>CM060909.1:663294627-673294627 GCA_030737875.1 Allium sativum | reverse complement strand
ATCTGCCTTGGTAGCAAATACCACAGGCGCTCCCCATTCAGATATACTTCGTCTAATGAAGTTCTTCTCAAGCAACTACTTGACTTACTTTCATAACTCTCATCTTGCGGGACCATGTGCCTAACCGGCCACGAAACTATCTTGGCATTATCAACCAGATAAATGCGGAAATCAATCTCTCGCTTGAAGGTAACCCCCCCTTCACTTCACCCAAGATATCAGGATATTCTCGGACCACCCTCACCGATTGCAAACTATCGATAGACGAGTTTGAGGGATTCAAGATAACACAACATGACGGGACTCATAGGGTTACAAGAAATTTTTAGGGTGTCACCGAGGCGAGTCATGAGCCTCACAACCCTATGCTCAAAAATCAAGGATGGCTCCAAAACTGGACAACCCATCCAAGCCCAAAATCAACCCATACCCCAAGAAACCGAGAATATAAGCATCACACGAGATCTCTACACTAAAGATAGAGATTTTCAAATCCACGTAGATAATAGACAAATGGGCGGAACCCCCAATTGGATTTGAAACACACACGGGATCATCTACCAAGCTAGTACTAAGGTGCAAACTATCAACAAGATCAGATGAGATAAAGCTATGCGATGCACCAGAATCAAACAAGGTACGAACAGGAAAATCAGAAATATATACAAGGCTTTCAACGGAAATACTACCTCGATCGGGAACTGGAGCGGCATTTAGAGCATGAACTTGCCCTCCTAAAGGTCCAGCACGCTGAGTCTGACCCTGGCCTTGCCCTCGCTTCTTCGGGCAATCCCTAGTGAAGTGCCCTATTTCTCCACAGTTAAAGCACCCACCCAATTTCCTTCTCTTCTTCCTACAGTCCTTGGCTATGTGCCCAACAATCCCACAGAAATTGCACTTTCTCGTTTCCTTTGCCTTGTTCTTGTTGCTCTTGTTGTTGTTTCCCTTGTTGCCTTGACTCTTGTTCTTGTTCTTACTGCCTTGACTGCTCTGACCGCTTGGATCACCTTGATTTCCTTTCCACTGGGAATCAGTCTTCTTGGCTTGAGTATCATTCATCTTGATCTCTTTCTTGTCACTCCTATTCTCTTCATTGAGTAGGGCCATATTCACCAAACTCTCGAAAGTTGTCCCCAAGGGTATATGAGTCATGGCTAAACCATGTAATGGCTCGTTTAATCCTAGAGCAAAGTATAGGGCCTTCTTCGGAGCTGTGTTAACCAAGTCTAAACCGACCCGAGCCAGTTGATTAAACTTATCTATGTATTCCCTAATAGTCATGTCCCCTTGCTTCAGTGATAGGAACCTTAGTCCAAACTTTCCCCGAAAGTCATCCCAAGTCTCAATTGGCCTAGTAACGGTGGTGACCACCCACCAACGTGCAGCTTCTTCCTTTAGCAACCACACTGCTAATAAAACCTTCCTACGGTCATCTATATCAAAGAAGGTAAAAAGATCTTCGGTTTCTTTCAACCAATTCCTTGCCTCTACATAAGTCTCGGTTCCAAAGAAATTCTTGCAACCCATCGCCTTAAAATCTTGGCAAATCTTTGCGAAGTCAGTTTGAAGATGCTGAGGGGGAGGAGGAAGAGGAACCTCAACGACAGGAGGAGGAGGAACATTAGCAACAGGAGGAGGAGGAACATTAACTACTGGAGGAGGAGGAGGGACATCTGCGGGGCCGGCTTCGGTCGCCCTAGCCTCCAAAAGTCTCCTATACCAAACAGGTACGTGCACTCCCTCCGGGATAGCAAAGTTATCGGCCATACTGAAAAAGAAAAAGACAGATTCAGAATGGAGAAAAACGAAGGGATTTTGCTAATGGCATTTTGGGGAATAGCCTTTAAAATAAACTAGACTTTTCTTTGGAAAATACTTTATACTTGGTTTTGAAAATAGTTTTCCAAAAGTTTTCCAAAAAACCTTTTTTTTTTCCTTCTCATAAACCATATGCTCTGATACCAAATGTAACACCCCGCCTCCGCCAGGGTGTCCCTTGCAAGCACTCTGACTTTGGAGGGGCGTTTGAATCAGGTAAACATGCATAATGATATATCAAGGCAGAACAAGAACATATGTATATATGTAAACAGAGTAAATAACATAGATAGAACAGCGGAAGATTTTAAAACCATTTCAAAACAAGTCTGGTACAACATAATGTTAACTTTCCAAATACACAAGTCTAGATAAAAACAACATTGCTGAAAAACTGAAATACATAAGTACTATCCCCAAAATAAGTGATAACCATAGCTGGCTTTATGTCAAGACCGTACATGAGCTAAAAATCCCACAAGCAAGCGATCAGAAATCCAAGCTAAACTCCAATATTCCCTCCCTGAGAACCTGGGGGGGGGGGGGGGGAACGGAAGAAAAGAGGCGAAAGAAAACAGGTCAGTCAAAAAGACTGAGTAAGCCCTACTACAATCAATGTAAACTGATAAAGTTAACTGTCATGAGCAGCAGGGATGAACATAAGGATAACAACATACTAGCATGATGATTAACTAACAGGGTAGATAAAAGTGTCATCGCATAATCAGGATTAAGGTTTTGCACCACAGGTGTACTAGCAAACTAACATGACTTGAATAAACAAGTATTGATCCCTTGGCCCAAGCTTTGGCCCAATAACATGAAGTGACCCTAACACGAGGTCCAATAACATGAAGTGACCCTAACACGAGGTCCAATAAAACGGTCTAGTCGATCGGCTCCCTAAGCCTAACTCGTCACGTGTTGGTGTCAATACGGCCCAAACATGATTGTAGTCGAACTGTGCCTGGTCCACCCTTCAGGTGTATCAAGCCCTAGGGTGCCAACCCCTGGACACCATAAACATGAGTGCACAGTCTCGATCTACTGGTACCCATGGGTGACTTCTCCAAATACAGACTTCGTGCACGACCATAGTCCGTCCGGAACTACATCGGCGTACCACCCGGCCGTCGTTTATTGGTCGCTTACCTCCAGTCCAGTAATCGTGCCCCCACCCTAGCCTAGTCCCTAGGGTCATGATGATACAAACTAGGGATTACTGCTGGAGTGGACCCCCATTGCTAGGATTTTTCTAGTGGGTTAAGTAAGGTTTAACCCCTTTACTAATCATGGATTAACTTGGTTAAGTGTAACGATGAGTTCACGACTTAACCCTGATTAATCTACCAAGCCCAAATTGGTTAAGTATTAAATGGACCATGAATTAACCCTAACCATGAGGCATTAATTAATTAATGCGCCTTAACCTCTCACATTAGACTTTGTTGTGGTTACTAGTTAAGCCGGGCGGGTCCGGGTAGCTTTACACCACAACTTGGTCTAACCTCGGGTTCAATGTACAACATGACCAACTTCTCACATTGGGTCCTATTGTTTGTAGCAACTAGTTAAGCCGGTCGGTTCCGGGTAGGTTTACGCTACAAACTCAACCCAACCTCGAGTTGGTCACACTTATCTTTTCTAAGTGTCATGTCCATCATGTTTCCAAAACACATTACAAGTTTTCAAGCAATTAGGTAGACCTAACTTAATAGGTAAATTCCCAAGCTTATGTTTTTATGTCTTTTAAGTTTACCCAACCCCAAACGCAATCCCATCGCTTACATATCGCAATAGCGCATAAAGGATAGAAAGAGGGAACTTGGCATAATCATGACATAAAGGTGTTGGAGCCACAAGTTCAACATGGTGGCATATGAAATGTTCATGTGTTCATACCCTTGCATATTACATTTTTAGGCCCCAAAAGCATGCATAAAACCAAACTTGGCATATTGGTGATACATGGTGCTAAATGACATGTAGAAATGGCCATAAGTTCGCATTTAGCCTCACATGCAAGTTATCATAAGAGATATGATAACTTACATGTTGCCAAAATGCAACCTTTGGCATAAAGCTTGAAGCTTTATATTCATAAACCCAAGATAAGCTTGCATAACATGATAGCATGAACAAAATGTTCAACCCAAACTTGCATAACATACTTGCATATCATAACATGGCATACTTGCATAGCATAACATGGTAAACTTGCATAACATGACATGATGAACTTGCATATCATAGCATGGCATACTTGCATATAAACTTGCATATTACAACATGATAAACTTGCATATCATAGTATGATATACTTGCATAACATAACTTGGCAACTTGCATATAAACTTGCATAACATAACTTGCATATCATATGACAAACTTGCATATCAAACTTGCATAACATAACTTGATGAACTTGCATAACACATCATAGTAAACTTGCATATCACATCATAGTAAACTTGCATATCATACATTTAACTTTAGAGTTTAAGTATGAAAGTAGAATAGGGCTTACAATGCTTATGAGGACTCAAATGAGTATAGCAAATATAAGAAAGCCCTTATGCAATCAATAAAACCCAAAATGCAAGCAAAACCCTTGAGCCAAAATGATCAAAACTCTTCCTTTATGATGCAAATATAGAAACTTGACTTGAATGCAAGCTAATGATGCTCATACAAGTTTAAAAACACTTGTATGCATGGAAAATCACTTAGAAATTTATTTAGGAATTTTATGAAAAGAGTGGAGGCCATGAGAGGGATAATTTTGCCATAGTTTAGTTGCTAGAATGAATAATGATGATTTAGGGTAGGTTAGGTCTTATTTATAGATTAGGCAAGTGTTTTAGGCCATAGGATTAAACCCTAGTTGCAATCTCAGCCCTCAAAACCGAATCTGGCCCCCAAGCTCAACACAATCTCAAAATGGTGCACCAGGCTAAACAGCCCGGTTGGACCAAGTCGACAGCCAAGTCGACAGGGCTGTCGACTTGGGTCCAACCAAGTCGACTCCCAAGTCGACAGGGCTGTCGACTTGGGTGTTCTAGCGGGATTTTTCCCGCCTGGCCCAAACTGGCCCAAATATCCAAATTCAAACTTGAATTTGAAATCTGTTTTTACTTTGAAATTTTCTGAAAACTTCGTTGGGCCTTAATCGGGTCATACGGACTCCGATTTTCGAAAACTCGGACTTTATTTCGCGTATTTTTCCGAGACGAACGCAATGGCATAGACCGTTTCCCTTGATTCAGATTTTAGAATTAAATTCTGCCTCAATTTATGTTATAACAGGTTATTGAAAATACGGGTTGTTACAGGACATACAAGTAGGGTTCGAAATTACGGACCCGGGGAAACTGGTTTCGTCGAATTCCGACTCTGTTTGCTCACACAGCGAATTTTTAACCGTCAAAATACTGACTGTTTTTCACATTAAAAATCCGTACGACCACACACTAACTCTAAAAATCACAAAAATAGGAATCTAATAATAATTTAATATTCCGGATCTAACAAAATTGGTTTCGTCGAAAATGGAGGTCGTTTGCAGAACTGGCTATTTTTAAAGCTCTATATAAACCCTTTTTAATATTAAATATATTTAAAAATAATTAAATTAAATATTTAAAAATAAATATTGTCGTATATATTCACAATAGAATATCATACTGCTCCAGTTGGATTTATAACATGATATTTCCAATTTCTCAGTTATATCGATATTTGATTTATACTTAAAATCCATTTAAAATATAAATAAATTGATATAAATTATAAAGGAATTCCTTAGTGACTTTTCGAAAATTTGATTTGGACATAAATCAAAATCTACACGATAAAATCCTGATTTTTCTCTTCCACTAGAAAAATATACTTCACCAGCTCCATACGTTTCTTGTTTCACAGAAATCCGATTTAAAACGGACCCTGTACATTCAGTTGAAGTTCAAATCGCCAAATAGCGAACTGCCGCGACGTTACGCGCTCGATTATAATTATAATATAATTTATAACTTCTAATGCCGTTTATTGAATATAAACGTTATTATAATTCAATACTAAAATGAATTAAATATTTTAAACGATCCAATTAACCCAATACTGCTATTTCAGGTATTTCAGATTATCTCAGAATTAAATATATTATTTAATTATTATATTAATTAAAAATTCACTATTATTTAATTTAAACCATTTAAATCTATAAATTATTATTTAAATAATTAAATAAATTAATTATTATACCGTAAAAATACGGGACATTACATTCTTCCCCCTTAAAATAATTTCGTCCTCGAAATTGCTAAGATAGAAAACAAACCCTATTGACTGGTAAAAGTTTATTTGTTCACTTCTTAATTTCAGTTTCAACTGAACCAATTTAATTTCAATTAAATATTTATTCATTCCTATTAATGAAAATTTTCAAAAATCCTGAAAATTTTCTAACACCTTAACTTTTCGAAAAATTTCGCCAACACCCCCTTTGTACTGGTCAATAGCTCAAACTCCAACTCGCCTCTATAGGCCTTCTTCAACCCAAAAGAAAATCAAACAGCCAAGCGGCTTGCCAATTCGGCTCATCAAAATCTCAAATCCATATATAATATAAATTGGTACCTTTTTGTCGGGCATATCAATATATCCTTTCCATGTGTTACCAATCCTGCATGTACCAATGTCATCCCAATCATTCGGTTATACCCAAGCCGAATTCTATTCTTAACTTAGATTCCAATATTTATTTCAACTCCTAACTTACCAGTCAAATTCCGTTTCGGATTGTCTCTAATCCAATCAAATTCGATATTTTCTATCTCAATTCATTTTCCACTTAACTGGTTTCAATTCAATTTCTATTTCTATTTGCTTTTACAAATTCTCATTTATTTTGTTTTAATTCAAACAATCTGTTTCTGGGAGTTTAAACAACTTACCTTTTCCAAAAAAAAAAACAAATATTCGCTTTTTGAAATCAAAACAACTTGTTTTATCAAAACAATATCTTTGGTAGTAATCCGTTACTTACAACTCGAAAATGGATACCACTGATGTCATGATCATCATCGGAATCTATTTCCAGCTATCGAAGTGAGTTCAATACTATATCACTTTCAAAACCATATCTAAACACTTCAATTTTGAAATTCATTTCAAAATACCATTTTCAATGCCTGTAACGAAATTAAAATCTCCCGGGATTTTAATTTCCATTCTGATATAAATTCAGATTTAATTCATCTCGTAACACTTATATGAATTTTGACTGGTTATTTACATAACCATTTTCAATTATAATCCTTTTTGATTATAATCACAACTAACACATCCAATATACTATAATTCCAATATATATATTTTCTCTCTATCAAAATATACTTTGAGTAAAATTATTTTCATTTACCCTCTTTTCAAAACATACTGTGTCGGTCCATCATATTCAAGTGTTTATAAACCCCTACCGATACAGTGGATCAAACTGATCGACAGAACTCATAAACAACTCAATCAATAAATCTCCACAATATAAAACAATTTTATATTGAATAACAAATATGTTCACTCATATATATATATATATATATATATATATATATATATATACACACACACTCAACTCAATCTAGGGCATTACTAACCCCATCTCTACCGAGTCACGCCACAGAGCCAAGATAATTCACCTAACCTTAAACTCTGATACCACTATAATGACCCTAGGAATTTGCGATCCTGGATATCAGCATATAACACTATGTCGACTATTCAAGCATCAAAAACACCAGATAGTACATGAAAGAAATTCGAGGGTGAGAATAGATAGGATAGAAACTTAGAATAGAAGAAGAAGAAGAACATACAACATCAAAGTAACACGAATCTCACAGCGGAACGAATAAAATATAACATAACTTTGAAATAAAAGATTGTACTTGAATATACAAATCATTATCAAAGTACAACACTTACAACACAGCGGAAATAATCACTAGTTATGTAAACGATACTGAAGCCTCCTGCTCCAGCTTTCCAAGTATATCTGTAAAATCCTGACTACTTGACTGCCCATACAAAATTGGGCGCCCAAGAGTTTAGGAAAAACAAAACAAAACAAATTCTGGGTCAATCATGGTACTGGTGTGAGTAAAACAATTTAAAACAGTTTGATAAAATAAACGATATCTCATAAGACCACGCCATATAACGGAACGGGTTTTTCCTTTATGAGAATCCAAAACATTTGATTTAACATTCAAATCTTTTTGAAAGAAACAATTAACTTTATATCAAAACTCTTTGATATTATAATAATGTCTATCAACCACAACTAAATAATCATCTAGCAGAAACGCTTTCATCTCACGTTCTACATATATGGTATCAATCAAATCCGCGACTACTTATTGGATAATGGATTACCAACTATGACAAGGTATGGAACAACCTTCCGATAGTGTACCTCTAGATAGGAATACACTGGGTTCAACAAGAGCATCTTGCAACCCGGCCACACATGACTGACCACTCATTTCGCTTGAGTGTATCGAATGTACATCCCCAATGGTTGGGATCGGCAACCGTTTCCCGAATGGGACAACATCGAATAGATTAAAGAATGAAATGAATTTCTCTAGACAGGTGATAATACACCCTACTTGGCAGCCAACCACTTAGCCATGCTGCCTGCCCGATTTTTGTCCTTTCCCGGTTGTGAGGCTAGAGGCCATGCTTATCCCTGACAGATCGCATAATTATTCACTTTGAATGTCACATCGTCATACCCGCTAAATCAAACTGATTTCCTAAAAAATACAACAGTTATACAGCTAAGAGAAACGAATTCCTCCGCCACCAAACGCATATATGTTTGAAGAGATCAACTTACACGATCTATTAAATATACTCTGTCAGACATTCTTCCATACAGGTCGTCCTAGGACTGGACAAACCGAAGGCACTATTCTGTAAATAGGACAGCCCTTGCATAACTCTGTCTTCAATTATCTTCATCATATTTGATCGCAATGCTAACGCCTATACAGAGTGGTTTTCAGATAATGAATTTGATCCCGGTCTCTCCGTATTGACGACAGAAAAATGGTCAAAAACTTCAAAATAGTCGGTGAGTTAACTATCAAAGAAAAACACGTGTGCAAACAACGATATTATTTCCAGAAGGAAATTTTATCGATCAATCATCATTGAACATTTATCTATTTAGTTCATTAATTTATTCATTTTTCATTTCCTGTTTCCATATATTCAACATTCCTTATTTTCTAAATTTAGAAAGTATACGTTATTAATCATTGGAAAACATTTCCATCTCTTTTTCACGTATCACTATCATTCCAGCATTCTTTAACATCAAACATTTCACTTTCTATGATTAGAAAATATCTCTGATTATATTTGGAAAATGTTTCCAAAACTCATTCATTGGATTTAAACAGATGTTTAAATAAAACATCGCTATGCCACTTAAACCATTACACTCATTAACTAAATTCACTTAACCAAATTTTACTATCAAACCTTAACCATTCCTTAATTAAAAATGGAGTCAATCAAGTTGCGGTATAACTACCTCTCAGACCTTAATTGAACAACATTTCCAATTTCCAAAATAGACAAAGTTAACCTTCTAAATCACCAACAAATTTCCTTACAAAACTCTCGGATTCTATCATTTTTTTAACAGAAATCATTTGATTATAACAATAGCGTTATAATCCCATGCTTCCGAAATATAGTAACTTAAATATAACTTTTAATTAGTTAATTTGGATAAATAAATAAACAACTAATTTATTTATAAATAAATAAATCTTGATTAAAAACGAAAAGTGAATAGTACTTTCTCGAATTCGATATAATCGAATTCAACGTATAATTCCCTTTCGAATAATCTCTATTTGATAACTCCTTTTCGAATAAACTATATTCGATTAACTTTCTTCGAATAACTAATATTCAATAATCTCTCTTTTGAATAAACTATATTCGATAATGTTATTTTGAATAAACTATATTCTATTAACACCTTTCTTCGAACAAACTATATTCGATTAACTCCTTTCGAATAAACTATATTCGATTAATTCCTTTCGAATAAACTATATTCGATAACTCCTTTTACTCTATTCGAATAGACTATATTCGATAAATCTTCTTTCGAATGAACTATATTTGATTATTCCTTTCTTCGAACTAACTATATTCGATTAACTCCTTTCTTCGAACAAACTATATTCGATTAACTCCTTTTACTCTATTCGAATAAACTATATTCGATAAATCTTCTTTCGAACAAACTATATTCGATTAACTCCTTTCTTCGAACAAACTATATTCGATTAACTCCTTTCTTCGAACAAACTATATCCGATTAACTCCTTTCGAATATATTCGATTAACTTCTTTCGAATATATTCGATAACTCCTTTCGAATAAACTATATTCGATTAATTCCATTTACTCTATTCGAATAAACTATATTCGATAACTCTAATTGATTAACTCTAACTGATTAACTCTATTTCGATTAACTCTAATCGATTAACTCTATTCAATTAACTCTATTTGATTAACCCTATTCGATTAACTCTATCTCGATTAACTCTATTTCATTTAACTCTAATTGATTAACTCTATCGATTAACTCTATTTCGATTAACTCTAATTGATTAACTCTATTTCGATTAACTCTAATCGATTAACTCAATTCATTTAACTCTATTTGATTAACCCTATTCGATTAACTCTAATCGATTAACTCTAACTCGATTAACTCTAATTCGATTAACTCTATCTCGATTAACTCTATTTCGATTAACTCTAATCGATTAACTCTATTTCAATTAACACTAACTTGATTAACTCTAATGCGATTTATAATCCAAGTTACTTTCCAAATATTTCCTTTTATGATATCTTATTTATTTTCTAAATAAATATTCCTTTTACCTTTCTATTTGTTTTCCTAAATAAATATTACTTTTATCTTCCTATTTGTTCAACAAATATTTCCTTTTCAATTCTATTTATTTAACAAATAAATATTTCCTTTTGAATTCTATTTCTTTAACAAATAAATATTTTCCTTTTATAATCTATTTATTTTCTAAATAAATATTTCCATTTATAATCAATTTATAATTTTTTTACAATTATTTCCTTTTCAATTCTATTTGTAAATGTTTTTGCAAATATTTCCTTTTCTATTTGTTTCACAAATATTTCCTTTCCAATTTGTTTCACAAATATTTTCCTTTTATATTTGTTTGGCAAATATTTTCCTTTTATTTTTGTTTCACAAATATTTTCCTTTCATATTTGTTTGACAAATATTTTCCTTTCATATTTGTTCTTTGATTTTATAAATATATTTTTATAAAATCCTTTTCCTTTTATATATAAAATCCATTGATTTTACATAAATACTTTATTTTCAAAATACACTTTGAAAATCCCCTTTTCTACATTCCAGTGTTTCTTACAGTATTTAAAATACACAAATAACAATGATCGATATCATTCAAACACATATAATCAACAACAGATTATATATCACATCATATATTACAATATACGAAAAGAACAGTATTATAAATATTGAGGAATCCAGTTGGATCCCTCCAACCTGATCCCTGCATCATAGATGTTAAACAATATAATAACATCTATTTCATTTCGATATGAAATAATCTGATACATAGAATCAATATTTGCTTAATGATATATATATATATATATCATTATCTATAATTTCAACCAATACATAAGCAGTTCAACCAAACAGTCAGCATACAACAATCAATCATCATTTATTAGTTCTAAAAATACATTATAAAAATATGAACAGATAGTGTTGGTGAGTTTTACTCACATCGGATGGTTATCGTTAAAAACGATTAATATCTTTGATTTAGATGGACAATTTATTTCGTTATAAATTGTAACGAGCTCCAATTCACTCCCGTCAATTCCATTTCGTAGCCGCCATCCATACGGTCCCAACGGATCTTATTTCGTTGAATTTCGTTAATATATGGATAAGATATGATACATTCAAGTTAATACACATTTATTAAATAATAATTTAGAATTTAAATTCCATTTTGGGCCTCACCCTCAAACCGTTGGCCCAACCTCTTCAAACCCGTGATGAATAGCGCGGTCTCCTTCTGCAATTACTCCCGTAACTCCCTCCAACGCCAATGGCCATTACCATAACTTTGCAACCTAAGTTCTCACCCAACTCTCCATGAAATTAACCGAGACCACTTCCAAACTTCATCTCCTTGAAAACGTGACCAACCCAAACCTACTTTATCCAACTCGCACCTTCACAGAAAAAGGCGACTTCAACAATGTCCTATAGCGTGACTGGAACTCGTGATTTCATTTACCACCGGAATTCACCAAAGTTTGCCACCGGTTGCTGTTCGATCTCCTAAATTCAAAACTAAGCTCGAAATCATGAATTACCACATATATGATTTGAGATTTTGAACCCTAAGTTCCATGGACTAACGCTGTGTATTTTTCAACGATCCAAAGCTTGTATCGAACCCACCAAAAACCTACAGCATGAAGAGCTTGCGATCCCCTTTCAAAATATATAAGTGGTTTGATTTATAGATTTTATTTTGAATTGACTGGGATTTTTGAAATGGCCGAATTTGTTTTCCAAAGAATAAACATGACGGCGGAAATTTCATTGACTGTGGGATGAAATTGAATTAGGGTTAAGTGTATGTAGGGTATATATAGGATAAGATTGGATTATAGGAGAAGTTTCATACCTTATTATATTTATATATATTGCAACGCTGTTTATAATTGTCATTTAAAATTCCTACGAATACACACAATATCTAAAAATCATAAAAATGGACATACAAGTAGAGTTCGACATTACGGATCCAACGAAACTGGTTTCGTCGAATTCTGACTCCGTTTGCTCACACAGCGTATTTTTAACCATCAAAATACTGACTGTATTTCACATTAAACATCCACACGACCACACACTGACTCTAAAAATCACGAAAATAGGAATCTAACAATAATTTAATATTCTGGATCCAACAAAATTGGTTTCATCTAAAATGGAGGTCATTTGCAAAACTGGTTATTTTTAAAGCTCTAAAGAATCCCATTTAAATTTGACTGTATATACATGTAATGACCCGCATTGGCAGAGGTATTATAATTAATTTATTTAATTATATAAATGGTGAATTAAAGGATTTAATGGTCGTGGAATTAAATAACTGGGAATATTTAATTAAAATAATAAATTAAATAATATATTTAATTTAGAAATAATCAAAAATATTGGAAATCACAATATTCAGTGAACAGGGTCATCCCCGTGATTTAATTCATCTTAGAGTTGAAGTATATTGACGAATATATTCAATCAACGACAGTTTGAACATAGAATTTTAATATAATTAAAATAGAGCTCGAAATGGCGCTACAGTTCGCTATTTGGCGATTTGAACTTCAACTGAATGTACAGGATTCATTTTAAATCGGATTTCTGTGAAATAAGAAAAGTTAGGAGCTGGTGAAATATATCTTTCTAGTGGAAGAGAAAAATCAGGATTTCGTTGTGTAGATTTTGATTTACGTCCAAATCAAATTTCAGAAAAGTCGCTGTGGAATTCCATTATAATTTATAAAGGAATTAATTTTATTTTTAAAAGGGAATTCATTTTAAATCGAATATCGATTTAATCGGAATTTGAAATATCAAGTTAGAAATTCATATAGGAATATTCTAGAGCTGTATGGCATTCCACTATGAATATAGACGATAATATTTATTTCTAAAATATTAAATTTAATTAAATTTAAATATATTTATATATTTAAATAGGCTATTTAGAGCTTTAAAAATAGCCACATTTGCAAACGAAATCGGAATTCGATGAAACTAATTTTGTTGGATCCGCAATATCAAATAGTTGTTAGATTTCCTGTTTCGTGATTTTTAGAGTCACCGTGTGACCGTACGGATTTTTAGAGTGAAAAACAGTCAGTATTTTGACGGTTAAAAATACACTGTGTGAGCATACAGAGTTGGAATTCGACGAAACCAGTTTCGTTGGGACCGTAATGTCGAACTGTAGTTACATGTCCGGTTTCGTAATTTTTAGGTACCGTATGCGATCGTACAGATTTTAAGAAGGCGAGAACGAATATAATTGAATATAAAAATATAATATCTCCTACAACATAAAATATCTAAGTTATTCTATAGTCAAAATGAAGGCCAGGTCCTCACCATTCTCAACCACAACCTCAAGTATAAACGCAGAACAATATTCTCGTTCTCAAACACAAACCGCAAAAAAGCAAAAATGAAATCAAATAAAGTAAAAACCTATAAATCCTAATCGATATATATACGAGTTGCTGGTGAGGTCTTCTTCGTTTTGATGTGGAAATCATAGAGCTCGATGGGGTTTTTGCTGGAGTCGAACTTTTCAGCATGGTCTAGGGCTGAACGATTCAAGAAATCCGGACCCGGATTCACGAAACGAATAGGTGTTTGGAGTTCCTGAGAGGAAGCAACATCGTTCGGTGAAGTTTTGTGGAAATCCATGAGGAAAGGCGTCGATACCTGTAGCGTATGCTACAGGCGGTGTTCAACGACGGGAGGACAGAGGGTAGAGCGAGTTTGTCAATATTCGTATGGGGAGATGGAGTCGTTGAAGAGAAGTTCAAAGGTGTATTCGGTTCGGAGTTTCATTTGGTAGAGGAGGAGAACGAGGCAGTCAACGCGATGGTAATGGCCATGAATCGGGTACTAGAGCACGACAGTTTGAGAAAGAAAGGGAAGTGCGGGCTGGGTTTTTGTTGAAGGGGTAATGGGCCGACAAGTAAGGACAAAGCCCAAGGGAAAATTATATTAATGTTTTTATTTTTTTATTTAAATTTGCATAACTTCGTAACGCGATATCTATTTCATATGAAATCAGAATCATAAACCGTCAGTCACGTTGAAACCGTATGGACGAGAGCTTCACAATGAAGCTGACTGGAAGTGGATTGGGGCTCGTATGAATTTATGGCGAAATAAATTGTTTGATTCAAATCAAACAACAGTTTATCGTTCTTTAACGATGAACTGCAAATGTGAGTAAATCTCACCAACTCTGAACAGTTTATAATTTCATGTTGTATTTTTAGAACTGTTAGAAATTATTTGATTTACTGTGTGTTGACTGTTTGATTGAACTGCTAGCCAGTTAGTTGAATTTCTATATTGATTCTGTTTAACAGAATATATCATATGGAACTGAAAGTGATGTTATCTATATTTTTTAACATCTGTGATGCAGGGAAACAGGTTGGAGGAATCCAACTGGATTCCTCAACAGTTATTTTACTGTGATTTATATATTGTGATATATAATGTGATATATAATCTGTGACGATTATATGTGTTTGGACGATAATGAACATCGTGATTTGATATGATTGAATACCATAAAATACCAGAATGTTTATAAGGAATTATTTCAAAGTGATATTGAAATAAAAATATTTATAAATGGAATATTTATAAATAAGGAATATTTATAAAATTGGAATATTTATAAATAAGAGATATTCAAAAAGGAAATAATTTCAAACCATTTTCTTTTGAGTGGAAAGGCCTGTGTGGAGGGTTTGGGGATTTTCTCGATGCTCCTGTTACAAAGGAGGTTATGGCGAATTTTTCAGAGAATTAAAGAGTTAGAATATTTCAAGAATAAATTTGAAAAGGAAATATTTGTAAACCATTTACAAATATAATTGAAAAGGAAACGTTATAAAAAGGAAATCATTTTTAAAGTGTAGAACCGTTATTTAAAAGTAAATCTTTTCAAATGAATAAAACGTTGTTAAAAAGGAAATCTTTATAAAGTGAATAAAGTAAATCGAAAATGGTATTCGAAAGGAGTTAAATCGAATGTGGTATTCGAAGGGAGTAAATCGAATATGGTATCGAAAGTTAGTAAAATGAATATGCTATTCGAAAGGGGTTAGTCGAGTCGAGTTAGTTGAATAGAGTTAACCAGTTCAGTAGAGTTAACCAGTTCAATAGAGTTAACCAGTTGGGTTAAGTAAGTCCAGTTAACCAGTTGAGTTAAGTAAGTCCAGTTAACCAGTTGGGTTAAGTAAGTCCAGTTAACCAGTTGGGTTAAGTAAGTCCAGTTAACCAGTTGGGTTAAGTAAGTCCAGTTAACCAGTTGGGTTAAGTAAGTCAAGTTAACCAGTGAGTTAAGTAAGTCAAGTTAACCAGTGAGTTAAGTAAGTCAAGTTAACCAGTTGAGTTAAGTAATTCGAGTTAATCAAGTCGAGTTGATCGAGCTAGAGTTACTCAGTTAGAGTTAATCGATTAGAGTTAAAACGAACTAAAGTTAATCAAATATAGTTATTTGAGACAAAGTTAGTCAAACATAGTATTCAGGGTAAGTTGCCATCTCGTACGACTGCTAGCGTAATTCGCAGGGCTATAAATAGCCTACGGCGGTCGGATGTTTCCTGAGGGAGTCATGCGTAACCATTGTGATCGCTGCGATCTAGAGTCAAGCGAATGAAGTTAAATCGAATATTAGTTATTCGATAGGAGTTAAGTTCTTGAGTTAGATTATCGAGATAAGTGAGTCGAGTTAAGTTCGTCGAGTTAAATTAATCGATGTTAGTTTCATCGAAAGGAGTATCGAT
Organism: Allium sativum; assembly: GCA_030737875.1. Classification (NCBI taxonomy): domain Eukaryota; kingdom Viridiplantae; phylum Streptophyta; class Magnoliopsida; order Asparagales; family Amaryllidaceae; genus Allium; species Allium sativum. The sequence continues at coordinate 673,278,067 of CM060909.1, read as the reverse complement.
GTTAGTTTCATCGAAGGGAGTTATCGATTATAGTTTAATCAAAAGGAGTTATCGATTAGTTAAATCGAAGGAGTTATCGAATATAGTTTATTCGATGGAGTTAATCGATTAGAGTTAAATCAAAGGAGTTAATCGAATATAGTTTATTCGAATAGATTAAAGGAGTTAATCGAATATAGTTTATTCGAATAGAGTAAAGGAGTTAATCGAATATAATTTATTCGAATAGAGTTAGAGGAGTTATCGAACATAGTTTATTCGACAGGAGTTAAGTGAATAGTTAGGTTAAACTAAGTGAATTAGTTAAGTGAATTGGTTAAGTTAACCAAAGTGAATTAGTCGAGTTAATCAAAGTGATTAGTTCAGTTAATCGAGATAAGTAAATCAAGTTAGGTTAATCGAGTTGAATTAGTCAGTCGAGTTAATAAATTGAGTTAGTCAAACCAAGTAAAACCAGTTAGAGTTGATCGGTTAGAATTAACCAGTTAGAGTTAATCAATTAGAGTTAATCAAATAGAGTTAAGTAAAATTAGAACTGACTAGAGATTAGTAAATTGAATGGTTTTCTAAGTGCCTATCTGATGTTGGTTTCGGCCTTCGGGATTTATACTTAGGGGATTGTCCTCATACTAGTTTACAGTCAGGGACTGATAGCTGGGGGAAGAGTAGTGATTTGTAAATAAGCAGATGGAAATGTTTTCCAGTGTTAATAACATATATTTTCTAAACATAGAAAATAAGGCAATGTGAATATATATATATATATATATATATATGTTGATGATTGATCAATATAATTTCCATCTGGAAATAATATCGTTGTTTGCACACTTGTTTTTCTTTGATGGTTAAATCACAGACTATCGAAGTTTTAACCATTTTAACGTTGTTAATATGGAGAGACCGGTTGGATTATTATCCAAAGAACCACTCTGTATTGGCATAAGCGTTGCGAATCATTTATGCCAAAGATAATTGAAGACGGAGTAAAGTGCAAGGGCTGTTGTATAAGTCTTAGATAATAGTGACTAAGATGGATATACTGAGTAGTGCCTTCGGTTTGTCCAGTCCCAGGACAACTTGTATGGACGAAGGTATGACAGAGTATATCCAATAGATCGCGTAAGTTGATCTGTTCAAACGTATTCACGTTTGGTGGCGGAGGAATTCGTTTCTCTTAGCTGTATACCCGTGTTATTTTTGGATAAGTCAATTTGTGATTTGGCGGGTATGACGATGTGACATTCTAAGTGAATGAGGATGACTTGTGTTGATGAATGTCTGACAGAGTATTTCCAGAAAGGTCACGTATATTGATTTCTTCAACTATACCAAGAGTGGAAGCGGAGAAGGAAACTTCTTTAGCTAACACGTAAAGTACTGTTGTAGACGCCAATTAGTGATTTTCGATGGATCTGACAATGTGGCATTCAAAGTGAATCTGATGTAATGATAAAGCGTAGCTTCTAGCCACATCAACCGGTAAATGACAGAAATCGGGCAGGCAGCATGGCTAAGTCGGTTGCACCGAAGTAGGGTGTATAATCACCTATCTAGAGAATATTCATTTGTTTCTTAAATCTATCAATGCTGTCCCATATATATACGGGAAACGGTTGCTGATCCCAACCGTTGGTGATGTACATTCGATACACTTAAGCGAAATGAGTGGTCGGTCATGTGTGGCTGAGTTGTAAGATGTTCTTGTTGAACTCCAGTGTATCGTTCCGAGAGTACACTGATCGGAAGGTGGTTCCATACCTTGTCATAGTTGGAAATCCATTATCCAATACGTGCTTGCGATTTTGATTGTATACTATATATGTAGAACGTGAGATGAAAGCGTTTCTGCTAGTTGATATCTATTTGTACATAGACATTATTATAATATCAAAAGGTTTTTGATATAAAGATATTTTGGATTCTCATAAGGGAAAAACCCGTTCCGTTCTGCGGCGTGGTCTTATGAGATATCGTTTACTTGTTCATATACCTGTTTAAACTGTTTTACTCATACCAGTCCCATGACTGACCCGGAGTTTACTTTGTTGTTTTCCCTAAACTCTTGGGTGCCTAAATTTGTACGGGCAGTCAAGTAGTCGGGATTTACAGATATACTTGAAGAGATGGAGCAGGAGGCTTTTGGATCATATAGCTATAGTTTATTTCCGCTGTGTTGTAAGTGTTGTACTCTGATAAGTGCTATTGTATACATAACTGTTATATTTCAAAGTTATGTTACCTATTATATGTTATTCGTTCCGCTGTGAGGTTCGTGTTACTCTGATGTTGTGTTCTTCTTCTTCTTCTTCTATTCTAAGTTTCTATCTTATCTATCCTCACCTTCTAATTTCTTTCATTAATTACCAGGATTTTTCGATGTTTTGGTTATCGACATCGAGCTTATGTCGATAACCAAAGTCTCCTCAAAATCCGGGTCGTTACAATACATAACATTATCATCAGAGTACAACACTTACAATACATCGAAAATAACACTAGACAACTAACGCTGAAGCCTCCTGCTCCAAGCTCCTCCAAGAATATCTGGAAATACCTGAACTACTTGACTGCCCATACAAAATTGGGCACCCAAGAGTTTAGGGAAAATAAAACAAAATAAACTCTGGGTCAACCATGGGACTGGTATGAGTAAACAGTTTAAAACAGTTTGAGAAACTAAATGATATCTCATAAGACCACGCCGTATGACACGGAACGGGTTTTTTCCCTTATGAGAATCCAAAATGATCTTTATATCAAAACTCTTTTGATATTATAATAGTGTCTAAATAAAATAAATAGAATCTTAGTGGAACGCTTGCAACTTACGTTCCACATATATAATATACAATCAAAACTGCAAGCACTTATTGGGGATTCGATTTCCAACTATGACAAGGTATGGAACCACCTTATGATAGTGTATCTCCAGAGAAGAATACACTGGGTTCAACAAGAACATCTTGCAACCCGACCATACATGACCGACCACTCATTTCGCTTGAGTATATCGAATGTATACCACCAACGGTTGGGATCAGCAACCGTTTCCCGAATGGGACAACATCGAATAGAATAAGGAATTAAATGAATCACTAGATAGGTGATAATACACCCTAATGGGAGCTAACCACATAGCCATGTTGCCTGCCCGATTTTTGTCATTTCCCGGTTGTTGAGGCCAGAGGCTAACACGATCACTTTGAATGCTACACTATTAGATCCGTTAATCATTAATTGGGTTTGCACAAATATTTTGGATATTATGCTAAGGGAATAAATCCGTTGCCACCATATATATTTGTACAGTCCAACATATGCGATCATTGGAAATATTCTGTTAGACACTCATCCATATACGTTCGTTTTGGGATGGAACGAAACCAAAGGCACTATTCCGTACATCCATCCTAGGTAATCTCTACATAAGACTTATACAATAGCCCTTGCAATTTACTCCGTCTTCCATTATCTTTGGCATACTTGATTCGCAACGCTTATGCCAATACAGAGTGGTTCTTTGGATAAGAATCCAACCGATCTCTCCATATTAACAACATTAAAATGGTCAAAAACTTTGATAGTCGGTGATTTAACTATCAAATGAAAAATGTTCGTGTACACACAATGATTTTATTTCCAAATGGAATCATCGATCAAATCATCAAACATATATATATATATATATATATATTCACATCTCCTTATTTTCTATGTTTAGAAAATATATGTTATTAACACTGGAAAACATTTCCATCTCTCATTCATGCATCACTACAATTCCACAACTATTAGTCCCTAACTGTAAACTAGTAAGAGAACAATTCTCTAAGTATCAATCCCGAAGGCCGAATCCTACATCAGATCGATAATCAGAAAACAATTCAACTTAACTAATCTCTAGTTAGTTTCTAATTTGCTTAACTCTATTTCTTTAAATCTTTTTGATTAACTCTATTTCTTTTAAATCACCATTCACTTTAAAACGTTTACCTCCCAAGATTTTATAAAATTCCCTTTCGTTTATAATATTCTATTTTAAGTTCGTTTCATTATCGAATTATATATATATTGATATATCGATTTCTAGTTTACCAAATCTTCTTAAAAATATTCTAACTCCTTAAATTCCCGAAAAAATTCGCCATAACCTCCTTTGTACAGGGTTACCGGAAAAAGTCAAACCTTGCTACACAGGCCCTCTCCATTCAAAAAGAAAAAGGAAAAGCCAAGCGGCTTGCCGATATAGCGCATAAAATCTCATATTCAAATTAAATACATACCTTTTTGTCGAGCATCCTATTTATATCTCTTCTAATACTTTATTCCAAACCTGTCTCATGTATATCCATACATTTTTAATTCATTTCAACTTAATACACGTGTTTTAACTCAACTCGTTAATTAATTTACTAGTTTACTCCTTTTCCTGTTTTACTTTTATATGTGAACATAACATGTACAAATATAATTCTAACTCGCTTGTAAACTCTTTGAATTCGATTTTCAATTCACTTTTATAAATTCATACTTGAATTTAAACTTCTAACTTATCTGATGATAATTTATCTACTATATTTATAAACCTTGTTTATAAATTTACTTGTTTTATATAATAAAACAAGTTCTATTCAAATCTATTTAAAATCCTAGGGATTTATCCAACTTCATTTACATTTCGAATGTAGGAACAAAGTTAATCGTTTATTATTTAAACCGATTCTAAGTTCTCACTTTAAATTCACTTTTGAATTTAAATGTTTAAATTATCCAAATGATAATTTTTCACCTTTCTATTTATAAACACCGTTATTAAACAAGTCTGGCTTTCAAATAAAATATTTCTTCTTTGGAAAAATATATTTCCCTTCCCAAAATCACACTTGTATTTCTATTTTCTGAATTATCCAATGATAATTCATTTCACTTTATTTATAAACTTCGTTTACAAATGAACTACTTGTTTTTATTCTTTAAAACAAGTTAATATTCCTAGTCCATTCGAAATTCAAATTCTATTTAGAGAAATAAAATTTTCCCCTTTTAAATCTCAAATATCCTTTTCATGATATTTTTAAAAATCAACCCTTAGGCCCAGTGATACTTAAACATATGAAACACCCAATTATTAATTACAGGTTTTCTAACACATCATATATGACAGTACATATGCAAACAAACAAACAAACATATAATATATTTTTGAGGAATCCAGTTGGATCCCTCCAACCTGTTTTCCTACATCCACAGACTTTAGTCAACATAGTAATACCCATCCTGCTTCGAGGAAGGATATCGCGGTATGAAGGTCATCCACTAATATATATTTGTGGGGCACATAGGGAAATCATCCGCTAATGGTACCACGGGCATCCGCTAATGAGACTGCGGGAACAATCCAATCACCAAACCAATATATATATATATATATATATATATATATATATATATATAATAGTCAAGCCTAAATAACTAATATATTTCAAACAACCAGAAAGCATTCAAACAAGCAACAAACAATTATTTTTAAATAAAAATAATTCTAAGTAAAAGGTGAGTGAGATTTACTCACCGTGGTTTTTTTCCCTTTTTTTTGAATGCCTTGTTAAGTCCATATTTTTGCATTTACTAATCTACTTGACTTGTTTCAACCGAATATATCCCGCATCTCGCTCCTCGACTTAGATTCGACCTCACTTCTACAAATATTGTCTCGATCACTACGACTTAACCAGCATTGGCATGAGATCAATATTCTGCTACAAACTTCCCATTTCAACCACTTAAATAACGGCTTCCTGTTCCACTTTGCCGAACTAAGTTCCCGGAAATTCAAACTCTACTAAGTGCATTGCACAAATGGAACAACTTCCTTCTCTAAAAATCCCAACGTCGACCGGTCTTCAACTCAGCATCTCCTCTCTATTTCACTATGTTCCAGCAACTACCATAGATAAAAACTTCACCGTGAATACACCTTCATGCAAACAACAACCCACCCGAGCCTAGCTTCCATACTGCTCACTGTTTAAAACCATCAACCCCCCTTCTGTAGCTCACGTTCAAAACAGCAAGTATGCTTCCTTCCACCCATCAATAAATCCTTTATTCCAGTCAATCGAACTTCCTCTTACAAATATCCACTCCTTTAGTAAAAACGCAAACAATTAAGGTCCTAAAATCCTACCTCAAGCTCGTTGACCCATAGCTTCGGGATTACGGAAAAATGTCCCTCCCTCCAACGAAGTTTGGTCCCCTACCGATGATGCAAATCCACCTTTTTCCACACCAAAAGCCACCATGAACCCAAACCCAGTATCACACCCCTTCATAACTCCTCCACTACCAATACCACTAAGCCCCTATGGTTGATCGCGACTACATCCTCTCATGATTACTGTATAGGTTGCGAACCAAATCAGTATCAGACTTCATGAAAATCCCATTTTCTAATTAGCGAGTTCGGTCCCCCCCATGACAGCAACGCGGACTCGTCTAGCACTCAAAACTAGGTATACGGGTTTGGTTTTATGTTCGTGGATTTATAAAAGGATTTTCAAATTGAGGATGGACACATTTCTTTTGATTTGGGAGCTTTCCTTTGTAGCCAGGAGATTGAAAGTGAACGAAAGAAGATGGAGAAGTTGTTGTGAATTTAAAGAGAAGGGTACAGCTAATAATGAATTGCGTGGCCCTTTCCTTTTGCTCCTTGATGTTTTGGTTATGTCCACAAAACAATGATATTTATTTTACTTTAATTTCTTTTTGAACCGGTGTCCCTTAATTAAAATACTCCATGACTCTGAACTCCTTTCTGAACCCAACAACGGTCGTTCCTAGGGTTATAACATTATTCTGAACACACTAGGACCAGTATCGAAGTCCAGTTTGATCATCCAGAATAGATATTAATTTAAATTGATATAAATTAAATTTCAAACCGTTAAATTCTTCAATAATAATTTAATATTATTATTCTGATTTAAACAGGAGTTTGTATTGATCATCTAAATTGTTTCCAGTTCAGTGTTGACTTTGAATTCAAATAAATTCAGTTTCGTATTTCGATAACTATATATATTCGAAATAAATCATATTTCGACTTCATTTATATTCTAAAATCAATATTTAAAATAAATATTAAATATTCAAAATTAATCGACGAGAAATCCGGGTCATTACATTCTTTCCCTTTAAAAGAATTTCGTCCCCGAAATTAGTAAGGTAGGAAAATGTTACTAACCTAATAACCTTTCAAAAACTTATGTTGAACTCAACATTTCATACTTCAATAAATTTCAGTTCTACCAAAACCTTTGGTTTACATTCTTTTTACTTGAACAATCAATATATTTACTTCATAAAATATTTTCCAACTTCCCAAGGTTAAAAATTCCAAATTCTGGTTTGAATTCAATTCTAATTCATCTCATTTGTATAATTAATTCATATACAAATTTTATTTTGGTTATATATAACCATTCCAATTTTTATAATCTAATTTGATTATAATATTAACATCCAATGCATCCATATATGATAATAATTTAAGAAAATTATTCTTTCCGTATCAAAAATAAAATTTTGGGTAAAATTATTTCATCTACCCACTTAAAAATAATATCGTGTTCAATCTTCTGTTCAAGTATTTACAAATTCTTATCGATGTCTTGGCGTCCCATGATTCGACCAGAATTCATAAACCACTCAACAAACTAGCCAACACAATATAAGATAGTTTTTATATCAATTAACAAATACACGCTCTTATATATATATATATATATATATATTTATATATGCTCAACCCATTTTAGGGTATTACTGACCCTATCTCTAATGAGCACAACACCACAGCCTAGGTATTCGCTCAACCTAAGCTCTGATACCAACTGTAATGGACCGCAAATCCGTACTATCTGAGTTGACTAAATACAACACACGTCCAACCCAAATTGCATAGAAATACGAATCATTATTGAAAGAAGTTAGAGGATGAGAAATAGAAAGAAAATAAAACTTAGAATAGAAGAAGAAGAATAGAAACACAACACAGAATCTCACATCGCAGCGGAATAAAATATAATATATAACAACTTTTGAAATACAAAATTTGACTGTATATACATAACATTATTATCATAGTACAACACTTCCAATACAACGGAAATAACAGTAGATAACTAACGATGAAGCCTCCTGCTCCAAGCTCCTCCACGAATATCTGGAAATACCTGAACTACTTGACTGCCCATACAAAATTGAACACCCAAATATTTAGGGAAAACAAAACAAAATAAACTCCGGGTCAGTCATGGGACTGGTATGACTAAATAGTTTAAAACAGTTTGAGAAACTAAACGATATCTCATAAGACCATGTCGAATAAAACGGAACGGGTTTTTTCCCTTATGAGAATCCAAAATGATCTTTATATCAAAGCTCTTTTGATATTATAATAGTGTCTAAATCAAATAAATAGAATCTTAGTGGAACGCTTGCATCTCACGTTCCACATATATAATATACAATCAAAACTGCGAGCACTTATTGGGGATTTAATTTCCGACTATGATAAGGTATGGAACCACCTTCTGATAGTGTATCTCTAGAGGAGAATACACTAGGTTCAACAAGAACATCTTGCAACCCGGCCACACATGACCGACCACTCATTTCGCTTGAGTGTATCGATTGTATACCACCAACGATTGGGATCAGCAACTGTAACACCCCGTATTTCTGTTAACATTATAATAACAAATTAAAGAATAACTAATATCAGATGTGAGAATTAAGGGAAATAGGTTGCGCAATTGTGTTCGTCTCAGAATTCTGGTTGAGATAGAGTCCGAGTTTCGTGAATTGGACTTCGTATGAAGAAGTTATGGCCATTGGAAGTTTCAGAAAATTAAAAACATATTTCGAAAATTCAAATTTCAGAGTCAGACGGGGTAGGCGGGAAAATTCCCGCCACGGCCAGTTCGACCATAGGGTCGACCTGCCCTGGCCAAGTCGACCTAGGGGTCGACTTGCCCCCCAGGCAGATTTGATTAGTGACCTGCTAATAATTGTGTGCTGACTCATTAGGGTTTCTAATCTGCTCCGATTGGCTGGGATTAATTCTGGGTTGATCGGACGGCCTAAACTAATCCTAAACTCTATAAAAAGACATGAAGACTCCAACCCTAAAATCAAATTAAAATTAGATTCATGGCCTCCATGCCGTCACCTTGCAACTCAGAATAGCCGCCACCAATTAGAGAGGAAGAAAGCAAATCAAAATTAATTTTATTCAACTCTAACAACGAATCTTCTTCAAAGGAAAGAAAATACAACTTCAGAACTCAGAATTCAGATCTCAAGACCTTCTTTGAGTTGTGAGTTCGATTTCTTTAATAAAATAATTAGCAATTTAATTGGATTAAGTTATGATGTGGATTATAAGGATATGATGTGAATTATTGACCGCATGTTATAATTATGTTATAAAATTGCGATGTTATCATACATGCTTTAAATTCTATGATGTTATGTTGTGATGTTATCATCTATGTTGTAAAGTTATGATGCTATCATCTATGTTGTAATTCTATGATTGGCTTATGTATAATCAAATCATCATGTTGTTCATATGCTAGTTTGGTTATGTTGATTCATATGATAAATCATATGTATGTATGCAAGTTTAGATATTGATTTAGGCATGAATCGTATTTCAAGTTAGTAAAGGTTATGTACAACTTTACACGTTTCATGACATCTATCTTAGGTCTAAAGTTAGGCTATGACATGTGTGAGTTATATGCAAAATTTTACATGCTAGTTTATATGTTTAGATGTGGGTTTACACCATCGTTATGTTGCATAAATCACATATGCAAGTTTATATAAATATATGTGTTTGGAATATGAATCATGTTATGCAAGTTTACACCTTTAGATGTAGATCTATGACATACATGATTTATGCAAGTTGTGACCATTACCTAAACAAGTTTACACCTTTAGATTTGGATATATGACATATGTAGTTTTATGCAAGTTGTAACTTTGGCCTATGCAAGTTTTAGATGTAGAACATCATTCACACATGCAAGTTCACCCCTTATGTTTAGATCTATTTTTAACTATATGTATGTTGTGATGTTTTCTCTTTATTCCATGAGTTAGAATATTCGAGTCTAACGTATATTTTACATTAAACGAGCGAACGTACAACGTGGGGGCAATGGGATAATATTAAAAGATTTAATATTGAGAATTGGCATAAATGCCTTAAAAGGCATAAAATAAATTTGTGATGAAAATTGGTATGATTTTACATACCATAAATAGATGGACATAATTGAGTCAATTATGGCCATAGTTAAATTTGGAATTGATTGATCATTTGAATAGGGAAATTAATTCAAATTGGGGAATGATTAATTAGTAGTAATTAATCATCTAAGACATGAGGTTAGGCTCTTTTGTGGTGTAAGACTGCCCGGAACCGCCCGGCAAATCCAACTGCCACAAATGCCAGTCTAATGTGGGAGGTCTTAGGCATAAATTAAATACGTAGCAATTGTAAAGACACGAGGTTAGGCTCGTTTATGGTGTAAGACTGCCCGGACCCGCCCGACAAATCCAGCTGCCACAAATGCCAGTCTAATGTGGGAGGTCTTTATAAGGTTACGTTCTTAATGAATTAAGAAACACTTAACTAGATATACATGTAGTGGGACATGAGGGGATTTAGTGGGTGCCTTGGGTGGCATTGGAAATATGATTAGAAACACTTAACCAAAAATTGAAACATGTAAGTGAACATGAATAAGAAGAGGGTTAAGTGGGATGTACTAGAGGGGACCACACTTTGGTGGATAACTTGTTTCAAGTAATGGGGGGCTCGTTTCAACCAGTAACCCATATGTATCTTTGTGGGCTCCACCCAAGTCTGTGGGCCCGGGATGGTAGGTAAGACGTTGTTGCATTGTGTAGGTATAAGCCGTGCATTATTTTTGGTATCGGGTTGCCACTTTGGAAGCGATACACCCGACTGTGGGGTTAGCACGGGTATCTACGAGTTAGGGAGCCGATCGCTTGGGGGTAGTGGGCACACCTAGTGGAGATAAGGGCAGGCGGCACCTATGAAGGCAACTAGGGTTGCACGAAACTACCATTATCATATTTAAGTTCTGTAGACGGGATCAACCTTAGGGTGACTAGTGGTGGTGCAGTATAATAGTGGTGGTGCAGTATAGTAATTATCTTATAGTGGTTTAGGTGCCCTTTAACGTTATCTTAGTTCAATCTTTTTTCCTTATTTACTCTGTCTTACTCAATTGTTCACTGTCATTTCCTTATTTTCCAACTTATGCCTTAGCTTAGTTATTTTGGTAATTGTATTGTTAAAGTTATCGCACTAGCCAAATTTTATGTCTTACCCCCTTTGTTTCCACCACTTTTCTTCCTTCCCCCCCCCCCAGGTGCTCAGGTTGGAACTAGCACCAGTGGAGCTTGATTTTGGATAGTTGTATCTCTTGCTTTTAGAAGTTGCTTGGATGGCTGAAGTAAAGTTCAACCTCTCTTATTTATGGATATTTTGTACTGGGGTTATGTCTTTCAATTTATGTACTTTGACTTAGTCAAGATGGATATTATGTACTTTGACTATGGTTTTTGATGATGTAATCAAACCTATATGTTTACCACTGCAATGAATAAAGTTTTAAAATTTTAAGTACTGGTTATATCTGTCTTGTTGTTAAGTTTTTGTTCTATACTCACTTAAAATGCTCCATAGAAGTTAATGCATTCCCTTTGTGAGTGACATTATTGGACGTGGGGTGTTGCACGTGGTATCAGAGCTGAAGGTTACCAGAACAGATATGAATTTTGAAAGTGTTTTTGAAAAACAACTTTTATAAAGAAGTACCTTCAAAAGTATGTTTTAAGGAAAGTATTTTCAAGAGAAAAGCTTATTTTAGAAAACATAATCCCCAAGAGCCATATATCTTTCCTTCGATTCTCCGTTTTGAATTCTTCCTCTTTCCCTTTGAATCTCTTCCTCCACGTATAGATGCTTTTTCCTAAGATATATGAGGACTTCCGTACGAGGGGTGGAAAACCGCTTCATGGGACTTAGACGTTTGTCGGGACTAGAAGTTGGCTCAAGAAAGTGGAGGACTTGTTGGTATCTTTGATATAGACGAGGGGATGAAGGTTCGACTAGCTGCTTGGTTGATGAAGGACGAAGTTTCTGGTAGGTCGGAGGTCACGAATGGTGAACATATAGTGGAAAAGGCAACAATGGTAAGGGAAAGAAAAGATGCTTTAACTGTGGGACCCCAGGCCATCTAAGCAAAGATTGTAGGAAGAAATAGAAGACTGCCTGTTTCCACTGTGGCGAAGCGGGACATCTAATTAAGGACTGCCCAAAGAAAGGGAAGAGGGAAGGGTCTGCCTCGGGAGGACAGGTGCAGGCTCTTATGGCACCAGGGCAGATAGGGGGCAAGTTCAGGATCTCATGGTCCCACTGCTGCAAGAACGAGTTAGAGCAATTTCCGTTGTTTGATAACCCCAAACTTCCACGGAATGAAAGTAAGGAATAATCATTTGGAATACAACATAAATACAATAATACAAATCACAGATACAACATAGCATAGGAAATTCATAGAGTAACAACATCATAGCAGTGGAAATATAATGTCATCAGCCACAGAAAGTCCACAGTCGCAGAATTCTAAATTATTACATCAAGTTTGCAGAAAATGAAATAAGTTCCAACTCCAACTTAAACAACGTGAAATGCAACAATTTTGATGTCTGGAATTAAAAAGAGAAAAATGCAATAGTAGAAAATGATAGATGTCTTCAAGCTCAAAGTCATCACCTCTCCACGAAAGCAAATCCAAGAAAGATAATAAGCAGCTCCAAAGAAAAGACTCCAAGCAAAGAATGAACCTGTTTACTTGGTTGCCCGTGTAGAAAGGAGGGCACCCGAGTTTGCAAAAAGGTGGAAACAAACAATGGGAAAGTTGTGGGACTGGTGTGAGAACTCTTAACTAATTTAACTACTAGTAATAAGGCAAATCCAAGTACCACGCCGCTATCGTGGAACGAATTTACTCCAATGGATTGCCGTGCATAATTTAAAGTGATAGAATAAATAATAAGTGAATCGTAAAACAACGCTATGCTTTTGAGAAAAATGGAATCATCGGAAGACCCAAGTCCCATCACACATTGCAACACAAACCAGAGGGTAGGGTTTTACCTTATGGTGATTAAACATGCTAAATATGGTAAATACGAATTTAATATTATCATTAGTATATATCCAAACATTTCAAAATAAATGTATCAATCCTAGGATACATAGATACCATAATACTATGCTTCCATACTAGTAATACAATCAAATCCGTAGGTTCGTATTGGAAGTTTGGATTTCCATCATGAGTCAAGGTTGGGGAGGTGCTCCTTACCGATTCGAGACACTCTAGCTAATGTCTCAGGATCCCCCGCAGTGAACCCTTGGATCCTGCAGGGCTGGTCCACACATACAGCTTCGTGGATTAATTATTCCTAGACACACGTTTCCCGATCCTATAGGACCTATCATTCGAGGCGCCTCATTCCATCATCCACATAAGTAAAATATCAGCCAGTTTAAGCACCGACACTACTTCTAGCTAGAAAGAAACGTGCTGCTCTTCCTTCGTTCCCTTCTCCCATTTTAGACTCCACCGGTTTGTGAGGCTCGTGAAGTTATGTAATACACAGAGCTATGCTTATTCAAGCTGTGCTTTGATCATCACCACAAAGTTCTGCTTTTCAACAAGAAACCTTGATCGTTGCATCTTAGTATGCCACACGGTCACTCCATATCGCACTACCCATCCTTTGCCGAAACATATGAAAGGGTGTTAAGCAAGAGAATAAATTCTCTACCACCAAACATTCATGCATTCGACATAAAATTAATAACATGATATTTAACGGAGTACGATGTCAGACACACAATCCATTTATTACCTTATGCTCTGGGTCTGAGCGAAAACTAAAACCGTGAAATCAACACTTACGTCTGGGCAATGATCATGACCCTTGAATTGGGAGCAAGTCAATTCAGGATCTTGATCGTTGTCCATTCGAGGGAAGATTTACGGTCTTCATACGCCGTCTTCATACTTCAATTTTTAGCGTCGTTTGATTATTTAGAATGAGATAACTCGGAATTTCCAAATAATCCTCTTATATATATATATATATATATATATATATATATATATATATATATAAAATCCTTCCTATTCGTTGATATCATTTTACAACAATTACTTCCTATTTTAATTATTTAAAATAATTAAATTTTATATAACAACGCCTTGAGTCAATGGGCGACTATAGCGCTGCATTCAACCAATTTTGATTTTTACATTTCTCAGAATCTAACCGTTGGATCTTAACGTAATATATATCGTTGGAAAGATTTTTCCAAGACGGTCCTAAAGGTTTCAGTTTCAAGAAAATCCGACGGTCGGATCTCCTTGTATAGTCGTTTAAAGGTACGATTTTAAAACGTGAACTACCACGCTCGATTCGTTTAATTTTAATTATATCTATATATATAAATATAATCGTTTAATCGTGATAACGTCATTTGATTTAAACAACGCTCTAAACAACTATCGATCCTCACTAAATTTTAATTCATTTGAAAATGAAGATAATATCACAGCATCCTAAATTCATTCTTTAATTCCATTAGAAAAAAAAGTGAATTCCATCCTTTTCATTTACATGTTAAAAAAAAATGTAAATTAATTCCTATGTAAATTCCTATTTTCTATTTACATGTAAAAATGTAAATTTTGATACACTGCAAAATCCTACTTTTAATTTACATATAAAAATGTAAATTTTAACTTCAATGTACATTCTCATCTTAATTCCATAATAAAAATGTAACTTATATTTGCAGTGTGAATTCTATTCTATATTTACATATAAAAATGTAAATTTCATTACAATGCAAATTCTACTTCCTATTTACATTATAAAAATATAATTTTTAATTACAATGCAAACTCTACTTCTTATTTACATTATAAAATGTAATTTTTAATTACAATGTAAATCTATTTCTTATTTACATTATCAAAATGTTATTTTTAATTACAATGCAAACTCTACTTCTTATTTACATTATAAAAATGTAATTTTTAATTACAATGCAAACTCTACTTCTTATTTACATTATAAAAATGTAAGTTTTAATTACAATGCAAACTCTACTTCTTATTTACATTATAAAAATGCAATTTTTAATTACGATGTAAATCTACTTCTTATTTACATTATAAAAATATAATTTTTAATTACAATGTAAATCCTATTCTAACTACATAGAAAAATGTAAAATTTTCCCTACGGGGTAAATTCAAAATTTAATCACATTAAAAATAATGTAATTTTCATGCGGTGAAAATTCCTATTTTTATTTACATTAATAAAAATGTAAATTTTTATACAGTGTAAATCATGTCTTAATTTACATTAAAAATAAATGTAAATTTCATACGGTGTAAATTCTCTTTCTAATTACATTAAAAAGAATGTAATTCTTTATTTGGAATGCCAATTCACCTTCCCCAGTTACATTAAGAAATGTAATTCTTATTTTATGATGAAAATGGTAATAAACATTACATGTCAAATTTTGTCCTTTAATTTACTATGTAAAACCCTACCCTTTGATTACATAAAAAAATGTACTTTTAAATTTACATGTAGGTTCTCTTCTTAATTTCATATATAAATGCATCCTTAATTTACAATGTAACTTCACTTTTCTAATTACATATAAAGATGTAATTTTATTATTATTATTTTTTTATTTACAATGTAAATTAACATTCTTATTACATATAAAATGTAATTCTTTTATTTACAATGTAAACTCCTCATCTTCTAATTTACATTGCAAAAACATCGTCCCTTTTTTTTACTTACAACGTAAAAATTATGACCAAATTTCATGTCCAATATCTCGTGTCTAATATCTCATGTTTAATCCAACCACAACAATACTTTAAATAATAGAAGGGATCAAATCAAGTTAATAACACGAAGTTAACCTCGAGTTGAGAGTTCTAGTTAAATTCTGAGAATAACTGCGGGTGTTTCGTGAATATTAACAAAACATGATAGACAAGATTAACAAGTAGATGATACGAATAAATCACCAAACTCAGATCTAGTATTTAAATTTCCAGATCTAATATCACAACATCACAAACAATTCAAAACCATGATTTATGTAACACCCCACATCCATTAGGGTCACTCACAAAGGGAATGCCTTAACTTCAATGGAGCATTATGGGTACTGGAACAGAAATATTACAAGACAGACATATATAAAACAGCGGAAAGTAAAGTGGAAGTACTTAAAATCATTTATTAAATATGATTGTTTACAATAAAAGCCCATCAACTTCCAATACCCAATTACATAGTTAAAATATCTGTCTTGCTCAAAAACAAAGAAGCATAAAAACAAACTGTAGTATTCCCCAATAAAGCAAAGCAAGCCATAGCCAAGAGAAATCCAACCCATACATGAAAGAGCCTTGGAGCTTGGTAAGATCTGAACTATGCTGTATTCCCACCCTGTGAACCTAGGGGGGAGGGAACGGAAGAAAAAGAGGCGAAACAAAATGGGTCAGTCATAAAGACTGAGTAAGTCCTAGTGACTTTCAGCACAAAAATAGTTAAGGATAATATGGCATGAGTAAACTGAAAGTAAACATAAGCATGATGACAAGATAAGAAAACATGCAAGATAACTAAGGATAACATGATGTGATTTTTGTCAAGTAACATCACAAGGTTCCCATCCAAGATAAACTAAGTATAATTTCGTAATATTCCTATCAAGCATATAACGATTCCTCTGCTTCGCCATTAAAAGATTTATGTGATATCTATTTGCTCTGCACGACCTAACTAGCATCTTTACAAGTGTCTTACATGGAATGTTTCGTATTCCTACTAGTACTCCAACTAGTGTCCCCTGTAAAAAGGATCCTTACCCCCTACTAGTGTCCCAACTAGTAGCCCGGGTTATATAATAAGGTGATCCCACCCACTACTTAGAAATCATAATACTAGTCTTACGTACCCCTAGCTGACTACATAGGTGCCACCTGCCCCTATCTCCACTAGGTGTAAATCATAATACTAGTCTTACGTACCCCTAGCTGACTACATAGGTGCCGCCTGCCCCTATCTCCACTAGGTGTACCCATCAACCCCCATGCGATCGGCTCCCTAACTCGTAGATACCCGTGCTGGCCCCACAATGGGGTGTATCACTCCCCTAAAGTGGCAACCCGATACAACTTGAGGATGCACGGCTTATACCTACACGATGCAACAACGTCTTACCTACCAGCCCGGGTCCACACACGCATATGAAACCCGTTGGACTTGCGTTGCCACCGCTAACCCGTTTTGACCTCTTACAATCAAACCCAGTATGCGTGTCCCGTCCTCGACATGGGTCGAGCTCACAAAGATACGTAATGGGCTACTGGTCTGAAAAGGGTCCCCTTTTCTCGACACAATCTTCCCACCTATGCTTGGTCCCCTCTAGTAATTCTTACTTAACCCCTTCTTATTCATGTCCACTTACATGCTCAAATTTTTGTTAAGTATACACCAGTTATGTCTTACATGTTAACCATATCCCGCACTTAACCCCTACATCATCCTCATGTCTTAATACATGCTTTATCTTGGTTAAGTGCTTATAGGTTATATTTTACATGTCATTCATATTATCCCCAACGTCTAGGTTTAACCAAGCGCCTTGGCTTTATCTGCCATTAGACCCTATGTCTATCCATTAATTATGCGCTTGTGCTACCTCATCAGTCTTATCATTTAACTTGGTTATTTCCATTCATACCAACCTTCAACTTTGCTTATTAATTCAATTCTTAACTTGCACTATATTAAGTCCATTAATAATCCTATAACATGTTATTCCTATGATTCATACATTAACCCCCGTTATGGTACAATAACATGTTCTTATTCAATCTTTACAACCAAGTACCCCTTAACTTACAAACACACTGGAGAGAGAGAATAATTCCCTAAATACCAACCCCGATGACCGGAATCAACATCAGATTGATACTCAGAGGATTATCCAACCTAACCAATGTTTTGTTCCTTTTTATAATATAACTTATGTCGCCTTCAATTGTAAATTCATTCTTGTCTTTACATATTGCTTAATCTACAATGAAGCACATCTTTCCTTATTATATAAGTTATCTTATCTTATCTATTGTTCCACCTAACTTACTTTATTCCATAAGTTATCATTCCCACTAAGGCATTAATTAAGATTTACTTAACTCAACCATTCATGTCATAACAGTTAAGTGTCATTCGCCTAATCATATTACTTAACCCACCCATTCATACCATATTGGTTAAGTGTCATTAGCCTGATCATATTACTTAACCCACCCACTCATACCATATTGGTTAAGTGTTCTTAGTTTACTTAACCCTACCCACTGGTCTAACTACCATGTTATGTTGGTTAAGTATTACTATTCGTATTTCCATATGTCACCCACGTGTCACCCACTTAACCCCCATGTCCCACCACATGTTTATCTGGTTAAGTATTTCTTAATTCATTAAGGCCGTAACCCTATAAAGACCTCTCACATTAGACTGACATTTATGGCAGCTGGATTTGCCGGGCGGGTCCGGGCAGTCTTACACCATAAAAGAGTCTAACCTCGTGTCTTTACAACTGTTATGCTTTTAATTTGGGCCTAGGACCTCTCATATTGGGCTACCATTTGTGACTACTGGATTTGCCGGGCGGGTCCGGGCAGTTTTACGTCACAAATGAGTCCAACCTCGTGTCCTAAGCATTGGTTATCACTTATAATCATTTACCCTAGTCTTAATAATTTCCCTATTCAAATTATTAATTAATTCCTCATTTAAAGATGTCCATAATTGATTCAATTATGTTCATCAATTAATGGTATGCAAAATCATACCAATTTTACCACAATTTATCTTATGCCATTAAAGGCAACTTATCTCAATTTATATTTATCCCTCCTTTAAGGCTATTACATTTCAACTACCCAAAACCCACTTAGGCGTGTTCATATTAGCCCTCATAAATTATCATATGTGTTTCAACTACAAGTCTCACATAATTAACAAATGCCCAAGTTCTAGATTACATATCAGTTTTACATATGCCTAATTCATACCAAGTTTACATATGTTCAGTTCATGCCATTTTATATGTATGCCAAATTCATGCCAATTTACACCTATTAAGTTCTAGACAAATTACATATGCCAATCCTAATTCGTGCAATTACCATTTTAATGGCAATACCCAATTATCAAATTTCATATTAATTGCAATAATACCCATATATCCAATTTTCATGTTATGCCATCAATTCCACCAACCACATATATCCAAATAGGTAATATTCCCATACTTTTCCCTGTATTCAATCGTACGCAAAATCGTGGTTTAGGCCTAGATCCGAAATTGATCTACGTTCATCAAAAGAAAATAAATAGGGAAAGGTAGAGTTTTGCAATAAAACAAGATCAGAGAGAAAACAACATAAAATCATCATGATAGGCATAAAGATTGGATCTTGATAATAATATCAACATGAATCCAAGAAACTGATTTACAACGACTGAATAGAGCATGAACTAGACATAAGAATGGAGATGAACAAGTCTCAAAACTCAAGGTTCAAAGGTAAACAGGAATAGATCTGAATTGATAAACATGCTTATATCCAATTACACTTTATTCCATAGCCATATTAAAATTAAGTATTTTAATCTAAAAAGTAACTAGAACTTACATAGCATGGCTAGCGAATTTAAGAACTGAAATCGATGTTGAAACGTTGTAGAGTTGTTGATTCATCTCCTTGAATTGTTGTAGAAGTCTTCATCTTTGCATTGGATTGCGTAAGAAAGCTTAAGAAGAAGATTAGAGACGGCGACCATGACCAAGAGGGATTTTAGTAGCAAAACAGTGGCTAGACATGTTGTAGTGAATTAGGGTTAGGCCTTAGGTTGTATTTATAGATGTAGGAACTCATTTAGGCCCTTAGATCATCCCTAGAGTCAATCCGGACCATCAAAACACATCCCGGCCCTCAAAAATGGGTTCTGGGCCACACCAGGCTGACCAGATCGACCTGTCCAGGGGGGAGGTCGACACTACAGTCGACCTGGGAGGGGGGGAGCCGGCTGTGCAGTCGACACTACAGTCGACTTGGGGTCAGTCTGTGTAACACCCCGTGTATTCTATAACAGTGAAATTCACAAATTAAAGTATAATTAATTTCAAATCAAAGAACTAAGGGAAACGGGATGTGCCATTGCGTTCGTCTCGGAAAAATACGCGAAATAGAGTCCGAGTTTTCGAAAATCGGAGTCCGTATGACCAAGATATGGCCTCCAGAAGTTTCAGAATTCAGTTTAAAATTCAAACAGACGAAAACAGATCAGAAAAACAAATTTAAAATTCAAAATCGGGCCCAATTGGCCAGGCCGGGAAAATTCCCGCCCAAGGCACCCAGGTCGACTTGGCAGTCGACCTGGGGCTAGCCAGGTCGACTGGGCAGTCGACCTGGGTAACCCGTGTCGACTGGGGTTCGACCTGGCCCCTGAGCCAGGTCAAACCCAGCCCACCCTGGCTGGCCTGGTCTGTGTTTGGTCGATTTTCTGAGCCTTGCCTTGTCACTAGGGCTAGGTGTCAGCTCCTGATTGGTCTCTCCTTCAAATGAATGGCTATTATTAAAACAAGCTCCATCGACGGTCCTAATCAACTTGCAAACACTATAAAAAGGACCTAAGACCTAGCCTAAATCATACTATTTCATTTTAGCCTTAGGCCGCCGCCATTAAACCTAGAGCTCTAAATTAAAAATACAAAGAACAAAATTATAGAAGACGAAGGACGATTCTTGAAGGCTACAACTAGAAGCTACAACAACAACGACGCTTTAGACAACAGATTTGGGGCTATTTGATTTGGAATTTTCTATTTTGATTACTTGCTTCATATTGTAAGTTCTATGTCACTTTTTAGGCAAAAATGCTAAAATAACATGGACATGCCATGAATTGAAACCGGATTTAGGAACTATTATTAATCCATGTTTATATTGTTTAACTTTGAATCATAATTTGGGAATATTACTATGTCAACGTTGCAAGTTAAACTTATCATGATTTTGATGTTGTTATGAATCACATGGGCTTAATTGTATGGCAAGTTGGACTAATACATGTCCATGGAATCACTATGTTCATTGAAATATTTATGTTGATTAAACCTTGCCCATGATGCTTTGTGATGTTAATATACCTATCATGTTAATGACAAAATTGGGAATTGCTAGGTTATGATGAAAAGTTGGAATCATTATGTTTATAATGTTAGATGAGAATCATTATGTTAAAAATGCTAAAATGGAATCATTATGTTTATAATGTTAGATGAGAATCATTATGTTAAAAATGCTAAATTGGAATCATTATGTTTATAATGTTAGATGAGAATCATTATGTTAAAAATGCTAAATTGGAATCATTATGTTTATAATGTTAGATGAGAATCATTATGTTAAAAATGCTAAATTGGAACCCACTATGCCTATTAGAATTACCATGCCTTTAATGTTTCATGTTGTAATAAAATTATTATTATGCCCGCAATGATTATTATGCCTATGATGTAAAGTTGAAATCATCATGTTAAACTAAGTTGGAACCATTACTATGCCAAGTTATCATCATGCTAGTATTGAAACCATGTGATATGTTATAGCCTGTTTATTATGCAAGTGATGTTGGAATAGTCACATATGCCTATCACATGTTTGGTGTTATTCCCCTTTATCTCTTGATTTGTTTATGCTTGTGAACGAAGTACGTTTATATACGTTGGGGATACGATTGGGTAGAATAGGCAAAACTTGAATCATAAACCATGAAATTTGGCATAAGTAGAACATGAAATATGGCACGATAACTTGACTTGAACATGCCATAACTTGACTTGAAAAACATGCCTTAGTTGGGCACGAAGTTGACATATGAACATGCTATGGAAATAGCACTAATCTGATAAGAACATGGGCATGACTTTAGAAAACAAGAAAGTGGCCAACTCGAGGTTGGGTTGAGTTTGTAGTGTAAATCTGCCCGGAACCGCCCGGCAAATCCAGTTGCTACAAACAATAGGATCCAATGTGGGTAGTTGATCACATCGCGCTTGAAACCCGAGGTTGGGTTGAGTTCGTAGCGTAAACCTGCCCGGAACCGCCCGACAAATCCAGTGGCTACGAACAACAGGATCCAATGTGAGTGGTTCGGTGCATTAACGAATCAATTAATGCCAATTAGGGTTAAGTCATGAACATGAAAAGACAACTTAACCAACTTGAACACGATTTGTAGGGCTAAGTCATGAACTTGAAACGAAAACACTTAGCCAACTTGACATGACACGTAGGCGGGTTAAGTCGCGAATTTAAATGACATTCTTAACCACCTTGACATGACTAGACTGGAAAAGGATTAAGTCACGAATTACATGACTTAATCGGTTAGGCGGGTTAGGTCACGAATCACATGACCTAATCTGTTAGGCGAAACCCTAGACACGACCCTTTTCAGCCGTAACCCTCTAGATGTATCAAGGTACCCTGGGGCTAGGCCGGGTGGGGCACGATTACTGGGCTGATTGTAAGAGGTGAACGACGGCAGTGGGGTACGCCAGTGTAAGTTCGGTGGACTACGGTCGTGCACGTATTCTGGGGCAGAAACTGGGTATCAGTAGATTTATCTGTGCATCTTGAATCGTGTCAGGGGTTGACACCCTAGGGCGGATACACCCGAAGGTGGACCCAACACAGGTGACTACATTCGTGATTAGCTGTATGACACGGACACTTGACGAGCTAGAACTTGTAGGGAGCCGATCGACTAGATAAGCGCTCCGTAGGACCCCGTCCTTGGGTCAGACACCGTTTCAGGGTCGATTCACGATATTGGGCCGTGGGATTTATTTCGTGATTAACTCGTGACATGGGCTTAGTATACTAGTACAGTCGATGCAACGAATCTTGAACATGTGATGCTTTATTTGACTTGTCTTGACTTATCATGATCACCTTAGTTTATCTTGTCCACCTTGACACCCTTCTTGAGTTTAGTTCCAGTTCATACATGACATGTTGTTTTAACCGTTCTTACACTGAAAGTCACTAGGACTTACTCAGTCTTTATGACTGACCCTTTTCCTTTCGCCTCTTTTTCTTTTGTCCCCCCCCCCAGGTTCTCAGGGAGGGAATACCGCAGCTTGACCAGTTTTCACATCCAGCTTGAAGAGAAAGAATGTATTACTTGGATCTTTTCCGTTTTGGACTATGGCTTTGGACAGCAATTAGGGGACTTTTGCAGTTTATTCATGTTTTCTTTATGCTTCTTTAAATAATGTAATCAAGACAGTTATGATTTCAAAAGTATTGTAAGACAAATTATGACATGGTTTGTGAACACGTATTATGTTGAAATAAAAGTTGTTGTTGTTTTTCCGCTGTTCAAAAAAATGTGTTCTTATATCTGTCTTTTATATCTGTGACTTATACTTATAAACCTCCACCAAAATTAGGGCATTCCCTTTGAGAGTGACCCTAACGGAGGTGGGGTGTTTCACTTGGTATCAGAGCATAGGTTTACTAGATAAGATAAAAAGTTTTGAAAATTTATTTTCAAAAGAAAATTTAAAGAAGCTGTTTTTAAAAGATAAAATATTATATTTTAAAAAGGCAAAGTCCCCCAAAGCCATAGGTACTATCTCTTATCCTTCGTTTTGAATCTATCCTTTTTGTTTCAGCATGTCCGAAGAACTTAACTTGCCAGAGGGTATACCAATACCTGGTTGGTTTAGACGATTCTTAGAAGCAAGGGCCACTCAGCCAGGTCCCACCGTTCCTCCTCCCCCAGCTGCAGGAAATCAACCAGCTGCAGCAGCACCTCTTCCTCTACCTCCTCCACGAGGAAATACCTTTGCTAAGATATGTAAAGATTTTAAAGCTATGGGAGGAAAGGACTTTCATGGAACTGAGTCCTTCGTGGCAGCTAGGAATTGGTTAAAGGAAACCGAGGACTTATTCATCATCTTTGATGTAGAAGATAGGCAGAAGGTACAACTGGCAGTATGGCTACTTAAAGGCGAGGCTTCCTACTGGTGGGAAGTCACCAATGCAGAAAGACCAGTGGAAACATGGGAGGACTTTTAGGGCAAGGTTCGAGGCTAAATTTCTCTCAGAAGCTGAAAGGAGTCTTAAGTTGGAAAAATTCTTATTTCTTAAGCAAGGGAACATGACAGTCAAAGAGTATGTTAATCAGTTCGATGAGCTGGCTAGGTTCGGACTGGACCTAGTCAACACCTCGCACAAGAAGGCTCTCTGCTTTGTCAAGGGGCTGAATGAGCCATTACACAGTTTGGCCATGACCCATATACCCATGGGAGCTACGTATGAAAGGTTGGTGCAGATGGCATTGCTGAACGAAGAAGATAAGGGCAAGAAGGAGACAAAGGAAGAAAACTCTCAAGGGAAGAAAGAGGTCAAGCCCAACGATTCTCAGAATAAGAAGGTAGACTCCGAGAAAGGAGGCAAGAACGGCAACTCACATGATAAAAGGAAATGCAATTTCTGTGGAACGGAAGGGCACATAGCCAAGGATTGTAGAAAGAGGAAGAGAAAGCAAGGTGAATGTTTTCATTGTGGGGAGACTGGACACATCAGCAAAGACTGCCCTAAGAAGCAGACCGGACCTTCTGGGGGTACATCGTTAACTTCTTCTAGATGCTTTTTTTTTATCTTGTTTCTCTCCTCAATCCTATCTTGAGAGCCATAGGTAGAATCTTTTTGGATGTAAACATGTAATTGAAACATGTTATGATTGCGAAATGGTTGCAAGTGGTCGCAAGTGGTTGCTCGTGGATGCATGAATACACATTAGGCACTAGATCGGCTTAGACACATTCTTCATGTTACATATGCATAAATGTATTTATTCTTATATGGATGAAGTTTAGTGTGTTGTCATATGGATGTTGCATTTGTATGAATGATTGTGCACTCATGTAGAATCATGAATATGAGAATTTGCATACATAATGGATTCATGGCACTTACATAATTTTCATTAAGGAGGTCAACTGAATCAGTAGACCACCTGATTTTGCATTAGATAAGTACATGTACACGCACACACACTTCGCATATGATCATGAAGCATTAGAAGTCTTTTAAGGACAATGGATGCCCGTGTTTGATGGATGAGTAGATGGATGTTTGGGTGTTAGGATATACATTCTTCCTAACTTGAAGATTTCGGGGACGAAATCCTTTTAAGTGGGGGAGAATGTAACACCCCGTGTATTCTATAACAGTGAAATTCACAAATTAAAGTATAATTAATTTCAAATCAAAGAACTAAGGGAAAAGGGATGCGCCATTGCGTTCGTCTCGGAAAAATACGTGAAATAGAGTCCGAGTTTTCGAAAATCGGAGTCCGTATGACCAAGATATGGCCTCCAGAAGTTTCAGAATTCAGTTTAAAATTCAAACAGACAAAAACAGATCAGAAAAACAAATTTAAAATTCAAAATCGGGCCCAATTAGTCAGGGCAGGAAAATTCCCGCCCAAGGCACCCAGGTCGACTTGGCATCGACCTGGGGCTAGCCAGGTCGACTGGGCAGTCGACCTGGGTAACCCGTGTCGACTGCCAAGTCGACACAGTGTCGACCTGGCCCCTGAGCCAGGTCGAACCCAGCCCACCGTGGCTGGCCTGGTCTGTGTTTGGTCGATTTTCTGAGCCTTGCCTTGTCACTAGGGCTAGGTGTCAGCTCCTGGTTGGTCTCTCCTTCAAATGAACGTCTATTATTAAAACAAGCTCCATCGACGGTCCTAATCAACTTGCAAACACTATAAAAAGGACCTAAGACCTAGCCTAAATCATACTATTTCATTTTAGCCTTAGGCCGCCGCCATTAAACCTAGAGCTCTAAATTAAAAATACAAAGAACAAAATTATAGAAGACGAAGGACGATTCTTGAAGGCTACAACTAGAAGCTACAACAACTACGACGCTTTAGACAACAGATTTAGGGCTATTTGATTTGGAATTTTCTGTTTTGATTACTTGCTTCATATTGTAAGTTCTATGTCACTTTTTAGGCAAAAACGCTAAAATAACATGGACATGCCATGAATTGAAACCGGATTTAGGAACAATTATTAATCCATATTTATATTGTTTAACTTTGAATCATAATTTGGGAATATTACTATGTCAACGTTGCAAGTTAAACTTATCATGATTTTGATGTTGTTATGAATCACACGGGCTTAATTGTATGGCAAGTTGGACTAATACATGTCCATGGAATCACTATGTTCATTGAAATCTTTATTTTGATTGAACCTTGCCCATGATGCTAATTAAACCATGTCTATGATGTTGATGGAACTATGCCTGTGATGTTAATATACCTATCATGTTAATGACAAAATTGGGAATTGCTAGGTTATGATGAAAAGTTGGAATCATTATGTTTATAATGTTAGATGAGAATCATTATGTTAAAAATGCTAAATTGGAATCATTATGTTTATAATGTTAGATGAGAATCATTATGTTAAAAATGCTAAATTGGAATCATTATGTTTATAATGTTAGATGAGAATCATTATGTTAAAAATGCTAAATTGGAATCATTATGTTTATAATGTTAGATGAGAATCATTATGTTAAAAATGCTAAATTGGAATCCACTATGCCTATTAGAATTACCATGCCTTTAATGTTTCATGTTGTAATAAAATTATTATTATGCCCGCAATGATTATTATGCCTATGATATAAAGTTGAAATCATCATGTTAAACTAAGTTGGAACCATTACTGTGCCAAGTTATCATCATGCTAGTATTGAAACCATGTGATATGTTATAGCCTGTTTATTATGCAAGTGATGTTGGAATTGTCACATATGCCTATCACATGTTTGGTGTTATTCCCCTTTATCTCTTGAATTGTTTATGCTTGTGAACGAAGTACGTTTATATACGTTGGGGATACGATTGGGTAGAATAGGCAAAACTTGAATCATAAACCGTGAAATTTGGCATAAGTAGAACATGAAATATGGCACGAAAACTTGACTTGAACATGCCATAACTTGACTTGAAAAACATGCCTTAGTTGGGAAAGAAATTGACATATGAACATGCTATGGAAATAGCACTAATCTGATAAGAACATGGGCATGACTTTAGAAAACAAGAAAGTGGCCAACTCGAGGTTGGGTTGAGTTTATAGTGTAAATCTGCCCGGAACCGCCCGACAAATCCAGTTGCTACAAACAATAGGATCCAATGTGGGTAGTTGATCACATCGCGCTTGAAACCCGAGGTTGGGTTGAGTTTGTAGCGTAAACCTGCCCGGAACCACCCGGCAAATCCAGTGGCTACGAAAAACAGGATCCAATGTGAGTGGTTCAGTGCATTAACGAATCAATTAATGCCAATTAGGGTTAAGTCATGAACATGAAAAGACAACTTAACCAACTTGAACACAATTTGTAGGGCTAAGTCATGAACTTGAAATGAAAACACTTAGCCAACTTGACATGACACGTAGGCGGGTTAAGTCGCGAATTTAAATGACATACTTAACCACCTTGACATGACTAGACTGGAAAAGGATTAAGTCACGAATTACATGACTTAATCGGTTAGGCGGGTTAGGTCACGAATCACATGACCTAATCTGTTAGGCGAAACCCTAGACACGACCCTTTTCAGCCGTAACCCTCTAGATGTATCAAGGTACCCTGGGGCTAGGCCGGGTGGGGCACGATTACTGGGCTGATTATAAGAGGTGAACGACGGCAGTGGGGTACGCCAGTGTAGGTTCGGTGGACTACGGTCGTGCACGTATTCCGGGGCAGACACTGGGTATCAGTAGATTTATCTGTGCATCTTGAATCGTGTCAGGGGTTGACACCCTAGGGCGGATACACCCGAAGGTGGACCCAGCACAGGTGACTACATTCGTGATTAGCCGTATGACACGGAAACTTGACGAGCTAGAACTTGTAGGGAGCCGATCGACTAGATAAGCGCTCCGTAGGACCCCGTCCTTGGGTCAGACCCCGTTTCAGGGTCGATTCACGATATTGGGCCGTGGGATTTATTTCGTGATTAACTCGTGACATGGGCTTAGTATACTAGTACAGTCGATGCAATGAATCTTGAACATGTGATGCTTTATTTGACTTGTCTTGACTTATCATGATCACCTTAGTTTATCTTGTCCACCTTGACACCCTTCTTGAGTTTAGTTCCAGTTCATACATGACATGTTGTTTTAACCGTTCTTACACTGAAAGTCACTAGGACTTACTCAGTCTTTATGACTGACCCTTTTCCTTTCTCCTCTTTTTCTTTTGTTCCCCCCAGGTTCTCAGGGAGGGAATACCGCAGCTTGACCAGTTTTCACATCCAGCTTGAAGAGAAACAATGTATTGCTTGGATCTTTTCCGTTTTGGACTATGGCTTTGGACAGAAATTAGGGGACTGTTGCAGTTTATTCATGTTTTCTTTATGCTTCTTTAAATAATGTAATCAAGACAGTTATGATTTCGGAAGTATTGTAAGACAAATTATGACATGGTTTGTGAACACGTATTATGTTGAAATAAAAGTTGTTGTTGTTTTTCCGCTGTTCAAAAAAATGTGTTCTTATATCTGTCTTGTATATCTGTGACTTATACTTATAGACCTCCACCAAAATTAGGGCATTCCCTTTGAGAGTGACCCTAACGGAGGTGGGGTGTTTCAGTCTGCCTGAAAGTCTGCTGAAACTTGTACAGGCCATAACTTGGTCATACGGACTCCGATTTTCGAAAACTCGGACTCTATTTCATGTAAAATTTCGAGACGAACGCAATGTCGCAACCCATTTCCCTTGATTCTTATTTTAAAATTTAATTCTGCCTTGATTCTTATGTTAATATGTTATAAAAATTCGGGTTGTTACATTCTCCCCTCCTTAAAGGATTTTGTCCCCGAAATCTTCAAGTTAAGAAGAATGTGTCCTACCATCCAATCATCCATCTACCCAATCATCAATTACATGCATTCATTATCCTTAAGAAATTTCTAATGCTATATGAACATATGCGAGAAGTGTGTGTATATGTTCCTTATCTAATGTAAATGATCTGGCCTGATTGATCCTCTTAATGCAAAAATATGTTTAGTGTCATGAGTCCAACATGTATGCAAATAGTCCTAGTCACATAAACACTATATGTGTGCACAAACATCCATCCATATGCAACATCCATATGATAACACATTCAATTTCATCCATAAACAAGTGTAAACACTCATGCATATGCAATATGAAAGGTGACTGAGCCGATCTAGTGCCTAATGTGCGTGTATATGCATCCACGAGCAACCACTTGCAACCATCAATCATAACATGTCTCAAACACATGTTTACACCCAATTGTTCCTACCTAAAGATATAGTCGAATGATAGAGGCAAGTAAAAATTCTGCGCCCATCAAAGCTAGAAATCTACGTCACATATATACTGATTAGGAGAAGAATTCCCTAAGCACCGGCCCCGAAGACCGAAATCAACATCAGACTGACACCCAAAGAAATTCTCAACCCAACCAATGTATATGTGATTCTAGGAAACTAAGGATGATGGACTCCTTTTAGGTCATAAGAAATCCCTTCCTAAAATCAACCCATATCCTATAAAACCCAAAAGGTTTAATCAACCCAACGGACACCCTCAAGCCCAACATGTAAAACTAACAGATGAGTCATACTCCCTATGGGGTTTGCAACAGAAATTGGATTGAGAATAGGACCAAGAGGATATACACAAAAGATATCATGCAAGTAAGCTCTACAGGAAAAGGAATCAAGAATATACTCTTAAAAAGAGATGTGATGCGCGAATCTAGTCTTCAATCTTCTAAGTCGCATTCCCTTGAGCTTGACTCCATTGTGCTTTGACCATCTTTAACTTCATAATTTCGTAGCTTCTTAATTCTTGTTTCCAAAATATGAGTTGGAACTCATTTCAATATTGCCTCTCGTTCCACTTTCACTTATCCTCCTTTTAGTATACTCGGCTTACACATAACATCGTACTCATGGTTTCACACAAGCTCTCCAAAATTCACTAGTGAATCTTGGATCTCGTACACTTACTAGAAGGTATTCCACATAGATGAATTATCTCTTGAAAATAAACAAATTTCAACCATGTTGCTAAACGTACTTACTAAGGCGATTTTCTACATCACATGCATAAGCGAAATGACCCACCGCCTTAGTGGCGAACACTACTCGAGCGGATAAACTAATGTATCAAGAGATTCTAGGTAACTAATCCTAATAGAACCCTAAAGGTTACGCGCGACTTCGAGGGTATTACCGAGGCAAGACAAAAGTCTAACTACCCTCCTTTCGAAACCGAGAATGGCACCCTTATTGGATAACCACTCCATCCCTAGAATCAACCCATAGCTCACAAAAACATGAGCATTCCTTCTAAACTCAACACTTAGCATAGACATTCTCAAATCCTAACAAGTCATGAATAAATGAGCCGATTCCCAACCGGATTTGAGACAAAAATTGGGATCCTCCAATACGCTAGTACTAAGGTGCAGAGACTCAACTATCGAAGCAGAATTAAAAGTATGCGATGTATAAAAACAAAGTTCTAGCGGGATGATAGAAAAGAAAAGGTAAACCTTTAACTGTAACGTTACCACCTCCCTTAGGTACGCTAGTAGTGAGAGCATACAATTGCCCTCTCGACGATCCTGTCCTTTGTCCTTGTTCTTTTCCTATAATACTTCACTACACTCCCTCCTTACCATACTAAAGATACTCTCTCTTGTCATGGGTTCTACTATTCTTTCACTTTGGCCTCTTTCCTTTCACCTTCTTCCTCCTTCATGGATTAAGCTATAACAACTAGTCTCTTGTTCTTACTGTCCTTGTATAGTTTGTTGACAAGTCCTTCGAAGCTACCTCCAACGCATGGCAACTCTACACAATTTGAAATAAGATTAGACGCAGATGGAACTACTGCGGCTACAGATGGAGGTTGGGCACTTCTTTGCCCTCCGACATATGTCGGATGTCTACGAAATTATGGTGAAAAGAGAGAGAGAGGAGATATTTCAAGAGGGAATCAAAAGATAGTGCATATGGCTTTGGGGAATATG
The DNA here is from genome assembly GCA_030737875.1 of Allium sativum. NCBI lineage: Eukaryota > Viridiplantae > Streptophyta > Magnoliopsida > Asparagales > Amaryllidaceae > Allium > Allium sativum. The sequence continues at coordinate 673,246,628 of CM060909.1, read as the reverse complement.
CCTTTTAATCAAAACAAAATTTTCTTGAAAATTTGCTTCTTTGTAAATGTTTTGAAAACTAGTTCAGAAGGTTTTTGAAAACTTTGGCCCAGTCTGGTAACCTTCTGCTCTGATACCAAATGTAACACCCCACATCCATTAAGGTCACTCACAAAGGGAATGCCTTAACTTCAAGGGAGCATTATGGGTACTGGAACAGAAATATTACAAGACAGACATATATAAAACAACAGAAAGTAAAGTGGAAGTACTTAAAATCATTTATTAAATATGATTGTTTACAATAAAAGCCCATCAACTTCCAATACCCAATTACATAGTTAAAATATCTGTCTTGCTCAAAAACAAAGAAGCATAAAAACAAACTGTAGTATTCCCTAATAAAGCAAAGCAAGCCATAGCCAAGAGAAATCCAAGCCATACATGAAAGAGCCTTGGAGCTTGGTAAGATCTGAACTAAGCTATATTCCCACCCTGTGAACCTGGGGGGGGGGGGGGACGAAAGAAAAAGACGCAAAACAAAACGGGTCAGTCATAAAGACTGAGTAAGTCCTAGTAACTTTCAGCACAAAAATAGTTAAGGATAATATGGCATGAGTAAACTGAAAGTAAACATAAGCATGATGACAAGATAAGCAAACAGGAAAGATAACTAAGTATAACATGATGTGATTTTTGTCAAGTAACATCGCACGGTTCCCATCCAAGATAAACTAAGTATAATTTCGTAAGATTCCGATCAAGCATATCACGATTCCTCTGCTTCGCCATTAAAAGATTTATGTGATATCTATTTGCTCTGCACGACCTAACTAGCATCTTTACAAGTGTCTTACATGGAATGTTTCGTATTCCTACTAGTACTCCAAGTACCCCTGTAACAAGGATCCTTACCCCATACTAGTGTCCCAACTAGTAGCCCGTGTTATATAATAAGGTGATCCCACCCACTACTTAGAAATCATAATACTAGTCTTACGTACCCCTAGCTGACTAGATAGGTGCCGCCTGCCCCTATCTCCACTAGGTGTAAATCATAATACTAGTCTTACGTACCCCTAGCTGACTACATAGGTGCCGCCTACCCCTATCTCCATTAGGTGTACTCATCAACCCCCATGCGATTGGCTCCCTAACTCGTAGATACCCGTGCTGGCCCCACAGTGGGGTGTATCACTCCCCTAAAGTGGCAACCCGATACAACTTGAGGATGCACAGCTTATACCTACACGATGCAACAACGTCTTACCTACCAGCCCGGGTCCACACACGCATATGAAACCCGTTGGACTTGCGTTGCCACCGCTAACCCGTTTTGACCTCTTACAATCAAACCCAGTATGCGTGTCCCATCCTCGACATGGGTCGAGCTCACAAAGATACGTAATGGGCTACTGGTCTGAAAAGGGTTCCCTTTTCTCGACACAAGCTTCCCACCTATGCTTGGTTCCCTCTAGTAATTCTTACTTAACCCCTTCTTATTCATGTCCACTTACATGCTCAAATTTTTGTTAAGTATACACCAGTTATGACTTACATGTTACCCATATCCCCCACTTAACCCCTACATCATCCTCATGTCTTAATACATGCTTTATCTTGGTTAAGTGCTTATAGGTTATATTTTACATGTCATTCATATTATCCCCAACGTCTGGGTTTAACCAAGCGCCTTGGCTTTATCTGCCATTAGACCCTATGTCTATCCATTAATTATGCGCTTGTGCTACCTCATCAGTCTTATCATTTAACTTGGTTATTTCCATTCATACCAACCTTCAACTTTGCTTATTAATTCAATTCTTAACTTGCACTACATTAAGTCCATTAATAAGCCCACAACATGTTATTCCTATGATTCATACATTAACCCCCGTTATGGTACAATAATATGTTCTTATTCAATCTTTACAACCAAGTACCCCTTAACTTACAAACACACTGGAGAGAGAGAATAATTCCCTAAATACCAACCCCGAAGACCGGAATCAACATCAGATTGATACTCAGAGGATTATCCAACCTAACCAATGTTTTGTTCCTTTTTATAATATAACTTATGTCACCTTCAATTGTAAATTCATTCTTGTCTTTACATATTGCTTAATCTACAATGAAGCACATCTTTCCTTATTACATAAGTTATCTTATCTTATCTATTGTTCCGCCTAACTTACTTTATTCCATAAGTTATCATTCCCACTTAGGCATTAATTAAGATTTACTTAACTCAACCATTCATGTCATAACAGTTAAGTGTCATTCGCCTAATCATATTACTTAACCCACCCATTCATACCATAATGGTTAAGTGTCATTAGCCTAATCATATTACTTAACCCACCCACTCATACCATATTGGTTAAGTGTTCTTAGTTTACTTAACCCTACCCACTGGTCTAATTACCATGTTATGTTGGTTAAGTATTACTATTCGTATTTCCATATGTCACCCACATGTCACCCACTTAACCCCCATGTCCCACCACATGTTTATTTGGTTAAGTATTTCTTAATTCATTAAGGCCGTAACCCTATAAAGACCTCTCACATTAGACTGACATTTATGGCAGCTGGATTTGCCGGGCAGGTCCGGGCAGTCTTACACCATAAAAGAGTCTAACCTCGTGTCTTCACAACTGTTATGCTTTTAATTTGGGCCTAGGACCTCTCACATTGGGCTACCATTTGTGACTACTGGATTTGTCGGGCGGGTCCGGGCAGTTTCACGTCACAAATGAGTCCAACCTCGTGTCCTAAGCATTGATTATCACTTATAATCATTAACCCCAGTCTTAATAATTTCCCTATTCAAATTATTAGTTAATTCCTCATTTAACAATGTCCATAATTGACTCAATTATGTTCATCAATTAATGGTATGCAAAATCATACCAAATTTACCACAATTTATCTTATGCCATTAAAGGCAACTTATCTCAATTTATATTTATCCCTCCTTTAAGGCTATTACATTCCAACTACCCAAAACCCACTTAGGCGTGTTCATATTAGCCTTCATAAATTATCATATGTGTTTCAACTACAAGTCTCATATAATTAACATATGCCCAAGTTCTAGATTACATATTAGTTTTACATATGCCTAATTCATACCAAATTTACATATGTTCAGTTCATGCCATTTTATATGTATGCCAAATTTATGCCAATTTACACCTATCAAGTTCTAGCCAAATTACATATGTTAATCCCAATTCTTGCAATTACCATTTTAATGGCAATACCCAATTATCAAATTTCATATTAATTGCAATAATACCCATATATCCAATTTTCATGTTATGCCATCAATTCCACCAACCACATATATCCAAATAGGTAATACTCCCATACTTTTCCCTGTATTCAATCGTACGCAAAATCGTGGTTTAGGCCTAGATCCGAAATTGATCTAGGTTCATCAAAAGAAAATAAATAGGGAAAGGTAGAATTTTGCAATAAAACAAGATCAGAGAGAAAACAACATAAAATCATCATGATAGGCATAAAGATTGGATCTTGATAATAATATCAACATGAATCCAAGAAACTGATTTACAACGACTGAATAGAGCATGAACTAGACATAAGAATGGAGATGAACAAGTCTCAAAACTCAAGGTTCAAAGGTAAACAGGAGTAGATCTGAATTGATAAACATGCTTATATCCAATTACACTTTATTCCATAGCCATATTAAAATTAAGTATTTTAATCTAAAAAGTAACTAGAACTTACATAGCATGGCTAGCGAATTTAAGAATTGAAATCAATGTTAAAACGTTGTAGAGTCGTTGATTCATCTCCTTGAATTGTTGTAGAAGTCTTCATCTTTGCATTGGATTGCGTAAGAAAGCTTAAGAAGAAGATTAGACACGGCGGCCATGACCAAGAGGGATTTTAGTAGCATAACGGTGGCTAGACATGTTGTAGTGAATTAGGGTTAGGCCTTAGGTTGTATTTATAGATGTAGGAAATCATTTAGGCCCTTAGATCATCCCTAGAGTCAATCCGGACCATCAAAACTCATCCCGGGCCTCAAAAATGGGTTCTGGGCCACACCAGGCTGACCATGTCGACCTGTACAGGGGGGAGGTCGACACTACAGTCGACCTGGGGTTAGTCTGCCTGAAAGTCTGCTGAAACTTGTACAGGCCATAACTTGGTCATACAGACTCCGATTTTCGAAAACTCGGACTCTATTTCATGTAAAATTTCAAGACGAACGCAATGGCTTAACCCATTTACCTTGATTCTTATTTTAAAATTTAATTCTGCCTTGATTCTTGTATTAGCATATTATAAAAATTCGGGTTGGTACATTTTAGAATAACATCCATCGCAGATTTATTTATATTTGCCATTCAAACTTCACATAACGCAAGAATCATAATTAAATTAATTAAATTAAATTTAAAATAAATTCTCACATTGCTTTGGACTGAAATGAAAGTCCAAACTCGATCAGATCTCGTGTTCGAAGTCACGGCAGTTTCAGATCTGAAAGATTTCAATTTGAAGTTCATATGTATAAATTAGAAACTAACTTTTTACAACTGTCACTGTAACGATTAAAAGCGTCGCAAAACTGAGTTATTCATACCTTAATATTTTCAGTTTGTTGAAAACTTTGATTCAGAAAATCGGGAGTTGTAGATGATGATTTTACGAACGGGTTGTTGGACGTGGAAGGGCTACGAGAGGGGGATGTTCGGCCTGAAGGGGGGAGGGTGCGGCGGCGACAGGAGGGCTCGGCGGCGGAATTTAAGGCGTGGGTTTGGGGGGTCGGGGAGGGCTAACGGGGGCACGAGGGGAGGTGATTCTTGTCGGTGATGGAAGAGGGGAGAAAGAGCTTCGGAAAACTCAACTACACCCTTGTCTAATTCTCTACGGATTGGGAGGAATCAAAGCTCAAAGTTTCGAATGTAATTGGTTGTGGCGGCGTGAAAAGCATCGGGGAAGAAGAGATATTGTAGCGTGTATTTATACACGTATTTAGGCCGTATTTTCTATTTTTTTATTTTAATTAATTCCCGAAAATAGGGATTTTTCGTCCGAACTCCGATTCGTGCTCAACGACTGTCGATCAATAGGTTTTGACGCCTTCTGAACGCAATGGCGCTATTGCCGAAGTCCAATTCTGAAGTTAAAAGCATGTTCTTTTATTTTTAAAATAAATCTTTTATTTTTAATTCGAATGTACTTTCTAATTTTACCAGGGTCACATGCGAACTCAGAAAAATCCGGAAAAATTATTTTTGGCTACGTGATGACGATATGGTCCTAACAAAATTAATTTCGTTGAATTCTGAGACTGTTTGAAAAATGGCTATTTTTCAGTCGATCGAAATTGACTGAAATTTACAAAACACATATCTATTTGCCATGACCACAAATTAATTCAAAAAATTCCCTAAAAATATATTTAGCTATGTTTTGATGCTGCGAACCTAGAAAAATTAATTTCGTTTAATTCTGAGCCTATTTGAAAAATGGCCTTTTTCAAGGCGTATATACTAAATTTTAAAAATACATTTTTAAACAAATAATTCCCGAAACTCGAAATATATAAGTGTTTATACTTTTTAAATGCAGAAACATCATTCTGAACTCAATGGAAGTGGTTTTGAGTCCAAATTCCTTCATATGCAAAACGTAGTATTCTTGACCTTTACAATGAATTTTATATATTTTCCCAAAGTTGAAAAAACGAATTTTGAAATTACCGCGCCATTTCGGGCTCGGAATGGAATTAATATAAAATTTAAAGTCTTACTTCAAATAAAATAATTTTTAATCGTGATTATTTAAAATAAATTTTTTTACTTATCAAAAACTCATTAAAATTACTTCAAATAAATTTTTAAATTTACCCCAAAATTCAGGGTTGTTACAGTCTCCCCTCCTTAAGATCTTTTCACCCTCGAAAAGGAAAAGAAAAATAGAAGAGTAGGAACCCACACAAAGAATGTTTTTAACAGAAATAGTACCACCTAAAACATCAGGCTTACCTGCTCCTTCAAAAGAAGTAGGTGCGGAAGAAGGTGGTGCACTTGCTCCCTCGTACACATAGGCAACTTGGGAATTCCTCAATAGTGGACAATTACGTTTGATGTGACCCTTTTTATGACAGTTATAGCATCTTCTAGTGTCCTCCCTTCTGGCCTTCTTTGGATTCCCGTAGTCCTTGCTATAGTGTCCAAACTTCCGGCAGTGGTAGCATTGCAGCTTAGTCTTATCTTGAGTCTTAGCGGCTCCAGAACCACTTCCTTCAGTCTTCTTCTCGGGTTGCTTCCCGTTATTATTGTTGGCCAAGCCCCTTTCTCTATCTTTCTGTGAACTCTTCTTGTCCTTCTCTTCATAGCGACGGGCAAACTCATCATGAAGCCTTTCCACCTCTTGCCTTGCAGTATACTCTTCATTAAACAGCTCTTTAAATTTGGTCCAAGTCATATTTTCTTCATCACCTCCTATATTGACCTCTTCCTACCAAAGTTGTGCTTCGCCATGGAGCATCCATGAAGCCACAAATCTCTTCTTTTGATCTTCCAATTCTAACGCTCTAAATATCTTTTCACAATTCTTAAGCCATGCCTGAGCCTGTATCACGGTCTCTGTACCTATGAACGGAAGTCCATCTAAATTCGTAAAATCCTTCACTACCCTCACTAAGTCAAAGGGTTGCGGTGGTGGTGGTGGTGGTGGCTGTTGAACTGTGGGCTCCTCCGTTCCAATATCATTTTGCCTCATTGCTCTAACTCTAGTAGTTCTAGCGGCATGAGTACTCATTTTTAGTTAGTTCTGTACGATCCAGGAAAGAGTCAGAACAACTGTAATGGTGATTTGAAGAAATGATAAAGATAAAAGGATGGCGATAAAATGACTGACTATTATGTATTCTTATGAAATGTTCGCCATAGAATATTGTGATTCTATGTAAACGAATTATTATAAATATGTTATATTCCAAAGCTAAGTTTAACCAAAGCTCTGATACCAACTGTGAAAACCCCAAACTTCCACGGAATGAAAGTAAGGAATAATCATTTGGAATACAAAATAAATACAATAATACAAATCATAGATACAACATAGCATAGGAAATTCATAGAGTAACAACATCATAGCAGCGGAAATATAATGTCATCAGCCACAGAAAGTCCACAGTCACAGAATTCGAAATTATTACATCAAGTTTGCAGAAAATGAAATAAGTTCCAACTCTAACTTAAACAATGTGAAATGAAACAAGTTTAATGTTTGGAATTAAAAAGAGAAAAATGCAATAGTAGCAAATGATAGATGTCTTCAAGCTCCAAGTCATCACCTCTCCACGAAAGAAAATCCAAGAAAGATAATAAGTAGCTCCAAAGAAAAGACTCCAAGCAAAGAATGAACCTATTTACATAGCTGCCCATGTAGAAAGGAGGGCACCCGAGTTTGCAAAAAGGTGGAAACAAACAACGGGTCAGTCGTGGGACTGGTGTGAGAATTCTTAACTAATTTAACTACTAGTAATAAGGCAAATCCAAGGACCACGCCGCTATCGCGGAACGGGTTTACTCCAATGGATTGCCATGCATAATTTAAAGTGACAGAATAAATAATAAGTGAATCATAAAACAACGCTACGCTTTTGAGAAAAAATGGAATCACCATAAGACCGAAGTCCTATCACACAATGCAACACAAACCAGAGGATAGGGTTTTACCTTATGGTGATTAAACATGCTAAATACGGTAAATACGAATTTAACATTATCATTAGTATATATCAAAACATTTCAAAATAAATGTATCAATCCTAGGACACATAGATACCATAATACTATGCTTCCATACTAGGAATATAATCAAATCCGTAGGTTTGTATTGGAAGTTTGGATTTACATCATGAGTCAAGGCTAGGGAGGAGCTCCTTACCGATTCGAGACACTCTAGCTAATGTATCAGGATCCCCCGCAGTGAACCCTTGGATCCTGCAGGGCCGGTCCACACATACAGCTTCGTGGATTAGTTATTCCTGAACACACGTTTCCCAATCCTATAGGACCTATCATCCGAGGCGCCTCATTCCATCATCCACATAAGTAAAATATCATCCAGTTTAAGCACCGACACTACTTCTAGCTAGAAAGAAACGTGCTGCTCTCCCTACGTTCCCTTCTCCCGTTTTAGACTCCACCAGTTTGTGAGGCTCGTGAAGTTACGTAGTATACAAAGCTATGCTTATTCAAGCTATGCTTTGATCGTCACCACAAAGTTCTGCTTTTCAACAAGAAACCTTGATCGTTGCATCTTAGTATGCCACACTGTCACACCATATCGCATTACCAATCCTTTGCCGAAACATATGAAAGGGTGTTAAGCAAGAAAATAAATTCCCCACCACCAAATATTCATGCATTCGACAGAAAATTAATAACATAATATTTAACGGAGTACGATGTCAGACACACAATCCATTTATTAGCTTATGCTCTGGGTCTGAGCGAAAACCAAACCCGTGAAATCAACACTTACGTCTGGGCAATGATCATGACCCTTGAATTGGGAGCAAGTCGATTCATGATCTTGATCGTTGTCCATTTGAGGGAAGATTTACGGTCTTCATACGCCGTCTTCATACTTCAGTTTTTAGCGTCGTTTGATTTTTTGGAATGAGAGAACTCAGAATTTCCAAATAATCCTCTTATATATATATATATATTTAAAATCCTTCCTATTCGTTGATGTCATTTTATAATGATTACTTCCTATTTTAATTATTTAAAATAATTAAATTTTATATAACGACGCCTTGAGTCAATGGGCTACTATGGCGCTGCATTCAACCAATTTTGATTTTTATATTTCTCAGAATCTAACCATTGGATCTTAACGTAATATATATCGTTGGAAAGATTTTTCCAAGACGTTCCTAAAGGTTTCAGTTTCAAGAAAATCCGACGGTCGGACCTCCTTGTATAGTCGTTTAAAGGTACGATTTTAAAACGTGAACTACCACGCTTGATTCGTTTAATTAATTATATATATATATATATATATATAATCGTTTAATAATGATAACGTCGTTTGATTTAAACAACGCTCTAAACAATTATCGATCCTCACTAAATTTTAATTCATTTGAAAATGAAGATAATATCACAGCATCCTAAATTCGTTCTTTACTTCCATTAGAAAAAAAAGTAAATTCCATCCTTTTTATTTACATGTAAAAAAAATTGTAAATTTAATTCCTATGTAAATTCCTATTTTCTATTTACATGTAAAAATGTAAATTTTGATACATTGCAAAATCCTACTTCTAATTTACATATAAAAATGTAAATTTTAATTTCAATGTACATTCTGATCTTAATTCCATAATAAAAATGTAACTTATATTTGCAGTGTGAATTCTATTCAAAATTTACATATAAAAATGTAAATTTCATTACAATGCAAATTCTACTTCCTATTTACATTATAAAAATGTAATTTTTAATTACAATGCAAACTCTACTTCTTATTTACATTATAAAAATGTAATTTTTAATTACAATGTAAATCTACTTCTTATTTACATTATAAAAATGTAATTTTTAATTACAATGCAAACTCTACTTCTTATTTACATTATAAAAATGTAATTTTTAATTATAATGCAAACTCTACTTCTTATTTACATTATAAAAATGTAATTTTTAATTACAATGTAATCTCTACTTCTTATTTACATTATAAAAATGTAATTTTTAATTACAATGTAAATCTACTTCTTGATTACATTATAATAATGTAATTTTTAATTACAATGTAAATCCTATTCTAACTACATAGAAAAATGTAAAATTTTCCGTACGGGGTAAATTCAAATTTTAATCACATTAAAAATAATGTAATTTTCATGTGATGAAAATTCCTATTTTTATTTACATTAATAAAAATGTAAATTTTCATAAAGTGTAAATCATGTCTTAATTTACATTAAAAATAAATGTAAATTTCATACGGTGTAAATTCTCTTTCTAATTACATTAAAAAGAATGTAATTCTTTATTTGCAATGCAAATTCACCTTTCCCAATTACATCAAGAAATGTAATTCTTATTTTATGATGAAAATGGTAATAAACATCACATGTCAAATTTTGTCCTTTAATTTACTATGTAAAATCCTACCCTTTGATTACATAAAAAAATGTACTTTTAAATTTACATGTAGGTTCTCTTCTTGATTTCATATATAAATGCATCCTTAATTTACAATGTAACTTCACTTTTCTAATTACATATAAAGATGTAATTTTATTATTATTATTATTATTATTATTTTATTTACAATGTAAATTAACATTCTTATTACATATAAAATGTAATTCTTTTATTTACAATGTAAATTCCTCATCTTCTAATTTACATTGCAAAAACATCGTCCTTTTTTTTTAATTTTACTTACAACGTAAAAATTATGACCAAATTTCATGTCCAATATCTCGTGTCTAATATCTCATGTTTAATCCAACCACAACAATACTTTAAGTAATAGAAGGGATCAAATCGAGTTACTAACACGAAGTTAACCTCGAGTTGAGAGTTCTAGTTAAATTCTGAGAATAACTGCGGGTGTTTCGTGAATATGAACAAAACTTGATAGACAAGATTAACAAGTAGATGATCCTAATAAATCACCAAACTCAGATCTAGTATTTAAATTTTCAGATCTAATATCACAACATCACAAACAATTCAAAACCATAATTTAGAATAGCATCCATCGCAGATTTATTTATATTTGCCATTCAAACTTCACATAACGCAAGAATAATAATTAAATTAATTAAATTTAATTAAAAATAAATTCTCACATTGCTTGGAACTGAAATGAAGGTCCAAACTCGATCAGATCTCGTGTTCGAAGTCACGGCGGTTTCGGATCTGAAAGATTTCAATTTGAAGTTCATATGTATAAATTAGAAACTAACTTTTTACAACTGTCACTGTAACGATTAAAAGCGTCTCAAAACTGAGTTATTCATACCTTAATATTTTCAGTTTGTTCAAAACTTTGATTCAGAAAATCGGGAGTTGTAGTTGATGATTTTACGAACAGGTTGTTGGACGTGGAAGGGCTACGAGAGGGGGATGTTCGGCCTGAAGGGGGGAGGGTACGGCTACGACAGGCAGGCTCGACGGCGGAATTAGCGGGACGGGTTTGGGGGGTCGGGGCGGGCTAACGGGGGCACGAGGGGAGGTGATTCTTGTCGGAGATAGAAGAGGAGAGAAAGAGCTTCTGAAAACTCAACTACACCCATGTCTAATTCTCTACGGATTGGGAGGAATCGGAGCTCAAAATTTCGAATGGTAATGGGTTGTAGAGCGTGAAAAGCATCAGGGAAGAAGGGATACTGTAGCGTGTATTTATACACGTATTTAGGCCGTATTTTTTATTTTTTTATTTTAATTAATTCCAGAAAATAGGGATTTTTCGTCCGAACTCCGATTCGCGCTCAACGACTGTCGATCAATAGGTTTTGACACCTTCTGAATGCAATGGAGCTATTGCCGAAGTCCAATTCCAAAGTTAAAAGCACGTTCTTTTATTTTTAAAATAAATCTTTTATTTTTAATTCGAACGTACTTTCTAATTTTACCGAGGTCACATGCGAACTCAGAAAAATACGAAAAAAATAATTTTGGCTACGTGATGACGATATGGTCCTAACAAAATTAATTTCGTTAAATTCTGAGACTGTTTGAAAAATGGCTATTTTTCAGTCGATCGAAATTGACTGAAATTTACAAAACACATATCTATTTGCCACGGTCACAAATTAATTCGAAAAATTCCTGAAAAATATATTTAACTATGTTTTGACGTTGCGAACCTAGAAAAATTAATTTCGTTCAATTCTGAGCCTATTTGAACAATGCCCTTTTTCAAGGCATATATATTAAATATTAAAAATACATTTTTAAACAAATAATTCCCGAAACTCGAAATATATAAGTGTTTATACTTTTTAAATGCAGAAACATCATTCTGAACTCAATGGAAGTGGTTTTGAGTCCAAATTCCTTCATATGCAAAAAGTAGTATTCTTGACCTTTATAATGAATTTTATATATTTTCCCAAAGTTGAAAAAACGAATTTTGAAATTACCGCGCCATTTCGGGCTCGGAATGGAATTAATATAAATTTTAAAGTATTACTTCAAATAAAAATAATTTTTAATCGTGATTATTTAAAATAAATTTTTTTACTTATCAAAAACTCGTTAAAATTACTTCAAATAAATTTTTAAATTTACCCTAAAATTCAGGGTTGTTACACATTGAAAGTTTAGTTTTTCTGTTTGATCATCCTGTCCGTACTTTATTCAATTTTAGCACATCACATTCGTTTATCTCTACATCATTAGTTAAAACACTGCACCTAGATATTAGTCTAGTTACAGATCCCTTGGTAGTCTCAAATCCTATTCGTGGTTCGGCTCATCTTTCTATGATTTGTCGGGATTTGAGAGTGTTTATCTTGGGCGTTGAGTTTGAATGCAATGCCTTTGTTCTTGGATTCATGGGCTACGGCTTGATTCTAGGTATGGATTGGCTAACTAGATACGGGGCCATCCTAGATTGTGAAAGAAGGGTAGTTAGACTGTTGACTCGTTGTGGAATGACCCTTGATATTTCTTGTGACCCTAGAGGTCCGGTAATGCTTAGCTACCTAGAATCCCTTGATGCATTCGATGTTGATTTACATTCTGTTCGTATAGTCCGTGAATATGTTGATGTCTTCAATGAGGTGAGGGGTTTACTCCCAAAACATAAGATAGACTTTCGAATATATCTGGTAGATAATGCAAAGCCAGTTGCATTGCCAGTGCGCCACATGGCTCCAAGAGAGAGAAGAGAACTCAGTAAGCAAGTCAAAGAATTGCTTGAGAAGGGGTTCATAAGACGTAGTATATCGGAGTGGGGTGCTCCACTAGTATTTTCCATGAAGGCAGATGGGTCCCTTAGACTTTGTGTGGACTATAGAGAACTTAATAAGCTCACTAAGAAGAATAGACACCCACTGCCGAGAATTGACGATCTCTTTGATCAGTTAGTTGGCGCCTCAGTGTTTTCGCAGTTGGACTTAGCCACGGGTTTCCATCAGTTGAGAGTGGCTGAAGATAACATAGACAAGACTGCCTTTAGGACTCCAGACGGCTTCTTCGAGTGGCTTGTGATGCCCTTCGGTTTGACAAACGCCCCAGCATACTTGTTTACTTGATGAGTAGGGTGTTTAGGGAGTACCTTAATAAATTTATGGTAGTCTTTGTGGACGACATCTTGATCTTTTCTAAGAACGAGGAAGTGCATGCCCTACATCTTAGGGAAGTGTTGGAGACCCTTCGAGCGCATAGCCTTAAAGCTAAATTTTCTAAATGTCACTTTTGGAGGAAGGAAGTGCGATTCTTATGGCGTGTGGTTTCCAAAGAAGGGATAGCTGTGGATCCCGTGAAGGTAGTGGCCATCCAAGATTGGAAGGTCCCTAAAAACGCTACCGAGGTGAGGAGTTTCTTAGGGTTGGCTGGCTACTATAGGAAGTTTATCAAAGACTTCGCAAAGATATCAGCCCCATTAACACGCTTGACGAAGAAGAACTTAGTGTTCACATGGGACGTAGATTGTGATGATGCGTTACAACGTTTAAAGAGAGCTTTGACCACAGCCCCAGTCTTAGTGTTGCCAGATGGGAGTAAGCCATTTACTTTTTATACCGATGCTTGTGGGACAGAACTAGGCGGAGTCTTAATGCAAGAGGGAAGGGTAATAGCCTATGGTGGAAGGCAGTTGAGAGTGCATGAGAGAAATTACCCTACACATGGCCTAGAGTTGGCCGCTATTGTTTTCGTGCTTAAGTCTTGGTGCCATTATCTTCTTGGCGAGAAATTCGAATTGTTCACTGACCACAAATCGCTATAATACGTGTTCTCTCAGAAGGACTTGAATTTGAGGCAGCAAAGGTGGATGGAATTCTTAGCATCCTACGACTTCGAAATAGCATATACCCATGGCAAGGGTAACGTGTTGGCGGATGCCTTAAGAAGGAAGAGGTTATCCTTAAGTCCGTTGTTTGTTGAGCGGTGAAGCTTGGAGTTCGTCTCTACGTTTGACTTTAGACCATCCGTTGACTTTGTACCCGGTTTGCTAGCATCCTTAGAGGTCAGACCTATGCTTTTGGGATGGATTGGTGTGGCATAGCGAGATGACCCATAGTTGGTTGAGTTAGTAGAGAAGCTCAAAAGAGGGGAGTCATCGAGCCATCTCTGTAGGTATAACCTAGATGATAAGGGTTGGTTACGTAGGGACGGTAGACTTTGTATACCACGGGACGAGAATTTGAGGAAGACCATTCTTGATGATGCACATCGTTCGAAGATGACCATCCATCCCGGCGGGGATAAGATGTACGAGGACATGAGACGAGTTTACTTTTGGGCCGACATAAAGAGGGATGTGGCCGAGTTTGTCGCTAGACGCTTGGTGTGCCAACAAGTAAAGGCAGAGAAAAAGAAGCCCGGTGGATTGCTTCACCCATTGGAGGTCCCACAATGGAAGTGGGAAAGTGTCTCGATGGACTTTATTGATGGGTTACCGAGGTCGAGGAAGGGGGATTTGGGTCATGGTAGACAAACTTACTAAGAGCGCCTATTTTATTCCCGTAAAGAGTAAGAGGACTGCTCCATGGTTAGCCGTATACATTCGAGAGATAGTTCGTTTGCACAGTGTTCCTTCTAGCATAGTGAGCGACTGCGATCCTATCTTTACTAGCGAGTTTTGGAAAAGCTTGCAAGAGGCGGTAGGGACTCAGTTATGTTTGACCACCGCATATCATCCTTAGACGAACGGCCAGACCGAGAGGGTGAATCGTAATCTAGAGGACTTATTGAGGTTGTGTGTCTTAAACTTCAGAGGTACATGGGAGGAACATCTTCCGTTGGTGGAGTTCGCATATAATAATAGCTTTCAATCTAGCATTGGCATGGCACCGTTCGAGGCTCTTTATGGACGGCCGTGTCGTTCTCCTACATGTTGGTGGGAGTCTACAGATAAGATCTTGCTTGGGCCCGATATGATTAGAGAGACTTCGGAAAAGATTGATTTGATTCGAAGGAGGATGAAGATGGCGCAAGATAGGCAGAAATCTTAGGCGGACAAGAGGAGGACAGATCTTGAGTTTGATATTGGGGATATGGTCTTTGTCAAGGTGTCTCCATTATGGAATGTCGTTCGCTTTGGGTCCGTTGGGAAGTTAGCACCAAGGTTCGTAGGGCCGTTTCCTATTAATGAGAGGATTGGGCAGATGGCGTATAGAGTGGAGTTTCCCGAGAGACTTAGTGGTGTACACAATGTATTCCATGTATCACATTTGAGGAAGTGCTTGCACGAGACCGCGGAAGTGGTAGAGCCGAGCTTGCTTAGAGAGGTGGAGATAGAGCGTGATGCGACGATTCGACGAGCTCCTACGTGCATTCTTGGGTCGGAGATTAAGAAGTTGAGGAATCGAGAGTTCAAGCTAGTCAAAGTGCAATGGGGAGATGATGAGAGCAACACTACTTGGGAGATGGAAGAGAAGATGCGTGCATCGTACCCTTTTCTTTTCGAGGGTATTCTTTTAATTTTTCCTTTATCCCTTAGCTTGTACTTGTTTTATCTTTAGTATGCCCTCTCGCTAGTATCTTTGACTTTTAGATAGGGTAATCCTATAGTTGAAACATGTGTTTGAGACATGTTATGTATGATGGATGCATGTGGATGCAAGTGTTTTCTAGTGGTTGCTAATGGATGCGTAAACACACAATTTAGGCACTAGATCGGCTCAGCCACTTCATATTGCATATTGCATATTGCATATAAATGTCTGTACATATTTAAGTTAATGGATGTATAATGGTTATGCTATCACATGGATGTTGCATTTTGGTGAATGGTTGTGCACACATGTAGAAATTATATGTATCGATAGGATTCTTTCGCATACATAATGGACGCATGACACTATCATGGTTTGCATTAAGGAGGTCAACTGAATCAGTAGAATGTCTGATTTTGCATTAGATAAAGAACATATACACACACTTCTTGCATATGTTCATACAACATTAGGAATTTTATAAGGACAATGGATGTCGGTGTTTGATGGTTGAGTAGATGGTTGTTTGGATGTTAAGATATGCATTCTCCTTAACTTGGAGATTTGGGGGGCGAAATCCTTTAAGGAGGGGAGAATTTAACACCCCATATTTTTGTTAACACAATAATAACAAATTAAAGAATAAATAATCTCAGATGTGAGAGAGAATTAAGGGAAACGGGTTGCGCCATTGTGTTCGTCTCAGAAATTTGGTTGAGTCCGAGTTTGCGTGAATTGGACATTGTATGAAGAAGTTATGGCCATCAGAAGTTTCAGAAAATTCAAAATAGATTTCCGAAAACTCAAATTTCAGAGTCAGACGGGCTAGGCGGGAAAATTCCCGCCAGGGCCAGGTCGGCCATAGGGTCGACCTGGGGGTCGACCTACCCTGACCAGGTTGACCGTAGGGTCGACCTAGGTGTCGACCTACCCTCCCCCCCCACCCGGGCTGATTTGATTAGTGACCTATTAATGACTGTGTGCTGGCTCATTAGGGTTTTTGATCTGCTCTGATTGGCTAGATTAATTCTGGGTTGATAGGATGGCCTAAACTAATCCTAAACTCTATAAAAAGACATGAAGACTCAAACCCTAAAATAAAATTAAAATTAGATTCATGGCCTCCATGCCATCACCTTGCAACTCAGAATAGCCGCCACCAATTAGAGAGGAAGAAACCAAATCAAATTCAATTCTATTCAACTCTAACAACGAATCTTCTTCAAAGGAAAACTAATACAACTTCAGAACTCAGAACTCGAGACCTTCTTTGAGTTGTGAGTTTGATTTCTTTAATAAAATAATTAGCAATTTAATTGGATTAAGTTATGATGTGGATTATACGGATATGATGTGAATTATTGACCGCATGTTATAATTATGTTGTAAAATTGTGATGTTATCATACATGTTGTAAATTCTATGATGTTATGTTGTGATGTTATCATCTTTGTTGTAAAGTTATGATGCTATCATTTATGTTGTAATTCTATGATTGGCTTATGTATAATCAAATCATCATGTTGTTTATATGCTGTTTGGTTATGTTGATTCATATGATAAATCATATGTATGTATGCAAGTTTAGATATTGATTTAGGCATGAATCATATTTCAAGTCAGTAAAGATTATGTATAACTTTACAAGTTTCATGACATCTATTTTAGATCAAAAGTTAGGCTATGACATGTGTGAGTTATATGCTAAATTTTACATGCTAGTTTATATGTTTAGATGTGGGTTTACACCATCGTTATGTTGCATAAATCACATATGCAAGTTTATATAAATATATGTGTTTGGAATATGAATCATGTTATGCAATTTTGTGGTTATTGCCTATGCAAGTTTATACCTTTAGATGTAGATCTATGACATACATGATTTATGCAAGTTGTGACCATTACCTAAACAAGTTTACACCTTTAGATTTGGATCTATGACATATGTAGTTTTATGCAAGTTGTAACTTTGGCCTATGCAAGTTTTAGATGTAGAACATCATTCACACATGCAAGTTCACCCCTTATGTTTAGATCTATTTTTAAATATATGTATGTTGTGATGTTTTCTCTTTATTCCATGAGTTAGACTATTCGAGTCTAACGTATATTTTACGTTAAACGAACTAACGTACAACGTGGAGCAATGGGATAATATTAAAAGATTTAACATTGAGAATTGGCATAAATGCCTTAAAAGGCATAAAATAAATTTGTGATGTAAATTGGTATGATTTTACATACAATAAATAGATGGACATAATTAAGTCAATTATGGCCATAGTTAAATTTGGAATTGACTGATAATTTGAATTGGGAAATTAATTCAAATTGGGGAATGATTAATTAGGAGTAACTAATCGTCTAAGACACGAGGTTAGGCTCTTTTGTGGTGTAAGACTGCCCGGAACCACCCGGCAAATCCAGCTGCCACAAATGCCAGTCTAATGTGGGAGGTCTTAGGCATAAATTAAATACGTAACAATTGTAAAGACACGAGGTTAGGCTCGTTTGTGGTGTAAGACTGCACGGACCCGCTCGGCAAATCCAGCTGCCACAAATGGCAATCTAATGTGGGAGGACTTTATAAGGTTACGGTCTTAATGAATTAAGAAACACTTAATCAGATAAACATGTAGTGGGACATGAGGGGGTTAAGTGGGTGCCTTAGGTGGCATGTGGAATTCAGTGGGTGCCTTGGGTGGCACTGGAAATACGATTAGAAACACTTAACCAAAAATTGAAACATGTAAGTGAACATGAATAAGAAGAGGGTTAAGGGGGATGTACTAGAGGGGACCAAGCTTAGGTGGATAGCTTGTGTCAAGTAATGGGGGGCCCGTTTCAACCAGTAACCCAGACGTATCTTTGTGGGCTCGACCCAAGTCGAGGACAGGACACGCATACTAGGCTTTACTGTAAGGGGCCAAAACAGGTTAGCGGTGGCAACGCAAGTCCAACGGGTTCATATGCGTGTGTAGGCCCGGACTGGTAGGTAAGACATTGTTGCATCGTGTAGGTATAAGCCATGCATTATTTGTGGTATCGGGTTGCCACTTTGGGGAGTGATACACCCCACTATGGGGCCAGCACGGGTATCTACGAGTTAGGGAGCCGATCGCTTAGGGATAGTGGGTACACCTAGTGGAGATAGGGGCAGGCGACACCTATGAAGACAACTAGGGGTGCACGAAACTACCATTATCATATTTAAGTTCTGTAGGCGGGATCAACCTTAGGGTGACTAGTGGTGGTGCAGTATAATAGTGGTGGTGCAGTATAGTAATTATCTTATAGTGGTTTAGGTGCGCTTTAACGTTATCTTAGTTCAATCTTGTTTCCATATTTACTCTGTCTTACTCAATTGTTCACTGTCATTTCCTTATTTTCCAACTTATGCCTTAGCCTAGTTATTTTGGTAATTGTATTGTTAAAGTTATCACACTCGCTATATTTTATGTCTGACCCGCTTTGTTTCCACCTCTTTTCTTCCTTCCCCCCTCTAGGTGCTCAGGTTGGAACTAGCACCAGTGGAGCTTGATTTTGGATAGCTGTATCTCTTGCTTTTAGAAGTTGCTTGGATCGCTGAAGCAAAGTTCACCCTCTCTTATTTACGGCTATTTTGTACTGGGGTTATGTCTTTCAATTTATGTACTTTGACTTAGTCAAGATGGATATTATGTACTTTGACTCTGGTTTTTGATGATGTAATCAAACCTATGTGTTTACCGCTGCAATGAATAAAGTTTTAAATTTTTAAGTACAGTTTATATCTGTCTTGTTGTTAAGTTTTTGTTCTATACTCACTTAAAACGTTCCATAGAAGTTAATGCATTCCCTTTGTGAGTGACATTAATGGACGTAGGGTGTTACACGTGGTATCAGAGCTGAAGGTTACCAGAACAGATATGAATTTTGAAAAGTGTTTTTGAAAAACAACTTTTATAAGGAAGTACCATCAAAAGTATGTTTTAAGGAAAGTATTTTCAAGAGAAAAGCTTATTTTAGAAAACATAATCCCCAAGAACCATATATCTTTCCTTCGATTCTCCGTTTTGAATCTCTTCCTCTTTCCCTTTTGAATCTCTTCCTCCGCATATAGATGCTTTTTCCTAAGATATATGAGGACTTCCATACGATGGGTGGAAAACCGCTTCATGGGACTTAGACGTTTGTCGGTACTATAAGTTGGCTCAAGAAAGTGGAGTACTTGTCGGTATCTTTGAGATAGACGAGGGGAGGAAGTTTCGACTAGCTGCTTGGTTGATGAAGGATGAAGTTTCTTGTAGGTCGGAGGTCACGAATGAAGAACGTATAATGGAAAAGGCAACAATGGTAAGGGAAAGAAAAGATGTTTTAACTGTGGGACCCCAGGCCATTTAAGCAAAGATTGTAATAATAAAAAGAAGACTAGTTGTTTCCACTGTGGCGAAGCGGGACATCTGATTAAGGACTGCCCGAAGAAAGGGCAGAGGCCAGGGTCTACCTCGGGAGGACAGGTGCAAGCTCTTATGGCACCAGGGCAGTCAAGGGGGCAAGTTCAGGATCTCATGGTCCTACTGCTGCAAGAATGAGGTAGAGCAATTTCCATTGAAAGTTTAGTTTTTCTGTTTGATCATCCTGTCCGTACTTTATTCGATTCTGGCGCATCACATTCGTTTATCTCTATATCATTAGTTGAAACACTGCACCTAGATACTAGTCTAGTTACGGATCCCTTAGTAGTCCCAAATCCTATTGGTGGTTCGGCTCATCTTTCTATGATTTGTCGGGATTTGAGAGTGTTTATCTTGGGCGTTGAGTTTGAATGCAACGCCATTGTTCTTGGTTTCATGGTCTACGGCTTGATTCTAGGTATGGATTGGCTAACTAGATACGGGGCCATCCTAGATTGTGAAAGAAGGGTAGTTAGACTGTTGACTCGTTGTGGAAAGAGCCTTGATATTTCTTGTGACCCTAGAGGTCCGGTAATGCTTAGCTACCTAGAATCCCTTGATGCATTCGATGATGATTTACATTCTGTTCGTATAGTCCGTGAATATGTTGATGTCTTCGACGAGGTGAGGGGTTTACCCCCAAAACGTGATATAGACTTTCAAATATATCTAGTAGATAATGCAAAGCCAGTTGCATTGCCAGTGCGCCACATGGCTCCAAGAGAGAGAAGAGAACTCAGTAAGCAAGTGAAAGAATTGCTTGAGAAGGAGTTCATAAGACGTAGTATATCAGAGTGGAGTGCTCCAGTAGAATTTGCCACGAACGCAGATGGGTCCCTTAGACTTTGTGTGGACTATAGAGAACTTAATAAGCTTACTAAGAAGAATAGACACCCACTGCCGAGAATTGACGATCTCTTCGATCAGTTAGTTGGCACCTCAGTGTTTTCGCAGTTGGACTTAGCCACGGGTTTCCATCAGTTGAGAGTGGATGAAGATAGCATAGACAAGACTGCCTTTAGGACTCCAGACGGCTTCTTCGAGTGGCTTGTGATGCCCTTCGGTTTGAAAAAGGCACCGCATACTTTGTTGACTTGATGAGTAGGGTGTTTAGGGAGTAGCTTAATAAATTTGTGGTAGTCTTTGTGGACGACATCTTGATCTTTTCTAAGAACGAGGAAGAGCATGCCCTACATCTTAGGGAAGTGTTGGAGACCCTTCGAGCGCATAGCCTTAAAGCTAAATTTTCTAAATGTCATTTTTGGAGGAAGGAAGTGCGATTCTTAGGGCATGGTTTCGAAAGAAGGGATAGCTGTGGATCCCGCGAAGGTAGTGGCCATCCAAGATTGGAAGGTCCCTAAAAACGCTACTGAGGTGAGGAGTTTATTAGGGTTGGCTGGCTACTATAGGAAGTTTATCAAAGACTTCGCAAAGATATCAGCCCCATTAACACGCTTGACGAAGAAGAACTTAGTCTTCACATGGGACGTAGATTGTGATGGTGCGTTCCAACGTTTAAAGAGAGCTTTGACCACAGCCCCAGTCTTAGTGTTGCCAGATGGGAGTAAGCCATTTACTGTTTATACTGATGCTTATGGGACAGGACTAGGCGCAGTCTTAATACAAGAGGGAAGAGTAA
This sequence comes from Allium sativum, assembly GCA_030737875.1. Taxonomy (NCBI): domain Eukaryota; kingdom Viridiplantae; phylum Streptophyta; class Magnoliopsida; order Asparagales; family Amaryllidaceae; genus Allium; species Allium sativum. The sequence goes on along the minus strand of CM060909.1, from coordinate 673,224,877 downwards.
TAGCCTATGGTTGAAGGCAGTTGAGAGTGCATGAGAGAAATTACACTACACATGACCTAGAGTTGGCCGCTATTTTTTTTCGCGCTTAAGTCTTGGCACCATTATCTTCTTGCCGAGAAATTCGAATTGTTCACTGACCACTAATCGCTAAAATACTTGTTCTCTCCGAAGGACTTGAACTTGAGGCAGCAAAGGTGGATGAAATTCTTAGCATCCTACGACTTAGAAATATCATATACCCCTGGCAAGGGTAACGTTGTGGCGGACGCCTTAAGAAGGAAGAGGTTATCCTTATGTCCGTTGTTTGTTGAGCAACGAAGCTTGGAGTTCATCTCTATGTTTGACTTTCGACCATCCGTTGACGTTGTACCAGGTTTGCTAGCATCGTTAGAGGTTAGACCTATGCTTTTGGGATGGATTGGTGAGGCACAGCGAGATGACCCACAGTTAGTTGAGTTAGTAGAGAAGCTCAAAAGAGGGGAGTCATCGAGCCATCTCTGTAGGTATACCCTAGATGATAAGGTTTGGTTATGTAGGGATGGTAGACTTTGTGTACCATGGGACGAGAATTTGAGGAAGACCATTCTTGAAGATGCACATCATTCGAAGATGACCGTCCATCCCGGCGGGCACAAGATGTACATGGACATGAGACGAGTTTACTTTGGGGCCGGCATAAAGAGGGATGTGTCTGAGTTTGTCACTAGGTGCTTGGTGTGCCAACAAGTAAAAGCAGAGCGAAAGAAGCCCGGTGGATTGCTTCACCCATTGGAGGTCCCACAATGGAAGTGGAAAAGTGTCTTGATGGACTTTATTGATGGGTTACCGAGGTCAAGGAAGGGTAATACGAGGATTTGGGTCGTGGTAGACAAACTTACTAGGAGCGCCCATTTCATTCCCGTAAAGAGTAAGAGGACTGCTCCATGGTTAGCCTCCGTATACATTCGAGAGATAGTTCGTTTGCACAGTGTTCCTTCTAGCATAGTGAGCGACCGCGATCCTATCTTTACTAGCGAGTTTTTTAAGAGCTTGCAAGAGGCGGTAGGGACTCAGTTATGTTTGACCACCGCATATCATCCTTAGATTGACGGCCAGACCGAGAGGGTGAATCGTATTCTAGAGGACTTATTGAGGTTGTGTGTCTTAGACATCGGAGGTACATGGGAGGAACATCTTCCATTGGTGGATATAATAATAGCTTTCAGTCTAGCATTGGCATGGCATCGTTTGAGGCTCTTTACAGATGGCCATGTTGTTCGCCTACATGTTGGTGGGAGTCTATAGATAAGATCTTGCTTGGGCCCGATATGATTAGAGAGACTTCGGAAAAAATTGATTTGATTCGAAGGAGGATGAAGATGGCGCAAGATAGGCAGAAATCTTATGCGGACAAGAGGAGGATAGATCTTGAGTTTGATATTGGGGACTTGGTCTTTTTCAAGGTGTCCCCATTACGGAATGTCGTTCGCTTTGGGTCCGTTGGGAAGTTAGCACCACGGTTCGTAGGGTCGTTTCCTATTAAGGAGAGGATTGGGCAGATGGCGTATAAAATGGAGTTGCCCGAGAGACTTAGTGGTGTACATGATGTATTTCATGTATCACATTTGAGGAAGTGCTTATACGAGACGACGGAAGTGGTAGAGCCGAGCTTGCTTAGAGAGGTGGAGATAGAGCGTGATGCGACGATTCGACGAGCTCCTATGTGCATTCTTGGGTCGGAGATTAAGAAGTTGAGGAATCGAGAGGTCAAGCTAGTCAAAGTGCAATGGGAAGATGATGAGAGCAACGCTACTTGGGAGACGGAAGAGAAGATGCGTTCATTGTACCCTTTTCTTTTCGAGGGTATGTCTTTTAATTTCTCCTTCATCCCTTAGCTTGTACTTGTTTTATATTTAGTATGTCTTCTCGCTGGTATCTTTGACTTTTAGATAGGGTAATCCTATGGTTGAAACATGTGTGTACATATTTAAGTTAATGGATGTATAATGGTTGTGCTATCACATGGGTGTTGCATTTTGGTGAATGGTTGTGCACACATGTAGAAATAGTATGTATCGATAGGATTCTTTCGCATACATAATGGACGCATGACACTATCATGGTTTGCATTAAGTAGGCCAACTGAATCAGTAGACCGCCTGATTTTGCATTAGGCAAAGAACATATACATGCACTTCTTCCATATGTTCATACAGCATTAGGAATTTTATAAGGACAATGGATGCCGGTGTTTGATGGTTGAGTAGATGGTTGTTTGGAAGTTAGGATATACCTTCTCCTTAACTTGGAGATTTCGAGGGAGAAATCCTTTAAGGAGGGGAGAATGTAATACCCCGTATTTTTGTTGACACTATAATAACAAATTAAAGAATAGGTAATCTCATATGTGAGAATTAAGGAAAACGAGTTGCTCCATTGTGTTCGTCTCGGAATTCTGGTTGAGACAGAGTCCGAGTTTGCGTGAATTGGACTTCGTATGAAGAAGTTATGGCCATCGAAAGTTTCAGAAAATTCAAAACAGATTTCTGAAAATTCAAATTTCAGAGTCAGACGGGCTAGGCGGGAGAATTCCCGCCAGGGCCAGGTCGACCATAGGGTCGACCTGGGGGTCGACCCGCCCCCCCGGGCAGATTTGATTAGTGACCTGTTAATGACTGTGTGCTGACTCATTAGGGTTTCTGATCTGCTCTGATTGGCCGGGATTAATTCTGGGTTGATCGGACGGCCTAAACTAATCCTAAACTGTATAAAAAGACATGCAGACTCAAACCCTAAAATCAAATTAAAATTAGATTCATGGCCTCTATGCCGTCACCTTGCAACTCAGAATAGCCACCACCAAATAGAGAGGAAGAAAGCAAATCAAATTCAATTCTATTCAACTCTAACAACGAATCTTCTTCAAAAGAAAGCTAATACAACTTCAGAACTCAGAATTCAGAACTCAAGACCTTCTTTGAATTGTGAGTTCGGTTTCTTTAATAAAATAGTTAGCAATTTAATTGGATTAAGTTATAATGTGGATTATATGGATATGAAGTGAATTATTGACCGCATATTATAATTATGTTGTAAAATTGTGATGTTATCATACATGTTGTAAATTCTATGATTTTATGTTGTGATGTTATCATCTATGTTGCAAAGTTATGATGATATCATCTATGTTGTAATTCTATGATTGGCTTATGTATAATCAAATCATCATGCTGTTCATATGCTAGTTTGGTTATGTTGATTCATATGATAAATCATATGTATGTATGCAAGTTTGGATATTGATTTAGGCATGAATCATATTTCAAGTTAGTAAAGATTATGTACAACTTTACATGTTTCATGACATCTATTTTAGGTCTAAAGTTAGGCTATGACATGTGTGAGTTATATGCTAAATTTTACATGCTAGTTTATATGTTAAGATGTGAGTTTACACCATCGTTATGTTGCATAAATCACATATGCAAGTTTATATAAATATACGTGTTTGGAATATGAATCATGTTATGCAAGTTTGTGGTTATTGCCTATGCAAGTTTTCACCTTTAGATGTAGATCTCTGACATACATGATTTATGCAAGTTGTGACTATTACCTAAACAGGTTTACACCTTTAGATTTGGATCTATGACATATGTAGTTTTATGCAAGTTGTAACTTTGGCCTATGCAAGTTTTAGATGTAGAACATCATTCGCACATGCAAGTTCACCCCTTATGTTTAGATCTATTTTTAACTGTATGTATGTTGTGATGTTTTCTCTTTATTCCATGAGTTAGACTATTCGAGTCTAACGTATATTTTACGTTAAACAAACGAACGTACAACGTGGGGGCAATGGGGGTAATATTAAAAGACTTAATATTGAGAATTGGCATAATTGCTTTAAAAGGCATAAAATAAATTTGTGATGAAAATTGGTATGATTTTACATACCATAAATAGATGGACATAATTGAGTCAATTATGGCCATAGTTAAATTTGGAATTGGTTGATAATTTGAATAAGGAAATTAATTCAAAATGGGGAATGATTAATTAGGAGTAATTAATCGTCTAAGACATGAGGTTAGGCTCTTTTGTGGTGTAAGATTGCCCGGAACCGCCCGGCAAATCCAGCTGCCACAAATGCCAGTCTAATGTGGGAGGTCTTAGACATAAATTAAATACGTAACAATTGTTAAGACACGAGGTTAGGCTCGTTTGTGATGTAAGACTGCCCGGACTCGCCTGGCAAATCCAGCTGCCACAAATGCCAGTCTAATGTGGGAGGTGTTTATAAGGTTACGGTCTTAATGAATTAAGAAACACTTAACCAGATAAACATGTAGTGGGACATGAGGGGGTTCAGTGGGTGCCTTAGGTGGCATGTCGAATTTAGTGGGTGCCTTGGGTGGCATTGGAAATACGATTTGAAACACTTAACCAAAATTTGAAACGTGTAAGTGAACATGAATTAGAAGAGAGTTAAGTGAGACGTACTAGAGGGGACCAATCTTAAGTGGATAGCTTGTGTCAAGTAATGGAGGGCCCGTTTCAACCAGTATCCCATACGTATCTTTGTGGGCTCGACCCAAGTCGAGGACGGGACACGCATATTGGGCTTGACTGTAAGAGGCCAAAATGGGTTAGCGGTGGCTACAAAAGTCCAACGGGTTCATATGCTTGTGTGGGCCCGGGATAGTAGGTAAAACATTGTTGCATCATGTGGGTATAAGCCGTGCATTATTTATGGTATCGGGTTGCCACTTTGGGGAGTGATACACCCCACTGTAGGGCCAACACGGGTATCTACGATTAGGGAGCCGATCGCTTGGGGGTAATGGGTACACCTAGTGGAGATAGGGGCAGGCGGCACCTATGAAGGCAACTTGTAACACCCCGTAATTTTATAACATTAAAATTCACAAATAAAAGTATACTTAATTTTTAGAAAAGAATTAAGTGAAATGGGTTGCGCAGAGAAATATATATATATTGATATATATATATATATATATAAATTAAAAATTAAATAAATAAATATGCGAAAAAGTTCAAAACAGCGAATTGGGAGGGGGAATAACCGAACCGGCCCATTTTTGAGGTCGACCCGAGCCCTATTGGGTCGACTAGGGGTTAATCCAGGGTGTTTGGCTGTCAACCCATGGGCCGATTCGCTCAAATGCAGATTTTGCATTTGATTGGTTCACATGGTTCAGGGTTAATCTAATGGTCCTAAATAACTTTCTACACCTATAAATACATCCTAATGCAACCCTAAACCTAATTAAAATAGAATAGTTACCGTTGCCATGGAAATCAATGGAGCCGCCGCCAACTAATAAAGAAGAAAAGCAAATTCAATTCTAATTCTCTCAACCCTAAAGCAAAACTCTCTCTTTTCTTCTATAATTGTGAGTATGATAGTCTTAACAAGATTATTATCATTTTAACTAGGTTAAGTCATGAATGGATTGTGAGTAGATGATGTGAATTGTCATATGCTATCATGTATGTTATTAATCCTATGCTATGTGGTGATGATATACTATATGTTGTAAATCATGCTATGATGATGTTATGTATGTTGAAAGTTCTATGCTAAGTTGCGATGAATCATACACGAAAAAAAGCCATGATGTTACTATCTATGCTAGTTAGTTCATATTAATTAAATCATCATGTTTGGGCTATATTGATCTATATGACAAGTTACATATGCAAGTTAAATTGATTAGAAAAGTTATGAACATATGCCATGACATCTATTATGACATCTAGAATTATGCTATGACATATGTGATATCCTATGCTAGTTCACACCATCATTATGTTGCCTAAAAACCCCATATGCAAGTTTATGTATAGATTTGGGCTATGATCATATCATGTGAATTGTGACATTTAACAAGTTGACACCTTTTGATCCTTAACGTGTGTAATTTATGCAATTTTCACCCCTATCATGATTAGATTTATTTTATTATCTATATGTTAATTTGGCTTTCTGCTGTGTGTTAGACTATTCAAGTCTAGCCTATATTATGCGTTGAATAAGCGAACGTATAAACGTGGGGTAGGGGTAATATTAAGGATTTAATAATAAGATGTTGGGTGCAATTGATATGATTTTGCATACCATGAGTGGATGACCATAATTGAGTCAATTATGGACATCAATAAAAGTGGACTGAATAAATAATTTTGATAGGGAATTATTAAAACTGGGGTAAAAGATTGAAAGTTGTCAATTAATGCTTAGGACACGAGGTTGGACTCGTTTGTGACGTAAACCTGCCCGGAACCGCCCCGCAAATCCAGTGGTCACAAATGTCAGCCCAATGTGAGAGGTCCTAGGCCTAAACTAAAGCATAACAGTTGTAAAGACACGAGGTTAGACTCTTTTATGGTGTAAGACTGCCCGAACCCGCCCGGCAAATCCAGCTGCCATAAATGCCAGTCAAATGTGAGAGGTCTTTACGAGGTTATGGCCTGAATGAATTAAGAAATACTTAACCAGCTAAAACATGTAAAGTGGGACACGGGCGTTAAGTAGGTGCCTTGGGTGGCATGAGGAATCTAGTGGGTGCCCTTAGTGGCATGTGAAATACGATTAGTAAGACTTAACCAAACACACATGTAAATGAACATGACTAAGAGGGTTAAGTGGGATATATTAATGACAAGCTTAGGTGGGTAGCTTATGGGGGCCCATTTCAACCAGTATCCCAAACGTATCTTTGTGGGCTCGACCCAAGTCGAGGACGGGACACGCATACTGGGCTTGACTATAAGAGGCCAAAATAGGGAGAGGTGGCAACGCAAGTCAAACAGGTTTCGTATGCATGTGTGGACCCGGGCTGGTAGGTAAGACGTTGTTGCGTCGTGTAGGTATAAGCCGTGCATTCTCAAGTTGTATCGGGTTGCCACTTTAGGGGAGTGGTACACCCCACTATGGGGCCAACACGGGTATCTACGAGTAGGGAGCCGATCGAAAGTGGGTAGTGAGGTACACCTAGTGGAGATAGGGGCAAACGGCACCTATGTAGTCAGCTAGGGGTACGTAAGGCTATTTATAAAGTTTCTGTGTGAAGCAAGTGGGATCAAACAATAGGGTGACTGGTGTGGTGCTGTGTAGTAATGTTTGGTGCAATGTAGTAATCATTCGTTAGTAATTAGGTGTGCCTTTACCGTTATCTTTAACGTTATCTTAAACGCTATATTTATCTTCCTAAGAGTTCATAGACATTTACTTGTCTTCCAGCTTATGCCTTAGTCTAGTTATTTTTGATAACAGTATTGTAAGAATTATCATACTCGCCAGACTTTATGTCTGACCCCCTCTATTTCTATCCTTTTTCCCCCTCCAGGTCCTTAGGTTGGGCCCAGCTCTAGTGGAGTTTGATTGAATTGCTTCATCTCTCTTTGGAAAGCTTGGATCGTTGAAGTAAAGTCCAGCTTGTTATCTTTTTAATGGCTATTTATGTAATGGGATTATGTATTTTGTTTTTATGAAGATGGATATTGTACTTGGTTATGATCTATGGTTTTATGATGTAACAAACATGTTTAATTTCCGCTGCAATAAAATGAAGTTTTAGATTTCCAAGTACTATTTATTATCTGTCTTGTTGTAATTTTTCTGTTCTATATTCACTTCTAACCTCCATGGAAGTTAATGCATTCCCTTTGTGAGTGACATTAATGGACGTGGGGTGTTACACGTGGTATCAGAGCTTCAGGTTACCAGAATAGATAAAAATACTTTAGAAAAATAGTTGTTTTTGGAAGAAATATTTTCAAAAACATGTTTTAATGAGAAATTTAAAGAGGAAGTTTTTATGTAAAACATAATCCCCAAATAGCCATATATCTTTATCTTTCGAATTCTCCATTTTTAATCTTTCCTTTTTCGTTTCAGCATGGCTGAAGATCTTAACCTACCTGACGGTGTAACGATACCAGGATGTTATAGGAGGTTGCTAGAGGCTAGGGCCGCCGCAGGTCCGGCCAATGTTCCTCCACCACCAGTTGCACCCGTTCCTCCTCCTCCTCGCGTAGATACTTTTGCAAAGACGTGCAAGGAATTCAAGGCTATGGGTGGAAAACCATTTCAAGGGTCAGAAACGTTTGTGGAAGCTAGAGATTGGCTTAAGGAGGTGGAAGAATTGCTAGAAATCTTTGAAGTAGAAGAAGGGAGGAGAGTTCGTTTAGCAACTTGGTTGATGAAGGGAGAGGCCTCGTTTTGGTGGGAGGTCACTAATGGGGAGCGTCCTGTTGACTCTTGGGCGGATTTCAAACGTAGGTTCGAGGCGAAGTTTCTCTCAAGGGCGGAAGAAAATCTATATATGGAAAGGTTCATGACATTGAAGCAAGGAAGCTCATCAGCGAAAGAATATGTCAATAAATTTAATCAGTTAGCAAGGTTTGGCTTGGACTTAGTAAACACGCCGGAGAAGAAGGCTCTAAGATTCGTGAATGGCTTGAATGAACCATTGCAAGGGTTGGCTATGACCCACATCCCGATGGGGGCCACCTTTGAGAAGTTAGTAGAAATGGCGCTCATGCATGAGGAGAAAAGCGCTAAAGCTGATAAGGCACCCGAGAAGAAGGGGGATCAGAAGAAACCACAACAGAAAAACAGGAAGGGTGGAAAAGACAATAATGGCAAGGGAAAGAAGATGTGCTTTAACTGTGGAACCCCAGGCCATCTCAGCAAGGATTGCCAAAAGAAAAAGAAGACAGGCTATTTTCATTGTTGCGATGCGGGACATTTAGTGAAGGACTGCCCAAAGAAGGGGCAGAGGGCAGGAGCTACCTCGGGAGGACAGGTGCAGGCTCTTATGGCACCAGGGCAGGCTAGGGGACAAGTTCAGGCTCTCGCGGTCCCACCGCTGCAAGAACAAGGTAGAACCATTTCTGTTGAAAGCTTAGTTTTTCTATTTGATCATCCTGTCCGTACCTTATTCGATTCGGGCGCATCACATTTGTTTATCTCTACATCATTAGTTGAATCATTGCACTTAAACACCAGTTTAGTAGAGGATGCTCGTGACTCGCCTTGGCAACACTCTCGAAATCTTTTGTAATCCCATAAATTCGGTTATGCTAAGTTATCTAGAATCGCTTGACGCGTCTGAGGAAAATCTACGATCTGTTATAGTGGTCCGAGAATATTTGGATGTGTTTGAGGAGGTGAAGTGCTTGCCTCCGAAGCGGGAGATAGATTTTCGAATATATCTTGTGGATAATGCGAAACCAGTATCTTTGCCAGTACGCCACATGGCTCCACGTGAAAGGAGGGAACTCGGTAAGCAAGTGAAGGAGTTGCTTGAGAAGGGGTTCATAAGACGAAGTATATCGGAGTGGGGTGCTCCAGTAGTATTTTCCACGAAGGCGGATGGGTCCCTTAGACTTTGTGTGGACTATAGAGAACTTAATAAGCTTACTAAGAAGAACAGACACCCACTGCCGAGGATTGACGATCTCTTCGATCAGCTAGTTGGCGCCTCAGTGTTTTCGCAGTTGGACTTAGCCACCGGTTTCCATCAGTTGAGAGTGGCTGAGGATAGCATTGACAAGACCGCCTTTAGGACTCCAGACGGTTTTTATGAATGGCTAGTGATGCCCTTCGGTTTGACAAACGCCCCCGCATACTTTGTTGATTTGATGAGTAGGGTGTTTAGGGAGTACCTTAACAAATTCGTGGTAGTCTTTGTAGAAGACATCTTGATCTTTTCTAAGGATGAGGAAGAGCATGCCCTACATCTTAGGGAAGTGTTGGAGACCCTACGAGCGCATAGCCTTAAGGCTAAATTTTCTAAGTGTCGCTTCTGGAGGAAGGAAGTACGGTTCTTAGGGCACGTGGTTTCCAAAGAAGGGATAGCCGTGGATCCTGCGAAGGTGGTGGCCATCCAAGATTGGAAGGTCCCTAAAAATGCTACCGAAGTGAGAAGTTTCTTGGGGTTGGCTGGCTACTATAGGAAGTTTATCAAAGACTTCACAAAGATATCAGCTCCATTGACACGCTTGACGAAGAAGAACCTAGTTTTCACATGGGACATAGATTGTGATGATGCGTTCCAACGTTTGAAGAGAGCTTTGACTTCAGCCCCAGTCTTAGTATTGCCAGACGGGAGTAAGCCGTTTACCGTTTATACTGATGCTTGTGGGACAGGACTAGGCGCAGTCTTAATGCAAAAGGGTAGGGTAATAGCCTATGGTGGAAGGCAGTTGAGAGCGCATGAGAAAAATTATCCTACACATGACCTAGAATTGGCCGCTATTGTTTTCGCGCTTAAGTCTTGGCGTCATTATCTTCTTGGCGAGAAATTCGAATTATTCACTGACCACAAATCGCTAAAATACTTATTTTCTCAAAAGGACTTGAACTTAAGGCAACAAAGGTGGATGGAGTTCTTAGCATCCTACGACTTCGAGATAGCATATACCCCTGGCAAGGGTAACGTGGTGGCGGATGCCTTAAGTAGAAAAAGATTATCCTTAAGTCTTTGTTTGTTGAGCGGCGAAGCTTAGAATTCATTTCGATGTTTGACTTTAGACCTTCATTTGACTTCGTACCCGGTTTGCTAGCATCCTTGGAGGTCAGACCTACGCTTTTGGGACGGATTGGCGAGGCACAGCGAGACGACCCGCATGGTTGAGTTAGTAGAAAAGCTCCAAGGAGGGGAGTCATCAAGCCATCTCCGTAGGTATACCCTAGATGATAAGGGTTGGTTACATAGGGACGGTAGACTTTGTGTACCAAAAGACGATGACCTAAGGAAGACTATTCTTGACGAAGCACATCATTCGAAGATGACCATTCATCCCGGCGGGGACAAGATGTATAAAGACATGAAGCGAGTTTACTTTTGGGCCGGTATGAAGAGGGACGTGGCCGAGTATGTCGCTAGATGCTTGATGTGCCAACAAGTAAAAGCGGAGAAAAAGAAACCCGGTGGGTTAGCTTCTGTATATGTCCGAGAAATAGTTCGTTTGCACGGTGTTCCTTCTAACATAGTGAGCAACCGCGATCCTATTTTTACTAGCGAATTTTGGAGAAGTTTGCAAGAGGCGGTAGGGACTCAGTTATGTTTGAGCACCGCATATCATCCTCAGACGGACGGCCAGACCGAGAGGGTGAATCGCATTCTAGAGGATCATTTGAGGCTATGTATCCTAGACTTTGGGGGTACATGGGAAGAGCATCTTCCACTGGTGGAGTTCGCATATAATAACAGCTTTCAGTCTAGCATTGGTATGGCACCATTCGAAGCTCTTTATGAACGGCCGTGTCGTTCGCCTACATGTTGGTGGGAATCTACCGATAAGATCTTACTTGGGCCCGATATGATCAGAGAGACTTCGGAGAAGATCGACTTTATTCGGAGGAGGATGAAAGCAGCGCAAGATAGGCAGAAATCATACGCGGATAAGAGAAGGACGGATCTTGAATTTGAGGTTGGGGACATGGTCTTTGTCAAAGTGTCTCCATTACGGAACGTTGTTCGCTTTGGGTCCGTTGGGAAATTGGCACCAAGGTTTGTAGGGTCGTTTCCTATTAAGGAGAAAATTGGACAGATGGCGTATAGAGTGGAGTTGCCCGAGAGACTTAGTGGTGTACACGACGTATTCCATGTGTCACATTTGAGGAAGTGCTTGCACGAGACCGCGGAAGTGGTAGAGCCGAGCTTTCTTAGAGAGGTGGAGATAGAGCGTGATGCGACAATTCGACGAGCTCTTACGCGCATTCTTGGGTCGGAGATCAAGAGGTTGAGGAATCGAGAGGTCAGACTAGTCAAAGTGCAATGGGGAGATGATGAGAGCAACGCTACTTGGGAGACAGAAGAGAAGATGCGTTCACGATACCCTTTTCTTTTTGAGGGTATGTCTTTTAATTTCTCCTTTATCGCTTAGCTTGTACTTATCTTATCTTTAGTATATCCTCTTGCAAGTATCTTTGACCTTTAGTTAGGATAATACTATGGTTGAAACATGTGTTTGAGACATGTTATGTATGGTGGATACAAAGTGGATGCAAGTGTTTGCTAGTGGTTGCTCGTGGCTGCATATACACACACTATTAGGCACCAGATCGGCTCAATCACTTCATATTGCATACTGCATATATATGGATGTATTTAGTAAAATGGATGTATAATGGTTGTATTATCATATAGTTGCTGCATTCGGGTGGATGGTTGTGTACGCATATAGAATTAATATGTATCATTAGGAATCTTTTGCATACATATTGGACGCATGGCACTATCATGAATTGCACTAAGGAGGTCGACTGAATCAGTAGACCGCCTAATTTTGCATTAGATATGGACATATACACACACTGTGCATATAAACATTAAAGCATTAGAAGTCTTTTAAGGACAATAGATGCTGGTGTTTGTTGGTTGAGTAGATGGACGATTAGATGGTAGGATATACATTCTTCTTGACTTGGAGATTTCGGGGACGAAATCCTTTAAGGAGGGGAGAATGTAACACCCCGTAATTTTATAACATTAAAATTCACAAGTAAAAGTATACTTAATTTTTAGAAAAGAATTAAGTGAAATGGGTTGCGCAGAGAAATATATATATATATTGATATATATACATAAAAATTAAAAAATAAATAAATAAATATGCGAAAAAGTTCAAAACAGCGAATTGGGAGGGGGAATAACCGAACCGGCCCATTTTTGAGGTCGACCCGAGCCTCGCTGGGTCGACTAGGGGTTAATCCAGGGTGTTTGGCTGTCAACCCATGGGCCGATTCGCTCAAATGCAGATTTTGCATTTGATTGGTTCTCATGGTTCAGGGTTAATCTAATGGTCCTAAATAACTTCCTACACCTATAAATACATCCTAATGCAACCCTAAACCTAATTAAAATAGAATAGTTACCGTCGCCATGGAAATCAATGGAGCCGCCGCCAAATAAGAAAGAAGAAAAGCAAATTCAATTCTAATTCTCTCAACCCTAAAGCAAAGCAAAACTCTCTCTTTTCTTCTATAATTGTGAGTATGATAGTCTTAACAAGATTATTATCATTTTAATTAGGTTAAGTCATGAATGGATTGTGAGTAGGTGATGTGAATTGTCATATGCTATCATGTATGTTATTAATCCAATGCTATGTGGTGATGATATACTATATGTTGTAAATCATGCTATGATGATGTTATGTATGTTGAAAGTTCTATGCTAAGTTGCGATGAATCATACACGAAAAAAAGCCATGATGTTACTATCTATGCTAGTTAGTTCATATTAATTAAATCATCATGTTTGGGCTATGTTGATCTATATGACAAGTTACATATGCAAGTTAAATTGATTAGAAAAGTTATGAACATATGCCATGACATCTATTATGACATCTAGAATTATGCTATGACATATGTGATATCCTATGGTAGTTCACATCATCGTTATGTTGCCTAAATACCCCATATGCAAGTTTATGTATAGATTTGGGCTATGATCATATCATGTGAATTGTGACATTTAACAAGTTGACACCTTTTGATCCTTAACATGTGTAATTTATTCAAGTTTCACCCCTATCATGATTAGATTTATTTTATTATCTATATGTTAATTTGGCTTTTTGCTGTGTGTTAGACTATTCAAGTCTAGCCTATATTATGCGTTGAATAAGCGAACGTATAAACGTGGGGTAGGGGTAATATTAAGGATTTAATAATAAGATGTTGGGTGCAATTGATATGATTTTGCATACCATGAGTGGATGACCATAATTGAGTCAATTATGGACATCAATAAAAGGGGACTTAATTAATAATTTTGATAGGGAATTATTAAAACTGGGGTAAGAGATTGAAAGTTTTCAATCAATGCTTAGGACACGAGGTTGGACTCGTTTGTGACGTAAACCTGCCCGGAACCGTCCGACAAATCCAGTGGTCACAAATGTCAGCCCAATGTGAGAGGTTCTAGGCCTAAACTAAAGCATAACAGTTGTAAAGACACGAGGTTAGACTCTTTTATGGTGTAAGACTGCCCGGACCCGCCCGACAAATCCAGCTGCCATAAATGCCAGTCTAATGTGAGAGGTCTTTACGAGGTTATGGCCTGAATGAATTAAGAAATACTTAACCAGCTAAAACATGTAAAGTGGGACATGGGCGTTAAGTAGGTGCCTTGGGTGGCATGAGGAATCTAGTGGGTGCCCTTAGTGGCATGTGAAATACGATTAGTAAGACTTAACCAAACACACATGTAAATGAACATGACTAAGAGGGTTAAGTGGGATATATTAATGACAAGCTTAGGTGGGTAGCTTGTGGGGGCCCATTTCAACCAGTATCCCAAACGTATCTTTGTGGGCTCGACCCAAGTCGAGGACGGGACACGCATACTGGGCTTGACTATAAGAGGCCAAAACGGGGAGCGGTGGCAACGCAAGTCCAACGGGTTTCGTATGTGTGTGTGGACCCAGGCTGGTAGGTAAGACGTTGTTGCATCATGTAGGTATAAGTCGTGCATTCTCAAGTTGTATCGGGTTGCCACTTTAGGGGAGTGATACACCCCACTATGGGGCCAACACGGGTAACTACGAGTAGGGAGCCGATCGAAAGTGGGTAGTGGGGTACACCGAGTGGAGATAGGGGCAGACGGCACCTATGTAGTCAGCTAGGGGTACGTAAGGCTATTTGTAAAGTTTCTGTGTGAAGCAAGTGGTATCAAACAATAGGGTGACTGGTGTGGTACAATGTAGTAATGTGCGGTGCAGTGTAGTAATCATTCGTTAGTAATTAGGTGTGCCTTTACCGTTATCTTTAACATTATCTTAAACGCTATCTTTATCTTCCTAAGAGTTCATAGACATTTACTTGTCATCCAGCTTATGCCTTAGTCTAGTTATTTTGATAATAGTATTGTTAGAATTATCATACTCGCCAGACTTTATGTCTGACCCCCTCTATTTCGATCCTTTTTCCCCCTCCATGTCCTCAGGTTGGGCCCAGCTCTAGTGGAGTTTGATTGAATTGCTTCATCTCTTTTTGGAAAGCTTGGACCGTTGAAGTAAAGTCCAGCTTGTTATCTTTTTAATGGCTATTTATGTAATGGGATTATGTATTTTGTTTTTATGAAGATGGATATTGTACTTGGTTATGATCTATGGTTTTATGATGTCACAAACATGTTTAATTTCCGCTGCAATAAAATGAAGTTTTAGATTTCCAAGTACTATTTATTATCTGTCTTGTTGTAATTTTTCTGTTCTATATTCACTTATAACCTCCATGGAAGTTAATGCATTCCCTTTGTGAGTGACATTAATGGACGTGGGGTGTTACACAACTAGGGGTGCACGAAACTACCATTATCATATTTAAGTTCTGTAGGCTGGATCAACCTTAGTGTGACTAGTGGTGGCGCAGTATAATAGTGGTGGTGCAGTATAGTAATTATCTTATAGTGGTTTAGGTGCGCTTTAACGTTATCTTAGTTCAATCTTGTTTACTTATTTACTCCGTCTTACTCAATTGTTCATAGTCATTTCCTTATTTTCCAACTTATGCCTTAGCCTAGTTATTTTGGTAATTGTATTGTTAAAGTTATCGCACTCGCCAAACTTTATGTCTGACCCCCTTTGTTTCCACCTCTTTTCTTCCTTTCCCCCCAGGTGCTCAGGTTGGAACTAGCACCAGTAGAGCTTGATTTTGGACAGCTGTATCTCTTGCTTTTAGAAGTTGCTTGGATCACTGAAGTAAAGTTCAGCCTCTCTTATTTATGGCTATTTTGTACTGGGGTTATGTCTTTCAATTTATGTACTTGGACTTAGTCAAGATGTGAATTATGTACTTTGACACTGGTTTTTGATGATGTAATCAAACCTATGTGTTTACCGCTGCAATGAATAAAGTTTTAAATTTTTAGGCACTGTTTATATCTGTCTTGTTGTTAAGTTTCTGTTCTATAATCACTTATAATGCTCCATAGAAGTTAATGCATTCCCTTTGTGAGTGACATTAATGGACGTGGGGTGTTACAGCAACCGTTTCCCGAATGGGACAACATCGAAAAGAATAAGGAATTAATTGAATCTCTAGATAGGTGATAATATACCATAATTGGAGCTAACCACATAGCCATGCTGCCTGCCCGATTTTTGTCATTTCCCGGTTGTTGAGGCCAGATGCTATGGTTACTTTCCATTCATTGATAACACGATCACTTTGAATGCCACATTATCAGATCCGTTAATCATTAATTGGTTTTGCACAAATATTCTGGAAATTATGCAAGGGAATAAATCCGTTGCCACCATATATATTTGTACAGTCCAAACATATGCGATCATTGGAAATATTCTGTCAGGCACTCGTCCATATACGTTCGTTCTGGGACAGAACGAAACCGAAGGCACTATTCCATACATCCATCCTAGGCAATCTCTACCTAGGACTTATACAACAGCCCTTGCACTTTACTCTGTCTTCAATTATCTTTGGCATACTTGATCCACAACGCTTATGCCAATAAGGAGTGGTTCTTTGGATAAGAATCCAACCGGTCTCTCCATATTAACAACGTTAAAATGGTCAAAAACTTTGATAGTCAGTGGTTTAACTATCAAATGAAAAATGTCCATGTACACACAATGATCTTATTTCCAAATGGAATCATCGATCAAATCATCAAACATATATACATATATATATATATATATATTCATATCTCCTTATTTTCTATATATTTAGAAAATATATGTTATTAACACTGGAGAACATTTCCATCTCTCATTCACGCATCACTACCATTCCACAACTATTAGTCCCAAACTGTAAACTAGTAAGAGAACAATTCTCTAAGTATCAATCCCGAAGGCCGAAACCAACATCAGATTGATACTCAAAAAAATATTCAACTTAACTAATCTCTAGTTAGTTTCTAATTTGCTTAACTCTATTTCTTTAACTTTATTTGATTAACTCTGTTTCTTTTAAATCACCGTTCACTTTAAAACGTATACCTCCTAGGATTTTTTAAAATTCCCTTTCGTTTATAATATTCTGTTTTAAGTTCGTTTCATTATCAAATTCTATATATATTGATATATCGATTTCTAGTTTATCAAATCTTCTTAAAATATTCTAACTCCTTAAATTCCCGGAAAAAATCGCCATAACCTCCTTTGTACGGGGTTACCGGAAAAGTCAAACCTTGCCACACAGGCCCTCTCCATTCAAAAAGAAAAGGAAAAGCCAAGCGGCTTGCCGATACGGCGCATTAAATCTCATATTCAAATTAAATACATACCTTTTTGTCGAGCATCCTATTTATATCTCTTCTAATACTTTATTCCAAACCTGTCTCATGTATATCCGTACATTTCTAATTCATTTCAACTTAATACACTTGTTTTAACTCGACTCGTTAATTAACTTACTAGTTTACTCCTTTTCCTGTTTTACTTTTATATGTGAACATAACATGTTCAAATATAATTCTAACTCGCTTATAAACTCTTTGAATTCGATTTTCAATTCACTTTTATAAATTCATACTTGAATTTAAACTTCTAACTTATCTAATGATAATTTATCTACCGTATTTATAAACCTTGCTTATAAATTTACTTGTTTTATATAATAAAACAAGTTCTATTCAAATCTGTTTAAAATCCTAGGGATTTATCCAACTCCATTTACATTTCGAATATTAGAATAAAGTTAATCATTTATTATTTAAACCGATTCTAAGTTCTCACTTTAAATTCACTTTTGAATTTAAATGTTTAAATTATCCAAATGATAATTTTTCACCTTTCTATTTATAAACACCGTTATTAAACAAGTTTGGCTTTCAAATAAAATATTTCTTCTTTGGAAGAATATATCTCCCTTCCCAAAGTCACACTTGTATTTCTATTTTCTGAATTATCCAATGATAATTCATTTCACTTTATTTATAAACTTCGTTTATAAATGAACTATTTGTTTTTATTCTTTAAAACAAGTTAATATTCCTAGTCCATTCAAAATTCAAATTCTATTTAGATAAATAGAATTTCCCCTTTTTAAATCTCAAATATCCTTTTCATGATATTTTTATAAATCAACCCTTAGGCCCAGTGATTCTTAAACATATGAAACACCCAATTATTAATTATAGGTTTTCTAACACATCGTATATGACAGTACATATGCAAACAAACAAATAACCAGATAATATATTTTTGAGGAATCCAGTTGGATCCCTCCAACCTGTTTTCCTGCATCCACAGACATTAGTCAACATAGTAATACCCATCCTGCTTCGAGGCAGGATATCGCGGTATGAAGGTCATCCACTAATATATATTTGTGGGGCGCATAGGGAAATCATTCGCTAATGGTACCGCGGGCATCCGCTAATGAGACTGTGGGAACAATCCAATCACCAAACCAATATATATAGTAGCCAAGCCTAAATAACTGATATATTTAAAACAACCAGAAAGCATTCAAACAAGCAACAAACAATTATTTTTAACGAATAAGTAAAAGATGAGTGAGATTTACTCATCGAGATTTTTTCCCTTTTTTTTGAATGTCCTATTAAGTCCATATTTTTGCATTTACGAATCTACTTGACTTGTTTCAACTGAATATATCCCACACCTCGCTCTTTGACTTAGATTCGACCTCACTTCTGCAAATATTGTCTCGATTACTATGACTTAACTGGAATTGGCATAAGATCAATATTCTGCTACTTACTTCCTATTCCAACCACTCAAATAACGGCTTCCCCGTTCCACTTTGCCGAACTAAGTTCCCTGAAATTCAAACTCTACTAAGTGCATTGCACAAATCAAACAACTTCCTTCTCCAAAAATCCCAATGTCAACTGGTCTTCAACTCAGCATCTCCTCTCTATTTCACTGCGTTCCAGCAACTACCATAGAAAAAAACTTCACCGTGAATACACCTTCATGCAAACAACAACCCACCCGAGCCTAGCTTCCCTACTACTCACTGTTTACAATCATCAACCCCCTCCTGTAGCTTACGTTAAAAACACCAAGTATGCTTCCTTCCACCCATCAATAAATCCTTTATTCCAGTCAATCGAACTTTATCTTACAAATATTCACTCCTTCAGTAAAAACGCAAACAATTAAAGTCCTGAAATCCTACCTCAAGCTCGTTGACGCGTATCTTTGGGATTACAGAACAATGTCCTCCCTCCAACGAAGTTCGGATCGCCTACCGATGATGCAAATCCACCTTTTTCCATACCAAATGCCACTACGAATCCAAACCCAATATCGCACCCGTTCAGAACTCCTCCACTACCAATACCACCAAGCCCTTATGGTTGATCACAACTAAATCCTCTCGTGATTACTGTACAGGTTGCGAACCAAATCAGTATCAGACTTTATGAAAATCTCATTTTCTAGTTCGCGAGTTCGGCACCCCCATGACAGCATCGCGGACTCGTCTAGCACTCAAAACTAGGTATACAGGTTTAGTTTTATGTTCCTGAATTTTTAAAAGGATTTTAGAACTGAGGATGGAGACATTTCTTTTGATTTGGGAGCTTTCCATTGTAGCCAGGAGATTGAAAGTAAACGAAAGAAGATGGAGAAGTTGTTGTGAATTTAAAGAGAAGGGTGCGACTAATAATGAATTGCGTGGCCCTTTCCTTTTTCTCCTTGGTGTTTTGATTATGTCCACAAAACAATGATATTTATTTTACTTTAATTTCTTTTTGAACCGGTGTCCCTTAGTTAAAATACTCTATGACTCTGAACTCCTTTTTGAACCCAACAACGGTCGTTCTTAGGGTTATAACACTATTCTGAACACACTGGGACCAGTATCGAAGTCCAGTTTGATCATACGGAATAGATATTAATTTAAATTGATATAAATTAAATTTCAAATCATTAAATTCTTCGATAATAATTTAATAATATTATTCTAATTTAAACAGGAGTTTGTATTGATCATCTAAACTGTTTCCAATTCAATGTTGACTTTGAATTCAAATAAATTCAATTCCGTATTTCGATAATTATATATATTCGAAATAATTCATATTTCGACTTCATTTATATTCTCAAATCAATATTTAAAATAAATATTAAATATTCAAAATTAATCGACTAGAAATCCGGGTTGTTACATGATCCAAAATGAAGGGGCGGTGTCAACAGCGCAGGAAACCAATGGGGTCATGTGCGTGCATGGGTCTGACTTGCCATAGGAATTAAGACGTCGTGACATCAGTAGATATGGTTGTGCACATTTTGAAAATGAAGAGTTTCCACTTTAAGAAGTGATACATCCTACTGTGGGGCCAACACAGGGTATCTACGGAGTAGGGAGCCGATCGATTAGGGTAGTAGTTAGGGTACATCTGGACTTTGGTAAGTTTAGGAACCCAATATTGGGGTTGCCTATGAATTATATAAGGTTGAAACCTCTCACCAGAAGTACGCCTATGTCTACCATTTCATACATGTTGGGGATCATCTCATTCTAGATATACTAGTAGTAGTGTAGAGTAATAATAAAGGAAGCGTATACACCCTATCCTGTTTACCTAGTCATACCTCCTTTTTTTGTAGTTATCTCTCTTATCCACTTTATATGCCTATCATGGTACTTTTATTTATTTACTTGCTAAAATTAACTAGACTCGCCAGAATTTATGTCTGAACCTTTTTGTTTCCTCTCTTTCTTCCGTTCCCCCCAGCAGGTTATCAGGGTGGGAATACTCAGGCTTGACCGTGATTCTGCTTACTTTCGTTGGAGCTTCTTTGACGTATGGATCAAGCTTTTATCCTTGCTACTATGGCTATGATTTATTTGGGGAATTAGTCTTTTTATGTACTATGATGTTTTAAAGTACAAGACAGTAGTTTTTATGATGTAACGGTTTATGTGTATTTTAGACATGTGTTGTTTTTGAACCACGATGGTTTATTATAAATAAAATTTTAAATTCCGCTGTTGCTTTTATATCTATCTTGTAATATTTCTATTTCTATTTACCTATAACGCTTCACGGAACTTAATGCATTCCCTTAGTGAGTGACATTAACGGACGTGGGGTGTCACAGCCACCCTCAACTGATGAAACCCCATTGCCAAGTCTAACTGATAAAATACCGAGGCCCCGACAAGCTGGTCAAACTAGTCGTATATCCTCGGAAGTGGATGCCTATTCTTCTATATGAGTTTGTTCAATTCCTTATAGTCCACACACAAACGAAGCGAACCATCCGCCTTAGTTGCGAATACAACTGGAGCACCCAATTCAGATATGCTTCGTCTAATTAATCATTTTTCAAGTAGCTCCCCTACTTGCTTACTCAACTCCTTCCTTTCCCTCGGAGCCATATAGCGCACTGGTAATGCGACTGGCTTTGCATTTTCCACTAGATATATACCAAACTCGATCTCGCGCCTCAGAGGTAAGCCCAGAACCTCCTCAAAAACATCATAATAATCTTGGAGTACCGGAACAGATTGCAAATCATCGATAGATGCATCAAGAGACTCTAGGAAACTAAGCATAACAGACCCTTGGGGGTCACAAGAAATATCGAGGGTCCTCCCATGACAAGTCAGAAGCCTAACGACCCTCCTCTCACAATCCAGAATGGCACCATACGTGGTAAGCCAATCCATTCCTAGAATCAACCCATAGCCCATAAACCCGAGCACATATGCATCGCATTCAAACTCGACGCCTAACACAGATATCCTCAAACCCCGGCAAATCATAGATAAATGAGCCAAACAAGCAATGGGGTTTGAGACAACTACGGGATCCACTACCATACTAGTAACTAAGTGTAGAGATTCAACCACATAACTAGATACAAATGAATGTGAAGTGCCAGAATAAAAAAAGTGTTCAAATAGGATGGTTTGAAAGATAAATTAAACTTTCCATAGAAAATTTTCTACCTCTATCAGCAGCACTGATCGTGAGAGCATGCACCTTCCCTCCAGAATTTCCTGCCCTTTGACCTAGTCCCTGTGATCCATGTTTCTTCGGGCACTCTCTAGCAAAGTGTCTGACCTCTCTACAGTTGAAGCAAGTGTTCTTCCTTCTTCTACAGTCTTTGATCAAGTGACCTTCTTTCGTACAACTGTGACACTTTCTTTTCTCCTTACCCTTGTCATTCTTTCCTCCTTTCTTTTTCTGTTGTTGTTGTTGTCCTTTCTTGGGCCATGTCTTCTTGTCTTGCCTTGTTTCCTCAGCTTCAACCTCCTTCTTTTCCCCTTTCTCTTCCTCATTCATCAAGAACATATCAACAAGTCTTCCAAAGGTGGCTCCCATTGGGATGTGGGACATGGCTAACCCATGAAGGGGTTCATTTAGCCTTTTTGTAGACCGCAAAGCCTTCTTACGCGGAGTGTCTACCAGTTCTAGTCCAAATCTTGCTAGTTGGTTAAATTTTTTCACATACTCTTTAACCGTCGAGCTCCCTTGTTTGAGTACTAAGAACCTCTCCATCTGCATGCTCTTCTCAACTTGGGAAAGGAATTTCATCTCAAACCTCTGTCTAAAAATCCCAAGTTTCCACCGGACGACCTCCTTGGGTTAACTCCCACAAAAATGAAGCTTCATTCTTCAATAGCCAAGCAGCTAACTGAATCTTTCTTCGATCCTCTACTTCAAAGATTACAAACAAGTCCTCGGTTTCCTTGAGCCAATTCCTAGCTTCCACAAACATCTCGGTTCAATGGAACGGCTTCCCTCCTATAGCTCGGAAATCTTTGCATGTCTTTGAGAAGTTGTCTGCACATGGAGGAGGAGGAGAAACAATTGGTGCAGCTGGGGGAGGAACGTTTCCTTGGCCTTCGGCAGGTGCCGTAGCCTCCAGGTACCTACGGTACTATTTTGGTATCATAACACCCTCTTGAATGTTGGGTTCCTCAGACATGTTGAAAAATAAAAGGAAAGTGAATCAGACAAGGGTCGAAAGATATTACTTATGGTTTATAGGGGAATGTTTTTCAAAACAGACATTTCCTTTTGAAAATGCTTTCTTTTAAAACCTTTTGAAAATTGCTTTCAAATTTTTTTTATCTATTCTAGTCACCTTTAGCTGTGATATCAAGTGTGACACTCCACGTCCATTAATATCACTCACAAAGGGAATGTATTAAGTTTCGTGAAGCATTATAGTAAACAGAACGGAAATATTACAAGACAGACATATATAATAATAACAGCGGTAAGTTTCGTGAAGTGTTATAGTAAACAGAACGAAAATATTACAAGATAGACATATATAATAATAACAGCGGAATAAAAACTTTATTTGTCATAAGATACCATGGTCCAAAAACATCACATGTCTGAAATACAAAAGCCCATTACAACATAAAAGCTACTATCTTGTACTTCAAAAATATCAGACTACATAAAAGAAATAAAATTCCCCAAAAACAAAATATAGCCATAGAAACAAGGATAAGAGCTTGAGTCATACATATCTGTAGCTCCAGCTAAAGTAAGCAGAATCACGGTCAAGCCTGAGTGATTCCTCCCTAAGAACCTAGGGGGGTGGTGAACGGAAGAAAGAAGGAGAAACAAAAAGGGTCAAACAAAAAATCTGGCGAGTCTAGTTACTTTTAGCAAGTAAATAAATAAAAGTAGCATGACAGGCATATAAAGTGGATAAGAGAGATTACTACATAAAAGATAGATGTGACAAGGTAGACAGGATAAGGTGTATACGCTTCCCTAAAATGATTGCTCTGCACTATTACTAGTATATCCAGAATGAGATGATCCCTTCCACTATAAGGTGGTAGACTTAGGCATACGTCCAAATGTACCCACCCTAATCGATCGGCTCCCTAATCCGTGTAGATACTCTGTATCAGCCCTACCATAGGATGTATCACGTCTTAAAGTGGTAACCCTTCGCTGATATGCACAGCCCCATATCTACAGGTGTCATGGTCATCTTATCCCCTTCTGTCCGGCTCATGCACGCACATTGTAACACCTCAGAATTTTAACAATACTAAAGATGATGAATTAAAGAATAATTAGTGTGAAATACACTATTAACAATGAACTAAGAAAAACTTAATTTATTATTCAGAATTAAGTAAAATGCACTGCCCCGTTCTGTCCATCTCGAAATTATGGTCAAAATAAACACCTGGTTTGCGTAAATCGGACACCGTATGAAGTTATTAAGGTTTGAAGTTTGTATATGCATAAGAAGTATATATAAATAGTAGGTTCACAAATTCAATAATGGGTCCTGAAATTCGAAACTCGGTCCAAAATTTGAAATTTGGGAAGGTGGCAGATTTCCCTCTCAGGTGGGTCTACCCACTCAAAGGGGGGTCGACCTATAGGTCGACCCACTTAAAGTGGGGTCGACCCACCCCTGACAGATCTGGGCGAAATACTTCATTTCATATCTGGACAACTTTCTGAGCAAGATTCATTGAACCCTAGGCTATATAAAGGACCCTAAACCTAGGTTTTATTCATCTAAAAATAATGACGACCGCGGAGCTCTACTGCAACGTAGATTGAATGGCCTAATCTTCTCCAAATCCAATTCAGCTTACATTAAACAAATTCAACGGTTGCTACAACAACAAATTCAACGTGTTCTTCGCAGTAATTTGGATCCATTTCCTTAGATCTATTCACTGTGAGTTCAAGTTATTTTAGATCTGAATATTTAATTAGTAACCCTGATATGTATATAAAAATTGGATCTTGAATCAGTGCCTAATCAGTTCTATTATGACATAATTATCAGATCTGCTTTTATATGTTCATATCGTCACCATTTTAAATCTTGTCATAATATGCTTATTCAATTTATGACTATTTCTACCAATTTATTATTGATTCGTTATTATGCCTATTCTTGATTCTCTTCTCTCCCTCTTTTCCCTTTTTATTTTTATATAGCCAGGCTACCTTCGAGCCTAGGCCTAACTCTGAAAATGCGAACGTGCGAAATTGGGAATGATTGGGAAAGATATAATTTGGGGCATAATTGATATTGGAAAGATATGAATATAAGTTTGGGCATAAAATGTGAAAATATACACATATGTATTTGGGGACATATATCGTGTTTTATAACATGAATATGAATTTAGGCAAACATTAAAAAATATGATTTGGTATAAATTATGTAATTATGAAATTAGGCAGAGATTGTGACATATGTAAATGTCAATTTGGGGCATAAACTAGAACACATGTGAATATTAATTTAGGGCATGGAAACCTATAATTGAATAAAATAATTGTAAATATGAATTGAAAGGGGCATGAAAGTCTATATTTGGTATAGGGAAATTTATTTGAATATGCCTAAAATAATGGAACCATAGTAACGCTTAGACCCGAGGTTAGGTTGCATTAGTGGTGGAAGTCTGCCCGAACCCGACCGGCATATCCAGCAGCCACTGATGTTGAACCTAATGTGAGAGGTCTAAGTGCGCAAATACGAGACGTGCTCAGACACGAGAATAAGTCCAATTTGTGGAATAAGTCTGCCTAGACCCGAGTAGCATATCCAAAATTCATAAATGGCAGGCTTAATATGGGAGATCTAGCATACTATAACCATAAATGAAAATATGGTAATAAATCTTGAATACTTAACCTAGTTGAATCCACAGGGATTGTATGAATAAAATAAAGATGGGGTTAAGTAAAAGTTGGTTGAACGGTGGGTGGGTTAAGTAAATCTGAGGGGGTGGGTATTATTAACATATAGGCCCATAAACTTAACCCGATAAGGTTATGTAATTAAGAGACCTAGTGGTATACATAACTGGTAGAAATAATAAAGTTATGTAATTGGAAGACACCTTGTAGGGTAAGAATAACTTGTAGAACTGATAGAATTAGATATGCGTACTAATCTGCTAAGTAAACAATGATAAGTTGTAAAGACAGGGTAAATTGAATTTATGATTAAATGAGAAAGAATGAGGAAAAATTGTAAAATAAAGAAGTTATATTTAATCATAAATGGTAAGTGACATGTTAATTAGGAAACATGTGAATTAAGATATACTTAATAACGCATTAAGGAGAACATGTTATTGTAATGAATTAACCAAGAAAGAATATAACATAGATTGTGGATTACAGACCTTGGGCCACAATCTAGTGAATAACATGTTGTGGGCTTATTAATAAACTTAAATGGATTAAGTTATATGATTGAAATTAATAAGCAAGAGAAACTTGGTAAATTGGAATAAGAATTCAATGTGAATAGGAATAACCAAGTTAAATGGGAACCTGGTGAGATAAGGAAAGCGCGTAAAAAGAATGTTTAGACATAGGGTTTAACAACATATTAAAGAAAGGCGCTTGGACCAGTCCGTGTATTTGAGGGTGAATAACCCAACGGGATAGATCATCTAGGTGTTATAAGACATGAGGGAAGCGCACATTCATCTGATTGTTATGAAAGCTCCAAAGGACTGGAAGAGGAAGCACGCGGCTTCCTGAGGTATGTAAGGTGCTCCTAGTAGTCCATTGTGCGGTGACAGATGTCTTAGGGTGTAATCGCAGAGGTTGGGTCTGCGCGTAACTACTAGGTGGGTGGGCCTTGACTGCAGACATAGCTATGCAGTTCAAATGCTATGACGAGGTGACACTAGGGTAGTTCCGCGGTTGCCTCATGAGGAGGCAGAGGGTCATGACCAATAAGGATAGTAAACCATCGGATATCCGTCATCGGCAGCCAGCGGGATGCCAAAAGACTAGAGCTAAACCCAAGATACCATTTCACTTTTCACTATCGAGGTACATGGTTGAGGGTAGAGCCTACATGGATGTTTAGATTGGTTGTTATTAGGGCGATCGCTTAGCTCTTGTAGGCTTTACTAGTTGAGGAAGGGGCCGAGGCGGGGCCATAACCACCATGGAAAATAGACCCTAGGAATATCTGTATTTGGAGGCTCTTAAAGGCGAGCCTGTACAGATATGGAAAAGCTCCCGGCCGAGTTCTGTATTTCTTGTTTTGCCCTTCCATGGAACTCGGTGCACATTAGAGGGCGTGCGATTGAGGCATCGAGCTACAATTACAGTATATACGTGGGATAGTCTAGATACATGCATATCTGCTTTGCGCGGCGTAGACTAGAGGGCATTATTCCGATAAGGAATCTGATTCAGTCGATGGTGGCAGTCCATACGCTTACGTAGCATAGTAATGGTAGATATATGCGGAACATAACATTTTATATAGAGATCCGTACGTCACTCCGGCATAGGATGAGGGACTGCGTTCATTACGGTGGAGACCGTCCGAGTGGGTTACTGTGGGGTATATCTCAATATTGAGAGATAGCTACATATATTATATTAGGTGAATCCATGGGAAAGTAAATGGGTATGATGCGTGGATAAGTCTTAAGTTCTACTAACCCAAGTAGCCTAATAATCAAGAAAATGAAATGGAACACTATTGGTAGGGATCATTCTATTTATGATATACTAGTATCAATGTGGTGCAGAGAAATGTATTTAAGGAGCGCTATATATCCTTTGCATCTTATCTTGCTCAGTTCACACTTGTTATTGCTACTGTTATCTTGCTCTTCTAGTTTTATATACCTGCCATGATACTTTTATTTATTTATATTTAAAAGCAACTGGACTTGCCAGGCTTTATGTATGACCCTATTTGTTTCCTTTTCTCTCTCTTCCGTTCCCGCTAGGTTCTTAGGGTGTAAGTGCTTAGAGTTGATTTGGATTCTTTCAGCTTAACTTGGATTTTGGATACAGATGTACCGCTTTGACCTCCGGTCAACTCTATTATGGATTCACATGGGAAATATGGTTTTATGCTCTTGTACTTTGATATTTTTGGCAAGATAGATTATTTATGTAATTGGTTACTTCAAAATTATGATGTAAACTCGGCATTTGGGACCATGATGCTTTGATTTAAATAAAGTTTATAGTTCCGCTGCTATTTTACATGCCTGTCTTGTGATATTATGCTCTTATTCACGAATAACGCTTCACAAAACTTAATGCATTCTTTATAGAGTGACATTAACGGATGTGGGGTGTCACGCACATGGCCCGGTCAGTTTGCGCCGCCCACATCGTCCTCCACGTTTAGATCTCTTACAATCAGTCCAGTAAGCGTGCCCCTTCTCCGACCTAGTACAGAGTACATGTTTTGATAACTACTCAGGGTTACTGGATGAAATGGGTCCCACACAATATGATACAAGCTCTCCCCTTTGTCTTGTATCCCCCACTAGGTTTTCATAGGCTATGTATACCACTAGGTGTCTTTAATTACATAACCCTATCACTTCTACAAGTTATGTTTACCCTAAAAGGTGTCTTTAATTACATAACTTTATTATTTCCACCGGTTATGTATACCACTAGGTGTCTTTAATTACATAACCTTATTAGGTTAAGTTTGTGGGCCTATATGTAAATATTACCCACCCCCTCCAGATTTGCTTAACCCATCCACTGTCCAATCAATTTTACTTAACCCTTGCTTTAGTTCATATTCATACAATCCCTTATGGATTAGGTTAAGTAGTCTAATTTATTACCATGTCCATTTATGGTTTATAATGGGCTAGACCTCCCACATTAGGCCTACAACTTGTGGATACTGGATATGCCGGTCGGGTCCGGGTAGATTTCTTCCATAAGTTGGGCCTAACCTCGTGTCATAGCCCATCTCGTATTTGCGCACTTAGACCTCTCACATTAGGTTCAACATTAGTGGTTGCTGGATATGCCGGTCGGGTCCGGGCAGACTTCCACCACTGATGCAACCTAACCTCGTGTCATAAGTGCAATTAAAATTTCTAATTGTAATTATTAGACATTTCATTCTTATCCAATTCTTACCCATGTCTTTATAGGTGATTATGCCCCCTTTTCCACATTTTGAATTATATGTCCAATTCATATAAACATTATTTAAATTATGCCAAATCTAACCTTTTCCCCCTGTTTCCTAACTAATGCATTCACATATATTTGGCGGCATCTAGGTTAGAAAGTAGCCTAGACATAAACAATAAAAGGGAAAGGTGATGGGAAAAATGACAATAGTGATCATTCTAAAAGTGACATAAACATATATACTGGCATAGACAAGTAATAAGCATAATAAGGTGGAAATAAAAACAGATCTAGTGAAAAGGGTGATGATAAAACTAAATCCAATATACTCAGGATGAACAGATCCAAATAAGAATTTATATGTCCAGTAATGACATATCTCAATTAATCACAATATGATGATCTAGATCTAAACAAAGGTTCAATTGTCCATATAATGATAATCCCAAATTAACCGCAAACTTGACAAAGGTTCAGATCCACAAAGGTGACACGATAAACAAATCACAGGTGAATCAGATCTATAAAAATAGATCTAGCAAAATAAATTTTGAGATCCAAGAATGACATAGATTCATGATTCAAGATAGATCCAAATCACATTACTATCACGTTTTACTTTTAATCATTTAAATCTAAAAGTAACCTAGAACTCACTGTGTTTGGATTAAAAGAAAAAGGTAGAAAATAGCTGAGGTTGGATCTACACTCGATTCTCTAAGTTTGGTTTGCAAAGTTGATCGTTGTTGAAGAAAGGATCCGCCTCAGTTCAAACACCAGCAGCATTTGGCCTCCATGATTTCTAATGAAGAAAATAAGAGAAATGGACACATATTTATAGCTCCAAGCACCTCTGAAACCAACTACCACATTAGCCCTAGGGGTGTCAACACCCCTGTAGGCGGGTCGACCCCAGGGTCGACTCCCCTCCAGGGGGGTCGACTCCCTAGAGTAGGAAATTTACCGCCTTCCACCATTTTGATTTTTGAACAATTTTGGATAAGATTCTGACTCATATCTGACTCATATGTATATATATAATTCTTCTGTGTGTGTATAAACTTAAAACCCTTATAACTTCGTCATACGTTGTCTGTTTTATGCAAACCAAATGTCTATCTTGACCAGAATTTCGAGGCGGACGCAATGGCGTAGTCCATTTCCCTTAATTCTGAATATTAAATTAATTATCATTTAATTTATCCTCTTTTAGTGTTGTTAAAAATACGGGGTGTTACAGAGGGTGTCGCCAAGGAGTAAAGGAAATAGGCTGAGAAGGGATCGCGCCGGCGAGAAACTCACTGCTACCTAATTATTGCCAAACCAAGACCTCGAACCCCAAAGAGTCACGACTCCAAGTCTCGAACCCCCTAGACCACATTTATAAAATATTCTACCCCTCGAGGTATGAATTTCGTACCCCAAGGGGTACGAAGTTCCTGCATGCACACGCTATGGGGTACGAAATTTTGGAGGCCGACTATAGGGGATACGAAATTCCTGGTGTGGTCCCCTACTTCCATCTACTTCCACCTAATCACTCCACTATAAATACCCCTTGACCTCACACTTCAAAGGGGTTGGAATTTGGTGACTTGACATCTCTAGAGAGCTCCAACCAACTTCTTTAATAACATATTCACTTTGAGGAAGAAGAAATGCAAAATTGTCGTTTTCCCAATACTTTGCATATGACCATTATGACTTCATATAACTTAGAAATGAATGTAAAGAGATGTCATGAGATAGTCTCAACCTTGTAACTTTGTGTTATTAATAATATTCTAACGACTCTTCCAAAGAGGATGTAGGTCTCTCGCAAGGCCGAACCACTATAAATCTCTCGTGTTATTTATTGCTTTCCGCACTTACTTTCACGACCAAAACTATAATTCCTAAATAATTGGAATCTTGGGTGTTTACGACATTTTTTGCCATCAACATTTGGTGCTTTCACTGAGAAGACTTGGATTTGCATCTTTATTGCACATTATCGTCTCGACTTCGATGAGCTTTAGGTTTCTTTGCTAAACCTACCACCAAGTCCGCTTACGATGGTAAAGCGACCAAAGAATGCAATGATTGGCTCATCAGCCGCAGCCGAAGCCAGGACATCCCAATAAGCCCAGCCGACTGATATCCTGGCCACTACGGAAACCGCTCCTCTTATGGACCCCGAAGCCCCTGCAACACAAGCGCAGATCCGTGAACTTATTGAAAAATATGAAAATAAAGCTGTTGAACTAAATCAGCCCTTGAGAAACAACATCCACCTTATGCAACAACTTCAAGAAAGTCATCGCATCGTCGCTCGACTACAGCTAACTCGGAACAACGGCCGACCTCGACCTACTATCTCGGAAACTTCCCCTTCCGAGTCTAGGGGCCCACATCAAAGAAGGAGGTTTACTCCCATCAATAATGTCACCATCCGCACCAGTGCCCTAGACAACGGTAATGGCAATGGCTACACCAATGGCAATGGAAACGGAAACGGCGACCGAACTACAGTCACTTATAGCGAGGGGGCACAGTACCGAGATCGCTCCATATTGATTACCAATGATGGACTGGGTCCGAACAACCAACCCCTTCATCGACAGTGTCGTCGCCCAGGATGAAGGACATACTCTCCCAGCGGCTAGCGCTCTTCTAGAACAAGATGCACATCAACCCGCTCAGCCTCGTCGTCCATATCAAAACCCGATCATATATGTTGAGGATATGGAAGAAGATGACTCGGACATTCATCATAGGAAACGTCCTCGCAATAGGACTCCTGAACCTCGCCAAAGTCCATGGATTCTGATGGCGGATCCTCATCCAACTTACCTCCCCGACATGGTTCGAAGGATCATGAGGGAAATGCGAGGGAACATAAGCGACTCATGGGAGGCCCATATCAGACGTAGCCCCTTCTCTAAAAGAGTAAATGAAATCGAGTGGCTGTGATGCTACAACATGCCACAGATGCCACTCTATGACGGCACAGCCGATCCCTATGCCTTCCTAAATTGATACGAATGGAAAATGGACTTGAGTCGGGGCAACGACTCAGTCAAATGCAAGTGCTTCCTAGTCTTCCTGTCACGAACAGCTTTACTCTGGTTCTCTCGCCTCCCATTTGATTCCATCAACAACTTCGGACAACTAGCGACAGAATTGGTCAAGCAATTCAAAGTATGCATCCCAACTCCAAAGAATGCCCTCACTCTGTCCAATCTATACCAAGGACCCGTCAGCTACCTTTCCCAGTTCAACACCGCCCTCACTGAGGTCGAAGATCCGAATCCTCGCACCATACTTTTTCAATTAGTAAAAGGGTTCCTCTCTACATCCGAGTTCGGGGTCATGGATTGATAGGGAGCAATATAAAAGCCTCGACGCTTTCTATGAAAAGGCAGGGCAGTACTTGTGCTATGAGGAAGCCAGAGGGAACCGGCTCTCTGAAACCGGTCCCCCCAACAATCCGCATACGGATACTATGAATAACAACGTCAAAGGGAAACAATTCGAATAGCCCTTCGATAAGGACAAGGGCGTAGGTCCTTATAGATGAAGGACGAATAATGGTAGGCAGGGTGGCCGAAACAACGGTCATGTCCCAACGGACCCAAGGAAAACTGGGCCCTACCATGCTTTCGAGACCTACACCCCGCTAAATGAAGAATTAGAAACAATTTACTTGGAGATATGTAACATGCTGCCATACAAGAAGCCGTGCATCAGAGAATCCACTGACTTCGAGAAGAACACTGGCAGGAACTATCGATACCACGACATGTACGGGCATAACACCAATGAATGTCGCCAGCTCAAGGACGCAATCAAAAACTCATTCGTGAAAAGAGACTCGAGCAGTACATCCATGAGCCCTTTTCCCTCGAAGCAAACTCAAAACCTCCGGCGCCCGCACCTTCGGCACCCGCCAAGGTGGCCCCTGGTCCGTCTAACCCAAGGCGGGGGATTGTGATCAATACCATTTGTATTGGGCTTACCCCACGCACGATAGCTTTCGGAAAATGGAAGAATATGTGAGTTCTATAAAGCATGCCAACTATGAGGTCTGCTCCACTTCAGACGAATCCATCCCAGCCAAGCTTCAGAAATCTATGCAGGACGATATCATCTTCCGCGAAAGAGATTCCATGGGAATGGAGATCCTGATTACAGATCCTCTCGTTATCACGGCTCAAATCGGTGTTGCTTCCATTCGAAGAGTATTGATTAATTGATTTAGGAAGCTCGGTCAACATCATTTTCAAAGCTGCCTATGATCAAAGTTGGAAGCAAAGGACTTAAAACCGTGCCATGCCACGATTCACGGCTTCAATGGAGCTTTTAGTCATTCAGTATGAATGATCAACCTACCCATTGAACTTGGTGATGTGGACCAGAGCCGAGTCCGAGTCCTCACCTTCGTGGTTATCGACATTGTCTCCCCTTATAATGTCTTCTTCAAATGTCCCTTCCTCATAGAATTACGAATCTGCATGTCACCATAGTCCCTGTTGATGAAATTCTCGACGGAGAACGGGATCAGAACAGTTAGAGGTGACCAAGCAAATGCTAGAGAATGTTACGCAATAGAGTGGAAGAACGCATGCAATACGGACAAGGGCAAGGTTATGCCCACGCCTTCTTGCACCAAGACCATTTCCGTATAGCAATCAGTAGCGTCTGGGCCTTGGCTCAAGCACCACTGCCGCATTTTCGACAATATCGATTCAAGGAAAGACGAAGAGCCCGAGTACGAGAGGGCTACTCCAGTTGAACCAACAATGGATGTTCCGATCAACCCCAACGATCTATTAAGGGTACTGAAAATAGGATGGCAACTTCACCCTACAATAAAAGAAAATCTTGTGAATTTCTTAAAGGCTAACAAGATGTGTTTGCTTGGTTCCGCTCTGACATGAGAAGCATCGACCCCGTGATTGCTTGCCACTGTCTAAGTCTTGATCCTAAGATTCCTCCAGTCAAGCAAAAACGCCGCTTCTTGGGACCGGAAAGATCCAAAGAACTCGAGGTAGAGGTAGACCGTCTACTCAATAACAACTTCATCTGCGTAGGTGACTACCCCAAATGGGTCTTGTAACGACCCGTATTCTACACATCATAGGATTGTAGAATATTTATTTCTTTCCCGTATGAAGTTGTATGGTCATGTAACTATGGAAAACATCTGTTAGAGTAATTTCCCATGTTCAGGATTTTTGTCGACTTTTAAATGACCATTTTGCCCTTAGTTAGTACTGTTTTGGCCATAACTTTTGATTGGAAATGAATTTTGATCTGAAACCACTTCCATTGGATTTGTTTGATGGTTTACCTTTCCGTAGAGTGGTCATAATAGCCAAACGGACTTACCGTTTGGGAGATATGGCTGAAATAAGGTTTGGAGGGTGAAAAACTGCTTAACCGGGCCAAATCGGGTGATTAGTGAGTAGGCCCATAACCCATTTCGGGATTAGGGTTATGGGAAGGCTGAAATGAGATGGAGAATCATTCCATTTCAGTTTTCTAGCCTCCACTTATCACCAAGGAACCCTAAAAATGGCCTCCAACCTCTAAATCACCTCCAAATCACCTTTTGGTCAAGGATTTGGCTTAGCAACCCCTAATCAAGGAAGATCTACACCAAATCAACATTGGAGCTGCTGTTTAGCATAGAGATTCACATCAAATCAGAGATTTATTTTAGATCTTAGTTTATTTGTGGCTAAGGTGAGTGATTTGCATAGTTTTACACTAATTATGGCTAGTTAAGGGTAATTAGTGCTAATTAGCGAATTTAGGCATGGTAAAATTCGGGAAAAATGTTCATAAATTCCTAAATGATGTTTTAGACCTCTGATATGAATTTGGGTTAATTTGGTTAAGTTTTGCTAAACCTATCATTAGTTTCACTTAAACATGCGTAAGGGGAAATTTGGGGTTTTGGGTATGTTTGATCCATTTTAACCTATCATGTTGATGTTTTGATGTTTGTGGTTGATTATGCATGTTGCTATGACTGTATGAAATGATTTGTGATTGATTTCAATAGTTAGAATGGTCGAAAACGTCGTCGAATGGCGTAAACACTTGTTGGAACAGTTTCAGAAAATAGTGCAGGGTTCAGATCGGATCGGATACGGGGCTCGGATCGGATATGTTGAACTGGGCAAGGAATCCGATCGGAACCTGACACTTGAGAAAATGGCAAAAAGGAAGGCCACGCTAGCTGAACTGGGATCGGATCGGATTAGGGAGTAGGGATCGGAGCGGATAGAGGAGGATGGATCGGATCGAAGCACGTAAAGGATGAGGAGGCGGATCGGAGTAGAAGCATGAACTGGAGGGGGAGTGACACCCGACCCGAACCGAGGAGAAACGCCCGACCCGAACCGATGGAGTGGCACCCGACCCGAACCGCACCAGAAGAAGACCCGACCCGAACAGATGGAGGATACCCGACCCGACCCGATGGCTTGAGAAGGAACCAGACCCGACCCAGTATTGACCAATAACCCGAGGTGCAAAGGTGGTCCAATATGGGAAGTTGGAGCTCAGGATCCAGTTGGGAACCGATGAGTTCACTTCATGGTTGGACTTTGCTGCGGGACGTGTGCTAAGGAGTTGTCGTCGTTCATAACTTCGATTCACCACTAAAAATGAAAGATAGCTACTTATCAGTGCAGTAGGGTCATTATGACCTGAGGGGCAAGGTGATGGTTGCAAGACTACGTTATCAGTGAAGTAGGGTCATTATGACCTGAGGGGCAAGGTGATGCGTAGTAAGGCTATGAGCCAGCGCAGATGGGGTGAATAACTCCATGGGGCAAGTGGACATAGCGAGGAATTAGTGGCTACGTTATCAGTGCAGTGAAGCCATTTATGACTTCATGGGGCAGAGTGATCGTAGCAAGGCATGTTGGGTGATCGAAGTGGTGAATATCGTATGCTTTACGCACTGAGTGAGAGATGTGAGGATGGATGCTATGTTTGATTGTTTGCCAGCATTATGACATGCACACCTCCCCCACCTCCGTATCTTTACACTGTTTGATATGGTACTTTAGAGTGTTGTACAATATGTAGTGCTAACTCTTTGGTTGCAGGTCCAGGTTCAGGTATGTTTTAGTCTACCTGTTATTGTTCACTTTAGATGCTTATCGCTCATACCAGGCTTTATGTCTGACCCAGAGTTTTATGTCTCCTCTTATTACTCTGGGTGCTCACACGAGCAGACTAGAGACAGGTTAGCTGGTGATGCGCGAGTAGCTGATTCGGAGGCGGGCAGGAGGCTTCCACGTATGATATATATATACACATTCTCCCTGTGTCGTTGGTGGTCGCTACTTGGGCATTAGTAGTGTACCTCCTTTATCTTACTTTTGCTTTGAGACAGTTTGAAAGTTGTAATAAGCTGTATTTTGGATTTCCGCTGCTACGATGTTTAGTTCTGATTTTCAGCTTATGCACTGTCTCTCCTGTTTTATGTCAAGTATGTTATTATTATATTTTGTTCTATGCGCTGTGAGACATTCTACAGGTTCTTTGTATTTTCATTTCCTTCTTCCTTTTCTTTCTGACGACCCGTTCCGTGCTAACTGGACATGTGTACAGTGCACTTTTGGAGTAAATGTCGGTTGGTGCGGGGCGGGCCGTCACACTTGGTATAAGAGCTCTAGGTTGCGTAGTTAACCTAGGGAAAGACACTAGGGAGAGTTTGTACGTATATGAGAGCGCGTATTTGTGATTACTTTGGTTTTCAAAAGCTATGTATATATATACTATTAGTAGTATAAGAATGAAGTCGCACTGCACTAGAACCACTATGGGTCGTTAATCGTTTCCCTTTTTCAAATTGACGATGAGCCGAGACACGAGGGGTGCTGGTAGAGGGACCAACCAAGGGAATGCCGCTGACATGAGGGCGATGTTTACTAACCTCATGAGAGACATGCTTAGAGAAGTGCAAGGGGCAGTTCCCAATCCCGGGGTTGGTGTTGGCCCAGTAGTGCAGGCGCCTAAGGTCGATTTTGCCAAGTTGTGCAAGGATTACACTAATCTTGGTGGAAAGCCGTTCCATGGAACGGAGTCAGCCACAGATGTTCAGGACTGGATGGATAGCTGTGACCGTATCTTCGATGACTTGGGTCTTGAGGATGCGATGAAGAGATGGCTAGCGTCTCGTCAGCTGCAAGGGCGAGCGATGAATTGGTGGAATGCCATTAGAACAGCTACTCCAGAGGACCAGGTTACTTGGGATCAGTTCAAGGCTCGCTTTAGCGAGAAGTTTATTCCAGCTGCCCAGAAGTCAGTATTGTTCAAGAGGTTCTTGGAACTCAAGCAGAACGGAAGGGCAGTTTCTGACTATATTGCTGAGTTCGACACTTTGTCGAAGTATGGATTGTCTCTCATTGATCCTCCTGAAAAGAAGAATGAGAAGTTCATTACTGGTTTGGATGGATACTTGGGGAAAAGGCTTATCAACCACATCGATGAGACTTTTGAATCGATCGTGGGGAAAGCTTTGAGATCAGAGAGCCTTTACCCTAAGTCAAAGACTGAGGCTGCATCTGCAGAAGGGCCAAAGCCGCAAGCAGGCGGTGGAGGTAAGAATAGCTCTCAGAATAAGAGGAAGCAGGACCAATCTAAGGGTGGCCAGAAAAAGAGCAAGAAGGATGTTGAGTGCTTCAGCTGTGGAAAAAAGGGCCATTATGCTAAAGAATGTCGGGCCAAGCCAGCAGAAAGGAAGTGCTACAACTGTGGTCAAATGGGACATCAGAAGGATAAGTGTCCGCAACCTCTTAAGGAGAAGCAGATTGTGAAAGCATATGCTATTGATGTTGTTCCTTCTTCGTCGAATGCCCCAACTGCGGCGGAGAAAGGAAACAATGTTTTTATTCAAGGTTTGCTTTCTATTTATGATGTACCAGTTCGAGTTTTGTTTGATACTGGGGCTTCCCGTTCCTTCATATCTAGTGACCTGGTAGATAGGTTGGGACTAGAACCCGAGATAGTCGATAGACCATTGGTTGTGACGAACCCGACTGGTGGTTCGACTAGCCTTAGTACGATTTGCAGGAATTTGGTCTTATCGAGTCATGGATGTATGTTTGTATGTGACTGCTTTGTTTTTGGCTTTACTGGGTATGGCATTATATTGGGAGTCGATTGGCTCCAAAGATACGGGGTGGTGGTAGACTGTGAGGGCTTTTTGGTGACAGTGAGGGCGGATAATGGGCAGAGGGTAGTGTTTGGTAGTCTACCTAGTGATGGGGTTATGGCTAGTTTTGTAAATTCTCTCGACATCCCGCAGGATGAGTTGTCAGATATGCCCGTGGTTGGCCAGTATCCGGACGTCTTTGAGGAGGTGACCAGGCTTCCACCACACCGAGAGATTGTGTTCCGTATTGATTTAGTGAAAGATGCCAGACCTATAGTGATGCCACTTCGTCGTATGGCACCAAGGGAGCAGCGAGAGCTCGGGGTGCAAGTCAGCAATCTTTTGAAGAAGGGATTTATTAGAAGGAGTGTCTCCGAGTGGGGAGCACCGGTTGTGTTTGCCACTAAGGCAGATGGTTCCCTTCGTTTGTGTGTGGACTATCACGAGTTGAATAAGGTGACGAGGAAGAATAAGTATCCTCTACTGCGGATAGATGATTTGTTTGATCAACTAGAAGGAGCAAGAGTGTTCTCCCAGTTGGACCTCGCGACAGGATTTCATCAGCTTCGAGTAGCGGATGAGAGTGTTCCGAAAACGGCATTTAGGACGCCGTCTGGATTTTATGAGTGGCTGGTCATGCCGTTTGGGTTGACCAATGCACCAGCCTACTTTGTAGATCTCATGAATCGAGTATTCAGAGATCAGTTGAATAAGTTTGTTCTTGTATTCGTGGATGATATCCTTGTTTACTCAAGGACAGAGGAGGAACACAAGGGACACTTGAGGATAGTGACGGAGGTGTTGAGGAAACACCAATTGAAAGCGAAGTTCTCAAAGTGTCATTTTTGGAGAAGGGAAGTGAGATTCTTGGGTCATGTTGTTTCAGAGAGTGGCATTGCCGTGGAACCTGCGAAGGTGGCTACGGTACAGGATTGGCCTACGCCTAAGAATGTAACAGATGTGATAAGTTTCTTGGGATTAGCTGGATATTATCGTAAGTTTATCCAGGACTTCTCCAAGATAGCAGCACCGTTGACTCAGTTGACTAAGAAGAACCAGTCCTTCGTCTGGGACGATGTGTGTGAGGATGCCTTCAAGAGTCTAAAGGAGAAGTTGACGCGTGCGCCAGTGTTAGTCATTCCTAAAGGGAATGAGGAGATGACGGTATACACGGATGCTTGTGGTACCGGACTGGGTGCTGTATTGATGCAAGGAGGTAGGGTTGTAGCTTATGCTAGTCGACAGCTAAAGCCGCATGAGAAGAAGTGTAACACCCCGTATGTTGAATAACTTGCTATAATATAAAATAGGGCAGAATTAAATTTTAAAATCTGAATCAGGGGAAACAGGCTATGCCATTGCGTTCGTCTCGGAAAAATACGCGAAATAGAGTCCGAGTTTTCGAAAATCGGAGTCCGTATGACCCAGATATGGCCCGAAGAAGTTTCAGAAAATTTAAAAACTGATTTAAAAACAGAAATTTCAAATTTCAGAAGTAGCGGGAAAATTCCCGCCAGACCCAGGGGGTCGACCTGGGGGTCGACTGGGGAGTCGACCTGCCCACCAGGTCGACTGGGGAGTCGACCCTAGTGTCGACCTGGGGGTCGACCTCCCTGGTCGAGCCCAGGTGACCTGGGTGCATCAGTTTGGCTTTTGGGCTGTGTTTTGGTGGCTAGGACGTGATCTGACGACTCTAATCTGATTTAGGGTTAATCTAAGGGCCTAAAACACCTAACTAATCTATAAATACACCCTAAGACTACCCTAATTCATACTAAAATAGAAACAATGCCGTCATGCCGTCAAAATGCAACTTGAAGGAGCCTCCATCAATTTGTAGAAGAAGATAGCATCTCAAATCAATCTGTAATCAACTCTAGCAACTTAATCTTCTTCTTAGGAGTGCTAATCAACAAGTTGTGAGTTTTCTATAGCCTTAATAACCAATTGTTGAAATGATTATGATAGGATATAATGAGGTTATGGCTATGAATGTGGATCAATGCAAGATTATGTTATCATATGCTATGTGTTTGTGATGTTATGCAAGTTATGTAGGTTATGTGCTATGTGTTCATGAAGTTATGCAAGTTATGCAAGTTATGCAAGTCATATGATACATGTTCATGATGTTATGCAAGTTATGCAAGTCATATGCTATGTGATCATGATGTTATGCAAGTTATGCAAGTCATATGCTATGTGATCATGATGTTATGCAAGTTATGCAAGTCATATGCTATGTGATTATGATGTTATGCAAGTTATGCAAGTCATATGCTATGTGTTTGTAGTGTTATGCAAGTTATGCAAGTCATATGCTATGTGTTTATGATGTTATGCAAGATATGCAAGTCATATGAGAACATTGATCCATTATGACACCATGATATGCAAGTTTGGTGTATGATTATATGCTAGTTCATACAGGATATGTTATGAAAGTTTGGTGTATGATTATATGCAAGTTCATATATGACATGCTATGCAAGTTTGGTGTATGATTATATGCAAGTTCATATATGATATGTTATGCAAGTTTGGTGTTTGATTATATGCATGTTCATATATGACATGTTATGCAAGTTTGGTGTTTGATTTTATGCAAGTAACATGTGCAAGTTTACACCTTTGTATGATATGCATACATATGCAAGTTAACCCCTTTGTATGACATAAGTAACTTATGCAAGTTAATCTCTTTATGACATATGTGATTCATGCAAGTTTGGGATGATTATTTATACTAGTTGGGTTTGATGCTATATGCATGTTGACACCTTTAAAACCCATGTTGATGCTAATGTTATGCAAGTTGAACCCATTGTATTTGTGATGAATCTTCCCTTTTATGTCATGTTCGCGAATTACGTGGGGAACGATGGGGTTAATATACATGTTAATGAAATGGTGTGAAGTTGGTATGATTATGCATACCAAAAAGTGGATGGACATAATTGAGTCAATTATGTACATCGTTAAATTTGTAATTAATTAGGGATAATTAATACAAATTATGGGGGTGATTAATTAGGTGTAATTAATCGACTAAGACACGAGGTTGGACCCTTTTGTAGCATAAGACTGCCCGGAACCGACCGGCATATCGAGCGGCTACAAATGATTGGCCCAATGTGAGAGGTCTTAGGCACAAACTAAATACGTGACAAATGTATAGACACGAGGTTAGACTCGGTTATGGCGTAAGGTTGCCCGGACCCAACCGGCAAATCCAGTTGCCATAAAAGAAAGTCTAATGTGAGAGGTCTTTACAACGGTTACGTTCTTAATCAATTAAGAAACACTTAACCATATTAGCATGTAGAGGGACATGAGGGGTTAAGTGGGTGCCTTGGGTGGCATGTGGAAAAATCTAGTGATTGCCTTGGGTGGCAATAGAAAATACGATTAGAATACTTAACCAAAGTGGAACATGTAATTAAACATGATTAAAGGGTTAAGTAAGTGCCTTGGGTGGCATGGGGGAAAATCTAGTGGTTTCCTTGGGTGGCAATGGAAGATAATATTAAAATACTTAACCAAAGTGGAACATGTAATTAAACATGATTAAAGGGTTAAGTAAGTGCCTTGGGTGGCATGTGGAAATCAAGTAAGTGCCTTGGGTGGCATGGGGAAATCTAGTGGGTGCCTTAAGTGGCAATTGAAATATGATTAGATGACTTAACCAAACCTTAACATGTAAGTGGGCATGATTATAAAAAAAGGGGTTAAGTGGGATGCACTAGATAAAATGACAAGCTTAGGTGGTAGCTTGTGGGGGCCCAATTCAACCAGTAACCCATTTGTATCTTATTGGGCTCGACCCATGTCGAGGACGGGACACGCGTACTGGGCTTGACTATAAGAGGCCAAAACGGGTTAGCGGTGGCAATGCAAGTCCAACGGGTTTCATATGCGTGTGTGGACCCGGGCTGGTAGGTAAGACGTTGTTGCATCGTGTAGGTATAAGCCGTGCACCATTTATTTTCGGGTTGCCACTTTGGGGAGTGATACACCCCACTGTGGGGCCAGCACAGGTATCTACGTTAGGGAGCCGATCGAATGGGATTAGTGGGTACACCTAGTGGAGATAGGGGCAGACGGCACCTATGTAGTCAGCTAGGGGTACACGAGACTACTATTAAAATTACTAAGTTGTGGGTACACCTAGTGGAGATAGGGGCAGACGACACCTATGTAGTCAGCTAGGGGTACACGAAACTATTATTAAAAATTACTAAGTACACTTAGTGGGATCAACCTTTAAGTAGGAATTACCCTTGGGTTGGTAGATTTGATGTGTTCAGTGTAGGAATTATCCTTGGGTGGGTAGATCTGGTGTGGTGCAGTGTAGTATTTATCCTTGGGTGGATAGGCGCGTCTTTACCGTTATCTTAGTTTATCCTAAGTCTAGTTGGCTACCTTAGTGTAGTCATTTATCCCCAGTCGTACCGTACCAGGTTTATATCATACCCTAATTACTTTAATGATTGTATTGTTAAGGTTATAGGGCTCACTCAGACTTATGTCTGACCCCGTTGTTTTTATCTTTTTCCCCAACCCTCAGGTTCTCAGAGTGGGCCTAGCACTAGTGGGCTTTGATCAGATTGCTTTATCTATCTTTTGGAGCTTGGACTCTTGAAGAAAAGCTCGGTTATCTTTTCTATTATGGCTATTAGTATGTAGTGGGATTATGTACTTATGTTTTAACGAGATGGATATTTTGTACTTGACTCTTGTTGGTTTTTGAGATGTAACGAAACATGTTTACCTTCTGCTGCAATGAAATGATGTTTTAAATTTCAAGTATTACTTATATCTGTCTTGTTGTAATTTTTCAGTTCTATATTCACATAAATACTCCACCGAAGCTAAGGCATTCCCTTTGTGAGTGACCTTAGCGGGTGTGGGGTGTTACAAGAAGTATCCTACCCATGATTTGGAATTAGCAGCGATTGTATTTGCGTTGAAGATGTGGAGACACTATCTCTTGGGAGAAAGATTTGGGTTGTTTGCCGATCATAAATCGTTGAAATATCTCTTCTCCCAGAAAGATCTGAATCTCCGTCAGCAGAGATGGTTAGAGTTCTTGGCTTCGTATGATTTTGATATCGCATACACACCTGGGAAGGGTAATGCGGTAGCCGATGCCTTGAGTAGGAGACATGCCAGCTTAGGGGCAATATTTCTTGAGTGGAAGCAACTGCAGTATATCGCGGTGTTTGATTTCGGACCAAAGTGCGAATTGGATCCAGTCATGCTAGCTAGTTTGACGATCAGACCCACTTTGATAGAGCGGATTGGTTCTAGTCAGAGGGACGATCCTAATCTATTGGAAATCATCTCCAAGTTAGAGTTGAACATCGACGGTGAGGAGATGAATGTGTATGGGCTTGATCGAGATGGATGGCTTCGAAAGAATGGAAGACTAGTTGTGCCCAACGTGAATGATTTGAGAGATGAAGTGCTTAGAGAATGTCATCACTCAAAACTGACTATACATCCCGGTGGTAATAAGATGTATCGAGACATGAGACAGACTTACTACTGGGAAGGGATGAAAAGAGACGTTGGGAAGTTTATATCCAAATGCATGAATTGCCAGCTAATTAAAGCCGAGCAAAAGAAGCCTAGTGGGTTGTTGCAACCATTAGAAATTCCCGAATGGAAATGGGAGCAAGTCTCGATGGATTTCATCGATGGTTTACCAAGGACTAGATCGGGATATGATAGCATTTGGGTAATTGTGGATCGATTGACTAAAAGTGCAAGATTTATACCAGTCAAATCGACCAGAACGGCAGCCAAGTTGGCAGAATTGTATATGAAGTGGGTAGTGAGATTTCATGGAGTACCCAAAAGCATTGTGAGTGACCGAGACCCGTTGTTCACTAGTGGGTTTTGGAAGAGCTTACAAGAGGCTCTAGGGTCAGGATTACATCTCAGTACCGCATATCATCCTCAAACCGATGGTCAGACGGAGAGGGTGAATCGTATATTGGAAGATCTCTTGAGAGCTTGTATATTGGATTTTGGTGGATCATGGGATGACCATTTGCATCTAGTAGAGTTTGCATATAATAATAGCTACCAATCCAGTATCGGTATGGCTCCATATGAAGCTTTGTACGGAAGACCGTGCAACTCACCATCATGTTGGATAGAGACTGGCGAGAAGTTTGTGCTTGGACCAGATGTGGTGAGAGAAACTTCGGATAAGATTAAGGTCATTCAGCAACGAATGAAAGCTGCCCAAGATAGGCAGAAGAGTTATGCTGATAAGAGGAGAAGAGACTTGAAATTCTCCGTTGGTGACTTGGTGTTTGTCAAGATCTCTCCGTTGAAGAGCGTGATACGATTTGGCAGGAGAGACAAGTTGGCACCAAGATTTGTTGGCCCATTTCCTGTTCTTGAATTAGTCGGGAATTTGGCATATAGAGTTGGCTTACCATAGAAAATGGCGGGAGTTCACAATGTATTTCATGTTTCCCAACTAAGGAAGTTCGTCCACGACTCAGATATGACTATTTCACCTGATCAGTTAGAGGATTTCGAAGTAGAACCCGAGGCGGTTGGGAACCGCAAGCCGATCCGTATTGTGGGGCACGATACGAAGCAACTTCGAAGGAAGGCGGTGAAGCTAGTCAAGGTTCAGTGGGGCGAGGACGAAAATGATTGTACTTGGGAGACAGAGGAGAGCATTAGGAAGGCATATCCATAACTCTTTGCCTGGTAAGATTTACCTTGCGATTTAGTTATTCCGCATGCTAGGATAGACTTATTTTACTTGCTTTGCATGTTTGATGGTTGTTTTATGGTTGATAGGCATGCGGGAACTTTTGTGTATGTTTTGATTAGGGAATTTCGGGGGCGAAATTTCTTAAGGGGGGGGGGGGGGGGGGAGAGTGTAACGACCCGTATTCTACACATCATAGGATT
This sequence comes from Allium sativum, assembly GCA_030737875.1. Lineage (NCBI taxonomy): Eukaryota > Viridiplantae > Streptophyta > Magnoliopsida > Asparagales > Amaryllidaceae > Allium > Allium sativum. The sequence continues at coordinate 673,179,919 of CM060909.1, read as the reverse complement.
GTAAAATATTTATTTCTTTCCCGTATGAAGTTGTATGGTCATGTAACTTTGGGAAACATCTGTTAGAGTCATTTCCCATGTTCATGATTTTTGTCGACTTTTAAATGACCATTTTGCCCTTAGTTAGTACTGTTTTGGCCATAACTTTTGATTGGAAAGGAATTTTGACCTGAAACCACTTCCATTGGATTCGTTTGATGGTTTACCTTTCCGTAGAGTGGTCATAATAGCCAAACGGACTTACCGTTTGGGAGATATGGCTGAAATAAGGTTTGGAGGGTGAAAAACTGCTTAACCGGGCCAAATCGGGTGATTAGTGAGTAGGCCCATAACCCATTTCGAGATTAGGGTTATGGGAAGGCTGAAATGAGATGGAGAATCATTCCATTTCAGTTTTCTAGCCTCCACTTATCACCAAGGAACCCTAAAAATGGCCTACAACCTCTAAATCACCTCCAAATCACCTTTTGGTCAAGGATTTGGCTTAGCAACCCCTAATCAAGGAAGATCTACACCAAATCAACATTACAGCTGCTGTTTAGCATAGAGATTCACATCAAATCAGAGATTTATTTCAGATCTTAGTTTATTTGTGGCTAAGGTGAGTGATTTGCATAGTTTTACACTAATTATGGCTAGTTAAGGGTAATTAGTGCTAATTAGCGAATTTAGGCATGGTAAAATTCGGGAAAAATGTTCATAAATTCCTAAATGATGTTTTAGACATCTGATATGAATTTGGGTTAATTTGGTTAAGTTTTGCTAATCCTATCATTAGTTTCACTTAAACATGCTTAAGGGGAAATTTGGGGTTTTGGGTATGTTTGATCCATTTTAACCTATCATGTTGATGTTTTGATGTTTGTGGTTGATTATGCATGTTGCTATGACTGTATGAAATGATTTGTGATTGATTTCAATAGTTAGAATGGTCGAAAACATCGTCGAATGGAGTAAACACTTGCTGGAACAGTTTCAGAAAACAGTGCAGGGTTCGGATCGGATCAGATATGGGGCTCGGATCGGATATGTTGAACTGGGCAAGGAATCCGATCGGATCGGAACCTGACACTTGAGAAAATGGCAAAAAGGAAGGCCACACTAGCTGAACTGGGATCGGATCGGATTAGGGAGTAGGGATCGGAGCGGATAGAGGAGGATGGATCAGATCGAAGCACGTAAAGGATGAGGAGGCGGATCGGAGCAGAAGCATGAACTGGAGGGGGAGTGACACCCGACCCGAACCGAGGAGAAACGCCCGACCCGAACCGATGGAGTGGCACCCGACCCGAACCGCACCAGAAGAAGACCTGACCCGAACAGATGGAGGATACCCGACCCGAACCGATGGCTTGAGAAGGAACCCGACCCGACCCAGTATTGACCAATAACCCGAGATGCAAAGGTGGTCCAATATGGGAAGTTGGAGCTCAGGATCCAGTTGGGAACCGATGAGTTCACTTCATGTTTGGACTTTGCTGCGGGACGTGTGCTAAGGAGTTGTCGACGTTCATAACTTCGATTCACAACTAAAAATGAAGGATGGCTACTTATCAGTGCAGTAGGGTCATTATGACCTGAGGGGCAAGGTGATGGTAGCAAGACTACGTTATCAGTGCAGTAGGGTCATTATGACCTGAGGGGCAAGGTGATGCGTAGTAAGGATATGAGCCAGCGCAGATGGGGTGAATAACTCCATGGGGCAAGTGGACATAGCGAGGAATTAGTGGCTACGTTATCAGTGCAGTGAAGCCATTTATGACTTCATGGGGCAGAGTGATCGTAGCAAGGCATGTTGGGTGATTGAAGTGGTGAATATCGTATGCTTTACGCACTGAGTGAGAGATGTGAGGATGGATGCTATGTTTGATTGTTTGCCATCATTATGACATGCACACCTCCCCCACCTCCGTATCTTTACACTGTTTGATATGGTACTTTAGAGTGTTGTACAGTATGTAGTGCTAACTCTTTGGTTGCAGGTCCAGGTTCAGGCATGTTTTAGTCTACCTGTTATTGTTCACTTTAGATGCTTATCGCTCATACCAGGCTTTATGTCTGACCCAGAGTTTTATGTCTCCTCTTATTACTCTGGGTGCTCACACGAGCAGACTAGAGACAGGTTAGCTGGTGATGCGCGAGTAGCTGATTCGGAGGCGGGCAGGAGGCTTCCACGTATGATATATATATACACATTCTCCCTGTGTCGTTGGTGGTCGCTACTTGGGCATTAGTAGTGTACCTCCTTTATCTTACTTTTGCTTTGAGACAGTTTGAAAGTTGTAATAAGCTGTATTTTGGATTTCCGCTGCTATGATGTTTAGTTCTGATTTTCAGCTTATGCACTGTCTCTCCTGTTTTATGTCAAGTATGTTATTATTATATTTTGTTCTATGCGCTGTGAGACATTCTACAGGTTCTTTGTATGTTCATTTCCTTCTTCCTTTTCCTTCTGACGACCCGTTCCGTGCTAACTGGACATGTGTACAGCGCACTTTTGGAGTAAATGTCGGTTGGTGCGGGGCGGGCCGTCACAGGTCTCAAATCCAGTTCTAGTCAAAAAAGCCAACGACAAATGGCGAACTTGTGTCGACTTCTCTGACTTAAACAAGGCATGTTGCAAGGACAGCTTCCCACTTTCGAAGATCGACCGACTTGTTGATTTGACAGCCGGATACTAGCTATTTTCTTTCATGGACGCCTATTTGGGCTACAATCAGATTCCAATGTGTCTTCGTGATCAAGATCGTACCTCTTTCATAACCAATCTTGGGCTTTATTAATATCGCGTCATGCCCTTCGGGCTCAAGAATGCAGGAGCCACTTACCAACAAATGGTTAATCACCTATTTAAAAACCAAATTAGAAAATCCATGGAGGTATACATGGATGATATGCTGGTTAAATATAAAATATCAAGCGATCACGTCCACGACCTCTTCTAAATGTTCGATGTCCTTCGCCAATATGACATGAAACTCAATACTTCGGAGTTGCCTCCGTGAAATTCCTAGGTTTCATCGTCAACTCCCAAGGTATCGAAGCTAACTCCGACAAAATCAAAGCTATTCGAAAAATTCAAGCCCCTCAAAACATCAAAGATGTCCAAATTTTAAACGGAATGGTCGCTACTCAAAGTCGGTTCATCTCTAAGGCCATCGACAAATGCATTCCTTCTTCCAATTACTTCAAAAAGGGAAGCTCAACTTCAAATGGACCCCAGAATGCGTTTTCGCTTTTGAGGACCTTCTGAATCACTTAGAGTGACCACCTATCTTATCCAATCCCGTGGATCACGAGGACTTATACGTTTATTTTGTTGTTTCTATGCAGGAAATTATCTTGGCATTAGTACGCATCGAAGACCGTGTCCAACGACCTGTCTATTACATTAGCAAAAGGTTGATAGGGGTATAAAAGAACTATCTGAAGCTCGAGAAAGTAGCCTTCTACCTACTAATCTCTTCCCGAAAGTTGCGACCATACTTCCAGACTCACCCCATAAAGGTCTTCGCCGACCAACCACTTCGGCCTATCTTACAATGGCCCAAATTATCAGGGCGGCTACTGAAATGGAACATAGTGTTGAGTCAGTTTGAGATAACTTTCATCCCCCGTCGTGGCATCCTTGGGCAGACCCTCGCCAATTTCATAGTAGAGTTCATGACTCCAGAGTAATCACCTCTCGAAGACACAGAAACCCCGAATCTCCATTGCAAACTATCTGTGGATGGATCTTCTAACTATAAGTCTTCCAGGGCCGGAGTAGTACTCATCACTCCAGAGCACTTGATATGCTACGCTTTGAAGCTCAACTTCCATGCTACCAACAACGATGCAAAGTACAAAGCCTTATTAGCTGGACTCATAATCGTAGTCGAACTTAATTTAAAAGCCATTCAGGTCCTTTTCGACTCTCGGCTCATCGTGCGCCAGGTGCAGGGAGAATACCAAGCCTTGGGGGCACGACTCGCACCATATCTCGCCCAGGTCCATGATTTACTTACCAACTTCGACCACTTCGTCATAACACACATCTCCCACGAACAGAATGTGAAAGCAGACTCATTGGCTAAGTTGGCAAGCTCCGTAGATGCACAACTTAGGAGCTTGCCCCAGTTGAAGTACTCAACTCACCAAGCATTGTCCAAAATAAGACTGATACGGTCAAGGGCACCAAAACCGAGCCGGAGTCCTGGATGACTCCGGTAAAGAAATACTTGCAACACGGGACCCTCCCCGGGTGCTATAAGGAAAAAACGGGCTCTCACTCACCAATCAGCTCGCTACATTCTCAAGGATGGAACACTTTATCACAGAGGCTTCTCCGTCCCACTACTGTGATGCATAGCCCTTAACGACGTTGATTGTTTACTCGCAGAAGTGGACGAAGGTGAGTGCGGCGACCATATCGGGGCGCATACCCTAGCAAGCACAATCATCAGGCATGTCTATTGTTGGCCCACATTCGATCAAGATGCTGCAGACTACGCACGAAGGTGCGACAAGTGCCAACTCTTCTCGAAAATTCCAAGAGCCTCGCCTATCGAACTAACACAAACGATCAGCCCTAGGTCATTCTCCATGTGAGGAATGACATCAATGGAACTCTTCCAACGGCTAGAGGTGGGAAACATTGTGCTATAGTCGTAGATGATTACTTTAATAAATAGGTAGTGGCCAAAGCTCTTGCCACAATAACCACAAAGAAAATGATCACCTTCGTCGTTTGGAATATTATCACCCGATATGGGGTCCCTCAAGCTATCATTTCTGACACGGCACCAAGTTCGAGAGCACCAAATTCAAGCCCTTTTGTCAGTGGCACAAAATCAAAAAGAGATTCTCAGCGGTGGCTCATCCTTAAGCTAATGGGCAAGTCTAGGCTTTCAGCAAAATGATCAAATCCATCATCAAGAAGCGCCTAGAAAAAGGCGGAAGCATATGGATGAATGAACTCCCTTTAGCCCTATGTGCATACCAAACCACTCACAAGTCAGCAACTGAACATACCCCCTTCGCCTTTGCTTATGGCTCAGAAGCCGTCATTTCCATTGAGATAAAACTTCAGTCTCATCGAGTTACTTACTAAGATCCAAAGACAAATCAAGACTTACTTTTGGAGTTGCTCGATTTTCTAGAGGAAAAGAGGAATGAAGCTGACCTCAGTCCGCCGCCTAATGACAATGAGTAGCCTAATACTTCAACTCCATAGTCCGCCACATGGATCTCAACATCGACGACCTTGTCTTAAAATGGATCTTTCCTCCACCAGTAGGCCTCGCTTCTTGTTGGGGAGGCCCATACTCCATACAACGGAAGCTCGGTGATGGAACTTTCAAACTCTCACCCGTGGACGGAGATAAACTTCCAAGGGCATATAACAGCGAACATCTCTACCGCTACTTTACATAACTTAGTGTACAGTTGTTTATGCTTTCCAACAATGTTTGTTTTTTAGCAAGTTAAGACATTGTAAAGGCTACTACTGCCAAAGTTATTGGTAGAAATGATGTTCAGTTTCCTATTTCCCTTCCATGTTTACTTCGTGCATGACATGTTTGATTAACCCTGACAACCATCTTGCATATAAACTCACGATTGCCGCACCGGCACCCCGAGCACGAGAGACGGTTCCGCCATCCGAACCTCAAGCCAACATTGAGGGCAGACGACACTGGCTACGATCGACGCTCTGAGCACGGGAGTCGGCAACGCTACTCGAATCCCTGGCCCATGACGCGTTGAGTATAAATAACCACTAACTCGAATCTCGGCCCCCAACCAAGACCGAGGATAAATCATTCCACGCTTTAGTTCCGGGACTTGGGACTAACCAACAACCAACCTAATGTGATGAAAACTTCTCACGTAGCTATGGCTATCGGTCGAATCTTGGCGCAGCACCGAGACAGACCTTAAATCGTTTTCTCGCCGAAGCTCTCAAGGTTTTGGTGCAGCCCATGGCCACGATCGGACCCTACAGGCTAATGATATGGGCTTACTCAGACGAATAAATGAAGCCTGCGCTCATAACCTGAATGAATGATGGGAGAACCCCCCACCGTATGAATCGACGTCCTACGCCTTTGCTTTACTCGGGACTTACTCCGGGCTACCCAAGACAGAAGGCGACTGGCCTGGTTTCGCAACTACGGGTTTCCTGAGCTGAGGGAAACTTACTAAAACCAGTGCTCTATCTCACCCCTCTAGAAACAACGCAAAGCGTGATCCCCGATCGCATTTTTGTTAAGTGTAATGATAAGTACGCTTATGCAAGTACAGGACGCTGGAAAACATAAAATGAACATCCGAACACTCGACATAAATTGCAATCTTTACTAATTCATATTTCATTTTAACATGCACACACTGAACATGCTACATGTCTAATGTCTTTCTTTTCTAAATGACAGCGTATACATGAAAACCACACCATGCCTTGAAAAAACAAAAGCGAGGGTCGTACTCGCGTAAACTATCGGCCTACATAAAAAAAATGACGGTAGCATCCACTACAGTTACTAACACTAATCATGTTTTTTCCTCTTGTGCTTGTGCTCTTTCTTTGCAGACTCCGCACTCGACAGCTCTCCTCCTATGCTAGGCCTCTTTATTCCTGACCCGCTCATTCCTCCTCGGCCCTTCTGAGGAGTTGCCGACTCGTGGGAAACCGAGAGGCGTCTCTCGTCTGCGCCATTGCCACTCGAAATCTTCGTGATGTCAACAATATGCGGCAATATCTTGGATGCATTCCCCGCAACAAGGGCCACCACGACATCTCATTTTCCTGGCGCCTCCTTGGCTTCCCGCTCCGCCTTCTCCTTGGACATCTTGGCAGCCCGTCGGTCAGCCAGCTTTTGGGACTTAAGCTTCGAGGCATCCTCAACTTTAAGCTTCTTAAGGGTTTTGGTAGCCCTCTGCTGGAATTTGTCACCCTCCTTCTTCTTCTGGGCCTCGTCAGCAGCCCTCTTCTTCTTTTCCTCTTTGTCAGCCGTCCTCTACTCAACCATCTCAACGAGTCTCTTATCAGTATCCTGTTTGACCTTCATCAGGGCCTCCTGCCTGGCAGTCTCATCTTGCCTATGTTTCTCCTCCATCTCCTCGCATTTAGCCACCATTTGACTTTTTTAACTATCCACAAAGGCATGCATCGAGGGCACATCGACATCCATTGGGCCTGTCACATGAGTGCTCTGGTCGTCGACAACCTCTCCTTCCTCTATGTAGCACTCATGAATGCTGGATCCCATCCTAATATCAGAAAACATGTCTAGTTAACCACCGCCTTCTCCAAGATGCATTTCTTGTGACCCAGCCTGGATTCCATTGTCTGTGGAATCATGAGGGCAAGGCCTGATGTCACGGTAGATCCAGGAAGGGTTACATAGTAAAAACACAACCTTTTAGTCCGTAAATTCGGTAATCACATCATCCTTGGAAATACAGGGATGGTGCAGGGATAATGGGAAGTATGCTCGTCATAGAAGACAAGATAAATCCGGTCTCTTCCAATCCCATAAATTCGAAATTGTACTCAGTCGAATCCTGAGCCAAGGCTATGGGATCACTTGTCATGGTGGATTGAGAGCCATTGGTCGATAAGAACTTCCTTCTGCGAATTTCTCTGCTACCACAACACTCTCAGTCATGGCAAACTTCCCTTTTTCAGCAGTAAGCCTCGCCAGCCTCTCTCTCTCTCTCTCGGCATCCTCCTCCAACAGCATCTTCCCCTCTTCTAGCTTTTCATGCTCCTCAACAATTAGGAGGTCAGCCATAATTTGGCATTCATCCAAAGTCCCTACATCTAACAGGCACAAATAAGCTTCATAAGGCACCAGCCTCTCCCAGGTCTGAGCAAACTCTCCGAAATAATCCCTGAGCCACGAAAGCCCGCGGAACTTTAGAACTTTGACAAACATGTCTCGGATGTGCTCCACCAAGGACTCCTCAACCCGAGATTCTGTAGCCTTGAGTTCCCCTCTAAACTGCTCCACCTCTACTCGGTGCTCGACCTTCAGCCCATCAACCATGTTCAACACATCTCTACTGCTAGCCTCGGCGTCTTGATTTTCCTTCCTCACATCCTCAAGATGCCTCTTTAGCTTCTCATTTTCCTCTCTCAATGAGTCATTGTCATTCTGGAGCTGAGTTACTCTCGCGTTATCCTTTTCCAGGTCGGTAGACACTTGCACCAACTCAGCCTTGTCCTTTTTCAGGGTCGTATTCTCAATAGTTAAATTTGCTACGGTCTCCTTGAAAGTGGAGCGGGCAAGCTCTGCCTCTTTCTTCAGAGTCTCGTATGCGTGATTTATTTCCACTATACCAGCAATGCTAAGGATTAATGCTAAAAGATACGGAAAAAATGGATAAATATTTATGACGCAAGGAGAAAACCTTCCTATTTCCTTCTCCAAATTGCAGACTGTGGTCTGCTAAGCCTCAATAGTTAGCCCCTGATTTATGATCTATAAGTTCTTCCTCCTGATCAGTTCCAGGAGGTGATAAGAGTACCTAGTAAGCTAGTCGGCCTGATGGTACGCGGCCCTCACATGCATCCAAATCTCCCTGGTATCCCGGGTAGGGGGTGGATTGAGATCAGGAAGGAATATCAGCTCGTCAAAATAATGATTAGGAAACTTTTGCTTTAGAAACACTTTCTTTTCTTCAATGGAAAGATCCTACCTCTCAGGCTTTACGGGTCTTGCCTCCTTACTACCATCGCTCCTGCTGGTCTCGAATGGCCGAGCGCCAACTCCTTCCCTTTAGTTGTTTGAGCAGGGGCCAAGGGCGCTGTGTGTGAGGGAGCTTTCGAAGACGAGTGCCTTGAGCCTCCTAACTCAAGTCGAGAGTCTCCAACAGGCACCCGAATTGGAGGAGGAGAAGGAGGAATTGGATATCATCGGGATCCATCTCTACTTCGATGTTCACTACTACAATCCGGTAGAATGTCACCATATAAACTAGTCCCTCTTCTAAAGCTGTCGAGAAAAGTGTTCCTAGTGTATCGACCGGTTCCGTGCCCATAGCCTCGTCCTCTGCGCCCTCTAGCCATGTCACCTGTCAAAGAAGCAATTCAAAGTCAAATAATTCGCACACTCAGATGAACCTTTATGCTATGCAGTGTTTGTGAGTGTATGCCCTAAGTGTTCTCTCAACAGACCAAATTGTGGTCCGATCGAAGGAGTCAACCCCTCCGCAGCAAGGGAGAGCTCTTCCATGCTTGCCATACCTGATCATGAAGATAGTTCTAAGTCTAGTTTATTAAGGCCATCAAATTTGCCCTCTTCTTCAAGTGAGGTGGCAGTCTCAGAGGGAGTCGCTGGAGGCAGTGGCATGTCCGACGCCCCTACCCCCGCCTCTTCTGTCAGAGGCGGGACTGGGGCACTCAATAGACCCTCATATCCAACCATGGCCTCCACACCGCGAGCCTCATCTCTACCGACATCTCCTTGGGACTTGGCAGCCTTTTGCGATTCTGGCCCAACAGGGGGAATCTTCCTCTTCCGACTAGGAGCCGCTTTATCTTTCGCCACCGCCTCCTTTGGCCCACTGCTTGCGACCGCATGCCTGATTATAGCCCGATCATCAGGGAGCATCCCTGCACAATGAAGGCACTTCGGACTTGTCACGGTGTCAATTTTACGAAACTCTACTAGGATAGCTCATAGAGCATCAAGGGTTGCTGGTACTTGATGCCGGTAGGTGCCTCAGAATTCCCTTTCATGGTTAAAACAAAATCAAATATAAGATGTCGAATCTGCAAAATTTATGGTAAGAAGCAAAGTACCAAAGTGTTTACTTCCTTTTATCCATCTCCTCGCAAACCCTGGAGGACAACGCATGAATAACCACTCGTGTTTGAATACTAACAGCTTGGACCACGTCCCGATAAAGAATTTAGTGGCAGGTGATGCTTCCAAGAACCATTGGGAGGGTGATATATTAACCCTTCTCCTAAGTTGAAAAAATTACCGAATATCCTCTCTAGTAGGTTCCAAATGCAAATACTCTCAATAGTGATAATAGGTGCCTAGAAGCAAGGAGTAAGCATTCAGATGCAGTGGCGACGGTGCAATACGGAAATGGCATAACATGTCCCGAATAAAGTTATTGGCCAGGGGAACGCACCCAGCAATGCAAGCTTGTTTGTTCCAAGCAGTAAGACCCTCGGGCTGTGCGTGAGCCCTACCTCCCTCTCTCTGTGCATAGGCATGATCAGGAATATTGAATCGCAACGCTATTTTCCTAACTGTCGTTGCATCCATGTGCGATGGCACCGAATCTATCGAATTTTTTAGGAATAACTGCATCGGGCAGCATATCCGGGGGCATCGGAGCCTCTGGTGCGTCCCCCTCAATAATATCCACATTTTTCAACCTTTTTGTGTACGACCGGAGAATGTTGTTTTTCAGTTTGTTCTCGGTGTTCTGACACTTCAGTTATACTTGTTGTTTGGGAAGGGGTGGATCTTTCAGTAGTCTCAAGCTCGCTGCCCATCAAGCTACGATTGCTAGTAAAGTCGGAAGTATGCGATGATGACAAGGAAGCCTTGGGTTTCCGAAGTCTTTCCGGTCATTGATCTTATATGCATCATTGGCTATACTTAACACACTAGTGTTAGACGTCACAGTTGAATAACCTGTACCTCCCATGTCGGTGTAAGCTAACATGTGCATGTAGTGTCATGCAGAATCAACATATGCAAAAGAAGTTCAAACAGTTCAGTCACAATCCAAGTATATGTGCTATCTTATGTGAAAATTCAAATCATTGTCCGTGTAATCATTTGCATATGCGTTAATGTAGTCGCGGAAGTGTACAAGTGACATGTGAATCCAAAAGCGGGCACTCGGGAGATCAATGTCCTGGACAATGGAAACAATATCACAAAAAGGCGCTATGCGGAGCGGTCAGGCCAACAACGAACCTGAACCCCGTACAGGGTTCGAAAATTCAAACCCCACCTAGGGATCGAAAATTCGAACCCCATTCAGAGTTCGAAATTTCGAACCCCACTCAAGGTTCGAAAATTGGAACCCCTTTTAGGGTTCGAAAATTCAAACACGGATTTTCGAAGGCTCTTTATGGTTTGAAAATTCCGTACCCAATGTGGGGTACAAGGCCATCACCGGTGGCACGAGGCTCTTACCCTCTCCCCTCTCCTTCGCGCCACGCCTCTCCACTCAATCCTTGTCTAGGCACTTCTACCTCCAGCCTCCTCTTTTCCCGACTCCCCTCTGCCCCACCGTGCTCGGCTCTCAAGCCCCAGGTCACGATGGAGATCGACGACGGGAACGAACCACGAGTGTCTCCTCTGAGCCTTACCTAAGTCCGATTCGAAGTAATTGAAGGTGGTGGGCTTTGGAGCTCTAAATCAATGGCGACCAGAGTAGATTAAAGGAGAAGAAGGAAAAGTAGGGGGAAGGCCTATTTATAAAGAAAAGGGAAATGTCCCTTTGTATTCTCGCCTCTACGTATCCCTGGTGGGTTAGATATTTCGTAACCCTAGGTTACGAAATTCCATACTAGGAGGGGTACGAAATTTCGTACCCCCTGGGTATGAAATTTTGTACCATATAAGGGTACGAAATTTCATACCCGGGACAGGGTATGAAATTTTGTACCCAACAGGGTTACGAAATATCGTATCCAGGCCAGGATATGAAATTTTATACCCATACCAGGGCATGCCAAAAAAAAAAAGAATGATTATGAAAATTAGTGGCACCGTATACAGTTGAACATACTCCATGCGCGCGTATACAAATCGCTACCAGCACACGTGCGCAATGCAGCGCGCATACCATCACGCCAACAATGACTCGTTCATGATTCCAGAATGAACGAACTCAGCAACTAACACCTACTTTCTCAAAGTTTACAGGAAAATTTGACAACTCGATAAATGCTACCTCAACCAACACAAAGCACATCATGTCAAGACAGGACATACTTTGGGGGGGAAATGTTAATCGGTTTTTTTGGTCCGGTTCCCAAAAGTACACTAAAAATGCTCGACTCAATGCATCGCGTTAAGCTAAAGCCGAGGGTGTCGCCAAGGAGTAAAGGAAATGGGCCAAGAAGGGACCGCGTCGGTGAAAACCTCACTGCTCCCCTAAATATCGCCAAACAAAGACCTCGAACCCCAAGAGCCACAAGTTGAAGTCTGGGACCCCCAAGCCCACTTTTATATAATCTTCGTACCCTAGAGAGGGGTATGAAGTTCATGCATGCACGTGCTATGGTGTACGAAATTTTGGAGGCTGGCTATAGGGGATACAAAATTCCTGGTGTGGTCCTCTACTTCAACCTACTCCTACCTACTCCCACTTAACCACTCCACTATAAATACCCCTTGACCTTACACTTCAAAGGGGTTGGAATTTGGTGACTTGACATCTCTAGATAGCTCCAAGTAGCCTCTTTATTGGCATCTCCACTTTGAGGAAGAAGAAGGGCAAAATTTTCTTTTTCCCAATACTTTGCATATGACTATTATGACTTAATATAACTTAGAAATGAATGTAAAGAGGTGTCATGAGATAGTGAAACACCCCACCTCCATTAAGGTCACTCACAAAGGGAATGCATTAACTTCTAGGGAGCGTTATAGGTAAAAGATGCAGATAAATTACAAGACAAACAAATAAAGCAGCGGAAAATAAATAAACCTTTACTTCATTGATAAAATAGTAGCTTTTCCAACACCAAAACACCAATACCCAGTACAACAAAGTTTGGTATGTCCAGTGACTTTCAATATGTAAACAGGTAAAAGTAACATGATATGAATAAACTGAATATAAGATAACACCGTGATAACAGGGATAACAAGATAACATAAGATTAGCATAAGATATGATAAGGCAAGATAAACCGAATGCGTTTCTACTCTTTCTCTGCTTCGCTACTACCCTATTATTCTGATTTTTACATCTCTGCACCAACTAACTAGTATCGTAACTAGTGTCTTTTATAGAATAGTTCGTATTCCCTACTAGTGTCCCAACTAGTATCCTGTGTTATATAATAAGGTGATCCTAACCCCGCAATTGTGGTAGCCTTTTGGTGTACATCTAGTATGAGGATCTTACCTCAATTAGCCTAATTGCCATGAAGATGTTAGATGTATCCTTACTACCTTAACCGATTGGCTCCTACCCGTATCGATCTAGTTCTAGTTTGTTTCGCTTGGCCCTCTGCTTGTAGATACCTGTGATGGTCCCACCGTAGGGAGTATCAAGCCCTAAGGTGGCAACCCGACATGATCAAGATGCACAACTTTATATCTACTGATGCCCATTGGATAATTCTTCCACTCCGGAATATGTGCACGCCCGTGATCCCGTCGGAACTTGCACCATTGCACCACCTGCCGCTACTTTGACTGCTTATAAGCAGCCCAGTAATTGTGCCCAGCCCTTCCTAGTTCAGGGTACCATGATACATCTATGTGTGTTACTACTGAAATGGGTCCCCGTTACTAGAGTTTCCTATTGGTTAAGTTTGTGGGCCTATATATAAAAATATTACCCACCTACACGAGATGTACTTAACCCTCCCACTGATTCAAACATGTTTATTTAACGGTTAAGTTTGTGGGCATATATAAACAGATATTACCTACCTACCCAAGGTTTACTTAACCCTCCCACTTATTAAGTCGATATGTATTATTGGTTAAGCTTGCCTTAACCCTATCCACTTTGTTCATGTAATATTGGTTAAGTGTTGCCCATTCATGTTAACTTAACCCACCCACACATCATGTTGTATTGGTTAAGTGTTTCCTATTAACTTAACCCTGTTCACTCATCATGTTATATTGGTTAAGTGTTTCTTATTAACTTAACCCCACTCGTTCATCATGCTATATTGGTTAAGCGTTTCTTATTAATTTAACCCTTCTCATTCATCATGCTGTACTGGTTAAGTGTTTCTTGTTAACTTAACCCTGTTCATTCATCATGTTATATTGGTTAACTTAATCCTGCTCACTTGTCTAATTAACATGTTATAACGGTTAAGTGTTCTAAAATTATTTAATCCCACCTTCTCGTCTAATTAACATGTATAACGGTTAAGTGTTCTGAATTTACTTAACCCCACCTTCTTTTCTAATTAACATGCTGTATTGGTTAAGTGTCGCCTATTCATATGTTACTTAACCTTACCATTCTTAGCATGTCTGTTTATTGGCATTAATTAATTTATTAATGCCCCAACCTCTCACATTAGAACTGTTGTTTACAGTTGCTGGATGTACCGGGCGGTTCCGGGCAGACTTCTACCGCAAACTCAATCTAACCTCGGGTTTTAGGCTAAATGCGCTAACCTCTCACATTAGATCTGTGTTGTTGCGGTTACTGGATGTGCCGGGCAGTTCCGGGCAGTTTTACCCGTAACTCAATCTAACCTCGGGTTAGGCATGTTCATCTTTTAGCCAAATTACATATTTACCGTACATGTCCAAGTCTAGATTTTACTAGCTAATTATCCCAATTTCAGAAAACAAAACATGTTTCAATTGCCAAGTTATACCCAACAAATTCAACTACAAGTTAATCAAAATAGGCTAACCCAATCTTCCTAAATTTACAATAATAGTCATGCTCCTAAATCATAATATACATTCTGCTTGGCGGCTAAACCAATAGTTATGCCCAATCTAGTTTTAATATTTCAATTTGCAGTTTATGCCCAAAACTTGGTTTACATGCCAATTAACCCAAACTTGCAGTTATAATGATAATAATGCCCCAATAGTAATTACAAGTTATGCCCAAAAATTTCACCGAATATGTTATGCCTAATTATTTCACCAAATACATTATGCCCAATATTTAACCAAAATAGGTTATACCCAAATATTCCCATTATTCCAATCATTTGTATTTCGCGATTTCAGCCTAGGTTCGAAGGTAACCCAGGTTCATAAAAGAAAAAGGAAATAGGGGAAGAGAGAGAAGGAGCGTAAAAATAAGAATAGGCATAAAAATAGGCATGTAACAACAAACCTAACACAGGAAATTTAGATCCAACAAAGATAGATTCTTCAATAAACTGATACAATCATTATCATAGGCATAAGAACAACATCATGAACCAAAAAGGATTATATGCCTGATGGACAACAAAGATAGGCATGAATGTATCAATATAATAACTTCTTAGGCATGTAAAATCATGGATTCGATAGAAAGATAGGGATAAATCTGAAAAGATTGCCTTATCATCAAGCATGGACTTAGATTCATTTTATTACATGCCAAGATTACAATTAGGTATTTAATCTGAAAATAACGTGAACTTACATTGCTAGGATTAGAAAATAGAATTGAATCGTTGTTGTTGCAGAAACTCTAATTTGATGTTGATTAAGCTTCAAATTTGATTGTTGATGAAGAACTTCTAATATGATTTAGGTTTTTTAGGCGGCGGCTAAGAGAATTGAGAGTTCAACAGCATAGAGTCGTCATAAGGAATTGTTATGAAGTAGGGTTTAGGTTTAGAGGTGTATATATATATGTCTAGGATTAATTCTAGCCTTTATATTAATCTAGGATCAATCTAAACCATCCAAGTCACAAAGACAACTCACCAGGCCAATCAGAACAAGCCATATATGCCCTAAGACACCAAAAATCGTCACTGCCCAGATCTGGCTGATGGGGTCGACCCCTACAAGGGGGGTCGACACCTATGTCGACCCCGGTGTCGACCCCAAAGAGCCTGAGTCGACATAGGTGACGAACCAGCGGGTCTCGGGTCAACCCCCCAAACATGGTTGGTTCCGCGTTTCCTCCTCCCGCCTTCGCTGTTTTAAATAATTTAATTCTGGTTTAAACTGAAATTTTCTAACTTCCATAACTTCTTCATACTGTATCCGTTTTACGCAAACTCGGACTCTATCTCAAGTAGAATTCCAAGTCGAACACAATGGCACATCCCGTTTCCCTTTATTCTTCTTTTGAAAATTAATTATTTTTTAATTATCTCTTATGTCCTGTTTTAAAATTATGGGGTGTTACATTCTCCCCTCCTTAAAGGATTTCGTCCCCAAAATCTCCAAGTCATGAAGAATGGTTATCCTACCATCCAACATCCATCTACTCAACCATTCAATCACAAGCATCCATTTTCCTTAAAAGGTCTCTAATGCTTTTCATGAACTTATGCATAGTGTGTGTATATGTCCTTACCCAAATGCAAAATCAGGCAGTCTACTGATTCAGTTGACCTCCTTAGTGCTAATTATGTCAGTGCCATGAGTCCATCATGTATGCAATTATTCCTAATCGTACTTTATAGCTTCTACATGAGTGCACAGTCATTCATACAAATGCAACATCCATATGATAACACATCAAGTTTCAATCCATATATATAAAAATTCACTCATGCATATGCAATATGGAAGTGACGGAGCCGATCTAGTGCCTAATGTGTGTATATGCATCCATGAGCAACCACTAGCAAATACTTACATCCACTTGCATCCACCAAACATAACATGTCTCAAACACATGTTTACAACCTTTGGCTTCTACCTAAGGATCGAGAGGATATACTTAAAAGATAAAGACTAGCATGCAAATAAACTTTACAGAAAAAGAGAGATCAAGGATATACCCTCAAAAAGGGTACGATGCACGTATCTAGTCTTCAGTCTTCTAAGTCGCATCTTCTTGAGCTTCACTCCATATTGCTCTGACTGTCATAACTTCACGATTGCATAGCTTCTTAATTTCTATTTCCAGAATATGAGTTGGAACTCATTTCACTGTCGCCTCTCATTCCACCTCTTCTTCTTCTAGTATACTCGGCACTACAACTCCTGCTGTGTCATGCTAACATTTCCTCAAAAGGTCTTCCAAAATCCTATTCAACCTTTCCGTCAGAGGATGACAAACAGTGCTCAAACATAACTGCGTACTCATGGCTTCTTCCAAAATTCACTAGAGGGTATTCCATGTAGAAGAACTATCTCTTGAAAACAAACAGATGCTAACCATGTTACCAAGAGTATTTATTAAGGTGATTAGAGATCTCTTCTCTACTTAACTTATCCATTGCGTCAGCTATCTGAGAGTCTTTTCTTTGTGAAGTCCCTATTTAATTCAAAAGCGTAGGTCTTACTACTAGCGCTGCCAACTACTAACTTAACCGAAGTTTTTAAAATCAAAGTTTGATATGTATTCTGAACTTTTCCTTTTCAAAAAAAAGAGGACTTGAAGTCAACTTTTTCTTCTTAAGGCATCCTCTATGACCTTACCCTTCCTTCTTATATCAGAATGGCGCCTAGCCCCATGCCACATGCATCCGTGTATACCGTAAACCTTTTACTACCGTAAGGTAAAAGTCAAAACTGGGGGCTTTGTAAGAGACTTCTTCGATTGTTGGAAAGCGACATCACAACCAATATCCCGAGCAAAGGTTAGATTCTTCTTCGTCAATCTTGTAAGTGGGGCTAATACCTTCGCAAAGTCCTTAATGAACTTCCTATATTAGCCCGCTAGTCCTAGAAAACTTCTTACTTCCGTTGCGTTCTTAGGAATCTTCCAATCTTGGATTTCCACCACCTTTTCAGGATCCACTGCTATCCCTTCCTTAGAAACCACATGTCTCAAGAACCTCACCTCTTTCATCCAAAAATGACATTTAGAGAACTTAGATTTGAGTTGATGTGCTCCGAGGGTATCCGAGACTTCCCTTAGATGCAAAGCATGTTCTTCCTCACTCTTAGAGAAAACCAAAATATCATCTATGCACAAGCGAAGTGAACCATCCGCCTTTGTAGCGAATGGAGCACCCCTATTCAGAAATACTTCGCCTTGTGAACCCTTTCCCAATTAACTCTTTTACTTGTTTACTAAGCCCTTCCTTTCCCTTGGAGCCATATGTCGTACAGGTAATGCAACTGGCTTTGCATTGTCAACTAGATATATGCAGGAGTCTATCTCATGTTTTTGGGGACAAATCCCTAACTTAATTAAAAACATCTGCGTACTCATGGACTATTCTAACGGATCGCAAATCGTCGATAGATGCATCAAGTGATTCTAGGTAGCTAAGCCAAACTAATCCCTTAGGATCACACGAAATCTCAAGGGTATTACCGAGGCAAGTCAAAAGTCTAACTACCCTCCTTTCACAATTACTAGCTAACCAATCCATGCCTAGAATCAACCCATAGCCTATAAAACCAAAAAAACATAAGCATTACACTTAAACTCAATACTTAATATAGCTATTCTCAAATCCTCACAAACCAAAGATAAATGAGCCGAACCACCAATTAGATTTGAGACAATAATGGGACCTTCTACTATACAAGCACTAAGGTACAGAGACTTAGCTATGGAAGCAGATATAAACGAATGTGAAGTGCTAAAATCAAAAAGAGTACTAACAGGATGATCAAAAAGAAAAACTAGACTTTTTCAACAGAAACTTTACTACCTCTCTTAGGTACGCTGGCGGTGAGAGCATGCACTTGCCCTCCTAAAAATCATGTCCTTTGTTCTTGCCCTTGTACGTAATTATATGACCCATTATACCATAATAATGACACTTCCTCTTGTCTTAGATTTTTCTATTCTTTCCTCCTTTGTGAACCAAGTCCATATCCATGAGTTTCTCATCCTTGGGTTGTGCTCCTTAGTCAAACTCCCTCATTCTCATCTTTGCCATCCTTGTATGGCTGGTTGACAAGTCTCTTGAAAGTAGCCTCCATCGCACGGAAAACCCTACAAAGCTTGAAAGAAAATTAGCAGCAGGTGAAACTACTACGGCTATATGGAAGTTGGGCACTTCTTCGCCCTTTGGAAGGTGTCGTAGTCTCATCAAGCCTACGGAACCATGCTACAATGAGGTTACCTCCTAGAAAGTCAGGAGCCCCGGAGACTCAGTAAAGAAGGAAAACAAGGATTCAAATAGAGGATCAAAACATAGGGCCCATGGCTTTGGGGAATATGCCTTTAAAACAAAACTTTTCTTTAGAAAATGCTTCTTTTAAAACCGTATTGGAAATAATTTTTCAAATCTTTTATCTAATCTGGTAACCTTCAACTCAGATACCAAGTGAAACACCCACCTCCATTTAGGTCACTCACAAAGGGAATGCATTAACTTATGTGGAGCATTAAAGGTAAATGATGCAGATAAATTACAAGATAGACAAATAAAGTAGTGGAAAATAAATAAAACTTTACTTCATTGAGAAAACAGCATCTTTTCGAACACCAATACCCAGTACAACAAAGTATCTGTCTTGTTTAACAAAATAAAGAAGCATAAAATGATAATGATATTCCCGAATAAAGCATGAGCCAGCCATAGTAGTGGAAAAGAGAGTCTAAAGCAATACATAGACTATCTTCGAGCTTGGAAAGAGAAACGGTCCAAACTAAGCTGAGCTATTCCCTCCCTGACTACCGGGGGGGGGGGGACGGAAGAAAAGAGGCGAAACAAACTAGGTCAGACATAAGTCTGGTAAGTACAGTGACTTTCAGTATGTAAACAGGTAAAAGTAACATGACATGAATAAACTGAATTTAAGATAATACTGTGATAACAAGGATAACAAGATAACATAAGATAAGCATAAGATATGATAAGGCAAGATAAACCGAATGGGCTTCTACTCTTTCTCTGCTTCGCTACTACCCTGTTATTCTGATTTTAATATCTCTACACCAAATAACTAGTATCCTAACTAGTGTCTTTTATAGAATGGTTCATATTCCCTACTAGTGTCCCAACTAGTATCATGTGTTATATAATAAGGTGATCCCAGCCCCGTAATTATGGTAGCCTTTAGGTGTACATCTAATATGAGGATCTTACCTCAATCAGCCTAATTGCCATGAAGGTGTTAGATGTATCCATACAACCAAAACTGATCGGCTCCTACTCGTATCGATCTAGTTCTAGTTTGTGTCGTCGGCCCTCTGCTTGTAGATACCTGTGATGGTCCCATCGTAGGGTGTATCAAGCCCTAAGGTGGCAACCTGACACGAGCAAGATGCACAGCTTTATATCTACTGATGCCCAGTGGCTAATTCTTCCACTTTGGAATACGTGCACGCCCGTGATCCCGTCGGAACCTGTACTGCTGCACCACCTGCCGCTACTTTGACTGCTTATAATCAGCCCAGTAATCGTGCCCCACCCTGCCTAGTTCACGGTACCATGATACATCTATGTGGGTTACTGCTAAAATGGGTCCCCATTACTAGGGTTTCCTGCTGGTTAAGTTTGTGGGCCTATATATAAAAATATTATCCACTTATACGAGATGTACTTAACCCTCCCACTGATTCAAACATGTTTATTTAACGGTTAAGTTTGTGGGCCTATATGTACAAATATTACCCACCTACCCAAGGTTTACTTAACCCTCCCACTTATAAAGTCAATATGTATTATTGGTTAAGTTTGCCTTATCCCTATCCACTTTGTTTATGTAATATTGGTTAAGTGCGATCCATTCATGTTAACTTAACCCACCCACACATTATGTTGTATTAGTTAAGTGTTTTCTATTAACTTAACCCTGTTCACTCATCATGTTATATTGGTTAAGCGTTTCTTATTAACTTAACCCCACTTGTTCATCATGCTATATTTGTGAAGCATTTCTTATTAACTTAACCCTTCTCATTCATTATTAAATTAACCCTGTTCATTCATCATGTTATATTGGTTAACTTAACCCTGCTCACTTGTCTATTTAACATGTTATAACGGTTAAGTGTTCTAAATTTACTTAACCCCGCCTTCTTGTCTAATTAACATGTATAATGGTTCAGTGTTCTAAATTTACTTAACCCCCCCTTCTTGTCTAATTAACATGTTGTATCGGTTAAGTATCGCCTATTCATATTACTTAACCTTACCATTCTTAGCATGACTGTTTGTTGGCATTAATTAATTTATTAATGCCTCAACCTCTCTCATTAGAACTGTTTTTTGTGGTTGCTGGATGTGCCGGGCGGTTCCAAGAAGAATTCTACTGCAAACTCATTCTAACATCGGGTTTTGGGCTAAATGCGCTAACCTCTCACATTAGATCTGTGTTGTTGTGGTTACTGGATGTGCCGGGCGGTTCCGAGCAGTTTTACACCGCAACTCAATCTAACCTCGGGTTAGGCATGTTCATCTTTTAGCTAAATTACATATTTACCGTACATGTTCAAGTCTAGATTTTACATGCTAATTATTCCAATTTCACAAAACTATTCAATGTTTCAATTCTCAAGTTATACCCAACAAATTTAATTATAAGTTATTAATCAAAATAGGCTACACCCAATCTTCCCAAATTTACAATAATAGTCATGCGCCAAAATCACAATAGACATTCTGCTTGGCGTCCCAACCAATAGTTATGCCCAATTTAGTTTAAATATTTCAGTTTGCAGTTTACGCCCAAAACTTGGTTTATATGCCAATTAACCCAAACTTGCAGTTTTAGTGATAATAATGCCCCAATAGCAATTACAAGTTATGCCCAACAATTTGACCGAATATGTTATGCCCAATTATTTCACCAAATACATTATGCCCAATATTTAACCAAAATAGGTTATACCCAAATATTCCCCATATTCCAATCGTTCATATTTCGCGATTTCAGCCTAAGTTCGAAGGTAACCCAGGTTCATAAAAGAAAAAGGAAATAGGGGAAGAGAGAGAAGGTGAAACACCCCACCTCCGTTAGGGTCAATCACAAAGGGAATGCCCTAATTTTGGTGGAGGTTTATAAGTATAAGTCACAGATACACAAGACAGATATAAATACACATATTTTTATAACAGCGGAAACAACAGCAACTTTTATTTCATTAAAATACGTGTTACACAAACCATACCATAATTGTCTTACAATACTTCCAAAAACATTACATTTCCATAACTGTCTTGATTTCATAACATAAAGAAGCATAAAAACATAAGTAAACTGCATAAGTCCCCATAATTGCTATCCAAAGCCATAGTCCAAAACGAAAGAGATCCAAGTAATACATTCTCTCTCTTCAAGCTGGATGTGAAACAGGTCAAGCTGCGGTATTCCCACCCTATGGACCTGGGGGGGGGAGACGAAAGAAAAGAAGACGAAAGAAAAGTAGAGTCAGACATAAAGCCTGAGTAAGTCTAGGACTATTCAGTCTATGAATAAGAAAAAGAGCATGATAAGTATAAACTGGAAATGGGAAAGCACCATAAACTAAGTTAAGTTGCCTAGAGTCGAGTACACTATCGTACCCCATATTAATCTCTGCACCCCCTATAAACTAGTTCCCAACTGGCACCCCAAAATCAGGGTGAAGTGATCCTTTTTATTGATCGGCTCCTACTCGCATAGTTACATGTGTCTTACGGCCCCCGATGCTGTAGCTACCTATGCTGGTCCAACCATGGGGTGTATCAAGTCCCATGGTGGTGGCCCGACACAGTTTTAGAATGCACAGGTATACTACTGGTGCCCAGTGCCTAATTTTTCTATGCCGGAGTGTGTGCACGCCCGCACCCCATTAGAACCTACACTGCTGCACCACCGCCGTCGATTTGACCTCTTACAGTCAGCCCAATAATCGTGCCCCACCCTGCCTAGTTCAGGGTATCCTGATACACCTTGTAGGGTTACTGCTGAAAAGGGTCCCCTGCTACTAGGTTTTCTATTTCTAGCCAACATGCTAAGTTGGTTAAGTGTTCTGTATAAACCTAACCCCCAATCAGTCTGTATAGTTTAGCATGTTGTATTGGATTAAGTATTAATTCAATTTACTTAATCCTATCTATCCTTACTTAGCCTTAATTGTCTTATTAAAGCCCCAACCTCTCACATTAGACAGGTATTGTTATGACTGCCTGTTGCCGGTTGGGTCCGGGCAGTCTTACGTCACAACTCAGTCTAACCTCGGGTTTTTATTGGGCTCAATGCGTATTGCTGTGACTACTGGACAGCCGGGCGGGTCCGGGCAGGTTTATGTCACAACGCAATCCAACCTCGGGTTAAGCATGTCATATTTTCTAAGTTTACATATTTTGTCTCGTTTTCTTTTATATGTAAATATTTGCGACCCATTATTCAAATTCATTATTCTTGGGTATAGTAGTTTATACCATTTTAAATGTCATGAATCGTTGGCATGTGCCAAACATGCCAACACCTATATTTTAATTAACCCCAACGTATTCCCCCGTTTGTACGTAATAATATAACATATGTTGGGCTTCAACATTTTAGCCCAACTTAGCCACATAAAAAGGGGAGGCTTAGAACATGATGTATATATATTCTAAGTAACATCAAAAAGGGGTGTGTAAACGCATGAACTTGCAACATAGCGGTCTAATTAACATAAATTAGACACTTGTGAACTTGCATTGTAATAGCATAAAATCTTGACATAAAACATACCTAAACATTAATCATGGTTTTTAATCTAATCATGTACACTTTTATTTAAAGTATGAACCTAACTTAATTATGTGCCACATATATTATCATATGTTTTCTAACAACAACCTAAGCCTAAAACATATTTTGTTTGGGCATAAAGTTAAACATGAACTAGCCATGTTCATAAAGTCAACACAAGTTCACAAAGATGCTTACTTTTGTCACTAATACAAAAGTATGGTTTTCACTTGAATCAATGATGCCTATTCCAACATAAATTCATATGAATCATAATACCCAGTTGGATCCAACTACACTAAAAGTGATCATAAAAATATACATAAAAGGATCTAAAATCATGTTGGCATAATAGTGAATCATATACTTGCATAAGTCTTAACTTGGTTGCAACGAAATATATATAACTTCTCATTAACCACAACGTATAAGTATCAAATTTCCAACATAAGTTATATACTTGTATCGCAACTATTCAATATATCCAATATCATGTTAATTACACTACCACATGCCAAATCCATTCATAGCAATTCATAGCAACATACAATTATGAATTAACATCATTATAATTAAAGTACAATCCCATTTCTTATTCTACACAGATCAAGTCTCAAATATTCATTCATATCGGAATAGCACTATACTTACAACGTATGACGAGTCTTGTATTCAGGACTCTGAATTCTGAATTTGGTGACGCTTATCCTTTGTTGTAGGCGTTGTTTTGATTTAATTGTCGTGGCTTTAAGCTTTTGAATCAACTCCTAATCGTCTCTTGATTTGACGGCTGCTTCTAGTCTTTCTTCAGCAACATGACATCTCCATACTCATTTTATTTGTGTGAATTAGGTGGAGTCTTAGGTCCTTTTTATAGAGTTTGTGAATTGGTTAGAGCCGTCGATGGAGCCAAGATTAATATAAGCCGTTCGTTTTAAAGAGAAACCAATCAAGAGTTGCCACATAATCCCAAGTGACAAGACAAAGTCTAGAAATTCGGCCAAGCACAGACCAGGCCAGCCAGGAGGGGCTGGGTTCGACCTGGCTCAGGGGCTAGGTCGACTACCCAGTCGACACCCAGGTCGACTGCGCAGTCGACCTGGGTACCCCAGGTCGACTACCCAGTCGACCTGGGTCTTGGGCGGGAAAATTCCCGCCCAGCCCAATCTGGGTCCGATTTTGAATTTGAATTCGTTTTTCTGAACTGTTTCTGCCTGTTTGAATTTTAAACTGAATTCTTAAACTTCAAAAGGTCATATCTCCCTCATACGGAGTCCGTTTTACGCAAACTCGGACTCTATCTCAAGCAGAATTCCGAGACGAACGAAATGCCTGTTTCCCTTAATTCTTTGATTTGAAATTAATTATACTTTAATTTATGAATTTCACTGTTATAGAATATACGGGGTGTTACATTCTACCCCACTTAAAAGGATTTCGTCCCCGAAATCTTCTGGTTTAGGAAGAACATATATCCTACCATCCAATCGTCCATCTACTCAACCAACAAACACGAGCGTCCATTGTCCTTAAAAGACTTCTAATGCTTCATGATCGTATGCAAGGTGTGTGTACATGTACTTATCTAATGCAAAATCAGTCGGTCTACTGATTCAGTTGACCTCCCTAATGCAAATTATGTAAGTGTCATGAATCCGTTATGTATGCAAACCTTCCTATTCATGATTCTACATGAGTGCACAATCATTTATACAAATGCAACATCCATATGACAAAACATTAAATTTCAACCACATAAGAATGTAAATACATATATGCATATGCAATATGAAGTGACTGAGCTGATCTAAAACCTAGATTGTGTGTGTATATGCAACCACGAGCAGCCACTAGCAATCACTTGCAACCATTTGCAACCATCATCCATAAAATGTTTCAATTATATGTTTTCATCCAAAGGATTTCTACCTAAAAAGATAAGGTCGAGGAGATATACCCTAAAAGATAGATAAAAGCACAACTTAAGGGAAAAATAAAGATCAAAGATGTACCCTCAAAAAGAAAAGGTTAGGCTGCGCGTAATCTAGCCTCAGTTTCCCAAGTCGCGTCTTCCTCGGCGTCACTCCACTGAACTTTGACGAGCATGACCTCGCGGTTGCGTAGCTTTTTCACTTCAGTTCCTAAGATGTGTGTTGGAACTCTTCTCACAGTTGCTTCACGTTCCACTTTGGCTTCTTCTAGAATGCTAGGCTCAACTATTTCAGCAAACTCGTGTAAACACTTCCATAGGTGAGAAACATGAAAGACGTTGTGAACTCCGGCCAGTTTTACGGGTAGCTCTATTCTATAGGCCATCTTCCCAACCTTCTCTATGATAGGAAATGGTCCTACAAACCTTGGTGCTAGCTTTCCAGTGGATCCAAAGCGAACGACGTTCCTTAGAGGAGATACCTGAAGAAAAACTCTGTCCCCAACCTCAAACTCATGGTCGGTCCTTCTCTTGTCGACGTAGGATTTCTGTCTATCTTGAGCCGTCTTCATCCTTCTTCTTATCAAGTCCAATTTTTCTGAAGTTTCTCTGATCATGTCTGGACCAAGAATAACCTAATCTGTAGACTCCCACCAACAAGTTGGTGACTTGCACGGTCTTCCATACAATGCTTTGAAGGGTGCCATGCCTATGGTAGCTTGGAAGCTTTTATTGTAAGCAAACTCCACTAAGGTAAGGTGATCCTCCCATGTCCCTCCAAAGTCTAGAACGCAAAGTCTCAAAAGATCCTCTAAAACTCTATTCACCTTTTCCGTCTGTCCATCGGTCTGGGGGTGATAGGCCGTGCTCAAACACAACTGTGTGCCTACAGCTTCTTGCAAACTTCGCCAAAACTCGCTTGTGAAGATAGGGTGTCGGTCGCTAACAATGCTGGATGGTATTCCATGAAGTCGAACAATTTCCTTGAGATAAAGAGATGCTAGAGATGAGGCAGTCCTTCTACTCTTGACAGGTAAAAAGTGGGCGCTTTTTGTAAGCCTATCCACTATTACCCAAATGCTAGTGTTGCCTCTTCTAGACCTAGGCAGCCCATCAATGAAGTCCATTGAAATGCTATCCCACTTCCACTGTGGAACCTCTAGAGGATGGAGCAGACCGCCAGGTTTCTTCTGTTCCTCCTTAACATGTTTGCAAATCATACACTTAGAAATGAAATCTGCCACGTCCTTCTTCATGCCACTCCAAAAGAAAGTTCTGTTTATGTCCTTGTACATTTTATCTCCGCCGGGATGTATCGTCATCTTGGAGTGATGTGCCTCCTCGAGAACCGTTTTTACTAAATCTCTTGTCCGTGGGACGCATAGTCTTCCGTCTCGCCTTAGCCAACCCTTATCGTCGATGGAGTATCTGTTGAGGTGACTTGAAGTCTCACCAGTAATTATCCTATCAATCGTCTCCACAAGCTGAGGGTCTTCGCGTTGTGCTGTCCCTATTTAGTCCAAAAGAGTAGGGCGCACTTCAAGAGATGCTAACAAACCGGTTACAAAATAAGAGGAGAGCCTAAAGTCAAAGCTGGCTATAAACTCTAGGCTTTGGCTTTCAACAAATAGCGGGCTTAATGTTAGCTTCTTTCTGCTCAAAGCATCTGCGACTACGTTGCCTTTGCCCGGAGTGTAGGAGATCTCGAAATCGTACAAGGAAAGAAACTCCATCCACCTTTGTTGCCTCAAGTTAAGGTCCTTCTGCGAGAAGAGATACTTCAAAGATTTATGGTCAATATACAGTTCGAATTTCTCACCTAGGAGATAGTGTCGCCAAGACTTAAGTGCGAAGACGATGGCGGCTAACTTAAGATCGTGGGTCGGGTAGCTCTTTTCATGAACTTTCAATTGCCTTCCACCATAAGCTACTACCCTCCCTTTTTGCATCAAGACAGCGCCTAGCCCTGTCCCACATGCATCTTTATAAACTGTGAACACCTTGCTTCCATCTGGCAACGTCAGAACTGGGGCTGTTGTAAGAGCCCTTTTTAGTCGTTGGAAAGCATACTCGCAATCCAAGTCCCAATTGAACACTAGATTCTTCTTTGTCAGCCTTGTGAGTGGAGCTGAGATTTTCGCAAAATCCCTTATGAATTTTCGGTAGAAACCTACTAGTCCTAGAAAACTTCGGACCTCAGTTGCATTCCTTGGTGTCTTCCAATCCTGTACCGCTACTACCTTAGCAGGGTCCACAGCTAACCCTTCTTTGGATACTACATGCCCAAGAAACCTTACTTCCTCTCTCCAAAAGTGGCACTTGGAGAATTTGGCTTTTAGCTGATGGACTCGCAGAGTTTCCATGATTTCCCTTAGGTGCTGAGCATGTTCTTCTTCACTCTTTGAGAAGATCAAGATATCTTCTACGAAGACTACCACAAACTTGTTAAGGAATTCTCTGAACACCCTACTCATCAGTTCCACAAAGTAAGCGGGTGCGTTTGTCAAGCCGAAAGGCATGACAAGCCATTCAAAGAAGCCGTCTGGGGTTCTGAATGTTGTCTTATCGATGCTATCTTTAGCCACCCTTAGCTGATGAAATCCGGTCGCCAGATCGAGTAGGGAGAAAACTGACGCTCCTACAAGCTGATCAAACAAATCGTCAATTCTAGGGAGAGGGTGCCTATTCTTTTTCGTTAGCTTGTTGAGCTCCCTATAGTCAACACATAGATGGAGTGAACCATCCGCCTTTGTAGTGAACGCCACTGGAGCGACCCATTCTGAAATTCTCCTTCTAATGAACCCCTTCTCTAGAAGCTCTTTAACCTGTTTACTGAGCTCTTTCCTTTCCCGTGGAGCCATGTGTCTAACGGGCAGTGCAACGGGCTTTGCATTATCTACAAGATATATGCGGAAGTCTATCTCCCGCTTCGGAGGTAAGCCCTTCTCCTCTTCGAAGACGTCCGGATATTCACGGATCACCCTAACCGATTGCAAACTCCCAACAGAAGCATCCAGTGATTCAAGATAACTAAGCATAACCGCATATGAGGGATTACAAGTAATTTCCAGAGTGTTACTGAGTTGTGTCAGAAGCCTGACCACCCTTTTCTCACAATCAAGGACGACACCATTAGTGGATAGCCAATCCATGCCCAAAATCAAACCATATCCCGAGAAGCCCAAAACAAAGGCACTACATCTAAATTCTACGCTTAGAATAGAAATTTTCAATCCCACACAGATCATAGACAAATGAGCTGGGTCCCCGATTGGATTTGAAACAATTAAGGGGTCCTCTACCATACTAGTTTCTAGGTGCAGAGATTCTACTAATGCAGATGAAATAAAGGAGCGTGATGCACCAGAATCAAATAAAGTGCGAACTGGGTGATCTAAAGATAAACTATACTTTCTACAGAAGTATTTATACCTCGCTGTTGTGGAGGTGGTGCTTCTAGCGCCTGAACCTGTGCCCCTGAGGTGGATCCAGCCTTCTGCCCCTGCCCTCGCTTCCTTGTGCAATCCTTGGCCATGTGGCCTGTCTCACCACAAGAAAAGCACCCACCATTCAACTTGGCCTTCTTCTTCCGGCAGTCTTTCACTAAGTGCCCCACTTTGCCACAGAAATTACACTTCCTCTTCTCTTGGGACTTGTTGTCTTTCCCGCCCTTCTTAAAGTCTGTCTTCTTAGGCTGTAAGCCTTCTTTCTTCCCTTGAGACCCTTCTGCCTTTGTCTCCTTCTATCCCTTATCCTCTTCGTTCAGCAATGCCATCTGCACCAACCTTTCATATGTAGCTCCCATAGGTATATGGGTCATGGCCAAGCTATGTAATGGCTCATTCAATCCTTTGACAAAGCAGAGAGCCTTCTTGTGCGGAGTGTTGACTAGGTCCAGTCCGAACCTAGCCAGTTGATCGAACTGATTAACGTACTCTTTGACTGTCATATTCCCTTGCTTAAGAAATAAGAATTTTTCCAATTGAAGACTCCTTTCAGCTTCTGAGAGAAATTTGTCCTCAAACCTCGCCCTAAAGTCCTCCCATGTTTCCACTGGTCTTTCTGCATTGGTAACTTCCCACCAGTAGGAAGCCTCCCCTTTAAGTTGCCATACTTCCAGTTGTACCTTCTGCCTATCTTCTACCTCAAAGATGACGAATAAGTCCTCGGTTTCCTTCAGCCAGTTCCTGGCTGCCACGAAGGACTTGGTTCCATGAAAGTCCTTCCCTCCCATAGCTTTGAAATCTTTACATTTCTTAGCAAAAGCATTACCACGCGGAGGAGGTGGAGGAGGAGGTGCTGCTGCAGCTGGGGGAGGAGGATGATTTTCTGCAGCTGGGGGAGGAGGAATAGTGGAACCTGGCTGATTGGCCCTTGCTTCTAAGAATCGTCTGAACCAACCAGGTATTGGTACACCCTCTGGCAAGTTAAGTTCTTCGGACATGCTGAAACAAAAAGGACAGATTCAAAACGAAGGATAAATGATAGTACCTACGGCTTTGGGGGACTATGCCTTTTTATAAAATAAAATAACATTTTATCTTTAAAAATGCTTCTTTAAATTTCCTTTTGAAAATAAATTTTCAAAACTTTTTATCTGATCTGGTTAACCTATGCTCCGATACCAAGTGAAACACCCCACCTCCGTTAGGGTCACTCACAAAGGGAATGCCCTAATTTTGGTGGAGGTTTATAAGTATAAGTCACAGATACACAAGTCAAATATAAATACACATATTTTTATAACAGCGGAAACAACAGCAACTTTTATTTCATCAAAATACGTGTTACACAAACCATACCATAATTGTCTTACAATACTTCCAAAAACATTACATTTCCATAACTATCTTAATTTCATAACTTAAAGAAGCATAAAAACATAAGTAAACTGCATAAGTCCCAATAATTGCTATCCAAAGCCATATTCCAAAATGAAAGAGATCCTAGCAATACATTCTCTATCTTCAAGCTGAATGTGAAACTGGTCAAGCTGCGGTAATCCCACCCTGTGGACCTGGGGGGGGGGGGGAGAAACGAAAGAAAAGTAGAGTCAGACAAAAAGCCTGAGTAAGTCTAGGACTATTCAGTCTATGAATAAGAAAAAGAGCATGATAAGTATAAACTGGAAATGGGAAAGCACCATAAACTAAGTTAAGTTGTCTAGAGTCAAGTACACTACCGTACCCCATTTTAATCTCTGCACCCCCTATAAACTAGTTCCCAACTGGCACCCCAAAATCAGGGTGAAGTGATCCTTTTTATTGATCGGCTCCTACTCGCATAGTTACATGTGTCTTACGGCCCCCGATGTTGTAGCTACCTATGATGGTCCCACCATGGGGTGTATCAAGTCCCATGGTGGTGGCCCGACACAGTTCTAGAATGCACAGGTATACTACTGGTGCCCAGTGCCTAATTTTTCTACACCGGAGTGTGTGCACGCCCGCACCCCGTTAGAACCTACACTGCTGCACCACCGCCGTCGATTTGACCTCTTACAGTTAGCCCAGTAATCGTGCTCCACCCTGCCTAGTTCAGGGTATCCTAATACACCTTGTAGGGTTACTGCTGAAAAGGGTCCCCCGCTACTAGGTTTTCTATTTCTAGCCAACATGCTAAGTTGGTTAAGTGTTCTGTATAAACCTAACCCCAATCAGTCTGTATAGTTTAGCATGTTGTATTTGATTAAGTATTAATTCAATTTACTTAATCCTATCAATCCTGACTTAGCATTAATTGTCTTATTAAAGCCCCAACCTCTCACATTAGACAGGTATTGTTGTGACTGCCTATTGCCGGTTGGGTCCGGGCAGTCTTACGTCACAACTCAGTCTAACCTCGGGTCTTTATTGGGCTCAATGCTTAACCACCCACATTGGATAGGTATTGTTGTGACTACTGGACAGCGGGGTAGGTCCGGGCAGGTTTATGTCACAACGCAATCCAACCTCGGGTTAAGCATGTCGGATTTTCTAAGTTTACATATTTTGTCTCTTTTTCTTTTATATGTAAATGTTTGCGGCCCATTATTCAAATTCATTATTCTTGGGTATAGTAATTTATACCATTTTAAATGTCATGAATCGTTGGCATATGCCAAACATGACAGCACATATATTTTAATTAACCCCAACGTATTCCCCGTTTGTACGTAATAATATAACATATGTTGGGCTTCAACATTTTAGCCCAACTTAGCCACATAAAAAGGGGAGGCTTAGAACATGATGTATATATATTCTAAGTAAAATCAAAAAGGGGTGTGTACACGCATGAACTTGCAACATAGCGGTCTAATTAACTTAAATTAGGCACTTGTGAACTTGCATTGTAATAGCATAAAATCTTGACATAAAACATACCTAAACATGAATCATGGTTTTTAATCTAATCATGTAAACTTTTATTTAAAGTATGAACCTAACTTAATTATGTGCCACATATATTATCATATGTTTTCTAACAACAACCTAAGCCTAAAACATATTTTGTTTGGGCATAAAGTTAAACATGAACTAGCCATGTTCATAAAGTCAACACAAGTTCACAAAGATGCTTAATTTTGTCACTAATACAAAAGTATGGTTTTCACTTGAATCAATGATGCCTATTCCAACATAAATTCATATGAATCATAATACCCAATTGGATCCAACTACAGTAAAATTGATCATAAAAATATAAATAAAAGGATCTAAAATCATGTTGGCATAATAGTGAATCATATACTTGCATAAGTCTTAACTTGGTTGCAACGAAATATATATAACTTCTCATTAACCACAACATATAAGTATCAAATTTCCAACATAAGTTATATACTTGTATCGCAACTATTCAATAGATCCAATATCATGTTAATTACACTACCACATCCCAAATCCATTCATAGCAAATCATAGCAACATATAATTATGAATTAACATCATTATAATTAAAGTACAATCCCATTTCTTATTCTACACAGATCAAGTCTCAATTATTCATTCATATCGGAATAGCACTCTACTTACAACATATGACGAGTCTTGTATTCAGGACTCTGAATTCTGAATTTGGTGATGCTTATCCTTTGTTGTAGGCATTGTTTTGATTTAATTGTCGTGGCTTTAAGCTTTTGAATCAACTCTTAATCGTCTCTTGATTTGACGGCTACTCCTAGTCTTTCTTCAGCAGCGTGACAGCTCCATACTCATTTTATTTGTGTGAATTAGGTGGTGTCTCAGGTCCTTTTTATATAGTTTGTGAATTGGTTAGAGCCGTTGATGGAGCCAAGATTAATATAAGCCGTTCATTTTAAAGAGATACCAATCAAGAGTTGCCACATAAGCCCTAGTGACAAGATCAAGTCCAGAAATTCGGCCAAGCACAGACCAGGCCAGCCAGGAGGGGTTGGGTTCGACCTGGCTCAAGGGCCATGTCGACTACCCAGTCGACACCTAGGTCGACTGCCCAGTCGACCTGGGTACCCCAGGTCGACTACCCAGTCGACCTGGGTCTTGCGGGGGAAAATTCCCGCCCAGCCCAATCTGGGTCCGATTTTGAATTTGAATTCGTTTTCCTGAACTGTTTCTGCCTGTTTGAATTTTAAACTGAATTCTGAAACGTCCGAAGGTTATATCTCCCTCATACGGAGTCCGTTTTACGCAAACTCGGACTCTATCTCAAGCAGAATTCCGAGACGAATGAAATGGCGTATCCCGTTTCCCTTAATTCTTTGATTTGAAACTAATTATACTTTAATTTATGAATTTCACTGTTATAGAATATACAGGGTGTTACATTCTCCCCCACTTAAAAGGATTTCGTCCCCGAAATCTTCAAGTTTAGGAAGAACGTATATCCTACCATCCAATCGTCCATCTACTCAACCAACAAACACGAGCGTCCATTGTCCTTAAAAGACTTCTAATGCTTCATGATCATATGCAAAGTGTGTGTACATGTAATTATCTAATGCAAAATCAGTCGGTCTACTGATTCAGTTGACCTCTTAATGCAAATTATGTAAGTGTCATGAATCCATTATGTATGAAAACCTTCCTATTCATGATTCTATATGAGTGCACAATCATTTATACAAATGCAACATCCATATGACAATACATTAAATTTCAACCACATAAGAATGTAAATACATATATGCATATACAATATGAAGTGAGTGAGCCGATCTAAAACCTAGATTGTGTGTGTATATGCAACCAGTAGCAACCACTAGCAATCACTTGCAACCATCATCCATAACATGTTTCAATTACATGTTTTTCATCCAAAGGGTTTCTACCTAAAAATATAAGGTCGAGGAGATATACCCTAAAAGATAGATAAAAGCACAACTTAAGGGAAAAATAAAGATCAAAGATGTACCCTCAAAAAGAAAAGGGTAGGCTGCGTGTATTTTAGCCTCAGTTTCCCAAGTCGCGTCTTCCTCGGCGTCGCTCCACTGAACTTTGACGAGCTTGACCTCGCGGTTGCGTAGCTTTTTCACTTCAGTTCCAAAGATGCATGTTGGAACTCTTCTCATAGTTGCTTCACGTTCCACTTCGGCTTCTTCTAGAATGCTAGGCTCTACTATTTCAGCAGACTCGTGTAAACACTTCCGTAGGTGAGTAACATGAAAGACGTTGTGAACTCCTACCAGTTTTGCGGGTAGCTCTAATCTATAGGCCATCTTCCTAACCTTCTCGATGATAGGAAATGGTCCTAAAAACCTTGGTGCTAGCTTTCCAGTGGATCCAAAGCGAACGACGTTCCTTAGAGGAGATACCTTAAGAAAAACTCTGTCCCCAACCTCAAACTCTAGGTCGGTCCTTCTCTTGTCGGCGTAGGATTTCTGTGTATCTTGGGCCGTCTTCATCCTTCTTCGTATCAAATCCACTTTTTCTGAAGTTTCTCTGATCATGTCTGGACCAAGAATAACCTAATCTGTAGACTCCCACCAACAAGTTGGTGACTTGCACGGTCTTCCATACAATGCTTCGAAGGGTGCCATGCCTATGGTAGCTTGGAAGCTATTGTTGTAAGCAAACTCCACTAAGGGAAGGTGATCCTCCTAAGTCCCTCCAAAGTCTAGAACGCAAAGTCTCAAAAGATCCTCTAAAACTCTATTCACCCTTTCCGTCTGTCCATCGGTCTGGGGGTGATAGGCCGTGCTCAAACACAACTGTGTGCTTACAGCTTCTTGCAAACTTCGCCAAAACTCGCTTGTGAAGATAGGGTCTCGGTCGCTAACAATGCTGGATGGTATTCCATGAAGTCGAACAATTTCCTTGAGATAAAGAGATGCTATAGATGTGGCAGTCCTTCTACTCTTGACAGGTAAAAATTGGGCGCTTTTTGTAAGCCTATCCACTATTACCCAAATGCTAGTGTTGCCTCTTCTAGACCTAGGCAGCCCATCAATGAAGTCCATTGAAATGCTATCCCACTTCCACTGTGGAACCTCTAGAGGATTTAGTAAACCGCCAGGTTTCTCCTGTTCTGCCTTAACCTGTTGGCAAATCATACACTTAGAAATGAAATCTGCCACGTCCTTCTTCATGCCGCTCCAAAAGAAAGTTCTCTTTATGTCCTTGTACATTTTATCTCCGCCTGGATGTATTGTTATCTTGGAGTCATGTGCCTCCTCGAGAACCGTCTTTCTAAATCTCTTGTCCGTGGGATGCATAGTCTTCCGTCTCGCCTTAGCCAACCCTTATCGTCGACGGAGTATCTGTTGAGGTGACTTGAAGTCTCACCCCTAATTAGCCTATCAATCGTCTCCACAAGCTGAGGGTCTTCGCGTTGTGCTGTCCCTATTGAGTCCAAAAGAGTAGGGCGCACTTCAAGAGATGCTAACAAACCGGGTACAAAATCAGAGGAGAGCCTAAAGTCAAAGCTGGCTATAAACTCTAGGCTTTGGCTTTCAACAAATAGCGGGCTTAATGTTAGCTTCTTTCTGCTCAAAGCATCTGCGACTACGTTGCCTTTGCCCGGAGTGTAGGAGATCTCGAAATCGTACGAGGAAAGAAACTCCATCCACCTTTGTTGCCTCAAGTTAAGGTCCTTCTGCGAGAAGAGATACTTCAAAGATTTATGGTCAGTATACAGTTCGAATTTCTCACCTACGAGATAGTGTCACCAAGACTTAAGTGTAAAGACGATGGCGGTTAACTCAAGATCGTGGGTCGGGTAGTTCTTTTCATGAACTTTCAATTGCCTTCCACCATAAGCTACTACCCTCCCTTCTTGCATCAAGAGAGCGCCTAGCCCTGTCCCACATGCATCTGTATAAACTGTGAACATCTTGCTTCCATCTGGCAACGTCAGAACTGGGGCTGTTGTAAGAGCCCTTTTTAGTCGTTGGAAAGCAAACTCGCAATCCAAGTCCCAATTGAACACTAGATTCTTCTTTGTCAACCTTGTGAGTGGAGCTGAGATTTTCGCAAAATCCCTTATGAATTTTCGGTAGAAACCTGATAGTCCTAGAAAACTTCGGACCTCAGTTGCATTCCTTGGTGTCTTCCAATCCTGTACCGCTACTACCTTAGCAGGGTCCACAGCTAACCCTTCTTTGGATACTACATGCCCAAGAAACCTTACTTCCTCTCTCCAAAAGTGGCACTTGGAGAATTTGGCTTTTAGCTGATGGACTCGCAGAGTTTCCATGATTTCCCTTAGGTGCTGAGCATGTTCTTCTTCACTCTTTGAGAAGATCAAGATATCGTCTACGAAGACTACCACAAACTTGTTGAGGAATTCTCTGAACACCCTACTCATCAGGTCCACGAAGTAAGCGGGTGCGTTTGTCAAGCCGAAAGGCATGATAAGCCATTCAAAGAAGCCGTCTGGGGTTCTGAATGCTGTCTTATCGATGCTATCTTCAGCCACGCTTAGCAGATGAAATCCGGTCGCTAGATCGAGTTGGGAGAAAACTGACGCTCCTACAAGTTGATCAAACAGATCGTCAATTCTGGGGAGCGGGTGCCTATTCTTTTTCGTTAGCTTGTTGAGCTACCTATAGTCAACACATAGATGGAGTGAACCATCCGCCTTTGTAGTGAACGCCACTGGAGCGCCCCATTCTGAAATTCTCCTTCTAATGAACCCCTTCTCTAGAAGCTCTTTAACCTGTTTACTGAGCTCTTTCCTTTCCCGTGGAGCCATGTGTCTAACGGGCAGTGCAACGGGCTTTGCATTATCTATAAGATATATGCGGAAGTCTATCTCCCGCTTCGGAGGTAAGCCCTTCTCCTCTTCGAAGACGTCCGGATATTCACGGATCACCCTAACCGATTGCAAACTCCCAACAGAAGCATCCAGTGATTCAAGATAACTAAGCATAACCGCATATGAGGGATTACAAGTAATTTCCAGAGTGTTACTGAGTTGTGTCAGAAGCCTGACCACCCTTTTCTCACAATCAAGGACGACACCATTAGTGGATAGCCAATCCATGCCCAAAATCAAACCATATCCCGAGAAGCCCAAAACAAAGGCACTACATCTAAATTCTACGCTTAGAATAGAAATTTTCAATCCCACACAGATCATAGACAAATGAGCTGGGTCCCCGATTGGATTTGAAACAATTAAGGGGTCCTCTACCATACTAGTTTCTAGGTGCAGAGATTCTACTAATGCAGATGAAATAAAGGAGCGTGATGCACCAGAATCAAATAAAGTGCGAACTGGGTGATCTAAAGATAAACTATACTTTCTACAGAAGTATTTATACCTCGCTGTTGTGGAGGTGGTGCTTCTAGCGCCTGAACCTGTGCCCCTGAGGTGGATCCAGCCTTCTGCCCCTGCCCTCGCTTCCTTGGGCAATCCTTGGCCATGTGGCCTGTCTCACCACAAGAAAAGCACCCACCATTCAACTTGGCCTTCTTCTTCTGGCAGTCTTCCACTAAGTGCCCCACTTTGCCACAGAAATTACACTTCCTCTTCTCTTGGGACTTGTTGTCTTTCCCGCCCTTCTTAAAGTCTATCTTCTTAGGCTGTAAACCTTCTTTCTTCCCTTGAGACCCTTCTGCCTTTGTCTCCTTCTTGCCCTTATCCTCTTCGTTCAGCAATGCCATATGCACCAACCTTTCATACGTAGCTCCCATAGGTATATAGGTCATGGCCAAGCTGTGTAATGGCTCATTCAATCCTTTGACAAAGCGGAGAGCCTTCTTGTGCGGAGTGTTGACTAGGTCCAGTCCGAACCTAGCTAGTTGATCGAACTGATTAACGTACTCTATGACTGTCATATTCCCTTGCTTAAGAAATAAGAATTTTTCCAATTGAAGACTCCTTTCAGCTTCTGAGAGAAATTTAGCCTCAAACCTCGCCCTAAAGTCCTCCCATGTTTCCACTGGTCTTTCTGCATTGGTAACTTCCCACCAATAGGAAGCCTCGATTTTAAGTAGCCATACTGCCAGTTGTACCTTCTGCCTATCTTCTACCTCAAAGATGACGAATAAGTCCTTGGTTTCCTTCAGCCAGTTCCCGGCTGCCACGAAGGACTCGGTTCCATGAAAGTCCTTCCCTCCCATAGCTTTGAAATCTTTACATGTCTTAGCAAAAGCACTACCACGCGGAGGAGGTGGAGGAGGAGGTGTTGCTGCAGTTGGGGGAGGAGGATGATTTTCTGCAGCTGGGGGAGGAGGAATAGCGGGACCTGGCTGATTGGCCCTTGCTTCTAAGAATCGTCTGAACCAACCAGGTATTGGTACACCCTCTGGCAAGTTAAGTTCTTCGGACATGCTGAAACAAAAAGGACAGATTCAAAACGAAGGATAAAAGATAGTACCTACGGCTTTGGGGGACTATGCCTTTTTTAAAATAAAATAACATTTTATCTTTAAAAGTGCTTCTTTAAATTTCCTTTTGAAAATAAATTTTCAAAACTTTTTATCTGATCTGGTTAACCTATGCTCTGATACCAAGTGAAACACCCCACCTCCATTAGGGTCACTCACAAAGGGAATGCCCTAATTTTGGTGGAGGTTTATCAGTATAAGTCACAGATACACAAGACAGATATAAATACACATATTTTTACAACAGCGGAAATAACATCAACTTTTATTTCATAAAAATACGTGTTACACAAACCATACCATAGTTGTCTTACAATACTTCCAAAACATTACATTTCAATAACTGTCTTGATTTCATAACTTAAAGAAGCATAAAAACATAAGTAAACTGCATAAGTCCCTATAATTGCTATCCAAAGCCATAGTCCAAAACGAAAGAGATCCAAGTAATACATTCTCTCTCTTCAAGTTGGATGTGAAACTGGTCAAGCTGCGGTATTCCCACCCTGTGGACCTGGGGGGGGGGGGGTGGAGAAACGAAAGAAAAGTAGAGTCTGACATAAAGCCTGAGTTAGACTAGGACTATTCAGTCTATGAATAAGAAAAAGAGCATGATAAGTATAAACTGGAAATGGGAAAGCACCATAAACTAAGTTAAGTTGTCTAGAGTCGAGTACACTATCGTACCCCATATTAATCTCTGCACCCCCTATAAACTAGTTCCCAACTGGCACCCCAAAATCAGGGTGAAGTGATCCTTTTTATTGATCGGCTCCTACTCGCATAGTTACATGTGTCTTACGGCCCCCGATGTTGTAGCTACCTATGCTGGTCCCACCATGGGGTGTATCAAGTCCCATGGTGGTGGCCCGACACAGTTCTAGAATGCACAGGTATACTACTGGTGCCCAGTGCCTAATTTTTCTGCGCCGGAGTGTGTGCACGCCCGCACCCCGTTAGAACCTACACTGCTGCCCCACCGCCGTCGATTTGACCTCTTACAGTCAGCCCAGTAATCGTGCCCCACCCTGCCTAGTTCAGTGTATCCTGATACACCTTGTAGGGTTACTGCTGAAAAGGGTCCAACGCTACTAGGTTTTCTATTTCTAGCCAACATGCTAAGTTGGTTAAGTGTTCTGTATAAACCTAACCCCCAATCAGTGTGTATAGTTTAGCATGTTGTATTTGATTAAGTATTAATTCAATTTACTTAATCCTATCAATCCTGACTTAGCCTTAATTGTCTTATTAAAGCCCTAACCTCTCACATTAGACAGGTATTATTGTGACTGCCTGTTGTCGGTTGGGTCCGGGCAGTCTTACGTCACAACTCAGTC
Source organism: Allium sativum (assembly GCA_030737875.1). Taxonomy (NCBI): domain Eukaryota; kingdom Viridiplantae; phylum Streptophyta; class Magnoliopsida; order Asparagales; family Amaryllidaceae; genus Allium; species Allium sativum. The sequence goes on along the minus strand of CM060909.1, from coordinate 673,140,429 downwards.
TAACCTCGGGTCTTTATTGGGCTCAATGCTTAACCACCCACATTGGATAGGTATTGTTGTGACTACTGGACAGCCGGGCGGGTCCGGGCAGGTTTATGTCACAACGCAATCCAACCTCGGGTTAAGCATGTCGTATTTTCTAAGTTTACATATTTTGTCTCTTTTTCTTTTATATGTAAATATTTGCGGCCCATTATTCAAATTCATTATTCTTGGGTATAGTAATTTATACCCTTTTAAATGTCATGAATCGTTGGCATGTGCCAAACATGACAACACATATATTTTAATTAACCCCAACGTATTCCCCCGTTTGTACGTAATAATATAACATATGTTGGGCTTCAACATTTTAGCCCAACTTAGCCACATAAAAGGGGAGGCTTAGAACATGATGTATATATATTCTAAGTAACATCAAAAAGGGGCGTGTAAACGCATGAACTTGCAACAAAGCGGTCTAATTAACATAAATTAGGTACTTGTGAACTTGCATTGTAATAGCATAAAATCTTGACATTAAACATACCTAAACATGAATCATGGTTTTTAATCTAATCATGTAAACTTTTATTTAAAGTATGAACCTAACTTAATTATGTGCCACATATATTATCATATGTTTTCTAACAACAACCTAAGCCTAAAACATATTTTGTTTGGGCATAAAGTTAAACATGAACTAGCCACGTTCATAAAGTCAACACAAGTTCACAAAGATGCTTACTTCTGTCACTAATACAAAAGTATGGTTTTCACTTGAATCAATGATGCCTATTCCAACATAAATTCATATGAATCATAATACCCAATTGGATCCAACTACACTAAAAGTGATCATAAAAATATACATAAAAGGATCTAAAATCATGTTGGCATAATAGTGAATCATATACTTGCATAAGTCTTAACTTGGTTGCAACGAAATATATATAACTTCTCATTAACCACAACGTATAAGTATCAAATTTCCAACATAAGTTATATACTTGTATCGCAACTATTCAATAGATCCAATATCATGTTAATTACACTACCACATCCCAAATCCATTCATAGCAACATACAATTATGAATTAACATCATTATAATTAAAGTACAATCCAATTTCTTATTCTACATAGATCAAGTCTCAATTATTCATTCATATTGGAATAGCACTCTACTTACAACGTATGATGAGTCTTGTGTTCAGGACTCTGAATTCTGAATTTGGTGATGCTTATCCTTTGTTGTAGGCGTTGTTTTGATTTAATTGTCGTGGCTTTAAGCTTTTGAATCAACTCCTAATCGTCTCTTGATTTGACGGCTACTCCTAATCTTTCTTCAGCAGCATGACAGCTCCATACTCATTTTATTTGTGTGAATTAGGTGGAGTCTTAGGTCCTTTTTATAGAGTTTGTGAATTGGTTAGAGCCGTCGATGGAGCCAAGATTAATATAAGTCGTTCGTTTTAAAGAGAAACCAATCAAGAGTTGCCACATAAGCCCTAGTGAGAAGACCAAGTCCAGAAATTCGGCCAAGCACAGACCAGGCCAGCCAGGAGGGGCTGGGTTCGACCTGGCTCAGGGGCCAGGTAAACTACCCAGTCGACACCCAGGTCGACTGCCCAGTCGACCTGGGTACCCCAGGTCGACTACCCAGTCGACCTGGGTCTTGGGCAGGAAAATTCCCGCCCAGCCCAATCTGGGTCCGATTTTGAATTTGAATTCGTTTTTCTAAACTGTTTCAGCCTGTTTGAATTTTAAACTGAATTCTGAAACTTCCGGAGGTCATATCTCCCTCATACGGAGTCCGTTTTACGCAAACTCGGACTCTATCTCAAGCAGAATTCCGAGACGAACGAAATGGCGTATCCTGTTTCCCTTAATTCTTTGATTTGAAATTAATTATACTTTAATTTATGAATTTCACTGTTATAGAATATACGGGGTGTTACAGAAGGAGCATAAAAATAAGAATAGACATAAAAATAGGCATGTAACAACAGACTTAAAACTTGAAATTTAGATCCAACAAAGATAGATTCTTGAATAAACTAATACAATCGTTATCGCAGGCATAAGAATAACATCATTAACCAAAAAGGATTATATGCCTGATGTACAACAAAGATAGGCATGATTGTATCGATATAATAAATTCTAAGGCATGTAAAATCATGGATTCAATAGAAAGATAGGGATAAATCTGAAAAGATTGTCTTATCATCAAGCATGGACTTAGATTCATTTTATTACATGCCAAGATTACAATTAGGTATTTAAATCTGAAAATAACGTGAACTTACATTGCTAGGATTAGAAAATAGAATAGAATCTTTGTTGTTGCAGAAACTCTAATTTGATGTTGATTAAGCTTCAAAGTTGATTATTGATGAAGAACTTCTAATATGATTTAGGTTTTTGAGGCGGCGGCTAAGAGAATTGAGAGTTCAGTAGCATAGAGTCATCGTAAGGAATTGTTATGAATTAGAGTTTAGGTTTAGATATGTATATATAGATGTCTAGGATTAATTCTAGTCTTTAGATTAATCTAGGATCAATCTATAGAATGACATAAGAAGATGACATAAGAATGACATTAGAAGATGAGGATTTGCACAAGCATAATTAAAGCCACCTAGCCAGTTGTGATCTGAGCAATGCTTCACGCGTACTTCTGAGAGAGGGGACAAAAACACATAAAGGAATAACTAATCACGACCAAAAGGCCATGAAAGCAATAATTTGCAGATACAAACTAAAGCCAGATTACCAGATAAATTCACTTCAGCTAGTGTGACTAAGATGATCAACCACCCAGAAGGTACTTGAACAACCAAACCATAACTCAATACCCTAAAGCCCTATAGAATACATAGCCTAAAACTCATTTCTTCCAACACACCCAACTAGAATACAACATCAACACATATACTATAAGATAAAATCCAAGTTACAGAGCCAACCAAATACAACATCAACACATATACTATAAGAAAAAATCGAAGTTACAGAGCCAACCAAATACAACAAGCGGCCCCAACCAACACCTTCACTATAGGCTTGCAATCTCTCTGCTAGCTCACCAAGATAGAGTCAATGCCTTGCTCACCACAAAGCAACATGGTATTTAAAAGAGATAAGAGCAAGGATTACCAGAAAAGTAAATCAGGGGAGTCACAAGACTGTTCATAGTACAAAGCCGGAATGCAAACTTGAATACTCCGCGAAGGATACATAACTTCGATAACACAGCAAGTCGAACCATGTTACAGATATATAGCAACACCGAGATCAAAACCCACACAGGTCAGCTCCATCAAACACCTTCCTACCCTCTTCTCCTAACTATGGTCAGATTGCTCCAGACAAAAACCACTCGACAATGGCTATGGTCAAACTCGCTTGGATTTTTAATGCAACACATTATATGATATAGGAAGAAGGGAAGACGTTAAAACTAACCCCCTTAGTCAACGACGTAGGTATAGAGATAATCGAGTAGGACATCGCACTGTGTAACAAAGTGATGTCGGAGTTCAGATACATGGAAGAGACAAGGGGTGGGGACAAAAGGAGCAGTAGGGTTAGTGGAGAATGGGTTTTCAAATATAAGATTCCGATCTGAAAATCAATCTGAAGGGGGTTTAGGGGAAGGAAGCCCACGTAGGCAAAATCAAAGTGGTGCAATGAAGGTAAAGAAAGATTTGTGTAACAACCCAAATTTTGACAAACCAAATTTTGTTTAAAAATCCATATTTATCGAAGCTCGAGTCGATTTATCTGGCATCCTACAGAAAGTCAAAGATAAATATGTCATAGCTCATGAAAGAAACCTCATAACAGAAGGGAATAAAATATAATAGTAAGTAAATACTCACTAATATAATGACACTATCTAACAAGTGTCCTTAAGCTGCGGAATCTCGACCACTTGTCTAACCTGCGGGTTTATTTCGAGGAGGGAGTAGAATAAAAGTTCCGATGAATGGATAAATTATACTTTTTACAAATGAAATTACATATACCGTTCTATCACTGGTTCATATTTGTTATGTTATTCGAGTTTATTTAACAATACACTTTTGATTTTTCCGCATAAATTATGCCTATCTACTCCTCAGTAGATTAACCAAATAAATTATATATATATATGTATGTATGTATGTATGCGTGTAGATATATACCCAATATCGAGGTGCTTCCCACAATACACTCCTCGAGTGGTCCTCATTATCATACTATGAAATCATATTGGACTTTTATCTCCATGCTATGAAAGCGTACTAGACTATTCTACGAAGGCATACGAAGTCTCCAACATCACGCCACGAGGAAATCTAGGCTATGCTGCGAAAGCGAATAATCTTTTACCGTTGCATCATAAAGTCCCTCTAATCCCTCAGTTTCTCCACAAAACTCAGTCTGGGGCTTTACACGTACCTGTAAAGGTTAACCTCATTAGGCTTACAATATAGATATCCAAATTGAGGTTTGTCTTTTCGATGGTTCTCCAATCTATTCAAAAGAACGAAATGGTCGTCCTACAATCCAATCTAGACAAACATGTGGTGCCTCATCCAATGACCCGATAGTAAAAGATCATTTGGATATTGGCTTTGCTCCAGTCTTTCCCGCACACGCTCCAATTGACGATGACAGGTATCTGATGACCTACTATCCTTGTTGGGTCCTGACTGCAAAGCCTCCCTCCTTGAGGTAGTTGCCGAATAATCCGAAGATCATCCCCTTATCAGTCTTTAGGTTGTTTATCATCTAGGATGCAACCAAGGCATACTCACTGGATGGAACCATATAGACCATGCCTCTATGGGTACAGCTTCATTAGGCCTACCACAGAGGGTCATCACGGAGTATTCTTGCGTCCCATAGAAGTCTTGCACTTCCTTCCAGTCTCGTCGAATAACCCGGACGTTCTCCTCTTGTGTCTCCAAACACCCACGATGATCTGCCCCGTTGAGCTCTTCATGCCAATATGTATGGACTAGTCAAAATGCATTTTATTATTACGTTATTAGACCCTATGTCTAATCTTCAACTACGCGCTTGTATAATTTAAATACTAGATTGTTTATTCTATATTCCAGTTATTTGTTTATTAGTCTTAATAGCCGCTTATTATTATATTCGTTGGACTTAATTCCTCAATTATAAGTTTATTTGTAATAAGCATACCCTATTCTCTTCCATTTAATTGTAACCTTGTGTTATAATATAATCACAACTATAATTGTGAGTTTTGCTTATTAAACTTTTTATCCGTAGTTTGAGTCTATTTATAATAAGCTTCTTACTTCTCATCCTGTCTTTAATTATATCCCATATGTTATAATCCTACCTGTCTCCATGAAAAATATACCTATTTTATTACATTCACCATCTTATTACAAATCCCTATTAATTTGTGCATAACTATGATTTAATTAACTTGTGCATAACCATAATTTTTTATTTTTCGCATAACTACAATTCACTTAATTTTATGCTTAATAATATTTCAATTAAGTTTGCGCATAACCACAATCCCTTAGAACTAGCACAGAGTCACGATTCCATTAATTGGCGCACAATTGAAATTTAACATTGACAATATGTTTTGACATAGAAAAAGGGAATAAGAAGATAAAGAACATATCATAATTTTTAACAGGAATAAAATGGTGTAATATATCATTACTAGAAAATATAATTTAAATCCGCTCATTTGACTATGTACAATTCCTGAATCCGATTCAAATCTCTTTACATGGTCTTCCTAATAGGATCTAATATTGAAATAACCACGATTTTACAGATCTAACGCTAGAAGAAGGAGAAGAATCGCAAAAATATAGATTTTTTGGACTTACCTCACGTAGGCGAGAAACCGAAGCATCTATAGTTTAGATCTATATTCTTTGTCTGTTGATCATGAATCAAAATCCTAAAACTAATATATTCTTACTTATGGAAGATTTAAAGGAGAAAGAAAATGGCAGAACCTTGGTATTGTTTCAAAAAATGTAAGCTGAAAACCAGACTCTACTAGTCTATTTATAGGTGCATAGGAGAATCTTGTTGGATCGAATATAATAAAATATGAGCCATTGAAATCATTAAATTAACGTCACTTTGCCCAGCATCGGGTCGACCCGGGGTCCAGGTGGATCGACTACTGTGTCGACCTAGTAATAGGATGGGTCGACCAATTTATTGGGTCATGAACGTTAATTTCATTTCTATTTAATTCTTATTTAACGTTACATTAATGCTACTTTTCTTGTCTGTTAATTCTTCCTATATTAATTTCTTCCATTTATAACACACGTTTTAGAGTTCAAATTCAAACTTGCATGTATGTATTCGTGCATAACTTCATAAACTTTTTTTCGTTAATAGTTGCGCAATTAATGTTATTATTAACATTGTCAAATTTCTTTCTAATCTGTTTAATTATATCCAGTTTTTTTAACGCGGGTTCACATGTATAAATAAATGTGCGCATTGATTACATTATTATATTCTACTTTTAATTTTCGCTTCAAATTTTCAATTTTAAATCTATGTGTAGATATTTGTGCACAACCCCAAAGAATTTCTTCCATTAATAGCTGCTTATTTTCCGTTTCTTAAATGTTATCAATTCATTGATTCTTCCCGCTTTTAATATACAATCAAATTTTAAATGCAGTTATTCTTGGAATTCTTGCGCATATATATCTATGTACAACTCAATTTATTTTCAAAATTCAAACAGCGTTATACCGAAATTCATTTCTTACTTGTTTTGATTAATTGTGTGCCACTTTTGAATTTCTTAACTACCAATACATACACACACACACACTTACACGTGTGTATATATATACATACATATACATACATATACATATATATGCATACATACATACATATATATATATTAACATACACTCACCTATATACAATTTCTCCTTATATGTACATACATATATATTTTTCTATTAGATTATGCATCTTTTTAGTTAGCCCTCTTAAAATTTAAAACATGAAGTTAGTGTGATTTGAAATCCTAGCGTCCACCTTGGAAAGTGAATGCTTTACTAACTTACCGAACTTAGCTTTTATTCACAAGACTAAAACATTGATACCTATTGCTCTTAATTGTGTTTCTCTTGTTTCTTCTTTTTTATGTTTGTTCTAAAACTTCATTTATTGATATCTTCTTCGTTTAAAATCCGTTTTCTGCAAACCATAGGTCTAAATTGATCAGAAAAGGGCCATGGACGCAATGCCACTAATTTAGTGACCAAATTTAGGAAAGTTTATGAATTTTATTTCATTAATTAATTTTAAAAATGTGAGGTGTTGCATTCTCCCACCCTTAGGAAATTTCATCCTCGAAAATTTGGTTAGGGTAAAATTAATTAATTCCTCGTATATTTAAAACCATCATGTGTACATCCAATTTTGCAACCATTTGTGCACTTGCGCAAAGTGTAACACGACATACAAATATATGAATGCAATAAATGCCTAAGTAGTACCTCCTATATAAATGCAACTTTTCTTAAAAATCTTTTGGAAACATGATGCATACATCCTAAATATACTTGTAATTTCTATATGAATGCAATATTTTGAAAATCAAAAACACTTTTTCATCCAAATTTTGTCACACTCTTATAGAGTAAGAGCATAGTTCATCCAATTTTTGCATCAAAATCCTACCAACCAACTTTAAATTTAGAAAAGTTTAATTTTTTGAATTCGATTTCAAAGAGGAAGAAAATGAAAATTACATATTTTTCATACACTTTTACACACATTTTCTCTATACTTTGAAACCTTAATTGCTAATCTTACAAAAAAAATCCTATTTTCTATTCCAAGCATAGTTTGTATAAGAAAAGAATTCTTTTTAGTTTTCCAAACTTACTTTGTTGAATTCATTTTTCTTTTATTGTTCTCAACTTTTGCAGTTGTCATCTTTGTTAGTTTTCTTTTAGTTGTTCATCTTCTACCTTCATTTTCATTTGATTCACAATATCCTATGTTTTTGTTCTTACCTAGCGAAAACAACAAACATCTAGGAAGAAAATATCCCACTAAACCATTTTTTTCTCTAAAATAGAACACTACATAGGAATGCAAATCTATGCTAAAAGAAAACTATTCTAACCCTGTCATAAATTTACTTATAAAAATCCCAACTTGTTTTTACCCATATATTTCCTCTTTATTATTTTCTCTTAAATCATGCAAGTTTTAAATTTACTTTTTTTTAACTTCTTCCTATTAAACAGTAACCACTTGAAATATTTTTTTTCAAATTTTACTCAAATCTTTACTAACTGTCCGTGCATACTAATGAGACTCTCCGCAATAAATTATTTTTAATTCAATAAAAATTTATACTCTCAATTTTTTTCTCAAAAGTTAAAATAAAAAAAGATAGAATTATGTACTTTAACTTAGTTCGAGCTTTATTTATTGTAGTATACATTTCATTTCCAAGAGGGATTAATAAGATTAAGTTTCCCTGTACCTTTTCTAAAGAGGAATTTTATGTTCTATGTAAAGTAATAAGGAATCTTTAAAAAAAATCAAATAGGTAGCACAAAATATGGTGCTTCATCAATATTTTGTATGTCTTTTTTGCTGCACATTTCCTGGTCACTTTAACAAAACATGTTTACTTACAAACTTATTGATTAATGAAAAATTATCTTATAATTCTTTTACTCCAACAAGTCAAATTATGTCACAATCCGTTTTGGAAACTTTTATATTTTATTTCATCTAAGGTTACCTTGCACACCATAAGGCCAATTCATTTATTCACGCTTTCTCTTAACCACTTACGTTTCTTAACCCTACAATTTGCTTAAGCATTTAATATTTTTGAAAACAAGTTTGCACAATTACCTCTAAAATACTTTTAATGCAACTCTTAATATTGCAAACCAATAAATTTCTAAAATCGTAAACTTTTGAATTTTTGAAAAACTTTTTCTAGAAACCATTTCACATTTACTTTTTTCTTCAAGTTCTTTTTAAAAGTTCTAACTACAGGGATAAGTACAAAGTGGGTTCTAACTTTTGCAATTTTCAAACTCTTTGCGTGAAATTACATTTCTTTGTCCTAAATTCATTCTTTACATAAATTTCTACCAAATAATGTCTAAATTAAAGAATAAGACTAGCGCCACTTTTGCGCCAAGTGTATTTCTATAAATTCCTAATCCTTTTTTCTCTTCTTTTTTAAATCTTTTCTCAATTTACAAGACTCTACCGCCCAATCCACTAATCCAAAATATTAAAATTTCAAACATCAACACATGAAACCTTCACTTACTTTTTTCAGAATGTATTGTATACTTTTCTCTATAACCACATATGGGCCTACTCTCAAATTTCTGTAATTTTTTTCTAAGTCTGCAAAACTGATGTAAGCTTCCTTCATGTGTTTTTCACTTAATTAGCGGGTTCCTCTATGGATATAGATATTATATATATACACATAATATATTTTAAAAATACATATAAACTCACTCACTATCAGTAGGGGGATCCTACAGCTAAGCATTGATACCAAATGCAACAACCGTATTTCGACAAACCGATCTTTTTTTTAAATCCAAATCTATCAAAGGTCGAGCTAGTTTATCTGACATCCTGTAGAAAGTCAAATAGAAAAATATCAGAGCTCATGAATGAAACTTCACAACGGAAGGGAGTAAAATATAACAGTAAGTAAATACTAACCAATATAATGACACTATCTTACAAGTATCTTTAAGCTACAGAATCTCAACTACCCGTCTAACTTATGGGTTTGTTTAGAGGACGGGACCAAATCAAAAGTTCTAGTGAATGGATAAATTATACTTTCTAAGATGACACTACATATACCAATCTATCACTGGTTCATAATTATTATGTTATTTAGGTTATTTCACAATACACTTTTGATTTTTCCGCATAAATTGTGTCCATCTACTCCGTAGTAGATTAACTGTAATGACCCGGATTTTTGGTCGATTTATTTTAAATATTTAGTATGGTTTTAAATATTGAATTTATAATATAAATGGTATTTTATTGGGTTATCGATTAAATAATCGAGATACAATTTATTTTGACAATCGTCGTAATACGAGAATTTAAAATAATTCAATTCGAAGTTAGAATTAAATCAAAACAATTCAGATGATCAGTGTAAATTGTATTTGAATATAGATGATAATAAAAATATTTTATTATCAGAGAACTTATTTGTTTTTGAATTTAAATTATATTTTATCGATTTAATATGGGTATTTTATATATACACGTTGGAAATAAATTTCAGAAAAATATTCTGTTGAGTTCAGTATAACGTTATAAGATTATAACAACGGTCGGTATGCTAAAATAGCGGTTCACGATTTTTAATTGTGAACCCAGATTTATTTGATCAATGGATAGGATCAAAATCAAATCGATATCTATTTAAAAAGAAATAAAAATCTCTTTAAATCTAATCAAATTTAATACAAATCAAATCAAAAATCATTTTAAAATAAAAATTTAAGATTTGTTATGTACTTTGGCCTACACAATTAAATGGATTTTGTACGTTGGTCTGCTCTCATGCCTATATAACCACCATCACACCTCCTTTTCTTGATTCCTAAAAAACAAAACGGGAAATAATTCAACTCTTTTGCCATTTTTGTTCATCTATTTCCCAATTAAAAGACCGATACTTAAATCCTCAAATCAAAAGCTATTTAGTTCTGAAAACAAAAGGGCACCATATTATTAATGGAAATCGAATTGCTAGGCAAGGATTCATGGGATTTAGGAAGTGTTGCCGTCGCGATGCAGTCACTTGAAGGCGCGGTTAGGGTTGTGAGGTTTACTGCTAAGTCGTGATGCTTTTTGAGACGCGATGGTGGAGTGCGAGCGTTCGAGGAAGGCCAGTACTCGAATTCGTGTATTCGACAGTATGAATTTGAGGCATCGCGAGTTCATTTGTGGATTTAAAGAAAGGGACTCGATTCCTTGAAGAGTGCTATGGGATGAGGGGGATAATGAGGTGATATGAGTTCATTGTCTGGGAGGGGAGTGATCGATTTAAGCTATATTTGAGGTTGTAAATCAGAGGAGCATCTCTGACTTGAGGTGATGAAATGCGGCTCACTGTAGGAAGTCGCGATTTCTGGAAAGACCTGAAGCTGATGTTTTTCATGCGATTTCTGAATGGAGTTCGGTCGGTTTGATGTTGAACTGGAGTAGGTGGGTATGATGGAGTTCTGGTATGCGTGAATTTGGGGGCTGCGAGTATATGTTGGTGACAGTGGATGAATGGAAAGATTATGGGTCATTACAGAATTGTTAAGGTATATCCTTTTCAAATTAAGCATAAGTAAGATAATTTTTTTAAGTCGCTTATTAGCTTAAACTAATGAAAATTTAAATCAATTAAATAAGGATTTATTTTGGTAAGGTAATTAACGTTAATAATCATCATTTGCTAATTTAAAATTTATTTAATTATGTTTAGTTCAACTAGTTATTTATAAAAGCCATATATTGATATAAAAATTAGACACGAATGAAGTAAGCCAGATGGGCTTTTAGTTGTGGATTTATACAAGCTGGGATTTAAATCAGAATCTGAATGGATCGAAATAAAAATCCTGGTTAGCAAATCTCACTCAGTTGTTATTTAGAATTATTTTTATTCGTTAAAAATAATTGTTGTTGCTTGTTTGGATTTCTCTGGTTGCTTTAAATATATTAGTTATTTAGGGTTGACTATTATATATATATTGGGTTGATGATTGGTTGGATTCCCGCAGTCTCATTAGGTGATGCCCGTGGTACCATTAGCGGATGATTTCCCTATGCGCTCCACAAATATATTAGTGGATGACCTTCATACCGCGATATCTTGCCTCGAAGCTGGATGGTATTATTTATGTACTAACGTCTGTGGATGTAGGAAAAACAAGTTGGAGGGATCCAATTGGATCCCTCAAAAATATATTTTCTGTTTGTTTATTTTTTTGCATATATACTGTCATATATGATGTGTTAGGAAAATAATTGGTTGTTTGGCGTTTAAATTTCACTGGGGCTTGAATATTGATTAATAAAAATATCGAAAAAGGATATTTGAGATTTAAAAAGGGAATTCTATTTTTATAAATAGAATTTGAATTTTTAACGAACTAGGGAAAATATTAACTTGTTTGAATATATATAAAACAAGAATTGAATTTATAAACTTTGTTTATATATTTATAATTTTGGATTTGAATTGAATTTATAAACTTAGTTTATAAATTTAAAATGTTGGATTTGAATTGAATTTTTATAAACTCTATTTATAATTATATAATTTGGGATTTTAAGTGAAGTTATAAACGTTGTTTATAAATTTAATGCAGAAATTTCAAATGGAATTCAAATATAGAAGTTGAATTACAGAATTCAAACAGAATTTGAATAAGAGAATTCAAATAGAATTTTAATAAGAGAATTCAAATTGAATTTGAACAAGAGAATTGAAATAGAATTTGAATAAGAGAATTGAAATAGACTTTGAATATAGAATTCAAATAGTGTTAAAATAGGAATTTCAAGCAGAATTCAAATGGAGTTTGAATATTTGAAATTTCAAATAGAATTAAAAAGGAGTTTGAATATTTGAAATTTCAAATAGAATAAAATGGAGTTTGAAAATTAGGAATTGAAATAGAACTTCAAAATGGAATTAGAAATTCAAATAGAAATTGAATATAGAAATTCAAATGGAATTTGAATATAGAAAATCGAAGTATAAATAAATATATTACCGAGTAAGGAGAAATTGACAGTTATAGATAATCGAAAATATTATGTTGAATTAAAATTTTTGATTTGATATATATTAAAAATATATTAGAATGGAGTTGAATTTATTATAAATGAAGTTCAAACGTTTATATATATAAATATAATTAAAACGAACTCGCCGCAGCGCTGTAGTTCGTAAATTGGCGTTTCGAACTTCAATTGAGTATACAGAACTCAATTGAAGTCGGAATTCTTTGAAACAAGAATCGTCGGGACTGGTTGAATAATAGTTTTCTAATGAAAGAGAAAATTCTAGATTTCGTTGTATAGATTTTGAGTTATGTCAAAATCAAATTTTCAGAAAAACAGCGCCATAACCATTTAAAAACCATAACGGTTTATTTAATTTTATAAAAGGATTTTAACCGAATAAAATCCGAATTTCTATTTAGAAAATTTCAGATTTGAGTTGTAGATTATATGTGAACTCAGGTGGAGGAATGAATTGATTTTTGAAACAGAAATCAGATTTTTGATTATTGAATATAATTAACTAATTTGAATAGTAATTAGTTAATGAAATTTGAATTGAGATTGGGCTTTGAATAAGTGAATTTGATTTGGAAATTTATATTCAAAATCAAAAAGGAAACTAGAATTTGAAATTGATAATTCAATTTGGTTATGAGCAAGTTAAATATTTTGTTTGAACATGTTATGTTCAAACAAAGAAGTGAAATAGGAAAATAGCTAATTAAAGAATAAATGAGCGAAACTGAATTCAAATGATTGGATTAAGTTGAATTGAATTGCAAACAGTTAAACATGTGTTAGACAGGTATGGGATGAAGTATATGAAGGTTTTAATTTATGTGCTCGACAAAAAGGTACATGTTTAAATTCATATATGAGATTTTATGCGCCATATCGGCAAGCCGCTTGGCTTTTTCTTTTTCTTTTGGATTGGCGAGGGCCATGGGAGGCTACTTGAAATATCCCGATGCTCCCAGTACAAAGGAGGTTATGGCAAAATTTTCCGGAAATTTAAGGAGTTAGAATATTTTTAAGAAAATCTAATAGTTAGAAATCAATGTATCGATATATATAGATTTCGATAAGTAAATGAATTTAAAAATAGAATATTATAAACAAAAAGGAAATCTATAAATTAGAGTTGATAAAAATAGAAAGGGAAGTATATACGTGTTAAGAAATGGATAATTGGTTTTTATGGTGTTGATTTTTCGAGAGTAATGGTTTTGTCTATTTTGTAGTTAAAGATGTTTCAGTCAAGGTCTGAGAGGTAATTATACCCCAACTCGATTGTTTTCATTTTTAACCGATAAATAGAAAAATTTAGTCTCGAAGATCAATGATTAAATAAAAGATAGTTGCATAAAATATTTTCGGTTGTTGTAACGACGTTTACACAGCATTCGTTTTAACCCAAGTGATGGAATTTTGGAAATATAAAAGTTAAATATTTCCTGAGTATAATTAAAGTAGTGGGGAAAGAGATAAGTGATTGAAATTGTTTCAATTTCAAATAGAATATATTTTCTAAGTGTAGAAAATAAAAGAAGGCGAGATATAGAAATGTTTTCCAAAGAATGTAAGAGACCAAGATGATAATTGAAAATATTTGTTTAACAAATATTGATAAGGAAATTGAAAGGGTGATTTAATTAATGAATAGTAATCAAGGGGCCCAGTGATTGTTTGATTGTTTTGAATGGATGTTTGTTTTTCTTCGATAGTTAAATAAACGACTATCGAAGTATTTGCCAATATCGTTGTCAATATGGAGAGACCGATTGGATTATTATCCGTGAACCACTCTGTATTGGCAGTTGCGTTGCGAATCAGATTATACGAAGATAATCGAAGACAGAGTAAAGTGCAAGGGCTTTTTCTATTAATAGAAATTGTGCCTTCGGTTTCGTTCAGCCCCAGAATGAACGTATCTGCACGAATGTCTGACTAAGTATTTCCAACGATCAAATGAGTTGGTCTGTATAAATATATATGGTGGCAACGGATTTATTCCCTTAGCATAATATCTAGAATATATTTGTACAAATCTATTAATGATTAACGGATCTGACAATGTGACATTCAAAGTGATTGTGCTATCAAGGAATGATAAGTAATCGTAGCCTCAGGCCTCAACAACCGGGAAATGACAAAAATAGGGCAGGCAGCATGGCTATGTGGGTCGCTCCCATTAGGGTGTATAATCACCTATCTAAAGATTCATTTAATTCCTTATTCTATTCGATGCTGCCCCATTCGGGAAACAGTTGTTGATCCCAACCATTGGTGATATACATTCGATACACTCAAGCGAAATGAGTGGTCGGTCATGTGTGGGCCAGGTTGCAAGATGTTCTTCTTGAACCCAGTGTATTCCTCTCTAGAGATACACTAGCGGCAGGTGGTTCCATACCTTGTCATGTTGGAAATCCAATCTCTAATAAGCACCCTGCGGTTTTTGATTTTATATTATATATGGAGCGTGAGATGCAAGCGTTCTGCTAGATTTTATTTATTTGATTAGACATTATTATAATATCACTGGATTTTTGTATCAAAGTGTTTGGGTTATAGTAAGGTAAAAACCGTCCATGTTCATGTGTGGCTGGTCTTACTATTATCATTTCTTTAGAAAGGATTTTTAAAGTTAAACAAATGGTTGGAGTTTACTCACACCAGTCCCATGACTGACCCAGAGTTTATTTTGTTTGTTTTCCCTAAACTCTTGGATGCCCAAATTTGTACGGGCAGTCAAGTAGTCGGGATTTTCCAGATTCACTTGGAAGAGCTGGAAGCAGAAGGCTTCACCAGTTACCTATAGACTATCATATATTCCACTGTGAACCATGTTTGTATCTGGAAACATGTGTTTATAACTGTTCCAGGAATAACTATTGTGCTCTGATGATGGTATGTATATAAAGTTACTAATTTGTATTTCAAATGTTATGTTATATAATATATTTTATTCGTTCCACTGTGAGATTTGTCTTCTTTGTTTTCTTCTATTCTAATATTCCTTTCTTTCTATTTCTCATCCTCTAACTTCTTTCTAATAATGATTTGTATTTCTGTGCAATTTGGGTTGGACTTGTGGTGTTATTAGTCGACTCATATAGTACAGATTTGCGGGTCGTTACAGTTGGTATAAGAGCTTAGGTTGAGCGAATACCTAGGCTTTGTGGGAGTTACTCATTAGAGATAGGGTCAGTAGCAACCTAGAATGAGCTAATGTATATATACGAGAGCGCGTATTTGTAAATTGATATTAACACTATTTTATATTGTGTTGGCTAGTCTGTTGAGTGGATTATAAATTTTGGTCGAATTGTGGGACGCCACAAAGTCGATAGGAATTTCTAAACACTTGAACAGAGAAATTGACACAATATTGTTTTTAGTGGGTGAATGAAATAATTTTACCCAAAATTCTATTTTGATATAAAAATAATAATTTTCTGAAATTATTGGATGTGTTGATTGTTATCGTTATAATAAAATTTGATTATAAAAATTGGAATGGTTATATATAACCAAAATAAAATTTGTATATGAATAACATATACAAATGAAATGAATTGAAATTGAATTCAAACTAGAATTTGAAATTTAAATCCTGGGAAGTTTGAAATATTTTTGGAAGTATATTTAGAACAATATAGCTTTGTTTTTAAAGGATTTTGAATGGATTTTGAAATTGTTTAAGCACTGAACTCACTTCGATGGCTGAGAAATAATTCTGCTGATGTTCGCGACATCATCAGTGTTCATTTTCGAGTTTCTAAGTGTTGGATTGCTACCTTAGAAAAGTTTTGATGGAAATTTGTTTGAAAGAAAACAAGTTAGTTGGAAAGTTCAAATATTTTGAATTTGAAAATATTATAAATATATATACACGTTTAAGTGATTTCAAAAGTATTTGAAATGAAAACCCTGGGATTTTGAATTCTGGAGGTGGAATTTAACTTAAGCTAGTTAAATGGATTGAAGTGAATCAATTGACTAGAATCAATTTGAATAGGTTTAATGTAATATAGTTTGGATATAAATGGATTTGATCATAGATCATTCGAATTAAATGAAGGAAGACCAAAAGTTTTGGTGGAATTAAAATTTGTTGAAATGTGAAGAGTTGAATTTCAACATAAGTGAGATTTTGAAAAGTAATGGATTTGTACCATTTTTCCTACCTTAGAAATTTCGAGGACGAAAATATTTTAAGGGGGAAAGAATGTAACGACCCGGATTTTTGGTCGATTTATTTTAAATATTTAGTATGGTTTTAAATATTGAATTTATAATATAAATGGTATTTTATTGGGTTATCGATTAAATAATCGAAATAAGATTTATTTTGATAATCATCGTAATACAAGAATTTAAAATAATTCAATTCGAAGTTAGAATTAAATCAAAACAATTCAGATGATCAGTATTAATTGTATTTGAATATAGATATTTGTTTTTGAATTTAAATTATATTTTATTGATTTTAATATGGGTATTTTATATATACACGTTTGAAATAAATTTCAGAAAAATATTATGTTGAGTTCAATATACGTTATAACATTATAACGACGGTCGGTACGCTAAAATAGCGGTTCACGATTTTTAATTTTGAACCCCGATTTATTTGATCAGTGGATAGTATCAAAATCAAATCGATATCTATTTAAAAAGAAATAAAAATCTCTTTAAATCTAATCGAATTTAATACAAATCAAATCGAAAATCTTTTTAAAATAAAAATTAAAGATTTGTTATGTACTTTAGCCTACACAAATTAATTGGATTTTGTACGCTGGTCTGCTCCCATGCCTATATAACCACCATCGCACCTCCTTTTCTTGATTCCTAAAAAACCGAAAGGGAAATAATTCAACTCTTTTGCCATTTTCGTTCATCTCTTTCCCAATTAAAAGACCGATACTTAACTCCTCAAATCAAAAGCTATTTCATTCTGAAAACAAAAGGGCACCGTATTATTAATGGAAATCGAATTGCTAGGCAAGGATTCATGGGATTTAGGAAGTGTTGCCATCGCGATGCAGTCACTCGTAGGCGTGGTTAGGGTTGTGATGTTTACTGCTAAGTCGTGATGCTTTTTGAGACGCGATGGTGGAGTGCGACCGTTCGAGGAAGGCCAGTACTCGAATTCATGTATTCGACAGTACGAATTTGAGGCATCGCGAGTTCATTTGTGGATTTAAAGAAAGGGACTCGATTCCTTGAAGAGCGCTATGGGATGAGGGGAACAATGAGGTGATATGAGTTCGATATCTGGGAGGGGAGTGATCGATTTAAGCTAGGTTCAAGGTTGTAAATCAGAGGAGCATCTCTGGCTTGAGGTGATGAAATGCGGTTCACTGTAGGAAGTTGCGATTTCTGGAAAGACTTGAAGTTGATGTTTTTCAAGTGATTTCTGAATGGAGTTCGGTCGGTTTGATGTTAAACTGGAGTAAGTGGGTATGCTGGAGTTCTGGTATGCGTAAATTTATGGGCTGCGAGTATATGTTGGTGACCGTGTATGAATGGAAAGATTATGGGTCATTACATAATTGTTAAGGTATATCCTTTTCAAATTAAGCATAAGTAAGATAATTTATTTAATTAGCTTATTAGCTTAAATTAATGAAAATTTAAATCAATTAAATAAGGATCTATTTTGGTAAGGTAATTAACGTTAATAATCATCATTTGCTAATTTAAAATTTATTTAATTATATTTAGTTCAACTAGTTATTTATAAAAGCAATATGTTTATATAAAAATTAGATGCAAACGAAGTAAACGAGATAGGCTTATAGCTCCGGATTTACATAACTTGGAATTTGAATCAGAATCTGAATGGATCGAAATAAAAATCCTGGTGAGTAAATCTCACTCACCTGTTATTTAGAATTATTTTTATTCGTTAAAAATAATTGTTGTTGCTTGTTTGGATTTTTCTGGTTGCTTTAAATATATTAGTTATTTAGGGTTGACTATTATATATATATATATATTGGGTTGATGATTGGTTGGATTCCCGCAGTCTCATTAGCGGATGCCCACGGTACCATTAGCAGATGATTTCCCTATTCGCCCCACAAATATATTAGTGGATGGCCTTCATATCGCGATATCCTGCCTCGAAGCAGGATAATATTATTTATGAAATAACGTCTGTGGATGCAGGAAAAATAGGTTGGAGGGATCCAACTAGATATATTTTCTGTTTGTTTATTTGTTTGCATATATATTGTCATATATGATGTGTTAGGAAAATAAATAATTGGTTGTTTGGTGTTTAAATATCACTGGGGTCTGAATATTGATTAATAAAAATATCAAAAAAAGATATTTGAGATTTAAAAAGGGAATTCTATTTTTATAAATAGAATTCGAATTTTTAATGAACTAGGGAAAATATTAACTTGTTTGAGTATATTAAAATCCCAAATTATAAATTTATAAACTCTACTTTGTACTGGGAGCATTGGGATATTTCAAATAGCCTCCCATTGCCTACACCAATCCAAAAGAAAAAGAAAAAGCCAAGAGGCTTGCCGATATAGCACATAAAATCTCATATATGTATTTATACATGTACCTTTTTGTCGGGCACATAAATTACAACCTTCATACACTTAATCCTGTACCTGTATAACACATGTTCACCTGTTTACAATTCAATTCAACTCAATCCAATCATTTGAATTCAGTTTCGCTCATTTATTCATTAATTAGCTATTTTCCTATTTCACTTCTTTGTTTGAACATAACACGTTCAAACAAAATATTTAACTTGCTCATAACCAAATTGAATTTTCAGTTTCAAATTCTAGTTTCCTTTTCGATTTCGAATATAAATTTCCATATCAAATTCACTTATTCAAAGGCCAATATCAATTCAAATCTCATTAACTAACTGCTATTCCAATTAGTTAATTCTATTCAATAATCAAAAATCTGATTTCTGTTTCAAAAATCAATTCATTACTCCACATGAGTTCACATATAATCTACAACTCAAATCTGAAATTTTCTAAATAGAAATTCGGATTTTATTCGCTTAAAATCCTTTTATAAAATTAAATAAACCATTATGGTTTTTAAATGGTTATGGCGCTGTTTTTCTGAAAATTCGATTTTGACATAACTCAAAATCTATATGACGAAATCTAGATTTTTCTCCTTCATTAGAAAACTATTATTCAACCAATTCCGAAAAGTTCTTGTTTCAGAGAATTCCGACTTCAATTGAGTTCTGTATACTCAATTGAAGTACGAAATGCCAATTTACGAACTACAGCGCTGCGGCGAGTTCGTTTTTGATTATATTTATATATATAATCGTTTGAACTTCATTTATAATAAATTCAACTCCATTCTAATATATATCAAATCAAAATTTTCAGTTCAACATAATATTTTCGATTATCTATAATTGTAAATTTCTCCTTACTCGGTAATATATTTATTTATACTTCGATTTTCTATATTCAAATTCCATTTGAATTTCTATATTCAATTTCTATTTGAATTTCTAATTCCATTTTGAAGTTCTATTTTAATTCCTAATATTCAAACTCCATTTTTATTCTATTTGAAATTTCAAATATTCAAACTCCTTTTTAATTCTATTTAAAATTTCAAATATTCAAACTCTTTTTTATTCTATTTGAAATTTCAAATATTCAAACTCCATTTGAATTCTGCTTGAAATTCCTATTTTAACTCTATTTGAATTCTATATTCAAAGTCTATTTCAATTCTCTTATTAAAATTCTATTTGAATTCTCTTATTTAAATTCTATTTGAATTCTCTTATTCAACTTCTATATTTGAATTCCATTTGAAATTTCTGCATTAAATTTATAAACAATGTTTATAACTTCACTTAAAATCCCACATTACAGATTTATAAACAAAGTTTATAAAAATTCAATTCAAATCCAACATTTTAAATTTATAAACAAAGTTTATAAATTCAATTCAAAACCAAAATTATAAATTTATAAACAAAGTTTATAAATTCAATTCTTGTTTTATATATATTTAAACAGGATAATATTTTCCCTAGTTTATTAAAAATTCAAATTCTATTTATAAAAATAGAATTCCCTTTTTAAAACTCAAATATCCATTTTCAATATTTTTATTAATCAATATTCAGGCCTCAGTGATATTTAAACACCAAACAACCAATTATTTATTTTCCTAACACATCATATATGATAGTATATATGCAAACAAATAAACAAATAGAAAATATATTTTTGACGGATCCAGTTGGATCCCTCCAACCTATTTTTCCTGCATCCACAGACGTTAGTACATAAATAATAACATCCTGCTTCGAGGAAGGATATCGTGGTATGAAGGTCATCCACTAATATATTTGTGGGGCGTAGAGGGAAATCATCCGCTAATGGTACCGCGGGCATCCGCTAATGAGACTGCGGGAATCCAACTAATCATCAACCCAATATATATATAATAGTCAACCCTAAATAACTAATATATTTAAAGCAACCAGAAAAATCCAAACAAGCAACAACAATTATTTTTAACGAATAAAAATAATTCTAAATAACAGGTGAGTGAGATTTACTCACCAGGATTTTTATTTCGATCCATTCAGATTCTGATTCAAATCCCAGCTTATGTAAATCCACATCTATAATCCCATCTGGTTTACTTCGTTCGCATCTGATTTTTATATCAACATATTGCTTTTATAAATAAATAGTTGAACTAAACATAATTAAATAAATTTTAAATTAGAAAATGATGATTATTAACATTAGTTACCTTACCAAAATAAATCCTTATTTAATTGAGTTAAATTTTCATTAGTTTAAGCTAATAAGCTAATTAAATAAATTATCTTACTTATGCTTAATTTGAAAAGGATATACCTTAACAATTCTGTAATGATCCATAATCTTTCCATTCATCCAATGTCAACAACATATACTCGCAGCCCCCAAATTCACGCATACCAGAACTCCAGCATACCCACCTACTCCAGTTCATCGTCAGACCGACCGAACTCCATTCATTAATTGCATGAAAAACATCAACTTCGGGTCTTTCCAGAAATCGTGACTTCCTACAATGGGCCGCATTTCATCACCTCAAATCAGAGATGCTCCTCTGATTTACAACCTCGAACCTAGCTTAAATCGACCACTCCCCTCTCAGACATTAAACTCATATCACCTCATCGTCCCCCTCATCCTGTCGTACTCTTCAAGGAATCGAGTCCCTTTCTTTAAATCCACAAATGAACTCACGATGCCTTAAATTCGTACTATCAAATACACAAATTCGAGTACTGGCCTTCCTCGAATGCTCGCACTTCACCATCGCGTCTCAAAAAGCATCACGACTTAGCAGTAAACATCACAACCCTAACCGCGCCTTCGAGTGACTACATCGCGATGGCAACACTTACTAAATCCCATGAATCTTTGCCTAGTAATTCGATTTCCATTAATAATACGGTGCCCTTTTGTTTTCAGAACGAAATAGCTTTTGATTTGAGGAGTTAAGTATTGGTCTTTTAATTGGGAAAGAGATGAACGAAAATGGCAAAAGAGTTGAATTATTTCCCTTTCAGTTTTTCAGGAATCAAGAAAAGGAGGTGCAATGGTGGTTATATAGGCATGAGAGCAGACCAACGTACAAAATCCATTTAATTTGTGTAGGCTAAAGTACATAACAAATCTTTAATTTTTATTTTAAAATGATTTTTGATTTGATTTGTATTAAATTTGATTAGATTTAAAAAGATTTTTATTTCTTTTTAAATAGATATCAATTTGATTTTGATCCTATCCACTGATCAAATAAATCAGGGTTCACAATTAAAAATCGTGAACCGCTATTTTAGCGTACCAACCTTCGTTACAATGTTATAACGTTATATTGAACTCAACAAAATATTTTTTTGAAATTTATTTCGAACGTGTATATATAAAATACCCATATTAAATTTATAAAATATAATTTAAATTCAAAAACAAATAAATTCTCTGATAATAAAATATTTTTATTATCATCTATATTCAAATACAATTAATACTGATCATATGAATTGTTTTGATTTAATTCTAACTTCGAATTGAATTATTTTAAATTCTCGTATTACGATGATTTTCAAAATAAATCATATTTCGATTATTTAATTGATAACCCAATAAAATACCATTTATATTATAAATTCAGTATTTAAAACCATACTAAATATTTAAAATAAATCGATCAAAAATCCCGATCGTTACATTAACCCAATAAATAATATATACAGCTATATACCCAATACCGAGTTACTTCTCATAGTACCCTCCTCGAGTGGTCCTCGTCGTCATACTACGAAATCCTATTGGACCTCCATCACCACGCTATAAAAGCATACTAGACTATTGCACGAAGTCCTACTAAGTATCTAACGTCATGCCACGAAAATGTATTAAGCTATGTTGAGAAAGCAAATAAGATTCTATCGATACGCCAAAAGGGCGCTCTAATCCCTAAGTTTCTCCATGAAACTCAGTCGGGGGCTTTACACATACTATAAAGGACAACCTCATTAGGCTTACAGTACATATATACAAATTTAGGTCTATCTCTTTGGTAGTTCTCAAGTCCAACTTCAACCTATCCCAAATCTAATGAAAGATTATTCAAAAGAGCTAAATGACCTTCCTACTGTAACACCCCGCATTTTTAGCTCAAGATAATAAAATAAGAATAACTTAATTAAATATTCAAAATTAAGTAAAATGGACTACGCCGTTGCGTCCATATTGAAATTTTGTCAAAATAGACACCTGGTTTGCGTAAATCGGACACCGTATGAAGAAGTTATGAAGGTTTGAAATTTATATATGCGTAGAAAGGATAAATATATTAGGTTCATAAATTCAAAAATGGGTCCAAAAATTTGAAAATTGGTTCGAAATTCAAAATTTCAGAAGGCGACAGACTTTCCGCCCAGGTGGGTCAACACCCTCAAGGGTGGGCCAACACTGGGGTTGACCCCCTCAAGGGTGGGTCTGCCCACCTGCGACAGATTTTGGCAGATTAGGGGTTTTGAATTTCTAGACGATTCTGATAGCCTTAGGTCAAATTTGAGGGTCCTGGTTGCTCCATACACCTATAAATAAGGCCTTAGATCTAAACCTAAACCTCATAATTTGGTGGCTACACTGGAACTCTGCCATTACTCTCTCTCCTCAAATATATTCAAAAATTTAGATTTATAAATTAGAAAATATTAAATTAAGATCTGGAGGGAAGAGATTGATGTTTTTTTAGATGTTCAGAATTACGTGAAAGGAAAGGTAACGTTCCGTATCCTATCTATTCAATTTTCCTCCTCTTTCTTTTCCCTTTCTCTTTTAGAAAAAATAGTAAATCCATGATTATTAGGTTAAGAATTCAATTAGGGGAAAATCATGGAAGATTAGATCTGGACCAGATCCAGGATTTGGAAAGCTTACGAGGTGAGTGGATTTAAGCCAAATTATTTTAGATAATGGTACATAATCGTTTAGCATTCCCCTTTTTATTAATTGTGAAATTTCTAGATTAATTATAATTTTCTGTTGTAATGAGTTGAAATGTTAATATGAATATGTCACGGAATTCCTATGTTGAATTGGCTAAAGTATTGAATGTTTACCTGTTGGAGAAAATAAACTTGTTAGGATATGAATAGCCAATTCAGTGATTGTAACTACATGATTTACTTATGACATATTATTGAGTAATTGACATGTAACTTGATAGATTTGAATAATTACTCGGTAAAATGCTTAAATGTCAAAAATTAGAATTAAATACATGTTAAAAGGGACATGCGCCAAAATATAGGCATAACTTGACAACATGTAAATTGGATTACAGTAAACATATGAAGAGGATAATATGCCAAAAATTTACATGGAAAAAGGGATCTATTAAAATATGAACATGCCTAAATACACAATAATTTGAAACCGTAATGCCTTAGACACGAGGTTAGATTGAACTTGTGATAGAAGTCTGCCCGGACCCGCCCGGCCTATCCAGCATTCACAAGTGGTAAATCTAATGTGAGAGGTCTAAGTGCATAACTAAAAATGGTGCTAAGGCACAGGTTAAGTTGACTTTTGGTAGAAGTCTGCCCAGACCCGCCCGACAAATCCAGCGTCCACAAGTATAGGCTTAATGTGAGAGGTCTAGGCATATATATGTATATATATATATATATGTAAATATATGTATATAACAAGATATGAACAAATGGCAACAATAGTAATTAAAGGTCTAACTCAGAAAATAAGAAAGGACGGGATGTAGTGGACTGAGTTAGTGTGATGCGAAGGAAAAGTGTTGTATTTCCCTAAGCGACCTATTTCTGAGAACGTGGTTGCAAGTAAGACACAGTAAATTAAGTAAGAAAGGTAAAGAAATTACTTACTACCACGAATTTAGAAGTGAATGCATTATGAAAATAAATCAGTGATTCCTTCTATCAAACTGATAAGGTGCATGAAGTATTTTCCTTAAATAGAATAAGGAATATATATTATAGTAAATGAAGAATAATGGCTTACAACGGTAAATGGTTTAAAAGGGGAATGATAATCACTTATTATAAATAAATAACATTAATGAAAGTCATATATAATAGGTGGATTTGTCCAAGGGACAAAGTAAAGATTATAACATAGGTTATAATAAACTATTAAGGAAATAAGATAACTGGCGAAATGAGAGAAGGAGACAAGTAATCAGTAAATGGGGAAAACTAGAAGCCAGTTGAGAAAAAGGGGAGAGATATATGAAATATAAGAAATTGTACTTAATTATAAATTAAGTAACATTTAAGCTTGGAAGTCAGGAACCCATTGATAAGAACGGTTAGGCTTGTCCTAAGGACAAGAGGAACTTATAACATAGGTTATAATAAATGGGCAGAGAAACTTATTAATGGACCTTAGTTATTAGAACTAATTTAATGATAAGTTATAAAGACGGTGGAAATGGAATTATGATTAAATAAGAAGAATGAGGAAAACTTATGAAATGAAATAAGTTATATTTAATCATAAGTGGTAAGTGACATGTTGATTAGAAAACATGTGAACTAAGATGTACTTAATAATGTATTAATTATAACATGTTATTGTGAAATCAAACAAGAATATAAAAGAGATTGTGGATTACAGGCCTTGGGCCACAGTCTAGAGAATAACATGTCGTGGGCTTATTAATAAACTTAATGGGTTAAGTTATATGACTGAAATTAATAAGCAAGAAGAACTTGTTGACTTGATTAAGAAATCAATATGAATTGGAATAACCAAGTTAACTAGAAACCTAATGAGGTGAGGCAAGTGCGTAAAATAATTTTTAGACATTGGGTCTAACAACATATTAAATTGAGGCGCTTGGACCAGTCCGCATGTTTGAGGGTGAATAACCTAACAGAGTAGATCATCGTGGTGTTATAAGGCACGAGGGGAGCGTAATTCATCTAATTGTTCCGACAACTTCGAAGGACTGGAAGGGGAAGCACGCGGTTTCCTGAGATACGTAAGGTGCTCCTAGTAGCCGTTTATGCGGTGACAGAAGTTTTAGGCTGTGCTCGCAGAGGTTGGGTCTACGCGTAACTACTAGGTGGGTGGGCCTTGATTGCAGAAGTAGTTATGCAGTCAGAATGCTGTGACACGGTGACACCAGGGTGATTTGGCGGTTGCCTCAATCGGGAGGCATAGGGTCATGACCAATAAGGATAGTAGATCATCGGATATCTGTCATCGAAAGCCAGTGGGATGCGAAAAGACTAGAGCTAAACCCAAGATACCATTCACCCTTCACTATCGGGGTAGGGGGTTCAGGGGAGACGCTGCATGGATGTTTAGACTGTCTGCGTAGGGGCAGTCGCTTTGCTCTTATAGTCTTTACTAGTTGAGGGAGGGGCCGAGGTGGGGCCATAGCCACCGTGAAAACAGACCCTAAGGATATATGTATTTCAAGGCTCTAAAAGGCGGGCCTGTACTAGTATGTAAAAGCTCCTGACCGAGTTCCATGCTTCTTGTATCGCCCTGCCATGGAACTCGATGCACATTAGAGGACGTGCGATTAAGGCATCGAGCTATAATTGAAGAAACACATGGAGGACAGTTTAGATATATGCATGTCGTCTCTAGGTGGTGTATCGTAGACTTGACGGCATTATCCAATATGAACTTTGATTCAAACAAAGGGGGAAGTCTGTACGTTTGTGTAGCATAACAATGACAGGTATATGCGAAATGTAACATTGTTATATAGAAATCCGTACGTCACTACGGTGTAGGATGAGGGACTGCGTATATTTCAATAATGCTACGGTGGAGACCATGCGAGTGGGTTACCATGGGGTGTACCTTAATATTGGGGGTAGCTACATATATATACTATATTTGGTTAATCTACTGGGAAATAAATTGGTACGGCGTATGTGTAAGCCTTGGGTGATGATAACCCAAGAAACCTAATAAATAACAAAAAACGATTGAATGATATATGTAGGATTATCCAAAGTGTATAGTTAAAATCCAGTCACCACAACTTGTGTTCTGACCCCCTCCTCATAACATGCTCGCATGTTAGATTTGTGGCGGGGACACGATAGCATTGGATACTGTTATCCAGTATTATTAATACGGTAAGGCTATTTTTTGATAATATTATATTTTATCCATTCCCCTGTGAGATATTTTCTGAGCTCTAACATATTTTATGTCTCTGACTTTTCTGTAGAATACCAGAGCAAACCAATCCGAGTTTTGATGGATTGGAATTTTGAAAAAAATTGGTCTATCAGAATTCGAGTAGTTACATCTGGTATCAGAACTTAGGTTTAGGATTCCTATATAAATAGTGAGTGAACTTATTTGTATTTTTTAAAATATAAATATATTATATATATGTACCTAGATCCATAGAGGAACCCACTAAATAGAAAGAGTGTAATATGGTAAGAAATAGGATGCTTGTCTTGTACACTAAAGGAAAGAATATGGAAATCTGAGACCCTTAAGTAATTTAAGTGAAGAGTGTACAACGTACTTTGTATGAAAGGAAAGTGAATCCCATATGATTTGTATTTTGGGTTAGTGGGTTTGAAAACCTTATAAATTGGAAAAGGTTGAAAAGAGAAAAATGGATTAGGAATATATATAGTTGAGAGAAATGACCTTGGGGAGTGTCTAGGAAAGCCTAGAAGAATTGGAAACCCGCTTTGAATCTAACCCTATTATTAACTTTTAAGAACTTGAAATTATAAAAGTTTTGGGAAAATGGTTTATGGTCTTTTCAACTTTTAATCTTAAAAATTATAATTTTAAAATATGTAAAGAAGTACACATATTGAGTTTTAAAGAACAATTCTCTTAGAAAATGTGCATATTATAGAGCATGTATAGCTCGCTAGTTTTCTTGTTATATTTCATACAAGAGTTTTTAATAAAGAAAGATATTAAATCTCTATTCTTATGACAACCCTTTTTAATAAATTATTTTAAAATAATTTTGTTGGGTAGACAAAATAAGTGTAGAAATTAAGAATGGAGTGGATATTTGCACCTTGTAGTAAGAGAGTAAACCGACCTCATTGGTAAGAACAAGTCATAAACCCGATGGAGAAAATAGTTGTCTGTATCTACTCCAGTTTTGTGATTTGAAAAATAAAATGAATGACAATTTACATTTTTAAGATGTCAAGTTTTTATGGTTTGGCAAAAGAAAGTTTTCATGAGGAAAACACCGGTTTAGTATTTTTAATTTTTGAAGAAAAAGGGCCAAACCATGTTTTAAAAAGTATGGAGTAGGTAAGGATTAGTGCCTAAGAAAGATGGGAAAAGTTTTGTGGCTATAAAGTAAATAGCGAGAATTATCTTGGAATAATAGTGAGTTCCCGTGGAATGCGTAAGCATTGGAAAGCCTAGGATGTTCGTTGAAATAATTGTTGGTACACATTTAGGACTAGTGGCGACTACTCGATAGAAAAAGGGGCAAGTAATTGTTTAGACCCTGTTACTAATTTTTAGGTTAGGGGCAAAACCCATTACTACTTTTCAGTTGGGATCATTCCATTATATTGTTCTGGTCGGTAAGATAGGGTAACACCTGAACTTGTCGTGGATCCCATGGTTTAGACTTTTCTGACAGAGGGAGAAATAGTCCCGAGATTCTTGGCTCTTAGTAGTAGCTATATAGGGTGTCTGTTCACTTGTTTTAGTTGAAAGACTAGAGGCTTATTTAAATTTAAACTAAGATCAGATTATTAAGTAAGCCAAGAAAAGAAAAATAGTACAACTAAAAAGGAAATAGAAAATTCAGCAAAGCAGCAAAAATGGAAAATTATGAGAAAAGATGAATAAGAAAAAAAATTCCAAGATAAGATGAAAAAGAAAATCAATAACAAAGAAAATTTCTTATGTGGGCTATGCTTGGATAGGAAAATAGGGAAACTTTATAAATAGTTACATAAAAATTCAAGTATGGTTAGAAAAAGGTTGAAAAAGAAAACCGGGAGATGCAGTGTTTTCCGTTTTCCACCTTTTTGTAACACAAGAGATCGAATTTAGAAAATTACTTTTTTTTTTTTTGAAATTCAAAAAATAAAGTTGGTTGGTAGGATTATGGGTGCAACAATTGGATGAACTATGCTCTTACTCGATAAGAGTGTGGGAAAATTTAGGTGAAAAAGCTTTTAGATTTTCCAAATATTGAATTCATGTAGAACTGCCAGTATATTTAGGATGTGAGCATCATATCTTGAAAGGGTTTTTAAGAAAATTTGCATACACATTGGAGATACTGCTTAGGCATACATGCATTATTTTGTTGTACTTCACTTTGCATAAGTGCACAATGTTTGCAAAAATTGGATGCATACATGATGGATGTATATTATGCGAAGGGTTAATTGATTTTACCCTTTTTAAATTTCGAGGACGAAATTTCCTAAGGGTGGGAGAATTTAACACCCCGCATTTTTAACTCAAGATAATAAAATAAGAATAACTTAATTAAATATTCAGAATTAAGTAAAATGGACTGCGCTATTGCGTCCATCTCGAAATTCTGGTCAAAATAGACACCTAGTTTGCGTAGACCGGACACCATATGAAGAAGTTATGGAGGTTTTAAATTTGTATATGCGCAGGAAGGATATATATACATATACATATATATATATATATATATATTAGGTTCAAAAATTCAAAAATGGTCTAGAAATTCGAAAATCGGTTCAAAATTCAAGAATTTAGAAGGCGGCAGATTTCCCGCCCTGGTGGGTGGACACCGATGTCGACATCCTCAAGGGTGTGCCAGCACCGGGGTCGACCCCCTCAAGGGTGGGTCTACCCACCTGGGCAGATTTTGGCAGATTAGGGTTTTTGACTTTCTGGACGATTCTGATAGTTTTCGTCAAATCTGATGGTCCTGGTTGCTCCACACACCTATAAATAAGACCTTAGACCTAACCATAAACCTCATAATTTGGCGGCTACGCTGGAGCTCTGCCACTACTCTCTCTCTCTCTCTCCTCAAATATATTTAGAAATTTAGATTTATAAATTAGAAAATATTAAATTAAGATTTGGAGGGAAGCGATTGATTTTTTTTTTAGGCTTTGAGAATTACGTGAAAAGCAAGGTAACGTTTCAGATTCGATCTATCAATTTTTCCTCCTCTTTCTTTTCCCTTTCTCTTTTAGAAAAAAATAGTAAATCCATGATTATTAGGTTCTGAATTCAATTAGGGGAAAATCATAGAAGGTTAGATCTGGACCAGATCCTGGATTTGGAAAGCTTACGAGGTGAGTGGATTTAAGCCATATTATTTTAGATAATGGTACATAATCGTTTAGCATTCCCCTTTTTATTAATTGTGAAATTACCAGATTAATTATAATTTGTTGTTGTATTGAGTTGAAATGTTAATATGAACATGTCACGAAATTCCTATGTTGAATTGGCTAAAGTATAGAATGTTTACCTGTTGGAGAAAATAAACTTGTTAGGATATGAATAGCCAATTCAGTGATTGTAACTACATGATTTATTTATGACATATTATTGAGTAATTATCATGTAACTTGCTAGATTTGAACAATTACTCGATTAAATGCTTACATGTCAAAATTAGAATTAAATACATGTTAAAAGGGACATGCGCCAAAATATAGGCATAACTTGACAACATGTAAATTGGATTACAGTAAATGTATGAAGAGGATAATATGCCAACAATTTACATGGAAAAAGGAATAACTATTAAAATCTGAATATACCTAAATACACAATAATTTGAAACTGTAACGCCTTAGGCACGAGGTTAGATTGCACTTGTGATAGAAGTCTGCCCAGACCTACTCGGACTTGCCAACATTCACAAGTGCTAAATCTAATGTGAGACGTCTAAGTGCATAACTAAAAATGGTGCTAAGGAACGAGGTTGAGTCGACTTATGGTAGAAGTCTGCCCGGACCCGCCCAGCAAATCCCGCATCCACAAGTGTAGGCTTAATGTGAGAGGTCTAGGCATATGTATGTTCATATATATATATATAAATATATGTATATAACAAGATATGAATAAATTGCAATAATAGTAATTAAATATCTAACTCGGAAAATAAAAAAGGAAGGGATGTAGTGGACTGAGTTAGTGTGATGCGAAGGAAAAGTGATGTATTTCCCTAAATGACCTATTTCTGAGAACGTGGTTACAAGTAAGCGACAGTAAATAAAGTAAGAAAAGTAAAGAATTTACTTGCTACCACAAATTTAGATGGGAATACGTTATGAAAATAAATCACTGATTGCTTCTATCAAACTTATAAGGTGCATGAAGTATTTTCCTTAAACAGAATAAGGAATATATATTACACTAAATGAAGAATAATGGCTTATAACAGTAAATGGTTTAAAAGGGAATGATAATCACCTATTATAAATAAATAACATTAATGAAAGTGTTGTTGTAACGACCCAGGGAATTTGCCATCCTGGTTATCAACATAAACTCAGTGTCGATTATCCACGCATTGGAAATACTGGATAGTTAATATAAAGAAGTTAGAGGGTAAGAATAGACAAGGTAGAAAATTAGAATAGAAGAAGAAGATCACAACAACATAATCAAAGTAACGCAAATCTCACAGCGGAATGAATAAAATATAACATAACTTTGAAATAACACCAGTATATGTATACAATAACATTTACCAGCGTACAACACTTACAACACAGCGGAAATCCTGACTACTTGAATGTCTGTACAAATTTGGGCACCCAAGAGTTTAGGGAAAACAAAATAAAATCCAGGTCAGTCATGGGACTGGTATGAGTAAACAATTTAAAACAATTTGAGAAAAGAAACGATATCACATAAGACCACGCCGTATAACACGGAACGAATTTTTCCCTTATGAGAATCCAAAACACTTGATTCAACATTCAAAAACTCTTTTGAAAGAAACGATAATCTTTATATCAAAATCCTTTTGATATTATACTAGTGTCTATCAACCATAATATAATAATCATCTAGCAGAACGCTTTCATCTCACGTTCCACATACATAATATATAATCAAAAACCGTGGGTGCTTATTGGGTAATGGATTCCAACTGGCAAGGTATGGGACCACCTTCCAACAGTGTATCTCTAGAGAGGAATACACTGGGTTCAACAAGAACATCTTGTTACCTAGGCTAAACATGACCGATCACTCATTTCGCTTGAGTGTACCGAATGTATTATCACCAATGGTTGGGACCAGAAACCATTTCACGAAAGGGACAACATCGAAATAGTTTATAATAAATGGAATTTCTCTAGATCAGGTGACAATACACCCTAATTGGCAGCTAACTACATAGCCATGTGACCTACCCGATTTTATACCATTTCCTGATTGTGAGGCTATAGGCCATAACATAGAGATCACACCTCTATTTACTTTGAATGTCACATTGTCATCAAATCACAAATTGATTTCCCCAAAAATACCACTGGTATACAGCTAAGAGAAACGAATTCCTCCGCCATCAAACATAAATACGTTTGGAGAGATCCACTTACGCGATCTATTAAATATACTCTGCCAGACATTCTTCCATACAGGTCGTCCTGGGACTGGACAGACCGAAGGTACTATTCTATAAATCCATCTTAGGCAATTTCTACCTAGGATTTACTGAACAGCCCTTGCGTAACTCCGTCTTCAACTATCTTCATCATATTTGATTCATAACGCTAATGCCATACGGAGTGGTTTTCAGATAATATATCTGATTCCAGTCTCTCCATATTGGCAATGGAAATGGTCAATATCTTTGATAGTCGGTCATTTAATTATCAAAGGAAAACATGTGTACAACAATCCCAAATGGAAATCTTATCGATCAATCATCATTTCATTTCCCAATTTCCCATTTATCGTTTTGCATATATTCATAAATTTCTTATTTTCTAAAAATTAGAAAATATACGTTATTAACTTTGGAAAACGTTTCGGTTTCTGATTCACACATCAATTTCTTTCCTCCTATATCAGTCTCTAACTGTAAACTAGTAAGAGAACAACTTCCCAAGTATAAACCCGAAGCCCGAATTCAACATCAGATCGATACCCAGAACGCCACTCAACTCAACTAAATTCTAGTCAGTTTCTAATTTCAGTAATTCCATTTAAATTCCTAATTCAAAACCCCAAATTCCTTTATAATATTTTATTTGCAAAATATTTAATTTCATCTAATTTTTCACATTTATTTTTCACATAGAATGTGAATAATATTTCTTAATATAATCAAAACAGTTTGATTTCGTATTTTAAAAACGATATCCCAAATCCAATTTCTTTTCATACTTCTACTTATAGAATTTTCATATAAAAACATGTTTTATACTTCTAACACTAAAATCTCATTTAATTCTCTTTAAAAATGCTAAATTCAAATTCCATTAAAAACATCGGTGTTAAAACCGATTTTCACTTCTCTGTATAAATTCATATTTATATATCCATTTTATCCAATGATAAATATTTTATTTAATTTATAAACATCATTTATAAATTTATCTTTCCAATTTATATATGTTAAAACAGATTTTATTCAATATCTACTTTAAATCCATATCATGTTATACCCGTTTGCGAAGCACGGGTGTAAATCTTCCCAATGTAAAATTCTCCTTTTATAAAATTCTTTCTGTTTTGCAAATTTTCTTTTATAATTCTATTTATTTTCCAAATAAATATTCCTTGTATAATATCCTATTTATTTTCCAAATAAATATTTCATTTTCAATATCATATTTGTTTCCTATGAATATTTCATTTTCAAAATACACTTTGAAAATTCCCTTTTTACATTCTAGTATTTCTTATGGTATTTAAAATACCAATTAACCAGACCAGTGTCATCATAATCAATCACAGGTTTTATATCACATCATATATCACAATATATGAAAACAAACAGTATTATAAATATTGAGGAATCCAGTTGGATCCCTCCAACCTGTTTCCCTGTATCACAGATGTTAAATATTACAAGTAACATCGATTTCATTTCAATATGAAATATTCTGATAACATAATCGACATTTGATTAACGATTTACATATATATATATATATATCTTTATTTATAATTTCAACCAATAAATCAGCAATTCAACCAAACAATCCACACACAACAATTAATCAATCAACATTTATCAATACTAGATTATATTTATAAAAATATAAACTGTATAGATTTAGTGAGACTTACTCACATTGGATGGTCATTGTTAAATAAGGATAAACTGTCTTTGATTCAGATCAGACAATTTATTTCGCTATAAATTGTAATGAGCTCCAATTCACTCCCAGTCAGTTCCATTTTGTAGCAGTCGTCCATACGATCCCAGCGGATCTAGTTTTGTCTAATTCCAATACCATATAGAAGAGTTATTCATTTTACAAGTTATACGGTTATTAACAATAGATTAACTAAATTTTAATTTGAGTTTGGGGATTTACCAGAATAGTCGACCTAACTTCTCAACAAGAAAACCCGAACCGCTCCCTTCTTCTTCTACATCCGTTCCTCCAGTATACATCGTGGAAAACAAATGGCCATTTCCGTTCTTTCCATCCACAAGAAGTCCCTAATCTCTTCACTATAAATCCACTAAAAATATCCATTATTTCTCTCATCACAAACTCTCCCTCCTCATACCATAAATGCTCAATTTGTCGCACCCTTCTTCCCACAATTTCAGAAATCCACAAACACCATTTCACCATTACAAAATACACAAACTTCGAATACTCCATCTGCCATCAACTAATCCACCCACGGATCACACCATTAACCTCCTCGTCGAAAACTCCATCTTCCTATAACCACAACATGGAGCTCGATGCTTTCTTTCTGGTTATGGTTCCTATCCTTCACGCATCACTGCAGTAAAGACCCCGACTCCATAAACCATCGCACACCCCAATACTCTGCCAAACTGTGCCAATTTCCACCCTGATCACACATATTACCACCAAACTCCACCATGTTGCTTAAATCGAGAATGAACTTGAACCCTAATCCCGTTGCTAACATACCAGCAACAGAACTGATGTCGAGCTCCAAAAAAATGCTAGTGCGTGGAAGAGCATTGAGAAATGAATTCGAATATCCATGTTAGAGGATTTATAGATTTTTATCCAATTTATTTTGGATTTTTGAAGACTTTCTTTTATCATGTTTGGAATAAAGTGACTGCCGGCGGAAAAGTGTTTGACTGCAGAATGAAAATCCTAGGGTTAGAAGGATGTTGGGATATTTATAGATATGATATATATTTTTTAATTCAATTTTTATATTAATATATATTGAACCATTCTCTCTAATTAGCGTTTAAAAATTCGTATGACTATATACGAATCCCGGTTTTCGATGGAAATGGACATGCAGCTACAGTTCGACATTATGGACCCAAGGAAAATTTTTTTATCAAATTCTGAGTCCATTTTCTCTCACAACGTATTTTTAAATTCAAATTATCAACTTTTTTTCACATTAAAATCACGTATGGCTACATACTGACTCCAAAAATCACGAAAATTGAAATTTAACAATAATTTAATATTCTGGATCCAACAAAATTAGTTTCATCGAAAACGGAGGTCGTTTGCAAAAATGGCTGTTTTCTGAGCTTTAAATAAACCTATTTAAATATTAATATATTTAAAAATAATTAAATTAAATATTAAAAAATTAATATTATCGTATATATTCACAATAGAATATTATATAGCTCCATAATATTCTTATCTGAATTTATAACTCGATATTTTAAATCCAAATTAAATCAATATTCAATTTATATTGAAAATCCATTTATAATTTAAATAAATCGTAATAAATTATAAAGGAATTCCATAGCGGCTTTTTGAAAATTTGATTTGAACATAAATCAAAATCTACATGACGAAATCCATATTTTTCTCTTCCATTAGAAAGATATACTTAACCAGCTCCGAACATTTCTTGTATCACAGAAATTTGGCTTAAAACGGATTCGGTATATTCGTTTAAAGTTCGAATAGCCAAATTACGAACTGCTGCGCCATTTCGATCTCGATTATAATTATAATATAATTATACTTTCAATTGTTGTTTATATAATATATTTGTTGATATGATTCAACTCTAAACTGAAATATATATATTATAAATGATCCAATTCACACAATATTGTGAATTCCACTATTTCCGACTGTTTCGAAAATTAAATATATTATTCTATTATTTATAAATTAAATATTCAATATTATTTAATTCTGGTCATTTTAAATTACCAAACCATTATTTAAATAATTAAATAAATAAATTATTATACCTTAAAAATATGGGATGTTACATTCTTCCCCCTTTAAAATAATTTCGTTCTCAAAATTGCAAAGATAGAAAACAACCCTATTAACTGGATTAAAAATTATTTGTTTACTTCTTAAATTTTAGTTTCACTACACCAATTAGTTTCTATTAAAATATTCATTCATTCCGCCAACCTAAAATTTCTAGAAATTCTGAAAAAAATTCGGAAAATTTTGCCAGTACCTCTTTTGTACGGGTCAATCGGTACAACTACAACTCACCTCTCTGGGCCTTCTCCAACCCAAAGAAAATCAAACAGCCAAGCGCTTGCCAAATAGGCTCATAAATCACCAAATTCAAATAGAAATAAACTTGTACCTTTTTTCGGGTGTATCATTATATCCTTCTCATCTGCTACCAAATCAACATATACACATGTCATCCAATCAAACTCCAATCAGTTTTATCCTCAAAACCAAATACTTTTCTTATACAGGCTAAATTCCTTCAAATTCAAATTCCATTCTTGATTCCAACTCTTAACTCTCCCATCCGATTTTTCTCGATATTTTCTATCTCAATTCAATTCCCACTTAACGGATTTCAATTCAATTTTAATTTCTATTTGCTTTTACAAATTCTAATTTAATTTGTTTTTAATCCAAATAGTCTCTTCTGGGATTTTAAACAACTTTGCTTTTCAAAAACCAAACTTTTCTTTTTAGGATTTCAAACAACTTGCTTTTCTCACAACAAATCAAAATGAATATCTTTTGTATTAGTTAATCACTTACAACTTGAAAATGAATACTGATGATGTGGTCAGCATCATCAGAGTTATTTCCCAACGACTGAAGTGAGATCAATACCATATCACATTTCAGAATCATCTTTAAAGATCTCCATTTTGAAATTTATTTCAAAGTATCCTTTACATTGCTCGTAAAACAATTTAAAATCTTCCAGGATTTTAAAATTTCATATATTCAATTTAGTCCATTTATAAACACTTATTCACATTTCCAGAGTTTTAATTCCAATTCTGATTTAAATTTCAGATTTAGTCCATCTAATTTCATATATTACACTTATATGAATTTTGATCGGTTACTTACATAACCATTTATTTTATAATCTTACTCGATTATAATAACTACTAGCACATCCTATACTATAACATTTCCAATATTTTTTATATCAAAATATAATTTGGGCAAAAATCATTTAATTTTCCCTCTTTTCAAAACATACTGTGTTGGTCTATCGTATTCAAGTGTTTAGAAACCCCTACCGATATAGTGGATCAAATTGATCGATCAAAATCCATAAACAACTCGACCAATAAATCTCCGCAATATAAAACAATTTTTATAAAATCTACGAATACGTTCACTCGTATATATACGCTCAACTCAATCTAGGGTATTACTTACCCCATCTCTACTGAGTCACTGAGTCACGCCACGGAGCCAAGGTACTTACTTAACCTTATGCTCTGATACCACTGTAACGACCCAAGGAATTCGCGATCTTAGTTATCGACATAAACTCAATGTCGACTATCCAAGCATCAAAAATACCGGATAGTTAATATAAAGATGTTAGAGGGTGAGAATAGATAATATAGAAAATTAAATAGAAGAAGAACATCACAACAATGGAATTAGAGTAACACGAATCTCACAGCAGAACGAATAAAATATAACATAACTTTGAAATAACACCAGTATATGTATACAATAATATTTATCAGAGTACAACACTTACAACACAGCAGAAATAAACAATTGTTATAAAATCCTGAAGCCTCCTGCTCCAAGCTCTTAGTATATCAGTAAAATCCTGACTACTTGATTGCCCGTACAAATTTGGGTACCCAAGAGTTTAGGAAAAACAAAACAAAATAAACTCTGGGTCAGTCATGGGACCTGTATGAGAAAACAATTTAAAATAGTTTGAGAAAATAAACGATATCTCATAAGACCACGCCGTATAACACATAACGGGTTTTCCCTTATGAGAATCCAAAACACTTGATTCAACATTCAAAAATCCTTTTGAAAGAAATGATAATCTTTATATCAAAATCCTTTTGATATTATAATAGTGTCTATCAACCACAATATAATAATCATCTAGCAGAACGCTTTCATCCCATATTCCACATATATAATATATAATCAAAAACCGCTGGCGCTTATTGGGTAATGGATTCCAACTGGCAAGGTATGTGACCACCTTCTAACAGTGTATCTCTAGAGAGGAATACACCGGGTTCGACAGGAACATCTTGTAACCTAGGCTAAACATGACCGGTCACTCATTTCGCTTGAGTGTACCGAATGTATTATCACCAACGACTGGGATCAGCAACCGTTTCTCGAAAGGGACAACATCGAAATAGATTATAGAAGTAAATGGAATTTCTCTAGATCAGGTGATAATACACCATAATTGGCAGCTAACCACTTAGCCATGCGACCTACCCAATTTTATACCATTTACTAATTGTAAGGCTAGAGGCCATAATGTAGAGATCACACCTTTATTTACTTTGAATGTCACATTGTCATACCCGCCAAATCACAAATTGATTTCCCTAAAAATGTCGTGGGTATACAGCTAAGAGAAACGAATTCCTCCACCACCAAACTTAAATAAGTTTGGAGAGATCAACTTACGCGATCTATTAAATATACTCTGTCAGACATTCTTCCATACGGGTCGTCCTGGGACTGGACAGACCGAATATACTATTATATAAATCCATCTTAGGCAATTTATACCTAGGATTTACTGAACAGCCCTTGCATAACTCCGCCTTTAATTATCTTCTCATATTTGATTCGCAACGCTAATGCTATACGGAGTGGTTTTCAGATAATATATATGATCCCGACCTCTCCGTATTGACAACGAAAAAGGTCAATTTCTTTGATAGTCGGTGATTTAACTATCAACGGAAAACATGTGTACAAACAACGGTCGTATTCCCAAATGGAAATCTTACCGATCAATCATCATTTCATTTCCCATTTATCGTTTCCATATATTAATAAATTCCTTATTTTCTAAAAATTAGAAAATATATGTTGTTAACTTTGGAAAACGTTTCCATTTCTGATTCATGCATCAATATCTTTCCACCTCTATCAATCTCTAACTGTAAACTAGTAAGAGGACAATTCCCAAGTATAAACCCCATAGGCCGAAACCAACATCAGATCGATACCCAGAAAGCCATTCAACTCAACTAATTTCCAGTCAGTTTCTATTTCAGTAATTTCATTTAAATTCCTAATTAAAACCCCCAAATTCCTTTATAATATTTTATTTGCAAAATATTTACTTTTATCTATTTTTTCACATTGAATGTCAATAATATTTCTTAAAATAATACAAACAGTTTGATTTCGTATTTTAAAAATAATATCCCAAATCCAATTTCTTTTCATACTTCTATTTATTGAATTTTCATATAAAAACTTATTTTATACTTCTAACACTAAAATCTCATTTAATTCTCTTTAAAAATGCTGAGTTCAAATTCCATTAAAAACATCGGTGTTAAAACAGATTTTCACTCCTCTATATAAATTAAGATTTATATATCCATTTTATCCAATGATAAATATTTTACTTAATTTGAAAACATCGTTTATATAATTATCTTTCCAATTTATATATGTTAAAATAGATTTTTATTTAATATCTACTTTAAATCCATATCATGTTATACCCGTGTGCGAAGGGTGTAAATCTTCCTAATGTAAAATTCTCCTTTTATAAAATTCTTTCAATTTTACAAACATTTCTTTTATAATTATATTTATTTTCCAAATAAATATTCCTTGTATAATATCCTATTTATTTTCCAAATAAATATTTCGTTTTCAATATCATATTTATTTCCTATAAATATTTCATTTTCAAAATACACTTTGAAAAATTCCTTTTTACATTCCAGTATTTGTTATGGTATTTAAAATACCAATAAACCAAACCAGTGTCATCATAATCAATCACAGG
Organism: Allium sativum; assembly: GCA_030737875.1. NCBI lineage: Eukaryota > Viridiplantae > Streptophyta > Magnoliopsida > Asparagales > Amaryllidaceae > Allium > Allium sativum. The sequence goes on along the minus strand of CM060909.1, from coordinate 673,099,667 downwards.
TTTCATATCACATCATATATCACAATATATGAAAACAAACAGTATTATAAATATTGAGGAATCCAGTTGGATCCTTCCAACCTGTTTTCCTGCATCACAGGTGTTAATATAAATAACATCGATTTCATTTCAATATCAAATATTCTGATAAACAGAATCAATATTTGATTAGCGATATATATATATATATATATATATCGATATCTATAATTTCAACCAATAAATCAGCAATTCAACCAAACAATCCACACATAGTAATGATTTTTCATCATTTATCAATACTAGATTATAGTTATAAAAATATAAACTGTATAGAGTTAGTGAGATTTACTCACATTGGACAGTCATCGTTAAATAATGATAAACTGTCTTTGACTCAGATCAGACAATTTATTTCTCTATAAATTGTAACAAGCTTCAATTCACTCCCAGTAAGTTCCATTTTGTAGTCGTCGTTCATACGATCCCACCGAATCCTATTTTGTCCAATTCTGATATCGTGTGGAAGAGTTATTCATTTTACAAGTTATACGGTTATTAAAAATAGATTAACAAAATTTTAATTTGAGTTTTGGGCTTTACCAGAATAGTCGGCCCAACTTCTCAACAAGAAAACCCAACTTGCTTCATTCTTCTTCTACACTCGTTCCTCCAGTATACATCATGGAAAACAAATGGCCATTACTGTTCTTTCTATCCGCAAGAAGTCCCTAATCTCTTCAATATAAATCCACTAAAAATGTCCATTATTTCTCTCATCACAAACTCTCCCTCCTCATACCATAAATGATCAAATCATCACACCCTTCTTCCCGCGATTAAAGAAATCCGCAAACACCATTTCACCATTTCAAGATACATATACTTCGAACACTCGATCTACCATCAACTAATCCACCCAGCGATCACACCATTAACCTCCTCGTCAAAAATACCATCTTCCTATACCCAAAACATGGAGCTTTATGGTTATGGTTCCCATCCTTCATGCATCACTGCAGTAAAGATCCTGACTCCAAAAACCATTACACACCACAATACTTTGCCAAACCGTGCCATTTTCCACCCTGATCACACATATTACCACCAAACTCCACCACATTGATTAAATCAAGAATGAACTGGAACCCTAATTCCGTGGCTTACATACCGGCGATAGAACTGATGTCGAGCTTCACAAAAATTGTAACGGCTGGAAATTTCCGACTCCTCGAGAGTCGGAAATTCCGAGACGTTAGTGAAAGAATTTAGAAGGTGAGAAAGAAAAGATAGAACTAATAGAATAGAAGAAGAAGAAGAACATCAGAATCATCAGAGTAACACGAATCTCACAGCGGAATGAATAACATATAATATATAACATAACTTTGAAGTAAACAGTTATATATATACAATAGCACTTATCAGAGTACAACACTTACAACACAGCGGAAATAACTATAGCTATAAAATCTTGCAGCCTCCTGCTCCAAGCTCTCCAAGTATATCTGTAAATCCCGACTACTTGACTGCCCGTACAAATTTAGGCACCCAAGAGTTTAGGGAAAACAACAAAGTAAACTCCGGGTCAGTCATGGGACTGGTATGAGTAAAATAGTTTAAAACAGGTATAGGGTATCTCATAAGACCACGCCGTGAATACGGAACGGGTTTTTCCCTTATGAGTATCTGAACAACTTTGACAAGCAATATCATTGTGATATTATAATAATGTCTAAGTACAAATAGGTATCAATCTAGCAGAAACGCTTGCATCTCACGTTCTACATACATAGTATAAAATCATAAACCGCAGGGCGCTTATTGAAGATTGGATTCCAACAGACAAGGTATGGGAGCACCTTCTGAATAGTGTACTCTAGAGGTGATACACTCGGGTTCAACAAGAACGTCTTGCAACCCGGCCACACATGACCGCTCACTCATTTAGCTTGAGTGTCGCGAATATACTGCCACCACGGTTATAGGCCATCAAACCGTCATCCGAAGATACAGAATCAAAAAGAAGTATAAATATGAATATTCTCTAGATCGGTGACAATACACCCTGCTTGGGGATGACCCAACTAGCCATGCTGCCTAGCCCAACTTTTGTTACTTCCTGGTTGTGAGGCTAGAGGCTACGTCTATCTTCAGAACATCTGATCACCATTCACTTTAAATGCCACATCGTCATACCCGCCAAATCACAAATTGACTTATCCAAAAATAACACGGGTATACAGCTAAGAGAAACGAATTCCTCCGCCACCAAACGTGAATACGTTTGAACAGATCAACTTACGCGATCCATTGGATATACTCTGTCAGACCTTCTTCCATATACGTTGTCCTGGGACTGGACAAACCGAAGGCACTATTCAGTATATCCATCTTAGTCACTGTTATCTAAGACTTATACAACAGCCCTTGCACTTTACTCCGTCTTCAAATTATCTTTGGCATATATTGCTCGCAACGCTTATGCCGATACAGAGTGGTTCTTTGGATAATAATCCAACCGGTCTCTCCATATTAACAACGTTAAAATGGTAAAACTTTGATAGTCTGTGATTCAACTATCAAATGAAAACATGTCGGTGTGCAAACAACGATCTTATTTCCAAATGGAAATTCGATCGATCAATCATCATATGTTCATATTTCCTTATTTCATATATTTAGAAAATATATGTTATTAATCATTGGAAAACATTTCCATAGCTTATTTTCACATCCCTATTATTTCGCAACTATCAGTCCCTAACTTTAACTAGTATGAGAACAATTCCCTAAGTATCAATACGGAAGGTCGAAACCAACATCAGATCGTCACTTAGAAAACCGTTCATCTTACCCTCTCCAGTCAGTTTCTGAATTTGCTTAACTCTATTTCTTAAATTCTTATCATGAAAACATTTCATTTTCTATGTTTAGAAAACATATCCGATTATATTTGGAAAACGTTCCCAAAACCCATTTACGGATTTCAAGTGAACGTTGTATAAAACATCGTTACGCTTAATCCATTAATCGCTTATTACTTCACTGTATTTCAAATCAACCTTTTCTATCGAACCACAACTATTCCTTCGTCAATTCTGAAGTCAATCAAGTTGGGGTATAATTACCTCGCATACCTTAATTTAACAACGTCCTTTACTGTGAAATAGATAAAGCTCGTCACTCACTTTTTACAATCATCTGTTTACGCAAATTCTCGGATTCAGGTTACGAATCCACTTCTTATATGACAGTGTTTGATTATAACTATAATGTTATAATTCCTACTTCTGCAATATCTAACCTAAATTATAACTTTATCTCCTAACTCGAATAATTAAACGGACACCTAATTTCTTAATCAATAACTAAACCTTGATTTAAAACCCGGAAAGTAAATAGTACTTTCCCGAATTCGCTATAATCGAATTCGACGTATAACTCTCTTTCGAGTAATCTCTATTTGATTAACTCTTCTTCGAATAACCTATATCCGATTATCTCTCTTCGAATAACTCATATTCGAAATCTCTCTCTTTCGAATAAACAATATTCGATCTCTTTCTTTCGAATATGCTATATTCGAAAATCTCCTTTCGATTTACTAATCGATAACTCCTTTCGATCAAACTAAAATCGATAACTCCTTTAACTCTATTCGAATAACTAATATTCGACTAACTCTTTTGGATCGACTCATTTGATTAACTCCTTCGAATAACTAATTCGAATAACTTACCTTCGAATAACCAATATTCGATTTACTCTAACTCGATTAACTTAATTCTAATCGATTTACTCCATTTCGATTCAACTTAATTCAAATTGATTAACTTAACTCAAATTGATTAACTCCTTTCGAATAACTAAATTCGATTAACTCAAATTGAATAACTAATATTCAATTAACTCTTACGTGTTCAACTCTATTCGAATAACTAATTCGAATAACTTAATTGATAAATTATATTCACTTCTATCCTATCGAATAAACTATATTCGATATCTCCTCCAACACTATTCGAATGAACTATATTCGATTAACTTCTCTAACTCTATTCGAATAAATTATATTCGATTAACTCTTTTAACTTTACTCGAATAACTATATTCGATTAACACTTTCTTTCGAATAGCTATATTCGATTAACTCTTCGACTAACTCCTTTGGATTAACTAACTTCGAATAACTCCTTTGGATTACTAACTTCGAATAACTCCTTTGGATTAACTAACTTCGAATAACTCCTTTGGATTAACTAACTTCGAATAAATAATATTCGGTAACTCTTCTCAAATGAATAACATTTGATTTCTCCACTCGAATAAACTATATTCGATTACTCTTCCCTCGAATACTCTATATTCGATAACTCTACTTCGAATAAGTGATATTCGGCAACTCTACTCGATTAACTCCACTTGGATAACTCTAACTGGTCAACTCTAACTGGTCAACTTTAACTGTTTATCTTTAACTGGTAAAATTTAACTGGTTAACTCAAATGGTTTAACCTAACTGGTTAACTCAAATGGTTTAACCTAACTTGATTTACTTGTCTCGATTAACTGAACTAATCCACTTAGTTTAACTTAGTTAATTCACTTTGATTAACTCTAACCGATTTACTTAGTTTAACTCAGCTAATTCACTTTGATTAACCCAACTAATTTACTTCGATTAACCAATTAGTTTAACTTGACTAATTCACTTAGTTTGACGCAACTAATTACCTTTGATTTACAAATTAGTTTAACTTAACTAAGTCACTTAGTTTGACGCAACTAATTCACTTTGATTTACAAATTAGTTTAACTTAACTAATTCACTTCGATTAACCGCTTAGTTTATCTTAACTAATTTACTTTGGTTAACTTAACCAATTACTTTGATTAACTCGACTAACCTGCTTTGGTTAACCTAACAAATTACTTTGTTTAACTCTATTCGAATAAGTAATTCGAATCACTCTAATGTGTTTAACTCTATTCAAATATCTAATTCGAATAACTCATTTCGAAAGATTTCCTTTTTACAACGTTTATCCATTGATAAAGATTTACTTTTTTACTAGTTTATCCATTTATAAAGATTTACTTTTAGTGACGGTTCTTCGCTTTATAAATGTCCTTTTAATAACGTTTCTACTTCTCTATATAAGTCCAGACTTATATATATTCCATTTATCAACGATAAATAATTTATTTAATTTATAAAACATTATTTATAAATTAATCTACTTCAATTTATCTGTTTAAAACAGATTTCCTATTTAATATCTCATTTAAATCCATATCGTGTTATACCGTGTGCGAAGCACGTGTTTAAATCTATCCTTGTATAATTCTATTTATTTTCCGAACAAGTGTTCCTTTATTTATTCCCTAAATAAATATTCCTTTATTCCATTTATTTATAATCTAAATAAATGTTCCTTTATTTATTTCCTAAATAAATAAATGTTTTCATTTTATAAAATCCTATCGATTTTATAAATAAGATTTATTTTCAATATAAACATTGAAAATTCCCTTTTTACATTCTAGTATCACCTACGGTGTTTAACGTGTCGTATAACAATGATCGGTATCATTCAAACATATGAAATCAATAACAGATTTCATAACACATTATATATCACAATATATGAAAAACGGTAAAATAAATGTTGAGGAATCCAGTCGGATTCCTCCAACCTGTTTCCCTGCATCCACAGATGTTAGACAATATAGGTAACATCATTTTCAGTTCCATATGATATATTCTGTTAAACAGAATCAATATAGAAATTTAACTAACCGACTAGCAGTTCAATCAAACAATCAACACACAGTCAAACAGATAATTTTAACAGTTCTAACAATACAACATGAAATTATAAACTGTTCAGAGTTAGTGAGATTTACTCACCTTGGACGATCATCGTTGATAACGATAACCATCGCTTGATTCAGACGGACAATTTATTTCGCCATAAATTGTAATGAGCTCCGATGGACTTTCAGTCAGTTCCATCGTGTAGTGTCCATCCACACGATCCCAACGGATCTGACCATTCGTGATTCTGATATCGTATGGATAAGAAATTCATTTTACAAGTTAAAACTGTTTAACATTTCAAATCACATAATTAATAGTTAATTAACCTCAACTAATTTCCCCCCTTAGCCACGTCATCAGCTCCTAATACCCTGCTCACTTCTTTTCTTCCTGAACGAAATCCACTCCGCCCATATACTCCCAGAAATTGCCGATTTCTTCAATCCATCCTTTATTTTGCATGCCACCACAACCGTTCTATTCCTCATCAATTACCCAGTACCTTCTCCAGTTAACAAATCCACGCTCCTCATATATTCGAACAAAATCTGTTCAGTTCGATCACAATTTAACGCACCCATACTTGACATTAAAACCAACAGAATCATACCATACACTCCTTACCCAAAACGCTGGCTTCCCCAAACCAAAACCAACGCCGAACTCTCCCTACCCACTTCAGAACTTCGAAATCGAACGCAGCTTAACACCAAGTACCATCATCGAACTGAGTACCTCAAACCGCCCTACACATCGGACCACCTGACGTTGATCTGAGATTGCCAGAAGAAACGCCTACCCCACCTGTGTGTTTGCCGCCATTCTCGAGTTTCCCCGGCTCCCCCTATCGTCCTCGAATGCTCCATGAACATTGCGTCTTCACCACGGATTTCCGGTCAGCATGCTCCAATACTGACGATCACCGCCGGTTGAACTAAGGAGCTCGCCTAGATGAACGTTTCTTCAGTTGGAAATCTCGATTTAGATGATTGGATTTTTCTGGAAATCGTGGTGGAAGAGGAGGAAGTTTGGTCCGCTCGTTTTATTCAGATGGAGGCGGAAAAAGGGAATCGCGTTGACCACGCGAATTGTATTTGACCCCACAAATTAGGTTACGGGTGCTCCTTTTATAGAGAAGTGTTGGGGGTTTGTTGTATTTCTCTTGACCATGTAAACATATGGGTTGAAATTAGGTTACGTGACACCCATCTGACCACGAAAAGTTTTGAAGGTGAAAGTTTAGGCCACGCAGCATTAGTTTGGACGCGAGTAAACCTACTTCATATTTCTTAAATGAAGGAATGGTATATATATTAATTACTCAAGTTTTAAATGATTTCGGTACCGTTACTTAAAATTTTATTCGTTCATATCTGACGAGTTACAGACAGAAATAAAAACACCATCGTGACGAGCGAGGTGTCCCGACTCCAGAAATATAATAATACCGGTAGATGGACTCATATTTTGAAACTTCAAAATGTTGATTTCAGGGTGCGAAATACATCAAATACAAAGTCGCTTATTAAATTAATTAAAAATTACCATAAAATTGTAAAAATTAAATTATCACTACTTCCCAAAAGAATCTTGTTCAAATTCGAATCTGATAACTAGTTATATCGAATAAACTGTTACGGTCGATAAACGATTCCATAGCGACTATTTTTAAATTTGATTTGGACATATCTCAAAATCTACATGACGAAATCCCGATTTTTCTCTTCCACTAGAAAGATATACTCCACCAGCTCCACACGTTTCTTGTTTCACAGAAATCCGGCTTAAAATGAATCATGTACATTCAGTTGAAGTTCAAATCGCCAAATTGCGAACTGCCGCGACGTTTCAGGTTCGTTTTAATTATAATTATAAATTATAAGTTCGAACGTTGTACTTTAAATTATCGATATCGCCAAATCGATATATAAATAATTAAATAAATTAATTATTCGATAGATAACAAAACGCGCCATTACAGACTTCCCCCCTTAAAATAATTTCGTCCTCGAAATTGCAAAGTTAGAAAAATGCTACTAACTCTACTAACTAGATTTAAAAATCCCTTTTTGTTTACCTCTAAATTACAGTTTCGACTGGACTCATTTGATTTTAATTAATTTATTAATTCATTTCCGACCAACTAAAATTTTCAAAAATTCTAAAAATTTCCTAACACTTTAAATTTTCGGAAAATTTCGCCATAACCTCCTTTGTACAGCCCTATCGGTAAAACCACAACTCGCCTCTCTAGGCCATCTCCAACCCAAAAGAAAATCAAATAGCCAAACGGCTTGCCGATTCGGCTCATAAATCCAAACTCATATATGATATAAACTTGTACCTTTTTGTCGGCCATTTTAACTCTATCCCTTGCATCTGCTACCACTTCAACATATACCAATGTTATCCATTCCAATTGATCTCCAATCAGTTCATATCCTCAAATCCAAATCGAATTTCATTCGAACTCTAATATCAAATTCCAAATTATTGACTTATCAATTTGGTTCCATTCTAGATTATCTCTAATCCCAATTCAATTTTATTTAACTCGGTTCAAGTTAAATTTCAATTTATTTTTACCATCTCATTTTAATTTATTTAACTTCATTAGTTAAATTTTAATTCCAGAACTTAACTTCCTGGGTTTCTTTCAAATCAATTTGAAATCATAATGCCGATTCAAAGCCTTTGAATTTTCTAAACAACTTGTTTTCTCAAAACAATTCAAAAACAAAACCTTTGGTAGTAATCCGTCACTTAGAACTCGAAAATGAACACTGATGATGTCTAGATTCATCATCAGAATCTATTTTCCAGCTATCGACGTGAGTTCAATACTATATCATTTTTAATTTGAAAAACATTTTCAAAATCTCCCAAGAACTTAAAATTTCCTTATTTTAAATTCCAAATCTGATTTAAATTCATAATTAATTCAAACTATTTCATATATTACATTCATATGAATTCTGATTGGTCATTTATAACCATTTCACCCTTTTATAATCTTATTCGATTATAGTAACAACCAACACAATCAATATACTATAATAATTTCAAGATATATATTTCTTCTATAAACAAATATATTTTGGGAAAAATTATTTTATTTACCCTCTTTCAAAACATACCATGACGGTTCATCGTATTCGGGTGTTTAGTAACTCTTATCGATACAGTGGATCAAACTGATCGACCAGAATTCATAAGCCACTCAACCAATGAGTCTCCACAATATAAAACCATTTTATATTGAATAACAATTACGCGCTCATATATATACACTCAAACTCAATCTAGGATATTACCAATCCCATCTCTATCGAGTTATGCCACAAAGCCAAGGTAATCACTTAACTTAAGCTCTGATACCAACTGTAACGGCTGGAAATTTCCGACTCCTCGAGAGTTGGAAATTCCGAGATGTTAGTGAAAGAATTTAGAAGGTGAGAAAGAAAAGATAGAACTAATAGAATAGAAGAAGAAGAACATCAGAATCATCAGAGTAACACGAATCTCACAGCGGAATGAATAACATATAATATATAACATAACTTTGAAGTAAACAGTTATATATATACAATAGCACTTATCAGAGTACAACACTTACAACACAGCGGAAATAACTATAGCTATAAAATCTTGCAGCCTCCTGCTCCAAGCTCTCCAAGTATATCTGTAAATCCCGACTACTTGACTACCCATACAAATTTAGGCACCCAAGAGTTTAGGGAAAACAACAAAGTAAACTCCGGGTCAGTCATGGGACTGGTATGAGTAAAATAGTTTAAAACAGGTATAGGGTATCTTATAAGACCATGCCGTGAATACGGAACGGGTTTTTCCCTTATGAGTATCTGAACAACTTTGACAAGCAATATCATTGTGATTTTATAATAATGTCTAAGTACAAATAGGTATCAATCTAGCAGAAACGCTTGCATCTCATGTTCTACATACATAGTATAAAATCATAAACCGTAGGGCGCTTATTGAAGATTGGATTCCAACAGACAAGGTATGGGAGCACCTTCTGAATAGTGTACTCTAGAGGTGATACACTCGGGTTCAACAAGAACGTCTTGCAACCCGGCCACACATGACCGCTCACTCATTTAGCTTGAGTGTCGCGAATATATTGCCACCACGGTTATAGGCCATCAAACCGTCATCCGAAGATACAGAATCAAAAAGAAGTATAAATATGAATATTCTCTAGATCGGTGACAATACACCCTGCTTGGGGATGACCCAACTAGCCATGCTGCCTAGCCCAACTTTTGTTACTTCCTGGTTGTGAGGCTAGAGGCTACGTCTATCTTCAGAACATCTGATCACCATTCACTTTGAATGCCACATCGTCATACCCGCCAAATCACAAATTGACTTATCCAAAAATAACACGGGTATACAGCTAAGAGAAACGAATTCCTCCGCCACCAAACGTGAATACGTTTGAACAGATCAACTTACGCGATCCATTGGATATACTCTGTCAGACCTTCTTCCATATACGTTGTCCTGGGACTGGAAAACCGAAGGCACTATTCAGTATATCCATCTTAGTCACTGTTATCTAAGACTTATACAACAGCCCTTGCACTTTACTCCGTCTTCAATTTATCTTTGGCATATATTGCTCGCAACGCTTATGCCGATACAGAGTGGTTCTTTGGATAATAATCCAACCGGTCTCTCCATATTAACAACGTTAAAATGGTAAAACTTTGATAGTCTGTGATTCAACTATCAAATGAAAACATGTCGGTGTGCAAACAATGACCTTATTTCCAAATGGAAATTCGATCGATCAATCATCATATGTTCATATTTCCTTATTTCATATATTTAGAAAATATATGTTATTAATCATTGGAAAACATTTCCATAGCTTATTTTCACATCCCTATTATTTCGCAACTATCAGTCCCTAATTGTAACTAGTATGAGAACAATTCCCTAAGTATCAATACGGAAGGTCGAAACCAACATCAGATCGTCACTTAGAAAACCGTTCAACTAACCCTCTCCAGTCAGTTTCTGAATATTCTTAACTCTATTTCTTAAATTCTTATCATGAAAACATTTCATTTTCTATGTTTAGAAAACATATCCGATTATATTTGGAAAACGTTCCCAAAACTCATTTACGGATTTCAAGTGAACGTTGTATAAAACATCATTACGCTTAATCCATTAATCGCTTATTACTTCACTGTATTTCAAATCAACCTTTTCAATCGAACCACAACTATTCCTTTGTCAATTCTGAAGTCAATCAAGTTGGGGTATAATTACCTCGCAGACCTTAATTTAACAACGTCCTTTACTGTGAAATAGATCAAGCTCGTCACTCACTTTTTACAATCATCTGTTTACGCAAATTCTCGGATTCAGGTTACGAATCCACTTCTTATATGACAGTGTTTGATTATAACTATAACGTTATAATTCCTACTTCTGCAATATCTAACCTAAATTATAACTTTATCTCCTAACTCGAATAATTAAACGGACACCTAATTTCTTAATCAATAACTAAACCTTGATTTAAAACCCAGAAAGTAAATAGTACTTTCCCGAATTCGCTATAATCGAATTCGACGTATAACTCTCTTTCGAGTAATCTCTATTTGATTAACTCTTCTTCGAATAACCTATATCCGATTATCTCTCTTCGAATAACTCATATTCGAAATCTCTCTCTTTCGAATAAACAATATTCGATCTCTTTCTTTCGAATATGCTATATTCGAAAATCTCCTTTCGATTTACTAATCGATAACTCCTTTCGATCAAACTAAAATCGATAACTCCTTTAACTCTATTCGAATAACTAATATTCGACTAACTCTTTTGGATCGACTCATTTGATTAACTCCTTCGAATAACTAATTCGAATAACTTACCTTCGAATAACCAATATTCGATTTACTCTAACTCGATTAACTTAATTCTAATCGATTTACTCCATTTTGATTCAACTTAATTCAAATCGATTAACTTAACTCAAATTGATTAACTCCTTTCGAATAACTAAATTCGATTAACTCAAATTGAATAACTAATATTCAATTAACTCATACATGTTTAACTCTATTCGAATAACTAATTCGAATAACTTAATTGATAAATTATATTCACTTCTATCCTATCGAATAAACTATATTCGATATCTCCTCCAACACTATTCGAATGAACTATATTCGATTAACTTCTCTAACTCTATTCGAATAAATTATATTCGATTAACTCTTTTAACTTTACTCGAATAACTATATTCGATTAACACTTTCTTTCGAATAACTATATTCGATTAACTCTTCGACTAACTCCTTTGGATTAACTAACTTCGAATAACTCCTTTGGATTACTAACTTCGAATAACTCCTTTGGATTAACTAACTTCGAATAACTCCTTTGGATTAACTAACTTCGAATAAATAATATTCGGTAACTCTTCTCAAATGAATAACATTTGATTTCTCCACTCGAATAAACTATATTCGATTACTCTTCCCTCGAATACTCTATATTCGATAACTCTACTTCGAATAAGTGATATTCGGCAACTCTACTCGATTAACTCCACTTGGATAACTCTAACTGGTCAACTCTAACTGGTCAACTTTAACTGTTTATCTTTAACTGGTAAAATTTAACTGGTTAACTCAAATGGTTTAACCTAACTGGTTAACTCAAATGGTTTAACCTAACTTGATTTACTTGTCTCGATTAACTGAACTAATCCACTTAGTTTAACTTAGTTAATTCACTTTGATTAACTCTAACCGATTTACTTAGTTTAACTCAGCTAATTCACTTTGATTAACCCAACTAATTTACTTCGATTAACCAATTAGTTTAACTTGACTAATTCACTTAGTTTGACGCAACTAATTACCTTTGATTTACAAATTAGTTTAACTTAACTAAGTCACTTAGTTTGACGCAACTAATTCACTTTGATTTACAAATTAGTTTAACTTAACTAATTCACTTCGATTAACCGCTTAGTTTATCTTAACTAATTTACTTTGGTTAACTTAACCAATTACTTTGATTAACTCGACTAACCTGCTTTGGTTAACCTAACAAATTACTTTGTTTAACTCTATTCGAATAAGTAATTCGAATCACTCTAATGTGTTTAACTCTATTCAAATATCTAATTCGAATAACTCATTTCGAAAGATTTCCTTTTTACAACGTTTATCCATTGATAAAGATTTACTTTTTTACAAGTTTATCCATTTATAAAGATTTACTTTTAGTGACGGTTCTTCGCTTTATAAATGTCCTTTTAATAACGTTTCTACTTCTCTATATAAGTCCAGACTTATATATATATTCCATTTATCAACGATAAATAATTTATTTAATTTATAAAACATTATTTATAAATTAATCTACTTCAATTTATCTGTTTAAAACAGATTTCCTATTTAATATCTCATTTAAATCCATATCGTGTTATACCGTGTGCGAAGCACGTGTTTAAATCTATCCTTGTATAATTCTATTTATTTTCCGAACAAGTGTTCCTTTATTTATTCCCTAAATAAATATTCCTTTATTCCATTTATTTATAATCTAAATAAATGTTCCTTTATTTATTTCCTAAATAAATAAATGTTTTCATTTTATAAAATCCTATCGATTTTATAAATAAGATTTATTTTCAATATAAATATTGAAAATTCCCTTTTTACATTCTAGTATCACCTACGGTGTTTAACGTGTCGTATAACAATGATCGGTATCATTCAAACATATGAAATCAATAATAGATTTCATAACACATTATATATCACAATATATGAAAAACGGTAAAATAAATGTTGAGGAATCCAGTCGGATTCCTCCAACCTGTTTCCCTGCATCCACAGATGTTAGACAATATAGGTAACATCATTTTCAGTTCCATATGATATATTCTGTTAAACAGAATCAATATAGAAATTTAACTAACTGACTAGCAGTTCAATCAAACAATCAACACACAGTCAAACAGACAATTTTAACAGTTCTAACAATACATCATGAAATTATAAACTGTTCAGAGTTAGTGAGATTTACTTACCTTGGACGATCATCGTTGATAACGATAACCATCGCTTGATTCAGACGGACAATTTATTTCGCCATAAATTGTAATGAGCTCCGATGGACTTTCAGTCAGTTCCATCGTGTAGTGTCCGTCCACACGATCCCAACGGATCTGACCATTCGTGATTTTGATATCGTATGGATAGGAAATTCATTTTACAAGTTAAAACTGTTTAACATTTCAAATCACATAATTAATAGTTAATTAACCTCAACTAATTTCCCCCCTTAGCCACGTCATCAGCTCCTAATACCCTGCTCACTTCTTTTCTTCCTGAACGAAATCCACTCCGCCCATATACTCCCAGAAATTGCCGATTTCTTCAATCCATCCTTTATTTTGCATGCCACCACAACCGTTCTATTCCTCATCAATTACCCAGTACCTTCTCCAGTTAACAAATCCACGCTCCTCATATATTCGAACAAAATCTGTTCAGTTCGATCATAATTTAACGCACCCATACTTGACATTAAAACCAACAGAATCATACCATACACTCCTTACCCAAAACGCTAGCTTCCCCAAACCAAAACCAACGCCGAACTCTCCCTACCCACTTCAGAACTTCGAAATCGAACGCAGCTTAACACCAAGTACCATCATCGAATTGAGTACCTCAAACCGACCTACACATCGGACCACCTGACGTTGATCTGAGATCGCCAGAAGAAACGCCTACCCCACCTGTGTGTTTGCCGCAATTCTCGAGTTTCCCCAGCTCCCCCTATCGTCCTCGAATGCTCCACGAACATTGCGTCTTCACCACGGATTTCCGGTCAGCATGCTCCAATACTGACGATCACCGCCGGTTGAACTAAGGAGCTCGCCTAGATGAACGTTTCTTCAGTTGGAAATCTCGATTTAGATGAATGGATTTTTCTGGAAATCGTGGTGGAAGAGGAGGAAGTTTGGTCCGCTCGTTTTATTCAGATGGAGGCGGAAAAAGGGAATCGCGTTGACCACGCGAATTGTATTTGACCCCACAAATTAGGTTACGGGTGCTCCTTTTATAGAGAAGTGTTGGGGGTTTGTTGTATTTCTCTTGACCATGTAAACATATGGGTTGAAATTAGGTTACGTGACACCCATCTGACCACGAAAAGTTTTGAAGGTGAAAGTTTAGGCCACGCAACATTAGTTTGGACGCGAGTAAACCTACTTCAGATTTCTTAAATGAAGGAATGGTATATATAATAATTACTCAAGTTTTAAATGATTTCGGTACCGTTACTTAAAATTTTATTCGTTCATATCTGACGAGTTACAGACAGAAATAAAAACACCATCGTGACGAGCGAGGTGTCCCGACTCCAGAAATATAATAATACCGGTAGATGGACTCATATTTTGAAACTTCAAAATGTTGATTTCAGGGTGCGAAATACTTCAAATACAAAGTCGCTTATTAAATTAATTAAAAATTACCATAAAATTGTAAAAATTAAATTATCACTACTTCCCAAAAGAACCTTGTTCAAATTCGAATCTGATAACTAGTTATATCGAATAAACCGTTACGGTCGATAAACGATTCCATATCGACTATTTTTAAATTTGATTTGGACATATCTCAAAATCTACATGACGAAATCCCGATTTTTCTCTTCCACTAGAAAGATATACTCCACCAGCTCCACACGTTTCTTGTTTCACAAAAATCCGGCATAAAATGAATCATGTACATTCAGTTGAAGTTCAAATCGCCAAATTGCGAACTGCCGCGACGTTTCAGGTTCGTTTTAATTATAATTATAAATTATAAGTTCGAACGTTGTACTTTAAGTTATCGATATCGCCAAATCGATATATAAATAATTAAATAAATTAATTATTCGACAGCTAACAAAACACGCCATTACAAAAATGCTACTGCGTGGAAGAGCATTGAGAAATGAATTCGAATATCCATGTTAGAGGATTTATAGATTTTTATCCAATTTGTTTTGGATTTTTGAAGACTTTCTTTTATCATGTTTGGAATAAACAGACTGTCGGCGGAAAAATATTTGACTGCAGAATGAAAATCGTAGGGTTAGAAGGATGTTAGGATATTTATAGGTAGGATATATATTTCTTAGTTAAATTTTTATATTAATATATATTGAACTGTTCTCTCTAATTAGATTGTAAAAATTCATATGACTACATACAAATCCCGTTTTTGATGGAAATGGACATGCAACTGCAGTTCAAGATTAGGACCTAAGGAAACTTGTTTCGTCGAATTCCGAGTCCATCTACTCACACAACGTATTTTTAAAGTCAAATTATCGACTGTTTTTCACATTAAAATCCCGTACGGCCACATACTGACTCCAAAAATCACGAAAATTGAAATCTAACAATAATTTAATATTCCGGATCCAACAAAATTAGTTTCATCGAAAACGGAGGTCATTTGCAAAAATGGGTATTTTCTGAGCTCTAAATAAACCCATTTAAATATTAATATATTCAAAAATAATTAAATTAAATATTAATAAATTAATATTATCGTATATATTCACAATAGAATATTATTCTTATTTGAATTTATAAGTCGATATTTCAAATCCAGATTAAATCAATATTCAATTTATAATGAAAATCCATTTATATTACAAATAAATCAATATAAATTATAAAGGAATTCCATAGTGACTTTTCGAAAATTTGATTTGAACATAAATCAAAATCTACACGACGAAATACATATTTTTTTCTTTCATTACAAAAAATATGCTTCACCAGCTTCGAACATTTCTTGTTTCACAGAAATTCGGCTTAAAACGGATTCTGTATATTTGTTTAAAGTTCGAATCTACAAATTACAAACTGTCGCGCCTTTTCGAGCTCGATTATAATTATAATATAATTATATGTTCAAGTGTCGTTTATAGAATATAGTCATTAATATAATTCAACTCTAAACTGAAATATATATATATATATATTATAAATGATCCAATTCACACAATATTGTGAATTCCACTATTTTCGACTATTTCTAAAATTAAAAATATTATTCTATTATTTATATTAATTAAATATTCAATATTATTTAATTCTGTTCAATTTAAGTCACCAAACCTTTATTTAAATAATTAAATAAATTAATTATTATACCATAAAAATACGGGACGTTACAGTTATATAATAGGTGGACTTTTCCAAGGGATAAAGTAAAAATTATAAGTTATGTTATAATAAACTATTAAGCAAACGGGATAACTGGCAAAATGAGAGAAGGGGACACTTAATTGTAAGAAATCAGTAAATGGGGAAAATTAGAAGCCCGTTGAGAAAAAGGGGTAAAATATATGAAATATAAGAATTTGTACTTAATTATAAATTGATTAACCTGTAAGCTTGGAAGTCTGAAACCCATTATAAAAATGGTTAGGCTTGTCCTAGGGACAAGAGAAAATTATAAAATAGGTTATAATAAATTGGTAGAGAAACTTATTAATGTGCCTTAGTTAATAGAACTAAGTTTATAAGTAAACAATGATAAGTTGTAAAAACGGTGGAAACGGAATTATGATTAAATAAGAAGAATGAGGAAAACTTATGAAATGAAATAAGTTATATATAATCATAAGTGGTAAGTGACATGTTGATTGGAAAGCATGTGAACTAAGAGATACTTAATAACGTATTATGTAGAACATGTTATTGTGAAATCAAACAAGAATACAAAAGAGATTACAAACCTTGGGCCACAATATAGAGAATAACATGTCGTGGGCTTATTAATAAACTTAATAGGTTAAGTTATATGACTGAAATTAATAAGCAAGAAGAACTTGGTAACTTGATTAAGAATTCAATATGAATTGGAATAACCAAGTTAACTAGAAACCTGATGAGGTGAGGCAAGCACGTAAAAAGAATGTTTAGACATAGAGTCTAACAACATATCAAATTGAGGCACTTAGACCAATCCGCACGTTTGAGGGTGAATAACCCAAGGGGGTAGATCATCATGGTGTTATAAGGCACGAGGGGAGCGTAATTCATCTGATTTTTCCGACAGCTTCGAAGGACTGGAAGGGGAAGCACGCGGCTTCCTGAGATTCGTAAGGTGCTCCTAGTAGCCTTCTGTGCAGTGACATATGTTTTAGGCTGTGCTCACAGAGGTTGGGTCTGCGCGTAACTACTAGGTGGGTGGGCCTTGACTACAAAAGTAGCTATGCAGTAAGAATGCTGTGACGCGGTGACACTAGGGTGATTTGGCGGTTGCCTCTACTGGGAGGCATAGGGTCCCGACCAATAAGGATAGTATATCGTCGGATACCTGTCATCGTAAGCCAGTAGTATGCGAAAAGACTAGAGCTAAACCTAAGATACCATTCACCCTTCACTATCAGTGTAAGGGGTTGAGGGGAGATGCTACATGGATGTTTAGACTGTTTGCGTAGGGGCAGTCGCCTAGCTCTTGTAGTCTTTACTAGTTGAGGGAGGAGCTGAGGTGGGGCTATAGCCACCGCGAAAACAGACCTTTGGGATATCTGTATTTCGAGGCTCTAAAAGGCGGGCCTGTACAGGTATGTAAAAGCCCCCGACCGAGTTCCATGTTTCTTGTATCGCCCTGCTATGGAACTCGATGCACATTAGACGACGTGCGATTTAGGCATCGAGCTACAATTGAAGATACGCATGGGTGACAATCTAGATACATGCATGTCGGCTCTGGGTGATGTATCGTAGACTTGAGGGCATTACTCCGGTTTGAATTTTGATTCGAACAAAGGTGGCAGTCCATATGTATGCATAGCATAGTAATGACAGATATATGCGGAACGTAACCTTATTATATAGAAATCCGTACGTCACTGCGATGTAGGATGAGGGACTACGTATATTTCGATAATGTTATGGTGGAGACCGTGCGAGCGGGGTACCATGGGGTGTACCTTAATATTGGTGGTAGCAACATATATACTATATTAGGTTAATCCAGTGGGAAGTAAATGGGTACGACGTGTGTGTGAGCCTTGAGTGCTGATAACCCAAGTAACCTAATAAATAAGAAAATATGATTGAACAGTATATGTAGGATTATCCAAAGTGTATAGTTTAAATCCAGTCACCAGAACTTGTGTTCTGACCCCTTCCTCATAACATACTCGTAGGTTAGATTTGTGGCAGGGACATGAAAGACTTGGATATTGGTTAGTTTGTATTATTAATATGGTAAGGCTGTATTTTGATTATATTATATTTTATCCATTCCGCTGTGAGATATTTTCTAAGATCTGACATATTTTATGTCTCTGTCTTTTCTGCAAGATACCAGAGCAAACCAATCCGAGTTTCGATGGATTGGAATTTTGAAAAAAAATCAGTCTGTCGGAATTCGGTTTGTTACACCTACCATCCAATCTAAACAAACATATGGTCCCTTATTTAATGACTCGATAATAAAATATCATTGGCCTATTAGCTTAGCTCCATCTTTCCCGCATACACTCCAATTGACGATGACAGGTATCCGATGACCTATTATGTAATGTCCTGTATTTTTACAGTATAATAATTTATTTATTTAAATAATGATTTGGAGATTTAAATGGTTATTTAATTAATATAAATAATAGAATAATATATTTAATTCTAAAATAGTCAGAAATAGTGAAATTCACAATATGGTGTAAATTAGATTATTCAAAATATACAATTCAATTTAAAATTGAATTACGTTAACGATTATATTTAATTAACGACGGTTGAACGTATAAATTATACTATAATTATAATCGAGCTCGAAATGGCGCGGCAGTTCGTAATTTGGTGATTCAAACTTTAATTGAATGTACAGAATTCTTTTTAAATCGGATTTCTGTGAAACAAGAAACATTTGAATCTGTTGAACGATATTTTTCTAATGGAAGAGAAAATTCGAGATTTCGTTATGTAGATTTTGAGTTATGTCCAAATCAATTTTTCGAAAAGTAAATAATGAATTCCTTTATAATTTATAACGATTTATTTATATTATAAAAGGATTTTAAATATAAATCGAATATCGATATAACTGGGAATTTTGAAATATCGAGTTAGAAATTCATATAGGAATATTCGTAAGCTGTATGGCATTCTATTGTGAATATATATGATAATATTTATTTATAAATATTTAATTTAATTATTTTTAAATATATTTATATATTTAAATGGGTTATTTAGAGCTTTAAAAATAGCCAGCTTTGCAAACGACCTCTGTTTTCGACAAAACTAATTTTGTTGGATCCGCAATATTAAATTTTTGCTAGATTTAATTTTTCCTGATTTTTAGAGTCAGTATGTGGTTATACGGATTTTTAATGTGGAAAATAGTCGATAATCTGACTTTAAAAATATGCTTTGTGAGCAAACTGATTCGGAATTCGACGAAACCAGTTTCGTTGGGTCTGTGATGTCGAACTGTAGCTACATATCCATTTTCATTGGAATTTGATATCGCATGTGATCACAGGAATTTTTAAGGACTAATATAAATAGCTTTGGAATAAAAACAAATATTATAATCGAATATAAAATTATAAAATCTTCCTATAAGTGCACCACAACATCCTCTAAACGTAATATTCTCATTTCTTTGGTCAATAACAAAACAATCCGCCGTCGCTCAAATTTTCCTCATAGTAAAAATCCTCTTCTGAAAATTAAAACCAAAATCAAAGTGAAATCTATAAATCAATATATATATATACACACACACTCCTCTAAAGATTCTGTACATCGCTATGTATGTTTTGGCGTGCTCAAAGTCCATGTCGTGACTGAGTTTTTCAACAGCGGCAACTAGGGTTAGAGATTCTTCATGATTTGAGGAACGTTAGTTTACTTCGATGTTGCGTTGGGATTTATGGCAAGAAATAGTAGCAATTTTGATTTTTTTGGGGTTTTATAAAAATAAAAGATGTCGATCCTGATACTGTTCATGCTCGTAGTGCTGCTCCGACGCATTTCAGATATGCAGATCGAGGTGAACATTTTGGATATGGGGTTAGTGCATTTTTCAAAAAGAGTGAAGCTGGTGATATTAGTTTCGATTTTTATGAAGGAATGGAAGATGTTTTGGGGTTTGAAGGTTCGGTAATGGCCATCGAGTTTGCACAGGAAGCTCACGGTTCATTCTTGGGAAGAAGCTTTAACTCGCGGGTCTGGGTTTGGAAATGGGAAACGGGCCGGATTGTTTTGGTAAAGCCCGTTATTAATTTAATTCTAAGTTAAATTATTTTTAAATAGTGTATTAAGTTATAACGTCGTGACTTTATCATACGATATTGGTTTTCAGCGAAACAAGATCCGTTGGGATCATATGGACGAGGGCTACACCATGGAACTGACTAGGAATGAATATGAGCTCGTCGCAATTTATAGCGAATCAAATTGTCTAATCTGAATCGATAATAGTTTATCGTTATTTAACGATGAACTACCAAAGTGAGTAAATTTCACTAACTCTGAACAGTTTATATATTTATAACGTATTTTTAGAACTGATAAATATTGGTTGATTGCGGTGTATTGACTATTTGGATGAATTGCTAGTCAGTTGGTTGAAATTATAAATATATATATATATATATATATATATATATAAATCGTTAAATATATATTGATTCTGTTATCAGAATATTTCATATTGAAATGATTGATGTGAATTATATTGTGTAACATATGTGGATGCAGGGAAACAGGTTGGAGGGATCCAACTGGATTCCTTAATATTTAATACTGTTTGATTTCATATACTATGATATGACGTGATATATAATCTGTGATTGATTGTGATGACACGGGTATTATTATTTGATTTGTTAAAATGCCATAAGAAATACCGGAATGTAAAAAGGGAATTTTCAAAGTGTTTATTGAAAATAAAATATTTATAAAATCAAAGGGTTTTATAAAAAGGAAATTTATTTATAAAATCAAGGGATTTTATAAAATGGAATTATTTATAAAATCAAAGGATTTTATAAACAGGAATATTTATTGGGATAATAAATAAAGTATAAAATGAATTATTTATTTAGAAAATAAATAAAAGTATAAAGGGATTATTTATTTGGGAAAAAAATAAGATATTATAAAGGAAATAAATAGGATATTATAAAAGGAATTATTTATAAATAGCATTGAAAGGAATTATTTATAAAAAATGTTATATAAGGAAATATTTATTTAGAAAATAAATAGATTACAAAAGAAGATATTTATTTAGAAAATAAACAGAATTGAAAAGGAAATATTTGTAAAACAAATATAAAAGGAAATATTTTTGAAGAAAATATAAAAGGAAATATTTATAAAACAAATAGAATTTTATAGAAAGAGAATTTTACATTAGGAAAGTTTAGACCCATGCTTCGCACACGGTTATAACGTGATAAGGATTTAAAGTAAATGTTTAATAGGAATCTGTTTAACAGATAAACGAAGAAGATTAATTTATAAATAATGTTTTATAAATTAAATAAAATAGTTATCATTTGATAAATAGAATATATATATATATAAGCTATTACTTATATAGAGAAGTCGAATCGGTTTCAACACCGATATTTGAAATAGAATGTGAACTCAGCATTTATAAAGGGAATTTAAATGATATTTAAGTTTTAGAAAATAAAAGGAGGTTTCATATGAATAATTCTCTAAATAGAAGTATGTATAGAATATGAAAATGGAATATTATTTTAAGATGCGAAATCAAACTATTTGGTTTGTATAAAAGGGATATTATTCACATTTAATGTGAATAAGGGATTTAAATAAATATTTTTCAGATAAGAATATGTATAAAGGAAATTTAGGGTCTTGAAATAGAGTTATTCGAATATAAGATATTCGAAATGAGTTAATCGAATATTAGTTATTCGAAGAAAGTTAGTTGAATATAACATATTCGAAGAGAGATAATCGAATATTGGTTATTCAAGAAAGATAATCGAATATTAGTTATTCGAAGAGAGATAATCGAATATGAGTTAATCGAATTTAGTTATTCGAAGGAGTTAATCGAATTTAGTTATTTGAGGGAGTTAATCGAATTTAGTTATTCGAAGGAGTTAATGGAATTTAGTTATTCGAAGGAGTTAATCGAATTTAGTTATTCGAGGGAGTTGATTGAATTTAGTTATTCGAAAGAGTTAATCGAATTTAGTTATTCGAAGGAGTTAATCGAATTTAGTTATTCGAAGGAGTTAATCGAATTTAGTTATTCGAAGAGTTAATCGAATTTAGTTATTCGAAAGAGTTTATCGAATTTAGTTATTCGAAAGAGATAATCGAATTTAGTTATTCAAAAGACTAAATTGAATTTAGATATTCGAAGGAGATAATCAAATTAAGTTATTCGAGAAAAGGAATTAATCGAATATAGGTTATTCGAAAAAGAGAAATCGAATAGGGATCACTCGGAAGAGAGTTATAAGTCGAGTTCGATTATATCGAATTCGAGAAGGTATTATTTTACTTTCATGTTTTTAAAACAAGATCTAATTATTTAATAAATTATTATTATTTAGATTAAGAAATAAAAGTTATAATTAAAGTTATTATATCTCGGAAGCATGGAATTATAAACCTATTGTTATAATCCAATAATTCTATAAAAGAAGTGGATTCGTAAATAGAATCCAAGAGTTACGTAAGGAAATTTGTTAAAGATTTAAAGTGTTGAACTTTGTTTGTTTCAAGGTTAGTAATGTTGTTCAGTTAAGGTCTAAGAGGTAGTTATACCCCAACTTGATTGACTTTATTTTTAACTAAGGAATATTTTAGGTTCGATAGTGAAGGCTGGTTAAGTTCATAATGAGTTAATGAATTTTGCAGCGATTAGTCAATGAATTTTACAGTGAATAGTTGATGAGTTGTACAACGAATAGTTGATGAGTTATACAGCGAATAGTTGATGAGTTATACAACGAATAGTTAATGAAGTTTACAGCGAATGGTAATGGTTTATATAGCGAATGGTAATGGATTTATAAAGCTAGAGGAAATGGATTTGTAAATGAAACGATGATTGATCGGTAAGATTCCCACATGGAAATACGACCGTTGTTTGTACACATATTTTTCTTTGATAGTTAACTTACCGACTATCGAAGTTTTGGACATATTTTTGTTGTCGTTATGAGAGACCGGTTGGATTATTATCTGAAGAACCACTCCGTATTGGCAGTAACGTTGCGAATCATCATACATTGAAGATAATTGAAGATGGAGTTTATGCAAGGGCTGTTTTGTTAATCCTAGGTAGAAATTGCCTAAGATGGATTTACTGAATAGTGCCTTCGGTTTGTCCAGTCCCAGGACAACCTATATGAAAGAATGCATGACAGAGTATATTTAATAGATCGCGTAAGTTGATCTCTACAAACGTATTTACGTTTAGTGGCGGAGGAATTCATTTCTCTTAGCTTTATATCCATGATATTTTTGAGGAAATCAATTTGTGATTTGGCAGGTATGGCGATGTGACATTCGAAGTAAATGGAGGAGTGATCTGTTAAAAGATACGTTTTGACCTCGAGCCTCATCAACTGGAAAATGACAGAAATTGGGCAAGCAGCATAGCTAAGTGGGCCGCACCCAATTAGGGTATATTGTCACCATCTAGAGAATATTCATATTTGTACTTCTTTCAATTCTGTATCTCCCGTGAACAGTTATGTTGGAATACTAACCGAGGGGTGTCAATATATTCGGTACTCTCAAGCGAAATGAGGGGCTGGTCATGTGTGGTTGAGTTGCAAGATGTTCTTGAACTCTAGTGTATCGCTTCTAGAGTGCACTGAGCGGAAGGTGGATCCATACCTTGTCATAGTTGGAATCCATTCCCTAAATAAGAGCCCATGGTTTTGATTGTGTTATTATATATGTAGAATGTTAGATGCAAGTGTTCCTACTAGATTTCTATTTTTTTGATTTAGACATTATTATAATATCAGAAGAGCCTTGATATAAAGAATACTTTGGGTTATCGTAAGGTAAAAAACATCTGTGTTTATGTGTGGATCAGTCTTACGACTATTCTTTCTTTTAAAAGGATTTTAAAAGTTAAACCAAGTGATTTGAGTTTACTCACACCAGTGACATGACTGACCCAGAGTTTGTTTTGTTTTGTTTCCCTAAACACTTGGGTGCCCAATTTTGTACAGGCAGTCAAATAGTCGGGATTTACAGATACATGAAGAGCTAGAGCAGGAGGCTTCAGGATTATATAGCTACTATTATTTCCGCTGTGTTGTAAGTGTTATACTCTAATAATGGTATTGTATACAGATACAGTTTTATTTCAAAGTTATGTTATGAAATATATTTATTCGTTCCGCTGTGAGATTCGTGTTTATTCTGATATTGTATGTTCTTCTACTTCTTCTATTCTAAATTTCTATCTTATCTATTCTCAGCCTCTGTTTTCTTTCATTAACTACCGGTATTTTTGATGTTTGGATAATCGACGAGGGTTTTATGTCGATGACCAAAGATTGCAAATTTCCGGGGCGTTACATATTATCCTTGTTGGGTCCTGACCGCAAAGCCTCCCTCCTTGAGGCAGTTGCCGAATCATCCTAAGATCATCCTCTTATCAGTCTTTAAGGTTGTTAATCATTCAGGATGCAACCAAGGCTTACTCACTGGATGGAACCGTACATACCATGCCATTATGAGTACATCTTCATTAAACCTACCACAGAGGGTAAACATGGAGTATTGTTACGTCCCATAGAAGTCCCGCACTTCCTTCCAGTCTCTTCGAATAAGCTGGGCGTTCCCCTCTCATGTCTCCAAACAGCCACGATGATCTACCCCGTTGAGCTCTTCATCCCAAAATGTGCGGATTGTTCCAAGCGCATCTCATTATTATGTTATTAGACCATGCGTCTAATTTTCAACTACGCACTTGTTAAACTTAAATATTAGATTGTTTCTTCTAAATTCTAGTTTTTTGTTTATTAGTCTTAATTGGTCGCTTCTTATAATATTCATTGGACTTAATTCCTCGATTGTAAGTTTATTTATAATAAGCCTACTCTATTATCTTCCATTTAATTATAACCTTGTATTATAATACTATCACAACTATAATTATGAGTTTTGCTTATTTAACTTATTTTCCATAGTTTAAGTCCATGTTTAATAAGCTTCTTACTTCCCATCTTGTCTTTTAATTATATCCTATACATTATCATCCTACTTGTCTCTATGACAAGTCTACTTATTTTATTGCATTCCCATCTTATGTAGTTTATTATAATAGGATGTATTCACCGTTCATTACATACTTTATAGATTCCTTATTTCCCTTTTTATCTTTACAACTTATCCTTCAGAAAGTTAGATTTATTCCTAATTGAATGGTCAATAAAAACTATACAAATCTATTTTCATAATTAACGATAATTACAACAATAGAAACCCATAATCACAAGATATATGTTTTTCAATTATTTAAGGCTATTGAACAGTGTGCAATACAACAAATTCCTTATTTCGCACCGTTACATATTTGCATCTATTTTTTAAGTCTTGCAATTATGTTTTCCACTTTTTTCTAAGAAACAAACTATGGAAATATATCCTATTTTTACTAACCAACCAATCTAAGCTACAACTAACTTCGTAGTAAATTTGATATATCTTGATTCCAATTTTATCTTATTTTCCCTATTTTACTACAAATCCCCATTAATTTGCGCATAACTATGATTGAAATAACTTGTTCCTAACCATAATTTTCTAATTTTGTGCATAACTACAATTCACTTAATTTGTGCTTAATAATATTTTAATTAAGTTTGCATATAACCACAATTCCATAAAATAAGTACATGGTCATGATTCCATTATTTGGCGCATAATTGAAATTTAATACCGACTATATGTTTTGACATAGAAAAGGGGAAGAAGTAGAAGAACATATCCTAATTTTCAAGAGGAATCAATATAATATATGATTACTGGAAAATATAATTTAAACGCACTCACCTGATTGCGTATTATTCTTAAATACGATTCAGATCCGCTACACGTGGTCTTCCTAATAGGATCTAATATTGAAATAACCACGGATTTACAAATATGATGTTAGAAGAAGAAGAATTCATGCAGATGAGATACCAAAGCACTTATTGTTTAGATCTATATTCTTTGTCTCTAAATCAGAAATTATAATCCTAAAACTGATATATTCCTATTTCTGAAAGATTTGGAGGAGAAAGAAGATAGAATAGCCTTGACGCTATTTCACAAAATGTGAGCAGAAAGTTAGGCTCTACTAATCTATTTATAGGTGCACATGAGATTCTCGTTTGTTGGACCGAATATATTTAAATCTGACCCATTGAAATCGTTAAATTCATGTCACTTTTCCAAGCATTGGGTCTACCTGGGATCCAGATGGGTCGACCCCTATGTCGACTCGGTACAAGGATGGCTCAACCCATTTATGTCCTAGGTCGACCCATTTATTGGATCACGAACGTTAATTTCATTTCTATTTAATTCTTACTTAACGTTACACTCGATGCTACTTTTTTGCCTATTATTATTTCTATATTAATTTCTTCCATTTGTAATGCACACTTTTGATTTCAAATTCAAACCTGCACGTATATATTTGTGCATAACTGCATAAACTTTTGTTCGTTAATAACTGCCCAATAAATGTTATTATTAACGTTGCCAAATTTCTTTCTAATCTATAAAATTATTTCCAAACTTTTTAATGCGCATTCACACGCGTAAATAAATGTGTGCATTCATTCCATTAATACCTTCCGCTTTTAATTTACGCTTTAAAATTTTAATTTTGAATCTATGTTTATATATTTACGCACAACCCCAAAGAATTTCAACCAGTAATAGCTGCTCAATTCTGGTTCTTAAACATTATCAATTCATTGATTCTTTCCGCTTTTAATACACATTCAACATTTAAACATAGTTATTCTTGGAATTCTTCCGCATGCATATTTATGTACAACTCCATTTATTTTGAAATTCACATAGCGTTATCCTTAAATTCATTTCTTACTTGTTTTGATTAATTGTGTCTCACTTTTGAATTTCTTATATACACACACACACACACACATACACATATGTATATATATACACACATATACACACTCACTTATATACAAATTTCCTTATATGTACATACACATATATTTTTCTCTTAGAACGTGCATAACTTTTTTGTTGGCCCTATTAAAATTTGAATCATGACAATGGTGGGATTTGAACTCCTAACCTCAACCTTAGGAAATGCATACTCAACCAATTCACCTAACTTAGCTTTTGTTCACAAGACTAAAACATTAGTACCTATTGTTCTTAATTGTGTTTCTCTTATTTCTTCTATTTCATGTTTGTTTTAAAAATCCATTTAATGATATCTTCTTCATTTTAAACCCGTTTTCAGCAAACCATATGTCTAAATTAATTATAAAATCGCCATGGATGCATTGATGCTAATTTCATAACCAAATTCTAAAAAATTATGAATTTTATGTTATTATTTAATTTTAAAAATGTGGGATGTTACATTTGGATCGTTATATATGGAGGGGGAGAGAGTTGAAATGTATAGAGCGGCGAGGAAAGACAGAAAGGAGTAAAGTGAAAGATTTTTCGTAGTTAACGGGCTTTTGCAACTCAATTTGATCTTTTAGTTGTAAACATAATTTAATATTAAACCAATTAATTTAGTTTAGATGATACACATGCTTTTAAAAACTAACTTATCTTCAAAAAATATTAATATATATTTAAAGAAAAATTATAATATATTGTTAAAATATTATAAATAATGGTTTGTCATTGGTAATTTTTTAAATTGAAATAATTTAGATTTTAAATTTGTTTAATTGGTTGGTTCGGTTTTCAAATATTAAAAACCAAAATGAACCAATAAACCAAAATAGTTCGAAAACAAACACCAAAGTTAACCGGTCAACTCGAAAACATAATTATTATTTTTATAATGTGTAACATTAAAGTATAAAATTAAAGAAATAACTTGTACAATAATAATATGCATCCTTAAAAAGTAATAACTTGTGCACTCGTGGTCGTTTTATAAATAAATTGAGTAAATTGCATAAACTGTTGAAATCATGAGAAATTATTATCGATAATGCATATAACTGAAAATACACACATAAACGTTTTAAAATTGGAAATATAATAATTAACCATTACAGACAATTATGGTAAATGGTTATCAGAATTTATAACCATCAACAACGATTATTATGATTATAGTTCATGGTAGTAAGGATAGTTGCGATAACCGTAATGCATCTAGTGATACCATCTAGGACATGGTTGTCCTAATATAGCAGGGTTATAACACCTGCTTTATATATTTTAGAGTATTTAGGCTGAGCCTTTAAGGGCTGCGTCTTTCAAGAATTGGGTTGAGTATTTATGTAAAAACTCGTAACTTCCCCGGTAAGGAAAGAGCGGATACTTCGAGAACAACACACAAAGGAACGTAGACAGAAGAACATTTCATTGCTTATTATAACAATTCTATCAGAATACAAGAATATATAGAGTATGAATGAATATTACAAAGATATATCAGAGATTTAAATTACATTTAAATACATAGCAGCGGAAAATAATACAAACACAACTGAAGGAGATATATGGATACAAAGCTTTCCAGATATCATTCCAGCTGTAAACCAGGATCCTGTGAATATAAATCTGCAAAACCAAAACTACTAGCTGCCCGTGTCGAAAATAAGGGCACCCAGAGTTTAGGTTAAAACAATAAACTCCAGGTCAGTCATGGGACTGGTGTGAGAACTAAAACAGTTATTTAAAACTTTACTTTAAATCGGATATATCAAGGGACCACGCCGTATAACATGGAACGGGTTTCCTCCCAAGAATACCAGTGCATATAACAAAAAAGCGCAATGCTTTTTGGAAAAATGAAGCTATTATAAGACCTAGGTCCTATCACACAATGCAACGCAAGCCGGGGGATAGGGTTTTCCCTTATAATATCCAAACATGCTTAGTACGTTTTAAACAAATCATTTGATACTATTATAAGTGTATAGTGTATAAAACAACTTCAAATCATAAGTGTAACGACCCGTATTTTCTGCCTATTTATTTGGGTTATTTTAAATATTTTATTTATTTAAAATATTGGTTGGAATTTAAATATTCGAATTCAACGATTTTATTTGGAATTTATTATTTAAATAAATAATATTTTTAAATTCCAAAATATTGGGAAAATGTGGAATTTGACATATATTGTGTTCGGCAGTTTAGAGTGGTCAAATATTGTTTGTATTGAAATTTTGGTGACGGTTCATTAGAAAACGACGATTAAATATATATGGTTTATAATTTAATTAAATAACGAGCTGTAGCGGCGCGGCAGTTCGTGTTTTGGCGTTTTGAACTTCAAT
Source organism: Allium sativum (assembly GCA_030737875.1). NCBI lineage: Eukaryota > Viridiplantae > Streptophyta > Magnoliopsida > Asparagales > Amaryllidaceae > Allium > Allium sativum. The sequence continues at coordinate 673,069,303 of CM060909.1, read as the reverse complement.
TGGTCGTACCGGGTTCAAAATAAGCCGGATTTCCTCGAAACAAGAAACGTCGGGACCGGCTTGACGATATCTTTCCAATGGCAAAGAAAAATCAAGTTTTCGTCGTGTAGATTTTATTTTATGTCCAAATCAAATTCTTAGAAAAACAGCGCTAGAATTTCCTTTGTATATATAGCGTTGTAATTATATAAAATAACGGTTTTTAAATATTTTAAGTATTGATTTGGCTTGGAACTCAACCCGGGATATTTTATCTGGGTAATATATGATATTCTGGTCGTGTATGGCCAATTTCAATATTTTAATAATAATATATTAAGGTACTTTGAATTTGGTTTATTTTATTCGAATTGGCCAGTTCAAAAGGGACATTTTCCAAACGACCTCTATTTTCGACGAAACAAATTTTGTTGGGACCGTAACGGTAAATTATTGCTAGATTTTAAGATGGCACATCAATCGGTGTTATTCTGTGAGCGTGGCAAAATAAAATGCAAAATAAATCGATCTATTTGGACGTATACAAACGCTGTTTGAGCAAACGGACACGGAATTCGACGAAACAAGCTTTGTTAGGACCGTATCGTCAAATTAAACTATGTCGTCCAGTGGCGTCTCGAACGGGGTTCATATGTGAGTGAAGCAGCGAATAACAACGTTCAAAAATAACGATAGGTACGAAATAAAAACCGTTAGTCAGCATCACGCGTCACGTTGACATAAATTATATTATTTTCACTTATATATACACCCAAATTTCAGCCATAACCTATCTCCTCCATACCAATAAAACAAATTTGCAAAAAGGCCCCTAATCACAAATCTATTTATATCTTCCAACCCGTGGAGAATTGGTAGGGGTGACCTGAAGCAAAGATGTAGATCCAGTTGATATCTACCTCCACAAAAAAATCCGGGACCTATCATGGTCGGAGGTGGCCGTAATCGTGGTTTAAAGCCACGAAACCACTTTTGTTCTTTGCCTAAATTTGAGGAATCTACCCAATTTTAAAGGCCGAGACCAAGGGGATTTGGAAGAGGAGGAGTCCAGCTTCGTTTTGGCACTGGTCGGAGGTGCTAACATTGACTGTGGTGACCAGGGGAAGAAGATGAACGGAGAGTTGTATTTCTGGTTGTTTTGCGAAGTAGTGATGGGATTTGGCAAAATTCCGACGGCTCTGGCACTTTGTGGTGTCGGGTCTAAGGGTCAGTCGAAGGGGGGAAGCAAGGCGCTGGTAATGGTGGTGGTCCGGCTCCTGACGGTGATCTCTGGCGATCGGAAAATGATGATGGACGGATTACGGTTGTTGGGGTTTTTCAGGCGGAGGGTGGCGTTGTGGGGGCCGTCATTGGCGCCGCTGATGCTGCACTGACAGGCGATGTCAGTGGTGAGGCGGAGGTGACCTCCGGCGGCCTGAATTGGCGAAGCGACGTTGGTTTGGGCGTGTTGTTCTGGCGAGTGGTTTGGTGGAAAAAGGGAGCATCGGGGAAGAAACATCGGCCAAAAGAGAAAATGCGTATCTCGTTTTAATTAATGATGACGTGGCACTTTAACCGTTAATTAAGGTAAGGATAATTTTGTTTTTAATAATTAATTAGTTAGTTAATAAATCGTTTAATTTATTCAAACTTAAATTGGCGATAACTTTTTCGTTTGTTAACGGAATCTGACGAAATTGGATCCATTGGGATTGCAGGGACGAGACCTATCCAATGGCACTGACTAGGAGTCAATCTGACGCTGTTGAAATTTGAGCCAATTTTGGATGTTTGACCCAAATTAAAAGTGACAAACATGTCAACCATCGACCAGAACAAACTCCGGTGAGTTAATTCTCACACCTTCTGGAATCTTGTGATGTGGTACATTCACAGTAAAATATATTTTACAATTTACAGTTTAAATTGGTTGATTGGTTGCGATGGATGCATTTGGTTGTAATTGTCTGATTGGTTGCAGTTGTTTATTTATTTTATTCGTATATTTTTATCAATTGACATCTGTGATGCAGAGAAGTACAGGTTGGAGGGATCCGACCGGATTACTCAAATAAATTGTATACTTGTTTGTTGTGCTTATATATGAGTTGTTCACCCTGACTGACACCAAAACTTGGTTGTATGGTTGAATAAATATTCACCCGTGATGTGTTAAAATCAACTGACCGTGTTGATTTGGTAATTGACAGTGAATGTCTAAGAATGTGTTGTTTCTGACGTCAGTTGAATGTTCGGGAAATTAACGCAGTTTTAAAGTTATAAATTATTTTAAAACTGAATTGAAGTTTTTCAGTGGTTTTTTATAGATAATCAAATTAGGAGTTTATAAATAAATAATTTGATCAAGTTTATAAAAGAATTATTTAAACGGTTTGCGTAGCCAAACCGTGTGATGGAAACAAGTTATAAAGCAGGAAATTCCAAGGTATTTACCTACGGGTTTGGTAAAGGGAATTAATTGTTTTTAGAACAATTAAATGATGTTTCCAAATTTTCTTAGTTATTTAAGTAATATAAGAAGGGGAAAAGACAAATGAAATCAGTTAACTGCTAACTGATGTGTACAGTCGATAAAACCGACCGTTTGGGTAAATTGGACAATTGAAGGAAAAATTTATTTAATTATTCTGAATATTCGTTAAAGTTTAACGAATAATGTAAAATATTAGTTAATCCTCGGATAATTATAAATTAAGGAAATAATTGAATTGTTTAGAGTAATTAAAGTGATCTTTATTTGTTAAGCCTTTTCAAATGATAATTATACTATTTTTGGTAAGTAAACAAGTTAACTATCTTAATATAGTTATTAGTAAAGTTAATTACTATTGTTTAGTTAAAAGTAGTTAAAGTGATGGTTTGTAATTGGAATTCAAGTAGAAGTGATTAGAAGACAATAAGTGGTCGAAAGAACGATAAGAGTTTTATAAAAAGGGATTTATAACTCAAGTTTTCAAAACGAGATTCGAAAACGGGAATTGATTCTGGAATGTGGATTTTTCATTTAAACCCAAGGTTATTAGTGAAATAATGTTCCAAGTTTAAAAGTGGTGTTTATTGAAGAATTACTTAATGAAAGGAATTAAGTAAAGAGAGTATCGAACGAAATTTTCAAATACAAGGAAAGGGTTATAAAACCAGATTTGGAACAAGATGGTAAACGAGATTTGAATATCGATGGTTAAGTGACGAACTAATATTATTCTGAGGTAAGAACGGGTCGATCAAGGTCTGAGAGGTAACTAAAATACCCCAACTCGTTGCTGACTGTGTGAGCTGGGTACGCATGATAGAGGGTTCTCGCTTTGCGTCAGGCGGCGGACGGGAGACTCTTAACTCTACATGTCCCTCGAAAGTAAGGGAGGGTTGGTTGTGAAGTCAAAACGCTGGCCGTAAAATGAGTTGTTGGGGTACCATTGTAAGCCACGGGGGGAGGTTAGCCCTCTGCCTTGGGGGGTGAAGGGATGGTTGAAAAGCCTACCGAAAATTCCTGGGTCGTTACAGTGGTATCAGAGCTAATGGTTTAGAGATAACCTTGGATCTGTGGTGTGACTCAATAGAGATGAGGTCAGAAGTACCCTAGATTGAGTTCGTATAGATATGTGAGAGCGCGTATTTGTATTTTGATATAAAATTATTTTTGAAATTATTTTTTCCCAATCTATTTTATAATAAAATAAAAGCAAAGGTAATTATAATATGGGCAATTGATTGATTTGTTTGTATGTTTTGATTATGCTGTTAGGTGTTGAGATATGAACCTAAACCTGAATCAATGTGGTTGAAACCGAAATGAAATAAATAAGTTCAAATAATTCGATCCAAATATAATAAATCCGAATGGATAATTAAAGAAACAAATGAAGTAATTATAAATAAATAATTGATCTCGTGTGGATTGAACTGTGTGTAGAAATGGGTTGATGTGGATGATATGAATATTTTGGACATGATTAACATTTGTTTAATGACTGATGTAATTCATTTGAGTTGAGAACAGGTGTAGAAGTGCAAATTCAGCTTCAAAACCCAGCCGACAGGATTCTAAAGTTAACCGAATCCAGTAGGTATGCTAATTAAGCCAGTTGAATATAAACTATCACATAGTAACGCTCGCCCAAAGGCACGCTTACGCAAATATGAAATTTTGGATTTTGTTTGGATTTTGGGTTTGAATTTTTGATTTTCCGACCTTAAGAGTCGATGTATATTTATTTCTTGATCCTACGATATTGTAGATGGTCCTCCTTGCAGGGGAGACTCTGCCGAAATTTTTCCAAAATTTGAGGAGTTAGAAAATTTTTGAAGATTTTTAGGAAATTATTTTATTTGAAATAAATAGGTTTTAAAAACCGATTGAGTCAGCTTGAAAATAAATTCGAGATTTAAAAATTAATTCCTTTTGCAAAGATAATAGTTGACGACATTTCTTCTACCTTAGCAATTTCGAGGACGAAATTATTTTAAGGGGGAAGGAATGTAACAACCCGTATTTTCTGCCTATTTATTTGGGTTATTTTAAATATTTTATTTATTTAAAATATTGGTTCAAATTTAAATAATCGAATTTAACGATTTTATTTGGAATTTATTATTTAAATAAATAATATTTTTAAATTCCAAAATATTGGGAAAATGTGGAATTTGGCATATATTGTGTTCGGGCAGTTTAGAGTGGTCAAATATTGTTTATATTGAAATTTTGGTGATGGTTCATTAGAAAATGATGATTAAATATATATGGTTTATAACTTAATTAAATAACAAGGTGCAGCGGCGCGGCAGTTCGCGTTTTGGCGTTTTGAACTTCAATTAGTCGTACCGGGTTCAAAATAAGTTGGATTTCCTCGAAACAAGAAACGTCGGGACTGGCTTGACGATATCTTTCCAATGGCAGAGAAAATCGAGTTTTCGTCATGTAGATTTTATTTTATGTCCAAATCAAATTCTCAGAAAAACAGCGCTAGAATTTCCTTTGTATATATAGCGCTGCAATTATATAAAATAATGGTTTTTAAATATTTTAAGTATTGATTTGGCTTGGAACTCAACCCGGGATATTTTATCTGGGTAATATATGATATTCTGGTCGTGTATGGCCAATTTCAATATTTTAATAATATTATATTGAGGTACTTTAAAATTAGTTTATTTTATTCGAATTGGCCAGTTCAAAAGGGACATTTTTCAAACGACCTCTGTTTTCGACGAAACAAATTTTGTTGGGACCGTAACGGTAAATTATTGCTAGATTTTCAGACGGCGCGTCAATCGGTGTTATTCTGTGAGCGTGGCAAAATAAAATGCAAAATAAATCGATCTATTTGGACGTATACAAACGCTGTTTGAGAAAACGGACACGGAATTCGACGAAACAAGTTTTGTTAGGACCGTATCGTCAAATTATACTGTGCCGTCCAGTCGCGTCTCGAAAGGGGTTCGTATGTGAGCGCAGCAGCGAATAACAACGTTCAGAAATAGCGATAGGTACGAAATAACAATCGTTAGTCAGCATCACGCGTCACATCGACATAAATTATATTATTTTCACTTATATATACACCCAAATTTCAGCCATAACCTATCTCCTCCATACCAATACAAACAAATTTGCAAAAAGGCCCCTGATCACAAATTTATTTGTATCTTCCAATCCGTGAAGAATCGGTAGGGGTGACTTGAAGCAAAGATGTAGATCCAGTTGATATCTACCTCCACAAAAAATCCGGGACCTATCATGGTCAGAGGTGGCCGGAATCGTGGTTTAAAGCCACGAAATCACTTTCGTTCTTTGCCTAAATTCGAGGAATCTACCCAATTTTAAAGGCCGAGACCAAGGGGGTTTGGAAGAGGAGGAGTCCAGCTTCATTTTGGCACTGGTCGGAGGTGCTAACGTTGACTGTGGTGACTACGGGAAGAAGATGAACGAAGAGTTGTATTTCCGATTGCTTTGCGAAGTAGTGATGGGATTTGGCAAAATTCCGACGGCTCTGGCACTTTGTGGTGTCGGGTCTAAGGGTTAGTCGAAGGGGGGAAGCAAGGCGCTGGTAATGGTGGTGGTCCGGCTCTTGACGATGATCTCTGGCGATCGGAAAATGATGATGGACGGATTACGGTTGTAGGGGTTTTTCAGGCGGAGCGTGGCGTTGTGGGGGCCGTCGTTGGCAGCGCTGATGCTGCACTGACAGGCGATGTCAGTGGTGAGGCGGAGGTGACCTTCGGCGGCCTGAATTGGCGGAGCGATGTTGGTTTGGGCGTATTGTTCTGGCGAGTGTTTTGGTGGAAAAAGGGAGCATTGGGGAAGAAACCTCGGCCAAAAGAGAAAACACGTATCTCGTATTAATTAATGATGACATGGCACTTTAACCGTTAATTAAGGTAAGGATAATTTTGTTTTTAATAATTAATTATTAATTAGTTAGTTAATAAATCATTTAATTTATTCAAACTTAAATCGGCGATAACTTTTTCGTTTCTTAACGGAATCTGACGAAACTGGATCCGTTGGGATCGCAGGGACAAGACCTATCTAATGGCACTGACAAGGAGTCAATCTGACACTATTGAAATTTGAGCCAATTTTGGATGTTCAACCCAAATTAAAAGCGACAAACACGTCAACCATCGACCAGAACAAACTCTGGTGAGTTAATTCTCACACCTTCTGGAATCTTGTGATGTGGTACATTCACAGTAAAATATATTTTACAATTTACAGTTTAAATTGGTTGATTGGTTGCGATGGATGCATTTGGTTGTAATTGTCTGATTGGTTGCAGTTGTTTATTTATTTTATTCGTATATTTTTATCAATTGACATCTGTGATGCAGAGAAGTACAGGTTGGAGGGATCCGACCGGATTACTCAAATAAATTGTATACTTGTTTGTTGTGCTTATATATGAGTTGTTCACCCTGACTGACACCAAAACTTGGTTGTATGGTTGAATAAATATTCACCCGTGATGTGTTAAAATCAACTGACCGTGTTGATTTGGTAATTGACAGTGAATGTCTAAGAATGTGTTGTTTCTGACGTCAGTTGAATGTTCGGGAAATTAACGCAGTTTTAAAGTTATAAATTATTTTAAAACTGAATTAAAGTTTTTCAGTGGTTTTTTATAGATAATCAAATTAGGAGTTTATAAATAAATAATTTGATCAAGTTTATAAAAGAATTATTTAAACGGTTTGCGTAGCCAAACCGTGTGATGGAAACAAGTTATAAAGCAGGAAAATCCAAGGTATTTACCTACGGGTTTGGTAAAGGGAATTAATTGTTTTTAGAACAATTAAATGATGTTTCCAAATTTGCTTAGTTATTTAAGTAATATAAGAAGGGGAAATAACAAATGAAATCAGTTAACTGCTAACTGATGTGTACAGTCGATAAAACCGACCGTTTGGCTAAATTGGACAATTGAAGGAAAATTTTATTTAATTATTCTGAATATTCGTTAATGTTTAACGAATAATGTAAAATATTAGTTAATCCTCGGATAACTATAAATTAAGGAAATAATTGAATTGTTTAGAGTAAATAAAGTGATCTTTATTTGTTAAGCCTTTTCAAATGATAATTATACTATTTTTGGTAAGTAAACAAGTTAACTATCTTAATATAGTTATTAGTAAAGTTAATTACTATTGTTTAGTTAATAGTAGTTAAAGTGATGGTTTGTAATTGGAATTCAAGTAGATGTGATTAGAAGACAATAAGTGGTCGAAAGAATGATAAGAGTTTTCTAAAAAGGGATTTATAACTCAAGTTTTCAAAACGAGATTTGAAAACGGGAATTGATTTCGGAATGTGGGTTTTTCATTTAAACCCAAGGTTATTAGTGAAATAATGTTCCAAGTTTAAAAGTGGCGTTTATTAAAGAATTACTTAATGAAAGGAATTAAGTAAAGACAGTATCGAACGAAATTTTCAAATACAAGGAAAGGGTTATAAAACCAGATTTGAAACAAGATGGTAAACGAGATTTGAATATCGATGGTTAAGTGACGAACTAATATTATTCTGAGGTAAGAACGGGTCGATCAAGGTCTGAGAGGTAACTAAAATACCCCAACTTGGTTGGCTTCACTATTATCGAGGAACGGTATTAGTTTGACGTGAGTGAAGGTGATGAATTGGTTTATCTGATACAAGAAATATCAAATTCTGATGCAAGATTTGTAAATTTAATAATATTGCAATATCAGTTTCCAAAGAAGTAAGAAAAGTGATTTCAATTATATTAAACATTTGTTATTCAACTAGAATTGATCGAATATAGTTAGAGTTAGTCAAACAATAGTTATTCAGGAAAAAGTTTCCATTGCGTACGACTGCTGGCGTAATTCGCAGGGCTGTAGAGAGCCTACGGCGGTCGGATGTTTCCTGAGGGAATCAAGCGTAACCATTGTGATCTCTGCGATCTAGAGTCGAGCCAATGGAGTTAAGTCGAGTATTAGTTAATAGGAGTAATCAAGTCAAGTTTGTCGAGTTAAATAAGTCGAGTTAGTCAAGTTAGAGTAAATCAATCAAAGTAAATCAGTTAAAGTTAGTCAAAAGGGAATTTGGTTAAATATATTTTAAAAGAGGTCAAGTTATGCCAAGTACTGAATCAGAAAACTCATTGTGTTCACACTATTGTTATTTGATAGTTAAAACACCGACTATCAAACCAGACCAATACGATTGTTGGTTCGGAAAGTCCGGGATCGAATTATATTCGAAAACCATTCTGACCATCAAATACGTGAAGACGTCGATTGAAGACGGAGCAAGTGAAAACCGTGGATCTTCATAAGCGGAAGAACTACTTGTCAAATCTCTCTGGCCTGCAGCCAGAGTTATTTTGATTTGTGATTCTTTCGTGGTTGAAATCCACGGGTTGCAAGGACTTCTCGCTACTGATCCATGGGGTGATTCCTATATGAGATGCAGTAGGAGAGTGCCTTCGGTTCATCCTATTCCTGGATGACTTGTATGGACGGATGTCTGACAGAGTATTTCCAAAGGAATTACATGAGTTGATTTCTCCAAACGTACGACAGTTGATGGCGGAGAAATGGTTATTCTCTAGCCAAATAAACTAGAGTATTTTTGTGGACGTCAATCAAGTGTGATCTGGCGGATCTGACGATGTGGCATTCAAAGTGTATGATGACCAGATGTTAAAGTCAAGTTCTAGCCTCAAGCCTCATCAACTGGGAAATGACAAAAATCGGGCAGGCAGCATGGCTATGTGGGTCGCTCCCATTAGGATGAATGATCACCTATCTAGAGAAATTCCTATTGCTTCTTTATCTATTCGATGCTGACCCTATTCGGGTGGCGGTTGCTGATCCCAACCGTCAGTGATATATATTCAATACACTCAAGCGAAATGAGTGGTCGGTCATGTGAGGGCCGGGTTGCAAGACGTTCTTGTTGAACCCAGTATATTCGCCTCTAGAGATACACTATCAGCAGGTGGACCCATACCTTGTCAAGGTCGGAATCCAATACCCAATAAGCGCCCGCGGTTTTCGATTGTATACTATATATGGGGAGCGTGAGATGCAAGCGTCCCTCTAGTTTGATATTTATTTGTATTTAGACATTATGATAATATCAGAGCAAGCTATGATTTCAAAACTGTTTTGGGTTATAGTAAGGTAAAAACCGTCCGTATTTATGTGTGGACTGGTCTTACTATTACCTTTTGATTTCATAAAAGATTTTGCAAAGTTAAACAAGTGTGTGTTCTGTGAATTTATCACTGAAAGTATTCCAGACTGACCCGGTTTATTTTGTTTCAAATCAAATGTGCTCGGGTCAGACCGAGTATATTCCAGGTTAGGTTTCGCTTGGAGTTTCAGGGGCTAGAAGCAGGGGGCTTCGCCGCTAGTTATATACAGATATTTTTCCGTTGTGACTGATATATGTGTACTCTGATGATTGGTATGTATATACAGTTCTTTTGTATAAAGAGATTTGATATTATATTTTATTCATTCCGCTGTGAGATTCTAATGTGTTTCTTCTTCTTTCTTCTATTCTAACATTCTTTCTTTCTATTCTCACCCTCTAATTTCTTTCCCATGACAATCCAGTGTTTTTCAGTGCTTGGGGGATCGACATGAGATATGGTAAAGGTGTTATGTCGATTTTAAAGGCTGAAAATCCGCTGGGTCGTTACAATAAGTATCAATGATAGACGGCATGGGTACCATATATCATGTCGCCATACTAGTTCTACAATTAAAACCGCAAATGTCACGTATTTGGAAGTTGGATTTCCATCTGTGAACCAAGGCAAAAGATAGTCCTCTACCGATTCGAGACGCTCAAGCCCACCCCTCAGAAACAGCTGCAACTGCCCCTTGGATCGTCAGGGTCGGTCCACCTATGTGGATTATTATGCCTGAACACCGCGTTTCCCCACCCTTTGGGGTGTAAATGAGCCAACAAATGACTCCATAGGCTTCACATAGTCACCGGTATATCTGAGGCGCCTCGCAACAGCAACAACCACATAAGTCAAACTCGTCAGGGCATGTAAAAGCACTGATGCCACTTCTAGCTAGAAAGAAACGCTTGTCCTCCCTGATGTCCTCTCCCGTTTCTGGTTCACATCGGGGGTGAAACTCGCGAAGTAAACGTTACACAAAGCTACGCCACAAAGGCCGTGCTTCGATCATCAACCACAATACTTTGCTTTTCAACAGAAGCCTTGATCATTTGCCACTTAGGCATGCCACACAGGCAATTCACTCTATGCGTTTGATATCCATCAGTATATAACCCCTGAGCTCGTACGTCTCAGAGAAGGGCCTTAAGCAAGAGAATAAATTCTCCGCCGCTAAACAGATATATATTTAATAGAAATCAATCACATAGACTAAAATCCAATGTCAGACACACAGTCCATTTACAAATTCGTTCTGGGTCTGAACGAAACCGGAGGGCACCTAGTATCCCGCATATCCATCGATCTCCAAATACGTCTGGACGATCACCAACTATTTCCAACTTCTTGGGTGTACATCCCAATCAAGATCATCATTAATCAACCAAACGACGTGAAGACCTCCGGTCTTCGACCACTGTCTTCATCTTTGACTTATCGTCGTATCAGTTATTAAGAATGGAATAAACCCGGTCTTCCCGAATAACTCGCGTATATAATAAACATGTGTTACACAAACACAACATATGCCTCATTCCAATTCATCAGTCACTAACCGTAAATTAATCAAGAGAATAATCCCCCAAATATTAACCCCGAAGGCCGAAACCAACATTAGATCAATATCCAGAAAACCATTCTGCTTAGCTAACCGACAGTTAGTTTCTAAATTTCACATTCATAGGGAAAGGTTCCCATTAATTTCATCAAAGATAAATTCCTTGAATTTATTCTTTAATCTTCTTTTGAATTTCGATTCAACTAGTCGGGATTAACGAACCTTACCGAAGTGATCATTTGTTTTAATTTCCCAATCCCAACCTATTCATCCGATGAAGTAAAACTGGTAATACTTTATATCTAACGCCACGGTGTTATGGGTAAATTCAATTACCATTTCACGTTCAAATCTAATTAAAGATTTAACTATCACCTGGAGCAAAACTGGTGATACTCCATTCTCGATCATTTCAATCTAATTAAAGATTCATTAAAACTCCACTTAGTTTTAATCTGTGACTGGGTTAAAGAATCAGTGTCATTTAAAACACGGTTCACGATAAAACCAAAATCACATCACATTTCAATCACTCCCTAACCGTAAATTAGCAAGTGAGCAGTTCCCTAAGTATTAACCCCGAAGGCCGAAACCAACATCAGATCAATACCCCAGAAACCATTCAACTCAACTAATCTCCAGTTAGTTTCTGAATTTTCTTAACTCCTTTGGTTCTAACAACAGTATTATTGAAGATACCGTTCACGACAACCCAAAATCACATTTCATTAATTATCGGGTTAAAGGACAAGTGTTATTTAAAACACTGTTCACGATAAACCCAAAAATCAATACCAATTCAATTCCAATTAAATATTATTTGATTGGTACTCTTCATTAAATCTAAATAAAAAGATTTAATCTTTTTCTCAACTGGGCTTAAGAAAAGTGTTAATGAAGACACCATTCACGACAACCCAAATCACATTCGATATTAAATACAAGGCTCTGAATAGAAATTATATCGGCTTATATTCAATATCAAACTCTACGACTAACAAATATCGTATTGGAAATAACGATATAAATATATCTTTCAAATTCCCATAACAATATCTGTATCATCACGAAATCCAACATTGAAATATTCCGAAGACAATTTCGATTCAAATCTATTCCAATTCAATTATTGGAAATTCTGGTTATTTTCAAAACCATTTTTAAATCCAATTTATTTATTTAAAAATAAATAGAATTTTAATCCTAGTTCAAAACTAGTTCATTTCGATAAAAATCTATTTTTATCTTTTCAAATATGGAGTTTTTCATCCCGATTCTTCCCAAATCATTTCTTATGATTTTACACAAATTATTACTATTTTTAATAATTTTATCAAGGCCCGTACAGTCGATTTCCGTCAACGGCCATCGAACTGCACTTACATCGACCTTTTCCAAATTTGATTTGGACATAATTCCAAATCCAACTGTTAGATTTCAAATTTCTAATATTCGTTAGAAAGCTCTTTTCGATACGAACACAACGGTTCCGGTTTTAGGAGAATCCGACGATCGGATCTCCCGCAATATCCATTCGAAGTCAATGGTCGAAATTCGCGAACAGCCGCGGCGCGGCGCGTTCTATTCAGGCCATTATATTATATATATAATATATATAATATATACTTCATCGATTTCCTTTCGAAACGAATTTTATAAATCGTTTTAAATTTGTTTTCAAAACGATTTCAACTTCTTTTTCAAATTCAAATCAAAATTGAATTTTCCCTTACAAATTCGTTTTAAATTCATTTCAAATTGATTTCAATTCAAATCGATTTTTAGTTTAATTTCAATACGTTTTAAATTCAATTCAAAACGATTTCAATCTAATTCGAATTTCAACTATTCAATTTAATTCGAATTCATTTTCTGTTCAATTCAATTTCAATTTAAGTCGAATTTCTATTCTTTTCAATATACTTCGAATTTCATTTCAAAGTATTCGATTTTGAAAGCACTTTTCAATATTCATTATAAAAATGAATATAATCGATATAAATATCGTTCACGTCAAAATGGCGTCAATCTAATCAACACGGCTTCATATGTTTCTATTTTCAAATATTCTATTTCAAATATTCTATTTCAAATATCTCTATTTCAAATATTTCTTTTTCAAAACGGGAATGAGGCCCAATCAATTACTATATAATGTTAATTATATGGATTTTCTACAACACATGTATACAATAACAATGATGAATAATCAACCATCATCCAAAGTGCATTCTACACTGTATAAGTATCAAATATAAATATTCAACGCTTATAATAGTCTGTCAATCAATCGATCGACATACAACTAACTATTGGGATTAGTGTATGTCATATATCACCCCAATACCCGTGTGGGGTTTTCAAACAATCAAACACAGACTTTATTTGTGCAGTTGGGCGACGTGTAAAATTTATCGTCCCAATCAGTATCTGTCAAATGTGTGTATATAAACAAATCGTCCGATTTGTTTATTTTTATTTCCTTTTATGTACACGTTAAAAATTCTATTTTTAACTATAATATATTTCTAACTATATAAATATTTTATTTCATTTCACATCACATCACACAATCAACTACACATCAAAATCAAACAAACAAGCGTACAAGCCGTCCATGGTCTGTGGACGACGGGTGTCGGGTTCTACTAAACACCGTCTGCATCCTAGTATACATTTTAACTAGAAAATTAAATTAAAAGTGAGAAGTTCTCATCGACTAGCTAATCCAAACACCACGACTCTTCATATGTAGGAAAATCTCGCCGTGCTCGCCTTTTGTCACTTTCGGTTCTCGAACTCACTACATGTATAAAAATCGAATTTTTACTTTGCTATACAATATATAAAAATCGAATTTTTACTTTGCAATTCAATATATAAAAATCGAATTTTTACTTCGCTATTCAATATATAAAAATCGAATTTTTACTTCGCTATTCAATATATAAAAATCGAATTTTTACTTCGCTATTCAATATATAAAAATCGAATTTTTACCTTGCTATTCAATGTATAAAAATCGAATTTTTACTTCGCTATTCAATATATAAAAATCGAATTTTTACTTCGCTATTCAATATATAAAAATTGAAATTTTATCTCGCTATTCAATATATAAAAATCGAATTTTTACTTCGCTATTCAATATATAAAAATCGAATTTTTACTTCGCTATTCAATATATAAAAATCGAATTTTTACTTCGCTATTCAATACATAAAAATCACTACTTTGTTAAGGTAAAAATCACTACTTTTCTCAACTGAAAATCTTTTTCTACTTTTCAAACCAAAGTATATATTTTTCAAAATAAAATATATATTTTTCTTTATAAAGTATTTATTTTTAAAACAAACCTTTATACATTTCAAAACAATGTGTATATATAAATATATTTACAAAACAAAACGTAATTAAATTTAAAATCAATACCTATTTTTATTTCTGAAAACAATGCATATTTATTTTTAAACTATAAATGCTCACCACCTTTATCGCCTCAGCCTGTACAATGCTCGAACTGAGCTCCAGTCCTAGGGCCTCGATTTGTGCGCCACTGGAGGGAAAGGAGCACCATCGGAGTTGACCACCTGCTGCTCTGTCGTGAGGGCCACCATCGCCAGGAAGAGTGTCGCGTTCGGTGCACCCCATCACTCCAGAATCGAGCTCGACAGTGGGTGCTTTGAGGTTTCGAATCTCGTAACTGATGGAGGAGGAGAAGAGTGGCGGGGAGAGGAGGAAGGGGTTTGGGCGACTGGATCGAACTGGCGGGAGGAGGTGGAGTCGGGCGAGGGGCTGGCCGACGCTGGCGAGAGGGAGTGCGACAGGGACTGGCGGGCTCAAGATCAATTTGTTTTTTTTTCTGAAGTGAATCGGGGAAGATAAAAGGAAGGGGTGGGGGCTTATGTAAAATAGGAGAGAGAGGGAATAGAAAATATATTTTATTATTTAATTTAATCCCAAAAAGCAACTTTTATTTTCGACCTCCAAACGAGACCCACTGCCTTTCGTCCATAGCTAATTACCCCCATTCCGAACACAACGGGATATGTATCGTAAGCTGATTTGCTTGTTACGATCAGTTTCCGTTAAATTTAAAGTATAAATCTATATATTCAATTTTAAACATACATTTCAATTTACCGGGGCCACACTCAGTCTCTAAAAATTCCTGAAAAATATTTTCTCGCTTCGTTTTGATGATACGGTCCTAACAAAACTAGTTTCGTCAAATTCTGAGACCGTTTGAAAAATGACCATTTTCCAGTCGATTAAGATAAACTAAAACTGGTCAAACGCGTTTTTCTTTGCCACTCCCACATATTGATTCGAAAAATTACGAAAATTGGAATCTAGCAATAACTTGACATCACGGATCCAACAAAAGTGGTTTCGTCGAAATCCGAGGTCGTTTGCAAAATGGCTACTTTTAAGGGCCAAAATTCCATAGCGACTATTCTGAATTTTCAACTGGGCATAACTTTTTATTCCCGCTATGAAATTTCAATTTTTCGGATTTGTTGGAAAGATACCATCAATTAGATTCAAATATTTTTGGTTTCACTAAAATCCGGTTTATTTTGCACCCGGTATATTCATTTGAATTTTGAAATCGAATTATCGAACTACCGCGCCATTTTCAATTCCTTTTATAATTTAAAATAAATATTTATATTCTAACGACGATCTATATAACGTATACGTTTGAATTCTATTCAAAATAAATTTCTCGTCGTTATTATTTAAAATAATTCATTTTAAATATTCAAAATTCAATAAATTGCCAAAATAAAAATTTTAAATTGGCCCAGATTTCCGTGTTATTACAATTTAGGATTTGGTGTTTCTAAAATTGGGAAATGACAGTTTAATCCCTTATAATTGTAGCATTTTAGGAAAAACAAAGTTCGAATTTTTGATATGTACAATTAAATACGTAATAATAACAGGTTAGATACACACACAAATATATATATATATACACACACACACATAAAATCTTGGAAGCACAAACTTTGGGTCTGACTATGAACTTCGAAAAACACACATACTTAATTTATCTTTATATAATATTTAAAAATTGGAACAACCAGTTGAATATAGTTTTTTTTTTACAAATTCAAACTATATTTTCTAAATATGCTTAAACATAGGATCTAACAAATAACTTTCTCTACAACATCATTCTTTCCCAATTAATAGTAAAAATAAAAATAAAAATTAATAACAAAATATTAGATATTTCAACCTATAAACGAATATTTAAACAACCTACATATAATTTAACGTAAAAACATAGCTAAACTTATGTGCAAATCGGTTTATTTTGAATGTGTTAAACATATACAGTTTTTAAGAAACATGACTCACTGCAAAGCATGTGTCATGATCACGCGTGAAGTGCATGCCATAACTCCTATATATACACATACACACACACATACACACACACACACATATACATACATATATAAGGCATGCTCCATGGCACCCTTATTTGGGAGCACCCCAATTCTGGCCACTAATTTATATTAAAATAAGTTAGTGGGAAGAGAGAGAGAGAGAGTTAGTGGAATTAGATAGAAAGGGGATTGTGTGGTGGAAATTAGGGGTTAAAGGGGTGATGCACTATTTAGGGTGCTCTTGGTCATACACACACACACACACACACACACACATATATATATATATATATATATATATATATATATATATATATCCAAATGGGTATGCATCTAATCACAAACTGAAATAATTCAAGTGTGATGCTAAAGGCACCATGAAATGTGCTTCCTATCACTACATCTACTTCCACTTTTAAAGATACCATACTTTTTTGCATTCTCTGCTTCTTATTACCATTAAGAAACATAACAAGGGGTATCAATTATGAAACTGTAATCCTCGTATTTCAAAAGGAATTCATGTTTCCATTTATTGTTCATCCATTATAAACTATCACAATGAAGAAATCCAACTTTAGCCTCATGCTTGTGGTCATTGAAGATCCATCGAGCATAGATTTGCTCAAAAAATCGTTCAAAACCTCCTAGTAAATTATATTTATTAGAAAATTAAATTTAACTAATAAATAATGATAAATGATCTACAACACAAAAATACCGCTTTTGCACCATGATGTATTCACCAGCTATTAAAGTCTCTTTCCTATTTTCCTTTAGGGAATCATTCCATTCCATTTAGTTGTTTCTTTTGATTTGAAATTTATAAATTTATGGTTTTTCCAAAGGAATAAGTTGAAGAAGAAAAGAGATGATATAGACTCTATCAAAAGAGTTGCATGAAGAAAAGAAGTGTAACGAAGTACGTTTGTTGATTAGAAGTTGAAAAATTGATTAGAATATGGTATTAATCTGTTATGAGGATAGTAATATAAAGAGTGTCAATTTAATTGATTAATTATTATTAGTTATGGGAACATAAAGCATATTTCATGGTACACTTAACAGCCCACTAATTCAGTAACACATTTCTGCAACATTACTCCCATATCGTATAAAGTAAGACACAATTGGACATTAATAGATAATAATATAATTAGTATAGACAACGTAAAATTCTTAATTTGACAAAATAAGAAATAAATACAAAAATAAGAGGTTTTCTAATTTTACTATTAATAAATGTGAATGGAAAGAAAATTGAATTGTCTACTCCATGAAGAAATGTCATTATCTCCAACTCTACGAAAGCATTAACTTAGATAATGAATTTATTGAAGAAGTAATGCATTTCATATTGTTGTTTTTAGCTTTAATATTATTATAACAAGTCAAAAAAAATTATTGTTAAAGATAAAGTAGAAAATACAATAGAAAATAAGATTGTCGGAGGATAACCAAAATTCGAATAATTTAATCTTGAAGTTTAGCTATGCTATAGTAATAAGTTGATATGTTTAAAGACTTGTTTATAAAAAAAGTATTATTGTCGTGTATACGGTTGGATTTTTAGCTGTAACACTATTATTCTCTACAAGTTACAACATAAAATTGAGTTATCGATAGAAAAAATGTAAAATGAAATTTTAACAATTTATTTGGCCAATGCCAACAAATGCTTTAGTGAATTGCTCTGCTTCAGCTAAATATGAATCTTATATGAAAGTATAAAGACAATTCAAGTAAAAATGTAGAAAAGACATATTCAGCTGACTAACTATGTTTCACAAAGTCAAATGCACTACATAATCAGTGGGATATATATGCTTTCACACATTTAAATGCACTACTTATAAACCAAAAATTTGTTAACCTGCTTTTGAACCAAAGTAGCTTCAACTAGACTTAGAAAATAAAAATAAAAATGAAGTGACTTGAAGCTTGACAAACACACTTAGAAGAAGAAAAGAAGAAGCTTGGAGAAGTTTCACAAAGACTGGATAAAGTATCTAAACTCTGGTCTGACTTAAGTGCATAGGTCGTGCCTAACTTATGGATTTTCTCTCCCATTTCCCAAACATCAAACTTAAATCATGCTGCTTCAATGACTCGTTCAAGGATTAAACGAGCTATTCTGAAGGATTGAAGAGATTTTCAATGAAGTATAATCAGTAAAAGACAAAACGAAATCAACTTAAAGACGGTAGAAACAAATTCAAATAACTAAATTAGAAGGAGAGAATAACTTGTAAGTTGTAACAACCCGCCCAGAATGGGCCTAAATTTCGACCCAGAAAAGGCCAATTAAAACTTAGAGCTACTCTTAATGGGTTATTCATTCCTGTAAGGAATTACATTTGTACAGAATAATAAATAGACATTGCATTATGGAAATCTCACACAGCGGAACGAGAAATATAATACTAAAATATGATGTACCATTTCATTAAAAACCACAGAATTCAAATAAAGACGGTCAAGGTACAATTATTCCATAAGTACATCAATAAACTCATCATTAAAAGTTTCCATAAGAAATGCAACAATGATAACTAATAATACAATAATATCTTCATTTTCATCTTCAGTCTCCATCATTGCTTCGTCCATTGAGCCTACACCACCCACTGGCCTATTGGATATGTTAAGGAGGGGTTAGAACATAAAGTCCTGTGTGATTGAAAATAGTGTTAACTTAAAAACCATACCCTAGATTTAGCAAGTTGTATATATCATGGTATGTCTATGGAACGCACAAACATTCACATGAACACAAAGTATATAACCGATAAGGTGGATGTCTGAGTCAATCGCTTAAGGCCTCCATTAGTGCATTTAGGGTAAAGACCCAACGAGGTGGGCATCCTTGGTCGCTTAGGGCCCTTATTAAAGGTGGACTCTTATGATCTCTTATAACCCTGAGGCGGACCCTAACCTCTTAAGACCCCGTCCTCATATGTCAACTTTCTTAATTCTATAATCTCACAAGTAATATGAGAAGTAATTTTTCGAATGATACTAATTAATTGATATTACGGCAGAACACCTGTGCCGCTTAAGACTTTCCTTAGACATTTATTGAGCATGCTACAGCCACATATCATATATATAAAGAAATCATATCCCTGGTTTAGCCCTTACAAGCTTCTAGAGGAAGTGGGCATCCCCCGTGAACTGCCCTACTTCGTTACCACTTTGCCTAACCACTTTCAGAGAAGAAGGGAAAATAGACTTACTTCGAATCTAATTAGGGTGGGTCCCATGACTTTGGTACACATCCAAGGAATAAACCTTCGAAGAGGATCTTAGTCCTAACCACATAAGATCCCAACTAGATAAGAAGAGAGTCATCCACTTAAGACTTTCCCAAGGCATAGTAAACCTGTCTATTTTCACACACAGTAGGTTTATAAACAAACATACACACACACATTAGACCTCTCACATTAAACCTTCTACCTGTACATGTTGGATATGTCGGGCGGTTCCGGGAAGAATTCTACTACAAGTTGTATAACCTCGTGTCATAGTGTATTAAACTTGAATTGCCCATGGCACCTAGAGCTCTCACATTAATCAGACCCACTTGTGGTTCCTGGATTTGTCGGTCGGTTTCAGGCAGACTTCTACCACAAATGGCAACTAACCTCATGTCTATGTGTCATTATTTAATATATATATAGGTCATTCTATATGCACACACAAGTAATCAATATATGGCGACATTTCAAATTCAGATCTTATCCTAATCATATTTACTATGTCATTATTACGTTAATTTCGTTAATTACTCTATATAAGTAAAATATTTAGTACGTTGAAATAATGCTAGTTTTCTTATGAACAAGAGAATGTTGTAACGAGGTAAAATTGTCAACTTGGTCTAATTTTATGGCATACAAGTTAATTTCTACATTTTGACCGCTATACTCAAGGCATATGGGCATAATTGCATAACAACAGATAGTAGTAATAGAAAAAATAGAACGTACAATTAAAACGTGCATCCTAGGCATATTGGAATAATTCTAATAATGAATTAAGAATAGGGTGTAAATGTTTTAAATCATACGTATCCATATATATATATATATATATATATATATACCTATATATATATATACACACACAAAAACATATATGCATCAACCTTTATTTATCTAATTTACCCCTTCTTATGTTGTACATAATAACGTTCATATTTGATTGGCTTCAAATCTGAGTACTTTTGGATTTAGAATAGAAACCCTAACCTATTCAAATAATAAATCTAATCAAATCTAAAACTTTTTACATTACAGTCAAAGATTTGGAAAAAGGGATAAATAAAATAAATTAAAAGTACATTACCCAATTGTTCTCAATCTGCTACTAAAACAAAATAAACAAACCCAATATAAATTGACAATTCTTGCGAAATACATAAAAACAGGAGATTTGGGGGTTTTTATTGCTTGTTATTGTCGTTGTACCAAATCTCCTTTGAAAAATCCTTTTTGAAATAAAAGGATAATAGTAAGACCAACCCACACATAAACACAGACGGTTTTTACCTTACTATGACCCTAAACAGTTTTGAAATCAATATCTTTTCTAATATTATAATAATGTCTATTAAACCACAAATAAATATCAATCTAGCAGAACACTTGCATCTCACGCTCTTCATAATTAGTATACAATCAAAACCGCGGGCTCTTATTGGAGAATGGATTTACCAACTATGGCAAGGTATGGGACTACTTTCCAACAATGTACCTCCGGAGATGAATACATTGGGGTTCAACAAGAATGTCTTGCAACCCGGCTCACACATGACTGGTCTCTCATTTCTCTTGAGAATACCGAATATATCATTACCACGGTTGGGGGCCAACCAACCGAACTGATAGCATACATATAAAAATAAAAAAGGAACAACCGAAGGCATTTGATTTCTCCAAATCAGGTAATGATATACCCTTTTAATGGGTGTGACCCACATAGCCATTTTGCCTACCCGATTTTGTGCCATTTCCCGATAGATGAGGCTAGAGGTTACGCTTATCATTCAGAACAGTATATTTCCATTCACTTTAAATTCAACATTGTCAGATCCTCCAGAAATCACTAATTGATCTCCACAAAAATATTCTAGTTGTTAGGCTAAAGAAGTTTCCTTTCCATGCCACCAACTTGGCACGTTTGAAGAAAACAACGTACGCGATCCCTTTGGAAATACTCTGTCAGACATTCGTCCATACAAGTCATCCAGGAATAGGATGAACCGAAGGCACCCTCCTACTGCATCATAGGAATCACCCTATAGATCAGTAGCGAGTAGTGCTTGCAATCAACAGATTCTAACCACGACAGAACCACAGTATATCTCTGGTCATGTGAAAGACCCCACCTCCGTTAAGGTCACTCACAAAGGGAATGCCTTAACTTTGGTGGAGCATTTTAGGTAAAAGATGTAGATAAATTACAATAGACAAATAAAGCAGCGGAAAATAAAGTCATTTTATAAATAATATGGTTCAGTCAAGCTTGTACAACAATTTTCTCAAATCATGCTTAAAAGTAATACATAGAACTTCTGTCTTGATTTAATAACTTCCAAGTATAAAAGAAGCACAAAAATAACAATGATATTCCCTAATAAAGCATGAACCAGCCATAGCAGTGGAAGAGAGAGTCCAAAGAAAAACATCGACCATCTTCGAGCATGAAAAGAAAACTGAGCTAAGTGGTAACATTTCCTCCCTGTGAACCTGGAGGGAGGGAAATGGAAGAAAAGAGGCGAAACAAAACTAGGTCAGACACAAGTCTGGTAAGTCCAGTGATTATTTAGCATATAAACTGGTAAGAGAACCATGACATGAATAAACTAGACGCGGGACAATAACAAAGAAATAAGGTAACATAGGATAAGCATAAGGTACGATAAGGCGACATAAACTGAATGCGCTCCTACTCTTTCTCTGCTTCGCTACTACCTTACTATTCTGATTTTTATATCTATCTTTGCACCACCTAACTAGTGTCCCAACTAGAAATCTATATAAATGATAAAGTGATCCCAATCCCCGTAATTGTGGTAGCCTTCAGGTGTACATCTATCGTGAGGATTCCACATCAATCAGCCTAATTGCCATGAACATGTTAGATGTACCCTTACTACCTTATCGATCGGCTCCTTACTTGCATTAATGTTCCATGTGTCTGTGTCAATCGGCCCTCTCTTGCGTGTAGATACCCTGTGTTGGTCCCACCATAAGGTGTATCAATCCTTATGATAGCGACCCGACATGATTGAAGATGCACAGTGTATAGCTACTGGTACTCAGTGCCTGCTTTTTCCCACTTCGGAGTACGTGCATGCCCTTAAACCATTGGAACCTACACTGACGTACCCCTGCCGCTACTTTGACCTCTTATAATCAGCCTAGTAATCGTGCCCCACCCTGCCTAGTTCAGGGTACCATGATACATCTATGTGGGTTACTGCTGAAATGGGTCCCCATTACTAGGGTTTCCTACTGGTTAAGTTGTGGGCACCTACAAGAGATGTACTGTAACACCCCACGTCCGTTAGTGTCACTCACAAAGGGAATGCACTAAGTTCTGTGGAGCATTTTGGGTAAAAGATGCAGATAAATTACAAGACAGACAAATTATTAAACAGTGGAAAATAGAACTTTGCTTTATTGATAATTTAGTCTGTACAAGATTCTTTTACAATATTAGAGTATCATCTGTCTTTATAAAATAAAGAAGCATGAAAATACATTTATATATTCCCCAATGTAGCAAGAGCCAGCCATAGCATCTGGAAGAGAATCCAAAGACAACTTCGTCAAATCTTCAAGCTGGGAAAGAGCAACGGTCCAGTCTAATCCTGAGTTATACTATTCCCTCCTCAACTACCTGGGGGGGGGGGAACGGAAGAAAAGAAGACGAAAGAAAAACAGAGTCAGACATAAAGCCTGAGTAAGTTCAGTAACTTCTAGCATGTGAACATGGAAAAACAAAACGACATGAATTAACTGAATACAAGATTACACCATGACGATAAGGTCAACAAGATTAGACAAGGTAGTCACAAGATATGCTAAGATGACTGGACACGCTCTAATACTTTCGCAGCTTCGCTATTTCCTTGTTATACTGGTTTCTATATCTCTGCACCACCTAACTAGTGTTTCAACTAGTAACGATAACGTGATCCCTATCCCTGTATTTTCCATCGCCTTCAGGCATCCATTTATTAGTTGTTACCTAGATCTAATCTAGGGTTTTCTATCCACTGCTTTCTAGATTTAACTATAGTTTTACGCTATCTGCTGAACGCTTTTCGAGTTCAGGGTTTATGCCACCTAGTCCAACTAGGGATTACGCTACCTGTCGAACAATGCCCCCAAGTCTAGGACACACTACCTAGAGTGGTATATGTTCCTAGGCTTCCCCACGTATGTATCGCGAATCGTTATCGCTTGTCTAGATGCACATGTCCTGTAATGTGCGATCCGAGTCCTGTGATAGGGCAAATCAAGGAATACAGAACTCGGTCGGGAGCTTTCAGATATCTGCCGATGTAGATGCTAAGGTCTGTTTTTACTCCAGTGGCTATGGTCCCACTTGACCCCTCCCTCAGCTAATGAAAGGCACACCTTGTAAAATGAGAACTATACGCCGGCCCCCGGTGCCCCACTATCCTATGGCCATCCGCAACCATAACTAGATAGCAAGTATATGGTCTTTTGGAGTTCTCCGCCTTTCCGCTTCACGTATCTCGATTGACTCAAGATGGATGGTAGACGACGAGTTGCTATCACAGGGCTACCGTCTTCTCGCCGAATCACGCTGGTCCATCCTAGTCTTTAGGTTGCCACATATATATATTGCAACCAAGGCATACCCTCGGTTCTTCTAACGCAGACCTTAACCTCTGTGAGCCCAGAACGATCATCTGCAGCCTCACAGAGGGATACCAAGAGTACCCTCACGTCCCCCCGAAGCCTCGGGCTTCGTAACCCAATTCGTTGGAGCCTTCTTAAAACCATATGGATGTCCGCTCCTTCGTGTTATACTGAGAATTACTACTTAGTTCTACTAACTAAGGTTTACCACTTAGTTTCCAAATTCCTTGTTTTCTTAACTAAGTTTACTACTTAGTCCCTTTTTCAACTGAGGTTTACTATTTAGTTTTCTTTCTCGCCAGGTTGGGTTGGTTAAGTGTCTTTAGTCGATTGAAGCTATCTTAACCCTCTTCCCTTATCCTATTACACTGGTTAAGTGTTATCCCTTTATGCTTTTTAATTAACCCTATTCATTTATCATATTCTGATGGTTAAGCATTCAAGTTTACTTAACCCTATGGTCTAGTCCAGCTAATATATTAATTTGGCTAAGTGTATAACTTAACCCCAACCTCTAGTCTAATTAACATGTTAAATTGGCTAAGTGTATTAACTTTACTTAACCCCACCTTCTAGTCTAGTCAACATGTTAATTTGGCTAAGTATTCCCATGGACTTAATCCTCCCATTCTAGCTTTAACTGTGCTAAGTTGGTTAAGTGTTCCTTAACCTTCCCATTCTAGCTTTAATTAATAAATTAAAGCCGCAACCTCTCACATTAGACAGATATTGCTGCGGTTACTGGATGTGCCGGTCTGTTCCGGGCAGGTTTACACCGCAACTCAGTCAAACCTCGGGTTAGGCATATTCATGTTTTCTAAGTTCAAAGGGTTTTTGATTAATTTCCAAATCTGGTCTTGAAAACAACCATCCCGTCCTTCGGATCAGTTAGGGATAGCCAGGGAGGGCAGGAAACTTGTATTTTCCAAACCCAAGCCTAGACACTATCCTCTCTGTCACCCTAGAACCTTCTGGTCTATGTGTTATAAAAAGGGGTGTTATCAAAATACTTTTCTTTTGTTTATAAATTGTTAACAATTTATTTCAAAAGCCCATTTCCCCTTTTTAGACAAATTTGGCCTATATTTATTTGTCAAGCCTACTAGTATACTTATATTCTAGGCCCAAGTCCTAACCCAACATGCAGTTTAAGCCATTTCCTATTTCATTGCCGAAACTAGATTAAATATCCTAGTTTATAATTTATGGCTAAAATTTAACCAAGTTACATATTTTGTGGTAAATGAACAATTTAACATTTATGACGAATTCTATAAGTAAATTACTCCTAATTTACTGATTTCATTACTACTCTTTTAATGTACATTGTCATATTTATTATTATGGCCCATTTCTCTCTTATTTATCATATTTATACTTTTTGGTATGTAAATTATACCAAGTTTAGTGTCGCTAACCATAATTTATTCTAAACATGACAATTGCTCACAATTATGAATAAATTCAAAATTGTGCTAATATACTTATTCCAAATCAACCTTAATTAACCCAATCTTGGTTTAACATCCTAATTCACAATTTATGGCAAAACTAGAATTATTTTTCTAGTTTACATTTTATGCCTAAAATTTAGCTTACTTACTAACGCTAAATTTAATATGTCAAAATCACATGTTCCCTAATCCATGTCAAATTTCCCCGTTTTCATTTTAATATGCATGTCATAATACATATTCCAAATTATGCCAATTTCCAAGTTTACAACTACGTTCATATTCATTTCCATGTTTTTCCCCAAATCGCATTCCCACCGTTCGAATAATCGTGATTCAACCTAGATTATAAATAAATCTAGATTCGTAGATAAAAAAGGGAATGAATCAAAATGACAAGAAGGAATAATTGGCATAAAAAGGTTTGGATAACAATGTAGGTTCAAGAATATGGGTAGACCTAACTAAATAGGTAAATTCCCACTGTCTTAAAACCAAAGAATGGGCAAAATAGGTTCAAGAACGTGGGTAGACCTAACTTAATAGGTAAATTCCCACTGTCTTAAAACCAAAGAAAAACCAAGGAACAGGTAGAATAAATAATTGGGTTTAGACCCAACTTCTCAATCACAAAACTAAAGCAATATTTTCCTAATCATAAATCATGGGTGTCAAAATCACAGTTGTCCTCATTATGTCATAAGTAATAGTTTATGTCCAAATCAAAGGTATAGGCCTAGTCAAGGAAATAATCCTTGTAGTCACAGTCACAGTCATAGGAAATGTCCATAGTCATATGCGATGTTCATAGTCCAAAAGGGAAAATAATTCCCATAGTCATAAGTCATTGTCATAGGCAATGTTTATATGTCCCAAAATCAAAGGCTTATGTCATAGTCCAAAGGCATATGCTTTCAAAGGCCACAGTTCTACAGTCATAGTCACGGTTACAGTCTTATTTGTCCTCGAATCATAACAGTTCTTAATTCAGTCCAAGAGTATAAACACAGATTCGAAGAGAGAGAGAGAGAGAGAGAGAGATTTGGCATATTCCTTTATTCCTTTAATTTCATGTCACAAATAAAACAAAATATTCAGATCTAGAAATAACCAACTTACAGAAAATAGATCTAGAAAAGAAGGAAAGCATGGCTATGATTCGTGCGTCGTTGCTTGAAACTTGTTTGAGCTAGCCTTTGAATTCTTCACTTGAAACTTTGATTTGAATCCCTCCTTAAAAGTCTTTTAGCAGCATCTCCTCGTATTGAATCATATTTTATTTTATTTATTTAAGAAAATTTAGAGGAGGGGAAGAAGCCATGAATCTTAGCAGCATAAGGATAGAAGAGAATTGGTGCAAAGGGAATGAAGACTAGGGCTGTTTATATAGCTGCTCAAGACCTTATCGTACACGCAGCGCTGAGTCAGCATTGAACCTAGTTAAGAAAATAGTCCAGGTACGTAGATGAATCTAGCCAAACCTTATCATACACGCAGTGCTGAGTCAGCATTGGGTCCCACAAGCTATTTTGGCGTAAAAGTTTGATTTTCAAACTTTTGAATTTCTGGAATTTATTTAACTGTTTTATTCACATGAAATATTCTTATATGTATACAATTCCTCTAACGACGATTTTACGCGTATATATATACGCACAACTTTCATTTTATTTTCAAAATTCAAATGATGTTGCCATATTTCATTGACTGTAGCCTTATCTTGAATTTTATCTTTCGTATACATATATTTTTGCATATATATATATATATATTTATATTCTCATATGTATATATATATTCTTTATTTCCTTATATGTACGTTCTTATCCTTTCAAATTTTGAATTTGTATACGTACATATATTTGCATGTTCAGTTGGCCCTCTCTAAAACAAAGATAAAAAATTATGCCGCCGCCGGGGTTCGAACCCCCGACCTCCATGCTACAAATCCAATGCCTTAACCAACTGAGCTACAGAGGCTTTTGTTAATAAGTCTTAGAACAATAATAATTATTGTTCTCTCCTTACTTCTCTTTTTCATGTTAGTTACAATACTTAAATTAAACAACTGCATGGATCTTTTTCTTTTAATTTTTCTTTTAAAAATTAATTATACTTTAATTTGAGAATCTTAATGTCGCAGAATTACGGGGTGTTACATGTACTTAACCCACCCATCGATTTCAAGCATGTTTATTTAATGGTTAAGTTTTGTGGGCCTATATTTACTAATATTACCCACCAACCCGATATGTACTTAACCCTCCTTCTGATTCAAGCATGTTTATTTAATGGTTAAGTTTTATGGGCCTATATTTACTAATATTACTCACATACACGAGATGTACTTGACCCTCCCATCGATTCAAGCATGTTTATTAAATAGTTAAGTTTTATGGGCCTATATTTACTAATATTACCCACCTACACGCGATGTACTTAACCCTCCAATCGATTCAAGCATGTTTATTAAATGTTTAAGTTTTGTGGGCTTATATTTACTAATATTACCCACCAACCCGATATGTACTTAAACCTCCCATTTATTGTGTCATGTTGGTTAGGTGTTCCTTATTTACTTAACCCCGTCCGTTCATCAAGTTATATTGGTTAAGTGTTTTCTTGTTAACTTAACCCCACGCGTTCATCATGTTGTATTGGTTAAGTTTCATCAATCAATTCAAGTTAACTTAACCCCCTACTTGTCATGTTACTTTGGTTAAGTGTTGCCTTCTTATGTTAACTTAACCCTACCACAAATCAAGTTATATTGGTTAAGTGTTGCCCTCTTGATTTAACTTAACCTTGCCACAATTCAAGTCATATCGGTTAAGTGTTGCATTCTTGTTTTAACTTAACCTTACCACAAATCAAGTTACATTGGCTAAGTATTTCTTACTACTTAACCCAACCCATTCCTCAAGTTATACTAGTTAAGTGTTTCCTATTAACTTAACCCTAGTCATTCATCTTGTTATATTGGTTAAATGTTTCTCATTAACATAACCCTAGTCATTCATCTTGTTATATTAGTTAAGTGTTCCTGTGAACTTAACCCTAGTCATTCATCTTATTATATTAGCATTAATTGATTTATTAATGCACCAACCTCTCACATTAGATATGTGTTGTTGCGGTTACTGGATGTGCCGGGCGGTTCCGGGCAGTTTTACACCACAATTCAATCTAACCTCAGATTTTTCTTGGGCATGATGCATTAACCTCTCACATTAGATAGGTGTTGTTGTGGTTACTGGATGTGCCGGGTGGTTACGGGCAGTTTTACACCATAACTTAATTTAACCTCGTGTTAGGCATGTTCGTCTTTTATTTAATTTACATATTTACTTTTCATATTCATATGTAAATTTTCCACAATTATTACCATTCAAGTCATGCCCGATTTTTCCTCTAAATCATATTCAAGATTTTTGGTATATAAATTATACCATTTTTTTGCCACTAATCATTCAAATATTTATGAGTCAAATTATGCCAATAATATAAATTAAAGATTTTCCCCAACATTACCCCCGCTAATCATTCGCATAAATTTCATAGAATGTTAGGCTTCGCAATTTATCTTAACTCAAAATCAAGAGGGGAAAAGGAAGAGACACATAGCATTCAAGACAAGCATAATATGGATCCAACATATGTCACATAAATTTGGCATAGAATAAATATATGTTTAATTATGAACTTGCAATTTTGAGCCTAATCAACATGAACCATAAGCATATGGATGGGAGTTTACATAGAACTACACAATTCCAATTAGTCATATAAAGGTGAACTTGCATTTTTGGATCTAATTAACATAGGTCTTAAACATACGAAATTACCCAAATCCAACTAGGCATGTAAATGCAAACTTTTATTTTGGGTTCAATGAACATAAACCTTAAGCATATAGAATTGCACAAGTTCAACTAGACATGTGAATGTAAACTTTAATTTTTGATCCAGTTTTCATAGATCTAAATGTGAATCTAATCATAATACATGTCTTAGCCTAACAACTTGCATGATTCAGTAAGCATAGATCTAAATGGAGATCTAAACATTATACATGTCTTAGCCTAGTAACTGGCATGATTTAATAAACATAGATCTAAATGTATATCTAAACAACTTGCATGATTCAATAAACATAGATCTAAACAACTTGCATGATTCAATAAACATAGAACTAAACAACTTGCATGATTCAATAAACATAGCAAAATTCCCAAATTGTAATACAACATATAGGTGTTATCATGATATGTCATCGCCAAAATTATACAACATCGTATGTCATCGCCAAATTACACAACATGATATGCCATTGCCAAATTATACAGTAATATGTCATCGCCAATTTATTCAACATATGGATTCATTGCCAAGAAGTTAACATTTATCATAAAATCGCATACAACATAGACAAAAACTTAATCATGATAAGAGTCATAGTCTTAATCAATTCAGTTTAATAAAAAGGATAGGCATAAAATTACATAGGGCGTTGTTCTACATCCAGTTATTTTGTCACAATTCTATTATCGTTTAGGTCTAAATGATAACTGCTTACAAAAAGGAGACCAGTCTTGTGTTTTGGGATCTATATTCTGAAATTGAATAGCTCTCCTTTGTTGTAGACGTTGAATTCTCTTAGTTGAATTAGATTTGTTTTGCAATTCCAAACTTGCTTTCTAGTTGAAGGAGAATGGCGGCTATTCTAGGCTAAATACTGACAGCATGACGGTTTTAGGAATATATTTTTTGTGTGGCTTTAGGTTTTGGATTTAGGTTGCTTATATAGAAGTTTGATTTAATAGGAGCCGTCAGATTAACCTAGAGCAAATCAAATCCATTCAAACCTAAGAGAACCAACCAGAACGTTCCACACAAGCCCTAATGACACAGCAATTCGTCACATGAGAAAACACGTCAGATTTTAGATCTGACCCGAGGGGGAGGTCGACCCCCAGGTCGACCTGTATATAGGGAGGTCGACCCCCTGGTCGACCTGGCCTGGGGTAGGTCGGCCCCCAGGTCGACCTGCCTTGGTATTTAATTTTCTGAATTGCTTATTTAAATTCTTGAATCTTCTGAAGGTCATAACTCCTTCATACAGATTCTGATTTACGCAAACTCGGACTCTATCTCAAGCAGAATTTGAGATGAGCGCAATGGCGTAACTCGTTTCCCTTAATTCTCACATTTGAAATTGATTATTCTTTAATCCGTTACTTTAATGTTTACTGAAAATACGGGGTGTTACATTCTCCCCTCCTTAAAGGATTTCGTCCCCGAAATCTTCAAGTCAAGAAGAACATATATCCTACCATCCAATCATCCATCTACTCAACCATCAAATACAGGAGTTCATTATCCTTAAAAGACTTCTAATGCTTCATGATCATATGCAAAGTGTGTGTACATGTCCTTATCTAATGCAAAATCAGGCGGTCTACTGATTCAGTTGACCTTCTTAATGCAATTCATGTCGATGCCATGAGTCTATTATGTATGCAATCATCCCTAATCATACTAGCTACATGAGTGCACAATCATTCATAAAAATGCAATGCCCATATGATAACACATCCAATTTCAATCATATTCAATTACATATATGCATATGCAATATGAAAGTAACTGAGCCGATCTAACACCTAACGTGTGTGTTTATGCATCCACGAGCAACCACTAGCAACCACTTGCCACCATCAATTATAACATGTTTCAAATACATGTTTGCATCCATTGGTTTCTACATAAGGATCGAGGATAGAACGAGAGGATATACTTAAAAGATAAAGACTAGCATGCAAATAAGCGTTACAGAGAAAGTGGAATCAAAGATATACCCTCAAAAAAAGTATGATGCCCGTATCTAGTCTTTAGTCTTCTAAGTTGCACCTTCTTGAGCTTTACTCCACCATACCTTAACTAATTTAACTTCACGATTGCGAAGCTTCTTGACCTCCATTTCCAAAACCCACTAGTAAAGATAGGACCTCGATCACTTACTATGCTAGAGGGTATCCAGTGTAGTCGAACTATCTTTCCATGATAAACATATGTTAATCATGATACCAAGTGTATATACTTAGATGATTAGAGGTTTCTCCTCTACTTAGATTATCCATCATGTCACATATCTGAGGGTCTAAAGCTAAAGGTTGCTATGTACTTTTTAAGGTCAGTCTTACTTAGGGCGCCTGCTACAACCATTTATTTCTCAAACAAACCATCCTAGTCGAACTCGACATCCCTCAAGTACAAGCCCCAAAGGCCTAAACCCATATCATACAAGCACCCAAGCAATACCTCCTCCGAATTTGGACGGTTTATGTGAGATGATACTAGCAAGACAACCAAACAATTGAGCACTTAACCGACTCTGGCTATCCTTGCTAATCTTGCTCCAAAACTATCGTTGATCGCATAACTGGCTTTGCATTTTCTACTAGATATATGTGGAAGTTTGTCTCGAGTTTTAGGGGAAAACCCCTAACCTAATCCAAATATCCTCATACTCATGGACTATTCTAACGGATCACAAACCGTCGATAGATGCATCAAGTGATTCTTGGTAGCTAAGACAAACTGATCCCTTAGGATCGCATGAAATTTCGAGGGTATTCCCGAGGCAAGTCGAAAGTCTAACTACCCTCCTTTCACAATTACTAGCTAACCAATCCATGCCTAGAATCAACCCATAGCCCATGAAACTGGGAAACATAAGCATCTCAAATCCATACAAACCAAAGATAAATGAGCCGATCCACATATTGGATTTGAGACAATAATGGGACCTTCTACTATACAAGTACTAAGGTGCAGAGACTCCCCTATGGAAGCAGATATAAATGAATGTAAAGCGCTAAAATCAAAAAGAGTACTAACAGGATGATCAAGAAGAATAACTAAACTTTTTCAACCGAAATGTTACTACCTCTCACTTGGGCACGCTGGCGGTGAGAGCATGTATTTGCCCTTCTGAAAATCCTGTCATTTGTTCTTGCCTTGTCCTTAATTATAAGACCCATTGTACAATAATAAAAATACTTCCTTTTGTCTTAGGTTTTACTATTCTTTCCTCCCCTCCTTTGCGAACCAAGTCTATATCCATGAGTTCTTCATCCTTGGGTTGTGCTCCTTAGCCAAACTCCCTCATTCTCATCTTTTCCATCTTTGTGTAACTTGTTGACAGGTTTCTTGAAAGATGCCTCCATCGCACAGAAAATCCCATAAAGCTCGAAAGAAAATTAGCCGCAGGTGAAACTACAACGGCTATAGATGGAAGTTGGGCACTTCTCCGCCCTTTGACAGGTGTCGTAGTCTCATCAGGCCTACGGAACCATGCCACGTTGAGGTTACCTCCCAAAAAGCCAAGAGCCCCGGAGACTCAGGAAAGAAGGAAACAAGGATTAAAACAGAGGACCAGAAGATGGCTTTGGGGATTATGCCTTTAAAACAAAACTTTTCTTTTGAAAATGCATCTTTTAAAACCGTTTTGAAAATAATTTTTCAAATCTTTTATCTGATCCGGTAACCTTCAGCTATGATACCAGGTGAAAGACCCCACCTCCGTTAAGGTCACTCACAAAGGGAATGCCTTAACTTTGGTGGAGCATTTTGGGTAAAAGATGCAGATAAATTACTAGACAGACAAATAAAGAAGTGGAAAATAAAGTCATTTTATAAATAATATGGTTCAGTCAAGCTTTTACAACAATTTTCTCAAATCATGCTTAAAAGTAATACATAGAACTTCTGTCATGATTTAATATCTTCCAGGTGTAAAAGAAGCACAAAAATAACAATGATATTCCCCAATAAAGCATGAATCAGCCATAGCAATGGAAGAGAGAGTCCAAAGCAAAACATTGACCATCTTCGAGCTTGAAAAGAAAACTGAGCTAAGTGGTAACATTTCCTCCCTGTGAACCGGGGGGGACAGAAGAAAAGAGGCAAAACAAAACTAGGTCAGACATAAGTCTAGTAAGTCCAGCGATTATTCAGCATATAAATTGGTAAGAGAACCATGGCATGAATAAACTGGAAGCAGGACAATAACAAATAAATAAGGTAACATAGGATAAGCATAAGGTATGGTAAGGCAAGATAAACTGAATGTGCTCCTACTCTTTCTCTGCTTCGCTACTACTTTGCTATTCTTATTTTTATATCTATCTCTGCACCACCTAACTAGTGTCCCAACTAGAAATCTGTATAAAATGATAATGTGATCCCAATCCCCATAATTGTGGTAGCCTTCAGGTGTACATCTATTGTGAGGATTCCATCTCAATCATCCTAATTGCCATGAACATATTAGATGTAACATTACCACCTTATCGATCGGCTCCTTACT
Source organism: Allium sativum (assembly GCA_030737875.1). Lineage (NCBI taxonomy): Eukaryota > Viridiplantae > Streptophyta > Magnoliopsida > Asparagales > Amaryllidaceae > Allium > Allium sativum. The sequence goes on along the minus strand of CM060909.1, from coordinate 673,034,952 downwards.
TGCATTAATGTTCCATGCGTCTGTGTTAATCAGCCCTCTCTTACATGTAGATACCCTATGCTAGTCCCACCATAAGGTGTATCAATCCTTACGATAGCGACCTGACATGATTCAAGATGCACAGTGTATAACAACTGGTACTCAGTGCTTGCTTTTCCCACTCCAGAGTGAGTGAACGTCCGTAAACCGTCAGAACCTACACTGACGTACCCCCTGCTGCTGCTTTGACTGCTTATAATCAGCCCAATAATCATGCCCCACCCTGCCTAGTCCAGGGTACCATGATACATCTATGTGGGTTACTGCTGAAATGGGTCCCCATTACTAGGGTTTCCTACTGGTTAAGTTTGTGGGCCTATATATACAAATATTACCCACCTACATGAGATGTACGTAACCCTCCCATCGATTTCAAGCATGTTTATTTAATGGTTAAGTTTTGTGGGCCTATATTTACTAATAATACCCACCAACCCGATATGTACTAAACCCTCCTTCTGATTCAAGCATGTTTATTTAATGGTTAAGTTTTTTGGGCCTATATTTACAAATATTACCCACCTACAAGAGATGTACTTAACCCTCCCATCGATTCAAGCATCTTTATTAAACAGTTATGTTTTGTGGGCCTATATTTACTAATATTACCCACCTACACGAGATGTACTTAACCCTCCCATCCATTCAAGCATGTTTATTAAACAGTTAACTTTTGGGGGCCTATATTTACTAATATTACCCACCAACCCGATAGGTACTTAACCCTCCCATTCATCGTGTCATGTTGGTTAAGTGTACCTTATTTACTTAACCCCATCCGTTCATCAAGTTATATTGGTTAAGTGTTTTGTTGTTAAATTAACCCCACATGTTCATCATGTTGTATTAGTTAAGTGTCATCAATTAATTCAAGTTAACTTTACCTACCTACTTGTTATGTTACTTTAGTTAAGTGTTTCCTTCTTGTGTTAACTTAACCCTACCAAAAATCAAGTTATATTGGTTAAGTGTTGCCCTTTTGATTTAACTTAACCTTACCACAATTAAAGTCATATCGGTTAAGTGTTGCCCACTTGTTTTAACTTATCCTTACCACAAATCAAGTTACATTGGCTGAGTGTTTCTTACTACTTAACCCTACCCATTCCTCATGCTATACTGGTTAAGTGTTTCCTATTAACTTAACCCTAGTCATTCATCTTGTTATATTGGTTAAGTGTTTCTCATTAACTTAACCCTAGTCATTCATCTTGTTGTATTGATTAAGTGTTCCTATGAACTTAACCCTAGTCATTCATCTTGTTATATTAGCATTAATTGATTTATTAATGCACCAGCCTCTCACAAAAGTTATGTGTTGTTGCGGTTACTGGATGTGTCGGGCGGTTCCGGGCAGTTTTACATCACAACTCAATCTAACCTCGGGTTTTTCTTGGGCATGATGCACTAACCTCTCACATTATATAGGTGTTGTTGTGGTTACTGGATGTGTCGGGCGGTTCCGGGCAGTTTTACACCACAACTCAATCTAACCTCGGGTTAGGCATGTTCGTCTTTTACTTAATTTACATATTTACTTTTCATATTTATATGTAAATTTTCCACAATTATTACCATTCAAGTCATGCCCGATTGTTACTCTAAATCATATTCAAGATTTTTGGTATATAAATTATACCATTTTTATGCCACTAATCATTCATATATTAACGGGCCAAATTATGCCAATAATATAGATTAAAGATTTTTTCCAATGTTACCCCTGCTAAACGTTCGCATAAATTTCATAGAATGTTTGGCTTCGCAATTTAGCTTAACTCAAAATCAAGAGGGGAAAAGGAAGAGACACGTAGCATTCAAGACAAGCATAATATGGATCCAACATATGTCACATAAATTTGGCATAGAATAATTATATGTTTAATTATGAACTTGCAATTTTGAGCCTAATCAACATGAATCATAAGCATATGGATGGGAGTTTACATAGAACTACAAAATTCCAATTAGTCATATAAAGGTGAACTTGCATTTTTGGATCTAATTAACATGGGTCTTAAACGTACGAAATTACCCAAATCCAACTAGGCATGTAAATGCAAACTTTTATTTTGGCTCCAATGAACATAAAACTTAAGCATATAGAATTGCACAAGTTCAACTAGACATGTGAATGTAAACTTTAATTTTTGATCCAGTTTTCATAGATCAAAATGTGACTCTAATCATAATACATGTCTTAGCCTAACAACTTGCATGATTCAATAAGCATAGATCTAAATGAAGATCTAAACATTATACATGTCTTATAGCCTTGTAACTTGCATGATTTAATAAACATAGATCTAAATGTAGATCTAAACAACTTGCATGATTCAATAAACATAGATCTAAACAACTTGCATGATTCAATAAACATAGAACTCACCAACTTGCATGATTCAATAAACATAGCAAAATTCCAAAATTGACATACAACATATAGGTGTCATCATGATACGTCATCGCCAAAATTATACAACATGGTATGTCATCGCCAAATTACACAACATGATATGCCATTGCTAAATTATACAATAATATGTCATCACCAATTTATTCAACATATGGATTCATTGCCAAGCATTTAACATTTATCATCAAATCACATACAACATAGCCACAAACTTAATCATGATAAGAGTCATAGTCTTAATTAATTTAGTTTAACAAAAAGGATAGGCATAAATTTATATAGGGCGTTGTTCTACATTTAGTTATTTAGTCAAAATTCTATTATCATTTAGGTCTAAATGATAACTTCTTACAAAAAGGAGACTAGTCTTGTGTTCTGGGATCTGTATTCTGAAATTGAATAGCTCTGCTTTGTTGTAGATGTTGAATTCTCTTAACTGAATTAGATTTGTTTTGCAATTCCTATCTTGCTTTCTAGTTGAAGGAGAATGGCGGCTATTCTAGGCTAAGTACTGACAGCATGATGGTCTTAGGAATATATTTTTTGTGTGGCTTTAGGGTTTGGATTTAGATTGCTTATATAGAAGTTTGATTTAATAGGAGTCGTCAGATTAACCTAGAGCAAATGAAAGCCGTTCAAACCTAAGAGAACCAAGCAGAACTTGCCACACAAGCCCTAATGACACAGCAATTCATCACAGGAGGAAACACGTCAGATTTCAGATCTGACCCGAGCAGAAGGTCGATCCCCAGGTCGACCTGTATATAGGGAGGTCGACCCCCTGGTCGACCTGGCCTGGGGTAGGTCGTCCCCCAGGTCGACCTACCTTGGTATTTAATTTTCTGAATTGTTTATTTAAATTCTTGAATCTTCTGAAGGTCATAACTCCTTCATACGGATTCCGATTTACACAAACCCAGACTCTATCTCAAGCAGAATTCCGAGAAGAACGCAATGGCATAACCCCTTTCCCTTAATTCTCACATTTGAAATTGATTATTCTTTAATTCTTTACTTTAATGTTTTCTGAAAATACGGGGTGTTACATCACGAGTCAGAGATTTAAGTAGTTCTTCCGTTTTATAAATATCTACAGTTTTCAATTTACTCCGTCTTTATCTCCTGCAGGTTAGTCGCGTCCTCACAGTTGATTCGAAGTGGTTTTGGGTGTAGTTCTCATCCCGGTCTCTTTGAAACAACACATGAAAAAGGTCCAATACAATATTTCATTGATAGTTTGGTGTTTCAACTATCAATGTCAATCAGTATGGTCAAGTATATTGGCAGCTCGGATCCCTTTTCTTAAATCCATTTATTAAAGATATTTCTTTAATCCTTACTTCAAATCCCATTGTTCTCGTTATAATTAAAAAATAACGCATCTTTATTTACCAACTCAATTCATCATTTTTTCAAGACGTTGCTATATATTTGCCAAATCCCTCCCATTTCCTTTACTTGGAAAATCACTATATATTCTTATTTCAGAGGTACTAAATAGATTCATTCTTCAACTTGGGTCCGGCGATGTTAAAATATACATCGTTTACTTTAAAGCTTATTGTTTTCTTATCGGAATTCAAAATCTTTCAATTAACATTGCCATATTTTCTTTGGAATAACGAATTCCAAACTCTACTTCTTTATTTCCTTTGTCAGGGAAGATGACTATATTTCAATGAACATCCTATATTACCCTTTCTATCTTGGAACATCGTTTGCATTTTCTAAACCCTTTTGTACTTCTTATTATTATAAAATATTACCATATTTTATAAACCCTCTTTCCGTTTCCTCTATTATTGGAAATATTGTTATATTTCTATTTAAACAATGGCCTAGTTTAATTACCGAAATCCTTTCCTTATTTCAGTTAGAACATTTCACTTAATCAAATTCTTAGGTTAACGCTATTATAAAAATTATAATCTTGGTTAAACTCCTTTTTACAACTTGGTTTATATAATTTGAATTAAACTCCAAATACTTTCTATAATCCTTTATTTTGTTTTAAATAAAAGAAATTCCAATTTGTTAAACACCCGCTTTAGTTATTATCAATAAAAGTAGTTATCTTTCCGATTAACTGGACTAGCATAGTTAATTCTTTCTCAAAGGGTTATTTAAATACATGATAATTATATTTTAAATTATCATTAACTCGATATCGCTTTACTACCATTACAACTAATACTATCTCTTGATAATAGTGAAGCCGTTCAAGTTGGGGTATTCTAATTACCTCTCAGACCTTGACCGACAACGCTCTTATCTTAAGATAATAGAAGTTTGCCATTCCAACATCTGTTATATTATTCCCATTTCCATTTTCCATGGTTTTTTAAAAACCATTCCCTTTTACTTGAAAACCCACTTTACTAATTAATTCTTTTTTCTTCACTACGTAAACTTTCGAATCTTATTTACCATTTGAATCCCATATGATTTTCATAAACCATATTATGTATTTGTAATTGCCTTACAATCTCTCCACTTACGCCATTAAACAATTCGATAATTCCTATAAAATTTAGTTAATTGAAGATTAACTAACATTTAACACTATTTGTTAAATTTAAGAATATTCAGGAAATTCTTTATCTGATTTATTTAAATCAAATAAATCAAATTGTTAATTATCACTTAGAACAATGGATTTTAGCCAACCGTACATATCAGTTAATTGGCAACTGATTTCCCATTTCCATTTTCCTTTTAAATTAATTAATTAACTTAATTAATTTTAAAACATCACTTAATTGTTTATAAAAACAATTATCCCATTATTACTAACTTGTATGTTAGTTTCAGAATTTCCATTCAGAACATGACGTAAAATATGTTATAGAAAACATTTAATGATCCCTTTTATAAATTATGATTTAATATAAATATATTTATAAAATTACCTCTTTAATTGATTTATATAAAATAAATTTAGAACTTTAAATTGGTTATAAAAATAAATTTATAATGAAATATAACGTTAATTCGCCCGACGGCAGAACATCTTAAACAGTAAAATTTTATGCCCTCACTGCTAACCACTTATTCAATACTGTCGATTGATTTAAAACACAACAAAGATTTACATCCAATCAACCATCACTATCTGAACAGGGTTTAATGTCAATTGTGGGTTCAATCAGTTCATGGATAAACAACATAAAGATAAACAATATACAAAATATTTTGAGGAATCCGGTCGGATCCCTCCAACCTGTTCTTCCCTGCACCACGGGTTATTATAACATTTCATGACAGTAGATAATTTTTAATAAATAAATAAATGACGATAATATAATTAACAACAACTACAAAATCAACCAACGCAGCCAATCAACCAATTTGTATTTTTATATGGATTTATCACATCATAGCAGTTCAGAAAAGTGTGAGAATTAGCTCACCAGTTATTTCAGTTGACGGTTGTAGAGTTGTTTGTTCCATTTAATTTTAAACCGGCGTTTAAAATTAACTGAAAATCCAACTGTGTCCAATTGATTCCCATTCTGAACCATCATCTAGATCTCGTCTCTGCGATCACAACGGATCCTGTTTCGTGGAATTTCGCTACCGCATGAATAAGTTATGGGTATTATAAGATTGTATATATATAATAATTAAATCTAAACATTAATTATAATTAATTAATCAAATATCATTAATTACCATTGCCACATCATCAACGTATTGGGGAAAACGTAGTTCCTCCTTCCCAATTTCTAAAACCTGATTACCAGCATCTTCACCAGCTCAACCCCTTCTATCTAACACCGGCGCCACTACAGATCATCGGAGGCCACGCCGACCACCTTGCTTGAATTGTGTCACCTCCTCCTTCCATCACCAGAGACCCTGGCCGCCATCTCCAACCGTACCACCGTAGAACTCGAGTTGAACGGGAAACGTTCATCCATCAAAATCTCAGTCCCCACGGCCCTAGAAACCACCGAACCGCCACTGTTAGATCGAAGACCCATCCACGCTTCATCCTCCTTCAGACTTCCCCACCTGCTATTGGCCAGAGTCGCCGAAAATTGGCCAAACTCTACTGCTGCTTTCGAAAAACACCCAAAAACGCTGCCCTCAATTCAACTCCTGATTTCCGACACCACACAACACCGGAGACCATGACCCTGATGCCAAACGAAAGCGTTACTCCTTCTCTTCCATTTCCCCCAGGCCTGAACTTCTATAGTTGCTCCAATCTCCGTACATCTAGCAAAGAATGAATCTGATTTTCATTGGTTTAAAGATGATTACGGCCACTACAATGCTCTGATCACCCCCAATTTTTTACAACATGTAAATAGGAACCAGATCTACAACTTCTCTTCATATTCCCTTTGCCGATTCTCGCCAGAAATGGAGAGATAAATTATTTATTGAAAGTGGAATTTTTTGCAAATTTGGCCGATGGAAAATGAAGATGGGTTTGAGAAATTCTGGTTTGGGTGCTTATATAAGTGGGAAAAACATTATTTTAACTTGATGTGACGATCGACAACGACCAATGATTTTTATTTCATGTCTATCGCAATTCTGAAAGCCGTTTATTCGCTCCTCTTCTCACATACGAACTCCGTTCAAGATGGAAATGGTTGGCATGATATAATTTGACATTACGGTCCTAATGAAACATGTTTCGTTGAATTCCAAGTTCGTTCTCAAACGGCGCTCGTTCATGCCCAAATGGTCGTTTTATTTGCATTTTATTTTGCCACGCTCACAGAATAACTCTGATTGATGCGCAACTTGAAATCTGGCAATAATTTACTATTACGGCCTCAATAAAAAAATTGTTGAAAACAGAGGTCGTTTGAATAAATCCCTTTTCAAAGTTCCAATTTTAATTAAAATAAACCAATTTTAAAATACTTCAATACAAATAAAATATTATCACTGGCCATACACGACTAGAATTTCATACAGATTCAAAATAAAATATTTCGGGTTGGAATCCAATCCAATTCGATATTAAAAATACTTAAAACCCCTTATTCAATATAATAAATCAATATAATTTATAAAGGAATTCCATAGCTACTATTTCAAATTTTGATTTGGACATAAAACAAAATCTACGCTATGAAAACTCGATTTTTCTCTTCCATTAGATAAATATCATCAAATAGATTTCGACGTTTCTTGTTTCAAGAAAATCCGACTTATATTAGATCCTGTACAGCCAATTAAAGTTCAAAACCAACTATTACGAACTACCGTGCCACTACGGCTCGGTTTATAATTAAATTATAAATTAAACGTTATAACGTCGTTAAATAAACGAAATCATTATTATAATTCAAAATAAACAAAATTAAACCATTTTAAATTTCCCATTCACACTATATTGTAAATTCAACATTTCCCAAATGTTTTATAATTAGATATTATTATATTATTTATTTAAATAACATATTCAAAAATAAAATGTTTAAATTAGATTATTTAAATCAAATCAATATTTTAAAAAATAAAATAATTAGCCAGAAAAATACGGGTCATTACACAATAAGATTATTTCTTTGCTTATGCATATTATTTTTGTCCCCTTATCCTTATCTTATCAATTGAAATTAAAATTTATCAAAAAGAATATTGTTCTTATCCAATTTACTTATAACTTAGATATATATATATTATTAACTAAACCACATATATACATATGTTTACCATCTGATTTCATCTAACTGTAATTTCTTCATACGAGCACCGTTTTCAACATATTATATATGAAAATGACTAAGAACTTTGCCACAAATCCAAATAAAAGATTTTGAAGCCAAATTCTTAATGCTTCAAAATCCCATTTTCTAGCCTGTTTATATTTTATTATTTAATTGCTCATTTCCATTAATTATTAATATTTATATTTTTAGGTATATTTTATGGGGTGCTACATTATCCCCTTTTGAAATAGATTTCGTCCTGAAATCTATTTGAAGGGGCAAAAAACACAACAGGCTCTACACATCCATGTTGTACACCCATGTTATTTTTAATTCATCCATAAACATCCATGACTCGCAATGATTACGAACTGAAGACTTACTAGTGTGAGCTTAATCCTAGCGCGTATGTGTAATCATTGATTAAATATGTATGCAAAACACCTTAACATGCATATATCTCTATATGAGTGTGTTGTGCAATTGTGTTGCATCCATCTCTTACCATCCAATCAAGCAACCACAATGCAACCAAAAATCCTAAATTTTCAATGGATGCTACATTTTTTTTTAAATTTCACGCCTTCTCTCGAATTTTCTCCTTACTCTATCCGAACCAATCTATCTGGAAAAAATGAGGATTTTCAAATTCAAGTGCTCCAAAATATCAACGATGGCATAAGATTTCTAATGTTCCATCTTTTCCCTGTTTCTTGATTAGGCCCTACCAAAATTTCATTGTACCATGGAGGTACCTTATCAAACATAAAACTTTTATGGGTTCCTATTCACAATACCATATATCTCCATAACTTAGAACAAACCCAAAATATATTATCAACTCATTATCCTCCACCGTCTGCCTAATCAAATTAGACTTTTTCTAAAGTCTGACCACAAATTTTTGGTTCGAGTAGAAATTTGTCAATGGTTATTCCATCAACACTTTGGTAATTTAGGTGGCCTACTTGAAGTTCTTCAAGAGTGCCCACTAATTACCAAAGAGGTAATTATGCTACTCTTATAAATATTATTATTATTCTTATTATCTACGAGGCTAATTCTGCAGATCCTTCTTCTTATCACCAACTATTTGGATGTCTTCATTTCGTTCTCCAGTCTTCAAGTGAAGTTTGACCTAAATAGAATTTCTTAAATCAAATTTCTAGATCTAACTAACTAATGTCTAATATATGCTAATGACTAGAATATTTCCTATGCTCCAATTTACTGTATTTTTAACCCATGTAAAGGTATATTGTTTTAGTTTCCATAAAATTGCCCAAATAATAACATTGACATACTTAAAATTACAAGGAATGTATATTGTTTTATTTTGGTGGATAATGTAATTTATGAATAAAAAATATACATCACACCCTTTTAATTTGAGCATATTCCTAATAATTTTTAAATACAGTCTCTCTTTTTTCTCTCTAAATAATGACAAAAGAGCTAATTTATAAAAATTAAATAAATACCCCTAAGCAAACCAAAACACGGTCTAATACAAACCCAATAATTAAGCCTTTTCCTAAATCACAAACTTCATATTCTTGTTCTTGATGCGGCATTCTATAAGGCTAAATTTCCAGAAGTCATAACATCAATAAACTACCTCTATGTAGGCTATAAATCTACTTTGCTATTAATTCCATTTTTCCATATATAGCAAGTTGCTAGGTTGAATGTCCCTATGAGTTTCTTCTTCTTCTTCTTACATATTTATCTTAAGAATTTAACAAGGGCTGTAAATCCCAACATCTCATGCATAATAAGGATTTACGTCATGTTTATACCCTTATCCAGTTAATACGGGGGAACAACTAACGATCACAGCCTAATTATTATTTTGGAAGTTTTCTCTTATAATTAAATGGTCTAAATAGTACCGAGGTCCATTTAAATATGTACATATGCCACTAGACCGTTCCCAGAATACTTATTTAATTCCCTCAAGTTCCTTCAGGCTTAAAATATATCCATTTTCTCCAAACTAATTTGTCTTTTTAATTAGTCCCCAAAACTTCCTTTTAAATTTTATTAACTACAAATTCATTGCCTATTAAATTTGTAATTTATAGTCATGAATTTATTTTCCAAAATTACGATTTTTATTTTATTTTATTTTATACATATATCTTTATGTTCGTATATATTACTAACCGTTAGATATGGTTATTAATGTATTAATTCCTGACTAAACTATCACAGGCAATTTAGTTTACAACCAAATCTTATTTCTGGAATTTAATAAAATTTACCAACTCTTCAAATATTTTCCTTTTTGGGACTAACATTAAAATTCTCAAATTTACTTTTATAAGTTATCCTATCCTAGTACTGATTGGCCTAATTTACTACTACTAAATCTATTTCTTTTGTAACAACATAAGTCTCGGTAGTGACACTAAGTAAATTCACTTGTATGCTATTGTCATTTATATGCACATATATATACCCCATTGTGACAACAATTTATTAAGGTTTCCAAAAATTTGCATTAAATGCCTTTTCAAATGCTAAAGCATTAAAAGTTTTAATTTCCACTTTAAAATTATAATTATACTATTTCTTACGAATCAATGTATAATAAATGTATCTTTTTAGATTTTTGAAATGTTTTGAAAATATCGTCTACACATTCATAAATCTCTGGTTTTTAGGACTAGAACAACTTCGCATGTTCTATTGTTTACTGTAACACCTCGTAATTTTAAAGAACATTAATAAACTAAAGGGATTCTTTATTGAATATTGGGAATTAAGTAAAACGGACTATACCATTGCGTTCGTCTCGAAGTTCTGTTTAAGATAGACTCCGAGTTTGTGTAAAACGGACGTCGTACGAGAAAGATATAAAGGTTAGAAGTTTGTATACACATAAGAGACTTATGTATAAAGAAAACAAGCCAGAATTTAAAATAAGTCAAATTGATGAAGCGGGTACCATAGGAGGGAATTTACCTCGTTATGGCTTTATGGGTTGACCCAAGGTCAGGTGGGTCGACCCAGGGGTCGACCCTCGTGGGGTGGGTCGACCCAACCCTGATCTTGGTGAATACAATTTTCTGTTTCTGGACATATTTTTTAACCAGGTTCATCATTTTCTGAATGGTTGGATTTAAAAGCAAAGATCTAATTAATGGTTAAGGATTGTCTTGTAAACTCTACATAAAGGCATGCATTCCTATCAAAATAAATCACACTTCTTCATACTTCTTTCTCAAACTCTTGTTCCGAAAATATAAAATGAAGATTGGGAGATGCTGTCGTAACTTGGATTGAATCAATACAATTCTTACCTAACCTATACAAGAATCTCTTCTACAACATCAGCATATTATTCTCTGTTCTTTAAATCCAATCTCTGTGAGTTCGTGTTACTTTTAGATATACAAATTTAACAGTAACCATGACATGTTAATAAACCTGGATCTGAACCTATGCCTATTAAGAAACTGATCTAAACCATCTGCTATTATAACATGTATTCTTCTGTACACCCTGATCTACTGATTCACCTCGTTCTATTGTTTACTGTAACACCTTGTAATTTTAAAGAACATTAATAAACTAAAAGTATGCTTAATTAAATATTGGGAATTTTGTAAAATGGACTATACCATTGCGTTTGTCTCAGAATTCTATTTAAGAGTTTGCGTAAAACGGAAGTCGTATGAGAAAGATATGAAGGTTAGAAGTTTGTATACATATAGGAGACTTATGTATAAATAAAACAAGCCAGAATTCAAAATAAATCAAATTAACGACGTGGGAACCATAGGCGGGAATTTGACCCGTTATGGTTCGACCCACACTTGGCTGCGTCGACCCAAGGTTAGGTGGGTCGACCCAGGGGTCGACCCCGTGAGGTGGGTCGACCCAACCCACATTTGAGAAAATACACTTTTCGGTTTCAAGACGTATTTGTTAGCCAGGTTCATCATTTTATTAACGATTGGATTTAAAAGTAGAGATTTAACGGTTAAGGATTGTCTTGTAAAGTCTATATAAAGGCATGCATTCCTATCAAATAAATCACACTTCTTCATACTTCTTCCTCAAACTCTTGTTCTGAAAATATAAAACGAAGATGGGGAGATGTTGTCTTAAGTTGGATTGAATCAAAACAATTCTTACCTAACCTATACAAGAATCTCTTCTTCAACATCAACATATTATTCTCTGTTTTTAAATCCAATTTCTGTGAGTTCATGTTACTTTTAGATATATAAATTTAGCATTAATCTTGACATGTTAATAAACCTGGATCTGAACCTACGCCTATTAAGAAACTGATCTAAACTGTTCTGCTATTATTACATGTGTTCTTCTGTACACCCTGATCTGCTGATTCAGTTGTTATTATATGCCTATTTCTGTTATAATATGATTATTTCTGTTCTTCTCCCTCTCTTATTCTCTTTTTATTTTTATAAGCCTAGGCTACCTCGAGTCTAGGCTAATCTCGTAAGAGACATACGTATGAATGAAATTGGGATAATTAGGGAATGTTTGGGATTGAAAATAAAAGAGGAAAAAATTGGGGCATATCTTGTACTGTGGAATATGACTGAAATTTAGGGGTGTATGAACATGTAACTCTGTAGGCTTAATTTAAAGATTAAGTGGAACATGTGTATGTGAACTGTTAACTTGTTAGGGTTAAGCAAACCTATTTAATATTTTCGGGTTATACAAACATGTTAACCGATTTAATCTGTTAGGGTTAATTATACATGTTTAATCTATTGGGATTATATGAACCTGTAAAGCATAACCTGTTAATCTGTGGGTGTTAAATGAACCTATTGATCTGTAAGGCTTAACCTATTGAAAACCCTTGTTAATTATGGGACACATGTTTAGGGGTTTGACTTGTGTCATCTGCTGTGTGGGGCCCGTATCAGTTAGTAACCCACTCTGGTATTAAAAGGGGACCCCGCACTAGGTAAGGGTCTGGGCACACATACTGAACCGATTGCAAGAGGTTCATCTGAATGGTGGTGTATACAGGCGTGTTCCAACGGAGTCATGTGCGTGCATGGGTCTGGTCTGTGGGGCAAAATAAGCTGTTGTAGCACCAGTAAATAGGTCTGTGTCCTTCCGTAGGTTACCACTTTAGAAAGTAGTACACCCTACTGTGGGGCCGATACAGGATATTTACATGTTAGGGAGTCGATCGCTTGGGGTAGTAATTAGGGTACATCTAGTCGTGTCTGTTTTCTGTTTAGGTACCTATTATCTCTGTTTAGGTAACACTTGTTATTTCTGTTTGGGGTAAAACCCGTTATGTAACAAGAGTACACCTAGAACTACCATTATGTTTCTGTTGGAATCATTTTGTTTCTGTTAAGTAATTATGGGACACCTAATCTTGTCACACATCTGTTATACTAGTATTGGTGCAAAGAAAAGTATATGAGAAGCATAGTCTACTCTGTTTATTCTTCTTATCATGTTCATCACGTTTATACATGTTATATGATCCTGATATCTCTCATCTAGTCTTATCATGGTACTTTTATTTCTTTGTATGCTAAAAGTCACTAGACTCGCTAGACTTTTGTGGATGACCCATTTTTGTTTCCTTTTCTCTCTCTCCCCTCCGCCTCCCTTTAGGTTCTCAAGGTGGGAAAGCTTAGGCGTGATTAGGACTCTCTCTTCTGTTTCCTCTTGGATCTAGATCTGCTTTGATGTATCGCTTCGACTTCTTGTCTACTTTATTATGGCTATTATTGGAGATTATGGTTTTACATTTCTGTACTTTGATAGTTTTTAGCTCAAGGCGGATGTTTTGGTTTGATGTACTTGGTTTCGGTATTTTAGCTTGATGTTGTAAATGGTTTTAAGACTACGATGCTTTTCCGCTGAATAATGAAGTTTTAAATTTGCGCTACTATTTTTATATATGTCTTGTGAGGTTCTGTTTCTGTTTACCTATAATGCTTCACGAAACTTAATGCATTCTGATAAAGAGTGACATTAACGGGTGTGTGGTGTCACATTTGGTATCAGAGCTGAAGGTTACAAGATCGGATAAAAGTTTTGTAAATTGTTTTCAAAAATAAAGTATTTTCAAAGAAAAAGTCTATTTTTGAAAAACATATTCCCTAAAGCCATATAAAATATATTTTCGATTCTCTGTTTGAATCCCTCATCCTTTTCTTTTCAGCATGTCTGGGGAACCAAATCTTCCCGAGGGCTTTCAGATACCGGCTTGGTTCCATAGATATCTTGAGGCTACAACGCCTGCCGGAGGCCAAGGAGATGCCCCTCCCCCAGCAGCAGCCATTGTTCCTCCACCTCCGCTAGTAGATATTTTCTCTAAGATTTGCAAGGGCTTCTGTGATATGGGAGGAAAACCATTCTGTGGAGCTGAAAGGTTGTTGGAAGAACGAAATTATTTACGAGAGACAGAGAACTTGTTTGGACTTCTTGATGTCAACAACCGTAGGAAGATACAGTTGGCAGTATGGAAGCTTAAGGACACGGCTTCGTTTTGGTAGGAGGTGACGGAAGCAAGACGTCCAGTTGATACTTAGGTTGATTTCCGACAGAGATTCATGATGAAGTTTCTTTCTCAGGTAGAAAAGAGTATGCAGATGGAGAGATTCCTGGCACTTAAGCAAGGAAGTATGTCTGTTAAAGAGTATGTCAATAAGTTCAACCAGTTGGAAAGGTTCGGTCTAGAATTGGTGAATACCTCGCACAAGAAAGCCATAAGGTCCGCAAGAGGATTAAATCAACGTCTCCAAGCATTGGCATTGTCTCATATACCGATGAGGGCAACTTTAGAGAAGCTTGTTGACATGGCATTGATGCACGAAGAGGGTAAAGATGAAAAGAAAGAGGTTATACTGATGAGACTCAAAACAAGAAAGTGTGGCCCAAGAAAGAAGCGTAAAAGAAAGGTGGAAAGAACAACAAAGCTCAGAACAAGAAGAAATGTCATGGTTGTGGGAGCTTGGGTCATCTGGTCAAGGATTGCAGAAAATGGAAGAATGTTTGCTTCAACTATGGTGAAGTTGGACATTATACTAGGGAGTGCCCGAAGAAGCAAGGACAGGGGGAAAGGGCAGTAACTTTTGGAGGGAAGGTGCATGCTCTCGATGCCAGTGGATCAGACACAGGTAGGAAATTTTCTGTTGAAAGTTTGATTTCCCTTTCCGATCATCCAATTAGGACTCTTTTTGATTCTGGCACTTATCACTCTTTTATATCTGATTCTGTGGTTGAGTCTCTGCACCTTAGTACCAGTATTGTTTTTGATTCTATTATCAACTCAAACCCTATTGGAGGCACACCTCATCTGTCTATTATATGTCGGGGTTTGAGGATATTTGTGTTAGGCATCGAGTTCGAGTGCGCCGCGTATGCGCTTGGTTTTAAGGGCTATAGTCTGATTCTAGGGATGGATTGGCTAGCTATGTATGGTGCCATCCTTGTAACGACCCGCATTCTACGCATCATAGGGTCGTAGAATATTTATTTCTTTCACATACGAAGTCCTATGGTCATGTAACTTTGGGAGACGACAAATGGGGTCATTTCCCATGTTCATGATTTTTCCCGATTTTTAAATGACCGTTTTGCCCCTAACTGATCTTGTTTTGGCCATTTGATTGGAAAGGGGTTTTGACCTGAAACCACTTCCATTGGCTTCAGATGCTGGTTTACCTTTCCGTAGAGTGGTCATATGTGAAAAACGGACTTACCGTTTTGGAGATATGGCTGAAATAAGGTTTGGAAGGTGAAAAACTGCTTATCCGGGCCAAATAGGGTGATTAGTGAATGGGCCCATAACCCATTTCGGGATTAAGGTTATGGGGAGGCTGAAATGAGTTAGGTTTTTCATTCTATTTCAGTTTTCTAGCTGCCACTTACCTCTTAGAAACCCTAACAATGGCCTCCAACCTCTAAAACACCTCCAAATCACTTTCTAATCTAGGATTAGGCTTAGCAACACCAAATCAAGGCGGATTAGCACAAGAATCGAGGTAGAGCTGCTGTGTTGCATTAGTATTCGCACCCAAACAGTAGAGTTTTAGTTCTAAAGGTTTTATTTGTGGCTAAGGTGAGTGATTTGCATAGTTTTGCACTAATTATGGTTAATTAAGGGTAATTAGTGAAGATTAACGAAATTAGGTATGATAAAATTCTAGAAAAATATTCATAAATTCGGAAATATTGTTTTAGACCTCTGTTAGAAATTTTGACTAATTTGGTTAAGTTTTGTTAATCCTATGATTAGTTTTGCATAAACACGCTTAAGGGAAAATATGGGGTTTTGGCTATGTTTAATCTATTTTAACCTATCAAGTTATTGTTTTGATGTTTGCGGTTGATGTTATATGTTCCTATGACTGTTTGGTATAAATTGTGATTGTTTAGAATAGTTAGATTGGTCGAAAACGCTGTCGAATGGCGTAAACAGTCGCTGGAAAGAAGTGCAGGAATTTGGCTGATCCGGATCGGATCGGAGGAAGGAGCCCGAACCGAACCGCCCCTACAAGTGGTTTTATCCACGAGACGATCTGGAACCGAACCCATGACCCAATCCGCCTCTCGTGTGCCACTCCGACCTGAACCGATGCACCATGGAGAAGCTTGAGAGACCCGACCCGATCCGGGGTGCTTGGGAAGAAGGACCAAACCAGAGGAGTTTTCCATGAAGCCAGGAGATGTGAACCACGATCCGAACCACTGGAGGAAGGTCGCTATGATCCGAACCTATCTGGGGAGGGTAATACGAACCGATATAAACCCGAGCATAGATGATGATGACGAATTGAATGAAGACATATCCGGAGATGATGATCAAAACCCGAGATGCAAAGGTAGTCTAAATAAGTAGTTTTGACTCAGGATCCAGATGGGAACCAATGAGTGAACTTCATGATTGGGCTTTGCTGCAGGACATGAGCAAAGGGGTTGTTGATGTCCGTAACTTTGGATCACTATGTGTAGGGAGTATGTGAACGGATTCAGGGCCTCCGTGGCCTAGGTATGACTAAAGAGCTATAGACCAATGAAGTGGGGTCATTTGTAAAGATTTGATCATGACTCCATGGGGTGAGCTAGGTAGTAGCAGTAGTTGTACAAGTCGAACTCCGTCACTACTTCGATGGGTCTAGTGATCGAAGAGGTAGATATCGTATGCTTTACGCACTGAGCGAGATATGTGAGGATGGTTGCTATGCTTGACTTGTTTGCCTTCACTATGACATGCACACCCCCATCCCCGTATTCTTTACACCATCTGTTTAGTGGCATCTTAGAGTATTGTACGTGTATGTAGTGCTAACTCTTTAGTTGCAGGTCCAGGTTCAGGCATGGTTTAATATACCTGTTATTGTTCTGTTTAGCTGCTTATCACTCATACCAGACTTTTTGTTTGACGTAGAGTTTTATGTCTCTTCTTATTACTCTGGGTGCTCTCACAAGCAGACTAGAGACAGGTTAGCTGGTAATGCACGAGTAGCTGTATCGGAGACGAGCAGGAGTCTTCCACGTATGATACATATATAGATATTCTCCCTGTGTCGCTGCTGGTCACTACTTTGGGCATTAGTAGTGCACTCTTCCTTTCTTTTGTTTAGAGAGAGTAATTTGAAAAGTTGTAATAAGCTGTATTTAGACTTCCACTACTCTGATGTTTATGTTGGTTTTACTTATCAGCTTATGCATTGTCTCGCCTATTTTCTGTCAAGTACATTATTATTATATTTTTTCCATGCGCTGTGAGACATTCTACAGGTTTTTGATTAGTTCATTCTCTTCTTTCCTTTCTTTGGCGACCGTTCCGTGCTAGTTGGGCATGTGTACATCGCACTTTCGGAGGAAATGCCGGCTGGTGCGGGGCGGGCCGTCACACTTGGTATCATAGCTCTAAGGTTGCGTAGTTAACCTAGGGAAGTTATCAAGAAGAGATAGTATACGTATATAGGAGCGCGTATTTGTGATTATTTTGGTTTTCAAAAGCTATACATATATATATATATACTATTAGTATAGCTAAGGATGAAGTCGCACTGCACTAGCACCACTATGGATATGGTTAATCATTTTCTCTTTACAAATTGAACGATGAGCCAATACGCAAGAGGTGCCGGTAGAGGAGCCAATAATAGGAATGCTGCTGACATGAGGACGATGTTTACTGACCTCATGAGAGAGATGCTTAGGGATGTGCAGAGGGCAGCTCCCAATAATGGTAATGGTGGTGGTCCAATAGTGCAGGCGCCTAGGGCCGATTTCACCAAGCTGAATAAGGATTATACTAGTCTTGGTGGGAAGTCGTTCCACGAAACGGAGTCAGCTACGGATGTTCAAGATTGGTTGGATAGCTGCGAGCGCATCTTCGAAGATTTGGGTATCGAGGATGCGATGAAAAGAAGGTTAGCATCCCGTCAGCTACAAGGACGGGCAATGAATTGGTGGAATGCCATAAAGGCAGCTACTCCTGAGGATCAGATTACTTAGGAGCAGTTTAAGGCTTGCTTTAGCGATAAGTTCATTCCAGCTGCTCAGAAGTTAGTGCTGTTTAAGAAATTCTTGGAGCTCAAGCAAAATGGCAGAGCTGTCTCGGAGTATATTGCAGAATTCGATACTGTATCGAAGTATGGACTATCCCTCATTGAAACTCCCGAGAAGAAGAATGAGAAGTTCATAACTGGCTTGGATCAGTACTTGGGGGAAAGGCTTATCAACCACATCGATGAGACGTTTGAATCGTTTGTTGGGAAAGCATTGAGGTCCGAGAGTCTTTACCCTAAGTCGAAGACTGGGGTTGCATCTGCAGAGGAGCCAAAGCCACTAGCAAGTGGTGGAGGCAAGAGTGGTCCTCAAAATAAGAGGAAGCAGAACCAGAATAAGGATGACCAGAAAAAGAATAAGAAAGATGTTGAGTGCTTCAGCTGTGGTAAGAAGGGCCATTATGCTAGTAATTGTCGGGCCAAGCCAGCGGATATGAAGTGCTTCAACTGTGGCCAAGTGGGACATCACAAGGACAAGTGTCCGCAACCACCTAAAGAAAAGCAGGTGGTGAAAGCATATGCCCTTAATGTTATTCCTTCTTTTTCGAATTCCCCAACTGCGGCGGAGAAAGGAAAGATTGTTGTTGTTCAAGGTATGCTTTTTGTTTACGATGTTCCTGTTAGACTTTTGTTTGATACCGGGGCTTCCAGTTCTTTCATATCTAGTGACCTGGTAGATAGTTTGGGATTGGAGCCCGAGATTGTCGATAGACCTTTAGTAGTGACGAACCTGATTGGTGGTTCGACTAATTTTAACATGATTTGTCGCAATGTGGTCTTATCGAGTCATAGATGCATGTTTGTTTGTGATTGCTTTGTTTCGGGCTTTACCGGGTTTGGCATTATTTTGGGAGTCGATTGGCTCTAAAAATATGGGGTGGTGGTAGACTGTGAGGGCTTTTTGGTGACAGCTAGAGCGGAGGATGGGCAGAGGGTAGTGTTTGATGGTCTACCCGGTGATGGGGTAATGGCTAGTTTTTTCAATTCCCTCGACATTCCGCATAGTGAGTTGTCAGGTTTGCCCGTGGTTGGCCAGTATACGGACATTTTCGAGGAAGTGACCGGCCTTCCACCACATTGAGAGATTGAGTTCCGTATTGATTTAGTAAAAGATGCCAGACATATAGTGATGCCACTTCGTTGTATGGCACCAAGGGAGCAGCGAGAGCTCGGGGTGCAAGTCAGCGATCTTTTGAAGAAGGGATTTAACAGAAGGAGTGTTTCTGAATGGGGAGCACCAGTTGTGTTTGCTGCCAAGGTGGATGGTTCCCTTCGATTGTGTGTAGACTAATGCGAGTTGAATAAAGTGACGAGGAAGAACAAGTATCCTCTACCGCGGATAGATGATTTGATTGATCAGTTGAGTGGCGCGAGAGTATTCTCTCAGTTGGATCTCGCGACAGGTTTTCATCAGCTTAGAGTGGAAGCTGAGAGTATAGCTAAAACGGCATTTCAGGCGCCATCTGGATTTTATGAGTGGTTGGTCATGCCATTCGGGCTGACCAATGCCCGGCATATTTTGTAGATCTTATGAATAGAGTATTTAGGGATCAGTTGAATAAGTTTGTTCTTGTGTTCATGGATGATATACTTGTTTATTCGAGGATAGAGGAAGAACACAAGGAACATTTAAGAATAGTGCTGGAGGAGTTAAGAAAACACCAATTGAAAGCAAAGTTTTCTAAGTGTCACTTCCGGAGAAGGGAAGTGAGATTCTTGGGCCATGTTGTTTCAGAGAATGGTATTGTCGTGGATCCTGCGAAGGTGGCTACGGTACAAGATTGGTCTACGCCCAAGAATGCAACGGACATAAGAAGTTTCTTGGGGTTAGCTGGATATTACCATAAGTTAATCCAAGACTTCTCCAAGATAGCAGCACCGTTGACTCAGATGACCAAGAAGAATCAAGCTTTTGTCTGGGACGAAAAGTGCGAGGATGCATTCAAGAGTCTAAAGGAAAAGTTGACGTGTGCACCAGTGTTAGTCATTCCTAAGGGGAATGAAGAGATGATGGTAAATACGGATGCATATGGTACCGGACTAAGTGCTATATTGATGCAAGGAGGTAGGGTTGTAGCTTATGCAAGTCCGCAACTGAAACCGCATGAGAAAAGATACCCTACCCATGATTTGGAATTGGCAGCGATCGTGTTTGCATTGAAGATGTGGAGACATTATCTCTTGGGAGAAAGGTTCGAGTTGTTTACCGATCATAAATCGTTAAAGTATTTTTCTCTCAAAAGGATCTAAATCTCCGACAGCAAAGATGGTTAAAATTCTTAGCTTCCTATGATTTCGATATCGCATACACACCAGGAAAGGGCAATGAGGTAGCTGATGCATTGAGTAAGAGACATGCCAGTTTAGGGGCTATGTTTCTAGAATGGAAGCAACTGAAGTACATCGCTGGGTATGATTTCAGACCAAAATGCGAATTGGATCCAGAAATGTTAGCAAGTTTGACGATCAGACCCACTTTGATTGAGCGGATTGGTTCCATTCGTAGGAACGATCCAAACCTATTGGGAATCATCTCAAAGTTAAAGATGGGAATTGACAAAGAGATGAACAAGTATGGGCTTGATCGAGATGGATGGCTTAGAAAGAATGGAAGACTAGTTGTACCCAATGTAAATGGATTGAGAGATGAAGTGCTTAGAGAATGTCATCACTCAAAACTGACTATACTCCCCAGTGGTAACAAGATGTATCGAGACATGAAGCAGACCTACTACTGGGAAGGGATGAAAAAGAGACGTTGGGAGGTTTATATCAAAATGCATGAACTGCCAGCTAGTTAAAGCTGAGCAAAAGAAGCCTATTGGTTTGTTCTAACCATTAGAAATTCCAGAATGGAAATGGGAACAAGTGTCAATGGATTCACTGATGGGTTACCAAGGACTAGATCGGGCCACGATAGCATTTGGGTGATTGTAGACCGATTGACTAAGAGTGCAAGGTTTATACCTGTCAAGTCAAACAGGACGGCAGCTAAATTAGCGGAACTGTACATAAAGTGGGTAGTGAGATTTCATTGAATACCCAAAGGCATTGTGAGTGACCAAGATCTGTTGTTAACTAGTGGATTCTGGAAGAGCTTACAAGAGGCGTTAGGATCAGAACTACACCTCAGTACCGCATATCATCCTCAAACCGATGGTCAAACAGAAAGGGTGAATCGTATATTAGAAGACCTCTTGAGAGCCTGTGTATTGGATTTTGGTGGATCATGGGATGACCATTTGCATCTAGTAGAGTTTGCATATAATAATAGTTATCAATCTCCATATGGCTCCTTTTGAAGCTTTGTACAGAAGACCGTGCAACTCACCGTCATATTGGTTAGAAACTGGTGAGAAGTTTGTACTTGGACCCGACGTGATAAGAGAAACTTCAACTAAGATTATCCAATAGCGAATGAAGGCTGCCCAAGATTGGCAAAAGAGTTATGCTGATAAGAGGAGAAGAGAATTAAAGTTCTTCATTGGAGACTTGGTGTTTGTCAAGATTTCTCCGTTAAAGAGCGTGATACGATTTGGCAGGAGAGGCAAGTTAGCACCAAGATTTGTTGGTCCATTCCCAGTTCTTGAGCAAATTGGGAATTTGGCATACAAAGTTGAATTACCAGCGAAGATGGCTAGAGTTCACAACGTATTTCATGTTTCCCAGTTAAGGAAGTTCGTGCACGACCCAGATGTGACTATTTCACCCGATCAGTTGGATGATATCGAAGTTGAACCCGAGGCGGTTGGGAACCGCAAGCCTATGCGTATTGTTGGGAACGATACGAAGCAACTTCGAAGGAAAGCGGTGAAATTAGTCGAAGTTCAGTGGGGTGAGAATGAGAGTGACTGTACTTGGGAGACAGAGAAGAGCATTAGGAAGACGTATCCAGAACTCTTCGCCTAGTAAGATTTTAACTTCGATTTAGACTTTCCGCATGCTAGGATAGGCTTGTTTCTTTGTTTTGCATGTTTAATTGTTATATGTGGTTGGTAGGCATGCGGGATCCCTTGTATGTTTTTGGGTTAAGGAATTTCGGGGACAAAATTTCTTAAGGGGGGAGAGTGTAACGACCCGCATTCTACGCATCATAGGGTCGTAGAATATTTATTTCTTTCACATACGAAGTCGTACGGTCATGTAACTTTGGGAGACAACTATTGGGGTCATTTACCATGTTCATGATTTTTCCCGATTTTTAAATGACCGTTTTGCCCCTAGCTGATCTTGTTTTGGACATAACTTTTGATTGGAAAGGAGTTTTGACCTGAAACCACTTCCATTGCCTTCAGATGATGGTTTACCTTTCCGTAGAGTGGTCACGTGTGAAAAACGGACTTACCGTTTGGGAGATATGGCTGAAATAAAGTTTGGAAGGTGAAAAACTGCTTAACCGGGCCAAATAGGGTGATTAGTGAATGGGCCCATAACCCATTTCGGGATTAGGGTTATGGGGAGGCTGACATGAGTTAGGTTTTCATTCTATTTCAGTTTTCTAGCCGCCACTTATCTCTTAGAAACCCTAACAATGGCCTCCAACCTCTAAAACACCTCCAAATCACTTTCTAGTCAAGGATTAGGCTTAGCAACACCAAATCAAGGCGGATTAGCACAAGAATCGAGGTAGAGCTGTTGTGTTGCATTAGTATTCGCGCCCAAACAGTAGAGTTTTAGTTCTAAAGGTTTTATTTGTGGCCAAGGTGAGTGATTTGCATAGTTTTGCACTAATTACGGTTAATTAAGGGTAATTAATTAAGATTAACAAAATTAGACATGATAAAATTCGGGAAAAATAATCATAAATTCGGAAATATTATTTTAGACATCTGTTAGAAAATTTGACTAATTTGGTTAAGTTTTGTTAATCCTATGATTAGTTTTGCATAAACACGCTTAAGGGAAAATATGGGGTTTTGGCTATGTTTGATCTATTTTAACCTATCAAGTTATTGTTTTGATGTTTGCGGTTGATGTTATATGTTCCTATCACTGTTTGGTATAAATTGTGATTGTTTAGAATAGTTAGATTGGTCGAAAACGCTGTCAACTGGCGTAAACAGTCGCTGGAAAGAAGTGCAGGAATTTGGCTGATCCGGATCGGATCGGAGGAAGGAGCCCGAACCGAACCGCCCCTACAAGTGGTTTTATCCACGAGACGATCTGGAACCGAACCCATGACCCAATCCGCCTCTCGTGGGCCACTCCGACCCGAACCGATGCACCATGGAGAAGCTTGAGAGACCCGACCCGATCCGGGGTGCTTGGGAAGAAGGACCAAACCAGAGGAGTTTTCCATGAAGCCAGGAGATGTGAACCACGATCCGAACCACTGGAGGAAGGTCGCTATGATCCGAACCTATCTGGGGAGGGTAATACGAACCGATATAAACCCGAGCATAGATGATGATGACGAATTGAATGAAGACATATCCGGAGATGATGATCAAAACCCGAGATGCAAAGGTAGTCTAAATAAGTAGTTTTGACTCAGGATCCAGATGGGAACCAATGAGTGAACTTCATGATTGGGCTTTGCTGCAGGACGTGAGCAAAGGGGTTGTTGATGTCCGTAACTTTGGATCACTATGTGTAGGGAGTATGTGAACGGATTCAGGGCCTCCGTGGCCTAGGTATGACTAAAGAGCTATAGACCAATGAAGTGGGGTCATTTGTAAAGATTTGGTCATGACTCCATGGGGTGAGCTAGGTAGTAGCAGTAGTTGTACAAGTCGAACTCCGTCACTACTTCGATGGGTCTAGTGATCGAAGCGGTAGATATCGTATGCTTTACGCACTGAGCGAGATATGTGAGGATGGTTGCTATGCTTGACTTGTTTGCCTTCACTATGACATGCACACCCCCATCCCCGTATTCTTTACACCATCTGTTTAGTGGCATCTTAGAGTATTGTACGTGTATGTAGTGCTAACTCTTTAGTTGCAGGTCCAGGTTCAGGTATGGTTTAATATACCTGTTATTGTTCTGTTTAGCTGCTTATCACTCATACCAGACTTTTTGTTTGACGTAGAGTTTTATGTCTCTTCTTATTACTCTGGGTGCTCTCACAAGCAGACTAGAGACAGGTTAGCTGGTAATGCACGAGTAGCTGTATCGGAGACGAGCAGGAGTCTTCCACGTATGATACATATATAGATATTCTCCCTGTGTCGCTGCTGGTCACTACTTTGGGCATTAGTAGTGCACTCTTCCTTTCTTTTGTTTAGAGAGAGTAATTTGAAAAGTTGTAATAAGCTGTATTTAGACTTCCACTACTCTGATGTTTATGTTGGTTTTACTTATCAGCTTATGCATTGTCTCGCCTATTTTCTGTCAAGTACATTATTATTATATTTTTTCCATGCGCTGTGAGACATTCTACAGGTTTTTGATTAGTTCATTCTCTTCTTTCCTTTCTTTGGCGACCGTTCCGTGCTAGTTGGGCATGTGTACATCGCACTTTCGGAGGAAATGCCGGCTGGTGCGGGGCGGGCCGTCACACTTGGTATCAGAGCTCTAAGGTTGCGTAGTTAACCTAGGGAAGTTATCAAGAAGAGATAGTATACGTATATAGGAGCGCGTATTTGTGATTATTTTGGTTTTCAAAAGCTATACATATATATATATATACTATTAGTATAGCTAAGGATGAAGTCGCACTGCACTAGCACCACTATGGATATGGTTAATCATTTTCTCTTTACAAATTGAACGATGAGCCAATACGCAAGAGGTGCCGGTAGAGGAGCCAATAATAGGAATGCTGCTGACATGAGGACGATGTTTACTGACCTCATGAGAGAGATGCTTAGGGATGTGCAGAGGGCAGCTCCCAATAATGGTAATGGTGGTGGTCCAATAGTGCAGGCGCCTAGGGCCGATTTCACCAAGCTGAATAAGGATTATACTAGTCTTGGTGGGAAGCCGTTCCACGAAACGGAGTCAGCTACGGATGTTCAAGATTGGTTGGATAGCTGCGAGCGCATCTTCGAAGATTTGGGTATCGAGGATGCGATGAAAAGAAGGTTAGCATCCCGTCAGCTACAAGGACGGGCAATGAATTGGTGGAATGCCATAAAGGCATCTACTCCTGAGGATCAGATTACTTAGGAGCAGTTTAAGGCTTGCTTTAGCGATAAGTTCATTCCAGCTGCTCAGAAGTTAGTGCTGTTTAAGAAATTCTTGGAGCTCAAGCAAAATGGCAGAGATGTCTCTGAGTATATTGCAGAATTCGATACTGTATCGAAGTATGGACTATCCCTCATTGAAACTCCCGAGAAGAAGAATGATAAGTTCATAACTGGCTTGGATCAGTACTTGGGGGAAAGGCTTATCAACCACATCGATGAGACGTTTGAATCGTTTGTGGGGAAAGCATTGAGGTCCGAGAGTCTTTACCCTAAGTCGAAGACTGGGGTTGCATCTGCAGAGGAGCCAAAGCCACTAGCAAGTGGTGGAGGCAAGAGTGGTCCTCAAAATAAGAGGAAGCAGAACCAGAATAAGGATGGCCAGAAAAAGAATAAGAAAGATGTTGAGTGCTTCAGCTGTGGTAAGAAGGGCCATTATGCTAGTAATTGTCGGGCCAAGCCAGCGGATATGAAGTGCTTCAACTGTGGCCAAGTGGGACATCACAAGGACAAGTGTCCGCAACCACCTAAAGAAAAGCAGGTGGTGAAAGCATATGCCCTTAATGTTATTCCTTCTTTTTCGAATTCCCCAACTGCGGCGGAGAAAGGAAAGATTGTTGTTGTTCAAGGTATGCTTTTTGTTTACGATGTTCCTGTTAGACTTTTGTTTGATACCGGGGCTTCCAGTTCTTTCATATCTAGTGACCTGGTAGATAGGTTGGGATTGGAGCCCGAGATTGTCGATAGACCTTTAGTAGTGACGAACCCGATTGGTGGTTCGACTAATTTTAACATGATTTGTCGCAATGTGGTCTTATCGAGTCATAGATGCATGTTTGTTTGTGATTGCTTTGTTTCGGGCTTTACCGGGTTTGGCATTATTTTGGGAGTCGATTGGCTCTAAAAATATGGGGTGGTGGTAGACTGTGAGGGCTTTTTGGTGACAGCTAGAGCGGAGGATGGGCAGAGGGTAGTGTTTGATGGTCTACCCGGTGATGGGGTAATGGCTAGTTTTTTGAATTCCCTCGACATTCCGCATAGTGAGTTGTCAGGTTTGCCCGTGGTTGGCCAGTATACGGACATTTTCGAGGAAGTGACCGGCCTTCCACCACATTGAGAGATTGAGTTCCGTATTGATTTAGTAAAAGATGCCAGACATATAGTGATGCCACTTCGTTGTATGGCACCAAGGGAGCAGCGAGAGCTCGGGGTGCAAGTCAGCGATCTTTTGAAGAAGGGATTTAACAGAAGGAGTGTTTCTGAATGGGGAGCACCAGTTGTGTTTGCTGCCAAGGTGGATGGTTCCCTTCGATTGTGTGTAGACTAATGCGAGTTGAATAAAGTGACGAGGAAGAACAAGTATCCTCTACCGCGGATAGATGATTTGATTGATCAGTTGAGTGGCGCGAGAGTATTCTCTCAGTTGGATCTCGCGACAGGTTTTCATCAGCTTAGAGTGGAAGCTGAGAGTATAGCTAAAACGGCATTTCAGGCGCCATCTGGATTTTATGAGTGGTTGGTCATGCCATTCGGGCTGACCAATGCCCGACATATTTTGTAGATCTTATGAATAGAGTATTTAGGGATCAGTTGAATAAGTTTGTTCTTGTGTTCATGGATGATATACTTGTTTATTCGAGGATAGAGGAAGAACACAAGGAACATTTAAGAATAGTGCTGGAGGAGTTAAGAAAACACCAATTGAAAGCAAAGTTTTCTAAGTGTCACTTCCGGAGAAGGGAAGTGAGATTCTTGGGCCATGTTGTTTCAGAGAATGGTATTGTCGTGGATCCTGCGAAGGTGGCTACGGTACAAGATTGGTCTACGCCCAAGAATGCAACGGACATAAGAAGTTTCTTGGGGTTAGCTGGATATTACCATAAGTTAATCCAAGACTTCTCCAAGATAGCAGCACCGTTGACTCAGATGACCAAGAAGAATCAAGCTTTTGTCTGGGACGAAAAGTGCGAGGATGCATTCAAGAGTCTAAAGGAAAAGTTGACGTGTGCACCAGTGTTAGTCATTCCTAAGGGGAATGAAGAGATGATGGTAAATACGGATGCATATGGTACCGGACTAAGTGCTATATTGATGCAAGGAGGTAGGGTTGTAGCTTATGCAAGTCCGCAACTGAAACCGCATGAGAAAAGATACCCTACCCATGATTTGGAATTGGCAGCGATCGTGTTTGCATTGAAGATGTGGAGACATTATCTCTTGGGAGAAAGGTTCGAGTTGTTTACCGATCATAAATCGTTAAAGTATTTTTCTCTCAAAAGGATCTAAATCTCCGACAGCAAAGATGGTTAAAATTCTTAGCTTCTTATGATTTCGATATCGCATACACACCAGGAAAGGGCAATGAGGTAGCTGATGCATTGAGTAAGAGACATGCCAGTTTAGGGGCTATGTTTCTAGAATGGAAGCAACTGAAGTACATCGCTGGGTATGATTTCAGACCAAAATGCGAATTGGATCCAGAAATGTTAGCAAGTTTGACGATCAGACCCACTTTGATTGAGCGGATTGGTTCCATTCATAGGAACGATCCTAACCTATTGGGAATCATCTCAAAGTTAAAGATGGGAATTGACAAAGAGATGAACAAGTATGGGCTTGATCGAGATGGATGGCTTAGAAAGAATGGAAGACTAGTTGTACCCAATGTAAATGGATTGAGAGATGAAGTGCTTAGAGAATGTCATCACTCAAAACTGACTATACACCACGGTGGTAACAAGATGTATCGAGACATGAAGCAGACCTACTACTGGGAAGGGATGAAAAAGAGACGTTGGGAGGTTTATATCAAAATGCATGAACTGCCAGCTAGTTAAAGCTGAGCAAAAGAAGCCTATTGGTTTGTTATAACCATTAGAAATTCCAGAATGGAAATGGGAACAAGTGTCAATGGATTCACTGATGGGTTACCAAGGACTAGATCGGGCCACGATAGCATTTGGGTGATTGTAGACCGATTGACTAAGAGTGCAAGGTTTATACCTGTCAAGTCAAACAGGACGGCAGCTAAATTAGCGGAACTGTACATAAAGTGGGTAGTGAGATTTCATTGAATACCCAAAGGCATTGTGAGTGACCAAGATCTGTTGTTAACTAGTGGATTCTGGAAGAGCTTACAAGAGGCGTTAGGATCAGAACTACACCTCAGTACCGCATATCATCCTCAAACCGATGGTCAAACAGAAAGGGTGAATCGTATATTAGAAGACCTCTTGAGAGCCTGTGTATTGGATTTTGGTGGATCATGGGATGACCATTTGCATCTAGTAGAGTTTGCATATAATAATAGTTATCAATCTCCATATGGCTCCTTTTGAAGCTTTGTACAGAAGACCGTGCAACTCACCGTCATATTGGTTAGAAACTGGTGAGAAGTTTGTACTTGGACCCAACGTGATAAGAGAAACTTCAACTAAGATTATCCAATAGCGAATGAAGGCTGCCCAAGATTGGCAAAAGAGTTATGCTGATAAGAGGAGAAGAGAATTAAAGTTCTTCATTGGAGACTTGGTGTTTGTCAAGATTTCTCCGTTAAAGAGCGTGATACGATTTGGCAGGAGAGGCAAGTTAGCACCAAGATTTGTTGGTCCATTCCCAGTTCTTGAGAAAATTGGGAATTTGGCATACAAAGTTGAATTACCAGCGAAGATGGCTAGAGTTCACAACGTATTTCATGTTTCCCAGTTAAGGAAGTTCGTGCACGACCCAGATGTGACTATTTCACCCGATCAGTTGGATGATATCGAAGTTGAACCCGAGGCGGTTGGGAACCGCAAGCCTATGCGTATTGTTGGGAACGATACGAAGCAACTTCGAAGGAAAGCGGTGAAATTAGTCAAAGTTCAGTGGGGTGAGAATGAGAGTGACTGTACTTGGGAGACAGAGAAGAGCATTAGGAAGACGTATCCAGAACTCTTCGCCTAGTAAGATTTTAACTTCGATTTAGACTTTCCGCATGCTAGGATAGGCTTGTTTCTTTGTTTTGCATGTTTAATTGTTATATGTGGTTGGTAGGCATGCGGGATCCCTTGTATGTTTTTGGGTTAAGGAATTTCGGGGACAAAATTTCTTAAGGGGGGAGAGTGTAACGACCCGCATTCTACGCATCATAGGGTCGTAGAATATTTATTTCTTTCACATACGAAGTCGTACGGTCATGTAACTTTGGGAGACAACTATTGGGGTCATTTACCATGTTCATGATTTTTCCCGATTTTTAAATGACCGTTTTGCCCCTAGCTGATCTTGTTTTGGACATAACTTTTGATTGGAAAGGAGTTTTGACTTGAAACCACTTCCATTGCCTTCAGATGATGGTTTACCTTTCCGTAGAGTGGTCACGTGTGAAAAACGGACTTACCGTTTGGGAGATATGGCTGAAATAAAGTTTGGAAGGTGAAAAACTGCTTAACCGGGCCAAATAGGGTGATTAGTGAATGGGCCCATAACCCATTTCGGGATTAGGGTTATGGGGAGGCTGACATGAGTTAGGTTTTCATTCTATTTCAGTTTTCTAGCCGCCACTTATCTCTTAGAAACCCTAACAATGGCCTCCAACCTCTAAAACACCTCCAAATCACTTTCTAGTCAAGGATTAGGCTTAGCAACACCAAATCAAGGCGGATTAGCACAAGAATCGAGGTAGAGCTGTTGTGTTGCATTAGTATTCGCGCCCAAACAGTAGAGTTTTAGTTCTAAAGGTTTTATTTGTGGCCAAGGTGAGTGATTTGCATAGTTTTGCACTAATTACGGTTAATTAAGGGTAATTAATTAAGATTAACAAAATTAGACATGATAAAATTCGGGAAAAATAATCATAAATTCGGAAATATTATTTTAGACATCTGTTAGAAAATTTGACTAATTTGGTTAAGTTTTGTTAATCCTATGATTAGTTTTGCATAAACACGCTTAAGGGAAAATATGGGGTTTTGGCTATGTTTGATCTATTTTAACCTATCAAGTTATTGTTTTGATGTTTGCGGTTGATGTTATATGTTCCTATCACTGTTTGGTATAAATTGTGATTGTTTAGAATAGTTAGATTGGTCGAAAACGCTGGCGTAAACAGTCGCTGGAAAGAAGTGCAGGAATTTGGCCGATCCGGATCGAATCGGAGGAAGGAGCCCGAACCGAACCGCCCCTCCAAGTTGTTGTATCCACGAGACGATCTGGACCTAAACCCATGACCCGATCCGCCTCTCGTGTGCAACTCCGACGCGAACCGATGCACCATGGAGAAGCTTGAGAGACCTGACCCGATCCGTGGTTCTTGGGAAGAAGGACTGAACCAGAGGAGTTTTCCATGAAGCCAGGAGGTGTGGACCCCAATTCGAACCGCTGGAGGAAGGTCACTACGATCCGAACCGATCTGGAGAGGGTACTACGAACCGATATGAACCCGAGCCTAGATGATGATCATGAATTGAATGAAGACCGATCTGGAGATGATGATCAAAACCCGAGATGCAAAGGTCGTCTAAATAAGTAGTTTTGACTCAGGATCCAGATGGGAACCAATGAGTGAACTTCATGATTGGGCTTTGCTGCGGGACGTGTGCTAAGGGGTTGTCGACGTCCGTAACTTTGGATCACTATGTGTAGGGAGTACGTGAATGGTGTAACACCCCACGTCCATTAATGTCACTCACAAAGGGAATGCATTAACTTCCATGGAGGTTTTAAGTGAATATAGAACAGTAAAATTACAACAAGACAGATATAAAATAGTACTTGGAAATTCAAAAACTTTATTTCAATGTAGCAGAAGTCAAAACATGTTTGATTACATCATAACACCATATTCAATGTCAAGTACAATATCTATCTTGATAAAACAAGTACATAATCCCATTACATGAATAGCCATTAAAAAGAAAGATAACAAGCTGGACTTTACTTCAGCAGTCCAAGCTTTCCAGAAGATAAGCGATCCAACTAGACTCCACTAGAACTTGGCCCAACCTGCGGACCTGAAGGGAGAAAAAGGATGGAAAAGAGGGGGTCAGACATAAAGTCTGGTGAATATGATAATTCTACAATACTATTACCAAAATAACTGGACTAAGGCATAAGCTGGAAAACAAGAAAATGTCTATGAAGAGCAGATTAAGGACATAGACAATCGCTAAAGGCAACGTTATAGGCGCTCCTAAATACTAAAGGATAAACACTATACTGCACCACACTAGTCACCCTAAAGATTCATCCCACTTAGCTTCACTTAGAAACTTTCCCAATGGCTTTACGTACCCCTAGCTGACTACATAGGTGCCGCCTGCCCCTATCTCCACTAGGTGTACCCTACTTCCCATTATTCGATCGGCTCCCTAACTCGTAGATACCCGTGCTGGCCCCACAGTGGGGTGTATCACTCCCCTAAAGTGGCAACCTGATACAACGGACATGCACGGCTTATACCTACACGATGCAACAACGTCTTACCTACCAGCCCGGGTCCACACACGCATATGAAACCCGTTGGACTTGCGTTGCCACCGCTCCCTGTTTTGGCCTCTTATAGTCAAACCCAGTATGCGTGTCCCGTCCTCGACTTGGGTCGAGCCCACAAAGATACGTTTTGGGATACTGGTTGAAATGGGCCCCCACTATTTACCACAAGCATTCTACCTAAGCTTGTCCCCATTAGTCCATCCCACTTAACCCACTTAGTCATGTTCATTTACATGTGTGTTTGGTTAAGTCTAATCGTATTTCAAATGCCTCTAAAGGCAACCACCAGATTCCTCATGCCACCCAAGGCACCTACTTAACCCCCATGTCCCACCTTACATGATTATCTGGTTAAGTATTTCTTAGTTCACTAAGGCCATAACCTCATAAAGACCTCTCACATTAGACTGGCATTTATGGCAGCTGGATTTGCCGAGCGGGTCCGGGCAGTCTTACACCATAAAAGAGTCTAACCTCGTGTCTTTACAACTGTTATGCTTTAGTTTGGGCCTAGGACCTCTCACATTGGGCCGACATTTGTGACTACTGGATTTGCCGGGCGGGTCCGGGCAGGTTTACATCACAAACGGGTCCAACCTTGTGTCCTAAGCATTGATTATTAATAATAATCCACTTTCCCCCAATTTTAATAATTCCCTACTTGAATTATTAATTACTTCCAATTTTTAACAATGTCCATAATTGACTCAATTATGGACATCCATTCATGGTATGCAAAATCTTACAAAATTGCACCCAATTTATTAATTCCTAATATTACCCCTACCCCACGTTTGAACGTTTATTCGCAAAATATATGTTAGACTCGAATAGCCTAACTCATAGCATAAAAGAGATTATCATAATAACAACATGTATATGTGACCAAATGAATCATAATAAGGGGTGAAACTTGCATATGTCCAACTTGCATAGATTATACATGTCATGGACCTAAAGGTGTCAACTTGTTCAAAATTCACCTAATATAATCTCAATCAATTTTCATAAACTTACATATGAACATGTGTGAATCAACATCATCTAATTTTTTAACAACATGGTTTTATATGGGTACACCTAACTCAATAGGCAAATTCCCATAATCAAGTTTTATTTAATTATAGTTTCAAGTTTATGGGTACACCTAACCTAATAGGCAAATTCCCATAAACAAGATCCATTTAAATTAAGAAAAAAAAACATAACTTTAAGCATGATCCAACAGCATGATTTTTCAACATAATATAGCATGATTTATACCATGGCATAGTATGATAGTATAACATAGCTTGACATGATTCTCAACATAGCACGACATAGCATAAGAGAATTTACAACATAGCATGACATAGCATATATAATTTACATCATACGACAACATAATAACATAATAAGAGATCCACAATATATAGAATTTACAATTACAAATCACATCACTTTCTTGTGATCCATTCATAACTGAGTCAAATTAGTTTGTAATAGTCTTGTGAGAATCATCATACTCACCAACAAAAGAAAAGAATTAGAGAAAGAGAGATCTTTTGATTTGATTTGTGTAGATTTAGTTGTAGATGATTAGGCTTCCTCTTCTTAGTTTGTGACGGCTACGCTGAACTCCATGGCAGCAGCATGACGGTAGCTTCTCTAATTTTACAAGTGATTTAGGTTTAGGGTCTACCCACTTATTTATAGATTTTAGAATGCATTTAGGACATTAGATTTAACCTAGAAATAACCGCAGCCGTTCAGACAAGATGGGGTTTATCTTGTTGACTCAGCAATGAGTCAGAAGTGACTCAGCAAACACTCAGCAATATATATATATATATATATATATATATATATATATTCTACAATGTACACATTAGATACATCCCCCCCTCCTTTTACACACTTATTATTGTTTTTATATACATATTAGATACATCCCCTCTCTTACAAACTTATTAATATTTTTATATTCATATTAGATACATCCCCTCTCTTACACACTTATTAATATTATTATATTCATATTAGATACATCCCCTCTCTGACACACTTATTAATATTATTATATTCATATTAGATACATCCCCTCTCTTACACACTTTTATATTATATTAGATACATCCCCCCTCTTACACACTTATTAATATTTTAGCAACTTTAGTGTTATTAGAAAATTCGGGGTGTTACATTCTCCCCTCCTTTTAGGATTTCGTCCCCGAAATCTTCAAGTCTGGAAGAATGTATATCCTACCATCCAAACGTCCATCTACTCATCCATCATACACAGACATCCATTGTCCTTACAGACTTCTAATGCTTTCATGTTTAAATGCACAGTGTGTGTATATGTCCGTATCTAATGCAAAATCAGGCGGTCCACTGATTCAGTTGACCTCCTTAATGCAACTATGATCGTGCCATGCATCCATTATGTATGCAAAAGATTCTTAATGCTACATAATACTTCTATATGCGTGCACAACCATCATCTGAATGCAGCATCCACATGATAATACAACCATCGTTCATCCATTTTACTAAATACATCCATATATATGCAATATGCAATATGTAGTGACTGAGTCGATCTAGTGCCTAAAGTGTGTGTATATATGCATCCACGAGCAACCACTAGCAAACACTTGCATCCATTTTGCATCCATCATACATAACATGTCTCAAACACATGTTTCAACCATAGGATTATCCTAACTAAAGGTCAAAGATACTAATGAGAGGACATACTAAAGATAAGATAAGATAAGCTAAGCGATAAAGGAGAAATTAAAAGACATACCCTCAAAAAGAAAAGGGTACAACGAATGCATCTTCTCTTCTGTCTCCCAAGTTGCGTTGCTCTCATCATTTCCCCATTGCACTTTAACCAGTCTGACCTCTCAATTCCTCAACTTTTTGATCTCCGACCCAAGAATGCATGTAGGAGCTCGTCTAATTGTTGCATCACGCTCTATTTCCACCTCTTTAAGCAAGCTCGGCTCTACCACCTCCGCGGTCTTGTGCAAACACTTCCTCAAATGTGATACATGGAATACGTCGTGTACTCCACTAAGTTTCTCAGGCAACTCCACCCTATATGCCATCTTCCCAATCCTGTCTTTTACAGGAAACGGCCCTACAAACCTTGGTGCTAATTTCCCCATGGACCCAAAGCGAACAACATTCTGTAACGGAGATACTTTGATAAAAACCATGTCCCCAATGTCAAACTCAAGATCTGTCCTCCTCTTATCAGCATACGATTTTTGCCTATCTTGTGCTGCTTTCATCCTCCTTCGAATCAACTCAATCTTCTCCGAGGTTTCCCTAACCATATCGGGCCCAAGTAGGATTTTATCGGTAGATTCCCACCAACATGTAGGCGAACGGCAAGGCCTTCCATAAAGAGCTTCGAAAGGTGCCATGCCAATACTAGACTGAAAGCTATTGTTATATGCGAATTCTACTAACGGAAGGTGCTCTTCCCATGTACCCCCAAAGTCTAGGATACAAAGCCTTAAAAGATCCTCTAGAATGCGATTCACCCTCTCAGTCTGGCCGTCTATCTGAGGATGATATGCGGTGCTCAAACATAGCTGAGTCCCTACCACCTCTTGTAAACTCTTCCAAAATTCGCTAGTAAAGTTGGGGTCACGGTCGCTTACTATACTAGAAGGAATACCGTGCTGACGAACTATCTCCTTAATGTATACAGAAGCCAACCACGGAGCAGTCCTCTTACTTTTCACAGGAATAAAATGGGCGCTTTTAGTAAGTCTATCTACTATAACCCAAATCCCCGTGTTACCCTTCCTTGATCTTGGTAATCCATCCACAAAATCCATTGAGATGCTTTCCCATTTCCATAGTGGAACTTCTAATGGGTGAAGCAACCCACCGGGTTTCTTTTGTTCTGCTTTAACTCGTTGGCACACCAAGCATCTAGCGACGTACTCGGCCACATCCTTTTTCATACCGGCCTAAAAGAAAACCCGCTTCATATCTTTGTACATCTTATCCCCACCGGGATGAATGGTCATTTTTGAGCGATGAGCATCATCAAGAATGGCCTTCCTTAAGTCTTCGTCTTGCGGTACACAGAGTCTATTATCCCTTCGTAACCAACCCTTATCGTCTAGGGTATACCTACGAAGATGGCTTGACGACTCCCCCCTCCTTTGAGCTTTTCTACTATCTCAATCAACCGTGGGTCGCCTCGCTGTGCCTCACCAACCCGTCCTAGAAGTGTAGGTCTAACCTCCAAGGATGCTAACAGACCGGGTACTAAGTCAACGGAGGGTCTAAAGTCAAACATAGAGATGAATTCTAAGCTTTGTCGTTCAACAAACAACGGACTCAAGGACAACCTTTTCCTACTTAAGGCGTCTGCCACCACGTTACCCTTGCCCGGGGTATATGCTATTTCAAAATCGTAGGAGGCTAAGAATTCCATCCACCGTTGCTGCCTTAAATTCAAATCCTTCTGAGAGAATAAGTATTTTAATGATTTGTGGTCAGTGAACAGTTCGAATTTCTCACCAAGAAGATAGTGACGCCAAGACTTAAGCGCGAAAACAATTGCGGCTAGCTCTAAGTCATGCGTGGGGTAATTCTTTTCATGAACCCTCAACTGCCTTCCACCATAGGCTATTACTCTTCCCTCTTGCATGAGGACCGCGCCAAGTCCCGTCCCACAAGCATCAGTATAGATGGTAAACGGTTTATTCCCGTCTGGCAGCACTAAGACTGGGGCTGAAGTTAAGGCTCTCTTTAAACGTTGGAACGCATCATCGCAATCTTTGTCCCACGTAAAAACCAGGTTCTTCTTCGTTAACCGTGTTAATGGAGCTGATATTTTTGCGAAGTCTTTGATAAACTTCCTATAATAGCCAGCCAACCCCAAGAAACTTCTTACTTCGGTTGCATTTTTAGGGACCTTCCAATCTTGGATGGCAACCACCTTTGCGGGATCCACTGCTATCCCTTCTTTGGAAACCACATGCCCTAAGAACCGTACTTCCTTCCTCCAGAAGTGACACTTAGAAAATTTTGCCTTAAGGTTATGTGCTCGAAGGGTTTCCAACACTTCCCTAAGATGTAGGGAGTGCTCTTCTTTATTCTTAGAAAAGACTAAGATGTCATCCACAAAGACTACCACGAATTTGTTAAGGTATTCCCTAAACACCCTACTCATCAAATCAACAAAATATGCAGGGGCGTTTGTCAAACCAAAGGGCATCACTAGCCATTCATAGAATCCGTCAGGAGTCCTAAAAGCAGTCTTATCTATACTATCCTCAGCCACTCTCAGTTGATGAAAGCCAGTGGCTAAGTCCATCTGCGAAAACACTGAGGCGCCAACTAGCTGATCAAAGAGACTGTCAATCCTCGGCAGTGGGTGTCGGTTCTTTTTAGTAAGCTTGTTTAGTTCTCTATAGTCCATACAAAGTCTAAGAGACCCATCCGCCTTTGTGGCAAAAACTACCGGAGCACCCCACTCCGATATACTACGTCTTATGAACCCCTTCTCAAGCAACTCCTTTACTTGCTTATTGAGTTCCCTCCTTTCACGAGGAGCCATGTGGCGCACTGGCAAAGATACGGGTTTAGCATTATCCACAAGATAAATTCGAAAGTCTATCTCCCGCTTTGGAGGTAAGCCCTTCACCTCCTCAAACACATCCGGATATTCCCGGACCACTTCTACCGATCGCAGGTTCTCTACAGACGCGTCAAGCGATTCAAGATAACTTAGCATAACGGAATTTATGGGATTACAAAAGATGTCGAGAGCATTACCAAGGCGAGTCACAAGCCTAACTACTCTCCTTTCACAATCAAGAATGGCCCTATTTCTAGACAACCAATCCATTCCTAAAATTAGCCCATAGCCCGTGAAGCCCAATACATAAGCATCACATCTAAATTCAACGCTAAGTATAGAGATTTTCAAATCCAAACATATCATAGTCAAATGAGCCGAACCCCCAATTGGATTTGAAACGACCAAGGGATCCTCTACTAAACTGGTGTTCAAGTGCAGTGATTCAACTAATGATGCAGAGATAAACGAATGAGATGCGCCAGAATCGAATAAGGTACGGACAGGATGATCAAACAGAAAAACTAAGCTTTCAACAGAAATTGTTCTACCTCTTTCTTGCAGCGGTGGGGCCGCAATAGCCTGAACTTGCCCCCTTGCCTGCCCTGGTGCCATAAGAGCCTGCACCTGTCCTCCCGAGGTAGACCCTGCCCTCTGCCCCTTCTTTGGACAGTCCTTCACTAAATGTCCCGCATCTCCACAATGAAAACAACCAGTCTTCTTTTTCTTTCTACAATCTTTGCTGAGATGGCCAGGCGTCCCACAATTGAAGCATTTCTTCTTCCCTTTGCCATTATTGTTTTTACCACCCTTCTTATTTTGTTGTTGGGGTTTCTTCTGATCCCCTTTCTTTTCAACTGCCTTATCCTCATGCATAAGTGCCATTTCTACTAGCTTTTCAAAGGTGGCTCCCATAGGGATGTGGGTCATAGCCAACCCTTGCAACGGTTCATTCAAGCCTCTAACGAACCTCAAAGCTTTCTTCTCTAGCGTGTTCACCAACTCCAAGCCAAACCTTGCTAACTGATTAAATTTATTGACATATTCCTTTACTGATGAGCTCCCTTGCTTTAGTGCCAGGAATTTTTCCATATTTAAGTTCTCCTCTGCCCTTGAAAGAAACTTTGCCTCAAACCTTCGTCTGAAATCCGCCCATGAATCGACTGGACGTTCCCCGTTAGTGACCTCCCACCAAAACGAGGCCTCTCCCTTCATTAACCAAGCAGCTAAACGGACTTTCCTCCCATCTTCCACTTCAAAGATATCCAACAATTCCTCAGTCTCCTTAAGCCAATCTCTGGCCTCTACAAACGTCTCAGTCCCTTGAAAAGTTTTTCCTCCCATAGCCTTGAATTCCTTGCACGTCTTTGCAAAAGTGTCAACACGAGGAGGAGGAGGAGGAGGAATGGGTGCAACTAGGGGTGGAGGAGTATCCGCTGGGCCTGCAGTGGTGGCCCTAGCCTCCAAGTATCTCCTAAACCACCCTGGAATCGTCACACCTTCTGGGAGATTAAGATCTTCAGCCATGCTGAAACGAAAAAGGAAAGATTCAAAATGGAGAATTCGAAAGATAAAGATAAGGATGTGGCTATTTGGGATTATGTTTTTCATAAAAACTCTCTTTAAATAACATGTTTTTTTTTTTTTTTTTTTGAAAGCACTTCTTCCAAAAATACTTTAGAAAAAAATATTTTTCTAAAAAATTTTTTTTATCTGTTCTGGTAACCTTATGTTCTGATACCACGTGTAACACCCCACGTCCATTAATGTCACTCACAAAGGGAATGCATTAACTTCCATGGAGGTTTTAAGTGAATATAGAACAGTAAAATTACAACAAGACAGATATAAAATAGTACTTGGAAATTCAAAAACTTTATTTCATTGTAGCAGAAGTCAAAACATGTTTGATTACATCATAACACCATATTCAATGTCAAGTACAATATCTATCTTGATAAAACAAGTACATAATCCCATTACATGAATAGCCATTAAAAAGAAAGATAACAAGCTGGACTTTACTTCAGCAGTCCAAGCTTTCCAGAAGATAAGCGATCCAACTAGACTCCACTAGAACTTGGCCCAACCTGCGGACCTGAAGGGAGAAAAAGGATGGAAAAGAGGGGGTCAGACATAAAGTCTGGTGAATATGATAATTCTACAATACTATTACCAAAATAACTGGACTAAGGCATAAGCTGGAAAACAAGAAAATGTCTATGAAGAGCATATTAAGGACATAGACAATCGCTAAAGGCAACGTTATAGGCGCTCCTAAATACTAAAGGATAAACACTATACTGCACCACACCAGTCACCCTAAAGATTCATCCCACTTAGCTTCACTTAGAAACTTTCCCAATGGCTTTACGTACCCCTAGCTGACTACATAGGTGCCGCCTGCCCCTATCTCCACTAGGTGTACCCTACTTCCCATTATTCGATCGGCTCCCTAACACGTAGATACCCATGCTGGCCCCACAGTGGGGTGTATCACTCCCCTAAAGTGGCAACCTGATACAACGGACATGCACGGCTTATACCTACACGATGCAACAACGTCTTACCTACCAGCCCAGGTCCACACACGCATATGAAACCCGTTGGACTTGCGTTGCCACCGCTCCCTGTTTTGGCCTCTTATAGTCAAACCCAGTATGCGTGTCCCGT
This sequence comes from Allium sativum, assembly GCA_030737875.1. NCBI lineage: Eukaryota > Viridiplantae > Streptophyta > Magnoliopsida > Asparagales > Amaryllidaceae > Allium > Allium sativum. The sequence goes on along the minus strand of CM060909.1, from coordinate 672,994,413 downwards.
CCTCGACTTGGGTCGAGCCCACAAAGATACGTTTTGGGATACTGGTTGAAATGGGCCCCCACTATTTACCACAAGCATTCTACCTAAGCTTGTCCCCATTAGTCCATCCCACTTAACCCACTTAGTCATGTTCATTTACATGTGTGTTTGGTTAAGTCTAATCGTATTTCAAATGCCTCTAAAGGCAACCACCAGATTCCTCATGCCACCCAAGGCACCTACTTAACCCCCATGTCCCACCTTACATGATTATCTGGTTAAGTATTTCTTAGTTCATTAAGGCCATAACCTCATAAAGACCTCTCACATTAGACTGGCATTTATGGCAGCTGGATTTGCCGGGCGGGTCCGGGCAGTCTTACACCATAAAAGAGTCTAACCTCGTGTCTTTACAACTGTTATGCTTTAGTTTGGACCTAGGACCTCTCACATTGGGCCGACATTTGTGACTACTGGATTTGCCGGGCGGGTCCGGGCAGGTTTACATCACAAACGGGTCCAACCTCGTGTCCTAAGCATTGATTATTAATAATAATCCACTTTCCCCCAATTTTAATAATTCCCTACTTGAATTATTAATTACTTCCAATTTTTAACAATGTCCATAATTGACTCAATTATGGACATCCATTCATGGTATGCAAAATCTTACAAAATTGCACCCAATTTATTAATTCCTAATATTACCCCTACCCCACGTTTGAACGTTTATTCGCAAAATATATGTTAGACTCGAATAGCCTAACTCATAGCATAAAAGAGATTATCATAATAACAACATGTATATGTGACCAAATGAATCATAATAAGGGGTGAAACTTGCATATGTCCAACTTGCATAGATTATACATGTCATGGACCTAAAGGTGTCAACTTGTTCAAAATTCACCTAATATAATCTCAATCAATTTTCATAAACTTACATATGAACATGTGTGAATCAACATCATCTAATTTTTTAACAACATGGTTTTATATGGGTACACCTAACTCAATAGGCAAATTCCCATAATCAAGTTTTATTTAATTATAGTTTCAAGTTTATGGGTACACCTAACCTAATAGGCAAATTCCCATAAACAAGATCCATTTAAATTAAGAAAAAAAAACATAACTTTAAGCATGATCCAACAGCATGATTTTTCAACATAATATAGCATGATTTATACCATGGCATAGTATGATAGTATAACATAGCTTGACATGATTCTCAACATAGCACGACATAGCATAAGAGAATTTACAACATAGCATGACATAGCATATATAATTTACATCATACGACAACATAATAACATAATAAGAGATCCACAATATATAGAATTTACAATTACAAATCACATCACTTTCTTGTGATCCATTCATAACTGAGTCAAATTAGTTTGTAATAGTCTTGTGAGAATCATCATACTCACCAACAAAAGAAAAGAATTAGAGAAAGAGAGATCTTTTGATTTGATTTGTGTAGATTTAGTTGTAGATGATTAGGCTTCCTCTTCTTAGTTTGTGACGGCTACGCTGAACTCCATGGCAGCAGCATGACGGTAGCTTTTCTAATTTTACAAGTGATTTAGGTTTAGGGTCTACCCACTTATTTATAGATTTTAGAATGCATTTAGGCCATTTGATTTAACCTAGAAATAACCGCAGCCGTTCAGACAAGATGGGGTTTATCTTGTTGACTCAACAATGAGTCAGAAGTGACTCAGCAAACACTCAGCAATATATATATATATATATATATATATATATTCTACAATGTACACATTAGATACATCCCCCCTTTTACACACTTATTATTGTTTTTATATACATATTAGATACATCCCCTCTCTTACACACTTATTAATATTTTTATATTCATATTAGATACATCCCCTCTCTTACACACTTATTAATATTATTATATTCATATTAGATACATCCCCTCTCTTACACACTTATTAATATTATTATATTCATATTAGATACATCCCCTCTCTTACACACTTTTATATTATATTAGATACATCCCCCCTCTTACACACTTATTAATATTTTAGCAACTTTAGTGTTAATAGAAAATTCGGGGTGTTACAAATGGATTCAGGGCCACCGTGGCCTAGGTACGACTAAAGAGCTATAGACCAATGAAGTGGGGTCATTTGTAAAGATTTTGTCATGATTCCATGGGGTGAGCTTGGTAGTAGCAGTAGTTGTACAAGTCGAACTCCTTCACTACTTTGATGGGTCTAGTGATCGAAGCGGTAGATATCATATGCTTTACACACCGAGTGAGAGATGTGAGGATTGTTGCTATGCTTGACTTGTTTGCCTTCACTATGACATGCACACCCCCACCCCCGTATTCTTTACACCATCTGTTTAGTGGCACCTTAGAGTATTGTACGGTATGTAGTGCTAACTCTTTGGTTGCAGGTCCAGGTTCAGGTATGGTTTAGTATACCTGTTATTGTTCTGTTTAGCTACTTATTGCTCATACCTGACTTTTTGTCTGACCCAGAGTTTTATGTCTCTTCTTATTACTCTGGGTGCTCTCACGAGCAGACTAGAGACAAGTTAGCTGGTGATGCACGAGTAGCTCTACCGGAGACGAGCAGGAGGCTTCCACGTATGATACATATATAGATATTCTCCCTGTGTCGCTGCTAGTCAATACTTTGGGCATTAGTAGTGCACTCTTCCTTTCTTTTGTTTAGAGATAGTAATTTGAAAAGTTGTAATAAGCTGTATTTAGACTTCCGCTACTCTGATGTTGATGTTGGTTTTAGTTATCAGCTTATGCACTGTCTCGCCTGTTTTATGTCAAGTACATTATTATTATATATTTTTTCCATGCGCTGTGAGAAATTCTACAGGTTTTCGATTAGTTCATTCTCTTCTTTCCTTTCTTTGGCGACCGTTCCATGCTAGTTGGGCATGTGTACAGCGCATTTTCGAAGCAAATGACGGCTGGTGCGGGGCGGGCCGTCACAATCCTAGACTGACTGACGAGGGTCGTTAGACTTTTAACTTGCCGAGGGAGGGATTTCCTTTGACCCAAAGGGGTTTGTCATGCTTAGCTTTCTAGAATCACTAAATGCTTCTACCAATGATTTACGATCTGTACCCATTGTCTGTGAGTATCCAGATGTTTTTGATGAGGTTCGGGGATTACCTTAAAGGTGTGAGATTGATTTCCGGATTTACCTGGTGGATAATGTGAAGCCAGTTGCATTGCCTATGCGCTACATGGCTTCTAAGGAAAAGAAGAAGCTTAGAAAGCAAGTAGGGAATCTACTTGAGAAGTGGTTTATCAGGCAAAGTATATCAGAATGGGGTGCTCCAGTCGTCTTTGCAACTAAGGTGGATGACTCTTTTCGCCTATAAGTGGATTACAGGTACTTGAATAAGCTCACTAGGAAGAATAGACACCCACTCCCTAGGATTGACGATCTGTTTGACCAGCTTGTTGGCGCATCTATTTTCTCATAGATAGATTTGGCCATGGAATTTCATCAGTTGAGAGTGGCCGAGGATAGTATAGACAAGACCGCTTTCAGAACTTCAAATGGATTCTTTGAGTGGCTAGTCATGCTGTTTGGGTTGATGAATGCACCAGCGTATTTTGTGGATCTGATGAGTAGGGTGCTTAGAATAAGTTCGTGGTGGTATTTGTGGATAACATCTTAGTTTTTCGAAGAGCGAGGAAGAGCATACCCTACATTTAGGAGAGGTTTTGAGGACTCTCAAAGAACACTAGCTTAAGACAAAATTCTCCAAGTGTCACTTTTGGAGAAAGGAGGTGAGATTTCTAGAGGATGTGGTCTCCAAGGATGGGATAGTGGTGGATCCCGCGAAAGTAGTTGCAGTTCAACATTGGAAGGTTCCAAAGAATGCAACAGAGGTGAGAAATTTTCTTGGTTTGGTGGGCTATTATCGGAAGTTTATCAAGGACTTCGTAAAGATATCAGGCTCGCTCACTAGACTAACAAAGAAGAATCTGACCTTTTCTTGGAATATTGACTATGAGGATGCTTTTCAGTTGTTGAAGAGGACTCTGACAACATCCCCAGTCATTGACGCATGTGGTACAGGGCTTAGTGTCGTCTTAGCGTAAGAGGGAAGGGTAGTATGCTATGGCAGTAGACAATTGAGAATTCACGAGAGGAACTACCTTACCCATGATTTAGATTTGGCTGCTATAGTGTTCGCAGTTAAGACTTGGTGACATTGTCTCCTTGGAGAGAGGTTCAAGTTATACACGGACCATAAGTCGCTCAAGTGTATGTTCTCGTAGAAGGATCTCAATTTGAGACATCAGAGATGGATGGAGTTCCTAGCGTCTTATGATTTTGAGATTTCTTATGCCCTTGGCAAGGGTAAGTAGTGGCGGACGCGTTGAGCGGGCAGAGGATGACTTTGAGTCCTTTGTTCGTAGAGAGGTAGAGTTTGGAGTACATACCAACCTTTGATTTTAGGTCATCTACGGATCTTATGCCTGGTTTGTTGGCATCTTTAGAGATGCGACCTAATCTTATGGATCAGATAGAATCTTCACAGCGAGAGGACCTATAGACAACAAACATCTTGGATAGACTCAGAGGGGGAGCATTCTAGTCACCTCAGTAGACATTCCATGGATGACAGAGGGTGGCTATGTCGAGATGAGAGGCTTTGTGTTCCCTAAGTTGGGGATTTGTTGAGGACATTCCTTGAGGAAGCCCATCATTCTAGTATGACTATCCATTCGGGGGGAGATAAAATGTACAGAGACATGAAGAGGATTTTCTTTTGGGCCAGGATAAAGAAAGATATAGCATAGTTTATAGCTTGATGTTTAGTTCGCCATCAAGTAAAAGCTGAACAGAGAAATCCTGGCAGTTTGCCTCATCCTTTGGAGGTCCCATAATGGCAGTGGGAGAGCGTCTCTATGGATTTCATCGATGGTTTTCCCAGATCGAGGAAAGGAAACACCAGTATCTGGGTTATAGTAGACATGCTTACATAGAGCGCTCATTTCATTCTTGTTAAGAGCAAGAGAACAACATCATGGTTAGCATCACTTTATCTTCGTGAGATTGTCCGTCTACATGGAGTACCTTCTAGCATAGTGAGTGATCATGATCCCATCTTCACTGGTGAGTTATGGAAGAGCCTGCAAGAGGCACTAGGTACACAGTTATGTTTGAGCACCGTATATGATCCTTAGACCGATGGACAGACTAAGAGGGTGAATAGAGTTCTTGAGGTTCTTTTGAGGATGTGTATCCTAGACTTTGGAGGGACTTGGGAAGAGAATCTTCCATTTGTGGAGTTCGCCTACAATAACAGCTATCAAGCTAGTATAGGCATGGCACCCTTAGAGGCACTATACGGACGACCTTGCAGATCACCGAATTGTTGGTGGGAGACTAAGTATAGGCTTCTACTTGGACCTGAGATGATTAGAGAGACTTCAAAAAAGATTGATCTTATCCACCGACATATGAAAACAGCCTAGGATAGGCAGAAGTCCTATGCAGATAAGAGGAGGACGAATATTGAGTTTAAGGTAGGAAACATGGTTTTCATCAAAGTATCACCTTTGAGGAATGTGTTTGCTTTTATATCTATTGGGAAATTGGCGCCAAGTTTTGTAGAGCCAATTCCCATACTGGAGAGGATAGGTTAGATGGCCTATAGGGTGAGATTACTAGAGAGACTGACAGGTGCTCGTGATGTTTTCACGTTTCCCATTTGCGGAAGTATCTTCATGATACAACAGAGGTGGTTGAGCCGAGCATGCTTAAGGAAGTAGAGGTAGAAAAGGAGGAAATAGTTAGACGAGTTCCTACCCGTATACTTGGATCATAGGTTAAGAAACTGTGCAACAGAGAGGTTAAGTTGATGAAGGTGCAATGGGGAGAAGACCGCGAGGATGCAAATTGGGAGACTGAAGGCAGGATTCGTGCCTCGTACCCTTTTCTTTTCAAGAGTATGTTCTTCACTTACTTTTCCAAGATTTTATCATTCAAGTATATCTTATCGATCAAATCTTCGACTTTTAGGAAGAAAACCAATGGGTGTAAACATGTATTTGAGACATGTTGTGTTTGATGGATGCAATTGTTTGCTAGTGGTTTCTCGTGAACGCATATACACACACTAGGCACTAGATCGGCTCAAACGGTCTCATACTGCATATGGACGTGTGTTCATTTTTTTATGGGTAAAAATGGATGTATCATCATATGGATGTTGCATTTGAAAGAATGATTGTGCATATATATACAAATTACATGGTATACTAGGATTATTTGCATACATTTTGGATTTATAGCTCGAACATATATTGCATTAAGGAGGTCAACTGAATCAGTAGACCGCCTGATTTTCGCATTAGCATATGAACATATACACACATCTTTGCATATGTTTATACAAGCATTAGAAATTCCAGTAGACAATGGATGCATGCAGATGATGCATGAGTAGATGATTGTAGTTGGATGTTAGGATAGTAACGTTCTCCTAAACTTGGAGATTTCGGGGACGAAATACTTTTATGTAGGGGAGAATGTAACACCCTGTAATTTTAAAGAACATTAATAAAATAAAGGGGTACTTAATTAAATAATGGGAATTAAGTAAAATGGACGATACCATTGCGTTCGTCTCGGAATTCTGGTTAATATAGACTCCAAGTTCGCGTAAAACAGACATGTAAGAAAGATATGAAGGTTAGAAGTTTGTATACACATAGGAGACTTATATATAAAGAAAACAAGCCAGAATTTAAAATAAATAAAATTAATGAAGCAGGAACCGTAGGTGGGAATCTGACGCATTATGGGTCGACCCATGCCTGGCTAGGTTGACCTATGCGTCGACCCAAGGTCAGGTGGGTCGACCTAGGGGTCAATCCAGGTGGGGGTGGGTCGACCCAACCCTTATCAGGCCGAATACACTTTTCTGGTTCCGGACGTATTTGTTAACCAAGTTCATCACTTTCTGAACGTTTGGATTTAAAAGCAGAGATCTGACGGTTAAGGATTGTCTTGTAAACTCTATATAAAGGCATGCATTCCTATTAAAAAAATCATGCTTCTTCCTCAAATTCTTGTTCTAAAAATATAAAACGAAGATGGGGAGATGTTGTCGAAACTAGGATTGAATCAAGATAACTCTTACCTAACCTATACAAGACTCTCTTCTGCAGCATCGGCATATTATTCTCTTTTCTTTAAATCCAATCTCTATGAGTTCATGTTAATTTTAGATATAAAAATTTAACAATAACTTTGACATTTTAATAAACCTGGATCTGAACCTATGCCTATTAAGAAATCGATCCAAACAGTTCTGCTATTATTACATGTATTCTTCTATACACTTGATCTGCTGATTTAGTTGTTATTATAGGCCTATTTTTGTTACTAAATGGTTATTTATGTTCTTCTCCCTCTCCTATTCCCTTTTCATTTTTATAAGCCTAGGCTACCTTCGAGCCTAGGCTACCTTCTAGCCTAGGCCAATCTCGTAAGAGACATATGTATGAATGAAATTGGGACAATTAGGGAATTTTTGGGAACTAAAATAAAAGAGGGAAAATTTGGGGCATATCTTGTACTGTGGAATATGACTGAAATTTAGGGTTGTATGAACATGTAAATCTGTAGACTTAATTTAAAGATTAAGTGAAACATTTATATGTGAACTTGTTAACCTGTTTAATCTGTTTGGGTTAAGTAAACCTATTTAATCTGTTGGGGTTATATGAAACTGTTAACCTTTCTAATCTATTGGGATTAAGTAAACCTATTTTATCTGTTGGGGTTATATGGACCTGTTAACTTGTAAAACTTACCTCGTTAATCTATGGGGTTGGGCGAAACTATTAATTTGTAAGGCTTAACCTATTGAAAATCCTAGTTAATTGGGGACACAAGTTTAGGGGTTTGACTTGTGTCATCTGCTATATGGGGCCCATATCAGTTAGTAACCCATTCTGGTATTTAAAGGGGACCATGTGTGGGTCTGGGCATGCATACTGAACCGATTGCAAGAGCTTCATCTGAATGGTGGTGTATATGGGTGTGCTCCAACAGAGTCATATGCGTGCATGGGTCCGGTCTGTGGGGAAAAAATGAGCCGCTATAGCACCAGTAAATAGGTATGTGTCCTTCTGTAGTTACCACTTTAGAAAGTAGTACACCCTACTATGGGGCCGACATAGGATATTTACACATTAGGGAGACGATCGCTTGGGGTAGTAATTAGGGTACATCTAGTCGTGTCTTTTTTCTGTTTAGGTACCCATTATCTCTATTTAGGTAACACCCGTTATTTCTGTTGAGCTACTATTTTTCGGGTAAAACCCGTTATCTAACTGGAGTACACCTAAAACTACCATTATATTTCTGTTGGGATCATTCTGTTTCTGTTAAGTAATTAGGGGATACTTATCATGTCACACATCTGTTATACTAGCATTGTTGCAGAGAAAAGTATATGAGAAGCATAGTTTGCTATGTTTATTCTGCTTATCCTATTCATCCTGCTTATTCCTGTTATATGGTCATGTTATCTCTCATCCACTCTTATATGCTTGTCATGGTACTTTTATTTCTTTATATGCTATAGGTAAATGGACCCGCCAGACTTTATGTCTGGCCCTTTTTGTTTCCTTTTCTCTCTCTCTCTCTCTCCCTTCCTCTCTCCCCCCAGGTTCTCAAGGTGGGAACGCTCAGACGTGATTAGGACTCTCTATTCTTTTTCTGCTTGGATCTGGATCTGCTTTGATGTATCGCTTCGACTACTTGTCTACTTTATTATGGCTATTATTGGGGATTATGATTTTACATTTCTGTACTCTTATGGTTTTTAGTGCAGGGCAATTTTATCTTAATATTGTAACCGGTTTTGAGACTACGATATTTTTCTGCTGAATAATGAATTTTTAAATTTCTGCTGCTATTTTTAAGTTTGTCTTGTGAGATTCTGTTTCTGTTTACCTATAATGTTTCACGAAACTTAATGCGTTCTGATAAAAAGTGACATTAATGGACATGGGGGTGCCATATTTACCGAATAAAATATTAATGCATGCCTAGTTTTAATAAGGCATTTTTTCCAGAGATTTCAAAAATGTTGAAATAAGAAATTTAATGTCCTTTTCAACTCTTATATTTATTATTATGTTACATGCCTATCATAATACCTTACAGGAATGATAAAAATTTGAGGTCTTGCAAAAGCTAATTCTTATTTAAAAATAAAACCTTGGTTAAATGTCAAAAATTTAATTAGCCGACATTAAGTTTCCTAAAAATGTCTAATTGACATTCGTTATCATATATTCAGAATACCTTTGAAACATTATTCAATGACCTCTTTACTTTTAGTAAAATGTTCCAAAAGAATATTTCAACTTTAATGTTTCACAAACATTTACTACATGCCCAAAATTCCTTCATTTAAGAATGAAATATCTTTCCTTATCCCAACACTATCTTTTATTAGTATACAGAACGTTAGTCTTTAATGACTTTTAAATTGACAATTGTTTTTGAAAGAAATATTCGTTTCTATTTGCAAATGAGACCTAAATCTTTTAGAATTGAATTAATTAGAAATTAATTATTCCATTCATATCTATATTTTTAGTTTATTTTTTTACTTTCAAATATAATTTGAAACATTAGACTGCATTCATTTTAGCACTAAACTTAAAACTTTGATTGATATATATATACACACACACGCACACACACACATGAATTCTGAAAGTTCTTAATGAATATAACAATTCATTACATTTTTATTATTTGCACAATGAGAGGTCTTTCAAAAATTAGATCTGATGTTCATAAAAAAATTCCAGATTACTAAATAACTTCCTTGGAATAATATTTCTTTCTTTATATTACCCCATAGCACTCTCACCTTCTCAAATGCTTCTCATTTTACGATGATTTTATCATTCCAACTCTATCCAACTTTTTTTCAGTAAATAAATTTACTATCTTTCTATTTTGGTTGAGTATGTCAATGACTTTTGTTTTTCCAGACTTATATGTCTTGTCTTTTTCTTTTTAAATGCCCATTTACGGTCAGTATTTAGAAAAGAATATTTTCAAATCTAAACTTAAAAAGCTCGTTATATCAAGACCATGGAAATTTCAAATTAACCATTTAAATTGTTTAGTGCTTGTTGCTTTAATTTCTTTTTCATTAAAGCTCTTATTTGCAAACATTTACAATTAAGCTTTTCATATTTTGTCTTTGCTAAAAATCATATCTATTATTTGTCTAACTGAAGAACCTGTGAACATTTATAAACCCAATTTATTGTTTTTTCAATTGGAATTATTATGCAATTCTAGTCCATATACAAGAGGTTAATAGTTCTTCAAAAATGTCCTCTTTTAAATAGTTTTTGTAGTTGTCAAAAAATTACCTTGATGGGCTTCTAAATATTCTTGGTCTTTTATTTAAATCTTATGATAAACTATTCTACGGAAGTATATTTTCTAAAATTTCTATATTTGTAGGCTTTACATTTCTTTGTTGAGTAGGAAAACATGTTTATCCTTTTAAATTTTCCTACTGCACCTACATTCCTTTTAGCAAAGGTTAGTATCTTCATTTACGGAAGTCTATATCTTATCTTAACCCTTTTTCTGTATTCTTTAATTTTTTTCCGTCCCTACACATTCATAATACATGTCCATTTTAAATATTACTTATTCTTATGGACCCTTTTAACATCTCTTCCAAATATTCATGCCTATAAATGGTCTTAATAAACCCATTAATACATTTCTTTCTGACCATTTAATGTTTCTTTGAAGGCTTAGACATTCATAGCTTAATTCTCGAAGTTTATGTAAATAATCAAAAATGTTTCTTAGCACAAATCAGACATATTTCTCAGTTTGGTTCATATTAATTGTTCACCCAAAGGACACTTATTTAAATGTTCTCTTTACCATGATAGATAATTCATTTGATTAACTTCTATTCATCACTTATTGAATAAGGGGGTTCCATCCTTTCCATGCTCGAAATTCTATAACCATCCAATGTTCATAGGTCTCTAAATTGATATGGAGGTTGCTATATTACTATATGGCCTTTAGAATATTTGTTGAATTTAATGCCAAACCTTCCCTAAAAAGACAACAAATGCTCTTTTCAAAAGATATGCGTACTTTAAAATATATATACTTATATTTATAGTAAAACTTTTGAAAATCCTTTTTCAAAATAACATGTACACCTCTCATACATGTATATTTTCCCGTAATCGCATAACCTATGCTTTGACACTAAATGTAACAACCCGCCCGGAATGGGCCTAAATTTCGACATAGAAAAGGCCCACCGAAACTTAGGGCCACTCTAAATGGGTCATTGGTTCCTGTAAGGAATTGAATTTGTACAAAATAATATATAGACATTGCATTATGGAAATCTCACATAGCAGAACGAGAAAGTATAATACCAAAATATGATGTACCATTTCATTAAAAACCACATAATTCGAACATAGACTGTCAAGGTATAATTATTCCATAGGTACATCAATAAAATCATCATTAAAAGTTTCCATAAGAAATACAACAATGATAACTAATAATAGCATAATTTCTCCATTTTAATATTCAGTCTCCATCATTGCTTCGCCCATTGAATCTACCCCACCTACTGACCTGTTGGATATGTTAAGGAGAGGGGTCAGAACATAAAGTCCTGTATGACTGAAAATAGTATTTACTTAAGGACCATACCCTATATTTAGCAGGTTATATATATCAAGGTACGTCTACGCAACACACAAACGTTCACATGAATACATAATGTCTAACCAATGAGGTGGATATCCGAGTCAATTGCCTAAGACCTCCATTAGTGCACTTAGGGTAAAGACCCAACGAGGTGGACATCCTCGGTCACTTAAAGCCCTTATTAAAGGTGGATTCTTATGATCTCTTATAACCGTGAGGCGGACCCTAGCCCATGTGACGACCGCCCTGTACTTTCCGCACAAATCATGGATGAAGTGCATTGCATTACGTGCCAGGCCGATAAGGGACAATAATCGAAGAATAAAAACACAAGTGAAAACCTATCAAATAACTCGGAGCGCATGGGAAAAATATAATAGAACATATACAAGAGGATATAATAGTGAAGCATATCTGGACAGAATCTAAATACTTTCATATAATCATGAGAATATCCATACATGAAACTGGTTTACATCATAGTCTGTACAACAAGCCTCACTGTAGGTTCACTCAAAATAGTATATCAATCATAACAGTGGAAACAACTAGAATTTATAGTCGGGAAACTAATACGTAAGCCTCCGGCATGTCGTTGCTCTGCAGCATCGTCCTCACTAGGATCTACTACCTGTTACCTGCTACTCAGTCTGCCCATCCAAAAATGGATGAACAGCCCAAGGTAATAAGAGGGAAACATAAAACCTTGAGTCAGACAACAGTCTTAATGAGACATAAACAGTTGCCTAACATCATCAATAAAGTATATGAGAATGAGTTAGGTCAATCATCTAATCTACCAACACATCAACTGAGAAGAACCCCAAATTTATCTCCTTCACATTCGATAGTGAAAGCATTTACTAGAGAATTAGAAAAGAAACAAACAGTATATTCCAAGTAACTAGTTATCAAGCGTAGATCATCCTAATCGAGTTCAACATCCCTCAAGCACAAACCCTGAAGGCCTAGACTAACATCAGACAAATACCCAAGAGATGTCTTCCTCGACGTTGAATAATCAACACAAGATTATAGACAAGCAATCAACATCCATGACTCTGGCTATCACCGCCAATCTTGCCTTGAACCATCGTTAATCGTATACTAGCTATGACATGCCGTTTATCAAGGGTTAATGGTAACTCTGGTTCCAGCAAAACTCCATACGCCTTTTGTCGCTATGTATGTTTGTCTTACTCGACGAAGACAACTAGGCCAATCAAGTTTTTACCTAGGGTACTCGACTAGTCACACTAGTCTTTTAGGCGTCTATACTATACTCTGCTTTGAGCCCGCTAGAACCTCCGACTAATGATAATCCCTCGGCCTTCAATATCTTTAATCGTCATCATCGACGACTATTCATAAGCTCACACCATCTTGAGCAACCATTATCCACGAGCTCTAATCATCTTGAGTTATCTCACATTCGTTGCATTCCATCAATCAACAAACACTTCACAACGCTTCAAACATTCCACCCTGAATTCACGTCGAATATAAGTCTACTCTCGAACTAAAAATAAACTTTGTTTGGTCGATATCTGATTGATCATTCACTGCCTTTCATATGGACCGTTTCCATACCCACTTTTCACAGCGTTTTCCTTTCCTTTCCATAGCATTAAAGAATGCTACGATCCATCAGCGTTAAATCACGTACATCCATTGAATCACTTGATCCACTGGTGTGCCCCTTATCCGATCAACCACTCACACGTGTGTGTTCCATGGTTCTCTGTCGACCATCAGACCCACCTGATCCACAAAATGTGAACGATCCATCGAGTGGCAACCGGTTGATCCATCCCTATCTACCTGCGCCGCTTCAGAGTTTTCTTGGCTAATCCACTTGTCTTTGCAGACCGATCCATCGAATTTCTACTTGCTAGTCCATGGTCCAGATAATGAAAGCGATCCATTATTTTCCAATGCAATCCAATCTCTTCAACGGATCCGTCTGCTTGCTATAATCCACCGATCCAACTCCAAACAACCAATCCATCATTAAGCATTGACTGATCATTACCGACCCACTGTTTCTTGCTCCACAAGCAAAGAGCACTAGATCCATTCAATCACTGATCCATCACTGAATCCTTGCAACCGATCCATCCATCGTCGACCCATCACCTAACTTGGCCAAATCTCACTTGATAAACTTATATCCGATCCACTATATTACGATCCAAATCGTCTGGTTTCAAACAAACATTCAGCAACATAATCAACCAATCATCGAACAAACACTAACATAACAAATAATCATCAACAAACATATAAAGTTCACCAAATCATGATTAAACTATAAACAAATTGATAAATGGATCTAAGCTTGCATAAACACATAAATTAACATATGAATTTACTGTTATAATCTTGCTAGATTAGATCCTTTGGTGATTCGAATTGAAAATATACTTACATCGATTAAATCTACGTGAAAACAACTTGAAATGATGAAATTAAGAGAAAACAACTCATATACTTGATTGAATCCGCGTAAGAGATGCTTATCACTCACCAAATCCACAAATTAGCTTGAAATTTATGAATCTCTAATCCAGACAGCGAAGAACAATAAGAATGATCTTTAAATCAACTAATTTGATGTTATCTACTCTTCCTTGATGTTGATCTTCAATCTTCTAATAGATCTAAGAATCTAATGGAGTGGAGATGTATTTGATTGAGCAAGGAGGATTACGAGCTCAACCAAATAAGATATAAAGAAACTAAACCATTCTCTTTGCCTCTACCCCACTATTTAAATCCAACAGCCGCTAGCCTTAATGGGCCTCACAAATCAGCCTAATAATGAATAATTAGTCTGTCCAGAAATTGTGTAGCACTAAAACAATGATTCCTCCCAAACTGCTAAACCAAAACTTTAATGTGAACACTCTACGGAATTGGAAATATCATTTTCTTTCGAATGAAATCAATCCTAGCACCTGAATTGATACCAATCAAAATTTATGCCCTTTACAAAACTATAGAGGCAGAATGGTCACAAATAAAATTGATAAAAATTATGGGCATTTCTCACATCTCCATAAACAATGTATCACAATATGAGAATGGTCCAACCCTCAGGGAATTAAATAAAATATTTTATGATCCTCCGATATGTAAAATGCGGGTCGTTACGTTCACCCCCTTTAGGAATTTCGCACTCGAAATCCCAAGCAAACACAAACAACCAAAAACAGTTCTGCATGTCTACCATCCATCAGCAGTCTATATATCATCCAAACTAGCATCCATTAAGCCATGCATCCATACCTTAACCTAGCACGTAGAACTCTAATAATAGCACAAGTTAGAAGGGTCTAAGGTGGCACGACATTAATAGGTTATACCAATGAAGTGTTCTAGATGGATCAACTTCATACTCTCTTCTGTTTCCCACATACAATCGTCATCATCCTCACTCCATTGCACCTTGAGTAGCTTAACCACCTTCCTCCTAAGTTGTCTCCTATCATTCCCCACAACGCGAAGCGGCTCATGAGGTTTCGAAACTATGGACTCGACTTCTTGGTCTTGGAACTGATCTGGAGATACCACCACATTCGAATCGCGCACATACTTCTATAGAGATGACACATGGAAAACATTGTGCACACTCGAAATCTTATCAGGTAAATCCAATCTATATGCGAGCTTTCCTATCAGCTCGACTATCGAAAATGGTCCAGCGAACCTTGGAGCTCACTTTCCTTTACTTCCAACCAGAACAATATTATTTAATGGTGAAATATTCATGAAAACCATGTCATCAGCGTCGAAATCCAAATCTTTTCGCCGTTTATCAACATAACTATTCTGACAGTCTTGAGCTGCCTTCATTCATTTCCAAACGATCTTGATGCAATCTGATGTTTCTCTTGTCATTTCTGGCCTAAGTATCAACTTATCTCCATTCTCTAACTAACATGCTGGAGAAGTACACGGTCTACCATTCAACACCTCGTATGGTGTCGTCCCAATGCTCGACTAGTAACTATTGTTATATGTGAACTCAACTAAGTGTAGATGGTCATCCCACGATCACCCAAAATCCAATATACAAACTCTAAGGAGATCTTCTAATACTCAGTTAAATCTCTCGGTTTGACCATCAGTCTGGGGATGATAAGCCGTACTCAAACATAACATGGTTCCCAAAGTCTCTTGCAAACTCTTCCTAAATTCACTTTCGAACAGTGGATCTCGATCACTCACTATGCTCTTCGGGATACCATGGAATCAAACTATACATTTATATACAGCTCAACCAACTTTGGATGTCATCCTAGTCGATCTGACAGGAATAAACCTTGCACTTTTGGTCAAGCGATCTACTATGACCCAAATTCCTTCATTTCCTTCCCTTGTTGTAGGTAATCCATCGTTAAAATCCATCGATATTTTCTCCTACTTCCACGTAGGAACTTCCAATGGCTGAAGCAATCCACTCGACTTCTTCTGCTCATCTTCCACCAATTGACCGTTCATGCATTTGGAAATAAACTTTCCAACATCCCTCTTCATCCCTTACCAGTAGTAAGCTTGCCTTATGCCCTGATACATCTTGTTACCCCTAGGGTGAATCGTCAACCTTGAGTGTTGATATTCCCTCATAACCTCATCTCTCAATCCATCAATATCCGGAATAATCAATCATCCTTACTTCCGATGCCAACCATCTCGATCGACCTCGAAATCCTTATCCTCTAGTTCCAATTTCTAGATGATCTCGACAAGCTTTGTATGATGCTTCTGCCTTTCACCAATTCTTTCGATGAGAGTAGATCTTATGGGTAAGCTTGCTAATGTTTTATGCTCTAACTCGCACCAAGGCCTGAAATCAAACTCTGCTAAGTACCCGAGGTGCTTCCATTCCGAAAACATCGCTCCCAAACTTGTGTGTCTTTGACTCAATGCATACCATGTGAACACTTGATTCTTCTTCATCAGCGCTGTTAATGATGTAGCTATCTTGGAGAAGTCCTTGATAAATCGACGATAATACCCAGCCAACCCAAGGAAACTTTGAACATATGTCGCATTCTTTGGTATATCCCAGTCCTGGATTGCTGCCACCTTAGCGGGATCCCTTGCGATTGTATTTCCAGAAACAACATGGCCTAAGAACCACCCTTCGCTCTTCTAGAACCGACACTTCCAAAACTTAGCTCTCAGCTAATGCTTTTGCAAGCTTTCCAAAATAACTCGCAAGTGCGTCTTATGCTCTTCCTCTTTCTTGGAGTAAACCAGAATGTCATCCACGAACATAAGCACGAACTTGTTCAACTGATTTATGAACACCCTATTCATAAGATCCACGAAATATGTTGTTGCATTGGTCAATCCAAACGACATCACCATCCACTCAAAGAAACCGGATGGTATCCTAAAAGCATCTTCGGCACACTATCCTTCGCCACTCTCACCTGGTGAAATCCCATCGCCAAATCCATTAGGGAAAACGCCTTGGCCTCGTGGAGATGATCAAACAAGTCATATATCATTGGCGACAAATACTTGTTCTTCTTGGTCACCTTGTTCAGATCACGATAATCCATATACAATCTCAAAGATTCATCAGCCTTGGTTGCAAACACAATGGTTGCTCCTCATTCGGACACACTTATCCAAATGAATCCTTTTCCCAAAACGTCACGTACTTGCACCTCTAATTCTCGCTGTTCCTTAGGCGCCACCGGCCAAATAGGCATAACGATAGTTCTAACACCTTCTACCAGATCATCCTGAACTCAATCTCACGATGCGGCGGCAAATCTTTGACCTCATCAAAGAAGTAACTGAACTCACCAGCGATCGGCACAGATGACATGTAGCGACCTGAACTTCCCGATCGGCTTAACCGAACAAGAAGGCAGACTGCTTTGAGAACAAGACTAATCGGAACGCAAACGACAGAACATTTCATTGCTATTACAACAATTTACATTAGAATACAAGAATATAATAGAGTATAAATAAATATTACACATTGAAAAATATCAGAGACTAAAATACATTACATAGCAGCGGAAAAATAATACATAACACAACTGAAAAAAATACACGGTTACAGAGCTTTTCGAATATAGCTCCAGCTGTAATCTAGGATCTTGGGAAAAGAAATATCTATGAAAACCAAAACTACTAGCTGCCCATGTGGAAAATATGGGCACTCGTAGTTTAGGTTAAAACCATAAACTTTGAGTCAGACATGGGACTCGTGTGAGAACTAAAACAGTTGTTAAATATTTAATTTAAAATAAGGAAATCATGGGACCACACCGTATAACACAGAATGGGTTTACTCCACATGAATCTATTTAAAATAAAACAACGCTATGCTTTTTGAAAAAAAATGAAGCTATTATAGGACTCAGGTTCCATTACACAATGCAACGCAAGCCGAAGGATAGAGTTTTCCCGTATAATAGCTAAACATGATTGTACGTTTAAAACAAATCATTTTGATATTAGTATAAGTGTATATTGTCAAAATCAACTTCAAATATAAATGTATCAATCATAGACGACATAGGTACCATATATTATGTCTCCATACTAGTTTTACAATTAAAACCGAATGATGTTGTATTGGAGATTGGATTACCATCACGAACCAAGGAAAGGGATCCCTCTTTCCAATTCGTGACAATATAGCCTACCATGTCTCAGGAATCATCCGCAACGGCACCTGGGATTTTCAGGGCCGGTGCTCTGTTACTTTTGAGGATTGGTTATTCTTGAACAATACATTTCGCTTCCCTATGGGGCATAAAATCTAGTCAGTATGTCAACCATATCAAGAGCCACTAGGGACTCAAATCCGAGGTGCCTTGCTTTCCATCATTCAGATAAGTAAAATGTCTGGGCTCCATACCATGACATCACTCCTAGCTAGAAAGAAATACATGTTCTCCCTGCAGTCCCTTATCTCGCTTCTAGTTCATACCTAGGGTGCGAGGCTCGCTAATTAATGTTATGCACAAAGCTATGCTATTTAAAGTCGTGCTTTGATCACCAACCACAAGACTCTGCTTTTCAATAAAAGCCTTGATCATTTGCATCTCAGCATGCCACGGTGACAATTCACGCCATACAACTGATGTCTATCAATACATAACCTCTAAGCTCGTACATCTCAGAGAAGAGTATTACGCAAGAGAATAAATTCTCTGCCACCAAACAAATATATATTTAACAGAAATCAATCAATATAGAACGAAATCCAATGTCAGACACACATCCATTTACAAGTCCATTCTAGGTCTGAACGAAACTGGAGGCACCTTATTCCTCGTCCCATATGTCCAATACGGGAGAGAGGTCCTCGCATATTCAGTCGATCTCCAAGTACGTCTACACGATCACCACTTATTACCTTATCTTGGGTGTGCAGCCCAATCAAGACATCAGTAATCATCCAAACGATGTGAAGAAATTCGGTCTTCATCCACTATCTTCATCGTCAACTTTTAGTCATCATATCGGTTATTCAGAATGGGATAAACCCGGTCTTCCCGAATAACCCGCATATTTTGTAATCAATAATCTTGGCAATAAAAACACATCATATGCCTCATTACAATCCAGAATATTCTTATATTCAAATATTCACATCTCTAGGGAAAGGTTCCCATTAATTTTATCAAAGATAAAATCTTTTAAATTTATACTTTAATCTTCCTTTGGATATCAATTCAAAACCACATTAAGGTTTGTCAACTAGTCGGGATTATCGAGCCTTACCGAAGTAATCATTTATTTATTAGTCCCAATCCCAGTCTATTTATCCCATAGAGCAAAACTGGTAGTACCCCATATCTAACACCCACAGTGTTATTGGTAAATTTATTTACCATTTCACATTCAAATCTAATTAAAGATTTAAATATTGCCTAGAGTAAAACTGGTAGTACTCCATTCTCGATCATTACCCAAATTTGATAATTTAAATTATCACATTCTCATCTCAATCTAATTAAAGATTCATTAAAACTGCACTTAGTTTTATTCTTCCAACAATCATTATTTAATGATTATTTAACTTTGGAAACACAAACATGCCACATCGACAATCTACACTGTACCATTGATTTCTGCCAATATATAACCTTTAAGACAATACATCTCAAAGAAGGGTGTTAAGCAACAGAATAAATTCTCCACCACTAAACAGAAATATATATTTAGTAGAGATTAACTATACATTTCAAAATACAATGTTAGACATGTAATCCTGTCTCTAACTGGGTTAAAGAACCAATGCCATTTAAAATAGAGTTCATGATAAACCCAAAATCACATTCCATTAACCATGGAATCTTCACGGGAAACAGATCAATATATAATCGATATCAATTTCTGTATCCGACTAATAATATAAATGGAATAACGGCTAAGCCTTTTAAATTTCATATATAGTAACAATCATCCTCCACAAAAGCTCACTTCAATTATCACTAAATCAAATTCCATTCAATTCCAGTTTAATATATTAAAGTGGGAGACTTTACTTTGGAAAAATTTCATTAAATCTTGATAAAATATTTATATATTCCATATCACATTTCACTATTAATCTGGTTAAAGAACGAATGTCGTTAAAAACAATTTTCATAATAAACCCAATTCACATTCCATTTTATTCCAATTACTAAATATAACTAGAAACACCAATAACCTAAAAAAACGATTTATTCTTTCCACATGGGGTTTAAGAAGAGTGTTACTGAAGACACCATTCACGACAAACCCAAAATCCACTTTGATATTAAATATAAAGCTCTAAACAGAAATTATATAAGCTTACATTCAATATCAAATTCTAAAACCAACACATATCGTATGGGGAATAACGATATATATCTATCTTCCAAATTCCTCCAAATATCTGTATAGTC
Organism: Allium sativum; assembly: GCA_030737875.1. Classification (NCBI taxonomy): domain Eukaryota; kingdom Viridiplantae; phylum Streptophyta; class Magnoliopsida; order Asparagales; family Amaryllidaceae; genus Allium; species Allium sativum. Next base: position 672,973,748 of record CM060909.1, on the reverse strand, counting down.
ACGGAATCTAATATCGAAATCTCCCGAAGATGATTTCAATTCAAATCCATTCCAATTCATACGTTGGAAAATTCTAGTTAGATTAAAACCATTCACAAATCCAATTTATTTATTAAAAAAATGTTGGATTATCTTTGTAACAACCCTGAATTTTAGGGCTAATTTAAAATTTATTTTAAGTTATATTAATGAGTTTTGGCTATTTAAAATAATTTATTTAAATAATAACGGGAAAAAAAATCAAAAATGTCGTTTTGTGATTATACATTGGATGGAAACAAATAAATGTTCTTTATTTTGATACTAGGATATATAGAAAAATGTGAACATGTTAATTATACTTTTAAATGATAATTAGACTGCATAGAAAATGTAAACAAATAGAAATATCGTTTTATATGTCATTAGTATTCATAGAAGAATGTGAATATATAAAATTTATTTTTATATGTCATTCATGTTAGCACAAATTTTGTCAATTATGTTAGGAGTTAAATTATGTCATTTATGATAGAACATACATTTACCATTTATGTTATACATGTTGTATTAGTATAAAAATGTCAAGCTTGTCGTGTTAAAGATGTAGAATAAAAATACCCTTTGTGTTAAATTATGTCATATTAGAAATAAAACATAAGAAAAGAAAGGATTACATTTCTTTGTAATGTAATATAAGGATGGAAAAATTTATATTTTTATTGTAATATGAAATATTAGAAAAGTGAAGACAATAAATATTATATTTTTGTTGTAATATAAAACATTAGAAAGTAGGAAGACAATGGAAATTTCATTTGTATGTAAAATGTGACACTAGATAAGAAATTACAATTTTTTTTCTTTAATGTAATCAACAGAAGTTAATAGGATTTTAAATCTTAGCAAGTCAAAACATAAGAATGATTTTTCTAGTAAGTAGTTTGGACTAGATTGTAAATAAATTGAAATTAACAAATTTTGTAAAGGAGTAAATATAGAAATTTAGAAATAAGCATACACGTAATAAGTACGTTAAAAATATATATTGATACTATATCCATCCAAAAACACAAGTAATCAATGCTAGTTATTATTAATATTAGATAAACGTTAAATGTAGTTTTGAATTTGAAACGTTCTCCGATACTTATGCATATTAATTAACGTTACTTATAATAAAAGGAAAATTTACAATTGTAATCGTTGGTGTTAATGGGAAATAAATGTGGAAATAAATGGTAATGAAGCCAGAAAGGTTGCAATTAGTACAAATGAGAATTAAATATTGTAACTCTAAATTAGGGGAAATTAATATAACAAATATATGCATATATATACACACACATAATAAAGAACTAAAATAAATGACAGTGAAATAAGTGGAAATTACAATAAATTGAAGCAATGAAATCATATTTTTTTATTATATAATTAATATTTGTTAATCGTAACCATGTTTGGGCTGATTTGATCTGTTAGTGGTATGTTTGTTAAATTGTTGTAATTAACAATTATGTTAATTAGAGGACTGTTAAATAGGGCTGTCAATGGATACCCGAAAAATCCGATACCCGTCCGAATCCGTATTCGAAATATCCGTTATCCGGCATTATCCGAAAAGCGGATACGGATATCCGATATTCGAAAAGCTTTTCGGATACGGATATGGTTATAGTGGTATCCGTATCCAAAAAATATCCGTCCGACTAATTGACGTAATATATATAAATAAAAACAGAAAAATAGAGTTAATAATTATTATGTAACTATTGGAAGTTACTATGTTGTAAATTTTTGTCCAATTTTAGTGAAAAATGGTAGTCTTAGTGTTTAATTTTGGAATATTTTTGGATATGCTTATGGGTATTAGTATAAAACAATGTTTCATTATCACATTCCTTTATTTTCGGGTTTTTTATAAATATTAGTATAAAAATTATTTTATACTGATCCAAACATTTTTATTTATACTCTTAAAAATTCATTAATTTCTAGCGGAGCGGATAAATATCCGATATCTGTCCGTATCCGAAAATTAAGCGGATACGGATATCCGATATCCGAAAATTAAGCGGATACGGATATCTGATATCCGAAAATGATTTCGGATACGGATACGGATATGGCTCTATCCGTATCCGAAAGCATCCGTTGACAGCCCTAATGTTAAATTAAATATATATCATGTTTGTTATGAAATAGATGTAAACATATATTTCATGTTTGTAATAAAGTTAGCATCTTTATTCTGCTAGGTGAGATTAGAAATTTGTGAATACATAAAATTATCTTTTTATGTTAACATAAACATGTCATATTAATTGTCAAAATTTGGTTAGTGAATAGAAGAAACATTATTTTAGGAATGTTAAATATGTTAAAACAAAGATCACATTTTTGTTAAGAGAATATATGTTAAAACAAAAATCACATTTTTGTTAAGATTTGTGTTAAAACAAATTATCACTTTTGTCAAATAAGATTTATGTTAAATTTTAAAAAATCATTTTTTTATGCATAGAAATTGTTAAGATGTAGAATAATAAAAACATAGAATATTCTTTTATGTGTTATTAGAACGTTTTTAGCGTTATTTTGTTTTCAACTAAGAAGAATATATTTTAGCGTCAAATTGTTTACGCTAAGAAGAACCTATTGTAATGTGAATTTGTTTCAATGAAAAGATTAAATTTTTGATTTTGTTAGATTACATGAAAAGGCCATAATGGAAAGTTGAATTTTGTTTGTATTTGTAATACGATAAAAAGATTAAAAGTTACATTTTAAATGTTAATTGGAGTTATTTAGGGAACTCGGGATTTCGTGTAAAAATTGACATTAAAAAAAACATTATAAATATAGTGGCCATATAAACCTAATCTATCTCTCCTCATTTTTGATAACCGCCACTTCAAAAATAAAATAAAAAATTCAATGGTCCCATCGCTTCAATCTTCTTCTTCTTCTTTCTCCCAATTCATTCAATAATTCCAAGCAATTTCAACGGCAAAAATGTAGCCAACAACGAGATGGACAAACTCAACAATTATAATGGAGAATCGTGTTGTGTGGATGAAGAATTTGTGGCATAAATAAGCTTATGGGTTCAACGGGTTTTCACATTTCAGAAGAGAAGACGATGGAATTCAGAAAGACAACGACCTTAATTCTAATTGGTAAATGTAATTAAAGTCTTAATTATATTTTTTATATTGTAATTAAGCGTGTGAACAACTATAACTTGTTCATACAATTTCAGAATCAAGAAATTTCAGTTGCGTTGGAATGAGAAAAACGAGATCTACGCGGTGGAATTGACTTGAGATGAAACCGAGCAAGGTGAGAATTCTGATTTAATAATTAAATTAAATTTTAATTAATTTCTCGCTTTTATAATCTTATCACTTTTGTGTTATATTAGAATTTTTGTGTTAACATATAACTTATATGTTATGTGAGAATTGTCCTACGAATATTTCACTTCTATGTGAATTAGAATTGGTAAAATATAAACATATCACTTTTAAGTGAGATATTCTGAATTTAATTTAATTAAATTAAACTTAATTATCTTTCTTAGATAATAAATCTGTATATGTGAGATCTCTTGATTTAAAATAAATATATTAGTTAAATTGCTTTTGATTGTGTTATTACCAGTTCGCGGAAAAATTCTGTTTTTTATGAGACATGATTTGATTCTATGATTTATGTGTGTATAGATCTATTAAGTTGATGATATGGTGTTATAATAAAATTTAAAAACACATATAGATCATTTTTGTAGCTGAATAAACTAATTGTCATGTTGTCAAAATAACAAATTTGTTATTATATCAAAATAAATTAGTTGAAAACAAATTTGTTGTTGTTGTCAAAATAAATTGGTTGGAAACAAAAATTCACATTTTTTGTTAATCATAATTATCAAAATAAAAATTCACTTTTTATTTGTTATGTTAAACATGGAAATTGGTATGCAAATAAATATATTTCTTTTTATTTATCATGTTGAAGTTTAGGATTGTATACATGTAACGACCTAGAAAATCTGAACCAATTTAAAAAATTTAAATTGGATAAAATAGTGGATTTTAAATATTTAAAATAAATATTTTAAATAATAAAGATGAAAACTGAGTTTGAATCAACAATTGAAAAGGAATATAATTAATTCTAATTATAAACAAGGCCTGAAATGGCGTGGTAGTTTCAAAATTTGAATTCAAACTTTGACTGACTGTACCGGGTGCAAAACAAAACGGATTTGAGTGGAACCAAAAATATTTAAATCTGTTAGTGAATACCTTTCTAACGAATCTGAAAAATCGAAGTTTCATAGCGGAAAGCAAAAGTCAAGGCCAAATGAATTTTCAGAAAGGTCGCTATGGAATTTATATAGCCCGTGAAATTGGCCATTTTGCAAACGACCTCGGAGATCGACAAAACCACTTTTGTTGGATCCGGGATGTCAAATTATTGCTAGGTTTCAAATTTCATAATTTTTGAAGCTAGTATGTGAGCGTGGCAAAGAAAAATGTGTTTTGATCGATTTCTATTAAATTGGATCTACCAGAAATGGGCCATTTTACAAATGGTCTTAGAATCCGATGAAACTAGTTTTGTTGGGACCATATCGTCAAAACTTAGCTAGATTTACTTTTCTGGAATTTTTCGAATCAGTTTGTGGTCCCGGTGTTAGACCCAAATGTGGTTCTAACACCCAAATTGATTAGAAACAAGATAAAGTAAAACAGAAATAAAAAAGAACACACAAGGTTTATAGTGGTTCGGCGAAGAAATGCCTACGTCCACTTAGTTTTCACTATATTCAGTAATTCAATTACAAATACAATGTAAGATTCGCTCACAACTCACTTTTGTTCACTCAGAAAGATAAAAACAAGAAATGAAAGATGGTTTGGATTTTCCGGGAGTGAAGGAATTCGAATGGTGGAAGTACTTGGATTCTCAAAAAGTGCTCAAAAAGATCCTTCTCTTTGTCTCTAGTTGGGGTATTTATAGGGGTGAATTTGCCTGAAATGCAATCCGGGTCGGAACACGTGTCATCCATCGCCCTCTCTTCGGGTTCGGATGGGCCATCAAGCAGACAACGCATCAACGAGATGGACGTTAGGGGTAGGAATTGGTCACATCCAGTCCGGTTCTCCAGGCGGCTTTATAGGAGATTTTTCTGGATCATGGGTACGGGTCGGAGACATGAAGGTTGGAGGGTTCGGATCGGAATACCCGACCCGAACCGGAGTAGCTTGGACGTCTCTTCTTCTCTGATCCTACTCTGCTCCGCTCCAAAGTCGTGGCAAGCAGACGGCTTTCCGATCCACCTGAGATTCATTGGCCTTCCGATCCGATCAGGTATGCTTTGCCAATTTATCCAGTATGAGATATTCGATCCGAACAGAGAATTTACCCGATCCGAACCGATACGCTGCTATCAATCTGAATTGTGGAGCTTTCTTCCGATCCGAACCGGAGTCGCATAACTTGAAATATTCTTCAACAGTTGGTTTCTTGACTTTGTGTTGCCTAGTTCACAAAGTAGGCTAACATTTTGCCCCCTCAAAGGATGCTTTCGTTGTACGAAGCATGCTTTGATGTTGCTTTAACTGCTAGCCCTTGAATCAGAACAGTCAGGTGGGACGCACAGATTTCTCATTCGGTTCGGGTGTTAGAAGAACGCACATTCTCTTCATTCCTGAGCAAATTTGGAAATCTTTTCTTGACATATAATACTTCTTGCAGGCGTACTCTACCTTTGTTCTTCTTCTTTTGAACTCAATTCGAGTTAGATACTAAACTAACGTGTGAAATCCGCTCGGTTCGGATGCCGATCCGAAACGCCTTCATGGGTTTGGCTTTTTAACATTGGGCCTTCAGTGAGAGTTGCGCTTCTGGGCTTCCACCCCGGTCCGACCGGGCGAGACAAAAAAGGGAGACGAAGAGTCAACACTATTCTCTATATAAACCCGTCGCCGCTTTCATTCCTTCCTTCTTAGTTTCTATCGCGGCTCGGACCCCAGCATCGAGAATCTTAAAAACTTTAAAACTCCGAACTTCTTTCTTGTTGATTCCTCAAATCAATCACATAGGTAGCTTTTTAAACTCGACTAATCTTGTTGTAACCGTTCTCGATTTCGATTAGCGTTGGGTTAGGATGTTTTGGCCATAAGTATCACTCGAACCCTCCGCCGCTGCCGGTGGATGCTCCTTTGCTTCGAGACGTTGCGAAGTTGAAGAGGGCGAATATTTATTCTTAACGATGGCTTTGGTGATAAAGTGGACTTGTCTGTGAATAAATGGGGAAAGAGGAAAGAGATGAAGAATGGGATGACAAGCTGGAGTCGGTTCGGGTGGAAGACGAAGGAGCAGAAAGGAAAAGGAGGGAAAGGGGATCGGCTCGGGTTTCGTTCTTTGGAAAGATGGAAAGGAAAGAGAAAGTCGGTTCGGGTCGGAAAAGTAAATGGGATAAGAGGCTGAAGTAAACGGATCGGTCAGGTGGTGCTGATTCGGATCGGATCGGGTCACCCGATCCGATCAGATCAATTCTGCTTCCGAACCCACCGCTCCTATTGTCTTGAACTAACCTTGCCTTACCGAAGCACCCGAACCGAATGTCTTCTGTATTGAGCCGATCATCACATGCATATCCGAACCGAACCGAACATATTGAACTTGACACATAAAGACCACCCAACTAACTCAACTAACACTTATTCTAGACGAATATGCCTCGCGGACAGTTAGGATAGTGCCTTGTGAACATAAATGAGAATCAAGAACAACTCGGACTATTACTTTTTCTTTAAAGCTTCGTCTTATATTGCTGTACTTTTATTTTGCACTTCCCGCATTTGTTGCACACACTTTAGTCCACACACATACACAAAAAGGGGACACGGGATAATTCACTCTAATTCGTGCTATTGCTTCTTCAATAGTTCCATGACAATGAGACCCAGACGCTCTTCTCGTCTAGCTGAGAGGAAAGAAGCTCCAGAAACTTCCAACAAAACCTCTCTCGAGGATATATCTTCTTCATCCGACCCAGAATGGGATAGCGAGGGTCCGGATTACGAAGTTGGTCATCGGGAAAACGATGAAATGTCTTCAGAAAATGAAGTTTCTCTAGGCTTTGAGGAGGAAGGAGGGATTGGTGACAACCGCGCACCCGATGAATTTGACTCAGCCATTATATTGGAATCACCTCCAGATTCCGTAGAATCTACAATTGATAATGACCGACTCGTGAGAATCTGCTTGAAGTATGGAATAATGAAGAGAGATACTCTAGTGCCTTCACGTTCTGATCGTCCACATAACCCTCCAGAAGGATATATGACGGTCACTCGTCTGATGTGCATGGTTGGCGCTATTCCTCCTTTCTCGCCTTTCATTGTCGACTTCTTAAGACAAATGCGGATTGCCCCCATGCAGCTACATCCCAATTCATACGCCTATCTGCATACCTTATTCATAGCATATCGTGAAGTTCTAGGCGTAGAGCTTACGTTTGACGATGTTCATTTCTTCTATAATTTCAAACATCGGACTAGGGAAACCCCCTCCTTTTGTTACTTTGAGTCGGTCCCAAAGAGGAAGATAATCTCTACGCCGTTTAGCAGCAAGGCTGGAGATTCCAGACTGGAGTGGTTCTATATAAAGCAGCAGTCTGGATGTGCCAGAAGATGGACAAAATCAAGTAAAGCACTGATTTCCTGACCTTGGACTCTATGCACTTGAATCATCACTCTGACCTGTTTTTCTTTTTTATTTGCAGTCGATAATCCCAAACAGGTATCAGACCAAGTGTTCTTTGATCGAATGCACCGTCTCCTCAATGGCGACCAAAAATTCCTTACTATTGACGAGGTTCTTAAAGATGAGTACCTTCATTCTCACGGGCTGCTATCCGTCTACCGTAGCATCGGTCATGGGACAGTTCCTTATGCATATATTCCTCCAGTGGAAACAGTTCCAGAACTAGGAGAAGGCTCGGGAATTCCTGCAGCTTCTCTTCAAACTTCACCCTCTCCCTCTTCCACTCAAGACGATGAGCTGGCTAATCTGGCCAAAAAACATCGTGAAGGGTATGTTGCCCCCGCGGAAACTACCTCGGTAGACAAATCAAGATCTCCCCAAGGTTCGCCACTTCACGCTTCCGAAGGGGATGTTCCTAGCGCCGACGAGCACATATTTCAGGGTTTGGGGGATCTCCCTTTACCCGAGGCTATATACACTTCGGAAGATTTCAGAAAGGACCCTCTAGTTTTTACTTCTTCTGAAGAGACTACTCCTGCTAAGGCCAAAGAGCCTGTCCGCACCACTTTAGCTTCAGACTCGGGTTGGTTGGGGGGACACGTACACCACATAGGATGCACCTTGCACCGTAGCACTAGCATTCATTGCACTTCTTTTTCCATGGATCCGCTGATTCTAAACTTCGTTTAACTTGTCGTGCAGGTACAATGTCTCGATCATCTTATGACATAAGAAAACTTCGCCGCAGCATGTCTAATCCTCCCCAGGATGCCGAATACAACCGCCGGGATGACCGCGGCAGGGAGGAAAGGAGACCCTATGACCCTTATCGATCTCGATCCTCACGCTCCCGCTCACCAGTTCGACCGGAACAGGAAAAATACAAAAGCTATCAAGGTCGTAGGGAGGAGGATAGACCACAATCTAGGGATTCCACTTCCTCCCATGAAAAACGAAGCAGAGAGAAAACACCTCCAAAGGAAACTGGGGCTAGAAGCAAGCAAAAAGTCCCTGCTACCAAGCGACCTCGGACAGACAAGGGTTCTACAGAATCTTCTTCGAGAAGGGACGCTGAACTAACAATCCTAGCCCCTCCTCCATCAGATGCGGGAACCGCCGTAAGGCTGGCATACTTAAAGGAGCAATTTCCCGAGCACTACTTCGAGACTCTGACCTTTCTACCTTCCCTTGAACCTATTTCTTCTAATTGGGCAGAGGAAGCCAGAGCAAAGATTGATTTGGTGGAAAAACAATATACTGAAATGTTCAAGTATTCCCGCACTCTCTCTAGGATCATTCGCACGCTAATGACAAATGCTGACTCAATGCACAAAACTGCAGAGGAAGATGCTAAGGCCCTAAAAACCTTAGGAAAAAATTTAGAAGATACTCAAGCTCAACTAGCTATTGCTCAGAAGAATGCTTCTAACTTCAAACAACAGTTTGAGGACATGCAAAGGCGCTATCATGATTTGCTAGAATCCCACACTCAGGAACGCTCCGAGTTGAAGAAGCAAGCCGACGAAGCCAAATCAGAGGCTACGAAGGCACGTCTTGCTTATGTTGAGCTTGAGCAGAAAAATGCCGAGTTAGCAAAAAGGAGCGCTGAGTTAGAAAAGAAAAACGCTGATTTGGCTTCAAAATTGTTAGAGGCGGAAAACAGGGCTGCTCTGGCTGAGGGCAACGTTGAATGCGCTATTAAATCTGCGGAGGAAACTCGCAAACAGCTGTCAGAGGCGGAGGCCGATATTCAGGGCTTCGGGGAGCTAATGATCGAATTCTTCGCGCACATTATTCGTCGTCGAAACATTTCCTGGATCGAGGACTATCCATCCACTTTGGTTCATGTGTGGAATCAAATCGTCGAGTGGGAAAAAGAAGAGCTTAAGGTCGATTCCCTCGATGAAGATAAGTTGATGGAGAAGTACTTGAGAGACGACGAACCGGAGCGCCTAGCTGAAGGTCGCCGTCTAATTGCTGAGGCCATGGAAGAAGAGAGGCAAAAGTCCAAACAGAAAACCATTCCTGAAGCTGGCTCCTCTTCTTCTGCTCCTGTAACTCCTGAAGTGGAAGGGTATGATCCCGAAAACCCGGGAATTTCCCGAACAACTTTGCTATCTCCCATTCCTGAAACAACTCCAGAGGTAGTAGTCACCCCCGCTGAGAAGTCTTCAGAAGGTATCCCTGTCTTTTCTCCTCAACTTGTCAAGGCTACTACTACCTTTGGCTACACAATTGAACGTTCAATGAGACATCCTTTGCTCTCGCCTGAGTTGATAACCGATGTTTCTCATTTTGTAGGCGTTGAATCCTCCGCGAAGACAGATGTAGTTCAAGGAGCTACCACTGGGACAAAGCCCGCTGATAGGGTCAAAGAAGGAGAAGACAAGGCTGCTTCCACAGACTTGGGGGAAAGGAGTGAATCAACTAAGGTGACTACTCCCCATGACGAAGAAATGATTGCAGCGTTAAAAGACGACGGAGGAGACGAGGGGCATGATGAGGAACCAGAAGTTACCATAACCGGGGAGTCGAAAAGCGCTGAGGACATTACCTTGGCTGCCATGAAGGCTGATCAAGACAAGCGCTTGCAATTAAAGGCTGAGGAATTAGACCCTGAGGTCCTCAAGCCCCTTGCAGTTGTGGATGCAGGTTCAAGGTTAGTTGTTAAGCTTTCCACTAGATCTATTACCGAAGAACTTGCTAAAAAATCTTCTCTCGATTCCAGTGCCCCACCCTCCGGGAAGAAGTCTGCTGGCCCCAGTACTACGTCTTCAGGGAAAAAGAAACCAAAGCGGATCTTGACTGAAGCCGAGAAGGAAGCAAAAGATGCAGAAAAAGCTGTCAAGAAATCAAAGGCTCATTCCAAGCCCAAATAGTGGGTTCTTTTGTGTCCTTTTAGCATCTTTGTAAATCAATAAGTGCTGCTACACCAGCAGCTTTCGCACTTTTCTTTTTTAGTCATTTCCCTGTACAAATTTATTCATTTGTAAATAAAAATAATTCACTTTCTGCAATGTTTATGTGTTAGCAGTTCTGCACTTATGTAAAAATGCATATCTATAGTTATGAAACAAAGTTGTGGAGAGGGGAGATATGTGTATATATATGTGTCCCCAGTCAATCTCCATAAGTTATTCAGTGCTTAACCATGCAATCTGAATATTCCCGATTCTTTAACGGGATAGCATTTCCTGTATCACCAACTTCTGTTGTTTTTCCTGGCATTCCTTTTATACTCTCTCTCATTCTCTCGAGAGTTAGAGTTCGAGTTCAGCTATTTGTTTATTCCCCGGTCGTTCAACGGGAAAAGATTTCTTTCTCGGCGCTCGGTCAGAGACGCCTTTATACTCTCTTTCTCTCTGGAAAGTTAGAGTTCGGAGTTGAACCTCTTTCTCAGCGCTCAGTCGGAGACGCTTTTATACTCTCTCTCTTTCTCTGGAGAGTTAGAGTTCAAAATAGAATTTCTTTTTCAGCGCTCAGTCGGAGACGCTTTTATACTCTCTCTCTTTCTCTGGAGAGTTAGAGTTAGAATGTCGTTTTCCCATTCTTTCACGTCCTATCGCACAAATAATCATTGTGCTTCTTTTTATGTCCAGACTGTTTTCCACCTTCTTTAGGCTCTCAGTTGTCCTGTATTTTATAATCACAACAGAACAACTAATGAATGTAAATGCATAAAAGTAAATAACACATAATATTTTTATAGTGGTTCGGCTAAGTCATAGCCTACATCCACTTTATAGTTCTTTATTCATATCACCGGATTTTCCCGAGGCAAGTCGTGCCTTATTACAGAGTTTACAGGAAGAACAGCAAAAAGTGTAGCATTTCTAATCCAAATATCGCATTAAGTGTTGGGCATTCCATGCTCGAGGGACTTCTTCGCCATCTACGGTCGTTAACTTGAATGTTCCCTTATCAAGTTTCCGTTGGATGACAAAGGGTCCTTCCCATTTTGGGCCGAGGTGAGGAAGAGATGGAAAAACTCTCTTTAGCACCAAATCTCCTGGTTCAAAAGCTCTGAGGCGAACTTTTTTGTCATAATAGTGTGCCATCTGATGCCGATGTCTTGCTGCACGCAAGTCTGCTTCGTCTCTTTTCTCTTCGACTTCATCAAGAGACTCAAGTAAAAGAGCCCGATTCGTCATCGGGTCATAGTATGTCACCCTGTGGGAAGGAACTTCCAGCTCAACCGGAATTACTGCTTCTGAACCAAAGGAGAGGGAGAAAGGGGTATGACCAGTAGCCGTTTTGAACGTTGTTCGATATGCCCACAAAGCTAGGGGCAATTCATCAACCCATTTTGCCTTTGCACGCTCTAATCGCTTTTTGAGGATGGATTTTATTACCTTGTTTATTGCCTCTACTTGCCCATTAGATTGTGGATAGGCGACTGCAGTATATCGTTTATCTATCTTATATTTCTGGCAAAAGTTTCTGAATTCAGTGCTATCAAATTGGGTCCCGTTGTCGGTAATAATTGTCCTTGGGATTCCGAATCGGCATATAATATTTCGGACCACAAAACTTATCACCTTTCTTGTGGTAATCTTAGTCAAGGGTTCAGCCTCCACCCACTTCGTGAAATAATCCACGGCTACTATGGCATACTTAGCTCCTCCTTTAGCAATTGGTAAAACTCCAATAATATCGATTCCCCATGTGGCAAATGGCCAAGGACTCACCATCGATTTAAGCTGGGTTGATGGTGCCCTGGGGATTTTGGCGAATCTCTGGCACTTATCGCAGCGTCGTGAATAATCAGTTGCATCTTTGTTAATCGTAGGCCAGAAGTATCCGTATCGCAATATTTTCTTCGCTAAAGTTTGACCTCCTGTATGATCTCCACACTCACCTTCGTGCACTTCTCTCAGTACACGCTTGATGTCGTCGTGTGCGATACATCGTAACAGGGGCATAGAAAATCCTTGTCTATAGAGAATATCGTCTTGTATAACATATCTGGTAGCTCTGCGCACTACAGCTCTCTTTTCACTCTTCTTTAATGGGAGTGTCCCATTCTTAAGAAAATTCTTGATTGGAGTCATCCATGATTCCTTCTCTGGTTCCGCTTCAAGAACGAATTCCATGTCCATTGACTCAAAGCTTGGCGACTCCAACGTTTCAATTGGAATTACCTCGGTCCCCTCTGGATTGTCAGAACTAGCTAATTTTGCTAGTCTATCCGCTTTCTGGTTTTCTTCTCTGGGAATATGTGTTATGTTGTACCGCTCTAGGCTACTTAATAGCTCTTTCACTTTCTTAAGGTAAGCGACAAGTCGAGGTCCTCGAGCCGCGAACTCCTCTCTCACCTGACAAACAACAATCTTACAGTCACAAAATATATCCATCACTTTTACTCCGAGGTCTTTAGCGAGTTTCAGCCCGGCAATCAGGGCTTCATACTCAGAGTCGTTGTTTGTTGCCGAAAATTCTAATCGCAGAGCGTAATATAACGACCGTCCCTCCGGAGTGACTAAGACAATTCCAGCTCCGGATCTTCGGTCATTTTTAGCTCCATCTGTATATAATTCCCACGGATTCATCTTTAGCTCATCCTCGGATTTAACCACTCGGTCATTGATTATTTCTTCCTCTGGAATGGTGAATTCCGCAATAAAGTCTGCTAGAGCTTGCCCCCTGATTGACTTTCGTGGTTGAAAATTCAAATCAAACTGGCTTAGTTCTATGTTCCATTTAATCAACCTTCCCGACGCTTCGGGTCTCTGCAACACTTGTCTCAACGGCTGATCGGTGTATATGGTTATTGGATGGGCTTGGAAGTAGTGACGAAGCTTTCGGGATGCAATCAGGAGGCTATAAGCAAGCTTCTCGATCTTTGGGTAGTTGCGCTCTGTCGCGGCTAATTTCTTACTCACATAGTATACTGGCCTTTGTACTTTGTCCTCCTCTCGAACCAGAACTGTGCTGACAGCGTGAGCCGAGACTGCTAGATAAACAAATAGTTCTTCATGGTCTACGGGCTTTGATAAGATTGGCGGTTTTTCTAACAGTTCTAACAGATTTTGAAAAGCCTCGACACAATCGGGAGTCCACTGGAAGTTCTTCTTTCCCCTTTTTATCAAATCAAAGAATGGAACACATTTATCGGTGGCTTTGGAGATGAATCTACTTAGCGCCGCTACCTTTCCTGCCAGACTTTGGACGTCTTTAATTTTCCTTGGTTCTTCGATATTTCTAATCGCCGCTATCTGGCTAGGGTTGATCTCAATTCCTCGGGAACTCACAATGAAGCCAAGGAACTTTCCCGACGCCACTCCAAATGAACATTTTAAAGGATTCAATTTCATACGGTATTTTCGCAAGATACCAAACATTTCTGCTAAGTCTTGCGTATGACTGGAGGACTGCTTTGATTTAACCAGCATATCATCCACATAAACTTCCATGGTTTTTCCTATCTGATCGTAAAACATTCTATTTACCAACCGCTGATAAGTAGCTCCAGCGTTTTTTAATCCGAATGGCATTACAACATAACAATATAGTCCCAGATTCGTAATGAAACTTGTATGCTCTTGGTCTGGTACATGCATAGGAATTTGATTGTATCCAGAATATGCATCCATGAAAGAGAGAAGTTCATGACCTGCTGTCGAGTCTACAAGCTGGTCAATCCTGGGAAGTGGGAAACTATCTTTTGGGCAAGCCTTATTTAAATCTGAAAAGTCAATACAAGTTCGCCACTTTCCGTTTGGCTTCTTTACCAGAACGGGATTCGATATCCAGTCGGGATAGGTCGAATCTCGAATAAATCCATTTTGCTTCAACTTCTCTACTTCCTCTTTGAGGGCAGCCGACCTCTCTGGGCCCAGCATGCGTCTCTTTTGCTTTACAGGTGGATGCTTCGGATTTACATTCAATTTGTGACTGATAACGGAAGGCGATATCCCACACATGTCAGCATGGGTCCAGGCGAACACATCTAGGTTCGCTTTTAAGAAGTTCGTCAGCTCTTCAGCACGACGTGGATCCAATTGGGAACCAATCTTCAAAACTTTCGTCGGATCAGCTTTATCAACAGGTATTTCCACTGTTGCTTCATTAGGAGTTGCATTCCTAGCCTCTGGTTCCTCATCTTTTCTAGGATCCAGGTCTTCAGGCGTTCCTTTTCGCAACTCCCTTGGGTTCAACCTCTCTAATTGCTATGCTGAGTCCCCCTTTGAGGGAGATGAGGCATCCTTATTCTCAGCATTAACTCCTTTCATCAATATCTTCAGTTCGGCCACATAGCAGGCCCGTCCAGAAACCTGATCCCCTCTTATTACTCCAGTCCCGGCTTCGGTTGGGAACTTTAGTAACAAGCACCAAGGGGCGATACAAATTCTAAACTCAGCGAGGGCAGGCCTCCCTAAAAATGCGTTATATGGCGAATCTACGTCCAGTACTACAAACTGGAGCATTCGCACTCTTCTACGTTCTCCTTGCCCTAGGGTCACAGGCAACTCTATATATCCCATAGGAGCTGTCGTCGCTCCGTTGAAACCTCTAATCCATCCTTCACAAGGTTTCAGATCTTCAGGCTCAAGCTTCATCTGATCAAATGACTTCTTGAACAAAATATTAACGGAACTTCCGTTGTCTACTAATACCTTATGGACCAACGCTGGCCCAATAGCGGTAGTAATAACCAACGGATCATTGGTGGGAGATTGTATTCCCGTGTTGTCTCGGCTGCGAAACACCACGTCATCGAACATGGTTTTTTGTTGTTTGATGGGGGTGGTATCTTCCAACTCGTCACCTTCATTCACATCTAGATGTTTGGCGGCATTCACATATTGGTCCATTGACCTAAAGCTTCGAATTGCCGGGTGAGGTCCGCCTACTATGGAGTTGATGACGATCCCTTTACCTTTCTGCTGCGCGGTAGGCTTAGGAGCAGGTAGGATTTGCTTTGGAGCCTGCTCTCCTTGCCCCCTATCCCTCGGGGCAACCTTGCACTCATCCAACTTTCCCTCACGCAGCAGCTTTTCAATTACATCCCTCAAATGTCGACACTCATTGGTCGAATGTCCATGCGTTCCGTGAAACAAGCAAAATTTCCCTGTCGCCATTTCTTTTTCGGTCGAATCACGAGGTGGCGGTCTTTTGTATTGCAACACGTTATACGTGTCCAGGTAAATATTTTCCAACGTGTCATTCAGTGGTGTGTAGTTCTCGTAGTTCTGGAATCGGGGCCTTTTGTTTGGGTCGCTTCCCCTATTTCTGTTTCCACCCTTGTTTCCTACATTTACTTCAACCTTGCCAGAACTTTCCCCAGACTGCTTCACTGCAATATTACTCTGCACATTCTCCTTTGAAGCTGTCTCAGACTTTCTTTTCCGGTTTGCCCGGGCCTCCTCTCGTCTTAGATAAATATCGGCTTTTTCGTAGAATATCGCCCTTGTGGGGGGTGTCTTCCCAGAAAGGTAGTCTCCAAACTCAGATTCGGGATCGACTCCTTCCTTCAATGCCATCAGAATTGTGGGCTCATGCGGGTCACTGACCTCAGTTACAGCTTGGTTAAAACGATCTAAATATGCCCTTAAAGATTCTCCTGGTGCCTGTTTGATCCTCGACAATTCGATAACGCTCTTGGACTTTCGAGCATGTAGTCGGAACTGGTTCATGAAACGCTCGCTTAGTTCTTTGTAATTAGAAATTGAACGAGGAGGAAGTCGGGTAAACCAAAATAAAGCCACATCTTCTAGGTAGATTGGGAACGCTTTGCATTTTACTTCATCGGGGGCAGCAGCTGCATTCATAAGCCACGAATACCGCATCAAGTGCTGTCCTGGATCAGTCCTTCCGTTATATTTATCCATCTGTGGCAAATTAAAGCGTCGGGGGAACTGGAAGTCTAGGATGTCGTCAGTGAACGGAGTATGGCTTCGCTCTATACCGTAGTCTTCATTTGTATAATTCCGGCTTTCAGACATAATTCGACGAACCATCGCCTGCACATCGGCACTAGTTAGGGGCTGCTCAGGTTCCCTGGCCCTAGCGTCCGAGTTCCTCCGGGGCTCTTGCTCAGGAGACACCCTTCTTCTTCGAGCTGCCTCTGCTCGATTCCTTTCCCCGCGCTCCCGGTCGATCTCGGGAAGAGGGGACTGGAGTCTTTGCCCCCGAGATGGGCTATCGTTTCTTAATGCTCGTGCGATATCCTCGCGAGATCCCAAAGATCCAAACGTTAGCTGCTCCACGTTCTGAGGTCGTTCGAGTGGCCTTCGCTCACGGGGCCTCTCTTCCTCAGAAGATGAAGATTGATCTACTGGTGTATGACGAACTGGCGACGGAGTTCTTTGCCGGCGGAGCTCACTGATTTCCCGACTCATGAGCCTCATATTTTCCTGCATCATGAGGTTGGTACGCTCATGAACTCTCATAGCTTCCCTCGTGCTCTCAAGCATATCAAGCAAGCGCGAGAAATCTCCTTGAGTGATGGGAGCAGATGGATTGGCCTGGTCTCCAACCCTGGCAGCTGGAATTGGAGCATTCGCGGGGACTCGAGTAGATGTTCCAGCTTCACCAAGCATCGGGTCGGATCGGAGGTAGGAAGTCGGGTCGGATCGGAGCTGGGGTGTCTGTTCGGATCGGTGTGCAGCGAGCAAGTCGGGTCGGTTCAGACTAGGGGAGTGCACTGCTTCAGAGTCTCCAACCCGGATCGGATCGGAACTTTCCCCTGGCTGTCGGTTCGGATTTCCTGTGTTGATTCTCCCTGCTGCTGAACTCTGCCCCCTAGACCTTGTTACAACAGCATGTTGCTGATCTTCACCAGCTCCATTTCCTTGAACAGACTGGACTTCCTTGCCTTTTCCTCTGGCCATGAGTCTTTGACAATTACTTCAACGAATGTAAGAAAGTGGAGAAGCTTAAGGATTCACTTCTTTGAACTCAACGGTCCAAAAAGTAGAAAGAGATCCCGGAAAATAAAGAATTTAGATGAGGGTTCTCAGTGAAAGCACCAAAATGTTAGACCCAAATGTGGTTCTAACACCCAAATTGATTAGAAACAAGATAAAGTAAAACAGAAATAAAAAAGAACACACAAGGTTTATAGTGGTTCGGCGAAGAAATGCCTACGTCCACTTAGTTTTCACTATATTCAGTAATTCAATTACAAATACAATGTAAGATTCGCTCACAACTCACTTTTGTTCACTCAGAAAGATAAAAACAAGAAATGAAAGATGGTTTGGATTTTCCGGGAGTGAAGGAATTCGAATGGTGGAAGTACTTGGATTCTCAAAAAGTGCTCAAAAAGATCCTTCTCTTTGTCTCTAGTTGGGGTATTTATAGGGGTGAATTTGCCTGAAATGCAATCCGGGTCGGAACACGTGTCATCCATCGCCCTCTCTTCGGGTTCGGATGGGCCATCAAGCAGACAACGCATCAACGAGATGGACGTTAGGGGTAGGAATTGGTCACATCCGGTCCGGTTCTCCAGGCGGCTTTATAGGAGATTTTTCTGGATCATGGGTACGGGTCGGAGACATGAAGGTTGGAGGGTTCGGATCGGAATACCCGACCCGAACCGGAGTAGCTTGGACGTCTCTTCTTCTCTGATCCTACTCTGCTCCGCTCCAAAGTCGTGGCAAGCAGACGGCTTTCCGATCCACCTGAGATTCATTGGCCTTCCGATCCGATCAGGTATGCTTTGCCAATTTATCCAGTATGAGATATTCGATCCGAACAGAGAATTTACCCGATCCGAACCGATACGCTGCTATCAATCTGAATTGTGGAGCTTTCTTCCGATCCGAACCGGAGTCGCATAACTTGAAATATTCTTCAACAGTTGGTTTCTTGACTTTGTGTTGCCTAGTTCACAAAGTAGGCTAACACCCGGCAAATTGAAATGTACGTTCAAATTAAATATCAAATGTTTTATATTTTAATTTGAAGGAAAACTGACTGAAACAGTCGTATGGGCCTACAAAACACATCCATTGTGTTCGGGATGGGGGTATTTAGCTAGGGACGATAGTCGTTGGGTCTGGATTGGAGCTCGTGTGAGAAAATCCTAATTTTCAAAATATATAAATAGCGGGCCAATAGCATTTTTCCTTTATTATTTTTATTTTCCCCAAATTCAAAAAAACCCGCCCGCCTCTCTCCTAATCAACGACGACTGCTGCTCCTCCGTTCCCGACCACTTTCTCACCGCCTCCATCCACGCCAACCTCCGCCACCACCCAAAATCGAAAGCCCTCCTCCTCCCCTTCAAATCCGACCAACCCTCGCCCTCCCTTGCCTCGTCTCCGTTGAGAATCGGGCCCACAAAGTTCTCCCGTTCATTGCCTAATTTCGCCGCGACCACCAGTTCGCGCTCGACCATGGGGGGACCCGCTGACGCGCCTCTTGACCCTCGACGACGCTGCACCACCTGATCGGCCTCACGCTGCACGGATTTCCCTGACCTAATTTCGAACCACTTCGACAGGTAACGACCTGATGTGAATTAAATAGATTATAACACTTTTATGTATTGCAAATTTAGATTTCACTGTAAAAATCGTATCTTTTTCGTTTGTGGTTGAAATTCAGTGAAACAAGAGGCAGTGGACTCGCGTGGATGCCTTCTACATTCTAGAAGAGACCGCATATTTTTCTTAGCCTTCTGCTATTTTTGGTGGAGTGGAACCCAATGTGAGATTTCTAAATTATAAACGATATGGAAAACGACGATGTATAAATTATATAGTCGATGTATGAGTTATATAAGCGTTGTACACCTCTTGTATAAGCGTTGTATAAGTTGTACGTTCGATGTATAAGTTGTATATGCGTTGTAAAAATTATATATGTATTGAAATAGAAGTGAAATGCTATATATAAATAAATATATATATATACACGCCCCTCGTCCACAAACCATGGACGATATTTATTGGTTGTGATTGGTGTGAAAATTGATTGATAGCGAATGGTTGATTGAAATTGTTTGTGGTTGAAATTGATTGATTGTGGTTGAAAAATACTCGTTTGTGGTTGAGAAATATTTGGTCGAAACCACATAGGATTAGTTTGTGGAGATGAAGAAAAAATTTACATGCCGCCTGCGTGCGAACTAGATGCAGGATTCCCCATTGTCAAAAGCTGCGAGGCTTTAAGGTAGAGCGAGAAGTCGTACTAGGGACGGTCCTGGTTTTAACTACCCTACCGTTATGCTACCGAAATTTTGAATAATATTCATGTGTTAGAATTATTTTCCTGTGTTGAAACTATATTCGTCTGTTGAATAGAAAACCTTCATGTGTTGAATAGAAATTCATTCGTTGAATCATATTCATGTGTTGAATGGCATTCTTGTTTTAAATAAATTGTTTTAACAATAATAATCACATTTTTACTCTATATATACAAACTATAGAAAACCTTCATGTGTTGAATTCAAAATTCATTCGTTGAATAGAAATTCATGTGTTGAATGGTATTCGTGTTTTAACAATAAAAATCACATTTTTACTCTATATACACAAACTATAGAAAACCTTCATGTGTTGAATTGAAAATTCATTCGTTGAATAGAAATTCATGTGTTGAATGGTATTCGTGTTTTAACAAAAAAATCACATTTTTTTCTATATATATATAAACTATAGAAAACCTTCATGTGTTGAATCGAAATTCATTTGTTGAATTGAAATTCATGTGTTGAATGGTATTCGTGTTTTAAATATAAAAATCACCTTTTTATCTATATATATAAACTATAGAAAACCTTCATTTGTTGATTCGAAATTCATTCGTTGAATTGAAATTCATGTGTTGAATGGTATTCATATTTTGAAAGAAATTGTTTTATAATAAAAATCCTATTTTTATCATCAATATGAACTATATAAAATAATCTTGTTTTGAAATAAATTATTTTATAACAAAAATCTTATTTTTATCACCTATATTAACTATATAAAACAGTCGGATTTTGAAATGAATCGTTTTACAATAAAAGTCACATTTTTACTATATATATGAATTGTTAAAAATAGTGAAGTATCGAAGTGAATGTACGTCGGATAAAAATATCATTTTTATCAAATGTATGAAAAGAATATAGTTTTGAAATCGAAGAATCGAAATATATATATAAATAGAATCGAAATATATCGAATAATGAAGCTGCAGTTCGTATTTTGAAACCGTGATTTCAAACTATTCGTGCGGGAGATCCGACCATCGGATTTTCCCGAAACCGCAATCGTTGGGTTCGCTTTGGAAATATCTTTCCAATGGCACCAACTTTGTAAAGATCCAACAGTTGGATTGTCTGGAATGTTTAATTCAAATCTGAAGAAAAACAGCGCCAAAATCGATTATATATTTATATATATAAATATAATTATATTAAATCGAATAACGACGCTGTAGTTCGTAATTTGAAATCGAAACTTCAAATGATTATACCGGGAGATCCGACCGTCGGATTTTCCCGAAACTGGAACCATTGGATTCGTTTTGAAAAGATCTTTCTAATGATGTAAATTTTGTGAAGATCTAACGGTTAGATTTTTAGATATGTGTAAATCAAATCTGAAGAAAAACAGCGCCACGGCCGCGTTATGGCCCGAAGCGTCGTTTTGAATAAATTGGCTATTTTAAAATAAATAAAAATAGCGATAAATCGTTATAAAATATTATAAATGATATGATGTGAAATTTAGAAACTAACTGAAGGTTGGCTAAGTCGAATGGTTTCCTGGGTGTTGACTTGATGTTGGTTTCGGCCTTCGGGGTTAATATTTGGGAAATCGTTCTCTTACTGATTGACGGTTAGTGACTAATGAATTGAAATGATGCATATGTAGTGTTTGTGTAGCATGTGTTTATTATATACGCGAGTTGCTCAGAAAGACCGGGTTTATCCCATTCTGAATAACTGAATCGACGATAAGAAATCGAAGATGAAGACGGTGGTTGAAGACCGTAAATCTTCACCTCGTTTGGATGGTAACTGATGTCCTGATTGGGAGACATCCCGAAATATGGATAATGAGTGGTGATCGTCCAGACGTACGTGGAGATCGATGGGTTTGCGAGGTATATAGTGGCTTCGGTTTCGTTCAGACCCAGAATGGACTTGCAAATGGACAGTGTGTCTGACATTGGAATTTATTCTGTGTGATTGATAGCTATCAGTTGCACGGTGTGAATTGCCTGTGTGGCATGCTAAGATGCAGTGATCAAGGCTTCTGTTGAAAAGCAAAGTCTTGTGGTGATGATCAAAGCACCGCTTGTGTGGCGTAGCTTTGTGTGTAACGTGAATTCGCGAGCCTCACACCCCGGTATGAACCAGAAATGGGAGAGGACTTCAGGGAGGGCCTGCATTTCTTCCTAGCTAGAAGTGGCGTGAGTGGTTTTACACGCCCTGACGAGTTTGACTTATGTGGTTGTTGCTGTTGCGAGGCACATCGGTCATATAGGTCGATCCGGGACCGATGGAGTCATTCTTTGGCTCATTTACGACCCAAAGGGCGGGGAAACGCAGTGTTCAGGAATTTTAATCCACATCGGTGGACCGGCCCTGACGATCCAAAGGCTTGACTGAGTACTTGCCTGAGGCTCGGGCTGGGCAGTCTCGAATTCGGTAAGGACTATCTTTTGCCTTGGTTCATGATGGAAATCCAATTTCCAAATACGACACCGTGCGGTTTTGATTGTATATATATATATATATGGAGACATGATATATGGTACCCATGTCGTCTATGATTGATAGTTATGATTGAAATTGTTTTCGAAACCTATAAACACTAGTAATAATATCAAATGCTTTTGTTTTGTTCGTATCAATCATATTTTGGCCATTATAAGGTAAAACTCTATCCTCCGGTTTGCGTTGCATTGTATGATGGGATCTGAGTCTTATAATGGCTTCATTTTTACAAAAAGCATTGCGATGTGCAAAAGAATTATTTGTTTTAGAGCACTGGCAATCTGATGGAGTAAACCCGTTCCACGAAAGTGGCATGGTCCTGTGATCAGGCGAGGTCCTGTGATTAGCCATATTTTAAATGTGTCGAGTAGATTTCTCATACCAGTCCCATGACCGACTCGTAATTTGTTTCACTTTCAAACTCGGGTGCCCCTTTTTCTACACGGGGAGCCTTGTATTCAGGTTTAGCTGGCTCTTTTTGGATAGCTGGAGCTGAAGATGAATTCTATTCTTTATTTCTTTTTATGCTGTTCAGCTCCTGTTGTACATATTATGTTTGTTTTCCGCTGTAGACATTTATGTATAGCTGAACTGTATTTGTACTAAGTATGATCCTGTATACTGTGTAACTCTGATGATTACGTTTATCCAGTATATTCTATTGTGCATTATCTAGTGTATATATTTAATTTTGTCATGCTGTTATCTGTTTATGTGTTTTTTTTAGAGCAAACGGATATGTAGCGCGTGGCTACACAGCCGGTTAAATAATAGATAACAGTGTATATCCAACTGACATACCCAGTTGGTGGTCCAAAATACAAACAACACAGAGTCAAAGATACATCATACAACACACATAGAGAGTAGTGAGGATATAAGTACAAAAGCGATCAGAGCAAGCTGAAAACCATCATAATTATACAAGTATTAAGCCAAGAGATAAGGCGGCATTCATCAGACATCACACGAGATCCATACTAGTCTCAGTATCATTGCTGTCGACCGAAGAAGCTGGTGAAGAGGCCGCCGGCAGAGCAAACCGGAATGTATCTGCATGATTGGCACCAGAACCTGAAGCGGATGAATAAATATGAATGATGCGGTGACAGATAGAAATGATTGAATTAGATCTGTTTATGTGTTATATTCCAAAGATTACCCTTGCCGCCGTCAGTACGGGGTTTGGGGTCGTCACAACGTGCTATCAGAGCTTTGGTCTAGCTTAGTGCTGGAATATAACATATTAACGAACTCCTCAGAAATAGAACCAGTAGTGTTCTAGGACGGGTAACTCATTACAGATAGGATCAGCAATATCCTAGTATGAGTACAGCAAAATTAGAACAATTCGTTAGAGATGGGGTCAGAAGTGCCCTAAAACGAGTTGAGAGTTATATGTTTTTAAATAACGTATTTGTGATTATATTTATAGTTTTGCTTTAGAAATATGATTTTTGAATATATAAAAGATATATATTTGAAAAGTTAAAAACGAATTGCTTGTTTTTTGCATTGTGTGATACTAAATTGGTTTAATTAAATTATTGAAACGATAGTTAATTTAATTAATAAGAGAAAGAATGGTAGAATTTATTCGATTGACTCACACATTGAACCGATTTAAAAATAGATAAAAATATATACATGTGCATTATATATGTATGAACAGGTAATTGGAATAGCTGTTGAGTAGAGAATTTATTTGCGTGCATTACAAATAGGTAAACCTTAATAAGTTGGATGTGAAATATTATTATATCAACTCCTGTGAATGCCATTGGATGTGGAGTGCTGGTTGTTCTGTGTGAAATAATAAACATCGCCATAGGATAGTAACAATTAATTTTGAACTACACTACATGGCATACTTCTGGAAGATAGGCATACTTCATCATATACCACATAAGAATTTGGAGCTTGTGTGATGAGGTGGAAGATTTACCATACGAGCGAGATGCTTGTATGGCCATGACTATATTTTACAGGTTGCACTGATGACTGATATGGACAATATAAAATTGTAACGATAAATTGCCAGATTAATAAAAACCCCACACGGGTCTGGAGTTGACAATAATCACGTCTCTCTAGTCATTAGATACGGCACATGGATTATTTATTTCCCACACGGGACGAGGTGACGAGGATTTATCCTCTGGAGCAATTAAAATACACACTCCCTTAGGCTTTGACAGGGTGACGAGAATTTATTCTCTGGAGTTATTATCTATACACGCTCCCCTGTAAACACCAGAATATATCACTATAAATATGTGTATGCTTTATATGATTTATTGGGTACCTAATACGGCCCAATAAATTTCCAAACCCCTCCCCGTATAAAGGAGGTTATGGCGAAATTTTTTGAAAATTCCGGGTGTTAGCCAAATTTTTGAAGAATTTGAAAATTCTCAAAAACTGAAAAGTTGGAGAATGGAAGCCAGATTGAAAATAGAGTTGACTAATCAAACCACTTTCGACTTTGTTCCTTTTCGGGGACGAAAAGTTTTAAGTGGGGGAGATTGTAACGACCCAGAAAATCTGAACCAATTTAAATTTTTTAAATTGGCTGAAATAGTGGATTTTAAATATTTAAAATAAATATTTTAAATAATAAAGATGAAAACTGAGTTTGAATCGACAATTGAAAAGGAATATAATTAATTCTAATTATAAACAAGGCCTGAAATGGCGCGGTAGTTTCAAAATTTGAATTCAAACTTTGACTGACTGTACCGGGTGCAAAACAAAACGGATTTGAGTGAAACCAAAAATATTTAAATCTGTTAGTGAATCCCTTTCTAACGAATCTGAAAAATCGAAGTTTCATAACGGAAAGAAAAAGTTATGGCCAAATGAATTTTCAGAAAGGTCGCTATGGAATTTATATAGCCCATGAAATTGGCCATTTTGCAAACGACCTCGGAATTCGACGAAACCACTTTTGTTGGATCCGAGATGTCAAATTGTTGCTAGGTTTCAAATTTCATAATTTTTGAAGCTAGTATGTGAGCGTGGCAAAGAAAAATGTGTTTTGGTCGATTTCTATTAAATTGGATCGACCAGAAAAGGGCCATTTTACAAACGGTCTCAGAATCCGACGAAACTAGTTTTGTTGGGACCGTATCATCAAAACATAGCTAGATTTATTTTTTTGGAATTTTTCGAATTAGTTTGTGGTCCCGGCAAATTGAAATGTACGTTCAAATTAAATATCGAATGTTTTATATTTTAATTTAAAGGAAAACTGACTAAAACAGTCGTATGGGCCTACAAAACACATCCGATTGTGTTCGGGATGGGGGTATTTAGCTAGGGACGATAGTCGTTGGGTCTGGATTGGAGCTCGTGTGAGAAAATCCTAATTTTCAAAATATATAAATAGCGGGCCAATAGGATTTTTCCTTTATTATTTTTATTTTCCCCAAAATCAGAAAAACCCACCCGCCACTCTCCTAATCAACGACGACTGCTGCTCCTCCATTCCCGACCACTTTCCAGCCGTCTCCGTCCACACCAACCTCTGCCACTACCCAAAATCGAAAGCCCTCCTCCTCCCCTTCAAATCCGACCAACCCTCGCCCTCCCTTGCCTCATCTCCGTCGAGAATCGGGCCCATGAAGTTTGCCCGTTCATTGCCTGATTCTGCCGCGACCACCAATTCGAGCTCGACCATGAGGGGACCCGCTGACGCGCCTCTCGACCCTCGACGACGCTGCACCACCTGATCGGCCTCATGCTGCACGGATTTCGCGAATTTCCCTGACCTAATTTCGAACCACTTCGACAGGTAACGACCTGATGTGAATTAAATAGATTATAACGCTTTTAAGTGTTGCAAATTTAGATTTCACTGTAAAAATCGTATCTTTTTCGTTTGTGGTTGTAATTTAGTGAAACAAGAGACAGTGGACTCGCGTGGACGCCTTCTACATTCTAGAAGAGACCGCATATTTTTCTTAGCCTTCTGCTATTTTTGGTGGAGTGGAACCCAATGTAAGATTTCTAAATTATAAACGATATGGAAAACGACGATGTATAAATTATATAGTCGATGTATGAGTTATATAAGTGTTGTACACCTCTTGTATAAGCGTTGTATAAGTTGTACGTTCGATGTATAAGTTGTATATGCATTGTAAAAATTATATATGTGTTGAAATAGAAGTGAAATGTTATATATATATATATATATATATATATATATATATATATATATATACGCCCCTCGTCCACAAACCATGGACGATATTTATTGGTTGTGATTGGTGTGAAAATTGATTGATAACGAATGGTAGATTAAAATTGTTTGTGGTTGAAATTGATTGATTATGGTTGAAAAATACCCGTTTGTGGTTGAGAAATATTTGGTTGAAACCACATAGGATTAGTTTGCGGAAATGAAAAAAAATATACATGCCGCCTGCGTGCGAACTAGATGCATGATTCCCCATTGTCAAAAGCTGCGAGGCCTTAAGGTAGAGCGAGGAGCCGTACTAGGGACGGTCCCGGTTTTAACTACCTTGCCGTTATGTTGCCAAAATTTTGAATAATATTCATGTGTTAGAATTATTTTCCTGTGTTGAAACTATATTCGTTTGTTGAATAGAAAACCTTCATGTGTTGAATAGAAATTCATACGTTGAATCATATTCATGTGTTGAATGGCATTCGTGTTTTAAATAAATTGTTTTAGCAATAAAAATCACATTTTTACTCTATATATACAAACTATAGAAAACCATCATGTGTTGAATTGAAAATTCATTCGTTGAATAGAAATTCATGTGTTGAACGGTATTCGTGTTTTAACAATAAAAATCACATTTTTACTCTATATATGCAAACTATAGAAAACCTTCATGTGTTGAATTGAAAATTTATTCGTTGATTAGAAATTCATATGTTGAATGGTATTCGTGTTTTAACAATAAAAATCACATTTTTTCTCTATATATATAAACTATAGAAAACCTTCATGTGTTGAATCAAAATTCATTTGTTGAATTGAAATTCATGTGTTGAATGGTATTCGTGTTTTAAATATAAAAATCACTTTTTTATATATATATAAACTATAGAAAACCTTCATGTCTTGAATCGAAATTCATTCGTTGAATTGAAATTCATGTGTTGAATGGTATTCATATTTTGAAATAAATTGTTTTATAATAAAAATCCTATTTTTATCATCAATATGAACTATATAAAATAATCTTGTTTTGAAATAAATTGTTTTATAATAAAAATCTTATTTTTATCACCTATATTAACTATATAAAATAGTCGGGTTTTGAAATGAATCGTTTTACAATAAAAATCACATTTTTACTATATATATGAATTGTTAAAAATAGTGAAGTATCGAAGTGAATGTATGTTGGATAAAAATATAATTTTTATCAAATGTATGAAAAGAATATAGTTTTGAAATCGAAGAATCAAAATATATATATAAATAGAATCGAAATATATCGAATAATGAAGCTGCAATTCGTATTTTGAAACCGTGATTTCAAACGATTAGTGCGGGAGATCCGACCATCGGATTTTCCCGAAACCGCAACCGTTGGGTTCGCTTTGGAAATATCTTTCCAACGGCACCAACTTTATAAAGATCCAACGGTTGGATTGTCTGGAATGTTTAATTCATATCTGAAGAAAAACAACGCCAGAATCGGTTATATATATATAATTATATTAAATTGAATAACGACGCTGCAGTTCATAATTTGAAATCGAAACTTCAAACAATTATACCGGTAGATCCGACCGTCGGATTTTCCCGAAACTAGAACCGTTGGATTCGTTTTGAAAAGATCTTTCTAATGATGTAAATTTTGTGAAGATCCAACGGTTAGATTTTCAGATATGTGTAAATCAAATCTGAAGAAAAACAGCGCCACGGCCGCGTTATGGCCTGAAGCGTCGTTTTGAATAAATTCGCTATTTTAAAATAAATAAAAATAGCGATAAATCATTATAAAATATTATAAATGATATGATGTGAAATTTAGAAACTAACTGAAGGCTGGCTAAGTCGAATGGTTTCCTGGGTTTTAATCTGATGTTGGTTTCGGCCTTCGGGGTTAATATTTGGGAAATCGTTCTCTTACTGATTGACGGTTAGTGACTAATGAATTGAAATGATGCGTATGTAGTGTTTGTGTAGCACGTGTTTATTATATACGCGAGTTGCTCAGAAAGACCGGGTTTATCCCATTCTGAAAAAATGAATCGATGATAAGAAATCGAAGTTGAAGACGGTGGTTGAAGACCGGAAATCTTCGCCTTGTTTGGATGGTAACTGATGTACTGATTGGGAGGCATCCCGAAATATGGATAATGAGTGGTGATCATCCAGACGTACTTGGTGATCAATGGGTTTGAGAGGTATATAGTGCCTCTGGTTTCGTTCAGACCCAGAACGGACTTGCAAATGGATAGTGTATCTGACATTGGAATTTATTCTGTGTGATTGATAGCTATCAGTTGCACGGTGTGAATTGCCTGTGTGGCATGCTAAGATGCAGTGATCAAGGCTTCTGTTGAAAAGCAAAGTCTTGTGGTGATGATCAAGGCACCGCCTGTGTGGCGTAGCTTTGTGTATAACGTGAATTCGCGAGCCTCACACCCCGGTATGAACCAGAAACGGAGAGGACATCAGGGAGGGCCTGCGTTTCCTCCTAGCTAGAAGTGGCGTGAGTGGTTTTACACGCCCTGACGAGTTTGATTTACGTGGTTGTTGCTGTTGCGAGGTGCCTCGGTTATATCGGTCGATCCGGGACCGATGGAGTCATTCTTTGGCTCATTTACGCCCCAACGGGCGGGGAAACGCAGTGTTCAGGAATTTTAATCCACATCGGTGGACCGGCCCTGACGATCCAAAGGCTTGACTGAGTACTTGCCTGAGGCTCGGGCTAGGCAGTCTCGAATTCGGTAAGGACTATCTTTTGCCTTGGTTCATGATGGAAATCCAATTTCCAAATACGACATCGTGCGTTTTTGATTGTGTATATATATATATATGGCGACATGATATATGGTACCCATGCCGTCTATGATTGATAGTTATTATTGAAACTGTTTTCGAAACCTATAAACACTAGTAATAATATCAAATGCTTTTGTTTTATTCGTATCAATCATATTTTGGTCATTATAAGGTAAAACTCTATCCTCCGGTTTGCGTTACATTGTGTGATGGGAACTGAGTCTTATAATGGGTTCATTTTTACAAAAAGCATTGCGATGTGTAAAAGAATTATTTGTTTTAGAGCAATGGCAATCCGATGGAGTAAACCCGTTGCACGAAAGTGGCGTGGTCCTGTGATTAGCCATATTTTAAATGTGTTGAGTAGATTTCTCATACCAGTCCCATGACTGACTCGTAGTTTGTTTCACTTTCAAACTCGGGTGCCCATTTTTCTACACGGGCAGCCTTGTATTCAGGTTTAGCTGGCTCTTTGTGGATAGCTGGAGCTGAATATGGATTCTATTCTTTGTCTCTTTTTATGCTGTTCAGCTCCTGTTATACATATTATGTTTGTTTTCCACTGTAGACATTTATGTATAGCTGAACTGTATTTGTACTAAGTACGATCCTGTATACTGTGTAACTCTGATGATTACATTTATCCAGTATATTATATTGTGCATTATCTGGTGTATTTATTTAATTTTGTCCTGCTGTTGTCTGTTTATGTGTTATATTCCAAAGATTACCCTTGCCGCCGTCAGTATGGGGATTGGGGTCGTCACAATACAAATAAGAATAAACATTTTTATATCATGTTTACACATGATAATTCGTAAACAAATCAAAAATAGGCATTTTTATGTCATGTTATACATTGAAATGGTATACGAATAAAAATTATCTTTTATTTTGTCATTAGAATTATATAACAAGTTTTGTAGACAAAATTATCTTTTAGTTTTGTCATTAGAGTTATATAACATGCTATGTAGATATGTTACTTAAAAATGTTAATACATGCTTATTATTAAAATGTGTCATTTTCTTATGTTAGCCCACAATGTTAATACATTATAAAAATACCATTTTTGTGTATAAGAGGTTAGCATAATAAAAATATCATTTAGTTTATAACATGTTATATGAGATAAAAGAATGTCACTTATGTAAGAAGTGTTAAAATTGATTAAAAATGTCAATTATATTAGAAGTGTTAAACTAGATAAACATGTCACTTTTGTTTAAAATGGTTATTTTGTATAAGAAGGACATTTTATTAATAATGTTATGTTAAAATGGAAATGTCATTATATTAGAAATTGTCGTTTTGGTTAAATTGGCACATTAGTATAGAAATTATCATTTTATGTTAAAATGTTACATTAGGATAGAAATTATCATTTTGGTTAAAATGCCACATTAGAATAAAAATGGTTACTTATGTTAGAGATAATATAAATTGTCATTTTAGTTAGATTATGGAAATGCCCGTTGATTAGAATCATGTCATGTTAATGAAATATATTGTTTTATTAGAATCATGCCATTAAAAAATTTCATTTTGTATAAAAGGTTATAGTAGTTAAAACCATCATTTATGTTAGATTAGAAAGAACATTTATGTTAAATTTGAAAGAACATGTATGTTAAAAATTTGAAGAACATTTATGTGAAATTAGCATGAACATTTATGTTAGATTAGAAAGAACATTTATGTTAAATTTGAAAGAACATTTATGTTAAAAATTTGAAGAACATTTATGTGAAATTAGCAAGAATATTTATGATAAAAATTTGCAAGAACATTTATGTCAGATTAAAAAGGGAATTCATTAAAATATTCAAATTAGAATGAAATTGTGTTAACATAAAAATCACATTTTTTAAAAGGGAATTCATTAAAATATTCAAATCAGGATGGAATTGTGTTAACATAAAAATGAATGTCTTTTTAATTGTGTCCCTTAACACAAATATAACTTAGAACAATAAATGATTTTTTATTTATGTTCTCTAATGTAATTAAAAAGTAGATTTGACATGTATCAAAATCACATTTTTTATGTAAGTATAGAAATTAAGAAAGTACCAAGTTTTATTAAGATTTGAAAGGGGTAAGTTATAGTATCTGAAATCAAATTATTTTGGAAATATATAATATTCCAAAATCAAGATATTTTGAAATGCGAAACATTTTAAAATAATATTTTTAGTAGAACAATTATAATAATTAATTAAAATTGTACTTGGACACGAGGTTAGGTCACATTTGTGGTGGAAGTCTTCCCGGACCCGACCGGCATATCCGGCAGCCACAAATGTTGGGCCTAATGTGAGAGGTCCAAGTGCACAAATACAAATTGGGCCAAGACACGTGGTTAAGCCCAACTTATGGGAGAAGTCTGCCCGGAACCGACCGACCTATCCAGCATCCACAAGTTGTAGGCATAATGTGGGAGGTCTGGCCCATATTAAAATATAAGTGGATAAATTAGAAATTGACGTTATTTTCACACCGTCATGTGTTAATAATGAAATAAATATTTTCACCTCCAAGTTTGCTAGAAAAGAAAGTTACATTTTTAATGTAATAAGATAAGGATTATAAAAGTTTTACATTTTTCTTAATGTAAATAAGAACTAGAAAAGTTACATTTTTCCTAATGTAAATAAAAGGAAAATAGGAAGTTACATTTTTATATGTAATTGGTGTAATATAGAAACCGACATTTTTCAATGTAAATAAGGATGGAATAGATTTTTTTATATATATGCAAATAAAAAGGATTGACATTTTTCAATGTAATCAAAGGAAACAAAAGAATGATTAGGAATTTATATTTTCCAATGTAAGTAGAATATGAAATAAAGGTTACATTTTCTATATAATAATATATTGAAGTATAAGTTTACATTTCTCAATGTAAATAAAATAGGAATAGAAATTTACATTTTTCAATGTAAATAATAAGATAAGAAATTTACATTTCTAAGGAATGGATTTTCATTAGAAAAATAATGAAACCAAATATACATTTGGTGTAAATTGAAAAAATGGAAGAGTAAAATATACATTGTTATGTTTAGGATGTGTATGTAAAGTAAAAATAGCGATAGATCGTTATAAATTATTACTGATGATATGAAATGGTTTTCAAATTTATATATGCGAGAGTTATTTGGAAAGTCCGAGCTTACTCTCATTCCAAATAATGATACGACGTTTGAAGAATTGAAGATGACGATGGAAGACCGACGATCTTCACATCGAATGGGTAACTGGTGTTGAGGCCCTTGATTGATTTTCTCCCAAGACAGGGCTAAAGTGGTAGTTATCTGGACGTAGTGCTGATTTGTACGGATTTGGCTTTCGCTCAGACCCAGAGCATAAGCTTATAAATGGAATGTGTGTCTGACATTGTACTCCTTTATATATTGTACTTATTGATTTTCTGCTGAATGTATGAATGCTTGGTGGCGGAGAATTTATTCTGTTGCTTAACACCCTTTCATATATTTCGGCAAAGGATTGGTAGTGTGATATGGAGTGATGATGTGGCATGCTAAGATGTATATGATCAAGGCTTTGTTGAAAAGCAGGCCTTGTGGGATTATCAAAGCATAGCCTGTTTAGGCATAGCTCTGTGTATAGCGTGACTTCGCGAGCCTCGCACACCGGCGGAGTCTAAAATGGGAGAAGGGAATGCAGGGAGAGTAGCACGTTTCCTTCTAGCTAGAAGTGGTGTTTGGGCTTTAACATGGCCCGACATTTTACTTATGTGGATGATGGAACGAGGCGCCTCGGATGATAGGTCCTATAGGACCGGGAAACGTGTGTTCAGGAATAACTAATCCACAAATCGTATGGTGGACCGGCCCTGCAGGATCCAAGGGTTAACTGCGGGGAATCCTGAGACATTAGCTAGAGTGTCTCGAATCGGTAAGGAGTTCCTCCCTAGCCTTGACTCATGATGGAAACCCAATTTCCAGTACGACCTCATGCGGTTTTGATTGTATTACTAGTATGGAAGCATAGTATTATGGTATCTATGTGTCCTAGGATTGATACATTATGATTGAACTGTTTTTGAAAACATATATACACTAATAATAATATCAAATTCGTTTTTATCGTATCGAGCAATTTTGACCATTATAAGGTAAAACCCTATCCTCCGGTTTGCGTTGCATTGTGTGATGGGACTTGGGTATTATGATGGTTTCATTTATCTAAAAAGCATTACGTTGTTTTAACGATTTACTTTTGTTTATGCACCGGCAATCCATTGGAGTAAACCCGTTCCGAGTTAGCGGCGTGGTCCTTGGATTTTCCTTATTACTATTAGTTAAATTAGTTAAGAATTCTCACACCAGTCCCATGACTGACCCGTTGTTTGTTTCCACCTTTACAAACTCGGGTGCCCTCTTTCCACACGGGCAGTCGAGTAGTTTGTCTACAAGTTCTTACCTCGAGCAGGATTCTGGATTGAAGCCTAAAGCTGTGTCCAGAGCATAGTTGTCTTCCGCTGCCTTAGTTATTTAATTTGCGCTGCAATGTATTAAAATAATGTAAAATTATCTACCGCTGTAATTATTAGTCAATGTACTCTGATATTCTGCACTCAGATGTAACATTTATTATTGATGTTATAAAAGTCTGTTGTTGTTGTTGTTCTAA
Organism: Allium sativum; assembly: GCA_030737875.1. Taxonomy (NCBI): domain Eukaryota; kingdom Viridiplantae; phylum Streptophyta; class Magnoliopsida; order Asparagales; family Amaryllidaceae; genus Allium; species Allium sativum. Next base: position 672,939,662 of record CM060909.1, on the reverse strand, counting down.
TGTATTGTATTCCCAAAGTTAAAGTATTCGTGGATTTCCAACCTTTGGGTCAGACTTGTGTGGTTTATGGTCGATCCAAAGAGCGGGAATTTACGGTTTTTTACAGTTGGTATCAGAGCTTTGGTTAGCTCAAATCTTTGGGGTACAACTCATTAGAACGGACAAAAAGACTCATCAGAGATTGGATTAGTAATATCCAATAAGGATACTCATTAGAGATAGGATCAGTAGTATCCTAGAATTAGAAAACTCATTAGAGATGGGGTTAGTAATACCATAGAATGAGTCCAGAGTGATAGGCTTAAAATTAACGTATTTGTGATTATATATAATCTATTTTAGAAAATATGATTTTTGAATATATAAAAGTTATATATTTGAAAGTTAATCAACTAATAAAATTATTTTAACCAATGGAGAATATATATATATATATATTTGTTAGTTAATTAATCAACTTTTATGTAATAACCCGGAAAATCTGAGCCAGTTTAAAATTTTTATTTTGGTAATTTTAGCGAATTTTGAATATTTAAAATAGATTATTTTAAATAATATCAACGAGGAATTTATTTTGAATATAATTCGAACGTATATATTCATACGTGTCGTCGTTAGAATATAAATATTTATATAATTATAAATAGAATTGAAAATAGCACGGTAGTTCGATAATTCGATTTCAAACTTCAATTGAACATACCGGGTGCAAAACAATCCGGATTTTAGTGAAAACAAAAACATGAGGATCTATTTGATAATATCTTTCCAACGAATCCGACAAATTGAGATTTCATAGCGGGAATCAAAAGATATGTCCAGTTGAAAATTCTGAATAGTCGCTATGGAATTCAGGCCCTTAAAAATGGAAATTTTGCAAACGACCTCGGATTTCGACGAAACCTGTTTTGTTGGATCCGCAGTGTCAAATTATTGCTAGGTTTCAAATTTCATAATTTTTCGAATCAATATGGGAGCGTGGCAAAGGAAAACGCGTTTGACCAGTTTCAGTTGATTTTAATCGACTGGAAAATGGCCATTTTTCTAACGGTCTCAGAATTCGACGAAACTAATTTTGTTAGGATCGTATCGTCAATTCGAAGCTAGAAAATGTTTTTCTGGAATTTTTCTAGTTAGGATGTGACCCCGGTAATTTGAAATGTACGCTTAAAATTCAATATAGCGATTTAAATATAAATTCAAACGAAAACTGATTCAAACAGCCGAATCAGCCTACGATACATATCTCATTGTGTTCGGAATGGGGGTAATACGCTATGGACGACAGGCGGTGGGCCTCGTTTTGAGGTCGAAAATAAAAGTTGCTTTTTGCGGTGAAAGAAAAATTAATTAATAAATAAAATAATAATATCTCCCTCCCCTTTTTCTTTCTGCCCCCCCCTTCAGTCGTTTTCATTCAACAGAAGAAAAAAATAAAAAAAAGAAGGGAATCGACGCCCCCCCCCCAATCGACCATCGCGACGCCGCCAGGGGGGGAGTAGCCGCCGCCCCCTCTTCTTCTCCCTCCGCCTGCCTCGCCCTCGCTCGACGCCCTCCGCCAGACGCGACAGCGCCTCCACCCGAATACCCGACCCCACAGCCCGCGCCACCAACCACCGCCTCACCTCACCCCCAGCCCGCCGTCGAAGCTCTCCGACCCCCTCCAGCGTACGCAGCAGCCTCCTCCCCCCTGCAAACGAAAACAGTAAGATTCTTACTTATTTATTTTATTTTTATTAATTCCTTCGTATATATATAATGTTATGTAAAATCAATCAGTTTGTTTAACATTAGTTTATAAAGAAATTGGATTGGAAAAAAATATATGATTTTTATTTGTTTGAAATTACAAAGTTAAGATTTTTATTTGACTAAAAATATGATTTTGTTCATGTTAGAAATATGATGTCTATTCATACAAAGATCAGATTTTTAAAAGTGAAAAGATCAGATTTTTAAAAGTGAAAAGATTAGATTTTAAAAATAGAAAAGATTTTATTCAGTTAAAAATATGATTTTTATATTTTTAAAGTAATAAAAATATGATTTTTATATTTTTAGAGTATTAAAAATATAATCTTTACTATTTAGAAGATGTAAAAATATGATTTTTGGTTAAGTAGAGAATTGAAAATATAATTTTTACATGATAGGAATATTAAAAATATCATCTTTATATGTGTAGAAAAATAAAAATGTGATTTTTATAGTGATGAAGTAAATATTTTTATAAAGGCGAAAACTTTATTTTTATAAAGGCGAAAACTTTATTTTTATAAAGGCGAAAACTTTATTTTTGAAAGGGAGAAATCTTTATATGTAGAATAGCGAGATAAAAATATAATTTTTATCTATATAGTAGCGTTGTGAAAAATTCGATTTTTATATATTGAATAGCATAGTAAAAATTCGATTTTTAAATATATGAAATGATTATAGAAATATGATTTTTAAATTGAAAGTGAATAAATAAAAATGTGATTTTTATTTCAAAGACATCAAAATATAAAAATGTGTGATTTTTATATATGTAGTGGCTACGGGCAACGAAGATGACGAAGATGCGATAACGATGAAGATTTCTATCAAAAGAAGAGTCAAGTTGTTTGGATAGCTATCGGTGAGAACTTCTCACTCTTCAACTTTTTTTTCTAGTTATATATATATATATATATATATATATATATATATACTAGGATGCAGACGGTGCTTAGTAGCACCCGACACAATCGTCCACAAACCATGGACTTGTTTGTTTGGTTGCATAAATTTGTTAGATGATTTGGGCTGAATTGAATTGTTTGGTGAATTGAAATTGATTTGATTGATGTGTGAATGGCGTGGGCCTTCACTAGACCGGGGATAAGGCTAGGCCTTGTCCCGTTTCTAGTATCGTGCCGTTATGCCGCCGAAATTTTCTAAAATATGTTAGAAAAATAAAAATATCATTTTTATTGTGTAAATGAAATGAATAGAAATTCATGTGTTAAAATAAAATATATTATCGTTAAAAATATAATTTTTAACGTGAATGTGAATAAATAAATATTTATAAACAAATCGACCGATTTGTTTATATACACTGATTTGACTGATATTGATTGGGTCGATAAATTTTACACATTGCCCAACTGCACAAACTAAAATATGTGTTTGTTGATTTGAAACCCCACACGGGTGTTGGGATGATATTTGGCGTACACTAATCCCAATTATTTAATTATTGTCGATTGATTGGTCGACAGACTGTGTAAGCGTCGATTATTTATATTTGATGCTTATGCAGTTGTGTGTTGCACTTTGGATGATGGTTGATTGTTTATCAATGCTGTTATATACATGTATTGTATGGAATCCATATAATTAACGTTATATGGTGATTGATTGGGCCTCATTCCAATCGGGACAACAATGAATATTATAAAAGAAAATTCATGTGTTGAATATAAAAATAGTCACGTGTTGACGATGTTCATGTGTTGAGTGAAATATTTTATACAATGAAATTTACATCTTTATCATATTTAAAATTGAACTACTTTACGGTTGAAGTCTAATTGAAAATCAAACGATAGATACCATAGTTTTATAAAATATTTTACATAACAAAAATAGTGATGTGTTGACAGTACTCATGTGTTGAGATTAGTCAGGTGTTGGAAGAAATATAGATTCATGTGTTGAATGGAATAAATATTCATTTGTTGAATAGAATAACGGATTTATTGAAATATATAAAGCCGTGTTGATTAGAGTTGCGCTATTTTGACGTGAACGATATTTATATCGATTATATTCGTTTTTATAATGAATATAGAAAAGAAGTGATTTCAAAATATAACGTTTTGAAAATATTATCATTTATACAGTAATGATATAAAATATTCAGTTTTGATTAGAAATTGAAATAGTGTTGAAATGGTTTTAAAACGAAGTTAAAACGATTTATAAAATACGTTTTAAAAGGAAATTGACGAAATATATATAATATATATATATATATTATATATATATATATATAATGGCCTGAATAGAACGCGCCGCTCCGTGACAGTTCGTGAATTTTGACCATTGACTTCGAATTGACGTTGCGGGAGATCCGACCGTCGGATTCTCCTAAAACCGGAACCGTTGGGTTCGTATTGAAAAGAGCTTTCCAATGAATATTAGAAATTTGAAATCTAACGGTTGGATTTGGAATTATGTCCAAATCAAATTTAGAAAAGGTCGCTGTAAGTGCAGTTCGATGGCCATTGGTGGAAATCGACTGTACGGGCCTTGATAAAATTATCAAAAATATCTATAATTGGTGTAAAATCATAAGAAATGATTTGGGAAAAATTGGGCTGAAAAATTCCACATTTGAAAAGATAAAAATAGATTATTATCGAAATGAACTAGTTTTGAACTAGAATTAAAATCAATTTATTTTTGAAATAAATAAATTGAATTTGAAAGTGATTTTAAAAATAATCAATATTTCCAATACGTTAATTGGACTGGGTTGAATCGAAATTATCATTGGAATATTTCGATGTTGGATTTCGTGACTATACAAATATTGTTATGGGGATTTGAAAGATATATTTTATATCGTTATTTCCAATAAGATATTTGTTGGTTTCAGAATTTGATATTGAATATAAGCCGGTATATTTTCTATTCAGAGCCTTGTAATTAATATCAAATGTGATTCGGGTTTATCGTGAATCGTGTTTTAGATGACATTGGTTCTTTAACCCAGTTAAAGGCAGGATGTTGATTTTTGAAAAGATTAAAACTAAGTGGAGTTTTAATGAATCTCTAATTAGATTAAAAATGTGAATTGATAATTTAAATTATCAAATTTGAAAGGCGATCGGGAATGGAGTACCACCAGTTTTGCTCCAAAGCGATAGTTAAATCTTTAATTAGATTTGAACGTGAAATGGTAATTAATATTACCGATAACACCGTGGTGTTAGATGTGGAGTATTACCGGTTTTCTCCATGGGATATATAGGTTGGGATTGGGAAATAAACTAAATAATTACTTCGGTGTGGTTCGTTAATCCCGACTAGTTAGAAATGATATCCAAAGGAAGATTAAAGAATAAATTTAGAAGAATTTATCTTGGATAAAATTAATGGGAACCTTTCCCTAAGAATGTGATTTTGTGAATAAAAGAATATTCTTAATTGGAATGAGGCGTTTGTTGTGTTTGTGTAACATTTGTTTATTATATACGTGGGTTATTCAGAAAGGCCGGGTTATACCCATTCTGAATAACCGATTCGACGAGATGTCAAAGATGAAGACAGTGGTTGAAGACCGGAAGTCTTCACATCGTTTGGGTGATTACTGATGATCTTGATTGGGCTGTACACCCAGGATGAGGGAATCAGTTGGTGATCGTCCAGACGTACTTGGGGATGGATGGATATGCGAGGAAAGTGCCTCCGGTTTCGTTTAGACCCAGAACGAACTTGTAAATGGATTATGCGTCTGACATTGGATTTTATTCTGTGTGGATTGATCTCTATTAAATATACATCTGTTTGGCGGCGGAGAATTTATTCTCTTGCTTAATGCCCTTCTCTGAGACGTACGAGCTCAGAGGTTGTATATCGATGGACATCAGTCGCATGGAGTGAATTGCTAGTGTGGCACGCGTAAGTGGCAATTAATCAAGGCTTCTGTTGAAAAGCAAAGTCTTGTGGTTGATGATCAAAGCACGGCCTGTGTGGCGTAGCTTTGTGTATAACGTGAATTCGCGAGCCTCACACCTCGGTATCAGTCAAAAACGGGATACGGACCCAAGGAGTGCACGACGTTTCTTTCTAGCTAGGGTGGTGTCAGTGACCTACCAGCCCTGACATTTATATACTTTTCACCTGTGTGGTTGTTGGATACGAGGCGCCTCGGATATAGGTCTGTAAGGACCGGGAAACGTGTGTTCAGGAATTGCCAATCCTCAAAAGTAAGAGAGGACAGGCCTTAGAGGTTCCAAAGGATCAGAGTGGGGTCCTGAGGCATTTGCTAGGGTGTCTCGAACGCGGAGAGGAGCTTGCCCCTTGCCTCGGCTCATGACGGAAATCCAATTTCCAATACGTGATATTGTGGTTTTAATTGTAGAACTAGTATGGCGACATAGTGGTATGGGTCATTAATGCCGCATATGATTGATATTTATGATTGAAATTGTTTTGACACTATACACCTATAATAGTATCAATAATGTGTTTTAAACGTATCAAGCATGCTTTGGCTGTTATAAGGTAAAAACCCCATCCTCCGGCTTGCGTTGCATTGTGTGATGGGACCTGGGTCTTATAAAAGCTTCATTTTTCTTTATTTAGCATTGCGCTGTTTGTTTTATGCACTGGTATTCTTGGGAGGAAACCAGTTCCGTGTTATACGGCGTGGTCCCTTGATTTACCTAACTTTAAAACCAATATCAATAACTGTTTTAGTTCTCACACCAGTCCCATGACTGACCTGGAGTTTATTGTTTTAACCTAAACTCTGGGTGCCCCTATTTTTCGTACGGGCAGCTAGTAGTTTTGGTTTTGCAGATTTATATTCACAGGGTCCTGATTTACGGCTAGAACGATGCTCGGAAAGCTCTGTATCCGTGTATCACTTTCAGTTGTATTTTGTATTATTTTCCGCTGCTATATAATTTATTGTAATCTCTGATATTTATCGAATGTAATTTATTCATTTATACTCTGTATATTCTTGTATCTGATGGAATTGTTGTAATAACAATGAAATGTTCTTCCGTTTGCGTTCTATTTTGTCTTGTCCTCAATTCTATCCATGCTTTCCTTCACGGGGAAGTTCGGGTCGTCTCAGTTTGGTATCAGAGCTTTGGTTTACAGAGCTCGAGAACAAGACACATAAGAACCATACGAAAGAATTCATCGGATATTGGATTAGTAATATCCAATTAGAATGACTCGTTAGAGATAGGATCAGTAGTATCCTAGAACGAGTGTGAAGAGTATATTTTTCAAATGAAAACAATTTTGTTTTGAAAATTTAAATCACTTTATACGTATTTGATTATTTATTTATTTTGAATATGGACAGTCCAGTATATAAAGGTTTTGCATATACGCGTCATGAACGTATATTCGAAGTTTTAATATATTAGATAGATATAGAATCACATTCTAGTTGCCCGGGAATGATTCTGATAATGCTGCAGCGTTATCAGTATTTATATTCGTGTTTCGAAGGTGTGATTTCTATATATTTCCATTAGACTGGTGTGAGAACCAAAACTTATATAGATAGATTTATTGTTGTGAATTGGCATCAAAAACATGATTTTTTGTGTATGTATCAAAATTATGAATTTGAAAACTCTAATCCACTAATTGATTGATGTTTGGGTTGTTTGTTTATTTGTTTGATAATTTTGAACCATTTAGCCTAATTGAACCAAATATTGAGTTGTATCGAAAATTAGTTGCATTTGCTTGCATATACATATACTTGCATTGAACAGGTCATAGCAAGGAGGCTAGAGCCGAAGAATAAAAATTTTTTGCCCGACAAATAGGTACATGTATACTACATAATTTACTGTTTTGTTTGGGTGATGATGATTTTATGAGCCTATTGGCTAGCCGCTTGGATTTTTCTTTTTCTTTTTGAGATCAGAAGGCCTATATGGCAATTTCGGGATTTTCCCGTGTCTCCCGGTGCAGGGGAGGTTATGGCGAAATTTTTCGAAAATTTAGGGTGATAGCCAAATTTTTGAAAATTTGAAAATTCTCAGAAACTGAAAAGTTGGAAAATGCAAGCCAGATCGAACGTAGAGTTGATTAATCAAACCACTTTCGACTTTGTTCCTTTTCGGGGACGAAAAGTTTTAAGTGGGGGAGATTGTAATAACCCGGAAAATCTGAGCCAGTTTAAAATTTTTATTTTGGCAATTTTAGCGAATTTTGAATATTTAAAATAGATTATTTTAAATAATATCGACGAGGAATTTATTTTGAATATAATTGGAACGTATATATTTATACGCGTCGTCGTTAGAATATAAATATTTATATATAATTATAAATAGAATTGAAAATGGCGCGGTAGTTCGATAATTCGATTTCAAACTTCAATTGAACATACCGGGTGCAAAACAATCTGGATTTAAGTGAAACCAAAAACATTAGGATCTATTTGATAATATCTTTCCAACGAATCCGACAAATTGAGATTTCATAGCGGGAATCAAAAGATATGTCCAGTTGAAAATTCTGAATAGTCGCTATGGAATTCAGGCCCTTAAAAATGGAAATTTTGCAAACGACCTCGGATTTCGACGAAACCTGTTTTGTAGGATCCGCAGTGTCAAATTATTGCTAGGTTTCAAATTTCATAATTTTTCGAATCAATATGTGAGCGTGGCAAAGGAAAACGCGTTTGACCAGTTTCAGTTGAGTTTAATCGACTGGAAAATGGCCATTTTTCTAACGGTCTCAGAATTCGACGAAACAAGTTTTGTTAGGACCGTATCGTCAATTCGAAGCTAGAAAATATTTTTCTGGAATTTTTCTAGTTAGGATGCGACCCCGGTAATTTGAAATGTACGTTTAAAATTCAATATAGCAATTTAAATATAAATTCAAATGAAAACTGATTCAAACAGTCGAATCAGCCTACGATACATATCTCATTGTGTTCGGAATGGGGGTAACACGCTATGGACAACAGGCGGTGGGCCTCATTTTGAGGTCGAAAATAAAAGTTGCTTTTTGCGGTGAAAGAAAAATAAATTAATAAATAAAATAATAATATCTCCCTCCCCTTTTTCTTTCTGGCCCCCCTTCAATCGTTTTCATTCAACCGAAGAAAAAAAATAAAAAAAGAAGGGAATCGACGCCCCCCCCCCCAATCGACCATCGCGACGCCGCCAAGGGGGGAGTAGCCGCCGCCGCCCCCTCTTCTTCTCCCTCCGCCTGCCTCGCCCTCGCTCGATGCCCTCCGCCAGACGCGACAGCGCCTCCACCCGAAGACCCGACCCCACAGCCCGCGCCACCAACCACCGCCTCACCTCACCCCCAGCCCGCCGTCGAAGCTCTCCGACCCCCTCCAGCGTACACAGCAGCCTCCTTCCCCCTACAAACGAAAACAGTAAGATTCTTATTTATTTATTTTATTTTTATTAATTCCTTCGTATATATATAATGTTATGTAAAAGCAATTAGTTTGTTTAACATTAGTTTATATAGAAATTGGATTGGAAAAAATATATGATTTTTATTTGTTTGAAATTACAAAGTTAAGATTTTTATTTGACTAAAAATATGATTTTGTTCATGTGAGAAATATGATGTCTATTCATACAAAGATCAGATTTTTAAAAGTGAAAAGATCATATTTTTAAAAGTGAAAAGATTAGATTTTAAAAATAGAAAAGATTTTATTCAGTTAAAAATATGATTTTTATATTTTTAAAGTAATAAAAATATGATTTTTATATTTTTAGAGTATTAAAAATATAATCTTTACTATTTAGAAGATGTAAAAATATGATTTTTGGTTAAGTAGAGAATTGAAAATATAATTTTTACATGATAGGATTATTAAAAATATCATCTTTATATGTGTAGAAAAATAAAAATGTGATTTTTATAGTGATGAAGTCAATATTTTTATAAAGGCGAAAACTTTATTTTTATAAAGGCGAAAACTTTATTTTTGAAAGGGAGAAATCTTTATATGTAGAATAGCGAGATAAAAATATAATTTTTATCTATATAGTAGCGTTGTGAAAAATTCGATTTTTATATATTGAATAGCATAGTAAAAATTCGATTTTTAAATATATGAAATGATTATAGAAATATGATTTTTAAATTGAAAGTGAATAAATAAAAATGTGATTTTTATTTCAAAGACATCAAAATATAAAAATGTGTGATTTTTATATATGTAGTGGCTACGGGCAACGAAGATGACGAAGATGCGATAACGATGAAGATTTCTATCAAAAGAAGAGTCAAGTTGTTTGGATAGCTATCGGTGAGAACTTCTCACTCTTCAACTTTTTTTTCTGGTTATATATATATATATATACTAGGATGCAGACGGTGCTTAGTAGCACCCGACACAATCGTCCACAAACCATGGACTTGTTTGTTTGGTTGCATAAATTAGTTAGATGATTTGGGCTGAATTGAATTGTTTGGTGAATTGAAATTGATTTGATTGATGTGTGAATGGCGTGGGCCTTCACTAGACCGGGGATAAGGCTAGGCCTTGTCCCGTTTCTAGTATCGTGCCGTTATGCCGCCGAAATTTTCTAAAATATGTTAGAAAAAAATATCATTTTTATTGTGTAAATGAAATGAATAGAAATTCATGTGTTAAAATAAAATATATTATCGTTAAAAATATAATTTTTAACGTGAATGTGAATAAATAAATATTTATAAACAAATCGACCGATTTGTTTATATACACTGATTTGACTGATATTGATTGGGTCGATAAATTTTTCACATTGCCCAACTGCACAAACTAAAATATGTGTTTTTTGATTTGAAACCCCACACGGGTGTTGGGATGATATTTGGCGTACACTAATCCCAATTATTTAATTATTGTCGATCGATTGGTCGACAGACTGTGTAAGCGTCGATTATTTATATTTGATGCTTATGCAGTTGTGTGGTGCACTTTGGATGATGGTTGATTGTTTATCAATGCTGTTATATACATGTGTTGTATGGAATCCATATAATTAACGTTATATGGTGATTGATTGGGCCTCATTCCAATCGGGACAACAATGAATATTATAAAAGAAAATTCATGTGTTGAATATAAAAATAGTCACGTGTTGACGATGTTCATGTGTTGAGTGAAATATTTTATACAATGAAATTTACATCTTTATCATATTTAAAATTAGAACTACTTTACGGTTGAAGTCTAATTGAAAATCAAACGATAGATACCATAGTTTTATAAAATATTTTACATAACAAAAATAGTGATGTGTTGACAGTACTCATGTGTTGAGATTAGTCAGGTGTTGGAAGAAATATAGATTCATGTGTTGAATGGAATAAATATTCATTTGTTGAATAGAATAACTGATTTATTGAAATATAAAAAGCCGTGTTGATTAGAGTTGCGCTATTTTGACGTGAACAATATTTATATCGATTATATTCGTTTTAATAATGAATATAGAAAAGAAGTGATTTCAAAATATAACGTTTTGAAAATATTATCATTTATAAAGTAATGATATAAAATATTCAGTTTTGATAAGAAATTGAAATAGTGTTGAAATGGTTTTAAAATGAAGTTAAAACGATTTATAAAATACATTTTAAAAGGAAATTGACGAAATATATATAATATATATATATTATATATATAATGGCCTGAATAGAACGCACCGCTCCAAGGCAGTTCGTGAATTTCGACCATTGACTTCGAATTGACGTTGCGGGAGATCCGACCGTCGGATTCTCCTAAAACCGGAACCGTTGGGTTCGCATCGAAAAGAGCTTTCCAATGAATATTAGAAATTTGAAATCTAATGGTTGGATTTGGAATTATGTCCAAATCAAATTTAGAAAAGGTCGCTGTAAGTGCAGTTCGATGGCCATTGGTGGAAATCGACTGTACGGGCCTTGATAAAATTATCAAAAATATCTATAATTGGTGTAAAATCATAAGAAATGATTTGGGAAAAATTGGGCTGATAAATTCCACATTTGAAAAGATAAAAATAGATTTTTATCGAAATGAACTAGTTTTGAACTAGAATTAAAATCAATTTATTTTTGAAATAAATAAATTGAATTTGAAAGTGATTTTAAAAATAATCAATATTTTCAAAACGTGAATTGGACTGGGTTGAATCGAAATTATCTTTGGAATATTTCGATGTTAGATTTCTTGACTATACAAATATTGTTATGGGGATTTGAAAGATATATTTTATATCGTTATTTCCAATACGATATTTGTTGGTTTCAGAATTTGATATTGACTAAAAGCCGGTATATTTTCTATTCAGAGCCTTGTAATTAATATCAAATGTGATTCGGGTTTATCGTGAATCGTGTTTTAGATGACATTGGTTCTTTAACCTAGTTAAAGGCAGGATGTTGATTTTTGAAAAGATTAAAACTAAATGGAGTTTTAATGAATCTCTAATTAGATTAAAAATGTGAATTGATAATTTAAATTATCAAATTTGAAAGGTGATCGGGAATGGAGTACCACCAGTTTTGCTCCAAAGCGATAGTTAAATCTTTAATTAGATTTGAACGTGAAATGGTAATTAATTTTACCGATAACACCGTGGTGTTAGATGTGGAGTATTACCAGTTTTCTCCATGGGATATATAGGTTGGGATTGGGAAATAAACTAAATAATTACTTCGGTGTGGTTCGTTAATCCCGACTAGTTAGAAATGATATCCAAAGGAAGATTAAAGAATAAATTTAGAAGAATTTATCTTGGATAAAATTAATGGGAACCTTTCCCTAAGAATGTGATTTTGTGAATAAAAGAATATTCTTAATTGGAATGAGGCGTTTGTTGTGTTTGTGTAACATTTGTTTATTATATACGTGGGTTATTCAGAAAGGCCGGGTTATACCCATTCTGAATAACCGATTCGACGAGATGTCAAAGATGAAGACGGTGGTTGAAGACCGGAAGTCTTCACATCGTTTGGGTGATTACTGATGATCTTGATTGGGCTGTACACCCAGGATGAGGGAATCAGTTGGTGATCGTCCAGACGTACTTGGGGATGGATGGATATGCGAGGAAAGTGCATCCGGTTTCGTTCAGACCCAGAACGAACTTGTAAATGGATTGTGTGTCTGACATTGGATTTTATTCTGTGTGGATTGATCTCTATTAAATATACATCTGTTTGGCGGCGGAGAATTTATTCTCTTGCTTAACGCCCTTCTCTGAGACGTACGAGCTCAGAGGTTGTATATCGATGGACATCAGTCGCATGGAGTGAATTGCTAGTGTGGCACGCGTAAGTGGCAATTGATCAAGGCTTCTGTTGAAAAGCAAAGTCTTGTGGTTAATGATCAAAGCACGGCCTGTGTGGCGTAGCTTTGTGTATAACGTGAATTCGCGAGCCTCACACCTCGGTATGAGTCAAAAACGGGATACGGACCCAAGGAGTGCACGACGTTTCTTTATAGGTCTGTAAGGACCGGGAAACGTGTGTTCAGGAATTGCCAATCCTCAAAAGTAAGAGAGGACCGACCTTGGAGGTTCCAAAGGATCAGAGTGGGGTCCTGAGGCATTTGCTAGAGTGTCTCGAACGCGGAGAGGAGCTTGCCCCTTGCCTCGGCTCATGACGGAAATCCAATTTCCAATACGTGATATTGCGGTTTTAATTATAGAACTAGTATGGCGACATAGTGGTATGGGTCATTAATGCCGCCTATGATTGATATTTATGATTGAAATTGTTTTGACACTATACACCTATAATAGTATCAATAATGTGTTTTAAACGTATCAAGCATGCTTTGGCTGTTATAAGGTAAAAACACTATCCTCCGGCTTGCGTTGCATTATGTGATGGGACCTGGGTCTTATAGCAGCTTCATTTTTCTTTATTTAGCATTGCGCTGTTTGTTTTATGCACTGGTATTCTTGGGAGGAAACCCGTTCCGTGTTATACGGCGTGGTCCCTTGATTTACCTTACTTTAAAACCAATATCAATAACTGTTTTAGTTCTCACACCAGTCCCATGACTGACCTAGAGTTTATTGTTTTAACCTAAACTCTGGGTGCCCCTATTTTTCGCACGGGCAGCTAGTAGTTTTGGTTTTGCAGATTTATATTCACAGGGTCCTGATTTACGGCTGGAACGATGCTCGGAAAGCTCTGTATCCGTGTATCACTTTCAGTTGTATTTTGTATTATTTTCTGCTGCTATGTAATTTATTGTAATCTCTGATATTTGTCGAATGTAATTTATTCATTTATACTCTGTATATTCTTGTATCTGATGGAATTGTTGTAATAACAATGAAATGTTCTTCCGTTTGTGTTCTATTTTGTCTTGTCCTCAATTCTATCCGTGCTTTCCTTCACGGGGAAGTTCGGGTCGTCTCATTTTAGCTTCATTCATTTTCGAGGACGAAAAGATTTTAAGTGGGGGAGACTGTAACAACCCTGAATTTTGGGGCTAATTTAAAATTTATTTTAAGTTATATTAATGAGTTTTGGCTATTTAAAATAATTTATTTAAATAAAAACGGGAAAAAAAATCAAAAATGTCGTTTTGTGATTATACATTGGATGAAAACAAATAAATGTTCTTTATTTTGATACTAGGATATATAGAAAAATGTGAATATGTTAATTATACTTTTATATGATAATTAGACTGCATAGAAAATGTAAACAAATAGAAATATCCTTTCATATGTCACTAGTATTCATAGAAGAATGTGAATATATAAAATTTATTTTTATATGTCATTCATGTTAGCACAAATTTTGTCAATTATGTTAGGAGTTAAATTATGTCATTTATGATAGAACATACATTTACCATTTATGCTATACATGTTGTATTAGTATTAAAATGTCAAGCTTGTCGTGTTAGAGATGTAGAATAAAAATACCCTTTGTGTTAAACTATGTCATATTAGAAATAAAACATAAGAAAAGAAAGGATTACATTTCTTTGTAATGTAATATAAGGATGGAAAAATTTATATTTTTATTGTAATATGAAATATTAGAAAAGTGAAGACAATAAATATTATATTTTTGTTGTAATATAAAACATTAGAAAGTAGGAAGACAATGGAAATTTCATTTGTATGTAAAATGTGACACTGGATAAGAAATTACATTTTTTTTCTTTAATGTAATCAACAGAAGTTAATAGGATTTTAAATCTTAGCCAGTCAAAACATAAGAATGATTTTTCTAGTAAGTAGTTTGGACTAGATTGTAAATAAATTGAAATTAACAAATTTTGTAAAGGAGTAAATATAGAAATTTAGAAATAAGCATACACGTAATAAGTACGTTAAAAAAAAATATATTGATACTATATCCATCCAAAAGCACAAGTAATCAATGCTAGTTATTATTAATATTAGATAAACGTTAAATGTAGTTTTGAATTTGAAACGTTCTCCGATACTTATGCATATTAATTAACGTTACTTATAATAAAAGAAAAAATTACAATTGTAATCGTTTGTGTTAATGGGAAATAAATGTGGAAATAAATGGTAATGAAGCCAGAAAGGTTGCAATTAGTACAAATGAGAATTAAATATTATAACTCTAAATTAGGGGAAATTAATATAACAAATATATGCATATATATACACACACACACATAATAAAGAACTAAAATAAATGACAGTGTAATAAGTGGAAATTACAATAAATTGGAGCAATGAAATCATATTCTTTTATTATATAATTAATATTTGTTAATCATAACCACGTTTGGACTGATTTGATCTGTTAGTGGTATGTTTGTTAAATTGTTGAAATTAACAATTATGTTAATTAGAGGACTGTTAAATTAAATATATATCATGTTTGTTATGAAATAGATGTAAACATATATTTCATGTTTGAAATAAAGTTAGCATCTTTATTCTGCTAGGTGAGATTAGAAATTTGTGAATACATAAAATTACCTGTAACGAACCGGGATTTTCGACTCCGAAAATCAACATCAAACTACCATGTTGATCATTCAGACATCGAACATTCCAGATCATTAATAGAAAGAAGTTAGAGGGTGAGATAAGAAAGAAAGAAATATTAGAATAGAAGAAGAAGGAACACCACACAGAGTCTCACATCGCAGCGGAACAAAATATAATACAGAAATAAATCTTTATTGAGAACTTTTGAAATACTTACAATATCAGAGTACACATCTGGACAGTGATACTAATCTGTCCTCATATAACACACAGCGGAATAATAATATCATATGTCTGGACTCTTCCAGCTCGTCTCTTCACAGCAGTCGATAACCTGAACCTGTACAACCCGGTCTAACCCGAGCATTTACAAAACACCGGGTCAGTCTGGTGAACCAGAGTGAGATAAACTCGCACAGTAATAAGGGT
Organism: Allium sativum; assembly: GCA_030737875.1. Classification (NCBI taxonomy): domain Eukaryota; kingdom Viridiplantae; phylum Streptophyta; class Magnoliopsida; order Asparagales; family Amaryllidaceae; genus Allium; species Allium sativum. The sequence goes on along the minus strand of CM060909.1, from coordinate 672,923,553 downwards.
GAATCATCCAATCATGATTTTAAAGTTCAAAAATCTTTTCAAAAGAAAAGGATAATCGTAAGACCAAATCCACACATAAACACGGATGGTTTTTACCTTACGATAACCCAAAACGGTTTTGAAACCAATATCCTGTTTGATATTATAATAATGTCTAAATACAAGTAAATAGCAATCTAGTGGAACGCTTGCATCTCACGCTCCACATATATAGTATACAATCAAAACCGCAGGCGCTTATTGGAGATTGGATTCCAACTTGACAAGGTATGGGTCCACCTTCCGATAGTGTATCTCTAGAGACGAATACACTGGGCTCAACAAGAACATCTTGCAACCCGGCCCTCACATAACCGACCACTCATTTCGCTTGAGTGTATCGAATGTATATCACCGACGGTTGGGATCAGCAACCGTCTGCCCGAAAAGGGACAGCATCGAAACATAGATTTAAGAAACAAATAGGACTTCCTCTAGATAGGTGATCATACACCCTAATGGGAGCGACCCACATAGCCATGCTGCCTGCCCGATTTTTGTCATTTCCCGGTTGATGAGGCTTGAGGCCAGAATTAACTTCTGATCATCTGGTCACCATTCACTTTGAATGCCACATCATCAGATCCATCAGATATCACTAATTGATATCCACAAAAATACTCTAGCTGAAAGCTAGAGAATGGCAATTCCCTGCCAACAACTATCGTACGTTTGAAGAAATCAACGTACGTGATCCTTTGGAAATACTCTGTCAGACATTCGTCCATATACGTCATCCAGGAATAGGATGAACCGAAGGCACTCTCCTACCGCATCCATATAGGAATCACCCCACGGATCAGTAGCGAGAAGTCCTTGCAACCACGTAGATTCCAACTACGACAGAATCACAGTTTATCTCTGTGTTGTCAGGCAGAGAATATTAGTGGTTCTTCCGTTTATGAAAATCAACGGTCTTCACAGCACCATCTCGATCATCTTCTGATATCTTCACGTGTTTGTTGGTCGGAATGGTTTTCGAATATACATTCGATCCCGGTCTTTCCATACCAACACTCGTATTGGACAGATTTGATAGTCGGTGTTTTAACTATCAAAATAAATAGTGTTTCAATCATGACACTCCAATGAGTTCACTGATTCCGCATTCAGCATCACTTGGCCTTTAACAAACTAATTTCCTTTTTGTTAAATTGAAACTTCTAATTCTTTTAATATTCAAAAATACGATATTTGAATAGCTCTAATTGATTAATTAACATTCGTCTTAACCCCATTCGCTTGACTCTAGATCACAGCGATCACAACGGTTACGCCCGATTCCCTCAGGAAACATCCGACCGCCGTAGGCTATCTGCAGCCCTGCGAATTACGCTAGCAGTCATACGAAATGGCAACTTAGCCGAATAATTATGTTTGGCTAATTCTATCTCAAATAACTATATTCAATTTCCCATTTAAAATCTTCCTTCAAATCACCCTTTAAATTCGGAAATCCATTTGTTTTAACAAAGAAGTTTATAGCACATATGTTATAACAATAGCGTTATAATTACTATTTAGATTTACAAGACAACAGCGCTATACACGCTGTTTAGGTTTACAACCCATTTACTATAGCAAAAGTGCTACAATCGCTATATTAGATTTACAAAAAACATATATTATAACAACAGCGCTAAAATCGCTGTTTAGATTTTCAAAACATATCCACTACCGTCACTTACGATTACCAACTAATACTATCTTCAGATAATCCCGATGTTGTTCAAGTTGGGGTATTTTAATTACCTCTCAGACCTTGATCAAACAACGTTCTTATCCTCAAATGAATATCAGTTGTAATCACAAAATCAATATTCCTATTTCCATATCGAAATACATTCCATTATAACTTGGGTTTAGTTATTCAACCCTATAACCCACTTCTTTAACCAGATTCATTTATTTCAAATCTTCTTTCAAAAATGTTCGACCATTCCCCACTTTTGAAATCTTATTTCAAATTTCCCTTTTGACTTGATCTCATTTTCCAAATAACGTTAATTCAATATTAACGATTTACACCTTGAAACTCATTGATATATTCTGGTTTATCTTAAACCCTTTTAAAACCTTATCTAAATTTGAACGATATTTAATCCAAAAACACATTAATTTGATGATCAATTCAAATTCAAAATGGTCGATTTAATTCACTCAACTCGATTATCTCGTTAGCCGATTCCAAATAAATTCTCACTTTAAATTAATTAAAAATATAATTAATTTAAATAATTTCCATTAAATGGTTTCTTAACAAAACGATTATCTAATTCTAACCATGCGATTTTATTTCCTATCTCGTACTTATACATCCGATTTACATCGGAACTTGCTTTATAAAATCAATTAAAAATAATTGAAAGTCTTACATAAATAAAATATTTATTTGTTTCTCTTGAATAACTTTTATTCAAAATAATATGTTCAAAAAAATCTATCTCCAGTTATAAAATGCATTTTATAACTTCACCTCTATTGACTCACCTGACGGTGAATCAATATCTATAAAACGATTGATTTTATAGGCCATACGCCGCCAAATACCCAACCAATATCACCCATTGGTTTAAACCAAACAGATGTTGAATATTCAGTCAATAATCAACCATCAAATCAATCACACAAACAGATTAGTTCATATATGATAATATGAAAATAAATAATACATTTGAGGGATCCGGTTGGGTCCCTCCAACCTGTTCTTCCCTGTATACAAAATGGTCATCTCAAATCAGACGGTTCAGTTTTGCTTAACTGATAACACTAAATAACAACCATTCAACATCAACTATACGCAATTCAAACAATGCAACCATTTAAACACGTTTATAAATAAACGTGACCAAACAAGGTGAGTCACCTTTATTGGAACCAATCGTTAAAAATAACGATTTGGTATTTCACTGAAATTAAACACAGTTTAATTTCATCGGTTAAATCAACAGATAAGCAGATAACTAGCAAAACAGTCAACCATTGGCAAGCAGAGCACACAAAATAAAAATACCCAATTTATATAAAATATAAAAAGGGTAACTGAGTGAGTTTAACTCACCTGAGTTGCGTTGTTATAATAACAACTGATTTGATTAAATTAAACTCGCGTTTAATTTAACTGGGATCTCCAGCTGCATTCTACTACGTCCATTCCTGGTCCATAATGCGTTGTTCGTCAATACGGTTGCCGCATTTCCTTGTTTGATCCCATTCCAGCTCGTCACACTGTTCATCAGCTTTGTAGCTGAAACCGACTTTTCCATGTACAGTGCTCACACCGCTATCTCTCTACTTCAAACCCAAAGAATTGAAACTAGCACCATAACCTCCACCGTTGAAACCAACCCCATGCTCCATTCCGTTACTACTGCCATACACAGCCCCCTTTTCTCCACTAGACCTTTACGTCCCTCCTTCCTTTTTCTTTTTTTTTCTTTTAAAACCACATACCTATGTTGCTTTTGTTCCCCACTTAGCACAGTGCCTCTTGCGCATGCACCTTCTCCCCATTGTTGTCTAATCCTCACGCATTTTCTTGCCACCTCAACTTCATGCAACCAACCAACTTAAGACTGATGCACTCCTCCCATTGCCAAACTACCCTCCATGCGTTCATTCCTCTTTCAAGCGCCATGAAGCTGCCACCATTTTTTTTTTTTTTTTTTTTGAACTCCACCGCCCAAACATGAATCCAAGACCGCCACGTCCTCCTTGTTTCGTTTCCTTCAGGCCTTGGCTCCAGGTTCGCTCACCCCTCAACGCATGCCAGTCCTTCACGTTACTGGCCCTTTCCCTCAAAGCCTACTGACGCTCATTTCTTCCACCTTACTATTATATATATGTATTATATATATATATATATTTCCGTGAGAACATGCTGTATGGTTTTCAGAGTGAAGGAAAATCATGGAGTATGTGGCCTTATTTATAGGCGTTAGCTCCTTGGCAGCCAAGGTTGAACTGATAGGACTGGTACGTGTTTTCACTTCATAGATTAGTAGCCGTAAAAATTTCCTTTTCAGGGTAGACAGGTTCGAATACAACATGTAGCTGAGTTGACGTTGGAAGTAGAGACTTGCTATGTGTGTTACTTCTTGTCGTAGCTGTAGGCTAGGTAGCTGGAGAAAAGAAGTTGTACAGAATGCATGTGCGTGGTGTAGTAGATAGAAAATATGGGTAGTCTTATATGTTAATGGTGAAAATACATTACTGGAGGAACAAAGCATGTGCGAGCTCAGTATACAGGATAGAGGAAGACAGGGTAGCTGTGGTGTACGTTGTTCTTTTGTCTAGTATAGTCCAAGTGATTGACGTTTTAGGGTGAACAGTGTATTGTCGGTGTCCAGTTTTTCATAAGGTCACTTCATGTATATATATAGGGTGGCACGATTGGACAATTTGAAGAGCAAGCAAATGGGAAATTTTGGACGTCCAGAAAAGAAGAAAAAAACACCATAGTACAAAAGTGGGATTGAAAATATTAATATTATGTTATAACGAAACTTCATCGTTGAGAAATCGTGTTAAAAACCACCACATACAATTTCTGTTTTCTGATAAAAAAACTGTTCTTGATGTAAAACGATATTCCGGATCCAATGGGACAAGTTTCGTCGCAATCCGAGGTCGTATGAAAAAATTTCCTTTATGAAACCGGAAATGAACACGCGTCTAATTTTTCCACGGTCACCAGATAAATCAAATCCACTTGAAATTGCGAACATCGACAATAACTTTTCGATACGAACCCAACGGCACTAATTTCGTTGCATTCTGAGACTGTCGCCTCGGTAGGCTGTTTTTACCCCGAACCGCAATACCCCTTTTAACACCAAATTTTCCGGTCTCTAAAAATAACAAACTATATACATATCCTGACTCTAATCGACGATACGAACTCAACGGAACTGGTTTCGTGGCTTAATTCGATCGTCTGCTCCAGTTACTCTCTAATATCCCTTTACTAATTTCATTGTACTGAACGAGCGTTTATGGCTACCGTGACCACATACAACATCGGTTTTCCACGCCACTCAACATCGTACAATAATTTAACGATACGGTCCCAATGAAACAGATTTCGTCGAAATCTGAGTCCGTTTGCAAAACTGCTATTTTAAAGGCCTATAATTAAATAACGTTTTTCCATAGCGACTATTTCAAAATTTGATTTGGCCATAACTATCAAACTATAACACGAAATCTAGATTTTTTTTCTTCCATATGAAAATTATCGTCAATATGGTTCCAACGTGTCTTGTTGCACAGAATTCTGGCTTATATCGAACCCTGTATTCTCAGTTGAAGTTCAGAACTCCAACTTACGAACTGCACGCCATTTTCGAGCTCGATTTTATATTATATATAAATTATAACGTTCAACTTTGTTTTATTATCGAATTAAATATTAAATCTCATTAATATTCCCAATGTAATATTTAAAACTAATTTAAATATTCATATTCAAATGGTCGAAAAACACGGGTCGTTACATTACCTTTTTAGGTTAACATAAACATGTCAAATTAATTGTCAAAACTTGATTAGTGAATAGAAGAAACAATATTTTAGGAATGTTAAATATGTTTAAAACAAAGATCACATTTTTGTTAAGAGAATATATGTTAAAACAAAAGTCGCATTTTTGTTAAGATTTGTGTTAAAACAAATTATCACTTTTGTCAAATAAGATTTATGTTAAATTTAAAAAAATCATTTTTTTTATGCATAGAAATTGTTAACATGTAGAATAATAAAAACATAGAATATTCTTTTATGTGTTATTAGAATATTTTTAGCGTCAAATTGTTTACGCTAAGAAGAACCTATTGTAATGTGAATTTGTTTCAATGAAAAGATTAAATTTTTGATTTTGTTAGATTACATGAAAAGGCTATAATGGAAAGTTGAATTTTGTTTGTATTTGTAATACGATAAAAAGATTAAAAGTTACATTTTAAATGTTAATTGGAGTTATTTAGGGAACTCAGGTTTTTGTGTAAAAATTGACATTAAAAAAAACATTATAAATATAGTGGCCATCTAAACCTAATCTATCTCTCCTCATTTTTGATAACCGCCACTTAGAAAAAAAAAATCAATGGCCTCATCGCTTCAATCTTCTTCTTCTTCTTTCTCCCGATTCATTCAATAATTCCAAGCAATTTCAACGGCAAAAATGTAGCCAACAACGAGATGGGCAAACTCAACAATTATAATAGAGAATCGTGTTGTGTGGATGAAGAATTTGTGGCGCAAAGAAGCTTATGGGTTCAACGGGTTTTCACATTTTAGAAGAGAAGACGATGGAATTCAGAAAGACAACGACCTTAATTCTAATTGGGAAATGTAATTAAAGTCTTAATTATATTTTTTATATTGTAATTAAGTGTGTGAACAACTATAACTTGTTCATACAATTTCAGAATCAAGAAATTTCAGTTGTGTTGGAATGAGAAAAATGAGATCTACGCGGTGGAATTGACTAGAGATGAAACCGAGCAAGGTGAGAATTCTGATTTAATAATTAAATTAAATTTTAATTACTTTTCTCGCTTTTATAATCTTATCACTTTTGTGTTATATTAGAATTGTTGTGTTAACATATAACTTATATGTTATTTGAGAATTATCCTACGAATATTTCACTTCTATGTGAATTAGAATTGGTAAAAAATAAACATATCACCTTTAAGTGAGATATTCTGAATTTAATTTAATTAAATTAAACTTAATTATCTTTCTTAGATAATAAATCTGTATATGTGAGATCTCTTGATTTAAAATAAATATATTAGTTAAATTGCTTTTGATTGTGTTATTACCAGTTCGCTGAAAAATTCTATTTGTTATGGGACGTGATTTGATTCTATGATTCATGTGTGTATAGATCTTTTAATTTGATGATATGGTGTTATAATAAAATTTGTAAACACATATAGATCATTTTTGTCGCTGAATAAAAGAATTGTCATTTTGTCAAAATAAAAAATTTGTTATTTTATCAAAATAAATTAGTTGAAAACAAATTTGTTGTTGTTGTCAAAATAAATTGGTTGGAAACAAAAATTCACATTTTTGTTAATCATAATTGTCAAAATAAAAATTCACTTTTTATTTGTTATGTTAAACATGGAAATTGGTATGCAAATAAATATATTTCTTTTTATTTATCATGTTGAAGTTTAGGATTGTATACAAATAAGAATAAACATTTTTATATCTTGTTTATACATGAGAATTCGTAAACAAATCAAAAATAGGCATTTTTATGTCATGTTATACATTGAAATGTATACGAATAAAAATTATCTTTTATTTTGTCATTAGAATTATATAACATGTTTTGTAGACAAAATTATCTTTTAAGTTTTTCATTAGAGTTATATAACATGCTATGTAGATATGTTACTTAAAATGTTAACACATGCTTATTATTAAAATGTGTCATTTTCTTATGTTAGCCCACAATGTTAATACATTATAAAAATACCATTTTTATGTATAAGAGGTCAGCATAATAAAAATATCATTTTGTTTATAACATGTTATATGAGATAAAAGAATGTCACTTATGTAAGAAGTGTTAAAATTGATTAAAAATGTCACTTATATTAGAAGTGTTAAACTAGATAAACATGTCACTTTTGTTTAAAATGGTTATTTAGTATAAGAACGACATTTTTTTAATAATGTTATGTTAAAATGGAAATGTCATTATATTAGAAATTGTCGTTTTGGTTAAATTGGCACATTAGAATAGAAATTATCATTTTATGTTAAAATGTTACATTAGGATAAAAATTATCATTTTGGTTAAAATGCCGCATTAGAATAAAAATGGTCACTTATGTTAGAGATAATATAAATTGTCATTTTAGTCAGATTATGAAAATGCCCGTTAATTAGAATCATGTCATGTTAATGAAATATATTGTTTTATTAGAATCATGCCATTAAAAATTTTCATTTTGTATAAAAGGTTATTGTGACGGCCCGCCCCGTACCAACCGACATTTACTCCAAAAGTGCGTTGTACACATGTCCAGTTAGCACAGAACGGATCATTAGAAGAAAAAGGGGAAGAAGGAAATGAACATACAAGGAACCTGTAGAATGTCTCACAGCACATAGGATAAAATATAATAATAACATACTTGACATAAAACAGGTGAGACAGTGCATAAGCTGAAACAACTAACATAGCAGCGGAAAATGTAAGTACAGCTTATGATACAAAGTTAAACATTATTACAACTTTTCAAACTGTCTCAAAGCAAAAGCAAGGTAAAGGATGTACACTACTAATGCCCAAGTAGCGACCACCAACGACACAGGGAGAATATCTATATATCATACGTGGAAGCCTCCTGCCCGCCTCCGAATCAGCTACTCGCGCATCACCAGCTAACCTGTCTCTAGTCTGCTCGTGTGAGCACCTAGAGTAATAAGAGGAGACATAAAACTATGGGTCAGACATAAAGCCTGGTATGAGCGATACGCATCTAAACAGAACAATAACAGGTAGACTAAAACATACCCGAACCTGGGACTGCAACCAAAGAGTTAGCACTACATACTGTAAAACACTCTAAGGTGCCATATCAAATGGTGTAAAGATACGGAGGTGGGGGTGTGCATGTCATAGTGATGGCAAACAATCAAACATAGCAACCATCCTCACATCTCTCACTCAGTGCGTAAAGCATACGATATTCACCACTTCGATCACCCAACATACCTTGCTACGATCACTTTGCCCCATGAAGTCATAAATGGCTTCACTGCACTGATAACGTAGCCACTAATCCTTCGCTATGTCCACTTGCCCCATGGAGTTATTCACCCCATCTGCGCTGGCTCATAGCCTTACCAATCATTTACTATGTCCACTTGCCCCATGGAGTTATTCACCCCATCTGCGTTGTCTCGTAGTCTTACTACGCATCACCTTGCCCCTCAAGTCATAATGACTCTACTGCACTGATAACGTAGTCTTGCTACCATCACCTTGCCCCTCGAGTCGCAATGACTCTACTGCACTGATAAGTAGCCCTTCGTCCATTTTTAGTGGTGAATCGAAGTTATGAACGTCGACAACTCCTTAGCACACGCCCCGCAGCAAAGTCCAACCATGGAGTGAACTCATCGGTTCCCAATTGGATCCTGAGCTCTAACTTCCCATATTGGACTACCTTTGCATCTCGGGTTATTGGTCAATACTGGGTTAGGTCGGATTCCCCTTCAAGCCATCGGTTCGGGTCGGGTCCACTATGCTGCGTTAGTTCATGGTCTTCTTCTGGTAACGGTTCGCTTCGGGTTCACTGCATCGCGTCGGTTCGGGTCGGGTGTCCCACTTCGGGTCGGGTGCCATCTCCCATCCAGTTCGTGCTTTCACTCCGATCAGCTCCCTCGCCCTTAATTTGTTCCGATCGATCCTCCTCGTTTAGCCACTCCGATCCCCCTCCTTTATCCGATCCGATCCCAATATTGCTAGCATGGACTTCCTTTTTGCCAGTTCTCTCAAGTGTCAAGTTCCGATCTGATCGAATCCCTTGCCCAGTTCACTTATCCGATCCGAGCCACCATATCCGATCCGATCCGAAACCTGCACTGTTTCCTGAAGCTTTTCCAGCAAGTATTTACGCCATTCGACGATGTTTTCGACCATTCTAACTATAGAAATCAATCACAAAGCATATCATACAGTCATAGCAACAAGCATAATCAATCACAAACATCAAAACATCAACATGATAGGTTAAAATGGATCAAACATACCTAAAAACCCATATTTCCCCTTAAGCATGTTTAGGTGAAACTAATGATAGGATTAGCAAAACTTAACCAAATTAACCCAAATTCATATCAGAGGTCTAAAACATCATTTAAGAATTTATGAACATTTTTCCAGAATTTTATCAAGTTTAAATTCGCTAATTAACACTAATTACCCTTAATTAACTATAATTAGTGCAAAACTATGCAAATCACTCACCTTAGCCACAAATAAACTAAGATCTGAAATAAATCTCTGATTTGATGCAAATCCCAATGCTAAACAGCAGCTCCAATGTTGATTTGGTGTAGATCTCCCTTGATTTGATGCTGCTAAGCTTAATCCTTGATCGAAAGATGATTTGGAGGTGATTTAGAGGTTGGAGGCCATTTTTAGGGTTTCTTGGAGATAAGTGGAGGCTAGAAAACTGAAATGGAATGATTCTCTAACTCATTTCAGCCTCCCCATAACCCTAATCCCGAAATGGGTTATGGGCCTATTCACTAATCACCCTATTTGGCCCGGTTAAGCAGTTTTTCACCTTCCAAACCTTAATTCAGCCATATCTCCCAAACGGTAAGTCCGTTTGGCTATTATGACCACTCTACGGAAAGGTAAACTATCAAACGAAACTAATGGAAGTGGTTTCAGGTCAAAATTCCTTTCCAATCAAAGTTACGGCCAAAAAAAGATTAGCTAGGGGCAAAACGGTCATTTAAAAATCGACAAAAATTATGAACATGGGAAATGACTCTAATGGATGTTTCCCAAAGTTACATGACCATACGACTTCATATGGGAAAGAAATAAATATTCTATGATCCTCCGATGCGTAGAATGCAGGTTGTTACATTCTCCCCCCCCCCCCCCCCCTTAAGTAATTTCGCCCCTGAAATTCCCTAATCAAAATACACACAAAGGGTTCCGCATGCCTATCAACCATAAAACAACAATCAAACATGCAAAACAAGCAAAACAAGTCTATCCTAGCATGCAGAATAACTAAATTCCGAAGTAAGTCTTACCAGGCAAAGAGTTCTGGATACGCCTTCCTAATGCTCTCCTCTGTTTCCCAAGTACAATCATTCTCGTTCTCACCCCACTGAACCTTGACTAGCTTTACCGCCTTCCTTCGAAGTTGCTTCGTATCGTGCCCCGCAATATGAATCGGCTTGCGGTTCTCAACCGCCTCGGGTTCTACTTCGAAGTCCTCTAACTGATCAGGTGAAATAGTCATATTTGAGTCGTGAACGAACTTCCTTAGTTGGGAAACATGAAATACATTGTGAACTCCCGTCATCTTCTCTGGTAAGCCAACTCTATATGCCAAATTCCCGACTAGTTCAAGAACAGGGAATGGGCCAACAAATCTTGGTGCTAACTTGCCCCTCCTGCCAAATCGTATCACGCTCTTCAACGGAGAAATCTTGACAAACACGAAGTCACCAACGGAGAATTTTAAGTCTCTTCTCCTTTTATCAGCATAACTTTTCTGCCTATCATGGGCAGCTTTCATTCGTTGTCGAATGTTCTTAATCTTATCTGAAGTTTCCTTCACCACATCTGGTCCAAGCATAAACTTCTCGCCAGTCTCTATCCAACATGATGGTGAGTTGCACGGTCTTCCGTACAAAGCTTCATATGGAGCCATACCGATAATTGATTGGTAGCTATTATTATATGCAAACTATACTAGATGCAAATGGTCATCCCATGATCCACCAAAATCAAATATACAAGCTCTCAAGAGATCTTCCAATATACGATTCACCCTCTCCATCTGACCGTCGGTCTGAGGATGATATGCGGTACTGAGATGTAATCCTGACCCTAGAGCCTCTTGTAAGCTCTTCCAAAACCCACTAGTGAACAACGGATCTCGGTCACTCACAATGCTTTTAGGTACTCCATGAAATCTCACTACCCACTTCATATACAATTCTGCCAACTTGGCTGCCGTTCTGGTCGATTTGACTGGTATAAATCTTGCGCTCTTAGTCAGTCGATCCACAATTACCCAAATGCTATCATATCCCGATCTAGTCTTTGGTAAACCATCGATGAAATCCATCGAGACTTGCTCCCATTTCCATTCGGGAATTTCTAATGGTTGCAACAACCCACTAGGCTTCTTTTGCTCGGCTTTAACTAGCTGACAATTCATGCATTTGGATATAAACTTCCAAACGTCTATTTTCATCCTTTCTCAGTAGTAAGTCTGCTTCATGTCTCGATACATCTTATTACCACCGGGATGTATAGTCAGTTTTGAGTGATGACATTCTCTAAGCACTTCATCTCTCAACCCATTTACGTCGGGTACAGCTAGTCTTCCATTCTTTCTAAGCCATCCATCTCGATCAAGCCCATACACATTCATCTCCTCACTGTCGATGTTCATCTCTAACCTGGAGATGATTTCCAATAGATTAGGATCGTCCCTCTGACTGGAACCAATCCGCTCTATCAAAGTGGGTCTGATCGTCAAATTAGCTAGCATGACTGGATCCAATTCGCACTTTGGTCTGAAATCAAACCCCACGATATACTCCAGTTGCTTCCATTCAAGAAACATTGCCCCTAAACTGGCATGTCTCCTATTCAAGGCATCGGCTACCGCATTACCTTTCCCAGGTGTGTATGCGATATCAAAATCATACGAAGCCAAGAACTCTAACCATCTCTGCTGACGGAGATTCAGATCTTTCTGGGAGAAGAGATACTTTAACGATTTACGATCGGTGAACAACTCAAATCTTTCTCCCAAGAGATAATGTCTCCACATCTTCAGCGCAAACACAATCGCTGCCAATTCCAAATCATGGGTAGGATACTTCTTCTCATGCGGCTTTAGCTGTCGACTAGCATAAGCTACAACCCTACCTCCTTGCATCAACACAGCACCTAGTCCGGTACCACAAGCATCCGTGTATACCGTCATCTCTTCATTCCCCTTAGGAATGACTAGCACTGGCGCACGCGTCAACCTTTCCTTTAGACTCTTGAATGCATTCTCACACACTCCGTCCCAGATGAAGGACTGATTCTTCTTAGTCAACTGAGTCAACGGTGCTGCTATCTTGGAGAAGTCCTGGATAAACTTACGATAATATCCAGCTAACCCCAAGAAACTTCTTACATCTGTTGCATTCTTGGGCGTAGGCCAATCCTGTACCGTAGCCACATTCGCAGGGTCCACGACAGTACCATTCTCGGAAACACCATGACCCAAGAATCTCACTTCCCTTCTCCAAAAATGACACTTAGAGAATTTCGCTTTCAATTGGTGTTTCCTCAACACCTCCATCACTATCCTCAAGTGCCCCTTGTGTTCCTCCTCTGTCCTTGAGTAAACAAGGATATCATCCACGAACACAAGAACAAACTTATTCAACTTATCTCTGAATACTCGACTCATAAGATCCATAAAATAGGCTGCTGCATTGGTTAACCCAAATGGCATGACCAACCACTCATAAAATACATACGACGTCCTAAATGCCGTTTTCGGAACACTCTCATCCGCTACTCGGAGCTGATGAAATCCTGTCGCGAGGTCCAACTGGGAGAACACTCTTGCTCCTTCCAGTTGATCAAACAAATCATCTATCCGCGGTAGAGGATACTTATTCTTCCTCGTTACCTTATTCAACTCGCGATAGTCCACACACAAACGAAGGGAACCATCTGCCTTAGTGGCAAACACAACTGGTCCTCCCCACTCCGAGACACTCCTTCTATTTAATCCCTTCTTCAAAAGATTGCTGACTTGCACCCCGATCTATCGCTGCTCCCTTAGTGCCATACGACGAAGTGGCATCACTATAGGTCTGGCATCTTTCACTAAATCAATACGGAACTCAATCTCTCGGTGTGGTGGAAGCCGGTCACCTCCTCAAAGACGTCCGGATACGGGCCAACCACGGGCACATCTGGCAGCTCATCCTGCGGGATGTCGAGGGAATTTACAAAACTTGCCATAACCCCATCACTAGGTAGACTACCAAACACTACCCTCCGCCCATCATCCGCCCTAACTGTCACCAAAAAGCCCTCACAGTCTACCACCACCCCGTATCTTTGGAGCCAATCGACTCCCAATATAATGCCATACCCAGTAAAGCCCAAGACAAAGCAATCACAAACAAACATACATTCATGACTCGATAAGACCAAATTTCGGCAAATCATACTAAGACTAGTCGAACCACCAATCGGGTTCGTCACAACGAATGGTCTATCGACTATCTCGGGTTCCAGTCCTAACCTATCTACTAGGTCACTAGATATGAAGGAACGGGAAGCCCCGGTATCAAACAAAACTCGAACTGGTACATCATAAATAGAAAGCATACCTTGAATAACAACATTCTTTCCTTTCTCCGCCGCAGTTGGGGCATTCGACGAAGAAGGAACAACATCAATAACATATGCTTTCACAATCTGCTTCTCCTTAAGAGGTTGCGGACACTTATCCTTGAAATGTCCCACTTGACCACAGTTGAAGCACTTCTTATCCGCTGGTTTGGCCCAACAATCTTTAGCATAATGGCCCTTCTTACCACAGCTGAAGCACTCAACATCTTTCTTGTTCTTTTTCTGGCCACCCTTAGATTGGTCCTGCTTCCTCTTATTCTGAGAGTTATTCTTGCCTCCACCGCCTGCTTGCGGTTTTGGCCCTTCTACAGATGCAGCCTCAGTCTTTGGCTTAGGGTAAAGACTCTCTGATCTCAAAGCTTTCCCCACAATCGATTCAAAAGTCTCATCGATGTGTGGTTGATAAGCCTTTCCCCCAAGTATCCATCCAAACCAGTAATGAACTTCTCGTTCTTCTTCTCAGGAGTATCGATAAGAGATAGTCCATACTTCGACAAGGTGTCGAACTCAGCAATATAGTCAGAGACTGCCCTACCACTCTGCTTGAGTTCCAAGAATCTCTTAAACAACACTGACTTCTGGGCAGCTGGAATGAACTTCTCGCTAAAGCGAGCCTTGAACTGATCCCAAGTAACCTAGTCTTCTGGAGTAGCTGTTCTAATGGCATTCCACCAATTCATCGCTCGCCCTTGCAGTTGACGAGACGCTAGCCTTCTCTTCATCACATCCTCAAGACCCAAGTCATCAAAGATATGGTCGCAGCTATCCATCCAATCTTGAACATCTATGGACGACTCCGAGCCTTGAACTGATCCCAAGTAACCTGATCTTCTGGAGTAGTTGTTCTAATGGCATTCCACCAATTCATCGCTCGCCCTTGCAGTTGATGAGACGCTAGCATTCTCTTCATCGCATCCTCAAGACCCAAGTCATCGAAGATACGGTCACAGCTATCCATCCAATCTTGAACATCTGTGGCTGACTCCGTCCCATGGAACGGCTTCCCACCAAGGTTAGTGTAATCCTTGCACAACTTGGCGAAATCGACCCTAGGCGCCTGCACTACTGGGCCAACACCAACTCCGGGATTGGGAACTGTCCCTTGCACTTCTCTAAGCATGTCTCTCATGAGGTCAGTAAACATCGCCCTCATGTCAGCGGCATTCCCATTATTGGCTCCTCTACCAGCACCTCTAGCATATCGGCTCATCGTCAATCTGAAAAAGGGAAACGATTAACGAACCCATAGTGGTGCTAGTGCAGTACGACTTCATTCTTATACTACCAATAGTATATATATATAGCTTTTGAAAACAGAAGTAATCACAAATACGCGCTCTCATATTCCTACTATCTCTCCCTAGTGTCTTTCCATAGGTTAACTACGCAACCTAGAGCTCTGATACCAAGTGTGACGGCCTGCCCCATACCAACCGACATTTACTCCAAAAGTGCGCTGTACACATGTCCAGTTAGCACAGAACAGGTCGTCAAAAGAAAAAGGGGAAGAAGGAAATGAACATACAAGGAACCTGTAGAATGTCTCACAGCGCATAGGATAAAATATAATAATAACATACTTGACATAAAACAGGTGAGACAGTGCATAAGCTGAAACAACTAACATAGCAGCGGAAAATGTAAGTACAGCTTATGATCCAAAGTTAAACATTATTACAACTTTTCAAACTGTCTCAAAGCAATAGCAAGGTAAAGGAGGTACACTACTAATGCCCAAGTAGCGACCACCAATGACACAGGGAGAATATCTATATATCATACGTGGAAGCCTCCTGCCCGCCTCCGAATCAGCTACTCGCGCATCACCAGCTAGCCTGTCTCTAGTCTGCTCGTGTGAGCACCCAGAGTAATAAGAGGAGACATAAAACTCTGGGTCAGACATAAAGCCTGGTATGAGCGATAAGCATCTAAACAGAACAATAACAGGTAGACTAAAACATACCCGAACCTGGACCTGCAACCAAAGAGTTAGCACTACATACTGTACAACACTCTAAGGTGCCATATCAAACGGTGTAAAGATACGGAGGTGGGGGTGTGCATGTCATAGTGATGGCAAACAATCAAACATAGAAACCATCCTCACATCTCTCACTCAGTGCGTAAAGCATACGATATTCACCACTTCGATCACCCAACATACCTTGCTACGATCACTTTGCCCCATGAAGTCATAAATGGCTTCACTGCACTGATAACGTAGCCACTAATCCTTCGCTATGTCCACTTGGCCCATGGAGTTATTCACCCCATCTGCACTGGCTCATAGCCTTACCAATCCTTTACTATGTCCACTTGCCCCATGGAGTTATTCACCCCATCTGCGCTGGCTCGTAGTCTTACTACGCATCACCTTGCCCCTCAAGTCATATTGACTCTACTGCACTGATAACGTAGTCTTGCTACCATCACCTTGCCCCTCGAGTCGCAATGACTCTACTGCACTGATAAGTAGCCCTTCGTCCATTTTTAGTGGTGAATCGAAGTTATGAACGTCGACAACTCCTTAGCACACGCCCCGCAGCAAAGTCCAACCATGGAGTGAACTCATCGGTTCCCAATTGGATCCTGAGCTCTAACTTCCCATATTGGACTACCTTTGCATTTCGGGTTATTGGTCAATACTGGGTCGGGTCGGATTCCCCTTCAAGCCATCGGTTCGGGTCGGGTCCACTATGCTGCGTTAGTTCATGGTCTTCTTCTGGTAACGGTTCGCTTCGGGTTCACTGCATCGCGTCGGTTCGGGTCGGGTGTCCCACTTCGGGTCGGGTCGGGTGCCATCTCCCATCCAGTTCGTGCTTCCGCTCCGATCAGCTCTCTCGCCCTTAATTTGTTCCGATCTGATCCTCCTTGTTTAACCGCTCCGATCCCCCTCCTTTATCCGATCTGATCCCAATATTGCTAGCATGGACTTCCTTTTTGCCAGATCTCTCAAGTGTCAAGTTCCGATCCGATCGAATCCCTTGCCCAGTTCACTTATCCGATCCGAGCCACCATATCCGATCCGATCCGAAACCTGCACTGTTTCCTGAAGCTTTTCCAGCAAGTATTTACGCCATTCGACGACGTTTTCGACCATTCTAACTATAGAAATCAATCACAAAGCATATCATACAGTCATAGCAACATGCATAATCAATCACAAACATCAAAACATCAACATGATAGGTTAAAATGGATCAAACATACCTAAAAACCCATATTTCCCCTTAAGCATGTTTAGGTGAAACAAATGATAGGATTAGCAAAACTTAACCAAATTAACCCAAATTCATATCAGAGATCTAAAACATCGTTTAAGAATTTATGAACATTTTTCCAGAATTTTATCAAGTTTAAATTCGCTAATTAACACTAATTACCCTTAATTAACCATAATTAGTGCAAAACTATGCAAATCACTTACCTTAGCCATAAATAAACTAAGATCTGAAATAAATCTCTGATTTGATGCAAATCCCAATGCTAAACAGCAGCTCCAATGTTGATTTGGTGTAGATCTCCCTTGATTTGATGTTGCTAAGCTTAATCCTTGATCAAAAGATGATTTGGAGGTGATTTAGAGGTTGGAGGCCATTTTTAGGGTTTCTTGGAGATAAGTGGAGGCTAGAAAACTGAAATGGAATGATTCTCTAACTCATTTCAGCCTCCCCATAACCCTAATCCCGAAATGGATTATGGGCTTATTCACTAATCACCCTATTTGGCCCGGTTAAGCAGTTTTTCACCTTCCAAACCTTAATTCAACCATATCTCCCAAACGGTAAGTCCGTTTGGCTATTATGACCACTCTACGGAAAGGTAAACCATCAAACGAAGCTAATGGAAGTGGTTTTAGGTCAAAATTCCTTTCTAATCAAAAGTTATGGCCAAAACAAGATCAACTAGGGGCAAAACGGTCATTTAAAAATCGACAAAAATAATGAACATGGGAAATGACTCCAATGGATGTTTCCCAAAGTTACATGACCATACGACTTCATATGGGAAAGAAAGAAATATTCTACGATCCTCCGATGCGTAGAATGCGGGTTGTTACAGTTATAGTAGTTAAAACCATCATTTATGTTAGATTAGAAAGAACATTTATGTTAAATTTGAAAGAACATGTATGTTAAAAATTTGAAGAACATTTATGTGAAATTAGAAAGAACATTTATGTTAGATTAGAAAGAACATTTATGTTAAATTTGAAAGAACATTTATGTTAAAAATTTGAAGAACATTTATGTGAAATTAGAAAGAATATTTATGATAAAAATTTGAAAGAACATTTATGTCAGATTAAAAAGGGAATTCATTAAAATATTCAAATTAGAATGAAATCGTGTTAACATAAAAATCACATTTTTTAAAAGGGAATTCATTAAAATATTCAAATCAGGATGGAATTGTGTTAACATAAAAATGAATGTCTTTTTAATTGTTTCCCTTAAAACAAATATAACTTAGAAAAATAAACAATCTTTTATTTATGTTCTCTAATGTAATTAAAAAGTAGATTTGACATGTATCAAAATCACATTTTTTATGTAAGTATAGAAATTGAGAAAGTACCAAGTTTTATTAAGATTTGGAAGGGGTAAGTTATAGTATCTGAAATCAAATTATTTTGGAAATATAGAATATTCCAAAATCAAGATATTTTGAAATGCGAAACATTTTAAAATAATATTTTAAGTAGAACAATTATAATGATAAATTAAAATTGTACTTGGACACGAGGTTAGGTCACATTTGTGGTGGAAGTCTGCCCGGACCCGACCGGCATATCCAGCAGCCACAAATGTCGGGCGTAATGTGAGAGGCCAAGTGCACAAATACAAATTGGGCGAAGACACGAGGTTAAGCCCAACTTGTGGGAGAAATCTGCCCGGAACCGACCGGCCTATCCAGCATCCACAAGTTGTAGGCCTAATGTGGGAGGTCTGGCCCATATTAAAATATAAATGGATAAATTAGAAATTGACGTTATTTTCAAACCGTCATGTGTTAATAATGAAATAAATATTTTCACCTCCAAGTTTGCTATAAAAGAAAGTTACATTTTTAATGTAATAAGATAAGGATTATAAAAGTTTTACATTTTTCTTAATGTAAATAAGAATTAGAAAAGTTACATTTTTCCTAATGTAAATAAAAGGAAAATAGGAAGTTACATTTTTATATGTAATTGGTGTAATATAGAAACCGACATTTTTCAATGTAAATAAGGATGAAATATTTTTTTTTTATATGCAAATAAAAAGGATTGACATTTTTCAATGTAATCAGAGGAAACAAAAGAATGATTAGGAATTTATATTTTCCAATGTAAGTAGAATATGAGATAAAGGTTACATTTTCTATATAATAATATATTGAAATATAAGTTTACATTTCTCAATGTAAATAAAATAGGAATAGAAATTTACATTTTTCAATGTAAATAATAAGATTATAAATTTACATTTCTAAGGAATGGATTTTCATTAGAAAAATAATGAAACCAAATATACATTTGGTGTAAATTGAAAAATGGAAGAGTAAAATATACATTGTTATGTTTAGGATGTGTGTGTAAAGTAAAAATAGCGATAGATCGTTATAAATTATTAACGACGATATGAAATGGTTTTCAAATTTATATATGCGAGAGTTATTTGGAAAGTACGAGTTTACTCTCATTCCAAATAATGATACGACGTTTGAAGAATTGAAGACGACGATGGAAGACCGACGATCTTTACATCGCATGGGTAACTAGTGTTGAGGCCCTTGATTGATTTGCTCCCAAGACGGGGCTAAAATGGTAGTTATCTGGACGTAGTGCTGATTTGTATGGATTTGGCATTTTCTCAGACCCAAAGCATAAGCTTATAAATGGAATGTGTGTTTGGCATCGTACTCCTTTATATATTGTACTTATTGATTTTCTGCTGAATGTATGAATGCTTGGTGGTGGGGAATTTATTCTCTTGCTTAACACCCTTTCATATATTTCGGCAAAGGATTGGTAGTGTGATATGGAGTGACGATGTGGCATGCTAAGATGCATATAATCAAGGCTTTGTTGAAGAGCAGGCCCTGTGGGATGATCAAAGCATAGCCTGTTTAGGCATAGCTTTGTGTATAGCGTGACTTCGCAAGCCTCACACACCGGCGGAGTCTAAAACGAGAGAAGGGAACGCAGGGAGAGTAACACGTTTCTTTCTAGCTAGAAGTGGTGTTTGGGCTTTAATACGGCCCGGCATTTTACTTATGTGGATGATGGAATGAGGCGCCTCGGATGATAGGTCCTATAGGACCGGGAAACGTGTGTTCAGGAATAACTAATCCACAACTCGTATGGTGGACCGGCCCTGCAGGATCCAAGGGTTAACTGCGGGGAATCCTGAGACATTAGCTAGAGTGTCTCGAATCGGTAAGGAGCTCCTCCCTAGCCTTGACTCATGATGGAAACCCAATTTCCAATACGACCTCATCTGGTTTTGATTGTATTACTAGTATGGAAGCATAGTATTATGGTATCTATGTGTCCTAGGATTGATACATTATGATTGAACTGTTTTTGAAAACATATATACACTAATAATAATATCAAATTCGTTTTTATCGTATCGAGCATTTTTGACCATTATAAGGTAAAACCCTATCCTCCGGTTTGCGTTGCATTGTGTGATGGGACTTGGGTCTTATGATGGTTTCATTTATCCAAAAAGCATTACGTTGTTTTAACGATTTACTTTTGTTTATGCACCGGCAATCCATTGGAGTAAACCCGTTCCGAGTTAGCGGCATGGTCCTTGGATTTTCCTTATTACTATTAGTTAAATTAGTTAAGAATTCTCACACCAGTCCCATGACTGACCCGTTGGTTTTTTTCCACCTTTACAAACTCGGGTGCCCTCTTTCCACACGGGCAGTCGAGTAGTTTGTCTACAGGTTCTTACCTCGAGCAGGATTCTGGATTGAAGCCTAAAGCTGTGTCCAAAGCATAGTTGTCTTCCGCTGCCTTAGTTATTTTATTTGCGCTGCAATGTATTAAAATAATGTAAAATTATCTACTGCTGTAATTATTAGTCAGTGTACTCTGATATTCTGCAATCTGATGTAACATTTATTATTGATGTTATAAAAGTCTGTTGTTGTTCTAATGTATTGTATTCCCAAAGTTGAAGTATTCGTGGATTTGCAACCTTTGGGTCAGACTTGTGTTGTTTATGGTCGATCCAAAGAGCGGGAATTTACGGGTCTTTACAATCTTTCTAGTTAATAACTGGTTCATTTTGAAAAAAAAAATTATCTTTACAAATGTGGGATTTTTCATCCAAATTTTTTCCAAATCATTTATTATGTTTTTCCATATTTTTAATAATTTTATTAAGGCCCTTACAGTCGGTTTCCAATAACGGCCACCGAACTGCATTCATAGCGACCTTTTCTGATATTGATTTGGACATAATTTGAAATCCAACCATTAGATTTCAGTTCTCTTATATTCATTGGAAAGCTCTTTTCAATACGAACCCAACGGTTCTGATTTTAAAAGAATCCGACGATCGAATTTCCCGTTACGTCGATTTGAAGTTAATGGTCGAAATTCACGAATGGTCGGGACGCAACACGTTCTATTCAAACCATTTATATATATATATATAATATTTTTTGTTCAAAACGTATTTTATAAATTCGTTTTAAAAACGATTCCCACTTCCATTTCAATTTTAAATTAAAAATTGAATACTTCTTATCATTATAAAATTTAAATGAAAACATTTTCAAAATATCAGATTTTGAAATCATTTCCTTTTCAATATTCATTATAAACTGAATAAAATTGATATAAATATCGCTCACATTAAAATGGCGCATAACTAATCAACATGGCTTCACATATTTCAATATTTTCATGTCCATCCAAAATTGAACATCAAATTCACATTTAAATCCTTTATTGAATATTATTTTAAAATATTCGTTATTTTAAAATATTCTTTCTTTCTCAATTGGAATCAGACCCAATCAATTTCCATATAATTTATTTATATGGATTTCATACAATACATGTATACAACAACAATGATAACCAATCATCCATCATCTAGAGTGTATTACACAACTGCATAAGCATTAAATATAAATAATTAACGCTTACAACAGTCTATTGTAACGATACAGATTTCGCTCGGACCTAATTGATCGCAAAATTGACCAAGACCGTTCGAATCACGCATACGCTAACTCTGGGCATAAAATACATCAGAACAAATAAAATAAGAGTTTTATAAGCATCATAATAATGTTACATCAGAATGCAGAATATATCAGAGTACATCGATAAATAATACTGCAACGGAAGATTGATTTACAATAAATTTAATACAATGCAGTGGAACCAATAAACTAACACAGCGGAAGCCTATCAATGCTTTAGACGCATCTTTAAGCTTCAATCCAGAATCCTGCTCAATAAATAAATATCTGCAAAACAAACCACTCGGCTGCCCGTGTGGAAATAGAGGCACCTGAGTTTACAAGTGAAACAAACTACGAGTTAGTCATGGGACTAGTATGAGAAATCTTACTTAACTTATTTAATAATAAGGCTAATCACAGGACCACGTCGCTAATGCAGAACGGGTTTACTCCCTTGGATCGCCAGTGCATAAAATAAAGTAAATCTTTTAAGCAACACAATACTTTTTAGAAAAATGAAACCATTATAAGATTCAAGTTCCATAACACAATGCAACGCAAACCAGAGGATAGAGTTTTACCATATAATGTCGAAAAATGCTTGATACGAATAGCATGAAATTATTTGATATTATTACTAGTGTCTAGTCAATTTAAAACACTTTTCAATATAAATGTACCTATCCTAGATGACATAGCTACCATATACTATGTCGCCATATATAGGTTCACAATCAAATCCGTAGTGTCGTATTGGAAATTGGGTTTCCATCATGAGTCAAGGTAAGGGATGGTTCCCTTACCGATTCGAGACACTCTAGCAAATGCCTTAGGGCTCGGACGATGGCGAACACTTGGATCCTCCAAGGCCGGTCCACACATACTTTAGTTGATTGGTTATTCCTGAACACAAGTTTCCTAATCCTATCGGACTTATCACTTGGCCAGTAGCGACCAATATATTGAGGTACCTCGCAATCGATCATCCACATAAGTAAAAATGTCTGGGCTCCATACCATGACACCACTCCTAGCTAGAAAGAAACGCATGCACTCCTTGGGTCCCTTATCCCGTTTCTGACTCATACCGAGGTGTGAGGCTCGCGAATTAATGTTATACATAAAGCTATGCTAATTAGAGTTGTGCTTTGATCATCAACCATAAGGCTCTTCTTTTCAACAAAAGACTTAATCAATTGCATCTTGGTATGCCACATTGACAATCCACGCCATACGACTGATGTCTATCAATATATAACACCTAAGATCGTATGTCTCAGAGAAGGGTGTTAAGCAAGAGAATAAATTCTCCGCCACTAAACAGATATATATTTAATAGAAATCAATCAACACAGAATGAAATCCAATGTCAGACATACATCTATTTACAAGTCCATTCTGGGTTTGAACGAAACCGGAGACACCTTATTCCTCGTTCCATATGTCCAATACGAAAGAGAGGTCCTCACATATCTGGACAATCAACAAGTACATCCGGACAACTACCACTCTAACCCTTTCCTAGGAGCTAACAAGTCTAGGGCATCAGTAGTCATCCATTCGATGTGAAGATCACTGGTCTTCAACCACTGTCTTTATTGTCTTCGACTTTTAGTCATCGTATAATTATTTGAAATGAGATTTAACTCGGCCTTTTCAAATAATCCTCGAATATATATTATTCAAATCATTTCTTTCTTTAGTAAATTTAAATCAATTTTATAGAATAATGTCAAATAAATCTAACCATCCATATTACTTTATAAACCAAGGGAAATTGGTTTATTTTCATTCCATATCGTTTATAAATTTTATAATGATTTTTCACTATTTTCATTTATATAAAATAGCCCATTTAATTCGATCGACGTTTTAGGTCATTACGCGGCTCTGGCGCTGTTTTTATTCAGATTTGAATTACACATTTCTTGAAATATAACCGTTGGATCTTAACAAATTTAATATCATTGGAAAGATCTTTCCAAAGCGAACCCAACAGTTCTAGTTTTGGGAAAATCTAACACCGGATCTCTCTGTATAATAGTTTAAAGTTACGATTCCAAAACGCAAACTACCGCGTGCGATTCATTTTATTTTAATTTATATATATATATATATATATATATAATTGATTCGACGATTTCAACTCCATTTATTCTGTTACATGTAAATTTTTTACAACTCACGTTCATGTTAAAAATTATATTTTTAACATACAAACATATATTTCAAGACATGATTTTTTTTTGGATAATTCCCATTTATGTTAAAAATTATATTTTTGAGATACAAACATACATTTCAAGACATGACTATTTAATTCATTTCATTAACATGTTATAAATAATATTTTTACCTCACAAAAATATTTTAACATTTTTTTCTTTTATACTGCTTCACTAACATGTTAAAGACGATGTTTTTATCTAACAAAACATTTTTAACATGTGAATCTTTTATTTTAACTAACCTGATAAAAATGACCTTTTTAATGGCAAACATGTTTTAACATATAATTCTTTTTAACTTCACTAACTTGTTAATAATGACGTTATTTTAATGAATCAATACATGTTTAACAAATGATTTTTTTTCTAACTTCTCTAACATGTAAATAACATTATTTTAATGGATCAATACATGTTTAACAAATGATCCTTTTTTCTAACTTCCCTAATACGTAAATAACATTATTTTAATGAATCAATACATGTTTAACAAATGAACCTTTTTCTAACTTCTCTTACATGTAAATAACAATATTTTAATGAATCGAAACATGTTTAACAAATGATCCTTTTTCTAACTTCTCTAACATGTAAATAACATTATTTTAATGAATCAATACATGTTTAATAAATGAACATTTTTCTATTAACATCGCTAACATGTAAATGATAATGTTTTAGTAAACAAAACATATATTAACTTTGATCGTTTTTCTACTTCGCTAGCATGTAAATGATAATGTTTAAATAAACAAAACATATATTAACAAATGATCATTTTTCTTTTTTGCTAACATGTAAATGATAATGTTTTAATAAACAAAATATGTATTAACAAATAATCATTTTTCTTTTTTGCTAACATGTAAGTGATAATGTTTTAATAAACAAAACATATATTAACAAATAATCATTTTTCTTTTTCGCTAACATGTAAATGATATTGTTTTAATTTAGCAAAATCACTTTAATGAATCAAACATACAATAAAAATATAATTTTTATTGTCCAATTTTTTTATTTAAAACATGATTCTTTTTAATGAATCAATAATACAATAAAATTGTAATTTTTATTGTCCAATCTTTTTATTTAAAACATGATTCTTTTTCATGAATCAATAATGCAATAAAAATGTAATTTTTATTGTTAAAAACATTTTCTTCAATCATGCATCTTCTTAACTTCACATACATGTTAAATTTACATTTTTAAGTGAACAAAATCATATTTTTAACATATGATTATTCTTAAATTAACACCACTAACATGTTAATAACAATATTTTAATCCAACCTACGTACAATAAAAATGTAAATTTTTTATTGTTAACATGTTTTTGTTTCAAACAATGAATGTTTTATATCATTCCTACATACACAATAAAAATGTAAATTTTTATTGTTAACATATTTTATTTCAAACAATGATCTTTTTTAATCATTCCTACATACACAATAAAAATGTAAGTTTTTATTGTTAACATGTTTTATTTCAGACAATGGTCTTTTTTAATCATTCCTACATACACAATAAAAATGTAAATTTTTATTGTTAACATGTTTCATTTCAAACAATGATCTTTTTTTAATCATTCCTACGTACACAATAAAAATGTAAATTTTTATTGTTTATATGTTTTATTTCAAACAATGATCCTTTTTAATCATTCCTACGTACATAATAAAAATGTAAATTTTTATTCTTAACATGTTTTATTTCAAACAATGATCTTTTTTAATCATTCCTACATACGCAATAAAAATGTTAATTTTTATTGTTAACGTGTTTTATTTCAAACAATGATCCTTTTTAATCATTCCTACATACACAATAAAAATGTAAATTTTTGTTGTTAACATGTTTTATTTCAAACAATGATCTTTTTTAATCATTCCTACAGACACAATAAAAATGTAATTTTTTGTTGTTAACATGTTTTATTTCTAACATGACATTCTTCTCAAACAAAAGCATGATTCAACAAAGGATCGTTTTATTTTTCTACACAATTGATATACACGTAAATGTGTATATTTTATCCGCTTATTTATCTAGTTTTCTATTTAAAATAATTAATATTGTGCATTTATAGCTGTGTTTTCAGGTTGTTGACAAGAATCATGGTTTAGAGCATTTGATGAATAAAGCATGAAGAATTTGCTGAAAAAGAGTGAAGTTAAAATTACTAAAGCTTGAAGAGTTTAAAGCTTGAAGAACGGTTGCAAATAGAGTTCAGTTGGGTAGATTTGGCTCACTAAAGACTCATATTATGTTCACATTGGCTCAATTGCAGACCATTTCACTCATGTAGCGTTCACATTAGCTCCTTTGCAAGGCTTCTCATTCATGCACTGCACGCGTTCACACTGGCTCACTTACAAGGCCTCTTACTCTACAACCCCGTTCACACTAGATTATGTGTTATATGGGCTAATTCATTAGTCCCACATTGTGGAATTTGCCAAGTAGTCTTTGTCATATCAGCTATAAATACCTTGTATCTCATTCATGTAAAGACACACTTAGTTTTATTCTGTAATCCTTTTCTTGGAATAAAACTCTTCTTTCTCTCTTCTATTTAGTTTTTATTTGCATTTTATTTATGTTCATGTCTGTTATTTTCTTTTTCTTTTCTTTTAGCTATGTCTAGCTAATCCTCTTTGATTAGGGGGTGATGACGCTAATAGATATGATTCAATATGAATCGCATAGCCAAAAGATTTGAACTTCATGTATGTAGATCTAGATATGAACCAAGGGTTAGATCTGAACCTTCATACCCTGTGTGGTTTAAGAGCTGTGCTCCTTCACAGGGTATATTCGAGTTCAATCTAACACTTATCAGATTTAGATTTAATATTTAGGGTTTTAGAAATAAAATAGTGAATCTGTACTGATAGCCTATGGTTGTAGAGC
Source organism: Allium sativum (assembly GCA_030737875.1). Lineage (NCBI taxonomy): Eukaryota > Viridiplantae > Streptophyta > Magnoliopsida > Asparagales > Amaryllidaceae > Allium > Allium sativum. The sequence continues at coordinate 672,896,010 of CM060909.1, read as the reverse complement.
TGAGCTCCTGCATAGGCTATGCTTGTCGTTATTTACATATTTGTTTCTAAAAACCTATTATCGTTGATTCATGTTTGTGACAGAAACATGTATTAGATCTGGTTAATCTTTTGGCTATTGATGATTATGAATCTGATCTATGTCATTATCCCCTAATTGCTTTCACTTATTGTTAAAACTCTCTTTTATTTAATTTCTGCTATTTTCTTTGTTTTTAACCAATCAAAAGTTAGGGATAACTTGATTGGATTTATTAATAAAATAATTTGGTCCCAGAGTTCGACACCCTCTACAACGATCCTTGTTGTTTAGGAAAGACGAACGAATTTTACAGTTGTTTACAATTGTTTAATTTGTTCGCAAACAAATTTTGGCGCCATTGCCGGGGACCAAAATAATTTTAATTAGTAGATTCTTCGGGTTATATTTTTTTTCTTTTTCCTTTTGTTTTCCATCATAAATAAAAAAAACTGTTAGTCTATTTTTATTGTTATTTTTTATTTTGTTCCTTTTGTTGTCTTTTATATATAGTAGAAAATTCTTGATTAGGTTGATTGATTCTGTAATCGTCCTACAAGAGAAAAAAAGAAAAAAAAATTGTTTGATTTGTTTCCTCTTTCATTGCCTTTTTCATTTCTGTTCTTTTACATTTCTTTCCTTTTGTCTACAAATTATTTCCAAAAAAAAATCCTCTTGCAATTTGATTTTCTTCCACTTTTTGCCCTCTACATCCAAAACTACAAAACCAGCGTGACTTTCAGATCTCCACCATAGTTCACAAAATTCCCCAAGCCTGTCTTGCCAGCATACTATCCATCACAGTAAAACCTTTCCATCTTTCACCAATACCCCGTCCACCAGATCATCTCCTGTTATTTCATCCACCCTTCAAGCCAACCACAGCTATTTTCAATCCACAGCAAACCCATCTCTTCATAAATCAACTCACTCCACTACACAACCATCCTTCCGCAACACAGCAAACACATACTCATCGCCATCAAACCACCGCAAGTTTCAACAACCACCTCCCCATACATTGGACACCCCGCAACCCTCACATTCTCCTCTTCCAATACAGTGCCATATACCCATCACCTGACCCCCATTTCGACAGTCCGGTTGCAACTACCAATTCACCCATTTCAATACCATACAAGGAGCACCACCTTAAGTCCCTTTTCTTCCAGCAATCTCCTGTTCTCTACACTTCACAATGCCTATTCAGAAGAAAAAAAACCACACGCAAACAAATTTCGGATCTGTCATTCTACCTCGTCTTCCCCAAACCCAGCATCAACTCGACAACTCGCAACAAATTCAAACCAGTTGCCCTAAATCGAACGCCTCAACCTTCAAATCACCCAAAACCCCAAAATCAAAACCGCTCTCCTCCAACTGCACTTCACATCACCTCTGAAACACACACCTACTCCATCCAACGCAATCATAGAACCCTTAACCATCAAATCAACTGTACCAACCGAAACGGAACCGCCACTTCTAGTCTACCAGAGAAATCTGAATTGCAAATCACCTTAAATTCGAAACTCAAATTCACACCCAAATTCACCACTTACACTTTCCCACTACACAATCGCGATTGCGATACCCGCATCCACTTGCGACTCCTGGGAATTTAGATTTAGATTTGATTTTTGAAGTTGAGTTTTGGGTTTTGGAAATTGTTGGATTTCACAATTTGAGTTTTCTGTTTCGAAATTTTCAAAGATCGAGGGTGTGATATTGTGATTTGTGAATAAGGTCGGTCTGTTGTTTTTTTATATAGTGAACTTGGGTCGGTTTCATTCTCAAGTGGGCCGGGTTTGTGTGCTTGATCAGTTAGTGGACTGGGTTTGTGTGCGTTGATTATTTAGCTGGAATTTAGAGAATGTGTGTTTTATTATTTAGGTCGATTGTCCTATACTACATAGAGTTGTGTTAGTACCTTTCCAATTTTAATTTGTTCTTTAAAAAAAAAATCTTTGCCATTTGTTTTTATTTAATTTTAGTTTTTCACTCATTTTATTTTCATTCTACTGTTCAAAAAAAAAGGAGAGAAAATTTTACGAAAACAAGTACAGTGGAAATTTGAAAAAGGCCTAAAAAAAAAAAAAATCGAGCTCCTAGCCTGAACCCATGCCGCAGCGCAGTAAAACAATTAATAGAAAGAAAAACAAGAATAAATCTGCGGACGATTCAGACAGGTTGGAGCGGTTGAATACCAAGTGGGGTGTGAACGCGCTAGCACTTCTCAATTGCACTGGACGGACTGTCGATCAAGGTGAGTATTTTCGAACTCTACAGGGACTGCTGCTGCAAATAAAAAAAAATATAGATAGTGCTTGTAAAAATCTTCTGCAGGTCATCGGCTTGCTTGTAAAAAAAAAAAATTATTTCTGTAATTTCCTGTTCTGTGACGGTTCTGAGACTGTTCATTCTGTGACTGAATATTTTGCCTGTTGATGTGTGGTTTAATTTTTTTTAAAACGAACGTGGAATAATTGGAAATTTTGTTTTTTTTTTAAATAAATTATTTTTGAAATCAAATTGAGGATCCCCCAAAGCTCATTTGACAAAATGTTCGTTAAATTGACAATTAGGATTGATACTCTCTGAGGTGTCTAAGGAACGGTAGAGTTTCGAACTCAAACAGGTACTTAAACCTTCAGTTGTGTTTCTACGGTGATTCATGACACACTGATAACCCCTGTCCGAACCTGGCCCAGACCTGTATTCATACAATCCGAAGTTGTTGATTTTAACAATTTTTCTAGAGCTTCTTTATAACCACAAGTTTTGCAACTGATTTTTCGACGAAAAACTCTCTTCTTCTAGTACATGCGCGCTTGCCCCATGAACAACCAAAATTTCAATTCTTTTCTAAATTCAAATGATTTTGGTTTCAATTCAAATCAGAATGAATTTCAAGCTGAAAACGTTTCGAATAATTTCCACCAATCTCATCAAACGATTGTACCCGAATATGAAAATTGTCATTCTAGGATTAATGAGAATTTATCTAAGATGAGTCGACTATTAGCGCAAATGGATAAGAAAAATGCTGAATTTCAAAACAATTGCAACACGGGTTTTAACGAAATTTTTGAAAACCAAAATGATTTTCATAATACGAGTGAATGTCAAATGTTGGTTATCGAATATGAAAAATGTGTTGCGAACAAATTAAATTTCTGGCAATGTTGGTTGTGGAAAATAAATAACCGACGACTTCTAAGAGATGAAGTGGATGAATTTTTAAGGTCAACCAATGAGGAACGCATAGAAACGATGAATCTAAAAAACAACATTTTGAAATCTAATGTGTCTACCAATTTTCTTGAAGAATGCCTGAGTGAAATTGATCAAATAATGCATGAAATTTGGATTTGTCGCGAGGAAATCAAGGAATGGGCGCGAGCTTTAGATGAAAAAGATTCTGAAAATAAAGATATAGAAAACATGCGTATCATTGAACAACTATCTCAATACACCATTGAATTTTGGCAAAATCTAGAAAATCAATTACTTGAGGGAATTAATGATGTTGATGACTTTAAGGATTCCATGAAACTTGGATTGACTTACATTGAAGAACTGGCTCAAAGAATGGACAATAGCGAACAAGTTTCTTATCGGATTGTTTATCAAATTTCTCTTCTTCAAACTGAAGTTACAAACTTGTTCAACAACTAAAAATCCCAATCTAGTGACAATCAACTATCTGCCAATGTTTCTTTTGAAACAAATAGTCAGCCCTTAACTTCGTCACAACAGTACATAACGATTATTGATGATTCCGACGATATGACTGTTGATGAAAATGAAAATTTTGAAAAATCTCTGGTGCAAAACTCTGATTTCTGCGAAACTGAAATTCAAACTCAAACTGATGCTTCTGCTGAAAATTCAACTCTTATTGAAATAGGAAATTTTCAACTAACAACTTTTGAAATTGATGAAAATCTTAATGAAGTTGTTGAAACCTCTGTAATTGATTTGAATTTAAATTCTCTCGAAAACAAAGACGTCAATTTTCAATTTGATCTTCCTCTCTCAAATTTTGAAAATTTTGAAAATTTAACAACTTTAGATTGTCAATCTGAAAAAAATGATGAAGTTGGTAACAACTGTTTGAGTGAGGACGACTTTGATGAGCGAAAACTTCTTGAACTGATTGACGATAACGTGTTTGGGTATGACACTGAAAATGAAACTTTTGAAAACTTTGAAATTCTTGATGTTGAAAACAACGAAACTGCTGAATGTGATCTTAAACACATCGACGATTTTTTTAAAATTGTTGAAAATCCTTGCAACTTGATCATTTCAACTGAAACACACTGTGATCACTCGTTTTTCACTGATAAATTTCAGCAGTATATGAACTCCTTTTGGAATAACACTGTTTTTGAGAGAACACAATTTTGAAATTTACTTAAAATTCATTTGTTTGGTTTTAACTTTAGGTTTACAAATGAACCTTTAGTTAACAAAATTTCAAATATCAAAGCAAAACTGAACAATATTTCTCGAAACAAGTGTGGGGGTGAGAGTGATGCACACGTCTCTCAATTTATACATCATCTGAACAAATCAAATTTTTTTTTCGAAACTTTTACTAAATCCCAGCTCGGTGATCTCTCTTTAGTTGCCACAGAAATTCAATTTGATTTTAGGATCAATTGTAAGCTCAAAATTTTAAAATTTGCAACTCAAACTTTTGAAAAAACAAAATTTGTTTCTCCAAATCTGAGACGAGATATAAAATTCTTTATGATTTGGTTTTCTGTGCTGAAGCTGTGTCTCATAATCTTAATGAGGCTGATCCATTGGTCCATTGTGGACCAGTTCATCTATTCGATGACTGCGTATTTTCTGCATGTGTACTCGGTAAGCCATGCTGACCCTCTTATTTTTATTTCCCTTTCACTAAGATATGTCTGATTAACGATGGTGAGGACACAGTCACACTCAAGTGTGGAGGGAATTTACATTACATCAGCAATCAAATTTTATGAACTAGGTCATTCATTGAACAAGGATTAACTTAAACTCATAAATAACACCTTGGTTCTTGTTTGATAAGTTGAATTTTTGGGTGATGGGAATGAACATTATTTATTCATTGAATTGTAATGTGTCTTTTTGAGATGCTAGCTTGAGACTGTGCAGACGTTAGTTGTGTTCTGGAGTAACTGTGTCAACCTTTGTTATACATGTTAGAACGTGCAAGTAAAAATAATCAAAAAAAATAGAAGTCAAATAATAATGATTTTGAACTTACATTGGATTTTCTGAGTTCGTTTTCATGCATAATATCTTCTTTTCACTCAAATTTTCAGAATCGTAAGTTCTAAAATCCACTTGGCCCAGTTAAGGAGAAATGACTCATGGTAGCGTTCTTCTTCGATACCCCATATTATTCAAACCCAAGTTTTAGTCGATTTACATCCATGTTTCAACAAGTTTGTCTTATATTGGTATACTCAAGAACCTTTGTTTAAAGGTCAAAAACGTCACTTTTTATACCAATATTACACCACCCATTCCGTACTTGTTTTAAGGTAGGATAACCATATACCACATCTTATTTTATATGGGTTATCTATCTTACGAAAATTTGCTTATCATTCCTTTCAGCTTTTTGTATAACATCAATCCAGACTTGTGTGTTGAATTAAGGTTATAGAAGTAGAGTAACTAGGGCACAAAACTTTCCTTTCATGAAGTGTTGGTAGTAGAGGAGGAATCAAATGAAATCATGTACGTCATCATTCCATCTCCATTCATCATTCATCATGCAAAAGAAAAAAAGAAGAAAAAAAAAAAGAAGAAAAAAGGAATAGAAAAAAAAATGAAATAAAGAGAGAGTCTCTCTGAATAAAATAGTCTTCATCATTCCTGACTATGAAGCATCCATTTCCATTCCATCCACATCCATCATACCGTACTTAGAAGCACGGATTGTAGTTGAGGAGATGATAGGAAACAAAACGCCCATATGTGCCTTAGTATTACTTTATCTTTTGTAGCTTGAAATTCAACTAATACACTTGCCCTCTTATCTAGAATATTTTTAGAACTTACAAAAATTTTCCTTCATCTATGCATAACTCATATCCAATACATTACAGTTACATTGGTGCAAAATTATTCAAAAAAAAAAAAGAATAAAGAAATGATTGGGTGTACATTGTCGATGTGTAGAACTTTGGTTGACACCACGCTCTTAACCTTCAAGACAATTACATTGTTATCAATGAATTACGATTCAGCTTGAAAAATTTTGTTCATTTTTGCACTAATTATGGGATGGACAATTTAGGGCTAAACCGTTACTATTGAAGTTAGGTGAAATCCTTGGAATGTGAAAGACCTTAAATATATTGTTTGATTAATCCGCGTACATAAGACGCTTTGGATTTTGTGGGTAGTATCCGCTGAAAACCCTCACGAGACAACACTCGTCCTACTGGGGACACCCGGAGGTTTAACGGCTTGTTGCATATGCTAAATGCAATCGTGTTTCCTACGAAAGTGTGACATATCTTAGTTTAGTTTAGTTTATCCGAGGACGAATAAAAAGATAAGTGTGGGGGTATTTGATATACACGTAAATGTGTATATTTTATCCGTTTATTTGTCTAGTTTTCTATTTAAAATAATTAATATTGTGCATTTATAGCTGTGTTTTTAGATTGTTGACAAGAATCATAGTTTAGAGCATTTGATGAATAAAGCATGAAGAATTTGCTGAAAAAGAGTGAAGTTAAAATTACTAAAGCTTGAAGAGTGTTAGATCAAAATTTGGACCTAACACCCAAATTGTTCTGAATCTTATAGAGTTTCAACTGAAGAATGAGGAAAAAGAAAATAACACACAAAATTTATAGTGGTTCGGCGTTAATGAGCCTATGTCCACTTTATATATTATTGATTATACTTTGAAAGCTAATACAATCAATGATTTCTCTCAATACTGTAGTAGTTTGACAATAATGGCGGATTCAGTACTCAATATTGCCAAAAAGATCCTTAAAAATGCCAAGCTCCGGGCTATTTATAGCTAATTTTGTCAGGCGGATCGTAGTAACACATGGCACGAATCACGAGGACATCGGATCGCATCGCTGCCGTTGAAGAAATAGTCAAATTAGCCATTGTGGACAAGTGTCGCGATCCCCTTGAAAATTAGATCGTGCAGATGGGGAGAATCGGTCAAAATGACGGTTAGTGACACGTGTCGCTAGATCCGTGCGTCTCGGATCGCTGAAGACTAGCTCGTGTTTGAACGGGTCAGAGGCTCTGCCATGCATCAGGGGATCAGATCGGTCTATACTGGGCAATAATACATGTATGGATCGAATCGCATAAAGGTGCCGTTTCGCTGATGAAATGGGGGCGATCCAATAAGGTGCGATCCGATATGGGGGCGATCCGATGAGGGGCGAGTCAATGGTGCGATCCGTTCCTTCATGTACTTAGAGAATGTGGTTTCATGCTTTCTTCTTATGAATGAACCTGGGTGGCTTGGTCAAAAAGCTAGCCAACATTTTGCCCCCTCGAAGTATGTTTTATCGATGATGGAACATGCTTCGAAGCTATAGAACCGTCTGTTCACATCGAGTCGCAAAACAGTGAACGATTCCTTTTCTGGGACTTTTCAGAGTCTTCATCACTGGATCTGTCGGTCATTTATCGATTCGTATCGCGTACTCGAGTCGCGGTCCGTTAGCAAGCCATTCGTTTCGTTCTTTGGTGAGCACTTGGGCTTCTTTACGGAACGGAACGAAATGGGCTTCTCTCCGAGACGTGGTGGACTTTTGGTTCGCGGCCCGCCTATTTTCGCGGATCGAATAAGACAAAAAAGGGGAGACAAACAGTCGCCCTTTTGCCTATATATGTCGACCCTCCTCTTCACTTTATTCCTTCTTCCTTCTTTCGTATTGTATCGCCTGCATCATTGAGGAAAAACCATAGTTTTTCAAACCTCCAAAAATCTGACTGTTCTCCCAACTTTTATAAAGGTAATCTATCGAAAGCATCCTTATTCGATATCGCTCTCAATTTTATGAGTTTTTTCGACTGGTTTGAGGGAGAAACGATGGAATTTTGTGATTTTTTGAGGGAACCAGCGAGGCGCCATGGCTGATGGGCTCAGAGGTTGGAATTCGGAAATGAGAAGGAGAGGAGAAAAACGGAGGAGGAAGGAGAAGAGAGAAGGCCGGTTCGGATCGTGGGCAAGGAGAGGAAAGGAAGAAGATGAAGGCCAGTGGCGAGTCGGAGGGTCGTGGTGGCGGCAGTGGCGCGCTTCGTGGGGGACTGCAATGATCCAGCAAAGACCCTGATCACTCAATTTCATGATTCGTGAGGGGGGCGATCCCTCTGCGCTGCGATCCGAAGGAGGGCGATCCCTCTACCCTGCGATCCGAAGAAGGGCGAACTGTCATACACATCGCGGTCCGACTTGTAGTTCACGATCCAAACAAATTTTGAACCTTAGACGATGCCTTGTCACCATAAAATTCTGAACAGTTAGGCTAGGGCCTTGATTTGGACTTTCTAGACTAAATGACCACATTATTTAACTGCATATGATGACTAATATTTTGATGATCTTGATAGCTTTTACGCTTTATCTTTAATGCATGCACAAGCACACACACCGGCATTTGCACACACGGGGGGCGGGTAGTTTTAATCTCATTTTTCATGTTTTCTCGCCTAGCAGTAATGTCGGATAATCAATCTTCATCAAGATCCGCTACAGAAACGGAGTCCGAGGTTCCTGAGCGATACAACCCTGAGGTCCCTCCAATTAACCCAGGAGGTGAAGATTCTGGCTCTGAATACGAGGCAACGGAATCAAATCCGTCTGAAAGTACTTCATCTAGTGAAGAATCTGAGATAGACAGGCGAGCTCCCGACGAGATTCCTGGCGCGCTCGGATTAGATAAATTTTCTGATTCTTTAGCATCTAAGCTCGATGATATAAAGCTTAAAAGAATCTGCTTGAGACACGGGATTCCTTGGGATGATGTCATGACACCCGGTAGCGAAGATAGACCCCACTTAGCTCCGGAAGGATATATGGCAATCAGTCGAACCATGTTCTTGGTTGGAGCTATTCCTCCGTTTCCTTCAATCGCCATCGAGACTTTAAAACGACTGGGTATCACTCTGATGCAGCTTCATCCGAATGCCTACGCATCTTTATACACCCTATATATTGCATACGCGGAGATCCTACATACCGAACTCACATTCAGAGATTTGACATTCTTCTTTCTTTTCAAGCATCGTTCTTCGGCAACTCCAAATTTCTCTTTCTTTGAATCGGCGGCGAATAGGAAGGTTCTGTACGATGGATACAGCAATATAGGGGATCCTAAGTATGATTGGTTCTATATAAAGAAACAGGCCGGATGCTCAAGAAGATGGCTTAAATCAAGTAAACTTCAAGCTTTTAACTGAATATCCTGTTCAAGAAGTCGAAGCATTAACATTCTTTGCCCTTTTTCTTTGTCCTAAACAGATCACGTCTTCCCGAAAACGGAGGATCCGCTATACAACAATCGATTGTCTATTCTTCTACAAAGCAGATCCGACTTTCTAAGGATCAAAAAATGCATTACTGATGAGAATCTTCATAAGCACCATCTTCTGCATATAAGATTTGGACTTGGCGTTGGCGGCAAACCCTATAAGTACGTGCCTCCAACGGAAGGAGAGGGAACATCGCAAGCAGCAGAAACAACTGAGTTTCGCAAGAGTCCTTCCCCGATAGTCATCCAAGACGATGAGGACCTGAATATATACAAAGGGGATGAGGCCCGAGGTGACAAGTCCAAGGAAATCCCAGTTTCTACTCCAATCGAACCCACTGCTCCCGATGACTTGACAAACGAACAGCTATTCAAAGAGCTGAGCAAAATTCCTCTGCCCGACGATGTATACACAGAGAGGGACTTTGAAGGGGAGCCATTCTTCCCTACTTCTGAGGAGGCCATCGCTCCAACTAGAGAACAAGAAACTGGTCAGATGAGCCTGTCTTCAGGCCCGGGTCTGTTAGGGGGAATCATATGGGATGCACAAATCACACACACTGTCTGACCCCGTATGCTTATATCGTCAACATTCAAAGTTTTAATATGCTCTCTTCTCTTTTGCAGGAAAGATGTCCCGCAGGCGATCTTATTCTTATCGTTCTCTTCGTGAGGGCACACCCAGTCTTCATCCGGGTACTGAGCGCTCTCGCGGCCCTTCTCACAAGCCGACTTCCTCGCAACCTCGGTCTCCACCAAAATCGACATCTGCCAAGCTTTCCAGCTATCCAGTAGTTCCTGCAGGGGGAAAGAAACTTCCTAAAGAGTTAACTCCTCCGAAAAGTGCTCCCTCTCACAGCAGGTCGTCAAAAAGGCATCACGAATCTATAGATAAAAGCAAAGATCCAATCAAAGAGCCTGAAAAGGAGAGGAGTGACATCGTCCCTTCCAGCCAGCCAGAGTTGGCTGCCCCCGGGTCACGGGACTACATCCATGGTCCTGAGATTCAAGGTAGGCTGGAAAAGCTGCGGGAACAATTCCCAGACATATTCTTCGACAAGATGACGTTTGTTCCAGCCTTGGAACCGGTCCCTAAGAACTGGGATAATGAAGTTGTTGGGCACATCCGCCACATAGCCAGGCAGTATGAGATGATGAAGAAACATGCAGTTAACCTTTCAGAAGTCATTCGAACGCTTGAAATAGAAGCACATAGATCTAAAGCAAAACTTGAAAACAACGAAAGGGCCAGGACAAAGATGGAGAAGGACCTGGAAGATGCTCAATCCAAACTTGCTTTGGCCCGGAGAGATGTCGAAAATTATAAAACCGAATTGGAGAATGCTAAGAAACGCTTTCATTCGGAACTTGACTCCAATAGCCAAGAGAAAATGGCCTTAAAGAAGGAGGTTGAAGATCTCAAAATGGCCAATATTGAGTTGAAAACAGCACAAGGCCATTTTGAAGCTGAGAGAGCTGCTTGGGAGGCAGAAAAAGCAAGTTTGAAAGAAAGTTTGGCTTTGGCTAAAGTAGAAAAGGTGATTTTGAATGATCAGGTCGCGGATGCGGAGAGACGGGCAGCTCTCGCCGAAAAGAATGTTGAAAGCGCCATCGAAATGGCTACTGCTTCAAACAACAAGATCCTCGCAAGAGAGAAGGATATCGAGGGGTTTGAAGAGATGATTTTTGACTTTCTTGGCCAAGTCCTCAAAACCCGCAACATTTCGTGGATCCCGGATTACCACGTTACTTTAGCCAATTTATGGGATGCCATTGTTGAGGGTGAAAAGCAGAAATTGGGGGTCGAAGAAATTGATGAAGATGAGTTGATGAAGAGTATCTTGAGGGATAACGAGCCTGAGGACCTGGCAGAGGGTCGTCGTCTGATTCTAGCGGAGATGGAAAAGGAGAGGGCCCTGGCTAAGGGTAAAGGCAAAGCTGACGAGGGCTCGAGTTCAGCCGTGGAGCCCAAGACCTCCGAAGTTGAGGAATACCATCCTGATGATCCACTAATCCCTTTGGGCCTAACTCCCGTGGTTGTTCGAGCTCCTGCAACTACTCAAGAAGGAGGATCTGCTGAAGGTATCTCCCTTTTTCCCCATAATTTGTTAAAGCAATTGTGAATTGTCATCGTCTGGTAGAACAACCAATTGAATTAGTAACGTGTGGTCCCCATAATACAGGTGGTGAGCCCGCCGACAAGGGTGTTGAAAAAGAAAAAGAGGCGGAGAAGGAGGCTGTCTTGCCAGGTGCCAGTGTTGATATATCAAAGCAGGCTGAGGACACAACAGCAGAGAAAAGCAACCTGGCACCTAGTACTGATGTTCCCAAGGATGCTGAGACCATCGAGGCCTTGAAAGACATGGATGGGCGCCATGTAGAGGATGAGGAAGATATTATTGGCGCCAAAAAGGCCGACGACGATGACGACGAAACCCTGGCCAGCAGAAAGGCTAGGCAGGAAAAAGAGACGGCTTCGAAGAAGGTGGCAGAAGAGGCTTTGGACGTAGTCCCTCTTGCAGAATTTGATCCCAAAACTGGGATGATTTTGAAAATCCAGCCCAAATCCATCAGCAGACAGCTTCATTTTGCAAATCCTGATGACTTCCCGGCTTCCCTTTCTGATAAAAGGAAGGAAAAGGAAGTGGAAGAGGAATCTTCTGAAGAGTCGGATGTTCCTCTCATAGACAAAAGGAAGAGGAAGAAAGGGGATCAATCCGATGCCGACAAGGCGAAGCTGGAGAAACAAAAGCAGGAGAAGAGGCCAAAGCGTAAATAGGATATTGTTGCTTGTTGATATTTTGTCTTTAGGTTTTCCACTGGTCAAGACATGTAATTATGAGACTGGTCCACACTTTCCTTTCTAGGTTGTTTTTCACTTTGTTGGTTCGCAGTATATAAATGAAAGTTTTTCTCTTTTTGCATCATTGAGTACCTGTATTCAAATAAACTTTCCATGTTTAGTCATAGACCATCTAATTATAATTACAAATCAATCCAACAACAGAAGGAAAATTTTCGTGCTGCATTGCTGCATTAAAGTTCATGTGTATATGCATATGGCCCGTAATCAATCATTAACGTAACGCTCAACTAGGGCTTATTAAAAATTGATTAGCATTATTTGCAGGTTGCCCCCTATTTCTGAATATGGGGTACTTAGAGAATTTCACAAGATAACCGTTCTTGTGGTACCAAATCTCTAGCACCTTCCTTAGCGCTTATCCATAGACTCCTTTATACTCTCCTGGCGGTTGTCGGGGGTAGAGTTCAAATTCAACAGTTCAGTCGGTCCCTGTTCCTTTAGTAGGGAAGGTGTTCTTTCTCAGCGCTCAATCGGAGACGCTTTTATACTTTCTCTCTCTCTGGAGAGTTAGAGTTTGAGCTGGGCAATTCATTCGCTCCCCGATCCTTTAGCGGGGAAGGAACTCTTTCTCAGCGCTCAATCGGAGATGCTTTTATACTCTCTCTCTCTCTCTGGAGAGTTAGAGTTCGAGCTCGGCGATTCATTCGCTCCCCGATCCTTCAACGGGGAAGGAGCTCTTTCTCAACGCTCAATCGGAGACGCTTTTATACTCTCTCTCTCTTTAGAGAGTTAGAGTTCGAGCTCAGCGATTCGTTCGCTCACCGATCCTTCAGCGGGGAAGGAGCTCTTTCTCAGCGCTCAATCGGAGACGCTTTTATACTCTCTCTCTCTCTCTCTGGAGAGTTAGAGTTCGAGCTCAGCGATTCGTTCGCTCCCCGATCCTTCAGCGGGGAAGGAGCTCTTTCTCAGCGCTCAATCGGAGACGCTTTTATACTCTCTCTCTCTGGAGAGTTAGAGTTCGAGCTCAGCGATTCGTTCGCTCCCCGATCCTTCAGCGGGGAAGGAGCTCTTTCTCAGCGCTCAATCGGAGATGCTTTTATACTCTCTCTCTCTCTAGAGAGTTAGAGTTCGAGCTCGGCGATTCGTTCGGTCCCCGATCCTTCAGCGGGGAAGGAGCTCTTTCTCAGTGCTCAATCGGAGACGCTTTTATACTCTCTCTCTCTGGAGAGTTAGAGTTCGAGCTCAGCGATTCGTTCGCTCCCCGATCCTTCAGCGGGGAAGGAGCTCTTTCTCAGCGCTCAATCGGAGATGCTTTTATACTCTCTCTCTCTCTCTGGAGAGTTAGAGTTCGAGCTCAGCGATTCGTTCGCTCCCCGATCCTTCAGCGAGGAAGGAGCTCTTTCTCAGCGCTCAATCGAAGACGCTTTTATACTCTCCCTCTCTCTGGAGAGTTAGAGCGCTATCAACGATATAATTTACTTTATTGTATCCTCAGAATTTTGACTTGTGATTACATTCCATTCTGATGGAAGGCATTTATGATTATATGCTTCTGGGATCGTTGGATTATTCACAACGATTTTTATAACAAATAAACAGGCAGATAAATAAAGGTGCAATAAAGGTAAATGACACACAATATTTTTATAGTGGTTCGGTCGAATCATGACCTACGTCCACTTTATAATTTTTTGCTTTAAGGAATCAGAAAATTCTAGGCAAGTCGTGCCTTGTACATGGTTTTCAACAAAGCAAAAGAATAGATTTGAAACTTTTATGTTAAGTATGGCCGTAAATGTTGGGCATTCCACACTCTGGGGATTTCCTTTCCATCTACGGTTGCCAGCTTGAAGGTTCCATTATCAATCTTGCTCAGAATGGAGTACGGTCCTTCCCACTTCGCTCCCATATGAGTTGGGGGTGGAAAGACACGTTTCAGAACCAAGTCTCCAGGTTGCCAGGTTCGGGCTCGAACCTTTTTGTTGTAATATCGAGCGACCTGTTGTTTGCATCTCAAGGCACGCAGGTTTGCATCATCCCTCTTTTCTTCTATCATATAAAGGGACTCAAGGAGCAATTCATTATTGGTCATCGGGTCATAATAAGTCACCCGGTGAGAAGGTACCTTTATCTCAACCGGGATGACTGCTTCCATTCCAAAAGCAAGGGAGAACGGGGTATCTCCTGTTGCCGATTTATATGTTGTCCTGTAGGCCCATAGTGCCAAGGGCAATTCATCAGCCCACATGGCTTTAGCCCGCTTCAGTCTTCTTTTCAGAATGGACTTAATTACTTTATTTGCCGCTTCGACTTGTCCGTTCGATTGCGGGTGCGCCACAGAGGTGTACCGATTCTCAATGTGGTATTTTTGGCAGAAATTTCTGAATTCAGCGCTATCGAACTGAGTTCCGTTATCCGTTATCACAATCTTTGGAATCCCAAATCGGCAAATGATGTTTCGAACGATAAAATTGATCACTCGTTTGGTTGTGATTGTAGTTAGTGGTTCAGCCTCGACCCACTTAGTGAAATAATCCACGGCCACAATAGCGAACTTTGCTCCGCCCCTTGCTATGGGGAGACTTCCAATGATATCAATTCCCCACATAGCGAAAGGCCATGGGCTCATCATTGTTTTAACTGGTTAGGAGGTGCTCTAGGTATTTTTGAAAATCTCTGGCACGCATCACACCGTCGTGCGTATCTTGCCGCATCCTTGTTTATGGTAGGCCAGAAATAACCTTGCCGCAACACCTTTTTTCCAAAGTTTGCCCTCCAGTGTGGTCGCCGCATTCGCCTTCGTGTACCTCCTACAGCACACGCTTGATGTCATCGTGAGCTATGCACCGGTGGAGGGGCATTGAAAATCCTTGTCTGTAAAGAACTCCGCCTTGCAGAACGTATCGGGCAGCTTTACGAATTTCTTTACGCCTCTCGTTTTTCTTGGTCGGAAGCGCTCCATTCATCAGGAAATTCTTTAGAGGGGTCATCCACGACTCCCTTTCTGGTTCCGCCTCTAGTATTAGATCGATCTCCATTTGATCAATACTAGGGGACCGAAGTACTTCAACGGGGGCTAGCCCGATCTCTTCAGGATCGTCGGAACTAGCCATCTTTGCCAATTTATCCGCCTGTTGATTCTCTGACCGCGGTATGTGATATATGCTGTAGTGATCAAAATCGTTCAGCAACTCCTTCACTTTCTTCAAGTATAAAATCAATCTTGCACTTTTAGCTTGGAATTTTCCAGTAACCTGGTTCACAACTAACTTGGAGTCGCAAAAGATGTTCAGCTTTGTGACCTCTAATTCCTTTGCGATCCTTAATCCAGCTATCAAGGCTTCAAATTCGGAGTCGTTGTTAGTGGCGTGAAACTCCATCCGGATAGCATAGGATATCAATCGTTTCTCTGGAGTTTCAAGCACTATTCCAGCGCCGGATCTTTCGTTATTCCTAGCGCCATCGGTATACAATCTCCAGGCATTGGGATCGAAAAGTAGTTTTGAAGGATCACTTCTTCGTTGGCTATATCTTCCTCCGGGACGGTAAACTCTGCTATGAAGTCGGCTATCACTTGCTCTCGAATTGACCGTCTAGGCTGAAAGTTCAGATCAAATTGACTTAACTCAATGTTCCATTTGAGTAATCTTCCAGACGCCTCTGGTCTCTGTAAAACTTGTTTGAGTGGGTGATCGGTGTATACGGTAATGGGATGCGCCTGAAAATAATGTCGAAGCTTTCTAGAGGCGATCAGTAAACTATACGCCAAATTTTCTATCCTTGGATAATTACGCTCTGCCGCCGTCAATTTTTTGCTCACATAATACACGAGTCTTTGGACCTTATCTTCTTCTCTTACCAACGCTGAGCTGATCGCGTGGGATGACACCGCCAAGTACACGAATAAGTCCTCGTGATCCATCGACTTAGATAATATCGGAGGTTTCTCCAGGTGCCTCAGTAAGTTCTGGAATGCTTCTATGCAGTCGGGCGTCCATTTGAAGTGGCGTTTTCCCCGCTTTATTAATTCGAAGAATGGGATGCATTTGTCCGTAGCCCTGGAGATAAATCTGCTTAGTGCGGCTACTTTTCCTGCAAGGCTTTGCACATCCTTAATTTGCCTAGGTTCCTGAATGTCTCTGATTGCCGCGATCTGGTCTGAATTAATCTCAATCCCACGGGAACTGACTATGAACCCCAAGAATTTTCCGGAAGCGACACCGAATGAACATTTTGTTGGGTTGACTTTCATTCCGTATTTTCGAAGGATGCCGAACATCTCTGCCAAGTCCATAGTGTGATGGGAGGATTGCTTGGACTTAACCAACATGTCGTCGACGTATACTTCCATTGTCTTCCCAATCTGGTTATAAAACATTCTGTTGACTAAGCGTTGATATGTAGCGCCTGCGTTCTTCAAGCCAAAGGGCATCACTACATAGCAATATAATCCCAGATCCGTGATAAAACTAGTGTGTTCTTGATCTGGAACATGCATTGGAATCTGGTTATATCCTGAGTAAGCATCCATAAATGAGAGAAGTTCATGACCCGCCGTCGAGTCTACCAACTGGTCGATCCGGGGTAACGGAAAACTGTCTTTTGGGCAGGCTTTGTTCAAATCCGAGAAGTCGATACACGTTCGCCACTTCCCGTTGGCCTTCTTTACCAGGACTGGATTTGAAATCCAGTCTGGATAGATCGAGTCTCTGATAAATCCGTTACTCTTTAGCTTTCTAACCTCTTCTTTCAAGGCAGCGGACCTCTCTGGTCCTAGCATTCGCCTTTTTTGCTTTACAGGAGGATGTTTAGGGTTAATGCTTAATGAATGGCTCATGATTGATGGGGATATCCCGCACATGTCTGCATGAGTCCAAGCAAATACATCCAAGTTATTTTTTAAGAAATCTGTCAGTTCTTTAGCGAGATTCGGATTTAACTGGGATCCAATCTTAAGGACCTTCTCTGGGTCACTATCATCGATCGGTACATCCACAGTTGTCTCGTTGGGAGTCGCCATTCTGCCCCCAGGTTCTTGATCCTCTCTGGGATCTATATCCTCGGGCAACTCTCTGGGCGACTCTCCAACGGTTATCCTCTTTAGTTGCTATAAGGTCTCCGCCCTTGTAGGGGGAGAAGCGCCTTTGGTTTCTATGTCCCCTCCATTGCGAAGTAACTTTAGCTCGGCAACATAACATGCTCGCGCAGCAACCTGATCTCCTCTGACAATGCCAACGCCAGCTTCTGTGGGGAATTTCAATAATAGGCACCAGGGGGCTATACAGGCTCTAAACTTTGCGAGGGCCGGTCGGCCCAGAAAGGCATTGTAGGGTGATTCAACATCCAAAACCACGAAGGGAAGGATTCTCACTCTCTGGCGTTCTCCTTCCCCAAGCGTAACTGGTAACTCTACATAACCCATTGGAGCGGTGGATGCTCCGTTAAATCCACGGATCCATCCTTAACAGGGCTTCAAGTCCTTTATTTCGAGGTTCATCTGGTCGAATGTCCTTTTGAATAGAATATTGACGGAACTCCCGTTGTCCACTAAAACCTTATGAACAGTGGCTGGTCCAATAGGTACTGTGATTACAAATGGATCTTCAGTCGGAGCATGGACTCCAATGCTTTCTCGTTCTCGGAAAACGACATCGTCGGTCATCATCTTTTGTTGCTTTACCGGGATATTGACCTCGGGGTTGCTGCACTCCCCTACCTCGAGGTGTTGCTTGGCCGCATTGACATATTGATCCAATGCCTTGGAACTGTGTCCGGCGAGATAAAGCCCTCCGATTACGGTATTGATAACGATGTCCTTTCCCTTTTGCTGGGCAGTTGGCCTGGCAGCAAGTTGATTCTGGTTCTGATTTGGGGCCTGCACGGCTTGCCCCCTATCTCTGGGCGTTACTCTATATTCATCTAATTTTCCTTCTTGAAGAAGCCTCTCAATTACGTCTCTTAGGTGGCGGCATTCATTTGTCGAATGGCCATGAATCTGATGAAAGAGACAAAACTTCCCCGTTTCGCGTTCTTTCTCCGTCGACTCTCTGGGAGGTGGCCTCATATTCTGAAGGACATTGTACGAGTCCATGAAGATATTTTCCAGAGTATCATTTATTGGCGTATAACTCTCAAAAGCCCTGGGACGAGTCCTTCTCTGTGAGTCGTTCCCTCGATTCCTCTTCCGGTTGTTACCATTACTATTATTATCATTGTTTCCTGACTGACGGCCACCCTGATTTCGATTTCTGACATTAACCTCGACCTTCCCTGAGCTTTCTCCTGTCTGCTTAATGGCGACATTGCTCTGGATTTCCTCTTTATCAGCCGTTTTTGCCTTTCGGTTAGCATATACTTCTTCCCGGCGTAAGTGTACGTTTGCTTTCTCGTAGAATAATTCTCTAGTATGGGGTGGCTTGCCTGCCAGGTATCTCCCAAATTCAGTGTCTTTATCTACTCCATCAATCAGAGCTGCGACAACGGTTGGCTCATGGGGATCTTTAACTTCAGTAGCGGCCAGGTTGAAACGGTCTAGGTACACCCTCAAACTCTCGCCTGGTCGCTGCTTGACAAGGAACAAGTCAATCACACTCTTTGTCTTTTGTGCATAGATGCGGAATTGTTCTACGAACTTTGCACTTAACTCCCTGAAGCTAGAAATCGATCTTGCTGGTAAGCGAGTAAACCATAACAATGCTACATCCTCCAAGAATATGGGAAATGCTTTGCACTTGACAGCGTCAGAAGCTGCGGCAACGGTCATTGACCAAGAATATCTCATCAGATGCTGGACGGGATCAGACCTACCCGCGTATCGGTTCATCTGTGGCATGTTGAAATGCCTCGGGAAAGTCGCATCCAAAATATCATCAGTGAAAGGGGTGTGACTGCGGTCGATTCCCCAATCTTCATTCCGTTGTCCACGGCTATCTGCCAGAATTTGATGGATCATGGCTGTAACATTCGCACTGGTCAGTGGAGGTTCAGGGTCAGTGCTTCTGGCTCGGCGAGATTCTCTAGTCTCTCTTCCGGGAGCCATCACAAAATCCGGGGCTTGGATAGGACTTCGTTGCTCCCTGTTACCATGAGCATGTGCGCAGCGACGGGGCCGAGGTAGTCTGTCATGTACAGGACTGTCCGCACCTCGAGCTCTGGGAGTTGCGGCGTGATCATTCACATTATGGTTTGAGGGCCCTGCACCCAGTGCCTCTTCTTCCCGTGACGGCAAGGTCCCGAACCGAAGCTGCTCTATGTTTTCGGCTCTCTCATATGGTTGCCGCGGTGGCCTTGGCGATTCCTCTGACGAATAAGAATATTCCGGGGTGAGCGGATGAGCTGGTGGCGTCCTTTGCCTTGCGAGTTCATCAAGCCTTCTATCCATAGCAGTCAAATTTTGTCGCAGGACGGAGCTTTCCTGCCTTTGGGCAGCCAATTCATCAAACAGTATCTCCCACATTTCGGAAAAGCGAGAGAGATCCCACTCAGTAACGGGAGCAGCAGGGTCATATTGATCATCATCACTTTCTCTTATGCGCAAGGAGCTTGAGCCAGGTCGTGCGGAGGGGCCAGGACGGTAGGAGCGAGTCATAGGCTCTTTTCCAGGTCGAGTTGTAGTCCGATCATCAATTCGGATCGCTGTGGATCGAGGATGGTGGCTCGCTGTGCCCCCCTGGGATCGAGTCGTAGTCACGGTACGCGGAGGATTCGAGGCGTTATCTCGGGATCGAGTAACCACCCCTTCAGCAGTCCGGATCACCTCGTTCTCGTCGACTCGGAGCGTGGCGTCTTCATCAGATCGGTTCGCCCCCGGCGCTCCGCGATCCAAAGTTCCCTCATTGCCTAGCTCGTGCACACTTTCTTCGACTGCTTCATTCGCGGTTTCATTGGTTCGTGAAGCTCGTACTTCCTTAGATCTCTTTCCAGCCATGATACCCGACTCGCTGGAATCTTCAAAGAACTGAATAGTGAAACTTTAGGACTGTTTTCTCAGTGAAAGCACCAAAATGTTAGATCAAAATTTGGACCTAACACCCAAATTATTCTGAATCTTATAGAGTTTCAACTGAAGAATGAGGAAAAAGAAAATAACACACAGAATTTATAGTGGTTCGGCATTAACGAGCCTACGTCCACTTTATATATTATTGATTATACTTTGAAAGCTAATACAATCAATGATTTCTCTCAATACTCTAATAGTTTGACAATAATGGTGGATTCAGTACTCAATATTGCCAAAAAGATCCTTAAAAATACCAAGCTCCGGGCTATTTATAGCTGATTTTGTCAGGCGGATCGTAGTAACACGTGGCACGAATCCCGAGGACATCAGATCGCATCGCTGCCATTGAAGAAATAGTCAAATTAGCCGTTGTGGACAGGTGTCACGATCCCCTTGAAAATCGGATCGTGCAGATGGGGAGAATCGGTCAAAATGACGGTTAGGGACACGTGTCGCTAGATCCGTGCGTCTCGGATCGCTGAAGACTAGCTCGTGTTTGAACGGGTCAGAGGCTCTGCCATGCATCAGGGGATCGGATCGGTCTATACTGGGCAATAATACATGTATGGATCGAATCGCATAGAGGTGCCGTTTCGCTGATGAAATGGGGGCGATCCGATAAGGTGCGATCCGATATGGGGGCGATCCGATGAGGGGCGAGTCAATGGTGCGATCCGTTCCTTCATGTACTTAGAGAATGTGATTTCATGCTTTCTTCTTATGAATGAACCTGGGTGGCTTGGTCAAAAAGCTAGCCAACAAAGAGTTCAAAGTTTGAAGAACGGTTGCAAATAGAGTTCAGTTCGGTAGATTTGGCTCACTAAAGACTCATATTATGTTCACATTGGCTCAATTGCAGACCATTTCACTCATGTAGCGTTCACATTAGCTCATTTGCAAGGCTTCTCATTCATGCACTGCACGCGTTCACACTGGCTCACTTACAAGGCCTCTTACTCTACAACCCCGTTCACACTAGCTTATGTGTTATATGGGCTAATTCTTTAGTCCCACATTGTGGAATTTGCCAAGTAGTCTTTGTCATATCAGCTATAAATACCTTGTATCTCATTCATGTAAAGACACACTTAGTTTTATTCTGTAATCCTTTGCTTGGAATAAAACTCTTCTTTCTCTCTTCTATTTAGATTTTATTTGCATTTTATTTATGTTCATGTCTGTTATTTTCTTTTTCTTTTCTTTTCTTTTAGCTATGTCTAGCTAATCCTCTTTGATTAGGGGGTGATGACGCTAATAGATATAATCAATATGAATCGCATAGCCAAAAGATTTGAACTTCATGTATGTAGATCTAGATATGAACCAAGGGTTAGATCTGAACCTTCATACCCTGTGTCGTTTAAGAGCTGTGCTCCTTCACAGGGTATATTCGAGTTCTATCTAACACTTATCAGATTTAGATTTAATATTTAGGGTTTTAGAAGTAAAATAGTGAATCTGTCCTGATAGCCTATGGTTGTAGAGCTGAGCTCCTGCATAGGCTATGCTTGTCGTTATTTACATATTTGTTTCGAAAAACCTATTATCGTTGATTCATGTTTGTGACAGAAACATGTATTAGATCTGGTTAATCTTTTGGCTATTGATGATTATGAATCTGATCTATGTCATTATCCCTTAATTGCTTTCACTTATTGTTAAAACTCTCTTTTATTTAATTTCTCCTATTTTCTTTGTTTTCAACCAATCAAAAGTTAGGGATAACTTGATTGGATTTATTAATAAAATAATTTGGTCCCAAAGTTCGACACCCTCTACAACGATCCTTGTTGTTTAGGAAAGACGAACGAATTTTACAGTTGTTTACAATTGTTTAATTTGTTCGCAAACAACAATTCAATCCTATAATTCATCGCAATCACAATCAATCAATTCCAATTTCATACTACACATATATGAATTTTATATGGCGCATATATATAAATTTATCATCGCAATCACAACCAATTTTATTTTAAATTTAGAAATCTCACCGATGGTTTCCACTCCGCCAAAAATTGAGAAGGGCTCCAAATCAATCCAAATTAGTTTTGTTGCGAAGCTCTCGTCGATACGGTTCCAACGGATCCTGTTTCACTGAATTCCGCATTTGTATGAAAAAGTTATGTTTTTTACAAGATTCATGTACATACATACATACATATATATGTATATATATTAACATAGGTAATTAATTAAATCCTTAACCTTAATCACTCCACTCATCCTCCTTCGTCCCCAAACACACAACATGCACCAGCCACTCCAAAAGCACGCTGTTCCATTTTCATCCCGACACCTTTTGTCATCGAATCCTCTCAAATCTTGCATACAAGCCTCAAATCTCACCACAAACTCAAATTAAGCTTGAATTCGACAAGTAATGCACCAATTTCTCCAAAAATTCAACCCTAGTCGCTTGAACATCACGTTGTAAAAATTGCTGCGACCAAAACATCTTCAAACAACCCTAAAACTCATACCAAATCGAAGAGCAATTCATGTGGATCACATATATATTTATTTCATGATTTTTAATGGAGTATTTTGGTTTCTATGATTTTTGAAAGATTGAAAAGCTCTCATTTTTAGGGTTAGAAGATGAAGAGAAAGAGGCTGCCGTTGTTTTGTGATTAGGAATAGGTTTAGAGAAGTTTAGGATGTTATATAGTGGAGCCAATTTATTTTTATTATTGATTTTATTTTTAACTATACTCAAATATCGCTCATTTTCATCGTTTAAAAATCCATATGGTCACCTACGGATTCCATTTCCGATAAAAATTGACATGCAGCTACTATTCAACATTATAGACCCAACGAAACTGGTTTCATCGAATTTTAATTCTGTATGTACAAACAACGAATTTTTAAAGTCAAACTATTATATGTTTTTCACTTAAAAAATCATGTTCGGCCACATACTAATTCTAAAAATCATGATCTTTGGAATCTGACCATTATTCGATGCTACGGATTCAATAAAATAAGTTTCGTCGAATTCGGAGGTCATCTGAATAATGTTCCTTTATAAATTTGCTTGGATTAGCTTCAAAAATGAGATTTTAGTGTATCTTTTCTTCTTGTACGCCCAAACGCTAATTTCAAAAATTATGCCCTTTTGGATTTAACCATTATTTGATGTTACAGATTAAAAAAAAGTAGAATCGAATTTCGAAGTCATCTGAATAATGTTCCCTTGTAGAATGACAGCCTATTTTTGAACAAATGATTTTTCCTCTCACGGACACGTACTAACTCTGTTCGACGCACACTTTGGAACCCAACAATGATTTGTCATTATGATTCCAAAAAAAAATTATTTTGTCGAATTCTGAGCTCTTATGCAAAATTTCATTTTTTAAGGGCTATGCGTTGATTTTCAAAATCTAATTTTATATTTTTAAAAAATAAATCTTATAAATCAATTTAATAATTTTACCGAGTTTATTTTTAGTCAATTAAAATATAAAAACTAATTTTAAAATCATTCTCAAAATTTATTTAGCAAAAATAACCAATTTCTATTCACATATTCGTTAAAATAGCTTAAATCAAAATTCTGGGTTGTTACATCTGTCAACCAATTGATTGACATACAACTAAACAATTGGGATTAGTGTACGTCAAATATCATCTCAATACCTATCTTGGGTTTTAATCAACAAACACTTATTATTATTTGTGCAGTTGGACGATATGTACAATTTATCGTCCCAATCAATATCAGTTAAATGGGTGTACATAAACAAATCATCTGTTTTGTAAATGATTATTTATTTTCATTTCAGGATAATTTTATGGCAATCACACATACGTTAAAAAATTATATTTTTTAACGACTAAATATTTCAACACATGACTATTTTATATAGTTCATACATTCAATAGAAATGATATTTTTATTGTTCAAACATTTTATTCAACACATGAATATTTTATATAGTTTATTTCAGAAAATTTCATATACATTTCAGTTTCAGAAAAATTTGGCATTATAACGGCGCATTATTAGAACCAGAGTAATGTCTAGCAATACCCCTCTCCTGATACTAGCTCGCACCATACACAATCACCAATCACAATCAATATACCACAATACAGTCAATTTCACCACAACTCAAACAAGCAACCATGGTTTGTACAAATAAATAGTGTAAGGAGCTACTAAGCCCCGTCTGCAACCTATTATATAATAACTGTAAAATAATTTTAGTGGGAGAGAGTTCTCGCGGTCATTTTCCACTCCGTCTTTCTTTATTGGATGGTTTGAATTTAAATCTGCTCTAAATTCTAACAAGCTCCAAATTTGACCCAGTTAGTCTTGTTGTGAAGCTCTTGTCCCTGCGATCACAATGGATCCTGCTTCACACGATATGGAGTTCGTATGAGAAAGATACGCTATTATAAAGGCTAATGACATTTTAAATATAACTAATATTGTTATTAATTAAATTAAATTAACCTCCTTCCTTAGATTAACTCCAGGTCGACGTTCAACATAACCCTTCGAAACTAGGGTTCGATTTTGTGAGCATCACCGTTGCTGTGAAAATGATCAGACTGCACCACGTTCTTCGCCGCCGTGAGGCACGCCTTGAGCCACCAACCTCGTGCAACTTGGTTGCACCGTCATCCCCAGAAATGGTCTCGAAGTCGATGCCATTGAACTCGAATACCAGCAAAATCGAGACTCTAGAGCCAATCAAAGTGGTATGGATCGAAAGCTCTTGGGATTCTCTTTAGTGTCTGCTTTGGAAATTTTGGATTTTATTATGTGGATTGGGATTAAAAATCAAATCAAATTCGGTGCTTCTTTTTCCATCGTTTTATCTAGGGCTGGCGGGGGTCATTTTCGAGGGAGATGGGGTTGGTTTTTTTCAATATTTATATAACATTTAATAATAAATTAATCCGAAAAAAGGAGATTTTACATTCGTACTTCAAATCAAACCAACCGAATGTCGCCCCCAACCAAATACCCCCATTCCGAACACAATTGGATATGTCCCGTAAGCCAATTCGACTGTTTCAATCAGTTTTCATTAAAATTAAAATATAAATTAATATAACGTTCAAAATTGATTCCAACGTTCATTTTAATTTATCGAGGCCACATACTGACTCCAAAAATTCCAGAAAAATAAATCTAGCTATGTTTTGACGATACGATACTAACAAAACTAATTTCATTGAATTTGGAGGCCGTTTGAAAAATGGCCATTTTCCAGTCGATTAAATTCAAACTGAATTGACCAAACACGTTTAAATTCACCACACGCACATATCAATTCCAAAAATTATGAAAATTGGAATATAACAATAATTTGGCATTCCGAATCCAAAAAATGTGGTTTCATCAAAAACAGAGGTCGTTTGCAAAATGGCTATTTTTAAGGGCTATATATTAAAATAATAGATATATAAATTCCATAACGACTATTTTAAATTTTAAATTGGACATAACTTTCAATTTATATCATGAAATCTGAATTTTTCACATTCGTTAGAAAGATATAATTAAACGGATTCTAACGTTTCTGGTTTTACTAAAATCCGATTTTTTTTCTAATTCTGTACATTCAATTGAAATTTAAAATCGAATTTTTAATCTACTGCGCCATTTCAAACTCCCTTTATAATTAAATTAAAAATATATATTCTAACTTCAATTTAAATAAATCTTTAGTCATTATTATTTAAAATAAATCATTTTAAATATTCAAAATCCATTAAAATGGCTAAAATAAGAATTTTAATTTGGTTGTGAATTCCGGGTTGTTACATGGCATGTCTTCCCGTGGAAACTCAAGCGAATACAAAAAATTTACGAAGACCCCGTCTTCGGGCTTACATAGAATCACAATCATTCGCCCCTCCACATTCCTGACTATCACATCCAGCTTCTCACAATCTACTTTAGTCGCATACCTCTTGAGCCAGTCCATACCAAATATAATCCCAAACACCGCGAAGTCCAAAACAAAGCAATCACACACAAAAGAGAAACCATGACTAAATAAACAAGATCACAAAAAGGCATACAAAGATTAAATGAACTCTCAATTGTTTTAGCCACAATCAAAGGTTCACTTCAATCTCGGGTTCTAAACCCAATCGGAATACTAGATTATTACAGGTAAAATAAGGCGATGCCCCTAGTATCAAAGAGAACCCAAACCAAACACCTGTGGAAGAAAGCATACTTAAAACAACATCTTCTCCTAGTTATCATTAGGAACACAATAGGAAATTGGAATAGACACATTTTTCCACCAGTTGCTTATTCTTTAGAAAATCTGGACAGTCCTTCTTCTTATTCCCAGGCTTATCACAGTTGCAACACTTCCTCTCAACTTTCGGATTCTTGCAATCTTTGGAAAAATGGCCTTTCTACTGGCAGTAATAGCTGATGTCATCCTTCCTTGGTTTCTTTTTTTGGCCATCATTACCTTTGTGATCATTTCTTTTTCTTATTTATCTTCTTTGTAGGACTTGTACTAGTAAAAGCAGATGTCATCCTTCCTTGGTTTACTTTTGGCTATCTTTCCCTTTCTGATGTCTTTTCTTTTTCTTATTCAACTTCTTCGTAGGACTGGTACTAGTAAAAGTTTCTTCAAGAGGTTTATTCCTTCTTCTAGAAGCCTCATCCCAAGCAGCGCTGATCCTTTCTTCTCGCTCTTTAACTCGGCATCGAAGTTCCCCCAAAGCTATACTTCTCAACTCATCTTCTTCATCCATAGGAGAATAATCCCTTTGTTTCTTGGTGGAATCAACCCTAGGTACTTGTACAGGAACACCATGCACTACTGCCGCTTTTGGAATGGGTATCCTTCTTATGATCGCTGCTATCATGCCTCTGAACATATCAAGATAATCATGTATATTAGTTAAAGCTCTCGGTCGGCGACCATCACCTACCCTTCCAGCCGCAGGCTCATCCCTAGCAGTGTTTCCCATAGTTTGACGACTTATTCTAAATCTAAAAAATAGAATGATTAATCCACATATGAGATAAATCGTAATGAAGTTCAAGAGCTACTGTACTATAAATTATAATATAGTAATCATCCATTAAAAAAGTACAAATACGTCTCTCATACGTCTTTACTCCCACTAACTTTGGATAAAATTGCTTAGCACAAGCAATGATACCAAATGTGACGACCGTCATGTACCTCCCACACAAATTATGGATGAAGTGCGTTGTATTACGTGCCAAGCCGATATAATAATAAAAATACAAGTGAAAATCTGTTGTATAACTCACAGCGCATGGGAAAATAAAATAGAACATATACAACAAGATATAATAGTGAACCACATCAAGACAGAATCTAAAAACATTCATATCATCATGAGAATATCCATGCATCAAAACTATTTTACATCAGAGTCTGTATAACAAGACTCACTAAAAGTTCATTTAGAGTAGCATATCAATCATAACAGCGGAAACAACTAGTACATGTAGTAGGAAAACTAATACGTAAGCCTCCAACTCGTCATCGCTCTGCAACATCGTCCTCACTAAGATCTACTACTTGTTACCTGCTACTCAGTCTACCCATCCAAAACCGGATGAATAGCCCAAGGTAATAAAAGGGAAACATAAAATCTTGAGTCAAACGACAGTCTTAATGAGCGATAAAATAGTTGTCTAACATCATCAATAAAGTATATGAGAAATAGGCAGGTCAATCATCTAATCTACTAACACATCAACAGAGAAAAACCCAAAACTCGTCTTCTCCACATCCGACAGTGATAGCCTTTACCAGAGAATTAGAAAAGAAACAAATAGTTTATTCCAAAGAACCAAATATCAAACGTAGACCATCCTAATCGAGTTCAACATCCCTCAAGCAAAAGCCTCGAAGGCCTAGACCAACATCACACAATCACCAAAGAGATGTCTTCCTTGACGTCGAATAATCCACACAAGACTATGGACAAGCAATCAACATCCATGACTCTAGCTACACAACCAATCTTGCCTTGAAACCATCGTTAATCATATAACTAGCCACGACATTCCATCTATTAAGGGTTAATCATAACCCCGATTCTAGTCAAATTTCATATGCCTTTCATGCTACGTGTGTTTGTCTTACTCAACGAAGACAACTAGGCCCATCAAGTTTTTACCTCGGGTAATCGACTAGTCACACTAGTCTTTTAGGTGTCCCTATTGTACCCCTTTTTTGAGTTTGCTAGAACCTCCGACTAACGATAATCCCTCAACCTTTAATATCTCTAGTCGTCGTCGGCGGCGACTATCTATATGATCATATCATCTTGAGCAACCATTATCCACGAGCTCCGATCACCTTGAGCAACCATTATCCACGAGCTCCATTCATCTTGAGTCGTCTCACATTTGTTGCATTCCATCGATCAATGAACACTTAACAACGCATCGAACATTCCACCCTGAATTCACGTCGAAGCTACATCTACTCTCACACCAAAAATAAACTTCATTTGGTCGATGTCCGATAGATCATTCACTGCCTTTCATATGGATCATTTACCGATCCATACCCACTTTTCACAGCATTTCATTTCCTTCCCATAGAATTTTAAAATGCTTCGATCCAATAGCGCAAAATCATGCCCGATCCATCAGATCACTTGGTCCATCAGTGCGCCCCTTGCCCAATCAAGCATTCCCACATGTACATTCCAAAGTTCTCTGTCGATCCATCAGATCCACCTGATCCACATAATGCGAGCGATCCATCGAGTGGCAACCAACCGATCCTTCCTTATCTCCCTGCGCTACCCTAGAGTTTTCTTGGCTGATCCACTTGTCTTTGCAAATCGATCCATTGAATTTCCACTTGCCGATCCATGGTTCAGATAATGGAAACGATCCATCATTTGCCAACGTGATCCAAGCTCCTCAACCGATCCATCCACTTGCAGTGATCCACTGATCCCATTTCGAACAACCGATCTATCGTAAAGCTTTGACCGATCCATGCTATTCCATCACGATCCACCATATCTGGCTCCACAAGCAAAACGAGCACTCGATCCATTCATTCACTGAATCCTTGCAACCGATCCATGACACGTCATCACCACTGATCCATCATCGAACGTGGCAATCCGTGCTGTTTTCGGCATTCCAAGTGATCACGACTTAAACTTGATCAACTTTATGCAATCCATCATATTACAATCCAAATCGTCCGATTTCAAACAACTATTCAATAACATAATCAAGCAATCATCAAACAAACACTAACATAACAAATAATCATCAACAAGCATATAAAGTTCACCAAATCATGATTAAACAATAAACAAATTGATAAATGGATTTAAATTTGCATAAACACATGAGTTAACATATGAATTTACCGTTATAATCTTGCTAGATTAGATCCTATGATGATTCGAATTGAAAATATACTTAGATCGATTAGACCTAGTTGAAAACAACTTGAAATGATAAAATTAAGATCAAACAACCCATATACTTGATTGAATCCACATGAGAGATGCTTATCACTCACCATATCCACAAATTAGCTTGAAATCGATGAATCTCTAATCCATACAACGAAGAATAGCAAAGAACGATTTTCGAATCAACTAATTTCATGCGATTTACTCTTCCTTGATGTTGACCTTCAATCTTTTAATGTAGATCTAAGAATTTAATGGAGTGGAGATGTATTTGATTGAGCAAGGAGGATCACAAGCTCAACCAAACGAGAAATGAAGAAACTAA
This sequence comes from Allium sativum, assembly GCA_030737875.1. Taxonomy (NCBI): domain Eukaryota; kingdom Viridiplantae; phylum Streptophyta; class Magnoliopsida; order Asparagales; family Amaryllidaceae; genus Allium; species Allium sativum. The sequence continues at coordinate 672,865,912 of CM060909.1, read as the reverse complement.
ACCATTCTTTTTGCCTCTACCCCCCTATTTAAATCCAACAGCCCCTAGTCTTAATGAGCCTCAATAATCAGCCAACTAATGACTAATTAGGCTGTCCAGAAATTACATAACACTAAAATAGCGATTCCTCCCAAATCGCTATATCAAAACTTTAATGTGACCACCCTATGGAATTGGAAACATCATTTCTTTTCCAATGAAATCGATTCCAGCACCTGATTTGATCCCCATCAAAAGTTATTCTCTGTACGAGGGGAATAATGGTCACAAATAAAATTGATAAAAATTATGGATATGTCTCACATCCCCATAAACAACATATCAAAATTTGAAAATGATCCGGCCACCGGGAATTAAATAAAAATATTTTATGATCCTCCAATACGTAAAATGCGGGTCATTACAGCCACTTAAGACCCTGTCCTAATACGTCAACATTCTTAAGTCTATACTCTAACAAGTAATATGACAAGTAGTATTTTGAACGTTACTACTTAACTGATATTACGGGAGAAGACTTATGCCTCTTAAGATTCCCTTAGATAGTGGTGAGCATGGTATGACAACATATCATATATCAGCCAATCATGTCCCTAGTTTAGCCCTTACAAGCTTCTAGAGGAAGTGGACTTCCCTTGTGAACTACCTTACTCTGTTACCTCTATGCCTATCCACTTTCAAAGAAGGAGGACCCGAAGACTTACTTTGAATCATGTAAGGGTGGTCCCCATGACTTTGATACATATCCATGGAATAAACCTTCAGAGAGGATCCTAGTCCTAACCACTTAAGACCCAAACTAGATAAGAAGAAAGTCAATAACTTAAGACCTTCCCAAGAAGTAGTAAACCTGCATATTTTCAAAAATAATAGGTTTATATATATATATACACACACACACACACAACCTCTCACATAAAACCGTCTGCCTATAGATGTCGGATATGCCGGGTGGTTCTGGGCAAACTTCTACTACAAGTGCTTTAACCTCATGTCACAGTGTACTAAACATGAATGGGCCATGGCATCGAGACCTATCATATTAGTCAGACCCACATGTGGTTGCTGGATTTGCCGGTCGGCTCCAGGCAGACTTCTACCACAAATGGCAACTAACCTCGTGTATTTGTGTCATTATTTGATATATATATATATATATATATAAGTCATTCTATACGCACACACAAACAATCAATATATGAGGAAATTTCAAATTCAAATCTTATCCTTATCGCATTCACTACATCATTATTACGCTAATTTCGTTAATTACACTATATAAAAAAAATATTTAGTACATAGAAATAACACTAGTTTTCGTAAGAACGAGAGAATGTTTTAACGAGGTAAAATTGTCAACTTGGTCTAATTTTAAGGCATACAAGTTAATTTCCACATTTTGACCGCTACATTCAAGGCATAATGGCTTGTAATTGCATAATAACAGATAGCAGTAATGGGAAAAACACAACATACAATTAAAACTTGCATCCTATGCTTATTGGAATAATTCTAGTAATGAATCCAGAATAAAGCGTAAATTTCTTAAATCATACATATCGATATATATATGCGTCTGTGTGCTTGTGTGTGTGCGTAAATATATATACACGTATGAATAAACCTTTATTTATCTAATTTACCCCTTCTTATGTTGTACATAAAAATGTTCATATTTGATTGGCTTTAAATACGAGTACATTTGGATTTAGAATAGAAAATCAAACCTATTCAAATAATAAATCTAATCAAATTTAAACCTTTTTACATTACAATCAAATATTTATAAAAAGGGATAAATCAAATAAAATAAAAACACATCACCCAATTGTTCTCAATTTACTACTAAAATGAAATCCACGAACCCAATATAAATTGAAAATTCTTGCAAAATACATAAAAACAGGAGATTTGGGAGTTTTGTTGTTTGATATTGTCATTTTTACCAAATCTCCTTAGGCATACAATTCCATAGAATAATCTACAAATATAGAATATGCCTAAGAAAATACTAATTCCACTCACAGTGATTGGAACTATTGCAGATCTGATGTTGTTGAGCCTATTTGATGTGAACTAGACTCCCTAGAGATCCATATACATAAGAATAAAATGATTAAAGTACTTATATATATCATATGATTCCAGATCTAAAATTCTATAAGAAAAGATTAGAGAAAGAAGAATGTAGAAGAAGAAAACCTATTTTTAGACTATACGAAAAATGATTTTTTGTAGCATGCGAAAACTGCTATTAAGCATATTTTGTTTAGTTTCGATATACGAGAAAACATGCCACTAAAAATCAGTGAGTATTAGATGCACTTTTTATAATGCCACTAAATACTTTTATTTTATAGCATTTTTCAATTGTTATGAATGTTATTTTTCCAGCGTCAATAAAACGCCAACGAAAATGTTCCTTGCTACGATATTATTTTTAATGGCTGTTATTTATCTTTTTTGTAGCATCAAGTGAACGCCGCTGCATAGTTTCCTTATTACTTTAACCATTGATTTGTAGCGGTTTTTAGATGCTACAAATAAATATAATATTTCAGGGTGTTTTTTCGGCCACTATTTGTTCTTAATTTTTATCAACATTACGGATACATACAATTTGAACACAACATATATAAACAACTACAAAATACATACACATTCAAAGATCCACAAGATACATACACATTCAAACATCCACAACATACATACACATTTAAACATCAACAACATACATAAGTGTCCAAGTGTACAAAACCATACATTTTCATGGTTAGTATTTACAATAAAATTTCTCACAATGAAGAACTAAGGAGAGTCCAGGTGTGCATGCCTGTTGTTTATCCTTTAGAGACTTCTGTTTACTTAGAACAGACGGAGCAGAGATAAAAATAGCTTCCTGTTAAATAATCATAATTAGTATATGGAATGTTAGAATATATTCACGGGGTATAACAGAAAAATACGTCAGTTATCCAAACTTGCACCATGAATAATACTGCGCACATTTTATAATCAATTCAAGAAATGTTACAAATGCATGAGCAAGAAGAATCCCATTTAGCTATGTAACTTTGTTATTCACAGCAGGTACCTGAATTCGAGCAAACCAAACAATTAGAATTTGAACTGTAAATGTATAAAGAGAGAGAGAGAGAAGCCGATACAGTAGTGCATACGAGTAAATAATAAGTAAAAAAAGACCTTTATAAAAGAATGGCATAGATTATGATCAAAGAATCATAATAATTAAAAAAAACATACCTGGATCCATGATCGTTTAAACGACTTCCTTGTAACATTGATGCAAATGGAGCTCCATTCCATTTTTGATCCACACTAAATGACAACATGATTCAGCGATTAGTTAAAACTACATAACTTGATGCATATCATAATCAAGTAATATTGTTTTACCTGAACCCCAAACTGGTAATATTTGAACTGATCTGTTACTAGAAAATTTAGAGTTATATTTGCAAGTCTAACAACAATAATTAATTGCTGAAAGAACCTATGACTCATTTGAATCGACATCCTTTTGCAGAAAATAAACATATCACAGAGAAATTATGGTAGAAACTAAACAATATAAGCTGCTCACTAAAAAAGAGAGGATTATATGAAGGACAGAAAATAATCAAGTCACATTGCAGCAGAGAAAATTATGTCAGTTATAAAATTGCTTCAACTTCATTTGACTTTCACTTTGGAACTAAAACTTCTACTCGAGTACCATGTATTATACATATAGATCATCAAAACCACCAACTTTTTATCATCATATACAATAGTTATACTGGCATACCATGTATTAGAGATCACCATTACATATCTGGGTTCATCTCGGAATAAGCAGTAATCACTCCAACATGGTTAACAGTGAACATGTCGAAGAGTTTCTATTGACTGATGACAAATTATGGCATGTGATATTTTTGATCGCTTCTATTCTAAGGGTTTTTAGCTCTACCCCGGCTTTATGGGAAGTAATCACTCCAACAAAAAAACATAGAAAAAATTGAATAAAAGTACATAAAAAATTACCTGTGGTTACCAACAATAACTCCATTTTTCTTAACACCTTGAAGGCATCTGGCATTAAGTAAAACAAATCTCTTCTCCCCAGTATACTACTCATTGCAAATAAACAGAAGATGGTATAACTCATCGCAAAACAGTTAAATAAATAAAACTATGCTAAAGCAAGAAAAATTGTAAAGTTGTCAAAATTGGTACCTGTTACCGAATGCATAGAGTAACTTGCACGCACTAAATTATTTCATGGACGAAGACAAACTTTTGTATCCTATTAGTTCCATTTAAGCTAAACAAACAGTGATACTCCCCAAAAACAATACATAACTTAATGTACAAATAATTAATCAACAATATGCAATTAGACAAAACTATATATACTTGCGTTTTACTAAATCCTTATTTCAATACAAAGTTTTAGACATATGTCATGTTCTGTTTTTAATCTGTTTAGAAATCTTGTGCACCTGTATTGATTCCTACTTCTCAACAGCCTATCATATATTTTGATTTGTAGGCAGAGAAACTGTATCTAAGTTGCATTGCCAACACGTACATGGGATTTACTCAGTTATGCTCAACTTGTACTCAAATTATTACTAAAACTTTCTACGAAAATAAATAAATGATCAGCAATAACATTACCTTTGGAAGTTGCAACAAGTATCAACAATAATCTCAAACTCCCCTGGTACGATATAAACCATTTCTTCTATAACAACACCATTCTCTCTAGGTTAAATACAAACTAAACCACCTATAAAATACTTGGAAGAAGGTTAGTTTTTCTGTTTAGTTTCCCACATCAATTCACGTTTCTCTGGCCTCATTAATATCAATATCGAGGTTGCAAATATAGTTCAAATTCAACTTGATCATTGATGGACTGACACAATTTTTGCAATCTCGATTATTGATATTGATGGGGAAAGATCCTAAAACAAATTGTCTTCATCCCTTTTGGGTGATCAGTTATGAAGAAACTGAGTTTCCCTATGTAACATAATGCTTCTCCTGAGCCTAAAATCAAATTTTGTATGAAATGTATCGTTTATATAACATAGTCACAAACATAAAATATGTTATACAATTCATGCACTGTTAACCAATGCAACACTTGTATGAACATTTTTATGTTAAGTACGACATTTTTATGATATGTAACATTCAACACTGTAGGAAAAAGGCAACAATCAAGATAAACTTTTGAAGATCCTGACATTGTTAAGTAGTACTGCTAGAAAGTATATTCCATAACCATGTCGACGAGGTGTTCAGTAACTTTAAGATACAAGACCAAATTCCATGAAGATGGAACATTCACATTTTGTTAAGTACTAGATCACGATTTACATGCGCAAACCTGAAGATCAGAGAGGTACTGAACAAGCATTCTGTGAGTTGGTTGAGGAAACACTTCGAAACGATAAAGTTGATGATATAGACGAATATTTTTACCGCTTGCTGTTTAATAATTTGGTCTGGTTAACAAACCAACTAACCTCGACTTATCTTGGGAGTTACTAAATTGATCTGTTGAAACTTATTGATATTCAGAACTTGAGTTACTAAATTTCAGAGCTCTTTAATGACTAAAAATTTATTTTAAATTTTTCATCATTTCGAAGTGTTTCCTTAACCAGATCACAGAAAGCTAGGTCAATACCTCTCTTACCTCTACGCATACGCATAGAACTCGTGATTTACTTCTTGATAACATGTGAATGTTCCATTTTCATGGAAATAAGTTGTGGTATCCTAAAAATACTAAACATCTTCCGACATGGATTTGAAATATACCTCCTAACAACACTATTATACACTAACAATGAACTTTGATAGGAGATTCTACCATGTTAGTGTTATGTTTCAAATTAATTATCATTCCATTGAATGTGGTCACTTAATTTAGTAACTTTAAGGATAAATTGGTCTCGAAATGGTAGACCTCTTGGCCATAAAATTAACTTGCTTTAGCAAATCTCAAGAAGTCTCGAAATGTTCACACACACTTGATATATATATATATATATATATATATATATATATATAGGAATACATGCATACCTGATAAATACACCCCACATAAACATATGCGCTCGTGTTTTACACATACAAAACATATTATCACCTGCACTATGTATGTATGTATGCTCATTTGCATATCCTAATGTCAAACACAAGGTATGCAGGTATTAATAATTACAAAGTGACACTCTTTTAGCTGCACAATTTTAGTATTCATGTATACTCCTATACATGCAAATCAGATGGAATAAAATAAAGTAAATTAACATACATAAACACATTCTGATGGACTTGCATAATATCACGTATTGAAACATTCATATACTGCTTAAGTCATATGCTGCACAATTTATATGCCGCATAACTCATATACATATAATTCACGAATTGTAAGGTTCCTAAATATATATATATATATATATATATATATATATATATATATATCAGTGTAATATGTTTGCTGCAAGTACTCAATCAAGCAATTTAAATGAACATGTTAACATTTAAAATCAATGTCCAGTTTAAATTCCAATCTATATAATTCAGGCAATCAACATATGTATACAAAACAGGTTCAAAACCCATTCAATTCAGATGCAAACAACATGGAAGATATTATAACAAGTATAAACACCATTTGCTTTCACATATACTATTATGAAACATTTATATGTATATCTAGTCTAAATTTAAAGCATACAAGGGGTCATAAGCATATAAATTTTGTCTGGTTTACTGTCAAAACCCAGATTTCAGTAGTAACTTAAAAACCTAGATATAAAGCCCATTTACAAACATTGTTTATAGAAATCGACTATTTTGGTTTGTGGTTGCAGAAATCAACACACGACGGATTTTAACAGTTCAAAACCCTAAATGATATGATCCAAACAAAATTAGATAGATCAAGTTTGATTTTATACCTTTCTAACTTTACTGATTTCACAAAATAGAATGTGATTTGGAATTGAATAAAATCGCTTTGTAGCATCACTGAGATGCATTGCCTCTACTGGTATCCATACGAATGTCAAACCAATAGTCTTTACAAAATCGTATTGAACTAAGAAATAATAAGCATTAGATTAAAAGTGGTTAGAAGCTAGGGTTTTTTACTAGAAAAAGAAATAAAAGGGAAGGAGGGTTAAAAGATTTTATGTTTAAGGGAAGAAGAGTAGAGAATAGGTCGGTTACGTTAACTTTGGACGCACAGACTAATGTTTACGAAGAGGCGGGAATGTGAAATATTTTTTGCCATGCTTATATTGGTACTGAAAACACTTTTGCTTGCATTTGAGAATAAACATCACCAATTTTTGCAACAAGAAAACATTTTTTTTTAGTGTTAAGTTTCTCTGGAACCAACGGCGGTAGAGTGAAGACACAAATAGAGAGGTGACTGGGTTTAGGTGTGGAGTCTAGTGGGTTATTTATAGTTGCTTGTGTAAGAAAGAACAGTAGGGTTATTAAGATTTAATCCTAGCTTTTTGTTTATATAATTAACCCCAAAAACCAAACCCAGTCTTATTGGGCATTTCAGCCATCAAGCGGTCAGCACCCTTTTTGGGGGGGAGCGGTCAATCTGTTGGTCTTTGAATTGCCTAATAAACGCTACGAAGGGCTAAAAATATTTATTATATATAATGTTGATTCAATCAAATTATTTCTTTTCTTATGTATTTTATTCTTGTCCCCTTATCCTTATCTTCTCATTTGAAATTCAATTTTATCTAAGAGAATATTATTCTTATCTAATTTATTTATACCTTAGATATACATATATTATTAATTAAACCATATGTGTGTGTATATGTGTGTTTATCGTTTGATTTCATTTAACTGTAATTTCTTCATATGAGCACAATTTTCAACATATTATACATGAAAACTACTTAGAATTTTGCCATGAATCCAAATAAAAGATTTTCGTAGCCAAATTCTTAATGCTGCAAAATCTAGTTTTCTAGCCTGTTTATATTTTATTATTTAATTGCTCATTTCCATTAATTATTATTATTATTATTTATTTATTAGTGTATTTTACGGGGTGTTACATAAGTGGAATGGTGCAAGGTGCACCAAGGATGATAGGTCTATTCGAAATATAAGGCTTAGGTAAGCCCTAAGTTATCATCTTGGCTGATGTTTACTTAAGTCTTTTGGGATGACTTCAGCCTACCGTCAAGACCTTATTGCTAATGGATTTCTAACTCATTTCCTCGATATTTTGTATAAATACTATCCTACCTCCTTCTAACAGAGGATCGTTAGAGGACTACATGTCATTACATTGTCGGACTTTCTTTACATCTATTATCTTCAACATATTTTATTAAACCCATTACAAATATAGGATTCACTAAATGACTGCTAGATTTGATTGAACAGACAAGAAATCTAAAAGAGAGAAACTAGTAAACACTAATTAGAGTGAGTATAGGTTAGAGTATGTCGAACAAATATAAAGATTCTATATATTCTTGTCTATTGTTTTCTTTTTGCCTTTTTCTTAATTCGAACTAGTTCTTTCATCTAGATTTTGGATGTTGATCCATTTGTTGGGCTAATATTTTGGTGTTTTTATTAAGAATATGCTTGGTTTAGAGATTTGTAAAAGATTAAAGAAAACAAGGGTCGGAGTAAATCAACCAAAACATGAGGATAACCAGAAAGTGTCCTTAAATTCAAGCAGATCTGGCTATGTTAGTAAAAAGGATATAAAGAGGTTCATGAAGGAGATGTAGGATAGAATAATGGTTAGGCAACAAGAGATTCTAGAAGGCTACTTCCAAAGGACGGGGTAACAAAGAGTTGTTTGGAGTGCAGACGTAACAACTTCCCTACAACACTAAATGCTCAAATAACTAAATATTGCAATGTACTAGCAACTTATCGATGCAGAATGGCCTTTAAGGGAAAGAAATAGAAGAAAAGAAAATAAACAGATGAAAAGAAAATAAATAGATGAAAAGAAAAGAATAAAATAGAGGAGAATAGAAAGCAAGAAATGCAAAACATAACAACAGAACCTGTTGTATATCTCACGGCGCATCAGATCAAATTTAATAGCAATCGTTTATATAAAACAGACGGGACAATATGTAAAACCCCAAAATATAATACACTATAACCATAGTAAATATTCAGAATTAACTGAAAGTTGCATTACCATTGCGTTCTTCTCGGAATTCTGGCTCAGATAGATCCCAAGTTTGCGTAAAACAGACAATGTATGAAGAAGTTAGGGGCTATATAAGTTTGTACACGTATAAGAGGCTTACATATAAATATATATTAAATAAGATTCCAGAATTTCGAAACAAGTAAGAGGGAAGGGGAAGCAGGAAATTTTCCTGTTAAAGGACGACCCACTTCAGCCTAGGTCGACCCAAGGGTGGCTGGGTCGACCCATAGGTCGACCCAGGGGGTAGGTGGATCGACCAAACCCTAATCTATATAAATTCTGCCTTCTGAACCTGGACTATTTTGTGACTCTATTCATGATGACTCAGCATGACTTTTATGGTTCAGATTTATAACCTAAAATCTAAGGGTTGATGTTGGCTCTGTAAATCTATAAATAAATGGCTTCCCTCATTCCTAATTCAACAAAATTCTTCATATCTTACTCTGCCCCTAAATTATTCTAAAAAATATAAACATATAATTGTGGAATGCTGCTAAAGGTTGGATCAAACAGATGCAACATCAAGACTTGCATACATTCAACTTGGATTGGACTTGGACTTTCTATGGCCTGGTGTTATATATATATATATATATATATATATATATATATATATATATATATATCTTCACCAAGACTCACTGTGATTTTCTGTTATTTACATATCTGATTTCTTAGGCCTTAAACATGATAGTTAAATAAAATTGGTTACGATCTATAGTGTTAGTAAAATAAATGTTATACCTGTTTTCACTGATAACCACCTATGTCGTTATAGTCAGTTATACATATGCATGTTATACATATGTCTGTCATATTAGATAATTAAACATGGTATACACATGCCTGTGATGTTGGAAAATTAACAAGTTATATGTATCTATCTTCCTTTTCCCATTTTCTAAGTTTTATGTTTATTTCCAATCTTGTCTATATGCCTAATTTGATTTTATCCTCTGTTTTTTTTCCTTTTTGTTGTATGTTAAGCCTAAGCTATACCCGATTAAAATATGCGTATGTTTGGGGGATATAATAAATGATATAAAAAAGGAATTAGGCATGTATTTACTTGGACTTATTGACTATAATTTGGGGAAAATAACGAATATACACATGTTTAGACTTGCGGTAAACCATTAAAAAGGGGTAATGTGTATATGTTACTATGACTTGGTAGAAAAAATCTTAAACCTTTACATGTTATGAATTGGGAACATAGTAGGCAAGCATATGAAATGGACATGTTATATTTGACCTAAAATGGACATTAAGGAAATGACATGTTTAGTGTAAGAATCATGTGTAGTTAAATAAACTGAATCGTTCGGCAATTATATACATCTGGGCAGGTGTGTTGGTAGGGTTGTACACACATAATGAGATGAATATACAACCACGCTTATTAGTAAATCTAAACCTGCTAAGTTAAATATAAATATTAATAAGCTAAGAGGTCCCTTGTCCGCTGTTATATCGAGTTTAGGGGACTATTAAATCCTAGTTATTTGGGGGCATAAGCTTAGGGGGTTTGGCTTGTGTCAATCTATTGTTTGGAACCCATATCAGTCAGTATCCCTATAGGTATCTTGTAATGGGGGTCCTGCACTAGGTATGGGCTAGGGCATGCTTTACTGAAATTGACAGTAAGAGGTTCACATGGGGTGGTTACGGGCGCATTCCGGCGGACTCATGAGAGTGCAGGGGTCTGACTAGGGAAGATAAGATGGTATAACACCAGTAAATAGGTCTGTGTCATGTAAATTACTGGGTTAGGGAGCGATACACCCTACTACCGGGGCTGACATAGGGTATTTACGTAGTTGGAGCCGATCGCTTGGGTGTAATTAGGATACGCGTAATCCTGCTATTATATAATTAGGTTAACACCTAATTATGTTATGTAATTAGGGTACAACTATTCCTGTTGTTTATTTCTGTTGTAATCCTGTTTATATATAATTAGACAAAAGAACCTAATCCTATTGAATCTGATATACTAGTGTTGGTGCAGACATATATGTTCAGACCAAGGTTTTAAATCTCGTATATCGGTCGTGTTTCATCTCGAGGATTTTATAGACTCGGACTCGTATCTGGGGAGATCTCAGACGAGATGAGTCTAACTCGGGAGTTCTTCTCAGATTCTCATCTCTGGTCTAAAAGTTCATATCGGAACAATCTTAGGTTACATGATATGTTAAAAATGATATTTTAATAAAATGATTTTTATGAATGCTATAAAAAACATAGTAACTTAAACTTAAAATGCAAAGTAACTTTATTATTCTTTATTTTGCGAAAGATCATTCATACTCTAAATCGTAGTATGCTTAAAACAGGAATATTGTTAGATAGGAAACATTTAAAGGATCCAAAACATTAAAAAAATCAGCATAAATAGATCATAGAATACATAATTTCATATGTAACATGTATGTAAAAAGAAGAAAATGAAAATCATAAGCATTGTAAAACATATACGAACATACAATATAGTCATTTAACATGCAAAATGTAAAATAACAAATGACTGATATGGCTAGATTTGAGTTTTTAATTATAGTTCTAGTTCAGGCACAAATTTAAATTTTAACCAAAAAACCTAAGATCTCGGACGATATTCTAGTATTTCGTCTCGGTCGATATGTCATTCGATATTGCAACTTCTCGGGTGATATATTCGAAAGGAGATTTAGAGTGATATTTGTTGTTTCATTTCGGAAGGAGCCTAAAACGAGATCTCGAAGGAGATCTCGGGCGATATTTGCGAGATTTGAAAAAGTGGTTCATGCATACCTGTTTTAAGACATAAATGTGAAGCATTACTCGATCATGATTTATTCCTATTATCCCTGTTTATTTTATTTAGCTTATCCTTAAGACGTCGTACCTCTCTCTTCAAGTGTTATTTACCTGCCTTGGAAATTCTAATTTACACATATTTGTAAATCATTGGAACTCGCTAGTCTTTATGTCTGACCCTTTTTCTTTTGCCTCTTTCTTCCTCCCCCCACCCCCAGGTCCTAAAAGTGGACGCACTCTATAATGACTGGGATTACTCTTATAGTTTGGACTTGACTTGGATTTCTTGAGATGTGTCGTTTTGACTTGCTCTCTACTTTAGTATGGCTTATGGCAAGTGTAACGACCCAGGGAAAAACTCGATGCTCGAATTTTCGACAACAATACATAAACCCATATTACTTTCCAAAAACCCAAGTATCAAACCCCAGATTGTCAATAGAAAGAAATTAGAGGGTGAGAATAGAAAGAAAGAAGTATTAGAATAGAAGAAAGAAGAAGAACACCACATCAGAATCTCACAGTGGAAAAGATAAAATATAATATCACAAATCTTTTTATACAAAAGAACTGTTTATACATACCAATCATCAGAGTACAACACATATCAGTCACAGTGGAAAAATATCTGTATGTAACTAACGATGAAGCCGCCTTCTTCCAACTCCTGAAACTCCAAGCGAAACCTGACCTGGAAATACTTGGTTTGACCCGAGCACATTTAAAGCAAAGCAAAATACACCGGGTCAGTCTGAAATACTATCAGTCATAAATTCACAGCATACATAACTTGTTTAACTTTGGAAAATCCTTTCTAAAATCAAAGGATAATAGTAAGACCAGTCCACACATAAACACAGATGATTTTTACCTTACTATAACCCAAAACAATTTTGAAATCATAACTTATTCTAATATTATCATAATGTCTAAATACAAATAATTAACAATCTAGTGGAACGCTTGCATCTCACTCTCCACATATATAGTATACAGTCGAAAACCTTGGGTGCTTATTGAATATTAGATTCCAACCATGACAAGGTATGGGACCACCTTCCGAACGTGTATCTCTAGAGGCGAATACACTGGGTTCAACAAGAACGTCTTGCAATGCGGCCCTCACATGACTGACCACTCATTTCGCTTGAGTGTATCGAATGTATATCACCGACGGTTGGGATCAGCAACTGCCTCCTGAAAAGGGACAACATCAAATATAGATTAAATAAGCAAATGGAATTTCTCTAGATAGGTGATCATACACCCTAATGGGAGCGACCCACATAGCTATGCTGCCTGCCCGATTTTTGTCATTTCCCGGTTGATGAGGCTTGAGGCTAGAATTCCTGAACATCTGGCAACCATTCACTTTAAATGCCACATCGTCAGATCCGCCAGATCACACTAATTGACGTCCACAAAAATAATCTAGTTTATTTGGCTAGAGAATAACCAAGTCTCCACCATCAACTATGGTACATTTGGAGAAATCAACGCCTGTAATTCCTTTCGAAATACTCTGTCTGACATCCGTCCATACAAGTCATCCAGGAACAGGATGAACTGAAGGTACTCTCCTACTGCATCTCATATAGGAATCACCCCATGGATCAGTAGCGAGTAGTCCTTGCAAACCGAAAAATCTCAACCACGACTGAATCACATCAGAATATCTCTGCGTTGCAACACAGAGAATATTCGTCAAGTATTCCTTCCGCTTATGAAGATCTACGACCTTCACTTGATCTTCCTTCAACCGACATCTTCACGTATTTGCTTGTCAGAATAGTTTTCGAATATAATTCGATCCCGGTCATTCCGTACCACCAGTCGTATTTGTCAGGTTTGATTGTTGGTGATTTAACTATCAAATAACAATAGTGTGAATAAATTGAGTTTGCTGATTCGGCACTTGGCATGACTTGGCCCATTTAAAATATATTTGACAAATTGGTTAAAATAAATGTCGTCTCATAACCAAATATTCTTATTAACATTTTCACAAATATTTTAGTATAAATTCATTTTCCAAGATCTCACACTTATATTCGATATTCCTCGTACGGGATATCACACTAATCACAACACCTTTCGCTCGTTTCAAACTAATACCATTCCTCGATAATAATGAAGTCGTTCAAGTTGGGGTATTTTATTTACCTCTCAGACCTTGATCGACAACATTCTTATCTCAAAATAATATCAGTTCGTCGCTTAATCATTTCATCAAAATCTTATTTACCATCTCGATTTCAAACTGATTTTATAAATCGTTTCTTACATTTGAAATCTCTGTTTGATAAAATCTCTTTACTTAATTCGTTTGATTAAGTAAATGTCTAACAAAACACCACCTTCAACTAAATCATTATTTTTCTTATAACCTTTTGATTTGGGAATCAAAATCTCTTGTCAAATAATTGGCTTTAATTTATTGGCATTCCTCATATAAACCTTGTATGTGATTTCATAGCTAACGACTACTTACACTCTTCTTTTCAATGATACTTTTAACTTGGATCATACATTCCTTTATAAAACTCTTATCGCCCCTTTTTACCAACCCTTATCGCTACTTAAATCATTCTTAATTGAATTCCAGCTAAAGGTTATCATTTTAATAATCAACTTTAACATTTTCTATAGGGAAGATAGCTGACTTAGCCATTAACTAAAAAGTAGTATAATTATTGTTTTAAAATCTTATTGGATAATGATTAACTTTATTTACATTAAACGACTTAGAAATTTCCTTAATTAATAGTTAATCGAGGATTAACTAATATTTTACACTATTCGAAGAATATTTAAATCAATTTTCTTCCATTTGTAAATTCTACTCAAAACGGTTGATTTCATCGACCGTACACCTTAGTTAGCAGTTAACTGATTTTTATTTGTCATTTCCCCTTTTTAAATCAATTAAATAACTTAATTAATTTAAAATTTCCATTTAATTGGTTCAAAAACAATTATTTCTTTTTACCAGCCCGTAGGTAAGTTTTCTGGTTTTCTAGCTTTCAGCACATGTACCAACATACGGTCTTATCACATAAGATCGTTTAAACTATTTCTTTTATAAACCCGATTAAAATATTTATTTATAAATTTCTATTTTATAAAATTGCTGTAAAACTTCAATTTGGTTATAAAACAAATTTATAAGTTTAAAACTACGTCAATTCATAGAACGACAAACTGATGTCTGAAACAACACAATTTAGGCCCTTCACTGCCAATTACCAAATCAACACTGTTGGTTGATTTTAAACACAACACAGGTGAATATTTATTCAACCATCACGCTAAAACAGGTTTTACTACCATATGGGTTCAATCAGTTCAAATATCAACAATATAAAACAAACAAACAACATATATAATATTTGAGGAATCCGGTCGGATCCCTCCAACCTGTTCTTCCCTGAATCACAGCTCGTTATACATTTCATAATAATATATGAAATAAATTTCAATCATCTATATATTTAAAACGGTGAATTTTAAATAACAGCAACCAATCAACCAATAATCATCCAATAACAACCAACTAACCAATTTATATTTTTAAAGGTAAATTATATTTTAACATGAATTTACTACATCACAGGATTCCTGAAGTGTGAGAATTAAGTCGCTTGTTTATTCGGTTGGCGGTTGACGAGTTTTTTGCATTTAATCTTCAACGAACGTTCAAAATTAGCTGAAATTTCAACTGCATCAGATCTGTGCCTAGTCAGTGCCAACGCCTAGGCCTCATCCCTGCGATCCCAACGGATCCAGTTTCGCTGAAATACGTTAATGTATGAACAAGTTATGCCCGTTTTAAGTTTATAAATTTTAACGATAATTAATTAAACTAATAATTAATTAAACAATTAACAAATAAATTACCTTAATTAACCTTAAAAGGGCCACGTCATCCTCGTATGTATGAAACGCGGTTTTTCTCGTTCACCTCCCAGGAACCCGTTCTCCCTTTGTTACCATGAGACACAACTTTGCTCCAACCTTTCAAGCCACCCCCTACGATGATAGAGCCCACTAGAGGTCCACCTTTGATCACCGAACGCTGTGCCTGAACCCCAGCTGGCCTCGCCCTTGAGCACGACGCCCAGTCCTTCTTCGATCGCCAGCAAATTCCAGATGAACGGAATTTGCTGTAGCCGTGATTTCTCCGCCTGTGGTTCACCGTACCTCGCCACACCACCAAATTCCAAATGAACGGAATTTGCTTTAGCCGTGATTTCTCCGCCTGTGGTTCACCGTACCTCGCCACACCACCTGAAAACTGACCCCCCCTAGCCTTCCAGCACCGTCGCCCCTCAGGCCCCCGCCTGACGTTCACTATAGCCGCCGGAAAAACCCCATTTCCGACCGCTAGTTAAAAACCAACACCCCAAAACTTCAATCCCGTTCATCTCTTCGCCCCGACCACCACAGGCAATTTCAGACCCCGAGACCACCGCCAAAATAAAGCCCTGCCTCTCCTCTACAAAACCACTAAGGTCGCGTCTCCTCAAATTGACCCAAACTCCTCAATTTTAGCCAAAAACGAAAATGGTTTTCCATGGTTTAACACCGATTCTGGCCACCTTTGACCACCATTCCACCCTAACTTTCTCCAGTAGGTAGATACCGTCCCGATCTACCACTTTCCCTTTGGAAACCCCCTCGCATTCATCACGGATTGGAAGATATAAATTGTTTTGTAAACGAGGACTTATTTGCAAATTCGCTGGACATAAAATGAAGATGGCCGGAAATTTCTGATGGAGGGGGTTTATATGAGGTGGAAAAAATATAATTTATGTTGATGTGACGAGCGACGTTAACTAGCGATATTTTATTTCGTACCTATCACGTTTTCAAACGTTGTTTATTCGTTGCTGCGCTCACATACAAACCCTGTTCGAGATGTGAATGTACGACATAGTATAATTTGACGATACGGTCCTAACGAAACTTGTTTCGTCGAATTCTGAGTCCGTATGCTCAAATGGCCCTCGTTCATGTTCAAATGGTCGTTTTTATTTGCGTTTTATTTTGCCATGCTCACAAATTAACCCCGATTGACGCGCCACTTGAAACCTAGCAATAATTTACTGTTGCGGCCCCAATAAAATTTGTTTCGTCGAAAACTGAGGTCGTTTAAATAAAGTCCCTTTTATAACTGCCCAATTCAAATAAAATAAACCAATTTTAAAATACCTCAATATAGTATTAATAAAATATTGAAATTGACCATACACGATCAGAATATCGTATACTACCAAGATAAAATAGCTTGGGTTGAGTTTGAAGCCAAATCGATATTATAAAAATTTAAAAACCTCATTATTTAATATAAATAACGTTATATTATATAAAGGAAATTTCACAGCAACCTTTTCATAATTTGATTTGGACATAAAATAAAATCTACAACACGAAAACTCGAATTTTCTCTTTCATTAGAAAAATATTGCCCAGCAGATTCGGACGTTTCTTATTTCGAGAAAATCCGACTCATTTTGGGCCCTGTACAGCCAATTGAAGTTCAAAACGCCAAATTACGAACTACCGCGCCGCTGCAACTCGTTTTAAAATTAAATTATAATTATATCACTCAACCATCGTTTTATAAACGAAATCGTTATTATAATTAAATATAAACCGCATTAAAAACCATTTTAAATCACCCGTTCATGTTATATTTCAAATTCAACATTTTTTCCTAATATCCCGAAATAAAAATATTATTATATTATTAATATAATTTAAATATTTAAATTAAAATGGTCAAAATCAATTATTTAGATTCAAACCAATATTTTAAGTAAATAAAATATTTCAAATAGATGGTCAGAAAATACGGGACATTACATTCCTTCCCCCTTAAAATAATTTCGTTCTCGAAATTGCTAAGGTAAAAAGAACATTACAACCCATTATCTTTATAATAATAATAAATTTAAAATTCGATTTTATTTCCAAAATAAATGTAATTGGTCGTAAAACTAAATTAATTCAAATAATGAAATTTCCTCAAATCCTCAAAAATTTTCTAACGCCTTAAATTTTGGAAAATTTTTGGCAGTCTCCCCTGTACAGAGGACATCTGCAATATCGCAGGTTCAAGAAATATATATACATCGACTCTCATGGTCGGAAAAATTCAAAATCCAAACCCCAAACCCAAAAATTTCATATTTGCATAGGCATACCTTTTTGCGAGCGTTATTATGCAATAAGCGATATATTATATGCGAGCTTGCATAATTATAATGCAGCTCTATACTCAAACTGGATTCAATTAACTCCAGAATTTCTCTCTTGGATGGATTTTAAACTGAATTGGTACTTCTACACCTATTCTCAACTCAAATGAACTCAATTAGTCATCAAAACAATGTCAATTATATTCAAAACATCCATATCATCAATATCAACCCATTTTACACACAATTCAATCCATATGAGGCTATAATTATTTATAATCACTTTATTTATTTCCTTAATTATCCGTTCAAATTTAGTTAATTTGGATTGATTTATTCGAATTATTTATTTTGGATTGGTTTCAACCAAATCGATTCATGTTCAGGTTCATATTCAAGCAACCAACAACACAATCCAAACATATCATACAATCAACATTAACAAATCCAAATAATTTGCCCATATTATAATAACTTGAAAAATCATTACTTTTATTCTTTTATAAAATAAATTGGGAAAAATAATTTAAAAAAATAATTTTAATATCAAACCACAAATACGTGCTCTCATATATATACACGAACTCAATCTTGGGTATTACTAACCCCATCTCTATCGAGTCACGCCACAGAGCCAAGGTTATCACCAAACCAATAGCTCTAATACCACTGTAACGACCCGGGGAAAAACTTGACGCTCGAATTTTTGAAAACAATGCATAAAACAGTATTACTTGCCAAAAACCCAAGTATCGAACCCCATATTGTCAATAGAAAGAAATCAGAGGGTGAGAATAGAAAGAAAGAAGTATTAGAATAGAAGAAAGAACAAGAACACCACATCAAAATCTCACAGCGGAACAGATAAAATATAATATCACAAATCTTTTTATACAAAAGAACTGTATATACATACCAATCATCAGAGTACAACACATATCAGTCACAGTGGAAAAATATCTGTATGTAACTAACGGTGAAGCCGCCTGCTTCCGACTCCTGAAACTCCAAGCGAAACCTGACTGGAAATACTCGGTCTGACCCGAGCACATTTGAAGCAAAGCAAAATACACCGGGTCAGTCTGGAATACTATCAGTGATTCACAGCACACACAACTTGTTTAACTTTGGAAAATCCTTTCTGAAATCAAAGGATAACAGTAAGACGAGTCCAGACATAAACACAAATGGTTTTTACCTTACTATAACCCAAAATGTTTTTGAAATCATAACTTATTCTGATATTATCATAATGTCTAAATACAAATAATTAACAATCTAGTGGAACGCTTGCATCTTACGCTCCACATATATAGTATACAATCGAAAGCCGCGGGCGCTTATTGGATATTGGATTCCAACCATGACAAGGTATGGGACCACTAGGGCTGTCAATGGATATCCAAAATATCCGAAATCCGTTCGCATCCGCATCCGAAAAGCGGATAAATATCCGATATCCGGAAAAGCGGATGCGGATACGGATATAGGCAAATTGTAACGACCCAGAAAATCTGAACCAATTTAAAAATTTTTAATTGGCTAAAATAATGGATTTTAAATATTTAAAATAAATATTTTAAATAATGGCGATGAAAACTGAGTTTGAATCGACATTTGAAAACGAATATAATTAATTATAATTATATATAGAATTGAAAATAGCGCGGTAGTTCGATAATTCGATTTCAAACTTCAATTGAATGTACCGGGTGCAAAACAATCCGGATTTTAGTGAAACCAAAAACATTAGGATCTAATTGATGATATCTTTCCAACGAATCTGACCAATCGAAATTTGATAGCGGGAATCAAAAGATATGTCCAGTTGAAAATTCTGAATAGTCGCTATGGAATTCAGGCCCTTAAAATGGGACATTTTGCAAACGACCTCGGATTTCGACGAAACCACTTTTGTTAGATCCGCAGTGTCAAGTTATTGCTAGGTTTCAAATTTCATAATTTTTTGAATCAATATGTGAGCGTGGCAAAAGAAAACGCGTTTGACCAGTTTCAGTTGATTTTAATCGACTGGAAATTGGCCATTTTTCAAACGGTCTCAGAATTTGATGAAACTAGTTTTGTTAGGACCGTATCGTCAATACGAAGCTAGAAAATATTTTTCTGGAATTTTTCTAGTTAGTATGTGACCTCGGTAATTTGAAATGTACGTTTAAAATTCAATATAGTGATTTAAATGTAAGTTTAACGGAAACTGATTGTAACGATCGAATCAGCTTGCGATACATATCCCATTGTGTTCGAAATGGGGGTAGAACGCTATGGACGACAGGCGGTGGGCCTCGTTTCGAGGTCGTATGTAAAAGTCAACTTTTTGCAAAATTAAATTAAAAAAAAATATTTTCCCTACTTTATCTTTCTTCCTGCCCCCCCCCCCCCCGTTCCTTTTTATTTTGAACAGAATAGAAAAAGAAAAAAAAAGAAGAAAACCTAAATTAAGCCGCCTCCCCCGATCATCCACCTCCGCACGTCGCCACCTCCTCCTGGAACTGCCGCTGCTGCTTCTTCTCTCTCCCCTCCCTCGATCGAAGACCCAAGCCTCCAGAAGCCATCGCGAGCCTCCCCAATGCATCGAGACGTCACCAGACCCAAGCCGCCGTGCCTCGCTCCACCCTTCGCTTCGCCTGCAGCTCCTCCTGCCTCCGACGATCCGCGGAAGCCCCCCCTGTAAGTTTTTTTTTTTTTGCTATCTGATTTTTGAATAAAATAAAAACTGTGATTTTTAAATAAAATAAAAACTGTGATTTTTAAATAAAATAAAAACTTATTTTTGTAAAAGGTTTTAAAAACTGATTTTTGTAAAAGGTTTTAAAAACTGATTTTTAAATAAAATAAAAACTGTGATTTTTAAATAAAATAAAAACTGTGATTTTTAAATAAAATAAAAACTGATTTTTGTAAAAGGTTTTAAAAACTGATTTTTGTAAAAGATAAAAACTGATTTTTAAATAAGATAAAAACTGATTTTGAAAAAGGTTTTAAAAACTGATTTTATTTTAAGATATTAAATAGAAAAAGGTTTAATCTTTTTAAAGAAAAAGATTTGGACTTTCTAGAGAAAAAGATTTAAACTTTAAAATAGAAAAGATTTAAACTTTAGAATAGATGTAAGATATGATTTTTATATTTTTAAAGTAATAAAAATATAATCTTTATCTTTGAAAAGACGGAATTTATATTTTTGAAATTCGATTTTTATATATTGAATAACATAGTAAAAATTCGATTTTTACATATGTAGAGAATACGGGCGAAAGCGACAGAAAGGCGAAGATTTCTCTAAGGAAGTGTCGTGAAGTTGGATAGCTATTGGTGAGATTTCTGATTTTAAAATATATATATGTGTGTGAAATAAAAGTGAAATGCTATATATAAATATATATCTATATATATATACGCCCCTCGTCCACAAACCATGGACGATATTATTGGTTGAAATTGTTGTGAAAATTGATTGATAGCGATTGATTGATTGGAATTGTTTGTGATTGATATTGGTTGATTGTGGTTGAAAAATACCCATTTGTGGTTGTGAAATATTTGGTTGAACCCACATAGGATTAGTTTGTGGAAATGAAATAAATATATACATGCCGCCTGCGTGCGAACTAGATGCATGATCCCCATTGTCAAAAACCGCGAGGTTTTAAGGTAGAGCGAGGAGCCGTACTAGGGACGGTCCCGGTTTAACTACCCTGCCGTTATGCTGCCGAAATTTTGAATAATATTCATGTGTTTGAATTATTTTCATATGCTTAAACTATAATTATTCATTGAATAGAAAACATTCATGTGTTGAATTGATATTCATTCGTTGATTAGAAATTCATGTGTTGAATGGTATTCATATTTTGAAATAAATTGTTTGATAATAAAAATCACAATTTTATCACCAACATGAACTATATAGAAAAATAGTGTTTTGAAATGAATTGTTTTTACAATAAAAATCACATTTTTATTGTATGCATAAATCGTTGAAGTGTGAAGTGTTAAAAATAGCCACTTGTTCAAAATAAACATATATGAGTTGAAATATTCATTAATTAGCTAATGAAATGATTTGCACCTGTTTATGTAACATTAGAATGAATGGTGTTTTTAAACCAAGTCGAAATCAAATATGAAGTCGAATAGAAAATGATAAATGATATGAACTGTGTATATGTGTACATACATATTCATTGAACAGGTTATAGCAAAGGGGCTAGAGAAGAGGAATAAAATTTTGTGCCCGACAAATAGGTACACATTTACTGCTTTGTTTGGGTGATGATTTTATGAGCCTGTTGGCTAGCCGCTTGGCTTTTTCTTTTTCTTTTTGAGATTAGAAGGACCGGGAACGCTATTTGCGATTTCCCGATGCTCCCGGTGCAGGGGAGGTTATGGCGAAATTTTCCAAAATTTTAAGGTGTTAGAAAAATATTTGAAGTGAAAATGATATGGAAATCATTGAATGAACTATATTTATATAAATATATAAATATAAATAAAATTAAAATGAAACGAAGCCGTGCAGTTCGTATTTTGAAACCGTGATTTCAAACGACTAGTACGGGAAATCCGACCATTGGATTTTCCCGAAACCTCAACCGTCGGGTTCGCCTTGGAATAATCTTTCCAACGGCACCAAACTTGTAAAAATCCAACGGTTGGATTGTCTGGAATGTTTAATTCAAATCTGAAGAAAAACAGCGCCAGAAACGATTATATTTATATATATATAAATATAATTATATATTTAATCGAATAACGACGCTGCAGTTCGTATTTTGAAATCGAAACTTCAAACGATTGTACCGGGAGATCCGACCGTCGGATTTTCCCGAAACTGGAACCGTTGGATTCGTTTTGAAAAGACCTTTCTAATGATGTAAATTTTGTGAAGATCCAACAGTTAGATTTTCAGATATGTGTAAATCAAATCTGAAGAAAAACAGCGCCACGGCCGCGTTAAGGCCCGAAGCGTCGTTTTGAATAAATGGGCTATTTTAAAATAAATAAAAATAGCGATAAATAGTTATAAAATATCATAAGCGATAAGGAATGGAAATAAACTGAATTTGCTTGATTTATGTGATATTTGATGGTTGAATGTGTTTGGTGTGAAAATTACATTAAAGAACAAAATTGGTGTTGTCGAATAATTTAACCATTGAAATAAATCGAATTGAAATTATAAATACACGTGAATTATTTGAGAAGGCCGAGTTAATTCTCATTTCGAATAATTGACCGACGATTGAAATTCGAAGATGAAGACGGTGGTCGAAGACCGGAGATCTTCACCTCGTTTGGATGGTAACCGAGGTCCTGATTGGGAGGCATCCCGAAATATGGATAATGAGTGGTAATCGTCCAGGCGTACGTGGTGATCGAAGGGTTTGCGAGGTATTTAGTGCCTCCGGTTTCGTTCAGACCCAGAACGGACTTGTAAATGGACTGTGTGTCTGACATTGGAGTTTATTCTGTGTTGATTGATTTCTGTTAAATATACATCTGTTTGGAGGCGGAGAATTTATTCTTTTGCTTAACGCCCTTCTCTGAGACGTACGAGCTCAGAGGTTGTATATCGATGGACATCAGTCGCATGGCATGAATTGCCTGTGTGGCATGCTAAGATGCAGTGATCAGGGCTTCTGTTGAAAAGCAAAGTCTTGTGGTGATGATCAAAGCACCGCCTGTGTGGCGTAGCTTTGTGTATAACGTGAATTCGCGAGCCTCACACCCTGGTATGAACCTAAAACGGGAGAAGGACCTCAGGGAGGGCATGCGTTTCTTTCTAGCTAGGGTGGTGTCAGTGACCTACCAGCCCTGACATTTATATACTTTTCACCTATGTAGTTGTTGCTGTTGCGAGGCGCCTCGGTTTGATCGGACGATCCGGGTCCGATGGAGTCATTCGTTGGCTCGTTTACGCCCCAAAGGGCGGGGAAACGTATTGTTCAGGCATAATAATCCACATCGGTGGACCGGCCCTGACGATCTAAAGGGTTGATGCGTTCTGATCCTGTGGCTCGGGCTAGAGAGTCACGAATTCGGTAAGGACTATCTTTTGCCTTGGTTCATGACGGAAATCCAATTTCCAAATACGACATCGTGCGGTTTTGATTGTATATATATATGGCGACATGATATATGGTACCCATGCCGTCTATGATTGATAGTTATGATTGAAATTGTCTTGAAACATATAAACACTAGTCATAATATCAAATGCTTTTGTTTTATTCGTATCAATCATATTTTGGCCGTTATAAGGTAAAACTCTATCCTCCGGTTTGCGTTGCATTGTGTGATGGGAACTGAGTCTTATAACAGCTTCATTTTTATAAAAAGCATAGCGATGTTCAGAAAGAAAGATTTGTTTTAGAGCACTGGCAATCCAATGGAGTAAACCCGTTCCACGAAAGTGGCGTGGTCCTGTGATTTGCCAATTATATATGTGTTGAGTGGATTTCTCATACCAGTCCCATGACTGACTCGTAGTTTGTTTCACTTTCAAACTTGGGTGCCCCTTTTTCTACACGGGCAGCCTTGTATTCAGGTTTAGCTGGTTCTTTCTGGATAGCTGGAGCTGAAGATGGTTTCTATCATTTATTTCTTTTTATGCTGTTCAGCTCCTATTGTACATATTTTGTTTATTTCCGCTGTAGACGTTTATGTATAGCTGAACTGTATTTGTACTAAGCAAGATCCTGTATACTGTGTAACTCTGATGATTACTTTTATCCAGTATATTCTATTGTTCATTATCTGGTGTATTTATTTAATTATGTTCTGCTATTACCTGTTTCTGTGTTATATTCCTAAGATAACCCTTGTTTCCGTCTGAACGGGAATTCGGGTCGTCACAACGTGGTATCAGAGCTTTGGTTAAGCTTAGTTCTGGAATATAACATTTGAACGAACTCGTCAGAAATAAAACCAGTAGTGTTCTAGGATGGGTAACTCTATACAGATAGGATCAGTAATATCCTAGTATGAGTAAAGCAGAATGAAATTACACCTTGATAGACACATTTACATTTGAAGTATGTGTTTCTATATTTTAGAATACCTTTTCTGTGACCTGACACTTGATCTGCCATTTGCAGAGGTACTAGAAAATGAGTGTCAGATATAGAAGGAATGCAGAACCGGATATTGAGGCCCTATTAATCAAATATCGAAATATGGGTGGAATACCGTTCTCTGGTGAAGAATCTATTATGAAGACACAAGCTTGGATTCGTTCGGCTGAGAAAATCTTCGAAGCATTAAAGCTTAGGGATGACCAGAAAAGATTGCTGGCCTCCTGGGCACTTAAAGATGAAGCTTTGTTTTGGTGGGATTCAGTTATTGAAAATAATCCAGAAGGTGATATCACCTGGGGCAGATTCAAAGTGATTTTCTTAGAAAGATTTACTCCTCCCGAAGCAACTGAGCGATTATGCGATGAATTTTCTTATCTGATACAAGGAGACATGACAATTCCCGAATATCATAAGAAATTCAATGAACTTTCTCACTTTGCTCCTCATCTAATTCAAGATCCAAAGAGGAAAAATCTGAGATTTATTCACGGGCTTCAAAGGAAATACCGGAATAAAGTATTGGGGCATGTGAAGCTTCCTTTCTCAGAAATGATTTATATGGCTTATCAATACGAAGATCTAGACAAGAAAGGAATGTTGCGCGACGAAGAAGAAGTCTGTTCTAGTGACAAAACAGAGTCAGAAACTGATATTCCTGAAGCCAGTACAAGGTCGGAGATCAGTAAGAAGCCCAGTGCCAAGAGGAAAAGGGCCAAAGCTGAGAAGAAACCAGTAACGACAACTGTACGCTCTAACTGCAATAGGCAAGGACATCTCTCGATAAGTTGCAGATCTCTAAAGAAACGAATCAAGAGTGGATCTAAATATGAGAAGAATTTCCAAGAGAAAAGAGGTTGCAGTAAATGCAGGCAGACGGGTCATCTCGCAAAGGATTGCTGGCTCTTAAAGAAGCCTGGAGTAGTTCAAGTGAATGAAGTAGCAGGAACTTCTGATCCCTCAGCTAGTCAAGAAAGGGCCGATGTTTTAGAAGGCACGCTAACTGTCAAAAACATTCCAGTCAAAGTACTGTTTGACATAGGCGCGTCACGAAGCTTCATTTCGAAAGATGCAGCTAAGAAACTGGATTTGAGTTTGAAAAAGCTCAAGGAACCAATGACTGTCCAGAATCCTGTTGGGGGTTCAATTGATCTCAATTGGATTTGTGGAGTGCCGGTTTCTTTCTCTCGTTATCGGTTCCCTACCATCGCAGCAGTCATGAATTTTAAAGAGTTCGATCTTATCTTGGGGTTAGACTGGTTGACCAAATATGAAGCTGAAGTCAAATGCGCCGACAGAGTCGTAAAGGCGAAGATTAAATCAGGTGATTATATAACCATTCCCTGTGAAGGTCAGAATGCTAATAGAAAAGACTTCTGGGCAGCTTTGAATGTTTCTCCAGCCCAAATAGAAAATGTCCCTGAAGTTACTGAGAATATTCCCGACCTAGTGAAAGATATTCCTATCGTCAAGAACTATGCGGATGTGTTCGAGGAAGTTGTTCGCTTACCTCTGCAAAGAGAAATAGATTTAAAGATTGCTTTAATTCCCAATGCAAGGCCGGTAGTTCACGCTATTCGAAGAATGTCCTTGAAAGAGAAGGAGGAATTAGACAATCAAACACGACAGTTGGTATGGAAAGGTCTGATCAGGCCTAGTTTCTCTGATTGGGGTGCAGCAGTGGTGTTTGTCCCAAAATCTGATGGTACTCTACGTCTATGTGTGGATTATCGTGATTTGAACAAACAGACAATAAAGAACAAGTATCCATTGCCGTGGATTGATGATTTGTTAGATCGATTAAATGGAGCACAAGTATTCTCACGAATGGACCTAGCTACAGGATTCCATCAACTTCGAATTGCCGAAGATTGTGTTCCAATGACAGCGTTCAGAGGCCCCGACTTATTCTACGAGTGGTTAGTAATGCCGTTCGGCTTATGTAACGCTCCAGCTTATTTCGTCGATCTAATGAACAGAGTATTCAGAGGAGTTTTGAATAAATTTGTTCTGGTTTTCATTGACGATATTCTAATCTTCTCTAAATCAAAAGCTGAACATGAAAAGCATCTGGAACAGGTTCTAGAAATCCTGAGAAGAAATGTATTGAAAGCAAAGTTTTCCAAATGTACATTCTGGCAAGATGAAGTAAAATTTCTAGGCCACGTCGTATCAAAAGAAGGAATTGCTGTGGATCCAAGCAAAATCACGGCCATTCAGAATTGGAAACAGCCTAGCACCCCCACTGAAGTCCGCAGTTTTCTCGGACTGGCTAGTTATTACCGGAAGTTCGTTAAAAACTTTTCGAAGATATCTGGTCATTTAACAAAGCTTACAAAGAAGCATTCTAAATTCAAATGGACTCAAGAGAGCGAGGAAGCTTTCGAAGAGCTAAAGTTGAGATTAACAACTGCTCCAGTGTTAACCATCATCGATGGCAACCAAGATTTAAAAGTATGGACTGATGCTTCTAGAGAAGGCCTTGGCGCAGTGTTAATGCAAAGGGGTCAAGTGATTGCTTATGCTAGCCGTCAACTGAAGCCACACGAGAAAAACTATGTAACTCATGATCTTGAGTTATTGGCTATCATATTCTCTTTGAAAATCTGGAGACACTATCTTCTGGGCAAGAGATTTGAACTGTTTATAGATCACCAGTCGTTAAAGTATCTGTTCACTCAGAAGGACTTAAATCTGAGACAGCAACGTTGGCTGGAGTTTCTTGCAGCATATGACTTCGAAATTATATATACTCCAGGAAAAGCCAATGTCGTAGCTGATGCGTTAAGCAGAAAGAATGAAATGATCGCCAGTTTTATTATCACGACTTCATTGCTAGATAAGATATCTGCTCTTCAGGAGGATGATCACTTCATTCAGAAGATCAGAGGGATAATTCAACAAGGCGAACCCTCGAGTTTTCAATTAGACAATGATGGGATTTTAAGGCTCAAAGGTCGAATCTGTGTCCCTAACATTCCTGAACTTCGAAAGGAAGTATTGGATGAATGCCACAAGTCAAAACTCAGTATCCATCCGGGAGTAAGCAAAATGTATAATGACATCAAACGCACTTTCTGGTGGAAGTCGATGAAAAGGGACATTTCTTTATATGTCAGCCGATGCCCTACTTGCCAACTAGTCAAGAGCGACCAACAGAAACTGGCTGGATTATTACAACCGCTAGAAGTTCCTGGTTGGAAGTGGGAGCATATTTCTATGGATTTCATTGATGGTTTGCCCAAAACAAGAAAAGGAAATGACAGTATTTGGGTGATCGTAGATCGTTTCACGAAGACCGCCCATTTCATACCTGTCAAATCAAACAGAACCGCTCAGAGTCTGGCGCAGATCTACACCAGGGAAATAGTTAGACTGCATGGAGTGCCGCTCAGTATAGTAAGTTATAGAGATACAATATTCACTAGCAAATTCTGGGAAGCATTTCAAGTCGAGCTGGGAACGAAGTTGAACTTGAGCACCGCTTATCATCCTCAGACAGACGGTCAGACTGAGAGGGTGAATCGCATTTTAGAAGATCTATTGCGGGCTTGTGTTATAGATTTCGGTGGATCATGGGAAGACCATCTGCATTTGGCTGAATTCTCTTACAACAACAGCTACCAGGCGAGTCTGACAATGTCGCCATTCGAAGCATTATACGGTAGACCGTGCCGATCTCCTGCTTGTTGGGTCGAGCCTGGAAATAGACTTGTGTTGGTTCCCGATATGATTCGAGAAGCTGCCGACAAAGTCGATTTTATTAAGAAGCGATTACTCGCCGCTCAAAGCCGACAAAAGAGCTATGCCGATAGAAGAAGAAGAGATATATCCTTTGAAGTTGGCGACTATGTATATTTGAAAGTATCGCCGATGAGAGGAGTTATCCGGTTCAGTAAAACTGGAAAGTTAGCACCCAAATTCATTGGTTCGTTTCCTATTCTGGAACGGATTGGAACTCTCGCTTATAGGGTCAAACTGCCTGACTGGTTGCCTGGTGTGCATGATGTATTTCATATATCTCAACTTCGAAAGCACGTACATGATCCAGACTTGATCGTGGAAGAAGCAGCTCAGCAAGATATTGAAATTACTCCAGAGCTAGCTGTGAGAAGAGAGCCGCTAAAGATTATCGGCAAAGAAACCAAAGAGCTGAGGAACAAGAAGGTTCACTTAGTCAAAGTGCAATAGAGTGGAGATCCGCGAGATTGTACTTGGGAAACTGAGGAGAGCATTCAGAAAGCTTACCCCAGATGCCGAGTAGATATCTCTGGTTGACTCCGGTGCAAGGTACATTTGTCATACTTTGCATTACCATTTAATTCTCTATTCTGTTGCTATTTTCTTCCCAGGGATGCGCACTATTTATTCTATACTCTGAATGATTTATAAAAGAATATAGAAGTTGATAAGAATATTTTTGAAAGGTTAGAAACAAATTGGTTGTTGTATTGTGGGATTGTAGATTTATCAAACCACTTTCGACTTTGTTCCTTTTCGGGGACGAAAAGTTTTAAGTGGGGGAGATTGTAACGACCCAGAAAATCTGAACCAATTTAAAATTTTTAAATTGGCTAAAATAATGGATTTTAAATATTTAAAATAAATATTTTAAATAATGGCGATGAAAACTGAGTTTGAATCGACATTTGAAAACGAATATAATTAATTATAATTATATATAGAATTGAAAATAGCGCGGTAGTTCGATAATTCGATTTCAAACTTCAATTGAATGTACCGGGTGCAAAACAATCCGGATTTTAGTGAAACCAAAAACATTAGGATCTAATTGATGATATCTTTCCAACGAATCTGACCAATCGAAATTTGATAGCGGGAATCAAAAGATATGTCCAGTTGAAAATTCTGAATAGTCGCTATGGAATTCAGGCCCTTAAAATGGGACATTTTGCAAACGACCTCGGATTTCGACGAAACCACTTTTGTTAGATCCGCAGTGTCAAGTTATTGCTAGGTTTCAAATTTCATAATTTTTCGAATCAATATGTAAGCGTGGCAAAAGAAAATGCGTTTGACCAGTTTCAGTTGATTTTAATCGACTGGAAATTGGCCATTTTTCAAACGGTCTCAGAATTTGACGAAACTAGTTTTGTTAGGACCGTATCGTCAATACGAAGCTAGAAAATATTTTTCTGGAATTTTTCTAGTTAGTACGTGACCCCGGTAATTTGAAATGTACGTTTAAAATTCAATATAGTGATTTAAATGTAAATTTAACGGAAACTGATTGTAACGATCGAATCAGCTTGCGATACATATCCCATTGTGTTCGAAATGGGGGTAGAACACTATGGACGACAGGCGGTGGGCCTCGTTTCGAGGTCGTATGTAAAAGTCAACTTTTTGCAAAATTAAATAAAAAAAAAATTCCCTCCTTTATCTTTCTTCCTGCCCCCCCCCCCCCCCCCCATTCCTTTTTATTTCGAACAGAATAGAAAAAGAAAAAAAAAAGAAGAAAACCTAAATTAAGCCGCCTCCCCCGATCATCCACCTCCGCACGTCGCCACCTCCTCCTGGAACTGCTGCCGCTGCTGCTTCTTCTCTCCCCCCTCCCTCGATCGAAGACCCAAGCCTCCAGAATCCATCGCGAGCCTCCCCAAAGCATCGAGACGTCACCAGACCCAAGCCGCCGTGCCTCGCTCCACCCTTCGCTTCGCCTGCAGCTCCTCCTGCCTCCGACGATCCGCGGAAGCCCCCCCTGTAAGTTTTTTTTTGTTTTGTTTTGCTATCTGATTTTTGAATAAAATAAAAACTGTGATTTTTAAATAAAATAAAAACTGTGATTTTTAAATAAAATAAAAACTGATTTTTGTAAAAGGTTTTAAAAACTGATTTTTGTAAAAGATAAAAACTGATTTTTGTAAAAGATAAAACTGATTTTTAAATAAGATAAAAACTGATTTTGAAAAAGGTTTTAAAAACTGATTTTATTTTAAGATATTAAATAGAAAAAGGTTTAATCTTTTTAAAGAAAAAGATTTGGACTTTCTAGAGAAAAAGATTTAAACTTTAAATAAGAAAAGATTTAAACTTTAGAATAGAAGTAAGATATGATTTTTATATTTTTAAAGTAATAAAAATATAATCTTTATCTTTGAAAAGACGGAATTTATATTTTTGAAATTCGATTTTTATATATTGAATAACATAGTAAAAATTCGATTTTTACATATGTAGAGAATATGGGCGAAAGCGACAGAAAGGCGAAGATTTCTCTAAGGAAGTGTCGTGAAGTTGGATAGCTATTGGTGAGATTTCTGATTTTAAAATATATATATATGTGTGAAATAAAAGTGAAATGCTATATATAAATATATATATCTATATATATATATATATATATATATACGCCCCTCGTCCACAAACCATGGACGATATTATTGGTTGAAATTGTTGTGAAAATTGATTGATAGCGATTGATTGATTGGAATTGTTTGTGATTGATATTGGTTGATTGTGGTTGAAAAATACCCATTTGTGGTTGTGAAATATTTGGTTGAACCCACATAGGATTAGTTTGTGGAAATGAAATAAATATATACATGCCGCCTACGTGCGAACTAGATGCATGATCCCCATTGTCAAAAACCGCGAGGTTTTAAGGTAGAGCGAGGAGCCGTACTAGGGACGGTCCCGGTTTAACTACCCTGCCGTTATGCTGCCGAAATTTTGAATAATATTCGTGTGTTTGAATTATTTTCATATGCTTAAACTATAATTATTCATTGAATAGAAAACATTCATGTGTTGAATTGATATTCATTCGTTGATTAGAAATTCATGTGTTGAATGGTATTCATATTTTGAAATAAATTGTTTGATAATAAAAATCACATTTTTATCACCAACATGAACTATATAGAAAAATAGTGTTTTGAAATGAATTGTTTTTACAATAAAAATCACATTTTTATTGTATGCATAAATCGTTGAAGTGTGAAGTGTTAAAAATAGCCACTTGTTCAAAATAAACATATATGAGTTGAAATATTCATTAATTAGCTAATGAAATGATTTGCACCTGTTTATGTAACATTAGAATGAATGGTGTTTCTAAACCAAGTCGAAATCAAATATGAAGTCGAATAGAAAATGATAAATGATATGAACTGTGTATATGTGTACATACATATTCATTGAACAGGTTATAGCAAAGGGGCTAGAGAAGAGGAATAAAATTTTGTGCCCGACAAATAGGTACACATTTACTGCTTTGTTTGGGTGATGATTTTATGAGCCTGTTGGCTAGCCGCTTGGCTTTTTCTTTTTCTTTTTGAGATTAGAAGGACCGGGAACGCTATTTGCGATTTCCCGATGCTCCCGGTGCAGGGGAGGTTATGGCGAAATTTTCCAAAATTTTAAGGTGTTAGAAAAATATTTGAAGTGAAAACGATATGGAAATCATTGAATGAACTATATTTATATAAATATATAAATATAAATAAAATTAAAATGAAACGAAGCCGTGTAGTTCGTATTTTGAAACCGTGATTTCAAACGACTAGTACGGGAAATCCGACCATTGGATTTTCCCGAAACCTCAACCGTCGGGTTCGCCTTGGAATAATCTTTCCAACGGCACCAACCTTGTAAAAATCCAACGGTTGGATTGTCTGGAATGTTTAATTCAAATCTGAAGAAAAACAGCGCCATAAACGATTATATTTATATATATAAATATAATTATATATTTAATCGAATAACGACGCTGCAGTTCGTATTTTGAAATCGAAACTTCAAACGATTGTACCGGGAGATCCGACCGTCGGATTTTCCCGAAACTGGAACCGTTGGATTCGTTTTGAAAAGACCTTTCTAATGATGTAAACTTTGTGAAGATCCAACAGTTAGATTTTCGGATATGTGTAAATCAAATCTGAAGAAAAATAGCGCCACGGCCGCGTTAAGGCCCGAAGCGTCGTTTTGAATAAATGGGCTATTTTAAAATAAATAAAAATAGCGATAAATAGTTATAAAATATCATAAGCGATAGGGAATGGAAATAAACTGAATTTTCTTGATTTATGTGATATTTGATGGTTGAATGTGTTTGGTGTGAAAATTACATTAAAGAACAAAATTGGTGTTGTCGAATAATTTAACCATTGAAATAAATCGAATTGAAATTCTAAATACACGTGAATTATTTGAGAAGGCCGAGTTAATTCTCATTTCGAATAATTGACCGACGATTGAAATTCGAAGATGAAGACGGTGGTCGAAGACCGGAGATCTTCACCTCGTTTGGATGGTAACCGAGGTCCTGATTGGGAGGCATCCCGAAATATGGATAATGAGTGGTAATCGTCCAGGCGTACGTGGTGATCGAAGGGTTTGCGAGGTATTTAGTGCCTCCGGTTTCGTTCAGACCCAGAACGGACTTGTAAATGGACTGTGTGTCTGACATTGGAGTTTATTCTGTGTTGATTGATTTCTGTTAAATATACATCTGTTTGGCGGCGGAGAATTTATTCTTTTGCTTAACGCCCTTCTCTGAGACGTACGAGCTCAGAGGTTGTATATCGATGGACATCAGTCGCATGGCATGAATTGCCTGTGTGGCATGCTAAGATGCAGTGATCAGGGCTTCTGTTGAAAAGCAAAGTCTTGTGGTGATGATCAAAGCACCGCCTGTGTGGCGTAGCTTTGTGTATAACGTGAATTCGCGAGCCTCACACCCCGGTATGAACCTAAAACGGGAGAAGGACCTCAGGGAGGGCATGCGTTTCTTTCTAGCTAGGGTGGTGTCAGTGACCTACCAGCCCTGACATTTATATACTTTTCACCTATGTGGTTGTTGCTGTTGCGAGGCGCCTCGGTTTGATCGGACGATCCGGGTCCGATGGAGTCATTCGTTGGCTCGTTTACGCTCCAAAGGGCGGGGAAACGTATTGTTCAGGCATAATAATCCACATCGGTGGACCGGCCCTGACGATCTAAAGGGTTGATGCGTTCTGATCCTGTGGCTCGGGCTAGAGAGTCACGAATTCGGTAAGGACTATCTTTTGCTTTGGTTCATGACGGAAATCCAATTTCCAAATACGACATCGTGCGGTTTTGATTGTATATATATATGGCGACATGATATATGGTACCCATGCCGTCTATGATTGATAGTTATGATTGAAATTGTCTTGAAACATATAAACACTAGTCATAATATCAAATGCTTTTGTTTTATTCGTATCAATCATATTTTGGCCGTTATAAGGTAAAACTCTATCCTCCGGTTTGCGTTGCATTGTGTGATGGGAACTGAGTATTATAACAGCTTCATTTTTATAAAAAGCATAGCGATGTTTAGAAAGAAAGATTTGTTTTAGAGCACTGGCAATCCAATGGAGTAAACCCGTTCCACGAAAGTGGCGTGGTCCTGTGATTTGCCAATTATATATGTGTTGAGTGGATTTCTCATACCAGTCCCATGACTGACTCGTAGTTTGTTTCACTTTCAAACTCGGGTGCCCCTTTTTCTACACGGGCAGCCTTGTATTTAGGTTTAGCTGGTTCTTTCTGGATAGCTGGAGCTGAAGATGGTTTCTATCATTTATTTCTTTTTATGCTGTTCAGCTCCTATTGTACATATTTTGTTTATTTCCGCTGTAGACGTTTATGTATAGCTGAACTGTATTTGTACTAAGTAAGATCCTGTATACTGTGTAACTCTGATAATTACTTTTATCCAGTATATTCTATTGTTCATTATCTGGTGTATTTATTTAATTCTGTTCTGCTATTACCTGTTTCTGTGTTATATTCCTAAGATAACCCTTGTTTCCGTCTGAACGGGAATTCGGGTCATCACACATATCCGCATCCGAAAATTATCCGTTCGCTTTTTTCCATGATTATAGCTTAAATTATGTGTATTTTAACATAATTAAGTATACTAATTTATTATTTTGCAAAGTTGAAAGTCTATTAAATGCATGCATATTGCTCAAACTTATATATTATCATCATATTTATTTATTTTTAGCATTTTAGTAATCAATTTGGGTTGAAAGAGCTTAATATTAAGCTAAAAAATTTCATTTATGTTCATTGATTTATCGACCATTGGCGGAGCAGATAATTATCCGATATCCGTCCGTATCCGCGGATGCGGATATCCGATATCCGAAAATGGTTTCGGATGCGGATGCGGATATGGCACTATCCGCATCCGAAAGTATCCGTTGACAGCCCTAGGGACCACCTTCCGAACGTGTATCTCTAGAGGCGAATACAATGGGTTCAACAAGAACGTCTTGCAAACCACCGCACACAAGACCGACCACTCATTTCGCTTGAGTGTATCGAATGTATATCACTGACGGTTGGGATAAGCAACCGCCTCCCGAAAAGGGACGACATCGAATATAGATTAAAGAAGCAAATGGAATTTCTCTAGATAGGTGATCATACACCCTAATGGGAGCGACCCACATAGCCATGCTGCCTGCCCGATTTTTGTCATTTCCCGGTTGATGAGGCTTGAGGCTAGAATTCCTGAACATCAGGCCACCATTCACTTTGAATGCCACATCGTCAGATCCTCCAGATCACACTGATTGACATCCACAAAAATACCCTAGTTTATTTGGCTAGAGAATAACCATTTCTCTGCCATCAACTATAGTACATTAGGAGAAATCAATGCATGTAAATCCTTTGGAAATACTCTGTCACACATCCATCCATACAAGTCATCCAGGAATAGGATGAACCGAAGGTACTCTCCTACTGCATCTCATATAGGAATCACCCCATGGATGAGTAGCGAGTAGTCCTTGCAAACCGAAAAATCTCAACCACGACCGAATCACGTCAGAATATCTCTACGTTGCAACGCGGAGAATATTCGTTAATTAATCCTTCCACTTATGAAGATCCACGGCATTCACTTGCTCTATCTTTAATCGACGTCTTCACGTATTTGCTGGTCGGAATGGTTTTCGAATATAATTCGATCCCGGTCTTTCTGTACCAACAATCGTATTGGTCAGGTCTGATAGTCTGTGATTTAACTATCAAATAACAATAGTGTGAATAAATTGAGTTTGCTGATTCGGCACTTGGCATGACTTGGCCCATTTAAAATATATTTGACAAATTGGTTAAAACAAATGTCGTCTCATAACCAAATATTCGAATTAACATTTTCATAAATATTTTGGTAAAAATTCATATTCCAAGATCTCGCACTTATATTCGATACTCCTTGTATGGGATATTACACTAATCACAACACCTTTCGCTCGTTTCAAACTAATATCATTCATCGATAATAATGAAGTCGTTCAAGTTGGGGTATTTTATTTACCTCTTAGACCTTGATCGACAACGTTCTTATCTCAAAATAATATTAGTTCGTCACTTAATCATTTCATCAAAATCTTATTTACCATCTCGATTTCAAACGGATTTTATAAATCGTTTCTTACATTTGAAATCTCTGTTCGATAAAATCTCTTTACTTAATTCGTTTGATTAAGTAAATGTCTACCAAAGCACCACTTTTAACTGAATCATTATTTTGCTTATAACCTTTTGATTTGGGAATCAAAATCTTTTGTCAAATAATTGGCTTTAATCTATTGGCATTCTTCATATGAACCTTGTATGTGATTTCATAGCTAACGACTACTTACACTCTTCTTTTCAATGATACTTTTAACTTGGATCATACATTCCTTTATAAAACTCTTATCGCCCCTTTTTACCATACCTTATCGCTACTTAAATCATTCTTAGTTGAATTCCAGCTAAAGGTTATCATTTTAATAGTCAACTTTAACATTTTCTATACGGAAGATAGCTAACTTAGCCATTAACTAAAAAGTAGTATAATCATCGTTTTAAAATCTTATTGGATAATGATTAACTTTATTCATTAAACAATTCAGAAATTTCCTTAATTAATAGTTAATCGAAGATTAACTAATACTTTACACTATTCAAATATTCAGAATATTTAAATCAATTTTCTTCCATTTGTAAATTCTACTCAAAACGGTTGATTTCATCGACCGTACACCTCAGTTAGCAGTTAACTGATTTTTATTTGTTATTTCCACTTTGTAAATCAATTAAATAACTTAATTAATTTAAAAATACCATTTAATTGGTTCAAAAACAATTATTTCTTTTTACCAACCCGTAGGTAAGTTTTCTGGTTTTCTATCTTTCAGCACATGTACAAACATACGCTCTTATCACATAAGATCGTTTAAACTATTTCTTTTATAAACCCGATTAAAATATGTAATTATAAATTTCTAATTTATAAAATTACTGTAAAACTTCAATTTGGTTATAAAATAAATTTATAACTTTAAAACTGCGTCAATTCACCGAACGGTAAATTGATGTCTGAAACAACACAATTTAGGCCCTTCACTGCCAATTACCAAATCAACACTGTCGGTTGATTTTAAACACAATACAGGTGAATATTTATTCAACCATCACGCTCAAACAGGTTTTACTACCATATGGGTTCAATCAGTTCAAATATCAATATTATAAAACAAACAAACAACATATATAATATTTGAGGAATCCGGTTGAATCCCTCCAACCTGTTCTTCCCTGCATCACATCTTGTTATACATTTCATAATAATATATGAAATAAATTTCAATCATCTATAAATTTAAAATGGTGAATTTTAAATAACAACAACCAATCAACCAATAATCAGCCAATAGCAACCAATCAACCAATTTATATTTTTAAAGGTAAACTATATTTTAATATGAATTTACCACATCACAGGATTCCAGAAGGTGTGAGAATTAACTCACCAGTTTATAAGGTTGGCGGTTGACGCGTTTGTTGCATTTAATCTTGAACGGACGTTCAAAATTAGCTGAAATTTCAACTGCGTCAGATCAGTACCTAGTCAATGCCATCGCCTAGGACTCGTCCCTGCGATCCCAATGGATCCAGTTTCACTAAAATCCGTTAACGTATGAATAAGTTATGCCCGTTTTAAGTTTATAAAGTTTAAATGATAATTAATTAAACTGATAATTAATTAATTAAACAATTAACAAATAAATTACCTTAATTAACCTTAAAAGGGCCACGTCATCCTCTTATGTATGAAACGCGGTTACTCTCATTCACCTCCCAGGAACCCGTTCTCCACTTGTTACCATGAAACACAACTTTGCTCCAACCTTTCAAGCCACCCCTAACGACGACAGAGCCCACCGGAGGTCCACCTCTGATCACCGAACGCCACACCTAAACCCCGGCTGCCCTCGCCCTCGCCCTCGAGCACGACGCCCAGTCCTTCTTCGATCGCCAGCAAATTCCAGATGAACGGAATTTGCTGTAACCGTGATTTCTCCGCCTATGGTTCACCGTACCTCGCCGCACCACCTGAAAACTGACCCCCTCTCCTTCCAGCACCGTCGCCCCTTAGGCCCCCTACCTGACGTTGACCAGAGCCACCGGAAAACCCCCATTTCCGACCGCTAGTTAAAAACCAATACCCCAAAACTTCAATCCCGTTCATCTCTTCGCCCCGACCACCACAGGCAATTTCAGACCCCGAGACCACCGCCAAAATAAAGCCCTGCCTCTCCTCTACAAAACCCCCAAGTTCCCGTCTCCTCAAATTGATCCAAAAACGAAAACGGTTTTCCACGGTTTAACACCGATTCCGGCCACCTCCGACCACCATTCCACCCCCAAGTTTCTCCAGCAGGTAGATATCGTCCCGATCTACCATTTTCCCTTTGGAACCCCCCTCGAATTCATCACGGATTGGAAGATATAAATTGTTTTGTAAACGAGGACTTATTTGCAAATTTGATGGACAGAAAATGAAGGTGGCTGGAAATTTCTGATGGAGGGGGTTTATATAAGGTGGAAAAAACATAATTTAAGTTGATGTGACGAGCGACATTGACTAGCGATATTTTATTTCGTACCTATCACATTTTCAAACGTTGTTTATTTGCTGCTGCGCTCACATACAAACCCCGTCCGTGATGCGGATGTACGACATAGTATAATTTGACGATACGGTCCTAACGAAACTTATTTCGTCCAATTCCGAGTCCGTATGCTCAAATCGCCCTCGTTCACGTTTAAATGGTCGTTTTTGTTTACGTTTTATTTTTCCACGCTCACAAATTAACCCAGATTGATGCGCCACTTGAAACCTAGCAATAATTTACTATTGCGGTCCCAATAAAATTAGTTTCATCGAAAACTGAGGTCGTTTGAATAAAGGCCCTTTTATAACTGCCCAATTCAAATAAAATAAACCAATTTTAAAATACTTCAATATAATATTAATAAAATATTGAAATTGGCCATATACGACCAGAATATCGTATACTACCAAGGTAAAATAGCTTGGGTTGAGTTTGAAGCCAAATTGATATTATAAAAATTTAAAAACCCCTTTATTTAATATAAATAACGTTATATTATATAAAGGAAATTTCACAGCGACCTTTTCAAAATTTGATTTGGACATAAAATAAAATCTACAACACGAAAACTCGATTTTTCTTTTCCATTTGAAAAATATTACCCAGCAGATTCAGACGTTTCTTGTTTCGAGAAAATCCGACTCATTTTGGGCCCTGTACAGCCAATTGAAGTTCAAAACGCCAAATTACGAACTGCCGCGCCGCTGCAGCTCGTTTTAAAATTAAATTATAATTATATCACTTAACCGTCGTTTTATAAACGAAATCGCTATTATAATTAAATATAAACCACAAAAAAACCATTTTAAATCGCCTGTTCATGTTATATTTCAAATTCAACATTTTTTCCCAATATCCCGAAATAAAAATATTATTATATTATTAATATAATTTAAATATTTAAATTAAAATTGTCAAAATCGATTATTTAAATTCAAACCAATATTTTAAATAAATAAAATATTTCAAATAGATGGTCAGAAAATAAGGGACATTACAGCAAGGGATATGGTTTTATGTATTCTAATATTTCTCATGAGATGCTTTGTAAGACAGATTTGAGAAAGTTTGCTAGTTGTGACTGGTTTTGTCGTATTTCTAAGGCAATGCTTTATTTCTTTCATAATAAAGTACAAGAAAATTCTATTGCTTATTTTATCAGTCTTGTATATTCTCTGTAATGATTACCTATTGTGCTTCATGAAGCTTAATGCATTCTCTTTTGAGTGACATTAACAGACATGGGGCGTCATACTTGGTATCAGAGCCGAAAGTTACAAGATCAGAGAAATTTTTTTAAAATTGTTTTTAAAAGAAAAAGTATTTTCAAGAATAATCCGTTTTAGAAAAACATATCCCCTCGAGCCATAGTCAATATTCTTTCGATCTATTGATGAATCCTTTTACTTTTCTTTTCAGCATATCTTGAGAACCTATTAGGGATTGCAAAATGGATCGTTAAGGGAAAACAAACACTAGTGGGGATGAATAGTGTTTTTGAGAATTAAAAAAAAATCTAAAACTTATGTGAACTACCATATGAATCAAACATCATAGAAACAATCACAGGCACAGAATCAAACAAAAATACAAATATAAAAAAAAAGTGCAGAAAAGGAAAGAACACACCGGATTTTATACCGGTTCAGATTGCTTCTACGTCTAACCCCGCATAACACTGGACTGTGTTGAGTTTTATTACTATATCAATAGTCAAGTACAACCTCCTTAATTTCACAGCTACAAGGGATACCACTGATTACCCATCCTTGATTTCATGGCTACAAGGGATACAACCGATTACCCGTCCTTGATTTCACGATGTAATGACCCGACTTTTTGAACAGTTCTCGCTGGTAATTAAACCAACTTAAACCGTTCATAAAGACGGATGGTTATGGCTACTGACACATTTGCACAAAAAATAATAGAACTTTTTATTTCATTTCCATAATATAACATCAAAGTTACAGGGAATACATCATAGTACAACATAAGCTCAGCGGAAATCAATTCTTTAGTGGACTAAGAAAACCCAAAATGTAGCTCTAGCTCCAATCCTGAATCCAACTCTGAAAGCTAAACCTGCAAGCTAAGATACTGGCTACCCATGCAAAATTATGGGCTCCCAAAGTATAGGTGTGGGAACAATAAACTCCAGGTCAGTTGTGGGACTATTTGAGAACTCAAAACAGTAGTTATTTAGGATTCATTTTAAAGTTGGTTAATTCAACGGACCACGCCGCTAACGCAGAACAGGTTTACTACATGTGAATCCCCAGGCATAAAAATTTGCTATGACTTTTGAAAAATGAAACTACCATAAGGTCTCGCGGCACACACACAATGCAAAACGCACACATGGGCGAGGTTTCTCTTTATGATAGTCAAAAATGCTTGATACGTGAATTTCCTCTTTCAATACTATAGTGTGAAAAATCCTTTTGAAAGTAAATGTATCAATCCTAGCCAGCATAGGTACCATATACTATACTAACGTATGGTATACAACTAAAATCGTACGGGCTCGTAGTGGAAATTGGGTTTCCAACAATGACCAGGGAAAGGAACTTCCTTCCGAACCGAATTTTGAATACCTCTAGAGGAAGTCCGAGGATCAACTAATGCTCCTCATGCCAATACACGGCCGCGTTACCCCCTAAAAATTACAATGTCAGACACATAATCCATATATGTCCGTTTTGGATCTGAACGAAACACCAATCCGAAAATCTTCAAATATATTTAAGCCTCATGCCACTTATAACCTCGTATCGGGGGATCATCCTCACCGAGACATCAACAATCAATCTAAATAATTCAAAGAATCCTGGTCTTCATTTGTCGTTTTCCAAGTCTTGAATTGTTCCATAACGTCGTATTATTACTTGGAATGGTTTTCGAACATATATTCAGTCCCGGTCTTTCCAAATAATAAGAGCAATTTAAAAAAAAGTACAATTACGGAACACACAGGCTTTCAACCAAATCTCTTTCCATCTTGGATTTTGTTAAATTTAACTTCTTTAAATCCATTCACAAATTAAAAAAAAATCCGTATTTAACCTTTCTTTTTTAAAACACATCCCTTAAATCAAAGATAATTTAGCCTCAAAGCCTTAATTAATTTTCCATTTGATAACTCGTTATCAAAAAGCCAGTTTCCTTTGAAAACCCTTACCCTAAATTTCAACCCTAGTTTCCAATTAAATTGGATTCCGAACATTCAATTCTGTAATCTTAACTAAAAGATTATTCTTCCTTCCCAATTCCTTATTTTTAATTTCCTCAAATCAAATATTTGGTTTAATCCCCAAATTACGATACGAATTTTCGTAACTCAATCTCATTGGGTTTCAAGAAAGATATTATTGAAGATATGATTCATGACAAAACCAAATCAATCGATATTGAACATAAGTTACACAGAAATTGTATCTACTTATATTCGATATCAATTCTCATAATCAACGAATACTATAAGTGGAATAACGATATAATAATAATATCTTCCAAATTCCTCAAATAGTATACGTTTATACCAAAGAATTTCATATTAAATATCCGAAGATTATTTCTGTCCAACTTATCCTAATCAAATTGGGAAACTCATATCTTAATTTTAAGATTTATCTAATTCGTGATTTGGATAGAAATATCATCCACTTATACTTAATATTAATCTCTATATCCAACTCACGCTATAAAAGAAATAACGGTGAACTAACTTTTAAATTCCTCAAATAGTAAGAGTCATCATCTACCGGATTAATATCAAACATCCGAAGATTTATCTCCAACCATATCCGATTATTTAAAATTGAAAACCCCGTTTTGTTATCAAGTAAATCAATTTAATTTCCATATAAAACATATTCAATACTTTTAAATCTTTGAAAAAATTCCACCAATCATTTACAAATGATTACTTATAGTTCGGGAAATAGCTCACGGTTTAGCACTTCATAATAGATTATATTCAAAGAAAGAGTTCTCATAGTGTTTCAAAAGCGTTACAAAACAACTATCTTAACTATTTTAATCAAAATATAGTTTATCTTAGCCAAAACTTAAAATTTATGATTCAAAACACTTTTAAATAATTTATAATGATTTTACTATTTTTTCCATATTTTTAAAACATTTAAAATAGCTGTTTATAGTTATGGTCGGTTTTAAACATAACTTGAAAATTATAACCCGAAATTAAAATCCGCTTTCACTCATTTAAAAGCTCTTGTTAATATAAATCAATTGTTTTTCATTTCTTGGAGATCCAATTTAGATTGCAAAAGTTATAAGCGTTTAAATTTTGTAAATAAATACGTAAATTACCATTATGCGACAAACTCTATTTTGACCAAAATAAAAATTATTCTTCAGTACTTCAAAATACTTTAGAAAACCATTAGATACTCGTGTAAATCATTTAAAACCATTTAAAATAATTTGCATTGACTTTCCAAATTAATTTTGGGTTCAATATTCAAATTTATTTATTTTACTTAATAAATCAAATTCCAATTCATTTCTAAATTCAAATACTTTCAT
Organism: Allium sativum; assembly: GCA_030737875.1. Lineage (NCBI taxonomy): Eukaryota > Viridiplantae > Streptophyta > Magnoliopsida > Asparagales > Amaryllidaceae > Allium > Allium sativum. Next base: position 672,822,051 of record CM060909.1, on the reverse strand, counting down.
ATTAACCATCCCATTCGTTGGATCAGTTAGAGATAGCCAGGGAGAGCAGGAAACTATATTTTCCAAACCTAAGCCTAGACACTATCCTCTCTGTCATCCTAGAACGCTTCGATGTTTATTTATTCATTTAAAGAACTTTATCAATATATATGAAGTCATACGTATGGCCTTTCCAAATTATTAACCTTCAATTTCAATAATGATATTGCTTCTAATTACGAAGAATATTTGTCGATCACCAATGTGATACCTTACTTGTTGCATCATAGTGTATGCAAAACAGCATCAACAACCATTATAAACATCTATAGCAACCATCATCAACATAATTAAATAAATCATAACTGTGCACAAGCTTTATAACACTAACACTTAATATTATGTGTGAGTTATACACTACGCATTCATCATCCCTCACAACAAACATCAATCATCATTAACCACTATTAATTCATCACTATATTTAAATTAGTCTACTACTAATTCAATACACAAACCATGGTTAAAGAGTTCTCACCTAACAACTCCAAATCTTCACGGTAGGCGAGCCTAGTTGAGCGAATCGTCAGACAGTATTTCGACGCAACGTCTTCTTAACCAATATATATATATATACATAGTATACACCAATCTCTCTCTTTATATTATAAGAGGAGGAGGAGGATGACGATGAACTTTGGCAAGGTAGTGGTGGAAAAGAGGAAGACTTATGCTGTGGAAACCATGACCATAAGCTTAAGAAGAAGAAGGAAGGTAGGAAAAATGAAAATGGATTGTGATGACCCTAACCCCCGTTCTACGGTGGAAAGGGTAATCCTTGGAATATAACTCATAAAAAAATAACAGTAGAACAGAAATATATAAATACACCAGATAATGTACATCAAAATATACTAGAAATAATAATCATCAGAGTTACACAGTATAACATGATCATACTTTGTACAAAATACAGTTTTTCTTTACATAAAATGTCTACAGTGGAATCAAAACATAATATGTACAACAGGAGCTGAACAGCATAAAAAGAAAGAAGTGATAGAATCCATCTTTAGCTCCATAGCTATCTAGAAAGAGCCTGCTAAAACCTAAATACAAGGCTTCCTGTGTAGAAAATAGGGCACCCGAGTTTGCAAGTGAAACAAACTATGAGTCAGTCATGGGACTGGTATGAGAAATCTACGTAACTTATTTTATAATGAGGCCAATCAAAGGACCACACCGCTAAAGTAGAACGGGTTTACTCTATTGGATTTCCATTGTTTAAAACCAGTAATTCATTTAAACATCATAATACTTTTTACAAAAATGAAGCCATCAAAGGCATCAGTGGCCATCCATTCGATATGAAGATCATCGGTCTTGTACTGTCTTCATATCTTCGACTTCTAACCGTCGAGCAATTATTTGAAATGAGAATTGACTCGGCCTTTCCAAATAATTCACGTATATTTAGAATTTCAAATCAATTCATTTCCATGGTTAAATTATTTGACATCCATAATTCAGTTCACTAATGTAATTTTCTCATCAAACACATTCAACCATGAAATATCCAATAAATTGAGTAATTTCGGTTTATTTCCATTCCATATCATTTATAATATTTTATAATGATTTATTGCTATTTTTATTTATTTAAAAATAGCCCATTTATTCAAACGACACTTCAGGCCATAACGCGGCAGTGGCGCTGTTTTTCTTCAAATTTGATTTACACATATCTGAAAATCTAACAATTCGATATTTACAAATTTTATATAATTAGAAAGATTTTTTCAAAGCAGACCCAACGGTTCTAGTTTTCGGAAAATACGATGGTCGGATCTCCCGGTACAATCGTTTAAAGTTACGATTTCAAAATACGAACTGCAGCACCGTTATTTGATTTATTTTAATTGTATTTATATATATATATAATCCATTCTAGCGCTGTTTTTATTCAGATTTGAATTAAACATTCCACACAATCTAACCGTTGGATCTTTGCAAAGTTGGTATCATTGAAAGATATTTTTAAAGCGAACCCAACGGTTTCGGTTTCGGGAAAATCCGACGGTCGGATCTCCCGCAATAATCGTTTAAAATCACAATTTCAAAATACGAAATGCAGCGTCGTTATTTGACTCATTTTAATTATATGTATATAATCCATTCTTCGATTTCCTAACCATTTTCATTTCATATATTTGATAGAAATAATATTTTTACCCAACACATATTTATTTCAACACATGACTATTTTTAACACTTCATATATATTATAATAAAGTAACTTTTATTGTTCAAACAATTTATTTCAAACATGAATATTTTTGGCGATTTATATAAATAATAAAAATGTGATTTTTATTGTTAAGAGATTCATATATATTATAAAAATGTGATTTTTATTGTTAAAACAATTTATTTTAAAACATGAATATTTTTCCAACACATCAATATATTTCCATACATGAATATAAATCAAACACATGAATATTTCAGAAAATTTCTGCAGCATAACGGCAAGGGGTTTAAACCGACACCGTCCCGAGTACGGCTCCTCGCTACGCCTCGCAGCGTTCCCTAAGGGGCTTATCCTTATAATCTAAATGTTTTGATCATTTTCATATCACAATGGATTTTTCCACAAATAATTCCAATTTTGTTTCAACCACAAACAATCATTATCAACCATTTGCATTTATCAACCAAATTTCACGTCAACTAAAATCCAGACAATCACAACCAATATATATCGTCCATGGCCTGTGGACGATGGGAGTATATATATATATATATATATATATATATGTATATGTGTATGTGTATGTGTATGTATATGTATTTGTATTTGTATATAAATATATTTAATATCGTTTCAATTCCATTCAACGCACATATGATTGTTACAACATATATATAACTTATACATCACACACATAATTTATACAACGCTTATACATGAGGTGTACAATGCTTATATAACTTATACATCGATTATATAATTTATACATCGCCATTCCATATCGTTTATAATTTAGAAATCTCACATTGGGTTCCACTCCTCCAAAATTGTAGGAAGCTCCAAAAATTCTCCAGTCTCTTCTAGAATGTAGAAGATGTCCTCACGAGTCCAGTGTCTCCGGTTTCACTGGATTTCGACAACATATGTTAAAGATATGATTTTTATACCAAAATCATAAATTGCGACGGTTTTAAAGTGTTAAAACAGTTTAATTTAATTAAAACCGTACCTCTCCAAATTAGTTCAAAACCAGGTTTTCATTCAACCTTCAATTCGTTGCACGAGGTGTCGATCGGGCTGTACAACATCGAAGGGCATGTAAAGAGCTTCCTGGCGCCGTGCACCACCTTCAGTTCAACGGCAGTTCCCAGGTGCGGCAGCGGCCTAAAACGCTCGTCTTTGAGGGCGTGGATTTCCTCGGATACACAAGGAAAAATTACAAATCCTATATGGATTTGGAGCTGACGAAGAGCACTCTATAATCTTCCATTGGGGCCATCGATTTTGGTGAGTGGTTTGTGATATTTTGAGGAGAGAAGCAAGGAAGAGCTTTCTATTGTACACGAGGGGGTTATGGGTTTTACCTAGATCCGAGAAAAGTGAAGGCTAATTCTGATTGGCCAATGAATTTTATAATTATCTTTTTATTCTATTAAATCCAAAAATACCCTTTTCTCCATACGAACTCCATTTCAAACCCAACGACTGTCACCCCCAGCTAAATGCCCCCATTCCGAACAGTGGAATATGTTTCGTAGGCCCATTCGATTGTTTCAGTCAGTTATTCTTCAAATTAAAATACAAAACATTCAAATATGGATTTGAACGTACATTTCAATTTGCCGGGGCCACATACTGATTCTAAAAATTCCACAAAAATAAATCTGGCTATGTTTGGACGATACGGCCCCAACAAAACTAATTTCGTCAAATTTGGAAATCGTATTTTCTGGTCGATCCAAATTGACTGAAATTTACCAAACGCGTTTTCCTTTGCTACACTCACATATTAGCTCCAAAAATTATGGAATTTGAAATCTAGCAATAATTTGGCATTCTGGATCCAGCAAAAGTGGTTTCATCAAAAATGGAGGTTGTGTGCAAAATGTCTATTTTCACGGGTTATATTAATTCCATAGCGACCTTTCTGAAAATTCCTTTAGCCATAACTTTTGATTCCCGCTATGAAATTTCGATTTTTCAGATTCGTTAGAAAGATATTACTAAACAGATTTAAATATTTTTGGTTTCACTAAAATCCGTTTTATTTTGCATCCTGTACAGTCAGTCAAAGTTCGAATTCAAATTTTCAAACTGCCACACCATTTCAGGCCTTGTTTTATAACTAAAATAAATATATTCGCTATAATTTCGATCCAAATAGATTTTCGGTCATTATTATTTAAAATAAATTATTTTAAATATTCAAAATTCCTTAAAATAGCCAAATTAAAAATTTTAAATTGGTTCTGATTTTCTGGGTTGTTACATGGATGATAAAAATTGACGTAAAGAGCTACTTATATAGGAAAGGGGGAGTAAGGAGGTAAAGGCACATAAGGGTACAAGTGGAAACCATGCATGAAAAATTACAAGTGTCCATACACTTATCTTAAGAAGAGAAGGTGAACTTTTGGTAGCATTTTCCCCTAAATGCTATGAAAATTAAGGGCAACACTTAATTCTAATGCTACTAATCCTTGTTATGGTTTGACAAATCCAATCGAACAACAAATAGTATCAATAAATCCAAATTCATTGATCTTTATAATTTAAATAAAATCTATTATCTAACTTATCAAAATTCTTTACCAGATATATTTATGAAAAATTCAAATTCAAATTCAAATTAAGTAATAAAAATTCCAATTTTAAATTGGTTAAAAATTATGGATCGTTACACACAGCTACAATGGATATCACCGATTACCCGTCCTTGATTTCACAGCTACAAGAGATACCACCAATTATTTACACAACTCAAACAATTACAAACAACCCTATAACTCTTCAATAGCACTTGATTCAGAGAGTATTGAGTAGAGAGTGATAAGAGAAGAAGTCTAATGAAAACAGAATTGAATTCGACAGAGTATTAGTGTAGAAATCATAAAAATGAGAAAGTATAATGGTGTAATGAAAGGAGATGAAGATGGAGAAGAAGAATAATAAAATTCGAAATCAGCCCCAATTTATAACATTTGAAAGGTTGCAATGTTTCTAAAGCGTTACAAATGGTGAAAAGACACTTCCTTCCAAATTTAAATTTCTGACAGCTACATGTCGACATAGCCAAGAATGTATGTCGACATATCCATCAATTTTATGATTTTTAAAGCCTTTTTAAAGTATTTAAATCAATATTTATATGAAGAATCAAATATAAACTTAGTAAAATATATTTAATAAAATATAAAAATAAGAATACTTATAAATTAGGAAATGTATTTGAAATCGTAAGTTTGAAAAAATAAGTAATATAATTTAGAATTTGAAATTTGACAATTAGAATTTTGAAATTTGAAAATTTGAAAAAGAGAATTTAAATTTTGAAAAACTGAATTTGAACCTGGAGTGTTATTCAGAGTCTTACATAAACTAGACTCCATTACTATAGTAATCTTGAGCTCTTGAACTCTTGAAATCTTGATTACTCATGAGTCTTGAATCTCTAAAACTCTAAAACTGTACGGTCTTCAATATTTAAGTCCTGTATACAAATCGTGCATATATATATATATATATATATGTCTATATATTCTAGATAGAGATGTTAGTATATATTTTACAATAAATAATAATTGAAATAAGGTTATTGTCATCAAAACTCCATTCTCCAACATAACCCCCTTTTTGATGATGACAACCTTAGTTTATAAAATATCATACCTGTGTATACGTGCTAATGATGATCCTTCTAATATTTCCCCTATCTATATGAGTCCTATATACTAATTCTATATTTTATAATTTCTCCCCCTTTGGCATTATCAAAAAGAAATTATAAAACTACTCCCTCTATATCCTATAACTATCTAAATAATTCCTAAATCAGAGTAAAATATTCCCCATAAGTCCAAATCTATCTATACTTATCTTATAATATTTGATTCTATTCAAAAGAACTAGTATAAATAGCTCCCCCTAAATTTATGCTATAAATATTTCTAATATAACAATCCCGGATTCTATAATATCCTTATAACCTTATATCTCCTTCTAAATCTATGATTCTAAACCTAAAATATTATTACTCCCCCTAAATTTATAACTATACCATCTAATAAACTAAATAAAAGGATAATAAACTAACCAAACAACTCAATATTTATAATCAATTCAAACAAATAAATCAATCCAAACAAGAAATTCAAACAGATAATTCAAACAATTAAATCTACCAAAGTATTCTGGAACCTTGAACTAATCCTTAAAAATTCTAAAACTCCCCCTTAATCTAATACAAGACTAAACCTATCCTAAAATCTAATTCCCTTAAAACTATAATAAGACTTTAATCTAGACTAAGAAATAACTCTAATAAGATATCCTTAAGTAAAGCAATTTAATCCAAACAATCAATCAATTTATGTTTGTTGTCACAAAACATCAGTTCAAACATAAAACCAAACATTCTTGTAACTTCTATTTATCCTAAATCTATAAAGCACCCATCAACTACAAATGCATAAATAATTTTCTAACAAACCTATCAACCACTACTGAAATTTAACCATGTCAACTAAGTCAATCAAGTTACTAAAGTCAAACAAATCAATCAAACCAATCAATGCAATCAAGCCAATCAAATCAATCAATTCAACCAAGCCAAACAAATCAATCAAGTTAACCAAGACAAAGTAAGTATGTTATGTATTTGATTAATAATCCTATATTTCTAATTAGATAAAAAAAAAATCATACTACATACTTCTTATGTGTGAAGTTAAAGTTAACATGTAATATAATGTGTTAGTTATAATGCAATATGTCATATGCAAATCTATATGAAGTGATATACTGAATGAAATGCAACTTGTGATGTGAATGATTTTAATTTGAGATGTACTGTAATTTATAATAATGATGTATGATATGAAATAAGATGTGTAATGATAGTATGCAGAATGATTTGGTAATTATATCTATTTAGGTAAAATATATTCAAAGTACTATCTAACTATCATGCATATACATATATATTACAAATTATTTGAATTATAGAAGGATAATATATATATATATATATATATATATTAATTTCTAGACTTAGGTTAATGATATTATGAAAGAGATTGAAAGGATGGTGAAGATAAAAGTTTTATGGTATTCATAATATATAATAAAATATTTAAAATAATTCTATGAGAAATGTGGAGTTAAATAATCTTAGTTGGGTTCTTCTTTAATATAGTAAAAACTGAAGATTTTTTTAAAGAGAATATAGAATTGCATCATATAAAGTAAACATATAGTCATAATTGTATATATAAGAACTATATTTTTTTAAAAAGGATTTAAAATTTAATTTATTATGAAATATAAATCAATCTTTTGATACAAGTCAATTTTAAATTTAAATTTTTAGAAATCATAACATATTAATTTGTTAAGGAACCATTCATATGTTGAAACTTAAAAAAATCTACAGTTATAACAAAATTATGAAATCTGGATATAAGTTAAGCTATAAAACTATAATTTCTTAAATTTAAGACATAAAATATTATATATATATATATATATATTATTTTTATACCAAAAAATTATGTTAAATATTTAATATTTTAAATTTTTTAATAAGAAATCAAAATAAGTATTTTACAAATAGTATTTGTGATAATGTAACCCAAAACTGTTATGAGATCATATGAATAATATATAAGTTAAACTATGCATGTTTAAACCATATAAAAGAAGAATAAATTTATATTTTATAACAATATCAAAAAGTTGTATTAACTTTTTATACATATTAACATGTTTATATAATTTTATTAATTTATATAATTTTAATATATATGTTTTGAAACATGATATAAGAAAATAAGTAGACAAACAAAGTTAATAACTAGAATTTGAACTGGCATTTTATAATTAAAAAAATGGAGGGAAGTTTGAAAGTTTAAAATTTTGAAATTCAAAATTTTAATTTCATTATGTCGACATGACCATTTATGTATGTCGACATACATGTAGAAAATCAAAAAACATATTGTTTTGACTTCTTGATATTATTATATTATCAATTTATATTTCAGGCTTAACTATTTCCTAAAATAGTATTAATCCTAACAAACATTCAAAATTTATTATTATATGTATTATTATTTTGAATTTCAAATTTGAATTTTAAACCTCAAGTTTGAATTTTAAAGTTTATATTTCAAATTCAAAACTAGGAAAACAAATTAAAGCAAACAAAACATCCATTCAGCCAAAAAAGAATTTAAAAATTTGTTAAGTTATACCCAGTTTTTAGATCCATTTCTTCGATATTTTATGAATTCTGAATTGTTGTGAACTACATATTTGGATTTCCAGTTTTTGGCTCTTCTTTACTTGATGATGAATCTGAATCATATTTGCATCTTTAAGAATTTGATGATGAGATCGACGATTTAGTAGTTTAACTAACTTGACTCCAAAATTTTGAATTTTGAATGAATGGACACTTCAACTACTATAACCCCAAAAGTCATATCCCTTCACAAACTCTTCTTCTTTTAACAACTCGAAATTTCTGAACCAACTTAAAAATTTTATTTTAGCTATTTTACTGTATTTTGAATATTTAAAATGATTTAGTTTAAATAATAACGACTAAAAATTTATTTAAATCGAAGTTAGATAATATATGCTTAATTTAATTATAAAAGGAGTTTGAAATGGTGCGGTAGTTTGAAATTCGATTTTAAATTTCAAGTGAATGTACAGGATTCAAAATGAATCGGATTTCATAAAAATAGAACTATTTGAATCTATTTAATAATATCTTTCTAAGGATATGAAAAATTCAGATTTCATAGTATAAATTGAAAGTTATGTCCAGATTAAAATTTAAAATAGTCACTATGGAATTTCTATATATTTTAAATAATATATGGCCCTTATTTTGCAAATGACCTCCATTTTCGATGAAACCACTTTTGTTGGATCAAGAATGTCAAATTATTGTTAGGTTTTAATTTTCATAATTTTTTGAATTAATATGTGAGCGTGGTAAATTTAAACGTGTTTTGTCAATTCAGTTTAAATCTAATCGACTGGAAAATGACCATTTTTCAAACCGGTCTCCAAATTCAATGAAATTAGTTTTTTTAGGACCGTACCATCAGAACATAGCTAGATTTATTTTTCGGTAATTTTTGGGGTCGGTATGTGGCCTCGGTAAATTAAAATGTATGTTTAATTTCAATATATATGGATTTATATTTAAATTTAAAGAAAAATTAATCAAAAAGTCGAATTGGCTTATGAATAATATTCCATTGTGTCCGGAATAGGAGTATTTGGTTAGGAACGACAGTCACTGGGTTTGATTTGGAGTTCAAATGCAAAATTTAACTTTTACGAATTAAATAATAATAATAATAATAATATATAAAATAAACCCTAAATTTTTGAACAAATATTTTTTTCCACCGTGTCTTCATATCGAATGGCTATTTTTGTTCGATTCTTCTCCTCCAGTTTACTTCGAATCCACTCAGTAACTAGAAAAACTTGATAAAGCAAAAGTGTTCAGCTTGGAGAGATCTCCACATTCAACGGCTATGATTTTGTTTAGCTTGGTATTTTGTTCGAAATAGCTGCTCAAAGTCCCAGTGTTCGATTGCCATTTCCAGGAAAGTGGAGGTAGTGAGTTGACCGCGGCGGAGGGCGGAGGATTGCGATGCGCACCCGGAGGTGAGGGTGAACTCCGATCGACGGCGGAAGCTCTGGTGGAGGTGGCGATTTCAAACCTAAGTTTGGAGCGATGGGTTCATGCGAAATCAGAAGGAAGAAGGTAATTAAAACCTTAATTAATTTATTAATTATTTTAATAACATAATTAACGTTAAAACCTTCATAACTTTTGTAAATTAAATCAGAGTTCGACGAAACAACTTGCGTTGCGATCGTGGAATCAAGCTTTACATTTCAGAACTGACCAGAAGCGATTTGGAGCAAATTAGAATTAGAGGTGAATTTAAATCAAAACAGTACTGAATTCATATATAAAAGAATGGCGGATTGGAAACGAATGTGAGAACTCCTTCTCACTAAATTATATTTTATCATGTTATTGTGTTCATATATAAAAATATGTAGAAATGCCAATATAATTTTTTATCAGTTTTAATTATTATAAATTGTATACGGTGCCTGTTTGCTCACCTCCCTCTTCCAGAGACCATAGACAATTTAATCGACTGTATTGTGTTTTGATTGTGATGCTGAAATGTTTAAAATATTAAAAATAATTTAATATTATTTTTGTGGTAGTTGAAATTAAATTATGAATATCTATTTATAATTTAAACAGTGGAAATTGGCTAACCAGAAAAATAATTGAAATCGAATTACAACTGGTTAAATTTATTAAGCAATGATCATTTTGAATCAACTGTTGTTGTTTGGGAACCCCACACTGGTCTGGGGACGATAATTTATTCACATCTTCCCTGAATTTAATTATATGTCAATTGATGGGTTGACAGGCTGTGATGAGCGTTATTTATTTATTTATTTATTTATTTTAACGCTTATACAGTTGTAAAATGCACTCTGGATGATGTTTGAATGGTTAATGATTATTTATCATTATTGTTGCATACATGCGATGTATGAAATCCATATAACCGAAATTATATGGTAATTGATTGAGTCTGATTCCAATTCAGAATAATAATGAATATTTTAAAATAATATTCAGTGAATAATCAAAATATGGTTTTGATATCCAATTTTGGATGGACATGAAAATATATAAAAACATGAAGTTGGGTTAAGTATATAAACAGTCTTTTGACCCGAATGGGTTTATCGATCGATTTTATTCAGTTTATAATGAATACTGAAGAGAATTAATTTCAAAATCTGATATTTTGAAAATTTTATCATTTTAATATTATAATGATATGGAATATTCAATTTTGATTTAAAATTGAAATAAAAGTTGTAATCGTTTTAAAATGAATTTATAAATGATTTATTAAATACATATTAAAAAATAAATCGACGAAATATATATAATATATATTATAATGGCCTGAATAGAACGCGCTGCGCAGCGACTGTTCGCAAATTTCGACCATTAACTTCAAATGGACGTAACGGGGGGCTCGACCGTCAGCTTCTCCTAAAACAGGAACTGTTGGGTTCGCATCGAAAAGAGCTTTCCAATGGATATAATATATTTAACTTTGAATGGTTGGATTTCAAATTATGTCCAAATCAATTTCAAAAAAGGCCGCTATGGATGTAGTTCGGTGGCCGTTATTGAAAACCGACTGTACGGACCTTGATAAAATTACTAAAAATATGGAAAAATTATGTAAAATCATAGTAAATGATTTAGAAGGTATTTGGATGAAAAATTCAATGTTTCGAAAGATTAAAATATATTTTTGTAGAGATAAACTAGTTATTAAATAGTATAATAATCCAATATTTTTAAAGAAATAAATTGGATTTGAAATGGTTTTGATATAACCAGTATCTTCCAAGTATGAATTGAAATGGATTGGAATGGAAATAATCTTTGGAATATTTCGATATTGGATTTCATGGTTATACGGATATTGTTATGTGAATTCGGAAGATACAATTATCGTTATTCCCAATATGATATCCGTTAATTTCAGAATTAGATATTGAATATAAGCCGATATATTTTCTGTTCAGAGCCTTGTATTTAATATCAAATTGGATTTTGGGTTTGTTGTGAATGGTGTCTTTATTGACACAGTTCTTAAATCCCAATTAGAAAAGAATAAATCTTTTAAATAAGATTTAGCGAAGTTTACCAATTAACTAATATTTAATTGGAATTGAATAAAAGAATTGGATTTTTGGGTTTATCGTGAACGGTGTTTTAAATAACACTTGTTCTTTAACCCAATTAATAGTGATGATATGATTTGGAATTTATAAATTTTTTTATTAAGATTTAATGGAAAATTTCCAAATATAAGATTTTCCAATTTAATATATTGAATTGGAATTGAATGGAATTCGATTTGGTAATAATCGAAATGAGATTCTATGAATAACTCATTTTGATTTATATCGATTATGTACTGTTATGATTTCAGTGAAGATGCCATTTATAGTATTAGTATGATGCGGAAATTTTATCAATTATATACTGCTATGATTTCTGTGAAGATTCCATTTTGATGGAAGATGATTTTGGGGTTTATCATGAACTGTGTTTTAAATGACATTGGTTCTTTAACCTAGTTAATGACAGGAGTAATTTTTCTAAAAGTTGAATAATCGTCAAGTGATAATTTTTGATATTAAAACCAAGTTGTAGTTTAAATAATCTTTAATTAGATCAAAATGTGAATGAGGGGATTAAAATTATCGAATTTATGAAATGATCGAGCAGAATGGAGTACCACCAGTTTTACTCCAGGCGATAGTTAAATCTTTAATTAGATTTGAATGTGAAATGGCAATTAAAATTACCGATAGCATAGCGGGTGTTAGATATGCAGTACAATCAGTTTTGCTCCATAGGATGAGTAGGAAAGGCTTAGAAAGATAAAATAAATGATCACTTCGGTAAGGCTCGATAATCTCGACTAGTTAATAAAATCTTTCTGAATTGATATCCAAAGGAAGATTAAAGAATAAATTTTAAAGAATTTATCTTTGATAAAATTAATGGGAACCTTTCCTTAAAGATGTGAATATTTGAATAAAATAATATTATGGATTGGAATGAGGCATATGATGTGTTTTTATAGCACTTGACTATTGATTATAAAATACACGAGTTTTTCAGACAGACCAGGTTTAACCCATTCTGAATAACAAATATGACGACTAAAAGTCGATGATGAAGATCACAACGTTTGGATGATTACTGATGTCTTGATTGTGTTGTATACCCAAGACAAGGTAATATGCGGTGATCATCCAGACGTACTTAGAGATCGACCGGATATACGAGGACCTCTCTCTTGTATTAGACATATGGGACGAGGAATAAGGTGCCTCTGGTTTCGTTCAGACCCAGAACGGAATTGTAAATGGATGTGTGTTTGATATTGGATTTCATTCTGTGTTGATTTATTTTTACTAAATATATATCTGTTTGGTGACGGAGAATTTATTCTCTTGCTTAACACCCTTCTCTTAGACGTCCGAGCTTAGAGGTCATATATTGATAGACATCAGTTGTATGGCATAAATTGTTAGTGTGGCATGCTAAGATGAAAATGATCAAGGCTTTTGTTGAAAAGTAGAGTCTTGTGGTTGATGAACAAAGCACAGCTTTAATTAGCATAACTTTGTGTATAGTGTTAATTCGCGAGCCTCACACCTCGGTATGAGTCTAAAATTGGATAAGGGACGCAGTGAGTGCACACGTTTCTTTCTAGCTAGGAGTGGTGTCATAGTACAGAGCCCATATATTTTTACTTATGTGGATGATGGATTGCGAGGCGCCTCAGATTTGAATTCCTAGTGGATTTTGATATGATCGACGTACTGACCATTTTAGAGGTCTAATAGGACCGGGAAACATGTGTTCAGGAATAACCAATCCACTAAAGTAAGTGTGGATCGGCACTGCAGGATCCAAGGGCTCGCCAGCGTCCAAGTCCTGGGTCACTCCGATAAAGATGGCCCGAATCGGCAAGGAGTACATCCCTTGCCTTGACTCATGATGGAAATCCAATTTCCAATACGACATTCTTCGGTTTTAGTAGTAAAACTAGTATGGCGACATGATATATGGTACCCATGCCGTCTATGACTGATACATTTATATTGAAGTTGATTTTGACACTATGCACTTATAGTAATATCAAAATTATTTATTTTAAACGTACCAAGCATGTTTGGCTATTATAAGGGAATACTCTATCCTCCGGCTTGCATTGCATTGTGTGACGGGACCTGAGTCTTATAATAGCTTCATTTTTTAAAAAGTATTACATTGTTTTATTTTAAATTGAGATTCATGTGGAGTAAACCCGTTCCGTGTTATATAGAGTGGTCCTATGATTTCCCAATTTTTAAAGTAAAGATTTAATAACTGTTTTTGTTCTCACACCAGTCCCATGACTGACTCGAAGTTTATTGTTTTAACATAAACTTTGGGTGCCTATATTTTTCACATGGGCTGCTAGTAGTTTTGGTTTTCATGGATATTTCTTTTCGCAGGATCCTGGATTACAGCTGGAGCTATATTCAAAAAGCTTTGTATCTGTATATCTCTTTCAATTGTGGTTGTAGATTATTTCCACTGTACATTATAATCATGTATTATTTTCCGCTGCTTTATAGTTTAATTCTCTGATATTGTATTTCCAATGAGTAATATTTATTCATACTCAAGAATATTCCTATACACTGATTTAAATTTTTGTAATAACAGTGAAATGTTCTAGTGTTTGTGTTCTGATGCGTCATGTTCTCAAACAATCCGCTATTTCTCTTCTCTTCGGAGACCGAGGGATTTCGTATTGTTACGTTTGGTATCAGAGCTTTGGGTTACAGAGCTCGAGAACAAGACACATTAGAACCAAACGAAAGAATTCATCAGAGATAGGATTAGTAACATCCTATAAGAATAACTCGTTAGAGATAACGTTAGTAATATCCTAGAGTGAGTTTGAAGAGTGATATTTATTTATAAAATAAATTTAGTTTTGAAAATTAATCTTATTATACGTATTTGAGTATTTTATTTTATTTTTGTACTGATTTTGGACAATCGAGTATATAGAGATTTTGCATATATGCCTAGCAAGCGTATATACGTAGTCTCAAATATACTGGATAGATATAGAATTACACTCTAGTCACCGGGAGATGATTCTGATGATTACTCGAGTATTATTAGCGTTTATGTTCGATTTTCGAAAGTGGGATGTCTATATGATTCCAATTGACTAGTGTGAGAACCAAAACATAGATAAGGTTATTGTTTGTGTTTGCATCAAAAATGGCACAAACACCAAGTGTACTCAAAGTACTTCACAAAATGCTTGATAATATGAAATGTGGAGCCAATCAACAAAGAAAATGCAAGTAAAGAGACACAATGTTTTATAGTGATTCGATCAAGTGAGATCTACATCCACTTTGAATAATGATTCCATTATTGTTCATAGAGTTACAAGTCAAAAACATCCTCTCTTCACATTCGTCATTACACTCTCTTAGAGTTAGATTAAGAAAGAAATGGAGAAAGTCTTCGATTAAGGCAAACGGTAGATCGGATCTAGATCCCCATATGAACTTTGATGGATTCGGAGTTAGATCTTCCCTTTGAGGTGATAGGAGATGATGAGATCACTGAGTAAAGGTAGAGAATTGAGTTTAGCAGCCCTTCGGGGTCATAGGATTCGTCCCCCATTAAAGTTGGGTTGGACCTCTATTTATAGATGTGGAGAAATGAAGTGATCTCCTCTTCAGAGTCACTGGTCGGTCTGCTTTTATTTACGGAATTGCCACTGGCCAGCCTGGCAACAGTCGTTCAGAAACCAACCTGTAGACATCTGTTGGATGTACCGATCGGTCTAGATTAGGTCCAACTGATCATTATGGTTCCCTTTCTGCTTTGCATGGGTGACCTGGCAAGGACTCCATTGTATGGCTAGTCGGTTGCTTGTCCTTAAGCCGGTTGGTGTTGTAACGCTTGGGTTAAGCGCGTTATCTCAATGAGGTCGGTCGATACACATGAATTATGGCTGATCGATAGGCGAGTTTTCCTTTCTCTACACATGGGGTTTGGTTTGCTCGGGACTTGTGACTATCTGACCGGGATGTTTGAGTACAGACCGACCGATATCGCTATTATTGCACTGGTCGGCTTCATCTCGTTGGATCAGGCTACCCTGTATCTTTCCTGGCCGACCTGTCCATTCCTCTAATCATACCGATCGGGTTTATTTCCCAATATTTGGTGGATAACATTTGCCCCTCAAGGTTCTCAATCTTTTATTCTTGTAAAATTATGGACCTCGACATCAAATCCTTTACTACGAATCGATGAATCTCGATCGACGCACTTGTGAATAGGTAGAGCGAGCTGAAACAGGGAATACTGGTAGGTCGACCGGTCGGGCAGATTTTCTAGCCGAACGGTGCACGCCTCTTGGAATTCGTGGATTTGATTTGTTATTTGATCGACATGACTTTTCTTATCCCCAGGCTATTGGGCTTCCCAATGCTCCTCTATTAATACCCTCTTTGAATAATCATTCTCACATTGTTCTACCTTTTTCTTCTAAAGAAAATTAATGGCAGACAACTTTTGATCGATCAAAACAAAAACATCAAAAGTGGAGCTTTCATTCTCTCTCAGGCTCCTCGCTAATCCTTCACCCTCTCTCGAGCTTCGAATTGAATTTTCTGCCATCGGGTTCCTCTTTAATTTCGCTTTACTTTCCTTCGATCTAAATTGAGATGCTTTTATATTTGCGTTTCTTTCTGAGGACTATGTCGTTGTGGTTTGGTGTGAGTTGATTTGGTAAAAGTGACAGTTTGGTGAGCGTAAGTCTTTAGATTTGAGATGCTCTGAAATAAGATTGGATGTAATCGTTTTGACACCATGATTGTGGACGGCATTTTTGTTCCTACCTCGTTTCATGCCCACTTGTTGTTTGATGATTTACTTGTCCTGGAAACTTTTCAATCTTGTAACTTCTATAGCACTGATAGATTTTGTTTTTTGAAGATGTATGCATTTAACTTGTCTGCAACCCATATTGGTCTTCAATTTAATTCTCATGTTTGCTATTTTATCAATTCCTATGATTGAAGTTGCAAGTAGTTTAGCGATTTGCAAGTAGTTTAGCGATAGGCGCGAATTCTGAAATTAGTGCTGGATGATATATGTATCGGCCGGTCCGTATTTAACTCCTGAGAGAATGGGAAAACTGATCGGTCTGTATTGAATACCAATCGGTTGGTTTCGTTCTTTTGAGGAGTTAAAGGTGTCGACCGGTTTATCCCAGATGCTGATCAGTCTTGTGACTTTTCAACGTGCGACTGGTTCCGACTGGCTGGTTATTTATGTCCTTCTAGTCAGCTTTTGGAGGTGATGGTCAGCTTGTGTTGTAACCACTGCCGACCGGTGGCTTCTAAGAGACATCCAATTTCTTTTTCATACCTGCTTATTTTAATGATTAGAAAATTGATGAGAATGTTTAAGTGTTTTCCCACTTTTCGTAGGATGGAACTATCTTCCCAAGAGATTAGGTCGAAGAGGTTCTTTGACTTGGAGAGCCAAGCAACGAGTCAGCCTCTAGTGAACTCTCCTTCACCTATCAGACCCACCTTTCTAGAACTCCAAGCAATTGTGAACAGGCCTCGTTACGACCTTGGAACATGCAATGATAAGCTCGCCAAACAACTCCCCGGTTGGACTTTGCAAGGGGTTTCTTCCGACTTAGGGGTGTCTCACCCTGATCGTGAAATAGCATCTAGTGACATCGTTGTTGCCAAATCTAGACTACTTGGATGTATGGATAATACTTTGCATCAATTCGAGAGACAGATGGATCTACTTAAAGATCAGACCGCGAAGAAGCTTCAAGATTTGCATTAATTGGCTAGAGACCTTTAGAAATTTCATCGAGAGAATCTCGAACACATTGCGATTTTCGAGGCTGATAAAGCAAAGCTGATCCAAGCTATGAGAAAACGGGATGCTATCATTGCTACCTTTCCCAAAGGAGACATTGAGCTAGTGGGTCCCACTAGCGAGAGGTCAGCTTCTGTCACCTCACCATTAGGCTCTGCTCCGATGAAGAGGAAGGTGGGAAGGCGTCGTAAGTATCCGAGCGCGTAGTTCTCTTTTCCTTGTGTTTGAAAGCTTTTGGTTTTATGGATTTCATCTTTAGACCGGCTGTCTTAAGCGAGTTCCGGTCCTCGCCTCTAATTTCTTATGTTAGCTTATGTTGGTACAATGTGACTATGTTAACTGCTATGATTGCGTTTGTTGGTCCATTTTGGTAGTGATGGGATGTTGGTCTTGACAGTTAATGCTTAACTAGCTAGGCTTCTCAATTTACAACTTGTTTTCTTTTACATGCCTTTACTCGTTGTAGCCTGCACTCTTTGTGTCTGATACCGGTCTGTTAGTGTCTGTGGTTACTCAGGTGATCGGTATATGATCGATCGCTTACTGGAGGAGTTGACCGATCGGTCATCTTCTGCTTGAAGCCAACCAGTATCATTGTTTTCCAATAATGCATGATTTCATTCTTGTATGACAACACTTTGGTTTTAAATAGCAGATTGTATCGCTAGATATGTCGTACTGAGGCGTGGTTGCTCCAGTTTTAGCTTGGACCATCACAACCTACTTTGTAATGATAGAAACGTTGCATAACTCTAGGCTAGTTTTTTTTTGAAACATTAATTGCCCGTATTGATAACAAATCGACTATCTGAGTACGACAAATTTCGAACATGAATCGAACGAAGTGTTTTTTGCAGACTTGTTTCACTTGATGGTCTTGAAATTCATCGACCCCTGCTTGCTAACACACATCATTCTGGTTTGAAATTGTTTCGATATTTGACAATTAATTAGCTGACACGACCTGACACGCTCAATGATATACATTACTCTGTGCTCGGGAAACACGTATTTGTGATTTACTTTTCGTTCCTTTCCGTGCTTGCAACATATGATTTTCACATTTTCTGCGAACATGAGTTCCTTCTTTTACACCATTGTTTGAAAGGCACATTTGCAAACCCTTTATTCATTATAACTGAATAGCTCATCTTCTTATAGAATTTGTAGGGCGCCTTTAAGAAGGTCTTTAGGTCCATCATTAACCGAATTTGGAAGATTCGACATATGATCGGATGTCCCAGTAAGGGTCTTTATAATCCGTCAGTAACTGAGTTTGAAAGACCCAGAATTGATAGTTGGATTTGGAAGATCCAACATCTGAGCGGATGCCTCCGAAGAGGTCTTTTAAACTCAGTGTTTATGTCGTTATCCGGCCATGTATCAATGGCGTCGACGATTAACCGAGTCCCCCCGGGGACGTGTTTGGTTTTAGAAACCGGTGTTAGTGTCGTTGTCCGACCATGTATCAATGGCATTGATGATTAACCGAGTACCCCTCGGGGAGGTTTTTGATTTATAGTTTCATGGGATTAATGCTAGCTCATTTATTGTTTGTTATTATAATTCGTTGGTGCTAAGGCTTGAAACCATTTAATAGGTCAACCCTTGGTGTCGTATCCTTGCTCAACCATGTTTTCATTTCTTTGAGTTTATTACAAACAGTGTCTTTAGCATTAAATGGTGGACATTTAAGCTATCCAACTAGGACATATTGTAATAATCATTAGGACTAGATACATTACGATAATGTTGTCATTCTTTTTAGTGGACCTGCAATCAAAATCAAATTTTAGCAAGGAATTTGCAAGCATATGATTTAAGAAGGTAAAGCAACTTTTTGGTCCATATTTACAAAGCTTATAACAATGTTGCATGGAACATTCGATGCAAACAATACGATAGAAACATTAAAAGAAGTAGCGATGGAGATGTATAGCATTTCATGCTCTTGGGATTTAGATTCTGTTGGTTATCTTTAGTTCAAATGTACCATTTGAGATTTTCTGACTTATCACATATGGCCCCTCCCAATTGGGTCCTAGAACCCCTATTCCTATCATGATTTTCTTAAGAACAAGATCCCCAACTTGGAAGGTCCTTCGCCTAACTTGAGCGTTGAAGCGGCGGGCTATTTTCCTTTGATGTGCCATAACTCTAAGTTCTGATTCTTTCCTTCTTTCCTCGAGTAAATCAAGCGCTTCGAGTTGGAGTTTTTCATTTTTGGCTTGGTTGAAGTAGGTTCTTCTATGAGTTGGAACCTATAATTCGACTAGAATCATCGCCTCAGATCCAAATGCCAATGAAAACTGAGTGTGTCCTGTCGCAGTTTTATGGGTGGTACGATATGCCCATAATGCAAGCGGAAGTTCATCAACCCATCCACCCTTGGCCTTCTCAAGTCTTTTTTTGATGGTTGATTTCAGGATCCTATTGACTGCTTCAACTTGACCATCAGCTTGCGGATGGGAAACGGCCGAAAAACTTTTCTTGATCTTGAATTTGGCGCAAAAATCTAGGAATTCACCGCTTTCAAATTGAGTCCCATTATCAGTAATTATCTTTTGTGGTATGCCGAACCTGCAAATAATGTTTTTTAAGACAAAGTTGATCACTTTCTTTGAAGTAATAGTGGCTGGTGGTTCTGCTTCAGCCCACTTTGTAAAGTAATCGACTGCCACTATTGCATACTTCATGTTTGATTTTGCAGTGGGTAGTGCCCCAATCAAATCTATGCCCCAAATGGAAAATGGCCATAGGCTAACATCTGTGTCAACTCGGTTGGTGATGCTCTAGGAATTTTTGCAAATCTTTGACATTTGTCACATTTTTTGGCATAGGTCATTGCGTCCAAGTTCACGTTAGGCCAAAAATATCCGTAATGCAGAACCTTCTTGGCTAACGTCTGACCGCCGATGTGACCTCCACAATCTCCCTCATGCAATTCTGCTAAGATTGCCTTTGACTTCTCCTTGGATACAAATCGAAGTAATGGCATAGAGAATCCTCGTCTGTACAGTCACCCGTCCTGAATAAGATATAGTGGAGCTTTACGTAGTATTTTCCTTCGCTTTTTCGATTCCTCCGGGAGTGTTCCGTGGAGGATATATTCCTTAATCGGCGTCATCCAGGACTCAGGTTCTTCCGTTGTTTCCATGATCCAGTCGACATCTACTTCTTCAATGATAGGTGTTGTAAGGACTTCAATAGGTATTAATCCTAGTAGATGTGCATTAGAAGAAATAGCGTATTTAGCGAGAGAGTCGGCCTTTGTATTTTCTTCTCTTGAAATGTGAGATATGGTGTAATGATCAAAGTTATTGAGGAGTTCCATAACTTTCATAAGATAGGAAAGAATATTTTCTACTTTGGTCTGGAATTCTCCCAGGACTTGACCCACCACCGGTTGGGAATCGTTGAAGATCCATACGGCTTTTAGGTTCAACTCTTTTGCTAGTTTTAACCCGTTTATCAGTGCTTCGTATTTGGCCTCATTGTTGGTTGATGGAAATTCCATCCTTAATGCATAACTTAAGGAATAGCCTTCCAGAGTCTCCAACACGATCCCAGCTCTTGAATAGTAATCATTTTTCGAACCATCAATGTATAGCTTCCAACTACTTATTGCTCTTGCAGGTTCCTCAATTTCTTCTCCTTTGTCCATGAATTCAACAATGAAATCTGCTAAAGCTTGCCCATTGATAGCTCTTCGAGGGTGATAGGTAATGTCATACTGGCTGAGCTCAATTTCCACTTTAGCAACCTTCCAAAAGTTTCCGGACGGAAGAGAATTTGCCGTAACGGTTGATCGGTGAGGACTTTTATTGGATAAGACTAGAAATAGGGTCTCAACTTCTTTAAGGTAATAAGTAGACAGTATGCCAGCTTCTCAAGCTTTGGGTAATTCAGTTATGTCCTAGCAAGTCGCTTACTTATGTAATAAACTGGCCATTGAACTTTGGCATCTTCCCGGACAAGTGCGGCGCTTAGGGCATGTGGTGATACAGCCAAGTAAAGGAACAACTCTTCTCCATCTTTGGGTTTAGAAAGCATCGGTAGGGATTCCAAATGTTGAATTAACTGTTCAAAAGCCACTTTACATTCTGGAGTCCACTGAAAGTCTTTCCTTCCTTTTCTCAAAGCATCGAAAAGCGGGATGCAGCGATCCGTGGCTTTAGAGATAAAACGATTAAGAGCAGCAATTTTCCCATCCAAGCTCTGAAGCTCTTTTATTGTTTTTGGTGCTCGCAACTTTCGTAATGCCATAATTTGGGAAGGATTTTCTTCAATGCCTTTGGCATTGACTATGAATCCAAGAAATATCCCTGACGATACCCCAAACGAGCATTTCAGAGGATTTAACTTCATGCCGAACTTTCTTAGGATATGGAACATTTCCGCTAGATCTTCTAAGTGATCTTCAGCCTTTTTTGATTTTACCAGCATGTCATCTACGCAAACCTCCATAATGTTCCCAATTTGGCATTTGAACATGGAATTTACCAGACGCTGATACGTTGCCCCGGCATTCTTTAGTCCGAATGGCATAAATTTATAACAGTATAGGCCTCTATCAGTTATAAAGCTTGTGTTCTCCTCATCAGGTTCGTACATCATAATCCGATTATACCTAGAGTATGTGTCCATGAAAGATAGCCGTGCGTGTCCAGCGGTTGCATCAACGAGCTGGTCGATCCTAGGCAAGGGGAAACTGTCCTTAGGGCATGCTTTGTTAAGATCCAAGTAATCTATGCACACCCTCCATTTACCATTAGGATTTTTGATAAGAACGGGATTTGAGAGCCAATCGGGATACACCGACGCTCGTATAAAGTTGTTCATAAAAAGCCTCTCTATTTCTTCTTGCAATGCCATCGACTTTCGTGTCCTTGAGTTCATCGTTTTTGTTTTACAGGGGTGACATTGGGGCTAATTAGTTTATGAACAATTGTATCTATAGATATTCCACACATGTCCGAGTGCATCCAAGCAAAGACGTCCAAGTTTGCTTTCAGGAACAATATCAAATCCCTCTTTAGCCTCTGGCCCAAATGAGAACCTATTTTCAGAACCCAGTTAGGATCTTTATCATGCACGGGAATAGAAATGGTATCTTCAGCTGGAGCTGCCCGATCCTTCCCCATACTAGTTTTTCTTGGATCTATCTCCTTTTGAGCTCCACTATGTTCGCCAGTATGGGGGCCTTGCTTTAGTTGCTATAAGGGATGGTTTTGAATGCAGAGCAGTGGCTCCACATCCTTCTTCAATTCCATTTTCCTTAATTCGGAAAGCTAAGCCAGATAGCACTCTCTTCCTGCTTGCTGATCGCCTCTGACTATGTCAATCCCATTTTCAGTGGGGAATTTCATTATTAGGCACCACGGGGCCATGGTGATTCGGAATGCTACAAGTGTTGGTCTCCCAAGGAAGGCATTATAGGCTGAAAGCTCGTCGATTACAACAAAATCCTGCTCTCGCATAACCCTTTGCTCCCCTTCTCCAAGCTCGACAGGTAGGTTGATAATTCTGATCGGTTGAACAACCTGCCCGGTAAAACCATGAATTTTGTTCTTACAAGCTTTTACATCCCCATAGAAAGCTTCATTTTGTGAAAAGCATTAATGAACATGACATTCACGGATGCTCCACTATCAATCAGAACTCTTATGACGATGGCAGGGCCCAAGCCTATGGTTATCACCATTGGATCTTCGGTTGGTGCTATCAACCCTTCTGAGTCTCGTTCTTTGAATACAATGTCATCCCAAGAAAACCTTGGTACCTTTGCTGAAAAAGCTTCACTCATGATCATGAGTTCTCCTTACTTTGGGAGGTTCTTAATCTATTTAGCACATCTAACAAGATTCCCCCAACTACTCACGGCAGGGTGCGGGCCTCCTGAAATGGTGTTAATGATCAGCCTTGGCATAACAGTGTTGTGCTATTGAATCGGGTAAGGAAAGTTCTAATTGGTTCCCCCGGCCTTTGCTCTAGCTCATTCAATTCCATTACATCTCGTACCTTTGTGGTTTGAAGCCTGAATTGCTCCCAAAATAGCTTTGCCAGCGTGGCAAAGTTATCCATGGATCTAGACTATAGCTTTGTGTACCAAAGTGAGGCTATTCCTTAAGGTAGGTCGGAAAATATAAATACTTCAACTCATATGTGGCTCGGGCTCCATCCATGTGCTGATCATACTTGAATAGGAACACATTAGGGTTGGTCGTCCCGTTATAGGCCTGAAGTGTTGGTGGCTAAAATTTATTCGGATACGGTGCCATCTTTATTCTTTCTGTAAGTGGAGTCTTTGTGGGAGCTAATTCCCATTCCTTCTCATCATTTTGCTTTTTCAGTCCCTTTTCCATAATTCTGTGAATCATTTCTGATATGCGTTCCTCCTCATTGCGTTGGTTCGCGGGGCGGACGCTGTCTTCCTTACTGGATGTCTGCTTAAACAGACGGTCACGGTGCGGATTTCGGGGTCCCGAACCTCCCATTGGGAGAGGTGCCCCTTTGGCGGTGCCAAGCACTTGTTGGGAGGTCGCCTTGTCAATGCGGTTATTAGTAGGTAATTTAGTTTCCTCACGGTTAGGATTTGCCATCTCCTGAATAGAATTCTCCCGGTTTGAACTCGAAGAGGAGGATCCTATGTTTTTCGTACATGGAGTGTGAATAGTTTTTGCTCGGGCGAATTTCGTGGTGACTTTGGCCATAGCAGCTTGAGTAACGAGCATTGCTTCAAGCTTCTTCATTATAGCTTTATTTGCAATATCCATTCGATTTGCTAATCCAGCCGCCACTTTGCTAAGTTCTCTCCTCATCACCGCTTTTGCAGCGTTAGAAGTTTCTCCACATTCAAATTGGTTGGTAGGAGGAGTAGTCTCATGCTCATGATCGATGGTATTATCATTATTTTGGATGCTTTGATTGGTGACCTTCTTTGATGGTCTTCCTGGTTTCCCCATGACTTTCAACAAGGACCTGAATTGGATTGTCGCAAAACGGTTCGGACCTTCAATGCAAGGCTCTTAACTTTGTAAGAGAATGTGAGAAAACGGACGATTGAATCGGCCCCACGGTGGGCGCCAAACGTTTGCGTCAAAAATGGCACAAACACGAAGTGTACTCCAAGTACTTCACAAAATGCTTGATAATATGAAATGTGGAGCCAATCAACAAAGAAAAATCAATTAAAGTGACACAATGTTTTATAGTGGTTTGATCGAGTGCGATCTAGATCCACTTTGAATAATGATTCCATTATTGCACATAGAGTTACAAGGCAAATACATCCTCTCTTCACATTCATCATTACACTTTCTTAGAGTTAGATTAAGAAAGAAATGGAGAAAGTCTTCGAATAAGGCAAATGGTAGATCGGATCTAGATCCCCATATGAACTTTGATGGTTTCGGAGTTGGATCTTCCCTTCGAGGTGATAAGAGATGATGAGATCACTGAGTAAAGGTAGATAATTGAGTTTCGCAGCCCTTCGGGGTCATAGGATTCGTCCCCCATTAGAGTGGGGTTGGACCTCTATTTACAGATGTGGAGAAATGGAGTGATCTCCTCTTCAGAGTCACCGGTCGGTCTTCTTTTATTTACGGAATTGCCACCGGCTAGCCTAGCAACAGTCGTTCAGAAACCAACCTATAGACAGCTGTTGGAAGTATCGATCGGTCTAGATTAGGACCAACCGATCTGTATGGTTCCCTTTCTACTTTGCACGGGTGACTTGGCAAGGACTCCATAGTATGGCCGGTCGGTTGCTTGTCCTTAAGTCGGTCAGTATTGTAACGCTTGGGTTAAGCGCGTTATCTCAATGAGGTCGGTCAGTACATATAAATTATGGCCGACCTGTAGGAAAGTCTTCCTTTCTCTGCACATGAGGTTTTGTTTGCTCGGGACTTGTGACTATCTGACCGGGATGTTTGAGTACAGACCGACGGATATCGCTATTATTGCACCGGTCGGCTTCATCTCGTTGGATCAGGCTACGCTGTATCTTTCCTGGCCGACCTGTCCGTTCCTCTAATCATACCGATCGGGTTTATTTCAAAATATTTGGTGGATAACAGTTTGTGATTTGGCACTAAAAATATGATTTTTAAGTATATGTCGAAAGTTATATGTTGGAAATTTTGATTAACTAATGGATTGCTGATTGTGATGTGTGATTATTAGTTAACTAATTAAAATATTGGAACGATAAAACCAATATATAAATGAGTGGTAAATTTAGCCAAATCGAATCAAATATTGAATTAAATTGAAAATTTATTGGAATTACATACATATACATGTATATATATATGAACAGGTCATAGCAAGGAAGCTAAGAAGAGGAATAAAATTGTATGCCCGACGAATAGGTACATGTTAACCATGTTCGGTGGGTTTGATGATTTTATGAGCCGATTGGCAAGCCTCTTGGCTTTTCTTTTTCTTTTTGGATGATGAGGGCCCTGTGAAGCAATTTGCGGTTTTACCGATCAGCCCGTACAAAGGTGGTTATGGCGAAAATTTTCGAAAATTTAGGGTGTTAGCCAATTTTTTGAGAAATTAGAAAATTCTTAGAAACTGAAAAGTTGAAGATTGAAAGCCAGAATGAAAGTTAAGTTGGTCAGTTAAACAACTTTCAGCTCCATTCCTTTTTTAGGACGAAAAGTTTTTAAGTGGGGGGAGATTGTAATAACCCGGGATTTCTAAACCAATTAATTTTTTTTATTTTAGCTATTTTAATGTATTTTGAATATTTAAAATGATTTATTTTAAATAATAACAACTAAAAATTTATTTAAATCGAAGTTAGATAATATATATTTAATTTAACTATAAAAGGAGTTTGAAATGGCGCGATAGTTTGAAAAATCGATTTTAAATTTCAAATGAAAGTACAGGATTCAAAATAAGTCCGATTTCAGTAAAACCGGAACTATTTAAATCTGTTTAGTAATATCTTTCTAACGGATGTGAAAAATTCATATTTCATAGTATAAGTTGAAAGTTATATCTAAATTAAAATTTAAAATAGTCGCTGTGGAATTAATATATATTTTAAATAATATATAACCCTTAAAAATAGCCATTTTGCAAACGACCTCCGTTTTTGATGAAACCACTTTTGTTGGATGTGGAATGTCAAATTATTGTTAGGATTCAATTTTCATAATTTTTGGAATTAATATGTGAGCGTGGTAAATTTAAACGTGTTTTGTCAAATCAGTTTAAATTTAATAGACTGGAAAATGTCCATTTTTCAAATGGTCTCTAAATTCGACGAAATTAGTTTTGTTAGGACCGTATCATAAAAACAAAGTTAGATTTATTTTTCGGTAATTTTTGGAGTTAGTATGTGGCCTCAGTAAATTAAAATGTACGTTTGAATTCAATATATATGGATTTATATTTTAATTTAAAGAAAAACTAATCAAAACAGTCGAATTGGCTTACGAAACATATTCCATTGTGTCTGGAACAGGGGTGTTTGGTTAGGAATGATAATCCTTGGGTTTGATTTGGAGTTCGAATGCAAAATTTAACTTTTACGAATTAAATAATATATATATACATAAATATAAATTAAACCTTAGACTTTTGATCAGATTTTTTTCCGCCGTGTCTTCATATCGAACGGCGATTTTTGTTTGATTCTTCTCCTCCAATTTACTTCCAATCCACTCAGTATTTAGTAAAACTTGATAAAGCAAAAGTGTTCACCTTGGAGAAATCTCCATATTCAACGGTTATGATTTTGTTTAGCTTGGTATTTTGTTCGAAATAGCTGCTCAAAGTCCCAGCATTTGATCGACGTTTCCAGGCGAGTGGGGGCTGCGAGTTGACCGCGGTGGAGGGCGGAGGCCGGTGTCGCATAACCAGAGGTGAGGGTAAACTCCGATCGACGGTAGAAGCTCTAGCGGAGGCAGTGATTTCAAACCTAAGTTTGGAGTGATGGGTTCATGCGAAATCATAAGGAAGAAGGTAATTAAAACCTTAATTAATTTATTATATATTTTAATAACATAATTAACATTAAAACCTTCATAACTTTTGCAAATTAAATCAGAATTCGATGAAACAACTTGCATTGCGATCGTGGAATCAAGATCTACATTTCAGAACTAACTAAAAGCGATTTGGAGCAAACTAGAATTAGAGGAAAATTTAAATCAAAACAGTACTGAATTCAGAAATAAAAGAATGGCGGAGTGGAAATGAATGTGAGAACCCCTTCTCACTAAATTATATTTTATCATGTTATTGTATTAATGTATAAAAATATATAAAATTGCCAGTATAAATTTTTATCAGTTTTAATCATTATAAATTGTATACGATGCCTGTTAGCTCACCTCCCTCGTCCACAGACCATGCACAATTTAACTGACTGTATTGTGTTTTGATTATGATGCTGAAATGTTTAAAATATTAAAAATAATTTAATATTATTTTTGTGGTAGTTGAAATTAAATAATAAATATCTATTTATAATTTAAATAGTGGAAATTGGCTAAATAGAAAAATAATTCAAATCGATTTAGAACTGGTTAAATTTATTAACCAGTGATTATTTTGAATCGACCGTTATGGTTTGGAAACCCCACATGGCTCTGGGGATGATAATTTATTCACATATCCCCTGAATTTAATTATATGTCAATCGATGGGTTGACAGGCTATGATGAGCGTTATTTATTTATTTATTTATTTATTTTAATGCTTCTACAATTGTAAAATGCACTTTGGACGATGCTTGAATGGTTAATGATTATTTATCATTATTGTTGCACAAATGCGATGTATGAAATCCATATAACCGAAATTATATGGTAATTGATTGAGTCTAATTCCAATTCAGAATAATAATGAATATTTTAAACTAATATTCAGTGAATAATCAGAATATGGTTTGATGTCCGATTTTGGATGGACATGAAAATATATAAAAATATGAAACCGGGTTAAGTATAAAAACGCTCTTTTAACCCGAAAGGGTTTATCGATCTATTTTATTCAGTTTATAATGAATTTCGAAAAGAATTAATTTCAAAATCTAATATTTTAAAAATAATATCATTTTAATATTATAATGGTATGGAATATTCAATTTCGATTTAAAATTGAAATAGAAGTTGGAATCGTTTTGTAACGTCTCGAGTTTTTGTTTTTTTATAATAAATTATTAAATTAGTTTTAAATACTTAATTTGAATTATAAATGAATTTTTATATTGAATTTATGGATTTAATAATCGATTTACGAATTAATGTCGAATATATTGAATAATCAAATTCAGAGTTAAAAACTGAATCTAAATTTATTCAGTCGAGTAATATAAATTCTATATTCAATGAGAACGATAATAACAAATTATTATCGATAAAATTAATTGTTTGAAATTGATTTATATTTTTAATCGGTTTAATTTAATTCGTCAATTTATAATGTTATTCTGTATATATGACTGAGTTAAATTCCAAAATCGGTTCCGCTGATCCGGAATAATGGTATAATCTTGTAACATCGGTCGTTACGTTGAATAGCTGTTCTGGATTTCAAATTAAAGGACCGCGAGATATTTAAATTATTTAATATAAATAAATTCACATCAAAACATTTTCAGCCGACCTATTAACATCAGCTCACCCTAATAAAATAAATCGCGCAGACAAGATTATTTCTCGAGCCATATTTTTTTCCTTCCAATTTCCATATCTAAAAAGCAGAAAAATTAATGGTTTGTACTTCCTGTTTTCACCATCGCATATATAAAATGGCCACTACCCTTCTATTTTCTGCCAATTCACAACCACTGTACTCTTGTTCCTCTTTTTTAGTAAATCGAAATCCACAAAGTAAATAAAAAAAAAGAGGGGCAATCGAACTCGAATCCGACTTTGAATCTAAAGCTCGATTTTGGGCTATGGTCATCGTTCAAAACTGGAACGCGGAAATGGGGAGGAAGGGACATCGTGATGCTTTTATGACATCATCAAGAGGATCAACGACAAACGATGAGGGATCCGATGTTGAGATGGTGGCGAACGTGAGCTCGAGGTGGTCTGATGGTTTTGGGGTACGCGAATTGGGGCCAAGTGATCTCATGATTTTTGGGGTGACAAGTTGAAAACCGTTGGCATAAGGAGATGAAGGGTTCGAAGCAGAAGTCAGTGGTGATGTTTTTAGGGACTTGTCGGTGGCTAGAGAAGTGGTAGAAGGTGGATTTGAACGTTGTAAATGGTTGGGTTAAGCGAGATTTACAAAGAGGTGGCGTTAATTGATGTAGATGAGGATACTGGAGTGAAGTTTGGACTGTGTTAATCTGGAATGCGATGGTGAATGTTTGGGGAGATGCGATAATGGAAGTTTGGGCAGTTCGAGATTATGAACTGGGTAATGTTAAAGGTTGACAGTAGGATATTGGAGAATATGATGTATTGTTAACGGAATATGGAATGGCAGTGATTCAGGGGTGTTCAAAATCCTAGGTCAGCCGAGGGGGGTCTCGTGATGCCATGGCCTTCTTCGTTGTCTGTGTTTGATAATGGGCTAAAGGAAAGTTAGTCAAGACAAGAATGCGAAGCAGTACTGTAAGTGGGTTGAGATGTTGTCTGGATAGTGAGAGCTAAGGGAGACAAGGAGTTGAAGCCTGGAGCTGACAAAGCAGTGGTGTTGCTACGGTAATTGGATTACGGTGGTGTTGAGTGGCAAGTTTTAGTCCGATAGTGATCAGTATCTAGTATCGGCAACGGCCATTGAGAAATAAACAAGGAGAATGCGCTAGACATGAGAAGTTGGAAGGACATAGGGCAGTAAGGTATATTTTTGTTCTATTTATTTAGAATTTTTACGGAAAATAATTTATACGATTAGAAACTGATCAAAGTAATCGATAAAATCCTATATAGGTAGCTGGTATACAAATTAAATCGGAAACTTACCATTTGATTGTGAAATTCAATAAAGGTAAGACTTTTATTTATATTTTTATCATTAAAATAATCAAAATAAAATAAATATATTATTGATTTAAACGATGCGTATTTAAATCATTCAAGGTTTAGAAAATCTTGGAAAAATAACAAGACAGATTGGCCAATAACTACGAGTTATTCGAGTTAGTGGTCTGGAATTTGTTGGAGTTAGCAGTAATTTTATTTTGAAAAGAGACTAGAACAGATGGCAATGAAAATCAAGGTGAGTAAATCTTACTCAACGTTTTATTTAAAATAAATGTTGATTGTTTGGTTGCATGGATGAATTATTATGATTATATATATACATGTACACATATGTTAGTTATTAGGTTTGGTGATTGTGGCTATTATATATATATTAGTGATTGAGATTTCCCGCAGTACCATTAGCGAATGCCCACAGTACCATTAGCAGATGATTTCCCTATGCGCCCCACAATATATATATATAGTGGATGACCTTTATACCGCGATATCCTGCCTCGTAGCAGGATCGGTATTATTAGCACTGTTGACTAATATCAGTGGATGCAAGGAAAACAGGTTGGAGGAATCCAACTGGATTCCTCAAAATTATTTACTGTCGTTTACATATTTATATATGTGTTGGATTGAATGGATGATTGTGCTTTTGGATATTTAAATATCACTGACCCCAGATATTTATATTTTAAAAATATTAAAAAAGGGATTTTTTTGATTTAAAACGGAAATTTTACTTTTTGAAATGGAAATGGAATTTCGAATGGATTTAAAATATTAACTTGTTTTAATACTAAAAACAAGTAACTGGATTTATAAACAATGTTATAAACGGAAATAAAAGTTATCATTTGATAATATTAGATTTTTAAATTCAAATTTGAATTTAAAAAGGAAAATTTATTTTCCAGAATGGGAATTGGATTTCAAATAAGATTTGAAATAAGGATTTGTTTTAAATAATTCAAATAAAAATTGGAATGTATAAACGATGTTTATAAACGAACAAAAATTATATTATCGGTGGATAATCTAGAAATGTAAATACAAGCAGGATTTAAAAAAAAAAGGAAAAATCATTTTTCAAAGTGGGTTTTCAAATGGAATTTGAAAGAGAAACTTGTTCCAATATTTAAACCAAGAAGTGAAATTTATAAATAACGTTTAAAATGATTGTTAAAATTTCATTAGATAATTTATAAATTAAATTCAAGTGTAAGTTTAAAAAAGGTAAATAGAATTGTTTTGAAAAGAAACACTGAAATTTATTTCCGATGTTCGGAATGTAATCGAATTGAAATAAATCTATTTGGATTTATATCTGGAATTCGAGTATGTCAAATTTATTAAAATAAGTTATTTCCAAAGGATATTGGAGATGTATTGAATAGAAATATAGAATTTTAATATGAAAATATATTCTATGCATATATATATATATATATATAGTTATAATAATTGCATATTTCAAATAAGGAATCGAGTTTTAAATGGAAGTTTGTTAAATATAAAATAAAAAGGTGATTTATAAACCATGTTTATAAATGAAATGAAGTAATTTTCTTTAGGTAGATTGGAAATAGATTTATTCCAAATATAAGAACTAACATTTAAAAATCATATTTTTAAATGAGATAGAAGAGGAGATTTTTATGATAAGTAGTGGCGGTTGTGTTTTACAAACTCTTATCCATCTCAAGATAAGAACGTTGTCGGTCAAGGTCTGAGAGGTAAATAAAATACCCCATCTTGAACGGCTTCACTACTATCAAGGGATGATATTAGTTTGTAATGGTAAAGGATGTTGAATTAATTTATTTATAAAGGAATTAATAACTGGAATTCGATTATATTGAATTTAACTTCAGAGGATTGAAACTGAATATGGAAATCGAGTGTAGAATAAATTCATAACTGATTTATGAATGTGGCATAATGTAATCGACGATTTGAACAATATGAATTGTGAAGTTAGATTTGGATAATGGGCTTAATTTATTTTTAAATACGAAAAATGGAGTTGAAATTTATTATATAAATGAAGTTAATGTTTATATTTGAATTATAATTAAAATGAACTCGCCGCAGCGCGGTAGTTTGTAATATGACAATTCGAACTTTAATTGAGAATATAGAACTAAGTATAAGTAGGATTTCGATGAAACAACAAATGTTAGGACCGATTAGATAAAAAAATTCTAATGGAAGAGAAAAATCTGGATTTCGATTTAAAGATTTTGAGATATGTCAAAATCAAATTTTAGAAAAGTCACTGTAAATCGTTCTAAAACCATAACGGTTTAATTAATTAATTAATTAAAAGGATTTTTTAGTGAATAAAAATCCGAATTTCGATTAAAAGAACCTAGATTTGAGTATGAAATAAATATGAATTCAAGCAAGTTGAATGAAGCGATTTTTGATACTAAAATCAGATTTTGAATGATGGAATGATATTAACTAAATAATATAAGAAGTTAGATAATATGATTTGAATGGAACTTGATGTAAGTTAAGCAAATTGGATTTGTAAATTAGAATTCGAATTCAAATATGAGGCATGAGTTATAAATGGAATTCGAATTGTCATAAATGAGTTGCAATATGATTGAACACTTTTGATTCAAACTATAAGTGAATGAAGTGGTTGAATTATTTGAAGAATTAATTAGTGGAATTGATTGCGGTTAAATCAAAATAGTTGTATGGGTTGGAATAAAATGAAAATGCAGGTGCATGTATATTAGATAGGAATGAGATAAAGTGTATGAAGAATATAATGATTTTAATTTAAGAGCCCGACAAAAAGGTACAGTTTAAATTTCCGTATGAGGTTTTATGTACCGAATCGGAAAGCCGCTTGGCTTTTTGATTTTCTTTTTGAATGGAAAGGGCCTAGAGAGGCGAGTTGGGGTTTGAATGATTGACCAGTACAAGGGAGGTGCTGGTGAAATTTTCTCAAAATTTAAGGAGTTAGAATATTTTGAAGAAATTTGAAAATAGAAATCAATATATCGAAATATATAGAATTCGATAAGGAAATTAGAAACATAGTTAATAAATGAGTATTAATTAAAAGGGGCCAGTGATTGTTTGATTGTTTAATGGATGTTTATTTTTCTTTGATAGTTAAATCACTGACTATCAAAGATTTTTACCATCGTTGTCAGTACGGAGAGACCGGTTGGATTTAATATTCAAAAACCACCCGTAAGCATAAGCGTTGCGAATTAGATTATGCTAAAGAAATTGAAGACGAAGTAAAAAAGCAAAGGTTGTTTTGTTTTTCCGGACCCATGACAACTTGTATGGACGAATGTCTGACAGTGTATTCCTAACAAATCACATAAGACGGTCTTTTCAGGGTATTACATTGGTGGCGGAGGAATTCGTTTCTCTTAGCTTTTTATACCCATAATATTTTGTGAGGATCAACTAGTGATTTGATGGGTTTAATGATGTGGCATTCAAAGTAAATGGTGACCAGACATTTTGAAAGTTTAACGTAGCCTCAAGCTTCATAACCAGGAAGTGACAAAAATTGGGCAGGCAGCATGGCTATGTGGGTCATTCCTAAGCAGGGTATATTTATTACCTATAATAACCCGCATTTTCAGTGATATAATAATTAATTAATTTAATTATTTAAAAGGGTGATTAAAAGGATTTAATGGTTGTTAATTAAATAACTTTGAATATTTAATTAAAATAATAATAATTAAATAATATATTTAATTCTTAAAAAATCAGAATGGGCTGAAATGGCGATATGGCGTGAACTGGACAAATTCAAAATATATATTTCAGTTTAGAATCTGAATTACGATAACGAATATATTTAAATAACGACAGTTTGAACGTATAATTATATTATAATTAAAATCGAGCTTGAAATGGTGCTGCAGTTTGCGATTTGGCGATTTGAACTTCAACTGAATATACAGAATTCGTTATAAGCCGGATTTCTGTGAAACAAGAAACGTGTGGAGCTGGTAGAGTATATTTTTCTAATGGAAGAGAAAAATCGGAAATTCGTCGTGTAGGTTTTGATTTGTGTCCAAATCAAATTTTAAAATAGTCGCTATAGAATCGTTTATCGACCGCAACAGTTTATTCGTTATAACTAGATATCGAGTTCGAATTTAGACAAGGTTCTTTTGAGAAATAGCGATAATCTAATTTTTAGAATTTTACTGTAATTTTTAATTTATTTAAATAAGCAACTTTTTATTTGGAGTATTTTGCACCCTTAATCAGCGATTTTAGGGTTTCAAAATATGAGTTAATCTACCGGTATTATTATATTTTTTTGATCGGGGCACTGAGCTCGACGCAACGGTATTTTTCTCTCGGTCCATACGTGAACGGAGTTTACATAACCGGGCACACCGACACTGGCAAACAATGTAGCTAGTTTACTTCTCATTGAAGAAACCGAACCTAGGTGTACAACATGGTCATGAATATAACCTGAAAAATCACAACATTAAGAATAGAAGCTTAGTGGTTACTTTGCGTCCATGATAGTCTGGTTTATAGCAACATACATGACCATGTAAGAAGGACCGCGTTTTCAACATCTCCAGGCCACAAACAAAGGAAGAAACGTGGAATGCTTATCATCCACATAATTTAGATATTTAAACCTTCTATAAATAACCCCTTATAAACTCTTATAACCTAATTCCTCTTATCGATTTCATTTCCCCCGTCACAGAAAGATCAAACATGAAATCGCATCTTTTAAAATCAAAAGAAAATGAAATCAAAATCTATAAATCATTATATATACATTTATGGATCCCTCAAGGTCTGCTCTTCGATGCAGTGGTACTTTGGCGAAGCTCGACATCCATTTTCTGTCGACTGCTTTGTGAACCGCGGAGTTAGGGTTCAGAATCGAACGAGGTAGGGACTTCAATACAATTTTTGGGGATGATATTCGCGTTGAGGAGTTGATTTCGGTCTGGTTGGGAACAATTGGTGGATTTCGATTATAGAAAGTGACCTTGGAATTCCCTGTAGCGTGCGAGAACAGGAGGTCGACGGAAATACCAGGGGGGTGCGTGATGTGCGATTTTGGTACTAGTTTGTAGAGATTGTGATGAAGATTTATTTGGTGATTTTTGTTTAGATTTTCATTGAAGAGTGGATGAATGGTTTGAGGTAGAAAATGGATTGTGAAAAAGGAGTTCGGTGTTGGAGGAAATACTGAGAGGCCACGGCATCAAATATTTGGGGAGGAAGGGCTCGGTTTGGGCCAGTACGAAGGTGGATGGGCCAAGAGAAAAAGGGGTAAAGCCCAAAACAATTGTTTTAAAGTTTAATCTAAAATTTTAATACTAGTGTAACTTATAAAATGTATATATATTGCATACGATGTCGGAATTTCGAACGGTTGGATCCGTTAGGATCGTATGGACGGGAGCTACACCATGGAACTGACTGGGAGTGGATTGAAGCTCGTTTGAATTTACAGCAGAATAAATTGTTTGATTCAAATCAAACAAACGGTTTATCGTTCTTTAACGATGAACTGCCAATGTGAGTAAATCTCACTAACTCTGAACAGTTTATAATTTCATGTTGTATTTTTAGAACTGTTAAATATTGGTTGATTGACTGTGTGTTGACTGTTTGATTGAACTGCTAGTCAGTTAGTTGAATTTCTATATTGATTCTGTTTAACAGAATATATCATATGGAACTGAAAGTGATGTTGATTTTATTGTGTAACATCTGTGGATGCAGGGAAACAGGTTGGAGGAATCCGACTGGATTTCCTCAACAGCTATTTTATTATTTTCATATATTGTGATATATGACATGGTTTATAACCTGTTGTTGATTGTGAGTGTATGGACGATATTGGACATCGTAATTTGATATGTTAAACACCATAACATACCGGAATATTGAAAAGAGAATATTTATAAATGGAATATTCATAAATAAGATTTTTTAAATGGGATATTTATAAATAGGAAATATGTTTAAGTAGAAATATTAGGAGGGGTAATCTTTATAAATGGAATACTTATAAAGTGAATTATTTATTTAGTAAATAAATAAGATAAGATAATGGATTATTTATTTGTTAAATAAATAGGATGAGATAAGGAGATATTTATTTGTATAAATAAATAAAATTAGAAGGAGATATTTATTTGTTAAATAAATGGAGTTAAAAGGAGTTATTCGAATATAGTTTATTCGAATAGAGTTAAAAGAGTTAATCAGTTAGAGTAAATCAGTTAGAGTTAGTCAGTTAGAGTAAACCAGTTTGAGTAAACCAGTTAGAGTAAACCAGTTAGGTTAATCAAATGGAGTTAAAGAAATAGAGTTAAGCAAAATTAGAAACTGACTAAAGATTTGTAAGTTGAATAGTTTTCTCAGTATCGGTCTGATATTGGTTTCGGCCATCGGGGTTTATACTTAGAGAATTGTTCTCCTACTTGTTTACAGTTAGGGACTGATAGTTGTGAAATGATAGTCACATGTAAATAAGCTATGGAAATGTTTTCCAGTGTTAATAATATATATTTTCTAAACATAGAAAACAAGGAAATGTGAATATATATATATATATATATATATATATGTTAAATGATGATTGATCGATATAATTTCCATCTGGAAATAATATCGTTGTTTGCTCACGTGTTTTCTTTGATAGTTAACTCACCGACTATCGAAGTTTTTGACCATTTTAACGTTGTTAATATGGAGAGACCGGTTGGATTATTATCCAAAGAACCACTCTGCATTGGCATAAGCGTTGCGAATCATATATGCCAAAGATAATTGAAGATGGAGTAAAGTGCAAGGGCTATTGTATAAGTCTTAGATAACAGTGCCTAAGATGGATGTACTGAATAGTGCCTTCGGTTCATCCTGTTCATGGATGGCTCGTATGGATGAAAGTCTGACATAGTATTTCCAGAAAGGTCACGTACATTGATTTCTTCAACCGTACCAAGAGTGGAAGCGGAGAAGGAAACTTCTTTAGCTAACACGTAATGTACTGTTGTAGACGCCAATTAGTGATTTTCGACGGATCTGACAATGTGGCATTCGAAGTGAATCTGATGTGACGATAAGGCGTAACCTCAAGCCTCATCAACCGGGAAATGACAAAAATAGGGC
Organism: Allium sativum; assembly: GCA_030737875.1. Lineage (NCBI taxonomy): Eukaryota > Viridiplantae > Streptophyta > Magnoliopsida > Asparagales > Amaryllidaceae > Allium > Allium sativum. The sequence goes on along the minus strand of CM060909.1, from coordinate 672,784,124 downwards.
AGGTAGCATGGCTATGTAGGTCGCACCTATTAGGGTGTATAATCACCTGATCTAGAGTTTCATTTATTTCTAAAAATCTATTGTTGATGTTGTCCCATTTGGGAAATGGTTGCTAATCCCAACCGTTGGTGATATACATTCAATACGCTCAAGCGAAATGAGTGGTCGGTCATGTGTGGCCGGGTTGCAAGATGTTCTTGTTGAACCCAGTGTATTCCTTTCTAGATGTACACTAGCGAAAGGTGGTTCCATACCTTGTCATAGTTGGAAATCCATTACCCAATACGTGCTTGCGGTTTTGATTGTATACTATATATGTAGAACGTGAGATGAATGCGTTTCTGCTAGATGATTATTATATTGTGGTTGATAGACATTATAATAATATCAAAAGGTTTTTGATATAAAGATAATTTGGATTCTCATAAGGGAAAAACCCGTTCTGTTATACGACGTGGTCTTATGAGATATCATTTACCTGCTTAAACTGTTTTAAACTGTTTTACTCATACCAGTCCCATGACTGACTCGGAGTTTATTTTGTTTTCCTTAAACTCTTTGGTGCCCAATTTTGTACGGGCACTCAAGTAGTCGGGATTTTCAGATACTTGAAGAGCTGGAGCAGGAGGCTTCAGGATCATATAGCTATAGTTTATTTCTGCTGTGTTGTAAGTGATGTACTTTGAAAATGATATGTATATTCAAGTACAGATTTATATTTCAAAGATATGTTATCTATTATATGTTATTCATTCCGCTATGAGGTTCGTGCTACTCTGATTTCGTGTTCTTCTTCTTCTTCTTCTATTCTAAGTTTCTATCTTATCTTTCCTCATCCTCTAATTTCTTTCATTCACTATTCAGTTATTTTCGATCCTTAGATGTTAGATATGTGTTGTATATCAGATAACTAAGATCGCATTTTTGCGGGTCATTATAGTTGGTATCAGAGCTTAAGGTTAAGTGAATTACCTTGACTCTGTAGCGTGACTTGATAGAGATAGGGTTAATTATATCCTAGATTGAGTTTGAGTGTATATATACGAGTGAACGTATTTGTAGATGATATAAAAATAATTTTATATTGTGAAGATTTATTGGTTGAGTAGTTTATGGGTTCTGGTCGATCAGTTTGATCCACTATATCGATAGGAGTTTATAAACACTCAAATACGATGGGTCGGCACGATATGTTTTGAAAGAGGGTAAATGAAAATAATTTTACCCAAAATATATTTTGATATATATTGGATATATTAGTTGATATTATTATCAAGAAAGATTATAAAGTGAAATGGTTATGTAAATAATTGATCAGAATTCATATAATGAAATATATGAAATTGAAATGAATTAAAACTGAAATTTAAATCAGAATTGAAATTGAAACCCTGGAAATTTGGAACAGAGTTGTAAATAGACTTGGATTAAAAATATGTAAATTTTAAGATCCCGGGAGATTTTAAATTGTATTCCAAGAAATTGTGAATGATATTTTGAACTGATTTCAAAATAAAAGTGTTTAAGAATGATTTTGAAAATGATATAGTATTGAACTCTCTTCGATAACTGGGAAATAACCCCGATGATGAGCTAGACATCATCGGTGTTCATTTTCGAGTTGTTGAGTGACGTATTACTACCAAAGGAATTTGTTTTTGAATTGTTTTGAGAAAAACAAAGCTATTTAGAACTCCTAGAATTTGATTTTTTTAATTTAAGACAAATTAAATAGGAATTTGTAAAAGCAAATTGGAATTAAAGTAAAGCCAGTTAAGTGGTAATAGAAATTGATTTGAAATGATATTGTATTGGTGAGTTAAGGATTCGGGATCAAGAATAAAACATGAGTTTGAAATGAAAATTTGGCTTGGTAAAAGCGAATGGTTGTGTTGGAGATAAAAGTGATTTCAGAGTTTGATTGGGATAACATTGGTATATGTTGAGTTGATAGCATATGGAAGTGATAGAGTTGATATGCCTGACAAAAAGGTACAAGTTTATATTTCATATGGTATGAGATTTTGATGAGCTGAATTCGCAAGCCGCTTGGTTGTTTGATTTTCTTTTGGGTTGGAGATGGCCCAGAGAGGCGAGTTGGAGTTTGACCAGTACAAAGGAGGTGCTGGCAAAAATTTTCTAAAAGTTAAGGCATTAGAAATTTTTTAGGATTTTTGCAAATTTTCGATAAAAAGTAATTAATAATTTAATTGAAATTAAATTTGGTTTGGTTGAAACTGAAGATTTAGAAGTGAACAAATAAGTTCTAACCAGTCGACAGGGTTTGTTTCCTACCTTAGCAATTTCGAGGACGAAAGTATTTTAAGTGGGGAAGAATGTAATGACCCGCATTTTTAGCGATATAATAATTTATTTATTTAATTATTTAAAAGGGTGATTAAAATGATTTAATGGTCGTTAATTAAATAACTTTGAATATTTAATTAAAATAATAATAATTAAATAATATATTTAATTCTAAAAAAAATCAGAATGGGCTGAAATGGCGATATGGCGTGAACTGGACAAATTCAAAATAAATATTTTAGTTTAGAATCTGAATTACGATAACGAATATATTTAAATAACAACAGTTTGAATGTATGATTATATTATAATTAAAATCGAGATTGAAATGGCGCTGCAGTTCGCGGTTTGGCGATTTGAATTTCAACTGAATATACAGAATTCGTTTTAAGCAGATTTCTGTGAAATAAGAAACGTGTGGAGCTGGTGGAGTATATTTTTCTAATAGAAGAGAAAAATCAGGATTTCGTCGTGTAGGATTTGATATGTGTCCAAATCAAATTTTAAAATAGTCGTTATAGAATCGTTTATCGACCGCAACAGTTTATTCGATATAACTAGATATCGAGTTCGAATTTAGACAAGGTTCTTTTGAGACATAGCGATAATTTTATTTTTAAAATTTTACTGTAATTTTTAATTTATTTAAATAAGCAACTTTTTATTTGGAGTGTTTTGCACCCTTAATCAGCTATTTTGGGGTTTCAAAATATGAGTTAATCTACCGGTATTATTATATTTTTGGGATCAGGGCACTGAGCTCGATGCAACGGTATTTTTCTCTCGGTCCGTACGTGAACGGAGTTTACGTAACTGGGCACATCGACACTAGCAAACAATGTAGCCAATTTACTTCTCATTGAAGAAACCGAACCTAGGTGTACAACATGGTCATGAATATAACCTGAAAAATCACAACAGTAAGAATAGAAGCTTAGTGGTTACTTTGCGTCCATGATAGTCTGGTTTATAGCAACATACATGACCATGTAAGAAGGACCACGTTTTCAACTTCTCCAGGCTAAAAACAAAGGAAGAAACGTGGAATGCTTATCATCCACATAATCTAGATATTTAAACCTTCTATAAATAACCCCTTAAAAACTCTTATAACCTAATTCCTCTGATCGATTTCATTTCTGCCATCACAGAAAGATCAAATATGAAATCGCATCTTTTAAAATCAAAAGAAAACAAAATGAAAATCTATAAATCATTGTATATACATTTGTGGATCCTTCAAGGTCTGCTCTTTGATGCAGTGGTACTTTGGTGAAGCTCGACATCCATTTTCTATCGACTGCTTTGTGAACCGCGGAGTTAGGGTTCGGAATCGAACGAGGTAGGGACTTTAATACAATTTTGGGGATGATATTCGCGTTGAGTAGTTGATTCCGGTCTGGTTGGGAACAATTGGTGGATTTTGATTATAGAAAGTGACGCTGGAATTCCCTATAGCGTGCGAGAACAGGAGGTCGACGGAAATACCAAGGGGTTGCGTGATGTACGATTTTGGTACCAGTTTGTAGAGATTGTGATGAAGATTTGTTTGGTGATTTTTGTTTAGATTTTCATTGAAGAGTGGATGAATGGTTTGAGGTAGAAAATGGAAATCGATTGTGAAAAAGGAGTTCGGTGTTGGAGGAAATAATGAGAGGCCACGGCATCAAATATTTAGGGAAGAAGGGTTCGGTTTGGGCTAGTACAAAGGGGTAAAGCCCAAAACAATTGTTTTAAAGTTTAATCTAAAATTTTAATACTAGTGTAACTTATAAAATGTATATCTATTGCATACGATGTCGGAATTTCGAACGGTTGGATCCTTTAGGATCGTATGGACAGGAGCTACACCATGGAACTGACCGGGAGTGGATTAAAGCTCGTTTGAATTTACGACGGAATAAATTGTTTGATTCAAATCAAACAAACAGTTTTCATTCTTTAACGATGAACTACCAATGTGAGTAAATCTCACTAACTCTAAACAGTTTATAATTTCATGTTGTATTTTTAGAACTGTTAAATAATTGCTGATTGATTGTGTGTTGACTGTTTGATTGAACTTCTAGTCAGTTAGTTGAATTTCTATATTGATTCTGTTTAACATAATATATCATATGGAACTGAAAGCTGTGTTGATTTTATTGTGTAACATCTGTGGATGCAGGGAAACAAGTTGGAGGAATCCGACTGGATTTCCTCAACAACTATTTTATTATTTTCATATATTGTGATATATGACATGGTTTATAACCTGTTGTTGATTGTGTGTGTATGGACGATAGTGGACATCGTAATTTGATATGTTAAACACCATTACATACCGGAATATTGAAAAGAGGATATTTATAAATAAAATATTCATAAATAAGATTTTTTAAATGGGATATTTATAAATAGGAAATATGTTTAAGTAGAAATATTAGGAGGGGTAATCTTTATAAATGGAATATTTATAAAGTGAATTATTTATTTAGTAAATAAATAAGATAAGATAATGGATTATTTATTTGTTAAATAAATAGGATGAGATAAGGAGATATTTATTTGTATAAATAAATAGAATTAAAAGGAGATATTTATTTGTTAAATAAATAGAGTTAAAAGGAGTTATTCGAATATAGTTTATTCAAATAGAGTTAAAAGAGTTAATCAGTTAGAGTAAATCAGTTAGAGTTAATCAGTTAGAGTAAACCAGTTAGAGTAAACCAGTTAGGTTAATCAAATAGAGTTAAAGAAATAGAGTTAAGAAAAATTAGAAACTGACTAAAGATTTGTTAGTTGAATAGTTTTCTAAGTATCGGTCTGATGTTGGTTTCGGCCTTCGGGGTTTGTACTTAGAGAACTGTTCTCCTACTAGTTTACAATCAGGGACTGATAGTTGTGAAATGATAGTCATATGTAAATAAGCTATGGAAATGTTTTCCAGTGTTAATAACATGTATTTTCTAAACATTGAAAATAAGGAAATGTGGATATATATATATGTTAAATGATGGTTGATCGATATAATTTCCATCTGGAAATAATATCGTTGTTTGCACACGTGTTTTCTTTGATGGTTAACTCACACACTATCGAAGTTTTTGACCATTTTAATGTTGTTAATATGGAGAGACCGGTTGGATTATTATCCAAAAAACCACTCTGTATTGGCATAAGCATTGCGAATCATATAAGCCAAAGATAATTGAAGACGGAGTAAAGTGCAAGGGCTATTGTATAAGTCTTAGATAACAGTGCCTAAGATAGATGTACTGAATAGTGCCTTCGGTTCATCCTGTTCGTGGATGGCTTGAATGGATGAATGTATGACAGAGTATTTCTAGAAAGGCCACGTACATTGATTTCTTCAACCGTACCAAGAGTGGAAGCGGAGAAGGAAACTTCTTTAGCTAACACGTAATGTGCTATTGTAGACGTCAATTAGTGATTTTCGATGGATCTGACAATGTGGCATTCGAAGTGAATCTGATGTGATGATAAGGCGTAACCTCAAGCTTCATCAACCGGGAAATGAAAAAAATCAGGTGGGTAGCATGGCTATGTAGGTTGCACCTATTAGGGTGTATAATCACCTGATCTAAAGTTTCATTTATTTCTAAAAATCTATTGTTGATGTTGTCCCATTCGGGAAACGATTGCAGATCCCAACCATTGGTGATATACATTCGATACACTCAAGCGAAATGAGTAGTCGGTCATGTGTGGCCGGGTTGCAAGATGTTCTTGTTGAACCCAGTGTATTCCTTCCTAGATGTACACTAGCGAAAGGTGGTTCCATACCTTGTCATAGTTGGAAATCCATTACCCAATACGTGCTTGTGGTTTTGATTGTATATTATATATGTAGAACGTGAGATGAAAGCGTTTCTACTAGATGATTATTATATTGTGGTTGATAGACATTATTATAATATCAAAAGGTTTTTGATATAAACATAATTTGGATTCTCATAAGGGAAAAACCCGTTCCGTTATACGGCGTGGTCTTATGAGATATCATTTTCCTGCTTAAACTGTTTTACTCATACCAGTCCCATGACTGACCCGGAGTTTATTTTGTTTTTTTCTCCTTAAACTCTTGGGTGCCCAATTTTGTACGGGCAGTTAACTAGTCGGGATTTACAGATACTTGAAGAGCTGGAGCAGGAGGCTTCAGGATCGTATAGCTATAGTTTATTTCCGCTGTATTGTAAGTGTTGTACTTTGAAAATAATATGTATATTCAAGTACAGATTTATATTTCAAAGATATGTTATCTATTATATGTTATTCGTTCCGCTGTGAGGTTTGTGTTACTCTGATGTTGTGTTCTTCTTCTTCTATTCTAAGTTTCTATCTTATCTTTCCTCACCCTCTAATTTCTTTCATTAACTATTCGGTAATTTTCGATCCTTAGATGTTTGATATGTGTTGTATATCGGATAACTATGATCGCATTTTTCCGAGTCGTTACATTACCGATCTAGAGAAAATTCATTATTTATTCTTTTTTCAATTCTGTATCTTATGGATTATGGTTGGACGGCCGATAACCGTGGGTGACAATATATTAGATACACATAAGCTAAACGAGTGGTCGGTCATGTGTGGCCCGGGTTGCAAAATGTTCTTGTTGAACCCCAATGTATGCCCACTAGAGTACACTGATGTAACGACCCAGAAAATCTAAACCAATTTAAAATTTTTAAATTGGCCAAAATAATGGATTTTAAATATTTAAAATAAATATTTTAAATAATAGCGATGAAAACTGAGTTTGAATCGACAATTGAAAACGAATATAATTAATTATGATTATGATTATAAACAAGGCCCGAAATGGCGCTGCAGTTTCAAAAATTGAATTCAAACTTTATCGGACTATACCGGGTGCAAAACAAAACAGATTTTAGAGAAACCAAAAATATTTAAATCTGTTAGTGAACACCTTTCTAACGAATCTGAAAAATTGAATTTTCATAACGGAAAGCAAAAGTTATGGCCAAATGAATTTTCAGAAAGGTCGCTATGGAATTTATATAGCCCGTGAAATTGGCCATTTTGCATACGACCTCGGAATTCGACGAAACCACTTTTGTTGGATCCGGGATGTGAAGTTATCACTAGGTTTCAAACTTCATAATTTTTGAAGCTAGTATGTGAGCGTGCCAAAGGAAAATGTGTTTTGGTCAATTATAGTTAAATTGGATCGACCAGAAATGGTCCTTTTTGCAAACAGTCTCAGAATTCGACGAAACTAGTTTTGTTGAGACCGTATCGTCAAAACATAGCTAGATTTATTTTTCTGGAATTTTTCGAATCAGTTTGTGGCCCTGGAAAATTGAAATGTACGTTCAAATTAAATATTAAATGTTTTATATTTTAATTTGAAGGAAAACTGACTGAAACATTCGAATGGGCCTTCGAAACATATCCCATTGTGATCGGAATGGGGGTAAAACGCTAGGGACGACAGTCGTTGGGTTTAGATTGGTGGTCGCGTCAGAAAACCCCTTTAAAACTTCCCCGACCAATCAGAATTTTTATTAAAAAAAATCCTTTTTCTCTCTCCCCGATGGAAGGCGGAAAACGTTCAAAACCTTCCCCCTCATTTTCCGATCAATCCACGCCGAATTAGCTCGTGCCACAGTTGAACTTTTTAAAGATCTTCTCGAGATCTTCAAATCCATATAAAGTTTGAAATTTTTCGTGGCCTGTGGAGGGAGAATCGACGTCAGGAAGTTTCGAACTTCCAGCCGCCGCCGCCGTCGCCTGGGACCACCGAGTGGACCCCCACCACCGCGAGCAGACGCGCATCTCCCCCTTCTTCGTCGCTGCATCGGCCGATCCTCATAACGATTCATGGTTTGATCGAAAATTGCAAACCTAGTTTTGAACCTTTCAGCTGAGGTACGGCTTATATATATTTTCAACAGTTTTAACACCTTTAAACCGTTGCAAACTTTGAAAAATCATATCTTTTTCGTGTATTGACGAAATTCGATGAAACATGAAACATCGTGACCGTGTGGACGTCTTCTACATTCTAGAAGAGACCGCATATTTTTCTGAGCCTTCTACAATTTTTGGTGGAGTGGAACCCAATGTGAGATTTCTAATTTATAAACGAAGTGGAAAACGACGATGTATAAATTATATAGTCGATGTATGAGTTATATAAGCGTTGTACACCTCCCGTATAAGCGCTGTATAAGTTGTACGTTCGATGTATAAGTTATATATGCGTTGTAAAAATTATATATGTGTTGAAATAGAAGTGAATTACTGTATATAAATATATATATATATACACACACGCCCCTTGTCCATAAACCATGGATGATATTTATTGATTGTGATTGGTGTGGAAATTGATTGATAGCGAATGGTTGTTTGGGATTGTTTGTGGTTGATATTGATTGATTGTGGTTGAAAAATACCCGTTTGTGGTTGAGAAATATTTGGTTGAAAACACATAGGATTAGTTTGTGGAAACGAAATAAATATATACATGCCGCCTGCGTGCGAACTAGATGCATGATCCCCATTGTCAAAAACCGCGAGATTTTAAGGTAGAGCGAGGAGCCGTACTAGGGACGGTCCCGGTTTTAACTACCCTGCCGTTATGCTGCCGAAATTTTGAATAATATTCATGTGTTTGAATTATTTTCATTTGCTGAAACTATATTTATTCATTGAATAGAAAACCTTCATGTGTTGAATTGATATTCATTCGTTGATTAGAAATTCATGTATTGAATGGTATTCGTGTTTTAAATATAAAAATCACATTTTTATCTATATATAGAAACTATAGAAAACCTTCATGTGTTGAATCGATATTCATTCGTTGAATTGAAATTCATGTGTTGAATGGTATTCATATTTTGAAATAAATTGTTTCATAATAAAAATCACCTTTTATCAACTATATGGACTATGTAAAATAATCTCGTTTTAAAAGAAATTGTTTTATAATAAAAATCCTATTTTTATCACCTATATAAACTATATAAAATAATAGTGTTTTGAAATGAATTGTTTTACAACAAAAATCACATTTTTATTATATACATGATTTGTTGAAATGTGAAGTGTTAAAAATAGCAACTCGTTCAAATAAATATGCATGAGTCGAAATATTCATTAATTAGCTAATGATATGATTTTTGCCTATGCATGCAACATTAGAATGAATGGTGTTTTTAAACCAAATGGAATCAAATATGAAGTTGAATGGAAAATGATAAATGATAAGACCTGTATATATGTACATGCATATTTATTGAACAGGTTATAGCAAAAGGGGCTAGAGAAGAGGAATAAAATTTTGTGCCCGACAAATAGGTACACATTTACTGTTTTGTTTGGGTGATGATTTTATGAGCCTGTTGGCTAGCCGCTTGGCTTTTTCTTTTTCTTTTTGACATGAGACGCCCGTGTGGCTATTTGGGAATTTTCCCAGCCCCTCCCGTACAAAGGAGGTTATGGCGAAATTTTCCAAAATTTAAAGGCGTTAGTGAAATATTTGAAGTGAAAACGATATTGGAATTGTTGAATGAACTATATTTATATAAATATATAAATATAAATAAAATTAAAACGAAACGTGGCCGTGCAGTTCGTGTTTTGAAACCGCGATTTCAAACAACTAGTGCGGGAAATCCGACCATTGGATTTTCCCGAAACCGCAACCGTTGGGTTCGCCTTGGAAATATCTTTCCAACGGCACCAACTTTGTAAAAATCCAACGGTTGGATTGTCTGGAATGTTTAATTCAAATCTGAAGAAAAACAGCGCCAGAAACGATTATATATATATATATATAAATATAATTATATTTAATCGAATAACGACGCTGCAGTTCGTATTTTGAAATCGAAACTTCAAACGATTGTACCGGGAGATCCGACCGTCGGATTTTCCCGAAACTGGAACCGTTGGATTCGTTTTGAAAAGACCTTTCTAATGATGTAAATTTTTTGAAGATCCAATGGTTAGATTTTCAGATATGTGTAAATCAAATCTGAAGAAAAACAGCGCCACGGCCGCGTTATGGCAAGAAGCGTCGTTTTGACTAAATTGGCTATTTTAAAATAAATAAAAATAGCGATAAGTTGTTATAAAATATCATAAACGATATGGAATGGAAATAAACTGAATTTACTCGATTTATGTGGCTTTTGATGGTTGAATGTGTTTGGTGTGCAAAATACATTAAAGAACAAGTTGGTGTTGTCGATTGATTTAACCATTAAAATAAATTGATTTGAAATTCTAAAAAAAATACGTGAATTATTTGAAAAGGCCGAGTTAATTCTCATTTCAAATAATTGACCGACGATTGAAAGTCGAAGATGAAGACGATGGTCGAAGACCGGAGATCTTCACCTCGTTTGGATGGTAACCGAGGTCCTGATTGGGTGGCATCCCGAAATATGGATAGTGAGTGGTGATCGTCCAGACGTACGTGGTGATCGATGGGTTTGCGAGGTATTTAGTGCCTCCGGTTTCGTTCAGACCCAGAACGGACTTGTAAATGGACTGTGTGTCTGACATTGGATTTTATTCTATGTTGATTGATCTCTATTAAATATACATCTGTTTGGCGGCGGAGAATTTATTCTTTTGCTTAACGCCCTTCTCTGGAACACACGAGCTCAGAGGTTGTATACCGATGGACATCAGTTGCATGGCATGAATTGCTAGTGTGGCATGCCTAAGTGGCAAATGATCAGGGCTTCTGTTGAAAAGCAAAGTCTTGTGGTGATGATCAAAGCACCGCCTGTGTGGCATAGCTTTGTGTATGACGTGAATTCGCGAGCCTCACACCCCGGTATGAACCAGAAACGGGGGAAGGACCACAGGGAGGGCATGCGTTTCTTTCTAGCTAGGGTGGTGTCAGTGACCTACCAGCCCTGACATTTATATACTTTTCACCTATGTGGTTGTTGCTGTTGCGAGGCGTCTCAGTTTGATCGGACGATCCGAGTCCGATGGAGTCATTCGTTGGCTCGTTTACGCCCCAAAGCGCGGAGAAACGTATTGTTCAAGCACTATAATCCACTCTGTGTGGACCGGCCCTGTCGCTCCAAGGGGCAGTTGCGGCTGTTCCGGAGACATGGGCTAGATTGTCTCGAATTCGGTAAGGACTATCTTTTGCCTTGGTTCGGGACGGAAATCCAATTTCCAAATACGACATCGTGCGGTTTTGATTGTGTATATATATATATATATATATATATATATATATATATATATATATATATGGCGACATGATATATGGTACCCATGTCGTCTATGATTGATAATTATGATTCAAATTGTTTTTGAAACATATAAACACTAGTAATAATATCAAATGCTTTTGCTTTATTCGTATCAATCATATTTTGGCCATTATAAGGTAAAACTCTATCCTCCGGTTTGCGTTGCATTGTGTGATGGGAACTGAGTCTTATAATGGCTTCATTTTTATAAAAAGCATTGCGTTGTTTAAAAGAATGATTTGTTTTAAAGCACTGGCAATCCAATGGAGTAAACCCGTTCCATGAAAATGGCGTGGTCCTGTGATTAGCCATATTATAAATGTGTTGAGTAGATTTCTCATACCAGTCCCATGATTGACTCGTAGTTTGTTTCACTTTCAAACTCGGGTGCCCCTTTTTCTACACGGTCAGCCTTGTATTCAGGTTTTGCTGGTTCTTTCTGGATAGCTGGAGCTGTAGATGGATTCTATTATTTATCTCTTTTTATGCTGTTCAGCTCCTATTGTACATATTTTGTTCATTTCCGCTGTAGACATTTATGTATAGCTGAACTGTTTTTATACTAAGTAAGATCCTGTATACTGTGTAACTCTGATGATTACGTTTATCCAGTATATTCTATTGTTCATTATCTGGTGTATTTAATTATTCTGTTCTGCTATTATCTGTTTCTGTGTTATATTCCAATGATAACCCTTGTCTCCATCAGAACGGGATTTGGGGTCGTCACAACGTGGTATCAGAGCTTTGGTTAAGCTTAGTTCTGGAATATAACATATTAACGAACTCGTCAGAAATAGAACCAGTAGTGTTCTAGGACGGGTAACTCATTACAGATAGGATCAGTAATATCCTATTATGAGTAGCAGAATGAAACAACACCTAGACAGACACATTTACATTCAAGTATTTGTCTCTATATTTTGAAATATCTTTTCTGTTGACCTGACACTTGATCTGCTATTTGCAGAAGAACTAGAAAATGAGTGCCAGAAACAGAAGAAGTAATACTGACCCGGATATTGAAGCCCTATATATGAAATAAAGAAATCTGGGTGGAAAGCCATTCTCGGGCGAAGAATCTATTATGAAAACACAAGCCTGGATTCTTTCGGCTGAGAAAATCTTTGAAGGATTAAAGCTGAGGGATGACCAGAAAAGATTACTGGCCTCCTGGGCACTCAAAGATGAAGCTTTATTCTGGTGGGATTCTGTTGTTAAGAATAATCCAGAAGGTGATATCACCTGGGATAGATTCAAAGTGATTTTCCTGGAAAGATTTACTCCTCCTGAAGCGATTGAGCGACTATGTGATGAATTTTCTTATTTGATACAAGGAGATATGACCATCCCGAATATCATAAGAAATTCAATGAACTTTCTCACTTTGCTCCTCATCTAATTGAGAATCCGAAGAGGAAGAATATGAGATTTATCAACGGGCTTCAAAGAAAATATCAGAACAGTGTAAAGAGGAACATGAAGCTCCCCTTTTCTGAAATGATTTATATGGATTATCAATATGAAGATCTAGATAAGAAAGGTATGTTAAAGTACGAAGAGGAAGTCAGCTCTAGTAATAAAATTGAGTCTGAAACTAATCATCCTGAGGCAAGTACAACGTCTGAGGTCGGTAAGGAGCCCAAAGTAAATCGAAAAAGGGCCAGATCAGAGAAAGAACTAGTAACGACCGCCATATGCAATAACTGCCATAAGCAAGGGCATTTGCAAGGAAAATGCAGATCTTTAAAGAAACTAAAGAAGAGTGAACCGAAGTCAAAGAACAAGTTTCAAGAGACCAGAGAATGCAGCATTTGCCATCGGTTTGGCCATATAATGCGGGATTGCCGGCTGTTAAGGGCAACCAAGGAGGCTCAGGTAAATGAAGTAGCAGAAACCTCAGCACCCTCAGATAGACAGGGAAGGTCTGATGTTTTAGAAGGCACGCTTAATGTCAAAAATATTCCAGTTAAAGTACTGTTTGACACCGGCGCGTCACGAAGCTTTATTTCAAAGAATGCAGCTAAGAAGTTAGATTTGAAAATGAGGAAGCTCAAAGAACCAATGATTGTCCAAAATCTGGTTGGGGGTTCCATCGATCTCAGTTGGGTTTGTGCAGTACCTGTCTCTTTCTCCTGCTATAAATTCCCTACTATCTCCATCGTCATGAATTCCAAGGAATTTGATCTTATATTGGGGTTGGATTGGCTAACCAAATACGAAGCTGAGGTTAGATGCGCCGAGAGAGTGGTTAAAGCAAAGGCCCAATCGGGATTATATAACCATACCATGTGAAGGCCCGACTTCAAATAGAAAAGATTTCTGGTCAGCTCTCGATGTTTTTCTAGCTCAAACAGAAAATATCCCTGAGGTCACAGAGAATATTCCTAACCTCATCAAAGACATTCTTGTCGTCAAAAATTATGCGGATGTGTTTGAAGAAGTTGTTCGCTTACCTCCGCAGAGAGAAATAGATTTCAAAATTGCTTTAATTCCGAATGCATGGCCGGTAGTTCACGCTATTTGAAGAATGTCCTTGAAAGAGAAAGAGGAATTAGACAATCAAACACGACAGCTAGTATGGAAAGGTCTGATTAGGCCTAGTTTCTCTGATTGGGGTGCAGCAGTGGTGTTTGTCCCAAAATATGACGGTACTCTACGTCTATGTGTGGATTATCGTGATCTGAACAAACAGACAATAAAGAACAAATATCCATTGCCGCGAATAGATGATTTGTTGGATCGTCTAAATGGAGCACAAGTATTTTCACGAATGGACCTAGCTACAGGCTTCCATCAACATCGAATTGCAGAAGAGTGTGTTCCAATGACAGCATTCAGAGGTCCAGACTTGTTCTATGAGTGGTTAGTAATGCCGTTCGGATTATGTAACGCTCCAGCTTACTTCGTCGATCTAATGAATAGGGTGTTCAGAGGGGTTTTGAATAAATTTGTTCTGGTTTTTATTGACGATATTCTAATCTTCTCTAAATCAAAGGCCGAACATGAAAAGCATCTGGAACAGGTTCTAGAAATTCTGAGACGGAATGTATTGAAAGCCAAATTTTCCAAATGTATCTTCTGGCAAGATGAAGTATAATTTCTAGGCCACGTTGTATCGAAGGAAGGAATTTCTGTGGATCCAAGCAAAATCACAGCCATTCAGAATTGGAAACAGCCCAGTACCCCCACTGAAGTCCACAGTTTTCTCGGATTGGCTAGCTATTACCGGAAGTTCATTAAAAACTTATCGAAGATATCTGGTCACTTAACGGAGCTTACGAAGAAGCACTCTAAATTCAAATGGACTCCAGAAAGTGAGGAGGCTTTCGAAGAGCTAAAGTTAAGATTAACGACAGCTCCAGTGTTAACCATCATCGATGGCAACCAAGATTTAAAAGTCTGGACTGATGTTTCTAGAGAAGGCCTTGGCGCAGTGTTAATGCAGAGGGGACAAGTGATTGCTTATGCTAGCCGTCAGTTGAAGCCGCACGAGAAGAACTACGTAACTCATGATCTTGAATTATTGGCTATAGTATTCGCCTTGAAAATCTGGAGACACTATCTTCTGGGTGAGAGATTTGAACTGTTTACAGATCATCAGTCGCTGAAATATTTGTTCACCCAGAAGGACTTGAATCTGAGGCAGCAGCGTTGGCTGGAGTTTCTTGCAGCATATGACTTGAAATTATATACACTCCAGGGAAAGCCAATGTCGTGGCCGATGCGTTAAGCAGAAAGAATGAAATGATCGCTAGTTTTATTACCATGACTTCATTGCTAGATAAAATATCTGCTCTTCAAAAGGATGATCACTTCATTCAGAAGATCAAAGAGATAATTCAGAAAGGCGAGCCCTCGAGTTTTCAAGTTGATAATGATGGAATTCTAAGGCTCAAAGGTCGAATCTGTGTCCCTAACATTCCTGAGCTTCGAAAGGAAGTACTGGATGAATGCCATAAGTCAAAACTTAGTATCCATCCGGGAGTAAGCAAAATGTACAATGACATTAAACTCACTTTCTGGTGGAAGTCGATGAAGAGGGACATTTCTCTATATGTTAGTCGATGCCCTACTTGCCAGCTAGTCAAAAGCGACCAACAGAAACTAGCTGGATTATTACAACCGCTAGACGTTCCAGGTTTGAAGTGGGAACATATTTCTATGGATTTCATTGATGGTATGCCCAGAACTAGAAAAGGAAATGACAGTATTTGGGTGATCATGGATCGCTTCACGAAGACTGCCCATTTTATACCTGTCAGATCAAACAGAACTGCTCAGAGTCTGGCGCAGATATACTTCAGGGAAATAGTTAGACTACATGGAGTGCCGCTCAGTATAGTCAGTGATAGAGATACAATATTTACTAGCAAATTCTGGGAAGCATTTCAAGTCGAGCTGGGAACGAAGTTGAACTTAAGCACCACTTATCATCCTCAGACGGACGGTCAGACTGAGAGGGTGAATCCTATTTTAGAAGATCTATTACGGGCTTGTGTTATAGATTTCGGTGGATCGTGGGAAGACCATCTGCATTTGGCTGAATTCTCATATAACAACAGTTACCAGGCGAGCCTGACAATGTCGCCATTCGAAGCATTGTATGGTAGACCGTGCCGATCTCCTGCTTGTTGGGTCGAACCTGGAAATAGATTGGTGTTGGGGCCAGATATGATCAGAGAAGCTACCGACAAAGTCGATTTTATTAAGAAGCGATTACTGGCCGCTCAAAGCTGACAAAAGAGCTATGCCGATAGAAGAAGAAGAGATATATCCTTTGTTGTTGGCGATTATGTATATTTGAAAGTATCGCAGATGAGAGGAGTTATCCGGTTCGGTAAAACTGGAAAGTTGGCGCCCAAATTCATTGGTCCGTTTTCTATTTTGGAACGGATCGAAACTCTCGCTTATAGGGTTAAATTGCCTGATTGGTTGCCTGGAGTCCATGATGTATTTCACATATCTCAACTCCGAAAGCACGTTCATGATCCAGACTTGATCGTGGAAGAAGCAGCTCAGCAGGATATTGAAATTACCCCTGAATTAGCAGTGAGAAGAGAGCCGCTAAAGATCATCGACAAAGAAACCAAAGAGCTGAGGAACAAGAAAGTTCACTTAGTCAAAGTGCAATGGAGTGGAGATCCGCGAGATTGTACTTGGAAAACTGAGGAGAGCATTCAGAAAGCTTATCCTAGATGTCGAGTGGATATCTCTATTTGACTCCGGTGCAAGGTACATTTACCATAATTTACATCACCATTTAATTCTCTATTCTATTGTTATTTTCTTTCCATGGATGTGCACTTTTAACTCTATAGTCTGAAAGATTTTAAAGGAGTACAGAAATTGATTAGTATATTTTTGAAAAGTTAAAAACAATTTGATTGTTGATTGGTGTTGTGTGATAGTAAATTAGATTAATTAAATTAATGAAACGATAGTTAATTTAATTAACTATAAAATGAATGGTAGGATTTATTCGATTAAATCACACATTGAACTGATTGGAAAATAAATAAAAATATATACATGTGCATTATATATGTTTGAGCAGGTAAATGGATTGGCTGTTGAGTAAAGATTTCATTTGCATGCCCGACAAATAGGTAAACCTTAATGAGTTGGATGCAAAATATTGTTATATCAACTCCTGTGAATGCCATTGGATGCGGAGTGCTGGTTATTCTGTGTGAAATAATAAACGTCGCCATAGGATAGTAACAATTAATTTTGAACTACATTACATGGCATACTTATGAAGATAGGCATACTTCATCATATACCACATAAGCATTTGGAGCTTGTGTGACGAGGTGGGAGATTTACCATACGAGCGAGAGGCTTGTATGGCGATGACTATATTTTACAGGTTGAACTGATGACTGATATGGACTATTTAAATTGTAATGATTAAATTGCCAGATTAATAAAAAAAAACCACACGGGTCTGGAGTTGACAATAATCACGTCTCTCTAGTTATTAGATACGGCACATGGACTATTTATTTCCCACACGGGGCAGGGTGACGAGAATTTATTCTCTGGAGTTATTATCAATACATGCTCCCCTGTAAACATCAGAATATATCACTATAAATATGTGCATGCTTATTAGGATTTATTGGGTACCTAATACGGCCCAATAAATTTCCAAACCTCTCTCCGTACAAAGGAGGTTATGGCGAAATTTTTCGAAAATTCCGGGTGTTAGCCAAATTTTTGAAGAATTTGAAAATTCTTAGAAGCTGAAAAGTTGGAGAATTGAAGCCGAATCGAACGTAGAGTTGAGTAATCAAACCACTTTCGACTTTGTTCCTTTTCGGGGATGAAAAGTTTTAAGTGGGGGAGATTGTAACGACCCAGAAAATTTGAACCAATTTAAAATTTTTAAATTGGCCAAAATAATGGATTTTAAATATTTAAAATAAATATTTTAAATAATAGCGATGAAAACTGAGTTTGAATCGACAATTGAAAACGAATATAATTAATTATGATTATAAACAAGGCCTGAAATGGCGCTGCAGTTTCAAAAATTGAATTCAAACTTTGTCGGACTATACCGGGTGCAAAACCAAACGGATTTTAGCGAAACCAAAAATATTTAAATCTGTTAGTGAACACCTTTCCAACGAATCTGAAAAATCGAATTTTCATAACGGAAAGCAAAAGTTATGGCCAAATGAATTTTCAGAAAGGTCGCTATGGAATTTATATAGCCCGTGAAATTGGCCATTTTGCATACGACCTCGGAATTCGACGAAACCACTTTTGTTGGATCCGGGATGTGAAGTTATCGCTAGGTTTCAAATTTCATAATTTTTGAAGCTAGTACGTGAGCGTGGCAAAGGAAAATGTGTTTTGGTCAATTTTAGTTAAATTGGATCGACCAGAAATGGGCCTTTTTGCAAACGGTCTCAGAATTCGACGAAACTAGTTTTGTTGGGATCGTATCGTCAAAACATAGCTAGATTTATTTTTCTGGAATTTTTCGAATCAGTTTGTGGCCCTGGCAAATTGAAATGTACGTTCAAATTAAATATTAAATGTTTTATATTTTAATTTGAAGGAAAACTGACTGAAACATTCGAATGGGCCTTCGAAACATATCCCATTGTGATCGGAATGGGGGTAAAACACTAGGGACGACAGTCGTTGGGTTTAGATTGGTGGTCACGTCAGAAAACCCCTTTAAAACTTCCCCGACCAATCAGAATTTTTATTAAAAAAAAAGAAGATTCCTTTTTCTCTCTCCCCGATGGAAGGCGGAAAACGTTCAAAACCTTCCCCCTCATTTTTCGATCAATCCACGCCGAATTAGCTCATGCCACAGTTGAACTTTTTGAAGATCTTCTCGAGATCTTCAAATCCATATAAAGTTTGAAATTTTTCGTGGCCTATGGAGGGAGAATCGATGTCAGGAAGTTTCGAACTTCCAGCCGCCTCCGCCGTCGCCTGGGACCACCGAGTGGACCCCCACCACCGCGCGCAGAGGCACGTCTCCCCCCTCTTCGTCGCTGCATTGGCCGATCCTCCTATCGATTCACGGTTTGATCGAAAATTACAAACCTAGTTTTGAACCTTTCAGCTGAGGTACGGCTTATATATATTTTCAACAGTTTTAACACCTTTAAACTGTTGCAAACTTTGAAAAATCATATCTTTTTCGTGTATTGACGAAATTCGATGAAACAGGAAACATCATTACCGTGCGGACGTCTTCTACATTCTAGAAGAGACCGCATATTTTTCTGAGCCTTCTGCTATTTTTGGTGGAGTGGAACCCAATGTGAGATTTCTAATTTATAAACGATATGGAAAACGACGATGTATAAATTATACAGTCGATGTATGAGTTATATAAGTGTTGTACACCTCCCGTATAAGCGTTGTATAAGTTGTACGTTCGATGTATAAGTTATATATGCGTTGTAAAAATTATATATGTGTTGAAATAGAAGTGAATTGCTATATATATATATGTATATATATATATATATATGTATATATATATATATGTATATATATATATATACACGCCCCTCGTCCACAAACCATGGACGATATTTATTGATAGTGATTGGTGTGGAAATTGATTGATAGCGAATTGTTGTTTGGGATTGTTTGTGGTTGATATTGATTGATTTTGGTTGAAAAATACCCATTTGTGGTTGAGAAATATTTGGTTGAAAACACATAGGATTAGTTTGTGGAAATGAAATAAATATATACATGCCGCCTGCGTGCGAACTAGATGCATGATCCCCATTGTCAAAAACCGCGAGGTTTTAAGGTAGATCGAGGAGCCGTACTAGGGACGGTCCCGATTTTAACTACCCTGCCGTTATGCTGCCGAAATTTTGAATAGTATTCATGTGTTTGAATTATTTTCATTTGCTGAAACTATATTTATTCATTGAATAGAAAACCTTCATGTGTTGAATTGATATTCATTCGTTGATTAGAAATTCATGTGTTGAATGGTATTCGTGTTTTAAATATAAAAATCACATTTTTATCTATATATAGAAACTATAGAAAACCTTCATGTGTTGAATCGATATTCATTCGTTGAATTGAAATTCATGTGTTGAATGGTATTCATATTTTGAAATAAATTGTTTCATAATAAAAATCACCTTTTATCAACTATATGGACTATGTAAAATAATCTCGTTTTAAAAGAAATTGTTTTATAATAAAAATCCTATTTTTATCACCTATATAAACTATATAAAATAATAGTGTTTTGAAATGAATTGTTTTACAATAAAAAAACACATTTTTATTATATACATGATTTGTTGAAATGTGAAGTGTTAAAAATAGCAACTCGTTCAAATAAATATGCATGAGTCGAAATATTTATTAATTAGCTAATGATATGATTTTTGCCTATGCATGCAACATTAGAATGAATGGTGTTTTTAAACCAAATGGAATCAAATATGAAGTTGAATGGAAAATGATAAATGATAAGAACTGTATATATGTACATGCATATTTATTGAACAGGTTATCGCAAAAGGGGCTAGAGAAGAGGAATAAAATTTTGTGCCCGACAAATAGGTACACATTTACTGTTTTGTTTGGGTGATGATTTTATGAGCCTGTTGGCTAGCCGCTTGGCTTTTTCTTTTTCTTTTTGACATGAGACGCCCGTGTGGCTATTTGGGAATTTTCCCAGCCCCTCCCGTACAAAGGAGGTTATGGCGAAATTTTCCAAAATTTAAAGGCGTTAGTGAAATATTTGAAGTGAAAACGATATTGGAATTGTTGAATGAACTATATTTATATAAATATATAAATATAAATAAAATTAAAACGAAACATGGCCGTGCAGTTCGTGTATTGAAACCGTGATTTCAAACAACTAGTGCGGGAAATCCGACCATTGGATTTTCCCGAAACCGCAACCGTTGGGTTCGCCTTGGAAATATCTTTCCAACGGCACCAACTTTGTAAAAATCCAATGGTTGGATTGTCTGGAATGTTTAATTCAAATCTGAAGAAAAACAGCGCCAGAAACGATTATATATATATATATAATTATATTTAATCGAATAACGACGCTGCAGTTCGTATTTTGAAATCGAAACTTCAAACGATTGTACCGGGAGATCCGACCGTCGGATTTTCCCGAAACTGGAACCGTTGGATTCGTTTTCAAAAGACCTTTCTAATGATGTAAATTTTGTGAAGATCCAACGGTTAGATTTTCAGATATGTGAAAATCAAATCTGAAGAAAAACTGCGCCACGAGATATGTGAAAATCAAATCTGAAGAAAAACTGCGCCACGGCCGCATTATGGCCCGAAGCGTCATTTTGACTAAATTGGCTATTTTAAAATAAATAAAAATAGCGATAAATTGTTATAAAATATCATAAACGATATGGAATGGAAATAAACTGAATTTGCTCGATTTATGTGGCTTTTGATGGTAGAATGTGTTTGGTGTGCAAAATACATTAAAGAACAAATTGGTGTTGTCGATTGATTTAACCATTGAAATAAATTGATTTGAAATTCTAAAAAAATACGTGAATTATTTGAAAAGGCCGAGTTAATTCTCATTTCAAATAATTGACCGATGATTGAAAATCGAAGATGAAGACGATGGTCGAAGACCGGAGATCTTCACCTCGTTTGGATGGTAACCGAGGTCCTGATTAGGAGGCATCCCGAAATATGGATAATGAGAGGTGATCGTCTAGACGTACGTGGTGATCGATGGGTTTGCGAGGTATTTAGTGCCTCTGGTTTCGTTCAGACCCAGAACGGACTTGTAAATGGATTGTGTGTCTGACATTGGATTTTATTCTGTGTTGATTGATCTCTATTAAATATACATCTGTTTGGCGGCGGAGAATTTATTCTTTTGCTTAACGCCCTTCTCTGGAACGCACGAGCTCGGAGGTTGTATACCGATGGACATTAGTCGCATGGCATGAATTGCTAGTGTGGCATGCCTAAGTGGCCAATGATCAGGCCTTCTGTTGAAAAGCAAAGTCTTGTGGTGATGATCAA
Source organism: Allium sativum (assembly GCA_030737875.1). Taxonomy (NCBI): domain Eukaryota; kingdom Viridiplantae; phylum Streptophyta; class Magnoliopsida; order Asparagales; family Amaryllidaceae; genus Allium; species Allium sativum. The sequence continues at coordinate 672,762,030 of CM060909.1, read as the reverse complement.
AGCACCGCCTGTGTGGCGTAGCTTTGTGTATGACGTGAATTCGCGAGCCTCACACCATGGTATGAACCAGAAATGGGAGAAGGACCTCAGGGAGGGCATGCGTTTCTTTCTGGCTAGGGTGGTGTCAGTGACCTACCAGCCCTGACATTTATATACTTTTCACCTATGTGGTTGTTGCTGTTGCGAGGCGCCTCGGTTTGATCGGACGATCCGGGTCCGATGGAGTCATTCGTTGGCTCGTTTACGCCCCAAAGGGCGGAGAAACATATTGTTCAGGCATTATAATCCACTCCATGTGGACCGGCCCTGTCGCTCCAAGGGGCAGTTGCGGCTGTTCCGGAGACATAGCCTAGATTGTCTCGAATTCGGTAAGGACTATCTTTTGCCTTGGTATGGGGCGGAAATCCAATTTCCAAATATGACATCGTACGGTTTTGGTTGTATATATATATATGGCGACATGATATATGGTACCCATGTCATCTATGATTGATAGTTATGACTCAAATTGTTTTTGAAACATATAAACACTAGTAATAATATCAAATGATTTTGCTTTATTCGTATCAATCATATTTTGGCCATTATAAGGTAAAACTCTATCCTTTGGTTTGCGTTGCATTGTGTGATGGGAACTAAGTCTTATAATGGCTTCATTTTTATAAAAAGCATTGCGTTGTTTAAAAGAATGATTTGTTTTAAAGCACTGGCAATCCAATGGAGTAAACCCGTTCCACGAAAGTGGCGTGGTCCTGTGATTAGCCATATTATAAATGTGTTGAGTAGATTTCTCATACCAGTCCCATGACTGACTCGTAGTTTGTTTCACTTTCAAACTCGGGTGCCACTTTTTCTACACGGGCAGCCTTGTATTCAGGTTTAGCTGGTTCTTTCTGGATAGCTGGAGCTGAAGATGGATTCTATTATTTATCTCTTTTTATGTTGTTCAGCTCCTATTGTACATATTTTGTTTATTTCCGCTGTAGACATTTATGTATAGCTGAACTGTTTTTGTACTAAGTAAGATCCTGTATATTGTGTAACTCTGTTGATTACGTTTATCCAGTATATTCTATTGTTCATTATCTGGTGTATTTAATTATTCTGTTCTGCTATTATCTGTTTCTGTGTTATATTCCAAAGATAACCCTTGTCTCCGTCAGAACGGGATTTGGGGTCGTCACAACTGATCGGGAGATGGTCGCATACCTTATCATAGTTGGAATCCAATCTCCAATAAGTGCTCTACGGTTTTTGATTTTATACTATGTATGTAGAGCGTGATATGCAAGCGTAATACTATTTGATTATTTATTTGATTAGGTATTATTATAATATCACTAGATTTTTATATTAAAAATGTTTTGGGTTATAGTAAGGTAAAAACCGTCCGTATTTATGTGTGGGTTGGTCTTACTATTACCCTTTCTTTCAAAAGAATTTTTAAAGTTAAATAATATGGTTGGAGTTTACTCACACCAGTCCCATGACTGACCTATAGTTTATTTTGTTTGTTTTTCCTAAACTCTTGGGTGCCCAAATTTGTACGGGCAGTCAAGTGGTTTCAGGACTTTATAGATACCCTTGGAGGATCTTGAAGCAGGAGGCTTCACCGTTAGTTATTTGGAGTATTTCCGCTGTGATGTATATGTATTGTACTCTGATATGGTATGTATATACAATACTAATTTTTGTATTTCAAAGATTATGTAATGTAATATATTTTATTCGTTCCGCTGTAAGGTTTTGTTTTGTTTTTCTATTCTTCTCCTATCCTTTTCTATTTCTTTAACCTTAATGACTCGTATTTCCGTATTATTTGGGTTGGACGTATGTTGTTTTAGTCAACTCAGATAGTATGGATTTTCGAGCCATTACAGTTGGTATCAGAGCTTAGGTTGAGCGAACACCTAGGCTTTAGTGAGGGCTAACTCATTAGAGATAGGGTTAGTAGCACCCTAGAATGAGTTGAGTGTATATATGAGAGAGCGTATTTGTAAATTTATATAAAAATTTGTTTTATATAGTGTTGGCTTGTCTATTGAGTGGTTTATGAATTCTGGTCGAATCGTGGGACGCTACGACGTCGATAAGAGTTTCTAAACACTTGAACAGAGGAATTCGACATGATATTGTTTTAAAGTGGGTAAATAAAATAATTTATCCAAAATTATATTTTGATATAAAAAGAAATAAATTTTCTAAAATTATTTATATATGGATATGTTGGTTGTTATTATAATCAAACAAAATTATAGAATTGAAATGGTTATATATTATCAAATAGAATTTGTATAAGAATGAAATATACAAATAAGATGAATTTGAATTGAATTCAAACCAGAATTGGAATTTTATACCCGGAAGGTTGGAAAATATTTTTCCAAAGTATATTCAAGTAATATAGCATTGTTTTGGAAGGTTTTTTGAATAAAAATCGTTTTGTATGAATTTTGAAAGTAATAAAGCATTAAATTCACTTCAGCCACTGGAAAATAATTCTGATGATGATCGCGACATCAACGATGTTCATTTTCGAGTTTCTGAGTAATGGATTGCTACCATAGTGAGATTTCAAAAGAAATTATTTGAGAAAAAAAAGTTGTTTGGAAAATTCAAATATTTTGAATTTGAAATGGGAATAAATATATGCATATATATGGTTTCAAAAGGATTTGGAATGAAAACCCGAGAATTTGAAATTCTGGATTAAAATTTAACTTAAGCAAGTTAACTGATTCGAAGTAGATAAATTGATTTGGAATCAATTGAAATAAGCCAAAAAGCATAAGTGGATACAATATCAAATATGCATAGAGGAATTTTCATTTATCATAAGCAAAAGCAATAAAGTTGATTAGAATCAAATTAAATGAATTTGAATACTCATGAATTGGATATGAATCGAATGTGAACTAATTGATTGTAAATCATTCAAATAAAATGAATGCAAGTATATAAGAGGGGTGATATAAACGAAATCCAAACTTTTAATTAGAACTAAAGGTTGTAGAAGTATGAGGTGTAGAGCTTCAATATAAGTGGATTTTGGAAGTTAACGGGTCTGTAGCATTTCTTCTACCTTAGCAATTTCGGAGACGAAATTCTTCTAAGTGGGAAGGAATGTAACGTCCTGAATTTTTGTTGTTTTATAATAAATTATTAAATTAGTTTTAAACATTTAATTAGAATTATAAATGAATTTTTATATTGAATTTATGGATTTAATAATCGATATACAAATTAATGTCGAATATATTGAATAATCCAATTCATAGTTAAAAACTGAATCTAAATTTATTCAGTCAAGTAATATAAATTTTATATTTAATTAGAACGATAATAATAAATTATTATCGATAGAATTAATTGTTTGAAATTTATTTATGTTTTTAATTGGTTTAATTTAATTCGTTGATTTAATAATGTTATTCTATATATGTGACTGAGTTAAATTCCAAAATCGGTTCCGCTGATCCAGAATAACGTTATAATCTTGTAACATCAGTTGTTACCTTGAATAGCGGTTCTGGATTTCAAATTAATTGACCGCGAGATATTTAAATTATTTAATATAAATAAATTCACATTAAAATATTTTTAGTCGAACCACTAACATCAGCTCGCCCTAACAAAATAAATCGCGCAGACAAGATTCTTTCTCAAGCCATATTTTATGTCTTCTAATTTCCATATTTAAGAAGCAAAAAAATTAATGGTTTGTACTTTCTGTTTTCACCATCGCATATATAAAATGGCCAATAGCCTTCTATTTTCTGCCAATTCACAACCACTGCACTCTTGTTCCTATTTTCCAGTAAATCGAAATCCACAAAGTAAATAAGAAAAAAAGAAAAAAAAAAGAGGGGCAATCTAACTCGAATCTGTCTTCGAATCTAAAGCTCGATTTTGGGCCTTGGTCATTGTTCAAAACTGGAACGCGGAATAGGGAGGTAGGGACATCGCGATGCTTCTATGACATCGTCAGGAGGAGCTGCGACAAACGATGAGGGATCCGATGTCGAGATGGTGGCGAACGTGAGCTCGAGGTGGTCTGATGGTTTTGGGGTGCGCGAATTAGAGCCAGGTGATCTCATGATTTTTGGGAGACAAGTTGAAAACCGTTGGCATAAGGAAATGAAGTGTTTGAAGCAGAAGTGAGTGGTGATGTTTTCAGGGACTTGTCGTTGGACAGAAAAGTGGTAGAAGGTGGAGATTGAAGGTTGTAAGCGGTAGGGTTGAGCGAGATTTAAAAAGAGGTGGCATTAGTTGAAGCGGACGAGGATACCGGAGTGAAGTTTGGACTGCGTGAATCTGGAATGCAATAGTGAATGTTTGGGGAGATGCATTACTGGAAGTTTTGGCAGGTCGAGATTGTGAACTGGGTAATGTTAAAGGTTGACAGTAGGATATTGGAGCATGCGATGTATTGTTGAGGGAATATAGATTGGCAGCGATTCAGGGGTGTTCGAAATCGTGGGTCAATGGGGTGGGTCTCGTGATGCCATGGCCTTTTCATTGCCTGTGTTCGATAATGGACTAAAGGAAAGTGACGAATTATGGATTATGATGATAGTCGAGATAGGAATGCGGAGTTGTACTGTAAGTGGGCTGAGATGTTGTATAGATAGTGAGAGTTGAGGGAGAAGAGGAGTTGAAGCCTGGATCTGAAAAAGAAGTGGTGTTGCTAGGGCAATTGTATTACAGTGGTGTTGAGTGGAAAGTTTTAGTCTAATAGTGATAAGTAGCTAGTATCGGCAATAGCCATTGAGAAAGAAACAAGGAGAATGCGCTAGATATGGGAAGTTGGAAGGACATAGGGCGGTAAGGTATATTTTTGTTCTATTTATTTCGAATTTTTATGGAAAATAATTTATACGATTAGAAACTGATCAAAGTAATCGATAAAATCCTTTATAGGTAGTTGGTATACAAATTAAATTAGTAACTTATCATTTGATTGTGAAACTAAATAAGGGTAAGACTTTTATTTTTATTTTTATCATTAAAATAATCAAAATAAAATAAAATATATTATCTATTTAAACGATAAATATTTAATTCATTCAAGGTTCAGAAAATCTTGAAAAAATAACAAGACGGATTGGTCCGCAACTACGAGTTATTTGAGTTAGTAGTGGTCTGTAATTTGTTGGAGTTAGCAATAATTTTATTTTGAAAAGAGACTAGAACAGATGGCAATGAAAATAAAGGTGAGTAAATCTCACTCAACGTTTTATTTAAAATAAATGTTGATTGTTTGGTTGCATGCATGAATTATTGTGATTATATATATATATACACACATATGCTAGTTATTAGGCTTAGTGATTGAGGCTATCATATATATATTGGTGATTGATATTTCCCGCAATACCATTAGCGGATGCCCACAGTACCATTAGCAGATGATTTCCATATGTGCCCCACATTATATATAGTGGATAACCTTTATACCGTGATATCCTGCCTTGAAGCAGGATCGATATTATTAACACTGTTGGCTAACATCTGTGGTTGCAGGGTGTGACGGCCCACCCCACGCTAGCCGACATTTCCTATGAAAGTGTGTTGTGCCGATGGCACGGGACGGTCGCCAAAGAAAGTGAAAAGAAAAGGGCTTACTAGTGAACTAACAAAGAACCTGTAGAATGTCTCAAAGTGCAAGGAATAAAATATAATAATAACATACTTGACATAAAACAGGTGAGACAGTGCACAAGCTGAAACTAAACATCGTAGCAGCGGAAAATCCAATTACAGCTTATGTTCCACATATTATTTATTACAACTTTAAAAACTGTCTCTAAAGCAAAAGAAAGGAAAGGTACACTACTAATGCCCAAAGTAGTGACCAGTAGAGACACAGGGAGAATATCTATATATATCATACGTGGAAGCCTCTTGCTCGTCTTCGATACAACTACTCGTGCTTTACCAGCTAACCTATCTCTAATCTGCTCGTGAGATCACCCAGAGTAATAAGAAGAGACATAAAACTCTGGGTTAGACAAAAGTCTGGTATGAGCGATAAGCAGCAAAACAGAACAATAACAGGTATACTAAACCATACCTGAACCCGGGCCCGCAACCAAAGAGTTAGCACTACATACTATACAAAACTCTAAGGGGCCACTAACATATGGTGTAAAGAAAATGGGGTGGGGTGTGCATGTCATAGTGATGGCAAACAAATCAAGCATATCAACCATCCTCACATCTCTCACCCAGTGCATAAAGCATACGATATCAACCACTTTGATCACTAGACCAATCGAGGTAATGACGGAGTTCGACTAGTACAACTACTACTACCACAAAGCTTATCCCATGGGATCATGACCAAACCTTTTCAAATGACCCCTCTTCATTGGTCTATAGCCCACTAGTCGTACCTAGGCCACTGTGGCCCTGAATCCGTCCACATACCTTCCATTCATAGTGACTCAAAGTCATAGACATCAACAACCCCTTAGCACACGTCCCGCAGTAAAGCCCAACTCATGAAGTTAACTAGTTGGTTCCCAAATGGATCCTGAGTTCTACTTCCTTTTTGGACTTCCTTTGCATCTCGGGTTTTGGTCAAGTTGGAGCTAGTCTTCAAAAGAGTCGTCGCGTAGAAGTAGCTTAAGTCTGGTTCGGTTCGGCTATACATCATCTTTAGATTACTCGTTCAGTTCGGTTCCTCTGGTTTGGCCCGGGTCTCCCCATCCGGTTTGTTTCGGATTTCCCATCGTGGTTTGGCTCAGCTCCTTCATTCGGTTCGGTTCGGACGCCACTCTTCAACTCGGTTCGGTTCAGCTGCCTCTCTTGCTTCGGTTCGGTCCACGTAGATCCGATCCCACACCTTCCTGCCGTTCCGATCCGACCCCAACTCCACTCAGTTTTAATGGCCTTCCTTTTTGCCCTTGCATCCTCTTGTTCCAGGTTCCAGTCCGATCCGTATTCTCTTGCCCAGTCCACCGACCCGATCCGAGCCCCATATCCGATCCGACCCGAAACCCAAAAACAACTTTCTACAACTTTTTCCAGCAACGTTTTTACGCCATTGGACGGCGTTTTCGGCTAATCTATCTTTTCTAAATAATCACAAATCATTCCAAACAGTCATAGCAACATGTATAATCAACCACAAACACCAAACACTAATTTGATAGGTTAAAACGGATCAAACATATCCAAAATCCCATATTTTTCCTTAAGCATGTTTAAGCAAAACTAATGATAGGATTAGTAAAACTTAACCAAATTATCCAAATTTTCTAACAAAGGCCTAAAACACAATTTCAAATTTTATAAATATTTTTCCAGAATTTATTAGTGTATATATTCGCTAATCAACACTAATTACCCTTAATTAACCATAATAAGCGAGTAACCTTGCAAATCACTCATCTTTGCCACAAATAAACTTTAGATCTGAAATGATTCTCTGTTTAGGCGCGAATACCAAGGCAATACAGTAGTCCTAATACTGATTTGGTGAAGATCTTCCTTGATTTGATGTAGATTTGGCTTAATTAGCGATTAGAAGTTGATTTGGGGTGTTTTAGCAAGCGGAGGCCATGGCTAAACTTGAAGAAACAAATAGTGGCGACTGGAAAATGACAGAAACTGAATTTCCTAACCCTATCAGCCTTCCCAAAACGTATTCCCATAAACCTAATCCTGAAATGGGTTATGGGCTCACTCACTAATCACCAAATTAGGCCTGGTTAAGCTGTTTTTCACCTTCTAAACCTTGTTTCAGCCATATCTCCCAAAAGGTTAGCCCGTTTGGTTAATGTGACCACTCTATGGAATTGTAAACCATCATCTAAATCCAATAGAAGTGGTTTCAGGTCAAAATTCCTTAACAGTCAAATGTTATGGCCGAAACAAGACCAGCTAGGGGCAAAACGGTCATTTAAAAATCGGGAAAATCATGAATATGGGAAATGACCCCAATAGTCGTCTCCCAAAGTTACATGACCATACAACTTTGTATATGAAAGAAATAAATATTCTACAATCCTTCGATGCGTAGAATGCGGGTCGTTAAACTCTCGCCCCATTAAAAAATTTCGTCCCCGAAATTCCTTAACCCAAAACATACAAGGGATCCCGCATGCCTACCAATCATATACAACAATCAAACATGCAAAACAAATAAAACAAACCTATCCTAGCATGTAGAAAGACTAAATCGAAACTGAAATCTTACCAGGCGAAGAGTTCTGCATACGTCTTCCTAATGCTCTCCTCTGTCTCCCAAGTACAGTCATTCTCATTCCTGTCCCACTGAACTTTGACTTATTTCAAAGCCTTCCTTTGAAGCTGCTTCGTACCGTTCCCAACAATACGCATAGGCCTGCGGTTCCCAACCGCCTCGGGTTCAATTTCGATATCATCCAACTGATCAGGTGAAATAGTCACATCTGGGTCGTGTACGAACTTCCTTAACTGGCAAACACGAAATACGTTGTGAACTCCTGCCATCTTGTCTAGTAATTCAACTTTATGTGCCAAATTCCCAATTTGCTCAAGAACTGGGAATGGACCAACAAATCTTGGTGCTAACTTGCCTCTCCTGCCATATCGTGTCACGCTCTTCAGCGGAGAAATCTTGACAAACACCAAGTCGCCAATGGAGAACTTTAATTCTTTTCTCCTCTTATCAGCATAACTTTTCTTCCTATCTTGGGCAGCCTTCATTCACTGTTGGACGACCTTAATCTTAGCTGAAGTTTCTTTTATCGCATCTGGTCCAAGCACAAACTTCTCACCAGTTTCTAACCAACATGACGGTGAGTTGCACGGTCTTCCGTACAAAGCTTCAAATGGAGCCATACCAATATTGGATTGATAACTATTATTATATGCAAACTCTACTAGATGCAAATGGTCATCCCATGATCCACCAAAGTCTGATATGCAAGCTCTCAAGAGATCTTCTAATACTCGATTCACCCTCTCTATCTGTCCATCGGTTTGAGGACGATACGCGGTACTGAGATGTAATTATGATCCTAACGCCTCTTGTAAGCTCTTCCAAAATCCACTAGTGAACAACGGATCTCGGTCACTCACAATGCCTTTGGGTATTCCATGAAATCTCACTACCCACTTTACATATAGTTCAGCTAACTAAGCTGTCGTTCTATTCGACTTGACGGGTATAAATCTTGCACTCTTGGTCAATCAGTCCACAATCACCCAAATGCTATCATGGCCCGATCTAGTCCTTGGTAACCCATCAATGAAATCCATTGAGACTTGTTCCCATTTCCATTCTGGAATCTCTAATGGTTGCAACAAACCACTAGGCTTCTTTTGCTCAGCTTTAACTAGATGGCAACTCATACATTTGGATATAAACTTCCCAATGTCTCTTTTCATCCCTTCCCGGTAGTAGGTTTGCTTCATGTCTCAATACATCTTGTTACCACTGGGGTGTATAGTCAGTTTTGAGTAATGACATTCTCTAAGAACTTCATCTCGCAATCCATTGACATTGGGTACAACTAGGCTTCCATTCTTCCTAAGCCATCCATCTTGATCAAGCCCATACTTGCTCATCTCTTCGTCGATTCCCATCTCTAACTTTGAGATGATTCCCAATAGGTTAGGATCGTTCCTCTAACTGGAACCAATCCGCTCAATCAAAGTGGGTCTGGTCATCAAACTTGCTAACATTTCTGGATCCAATTCGCACTTTGGTCTAAAATCATTCTTAGCGATGTACTCCAGTTGCCTCCATTCTAGAAACATAGCCCCTAAACTGGCATGTCTTCTACTCAATGCATCAGCCACCGCATTGCCCTTTCCCGGTGTATATGCGATGTCGAAATCATAGGAAGCTAAGAATTCTAACATCTTTGCTGTCAGAGATTTAGATCCTTCTGAGAGAAGAGATACTTTAACGATTTATGATCGGTAAACAACTCGAATCTTTCTCCTCAGAGATAATGTCTCCACATCTTCAATGCGAACACGATCGCTGCCAATTCCAAATCATGGGTAGGATATCTTTTCTCATGTGGTTTCAGTTGCCGACTTGCATAAGCTACAACCCTATCTCCTTGCATCAATACAGCACCTAGCCCGGTACCACATGCATCCATGTATACCATCATCTCTTCATTCCCCTTAGGAATGACTAACACTGGGGCACATGTCAACTTGTCCTTTAGAATATTGAATGCATTCTCGCACTTTTCGTCCCAGACGAAAGCTTGATTCTTCTTGGTCAACTGAGTCAACGGTGCTGCTATCTTGGAGAAGTCTTGGATAAACTTACGATAATATCCAGCTATTCCCAAGAAACTTCTTATTTTCGTTGCATTCTCGGGCGTAGACCAATCTTGTACCGTAGCCACCTTCGTAGGATCCACGGCAATACCATTCTCTGAAACAACGTGGCCCAAGAATCTCACTTCCTTCCTCCAGAAGTGACACTTAGAAAACTTTGCTTTCAACCGGTGTTTTCTCAGCACCTCCATCACTATCCTCAATTGTTCCTTGTGTTCTTCCTCTGTCCTCGAATAAACAAGTATATCGTCTACAAACACAAGAACAAACTTATTCAGCTGATCTCTGAATACCCTATTCATAAGATCCACAAAATATGTGGGCGCATTGGTCAACCCAAATGGCATGACCAACCACTCATAAAATCCAGACGACGTCTGAAATGTCATTTTAGCTATACTCTCAGCTTCCACTCTAAGATGATGAAAACCTGTCGTGAGATCCAACTGAGAGAACACTCTCGCGCCACTCAACTGATCAAACAAATCATCTATTCGCGGTAGAGGATACATATTCTTCCTCATCACCTTATTCAGCTCGCGGTAGTCTACACACAATCAAAGGGAACCATCTGCCGTGGTGGCAAACACAACTGGTGCTCCCCACTCAGAAACACTTCTTCTGATAAATCCCTTCTTCAAAAGATCGCTTACTTGCACCCTGAGCTCTCGCTGCTCCCTTGGTGCCATACGACGAAGTGGCATCACTATTGGTCTGGCATCTTTCACTAAATCAATACGAAACTCAATCTCTCGGTGTGGTGGAAGTTCAGTCACTTCCGCGAAGACGTCCGGGTACTGGCCAACCACGGGCAAACTTGGCAACTCATCATGCAGGATGTCGAGGGAATTAAAAAACTAGCCATTAACCCATCACTAGGTAGACCACCAAACACTGCCCTTCGCCCATCATTCGCTCTAGCTGTCACTAAAAAGCCCTCACAGTCTACCACCACCCCGTATCTTTGGAGCCAGTCGACTCCCAAAATAACGCCAAACCCAGTAAAGCCCAAAACAAAGTGATTACAAACAAACATACATCCATGACTCGATAAGACTACATTATGGAAAATCATGCTAAGGCTAGTCGAACCACCAATCGGGTTCGTCACTACCAAAGGTCTATCGACTATCTCGGGTTCCAATCCCAACCTATCTACCAGGTCACTAGATATGAAAGATCTGAAAGCTCCGGTATCAAACAAAACCCTAACAGGAACATCATAAAGAGAAAGCATACCTTGAATGATGACATTCTTTCCTTTCTTCGCCACAGTTGGGGCATTCGACGAAGAAGGAATAGCATTAAGGGCATATGCTTTCACCATCTGCTTTTCTTTAGGGGGTTGTGGACACTTCTCCTTGTGATGTCCCACTTGGCCACAGTTGAAGCACTTCCTACCTGTTGGCTTTGCTCAACAATTACTAGCATAGTGGCTTTTCTTGCCACAGCTAAAGCACTCAACATCTTTCTTCTTCTTCCGGCCATCCTTATTCTGGTTCTGCTTCCTCTTATTCCGAGAACCACTCTTGCCTCCACCGCTTGCTTGTGGTTTTGGCTCCTCTGCAGATGCGACCTCAGTCTTCGACTTAGGGTAAAGACTCTCTGACCTCAATGCTTCCCCACGATCGATTCAAACGTCTCATCGATGTGGTTAATAAGCCTTTCCCTCAAGTACTGATCCAAACCTGTTATAAACTTCTCATTCTTCTTCTCGGGAGTGCCAATGAGGGATAATCCATACTTCAATAAAGTTTCGAATTCTGCAATGTACTCTGAGACTGCCCTACCATTCTGCTTAAGCTCCAGGAATTTCCTAAACAACTCTGACTTTCTGGGCAGCTGGGGTAAATTTTTCACCGAATCAGGCCTTAAACTGATCCCATGTAACTTGGTCCTCTGGAGTAGCTGTCTTAATAGCATTCCACCAATTCATTGCCCATCCTTGCAGTTGACAGGACGCTAGCTTTCTTTTCATTGCATCCTCGATACCTAAGTCTTCAAAGATAAGCTCACATCTATCCAACCAATCCAGAACATCTGTAGCCGATTCCTGGAACGGTTTTCCACCAAAACTAGTGTAATCCTTTCATAGCTTGGCGAAATCGGCTCTAGACGCCTGCACCGCTACCCCACCACCATTTGCAGCATTGAGAGCTGCTCCTTGCACGTTTCTAAGCATCTCCCTCATGAAGTCAGTAAACATAGCCCTTATGTCAGGAGCATTCCCATTGTTTGCTCCTCTACCAGCAACCCTCGTATATCGGCTCATCGTTCAATCTGTAAAGAGAAACGATTAACCATCCTCTTTGTGGTGTCAATGCAGTGCGACTTCATCCTTAGCTATACTAATACTATATATATAGCTTTTGAAAACCAAAAAAATCAAAATTATGCGCTCTCATGTACGTATTATCTCTCCCTGGTGTCTTTCCCTAGGTTAACTACGCAACCTAGAGCTCTGGTACCAAGTGTGACGGCCTGCCCGCGCCAGTCGACATTTCCCATGAAAGTGCGCTGTGCCGATGTCCAACCGGCACGGGACGATCGCCAAAGAAAGGGAAAAGAAAAGGGCTTACTGGTGAACTGACAAAGAACCTGTAGAATGTCTCACAGCGCAAGGAATAAAATATAATAATAACGTACTTGACATAAAACAGGTGAGATAGTGCATAAGCTGAAACTAAACATCATAGCAGTGGAAAATCCAATTACAGCTTATCTTCCACATCGTCATTATTACAACTTTAAAAACTGTCTCTAAAGCAAAAGAAAGGAAAGTTACACTACTAATGCCCAAGTTGTGACCAATAGCGACACAGGGAGAATATATATATATATCATACGTGGAAGCCTCCTGCTCGTCTTCGGTATAGCTATTCGTGCTTTACCAGCTAACCTGTCGCTAGTCTGCTCGTGAGAGCACCCAGAGTAATAAGAAGAAACATAAAACCGTGGGTCAGGCAAAAGTCTGGTATGAGCGATAAGCAGCAAAACATAACAATAATAGGTATACTAAACCATACCTGAACCTGGACCTACAACCAAAGAGTTAGCACTACATACTGTACAAAACTCTAAGGTGCCACTAACATATGGTGTAAAGAATACGGGGTGGGGTGTGCATGTCATAGTGATGGCAAACAAATCAAGCATAGCAACCATCCTCACATCTCTCACTCAGTGCGTAATGCCTACGATATCCACCACTTTGATCTCTAGACCCATCGAGGTAATGACGGAGTTCGACTTGTACAACTTCTGCTACCACCAAGCTTATCCTACGGGATCATGAACAAACCTTTTTAAATGACCCCACTTCATTAGTCTATAGCCCACTAGTCATACCTAGGCCACTGTGGCCCTGAATCCGTCCACGTACCTTCCATACATAGTGATCCAAAGTCATAGACATTGATAACCCCTTAGCACACGTCCCGCAGCAAAGCCCAACTCATCAAGTTAACTCGTTGGTTCCCAACTGGATCCTGAGTTCTACTTCCTATTTGACTTCAATTGCATCTCGGGTTTTGGTCGAGTTGGAGCTTGTGTTCAAAAGAGTCGTCGCGTAGAAGTAGCTTAAGTCCGGTTCGGTTCGGCTATACATCATCTTCAGATTTCTCATTCAATTCGGGTCCTCTGGTTTGGCTCGGGCCTCCCCATCCGGTTCGGTTCGGATTCCCCATCGTGGTTTGGCTCAGCTCCTTCATTCGGTTCGGTTCGGACGCCACTCTCCAACTCGGTTCGGTTCGGATGCCTCTCTCGCTACGGTTCGGTCCACGTAGATCCGATCCCACACCTTCCTGCCGTTCTGATCCGACCCCATCTCCATTCGATTTTAATGGCCTTCCTTTTTGCCCTTGCATCCTCTTGTGCCAGGTTCCGGTTCGATCCGTATTCTCTTGCCCAGTCCACCGATCCGATCCGAGACCCATTTCCGATCCGACCCGAAACTCTACACAACTTTCTACAGCTTTTTCCAGCATTTGTTTTACGCCATTTGACGGCGTTTTCGGCTAATCTATCTTTTCTAAATAATCACAAATCATTCCAAACAGTCATAGCAACATGTATAATCAACCACAAACACCAAAACAATAATTTGATAGGTTAAAACGGATCAAACATAGCCAAAATCCCATATTTTTCCTTAAGCATGTTTAAGCAAAACTAATGATAGGATTAGTAAAACTTAACCAAATCATCCAAATTTTCTAACAGAGGCCTAAAACATCATTTCGAATTTTATAAATATTTTTCCAGAATTTATTAGTGTATAAATTCGCTAATCAACACTAATTAACCATAATTAGTGAGTAACCTTGCAAATCACTCATCTTTGCCACAAACAAACTTTAGATCTGAAATGATTCTCTGTTTACGCGCAAATACCAAGGCAATACAGTAGTCCTAATACTGATTTGGTGAAGATCTTCCTTGATTTGATGTAGATTTGGCTTAATTAGCGATTAGAAGGTGATTTGGGGTGTTTTAGCAAGCAGAGGCCATGGCTAAACTTGAAGAAACAAAAAGTGGCGGCTGGAAAATGATAGAAACTGAATTTTCTAACCCTATCAGCCTTCTCAAAATGTCTTCCCATAATCCTAATCCTGAAATGGGTTATGGGCTCACTCACTAATCACCAAATTAGGCCTGATTAAGCTGTTTTTCGACTTCTAAACCTTGTTTCAGCCATATCTCCCAAATGGTGGGCCCGTTTGGCTAATGTGACCACTCTATGGAATTGTAAACCATCATCTGAATCCAATGGAAGTGGTTTCAGGTCAAAATTCCTTTCCAGTCAAAAGTTATGGCTGAAACAGGACCAGGTAGGGGAAAAACGGTCATTTAAAAATCGGGAAAAATCAGGAACATGGGAAATGACCCCAATAGTTGTCTCCCAAAGTTACATGACCATACGACTTCGTATGTGAAAGAAAGAAATATTCTACGATCCTTCGATGCGTAGAATGCGGATCGTTACACTCTCGCCCCCTTAAGAAATTTCGTCCCCAAAATTCCTTAACCCAAAGCATACAAGGGATCCCGCATGCCTACCAATCATATACAACAATCAAACATGCAAAACAAATAAAACAAACCTATCCTAGCATGCGGAAAGACTGAATCGAAACTGAAATCTTACCAGGCGAAGAGTTCTGCATATGTCTTCCTAATGCTCTCCTCTGTCTCCCAAGTACAGTCATTCTCATTCCCATCCCACTGAACAATGACTAATTTCACCGCCTTCCTTCGAAGCTGCTTCGTATCATTCCCAACAATACGCAAAGGCCGGCGGTTCCCAACCGTCCCGGGTTCAACTTCGATATCACCCAACTGATCAGGTGAAATAGTCAAATCTGGGTCGTGTACGAACTTCCTTAACTGGGAAACCTGAAACACATTGCGAACTCCTGCCATCTTGCCTTGTAATTCAACTTTATATGCCAAATTCCCAATTTGCTCAAGAACTGGGAATGGACCAACAAATCTTGGTGCTAACTTGCCTCTCCTGCCATATCGTATCACGCTGTTCAACGGAGAAATCTTGACAAACACCAAGTCGCCAATGGAGAACTCTAATTCTTTTCTCCTCTTATTAGCATAACTTTTCTTCCTATCTTGGGCAGCCTTTATTCGCTGTTGGACAATCTTAATCTTAGCTGAAGTTTCCCTTATCGCATATAGTCCAAGCACAAACTTCTCACCAGTTTCTAACCAACATGACGGTGAGTTGCGCGGTCTTCCGTACAAAGCTTCAAATGGAGCCATACCAATACTGGTTGATTATTATTATTATATGCAAACTCTAGTAGATGCAAATGGTCATCCCATGATCCACCAAGGTCTGATATGCAAGCTCTCAAGAGATCTTCTAATACTCGATTCACCCTCTCTATCTGTCCGTCAGTTTGAGGATGATACGCGGTCTAAGATGTAATTCTGATCCTAACGCCTCTTGTAAGCTCTTCTAAAATCCACTAGTGAACAACGGATCTCGGTCACTCACAATGCCTTTGGGTATTCCATGAAATCTCACTACCCACTTTACATATAGTTCAGCTAACTTAGCTGCCGTTCTATTCGACTTGACGGGTATAAATCTTGCACTCTTGGTCAATCGGTCCACAATCACCCAAATGCTATCATGGCCCGATCTAGTCCTTGGTAACCCATCAATGAAATCCATTGAGACTTGTTCCCGTTTCCATTCTGGAATCTCTAATGGTTGCAACAAACCACTAGGCTTCTTTTGCTCAGCTTTAACTAGCTGGCAATTCATGCATTTGGATATAAACTTCCCAATGTCTCTTTTCATCCCTTCCCAGTAGTAGGTTTGCTTCATGTCTCGATACATCTTGTTACCACCGGGGTGTATAATAAGTTTTGAGTAATGACATTCTCTAAGAACTTCATCTCTCAATCCATTGACATTGGGTACAAGTAGTCTTCCATTCTACCTAAGCCATCCATCTCGATCAAGCCCATACTTTCTCATCTCTTCATCGACTCCCATCTCTAACTTTGAGATGATTTCCAATAGGTTAGGATTGTTCCTCTGACTGGAACCAATCCACTCAATCAAAGTGGGTCTGATCGTCAAACTTGCTAACATTTCTGGATCCAATTCACACTTTGGTCTAAAATCATACCTAGCGATGTACTCCAGTTGCCTCCATTCTAGAAACATAGCCCCTAAACTGGCATGTCTTCTACTCAACGCATCGACCACCGCATTGCCCTTTCCTGGTGTATATGTGATGTCGAAATCATAGGAAGCTAAGAATTCTAACTATCTTTTCTTTCGAAGACTTAGATCCTTCTGAGAGAAGAGATACTTTAACGATTTATGATCGGTAAACAACTCGAATCTTTCTCCTCAGAGATAATGTCTCCACATCTTTAAGGCGAACACGATCGCTACCAATTCCAAATCATGGGTAGGATATCTTTTGTCATGCGGTTTCAGTTGCCGACTTGCATAAGCTATAACCCTACCTCCTCGCATCAATACAGCACTTAGTCCGGTACCACATGCATCTATGATTACCGTCGTCTCTTCATTCCCCTTAGGAATGACTAACACTGGGGCACATGTCAACTTGTCCTTTAGACTCTTGAATGCATTCTCGCCCTTTTCGTCCCAAACGAAAGCTTGATTCTTCTTGGTCAACTGAGTCAACGGTGCTGCTATCTTGGAGAAGTTTTGGATAAACTTACGATAACATCCAGCTAATCCCAAAAAACTTCTTATGTGCATTGCATTCTTGGGCGTAGACCAATCTTGTACCGTAGCCACCTTCGCAGGATCCACGGCAATAACATTCTTTGAAACAACATGGCCCAAGAATCTCACTTCCCTCCTCCAGAAGTGACACTTAGAAAACTTTGCTTTCAACTGGTGTTTTCTCAGCACATCCATCACTATCCTCAAATGATCCTTGTGTTCCTCCTCTGTCATCGAATAAACAAGTATATCGTCCACAAACACAAGATCTCTGAATACCCTATTCATAAGATCCACAAAATATGTTGGCGCATTGGTCAACCCAAATGGCATGACCAACCACTCATAAAATCCAGACGGCGTCCCAAATGCCGTTTTAGCTATACTCTCAGCTTCCACTCTAAGATGATGAAAACTTGTCGCGAGATCCAACTAAGAGAACACTCTCGCGCCACTCAACTGATCAAACAAATCATCTATTCGCGGTAGAGGATACTTATTCCTCCTCGTCACCTTATTCAGATCGCGGTAGTCTACACACAATCGAAGGGAACCATCTGCCTTGGTGGCAAACACAACTGGTGCTCCCCACTTAGAAACACTTCTTCTGATAAATCACTTCTTCAAAAGATCGCTTACTTGCACCCTGAGCTCTCGCTGCTCCCTTGGTGCCATACGACGAAGTGGCATCACTATAGGTCTGGCATCTTTCACTAAATCAATACGGAACTCAATCTATCGGTGTGGTGGAAGCCCGGTCACTTCCTCGAAGACGTCCTGATACTGGCCAACTACGGGCAAACTTGGCAACTCATCATGCGGGATGTCAAGGGAATTTAGAAAACTAGCCATTACCCATCACTAAGTAGACCACCAAACACTACCCTCCGCCCATCATTCGCTCTAGCTGTCACCAAAAAGCCCTCATAGTCTACCACCACCCCGTATCTTTGGAGCCAACCGACTCCCAAAAAAAGGCTAAACCCAGTAAAGCCCAAAACAAAGCGATCACAAACAAACATACATCCATAACTCGATAAGACCAAATTACGGCAAATCATGCTAAGGCTAACCGAACCACCAATCAGCTTCGTCACTACTTAAGGTCTATCGACTATCTCGGGTTCTAATCCCAACCTATCTACCAGGTCACTAGATATGAAAGAACCGAAAGCTATGGTCTCAAACAAAGCTCTAACAGGAACATCATAAAGAGAAAGCATACCTTGAATGATGACATTCTTTCCTTTCTTCGCTATAGTTGGGGCATTCGACGAAGAAGGAATAGCATTAAGGGCATATGCTTTCACCATCTGCTTTTCTTTAGGGGGTTGCAGACACTTGTCCTTGTGATGTCCCACTTGGCCACAGTTGAAGCACTTCCTGCCTACTGTCTTTGCTCGACAATTACTAGCACAGTGGCCCTTCTTACCACAGCTAAAGCACTCAACATATTTCTTCTTCTTCTAGCCATCCTTATTCTGGTTCTGCTTCCTCTTTCCGAGAACCACTCTTTCCTCCACCGCTTGCTTGCGGTTTTGGCTCCTCTACAAATGCGACCTCAGTCTTCGACTTAGGGTAAAGACTCTCTGACCTCAATGCTTCCCCCCACGATCGATTCAAACGTCTCATCGATGTGGTTAATAAGCCTTTCCCCTAAGCATTGATCCAAACCTGTTATAAACTTCTCATTCTTCTTCTCGGGAGTGTCAATGAGGGATAATCCATACTTCAATAAAGTATCGAATTCTGCAATGTACTCTGAGACTGCCCTACCATTCTGCTTAAGCTCTAGGAGTTTCCTAAACAACTCTGACTTTTGGGTAGCTGGGATAAATTTTTCACCGAATTGGGCCTTAAACTGATCCCATGTAACTTGGTCCTCTGGAGTAGCTGTCTTAATAGCGTTCCACCAATTCATTACCCGTCCTTGCAGCTGACGGGACGCTAGCTTTCTTTTCATTGCATCCTCGATACCTAAGTCTTCGAAGATATGCTCACATATATCCAACCAATCCTGAACATCTGTAGCTGATTCCATTCCATGGAACGGTTTTCCACCAAGACTAGTGTAATCCTTGCATAGCTTGGCGAAATTGGCTCTAAGCGCCTGCACCGCTACACCACCACCATTTGCAGCATTGGGAGCTTCTCCTTGCACGTTTCTAAGCATCTCCCTCATGAAGTCAGTAAACATAGCCCTCATGTCAGAAGCATTCCTGTTGTTGGCTCCTCTACCAGCAACCCTCGTATATCGGATCATCATTCAATCTGTAAAGAGAAACGATTAACCATCCTCTTTGTGGTGTCAGTGCAGTGCGACTTCATCCTTAGCTATACTAATATTATATATATAGCTTTTGAAAAAGAAAATAATCACAATTATGCGCTCTCATGTATGTATTATCTCTCCCTGGTGTCTTTCCCTAGGTTAGCTACGCAACCTAGAGCTCTGATACCAAGTGTGACGGCTCGCCCCGCGCCAGCCGACATTTCCCATGAAAGTGCGTTGTGTCGATGTCTAACCGGCACGGGACGATCGCCAAAGAAAGGGAAAATAAAAGGGCTTACTGGTGAACTAACAAAGAACCTATAGAATGTCTCACAGCTCAAGGAATAAAATATAATAATAACGTACTTGACATAAAACAGGTGAGATAGTGCATAAGCTGAAACTAAACATCATAGCAGTGGAAAATCCAATTATAGCTTATGTTCCACATCATCGTTATTACAACTTTAAAAACTGTCTCTAAAGCAAAAGAAAGGAAAGGTACACTACTAATGCCCAAAGTAGTGACCAGTAGCGACATAGGGAGAATATCTATATATATCATACGTGGAAGCCTCCTGCTCGTCTTCGGTACAGCTACTCGGCTTTACCAGCTAACCAGTCTCTAGTCTGCTCGTGAGAGCACCCAGAGTAATAAAAAGAAACATCAAACTCTGGGTCAGGCAAAAGTCTGGTATGAGCAATAAGCAGCAAAACAGAACAATAACTGGTATACTAAACCATACCTGAACCTGGAACTGCAACCAAAGAGTTAGCACTACATACTGTACAATACTCTAAGGTGCCACTAACATATGGTGTAAAGAATACGGGGTGGGGGTGTGCATGTCATAGTGATGGCAAACAAATCAAGCATAGCAACCATCCTCACATCTCTCACTCAGTGTGTAAAGCATACGATATCTACCACTTTGATGACTAGACCCATCGAGGTAATGACGGAGTTCGACTTGTACAACTATTACTATCACCAAGCTTATGCCATAGGATCATGACCAAACCTTTTCAAATGACCCCTCTTCATTAGTTTATAGCCCACTAGTCATACCTAGGCCACTGTGGCCCTGAATCCGTCCACGTACCTTCCAGACATAGTGATCCAAAGTCATAGACATCGACAACCCCTTAGCACACGTCCCGCAGTAAAGCCCAACTCATGAAGTTAACTATTTGGTTCCCAACAGGATCCTAAGTTATACTTCCTATTTGGACTTCCATTGCATCTCGGGTTTTAGTCGAGTTGGAGCTTGTCTTCAAAAGAGTCATCGCGCAGAAGTAGCTTAAGTTTGGTTCGGTTCGGCTATACATCATCTTCAGATTTCTCGTTCAGTTCGGGTCCTCTGGTTTGGCTCGGGCCTCCACATCTGGTTCGGTTTGGATTCCCCATCGTGGTTTGGCTCATCTCCTTCATTCGGTTTGGTTCGAACGCCACTCTCCAAATCGGTTCGGTTCGGGTGCCTCTCTCGCTTCGGTTCGGTCCACGTAGATCCGATCCCACACCTTCGTACCGTTCTGATCCGACCCCAACTCCACTCGGTTTTAATGGCCTTCCTTTTTTCCCTTGCATCCTCTTGTGCCAGGTTCTAGTCCGATCCGTATTCTCTTGCCCAGTCCACCGATCTGATCCGAGCCCCATATCCGATCCGACCCGAAACCATACACAACTTTCTACAACTTTTTCCAGCAACTGTTTTATGCCATTCGACGGCGTTTTCGGCTAATCTATCTTTTCTAAATAATCACAAATCATTCCAAACAGTCATAGCAACATGTATAATCAACCACAAACACCAAAACAATAATTTGTTAGGTTAAAACGGATCAAACATAGCCAAAATCCCATATTTTTCCATAAGCATGTTTAAGCAAAACTAATGATTGGATTAGTAAAACTTAACCAAATTATCCAAATTTTCTAACAAAGGCATAAAACATCATTTCGAATTTTATAAATATTTTTCCAGAACTTATTAGTGTGTAAATTCGCTAATCAACACTAATTACCCTTAATTAACCATAATTAGTGAGTAATCTTGCAAATCACTCATCTTTGCCACAAATAAACTTTAGATCTGAAATGATTCTCTGTTTAGGCGCGAATACCAAGGCAATACAGTTGTCCTACTACTGATTTGGTGAAGATCTTCCTTGATTTGATGTAGATTTGGCTTAATTAGCGATTAGAAGGTGATTTGGGGTGTTTTAACAAGCGGAGGCCATGGCTAAACTTGAAGAAACAAAAAGTGGTGGCTGGAAAATGATAGAAACTGAATTTCCTAACCCTATCAGCCTTCCCATAACCCTAATCCCGAATTGGGTTAAGGGCTAACTCAATAATCACCCAAATTAGGCCTGGTTAAGCTGTTTTTCACCTTCTAAACTTTGTTTCAGCCATATCTCCCAAACGGTGAGCCCGTTTGGCTAATGTGACCACTCTACGGAATTGTAAACCATCATCTGAATCCAATGGAAGTGGTTTCAAGTTAAAATTCCTTTCTATCAAAAGTTATGGCCGAAACAAGACCAACTAGGGGAAAACGGTCATTTAAAAATCGGGAAAAATCATTAACATGGGAAATGACCCCAATAGTCGTCTCCCAAAGTTACATGACCATATGACTTCGTACATAAAAGAAATAAATATTCTACAATCCTTCGATGCGTAGAATGTGGGTCGCTACACAGGGAAAACAGGTTGGAGGAATCCAACTGGATTCCTCAAATTTATTTACTGTTGTTTACATAATTATATATATGTGTGATGTGTTGGATTGAATGGATGATTGTGCGTTTGGATATTTAAATATCATTAGCCCTAGATATTTATATTTTAAAAATATGAAAAAAGGGATTTTTGGATTTAAAAGGGACATTTTACTTTTTGAAATGGAAATGGAATTTCAAATGGATTTAGAATATTAACTTGTTTTAATAATAAGAACAAGTAGCTGGATTTATAAACAATGTTATAAATGGAAAGAAAAGTTATTGTTTGATAATATTAGATTTTTAAATTCAAGTTTATATTTAAAAAGGAAAATTTATTTTCATAATGGGAATTGGATTTCAAATAAGATTTGAAATAAGGACTAGTTTTAAATAATTTAAACAAAAAGTGGAATGTATAAATGATCTTTATAAACGAATAGAAATTATATTATCGTTGGATAATCTAGAAATGTAAATTCAAGCAGGATTTAAAAAAAAAAGGAAAATTCATTTTTCAAAGTGGGTTTTCAAATGGAATTTGAAGGAGAAACTTGTTCTAATATTTAAACCAAGAGGTGAACTTTATAAACAACATTTAAAATGAATGTGAAATTTACATTAGATAATTTATAAATTAAATCCAAGTGTGAGATTAAAAGGGGTAAATAGAATTGTTTTGAACAGAAACAATGATATTTATTTCCGAGGTTTGGAATGTAATTGAATTGAAATAAATCTATTTGGATTTATAGCTGGAATTCGAGTATGTCAAATTTATAAAAATAAGTTTATTTCCAAAGGATATTGGAACTGTATTGAATAGAAGTATAAAATTTTAATACGAAAATAGATTCTATGTTTATATATATATATATATATATATAGTTATATGTGACGAGAAGGAATTTCGCTCGGTCCGAACCAGTCGCTAAACCGATTCAGGCCGTTCGAAACGCCCTATCGTTGAGAACACGACAAAACAGAACGCATACGCAAGAACGTTTCATTGTATATAACAACAATGCATCAGATTACAAGAATATACAGAGTATAAAAGAATATTACACGGAAATATCAGAGATTTAAATTACATTTAGATACATAGCAGCGGAAAATAATACAATACACAACTAGAATGAGATATACGGATACAAAGCTTTCCGGATATCGTTCCAGCTGTAAACCAGGATCCTGTGAATATAAATCTGCAAAACCAAAACTACTAGCTGCCCGTGTCAAAATAAGGGCACCCAGAGTTTAGGTTAAAACAATAAACTCCAGGTCAGTCATGTGACTGGTGTGAGAACTAAAACAGTTATTAATCTTTATTTTAAATCATTAGGTAAATCAAGGGACCACGCCGTATAACACGGAACGGGTTTCCTCCCAAGAATACCAGTGCATAAAACAAACAGCGCAATGCTAAATAAAGAAAAATGAAGCTGTTATAAGACCCAGGTCCTATCACACAATGCAACGCAAGCCGGGGGATAGGGTTTTCCCTTATAACAGCCAAAGAATGCTTGATACGTTTAAAACAAATCATTTGATACTATTATAAGTGCATAGTGTATAAAACAACTTCAAATCATAAGTATCAATCATAGGCGGCATAAGCGCCCCATCCCACTATGTCGCCATATATAGGATTACAACTAAAACCGCAAATGTCACGTATTTGGAAATTGGATTTCCGTCTATGAACCGAGGCAAAAGATAGTCCTCAACCGATTCGAGACAATCTAGCCTACCATGTCTCAGGATCAGAGCTCGAGTGACCCTAGGAGCGACAGGGCCGGTCCACCGATGTGGATTAAAATGCCTGAACACTACGTTTCCCCGCCCTTTGGGGCGCAAGTCTGGTCCGTCAGCCGACCAGAAGCATCGGCCGAAACCGATATAACCGAGGCGCCTCGCAACAGCAACAACCACATAAGTCAAACTCGTCAGGGCGTGTAAAACCACTGACGCCACTTCTAGCTAGAAAGAAACGCAAGTCCTCCCTGAGGTCCGTCTCCCGTTTTTGGTTCATACCGGGTGTGAAACTCGCGAAGTAAACGTTACACAAAGCTACGCCACAAAGGCCGTGCTTTGATCACCAACCACAAGACTTTGCTTTTCAACAGAAGCCTTGATCATTTGCATCTTAGCATGCCACACAGGCAAACCATCCTATGCAACCGATATCAGTCACACAGAATGAAATCCGATGTCAGACACACAGTCCATTTACAAGTCCGTTCTGGGTCTGAACGAAACCGGGAGCACCTAGTACCCCGCATATCCATCGATCTCCAAGTACGTCTGGACGATCACCAACTGTTTCCATCTTCTTGGGTGTACAGCCCAATCAAGATCATCAGTTATCACCCAAACGACGTGAAGACTTCCGGTCTTCGACCACCGTCTTCATCTTCGACTTATCGTCGTATCAGTTATTCGGAATGGGATAAACCCGGTCTTTCCGAATAACTCGCGTATATTTTAAATAAGTGTTACACAAACACAACATACGCCTCATTCCAATTCATTAGTCACTAACCGTAAATTAATCAAGAGAATAATTCCCCAAATATTAACCCCGAAGGCCGAAACCAACATCAGATCAATATCCAGAAAACCATTCTGCTTGGCTAACCGACAGTTAGTTTCTAAATTTCACGTTCAAATCTAATTAAAGATTTAACTATCGCCTGGAGCAAAACTGGTGATACTCCATTCTCGATCTTTTCAATCTAATTAAAGATTCATTAAAACTCCACTTAGTTTTAATCATTATCTGGGTTAAAGAATCAGTGTCATTTAAAACACGATTCACGATAAACCCAAAATCTCATTCCATTAATTATCGGGTTAAAGAACAAGTGTTATTTAAAAACACTGTTCACGATAAACCCAAAAATCAATACCAATTCAATTCCAATTAAATATCATTTAATTGGTACACTTCATTAAATCTAAATAAAAAGATTTAATCTTTCCTCAACTGGGTTCAAGAACAGTGTTAGTGAAGACACCATTCACGACAAACCCAAATCACATTCATTAATTATCGGGTTAAAGAACAAGTGTTATTTAAAACACTGTTCACGATAAACCCAAAAATCAATACCAATTCAATTCCAATTAAATATCATTTAATTGGTACACTTCATTAAATCTAAATAAAAAGATTTAATCTTTTCTCAACTGGGTTCAAGAACAGTGTTAGTGAAGACACCATTCACGACAAACCCAAATCACATTCGATATTCAATACAAGGTTCTGAATAGAAAATATATCGGCTTATATTCAATATCGAATTCTACGACTAACAAATGTCGTATTGGAAATAACGATATAAATATATATCTTTCAAATTTCCATAACAACACCTGTATAATCACGAATTCCAACATCGAAATATTCCGAAGACAATTTCGATTCAAATCCACTCCAATGCATTCATTGGAAATTTTGGTTATTTTCAAACCCATTTCGAATTCAATTTATTTATTTAAAAATAAATAGAATTATAATTCTAGTTCAAAACTAGTTCAGTTCGATAAAAATCTATTTTTATCTTTTCAAATATGGAGTTTTTCATCCCAAACTTTCACAAATCATTTCTTATGATTTTACACAAATTATTACTATTTTTAATAATTTTATCAAGGCCCGTACAGTCGATTTCCAACAATGGCCATCGAACTGCACTTACAGCGACCTTTTTCCAATTTGATTTGGACGTATCTCCAAATCCAACCGTTAGATTTCAAATTTCTAACATTCGTTAGAAAGCTCTTTTCGATACGAACCCAACGGTTCCGGTTTTAGGAGAATCCGACGGTCGGATCTCCCGTAATGTCCGTTTGAAATAAATGGTCGAAATTTACGAACTGCCGCGGCGCGGCGCGTTCTATTCAGGCCATTATATTATATATATAATATATATAATATATTTCGTCGATTTCTATTTAAAACGAATTATATAAATAGTTTTAAATTCGTTTCAAAAGCAATTTCAACTTCCTTTTCAATTCAAATCAAAATTGAATTCTTCTTTATAAATTCGTTTCAAAATTCATTTCTACTCAATTCAAATTTCAATTCAATTTTGAATTCATTTCAATTCGTTTTCAATTCAATTCATTTCGAAATCGTTTTCAATTCAATTCATTTCGAAATCGTTTTCAATTCAATTCATTTCGAAATCGTTTTCAATTCAATTCATTTCGAAATCATTTTCAATTCAATTCATTTCGAAATCGTTTTCAATTCAATTCATTTCGAAATCGTTTTCGATTCAATTCATTTCGAAATCGTTTTCAATTCAATTCATTTCGAAATCGTTTTCAATTCAATTCAAAATATTCGATTTCGAAATCACTTTTCAATATTCATTTTTAAGATGAATAAAATCGATATAAATATCGTTCACGTCAAAATGGCGTCAATCTAATCAACACGGCTTCATAAATTTCTATTTTCAAATTTTCTTTATTTTTCAAATTGGAATGAGGCCCAATCAATTACCATATAAAATTAATTATATGGATTTCCATACAACACATGTATATAATAGCATTGAAAAATAATCAACCATCAACCAAAGTGCACTACACTGTATAAGCATCAAATATAGATATTCAACGCTTATAACAGCCTGTCAATCAATCGATCGACATATTTAATCAATCAGGATGAGTGAAATTCATATTTCATCCCAACACCCGTGTGGGGTTTCAAACAACCAAACACATATTTTATTTGTGCAGTTGGGCGATGTGTAAAATTTATCGTCCCAATCAATGTCATTCAAATAAGTGTACATAAACAAACCATCTGGTTTGTAAATGAATATTTATTTATTCACTTCACTATTTTCATATTCACGTTAAAAATTATATTTTTAACGATAAAACATTTTATTTCAACCTATGAATTTCTATTCAGTTCATTTGTTCAATAAAATGATATTTTTATTTTTCTAACATATTTTAGAAAATTTCGGCGGCATAACGGCACGATACTAGAAACGGGACGAGGCCTAGCCTTATCCCCGGTCTAGTGAAGGCCCACGCCATTCACTCATCAATCAAATCAATTTCATTTTGCAAACCACAAAATTTGGAGTAAGGGTCTAACCTAGCCTTACTCCTTCGCCTTATAACGGCGCACGTCTAATCCTAACCAATTTATCGATTCGATTTTTCACACCACAAACCACATTCAAACCAATATCGCAATCAATCACCAAACAGTCAAACAAACAAGTCCATGGTCTGTGGACGATTGTGTCGGGTGCTACTAAGCACCGTCTGCATCCTAGTATATATATAACTAGAAAATAAAATTGAAAGGTGAGAAATTCTCACATTTAGCTATCCTAGCTCCACGGCTCTTCATTTGCAGAAGTCTTCGTCGTTTCGCCTTTTTGTCACCTTCGTTGCCCAAGGCCACTATATATAAAAATCGAATTTTTACTTCAAAGTTCAATATATAAAAATCGAATTTTTATTTCAAAGTTCAATATATAAAAATCGAATTTTTATTTCAAAGTTCTATATATAAAAATCGAATTTTTATTTCAAAGTTCTATATATAAAAATCGAATTTTTATTTCAAAGTTCTATATATAAAAATCAAATTTTTATTTCAAAGTAAATTCATTTTTAAAGTTCAAACCTTTTTTCTAAAAATCAGTTTTTACTTTTGTCAAAAATCAGTTTTACTTTTGTTAAAAATCAGTTTTTCTTTTATATCTTTTTAAAATCAGTTTAAAAATCTAATAAAGTCAGTTTTTACTTTTAAAACTAAATCAGTTTTTAAAAACATAAAAATCAGTTTTTTTCTTTCTTTTTTCCTTTAAACTAAATCAGTTTAAATCCTTTTATAAAATTCAGTTTTAATAAAAAAAAAAAAACAGTTTTTCAAATTAAAATAAACGAGTTTTCAGTTTTTTAGACTTAATTAAAAATCAGTTTTTAATTCTTAAATCTAAAATCAGTTTCTTTTTCTATTAAACAAAAATAAAAATCAAATAAGTAAAACTTACATAGGGGGCTGTCGAGTGGTCGGGGGGGGGGGGCTTCATCGAGGTTTGCAGATCGGAGGGGGGGGGGGTTTCGCGGCTGTCGATTAGGGCAGGGGTCGCGGGGTTCATCGGGGAAGGGGAGGCGACTGTCGCGAGTTGGGAGGAGAAGCTGGGGGGGGTTCGGAGGTGGCTCGCTTGGGCGGAGGGCGGTGGAAAAGGGGGGCGGTGGCTGTTGGAGGGCGCGGGTCTCGATCAGCGAAGGATGGAAGAGGAAGGAGGGGCGGGGTGCGATGGGAGAGGGGCGGCGGATCTCCCCGTGGAGGCGCCATGAACTTCGGCGGCTGCTCCGTCTTCTTTCCCCTCTTTTTTTTTTTTTTTTTTTTATTTAGTTTCTGGTTGTAATCGAATGAACGGGGGGGCCAGTACGAAGGTAAAGGGGGGAGAAAGAATTTATTTTATATTTTTTTTTTATTTAATTATTTAATTATTCTAATTCTAAAAAGCAACTTTTATTTTCGACCTCGAAACGAGGCCCACCGCCTGTCGCCCATAGCATTTTACCCCCATTCCGAACACAATGGGATATGCATCGTAAGCTGATTCGAACGTTACAATCAGTTTTCGTTAGATTTACATTTAAATCACTATATTGAATTTTAAACGTACATTTCAAATTACCGGGGCCGCATACTAACTAGAAAAATTCCAGAAAAATATTTTCTAGCTTCGTATTGACGATACGGTCCTAACAAAACTAGTTTCGTCGAATTCTGAGACCGTATGAAAAATGGCCAATTTCCAGTCGATTAAAATCAACTGAAATGGTCAAAACACGTTTTCCTTTGCCACGCTCACATATTGATTCGAAAAATTATGAAATTTGAAACCTAGCAATAACTTTACATCCCGGACCCAACAAAACTGGTTTCGTCGAAATCCGAGGTCGTTTGCAAAATGTCCATTTTTAAGGGCCTGAATTCCATAGCGACTATTCAGAATTTTCAACTGGACATGTCTTTTGATTCCCGCTACGAACTTTTGATTTTTCGGATTCGTTGGAAAGATATTCACTATTAGATTCCATTATTTTTGGTTTCACTAAAATCCGGATTGTTTTGCACCCGGTACATTCAATTGAAGTTTGAAATCGAATTATCGAACTACCGCGCCATTTTCAATTCTATTTATAATTATATATAAATATTTATATTCTAACGACGTCGCGTATAATATATACGTTTGAATTATATTCAAAATAAATTTCTCGTCGATATTATTTAAAATAATCTATTTTAAATATTCAAAATTCGCTATAATTGCCAAAATAAAAATTTTAAACTGGCCCAGAATTTGCGGGTTGTTACAATCTCCCCCACTTAAAACTTTTCGTCCCCGAAAAGGAACAAAGTCGAAAGTGGTTTGATTATTCAGCTCTACGCTCGGTCTGGCTTTCGTTCTCCAACTTTTCAGTTTCTGAGAATTTTCAAAACTTCAAAAATTTGGCTAACACCCTAAATTTTCGAAAAATTTCGCCATAACCCCCCCTGCACCGGGAGCATCGGGGAATTTCAAATAGCTTCCCCGGTCCTTCAGATCTCAAAAAGAAAAAGAAAAAGCCAAGCGGCTAGCCAATAGGCTCACAAAATCATCATCACCCAAACAAAACAGGAAATTATGTAGTAAACATGTACCTATTTGTCGGGCAAACAAATTTTATTCTCTGGCTCTAGCCTCCTTGCTATGACCTGTTCAATGTAAGTACAAGTATATGCAAGCAAATGCAACCAAATTTCAATATAACACAATATTCGGTTCAATTAGGCTAAATGACTAAAAATTAGCAAACAAATAAACAAACAATACAAACATCAATCAATTAGTGAATTTAACGTTTCAAATTCATAATTTTGATATATAGTTAAAAATCTCATTTTTGATGCCAAATCACAACAATAAGCCCTATCTAATTTTGGTTCTCACACCAGCCTAATGGAAATATATAGAAAATCACACCTTCGAAACACGAATACCAATTCTGATGATGTTCGAACTATCATCAGAATCATCTTCGGGCGACTAGAATGTGATTCCATATCTATCCAGTATATTAAAATTTCGAATACACGCGGATCAGACGTATATGCAAAATCTATATATACTGGATTGTCCACATCAATATAAATAGATAATCAAATACGAATAATTGATTTAAATTTTCAAAACAAAAATTTGTTTTCATTTTCAAAAATATACTCTTCACACTCGTTCTAGGATACTACTGATCCTATCTCTAACGAATCATTCCATTGGATATTGCTAATCCAATATCTGATGAATTCTTTCGTATGGTTCTAATGTGCCTTGTTCTCTGAGCTTTGTAAACCAAAGCTCTGATACCAACTGTGACGAGAAGGAATTTCGCTCGGTCCGAACCAGTCGCTAAACCGATTCAGGCCGTTCGAAACGCCCTATCGTTGAGAACACGACAAAACAGAACGCATACGCAAGAACGTTTCATTGTATATAACAACAATGCATCAGATTACAAGAATATACAGAGTATAAAAGAATATTACACGGAAATATCAGAGATTTAAATTACATTTAGATACATAGCAGCGGAAAATAATACAATACACAACTAGAATGAGATATACGGATACAAAGCTTTCCGGATATCGTTCCAGCTGTAAACCAGGATCCTGTGAATATAAATCTGCAAAACCAAAACTACTAGCTGCCCGTGTCAAAATAAGGGCACCCAGAGTTTAGGTTAAAACAATAAACTCCAGGTCAGTCATGTGACTGGTGTGAGAACTAAAACAGTTATTAATCTTTATTTTAAATCATTAGGTAAATCAAGGGACCACGCCGTATAACACGGAACGGGTTTCCTCCCAAGAATACCAGTGCATAAAACAAACAGCGCAATGCTAAATAAAGAAAAATGAAGCTGTTATAAGACCCAGGTCCTATCACACAATGCAACGCAAGCCGGGGGATAGGGTTTTCCCTTATAACAGCCAAAGAATGCTTGATACGTTTAAAACAAATCATTTGATACTATTATAAGTGCATAGTGTATAAAACAACTTCAAATCATAAGTATCAATCATAGGCGGCATAAGCGCCCCATCCCACTATGTCGCCATATATAGGATTACAACTAAAACCGAAAATGTCACGTATTTGGAAATTGGATTTCCGTCTATGAACCGAGGCAAAAGATAGTCCTCAACCGATTCGAGACAATCTAGCCTACCATGTCTCAGGATCAGAGCTCGAGTGACCCTAGGAGCGACAGGGCCGGTCCACCGATGTGGATTAAAATGCCTGAACACTACGTTTCCCCGCCCTTTGGGGCGCAAGTCTGGTCCGTCAGCCGACCAGAAGCATCGGCCGAAACCGATATAACCGAGGCGCCTCGCAACAGCAACAACCACATAAGTCAAACTCGTCAGGGCGTGTAAAACCACTGACGCCACTTCTAGCTAGAAAGAAACGCAAGTCCTCCCTGAGGTCCGTCTCCCGTTTTTGGTTCATACCGGGTGTGAAACTCGCGAAGTAAACGTTACACAAAGCTACGCCACAAAGGCCGTGCTTTGATCACCAACCACAAGACTTTGCTTTTCAACAGAAGCCTTGATCATTTGCATCTTAGCATGCCACACAGGCAAACCATCCTATGCAACCGATATCAGTCACACAGAATGAAATCCGATGTCAGACACACAGTCCATTTACAAGTCCGTTCTGGGTCTGAACGAAACCGGGAGCACCTAGTACCCCGCATATCCATCGATCTCCAAGTACGTCTGGACGATCACCAACTGTTTCCATCTTCTTGGGTGTACAGCCCAATCAAGATCATCAGTTATCACCCAAACGACGTGAAGACTTCCGGTCTTCGACCACCGTCTTCATCTTCGACTTATCGTCGTATCAGTTATTCGGAATGGGATAAACCCGGTCTTTCCGAATAACTCGCGTATATTTTAAATAAGTGTTACACAAACACAACATACGCCTCATTCCAATTCATTAGTCACTAACCGTAAATTAATCAAGAGAATAATTCCCCAAATATTAACCCCGAAGGCCGAAACCAACATCAGATCAATATCCAGAAAACCATTCTGCTTGGCTAACCGACAGTTAGTTTCTAAATTTCACGTTCAAATCTAATTAAAGATTTAACTATCGCCTGGAGCAAAACTGGTGATACTCCATTCTCGATCTTTTCAATCTAATTAAAGATTCATTAAAACTCCACTTAGTTTTAATCATTATCTGGGTTAAAGAATCAGTGTCATTTAAAACACGATTCACGATAAACCCAAAATCTCATTCCATTAATTATCGGGTTAAAGAACAAGTGTTATTTAAAAACACTGTTCACGATAAACCCAAAAATCAATACCAATTCAATTCCAATTAAATATCATTTAATTGGTACACTTCATTAAATCTAAATAAAAAGATTTAATCTTTCCTCAACTGGGTTCAAGAACAGTGTTAGTGAAGACACCATTCACGACAAACCCAAATCACATTCATTAATTATCGGGTTAAAGAACAAGTGTTATTTAAAACACTGTTCACGATAAACCCAAAAATCAATACCAATTCAATTCCAATTAAATATCATTTAATTGGTACACTTCATTAAATCTAAATAAAAAGATTTAATCTTTTCTCAACTGGGTTCAAGAACAGTGTTAGTGAAGACACCATTCACGACAAACCCAAATCACATTCGATATTCAATACAAGGTTCTGAATAGAAAATATATCGGCTTATATTCAATATCGAATTCTACGACTAACAAATGTCGTATTGGAAATAACGATATAAATATATATCTTTCAAATTTCCATAACAACACCTGTATAATCACGAATTCCAACATCGAAATATTCCGAAGACAATTTCGATTCAAATCCACTCCAATGCATTCATTGGAAATTTTGGTTATTTTCAAACCCATTTCGAATTCAATTTATTTATTTAAAAATAAATAGAATTATAATTCTAGTTCAAAACTAGTTCAGTTCGATAAAAATCTATTTTTATCTTTTCAAATATGGAGTTTTTCATCCCAAACTTTCACAAATCATTTCTTATGATTTTACACAAATTATTACTATTTTTAATAATTTTATCAAGGCCCGTACAGTCGATTTCCAACAATGGCCATCGAACTGCACTTACAGCGACCTTTTTCCAATTTGATTTGGACGTATCTCCAAATCCAACCGTTAGATTTCAAATTTCTAACATTCGTTAGAAAGCTCTTTTCGATACGAACCCAACGGTTCCGGTTTTAGGAGAATCCGACGGTCGGATCTCCCGTAATGTCCGTTTGAAATAAATGGTCGAAATTTACGAACTGCCGCGGCGCGGCGCGTTCTATTCAGGCCATTATATTATATATATAATATATATAATATATTTCGTCGATTTCTATTTAAAACGAATTATATAAATAGTTTTAAATTCGTTTCAAAAGCAATTTCAACTTCCTTTTCAATTCAAATCAAAATTGAATTCTTCTTTATAAATTCGTTTCAAAATTCATTTCTACTCAATTCAAATTTCAATTCAATTTTGAATTCATTTCAATTCGTTTTCAATTCAATTCATTTCGAAATCGTTTTCAATTCAATTCATTTCGAAATCGTTTTCAATTCAATTCATTTCGAAATCGTTTTCAATTCAATTCATTTCGAAATCATTTTCAATTCAATTCATTTCGAAATCGTTTTCAATTCAATTCATTTCGAAATCGTTTTCGATTCAATTCATTTCGAAATCGTTTTCAATTCAATTCATTTCGAAATCGTTTTCAATTCAATTCAAAATATTTGATTTCGAAATCACTTTTCAATATTCATTTTTAAGATGAATAAAATCGATATAAATATCGTTCACGTCAAAATGGCGTCAATCTAATCAACACGGCTTCATAAATTTCTATTTTCAAATTTTCTTTATTTTTCAAATTGGAATGAGGCCCAATCAATTACCATATAAAATTAATTATATGGATTTCCATACAACACATGTATATAATAGCATTGAAAAATAATCAACCATCAACCAAAGTGCACTACACTGTATAAGCATCAAATATAGATATTCAACGCTTATAACAGCCTGTCAATCAATCGATCGACATATTTAATCAATCAGGATGAGTGAAATTCATATTTCATCCCAACACCCGTGTGGGGTTTCAAACA
The DNA here is from genome assembly GCA_030737875.1 of Allium sativum. Taxonomy (NCBI): domain Eukaryota; kingdom Viridiplantae; phylum Streptophyta; class Magnoliopsida; order Asparagales; family Amaryllidaceae; genus Allium; species Allium sativum. Next base: position 672,727,250 of record CM060909.1, on the reverse strand, counting down.
ACCAAACACATATTTTATTTGTGCAGTTGGGCGATGTGTAAAATTTATCGTCCCAATCAATGTCATTCAAATAAGTGTACATAAACAAACCATCTGGTTTGTAAATGAATATTTATTTATTCACTTCACTATTTTCATATTCACGTTAAAAATTATATTTTTAACGATAAAACATTTTATTTCAACCTATGAATTTCTATTCAGTTCATTTGTTCAATAAAATGATATTTTTATTTTTCTAACATATTTTAGAAAATTTCGGCGGCATAACGGCACGATACTAGAAACGGGACGAGGCCTAGCCTTATCCCCGGTCTAGTGAAGGCCCACGCCATTCACTCATCAATCAAATCAATTTCATTTTGCAAACCACAAAATTTGGAGTAAGGGTCTAACCTAGCCTTACTCCTTCGCCTTATAACGGCGCACGTCTAATCCTAACCAATTTATCGATTCGATTTTTCACACCACAAACCACATTCAAACCAATATCGCAATCAATCACCAAACAGTCAAACAAACAAGTCCATGGTCTGTGGACGATTGTGTCGGGTGCTACTAAGCACCGTCTGCATCCTAGTATATATATAACTAGAAAATAAAATTGAAAGGTGAGAAATTCTCACATTTAGCTATCCTAGCTCCACGGCTCTTCATTTGCAGAAGTCTTCGTCGTTTCGCCTTTTTGTCACCTTCGTTGCCCAAGGCCACTATATATAAAAATCGAATTTTTACTTCAAAGTTCAATATATAAAAATCGAATTTTTATTTCAAAGTTCAATATATAAAAATCGAATTTTTATTTCAAAGTTCTATATATAAAAATCGAATTTTTATTTCAAAGTTCTATATATAAAAATCGAATTTTTATTTCAAAGTTCTATATATAAAAATCAAATTTTTATTTCAAAGTAAATTCATTTTTAAAGTTCAAACCTTTTTTCTAAAAATCAGTTTTTACTTTTGTCAAAAATCAGTTTTACTTTTGTTAAAAATCAGTTTTTCTTTTATATCTTTTTAAAATCAGTTTAAAAATCTAATAAAGTCAGTTTTTACTTTTAAAACTAAATCAGTTTTTAAAAACATAAAAATCAGTTTTTTTCTTTCTTTTTTCCTTTAAACTAAATCAGTTTAAATCCTTTTATAAAATTCAGTTTTAATAAAAAAAAAAAAACAGTTTTTCAAATTAAAATAAACGAGTTTTCAGTTTTTTAGACTTAATTAAAAATCAGTTTTTAATTCTTAAATCTAAAATCAGTTTCTTTTTCTATTAAACAAAAATAAAAATCAAATAAGTAAAACTTACATAGGGGGCTGTCGAGTGGTCGGGGAGGGGGGGGGCTTCATCGAGGTTTGCAGATCGGAGGGGGGGGGGGTTTCGCGGCTGTCGATTAGGGCAGGGGTCGCGGGGTTCATCGGGGAAGGGGAGGCGACTGTCGCGAGTTGGGAGGAGAAGCTGGGGGGGTTCGGAGGTGGCTCGCTTGGGCGGAGGGCGGTGGAAAAGGGGGGCGGTGGCTGTTGGAGGGCGCGGGTCTCGATCAGCGAAGGATGGAAGAGGAAGGAGGGGCGGGGTGCGATGGGAGAGGGGCGGCGGATCTCCCCGTGGAGGCGCCATGAACTTCGGCGGCTGCTCCGTCTTCTTTCCCCTCTTTTTTTTTTTTTTTTTTTATTTAGTTTCTGGTTGTAATCGAATGAACGGGGGGGCCAGTACGAAGGTAAAGGGGGGAGAAAGAATTTATTTTATATTTTTTTTTTTATTTAATTATTTAATTATTCTAATTCTAAAAAGCAACTTTTATTTTCGACCTCGAAACGAGGCCCACCGCCTGTCGCCCATAGCATTTTACCCCCATTCCGAACACAATGGGATATGCATCGTAAGCTGATTCGAACGTTACAATCAGTTTTCGTTAGATTTACATTTAAATCACTATATTGAATTTTAAACGTACATTTCAAATTACCGGGGCCGCATACTAACTAGAAAAATTCCAGAAAAATATTTTCTAGCTTCGTATTGACGATACGGTCCTAACAAAACTAGTTTCGTCGAATTCTGAGACCGTATGAAAAATGGCCAATTTCCAGTCGATTAAAATCAACTGAAATGGTCAAAACACGTTTTCCTTTGCCACGCTCACATATTGATTCGAAAAATTATGAAATTTGAAACCTAGCAATAACTTTACATCCCGGACCCAACAAAACTGGTTTCGTCGAAATCCGAGGTCGTTTGCAAAATGTCCATTTTTAAGGGCCTGAATTCCATAGCGACTATTCAGAATTTTCAACTGGACATGTCTTTTGATTCCCGCTACGAACTTTTGATTTTTCGGATTCGTTGGAAAGATATTCACTATTAGATTCCATTATTTTTGGTTTCACTAAAATCCGGATTGTTTTGCACCCGGTACATTCAATTGAAGTTTGAAATCGAATTATCGAACTACCGCGCCATTTTCAATTCTATTTATAATTATATATAAATATTTATATTCTAACGACGTCGCGTATAATATATACGTTTGAATTATATTCAAAATAAATTTCTCGTCGATATTATTTAAAATAATCTATTTTAAATATTCAAAATTCGCTATAATTGCCAAAATAAAAATTTTAAACTGGCCCAGAATTTGCGGGTTGTTACATTATAATAATAGCATATTTCAAACAAGGAATCGGGTTTTAAATGGAAGTTTGTTAAATATAAAATAAGAAAGTGATTTATAAACCATGTTTATAAATGAAATGAAGTAATTTCTTTGGGTAGATTGGAAACAGATTTATTCCAAATATAAAAACTAAAAATCATATTTTTAAATGAGATAGAAGAGGAGATTTTTATGATAAGTAGTGGCAGTTGTGTATTACAAACTCTTATCCATCTCAAGATAAGAATGTTGTCAGTCAAGGTCTGAGAGGTAAATAAAATACGGCTTCACTATTATCAAGGGATGATATTAGTTCGTAATGATAAAGGATGTTGAATTAATTTATTTATAAAGGAATTAATAATTGGAATTCGATTATGTTGAATTTAACTCCAGGGGATTGAAACTGAATATGGAAATCGAGTTTAGAATAAATTCATAATTGAGTTATGAATGTGGCATAAAGTAATCGACGAGTTGAATAATATGAATTGTGAAGTTAGATTTGGATAATGGGCTTAATTTATCTTTAAATATAAAAAACGGAGTTGAAATTTATTTTATAAATGAAGTTAACATTTATATTTAAATTATAATTAAAATGAACTCGCCATAGAGCGGTAGTTCGTAATTTGACGATTCGAACTTTAATTGAGAATATAGAACTCAATATAAGTTGGATTTCGATGAAACAAGTAATGTTATGACCGATTAAATAAAAAAATTCTAATGGAAGAGAAAAATCTGGATTTCGATTTAAAGATTTTGGGTTATGCCAATATCAAATTCTAGAAAAGTTGTTGTAAATCGTTTTAAAACCATAACGATTTAATTAATAAATTAAAAGGATTTTTAGTGAATAAAAATCCAAATTTCAATTAGAAAAACCTAGATTTGATTATGAAATAAATATGAATTCAAGCAAGTTGAATGAAGCAATTTTTGATAATAAAATCGGATTTTGAATGATGGACTGATATTAACTAAATAATATAAGAATATAAATGATATGATTTGAATGGAACTTGATGTAAGTTAAGAAAATTGGATTTTTGAATTAGAATTCGAATTCAAATATAAGGCATGAGTTATAAATGGAATTTGAATTATCATAAATGAGTTGCAATATGATTGAACACTTTTGATTCAAACTATAAGTGAATAGAGCGATTGAATTATTTAAAGAATTAATTAGTGGAATTGATTGCGGTTAAATCAAAATAGTTATATGGATTGGAATAAAATGAAAATGCAGGTGCATGTATATTAGACAGGAATGAGATAAAGTGAATGAAGAGTATGATGATTTTAATTTAAAAGCCCGACAAAAAGGTACATTTAAATTTCCATATGAGGTTTTATGCACTGAATCGACAAGCCGCTTGGCTTTTATATTTTCTTTCTGAATGGAAAGGGCCTAGAGAGGCGAGTTTGGGTTTGAACGATTGACCGGTACAAGGAAGGTGCTGGCGAAATTTTCTGAAAATCTAAGGATTTAGAATATTTTGAAGAAATTTTAAAAATAGAAATCAATATATCGAAATATATAGAATTCGATAAGGAAATTGGAAACATAGTTAATAAATGAGTATTAATTAAAAGGGACCAGTGATTGTTTGATTATTTAATGGATGTTTATTTTTCTTTGATAGTTAAATCACTGACTATCAAAGATTTTTATCATCGTTGTCAGTATGGAGAGGCCGGTTGGATTTAATATCCGAAAACCACTCCATAAGCATAGGCGTTGCGAGTTAGATTATGCTAAAGAAATTGAAGACGAAGTAAAAATGCAAAGGTTGTTTTGTTTGTCCAGACCCAGGACAACTTGTATGGACGAATGTCTGACAGTGTATTCGTACCGAATCACATAAGAGGGTCTTTTCAGGGTATTATGTTGGTGGCGGAGGAATTCATTTCTGTTAGCTTTTTATACCCGTAATATTTTGTGAAGATCAACTAGTGATTTGACGGGTTTAATGATGCGGCATTCAAAGTAAATGGTGACCAGACATTCTGAAAGTTTAGCGTAGCCTTAAGCCTCACAACAGGGAAGTGATAAAAATCGGGCAGGCATCATGGCTAGGTGGGTCATTCCCAAGCAGGGTATATTTGTCACCGATCTAGAGAAAATTCATTATTTATTCTTCTTTCAATTCTGTATCTTACGTATTTCGGTTGGACAGCCGACAACCGTAGGTGACAATATATTCAGTACATTCAAGCTAAATGAGTGGTTGGTCATGTGTGGGCCGGGTTGCAAGATGTTCTTATTGAACCCCAGTATATCCCCTCTAGAGTACACTGATCGGGAGGTGGTCCCATACCTTGTCATAGTTGGAATCCAATCACCAATAAGCGCTCTACGGTTTTTGATTTTATACTATGTATGTAGAGCGTGGGATGCAAGAGTACTACTATTTGATTATTTATTTGATTAGACCGTATTATAATATCACTGGATTTTGATATCAAAAATGTTTTGGGTTATAGTAAGGTAAAAACCGTCCATGTTTATGTGTGGGCTGGTCTTACTATTACCCTTTCTTCCGAAAAAAATTCAAAGTTAAACAATACGGTTGGAGTTTACTCACACCAGCCCCATGACTGACCCAGAGTTTATTTTGTTTTTTTCCTAAACTCTTGGGTGCCCAAATTTGTACTGGAAGACAAGTGTTTCAGGCTTTTATAGATACACTTGGAGGAGCTTGAAGCAGGAGGCTTCGCCGTTAGTTATTTGGAGTATTTCCGCTCTGATGTATATGTATTGTACTTTGATATGGTATGTATATACAATAATGATTTTTGTATTTCAAAGATTATGTTATATAATATATTTTATTCGTTCCGCTGTGAGGTTTTGTTTTGTTATTTCTGTTCTTCTTCTATCTTTTTTTTATTTCTCTAACCTTAATGATTCGTATTTCTATATTATTTGGGTTGTACGTGTGTTGTTTTAGTCAGCTCAGATTGTACGGATTTTTGGGCAATTACACGTTTTAAAATGAATTTATAAGCGATTTATAAAATACGTTTTAAATGGAAATCGATGAAATATATATAATATATATTATATATATTATAATGGCCTAAATAGAATGTGCCGCGCAGCGACCATTCACGAATTTCGACCATTAACTTCAAATGGACGTAACGGGAGATCTGACCGTCGGATTCTCCTAAAACTGGAACCATTGGTTTTGTATCGAAAAGAGATTTCCAATGGATATAAGAGATTTAAATTTGAATGGTTGGATTTCAAATTATGTCCAAATCAATTTCAAAAAAAGTCGCTATGGATGCAGTTCGGTGGCCGTTATTGGAAACCGACTGTACGGACCCTGATAAAATTATTAAAAATTTGGAAAAATTATGTAAAATCATAATAAATGATTTGGAAGGTTTTTGGATGAAAAATTCCAAGTTTTGAAAGATAAAAGTATATTTTTATCGAAATGAACTGGATATTAACTAGTATAATAATCCAATATTTTTAAAGAAATAAGTTGGATTTGAAATGGTTTTGATATAACCAGAATTTTCTAAGGTGTGAATTGAAAAGGATTGGAATGGAAATAATCTTCGGAATATTTCGATATTGGATTTCATGGTTATATGGTTATTGTTATGGGATTTTGGAAGATACAGATATCATTATTCCCAATATGATATCCGTTAGTTTCAGAATTTGATATTGAATATAAGCCGATATAATTTCTGTTTAGGGCCTTGTATTTAAAATCAAATTGGATTTTGGGTTTGTCGTGAATGGTGTCTTTATTAACATTATTCTTAAACCCGATGAGAAAAGAATAAATCCTTTAAATAAGATTTAGTGAAGTTTACCAATTAATATATTTAATTGGAATTGAATAAAAGAATTCGATTTTTGGGTTTATCATGAACGGTGTTTTAGATAACACTTGTTTTTTAACCCAGTTAACATTGAAGATAATATTTGGAATTTATAAAACTTTTTGTTAAGATTTAATGGAAATTTCCCAAATATAGTATTTTCTAATTTAATATATTGAATTGGAATTGAATGGAATTCAATTTGGTAATAATTGAAATGAGATTCTGTGAAGGAAGACCAATACTATTTATGGAATTTAAAAGGCCTTGTTGTTATTCTGTTTATAGTATTAGTACGATACGGAAATTTATATCAATTATATACTGTTATGATTTCCGCGAAGATTCCATTTTGATGGAATATAATTTTGGGGTTTATCGTGAACTGTATTTCAAATGACATTGGTTCATTAACCCAGTTAATGGCAGGACTAATTTTTCTAAAAGTTGAATAATCATCAAGTGATGATTTTTGATATTAAAACCATGTTGGATTTTTAATAAATCTTTAATTAGATCAAAATTTGAATGAGGGGATTAAATTTATCGAATTTATGAAATGATCGAGAATGGAGTACCACCAGTTTTGCTCCAGCTGATAGTTAAATCTTTAATTAGATTTGAACATGAAATGGTATTTCACAGTAGGTGTTAGATATGGAGTACTACCTGTTTTGCTCCATGGGATGAATAGGTTGGGATTGGAAATATAAAATAAATAATCATTTCGGTAAGGCTCGATAATCCCGACTAGTTAATAAAATCTTTTGGAATTGATATCCAAAGGAAGATTAAAGAACAAATTTGAAAAAAATTATCTTTGATAAAATTAATGGGAACCTTTACCTAAAGATGTGAATATTTGAATAAAAGAATATTCTGGATTGGAATGAGGCATATGATGTGCTTTTATAGCACTTGAATATTGATTGTAAAATACGTGAGTTATTCGGAAAGACCGGGTTTAACCCATTTTGAATAACAAATACGATGACTAAAAGTCAACGATGAAGACGGTGGTTGAAGACTAGAGATCTTCCCGTCGTTCGGATGATTACTATTATCTTGATTGCGTTGTACACCCAAGACAAGGTAATAAGTGGTGATCGTCCAGACGTACTTGGAGATCGACCGGATATGCGAGGACCTCTCTTCTGTATTGGACATATGGGATGAGGAATAAGGTGCCTCCGGTTTCGTTCAAACCTACAATGGACTTGTAAGTGGATGTGTGTCTAACATTGGATTTCATTTTATGTTGATTGATTTCTATTAAATATATATTCGTTTGGTGGCGGAGAATTTATTCTCTTGCTGAACACCATTCTCTGAGACGTACAAGCTTAGAGGTAATATATTGATAGACATCAATTGTATGGCGTGAATTGTCAGTGTGGCATGCTAATATGCAAATGATCAAGGATTTTGTTGAAAAGCAGAGTCTTGCACTTGATGATCAAAGCACGGCTTTAATTAGGATAGCTTTGTGTATAGCTTTAATTCGCGACCCTCAAACCTCGGTATGTGTAACGAACTGGGATTTTCGACTCCGAAAATCAACACAAAACGAACATGTTGACTATTCAGACATCAAAAATACCTGATCATTAATAGAAAGAAGTTGGAGGGTGAGAATAGATAAGATAGAAAATTAGAATATAAGAAGAAGAAGAAGAAGAAGAACACAATCAGAGTATACACAAATCTCACAGCGGAACGAATAAAATATAATATATAACATAACTTTGAAATAGAAAAAAAGATATATATACAATGACATTATCAGAGTATAACACTTACACACGGTGGAAATAACAATAGCTATATTATCCTGAAGCCTCCTGCTTCAAGCTCCTCCAAGTATATCTGTAAAGACCTGAACTACTTGACTGCCCGTACAAATTTGGGCACCCAAGAGTTTAGGGAAAACAAAAAAAAATAAACTCTGGGTCAGTCATGGGACTGGTGTGAGTAAACTCAAATCATTTAGTTTAACTTTTCAAAATCCTTTTCAAAAGAAAAGGTAATCGTATGACCGATCCACACATAAACATGGACGATTTTTACCTTACGATAACCAAAACACTTTTGGAAATCAATACTTCTCTGATAATATAATAATGTCTAATCACAAGTAATTAACAATCTAGCAGAACGCTTGCATCTCACGTTCCACATATATAGTATACAAACAAAACCGCGGGCGCTTACTGGAGATTGGATTCCGACTATGACAAGGTATGGGACCACCTGCCGATAGTGTATCTCTAGAGACGAATACACTAGGTTCAACAAGAACGTCTTGCAACCCGGCCCACACATGGCCAACCACTCATTTCGCTTGAGTGTATCGAATGTATACCACCAACGGTTGGGAGCTACCCATCGTTTCCCAAAAAGGGACAGAATCGATAATAGATAAAAGAATGAAATGGATTTTCTCTAGATAGGTGATACACACCCTAATGGGAGCGACCCACTTAGCCATGCTGCCTGCCTGGATTCTGTTATTTCCCGATTGATGAGGCTTGAGGGCATAACGTATCTTTTGGAACACCTGACCACCATTTACTTTGAATGCCACATCGTCATACCTGCCAAATCACAAATTGATTTCCCCAAAAATACCACGGGTATAAAGCAAAGAGAAATGAATTCCTCCGCCACCAAACGTAAGTACGTTTGAAGAGACCAACTTACGCGATCCGTTAGATATACTCTGTTAGACATTCATCCATTCACATTGTCCTAGGACTAGACAAACCGAAGGCACTATTCTGTAAACAGGATAGCCCTTGCATACTCCGTCTTCAATTATCTTCATCATATTTGATAGCAACGCTAACGTCCATACAAAGTGGTTTTCAGATAATGAATCTGATTCCAGTATCTCCGTATTGATGACGGAAAAATGGCCAAAAACTTCGATAGTCGGTGATTTAACTATCAAAGAAAAATAGGTGTACAACCAACGATCTTATTTCTAGATAGAAATTCGATCGATCAATCATCAATCAACACTTATCTCTTTTAATTAAATTAATCATGTATTTATTCATTTCCCATTTCTATATACTCAACATTTCTTATTTCCTAAATTTAAAAAATATACGTCATCAATCATTGGAAAACATTTCCATCTCTGTTTCACATATCACTGTCATTCCAGTATTCTTTCTCATCAACATTTCAATTTGTATGATTAGAAAATATCTCTGATTATATGTGGAAAATGTTTCCAAAATTTATCCATTTGATTTAAATAGATGTTTAAATAAAACATCACTGAGCCAATTTAAACCATTACACTCATTAACTAAATTCACTTAATCAATCTTCACTATCGAACCTTGCCCATCCCTTAGTTAAAAACGAAGTCAATCAAGTTGGGGTATAATTACCTCTCAGACCTTAATTGAACAACATTTCTAACCTCGAAATACACAAAGTTCACCTTTTAAACCTTTAACAACTTCCTTACGCAACTCAGATTCTATTTATGAATCCACTTCTTTATTTTAAAACATTGATTTTAACTATATCCTTATAATTCCTTTCTTCTTAAATATCCAACTTCAAAATGTAACTTTTATTCCTTAATTGAACTAAATAACTAAACCACTAATCTATTAATAAATAAGTAAATCTTGATTAAACCGGAAAGTAAATATTATTTTCCCGAATTCGATATAATCGAATTCAATATATAATTCTCTTTTTCGAATAATCTCTATTCGATAGCTCCTTTCGAATAAACTATATTTGATAACTCTTTCTTCGAATAACTATATTCGAAAATCTCTCTTCGAATGATTTACATTCGATTAACTCTCTTCGAATGATTTACATTCGATTAACTCTCTTCGAATGATTTACATTGGATTAATCTCCTTTAATTCTATTCGAATAAACTATTTCGAATAACTTTTTTGGATTAACTTATTTGGATTAACTCATTTTGATTAACTAATCTTGACTAACTCAACTCGATTAACTCAACTTGATTAACTCAACTTATTTAACTCATATCGAATAACTAATATTCGATTAACTTATATTCGAATAACTATGTCTGTTTTAACTTTATTTCGAATGGCTAATATTCGATTTCACTCCATTCACTTGACTCTAGATCGTAGCGATCACAATGGTTACGCCTGATTTCCTCAGGAAAACATCCGACCACCGTAGGATATCTGCAGCCCTACAAATTACGCTAGCAGTCGTACGAAATGGCAACTCATCATGAATAACTATGTTTGACTAATTCTATCTCTAATAACTATATTCGATCAACTCTAATTGAATAACTAATATTCAATTAACTCTACTGATTTAATCTAACTAATTAACACTAATCAATTACTCTAATTCGATTAACTCTTAATCGACTAACTCTTCGTCCATATTCAGTTTCAAATATCGATATTGAAATCGATTCTTCTCTATATAAGTCCTGACCTATATATCCTATTTATCCAATGATAAACATTTTATTTAATTTATAAAATATTATTTGTAAATTTATTTTCTCAATCTATCAGTTAGAATAGATTTATTTAAATTTTTTTGCTTTAATTCCATATCATGTCATACCCGTGTGCGAAGCACAGGTCTAACCCTTTCAAATATAAAATCCTCTTTTATACTATTCTATTCACTTTTCAAGTATTACCTTTTATAATCAATTTATTTACAAAATAAATCCCTTTTTGATAATTCTATTTATTTATAAAATATTTTCTTTTTATATAAAATCTATTGATTTTATAAGTAATTCCTTTGATAATCTAACTATTTCCTTTTCTATTGTTTTACACATATTTCCTCTTTCTATTCTATTTATTTTCAAATAAATATTACTTTTCAATTCTATTTGTAAATTGTTTACAAATATTTCTTTTCAATTCTATTTGTAAATGTTTTACAAATATTCCCCTTCAATTCTGCCTATTTGATTAACAAATAAATATTCCTTTTTAATCTATTTATTTTCTAAATAAATATTTTCTTTTTATAAAAGCTTTTGATTTTATAAATATTTCTTTTTCAGTATGTCATTGAAAATTTTCTTTTTAACATTCAAGTATTTGTTATGGTATTTAACGTACCATATAACAATGATTGGTACCATTCAACCATACAAATCAATAACAGATTTCATATCACATCATTTAACATAATATATGAAAAACAGTAAAATAAATGTTGAGGAACCCAGTTGGGTCCCTCCGACCTGTTTCTTTGCATCCACAGATGTTAAACAATAAAATAAACATCAATTTCATTTCACTATGAAGTATTCTCCTAAACAGAATCCATATTTGATTAATGATTTATATCTATATCGTTATCTATATTTTCAATCAACTGACTAGCAGTTCAACCAAACAGCCAACACACAACAAACAACCATTATTTATCAGTTATAAAAATATGTTATAAAAACATAACTGAGAAGAGTTAGTGATTTTTACTCTCCTTGGACGATCGTCGTTAAATAACGATAACTGTCGCTTGATTCAGACGGACAATTTATTTCGCTATAAATTGTAAAGAGCTTCGATTCACTCCCAGTTAGTTCCATATGAAGATTTCGTCAAGACAATTACAGCATCTTTTGTTTGGTTTGATTCTGATAATACACACAAGTTATAACATATTTAGTCTTATGATTTAAATAATATAGTAAATTCTAAATTAAATGTTAATTAAACTCAGCACTTTACTTAAAAATCACGAGCCGGCCTTATTTTCCTTTCTTCTTCCTGCTCCATTCAAATTGCAATCGAAAACGTTCACCAACAATCTCGAATGCTTGAAATGAGCAACCACTTGTTTGATGTTTCAATTTTTGCAGCTTCTTACCGTAGTACTGAAGGACTTCCCTGCTTTTCAGCACATGGATCCGAACTTTATCACAGTTTCAACATTGTTTCCATCACAAAAACTAATTCCCACCATAGTTGTCCTTAAACAAAAATGATTTCTCCTCCATCAATCAAACAAACAAAAACTTCCTAAATAAATCATCCCTTAAACCATGTTTTAAAATCTTTAAACCTCCTCCTTCTTGTGGCCGAATTTACCCTCCAACTCCTGTAAAACATCCCAACCTTCCGTTCGTGCCACAGCGCTTTCCCCCCACAGTCCGTCGTCCCCTTTTTTTAACGCAGGAAATTAAGTTTTCAGCTTCCCTTAATACCTATATTTGCAAAACAATATTCTCCCCAGGCAAAATAGAACAGCTCGACTTCCACCTTTTCAATATTCAAAGAAGAACCTTGACAACATGAAACCACCGCCGTAGCCACCATGGGCCATCGGACCCCACCTCAACGCGCCCTAGTTTTCCACCACCGAGACCTTCATCCACCCGAAACATTGATCTCCAGCAACCTTCCCTTGCTACAGAAATTGCAATCAAACAGAAGCCCCCTTTATTGTCGAAAGTTTATGAATTACGACCACCATAAGTCATCCAACTACCCTCAATCGAGTCGTGAACCTCCCATCTACCAATGCTAGAAGCGGCAGCCATCAAGATCGCGTGAGTTCACCGGAATCAGCATGAACTCGTCGCGTCCGTAAACGGAGTTTTCAGCCTTAATGCTGTGTCATCTGAAAGTTACACGAGTGAAGGATTTCTTTCCAGTGATTGAAGAAAAACTTTGATTTTCTCTTTAATTTCAACGTGATGGTTTTGTTTTAAGAAGAGAAAGAACGGCAGCTCATGAAGAATTGACTGTAGACGAAAATGATTTAGGGTAAGGAGAGTAAGTTAGGTTATTTATAGGAGAAAAATAATATTTTTATATTCGATTTTATATTTATTTTCAAGAAACCGCTATTTGCATTTATCATTAAAAATCCATTTAATCACATACAATACCCAAAAATCATGAAAATGGGCATGCAGCTACAGTTCGACATTACAGACCCAACGAAACTTGTTTCGTCGAATTCTGACTCCGTATGCTTACATAGCGTATTTTTAAAGTCCGAAAATTGACTGTCTTTCACGTTAAAATTTTCCCACGGTCACATCTTGACTCTAAAAATCATGAAAGTTGAAATCTAACAATAATTTGACATAACGAATCCAACAAAATTGGTTTCGTCGAATTTGGAGGTCGTTTAAAAAACTGGCTATTTCTAAAGCTCTAAATAACCCATTTAAATATATAAATATATTTAAAAACAATTACATTAAATATTTAAAAATAGATATTATCGTATATATTCACACTAGAAAATCATACACCTCCACTGGGATTTATAACTCGATATTTCAAAACCCGGAGTTAGATCGATATTCGATTTATATTTAAAATCCATTTAAAATATAAATAAATCGATATAAATTAAAAAGGAATTCCATAGTGACTTTTCTGAAATTTGATTTGGATATAACTAAAAATCTACATGACGAAATTCTGATTTTTCTCTTCCACTAGAAAAATATACGTCACCAGCTCCTAACGTTTCTTGTTTCACAGAAATCCGGCTTAAAACAAATCCTGTACATTCAGTTGAAGTTCGAATCGCCAAATTACGAACTGCAACTCCATTTCAAGCTCGATTTTAATTATAATATAATTATACGTTCAAACTTCGTGTAAATAATATATTCATTTTTTCCTATTTCAATTCTAAACTGAATTAAATATCACAGATGATCCAATTCACACCATTTTGTGAATTCCACTATTTCTGACTATTTCAGAAATTAAATTTATTATTATATTATTTATTTTAATTAAATTAAATTTTCACTATAATTTAATTCAACGACCATTTCAATCTCTCAACCCCTATTTATATAATTAAATAAATTAATTATTATATCACACACGTTTCTTTCTAGCTAGGAGTGGTGTCATGGTATGGAGCCCAGACATTTTTACTTATGGGGATGATGGAATGCAAGGCGCCTTGGATTTGAGTCTCTAGTGGCTCTTGATATGGTCAACGTACTGACCATTTTAGAGGTCTGATAGGACTGCGAAACGTGTGTTCGGGAATAACCAATCCATTAAAGTAAGTGTGGACCGGCACTGCAGGATCCAAGGACTCGCCAGCGTCTGAGCCTTCGGTCATTCCGCTAGAGATGGCCCGAATCGGTAAGGAGCACATCCCTTGCCTTGACTCATGATGGAAATCCAATTTCCAATACGACATTCTTCATTTTAGTTGTAGAACTAGTATGGCGACATGATATATGGTACTCATGCTATCTATGATTGATATATTTATATTAAAGTTGATTTTGACACTATGCATTTATAGTAATATGTAAATGATTTGTTTTAAATGTACCAAGCATGTTTGGCTATTATATGGGAAAACTCTATCCTCCGGCTTGCGTTGCATTGTGTGATAGGACTTGAGTCTTATAATAGCTTCATTTTTCAAAAAGCATTGTGTTGTTTTATTTTAAACTGAGATTCATATGGAGTAAACTCGTTCCGTCTTATATGGCGTAGTCCCATGATTTCCCAACTTTTAAAGTAAAGATTTAATAACTGTTTTAGTTCTCACACCAGTCCCATAACTGACTCAGAGTTTATTATTTTAACCTAAACTCTGGGTGCCCATATTTTTCACACGAGCAGCTAGTAGTTTTGGTTTTCGCAGATATTTCTTTTCACATGATCCTAGATTATAGTTGGAGCTATATTCAGAAAGCTTTGTATTCGTATTTCTCTTTCAGATGTGGTTGTAGATGATTTCCGCTGTATATTATACTTGTGTATTATTTTCCGCTGCTTTATAATTTAGTTCTCTGATATTGTATTTCCAATGAGTAATATTTATTCATACTGGAATATTCTTGTACTCTAATGTAAATTGTTGTAATAATAGTGAAATGTTGTAGTGTTTGTGTTCTGACGCAACGTGTTCTCAAACAATCCGCTATTTCTCTTCACTTCGGAGATCGGGGGATTTTGGATCATTACACTTTTCTTGATTGATGAATGATCATTTTGGTGTCTTTTAGCCAATAGTCATCAGTTTTAACTTCTTTTCTGCAAAACAACATACCTTTTCAAAGAATTAAGTGACTTTTCAAAATAACTAATTGTAATTTAAGATAATAACATCCTGATGATTCTGTTATCTATCTATTTAAACTTTTTAAGAAATCATATCACGATAACTTGATTTTTCAATAAGATTGAATGCAAACTCATCTAATACTGATGCAATGCATGAATATAAACTAGTGTTCAAAATTTACCATTTAAAATTTTCAAAAATCAGATTACGAACTTTTTTGAAAAACCTTGCTCTGATACCAATTGTTAGGGATTGCAGAATGGATCGATAAGGCAAAACAAACACTAGAGGGGTGAATAGTGTTTCTGAGAATTTAAACAAAATCTAAAACCTATGTGAACTACTATATTAACAGAAACAATCACAGACACAGAATCAAACACAAACACAAATATAAACAAAAATAAAGTATAGAAAAGGAAAGAACACACTAGATTTTATACTGGTTAGGATTGCTCCTACGTCCAGTCCAACACAACGCTGGATTGCGCAGAGTTTTACTACTATATCAATAGTCAATTACAACCTCCTTGATTTCACGGCTAAAAGGGATACCATCGATTACCCATCCCTGATTTCACGGCTACAAAGGATACCACTAATTACTCCTCCGTGACTTCACGGCTACAAGGGATACCACCGATTATCTATCCTTGATTTCACGGCTAAAAGGGGTACCAACGATTACTTACATAGCTCAAACAATTACAAACAACCCTATAACTCTTCAATAGCACTTGATTCAGAGAGTATTGAGTAGAGAGTGAGAAGAGAAGAAGTTTAATGAAAACACAATTGAATTTGGCAGAGTATAAGTGCAGAAATCATAAAAATGAGAAAGAATAATGGTGTAACAAAAGGAGATAAAGACGGAGAAGAAGAATAATATTAAAATTCAAAATCAACCCCTATTTATAACATTTGAAAGATTGCAACATTTCTGAAGCGTTACAGATGGTGAAAATACACTTCCTTTCAAATTTAAATTTCCGACAGTTATATGTTGACATAGCCATGAATGTATGTCGACATATCCATCAACTTTATGATTTTTAAAGCATTTTCGAAGTATTTAAATTAATATTTAAATTATGTAAATTCCTGAAAGAAAACTAGTTACTAAAACATTATTTTTCAAGTATAAAAACATAAGAAAATATTATTTAAACATATGATTAAATACTTAACATATATGTTATACGAAAACTATGTATAATATAATTATAAACATGTATAATATAATTATAAACGTATATACAGGAATTTATAAAGAAATATTTATAAACCATATATGTATAAACAAAAGGTTATATGAAGAATCAAATATAAACTCAGTAAAATATATTTAATAAAACCAAAAATATAAGAATACTTATAAATTAGGAAATATATTTGGAATCATAAGTTTCAAAACAAAAGTAAAATAATTTAGTATTTGAAATTTTAAAAAGAAAATTTGATAAACAGAATTTGAACCTTGTGTGCTATTTAGAGTCTTACATAAACTAGACTCTATTACTATATTTATCTTGAGCTGTTGAACTCTTGAAATCTTGATTACTCATGAGTCTTGAATCTTGAATCTCTGAAACTGTACATTCTTTAGTATTTAAGTCCTGTATACAAATCCAACATATATATGTCTATATATTCTAGATAGAGATGTTAGCATATATTTTATAATCAATGATAATTAAAATAAGATTTTTGTCATCAAAGCTCCATTCTCTAACAGAACCCAATCTTCTAAAGGGCATTCAGATACTAACATGGTTCTGTATGTATCTTGAGGCTGTAGTACCAGCCTAAGGCCAAGGGGATGCTCCTCCCCCACCTCTACGAGTTGATAACTTCTCTAAGTTATACAATGACTTCTGCGCTATGAGAAGCAAACCATTCCGGGGTACCGAAAGCTTTGTTCAAACCCAAAACTGGCTACGAGAGACGGAGAATTTGTTTGGCCATTTTGTGGTCGACGATCGAAGAAAAATATAGTCGTTTGCATGGAAACTTAAAGATAAGGCTTCCTACTGGTAGGAAGTAATGCAAGTTAGACAACCACTAGTGACTTGGGATGACTTCAGGTAGAGATTCGAGATGAAATTCTTGTCTCAAGTAGAGGAGGGATTGCAAATGGAGAGATTCGTGGCTCTAAAGCAAGGAGATATGTCTGTTAAAGACTATGTAAACAAGTTTAATCAACTAGCAAGGTTTGGGCTAGACTTGGTGAATCCTCCCCATAAGAAGGCGCTTAGATTTGCAAGAGGGTTGAACCAACCTCTCCAAGGACTTACTCTATCTCACATAGCTATTGGGGAAACTTTTGAAAGGCTATTTGATGTGACACTTATGCACATGGATTGCAAGGAAGAAAAGAAATAAACTAAGACTATGGAGACTCTAGCTAAAGGTGAAAAACAGAAACGGTGGCCCAAGAATGGAAAGCAATAAAAGTGGAAAGCCTGACAAGGCTTAAATTATAAAGGACGTAAAGTGTCATGGTTGCAGTGCTATGGGTCATTTTGTAAAAAACTATAAAAAGAGAAAAGGAGCTTGCTTTAATAGTGGACATATGGGAATCTTCTCTAAGAAATGCCCTAATAAGCAAGGGGAAGGAATTTCTATACAAGTACATGCTTTGGAAGCAAGTGGACCTGATTGAGGTAGGAAAGTCACGGTTGAATGTTTGATTTCCCTTTTTGACTATCCAGTTTGAACCCAGTTTGATTATGGCGCTTCACACTCAATTATATCTAGTTCTTTAGTTGATATTCTGCCCCTAAATACTAGTATAGTCTCTGAATCCTTAGTGGTCTCAAACCCCATAGGAGGATCAACTCATTTACCCATGATGTGTAGGAGATTAAGAATTTCCATTTTGGGCATCGAATTTGAATGCGACGCATACGTGTTGGGCTTTATAGACTATCGTTTGATTCTAGGCATGGATTGGCTAGCCATGTATGGTGCCATTCTTGATTGCAATAAGAGAGTGATTAGACTTCTTTCCTATCACGGTGGGACTCTCAAAATTTCCTGCCACCTACGGGGGTCGGTGATGCTCAATTTTCTGGAATTGCTTGATATTTATGTTGATGACTTATGATATGTGCCCATAGTTAGAGACTACCTAGATGTGTTTAAGGAGGTTAAGGGCCTAACTCCAAAGCATGAGATCGACTTCTGGATTTACCTAGTAGAGAATGTGTAGCCAGTTGCTCTATCAGTGCGCCACATGGCTCCTAGGGAAAGGAGGGAGCTCAGCAAGCAAGTAAGGGAGCTATTCGAGAAAGGTTTTATTAGGCTAAGCATTTCAGAATGGGGAGCTCCATTCTTCTTCACAACTAAGGCAGATGGCTCAATAAGCTCACCAAGAAGAATAGGCACCCGCTACCGAGAATTTATGACCTATTTGATCAGCTAGTTGGCACATCAGTTTTCTCGCAAATGGATCTGGCTACGAGGTTTCATCAGTTGAGAGTGGCAGAGGAAAACATAGAAAAGTCTTCATTCATAACTCTAGATGGCTTCTTCGAATGGTTGGTTATGCCTTTTGGGTTAACCAATGCACCTGCCTGTTTTTGTGGATTTGATGAGTAGAGTGTTTAGGGAGTTTCTGAATAAGTTCATGGTGGTATTTGTGGATGACATTCTGATCTTCTCAAAGAACGAGGAGGAGAATGCCCAACACTTAGGAGAGGTTTTACGTACCCTTGGGTTACATCAACTCAAAGTAAAGTTTTCTAAGTGTCACTTCTGGAGAAAGGAAGTAAGGTTCGTAGGGCATGTGGTATCCAAGGATGGGAAAACAGTGGACCCCGCAAAAGTCATTGCAGTTCATGATTGGAGCGCTCCAAAAAATGCAACAGAGGTGAGAAGTTTCTTAGGCTTGGCGGGCTAATATAGAAAGTTTATCAAGGATTTTGCAAGAGTATCGGCGCTACTTACCCAATTGACAAAAAAGAACTTGGTTTTTTCGTGGAGCATCGATTGTGAGGATGCCTTTCAGGGATTGAAGAGGGCTTTGACAACAACCCCAGTTCTGACTCCACTAGATGGAAGCAAGATGTTTATGGTTTACACAGATACTTGTGGCATAGGGCTTGGTGTCGTTCTGATGCAAGAGGGAAGGATAGTGTGCGATGGAAGTACATAGTTGAGAGTTCATGAGAAGAACTACCCAACCCATTATCTAGAGTTGGTTATTATAGTGTTCGCATTGGAGTCTCAGCGACACTATCTACTTGGAGAAAATTTTGAGCTATATATGGATCATAAGTAGCTCGAGTACTTGTTCTCACAGAAGGATCTCCATTGGCAACAACAGTGGATGGAGTTCCTAGCGTCCTATGACTTCAAGATTGCTTATACCCAAGCAAGGGTAATGTAGTGGCGGACGCAATGAGTAGGCAGAGAGTAACTTTGAGTCCTCTATTCGTAGAAAGGCGGAGCTTGGAATACATCTCGACCTTTAATGTTAAGCCTTCTACGGATTTCACCGTCATATTATTGGCTTCATTGGAGGTGCGACCTACTCTATTAGAGCAAGTTAGGTCTAGGCAATAAGAGGACCCACAAATTTCAGACATCTTGGATAGGCTTAGTGGAGGAGAGACTTCTAGTCACTTTGCTAGATATACCGTGGACGATAAATGATGGCTAAGGCGATATGGAAGGCTATGTGTCCCTAAGATTAGGGAATTGCTTAAAGCAGTGCTTGAGGAAGCCCATCATTCTCGGATGACTATCCATCCAGGAGGCGACAAAATGTAACGAGACATGAAGATGGTTTTCTTTTGGGCTGGCATGAAGAAAGATATATTGGATTTGTAGCTCGATGCATGAATTCCCAAAGAGTAAAGGATGAACAAAAGAAACCAGACAAATTGCTTCAGCCCTTAGATATCCTGCAACGGAAGTGGAAGGGCATCTCTGTGGACTTCATCGATGGATTGCCTCGGTCAAGGAAGGGAAATATGAGCATTTAGGTGATAATAGATAGACTTACAAAGAGCACTCATTTTATTCATGTGAAGGGCAAGAGGACGTCATCCTGGCTGGCATTAGTTTATCTCCAAGAGATAGTTCGATTGCATGGGGTACCTTCCAGAATAGTAAGCGATCGCGACCCCATCTTTACTAGCGAGTTTTTGGAAGAGCTTGCAAGAGGCATTAGGTACATAGCTACGTTTAAGCACAACATATCATCCTCAAACTGAGAGGGTGAACATAGTTCTTGAGGATCTCCTAAGATTGTGTATCCAAGACTTTGGAGGGACTTGGGAAGAGCACCTTCCTTTGGTGAAGTTTGCCTACAACAACAGTTAACAATCAGGCATAGGTATGGCACCCTTTGAAGCATTATATGGACTACCGTGTAGATCACTGACTTATTGGCGGGAGCCTACAGACAGGCTTCTACTTGGACCAGATACGATCTAAGATACTTCTGATTGACTTATTGGCGGGAGCCTACAGACAGGCTTCTACTTGGACCAGATATGATCTGAGATACTTCTGATTGATCTTATCCGTCAAAGAATGAAAGCCACTCAAAACAGACAGAATTCTTATGCTGGTAAAAGGAGGACCAACTTGGAATTTGAAGTGGGAGATATGGCCTTCATTAATGTGTCACTGCTAAGGAATGTAGTTCGCTTTGGCTCAATAGGGAAATTGGCGTCGAGATTTATAGGGTCGTTCCCTATAGTAGAGAGGATAGGGCAGATGGCTTATAGGATTAAATTACCGGATTGACTGGCGGGAGTACACGACGTATTTCACGTTTCTCATCTAAGGAAATGTCTCCATGATACGGCAGAGATAGTATAGCCGAGCACTCTTGATGGCGTGGAAGTTGAGAAGGAAGCATTAGTGAGACGAATTCCTACTCATATTATTGGACAGAAATCAAGAAGCTACGAAACAAGGAAATCAGATTAGTTAAAGTGCAATGGGGAGAAGTCCGCGAAGATGCAACGTGGGAACCCGAAGATAGGATTCATGCTTCTTATCCTTTTCTTTTTGAGAGTACGTTCTTGACTTCTTTTCCAAGCTATTACTTTGCATTTTCTTCTATCATTCAAGTTATTTATCCCATCGTTCAAACTTTTCGATCGTTAGGAAGAATCCAATGGTTGGAAACAAGTATTTGAAACACGTTATGATTAATGGTTGCAAGTGGATACAAGTGCTTGTTAGTAGTTTCTCGTGGATACATATACACAAACTAGGAACTAGATCTGCTCAATCACTCACACATTGCATATGGATATGTGTGCGTTTTAGATTTTCTATGGATGAAAATGAATGTATCATCATACGGATGTTGCATTTTGTAACAACCCACTATTTTTTTGGTTTAAATTCTGATTTAAATTGATATTTTATTTTGAAAATATTCTATGGTTTTTCATAATGGGGATTTGAAATTTGAAATACGTATAGTGAGATGTAGCAGCTATGAAAATTTCATCGGAAAATTTGATTGTTTGTCGATTGCGCAAATTTTTAGTCCAAAATAGTGCATAACCATTCAAATTTTATCAAATTTAAAATCTCTTTGAAATCAGTTCGGACAAACATGAAAAATATTATATTCTTTGCCACGAATATAATGGCAAAATTCATTTTGTGAAAATTGAACGTTTTGACCACCGTTTTCCTATCCGCATTTTACGTTTAAAGAGGTCTGTAACGCGTTTTTGAATGAAGCATCATGACAGTGCAAACTGTATACCATTGCGTCTGTCTCGTCGAGTTGATTACCACAATATATCCATTTGTCGGTTTCGGCGATCGGTTCGTATTGAAATTGCGAAAAGGCTTGAGCAATTCATTTTTGAAACAGAGCCATTTGAGTTCGATATGTCCCTTTTCGGATCCCGCATACTTTTCTTGACATTTTGGGTTTGCAAAACCCATCCTTTTATTTTACTAAAGCACTCATTTAATTTTTTGTTTCCAAAATTTTAAAAAGTAGTGCACTACTTTCATTTTTTTCCAATTCCTTTTTATGCATGCACGTAACATTCAACATTTCATTTCAAAATGCCCCAAAGTCGTGAGTCCTCTCCTTTTCCATTTCAAAAGCCATGTTTAAAAAAAATTCTATTTCACATCAAAGCCTATATCGAATTTGAAATTTTCTAACTATGATCCTATTTTCATGCAAATGATTAACGTGATAAAGTGGGCACATTATTTACTACCCACATCATTTCCTATCCACTATCTTCTTATTTCCAAGTGCCGTATAGCCATTATTTTGTCAAAACCGAAACCCATTGTTTTCCCCTCTCAAGCTCCATACCAGCAACCGACATTCACCACCCTCCAGCAAAACCCGAACCCGCATCATGCTAAAACCCGTTTTCAAACAATAACAAAAATGAATAAAGAAAAAAATGTTGTGGCTATCTCCTTGAGTAGCCGCCACCATGTTCAACATTGCATCTACCAGAGCTCCAAAAATGCAGCTCGACCTCAGACCATTTCCCCTGACTACCATCGAAGACCAGTTGTCCTCCCTCCCTAGTATTACGCCCTCCATCAGATCTATTTCCCCACCATAGTGCCAACCCATTCACCCTCCTACCATGAAGCCCACACAGAACCAATCCCTTGCAGCCACTGGGTGGCCTTTACCAAATCCGCCCAAAACACAGCTGTTGAACCACTCACTGCCGCATCCAATAGCTCCGCGTCCTGCCGACTGCATGGCCATGCAGATCTGCTACCCTCCGGAGTGCCTTTGTTTTTTCTTTGGGTTCGTTTGGGGTGTGCATAATTTTGTGTGTGGGTATATATATTTTATGTGTATTAGCTGAGTGTTGTTAGTTAAGTGAGTGACTGGATATTTCCGTGAGTAATCAAGTGTATGTGGTTTAGTGTTTAATTATATAATTTAAAATATATTTATATGCAGTTTGTGGGTAAGTGTGTGTATGGGTTTGTATGGGTTATGTGCAGGTTTATGTGAGTCTATGTTACTTGGGCGAGTGAATTTGTGTGTGCGTGTGTCATATGTGTGTGTTTTTATATGAATATATGTATTTATAATGGTTTTGGGATTGTTTATATAATTAATAATATATAAAGATGGTTTTGATATATTGTGAGTGAGCGTTGAATTTTAAATATATATTATAATTTTTCTATTTGCATGTGTGTGTATATATATAATTTTGTTAAAAGATATATTATGTTTATTTTTGAATTTGAGTTTGGTGTTGAGTTTGAATGCCACTCCCAAAACCCAATAGTCAAACCGATCCGTGAGAAATTCCCTAACCACCTCTTATAAAAATATATATTATATTTTGAGTGATTATCGAGTTGAATCCATTTGAAATCATGCCTAAAAGTCATCGTTTCATTCTGCATCAATCCGACTGTTGTTTCCATTTTATGCCACAAAAGGTGAGTTTATCTCACACTAGACCTACATCGTTTCATGGATGTTAGATCAACATAAATGAACTGTTATGAAATGTATAGGATTGCTGGTAGAAATTGTTTTATTTGATATGTATGCACATTTCATATACGACACGATATATTTATATGACACGTGCATGGATGATATATATTTTATGATGTGATTGATGAAATGTGGTAATTTGTTTACGATTGTTGATTTCCCTAATTGAGAAAATCACAAAGGGTTGAAATGATACATACCCGAACGAACATTAGATTAGGAAAAATCGTTATGGGTTGAAATGATAGGCCCAAATTATTTTTACCGTATTTGGGATTATGGGTTGAAATGATATACACTCGTAAAATATTTTAAATTGTGGGTTGAAATGACAAATATCTGTATCACTTGACCATAGGTTAGAAAATTATATACGAACATCGTTGGTCGTTTTTTCAAAGTAAAGTGATTTGAAAATTTTGATTTTTAAATAATAACTTAAGATTTTATATTTATATTTTAAATATTTTTAAACTTAAATTTTGTAAAACTAAATTAAATGTTTTAAAATGATTTTATGAGTAAATATGGATTTAATACTTATTTAAAATTTTACTTATAATTTTATTTTAAGCCATATAATTTAATCATATATTTATTTTTAAATTTTTATATTATATTAAATAATTCTTTTAAACCTATTTCTATATTATTTTAATCTTATATATGTTTATAATCTACATTCTAGTTAATTTTAGAATTTTATAAATTTATATATATATATATATTCAAAGTTAAATTTTCTTTTATATATTTTATAAACTTTAATAATAAACTAAAAGGTAGATAAGTTAAGATTTTCGCTATTTGAATTCGAGGTTTAAAGTTTAAATTTTAAATAACAATATATTTGATTTAATGAGTGAACTCATACAAGATATGAATTCGAATTCGAATTCGAATTAATTTGAGCTTATAAGAGACGAACTAGAATTATGAAATTGTTTTTGAAATTGAATTTCCAAATTTAAGGAATTTTCTAAATCGAATTTATTTGAATGGTTTTGAATTATATGACATATTTGAATTGAAATATACGGTTTTGATGCGATTTCATAAGTAACGATTTTGAATTGTATTACTTGAATTATAAGATATAATATGTTTTGTTAAAATTGAAATATATGGTTTGTTTTGAATTATATAAATTGAAATAGAAGATTTCGATTCGAATTGTGAAAAGTTAGAACTTAAACCTAAGTGATTGGATCTTGAATTGAATCAACAAATTCTTATAAAAGGCGAAAATAGATTTTTATGATTTGTTTAACTTGAATTGTAAAGTTTTGATTTGAGTTGCCTACATTGAATTCAAACTAAAATGTTGGATTTTTTGAATCGACTTAAAGAGAATTCTTAGAAAGGTGAAAATTAATTTATTTGAATAGTTTGAATTTGAATTCTTGCGAACCTAAATCAAAATATATATCTTTGAAGTTAAATATTTAATCGTGAATTCGAATTTGAACCTGAGAGTCATATATTTGATTTTTTTAAAGTGATTTATAAAATAATGACCACAGTATGAAAAATGTAACTGTTTCATTGCTAAAGAGACCGAGATCGGCTATTTTCATACTCTTTGCCAATACTAAAAACCACTTTAACAACTGTGTATGCGGTGGAGTTCTATAATGAAGTAGGATGGTTTGGCGGCGATTACTAGATTTGAAGAAAGAGAACGATGATGGATAGCCTTAACCTTCGAGTCATAATTGAAATGACTAAAACAGGAGCCATACACAGGCCAATTTGAGTAAGAAACTCTTAGCAGGCATGCTTCTTTGATACTATATACAATACTTTGTGACTGATTTTGGTGTCTTTGATTTTGGGACATTGTCTGAGGTGGGCGGTAGTCGCAGCTATGCGTTGCCTCTAGCTTGGGTCCGCAATCCAGTAGAATCACTACTGATGGGTATTGCCTCGATGCCTTAACATATTTATCCTGATCGAGCCCCAATGACTTTGATTTGTACCGTACCTATGGTGTGCCCTCTGATAGCCACTACATTACTGTGGACTTTATGATATCTGTATAGACTATGGTATTATAAATAGTGTAAGTGTAATAATGGTAATCCCGCTTATGCTATTTTAATATTTTTATATTTCCCGTAGACACTATTATAATAGCGTATTACATTATATGATATTAGTTTAACAGATCCTTAGAGGATGGTGATCCCAAACATCCTTTAAGTTACTGATGCATTTCATTTGAGTTGATTTACTTCCATAAGAATGTTAGTCCTGATCCGGGTCATTTTGTTTTTTGCATTATTGCTCGGGTCAGATCGAGTATTACAGCTTTCGTGGTTCACTCTTGGAGTTTGGAGCTTATATTGGGTTTTGCTCACATGTGTCTACTTTTTCAATTGATCCATTTTCAGTTATTCTTATCATCTCCTTTTCATACAGTTATCAGTTTACTTAGTAGCTTCATGAACTGTTATTTATGTATTTTCCGCGGTGAGATATTATATTGCTCTATGTTTGTGATCTGTGATTTATTCTATTTATCTCAGAAGCTGATAATATTCGCCATTTCGAATGGTTTGAGTTGGTTTAATTATCGGCTTAAAGTGGACGAAAGACGATATGTTACACATTTGGATGAATGATTGGGCACACATATGGAGTTTACAAGTTATACTAAGACTATTTGCATACATCTTGGATTCATGGCACAGACATATATTGCATTAAGGAGGTCAACTAAATCAGTCGACCCTCTGATTTTCGCATTAGTATAAGGACATATGCACATAGACCTTGCATAAGCTCATATAAGCATTAGAAATCTCATAAAGACAATGTATGCCTGTGAATATGTATGAGTAGATGGTTATAGGTGGATGTTAATATAGTAACATTCTTCTAGACTTGGAGTCCTCGGGGACAAAATCCTTTAAGTAGGGGAGAATGTAAGACCCCAAAATATAATACATATAACCATAATAAATATTCAGAATTAACTGAAACCTGCATTACCATTGCATCGACTCGGAATTTTGGCTCAGGTAGACCCCAAGTTTGCGTAAAGCGGACAATGTATGAAGAAGTTAGGGGCTTTAGAAGTTTGTACACATATAAGATGCTTATGTATAAATATATATTAAATAAGGTTCCAGAATTTCGAACGAAGTAAGCTGGAAGGGGAAGCGGGAAATTGTGACATTAGAGGACGACCCACTCCAGCCCGGGTCTACCCATGGGTCGACCCAAGGGTGGCTGGGTCGACCCGTAGGTCGACCCAAGGGGTAGGTGGTTCGACCCAACCCTGATCCATCTGAATTCTGCCTTCTAAACCTGGACTATTTTGTGACTCTATTCATGCCGACTCAGCATGACTTATATGGTTCAGATTTAAAACCTAAAATCTAAGGGGTGATGTTGGCTCAGTAACTTTATAAATAGATGGCTTCCCTCATTCCCAATTCACACAAATTCTTCATATCTTACACTACCTCTAAATTATTCTGAAAAATATAAACATATAATAGGGGAGCGCTGCTAAAGGTTGGATCAAACAGAGGCAACATTAAGACTTTCATGCGTACAACTTGGATTGGACTTGGACTTTCTATGGCCTAGTATTATATATATTTATCTTCAACAAGACTCACTATGAGTTTCAATTATTTGCAGATCTGATTTCTTGGGCCTTGAACATGACAGTTAAATAAAATTGGTTAGGATATATAGTGTTAGTAAAATAAATGTTATACCTGTTTTCATTGATAATCATCTATGTCGTTATAATAAGTTATAAATATGCCTGCTATACATATGCTTGTGATATTGGATCATTAAACAAGTTGTACATATGCTTGTGATGTTGGAAAATTAACAAGTTATAAGTATTTATCTTCCTTTTCCCATTTTCTAAGTTTTATGTTTATTTCAGTCTTGCTTATATGCCTGATTTGTTTCTATTCTCTGTTTTTTCCTTTTTACTTTACGTTAAGCCTAGACCTTCAGAAGCCTAGGCTATACCCGACTAAAATATGTGTGTGTTTGGGGAAATAATTAATGATATAAAGAGGAATTTAGGCATGTATTTACTTAGACTTATTGACTATAATTTGGGGAAAATGACAAATATACGCATGTTTAGACTTGCTGTAAACCATTAAAAAGGGGTAATGTGTATATGTTACTATGACTTGGTAGAAAAATGCTTAAACCTATATATGTTATAAATTGGGAACATAGTTGGAAAGCATATGAAATGGACAAGTTATATTTGACTTAAAATGGACATTAAGTAAATGACATGTTTAGGTTAAGAATCATATGTAGTTAAATAAACTGAATTGTTAGGTGTTAGCCTACTTTGTGAACTAGGCTACACAAAGTTAAAGGCTCAAACAATGAAGAGCACCCTGCCAGATAATCGGATTGGATCGGGTTTTCCTTGGGCAGAGATAGATCAGCAGAAAGAGAAGGAAAACAAGCCGAACCAGATCGGAAGGAATGGAGCCGATCCGAACCCCATACACAAACATATCTGATCCGATCCCAGAGTCACAGCATCTTCCACCCCACGTTTTCCTTAATACTCGAGATGGTTACACACATGATCTACCCACGTTTGCCACTAACCTGTTGTGCTATCATCATTAGATTCCATCCGAACCCAATTGTGGCGGGATTGATGCCACGTGGATCCGAACCGATCCCACTCCGGGAGGATTTTCCACCTATAAATACAACATCAAGAGGCATTTGGAAGGATCTTTTGGCATTTTCAGAACTTAATCTCCTTTGCAACCTGAATTTCATCAACTTATTCAGCTTATAATCATCTTTTGAATCATATTGTGAAGAAAATTGAGTAAATCAATGTATGAGATAAGAGAGAATTGAGTGAAAATCACTGTTGTACTCGCATTCAATGCATCAATCAAAAAAGAAGAAAGTGGACGTAGGCTATTTAACGCCGAACCACTATAAATTGTGTGTTTTCGTAGTTTTTGATTTCATTTCAAAAGAATTGTTATTAGTTTGGGTGTTAGAGCCAATTCGGATCTAACATTTTGGTGTTTTCATTGAGAAATCTTCGAATTCTTCGCTTTTTGGGATTATCATTCTACTATTTGGACCTTCAAAGTTCAAAGAAGTTAATCCTCTGTTTTTTACATCTTTTAGTACCTCTTGGTGAATCATTGAAGAATTGAACACTATGGCCAAAACGAAAGGAAAAGAAGTGCAAGGCGCTGCGGAGAATGTTGCTTGAGAGAATCAACAAGCCATGGTATTGACGAGGTCGCGCGGACAAGACTCTGGAGCAGGCCGCTTCGGTCTGGTAGGTCCGATCCGAGCTGATCAGAAGACGTCGAAGTCACTCGCTCCCCCCATCTGAACTGGTCCGGTCCTAGTACCTTGCTCCGATCCGATCCGATCCGAACTAGAATGAAGCTGGAACTTCTACTCGAGCTCCCTCCAATGCTCCGATTCCAGCCGCTATGAACGATGACCAGCTTTGAACCGTCTGCACCCGTCACCCAAGGAGATTTTTCTTGCTTCCTTGACATGCTCTAGAGTACTAAGGAGTCATTGGAAGCCCATAGGCGTGACAGCCTTCGCATGCAAGAAAACATGATCACTATGAGTAAGGAACTCCAAGAGCTCCAGAGACAAAAGACACCTTCACCAACACGCCGCCTTGCTGTAGACGATTCATCTTCTTCAGATGAGGGACGTCCTCGTGAAAGAAGACCGCTAGAGTGACCTCAGAATCTTGATCAGCTAATTTTTGGATCTTTAGGATCTCGCGAAGACCGTGCTCGTGTGTAAGGGCCTGATGACCCAAGCTTGAGAGAGCCTATGCTATTGCCCATGTGTGGATCCCACGTTCTACCCAAAGATCCTAGCATTACTAATCCTATGCAACAGCAACTTCTTTAGCCCCTCCCTCCTGAGATCGACCGGAAGCGTAGGGAGCAATGTAGAGTAGCCGCCGCTAGAAACAGGAGGTTATCCCCAAATCAGGAGCCCAGGGGTAATTCGAATATTAGACCTAGAGAACCGGTGTAGACATTAACAAATGTCGTGTATGGGCGATGGTGCGTCAGATTATGTATAAAAGCCGGTGGTATACTAATGAGGACTGGGGTACTGAACGAAGTCATACCCCTTCACAGATGATATATTGGATTTCCAGTTCCCTCAGCGGTTCAACTTGCCTCAGATGGATCGGTATTCAGGAAGAACGTACCGAAGGAAACATTTGATGACGTATGCATGGTTCATGAATGCTGCAGCAGCTCCAGATGCTGTAAAATGCAAAGACTTTCCAATTTATCTTGAAGAAGTGGCTTTAATGTGGTTCACCCGGCTCCCTCCCCGGTCGATATCAAATTTCACAGAATTGAGTGAGCGCTTCATGAACCAGTTTCGACTTCATGCCCGAAAGTCCAAGAGCGTCATAGAGATGTCACGGATTAAACAGGCCCCAAGAGAATCTTTGAAGTCGTATTTAGATCGCTTCAACCTGGTCGTCACCGAAGTTAGTGATACTCATGAGCCCACTATTCTGATGGCCTTGATAGAAGGGGTTGACCCTGACATAGAATTCGGGGATCACTTGTCTGGGAAATCTCCTCCTACTAGAGAGTTGTTCTATGAAAAAGCTAATATCCGCTTGAGGCGAGAAGAAGCTCATGCAAATAGGAAGAGAAAGTCTGAAGCGGCCTCGAAGGAAGGTGTCCAAAGTAATGTCGTTGTGAAACAATCTGGTGATAGTTCAGGGAAGGTTGAGGTAAATGTCGGCAACCAGAGTGGAAGTAATAGCAACAGGAATGGGAATGGCAATAGAAGGAATAGAAACCGAGGGAATAGCTCTAGTAAAAGACCCAGATTCCAAACTTTTGAAAACTATACGCCGTTAAATGATACGTTGGAGAATATTTACTTGGATACTTATAGCATATTGCAGTACAAAAAACCACCACCCAGAAACTCCGCTGAAAAGGAGATCGCAATGGGAAAGTTTTGTTTGTTCCATTGAACTCACGGTCATTCCACCAACGAATGTCGTCATTTGAGAGATATAGTTGAAAGATTGTTGCGGGAAGGGAAGTTAGACGAGTACAAGGTTACCCAACGGACAGGGGGCAAGGGGGACAAGCCCCGGACCAAAACCGGCCTACTTCAAAACCCACAGCCCAATAGAAAGGTAAGGGGATCGTTATTAATTCCATTGTAGGCAGACCCCACCTAGTTGGTCGTAGTTTCAAAGCGATGAATCAGTACGTCAACGCCGCCAAGCATTTGGAAGTAGGATAATGCAGTAACCTCGAAGACATTACTCCAGTAAAACAACAAAAGACGATATCAAACGACGTCATATTCCGTAGTAGAGATGATTCCGGAGTTCAATCCCTAACTGAAGATCCACTAGTAATTACCACGACAATTGGCCCTTCTTTAGTCCATAAAGTGTTAGTGGACAACGGGAGTTCGGTCAATATCCTCTTCAAGAAAGCTTTCGAACAAATGAGACTTGAAGTAAAAGATCTAAAGCCATGCGAAGGACGGATACATGGCTTCAACGAAGCGTCGACGGCTCCGATGGGCTACGTAGAATTACCAGTGACATTAAGGCAGGGAGATCACCAGAGAGTGAGGATCCTGCCATTTGTAGTTTTCGCCCTACAATGCCTTCCTAGGCCGACCGGCCCGTGCCGAATTTAGGGCATGTATAGCACCTTGGTGCTTGCTACTTAATTCCCGACTGACTCAGGAATTGGGGTGATGAGGGGCGACCAAGCTACGAGACGAGCTTGTTACATGACGGAGTTGAAGATTCTAATGAAAGGGTTGAATATAGAAACTATGGAGGATTCTTTCCCTCTGAAGGAGAACTCAGCATAGCAATTAAGGGGTCCAGCCCCAAGAGAGTCGCCCTCAGATGTGCTCGAGGATATAGATCCCAGAGAGGATAAAGAACCCGAGGATAGGAAGGCGACTCCCAACGAGATAATAGTAGATATACCTATTGATGACACAGATTCAACAAAAGTACTAAAGATCGGCTCGCAACTAGATCCAGTTCGAGCGAAAGAGTTGGCTGATTTTTTAAGGGCAAATCTGGATGTGTTTGCCTGGACTCACGCTGACATGTGTTGGATTTCGCCTGCCATTTTGAGCCACTCTTTGTGTATTAATCCAAAGCACCCATCAGTCAAACAGAAAAGACGGATGTTAGGCCCAGAGCGGTCAGCAGCTTTGAAAGAAGAGGTAGAGAAACTAAAAGATAAAGGATTCATTAAGGATTCGAAATATCCCGACTGGATATCGAATCCTGTCCTGGTCAAAAAGTCTAACGGGAAGTGGCGTACATGTATCGACTTTTCTGATTTGAACAAGGCCTGCCCGAAGGATAGCTTTCCTCTCCCCAGAATTGATCAGCTAGTAGATTAGATGGCTGGGCACGAGCTTTTATCCTTTATGGATGCCTATTCTGGATACAATCAAATTCCCATGCACATACCAGATCATGAGCATACAAGTTTCATCACAAACTTGGGGTTATATTGTTATGTGGCAATGCCTTTTGGGTTAAAGAATGTAGGAGCCACGTACCAGCGCTTGGTTAAAAGCATGTTCTATAGTCAAATCGGGAAAACAATAGAGGTTTACGTGGATGACATGCTTGTGAAGTCTAAGCAATCTTCCAACCATACAAGGGATTTAGCTGAAATGTTTGATATTCTTCGAAGGTATAGAATGAAGTTAAACCCCCTAAAATTCTCGTTTGGGGTCGCATCTGGAAAATTCCTTGGGTTTATCGCAAGTTCTCGAGGAATTGAGATAAATCCTAGATAAATAGCAGTAATAAGGGATATTGAAGAACAACGAAAGATCAAAGATGTTCAAAGCTTGGCCGGAAAAGTTGCTGCATTGAGCAGGTTTATCTCCAAAGCTACAGATAGGTGTGTACCTTTCTTCGATCTAATAAAACGAGGAAAGCGAAATTTTGAGTGGACTCCCGACTGTGTGGAGGCGTTCCAGAATTTATTGGACTTATTAGAAAAGCCTCCAATATTATTAAAAACCGTGGAACATGAGGATTTGTTTGTCTACCTAGCGGTATCATCTCACGCCGTCAGTACAGCATTGGTACGTGAAGAGGATAAAGTCCAGAGGCCTGTATACTACGTGAGCAAAAAGCTAGCTATTGCAGAACGTAATTATCCAAAGATAGAAAAGCTTGCTTATAGCCTCCTGATTGCTTCCCGCAAGCTTCGTCATTACTTTCAGGCTTACCCAATAATTGTATACATCGATCAACCTTTAAGACAAGTGTTGCAAAAATCCGAAGCATCGGGGCGGTTACTTAAATGGAACATCGAGCTGAGTCAATTTGATTTAAATTTTCAATCGCGGAAATCAATAAAAGGGCAGGCATTGGTCGACTTTATAGCTGAATTCACAATTCTTGAAGAGCAAACGGTGGGTGATAAGGTAGTTACTTTGGACCAAGAGTTAGAGCTTATTCTGTGGAAACTATATACGGACGGAGCCAAAAATGGTCGTAGGTCTGGCACCGGAGTTATTCTAATAACTCCTGAAGGACGATCTGTTTACTATGCATTGCGATTGGAGTTTGCTGCTACCAATAACGATTCCGAGTATGAAGCCCTAATTGCTGGGTTGAAACTCGCCAAAGAACTGGGAGTGAAGACACTAGATATATATTACGATTCCAAGATAGTTGTATACCAGGTCCCGGGGGAATTTATTGCTAAAGGACCTCGACTCGTTACTTATCTCAAAAAGGTAAAGGAGTTGACGGGAAGTTTGAAGCATTACAGCATAATGCACATTCCAAGAATTGAAAATCAGAAAGCAGATCGGCTGGCAAAGCTATCAAGTTCTGACAATCCCAAGGAAACTGAAATGGTTCTGATAGAGGTTTTGGAATCACTGAGTTTCGACCTAATGGAAGCGGAACTAGCCTTGGAAGTCGACCCAGAGAGGGAATCATGGATGACATCGATCAAGAATTTTCTCAAGAATGGAACCCTCCTATTGAAAAAGAGCAAAAGACGAGCTGTAAGACGCAAGGCTGCAAGATACGTATTACAAGACGACGTCCTTTATCGCCAAGGGTTTTCAATGCCTCTATTATGGTGTATCGCACAAGAGGACATTAAACGTGTACTGCAAGAAGTACATGAAGGTGAGTGTGGGGACCACACCGAGGGCCAAACCCTAGCAAAGAAAGTACTAAGATATGGATATTTCTGGCCTACCGTGAATAAAGACGTGGCTGATTATTCACGACGCTGCGACAGATGTCAAAGATTTGCCAAGATTCGCAGAGCGCCTCGACTCAGCTCAAGTTGATAGTAAGCCCATGGCCATTTGCCATGTGAGGGATTGATATTATTGGAGCGTTACCTATTGCCAGAGGAGGAGCTAAGTATTCGATCATCGCCGTGGACTATTTCACGAAATGGGTGGAAGCTGAACCTTTAACAACGATCACGGTAAGAAAGGTGATCAGTTTTGTGGTCAGAAACATTGTCTGTCGATTTGGGATATCGAAGACCATCATAACTAATAATGGGACACAGTTTGACAGCATCGAATTCAGAAACTTCTGCCAGAAGTACAAGATTGATAAACGGTACACTGTTGAAGCTCACCCGCAGTCAAATGGCCAGGTCGAAGCAATAAACAAGATCATTAAATCTATTCTTAAAAAGCGATTAGAGCGGGCCAAAGCCAGATGGGTAGATGAGTTGCCACTAGCTTTATGGGCCTACAGGACAACCTTTAAGATGGCCACCGGCCATATACCCTACTCACTTTCCTTCGGGTCAGAAGCAGTAATCCCGGTAGAATTGGAAGTCCCTTTTCATCGAGTCGTGTGCTATGACCCGATGACAAATAGAACACTCCTCCTAGAGTCTCTTGATATGGTTGGAAAAAAAGAGATGAGATAGACTTGCGTGCCTCAAGACATCGATATCAAGTAGCATGTTATTATGACCGGAAAGTTCACTTCAAAACCTTTGAACTAGGAGACCTAGTACTGAAACGAGTCTTCCTGCCTTCGACCCAATTGGGTCCAAAATGGGAAGGGCCATACACCATCCAACGGAAGCTTGAAATAGGAGCATTCAAGCTAACGACCGTGGGCAGTGAAGAGATTCCCAGAGCTTGGAACGCTCAACACTTACGATGATATCTGAGCTAAATATGAAATAACTCCTTTTTTGTTTTTATAAGCTATGTAAAAAGGCACGACTTGCCTTAAAAAGTTTGTTTATATGAACAAAGGATTATGAAGTGGATGTAGGCTACGACTTAGCTGAACCACTATAAAAATATCATGTGTCATTTATTTTCCTGCATTATTTATATCCTTAACCATTATTCTGTCATGACAACAAAACACAAAATTAAATTTCAAAAAATTGGAGACAACCCATGTGCAGGAGCAAACAAAATGACCGTGTGCATGGTAAGATGCAAAGAATGGGAAGACGACTTTCCTAACTCTAACTCTCATGAGACGAGAGAAAGTATAAAGGACGGGAAGACGAAGTCCCTTGAGGCGTGAAGGTGCACCCCGATAAGAGACCGCCTCAGTAACACTCTAACCTAGTTATGAGATGGGAGAGTATAAAGATGCTAGGAAGAATAGGCATCAATGACAAAAGGAATATGGCCCCGTCAGAGAACCGAGGACAACTGAACTGTGAATTTAATCGATCTTGAATAAGTCTTAATCAGATATCCAAGATTGATTGGGGGCATATATATGTACACATATTCCCCTTAATAACGACTTTAATATATAACTGTGATTTGACATGCTGTTTGTGCGCATCTTTACCTAAATGTTAAAATTGACGGAAATCAGACATTGTAGAGAACAGACAATTTTATTCATAAATATGTGAGTTTATACAGGAAGACTAAGCAAAAGACGCGAGGGCTGCACTCACTACAACAACAGTGGACCAGTGGAATATCAAAACAAAATAAAACAAAGCACATCATCACTCGGGCTTCGGAGCAGACTTGGATTTTTTGGCAGCCTTAAGAGCATTTCTATCCTCTTTTTCATCATCATACATGAGACGCTTTGTCCTTTTCTTCTCTGCAGTTAAAGTACCAGAATCGGTGGATTTCTTCCCAGGAGTCGGAACACTGGAATCAAGAGAAGATTTTTTAGCAAGCTCTTCTATAATAGACCTAGTTGAAAGCTTAACAACTAACCTCGATCCAGGATCCACCACTGCAAGGGGCTTAAGGCTTTTGGGGTTCAAGTCTTCAACTTTCAGCTGCATGCGCTTGTCTTGTTCGACTTTCATTTCTGGCAAAGTAACGTCATCGGCACTTTTTGAATCCCCAATTATAGCCACATCAGGATCTTCTTCATGCCCCTCATTACCACCTTCTTCTTTTAAGGCATCTATCATCTCGTCATCATGAGAAGTGTCAGCCTTAGACAGTTCAGCTTCCCCTCCTGACTCAACAATGGCAGCCTTATCATGTTCTCCCAGAGTCTCTTCCACAGATTTTTTCCCCAATGGTGGTTCACTGATGCTTGTCAGTCTTCTCGGCTAGTCCAGCACCTACAGAATGAGAAGCAACAGTTATTAACTCAGGAGAAAATAAAGGATCCTCTATTGATTGCCCAATGATGTGACGAAAAGTGGAGACTACCTTGGCAAATTGAGATGAAAAGGTGGAAATGCCTTCTGATGATTTCTCAATTGGGGCAGCTACCGTCTCTGATGCTGATTCGGGTATAGGAGATAAAAGAGACGCTTTAGGAATTCCCGGATTCTCGGGATCATATCCCTCAACTTCATTAGTTTCAGCAGTAGCAGAAGAAGAACCAACTTCAGGGATATTCTTTTGTTTGGCCAGGCATTTCTCCTCCTCCATAGCAGCAGCAATGAGGCGACGCCCCTCGGCCAGGCGTGCCGGTTCATCATCTCTCAAATACTTTTCCATAAGTTTGTCTTCATCAACAAAATCTACCTTAAGTTCCTCTTTCTCCCATTCGATGATTTGACTCCACACGTGAACTAAGCTGTTCGGATAGTCTTCAATCCATGAGATGTTTCAGTGACGAATTATGTGTGCAAAGAATTCAATCAATAGTTCACCAAAACCGTGCACTTCTTCCTAAGCCTCTGACAGCTGTTTATGGGTTTTCTTCAGCAGACTTAATGGCATTATCCACATTCCCCTCAGCTAGGGCAGCCCTATTCTTGGCTTCCATTAACTTGGACTCCAAGTCGGCATTTCGTTTCTCCAGTTCAGCATTTTTTCTCGCAAACTCGGCCTTTTCTTTCTCAAGAGTATTGTAAGCCAGTTGCATTTTTGACACTATCTGACTTAGCGTCTTCTGCTTGTTTCTTCAACTCCAAACGCTCTTGACTATGAGATTCCAGCAAGTCATGATAACGCTTCTGTAATTCCTTAAATTGTTGTTTGAAGTTGTTGGCATCTCGTTGAGCAATGACGAGTTGAGCCTGTGTGTCTTCTAGGTCCCTCTCCAAATTTTTCAAGGCATTCTCATCGGAATCCGCAGCCTTTTTCATTAAATCAACGTCTGTAATTAAATCCCAAATAATTCTGGAGAGACTGAGAGAATATTTGTACATCTCCGAGTATTGCTTCTCAACTGCGTCAATCTTTGCTTTAGCCTCATCTGCCCACTTTGAAGAAATAGGCTCAAGTGCAGGCAAAAAAGTTAGATTCTCAAAGTAGTGATCTGGGAACTACTTCTCTAGATATGCCAGCTCAACTTTGGAATCAACCTCCAGTGGTGGAGGCTTGCAGTATGTTAGTTCAACGTGTTTTCGCTTAGCCGGGACGATGGCCGCATCACCCTTTCCAGATCGTTTCTCAGAAACTTTGTGTTTGTCTTGTGAATCGGTATGTTTCAGTGGAGTTTTTCCTGACTATACTTGTCTTGAGAAGAAGCTCAATCTTTGGATTGTGACGTGTCTTCTCTTCGACGAATCCGGTAGCTTTTGTACCTGTCTGGATTCGACCAGATGGGGGAACGAGAGCGCAAGGTGTGTGGTCGATGAGAATCATGAGGCCTTCTATCATCTCTGCCCCGACTCTCATGGTGATCATGCTCGATATCGGAAGGAGGTCTAGACATGCTACGGCGCATTTTTCTGACATCATAGTAAGGGAGAGACATTGTACCTGCACAACAATATAAGTGGAATTCAGAATCAGTGTTCACATAAGACATGAGTGCTGTGACGTGTGGTGCTAATGTGTTGAGTGCATCCTAAGTGGTGCCCCCCCCCCCCAACAAACCCGAGTCGGAAGCCAGACTAGCATGAGCGGGCTCTTTGGTCTTCACGGGAGTAGTCTCCTCTAAAGAAGTGAAAGTTAAAGGATTCGTGCCAAAGTCCTCTGAAGTATAGATGGTTTCGGGAAGGGGAAGGTTTCCTAAACCCTTAAATGTGGAATCATCGGTAGTAGGAGCATCTCCTTGAAAAGCATATGTTGGAAGCTCTTTAGGAGATGTTGACTTCTCAGGAGAAATAGCATTATCGAGGACGGTATACCCTTCTCTGTGCTTTTCAGCTATGTTGGCTAACTCGTCGTCCTGAGTTGTAGATGGAGAGGGCGAAGTCCGAAGAGGTATTGTTGGACCTTTCGAGCCCTCGTCCGTCTCAGGAATAATGTCTACCGGGGGTATGTACACATATGGACCCGTCCCATGACCTATACTATGGGTAATGGATAGTAACCCGTGATGATGGAGATACTCATCCTTAAGAACTTCGTCGATGGTTAGGAACTTTTGATCGCCATTGAGAAGTCGATGCAAACGATCAAAGTACAATTGATCCGATATTTGCTTTGGGTTATCAACTGCGAATGAAAAAGAAAGCAAGTTAATGTGTTGGCGTGAGCATTTAAAATTGAGAACTAGAAAGTCGGTGCTTTACTTGATTTGGTCCATCTCTTGGCGCACCCTGGCTGTTGCCTGATATAAAACCATTCGGTCTTAGAATCGCTAGCCTTGCTGCTAAATGGAACTGCAATAATTTTCTTTTTTGGGGACTGATTCAAAATATGAGAAGGAAGGAGTCTCTTGAGTCCGATGATTGAAATTATAAAAAAAAGTGGACGTCATCGAAGGTAGGCTCTATACCTAAAACCTCTTTGTATGCAATATACAAGATGTATAAATAAGCATAAGAGTTGGGATGTAATTGCACGGGGGAAATCCGCATCTGTCTCAGAAAATCGACAACAAAAGGCGGAAACGGTGGAATAGCCCCAAACATACACATTAATCGGGTAACTGCCATAAATCCTTCCGGAGGATTGTGGGGGCGATCTGTTTTCGATGGTACCTGGGTATCTCTTTTTAGTATTCCATGCTTTAGACATATTTGAACGAGTCTATCATCATTAATCGTCGATTCATCAGAATCTTTGGGTAACTCCAATATTATGGCAGATTCAAACTCATCGGGAGCACGATTATCTCCAATCCCTCCTTCCTCTTCATCGCCAAGAGAAACTTCACTATCAGAAGGTATTTCACTATTATGTGCTTCTACTTCATAATCTAGGCCATCATCGTCCCATTCAGGGTCTGAGGGAGAGAATATGTCATCAAGAGTGAATTTCTCGGAAGTTTTGCAACTTTTCTCTTCTCTGCTAACCTAGATGAACGTCTCTCTGCCATGATCGCTAAATTACTGAAGAAGCAATAACATAAGTTAGAGTAAAATAGCCCATATCCCCCGTGTACATGTGTGAACTAAAGTGT
This sequence comes from Allium sativum, assembly GCA_030737875.1. Classification (NCBI taxonomy): domain Eukaryota; kingdom Viridiplantae; phylum Streptophyta; class Magnoliopsida; order Asparagales; family Amaryllidaceae; genus Allium; species Allium sativum. The sequence continues at coordinate 672,687,409 of CM060909.1, read as the reverse complement.
GTGCTATGTGTGCAAAGGATGCAAAGTAAACACATGAGAGCGTAATGCAAAGGTTCGATAAAGCAGTAATGTTCGAAATAGTTCTTGATGTTCGTTTATGTTTGTAAGGCGTTATCCTAACTGTTCTTTAAGTTGAAGGTTATGTCAAGTATTGATTTGGCTAGTTGAACAAATTCTTGTGCATTGAGTAGGACTTCTTCAATTCGGTTCGGATGTAAGTGTTGGATCGGATCAGGGGAAGCCATGTTTTGGTCTGAAGCAAACGTTCGCAACCAACCGGCAAAACCGGATCGGTTCGGAAGTAGGTATTTGGAGCGGTCCGAATCGACTTGAGTATCCATGCCTCTCTTCCTCTTTGTTTCTTACTTCAACTCGATCCAGTCATAGGAACCTCTTCCCCTTCCCTTCACTCTAACTTTTCTCCACCAGAACCGATCCCAGCTCCTCCCTTTCTCTTTTTCTTCTCCCTTTTTCATCTCGCTCAACCAACACTGAATCCACTCTCGTGTTGAGAAATGAACCAAAATCGAGCGTCCATGTGTTGGTTCGAGCAGCATCAGATTCTAGTCCCCTCCGTAACCGCCTTGAGATGGTGACGAGACCATCGACGACGGTGGTGATGGGAAGGAAGTCATGGCGTCAGAGCCAACTAAACACCATACCCAAATCGCTCAAATTATTCACAGATCCTAATAGAAATCAGCCATAACAAAGTTAATCGAAGTTACAGACCTACCAATGTGCTCAATTTGAAGATTAAAATAGGGATTCTAGAGTTTTTGAGAGTTAGGGTTTTTTGCGAATAATTTAGAAGACGACAAGAACAATAAGAAGAGGAGAGAGATTGAGGCATAGCGGATTTATATATGAAATGGAAATGGCTCTTAATATTTCCCGTGTTTTATCCTGTACGGACTGAAATGTTAGCCCACATATATTTGGCCCAATAGTCTAGTGGAAGCGGGGCGAGAGAGTCTGTTCGGATTGGAAACCGAACTTAATAGAATCACGCATATCAACTTGGCATACGGGTTGAACTCAGAGAAAAAAATATATAAAGATTTACCTGGAAGAGCTACTGGACATCAAGCAGGGTTCTCAAAGTTGTATTAAACAAAGAAAGAAATTTGCGGATTTTTTGATGTATTTACAGGCTGCAAGAGATATGAATTAGTGAAGCAATGCATCCCTACACGTGAGCGGAAGCACCTATTCAATGGTTCAAATTCAGATATCAATGGATAGATAATGTCAAAGCACGCTCCATCATCAATAGAAGCGTCCTTTGAGGTCAAAATGTTGGCCTACTTTGTGAACTAGGCTACACAAAATTAAAGACTCAAACAATGAAGAGCACCCTGCCAGATAATCGGATCGAGTCAGGTTTTCCTTGGGCAGAGACAGATCAGCACAAAGCAGAAAGAGAAGGAAAACAAGTCGGATTGGATCGGAAGGAATGGAGCCGATTCGAACCCCATACATAAACATATCCGATCCGATCCCAGAGTCACAGCAGCTTCCACCCCACATTTTCCTTAATACTCGAGACGGTTATGCACACGATCTACCCACGTTTGCCACTAACCTGTTGTGTTGTCATCATCAGATTCCATCCGAACCCGATTGTGGCGGGATTGATGCTACGTGGATCCGAACCGATCCCACTCCAGGAGGATTTTCCACCTATAAGTACAACATCAGGAGGCATTTGGAAGGATCTTTTGGCATTTTCAGAACTTAAACTCCTTTGCAACCCGAATTTCATCAACTTATTCAGTTTATAATCATCTTTTGAATCATATTGTGAAGGAAATTGAGTGAATCAATGTATGAGATAAGTGAGAATTGAGTGAAAATCATTGTTGTACTCGCATTCAAAGAATCAATCAAAAAAGAAGAAAGTGGACGTAGGCTATTTAACGCCGAACCACTATAAATTGTGTGTTTTCGTAGTTCTTGATTTAATTTCAAAAGAATTATTATTATTTTGGGTGTTAGAGCCAATTTTGGATCTAACATTAGGGAATTATATACATCTGGGCAGGTGTGTTGATAGGGTTGTACACACATAATGACATGAATATGCAACCACGCTTATTAGTAAATCTAAACCTATTAGGTAAAATATAAGTATTAATAAGCTAAGAGGTTCCTCATATGCTGTTGTATCGGGTTTTGGGGACTCTTAAATCCTTGTTATTTGGGGGCACAAACTTAGGGGATCTAGCTTGTATCAATCTGCTGTTTGGAACCCATATCAGTCAGTATCCCTGTATGTATTTGGTAATGGGGTCCTGCACTAGCTAGAGGCTACGACACGCTTTACTGAACTTGACAGTAAGAGGTTCACATGAGGGTGGTTACGGGCGCGTACAACGAAGTCATGAGCGTGCACGGGTTCGACTAAGGAAGATAAGACACTATAACACCAGTAAATAGGTCTATGTCATATAAGTTGTTGGGTTAGGGAGTGATACACCCTACTACCAGGGATGACACATGGTATTTACGTAGTAGGGAGTCTATCGCTTTGGTAGTAATTAGGGTACGCCTAATCCTGCTATTATGTAATTAGGTTAACACCTAATCCTGCCGTTTAATCATGTTGTTTAATCCTACCATTTATTTCTGTTGTAATCCTGCTGATATGTAATTAGGCAAAATAACCTAATCCTGTTGAACCTGTTATAGTAGTATTGGTGTAGACGTATATGTTCATACATACATGTTTTAGGATATAAATGTGAAGCATTACTCAATCATGATTTATTCATGTTTAGCTTATCCTTAAGAGACACTGTACCTCTCTCATCCAGTCTTATTTACCTGTCTTGTATATTCTCTGTAATGATTACCTACTGTGCTTTACGAAACTTATTGCATTCTCTTTTGAGTGACATTAACGGACATGGGGTGTCACACAATAATAATTATATAAACCATATAATCGGGGTATATAGTCCCATTCTGTTATACAGAATGGTATAGAGTTTATATAGGATATAAATAAACTCAATTGGCAACCTATCTCTAATAATGAATAGTCAACACTATAAAGCCTCAATGATGTCACACAGCGGAATAAACCATAGTAATAAAAGTATAAATATGAGAAGGCGTTACCCCCTGCAAACCCTTCTTTTTTCTACTCCAAATAATGCTAGCACATGTTATTTGTCCTACTCATTAGCACCGTCGATGAGTACCCAATGTAATAAGAGTAAATATAAAATTTTTGGTCATACAAAGTTTGGTATGAGTGATAAACAGTAACATAACACTATAAAAGTCGCAATAGTATATATCACAGAGAGTATGCAGAATCATACATGTCCTGCCCATGCATCAATAGAGTTAACACATTTAAAGGTAATACTACGCAATGACAATCATCATTGGCGTGCTCTGCATCAGAATATGAAGGTTGTCCGGAAATCCGCAATGATGGTATCCACATCATATGGCATCCTTAAGGTGATAAATGATCAAACAAACATTGAATCCATCATTCATCCCCGCACTCCCTTAGAACGTTGGATACATATAATATTTGCATGATCGCATTGTTAGATAAAGTACCACTATAGTCCCCATTCCTTATATTTGATTCCATGCCATTTAGACAACTAAGAACTAAACTATTTAGTGATAGTCTGAGGTAATGAGATCACACAATCTAATAGACATCCTCGCTTTATGGACCATCATCACACATGTGAATATCCACGGTTATCATCACTTAGTGGACATCACAAACATACACCGCTCTACCTGTGCAAATTGGAGCTTACAATATTAGTAATCATTTAACACACTTTTCCCTATAACATAGTTCATTTAAGATTTTCCCCGCAACTTTCGCTTGAAAGCTAATATAGTTTTAAGGTCAATAGACCCATTATCTGTCTTAAATGTCGACGTCCTAGAGTTGTCTCCGATAACCTGATCATCCTGAGTCAAATTCGCTCACTCTACATCTCAGAAAAAACATTCATCGTTGAAGTCACGGCTTCTCATCACGGAATCACCATCATCAAATGATGAAATCACAGCATTGAAGCATCACATCCTTGCCTTAGCACCAAAACCACCGATTAAACATTTATTATATCGAAACCACTATCGAGCGAATCATCATATCCTACTCCTTGAATCCTCACCATCGCTTATGTTAAAATTGGTCAAATAGGCTATCATCAAAAATACTCGATATTGATCACTCCATAACAATTGATAATGGTTACTCTGATCATGTATTTAATTAAAGGCAGTTAAATACTCATTAAATGAAAGCGTTCGACATCCACCCCAAATACAAGCTCGTCATTAAGTCCATCTTCTGTCTTTACAATAGTTGCCAAGCTCGAATGTTTCTCCATCTTCAAATCAATCTGCACACTCTGATGCTCCATCATGAATTTATCTAATTTGTTCAAGTCTATCATTCATATACACTCAATCAATAAGTACCAACTTGTGCATTTGATCAATACATTACGCCATAGATGACCCACGACAATGAAAATTCAAGGTGTTGCCAGCTGAAATGTTGCCACAGATATGCTGATTTTTATCTATTGCAATGCATGTTTCAATGTGTTAGCGTAGATATCAAATTGTGTTGCAGTAGCTATTGATATATTAAAATTAAAATAAATAAAAAACAAATGACACCTCAGCGATCCACGCCTTTAGTTAAAACGAAATCTCAACCATTCGATTGACACTCTTAATCCGTAGCTCACTTAATTCTATTTCCCGCTGTTATTTTCGTTTACCTTCTTATTTTCATCAATTTCATCTCTGTTAGGGCATTTCTCTTCTTTCGGCCGCCTCTTTCTTCTTCTTCTACAATTCGCCTCCGCTCTATTTTCCTTCACCAATCCATCTAGCTCTCGCCTAGTTTGTCATAAAGAAGTACTTATTATCACCAGTTACCCCCTTGCTCTCAAATTTGTATCTGTCTTTCACAATCGCTTGCAACCTTCTCCTCTTCCAATTGACTCTTCTCTTGCCTCTCGCGAGTTTCTCTCTGAGAAGTCCAGTGCTTTCTTATTGTTCAACTTCTAGGCTAGCATCGCGACTTCACCAATTTTACTAATTCTCTGGTGTTTGCTGCTGTTGCAGTACTAGGTTTCCAATGGGAAATCATACCGAGTAGTTTTGTTCCTCTTCTTGGTGAGCTGCCAATTCACTTCTATGCTACAATTCACAGTTTGACAATCACGGTTTGAGATATTATTTATTTCAAATCATATTCAAATTTATTTCTTTCTTTTTTGGTTGTCCTTCACCCCTTGTTTTTTTGCACAGGTGGGTTATCAATTACTGTTCTTCATCATCACTGCACTGCTAAAGATTGACAAGGTTACTGATTTCGTAGGTGATATTTACTTTAGGCAATTTTGTTACAGGTTATTTTTAAAAAAAAATTGTTGTTGTGTGTGTGGTTAGAAATCAGAACAATTATATTTATGTGTGATATATTACTGAACGCTACCTATTTGAAACAACTACCAACCTAACATGATTCTTTGAGCAACATGTAGTTTATCTAATTTCAGGTGTTGGTTTAATCATTGTTATCCTTTTTCCCGTATATCATAGTTCTGATTGTTGAGTTAAGGTTAAGTTATGGTTACATTGTTCTATAACATGTACATGTATGTGAAAAAGAATTAGGTGATATCCATGATTTTGTATTGACTATAGGCAGTAGACTTGAACTTGAATGTATATAGCATAATTTGTTTGGTCTTATCCGTGTTTTCCAACATTGCATTTGATATTCTTTGTGTTCACTTGCATATTTTTTGGACTATGTCTGTCTTATTATTTTATCTTGATTTAAAACACAGAATCTGACCACTTCAATTTTATTGAAATCCCCTTTAAATTGTAATTGTTATCACTTTTGATTAACTTTGTCCTCTAACCTGTTATTAGTAACTACTATAACACAATCTTGCAGAAGTCATTCAATATGGACTCATTGGTCTTAATATTAGGGTAACTTAGTATAATCGATTTTGAAAGTTTTGTAATTTTAAGTAGCAAAAAACATGCTTCAACATTAAATGGTAGTCATCCATCCCTAAATGTGTCCATTTTCACTAAGCATGGGCATATTCCCCTAAATATGATTGGAAGAAATATTTTGTTCTTTGACTTGGAAAGTGAAAAGGCTTATGTTCTTCTCTGAATGCACATTGTATTGACTCTGCAGGCAGTGCAAATTTTGTGATTCTTGGAATTTTGACTCTTGTCTTAAAGGGACATGGCATTTCAGATATTACATGCGTGAATAGATGAAATAAGTTTGGCAGTTTACATCGAAAGTTCATATCTTGGTAATATTATGAATTAGATCCGTATTGTACCTCACCGTTTACATTGAAAATGCAGGCACTTGATACATTCAATACTGCCGTGATATCTCCTGTTTACTATATGATGTTCACCACCTTCACAATTCTAGCAAGTATGATCATATTCAAGGTAATGCCAAAGCATTTGTGTGTGTGTGTGTGTGTGTACGCGCGCGTAAGCACGATCATGTGTGCATGCGTACGTAATTCCTAAATTGTTGTTTTTGAAGAAATGGACATTCCATACAAGCCATTTTTTATAGTTGAACTCATGTTATTTGAGAATCCAACAAGCTCCATGTGAACTAACCAACTGTGAAAATTTTCCATCCATTTTCTATAGCTGAACTCATGTTATTTGATAGTCCAACAAGCTTTATTTGAGAGGAAACAGAGTTTGGCATGCAGTAATGGACGAGCTAATGGCAAAAGGAATGAAAAATGCTAAAAGTGTATGTTCATGCCTAATTGGATAATTAATGAAAATATTTTAATTGTTTCTAAAATTTACCCTAGTATAAAAGTCTGATTTATTTGCAAGCTATGCTTTCAGGCTGTTCAGCTGGAGGACTGGCATCCATACTACATTGTGATACATTTTGTGATATGTTACCGGCTGGAGCAAAAGTAAAGTGTGTTTCATATGCTGGTTACTTCACTCATGCGTAAGGTAGTAGTTTACATAATCATTTTCATGTATTTTTTTTGGCCTATGGTTGTATATGTGAATCTGGATATGAGTGAATCGAGTGACAATGTAGTGAGGTATGTATGTAAATATGAAATGTATCGGTGGATGTACAATAGTGGAGTTCAAAAAAATTTGTACCATTTGAAATGCTGAAATAAAGTATTTATTTGAATAAAATATTGTGTTATAATAGTATTTATTATATTATCATGAAAACTTTGATTAATAGTAGTTGAGGTGAAATTACTTTTAGCAGTTGTAAAACAAATTTTAACAACTGCTAGAAACAGTTGTAAAAAATGTTGACTTTATTACGATTGCAAGCCGTACTAGACATACTACAACTGTTTTTGGCAGTAATGAAAGGGTATTTTTTGTTCTAGGGGCACCTGTGGCAACACCTGTACTGATGTTACCACAGAGTCGCAAAGGTGTTGCCTTTGACTTTAAGGCAACACGGCAAAAGGCAACCCCGAAAAAGTGTTACCACAGATCATTTTTGGCCTACAGCAACACTTTTTTGCACCTATTACGTCACTTCTCTGGGGTTGCCATAGGCCATCTATGACGTAGTGATAAGTACCAAACTCTAGCAGATGATATTTTTGTAATAATATATCGCCTACATACATCTTTTTTAGCTCAACTAAGCAAGCAAGCAAACATGCAACCAAAAGTCATAAAAATATTTTAACCATAATACAAGCATCCATAATAGCATTATTGAAACACGTAAATCCGACCTAAAGCGGTCAAAGTGGGATAAATGTCAAAATAGGCTAATCCTAATAACGTTAATGTGATATTTAATTTAAAACCATTTAAAATGTTATTTTAGTCTTTTTATAAAATAATGTGATGGTTTAACTATTTTAGAAATCTCGTTTTAGAGCTAGAAACTGTCTAAAAATTCAATTTTATATTATACTAGAAATCGTAGTAAGAGACTAAATCACTCTCCTCAGCAAAATCAGCTCAAACCTATTTCAAATCTTAGAGCTCGTCACCACAAGTCTAAGATAAGAAACAACGTCCAAACGTACATCATATGCAAAAGATATGGATGGTATTAGTTTAATAAATATTTAAGTAATGAAATCAACTAATTAACTACCATTATCATGTAATTACCTTGATTAGGTTAATTACTTTTATTCCCTAAATTTTTTATGTACATCCCATAAATATCAAAGCATTAAAATCCATTGTGTGAATTGCATTTCCCTCCCTTTCGTGCTATGGTCCACGAATCACCGAATGGAATTTGCCTTGTTCTCCTAATCTCAAGCTCTTTTTGACCATTGCCACAATCTAGAACTCAGACTTATCAATAAAATTCGAATTTCCCCAAGCCTAAGGCCTCAAAAGTTGCACATGGCGATAGTTTGCCAGGCATGGAAAAACCTCGTGAAGAGATGCACCTCATTATGATAAGCGCAATGTTATCTCAAATTTACATAATGTTGCATCTTCCTCTGACAAGCCTTAACTCTAGCTGTGCCATGAAAAGGTTAATCTCGACAAAATACCATCGCATGCCACCAAATTGAGATTATTGTGAAGCTCTTCTCAATATGAGCACAATGGAATTCATCTTGAGATTTCTTAGGAGTGGTTGGTCGAATTTTAATTTTTGAACATAAATGGGAGGAGGCGGCCATTAGAGCAATAAGAAAAACATGAAGAGGATGAGTAAATACTAGCCAATCGGATTTTTGGGCTTTTGATTATGTATTTTAATAGCATTCAAGCGCCTCACTTTCATTTGAAAACCGATGCACGGTTTACTTCCGTGTGACTAAATGGTGCGTCTGATAGTAATGTAACTTGACAGTGTGTATCACCTCATCATTGTGGTCCCAATGATATAAGTTTGTTGCACTCTGAGTCTGGTCCCCAATAATGGTAATTTTCACGTGTTTCGAGGCCGTTTTGATCATTAGATCGTTTGAACTCGAAAATTAGTGTTCCTTAACTTTTTCTTCATGTAACAAACCATCTAAACTTAGTAAAAGTGGTCTCAAGTCCTGTTCCGATCGAAAGTGGAAAATAACATTTTGGAATCGTTAATTAACATTAGTATTTAAATAAACATTTAAATATCCAACCATCAAAATACATGTCATTACATTCTCCCATGCTTATAAGATTTCATCTCTAAAATCATTAAGGATGAAATAACAAACCCAACACTCTCAAATAAGTAATGGCATAAGAAAATTTATCATTTATCTCTTACTGCAACAGCTATTGAAAGTGACTTCTATAAAGGAAATAGACTCAAAATTGGCATGGAGCCATGATTCCCATTCTTAAGTATAATCATCATCAACTACAAAATCCATGTGGCTAAGTCAAACATCAAAATTGTCACTTATTTCATAATGAGAGGATAATGGGGGAAAAATGACAACTCACTAGTTGAAAGACAACTCAACTAAATATATTGTGTTAAATCTACTTCCAACTTTCAGTTAATTCACGGAAAATTTCAATTACAACTCTTATGCGCGACTCGATCAAGAAAAGTTGCAGTCCACCAAAAATGGCACAATCTAACAAAAAACAAAGCCCAAATGTAACCTCCAATATCTAGGGCATAACATCATCCAAAATTCACAACGCCATAAACCATAATTCTGCATTTACTACATACATCTATTACGGCAAGCTTAGCTTTTAAATGCAAAAAAGAAAACAAGTTTGCATCCAAATAACCAATGCTTTCTTCTTTGCGCCTGGACAAGTACTCAAAAAAGGTCAAGCATAGTAATAGTTGTAAGGAATGCAGATTATGGATCTTATGGCTGGAGTAACACTAAGGGAGTGAATAGTGATTAATGAATTGAAAAGGAAAGAACACACCAGAATTTTAGTTACTCTATATCCATTCCTACACAATTTCTTATGCATATTTTTTTTAATATACTATCGAGATTACAACCCTTTATTTCAAGGTTACTAGGTACAACCCTTATTTTTTGAGTATAGTAAGACTCGATTGATTTACCAGGCTACAATCAAACCTAACTGACTTACTGGCCACGGTCACAATGTTTCAGGTTGCTTTAATGGACAGAGAGACTCGATATACTAATATTAATTACAAATGATATTGTAACTCTGAAAAGCACTAAGATCTTAGAGGGAGAGTGGCAGAGAATCAAACTAGAGATGATTCGAGTTTGGTTCACATAGGATTTTGGCAAAGTTTTGTTAAGACTGACTAGAAAATAAGAGTGGAGAAGGAGTAAAAAAATGATAAAAAAATTGAATTAAAATTCATTTGTAACTACTAGTATTTATAGGGAATTAACAACCATATCCTTTTGTGAAGAGATATGATGAAAAGTCACTTCTTTTGAAATTTGAGTTTCAAGTAAAATGGCTACCATGTCGACATGATGGGGGAGGAGGGAGTAGGATGACGATAGGCTTATGACAACTCCGAAATTTGATTTTATTTTAAAATGATTTTTATTCTAAAGCTGGTCGAAACAATTCAGAGACTTGTAAATCATTTTGATATATTCTAAATAGTAAAATATGTCAAGGACTTTAGAGATTGAACTATAAAATAATATGTATTGTAACGACCCAGAAAATCTGAACCAATTTAAAATTTTTAAATTGGCTAAAATTAATGGATTTTAAATATTTAAAATAAATATTTTAAATAATGGCGATGAAATATGAGTTTGAATCGACAATTGAAAACGAATATAATTAATTATAATTATATATAGAATTGAAAATGGCGCGGTAGTTCGATAATTCGATTTCAAAATTCAATTGAATATACCGGGTGCAAAACAATCCGGATTTTAGTGAAACCAAAAACATTTGGATCTAAATGATAATATCTTTCTAACGAATCCGACCAATCGAAATTTGATAGCGGGAATCAAAAGATATGTCCAGTTGAAAATTCTGAATAGTCGCTATGGAATACAGGCCCTTAAAAATGGACATTTTGCAGATGACCTCGGATTTCGACGAAACCACTTTTGTTGGGTCCGCAGTGTCAAGTTATTGCTAGATTTCAAATTTCATAATTTTTGAATCAATATGTGAGCGTGGCAAAAGAAAACGCGTTTGACCAGTTTTCGTTGATTTTAATCGACTGGAAATTGGCCATTTTTCAAACGGTCTCAGAATTCGACGAAACTAGTTTTGTTAGGACCGTATCGTCAATACGAAGCTAGAAAATATTTTTCTAGAATTTTTCTAGTTAGTATATGACCCCGGTAATTTGAAATGTGCGTTTAAAATTCAATATAGTGATTTAAATGAAAATTCAAAAGGAAACTGATTGTAACGATCAAATCAGCTTGCGATACATATCCCATTGTGTTCGGAATGGGGGTAAAACGCTATGGACGACAGGCGGTGGGCCTCGTTTCGAGGTCGTATGTAAAAGTCAACCTTTTTGCAAAATATAAATAATTAAATAAAATAAAAAAAATAAAATATAATTATTCCCTCCCTCTTATCTTCTGCTTGCCCCCCCCCCCCCGTTCGTTTTAATTCTAAACAGAAAAAGAAAAAAAAAAACCCTAAGTATCGAGCAGCCGCCCACCCCCCCTAGAGCGAACGCCGCCCTCCTCCGTCCGCCTCCACCTCCTTCCCAGATCGCGACGCCACCAGACCCAAGCCGCTTCCCCCCTCCGTCGATCGAAGACGACGAAGCAGCCCCCCCTGAAGCGCCGCCTTGCCGCCTGAGCTGCCGACGCCTCTTTTTCCTCCCTCCACTTCGCATACCTCGGTAAGATTTAAGTTAATTTAATTTATTTTTATTTTTGTTTTATAAAACTGATTTATAAACCGATTTAAAATTAATTACTGTATTTTTTTTTTTTAAGATTTGAAAACTGTTTTTTTTCTAGTTTTAAAAACTGAATTTTCTTAAAGAATAAAACTGCATTTTCTTAAAGAATAAAACTGAATTTTCTTAAAGAATAAAAACTGCATTTTCTTAAAGAATAAAACTGAATTTTCTTAAAGTTATAAAACTGAATTTTAAAAAGTATAAAAACCTGTTTTTGAAATAAAAAAATAAAAACTGCATTTTTTAAAATAAAATCTGTTTTGTTTTTAAAAAGTATAAAAACTGCATTTTTATTAAAAGTTAAAACTGATTTCAAAGATTTTAAAACTGAATTTTTAAAAGAGATAAAAACTGAATTTTATAAAAATAAAAACTGATTTTGAAATAAAGATCAGATTTGTAGCGAAGTAAATAAAAATCATATTTTTATAGGTTGAAAGCAAAAGTAAAAATCATATTTTTATATGTTGAAAGCAAAAGTAAAAATCATATTTTTATATGTTCAAAGCAAAAGTAAAAATCATATTTTTATATATTGAATAGCGAAGTCAAAATTCGATTTTTATATATTGAATAGCATAGTAAAAATTCTATTTTTACATATGCAGAGAATACGGGTGAAAGCGACAAATAGGCGAAGATTTCTATTAAGAAGAGTCTTGAAGTTGGATAGCTATTGGTGAGATTTCTGATTTAAAATTTATATTTTATATGTGTGAAATGAAAGTGAATTGCTATATATAAATATCTCTATATATATATATACGCCCCTCGTCCACAAACCATGGACGATATTTATTGGTTGAAATTGTTGTGAAAATTGAATGGTTGTTTGGGATTGTTTGTGATTGATATTGGTTGATTGTGGTTGAAAAATACCCGTTTGTGGTTGTGAATATTTGGTTGAAACCACATAGGATTAGTTTGTGGAAATGAAATAAATATATACATGCCGCCTGCGTGCGAACTAGATGCATGATTCCCATTGTCAAAAACCGCGAGGTTTTAAGGTAGAGCGAGGAGCCGTACTAGGGACGGTGCCGGTGTAACTACCCTGCCGTTATGCTGCCGAAATTTTGAATAATATTTGTGTGTTTGAATTATTTTCATATGCTTAAATTATATTTATTCATTGTATAGAAAACATTCATGTGTTGAATTGATATTCATTCGTTGTTTAGAAATTCATGTGTTGAATGGTATTCATATTTTGAAATAAATTGTTCGATAATAAAAATCACATTTTTATCTATATATAAAAACTATTGAAAACATTCATGTGTTGAATTGATATTCATTCGTTGTTTAGAAATTCATGTGTTGAATGGTATTCATATTTTGAAATAAATTGTTCGATAATAAAAATCACATTTTTATCTATATATAAAAACTATTGAAAACATTCATGTGTTGAATCGATATTCATTCGTTGTTTAGAAATTCATGTGTTGAATGATATTCATATTTTGAAATAAATTGTTCGATAATAAAAATCACATTTTTATCTATATATAAAAACTATTGAAAACATTCATGTGTTGAATTGATATTCATTCGTTGTTTAGAAATTCATGTGTTGAATGGTATTCATATTTTGAAATAAATTGTTTGATAATAAAAATCACCTTTTATCGACTATATGAACTATATAGAAAAATAGTGTTTTGAAATGAATCGTTTTACAATAAAAATCGCATTTTTATTGTATGCATGAATCGTTGAAATGTGAAGTGTTAAAAATAGCCACTTGTTCAAAATAAACATATATGAGTTGAAATATTCATTAATTAGCTAATGAAATGATTTACACCTATTTATGTAACATTAGAATGAATGGAGTTTTAAAACCAAATAGAAATCAAATATGAAGTTGAATAGAAAAGGATAAATGATAAGAACTGTATATATATGTATATGCATATTCATTGAACAGGTTGTAGCAAAGGGGCTAGAGAAGAGGAATAAAATTTTGTGCCCGACAAATAGGTACACATTTACTGATTTGTTTGGGTGATGATTTTGAGCCTGTTGGCTAGCCGCTTGGCTTCTTCTTTTTCTTTTTGAGATTAGAAGGACCGGGAACGCTATTTGCGATTTCCCGATGCTCCCGGTGCAGGGGAGGTTATGGCGAATTTTTTCCAAAATTTAAGGTGTTAGAAAAATATTTGAAGTGAAAACGATATTGAAATCATTGAATGAACTATATTTATATAAATATATAAATATAAATAAAATTAAAACGAAACGAGGCCGTGCAGTTCGTATTTTGAAACCGTGATTTCAAACGACTAGTGCGGGAAATCCGACCATTGGATTTTCCCGAAACCTCAACCGTCGGGTTCGCCTTGGAAATATCTTCCCAACGGCACCAACCTTATGAAAATCCAACGGTTGGATTGTCTGGAATGTTTAAATCAAATCTGAAGAAAAACAGCGCCAGAAACGATTATATTTATATATATATAAATATAATTATATATTTAATCGAATAACGACGCTGCAGTTCGTAATTTGAAATCGAAAATTCAAACGATTGTACCGGGAGATCCGACCGTCGGATTTTCCCGAAACTGGAACCGTTGGATTCGCTTTGAAAAGACCTTTCTAATGATGTAAATTTTGTGAAGATCCAACGGTTAGATTTTCAGATATGTGTAAATCAAATCTGAAGAAAAACAGCGCCACGGCCGCCTTATGGCCCGAAGCGTCGTTTTGAATAAAATGGCTATTTTAAAATAAATAAAAATAGCGATAAATAGTTATAAAATATCATAAGCGATATGGAATGGAAATAAACTGAATTTGCTTGATTTATGTTGTATTTGATGGTTGAATGTGTTTGGTGTGAAAACTATATTAAAGAACACAATTGGTGTTGTCGAATAATTTAACCATTGAAATAAATCGATTTGAAATTCTAAATATACGTGAATTATTTGAAAAGGCCGAGTTAATTCTCATTTCGAATAATCGACCGACGATTGAAATTCGAAGATGAAGACGATGGTCGAAGACCGGAGATCTTCACCTCGTTTGGATGGTAACTGAGGTCCTGATTGGGAGGCATCCCGAAATATGGATAATGAGTGGTGATCGTTCAGACGTACGTGTTGATCGAAGGGTTTGCGAGGTATTTAGTGCCTCCGGTTTCGTTCAGACCCAGAACGGACTTGTAAATGGACTGTGTGTCCGACATTGGAATTTGTTCTGTGCGATTGATAGCCATCAGTTGCACGGTGTGAATTGCCTGTGTGGCATGCTAAGATGCAGTGATCAGGGCTTCTGTTGAAAAGCAAAGTCTTGTGGTGATGATCAAAGCACCGCCTGTGTGGTGTAGCTTTGTGTATAACGTGAATTCGCGAGCCTCACACCTCGGTATGAACCAGAAACGGGAGAAAGGACCTCAGGGAGGGCCTGCGTTTCCTCCTAGCTAAAAGTGGCGTCAGTGGTTTTACACGCCCTGACGAGTTTGACTTATGTGGTTGTTGCTGTTGCGAGGCGCCTCGGTTTGATCGGACGATCCGGGTCCGATGGAGTCATTCGTTGGCTCGTTTACGCCCCAAAGGGCGGGGAAACGTATGGTTCAGGCATTTTAATCCACATCGGTGGACCGGCCCTGACGATCCTAAGGCTTGACAGAGTACTTGCCT
This sequence comes from Allium sativum, assembly GCA_030737875.1. Taxonomy (NCBI): domain Eukaryota; kingdom Viridiplantae; phylum Streptophyta; class Magnoliopsida; order Asparagales; family Amaryllidaceae; genus Allium; species Allium sativum. The sequence goes on along the minus strand of CM060909.1, from coordinate 672,671,872 downwards.
GAGGCTCGGGCTAGGCAGTCTCGAATTCGGTAAGGACTATCTTTTGCCTTGGTTCATGACGGAAATCCAATTTCCAGATACGACATCGTGCGGTTTCGATTGTATATATACATTTGGCGACATAGTGGCATGGGACGCTCATGTCGTCTATGATTGATAGTTATGATTTGAAATTGTTTTCAAAACATATTAACACTAGCAATAATATCAATTGCCTTTGTTTTATTCGTATCAATCATATTTGGCCATTATAAGGTAAAACTCTATCCTCCGGTTTGCGTTGCATTGTGTGATGGAAACTGAGTCTTATAATGGCTTCATTTTTATAAAAAGCATAGCGATGTTAAAAAGAAAGATTTGTTTTAAAGCACTGGCAATCCAATGGAGTAAACCCGTTCCACGAAAGTGGCGTGGTCCTGTGATTAGCCAATTATATATGTGTTGAGTGGATTTCTCATACCAGTCCCATGACTGACTCGTAGTTTGTTTCACTCTCAAACTCGGGTGCCCCCTTTTTCTACACGGGCAGCCTTGTATTCAGGTTTAGCTGGTTCTTTCTGGATAGCTGGAGCTGAAGATGGATTCTATCATTTATTTCTTTTTATGCTGTTCAGCTCCTATTGTACATATTTTGTTTATTTCCGCTGTAGACATTTACGTATAGCTGAACTGTATTTGTACTAAGTAAGATCCTGTATACTGTGTAACTCTGATGATTACTTTTATCCAGTATATTTTGTTGTTCATTATGGTGTATTTATTTAATTCTGTTCTGCTATTATATGTTTCTGTGTTATATTCCAAAGATAACCTTGTTTCCGTGAGAACGGGAAATCGGGTCGTCTCATCGTGGTATCAGAGCTTTGGTTAAGCTTAGTTCTGGAATATAGCATTTGAACGAACTCGTCAGAAATAGAACCAGTAGTGTTCTAGGACGGGTAACTCTATACAGATAGGATCAGTAATATCCTAGTATGAGTAAAGCAGAATGAAATTACACCTTGATAGACACATTTACATTGAAGTATGTGTTTCTATGTTTTAAAGTACCTTTTCTATGACCTGACACTTGATCTGCTAATTGCAGAAGTACTAGAAAAATGAGTGCCAGAAACAGAAGGAATACATAACCCGATCTAGAGGCTCTATTAAAGAAATATCGAAATCTGAACGGAGCGCAATTCTCGGGCAATGAATCTATTATTCAAACTCAAGCTTGGTTGAGTTCTGTCGAAAGAATCTTTGAGCATATCCAGCTGAGAGATGACCAGAAATGGTTAGTAGCATCTTGGGCGCTCAAAGAAGAAGCTTTAATCTGGTGGGAAACAATCATCAAAGATAATCCAGAAGGTGATATCACCTGGGACAGATTTAAATTGATTTTCTTAGAAAGATTTACTCCTCCCGAGGTAACCGAGAGATTATGTGATGAATTTTCTTATCTAATACAAGGTGATATGACCATTCCCGAATACCATAAGAAATTCAATGAACTTGCTCACTTTGCTCCTCATCTAATTCAAAATCCGAAGAGGAAAAATCTGAGATTTATTCACGGGCTTCAAAGGAAATACCAGAATAAAGTATTGGGGCATGTGAAGCTTCCTTTTTCTGAAATGATATACATGGCTTATCAGTATGAAGACCTCCATAAGAAAGGAATGTTACGCGACGAAGAAGAAGTCTGTTCTAGTGACAAAACAGAGTCAGAAACTGATATTCCTGAAAACAGTACGAAGTCAGAGGTCAATAAGAAGCCCAAAGTAAGTCGGAAAAGGGCCAGACCTGAGAAAGAATCAGCAATGACCGCTATGTGCTTAAACTGCAATCAGAAAGGCCATTTATCCAGAAAATGTAAATCTTTAAAGAAGCAGAAGAAGAATGAATCTGAATCCACTAAGAAAAGGAACCCACATGGTGAAAGGACATGCCATGAGTGTCATCAAGCAGGTCATATTGCACGGGAGTGCCAACTCTCAAAGAAATCTGAAACCGTACATATAAATGAAATAGCAGAAACTTCCGAGCCCTTAGCTAGTCAAGAAAGGCCCGATGTTTTAGAAGGCACACTCACTGTCAAAAACATTCCAGTCAAAGTACTGTTTGACACAGGCGCGTCACGAAGCTTCATTTCCAAAGATGCAGCTAAGAAACTGGATTTGAATTTGAAGAAGCTCAAGGAACCAATGACTGTCCAGAATCCAGTTGGGGGTTCCATTGATCTCAGTTGGATTTGTGGAGTGCCGGTTTCTTTCTCTCGTTATCGGTTTCCTACCATCGCAGTCGTCATGAATTTTAAAGAGTTTGATCTTATCTTGGGATTGGATTGGCTAACCAAATATGAAGCAGAGGTTAGGTGCGCCGAGAGAGTTGTTAGAGCCAAGATTAAATCAGGTGATTACATAACCATTCCCTGTGAAGGTCAGAATGCTAATAGAAAAGACTTCTGGGCAGCTTTGAATGTTTCTCCAGCCCAAATAGAAAATGTTCCTGAAGTCGCAGAGAATATTCCCGACCTCATCAAAGATATTCCTGTCGTCAAAAACTATGCGGATGTGTTCGAGGAAGTTGTTCGCTTACCTCCGCAGAGAGAAATAGATTTCAAGATTGCTTTAATTCCCAATGCAAGGCCGGTAGTTCACGCTATTCGAAGAATGTCCTTGAAAGAGAAGGAGGAATTAGACAATCAAACACGACAGCTAGTATGGAAAGGTCTGATCAGGCCTAGTTTCTCTGACTGGGGTGCAGCCGTGGTATTTGTCCCAAAATCTGACGGTACTTTACGTCTATGTGTGGATTATCGTGATTTGAACAAACAGACAATAAAGAACAAGTATCCATTGCCGCGGATTGATGATTTGTTAGATCGATTAAATGGAGCACAAGTATTTTCAAGAATGGACCTAGCTACAGGTTTCCATCAACTTTGAATTGCCGAAGAGTGTGTTCCAATGACAGCGTTCAGAGGCCCCGACTTATTCTACGAGTGGTTAGTAATGCCGTTCGGCTTATGTAACGCTCCAGCTTATTTCGTCGATCTGATGAATAGAGTGTTCAGAGGAGTATTAAATAAATTTGTTCTGGTTTTCATTGACGATATTCTAATCTTCTCTAAATCAAAGGCCGAGCATGAAAAGCATCTGGAACAGGTTCTAGAAATCCTCAGAAGGAATGTATTGAAAGCCAAATTTTCCAAATGTATATTCTGGCAAGACGAAGTAAAATTTCTGGGCCATGTCGTATCGAAAGATGGAATCGCTGTGGATCCAAGCAAAATCACAGCTATTCAGAATTGGAAACAGCCCAGTACTCCCACCGAAGTCCGCAGTTTCCTCGGGTTGGCTAGCTATTACCGAAAGTTCGTTAAAAACTTTTCGAAGATATCTGTCATTTAACAAAGCTTACAAAGAAGCATTCTAAATTCAAATGGACTCAAGAGAGCGAGGAGGCTTTCGAAGAGCTAAAGTTGAGACTAACAACAGCTCCAGTGTTAACCATCATCGATGGCAACCAAGATTTAAAAGTCTGGACTGATGCTTCTAGAGAAGGCCTTGGCGCAGTGTTAATGCAAAGAGGCCAAGTAATTCCTTATGCTAGCCGTCAACTGAAGCCGCACGAGAAAAACTATGTAACTCATGATCTTGAGTTATTGGCTATCATATTCTCTTTGAAAATCTGGAGACACTATCTTCTGGGCGAGAGATTTGAACTGTTTACAGATCACCAGTCGTTAAAATATCTGTTCACTCAGAAGGACTTGAATTTGATGCAGCAACGTTGGCTGGAGTTTCTTGCGGCATATGACTTTGAAATTATATATACTCCAGGGAAAGCCAATGTCGTGGCTGATGCGTTAAGCCGAAAGAATGAGATGATCGCTAGTTTCATCATTGCGACTTCGTTGATTGATAAGATATCGGCTCTCCAAGAAGACGACCAATTTATCAAAGGGATAAGTCGGCGAATTCGCGAAGGCAATGCTTCGGATTTCCAGCTAGACAGCGAAGGGATTCTGAGGTTGGAAGGGCGAATTTGCGTTCCAGATATTCCTGAATTAAGAAGAGAGGTGCTTGATGAATGTCACAAATCTAAGCTCAGTATCCATCCGGGTGTGAATAAAATGTATAACGATATCAAACGCACATTCTGGTGGAAGTCGTTAAAAAGAGACATCTCAATATATGTTAGTCGATGCCCTACTTGCCAGCTAGTCAAAAGTGACCAACAGAAATTGGCTGGATTGTTACAACCACTAGAAGTTCCTGGTTGGAAGTGGGAATATATTTCGATGGATTTCATCGATGGTCTGCCCAGAACCAGAAAAGGAAATGACAGTATTTGGGTGATCGTAGATCGTTTCACGAAGACCGCCCATTTTATACCCGTCAGATCAAACAGAACTGCTCAAAGTCTGGCGCAGATTTACTTCAGGGAAATAGTTAGACTACATGGAGTGCCGCTCAGTATAGTCAGTGATAGAGATACAATATTCACTAGTAAATTCTGGGAAGCATTTCAAGTCGAGCTGGGAACGAAGTTAAACATGAGCACCGCTTATCATCCTCAGACAGACGGTCAGACTGAGAGGGTGAATCGCATTTTAGAAGATCTATTGCGGGCTTGTATTCTAGACTTCGGTGGATCATGGGAAGACCATCTGCATTTGGCTGAATTCTCTTATAACAACAGCTACCAGGCGAGTCTGACAATGTCACCATTCGAAGCATTGTATGGTAGACCATGCCGATCTCCTGCTTGTTGGGTCGAGCCAGGTAATAGACTTGTGTTGGGTCCTGATATGATCCGAGAAGCTGCCGACAAAGTCGATTTTATTAAGAAGCGATTACTCGCCGCTCAAAGCCGACAAAAGAGCTATGCTGATAGAAGAAGAAGAGATATATCCTTTGAAGTTGGCGACTATGTATATTTGAAAGTATCGCCGATGAGAGGAGTTATCCGGTTCGGTAAAACTGGAAAGTTGGCACCCAAATTCATTGGTCCGTTTCCTATTCTGGAACGGATTGGAACTCTCGCTTACAGGGTCAAACTTCCTGATTGGTTGCCTGGTGTGCATGATGTATTTCATATATCTCAGCTTCGAAAGCACGTTCATGATCCAGACTTGATCGTGGAAGAAGCAGCTCAGCAGGATATTGAAATTACTCCAGAATTAGCTGTGAGGCGAGAGCCGCTAAAGATTATCGGCAAAGAAACCAAAGAGCTGAGGAACAAGAAGGTTCACTTAGTCAAAGTGCAATGGAGTGGAGATCCGCAAGATTGTACTTGGGAAACTGAGGAGAGCATTCAGAAAGCTTATCCTAGATGCCGAGTAGATATCTCTGATTGACTCTGGTGCAAGGTGCATTTACCCTACCTTGCATTACCATTTAATTCTCTATTCTGTTGCTATTTTCTTCCCATGGATGTGCATTGTTTATTCCACACTCTGAATATTAGAAACAAATTGGTTGTTGTATTGTGATTGTAGATTTATCAAACCACTTTCGACTTTATTCCTTTTCGGGGACGAAAAGTTTTAAGTGGGGGAGATTGTAACGACCCAGAAAATCTGAACCAATTTAAAATTTTTAAATTGGCTAAAATTAATGGATTTTAAATATTTAAAATAAATATTTTAAATAATGGCGATGAAAACTGAGTTTGAATCGACAATTGAAAACGAATATAATTAATTATAATTATATATAGAATTGAAAATGGCGTGGTAGTTCGATAATTCGATTTCAAACTTCAATTGAATATACCGGGTGCAAAACAATCCGGATTTTAGTGAAACCAAAAACATTTGGATCTAAATGATAATATCCTTCTAACGAATCCGACCAATCGAAATTTGATAGCGGGAATCAAAAGATATGTCCAGTTGAAAATTCTGAATAGTCGCTATGGAATACAGGCCCTTAAAAATGGACATTTTGCAGATGACCTCGGATTTCGACGAAACCACTTTTGTTGGGTCCGCAGTGTCAAGTTATTGCTAGATTTCAAATTTCATAATTTTTCGAATCAATATGTGAGCGTGGCAAAAGAAAACGCGTTTGACCAGTTTTCATTGATTTTAATCGACTGGAAATTGGCCATTTTTCAAACGGTCTCAGAATTCGACGAAACTAGTTTTGTTAGGACCGTATCGTCAATACGAAGCTAGAAAATATTTTTCTAGAATTTTTCTAGTTAGTATATGACCCTGGTAATTTGAAATGTGCGTTTAAAATTCAATATAGTGATTTAAATGAAAATTCAAAAGGAAACTGATTGTAACGATCAAATCAGCTTGCGATACATATCCCATTGTGTTCGGAATGGGGGTAAAACGCTATGGACGACAGGCGGTGGGCCTCGTTTCGAGGTCGTATGTAAAAGTCAACCTTTTTGCAAAATATAAATAATTAAAAAAAATAAAAAAAATAAAATATAATTATTCCCTCCCTCCCTCTTATCTTCTGCTTGCCCCCCGCCCCCCCCGTTCGTTTTAATTCTAAACAGAAAAAGAAAAAAAAAACCCTAAGTATCGAGCAGCCGCCCCCCCCTAGAGCGAACGCCGCCCTCCTCCGTCCGCCTCCACCTCCTTCCCAGATCGCGACGCCACCAGACCCAAGCCGCTTCCCCCCTCCGTCGATCGAAGACGACGAAGCAGCCCCCCCTGAAGCGCCGCCTTGCCGCCTGAGCTGCCGACGCCTCTTTTTCCTCCCTCCACTTCGCATACCTCGGTAAGATTTAAGTTAATTTATTTTATTTTTATTTTTGTTTTATAAAACTGATTTATAAACCGATTTAAAATTAATTACTGTATTATTATTTTTTAAGATTTGAAAACTGTTTTTTTTCTAGTTTTAAAAACTGAATTTTCTTAAAGAATAAAACTGCATTTTCTTAAAGAATAAAACTGAATTTTCTTAAAGAATAAAAACTGCATTTTCTTAAAGAATAAAACTGAATTTTCTTAAAGTTATAAAACTGAATTTTAAAAAGTATAAAAACTTGTTTTTGAAATAAAAAAATAAAAACTGCATTTTTTAAAATAAAATCTGTTTTGTTTTTAAAAAGTATAAAAACTGCATTTTTATTAAAAGTTAAAACTGATTTCAAAGATTTTAAAACTGAATTTTTAAAAGAGATAAAAACTGAATTTTATAAAAATAAAAACTGATTTTGAAATAAAGATCAGATTTGTAGCGAAGTAAATAAAAATCATATTTTTATAGGTTGAAAGCAAAAGTAAAAATCATATTTTTATATGTTGAAAGCAAAAGTAAAAATCATATTTTTATATGTTGAAAGCAAAAGTAAAAATCATATTTTTATATATTGAATAGCGAAGTCAAAATTCGATTTTTATATATTGAATAGCATAGTAAAAATTCTATTTTTACATATGCAGAGAATACGGGTGAAAGCGACAAATAGGCGAAGATTTCTATTAAGAAGAGTCTTGAAGTTGGATAGCTATTGGTGAGATTTCTGATTTAAAATTTATATTTTATATGTGTGAAATGAAATTGAATTGCTATATATAAATATCTCTATATATATATACGCCCCTCGTCCACAAACCATGGACGATATTTATTGGTTGAAATTGTTGTGAAAATTGAATGGTTGTTTGGGATTGTTTGTGATTGATATTGGTTGATTGTGGTTGAAAAATACCCGTTTGTGGTTGTGAATATTTGGTTGAAACCACATAGGATTAGTTTGTGGAAATGAAATAAATATATACATGCCGCCTGCGTGCGAACTAGATGTATGATTCCCATTGTCAAAAACCGCGAGGTTTTAAGGTAGAGCGAGGAGCCGTACTAGGGACGGTGCCGGTGTAACTACCCTGCCGTTATGCTGCCGAAATTTTGAATAATATTTGTGTGTTTGAATTATTTTCATATGCTTAAATTATATTTATTCATTGTATAGAAAACATTCATGTGTTGAATTGATATTCATTCGTTGTTTAGAAATTCATGTGTTGAATGGTATTCATATTTTGAAATAAATTGTTCGATAATAAAAATCACATTTTTATCTATATATAAAAACTATTGAAAACATTCATGTGTTGAATTGATATTCATTCGTTGTTTAGAAATTCATGTGTTGAATGGTATTCATATTTTGAAATAAATTGTTCGATAATAAAAATCACATTTTTATCTATATATAAAAACTATTGAAAACATTCATGTGTTGAATTGATATTCATTCGTTGTTTAGAAATTCATGTGTTGAATGATATTCATATTTTGAAATAAATTGTTCGATAATAAAAATCACATTTTTATCTATATATAAAAACTATTGAAAACATTCATGTGTTGAATTGATATTCATTCGTTGTTTAGAAATTCATGTGTTGAATGGTATTCATATTTTGAAATAAATTGTTTGATAATAAAAATCACCTTTTATCGACTATATGAACTATATAGAAAAATAGTGTTTTGAAATGAATCGTTTTACAATAAAAATCGCATTTTTATTGTATGCATGAATCGTTGAAATGTGAAGTGTTAAAAATAGCCACTTGTTCAAAATAAACATATATGAGTTGAAATATTCATTAATTAGCTAATGAAATGATTTACACCTATTTATGTAACATTAGAATGAATGGAGTTTTAAAACCAAATAGAAATCAAATATGAAGTTGAATAGAAAAGGATAAATGATAAGAACTGTATATATATGTAGATGCATATTCATTGAACAGGTTGTAGCAAAGGGGCTAGAGAAGAGGAATAAAATTTTGTGCCCGACAAATAGGTACACATTTACTGATTTGTTTGGGTGATGATTTTGAGCCTGTTGGCTAGCCGCTTGGCTTCTTCTTTTTCTTTTTGAGATTAGAAGGACCGGGAACGCTATTTGCGATTTCCCGATGCTCCCGGTGCAGGGGAGGTTATGGCGAAATTTTTCCAAAATTTAAGGTGTTAGAAAAATATTTGAAGTGAAAACGATATTGAAATCATTGAATGAACTATATTTATATAAATATATAAATATAAATAAAATTAAAACGAAACGAGGCCGTGCAGTTCGTATTTTGAAACCGTGATTTCAAACGACTAGTGCGGGAAATCCGACCATTGGATTTTCTCGAAACCTCAACCGTCGGGTTCGCCTTGGAAATATCTTCCCAACGGCACCAACCTTATGAAAATCCAACGGTTGGATTGTCTGGAATGTTTAATTCAAATCTGAAGAAAAACAGCGCCAGAAACGATTATATTTATATATATATAAATATAATTATATATTTAATCGAATAACGACGCTGCAGTTCGTAATTTGAAATCGAAAATTCAAACGATTGTACCGGGAGATCCGACCGTCGGATTTTCCCGAAACTGGAACCGTTGGATTCGCTTTGAAAAGACCTTTCTAATGATGTAAATTTTGTGAAGATCCAACGGTTAGATTTTCAGATATGTGTAAATCAAATCTGAAGAAAAACAGCGCCACGGCCGCCTTATGGCCCGAAGCGTCGTTTTGAATAAAATGGCTATTTTAAAATAAATAAAAATAGCGATAAATAGTTATAAAATATCATAAGCGATATGGAATGGAAATAAACTGAATTTGCTTGATTTATGTTGTATTTGATGGTTGAATGTGTTTGGTGTGAAAACTATATTAAAGAACACAATTGGTGTTGTCGAATAATTTAACCATTGAAATAAATCGATTTGAAATTCTAAATATACGTGAATTATTTGAAAAGGCCGAGTTAATTCTCATTTCGAATAATCGACCGACGATTGAAATTCGAAGATGAAGACGATGGTCGAAGACCGGAGATCTTCACCTCGTTTGGATGGTAACCGAGGTCCTGATTGGGAGGCATCCCGAAATATGGATAATGAGTGGTGATCGTTCAGACGTACGTGTTGATCGAAGGGTTTGCGAGGTATTTAGTGCCTCCGGTTTCATTCAGACCCAGAACGGACTTGTAAATGGACTGTGTGTCCGACATTGGAATTTGTTCTGTGCGATTGATAGCCATCAGTTGCACGGTGTGAATTGCCTGTGTGGCATGCTAAGATGCAGTGATCAGGGCTTTTGTTGAAAAGCAAAGTCTTGTGGTGATGATCAAAGCACCGCCTGTGTGGTGTAGCTTTGTGTATAACGTGAATTCGCGAGCCTCACACCCCGGTATGAACCAGAAGCGGGAGAAAGGACCTCAGGGAGGGCCTGCGTTTCCTCCTAGCTAAAAGTGGCGTCAGTGGTTTTACACGCCCTGACGAGTTTGACTTATGTGGTTGTTGCTGTTGCGAGGCGCCTCGGTTTGATCGGACGATCCGGGTCCGATGGAGTCATTCGTTGGCTCGTTTACGCCCCAAAGGGCGGGGAAACGTATGGTTCAGGCATTTTAATCCACATCGGTGGACCGGCCCTGACGATCCTAAGGCTTGACAGAGTACTTGCCTGAGGCTCGGGCTAGGCAGTCTCGAATTCGGTAAGGACTATCTTTTGCCTTCGTGCGGTTTCGATTGTATATATACATTTGGCGACATAGTGGCATGGGACGCTCATGTCGTCTATGATTGATAGTTATGATTTGAAATTGTTTTCAAAACATATTAACACTAGCAATAATATCAATTGCCTTTGTTTTATTCGTATCAATCATATTTGGCCATTATAAGGTAAAACTCTATCCTCCGGTTTGCGTTGCATTGTGTGATGGGAACTGAGTCTTATAATGGCTTCATTTTTATAAAAAGCATAGCGATGTTAAAAAAAAAGATTTGTTTTAAAGCACTGGCAATCCAATGGAGTAAACCCGTTCCACGAAAGTGGCGTGGTCCTGTGATTAGCCAATTATATATGTGTTGAGTGGATTTCTCATACCAGTCCCATGACTGACTCGTAGTTTGTTTCACTCTCAAACTCGGGTGCCCCCTTTTTCTACACGGGCAGCCTTGTATTCAGGTTTAGCTGGTTCTTTCTGGATAGCTGGAGCTGAAGATGGATTCTATCATTTATTTCTTTTTATGCTGTTCAGCTCCTATTGTACATATTTTGTTTATTTCCGCTGTAGACATTTATGTATAGCTGAACTGTATTTGTACTAAGTAAGATCCTGTATACTGTGTAACTCTGATGATTACTTTTATCCAGTATATTTTGTTGTTCATTATGGTGTATTTATTTAATTCTGTTCTGCTATTATATGTTTCTGTGTTATATTCCAAAGATAACCTTGTTTCCGTGAGAACGGGAAATCGGGTCGTCTCATGTATATATATACATATATATATATATATATATATTAGAATATAAGAGATTATAAAAATCTTAAAATATAATTTTGAGACTGAGGCTAAAACATTTGAATCAAAAGATGATTGAAAGATGGTTTTTGAAATCAAGGGTAAAATATGTAGATTAGGAGATGATTTGAAAATAGTTTTGAATTAAGGCTGAAACATTTAAATCTAGAGAGATGTTTTAAAAAGATAGTTCTGAAAAAATAGTTTAGAATCTTTAAAATGTTATTTTAAAAGTTCAAGGATTCCATTCCGCTAGAGAAGGTCATGTGTTCCATTCCATTTTTAAAGCGAGAAGGTGGTTCCATCCACAACTAAAATTAGAATAAAAAAATTAGTGCTATTATGAAGTTTTAATATAAATCTATACTTTATTACTTGTCTTGATGTCTTAAATTATTGATCTCTTGAAATTTTGAAATTCATGAGTCTTCAGTCTTGGTTTCTTCAATCTTGAATTTATCAGTCTTGAATATTTATACAGTTTAGTCTTCATTCTTTAGTACTTACACACACACACACATATATATACGTATATATATATATATATTGCCTACATATACACGTATTGATGGACAGAAATGTTAGCATTTATATTTTATAACAAGTCCTAAGATTGTTGTCAACAAAATTATCATCTTAGAACCTAACAATATCCCCTTTCTAACAATGAAAACCTTTGCTTATCAAATATACTTCACCAAACTTTGATTCTACTCCCGACTCTCCCTTGCTCCAATAACTCCCCCTTAATCTAAGCCTATCTAACCTATTTTATAAGTCTCCCCCTTTGTTATTAACAAAAACTAACATAAATTACATAACTCCTTCTTAAACTAATACTACGAAACTATATGATAATAATTACAATAAGATAAAGGTAAATATAATTTATATAGTGTTATATTACACATATATATACAAATATTTACATTCACATGCAATATATAAGAATGTTTAATAGAAAGAGGAACTAATGAGAGTTTTTGACAAATTATGACTTATGAATTGAAAAATTAGGGTAATAAAGACAAAAAGTTTCATGTTGTTTGATTAAATTATCATTGTTGTCAAAACAGACTTCTCCAACACATATAACTTTATCGTCTTTGTCCTTGTGCACTTCTTCTTCTTCTAATGGATTGTGAAAAAGGATGTTAGAGGAGTCACCTTTAATCACGGTCGTGCTTGAATAATTATCTGTTAGAAAATTTTGAAAATTTCTAAGAATTTTGCCTTGTTTCTGCTATTCCTTAGCCATCCTTATTTGCATGACTTGTATTCCAATCATCATTTTCAGAGAGTCCCTCAAATTTCTTCTGTCTTCATGACTCGGGCTAGCATAGTCCATTAGAATGGACCAGATTAGGAGAAAGGAAGGAAAATTTCCATTTTGATTTGATTTGGAAGAGGAGGCCATTAATTTATGATCTCAGAAGTTTATTACGAAGAGAAATGAAGTACACGATAGAAAAATTTGAGATATAAAGAATATATAACTACCATACTTAATTTTAAAAGAAAATCAATTTTTTCATTTTTATCATTGTATGTCGACAGTGTGTATGGTAGTTGACATCCCTATATTTTTTCCTTTCTTTTTTTAAATATTTATATCACTATATATATATATATATACACATATATATTCTATATCTTAGTTCTAGAGCAAATACCTAGTTCTGTTCTAAATTTAGTTGAATTTAATTGATTCAAAGGTTTAGTTAGAATATTAGATATTTGATTTCATGCTAATAATTTGAATATAAATAATCTCTTTACTTGTATTATCTCCGAGAAAATGATATCTGATATCAATATGTTTAATTCTAGTATGATGAGCAGGATTTTTGGATAAATTTATTGCATTTGTATTGTCACAATGAATTGATGGTTTTGATATATTTATTCTGAAGTCGTTTGTTGCATATAGATAACTTGAGAACAAGCCAAAACACCAGAGATATATTCTGCTTTAATTGTTGATTGTGAAACAATATTTTTCTTTTTACTAAACCAGGAAGTCAGAGTGTCCTAAAAAGTGACAAGTTCCACTTGTGCTTTTTCGATCTTATTTACAACTAGCATAGTAAGCATAACAATATGAGATTAACTCTAATGTATCATTTTTAGGATAAAATAGATCGTAGTCTAAAGTGTGTTTAACATATCTTAGAATAGGCTTAACAACTTTCAAATGAGTTTCTTTGGGTTGAGATTGGTATCTTGCATAGAGACTATCATGCTATCAAGTTAACTCGTTGTTATATAGAGTAGCAATCCAATAATTCCCTTATATAGATTTTTGATCAACATTTTTTGACTTATCTTCTTTATATTAGGCTTCATTGGTTGTCTTAAGAGTGGGTTTTCCACTCGTAGTGGTCGTACCAAACTTATTAATTAGATCTCTAGCCTATTTTCTTGATTAATGAAAATACCACTATCTAATAGTTTTATTGTCAATCCTAAAAAGAAAGTAAGTTCACTCATATGACTCATCTTAAACCTTTTTGTCATTATTTTACAAAATTATTTGTTCATTTCATTGTTTGTTGATCCTAATATTATATCATGCACATAAATTTGTACTAATTAAATATCAATTTTGTCTCTTTCAATAAAAAAGAGTATTATCTACTTTACCAATTTCAAAATTTGATTGTAATAAGTAAGTTCTTAGTCTGTCATAATAGACTCTAGAAGCTTGTTTTAGACCATATAAAGCTTTCGTTAATTTGTAAACATGATTTGGAAATTTTTTATTTCAATAAATGCGGGTTGTTCAACGTAAACATCTTCTTTTACAAAACCATTTAAAAATGCACTTTTAACATCCAATCAAAATGGTTCAAAATTGTTATTGTTTGCGAAAGTAAGTAAAATTCTAATGGCCTCTTACATTACTACGGGTTCAAAAGTTTCATCATAGTCTATTCCTTCTTGTTGACAATAACCATGCTAGACTAGCCGAGCTTTATTTCTAGCGACCTCACCTTGTTCATTCGATTTATTTTTATAAACCTATGTAGTTCCAGTTATTGTTGCGTCCTCTAATCTAGGAACAAGTTTCCGTACATCATTTCCGGTAAATTGATTTAGTTCTTCTTGCATGACAAGAATTCAAAATTATCAAATGATGCTTCCTTTGAATCTTTAGGTTCAATAGTTGATATAAAAGCCACATTACTCATGTTATTTAATTGATTTCTAGTTCTAACAACATATTCAATATTTTTGGTAATTTTTTTTTTTTGAAAGCAAAATGTGTGGTCTTCTGAAAAGAAGAGAGCACACATATATATTAAAGTAAAGTAAAGGTTACAAAGACCGACTACCATCCTAGCTAAAAACAAAAAAGCCACAACACTAGCCAAGACTAGGCTCTCCATACCAAAAAAAACAATAACAAGAGAAAAGACTTTCTCAAAACAAACAATCTCAAACAGAGCACAAAAAATCTCCAAAGCCAAAACCATCATCTATCCAAATCCGCCCGCGAAAAAGCTCCTCAGCAAAAACTACTATCAGCGCCCTGAATCCTTATTCGAAATGCTACTAATAGCCTTCGAACTTGGGACCCTACCAAGAGAAGTATCGGTATAGGATCTAATACGCTCACTACGACGAACCAAGCCCAAGATGATAGCTTCTCTCCTACGCCTACCCCTCCTAGACAAAGAAAAAGCCAAATCACAAACAGGAGATTTCTCCCCATTATCCTCTTGTGAACCATCTGATTCCAGCTCCCCCTTTTGGCAAAGAGCATCAAGCACCGGCCTAAACTGATCACAATTCATATCATCACAACTAGAGAAAGAGCCTAGCCTATTTCTCAACCCTGAAAGCACCGAATCCACACAATTCCCCTTATTCATAACCAACCAGAGATCATGCTTCATATCAATAGTGGTTCTTCTCCGCTTAATCTTATGAACATCACGTAAAAGATTAGGAGACAAAAAACCCTTTAAATGCCAAGATCCTCCCCTGACTCGATCTAAAGAACCGAGAAAACTCATCAGATACCATGCCCATCATCACATCTTTACAACCAAAAACTATGACTGGAGATAGACAAACCGATTTCTCAATACCAGACCCTATACGATCTGAAGACTTCAAATCCTCACCAGCTTTTAAACAAACAACCTGCACTGAAGAGTTAAGCTCATTCTCTACTGAATCAACCATATCAACGCACCCCCTTCTTCATCGAGATCCAGCAAAACACCAAAGCTATTAACCAGCCTCAAATCATTAACAACTAACCTTGTAGAACACATTGCTTCAAAAGAAGGAGGTTTGGCTATAACAGAAGAAAAGCAATGCAAGTCCACTTAATCCAAGCCTGTAACACCCCATGATTCTGTAACACTAAGATTCACAAATCAAGGGAAACGGGCTGCGCCATTGCGTTCATCTCGGAATTCTACATGAAAACGAGTCCGAGTTTGCGTAAATCGGAGTCCGTATGAGGAAGATATGGCCTCCGGGTGATTCAGCGAAGTTCAAATTTCAAAACAAGTCAAGTTCAAAATTCAAATCGGACCCAGATTGGGTTGGGCGGGAATTTTCCCGCCCAAGGCACCTAGGTCGACTGGGTAGTCGATCTGGGGGTCGACCCCCCCCCCCCCCCCGCTTTTTCTAGCTTTCTGAACCTGATTCGTTTCTCTGTATCCGGACGCCATTCTGACCAGATTCGTTGACTTCCACACTATATAAACAGCCCTGGTCTTCTTCTCTATTCACAATTCTTTTCTATCCTTATGCTGCCTCTGAGAAATGAATAAATAAGTGAGTAAAATAATATATATAAAATAAAACAAGACGAGGAAATGCTGCTGAAAGATTTTCAAGAAGAGGTTCAAGTCAAGCTAGGATTCAAGAGGAGGTTCAAACGACTTCAACGACTGTTTTTCTACGAATCATAGCAACACCATCTTTCTATTCTAATCTAATCTCTGTAAGTCAGTTATTCCTAGATTTGAACGTTTTTCTCTGTTCGTGACATGAAATTAAAGGAATAAAAGAATATGCCAAATCTCTCTCTCTCTCTATTCGAATCAGTGCCTATACTCTTGGACCTAATTAAGAACTATTGTGATTCGAGGACAAATGAGACTGTGACTTTGAAACTATGGACCTTAAAACCATATGCCTCTTTGACTATGAACATTGCCTACGACTATGAACATTTCCTATGACTATGAACATTGCCTATGACTGTGACTGTGACTATGAGAATTATTTCCTTGACTATGAACACAAGCCTATGCCCTTGACTAGAAAGCATAAACTGTTGCCGATGACATAACAAGGACAACTGTGACTAAACACCTATGATTCCTGACTAGGAAAGTGTTGCTTGAGTTTTGTGACTGTGAAATTGGGTCTAAACCTGATTTCTCTATTCTATCTATTCTTGGTTTTCTTTGGTTTTAGACCTTGGGAATTTACCTATTAAGTTAGGTCTACCCAT
Source organism: Allium sativum (assembly GCA_030737875.1). NCBI lineage: Eukaryota > Viridiplantae > Streptophyta > Magnoliopsida > Asparagales > Amaryllidaceae > Allium > Allium sativum. The sequence goes on along the minus strand of CM060909.1, from coordinate 672,655,105 downwards.
GTTCTTGAACCTACGTCTCTATTCTGTCTATTCTTGGTTTTCTTTTGGTTTTAGACCTTGGGAATTTACCTATTAAGTTAGGTCTACCCATGTTCTTGAACCGACGTCGTTATCCAACCCTTTTTATGCCAATTATTATGTCTATCTTTTGCATGGCATCTTTGGTTCATTCCCTATTTTCTACGAATCTAGATTTACCTATAATCTAGATTGAATCACGATTATACGAACGGTGGGAATACAATTTGGGCAAAATATGAAATTTACTAAAACATAGTTATAAACTAGGAATTTGGCATAAATTGGGGACATGTATTATGGCATGTTCATAGGAATGCAAATTGGATAAATTTGACATGAACTATAGATTGTGTAACCTGAATCTAGTATCGACGTGTAAATCTAGCATTTACATGAATAGTGAACTAGAGTAATAAGTCTAGTTTGACATGAATTAGAATGTTGAATCGAAATTGGATTAGCTAATTTGGCACGGTAAGCATATTGTCATAAATTTGAAATTGGCCATAATTGGGAGTAATTGGCAGGTTTAGCAAAATCATGGTTAGTGACACTTAATTTGGTATAGTTTACATAGCAAAAAGCATAAATTTGATTTAGAGGGGGGAATGGGCCATAGAAATAAATGTAGACAATTTACATTAAAAGAATAATTGGGAAATAAGTAAATTAGGATTAATTTACTTATAAAATTTGTCCTAAATGAGGAAAGGCAAATTTAGACAAATTAAAGGTTTCTTAACGACATCTCTTTTAATAATACACCAGAAAGTTCTGGGGTGACAGAGAGGATAGTGTCTAGGCTTGAGTTTGGAAAATACAAGTTTCCTGCTCTCCCTGGCTATCCCTAACTGATCCGACGGACGGGATGGTTACTTTCAAAACCTGATTTGAAAATTAACCAAAACCCTTTGAACTTAGAAAACATGAATATGACTAACCCGAGGTTAGACTGAGTTGAGATGTAAACCTGCCCGGAACCAACCGGCACATCCAGTAGTCACAACAATACCTGTCTAATGTGAGTGGTAGCGGCTTTAATTTATTTAGTTAAAGCTAGAACAAGAAAGGTAGGGTTAAGTTAACTAAGACACTTAACCAGTTCAACATGATAACTAAACTGATGGGTGGGGTTAGGTTCAGACTGACACTTAACACAGTTAAGCTAGAATGGGAGGGCTAAGTCCATAGAGACACTTAACCAAACTCAAGGTAGCAAGACAAAATTTGTAGGGGTTAAGTTAAGTTAATACACTTAGCCAAATTAACATGTTAACTAGACTAGAGGTTGGAGTTAAGTAAAGTTAATACACTTAGCCAAATTAACATGTTAACTAGACCAGAGGTTGGGGTTAAGTAAAGTCTAATACACTTAGCCAATTTGATATGTTAGCTGGGCTAGACCGTAGGGTTGAGTAAACCTGAACACTTAACCATCAGGTTGTGATAAAGGAATGGGGTTAAGTCTAAAACATGAAGGGATAATACTTAACCATTAACAACATGTTAGTTAAAACTGACGGGCAAGGTTAAGTAAAAAGGAACACTTAACCAATACAGGATGAATGGGTAAGGTTAAGTAATAAGAAATACTTAACCAATATAACTTGGTTTGTGATGGGGTTAAGTCAACATGGATTACTGATAACACTTAACCAGTTTAACAGGATGAATGAAGAGGGTTAAGTTGGCTTGAATTGACTAATGACACTTAACCAATCCAAATTGACGGGAAAGAGAACTAAGTAGTAAACCTTAGTTAAGAAAACAACGATTCTGGAAACTAAGTGGTAAATCTTAGTTGGTAAAACTAAGTAGTAATTCTTAGTATAACACGAGAAGGAGCGAATGCCCGTCTGGGTAAAAAGGAGGCTCCAACAAATTGGGTTACGAAGCCCGAGGCTTCGAGGGGACGTGAGGGTACTCTTGGTATCCCTCTATGAGGCTGCAGATGATCCTCCTGGGTTCACAGAGGTTAAGGTCTGCGTAGAAGAACCAGGGGTATGCCTTGGTTGCAATATATGGCAACCTAAAGACTAGGATGGACCGACGTGATTCGACGAGAAAACGGTAGCCCTGTGATAGCAACTCGTCGTCTACCATCCATCTTGAGTCAATCGAGATACGTGAAGTGGAAAGGCGGAGAACTCCAAAAGACCATATACTTGCTATCTAGTTATGGGTGAGGATGGCCATAGGATAGTGGGGCACCGGGGCCGGCGTATAGTTCTCATTTTTCAAGGTGTGCCTTACATTAGTTGAGGGAGGGGTCAAGTGGGACCATAGCCACTGAAAAAAAAACAGATCTTAGCAACTGCATTGGCAGATATCTGAAAGCTCCCGACCGAGTTCTGTATTCCTTGATTTGCCCTGACACAGGACTCGGGTCGCACATTACCGGACATGTGCATCTAGATAAGCGACAACGATTCGCGATACATGCGTGGGGAAGTCTAGGAACATATACCACTCTAGGTAGTGTGTCCTAGACTTGGGGGCATCGTTCGACAGGTAGCATAATCCCTAGTTGGACTAGGTGGCATAAACCCTGAATCCATGAAGCATTCAGCAGATAGCGTAAACTCTAGTTGAAACTAGAAAGCACTTGATAGAAAACCCTAGATTAGATCTAGGTAAAAAATAATAAATGGATGCCTGAAGGCAATGGAAAATACAGGGATTGGGATGGCGTGGTCGTTACTAGTTGGAACACTAGATAGGTGGTGCAGAGATATAGAAACCAGTATAATAAGGAAATAGCGAAGCGGCGAAAGTATTAGAGCATATCCAGTTTATCTTATCTTAGTATATCTTGTGTCAATCTTGTCTAATCTTGCTAACCCTATCATCATGGTGTTATCTTGTATTCAGTTAATTCATGTCGTTTTGTTTTCTATGTTCACATGCTAGAAGTTAATGAACTTACTCAGGCTTTATGTCTGACTCTGTTTTTCTTTCGTCTTCTTTTCTTCCATTCCCCCCCCCCCCGCAAGGTAGTAAAGGAGGGAATAGTTTAGCTCAGGTTAAATTGGAATGCCACTCTTTCCAGCTTGAAGAATTGTCGAAGTTTGCTTGGATTCTCTTTTCAGATGCTATGGCTGGCTCTTGCTAAAATCGGGGAATATAAATGTTGTTTTTATGCTTCTTTATTTTGTAAGACAGAAGATACTCTGATATTGTAAAGAAACCATTGTACAAATCATTTTATCAATAAAGCAAAGTTTTATTTTCCGCTGTTTAATTTTTGTCTGTCTTGTAATTTATCTGTATCTTTTACCCTAAATGCTCCACAGAACTTAGTGCATTCCCTTTGTGAGTGACACTAACGGATGTGGGGTGTTACAAAGCCCATCATCATCATCTCCTTTCACATACCATCCCTCGCTAACTCAAGCCCCCTGCCATCAACTAACAACTCAGAAAAATCAGCACAATTCTGAACAAATGGATCAAGAACCATCAGATCCAATTTCCGTGGCACTAAATTCCTCTCAGCAAAATCCACCATCACATCTTCACAAAACAACAAACCCTCATACAACTCATTATTCCTAGCACCCACTATGCCACAATTTACATCATTCCTTGTTTCAGCACCCTTCTAATTAGAAAACCTCTTAGATCTCAAAATAATATCGTCATCACCTTTCGAAGAACTCAGAAAAAACATCATCTCCACGAGCACAATTCACAGCAGAACTAATAAAAACGAAAAGCATAATAATCTCATTCAACAGCATAAAACCTTCTTCTTATACTTTGAATCTGAATCAGAGAAAATTCTCCTCAAATTCCAGATGTTGAAACAAAAAGAAAAAGCATGCTCCTTCCTCTCAAGTGGACGAGGCAAAGGAGGATAAACAACATTACATGAATCGCTAGGAACCTTCTTTTGCCACAGTAAACCATCCACTAATCCCTCGATGTGCCAACCCAACAATAGTAACATATACGCTCCTTCATCCGTCTGGTTAGATCTAACCGATTCAAAAAGATTTATGAAAGAAAAAAGCTTCTGACATAACCTCAAACAGTTGTAGTGCATAGACTCAAAAAATGATTTTCTCATATAAAACTCTGAACAGAAAATCTTTCGATGCCCAAATCCACCGCAAAAGTAGCATCTAATCTTATTCCTGAAATCTTTCACGATATGATTTGATCCTCCACATCTGAAGCATAAACGATCTCTGGGAGAATTCCAATAACTAGAATGCTTTCTTGAGAACGAATTCCCATGAGAATCACAAAAAGAATAATGAACACCCTTCTTACTCCCAACTGCAAAAGAATTCTGAGATTCGCTCTTTGATTAAGATAAGAAAGAAAAAGAATTCGCTCGAAGGCAACTAGAACTTTCCAATTTGTGACAAAAATGAGAAGAACAGGGAGCCGCCATTATCTTAATTATTCTGCTTCATAATTTTTTTGGTACATTTTGTACATGGTGATCTTTTAAAAGCCTCATCCTTTTATCAGGATGAACATTTTCACTATTTGTTCCCTTTAGTTTATTATTTACAGTACCAAAATCATCTTCATTATTTATTTGAACAAATTTTTAAAATTTTCATCGAAAGATACATGTAATGTTTTTTCAATGGTATTAGTTCTTAAATTGAAAACTCTGCATGTTTTACTTCTACTAGAATATCCGATAAAGATTCCTTTGTCGGACTTAGGGTCAATTTTATCCAAATTGCCCTATGTATTTAAAATGAAACATTTGCTTCCAAATTTTTTAAAATAATATACCTTTGGTCTATTATTTTAAAGATGTTCATATGATGTTTTATTGGATAGAGCTCTAATTAAAATTATATTCAAAATATAACAAGTTGTAGCAATTGCTTCACCCCAAAAATTTCTTAGTAATTTACTATCTAAAAGCGTAATTCTTGCACACTCTTAAATTGTCTTGTTTTACGTTCTACCACTCCACTGTTATGGAGTTATTGGAAAGAAAAATTATGAGTTGTTCCTTTTTTATTATAGAGATTCTCAAAATTCTCATTCTCATATTCTCCACCGTGATCACTACTGTAACGACCCGGATTTTTAGTTGGCAATTTTAAAACATTTAAACTTGTTTTAAATGTTGAATTGGTAATACATATGATTTTTTATAAGGAATTTATTTATTAAAAGGAAGTTTTAAACATATAATTTATAATAAAATTAAAAAAGCTCAAAATAGTCGCGGTAGTTCGTAATTTACGAGTTAAAATTCAACTGAATATACAGAATCCAAAATAAGCCAGATTTCTTTGAAACAAGAGACATTCATATCTATTTGATTATATTTTTCTAATGAAAGAGAAAAATCTAGTTTTCATATTGTAGATTTTGTTTTATGTAAAAATAAAATTTAGAAATAGTCGTTATAGAATCGTTTATGGACCATAACGGTTTAGTAATATAACTAGAGATTGGTTACGAATTTGGATAAGATTCTTTTGAGGCGTAGTTATAATTTAATTTTTAGAATTTTACTGTAATTTTTAATTAATTAAATACGCAACCTTTAATTGGAGTATTTTGCACCCTATATCAATTTTTTGGGGTTTCATAATATAGGTTAAACTACCGATATTATTATACTTTTGGGATCATGACACATTACTGATCACAACTATATTTTTATTTCAGTTGACCGGAATCTGTACGTTAATAGAGGAGTGTCGAAATCATTTAAACTTAAATAACAAAAAGAAAATTAGTTTGTATTGCGCATGTTGGACTTTATATATGCTGATTCGATAAGGCACACTAAAAGTTTTTTTTCCTGTCATTTGACCAGTTATGTTTCTTGAAATTTACTATTAAATTCTATCATCTATGAATATGATTACCAGCAGGTCCTAGACTGGAATTAACATAACTAAGTTTCAAATATCTTCATTTATGTGTTATTATGGTACTTCCTAACATGTATGGTCATATAAGAAAATCTAATTGAGCTGTTTTTCTCATCTTGGGTATTCAGAAATAAACCTTGAATAAAAATACATATATCTCCTTAAGCTTCAGAAAGTGAAAGTGTGCTCTCCACGTCTCTTTCATTTCCTTGTTCCCTAAACCATCAGTTCCGTGAACAACAAGCTTTATACCCGTGGCTACCTAGAAAACTTGATTCCGTGCGAGCCACGCAATTCTTCCTTTAAATAATGCACATTTCCTTCTTCAATGCAATACTCGACATCCTCACTCGAATCAAAACCTGAGGAGGAAATCAAAAAGAAAAAAAGAAACGGTTTCATCATATAATCGCATAATCTATGACCCCACACACTCGAGCTAGTCCTCTCTCTACGCGTCTGTGAATCGTCATTTTTAGCTCGGCACCCTGGTGGGATCGTTGAAACTTTTACAGTAGGGTTCAAGGGGAGACGTTGGTACTTGGTAAGCTGAGGGATGTCACGGCAATATGGAGCAGGATTATATCCAGAGGGTCATCATGCAATCTTGGTTGAAGTCTAGGGAGGATTGGAGCGAATTTAGTTCGCTTGTTTCTCTGTAGCACAAAGTAAGGTCGGAAGTCCAGATCTAGCGAGCAGGGTGCGAGTGTAACAGGTTGGTGGGGACTGTGATGGTCTCGAAAAGCAGGATCTAGTGGTGTAATCGGTTGTTGAAGTTATGGAGGGTAGGAGGAGAGCGAGATGAGGGGAGTATGCGCATCGTTTGGGTAGCGGGTTCACTGGTTGAAGGAGTCGATGTCTGAAATCGTAATAAACCGGAAATACATGGATTGAGGACTTATTTCGTGGATTGAGGCATTGATTAAGTAACTATAGGGGATGAGTACCTAAAGTGGCATGGGATAAACACGGTAGGAAGGGGATAGCAGGCAGTCTCGTATTGCTTAAAACAAAATGGAAGAAGGATTAAAGTACCTTAATCATGATTAGCTGTAAGATTATTAAAAGCTATTAGGTTTTTGATCAATGTAATATTTAGGTTAATGGTTCAATTATTTTCTTTGGGAAAGATGGGTATTTCGTGAGCCAGATATAAATGGTACTGGGAATAAATAAGAACTAAGCCCATTGTTTAAGGTTACTAAAGTTATTAGGATATTTAATTATAAATTAGTTTATTTATTTATAACGGTTTAAATCAATTAAAAACTTATCACATATATAACTATTTCATTCGTAAACAGAATCGGGCCAAACCGGTCATGTTGGAAGCATAGCAAGGAAATCTACGTTGTGAAACTAAGGTGGCGGTGAACAGAGCTTACCGGAATTTCATAGAAAAATTAAAACATCTGTTTCATTTTAAATGAAACAAAAGTAGAATCATCAACTGTGAACCAAGGTGAGTAAACTCCTAACTCTGACTCGGTTATATTTTTATATAAACGAGTTTTAATTTATTTCTGGTATTTTGTACTGTGTGATGATTGTTTGAATGAATGGTTGATAAAATTGGTTGAAGGGTTGATATGGTTATATAGTTGATTGATAATTATCTCTGTTATTAATTAATGTTGATTAACATCTGTGGTTGTAGGGATACTGGTTGGAGGGATCCAACTGGATTCCTCAACATTTATATTATTGTTTTATCTATTGTACTATATGATGTGTTATAGGATCTGTGATGTCTGAATTACCTTGGCCCTATAATTTTGGTATTTTAGATAGCATAAAAACATTTTCGAATGTGGAAAAAGAAATTGGGATTTAAAAAGACAATTTATTTCCAATATAAAATTTAACTACGACTGGACTTGGAATAGAAACTTGTTTCAAATGAATAAAACAAGAAGTGATTATAATGGCATTTATAAATCTAGTAAATTATTTATCTTGGGATAAATTGAAAATATAAAGTCAAGTTTGAATTTATATAGAAAGTGGAAATGGATTTGAAACTGATATTTGTAAACTATTTAACACTTAGCAATTATAAATGAAATTCTAAACAAGATTATAAATAGATATAATAAAAACAATTTTGTAAATGATTCTATCATTAGAAGTTAATAAAGGAAAATTTGGATTTTGAAATATTATTCAAAGGAAGGAAGTCAAATGAATTGATTATATGAAAGAAGTGTTATTCACGATTAAAGTGAATGATGGATTAAAGTTAATATTTTGCAAATGGAAGTTAAAATGAGAAAGGGAGAAATGAAAACGATGGGTTTTATTGCGAAGATCGGAATATAAAAATATATTGAGATAAATCCAATGGAATTATAATTATGATTTAACTATAATGGTTTACTTTCAAAAAGGATATTTGAATTCTACTTAGTTCAAACTATAATTTAAATGAATACGTTAAGAAGTCAGTATTTCAATAATTATGCTATGGAAATACAATTCCATGTTTTTGAACTAATTTAAGATTTATTTTAAATTAGAATTATTAACAAATCTAGATTCCTATTAAGGAAAGATACTGATATGTGAAAATGAACAATGATTAAAAGAAGATGTTTTGCAAATGGAAATAATCATAAAGGAAATTGAGTTGACGTGAAACGGTAGATAAACTCCGAAGTTCGAAATAAAATGGAATATAGATTATTCGAGATAAAATTATTTATTGGATTTCGATTATATCAAATTGAGGGAAGTATTTATTTTTACTTTCCGGTTTGAATCAAATTTAATTATTTATTTATTTACTTATTAATTTATTTATTGAAATTTGTAAGTGCAAGTTATGTTTTTATAAACCAAATATTTGTAAACAGCGATTTTAACGCTGTCATTATAGTAAATGTCTTGTAAAATCTAAACAGCGATTTTTAACGCTGCCGTTATAATAAATGTTTGTAAATCTAAACAACGATCTTAATGCTATTGTTAAAATAAATGTTCTATAATACTACACAGTGATTGTAATGCTGTTGTTAAAAGCAATGTTTTATAAATCAAATATTTGGAAACAGCGATTATAACGCTACCGTTATAATCAGTGGTTTCCGTAAAAGAAGTGGATTCTTAGATTGAATCTGAGAGTCCCGTAAGCGATATTTTGTTTGAGGTTGTGAGCTTTGGCTATTTCAAAGTTGAGAATGTTGTTCAGTTAAGGTCTGAGAGGTAATTATACCCCAACTTGATTGACTTCATGATTGATTGAGAAATAGCAAAGGTTCGATAGTGAAGATTGGCTAGCGATATGTTTAGTTAATAAATGGTAAACTGTTTGAGTTATAATAAGATAAGGGATATTTTCCACGTGTAGAAAATGAAATGAATTAGTCAACGAGGAATTAAGAAAGGGAATATGGAAATATTTTCTGATGTTTATAGGGTATATTTTCTAAATATAAAAAATGAGGACTCGTGAATATTTATAAATGTTTTCTAACTGGAATAAGAGATATTTTCTCGAATAAAGGAATTATAATATTGAAAATGTTTTTCAAAGAATCGAGAAGGGAAATCGAGCTTCAAAAGAACACGAAAGATGGGAAATGAGAATTGTAAATGATAATATAATAAGGAATTAATTTAAAGGGGCCAATGTTGATTGATGATTGATCGATCGAATTCCAACCTGGAAATAAGATCGTTGGTTGTACACTTATTTTTCTTTGATAGTTAAATCACCGACTATCGAAGTTTTTGACCATTTTTCCATTGTCAATACGGACAGACCGGGATCAGATTCATTATCTGGAAACCACTCTGTATGGGCGTTAGCATTGTGATCAAATATGATGAAAATAATTAAAGATAGGCAAGGGCTATTCTGTTTACTGGATAGTGCCTTCGGTTTGTCCAGTCCCAGGACAATGTGAATGGATGAATATCTGACAGAGTATATCTAACAGATCGCGTAAGTTGATCTCTTCAAACGTACTTACGTTTGGTGGTGGAGGAATTCGTTTCTCTTAGCTTTATACCCGTGGTATTTTTGGAGAAATCAATTTGTGATTTGGCGGGTACGACGATGTGGCATTCAAAGTGAATGTTGGCCAGATGTTCTGGAAGATAATTCAAACTTCAAGCCTCACAACCGGAAGTTGACAAAAATCGGGCAGGCAGCGTGGCTAAGTAGGTCGCTCCCATTAGGATGTATAATCACCTATCTAGAGAAATTTCATTTTGCTTCTGTAATCTATCGATGCTGTCCCTTTCGGGAAACGGTTGCTGATCCCAACCGTTGGTGATATACATTCGATACACTCAAGCGAAATGAGTGGTCAGTCATGTGTGGGCCGGGTTACAAGATGTTCTTGTTGAACCCAGTTTATTCGCCTCTAGAGATACACTATCGGAAGGTGGTTCTATACCTCTTCATGTTGGAAATCCAATCCCCAATAAGCGCCCTGCGGTTTTTGATTTTATATTATATACGGAATGTGAGAAGCAAGCATTCCGCTAGATTCTATTTATTCGATTTAGACACTATTATAATATCACCAGATTTTGATATCAAAATGTTTTGGGTTATTGTAAGGTAAAAACCATCCGTGTTTATATGTGGATCGATCTTACGATTATCTTTTCTTTTGAAAGGATTTTTAAAAGTTAAACCAATGGTCGGAGTTTACTCACACTAGTCCCATGACTGACCCAGAGTTTATTTTGTTTTGTCTTTCCTAAACTATTGGGTGCCCAAATTTGTACGGGCAGTCAAGTAGTCGGGATTTTACAGATTCAGTTGGAGGAGCTTGAAGCAGGAGGCTTCACCAGTTAACTATAGACTATCATATATTCTGTTGTGTACCATGTGTGTATCTGGAAACAGGTGTTTATCACTGTTCCACGATGAGACGACCCCAAACCCCGTACTGATGGTGGCAAGGGTAATCCTTGGAATATAACACAGAAACAGATAATAGCAGAACAGAGTTAAATAAATACACCAGATAATGAACAATAGAATATACTGGATAAGAGTAATCATCAGAGTTACACAATATACAAGATCATACTTAGTACAAATACAGTTCAGATATACATAAATGTCTACAATGGAAAACAAACATAATGTACAATAGGAGTTGAACAACATAAAAAGAGATAAATGATAGAATCCATCTTCAGCTCCTGCTATCTAGAAAGAACCAGCTAAACCTGAATACAAGGTTGTCCGTGTAGAAAAAGGGGCACCCGAGTTTGAAAGTGAAACAAACTACGAGTCAGTCATGGGACTGGTATGAGAAATCTACTCAACACATTTATAATATGGCCAATCACAGGACCACGCCACTTTCGTGGAATGGGTTTACTCCATCGGATTGCCAGTGCTTTAAAACAAATCTTTCTTTTAAACAACGCAATGCTTTTTATAAAAATGAAGCCATTATAATACTCAGTTCCCATCACACAAAGCAACGCAAACCGAAGGATAGAGTTTTACCGTATAATGGCCAAAATATGATTGATACGAATAAAACAAAAGCATTTTGATATTATTACTAGTGTTTATATGTTTCAAAAACAATTTCAATCATAACTATCAATCATAGATGGCATGGGTACCATATATCATGTCGCCATATATATATACACAATCAAAACCGCACGATGTCGTATTTGGAAATTGGATTTCCGTCATGAACCAAGGCAAAAGATAGTCCTTACCGACTTCGAGAAAATCTGGCCCATGTCTCAGGCAAGTACTCACTCAAGCCTTTGGAGCGACAGGGGCGGTCCACCGATGTGGATTAAAATTCCTGAACACTACGTTTCCCCGCCCTATGGGGCGTAAATGAGCCAACAATGACTCCATCGGTCCCGGATCGACCGATATATCCGAGGCGCCTCGCAATCCATCATCCACATAAGTAAAATGTCAGGCCGTGTAAAAACACCGACACAACTCCTAGCTAGAAGGAAACGCATGCCCTCCCTGAGGTCCTTCTCCCGTTTCTGGCTCATACCGGGGAGTGAGGCTCGCGAATTCACGTTATACACAATGCTACGCCACACAGGCGGTGCTTTGATCATCACCACAAGACTTTGCTTTTCAACAGAAGCCCTGATCATTTGCCACTTAGGCATGCCACACTAGCAATTCATTCCATGCGACTGATGTCCATCGATATACAACCTCTAAGCTCGTGTATTTCAGAGAAGGGCGTTAAGCAAAAGAATAAATTCTCCTCCGCCAAACAGATGTATATTTAATAGAGATCAATCAACACAGAATAAAATCCAATGTCAGACACATAGTCCATTTACAAGTCCGTTCTGGGTCTGAACGAAACCGGAGGCACTATATACCTCGCAAACCCATAGACCACCACGTACGTCTGGACGATCACCACTCATTATCCATATTTCGGGATGCCTCCCAATCTGGACCTTGGTTACCATCCAAACAAGGTGAAGATCTCCGGTCTTCTATCACCGTCTTCGTCTTCGATTTCTTATCATCGATTCAGTTATTCAAATGGGATAAACCCGGTCTTTCTGAACAACTCCCGTATATAATAAACAAGTGCAACACTAACATATACACACATCATTTCAATTCATTAGTCACTAACTGTCAATCAGTAAGAGAACGATTTCCCAAATATTAACCCCGAAGGCCGAAACCAACATCAGATCAAAATCCAGGAAACCATTCGACTTAGCTAACCTTCAGTTAATTTCTAAATCACATCCATATCGTTTATAATATTTTATAACGATTTATCGCTATTTTTATTTATTTTTAAAATAGCCAATTTATTCAAAACGACGCTTCAAGCCATAACGCGGCCGTGGCGCTGTTTTTCTTCGGATTTGATTTACACATATCTAAAAATCTAACCGTTGGATCATCACAAAATTTACATCATTAGAAAGATCTTTTCAAAACGAATCCAACGGTTCCAGTTTCGGGAAAATCCGACGGTCGGATCTCCCGTCTAATCGTTTGAAGTTTCGATTTCAAAATACGAACTGCAGCGTCGTTATTCGATTAAATATAATTATATTTATATATAAATGTATATATAATCGGTTCTGGTGCTGTTTTTCTTCAGTTTTGTATTAAACATTCTTGACAATCCAACCGTTGGATTTTTACAAAGTTGGTGCCGTTGGAAAGATATTTCCAAAGCGAACCGAACGGTTGCGATTTCAGGAAAATCCGACGATCGGATCTCCCGATATAATCGTTTGAAATCACGGTTTCAAAATACGAACTGCAGCGTCGTTATTCGATATATTTGAATTCTATTTATATATATATATCGGTTCTTCGATTTCAAAACTATATTCTTTTCATACATTTGATAAAAATGATGCTTTTATCTAACTATCTTCTATTTCAACACTTCACTATTATTAACAATTCATGTTTATAATAAAAATATGACTTTTAATGTAAAACAATTTATTTCAAAACTCGACTATTTTATATAGTTAATATAGGTGATAAAAATAGGATTTTTATTATAAAACAATTTATTTCAAAACAATATTATTTTATACATTTCATATTGATGTTAAAAATGGGATTTTTATTATAAAACAATTTCTTTCAAAATATGAATACCATTCAACACATGAATTTCAATTCAACGAATGAATATCGATTCAACACATGAAGGTTTTCTATAGTTTATATAAATCGATAAAAAAGTGATTTTTATATTTAAAACACGAATACCATTCAACACATGAATTTCAATTCAACGAATGAATATCGGTTCAACACATGAAGGTTTTCTATAGTTTGTATATATAGATAAAAATGTGATTTTAATATTTAAAACACGAATACCATTCAACACATGAATTTCAATTCAACGAATGAATAACGATTCAACACATGAAGGTTTTCTATAGTTTGTATATATAGATAAAAATGTGATTTTTATATTTAAAACACGAATACCATTCAACACATGAATTTCAATTCAAGGAATGAATATCGATTCAACACATGAAGGTTTTCTATTCAACGAATAAATATAGTTTCAACAAATGAAAATAATTCAAGCACATGAATATTATTCAGAATTTCGGCAGCATAACGGCAGGGTAGTTAAAACCGGGACCGTCCCTAGTACGGCTCCTCGCTCTACCTTAAAAACTCGCGGTTTTTGACAATGGGGAATCATGCATCTAGTTCGCAGGCAGGCGGCATGTATATTTATTTCATTTCCACAAACTAATCCTATGTGGTTTCAACCAAATATTTCTCAACCACAAACAAGTATTTTTCAACCACAATCAATCAATATCAACCACAAGCAATCCCAATCAACCACTCGTTATCAATCAATTTTCACACCAATCACAACCAATAAATATCGTCCATGGTTTGTGGACGAGGGGCGTATATATATATATATATATATATATATATAGCAATTCACTTCTATTTCAACACATATATAATTTTTACAACGCATATACAACTTATACATCGAACGTACAACTTATACAACGCTTATACAAGAGGTGTACAACGCTTATATAACTCATACATCGATTATATAATTTATACATCGTCGTTTTCCATATCGTTTATAAATTAGAAATCTCACATTGGGTTCCACTCCACCAAAAATAGCAGAAGGCTCAGAAAAATATGCGGTCTCTTCTAGAATGTAGAAGACGTCCACACAGTCACGATGTTTCCTGTTTCATCGAATTTCATCAAGAAACGAAAAAGATATGATTTTTACAGTGAAATCTAAAATGGTAGCGCTTTAAACTGCTATAATATAGTTTAAAATTAAATAGGCCGTACCTTTTCAAACCTGTTCAAAACTATGTTTTAGTTTTTCGCGAGATCCGAGGCACGAGAGGACGATCGGGTTGCGCAGCGTTGAAGGGGGAGGAGAGAGCTTCTCGGCGCTGGTGTTGGGGTCCAGTTCGACGCTGGAAGGAGGTGGCGGCGGCGAGTTGAAGGTGGCGACTTTGGAGGAGGAGATCTCGTTGATGGGGCGACGAGGGGTAGCGTACCAGCTATGGATGTGAAGCTCTCGGAGAGATCTACAAAAACCTTAACTGGGTGAGGTGTTTCGTTGTGTGGATTAGCCAGAAAAGAAGAGAGAAGGGAAGAGACTTTTCCGCCTTCGATCGACGTCGGGAGAGAGAATCCGCTTTTCTCTTCTTCTTTTTTATTTCTAAATTTTCTGATTGGCCAGTGGGTTTTAAAGGGGTTTTCTGACACGACCACCAATCTAAACCTAACGACTGTCGTCCCTAGCGTTTTACCCCCATTCCGAACACAATAGGATATGTTTCGTAGGCCCATTCGACTGCTTAAGTCATTTTTCCTTCAAATTAAAATATAAAACATTCAATATTTGATTTGAACGTGCATTTCAATTTTCCAGGGCCACAAACTGATTCGAAAAATTCCAAAAAAATAAATCTGGCTATGTTTTGACGATGCGGTCCCAACAAAACTAGTTTCGTTGAATTCTGAGACCGTTTGCAAAAAGGCCCATTTCTGGTCGATCCAATTTAACTTTAATTGATCAAAACACGTTTTCCTTTGCCACGCTCACATACTAGCTTCAAAAATTATTAAATTTGAAACCTAGCAATAACTTCACATCCCGGATCCAACAAAAGTGGTTTCGTCGAATTCCGAGGTCGTTTGCAAAATGGCCAATTTCGCGGGCTATATAAATTCCATAGCGACCTTTCTGAAAATTCATTTGGCCATAACTTTTGCTTTCTGCTATAAAACTTCGATTTTTCAGATTCATTAGAAAGGTATTCACTAACAGATTTAAATATTTTTGGTTTCACTCAAATCCGTTTTGTTTTGCACCCGGTACAGTCCGACAAAGTTTGAATTCAAATTTTGAAACTACCGCACCATTTGAGGCCTTGATTATAATTAGAATTAATTATATTTGTTTTCAAACTCACTTTTCATTGCTATTATTTAAAATATTTATTTTAAATATTTAAAATCCATTATTATAGCCAATTTAAAAAATTTAAATTGGTTCAGATTTTCCAGGTCGTTACAATCTCTCCCACTTAAAACTTTTCGTCCCCGAAAAGGAACAAAGTCGATAGTGGTTTGATTAATCAATTCTACGTCCAATCTGGCTTCAATTCTCCAACTTTTCAGTTTTTGAGAATTTTCAAGTTCTTCAAAAATTTGGCTAACACCCGGAATTTTTGAAAAATTTCGCCATAACCTCCTTTGTACGGAGAGAGGTTTGTAAATTTATTGGGCCGTATTAGGTACCCAATAAATCCTAATAAGCATACACATATTTATAATGATATATTCTGGTGTTTACAGGGGAGCGTGTATTGATAATAACTCCAGAGAATAAATTCTCGTCACCCTGTCAAAGCCTGAGGGAGTGTGTATTTTAAATGCTCCAGAGGATAAATCCTCGTCACCTCGTCCTGTATGGGAAATAAATAGTCCATGTGCCGTATCTAATAACTAGAGAGACGTGATTATTGTCAACTCCAGACCCCTGTGGGTTTTTTATTAATCTGGCAATTTAATCGTTACAATCTAAATAGTCCATATCAGTCATTAGTTCAACCTGTAAAATATAGTCATCGCCATACAAGCCTCTCACTCGTATAGTAAATCTGCCACCTCGTCAAACAAGCTCCAAATGCTTATGTGCTATATGATGATGTATGCCTATCTTCAGAAGTATGCTATGCAGTGTAGTTCAAAATTAATTTTTACTATCCTATGGCGACGTTTATTATTTCACATAGAATAACCAGCACTCCGCATCCAATGGCATTCACAGGAGTTGATATAATAATATTTCGCATCCAACTCATTAAGGTTTACCTATTTGTCGGGCACGCAAATAAAATCTTTACTCAACAGCTATCCAATTTCCTGTTCAAACATATATAATGCACAAGTATATATTTCTAACTATTTTCTAATCAGTTCAATGTGTGATTTAAATGAATAAATTATACCATTATTCTCTTATTAATTAAATTAACTATTGTTTCAACAATTTTAATTAATCAAATCTACTATCACACAACACAAACAACAATCAATTTGTTTTTAACCTTTCAAAACCATACAAATTAATTCCCATACTCTTTTAAAATCATTCAGACTATAGAATTAAAAGTGCACATCTATGGAAAGAAAATAACAACAGAGTAGAGAATTAAATGGTAATGCAAAGTATGGTAAATATACCTTGCACCGGAGTCAATCAGAGATATCCACTCGACATCTAGGATAGGCTTTCTGAATGCTCTCCTCAGTTTCCCAAGTACAATCTCGCGGATCTCCACTCCATTGCACTTTGACTAAGTGAACCTTCTTTTTCCTCAGCTCTTTGGTTTCTTTGCCGATGATCTTTAGCGGCTCTCTTCTCACAACTAATTCTGGGGTATTTTCAATATCTTGTTGAGCTGCTTCTTCCACGATCAAGTCTGGGTCATGAATGTGCTTTCGAAGTTGAGATATATGAAATACATCATGCACTCCAGGCAACCAATCAGGCAATTTAGCTCTATAAGAGAGCGTTTCGATCCGTTCCAGAATAGGAAACGGACCAATGAATTTGGGCGCCAACTTTCCAGTTTTACCGAACTGAATTACTCCTCTCATCGGCAATACTTTCAAATATACATAGTCGCCAACTGCAAATGATATATCTCTTCTTCTCCTATCGGCATAGCTCTTTTGTCGGCTTTGAGCGGACAGTGGTCGTTTCTTGATAAAATCAACTTTGTCGGCAGCCTCTCAGATCATATCAGGTCCCAATACAAGTCTATTACCGGGTTCGACCCAACAGGCAGTAGATCGGCACGGTCTACCATATAATGCTTCGAATGGCGACATTGTCAGGCTCGCCTGGTAGCTGTTGTTATATGAGAATTTAGCCAAATGTAGATGGTCTTCCCATGATCCACCGAAATCTAGAACACAAGCCCGCAATAGATCTTCTAAAATACGATTCACCCTCTCAGTCTAACCGTCTGTCTAAGGATGATAAGCGGTGCTTAGATTTAGCTTTGTTCTCAGCTCTACTTGAAATGCCTCCCAGAATTTGCTAGTAAATATTGTATCTCTATCACTGACTATACTGAGCGGCACTCCATGTAGTCTAACTATTTCCTTGAAATATAACTGCGCCAGACTCTGAGCAGTTCTGTTTGATCTGACAGGTATGAAATGGGCGGTCTTCGTGAAGCGATCTACGATCACCCAAATACTGTCATTTCCTTTTCTAGTTCTGGGCAAACCATCAATGAAGTCCATGGAAATATGTTCCCACTTCCAACCAGGAAAGTCCAGCGGTTGTAACAATCCAGCCAGTTTCTGTTGGTCGCTTTTGACTAGCTGGCAAGTAGGGCATCGGCTAAAATATAAAGAAATGTCCCTCTTCATCGACTTCCACCAGAAAGTGCGTTTGATTTCATTATACATTTTGCTTACTCCCGGATGGATACTAAGTTTTGACTTGTGGCATTCATCCAGAACTTCCTTTCGGAGCTCAGCAATGTTAGGAACACAGATTCGACCTTTCAGCCGTAGAATCCCCTCATTATCAACCTGAAAACTCGAGGGTTCGCCCTTCCGAATTATCTCTTTGATCTTATAAATGAAGTGGTCCTCCTTCTGAAGAGCAGATATTTTATCTGTGACGGCCTGCCCCGCACCAACCGACATTTACTCCAAAAGTGCGTTGTACACATGTCCAGTTAGCACGGAACGGGTCGTCAGAAGGAAAAAGGGAAGAAGGAAATGAACTAACAAGGAACCTATAAAATGTCTCACAGCGCATAGGATAAAGTATAATAATAACATACTTGACATAAAACAGGCGAGACAGTGCATAAGCTGAAACAACTAACATAGCAGCGGAAAATGTAAGTACAGCTTATGATCCAAAGTTAAACATTATTACAACTTTCAAACTGTCTCAAAGCAAAAGCAAGATAAAGGAGGTACACTACTAATGCCCAAGTAGCGACCACCAACGATACAGGGAGAATATCTGTATATAATACGTGGAAGCCTCCTGCCCGCCTCCGGATCAGCTACTCTCGCATCACCAGCTAACCTGTCTCTAGTCTGCTCGTGTGAGCACCCAGAGTAATAAGAGGAGACATAAAACTCTGGGTCAGACATAAAGCCTGGTATGAGCGATAAGCATCTAAAGTGAACAATAACAGGTAGACTAAAACATACCTGAACCTGGACCTGCAACCAAAGAGTTAGCACTACATACTGTACAACACTCTAAGGTGCCATATCAAACGGTGTAAAGATACGGAGGTGGGAGAGGTGTGCATGTCATAGTGATATCAAACAATCAAACATAGCATCTGCCCTCACATCTCTCACTCAGTGCGTAAAGCATACGATATTCACCACTTCGATCACCCATCCTTGCTACGATCACTTTGCCCCATGAAGTCATAAATGGCTTCACTTCACTGATAACGTAGCCACTAATCCCTCGCTATGTCCACTTGCCCCATGGAGTTATTCACCCCATCTGCGCTGGCTTATAGCCTTACCAATCCTTACTATGTCCACTTGCCCCATGGAGTTATTCACCCCATCTGTGATGGCTCATAGTCTTACCAATCCTTTACTATGTCCACTTGCCCCATGGAGTTATTCACCCCATCTGCGCTGGCTCATAGTCTTACTACGCATCACCTTGCCCCTCGAGTCGTAATGACTCTACTGCACTTATAACGTAGTCTTGCTACCATCACCTTGCCCCTCGAGTCAGAATGACTCTGCTGCACTGATAAGTAGCCCATCATCCATTTTTAGTGGTGAATCGAAGTTATGAACGTCGACAACTCCTTAGCACACATCCCGCAGCAAAGCCCAACCATGAAGTGAACTCATTGGTTCCTAGCTGGATCCTGAGCTCTAACTTCCCATATTGGACTACCTTTGCATCTCGGGTTATTGATCAATACTGGGTCGGGTCGGGTTCCTCTTCAAGCCTTCGGTTCGGGTCGGGTCCACTGCATCGCGTCGGTTCGGGTCTTCCTTTGGTACGGTTCGGTTCAGTTGTCTCACTTCGGGTCGGGTCGGGTGCCATCTCCCATCCAGCTCGTGCTTCCGCTCCGATCTGCTCCTTCGTTCTCCACATGCTCCAATCCGATCCCTCCTCCTTTATCCGATCCAATCCCAGTTCAATTAGTGTGGCCTTCCTTTTTGCCAGTTTCCTCAAGTGTCAGGTTCCGATCCAATCGAATCCCTTGCCCAGTTCAACTTATCCGATCCGAGCCCCCATATCTGATCCGATCTGAAACTAGCACTACTTTCTGAAACTTTTCCAGCAAGTGTTTACGCCATTCGACGACGTTTTCGACCATTCTAACTATTGAAATCAATCACAAAGCATATCATACAGTCATAGCAACATGCATAATCAACCACAAACATCAAAAACATCAATATGATAGGTTAAAATGGATTAAACATACCCAAAACCCCATATTTCCCCTTAAGCATGTTTAGGTGAAACTAATGATAGGATTAGCAAAACTTAACCAAATTAACCCAAATTCATATCAGAGGTCTAAAACATCATTTAAGAATTTATGAACATTTTTCCAGAATTTTATCAAGTTTAAATTCGCTAATTAACACTAATTACCCTTAATTAGCCATAATTAGTGTAAACCTATGCAAATCACTCACCTTAGCCACAAATAAACTAAGATCTGAAATAATTCTCGGATTTGATGCAAATCCCAATGCTAAACAGCAGCTCCAATGTTGATTTGGTGTAGATCTTCCTTGATTAGATGTTGCTAAGCTTAATCCTTGATCAAAAGATGATTTGGAGGTGATTTAGTGGTTGGAGGCCATTTTTAGGGTTTCTTGGAGATAAGTGGAGGCTAGAAAACTGAAATGGAATGATTCTCTATCTCATTTCAGCCTTCCCATAACCCTAATCCCGAAATGGGTTATGGGCCCATTCACTAATCACCCTATTTGGCCCGGTTAAGCAGTTTTTCACCATCCAAACCTTATTTCAGCCATATCTCCCAAACGTTAAGTCCGTTTGGCTATTATGACTACTCTACGGAAAGGTAAACCATCAAATGAATCTAATGGAAGTGGTTTCAGGTAAAAATTCCTTTCCAATCAAAAGTTATGGCCAAAACAAGATCAACTAGGGGTAAAATGGTCATTTAAAAATCGACAAAAATCATGAACAGGGGAAATGACTCTAATAGATGTCTCCCAAAGTTACATGACTATACAACTTCATAGGGGAAAGAAATAAATATTCTACGATCCTATGATGCGTAGAATACGGGTCGTTACACTATCTATCAATGAAGTCGTGATAATAAAACTGGCGATCATCTCATTCTTTTGGCTTAACGCATCGGCCACGACATTGGCTTTCCCTGGAGTGTATATAATTTCAAAATCATATGCT
Organism: Allium sativum; assembly: GCA_030737875.1. Lineage (NCBI taxonomy): Eukaryota > Viridiplantae > Streptophyta > Magnoliopsida > Asparagales > Amaryllidaceae > Allium > Allium sativum. The sequence goes on along the minus strand of CM060909.1, from coordinate 672,633,774 downwards.
GTAAGAAACTCCAGCCAATGTTGCTGCCTCAGATTCAAGTCCTTCTGGGTGAACAGATACTTTAACGACTGGTGATCTGTAAACAGTTCAAATTTCTCACCCAGAAGATAATGTCTCCAGATTTTCAAGGCGAACACTATAGCCAATAACTCAAGATCATGAGTTACGTAGTTCTTTTCGTGCGGCTTCAGTTGACAGCTAGCATAAGCAATCACTTAGCCCATTTTCATTAACACTGCGCCAAGGCCTTCTCTAGAAGCATCAGTCCAGACATTCAAATCCTGATTGCCATCAATGATGGTTAACACTGGAGCTGTCGTTAATCTTAAATTTAGCTCTTCAAAAGCCTCCTCACTTTCTGGGGTCCATTTGAATTTAGAGTTCTTCTTCGTAAGCTTCGTTAAATGACTAGATATCTTCGAAAAAAATTTAACGAACTTCCGGTAATAACTAGCAAATCCGAGAAAACTGCGGACTTCTGTAGGGGTACTGGGCTGTTTCCAATTCTGAATAGCTGTGATTTTACTTGGATCCACAGCAATTCCTTCTTTCGATACAACGTGGCCCAGAAATTTCACTTCATCTTGCCAGAATATGCATTTGGACAGTTTGGCTTTCAATACATTCCGTCTCAGAATTTCTAGAACCTGTTCCAGATGCTTTTCATGTTCGGCCTTTGATTCAGAGGAGTTTTGAATAAATTTGTTCTGGTTTTCATTGACGATATTCTCAAATGAGACGACCCCAAACCCCGTACTGACGGTGGCAAGGGTAATCCTTGTAATATAACACAGAAACAGATAATAGCAGAACAGAATTAAATAAATACACCAGATAATGAACAGTAGAATATACTGGATAAGAGTAATCATCAGAGTTACACAGTATACAGGATCATACTTAGTACAAATACAGTTCAGATATACATAAATGTCTACAGCGGGAAACAAACATAATGTACAATAGGAGATGAACAGCATAAAAAGAGGTAAATGATAGAATCCATCTTCAGCTCCAGCTATCCAGAAAGAACCAGCTAAACCTGAATACAAGGCTGCCCGTGTAGAAAATGGGACACCCGAGTTTGAAAGTGAAACAAACTACAAGTCAGTCACGGGACTGGTATGAGAAATCTACTCAACACATTTATAATATGGCCAATCACAGGACCATGCCACTTTCGTGGAACGGGTTTACTCCATTGGATTGCCAGTGCTTTAAAACAAATCTTTCTTTTAAACAACGCAATGCTTTTTATAAAAATGAAGCCATTATAAGACTCAGCTCCCATCACACAATGCAACGCAAACCGGAGGATAGAGTATTACCTTATAATGGCCAAAATATGATTGATACGAATAAAACAAAAGCATTTTGATATTATTACTAGTGTTTATATGTTTCAAAAACAATTTCAATCATAACTATCAATCATAGACGGCATGGGTACCATATATCATGTCGCCATATATATATATATATATATATATATATATATATATACAATCAAAACCGCACGATGTCGTATTTGGAAATTGGATTTCCGTCATGAACCAAGGCAAAAGATAGTCCTTACCGACTTCGAGACAATCTAGCCCATGTCTCAGGCAAGTACTCAGTCAAGCCTTTGGAGCGACAGGGCCGGTCCACCGATGTGGATTAAAATTCCTGAACACTACGGTTCCCTGCCCTATAGGGCGTAAATGAGCCAACAATGACTCCATCGGTCCCGGATCGACCGATATACCCGAGGTGCCTCGCAATCCATCATCCACATAAGTAAAATGTCAAGCCGTGTAAAAACACCGACACAACTCCTAGCTAGAAGGAAACACATGCCCTCTTTGAGGTCCTTCTCCCGTTTCTGGCTCATACCGGAGAGTGAGGCTCGCAAATTCACATTATACACAAAGCTACGCCACACAGGCGGTGCTTTGATCATCACCACAAGACTTTGCTTTTCAACAGAAGCCCTAATCATTTGCCACTTAGGCATGCCACACTAGCAATTCATGCCATGCGACTGATGTCCATCGATATATAACCTCTGAGCTCGTGCGTTTCAGAGAAGGGCGTTAAGCAAAAGAATATATTCTCCGCTGCCAAACAGATGTATATTTAATAGAGATCAATCAACACAGAATAAAATCCAATGTCAGACACACAGTCCATTTACAAGTCCGTTCTGGGTCTGAACGAAACCGAAGGCACTATATACCTCGCAAACCCATCGACCACCACGTACGTCTGGACGATCACCACTCATTATCCATATTTCGGGATGCCTCCCTATCAGGACCTCGGTTACCATCCAAACGAGGTGAAGATCTCCGGTCTTCTACCACCGTCTTCATCTTCGATTTCTTATCATCGATTCAGTTATTCAGAATGGGATAAACCCGGTCTTTCTGAACAACTCGCGTATATAATAAACAACTGAAACACTAACATATACATGCATCATTTCAATTCATTAGTCACTAACCGTCAATCAGTAAGAGAACGATTTCCCAAATATTAACCCCGAAGGCCGAAACCAACATCAGATCAAAATCCAGGAAACCATTCGACTTAGCTAACCTTCAGTTAATTTCTAAATCACATCCATATCGTTTATAATATTTTATAATGATTTATCGCTATTTTTATTTATTTTTAAAATAGCCAATTTATTCAAAACGACGCTTCGGGCCATAACGCGGCCGTGGCGCTATTTTTCTTCCGATTTGATTTACACATATCTGAAAATCTAACCGTTGGATCTTCACAAAATTTACATCGTTAGAAAGATCTTTTTAAAACGAATCCAACGGTTCCAATTTCGGGAAAATCCGACGGTCGGATCTCCCGGTATAATCGTTTGAAGTTTCGATTTCAAAATACGAACTACAGCGTCGTTATTCGATTAAATATAATTATGTTTATATATATATATATATAAATATAATCGATTTTGGCACTGTTTTTCTTCAGATTTGAATTAAATATTCCAGACAATCCAACCGTTGGATTTTTACAAAGTTTGTGTCGTTGGAAAGATATTTCCAAAGCGAACCCAACGGTTGCGATTTCAGGAAAATCCGATGGTCAGATCTCCCGGTATAATCGTTTGAAATCACGGTTTCAAAATACGAACTGCAGCGTCGTTATTCGATATATTTCAATTCTACTTATATATATATATATATATATATTGATTCTTCGATTTCAAAACTATATTCTTTTCACACATTTGATAAAAATGATGCTTTTATCTAATTGTCTTCTATTTCAACACTTCACTATTTTTAACAATTTATGTTTATAATAAAAATATGACTTTTATGTCAAACAATTTATTTCAAAACTCGACTATTTTATATAGTTAATATAGGTGATAAAAATAGGATTTTTATTATAAAACAATTTATTTCAAAACAAGATTATTTTATACATTTCATATTGATGTTAAAAATGGGATTTTTATTATAAAACAATTTCTTTCAAAATATGAATACCATTCAACACATGAATTTCAATTCAACGAATGAATGTCGATTCAACACATGAAGGTTTTCTATAGTTTATATAAATCGATAAAAGGGTGATTTTTCTATTTAAAACACGAATACCATTCAACACATGAATTTCAATTCAACGAATGAATATCGATTCAACACATGAAGGTTTTCTATAGTTTTTATATATAGATAAAAATGTGATTTTTATATTTAAAACACGAATACCATTCAACACATGAATTTCAATTCAACGAATGAATATCGATTCAACACATGAAGGTTTTCTATAGTTTGTATATATAGATAAAAATGTGATTTTTATATTTAAAACACGAATACCATTCAACACATGAATTTCAATTCAATGAATGAATATCGATTCAACACATGAAGGTTTTCTATTCAACGAATAAATATACTTTCAACAAATGAAAATAATTCAAACACATGAATATTATTCAGAATTTCGGCAGCATAACGGCAGGGTAGTTAAAACCGGGACCGTCCCTAGTACGGCTCCTTGCTCTACCTTAAAAACTCATGGTTTTTGACAATGGGGAATCATGCATCTAGTTCGCACGCAGGCGGCATGTATATTTATTTCATTTCCACAAACTAATCCTATGTGGTTTCAACCAAATACTTCTCCACCACAAACAGGTATTTTTCAACCACAATCAATCAATATCAACCACAAACAATCCCAATCAACCATTCGTTATCAATCAATTTTCACACCAATCACAACCAATAAATATCATCCATGGTTTGTGGACGAGGAGCGTATATATATATATATATATATATTTATATATAGCAATTCATTTCTATTTCAACACATATATAATTTTTACAACGCATATACAACTTATACATCGAACGTACAACTTATATAACGCTTATACAAGAGGTGTACAACGCTTATATAACTCATACATTGATTATATAATTTATACATCATCGTTTTCCATATCGTTTATAAATTAGAAATCTCACATTGGGTTCCACTCCACCAAAAATAGTAGAAGGCTCAGAAAAATATGCGGTCTCTTCTAGAATGTAGAAGACGTCCACACGGTCACGATGTTTCCTGTTTCATCGAATTTCGTCAAGAAACGAAAAAGATATGATTTTTACAGTGAAATCTAAAATGGTAGCGCTTTAAACTGCTATAATATAGTTTAAAATTAAATAGGCCGTACCTTTTCAAACCTGTTCAAAATTAGGTTTTTGTTTTTCGCGAGATCCGAGGCACGAGAGGACGATCGGGTTGCGCAACGTTGAAGGGGGATGAGAGAGCTTCTCGGCGCCAGTGGTATGGTCCAGTTTGACACTGGCAGGAGGTGGCAGCGGCGAGTTGAAGGTGGCGACTTTGGAGGAGGAGATCTCGCTGATGGGGCGACGAGGGGTGGCGTACCAACTATGGATTTGAAGCTCTCGGAGAGATCTACAAAAACCTTAACTGGGTGGAGGTGTTTCGTTGCGTGGATTAGCCAGAAAAGAGGAGAGAAGGGAAGAGGCTTTTCTGCTTTCGATCGACGTCGGGGAGAGAGAATCCCCATTTCTCTTCTTCTTCTTTTATTTCTAAATTTTCTGATTGGCCGGTGGGTTTTAAAGGGATTTTCTGACACAACCACCAATCTAAACCCAACGACTATCGTCCCTAGCATTTTACCCCCATTCTGAACACAATGGGATATGTTTCGTAGGCCCATTCGACTGCTTCAGTCAGTTTTCCTTCAAATTAAAATATAAAACATTCAATATTTGATTTGAACGTGCATTTCAATTTGCCAGGGCCACAAACTGATTCGAAAAATTCCAGAAAAATAAATCTGACTATGTTTTGACGATGCAGTCCCAACAAAACTAGTTTCGTCGAATTCTGAGACCGTTTGCAAAAAGGCCGATTTCTGGTCGATCCAATTTAACTTTAATTGATCAAAACATGTTTTCCTTTGCCACGCTCACATACTAGCTTCAAAAATTATGAAGTTTGAAACCTAACAATAACTTCACATCCCGAATCCAACAAAAGTGGTTTTGTCGAATTCCGAGGTCGTTTGCAAAATGGCCAATTTCACGGGCTATGTAAATTCCATAGCGACCTTTCTGAAAATTCATTTGGCCATAACTTTTGCTTTCTACTATGAAACTTCGATTTTTCAGATTTGTTAGAAAGGTATTCACTAACAGATTTAAATATTTTTGGTTTCACTCAAATCCGTTTTGTTTTGCACCCGGTAAAGTCCGACAAAGTTTGAATTCAAATTTTGAAACTACCGCGCCCTTTCAGGCCTTGTTTATAATTAGAATTAATTATATTCGTTTTCAAACATCGATTCAAACTCACTTTTCATTGCTATTATTTAAAATATTTATTTTAAATATTTAAAATCTATTATTTTAGCCAATTTAAAAATTTTAAATTGGTTCAGATTTCCGGGTCGTTACACACGAATAACTGTTGTGCTCTGATAAATGGTATGTATATATAGTTACTAATTTGTATTTCAAAAGTTATGTTAAATAATATATTATATTCATTCTGCTGTGAGTTTGTGATCTTCGTTTTCTTCTATTCTAATATTTCTTCCTTTCTATTTCTCATCCTCTAACTTCTTTCTAATAATGATTCGTATTTCTGTGCAATTTGGGTTGGACATGTGGTGTTATTAGTCGACTCAAAATGTATGGAAATTCGGGCCATTACATTTGGTATCAAAGCTAAAGGTTGAGTAGTAACCTTGGCTCTGTGGCGTGACTCAATAGTGATGGGGTTAGTAATACCCTAGATTGAGTTTGAGTGTTTATATATGATCGCGTATTTGTAGATTTGATATAAAATTGTTTTATATTGTGTTGACTAGTTTGTTGAGTCGTTTATGAATTCTGGTCGATATAGAATGTACAACTGTATCGATGGGTGTTTCTAAACTCTCGAATAAAGCAATTCGATATAGTATTGTTTTAAAATGGGTAAATGAAATAATTTTACCCAAAATTATTTTGATATGAAAGGAATAATTTTTGAAATATTATAGTATACAGATGTGTTGATTTTTATTATAATCAAATGAGTTATGAAATATTGAAATGGTTATTTGAAACCAAATTGAATTTGTATATGAATGAGATATACAAATAAGCTAAATTGGAATTGGATTCAGATCAAAATTGTGGATTTAAATCCCGGATGTTTAGAAAATATTTTCTGAAGTACTTAAAGTAATATAACATTATTTTGAAGGATTTGAACAAGAATGATTTAAATGGTTTTGAAAGTGATTGAGCACTAAAATCACTTCAGTGACAAGAAAATAATTCTGATAATGGATAGCGACATTATCAGTATTCATTTTTAAGTTTCTGAGTGATGGGTTGCTGCCATAGTAATTTGGGAAAGAAAAATTTGTTTGAAAAGGAAAATATGGTTTATAAATTTAAATATTTTGAATTGAGTTGATTATAAATATATGTATATAAATATATATATGATTTCAAAGTAATTTGAAATAAAACCCAGGGATTTGAATTCTGAAATTTAAATTTAACTTGTATAAGTTAAATAAATTGAAATGGTGGAAGTCAACCAAATGGATGAAATTTAACTTAAGTCAAATGAAACCAGACTGGATTAGGGATAATCCAAAATTGAAAATAAACAAAGAGAAGTGTTTGGATTCAAATTATTTAAGGAAATTCGACTTATGTAACAAGTCGAATATATTGGATAATGTGAATTGAAATTGAATTGTAAAAAATTTGAATTCAAGCAGAATAAATGGATTGATTTTGAAAATGAAATCAAATTAGTACCATAGAATTGAAGTGAACTAGTCAGAAAGTTGATTAGGGAATTAAAACTAAAAGTCGGATTGATTTGAAACCAACTGGAAATGGATACATGTATGCTGAGCAGATTGTAATGACCCGCATTTGCAGAGGTATTATATTTAATTAATTTAATTATATAAATAGTGATATAGTGAATTAAATGGTGGTTTAATAAAAGAATAGTAAATATTTAATTTAAATATTATATTTAATTCTGAAATAATCAGAATTGGCTGAAATGGCAATATGGTGTGAACTGGATCATCTGTGATATTTAATTCAGTTTAGAATTGAATTAGAATAACGAATATATTATTTGAATGACAGTTTGAACGTATAATTATAATATAATTATAATCGAGCTCGAAATGGCGCTGCAGTTCGTAAATTGGCAATTCGAACTTCAACTGAATGTACAGGATTCGTTTTAAGCCGGATTTCTGTGAAACAAGAAATGTGTAGAGCTGGTGGAGTATATCTTTCTAGTGGAAGAGAAAAATCGAGATTTCGTCATGTAGATTTTGATTCACGTCCAAATCAAATTTCAGAATAGCCGTTGTGGAATTCCTATATAATTTATAAAGGAATTATTTATATTTTAAAAAGGAATTTCAATATAAATCAAATATCGGGTTGACCCAGAAGTGAAGATCGAGTTAGAAATTCATATAGGAATATTCTATAGCTGTATGGTATTCCACTTTGAATATAGACGATACTATTTATTTTTAAATATTAAATTTAATTATATTTAAATATATTTATATATTTAAATGAGTTATTTAGGGCTTTAAAAATAGCCACTTTTGCAAATGGAGTCGGAATTCGACGAAACCAGTTTCATTGGGACCGTAATGTCAAATTCTAGTAGCATGTCAGTTTGCGTGATTTTAGGAGACCATATGTGGTCGCTGGGATTTTTAGAAGGCAGATACAAGGAGAAAATCGAGAAAATAAATTATAAAAATCAAATTCAAAATATTCCCTCCATTTCTATGATCCAGCACAGGCCACGCGGCCTTCGTTCTCAACCACAATTCTTACCAACCACCAACAGTCTATATAAAACTGCATAAACTCATTACAGGAAGAAAAATGGCAAAAGGAAAATCACAAACAAATCCCACAAATTCCTATAAATCATATAACATATATATTCGAGTTTGGATTGATGTAAGCTTCAGTCTCCTACCCATCTTTGGGTGTTCGACGCCAATCTCGTGCACTGGAAATTTCCACGCGTGGGTTAGGGTTCACGGTTTCGTGAACTTTGGGTATCGATACTTGAATTGGAGGATTGGGTTGAGGTCGCGAGGGGATTCCGAGTGAGTTCGCACCATTTTGTGCATTTCGGTTATGGTTTTCGTCGGAGGTTCCTGTAGCTGAGCTCGACGACGGGAGCTACTCTCGGGGTGTGAGCGGTCTCTTAAGGATATCGGAACATGGAGGATGAGTAGAAGAGTTGGATGGTAGTGTTTTTTTTGTGGGTTTCATGGTAGGATGGAGGAGAAGGAAGAAGGAGTGGAATTGGTTACTGGAGTCGATTCTGAGATTGGGGAAGAAACAATTGTGGTGCGGGTTTTAAATCGGTGGATGGGCCAAGTAAGGGGTGATGGGCCAAAGGTTTAAAACGAAAGAGGAAGGCCCATTTTTAAATAAAGGTTTAATTTAATTTAAAATTTGAATAGTGTAATTACTTGAATGATCATATCTTGCTCGTTCCTTATCAGAGTTTCAAACTGTATGTTGCGTTGGGATCGTATGGACGATGACTACCAAAGGGGATTGACTGGGAGTGGATCGGTGCTCGTTTGGATTTATGGCGAAATAAACTGTTTGATTTAGATCAAACAACAGTTTATCGTTCTTTAACGATGAACTGCAAATGTGAGTAAATCTCACTAATTCTGAATAGTTTATAATTTCATGTTGTATTTTTAGAACTATTAAATATTGGTTGATTGACTGTGTGTTGACTGTTTGATTGAACTGCTAGTCAGTTAGTTGAATTTCTATATTGATTCTGTTTAACAGAATATATCATATGGAACTGAAAGTGATGTTGATTTCATTGTGTAACATCTATGGATGCAGGGAAACAGGTTGGAGGAATCCGGCTGGATTCCTCAAAAATTATTTTATTATTTTCATATATTGTGATATATGATGTGATTTATAATCTGTTGTTGATTATATATGTATGGACGATATTGGACATCATAGCTTGATATGTTAAACACCATGACATACCGGAATATTGAAAAGAGAATATTTATAAAATCAAGAGGATTTTATAAGAGAAAATATTTATAAAAACAAGAGGATTTTATAAGAGAGAATATTTATAAACAGAAAATACATTTAAGTGGAATTAAATAAAGGAAAATCTTTATAAATGGAATATTTATAAAGTGAAGTATTTATTTAGGATAAATATGAGACGACCACAAACCCCGTACTGACGGCGGCAAGGGTAATCCTTGGAATATAACACAAAAACAGATAATAGCAGAACATAAATAAATAAATACACCAGATAATGCACAATAGAATATACTGGATAAACGTAATCATCAGAGTTACACAGTATACAGGATCATACTTAGTACAAATACAGTTCAGCTATACAAATATGTCAATAGCGGGAAACAAACATAATGTACAATAGGAGCTGAACAACATAAAAATAGATAAATGATAGAATCCATCTTCAGCTCCAGCTATCCATAGAAAGCCAGCTAAAACCTGAATACAGGGCTGCCCGTGTAGAAAAAGGGGCACCCGAGTTTGAAAGTGAAACAAACTACGAGTCAATCATGGGACTGGTATGAGAAATCTACTCAACACATTTAAATATGGCTAATCACAGAACCACGCCACTTTCGTGGAACGAGTTTACTCCATCGGATTGCCAGTGCTTCAAAAACAAATAGATCTTTTAAACATCGCAATGCTTTTTATAAAATGAAGCCATTATAAGACTCAGTTCCCATCACACAATGCAACGCAAACCGGAGGATAGAGTTTTACCTTATAATGGCCAAAATATGCTTGATACGAATAAAACAAAAGCATTGGATATTACTACTAGTGTTTATATGTTTCAAAAACAATTTCAAATCATAACTATCAATCATAGACGACATAAGCGTCCCATGCCACTATGTCGCCAAATATAGGTATACAATCAAAACCGCACAGTCACGTATTTGGAAATTGGATTTCCGTCATGAACCAAGGCAAAAGATAGTCCTTACCGAATTCGAGAGGCTCTAGCCCGTGTCTCAGGATCAGAGTTCGAGTGACCCTAGGATCGTCAAGGCCGGTCCACCGATGTGGATTAAAATTCTTGAACACTGCGTTTCCCCGCCCTATGGGGCGTCAATGAGCCAACGAATGACTTCATCGGTCCCGGATCGACCGATATAACTGAGGCGCCTCGCAATCCTTCATCCACAAAAGTAAAATGTCAGGCCATGTAAAAACACTAACACAACTCCTAGCTAGAAGGAAACGCATGCCCTCCCTGAGGTCCTTTTCCCGTTTCTGGTTCATAACGGGGTGTGAGGCTCGCGAATTCACATTACACACAAAGCTACGCCACACAGGCAGTGCTTTGATCATCAATCACAAGACTTTGTTTTCAACAGAAGCCCTGATCACTGCATCTTAGCATGTCACACAGGCAATTCACACCATGCAACTAATGGTTATCAATCGCACATAATGAATTCCAATGTCAGGCACACAGTCCATTTGCAAGTCCGTTCTTGGTCTGAACGAAACCGGAGGCACTAAATACCTCGTATATCCATCGATCTCCATGTACGTCTGGACGATCACCACTCATTATCCATATTTCCGGATGCCTCCCAATCAGGACATCAGTTACCATCCAAACGAGGTAGAGATCGGTCTTCAACCCCCGTCTTCATCTTCGACTTCTTATCGTCGATTCAGTTATTCAGAATAGGATAAACCCAGTCTTTCTGAGCAACTCGCGTATATAATAAACAAGTGCAACACAAACATACATACGCATCATTTCAATTCATTATTCACTAACCGTCAATCGGTAAGAGAACGATTTCCCAAATATTAACCCCGAAGGCCGAAACCAACATCAGATCAAAATCCAGGAAACCATTCGACTTAGCTAACCTTCAGTTAATTTCTAAATTTCACATCCATATCGTTTATAATATTTTATAACGATTTATCGCTATTTTTATTTGTTTTAAAATAGCCAATTTATTCAAACGACGCTTCGGGCCATAACGCGACCGTGGCGCTGTTTTTCTTCAGATTTGATTTACACATATCTAAAAATCTAACCGTTGGTTCTTCACAAAATTTACATCATTAGAAAGATCTTTTCAAAACGAATCCAACGGTTCCAGTTTCGGGAAAATCCGACGGTCGGATCTCCCGGTATAATCGTTTGAAGTTTCGATTTCAAAATACGAACTGCAGCGTCATTATTCGATTTAATATAATTATATTTATATATATGTGTGTGTATAATCGATTCTGGCGCTGTTTTTCTTCAGATTTGAATTAAACATTCCAGACAATCCAACCGTTGGATTTTTACAAAGTTGGTGCCGCTGGAAAGATATTTCCAAAGCGAACCCAACGGTTGCGGTTTCGGGAAAATCCGATAGTCGGATCTCCCGCACTAATCGTTTGAAATCACGGTTTCAAAATATGAACTGCAGCTTCGTTATTCGATATATTCCAATTCTATTTATATATATATATATATATATATATATATATATATATATCGATTCTTCGATTTCAAAACTATATGGTTTTCATACATTTGATAAAAATGATATTTTTATCTAACTGTCTTCTATTTCAACACTTCACTATTTTTAACAATTCATGTATATAGTAAAAATGTGATTTTTATTGTAAAACGATTTATTTCAAAACACGACTATTTTATATGGTTAATATAGGTGATAAAAATAGGATTTTTATTATAAAACAATTTATTTCAAAACCAGATTATTTTATATAGTTCATATTGATGATAAAAATATGATTTTAATTATAAAACAATTTCTTTCAAAATATGAATACCATTCAACACATGAATTTCAATTCAACAAATGAATTTCGATTCAACACATGAAGGTTTTCTATAGTTTATATATATAGATAAAAAGGTGATTTTTATATTTAAAACACGAATACCATTCAACACATGAATTTCTATTCAACGAATGAATTTCGATTCAGCACATGAAGGTTTTCTATAGCTTATATATATAGATAAAAAGGTGATTTTTATATTTAAAACACGAATAACATTCAACACATGAATTTCTATTCAACGAATGAATTTTGATTCAACACATGAAGGTTTTCTATAGCTTATAAATACAGATAAAATGGTGACTTTTATATTTAAAACACGAATACCATTCAACACATGAATTTCTATTCAACGAATGAATTTCGATTCAACACATGAAGGTTTTCTATAGCTTATATATATAGATAAATAGGTGATTTTTATATTTAAAACACGAATACCATTCAACACATGAATTTCTATTCAACAAATGAATTTCGATTCAACACATGAAGGTTTTCTATAGTTTATATATATAGAGAATTTATTTCAAAACTTGAATGTCGTTCAATACATGAATTTCTATTCAACACACGAATATAGTTTCAACACATGAAAATAATTCTAACACATGAATATTATTCAAAATTTCGGCAGCATAACGGCAGGGTAATTAAAACCGGGACCGTCCCTAGTACGGCTCCTCGCTCTAACTTAAAGCCTCGCAGCTTTTGACAATGGGGAATCATGCATCTAGTTCGCAGGCGGCATGTATATTTTTCATTTCCACAAACTAATCCTATGTGGTTTCAACCAAATATTTCTCAACCACAAACGGGTATTTTTCAACCACAATCAATCAATTTCAACCACAAACAATTTCAATCAACCATTCGCTATCAATCAATTTTTACACCAATCACAACCAATAAATATCGTCCATGGTTTGTGGACAAGGGGCGTATATATATATATATATATATATATATATATATATATATATATATATATATATATATATAGCATTTCACTTCTATTTCAACACATATATAATTTTTACAACGCATATATAACTTATACATCAAACGTACAACTTATACAATGCTTATACAAGAGGTGTACAACGCTTATATAACTCATACATCGACTATATAATTTATAAATCGTCGTTTTCCATATTGTTTATAATTTAGAAATCTCACATTGGGTTCCACTCCACTAAAAATAGCAGAAGGCTCAGAAAAATATGCAGTCTCTTCTAGAATGTAGAAGACGTCCACACGAGTCCACTGTCTCTTGTTTCACTGAATTTCATTAAAACATGATAAAGATATGATTTTTCAAAGTTTGCAGTGGTTTAAAGGTGTTAAAACAGTTGAAAATAAACAAAGCCGTTACCTCTATTCCTCGTTCAAAACTAGGTTTTGAATTATCGTGAAATCCGTGAGGCTTGAAGGGAATCGGGCTATGCAGCGTCGAAGAGGGGAGTGGCGCGCTTGCGCGACGTGGTGGTGCCCAGTTCGACGGTCCCTGGCGGTCGGGGCGGTTGGTTGAAGGTCGAAACTTTGAGGGGGTGCTGCGTTCGATTTACTCAACGACAATTGCTGCTCCTTATATGGATTTGAAGAGGAGATCGAGAGCTTTGGAATGGATCAAGAATTACACGATTTCATTAAGAATTGAAGGAGGAATCAACCCGGAAAGATTTGAGCTCTTTCCGCCGTGCGCCAGATATAGAGTCGGGGAGAGAGAAACAGCTCCTAGCCAATGATTTTTTTTAATATTTATAAATTTTTAAAATCCAAAAATACCCCTCTTCACGTACTAACACCAATCCAAACCCAAAGACTATTGTCCCTAGCGTTCTACCCCCATTCCGAACACAATGGGATATGTTACGAAGGCCCATTCGACTGTTTCAGTCAGTTTTCCTTCAATTTAAAATATATTACGTTCAATATTTGATTTGAACGTACATTTCAATTTGTTAGGGCCACAAACTGATTCGAAAAATTCCCGAAAAAAAAATCTAGCTATGTTTAGACGATACGGTCTCAACAAAACTAGTTTCGTCGAATTCTGAGATTGTTTGAAAATTGGCCCATTTCTGGTCGATCTGATTTAATAGAAATCGACCAAACACATTTTCCTTTGCCACGCTCACAAACTAGCTTCAAAAATTATGAAATTTTAAACCTAGCAATAATTTGACATCCCGGATCCAACAAAAGTGGTTTCGTCGAATTCCGAGGTCATTTGCAAAATGGCCATTTTCACGGGCTATATAATTTCCATAGCGACCTTTCTGAAAATTCATTTAGCCATAACTTTTGCTTTCCGCTATGAAACTTCGATTTTTCAGATTCATTAGAAAGGTATTCACTAACAAATTCAAATATTTTTGGTTTCACTCAAATCCGTTTTGATTTGCACCCGGTACAGTCAGTCAAAGTTTGAATTCAAATTTTGAAACTGCCGCGCCATTTCAGGCCTTGTTTATAATTAGAATTAATTATATTTATTTTCAAATGTCGATTCAAACTTACTTTTCATCGTTATTATTTAAAATATTTATTTTAAATATCTAAAATCCACTATTTTAGCCAATTTAAAATTTTTAAATTGGTTCAGATTTTCCGGGTCGTTACAAAATAAATAAGATACTATAAAATGGACTATTTATTTGTTAAATAAATAAAAATATTAAAATGGGATTTTTACTTAAAAAATAAAGGAGATATTTATTGGTTAAATAAGTAGAGTAGAATAAATAACGATATACAAGGAAATTTGTTTATAACTAAAAAAGGAAATCATTTTAAAGTGAAGAACCGTTACTAAAAGTAAATCTTTATAAATGAATAGTTTATTCGAAGGAGTTATCGAATATAGCTTATTCGATAGGAGTTAAGTGAATAGAGTTAGAGTTAAATCAAATAGTAGTTAATCCAAAGCAGTTAGTTGAAGTTAGTTAATCCAAAGGAGTTAGTCGAAGTTAGTTAATCCAAAGGAGCTAATCGAATATAGTTATTCGAAAAGAAAGGTTAAGTAAGGAAGTTAGTTAAAGAAATATAAGGTGAACTTTGCCTATTTCAAAGTTAGAAATGTTGTTCAGTTAAGGTCTGAGAGGTAGTATTACCCCAACTTGATTGACTCCATTTTTAACTAAGGAATGGTTAAGGTTCGAGAGTGAAAGTGGTTAAGTGAATTTAGTAATTAAAGGAAATGGTTTGAGTTGGCATGGCGATGTTTTATCTAAACATCTGTCTAAGCCCAATGAAGGAGTTTTGGAAATGTTTTCCAAATAAGAAACCAAAAATGTTTTCTAATAAAGAAAACAAGAAATGGAAAGTTTTTCCATTGTTAATAACGTATATTTTCCAAATTTAGAAAATAAGAAATATTTATTATAGGGAAACAGGAGATAAGTAAATTAATGAAATAAAGAGATAAATGTTGAATGATGTTTGATCGATATAAATTTCCATTTGGAAATAATATCATTGTTTGCACACCTCTTTTTCTTCGATAGTTAAATCACAGACTATCGAAGTTTTGACCATTTTAACGTTGTTAATATGGAGAGACCGGTTGGATTATTATCCGAAGAACCACTCTATATTGGCATAAGCGTTGCGAATGATATATGCCAAAGATAATTGAAGGCGGATTTATGCAAGGGCTATCCTGTTTACAGGATAGTGCCTTCGGTTCATCCTGTTCCTGGATGACTTGTATGGACGGATGTCTGATAGAGTATTTCCAGACGATCACGTATATTGATTCCTCCAACCGTACCAAGAGTGGAAGCGGAGAAGGAAACTTCTTTTAGCTAACACATAATGTATGGTTCAGGACGTCAATCGGTGATTTGATGGATTTGACGATATGACATTTGAAGTGAATCTGATGTGATGATGAAGCGTAACCTCAAGCCTCATCAATCGGTAAATGACAGAAATCGGGCAGGCAGCATGGCTAAGTCGGTCGCACCAAAGTAGGATGTATAATCACCTGATCTAGAGTTTCATTTACTTCTAAAAATCTATTGTTGATGCTGTCCCATTCGGGAAACGGTTGCTGATCCCAACCGTTGGTGATATACATTAGATACACTCAAGCGAAATGAGTGGTCGGTCATGTGTGGCCGGGTTGCAAGATGTTCTTGTTGAACCCAGTGTATTCCTCTCTAGAGGTACATTAACGAAAGGTGGTTCCATACCTTGTCATAGTTGGAAATCCATTACCCAATACGTGCTTGCGATTTTGATTGTATACTATATATGTAGAACGTGAGATGAAAGCGTTTCTGCTAGATGATTATTATATTGTGGTTGATAGACATTATTATAATATCAAAAGGTTTTTGATATAAAGATAATTTGGATTCTCATAAGGGAAAAACCCGTTCCGTTATACGGTGCGGTCTTATGAGATATCATTCACCTACTTGAACTGTTTTAAACTATTTTACTCATACCAGTCCCATGACTGACCCGGAGTTTATTTGTTTTGTTTTCCCTAAACTGTTGGGTGCCCAATTTTGTACAGGCAGTCAAGTAGTCGGGATTTACAGATACAGGAAGAGCTGGAGCAGGAGGCGTCAAGATCGTATAGCTATAGTTTATTTCCGCTGTGTTATAAGTGTTGTACTTGATGATGATATGTATATTCAAGTAAAATCTTTTATTTCAAAGATATGTTATCTATTATATGTTATTCGTTCCGCTGTGAGGTTTGTGTTACTCTGATGTTGTGCTCTTCTTCTTCTATTCTAAGTTTCTATCTTATCTTTCCTCACCCTCTAATTTCTTTCATTAATGACCGGTTGTAATAACCCGGAAAATCTGAGCCAGTTTAAAATTTTTATTTTGGCAATTTTAGCGAATTTTGAATATTTAAAATGAATAATTTTAAATAATAACAACGAGAAATTTATTTTGAATATAATTCGAACGTATATATTTATACACGTCGTCGTTTGAATATAAATAATTATATATAATTATGAATAGGAATTGAAAATGGCGCGGTAGTTCGATAATTCGATTTCAAACTTCAATTGAATGTACCGGGTGCAAAACAATCCGGATTTTAGTGAAACCAAAAACATTAGGATCTAATTGATGATATCTTTCCAACGAATCCGACAGATCAAGATTTCATAGCGGGAATCAAAAGATATGTCCAGTTGAAAATTCTGAATAGTCGCTATGGAATTCAGGCCCTTAAAAATAGACATTTTGCAAATGACCTCGGATTTCGACGAAACCGCTTTTGTTGGATCCGCAGTGTCAAGTTATTGCTAGGTTTCAGATTTCATAATTTTTCGATTCAATATGTGAGCGTGGCAAAGGAAAACGCGTTTGACCAGTTTTAGTTGATTTTAATCGACTGGAAATTGGCCATTTTTCTAACAGTCTCAGAATTCGACGAAACTAGTTTTGTTAGGACCGTATCGTCAATACGAAGCTAGAAAATATTTTTCGGGAATTTTTCGAGTTCGTATGTGACCCCAGTGATTTGAAATGTACGTTTAAAATTCAATATAGTGATTTAAATGTAAATTTAACGGAAACTGATTCAAACGATCGAATCAGCCAACGATACATATCCCATTGTGTTCGGAATGGGGGTAATACGCTATGGACGACAGGCGGTGGGCCTCGTTTAGAGGTCGTATGAAAAAATCAACCTTCATGGATTTAAAAATTAAAAATAAATAAATTAAATAATATAAATTTTATAAAAGCCCCCCCCCTTCTTACTTCTTCTTTCCCGATTCAGTTTAAATAAAAAAAATAAAAAAACCTACATCTAAATCGCCTCGCCCCCCCCCCCCCCTCCGCTTGTCCGCCGCCACCTCGCGCCAGTCGCCGGAGCCCCGACCAAGCCCCGCCTCCTCCCTTCTGCTTCTCCCTCCTGCCGCGCACCCTCTCTCCTCCACACATCCCGATTTCAGCGCCCTCCCCGAGACAACCCACCGCCGCTAGCAACATTCGCCGCCCCCTGACGCCTGCCACCGACCTCCGACCACCCGCAGTCCTCAGCGCCGCCGCCCTAGCCACTGACCCGATAGCCACGCCCCTTCTCCTCATAAAAATCCGATTTTTATCGTCTTCGACGTTTACATTTAAAACCCCGGCTTGTTTTAGCCCTCCTCCGGCCATAGCTCCGACGTGAAGCCCCTCCACCCTCAAAGATGCTATTTTTACAATAAAAATGTGAGTTTTTATATTTATTTTTATTTATTTATGCACATAAAAATAGGATATATATATATATATATATATATGATAGCATATTGATGATAGAGTTTTGATTTTTAGTATAGTTAAAGTTTGGATTTTGTTAGGAAGAAATTTGATTTTTAAAATATAAAAGAAGTGATCTTTAAACTATAAAAGATTAGAGTTTTGAAAATGAAAAGGCGAAATCTTTATATGAAGAATAGCGGGATAAAAATGAAATTTTTATCTATATAACATCGTCGTAAAAATAGGATTTTTATATATTGAATAACATAGTAAAAATTCGATTTTTATATATTGAATAGCAAAGTAAAAATTCGATTTTTATATATTGAATAGCAAAGTAAAAATTCGATTTTTATATATTGAATAGCAAAGTAAAAATGTGAATTTTATACATGTAGTGGCTACGGGCAACGAAGATGACGATGATGCGATAGCGATGAAGATTTCTATAAATGAAGTGTCGTGAAGTTGGATAGATATTGGTGAGAACTTCTCACTCTAAACTTCTTTTTCAAATTATATATATATATATATATATATATATATGCTAGGATGCAGACGGTGCTTAGTAGCACCCGACACCCGTCATCCACAGACCATGGATGGCTTGTTTGTTAAATTGTTTGGTTGTGTAGTTGGTTAGTCTAATTGGTTTAAATTGAATTGTTTGGTGAAATGGAATGGATTTGATTGATGTGTGAATGGCGTGGGCCTTCACTAGACCGGGGATAAGGCTAGGCCTCGTCCCGTTTCTAGTATCGTGCCGTTATGCCGCCGAAATTTTCTAAAATATGTTAGAAAAATAAAAATATCATTTTATTGAATAAATGAACTGAATAGAAATTCATATGTTAAAATAAAATGTTTTATCGTTAAAAATATAATTTTTAACGTGAAAGTGGATAAATGAATATTTATAAACAAATCGGCCGATTTGTTTATATACACTGATTTGACTGATATCGATTGGGTCGATAAATTTTACACGTCGCCCAACCGCACAAATAAAATCTGTGTTTGATTGTTTGAAATCCCACACGGGTGTTGGGATGAAATTTGAAGTTCACTCATCCTGATTTATTAAATATGTCGATCGGTCGATTGACAGGCTGTTATAAGCGTCAGATATCTATATTTGATGCTTATACAGTGTGGTGCACTTTGGTTGATGGTTGATTATTTTTCAATGCTATTATATACGTGTGATGTATGAAAATCCATATAATTAACATTATATGGTGATTGATTGGGCCTCATTCCATCGGGAAAATAATGAATATTATAAAAGATAATTCATGTGTTGAATATAAAAATAGTCATGTGTTGACGATGTCCAGGTGTTGAGTGAAATATTTTATACAATGAAATTTACATCTTTATCATATTTAAAATTAGAACTACTTCCCAGTAGAAGACTAATTAAAAATCAAACGATAGATACCATAGTTTTATAAAATATTTTACATAACAAAAATAGTGAGGTGTTGACGGTACTCATGTGTTGAGATTAGTCGTGTGTTGAAAGAAATATAGATTCATGTGTTGAATAGAACAAATATTCATTTGTTGAATAGAATAACGAATTATTGAAATATAAAGCCGTGTTGATTAAAGATGCGTTATTTTGACGCGAACGATGTTTATATCGATTTTATTCGTTTTATAATGAATATTGAAAAGTGATTTCAAAATTTAATATTTTGAAAGGAAATTCAAATTGAATTAGATTAAAATTCAAATTGAAATTTTATTGAATCAATTTGAATTGAATTCGAATCGAATAGAAAATGAATTCGATTCGAATTGAATAGAAAGTGAATTTGAATTCAAATAAAATTGAAATGAATTCAAATTGAATTAAATTCAAATTGAAATTTAAAACGAACTGAAATTGAAATCAATTTGAAATGAATTCAAATTGAATCAAATAGAAGGTAAATTCAAATTGAATTGAATTGAGACAAATTTGAATTCGAATTAAATAAAATTGAAATGAATTCGAGTTGAATTGAAATCAAATCGATTTGAAATTGAATATAGAAGTTGAATTGTTTTAGAAACGAATTTAGAACTATTTATAAAATACGTTTTAAAAGGAAATCGACGAAATATATAATATATATATATATATATTATATATTTAATGGCCTGAATAGAACGCGCCGCGGCAGTTCGTGAATTTCGACCATTTATTTCAAACGGACATTACGGGAGATCCGACCGTCGGATTCTCCTAAAACCGGAACCGTTGGGTTCGTATCGAAAAGAGCTTTCCAGTGAATATTAGAAATTTGAAATCTAACGGTTAGATTTGGAATTATGTCCAAATCAATTTCAGAAAAGGTCGCTGTAAGTGCAGTTCGATGGCCGTAGATGGAAATCGACTGTACGGGCCTTGATAAAATTATTAAAAATATCTATAATTTGTGTAAAATCATAATATATGATTTGGGGAAAATTGGGCTGGAAAATTCCACATTTGAAAGGATAAAAATGGATTTTGTCGAAATGAACTAGTTTTGAACTAGAATTAAAATCAATTTATTTTTGAAATAAATAAATTGAATTTGAAAGTGATTTTAAAAGTAATCAATATTCCCAATACGTGGGTTGGACTGGAGATGAATCGAAATTATCTTCGGAATATTTCGATGTTGGATTTCGTAACTATACAGATATTGTTATGGGAATTTGAAAGATATATTTTATATCGTTATTTCCAATACGATATTTGTTGGTTTCAGAATTTGATATTGAATATAAGCCAATATATTTTCTATTCAGAGCCTTGTATTTAATATCAAATGTGATTTGGGTTTATCGTGAATCGTGTTTTAGATGACATTGGTTCTTTAACCCAGTTAAAGGCAAGATATCGATTTCTGAAAAGATTAAAACTAAGTGGAGTTTTAATGAATCTTTAATTAGATTAAAATGTGAATTGATAATTTAAATTATCAAATCTGAAAAGTGATCGAGAGTGGAGTATCACCAATTTTGCTCCAAAGCGATAGTTAAATCTTTAATTAGATTTGAACGTGAAATGGTAATTAATTTTACTGATAACACCGTGGTGTTAGGAATGGAGTATCACCAGTTTTTCTCCATGGGATATATAGGTTGGGATTGGGAAATAAAACAAATAATTACTTCGGTGTGGTTCGCTAATCCCGACTAGTTTGAAATGATATCCAAAGGAAGATTATAGGATAAATTTAGAAAAATTTATCTTGGATAAAATTAATGGGAACCTTTCCCTAAGAATGTGATTTTGTGAATAAAAGAATATTCTAAATTGGAATGAGGCGTTTGTTGTGTTTGTGTAACATTCTTTTATTATATACGTGGGTTATTCAGAAAGGCCGGGTTTATACCCATTCTGAATAACCGATTCGACGAGATGTCGAAGATGAAGACGGTGGTTGAAGACCGGAAGTCTTCACATCGTTTGGGTGATTACTGATGATCTTGATTGGGCTATACACCCAGGATGAGGGAATCAGTTGGTGATCGTCCAGACGTACCTGGAGATGGATGGATATGCGAGGAAAGTGCCTCCGGTTTCGTTCAGACCCAGAACGAACTTGTAAATGGATTGTGTGTCTGGCATTGGATTTTATTCTGTGTTGATTGATCTCTATTAAATATACATCTGTTTGGCGGCGGAGAATTTATTCTCTTGCTTAACGCCCTTTTCTGAGACGTACGAGCTCAGAGGTTGTATATCGATGGACATCAGTCGCATGGAGTGAATTGCCAATGTGGCATGCGTAAGTGGCAATTGATCAAGGCTTCTGTTGAAAAGCAAAGTCTTGTGGTTGATGATCAAAGCACGGCCTGTGTGGCGTAGCTTTGTGTATAACGTGAATTCGCGAGCCTCACACCTCGGTATGAGTCAAAAACGGGAGACGGACCGCTGGGAGAGCACGACGTTTCTTTCTAGCTAGGGTGGTGTCAGTGACCTACCAGCCCTGACATTTATATACTTTTCACCTGTGTGGTTGTTGGATGCGAGGCGCCTCGGATATAGGTCTGTAAGGACCGGGAAACGTGTGTTCAGGAATTGCCAATCCTCAAAAGTAAGAGAGGACCGGCCCAGCCGATTCCAAGGATCATAGTGGGGTCCTGAGGCATTTGCTAGAGTGTTTCGAACGCGGAGAGGAGCTTGCCCCTTGCCTCGACTCATGACGGAAATCCAATTTCCAATACGTGATAGTGCGGTTTTATTTGTAGAACCTAGTATGGCGACATAGTGGTATGGGTCATTAATGCCGCCTATGATTGATATTTATGATTGAAATTGTTTTGACACTATACACTTATAGTAATATCAAAATAATGTGTTTTAAACGTATCAAGCATGCTTTGGCTGTTATAAGGTAAAAACCCTATCCTCCGGCTTGCGTTGCATTGTGTGATGGGACCTGAGTCTTATAACAGCTTCATTTTTCTTTATTTAGCATTGCGCTGTTTGTTTTATGCACTGGTATTCTTGGGAGGAAACCCGTTCCGTGTTATACGGCGTGGTCCCTTGATTTACCGAACTTTAAAATAAAGAATTATAACTGTTTTAGTTCTCACACCAGTCCCATGACTGACCTGGAGTTTATTGTTTTAACCTAAACTCTGGGTGCCCCTATTTTCCACACGGGCAGCTAGTAGTTTGGGTTTTGCAGATTTATATTCGCAGGGTCCTAATTTACAGCTGGAACGATGCTCGGAAAGCTCTGTATCCGTGTATCACTTCTAGTTGTGTTTTGTATATTTTTCCGCTGCTATGTAACTTATTGTAATCTCTGATATTTATCGAATGTAATTTATTCATTTATACTCTGTAAATTCTTGTATCTGATGGAATTGTTGTAATAACAATGAAATGTTCTTTCGTCTGCGTCCTTTTGTGTGTTGTTCTCAAAGTATTCGTGCTTTCCTTTACGGGGAAGTTACGGGTTCTTTCAGTTGGTATCAGAGCTTTGGTTTGCAGAGCTCGAGAACAAGACACATTAGAACCATACGAAAGAATTCATCAGATATTGGAATAGTAATATCCAATTAGAATGACTCGTTAGAGATAGGATCAGTAGTATCCTAGAACGAGTGTGAAGAGTATATTTTTCAAACGAAAACAATTTTGTTTTGAAAATTTAAATCGTTTTATACGTATTTGAATATTAATTTATTTTGAATATGGACAATCGAGTATATAAAGATTTTGCATATACGCGTCATGAACGTATATTCGAAGTTTTAATATATTGGATAGATATAGAGTCACATTCTAGACACCCGGGGATAATTCTGATGATGTGGCCACATCATCAGTATTTATGTTCGTGTTTCGAAGGTGTGACTTCTATATATTTCCATTAGGCTGGTGTGAGAACCAAAATTAATATAGTTAGAACATATTGTTGTGAATTGGTATCAAAAACATGATTTTTTGTATATATATCAAAATTATGAATTTGAAACTCTAATCCACTAATTGATTGATGTTTGTGTTGTTTGTTTATTTGTTTGATAGTTTTGAACCATTATGCCTAATATCGAATTGTATTGAAAATTGGTCGCATTTGCTTGCATATACATATACTTACATTGAACAGGTCATAGCAAGGAGGCTAGAGCCGAAGAATAAAATTTGTTTGCCCGACAAATAGGTACATGTTTACTACATAATTTACTGTTTTGTTTGGGTGATGATGATTTTATGAGCCTATTGGCTAGCCGCTTGGATTTTTCTTTTTCTTTTTGAGATCTGAAGGACCGGGGAAGCTATTTGAAATTCCCCGATGCTCCCGGTGCAGGGGAGGTTATGGCGAAATTTTTTGAAAATTTAGGGTGTTAGCCAAATTTTTGAAAATTTGAAAATTCTCAGAAACTGAAAAGTTGGAGAATGGAAGCCAGATCGAACGTAGAGTTAATTAATCAAACCACTTTCGACTTTGTTCCTTTTCGGGGACGAAAAGTTTTAAGTGGGGGAGATTGTAATAACCCGGAAAATCTGAGCCAGTTTAAAATTTTTATTTTGGCAATTTTAGCGAATTTTGAATATTTAAAATGAATAATTTTAAATAATAACAACGAGAAATTTATTTTGAATATAATTCGAACGTATATATTTATACACGTCGTCGTTTGAATATAAATAATTATATATAATTATGAATAGGAATTGAAAATGGCGCGGTAGTTCGATAATTCGATTTCAAACTTCAATTGAATGTATCGGGTGCAAAACAATCCGGATTTTAGTGAAACCAAAAACATTAGGATCTAATTGATGATATCTTTCCAATGAATCCGACAGATCAAGATTTCATAGCGGGAATCAAAAGATATATCCAGTTGAAAATTCTGAATAGTCGCTATGGAATTCAGGCCCTTAAAAATAGACATTTTGCAAATGACCTCGGATTTCGACGAAACCGCTTTTGTTGGATCCGCAGTGTCAAGTTATTGCTAGGTTTCAGATTTCATAATTTTTCGATTCAATATGTGAGCGTGGCAAAGGAAAACGCGTTTGACCAGTTTTAGTTGATTTTAATCGACTGGAAATTGGCCATTTTTCTAACAGTCTCAGAATTCGACGAAACTAGTTTTGTTAGGACCGTATCGTCAATACGAAGCTAGAAAATATTTTTCGGGAATTTTTCGAGTTCGTATGTGACCCCCAGTGATTTGAAATGTACGTTTAAAATTCAATATAGTGATTTATATGTAAATTTAACGGAAACTGATTCAAACGATCGAATCAGCCAACGATACATATCCCATTGTGTTCGGAATGGGGGTAATACGCTATGGACGACAGGCGGTGGGCCTCGTTTAGAGTTCGTATGAAAAAGTCAACCTTCATGGATTTAAAAATTAAAAATAAATAAATTAAATAATATAAATTTTATAAAAGCCCCCCTTCTTACTTCTTCTTTCCCGATTCAGTTTAAATAAAAAAAAGAAAAAAACCTACATCTAAATCGCGTCGCCCCCCCCCCCCCTCCGCTTGTCCGCCGCCACCTCGCGCCAGTCGCCGGAGCCCCGACCAAGCCCCGCCTCCTCCCTTCTGCTTCTCCCTCCTGCCGCGCACCCTCTCTCCTCCATGCATCCCGATTTCAGCGCCCTCCCCGAGACAACCCACCGCCGCTAGCCACATTCGCCGCCCCCTGACGCCTACCACCGACCTCCGACCACTCGCAGTCCTCAGCGCCGCCGCCCTAGCCACTGACCCGATAGCCACGCCCCTTCTCCTCATAAAAATCCGATTTTTATCGTCTTCGACGTTTACATTTCAAACCCCGGCTTGTTTTAGCCCTCCTCCGGCCATAGCTCCGACGTGAAGCCCCTCCACCCTCAAAGATGCTATTTTTACAATAAAAATGTGAGTTTTTATATTTATTTTTATTTATTTATGCACATAAAAATAGGATATATATATATATATATATATATATATATGATAGCATATTGATGATAGAGTTTTGATTTTTAGTATAGTTAAAGTTTGGATTTTGTTAGGAAGAAATTTGATTTTTAAAATATAAAAGAAGTGATCTTTAAACTATAAAAGATTAGAGTTTTGAAAATGAAAAGGCGAAATCTTTATATGAAGAATAGCGGGATAAAAATGAAATTTTTATCTATATAACATCGTCGTAAAAATAGGATTTTTATATATTGAATAACATAGTAAAAATTCGATTTTTATATATTGAATAGCAAAGTAAAAATTCGATTTTTATATATTGAATAGCAAAGTAAAAATTCGATTTTTATATATTGAATAGCAAAGTAAAAATGTGAATTTTATACATGTAGTGGCTACGGGCAACGAAGATGACGATGATGCGATAGCAATGAAGATTTCTATAAATGAAGTGTCGTGAAGTTGGATAGATATTGGTGAGAACTTCTCACTCTAAACTTCTTTTTCAAATTATATATATATATATATATATATATATATATGCTAGGATGCAGACGGTGCTTAGTAGCACCCGACACCCGTCATCCACAGACCATGGATGGCTTGTTTGTTAAATTGTTTGGTTGTGTAGTTGGTTAGTCTAATTGGTTTAAATTGAATTGTTTGGTGAAATGGAATGGATTTGATTGATGTGTGAATGGCGTGGGCCTTCACTAGACCGGGGATAAGGCTAGGCCTCGTCCCGTTTCTAGTATCGTGCCGTTATGCCGCCGAAATTTTCTAAAATATGTTAGAAAAATAAAAATATCATTTTATTGAATAAATGAACTGAATAGAAATTCATATGTTAAAATAAAATGTTTTATCGTTAAAAATATAATTTTTAACGTGAAAGTGGATAAATGAATATTTATAAACAAATCGGCCGATTTGTTTATATACACTGATTTGACTGATATCGATTGGGTCGATAAATTTTACACGTCGCCCAACCGCACAAATAAAATCTGTGTTTGATTGTTTGAAATCCCACACGGGTGTTGGGATGAAATTTGAAGTTCACTCATCCTGATTTATTAAATATGTCGATCGGTCGATTGACAGGCTGTTATAAGCGTCAGATATCTATATTTGATGCTTATACAGTGTGGTGCACTTTGGTTGATGGTTGATTATTTTTCAATGCTATTATATACGTGTGATGTATGAAAATCCATATAATTAACATTATATGGTGATTGATTGGGCCTCATTCCATCGGGAAAATAATGAATATTATAAAAGATAATTCATGTGTTGAATATAAAAATAGTCATGTGTTGACGATGTCCAGGTGTTGAGTGAAATATTTTATACAATGAAATTTACATCTTTATCATATTTAAAATTAGAACTACTTCCCAGTAGAAGACTAATTAAAAATCAAACGATAGATACCATAGTTTTATAAAATATTTTACATAACAAAAATAGTGAGGTGTTGACGGTACTCATGTGTTGAGATTAGTCGTGTGTTGAAAGAAATATAGATTCATGTGTTGAATAGAACAAATATTCATTTGTTGAATAGAATAACGAATTATTGAAATATAAAGCCGTGTTGATTAAAGATGCGTTATTTTGACGCGAACGATGTTTATATCGATTTTATTCGTTTTATAATGAATATTGAAAAGTGATTTCAAAATTTAATATTTTGAAAGGAAATTCAAATTGAATTAGATTAAAATTCAAATTGAAATTTTATTGAATCAATTTGAATTGAATTCGAATCGAATAGAAAATGAATTCGATTCGAATTGAATAGAAAGTGAATTTGAATTCAAATAAAATTGAAATGAATTCAAATTGAATTAAATTGAAATTGAAATTGAAATTTAAAACGAACTGAAATTGAAATCAATTTGAAACGAATTCGAATTGAATCAAATAGAAGGTAAATTCAAATTGAATTGAATTGAGACAAATTTGAATTCGAATTAAATAAAATTGAAATGAATTCGAGTTGAATTGAAATCAAATCGATTTGAAATTGAATATAGAAGTTGAATTGTTTTAGAAACGAATTTAGAACTATTTATAAAATACGTTTTAAAAGGAAATCGATGAAATATATAATATATATATATATTATATATTTAATGGCCTGAATAGAACGCGCCGCGCCGCGGCAGTTCGTGAATTTCGACCATTTATTTCAAACGGACATTACGGGAGATCCGACCGTCGGATTCTCCTAAAACCGGAACCGTTGGGTTCGTATCGAAAAGAGCTTTCCAGTGAATATTAGAAATTTGAAATCTAACAGTTAGATTTGGAATTATGTCCAAATCAATTTCAGAAAAGGTCGCTGTAAGTGCAGTTCGATGGCCGTAGATGGAAATCGACTGTACGGGCCTTGATAAAATTATTAAAAATATCTATAATTTGTGTAAAATCATAATATATGATTTGGGAAAAATTGGGCTGGAAAATTCCACATTTGAAAGGATAAAAATGGATTTTGTCGAAATGAACTAGTTTTGAACTAGAATTAAAATCAA
The DNA here is from genome assembly GCA_030737875.1 of Allium sativum. Lineage (NCBI taxonomy): Eukaryota > Viridiplantae > Streptophyta > Magnoliopsida > Asparagales > Amaryllidaceae > Allium > Allium sativum. Next base: position 672,605,128 of record CM060909.1, on the reverse strand, counting down.
TTTATTTTTGAAATAAATAAATTGAATTTGAAAGTGATTTTAAAAGTAATCAATATTCCCAATACGTGGGTTGGACTGGAGATGAATCGAAATTATCTTCGAAATATTTCGATGTTGGATTTCGTAACTATACAGATATTGTTATGGGAATTTGAAAGATATATTTTATATCGTTATTTCCAATACGATATTTGTTGGTTTCAGAATTTGATATTGAATATAAGCCGATATATTTTCTATTCAGAGCCTTGTATTTAATATCAAATCTGATTTGGGTTTATCGTGAATCGTGTTTTAGATGACATTGGTTCTTTAACCCAGTTAAAGGCAAGATATCGATTTCTGAAAAGATTAAAACTAAGTGGAGTTTTAATGAATCTTTAATTAGATTAAAATGTGAATTGATAATTTAAATTATCAAATCTGAAAAGTGATCGAGAGTGGAGTATCACCAGTTTTGCTCCAAAGCGATAGTTAAATCTTTAATTAGATTTGAACGTGAAATGGTAATTAATTTTACTGATAACACCGTGGTGTTAGGAATGGAGTATCACCAGTTTTTCTCCATGGGATATATAGGTTGGGATTGGGAAATAAAACAAATAATTACTTCGGTGTGGTTCGCTAATCCCGACTAGTTTGAAATGATATCCAAAGGAAGATTATAGGATAAATTTAGAAAAAATTATCTTGGATAAAATTAATGGGAACCTTTCCCTAAGAATGTGATTTTGTGAATAAAAGAATATTCTAAATTGGAATGAGGCGTTTGTTGTGTTTGTGTAACATTCGTTTATTATATACGTGGGTTATTCAGAAAGGCCAGGTTTATACCCATTCTGAATAACCGATTCGACGAGATGTCGAAGATGAAGACGGTGGTTGAAGACCGGAAGTCTTCACATCGTTTGGGTGATTACTGATGATCTTGATTGGGCTGTACACCCAGGATGAGGGAATCAGTTGGTGATCGTCCAGACGTACCTGGAGATGGATGGATATGCGAGGAAAGTGCCTCCGGTTTCGTTCAGACCCAGAACGAACTTGTAAATGGATTGTGTGTCTGACATCGGATTTTATTCTGTGTTGATTGATCTCTATTAAATATACATCTGTTTGGCGGCAGAGAATTTATTCGCTTGCTTAACGCCCTTTTCTGAGACGTACGAGCTCAGAGGTTGTATATCGATGGACATCAGTCGCATGGAGTGAATTGCCAATGTGGCATGCGTAAGTGGCAATTGATCAAGGCTTCTGTTGAAAAGCAAAGTCTTGTGGTTGATGATCAAAGCACGGCCTGTGTGGCGTAGCTTTGTGTATAACGTGAATTCGCGAGCCTCACACCTCGGTATGAGTCAAAAACGGGAGACGGACCGCTGGGAGAGCACGACGTTTCTTTCTAGCTAGGGTGGTGTCAGTGACCTACCAGCCCTGACATTTATATACTTTTCACCTGTGTGGTTGTTGGATACGAGGCGCCTCGGATATAGGTCTGTAAGGACCGGGAAACGTGTGTTCAGGAATTGCCAATCCTCAAAAGTAAGAGAGGACCGGCCCAGCCGATTCCAAGGATCATAGTGGGGTCCTGAGGCATTTACTAGAGTGTCTCGAACGCGGAGAGGAGCTTGCCCCTTGCCTCGACTCATGACGGAAATCCAATTTCCAATACGTGATAGTGCGGTTTTATTTGTAGAACCTAGTATGGCGACATAGTGGTATGGGTCATTAATGCCGCCTATGATTGATATTTATGATTGAAATTGTTTTGACACTATACACTTATAGTAATATCAAAATAATGTGTTTTAAACGTATCAAGCATGCTCTGGCTGTTATAAGGTAAAAACCCTATCCTCCGGCTTGCGTTGCATTGTGTGATGGGACCTGGGTCTTATAACAGCTTCATTTTTCTTTATTTAGCATTGCGCTGTTTGTTTTATGCACTGGTATTCTTGGGAGGAAACCCATTCCGTGTTATACGGCGTGGTCCCTTGATTTACCGAACTTTAAAATAAAGAATTATAACTGTTTTAGTTCTCACACCAGTCCCATGACTGACCTGGAGTTTATTGTTTTAACCTAAACTCTGGGTGCCCCTATTTTCCACACGGGCAGCTAGTAGTTTGGGTTTTGCAGATTTATATTCGTAGGGTCCTAATTTACAGTTGGAACGATGCTCGGAAAGCTCTGTATCTGTGTATCACTTCTAGTTGTGTTTTGTATATTTTTCCGCTGCTATGTAACTTATTGTAATCTCTGATATTTATCGAATGTAATTTATTCATTTATACTCTGTATATTCTTGTATCTGATGGAATTGTTGTAATAACAATGAAATGTTCTTTCGTCTGCGTCCTTTTGTGTGTTGTTCTCAAAGTATTCGTGCTTTCCTTTACGGGGAAGTTACGGGTTCTTTCACCGGTATTTTCAGTTTAATTTGGGGTTGGACTTGTGTTTTTGGTCAGCTCAAATTTGACCGAATTTTCGGGTTATTACAGTTGGTATCAGAGCTTAAGTTAAGTGAATTACCTTGGCTCTGTGGCATGACTCAGTAGAGATAAGGTTAGTAAAACCCTAGATTGAGTTGAATGTATATATACGAGTGAACGTATTTGTATATGATATAAAAATAATTTTATATTGTGAAGATTTATTGGTTGAGTAGTTTATAAGTTCTGGTCGACCAGTTTGATCCACTGTATCGGTAGGAGTTACTAAACACTTGAATACGATGGGTCGTCACGATATGTTTTGAAAAGAGGGTAAATTAAAATAACTTTTACCCAAAGTATATTTTGATACATATTGGATATATTGGTTGTTATGATAATCGAGTAAAGGTTATAAAGTGAAATGGTTATGAAAATAACCAATCAGAATTCATATAAGTGAAATACGTGAAATCAGATGAGTTAAATCTGAAATTTAAACCAGAAATTGAATTAAAAATCTGGAAAATTGGATAAGTGTTTGTAAATGGATTTGGATTAAAAATAAGGAAAATTTAAGATCCTGGGAGATTTTAAATTGTTCTACAAGTAGTGTGAATTATATTTTGAAATGGATTTCAAAGTGGAAATGTTTAGAAATGGTTTTATAGTATTGAACTCACTTCGATCGCTGGAAAATAGATTCTGATGATGACAGCTGCATCATCAGTATTCATTTTCGAGTTGTAAGTGACGAATTACTACCAGAAATACTGTTTTGAATGTGTTTTGGAAAAGACAAGTTGTGTTGAATTTCAAAAATGGGATTTATAATATAGAATTTGAAATATAGAATTTGAATTTTTAAATAGATTTGAAATATTAACTTGTTTTAAAAGAAATAAAACGAGAAGTTCCTTTATAAACGAAGTTTATAAATAGTTCTTATATAAATGAAGTTTATAAATGAAGTGAAAAGAATTATCATTGGATAATTCAGAAATAAAAATACAAGTGTGAAATTGAAAGGGAAATCTATTTTCAAAAGGTATAAATATCGATTTCAAAAGGAATTGAAATCGAGACTTATTTAAAGGAATTTGAATAAAGGAAGTTCAAACATAGAATTTAAATATAGAAAATTCAAAGGGGATTTGAATAAAGAAATTCAAATGAGATTTGAATAAAGAAGATTTAAATAATGGAAAATTGAATATAGAATTCATATAGAGTAATAATGAAATTTGAATATAGAATTCAAATAGTTTGAAATGAAATTTGAATATAGAATTCAAATAGATTGAAATGGAATTTGAAAATAGAATTTGAATATAGAATTCAAATAGAGTTGAAATGGGAATTGGAATATATAATTCAATGGAGTTTGAAAATAGATTTGAATATCGAAAGTGAAATGGAATTTGAATATAGAAATTCAAATATGGAATTTGAATATAGAATTCAAATGGAATTCAAATATAGGATTTGAATATCGAAAGTGAAATGGAATTTGAATATAGAAATTGAAAGGGAGTTTGAATATATGAAATTCAATGGAAGTGATATAGAATTTGAATATAGAAATTCAAATGGAATTTGAATATCGAATTCAAATGGAATTTAAACTATAAAATTTGAATAGAATTAACTAAGTCGAAGAGGAATTAGTTAATCGAGTTTTGAATTTGAAGTTGAACTTTGAAAGGTGAATTGGATTTGTAAATGGATATTCGAAATCGAATATAGACTTAAATTTTAAATTTGGATTCAAATTAGTTAATAAGCAAGTTAAAATATACTTGAACATGTCATGTTCAAATATAAAAGTGAAATAGACTAAAGAGTTAATTAACAAATTAATTAACGAACTGAGTTAAAACAATCAGGTATAGTTAAAACAAATTGGGCAGGTATAAATATACATGAGATAGGTATGGATAAGGTATGAAGGTATATAAATAGAATGCTCGACGAAAAGGTATGTATTTAATTCATATATGAGATTTTATGCGTCGTATCGGCTAGCCGCTTTGCTTTTTCTTTTTCTTTTGGATTGGTGAGGGCCATGGGAGGCTATTTGAAATATCCCGATGCTCCCGGTACAAAGGAGGTTATGGCGAATTTTTCCAGGAATTTAAGGAGTTAGAATATTTTTAAGATAATTTGATAGTTAAAAATCAACGTATCGATATATATATATATAGAAGTCGATAAGGAAACGAACTTAGAAATAGAATAGTAAAATCAAAAAGGAAGACTAAGAATAAAATCTAGTAAGAATAGAAAGAGGAAGCGTATACGTGTTTAAAAGTGAATAAGTAGTTGTATGGTATTGATTATTCGAGTAAGTAGTCATAGTTGTTTTGACGTTATAAATGTTATTCAGTCAAGGTCTGAGAGGCAGTTATACCCCAACTTGATTGATTTCATTATTAACAAATAAATAGTAAGATTTCAGGCTCGAAGATCAACGTTGAATAAGAGTTAGTTGAATATAGTATTTGGGTTGCCGTAACGATGTTTTACACAACATCCGTTTTAATCCAAATAAGTGTAAGCTTGGAAATATAATAAAGAATATTTCCTAAGTATAGAAATAAACGAGATCGGAAAAAAATATAAGTAATTGGAATATTTTCCAATTATAAATAGCATATATTTTCTTAAGTTTAGAAAATAAAGGAAGGCGATATTCGGAAATGATTTCCAAACAACATAAAAGGCCAATATGGTTATTGAATATATTTGGTTAACAAATATTGATAAAGAAATAGAGAAGTGATTTAACTAATGGAATATTAATAAAGGGCTCAGTGACATGTTCAAAAGGAAAATTTGATATTTGAAAAGAGTAAACTGTTTAAAAACTCCCAGGGAAAGACTGTTTGAATTAAAAACAAATTTAACAGAAATTTGTGAAAGCAAATTTGAATTAAAGTAAAGCCAGTAAAGCGGTAACTGAGATTGAATTAGAATGATATCAAGATAAATTGGATTGAGAGATTCAAATTTGAAGTGTAATGGGATAATCAAATTAGAGTTGGGAATCGAGAAGAAAATCGAGTTGAAATGATATTTGGCTCGGATATAAGCGAATGGTTGTGTTGTGGATAAAAGCAGATTGGAATTTGATTGGGATGACCCTTGTATCCGCTGAATTGACAGCAGGTGAAAGTGATAGAGTTGATATGCCCGATAAAAAGGTACAAGTTTATATTCGATATAAGCATGAGATTTATGAGCCGAATTGGCAAGCTGCTTGGCTGTTTGATTTTCTTTTGGGATGGAGATGGCCCAAAGAGGCGAGTTGGAGTTTGACGTATTGACCAATACAAAGGAGGTGCCGGCAAAATTTTTTCAAAAAGTTAAGGTGTTAGAAAATTTTCAGGATTTTTGAAAATTTTCGTTGATAAGAATTAATTAATGATTTAATTGAAATTAAATTTGTTCAGTTGAAACTGAAGTTAAGAAGTGAACAAATATGTTCTAACCAGTCGATAGGGTCGTTCTCTACCTTAGCAATTTCGAGGACGAAATTATTTCAAGTGGGGAGATTGTAATGACCCGCATTTGCAGAGGTATTATAATTAATTTATTTAATTATATAAATAGTGATATAGTGAATTAAATGGTGGTTTAATAAAATAATAGTAAATATTCAATTTAAATAATAAATTAAATAATATATTTAATTCTGAAATAATCAGAATTGGCTGAAATGGCAATATGGTGTGAACTGGATCATCTGTAATATTTAATTCAGTTTAGAATTGAATTAGAATAAAGAATATATTATTTGAACGACAGTTTGAACGTATAATTATAATATAATTATAATCGAGCTCGAAATGGCGCTGTAGTTCGTAAATTGGCAATTCGAACTTTAACTGAATGTACAGGATTCGTTTTAAGCCGGATTTCTGTGAAACAAGAAATGTGTGGAGCTGGTGGAGTATACCTTTCTAGTGGAAGAGAAAAATCGGGATTTCGTCATGTAGATTTTGATTCACGTCCAAATCAAATTTCAGAAAAGTCGCTGTGGAATTCCTTTATAATTTATAAAGGAATTATTTATATTTTAAAAAGGAATTTCAATATAAATCAAATATCGGGTTGACCCAGAAGTGAAGATAGAGTTAGAAATTCATACAGGAATATTCTAGAGTTGTATGGCATTCCACTGTGAATATAGACGATAATATTTATTTTTAAATATTAAATTTAATTATATTTAAATATATTTATATATTTAAATGAGTTATTTAGGGCTTTAAAAATAGTCACTTTTGCAAACGATGTCGGAATTCGACGAAACCAATTTCATTGGGACCGTAATGTCAAATTCTAGTGGCATGTCAGTTTGCGTGATTTTAGGAGACCGTATGTGGTCGCTAGGGTTTTTAGAAGGCAGATACAAGAAAAAAAACGAGAAAATAAATTATAAAAATCAAATTCAAAATATCCCCTCCATTTCTATGATCCAGCAAAGGCCACGCGGCCTTCGTTCTCAACCACAATTCTTACCAACCACCAACAGTCGGTATAAAACCACATAAACTCATTACAGGAAGAAAAATGGAAAAAGTAAAATCACAAACAAATCCCACAAATTCCTATAAATCATATAACATATATATTCGAGTTTGGATTGATGTAAGCTTCAGTCTCCTACCCATTTTTGGGTGTTCGACGCCAATCTCGTGCACTGGAAATTTCCACGTGTGGGTTAGGGTTCACAGTTTCGTGAACTTTGGGTATCAATACTTGAATTGGAGGATTGGGTTGAGGACGCGAGGGGATTCCGAGTGAGTTCGCACTATTTTGTGCATTTCGGTTATGGTTTTCGTCGGAGGTTCCTGTGGCTGAGCTCGACGACGCGAGCTACTTTCGTGGTGCGAGCGGTCTCTTAAGGATATCGGAACAAGGAGGATGAGTAGAAGAGTTGGATGGTAGAGTTTTTTTTTTGTGGGTTTCATGGTGGGATGGAGGAGAAGGAAGAAGGAGTGGAATTGATTACTGGAGTCGATTCTGAGATTGGGGAAGAAAAAATTGTGGTGCGGGTTTTAAATCGGTGGATGGGCCAAGTAAGGGGTGATGGGCCAAAGGTTTAAAACGAAAGAGGAAGGCCCATTTTTAAATAAAGGTTTAATTTAATTTAAAATTTGAATAGAGTAATTACTTGAATGATCATTTCTTGATCGTTCCTTATCAGAATTTCAAACTGTAAGTTGCGTTGGGATCATATGGACGACGACTACCAAAAGGGATTGACTGGGAGTGCATCGGTGCTCGTTTGGATTTATGGCGAAATAAACTGTTTGATTTAGATCAAACAACAGTTTATCGTTCTTTAACGATGAACTGCAAATGTGAGTAAATCTCACTAATTCTGAACAGTTTATAATTTCATGTTGTATTTTTAGAACTGTTAAATATTGGTTGATTGACTGTGTGTTGACTGTTTGATTGAACTGCTAGTCAGTTAGTTGAATTTCTATATTGATTCTGTTTAACAGAATATATCATATGAAACTGAAAGTGATGTTAATTTTATTGTGTAACATCTGTGGATGCAGGGAAACAGGTTTGAGGAATCCAACTGGATTCCTCAACAGTTATTTTATTGTTTTCATATATTGTGATATATGATGTGATTTATAATCTGTTGTTGATTATATATGTATGGACAATATTGGACATCATAGCTTGATATGTTAAACACCATGACATACCGGAATATTGAAAAGAGAATATTTATAAAATCAAGAGGATTTTATAAGAGAAAATATTTATAAAATCAAGAGGACTTTATAAGAGAGAATATTTATAAATAGAAAATACATTTAAGTGGAATTAAATAAAGGAAAATCTTTATAAATGGAATATTTATAAAGTGAAGTATTTATTTAGGATAAATAGATAAGATACTATAAAATGGATTATTTATTTGTTAAATAAATAAAAATATTAAAAAGGGTTTTTCACTTAGAAAATAAAGGAGATATTTATTGGTTAAATAAGTAGAGTAGAGTAAATAAAGATATACAAGGAAATTTGTTTATAACTAAAAAAGGAAATCATTTGTAAAGTGAAGAACCGTTACTGAAATTAAATCTTTATAAATGAATAGTTTATTCGAAGGAGTTATCGAATATAGCTTATTCGATAGGATTTAAGTGAATAGAGTTAGAGTTAAATCAAATAGTAGTTAATCCAAAGGAGTTAGTCGAAGTTAGTTAATCCAAAGGAGTTAGTCGAAGTTAGTTAATCCAAAGGAGCTAATCGAATATAGTTATTCGAAAAGAAAGGTTAAGTAAGGAAGTTAGTTAAAGAAATATAAGGTGAACTTTGCCTATTTCAAAGTTAGAAATGTTGTTCAGTTAAGGTCTGAGAGGTAGTATTACCCCAACTTGACTGACTCCATTTTTAACTAAGGAATGGTTAAGGTTCGAGAGTGAAAGTGGTTAAGTGAATTTAGTAATTAAAGGAAATGGTTTGAGTTGGCATAGCGATGTTTTATCTAAACATCTGTCTAAGCCCAATGAAGGAGTTTTGGAAATGTTTTCCAAATAAGAAACCAAAAATGTTTTCTAATAAAGAAAAAAAGAAATGGAAATTTTTTCCATTGTTAATAACGTATATTTTCCAAATTTAGAAAATAAGAAATATTTAATATAGGGAAACAGGAGATAAGTAAATTAATGAAATAAAGAGATAAATGTTGAATGATGTTTGATCGATATAAATTTCCATTTGGAAATAATATCGTTGTTTGCACACCTGTTTTTCTTCGATTGTTAAATCACAGACTATCGAAGTTTTGACCATTTTAACGTTGTTAATATGGAGAGACCGGTTGGATTATTATCCGAAGAACCACTCTATATTGGCATAAGCGTTGCGAATGATATATGCCAAAGATAATTGAAGGCGGAGTTATGCAAGGGCTATCCTGTTTACAGGATAGTGCCTTCGGTTCATCCTGTTCCTGGATGACTTGTATGGACGGATGTCTGACAGAGTATTTCCAGACGATTACGTATATTGATTTCTCCAACCGTACCAAGAGTGGAAGGGGAGAAGGAAACTTCTTTTAACTAACACATAATGTATGGTTAAGGACGTCAATCGGTGATTTGATGGATTTGACGATGTGACATTCAAAGTGAATCTGATGTGATGATGAAGCGTAACCTCAAGCCTCATCAATCGGTAAATGACAGAAATCGGGCAGGCAGCATGGCTAAGTCGTTCGCACCAAAGTAGGGTGTATAATCACCTGATCTAGTTTCATTTACTTCTAAAAATCTATTGTTGATGCTGTCCCATTCGGAAAACGGTTGCTGATCCCAACCGTTGGTGATATACATTCGATACACTCAAGCGAAATGAGTGGTCGGTCATGTGTGGCCGGGTTGCAAGATGTTCTTGTTGAACCCAGTGTATTCCTCTCTAGAGGTACATTAACAAAAGGCGGTTCCATACCTTGTCATAGTTGGAAATATATTACCCAATACGTGCTTGCGGTTTTGATTGTATACTATATACGTAGAACGTGAGATGAAAGCATTTCTGCTAGATGATTATTATATTGTGGTTGATAGACATTATTATAATATCAAAAGGCTTTTGATATAAAGATAATTTGGATTCTCATAAGGGAAAAACCCGTTCCGTTATACGGCGTGGTCTTATGAGATATCATCCACCTGCTTGAACTTTTTTAAACTGTTTTACTCATACCAGTTCCATGATTGACCCGGAGTTTATTTATTTTGTTTTCGCTAAACTCTTGGGTGCCCAATTTTGTACGGGCAGTCAAGTAGTCAGGATTTACAGATACAGGAAGAGCTGGAGCAGGAGGCTTCAGGATCATATAGCTATAGTTTATTTCCGCTGTGTTATAAGTGCTGTATTTGATGATGATATGTATATTCAAGCAAAAAAATTTATTTCAAAGATATGTTATCCATTATATGTTATTCGTTCCGCTGTGAGGTTTGTGTTACTCTGATGTTGTGCTCTTCTTCCTCTTCTATTCTAAGTTTCTATCTTATCTTTCCTCACCCTCTAATTTCTTTCATTAATGATCGGTATTTTCAGTTTAATTTGGGGTTGGACTTGTGTTTTTAGTCAGCTCAAATTGGACCGGATTTTCGGGTCATTACACAGATATTGAATGGAAGCAAATGCAAGAGATAGAATTATGCCCGACAAAAAGGTACATGTTTATAATACTACTTTGTTTTGATGGTTTTATGAGCCTATGGGGCAAGCCGCTTGGCCTTTTTGATTTTCTTTTGGATTGGAGAAGGCCTAGGAAAGCGAGTTATGGTTGTACCGATTGAGCCGTGCAAAGGAGATGCTGGCAAAAAAATTCAAAAATTTAACGAGTTAGAAAATTTTCAAGAAATTTTTGATAATTTGAAATTGAGTTGTTAATAATTGAAATAAGAAAACCAGAATTTGTTGATAAAATTTCAAGTGGGATAGTGAAACTGATAAATGGATTTAAAATCAATTAGAGTGGGTGTGGATATGCAGAAGGGCATATGGATTGAAGAGATGATGGATTATCCAAAATGGTGGACAGATCATTTGGAAATAATTATGAATGGTCGAGTATTGGTACAAGAATTCGAAGGATTTGTAAGAACTAGGTTATGAAGATATGGAATATAAGATTTTAACTAAGTAGGTTATGAGGAGTTAGGGTCATAGCATATCTACTACTTAGCAATTTCAAGAACGAAATTATTTTAAGGGGGAAGGAATGTAACGACCCGGATTTTTTGAAACGACCCGAAAATCGCCCTTGCGGGAAATCGCCGGATACGCTTACTTTGGGCTACAACACATCAGAACAACAACAGCAGACATTTATTACATCATGGTAATGCAACATCAGAGTACATAATATCAGAGTACATTGATAAATTACAGCGGAAGATAAATTACAATATTTAAATACAATACAGCGGAAGACTTTCTATACTCTAGACATAGCTTTAAGCTTCAATCCAGAATCCTGCTCGAGATAAGAACCTGTAGAAAAACTACTTGACTGCCCGTGTGGAAAGAGGGCCCCCGAGTTTGTAAAGGTGGAAACAAACAACGGGTCAGTCATGGAACTGGTGTGAGAATTTTTAACTAATTTAACTAATAGTAATAAGGCAAATCCAAGGACCACGCCGCTAACGCGGAACGGGTTTACTCCAATGAATTGCCTGTGCATAAATTAAGGTAAATCGTTAAACAACGCAATGCTTTTTAGAAAAATGAATCCATCATAAGACCCAAGTCCCATCACACAATGCAACGCAAACCGGAGGATAGGGTTTTACCTTATAATGGTCAAAAATGCTTGATACGATAAAAACGAATTTGATATTATTATTAGTGTGTATATGTTTCAAAAACATTTCAAAGTAAATGTATCAATCCTAGGACACATAGATACCATAATACTATGCTTCCATACTAGTAATACAATCAAAACCGCATGAGGTCGTATTGGAAATTGGGTTTCCATCATGAGTCAAGGCTAGGGAGGAGCTCCTTACCGATTCGAGACACTCTAGCTAATGCCTCAGGATCCCCCGCAGTGAACCCTTGGATAGCTGCAGGGCCGGTCCACACAAACAGCTTCGTGGATTAGTTATTCCAGAACACACGTTTCCCGATCCTATAGGACCTATCATCCGAGGCGCCTCATTCCATCATGCACATAAGTAAAATGCGGGCCGTGTTAAAGCCCAAACACCACTTCTAGCTAGAAAGAAACGTGTTGCTCTCCCTGCGTTCCCTTCTCCCATTTTAGACTCCGCCGGTGTGTGAGGCTCGCGAAGTCACGCTATACACAAAGCTATGCCTAAACAGGCTATGCTCTGATCATCCCACAAGGCCTGCTTTTCAACAAAGCCTTGATCATATTAATCTTAGCATGCCACATCGTCACTCCATATTACACTACGAATCCTTTGCCGAAGTGTATTAAAGGGTGTTAAGCAAGAGAATAAATTCTCCGCCACCAAACATTCATACATTCGACAGAAAATCAATAAATACAATATAAAGGAGTACAATGTCAGACACACATTCCATTTATAAGCTTATGCTCTGGGTTTGAGCGAAAGCCTAATCCGTACAAATCAGCACTACGTCCGGATAATTACCATTTTAGCCCCGTCTTGGGAGCAAATCAATCAAGGGCCTCAACACTAGTTACCCATTAGATGTGAAGATCGTCGGTCTTCAATCGCCGTCTTCAATTCTTCGAACGTCGCATCATTATTTGGAATGAGAGTAAACTCAGACTTTCCAAATAACTCTCGCATATATAAATTTGAAAACCATTTCATATCGTTGTTAATAATTTATAACGATCTATCGCTATTTTTACTTTACATACACATCCTAAACATAACAATGTATATTTTACTCTTCCATTTTTCAATTTACACCAAATGTATATTTGGTTTCATAATTTTTCTAATGAAAATCCATTCCATAGAAATGTAAATTTCTAATCTTATTATTTACATTGAAAAATGTAAATTTCGATTCCTATTTTATTTACATTGAGAAATGTAAACTTATACTTCAATATATTATTATATTGAAAATGTAACCTTTATTTCATATTCTACTTACATTGGAAAATATAAATTCCTAATCATTCTTTTGTTTACATTGAAAAATGTAAACTCTTTTATTTGCATATAAAAATATAATTTCTATTTCATCCTTATTTACATTGAAAAATGTCGGTTTCTATATTACACCAATTACATATAAAAATGTAACTTCCTATTTTCCTTTTATTTACATTAAGAAGAATGTAACTTTTCTAATATTTACATTAAGAAAAATGTAAAACTTTTATAATCCTTATCTTATTTTATTAAAAATGTAACTTTCTTTTATAACAAACTTGGAGGTGAAAATATTCATTTCATTATTAACACATAACGGTGCGAAAATAACGTCCATTTCTAAGTTATCCATTTATATTTTAATATGGGCCAGACCTCTCACATTAGGCCTACAACTTGTGGATGCTGGATAGGCCGGTTGGTTCCGGGCAGACTTATCCCACTTGTTGGGCTTAACCTCGTGTCTTGGCCCAATTCGTATTTGTGCACTTGGACCTCTCACATTAGGCCCAACATTTGTGGCTGCTGGGTATGCCGATCGGGTCCTGGCAGACATCCTCCACAAATATAACCTAACCTCGTGTCCAAGCACAATTACAATTTATAATTATAATTAATTTTTTTTTTCAAAACATGTCATTATTTGAAATTGTCCTTTCCATTAAGGAATCTTAATTTTAAGGTATTCTTTATTTCAAAATCTCTTGATTTCAAGTATCTTAATATAAATTGTAACTTTCCCTATTTTTATGATTTTCTAATAAAAATCTTTTCAAGATGTACAATTTTAAAACCATATCTTTTTACTTTAATATATTGATGCCAAAGATGTAATCTTTCTAAACCAACGTCAATTAATTTCATTAATTGAATATAAAATAAAAACATTCCTTTATTTCAAAATTGATAACATTTTGAAACCAAAATCTTCTTAATTTAACACATTGACAATTAACAAGGTAATCTCTTTAAATTCTAACTTTGTCTACTATCATAAATGACATACTTTTATATTGACATAATTGACATAAAAAAAAATGGAATTCTATTTACAGTGCAAATTCTCTCTTCTAATTACATATAAAAATGTAATTTTTATTTATGCGGTATAAATTATACTTTTGTTTACATATAAAAATGTGATGTTTATTACAATGCAAGTTCATACCTTAATTACATATAAAAATGTAATTTTTATCATGCGATGTAAATTTATATATAAATTACATATAAAAATATAATTTTTATCATACAGTGTAAATTCACATTTTAAAGGAATGTAATTTTTAATTTACCATTCTCATTTATATCTAAATCACGTGTAAAAATGTAATTTTTTTTCATGCGAATTCTCAACTTCTAGTTACATATAAAAATGAAATTTTATTTATCATGTGAATTCCCAACTTCTAAAAATGTAATTTTTAGTTAACATGCAAATCATACTTTTATTTACATATAAAAATGTAGTTTTATATGCGATAAAAATTTCATGTCTTTTCCTTACATAAAAATGTAATTATATTTTCAATATAAATTCTACTTTTTAATTACATAATAAAATGTTTTATATTTTCAACGCACTTAAACATGATTATATTACATATACAATCCATGATTCTTATATTCATATATTTCATATGCAATATATGACGTCAAATATGATTGTGTTTCATATGCGATAAATGACATCCAAAACGTGACTATATTTCATTTCAACAACAAAAATATGATCATTTCATTTCAACAACAAAAATATGATTATTTTTGTCGTTACAATTCAACAACAAAAATATGATTATTTTTGTCGTTTCTAATTTCTATCAAAAATATTATTTTGGTCGCTTCAACTTTCTATCAAAAATATTGTTATTTTTGTCGCTTCAACAAAAACGATACTTTCGTTTTAGCAAAAATGATGCTTTGGTCTCAACAAAATCAATACTCTTTTATTTCAACAAACAATACTTCTTAATGTGAACAATTCTATATAAACTAACCAAGTTAAAAATTTAATATTTTTTTTATAAACAAAATTTTATGTCCAAATCTATATTCAAAAATGGAATCTTTCATTACAACAAATCTTATGTAAACAATTAAAAATTGAATCTTTCCATTGCGGCAAATCTTATGATGTATAGAACTGAAAAAAAAATAAAAAAAAATGAAAAAAAATAGCAGCGCGCGTATAGATCAAAATTCTGGTTTAATCTAAATTACCAACCGCGATGTTTAATATCAGATCCATACAAATCCAAACGATAAAATGACAGATCTACTCAATACAACGCAATACAATACCATACAATCCATCAAAACAATCCACACCATACATCACAGCATAGATCATACAGATAATTATTTAACAAATTAGAATGATTAATTAAATAAATTTAAATTGTGAAAATCAAAGATTCTCACCTTGATTTAAATCAGATCTGAAAATCCAAACAATTTCAAAAACGGCCCCAATCAGTCCCAACACGATCTACTCGACGATACGGTTCCACAGGATCTGAAATTTTCAGATTCCGATGTCGTATGAGTGAAATATCAATTTTTTTTAAAAATAAAATCACGATTTGCGACGCTTAAAAGTGTTGTATTCACCAATTCATACCTTGGCCATTTATTTTCAGTTTTGTTCAAAATTTTGGATCAAGATTTCTCTCTCTGTAGTTGATGGTTTTGCGAAAGGTTTGCGGCAAAATGATCGGCTACGAGAGATCTACAAGCAAAAAAAATAGGGTGATGGATGGCGGAACATGTATGGTGCGGTTTGGGTGTAAAGGCGGCGGATTGACGGTGCTCGTTCTCCGCGTACGGTTGATGAAAATGGATGAAACTTGTTGGAGATTGAAGAGAGTGAGAAGAGCTTCAAAAAGTTGCACTACGGCATGATCTAATTCTTTGTGGATTGGTAGAATTTTGATGAGGAAATTTCGGCCATATGGGTTTGTGCGTGCGTGATAGATCGACGGGAAAGAAGGAGGAGCGGTCTGTCCTTCGTATATATATATATATATATATATATATATTATTTTATTAGTTTATTATTTAATTATCCACTAAAGGTCCATTTACCCACTTACTCCGTTTTCAGCCCAACGACTGTGTTTCCTAGCCAATAACCCGCAGGCCCAAAAGGTCATCTCAGCCTCTTTTTTTCAGATTTAAATTATTCTTTTATTTTAATATTCTGACGTATTCAAAAATCCACCGAAGCCACATACGGACTCCAAAAAATACAAAAAAAAATATTTTTGGCTATGTTTCGACGATACGAATCCAAAAAAATTATTTTCGTCAAATTCTGAAACTGTTTGAAAAATGTCCTTTTTCAAGTCGGTTAAAATTTATTGAAATTGACAAAACAGGAATCTTTTTGCCACGGTCACAAATTAATTCCAAAAATTATGAAAAAATTAAACTCAACAATATTTTGACATTCCGAATCCAACAAAAGTGGTTTCGTCGAAAACAGAGGTCGTTTGAAAAATGGCTATTTTCAAGGCGTATATATTTAATATTAAAAATACATTTTCAAACAAATAATTTTCGAAACTCGAAATATATAAGTGTTTGCTGTTTTTCAATGTAGAAACATCATTCGGAACTCAATAGAAGTGTTTTCGAGTTCAAATTCCTTCGTATGCAAAAAGTAGCATTTTTGTCCTTTGTAAATTTCCTAGCGACCTTTCTAAATTTTAAATTGGGCCTAACTTTTGATTCCCGCTATGAAATTTCAATTTTTCAGATTCGTTAGAAAGATATTTTTAAATAGGTTCTAATATTTTTGGTTTCACTAAAATCCGTTAAATTTTGCATCCCGTATGGTCAGTCAAAGTTCAAGTTTGACTTTTAAACAACTGCGTTATTTCTAACACTTTATATAATTAAATTTAAATTATTCATTCTAACTTCAATTTAGATCAATTTTTAATCATTATTATTTTAAATAAATTATTTTAAATATCAAAAACTCATTAAAATTAGTTAAAATAAAATTTTAAATTGGCCCCAAAATTCAGGGTTGTTACAGTCTCCCCCACTTAAGAACTTTTCGTCCACCAAAAGGAACGAAGTTAAAAATTGTTTGAATTAATTAACCTACTCAGAATTTTTTATTATTCATTCATTGGTTTAAATAATTTTATAGTTGAACTAATAATTACACTACACAATCATCAATCAATTAGTTGATTAACTTTACAAATATATATAACTTTTATATATTCAAAAATCATATTTTCTAAAATAGATTATAATTACAAATACATATATTATAGGCTTGCTACTCTCAACTAATTCTAGGGCATTACTAACCCTATCTCTAATGAGTTTTCTCATTCTAGGATATTGTTGATCCTATCTCTAATGAGTGTTCTTATTGGATATTACTAATCCAATCTCTGACGAGCCTTTTGTTCAGTTCTAACGAGTTGTATCCCAAAGATTTGAGCTAACCAAAGATCTGATACCAAAATGAAACGACCCGAAAATCGCCCTTACGGGAAATCGCCGGATACGCTTACTTTGGGCTACAACACATCAGAACAACAACAGCAGACTTTTATTACATCATGGTAACACAACATCAGAGTACAGAATATCAGAGTACATTGATAAATTACAGCGGAAGATAAATTACAATATTTTAATACAATACAGCTGAAGACTTTCTATGCTCTGGACACAGCTTTAAGCTTCAATCCAGAATCCTGCTTGAGATAAGAACATGTAGAAAAACTACTCGACTGCCCGTGTGGAAAGAGGGCACCCGAGTTTGTAAAGGTGGAAACAAACAACAGGTCAGTCGTGGGACTGGTGTGAGAATTCTTAACTAATTTAACTAATAGTAATAAGGCAAATCCAAGGACTAAGCCGATAACGCGGAACGGGTTTACTCCAATGGATTGTCTGTGCATAAATTATGGTAAATCGTTAAACAACGCAACGCTTTTTAGAAAAATGAAACCATCATAAGACCCAAGTCCCATCACACAATGCAACGCAAACCGGAGGATAGGGTTTTACCTTATAATGGTAAAAAATGCTTGATATGATAAAAACGAATTTGATATTATTATTAGTGTGTATATGTTTCAAAAACATTTCAAAGTAAATGTATCAATCCTAGGACACATAGATACCATAATACTATGCTTCCATACTAGTAATACAATCAAAACCGCATGAGGTCATATTGGAAATTGGGTTTCCATCATGAGTCAAGGCTAGGGAGGAGCTCCTTACCGATTCGAGACACTCTAGCTAATGCCTCAGGATCCCCCGCAGTGAACCCTTGGATAGCTGTAGGGCCGGTCCACACATACAGCTTCGTGGATTAGTTATTCCTGAACACACGTTTCCCGATCCTATAGGACCTATCATCCGAGGCGCCGCATTCCATCATCCACATAAGTAAAATGTCGGGCCGTGCTAAAGCCCAAACACCACTTCTAGCTAGAAAGAAACGTGCTGCTCTCCCTGCGTTCCCTTCTCCCGTTTTAGACTCCGCCGGTGTGTGAGGCTCGCAAAGTCACGCTATACACAAAGCTATGCCTAAACAGGCTATGCTCTAATCATCCCACAAGGCCTGCTTTTCAATAAAACCTTGATCATATACATCTTAGCATGCCACATCGTCACTCCATATCACACTACCAATCCTTTGCCGAAGTATATGAAAGGGTGTTAAGCAAGAGAATAAATTCTCCACCACCAAACATTCATACATTCGACAAAAAATCAATAAATACAATATAAAGGAGTACAATGTCAGACACATATTCCATTTATAAGCTTATGCTCTGGGTCTGAGCGAAAGCCAAATCCGTACAAATCAGCACTACATCCAGATAACTACCATTTTAGCCCCGTCTTGGGAGCAAATCAATCAAGGGCCTCAACACTAGTTACCCATTCGATGTGAAGATCGTCGGTCTTCAATCGCCATCTTCAATTCTTCGAACGTCGTATCATTATTTCAAATGAGAGTAAACTCGGACTTTCCAAATAAATCTCGCATACATAAATTTGAAAACCATTTCATATCGTTGTTAATAATTTATAACGATCTATCACTATTTTTACTTTACATACACATCCTAAACATAACAATGTATATTTTACTCTTCCATTTTTCAATTTACACCAAATGTATATTTGGTTTCATAATTTTTCTAATGAAAATCCATTCCTTAGAAATGTAAATTTCTAATCTTATTATCTACATTGAAAAATGTAAATTTCTATTCCTATTTTATTTACATTGAGAAATGTAAACTTATACTTCAATATATTATTATATTGAAAATGTAACCTTTATTTCATATTCTACTTACATTGGAAAATATAAATTCCTAATCATTCTTTTGTTTACATTGAAAAATGTAAACTCTTTTATTTGCATATAAAAATATAATTTCTATTTCATCCTTATTTACATTGAAAAATGTCGGTTTCCATATTACACCAATTACATATAAAAATGTAACTTCCAATTTTCCTTTTATTTACATTAAGAAAAATGTAACTTTTCTAATATTTACATTAAGAGAAATGTAAAACTTTTATAATCCTTATCTTATTTAATTGAAAATGTAACTTTCTTTTATAACAAACTTGGAGGTGAAAATATTCATTTCATTATTAACACATAACGGTGTGAAAATAACGTCCATTTCTAAGTTATCCATTTATATTTTAATATGGGCCATACCTCTCACATTAGGTCTACAACTTGTGGATGCTGGATAGGCCGGTTGGTTCCAGGCAGACTTATCCCACTTGTTGGGCTTAACCTCGTGTCTTGGCCCAATTCGTATTTGTGCACTTGGACCTCTCACATTAGGCCCAACATTTGTGGCTTCTCGATATGCCGGTCGGGTCCGGGCAGACTTCCACCACAAATGTAACCTAACCTCATGTCCAAGCACAATTATAATTTATAATTATAATTAAATTTTTTTTTAAAACATGTCATTGTTTGAAATTATCCTTTCCATTAAAGAATCTTAATTTTAAGGTATTCTTTATTTCAAAATCTCTTGATTTCAAGTATCTTAATATAAATTGTAACTTTCCCTATTTTTATGATTTTCTAATAACAATCTTTTCAAGATGTACAATATTAAAACCATATCTTTTTACTTTAGTATATTGACACCAAAGATGTAATCTTTCTAAACCAACGTCAATTAATTTCATTAATTGAATATAAAATAAAAATATTCCTTTATTTCAAAATTGATAATATTTTGAAACCAAAATCTTCTTAATTTAACACATTGACAATTAACAAGGTAATCTCTTTAAATTCTAACTTTGTCTACTATCATAAATGTCATACTTTTATATTGACATAAAAAAATGGAATTATATTTACAGTGCAAATTCTCTCTTCTAATTACATATAAAAATGTAATTTTTATTTATGCGGTATAAATTATACTTTTGTTTACATATAAAAATGTGATCTTTATTACAATGCAAGTTCATACCTTAATTACATATAAAAATGTAATTTTTATCATGCGATGTAAATTCATATATAAATTACATATAAAAATGTAATTTTTATCATACAGTGTAAATTCACATTTTAAAGGAATGTAATTTTAATTTACCATTCTCATTTATATCTAAATCACGTGTAAAAATGTAATTTTTTTTCATGCGAATTCTCAACTTCTAGTTACATATAAAAATGAAATTTTATTTATCATGTGAATTCCCAACTTCTAAAAATGTAATTTTTAGTTAACATGCAAATCATACTTTTATTTACATATAAAAATGTAGTTTTATATGCGATAAAAATTTCATGTCTTTTCCTTACATAAAAATGTAATTATATTTTCAATATAAATTCTACTTTTTAATTACATAATAAAATGTTTTATATTTTCAACGCACTTAAACATGATTATATTACATATACAATCCATGATTCTTATATTCATATATTTCATATGCAATATATGACGTCAAATATGATTGTGTTTCATATGCGATACATAACATCAAAAACGTGACTATATTTCATTTCGACAACAAAAATATGATCATTTCATTTCAACAACAAAAATATGATTATTTTTGTCGTTTCGATTCAACAACAAAAATATGATTATTTTTGTCATTTCTAATTTCTATCAAAAATATTATTATTTTTGTCGCTTCAACTTTCTATCAAAAATGTTGTTATTTTTGTCGCTTCAACAAAAACGATACTTTCGTTTTAACAAAAATGATGCTTTGGTCTCAACAAAATCAATACTCTTTTATTTCAACAAACAATACTTCTTAATGTGAACAATTCTATATAAACTAACCAAGTTAAATTTTTTTTTTTATAAACAAAATTTTATGTACAAATCAATATTCAAAAATGGAATCTTTCATTACAACAAATCTTATGTAAACAATTAAAAATTGAATCTTTCCATTGCGGAAAATCTTATGATGTAAAGAACTGAAAGAAAAAAAATAGCAACGCGCGTGTAGATCAAAATTCTGGTTTAATCTAAATTACCAAACGCGATGTTTAATATCAGATCCATACAAATCCAAATGATAAAATGACAGATCTACTCAATACAACGCAATACAATACCATACAATCCATCAAAACAATCCACACCATACATCATAGCATAGATCATACAGATAATTATTTAACAAATTAGAATGATTAATTAAATAAATTTAAATTGTGAAAATAAGAGATTCTCACCTTGATTTAAATCAGATCTGAAAATCCAAACAATTTCAAAAACGGCCCCAATCAGTCCCAACACGATCTACTCGACGATACGGTTCCACAGGATCTGAAATTTTCAGATTCCGATGTTTTATGAGTGAAATATCAATTTTTTTTTAAAAATAAAATCAAGATTTACGACGCTTAAAAGTGTTGTATTCACCAATTCATACCTTGGCCATTTATTTTCAGTTTTTTTCAAAATTTTGGATCAAGATTTCTCTCTCTGTAGTTGATGGTTTTGCGAACGGTTTGCGGCAAAATGACCGGCTACGAGAGATCTACAAGCAAAAAAAATAGGGTGATGGATGGCGGCACATATATGGTGCGGTTTGGGTGTAAAGACGGCGGATTGACGGTGCTCGTTCTCCGCGTACGGTTGATGAAAATGGATGAAACTTGTTGGAGATTGAAGAGAGTGAGAAGAGCTTCAAAAAGTTGCACTACGGCATAATCTAAATCTTTGTGGATTGGGGGAATTTTGAGGAGGAAATTTTGGCCATATGGGTTTGTGCGTGCGTGATAGAACGACGGGAAAGAAGAAGGAGCGGTCCGTCCTTCATATATATATATATTATTATTTTATTAGTTTATTATTTAATTATCCACTAAAGGTCCATTTACCCACTTACACCTCAGCCCAACGTCTGTGTTTCCTAGCTAATAACCCATATTCCGGATCCATCTAACTTGTCCCGCAGTCCCAAAAGGTCATCTCAGCCTCTGTTTTTCAGATTTAAAATTATTCTTTTATTTTAATATTCTGACGTATTCAAAAATCCATCGGAGCTACATACGGACTCCGAAAAATCCAAAAAAAATATTTTTGGCTATTTTTCGATGATACGAATCCAACAAAATTATTTTCGTCAAATTCTGAGACTATTTTAAAAATGTCCTTTTTTAAGTCGATTAAAATTTATTGAAATTGACAAAACAGAAATCTTTTTTCCACGGTCACAAATTAATTCCAAAAATTATGAAAAAATTAAAATTAACAATATTTTGACATTTCGAATCCAACAAAAGTGGTTTCGTTGAAAACAAAGGTCGTTTGAAAAATGGCTATTTTCAAGGCGTATATATTTAATATTAAAAATACATTTTTAAACAAATAATTTCCGAAACTCGAAATATATAAGTGTTTACTGTTTTTCAATGTAGAAACATCATTCGGAACACAATAGAAGTGGTTTCGAATTAAAATCCCTTCGTATGCAAAAAGTAGCATTTTCGTCCTTTGTAAATTTCCTAGCGACCTTTCTAAATTTTAAATTGGGCATAACTTTTGAATCCCGCTATGAAATTTCAATTTTTCAGATTCGTTTGAAAGATATTCTTAAATAGGTTCTAATATTTTTGGTTTCACTAAAATCCATTAAATTTTGCATCCTGTATGGTCAGTCAAAGTTCAAGTTTGACTTTTCAAACTACCGCGTTATTTCTAACACTTTATATAATTAAATTTAAATTATTCATTCTAACTTCAATTTAGATCAATTTTTAATCATTATTATTTTAAATAAATTATTTTAAATATCAAAAACTCATTAAAATTAGTTAAAATAAAATTTTAAATTGGCCCCAAAATTCAGGGTTGTTACATTTTTAGTCGTTAATTTTAAAACATTTAAACTTGTTTTAAATGTTGAATTGGTAATACATTTGATTTTTTATAAGGAATTTATTTATTAAAAGGAAGTTTTAAACATATAATTTATAACATAATTAAAACAAGCTCAAAATAGTCGCGGTAGTTCGTAATTTACGATTTAAACTTCAACTAAATATACAGAATCCAAAATAAGTTGGATTTCTTTGAAACAAGAAACGTTCGGATCTATTTGATTATATTTTTCTAATGAAAGAGAAAAATCTAGTTTTCATATTGTAGATTTGGTTTTATGTCCAAATCAAATTTAGAAATAGTCGTTATAGAATCGTTTATGGACCATAACGGTTTAGTAATGTAACTAGAGATTGGTTACGAATTTGGACAAGATTTTTGTGAGGCGTAGTTATAATTTAATTTTTACAATTTTACAGTAATTTTTAATTAATTAAATACGGAACTTTTATTTAGAGTATTTTGCACCCTATATCAATATTTTGGGGTTTCATAACAAAGGTTAAATTACCGATATTATTATACTTTTGGGATCATGACACATTACTGATTACAACTATATTTTTATTTCTATTAATCGGAATCGGTACGTTAATAGAGGAGTGTCGAAATCATTTAAACTTAAATAACAAAAAGAAAATTAGTTTGTATTGTGCATGTTGGACTTTATACATGCTGATTCGGTAATGCATGCTAAAAGTTTTTTTTTGTCATTTGACCAGTTATGTTTCTTGAAAATTTACTATTCAATTCTATTATCTATGAATATGATTCCAGCAGGTCCTAGATTGGAATTAATATAACTAAATTTCAAATAACATCATTTATGTGTTATTATGGTACTTCCTAACATGTATGGTCATATAAGAAAATCTAATTGAGTTGTTTTTCTCGTCTTGGGTATTCAGAAATAAACCTTGAATAAAAATACATATATCTCCTTAAGCTTCAAAAAGTTAAAGTGTGCTCTCCACGTTTTTTCATTTCTTTGTTCCCCAAACCATCATGTGAAGACTCGTAACTTCCCCGGTAAGGAAAGCACGGATACTTCGAGAACAACCCACAAAAGAACGCAGAAAGAAGAACATTTCAATGTTTATTACAACAATTCCATCAGAATACAAGAATATTACAGAGTATGAATAAATATTACACAGAAAATATCAGAAATTTAAATTACATTTAAATACATCACAGCGGAAAACGATACAAAGCACAACTAAAGAGATATAAGGATACAGAGCTTTTTGGATATCGTTCCAGCTGTAAATCAGGATCCTGTGAATATAAATCTGCAAAATCAAAATTACTAGCTGCCCGTGCGGAAAATAGGGGCACCCAGAGTTTAGGTTAAAACAATAAACTCCAGGTCAGTCATGTGACTGGTGTGAGAACTAAAACAGTTATTTAAAACTTTATTTTAAAATAAAGTAGATAAAGGGACCACGCCGTATAACACGTAACGGGTTTCCTCCCAAGAATAACAGTGCATTTAACAAAACAGCGCAATGCTTTTTGAAAAAATGAAGCTATTATAAGACCCAGGTCCTATCACACAATGCAACGCAAGCCGGGGGATAGGGTTTTCCCTTATAATAGCCAAACATGCTTTGTACATTTAAAATAAATCATTTGATACTATTATAAGTGCATAGTGTATAAAACAACTCCAAATCATAAGTATCAATCATAGACGGCATGGATACCATATATCATGTCGCCAATACTAGGCTCTACAATCAAAACCGCAAAGTCACGTATTGGAAGTTGGATTTCCATCTACGAACCGAGGCAAAATATAGTCCTCTACGGATTCGAGACTGTATAGCCCGAGTCTCAGGATCAGAGTTCGAGTGACCCTTGCATCATCAGGGCCGGTCCACCGACGTGGATTAAAATGCCTGAACACTGCGTTTCCCCGCCCTTTGGGGCGTAAATGAGCCAAATGACTCCATCGGCTCCATAAAGTCATCGATATATCCGACGCGCCTCGCAACAGCAACAACCACACAGGTGAAAATAATATAAATGTCAGGGCAGGTAGGTCACTGACACCACCCTAGCTAGAAAGAAACGCAAGCCCTCCCTGAGGTCCTCTCCCGTTTTTGGTTCACAACCGGGGTGTGAGGCTCGCGAATCAATGCTACACAAAGCTATGCCACACAGGCGGTGCTTTGATCATCAACCACAAGACTTTGCTTTTCAACAGAAGCCTTGATCAATTGCCACTTAGGCATGCCACATAGGAAATTCACTCCATGCAATTGATATCCATCAATATATAACCCCTGAGCTCGTACGTCTCAGAAAAGGGCGTTAAGCAAGAGAATAAATTCTCCGCCGCCAAACAGATATATATTTAATAGAAATCAATCACACAGAATAAAATCCAATGTCATACACACAGTCCATTTACAAGTTCGTTCTGGGTCTGAACAAAACCGGAGGCACCTTGTACCTCGCATATCCATCAATCTCCAAGTACGTCTGGACGATCACCAACTGATTCCCTCCTCTTGGGTGTACAGCCCAATCAAGATCATTAGTAATCAACCAAACAATGTGAAGACCTCCGTTCTTCGACCACCGTCTTCATCCTCGACACCACTTCGAATCAATTATTCAGAATGGGATAAACCCGGTCTTTCTGAATAACTCGCGTATATAACAAACAAGTGTTACACAAACATAACATACGCCTCATTCCAATTCAGATTATTATTTTATTCAAATATTCTTATACTTTGGGAAAGGTTCCCATTAATTTTATCAAAGATAAATTCTGTAAATTTATTCTTTAATCTTCCTTTGATATCAATTCAAACTAGTCGGGATTAGCGAACCACACCGAAGTAATCATTTATTTTATTTCCCAATTCCAACCTATTCATCCCATGAAGTAAAACCGGTCATACTTCATACCTAACACCACGGTGTTATCGGTAAATTTAATTACCATTTCACGTTCAAATCTAACTAAAGATTTAACTATCGCCTGGAGCAAAACTGGTGGTACTCCATCCTTGATCACTTCAATCTAATTCAAGATTCATTAAAACCCCACTTAATTTTAATCTTCACAGAAATCAATATCCTGTCTTTAACTGGGTTAAAGAACCATTGTCATCTAAAACACGGTTCATGATAAACCCAAAATCACATTCCATCAACTATCGGGTTAAATAACAAGTGTTATTTAAAACGCCGTTCACGATAAACCCAAAAATCAATTCCAATTAAATACCATTTAATTGGTACACTTCATTAAATCTAAACAGAAAGATTTAATCTTTTTCTCAACTGGTTTTAAGAACAGTGTTAATGAAGACACCATTCATGACAAACCCAAATCACATTTGATATTAAATACAAGGCTCTGAAGAGAAAATATATCGGCTTATATTCAATATCAAATTCTACGACCAACAAATATCATATTGGAAATAACGATAGAAATATATCTTTCAAATTCCCATAATAATATTTGTACCATCACGAAACCCAACATCGAAGTATTCCAAAGACAATTTCGATTCAAATCCATTCCAATTCAATTATTGGAAATTCTGGTTACTTTTAAAACCCCTTTCAAATTCAATTTATTTATTTCAAAAATAAATTGATTTTAATTCTAGTTCAAAACTAGTTCATTTCGATAAAAATCTATTTTTATCTTTTCACATATGGAGTTTTTCATCCCAATTCTTCCCAAATCATTTCTTATGATTTTACACAAATTATTATTATTTTTAATAATTTTATCAAGGGTCGTTCCATCAACGGCCATCGAACTGCACTTACAGCGACCTTTTCCAAATTTGATTTAGACATAATTCCAAATCCAACCATTAGATTTCAAATCTCTAATATTCATTAGAAAGCTCTTTTCGATACGAACCAAACGGTTCCGGTTTCAGGAGAATCCGACGTTCGGATCTCCCATAATGTCAATCTGAAGTCAATGGTCGGAGTTTGCGAATTGCCACGACGCGGTGCGTTCTATTCAGTCCATTATATATATATAATATATATATATATTATATTTCGTTGGTTTCCTTTTAAAACTTATTTTATAAATCGTTTTAAATTCGTTTTCAAAACGATTTGAACTTCATATTCAATTTCTAATCAAAATTGAATATTCCATATCATTAATCTATAAATGATAATATTTCCAAAATATTATATTTTGAAATCACTTCTTTTTCTATAATCATTATAAAAATGAATATAATCGATATAAATATCGTTCGCGTCAAAATGGTGCATATCTAACCAACACGACTTTATATATTTCAATATCTTCGTTATTCTATTCAACAAATGAATATTTTCTTCAACACATGAATATATGTTTTTATTCAACACGTGAATATATATTTTTATTCAACACATGAATTTATATTTTTATTCAACACATGAATTTTTCTTCTATTCAACACATGAATATATATTTTATTCAACACATGAATTTTTCTATTATAATATTCCTTATTTTCCAAACTGGAATGAGGCCCAATCAATTACCGTATAACTTTAATTATATGGATTCCCTACAACACATGTATATAATAGCAACGATAAATCATCAACCATCATCTAGAGTGCACCACACAACTGCATAAGCATCAAATATAAATAATTAACGCTTACACAGTCTGTCAACCCATCGATTGACATACAACTAAACAATCGGGATTAGTGTACGTCAAATGTCATCCCAGTACCCGTGTGGGGTTTCAAATCAACAAACACAGATTTTTTTGTGCAGTTGGGCGATGTGTAAAATTTATCGTCCCAATCAATATCAGTCAAATCAGTGTATATAAACAAATCATCTGATTTTTTATAAATATTTATTTTATATACACGTTAAAAATCATATTTTTAACTATAAAATGTTTATTCAATCCACATCACACAATCAATTTTCACAACACATCAATCATACAAACAAGCCATCCATGGTCTGTGGACGACGGGTGTCGGGTGCTACTAAGTACCGTCTGCATCCTAGTATATATTTCAACTAGAAAACAAATAAAAAATAAAAGTGAGGAGTTCTCACCGAGGGGTTCCACTCCTCTTGGCTTTCCTTCTGAACTGTTCGGGTTTCGTTTTGATTTCAGTCGATACCATCGCCATATTTTCCCGTTGTTCACAGTAAAAATCATATTTTTACCACTTTATCCCAATAAATAAAAATCATATTTTTATTTCTACTTCATACATTTTACAACGCTTCTTCCTATATAAAAATCATATTTTTACTCCACATTATATAAAAATTATATTTTTATGATCTTAAAAATCATATCTTTTTACATTATAAAAATCATTACTTTTTTCGTTTATGAAAAATCATATTTCTTCATTATGAAAAATCATATCTTTATAATAATCAAAATCACAACTTTATTATATAACCACTTAAACTTCAAGTAAATAAAAATATAAACTTCATGTTAAATAAAATATAAACTTCATGTTTTAAAAATCACTCCTTTTTCTCGCTATTCATATAATAAATATCCAATTTTTATATGCCCTTCATATAAATAAAAATCAATTTTTAATCCGCTGTTATTTATATAAAAAAAATCAGATCTTTATTCCACTCATCATATAATTAAACGTCTTCTCATATAATTTGAAAAAAAATCAATTCGAACCGCTCACCTTATCGACGAAGGGGAGACAGCAGCCTTTCAGGAACAAACCCAAAATCTCTGGAGCGCGCTGCAATGGAACCCAACCCATTTCCACCCACGAGCTTGAGACTTGACTGCTCAGCTTGGCTACGATTGAGCAGTGGCTTCAACATCATACGAAAAGGAATGGAAGCACGGGAGGGTGGAAGCCAGAGGCCGACAATCGCAGTGGGGTTCAGTCAGCCGGCGGCGGCGGCCAGGGGGCCCACGGCGACGTAAAGGGGGGCTGGCGACGTCTATCTTGGCTACTCTAGGGTTTTGGGAGATTCGGATTGGAGAAAGGAGAGAGGGGAGAGGGGAGAGGAGGGGACGCGGTCGGGGAAGTGCGGCAGCGGCCATCTGCTGGGGGCGGCGCGGTGGGATGGGTGGAGGCGCGAACGATGCTTCTGTTATTTTTTTTCTTTTAAAAACCAAAATCGACGGTTTAGAATGTGAGGAGGGAGAGAGAAAGTAGGGAGAGGGGGTTTGACCTTTATTTTCCATTTAATATTTTATTTATTTCTCCATGAAAAGTACCCTTTTCATTCAAAGTCAAAATTGAACCCACCGACTATCATCCCTAGCGTAATACCCCCATTAAGAGCACAATGAGATATGCTTCATAAGCCGATTCGATCATTTCGATCAGTTTTCGTCAAAATCAAAATTGAAATCTATATATATTCTATTTTAAACGTATATTTTAATTTACCGGGGCCACATATGAACTCTAACAGTTACAGAAAAATTATTTTTAGCTTCGTATTGACGATTCCTAACAAAACTAATTTCGTCAAATTATGAGACCGTTAGAAAAATGGCCATTTTCCAGTCGACTGAAACTAACTGAAACTGGTCAAACGCGTTTTACATCATGGATCCAACAAAAGTGGTTTCGTCGAAAACCGAGGTCGTTTGCAAAATTTCCATTTTTAAGGGCCAGAATTCTATAGCGACTATTCTGAATTTTCAACTGGACGTAACTTTTTATTCCCGCTATGAAATTTCGATTTTTCGGATTCGTTGGAAAGATATTTTCAATTAGATTCTAATATTTTTGGTTTCACTAAAATCCGGTTTATTTTGAATCATATACATTCATTTGAAATTTGAAATCGAATTTTCGAACTACCGCGCCATTTTCAATTCTTTTTATAATTAAAATAAAATATTTATATCCTAACGATGATCTATATAAATATGTACGTTCTAATTCTATTCAAAATAAATTTTTCGTCGTTATTATTTAAAATAATTCATTTTAAATATTCAAAATTCGTCAAAATTGCCAAAATAAAAAATTTAAATTGGCTCGGATTTCCGGGTTATTACACATCAGTTCCTTGAACAACAAGCTTTATACCCGTGGCTACCAAGCAAACTTGATTTCGTGCGAGCCACACATTTCTTCCTTTAAATACTGCACATTTCCTTCTTCAATGCAATACTAGACATCGTCACTCGAATCAAAACCTGAAGAGGAAATAAAAAAGAAAAAAAGAAACGGTTTCATCATATAATTGCATAATCTATGACCCAACACACTCGAGCTAGTCCTCTCTCTACGCGTCTATGAATCATCATTTTGAGCTCGACACCCTGGTGGGATCGTTGAAACTTTTACATTAAGGTTCGAGGGGAGGCGTTGGTACTTGGTAAGATGAGGGAAGTCACGGCAATATGGAGGATGCAGGATTATTTCCAGAGGGTCATCATGCAATCTTGGTTGAAGTCTGGGGAGGATTGGAGCGAATTTAGTTCGCTTGTTTCTCTGTAGCGCAAAGTAAAGTCGGATGTCCGGATCTAGCGAGCAGGGTGCAAGTGTAACGGGTCAGTGGGGACTGTGATGGTCTCGAGAAGCAGGAGCTAGTGGTGTAACCGGTTATTGAAGTTATGAGGGTAGGAGGAGAGCGAGATGAGGGGAGTATGCGCATCGTTTGGGCAGCGGGTTCACTGGTTGAAGGAGACGATGTCTGAAATTGTAATAAACTGGTAATACATGGATTAAGGACTTATTTCGTGGATTGAGGCATTGATTAAGTAACTATGGGGGATGAGTACCTGAAGTGGCACGGTATAAACACGGTAGAAGGGGATAGCAGGCAATCTCGTATTTCTTAAAACAAAATGGAAGAAGGATTAAAGTGCCTTAATCACGATTAGCGGTAAGAATATTAAAAGCTATTAGGTTTTTAATCAATGTATTATTTAGGTTAATGGTAAGATTGTTTTCTTTGGGAATGATGGGTATTTCGTGAGCCAGATAGAAATAGCACTGGGAATAAAGAAGAACTAAACCCATGGTTTAAGGTTACTAAAGTTATTAGGATATTAAATTATAAATTAGTTTATTTATAACTAATGGTTTAAATCAATTAAAAACTTATCACATATATAACTATTTCATTCGTAAACAGAATCGGGCCAAACCGGTCACGTTGGAAGCATAGGGAGGAAATCTACGTTGTGAAACTATGGTGGCGGCGAACAGAGCTTATCGGAATTTCATAGAAAAATTAAAACATCTGTTTCATTTTAAATGAAACAAAAGTAGAATCATCAACTGTGAACCAAGGTGAGTAAACTCACTAACTCTGACTCGGTTATAATTTTATATAAACGAGTTTTAATTTATTTCTGGTATTTTATACTGTGCGATGATTATTTGAATGAATGGTTGATAAAATTGATTGAAGGGTTGATATGGTTATATAGTTGATTGATAATTATCTCTATTATTAACTAATGTTGCTTAACATCTGTGGTTGCAGGGATACAGGTTGGAGGGATCCAACTGGATTCCTCAACATTTATATTACTGTTTTATCTATTGTACTATATGATGTGTTTAGGATCCGTGATGCCTGAATTACCCTGGCCCTAGAATTTTGGTATTTTAGATAGCGTTAAAACATTTTCGAATGTGGAAAAAGAAATTGGGATTTAAAAAGACAATTTATTTCCAATATAAAATTTAACTACGACTGGACTTGGAATAGAAACTTGTTTCAAATGAATAAAACAAGAAGTGATTATAACGGCATTTATAAATCTAGTAAATTATTTATCTTGGGATAAATTGAAAATATAAAGTCAAGTTTGAATTTATACAGAAAGTGGAAATGGGTTTGAAACTGATATTTGTAAACTGTTTAACACTTAGCAATTATTAATGAAATTCTAAACTAGATTATAAATAGATATAATAAAAACAATTTTGTGAATGATTCTATCCTTAGAAGTTAATAAAGGAAAAATTGGATTTTGAAATATTATTCAAAGGAAGGAAGTCAAATGAATTAATTATATAAAAGAAGTGTTATTAACGATTAAAGTGAATGATGGATTAAAGTCGATATTTTGCAAATGGAAGTTTAAATGAGAAAGGGAGAAATAAAAATGATGGGTTTTATTGCGAAGATCGAAATATAAAAATATATTGAGATAAATCCAATGGAATTATAATTATGATTTAACTATAATGGTTTACTTTCAAAAAGGATATTTGAATTATACTTAGTTCAAACTATAATTTAAATGAATACATTAAGAAGTCAGTATTTCAATAATTATGCTATGGAAATACAATTCCATGTTTTTGAACTAATTTAAGATTTATTTTAAATTAGAATTATTAACTAGTTTAGATTCCTATTAAGGAAAGATATTGATATGTGAAAATGAACAACGATTAAAAAAAGATGTTTTGCAAACGGAAATAATCATAATGTAAATTGAGTTGACCTAAAATGGTAGATAAATTCCGAAGTTCGGAATAAAATGGAATATAGATTATTCGCGAGAAAATTATTTATTGGAATTCGATTATATCAAATAGAGGGAAGTATTTATTTTTACTTTCCGGTTTGATTCAAATTTAATTATTTATTTATTTACTTATTAATTTATTTATTGAAATTTATAAGTGCATGTTATATTTTTATAAACCAAATATTTGTAAACAGCGATTTTAACGCTACCATTATAGCAAATGTCTTGTAAAATCCAAACAGCGATTTTTAATGTTGTTGTTATAATAAATGTTTGTAAATCTAAACATCGATCTTAATGCTATTGTAAAAATATTTGTTCTATAATACTACACAGCGATCATAACGCTGTTGTTAAAATCAATGTTTTATAAATCAAATATTTGGAAACAACGATTATAATGCTACCGTTATAATCAGTGGTTTCCGTAAAAGAAGTGGATTCTTATATTGAATCTGAGAGTCCCATAAGCGATATTTTGTTTGAGGTTGTGAGGTTTGGCTATTTCAAAGTTAAGGATGTTGTTCGGTTAAGGTCTGAGAGGTAATTATACCCCAACTTGATTGACTTCATGATTGATGGAGAAATAGCTAAGGTTCGATATTGAAGATTAGCTAGCGATATGTTTAGTTAATAAATGGTAAACGATTTGAGTTATAATAAGATGAGGGATATTTTCTACGTGTAGAAAATGAAATGAACGGTTAATGAGGAATTAAGAAATGGAATATGGAAATATTTTCTGATTTTTATAAGGTATATTTTCTGAATATAAAAAATGAGGACTCGTGAATATTTATAAATGTTTTCTAACTGGAATAAGAGATATTTTCTCGAATAAAGGAATTATAATATTGAAAATGTTTTTCAAAGAATCGAGAGGGGAAACCGAGCTTCAAATGAATACGAAAGATGGAAAATGAGAATTGTAAATGATAATATAATAAGGAATTGATTTAAAGGGGCCAATGTTGATTGATGATTGATCGATCGAATTCCTACCTGGAAATAAGCTCGTTGGTTGTACACTTATTTTTCTTTGATAGTTAAATCACCGACTATCGAAGTTTTTGACCATTTTTTCGTCATTAATACGAAGAGACCGGGATCAGATTCATTATCTGTAAACCATTCTGTATGGGCGTTAGCATTGCGATCAAATATGATGAAAATAATTAAAGACGGAGTTATGCAAGGGCTATTCTGTTTACGGGATAGTGCCTTCGGTTTTTCCAGTCCCAGGACAACGTGAATGGATAAATGTCTGACAGAGTATATCTAACAGATCGCTTAAGTTGATCTCTTCAAACGTACTTACGTTTGGTGGCGGAGGAATTCATTTCTCTTAGCTTTATACCTATGAAATTTTTGGAGAAATCAATTTGTGATTTGGCGGGTATGACGATGTGGCATTCAAAGTGAATGGTGGCCAGATGTTCTGGAAGATAATTCAAACTTCAAGCCTTATAACTGGAAGTTGACAAAAATCGAGCAGGCATCATGGCTAAGTGGGTCGCTCCCATTAGGATGTATAATCACCTATCTAGAGAAATTCCATTTTCCTTCTGTAATCTACCGATGTTGTCCCTTTTGGGAAACGGTTGTTGATCCCAACCGTTGGTGATATACATTCGATACACTCAAGCGAAATGAGTGGTTAGTCATGTGTGGGCCGGGTTGCAAGACGTTCTTGTTGAACCTTTGTGTTTTCACCTCCAGAGATACACTATCAGAAGGTGGTTCCATACCTTGTCATGTTGGAAATCCAATCTCCAATAAGCGCCCTGCGGTTTTTGATTTTATATTATATATGGAATGTGAGATGCAAGTGTTCCACTAGATTCTATTTATTCGATTTAGACACTATTATAATGTCACCAGATTTTGATATCAAAAAGTTTTGGGTTATCGTAATGTAAAAACCATCCGTGTTTATGTGTGGATCATTCTTACTATTATCTTTTCTTTTGAAAGGATTTTTAAAAGTTAAACCAATGGTTGGAGTTTACTCACACTAGTCCCATGACTGACCCAGAGTTTATTTTGTTTTGTTTTCCCTAAACTATTAGGTGCCCAAATTTGTACGGGCAGTCAAGTAGTCGGGATTTTACAGATTCAATTGGAGGAGCTTGAAGCAGGAGCCTTCACCAGTTAACTACAGACTATCATATATTCCACAGTGTACCATGTGTGTATCTGGAAACAGGTGTTTATGACTGTTCCAGGAATAACTGTTGTGCTTTGATAAATGGTATGTATATACAGTTACTAATTTGTATTTCAAAAATTATGTTAAATAATATATTTTATTCGTTCCACTATGAGTTTGTGATCTTCGTTTTCTTCTGTTCTAATATTTCTTCCTTTCTATTTCTCATCCTCTATCTTCTTTCTAATAATTATTTGTATTTCTGTGCAATTTGGGCTAGACGTGTGGTGTTATTAGTCGACTCAAAAGGTACGGAAATTCGGGCCATTACAACTACGAATAGTTTTATTTTTTGCAAAGTTTTAAATAAATCAAAAGATTTACTGTTAAATTTTAGAAAAATTATCCATGTAAATATTGAATAATCATTTACAATTGTAAAAAATATATGATTTATTGACTGAATTTGAGATAGATCGAACAAATCTAAGTGAAGTAACTCAAGAGGTTTTGAATTTGAAATCATGTCCTATAATTTGAATGGACTTTTCTTAATTTTTCCTAATTGACAAGCATCACAAATACCTATCAATTTTAAAATCCTTTTTTGGTGACCTCTTACGAAATTAAGTTTTGATAATCTAGATAAAAGTTTGAAATTTAAATGCCTAAATCTTTTATGACAAATCCAAGGGTCACTTGTAGTAGCCTAAAGACAGATTGAGAATTTCATACTGAGAATATAAATATTTTTCTTCCTAATTCCTTTAGAGATAATATTTGATTTATTATCGTCGATGTAACACTTATGTAACGACCCGGATTTTGTATTTATAAATGCAAACAAAAGAATAAACCTTAATTTCAATACATATTTGCATTGATAAATGCAAATAAAGGAATAAACTTTATTTTCAATATATGTATTTGCATTGGTTAAATTGAAATTTGCAAATAAAGGAATAACACTTATTGGTCAACATCGAATGGACAAGGACTACTGATGCCCTTAATTGGAGTAGCTACCTTGAGAGGGTCGCAGTGGTAGTTGTCGGGACGTACTTGTCGATTGTCCGGATATACGAGTACCTCACTTCTGTATTAGACATATGGAAGGTAGAATAAGGTGACTCCGGTTTCGTTCAGACCCAGAACGGACTTGTAAATGGATTGTGTGTCTGACATTGTATTCCTTTCTACTGTATTCGTTGAACGCTACTAATTATATATTTATGTTTAGTGGTGAAGAATTTATTCTTTACTTTACACCCTTCTTTAAGACGTATAAGCTTAGAGGTTATATATATATTGGTAGATGATCAATAATATGGTAGGGTCTGACAATGTGGCATGCTAAGATGCAAATGATCGAGGCTTTGTTGAAAAGCAGGCCTTGTGGTTGATGATCAAAGCATAGTCTATTTAGGCATAGCTTTGTGTGTATCGTGACTTCGCGAGCCTCACACACCGGTAGAGTCTAAAACGGGAGAAGGGAACGCAGGGAGTGCACACGTTTCTTTCTAGCTAGAAGTGGTGTCAGTGCTTAAACTGGCTGACATTTACTTATGTGGATGATGAATTTTTTTTGTGAGGCCTCGGTTTATTCTTATTGGTCGCCCATGGCTGATTTGTAGGTCCAAAGGGCGGGGATTTCCGGGTCTGATACCAGCTGTAAAGAGCCGGAAATCCCAGCCCTTTGGATAGACCATAAACCACACAGGTCTGATCCAAAGAGTTAAAAATCTCCGAATACTTTAACTTTGGGCATACAACACATCATAAAAATAACATAGACTTTTATAACATCAATAATAAATGTTACATCAGAGTACAGAATATCAGAGTACATCGGTATAAACTACAGCGGAAGATAAATTACAACAAAGAAATATAATGCAGCAAACTAATCTCAGCGGAAGGCTATCAATATTCTGGACCCAGCTTCAGGCTTCAATCCAGGATCCTGCTTAATACATATCTGCAAAAAGCTACTCGATTGCCCGTGTGAAAAGAGAGCACCCGAGTTTGAAAAGTGAAACAAACTACAGGTCAGTCATGGGACTGGTGTGAGAAATCTTAACTTAACTTATCTAATAAGAAGGCAAATCACAGGACCACGCCGCTAAAGCGGAACGGGTTTACTCCATTGGATTGCCAGTGCATAAAATAAGTAAATCGTCAAGTAACACAATGCTTTTTAGAAAAATGAAACCATTATAAGACCCAGGTCCCATCACACAATGCAACGCAAACTGGAGGATAGGGTTTTACCTTATAATGGTCAAAAGATGCTTGATACGTAAAACGATATTATTATTAGCGTGTATGTGTTTTAAAACATTTCAAAATAAATGTATTAATCCTAAACGGCATAGATACCATCTACTATGTCGTCATACTAGTTCTACAATCAAAACCGCAAGGGCGTATTGGAAATTGGGTTTTCCATCATGAGTCAAGGCTAAGGAGGAGCTCCTTACCGATTCAAGACATTCTAGCAATGTCTCAGGATTCGGACGCTGGCGAACCCTTGGATACAGCAATGCCGGTCCACAAATACTTTAGTGGATTAGTTATACCTGAACACACGCTCCCCGATCCTATTGGACCTACAAATCAACCATGGGCAACCGATAAGAATAAACCGAGGCCTCGCAAAATTCCAACAACCACATAAGCAAATGTCAGCCAGTTTAAGCACTGACACCACTTCTAGCTAGAAAGAAACGTGTGCACTCCCTGCGTTCCCTTCTCCTGTTTTAGACTCAATCGGTGTGTGAGGCTCGCGAAGTCACACTAACCACAAGACCTGCTTTTCAACAAAGCCTTGATCGTTTTCATCTTGGCGTGCCACGTTGACAATTCACGCCATGCGATTGATAACTATCAATACACAACCTCTAAGGGTGTTAAGCAAGAGAATAAATTCTCCACCACCAATGGTCGTAATATTAATAGAAATCAATTTACATAGAATAAAATTCAATGTCAGACACACATCCATTTACAAGTCCGTTCTGGGTCTGAACGGAACCGGAGACACCTGAGAGGTTCTCGCATATCCGAACAATCAACACGAACGGCCGGAGGACTACCACTGAAACCACTTCAGGGTAGCTACTCCTATCATGGGCCTCAGTAGCAACACATCCATTCAACATGAAGATTGCCGGTCTTCGACCACCGTCCTCATCTTCGACTCTTCATCGTCGTAGTAATTATTCGAAATGGGTTAAACCCGGTCTTTCCGAATAACTTGCGTATTTTATAATTAAAAATCAAGTATTATAAAACTCATCCAACGCCTCAATTCAATTCAGAATATTCTTTTAATAAAATATTCATATAAAAGAGAAAGATTCCCATAAATCATATCAAAGATAAATTCTTATTTACCCTTTAAAACTCCAATTTGATTTTAATATCAAAAATCAATATTTTATAATTATTCCACCTTTAAGGAATTAACCTTATCTTTAATTGGGTTAAAGAATCAATGTCATTTAAAAACATTGTTCACGATAAACCCAAAATCATCTTCCATTAAATATGGAATTTTCATAGAAATCAAGTCAATATATAATCGATATAAATTTCTGTATCAGACCAATAATATAAATGGAATAACGGTAAAGCCTTTCAAATTCCATATATAGTATCAGTCTTCTTTTACAGAAGACTATCTCGATTATTATCAAATCGAATTTCCACTCAATTCCAATTTAATGTATATTAAATTAGAAAACTTTCTTTAGAAAATTTCTCTTTAAATCTTAATAAAAAGATTTATCATTTCTAAATCATATTTTCACTGTTAATTGGGTTAAAGAACAAATGTCGTTTAAAACATAGCTCACGATAAACCCAATTCACATATCAATTTATTCTAATTGCAAAATATAATTGAGGCTCTAAAAATCCCAACTAAAATATTTATTCTTTTAAACGGGGTTTAAGAATAGTGTTATTTAAGACACTATCCATGACAACCCAAAATCTAATTTTTTTTATTTAATTCCAATTTAAATATCAATTAATTAGTAGATTTCATTAAATCTTAACTAAAAAGATTTATCCTAGTTAATAACTAGTTTATTTCTATAAAACATATTTATCTTTTGTCTATCCAAGAATGAACATAGAAATCATCTTTTTATTCTTCGTTAAACATTATTGTAAATTATTCATTATTTTAAAATCATTCTTTATACAAAAGATTCTTTATATAACATATCTTTTATATTACAATATTCTTTATTTTTAAATCATTCTTTATAAAAAGATGATCTTTATTTAAAATATTCTTTATAAAAAAAGAAACTCCTGAATCGGAATATGGCTCAATCAGTTACCATATAATTTCAATTATATGGGTTTCATATATGTAACACCCCGCAAATTCTATAACTATGAAATTAACAAATTAAAGTATAATTAATTTCAAATCAAAGAACTAAGGGAAACGGGATACGTCATTGCGTTCGACTCGGAAAAATACGCGAAATAGAGTCCGAGTTTTCGAAAAACGGAGTCCGTATGAAGAAGATATGGCCTTCGGAAGTTTCTGAATTAAATTTAAAATTCAAACAGAATAAGACAGTTTAAAAATTAAAACCGGGCCCAATTGGCCAGGCGGGAAAAATCCCGCCTGATGCACCCAGGTCGACTGGGCTGTCGACCTGGTCTAGCCAGGTCGACAGGGCTGTCGACAGGGCTGTCGACAGGCATGTCGACCTGGTCCAAAGCCAGGTCGAACCCAGTCCAACCTGGCTGGCCTATGCTATGTTGGTCGATTTTCTGTGGTCTGCTTTGTCATTAGGGCTAGGTGGCAGGCTCTAATTGGTCTCTCTTCCAAATGAATGGCTACGATCAATCCAAGCAACATCAATGGTCCTAATCAGTTCATAACCCCTATAAAAATGGCCCTAGACTAACCCTAATCTATTCATTCAAAAATAAGAGCAAAGCCGCCATGTTGCTGAGGAACGACTAAGAGTAGCCACCAATTGGAGAGAGGATTAGGAGGCAAATTCTAAGGCATAAAGCGACCTAAACAAATCAAATCAACAAGGAATCGTATCTCCAAATCCCTAAATTGGAGAATTCGCCGCACCATTGTAAGTAGAGTATTATTTTGGTATGAACAAATAATTGTGTTGGTTTGTATACTTGATTTGTGGCGATAAATTAATTCATATTTGTGCGTTACTATGATTCTTATCGATTTGGAATATTGTATACGTTTGGATATTCTCGAATTATGTTATTCATTATGAAAAACTACATGCGGTAGTTCTATGCAAGTACACGTTTGGAATATTCGCAAATTATGTAATCCATGTTGAAGCTACATGTATGTAGTTGATTGAAATTCATGCAAGTTTGGGGTTTTGCTACTATGCCATCATAATGTGTATTTTCATACAAACATCGTTTTTGTGAAGTAATTGGAATAAATTTGGGTTATCATAATTAATATGAAACTATGTTGAAATTTGGCATCATATATTAAGCCATGCTTTTGTATTAGAAAACCTATTTGAAAACTTATGAATATGACTAGGCTATGATTGATATTTTGCATAATTGAAATCCATATTGTTAACAAGAATTTTATGATGACATATGGGGTACATAGCTAGGTTAGACTCAAAAATCCCTTTTGCAAGTTTGCATGACTAAAGTAAAAATCATGATTTCATGTTAGAAATATTTATGCCATAGTTATGAGAATAAATTAAGTTGAACTATACTTTTGTGTTAATAACAAAAGTAAGTACCTTAGTAAACAAGTAGTAGTCTTATGGACATGATTTGCTTATGTTCGACATTATGCCTAAATAAAAATATAGGTTCATGTTGTAGTTATGACTATGTGTCAATAATGATACCCAATTTAGATTCTTATCTCAACTACAAGTTTACATGCTTTGATTCATGTCACCTATGCTTTATGACCAAAGTATATGTTACCACTATGCAAGTACACCAGTTTCTATTTGGTAGTTCCGACGTTATGTTGCAAGTTCATGCGCTCACCTTCCCCTTTTTGTGTATGTAATCACGCTTTAAGCCTCCCCTTTTCCTCATGGCTAAGTTGGGCTTAAAAAGGCTAAGCCCAATATATATATAATAAACGGACGTGTTAAACGGGGGAAAATAACGTTGGGTTAAATTAATTAATAAATGAAAATATAAAGTAGAAGGGCCCAAATTCAAGTATGGGTTGGGCCCATGATTGGTGTAACCTTTACACCATTAACTTAATAATGGGCCGCAAATATTTACATATAAGAAAATAAAGAAGAAAGACAAAATATGTAAATGTAGAACATACGATGTGTTTAACCCGAGGTTGGATTGAGTTGTGATGTAAACCTGCCCGGAACCGCCCGGCTGTCCAGTAGTCACAACAATACCTATCCAATGTGGGAGGTTAAACATGGAGCCCAATAAGGACCCGAGGTTAGACTGAGTTGTGGCGTAAGACTGCCCGGAACCAACCGGCAACAGGCAGCCACAACAATACCTGTCTAATGTGAGAGGTCAAGGCTTTAATAAGACAATTAAGGCTGAGTCAGGATTGCTAGGATTAAGTGAACTAAAGACTTAATCAAAATGGAACATGCTAAACTAAACGGACTGGTGGGGGTTAGGTTAGAAAACACTTACCCAACTTAGCATGTTGGCTAGAGATAGAAAA
This sequence comes from Allium sativum, assembly GCA_030737875.1. Classification (NCBI taxonomy): domain Eukaryota; kingdom Viridiplantae; phylum Streptophyta; class Magnoliopsida; order Asparagales; family Amaryllidaceae; genus Allium; species Allium sativum. Next base: position 672,563,334 of record CM060909.1, on the reverse strand, counting down.
CCTAGTAACGGGGGACCCTTTTCAGCAGTAACCCTAGAAGGTGTATCAGGATACCCTGAAACTAGGCAGGGTGGGGCACGATTACTGGGCTGATTGTAAGAGGTCAAATCGACGGCGGTGGTGTAGCAGTGTAGGTTCTAACGAGGTGCGGGCGTGCACACACCCCGACGCAGAAAAATAAGGCACTGGGCACCAGTAGCATACCTGTGCATTCTAGGGTTGTGTCGGGCCGCCACCATGGGACTTGATACACCCCATGGTGGGACCAGCATAGGTAACTACAACATCGGGGGCCGTAAGACACATGTAACTATGCGAGTAGGAGCCGATCATTATAAAATGGATCACTTCACCCTGATTATGGGGTGCCAGTTGGAAACTAGTTGATATGGGTTCAGAGATTAACATGGGGTACGATAGTATATTCGACCCTAGACAACTTAACCAAGTTTATAGTACTTTCCCACTTCTTGTTTATACTTATCATACCCAGTTCTTTATTCATAGACAGAATAGTACTAGACTTACTCAGGCTTTATGTCTGACTCTACTTTTCTTTCGTCTTCTTTTCTTCCGTTTCCCCCCCCCCCCCCCAGGTCCACAGGGAGGGACCACAGCAGCTTGACCAGCCTTAACATCCAGCTTGAAGAAGAGAAATGTATTGCTTGGATTTTTTTCGTTTTGAACTATGGCTTTGGACAATCCACTATGGGGCTTTTGCAGTTTATCTATGTTTTATTTATGCTTCTTTAAATAATGTAATCAAGACAGATTATGAAAGTGTTATGTTATGTTTTGGAAAAGATGTAAGACAATTATGGTGATGTTGTTGTAGCACGTATTTGTTTTTATGAAATAAAAGTTTGTTGATTTTCCGCTGTTTACAAATATGTGTTCTTATATCTGTCTTGTATATCTGTGACTTATACTTATAAACCTCCACCAAAATTAGGGCATTCCCTTTGAGAGTGACCCTAACGGAGGTGGGGTGTTTCACTTGGTATCAGAGCATAGGTTTACCAGATAAGATAAAAAGTTTTGAAAATTTTATTTTCAAAAAGGAAATTTAAAGAAGCATTTTTAAAAGATAAAATATTATTTTATTTTAAAAAAAAGGCAAAGTCCACTCCCCAAAGCCATAGGTACTATCTCTTATCCTTCGTTTTGAATCTATCCCTTTTGTTTCAGCATGTCCGAAGATCTTAACTTGCCAGAAGGGGTGCCAATACCTGGTTGGTTTAGACGGTTCTTAGAAGCAAGAGCCACTCAGCCAGGTCCTACCGTTCCTCCTCCCCCAGCTGCAGGAAATCATCCAGCTGCAGCGGCACCTTTTCCTCCACCTCCTCCTCGGGGAAACACCTTTGCTAAGATATGTAAAGATTTTAAAGCTATGGGAGGAAAGGATTTCCATGGAACTGAGTCCTTCGTGGCAGCTAGAAATTGGCTGAAAGAAACGGAGGACCTATTCATCATCTTTGAGGTAGAAGATAGACAAAAAGTACAATTGGCAGTATGGCTATTGAAGGGCGAGGCTTCCTACTGGTGGGAAGTCACCAATGCTGAAAGACCAGTGGAGACATGGGAGGACTTTAGGGCAAGGTTTGAGACTAAATTTCTCTCAGATGCAGAAAGAAGTTTGTAGTTGGAAAAATTCTTATTCCTTAAGCAAGGGGACAAGACAGTCAGAGAGTATGTGAATCAGTTCGATGAGCTGGCTAGGTTTGGGCTTGACCTAGTCAACACCCCGCACAAGAAGGCTCTCCGTTTCGTCAAAGGGTTGAATGAGCCATTACACAGTTTGGACAGGACCCATATACCCATGGGAGCCACGTATGAAAGATTGGTGCAAATGGCATTGCTGAATGAAGAGGATAAGGGCAAGAAGGAGACAAAGGCAGAAAGCTCTCAAGGAAAGAAAGAGGGTTTGCAGCCTAAGAAGACAGACTTTAAGAAGGGTGGGAAAGGCAACAAAGAGAAGAGGAAGTGTAATTTCTGTGGCAAAGTGGGGCACTTAGTAAAGGACTGCCGGAAAAAGAAGGCCAAGGAGAATGGTGGGTGCTTTTCTTGCGGTGAGACAGGCCACAGGGCTAAGGACTGCCCAAAGAAACGAGGACAGGGGCAGAGGGCTGGATCCACCCCAGGGGCACAGGTTCATGTGCTAGAAGCGCCACCTTTGCAACAGCGAGGTATAAATACTTCTGTAGAAAGTGTAGTTTATCTTTATGATCACCCCGTTCGCACTTTATTTGATTCTGGCGCATCACACTCCTTTATCTCGTCTGCTTTAGTAGAATCTCTGCACCTAAAAACTAGTATGGTAGAGGACCCCTTAATTGTTTCAAACCCAATTGGGGGCCCAGCTCATTTGTCTATGATCTGTTTGGGATTGAAAATTTCTATTCTAAGTGTAGAATTTCAGTGTAGTGCCTTTGTTTTGGGCTTTTCGGGTTATGGTTTGATTTTGGGTATGGATTGTCTATCCAGTAATGGGGCCATCCTTGATTGTGAGAAAAGGGTTGTTAGGCTCCTAACCCAGCTCGGTAATACTTTGGAAATTTCTTGTAATCCCTCGTATGCGGTTATGCTTAGTTATCTTGAATCGCTAGATGCCTCTGTTGAAAATTTGCAATCAGTTAGAGTGGTCCGGGAATATCCGGATGTCTTTGAAGAGGTGAAGGGCTTGCCTCCGAAGCGGGAAATAGACTTCCGCATATATCTTGTAGATAATGCAAAGCCCGTTGCGTTACCCGTTAGACACATGGCTCCACGGGAAAGGAAAGAGCTCAGTAAACAGATTAAAGAGCTTCTAGAAAAGGGGTTCATTAGGAGGAGCATTTCAGAATGGGGCGCTCCAGTGGTGTTCGCTACAAAGGCAGATGGTTCACTCCGTTTATGTGTTGACTATAGGGAGCTCAACAAGCTAACGAAAAAGAATAGGCACCCTCTCCCTAGAATTGACGATTTATTTGACCAGCTTGTAGGAGCGTCTGTTTTCTCCCAACTCGATTTAGCAACCGGTTTTCATCAGCTAAGGGTGGCTGAAGATAGCATCGATAAAACGGTGTTCAGAACCCCAGACGGTTTCTTTGAATGGCTTGTCATGCCTTTCGGCTTGACAAATGCACCTGCTTACTTCGTGGACCTGATGAGTAGGGTATTTAGAGATTTCCTCAACAAATTCATAGTGGTCTTCGTAGATGATATCCTTATCTTCTCAAAGAGTGAAGAGGAACATGCTCAGCACTTAAGGGCAATCATGGAAACTTTGCGAGTCCATCAACTAAAAGCCAAATTCTCCAAATGCCACTTTTGGAGAGAAGAGGTGAGGTTCCTTGGGCACATAGTATCCAAACAAGGGTTAGCAGTGGACCCTGCTAAGGTAGTGGCGGTACAGGACTGGAAGACACCAAGGAATGCAACTGAGGTCCGAAGCTTTCTAGGACTAGCAGGTTTCTATCGAAAATTCATAAGGGATTTTGCGAAAATCTCAGCTCCGCTCACAAAATTAACCAAAAAGAATCTAGTGTTTAATTGGGACTTGGATTGCGAGTTTGCTTTCCAACGACTGAAAAGGGCTCTCACAACAGCCCCAGTTTTGACGCTGCCAGATGGGAGCAAGATGTTCACTGTTTATACGGATGCATGTGGGACAGGGCTAGGCGCCGTCTTAATGCAAGAAGGAAGGGTAGTAGCTTATGGCGGGAGGCAGTTGAAAGTGCACGAAAAGAACTACCCAACCCACGATCTTGAGTTAGCCGCCATTGTCTTTGCACTCAAGTCTTGGCGACACTATCTCCTAGGTGAGAAGTTCGAACTTTACACAGACCATAAATCGTTGAAATATCTTTTCTCGCAGAAAGATCTTAACTTGAGGCAACAGAGATGGATGGAGTTTCTTGCCTCGTACGATTTCGAAATCTCCTACACTCCGGGCAAAGGCAACGTAGTGGCAGACACGTTGAGCCGAAAGAAATTGACCCTAAGCCCGTTGTTCGCTGAAAGACAAAGCCTAGAGTTTATAGCCAGCTTCGACTTTAGGCCTTCCTCCGATTTCGTACCAGGCTTGCTAGCATCTCTCGAAGTGCGCCCAACTTTAGTGGATTCAGTAGGGACAGCACAACGCGAAGACCCTCAGCTTGTGGAAACAATTGATAGGCTAATTAGGGGTGAGACTTCAAGTCACCTCAACAGATACTCCATCGACGATAAGGGTTTGCTAAGGCGAGACGGAAGACTATGCGTCCCACAGACAAAAGATTTAGTAAAGAAGGTTCTCGAGGAAGCACATCACTCCAAGATGACGATACACCCAGGCGGAGATAAAATGTACAAAGACATAAAAAGGACTTTCTTCTGGAACGGCATGAAAAAGGACGTGGCAGAATTCGTTTCTAAGTGTATGGTGTGCCAACAGGTTAAGGCGGAACAGAAAAAGCCTGGCGGACTGCTACATCCTCTGGAGGTCCCGCAGTGGAAGTGGGATAGCATCTCAATGGACTTCATCGATGGGCTGTCTAGGTCTAGGAGAGGCAACACTAGCATTTGGGTAATAGTGGATAGGCTTACTAAAAGCGCCCACTTTTTACCTGTCAAAAGTAAAAGAACTGCCTCATCCCTAGCATCACTTTACCTCAAGGAAATCGTTCGACTCCATGGAATACCATCTAGCATTGTTAGTGACCGAGACCCCATCTTCACCAGTGAGTTTTGGCGGAGTCTGCAAGAAGCAGTAGGAACGCAGTTATGCTTGAGCACAGCCTATCATCCCCAAACCGATGGCCAAACAGAGAGAGTGAATAGAGTTTTGGAAGACCTTTTAAGACTATGCGTCCTCGACTTCGGAGGGACATGGGAAGACCACCTTCCTTTGGTGGAATTTTCCTACAACAACAGCTATCAAGCAACCATCGGAATGGCGCCCTTCGAAGCTTTATATGGAAGACCGTGCCGATCGCCCACTTGTTGGTGGGAGTCTACTGATAAGCTCATACTTGGACCAGATATGATCCGAGAGACTTCAGAGAAAGTAGACTTAATACGAAGAAGGATGAAGACGGCCCAAGACAGACAAAAGTCCTATGCCGACAAGAGAAGGACCGACCTTGAATTTGAGGTTGGAGACAGAGTTTTTCTCAAGGTATCACTGCTAAGAAACGTTGTTCGTTTTGGAACCACAGGAAAACTGGCACCAAGGTTCGTAGGGCCATTCCCTATCATCGAGAAAATTGGGAAAATGGCCTATAGACTAGAGCTACCCGAGAAGTTGGCTGGAGTCCACAACGTTTTTCACGTTTCACATCTCCGAAAATGTCTACATGAGTCTGCTGAAGTGGTAGAGCCAAATATCCTCGAAGAGCCCGAAGTGGAACGCGAAGCAACCATAAGGAAAGTTCCAACCCGCATCTTAGGAACGGAAGTGAGGAAGCTACACAACCGCGAAGTCAAACTCGTCAAAGTTCAGTGGAGAGACGCCGAGGGAGACGCGACTTGGGAAACTGAAGCTAGAATACGCACTGCCTACCCTTTTCTTTTCGAGGGTACATCCTTGATCTTTCTTTTTCCTTAAGTTGCGCTTTTATCTATCTTTTTAGGTATATTTCCTCGACCTTATCTTTTAGGTAGAATCTTTTTGGATGAAAACATGTAATTGAAACATGTTATGTATGATGGTTGCAAGTGGTTGCAAGTGATTGCTAGTGGTTGCTCGTGGTTGCATATACACACACAATCTAGGTTTTAGATCGGCTCAGTCACTTCATATTGCATATGCATATATGTTTGCATTCATATATGGTTGAACATTAATGTGTTGTCATATGGATGTTGCATTTGTATTGAATGATTGTGCACTCATGAAGAATCAAGAATAGGAAAAATTTGCATACATAATGGATTCATGGCACTTACATAATTCGCATTAAGGAGGTCAACTGAATCAGTAGACCGCCTGATTTTGCATTAGATAAGCACATGTACACACACACACACTTCGCATATGATCATGAAGCATTAGAAGTCTTTTAAGGACAATGGATGCTCGTGTTTGATGGATGAGTAGATGGATGATTGGATGTTAGGATATACATTCCTCCTAACTTGAAGATTTCGGGGACAAAATCCTTTTAAGTGGGGGAGAATGTAACACCCCGCAAATTCTATAACTATGAAATTAACAAATTAAAGAATAATTAATTTCAAATCAAAGAACTAAGGGAAACGGGATACGTCATTGCGTTCGTCTCGGAAAAATACGCGAAATAGAGTCTGAGTTTTCGAAAAACGGAGTCCGTATGAAGAAGATATGGCCTTCGGAAGTTTCTGAATTAAATTTAAAATTCAAACAGAATAAGACAGTTTAAAAATTAAAACCGGGCCCAATTGGCCAGGGCGGGAAAAATCCCGCCTGATGCACCCAGGTCGACTGGGCTGTTGACCTGGTCTAGCCAGGTCGACAGGGCTGTCGACAGGGCTGTCGACAGGCATGTCGACCTGGTCCAGAGCCAGGTCGAACCCAGTCCAACCTGGCTGGCCTATGCTATGTTGGTCGATTTTCTGTGGTCTGCTTTGTCATTAGGGCTAGGTGGCAGGCTCTAATTGGTCTCTCTTCCAAATGAATGGCTACGATCAATCCAAGCAACATCAATGGTCCTAATCAGTTCATAACCCCTATAAAAATGGCCCTAGACTAACCCTAATCTATTCATTCAAAAATAAGAGCAAAGCCGCCATGTTGCTGAGGAACGACTAAGAGTAGCCACCAATTGGAGAGAGGATTAGGAGGCAAATTCTAAGGCATAAAGCGACCTAAACAAATCAAATCAACAAGGAATCGTATCTCCAAATCCCTAAATTGGAGAATTCGCCGCACCATTGTAAGTAGAGTATTATTTTGGTATGAACAAATAATTGTGTTGGTTTGTATACTTGATTTGTGGCGATAAAGTAATTCATATTTGTGCGTTACTATGATTCTTATCGATTTGGAATATTGTATACGTTTGGATATTCTCGAATTATGTTATTCATTATGAAAAACTACATGCGGTAGTTCTATGCAAGTACACGTTTGGAATATTCGCAAATTATGTAATCCATGTTGAAGCTACATGTATGTAGTTGATTGAAATTCATGCAAGTTTGGGGTTTTGCTACTATGCCATCATAATGTGTATTTTCATACAAACATCGTTTTTGTGAAGTAATTGGAATAAGTTTGGGTTATCATAATTCATATGAAACTATGTTGAAATTTGGCATCATTTATTAAGCCATGCTTTTGTATTAGAAAACCTATTTGCAAACTTATGAATATGACTAGGCTATGATTGATATTTTGCATAATTGAAATCCATATTGTTAACAAGAATTTTATGATGACATATGGGGTACATAGCTAGGTTAGACTCAAAAATCCCTTTTGCAAGTTTGCATGACTAAAGTAAAAATCATGATTTCATGTTAGAAATATTTATGCCATAGTTATGAGAATAAATTAAGTTGAACTATACTTTTGTGTTAATAACAAAAGTAAGTACCTTAGTAAACAAGTAGTAGTCTTATGGACATGATTTGCTTATGTTCGACATTATGCCTAAATAAAAATATAGGTTCATGTTGTAGTTATGACTATGTGTCAATAATGATACCCAATTTAGATTCTTATCTCAACTACAAGTTTACATGCTTTGATTCATGTCACCTATGCTTTATGACCAAAGTATATGTTCCACTATGCAAGTACACCAGTTTCTATTTGGTAGTTCCGACGTTATGTTGCAAGTTCATGCGCTCACCTTCCCCTTTTTGTGTATGTAATCACGCTTTAAGCCTCCCCTTTTCCTCATGGCTAAGTTGGGCTTAAAAAGGCTAAGCCCAATATATATATAATAAACGGACGTGTTAAACGGGGGAAAATAACGTTGGGTTAAATTAATTAATAAATGAAAATATAAAGTAGAAGGGCCCAAATTCAAGTATGGGTTGGGCCCATGATTGGTGTAACCTTTACACCATTAACTTAATAATGGGCCGCAAATATTTACATATAAGAAAATAAAGAAGAAAGACAAAATATGTAAATGTAGAACATACGATGTGTTTAACCCGAGGTTGGATTGAGTTGTGATGTAAACCTGCCCGGAACCGCCCGGCTGTCCAGTAGTCACAACAATACCTATCCAATGTGGGAGGTTAAACATGGAGCCCAATAAGGACCCGAGGTTAGACTGAGTTGTGGCGTAAGACTGCCCGGAACCAACCGGCAACAGGCAGCCACAACAATACCTGTCTAATGTGAGAGGTCAAGGCTTTAATAAGACAATTAAGGCTGAGTCAGGATTGCTAGGATTAAGTGAACTAAAGACTTAATCAAAATGGAACATGCTAAACTAAACGGACTGGTGGGGGTTAGGTTAGAAAACACTTACCCAACTTAGCATGTTGGCTAGAGATAGAAAACCTAGTAACGGGGGACCCTTTTCAGCAGTAACCCTAGAAGGTGTATCAGGATACCCTGAAACTAGGCAGGGTGGGGCACGATTACTGGGCTGATTGTAAGAGGTCAAATCGACGGTGGTGGTGTAGCAGTGTAGGTTCTAACGGGGTGCGGGCGTGCACACACCCCGGCGCAGAAAAATAAGGCACTGGGCACCAGTAGCATACCTGTGCATTCTAGGGTTGTGTCGGGCCGCCACCATGGGACTTGATACACCCCATGGTGGGACCAGCATAGGTAACTACAACATCGGGGGCCGTAAGACACATGTAACTATGCGAGTAGGAGCCGATCATTATAAAATGGATCACTTCACCCTGATTATGGGGTGCCAGTTGGAAACTAGTTGATATGGGTTCAGAGATTAACATGGGGTACGATAGTATATTCGACCCTAGACAACTTAACCAAGTTTATAGTACTTTCCCACTTCTTGTTTATACTTATCATACCCAGTTCTTTATTCATAGACAGAATAGTACTAGACTTACTCAGGCTTTATGTCTGACTCTACTTTTCTTTCGTCTTCTTTTCTTCCGTTTCCCCCCCCCCCCTCCCCCCAGGTCCACAGGGAGGGAACACAACAGCTTGACCAGCCTTAACATCCAGCTTGAAGAAGAGAAATGTATTGCTTGGATTTTTTTCGTTTTGAACTATGGCTTTGGACAATCCACTATGGGGCTTTTGCAGTTTATCTATGTTTTATTTATGCTTCTTTAAATAATGTAATCAAGACAGATTATGAAAGTGTTATGTTATGTTTTGGAAAAGATGTAAGACAATTATGGTGATGTTGTTGTAGCACGTATTTGTTTTTATGAAATAAAAGTTTGTTGATTTTCCGCTGTTTACAAATATGTGTTCTTATATTTGTCTTGTATATCTGTGACTTATACTTATAAACCTCCACCAAAATTAGGGCATTCCCTTTGAGAGTGACCCTAACGGAGGTGGGGTGTTTCAATATAATGCATCTATTCAACAATAATGGTAAAATAATCATTAAACATCCAATAATAACAACCAGAGTGTATTTTACAACTAAACTTTGGGATTAGTGTGTGTCACTTATCATCCCAATACCCGTATGGGGATTTCATCCAATCAAACAAATAATAAATTATTTGTGCACTTGGGCGATGTGTGAAAATTATCGTCCCAATCACATAAACAAGTCGGATAACTTGTAAATGGAAGTGTAACATTTCAGCATCATAAACATATATAATGATGAATCATTTCATATACAATAACCATATAAGTTCTCATGTTAACATAATTTATCCAAAACAATGAATCTTTTCTACTGATTCATTTACATTAAGAATATGAATTCTAATGTCGACTCACTTACAATGAAATAAAATCTTTTTATATTACATAAAAATGATATTCTTTTTTACGTTGTATAAAAATGTAATCTTTATATTACATTAAAAATGTTATTCTTTTAATTTTATCATTTTTATAACAGCTAAAGTGTAGATAAAAATGTACTTTTGATTTCATGTTTTATTTGCAATAGAGAATGCAAATAAGAAATATAACTTTTTATTTCATGCTTTATTTGCAAAAGAGAATGCAAATAAAGATTCTACTTTTTATTTTATGTTTATTTACATCGAGGGATGTAAATAAAAATTGTAACTTTTTATTTCTAGTTTTATTTGCAACAAAGATTGCAATTAAAAAGGATAACTTTTAATTTTAATGTTTTGTTTACATCTAAAGTTGCAAACAAAAATGCATCTTTTTCCTACGGCGTTTATTTGCCTCTAAATATGCAAATAAAAATATAATCTTTTAACTACGATGTTTATTTGCATCTAAATATGCAAATAAAAATATAATCTTTAACTACGATGTTTATTTGCAACGGAGGAGGCAAATAAAAGAACATATTTATTTCAATGTATATTTGCATTGGAAAATGCAAATAAAAGAACCCCTCATATTTAAATGTAAATTTGCATTAGAGAATGTAAATTTGCATTAGAGAATGTAAATAAAAGAACCCTTTCATTTTCCAATGTAAATTTGCATTAGAGAATGCAAATGAAAGAATACTTTTATTTTTCAATGCATATTGCATTAGAGAATGCAAAATAGAAGAACCTTTTTTATTCCAATGTATACTTTATTTTCTAGTTTCATTTGTGTTGTGGAACACAAATAAAAATGTATTTTTTTTTCAAGTTATATTTGCATTGTGAGATGCAAATAAAAAGTGAATTTTTATTTCATGTTATATTTGCATTGAAAAGTGCCAATGAAAAGCAAACCTTTAATTTCTATGTTTATTTGCATTGTAGAATGCAGATAAAAAGTGTACTTTTATTTCCAACATTTTATTTGCATGGTGGAATACAAATAAAAAGTGAAACTTATATTTCTATGTTATATTTGCATTTGAGAATGCAAATAAAAGAACAAATCTTATTTTCAAAGTATATTTGCATTAGTGAATGCGAATAAAAGGACAAAATTTATTTTCAAAGAATATTTGCATAGAATAATGCAAATAAAAAAACAAATTTTATTTTCAATATATATTTGATTTCAATTAACATGATTGACAAAACACTATTTTTGTTTACACTAACATGTTTTGACAAAAGCACCATTTTTTTTTCATCAACATATTTTGACACTAATGAATATTTGGTTTCCATAACCATATTTTGGACAAAATGAAATGTATGGTTTCTAATAAATATGTTTTGACAAAATTAGATGTTTGTTTTCTAATAGATATGTTTTGACAAATGAGATGTTTAGTTTCTAATAGATATGTTTGGACAAAATGGAATGTTTGGTTTCTAATGTACAATTTACACTAAGAATGATATTTTATTCTTAATATACATTTTCACTAAAATGGTCAAGATAGTATTTTTATATTGAATTGACAATATAATTCAATTCAATCAAAAATGATCAAAATAATATTATTTCCTTTTTTTATTGAATTGACAATGTAATTCAATTCAATAAATATGAAAATCCATTTTTGCTTAATATATGTTATTGAACAAAAATGTGAACAAACATGATTTATTTTAACCAACACGTACAGATCTATATTTTAACGGACAAATCTATGTTTATACATCACAAACAAACAGACAATCATCCACAATATCATCACATAACAGATCTGAATTATACACATTCAATCATCACATAGCAAATAAATTAAATAATTAATTATTTATTAAAAAGAAGAAATCTCACCGATGGTTTCAATTCTGAATAAATCGCATCTGAAATTTGGTCAAAATTTGATCTCTCCGTTTCAGATCTGGTTTGTCTCTAGTCGTAGAGTTCAGAAAGACGATCCCAACGCAAGCACTACAAGAAAACACTGATTTAGCGTCAAATTTTTAGAAGCGGAAATTTCCGTCGCTAATTCGCGACGGATTTCCAAGTGATCGGTAAGGGATAGTTTTTTGTTTTTTCAACATTTTTTTCTTTTATTTATTACCGTCGTCTTCTGTCATCTCTCACTAATCCGTCGCAAATTGCATCAAATTACCGACAGAAAATTTCTGCTGCTATTTTCCGCTGCAAATCTAGGCAGAATACCAACGAATATTTGTTGAAGCTATTTTGTAGCAGAATTCCAACAGATTTGCAAGAGATGTCTATATTATTTTTCTAAGATATACTTTAGTGTTATTTTTTTAATAATTATTAACATGTTCAATAATTAATAATTAATGTGTTCTAATTAATGATTTATAAGTAATATAAATAATAATTTACGTTTTATAATAAATAACTTATAATAATTGCTTATCTAGAATTAGCAAAATATTCTTTGCTTATAACCAATGTAACTACTAAATTCTTAATTAAGTCCTTTGCTTTCACCATAAATTTCAGTCAGTATACTAGTATATTTTATGCTAAATCCCAAAAAAATTAATTGTTCTTTTTTAATTATTCCCCTAAATAATGAAAATATCAGTTTATTATAATAATTATTTAATAGTAAGTAATAAAATTTAATACTTATGAAATGATATATAGCATTCAATAATTAATTTTAAATAATTGTATTTAATAATTATAGTTGATACTTATATTTTAAATTTTAGAACGTCACGTAATATCATATAATGTTTCAAAACTGATCTCCAATCTTATAATTTTGGCTTTCATACTCATATTGGTGTGAATATAACTCAAGCATTGCTCTGTATTGGTAGACATCTTATACATTAATGAAATTAAGAAGACTTACCATTATAAATTAATGAAATTCTTAGTAAAACCTGGTCATTATAAAGAGAGACCAACCTCTTAGATGATTTGTTCAAAATTTGTCAGATCGTAGAATCCTAAAATTTCGGTGTTTTAGTTAAAAATTCTTTAGTTACCCATTAATTAATAATTGGAAAGTAATACTATTATATGCAACTATATATTTTCTTTCCAGATGTCTTGGTTTAATCAGTTATACAAAAATTTACTTTCTATAGTCCTTTACTTTGTTTTTATTTACAAAAACGATGAATATTAAATGAAATAACTGCACATACTTACAAAAAATTACAGTTATTTACTTTGTTATTATTTTTTGAAATTACGTAGTTGTGCATTAAACAAGGTGTTTTTATCATTTACTTTATTTTTACCTCCATCAAAAAACCGCAAATTTTCCAAAAAGAAAATTTTAGCCTTTTATTACCTTCTACTTTTACTCGGATGAAGTCATGCTTTAATGTTCTATTATTATTATTATTACTATTATTATTGTATTAAAATAATATTGTGCTTAAGTAAAATATATAAAAAAGCGGAAAAGTAATAATTTGCATTTACATAAAAGTTGTAGATTGGAATTGTGGACGTAATGTAATATGCCAAACTTGTATTGATAATCAATAATCAATATTTACATTTATTATTAATTAAACATGTACTTATTAATTGATAATTACATTTAATACTAATTAATAATTTAATAATTAATAGCAATTATTTAATAATCTATTTAATCTGTAATTTTTAACATTTAAACAAATAATATTTAGTAGCCAAGAAGAAGTAAGATTTAATAATTAATTTTTTTAAAATGTTGTTAATAATTAAATTTTAAGAAAAATTTAATATTCATTCTTTTTTCCACTGAAATTTCATCATTTACATTACATATTAAAACAATCCTATTAAATATCCCACTAATTTTTTCCATATTTTGCTAAAAAGTTTCCAAATAATTTCGGTTATCCTCCCGTTAATTTACTAATAATACAGTTCAAATGTTGAAACGGCACATGGAAATGTCATATATGTTAATTTAATAATATTCTGTAGTCCATCTATGTTTTCCCTCCACTCATTAAATTAATAAACATATTAACTGTAATTAATTAAGGATAATTATAATTATTATTTTAATTTAAAAACTGCACTGTTCATCGTTACCCGAAATGACAATACCCGCACCGCACCAGCAGAAAACCCTAGATCTCACGAAATTTAACCGGAAGCCATTTATTATCGCTTTCAAATTAAAAAAAAAATCACGCAGCTGTTCATTTGAAGAAAAACCTAAATCCACGAAGTTTCAAAGCCGCCGCCTTCCACCAGGTCAGATCGCCGCCTCCCGAATCAGTCGTCGCCTTGTAGTAAGCCATCGCAACGCCATCCGCTCCTCCTTGACTTCCGCCTCACAGTAAGTCACATCTTTTAGAATTCGGATCTCTTAATTACGTTCTGAAATTAAGTAGATATGTTCAATGATCATGTATTGCATTCTTCTTCTAATTGGCGCAAATTAGTCTAAGAAGCACGTCAAACCTGCTAGTGTATTTACCTATTAGTCAGCATTGGAATCCCTACAATTTTGCTCTTTCAGCTATAATGAGAAAAGAATTCAATCCAACAAGCATAATTTTAGGTCAGTTAGTCAACTAAAAAATAAATATTTGGTTTCTCCTTGGTTTTGAAATCAAAGCCAGAAAGATAATTTCTTTTTTGTTGAATCCTCTTGATTGGTTCATAAATTTCATTCGGTAATTGATTAAGTGCACTTATTTCATTGGATAGTGAATTAACTGATAAAAATTCTGAAACCACAGTTGGATTTTTTTTGGAGTTTATGCATTCTGAATACAACTTGCTGAAACATTAGCTCCAATACTTGAACATATATAACTGTATGAAGTGTGAATACCTAGAGCTGCTGGAATTAAGTAGTAAAACTGGGAGGATAATAGCATAACATGGGATTGAACTGAAACTATAATGAATACATAAGTGCAATAAATTATTAAAAATTAGATACTTTGAATTGTGAACAAGAAGTAATTTCGTTTGAATTTTTAAAAATTGAATGTACTTTTTTCTTTCTATGTTACATTAGAAAAACACATTTGCTTTTAGTTGATTCTAACATATGCAAATGTTAGGGGACATACACCTTCGACTATTGGATTTAGACTGTTTACAAAGCTCCATGGAAGTGGCTTTCCTCTTATTATATTCTCATGGAAGCATTCAAGATATTGAAGCAAAACAGTGAATGGTTTCATCTCTGCAGGTTATGGTGGATGGACTTCTTTAATCATGAGGTGCTTATGCTTTTTTATCTGTAATTTATTTTCTATCTTCTGGTCATTTCTTTTTTTATTCTACTTTGATACTAGAAAGAGAATTAAATATCAATGGCACTCGAATTCTTCATTGTTCTAACAATAACTTCCAGAGTTGGCTTGGTTAGCGTTAGGCCATTTAGTTTAATGCATATTTTGATGCTGAAATACATATTCTGTACACCCATGAACATAATTTGGTGTTGGTAGCTAGTAATATACAAATTCATAGGAACAGTGAGAAAATATGCATTTACATGGAGCCATTTCGCTCTTATAACCCTCTTCCACAAACCATATGTTCATTAATAAACCAAATGTGCATCATGACAACCTTTTGTTCTTATAACCTTCTTTCTTGAATTTGCATTGAAGGAGAACACAACCTTAATTATTAGTCTGATTTTGTATTGTTTATTTAAGAATTTAGGAATAACTATGCTAAACATGGAGTGGGTTCTTCATGTTTTTATAGACATTCCATACACTACTAAAATTTACAATAGTAAAGGCGCCTGTAACTGCCTTTAAAAAACCAAATAGGGGCTGAAAATTTAACAAGCGAGCCCCTAAAGAGAAGAGAGGCGGAATAAGATCTGCCTGGAAAAATGGCGTCCCTACAAAAGTTTAAAGGCGGAAGCAAACATAAAAGCGCCTCTACTACCGATCCTCACAGGTCAGCATGTGAAAGTGACATGGGGCACTTATTAATACCCCTAATAAATTGACACCAATTGCCGCCAAAAAGCGCCAAATATAATTCAATACAGACATTCACAAATGTACCAAATTTAATATACAGGGTGCGTGCTTCAATACACAGAAAATTATATGTACTTGCTCAAACAAATACAGAAACTGAGTACAATTATATATTCATACGAAATAGCTGTAATATAATAAAAACAAAGACGTTTAATTTTTTTGATCTAAGCAACATACATCAATATTTTTGAAGTAAAAAATTTGAGTAAACTAAGTGTATGTACAGGTAATGCTAAAACCAAAATAACCATCTTGCTATTCTCCAACTACAGACTTTGAGCTAACTAAACTTTGTACAGGGAATGCTAAAAACAAAATAGCTCCATCTTGCTGTAAGAAACACATGCACGCACAGGTAAAGTGAAACTTGGCCAAGTTTGCATCATCTAGCATTGCTCATCTCATATGTCAGAACTATGAATTGTAGGGTGTTTTATAGAATCGATTGCAGAGTATCTTCCAACTAGACAAGTGACCGTTTTTCTGCAAAAAAATCAGAAACATTATAAAGTCGCAACTCAATTTTCTACAAAGTACATCAAATATCGCTAAATAAACTATTACAATCAAATCACGGTTACTTATGCCACGTAATTCACTGTTTAAAACTGATAAAAACACAAATAATAATACTCTTCTTGGCAAATGACATGCACCATGATCAAGCCTATGGACAAAGATTTTGTGTCCATAATCTTCCAAGCTTGGTGCATAAATTTCAATTCTTTCGCCTTGGCTTCGGCATTTGAATAGCAAGTTGCATGCATAGTAACTAAATCTCTTAAATCACTTGTAGGCTGATAAAAATCACTAGAGTAACATGTGTTTAAGAGTCCAACTACCACTTTCATTTGCCTAAAAACACAATCAATTTCAATTTTGCTTAGTTTGTCTTTTGCGTTCATGCCATCAGAATTATTTCTAGAAGCATACCATGTATCAAGCAACTTCACCGTTGTAGTTTGAGAGTACATACTACATAGTGGAAGACTTAAAGAGTCGGTTAAAGTACACCATGTTATCAACCTATATTAGGTTGCAATAAAAGTAAATGGAAAAAACCCACAAGTAATTATATTCATTTCATCATTATATAATTGAGTTATATCATCATGTAATTATCAAGTTTTGCACACATCATCTGTCTTGCTTCCAAATATTATATGAAGTTCAGCTCCGATACATTGACTTATAAGTAGTTCGAATGCTTAGATAGGTTCTTATTGGATGTGGTGGTTCAAACTCAGTTGGCAATTAAATTGTAAAAAAAAAATGAATTAGAAAAGCTGGTAACAACAATGTTATATACTATGGAAATCTGTAAGAAACCTAAGAAGCAGCTCACAAGGCACACATAAGAAGAAGTGAAATATTTTGTCCAACGCTGGTAACTTTACACTTATAGAAAAGTGGAGAAAAGAACAGACAAAATAACTAACAAAAATTGTTGGTGTTAAAATCATTGGTCACTTCAATTCTTCAAAGTGATCAGCAACCAACCATTTATAGTCCACAACAATAATGAATTGAATGCAATTTTAACATGTTTGTCTAAAAATATATCAAATAGAGGCAATATTCAATATTAGGTTAAAGTATTTTGTTTCGCATAGATAAGATAATTATATATTAATACACAAGAATACGTTTTCATATTTTTATGTATTGTGGTGGTGGGATATTTTTGTTGTTGATTGGTTCTGCTATATAAAAACACACATAGTTAGCTAACAACATTGATAGTAAACAACTTGATAAAAGCAGATCACTTGAAATTCTACATTTCCATCACATATAACACATAACATTAGTGTAGACTTTTATATTGTTTTATGATTAACTGAGAATGAAACATCATAACAAGAATAACAATAGATTCATTCATATTTTTTGAACACCAATGTACCATATGGATTTCCATTGTATTCAAGCTTTTGAGAATTCATCTATCTATAGCACCATAAATAACCTTCTCATTTTATGTTATGTGGAAAATTGTAGGCCATTTCTTAATTTCTAAAAAAAGAAATTTTCACATATTATGTTGAGTCTTGAAGGATTTTCAAGTAAAACAAGAAAATGTACATACCAACTCTCATCGGCTTGATTATGATGTATATACACTGTCTGTTAATGGCAGTGTAAAGGCAATGCCTTTACATTTTCAGGGACCGATGTACCTATGAAGTTACACACACACACCCCATAGATGTGCTGATGCTACTACACTCACAAACACTCAAAAACTCAACACATTAATACTTGCAGGCTCTGTCAAATAAGGCAACACGCACACACTTTCATACACAAGCACATACATACTCGCACGCTGGCACAACAGCCCCACAGATGCGCACTACCCATGCACACACTACACAGCAACATATGCTTTTGAAGCTCGTTTACATAACAGGTGTTTTGACATAGAAAACGAGTTTATGGGAGGCGACAACATAAATTTAACACCGCTTAGACCTCTCTTTTTAAATACTCATAAACTAAAATATATAAATATACGAGCAATGCATATTTTTTCTAAATGCAAAGTGAATGGCGTATATATCTAGCTTTGGCGCAAGTAGATATTGGTTTGCATTTAAAGAGTGGATAAAAATGAATGGGAAGAAGAAAAAACTTCATAGCCACTTTTTTCTATTAATATATTCACATCACTAATGACAATTGAAGTATATGGAGAATAAACGTATGTGCACTTTTCAGCTGGTTTTGACTTCTATATAATACAAGGTTAAGTAGTTTTCCATAATATTTTTTGTTGATACAGTTATTTTTGAATCAGACCACTGAAACATTATAAAACCCCCTCACTCAGTTCAAGGTTTACATGAATTATAAGAGGATTCGTTATTGACCGTTTTCTTGTAATCCTATTTTGTGAAGAAAGGCCCACTATTGTATAGACAGAGCATTTCTTCATATTATATCTCCAACAAACATGGAGCACTTAAGTTTATTCGAAGTTTCAAACTGATATGCAATATATTACTACATACTTTGCACTAAAGTTTGTGAGGACTTATTTGTAGTACACCACTATGTGCGCTTTTAATAAGTTAATCGATATGGTCAGTATAGAAACATTTTTCTTTTCTAACAGTCATGCGGATACATCACATAGTTATGACGTCAGAAAATTATTGACATGTAAAAAATTTATTATAAAGGCGGTTTCATATCTAGTAATAATGGTGTAATTTCATATGGAGATTAGAAATCAAAGATTTAATTGTTGGATAATGCACTATCTCAATTTTAATTGTATACTTTAAAGTGTGAACAACCAAAATTCAATTAGGCATCAGATTACTTGTATCATATTGTCTGATTTACTACGACTTGTTGTATATGATTTTATTTATTAATTAGCGATTGATTTAACAAGTAATGTTCTATTCAGTTAATCACTGTGAAGTGTGAACTTTTGATAAATAATTTTATTAGTGGTTTAAGACTTTAGTTGTAGTATGGCGGATTCAAGCAAACTCAAGCATGGAAAAACGAGAATAAGATGAACCTTCAAAATAAATTAGACAGTAAATTTACACACTAAAATGCACTGGCCTATATAACGTATTGTGTTTTAATTTTGTGTAAAGCTCAATATTACTCTTTGTTGATTGTTTATTGCAGCACATAATACTTGTTAGTGGTAAAAATAAGCTTATAGTCTTATAAACATTTATGCAAACAACTTCAATGCATAGATTAAAATTCAGTAACATCTAAAAAAATTAATGAACCTTAATATTTACTGATGGGTCAGAGGCATAAAAGGAAAAAATAAAATTCATTTGAAGAAGTGCATTCATGTGGTATAAGCAAATGTATCTCTGATCATTTTGTGTTATAAACTTTCAGAGAAACCGCCAAACTTGCGGTCCATCTTTTGAGATCGATTTTGCAGTTCTAGATTAAACTTTTATCAGAATATGGACTTGGAATTGAAGTTCAACGAAAAATTGGATCATTAGAATAAATTAAATTGAAATATACCTAGATGCTTGCAAATTTCCAAACTGAAATACTGAAGCTGAATCTAATTGGTTTGAAGGAATTAATAAACGAGATTCTATTTTTAGCTCCGAGAAGAAGTGGAGAACTGGGTAATTCTCGGTTTCTCAAATTTTTGGTGGCTGGAATTTTTTTTTGGGACGAACAGGTGCATTTCGTTTTTCCCTAATGAACGAAAAATAGGGCTAATGTTAACTCCGCCTTTATTTAAGTGTAGGGGCGAATCTTTTGGCATCCTGTTTCCAGTAACAGAGGCTGGCTTATATTTTGTCCCTAATTAATTACAATTAAAGGCTAAAGAATTATTAACCCCTGATTAGGCGCCCCTACTAGTTCATAATTTGGTAGTGATATGCACTTCTTTTTGTATCTTCCTGAAATGCATTTTTGTGTTTATATAATTTGTATGTATTTGAGGTATTCTTGGTGTTTAATTTGATGTATGTCTGCATTTTATCTGAAGGCAAAATTCTTATTTATAAATTGACATGACTCTTACTTGTATATTGCAGGGAGCACTGAAAGCATGCATTGATTTTAATTCTCCATTACTTTATCGGTCCACCTTTCATGTTCCATTCTCTATGCTGAAAGTCTGTTATGGCTTTAGATGGTAAGACATTATTAGCTATTTGACTACTAATTTTTTAACTGATACCACTTCAAGAGAATTCAAGAAACCTAATCTGGAGTAACACTTCTAACGTGTTTTCTTGCCAAGCTGCTCCCTAAAGCATGACAGTGCATCTTTATTAATGCTTTCCCCTTTTTTGGTAACAGGAGACTTTCTTGGCACAAGTCATATATGGGAATAGTTTTTACAAAAAATAGGCCTTATCAACCAGGTGAGCAGGTAACATATTTCTACTTTGTTTAATTTTGAGTAGCTATGGAGAACTTTAGTTATTTTCCAACAATATTAACAATTGCGGTTACAGAATATCAAATATGCCCAAAACATGTAAAGTTGCAGGCGCATGTTTAGATATTAGAAAAAGGCAGTTTATACTTTGTAAATGTACTGGATTTAGTGTATAAGGCAGACACATGTATACAACTATGCTAATGTATATTATTTCGGTTTCATGTTCTAGGACATTACAGATGCAAATGGAAAATGATCAAGAATGTCTAGGAATGAAAAATATCACCAACTGTGTGAGGAGATGTACAATGGCAATCCTGTGTTTTAGGACATTTTCTGCCTATGGAGCCACATCAACTTACCAGCTGCAAAATAAACATTTCCCTGTTTAGGGAGCTTGTATATTAACTTCATATCTTGCTGAGTGGTAATGTCTACAACTTTAGGTTAAAAATATTATTTTCCTTATTTGATGTGAAATGAAGTTATTGTTTCAAGTGAAATGGAAGTGACAGCGTAGGCATTGTGGGATCATTATTTAAATATTATATGTAAAATGAACATAATATAGTATATGAAATGTTATTGTTTGAATCAATGAATTTATCATTTATGTATTTGAGGCGATGAATTTTGTGTATTTCAGCAATTTTATGACATTATTTGGGATAAAACTGTAAAGTTTAATGACGTATTTTCCAATGAAAAATGTTTTGACTAAAAATTAATCACCATCGGTATTCTCTTGCTAATTAGCAAGGGTTTACCGACGGTTATTTATAAATAATAATTTCTAAAATATATGTATCTGTCGCTAATCCCTTGCTAATTAGCAAGGGTTTACCGACGGTTATTTGTAAATAATAATTTCTAAAATATATGTATCCATCGCTAATTCCTTGCTAATTAGCAAGTGTTTATCGACGGCTATTTATAAATAATAATTTCTAAAAATTATGTATCCGTCGCTAAAACATCGGTAAATAAATTTTAATTAGTTCAAAATTAAATTTTTTATTTTGAGAGAATTGACAGAAAATGGTCGGAGAACTCACGCTAAAATCCATCGCAAAATTTTGACACAAATACCGTCCGACCACCATGATCCGTCGGTAATCCGTTGCTAAGCCCTGTGTAGCGACGGATTACCAGCAAATTATGCCGCTGCAAAATCAGTTTTTTCTTGTAGTGAAGTCATTTTGTTGAATTCTGGTTAAACAAGACGAAGTTATTTAATTTTAAACATTGACGGATTAATTTATAAATTAAATATAATTAATTATATTAGTTACATCATTAAGGAATACTAATCCCTTCCTCTTCGTTCTTCCCGACTACTGTAACCATCGTCCAAAGCAAAACCCAAAGCCGCCCATTCCAAGTCCAAATCGCACGTCAGAAGAGGAGGTCGGAGACCGATCGAAGGGTGCCACGCGGAAGGGCACGGCGGCATCCCCCACGGCTGGCCACCATCGCCAGTTCGATGGGCCCCACCACCCTGAAAGTCGCCTCCAACGCCGAGAGTTTGAGCGCCCAAATCTCCCTGATCGCTAAGCATTAGCCGATCAGCACCGTTGGTTGTGTAGAGCTCCTCTAGACGAACGATTTTGTGATTATGAGTTCATGGAGTTGTTGAGTGGATGTTGAGAAATCGGAGGGAGAATAAGGGAGCGTTTCAGCCATAGAACTGATGAAGGTGGCGGCTGATGTATTTTAGTTTAGGGTTTTGAAGATTTCCAATTATTTAATAATATTTTGATGGAAATTTTATAATTAAATCCATACGTACTAAACAATTTCAATTTCAGCCCAACGAAGAACGTTCCTAGGCAAATACCCCCGTTCCAGACGCGATGGAATAGGTCCCGTCAGCCCGTTTGGTCTTCTGCGACCTGTTTTATTTAATTTTATATTTAAATCCTTTATTTAATGCCATGAACTCTGAATAGAACCCATCAGAATGGGGCTCGGCGATGGTGTACGGCGGGCGGAGCTTTCGACTGGTGGCAACGGATGAATGGCCGATGGCCTCGGTTGTCATGTGCGAGGCGTTCAAGGCAGTCGAACGATGGGTTCCAGTAATGATAGAAGGAGGAAGAAAGGTTTTAATATTATATTATTTTATTTATTTGATATTTAATTTATACAATCTTTAAAATTCAATATCTTTCTCATACGAGGGCCATTTTACGAACCGTAAGTTGCGTTGGACTCGTCTTTCAGAGATCTTCGCAATGGCGCAGACCACAACTAAAATGGAGACTGTTGAATTTTCAGCCAAATCAATGTGAGAATCTCTGATTTAAAGATTTAATTAATTTAATTAATTATTTTATTGTTGTTGAATAATTATCTGATTGTTGTTTAATTAGATCTGCGTCGTGATAAATTTGTAGATTTTGTTTTTGATTAATTGTAAATTTATATTAGTTAAAACCAATTATTCATTTTTGTTAATTTATATTAGTTAAAAACAATTATTCATTTTAGTCAATTTATACTAGTTAAAACATATAGACATTTTGTCAGAAATATTCATTTTTGTCAAAATGAATTAGTTAAAGCAATTTATATATATAGATATATATATATATATGTTATGTTTGGCAAGATATATACTTGTCAAGATAGATTAGTTAAATCAAAATATTTGTTTTTGTCGAAACAAAAATTATCATTTTTGTCTCATTAGAATTAACAAAACAATATAACCATTTTGCCTTGAGTTTAAAGCGGAATAGAAACTGTCAATAGAGATGAAGTTATTATGCTTATTCATTCATTGCAATAGAGATATTTTCTTGTCATCATTATATATATTGTGCATTACACTTCCATTCACAAGTTACCCGATTTGTTTATGTGATTGGGACGATAATTTTCACACATCGCCCAGGTGCACAAATTAGTTTATCATTTGTTTGTTGGTTGAAACCCCACACGGGTGTTGGGATGAAAATTTACATACACTAATCCCAATATTCAGTTGTATGTTGATCGTTAGATCGACAGGCTGCGATGAGCGTTATTATTTAATTTTAACGCTTACACAGTGGAAATTACACTTTGGATGTAATGGATGACTTGATGATTATACTATTCTTGGCATATATAGGATGGGTGTGAAATCCATATAATCCAAATTATATGGTAAATGTTTGAGTCGCATTTCGATTTAGGTGTTCTTTTAAATAAGAATATTTTTACATTAGAAATCCTTTTGAATAAAATATATATTTTCATAAGAGGAAAAAATATATTTTAATCAAGTATATGTTAAAACCAAGAATATTTGTAAAAGATAAAAATTTGTAATATAAAGAAAACTTCCCATTTAGAATCTTTTATATAAAGAATGTTTTTAGTGATTATTTTAAAATATGGTTTTTAAAGATTATTAGGATTTGCAATTATATTTTGTGATATGAAATAAATTGAGATGTGAAGTGGATTTATCGTGGACGATGTTTTAAACGACATTTGCCGTTTAATCCAATTTACATTGAAATTATTATTTGGAATTTATAAATCTATTTTAATAAAAAAAGGGCAAAAATCCGTTGTTGTTACAACTTATTTTTTTCAAATTCAATTTTGTAGCCCTTATGACATAGTTGACCTATACTAAGCAAATTACAATGAGATTCCTAAGTAACAAAACATAAGAAATAGTAGGGTTTTAGAGTTATCGACATTGTCGATGCTAATCATGTTTCCTTTTAATTCATCTCCAAAGTTGACCAATCCCCCGTCTTTATATACTATGTCATTTAGTACCTCAAGATTTCCAGTCATGTGTCTTAAAAATCCACTATCAACATTTCTTTTTCTTTATTTGCACCACTTATCCATTGAGTGCTGATTCTTTAAAAGCCATATAACACATTCTTCCTGCACAATACACAAACTCGGTAGATAATTTGATTCTTTATAATAACAATATGCAGACTTATGAGAGAATGATGGTTTGGATAGTTTTACACTAGTGTAAACAGAGTTTCCAAACATTACAAATTTTTTCTTCAAAATTCAGATTATGAAATATTTGAAATTCAATGCTCTGATACCAAATGTGAGGAATGCATGTTATGAATCTTGAGGGTGGATTAACATTAGAAAGATTGAATAGTGTTTAATGAATTATGAACCTTATTTGAATCTACTGAAATTAAACACAAATAAATGCAAATCACAGACATAGAAACAATCACAGATTCAGACACATATGCAAATAGCAAAGAAAAAGTAGTAAAGGAAAGAACATACCAGAATTCTATACTGGTTTGGAGCTATCCTATATCTGGTCCCACACAATTTCTTGTGCGTATTTCTTTTCAAATATAATGTCGAGATTACAACCCTCGATTTGAAGGCCACGAGGTACACCCCTCATGTTTTGATTACAGCGAGACTCAATCGATTTACCGGGATATAATCACACCCAATTAATTTACCAGGCCACGATCACACTCAACTAATATACCAACCACAATCACACGATTTCAAGTTGCATTGACGGATAGAGCGACTCGGCATACTCCTTTTAATTACAAATGATCCTATAACTCTAAATAACCTTGAGATATTAGAGAGACTGGAAAAGAATCGAACTAGAGGTTTGATTCACTTAGAATTTTGGCAAAGTTTTGTTAAGATTGATTAGAACATAAGAGTGGAGAAAAAAGAGTGAAGAAATGATAGAAAACTGAACTAAAATTTGTTTATGACTATTTGTATTTATAAGAAATTAATAGCTAGGTCTATTCATGAAGGAATACAATGAAAAGAAACTTCTTTTGAAATTTGAATCTTAAATTGAATGTTCACCATGTCGACATGAGGGGTGGGAGGATGTCGACATGCTATGATAATTTGTAAATTTGACTTTGTATTAAAGTGATTTTTATTCTAAACCTTGTCAAATAATTCTGAGGCTTGTAAATCATTTTGGATATATTTTAAATAGTAAAATTTGTTAAAGACTTTAGAGAGAAAACTTCACAATATTAAATATATTTAAATCAGAATATAAGACATTATAGAAAATTTTGAAAATAATTTTAAGATTGAGTCTAAAACATTGAAACCAAAAAATGATTGAAAGATAGTTTTTGAAATCAAGGATAAAATGTTTAAATTAAGAGATAACTTGAAAAAAGTTTTGAATTGAGGCTAAATTATTTAAATTTAGAGAGATGTTTCTAAAAGATATCTTTGGAGAAATAGTTTAAAATTTGAAAAAATTATTTAGAAGTTTCTGGATTCCATTCCACTAGAGAAGGTCGGGGTTCTACCCCATTTTTAAAGTGAGAAGGTGGTTCCATCCACAATAAAAATCAAAATAATGATTTTAGTGCTACTATGAAGTTTTAACATAATTCTAGACTACATTACTTATCTTGATGTCTTGAACTCTTGATCTCCTAAAATCTTGAAACTCATGAGTCTTTAGTCTTAGTTTATACAATCTTAGATTCATCAGTCTTGAATCTTTGTATTGTACAGTCCTCATTCTTTAGTACCTGCACACACACACACACACACATATATATATATATATATAGTCGGCATATATACATATATCTGGACTCGTCTCATTCAGCATTAGCTAGTCAACGCTCCATTCATTATGAAATGAATGTGTAACATTATTTCCGGTGATGTTGGAAGTAAGCAACAATTCTTCCATGCAGAACCAACCACCTTGGTCGAGTTCGCACTAAAGGAATATTACTACAAAACTGTGCACCTCCCGCTTGGGACAAAAATAGCTACATTTCTCATATGTACATACAGGAAAAAGCCAAAGTCGTTGGTGGCTATGAATTCTAACCTAGCTGTTGGAAAAGGTTGGGATTCTACTTAAAGAAGAGATAATTTGACGATGAGGAATTATTGAATAACTCTAGCTTCTCTCCTAATAGATGGTGGTTCCAAACCTTCAAAGTGAACTCTACCGCCACTGACTCTAAATCTGGAGTTGAACATTGCTTATGCAATTTTGTTTGTCGACTAAAATGTGATAACCTCCCCTTTCGGAGTTAGCACCGCACCTAATTCAGTATCACAAATGATTGTGTACTACTGATTCCTCATTCCACTGGGAATGAGTGGCATCGATGCACTCGCCAAAATCTCAAGCCACATAAGTATTTATAATAAGTTTTTTAAGTTTTAACACTAATAAGACAGTACCCAAAGTCTATACTTCAAATGATTCACTTTCGACCAAATGGAAAACATGTAAACTAATTTCATAATAACATGCAATTCAAAAAACAACCAACTTAAATTTATATAAGTTTTTGATTAGACAATTAGCAACCACAATTTATTACCAAATATCATCCAACATTTTTTATAATTAAATCAGAAGTTGTAAAAGACAGGGCATATAAGTTCTTAAACCAGAATAACTACATCAAAACAAAAAATTACTTTTAGTGGATTAAAATATGATAATTCATATGACAATATCGATGAAGTCTAACATATGAAAAGATTGTAGGGAAAAATATAAAAATTTGGTAGTAAGTTATCATTCACTGTAAAGTCCGGTTGGCTGTAGTTAATCTCATCTTTGAAATGCTATGACTATACTAAATTAAAATTTTAAATGCACATATTTTCCAGTAGGGTAATATGTAAAAATCAAGAGATCAGGCAAAAATCCAACTCATGTGATAACCGATGCTTCCTGTTGTATCGGTTTTGTTTGCTGCGCTATTTTTTATCTTCATAAAATCAATTTTTTAGCATCAAATCAAAAGATTAAAGTATAAAACAATCAACGAAGAACGTATATTTCCATAGCAAAATGTTTTAGTGTTTATCAAGAAAATAAGACACTAACATGATGGTTTGATACGATAAAAAGGTGTAAAACTCACATCATAATAGTCAAACCCAACATTGATGTTTCCTATTTCATTGAATCTGCAGATAAAGATTCAAGGCTGAATTAGTTAAGAGACATCAGTTGAGGTAGATGATTTACCTTATAATGATTGGAATAGAACGACTACATGATATGGTTAGTATGCACACGATCTGAATGCAGGTTATCTAACTTCCAGATTTGCATCTACGACTAATTAAATTGTATTATGAATAGTTCAATACTATTTTGAACCATTAAACATGATCTGACAAAAAGGAAATTTATCCCTTAACCCCATAATTAACTATTTTAAATTTAGAACGGCCAAAAAGATTCACCTACTTCTGCTACACAACTCTAATTTAATCTATTTCAATTCTCAAACTCGCCACTTGCAGAGAAAACCACCTTTAGATTTAATTTATATAAAAACGTTCCAATTTTCCCTTTACCAAGCTAAACAATCAACCTAAATACCAAGGATAGGGTAAAATTTTCTCTAAGAACTTTAATATTATGTGAAATAGCGGAGATAAAAATATAAAATTCTACTTCGTAGCATTCATACAGAGTATGACTTGTGATAAGTTGGTATGTTCATATTATACTAAATATATTTTCATGCATGAAACAAATTTGTATGCATATAGATTAAATATAAATATTTTTTTAAAAAACTAAATATGAGGGAAGTAAGATACATAATAAAATCATAAGACAAAATTGTAATGTCCCGAATTTTTAGCCAGTTAATATTGTATATTAAAATTTATTTTAAATATTGGTTTAGAATAATAATATGATTTTCTTTATTTAATTTTATCGATTTAAAAATCGTTATAAGAATTTATAATCAAATATATTAGATATCGTAAAACGAAATGATAATAACTGAATTCAAAGTTAAAACTAAATCGAAACAATTCAGTCAATCAAAATAAATTCTATGTTGAATTAGAACGATAATAATTATTAATTATCGATGAATTTAACTAACTGAAGCTGATTTATATTTTTATCAAATTAATTTAAATCGCCGGTTTAAATTAATATCTTCTTCATATGATCAAATTAAAATTTCATAATCAATTCCAATGTATCCAAAATAGCGATATAACCCTAGAGATGTTGGTCGTTACGTTTAAAATAGAGTTCGGTAACTCAGGTTATTTTAATTGAATCTATCCACAATCATTTCTAAATCAATATATAATAAAGAAAAAAAATTAATTAAACCAAATCAGGGCCGACCTATCTTCTTAAAACACAGACCTCACCTATATTTTCATAGCTAATTAATGGCTTCATCCTAACAAATCAATTCACGCAAATCCTGGGCAGTTAAAGCGCTCAGCGTTTCCATAGCGGTGGAGGTGCAAAAAGGTGTAGCGGGGATAAAGCGGGGGGAATAGCGGGGATATAGCGGATGCGCAAAAAGGTTCATAAAACGTGAAACCAATTATTTAAAATTAATTAATTATCATTTTCACATTATATGTGTAGAAGAAACTAACATTAATTAATCATGTATAGTAGAATCAAAGAATATCATGGTTGCACACATTAGATTTGATGATTATAATAGATTTCCGCAATATATTGGACATTAATGCCTTAAAATTAGCTCTTTACACTAACTTTATTGATCTTTTTAAAAGAGAATTAGTCAAATCAACCTTTACATATTAATATTGCTAAAGCGGAGGGTAAAAAAGCGTTGATTTGGCGGATGCAGCGGAAAATAACGAGGCTACAAGCGGATCTACTGTTCATCAGCGCTAAATTGAAATAGCGTAGTGGTTAAAGGCCGCTATGGGCTATAGCGGGGATATTGCGGGGCTTTAGCGGGGCTTTAACTACATAGCGCAAATCTAAGTTTTTCCTCGAGCACATACTTTTGTTCCTTTCCTTCACTATAGAGTAAAACAGCGAAGTAATGGCAATGTACTACTGGTCTCTCGTTCGCACTATATAAATCCATTTATACCTTCCTTATTTCACATTCCAAAAACACGAAGCATTTTTAATCTAATTTCCATTCATTCCTCCACAGTCTTTCAAAATCGAATTCCACCAACGAAAAAAAGGGAAACATAATCGAATTTGAATCTTAATCGAGATTTAGTGTTATATGCTCGAAAATAGAGGGTTGGACAGTGACTGTCGTGACTTAGGGTTGCAACTCGAATGACTTTTGAGGTCGAATTGAAAATAAAGGAGGGCGGCGCGTGGGGAGTTGGCCAAGATTAAGGTTTCAAAAGTCGACGTCGATGGTGTTGGGTCAGTTCGATGTCGCGATGGAGTTTGTACTGGAGGGTAGGATTCGCGATTTAGGGATTCAACTTCCAAGTCGTAATAGCAGTTAGGGCATCGAGATCCGGTTTGGAGAGGTACGATGAGCCGATGATATCAAAGGATGGGCTGGGTATCTGGGTGGGACTCGAGATGATGTGCGATGACCCTTAGGGGATTGCGGTTGTTGGAAAGTTCGATCTGTGTTTTTTTTATTAGCGCAGTGTACAAACAAACATGGGTAAGGTTGGTTTTTGGCAATGATGATTTAAGGAGCTCGATCTGTATTTTGGGAGATGATGGGGTTTGTCAAGACACTGAAAGGCTAATGGAGTAAAGCAGAGAGGTTTTGTGGCTTTGTAGTAATGGTTTGAGGACACGCTGATGATGATAAGGAGATGTAGAAGAAGGGGCGACTGGAACTGAATGTTTGGTGTGAAGGTATTGGAGCTTGTGTAGTGGTGAAGGCTGGTGTAAGGGAAAGAGACGGTCATTTGGAAGGGGTTTGCCTGGATAGTAATCTGGGAAGGTTTGAGATCATTTGCAGTGGTATGGAGCTACGACAGTGAGTATAGATGATAGAAAAGGAATGGTATAATTTGTTAGTGAGTTTGACAAAATGCCGAAGTGGATAAGTCAGTACTTGGGTTGTTCTTTCTGTGGAAGTGGATTAGTAATCTTTGGATATGCTCCATCGATTGGTCGGATAATTCAAAGATAACGAGGATCCAGATAGACGATACGAGTTGATTCGAGGCTGAGTCGATAAGGAATATAAATAGAGTATTCGACAAAGGAAAAATTAAGGTGAGTAAATCTCACTTAAAAGTTCTATTTAAATTTATTTTTAATCGTTAGAAATAAATTATTGGTTTTTTGAATGCATGAATGAATTGTTGTTTATTTATATACTGTGGTTTTTATATATATTAGTTATTTAGGCTTGGTGGTTGTGGCTAGTATATATATATATATATATATATATATATATATATATATATATATATATATATATATATATATATATTGGATATTTCCCGCAGTACCATTAGCGGATGCCCGCAGTATCATTAGCAGATGACCCTATCGCCCACGATATTTGAGTGGATGACCTTCTATACCACGATATCTAGCCTAGAAGCAGGATTGATATTATTAATGTTGACTGACATCTGTGGATGCAGGAAAACAAGTTGGTGGGACCCAACTAGATCCCTCAAAATTTATAATTGTTTGTTTCCATATATATTATCATATATGACGTGTTTGAAACCTGTGATTGATAATTTAGTGTTTGTGGATGTTGAAATATCACTGGTCCTAGAGCTTGATATTTAAAAATAAAAATAATAAGGATTTTTAGATTTTAAATGGAAATTTTATTTTTCGGAATAGAAATTGAATTTCGAATGGTTTAGTAAATATTAACTTGTTTTTTTAATAAAACAAGTAGTCAAATTTATAAGTGATGATTAAGATTGAATAGAAAAATTATCATTGGGTAATTTAGAGATGGAAAGATCAAGTGTCAGCTTTAAAAGGGGATTGTAACGATCCGGAAAATCTGAACCAATTTAAAATTTTAAATTGGCTAAAATAATGGATTTTAAATATTTAAAATAAATACTTTAAATAATAGCGATGAAAAGTGAGTTTGAATCGACAATTGAAAATGAATATAATTAATTCTAATTATAAACAAGGCCTGAAATGGCGCTGTAGTTTCAAAATTTGAATTCAGACTTTGTTGGACTGTACCGGGTGCAAAACAAAACGAATTTGAGTGAAACCAAAAATATTTAAATCTGTTAGTGAATACCTTTCTAACGAATCTGAAAAATTGAAGTTTCATAGCGGAAAGCAAAAGTTATGGCCAAATGAATTTTCAGAAACGTCGCTATGGAATTTATATAGCCCGTGAAATTGGCCATTTTTCATACGACCTCGAAATTCGACGAAACCACTTTTGTTGGATCCGGGATGTGAAGTTATTTCTAGGTTTCAAATTTCATAATTTTTGAAGCTAGTATGTGAGTGTGGCAAAGGAAAACGTGTTTTGGTCAATTACAGTTAAATTGGATCGACCAGAAATGGGCCTTTTTGCAAACGGTCTCAGAATTCAACGAAACTAGTTTTGTTGGGACCGTATCGTCAAAACATTGCCAGATTTATTTTTCTGGAATTTTTCGAATCAGTTTGTGGCACTGGAAAATTGAAATGTACGTTCAAATCAAATATTAAATGTTTTATATTTTAATTTGAAGGAAAACTGACTGAAACAGTCGAATGGGCCTACGAAACATATCCCATTGTGTTCGGAATGGGGGTAAAACACTAGGGACGATAGTCGTTGGGTTTGGATTGGGGTTCATGAGTGAAAGAGGATATTTTCGAAATTTAAAAATATATAAATAAATAAAATATTCTCATTGGTCCACATCTCTTTCTCTTTCCCGTAATCCATCAGTGCGCGCGACGGAAAGCAGGTCGACACCTTCTCTCTTCGATTTCTTCCCCGTTTCACAATGAAATTGAGTGATTCTTGATTCATTTCATAGCTCTTCGTTTCGTCTTTAAATCCATCTAAGGTTTGTTAGTTATCATCAAGTGAGGAGGGAGATACGGGTCCTCAAAGTCAGTGACTTCGGAGCGCCGCCGAGCCTCCATGGCGCCACCGAACTGAGCGAGACTGCCGGCGCCGGGAAGCTGTTTCGAAGCTCTTCGACGCTGTGTGAGCCGATTCTCCTATCGCGCAACAGTTTGATCGAAAGATCAAAACCTAGTTTTGAACCATCGTGAAAGGTGGGTCCTTTATTACATCTGAACTTTGAAAAATCATATCTTTTTCGTTTCTTGACGAAATTCGATGAAATAGGAAACATCGTGACCGTGTGGACGTCTTCTACATTTTAGAAGAGACCGCATATTTTTTTGAGCCTTCTGCTATTTTTGGTGGAGTGGAACCCAAGGTGAGATTTCTAATTTATAAACGATATGGAAAACGACGATGTATAAATTATATAGTCGATGTATGAGTTATATAAGCGTTGTACACCTCTTGTATAAACGTTGTATAAGTTTACGTTCGATGTATAAGTTGTATATGCGTTGTAAAAATTATATATGTATTGAAATAGAAGTGGATTGCTATATATATATATATATATATATACACATATATATAGATATATATATACTCCCCTCGTCCACAAACCATGGACGATATTTATTGGTTGTGATTGGTGTGAAAATTGATTGATAGCGAATGGTTGATTGGAATTGTTTGTGGTTGATATTGATTGATTGCGGTTGAAAAATACCTGTTTGTGGTTGAGAAATATTTGGTTGAAACCACACAGGATTAGTTTGTGGAAATGAAATAAATATATACATGCCGCCTGCGTGCGAACTAGATGCATGATTCCCCATTGTCAAAAACCGCGAGGTTTTAAGGTAGAGCGAGAAGCCGTACTAGGGACGGTCCTGGTTTTAACTACCCAGCCGTTATGCTGCCGAAATTTTGAATAATATTCATGTGTTTGAATTATTTTCATTTGTTGAAACTATATTTATTCGTTGAATAGAAAACCTTCATGTGTTGATGTAACGACCCAGAAAATCTGAACCAATTTAAATTTTTTAAATTGGCTAAATTAATGGATTTTAAATATTTAAAATAAATATTTTAGCTTAAGGCAATGAAAAGTGAGTTGAATCGACAATTGAAAACGAATATAATTAATTATAATTATAAACAAGGCTTGAAAAGGCGCTGCAGTTTCAAAAATTGAATTCAAACTTTGTCGGACTGTACCGGGTGCAAAACAATCCGGATTTTAGTGAAACCAAAAATATTTAAATCTGTTAGTGAATACCTTTCTAACGAATCAGAAAAATCGAATTTTCATAGCGGAAAGCAAAAGTTATGGCCGAATGAATTTTCAGAAGGGTCGATATGGAATTTATATAGCCCGTGAAAATGGCCATTTTGCATATGACCTCGGAATTCGACGAAACCACTTTTGTTGGATCCGGGATAGGAAGTTATTGCTAGGTTTCAAATTTCATAATTTTTGAAGCTAGTATGTGAGTGTGGCAAAGGAAAATGTGTTTTGGTCGATTACAGTTAAATTGGATCGACCAAAAATGGGCCTTTTTGCAAACGGTCTCAGAATTCGACGAAACTAGTTTTGTTGGGACCGTATCGTCAAAACATAGCTAGATTTATTTTTCTGAAATTTTTCGAATCAGTTTGTGGCCCTGGCAAATTGAAATGCACGTTCAAATTAAATATTGAATATTTTATATTTTGATTTGAATGGAAACTGACTGAAACAGTCGAATGGGCCTACGAAACATATCCCATTGTGTTCGGAATGGGGGTAAAACGCTGGGGACGGCAGTCGTTGGGTTTGATTTCGAGTTCGTCCAAGAAAACCCCAATTTTTGAATTTAATATAACATCGGCCAATAGGATTTTTATTTCATTAATTTAAAAATATAAAGAAAACAAAAAAACCCGATACCCTCGAAATCAATGGCGGCTCCCCTTCAGATCTTCGTGCCTCGATTTCTCGTCATCCACGCCTCAGAACCCACTGCTCCTTTGGAGAATTTTGAAGCCCTTCCCTCGATCTTCAAATCCATACCAGTTGGAGCTTCTCTAGTGGCGTATTTTTCGAGATTCAACGCCGAGAAGTGCCGCCGCTCGCACCCCGATTTCTCCGCCACCACTGCGTCGAGTTCGCCAGAATTCAGGGAGGAGGAGCGCCTCTCGTAGACGCTTCACATGGCAGGGTCTGATCGAGCTACAACATCTTCGTTTTGGTGAAAAGATCAAACCTAGTTTTGAATAAACTGTAAAGGTATCGGCAGTTAATTATTTAACTGATTTCGACAGTTTAAAACCGTTGCAAACCTTTGAAAAATCATATCTTTTTGCTGTGTTAATGAAATTCGATGAAACAGGAAACATCGTGACCGTGTGGACGCCTTCTACATTTTAGAAGAGACCGCGTATTTTTCTGAGCCTTCTGCTATTTTTGGTGGAGTGGAACCCAATGTGAGATTTCTAATTTATAAACAATATGGAAAACAGCGATGTATAAATTATATAGTCGATGTATGAGTTATATAAGTGTTGTACATCTCTTGTATAAGCGTTGTATAAGTTGTACGTTCGATGTATAAGTTATATATGCGTTGTAAAAATTATATATGTGTTGAAATAAAAGTGAATTTCTATATATATATATATATATATATATATATATATATATATATATATATATATATATACGCCCCTCCTCCACAAACCATGGACGATATTTATTGGTTGTGATTGGTGTGAAAATTGATTGATAGCGAATGGTTGTTTGGGATTGTTTGTGGTTGATATTGATTGATTGTGGTTGAAAAATACCCGTTGGTGGTTGAAAAATATTTGGTTGAAACCACATAGGATTAGTTTGTGGAAATGAAATAAATATATACATGCCGCCTGCGTGCGAACTAGATGCATGATCCCCATTGTCAAAAACCGCGAGGTTTTAAGGTAGAGCGAGGAGCCGTACTAGGGACGGTCCCGGTTTTAACTACCCTGCCGTTATGCTGCTGAAATTTTGAATAATATTCATGTGTTTGAATTATTTTCATTTGCTGAAACTATATTTATTCATTAAATAGAAAACCTTCATGTGTTGAATCGATATTCATTCGTTGATTAGAAATTCATGTGTTGAATGGTATTCGCGTTTTAAATATAAAAATCACATTTTTATTTATATATAGAAACTATAGAAAACCTTCATGTGTTGAATCGATATTCATTCGTTGATTAGAAATTCATGTGTTGAATGGTATTCGCGTTTTAAATATAAAAATCACATTTTTATTTATATATAGAAACTATAGAAAACCTTCATGTGTTGAATCGATATTCATTCGTTGATTTGAAATTCATGTGTTGAATGGTATTCATATTTTGAAATAAATTGTTTGATAATAAAAATCACCTTTTATCGACTATATGAACTGTGTAAAATAATCTCATTTTGAAAGAAATTGTTTTAGAAGAAAAATCCTATTTTTATCACCTCTGTAAACTATATAAAATAATAGTGTTTTGAAATGAATTGTTTCACAATAAAAATCACAATTTTATTATATACATGAATTGTTGAAATGTGAGGTGTTAAAAATAGCAACTCGTTCAAATAAAAATGCGTGAGTTGAAATATTCATTAATTAGCTAATGATATGATTTTTGCCTATGCCTGCAACATTAGAATGAATGGTGTTTTTTAAACCAAATGAAATCAAATATGAAGTTGAATGGAAAATGATAAATGATAAGAACTGTATATATGTACATGCATATTTATTGAACAGGTTATAGCAAAGGGGCTAGAGAAGAGGAATAAAATTTTGTGCCCGACAAATAGGTGCACATTTACTGTTTTGTATGGGTGATGATTTTATGAGCCTGTTGGCTAGCCGCTTGGCTTTTTCTTTTTCTTTTCGACATGAGACGCCCGTGTGGCTATTTGGGAATTTTCCCAGCCCCTCCCGTACAAAGGAGGTTATGGCGAAATTTTCCAAAATTTTAAGGCGTTAGTGAAATATTTGAAGTGAAAACGATATTGAAATTGTTGAAAGAACTATATTTACATAAATATATAAATATAAATAAAATTAAAACGAAACGTGGCCGTGCAGTTCGTATTTTGAAACCGTGATTTCAAACGATTGTACCGGGAGATCCGACCATCGGATTTTCCCGAAACTGCAACCGTCGGGTTCGCCTTGGAAATATCTTTCCAACGGCACCAACTTTGTAAAAATCCAACGGTTGGATTGTCTGGAATGTTTAATTCAAATCTGAAGAAAAACAGCGCCAGAAAACGATTATATTTATATATAAATATAAATATAATTATATTTAATCGAATAACGACGCTGCAGTTCGTATTTTGAAATCGAAACTTCAAACGATTGTACCGGGAGATCCGACCGTCGGATTTTCTCGAAACTGGAACCGTTGGATTCGTTTTGTAAAGACCTTTCTAATGATGTAAATTTTATGAGGATCCAACGGTTAGATTTTCAGATATGTGTAAATCAAACCTGAAGAAAAACAGCGCCACGGCCGCGCTATGGCCCGAAGCGTCGTTTTGAAGAAATAGGCTATTTTAAAATAAATAAAAATAGCGATAAATCGTTATAAAATATTAGAAACGATATGGAATGGAAATAAACTGAATTTGCTCGATTTATGTGGTGTTTGATGGTTGAATGTGTTTGGTGTGAAAATTACATTAAAGAACAAAATTGGTGTTGTCGAATGATTTAACCATTGAAATAAATTGATTTAAAATTATAAATGTACGTGAATTGTTTGAAAAGGCCGAGTTGATTCTCATTTCAAATAATTGACCGATGATTGAAAGTCGAAGATGAAGACGGTGGTCGAAGACCGGAGATCTTCACCTCGTTTGGATGGTAACCGATGTCCTGATTGGGAGGCATCCCGAAATATGGATAATGAGTGGTGATCGTCCAAACATACGTGGTGATCGATGAGTTTGCGAGGTATTTAGTGCCTCCGGTTTCGTTCAGACCCAAAACGGACTTGTAAATGGACCGTGTGTCTGACATTGGATTTTATTCTGTGTTGATTGATCTCTATTAAATATACATCTGTTTGGCGGCGGAGAATTTATTCTTTTGCTTAACGCCCTTCTCTGAAACACACGAGCTCAGAGGTTGTATATCGATGGACATCAGTCGCATGGCATGAATTGCCTGTGTGGCATGCTAAGATGCAGTGATCAGGGCTTCTGTTGAAAAGCAAAGCCTTGTGGTGATGATCAAAGCACCGCCTGTGTGGCGTAGCCTTGTGTATAATGTGAATTCGCGAGCCTCACACCCCGGTATGAACCAGAAACGGGAGAGGACATCAGGGAGGGCCTGCGTTTCTTTCTAGCTAGGGTGGTGTCAGTGACCTACCAGCCCTGACATTTATATACTTTTCACCTGTGTGGTTGTTGCTGTTGCGAGGCGCCTCGGTTTGATCGGACGATCCGGGTCCGATGGAGTCATTCGTTGGCTCGTTTACGCCCCAAAGGGCGGGGAGACGTAGTGTTCAGGCATAAAAATCCACATCGGTGGACCGGCCCTGACGATCCAAGGGGCAGTTGCGGCTGTTCCTGAGACATGGGCTAGATTGTCTCGAATTTGGTAAGGACTATCTTTTGCCTTGGTTCATGACAGAAATCCAATTTCCAAATACGACATCGTGCGGTTCTGATTGTATATATATATGGCGACATGATATATGGTACCCATGCCGTCTATGATTGATAGTTATGATTTGAAATTGTTTTCAAAACATGTAAACACTAGCAAAAATATCAAATGCCTTTGTTTTATTCGTATCAAGCATATTTTGGCCATTATAAGGTAAAACTCTATCCTCCGGTTTGCGTTGCATTGTGTGATGGGAACTGAGTCTTATAATGGCTTCATTTTTATAAAAAAAACATAGAGATGTTTAAAAGAAAGATTTGTTTTAAAGCCCTGCCAATCCAATGGAGTAAACCCGTTCCACGAAAGTGGCGTGGTCCTGTGATTAGCCAAATTATATATGTGTTGAGTAGATTTCTCATACCAGTCCCATGACTGACTCGTAGTTTGTTTCACTTTCAAACTCGGGTGCCCCTTTTTCTACACGGGCAGCCTTGTATTCAGGTTTAGTTGGTTCTTTCTGGATAGCCGGAGCTGAAGATGGATTCTATCATTTATCTCTTTTTATGTTGTTCAGCTCCTATTGTACATATTATGTTTGTTTCCGCTGTAGACATTTATGTATAGCTGAACTGTATTTTTACCTAAGTATGATCCTGTATACTGTGTAACTCTGATGATTACTTTTATACAGTAATTCTATTGTTCATTATCTGGTGTATTTAATTATTTTGCTCTGCTATTATCTGTTTCTGTGTTATATTCCCAAGATAACCCTTGCCGCCGTCAGAAATGGGGTTTGGGGTCGTCTCAGTTGAGTCGATATTCATTCGTTGAATAGATATTCATGTGTTGAATGGTGTTCGTGTTTTAAATATAAAAATCACATTTTTATCTATATATATAAACTATAGAAAACCTTCATGTGTTGAGTCGATATTCATTCGTTGAATTGAAATTCATGTGTTGAATGGTGTTCGTACTTTAAATATAAAAATCACATTTTTATCTACATATATAAACTATAGAAAACCTTCATGTGTTGAATCGATATTCATTCGTTGAATTGAAATTCATGTGTTGAATGGTATTCATATTTTGAAATAAATTGTTTTATAATAAAAATCCTATTTTTATCACCTATATGAACAATAGAAAATAATCATATTTTGAAATAAATTGTTTTATAATAAAAATCCTATTTTTATCACCTATAGGAACTATAGAAAATAATCGTGTTTTGAAATGAATTGTTTTACAATAAAAATCACATTTTTATTATATACATGAATTGTTAAAAGTAGCGAAGTGTTGAAATAGAAGACAGTTGGATAAAAATATATTTTTTATCAAATGTACGAAAGGAATATAGCTTTGAAATCGAAAAATCGATATATATATATAAATAGAATTGAAATATATCGAATAACGACGCTGCAGTTCGTATTTTGAAACCCTGATTTCAAACGATTATACCGAGAGATCCGACCATCGGATTTTCCCGAAACCGCAACCGTTGGGTCCGCTTTGGAAATATCTTTCCAACGGCACCAACTTTGTAAAGATCCAACGGTTGGATTGTCTGGAATGTTTAGTTCAAATCTGAAGAAAAACAGCGCTAGAATCGATTATATTTATATATATATATAAATATAATTATATTTAATCGAATAACGACGCTGCAGTTCGTATTTTGAAATCGAAAATTCAACCGATTATACCGGGAGATCCGACCGTCGGATTTTCCCGAAACTAGAACCATCGGATTCGTTTTGAAAAGATCTTTCTAATGATGTAAATTTTGTGAAGATCCAACGGTTAGATTTTCAGATATGTGTAAATCAAATCTGGAGAAAAACAGCGCCACGGCCGCGTTATGGCCCGAAGCGTCATTTTGAATAAATTGGCTATTTTAAAATAAATAAAAATAGCTATAAATCGTTATAAAATATTATAAACGATATGGATGTGAAATTTAGAAATTAACTGAAGGTTGGCTAAGTCGAATGGTTTCTTGGGTATTGATCTGATGTTGGTTTCGGCCTTCGGGGTTAATATTTGGGAAATCGCTCTCTTACAGATTGACGGTTAGTGACTAATGAATTGAAATGATGCGTATGTATGTTAGTGTTGCACTTATTTATTATATACGCGAGTTGCTCAGAAAGACCGGGTTTATCCCATTCTGAATAACTGAATCGACGATAAGAAGTCGAAGATGAAGACGGGGGTTGAAGACCGATCTTCTCCTCGTTTGGATGGTCACTGAGGTCCTGATTGGGAGGCATCCCGAAATATGGATAATTAGTGGTGATCATCCAGACGTACGTGGGAATCGATGAATATGCGAGGTATTTAGTGCCTCTGGTTTCGTTCAGACCCAGAACGGACTTGTAAATGGACTGTGTGTCTGACATTGGATTTTATTCTGTGTTGATTGATCTCTATTGAATATACATCTGTTTGGCGGCGGAGAATTTATTCTTTTGCTTAACGCCCTTCTCTGAAACGCACGAGCTCAGAGGTTGTATATCGATGGACATCAGTCGCATGGCATGAATTGCAAGTGTGGCATGCCTAAGTGGCAAATGATCAAGGCTTCTGTTGAAAAGCAAAGTCTTGTGGTGATGATCAAAGCACCGCCTGTGTGGCGTAGCTTTGTGTATAACGTGAATTCGCGAGCCTCACACCCTGGTATGGACCAGAAACGGGAGAAGGACCTCAGGGATGGCATGCGTTTCTTTCTAGCTAGGACTTGTGTCGGTGTTTTTAAACGACCTGACATTTTACTTATGTGGATGATGGATAGCGAGGCGCCTCAGATATATCGATCGATCCGGGACCAATGGAGTCATTCGTTGGCTCATTTACGCCCCATGGGGCGGGGAGACATAGTGTTCAGGCATAATAAACCACATCGGTGGACCGGCCCTGCCGATCCAGGGGGCAGTTGCGGCTGTTCCTGAGACATGGGATAGATTGTCTCGAATTCGGTAAAGGACTATCTTTTGCCTTGGTTCATGACGGAAATCCAATTTCCAAATACGTGACTGTGCGGTTTTGATTGTATATATATATATGGCGACATGATATATGGTACCCATGCCGTCTATGATTGATAGTTATGATTGAAATTGTTTTTGAAACATATAAACACTAGTAATAATATCAAATGCTTTTGTTTTATTCGTATCAATCATATTTTGGCCATTATAAGGTAAAACTCTATCCTCCGGTTTGCGTTGCATTGTGTGACGGGAACTGAGTCTTATAATGGCTTCACTTTTATAAAAAGCATTGTGATGTTTAAAAGAAAGATTTGTTTTTAAAGCACTGGAAATCCAATAGAGTAAACCCATTCCACGAAAGTGGCGTGGTCCTGTGATTAGCCATATTATAAATGTGTTGAGTAGATTTCTCATACGAGTCCCATGACTGACTCGTAGTTTGTTTCACTTTCAAATTCGGGTGCCCCTTTTTTTACACGGTCAGCCTTGTATTCAGGTTTAGCTGGCTCTTTCTGGATAGCTGGAGCTGAAGATGGATTCTATTATTTATCTCTTTTTATGCTGTTCAGCTCCTATTGTACATATTTTGTTTGTTTCCGCTGTAGACATTTATGTATAGCTGAACTGTATTTGTACTAAGTATGATCCTGTATACTGTGTAACTCTGATGATTACGTTTATCCAGTATATTCTATTGTGCATTATCTGGTGTATTTATTTAATTTTGTCCTGCTATTATCTGTTTATGTGTTATATTCCAAGGATTACCCTTGCCGCCATCAGTAAGGGGTTTGGGGTCGTCTCATTTGGTATCAGAGCATTGGTTCAGCTTAGTTCTGGAATATAACATATTAACGAAGTCATCAGAAATAGAACCAGTAGTGTTCTAGGACGGGTAACTCATTACAGATAGGATCAATAATATCCTTGTATGAGTAGCAGAATGAAATAACACCTGGACAGACACATTTACATTCAAGTATTTGTCTCTATATTTTGAAATATCTTTTCTGTGACCTGACACTTGATATGCTGTTTGCAGAAGTACTAGAAAATGAGTGCCAGAAACAGAAGAAGTAATACTGACCCGGGTATAGAAGCTCTATTTATGAAATATAGAAATCTGGGTGGAAAACCCTTCTCGGGTGAAGAATCAATTATGAAAACACCAGCCTGAATTCGTTCGGCTGAGAAAATCTTTGAAGGATTAAAGCTGAGGGATGACCAGAAAAGATTACTGGCCTCCTGGGCACTCAAAGACGAAGCTTTGTTCTGGTGGGATTCAGTTATCAAGGATAATCCAGAAGGTGATATCACCTGGGATAGATTCAAAGTGATTTTCCTAGAAAAATTTACTCCTCCTGAAGCGATTGAGCGACTATGTGATGAATTTTCTTATTTGATACAAGGAGATATGACCATTCCAGAATATCATAAGAAATTCAATGAACTTTCTCACTTTGCCCCTCATCTAATTCAAAATCCGAAGAAGAAGAATTTGAGATTTATCAACGGGCTTCAAAGAAAATATCAGAACAGTGTAATGAGGAATGTGAAGCTTCCTTTTTCAGACATGATTTATATGGCTTATCAGTACGAAGATCTAGACAAGAAAGGTGTGTTACAGTACGAAGAAGAAGTCAGCTCTAATAATAAAATTGAGTCTGAAACTGATCGTCCTGAGGCCAGTACAATGTCTGAGGTCAGCAAGGAGCCCAAAGTAAATCGAAAAAGGGCCAGATCCGAAAAAGAATCAGCAACGAATGCCATATGCAATAACTGCCATAAGCAAGGGCATTTGCAAGGAAAATGTAAATCCTCGAGGAAACGAAAGAATGATGGATTTAAACCCGGCGAAAAACTTCAGGAAAGTAGAGAATGCAATCTCTGCCAACAGGGTGGTCATGTAAAGCAAGATTGCTGACTATTGAAAAAGACCAAAGAGGCTCAGGTAAATGAAGTGGCAGAAACTTCAGCACCCTCAGCAAGTCCGGAAAGGGCTGATGTCCTAGAAGGCACACTAACTGGCAAAGATATTCCAGTTAAAGTACTATTTGACACTGGTGCGTCGCAAAGCTTTGTTGCAAAGAATGCAGTTAAGAAACTGGATTTAAATTTGAAGAAGCTCAAGGAACCAATGACTGTCCAGAATCCGGTTGGGGTTCCATTGATCTCAGTTGGGTTTGTAGAGTGCCGATTTCCTTTTCTCGTTACCGGTTCCCTACCATCGTGGCCGTCATGAATTTTACAGAGTTTGATCTTATCTTGGGGTTAGACTGGTTGACCAAATATGAAGCTGAGGTTAAATGCGCCGACAGAGTCGTTAAGGCGAAGATTAAATCAGGTGATTATATAACGATCCCCTATGAAGGTCAGAATGCAAATAGAAAGGACATTTGGTTGGCTCTAAATGTTTCTCCAGCCCAAATAAAAAATATCCCTGAAGTCACAGAGAATATTCCCGACCTAATAA
This sequence comes from Allium sativum, assembly GCA_030737875.1. Classification (NCBI taxonomy): domain Eukaryota; kingdom Viridiplantae; phylum Streptophyta; class Magnoliopsida; order Asparagales; family Amaryllidaceae; genus Allium; species Allium sativum. Next base: position 672,519,679 of record CM060909.1, on the reverse strand, counting down.
AAGATATTCCTGTCGTCAAGAACTATGCGGATGTGTTTGAGGAAGTTGTTCGCTTACCTCCGCAGAGAGAAATTGATTTCAAAATTGCTTTAATTCCAAATGCAAGGCCGGTAGTTCACGTTATTCGAAGAATGTCCTTGAAAGAGAAAGAGGAATTAGACAATCAAACACGACAGCTCGTATGGAAGGGTTTGATCAGGCCTAGTTTCTCTGATTGGGGAGCAACGTTGGTGTTTGTCCCAAAATCTGACGGTACTCTACGTCTATGTGTGGATTATCGTGATCTGAACAAACAGACAATTAAGAATAAATATCCATTGCCGCGGATTGATGATTTGTTGGATCGATTAAATGGCACACAAGTATTTTCACGAATGGACCTAACTACAGGTTTCCATCAACTTCGTATCGCCGAGGTGTGTGTTCCTTTGACAGCATTCAGAGGTCCCGACTTATTCTACGAGTGGTTAGTAATGCCGTTCGGCTTATGTAACGCTCCAGCTTACTTCGTCGATCTGATGAATAGAGTGTTCAGAGAGGTTTTGAATAAATTTGTTCTGGTTTTTATTGACGATTTTCTAATCTTCTCTAAATCTAAGGCCGAACATGAAAAGCATTTGGAACAGGTTCTGGAAATCCTCAGAAGGAATGTATTAAAAGACAAACTATCCAAATGTATATTCTGGCAGGATGAAGTGAAATTTCTAGGCCACGTCGTATCTAAAGAAGGAATTGCTGTGGATCCAAGTAAAATCACAGCTATTCAAAACTGGAAGCAGCCTAGCACTCCTACAGAAGTTCGCAGTTTTCTCGGATTGGCTAGCTATTACTGGAAGTTCATTAAAAACATTTCGAAGATATCTGGTCACTTAACGAAGCTTACGAAGAAGCACTCTAAATTCAAATGGACTCCAGAAAGTGAAGAGGCTTTTGAATAGCTAAAGTTAAGATTAACGACAGCTCCAGTGTTAACCATCATCGATGGCAATCGGGATTTGAAAGTCTGGACAGATGCTTCTAGAGAAGGCCTTGGCGCAGTGTTAATGCAAAGAGGTCAAGTGATTGCTTATGCTAGCCGTCAGCTGAAGCCGCAGGAGAAAAACTACGTAACTCATGATCTTGAGTTATTGGCTATTGTGTTCGCTTTGAAAATCTGGAGACATTATCTTCTAGGTGAGAGATTTGAACTGTTTACAGATCACTAGTCGCTAAAGTATCTATTCACCCAGAAGGACTTGAATCTAAGGCAGCAACGTTGGCTAGAGTTCCTTACAGCATACGATTTTGAGATTATATACACTCCAGGGAAAGCCAACGTCATGGCAGATGCGTTAAGCCGAAAGAATGAAATGGTCGCCAATTTTATTATTACGACTTCATTGATAGATAAAATATCTGCTCTTCAAAAGGATGATCACTTCATTCAGAAGATCAGAGATATAATCCAACAAGGCGAACCCTCGAGTTTTCAAGTTGATAATGATGGGATTCTAAGGCTCAAAGGTCGAATCTGTGTCCCTAACATTCCTGAGCTTCGAAAGGAAGTACTGGATGAATGCCACAAGTCAAAACTTAGTATCCATCCGGGAGTAAGAAAAATGTATAATGACATTAAACGCACTTTCTAGTGGAAGTCAATGAAGAGGGACATTTCTTTATATGTTAGTCGATGCCCTACTTGCCAGCTAGTCAAAAGCGACCAACAGAAACTTACTGGACTGTTACAACCGCTAGACGTTCCAGGTTGGAAGTGGGAACATATTTCTATGGATTTCATTGATGGTCTGCCCAGAATCAGAAAAGGAAATGACAGTATTTGGGTGATCGTAGATCGCTTCACGAAGACCACCCATTTCATACCTGTCGGATCAAACAGAACTGCTCAGAGTCTGGCGCAGATATATTTCAAGGAAATAGTTAGACTACATGGAGTGCCGCTCAGTATAGTCAGTGATAGAGATACAATATTTACCAGTAAATTCTGGGAGGCATTTCAAGTAGAATTGGGAACAAAGTTGAACTTGAGCACCGCTTATCATCCTCAGACAGATGGTCAGACTGAGAGGGTGAATCGTATTTTTGAAGATCTATTGCGGGCTTGTGTTCTAGATTTCGGTGGATCTTGGGAAGACCATCTGCATTTGGCAGAATTCTCATATAACAATAGCTACCAGGCGAGCCTGACAATGTCGCCATTCGAAGCATTATATGGTAGACCGGGCCGATCTCCTGCTTGTTGGGTCGAACCCGGTAATAGACTTGTATTGGGGCCTGATATGATCCGAGAAGCCGCCGACAAAGTCGATTTTATCAAGAAACGATTACTGGCCGCTCAAAGCCGACAAAAGAGTTATGCCGATAGGAGAAGAAGGGATATATCATTTGCTGTTGGCGACTATGTATATTTGAAAGTATCGCCGATGAGAGGAGTTATCCGATTCGGTAAAACTGGAAAGTTGGCGCCCAAATTCATTGGTCCGTTTCCTATTCTGGAACGGATCGGAACTCTCGCTTATAGGGTTAAATTGCCAGATTGGTTGCCTGGAGTTCATGATGTATTTCATATATCTCAACTTCGAAAACACATTCATGATCCAGACTTGATCGTGGAAGAAGCAGCTCAACAGGATTTTGAAATTACACCAGAATTAGCTGTTAGAAGAGAGCCGCTAAAGATTATCAGCAAAGAAACCAAAGAGCTGAGGAACAAGAAAGTTCACTTAGTCAAAGTGCAATGGAGTGGAGATCCACGAGATTGTACTTGGGAAACTGAGGAGAGCATTCAGAAAGCCTATCCTAGATGCCGAGTGGATATCTCTGATTGACTCCGGTGCAAGGTACATTTACCATACTTTGCATTACCAATTAGTTCTCTACTCTGTTGTTGTTTTCTTTCCATGGATGAGCACTTTTAATTCTATAGTCTGAATGATTTTAAAAGAGTATAGGAATTAATTTGTATGGTTTTGAAAAGTTAAAAACAAATTGATTGTTGTTTGTGTTGTGTGATAGTAGATTTGATTAATTAAATTATTAAAACGATAGTTAATTTAACCAATAATAGAATGAATGGTAGAATTTATTCATTTAAATCACACATTGAACTGATTAGAAAATAGATAGAAATATATACATGTGCATTTTATATGTTTGAACAGGTAAATGGATAGCTGTTGAGTAAAGATTTTATTTGTGTGCCCGACAAATAGGTAAACCTTAATGAGTTGGATGCGAAATATTATTATATCAACTCCTGTGAATGCCATTGGATGCGGAGTGCTGGTTATTCTGTGTGTAATAATAAACGTCGCCATAGGATAGTAACAATTAATTTTGAACTACATTACATGGCATACTTCTGGAGATAGGCATACTTCATCATATACCACATAAGCATTTGGAGCTTGTGTGACGAGGTGGAAGATTTACCATATGAGCAAGAGGCTTGTATGGCGATGACTATATTTTACAGGTTGAACTGATGACTGATATGGACTATTTAAATTGTAAAGATAAAATTGCCAAATTAATAAAACCCCACACGGGTCTGGAGTTGACAATAACCACGTCTCTCTAGTTATTAGATACGGCACACGGACTATTTATTTCCCAAACGGGACGAGGTGACGAGGATTTATCCTCTGGAGCATTTAAAATACACACTCCCTCAGGCTTTGACAGGGTGACGAGAATTTATTCTCTGGAGTTATTATCAATAAACGCTCCCCTATAAACACCAGAATATATCACTATAAATATGTGTATGCTTATTAGGATTTATTAGGTACCTAATACGGCCCAATAAATTTCCAAACCTCTCCCCGTACAAAGGAGCATATGGCGAATTTTTTTGAAAATTCCGGGTGTTAGCCAAATTTTTGAAGAATTTGAAAATTCTCAGAAACTGAAAAGTTGGAGAATGGAAGCCAGATCGAACGTAGAGCTGATTAATCAAACCACTTTCGACTTTGTTCCTTTTCGGGGACGAAAAGTTTTAAGTGGGGGAGATTGTAACGACCCGGAAAATCTGAACCAATTAAATTTTTTTAAATTGGCTAAAATAATGGATTTTAAATATTTAAAATAGATATTTTAAATAATAGCGATGAAAAGTGAGTTTGAATCGACAATTAAAACGAATATAATTAATTCTAATTATAAACAAGGCCTGAAATGGCGCTGTAGTTTCAAAAATTGAATTCAAACTTTGTTGGACTGTACCGGGTGCAAAACAAAACGGATTTGAGTGAAACCAAAAATATTTAAATCTGTTAGTGAATACCTTTCTAACGAATCTGAAAAATCAAAGTTTCGTAGCGGAAAGTAAAAGTTATGGCTAAATGAATTTTTAGAAAGGTCGCTATGGAATTTATATAGCCTGTGAAATTGGCCATTTTGCATACGACCTCGGAATTCGACGAAACCACTTTTGTTGGATCCGGGATGTGAAGTTATTGCTAGGTTTCAAATTTCATAATTTTTGAAGCTAGTATGTGAGCGTGGCAAAGGAAAACGTGTTTTGGTCAATTATAGTTAAATTGGATCGACCAGAAATGGGCCTTTTTGCAAACGGTCTCAGAATTCGACGAAACTAGTTTTGTTGGGACCGTATCGTCAAAACATAGCCAGATTTATTTTTCTGGAATTTTTCGAATCAGTTTGTGGCCCTGGCAAATTGAAATGTACGTTCAAATCAAATATTAAATGTTTTATATTTTAATTTGAAGGAAAACTGACTGAAACAGTCGAATGGGCCTACGAAACATATCCCATTGTGTTCGAAATGGGGGTAAAACGCTAGGGACGACAGTCATTGGGTTTGGATTGGGGTTCATGAGTGAAAGAGGATATTTTCGAAATTTAAAAATATATAAACAAATAAAATATTCTCACTGGTCCACATCTCTTTCGCTTTCCCGTAACCCATTAGTGCGCGCAACGGAAAGCAGGTCAACACCTTCTCTCTTCGATTTCTCCCCCGTTTCACAATGAAATCGAGTGATTCTTGATTCATTTCAAAGCTCTTCGTCTCCTCTTTAAATCCATCTAAGGTTTGTTAGTTATCATCAAGTGAGGAGGGAGATACGGGTCCTCAAAGTCAGTGATTTCGGAGCGCCGCCGAGCCTCCATGGCGCCACCGAACTGAGTGAGACCGTCGGCGCCGGGAAGGTGTTTCGAAGCTCTTCGACGCTGTGTGAGCCAATTCTCCTATCGCGCAACAGTTTGATCGAAAGATCAAAACCTAGTTTTGAACCATCGTGAAAGGTGGGTCCTTTATTACATCTGAACATTGAAAAATCATATCTTTTTTATTTCTTGACGAAATTCGATGAAATAGGAAACATCGTGACCATGTGGACATCTTCTACATTTTAGAAGGGACCGCATATTATTCTGAGCCTTTTGCTATTTTTGGTGGAGTGGAACCCAAGGTGAGATTTCTAATTTATAAACGATATGGAAAACGACGATGTATAAATTATATAGTCGATGTATGAGTTATATAAGCGTTGTACACCTCTTGTATAAGCATTGTATAAGTTGTACGTTCGATTTTTAAGTTGTATATGCGTTGTAAAAATTATATATGTGTTGAAATAAAAGTGAATTGCTATATATATATATATATATATATATATATATATATATATACGCCCCTCGTCCACAAAACATGGACGATATTTATTGGTTGTGATTAGTGTGAAACTTGATTGATAGCGAATGGTTGATTGGAATTGTTTGTGGTTGATATTGATTGATTGCGGTTGAAAAATACCCGTTTGTGGTTGAGAAATATTTGGTTGAAACCACATAGGATTAGTTTGTGGAAATGAAATAAATATATACGTGCCATCTGCGTGCGAACTAGATGCATGATTCCCCATTGTCAAAAACCGCGAGTTATAAGGTAGAGCGAGGAGTCATACTAGGGACGGTCCCGGTTTTAACTACCCTGCCGTTATGCTGCCGAAATTTTGAATAATATTCATGTGTTTGAATTATTTTCATTTGTTGAAACTATATTTATTCGTTGAATAGAAAACCTTCATGTGTTGAGTCGATATTCATTCGTTGAATAGATATTCATGTGTTGAATGGTGTTCGTGTTTTAAATATAAAAATCACATTTTTATCTATATATATAAACTATAGAAAACCTTCATGTGTTGAGTCGATATTCATTCGTTGAATTGAAATTCATGTGTTGAATGGTGTTCGTACTTTAAATATAAAAATCACATTTTTATCTATATATAAACTATAGAAAACCTTCATGTGTTGAATCGATATTCATTCGTTGAATTGAAATTCATGTGTTGAATGGTATTCATATTTTGAAATAAATTGTTTTATAATAAAAATCCTATTTTTATCACCTATATGAACTATAGAAAATAATCGTATTTTGAAATAAATTGTTTTATAATAAAAATCCTATTTTTATCACCTATAGGAACTATAGAAAATAATCGTGTTTTGAAATGAATTGTTTTACAATAAAAATCACATTTTTATTATATACATGAATTGTTAAAAGTAGCGAAGTGTTGAAATAGAAGACAGTTGGATAAAAATATAATTTTTATCAAATGTATGAAAGGAATATAGCTTTGAAATCGAAAAATCGATATATATATATATATATATATATATATATATATATATATAAATAGAATTGAAATGTATCGAATAACGACGCTGCAGTTTGTATTTTGAAACCGTGATTTCAAACGATTATACCGAGAGATCCGACCATCGGATTTTCCCGAAACCACAACCGTTGGGTCCGCTTTGGAAATATCTTTCCAACGGCACCAACTTTGTAAAGATCCAACAGTTGGATTGTCTGGAATGTTCAATTCAAATATGAAGAAAAACAGCGCCAGAATCGATTATATATATATATATATAAGTATATTTAATCGAATAACGACGCTGCAGTTCGTATTTTGAAATCGAAAATTCAAACGATTATACCGGGAGATCCGACCGTCGGATTTTCCCGAAACTGGAACCGTTGGATTCGTTTGGAATAGATCTTTCTAATGATGTAAATTTTGTGAAGATCCAACGGTTAGATTTTCAGTTATGTGTAAATCAAATCTGGAGAAAAACAACTCCACGGCCGCGTTATGGCCCGAAGCGTCGTTTTGAATAAATTGGCTATTTTAAAATAAATAAAAATAGCGATAAATCGTTATAAAATATTATAATGATATGGATGTGAAATTTAGAAATTAACTGAAGATTGGCTAAGTCGAATGGTTTCTTGGGTATTGATCTGATGTTGGTTTCGACCTTCGGGGTTAATATTTGGGAAATCGCTCTCTTACTGATTGACGGTTAGTGGCTAATAAATTGAAATGATGCGTATGTATGTTAGTGTTGCACTTATTTATTATATACGCGAGTTGCTCAGAAAGACCGGGTTTATCCCATTCTGAAAAATTGAATCGACGATAAGAAGTCGAAGATGAAGACGGGGGTTGAAGACCGATCTTCACCTCGTTTGGATGGTCACTGAGGTCCTGATTGGGAGGCATCCCGAAATATGGATAATTAGTGGTGATCGTCCAGACGTACGTGGGAATCGATGAATATGCGAGGTATTTTGTGCCTCCGGTTTCGTTCAGACCCAGAACGGACTTGTAAATGGACTGTGTGTCTGACATTGGATTTTATTCTTTGTTGATTGATCTCTATTGAATATACATCTGTTTGGCGGCGGAGAATTTATTCTTTTTCTTAACGCCCTTCTCTGAAACGCACGAGCTCAGAGGTTGTATATCGATGGACATCAGTCGCATGGCATGAATTGCTAGTGTGGCATGCCTAAGTGGCAAATGATCAAGGCTTCTGTTGAAAAGCAAAGTCTTGTGGTGATGATCAAAGCACCGCCTGTGTGGCATAGCTTTGTGTATAACATGAATTCGCGAGCCTCACACCCCGGTATGGACCAGAAACGGGAGAAGGACCTCAGTGAGGGCATGCGTTTCTTTCTAGCGAGGAGTTGTGTCGGTGTTTTTACACGGCCTGACATTTTACTTATGTGGATGATGGATAGCGAGGCGCCTCGGATATATTGGTCGATCTAGGACCGATGGAGTCATTCATTGTCTCATTTATGCCCCATAGGGCGGGGAGACGTAGTGTTCAGGCATAATAATCCACATCGGTGGACCGGCCCTGACGATCCAGGGGCAGTTGCGGCTGTTCCTGAGACATGGGCTGGATTGTCTCGAATTCGGTAAAGGACTGTCTTTTTCCTTGGATCATGACGGAATTCCAATTTCCAAATACGTGACTGTGCGGTTTTGATTGTATATATATATGGCGACATGATATAAGGTACCCATGCCGTCTATGATTGATAGTTTTGATTGAAATTGTTTTTGAAACATATAAACACTAGTAATAATATCAAATGCTTTTGTTTTATTCGTATCAATCATATTTTGGCCATTATAAGGTAAAACTCTATCCTCCGGTTTGCGTTGCATTGTGTGATGGGAACTGAGTCTTATAATTGCTTCACTTTTATAAAAAGCATTGCGATGTTTAAAAGAAAGATTTGTTTTTAAAGCACTGGCAATCCAGTGGAGTAAACCCGTTCCACGAAAGTGGCGTGGTCCTGTGATTAGCCATATTATAAATGTGTTGAGTAGATTTCTCATACCAGTCCCATGACTGACTCGTAGTTTGTTTCACTTTCAAACTCGGGTGCCCCTTTTTCTACACGGGCAGCCTTGTATTCAGGTTTAGCTGGCTCTTTCTGGATAGCTGGAGCTGAAGATGGATTCTATTATTTATCTCTTTTTATGTTGTTCAGCTCCTATTGTACATATTTTGTTTGTTTCCGCTGTAGACATTTATGTATAGCTGAACTGTATTTGTACTAAGTATGATCCTGTATACTGTGTAACTCTGATGATTACGTTTATCCAGTATATTCTATTTTGCATTATCTGGTGTATTTATTTAATTCTGTCTTTCTATTATCTATTTATGTGTTATATTCCAAGGATTACCCTTGCCGTCGTCAGTATGGGGCTTGGGGTCGTCTCACTGAATTTATTTTTCAAAAGTTGAAATGGAATTCCGAATGAATTTAGAAATATTAACTTGTTTTTAACAATAAAACAAGAAATTGAATTTATAAACAATATTTGGAAAGAAATGTTATCATTTGATAATATTAAATTTTAATTTCAAGTCTGAATTTAAAAAGGAAAATTTATTTTCTAGAACCAGAATTGAATTTAAAATGAAATTTGAAATAGAAACTAGTTTAAATTTTTAAAACCATAAGTGGAATTTATAAACGATGTTTATAAATAAAGAAGGGAATTTTCAGTGGATAATTTATAATTTAAATTCAAGTATAATTTTAAAATGGGATTTATAATTGAGAATTGTTTCAAAATGAAGTAATGGAATTATTTCCGATGTGCGGAATGTAGAATGAAATGAAATAAATCCAACAGATTTTTATTAAAATTCGACTATGTCGAATTTATAATTTCAAATTATTTCAGAAGGGGTAATTTTGAATATATTTAGTAGAAATTATATTTTTGAACTATGAATCCTAAGAAGATAATACTTAAATATTTAAATATGAAAATAGCTGCGATGCTTATATTTATAAGTTATAATAATAAAATAAAACAGGAATCAAGTTCCAAATGGATTTCAAATTTACAAATATAAAAAAATGACAATTAAAAAGCATAATTGTAAATGAAATAGAAAAGGAATTTTGTCGATAAATAATGTCAGGTTTGTATTACAAACTCCTATCGGTCTCGAGATAAGAACGTTGTCGATCAAGGTCTGAGAGGTAATTAAAATACTCCAACTTGAACAACTTCACTATTATCAAGGGTTGATATTAGTTTGTAATGGAAAAGGATGTTGAATAAATAGGTTTCCTATAACTGGAATTTATAATCGAAATTCGATTATATCGAATTTTCATAAAATAATTTATGTTCAAGGAAGTTGAATTTGATATAGAAATTGAGCTATAAATAATTTATGATCGAGTTATGAATTTTCAAAATTTTTGGAAAATCGAGATATTTAAGTTAGATTTAGAGAACGATTTTAAGTCATATTTAAATACATCGAGGATTGAGATTGGAAAACGAAGTTAACGTTTATATGTAAATTATAATTAAAACGAGCTCGCCGCAGTGCAGTAGTTCGTGATTTGGTGACTCGAACTTCAGTTGAGTATACAGAACTCAATATATGTCTGAATTTGATGAAACAAGAAACTCCCAGACCTATTGAATAATAATTTTCTAATAAACGAGAAAAATCTGGATTTTGTTATATAGATTTTGAGTTATGTCAAAATCAAATATTCAGAAAAACAGCGCCATAATCGTCCTAAACCATAACGGTTTATAAAACTAAATAAAAAAAAATTTAGTGATTAAAATCTGTGTCTCAAATAGTACAAATCCACTCTTGAATTTAGAACTGAATATGAACTCAAATGGAGTAGATGAGATGATTTTTGGAACAAAAACCGGATTTTTAATTATCAAATGAAGTTAACTAATTTCTTTGAAATTAGTTGATAGAGTTTTGGCCGAATTTAACTTTGTTAAGTAATTTGAAATTGCTAATGGAATTTGGGAATCCTGGTTGGAACTTGAATTAAATTTTGGAATTTGACATGGAGATTGAATTCAACTTATATATATAAGTGAATACAATAATATTTGAATGTGAGAAGTTCAAACTGAAAGTGGATTAAGAAAAAGGGGTAAATTGGCAATAAAATGGTAAAGTGAATATGATTGAAAGCTCAAAGTTGAATTGAATTGGAATTGGATAAGTACATGATAGACAAGTATTGGATGAAGCTAAGAGTGCAAAAAGAGTATGAAGATTTATAATTTAAGTGCTCGACAAAAAGGTACATGTTTCGATTTCCATATGAGGTTTTATATGCCGAATCAACAAGCCGCTTGGCTTTTTGATTTTCTTTTTGAATGGTAAAGGCTTAGAGAGGCGAGTTGGGGTTTGAACGATTGACCGACACAGGGGAGGTGCTGACGAAATTTTCCATAAATTTATGGAGTTAGAATATTTTTAAGAAATTTTGAAAATATAAATCAGTTTGCCGATATATATTTAATTTGATAAGGGGAATTGGAAATATAGTTAGTGAATGAATATTAATTAAAAAGGGCTAGTGATTGTTTGATGGATGTTTTATTTTCCTTTGATAGTTAAATCACCGGCTATCAATGATTTTTGACCATCGTTGTCATTACGGAGAGACCGATTGGATTTATTATCCGAAAACCACTCCATATAAACATAGGCGTTGCGAATCAGATTATGCTGAAGATAATCGAAGAAGGAGTAAAAATGCAAGGGTTGTTTTGTTTGTCCAGACCCAGGACAACTCGTATGGACGAATGTATGACAGAGTATTCCTAACGGATCACATAAGACAATCTTTTCAAGATATTACGTCTAGTGGCGGAGGAATTCGTTTCTCTTAGCATTTATACCCGTAATATTTTTGATAAGATCAACTAGTGATTTGACGGGTTTGACGATGTGGCATTCAAAGTGTATGGTGGCCAGATGTTCTAAAGAGATATACGTAGCCTCAAGCCTCACAACCGGGAAATGAAAAAAATCGGGCAGGCAGCATGGCTAGGTGGGTCATTCCTAAGCAGGGTATATTTGTCACCGATCTAAAGAAAATTCATTATTTATTCTTCTTTTGATTCTATATCCTACGGATTACGATTGGACGGCCGACAATTGTGGGTGACAATATATTCGATACACTCAAGCTAAATGAGTGGTCGGTCATGTGTGGGCCGGGTCGCAAGATGTTCTTGTTGAACCCCAGTGTATCCCCTCTAGAGTACACTGATCGGGAGGTAGTCTCATACCTTGTCATAGTTGGAATCCAATCTCCAATAAGCACCCTGCGGTTTTTTATTTTATATTATGTATGTGAAGCGTGAGATGTAAGCATTCTGCTATTTGATTATTTATTTGATTAGATATTATTATAATATCACTGGATTTTGATATCCAAATGGTTTGGTTATAGTAAGGAAAAAACCGTCCATGTTTATGTGTGGGCTGGTCTTACTATTACCCTTTCTTTCAAAAGATTTTTCAAAGTTAAACAATATGGTTGGAGTTTACTCACACTAGTCTCATCACTGACCCAGAGTTTATTTTATTTGTTTTTCCTAAACTCTTGGGTGCCCTAATTTGTACAGGCAGACAAGTGTTTCAGGTTTTTACAGATACACTTGGAGGATTTTGAAGCAGGAGGCTTCACCGTTAGTTATTTAGAGTTATTTCCGCTGTATTAAATATTGTATAGTGCTCTGATGTTGGTATGTATATATGATACAAAATTTTTGTATTCAAAGGATTTTTTTATATAATATATTTTATTCGTTCTGCTGTGAAGTTCTGTTTTTGTTATTTCTGTTGTTCTTCTATCTGTTCTGTTTCTTTAACCCTAATGATTCGTATTTCTGTATTGTTTGAGTTGGACATGTGTTGTATTAGTCAGCTCAGATAGTACGAATTTGTGGGCCATTACAATTGGTGTCAGAGCTTAGGTTGAGCGAACACCTAGGCTTTGGTGGGGGTTTACTCATTAGAGGTAGGGTCAGTAGTACCCTAGAATGAGTTGAGTGTGTATATATGAGAGAGCTTATTTGTTATTTAATATAAAAATTGTTTATATTGTGTTAACTTATCTTTTGAGTGGTTTATGAATTCTGGTCGAATCGTGGGACGCCACGACACCGATAGGAGTTTCTAAACACTTGAACAGAATAGTTCGACATAATATTGTTTTAAAGTGGGTAAATGAAATAATTTTACCCAAAATTATATTTTGATATAAAGGTGAATAATTTTCTAAAATTATTTATATATAGATGAGTTGGTTGTTGTTATTATTATAATCATATGAGATTAAAAAATTAAAATGGTTATATACAATCAAATATAATTTGTATATGAATAATATACAAATGAGAATGAATATATGTATTTAAATGATTTCAAAAGAGTTTGAAATAAATACTGGGTATTTGAATTCTGAAATTTAACTAAAACAAGCTAATGGATCGAAGTGAATAAAATCATCTTGAATGAATTTGAATGCATATGAATGAAAAATGAAATACTGAGTTATAACAAAGTGGGCTTTGGAAAAGTTAACGGGTCTATAGCATTTCTTCTGCCTCAGTAATATCGGGAACGAAATTCTTTTAAGGGAGAAGGAATTTAATGTCTCGAATTTTTAGCCAGTTAATATTGTATATTTAAATTTATTTTGAATATTTGTTTTGAATAATAATATGATTTTCTTTATTTAATTTTATCGATTTAAAAATCGATATACAAATTTATAATCAAATATATCAGATATCGTAAAACGAAACGATAATAACTGAATTCGAAGTTAAAACTGAATCGAAACAATTCAGTCAATTAAAATAAATTCTACGTTGAATTAGAACGATAATAATTATTTATTATCAAAGAATTTAAGTAATTGAAACTGATTTATATTTTTATCAAATTAATTTAAATCATCGGTTTAAATTAATATCTTCTTCATATGATCAAATTAAGATTTCGGAATCAATTCCATTGTCTCCAGAATAGCGATATAATCCTAGAGATGTTGGTCGTCACATTTAAAATAGAGTTCGGTAACTCAGGTAATTTTAATTGAATCTATCCATAATCATTTCTAAATCAGTATATAATAAAGAAAAATAAATTAATTAAACCAAATCAGGGCCGACCTATCTTCTTAAAACACAGACCTCACCTATATTTTCATAGCTAATTAATGGCATCATCCTAACAAATAAATTCATGCAAATCTAAGTTTTTCCTCGAGCACACACTTCTGTTCCTTTCCTTTACTACAGAGTAAAACAACGAAGTAATGGCAATGTACTACTAGTTTCTCGTTCGCACTATATAAATCCATCCATGCCTTCCTTATTTCACATTCCAAAAAAACAAAGCATTTTTAATCTAATTTCCTTTCATTCCTCCTCAGTCTTTCAAAATCGAATTCCACTGACGAAAAAAAGGGAAACATAATCGAATTTGAATCTTAATCGAGATTTAGTGTTATGCACTCAAAAATAGAGGGTTGGACAGTGACTGTCGCGACTTAGGGTTGCCACTCGAATGACTTTTGAGGTCGAATTGAAAACAAAGAAAGGCAGCGCGTGGGGAGTTGGCCGAGATTAAGGTTTCGAAAGTCAACGCTGATGGTGTTGGGTCAGTTCGATGTCGCGATGGAGTTTGTACTGGAGGGTAGGATTCGGGATTTAGGGATTCAAATTCCAAGTCGCAATAACAGTTAGGGAATCGAGATCTGGTTTGGAGGGGTACGACGAGCCGATGATATCGAAGGACGGGCTGTGTGTTTGGGGGACTCGAGATGATGTGCGATGACCCTCAGGGGATTGCGGTTGTTGGAAAGTTTGATCTGTGTTTTTTTTAATAGCGCAGTGTACGAACAAACGTGGGTAAGGTTGGTTTTCGACAGTAAGGGTTTGAGGAGCTCAATCTGTATTTTGGGAGATAATGGGGTTTGGCAAGATAGTGAAAGGAAAATGGAGTGAAGCAGAGAGGTTTTTTGGCTTTGCAGTAATGGTTTGAGGACACGTTGATGATAAGGAGATGTAGAAGAAGGGGCGATTGGAACTGGATGTTTGGTGTGAAGGTATTGGAGCTTGCGTAGTGGTGAAGGCTGGTGTAAGGGAAAGAGATGGTCATTTGGAAGGGGGTTTGGCTGGATAGTAATCTGGGAAGGTTTGAGATCATTTGCAGTGGTATGGAGCCGCGGTAGTGAGTATAGGTAACAGAAAAGGAATGGTATAATTTGTCAGTGAGTTTGACAAAATGCCGAAGTGGATAAGTCAGTACTTGGGTTGTTCTTTCTGTGGAAGTGGATCAGTAATCTCTGGATATGCTCCATCGATTGGTCGGATAATTCAAAGACAACGAGGATCCAGTTAAACATATGAGTTGATTCAAGGCCGAGTCGATAAGGAATATAAACAGAGTATTCGACAAAGGAAAAATTGAGGTGAGTAAATCTCACTTAAAAGTTCTTTTTAAATTTATTTTTAATCATTCAAAATAAATTATTGGTTGTTTGAATGCATGAATGAATTGCTGTTTATTTATATACTATAGTTTTTATATATATTAGTTATTTAGGCTTGGTTGTTGTGGCTAGTGTATATATATTGGATATTTCCCACAGTACCTTTAGCGGAAGCCCGCAGTATCATTAGCGGATGACCCTATCCCCCACGATATATGAGTGGATGACCTTCTATATCGCGATATCCTGCCTTGAAGCAGGATTGGTATTATTAATGTTGACTGACATATGTGGATACAAGAAAACAGGTTGGAGGTATCCAACTGGATCCCCTAAAATTTATAATTGTTTATTTTCATATATATATATATATATATATATATATATATATATATATATATATATATTATCATATATGATGTGTTTGAAACCTGTGATTGATAATTTGGTGTTTTTGGATGTTGAAATATCACTGGCCCTAGAGCTTGATATTTAAAAATAAAAATAATAAGAATTTTTTGATTTTAAATAGAAAATTTATTTTTCGGAATAGAAATTGAATTTCGAATGGTTTAGTAAATATTAACTTGTTTTTTTTAATAAAATAAGTAGTCAAATTTATAAGCGATGATTAAGATTGAATAGAAAAATCATCATTGGGTAATTTAGAGATGGAAAGCTCAAGTGTCAGCTTTAAAAGGGGAATTTATTTTCCAAAAATTAAAATGAAATTTGAATGAATTTAGAAATATTAACTTGTTTTTAATAATAAAACAAGAAATTGAATTTATAAACAATATTTATAAATGGAAAGAAATATTATCATTTGATAATATTAAATTTGAATTTCAAATCTGAATTTAAAAATGAAAAATTATTTTCCAGAACGAGAATTGAATTTCAAATGAAATTTGAAATAGAAACTGGTTTCAATTTTTAAAACCAGAAGTGGAGCTGATAAACGATGTTTATAAGTAAAGGAGGGAATTTTCAATGGATAATTTATAATTTAAATTCAAGTATAATTTAAAATGGGATTTATAATTGAAAATCGTTTCAAAATGAAGTAATGGAATTATTTCCGATGTTCGGAATGTAGAATGAAATGAAATAAATCCAGCAGATTTATTATTAAAATTCGACTATGTCGAATTTATAATTTCAGATTATTTCAAAAGGGGAAATTATGATTATATTTAGTAGAAAATATATTTTTGAACTATGAATCCTAAGAAGATAATACTTAAATATTAAAATATTAAAATAGTTGTGATACTTATATTTATAAGTTATAATAATAAAATAAAACAGGAATCAAGTTCCAAATGGAGTTCAAATTGGAAGTTTGTTTTAAAGATATATAATATAAGGAAAATAATTTGGAAACAGATGTTATAAACGGGATGAAGTAATTTCCATTGTGTAATTTGGAAATAAATTTCCAAATATAAGAAATGACAATTAAAAAGCATATATGTAAATGAAGTAGAAAAGGAATTTTGTCGATAAATAATGTCAGGTTTGTTTTACAAACTCTTATCCGTCTTGAGATAAGAACGTTGTCGATCAAGGTCTTAGAGGTAATTAAAATATTCTAACTTGAATGACTTCACTATTATCAAGGGATGATATTAGTTTGTAATGGAAAAGGATGTTGAATAAATGGGTTTTCCTACAACTGGAATATATAATTGGAATTCGATTATATCGAATTTTTAAAATAATTTATGTTTAAGGAAGTTGAATTTGATATAGAAATTGAGTTGTAAATAATTTATGATCGAGTTATAAATTTTCAACGATTTTGGAAAATCGAGATATTTAAGTTAGATTTGGAAAACGGTTTTAAGTGATATTTACATACATCGAGGAATGAGATTGGAAAATGAAGTTAACGTTTATATGTAAATTATAATTAAAATGAACTCGCAGCAGTGCGGTAGTTCGTGATTTGGCGACTTGAACTTCAGTTGAGTATACAGAACTCAATATGTGTTTGAATTTGATGAAATAAGAAACTCCCGGACCTATTGAATAATAATTTTCTGATAGAAGAGAAAAATCTGGATTTCGTTATATAGATTTTGTGTTATGTCAAAATCAAAATTTTAGAAAAACAGCATTATAGTCATTTTAAACCATAACGGTTTATTAAACTGAATAAAATAATTTTAGTGATTAAAAATTCGTGTTTCAAATAATACAAATCCAGATTTGAATTTAGAACTGAATATGAACTCAAATAGAGTAGATGAGATGATTTTTGGAACCAAAACCGTATTTTTAATTATCAAATAAAGTTAACTAATTTCTTTGAAATTAGTTGATAGAGTTTTGGTCGAATTTAACTTTGTTATGTAATTTGAAATTGTTAATGGAATTTGTGAATCCGAGTTGGAACTTGAATTAAATTTTGGAATTTGACATGGAGATTGAATTCAACTTATATATATAAGTGAATACAAGAATACTTGAATGCGAGAAGTTTAAACTGAAAGCGGATTAAGAAAAAGGGGCAAATTGGTAATAAAATGGTAAAGTAAATATAATTGAAATCTCAAAGTTGAATTGAATTGGAATTGGATAAGTACATGATAGAAAGGTATTGGATGAAGCTAAGACAGCAAAGAGAGTATGAAGATTTATAATTTAAGTGCTCGACAAAAAGGTACATGTTTCAATTTCCATATGAGGTTTTATGCGCCGAATCGGCAAGCCGCTTGGCTTTTTGATTTTCTTTATGAATGGAAAAGGCCTAAAGAGGCGAGTTGGGTTTGAACGATTGACCGGTACAGGGGAGGTGCTGGCGAAATTTTCCAGAAATTTAAGGAGTTAGAGTATTTTTAAGAAATTTTGAAAATAGAAATCAGTTTGTCGATATATTTTGAAATTGATAAGGGAAATTGGAAATATAGTTAGTGAATTTATATTAATTAAAAAGGGCTAGTGATTGTTTGATGGATGTTTTATTTTCCTTTGATAGTTAAATCACCGGCTATCAAAGATTTTTGACCATCGTTGTCAATACGGAGAGATCGGTTGGATTTATTATCCGAAAACCACTCCGTATAGACATAGGCGTTGCGAATTAAATTATGTTGAAGATAATCGAAGATGGAGTAAAAAGGCAAGGGCTGTTTTGTTTGTCCAGACCCAGAACAACTCGTATAGACGAATGTCTGACAGAGTATTCCTTACGGATCACATAAGACAATCTTTTCAAGATATTACGTCTGGTGGTGGAGGAATTCATTTCTCTTACCTTTTATACCCGTAATATTTTTGAGAAGATCAACTAGTGATTTGACGGGTTTGACGATGTTGCATTCAAAGTATATGGTGGCCAGATGTTCTAAAGAGCTACACGTAGCATCAAGCCTTACAACCGGGAAATGACAAAAATCGGGCTGACAGCATGGCTAGGTGGGTCATTCCCAAGCAGGGTATATTTGTCACCGATCTAGAGAAAATTCATTATTTATTCTTGTTTCGATTCTGTATCTTACGGATTACGATTGGACGGCGGACAACCGTGAGTGACGATATATTCGATACACTTAAGCTAAATGAGTGGTCGGTCATGTGTGGGACGGGTTGCAAGATATTCTTGTTGAACCCTAGTGTATCCCCTTTAGAGTACACCGATCGGGAGGTGGTCCCATACCTTGTCATAGTTGGAATCCAATCCCCAATAAGCGCCCTGCGGTTTTTGATTTTATATTATGTATGTGGAGCGTGAGATGTAAGCGTTCTGCTATTTGATTATTTATTTGATTACACATTATTATAATATCACTGGATTTTGATATCCAAATGGTTTGGTTATATTAAGGTAAAAATAGTCCGTGTTTATGTGTGGGCTGGTCTTATTATTACCCTTTCTTTCGAAAGATTTTTCAAAGTTAAACAATATGGTTGGAGTTTACTTACACTAGTCCCATGACTGACCTATAGTTTATTTTGTTTGTTTTTCCTAAACTCTTGGGTGCCCAAATTTGTACGGGCAGGCAAGTGTTTCAGGCTTTTACAGATACACTTGGAGGAGCTTGAAGTAGGAGGCTTCACGGTTAGTTATTTAGGGTTATTTCCACTATATCCAATATTGTATAGTGCTCTGATGTATGTAACAACCCTGTTTTCGCCGTCAAAATTATACGTGATTAATTAAAAACAAAAGTGTTAAATTTGGATTGTGTCAATTTTTGCCAAAATTTTACATATATTAATTAAAATAAAAAATGTTGAATTTGAATTAGAACGATTCGCTAATTGTATAAATATACTAAATTTGATAAAGAACTTATGACAACAAAATGGTTTTGTTTTTATATGATTGAAATAAATGGAGATATAATTCATTTATATTGAATGTTGGATTATCAAAATAAATACCGAGCGTTGAGACAAAATAATATATATGTGAGAGCAACAAATTGGTTATTGAGCATGATGTGCATCAGACTATAACGGATATGAATTAGTTTTGTTATTTTTAAATAATTTTATATAAATAAAAACCATAAGATAGATATTTTATTGAACGTTAAATCAATAAATAAGTCAGTCGAGTGTCGAGTACAATAAAATTGTTAATCGTAGACAACGAAACGACTTACGAATAGTTTTACGTTAGGATTGAATTTTATTTACAATTAAATTCAAAGTTTAAAGTACAATATAATGTTAAAAGAGATAATAAGAATCAAACATACATTAGAGCCCAAGCCCATTTAAATGCGTTGACCCTTTTCTATTCTGCAACCTTCTTTTGGGTACGTGGAAAACTATTTCCCTAACTTAATCTTCCAAAACGATTTCCACTGAATCCTAGTTATCAAAAAATCATGAATCCATAGGAAAAAAAAATATAGGGCAGCACCGGAGATCGACACAGCGAAGGGAGGCTGCGACCTGGACTTCGGGTAGGGGGGCGAGTCTAGAGTGGACGGTTTCACCTAAAGAATTGACCAAGAGGCAACGTATGGTGCTTTGTTGCGTGGTGTATGGCGGTTGTGAGAAGGGGAAGTGCGCTTTCAATTTGTAGGAGCCTGGCATGGAGGCGAATTGGGATTTGCAACGGTGTTGAGCTGAAGAGGGTCCATGCACGGAAGAGCGGTTGAAGATTTGTGTTTAGGAAGAAAAAAACAGCAAATCAACTATGTTCATTAACGTTTGAGTTTGGTCAGTAATCCTCACTCATATCTATGTCTTTTTCCATTCTAGTTATACATACATATGTGTTTTTATCATTTTGTGCTTGATTTATTTGGGTAACTGCATTACTGGAATTTTAATTTGTTGCACATGCTTGAGTTGGATGCTTGGTTGAACCAGATGTGATATGATAATAATTTGAGTGTTGTGCAATTATTAATGAATCCAATTAATTGTGGAGTTTTGAATTTTTTGGATGTGTTAAAATACAAAGGAGACGCTATCTATTTTGGTCCATCGTTATAACATTTTTTTGTTTGATTATTTTTTAATTTAATTTTAAGTAAACTACTTATTCTTAAATATCGTCGTATAGTTGAAATTATACATTTATCATCCTAAAGAATATACCTAAGTAGATATAAGTAAATTAATTTATATTTCAATATTAAGTTGATGGCATGGATCTTTAATAAGTGTGTTCACTGTATTAGAAATTATTTCACTTACAAGATTGTTTGGAAACTTGAACATGATTCTCCGTATATTATTTTATTTATTTTGTTTTCTAGTTTATTTATTTATTTCCATTTCCTTAAATATAAATTTCTAATTTATGAATGATTCACTATTGATATTGATTTGATTTATGATTTGGAATTGATGCAGTGATGACATCTTTTATATGATTTATGATTTTTACATTCTATGTAACGAGAAATTTGAATAAACGGTTTGGTGAAACCGTCTGGTATGGGACTTTTGGTATCATCTTTCTAGTTATTCACAAGACTTATTATATAGAGTTTGAAGGGTAGGTGTATTATACGAGCTTGGTTAAATTCCATTCCCATCTAATTGAAACTATTTTATGATATTTATGTGTTTTCCATTGTAGAGTTGATAAGTAGTTAGTGAACCAGTAGTGAGAACGTGTGGTATGGGACACTGTAACCGCTACTTGGTTTACTGACTATGAGTTAATAACGCATATTGTGTTTGATAAGCCAGTACTTTGCTTCGGGGGGAAGCCGGGTGTAACAACCCGTATTTTTATAACGTGTTATAACCATAAATCAAGGCAGAATTAATTTTTAAAATAAAAATCAATGGCAATGGGTGACGCCATTATGTTCATCTCGAAATTCTGCTTGGAAACGAGTCCGAGTTTTCGAAAATCGGAGCCCGTATGACCAAGTTATGACCCTTCATAGTTTCAGAAATTTCAAGTTCAAAAACAGCTCAGAATTCAAATTCAAATTTCGAATTCAAACCCTAGAACGGACTGGGCGGGAAATTTCCCTCCCAGGACCAGGTCGACCTGGGGGTCGACCATAGTGTCGACCTGCCCAGGACCAGGTCGACCATAGAGTCGACCTGGGTGTCGACCTGGTTGCCAAGCCCATTTTTGAGTCAGAGTTCACTCTGATGTTTCTAGTCCGATTTCTATCTAAATTCGTTGGCCATACCCTATATAAACAGCCCCTAACTCTAGTCTCTCTACACAAATTCTCTCTGACCATATGCTGCTAAAAACTCTGGTTGAAAAGTAAGAGAAAAGGGATTGCTTCTTCTCCAATAAGGCTACGTATAGAGTATTGTTGTTTGGGGGATTTCTGTTAGACTCGAGATTCAACATCGCCTCTTTGTTTTCTAATTCTCTAACCACGTTCTGTAAGCCCCAGTTACTTTTAGATCTAAACTTTAAACTTAATATGGACATGTTGTAAATTGAGATTGAACCTAAGTATGATAATTATCTTGGATCTATCATTGTATATCTTGGATCTATCATTGTTCATTTTGGATCTATTATTTTGGATCTGCTATTTGTCCACCTTGGATCTATTCATCATGAATCTTGACTTGTAAGAAAATTTGCATGAAATTGATTTGGGCCTATACATGTTGTAGATCTAAAACCCTTAATGTCCATAATATTCATGCATGTGATGTTGAAGCAGTTGTTACTCACAAGTTTGGGGTTATTATCTTATGTCAACTGTTACCATGACTATCACCCTATTTTGCTAGATTTGATATTTGAGACCACTATTCCTTATACCAGTATTGTTGTAATCATTTATCTCAAGTTATACCATGCTTGACTTGTAATCACTTTTGCCATCTTATGCCAGTTCTTTCTATATTATTCCCTAATTAGATTTGTTTGTATCGATTCGAGTTTACGTGCAATGGGAATGTGATTGTGTAGATTAGGCAAAACATGAATTTACTATGAGCTTGAAACATTAACATTGTTATAATTTGAACCTGGATATGGACATGAACTTGACATGAAAACTTGAACATGGACATGACGCTAGAATGAATTTGAAAATGGCCAACTCGAGGTTAGGTTGAGTTTGCAGTGTAAATCTGCCCGGAACCGCCCGACGAATCCAGTGACTGCAAACAATAGGATCCAATGTGGGTAGTTGGTCATATCGCACGTAAAACCCGAGGTTAGACTATGTTGTGGTGTAAATCTTCCCGGAACCACCCGGCAAATCCAGTGATCACAACAACTAGTCTAATTTGAGAGGTTGGGGTGCATTAATGAATTAATGCCACATGATAGGGTTAAGTCATGAACCAATTGAATATACTTAACCAATTTGACACGATGATTTGATAGGGTTAAGTCATGAACCGCTTGAACACACTTAACCAACTTGATACATGATTTGGTAGGATTAAGTCACGAATTTAAATGACAACACCTAACCCATTAGAAACCCTAGTTACGCAGTCCTTTTCAGCAGTAACCCACTTAGATGTATCACGATACCCTGGGACTAGGCATGGTAGGGCACGATTACTGGGAAGATTGTAAGCGACCAGAATGATGGCTGAGTAGGTGCGCCATTGTAGGTTCAGGCGGACTATGGTCGTGCACGTAGTCCGGAGTTGAAAAAGCAAGCATTGGGCACCCGTAGGTTTACGCTGTGCGTACTTGATTCGTGTCAGTGGTTGGCACCATAGGACTTGATACACCCTATGGTGGACCTAGCATAGGTGACTACATTTCGTGATTGGGCCGTATGACACAGACACATGATGAGCCAGAACTTGTAGGGAGCCGATCGATTAGTAGATCGTACTGTAGAACCCCGTAATGGGTCATTTCATGATATTGGGCCAAGGGATCATTTCATGGTTAATACTTGACATGGGTTAGTATACTAGTACAGTTGGTGCAGCGAATCTTGAATATGTGGTGCTAGACTTGATTTATCTTGTTATCTTAGTTATCATGCCAGACTTATCATCATCCTTATGTTTACTCTCCGTTTATTCATGTCTTGTTAACTTTACTAGTTTTTATACTGAAAGTCACTAGGGCTTACCAGTCTTTATGACTGACCCTTTTTCTTTCGTTTTCCCCCCAGGTTCTTAGGGAGGAAACTCTAGCTCTTAGCTTGGAGTTAGCTTGCTTTCTGTCAGCTCATGTACGGTTTGGTCTTGAGCTATGCTATGGATGCACTTCTGCTATTTTTGGGGAATAATTTACTTTTGTTATTTTAAGTTTATGCTTCTTTATCTAGAACTTGATGTAATGGAATAATGACAATTTGTACTTTGGATATATAAGGTTTTGACTCTTTTCTTGAAAATAATGAGATTTGGTTTTTAATTTCCACCGCTGCTTTATTTATGTTTTGTCTTGTGATATCTCTGTGCATGTTTACCTAGATAATGCTCCACCAAAACTAGTGCATTCCCTTTGTGAGTGACCCTAGCGGAGGTGGGGTGTTACATTTGGTATCAGAGCAGAAGATTACTAGACTGGGCAAAAGTTTCAAAAACCTTCTGAAACTATTTTCAAAAACCATTTATAAAGGAGCATTTTTCAAGAAAAGTTTTATTTTTAAGAAAAGGCTATTCCCCAAAAGCCATTAGCACTTTCCTTTGTTTCCTCGTTTGAATCTTTTTCTTTTCGTTTTTCAGCATGTCTGATCTTAACCTTCCTGAGGGAGTACCAGTACCTGGATGGTTCCGAAGGTACTTGGAAGCTAGGGCCAACGGCGCGGGCCCGGCAGACATCTGTCCTCCTCCTCCCCCAATGGCCGCGGTTCCTCCTCCTCCTCCTGGTACCGTCTTTGCCAAAATATGCAAAGACTTTAAAGCAATGGGCGGTAAGAACTTCGTTGGAACTGAAACCTTCATTGAGGCACGAAACTGGCTAAAGGAGACTGAAGACTTGTTTATTATCTTCGATGTGGAGGATCATAGGAAAGTTCAGTTAGCTGCATGGTTGTTGAAAGAGGAAGCTGCATTTTGGTGGGAAGTCACCAACGCTACTAAGCCAGTTGAGACTTGGGCAGACTTTAGAGAGAGGTTTGGACTTAAATTCTTATCGTCAGCAGAAGAGAACCTTCAAATGGAGAGGTTCCTAGCACTTAAGCAAGGGGACATGACCGTTAGGGAGTACGTGAATAAGTTTAATCAGCTTGCTAGGTTCGGATTGGACTTGGTTAACATAGCTTAGAAGAAGGCTGTACGCTTTGCTCGAGGATTGAACGAGCCACTACACAGTTTGGCCATAACTCATATACCCATGGGGGTGACCTTTGAAATCTTGGTGGATATGGCCCTACTTCATGAGGAAGACAAGAATAGCAAGAAGGAGGTTAATCCTAATGAGACTCAGAATAAGAAGGTTGATTTAAAGAAGGGAGGCAACAAGAATAAAAAGAATAACAAGAACAACAACAACAACAACAACAATGCTAACAAACCACATGAGACAAGGAAGTGCAACTTTTGTGGTATTATGGGACAACTAGCTAAAGACTGTAGAAGGAAGAAGAGAAAGTTGGGTGAATGCTTTCATTGTGGAGATACTGGACACTTCAGTAAGGATTGCCCTAAGAAGCAAGGACAAGGGAAATGGCAGACCCAGCGAACATGACCTTCTAGAGGGCAGTTGCATGCTCTCAACACCACTCCAGCTCTTGACCGAGATAGTAATATTTCTATAGAAAGCCTTGTTTACATTTCTGAATTTCCTGTTCGAACCTTATTTGACTCTGGAGCATCGCATACTTTTATTTCTTCTGATATTGTTGAAAATCTGCACCTAAGTACTAGTCTAGTTGAGGATCCCGTTAGTGTTTCAAATCCAATTGGGGGCTCCGCTCATTTGTCTATGATTTGTGTGGATTTGAGGATTTCTATCTTAAGCGTAGAATTCACGTGTAATGCTTATGTTCTCGGATTTATGGGATACGGTTTGATCCTAGGTGTGGATTGGATGTCCAATTATAGAGCCGTTCTTGATTGTGAACGAAGGGTAATGAGGCTCATGACTCGCCTTGGTAATACCCTTGAAATTTCTTGTAACCCTAAGGGTCCGGTCATGTTGTGTTATCTTGAATCTCTTGACTCGTCCATCGACAATTTGCAATCTGTAAGAGTGGTCCGAGAATATCCAGATGTCTTTGATGAGTTGAAGTGGTTACCCCCTAAACGCGAGAAAGACTTCCGAATTTATCTTGTTGATAATGCCAAGCCTGTTTCATTGCCCGTTAGGCACATGGCCCCGCAAGAAAGAAGAGAGCTCAGTAAACAAGTTAAGGAGTTGCTTGAGAAAAAATTCATAAGACGAAGCATTTCTGAATGGGGTGCTCCGGTGGTATTCGCTACTAAGGAGAATGGTTCGCTTCGTCTGTGTGTGGAATATCGTGAGTTAAACAAGCTGACGAAGAAGAATAGGCACCCGCTGCCAAGAATCAACGATTTGTTTGACCAGCTTGTGGGAGCATCTATTTTCTCTCAACTCGATCTAGCCACAGGATTCCATCAGCTTAGAGTGGCTGAGGATAGCATTGACAAAACTGCGTTTAGGACTACAGATGGGTTCTTCGAATGGCTCGTCACGCCGTTTGGGTTAACGAATGCACCCGCGTACTTTGTAGATTTGATGAGTAGGGCGTTTCGGGAGTTCCTTAACAAGTTTGTGGTGGTTTTTGTGGACGATATTTTGATCTTCTCAAAAGATGAAGAAGAGCATGCTAAGCATCTCAACGAAGTCATGGATACGCTTAGAGCACACCAGTTAAAGGCTAAGTTCTACAAATGTCATTTTTGGAGAAAGGAAGTTCGGTTTCTTGGACATGTAGTTTCTAAGCAAGGTATAGCTGTGGACCCCGCGAAGGTAGTTAAGGTGCAAGACTGGGAAAATTCCTAAGAATGCAACGGAGGTTAGAAGCTTTCTCGGTTTGGCGGGCTACTACAGGAAGTTCATTGAGGACTTCGCTAAGATTTCAGCCCCTCTTACAAAGTTAACAAAGAAGAACCTAACTTTTGCATGGGACATAGAGTGTGATGTTGCTTTTCAAAGGCTTAAGAGAGCCTTTACTACAGCTCCAGTTTTAGCATTACCCGATGGAGGCAAGATGTTTACGGTGTACACAGATGTGTGCGGCACGAGATTAGGCGCTGTCCTAATGCAAGATGGAAGACTGATATGCTGTGGGGGCAGACAACTTAAAGTTCATGAGAAGAACTATCCCATGCATGACTTGGAGTTGGCGGCGATCATTTTTGCACTTAAATCTTGGCGCCACTATCTTCTAGGTGAAAAGTTCGAGCTGTACACTGATCACAAATCATTGAAGTACCTCTTTTCGCAAAAAGATTTGAATCTAAGGCAGCAGAGGTGGA
Organism: Allium sativum; assembly: GCA_030737875.1. Taxonomy (NCBI): domain Eukaryota; kingdom Viridiplantae; phylum Streptophyta; class Magnoliopsida; order Asparagales; family Amaryllidaceae; genus Allium; species Allium sativum. The sequence goes on along the minus strand of CM060909.1, from coordinate 672,492,711 downwards.
TGGAATTCTTGGCATCATATGACTTCGATATAGCTTATACCCCAGGCAAGGGTAACGTGGTGGCGGACGCGCTAAGTAGAAAAAGGTTGACTTTGATCCCCTTGTTTGTTGAAAGGAAAAGCCTTGAGTTTATAGCAACCTTTGATTTTACACCTGCTGTTGAGTCATTGGCTGCTACGCTAGCATCTCTTGAGTTAAAACCTACACTCCTAGATCAAATAGGGACTTCACAGAAGGAAAACCCACAGATAGTCGAAATCATGGACAAGTTGATTAGTGGTGATACGTCAAGTCACCTCGGTAGGTATGCCATAGATGACAAGGGATGGCTAAGGCATGATGGAAGGCTATGTGTCCCACAAGTGGAAGACTTAGTAAGGAAAGTCCTCGAGGAGGCGCATCACTCGAAGATGACCATACATCCCGGAGGGGATAAGATGTACAGGGATATGAAACGCAATTTCTTTTGGCCTGGAATGAAAAAGGACGTGGCAGAGTTTGTTTCGAAGTGCATGGTGTGCCAACAAGTAAAGGCCGAGTCGAAGAAACCCAGTGGGCTATTACATCCTTTAGAGGTTCCGCAATGGAAATGGGAGAGTATCTCGATGGATTTCGTGGATGGACTGCCTAGGTCAAGGAAGGGAAATACTAGCATATGGGTGATAGTTGATAGACTCACGAAAAGTGCTCACTTCATTCCGGTGAAAAGCAAGAGGACAACATCAGGGCCAGCGTCTATTTACCTTCGAGAGATAGTACGGTTGCACGGGGTTCCTTCTAGTATAGTCGGTGATCGTGACCCGATTTTCACTAGCCAGTTTTGGAATAGTCTACAAGAAGCAATGGGTACACGACTATGTTTAAGCATGGCCTATCACCCACAGACGGATGGACAAACCGAAAGGGTAAATAGGGTACTAGAGGATCTTTTGAGGCTATGCATTCTTGACTTTGGTGGTACTTGGGAAGACCATCTTCCTCTCGTGGAGTTTGCATATAATAATAGTTACCAAGCTAGCATAGGAATGGCACCGTTCGAAGCCTTGTATGGAAGACCGTGCAAGTCACCAACTTGTTGGTGGGAGACGACGGACATGCTTATACTTGGGCCCGACGTGATAAGGGACACTTCTGAGAAGATTGAGTTAATACGAAGACGGATGAAAACGGCCCAAGATAGACAGAAATCTTATGCGGACAAGAGAAGGACAGACCTAGAGTTCGAAGTCGGAGATATGGTCTTTATAAAAGTTTCTCCTTTACGCAATGTGGTTCGTTTTGGAGCGGTTGGAAAGCTAGCACCAAGGTTCGTTGGACCGTTCCCTATCACTAAGAGGATTGGGCAGATGGCCTATAAGGTAGACTTACTCGAGAAGCTGACCGGAGTACACAATGTCTTTCATGTCTCACATCTCCGAAAGTGCTTACATGAGTCAGCCGAAGTAGTTGAGCCAAGCATCCTTGAAGGCGTAAAAGTGGAAAAAGAAGCAACATTGAGGCGAGTTCCAATTCGTATCTTAGGAACGGAGATCAAGAAGCTTAGGAATCGAGAAATCAAGCTAGTTAACGTACAGTGGAGTGAAGCCCAAGAAGACGCAACTTGGGAAACCGAAGAGAAGATACGCGCGCTTTACCCATTTCTTTTTGAGGGTACATTCTCGATCTCTTTTCCTATAAACCTGAAAACCTTTCGTATCATGCTTTTACTACCTATGTTTGCTTTGTTATCTTCTCGATCTTATCTTGAGAACTTTAGGTAGAACCATATGGATGTAAAATGTGATTGAAACATGTTATGGTTGATGTTTGCAAGTGGTTGCTAGTGGATGCATGACACTCATTAGGCACTAGATCGGCTCAGTCACATTTTCATGTTGCATATGCATGAGTGCTTATACTTGTACATAGATGAAACTTGTTATGCTTTCACTTGGATGTTGCATATGAATGAATGTTATGTGCACTTATGTAGAGATTATAAATTATATTAGGAATTTTCATGACTCATTACACTAACATATTTTGCATTAAGGAGGTTTATTAAATCAGTAACCGCCTGATCTTTTGCATTAGATAAGTACATATACACACACTTACTTCATATGTTCATACAGCACTAGAAATCGTTCAAGGGCAATGGTGGCTTGTGGATGATGTTTTGAGTAGATGGATGATGGATGGTAGGATACGTTCTTCCTAACTTAGAGATTTCGGGGACGAAATCCTTTAAGGATGGGAGAATGTAACAACCCGTATTTTTATAACGTGTTATAACCATAAATCAAGGCAGAATTAATTTTTAAAATAAGAATCAAGGGCAACGGGTTACGCCAATACGTTCGTCTCAAAATTCTGCTGGGAAACGAGTCCGAGTTTTCGAAAATCGGAGTCCATATGACTAAGTTATCACCCTTCAAAGTTTTAGAAATTTCAAGTTCAAAAATAGCTCAGAATTCGAATTCAAACCGCAAAACGGATTGGGTGGGAAATTTCCTGCCAGGATCAGGTCGACCTGGGGGTCGACCATAGTGTCGACCTGCCCAAGACCAGGTCAACCATAGAGTCGACCTGGGTGTTGATTTGGTTGTCGAGCCCATTTTTTAGTCAGAGTTCACTCTGATGTTTCTAGTCCGATTTCTGTCTAAATTCATTAGCCAGACCCTATATAAACAGCCCCTAACTCTAGTCTCTCTACATAAATTCTCTCTGACCTTATGCTGCTAAAAAATCTGGTTGAAAAGTTAGAGAAAAGGGATTGCTTCTTCTCCAACAAGGCTATGTATAGAGTATTGTTGTTTGGGGGATTTCTATTAGACTCCAGATTCAATATCGCCTCTTTGTTTTCTAATTCTCTAACCACGATCTGTAAGCCCCAGTTACTTTTAGATCTAAACTTTAAACTTAATATGGACATGATGTAAATTGAGATTGAACCTAAGTATGATAATTATCTTGGATCTATCCTTGTATATCTTGGATCTATCATTGTTCATTTTGGATCTACTATTTGTTCACCTTGGAACTATTCATCTTGAATCTTGACTTGTAGGAATATTTGCATGAAATTGATTTGGGCCTATACATGTTGTAGATCTAAAACCCTTAATGTCCATAATATTCATGCCTGTGATGTTGAAACAGTTGTTATTCACAAGTTTGGGGTTATTATCTTATGTCAACTGTTACCATGACTATCACCCTATTTTGCTAGAATTGATATTTGAGACCACTATTCCATATACTAGTATTGTTGTAATCATTTATCTCAAGTTATACCATGCTTGACTTGTAATCACTTTTGCCACCTTATGCCAGTTCTTTCTATGTTATTCCTTAATTAGATTTGTTTGTATCGATTCGAGTTTACATGCGATGGGAATGCGATTGGGTAGATTAGGCAAAACCTGAATTTACTATGAGCTTGAAACATGAACATTGTTATGACTTGAACCTGGATATGGACATGAACTTGACATGAAAACTTGAACATGACGCTAGAATGAATTTGAAAATGGCCAACTCGAGGTTAGGTTGATTTTGCAGTGTAAATCTGCCAGGAACCGCCCGGCGAATCCAGTGACTGCAAACAATAGGATCCAATGTGGGTAGTTGGTTATATCGCACGTAAAACCCGAGGTTAGACTATGTTGTGGTGTAAATCTGCCCGGAACCACCCGGCAAATCCAGTGACCACAACAACTAGTCTAATGTGAGAGGTTGGGGGTGCATTAATGAATTAATGCCACATGATAGGGTTAAGTCATGAACCACTTGAATATACTTAACCAATTTGACACGATGATTTGATAGGGTTAACTCATGAACCGCTTGAACACACTTAACCAACTTGATACATGATTTGGTAGGGTTAAGTCACGAATTTGAATGACAACACTTAACCCATTAGAAACCCTAGTTACGCGGTCCTTTTCAGTAGTAACCCACTTAGATGTATCACGATACCCTGAGACTAGGCAGGGTGGGGCACGATTACTGGGCTGATTGTAAGCAACCAGAACGACGGCTGAGTAGGTGCGTCATTATAGGTTCAGGCGGACTATGGTCGTGCACGTAGTCCGGAGTTGAAAAAGCAGGCATTGGGCACCCGTAGGTTTACACTGTGCGTGCTTGATTCGTGTCGGTGGTTGGCACCATAGGACTTGATACACCATATGGTGGACCTAGCACAGGTGACTACATTTCGTGATTGGGCCGTATGACACAGACACATGACGAGCTAGAACTTGTAGGGAGCCGATCGATTAGTAGATCGTACTGTAGGACCCCGTAATGGGTCATTTCATGATATTAGGCCAAGGGATCATTTCATGGTTAATACTTGACATGGGTTAGAATACTAGTACAGTTGGTGTAGCGAATCTTGAATATGCGGTGCTAGACTTGATTTATCTTGTTATCTTAGTTATCATGCCAGACTTATCATCATCCTTATGTTTACTCTCCGTTTATTCATGTCTTCTTAACTTTACTAGTTTTTATACTAAAAGTTACTAGGGCTTACCAGTCTTTATGACTGACCCTTTTTCTTTCACCCCTTTTTCTTTCGTTTTCCCCCCCAGGTTCTCAGGGAGGAAACTCTTGCTCTTAGCTTGGATTAAGCTTGCTTTCTGTCAGCTCATGTATGGTTTGATCTTGAGCTATGCTATGGCCGCACTTCTGCTATTTTTGGGGAATAATTTACTTTTGTTATTTTAAGTTTATGCTTCTTTATCTAGAACTTGATGTAATGGAATAATGACAATTTGTACTTTGGATATATAAGGTTTTGACTCTTTTCTTGAAAATAATGAGATTTGGTTTTTAATTTCCACCGCTGCTTTATTTATGTTCTGTCTTGTGATATCTCTGTGCATGTTTACCTAGATAATGCTCCACCAAAACTAGTGCATTCCCTTTGTGAGTGACCCTAGCGGAGGTGAGGTGTTACATTTGGTATTAGAGCAGAAGGTTACCAGACTGGGCAAAAGTTTCAAAAACCTTCTGAAACTATTTTCAAAAACCATTTATAAAGAAGCATTTTTCAAGAAATGTTTTATTTTTAAGAAAAGGCTATTCCCCAAAAGCCATTAGCACTTTCCTTTGTTTCCTCGTTTGAATCTTTTTCTTTTCGTTTTTTCAGCATGTCTGATCTTGACCTTCCTGAGGGAGTACCAGTACCTAGATGGTTCCGAAGGTACTTGGAAGCTAGGGCCAACGGCGTGAGCCCGGCAGACATCCGCCCTCCTCCTCTCCAATGGCCGCGGTTCCTCCTCCTCCTCCTGGTACCGTCTTTGCCAAAATATGCAAAGACTTTAAATCAATGGGCGACAAGAACTTCGTTGGAACTGAAACCTTCGTTATATGCATATGTGTTTATGCATGGGTGCTTTTGTCCTTGTATACGTGTTCGAGTTGGTACTGTAATATTTCCCTCTTTGGTTGTCGTATACAGGATGGGTTGTGTGGGTATAACAGTTTATATATATATATATATATGCAAGTTCAAAAAAAAGTCTTATTAATTCATTGTTTGTATCTATACTGTACCTTTGTTCAAAGCGAGAAAAATGGCCAAAATGTAGTGAAATTGGCGGAATAGAAAAGGTTTGAATACTTGTGCAATTTTGAAACTATTAAAGTGGTGGCTATATTATGGATGGTTTTAGTTCTTATTGTGTGAAACTAGGTTTCAGTTCTTACCACGTTCATTGTTACAACTTAACTGTCAATTGATCATATTTCTTTTTTTTAAACAAATGATTCTCACTTCTAAGTTTGTTGTGTTCAATGGTAGAACATCTGTTATAGAATCGTTAAAATATTATAGTATCATATTATTGTCTTATTTACTAATTCATTTTTAGAAACATTTCTAAATTTTGGATGAGTGAGAAGTCCACTATACATTTTGCTAATGAAGACTGGCTAGATGCTGAAGTTATAAAGCAGGTCAATTTATTGATCTTAATGCATGACAATTAACCGACAGGCTGAGATGGCCTGTTCTTCTCTAAAAATAAAAATAAAAATATATAAGTAAATAATAATAGAGCTTGATTAAGCCCAAGTGACAAATTTATCGATTTCGGTTTCACTTTCTACGTTGGCGCTTGCTGCACCAAATGTCAACCTTTTCTACATTCTATAAGTTGACGAGGTCTTCATTTTGTTAATGGGTTTGTCATCGGTTTATTAGGAACTGCACATGCTTTATTATCTTCATCTGTAATTGTATGAACTATGAAGGAGTAATCCATTATTTAGCTGTTATCTGCATTTAGGATCTAACTGAACTGGGTAAGTGCCTTTTTTTTTTTTGAAAACTCATGATATAAGGCCATGAACCTATACTTGTTAATTGTGAAAAACACCATGGGATTGCTCCATATTTTGGCATTGTTGTTAGGAAGAGAAACTAGGCAAGTATTTCACTGACATTAGATGACTATTAAGCCAAAATGTTAATGGTTTGAGTGGGATAGTTCTTTATCCTAATTAAAGATTCTATGTACGATATTGTTGGTGCTGCATCTACAAGTATGTAATTCTTTATTTCTTTTCCTGATCATATCATTATGAGATGAAGTTGAATGTACATACTTTTTAGTTCAGTTCATGTTTTTTTTATGTCTTATTTTGTTTACATACATGTTAGTTGATATTTACAATTAATTAAAGGATGATAGTTATCTACACATTTACAGTTTCAGATCAATAATGAATAATGTTTTGTTGGAAATTTACGAGAAACTAAGAGATCTAATAAAACTGAGCTGAGAATGATTTATTCATAACTTTTGAAGGGTTCATTCGATTGTAACGATTTTGGTCATTTCGGAAAGCTTAAGATATAAGCTATAACTTTCGCTTGAAGTGTTTTTTAAAATCTTGACATTTGCTAGCTCGAAATTGTGCTTTTAACTTACTGGCCTGTTGTTTTAAATCCTTAACTCAGTCTTAAAATGCTGAATTGATTTGATCATAACTTCTAAACTGTTGATCTGATTTCAATGATTTTGCCCATTTCGGAAAGCTCAAAGTTGGAGCTGAAACTTTCATTTGAAGAGTCTTACCGAATTTTGAAGTTTAATTGACAGAAATTTCCTTTTTATTTGCTGACCCACTATATTATTTTATGGAAAAATGAAATTATACTTGTCATATCCTTTTGTATGTGAAGCTAACGTGTATGATGAGATAAGTTCACGTACATGTGCAGCGTATTGATCAATTTGGTGAAGACATATGCAGTTACATACAAAATGATAAGCAAAATTGCAAATAAATGTTAAATGAAGGTATGTTTTTGGATTAAATACTGCGAGATGTTACTATATTGTGTTTTGTTTTGTTTCCCCCGTGTTTCGGGATGCGCCGTGTTGGGGTGCCTCTTCGAAGATGTATATTATGAAATTATATTGCAGTAGATTTTTCCGAAACATCCTCCGTACAAAGGAGACTTTGCCGAAATTTTCCAAAAAAAATTCGGGAGATAGAAAACTTTAATATGAATTATAATGTGTATAACTAACAACAACAATAGTAGTAAAAGACGTTAAATTTATGAAATTGGTTGCATATAATATGAAGAGTGTAAAGCCATGTAGGGAAAATAAGTATATTTGGTAGTCGAATACGTAAAGGTCAGAGTACGATTTAGCTACTTTTCCCTACAAGAAATTACGAGGACGCAATTTTGTCAAGGGGGGAAAGTCTGTAACAACCCTGTTTTCGCCGTCAAAATTATACGTGATTAATTAAAAACAAAAGTGCTAAATTTGGATTATGTCAATTTTTGCCAAAATTTTACATATACTATTTTTTTAATATATATGTGCATAACATAGAACCAAAAGCTGCCAACATGCCTAGCAGGTAACCATATGTAATCACTCAGCCCTAATCAATGACCATGAGTCTAAGAAGTAGATGGATGAGCTCCGGCAAGGCCACCGCCCATCGTACTTCAAAATTCCGGCATGGCCACCACCCGATTATGAAGTAATTCTACTTCTAAAACCAAGGTCACACCATAATATACAAGACGAGCAAAACAACATAAGAAAAGAAAAAACCAGATGTATCCTAAAAAAGCTCCTTTTCCACAAACCATCCAACCTAAAACCAGCAAGGTCAACTCCGGCCTAAAGAGGTAAGGCGGTCTGGAAGCCCAGAAATGGTACCCATGCAACACAGCACGAAAGACCTGTCTGTGAACCTGAAAAAGGAGTCCAGCACTAAGAAAGATGATGCAAGCATCCAAGCTGTCTGAAAGCTCCAGAATCGAGGAAGCAACTCCAGTCCCACAGAATACATAGACTAGCGGACAAAAAACCTGTGAAACCAGGCCCTACAGCAATAGCAACCCATATCAGTGTTAAGGGGGAGGAGGGAGGTGAATGATCAGAGATGATAGGATGGAGGGTTAAAACCCGCTAAACTATAAGAAACAGACTCAACCGATCCCCGCTCGGTGGGTTGTTGGAACCGATATAACATCAAAGGTTTCAGCCAACCAACTTGATCGGGAGCTAATAGAGCCTCTAAAAGGTCTGCCACGAAACGCAAGTGAAACATCCTATCTTACTTTTCGGATGATGGAAGTAGGGACCATTGGCACCTCTTCAAAAATTGCCTTATTCCTCGAACACCAGATATGCCAGCAGATAAGACAAGGAATTAACCGAAAGAGGATCGAGCAAATAGACTTACCTGAATTTCCATCCCACCAGATTCGCAGTAAATCAGAAAGAGAAGATGCATTATCTCGAAGACCAACAAAGTTTCCGAAGTAATTCCAAACAGCTTTTGCAGAAAAGCCGTAGAAAAACAAATGAGCTATGGATTCCGTGTCACCAGATCCACAACACCTACACCGGGACACAATTGGGATGCCAATCCGCTGAAGGTTCTCATCTATCGGTAGCCCCATAATGTAGGATCCTCCACATAAACAAAGAAACCTTCAGGGGAATACGGACATCCCATATGTAAGAGAAAAGAGGTAGTTGTGGAGCTGGCGTCCTCGCCGAGCTCCATGCCGCTGAGATAGAAAAAGGATTGCCGTCCCATCCGGATCCACCACCATGTAAATCCGAAAAGGCCTCCACGGATTGCATACGTTTCCACGTCTCACTCGCGTACGACGGGGTTCCGGTGAAGTTCACAACCTGAAGTCTACGGTATTTGGCGTGAAGGAACGTCGCCCATAAGGAGTCGTTCGCCTCAAAACTTGCCCACAACTTGCAAGCAAAAGCCGTGCAAGTATCCTTTGGATTTCTGAGGCCCAAACCCCCTTCATTTTTGGGACGACAAATGATGTCCCACGAAATCCAATGGTGGCAATTAACGTTTTCCTTTTTACCCCAGAAAAAGGAGGAAGCCAAAGAACGGTAAGAGCGGAAGAAAGAGGCGGTTGGGATCATAGCAGAAAGACATGCGATCTTATAGAGTCAAGCACGGACTTTAAGAGAACCAGTCTTCCTGCCTGAGAGAGAAGCGCCGCATTCCACCTGATGATTTTTCCCCTAGCCCTATCGGATAGGGGGTTGAAAATGACGTTGAGTTTACGACCTCTATAAAGAACAATACCGAGGTATGGTAAGGGAAGGGAGGCAGTTTTGAAACCTGTAAAGGTTTCAATCCAAGAGGATCTAACCGCAGACAAGTCACTCGCTGAAACGAAGCAACTCTTAGCAGAGTTTACAAGTTGTCCAGAACACCCCTCATACTGCTGAATGAGGCAGACAAGGTGATGCACTGAACGCCGGTTACCATTCGTGAAGATGGTAATGTCGTCAGCAAAGGATAAGGAAGAAATGAGCGGGCAACCCGACGGGATGCCAAACCGATGAATCTGATTTGCAATCATAAGGTAATGTAAGCCACGTACAAAAGCCTCAGCGGCAATAACGAAGAGAGACGGTGAAAGAGGATCCCCCTGACGAAGTCCCCTTCCCGCCTTGAAGTAATCGTTGGCTGATCCGTTGATGAGAACGGAAAACCAACAGTTGGAAATGAGCCTCCAAATAAGATCTATAAGAGGTTCGGGAAACCTGAAAGCCCTTAGAACCTTGATGATGAAAAACAAGGACATTCGGTCATAAGCCTTTTCCATGTCCAGCTTGACGATCACATTAGAACCCCTGACCTTCCGATCAATCTGAGACACCAACTCCTGGGCTAAAAGGACATTATCCGTAATCAAACGTCCTTTTACGAACCCGGCTTGAGAAGACGAAATGATGCGTTGAAGAAACGGAGCCAGCCTAGTGGCTAGGACCTTAGAAATAACCTTGTTAGAGAAGTTGCATAAGCTGATCAGACGAAAATCCGCGCACGGGCTAGGATTTTCACACTTGGAATAAGGACCAAGTTGGTGGATGTCCACCCCTGAGGCAGATCTCCACCGGAGAAAAAAAATCGAATAGCTAGGCAGAAGTCCGATTGGATGATTGGCCAAACACTCCGGAAGAAGACCCCATTGAAGCCATCAGACCCACTAGCACTTTCCTTACTAAGAGCGAAAAGACAAGCGCGTATCTCTTCCGAAAAAGGAGGTGTGGCGGCGCTCTCCATTGGAAGAACAAGCCTGGGAATGTATTCTAGAAAGGTCGGATCAGAGTCCGCAACCGACAGAGAGCCAAGGAAATTTTGGAAGTGAGAAAGGATGATCTCCTTTACATCACCTGGAGTGGTAGCAACTGACCGATCAGGACGATCGATCTGAAGAATCGTAAGAAGTCTGTTCTTCTTACGAATGGAAGAGTGGAAGAACTTGGAGTTCGTGTCCCCATCGACAACCCACTTGATTCTCGCCTTTTGGCGAAGATAGTCGTTCTCGACACGGAGCTCCGACGAAAAAGCTAACTGAGCCAAAGCCCATGCCTCCTTATTAGCAGAGGAAGGATCTTCGTCAAAAGGCGCTTCTGCAAGAACAAGAGTCTCTTCGGACGCTCTAACACGGTCGAAGATATTCGTGAACACCTGCACATTCCAAAACTTCAGGCAGATTTTGAGATGCTTAAGCTTACGAGAAAACACAACAGCAGGTGAGCCTACTGCTGGAGAGTTCCATGAATCTTCCACTACTCAATGGAAAGAGTGATGCAATCTCCACATAATCTGAAACCTATAGGAGGAGGGACCAGAAAGAGTTTGGGAAGAGCAGGAGAGAAGCATAGGAGGGTGATCGGAGAAGGTCCGATGAAGGTGAGAAACACAAAAAGCGAAAGGTAGGTTGAACCAACCTTCCGATCCGAAAATTCTATCAAGTCTAGATAGAATCTGGTTTGGCCCTTCTTGGTTGTTACACCAAGTAAAGGCCGATCCGACGAACGAAACCTCAGACAGGCCAGAGGCCACGATGAAATCATTAAATTCTGCTACCGCCGTACGGTTAGCGGCAATGCCACCCCGTTTCTCTACTTGGCAGGCGACTACATTGAAGTAGCCTCCTAAAACTGAGACGCCGAAACCCAGATCAGAAAGAGAGAGGATGTCGGACCAAAGGGTCAATCTCTCTGTCCCATCACATTTGGCATATACAGCCGAAAAAAGAAAATTGGAGGAGAAAGAAGGAAACGAAGAAGCAACCGATAGAAGCTGAGGCGAAACGAAAACCGAATGTACCAAGACATCTTTGGACCATAGGATCCAAATCCTCCCGGTCACATTGGCTAAAGCACCTCCAAAACCAAGAGTTAGAACGGAACTGGTGGCCTCTTCTGAGCCAATGAAAGGTTCCAAAAGCGCTACAAGACAGATCGAATGCTTCCTCACAATGCGCTTCAGTCTAGCCATCGACGCATCGTTACCAATTCCACGAACATTCCAAAATAGGAATTTCGCCATCGGAAAAAAAAAGACCACTCCTCAGATACGGTAAAGCGTGTGTCGAGTAGATCTAACGATCTGCTAGGACGCCGCTATAGAGCATGTGTGAATGGTGCGGGGAGTGCGAGGGGACACTCTCGGGCTGCGGCGCGCAGGCCTAGCCCGTATAACCGGGGAACAGTCTGATCGCGAAAAGCCTTTTCACGATGGGTAAGAATTCTTAGTAAGGCGATGTAGACGATTATTAATGATCGCAATCTCTTCCTTACTAAGAAGGTGGTAGGGGAAACAATGACTGGCGAGGGGGCTACCTCTCCTGGCGGTGAGGGTGATAGAGAAACAACAGTAGCAAAAAGGAGCCTAGGAAAAGGAGAAACGCTATAAATCTGCATCACTGGTTCCTGTAAGGACGTTACCAAAACCGAATTGTCATAAAAATGACAATCGCGGAGCGGCGACGCAGAATGCAGACCAACCTGGGACCCAAACAAAAGCCAACAAAACGATAAGGACGGGAACAAAGAAGCACCACAGATGATAGCTGGAATGCTCGTCATAGACGGAGGATCAAGAGGTAAGACCGTATAGCTTTCAAGGAGCTGATCATCTATACGGACTTGCCCACTGAACCACATAACTGAGGATGAGTCAATCCGCACTAAGATCCGGGTGCCACCGACCATAACACCAAGCCACAGACTATCAACTAGTACCACAAATAAGAAACTAACAGACTCACTATGACAGAACCTACCCACGAATCCCCACAAACCTGACAAGGTGAACCAAGCAGTGATAACAATCCCTGCTATAGAAAGAGTCCAAACAGGAAATCAATATCTCCCATAAACACTAATAGAGGGGAGATCGCAACAAGGATCAACATATGGAAACCAACGTCCACCTCAATCAAGTAACAAAAAAGCTAACCCAACCCATTTCAATAAACCAGATTGAGGACATAAAAGGATAAGCAAGAACTTATAATTAAAAAAAGCAAAACACCCTAGATTAGCAACTAAAGAGATATCCCAGTCAAGACTAGAGATCATAGCCGAATCAGCAACATAATTGGAAAAAGTAACAGGAGATGGAAATCGAACATGACGTGCAGGATTGTGAAACAAAATGAAGTGCCTGTTGCCCAGCAACACAGAATCCAAACCCACGGCAAGCTCATTTGCTAATCCAAAGCCTCTAACCCCTTCCAGGGATGATGATCCATTCACCACCTTAGCTCCAGTAACCAACCTGTTCGAAGCGATGAGAGAACCAGAACACCAGAACAGTCCATAGGATCCTCCACGACTGAGTGCAAGAGCCGCGTACTTGTAGTAGCCATAAAACTGGTGATCCTCAAGAGACGGGCACCACGGCATCGTCTTCGACGAGCTCCACTTTGCCGCCTACACACCCTTTCCCTCGACTTCCCAGGGGAGGAGTCACGCTGCACGAGGTGGGGTGGGGTGGTCAAATCCCCTTCGCACACACGTCAGGTGGTACAATGCTGCCAAAACCCGGTCCGAACACTCCGCCACAAGAAACCGACCCTACCAAAAACCCATGGACTGTCGAAATAGGAGCATCTTGCGAACTCCTAAAAAGTAAACGAGGCTTAAAGCAGGCGATCAAATCCTGCTTAACTCGAGCAGCAACCTGAAAGATTCAGGCACCCAATACTGTCTTTGTCGATGAACAACCAACACTACCACGAGGGGAGAGTTTCGACATCAACTGGGACGAGTAGTGGAGAGCTAACTCCAAGAAACTACCGCAAACATCCAGAAATTTGAATCGCGGTAACTTAACAAAGGAGTTAAGCGAAAAAACCCGAATCTCAATCTCAGCTATCCCAATAACAACAACAGAAATCGAACCCTTAAAGATGGCCAAAATCGAGTTAGCAGTCTCGACGAATGGAGGGCATGGCTTCGGAAAGGAGCCTCTAACCACAAACTCCTCGATGTCAGCCATCGAGATCGATGCCAAAACTAGGGCAGACCAAAGTGAATCAGGGTCGCAGAGCCTAGAGCAACATGAGAACAAAGAGCTGATCTAGAAACGAACGAGAAAGGAGAAATTAGCAGAGAGAAGAGAATCGCTGAATCTCAAAAAAATCCGCCATAAATTTGAATTAGAACGATTCGCTAATTGTATAAATAGACTAAATTTGATAAAGCGGTTGTGACAACAAAATGGTTTTGTTTTTATATGATTAAAATAAAGGAGGATATAATTCATTTATATTGAATGTTGGATTATAAAAATAAATACCGAGCGTTGAGACAAAATAATATATATATGAGAGCAACAAATTAGGTATCGAGCATGACGTGCATCAGACTATAACGGATATGATTTAAATTTTTTTTATTGTTAAATAATTTTATATAAATAAAAACCATAAGATAATAGATATTTTATTGAATGTTAAATCAATAAATAAGTTAGTCGAGTGTCGAGTACAATAAAATTGTTAATTGTAGACAATGAAACGACTTACGAATGGTTTTACATTAGGATTGAAATTTATTTACAATTAAATTCAAAGTCTAAAATACAATATAATGTTAAAAGAGATAATAAGAATCAAACATACATTAGAGCCCAAGCCCATTTAAATGCATTGGCCCTTTTTTATTTTGGAGCCTTCTTTCGGGTATGTGGAAAACTATTTCCCCTAACTTAATCTTCCAAAACGATTTCCGCTGAATCCTGGTTATCAGAAAATCGCGCATCCATAGGAAAAAGATATAGGGCAGCACCGGAAATTGATGCAGCGAAGGGAGGCTGCTGAAACACCCCACCTCCGTTAGGGTCACTCTCAAAGGGAATGCCCTAATTTTGGTGGAGGTTTATAAGTATAAGTCACAGATATACAAGACAGATATAAGAACACATATTTGTAAACAGCGGAAAAACAACAACTTTTATTTCATAAAAGCAAATACGTGCTACAACAACATCACCATAATTGTCTTACATCTTTTCCAAAACATAACATAACCCTTTCATAATCTGTCTTGATTACATTATTTAAAGAAGCATAAATAAAACATAGATAAACTGCAAAAGCCCCATAGTGGTTGTCCAAAGCCATAGTTCAAAACGAAAGGGTCCAAGCAATACATTTCTCTTCTTCAAGCTGGATGTTAAGGCTGGTCAAGCTGCAGTGTTCCCTCCCTGTGGACCTGGGGGGGGGGAACGGAAGAAAAGAAGACGAAAGAAAAGTAGAGTCAGACATAAAGCCTGAGTAAGTCTAGTACTATTCTGTCTATGAATAAAGAACTGGGTATGATAAGTATAAACAAGAAGTGGGAAAGTACTATAAACGTGGTTAAGTTGTCTAGGGTCGAATATACTATTGTACCCCATGTTAATCTCTGAACCCATATAAACTAGTTTCCAACTGGCACCCCATAATCAGGGTGAAGTGATCCATTTTATAATGATCGGCTCCTACTCGCATAGTTACATGTGTCTTACGGCCCCCGATGTTGTAGTTACCTATGCTGGTCCCACCATAGGGTGTATCAAGTCCCATGGTGGAGGCCCGACACAATCCTAGAATGCACAGGTATGCTACTGGTGCCCAGTGCCTTATTTTTCTGCGCCGGAGTGTGTGCACGCCCGCACCCCGTTAGAACCTACACTGCTACACCACCGCCGTCGATTTGACCTCTTACAATCAGCCCAGTAATCATGCCCCACCCTGCCTAGTTTCAGGGTATCCTGATACACCTTCTAGGGTTACTGCTGAAAAGGGTCCCCCGTTACTAGGTTTTCTATCTCTAGCTAACATGCTAAGTTGGTTAAGTGTTTTCTAACCTAACCCCCACCAGTCCGTTTAGTTTAGCATGTTCCATTTTGATTAAGTCTTTAGTTCACTTAATCCTAACAATCCTGACTCAGCCTTAATTGTCTTATTAAAGCCTTGACCTCTCACATTAGACAGGTATTGTTGTGGCTGCCTGTTGCCGGTTGGTTCCGGGCAGTCTTACGCCACAACTCAGTCTAACCTCGGGTCCTTATTGGGCTCCATGTTTAACCTCATACATTGGATAGGTATTGTTGTGACTACTGGACAGCCGGGCGGTTCCGGGCAGGTTTACATCACAACTCAATCCAACCTCGGGTTAAACACATCGTATGTTCTACATTTACATATTTTTGTCTTTCTTCTTTATTTTCTTATATGTAAATATTTGCGGCCCATTATTAAGTTAATGGTGTAAAGGTTACACCAATCATGGGCCCAACCCATACTTGAATTTGGGCCCTTCTACTTTATATTTTCATTTATTAATTAATTTAACCCAACGTTATTTTCCCCCGTTTAACACGTCCGTTTATTATATATATGTTGGGCTTAGCCTTTTTAAGCCCAACTTAGCCATGAGGAAAAGGGGAGGCTTAAAGCGTGATTACATACACAAAAAGGGGAAGGTGAGCGCATGAACTTGCAACATAACGTTGGAACTACAAAATATAAACTGGTGTACTTGCATAGTGGTAACATATACTTTGGTCATAAAGCATAGGTGACATGAATCAAAGCATGTAAACTTGTAGTTGAGATAAGAATCTAAATTGGGTACCATTATTGACACATAGTCATAACTACAACATGAACCTATATTTTTTTATTTAGGCATAATGTCAAACATAAGCAAATCATGTCCATAAGACTACTACCTGTTTACTAAGGTACTTACTTTTGTTATTAACACAAAAGTATAGCTCAACTTAATTTATTCTCATAACTATGGCATAAATATTTCTAACATGAAATCATGATTTTTACTTTAGTCATGCAAACTTGCAAAAGGGATTTTTGAATCTAACCTAGCTATGTACCACATATGTCATCATAAAATTCTTGTTAACAATATGGATTTCAATTATGCAAAATATCAATCATAGCCTAGTCATATTCATAAGTTTGCAAATAGGTTTTCTAGTACAAAAGCATGGCTTAATACATGATGCCAAATTTTCAACATAATTTCATATGGATTATGATAACCCAAACTTATTCCAATTACTTCACAAAAATGATGTTTGTATAAAAATACACATTATGATGGCATAATAGCAAAGCCCCAAACTTGCATGAATTTCAATCAACTACATACATGCAGCTTCAACATGGATTACATAATTTGCGAATATTCCAAACGTAAACTTGCATAAAACTACCGCATGTAGTTTTTCATAATTGAATAACACAATTCGAGAATATCCAAACGTATACAATATTCCAAATCGATAAGAATCATAGTAACGTACAAATATGAATTACTTTATCGCCACAAATCAAGTATACAAACCGACACAATTATTTGTTCATACCAAAATAATACTCTACTTAAAATGGTGTGGCGAATTCTCCAATTTAGGGATTTGGAGATACGATTCCTTGTTGATTTGATTTGATTAAGTTGCTTTATGCCTTAGAATTTGCTTCCTAATCCTCTCTCTCCAATTGGTGGCTACTCTTAGTCGTTCCTCAGCAACATGGCGGCTTTGTTCTTAGTTTTGAATGAATAGATTAGGGTTAGTCTAGGGCCATTTTTATAGGGTTTATGAACTGATTAGGACCATTGATGTTGCTTGGATTGATCGTGGCCATTCATTCGCAAGAGGGACCAATTAGAGCCTGCCACCTAGCCCTAATGACAATGCAGACTACAGAAAATTGACCAACATAGCATAGGCCAGCCAGGTTGGACTGGGTTCGACCTGGCTCTGGACCAGGTCGACATGCCTGTCGACAGCCCTGTCGACAGCCCTGTCGACCTGGCTAGACCAGGTCGACAGCCCAGTCGACCTGGGTGCATTAGGCGGGAGTTTTCCCGCCCTGGCCAATTGGGCCCGATTTCGGAATTAAAACTATTTTTTTCTGAGCTGTTTTATTCTGTTCAAATTTTAAACTTAATTCAGAAACTTCCGAAGCCCATATCTTCGTCATACGGACTCCGTTTTTCGAAAACTCGGACTCTATTTCGCGTATTTTTCCTAGACGAACGCAATGGCGTATCCCATTTCCCTTAGTTCTTTGATTTCAAATTAATTATACTTTAATTTGTTAATTTCACAGTTATAGAATTCGCGGGGTGTTACATTCTCCCCCACTTAAAAGGATTTCGTCCCCGAAATCTTCAAGTTAGGAGGAATGTATATCCTAACATCCAATCATCCATCTACTCATCCATCAAACACGAGCATCCATTGTCCTTAAAAGACTTCTAATGCTTCATGATCATATGCGAAGTGTGTGTACATGAACTTATCTAATGCAAAATCAGGCGGTCTACTGATTCAATTGACCTCCTTAATGCGAATTATGTAAGTGCCATGAATCCATTATGTATGCAAATTTTCCTATTCTTGATTCTACATGAGTGCACAATCATTCAATACAAATGCAACATCCATATGACAACACATTAATGTTCAACCATATACGAATGCAAACATATATGCATATGCAATATGAAGTGACTGAGCCGATCTAAAACCTAGATTGTGTGTGTATATGCAACCACGAGCAACCACTAGCAATCACTTGCAACCACTTGCAACCATCATACATAACATGTTTCAATTACATGTTTCCATCCAAAAAGATTCTACCTAAAAGATAAGGTCGAGGAAATATACCTAAAAAGATAGATAAAAGCGCAACTTAAGGAAAAAGAAAGATCAAGGATGTACCCTCGAAAAGAAAAGGGTAGGCAGTGCGTATTCTAGCTTCAGTTTCCCAAGTCGCGTCTCCCTCGGCGTCGCTCCACTGAACTTTGACGAGTTTGACTTCGCGGTTGCGTAGCTTCCTCACTTCCGTTCCTAAGATGCGGGTTGGAACTTTCCTTATGGTTGCTTCGCGTTCTACTTCGGCCTCTTCGAGGATATTTGGCTCTACCACTTCAGCAGACTCATGCAGACATTTTCGGAGATGTGAAACGTGAAAAACGTTGTGGACTCCGGCCAACTTCTCGGGTAGCTCTAGTCTATAGGCCATTTTCCCAATTTTTTCGATGATAGGGAATGGCCCTACGAACCTTGGTGCTAGTTTTCCTGTGGTTCCAAAACGAACAACGTTTCTTAGCGGTGATACCTTGAGAAAGACTCTGTCTCCAACCTCAAATTCAAGGTCGGTCCTTCTCTTGTCGGCATAGGACTTCTGTCTGTCTTGGGCCGTCTTCATCCTTCTTCGTATTAAGTCTACTTTCTCTAAAGTCTCCCGGATCATATCTGGTCCAAGTATGAGCTTATCTGTAGACTCCCACCAACAAGTGGGCGATCGGCACGGTCTTCCATATAAAGCCTCGAAGGGCGCCATTCCGATGGTTGCTTGATAGCTGTTGTTGTAGGCAAATTCCACCAAAGGAAGGTGGTCTTCCCATGTCCCTCCGAAGTCAAGGACGCATAGTCTTAAAAGGTCTTCCAAAACTCTGTTCACTCTCTCTGTTTGGCCGTCGGTTTGGGGATGATAGGCTGTGCTCAAGCATAACTGCGTTCCTACTGCTTCTTGGAGACTCCGCCAAAACTCACTGGTGAAGATGGGGTCTCGGTCACTAACAATGCTAGATGGTATTCCATGGAGTCGAACGATTTCCTTGAGGTAAAGTGATGCTAGGGATGAGGCAGTTCTTTTACTTTTGACAGGTAAAAAGTGGGCGCTTTTAGTAAGCCTATCCACTATTACCCAAATGCTAGTGTTGCCTCTCCTAGACCTAGGCAGCCCATCGATGAGGTCCATTGAGATGCTATCCCACTTCCATTGCGGGACCTCCAGAGGATGTAGCAGTCCGCCAGGCTTTTTCTGTTCCGCCTGAACCTGTTGGCACACCATACACTTAGAAACGAATTCTGCCACGTCCTTTTTCATGCCGTTCCAGAAGAAAGTCCTTTTTATGTCTTTGTACATTTTATCTCCACCTGGGTGTATCGTCATCTTGGAGTGATGTGCTTCCTCGAGAACCTTCCTTATTAAATCTTTTGTCTGTGGGACGCATAGTCTTCCGTCTCGCCTTAGCAAACCCTTATCGTCGATGGAGTATCTGTTGAGGTGACTTGAAGTTTCACCCCTAATTAGCCTATCAATTGTTTCCACGAGCTGAGGGTCTTCGCGTTGTGCTGTCCCTACTGAATCCACTAAAGTTGGGCGCACTTCGAGAGATGCTAACAAGCCTGGTACGAAATCGGAGGAAGGCCTAAAGTCGAAGCTGGCTATAAACTCTAGGCTTTGTCTTTCAACAAACAACGGGCTTAGGGTCAATTTCTTTCGGCTCAACGCGTCTGCCACTACGTTGCCTTTGCCCGGAGTGTAGGAGATTTCGAAATCGTATGAGGCAAGAAACTCCATCCATCTTTGTTGCCTCAAGTTAAGATCTTTCTGCGAGAAAAGATATTTCAACGATTTATGGTCAGTGTAAAGTTCGAACTTCTCACCTAGGAGATAGTGTCGCCAAGACTTGAGTGCAAAGATGATGGCGGCTAACTCAAGATCGTGGGTTGGGTAGTTCTTTTCGTGCACTTTCAACTGCCTCCCGCCATAAGCTACTACCCTTCCTTCTTGCATTAAGACGGCGCCTAGCCCTGTCCCACATGCATCCGTATAAACAGTGAACATCTTGCTCCCATCTGGCAGCGTCAAAACTGGGGCTGTTGTAAGAGCCCTTTTCAGTCGTTGGAAAGCAAACTCGCAATCCAAATCCCAATTGAACACTAGATTCTTCTTAGTCAATTTCATGAGCGGAGCTGAGATTTTCGCAAAATCCCTTATGAATTTTCGATAGAAACCTGCTAGTCCAAGAAAGCTTCGGACCTCAGTTGCATTCCTTGGTGTCTTCCAATCTTGTACCGCCACTACCTTAGCAGGGTCCACTGCTAACCCTTGTTTGGATACTATGTGCCCAAGGAACCTCACCTCTTCTCTCTAAAAGTGGCATTTGGAGAATTTGGCTTTTAGTTGATGGACTCGCAAAGTTTCTATGATTGCCCTTAAGTGCTGAGCATGTTCCTCTTCACTCTTTGAGAAGATAAGGATATCATCTACGAAGACCACTACGAATTTGTTGAGGAAATCTCTAAATACCCTACTCATCAGGTCCACGAAGTAAGCAGGTGCATTTGTCAAGCCGAAAGGCATGACAAGCCATTCAAAGAAGCCGTCTGGGGTTCTGAACGCCGTTTTATCGATGCTATCTTCAGCCACCCTTAGCTGATGAAAACCGGTTGCTAAATCGAGTTGGGAGAAAACAGACGCTCCTACAAGCTGGTCAAATAAATCGTCAATTCTAGGGAGAGGGTGCCTATTCTTTTTCGTTAGCTTGTTGAGCTCCCTATAGTCAACACATAAACGGAGTGAACCATCCGCCTTTGTAGCGAACACCACTGGAGCGCCCCATTCCGAAATGCTTCTCCTAATGAACCCCTTTTCTAGAAGCTCTTTAATCTGTTTACTGAGCTCTTTCCTTTCCCGTGGAGCCATGTGTCTAACGGGCAACGCAACGGGCTTTGCATTATCTACAAGATATATGCGGAAGTCTATTTCCCGCTTCGGAGGCAAGCCCATCACCTCTTCGAAGACATCCGGATATTCCCGGACCACTCTAACTGATTGCAAATTTTCAGCAGAGGCGTCTAGCGATTCAAGATAACTAAGCATAACCGCATAGGAGGGATTACAAGAAATTTCCAAAGTATTACCGAGCTGGGTTAGGAGCCTAACAACCCTTTTCTCACAATCAAGGATGGCCCTATTACTGGATAGCCAATCCATACCCAAAATCAAACCATAACCCGAAAAGCCCAAAACAAAGGCACTACACTGAAATTCTACACTTAGAATAGAAATTTTCAATTCCAAACAGATCATAGACAAATGAGCTGGGCCCCCAATTGGGTTTGAAACAATTAAGGGGTCCTCTACCATACTAGTTTTTAGGTGCAGAGATTCTACTAAAGCAGACGAGATAAAGGAGTGTGATGCGCCAGAATCAAATAAAGTGCGAACGGGGTGATCATAAAGATAAACTATACTTTCTACAGAAGTATTTATACCTCGCTGTTGCAGAGGTGGCGCTTCCAGCACATGAACCTGTGCCCCTGGGGTGGATCCAGCCCTCTGCCCCTGTCCTCGTTTCTTTGGGCAGTCCTTAGCCCTGTGGCCTGTCTCACCGCAAGAAAAGCACCCACCATTCTCCTTGGCCTTCTTTTTCCGGCAGTCCTTTACTAAGTGCCCCACTTTGCCACAGAAATTACACTTCCTCTTCTCTTTGTTGCCTTTCCCGCCCTTCTTAAAGTCTGTCTTCTTAGGCTGCAAACCCTCTTTCTTTCCTTGAGAGCTTTCTGCCTTTGTCTCCTTCTTGCCCTTATCCTCTTCATTCAGCAATGCCATTTGCACCAATCTTTCATACGTGGCTCCCATGGGTATATGGGTCATGGCCAAACTGTATAATGGCTCATTCAACCCCTTGACGAAACGGAGAGCCTTCTTGTGCGGGGTGTTGACTAGGTCAAGCCCAAACCTAGCCAGCTCATCGAACTGATTCACATACTCTCTGACTGTCTTGTCCCCTTGTTTAAGAAATAAGAATTTTTCCAACTGCAAACTTCTTTCTGCATCTGAGAGAAATTTAGTCTCAAATCTTACCCTAAAGTCCTCCCATGTCTCCACTGGTCTTTCAGCATTAGTGACTTCCCACCAGTAGGAAGCCTCGCCCTTCAATAGCCACACTGCCAGTTGTACTTTTTGTCTATCTTCTACCTCAAAGATGATGAATAGGTCCTCTGTTTCTTTCAGCCAATTTCTAGCTGCCAAGAAGGACTCAGTTCCATGGAAATCCTTTCCACCCATAGCTTTAAAATCTTTACATATCTTAGCAAAAGTGTTTCCCCGAGGAGGAGGTGGAGGAAAAGGTGCCGCTGCAGCTGGATGATTTCCTGCAGCTGGGGGAGGAGGAACGGTAGGACCTGGCTGAGTGGCTCTTGCTTCTAAGAACCATCTAAACCAACCAGGTATTGGCACCCCTTCTGGCAAGTTAAGATCTTCGGACATGCTGAAACAAAAAGGATAGATTCAAAACGAAGGATAAGAGATAGTACCTATGGTTTGGGGAGTGGACTTTGCCTTTTTAAAATAAAATAATATTTTTCTTTTAAAAATGCTTCTTTAAATTTCCTTTTTGAAAATAAAATTTTCAAAACTTTTTTATCTTATCTGGTAAACCTATGCTCTGATACCAAGTGAAACACCCCACCTCCGTTAGGGTCACTCTCAAAGGGAATGCCCTAATTTTGGTGGAGGTTTATAAGTATAAGTCACAGATATACAAGACAGATATAAGAACACATATTTGTAAACAGCGGAAAAACAACAACTTTTATTTCATAAAAGCAAATACGTGCTACAACAACATCACCATAATTGTCTTACATCTTTTCCAAAACATAACATAACCCTTTCATAATCTGTCTTGATTACATTATTTAAAGAAGCATAAATAAAACATAGATAAACTGCAAAAGCCCCATAGTGGTTGTCCAAAGCCATAGTTCAAAACAAAAGGGTCCAAGCAATACATTTCTCTTCTTCAAGCTGGATGTTAAGGCTGGTCAAGCTGCAGTGTTCCCTCCCTGTGGACCTGGGGGGGGAACGGAAGAAAAGAAGACGAAAGAAAAGTAGAGTCAGACATAAAGCCTGAGTAAGTCTAGTACTATTCTGTCTATGAATAAAGAACTGGGTATGATAAGTATAAACAAGAAGTGGGAAAGTACTATAAACGTGGTTAAGTTGTCTAGGGTCGAATATACTATTGTACCCCATGTTAATCTCTGAACCCATATAAACTAGTTTCCAACTGGCACCCCATAATCAGGGTGAAGTGATCCATTTTATAATGATCGGCTCCTACTCGCATAGTTACATGTGTCTTACGGCCCCCGATGTTGTAGTTACCTATGCTGGTCCCACCATAGGGTGTATCAAGTCCCATGGTGGCGGCCCGACACAATCCTAGAATGCACAGGTATGCTACTGGTGCCCAGTGCCTTATTTTTCTGCGCCGGAGTGTGTACACGCCCGCACCCCGTTAGAACCTACACTGCTACACCACCGCCGTCGATTTGACCTCTTACAATCAGCCCAGTAATCGTGCCCCACCCTGCCTAGTTTCAGGGTATCCTGATACACCTTCTAGGGTTACTGCTGAAAAGGGTCCCCCGTTACTAGGTTTTCTATCTCTAGCTAACATGCTAAGTTGGTTAAGTGTTTTCTAACCTAACCCCCACCAGCCCGTTTAGTTTAGCATGTTCCATTTTGATTAAGTCTTTAGTTCACTTAATCCTAACAATCCTGACTCAGCCTTAATTGTCTTATTAAAGCCTTGACCTCTCACATTAGACAGGTATTGTTGTGGCTGCCTGTTGCCGGTTGGTTCCGGGCAGTCTTACGCCACAACTCAGTCTAACCTCGGGTCCTTATTGGGCTCCATGTTTAACCTCCCACATTGGATAGGTATTGTTGTGACTACTGGACAGCCGGGCGGTTCCGGGCAGGTTTACATCACAACTCAATCCAACCTCGGGTTAAACACATCGTATGTTCTACATTTACATATTTTTGTCTTTCTTCTTTATTTTCTTATATGTAAATATTTGCGGCCCATTATTAAGTTAATGGTGTAAAGGTTACACCAATCATGGGCCCAACCCATACTTGAATTTGGGCCCTTCTACTTTATATTTTCATTTATTAATTAATTTAACCCAACGTTATTTTCCCCCGTTTAACACGTCCGTTTATTATATATATGTTGGGCTTAGCCTTTTTAAGCCCAACTTAGCCATGAGGAAAAGGGGAGGCTTAAAGCGTGATTACATACACAAAAAGGGGAAGGTGAGCGCATGAACTTGCAACATAACGTTGGAACTACAAAATATAAACTGGTGTACTTGCATAGTGGTAACATATACTTTGGTCATAAAGCATAGGTGACATGAATCAAAGCATGTAAACTTGTAGTTGAGATAAGAATCTAAATTGGGTACCATTATTGACACATAGTCATAACTACAACATGAACCTATATTTTTTTATTTAGGCATAATGTCAAACATAAGCAAATCATGTCCATAAGACTACTACCTGTTTACTAAGGTACTTACTTTTGTTATTAACACAAAAGTATAGCTCAACTTAATTTATTCTCATAACTATGGCATAAATATTTCTAACATGAAATCATGATTTTTACTTTAGTCATGCAAACTTGCAAAAGGGATTTTTGAATCTAACCTAGCTATGTACCACATATGTCATCATAAAATTCTTGTTAACAATATGGATTTCAATTATGCAAAATATCAATCATAGCCTAGTCATATTCATAAGTTTGAAAATAGGTTTTCTAGTACAAAAGCATGGCTTAATACATGATGCCAAATTTTCAACATAATTTCATATGGATTATGATAACCCAAACTTATTCCAATTACTTCACAAAAATGATGTTTGTATAAAAATACACATTATGATGGCATAATAGCAAAGCCCCAAACTTGCATGAATTTCAATCAACTACATACATGCAGCTTCAACATGGATTACATAATTTGCGAATATTCCAAACGTAAACTTGCATAAAACTACCGCATGTAGTTTTTCATAATTGAATAACACAATTCGAGAATATCCAAACGTATACAATATTCCAAATCGATAAGAATCATAGTAACGCACAAATATGAATTACTTTATCGCCACAAATCAAGTATACAAACCAACACAATTATTTGTTCATACCAAAATAATACTCTACTTACAATGGTGTGGCGAATTCTCCAATTTAGGGATTTGGAGATACGATTCCTTGTTGATTTGATTTGATTAAGTTGCTTTATGCCTTAGAATTTGCCTCCTAATCCTCTATCTCCAATTGGTGGCTACTCTTAGTCGTTCCTCAGCAACATGGCGGCTTTGTTCTTATTTTTGAATGAATAGATTAGGGTTAGTCTAGGGCCATTTTTATAGGGTTTATGAACTGATTAGGACCATTGATGTTGCTTGGATTGATCGTGGCCATTCATTCGCAAGAGGGACCAATTAGAGCCTGCCACCTAGCCCTAATGACAATGCAGACTACAGAAAATTGACCAACATAGCATAGGCCAGCCAAGTTGGACTGGGTTCGACCTGGCTCTGGACCAGGTCGACATGCCTGTCGACAGCCCTATCGACCTGGCTAGACCAGGTCGACAGCCCAGTCGACTTGGGTGCATTAGGCGGGAGTTTTCCCGCCCTGGCCAATTGGGCCCGATTTCAGAATTAAAACTATTTTTTTCTGAGCTGTTTTATTCTGTTCAAATTTTAAACTTAATTCAGAAACTTCCGAAGCCCATATCTTCTTCATACGGACTCCGTTTTTCGAAAACTCGGACTCTATTTCGTGTATTTTTCCGAGACGAACGCAATGGCGTATCCCGTTTCCCTTAGTTCTTTGATTTCAAATTAATTATACTTTAATTTGTTAATTTCACAGTTATAGAATTCGCGGGGTGTTACAGCTGCGACCTGGACTTCGGGTAGGGGCGCGAGTCTAGAGCGGACAGTTTCACCTAAAGAATCGACCAAGAGGCAGCGTATGGTGCTTTGTTGCGTGGTGATGGCGGTTTGAGAAGGGGTAGCGCAATTTCAATTTATAGGAGCCTGGCATGGAGGCGAATTGGGATTTGCAACGGTGTTGAGCTGAAGAGGGTCCATGCGCGGAGGACCGGCTGAAGATTTGTGGTTTAGGAAGGGAAAAAAACAGCAAATCAACTGTGTTCGTTTATGTTTGAGTTTGGTGAGTAGTCCTCACTCATATATATGTCTTTTTCCATTCTAGTTATACATACATATATGTTTTTATCATTTTATGCTTGTTTTATTTGGGTGACTGGATTACTGGAATTTTAATTTGTTGCACATGCTTGAGTTGGATGCTTGGTTAAACCAGATGTGATATGATAATAATTTGAGTGCTGTGCAATTATTAATGAATCCAATTAATTGTGGAGTTTTGAATTTTTTGGATGTGTTAAAATACAAAGGAGACGCTGTCTATTTTGTTCCATCGTTATAACATTTTGTTGTTTGATTTGTTTTTAATTTAATTTTAAGTAAACTACTTATTCTTAAATATCGTCGTATAGTTGAAATTATACATTTATCATCCTAAAGAATATACCTAAGTAGATATAAGTAAAATTAATTTATATTTCAATATTAAGTTGATGGAATGGATCTTTATTAAGTATGTTCACTGTATTAGAAATTATTTTACTTATAAGATTGTTTGGAAACTTGAATATGAATCTCCGTCTATTATTTTATTTATTTTGTTTTCTAGCTTATTTATTAATTTCCATTTCCTGAAATATAAATTTCTAGTTTATGAATGATTCGTTGTTGATATTGATTTGATTTATGATTTGGAAATGATGCAGTGATGACATCTTTTATATGATTTATGATTTTTACATTCTATGTAACGAGAAATTTGAATAAACGGTTTGGTGAAACCGTCTGGTATAGGACTTTCGGTATCATCTTTCTGGTTATTCACAAGACTTGTTATATAGAGTTTGAAGGGTAGGTGTATTATACGAGCTTGGTTAAATTTCATTCCCGTCTAATTGAAGCTATCTTGTGATATTTCTGTATTTTCCATTGCGGTGTTGATAAGTAGTTAGTGAACCAGTAGTGAGAACGTGTGGTATGGGACACACTGTAACTGCTACTTGGTTTACCGACTATGAGCCAATAACGCATATTGTGTTTGAAAAGCCAGTACTTTGCTTCGGGGGGGGGGGGAGCCGGGACTCGGGGGGAGTCACATCTACGTATTCACTTGACCGGGGGGGAGGGGGGCAAGATACACTCAACTGGGAGGGGGGTCGCAGTGATGGGCGCCTAACTTGAATACGTATAAGTACTAAGCTAAGCTCAGGGCGAGCTATATTAGCATGTGATTACATATGCATATTTATTTATGCGGGATCCATATTGTGATGATATTTATTTTGTGACTTGATCCTTAAGATCATACATTGAGGTGGTTATTGGATTTTAAGTTCAAATAAACATTTTAAAGTTTTCTATGTTGGAATTTGATGCTCCTTTCATGATATTTGACTCATTTGAGGTATATGATGGTTTTGGAAACTTTGCTAACATTTGTAATAAGTGCACAATGAATCACTTAGCCTGGTACTAGTAAGTAGTTCTATTATGTGCCATTTGGTTGTGATCTATGAATGTAGTCTGTTCCATTTCAATAGAGTTTTACCTTCTTAACACTTTGGTTAAAGGGTTCCTAATGATTAGGTTTACGTAACGGATGATCTCTCAATTTTAGAGCACCCGAACATTTTATATTAACTATAATGGATTTATACATTAGACTGATTTTTTTATTATTTATATAATACTTAGGTCAGACTGAGATATTACAGGTTCAGAAACACACTGAGACCGACTTGTAATTATTGGGCTTAGAAGAGTATAGTAACTTTGTATATCATTTATTATCGAGTATTATATGGATTGATGTGTAATATGTAAATGTAAAAAAACAATTAAATATTATACATTATATTTCATCGATGCGATTGACTTTGTGATATCTGTATTCATGTATATTCTGTATTGTTCTATCCTGGAGGCGTACGTGTAATTGTTTTGTACCGACATCGAGTACGTAAAGGAAAGTGATATTTCAAAAAAATTAATATGTACCAGTGTTGGTCAAAAAGAATATGCATGTGTGTTCCCCTACAACCTCATTCTCCGTATTATCTGACGGTATTGCTTAGTAATATTCTTGGATAATATGGGTATAGAGGTAGGGCGTTACAATGTTGGTATGTATATATGATACAAAAAATTTGTGTTCAAAGGATTATGTTATATAATATATTTTATTTGTTCCGTTGTGAGATTCTGTTTTTGTTATTTATGTTCTTCTATCTATTCTGTTTCTTTAACCCTAATGACTCGTATTTCTGTATTGTTTGAGTTGGACGTGTTGTATTACTCGGCTCAGATAGTACAGATTTGCGGGTCATTACAATAATGGGTCGTTTGGATCAAATATGTTTTTGGTAGACTTCCAAAAGTAAAAACATACAGACAAATCACCTGCAATTCCGAGACCGTTTGAAAAATGGCCATTTTCTGGTCGATCGAAATTGATCGAAACACGTTTTCATTTGCTACGCTCACATATTGATTCAGAAAATTATAAATTTTGGAATCTAGCAATAACTTGACATCACGGATCAGAAAAAGTGGTTTCGTCGAAAACCGAGGATGTTTGCAAAATTTCCATTTTTAAGGGCTAAATTTCCATAGCGACTATTCTGAATTTTAAACTGGGCATAACTTTTGATTCCAGCTATGAAATTTTGATTTTTCGAATTCGTTTGAAAGGTATTCTCAATAGATTCTAATATTTTTGGTTTCGCCAACATCCGGTTTATTTTGAATCCTGTACATTCATTTGAAATTTGAAATCGAAATTTCAAGCTACCGCACCATTTTCAATTCCTTTTATATTTTAAATAAAATATTTATATTCTAACAACGATTCAAATAAATATATACATTATAATTCTATTCAAAATAAATTTCTCGTTGTCATTATTTAAAATAAATCATTTTAAATATCCAAAATTCACTAAAATTGCCAAAATAAAAATTTTAACTTGGCTCAGAATTTTCGGGTTATTACAATCTCCCCCACTTAAAACTTTTCGTCCTCGAAAAGGAACGAAGTTGAAAGTTGTTTTACAAACCAACTCAACTTTCATTATTTTCTTTACGGCTTAGGTTCTTCAACTTTTCAGTTTCTAAGAACTTTTCAAATTTTTCAAAAATTTGGCTTACACCCTAAATTTCCGAAAAATTTCGCCATAACCTCCCCTGCACCGGGAGCTTCGGGATATTTCAAACAGCCTCCCATGGCCCTCATCAATCCAAAAAGAAAAAGAAACAACCAAGCGGCTAGCCAATCGGCATATAAAATCATCCAAAACCCAAGAAATTAGGAAACATGTACCTATTTGTCGGGCAAACAATTTTATTCTTCTTCTCTAGCTTCCTTGCTATGATCTGTTCACACACACACACACAAACATATATATATATATATATATACACATGCATGCAATTGTAATCATTTTCTAATACAGTTCAATATTCGGTTCAGTTTGGCATAATGGTTCTGAATTATAATTAATCAAAACAATAATCAAACAACACAATCGACAATCAATTAGTGAATTAATGTTTCAAATTCAAAATTTTGACATATATATATATACAGAAAATCATGTTTTTGATGCCAAATCACAATAATAAGCCCTATCCAGTTTTGGTTCTTACCCCAGTCTAATGGAAATATATAGATATCACACCTTCGGCACATCAACTCTGATGACGATGCATCAATCATCAAAATCATCTCCGGGCGACTAGAGTGTGATTCCATATCTATCCAGTATATTAAAACTTCGAATATACGTTCATGACGCGTATATGCAAAATCTTTATATACTCGATTGTCCAAATTCAATATAAATAAAATATTAAAATACGTATAAACTGGTTTAAATTTTCAAAGCAATATTGTTTTCATTTGAAATATATACTCTTCACACTCGTTCTAGCATACTACTGATCCTATCTCTAACGAGTCATTCTCATTGGATATTACTAATCCAATCTCTGATGAATTCTTTCGTTTGGTTATAATGTGTCTTATTCTCGAGCTCTATAAACCAAAGCTCTGATACCACTGTAGCGACCCGTAACTTCCCTGTGAAGGAAAGCGCGGATTGCTTTGAGAACGACACACATCGGAACTCAAATAGAAGAACATTTCGTTGTTTATTACAATAATTCCCATCAGAATACAAGAATACCGCAGAGTATGAATAAAAATTACACATTGATAAATATCAGAGATTTAAATTACATTTAAATACATAGCAGCGGAAAAATAATACAAAACATAACTGAAAGAAATACGCGAATGCAGAGCTTTCCGAGTATCATTCCAGCTGTAGACCAGGATCCTGTGAATATAAATCTGCAAAACAAAAACTAATAGTTGCCCATGCGGAAAATAGGGGCACCCAGAGTTTAGGTTAAAAAAATAAACTCTAGGTCAGTCATGTGACTAGTGTGAGAACTAAAACAGTTATTAATCTTTATTTTAAAGTTAGGTAAATCAAGGGACCACGCCGTATAACACGAAACGGGTTTCCTTCCAAGAATACCAGTTCATAAAACAACAACGCAATGCTAAATATAGAGAAATGAAGCTATTATAAGACCCAAGTCCCATTACACAATGCATCGCAAGCCGGAGGATAGGTTTTTACCTTATAATAGCCAAAGAATGCTTGATACGCTAAATTTCATCTTTTATTATTACTATAAGTGAAGAAAACAACTTCAATCATAGATGGCATAAGTGTCCCATACCGCTATGTCGCCATACTAGTTCTACAATTAAAACTGCAAAGGTCGTATTGGAAATTGGATTTCCGTCATGATTCGAGGCAAGGGGCAAGCTCCTCTCCATTCGAGACACTCTAGCAAATGTCTCAGGACCACACACGGCGATCCTGGATCTTCAGGGCTGGTCCTCTCTTACTTTTGAGTATTGACAATTCCTGAACACACGTTTCCCAGTCCTTTCAAACCTATATCCAAGGCGCCTCGCATTCCAACAACCACACAGGTAAAAAGTATAAAAATGTCCGGGCTGGTAGGTCACTGACATCACCCATAGCTAGAAAGAAACTTCATGCTTTCCCTATAGTCACTATCCCATTTTTGACTTATAACGAGGTGTGAGGCTCGCAAATTAACGCCATACACAAAGCTATGCCACATAGGCTGTGCTTTGATCATCAACCACAAGACTTTTGTAACGACCCGCATTCTACGCATCGCAGGATCGTAGAATATTTATTTCTTTCACATACGGAGTTGTATGGTCATGTAACTTTAGGAGACAACTATTGAGGTCATTTCCCATGTTCATGATTTTTACCAATTTTTAAATGACTATTTTGCCCCTAGCTAATCTTGTTTTGGCTATAACTTTTGATTGGAAAGGAGTTTTGACTTGAAATCACTTCTATTGGATTCGGATGATGGTTTACAATTCCGTAGAGTGGTCATCATTAGCCAAACGGACTCACCGTTTGGGAGATATGGCTGAAACAAGTTTCAGAAGGTGAAAAATTGCTTAACCGGGCCAAATGAGGTGATTAGTAAACGTGCCCATTACCCATTTCGGGATTAGGGTTATGGGGAGGCTGAAATGAATTAGGTTTTCATTTCATTTCAGTTTTCCAGCTGCCATTTACCTCCTAAGAGCCCTAATAATGGCCACCAACCTCTAAAACGTCTCCAAATCACTTTCTAATCAAGGATTAAGGTTAGCAACATCAAATCAAAGAGCATTAGCACAAGAATCGAGATAGAAGTGTTGTATTGCATTGGGAACAACGCCAAACAGAGATTCATTTTAGATTTGGTATTTTATTTTTGGCCAAGGTGAGTGATTTGCATAGTTACTCACTAATTACGGTTAATTAGTGTAATTAGTGTTGATTAGCGAATTTATACATTAATAAATTCTGGAAAAATATTGATAAATTTTGAAATATTGTTTTAGGCCTCTGTTAGAAAATTTGGTTAATTTGGTTAAGTTTTATTAATCATATCATTAGTTTTGCTTAAACATGCTCAGGGGAAAATATGGGATTTTGGCTATGTTTGACCCGTTTAACCTTGTCATATTGTTGTATTGGTGTTTGTGATCACTTCTATTTGTTGCTATGACTGTATGGTATGCTTTGTGATTGATTAGAACTATTAGAATGGTAAAAACGTTGTCGTATGGCGTAAAACAGTCGCTGAAAAAGTTGCATAAAAATGTGCAGGGTTTCGGATCGGATCGGGATATGGGGCTCGGATCGGATGGTGGACTGGGCAGAGAAACCGAACCGGATCAGAACTTTGCACTAAAGTAGACTTGGCAAAAAGGAATGTCATTTGCATAGAAGTTGGAGTTGGGTTCGGATGGAGAACAAGGAAGGGATTGCGGATCGGATCTGAGAAGAGGAGATGGAGCAACGGATGGGATCGGGTGGGCATAACCGAACCGAAACAAGACAGTGAGACAGCTGAACCCAAGTGGCATGAAAGCACCGAACAGAACCGAGGGTGGAGCTTCGAACCGAACCAGATGGCCAGGAGGTGGAACAAGTCGAACCGAACCAGGGGAGGACAACCGAACCGAACCGGATTGGAGCTGCGATTACGCGATGACTTTTCTGAAGACCAACTCCAATTTGACCAAAACCCGACATGCAAAGGAAGTAGGAAGTAGAGCTCAGGATCCAGTTGGGAACCAACGAGTTAACTTCATGAGTTGGGCTTTGCTGCGGGACGTGTGCTAAGGGGTTATCGATGTCTATAACTTTGGATCACTATGTGTGGGGGTACGTGAAAGGATTCAGGGCCACAGTGGCCTAGGTACGACTAAAGGGCTATAGACCAATGAAGTGGGGTCATTTGTAAAGATTTGTTCATGACTCCATGGGGTAAGTTTGGTAGTAGCAGTAGTTATACAAGTCGAACTCCGTCACTACTCTGATGGGTCTAGTGATTGACAGTGGCGGACATCGTATGCTTTACGCACTGAGTGAGAGATGTGAGGATGGTTGCTATGTTTGATTTGTTTGCCATCATTATGACATGCACACCCCCACCCCCATTATCTTTACACCGTCTGTTCAATGGCACCTTAGAGTATTGTACGGTATGTAGTGCTAACTCTTTGGTTGCAGGTTCAGGTTCAGGTATGGTTTAGTATACCTGTTATTGTTCTGCTTAGCTGCTTATCGCTCATAACAGACTTTTGTCTGACCTAGAGTTTTATGTCTCTTCTTATTACTCTGGGTACTCTCACGAGCAGACTAGAGACAGGTTAGCTGGTGATGCACGAGTAGCTGTACAGGAGACGAGCAGGAGGCTTCCACGTATGATATATATAGATATTCTCCCTGTGTCGTTGCTAGTCACTACTTTAGGCATTAGTAGTGCACCCTTCCTTTATTTTACTTTAGAGACAGTTTTAAAGTTGTAATAATAATGATGTGGAACATAAGTTGTATTTGGATTTTCCGCTGCTATGATGTTTAGTTTTCAGCTTATGTACTGCCTCGCCTGTTTTATGTCAAGTATGTTGTTATTATATTTAACCCATGCGTTGTGAGACATTCTACAGGTTTTCGATTAGTTCACTCTCTTCTTTCCTTTCTTTGGCGATCGTTCCGTGCTAGTCGGACATTTTGTACAGCGCACTTTCGGAGGAAATGTCGGCTGGTGCGGGGCGGGCCGTTACACTTGGTATCAGAGCTCTAGGTTGCGTAGTTAACCTAGGGAAAGACACCAGGGAGAGATAATACGTATATGAGAGCACGTATTTGTGATTATTTTGGTTTTCAAAAACTATATATGTATATTATTAGTATAGTTAAGGATGAAGTCGCACTGCACTGGCACCACTATGGAGATGGTTAATCGTTTTCTCTTTACAGATTGAACGATGAGCCGATATGCAAGGGGTACCGGTAGAGCAGCTAATAATGGGAATGCTGCTGATATGAGGACGATGTTTACTTACCTTATGAGGGAGATGCTTAGGGATGTGCAGAGGGCAGCTCCTAATGCTGGTAATGGTGGTGGTCCAATAGTGCAGGCGCGTAGGACCGATTTTGCCAAGCTGAACAAGGATTATACTAGTCTTGGTGGGAAGCCGTTCCATGGAACGGAGTCAGCTACGGATGTTCAGGATTGGTTGGATAGCTGCGAGCGTATCTTCGAAGATTTGGGTATCGAGGATGCGATGAAGAGAAGGCTAGCATCCCGTCAGCTGCAAGGACGGGCAATGAATTGGTGGAATGCTATGAAGGAAGCTATTCCCGAGGATCAGATTACTTGGGATCAGTTTAAGGTTCACTTTAGTGATAAGTTTATTCCAGCTGCTCAGAAGTCAGTGCTGTTTAAGAAATTCTTGGAACTCAAGTAGAATGGCAGAGCTGTCTCAGAGTATATTGCCGAATACAACACTTTGTCGAAATATGGGTTATCCCTAATAGATACTGCCGAGAAGAAGAACGAGAAGTTCATAACTGGCTTGGATCAGTACTTGGGGGAAAGTCTTATTAACCACATTGATGAGACATTTGAATCGATTGTGGGGAAAGCATTGAGGTCAGAGAGTCTTTACCCTAGGTCAAAGACTGAGGTTGCATCTGCAGAGGAGCCAAAGCCGCAAGCAAGTGGTGGAGGCAAGAGTGGTTCTCAGAATAAGAGGAAGTAGAACCAGAATAAGGATGGCCAGAAAAAGAATAAGAAAGATGTTGAGTGCTTCATCTATGGTAAGAAGGCCATTATGCTAGTAATTGTCGGGCCAAGCCAGCAGATAGGAAGTGCTTCAACTGTGGCCAAGTGGGACATCACAAGGACAAGAGTCCGCAACCCTCTAAAGAAAAGCAGATGGTGAAAGCATATGCCCTTAATGTTATTCCTTCTTCGTCGAATGCCCCAACTGCGGCGGAGAAGGGAAAGAATGTCGTTATTCAAGGTATGCTTTCTGTTTATGATGTTCCTGTTCAAGTATTGTTTGATACTGGAGCTTCCAGTTCCTTCATATCTAGTGACCTGGTAGATTGGTTGGGATTGGAGCCCGAGATCGTCGATAGACCTTTAATAGTGACAAACCCGATTGGTGGTTCGACTAAACTTAACATGATTTGTCATAATGTGGTCTTATCGAGTCATGGATGCATGTTTGTTTGTGATGGCTTTGTTTTGGGCTTTACTGGGTTTGGCATTATTTTGGGAGTTGATTGACTCCAAAGATACGGGGTGGTGGTAGACTGTGAGGGCTTTTTGGTGACAGCTAGAGCGGATGATGGGCAGAGGGTAGTGTTTGGTGGTCTACCTAGTGATGGGGTAATGGCTAGTTTTCTAAATTCCCTCGACATCCCGCATAGTGAGTTGTTAGGTTTGCCCGTGGCTGGCCAGTATCTGGACGTCTTCGACGAAGTGATCGGGCTTCTACCACACCGAGAGATTGAATTCCGTATTGATTTAGTGAAAGATGACAGACCTATAGTGATTCCACTTCATCATATAGCACCAAGGGAGCAGCGAGAGCTCTGGGTGCAAGTCAACGATCTTCTGAAGAAGAGATTTATCACAAGGAGTGTTTCTGAATGGGGAGCACCAGTTGTGTTTGCTACCAAGGCGGATGGTTCCCTTCGATTGTGTGTGGACTACCGCGAATTGAATAAAGTGACGAGGAAGAATAAGTATCCTCTACTGCAGATAGATGATTCGTTTGATCAGTTGAGTGGCGCGAGAGTATTTTCCCAGTTGGATCTCGTGACAAGTTTTCATCAGCTTAGGGTGGAAGCTGAAAGTATAGCTAAAACGACATTTCGGATGCCGTCTGGATTTTATGAATGGTTGGTCATGCCATTTGGGTTGACCAATGCACCAGCATATTTTGTGGATCTTATGAATAGAGTATTCAGAGATCAGTTGAATAAGTTTGTCCTTGTGCTTGTGGATGATATTTTGGTCTACTCAAGGACAGAGGAAGAACACAAGGAACATTTGAGGATAGTGATGGAGGTGTTGAGAAAACACCAATTAAAAGTAAAGTTTTCTAAGTGTCACTTCTGGAGGAGGGAAGTGAGATTCTTGGGCCATGTTGTTTCAGAGAATGGTATTACCATGGATCCTGCGAAGGTGGCTACGGTACAAGATTGGTCTATGCCCAAGAATGCGACAGACATAAGAAGTTTCTTGGGATTAGCTGGATATTATCGTAAGTTTATCCAAGACTTTTCCAAGATAGCAGTACCGTTGACTCAGTTGACCAAGAAGAATCAAGCTTTCGTCTGGGATGAAAAGTGCGAGAATGCATTCAAGAGTCTAAAGGAAAAGTTGACATGTGCACCAATGTTAGTCATTCCTAAGGGAAGTGAAGAGATGACAGTAATACGGATGCATATGTTACCGGACTAGGTGATGTGTTGATGCAAGGAGGTAGGGTTGTAGCTTATGTAAGTCGGCAACTGAAACCACATGAGAAAAGATACCCTACCCATGATTTGGAATTGACAGCGATCGTATTTGCATTGAAGGTGTGGAGACATTATCTCTTGGGAGAAAGATTCAGTTGTTTACCGATCATAAATCGTTAAAGTATCTCTTCTCTCAGAAGGATCTAAATCTCCGACAGCAAAGATGGCTAGAATTCTTGGCTTCCTATGATTTCGATATCGCAAACACACCAGGAAAGGGCAACGCAGTAGCTGATGCATTGAGTAGAAGACATGCTAGTTTAGGGGCTATGTTTCTTGAATGGAAGAAACTGGAGTACATCGCTGGGTATGATTTCAGGCCGAAGTGTGAATTGGATCCAGAAATGTTACCAAGTTTGACGATCAGACCCACTTTGATTGCGCGAATTGGTTCCAGTCAGAGGAACGATCCTAACCTATTGGAAATCATCTCCAAGTTAGAGATGGGTATTGACGAGGAGATGAATAAGTATGGGCTTGATCAAGATGGATGGCTTAGGAAGAATGGAAGACTAGTTGTACCCAATGTCAATGGATTGAGAGATGAAGTGCTCAGAGAATGTCATCACTCAAAACTGACTATACATCCCGGTGGTAACAAGATGTATCGAGACATGAAGCAGACCTACTACTGGGAAGGGATGAAAAGAGACGTTGGGAAGTTTATATCCAAATGCATGAATTGCCAGCTAGTAAAAGCCGAGCAAAAGAAGCCTAGTGTCTTGTTTCAACCATTAGAAATTCCAGAGCGGAAATGGGAACAAGTCTCAATGGATTTCATTGATGGGTTACCAAGAATTAGGTCGGGCCATGATAGCATTTGGGTGATTATGGACCGATTGTCTAAGAGTGCAAGGTTTATACTCGTCAAGTCAAACAGGACGGCAGCTAAATTAGCGGAACTGTATATAAAGTGGGTAGTGAGATTTCATGGAATACCCAAAGGCGTTGTGAGTGACCGAGATCCGTTGTTCACTAGTGGATTTTGGAAGAGCTTACAAGAGGCGTTAGGATCAGAACTACATCTCAGTACCGCGTAACATCCTCAAACCGATGGACAGACAGAGAGGGTGAATCGAGTGTTAGAAGATCTCTTGAGAGCTTGCATATTGGATTTTGGTGGATCATGGGATGGCCATCTGCATCTAGTAGAGTTTGCATATAATAATAGTTATCAATCCAGTATTGGTATGGCTCCATTTGAAGCTTTGTACGGAAGACCGTGCAACTCACTGTCCTTTTGGTTAGAGACCGGTGAAAAATATGTGCTTGGACCAGAAGTAATAAGAGAAACATTAGACAAGATCAAGATTATCCAACAGTGAATGAAGGCTACCCAAGATAGGCAGAAAAGTTATGCTGATAAGAGGAGAAGAGAATTAAAGTTCTCCATTGGCGACTTGGTGTTTGTCAAGATTTCTCCATTGAAGAGCGTGATACGATTTGGCAGGAGAGGCAAGTTAGCACCAATATTTGTTGGTTCATTCCCAGTTCTTGAGCAAAATGGGAATTTGGCATGCAAAGTTGAACTACCGGAGAAGATGGCAGCAGTTCACAACGTATTTCATGTTTCCCAGTTTAGGAAGTTCGTACACGACCCAGATGTGACTATTTCACCTGATCAGTTGGACGATACCGAGGTTGACCCAAGGCGGTTAGGAACAGCAAGCGTATGCGTATTGTTGGGAACGGTACGAAGCAAATTCGAAGAAAGGTGGTGAAATTAGTCAAAGTTCATTGGGGTGAGGATGAGAATGACTGTACTTGAGAGACAGAGTAGAGCATTAAGAAGACGTATCCAGAACTCTTCACCTGGTAAGATTTGAACTTCGATTTAGTCTTTCCGCATGCTAGGATATGCTTGTTTGTTTGTTTGGCATGTTTGATTGTTGTTTGTGGCTGGCAGGCATGCGGGATCCTCTGTATGTTTTGGGTTAAGGAATTTCGGGGACGAAATTTCTTAAGGGGGGAGAGTGTAACGACCCGCATTCTACGCATCGCAGGATCGTAGAATATTTATTTCTTTCACATACGGAGTTGTATGGTCATGTAACTTTAGGAGACGACTATTGGGGTCATTTCCCATGTTCATGATTTTTGCCGATTTTTAAATGATTATTTTACCCCTAGATGATCTTGTTTTGGCCATAACTTTTGATTCGTAAGCAGTTTTGACCTGAGACCACTTCCATTGGATCCGGATGGTGGTTTACAATTCCGTAGAGTGGTCGCATTAGCCAAACGGACTTACCGTTTGGGAGATATGGCTGAAATAAGTTTCAGAAGATGAAAAACTGCTTGACCGGGCCAAATGAGGTGATTAGTAAATGGGCCCATAACCCATTTCGGGATTATGGTTATGGGGAGGCTGAAATGAGTTAGGTTTTCATTTCATTTCA
The DNA here is from genome assembly GCA_030737875.1 of Allium sativum. NCBI lineage: Eukaryota > Viridiplantae > Streptophyta > Magnoliopsida > Asparagales > Amaryllidaceae > Allium > Allium sativum. Next base: position 672,453,250 of record CM060909.1, on the reverse strand, counting down.
GTTTTCCAGCCGCCATTTACCTCCTAAGAACCCTAATAATGTCCTCCAACCTCTAAAACATCTCCAAATCACTTTCTAATCAAGGATTAAGTTTAGCAACATCAAATCAAAGGGGATTAGCATAAGAATCGAGGTAAAACTGTTGTGTTGCATTGGGAATAGCGCCAAACAGAGATTCATTTCAGATTTGGTATTTTATTTGTGGCCAAGGTGAGTGATTTGCATAGTTCCTCACTAATTACGGTTAATTAGGGATAATTAGTGTCGATTAGCGAATTTATACATTAATAAATTCTGGAAAAATATTCATAAATTTCGAAATATTGTTTTAGGCCTCCGTTAGAAAATTTGGTTAATTTGGTTAAGTTTTACTAATCATATCATTAGTTTTGCTTAAACATGCTTAGGGAAAAATATGGGATTTTAGCTATGTTTGATCTGTTTAACCTTGTCATATTGTTGTTTTGGTGTTCGTGGTCATTTCTATTTGTTGCTATGACTGTATGGTATGCTTTATGATTGATTAGAACTGTTAGAATGGTCGAAAACGCCATCGTAAGGCGTAAAACAGTCGCTGGAAAAGTTGCAGGAAAATGTGCATGGTTTCGAATCGGATCGGGATAGGGGGCTCGGACCGGATGGTGGACTAGGCAGAGAAATCGAACCGGATCGGAACTTTTCATCAAGGGAGACTTGGCAAGAAGGAAGGCCATTTGCATAGAAGCTGGAGTTGGGTTCGGATGGGGAACAAGGAAGGGGCTGCGGATCGGATCTGAGAAGAGGAGATGGAGCAACGGATGGGATCGGGTGGGCATAACTGAACCGAATCAAGATAGTGAGATAGCTGAACCCAAGTGGCATGGAAGCACCGAACCGAACCGAGGGTGGAGCTCCGAACCGAACCAGATGGCCAGGAGGTGGAACAAGCCGAACCGAATCAGGGAAGGACAACCGAACCAAACCAGATTGGAGCTGCAATTACGCGATGACTTTTCTGAAGACCAACTCCAATTCGACCAAAACCCGAGATGCAAAGGAAGTCCAAGTAGGAAGTAGAGCTCAGAATCCAGTTGGGAACCAACGAGTTAACTTCATGAGTTGGTCTTTGCTGCGGACGTGTGCTAAGGGGTTGTCGATGTCTATAACTTTGGATCACTATGTGTGGGGGTACGTGAACGGATTCAGGGCCACAGTGGCCTAGGTACGACTAAATGGCTATAGACCAATGAAGTGGGATCATTTGTAAAGATTTAGTCATGACTCCATGGGGTAAGCTTGGTAGTAGCAATAGTTGTACAAGTCAAACTCCGTCACTACTCCGATGGGTCTAGTGATTGACAGTGGTGGACATCGTATGCTTTACGCACTGAGTGAGAGATGTGAGGATAGCTGCTATGTTTGATTTGTTTGCCATCGTTATGACATGCACACCCCCACCCCCGTTATCTTTACACCGTCTGTTCAGTGGCACCTTAGAGTATTGTACGGTATGTAGTGCTAACTCTATGGTTGCAGGTCCAGGTTCAGGTATGGTTTAGTATACCTGTTATTGTTCTGCTTAGCTTCTTATCGCTGATACCAGATTTTTTGTCTGACCCAGAGTTTTATGCCTCTTCTTATTACTCTGTATGCTCTCACGAGCAGACTAGAGACAGGTTAGCTGGTGATGCACGAGTAGCTGTACCGGAGACGAGCAGGAGGCTTCCACATATGTGCACCCTTCCTTTCTTTTACTTTAGAGATAGTTTTAAAGTTCTAGTAACAATGATGTGGAACATAAGCTGTATTTGGATTTTCCGCTGCTACGATGTTTAGTTTTCAACTTATGTACTGTCTCGCCTGTTTTATGTCAAGTATGTTGCTATTATATTTTATCCCATGCGCTGTGAGACATTCTACAGGTTTTTGATTAGTTCACTCTCTTCTTTCCTTTCTTTGGCGACTGTTCCGTGCTAGTCGGGCATGTGTACACCGCACTTTCGGAGGAAATGCCGGCTGGTGCGGGGCGGGCCGTCACAACTTTGCTTTTCAACAGAAGCCCTGATCATCTGCCACTTAGGCCTGCCACACAGGCAATTCACTCCATGCGACTGATGTCCATCGATATACAACCTCTGAGCTTGTATGTCTCAGAGAAGGGAGTTAAGAAAGAGAATAAATTCTCCGCCGCCAAACAGATGTATATTTAATAGAGATCAATCAACACAGAATAAAATCCAATGTCAGACACATAGTCCATTTACAAGTTCGTTCTAGGTCTGAACGAAACCGGAGGAACCTTATTCCTCGCATATCCATCGATCTCCAAGTACGTCTGGACGATCACCAACTGATTCCCTCCTCTTGGGTGTACAGCCCAATCAAGATCATCAGTAATCATCCAAACGATGTGAAGACCTCCGGTCTTCAACCACCGTCTTCATCTTCGACTTATCGTCAAATCGGTTATTCAGAATGGGTATAAATCCGGCCTTTCCGAATAAACCGCGTATATAATAAACAAGTGTTACACAAACACAATATACGCCTCATTCCAATTCAGAATGTTCTTTTATTCCAATATTCACATTCTTAGGGAAAGGTTCCCATTAATTTTATCAAAGATAAATTCTTCTAAATTTATTCTTTAATCTTCCTTTGGATATCATTTCAAACCATATTATGGTTTTCCAAACTAGTCTGGATTAGCGAACCACATGGAAGTAATTATTTATTTTATTTCCCAATCCCAACCTATTGATCCCATGGAGCAAAACTGGTAATACTCCATATCTAACACCACGGTGTTATCGGTAAATATTAATTAGCATTTCATGTTCAAATCTAATTAAAGATTTAACTAAAGCTTTGGGGCAAAACTGGTGATACTCCATTCTCGGTCACTTTAATTTAATTAAAGATTCATTAAAATTCCACTTAGTTTTAATCTTCCCACAAATCAATATCCTGACTTTAACTAGTTAAAGAACCAATGTCATCTAAAACACGGTTCACGATAAACCCAAAATCACTTTCCAATGTTAATCGGGTTAAAGAACAGGTGTTATTCAAAACACCGCTCACGATAAACCCCAAAAACCAATTTAAATTCAATTCCAATTAAATACTAATTAACTGGACAATTTCACTAAATCTTAATTAAAAGATTTATTCTTTTCTAAACTGGGTCCAAGAACAGTGTTATTTAAGACACCATTCAAGACGAACCTAAAATCCCATTTGATATTAAATACAAGGATCTGAATAGAAAATATATCGGCTTATATTCAATATCAAATTCTGAAACCAAAAATATCGTATTGGAAATAACGATATAAATATATCTTTCAAATTTCCATAACCATATCTGTATAATCACGAAATCCAACATAAAAATATTCCGAAGATAATTTCGATTCAAATCCATTCCAATTCGTATGTTGGAAATTCTAATTATTGTTAAAATCACTTCAAATCCAATTTATTTATTCAAAAATATTGGATTATAATTCTAGTTCATAACTAGTTCACGATAAAATTACATTTTTATCCTTACAAATGGGGAATTTTTCATCCCAGTTCTTTCCAATTCATATATTATGATTTTGCACAAATTATTAATATTTTTAATAATTTTATCAAGGCCCGTGCAGTCGGTTTTCAATAACGGCCACCGAACTGCACTTACAGCGACCTTTTCCGAATTTGATTTGGACATAATTCCAAATCCAACCGTTAGATTTCAAATTTCTAATATTCATTGGAAAGCTCTTTTCGATACGAACCTAAGGTTCCGGTTTCAGGAGAATCCGACAGTCGGATCTCCCGCAAAGTCAATTCAAAGTCAATGGTCGAAATTCACGAACTGTCGTGGCGCGACGCGTTCTATTCAGGCCATTTAATATATATAATATATATTATATATATTTCGTCAATTTCAATTCATTTTTTTTTTTTTTTTGAGGAAGACGGGTGTGCAGCGTGAAACTACACAGCCGATTACGCGTTAATATAGTAGTAGAAGATATAAGCCGGTCAACAAAGCCTGACTAGTAGCCAAACGAGACATAAGTTCAGACCAAGCATGTCTATAGATAAGTACCAAAGCATACACAACTACATATACAATAGCTAGCCGAATATAAAACAGTACACAACCAAAATACTGCAGACAAGATAGAACTAATATAGAGCAGGAGTGAACACCATCGAGCTTAATGTGGGAAGAGGGTGCTGCTACCTTGGGACCCTAGAGATTGCGGCATTGGGAGAGAAAGTCTGAAACGAGCATGCCTCGCCAATCCTGTCCATGAATCCAAAAGATGGAGAATATGATAACAAGTTCCCATCAATCGCTTAGCCGGTCTGCCAAAGGTAATAGCGTTGCGTTCTAACCAAATACACCATGAAAAAATAGCAAACATGGAGTCTAAAAGAGGGGCAGGGGGATTATATTGCCAGTAATCAAAGAAGGAGCTGATGGAGGGGATTGAGCCCAGGATAAAGGAACAAATTGCAGCCCAAACTGCATAAGAGAAATCGCATTCGAAAAATAAATGAGAAATTGTTTCATTACATTGATTACAGAGCACACAACAGGGATCGGCATTGATATTGAAGCGACGTAGTCTGACTTTGGTGTTTATGCGATTATGAATAAGGAGCCATTGAAAGAAGATAACTCTCGGAGGCAAGCGGCATTTCCAGATACGAGGGAAGGAGAAGCATCTCCCAGGATGAACAAGGAATCTATAACATGATGCAACAGAGAAGGATTTGGATGGACCTAAAGCCCAATAAATTGTATCTTGCTCGTTAGAAAGATGTGTGGAGTTAAGAATTTGATCAATAGAAAAAATCTCATGAAGGGACTCAAGGCCCAAGAACGATGATGGAAATAAGCCCAATGGGCCTAGCTCATGGGCCATAGCAACAGTTAGAGGACTAAGGTGATTGATTGATGCCAGGTTAGGGTAACGAGAGCAGAAGGGGATCTGACCATTCCAAATATCGAGCCAAAAGAGGCAGGATTAACCATTACCTACCTCCGCATGGAAAAGCGATTTGATTCTTGTTATTGAGGAGAGTACTCCTTTCCAAAATGGCGAGGGCTTATCATCTGGTCTGAAATGAAGGATGAGAGAGGGATTAGAATTGTATAAGCGAGATAAGATCCATTTTTTCCAGATAAATTGACCAGGCGAGAGAGCTCTCCAAAGCCATTTGGCTAACAAAGCCCGATTAAAGGAGAAAAGATCAAGAATACCAAGGCCACCATGAATAGTTGGGAGACAGACAGTTTGCCAATTGATGAGATTTTTCAGCTTATTACCATTCCAGAGAAAAGAACGTCGGATTGAATCAATTTTGTCGATAACCCAAATTGGGAGTTTGTGGATTGACATCCAGTATGTTGGCATTGATGAGAGAACATGTTTCACGAGTATAAGGCGACCAGTAGATGATAGAGAGTTTGCTTTCCAGCATGACAGTCTGTGTTCGATCTTAGAGATGAGGGGTTGCCAGTCAGCTTTGTGAAGTTTGGTAGGTCGAAGGGGGATGCCAAGATAGTTGATTGGGAAAGAATCCAATCTACAATTAAGGCAGTTTGCAATGACAGGGCCTAGGTGATCACTATTCCCTAGCATTATGATAGAACTCTTTTTGAAGTTAATAGATAGTCCAGAGATTATTTCAAAAGAGTAGAGAAGGACCTTAAGGCAGTGAATGTTTTTGGGAGATGGGGTAGTGAAGAGGATTGTGTCGTCTGCGAACTGTAGATTAGAAGTGCAAAATCCAGAGTTTGGGAGAGGGATGCCTGCAAAAATGTTATGATAGAGGGATTGTCTCAGCATCTGATTGAATACGTCTGCAATTAGGACAAAGATGAGAGGTGAGAGAGGGTCTCCTTGTCTTAATCCTCTCTTAGATTTTATTTTTCCTCCAAATTCACCATTAATGAATACTGTAGAGATGCAGGAATGCAAAATTGCCTTAATCCAATTGCACCATTTTATCGGGAATCCCCTATGTGCCAAAAGGGAGAGGATAAAGTCCCAATTAACCGAGTCAAATGCCTTCAAGAAATCCAATTTAAAAAAGACACCAGGGGTGTTTGAAAAGTGGCAGAAAGATATAACTTCTTGAGTGGCTGCTATGCAATCAAGGATGCTTCTACCTTTAATGAATGCAGATTGCTCGAAGCTTATTAGGGAGCTGATATGCTGCTGAAGCCTGGAGGAGAGGATTTTAGTGATGATTTTGAAGGTTGTATTAAGGAGGCTGATGGGTCTGAAAGAAGGGATTGTGTTAGCACCAGGTGATTTTGGAATAAGAATAATATTGGCGTAATTTAATTTAGCAATTGATGAGGGATTAGAATGGAATTCTTCACACATTGCTATGATGTCGGATTTTAAGATGGGCCAAAAATGTTTAAAGAATGCTAGGCCAAAGCCATCAGGCCCAGGAGCCTTTTCATCTGGCATATCCTTAAGTGCATTCCAGATTTCTTCCTCTGAGAAAGGATAATCAATATCAATGAAAGTAGGATTTGGGTAGAGACAATGCCAATCAATTTCTGGGGAAGGAGGGGGAGATGTGCCAAGGAGGTTACGGTAAAATGAAGTAAATTGACTGCAAATATCTTTGGGGTCTATGAAGGAGATATTGTCATGCACGATTTCAGAAATGAAAGAAGAGCGTCGGTGGCAATTTGCAATTCTATGAAGATAGGCAGTGTTTTTGTCTCCTTCCTTAATCCAAAAGGATTTCGATCTTTGTTTCTAGCCTATCTCCTCTTGTTTAATCAGCCTCCCAAACTCAAGTTCATACATTTTTAAATTCTGACGTTCAGCCTCAGTAAGTGGACGATTTTCCTCAATAATGTTAAGGTTAAGGATGGAATCTTGCGCGGAAGATATGCGAGTTTTCAAAGAATTCCATACATTTTTAGCCCATGGGCGTAGCAGTTTGCGAAGTGACCGTAGCTTACAAACAATATTGTCTATAGAAGATGAATGGGATGGCAATTGACTCCAATTTGTTATGATGAAGTTGTCAAATGAAGGTTCAAGCAACCATAAACGTTCAAATTTAAATGGTCTTTTAGCAAGAGTATTTGTGCATGTATCGAGGAGAACTGGGCAGTGGTCTGAGATAGTGGTGGCAAGTCCATTAACAAGTGAGAGTGGGAAGAGATCATCCCAAATAATGTTAAAGAACAAACGATCTAATTTAGCCAGTGAGGGGTTTTCTCTTCTATTGGACCAAGTATATCGACGATTATTGATTGGAGGTTCAATTAAAGCACAAGACTGGATGAATGCATTGAAATGTGAGGAATCAAATGATAAATTTCCAGAATTACGATCATCAGATGAACATGTTGTGTTGAAATCTCCTCCAATAATCCAAGGGCCTGAAATACTCTGAGACAGAATGCAACAATGCTGCCAAGTTTCAGTTCTGGAATGGTGATCATTTGGAGCATATATGTTAGTGAAATGATAAATGGTGTTAGAAGAAATGTGACGAAGGGACACGAGTAGGATAGATGGGTGAGTAATAGAATGTTCAAAAGACCACACGTGCTCACTCCACGCTGTCAATAAGCCACCACGAGTATCAACAGCGTCCACGTGTGTCCAACCAGATAAGAAGGGTCCACAAAGTCTACGAATAAGAGAACTGTGAGGATTAGAGATTTTGGTTTCTTGCAGGAATAAAATATTAATTTGAAGTAGGGATATTATGAGGTTGACAACACGAGTTTTTGTGGGGTCCCCCAACCCTCTAATATTCCAAGTGACAATTTTCATTGAGAAAGGTTGATACGCTGTTGTTCTAGGGTTTGCATGGCAGAATAGTGTTTATCATGCAAATTCACTCCCATGCATTTAGCCAGTTTCTTATTTAAAACTTTATTAGCAGAGGAAAAAATAATCGGTTCAAAGTAACTACCCAAAGATCCAGGAGGCAGCGAACGAGTCCTGTTGATTCTAGCACTTCTCCTAATTATCGCTGATGAAATGTGGGGAGATGCAGAGACATTGGAACCATGACTTTCCTGTTGCTCATCTAGCTGTTGCTCCTGATGAATTTGAACTTGTTGATGCAACGGAACTGAAAGGTCAAAGTCAGCCATTGGGTCCCACCTGGGCACAACCATATCTTCCTCCTGGTGGGCAAGTAGCGCTAATTCCTGCTGATGACCGTCCAGCCCTTGAGTGTCTCCACAAACTTGTCTAGAAGCTTCGTCGGACATCACGTCAAACCTGTCCTCCTCCATGAAGCTTGGTTTTTGGGTTAGTGGTTGAAAGATAAAGTCATCATACTCATAGTCCATACCCAGAAGAAGGGTCTCAGGTCACTGACAAGGGTGTGCGTGGGTCCAACGATCTATCTTGAGTTTCACTGCATGGTCATTAATGTAAGAGACAAAAGTGCATGGAGTGATTATACCTTCGAAAAATTGCATCTTGACGTAGAAAAAGCGGTGATCCACATATGACCAGTCACAAGAGTCGGTGCAAATGAATTTTCCCATAGGTTTCAAGGCTTCGCGAATTGTTTCTGGGTCATGTTTAAAGAACTCAGGGAAACCACTGATTTTAGCCCAAGACTCATTTTCCAGTGTTGGTTCAGGATAGTCCTCGAGGGTGGATGCTTGTTGAAGAAGGACAGACCCATCGTTATTCGTCAAATTTTTCAGGTGTAGAGAGTGGTTTTTGATAGTGGAATTAGGGCAGCAGATAAGGAACAAGTTGTCGGATGTATGCCAGATAGCCCACTCATATTTGTGGCCAAAAGTGGATTTGAGCGAGTTAGAGAGCATTTCGATGGACCATAGTCCGTCGATGATCGTAGCGGTGAGATATAAGTAGGCGTCAGCCGTTTCTCTGAAGATTGGGAATTTTTTCTTTGAAGGGTTATGAGGTGATGAGGGAGAGGGAGGTGATGAAATGGTCTCGGTTACAGTATTAGTGGAATTAATATTATGGAGAGAGGTGATTGTTTTTTTATTATAATTACGATTTGAAATTTGAGAGGATCGATGGGCCCCAGGCTGCTGAGTGTGCAGAGCGCGACTCTTCGTTGTTTGAATTACATTGGTTCTCACACCATCAGTACTTTTGGCTCGAGGTCTCTTCGACTTTTTATCGGGACAGTGCATATTTGTATGCCCAAAGAGAGAGCAATTATAGCAAATCACTGAGTTTCTACAAACACGCGCCACGTGTCCACGGTCAGCACACTTTAGGCATCGCCTTTCCAAATTCAAAAAATATAACGTTTCCTTGGTTGATTTGCAGACAGGAACTATTCGACGACGATCTGGTGGTGGTTTAGGGAGGACAGGCGGAAGTCTTGCCCTAGAAGCTGCCACTTGAGCATAAGATAGCGAAGACTGCGGCCATGTCAGTTGGCTAAGCTGATGGGCGTGACCTTTAGGTGGCTGCAGGTGGTCAGAAGGAAAGTGGTGGATGGGAAGGTTATCTGTGTCGCACAGGGGAGGTGAAGGAGCTTGAGGCCTGAACTGAGAAGAGGAAGATGATGATCGGACTTGGTTTTCCAAATTCAAAATGTATTTTATAAATCGTTTTAAATTTGTTTTCAAAACAAATTCAACTTCGTATTCAATTTTAAATCAAAATTGAATATTCCGTATCATTAATATATATATGATAATATTTTCAAAACGTTATATTTTGAAATCACTTCTTTTTCTATATTCATTGTAAAAACGAATATAATCGATATAAATATCGTTCACATCAAAATAGCGCAAATCTAATCAACGCAGCTTTATATATTTCAATAACTTCGTTATTCTATTCAACAAATGAATATCTTCTTCAACACATGGATATATATTTTATTCAACACATGAATATTTATTAATTCTTAAAAATGTGAATTCTATTGTATAAAATATTTCGTTCAGCACATGATAAGTTTCAACACATGAATATTCTCAACACATGAGTATTGTCAACACATGACTATTTATTCTATTCAACACATGAATCTTTATTTTATAATATACTTTATTTTCCCAATTGGAATGAGGCCCAATCAATTACCATATAATGTTAATTATGTGGATTCTATACAACACATGTATAGAATAGCAACGATAAATAATCAATTATCATACAAAGTGCACCACACAACTGCATAAGCATTAAACATAAATAATTAACGCTTACACAGTCTGTCAACCTATCGATTGACATACAACTAAACAATCGGGATTAGTGTACGCCAAATATCATCCTAACACCCGTGTGGGGTTTCAAATCAACAAACACTGAATATTGTTTGTGTTGTTGGGCGACGTGTAAAATTTATCGTCCCAATCAATATCCATCAAATGGGTGTACATAAACAAATCGTCTGATTTGTAAATGAATATTTATTTATTTACATTCACGTTAAAAATATAATTTTTAATGACAAATAATTTATTTCAACACATGAATATTTATTTTCGTTCATTCCACATCACAATCAATTTTCACCACACAACAAAATCAAACAAGTCGTCCATGGTCTGTGGACAACGGGTGTCGGATGCTGCTAAGCACCGTCTGTATCCTAGTATATATTTTAACTAGAAAAAGGAGTTAAAGTGAGAAGTTCTCACCGAGGATTCCACTCCTCCATTTTTTTATTTCTGAATGGTCTGGATTCTGTTTTGCTTCCAGTCAGTTCCGTCGCAATCTATTTCACACGGTTTACGTTAAAAATCCTATTTTTAAACAACGATCTTTACAAATAAAAGTCACATTTTCTTTCGGCAATTATATATATATATATAAATCACATTTTTATTTCGTTTTCTAGAGAATAGAAATCATATTTTTATTTCGCTACATATATAAAAATCATATTTTTTTATTCTCTATTATATAAAAATCCTATTTTTAATCCGCTACTCATATAAAAATCTAATCTTTATCCTAACTACTTCATGATAAAAATAAAGTTCATATTTCTGTTTCACTTCATATATTGTAAAGATTATATTTTTATTTCACTTCTCATATAATAAAAATTATATTTTTATTATGCTACATATATAAAAATTATCTTTTTATATTCTCTATCTTATAAAAAATATATTTTTATAATCTCTAGTATATAAAAATCATATTTTTATTATCTATACTATATAAAAATCATAATTTTATACTCTACATTAATAAAAATCATATTTTTATCCTCCTTGTTTCCATATATGAAAATCTAGTCTTTGCTAAATTAGAAATCTAATCTTTATAGCGCTACTCACATATACAAGATCGCATTTTTATATCTCTACAACATATGTATAAATCAGATTTTTATTCCAATGTTTATATTTTAAAAATCACATCTTTATAACGTTATTATATATATAAAAATCAACGCTGATCCATACATAAAAATCATGCTTTATCCTAACGTATTTCATATAAAAATCATGTTTCTAATTTACATAAATAAAATTAAAAATGAAAACTCACTCGTATTAGGCCTTTAATCGAAGGAGGAGGAGGCGCTTTGGTGGGTGCGGACTCCGGTGGCGTGGCGCTATTGTCTTGAATGATGGAGAGCGACGAAGAAAGGGGCTTTGGCTGGTTTAGGGGTTTCGGCGGTTTGTATGGAGGAGTGGAAGGCTAGAGGAGGTCGGAGGGCGGTTGCAGGTGGCGGTGCAGGCGCCTTGAGGCGACGGTGGGTCCCCTTGTGGTGGATTGCAGCGGCCTTGGATGATTTGGGGGCAGTCATTTTTTATGTGAGAAGAGGGAGAGAGAAAGGGGGCATAGTACAGAGGGGGGGCGTAGATCGCTAGCGCCGGTGCTGGTGGCGCGCCGGAGGGGGTGGCGACCCCAAGTGGCGTGGCGCGACGGAGTCTGGGCTCGATCGCGGTTTTTTTTTGTTTTTTTCTTCTTATATCGTGATTTGAACGAAAGGGGTAAGGGATGGGGTTTAACCAAAAGGGAAAAGAAAAGGGGGTATTACATAAATTTTGTTTAATTTAATTTTCAATAAAAAGTTGACTTTTTATTCGAACTCGAAACGTGACTCAACGACTGTCGTCCCTAGCTAATTACCCTCATTCCGAACACAATGGGATATGTATCGCAAGCCCGTTTGGTTGTTTCGATCGATTTTCGTCAAAATCAAAATATAAATCTATATATTAAATTTGAACGCGCATTTCAAATTAGAAGGGCCACATACGGACTCTAAAAATTTCCGAAAATATTTTCTAGCTTTGTATTGATGATACGGTTCAAACGAAACTAATTTCGTCAAATTCCGAGACCATTTGAAAAATGGCCATTTTCTGGTCGATTGAAATTGATTAAAACTATCGAAACACGTTTTCCTTCGCCACGCTCAAATATTGATTCAAAAAATTAAATATTTTGGAATCTAGCAATAACTTGACATCATGGATCCAACAAAAGTGGTTTCGTCGAAAACCGAAGTCGTTTGCAAAATTTCCATTTTTAAAGGCTAAATTTCCATAGCGACTATTCTGAATTTTAAACTGGGCATAACTTTTGATTCCCGTTATGAAATTTTGATTTTTTGGATTCGTTTGAAAGATATTCTCAATAGATTCTAATATTTTTGGTTTCGCCAAAATCCGGTTTATTTTGAATCCTGTGCATTCATTTGAAATTCGAAATCGAAATTTCAAACTACCGCACCATTTTCAATTCCTTTTATATTTAAAATAAAATATTTATTTTCTAACGACGATTCAAATAAATATATACATTCTAATTCTATTCAAAATAAATTTCTCGTTGTCATTATTTAAAATAAATCATTTTAAATATTCAAAATTCAATAAATTGCCAAAATAAAAATTTTAAATTGCCTCAGAATTTCCAGGTTATTACAATCTCCCCCACTTAAAACTTTTCGTCCTCGAAAAGGAATGAAGCTGAAAGTTGTTTTACATACCAACTCAACTTTCATTCTTTACGGCTTAAGTTCTTCAACTTTTCAGTTTCTAAGAACTTTTCAAATTTTTCAAAAATTTGGCTAACACCCTAAATTTCCGAAAAATTTCGCCATAACCTCCCCTGCACCCAGAGCTTTGGGATATTTCAAACAACCTCCCATGGCCCTCATCAATCCAAAAAGAAAAAGAAACAGCCAAGCGGCTAGCCAATCGGCTCATAAAATCATCCAAAACCCAAGAAATTAGTAAACATGTACCTATTTGTCGGGCAAACAATTTTATTCTTCTGCTCTAGCCTCCTTGCTATGACTTGTTCACACATATATATGTACATGCATGCAATTGTAATCATTTTCCAATACAGTTCAATATTCGGTTCAGTTTGGCATAAGGGTTTCAAATTATAATTAATCAAAACAATAATCAAACAACTCAATCAGCAATCAATTAGTGAATTAATGTTTCAAATTCAAATTTTTGATACATATATATAGAAAATCATGTTTTTGATGCCAAATCACAACAATAAGCCCTATTTTGTTTTGGTTCTCACACCAGTCTAATGGAAATATATAGATATCACACCATCGGCACTCGAACATCAACTCTGATGACGATGCATCAATCATCAGAATCATCTCCGGGCAACTAGAGTGTGATTCTATATCTATCTAGTATATTAAAACTTCGGATATACGTTCATGACGCGTATATGCAAAATCTTTATATACTCGATTGTCCAAATTCAATACTAATAAAATATTCAAATACGTATAGACTGTTTTAAATTTTCAAAACAATATTGTTTTCATTTGAAATACATACTCTTCACACTTGTTCTAGGATACTATTGATCCTATCCCTAACGAGTCGTTCTCATTGGATATTACTAATCCAATCTCTGATGAATTCCTTCGTTTGGTTCTAATGTGTCTTGTTCTCGAGATCTGTAAACCAAAGCTCTGTTACCACTGTAGTGACCCGTAACTTCCCCGTAAAGGAAAGCGCGGATTGCTTTGAGAACGACACACATCGGAACACAAAAAGAAGAACAGTTCATTGTTTATTACAACAATTCCCATCAAAATACAAGAATACTGTAGAGTATGAATAAACATTACACATTGATAAATATCAGAGATTTAAATTACATTTAAATACATAGCAGTGGAAAAATAATACAAAACATAACTGAAACAAATACGCGGATACAGAGCTTTCCGAGTATCATTCCAGCTGTAAACCAGGATCCTGTGAATATAAATCTGCAAAACCAAAACTACAAGCTTCCCGTGCGGAAAATAGGGGCACCCAGAGTTGAGGTTAAAACAATAAACTCCAGGCCAGTCACATGACTGGTGTGAGAACTCAAACAGTTATTAATCTTTATTTTAAAGTTAGATAAATCAAGGGACCACGCCGTATAACACGGAACGAGTTTCCTTCCAAGAATACCAGTGCGTAAAACAATAGCGCAATGCTAAATAAAGAAAAATGAAGCTATTATAAGAACCAGGTCCCATCACACAATGCATCACAAGCCGAAGGATAGGTTTTTACCTTATAATAGCCAAAGAATGCTTGATACGCTAAATTTTACCTTTTATTATTACTATAAGTGAAGAAAACAACTTCAATCATAAGTATCAATCATAGACGGCATAAGTGTCCCATACCACTATGTCGTCATACTAGTTCTACAATTAAAATCGCAAAGGTTGTATTGGAAATTGGATTTTCTTCATGAGGCGAGGCAAGGGGCAAGCTCCTCTCCATTCGAGACACTCTAGCAAATGTCTCAGAACCACACACAGCCATCCTGGATCTTTAGGGACGGTCCTCTCTTACTTTTGAGGATTGGCAATTCTTGAACACACATTTCCCTGTCCTTTCAGACCTATATCTGAGGCGCCTCGCATTCCAACAACCACATAGGTAAAAAGTATATAAATGTCAGAGATGGTAGGTCACTGACATCACCCATAGCTAGAAAGAAGCGTTGTGCTCTCCCTGCAGTCATTATCCCGTTTTTGGCTCACGCCGAGGTGTGAGGCTCGCGAATTAACGCCATACACAAAGCTATGCCAAATAGGTTGTGCTTTGATCATCAACTACAAGACTTTTCTTTTCAACAGAAGCCCTGATCATCTGCCACTTTGGCATGCCACATAGGCAATTCACTCCATGCGACTGATGTCCATCGATACACAACCTCTGGGCTCGTACGTCTCAGAGAAGGGCATTAAGCAAGAGAATAAATTCTCTGCCTCCAAATAGATGTATATTTAATAGAGATCAATCAACACAGAATAAAATCCATGTCAGACACATAGTTCATTTACAAGTTCGTTCTGGGTCTAAACGAAACCGGAGGAACCTTATTCCTCGCATATCCATCGATCTCCAAATACGTCTGGACGATCACCAACTGATTCCCTCCTCTTGGGTGTACAGCCCAATCAAGATCATCAATAATCATCCAAACGACGTGAAGACCTCCGGTCTTCAACCACCATCTTCATCTTCGACTTATTGTCGAATCGGTTATTCAAAATGGGTATAAACCCAGCCTTTCCGAATAACCCGCGTATATAATAAACAATTGTTACACAAACACAACATACGCCTCATTCCAATTCATAATGTTCTTTTTTTTTCAATATTCACATTCTTAGGGAAAGGTTCCCATTAATTTTATCAAAGATAAATTCTTCTAAATTTATTCTTTAATCTTCCTTTGGTGATCATTTCAAACCATATTATGGTTTTCCAAACTAGTCGGGATTAGCGAACCACGCCGAAGTAATTATTTATTTTATTTCCCAATCCCAACATATTCATCCCATGGAGCAAAACTGGTAATACTCCATATCTAACATCACGGTGTTATCGGTAAATATTAATTACCATTTCACGTTCAAATCTAATTAAAGATTTAACTATCGCTTTGGAGCAAAAAACTGGTGATACTCCATTCTCGATCACTTTAATCTAATTAAGGATTCATTAAACTCCACTTAGTTTTAAACTTCCCACAAATCAATGTCCTGACTTTAACTGGGTTAAAGAACCAATGTCATCTAAAACACGGTTCACGGTAAACCCAAAATCACTTTCCATTGTTAACCGGGTTAAAGAACATGTGTTATTCAAAACACCACTCACGATAAACCCTAAAAACCAATTTAAATTCAATTCCAATTAAATACTAATTAACTAGACAATTTCACTAAATCTTAATTAAAAGATTTATTCTTTTCTAAGCTGGGTCCAAGAACAGTGTTATTTAAGACACCATTCACGACGAACCCAAAATCCTATTTGATATTAAATACAAGGCTCTGAATAGAAAATATATCGGCTTATATTCAATATCAAATTCTGAAACCTACAAATATCGTATTGGAAATAACGATATAAATATATCTTTCAAATTTCCACAACCATATCTGTATAATCACAAAATCCAACATCGAAATATTCCAAAGATAATTTCGATTCAAATCCATTCCAATTCGTATATTGGAAATTCTGATTATTTTTAAAACCACTTCAAATCCAATTTATTTATTCAAAAATATTGGATTATAATTCTAGTTCATAACTACTTCATTTCAATAAAAATACATTTTTATCCTTACAAATGGGGAATTTTTCATCCCAGTTCTTTCCAATTCATATATTATGATTTTACACAAATTATTAATAATTTTAATAATTTTATCAAGCTCCGTACAGTCGGTTTTCAATAATGGCCACCGAACTGCACTTACAACGACATTTTCGAAATTTGATTTGGACATAATTCCAAATCCAACCATTATATTTCAAATTTCTAATATTCATTGGAAAGCTCTTTTCGATACGAACCCAACGGTTCCGGTTTCAGGAGAATTCGACAATTGGATCTCCTGCAAAGTCAATTCGAAGTCAATGGTCGAAATTTGCGAACTATCGCGGCGCGGCGCGTTCTATTCAGGCCATTTAATATATATATTTTGTCGATTTCAATTCAAAACGTATTTTATAAATTGTTTTAAATTCGTTTTCAAAACAAATTCAACTTCGTCTTCAATTTTAAATCAAAACTGAATATTCCATATCATTAGTATATATATAATGATAATATTTTCAAAACGTTATATTTTGAAATCACTTCTTTTTCTATATTCATTGTAAAAACGAATATAATCGATATAAATATCGTTCACGTCAAAATAGCGCAAATCTAATCAACACGGCTTTATATATTTCAATAACTTCCTTATTCTATTCAACAAATGAATATCTTCTTCAACACATGAATATATATTTTATTCAACACATGAATATTTATTAATTCTTACTTACAATAAAAATGTGAATTCTATTGTATAAAATATTTCGTTCAACACATGATAAGTTTCAACACATGAATATTCTCAGCACATGAGTATTGTCAACGCATGACTATTTATTCTATTCAACACATGAATCTTTATTTTATAATATTCTTTATTTTCCCAATTGGAATGAGGCCCAATCAATTACCATATAATGTTAAGTATATAGATTCCGTACAACACATGTATAGAATAGCAACGATAAATAATCAACCATCGTCCAAAGTGCACCACACAACTACATAAGCATTAAACATAAATAATTAATGCTTACGCAATCTGTCAACCTATCGATTGACATACAACTAAACAATCGGAATTAGTATATGCCAAATATCGTCCCAACACCCGTGTGGGGTTTTAAATCAACAAACACTGAATATTATTTGTGTAGTTGGGCGACATGTAAAATTTATCGTCCCAATCAATATCCTTCAAATGGGTGTACATAATCAAATCGTCTGATTTGTAAATGAATATTTATTTATTTACATTCACGTTAAAAATTATATTTTTAACGATAAATAATTTATTTCAACACATGAATATTTATTTTCGTTCATACCACATCACAATCAATTTTCACTACACAACAAAATCAAACAAGTCGTCCATGGTCTATGGACAACGGGTATCGGGTGCTGCTAAGCACCATCTGCATCCTAGTATATATTTTAACGAGAAAACAAGAGTTAAAGTGAGAAGTTCTCACCGAGGGTTCCACTCCTCCATTTTTCTATTTCTGAATGGTCTGCATTATGTTTTGCTTCCATTCAGTTCCATCGCAATCTATTTCACACGTTTTACATTAAAAATCCTATTTTTAAACAACGATCTTTATAAATAAAAGTCACATTTTCTTTCGGCGATTATATATATATATATATATATATATATATATATATATATCACATTTTTATTTCGTTTTCTAGAGAATAGAAATCATATTTTTATTTCGCTACATATATAAAAATCATATTTTTATATTCTCTATTATATAAAAATCCTATTTTTAATCCGCTACTCATATAAAAATCTAATCTTTATCCTCACTACTTCATGATAAAAATAAAGTTCATATTTCTGTTTCACTTCGTATATTGTAAAGTTTATATTTTTATTTCACTTCTCATATAATAAAAATTATATTTTTATTATGCTACATATATAAAAATTATCTTTTTATATTCTCTATCTTATAAAAATTATATTTTTATAATCTCTACTATATAAAAATCATATTTTTATTATCTATACTATATAAAAATCATAATTTTATACTCTACATTAATAAAAATCATATTTTTATCCTCCTTGTTTCCATATATGAAAACCAAGTCTTTGCTAAATTAGAAATCTAATCTTTATAGCGCTACTCACATATACAAGATCGCATTTTTATATCTCTACAACATATGTAAAAATCAGATTTTTATTCCAATGTTTATATTTTAAAAATCACATCTTTATAACGTTATTATATATATATATATAAATCAACGCTAATCCATACATAAAAATCACGTTTTATCCTAATGTATTTCCTACAAAAATCATGTTTTTAATTTACATAAATAAAATTAAAAATGAAAACTCACTCGTCATAGGGCTTTAGTCAAAGGAGGAGGAGGCGCTTTGGTGGGTGCGGACTCCAGTGGCATGGCGCTGTTGTCTCGGATGATGGAGAGCGACGAAGAAAGGGGCTTTGGCCGGTTTAGGTGTTTCAGCGGCTTGTACGGAGGAGTGGAAGGCTGGAGGAGGTCGGAGGGCGGTTGCAGGTGGCAGTGCAAGCGCCTTGAGGCGGCGGTGGGTCCCCTTATGGTGGATTGCGGCGGCCTTGGCTAATTTGGGGGCGGTCCTTTTTGATGTGAGAAGAGGGAGAGAGGAAGGGGGCGTAGTACAGAGGGGGGCCGTAGATCGGTCGCGCCGGTGTTGGTGGCGCGCCGGAGGTGGTGGCGGCCCCTGATGGCGTGGCGTGGCGCGACGGAGTCTGGGGGCTCGATCGCGGTTTTGTTTTTTATTTCTTTTCTTCTATTATCGTGATTTGAACGAAAGGGGTAAGGGATGGGGTTTGACCAAATGGGAAAAGAAAAGGGGGTATTACATAAATTTTATTTTATTTTCAATAAAAAGTTGACTTTTTATTCGAACTCGAAATGAGACCCAACGACTATCGTCCCTAGCTAATTACCCTCATTCCGAACACAACGGGATATGTATCACAAGCCAGTTTGGTTGTTTCGATCGGTTTTCGTCAAAATCAAAATATAAATATATATATATATATTGAATTTAAATGCGCATTTCAATTTACCAGGGCCACATACAAACTCTAAAAATTCCCAAAAAATATTTTCTAGCTTCGGATTGACGATACGATTCTAACAAAACTAATTTCGTCAAATTCCGAGACCATTTGAAAAATGGCCATTTTCTGGTCGATTGAAATTAACTGAAACCGTCGAAACACGTTTTCCTTCGCCACGCTCACATATTGATCCAGAAAGTTATAAATTTTGGAATCTAGCAATAACATGACATCACGGATCCAAAAAAATTGGTTTCGTCAAAAACTGAGGTCGTTTGAAAAATTTCTATTTTTAAGGGCTAAATTTCCATAGCGATTATTCTGAATTTTAAATTGGGCATAACTTTTGATTCCCGCTATGAAATTTTGATTTTTCGGATTCGTTTGAAAGATATTCTCAAATAGATTCTAATATCTTTGGTTTCGCCAAAATCCGGTTTATTTTGAATCCTGTACATTCATTTGAAATTCAAAATCGAAATTTCAAACTACCGCGCCATTTTCAATTCCTTTTATATTTAAAATAAAATATTTATATTCTAACGACGATTCAAATAAATATATACGTTCTAATTCTATTCAAAATAAATTTCTCGTCGTCATTATTTAAAATAAATCATTTAAAATATTCAAAATTCACTAAAATTTCCAAAATAAAAAATTTTAAATGGCTAAGAATTTCCGGGTTATTACATATAATTTATAATATAATTAAAATGAGCTCGTAACATAGCGGTAGTTCATAGTTTTATGTTTTGAACTTTAAATAAATATATAAGATTCATTATAAGCTGGAATTTTTTAAAACAAGAAACATTCAAACCTTTTAAACTATAATTTCCTAATGGAAGAGAAAATTCGAGGTTTCGTCTTTTAGATTGTGAGTTATGCCCAAATCAAATTTTTAGAAAGTCACAATGAAATCATTAATAGACCACAACGATTCATTTATATAATAAAAGGATTTTAATATAAAATGAATATCGCTTAAACAATTAAGTGTTATAATGTTGAGTTTAAAATCCAAACTTGTTTATTTTGAAGCTATATGATGTTCTATATGGATATATACAATAATATTAATTTTTTTATTATTAAATTGAATTGTCTTTTAAATTATTAGTACTTTATTGGTTCTATTTAAGCCTTAGAAATTGCCATTTTGCAAACGATCTCTGTTTTCCACGAAACAAATTTTATTAAATCTATAATAATTAATTATTGCTAGCTTTCAAATTTCGCGCTAATCGGAGTTGTTTTGTGATAGTGCAAAATTTAAATGTGAATCGATCAATAATTTGAATTTAAAATAACATTGTTTCTGTAAACGGACTCGGATTTCGACGAAACATGTTTCATTGGGTCCGGAATGTCAAACTATAGTTGTATGTCCATATTCATTGAAATTGGAAATCATACGTGATCATATGAATTTTTAAACGACAAACGTAAACAATGATAGGATAAAATGGAATATAAAAATAGAATAAAATAATATTTCTCCACCCTATATATAAACCTCTAACTCTAAACCCTAACATATTTATTCCTATAGTTAAAAACTTCCTCAATCTCCACCTTAAACTCATGTCATGAGTTTTAAAAATCAATATAAAATCAAATAAAATCCTGTAATTCATGATATAAATATATTTGAACTTCTACTATGATTTTCTTCAAACTGGCATATATTTCAAAGGGGTCACGAACAATTTTGTTTGATGTTTTGTAACCTAGCATGACCTCGTAGGGGTTGATCGAGGAATTGATGCATCGACCATGAAATGGAGTTAATATCTGGATTCATGAGGTGATTTAAAGCCGGTATGCAGACTTTTGTGGAATTTGAAGGATAAAAGTGACACACCTATCACTATGCTTGGCAGTGCGAGGCCAAAGTCGCATTCCTAGGGAAAAATGTGAGCTGGAGAATTTTGATATGGGAAGATGAGATTTGGATAAGGAGTCTAATGGTGATTTTTGTTGATTTTAAATGAAGTGAGGAAGGAAAGAGGTTAGCAAGAAGAAGAAGCCATGGGGAGTTATTGGGTTTGATGATTTAGCAAGAGAGGAAGAAAGATTAAGCAGCGGGATTGAGGTTTAAATGTTATTAAGGTTTAATTTGAAATTAATTAATATAGTTAACGGCTTAAAAATGTATGCAGACTTATAAAGTGTACTTGCATACATGAACAAAATCAAGCGAAACAAGATCCGTTGGGATAGTATGGACGAAGGCTACACAATGAAACTTTTTTGGAGTGATTTAGAGCTCATGAGAAATATTAGCGAAATAAAATGTCTGATCGAAATTATCGGCAATTAATCGTTATTCAATGATTAATAACCAAAGTGAGTAACTCACTATCTCTGTCCAGTTTATAAATTTTATAAATGTATTTTAGAATTGGTAAATGATGATTGAATGTTGTGTGATGATTGTTTGGATGAATTGATATTTAATTACTAATTGTTGCCATTATATATATATTATATCAGTTATATTTAAGGTTGGTAGTTGTATATTCCCGCACATTTTATCAGATGAGAGACCCTATGCGCCTCGCATAATAGCGGGTGACCTTCTCTACCGTGATATCCCGCCTCGAAGTGAGATTGGTATTATTTATGTTTTCTAACATCTGTGGATGTAGGAAAACAAATTGCAAGGATCCAATTGGATTCCTACAATTTATTACTATTTGTTTTCAAATATACTGTGATATATGATGTGTTAGATGTTTTGTGTAATAACCCGGAAATTCTGGGCCAGTTTAAAAAATTTGTTTTGGCAGCTTCGACGAATTTTGAATATTTAAAATGAATTATTTTAAATAATATCGACGAGAAATTTATTTTGAATATAATTCGAACGTATATATTTATACGCGTCGTCATTAGAATATAAATATTTATATATAATTATAAATAAAATTGAAAATGGCGCGGTAGTTCGATAATTCGATTTCAAACTTCAATTGAATGTACCGGGTGCAAAACAATCCGGATTTTAGTGAAACCAATAACATTAGGATCTAATTGATAATATCTTTCCAACGAATCCGACAAATCGAAATTTCATAGCGGGAATCAAAAGATATGTCCAGTTGAAAATTCTGAATAATCGCTATGGAATTCAGGCCCTTAAAAATGGGAATTTTGCAAACGACCTCGAATTTCGACGAAACCACTTTTGTTGGGTCCGTGATGTCAAATTATTGCTAGATTCCAAATTTCATAATTTTTCGAATCAATATGTGAGCGTGGCAAAGGAAAACGCGTTTGACCAGTTTCAGTTGATTTTAATCGACTGGAAAATGGCCATTTTTCTAACGGTCTCAGAATTCGACGAAACTAGTTTTGTTAGGACCGTATCGTCAATACGAAGCTAGAAAATATTTTTCTGCAATTATAGAGTTCGTATGTGACCCTGGTAAATTGAAATGTATGTTTAAAATAGAATATATAGATTTAAATGTAAATTCAACGGAAACTGATTGTAACGATCGAATCAGCTTGCGATACATATCCCATTGTGTTCGGAATGGGGGTAATACGCTATGGATGACAGGCGGTGGGTCTCATTTCGAGTTCGAAAAAAAAGGTTGTCTTATCGAAAATAAATTAAATAAATTAATATATATATAAACCTTTTCCTCCTAACCCTAAGTCAAACTTTCAGACCCGGTCAAATTAAAAATCGCGCCTCCTTATACCAAACCCGTCGCCCTCGATTTCCACGAGCCGCCACCTGCGCTCGTCGATGCTTGCCGCCTCCCATCGCGAGCCAGCCACGTCGCCGCCCTCGCCTCCGCCCCCCCCCCCTCTTCTTCTCCGCCTCGCGCCTCTCTTCCCTTGGCCAATCGAACCCTAAAGCGCTGTCCACCCCAAACCTACCACCGCCTGGAAGCCGACTCCGCCTGTAGACCTCCGACGGCCGCACCTCCCCTCCACCGACCCTCTGACGAACCATCACCTCCCCCTTCCACAAAAAAAAATCCGAAATTAAGGTATGTTTTATTTATTTATTTATTTACAGTTATTTTATTTTATTTTTGGTTTATTATATTATAATCACAGATAAAGATCTGATTTTATGTGATAGGTAAAACTAAAAGGATTATATATATATATATATATTTTTATATGAACAAAAGATGGATTTTTATATGAACGAAAGATGGGATTTTGAATCATGAAAGAAAAAAGTAAGGGTTTTTATTGGAGGAAAAAAATATATAATTTTTATCATAGTAAGAAGTTAAAAATATAATTTTTATATTATAGAAAGGCGAAATCTTTTTATATAGCAGCGATGTAAAAATAGAATTTTTATCTATATAATAGCGAAGTAAAAAATTCGATTTTTATATATTGAATAGCATAGTAAAAAAATTCGATTTTTATATATTGAATAGCGAAGTAAAAATTCGATTTTTATATATTGAATAGCATAGTAAAAATTCGATTTTTATATATTGAATAGCGAAGTAAAAATCCGATTTTTATATATTGAATAGCATAGTAAAAATTCGATATTTATATATTGAATAGCATAGTAAAAATTCGATTTTTATATATTGAATAGCATAGTAAAAATTCGATTTTTATATATTGAATAGCGAAGTAAAAATTCGATTTTTACATATGTAGAGAATACGGGCAACGAAAGTGACAAAAGGCGAGCACGGTGAAGATGTTCTACATAGGAAGTGCCGTGGAGTTAGGATAGCTATTGGTGAGAACTTCTCACTCTTCAATTTCTTTTTCTAGTTATATATATATATATATATACTAGGATGCAGACGGTGTTTAGTAGCACCCGACACCCGTCATCCACAGACCATGGATGGCTTGTTTGTTAAATTGTTTGGTTGTGTAGTTAGTTAGAATATTTTGTTTGAATTGAATTGTTTGGTGAAATGAATGGATTTGATTGATTTGTGAATGGCATGGGCCTTCACTAGACCGGGGATAAGGCTAGGCCTCGTCCCGTTTCTAGTATCGTGCCGTTATGCCGCCCAAATTTTCTAAAATAAGTTAGAAAATAAAAATATCATTTTATTTAAAGAAAGAACTGAATAGAAATTCATATGTTAAAATAAAATGTTTTTTCGTTAAAAAAAATATAATTTTTAGCGTGAATATGAATATAGTGAATGTGAATAAATAAATATTCATTTACAAACTGGACGGTTTGTTTATGTACACCTATTTGAAGGACATTGATTTGGACGATAAATTTTACACATCGCCCAACTGCACAAATAAAATCTGTGTTTGATTGTTTGAAACCCCACACGGGTGTTGGGATGAAATTTGAAGTTCACTCATCCTGATTGATTAAATATGTCGATCGATTGATTGACAGGCTGTTATAAGCGTTAGATATCTATATTTGATGCTTATACAGTGTAGTGCACTTTGGTTGATGGTTGATTATTTTTCAATGCTATTATATACGTGAGATGCATGAAAATCCATATAATTAATATTATATGGTGATTGATTGGGCCTCATTCCAATTTAGAAAATAAAGAATATTATAATATAAAAGTTCATGTGTTGACCGTACTCATCCGTTGAGATTAGTCATGTGTTGAACGAAATATTTTAATAATAAAATTTACATCTTTATCAATATAGAATAAAGGTTCATGTGTTGACCGTACTCATCCGTTGAGATTAGTCATGTGTTGAACGAAATATTTTAATAATAGAAATATTTGAAAAAGGAAATATTTGAAAAAGAAATATTTTGAAATAGAAATATTTGAAATAGAATATATGAAGCCGTGTTGATTAGATTGACGCCATTTTGACGTGAACGATATTTATATCAATTTTATTCATTTTATAATGAATATTGAATATAAAGTGATTTCGAAATGAATTGAATATAAAACGATTTCGAAATGAATTGAATATAAAACGATTTCGAAATGAATTGAATATAAAATGATTTCGAAATGAATTGAATATAAAACGGTTTCGAAATGAATTGAATATAAAACGATTTCGAAATGAATCGAATAGAAAACGAATTTGATTTAAATTGATTAGAAAACAAATTTGATTTAAATCGAATAGAAAACCAATTTGAATTGAATCGAATAGAAAACCAATTTGATTTAAATTGATTAGAAAACGAATTTGATTTATGTCGAATAGAAAACCAATTTGAATTGAGTCGAATAGAAAACCAATTTGAATTGAATCGAATAGAAAACCAATTTGAATTGAATCGAATAGAAAACGACTTTGAAATTGAATTGAATTGAAAACGAATTCAAATTGAATTTAAAGCAAATTGAATTGAAATTTGAATTGAATAGAAATGAATTTTAAAACGAATTTATAAGGAAAGATTCAATTTTGATTAGAATTGAGATGGAAGTTAAAATTGTTTTTGAAACGAATTCAAAACTATTTATAAAATTCGTTTTGAATGGTAATCGACGAAATATATAATATATATATATTATATATAATGGCCTGAATAGAACGCGCCGCGCCGCGCCACGGCAGTTCGTGAATTTCGACCATTTATTTCAAACGGACATTACGGGAGATCCGACCGTCGGATTCTCCTAAAACCAACGGTTGGGTTCGTATCGAAAAGAGCTTTTTAAAGAATATTAGAAATTCAAAATCTAACGGTTGGATTTGGAGATACGTCCAAATCAAATTTGGAAAAGGTCGCTGTAAGTGCAGTTCGATGGCCATTGATGGAAATCGACTGTACGGGCCTTGATAAAATTATTAAAAATAGTAATAATTTGTGTAAAATCAGAAGAAATGATTTGGGAAAATTTGGGATGAAAAACTCCATATTTGAAAAGATAAAAATAGATTTTTATCGAAATGAACTAGATTGAACTAAATTTAAAACCCGATTTTTTTTAAATAAATAAATTAGATTTAAAAAGGGGTTTTAAATAATCGTACTTCCTAATATATTTGATTTGAATTGAACTAGAATTGATTTGTGGGTTTATCGTGAACTGTGTTTTAAACAACACTAGTTCTTTAACCCGATGATAAATAGAATGTGATTTGGGTTTGTCGTGAACTGTGTTTTAAATGACATTAGTTCTTTAACCCAATAAAAGGAGTTTTAACGAATCTGCAATTAGATTGAAATGTAAATTTGTAATCTAAATTATCAAATTTAGAAAATGAGCGAGAATGGAGTATTACCCGTTTTGCTCCAAAACGATAGTCAAATCTTTAATTAGATGTGAACGTGAAATGATAATTAATTTTATCGACAACACTGTAGTGTTAGATATGGAGTATTACCAGTTTTGCTCCAAAACGATAGTCAAATCTTTAATTAGATGTGAACGTGAAATGATAATTAATTTTATCGACAACACTGTGGTGTTAGATATGGAGTATTACCAGTTTTGCTTCATGGGATGAATAGGTTGGGATTAGGAAATAAAATAAATAATTACTTCGTTGTGGTTCGCTAATCTCGACTAGTTTAGAAAACCATAATTTGGTTTGAAATGTCATCCAAAGGAAGATTAAAGGATAAATTTCAAAGAATTTATCTTGGATAAAATTAATGGGAACCTTTCCCTAAGAATGTGATTTGGTGAATAAAAGAATATTCTGAATTGGAATGAGGCGTATGTTGAGTTTGTGTAACATTTGTTTTTAATATACGCGGGTTGTTCGGAAAGGCCGGGTTTATACCCATTCTGAGTAACCGATTCAACGATATGTCGAAGATGAAGACGGTGGTCGAAGACCGGAAGTCTTCACATCGTAGAGATAATTACTGACGATCCTGATTGGGCTGTACACCCAAGAGGATGGAAATAGTTGGTGGTCGTCCAGACGTACTTGGAGATGGATGGATATGCGAGGAAAGTGCCTCCGGTTTCGTTCAGACCCAGAACGGATTAGTAAATGGATTGTGTGTCTGACATTGGATTTTATTCTGTGTTGATTGATTTCTATTAAATATACATCTGTTTGGCAGCGGAGAATTTATTCTTTTTCTTAACGCCCTTCTCTGAGACGTACGAGCTCAGAGGTTGTATATCGATGGACATCAGTCGCATGGCATGAATTGCCTGTGTGGCACGCTAAGATGCAATGATCAAGGCTTCTGTTGAAAAGCAAAGTCTTATGGTTGATGATCAAAGCACGGCCTCTGTGGCGTAGCTTTGTGTATAACGTGAATTCACACCTCGGTATGAGTTTAAAACGGGATACGGACCGCTGGGAGAGCACGACGTTTCTTTCTAGCTTTGGTGGTGTCAGTGACTTACCAGCCCTGACATTTATATACTTTTCACCTTTGTGGTTGTTGGAATGAGGCGCCTCGATTATAGGTCTGTAAGGACCGGGAAACGTGTGTTCAGGAATTGCCAATCCTCTAACGTAAGTGAGGACCGGCCCAGTCGCATCCGGGGTTGCCCAGAGTGTGTAGTCCCGAGGCATTTGCTAGAGTGTCTCGAAGCGGAGAGGAGCTTGCCCCTTGCCTCGACTCATGACGGAAATCCAATTTCCGATACGTGTATTGCGGTTTTAATTGTAGAACTAGTATGGCAACATGATAGATGGTACCCATGCCGCCTATGATTTATATTTATGATTGAAATTGTTTTGGCACTATACACTTATTATAGTATCAAATGATTTGTTTTAAATGTACCAAGCATGTTTGGCTATTATAAGGGAAAACCCTATCCTCCGGCTTGCGTTGCATTGTGTGATGGGACCTGGGTCTTATAATAGCTTCATTTTTTGAAAAAGCATTGCGTTGTTTATTGATATGCACTGGTATTCTTGGGAGGAAACCCGTTCCGTGTTATATGGCGTGGTCCCTCGAATTACTCTATTTTAAAGTAAAGTTTTAAATAACTGTTTTAGTTCTCACACCAGTCACATGACTGACCTGGAGTTTATTGTTTTAACCTAAACTCTGGGTGCCCTTATTTTCGACATGGGCAGCTAGTAGTTTTGGTTTTGCAGATTTATATTCACAGGATCCTGGTTTACAGCTGGAATGATATCCGGAAAGCTCTGTATCCGTATATCACCTTCAGTTGTGCTTTGTATTATTATTCCGCTGCTATGTAATTTATTGTAATCTCTGATATTTATCGAATGTAATTTATTCAATTATACTCTGTATATTCTTGTATTTTGATGGAATTGTTGTAATAGCAATGAAATGTTCTTCTGTTTGTGTTCTGATTTGTCCTGTTCTCAAACGATCAGGGGTTTCGAACGGTCTAGATCGGTTTAACGACTGATTCGGATCGAGCGAAATTCCCGGTCGTCACATTTGGTATCAGAGCTTTGGTTACAGAGCTCGAGAACAAGACACATTAGAACCATACGAAAGAATTCATCAGATATTGGATTAGTAATATCCAATTAGAATTACTCGTTAGAGATAGGATCAGTAGTATCCTAGAACGAGTGTGAAGAGTATATTTTTCAAATGAAAATAAATTTGTTTCGAAAATTTAAATCGTTTTATACGTATTTGAATATTTTATTTGTATTGAATATGGACAATCCACTATATAAAGATTTTGCATATACACGTCATGAACGTATATTCGAAGTTTTAATATACTGGATAGATATAGAATCATACTCTAGTAGCCCGAAGATGATTTTGATGGTTGAGTACTCGTCGTCAGAATTTATATTCGAGTGACGAAGGTGTGATATCTATATATTTCCATTAGACTGGTGTGAGAACCAAAACTTATATAGAGAGATTTATTTGTTGTGATTTGGCACCAAAAACAAGATTTTCTGTATATGTATCAAAATTATGAATTTGAAACGTTAATCCACTAATTGATTGATGTTTGTGGTTTTTGTTTATTTGTTTGATAATTTTGAACCATTATGCCTAATTGAATTAAATATTGAATTGTATTGAAAATTAGTCGTATTTGCTTGTGTTACATGTATATCCATTGAACAGGTCATAGCAAGGAGGCTAGAGCAGAGAATAAAATTTGTTTGCCCGACAAATAGGTACATGTTTACTACAACTTACTGTTTTGTTTGGGTGATGATGATTTTATGAGCCTATTGGCTTTTTCTTTTTCTTTTTGAGATCAGAAGGCCTATATGGCAATTTCGGGATTTTCCCGTGGCTCCCGGTGCAGGGTAGGTTATGGAGAAATTTTTCAAAAATTTAGGGTGTTAGCCAAATTTTTGAAGAATTTGAATATTCGCAGAAACTGAAAAGTTGGAGAATGGAAGTCAGATCGAACATAGAGCTGATTAATCAAACCACTTTCGACTTCGTTCCTTTTCGGGGAAGAAAAGTTTTAAGTGGGGGAGATTGTAGTAACCCGGAAATTCTGGGCCAGTTTAAAATTTTTGTTTTGGCAGCTTCGACGAATTTTGAATATTTAAAATGAATTATTTTAAATAATATCGACGAGAAATTTATTTTGAATATAATTCGAACGTATATATTTATACGCGTCGTCATTAGAATATAAATATTTATATATAATTATAAATAAAATTGAAAATGGCGCGGTAGTTCGATAATTCGATTTCAAACTTCAATTGAATGTACCGGGTGCAAAATAATCCGGATTTTAGTGAAACAAAAAACATTAGGATCTAATTGATAATATCTTTCCAACGAATCCGACAAATCGAAATTTCATAGCGGGAATCAAAAGATATGTCCAGTTGAAAATTCTGAATAGTCGCTATGGAATTCAGGCCCTTAAAAATGGGAATTTTGCAAACGACCTCGAATTTCGACGAAACCACTTTTGTTGGGTCCGTGATGTCAAATTATTGCTAGATTCCAAATTTCATAATTTTTCGAATCAATATGTGAGCGTGGCAAAGGAAAACGCGTTTGACCAGTTTCAGTTGATTTTAATCGACTGGAAAATGGCCATTTTTCTAACGGTCTCAGAATTCGACGAAACTAGTTTTGTTAGGACCGTATCGTCAATACGAAGCTAGAAAATATTTTTCTGCAATTTATAGAGTTCGTATGTGACCCTGGTAAATTGAAATGTATGTTTAAAA
The DNA here is from genome assembly GCA_030737875.1 of Allium sativum. NCBI lineage: Eukaryota > Viridiplantae > Streptophyta > Magnoliopsida > Asparagales > Amaryllidaceae > Allium > Allium sativum. Next base: position 672,422,574 of record CM060909.1, on the reverse strand, counting down.
TAGAATATATAGATTTAAATGTAAATTCAACGGAAACTGATTGTAACGATCGAATCAGCTTGCGATACATATCCCATTGTGTTCGGAATGGGGGTAATACGCTATGGACGACAGGCGGTGGGTCTCGTTTCGAGTTCGAAAAAAAAGGTTGTCTTATCGAAAATAAATTAAATAAATTAATATATATATAAACCTTTTCCTCCTAACCCTAAGTCAAACTTTCAGACCCGGTCAAATTAAAAATCACGCCTCCTTATACCAAACACGTCGCCCTCGATTTCCACGAGCCGCCACCTGCGCTCGTCGATGCCTGCCGCCTCCCATCGCGAGCCAGCCACGTCGCCGCCCTCTCCTCCGCCCCCCCCCCCTCTTCTTCTCCGCCTCACGCCTCTCTTCCCTTGGCCAATCGAACCCTAAAGCGTTGTCCACCCCAAACCTACCACCGCCTGGAAGCCGACTCCGCCTGTAGACCTCCGACGGCCGCACCTCCCCTCCACCGACCCTCTGACGAACCATCACCTCCCCCTTCCACCAAAAAAAATCCGAAATTAAGGTATGTTTTATTTATTTATTTATTTACAGTTATTTTATTTTATTTTCGGTTTATTATATTATAATCACAGATAAAGATCTGATTTTATGTGATAGGTAAAACTAAAAAGATTATATATATATATATATTTATATGAACAAAAGATGGATTTTTATATGAACGAAAGATGGGATTTTGAATCATGAAAGAAAAAAGTAAGGGTTTTTATTGGAGGAAAAAAATATATATAATTTTTATCATAGTAAGAAGTTAAAAATATAATTTTTATATTATAGAAAGGCGAAATCTTTTTATATAGCAGCGATGTAAAAATAGAATTTTTATCTATATAATAGCGAAGTAAAAAATTCGATTTTTATATATTGAATAGCATAGTAAAAATTCGATTTTTATATATTGAATAGCGAAGTAAAAATTCGATTTTTATATATTGAATAGCATAGTAAAAATTCGATTTTTATATATTGAATAGCGAAGTAAATATTCGATTTTTATATATTGAATAGCATAGTAAAAATTCGATTTTTATATATTGAATAGCATAGTAAAAATTCGATTTTTATATATTGAATAGCGAAGTAAAAATTCGATTTTTACATATGTAGAGAATACGGGCAACGAAAGTGACAAAAGGCGAGCACGGTGAAGATGTTCTACATAGGAAGTGCCGTGGAGTTAGGATAGCTATTGGTGAGGACTTCTCACTCTTCAACTTCTTTTTCTAGTTATATATATATATAGTAGGATGCAGACGGTGTTTAGTAGCACCCGACACCCGTCATCCATAGAACATGGATGGCTTGTTTGTTAAATTGTTTGGTTGTGTAGTTAGTTAGAATATTTTGTTTGAATTGAATTGTTTGGTGAAATGAATGGATTTGATTGATGTGTGAATGGCGTGGGCCTTCACTAGACCGGGGATAAGGCTAGGCCTCGTCCCGTTTCTAGTATCGTGCCGTTATGCCGCCGAAATTTTCTAAAATAAGTTAGAAAATAAAAATATCATTTTATTTAAAGAATGAACTGAATAGAAATTCATATGTTAAAATAAAATGTTTTGTCGTTAAAAAATATATATATAATTTTTAGCGTGAATATGAATATAATGAATGTGAATAAATAAATATTCATTTACAAACCGGACGGTTTGTTTATGTACACCTATTTGAAGGACATTGATTTGGACGATAAATTTTACACATCGCCCAACTGCACAAATAAAATCTGTGTTTGATTGTTTGAAACCCCACACAGGTGTTAGGATGAAATTTGAAGTTCACTCATCATGATTGATTAAATATGTCGATCGATTGATTGACAGGCTGTTATAAGCGTTAGATATCTATATTTGATGCTTATACAGTGTAGTGCACTTTGGTTGATGGTTGATTATTTTTCAATGCTATTATATACGTGTGATGCATGAAAATCCGTATAATTAATATTATATGGTGATTGATTGGGCCTCATTCCAATTTAGAAAATAAAGAATATTATAATATAAAGGTTCATGTGTTGACCGTACTCATCCGTTGAGATTAGTCATGTGTTGAACGAAATATTTTAATAATAAAATTTACATCTTTATCAATATAGAATAAAGGTTCATGTGTTGACCGTACTCATCCGTTGAGATTAGTCATGTGTTGAACGAAATATTTTAATAATAGAAATATTTGAAAAAGGAAATATTTGAAAAAGAAATATTTTGAAATAGAAATATTTGAAATAGAATATATGAAGCCGTGTTGATTAGATTGACGCCATTTTGACGTGAACGATATTTATATCGATTTTATTCATTTTAAAATGAATATTGAATATAAAGTGATTTCGAAATGAATTGAATATAAAACGATTTCGAAATGAATTGAATATAAAACGATTTCGAAATGAATTGAATATAAAACGATTTCGAAATGAATTGAATATAAAACGGTTTCGAAATGAATTGAATATAAAACGATTTCGAAATGAATCGAATAGAAAACGAATTTGATTTAAATTGATTAGAAAACGAATTTGATTTAAATCGAATAGAAAACCAATTTGAATTGAATCAAATAGAAAACCAATTTGATTTAAATTGATTAGAAAACGAATTTGATTTAAGTCGAATAGAAAACCAATTTGAATTGAATCGAATAGAAAACCAATTTGAATTGAATCGAATAGAAAACCAATTTGAATTGAATCGAATAGAAAACGACTTTGAAATTGAATTGAATTGAATTGAAAACGAATTCAAATTGAATTTAAAGCAAATTGAATTGAATTTAAATTGAATTGAAATTTGAATTGAATAGAAATGAATTTTAAAACGAATTTTTAAGGAAAGATTCAATTTTGATTTGAATTGAGATGGAAGTTGAAATTGTTTTTGAAACGAATTCAAAACTATTTATAAAATTCGTTTTGAATGGTAATCGACGAAATATATAATATATATATTATATATAATGGCCTGAATAGAACGCGCCGCGCCGCGGCAGTTCGTGAATTTCGACCATTTATTTCAAACGGACATTACGCGAGATCCGACCGTCGGATTCTCCTAAAACCGGAACCGTTGGGTTCGTATCGAAAAGATCTTTCTAACGAATATTGGAAATACAAAATCTAATGGTTGGATTTGGAGATACGTCCAAATCAAATTTGGAAAAGGTCGCTGTAAGTGCAGTTCGATGGCCATTGATGGAAATCGACTGTACGGGCCTTGATAAAATTATTAAAAATAGTAATAATTTGTGTAAAATCAGAAGAAATGATTTGGGAAAATTTGGGATGAAAAACTCCATATTTGAAAAGATAAAAATAGATTTTTATCGAAATGAACTAGATTGAACTAAATTTAAAACCCGATTTTTTTTTAAATAAATAAATTAGATTTAAAAATGGGTTTTAAATAATCGGAATTCCTAATATATTTGATTTGAATTGAACTAGATGTTTAAATGATAAATTAAAGTTAACCTGATTTGATTTTACGAAGGATAAATTTAATCGATTAACAAATAATGCATAATGAGTACTAAATGTTTAAATGATATTTAAAGGAAGAATTTGATATGGTTTTAAGATATATTATAAAATGATTTGAGAATAAATATATTAAAACAAAGATAGTATTTTAAATGGCCAAGTGATGCTGTATAGCCAACCAATGGATTTATTTATTTTATGACTTGTTTATTTTGATAGTTAAATAACCGACTATCAAAATCATGTCCAATGCGCTGATGGTACGGAAAGGCCGGGATCGAATTTATATTCGAAAACCATTCCGAACCGCAAATACGTAAAAGATGTTGATTGAAGATGGAGCAATTGAAGACCGTAGATCTTCATGAAACGGAAGGGTTACTTATAATCTCTGGCTTAGTGGCCCGAGATACACTGTGATTCTGTCGTGGTTGAAATCTGTGGATTGCAAGGGCTTCTCGCTACTGATCCATGGGGTGATTCCTTTATTGGATGCAGTAGGAGGGTACCTCCGGTTCATCCTGTTCCTAGATGACTTGTATGGACGAATGTCTGACAGAGTATTTCCAAAGGGATCGCATGCGTTGATTTTTACAAACGTATTTCTATTAGTGGCGGAGAAGGGCACTTCTCTTAGCTTAACTTTTAGAGTATTTTTGTGGACGTCAATTAGTGATATCTGGCGGATCTGATGATGTGGCATTCAAATGAATGATGACCAGGTGTTTCAAAAGTTAATCTAAACCTCAAGCCTCATCAACCGGGAAATGACAGAAATCGGGCAGGCAGCATGGCTATGTGGGTCACTCCCATTAGGGTGTATAATCACCTATCTAGAGAAATTCCATTTCATTCTTTAAGTCTATATCAATGATGTCCCTTTTCGGGAAGACGGTGGGTCGCACCCAACCGTTGGTGATATACATTCGATACACTCAAGCGAAATGAGTGGTCGGTCATGAGAGCGCCGGGTTGCATGACGTTCTTGTTGAACCCAGTGTATTCGCCTCTAGAGATACACGATCGGCAGGTGGTCCCATACCTTGTCATAGTCGGAATCCAATCTCCAATAAGCGCCCGTGTTTTTGTTTATATACTATATATGTAGTGCGTGAGATGCAAGCGTTCTACTAGATTCTATTTACTTGTATTTAGACACTATTATAATATCAGACAAGATATTGGTTTCAAAAATGTTTTGGGCCATCGTAAGGTAAAAACGATCCGTGTTTATGTATGGATTTGGTCTTACGATTATCCTTTTCCTTGAAAGATTTTTACTTAAAAATCAGGTTGTGTGATACCCTTAATACTGTGCGAGTTTTCTCACTCTGGTTCACCAGACTGACCCGGTGTTTTGTAAATGCTCGGGTTAGCCCGAGGTATACAGGTTAAAGGTTATCGAAAGATGTAAAAGGACGAGCTGGAAGAGTCCGGATGTATGATACTATTCCGCTATGTGTTGTATACGGGACAGATTTTTTATAACTGTCCAGAAATGTTGATGTACCCTGATATTGTAAGTACTTTAAAGCTCTCAATAAAATTATTTCTATATTATATTTTGTTCCGCTGCGATGTGAGACTCTGTGTTGTGTTGTTTCTTCTTCTTCTTCTGTTCTAATATTTCTTTCTCTCTTATCTCACCCTCTAATCTCTTTCTAATATGTTTCCAGTGTTTTTCGGTGTTTGGGAAGTCGGCATGAAGTACGGTAAAGGTATTTATGTCGATTTTCGAGGCAGAAAATTCTTGGGTCGTTACAGTGGTATCAGAGCTATTGGTTTAGTTATAACCTTGGCTCTATGGCGTAACTCAATAGAGATGGGGTTAGTAACACCCTAGATTGAGTTTGGGTGTATATATATGAGAGCGTATTTGTAAATTTGATAGACAAATGTTTTATATTGTGTTGTTGATCGGTTCAAGTGTTACGAAGCGTTGAACTGGCAATTGATGCAATATTGTTTTAAAGAGAGGGTAAAAGAAATAATCTTGCCCAAATTTTATTTCTATATAGAAAGGAAATAATTTTATCAAATTATTGAGATATTACTGTGTTTGATTGATTTGAATAATATTCAAATTTGGGTTGGAATTTTGAATTGAAACTTAATCTGGTTAAGAGAAAATTACATTGAAATAAATAAATTTGGAACTTGATGAATAAATAATAATTAAATAGAAATCAATCGGGTATTAAAAGATTGATGTTCAAATATGTGAAATCGAAGTAAAATATTAATATTGAATGAAATTTAGTTGGTTTAATTGATTTGGTTGTGTATTGATTGTTGATTATGATTTGTTTTTATTGGATAATACTTGTTTGAAATTTGCATAACAATAATCAACAATTGACTTTGCAATTGGTGTAGTTTTACCAGTTGATTAGTGAAGTATTATGACTCATATGTGAATTGAGTAAGTGCAAGTGTCAGATGGCTTTTGAGGATAGATTTTAATTGGGTAGATCGCTATAAATTAAATGGCGCTCGCAAAAAGGTACGCTTACGCGAAAATATAAAATTTATGGTTTTGTAACGCTCTTTCCAACCTTAGCAATTTCGAGGACGAAATTATTTTAAGGGGGAAAGAATGTAACGACCCGTATTTTTGGCAGTCAAATATTTAATTGAATTTATTATTTTAAATATTATCTTTGGTATATTAATATTTTATTCGTTATTTAAAACACAGTTTGAGCATTAATTTTATTTATAATATAAAACGAGCTCGAAATCGAGCGGCAGTTCGTAAATTCCGTTTTGAACTTCTACTGAAATATAGAATCTATTTTAATCAGAATTCTATGAAAAGCAAAAATGTTTAAGTCGATTTAATTATAAATATAAAAAGATTTTTATATGAACGAGATGTCATTTGAACCCAGAACTATAACTGTTGAGTTTGAATTCTACCCTGTTTGAAATTTAAGCTTTTTGCTTTAATACGATGGGATTATCGTTAATTTAGTTGCTTAAAACTTAATTTAATTGAGATTACATAGGGTAAAATAAAGATAAACTAACCTTAATATTTTAAACAACATACACCGTTATAATTTTAAATACAAATCCTTGTGTGTACATGCACATACGCATGTGTGTGTGTGTATATAGATATATATACTCATCGACATGGCTTGGTTCGGCAACATATGAAACCAAATGCCTTTAATCATACTGGTCCAACATATAATAGTGAGATACTGCTCCATGAACATAAGAAAAAAATGGATTGTATTCAACATAACAACTAGAAGTGTACAATACAAAGAAATACAACATATAAATGTAAAACTGAAATTGTTAACAGTATAGAGAACAACATATTTATTCATATTGTTATTCGCACAAAACAAAGAAAGCAATACATGTTATTTTCATGAATGGAAATTTATTAAAAAGAAATTAATCTTCATAACGGCTCCATTTGTGATCTCGGTCCACCTTGTTGTAGCTGCTCCATTTGTGATGTGCACGAGATTGTCTCATCCTCCTCCTTTGATAGCTGCTGCCATGTTGTAGTGACTCCTTTCGAATTGATCCTATAAAAATATAAGAATGAACATAAATAATTTCATACAAGCTAGTATTAATGATTTGAGTATATTTACTCGTGAATCGTCAAATAAACCAAATTAACAAATTAAGCAGGGATAAACTTCATTATTTTATGAAGCCGCGGCCTAGAGGATACTGTAAAACAAGAAATTTCGTAGGGTAGATGTACTGAAGATGTCTTAGTATATAGCAAAATAGTAACTGTTCGGTCTAATGGGTTTTCAACCCAGTGCATGATAATAATTGGACAGGTTTTACATTAAATGAAACAGCACGGTTGCAACAGGACACTGACAAGGTTGCCCAGTGGGTCTGTGATGTATCTTCAGTGACCAAATGTGGCAAGTTTAATCCACAACACTTGGAGTATGTATTAACAGGGTTCAGTGAATACTCACTCAAAATATCCAATGCTTTTTTTTGTTAGAAGAAAAACAACAGACTAGCTCGTTTATGGGTGACGTAAAAGCATTGAAAGTTATACAGGTGATACACAATAAGAAGTAATCAAACTTAAGGGTATTTGTATGTATACAAGTATATCTGTCCACTACATTGAGCATATGATTTAACTTAAATGCTGAGACACTAAGGGATCTTACTTACCATATGAAAAAAAAAAGAGAAAAAAGGGAGAAATTAAAAGTTGAGAAGGAAGAAGACAGCTCATTCTAAATGGTGTTGCATGACTGGTTAAAGTTACGAAACAGTAAAATGAAATTTTTATAGCATTAATCATGAACAGGAAGAAAATCAAATAGGTATAGCTAGGAAAAAAATAGCCAAACAGCTAAGAAAATAAGGATTGAACAACTAAAGATATGGGGATATATTTTTATATCAGTTCTTAGTACATGAACAACTAAGAGAAGTCTACATCTGATCAAATCTGTGCAGACAAGTCGAAATAGATTTTATATATATATACATATATAGTTGATTTCATTCACTGCTACCATATCTTTTTTGGGACACAGAGTCTATAGGAAATGATTTGATATATGTAGATATATTCATATAATAAAATCTACGCAACAAAGATGTATTTATACACATTGGCAGATCTGAACACAAGATTTCATAAAAAATTCAAATCTCTGCATTGAATGTCATAGCATTAGCCTCATTCAGCTTATATATCTAAACCACTGTCCCATTTCAATACTGATTCACAAGATTTCTTGATTGAACCGTCAATTTCCACCACTATTACAAATCAGAGCAAACCCAATGGCCTAAAACCTAGTACCCTAAGTGTGATGGACGTTGTTATTATCTTTATCAAGCCACTACTATAAATACATGATCCACACATAAGAATTTCATCAATTACAGAGACAAGAGTAAACAAAAATGGTTAAAACCTCACAAAATAATCAAAACAGCAGAATAAAAATCAGTTAAAAACACTTACGCTTCAGATGAATTTTCTAGTATTCGGTTCGAAGCTGAAGACTAGGGTTTGGTATAATCTTCGAATAGAATCCTTGATCTATTTGATGATGAACTGTAGTGGCTTTCGAAGGCGTAGGGAGGCATATATGGACTGAAGAGGTTTGGGAAGGCTCGGAGGGATTATCGTTGAAACAGTGGTGGTTCGATGTTGGAGAAGTTGATTTGGGTGTTTGGTTGATCGATTGAAGGAGGATCGAAGAAAGAGAGGTTGCGTAGAGTGGATTTTTCGATGCAGCAGTCTCTGACTTCGGTTGAAGGACAGGAAGGGAAAAGAGGATCGGCCACTGGAGAAAAATTTCTGGTGGACGGTGTATTTTTTGTGAGGGATAGAAGGGGGTACGGTAGGGTTTTGATCTGGTATTGGGCTGGAAATACAGGCCAAACAGTTAAGGTAAAAGGCCCATATATATTTTAATCTAAAGCTTATTAATTAAATTCCTTTATAAATTTGTTTATACAATATCTCGTACGTACGTTAACAGATTTTTGCACGGTCAGTTTCTTTAGAACCGTAGAAACGAGAATATTGTGATGGAGCAGGATCAGGCAGGACAGGAAGCAAGAAGGATTTTTAATTAAATTAAACGATGTTTAATTTAATTGAAAAACCAGCATCTAACGACCAAACCAAGTCAAGGTGAGTTTAACTCACTCAGTTATCCCATTTATAATATAAATTGGGTTTATTATTTGTATGCCATGATTTGCTAAGTGTTGGTTGATATGATGGTTGTTTGGGTGTTGATACGTATTGTTATATAATTTGTTTAAATCAAACGTGGGTTAATTTAAATAAAATGAGCTCCTTATTTTTAACGATGATTTCCAACAGAGGTAATTTACCTTGTTGGTTACATAAACGTATAGAAATTAAACTGGACGCTTGAATCATTTTTGTTCGACCATTATGAGTTGTATTGATTCTTGTTTATTTTTATATGATTGTTATATGAACTATTGAATCATGATGATTGGATTTTGAGTTGGTTATTGATTGTTGAATCTATATTCAACGGTTGTTTGTTATTAACCAATAGACCGTATTGGTTAAGAAACTGGCAGTGGATGGCCTAAATATACATTTTCTTATAGAAGGCAGATTTACCGTAAATAAATAGAAATGAAGAGGTTAAATAATTTCTAAATATATTATATAAATTGGGTTTACAAAAAGAAAATAGACCAACCATTACCTACATCGATTATTTTAACCATTTTTTGTACAAAAATATATCTGTGCGCAAAGCACGTGTTTTATCTAACATATGAAATGATTTCATAAAATTGATTCTAATACTTACGATTTTGTTAAGGAGAGGAGTGGATATTAATGCGATATTCAATAAACTAAGGATAATTGATTTAAGAAGCAATTTAAGAAGAGATTTATTTGATTTGATCATTACTCATAAACAAATGGGATTATTTAAATTAATTTAATTTGAAATTAATTTAAAATGGAAAGACGAGCTGGGATTTAATCAATGTGTTAATCATGTGTAGAGCTGACTAAGTCAACTGTGTTACTCGAAATTGAATTACTTAGTTAATGAAAATATAATGGATAATTAAACCATTTTTAAATATTGATATTTGTTGAATGATGATCAAAGTGACATCTTGGGATTTAAAAGCTGTAAACAAAGGGTTATAAAGTTTTGAAACCATTGTTTATAGTAAAGTGAGGGTTTAAACAAGTTTATGTAAACGATGGTAAGCTAAGTTTAGTTCGAAGTTTAAAATTTAATCCTTGTGGAGGTCTTATTTCCATGTTAGACGGAGTCATAAAGATGCAATAAATTTGCCGTATATAAAAAGAAATGATGTTTCATCAAGATATAAGTAAAAGAGGAATACCCTAACTTGAACGACTTCAGGATTACCAAAGGATGATATTGGTCGTAATGTTAAACAAATTACTTGGGAAAATAATAGCGTAGAGTTATTTGAAGATTTTTGGAATGTATATACCATGGGATTTCAAAATAAAAGAGGGTTTTTAAAAGGGGGCTTGAGAATTTAAAGGGACATTTCCATGGCGAAAGGAATAGAAAGGAGATTGATGGAAAATAATAGTATTTCCAAAAGTAAAGAGATAAGATTTGGGAATAGATTTATCCTAAAAATACAAGTGGTAATTATGGTTTCCCAAACGGAAATGGAAAGAGGTTTCATAACAATGATTTTACAAAGGATAAATTTAATCGATTAACAAACGATGAATAATGAGTACTAAATGTTTAAATGATATTTAAAGGAAGAATTTGATTTGGTTTTAAGATATATTATAAAATGATTTGAGAATTAATATATTAAAACAAAGATAGTATTTTAAATGGCCAAGTGATGTTGTATAGCCAACCAATGGATTTATTTATTTTATGACTTGTTTATTTTGATAGTTAAATAACCGACTATCAAAATCATGTTCAACGTGCTGATGGTACGGAAAGGCCGGGATCGAATTTATATTCGAAAACCATTCCGAACCGCAAATACGTAAAAGATGTTGATTGAAGACAGAGCAACTGAAGACCATAGATCTTCATGAAACGGAAGGGTTACTTATAATCTCTGGCTTAGCGGCCCGAGATACACTGTGATTCTGTCTTGATTGAAATCTATGGATTGCAAGGGCTTCTCGCTACTGATCCATGGGGTGATTCCTTTATTGGATGCAGTAGGAGGGTACCTTCGGTTCATCCTGTTCCAGGATGACTTGTATGAACGAATGTCTGACAGAGTATTTCCAAAGGGATCGTGTACGTTGATTTTTACAAACGTATTTCTGTTAGTGGCGGAGAAGGGCGCTTCTCTTAGCTTAACTTTCAGAGTATTTTTGTGGACGTCAATTAGTGATATCTGACGGATCTGATGATGTGGCATTCAAAGTGAATGATGACCAAGTGTTTCAAAAGTTAATCTAAACCTCAAGCCTCATCAACCGGAAAATGACAGAAATCGGGCAGGCAGCATGGCTATGTGGGTCGCTCCCATTACGGTGTATAATCACCTATTTAGTGAAATTCCATTTCATTCTTTAAGTCTATATCAATGCTGTCCCTTTTCGGGAAGACGGTGGGTCGCACCCAACCGTTGGTGATATACATTCGATACACTCAAGCGAAATGAGTGGTCGGTCATGTGAGGGCCGGGTTGCAAGACTTTCTTGTTGAACCTAGTTTATTCGCCTCTAGAGATACACGATCGGCAGGTGGTCCAATACCTTGTTATAGTCGGAATCCAATCTCCAATAAGCACCTGCGTTTTTGTTTGTATACTATATATGTAGAGCGTGAGATGCAAGCGTTCTACTAGATTCTATTTACTTGTATTTAGACACTATTATAATATCAGACAAGATATTGGTTTCAAAAATGTTTTGGGTCATCATAAGGTAAAAACCGTCCGTGTTTATGTGTGGATTTGGTCTTACAATTATCCTTTTCCTTGAAAGATTTTTACTTAAAAATCAGGTTGTGTGATACCCTTAATACTATGCGAGTTTTCTCACTCTGGTTTACCAGACTGACCCGGTGTTTTGTTAATGCTCGGGTTAGCCCGGGGTATATAGGTTCAGGTTATCGAAAGCTTTAAAGAGACGAGCTGGAAGAGTCCAGACGTATGATACTATTCCGCTGTGTGTTGTATATGGGACAGATTATTTTATAACTGTCCAGAGATGTTGATGTACTCTGATATTGTAAGTATTTAAAATCTCTCAATAAAATTATTTCTATATTATATTTTGTTCCGCTGCGATGTAAGACTCTGTGTTGTGTTGTTTCTTCTTCTTCTTTTGTTCTAATATTTCTTTCTCTCTTATCTCACCCTCTAATCTCTTTCTAATAACTATCCAGTGTTTTTCGGTGTTTGGGAAGTCGACATGAAGTACGGTAAAGGTATTTATGTCGATTTTCGAGGCCGAAAATTCTTGGGTCGTTACAGTGGTATCAGAGTGTGACGGCCCGCCCCGCACCAACCGACATTTACTCCATAAGTGCGCTGTACACATGTCCAGTTAGCACGGAAAAGTTCGTGAGAAGGAAATGGAAGAAGAAAATGAACATACAAAGAACCTGTAGAATGTCTCACAGCGCATAGAACAAAATATAATAATAACATACTTGACATAAAACAGGAGCGACAGTGCATAAGCTGAAAATCAAAACTAAACATCATAGCAGCGAAAATCCAAAATACAGCTTATTACAACTTTCAAACTGTCTCAAAGCAAAAGAAAGATAAAGGAGGTACACTACTAATGCCCAAGTAGCGACCACCAACGACACAGGGAGAATGTGCATATATATATATCATACGTGGAAGCCTCCTGCCCGCCTCCGAATCAGCTACTCGCGCATCACCAGCTAACCTGTCTCTAGTCTGCTCGTGTGAGCACCCAGAGTAATAAGAGGAGACATAAAACTCTGGGTCAGACATAAAGCCTGGTATGAGCGATAAGCATCTAAAGTGAACAATAACAGGTAGACTAAAACATACCTGAACCTGGACCTGCAACCAAAGGGTTAGCACTACATACTGTACAACACTCTAAGGTATAATATCAAACGGTGTAAAGATACGGAGGTGGGGGAGGTGTGCATGTCATAGGGATGGCAAACAATCAAACATAGAATCCATCCTCACATCTCTCATTCAGTGCGTAAAGCATACGATATTCACCACTTCGATCACCCAACATACCTTGCTACGATCACTCTGCCCCATGAAGTCATAAATGGCTTCATTGCACTGATAACGTAGCCACTAATCATTTGCTATGTCCACTTTGCCCCATGGAGTCACAAGAACCCCACTGCACTGGCTCATAGCCTTACCAATCCTTACTATGTCCACTTTGCCCCATGGAGTTATTCACCCCATCTGCGCTGGCTCATAGTCTTACTGCGCATCACCTTGCACCTCAGGTCATAATGGCCCTACTGCACTGATAACGTAGTCTTGCTACCATCACCTTGCCCCTTAGGTCATAATGACCCTACTGCACTGATAAGTAGCCCATCATTCATTCTTAGTGGTGAATCGAAGTTATGAACGTCGACAACTCCTTAGCACACGTCCCGCAGCAAAGTCCAACCATGAAGTGAACTCATCGGTTCCCACCTGGTTCCGGGATCCCGAGCTCTAACTTCCATTCGGACTACCTTCGCATCTCGGGTTATTGGTCATTACCATCGAATCGGATCGGGTTGGCCTTCATTTCTCCTCTTCGTTTTGCTTCAGGTTGCCATCGTCAACTTCTCGGTTCGGATTATGGTCATCACCCCCGCTCGGGTCGGATCGCGACTCGCGGATCGTCCATGGTGTCAACTCGTGCTCCTCCCACTGGATCGGGTCGTGCTCTTCAGATCGGGTCGGATCGTGAATACCCATTGGTTCGGGTCGCGCCACCTTGCTGAGATCGTGACGTGTTCCTTCAGGAGGATCGTGACACCCAGGCTGGTATGGATCGTGGGAGATAGGGGCGGATCGGGTCACCTCTTCGTGAAGCAACACGGGTCGTCTCGCGAAGTCTTGATCGGATCGGATCGGCACCATCGGATCGTGGATGTGGCATGCGATCCGATCCGGATCCCTGCATAATTCCTACAGCTGTTCCAACGACTGTTTACGCCCCTCGACGGCGTTTTCGACCATTCCAACTATTCTAACCAATCACAAAGCATTTCATACAGTCATAGCAGCATGCATAATCAACCACAAACATCAAAACATCAATATGATAGGTAAAAAGGGATCAAACATACCCAAAATCCCATATTTCCCCTTAAGCATATTTAGGTGAAACTAATGATAGGATTAACAAAACTTAACCAAATTAACCCAAATTCATATCAGAGGTCTAAAACATCATTTAGGAATTTATGAACATTTTCCCCGAATTTTATCATGTTTAAATTCGCTAATTAACACTAATCACCCCTAATTAGCCATAATTAGTGTAAAACTATGCAAATCACTCACCTTAGCCACAAATAAACTAAGATCTGAAATAAAGCACTGATTTGATGTGAATCTTTATGCCAAACAGCAGCTCCTAAGTTGCTTTGGTGAAGATCTTCCTCGATTAGAGGTTGCTAAGCCAAATCCTTCACAAAAAGGTGATTTGGAGGTGATTTAGAGGTTGGAGGCCATTTTTAGGGATCCTTGGTGATAAGTGGAGGCTAGAAAACTGAAATGGAATGATCCTCTATCTAATTTCAGCCCTCCCATAACCCTAATCCCGAAATGGGTTATGGGCCTACTCACTAATCACCCGATTTGGCCCGGTTAAGCAGTTTTTCACCCTCCAAACCTTGTTTCAGCCATATCTCCCAAACGGTAAGTCCGTTTGGCTATTATGACCACTCTACGGAAAGGTAAACCATCAAACGAATCTAATGGAAGTTGTTTCAGGTCAAAATTCCTTTCCAATCAAAAGTTATGGCCAAAACAATACCAACTAAGGGCAAAATGGTCATTTAAAAATCGACAAAAATCATGGACATGGAAAATGACTCTAATGGATGTTTCCCAAAGTTACATGACCATACGATTTCACATGGGAAAGAAATAAATATTCTACAATCCTATGATGTGTAGAATACGGGTCGTTACACAGAGCTATTGGTTTAGTAATAACCTTGTCTCTGTGGCGTAACTCAATAGAGATGGGGTTAGTAACACCCTAGATTGAGTCTGAGTGTATATATATGAGAGCGTATTTGTAAATTTGATATACAAATGTTTTATATTGTGTTGTTGATCGGTTCAAGTGTTGGGAAGCGTAGCAATTGATACAATATTGTTTTAAAGAGAGGGTAAATGAAATAATCTTGCCCAAATTTTATTTCTGTATAGAAAGGAAATAATTTTATCAAATTATTGAGATATTACCGTGTTTGATTGATTTGAATAACATTCAAATTTGGGTTGGAATTTTGAATTGAAACTTAATCTGGTTAAGAGAAAATTACATTGAAATAAATAAATTTGGAACTTGATGAATAAATAATAATTAAATAGAAATCAATCGGGTATTAAAAGATTGATGTTCAAATATGTGAAACCGAAGTAAAATATTAATATTGAATGAAATTTAGTTGGTTTAATTGATTTGGTTGTGTATTGATTGTTGATTATGATTTGTTTTTATTGGATAATACTTGTTTGAAATTTGAATAAGAGTAATCAACAATTGACTTTGCAATTGGTGTAGTTTTACCAGTTGATTAGTGAAGTATTATTACTCATATGTGAATTGAGTAAGTACAGGTGTCAGATGACTTTTGAAGATAGATTTTGATTGAGTAGATCATGATAAATTAAATGGCGCTCGCAAAAAGGTACGCTTATGCGAAAATATTAAATTTATGGGTTTATAACGCTCTTTCCTTCCCTAGCAATTTCGAGGACGAAATTATTTTAAGGGGGAAAGAATGTAACGACCCGTATTTTTGGCAGTCAAATATTTAATTGAATTTATTATTTTAAATATTATCTTTGGTATATTAATATTTTATTGGTTATTTAAAACAAAGTTTGAGCGTTAATTTTATTTATAATATAAAACGAGCTCGAAATCGAGCGGCAGTTCGCAAATTCTGTTTGAACTTCAACTAAAATATAGAATCTATATTAATCAGAATTCTATGAAAAACAGAAATGTTTAAGTCGATTTAATTATAAATATAAAAAGATTTTTATATGAACGAGATGTCATTTGAACCCAAAACTGTAACTGTTGAGTTTGAATTCTACCCTGTTTGAAATTTAAGCTGTTTGCTTTAATACGATGGGATTATCGTTAATTTAGCTGCTTAAAACTTAATTTAATTGAGATTACATGGGGTAAAATAAAGA
This sequence comes from Allium sativum, assembly GCA_030737875.1. NCBI lineage: Eukaryota > Viridiplantae > Streptophyta > Magnoliopsida > Asparagales > Amaryllidaceae > Allium > Allium sativum. The sequence goes on along the minus strand of CM060909.1, from coordinate 672,406,154 downwards.
TAAATTAACCTTAAGATTTTAAACAACATACACAGTTATCCTTTTAAGTACAAATCCTTGTGTGTACATGCACATACGCATGTGTGTGTGTATAGATATATATATATATACTCATCGACATGGCTTGGTTCGGCAACATATGAAACCAAATGCCTTTACATCATACCGGTCCAACATAAAATAACGAGATATTGCTCCATGAACATAAGAAAAAATGGATTGTATTCAACATAACAACTAGAAGTGTACAATACAAAGAAATACAACATATAAATGTAAAACTGAAATTGTTAACAGTATAGAGAATAACATATTTATTCATATTGTTATTCGCACAAAACAAAGAAAACAATACATGTTATTTTCATGGATGGAAATCTATTAAAAGGAAATTAATCTTTATAGAGGCTCCATTTGTGATCTCGGTCCACCTTGTTGTAGCTGCTCCATTTGTGATGTGCACGAGATTGTCTCATCCTCCTCCTTTGATAGCTGCTACCATGTTGTAGTGACTCCTTTCGAATTGATCCTATAAAAATATAAGAATGAACATAAATAATTTCATACAAGCTAGTATTAATGATTTGAGTATATTTACTCGTGAATCGTCAAATAAACCAAATTAACAAATTAAGCAGGGATAAACTTCATTATTTTATGAAGCCGCAACCTAGAGGATACTGTAAAACAAGAAATTTCACAGGGTAGATGTACTGAAGATGTCTTAGTACATAGCAAAATAGTAACTGTTCGGTCTAATGGGTTTTCAACCCAGTGCATGATAATAATTGGACGGGTTTTACATTAAATGAAACAGCATGGTTGCAACAGGACACTGACAAGGTTGCCTAGTGGGTCTGTGATGTATCTTCAGTGATCAAATGTGGCAAGTTTAATCCATAACACTTGGAGTATGTATTAACAGGGTTCTGTGAATACTCACTCAGAATATCCAATGTTTTTTTTTTGTTTGAAGAAAAACACCAGACTAGCTCGTTTAGGGGTGACGTAAAAGCATTGCAAGTTATACAGGTGATACACAATAAGAAGTAATCAAACTTAAGGGTATTTGTATGTATACAAGTATTTCTGTCCACTACATTGAGCATATGATTTAACTTACGCTAAGGGATCTTACTTACCATGTGGATAAAAAGGAGAAATTAAAAGTTGAAAAGGAAGAAGACAGCTCATTCCAAATAGTGTTGCATGACTGGTTAAAGTTACGAAACAGTAAAATGAAATTTTTATAGCATTAATCATGAATAGGAAGAAAATCAACTAGGTACAGCTAGCAAAAAAATAGCCAAACAGCTAATAAAATATAGATTGAACAACTAAAGATATGGGGATATATTTTTATATCAGTTCTTAGTACATGAACAACTTAGAGAAATTCACATCTAATCAAATCTGTGCGGACAAATCGAAATAGATTATATATATATATATATATACATATATAGTTGATTTCATTCACTGCTACCATATCTTTTTGGGACACAGAGTCTATAGGAAATGATCTGATATATGTAGATATATTCATATAATAAAATCTACACAACAAAGATGTATTTATACACATTGGCAGATCTAAACACAAGATTTCATAAAAAATTCAAATCTTTGCATTGAATGTCATAGCATTAGCCTCATTCAGCCTATATATCTAAACCACTGTCCCATTTCAATATTGATTCACAAGATTTCCTGATTGAACCGTCTATTTCCACCACTATTACAAATCAGAGCAAACCCAATGGCCTAAAACCTAGTACCCTAAGTGTGATGGACGTTGTTATTATCTGTATCAAGCCACTACTATAAATACATGATCCACACAGAAGAATTTCATTAATTACAGAGACAATAGTAAACAAAAATGGTTAAAACCTCAAACAAAAATCAAAACACCAGAATAAAAATCAGTTAAAACACTGTTATGAATACACATGCATCATTTTGTACGCTTTGGATGAATTTTCTGGTATTCGGTTCGAAGCTGAAGACTAGGGTTTGGTATAATCTTCGAATAGAATCCTCGATCTATTTGATGATGAACTGTAGTGGCTTTCGATGGCGTCGGGAGGCGTAGATGGACTGAAGAGGTTTGGGAAGGCTCGGAGGGATTATCGTTGAAACAGTGGTGGTTCGATGTTGGAGAAGTTTATTTGGGTGTTTGGCCGATCGATTGAAGGAGGATCGAAGAAAGAGAGGTTGCGTAGAGTGGATTTTTCGATGAGCAGTCTCTGACTTCGGTTGAAGGACAGGAAGGGAAAAGAGGATCGGCCACTGGAGAAAAATTTCTGGTGGACGGTGTATTTTTTTGTGTGAGATGGAAGGGGGTATGCTAGGGTTTTGATATGGGATTGGGCTGGAAATAAAGGCCAAACAGTTAAGGTAAAAGGCCCATATATTTTTAATCTAAAGCTTAATAATTAAATTCCTTTATAAATTTGTTTATACAATATCTCGTACGTACGTTAACAGATTTTTGCACGGTCAGTTTCTTTGGACCCGTAGAAACGAGAATATTGTGATGGAGCAGGATCATGCAGGACAGGAAGCAAGAAGGATTTTTAATTAAATTAAACGATGTTTAATTTAATTGAAAAACCAACGTCTAACGACCAAACCAAGTCAAGGTGAGTTTAACTCACTCAGTTATCCCATTTATAATTTTTATAAATTGGGTTTATTATTTGCATGCCATGATTTGCTAAGTGTTGGTTGATATGATGGTTGGTTGGGTGTTGATACAAATTGTTATATCATTTGTTTAAATTAAATGTGGGTTAATTTAAATAAAATGACCTCGTTATTTTTACCGATGATTTCCAATAGAGGTAATTTACCTTGTTGGTTACATAAACGTATAGAAATTAAATTGGACGCTTGAATCATTTTTGTTCGACCACTATGAGTTGTATTGATTCTTGTTTATTTTCATATGATTGTTATATGAACCGTTGAATCATGATGATTGGATTTTGAGTTGGTTATTGATTGTTGAATCTATATTCACGGTTGTTTGTTATTAACCAATAGACCGTATTGGTTAAGAAACTGGCAGTGGATGGCCTAAATATACATTTTCTTATAGAAGGCAGATTTACCGTAAATAAGTAGAAATGAAGAGGTTAAATTATTTCTAAATATATTATTTAAATTGGGTTTACAAAAAGAAAATAGACCAACAATTACCTACATCGATTATTTTAACCATTTTTTGTACAAAAATATATCCATGTGGGAAGCACGTGTTTTATCTAACATATGAAATGATTTCATAAAATTGATTCTAATACTTACGATTTTGTTAAGGAGATGAGTGGATATTAATGCGATATTCAATAAACCAAGGATAATTGATTTAAGAAGTAATTCAAGAAGAGATTTGCTTGATTTGATCATTACTCATAATCAAATGGGATTATTTAAATTAATTTAATTTGAAATTAATTTAAAATGGGAAGACGAGCTGGGATTTGATCAATGTGTTAATCATGTGTTGAGTTGACTAAGTTAACTATGTTACTCGAAATTGAATTACTTAGTTAATGAAAATATAATGGATAATTAAACCATTTTTAAATATTGATATTTGTTGAACGATGATCAAAGTGACATCTTGGGATTTAAAAGTTGTAAACAAAGGGTTGTAAAGTTTTGAAACCATTGTTTATAGTAAAGTGAGGGTTTAAACAAGTTTATGTTAACGATGGTAAGCTAAGTTTAGTTCGAAGTTTAAAATTTAATCCTTATGGAGGTCTTATTTCTATGTTAGACGGAGTTATAAAGATGCAATAAATTTGCCGTATATAAAAAGAAATGATGTTTCGTCAAGATATAAGTAAAAGAGGATTTGTTTGAATATTGAGAATAAATATCGATTTTTTTATTACAACTGATATTATCTTAAGGTAAGAACGTTGTTGATCAAGGTCTGAGAGGTAATTTAAATATCCCAACTTGAACGACTTCAGGATTACCAAAGGATGATATTGGTCGTAATGTTAAAACAAATTACTTGGGAAAATAATAGCGTAGCGTTATTTGAAGATTTTTGGAATGTATATACCTTGGGATTTCAAAATAAAAGAGGGTTTCAAAAAGGGGCTTGAGAATTTAAAGGGGCATTTCCATGGCGAAAGGAATAGAAAGGAGATTGATGGAAAATAACAGTATTTCCAAAAGTAAAGAGATAAGATTTGGGAATAGGTTTATCCTAAAAATATAAGTGGTTATTATGGTTTCCCAAACGGAAATGGAAAGAGGTTTCGTAACAATGATTTTACGAAGGACAAATTTAATCGATTAATAAATGATGAATAATGAGTGCTAAATGTTTAAATGATATTTAAAGGAAGAATTTGATATGGTTTTAAGATATATTATAAAATGATTTGAGAATAAATATATTAAAATATAGATAGTATTTTAAATGGCCAAGTGATGTTGTATAGCCAACCAATGGATTTATTTATTTTATGACTTGTTTATTTTGATAGTTAAATAACCGACTATCAAAATCATCTCCAATGCACTGATGGTACGGAAAGGCCGGGATCGAATTTATATTCGAAAACCATTCCGAACCGCAAATACGTAAAAGATGTTGATTGAAGATGGAGCAATTGAAGACCGTAGATCTTCATGAAACGGAAGGGTTACTTATAATCTCTGGCTTAGCGGCCCGAGATACACTGTGATTCTATCGTCGTTGAAATCTATGGATTGAAAGGGCTTCTCACTACTGATCATGGGGTGATTCCTTTATTGGATGCAGTAGGAGGGTACCTCCGGTTCATCCTGTTCCTGGATGACTTGTATGGACGAAAGTCTGACAGAGTATTTCCAAAGGGATCGCGTACATTGATTTTTACAAACGTATTTCTATTAGTGGCGGAGAAGGGCACTTCTCTTAGCTTAACTTTCAGAGTATTTTTGTGGACGTCAATTAGTGATATCTGGTGGATCTGATGATGTGGCATTCAAAGTGAATGATGACCAGGTGTTTCAAAAGTTATTCTAAACCTCAAGCCTCATCAACCGGGAAATAACAGAAATCGGCCAGGCATCATGGCTATGTGGGTCACTCCCATTAGGGTGTATAATCACCTATCTAGAGAAATTCCATTTCATTCTTTAAGTCTATATCAATGCTGTCCCTTTTCGGGAAGACGGTGGGTCGCACTCAACCGTTGGTGATATACATTCGATACACTCAAGCGAAATGAGTGGTCGGCCATGTGAGGGCCAGGTTGCAAGACGTTCTTGTTGAACCCAGTGTATTCGCCTCTAGAGATACACGATCGACAGGTGGTCCCATACCACGTCATAGTCGGAATCCAATCTCCAATAAGCGCTCGCGTTTTTGTTTTTATACTATATATATAGAGCGTGAGATGCAAGCGTTCTACCTGATTCTCTTTACTTGTATTTAGACACTATTATAATATCAGACAAGATATTGGTTTAAAAAATGTTTTGGGTCATCGTAAGGTAAAAATCGTCCGTGTTTATGTGTGGATTTGGTCTTACGATTATCCTTTTCCTTGAAAGATTTTTACTTAAAAATCAGCTTGTGCGATACCCTTAATACTGTGCGAGTTTTCTCACTCTGGTTCACCAGACTGACCCGGTGTTTTGTAAATGCTCGGGTTAGCCCAGGTTATACTGGTTCAGGTTATCGAAAGCTGTAAAGAGACGAGCTGGAAGAGTCCAGACGTATGATACTATTCCGCTGTGTGTTGTATATGTAACACCCCGTATTTTTAATGTAATTAAAAATGTATATATATCCACATATAAGATTAATATGGTGATGTATAAAGAAATTTAATTAATATATGAAAGAAAGAAAGGATTGGTTGCATGCGATGTAAATATGTTGCATGCACTGATTTGCAAACATAATGCATTAACATTAAAAGAAAAAGATTCATGCATTGGTTTAATTTAAGTATTCTAACTAACATGAAAAAGAGAAGTAAGGAAAGAACAATAATTATCATTGTTCTAAGACTTATTAACAAAAGACTTTGTAGCTCAGTTGGTTAAGGCATTGGATTTGTAACATGGAGGTCGGGGGTTCGAACCCCGGCGGCAGCATAATTTTTATCTCTGTTTTTAAGAGGGCCAACTGAACATGCAAATATATGTACATATACAAATTCAAATTTTGAAAGGATAAGAACGTACATATAAGGAAATAAAGAAAATATATGTATATACATGAGAATATATATATATATATATATAGATATATATATATATGCAGAAATATATGTATACGAAAGATAAAATTTAAGATAAGGCTATAGTAAATGAAATATGGCAAGAATTAAATAACGGTGCAACATCGTTTGAATTTTGAAAATAAAATGAAAGTTGTGTGTGTGTGTATATATATATATATATACACGTAAAATGGTCGTTAAAGGAATTGTATACATATAAGAATATTTCATGTGAATAAAACAGTTAAATAAATTCCAGAAATTCAAACATTCAAAATTCAAATTTCTGCGCCAAAACAGCTTGTGGGACCCAATGCTGACTTAGCACTGCATGTACGATAAGATTTGGCTAGATTCATCTGCGAACCTGGACTATTTTCTTAACTAGGTTCAATGCTGACTCAGCGCTGCGTGTACGATAAGGTCTTGAGCAACTATATAAACAGCCCTAGTCTCCTCCTCTATTCACAATTCTTCTCTACCCTTATGCTGCAAAGATTCTGAGTGAACATGGCTTCTTCTCCTCCTCTAAAATATATAAATAAATAAATAATATATATAAAATAAAATAAGACGAGGAGATGTTGCTCAAAAGACTTTCAAGAAGAAGAGATTCAAGCTAGGATTCAAAAGGAGGTTCAAACGACTTCAACGAATGATTTTCTACGAATCATAGCAACGCCATCTTTCTTTCCTAATCTAAATCTCTGTAAGTCAGTTATTTCTAGATTTGAACGTTTTTCTTTGTTCATGACATGAAATTAAAGGGATAAAAGAATATGCCAATTCTCTTTCTTTCTATTCGAATCTGTGCCTATCTCTTTGGACCTAATTAAGAACTGTCATGATTCAAAGACAAATAAGACCGTGACTATGAAACTATGGACCTAAAAACCATATGCCTATGACTATGAACATTTGCATATGACTATGGACATTGCCTATGACTATGGAAACTGCCTATGACTATGAACATTGCCTATGATTGTGACTATGACTATGAGGATTACTTCCTTGACAAAACCTATGCCTTTGATTAACATAAACTATTGCCTATGACATAACAAGGACATCTGTGATTAAACCTCCATGATTTATGACTAGGAAAGTGTTGCTTAAGTTCTGTGATTTTGAGATTGGGGCTAAACCCGATTATTTATTCTGCTTGTCCTTGGTTTTCTTTGGTTTTAGACTATGGGAATTTACCTATTAAGTTAGGTCTACCCATGTTCTTGAACCTACTCTGTCTATTCTTGGTTTTAGACCTTAGGAATTTACCTATTAAGTTAGGTCTACCCATGTTCTTGAAACTACGTCGTTGTTCAAAACCATTTTATGCCAGTTGTTATATCTATCCTTTTCCTAGCAATCTTTGGTTCATTCCCTATTTGCTACGAATCTAGATTTATCTATAATCTAGATTAAAACACGATTTTACGAACGGTGGGAATGCGATTTGGGGCAAAATATGGAATTTACTAAAACGTAGTTTAACTTGGAAATTGGCATAAATTGGGAACATGTATTATGGCATGTTCATAGAAATGCAAATTGGATAAATTTGACATGAATTATAAGATGTGTAATTTGAATCTTGTATTGACGTGTAAATCTAGCATTTACATGAATAGTGAACTAGAGTAATAAGTCTAGTTTGACGTGAATCAGAATGTAAATCAGAATTGGATTAGCTAATTTGGCTCGATAAGTATATTGGCATAAACTTGAAATTGGCCATAATTGGGGGTAATTGTCAGGATTAGCAGAATCATGGTTAGTGACACTTCATTTGGTATGGTTTACATACCAAAAAGCATAAACATGATATAGAGGGGAAAATGGGCCGTAAGAATAAATGTTGACAATTTACATTAATAGAGAAATTGGGAAATAAGTAAATTAGGATTAATTTACTTATAGAATTTGCCCTAAATGAGGAAATATTGATCTAGACAAATTAAAGATTTATTAACGACATCTCTTTTAATGAAACACCAGAAAGTTCTAGGGTGACAGAGAGGATAGTGTCTAGGCTTGAGTTTGGAAAATACAAGTTTCCTGCTCTCCCTGGCTATCCCTAACTGATCCGACGGACGGGATGGTTACTTTCAAAACCTGATTTGAAAATTAATCAAAACCCTTTGAACTAGAAAACACGAATAGGCCTAACTCGAGGTTAGACTGAGTTGCGATGTAAACCTGCCCGGAACCAACCGGCACATCCAGTAATCACAACAATATCTGTCTAATGTGAGTGGTCATGGCTTTAATTTATTTAGTTAAAGCTAGGACAAGAATGCTATGGTTAAGTTAACTAAGACACTTAACCAACTCAACATGATAACAAGACTGGTAGGTGGGGTTAGGTTCATACAGTTAAGCTAGAATGGGAGGGTTAAGTCCATAGGAACACTTAACGAACTTAACACAGTTAAGCTAGAATGGCAGGGCTAAGTCCATAGGGACACTTAACCAAACTTAACATCGTAACAAGACAAGATTTGTAGGGGATAAGTAACTAAGAAAACACTTATCCAAATTAACATGTTAACTAGACTAGAAGGTGGGGTTAAGTAAAGTTAATACACTTATCCAAATTAACATGTTAACTGGACTAGAGGTTGGGGTTAAGTAAGATTTAATACACTTAGCCAATTTGATATGTTAGCTGGGCTAGACCGTAGGGTTAAGTAAACTTGAACACTTAACCATCAGATTTTGATAAAGGAATAGGGTTAAGTCTAAAACATGAAGGGATAATACTTAACCGTTAATAACAGGATAGTTAAAACAGACGGGCAAGGTTAAGTTAAAAAGGAACACTAAATCAATACAGGGTGAATGGGTAAGGTTAAGTAATAAGAAATACTTAACCAATATAACTTGGTTTGTGGTGGGTTAAGTCAACATGAATTACTGATAACACTTAACCAGTATAACAGGATGAATGAAGAGGGTTAAGTTGGCTTTAATTGACTAATGACACTTAACCAATCCAAATTGATGGGAAAGGGAACTAAGTAGTAATTCTTAGTATAACACGGGAAGGAGCGAATGTCCAACTGAATAGAGAGAAGGCTCCAACGAATTGGGTTACGAAGCCCGAGGCTTCGAGGGGACGTGAGGGTACTCTTGGTATCCCTCTGTGAGGCTGCAGATGATCCGCCTGGGCCCACAGAGGTTAAGGTCTGCGTAGAAGAACCAGGGGTATGCCTTGGTTGCAATACATGGCAACCTAAAGACTAGGATGGACCGGCGTTATTCGGCGAGCAAACGGTAGCCCATTGATAGCAACTCGTCGTCTACCATCCATCTTTAGTCAATCGAGATACGTGAAGCGGAAAGGCGGAGAACTCCAAAAGACCATATACTTGCTATCTAGTTATGGTTGCGGATGGCCATAGGATAGTGGGGCACCGGGGGCCGGCGTATAGTTCTCATTTTACAAGGTGTGCCTTTCATTAGTTGAGGGAGGGGTCAAGTGGGACCATAGCCACTGGAATAAAAACAGACCTTAGCATCTGCATCGGCAGATATCTGAAAGCTCCTGACCGAGTTCTGTATTCCTTGATTTGCCCTGTCACAGGATTCGGACCGCACATTACAGGACATGTGCATCTAGACAAGCGATAACGATTCGCGATACATGCGTGGGGAAGTATAGGAACATACACCACTCTAGGTGGTGTGTCCTAGACTTGGGGGCATCGTTCGACAGGTAGCATAATCCCTAGTTGGACTAGGTGGCATAAACCCTGAACTCGAGAAGCGTTCAACAGATAGCGCAAAACTCTAGTTAAACCTAGAAAGCACTTGATAGAAAACCCTAGATTTGATCTAGGTAATAAATAATGAATGTATGCCGGAAGGCAATAGAAAATACAGGAATTGGGATCACGTTATCGTTACTAGATGGGACACTAGATAGGCGGTGCAGAGATATAGAAACCAGTATAACAAGGAAATAGCGAAGCGGCGAAAGTATTAGAGCGTATCCAGTTTATCTTAGCATATCTTGTGACTACCTTGTCTAATCTTGTTGACCCTATAGTCATGGTGTAATCTTGTGTTCAGTTAATTCATGTCATTTTGTTTTCCTTGTTCACATGCTAGAAGTTATTGAACTTACTCAGGCTTTATGTCTAACTCTGTTTTTCTTTCGTCTTCTTTTCTTCCGTTTCCCCCCCAGGTAGTAGAGGAGGGAGTAGTATAGCTCAGGTCAAGTTGGACTGTCACTCTTTCCCAGCTTGAAGATTTGTCGAAGTTTGCTTGGATTCTCTTATCAGATGCTATGGCTGGCTCTTGCTAAAATTTGGGGAAATATAAATGTTGTTTGATGCTTCTTTATTTTGTAAGACAGATGACACTCTGATATTGTAAAGAAATCTTTGTACAAACTATTTTATCAATAAAGCAAAGTTTTATTTTCCGCTGTTTAATTTCTGTCTGTCTTGTAATTTATCTGCATCTTTTACCCTAAATGCTCCACAGAACTTAGTGCATTCCCTTTGTGAGTGACACTAACGGATGTGGGGTGTTACACGTGGTATCAGAGCTGAAGGTTAGCAGATCAAATAAAGGATTTGAAAAATTATTTTCAAAACGGTTTTTAAAGAAGCATTTTTCAAGAGAAAAGATTTGTTTTAAAGACATATTCCCCAAAGCCATACGCACCATCTTCTCTTCCTCTGTTTAAATTCTTATCTCCTTCTTTCTTGAGTCTCTGGGGCTCCTGGCTTTCTGGGAGGTAACCTCATCGAAGGGCAAAGTAGTGCCTGGCTTCCATCCATAGCCATAGTTGTTTCATCTACGGGCAGTTTTCTTTTGAAGCTTATAGGGTTTTCCGGACGATGGAGGCAGTTTTCGAGAGATTTGTCAACATGACTACACACGGAAGGGGATGAGGAGTTTGGCTAAGGAGCATAACCCTAGGATGAGGAATTCATGGATGTAAACTTAGTACACGAAGGAGGAAGAAATTATAAAACCTAAGACAAGAGGAAGTATCTTTACTAGGGTATGATAGGGCATATACTTAAGGACAAAGGAAAGAACGAGGAACAAGATTTTCAGAAGGACAAGTACATGCTTTCGCCACCAAGCGTACCGAGGAGAAAGGTAGTCCGGTTGGAAGAGTCTAGTTTTCTGTTCGTACTATTTCCTTAGGTTCTAGCGCTTCTCATTTGTTCGTATCCACTTCCATAGTTGGGTCTCTGCACCATAGTACCTGTATATCCCACTAGAGTCTCAAATCCAATTGGTGGTCCGACCAGTTTATTTTTGGTTAGTAGGGATTTGAGAATAGCTATCGAGTTTGCTTATATCATCTCACGTAGATCGTCTAAATTTGGAGGAGATATTCCTTGGCTGCTTGTCTGATATTGGTTTAGGCCTTTGGGGCTTGTACTTGAGGAATGTCGAGTTCGGTTTGGATGGTTTGCGTGAGAGATGAATAGTTGTGGCAGGCACTCCAAAGAGCACGTAGTGACCTTTCGACTCTTATAGTTATGGCATGGCGGATAAGAGGGAAACCTCTAATCATCTTAGTACGTATACCTGGTACTGTGATTGAAATCTGTTTATTTTAGAAATGGAGATCCGGAACTTCACAATCGTGAAGTTAAATTAGTTAAGATACAGTGGAATAAAGCTCAAGAAGGCTAGATACTAGCATCGTACCCTTTTCCTTGAGGGTGCATCCTTGATTTCTTTGTTTTAGGAGCTTTACACATAATTGTTTCTCCCTTTCCAAAGTATATCACCTAGGTCGTATCTTCGATCCTTAAGTAGAAGCCAATGGATGTAAACATGTATTTGAAATGTTATGGTTGATGGTTGCAAGTGGTTGCTAATGGTTTCTTGTGAATGCATATGCATACGCATTAGGCACTAGATCAGTTCAGACGCTTTCATATTGCATTTACAGATATGTATTTGTTTGTAAATTGAACTTGATATGTTATCATATGGGTGTTGCATATGGATGAATGGCCGTGCATGCATATAGTATTTACATAACTAGGGATGCTTGCATACATGGTTGGACGCATGGCACTGACATGACTCGCATTAAGGAGGTCGACTGAATCAGTAGACCGCCTGATTTTACAGTAGATAATGACATATACACACACTATGCATATGAACATGAAAGCATTAGAAATCTTTTAAGGACAATGAATGCCTGTGATTGAATGGTTGAGTAGATGGGTGATTGGATGGTAGGACACATTCTTCTTAACTTGAAGATTTCGGGGACGAAATCCTTTTAAGTGGGGGAGAATGTAACACCCCGTATTTTTAATGTAATTAAAAATTTATATATATCCACAGATAAGATTAATATGGTGATGTATAATGAAAATTAATTAATATATGAAAGAAAGAAAGGATTGGTTGCATGCGATGTAAATATCTTGCATGCACTGATTTGCAAACATAATGCATTAACATTTAAAGAAAAAGATTCATGCATTGGTTTAATTTAAGTATTGTAACTAACAAGAAAAAGAGAAGTAAGGAAAGAAAAATAATTATCATTGTTCTAAGACTTATTAACAAAAGACTTTGTAGCTCAGTTGGTTAAGGCATTGGATTTGTAACATGGAGGTCGGGGGTTCGAACCCCGGCGGCAGAATAATTTTTATCTCTGTTTTAAAGAGGGCCAACTGAACATGCAAATATATGTACATATACAAATTCAAAATTTGAAAGGATAAGAACGTACATATAAGGAAATAAAGAAAATATATGTATATACATGAGAATATATATATATATATATATATATATATGCAGAAATATATGTATACGAAAGATAAAATTTAAGATAAGGCTATAGTAAATGAAATATGGCAAGAATTAAATAACGGTGCAACATCGTTTGAATTATGAAAATAAAATGAAAGTTGTGCGTATATATATATATATATATATATACGCGTAAAATGGTCGTTAAAGGAATTGTATACATATAAGAATATTTCATGTGAATAAAACAGTTAAATAAATTCCAGAAATTCAAACATTCAAAATTCAAATTTCTGCGCCAAAACAGCTTGTGGGACCCAATGCTGACTTAGCACTGCATGTACGATAAGATTTGGCTAGATTCATCTGCGAACCTGGACTATTTTCTTAACTAGGTTCAATGCTGACTCAGCGCTGCGTGTACGATAAGGTCTTGAGCAACTATATAAACAGCCCTAGTCTCCTCCTCTATTCACAATTCTTCTCTACCCTTATGCTGCAAAGATTCTGAGTGAACATGGCTTTTTCTCCTCCTCTAAAATATATAAATAAATAAATAATATATATAAAATAAAACAAGACGAGGAGATGTTGCTCAAAAGACTTTCAAGAAGAAGAGATTCAAGCTAGGATTCAAAAGGAGGTTCAAACGACTTCAACGAATGATTTTCTACGAATCATAGCAACGCCATCTTTCTTTTCTAATCTAAATATCTGTAAGTCAGTTATTTCTAGATTTGAACGTTTTTCTTTGTTCATGACATGAAATTAAAGGGATAAAAGAATATGCCAATTCTCTTTCTTTCTATTCGAATCTGTGCCTATCTCTTTGGACCTAATTAAGAACTGTCATGATTCAAAGACAAATAAGACCGTGACTATGAAACTATGGACCTAAAAACCATATGCCTATGACTATGAACATTTGCATATGACTATGGACATTGCCTATTACTATGGACACTGCCTATGACTATGAACATTGCCTATGATTGTGACTATGACTATGAGGATTACTTCCTTGACAAAACCTATGCCTTTAATTAACATAAACTATTGCCTATGACATAACAAGGACATCTGTGATTAAACCTCCATGATTCATGACTAGGAAAGTGTTGCTTAAGTTCTGTGATTTTGAGATTGGGGCTAAACCCGATTATTTATTCTGCTTGTCCTTGGTTTTCTTTGGTTTTAGACTATGGGAATTTACCTATTAAGTTAGGTCTACCCATGTTCTTGAACCTACTCTGTCTATTCTTGGTTTTAGACCTTAGGAATTTACCTATTAAGTTAGCTCTACCCATGTTCTTGAACCTACGTCGTTGTTCAAAACCATTTTATGCCAATTGTTATATCTATCCTTTTCCTAGCAATCTTTGGTTCATTCCCTATTTGCTACGAATCTAGATTTATCTATAATCTAGATTGAAACACGATTTTACGAACGGTGGGAATGCGATTTGGGGCAAAATATGGAATTTACTAAAACGTAGTTTAACTTGGAAATTGGCATAAATTGGGAACATGTATTATGGCATGTTCATAGAAATGCAAATTGGATAAATTTGACATGAATTATAAGATGTGTAATTTGAATCTTGTATTGACGTGTAAATCTAGCATTTACATGAATAGTGAACTAGAGTAATAAGTCTAGTTTGACGTGAATCAGAATGTAAATCAGAATTGGATTAGCTAATTTGGCTCGATAAGTATATTGGCATAAACTTGAAATTGGCCATAATTGGGGGTAATTGTCAGGATTAGCAGAATCATGGTTAGTGACACTTCATTTGGTATGGTTTACATACCAAAAAGCATAAACATGATATAGAGGGGAAAATGGGCCGTAAGAATAAATGATGACAATTTACATTAAAAGAGAAATTGGGAAATAAGTAAATTAGGATTAATTTACTTATAGAATTTGCCCTAAATGAGGAAATATTGATCTAGACAAATTAAAGATTTATTAACGACATCTCTTTTAATGAAACACCAGAAAGTTCTAGGGTGACAGAGAGGATAGTGTCTAGGCTTGAGTTTGGAAAATACAAGTTTCCTGCTCTCCCTGGCCATCCCTAACTGATCCGACGGACGGGATGGTTACTTTCAAAACCTGATTTGAAAATTAATCAAAACCCTTTGAACTAGAAAACACGAATAGGCCTAACCCGAGGTTAGATTGAGTTGCGATGTAAACCTGCCCGGAACCAACCGGCACATCCAGTAATCGCAACAATATCTGTCTAATGTGAGTGGTCATGGCTTTAATTTATTTAGTTAAAGCTAGGACAAGAATGCTATGGTTAAGTTAACTAAGACACTTAACCAACTCAACATGATAACAAGACTGGTAGGTGGGGTTAGGTTCATACAGTTAAGCTAGAATGGGAGGGTTAAGTCCATAGGAACACTTAACGAACTTAACACAGTTAAGCTAGAATGGCAGGGCTAAGTCCATAGGGACACTTAACCAAACTTAACATCGTAACAAGACAAGATTTGTAGGGGATAAGTAACTAAGAAAACACTTATCCAAATTAACATGTTAACTAGACTAGAAGGTGGGGTTAAGTAAAGTTAATACACTTATCCAAATTAACATGTTAACTGGACTAGAGGTTGGGGTTAAGTAAGATTTAATACACTTAGCCAATTTGATATGTTAGCTGGGCTAGACCGTAGGGTTAAGTAAACTTGAACACTTAACCATCAGATTTTGATAAAGGAATAGGGTTAAGTCTAAAACATGAAGGGATAATACTTAACCGTTAATAACAGGTTAGTTAAAACAGACGGGCAAGGTTAAGTTAAAAAGGAACACTAAATCAATACAGGGTGAATGGGTAAGGTTAAGTAATAAGAAATACTTAACCAATATAACTTGGTTTGTGGGGGGTTAAGTCAACATGAATTACTGATAACACTTAACCAGTACAACAGGATGAATGAAGAGGGTTAAGTTGGCTTGAATTGACTAATGACACTTAACCAATCCAAATTGACGGGAAAGGGAACTAAGTAGTAATTCTTAGTATAACACGGGAAGGAGCGAATGTCCGTCTGAATAGAGAGAAGGCTCCAACGAATTGGGTTACGAAGCCCGAGGCTTCGAGGGGACGTGAGGGTACTCTTGGTATCCCTCTGTGAGGCTGCAGATGATCCGCCTGGGCCCACAGAGGTTAAGGTCTGCGTAGAAGAACCAGGGGTATGCCTTGATTGCAATACATGGCAACCTAAAGACTAGGATGGACCGGCGTTATTCGGCGAGCAAACGGTAGCCCATTGATAGCAACTCGTCGTCTACCATCCATCTTTAGTCAATCGAGATACGTGAAGCGGAAAGGCGGAGAACTCCAAAAGACCATATACTTGCTATCTAGTTATGGTTGCGGATGGCCATAGGATAGTGGGGCACCGGGGGCCGGCGTATAGTTCTCATTTTACAAGGTGTGCCTTTCATTAGTTGAGGGAGGGGTCAAGTGGGACCATAGCCACTGGAATAAAAACAGACCTTAGCATCTGCATCGGCAGATATCTGAAAGCTCCCGACCGAGTTCTGTATTCCTTGATTTGCCCTGTCACAGGATTCAGACCGCACATTACAGGACATGTGCATCTAGACAAGCGATAACGATTCGCGATACATGCGTGGGGAAGTATAGGAACATACACCACTCTAGGTGGTGTGTCCTAGACTTGGGGGCATCGTTCGACAGGTAGCGTAATCCCTAGTTGGACTAGGTGGCATAAACTCTGAACTCGAGAAGCGTTCAGCGGATAGCGCAAAACTCTAGTTAAACCTAGAAAGCACTTGATAGAAAACCCTAGATTTGATCTAGGTAATAAATAATGAATGTATGCCGGAAGGCAATAGAAAATACAGGAATTGGGATCACGTTATCGTTACTAGATGGGACACTAGATAGGCGGTGCAGAGATATAGAAACCAGCATAACAAGGAAATAGCGAAGCGGCGAAAGTATTAGAGCGTATCCAGTTTATCTTAGCATATCTTGTGACTACCTTGTCTAATCTTGTTGACCCTATCGTCATGGTGTAATCTTGTGTTCAGTTAATTCATGTCGTTTTGTTTTCCTTGTTCACGTGCTAGAAGTTACTGAACTTACTCAGGCTTTATGTCTGACTTTGTTTTTCTTTCGTCTTCTTTTCTTCCGTTCCCCCCCCCCCAAGGTAGTAGAGGAGGGAGTAGTATAGCTCAGGTCAAGTTGGACTGTCACTCTTTCCCAGCTTGAAGATTTGTCGAAGTATGCTTGGATTCTCTTATCAGATGTTATGGCTGGCTCTTGCTAAAATTTGGGGAAATATAAATGTTGTTTGATGCTTCTTTATTTTGTAAGACAGATGACACTCTGATATTGTAAAGAAATCTTTGTACAAACTATTTTATCAATAAAGCAAAGTTTTATTTTCCGTTGTTTAATTTCTGTCTGTCTTGTAATTTATCTGCATCTTTTACCCTAAATGCTCCACAGAACTTAGTGCATTCCCTTTGTGAGTGATACTAACGGATGTGGGGTGTTACAGTATATGGGACAGATTTTTTTATAACTGTCCAGAGATGTTGATGTACTCTGATATTGTAGGTATTTTAAAGCTCTCAATAAAATTATTTTGTTCCGCTGCTATGTGAGACTCTGTGTTGTGTTGTTTCTTGTTCTTCTTCTGTTCTAATATTTCTTTCTCTCTTATCTCACCCTCTAATCTCTTTCTAATAAGTATCCAGTGTTTTTCGGTGTTTGGGAAGTCGGTATGAAGTACGGTAAAGGTATTTATGTCGATTTTCGAGGCCGAAAATTCTTGGGTCGTTACAGCAGCCTTTCTCAAAAAAATTAGGATTTAATGGTCGCATTGTGGTCGCTAGATTGGATGGTAGGACTTGTCTGCAACACAAATGTATCGAGCACTTATGTAGCATGTTAGGGTGTTTTGCATACATACATCACCACATATTACACTTTCATGCTAGGACTGAGCTCACTTTAGCAAGTCTGCGGTTCATAATCACGTCAAGTAATTTGTTCTTGCAACTATCACCTTTTTTGTGAATTAATGAATTTTTTTACAAAGGAGGGATAGTTGTTAAGGAATGTACATCAACGTCCTTTTATATACACCTTGTATGGAAATAAATGAGAAAAAAATGAGAAAAAAATTCAACAAATCTAATTCAAGAATTATAATGCTACTTTGATTTTCTTTTTTCTCATCTATTTCTAGGTTTACCTATCTTTATTATTGTTAGGTTTTAAGAGCTAAAGTTTTGAAATTTCTGAAGAAAGAAGGAAGCAGTAACACAAAAGAGACACATATGAAGACTAACAATAACTATCTAAGAATGAAATGGCGAAACATGAATTAAACCAGGCAAAGTAAAAGGTAGGGTGGAAATTTTATTTTCAAAGAATGACTCAGGATGGAAATGCAAATGGCTGTTGGAGAGTAGACAAAGTGAATCAGGGAATGCCTATTAAAATTCGAGGATTGTTACGGTAATAGTTACCTTTACCATTTAGCAACATCGTTACCGTATCGTTTTTACTAATTAACTAAAATTGCTCACCATTATTGCTGCTTGCCGTTACTGGTCGATTGGTATACCAATAATTTGGTATCCATTGCAATGATAATGGTAAATTACTGTTTGTCCATCAAAGTCAGTATCTTGACATGTTTTTTTTATATTATAATGCATATTCTTTATACTGTATGTAATATTAGTTAATAAAAGATATAAATGACAATGAAAAAAAAGTGTATTTGAAATAATTACACCTAATTTTCGAACTAAATTTAATTATTTATTTGACTTTAAATGCATGCAATAAAGTATATCAGATAAATATAAATGTTACGAATTGATTGATGAAATTACCATTACTGTTGATATTGAAGAAATATTACCGATAATTTACCGTAGTAAATGATAAATTTATCGCTACTGTTAGCACCAAAATAACCAAGAGAAAAGATGAAGGTAAGGACCAAGGTAAAGGGGTGAAGAGACTAGTAGTCCTTCAGAAAAGATTGAACCAGAATATCAATGTACGCTTTCAGAATCAAGGACGGAGATGCAAAGGATTCTCCTTCTTCAGAAAATCCCCTATCGGTGTAATCCGAAGGGCAAGAGCCTCGGATTTGCTATTCTCAAGCATGAAGAATAAAGCTTAATATACCTTTCGGTTTACGCAAAACGAGGATACAAGAAAGCTTGAAACTTCACCAACAAAGCATTACAAACAAAGCTCTGCACTCGAAGACAGGGAAGGACATAAGCAACACCGAAAGCAGAAAGTTCCAACAAGTTTACTTTCTCAACATCCAGCTAAAGCTACCGCCTGCGGAGAAACCCTTCCTAGGGCACCCACCGCGGTCCTTTAACAATTTTCCTAAGGGATAAGGGAATGAATATTCATAGAGTCTCTGTATACACCTCAACCAGAAAGCTGGGACGGAGCCCAAATGGCAAAGGAAGGGCTAACCTGCATCTATAAATACATCCCTAGAGATTCAAAATCGGAACGAACTTTTCATTTTATAATATTGTAATAAAAAATCTGAGTGGTGGACTATAATTTTAAATCGATTTGGGGAAATGTGTCTGTACTCGCTGAGATCATTTAGCAATTAAGGCAATTCAGTTGTAATTATTCAATTATTATTTTATTATTATCATAATTTTGCAGGTTTGTTACGCAATAGCTCTGAAATATGAGAGTTTTCCAACGAGTCTACTGAAAGGTTACAAAAGAGCATAACCAACATCATTGTAAATGATTATGAAACCTTGTGAAACGATACCTATCGTGGTTGCCTAAGATCACTTGGTTTAGCAAAGACCCTAAGTCTGATTTCATCTTTACGATAAGTACCTCGTAAGTTCGACCGAAACTACCAAATATAGCAATCAAATTATGAAATTTCAAAGATTAACTAAGCCCAATATAGGTTACATACTACTCTCATGTTTAAACGAAAGATTTGATGCCTGCCTTTTCAAAAGTTTACCTCTGAAACCATATGAACATTCAAAATGGAAAGGATAAGTTACTCCAGGTCTCGACATCAAGGTCCTCTAGCCAACCGGAAAGGGTTATGTCGAAAGCTTTGAAGTGTTCTTAACTAAAAATCAATCCAACCAGAAATTTGAACTACCCAGCGATTGACCACTATCTTCAAATGCTACAGGAATCTTACTCTTCAATCTTGCTTCTTATAGGGGATTTCACTTTTGAAAGTCATCAGAAGCATTCTATAGGAATCTGATTTCGGAAGTAGTACTCAAACCAAATCTACACCTTTCATAAGCAAGAGATTCCACTGAAAACACTATTTATGGTGTTAACTATAATTTCTGGCTAATAGTTACCATACCGTTTAAACTGGTATACCGATTTCAATTAAAAATGATTAATGAATGACTTGTTATGGTACAACCATAGTAGCTAGGAGTGAGCAATATTCGGTTCAAGCTGAATTAACCGACCAAACCTATTCATTTCGGTCGGTTCAGTTTTAAAACTAAACCGGTTTGTAAACAAATTTTTTTGGCTATCGGTTTAACTGAACTTTTAATTTATTATCTAATTTACGTTATTGTAGTAGTTTAAATGATTAGTTTAGTTATATAATACAAGATCATTTATTGTAAATAGATCAATCTTATCATAAACATAAAATTCATTATATAAAAGTTTTTCAAACTTAACTTATGTTTTACTTTGAGTGAATCTATTATTTGAATAATAATACACAATTCAAGTTCGGTTAAATCGGTTATCCAACAATTAAGCCAAATTAATTCAATTTGGTTTGTTTGAGTTTTTTTGATTTGGTATGGACCGGCCTGGCCATCAAATTCAAACCCTTCCTTTTCTTCTCCGTTTCCGTCCAATAAAACCTAAATCTCATTTCTTACTTTCTGTATCGTTTTCTGCCTCTCTTATGCTCCTGTGATATCCAATAATCATCGCCATGACAAAATTTAGAAAGCTCGGCAGACATGCAGCACATCGTGTATCAATGCTCAGGTCATTTTACCTTTTCCTTTTTAAAATTTTCACTTGTTTTGTTTGTTATTTTTCATTCTGATTTGATTAGTTTGCAGAACAATGGTTTCCCAGTTGGTAAAGCACGAAAGAATCGAAACTACTGTTGCAAAGGTTTCGTCCGAATTATTAATTCTGGATTCCGCCTATGTATTCTCGATTGTTTATTGATATATTTTCGTTGAATTTTAGGCTAAGGAAGTCCGCCGAGTTGCTGATAATATGGTGCAACTTGGAAAAGAGGTAGATTTCTTTCTTTTTCCTTCTTTAAATACGACACCTTAGATATATTATATGAAAGGAAGAGTACTTATGTTCTATAGTACTTTTAGAGTTCTAGTCGATGATAACCTGAGCTGGATAGCCTTTGGTTTTGTTGATACTCTCTGCGGTCATCTGCTATATGACGAACTGATTACTAGCTACGTTTCACTTGAACAAGTAGTATAGCTTAACCAAGATAGTCAATAGCAAATAGCTCAAGGCTTGTGCTATGCAGTATTTCACTTTTCTAAAGTGTGCATTTTTTTTTTTTTTTTTTTTTTTTTTTTTTTTTTTGCAATTAATCAGATATATAATGCCTGTTCGAAATTTGATGTAATTTTTAAGATTTTGTATTGTTTCCAAATTGTTTAAGACTCTAAATACAAACACTACCATATTTCATGCATGTATTAGAATTTTTTTTATGTAAAGTGCAATTATTAGAAAAATAACCCGATGATTTCGAATTGTACATTCAAACTAATTGATAAGTATAACGTGTTTGTGTCTTAAAAGGAGTTGGAATTTATTCTTATATTTGTGAGTTGTGAATATGTGATCAGATAAAAATTTTATTAAAAAAATACATGGAAAATACGATTTGCCATAAAATGCATGAGATTTTCTACTAACAAGAATTAAGAAAAATGTAAATTAGAAAAATTGCAAATTGCAAATATGAAGATCAACTGAAAATAAAAGTCTACAATGTCAAAATTCAAATAAACCAAGTTAAACACGTTTCGAGTCTACGGCAATGAACTTAAAAATTATATTATACTTCTAAGTTTCTAAAGACTAGTCACTAATGTCATCCAAATCACAACTTTAATTATCATCCACATCATTCTCCATTTCTTCTTCTTCTTTTGAGTCATGATATATGCCATCTTCCTCTAAATCACCTTTAAAGTTAGTCTCTTCTTCATCATCAACATACGTTGGCCTTGGACTAGAAGCTAAAACCTTTCTTTTTTTCATTTAAAATTTGTTGGGTGTTGTCTAATTTTGTATACTCTTTGTCCAACTTTCAACATCCATGATACATTACCCCAAGTTAGTGTCTCATTCAAAAAAAATCAACTCATTTCTGCATTTGAAATATCCTCTTTAATGAAATCGATCATCCACTCATTTGAATCATGTATATCCTCTAAAAAATTAGGATACATCACATCCTTTCATTTGGAATGATTCTTCAAAGTTTGATTGTACTTGATAAGGTTTTTATGTCAAGGACCTCTAGGTTGCCTCAAGTGGTTAGATGCGGCACTAAGGTTGATGTCCTAAATGTCATGGGTTCTAGCGTTCCACAACATTAAAAAAGAGTGCCTTGCTTGAATGAGGTATCATTCATGTTATCAAAAAAAGAAGGCTTTGTAATTTTTCGTGTTCCAGCCTATTCCTCTTGCTATGGGATCTAGCTCAAAAACCTATTTTGGAGTAGTTTTGGATTTTGTTCGTTGTACATACCTAAAGGGGGGGGGGGGGGGACTTGCTCTGCGTTGCTATTTTGTGCTTCAACAAAATAGCACGCTATTTTTCGCTACATATGACACCTGTGATGTTATAAGTCAAATAGCTATCACCGTGCACGATGTGCTAAGCACGTGCTATCATAACTCTGAGCTTAACCAGAAGAGTTGCAAACTTGCAACCCTGGTGTTGCGACAGTCACTTCGTTTAACATTCATAGTATGAAATTTTCAGGATCACTCAATGTAATCTTGTTCATTATACAGTCCCACAGGATTTAATTTGACGCTTGTCTGGGTGGACTTAGCTTAGACCTGTGGAGTCTGCTTCCCACAGGATTTAATTTGACGCTTTTTTCTCACTCTCACTCGAATTTATGAACTCATCAAATATGTGTACTTGATTACAGGCAAAAACTGTAAAATTCTTTTCCATTTGTTACTTGCGAGTATGATATTTTTTTTACACTGGATTGAGTTGTTGGAGATATGAAATGGAGGAAATTGACTTTTCTTGAAACATTTTTGGTTTTACTTCTAAATTTCTCAGTTTTAGAGTAGTATCAAGATAAAAGATAAGTAAATGTCATTTATTATTTCTTTATTTATCGTTTATAAATCAGTGCTATTTGTATTTCACTCTACTTTTTATTGATTATAGTTCATTTTGGAGTTTGTCAAAAGGGAAAGCATTTTAATTGGAATAAGGGGTCCCCTAAGCCATCTTGCTTTTGTGATTATGAATTTTTCGGTTGAAATGTCAAACCGTGATTTGTTTTCTTATGCCATAATTGCTTTCCAAGTAATAGAAGTAATAGATACAAAGCTACTCATTTCAAATCGTATAAATGTTGGTTTTCTATAGATTTTGTTCGATTTTATTGGCCATAGAAAGATACCAACTGAATTTTTAGGATGATTGATGCGACCGACATCGGAGCAAAGATGAATCAGTAATGGACAAGCCTGCTAAATACTATTAAATATTAACATTAAAATTTGTTAGACTTCAATACGTTCAAATTGAACATTCATATTCAATTTTCAATGTCTACAAAATGTACTATTTACCACAAAAAGGAATAAAATGGAAACGTGATCAGCCTTGTTATTTTTTGCCCCTAGCGGGTGGAATTTCTTCATATGCCACTGACGCTCGCTGAACAATTCCTGTTAGTTGCTTGTTTCTTTTCTTGCCTTCTGCTGAATCGCCCTCACTGAATGATTATGAATTAACATGTTTATGTCTCTGTATGTGATTTTTCTTTTTACAAATAGTATTTATTTTGATGATTATTCTAGGGAACACTTGCTTCTGCAAGACGTGCTGCTGCATTTGTTCGTGGAGATGATGTTCTACATAAATTATTTACAGAGTTAGCCTATCGTTATAAGTAATTACTACAATGAAACATTGATTTTTGTTCATTATATTTTAAATGTTTTGTTGTTCACCAGTGGAAATTGCTTCTTACCTGATAGGAACCGAGCAGGTGGATACACAAGAATGCTTAGGACTCGTATACGTATGGGAGATGCTGCTCCAATGGCATATATTGAGTAATATCTCTTTCTCGAATCACAGTGAATTATTACAAGTGTAATGTTAACTGATGAAAAATAAAGTTTAAAACCAAACGTTATGATTGTGTGAATTCATATCAATACAATTTCACTAGACAGAGTAGATGGAGAATATTGTAAAAAAAATTAACGTGCTAGATATCACGAGGATGTGTAGTGCCATCTAGAATACACTATATCCAGATATGTGATCATATCACATCCTTTATGTTTATTTATTTGCCTATGATAAGTAATTAGAATCTTAGATGCATGCCTCCCATCTCAACCAAACAGAAGCCCACTACAGTGCTGATACAAATTCTTGTTTATGCTGGTAAAAGCCTTAAACATATTTCTGTTTAAAGGTCCATGCCTAACATATTCTGAGACATGTTAAGGTTCTGGGCATATGCAAGCTTATATGTTAGACATAACATTTAGATTCTTTTCCCGTTGTACAGCTCCTGCTTTATATTTATTTATCATTTACACTACCTATGTTGAAATGAATAGAGTGTTCGGTTGATCATTGAAGTTTGTAAAGTGTAAGTCATCAATCAACAGTACTACCAAAAAGTAAGGCAGACTGCCAGAACACGGTCACGTGTTTTGTGGCCAATAAGAACATGGCATATGGTAAATGACCATCCTTACTCTATAAAAGAACATAGCATGCGATTGTTCTCTAAATTTGGAAACATTCTTTTCAATCTTGATTTTTCTATATAATCTCTTTAGGGTAGTGGATCTTGACTTTATTATATATTTTCATCCTCAAATATTAATAGTTTAAGTATTTATAGGAGGGCAAGCTTGATCACGTTAAGGAAAACCAGCGTCCTGCTTGCTGGTTTCATTTTTAGGCCTGGGCTTCTGATATATTTATTTAGTTTAAGACATTATTATTTTTCCCATGGTGAACATCCTCCAACCATCGCACATCAGCCGCTCTCTCTCTCTCTCTCTCTCTCTCTCTCTCTCACACACGCATACATATACATACATACATATACATACATACATACACACACATACATAAAGTGCATACATTCAAACTTATAAAACATAGAAATTTGCTAAGCATAGTGAACGATATGTCGGGTATGCTTCTCCTTATGTGTTCTCTCATCGATGAAATAAGTCATCGTTTAGTCTACATACATATAGGTTTGAGATTTTGGTTTTGATCCTTTGAAATTTTAGGAGTTTCGATTTAATTCGTATAGTTCAAAAAATTCGGTTCCGATGCTGGTTTTAGATTTAATTATTCATTTTTCATAAAATTCAAACATATATATTTTATTTATTAAAAATATGTGCATTTTATCTTTAATTGAAAAATAAGATATAAACAAACAATATTCTATAATTTAAATAGTTATTACACTAATAAATATTTATTTATTACTCCATATAAAATTTTCAGTTATCCTATGCATATATGTGATCTCATTTGTTTCCAAAGTTATTTTTTTATATACGATAAGAGTGATACTTTATCCCAGCTGAGCACTAATCTAAATTAAAATTTCAATATTCATATATTTAAAACCCATCATTTTCCTTCTAAATTTCAAGTTTACTAGATTGTTTATTGAAATAGAATTCTGGTTTGGTTTTGTTATGATCCCTGGGTGAAACTGAAAGAGAACGATCAAAATCTGGATGTCTATTATATAAGCTTTTCAAAATTGAGAAACTATTTGTAATTATAATTTCGCATCTTTCTAAGTTCGTCGACAGTTTTGGGATCAATCATTACACTAACCACAATGTTGATATTGAAGTATATATATAATAATGAACGTAACTGAGGACACTCATTATGTGAATCAGTAACCCATGTTTTGTCCATCCATATTGAGTTGATCAAGTGATGTAATTTGCTATTGCTAAGCATTGTTGTCAAAAATCTTGAAATCTTATGATTTAAATCCCGATTTGGATTGGATCTCTCACTTTATATTTTGATTTATATTTCAGTCCAAACTTAGTTAAAATCACAATTAAAACAAAACATTTAGCGCAGAATAACTTATTTATCATATTTAGTTGGATCCCCATTTCCAATTATAATGTTACCAAATAGAATAAGTGTTAAATAAGAGATAAAATTGAGTTTCAAGTTTAGTTGTACGAGTTTAAACATCAAATTGATTTCAAATTGTATGCAATATGGATCGTTTGAATCTACAATTTATGATTTGGATCTCATTTCAACCGAAGGCCGTTTAACCTTTAAGATATACAATTTAATCCCATTTTGAAAACATTGTTGCTGAGTATAGAAATTCTCTACCAAACTGCACTTTTTTCTTTTCTTTTGGAGCACAAATTTGACAAGTACTGTATAATCTGATATTTGTGCTTGTTCAAAATAACGCAAAAGCAAATACGTTTCTTGGAGGAACTGTGTGTTTTGTTTTCCTTGGTTGAAGTAAAAAGGAATAAAATGTGAACTTACACACCCATTTTTGAAAGATGTATCCAGACAATTGAAACTGGCATTCAAGGTAGGTCGATTCTTAAACTTATCGTGCCTCGAACTAATAATTAATTATATACATTTTTTGAAACATGATATAATAGCGTCCAAACAGCGAGAGAAATGAGAAAGGTAGATCGTTTCTCTAGTAAGTGTGAACTAAGTGGTTAGTGAAATTTATATTTGGTACTATGACTTAATTTGTGTGTGTATTGGTAATTGATGTCTGGTGATATGCTGTAGAGACCGAAAACCTTATCATGCCCCCCCCCCCCCCCCCCCGGCCTGGTTTTATCAGATCTTCAGTTATTATAGTCTGATGCTAGGAAGAATAATATTTTGTTATTTGTTTATTATTATAGGTTTGTAGACAGGGAGAATGAACTGAGAGAGGCGAAACCGGCAACTACACCTCCTCCTCAAAGAACCCCGCTTGATCCATGGACAAAATCCCGACTTTCTCAACAGTGGGCACCTCCCAAAGAAAATAAATCCGGGTCAGAAAGCGAGCTAGCATCTTCTTAATTTCTCATAGTTTTGATCATCTGTCATATTATTATTTTTGCAGTAAAAATAACATCTGTACTATTTGATCAATTTTTTTAATCTTAGAGCTATGATTAGGATATATAAAGCCGAAATGCTTGTATTTTTAGTGAGTGTGCAGCGGTTGCTTCTAGCACACTGTATTATACTAATACTGTATAAGCAAAAATGGTTTGCTGCTGGTACAAAAGCATGTATTTTCTTGTATTTCATGCTTATGAAATGAACACTCAGTGCCTGTTATTTACTATTATATTTTAGGAGAGTGCTTGTTCCGTCCCTTGGTGTAGACTCTACCGTGTCTGCACACATCGGTAGAGTTGGTCATTATAACCGGTTCTGTTTCTGGGATTTTTTTATTTTTTTTTCCAATTCAAATACCCTGCTTAAATTCTAAATTTTGCATGTTAATTTTGTTATTGGATATGAGGAAACCATGTATGTGCAATGACTGGTTGGCAGATTTCATCACTGATGGGAAGGAAAGTTAGATGATTTGCTATTTATTGATGGTAGTTAGGGAGCCATTTTTGCTAGTTGTAGTCAACGGGGAACAGAAAAATATTACCAGGTTTTATCCAACGTTGGCGAGCGTGGATTAGTTGAATAAATTGTTATGAATTAATCTTTATATCAGTGTAAAATATCCAAATCGCAATTAGCATTATATCTTTATATCATCTGAAAATTGAATCTGACATTTTTTTTTTTTTAATATAGTTGTATAAATTCAAAACATCTAGTTTCATTCGAATTTATAATTTGGACCTAGGATCGTACATATATATATATATATATATATATATATATATATATATATATATATATAATGATGATATATAATACCAATAGATAAATAGTTAATCAATAATTTAAATAAAAATTCAAACAAAAAAGAAAAAAAAAAGGATTTAGATGTTTAAAGTTAAAAATAAAATTTAAGCTAACGAAATATGATTTTAGCATGAAAGGATAATTATTTATACAAATCATAAATTTTTCTTGAATGTGCCGAACATATATACAATTTAAAGAAAAACAATTCATTTCATATGTGAAGCGCTTGCAGCATCACATGCGAAGAGCTTGCTGTAACGTTCGTTTTGAAAAACCAAAGTTATATTTTACAGGGCAAAAGTGTTTGGTTGTGATGACCCCTTTTTTGGCAAAGCAATCACACGTCAAGTTTACGGCTAAGAGTCTACTTGGAACTCAAGTACGGATTTGAAAAACGCAAAGCGATTTAGTCGAAGTCACGAAGTGTTTGGAAAAGGTTGGAAATATCATCGATTCTCAGATCGGCAAAGTCGTTCAAGACTTCAGATACGAAGTTGTATTTCGTACTTGGAAAAATCCCACGTCAAGTGTGATCACTCAAAAATAGGTGATCGTGTCGAGCGGATCACCAAAAATCAGAGGATCACATTGGCCTCGACAAACACATTGGTTTTGACAAACTGGAATTCAGCTACTTAAATTCAGGTGATCATATCGCATGGACCACTCAAAAACTCTAGCGCAACACGCGCGGATCAACCCCAAAAACTCGGCTCAGAACCTTGCCATAGCAAGCACTTCACACCATGCCAATCAGCTCAAAATGGCCTGTGCGCACCGTGTAAATCATCAAAAATTGCTTGTGCAAATGAATAAAATTCAAGGCCTAACATAGTTAGGAATTCCATATCCTCCTCCTGAGATACGAAATTTGTATCCCTCTCGGGATGTGGAACTCATTATAGTGTACCCCGACAAGCCCTTCCACGTGTGGATCACTACTTTTCGGTTGAACAACTCGAGTCGGACAACACTTTTCAGGATTCAAAGTTCGACCGCTTTCAGGATGCGAATTTTCATGGCACTAGGCGGATTACCTGTTTTTGAATGATCAACTCATACCGATCACTGTTTTTTTGGCTTTTGGCTCGGGATACGAGATTTGTGAAGGAAACTTGGTTTTTGGCTAATTCCCGGGATATGAATTTTGTATCCCCCCGGGATACGAATTTTGGGCTGATGCCCAAAATCTCCACTTATAAATTCCCTCTCTCTTGGCATGAATAGCATTTGACATTTTTGGACTTTGGCTACTATTTGGCATACGGGAAAGCTCTCTTTAGAGCTCGTTAATGGCTTCCATGGTGGTTTCTACGGCTTTGGACTACTTCTTGGACTTGTGAACTTCGCTTAGAAGTTTACTCTCAACATTTAGACATTGGAGATGATGCTCACCCTGCTTTTGGACATATTTGGACTTGAAGACATATTTTCTTACTTTGGCTTGGATAAGATGATTATGGCTTAATCGTGGATTAACAAGGACTTTGTTATCCACCAACACAACTTTGTAAGCTCAAAGTGCACAATCTCAGGCAATTATTGTAATTGTAACAATGATGATGAATGACTAATATGAAGTGGACGTAGGCGTTAGTGTCGAACCATTATAAAAAGTTGTGTCCCTTTATATTTCCTGTATTTTGAATATTTGGTTATCGGGTTTACTATTCAACCCACTCTTGGGTGTTGGCGTGTGAGAGTGATCAATTTTCCATGTCAACATTTTGGCGCACAAGGTATGGATTTCAGATTTGGCTTTGCCGTGGAAACATATTTTGCTCACTTTTCACCATGGTTAACGGAAGAAGCTCGATGCTATTGTCGAGGCTCAAACTGACGGTGAAGGAAGTCAATGACTTTCTTCGATTGGAATCTCTGGAACTTTGTTACTTGAGAGGATGTGGATGGAATGATCAAGGATTTGGCTTTGGATTTGAACGCTTGCTTGGAGCGACAAAAGGAAGCGATGAGTACTTTTCTCCCTTGGATTGAGGCTAGGATTGGAAATGCTGGAAGGCCAACATGCTAGGAAGATAACATGGAACAAGCAGTAGCATTCCGTAGGTCGGGCATCGGTTGACAGACCCGATCCGTCCATGGTTTTGATGCTGCAGTGTCTGGTATTTTGGTTAAGACTGAATTTAAGATCTCACTGCAAAGCGACCCACCGAGGGATCTCGGTGAGTTCTACTTTGAAGCAAAACAGTTTCTGCGTAAGGGGGATGCGAGGACTGATAAAAAGGTTCTCGAAGCTAATTTGGTTAAGGGCAGAGGACTGCCCGACTTTGGTAAAGCAAAGGATTCTGGCAAGGGTAAACCTTCTTCAAGGAATATCGAAACATGGCTTGGAGGGAACCTAAGTTCCCATCTTACTCGGAACTATCTCGCATTCTGGAAGAGATTTACTTGGAAGTTCATCCCATGACAACTTTCAGAAAACCTCCCAGGATGGACTCAACTCAAAAGGAAAGGGATTCTGGTCAACATTGCTTGTTTCATGATCTCGACTATCATAATATAAACGATTGTCGACATCTTCGGGATACAACTGAAGAGCGTGTTAGACATGGTGATCTGGCACGGTTTGTTCGGACTTGGACTGTGGTGCCAGGACATGCACAACCCACTATTACTACTCAGGATAGGCCCAAGCCCAGTGCTCGTGGCATGGTTATTTATTGATCTTGGACTTTTGTGGCTTCTGGTGTCTCGAATTCTGGCCTCCCAGGCATCAATATCTTTGGCTTGTGGTTTCTGGACTTCTAGATATTTTGGTTATTTAGTTCTCTTCGGGTCTTTGGATTTTGGTATTTCGACTTTTGGTCTTCTTGGTTTTCTCTAGCTTATGGTTTACTTCCGGCTTCTTCTGAATTTTGGTTACTTAGGCTCCAATCCATGCTTTCTGGGCTCCAACCCTATGGTTTTGGATTTATAGGCTCCGACCATATGGATGTATTCTTTTGGCTTTTTGGCTGTAGTTGGTTGATTTGGTGTATTCATTTCCCGATAATACACCAGGTTATTAATAAAATTAAGCTTTTATTACATTGGATTTTGAATGACTAAGTTTACCTACCCATGTAACAGGAACCGACTATATTCTAGGAATGATCTTCGTGAACGATGAACCGTTCAATCTCCTTCGCGAATGAATTTGAAATCAAGAGCGGCCATGTCCTCATACCCATGTACGGGAACATGCTAGTCCCTAGGCATGCTCTATATAGATGATAACCCGTTAAGTTTTCTTTTCGGTTTTGCTAAAATTCCCTTAGCTTTTATAACTTTAATAAAATTACTATGCTTTTTTCGGAGTATGAAACCTGGAATTGGATTTCGAACTCTAAGGACTCCAGTCCATGGCTTTCGGACTTGGTTCGCCAAGTTCACACTTTGCCTATTCTTGGTCGCCTTGCCTCGGAAAGGCCGCCTTGAATTCATTTGGCTATCCTGGTCGCCTTGTTAGCTCCTGGCAAGGTCGCCTTGGTTTGTGATCGGTAAGGTCTTTATTCGTTTAGCTTTAGATTGTTCTGTCAGTTCACGACAGGCAACTCGCATATTTAAACTTGAGTGGTCTTGACGGTGACATGTTCTAGATCACCCGCTCTTAGCTTTGGGTCTTTTTGTCTACTTATGGCATGATGATCCACTCGGTTACTCAATTACTTGGTTATTTGGCCATCAGTTACTTTGATTTTATGGATTTCGGGTTTTCCCGATTTCATGGCAATGGTCGCTTTGGTTTTCGGGCATTCAAGTAATCGGGATCCCTCGATCCCCTGGTTATGGTTATTCTGATATTTTGGCTCTCGGACCTCCATGGTCCCTCGGTATTGGCCATCTTGGTAACTTTGGTTACTTCTGTTATTTTTACTTCGGTTGGTTATCTCTCGAGATACGATCTGCAACGATCGTCGGTTTTCATTGGATTTAGGCTTTGGTTCTCAGGCTAATACG
The DNA here is from genome assembly GCA_030737875.1 of Allium sativum. NCBI lineage: Eukaryota > Viridiplantae > Streptophyta > Magnoliopsida > Asparagales > Amaryllidaceae > Allium > Allium sativum. The sequence goes on along the minus strand of CM060909.1, from coordinate 672,373,954 downwards.
ATCCGGCATGGTCGTGGATTTCTGGTTGATGCGATCCGACAAGATGCGACTTTCTGGTTGTTCTGTCTCCATAGTTAATATAGTCCAATGCAATCGTGACTCTTCAGTTTTTTGGTTATTGAATTCCCTTCGGACTTCTCCTAGTTTTGGTTTACGAACTTTTGGATTTGTAGCAAAAAACATCTCCCTTTTTCCAAGAAAGACATTTTTCGGGGGGCAAAGTGTTGACCCCACTTTTCGGCAAAGTTTACAGCTAATATTGTACTCGGGACTTGAGTATGGATCCGAATAACACAAAATGATTTGGTCGAAGTTGCGAAGTGCTCGGGAAAGGTTGGAAATATCGTTGATTCCTGGGTCGGCGTTCTCGAATCGGCAAAGTCATCAAGACTTCGATATGAAATTATATTTCATACTTGGAAAAAATCTCGCGTCAAGTGTGATTACTCAAAAATAGGTGATCTTATCGAGTGAATCACCAAAAATCAAAGGATCACTCCGGCCTTGGAAAACACATTGGTTTTGGAAAACTGGAATTCAGCTACTCAATTTCAGGTGATCATACCACGTGGGTCACTCAAATACACTAGCGCAACACATGTAGTTCAGCTCCAAAACTTCGACTTAGAAGCTTATCGTGGCAGGCACTTCGCATCATGCCGATCAGCTCAAAATGGCTTATGCACACCGTGTAGATCATCAAAAATTGCTTGTGCGACTCAGGAAAATTTGGGGCCTAGCATAGTTAGAAATTTTGTATCCCCCTCTTGGGATATGAAAGTCATATCCCCTCGTTGGTCACGAATTCGCATCCCCTCCCGAGATACGAAACTCATTATAGCTTTCCCTGGTAAGCCCTTCCACGTGCGTATCACTACTTTTTGGTAGAGCAACTCGGGTCGAACATCACTTTTTGGGATTCGAAGTTCGATCGCTTTCAAGATGCAATTTTTTTGTTGCTTGCCATAACCAGCATGACACCAGGCAAATTAGCCGTTTTTGGGTGATCAATTCATACCGATCATTATTTTTTGGCTCTTGGCTTGGGATACGAGATTTGTAAAGGAAACTTGGCTTTTTGACTAACTCTCGAGGATACGAATTTTGGGTCGACGCCCAAAATCTCCACCTATAAATACTCCCTCTCTTGGCATGAATAAGTGTTGGAATTTATGGACTTTTGGCCACTATTTGGCATACGAGAAAGCTCTCCTTAGAGCTCATCAATTTCTTCCATTGTGGTTTCTATGGCTTTAGATTACTTCTTGGACTTGTAAACTTTGCTTAGAAGTTTACTCTCAACATTTGGACATTGGAGTTGATGCTCACCTCGCTTTTGGACGTATTTGGACTTGAAGACATATTTTATGCACTTTGGCTTCGAGATGGTGATTATGGTTTAATCGAGGATTAACAGGGACTTTGTTATCCACCAACACAACTTTGTAAACTCAAAGTGTACAATCTTGGACAATTATTCCAATTGTAAACAATGATGATGAATGACTACTATGAAGTGGACGTAGGCGTTAGTGTCGAACTACTTTAAAAAGTTGCATGTCCCTTTACATTTCTTGCATTTTGGATATTTGGTTATCGGGTTTAATATTCAACCCAATCTTGGGTGTTGGCACGTGAGAGTGACCAATTTCCCACGTCAACAAGTTGGTTCTATTCTTATCCCGCTTTCTTTCTTTCACCCTTGACTACTTTGTAGATTTTTGAATGTACCGAAATTCCTTTTATCTTTAAATAACGACATATCATGTTTTCCAAAAGATATTACTAAAATAAGCTTCAACAAAGCGACTTAGATGTAAGAATCTGGCTCGAGTCAAGCAAGAGGTGTATAATAACCTAACCCGCGTCGAACTGGGTTCGTATCAAAACATCATTCGAGCCAACGAGGTTTATGAACAAACCATGTCATACGTGGATGTAGATTAGGAGAAACGAAGGTTTTCTCCAAATGAATCATTAGATCAAAGGGAAAAAAGACATGTAACAATCATTTTATGGTGATATGTAGTTTCTTTTTGTACACTTATGTTGGTGTTGTGTTGGCCTTCAGTTAGGTGTGTCTATATCAGGGTCGACCCAAGCACATTTTATGTCTTAGTCCAATTTAAGAAAAATGTTTTTATTGCCTCATTATTCAATAAACAATAGTAGATCTATATGTGCAAAATAAAATACAAATCCTATTTTAAATTTAACGTCAATTATAAAATATAGATTAATAGAATCAGTTAAATAAAGGATACACCAACATATCAATATATATATATAATTTTCAAATATATATATATATATATATATATTTTAAAATAGGCTCGACACAATATGGGCAATGTTCTGCTGCACCTCTTATATCGCACGTGAACTCTCCCCCTGAATCTTAGTCATTCATTCACTCACTAATTATCTCTCTTTCCACTAAAAGAGAGAATGAATGGGGGAATGAATGGCTGAGATTTAGGGGGAGAGTTCACGTGGAATATAAGAGGTGCAGTAGAACTCTCCATATATATATATATATATATATATATATATATATATGTGTGTGTGTGTGTGTGTGTGTGTGTGTGTGTGTGTGTGTGTGTATCAACAGAAGCAACTTCATGAATTTTCACAAACAAACTCGTATATTAGCTTCTCGTAATAAAAAATATATATATGCACTCATTTTCAATTGAAATCATAACTAGTTCACTTAATCTTTCTTATGACATTGTAGGCTGTAGACATTTTTTTAAATTAATTTTAGGTTTGAAGATATCCTTTCTGATAATGTAACCATAATGTAGATAATCAATAAGTTCGATAAGCAACCCAACTATTGGAAAATCGACGTACATTTCGATAATGCCTTAAGTAATTAGGAACAACAGTTAATGTGCTTGCTTTGATTGTATAATTCCTTTTAACTGTCGAACCTCATAGAACAACTTCTTGTCACAAATATCTTTCACTCATTATGTTAAAAAAACATTCTAGATTTATGCAATAGTCGTTCAATTCCTCTTCATTGAGAAACTTGAATTCCATATTTAACAAAAAGTCAAAAATATCTTCATAATGTTTAAATTGCTCAAACCAACTTATAAGTGAAATCAAAGCTGGATCCATTATATATAGAAAATAATCACTTTAGAATTTTTATCAATGGTTATCTATCATCATTCTCTATGACATCTTCATCAAATTGCTTTCCCTATGCACAATCGTCTTTTCAAGGAATTTAGTCTCAATGCCAACATCATCTTTTTTTTTATAATAATGATATTATTTAAAGTTTATTATTTTCTCTTCCTATTTTTATCTTAAATATTCTCAATAAACTTTTACTAATTATTTTTAAACAATAATTTTTTTAACAACCAAATAGTAAGCTGCTAATTAATATGGTTTAAATAGCATAAAATAAAATTTTAATTGCTATTTGGTGTAATCAAACAGTAGAAACATCAACTTGAGACAAATCAAATTGGGGAAGAAAATAAATTGGAGCTTATGTAATTATTTTCAATCTCAATGCATTGTAAGCAAAAAAAAAAAAAAAAAAAAAAAAAAACAATCAAATTACAAAACAAACATGGGTATAAACAACAATAAATTAGTTATGCAACTTTACTTATTAGCTCACTGGTCCTTCCTCATATTGTGCTGCAAGCACTTGGTATCATAGTCTCATAGAGTTACAACAGATGGAGGAAGGTGGTTGAAAGGAGGGTTGGCCGTGTAGGCTGATAGAGCTGGCGGAGATAGTGTGACAGTGGTCCGGTCTCCTTCTCCTTCTTCTTTCCCATAGTCGCGAATCACGATTTGAGAAGATTGATAGATTTTTTTATTGCCTCCATTGTTCGGGTTGCCCTAGGCAACAACCTCTATTTCCTACATATTGTGTCGAGCCTGATACACACACATACATGGTACGACTATGCAGCCTAGTGTTGCATAACCTTCATATAAAAAATGGGATGGAAGAAGGAGAGCAAAGTGAGAATAAAACTAACTAAATACTTTATGTCATTACACAAAAATGATATTTAGGAAATAGTGTTAAGAAGTTTAGAATGTCAACTCATTGGAAAACGTTTTGAACATTGTTATTAGCAGTCTTGAACTAATCAAGGATACGATCAAGTCATAGTACTCGATGGATTCCCAGCAAACCATCAACATTGTGGTTCACATATCTAAACAGTTCAGTCGACTCAATCATTCAAAAGATTAAAAAAGACTAGACGAAGGAATGAGCAATCTTTGGTTAAATCAAATAAATCGACCAAATCAATTCATTTCAGTCTATCTGGTTTTGAAATAAGTGTGGTCAATAATCGATCCACGGAAAAAAAATTAGCTTGCTTATTAATTTAATCAAATTAAACGAACTTCTATTATATTTTAAAATTTACTAATGTTTAATAATTTTTTCGGATTTGGTTATTGATTTAAATAATATTTATCCATCACATACATGTCAAAATTATTATTAAAACATATAAGAGTGCCAAATAGGAATAGTTTAACCATATATTTTAGTTTTGCATCAAACTACCAAGAACATTCTAAGCTTAAAGTGTGAATTATTTTTATTTTGGTTAAATATGATAATTAACCAAGTTCATTTTGGTTGGTTTGGTTTTGTTTGAATTTTGTTTCCATTGATTTTAATTCGGTTTAACAGTTTTTATTATCGAGTAAACTAACAAAACACTTACACCCATCGTTAGAAACTAAAATATAGCGAATATTAAACTGACCACTATTCAATGTATCGATTTAATCGACATCTCTTCACCTCCTTCATAATTCAAGTGGAGCATGAGATCAACCTTCACTCTCTATTCTCCTCTAATCCAAATTCATCATTTTCTTCTCAAACATTTTTATTTTTGTTTGTCTTTTTATTCGGCATTCTCCCAAAACCAAATTCCTAGCATAAGACTCCAACTACCTTCTGGTTACACCGAAAGACAACTTTCAAAAGTAGACCCATACACCAAACAATGCTGCCACCCTTACTTGATATCGTACACAATACCATTTCCAATTTCCAATTGTCTCGACATGGAAATATTTCCATGTGTCATTTCTTATGTGATCCACTCAAAGAGACAAACTGATCACCTACACTGTTACCTCTTCACTTCCCAATTAGTCGTTGTGTCAAATGCTATATCACTACTATACTAGCGAGATATTTTCTTATAAATCGTTTTTTATGCAAATTAGTTGATTGTAGGCAGAGTTGGCTTGACATTCTGGGTTTCCTTAGGCGAGGCAAAGGATAAGGCAAAACAGTGAGAAAAAAATTGAAAGAGCCAAACGAATTTGGCTTGCCGTATGTTTAGGGCAAAAGGGAAAAAATTCAAGGAGCCAAAGAATCGAACACGTGACCTAATTAAGAAGTTGTAAGCGCATTGCCAATGACCTAAGGGAACTTTGTATACTAATGGATAAATTGGTTGGTATGAAATTTGATACTAGTTCAAAAATAATTCCACCATCTTGTTGACCCCAATCTAGGGGGTAACCTAGGTGGCTATTTGGGTAGCTTAACCCTAAAATCGAACCTGATTACTAGACATATTGTTCAACATCCTAAAGGGGAATATGGTAAAAGCAAGTGCTAAAATAAAAAGTACACTGACGTATATCACCTTTCATCACCACCTTTAAACTTACAGTTGCTTAAAGGTTACAATTAAGACTGATACTCAACTATTTGTGTTGATACCAAAAAAACATTACAACACCCAATGAATTCAATGATAGTTAATCGTAAAAAATGGAAAATGAGGAATAAAATAATAGAAATGCAGTAGAAAAGAGAGAAATCAATTTATATTGGTTTGACGTAAGTCTGCCTACGTCCATGAGAAGATTTAATCACTTTATTGCTGGAAACTACAAAGTACAGTACTTGGATGGTATTACTCCAAACTCCAAAGTAAGATAGTATATAGTAATAAGATTACATGAAGATCCATTTTTCATCTAGAAATGGGCCATTTATAGTTGCAGTTCGAGATGGGAATTCAGAGGACCATTGGAGAAGGAGGCATGTGGGGCCCAAGGCCTAAATAAATATATGATTGAATCTCCCTCAACTTGTCGAGTTGTATTCTGCAATCCATTGTAATAGTCCGTTTGATGATGTTAAGAAGTCTTGTGAATTTTGGTGAAGTTATGATTCATGGTTCTCGAGTTATACCCTTTTGTTTGTCGGAATAATGAAAGTTTTACATTGGATTTATACTGATCTTACATGTGGAAGTCGTACCGATCCAGTTGTTTGAACATTTAGGATTGTGCTAAGTTGAAGTGTTAGATTCCTACCGATCCGGTATATTGGAGTCATATCAATCCCTTAGGTCAGATTCATACCAATACCTTTTTGTATGGATCAGGCGAGAGTAGCTTCATGAATTTATGGTGATTGGGCTGTGTTGATAACATGTTTTTAGGTGATCAGACTGTGTTGATCACATGTTTTATGGGCTGATCGTTCCAATCTTGGAGATGGTCGATTAACGTAATTTTAGTGATCTTGTGAGTTGATCAAGTCTTTTCTGAGTGATCGGACAACATCCGAATGGGAGATTAATCCGAATTGAGTTGATTTCTGATTCTCAAGCTATTCGTCAATTATGATGCTTAGTTTGAGTTTGTGCGACCCAGATTTCTTCTGATAGCTGAGCAACACTTGACCCCCAAAGTACATCTTGTGTGAACATGACATGCTACAAATCAAAATAAGTTTTAATGATTAGAACGATCTTCATGTTATGCTCAACGAACGGTCATGATCTTTCCTTTGAGTTGCATACACCAAGGACTGTGTCGTTTTTGAACAGTTGTGACACTTAGTTGAACTCCAGTGGTATAATTGTGTGATTCAAGCTTTGTGTTATGGTTCTAATGTATCTAAATGTAACCATCTAAGCTAGAAATCATTTGAGTTTTTTAGGTAAGCGTCTAATTTCCGTCGATTCAAGAAATTAGTTGTTAGTCATTAGCTTCTGCTTACACTTAAGTGTAAGCAAGTCATTGCATGTTTAAAGTTTAATATACATACATGCTCATACATGTTTTTGAGTGGTACACTCTAATTTATAATAAATAAGAATACAATAGTGTAAGTGTATGAACATGATTATACGCGTTACTGTCCAAGATTTACTTGAGTTCGAGCATTAAACATACACTCTAGAATTCCATAATCTATTTCATGATGGTGAGTATACGTTTGATGTTCAACTCAGGATTGTGTTAACGATTGGGAACTTGAAAATCAATCATGCATAAGTGTATATATGCAAATAATAATGTTTATACTGATCCCTCCCCCTATTTCTCTGTTTTTTAAAATAAATAATATAGGGAATTAGTACCGATCCTGTAACACCTCGAATTTTTAACGACATTAAAGAGAACAAATTAAATAATAATTAATTTAATGTTCATAATTAGAGGGGATGGACTGAACATTGCATCCATCTCGAAATTCTGGTCAAGATAGATGTTTGGATTGCGTATAAAGAACACCGTATCAAGAAGTTTTGAAGGTTTTAAGTTTGTATATGCACAGAAATATTATATATATACGCATGAGTCAGAGGTGAGTCAGAGATGAGTCAGAATCCTATCCAGAGGATTCAAACTTGAAAAATTCCTCTGAGTGGCAAAATTCCCGCTCTAGAGAGTCGACCCCCTAAAGGGGTGTCGACCTAGGGGTCGACCCCCTGAGGGGTGTCGACCCACCCACGGGGGTGTCGACACCCCTAGGGCTGAGGTGGCACTTGGTTTTAGGGGGTCTGGCAGCTATATATACGTGTCATATTTCTCATATTCTCTTCATTAGGAGTCATGGAGGCCATATGCTATTGGAGTGCGAACCGAACAGTTTTCTACAACAACATATTCTACAAATCCAATTCAGAAATTCTAGATCCGTTCTTCCTAAATTCTCTAAACCTAACGCTTTGAGTTTCTAGATTACTTTTAGGTTTAGATAAATGAAAGTATACATTGAAAGACTATGAATTGGATATGTTGTAAAGTATGATTCTGTGTTAATATGAAATCCTATACTATGTCATGACAAATCTATTTTCCTAGATCTAATAAAATTGCGGTGATTTGATTATGTTACTTATGTGGATCTTGACTTGTAACCAGGATTATGGTGGATATATATCTATTAATTGGGATAATTGTAACATTACTTGGATCTAGATCTTTATGTTAATCACCTTTCACCTGTCATATTGTGATCCATTGAGATATGTTGTAAACTTGACATGTGAATCCATCTTTAGATCTAAACATGTTACTATGTCACCCTTACTATGCTAGATCTAAATAATTGGGCACCTTATGTTTAATTTAGATCTTATTATGTTGCTTTGACATCGTAGTTGTTGCAAGTTCATCACTTTTATGTTTACCTTGCCATGATGATTACATGACCATTCACCTTGTTATCAGACCAGTTTATGTTTATGTTTATGCCAAGATAGTTGAAACTATCACCTTCGTCATATTCCCTTTTCATTGTTATAGCTAGGCTACTTTATAGCCTAGATGCTGCCAAAATACATACGAATACGTTAGAGAGGAAACGGGGAAAAAAAGATTATAATTGGCATAATTTATGTAATGTTTATATGAAATGGGGCATGTAATTCAAACGGGGATAACATAGAAATAGTTACCTATAATGACATAGGTAGATTTGGATTAATTTGGAATGTTTAATAATTTACAATTAGGAATTATAAATTGTACTTATGATACGAGGTTAGGTTACATTAGTGGGGGAAGTCTGCTCGGACCCGACTGGCATATCCAACAGCCACTAATGTTGAACCTAATGTAGGAGGTCTAAGTACGTAAATACGAATCGGGCTAAGACACGAGGTTAGGCCCAACTGTGGAATAAAACTGCCTTGGCCCGACTGGCATATCCAATATTCACACGTTGTAGGCCTAATGTGGTAGGTCTAGCCCATTTATAACCATAATTGGACATGGTAATGAAATGGACTACTTAACCTAATTTAATATGACTATGGACTTAAGTTAGGGTTAAGTAAAATTGTATGGGTAGTGGTGGGTTAATTAAATTAGAGGGGGTGGGTAATATGTATATATAGGCTCATGAACTTAATCCATTAAGGTTATGTAATTAAAGACACCTAGTGGACCAGTAGATAATGTAATAAGGTTATGTAATTAAAGACACCTAGTGGTATACATAACCGATAGATAATGTAATGAAGTTATGTAATTAAATACACCCTTTAGGGTAAGCATAACTAGTATAGGGATATGTAATTAAAGACACCTAAGGGTATACATAGTCAATGGAAAACTTAGTGGGGGATACAAGACAAGGGGGAGAGCTTGTATCATATTGTGTGGGACCCATTTCAGTCGGTAACCCGGAGTTGGTATCAAGTAAAGAACTTTGTACTAGGCAAGAAGGGGCACACTTACTGATTGATCGTAAGAGATCCAAACGAGACGGATGGCATGGGCAGTGCAAACCGACCGGGGACATGTGCGTGCATGGGCCGGGCAGAGGGGGCTAAGACGACCGTGACACCAGTAGATACGGTTGTGCATGCCATGAGTTACCAACCTCCTACTGTGGGGCTAGCACAGGATAACTACATGGTAGGGAGCCGATCGATTAGGGTAGTGGTTAGGGTATACTTGGACGTATGACCTAAGCCTACCAACTTATAGTGGAAGGGATCATCTCATTTCAGTTATACTAGTGATAATGCAGAGTAATCATTAGTGAGGCACACACACCTTAACTTGCTTACCTTGTCACACCTGCCATTTTGTAGTGATCTCTCTTATCCACTTTATATGCCTATCATGTTGCTTTTATTTATCTACTGGCTAAAAGTAACTAGACTCGCCAGACTTTATGTCTGACCCTGTTGTTTCTCCTTCTTTCTTCAGTTCCCCCACTCAGGTTCTCAGGGAGGAAACATTCAGATTTAATAAGAATCAGATATCATCTTGCTAGGAGCTACTTTTGAAGTATGGCTCAAGTTCTTGTCTATACTATGGCTTAACTCTTTTATTGGGGGAATGATGCTTTTTATCTACTTATGTACTCTAATGGTGCAATACAGAAGTTATTTTGTTGTAATGGTTTTTGTGACTTATGAAATTGTGGACCACGATATTATGACTTATGCTTGAAATAAAAGTTTAAATTTTCCGCTGCTGCCTTATTTATATCTGTCTTGTAATTAGTCTGTATCTTTTTACCTATAGCGCTTCACGAAACTTAATGCATTCCCTTAGCGAGTGACATTAACAGACGTGGGGTGTCTCACTTGGTATCAGAGCTGAAGGTTAGCAGATTAGATAAAAGTTTTTGGAAATTATTTTCAAAAAAAAGTTTTAAAAGAAAAGCATTTTCAAAAAGAAAAGTCGATTCTGAAAAACATTCCACAAAAATCCATATGTAGTATCCTTCGGTCCTTTATCTAAATTTCTTCCTTTTCCCTTTTTCAACATGTTTGGGGAACAAAACATCCCTAATCTCCCAGAGGGCGTCAAAATACCGAGATGGTTCCGGAGGTATTTGGAGGCCACGGTGTTGGCCGAAGGCCAAAGAGACGTTCCTCCCCCAGTTGCACTAGTCATTCCTCCTCCCTCCCCCCCCTCCAAAAGCTGACAACTTTGCCAAGATCTGCAAAGACTTCCAGGCTATGGGAGGAAGGCCATTCCATGGGAACGAGACATTCATAGAAGCTAGGAATTGGCTTAAGAAGACAGAAGACTTATTCGTAATCTTTGAAGTGGAGGATCGAAGGAAAATTCAATTAGCTGCTTGGTTGTTAAAGGACGAAGCCTCATTTTGGTGGGAAGTCACCCAAGCTGGACGTCCGATAGAAACTTGGGAAGACTTTAAATAGAGGTTCGAAATGAAATTTCTTTCCCAGGCGGAGAAAAGCATACAGATGGAGAGGTTCTTAACTCTCAAACAAGGAAATTTTACGGTGAAGGAGTATGTGAACAAGTTCAACTAGCTGGCAAGGTTCGGGTTAGAGTTGGTGGATACACTGCACAAAAGGGCTTTGCAGTTTGCTAAAGGGCTGAATGAGCTATTTCCCATCTTCCAATGGGGGCCACCTTTGAAAAGCTTGTTGAAATGGCCCTAATGCATGAGGAAGACAAGGGAGAAAAGAAGGAAACAAAAGCTGAGGGACATCTCATAATAAGAAGGTGTGGCTCAAGAAAGTGCAGCAACCGCAGCAACAATAGAAGAAAGGAGGGAAAGATGGTAAAGGCAAGGATAAGAAAAAATGTCACAATTGTGGAAAGGAGGGCCATCTGATCAAAGATTGTAAGAGAAGGAAGGCCAATTGCTTTAATTGCGGAGAGGTCGGACACTTCTCTAAAGAATGCCCGAAGAAACAGGGATCGTAGGGACAAGGTCAAAGAGCAGGGACTTCTGGAGGGCAGGTGCATGCTCTCGCGTTAGTGCCCCTGAAAGCGGTAGAAAAATTTCTGTAGAAAGTTTAGTTTCTATTTCAAACCATCCAGTTAGAACACTTTTTGATTCTAGTGCTTCACACTCATTTATATCTAGTTCTGTTGTTGAATCTCTGCACTTAATTACTAGTATGGTAGTAGATCCCGTAGTTGTTTCAAACCTCATTGGTGTTTCGGCTCATTCATCGATGATTTGTCGGGGTTTGAAAATATCTATGTTAGGCATCGAATTTAAACGTGATGCGTATGTGCTCAGGTTTTTGGGCTATGGGTTGATTCTAGGAATGGATTGGCTTACCACGTATAGGGCCATTCTGGATTGTGAGAGGAGGGTTGTTAAACTCCTGACTTATCATGGGAAGACCTTCGAAGTTTCTTGTGATCCTCAAGGGTCTGTTATGCTTATCTTCCTAGAGTCTCTAGATGCATCCATAGATGATTTGCAATCTGTTCCAGTGGTTCGAGATTATTCAGATGTTTTTGATGAGGTACGGGGTTTACCTGCAAGGCGCGAAATTGACTTCCGCATATATCTGGTGGACAATGCAAAGCCATTTTTGCATTACCAGTACGCCACATGGATCCAAGGGAAAGGAGGGAGCTAAGTAAGCAAGTAGGGGAGCTACTTGAAAAAGGGTTTATCAGACGAAGCATATCTGAGTGGGGTGCTCCAGTAGTATCTGCAACTAAAGCGGATGGTTCACTTCGTCTGTGTGTTGACTATAGAGAATTAAATAATCTAACCAAGAAGAACAAGCACACGCTTCCGAGGATTGATGATTTATTTGATCAGCTTGTTGGTGCCTTGGTATTTTCTTAGTTGGACTTGGCTACGGGGTTCCATCAGTTGAGGGTGGCTGAGGACAGCGTAGATAAGACTTCTTTCAGAACTCCAGACGGTTTCTTTGAATGGCTAGTTATGCCTTTTGGGTTGACAAATGTACCCACTATTTTTTTGATTTGATGAGTAGGGTGTTTCGGGAGTTCCTAAACAAATTCATCGTAGTCTTCGTTGATGATATTTTGATCTTCTCCAAGAGTAAAGAAGAGCATGCACAACATTTGGGAGAAGTTTTGAAAACTCTCCGTGACCATCAGCTAAAAGCAAAGTTCTCTAAATGCTATTTCTGGAGAAAGGAGGTGAGAGTCTTGGGGCATGTAGTCTCCAAAGAAGGAATAGCTGTAGATTCCGCAAAGGTGGTTGCAGTACAAAATTGGCAGATTTCTAAAATTGCAACCGAGGTGAGAAGCTTTCTTGGGTTGGCAGGTTATTATAGGAAGTTCATTAAGGACTTTGCGAAGATATCGACCCCTTTCACTAGGCTGACAAAGATGAATTTCGCATTTTCATGGGATATAGACTGTGACGTTGCTTTCCAACGACTAAAGAAGGCTCTGACAACAACCCCAGTCTTGACCTTGCCCGATGGGAGTAAAGTGTTTACTGTTTACACTGATGCGTGCGGTACATGGCTTGGCGGAGTGCTGATGCAAGAAAGGAAAGTAATATGTTATGGGGGTAGACAGTCGAGAGTTCATGAGAAGAACTTCCCTGTAATGACCCGTATTCTACACATCATAGGATCGTAGAATATTTATTTCTTTCCCATGTGAAGCCGTATGGTCATGTAACTTTGGGAAACATCTATTAGAGTCATTTCCCATGTCCATGATTTTTGTCGATTTTTAATTGACCATTTTGCCCCTAGTTGGTACTGTTTTGGCCATAACTTTTGATTGGAAAGTAATTTTGACCTGAAACCACTTCCATTGGATTCGTTTGATGGTTTACCTTTCCGTAGAGTGGTAATAATAGTCAAACGGACTTACCGTTTGGGAGATATGGCTGAAATAAGGTTTGGAGGGTGAAAAACTGCTTAACCGGGCCAAATCGGGTGATTAGTGGATAGGCCCGTAACCCATTTCGGGATTAGGGTTATGGGGAGGCTGAAATGAGATAGAGAATCATTCCATTTCAGTTTTCTAGCCTCCACTTATCACCAAGGAACCCTAAAAATGGCCTCCAACCTCTAAATCACCTCCAAATCACCTTTTGGTCAAGGATTTGGCTTAGCAACCTCTAATCAAGGAAGATCTACACCAAAACAACATTGGAGCTGCTGTTTAGCATTGGGATTCACGTCAAATCAGAGATTTATTTCAGATCTTAGTTTTATTTGTGGCTAAGGTGAGTGATTTGCATAGTTTTGCACTAATTATGGTTAATTAGGGATGATTAGTGTTAATTAGCGAATTTAAACATGGTAAAATTCTGGAAAAATGTTTATAAAATTCGGAATGATGTTTTAGACCTCTGATATGAATTTGGGTTAATTTGGTTAAGTTTTGTTAATCCTATCATTAGTTTCACCTAAATATGCTTAAGGGGAAATATGGGATTTTGGGTATGTTTGATCCATTTCTACCTATCATATTGATGTTTTGATGTTTGTGGTTGATTATGCATGTTTCTATGACTGTATGAAATGCTTTGTGATTAGTTAGAATAGTTGGAATGGTCGAAAACGCCGTCGAGGGGCGTAAACAACTCGCTGGACAAGATGCACGGATTCAGATCGGATAGGGGATTGAGGGTCGATCGGATCGCCCTATGGGATCGTGGGACATCACCACGAGTCGAGTCATCTCCTCCGAACCGAACCATCTGCGCAAGGCCCACGAGCACCAACCGCGAGCTGCTACCCGATCCGATCTACTCGTGCTTCGTATCACGATCCGACTAGAGGAAAGCAACATCCACGAACCGATGCACTACGAGATGCCGATCCGAACCGGGGGAGCCACGAGCTGGAGGAGCGCGATCTGACCCGTGTGGGGTATTCCGATCCGAACCAAGGAGAGGAGCACGATCCGAAGCAAAGAGAAAGAGGACCGCGATGACGATCCGAACAGTGGCAAGCTGGAGACCCGACCCGATCCAGTGAAGAAGGAGCATTCTGATCCGAACCGAACCGATGAAGACTGATAACCCGAGATGCAAAGGTAGTCCAAATGAAGGGTATTGACTCAGGATCCAGATAGGAACCAATGAGTGGACTTCATGAGTTGGACTTTGCTGCGGGACGTGTGCTAAGGAGTTGTCGACGTTCATAACTTCGATTCACCACTGAAAGGAATGATGGGCTACTTATCAGTGCAGTAGGGTCATTATGACCTGAGGGGCAAGGTGATGGTAGCAAGACTACATTATCAGTGCAGTAGGGTCATTATGACCTGATGGGCAAGGTGATGCGTAGTAAGACTATGAGCCAGTGCAGTGGGGTCATTGTGACTCCATGGGGCAGAGTGGACATAGTAAGGATTAGTAAGGCTATGAGCCAGTGCAGTGGGGTTCTTGTGACTCCATGGGGCAAAGTGGACATAGCAAAGGATTTGTGGCTACGTTATCAGTGCAGTGAAGCAATTTATGACTTCATGGGGCAGAGTGATCGTAGCAAGGTATGTTGGGTGATCGAAGTGGTGAATATCGTATGCTTTACGCACTGAGTGAGAGATGTGAGGATGGATGCTATGTTTGATTGTTTGCCATCATTATGACATGCACACCTCCCCCACCTCCGTGTCTTTACACCGTTTGATATGGTACCTTAGAGTGTTGTACAGTATGTAGTGCTAACTCTTTGGTTGCAGGTCCAGGTTTAGGTATGTTTTAGTCTACCTGTTATTGTTCACTTTAGATGCTTATCGCTCATACTAGGCTTTATGTCTGACCCAGAGTTTTATGTCTCCTCTTATTACTCTAGGTGCTCACACGAGCAGACTAGAGACAGGTTAGCTGGTGATGCGCGAGTAGCTGATTCGGAGGCGGGTAGGAGGCTTCCACGTATGATATATATATACACACATTCTCCCTGTGTCGTTGGTGGTCGCTACTTGGGCATTAGTAGTGTACCTCATTTATCTTACTTTTGCTTTGAGACAGTTTGAAAAGTTGTAATAAACTGTATTTTGGATTTCCGCTGCTATGATGTTTAGTTCTGATTGTCAGCTTATGCACTGTCTCACCTGTTTTATGTCAAGTATGTTGTTATTATATTTTATTCTATGCGCTGTGAGACATTCTACAGGTTCTCGTATGTTCATTTCCTTCTTCCCTTTTCCTTCTCACGACCCGTTCCGTGCTAACTGGACATGTGTACAACGCACCTTGGGAGTAAATGACGGTTGGTGCGGGGCGGGCCGTCACACTTGGTATCAGAGCTCTAGGTTGCGTAGTTAACCTAGGGAAAGACACTAGGGAGAGTTAGTACGTATATGAGAGCGCGTATTTGTGATTACTTTGGTTTTCAAAAGCTATGCATATATATATACTATTAGTAGTATAAGAATGAAGTCGCACTGCACTAGCACCACTATGGGATCGTTAATCGTTTCCCTTTTTCAGATTAACGATGAGCCGAGATACGAGGGGTGCTGGTAGAGGGACCAACCCAGGGAATGCCGCTGACATGAGGGCAATGTTTACTAACCTCATGAGAGACATGCTTAGAGAAGTGCAAGGGGCAGTTCCCAATCCCGGAGTTGGTGTTGGCCCAGTAGTGCAGGCGCCTAGGGTCGATTTCGCCAAGTTGTGCAAGGATTACACTAATCTTGGTGGGAAGCCGTTCCACGGAACGGAGTCGGCCACAGATGTTCAAGATTGGATGGATAGCTGTGACCGTATCTTTGATTACTTGGGTCTTGAGGATGCGATGAAGAGAAGGCTAGCGTCTCGTCAGCTGCAAGGGCGAGCGATGAATTGGTGGAATGCCATTAGAACAGCTACTCCAGAAGATCAAGTTACTTGGGATCAGTTCAAGGCTTGCTTTAGCGAGAAGTTTATTCCAGCTGCCCAGAAGTCAGTATTGTTTAAGAGGTTCTTGGAATTCAAGCAGAACGGAAGGGCAGTTTCTGATTATATTGCTGAGTTCGACACTTTGTCGAAGTATGGATTGTCTCTTATCGATACTCCTGAAAAGAAGAAGGAGAAGTTCATTATTGGTTTGGATGGATACTTGGGGGAAAGGCTTATCAACCACATCAATGAGACTTTTGAATCGATCGTGGGGAAAGCTTTGAGATCAGAGAGTCTTTACCCTAAGTCAAAGACTGAGGCTGCATCTGCAGAAGGGCCAAAGCCGCAAGCAGGCAGTGGAGGCAAGAATAACTCTCAGAATAAGAGGAAGCATGACCAATCTAAAGGTGGCCAGAAAAAGAGCAAGAAGGATGTTGAGTGCTTTAGCTGTGGTAAGAAGGGCCATTATGCTAAAGAATGTCGGGCCAAGCCAGCGGAAAGGAAGTGCTACAACTGTGGTCAAATGGGACATCAGAAGGATAAGTGTCCGCAACCTCTTAAGGAGAAGCAGATTGTGAAAGCATATGCTATTGATGCTGTTCCTTCTTCGTCGAATGCCCCAACTGCGGCGGAGAAAGGAAAGAATGTTGTTATTCAAGGTATGCTTTCTATTTATGATGTACCAGTTCGAGTTTTGTTTGATACTAGGGCTTCCCGTTCCTTCATATCTAGTGACCTGGTAGATAGGCTGGGACTGGACCCCGAGATAGTCGATAGACCATTGGTTGTGACGAACCCGATTGGTGGTTCGACTAGCCTTAGTATGATTTGCAGGAATTTGGTCTTATCGAGTCATGGATGTATGTTTGTATGTGATTGCTTTGTTTTGGGCTTTACCGGGTATGGCATTATATTGGGAGTCGATTGGCTCCAAAGATGCGGGGTGGTAGTAGACTGTAAGGGCTTTTTGGTGACAGTGAGGGCGGATGATGGGCGGAGGGTAGTGTTTGGTAGTCTACCTAGTGATGGGGTTATGGCTAGTTTTGTAAATTCCCTCGACATCCCGCAGGATGAGTTGTCAGATGTGCCCGTGGTTGGCCAGTATCCGGACGTCTTCGAGGAGGTGACCGGGCTTCCACCACACCGAGAGATTGAGTTCCGTATTGATTTAGTGAAAGATGCCAGACCTATAGTGATGCCACTTCATCGTATGGCACCATGGGAGCAGCGAGAGCTCGGGGTGCAAGTCAACAATTTTTTGAAGAAGGGATTTATTAGAAGGAGTGTCTCCGAGTGGGGAGCACCAGTTGTGTTTGCCACTAAGGCTGATGGTTCCCTTCGTTTGTGTGTGGACTATCGCGAGTTGAATAAGGTGACGAGGAAGAATAAATATTCTCTACCGCGGATAGATGATTTGTTTGATCAGTTGGAAGGAGCTAGAGTGTTCTCCCAGTTGGACCTCACGACAGGATTTCATCATCTTAGAGTAGCAGATGAGAGTATTCCGAAAACGGCATTTAGGACGCCGTCTGGATTTTATGAGTGGTTGGTCATGCCATTTGGGTTGACCAATGCACCAGCCTATTTTGTGGATCTTATGAATCGAGTATTCAGAGATCAGTTGAATAAGTTTGTTCTTGTGTTCGTGGATGATATCCTTGTTTACTCAAGGACAGAGGAGGAACACAAGGGACACTTGAGGTTAGTGATGGAGGTGTTGAGGAAACACCAATTGAAAGCGAAATTCTCTAAGTGTCATTTTTGGAGAAGGGAAGTGAGATTCTTTGGTCATGTTGTTTCCGAGAGTGGTATTTCCGTGGACCCTGCGAAGGTGGCTACGGTACAGGATTAGCCTACGCCAAAGAATGCAACAGATGTAAGAAGTTTCTTGGGATTAGCTGGATATTATCGTAAGTTTATCCAGGACTTCTCCAAGATAGCAGTACCGTTGACTCAGTTGACTAAGAAGAATCAGTCCTTTATCTGGGACGGAGTGTGTGAGGATGCCTTCAAGAGTCTAAAGGAGAAGTTGACG
The DNA here is from genome assembly GCA_030737875.1 of Allium sativum. Taxonomy (NCBI): domain Eukaryota; kingdom Viridiplantae; phylum Streptophyta; class Magnoliopsida; order Asparagales; family Amaryllidaceae; genus Allium; species Allium sativum. Next base: position 672,355,592 of record CM060909.1, on the reverse strand, counting down.
CGTGTGCCAGTGTTAGTCATTCCTAAAGGGAATGAAGAGATGACGGTATACACGGACGCTTGTGGTATCGGACTGGGTGCTGTATTGATGCAAGGAGGTAGGGCTGTAGCTTATGCTAGTCCACAGCTAAAGCCGCATGAGAAGAAGTATCCTACCCATGATTTGGAATTGGCAGCGATTGTATTTGCGCTGAAGATGTGGAGACATTATCTCTTGGGAGAAAGATTTGAGTTGTTTACCGATCATAAATCGTTAAAGTATCTCTTCTCCCAAAAAGATCTGAATCTCCGTCAGCAAAGATGGTTAGAGTTCTTGGCTTCGTATGATTTTGATATCGCATACACACCTGGGAAGGGTAATGCGGTAGCCGATGCCTTGATTAGGAGACATGCCAGTTTAGGGGCAATGTTTCTTGAGTGGAAGCAACTGGAGTATATCGCGGGTTTGATTTCAGACCAAAGTGCGAATTGGATCCAGTCATGCTAGCTAGTTTGACGATCAGACCCACTTTGATAGAGCGGATTGGTTCCAGCCAGAGGGACGATCCTAATCTATTGGAAATCATCTCCAAGTTAGAGATGGGTATCGATGAGGAGATGAATGTGTATGGGCTTGATCGAGATGGATGGCTTCGAAAGAATGGAAGACTAGTTGTGCCTAACGTGAATGGTTTGAGAGATGAAGTGCTTAGAGAATGTCATCACTCAAAAGTGACTATACATCCCGATGGTAATAAGATGTATCGAGACATGAGACAGACTTACTACTGGGAAGGGATGAAAAGAGACGTTGGGAAGTTTATATCCAAATGCATGAATTGCCAACTAGTTAAAGCCGAGCAAAAGAAGCCTAGTGGTTTGTTTCAACCATTAGAAATTCCGGAATGGAAATGGGAGCAAGTCTCGATGGATTTCATCGATGGTTTACCGAGGACTAGATCGGGACATGATAGCATTTGGGTAATTGTGGATCGATTGAGTAAAAGCGCAAGATTTATACCAGTCAAATCGACCAGAACGGCAGCCAAGTTGGCAGAATTGTATATGAAGTGGGTAGTGAGATTTCATGGAGTACCCAAAAGCATTGTGAGTGACCGAGACCCGTTGTTCACTAGTGGGTTTTGGAAGAGCTTACAAGAGGCTCTAGGGTCAGGATTACATCTCAGTACCGCATATCATCCTCAGACCGACGGTCAGACGGAGAGGGTGAATCGTATATTGGAAGATCTCTTGAGAGCATGTATATTGGATTTTGGTGGATCATGGGATGACCATTTGCATCTAGTAGAGTTTGCATATAATAATAGCTACCAATCCAGTATCGGTATGACTCCATATGAAGCTTTGTACGGAAGACCGTGCAACTCACCATCATGTTGGATAGAGACTGGCGAGAAGTTTGTGCTTGGACCAGATGTGGTGAGAGAAACTTCGGATAAGATTAAGATCATTCAGCAACGAATGAAAGCTGCCCAAGATAGGCAGAAGAGTTATGCTGATAAGAGGAGAAGAGACTTGAAATTCTCCGTTGGTGACTTGGTGTTCGTCAAGATCTCTCCGTTAAAGAGCGTGATTCGATTTGGCAGGAGAGGCAAGTTGGCACCAAGATTTGTTGGCCCATTCCCTGTTCTTGAACTAGTCGGGAATTTGGCATATAGATTTGGCTTACCAGAGAAAATGGCGGGAGTTCACAATGTATTTCATGTTTCCCAACTAAGGAAGTTCGTTCACGACTCCAATATGAATATTTCACCTGATCAGTTAGAGGACTTCGAAGTAGAACCCGAGGCGGTTGGGAACCGCAAGCCGATTCGTATTGTGGGGCACGATACGAAGCAACTTCGAAGGAAGGCGGTGAAGCTAGTCAAGGTTCAGTGGGGCGAGGACGAGAATGATTGTACTTGGGAGACAGAGGAGAGCATTAGGAAGGCATATCCAGAACTCTTTGCCTGGTAAGATTTACTTTGCAATTTAGTTATTCCGCATGCTAGGATAGACTAATTTTACTTGTTTTGCATGTTTGATGGTTGTTTTATGGTTGATAGGCATGCAGGACCTTTAAGTGTGTTTTGATTAGGGAATTTTGGGGGCGAAATTTCTTAAGGGGGGAGAGTGTAATGACCCGTATTCTACACATCATAGGATCGTAGAATATTTATTTCTTTCCCATGTGAAGTCGTATGGTCATGTAACTTTGGGAAACATCTATTAGAGTTATTTCCCATGTCCATGATTTTTGTCGATTTTTAAATGACCATTTTGCCCCTAGTTGATACTGTTTTGGCCATAACTTTTGATTGGAAAGGAATTTTGACCTGAAACCACTTCTATTGGATTCGTTTAATGGTTTACCTTTCCATAGAGTGGTCATAATAGCCAAACGGACTTACCGTTTGGGAGATATGGCTGAAATAAGGTTTTTGGAGGGTGAAAAACTGCTTAACCGGGCCAAATCGGGTGATTAGTGGATAGGCCCGTAACCCATTTCGGGATTAGGGTTATGGGGAGGCTGAAATGGGATAGAGGATTATTCCATTTCAGTTTTCTAGCCTCCACTTATCACCAAGGAACCCTAAAAATGGCCTCCAACCTCTAAATCACCTCCAAATCACCTTTTGGTCAAGGATTTGGCTTAGCAACCTCTAATCAAGGAAAATCTACACCAAAACAACATTGGAGCTGATGTTTAGCATTGGGATTCACGTCAAATCAGAGATTTATTTCAGATCTTAGTTTTATTTGTGGCTAAGGTGAGTGATTTGCATAGTTTTGCACTAATTATGGTTAATTAGGGATGATTAGTGTTAATTAGCGAATTTAAACATGGTAAAATTATGGAAAAATGTTTATAAAATTCGGAATGATGTTTTAGACCTCTGATATGAATTTGGGTTAATTTGGTTAAGTTTTGTTAATCCTATCATTAGTTTCACCTAAATATGCTTAAGGGGAAATATGGGATTTTGGGTATGTTTGATCCATTTCTACCTATCATATTGATGTTTTGATGTTTGTGGTTGATTATGCATGTTGCTATGACTGTATGAAATGCTTTGTGATTAGTTAGAATAGTTGGAATGGTCGAAAACGCCGTCGAGGGGCGTAAACAACTCGCTGGACAAGATGCACGGATTCGGATCGGATAGGGGATTGAGGGTCGATCGGATCGCCCTATGGGATCGTGGGACATCACCACGAGTCGAGTCATCTCCTCCGAACCGAACCATCTGCGCAAGGCCCACGAGCACCAACCGCGAGCTGCTACCCGATCCGATCCACTCGTGCTTCGTATCACGATCCGACTAGAGGAAAGCAACATCCACGAACCGATGCACTACGAGATGCCGATCCGAACCGGGGGAGCCACGAGCTGGAGGAGCGCGATCCGACCCGTGTGGGGTATTCCGATCCAAACCGAGGAGAGGAGCACGATCCGAAGTAAAGAGAAAGAGGACCGCGATGACGATCCGAACCGTGGCAAGCTGGAGACCCGACCCGATCCAGTGAAGAAGGAGCATTCTGATCCGAACCGAACCGATGAAGACTGATAACCCGAGATGCAAAGGTAGTCCAAATGAAGGGTATTGACTCAGGATCCAGATAGGAACCAATGAGTGGACTTCATGAGTTGGACTTTGCTGCGGGACGTGTGCTAAGGAGTTGTCGACGTTCATAACTTCGATTCACCACTGAAAGGAATGATGGGCTACTTATCAGTGCAGTAGGGTCATTATGACCTGAGAGGCAAGGTGATGGTAGCAAGACTACGTTATCAGTGCAGTAGGGTCATTATGACCTGAGGGGCAAGGTGATGCGTAGTAAGACTATGAGCCAGTGCAGTGGGGTCATTGTGACTCCATGGGGCAGAGTGGACATAGTAAGGATTAGTAAGGCTATGAGCCAGTGCAATGGGGTTCTTGTGACTCCATGGGGCAAAGTGGACATAGCAAAGGATTTGTGGCTACGTTATCAGTGCAGTGAAGCCATTTATGACTTCATGGGGCAGAGTGATCGTAGCAAGGTATGTTGGGTGATCGAAGTGGTGAATATCGTATGCTTTACGCACTGAGTGAGAGATGTGAGGATGGATGCTATGTTTGATTGTTTGCCATCATTATGACATGCACACCTCCCCCACCTCCGTATCTTTACACCGTTTGATATGGTACCTTAGAGTGTTGTACAGTATGTAGTGCTAACTCTTTGGTTGCAGGTCCAGGTTCAGGTATGTTTTAGTCTACCTGTTATTGTTCACTTTAGACGCTTATCGCTCATACCAGGCTTTATGTCTGACCCAGAGTTTTATGTCTCCTTTTATTACTCTGGATGCTCACACGGGCAGACTAGAGACATGTTAGCTGGTGATGCGCGAGTAGCTAATTCGGAGGCGGGCAGGAGGCTTCCACGTATGATATATATATACACATTCTCCCTGTGTCGTTGGTGGTCGCTACTTGGGCATTAGTAGTGTACCTCATTTATCTTACTTTTGCTTTGAGACAGTTTGAAAAGTTGTAATAAACTGTATTTTGGATTTCCGCTGCTATGATATTTAGTTCTGATTGTCAGCTTATGCACTGTCTCACCTGTTTTATGTCAAGTATGTTGTTATTATATTTTATTCTATGCGCTGTGAGACATTCTACAGATTCTCGTATGTTCATTTTCTTCTTCCCTTTTCCTTCTCTCGATCCGTTCCGTGCTAACTGGACATGTGTACAGCGCACCTTGGGAGTAAACGACGGTTGGTGCGGGGCGGGCCGTCACATTCCCCACCCATGATCTAGAGCTGGCTGCCATAGTATTTGCGTTAAAGACGTGGCGTCATTATTTACTTGGAGAGAAATTTGAATTATACACTAATCATAAATCTCTCAAGTATCTATTCTCACAGAAGGATCTTAACTTAAGGCAACAGCTGTGGATGGAGTTCTTAGCTTCATATGATTTTGAAATTTGTTTTACCCCTGGCCAGGGTAATGTGGTGGCAGACACACTAAATAGGCAGAGGGTGGCCCTGAGTCCTCTGTTTGTGGAAAGAAAGAACTTGGAGTTCATATCAGCTTTTGATTTTAGACCCTCCGTCGAGCTTTTGCCTGATTTATTTGCATCCTTAGAGATGCGACCGACTCTTGTGGATCAGATAGGAGCTTCGCAACAAGGTGACCTATAGATTCTAGACATCATGGATAAGCTTAGAAGAGGGGAGACTTCTAGTCACCTCAGTAGGTATTGCATAGATGAAAAGGGGTGGTTGCAATGAGATGAAAGGATTTGTGTTCCTCAAACTGGAAGCTTGATAAAGGCAGTCCTAGAAGAAGTCCACCATTCTAAGATGACCATTCATCCAGGAGGTGAAAAGATTTTTAGGTATATGAAGAGGGTTTTCTTTCGGGCTAGGATGAAGAAGGATGTGGCCGAATTTGTTTCTCAATGTTTGGTTTGCCAGCAAGTCAAAGATGAGCACAAGAAGCCCGGTGGTTTAGTTCATCCGTTGGAGCTTCCGCAGTGGAAATGGGAGAGCGTCTCTATGGATTTCATAGATGGTTTTCCTGGATCGAAGAAAGGTAATACCGGTATTTGGTTGATAGTGGATAGACTCACTAACAATGCTCACTTTATTCCAGTTAAAAGTAAGCGGACGACATCATGGTTGGCAGCAATTTATGTTCGTGAGATAGTTCGTCTCCACGGAGTTCCTTCTAGCATCGTGAGTGATCGTGACCCCATCTTTACTAGCGAATTTTGGAGGAGCTTGCAAGAAACATTAGGTACACAGTTGTGTTTGAGCACCGCTTACCATCCTCAGACCGATGGGAAGACGGAGAGGGTGAATAGGATTCTAGAAGATCTTTTACGGATGTGTATCCTAGACTTCGGAGGGACTTGGGAAGAGCATCTTCCTTTAGTAGAGTTTGCCTATAATAACAATTTTCAGGGTAGCATCGGCATGGCCCCCTTCGAAACATTGTACGGACGACCCTGTAGATCTCCAACTTGTTGGTGGGAATCTACAAAAAGATTATTACTTGGACCAGATATGGTTAGGGAAACGTCCGAAAAGATTGACCTTATTCGACGGCGAATGAAGACAGCTCAAAATAGGCAGAAGTCCTATGCAGACAAGAGAAGGACTGACATCGAATTCGAAGTGGGAGACTTAGTTTTTATCAGAGTATCACCTCTGAGGAACGTGGTTCGCTTCGGATCAGTAGGGAAGTTGGCACCTAGGTTTGTGGGACTATTCCCCATAACCGAGAGAATCGGCCAAATGGCCTACAGAGTAAAGCTCCCAGAAAATCTATCTGGTGTTCATGACATTTTCCATGTCTCTCATCTGCGGAAGTGCCTGCATGACACCACGGAAGTTGTTAAGCCGAGCAAGTTGGAAGAAGTCGAAGTGGAACGGGAGGCGACAGTCAGACGAGTCCCTACTCATATTCTTGGGTCATAGGTTAAGAAGCTGCGCAATAAGGAAATCAAGTTGCTAAAGGTTCAATGGGGAGATAACCCAGAAGATTCGACTTGGGAGACCGAAGACAAGATTCGTTCTTCTTACCCTTTTCTTTTCGAGGGTATGTTCTTAACTCCTTTCCTAAGTTTTATTAGTACTTGTTTTCGTCAATAGAATATATCTTATCCATCATATTTTCGACCTTCAGATAGGAATCCTATGGATGTAAACATTGTTTGAAACATGTTATGTTTGATGGATGCAAATGGATGCAAGTGTTTGCTAGTGGTTTCCTATGGATGCATATACACACACATTAGGCACTAAGATCGGCTCAATCACTTTCATATTGCATTTGGATGTGTGTGCATTTTCTTTTCTTTTATGGATGGAAATGGATGAACTAGCATATGGATGTCGCATTTGGACGAACAGGTGTGCACACATATAGAACTTATATGATACAATAGGTTTATTTGCATACATATTGGATTCACGGCATTAACCTACATTGCATTAAGGAGGTCAACTGAATCAGTAGACCGCCTGATCTTCGCATTAGTGTTGGGAAATATACACCTTTGCATATATTCATATAAGCATTAGAAATATTTAAAGGCAATGGATGCCAGTGATTGGTGGATGAGTAGATGGATGATGGATGGTAAAATATGCATTCTTCTCAACTTAGAGATTTCGGGGACGAAATCCTTTAAGTAGGGGAGAATGTAACAACCTGAATTTTTAACAACATTAAAGAGAATAAATTAAATAATAATTAATTTAATGTTCAGAATTATAGGGAACGGACCACACCATTGCGTCCGCCTCGAAATTCTGGTTAAGATAGACGTTTGGTTTGCGTAAAACGGACACTGTATGAGGAAGTTATGAAGGTTTTAAGTTTGTATATGCACATAAATATTTTATATATACGCATGAATCAAAGGTGAGTCAGATATGAGTCAGAATCCTATCCAGAGGATTCAAATTCACAAAATTCCTCTAAGTGGAAAAATTCCCGCTTTAGAGGGTCGACCCCCTAGAGGGGTGCCGACCCAGGGGTCGACCCACCCACAGGGGTGTTGACACCCCTAGGGCTGAGGTGGCACTCGGTTTCAGGGGGTCTGGAAGCTGTATATGTGTCATATTTCATATATTCTCTTCATAAGGAGTCATGGAGGCCATATGCTGCTGGAGTGCGAACTGAACCGTTTTCTACAACAACATATTTTACACATCCAATTCAGAAATTCTAGATTCGTTCTTCCTAAATTCTCTAAACCTAATGTTGTGAGTTTCTAGATTACTTTTAGGTTTAGATAAATGAAAGTATACTTTGAAATACTATGAATTGGATATGTTGTAAAGTATGATTCTGTGTTAATACGAAATCCTATACTATGTCATGACAGATCTATTTTCCTAGATCTAATAAAATTGTGGTGATTTGATTATGTTGCTTATGTGGATCTTGACTTGTAACCATGATTATGGTGGATATACATTTATTAATTGGGATAGTTGTAATATTACTTGGATCTAAATCTTTATGTTGATCACCTTTCAACTGTCATATTGTGATCCATTGAGATATGTTGTAAACTTGACATGTGAATCCATCTTTAGATCTAAACATGTTACTATGTCACCCTTACTATGCTAGATCTAAATAATTAGACATCTTATGGTTAATTTAGATCTCATTATGTTTCTTTGACATTGCAGTTACCGCAAGTTCATCACTTTTATGCCTACCTTGCCATGATGATTACATGACCATTCACCTTGTTGTCACACCAGTTTATATTTTGTTTATACCAAGATATGTTGATACTATCACCTTCATCATATTCCCTTTTCATTGTTATAGCTAGGCTACTTTATAGCCTAGATGCTACCAAAATACGTACGAATACGTTAGAGAGGAAACGAGAAAAAAGGGATTATAATTAGCATAATTTATGTAATGTTTGTATGAAATGGGACATGTAATTCAAATGGGGAAAACATAGAAATAGTTACCTATAATGACATAGGTAGATTTGGATTAATTTGGAATGTTTAGTAATTTACAATTAGGAATTGTAAATTGTACTTATGACACGAAGTTAGGTTACATTAGTGGTGGAAGTATGCCCGGACCCGACCGGCATATCCAGCAGCCACTAATGTTGAACCCACTGTGGGAGGCCTAAGTACGCAAATACGAATCGGGCTAAGACACGAGGTTAGGCCCAACTGTGGAATAAGACTGCCCGGACCCGACCGGCATATCCAGCATCCATACGTTGTAGGCCTAATGTGGGAGGTCTAGCCCATTTATAACCATAATTGGACTTGGTAATGAAATGGACTACTTAACCTAATTTAATATGACTATGGACTTAAGTTAGGGTTAAGTAAAATTGGATGGGTAGTGGTGGGTTAAGTAAATTAGAGGGGGTGGGTAATATGTATATATAGGCCCACGAACTTAACCCAATAAGGTTATGTAATTAAAGACACCTAGTGGACCAGTAGATAATGTAATAAGGTTATGTAATTAAAGACACCTACTGGTATACATAACCGATAGATAATGTAATGAAGTTATGTAATTCAAGACACCCTTTAGGGTAAGCATAATTAGTATAAGGCTATGTAATTAAAGACACCTAAGGGTATACATAGTCAATGGAAAACCTAATGGGGGATACAAGACAAGGGGGAGAGCTTTTATCATATTGTGTGGGACCCATTTCAGTTAGTAACCCAGAGTTGGTATCAAGTAAAGAACTCTGTACTAGGCGGAGAAGGGGCACGCTTACTGATTGATCGTAAGAGATCCAAACGAGACGGATGGTGTGGTCGGCGCAAACCGACCGGGGACATGTGCGTGCATGGGCCAGGCAGAGGGAGCTAAGACGACCGTGACACCAGTAGATATGGTTGTGCACGCCATGGGTTGCCACTTTAGGAAGTGATACCTCCTACCGTGGGGCCAGCACATGATATCTACAGGGTATGGATCCGATTGATTAGGGTAGTGGTTAGGGTATATTTGGACGTATGACCTAAGCCTACCAACTTATAGTGGAAGGGATCATCTCATTTTAGTTATACTAGTAATAATGCAGAGTAATCATTAGTGAGGCACATAAACCTTAACTTGCTTACCTTGTCATACCTGCCATTTATGTAGTGATCTCTCTTATCCACTTTATATGCCTATCATGTTGCTTTTACTTATGTACTGGCTAAAAGTAACTAGACTCGCCAGACTTTATGTCTGCCCCTGTTGTTTCTTCTACTTTCTTCTGTCCCCTCCCTCAGGTTCTCAAGGAGGAAACACTCAGACTTAATCAGGAATCAGATATCATCTTGCTAGGAGCTGCTTCTGAAGTATGACTCAAGTTCTTGTCTATATTATGGCTTAACTCTTTTATTAGAGGAATGAAGCTTTTTATTTACTTACGTACTCTGATAGCGCAAGACAGAAGTTTTGTTGTAACGGTTTTTGCGACATATGAAATTGTGGACCACAGTATTATGACTTATGCTTGAAATAAAAGTTTAAATTTTCCGCTGCTGCCTTATTTATATCTGTCTTGTAATTATTCTGTATCTGTTTAAATTTTCCACAGTATCTGGTTTTTGCGACTTATGAAATTGTGGACCACAGTATTATGACTTATGCTTGAAATAAAAGTTTAAATTTTCCGCTGCTGCCTTATTTATATCTGTGTTGTAATTATTCTGTATCTGTATACCTATAGCGCTTCACGAAACTTAATGCATTCCCTTAGTGAGTGACTTTAACGTACATGGGGTGTCTCAAATCACTCCCTTTCTTCTTTGCTTTTTCTGAAATAAATATCATAGGGAATTGGTATTAATCCTTTTATTGGGATCAGTACCGATCCTTAGAAATATTTTGCAAAATTTAACTTGCCTGTTAGTTCAGCCTACTCATACCTTCATATATAAACAATTTTTCACTTTTCTCCTTCTCACTTTACTTTCGTATCTAAATTTCGAACCCTAAAAGGATAATTAACCATCTCCATCCCCAATCACTGTTGATCACCATAGATCCTCCCTTAGCCGGCAAGGACTCGGCACCACCACCTAATGACCGTAATCCTTTTATCATAAATAACTTTAGGTGGGTTTCTCTCTGTCAATTATGGATCCAATTGGGTAGTAGGGTTTTACCGATTAATGAGGCGGAGATAATCGACCAGATGTTGTCATGGAGGGACGCCTATCGCCGATGGAGATGCCACCATGGCTGATGGGGGCTTACAGGCATTGTGAGGCAGAGGGAAAAGGTGGAGAAAGATAGTCAATCGAAGGAAAAGATAGAAGGAAAAGAGAAAATAGGAGAAAAGAGGGAGAAGAAGGAAGGGTCCTATGCCTTCCGAGGGATCAGTAGAAGAAGAAGGGGATCGGTAGAGATGTGCGAATCCGAAGGACATGTGGAAAATTTGGATTTGAGGGTAGTTATGATTTTGGCTTGGATCAGATCAGGTTTTGGACCCAAACATGATCGGACCGAAGTTTTCTTGAAATGCAATGGTCAACTTGATATATATATTTGACGTTTAGGTTTATGTCATCGCAAACTCAAATGGCATAAAATGCAAGTATAAACTTTAAGTTTTAGAATTAGCAATTCTATTGTTGTCGAACTGACACTTGTATCGATCATGCACTGAAATAAACATGAACATCGTATTGAATTGACAATCCAGACATGCACGTTGGATAAAGCATAAAATTGGACTATTGACACATGACTGCAACATTGGTTCTGTACTTCGATTTCCAATCTGATCTTTGATGTAATCCTACGATACGATAAAAGCGCTAGAAAGATGACTATTGTTCGAGTTGTAAAACCGAAAATCTTCATAGCATTTCAAAATGTTTATTTTCACTGCATGAGTACGTATGACATCCACGCGTTCCACATTAGTACGCACTAACATTTGGTGTGTAGTTTAATCGTGCTAACTATTATGATTGCCTATAAGTATAGTACATTATGGCTCTCTAGATGACTCCAAGGCTTGGAGGCAAATGCGTCGGACCCATCGACTAGTAATCATTCAGCTTCTTAGGAATCCATCCCTTCTTAACAAGTGAGTCAGTCCGAGAGGCTAGACTAAGAGGAGAAAATTTAAGAGCCATAGCTGGTAGATCATCCAGGCGATGAACTAGTTGTTAATGAATTCCAGGTAGAGGAAAATGCAGTCCCATAAGAGTTTGATGAGGTAGTGATTGATTAAGAAGGTGTTCCACCAGCGCCAAACATTTAGAGGATGCAGTAGTCTTGGAAAATACTCCAGATTCAATCTCTTCTAGAATCAATGAAGCTATGCTATCAAGGATTTGTGCGGAGTTTGATATAAAAACGAATGACGTTTAGGTTCCTGGTTGCGATGACAAGGTGCATGCACTCTCAGAAGATTTCACAACTTGGAACAAATATATTTATTCCATCAGGTGTATGCCTCCCTCATGCCATATGTTAACGATATTTTTTGTAAACACAAGAGATAGGTCTTCGAAAATTGATCTAAGGAAAAAATGGGGTTATTTAGTTTCCACGAGCTTGAGTTAGTCCACCATTTCATAGATATCAAGGTCTAAAGCCTAAAAGATAGTTACTCTTCCCTCAAAGGGCGAGCATCACGCTTAAGCGACTTAATAACCAACAATTATCTTGGGACAAGGGTTCCTTAAGCACAACCCTCGGTAGAAGGCTAAATGGCTTGTGGGAAGGTGTTTTGCTATAACTTTGCGGAAGGGTTTAGACTTGGATATGAAACCATGACATGTAGAAAGCATATGGTATGTTGTGTAGGAAATAACTAGGAAAACTCATAAGAAGAACATAATAAATATGCTAAGTGTTGATCCGCTCTTTATTGATATTTGATTTGGAGTACATAAATGATTACAACAGAAATCCCCAAATCGATTTAGAAATTAGGGTTTACTCTAGGAGAAAAGAGTACAAGAATGAGAAATGAGAAATGAGAAGTTAGTCCCGAAAATGAGACCCTTGGCGTCTTATTTATAGACAAATCGGGGCCACTTTTTCTATTGGGACAACAGAAGCCTTTGTTGGTCGCTTTTCCTTCTGGTTTTGGTTGCTTTGCCTCTCGGCCGCTCTTTTGGCTTTGCTTATTGCTTTTAGGGTCCCGGTCTTTGGCTCTCGAAAAGATGGTCTTGGTCTTTGGAGCTCTTCTCCGACACCATTTTATCTTCTTTATATCAATACCAAGCCAACTGGTATGGATAGCTTTAGGGCAAGGCTTTAGACTTTTGTCTACAGCTTCCAGTCATGATCTCTCGATCTTGTTATTAACTCTTCGTGAGGTTTGCCCTAATGCTCCCAATTCTTTAATTTCGGGTGCTGTCATCCCTATATGCACCGACACTAGGGAACTTTGTATGGATAGCTTGTCTTTCTTAGAAGCTTTGGCTTTCCTTTCGGTAGACCCCTGAAGTGGGCTTTGAATTTCCGGAAGGGGACTTCCAGTGCTTTACTGGTTGTATGCTAAGTTGTCTCTTGGTGATCACCAAGTTTGGGTTTCGGTAGTTGGCTTCCAGATAGATTCCCCATGTTTCGGCTCTGTCCTTTTAACGCTTCTGTCTCTTTTTTGTATCGACATTAAGTATGTTAATGCCGATAACTCTTTCACCGCTCCGGGTCTCAGATTGTAGGTTTCTTGGGTTTTTCTCTTTATCGGCTTCCGGTTATTAGTGACTTTTCGTTAGCTACCCTTTGAGCCGGGATTATCCTGTCGTCACTTTTCCTTCAGCTCTGAGGCTCTCTTCTTTAATGATGTTGTCGATTGCTCGTTAATCTTAATGCATCTCTTATGCCTTCGGTTTTATCCTTTTCCTAGTCTTTACACATAGACCGTTCTTTTGTGCTTGTGATGGTCCAATACCGCTTCACCATCAGCCTGTCTCGGTGTTAATTTTGGTAGCAACATTTGCCCCTAGTGAAGGGGTGTTTTCGACTTTTCAAGTCAAATTTTGGATGAATTAGCCGCTTCCTTCTTCCTATATATACTCTTTATACTCCATTTCATTATCTCCTTTTCTTTTTCCTTATTTCCTAAATTTGAAATCCATCTTGGAAAAGCATTAGCGATCTTTAAGTAAGCATCTCTCGTAAGTCGTTTATAATTGATTTCATGATTAAAGTGGTGTTAGCTTATTCCTAACCATAGTAACTATTAGATTTGCTTGCTATAAACTATTTTATTTTCAGTTTTCCAATTACCAACTCTCGGTAACCAATTCTGAATTTACTTAATAGCTTAAATTAGTGTTTTATTTGTTCTTATTCTCCTGAAGATGTCTAAGGGACGTCCTCTTGCTATTATTAATACATTTTCAGGAGAATTATAATCCTACCCTTTCGAGCATTGCTTTTACCTTGTTTTATAAAATTAAACAGATTGTACCTGGCATCATGGGAAAGAAATATATTGCCTTTAAACCTAATAGAAATGGTCCTTTGTCGAATGATCTTTCTTCTTCTAGGTGGGTTAGTGCCGTCGAGAAGCATTCTATGATTTCATCGCAAGAATAAGTTGATGTTATTCTTCAGGATTTTAATATTTTTGGTGTCGAAGTCATTCCCTCAAACGAAATGGATATCATCTCTTCTCCTCCAGAAGGCTATTTTGCTTATTCTGCTATCCATATCTGGCACGAGGTTTTTATCCCTTCCCCTAACTTCCTTTGTCAATTCCTACAGTATTCGGAAGTTGCTCCTATTTTACTTTCTCCGAACACTTACACCTACTTTTTAGGTTTGGAACTTTTATCTTTGAAATCGGGTAACTTTTCTTTAAGCCCTTCTACCCTTGACTACTTGGTTCGTCCATTCAAACTTAGTGATGTGAACCCTCAAATTTGTCGTGCAAACCATACGAAGAGATTGTTGTCTGAAGTAATGGCCAGATTCAAAGGTTTGGAAACTCAAATTTTCTTTGTTAGATGTCCTTTCGGCATCTCCGGCTACTTCCATACCCCAAGTATTTTCATCCGAAAGCATTCACTTTTCTTTTTCTTTTTACCATAAAGAGTTATCTTATCCTTCGCATTTGTGTTTTTTTTACAGATGTCATACCCAAACTGTCGGGTTTCATGGATAAGGAGATAATTGATCTCCTTGGCACTACTTTTGAGAAATTTGGTAATAGGTCTTTGCAATTCACCTCCTTTATTCTCTGAAGGCATTCCCTTTTACCAACTGGTCAATCCGTTATTGGTCAACTACCTTTGGTCTTACTTAGTAAAGGAACCCTTTCCTTGTCGTTGGGAAGAGATGCTCCTTTTTCCCCTAAATCTCCTTTATTTCTTGATAATCCAGGTATACTCATTATGTGATAACTCAAAGTGGAGTCGGAACTAAGATTTTATTCAGCTTCCTTTCATCATATGTTAGGAACCGTCCTCACTGAGTCTTGCAAATATGGTTCCACTACTCTGATTCAAAGAGCAGGAGTTTCTTCCCTTAAGGATGATTTCTTCAAGTCTAAGGAAAACGTAAAATGAAAACTCATGTAAAGGAGCTCAGAAGATCCTCTGCCAAAAAGGTCTAAGGATGTGGTGGGTCCAGATCTCTGTTCTGATGCGGTTTCTAACCCTCTAGAGATTATTCTCCCAAAGGAGGTTCCTTGCTCGAACACTCGTTATGTCAGGTCTTCCGAAGTCTCCAATAATTTATGTTATGCGATGGGATTTTCCTCCTCCTCCAAGGACATTTCCCCTCCTGACTTTACCAATTCTCCTAATGGTGATAGCTTCAATAAATTGATCGGACAAAATATCTCTTCTCCTACCTTTTCCGATATTTGTTTTTCGCTTGACTCCCCTGGTGTCTTCGTGCTTTGGTTGAACAACTACTCTTAATATGAGTATATTCCTTTCTTGTTTTCCTATCTCTCTTTCGATTGTCTTATACACGACCATTGTGTCCTTCATAGGCTATCAAGTGGTGGTTTTTGATGCAAGGTAATGCTTCCAAACCTTCTTCCGAGTTGTTGAGACTTAGAGAAGAAAACATGTCACTGAGGAAGGAAAATGATGTTCTTGTCCATTGTAAAGAAATTATAGTTGTAGAGCGAAATAAGCTAGAATCTATTCTGGCAGAAGGGAAAAAATCAATTATCGTAGAAAAGGAATCCCATTTAGCCCTAGCCGAAGAAGCTCAGGCTTTAAAGAGGACCTTGGAAAAGTTCAAAGAAGAGACTGCCGCGCTTGATTCTCTTTTTTCCTCTTTACAAAAACAAAATTCTCTTCTAGAAAAAGAAAATGATTCTCTCAAGATCGAGCTTAGCAGGAAGGATGCCTTATTGTTCAAGTCTGCTGGAGTAATAAATGAAGCTAAATAGAGGATCTCTTGTTTTCTTCAGACCACCTTAGATGAAATTATGGTTAATTCTTTTGAGGATGCTTTCCTTCTTATTTATGTCGATAATATGGACAAATGCTCTAATTTGAATTTTTCTCCCTCAACCCGTCTTTGGTGGAAAGATTTATGTTTAAGATATCCCGCCTGAGAAAGAGGGAAGAAGTCCCTCTGAGGGAGGAGACTTGTAACACCCCATGTCCATTAATGTCACTCACAAAGGGAATGCTTTAACTTCTATGGAGCGTTTTAAGTGAGTATAGAACAGAAACTTGACAACAAGACAGATATAAACAGTACTTGAAAAATTGAAAACTTTATTTCATTGCAGCAGAATATACATATGTTTGATTACATCATCAAAACCAGAGCCAAGTACATAATATCCATCTTGACTAAATCAAAGTACATAAACTGAAAGACATAATCCCCAATACAAAATAGCCATAAATAAAAGAGAGGCTGAACTTTACTTCAGCGATTCAAGCAATCTTCTAAAAGCAAGAAGCACAGTTGTCCAAAATCAAGCTCCACTGGTGCTAGTTCCAACCTGAGCACCTAGGGGGGAAAGGAAGAAAAGAGGAGGAAACAAAGTGAGGGTCAGACATAAAGTCTGGCGAGTGCGATAACTTTAACAATATAATTACCAAAGTAACTAGGCTAAGGCATAAGTTGGAAAATCAGGAAATGACCATGAACCATTGAGTATGGCAGAGTAAACAAGGAAACAGGATGAACAACGATATCGTTAAAGCGCACCTAACCCACTGTAAGATAATTACTATACTGCACCTCCACTATAAGGTAATTGCTATACTGCACCACCACTAGTCATCCTAAGGTTGACCCCGCCTACTGAACATAAGTGATAATAATAATGGTAGTTTCGTGTACCCCTAGCTGATATCAAAGGTGCCGCCTGCTCCTATCTCCACTAGTGGTACCCACTACCATCCCCATTCTAATTACAATATTCATAATATGGTAGCTGTACTCCTAGCTGCTGTCATAGGTGCCGCCTGCTCCTATCTCCACTAGTCGTACCCACTACCTTCCCCATTCGATCGGCTCCCTAACTCGTAGATACCCGTGCTGGTCCCACAGTGGGGTGTATTACTCCCCAAAGTGGCAACCCAATACTACCAGAGATGCACGACTTATACCTACACGATGCAACAACGTCTTACCTACCAGCCCAGGCCCACACACGCACATGAACCCGTTGGACTTGCGTTGCCACCGCTCACCCGTTTTGGCCTCTTACAGTCAAGCCCAGTATGCGTGTCCCGTCCTCGACTTGGGTCGAGCCCACAGAGATACTCATGGGTTACTGGTTGAAACGGGCCCCCATTACTTGACACAAGCTATCCACCTAAGCTTGGTCCCCTCTAGTACATCCCACTTAACCCTTTCCTTATTCATGTCACTACTATAAAATAGGTCAGTTGCATCGCTTGTTTACCCCCTTATTGCATCGGTTCGGCAACCGATGCATATGGGGCCGATGCAATAAGGTAAAAGTAATTGCATCGGTTTCAAAACCGATGCAACAACTCTAATTTTTCATCGGTTGTTAGAAATAACCGATGTACAAGGAAAGTTTTTGTCTGAAAACTAGTTACTAAGTTGCATCAGTTACTAGTAATAACCGATGCAAAAAAATATTTTTGCACTGCTGATCACCACTGACCAATGCAATATAGAGAACATTGACTTTGGCCATTCTTATTTTGCATCAATTGCTTCAAATATCGATAGCCGATGCAAAAAACCTCTTCTCATAACAAACAATTATTATATACAATATTGTAATCATTTAAATCAAATTGATGACAAATGCAGATTAAATAAGATAAAAAGTCAATTATAGATCCACAATCCACACAAAAAACATAAGTTCAATTTATTACAATAATTCAAACATTTGATATGTATAATCATTAAGAAGCAATATAGCCTAGAGTATGAAATACTCTAATACAGCAACACTTTTTAGCATCGTTCTTCACTTCAATCCAAAACAAAAACCTAAATTTGAGATAATAGATGTAACGCCCATAAATAAAAATATATTTGAAACTTCGAAATAAAAAACATACATTGATGTCCCAATTGGTTATTGAAAATTAAAAACAAGCTGCAAGCATAAACTAATTTCAAAGCATAAATTTTTGAACATACTGAACATTTCAAGGAACATGTAGGCATGCTAGCTTGCTAACAGTAATGTAATATCTCATAATTATTCAGATCAGGTAATCAGGACCAGCATGGAAAACTTAGCAACTAATTTACACCTGCATGACAAAATTTAAGAATTCACGTTATCATTTGTAAAAGGCACTACTCTGTATAATCCATAATGAGACACTATAGCATGACAAAGGTAAGTTTGATCAGATTTTGATGCAGTTGATTAAAATAGGTTAATGAAGCACACTGTAGGACACAAGATAGGGCCGACTAGAATAAGATATGAACTGATACCTACGGCTATTATATTGACTTATGTCGACGGTCTTTAATACATTGACTTCATATTCATTCTTCATATGAAAGCCTAATTCATTGTATTTTACAATTGGTTAATACTTTGTACTCTTTTAGTAGTGGTTATTTTTCTCCCTATGGGCAATGCATTGCAAGTGCATTTTTTGACAAATATGTTAAGTTATGGAATTGCAGGAGTTTTGTCACATCATTTAAGTGGCATGCAGGACCTGTATACCAAATTAGTTGGTCAGCTGATAGGAGGCTTCTGCTGAGTGGAAGTAAGGATTCCACTCTTAAGGTGTGGGATATTTGGACAAGAAAAACCAAAGCAAGATCTACCAAGGCATCCAGATGAGGTCTGAAATTTGTTTTGGTTATAATGGTGAGAATTTGGTGAAAGCTTGGTGCCAGTTGGTAATGGATTAAAACAAATGGTGTGAATCTGTTAAGAGTGTGTGCTGGTGTGTGCGTGTACGTAAGTAGAGTGAAATATTAAAACATATGCTTCCATCCGTGAAAATAATTTGAAAATTTTATTAAAACAACCTTAACAAGTAGTAATAAAGACTCTCCATTAAAATGATGAACATGTGAACAAATGATAAACATCCGTCTTCCCCAACTATTTCACCATCCCAATGGCAATTTCCACTTCCAAAATGTCAAAAAAAAAAAAAAAAAAAAAAAAAAAACAGAAAAAAATGAAAATCAGAATGAGTTTACTTCTCTGTTTCAGTTCCATATTTCACTACAAATATAAGTACTCTCTTCTACTAAAATATATCTACACTTGAAGTTGGATTTGAGCAAAAGCATAAACATGAATGATAATTCCACATATATGAAGCTTGAATACACGCACCATTCATTCATTTTCCTTTAATAACTTTAGTCTCTTGTATCTTAAAATCTAAGACGAATCTGAGTATGCAACGAAAGAAGAAATTGTAGAAGTTAGATGAATAAATTGACTAGCTTTCGCCTTCTTTTGGAATTCCGAGATGATCAGAAATGACACAGTCATATCTATTCGTGTTCGTACTGGGAATGTGTGCGCTACAGTTGGAACACATCATACTATAAGATCATATTGAATAGTAGAGTGCAACAGTGGATTAAGTTTACTAGTTTGTGGCCTGTGGAGGCCCGGCCACCACCAAAATGGGTTTGAGCTAGAAATAACCATGTATATAAATAACACACAGCATGCTCTCAACGACCATTAATATATAATATATATATATATATATATATATATATATATATATATATATATATATATATATATATAGACACACACACACAAAAAGAAGCTTGAATTTTAATCATAGTGAAGTTGTAGTGTGCAGTTCCCTTATTTTAGATTGAAGTTTGCTGATTATTGATCAAGTTGATTACAAGTAAAATATATATAGACTGCATGGATGAACATAAAGACTCTACCAGGGGCTATCAGTGTAAACATGGCTAGGAGTGAAGGCATTTCATCAACTGGGGAGAAGGTGCAAGGAGCTAGACGTGTTGCTTCCCTGGACATAATTAAATGAAGCAAACGTACAAACTGAAGCATGTCTCCATCTGTTTCAGTCAAATATAAACTGACGCAGTACAATGCCTTGTACAAATTGAGTACAAACTATCACCGTGTCTATATTTATGTTCATATCACCACGTTTTCTAAAACCATTATCTAATTTACTGATGAACTTCCAAATAATGGAAACAAGAATATCATATTTTATTAAGAAGAAATAGAAATTGTACGACTCAGATAGAAATGTACAGTTATCATTCATCCCATACCAAATTATCCAAAGGAAATGCATAAAATAACCAAATATGTATAAAGGGCTCATTTTATTTTTCCATGGTAGTATGTAATATATTTAGGATTATCAACTAAGACATGTTTTGTGGCAGAACCGCAGAGGGAAATCAAAGCTCAGAAGCCAAGGGTAACATGTGTGTTTCATTGAAGATCCAAAAATAATTGAACCCACTAGTACGTTAGCAGTTCATCACAGCAAATCACATTGCTACCCACGTAGTTTATGCTGTATTAAATAATTCTTGTATCAATTTTAAAACGCATATAGAAATCTACAATGGATGAAGTGACAATTAACACATTAATCCAGTCTAGTTTGATGAATTCCCATAGGGTAGATGTATGCTACTAACAAAGTATAATTTATTTTTCACTCAGTAATACCGTAGTGTTATCAAAGCTAGTTATGGCATCTTCGGTAAAAACACAACCACAAGACGCTTTAAACCAAAGCACAAATAACACAAACAAGATAGCAACTGATTATTCATGATTGCGGGATTCTACTAGCATAATCAAAGCACTTTTACAGAGATAAAAGGAAGATGGAACTTACCATTGAAGCACTCGTCATATCTGGAAGAATAACACCAATTTCCTCATCGAACTCCTTTGATATCAGAACACTGTGCTTCAAGACGACAATTTGACTAGAGAAGCAAGCACGAACAAGATAGCATAACTGAATCAGTGAAACAACGGGTACTTCTCTTCGATGACAGTAGCGGCATGAATTCCAGATCCAGATAGAGCATCTCTGGACTTTCGGCAGCGGATCAAACTCTACGAAAACAATATGGTAATTGATTAATTCTAGATCTGAAATGCAGAGCAATTAACAACAATGGCTACAACACATATTTAGAGACGACAAGTAGTGGCGGTGATTTCTGAGTTGAAGCCCAGATGAGCTTTGAGTGAAAAGAAAACTAAAAAGAGAGGAAGAATCGGGGTTGAAGCTGAAAAGGGTTAAGTGAATTACAGAAGAAAGCACAATAGAGCAATCCGAAATAAAAGCATTGGAGGCATTCTATTCGTTGGATCGATCCACTTTCAATGGTGATGAATGGGATTGTTTCCCATAGTGGATCTGTGTTTCTTCTCCTATTCAAATCTGGGCTTTATCTTCTAACGTTTTTTAACATTAAATATAATTATTAATTATCAAATACTATATAATAAAAATAATTTCCTAATTATTGTCAATTAGCTATCCTAACTTGATTTATAATTAGTTAACTAATTCTCTTTCAAACTTAACCACGGGCAAGTGACGACTATGTGAAACAAGCAGAGAAATTTTGGTCTAACCTATTATATTATATATATGTTCATATTTATTTCAAATTCAAAGAGAAAAATATATATACCGTGTGTTAGACATGACGCCAACCCCGTACCCCTACGACCAGACTAGTCAGGTCGATCGTCATCGGCGGTGGTGTTTGTCCTTCGACCGTATTTGCTAATGCTAATTATTAAACGTAAAAAACAAATGTTTATTACTTATTATAACACTATTTGTTACGATGTAATCAATAAATTTTACTTGTAATTTACTAACTACTAATAATTAATCATAATAAATTAATAATACAAAAAATAATTATTGATTATACATAATATCTAAAAATTGTAAAATATTTATTGATAATCATTAATTATAATGCATTATAAATAATAATGTTTTTATAAGTTATTGTTTATGATAATTATAAAATATTTATTAATAAGCATTAATTATTGATAAGTAATTATTAATAACTAACAATAACAAATTGTTATATACAAATAATTAAATTTTGTTAGATTTAAAATTTTCCAGAAGTTATAATTCTATTTCACATTAGAATTTCAAAAAAATTGTTGAATTTTTTAGATTTTTATAATAACATTACTTTATATTGTTAACTATTTAAACGTAATTATTAGTTATTAATTATTAATTCTTATATATCAAGTTTTAATTATTAAATAATATATTAATTAAACTTAATTATTAATTATTAAAAAATAGTAATTAATTATTAATTATTAGTTACTTAATTGTATTTATTAAAAATTAATAATCGATTATTAATTATTAATTATTTAATGGTATTATTGAATAATAATTTTTAATTGTTAAATATTACTCATTCTATAATAATTGTTAATATTACATATTAATCATTAATAATAAATTTTATTATAAATAATATAATCATTAATTACTTAACATGACTTATTAATTATTAAATATTGCTCGTTATCTAAATATTAATTGTTAAATACTAAATATTAAGTATTGATTATTAATTAGTTAAATATTTACTAAAATTAATAAATATTAACAAAAATTTCTAATTATAATAACTAAATATAATAAGTTATCAAATAAATAAAAAATATTTGCTTCACTGCATTTGCATCGGTTCCTCATGAGTCGATGCAAACGACACTACTTCATCGGTTTTGCTTCACCGCTTTTGCATTAGTTCCTTAGGAGCCGATGCAAATAATACTGTTTGCTTCAGTGCATTTGCATCACTTCCTGAGGAATCGATGCAAATAATGCTATTTGCATCGGTTACGAGGAAAATCGGTTCAAATACTATTATTTGCTTCTGTGTATTCGCATCGGTTCCACAAAAATCGATGCAAATAACACTATTTGCATCAGCTTTAAAGACAACCAAAGCAAATGAGGTGAAGCAACAGCCATATTTTGTACTACTGTGTTCACTTACATGCTTCAAATTTTGGTTAAGTGTTTCTAATTATATTTCAAATGCCACCCAAGGCACCCACTAGATTCCACATGCCACCCAAGGCACCCACTTAACCCCCTCATGTTCCACTACATGTTTATCTGGTTAAGTGTTTCTTAATTCATTAAGACCGTAACCTCATAAAGACCTCTCACATTAGACTGGCATTTGTGGCAGCTGGATTTGCCGGGCGGGTCCGGGCAGTCTTATGCCACAAAGGAGCCTAACCTCGTGTCTTTACAACTGTTATGTATTTAATTTATTCGTAAGACCTCCCACATTAGACTGGCATTTGTGGCAGCTGGATTTGTCGGGCGGGTCCGGGTAGTCTTACACCACAAAAGAGCATAACCTCGTGTCTTAGACGATTAATTACTCCTAATTAACCATTCCCCAAATTTGAATTACTTTCCCTATTCAAATTAACAATTAATTCCAATTTTAACTATGGCCATAATTGACTCAATTATGTCCATCTATTTATGGTATGTAAAATCATACCACATGACAAATTTATTTTATGCCTTTTAAGGCATTTATGCCAATTAAATCTTTTAATATTATCCCCTTTTACCCCACGTTGTATGTTCGTTCGTTTAACGTAAAATATACGTTAGACTCGAATAGTCTAACTCATGGAATAAAGAGAAAACATCACAACATACATATAATTAAAATTAGATCTAAACATAGGGGTGAACTTGCATGTGTGAATGATGTTCTACATCTAAAACTTGCATAGGCCAATGTTACAACTTGCATAAAATTACTTATGTCATAAATCCAAATCTAAAGGTGTGAACTTGTTTAGATAATGGTCACAAACTTGCATAAATCATGTATGTCATAGATCTACATCTAAAGGTGTAAACTTGCATAGGCAGTAACCACAAACTTGCATAACATGATTCATTTTCAAACACATGTATTCATATAAACTTGCATATGTGATTTATGCAACATAACAATGGTATAAACTTACATCTAAACATGTAAATTAGCATGTAGAATTTGGCATATAACTCACACATGTCATAGCCTAACTTTAGATCTAAAATAGGTGTCATGAAGCATATAAGGTTATACATAAAATTTTCCCTAACTTGCATATGATTCATGTCTTAATAAAAATCTAAACTTGCATACATACTTATGATTTATCATATGAATCAACATACCCAAACTAGCATATGAACAACATGGTGATTCGATTATACATAAGCCAGTCGTAAAATTACAACATAGATGATCACAACTTTACAAGATAGCATTATAGAATTTACAACATAAACATCACAATTTTACTACATGAATAATAACATGCGGTCAATAATTCACATCATATCCAAATAGTCCACATCATAACTCAATCCAATTAATTTGCTAATTATTTTATTAAAATTATGCAACTCACAATTCAGAGAAGGTCTTGAATTCTGAATTCTGAGTTCTAAAGTTGTAATAGCTTTCCCTTGAAGAAGATTCATTGTTAAAGTTGAAAAGGATTGATTAAGACTAGCTTTCTTCCTCTCTAATTGGTGGCGGCTATGCTGAGTTGCTAGGTGACGGCATGGAGGCCATGAATCTAATTTTGTTTTGATTTTAGGATTTGAGTCTAGAGGTGTTTTTATAGAGTTTAGGATTAATTTAGGCCATCCGATCAACCTAGAAGCAACCTGGACCATCCAAACAAGATAGGGTGACACCTCAGCCCTAATGACTCAGCACAGTGTATTAAATGTTCATTTTTTTTTCTATAATTTACATATTTCTTATTTATGACAAATTCCATATGTAAATTATTCCCATTATAATTATGCCATAACTATATTTTTAATTATGCTCACAATTAATGGTACACTAAATATACCATTTCATGAACCAATCTATGCCATGTAATTTTCATGTTTATCCTTCATATTTATATGTAAATTATAAATATATTATTGTTAATTACATATTCTCCCTTTTACCGTGTTCATTACTTACCCATATACAAATATCCATTTATACATGCATAAATCTTTCTTACCTTTAATTTGTCATAAAAGCCAATCAAAGAAGGCCACATAAAAAAAAACAATCATTGACAACCAAAAATGCGCCACGTACGCCACATGATGCGTACACGTCATATATGTGTGTGTGTGTGTATATATATATATATATATTTTCTTTTTATCTATCTTCCCAATTACCCATTTTCACACTAAACCACTTTTTGAACTGTGTTCACACTAAGCCATTTTAAGCCATTCCCCTAAAACAAAAATATGGCGCTGGAGGGGATCGAACTCTGTACCCCTTGTATGCAAGTCACGTGTTCCAACCAAATGAGCTACTAAGTCTTTCGGTTACAAACCTTAGAACAATGCTAAACATTTTTTCTTTTCTCATTCTTTTTTTTTTTTTCATGTTTTGCTGTAATATTTAATTTAAAGATATCTTTTTCATACGCAATCCAATTTAAGCAAGCTCGGACTCTATCTCGACCAGAATTCTGAGACGAACACAATGGCGCAACCCGTTTCCCTTAATTCTCACATCTGAGATTAATTATTCTTTAATTTAGTTGATTCGATTATTCAAAAATTCAGGGTGTTACATTCTCCCCAACTTAAAGGATTTCGTCCTCGAAATCTCTAAGTCAAGAAGAACGTATCCTACCATCCGAACAACAATCTACTCAACCATCAAACACAGGCATCCATTGTCCTTAAAATTTTCTAATGTTGTATGAACATATGCAAGATGTGTATGTATATGTTCCTTATCTAATGCAAAATCAGGCGGTCTACTGATTCAGTTGACCTCCTTAATGCAAACCATGATAGTGCCATGCGTCCATTATGTATGCGAAAGAATCCTATCGATGCATATTATCTCTACATGCGTGCACAACCATTCACCAAAATGCAACATCCATATGATAGTACAACCATTGTACATCCATTACTTAAATATGTACACACATTTATATGCAATATGCAATATGAAGTGACTGAGCCGATCTAGTGCCTAAAGTGTGTGTATATGCATCCACGAGCAACCACTAGCAAACACTTGCATCCACATACATCCATCATACATAACATGTCTCAAACACATGTTTCAACCATAGTTTCTACCTAAAGGTCGAAGACTTGATCTGAGACACCCCACCTCCGTTAGGGTCACTCTCAAAGGGAATGCCCTAATTTTGGTGGAGGTTTATAAGTATAAGTCACAGATACACAAGACAGATATAAATACACATATTTTTGAACAGCGGAAAACAACAGCAACTTTTATTTCAGCAAAATACGTGTTACACAAACCATGCCATAATTGTCTTACAATACTTCCAAAAGAAAACATTACATTTTCATAACTGTCTTGATTTCATAACTTAAAGAAGCATAAAAAAAACATAAGTAAACTGCATAAGTCCCCATAGTTGCTATCCAAAGCCATAGTCCAAAACGAAAGAGATCCAAGCAATACATTCTTTCTCTTCAAGCTGGATGTGAAAACTGGTCAAGCTGCGGTATTCCCTCCCTATGGACCTGGGGGGGGGGGGGGGACGAAAGAAAAGTAGAGTCAGACATAAAGCCTGAGTAAGTCTAGGACTATTCAGTCTATGAATAAAGAATTGGGCATGATAAGTATAAACTGGAAATGGGAAAGCACGATAAACTAAGTTAAGTTATCTAGAGTCGAATATACTTATCGTACCCCATATTAAGCTCTGCATCCATATAAACTAGTTCCCAACAGGCACCCCATAATCAGGGTGAAGTGATCCATTTCTAATGATCGGCTCCTACTCGCATAGTTAAATGTGTCTTACGGCCCCCGATGTTGTAGCTACTATGCTGGTCCTACCATGGGGTGTATCTAGTCCCATGGTGGCGGCCCGACACAATTCTAGAATGCACAGGTATACTACTGGTGCCCAGTGCCTAATTTTTCTGCGCCGGAGTGTGTGCACGCCCGCACCTCGTTAGAACCTACACTGCTGCACCACCGCCGTCGATTTGACCTCTTATAGCCAGCCCAGTAATCGTGCCCCACCCTGCCTAGTTCAGGGTATCCTGATACACCTTGTAGGGTTACTGCTGAAAAGGGTCCCCCGCTACTAGGTTTTCTACTTCTAGCCAACATGCTAAGTTGGTTAAGTGTTTTGTAATCCTAACCCCCAATCAGTCTGTATAGTTTAGCATGTTCAATTTGATTAAGTATTAATTCAATTTACTTAATCCTATCAATCCTGACTCAGCCTTAATTTTCTTATTAAAGCCTCGACCTCTCACATTAGACAGGTATTGTTGTGACTGCCTGTTGCCGGTTTGTTCCGGGCAGTCTTACGTCACAACTCAGTCTAACCTCGGGTCTTTATTGGGCTCAATGTTTAACCACCCACATTGGATAGGTATTGTTGTGACTACTGGACAGCCGGGCGGTTCCGGGCAGGTTTACATCACAACTAAATCCAACCTCGGGTTAAACACATCGTATTCTCTAAGTTTACATATTTTGTCTCTTTTCTTTTTATATGTAAATATTTGCAGCCCATTATTCAAATTCATCTTTATTGGGTAAAATTAATTTATACCCCTTAAATGTTCTCAAGGTCATTGGCATGCGTCAGACATGCCAACACATGTGTTTTATATTTTTAACCCAACATCATTACCCCCGTTTTATACGTTCGCTATATTATAACATATGTTGGGTTTAACATTTAAGCCCAACTTAGCCACAAGAAAAAGGGGAGGCTTAGAACATGGGGTATATATATTCTAAGTAACATCAAAAGGGGTGTGTGAACGCATGAACTTGCAACATAGCGAACTAATTAACATAAATTAGGCACTTGTGAACTTGTATTGTGATAGCATAAAATCATGACATAAAACATACCTAAACATGAATCATGGTTTTAATCTAGTCATGTAAACTTGCACTTAAATTGTGAACCTAACTTAAATTATGTGTCACATATATTATCACATGATTTTGATAGCAACATAGGCCTAAAACATATTTTCAATTAGGCATAACACCAAACGTAATCTAGTCATGTTTATAGAGTCAACACAAGTTCACAAAGATGCTTACTCTTGTCACTAATACAAAAGTATGTCTTTTTTTTCACTAGAATCATAATTCCTATTTCAACATAAATTCATATAAATCATAATACCCAAATGGATCCAACTACACTAAACATGATCATAAAAATATACATAGAAGGGTCTAAAATCATGTTGGCATAATAGTGAATCACATACTTGCATGAATCTCAACTTTGTTGTAGTAAACTACCACAACATATAGTCGTTAACTTTCAACATGAGTCATATACTTGCAAATATCCAATAGGTCTAACATCATTATACCACAATCATCACAAATCTATTCATAATTAGAATCATAGCAACATACAATTATGAATTATCATCACCACAAATTAAGTACTATTCCATTTCTCATTTACACAAATCAAAACACAATTATTCATTCACATCGGAATAGCACTCTACTTACAACGTATGAAGAATCTTTAATTCAGGTTTCTGAATTCTGAATTTGGATATGCTATCCTTTGTTGTAGGCGTTGTTTTAATTTAGTTGTCGTTGCTTTAAGCTTTCGAATTGCCTCCTAATCATCTCTAAATTTTGACGGCTACTCCAAGTCTTTCTTCAGCAGCATGACGGTCTCATTCTCATTTTTATTTGTATGAATTAGGTGGAGTCTTAGGTCCTTTTTATAGAGTTTGTGAATTGATTAGGACTGTCGATGGAGCTTAGATTAGTATTAGCCGTTCGTTTGAAGGAGAGACCAATCAGGAGCTGACACCTAGCCCTAGTGACAAGGCAAGACTCAGAAATTCGGCCAAGCACAGACCAGGCCAGCCAGGGGGGCTGGGTTCGACCTGGCTCAGGGGCAGGGTCGACTCCCCAGTCGACCCCCAGGTCGACTATGTAGTCGACCTGGATGCCCCAGGTCGGGGTGGCCCAGGTCGACTACCCAGTCGACCTGGGTGCCTTGGGCGGGAAAATTCCCGCCCAGCCCAATCTGGGTCCGATTTTTGAAATTCGAATTTGTTTCTGAGCTGTTTCTGTCTGTTTGAATTTTAAACTGAATTCTGAAACTTCTGGAGGCCATATCTCCCTCATACAAGTCTGTTTTATGCAAACTTAGACTCTTTCTCAAGCAGAATTCCGAGGCGAATGCAATGGCGTATCCCGTTTCCCTTAATTCTTTGATTTGAAATTAATTATACTTTAATTTGTGAATTTCACTATTATAGAATACACGGGGTGTTACATTCTCCCCCACTTAAAATGATTTCGTCCCCGAAATCTTCAAGTTTAGGAAGAATGTATATCCTAACATCCAAACGTCCATCTACTCATCCATCAAACACGAGCATCCATTGTCCTTAAAAGACTTCTAATGCTTCATGATCATATGCGAAGTGTGTGTCCATGTACTTATCTAATGCAAAATCAGGCGGTCTACTGATTCAGTTGACCTCCTTAATCCAAATTATGTAAGTGACATGAATCCATTATGTATGCAAATTTTCCTATTCATGATTCTACATGAGTGCACAATCATTCATATATAAATGCAACATCCATATGACAACACACTAAACTTCAACCATATAAGAATGCAAACACATATTTGCATATGCAATATGAGGTGACTGAGCCGATCTAATACCTAGGTTGTGTGTGTATATGCAACCACGAGCAACCACTAGCAATCACTTGCAACCACTTGCAACCATCATCCATAACATGTTTCAATTACATGTTTTCATCCAAAGGGTTTCTACCTAAAAGACAAGGTCGAGGAGATATACCTAAAAAGATAGATAAAAGTGCAACTTAAGGAAAAAGAAAGATCAAAGATGTACCCTCGAAAAGAAAAGGGTAGGCTGCGCATATTCTAGCTTCAGTTTCCCAAGTTGCGTCTCCCTCGGCGTCGCTCCACTGAACTTTGACGAGCTTGACTTCGCGGTTGCGTAGCCTTTTCACTTCCGTTCCTAATATGCGGGTTGGAACTTTCCTCATGGTTGCTTTGCGTTCCACTTTAGCTTCTTCAAGAATGTTTGGCTCTACCACTTCAGCAGATTCATGTAGACATTTTCGGAGGTGCGAAACTTGAAAAACGTTGTGAACTCCAGCTAGTTTTTCAGGTAGATCTAATCTATAGGCCATTTTCCCAATTTTCTCGATGATAGGAAATGGTCCTACAAATCTCTGTGCTAGCTTTCCAGTGGATCCAAAACGAACAACGTTCCTTAGAGGAGATACCTTAAGAAAAACTCTGTCCCCAACCTCAAACTCAAGGTCGGTCCTTCTCTTGTCGGCGTAGGATTTTTGTCTGTCTTGGGCTGTCTTCATTCTTCTCCGTATCAAGTCTACTTTCTCTGAAGTCTCTCGGATCATATCTGGTCCAAGTATGAGCTTGTCAGTAGACTCCCACCAACAAGTGGCCGATCGGCACGGTCTTCCATATAAGGCTTCGAAGGGTGCCATTCCGATGGTGGCTTGTTAGCTGTTGTTGTAGGCAAATTCCACCAAAGGAAGATGATCTTCCCACGTCCCTCCGAAGTCAAGAACGCACAGTCTTAAAAGGTCCTCCAAAACTCTATTCACTCTTTCTGTCTAGCAGTCGGTTTGGGGGTGATAGGCTGTACTCAAGCATAACTCTGTGCCTACCGCTTCTTGTAGACTCCGCCAAAACTCACTTGTGAAGATAGGGTCTCGGTCACTAACAATGCTGGAGGGTATTCCATGGAGTCGAACAATTTACTTGAGATAAAGAGATGCTAGGGATGAGGCAGTTCTTTTACTCTTGACAGGTAAAAAGTGGGCGCTTTTAGTAAGCCTATCCACTATTACCAAAATGCTAGTGTTGCCTCTTCTAGACCTAGGCAGCCCATCGATGAAGTCCATTGAGATGCTATCCCACTTCCACTGTGGGACCTCTAGAGGATAGTGCAGACCGCCAGGCTTCTTCTGCTCCGCCTTAACCTGTTGGCAGGTCATACACTTAGAAACGAAATCTGCCACGTCCTTCTTCATGCCGTTCCAAAGAAAGTTCTCTTTATGTCCTTGTACATTTTATCTTCGCCTGGATGTATCGTCATTTTGGAGTGATGTGCTTCCTCAAGAACCGTCTTTACTAAATCCCTTGTTTGTGGGACGCATAGTCTTCCGTCTCGCCTTAGCCAACCCTTATCGTCGATGGAGTATCTGTTGAGGTGACTTCAAGTCTCACCCCTAATTAGCCTATCAATCGTCTCCACAAGATGAGGGTCTTCGCGCTGTGCTATCCCTATTGAGTCCACTAAAGTCGGGCGTACTTCGAGAGATGCTAGCAAGCCCAGTACAAAATCGGAGGAGGGCCTAAAGTCAAAGCTGGCTATAAACTCTAGGCTTTGCCTTTCAACAAACAGCGGGCTTAGGGTCAGTTTCTTTCGGCTCAACGCGTCTGCCACTATGTTGCCCTTGCCCGAAGTGTATGAGATCTCGAAATTGTACGAGGCAAGAAACTCCATCCATCTCTGTTGCCTCAGGTTAAGATTTTCTGCAAGAAAAGGTATTTCAACGATTTATGGTCAGTGTAAAGTTCGAACTTCTCACCTAGGAGATAGTGTCGCCAAGACTTAAGCGCAAAGACGATGGCGGCCAACTCGAGATCGTGGGTCGGATAGTTCTTTTTGTGAACCTTCAGTTGCCTTCCACCATAAGCTACTACCCTCCCTTCTTGCATCAAGACAGCGCCTAGCCTTGTCCTACATGCATCTGTATAAACTGTGAACATTTTGCTTCCATCCGGCAAGGTCAGAACTGGGGCTGTTGTAAGAGCCATTTTTAGTCGTTGGAAAGCAAACTCGCAATCCAAGTCCCAATTGAACACTAGATTTTTCTTTGTTAGCCTTGTGAGTGGAGCTGAGATTTTCGCAAAATCCCTTATGAATTTTCGGTAGAAACCTGCTAGTCCTAGAAAACTTCGGACCTCAGTTGCATTCCCTGGTGTCTTCCAATCCTGTACCGCTACTACCTTAGCAGGGTCCACAACTAACCCTCCTTTGGATACTATGTGCCCAAAGAACCTCACTTCCTCTCTCCAAAAGTGGCACTTGGAGAATTGTCTTTTAGCTGATGGACTCTCAGAGTTTCCATGATTGCCCTTAGGTGCTGAGCATGTTCCTCTTCACTCTTTGAGAAGATCAAGATATCGTCTACGAAGACCACTACGAACTTGTTGAGGAATTCTATGAACACCCTACTCATCAGGTCCACAAAGTAAGCGGGTGCATTTGTCAAGCCGAAAGGCATGACAAGCCATTCAAAGAAGCCGTCGGGGGTTCTGAATGCTGTCTTATCGATGCTATCTTCAGCCACCCTTAGCTGATGAAATCCGGTCGCTAAATCGAGTTGCGAGAAAACTGGCGCTCCTACAAGCTGATAAAACAAATCGTCAATTTTGGCGAAAGGGTGCCTATTCTTTTTCGTTAGCTTGTTGAGCTCCCTATAGTCAACACATAGACGGAGTGAACCATCCGCCTTTGTGGCGAACACCACTGGAGCGCCCCATTCTGAAATGCTCCTTCTAATGAACCCTTCTCTAGAAGCTCTTTAATCTGTTTACTGAGCTCTTTCCTTTCCCGTGAAGCCATGTGTCTAACGGGCAATGCTACGGGCTTTGCATTATCTACAAGATATATGCGGAAGTCTATCTCCTGCTTCGGAGGCAAGCCCTTCACCTCTTCGAATACATCCGGATATTCACGGACCACTCTAACCGATTGCAAACTCTCAACAGGAGCATCTAGTGATTCTAGATAACTAAGCATAACCGCATACGAGGGATTACAAGTAATTTCCAGAGTGTTACCGAGTTGGGTCAGAAGCCTAACCACCCTTTTCTCAAAATCAAGGATGGCGCCGTTACTGGATAGCCAATCCATGCCCAAAATCAAACCATATCCCGAGAAGCCCAAAACAAAGGAACTACATCTAAATTCTACGCTTAGAATGTAAATTTTCAATCCCACACGGTTCATAGACAAATGATCTGGGCCCCCGATTGGATTTGAGACAATTAAGGGGTCCTCAGCCATACTAGTTTCTAGGTGCAGAGATTCTACTAAAGCAGATGAAATAAAGGAGTGTGATGCGCCAGAATCAAATAAAGTGTGAACTGGGTGATCATAAAGATAAACTACACTTTCTACAGAAGTATTTATACCTCGCTGTTGCAGAGGTGGCGCTTCTAGCACATGAACCTGTGCCCCTGAAGTGGATCCAGCCCTCTGCCCCTGCCCTCGCTTCTTTGGGCAATCCTTAGCCATGTGGCCTATCTCACCGCAAGAAAAGCACCCTCCATTCATCTTGGCCTTCTTTTTCTGGCAATCTTTCACTAAGTGCCCCACTTTGCCACAGAAATTACACTTCCTCTTCTCTTTGTTGTCTTTCCCGCCCTTCTTAAAGTCTGTCTTCTTAGGCTGTAAACCCTCTTTCTTCCCTTGAGAGCTTTCTGCCTTTGTCTCCTTCTTGCCCTTATCCTCTTCGTTCAGCAATGCCATCTGCACCAACCTTTCATACGTAGCTCCCATGGGTATATGGGTCATGGCCAAACTGTGTAATGGCTCATTCAATCCTTTGACAAAGCGGAGAGCCTTCTTGTGCGGAGTGTTGACTAGTCCAGTCCGAACCTAGCTAGCTGATCGAACTGATTAACGTACTCTTTGACTGTCATATTCCCTTGCTTAAGAAATAAGAACTTTTCCAACTGAAGACTTCTTTCAGCTTCTGAGAGAAATTTAGCCTCAAATCTCGCCCTAAAGTCCTCCCATGTTTCCACTGGTCTTTCTGCATTGGTGACTTCCCACCAGTAGGAAGCCTCGCCTTTAAGTAGCCATACTGGCAGTTGTACTTTCTGCCTATCTTCTACCTCAAAGATGATGAATAAGTCATCGGTTTCCTTCAGCCAATTCCTGGCTGCCACGAAGGACTCGGTTCCATGAAAGTCCTTTCCTCCCATAGCTTTAAAATTTTTACATATCTTAGCAAAAGTATTACCACGCGGAGGAGGTGGAGGAAGAGGTGTTGCTGCAGCTGGATGATTTCCTGCAGCTGGGGGAGGAGGAACAGTGGGACCTGGCTGATTGGCCCTTGCTTCTAAGAATCGTCTGAACCAACCAGGTATTGGTATACCCTCTGGCAAGTTAAGTTCTTCGGACATGCTGAAACAAAAAGGATAGATTCAAAACGAAGGATAAAAGATAGTACCTAGGGCTTTGGGGGACTATGCTTTTTTAAAATAAAATAACATTTTATCTTTAGAAATGCTTCTTTAAGTTTTCTTTGGAAATAAATTTTCAAAACTTTTTATCTTATTTGGTAAATCTATGCTCTGATACCAAGTGAAACACCCCACCTCCGTTAGGGTCACTCTAGAAGGGAATGCCCTAATTTTGGTGGAGGTTTATAAGTGTAAGTCACAGATACACAAGACAGATATAAATACATATATTTTTGAACAGCGGAAAACAACAGCAACTTTTATTTCAGCAAAATACGTGTTACACAAACCATGCCATAATTGTCTTACAATACTTCCAAAAAAAAACATTACATTTTCATAACTGTCTTGATTTCATAACTTAAAGAAGCATAAAAAAAACATAAGTAAACTGCATAAGTCCCCATAGTTGTTATCCAAAGCCATAGTCCAAAACGAAAGAGATCCAAGCAATACATTC
Source organism: Allium sativum (assembly GCA_030737875.1). Classification (NCBI taxonomy): domain Eukaryota; kingdom Viridiplantae; phylum Streptophyta; class Magnoliopsida; order Asparagales; family Amaryllidaceae; genus Allium; species Allium sativum. Next base: position 672,320,870 of record CM060909.1, on the reverse strand, counting down.
TTTCTCTTCAAGCTGGATGTGAAAACTGGTCAAGCTGCGGTATTCCCTCCCTGTGGACCTGGGGGGGGAAACGAAAGAAAAGAAGACGAAAGAAAAGTAGAGTCAGACATAAAGCCTGAGTAAGTCTAGGACTATTCAGTCTATGAATAAAGAATTGGGCATGATAAGTATAAACTGGAAATGGGATAGCACCATAAACTAAGTTAAGTTATCTAGAGTCGAATATACTTATCGTACCCCATATTAAGCTCTGCATCCATATAAACTAGTTCCCAACAGGCACCCCATAATCAGGGTGAAGTGATCCATTTCTAATGATCGGCTCCTACTCGCATAGTTACATGTGTCTTACGGCCCCCGATGTTGTAGCTACCTATGCTGGTCCCACCATGGGGTGTATCAAGTCCCATGGTGGCGGCCCGACACAATTCTAGAATGCACAGGTATACTACTGGTGCCCAGTGCCTAATTTTTCTGCGCCGGAGTGTGTGTGCACGCACACACCCCGTTAGAACCTACACTGCTGCACCACCGCCATCGATTTGACTCTTACAGTCAGCCCAGTAATCGTGCCCCACCCTGCCTAGTTCAGGGTATCCTGATACACCTTGTAGGGTTACTGCTGAAAAGGGTCCCCCGCTAATAGGTTTTCTACTTCTAGCCAACATGCTAAGTTGGTTAAGTGTTTTGTAAACCTAACCCCCAATTAGTCTGTATAGTTTAGCATGTTCAATTTGATTAAGTATTAATTCAATTTACTTAATCCTATCAATCCTGACTCAGCCTTAATTGTCTTATTAAAGCCTCGACCTCTCACATTAGACAGGTATTGTTATGACTGCATGTTGCCGGTTGGTTCCGGGCAGTCTTACGTCACAACTCAGTCTAAGCTCGGGTCTTTATTGTGCTCAATGTTTAACCACCCACATTGGATAGGCATTGTTGTGACTACTGGACAGCTGGGTGGTTCCGGGTAGGTTTACATCACAACTCAATCCAACCTCGGGTTAAACACATCGTATGCTCTAAGTTTACATATTTTGTCGCTTTTCTTTTTATATGTAAATATTTGCAGCCCATTATTCAAATTCATCTTTATTGGGTAAAATTAATTTATACCCCTTAAATGTTCTCAAGGTCATTGGCATACGTCATACATGCTAACACATGTGTTTTATATTTTTAACCCAACGTCATTACCCCCGTTTTATACGTTCGCTATATTATAACATATGTTGGGTTTAACATTTAAGCCCAACTTAGCCACATGAAAAAGGGGAGGCTTAGAACATGGTGTATATATATTCCAAGTAACATCAGAAGGGGTGTGTGAACGCATGAACTTGCAACATAGCGAACTAATTAACATAAATTAGGCACTTGTGAACTTGTATTGTGATAGCATAAAATCATGACATAAAACATACCTAAACATGAATCATGGTTTTAATCTAGTCATGTAAACTTGCATTTAAATTGTGAACCTAACTTAAATTATGTGTCACATATATTATCACATGATTTTGATAGCAACATAGGCCTAAAACATATTTTCAATTAGGCATAATACCAAACGTAATCTAGTCATGTTTATAGAGTCAACACAAGTTCACAAAGATGCTTACTCTTATCACTAATACAAAAGTATGTCTTTTTTTCTCACTAGAATCATAATTCCTATTTCAACATAAATTCATATAAATCATAATACCCAAATGGATCCAACTACATTAAATATGATCATAAAAATATACATAGAAGGGTCTAAAATCATGTTGGCATAATAGTGAATCACATACTTGCATGAATCTCAACTTTGTTGTAATAAACTACCACAGCATATAGTCGTTAACTTTCAACATGAGTCATATACTTGCAAATATCCAATAGGTCTAACATCATTATACCACAATCATCCCAAATCTATTCATAATTAGAATCATAGCAACATACAATTATGAATTATCATCACCACAAATTAAGTACAATTCCATTTCTCATTTACACAAATCAAAACATAATTATTCATTCACATCGGAATAGCACTCTACTTACAACGTATGACGAATCTTCAATTCAGGTTTCTGAATTCTGAATTTGGATATGCTATCCTTTGTTGTAGGCGTTGTTTTAATTTAGTTGTCGTTGCTTTAAGCTTTCGAATTGCCTCCTAATCGTCTCTAAATTTTGACGGCTACTCCTAGCCTTTCTTCTGCAGCATGACGGTCTCATTCTCATTTTTATTTGTATGAATTAGGTGGAGTCTTAGGTCCTTTTTATAGAGTTTGTGAATTGATTAGGACCGTCAATGGATCTTAGATTAATATTAGGCGTTCGTTTGAAGGAGAGACCAATCAGGAGCTGACACCTAGCCGTAGTGACAAGGCAAGACTCAGAAATTCGGCCAATCAGGGGCCAGGTCGACTCCCCAGTCGACCCCCAGGTCGACTATGTAGTCGACCTGGGTGCCCCAAGTCGACTACCCAGTCGACCTGGGTGCCTTGGGCGGGAAAATTCCCGCTAAGCCCAATCTGGGTCCGATTTTTGAAATTCGAATTTGTTTCTGAGCTGTTTCTGTCTGTTTGAATTTTAAACTGAATTCTGAAATTTCCGGAGGCGATATCTCCCTCATACGGAGTCCGTTTTACGCAAACTCGGGCTCTTTCTCAAGCAGAATTCCGAGACGAACGCAATGGCGTATCCCGTTTCCCTTTATTCTTTGATTTGAAATTAATTATACTTTAATTTTTGAATTTCACTATTATAGAATACACGGGGTGTTACACGGTCAATATGATACAACTGAGTGACAGAGGCAAGTACGAATAAAACAAAAGCTTTGTTCCTATCAGACATCGGTTTAAGAGAATAACCCCCTAAGTATCAACCCCGAAGACCGAAATCAACATCAGATTGATACTTAGAGAATCGCTTCAATTAAATAAATGCCCAACTGGAAATCTACTTCCCGCTTCGAGTAAAAACCCTTAACCTTATCAGAAATATTCAGATACTTACAGACTACTGGTACAAATCAGATTATCAAATGATTCTTATGAAACCAAGTTTGAAAAAAAACCCAGAATGTACGCGTCATAGTCAACTTCTAGCCCCGACAAACTTCTAAGTCCTATGAAGCGATTTTCCGCCCATCGTGCGGAAGTCCTTATATATCTTAAGAAAAAGCATATATACGCAGAGGAAGAGATTCAAAAATGGAGAATCGAAGGAAAGATATATGGCTCTTGGGGTTATGCTTTCTAAAATAAGTTTTTCTCTTGAAAATACTTTCCTTAAAACATACTTTTGAAGGTACTTCTTTATAAAATTGTTTTTCAAAAACAACTTTTCAAAATTCATATCTGTTCTGGTAACCTTCATCTCTGATACCACGTGTAACACCCCATGACCATTAATGTCACTCACAAAGGGAATGCATTAACTTCTATGGAGCGTTTTAAGTGAGTATAGAACAGAAACTTAACAACAAGACAGATATAAACAGTACTTGAAAAATTAAAAACTTTATTTCATTGCAGCGGAAAATACATATGTTTGATTACATCATCAGAACCAGAGCCAAGTACATAATATCTATCTTGACTAAATCAAAGTACATAAATTGAAAGACATAATCCCTAATACAAAATAGCCATAAATAAAAGAGAGGCTGAACTTTACTTCAGCGATTCAAGCAATCTTCTAAAAGCAAGAAGCACAGTTGTCCAAAATCAAGCTCCACTACCTGAGCACCTAAGGGGAGGGAAAGGAAGAAAAGAGGAGGAAACAAAGGGGGGTCAGACATAAAGTCTGGCGAGTGCGATAACTTTAACAGTATAATTACCAAAGTAACTAGGCTATGGCATAAGTTGGAAAATCAGGAAATGACCATGAACCATTGAGTATGGCAGAGTAAACAAGGAAACAGGATGAACAACGATATCGTTAAAGCGCACCTAACCCACTGTTAGATAATTACTACTGCACCTCCACTATAAGGTAATTGCTATACTGCACCACCACTAGTCATCCTAAGGTTGATCCCGCCTACTGAACATAAGTGATAATAATAATGGTAGTTTCGTGTACCCCTAGCTGCTATCATAGGTGCCGCCTGCACCTATGTCCACTAGTGGTACCCACTACCCTCCCCATTCTAATTACAATATTCATAATATGGTAGTTGTACTCCTAGCTGCTGTCATAGGTGCCGCCTGCTCCTATCTCTACTAGTCGTACCCACTACCTTCCCCATTCCATCGGCTCCCTAACTCGTAGATACCCGTGCTAGTCCCACATTGGGGTGTATCACTCCCCAAAGTGGCAACCTAATACTACCAGAGATGCACGGCTTATACCTACACGATGCAACAACGTCTTACCTACCAGCCCGGGCCCACACACGCGCATGAACCCGTTGGACTTGCGTTGCCACCGCTCACCCGTTTTGGCCTCTTACAGTCAAGCCCAGTACGCGTGTCCCGTCCTAGACTTGGGTCGAGCCCACAGAGATACTCATGGGTTACTGGTTGAAACGGGCCCCCATTACTTGACACAAGCTATCCACCTAAGCTTGGTCCCCTCTAGTACATCCCACTTAACCCTTTCCTTATTCATGTTCACTTACATGTTTCAAATTTTGGTTAAGTGTTTCTAATCGTATTTCAAACGCCACCCAAGGCACCCACTAGATTCCACATGCCACCCAAGGTACCCACTTAACCCCCTCATGTCCCACTACATGTTTATCTGGTTAAGTATTTCTTAATTCATTAAGACCGTAACCTCATAAAGACCTCTCACATTAGACTGGCATTTGTGGCAGCTGTATTTGCCGGGCGGGTCCGGGCAATCTTACGCCAAAAAAGAGCCTAACCTCGTGTCTTTACAATTGTTACGTATTTAATTTATTCCTAAGACCCCCCACATTAGACTGGCATTTGTGGCAGCTGGATTTGCCGGGCGGGTCCGGGCAGTCTTACACCACAAAAGAGCCTAACCTCGTGTCTTAGACGATTAATTACTCCTAATTAATCATTCCCCAAATTTGAATTACTTTCCCTATTCAAATTAACAATTAATTCCATATTTAACTATGGCCATAATTGACTCAATTATGTCCATCTATTTATGGTATGTAAAATCATCTAAACATAGGGGTGAACTTGCATGTGTGAATGATGTTCTACATCTAAAACTTTCATAGGCACGTAAAATATACGCTAGACTCGAATATTCTAACTCATGGAATAAAGAGAAAACATCACAACATACATATAATTAAAACTAGATCTAAACATAGGGGTGAACTTGGATGTGTGAATGATGTTCTACATCTAAAACTTGCATAAGCCAAAGTTACAACTTGCATAAAATTACATATGTTATAAATCCAAATCTAAAGGTGTGAACTTGTTTAGATAACGGTCACAAACATGCATAAATCATGTATGTCATAGATCTACATCTAAAGGTGTAAACTTGCATAGGCAGTAACCATAAACTTGCATAACATGATTCATTTTCAAACACATGTATTCATATAAACTTGCATATGTGATTTATGCAACATAACAATGGTATAAACTTACATCTAAACATGTAAACTAGCATGTAGAATTTGGCATATAACTCACACATGTCATAGCCTAACTTTAGACCAAAAATAGGTGTCATGAAGCATATAAGGTTATACATATAATTTTCCCCAACTTGCATATGATTCATGTCTTAATAAAAATCTAAACTTGCATACATACTTATGATTTATCGTATGAATCAGCATACCCAAACTAGCATATGAACAACATGGTGATTCGATTATACATAAGCCAATCATAAAATTACAACATAGATGATCATAACTTTACAAGATAGCATCATAGAATTTACAACATAAACATCACAATTTTACTACATGAATAATAACATGCGGTCAATAATTCAGATCATATCCAAATAGTCCACATCATAACTCAATCCAATTAATTTGCTAATTATTTTATTAAAATTATCGAACTCACAATTCAGAGAAGGTCTTGAATTTTGAATTCAGAGTTCTGAAGTTGTAATAGCTTTCCCTTGAAGAAGATTCGTTGTTAAAGTTGATAAGGATTGATTAAGACTAGCTTTCTTCCTCTCTAATTGGTGGCGGCTATGCTGAGTTGCTAGGTGATGGCATGGAGGCCATGAATCTAATTTTGTTTTGATTTTAGGGTTTGAGTCTAGAGGTGTTTTTATAGAGTTTAGGATTAATTTAGGCCATCCGATCAACCTAGAAGCAACCTGGACCATCCAAACAAGATAGGGTGACACCTCAGCCCTATTGACTCAGCACAGTGTATTAAATGTTCATTTTTTTCTATAATTTACATATTTCTTATTTATGACAAATTCCATATGTAAATTATTCTCATTTTAACTATGCCATAACTATATTTTTAATTATGCTCACAATTAATGGTATACTAAATATACCATTTCATGAACCAATCTATGCCATGTAATTTTCATGTTTATCCTTCATATTTATATGTAAATTATAAATCTATTATTGTTAATTACATATTCTCCCTTTTACCGTGTTCATTAATTACCCATATACAAATATCCATTTATACATGCATAAATCTTTCTTACCTTTAATTTGTCATAAAAGCCAATCAAAGAAGGCCACATAAAAAAAACAATCATTGACAACCAAAAATGCGCCATGTACGCCACATGATGCGTACACGTCATATATATATATATATATATATATATATATATATATATATATGTATGTATATATATTTTTTCTATATATATTTTTTCTTTTTATCTGTCTTCCTAATTATCCATTTTCACACTAAACCACTTTTTGAACTGTGTTCACACTAAGCCATTTTAAGCCATTCCCCTAAAACAAAAATATGGCGCTGGCGGGGATCGAACTCTGTACCCCTTGTATGCAAGTCACGTGTTACAACCAAATGAGCTACTAAGTCTTTTGCTTACAAACCTTAGAACAATGCTAAACATTTATTCTTTTCTCATTCTTTTTTTTCATGTTTTGTTGCAATATTTAATTTAAAGATATCTTTTTCATACGGAATCCAATTTACGCAAACTCGGACTCTATCTCAACCAGAATTCCGAGACGAACACAAGGGCACAACCCGTTTCCCTTAATTCTCACATCTGAGATTAATTATTCTTTAATTTAGTTGATTCGATTATTCAATAATTCAGGGTGTTACAAGACTGACGTGGCCGAGCTTTTGTTTATTGAGGATTTCCCTTTTGAGGAGCCACATGCTGATGATGAAATAGATCTCACTGAGGTGTCAAAGGTTGTTTGTGCTGACGATGTTAATCCCAAGTTCATAAATGTTACCGAAGACGGAGGAGAACGTAATGGTGGTTCTGTTGTCGTCAGTTGCACCTTTACGGCCCTTGATGGTCGAGATGAAGCATGTGGCAAGGATTCTGAAATTTCCAAAGGTGATCTTGTTTTGGTTGAATCTCCCAACCCCTCTAGAGAGCAAAAGATGAGGAAAGATGCATGCTTCAAGAGTGCTTCTTCTGTTGATGCTTCTCAAGTTTCTACTCCTGTTTTCGAGGTATAATAGCTTCTATGATATATATCCCCCATTTTTACTTACTTTTAATAATTGGTTTATATTCCTTTTCACATAGGCAAAAAGGGGAAAATTTACTTTTAGGCATTCTATTCGTAAAAAGGCTCAGTCAAAAGTGATTCATCTTACTAGGGATCTGAACAAACAAACAAATGAATATAACATGTTGTCCAGAAGATACCATCTCCTTGACAAAATTGTTGCAAAATTATTGTTTTTTAAAGAGAAAGAAGCCGCCCTAGGTAGAGAACTGCGCGACTGCGTTGTGAGAGGCTTTTGAAAGAAAATGTTGAGCTCATGACTTTGTTCTGGATGTTAGTTGAAGACAGGGACACATTAGTAAACTTTTTGTACCAAATTTACAGTAGGTATGAAACAATGGATTTTCCTTTTTAGTTGATCATAGCGGGGGAATGCTTAGGCGTCTCCATAGAAGGTGCCTAGATGAATGTGTTGTGGACCTCCACCCAGGCGAATGCTGGAACCTCAACCAAGTTACTTCTATTCCCAGAGAATTACCTTTAGACAAACTTAAGTTTAATGAGCTTCGATTTGTATCCGAGACTTTTAAGAGATCAGTCTTGTATGAGTAGGAGGACTCTCTGTAATGAATGTACTTGCTTAGCTTATGATGCAATGAATTATCTTTTTTCTAATTCCTTTAAATATTTTCCTCAGAGTCTATCCTCTACTTCAACTTTGCTTTCTAGGGATTTCATAGGAGATTACGTTAAGTTGAATAGAGAATACCAGAGAAGTCTTTTCTTATTAAATCTTCTTCGTTGGCATGATATTGCTTCCTAAGTACCTTGAGAATGTTTACACTCATTATCCTCGTATCCGCCTTGATTTTCTTATCAGAGAAAAGGATCAACTTTTAAGAGAGATCTGCACATATCGGTTAAAGCTGACTCGAGGTTATGTTAGTCCACCCACTGAAGAATGGGATTACCACAAGTGTCCCCCGGTTTACACAACAGATGGATTTGAAATTCCATTTGATTCCTCGCTTAATTTCTCTTCTAACACCTTGATTAAAGTGAGGAGGATCGCTTTTCGTCCTGACAATTATACTAACCACTTGTAATAGCACTTTTGAGAACTAGATCATGTTTACATATAAACCCTAATATTAGAGTCGGGATACTTTTCTTACTGGAGATATACCTGTTTTAAAATCCCTTTGCAAATAATTATGCAGAATGCAAGGTACTTGGTGTATATAATTCATATGTAATGATCTGTAGTGATAATGCTTATGAATGAAGTTATGACTTGTAAAGGTGTCACCTAACACATGGTCACAACTCATGGTGAAGATGTTCTCTTTTCATAGTCTTATTGTACTATTATGCATAAATTTAACGCACTCTAATAGGTTTTAGCTCGTGAGGCACATATGATGCATCACCTTCTTTGTATTGAAATTAATAGTATCATGATATTGAATGCATGATAAGATAACGAGCCACTTATACTTTCTGCACTAGTAAAAGTCTCTTAATGAAATAGGTAATGTGTATGCATTTGGCATAATGAATAATGACTTGATGTATGCTCTAGTTAAGGAAACCTCCCTTAGCAATATGGAATATCTCTATCCTTGCTTAAAGACCTCTCGGGTAATAGGCCGCAGCCATTAGGTTGATGGTATATTGCCTCCTCAAGGATTGGAATCTCGTATCCCAAATTAGGGTATTAAAGATAGAACTCGAGAAACCTCCTTCTGGCAGCGAAAAGGCCTCTGATCCATATTCTAGACTAGGGTATAAGACCATAAACCCGCTTCTGGAAATAATAGAAGTTTTGACCCAACCTAGATTTAGGTTATTAAGAAGGTCAAACATCCTTTATTGATAATAATTGAAATTTCAAACTGACCCAGATTCGGGTATTTATGATAAGACCGAAAATCCACTTCCAGTAATAATTAAGATCTGAAACAACCCAGATTCGTGTTATTAAGAGAGCACTGGAAATCCATTTTTGGAAATAATTAATATCCGAGCCAACCCGGATTCAGGTATCTAAGATAAGGAACCAGATACCACTTCTAGTACTTGTTTCTTATCCCTTTTTGGGTGTGATTTGTGAAGTAGAGGATGTACGTGCTTCTTGAGTCACTTTCTTGGCTTTTACTGTCAATGCAGAGGATGTACGTGCTTTGTTGGCCACTCTCTGGGCCTGTGCGTCTGGTGTGATTGGCTAGCTTATCCACAAGCAGGACCCAAAGACTTATCCGACCTCCCCCCAGGAGGCGCCTTATCCTAACCATTGTAGGAAATGATAAGGTCTTAGATTCTTAAACCTGGCCATCGTAGATGCGGAATTAAGACTTACTCTTTCGATGCTCTACCCTGGCCATCGTAGGCGGTGATAGAGGCTTACACTCCACCCCTCTCCAAGGGGTTCCCTATCATGGCCATCGTGGGCGATATAGGGTTTGCGTTCCCTTCTATGGGTAATGCGGAACATAAGCAGATGTAGGATGTGCTCATCTACGAGAAGAGGTAGGACGTGCTTAGTTCATAGCAGAGGAAGTGCGTATTCTTCTATGAGAAGAGACATGGCATGCTAATTAGAAGCTCCGTCCTGACCATTTCTGGAGTGGATCGAAGGCTTACACTTTTGATGCTTTAACCTGGCCCTTTCTGATTCAGGCGTAGAGAATGACTTACACATCACCCCCGGGGGGGGGGGGAGATGGAGGGTGCCTTGCCCTGGCCAACTCGGCGGTGACAAGAATTTTTATCCATTTGTGATTTGACCCATCTTGGGCCATTCCAAATTCTGGAGAGGATGTCCATACCCTGAGTTACGTAGATAAACCTTTTCCTAAGGATTTTATTGAACTTAGTTTGATCCTATTACAAAGTCTTGTAATTGGCCTTGATTAAGGAACTTGATGATAATTCCCTTGAGAGATTTGTAGCGGTTAGTTTCATGCTCGTTTATCATATGATAATGACAGTAAGGTCCTCCCAATATCCTTTCGTATTTGAGCTTCTTCTTTGCAAATGCCAATAGTTGAGTTCTTGCTGGGTTAGGAAGTAAATGTTTTCCATTGATTAGTAAGGTAGCACCCATTAAGCATTCTTGGTATAAAGTCACTTCCTTGTCGTTGGAGGTTAGCCCTTTTGTTATTAAATCATGTTGCTACATCCATATCCTTGCTTCTTATTTTCAAGGTGTCTTGAGACTGACGCACCATCCTTTTAGTCCATTTGGAAGTAAAGTGGTTAAAATCCTTCATTATTTCTTGTCCAAAAACCATCTCTTTGGCTTGCTCATATATAGCTTCTCTTATATGAAAGAAGGGGTTATACTCCTTTGATGTAGAACCATTTAGAGTAAAGTTTGATGTTTGTCCTACGTAGGAAGGGCTATTGTTCCAATAACTAAGGTTGTATTGTTCTACTTCCCTTTTCCACTTGATTATTCGTAGGGCTTCTATTCTTAATGTTTGTTCTTCCATCACTTTCGGGTCAGTAGTACTTGACATAGCCATTTGAGATCCAGAAGACTCTCGTTGGGACCTTTTACCCATAATCTTGCTTCTTCAAAGCTTAGTCCAATCCCGGACGGGCACAGTTAGATATGAGGTAAAGTTAACCACAAGATCAGAGGTTCAAGCCCTCCTTCTAAAGTCAAAATGTTGATGATATTTTTCGTCAAAACTGGAGATAGGCCTACAAAAATGGACCTAATGGAAAAATAGGGTTACTTAGTTTCCATGTGCTTGAATCAGTTCACCATTTGCTAGATATCAAGGTCTAAAGCCCAAAAGATTAGTTACTCTTCCCTTAAAGGGGTGAGCATCACGCTTAAGCAACTTAATAACCAATAGTTATCTTGAGACAAGGGTTCCCTAAGCACAACCCTTGGTAGAAGGCTAAATGGCTTGTAGGAAGGGTTTTTTCTTTAACTTCGCAGAAGGGTTTAGACTTGGTTATGAAACCATGACCATGTAGAAAGCATATGGTATGTTGTGTAGGGAATTACTAAGAAAACTCATAAGAAGCACATAAGAAATATGCTAAGTGTTGATCCACTCTTTATTGATATTTGATTCGGAGTACATAAATGATTACAATAGAAATTCCCAAACCAATTTAGAAGTTACGGTTTACTCTAGGATAAAAGAGTATAAGAATGAGGAATGAGAAATTAGTCTCGAAAATGAGACCCCTGGGTTCTTATTCATAGACAAATCGGGTCCCCTTTTGCTATTGGGCCAGCAGAAGCCTCTGTCGGCCGCATTTCCTTCTGGTTTTGGTTGCTTTGGCTATTAGCCATTCTTCTGGCTTTGCTTATTTCTTTTGGGGTCCCGGTCTTTGGCTCTTGGAAAGATGGTCTCGGTCTTTGGTGCTCTTCTCCAACACCATTTTATATTCTTTGTATCAATACCAAGCCTGTTGGTATGGATAACTATAGGAAAAGGCTTTAGGCTTTCAGCTATGGGCTTCAAGTCATGAGCTCTCAGTCTTGCTATTAACTCTCCATGAGGTTTGCCTTAATGCTCCTGATTCTTCAATTTCGGGTGTTGTCCCCATTTGGCACCGACACTAGGGAATTTAGTGTGGATAGTTTGTCTTTCTTAGAAGCTTTGGATTGCCTTTCGGTAGACCCTTGAAATGGGTTTCGGCTTTCCAGAAGGGGACTTCCGGTGCTATACTGGTTTATGCTAAGTTGTCTCTTGGTGATCACCAGATAAGGGTTTCGGTCGTTGGTTTCTGGATAGATTCCCCATGTTTTAGGTTCTGTGCTTTTAACGCTTCTGTCTCTTTTTTGTACCGGCATTAAGTATATAAATGCCAATAGCCCTTTCTCCCCTCTAGTTCTCGGATTGTAGGTTTCTTGGTTTTACTCTTTATTAGCTTCTGATTTTGGGTATCTTCTCGTTAGCTACCCATCATGCCAGGACTACGCTGTCGTAACTCTTCCTTCGGTTCGGAGGCCCTCTTCTTTAATGATGTTGTCGATTGCTCATTAATCTTAATGCCTCTCTTACGCCTTTGGTTTTATCCTTTGCCTAGTCTTTGCATGCAGACTGTTCTTCTGTGCATGTGAGGTTCTGATACCCCTTCAATGTCAGCCTGTCTCATTGTTAATTTTGGTGGTAACACCATATATTCGGGATACACTATACTACATGCGATTGGAACCCAAGTAGCTTTATCCCAATAAATATGCTTTTTTTCTTGAAACGTATCTTCTATATGTCAAAAATTTGCTCAAGAGTCGATAGGGGATGATATCAGATACCTTTACACATTCAACATTGGGGTTTATGTCCATCTCTTGTGTATCTTGAAGCTCACCCTAATAGTCTGATCGTCCTAAGGGTCTAGAAAATGTTAAGTTACTTCAAGCAAGATTGGTTCTACGTGCACTGCTCGCCAGGACTTGCTAGGAGATGGTAAAGAGGACGTAAGTGTGAAAATGTATGTGTGTAATATTTTAGGTTAATCGTGTCATAAGCTCTAGACTAACTTGAAACATGATTTTTACACATATTCCACAAAGGCCATTGTGATAAGTCTACTTAGACAGGGTGTTAACCCAATGGGACATGGGATCAGATTCTATGATTCACTGTCTTTGATGTTTGATTACCTTCTTCACACTTTATACTTGCTACATGAAGGTCATTCCATCCTCTGTGGAGTCGATGATAATTTTAAGGCTATTATGGTAACGGTAAATTTACCAATACCATACCACTACCAGACAACTAGTTAGCAATTTTAAGTAATATCGATATATCAGTATAATCGGTAATGATAACATGTAAATTTACCATTTTCTATGGTAAAATATCGATAGTAGTATTTTCTAAACCAGCGTTAATGTTAATTTACCAGTCGATTTACAATACATGATTATTCAAATACTATGTTGTAATATAGGTAATTAAAAACTAGAAAATGATTAAATTTAATGAAGTAATTCATATCGAATGACGTTTAATACAATTCTTGTCCATATCATTATACCTTTTGTTAAATGACACAATAAAATGTACAATAAGACATCGTTACATTGCAGCTATATGTCAATTATTGTATTTTTTAGATAAATGGTAATTTAGCATTACCAGTGTAATGGTAATGATTACCGGTTTATTGGTACACCAGTCAATCTATAATGGTAATAGTAAGATATTTTGGCTTACTGGTAAAATCTTTATCATAATGATATTTGCTGAACGGTAACATTAACTGTTACCATAACAGCCCTATATAATTTCATGGCTAGTGAAGGGGATGTACACCCGTCGTGTTACCGTACTTGCCACTGGTTGTGGAGGAAGGAGCCAAATCTCAAAAGGAAGAAGAAGATGATGATATGGCCGATGAGGAGGAGCCCGCGAGAGAAGAAGGCATGTCATCTACTCAATTCCTTCTCCGTCGACTAGGACAAGGATGAGAAAATTTGCCAAGTCGATATTTCCTATGGCTACAATTTATGCCACCATATCAATGGAATCAAAAGGACAATTAAAAAAATTTAACAAGATCACACTTAAGACATCCTATTTAGGGTTGAGTGATTTTAATGCCAGGAGTCTGTTGCTGAGCTATGGGATGGCATTGACACTGTCATGTGCTGGGGAAATGACGCCCTCAAGAAAATTAAAAACTAGTCTGTTGGGGGCAATACTAGGACACATACTCATTAGCATTGCATGTCACAACACTTACTTATGTGATGATTGATCATCTTCAACTTGAGTTTTGTTTGTGCAGACAAATTTTTTTGAGAGAGCGATTAAGATAAGGATAGAAAGCGAAGAGGGGGAGTAGATGAAAGTGTCAGCCACCCAGGCCAAGAAGGAATATAAAGAAGAAGTGGTCTCTCACTCTTCTTGGTTTATGGCCATCGAATAGGATAACAAAAGATCTTACTATATAAAATATCATATTGAAGAGAATCCGACGAAATTGAGCGGTTGAAATAGGAGAATGAAAATTTGAGGAGATAGTTGGAGCCAACAAGGTAGAGGTAGAAGAGGCAAGAAAGGCTATAGCACCAACAAAGGTAACAAATAATGAAGTATTAGAGCATGCAGATGATGTTAGAAGGGGGTCCGAGATCCAGCTCGAGGAGCTTAGGGGACAAAGCTCGATATCCTAAGTCAGAAACTTAAAAGGAACTCGAATCTGCTATTTTGGGGTTCTTTCCATAGGTCATATGTCATTGTGACATATCTTGGGTAGATGACTATGTAAGAATATTTGTTTTGACATGAGAGAGATTTCTAGATGACAAAGTTGTTGCTTTGGTTGTCGAAGAGGTAGATGAGGAAGCACTAGTAACTCAATATTTAACAGAAGAAGAGCGCTAGATTTTTAAGGAAGGGAGGCACCAATTGGAGAAGGATGCTAAGGCAAAAGTGGTGAAAGAGGCAACTTTGATAAAAGGTATGGTACTCATGACCGATAACGTCATCATAGTCCATCCAATCGACGTGGATGCTTCCAAGGCCCTAATTGTTCCGCCAACGGCCATCGGTGGCCCGTCTCATCTAGCTATCACCAACCCCGGGTATGACCCTAAGAATCTTTGATTGGGTACTCAGACACTTTTGTTGTGGATTGAAGAAGGAACCACTTTGATGGAAGGGATTGAACACGAACTAGGAGGTATATCTGCTCTTTCTTCGATATTTGAGAAGATGATTCAAGCATTCGAGGAAGTCTCTTGGCTTCCTGTTGAGTCACTAGTGAATAAAAGAAGATTAACCCTGCTTCATCTTCATGCCACAGGAACACGTACGATGGAAATTCCTGTTACTTTTGCACGAGGACTAACTACTGAGGAATATGAAAGATCAAGAGGTGGTGATCACAAGTTTTGGTATTCAGTCGAGCGGGCTGAGCTTGCAAGAATTAGCAAAACAACAACTAGCCCACCTCCCCGACCGTGAGGAGATTGAAGTTGAGAAGAAATATAATTAGGAACCTGAGAAGTTGCAAGACTCAATAGTAATAATTAAGCTTACCCCTTCTCCTCTGAAGATGATCCCTCCCCTGAGTGCTTGGAAAGAAGTAACGGAGATTTCAAATGAGTGTGAGAAGACATCCAAAGAAGACCTAACCTCGGTTTTTGTGATAATACCCTCGCTCGATCAACTCCATCTAAGGGAATGAAGGGAGTTGGTGGAAGTAGTAGAGGGTTGTAGAAAAAGAGGAAGGATATAAAGAGCAAATCACAATCTTAAAAAAAATCTAGTGGGAAGAAGAAAGGCAGTTCTTCCAAGTGACTTACTATTCATACTTGGTGTACTTTTTGCTTTTTGGATGGATGTAAAGCAAGTACGGTCCTTTCTTTTGACTTACATGATAATACTTATATATATATATATATATATATATATATATATATATATATCTTGATGTTGTTGAATTGATTTTGTAAATAAAAGTTCGGTTTTCCTTTTCTTCTAAAAACTTCTAAGTGTCTGAGTTTTTGTACACTTTTTGGTTATTGTACTAGCATGTTATGACTTGTCTTATAAACATATTCAGATTGATTGTTTAGAACTTCAATCTTGAGGTCTCCTTTTGGTCATAAACTCGAGTCTTATGAAATTCAAAGTTGTGAATTCCATTCCTGGGATATCCTTTTTGTCATTGATCTCAAGTTGTATGAGATCCAGGGTTGGGCACTTCATTCTCGGGATTTTCCGTCTGGTGGTTGGTCTCTAATCACACAGAGTTTGGAGTTGGGTGTCGTAATCATCCCCTTATACTCACCTGTTGTTGGTTTAGATTCGAGTTATGACAACGTTCGTTCGTCCTTTATACTCTCCCATCATTTCGTTTTGGTTAATGTTGATAGCATCGTTCGTTCACCTTTCTAATGTAGTCTTAGCTTGTATATATTTATTTGAAATTCAAACCTTTATGTATTAGTATATACCTACAACTTAATTAATTAATAACTATTACATATGAACTCCATTTTCAGCAAATAATATATGAAACGGATCACAGTCTCGCCGCGAAAACAACTACAATACTTTTATGGCCCAGTTCTTAATTTTCCAAAATTCCATTTTCAGGCTTTTAATATATTATTAATTATTACTATTTATTTTTAAATTAAATCAGCCTATATCTAAATTAGGTGTATTTTACGGAGTGTTACATTCTTTCCCCTTATTGGATATTTTGTCCCAAAATCTTTTGATGGGGCAAGGAACACAACTCGCTCTAAATAACCATGTTGTACACCCATGTTATTTAAAAATATCCATAACTCATAGTGATTATGAACTGCAAACTTGCTATAATGAGCTCAGTCCTAGTACGTAAGTGTAATCAGTGATGCAATATGCATGCAAAACATCCTAACATGCATTTAATTCTATATGAGTGCATATTTCATTTGTTTTACATCCATACCCTATCATCCAATCTAGAAACAACGACGCAAACAAAAACGATAAATTAGGAAAAATAATTACCTCGAGAAAAGTTCAGGGTGATTAAGTCTCATCTTCTCCTTAGTTTCCCACGTGCTCTCTACAAGATTATTTCCCCATTGAACTCGAACAAGTCGAACAAATTTGTTGCAAAGTCGTTTGATTCCGTGCTCCACGATCTTGCAGTGGCACGGGGCACTCTAGACTCCAACTTAAGACTTCATATGTCCATAATATCGTTAAGCTCTAGTCTCTCGACTAAATCAAGAAGGCATTTGCGAAGATGGGAGACATGAAAAATGTTGTGGACTCCTGATAAACGCTTGGGAAGATCCATTTGGTAGGCCATCTTCCCAATTCTATCCAAAATCTTAAAAGGACCAACAAATCTAGGCGCTAGCTTCCTAGTCTTTCCAAATCGAAGGGTCTTCTTAAGAGGAGAAACCTTGAAGAATACCAATATCTCCGACATCAAATTCCAATTCTCTCCACCTCCTAGCAGAATATGTCTTTTTCCAGTCTTAGGCAGTCTTCATTCTCTGCCGAATCAAAGCGATAATCTCCATGGACTTACGGATAAGGTCAGGGCCGAGTACAACCCTATCGGTAGTTTCCTTCCAACAAGTTGGCGATTTGCATGGCCGCCCATACAAAGCTCCTAAAGGGGCTATACCAATCGTTGCTTGGTAACTATTATTATATGAAAACTCGACCAAAGGTAAGTGCTTCTCCCATGATCGTCCAAAGTCGATTATGCAATCTTTGAGTAGATCCTCCAAAACTCTATTAACTCTTTCTGTCTGGCCATTTGTTTGCAGATGATAGGCTATGCTTAAACCCAGGGTCTTTCCTAATGCTTCTTGAAGGCTCTTCCAGAATTCACTAGTAAATAATGGATCTCTATCACTTACAATAGTAGTTGGAATTCCATGTATCCTAATAATCTCCTTAGCATACAATTGGGCTGATAAGGCGACAATCTAGTCGTAACGACCTGCATTCTACGCATCGGAGGATCATAGAATTTTTATTTCTTTTTCTTATGAAGTTGTATGGTCGTGTAACTTTGGGGAACGACTATTAGGGTCATTTCTCATGTTCGTGATTTTTGTCGATTTTTAAATGATCGTTTTTCCCCTGACGAATCTTGTTTCGTCTATAACTTTTGATTGGTAAGGAGTTTTGACTTGAAACCACTTCCATTGGATTCAGATGATGGTTTCTCTTTCCGTAGAGAGTTCACGTTAATCAAACGGTCTTACCGTTGGGGAGATATGGCTGAAATAAGGTTTGGAAAGTGAAAAACAGCTTAAATGAGCTTAATTGGGTAATTAGCAGCTAGGTCCATTAGGGATTTCAGGATTAAGGGTATTTGAGGCCTGATAGGGGTTAGAGAAACTCTCCTTTGTCATTTTTCAGCCGCCACTTTCATTCTCCTAACCCTAGTAATGGCTTCTACCTCCTAAAAACACCTCTAATCACTTTCTAATCTAGGATTAAGCTAATCAACATCAAATCAAGTTAAAATAGCATCAAATCAGAGTTGGAACTGCTGTGTTGCATACCCAGATCAGAGATACTTTCAGATCTACAAATTATTTGGGGCTACGGTGAGTGATTTGCATTGTTTTTTTTACTAATTACGGCTAATTAGGGGTGATTGGTGTTAATTAACGAAATTATACATGATTAAATTCTAGAAAAATGTTTAGAAATTCTTAAATATTATTTTAAGTCTCTGTTAGAAATTTTGGTTAATTTGAATATGTTTTGCTAATCCTATCATTAGTTATGATTAAGCATGATTAAGGGGAAAATATGGGTTTTGGGTAAGTCTGATCCATTTTGACATGGTTATTTACCATTTTGGTGTTTATGGTTGATGTTATATGTTGCTATGACTGTTTGGTATGATTTATGATTGCTTAGAACAGTTAGAATGGTCGAAAACGCTATCGTTTGGCGTAAACAATTGCTGGAAAAGTTGCAGGAAGCAGTGCAGGACTTTGACCCCGAACCGGATCGGATCGATGGGGGATGAATCGACCCGCTCGTGGGGAATTCCACGACCCGACCCACTCACCTGGAGAAGCAACAAGCCGTACACCACGATCTGTCTAGGATGGGGGCTCACGAACCGACCTGGATGACCTCACATGAGCTGAGCTGGTGTCTCACGAGCCGTGCACCAAGAACCAAGAGCTCCGAACCGACCCGAGCTCACGGCCCGAACCGCTTCAGAAGCTCACGAACCGATGACCAAGGGAGATCACGAACCGGAGCACCATACCCGAACCGAACCGCGTCACTCGAACTGAACTGGAGTATTTGAATGTTGCATAGCCGAACCAAGCTGCTTCAAGAAGGATACCAAATTGAGGTTAAGCAAAGAGGACTGAACCGATCCGGAGGAGACCAAAACCTGAGATGCAAAGGTAGTCCAAATGGAAAGTAGAACTCAGGATCCAATTGGGAACCAACAAGTTGACTACATGTTTAGACTTTGTTGCGGGACATGTGCAAAGGGGTCATCGATACCTATAACTTTGGTTCGCCAATGAAGGATGGATTAGGGGCTCGTAGTGATAGTTGTACGAGGTCGGACTCCGTCATGGCCCAAAGATTAGGTGACCAAAGTAGTGGATATCGTATGCTTTACGTACTGAGTGAGAGATGTGGGGATGATCGCTATGTTTGATGTTTGCTATCACCATGTCATGCACACCCCATATTACTTTTACACTTTGTGTTAGTGTTACCTTCGAGTACTGTACATCTTGTTGTGCTAACTCTTTGGTTGCAGGTCCAGGTCCAGGTATGATTGGATTATACCTGTTACTATTCTATTTTGTTTCTTATCGCTCATACCAGACTTTTATCTAACCCAGAGTTTTATGTCTCTTCTTATTACTCTGGGTGCTCCTAAACGAGCAAACTAGAGACAAGTTAGGTGGTAATGCGCGGGTAGCTGTTCGGAGACGAGCAGAAGGCTTCCACGTATGATATACATATATACTCCCTGTGTTGTAGTTGGTTACTGCTTGGGCATTGGTAGTGTACCTTTCCTTTCTTTTGCTTTAGAGACAGAAATTTGAAGTTGTAATAATGATGTTGGATCATAAGCTGGATTACGAATTCCGCTTCTATGATGATTTAGTTTTCAGCTTATGCACTATCTCGCCTGTTTTATGTCAAAGTTATGTTGTTATTATATTTTATTCCATGAGTTGTGAGATATACTATAGGTTCCTTTGGTAGTTTTAGCTTCACACCCTTTTTCTTTGGCGACCGTCCCGTGCTAGTTGGACATCGACACAACGCATTTCGGAGAAATGTCGGCTAGTCCGGGGCGGGCCGTCACATTTGGTATCAGAGCTCTAGGTTGCGTAGTTAACCTAGGGGAAGACATCAAGGAGAGATAGTACACGTATATGAGAGCACGTATTTGTGATATTTTGGTTTTCAAAAACTATATATATATATATATACTATTAGTTTATCTAAGGATGAAGTTGTATTGCATCGGCACCACATTGAGATGGTTAATCGTTTTCTCTTTACAGACTGAACGATGAGCCGATATACTAGGAGTACGGGTTCAGGGGCCAATAGTAGGAATGTCCCTGATATAAGGGCGATGTTTACTAACTTCATGCGAGAGATGCTTAGGGATGCTCGGGGAGCAGTTCCTAATGCTGCTAACGATGATGGTGCAGTAGTGCAAGCGCCTAGAGCCGATTTCGCCAAGCTCAACAAGGATTATACTAGTCTTGGTGGGAAGTCGTTCCACAGAACGGAGTCAGCTATGGAAGTTAAAATTGGCTTGATAATTGTGAGCGCATCTTTGAGGATTTGGGGATCGAGGATACAATGAAGAGGAAGCTAGCATGGCGTCAACTTCAAGGACGGCCTATGAATGGGTGGAATGCTATTAAAGCAGCTACTCCTGAGGATCAAGTTACTTGGAATCAGTTTAGGATTTGCTTCAGTGATAAGTTTATTCCAGCTGCTCAGATCAGTACTGTTCAAGAGATTTTTGGAACTTAAGAAGAATGGTAGGACAGTCTCGGAATATACTGCTGAGTTCGATACTTTATCGAAGTATGGATTATCCCTTATCGACACTGCCGAGAAGAAGAACGAGAAGTTCATAACTGGCTTAGATGGGTATTTGGGGGAGAGACTTATAAACCACATTGATGAGATGTTTGAATCTATTACGGAAAAGGAATTGAGATCGGAGAGTCTTTACCCTAAGTCAAAGACCGAAGTTGCTATTGCATTTGCAGGGGATCCAAAACCGCAAGCAGGCGGTGAAGGCAAGAAGAATTCTCAGAACAAGAGGAAGCAGAACCAAACTAAGGATGGTCAGAATAAGAAGAATTAGAATGATGGCGAGTGCTTTAGTTGTTGCAAGAAGGGCCACCATGCTAGAGATTGTCAGAGGGGAAAGGAAGTGCTTCAATTGCGGCCAAGCGGGACATCATAAGGATAAATGTCCACAACCCCCTAAAGAAAAGCAGATTGTGAGAGCATATGCTATCAACGTTGTTCCTTCTTCGTCAAATCTCCAACTGCAGTGCAGAAGGGAAAGAATGTCGTTATTCAAGGTATGATTTCTATACATGATGTTCCTGTTTGAGTTTTGTTTGATACCGAGACATCCCATTCCTTCATACCTAGTGACCTAGTATATAGGTTGGAATTGGAACTCGAGATTGTCGATAGACCTTTAGTTGTGACGAACCCGATCGGTGGTTCGACTAGCCTTTTGCATGATTTTTTGTAATGTGGTTTTATCGAGTCATGGATGTATGTTTGCTTGTGATTGATTAGTTGTTTTGCTAGTATCATCTCACGTAGATTGTCTGAATTCGTAGGAGATGCTCCTTGGGTGCTTGTTTGATATTGGTTTAGGCCTTTGGGGCTTGTGCTTAGGGAATGTCGAGTTCGACTAGGATGGTTTGCGTGAGACATAAATAGTTGTTGTGATTTCCATTGAATGATATCTCGGCGTACTCGAGGAGTGATGTGCAACCGTGACATGATAAGACTGTTCAATGCTATGGAGTGCCGCGAGTTGGATTTGATAGGGCTATGAGACGACTCGAGTGGGACTCGAGAAAGCTACAAAATAATGAATTGTTTAGAACCCTATGTTGATGTTCTCGTTGGTTCAAGAATGGTAGAAATTCGAAGGGATAAGATGTGCTCGTTGATCGTGGAGATACAACGAAGGTTAGGATGATTCAAGTTGGACTTGAACTCGTAAAGGAAAAATGGTTGTTCGTTGATCTTGGAGATGCAATGAATAGGGAGACGACTCATGTTGGACTTGATTTTGTGCTCAAGTTTGTGGGTAATGGATACTCAAGACTGGGTCTAAGTATGTGGGTAGCTCTTCTGATGAGAGTACCAAGAAATCATCGATAGTTGGAGTGTTCTAGGAGGACTCGAAGCAGGGGTATCTGGGGACGCCCGTTACCTTGGATCCATTGGATGTGATCTAGTTATCCTTGGAGGATAAACGTGCCTTGGACATGCGGTAGTTCGTTTGGGACCGGGGCTTCCATTAGCCCTTGGTATTGGTTGGACCAGTCAGGTTAGCGTCGGCGTATTTATAGCTTTAGCAGGTGATAGATAAGACATGTTTAATGGATGTTATGGTTGCTATGTTTGTTCCTATTTTTATTCCCTTGAGTATACTATCACCTGTAGGATTCTGGTAATAGAGAATGAAGAGATGACGGTATACACGGATGCATGTGATACCAGACTAGGTGCTGTACTGATGCATTGAGTAGGAGACATGCCAATTTAGATGCTATGTTTCTTGAATGAATGTAATTAGAGTATATTGTGGGATA
Organism: Allium sativum; assembly: GCA_030737875.1. Taxonomy (NCBI): domain Eukaryota; kingdom Viridiplantae; phylum Streptophyta; class Magnoliopsida; order Asparagales; family Amaryllidaceae; genus Allium; species Allium sativum. The sequence goes on along the minus strand of CM060909.1, from coordinate 672,297,951 downwards.
TGATTTCAGACCTAAGTATGGATTGGATCTAGAATTGTTAGCAAGTCTGACGGCTAGACCGACTTTGATTGAGCGGATTGGTTCCAATTAGAGGGACGATCCTAACCTAATGGAAACTATCTCCAAGGTAGGGATGAATATCGATGGTGAGAAAATGAACAAGTATGGACTTGATAGAAAAGGATGGCTTCGAAAGAATTGGAGACTAGTTATACCCAACTTTAACGGATTGTGAGATGAAGTGCTTAGAGAACATCATTACTCGAAATTGACTATACATCCTGGTGGTAACAAAATGTATTGAGACATGAAGCAAACCTATCACTGGGGAGGGATGAAGAGGGACGTTGGGAAGTTTATCTCCAAGAGTATGAATTGCCAGTTAGTTAAAGATGCGAAAAAGAAGCCTAGTGGTTTGTTACAAACGTTGGAAATTCCCAAATGGAATTGGGAATAAGTCTCAATGGACTTCATTGATGGTTTACCAAGGACTAGATCAGACCATGATAGTATTTGGGTAAATGTGGATCGATTGTCCAAAAGTTGGATTACCAGACAAGATGGTGGGAGCTCGCAATGTATTTCATGTTTCCTAGTTAAGGAAGTTTGTGCAAGACCCTAATGTGGCCATTTCACCAGATCAGTTGGATGATATCGAGGTAGAACCCGAGGCGATTGGGAACCGCAGACCTATTCGTATTGTCGAGCATGGTACGAAGCAGCTTCGAAGGAAGACTGTAACAGCTCGCACCTCCGTTCGCGCAAGATATTGTCCCCAACTTAGCCACCGTATAGGTGTGGGGTTTTGTTCCTCAAAATGCCTCGGCGTTAGTAAGAGATGGGCTCTACTATATAAGTACCCACTTCACACAGGCTTCCACGGTGTGGGACTTAGGGGTGTTACAAAGACGGTCCAAACTAGTCAAAGTCCAGTGGGGTGATAATGAGAGAGACTGTACTTGGGAAACAAAGGAGAACATAAGGAAGATGTATCCAGAGCTTTTTGCCTGGTAAGGTTTTAATATCGATATAGTACTCCCTTGTTAGTAAACTGGATGCTAGGATAGGCTTGTTGGGTTGTTATGTTTGTTTGATTATTGCAAATGATTGATAGGCATGTGGGATCCTTTGTATGTTTTGGTTAAGGAAATTCAGGGACGAACTTTCTTAAAGGGGGGAGCGGGGGGGGGGGGGGGGGGGGGAGAATGTAACGACCCGCATTCTACGCATCGGAGGATTGTAGAATATTGATTTCTTTTTCTTATGAAGTCGTATGGTCATGTAACTTTGGAGAACGACTATTGGGGTCATTTCCCATGTTCGTGATTTTTGCCAATTTTTAAATGACTGTTTTGCCCCTAACAATCTTGTTTCGCCTGTAACTTTTGATTGGTAAGGAGTTTTGACTTGAAACCACTTCCATTGGATTCAGATGATGGTTTCTCTTTTCGTAGAGTGGTCAAATTAATCAAACGGACTTACCGTTTGGGAGATATGGCTGAAATAAGGTTCGGAAAGTGAAAAACAACTTAAATGGGCTTAATTGGGTAATTAGCAGCTGGTCATTAGGGATTTCAGGATTAGGGGTATTTAAGGGCTGATAGGGGTTAGAGAAACCCTCCTTTGTCATTTTTCTGCCGCCACTTTCCTTCTTTTAACCCTAGTAATGGCTTCTACCTCCTAAAAACACCTCTAATCACTTTCTAATCAAGGATTAAGCTAATCAACATGAAATCGAGTTAAAATAGCATCAAATAAGAGTTGGAGCTGCTGTGTTGCATAGAGATTCGACCCAAATCAGAGATACTTTTAAATCTATAAATTATTTGGGGCTAAGGTGAGTGATTTGCATTGTTTTTCACTAATTACGGCTAATTAGAGGTGATTAGTGTTAATTAACGAAATTACACATGATTAAATTTTGGAAAGTTGTTTAGAAATTCTTAAATATTATTTCAAGCCTCTGTTAGAAATTTGGGTTAATTTGGATATGTTTTGCTAATCCTACATTAGTTATGGTTAAGCATGATTAAGGGGAAAATATGGGTTTTGGGTATGTTTGATCCATTTTGACATGGTTATTTATCATGTTGGTGTTTATGGTTGATGTTATATGTTGCTATGACTGTTTAATATGATTTATGATTGCTTACAACAGTTAGAACGGTCAAAAACGCCATCATGTGGCATAAACAGTTGCTGCAAAAGTTGCAGGAAACAGTGCATGACTTTGACTCAAACGGGATCAGATCGGTGGGGGACGAACCGACCCGCTCATGGAGCATTCCACGACCCGACCCGCTCGCCTGGAGAAGCACCGAGTCGTACACCACAATCCGTCTAGGATGGGGGCTCACGAACCAACCTGGATGACCTCCCACGAGCTGAGCTGGTGTCTCACGAGCCGTGCACCAAGAACCAAGAGCTCCGAACCGACCCGAATTCACGACTCGAACCGCTTCAGAAGCTCATGAACCGATGGCCAAGGGAGACCACGAACTGGAGCACCATACCCGAGTCGAACCGCGTCACTCGAACCGAATTGGAGTATTTGAATGTTGCATAGCCGAACCAAGCTGCTTCAAGAAGGATACCAAACTGAGGTTAAGCAAAGAGGACTGAACCGATCCGGAGGAGACCAAAACCTGAGATGCAAAGGTAGTCCAAATGGGAAGTAGAACTCAGGATCCAATTGGGAACCAACGAGTTGACTTCATGATTGGACTTTGCTGCTTGATATGTGCAAAGGGATCATCGATACCTATAACTTTGGTTCACCAGTGAGGGATGGATTAGGGGCTCGTAGTAATAGTTGTACGGGGTTGGACTCCGTCATGGCCCAAAGATTAGGTGACCAAAGTAGTGGATGTCGTATGCTTTATGCACTGAGTGAGAGATTTAAGGATGATTGCTATGTTTGATGTTTGCTATCACCATGTCATGCACGCCCCATATTACTTTTACACTTTGTGTTAGTTTTACCTTAGAGTACCGTACATTTTTCTATGCTAACTCTTTGGTTGCAGGTCCAGGTTCAGTTATGATTGGATTATACCTGTTACTGTTCTATTTTGTTGCTTATCGCTCATACCAGACTTTTGTCTGACCTAGAGTTGTATGTCTCTTCTTATTACTCTGGGTGCTCCTAAATGAGCAGACTAGAGACATATTAGGTGGTAATGCGCGAGTAGCTGTCCGGAGACGAGCAGGAGGCTTCCACGTATGATATACATATATACTCCCTGTGTTGTAGTTGGTCACTGCTTGGGCATTGGTAGTGTACCTTTTCTTTCTTTTGCTTTAGAAACAGAAATTTGAAGGTGTAATAATGATGTTGGATCATAAGCTGTATTATGGATTCCGCTGCTATAATGATTTAGTTTTCAGCTTGTGCACTATCTCGCCTGTTTTATGTCGAAGTTTGTTGTTATTATATTTTATTCCATGCACTGTGAGATATTCTACATGTTCCTTTGGTAGTTTTAGCTTCACATCCTTTTTCTTTGGTGACCATCCCATGCTAGTTGGACATCGACACAACGCATTTTGAAGAAATGTCGGCTAGTCCGAGGTGGGCCGTCACACTAGTTCGTCTTAATGGGAATAAAATGGGCATTTTTCATTAATTGTTCCACTATCACCCAAATGGCCTCATTCCTTTTCTTAATCCTAGGAAACCTATCAACAAAATCCATAAATATGTGCTCCCATTTCCAAGTGGAAACCTCTAATGGTAACAAAAGTCCTTCGGGCTTCCCCTGTTCTGTCTGTACATTTTGGCAAGTTAGGCGTCTGGAAACATACTCTGCCATGTCTTTCTTCATTCCTTCCTAATAGAAACTCCTTTTCATGTCCTTAAACATTTTATCATCTATTTGGTGAATGGCCATCCTTAACTAATGGCATTCTTCTAAAATATCTTTCTTAAGATTCAAACTCTTAGGGACACAAATCCGACCATCTCTTCTCAAGCTATTATCACTATTATCAATAAAATATCTACTAGAATGAGGGAAAGATTCTCCCTTATAAACTTTTTCCTTTAACATCCTCAACTCATCATTAAGGTCTTATTCACTCTTGATTGTTTCAAATAAAACGGGTCTTATCTCCATTGCTCCTAGAAACCCTTAAGCTGCCTCATATGATGGTTGCAAATTAAACCTAGAGATAAACTCTAACTGCCTACACTCGGTAATCACAACAAGGACAACATGCTTCCGACTCAAAGCATCCGCCATGACATTACCCTTCCCAAAGGCATACTGAATGGAGATCTCAAAAGATGCAAGATATTCCATCCATCTCTGCTGCCGAAGGTTCATATCCTTTTGAGAAAACAAATACCTAAGGGATTTATGATATGTGAATAACTCGAACATCTCTCCAAGAAGATAATGCCTTAACATCTTAAGAGCAAAAATTACTGCTGCCAACTCCAAGTCTTGGACGGGGTACCTTTTCTCATGATCCTTGAGTTGTCTACTTGCGTAAGAAACTACTCTACCCTCATGCATGAGGACTGCTCCTAACCCTGTCCCACATGCATCGATGAAAACAGGAAACATCTTAGCTCCGTCTAGTATAATCAAAATAGGTTCACTTTTGAGAGATTCCTTCAATCTCTCAAAGGCGTTCTCACACTTCCCAGTCCATACAAACATTGATCTTTCTTATTTAGTTGGGTTAGAAGGGTAGCAATCTTTGTGAAGTCCTTGATTAATTTTCTGCCATAATTTGCTAACATAAGGAAGCTTCTAATCTCAGTCACATTTTAAGGTACCTTCCATTCCTGAATAACATCAACCTTAGCGTGGTCTACTACTAATGCATTCCCCGAGATAATATTCCCTAGAAACTTAACTTGTCTCTTCCAAAAATGACATTTTGAAAATTTAGCTTCAAGTTGGTTATCTCTTAGGATTCCTGAGACCCTTCTCAAGTGATATTCAAGCTCCTTATGATCCTTTGAAAAGATATGTATATTGTCTACAAATACCACTACAATCTTATTAAATATTACCCAAAATACCCTACTCATCAGGTCTACAAAAAAACAAGGGAATTTGTCAATCCAAAAGGCATGACCTCCCACTCAATTAGTCCATCTGGCATCCTAAATGTTGTCTTAGACTTACTCTCTTCTGAGATCCTTAATTGGTGAAATCTCATAGCCAAGTCTAACGAGAAAAATATTTGGGATCCTCCCAAATAATCAAACAAATCATCAATTCAAGGTAAGGGATAATTATTATATTTGGTCAACTATTAAGTTCCCTGTAGTCAACACACAGCCTTAAAGATCCATCCTACTTCATGGCAAATACTACTGAAGCACCCCACTCTGAGGTACTCCTTCGAATGAATCACTTACGTAATAATTTAGAGATCTGCTTGTCTAAATCTCTTTTTCCTTAGGAGCCAAGTGCCTCAAAGGCAACGCTGCCATCCTTGCCTCCTTTCGAGGCCTATTCTAAAAGATATCTCTCGGTGGGGTGGGAGTCCTACGACTTCCTCAAAAATGTCAGGGGACTCATGTACAACTGGTACTAAGGCTAGTCCTTCAAAATCAGAAGATAGAGAAAATAAGATCGAACTTCTACTCCTTGTCCTACAAGGAATCTCTATTCTGCGGCCTCCACAGCTTCTCAAACAAACTTTATCACAATTGAGAATGTCCCCATAAATGATAGTCGGCCCATTCCCAAAAAAAGACCATACCCCTTAAAATCAAGGACATGCACGTTGCAAAAGAAGCCAACATCGATGTCTAATACTAGGTCTTTACAAACAACAGAATGGTGCATAAGCCCTCTGATAGGGTTGGATACCTCTATTGGACGGCTAGCAAAGGATAAGGGAAGTTTCAAAGAGTCTACAACCTTTCCAGAAATAAGTGAATGGATGGCTCCAGAATCAAATATGGTACACAAAGAATTTCCTAGAATAAAATTCATCCTTCCAGTGTGGGATATCCCTGGTCCCTAGGGGTTGACTACGAATTGGCGCAACTTCTAGTGCATAGTTTTGGCCTCCTTATACCATCCTTGGCTTTGAGCAGTTCTTCGTTAGGTGTCCATTTTCATGGCAATTGAAGCATTTCCCTTTAAACTCTGTCTCCGCCAAGTTTACTTTACAGTCTTTCGCTTCGTGCCCTTTCCTGTGGCACCCAGAAAAGTCTTGGCTTCCTTGAATTTACCGCCCTTCTTCTTCTTAAGCTAGTAATTCTTTTTCTTATTCTTCCCATCACCAAATGTACTTTCTCCTTTATTTGTTGTCTTAACTTCCTTAATGTTTTCAGCAGAATATAAGATGGCCGCCTCACCCAAAGCCTCAAATGTTGCTCTAAAAGTAACTTGTGCCAATCATCTCCTTCAGTGGTGAATTCAACCCCTTCACGAACCTAAGCACTTTATCCATTGGGGTATCCACCAATCCCCTTCCAAACTTTACAATTCAATAAACTTTGCAACATACTCCTTCAACTCCATTTCTCCTTTCTTCAGGTAGATAAACTTTTCTAGCTTTAAGGTCCTCTCTGCATTAGTTAGGAATTTGTTCTCAAAACGAGTACTAAACTCGGACCAAGTAATACTCTGCCCATGTTCTCTTGGGAGATTAGGTTTCACCACTCTAGGGCCTCCCCTTTTAATTGTCAAGCTGCTACCCTATGCTTTAATTCGTCTTCCCATTGAGTAGACTCAAAATTCCTCTCACACTTCGAGATCCAAACTTTTGCATCCATAAAGCTCTCTGTCCTCGAAAAGGCCTTGCCTCCTAAACTTATAAAATCTTTACAATGGCGAGGGAAATTGAGTGCCAATCCAACGGGCTGAGCGGCTACTTCCGCTGGGGCAGGATTAGCAACATGGACTTGCTCCACAGTCCCAAGATACCACTGGAACCGTTATGGAAAGTAAAGAGGTCGTGCCTGGTTTCCCTGTTCGAGATGATTGTTGGCCATATCTACTATCTGAAAAAGGAAAAACCATTAGTGGACTTCCTACGATAGTATCAAGGACCAACAAGAAGGATAAGATTGTCTAGTACAATCGCATATGTTTTGGGGTATAGTTCACGTATATATAGTTTTGAAAACCCCTTTTAAATAACAAATACGCTTCTCATTCGTATATTTCCCCGTAATCGGGTCAGCTATGCTTTAATACCAAATGTAACAAACCGCCTGTAATGGGCCTAAATTCCAATCGAGAAAAGGTTTATCGAAACTTAGAGCCACTCTAGGTTCTTATAAGGATTAACTTAAGTGTATATATAGAGAAATTTAAAACGGAAATCAGAGCTCACATAGCAGATGGGACAAAATATAATAACATAAATATTAGATGTACCAATTATTAAAAACTACAATTCAGAAATACAACATGTCTCAATCTTTATGGACATCATTATTATTCATCCTTGTTACATAGCAATAGTAGTAAATAAGCAATTGCCATTAGATCTTCAAAAGGCTCCTTCTCCAAAAGATCATCCTCCATCCCTAATCACCTATCTCACCTATTGCCCTGTTAATATTAAGAGGAGGGAGGTTATAATATAAAGTTCTGGTGAATGAAATATAAGTAATTAAGAAGGTTATTCCTTACAATTGGCAGTTTTAAACTTTTCAGGTTATGTCTTCGCAATAAACACACAAGGCAAACATATAGGGCAGACATCCTAACAGTCGCTTAATACCCCCAAATTAAATTAAGGTTAGACATCTTCCTACTATCACTTAATACCATATTTGTTTAGGGCAGACACCTTTCTAGTCACTTAATACCCAATGATGGAGCCCATACCATTTAAGACCCCATTCTATCGTTAATACATTATAAGTGATAACTCTCTTGTAGGGAGAGAAATAGTAATGGCTACTTAATACCAAGATGTGGGTCAAGAACACAGCTTCTTATAAAAAGAACCCCACGGGAAACATTCTTGTTACTATCTAGCTATCCATATGGGTGAACTCTTAGCCACTTAATACTTCCCTTAGACAGTGGTTCCGTAGGCTATGTATACATAATCCATCCCCAGATCAACCCTCATTAGCTCCTTGATAAGAAGAGGACATTACTTGGAAAACAACCCCATACACGTTATTGTCTATTAGGACCATTTAATACCTTACTGGAGAAAGGCAGACCCAACAACCATTTACTTCTCAAGGGAAGGCCCAGTGACTTAGGTACTAAACCAAGGAGTGAACCTTAGGAACGAACCAAGTCTTAACCACTTAATACCCAATTAGAGATAGGTCATCCATTTGATATCTTTTTCCAAGACATGCCTACTTCGCACACACAATATATATATATATATATATATATGCATAGTAGATATCTCACGTTAGGCCAATCACTTGTAGATGTTGGATTCAATGGGCGGTTTCGGGCAGAATTCTACGATAAGTTGGGACTAACCTCACATCATAGCACACTAATTATAATAGCCCATGACACCTATACCTCTCACATTAAACAAATTTGCTTGTAGATGCAGGATATGCCGGTCGGTTCTGGGCAGGTTTTTACTACAAGTAATGGTAACCTCGTGTCTGTGTATCATTAATATTAATTAAGACATTTAACTCACACACATAAAAGCATTCAAATCCTATAAGGTATTTTAAATTCTATTCCTAATTTAATTGTACTTATAACGCACTAAATACACATTTAAATACATTGACTACGTTATTGGTATATATGTAAATATAGATGCAAAATTAGCGAATGAGATTAGCGTCCTTACCACATATTTGAAATGTCAATCTTATCAAATTCATAAGGTGTACAAGTTATTTTCCCATATTTTCCTCAATCCATAACAAAGCGTGCAAATAACAATAAAATAGGGAAATCCATCTACAATAACATATAAACTTGTAACCAAGGTTTTTGATTGATTATTATAGCAATAAAAGACGAACATATCGTTAACTATATAGGTTTATAACTTCTATTTGAATAGATTGATGTTTGTATATTCGCAAAACATTAATATTTAGATATATAGAAATTAATATGTTGAAATTCTTTATTTCGAGGAATAGAGATTCAAACCTATTGAATTTATAATTATCCAAATCTTAATCTTTTACCCAAAAAGCAAACATGTGAATTTACTATAAAAATAGGATAAAAATGTATGAACTCAATATAGAAAATCCAAACGATATAGAAAATCATACAAAAGAACTATCTCCTTCCTTTATCATTACAATAACCCAAAACCCAAATAACTTGATTGAACATTTCTACGAACAATAAAATAAATGGAGGATTTAGGTAGTTTAATCATATTTTCTTTTCATAACAATCCAAATCTATAACTATTAGATTATAGAAAATAGTAATTTGGATTCCACTCACAAAGATACAAGAAGAAGCAACAAGAGAATTGAATGGATACAAGTATGGATTTGGCCTTCGAGAATGAACAAGCTCTAACCTTTCAAATATAGGAATCACATGCATTAAAATTCTTATCTGTATAATTCTAAATCGCAGAATAATTTTCAATCTAAATCTAAATAGAATAGAAGAAATGAAAATAGATTAAGAAGGTAGAAGAAGAATCTATTTTCTTTTCCGAAGATTTAGCACTGGTAGAAAGGCAAGGCGAAGGTAGCGAAGAGAATGGAGATAGAGTTTAGATTGAGGGTTTGAGGGGCTATTTTAATTTTTTATTGTGTGTTTGAACCATTAGATTAATTTGATTAAATCTAGACTGTCCAATTGATATATATTATAAATAAGTCCTAACACAAAACAACTCTCACTGGGTTACCCAGTAGAAAGGGTAATCAACACCCTCCCCAGGAGGGCGGTCGAGCCACTACGCCATAGATTACATACTGCAACACCAGAGAAGTCATGTAGAAAGTGCCAAAATGTGTTTCTATAGGCAAAAAATGATCTATGGAAACACTTTCACGGGGGTTGCCGCGTTGCCTTAGAGTTAATGGCAACACCTTTGCGACCCTATGGTAACATCAGTACAGGTGTTGCCAAAGGTACCACTACCACAAAAAATACCCTTTCACAACTGCCAAAAACAGTTGTAATATTTCTATTACAATTGGCATGCGCTATCGGTTATATCTACAATCATAATAAAGTCAACCTTTTTTACAACTGTTTCTAGCAGTTGCTAAATTTTGTTTTACAACTATTAAAAGTAATTATATCTCAACTGCTATTAATCAAAAATTTCATAATATTACAATAAACATTATTATAACATAGTATTCAAACACAATATTTTATTCAAATAAATATTTTATTTCAACATTTCAAATGGTACAAATTTTTTTGATCTCCACTATTGTACATTCACTGGTATATTTCATATTTACATATATTCCTCACTACATTGTCACTCGATTCACTCATATACAGACTCACACATACAACCATAATAAAGAAAAAATACACGAAAATTATTATATAAACTGCTACCTTTATTTTTTTCCTTCTGATGATTCGCTCGCAAAGTATGTGCAACTTCTTTAGTTCAATCATATATGCTGATATGCTTTATAACATATAGTAAGAATGTGAATGTTGAATACAATTTTTAGAATGAATCAAAAGGATAATTAGTACCTTTGGGAGTTTCTTACGGAAGATGACATCCAGTCTTGCATCGAGAGTGTTTTTACAAACAATTTTTCCATCTCTAGAAGCCAACACAATTCCTCCAATGCTGAACAATTAAATTTAATGTTCAAATGAGAATCAACTCGGTAATCAAGTGCATACACACATACACACTTGTAACAAGAAAACATGCCTACCTGATTAGCTGAACAATCAAACCTATATAATGCTGCTGAAATAAACAAAAACTATGTAAAGAAAATAATAAACAAAAATTGTAAACAGTATGAACCTGAATTAATTTATATATACAAGTTTCTCTCGGTAACAAATTGAGATTAACTTGGCAAAGCTGATATTATGTTACAAGTTATTTTATGTAACCATGTTTTATATATGGAACAATAACTTATTTCAGTTTTATATGTACAGATAAAAGGAAAAATGATCACCTTCCTTGTGTACTCCTGTTAACTCGATGCTTTTCAAGCTAGTTGCAATGTTTCATAATAACTAGTGCACTTTCCTTGTGTACTCCTTCCAACATGCATCACTGTTCCTTTTCTTTCCATCTTAATCATTTGCTTTCCGAACCCATAAAAGGGTACACATGAGTTAAGAACACAAAGGAATCATCATGGAAACAGGGTTAAGTCTCCTTAATCTAATCAAACATGCAAGTGGTAGTAAATCGCAAGCCAACATTTGTGGTCAAGAAGAAACTAACTTACAATAACCGGTTGTTACTGACTTGGTCAACGTGCACTTTTGTTCACTTTGTTCACTCGGTCAACGTGCACCATATGCCAATTGAGCGATTACATGTAATTTTAATTCTGATTCATTTGAATAAATACTATTCATACTTAATGTCTTTTACTCAAAAAGCTAATTAACTATGAACTGATCATAAAACAACGACAATCTTTAATTTTGTTTTGCAATCTGATAGTATGGAATAAGAAAATATAATAATTTTGGTAAATCTTTTTTAAGGTATACAGCTACTACCACTCTAATCAATACCAATACCACCATTCTATAGGTTATTGATGCCAAAACCATTCTATTATATATATCAATAATATTAAGTTTTGAAAACTTACCACTGTACCAATGATTATCGGCTTTGGATAATAAGATATACTTATCAACACAGGAATGCCCAAAGCATAGTAATAAAATATACATACAAGTTAATCGAATTACCATTAAAAATAAATCAGTAATTTATATGTTTAACCGTCAAAATATACATACAAGTTAACCGTAGTGTTTAATTGTTTTAAACTACCTTTTTTTCACAAGAGAAGTAGGATGGATGATAGTCTACTTCCATTTTGTTTTACAGAATAACGTGATTCCATAAAAAAGAAAAGGGCAACAACATTTTAGATGAACTATAAATGGGTAAATTTAAACGACAAAAACACCATTTAGCTAGAAATATTTACCAAAAAAATCACTCAACCCATAAAGAGTTTAGACAGTTCATCAAAAATTGAGGTAATCAGTAAACTGAGGATCGATGCGAGGGACACTTAAGGTGGGAGAGGTAGTGTGGGAGTTGGAAGAGGCAGCGATATTGAAAGAAGATCCTTTATCTGATAAGGGTAACCATGGGAAATTCAAAAGGTATTCAAATATTTCAAAGGAAATGAAAGTTATGTGATGTGCAGGACATCTTTAACGGCAAATATATATAAAGCACTCATCAAGATCCAATGGATTGTATTAAATAGTTTCTCTGCCAACCTCAGAATATGACATATGCTTTATAAAGAGTTAATGTTACATTTCAATCATTAGACACAAAATGAAAAATGAATAAGAAGTTAAATGCACAAATGAAAAGTATATAATATAAGATACAGGGTGGTATGGTAAAGTTGTTTATGTTTTACCTCACTTACTATATGTTTCTCATGCAGCTTTAGGGGACTGCAAGTGAATAATAAGAAATAAAGTACTTACTGTTATGATTTCTGACATAATTTTTGACTAGTTGTAGATGAATTTTATTTTCCCACTTCGCACATAATCAGTCAGTATAGTACACCATATTCTCGATGAAGCAGAACATATCAAACAACGTTTTGACTACGATCTCTTTCCAATAAGTGGCGATTGTGGAGATGTAAATCAGTAGCAATAAAGCAATAGTATCCCAGATCGGCATAGATAGGGTATGAAATCAAAGTCGCCATATATCCCGCAGTAAACTCTCAAGATCATAAAAAGGAAAAAGAAGCCCATACTAGAAATGAAACTACTGACTACTAATACTTGAAACCAAAGTTTGAGAAAATAACCTGATAATTAAACCATAAATTAATCATCTATATCTAATAAGCTAGATTCACAAATCAACATATTCTCCAGCATCCCAAAAATTAAACACAAAAATAACCGTACCCAATCACCGAAGATCCCCTCTGATCTAAGTAGTCATAGTAGTTGATTCTCCACAATCAAAAAATCGCTTGTTCCAAAATCGATACGGCAGGAAGGACGGTGAAGAAGGAAAGTTTGGCCACTCACCGAGAGCTTGGCGATGCGATGTTATCTTGCTGATAATTTGTGAGATCCTTAGCGATATGGAGTAGAAGTTTGTGGATCAAAACCGGATTGGTTTCAGTTATCAGTAAGTGTTATTATAGAAGGTGATTTAGGAGTTTCGATTCTCATATGAGAGAAAATATCACCACTTCTTTGTTATGAATCTCGATCATTAGGGCTCGGAATTGAATTTACTTGACAGCGATTGTGAAGCAACTCTTCATCGCGAAAGAGCAACGAAATTGGATAGAGGTGATTTTGGATCTGAATTAGATATTTTGGGGTGAAGGAAAAATAGGATTCGAATGAAAAAGAAATAAAGAAAAATAGCGTGAATTATGTTTCAGTGGGATAATGAAAATTTGGAGCAAACTAGTTGAGGCGGTGAAGGAAAAATCAGATTGACGTGGATTGGTAACGTGGACCATTGTATCGTATTCACCCGGATTGTTAATTTTATTCATACGGCTACTGCAATACATGTTGATATCTATGCTAACACATTGAAGCGTGCAATGTAATAAACAAAAAACAGCATGGCAATGACAACATTGTAGCTAGCAACACCATGGGCTTTCGTTGCGATAGACCGTCTATTGCGTAGTGACCTTGCGGTCGACACCCCTCCTAAAGCGGTGGACGACCCCCTTCTGTGGCGAGAGTACGAGGAAATTCCTCATAAATGTTACTTTTTGTCATTCCTTAATTAATTCCTTAGTTGGTTTATTCTTGTCCCCTAATGTGTGTGAATATATACACATAATTTTGAAATGAAAGAGAACATATTTTTCATGTTTATCCTTTTTAATATATTCCCAGCTTGTATATATATTTATTTATTTGAAATTCAAACCTTTGTGTATTAATATATACGTACAACTTAATTAACTAATTAATATCAGAGCTCGTACAGCAAGCGTTGATCATGCGGTGATGATTTCTTGAAGCCATGTTAACAAGCGATCCTCCGCCGCGGCCATGATTAGGGCAGAGAAATTTTTAATTTGGGGAAAGGTTTCAATTAATGTAAATTTTTGTATGTGTGCTGATTTCCTAATAAAAGCCTTATACCCACTTTAAAAAAAAACTTAATTAATTAATAACTTTTACATACAGCCTCCGTTTTTAGCAAATATAATATGAAACAGATCAGAATGTCGCCATGAAAACAACTACAATACTTTCATGGCCCAATTCTTAATTGTCCAAAATTCCATTTTCAATATTTTAACATTTTATTAAGTATTACTGTTTATTTTTAAATTAAATTAACCTACTTCTAAATTATGTATATTTTACAGGGTGTTACATCACTGCACCAGTGGCATGGGTTAAATCCATACATCGTTCTTATATGTTAAGGAATTTCCGATGACCTGTTTTTCCTAAGTAGGCTCGTGAGTTATGGCATACTAAACCTACGAGGCCATTTGACATTCAAAATAGCTTAGATGAAAGGATTACGTCTTGTACTGGCTTCCCAATCGTCGTTGGCATGCCCTTAGGTTTCCTATTGCACGATCCTACAGAACATGGTTGTAATGTATGAAGGTGAGGTCTCCATCGCCTTCTGGTGGTCGTGATCCCTCTCCAGGGTATGATGCCTACATCCTCTCCTCGAAACAAGTTCATCACATTAAATTGGTCTGAGCAAGAATCGTTTGATTTTGGTTTATAACAGGAAGTCCAGGAACCAAATAATGGATAGCAGTGATGCGAGGTTGAGTGTTATGGGTTATAGTTGTAGTTCCTTGGTTAGGACCAGGACTTGGACTGAAGTAAGAATGACCAAGTTGATTCGCTCCCACTATGGAATTAGCTCACGTGCCGTCATAAGACATCCTTCTCTAGTGGCTTTGGCTTCTTTGGAGGGAAACCGACGAAGAAATTTCATAAACATGGTTGTTAGGAGAGTGATCCCGTGAGTCGATTAAGCCTTTTCTGAATGACTAGACGATGCCCAGAGATTATCGATCAGAGTTGAGTTGATTTCTGATTCCCAAGCTATTCGCTGATTCTTATGCTTAGTCCAAGTTTGTGCGAGTCTATATTTCTTTTGATTGCCGGACCAAGAGGTCGAGTAACAACATGCAACATTATAAATTTGTGATCCCACTAAACCGAATAATCTAATTACTACGTAGGAACACTATCTTTATTCAATACCTCGAAATTCAAGAATGTTCAAATACAATATATAGTTCAACCTACAAAACCAAAGATAAGAAATAAAGATATAAAACTTATAACGATTACCTATATACACTAACAACCCAGTAACTCAAAGGACAAAAATAGATAGAGTAATTGACTTGTAAAAATAAATTTTATTCTATTAAGAAAATGCACATCTCTTTATTTTTTTTAATTAATTCACATAATGCCTTTGCTTTTCTAAAATGAAAAATCATTTCTTCTATAAAAATATCAACTAGATAAAATGTGAATTGTCCTATCAATAGTATTCTAAATTTCATCTATTTGTCATACTTCTTGAGAAAGTTTACCTATTATGACTAGACGCATATGCTTTTGGAATAAGTACCTATCCTGGGGAAAAACATTTACGTAATTTGATTATAAACCAAATTTTTGTAGTGGACCCATCTAGAAATAAGTAATATTTTGATTTTATTTTCTATACTAGAATATAAATAAAGCTTTAAAACATTAAATATATACAAAAGAAAATCCTTAAAAAAATATTTAAATGATTTCAGTTACGAATGTGGTGTAATTATGAATATATACAATCATATAAAATAAATATTAATACTCAAATGTTCTAGTCAACATGTATCGAGAACAGAATACAATATATCCATTGATATAAGTGAATGTATGCTATTTATATTATAAATGGTAATTTACTCATGATCATTTAGACACCAATGGGATACACACATGCAAATTTTTGGAATAATCATAAAACGACTCAACAAGGGTCATATAAAGTTAAAAATCAAGTAGAAAATATCATGTGATGATGTATTATAGTGATTTAACTTGAGAATAATGTGAATTATAACTATTTAAATTATACTTATCATATGATAATGGTGATCATGTTAGGGCATAGTTGGGTATACATTGAACCACTTAAAGTTCAACAAAAATTAAAATAGGGTTTGTCTTTTTTGAATAACAAATTAGAGGCACCATAATTGATAGAGCACATAAAGTTAATTTCTTTGGATAAGACAAACCAGTTAACCAATAAATATTATCAGATTGAACCTTAAATTTTAATGTTGTATTCTGTAATTAACCGCGTTATTAGAATGTTGATTATTGACCAAGCTTTAGACATAGCGATAACAATAACGAAAATAAAATGTGCATAATATATCATTGCTTCGTTGCTTCTCTTTGAAAGATATGAAGTTCGATTCCATTTAGATGATCTATAAGCAACTGGACTCATATTTGCTACTAAATTTTAGTTTCACAATACGTAAAGAAAGTTGAATGCTGCTAAGTACAAAGTATGAGTCACACCGAATATGATACGATGGAACAAGATGTGGTGATGTTGCCTTGAGTTGGTTGTTGAAACCATTTTGAGTTGTGACCAACTAGCGATGTAGTTGATCTCGACGGTGAGATTTGATGCAAATTACCATGAGTGCGCCAGTTACTTAATACCCAAATTTGTTATAGAAAGTTGAATGATGCTAAAGACTAAGTTGCAAAGGAGGTGCTAGACAAGTTATAAGCTGATAAGGTAGGAAACTTTGGGGTAGCCATGATGAAGTCGTGCTACTAGCAAGTCATATTTGAGTCAGTCTTTCCTAGCGATGTTGCTGCTAGAGCCATCATGAGTTGTGTTGGCTAGCGATAGGCTGGGAATGTTACCAAGTGAATGGGCTATTTTGGGACCGCTATAGAATGACATGTAGTAGCCGAAATAAGGTAAGTTGGACCGTTGTAGACTAAGTTTGGAATTGGGATGTGATTAGTTGTCTTATCCTTCTCTAATGAGTTAGATATTGAACCCACTTCATATTTTGTTACCCAATTGTTGACATGATGTGCTTTTTTCATCAATTGGATTGGGGTTAACCTAAGTTTAGGCAAGCATGAGTGAGCCAGTCGTGGATTAGCTAGTGTGGCTTTAATTAGGTGATCCCTGATTTAGTTGGTTTAACCAAGAAAATTGCGCACCATTTTGACTTTAAATCTCTTTTGAAAGGCAAATGAACTTTATTCACAACAGAGTAACAATTACATGCTATCTACAAGACTATACCACAAATCTGTACACTTTTGGTATTGAGGGAAAAAAGATTACAAACATCCATACAAAACAGAAAAACCCAATATCACACTTGAGCTAGCTACTGTATCACTATGAACCATCAAGAAACAGAGAGTTCTCAACTGTCTGCAAAATAGTCAAACTTGCTAAATATCCTTAGCACTTCATTAACATTCGACCAGCTTCCATTTGCATCATCACTTCATGACTAGCACTTCAGCTCTAACCAAAATACTAACAGCACTAACCAAAAATCAAAAATCTCAATCATCTCAGCAAATCATAAACAAGCTTTTATACTGTCCATAATATTCCTGTTAATAATAACAAATAACTCATTCAAATTTAAAGAAGAATTAGAGAAAATCCTTCTATTCCTTTCGGCCCAAACCTCATACAAAAAACCTTCAACATCTTCAACATCAGCATGTTTCTTCTAATTCTCCATCTAGTAGCCTTGAATAAGGTGAACCATTCATCTCTGCTAACTAAGGATGGCCTATACATGTTACCTACAACAAGAATTCTTCTCCAGATCTGATAAACAAAGGTACATTCAAAAAACAAGCATGTATTACACTCAGCTTCAGCTCTACAAAAGACATACAGTTGATTAGGAATAAGACCCATCTTATATAATTGTTACTCTGCTTCCAAAAAGATGCCATTGTCTAATCCTCTTCTATGCATTAATGCATTCTTCACATAGCACTATGTGACTGGATGCAGTGGTTTGCTTTTTTCAAATGTGGTAGTATACTCATGTTTCCAACATGGAAGAAGTGACGATTTCATTCATTAAACCTAGATGGAAGGGATTTAGGGATCCAAAAACAATTTGAAGATAATAGAAAAGATTAATGAGATAGGTTTATAAAGGCTACTTCTCCATCTCCTCTTACTTTACTATATAAAATAGAAAGCAAAACTACAGTTAAATTTTTAGCCAGGTCCTCCTTGATTCTGATCATTTGCCATGGTGATTTAGGGTTTGGTGAATAGGATAATAAGGTCGAACACTTGTGAAAATTATCAGAGTAGGCAAAGGAATTATGGGTATGGTTCAATTGGGTGTTTAATGGTGGAAAATTCAAGAATGACGTGGATTTTATGGGATCTGACGGCTGTGTTCTTGCAATGAACGGTTTAGAAAGGTATTCGATGAAATGCCAATATACCCTTGTTCAAGAAATGAAATGCCAAATTCCAGATACTGGTGATTCAATGCATGTAATAATCATGCACAAATTGAACATTACACCAACAATGAACAAATTTTATCACTGCAAATTGTGATCCAAGCATTACAGCAACTCTTCATCAATTCATCAATTCAATTGCCACTACTCTTTCATCAAACTAACAAGAACACATAGCAAGGTAGGAATTATAAAGGAGACAACAAAGTACTGGAAATTAAAGGTACAGGAAATGTAAATTTGAATGGAAATGGTAATGGAAATTAAAAGTGAAGTATGGCAAGAAACTGATAACAAAAATGAAAGAATTGGCTCCAAACTTGATCACTTCTCATCCTTATTTTCAGACAATAATCTTGCACATTTATACACATATTCCTCCAACCTTAACATGCCAATATTAATCTCAATTAACATAATATTAGTTGATTATAAGGCCCATTAACTCATTTCACATTACAACATTGCACGACCTTTGATTTACCCAGAAATAACTGCAGAAACACCATGTACCAGTGTGCATGTGCACAAGCTTGCATGCTGATGCACTCCTTGTTCTTCCTCCTCAAGTGTTGCCCTCATCAACCAAGGACTCTGACAATTCCATGGCATCTTCCAGCAACTTCTCCGAGGACCCTTGTCCTACCTCTGATGAACTCTGCCTGAGAGCTTCTCCCCTTTGATTTCCAGTGCCCACTTTCTCTCTAATCCACTCACTTGTCAATGTTATCAAAGATAGGTTGTTACAATTCCTCTCCCCTTCAAGAATGGATCTTGTCCCCAAGTCCAGGGTGGGAAACCTTCTGATCAATGGCTAGTGTCCCTCCCAAGTAGCCTCCTCTTCTGGTTTATCTTTCCATTTCACTAGCACTTGTACCACTGCATCATTGTTACGGGGAACAATTCTTCTATCAATAATTCTTTCAGGTTGCTCCACTACTTCTTCCACAAAACTAAGAGCATCTTGCTGCACAAATATCCTCTCTCCTATTATTTTCTTCAATTGTGATACATGGAAAACAAGATGGCTTTAGCATGGCTGGGTAATTGCAACTTGTAGGCAACTTCACCTACTTTCTCTATCACTTTATAAGGACCATAGAACTTTGGAGATAGCTTGTGAGTCATATGATTTATTACCGTTATTTGCTTGTATGGCTGGAGCTTTAGAAACACCCAATCCCCTACATCAAATATCCTTTCGTTCTCCTCTTATTTGCAAATTGGCTTACCCTTTCTTGCGCAGTCTTTAAACTGTCCTTCAGTAATTGTAAAACAACATCTCTGGAATACAAATGATCTTCTACTTTCTCTGCCTTTGCAGTATTGGGTATGTAAGAGAGTATGGTTGGAGGGTTAATACCGTACACTGCTTTATATGGGGTGGTGTTTGTAGATACTTTCCAGTTGGTATTGTACCAATATTCAGCAATGGCCAACCAGTTAGACCACTCATGAGGCTTGTGGCAAGTGAAACACCTAAAGTAGCATTCTAGTACCTTATTCACTACTTCGATTTGACCATCACTCTGTGGATGGTAGGCTTTGCTAAACTTCAATGTACTGCCTTGCAACTTGAAAAGTTTTTGCCAGAATTTGCTCAGAAATATGGAATCCCGATTACTGACAATAGTTTTTGGTAGGCCATGAAGTTTAAACACACCTTGGAAGAAAATTAATGCCACATCCTTTGCTGTATAGGGGTGGGAAAGAGGAAAAAAGTGGGCATACTTGCTTAGCCGATCAACAACAACATAGATGACAGTAAACTTTTGGCTTTTAGGTAAACAAGTAATAAAATCCATTGATAAATCTGTCCAAATTCTTTCAGGAATGGGTAAAGGCTGAAGCAAACCAGGGTACAAAACATTTTCATGTTTGTTTCTTTGTCACTCCTCACAAGCCTTAACATATTGTTATACATGCAATTTCATCCTTTTCCAATAAAAAACTTGTCTCAACTTCTTCACAGTAGCTCTTACACCAGCATGTCCTCCTAATGGGGTGGGATGGTTCTCACTAATTAAGGTTTGAATTAATGGGAGGAGCTTGTGGTCAACAAGAAGCTTGCCTTTGTAATATAGCATATCTTCTACTGCCTTATACTTTTCTAATAATTCATTCTTCTTTACTTCGTGCAGCTACTCCTTATACCAGTTTGAATCACCCAATGCCCTCTTCAATTCGTCCAGCCAAGGAGTTCTAACCATGATGATATCATACAGCTGTTCTTTTTCCAAACTTTCATCATTCCTTCTGGATAATGAATCTGCCACTATATTCTCCTTTCCACTTTTATATTCTACACTGTAATCAAATCCATGAAGCTTTGCCGTCCATTTATGTTGAAGTCTTATGGTCCATCTCTGAGTTAATAGGTGCTTAAGGCTCTGATGGTCGGTTTTTATAATGAATCTTCTACCCATAAGATAATGTCCCTAACTTTTTGTTGCAATGATGATGGCCAATAATTCTTTTTCATAGGTAGACAACCCCAAATTTCTACCATGCAGTGCCTTACTTAAGTAAGAAATAGGCTTGCCATTCTAAGCTAAAACAGCTCCAACTCCATTTCCACAAGCATCACATTCTTGTGTAAAAGGTAGAGTAAAATCATGGAGGGTTAATATAGGGGGGTTTGTTAGACATTGCTTCAATTGATCAAATGCTAGTGTAGCTGCCTTGCTCCATTTAAATGCATCTTTCTTTAATAGATTTGTGAGTGGTCTAGCAATAACTCCACAACCCTTAATATATCTTCTGTAATACCTAGTCAGCCCCAAAAATCCTCTTAAAGCCTTCAAATTCTTAGGAGTAGGCCAGTTTTGCACTGCCTCAATCTTACATGGATCTGCAGCTATTCCTTCACCTGAAATAATTTGTCCTAAGTATTGAATGGATGGTTTGGCAAAGTGGCATTTGGATGGTTTGATTTTCAAGGAGTTCTGGTCTATGGTTTGTAAGGTTAATTTGAGGTGCTTGAGGTGATCATCCCAGTTCTTGCTGTATACTAAAATGTCATCAAAGAACACTAACACAAACTGCCTCAAGTGTGGCTTAAATATTTCATTCATAAAGGACTGGAAGGTTGAGGGGGCATTAACCAACCCAAAGGGCATTACTCTGAACTCATAATGTCCTTCATGGGTCCTAAATGCAGTCTTGTAAATATCATCTTCATGCATACGTATCTGATGGTACCCCGACCTTAAATCTAGTTTAGAGAAATACTTAGAACCATGTAGCACATCAAATAAATCTTCTATTAAAGGAACTGGGAATTTATCCTTAATGGTTTGAGAATTTAGGCTTCTATAATCAATAAACATGCGCCATGTACCATCTCTCTTTCTTACCATCACCATAAGAGAAGAGTAAGGACTGTTACTGGGTCATATTATATCAGCCTCCAGTATTTCCTTTACAGTTTTCTCTAACTCATTTTTGGTATGGTATGAGTGTCAATAGGGCTTCAAACATACAGGTTTAGAGTGGAGTAATAAATATATTTTATGGTCATGGATTCTTGATGGTGGAAGGGATGTATTGGGATCAGTAATGGAAGGAAATACTTTAGGGTTTCAGTTATTTCAAGTGGAATGGGAGAAATATCATTCACGGTTTGGTTGTTAACAGAAATAGCTTGCAAACAAACCATCATGGTTAGTTGGCCACTATTACTCTTTTTGCCTAACCTCTTTTTATCTACAATTTTGAATTCATCTTGCTTAATTCCTTGCCACACAAACTCCTTGCCTTCATACTGAAATTTGACCTGCAGTTTATCAAGATTTAATGTGACTTCTCCCAAGTCCTTCATCCATTGTGCACCTAACACGACTTGGCATCCTTTCAAGAGGGAATAATAGCAAATCCACCAGCATTGTGCATCCTTTACATTTGAGAACCACTTCTTTACAAATTCCAGAGTTCTTCAGCTTTTCTTCATTTGCCACAGTGAATTCAAAAACTTTAGTGTCATCTATCTTCAGTCCCAACCTTCTGGCTATCCCTTCATTAATGAAACTATGAGTGGAGCCTGAATCGATAAGAACATGCACTGGCTTGCCTTGAATGTGCCCCTTAACCTGAATAGTGGTTAAAGCGGGTATACCGCAGAGAGCTTGGAGGGTAATGGCTAAAGCTTCCTGTGGTTGTGGGTCTGTTACATCAATCTCTTGCACATTATCCTCATTTTCCTCTTCGGTTAAGGGCATAAATCCTTCTAACACATAAACTTTAGGATTTTTACACTTATGATCACGAGTTCACCTCTCTTTACAACCAAAACATAGGCCTTGCCTTCTCAATTCACCGAGTTGACTTGGAGTCAATCCGCTTCTTTTTTCCTGGGTTTCAGAAGCAGTTTCTTTGGGTTCTGGGTGGGTGGTTTCTAATGCATTGGGTTTATTGGTTTGTGGAGGGTTAAGGTTTTTGGAAGTGGGGTTGTGATGTGAAGAATTCTTTTCATGTTTCTCGGAGAGTAAATATTTGGTTTCAAACATTTTAGCCAATGCTATAGCTTCTTTGAAATCATGTGGTCGAGAGGTCATAACATCATATCTAATTTCTTCTTTCAGCCGCCTAATAAATCGGTCCAACAGGAATTTTGCTGGTAATGTTTCAAGTACACCCTTTAATTGCTCAAATATATTTAGATAAGCTCTCACCGTGGTAATCTTCTTGAGTTTGATAAGAGTTTCATAAAGTCTCTCCATCTCCTCAGGATTGAAACGAACTAACACTTCTTCTTTAAACACTGTCCATGCAGCTGCATGCTCCACTGTCCCAATATACCAATAATACCATTGCAAAGCCTCTCCCCTTAAGGCAAATGCATAGATCTCTACCCACAACGCTTCATCAGTTTTGTGT
Source organism: Allium sativum (assembly GCA_030737875.1). Lineage (NCBI taxonomy): Eukaryota > Viridiplantae > Streptophyta > Magnoliopsida > Asparagales > Amaryllidaceae > Allium > Allium sativum. The sequence goes on along the minus strand of CM060909.1, from coordinate 672,274,447 downwards.
AACCTATAATACTGTTCCACTTGTCTCAACAAATTGGCAATGTCTTCTTCTCCAGAAAATGTAGGAAAGTCAATTTTTATGGTAGAGTGAGGGTACGAGTTAGGGGGAAATTGTGGATATTGATAGGGATAAGGGAATGGTTTTTGGTGGAATGGTTCTTAGATAAGAGGTGGTGGATTTCTGAGTACTACTACATTTCTAGGTGGAGATGGAGGTAGAGTATTTCTTGGGGGTTGTATTGGAGGTGGTGGTAATGGTGGTAAATTCTGCATTGGTAGTGGTGCATTCTGCCTTGGCAGTGGAGGAAGTACATTTGGTGGTGGCTGATTGTGCATGGGTGGGGGGTAGTGGAGGTATATTCGGTGGGGTATGGTTTTGAATAGGTGGTGGAGGTGGAGGAACATTCGGTGGGGTAGGATTTCTTGCTTGAGTTAGGGTTAGGTTTCAGTCAAATTAGAAATTCGAACTAACCTCTGATCGACATCCTCTCACTTCTTGTTCATCGTCTCTATGCCTTGCTCTAGATTCCGATTGATTTCCTCCTGCCTTTGCCACATTTCAGTGTCAGGATCGACATTCTGGGAGCTGTTGTCGAGATCCCCCTCATCATGGACTCCTTCAGTAGATCCGATCTCAGAATGACGCACTGATACCAATTTGCCCGGTTCTCCTTGATTATGATCATTTGCCATGGTGATTTAGGGTTTAGTGAACAGGAGAACAAGGTCGAACACTTGTGAAAATTATCAAAGTAGGCAGAGGAATTATAGATATGGTTTAAATGGGTGTTTAATGGTGGAAAATTCAAGAATGATGTGGATTTTATGGGATCTGACGGTTGTGTGATTGCAATGAACAGTTTAGAAAGGTATTCGATGAAATGCCAATAAACCCTTGTTCAAGAAATGAAATTCCAAATTCCAGATACTGGTGATTCGATGCATGTAATAATCATGCACAAATTGAACATTGCACCTACATTGAACACATTTTATCACTGCAAATTGTGATCCAAGCATTACAACAACTCTTCATCAATTCAACAATTCAATTGCCACCACTCTTTCATTAAACTAACAAGAACACATAGCAAGGTGGTATAGGAAATGTAAATTTGAATGGAAATGGAAATTAAAAGTGAAGTATGGAAAGAAACTGATAACAAAAATGAAAGAATTGGCTCGAAACTTGATCACTTCTCATCCTTATTTTCAGACAATAATCTTGCACATTTATACACATATTCCTCCAACCTTAACAGGCCAATGTTAATCTCAGTTAACATAATATCGATTGATTATAAGGCCTATTAACTCATTTCACATTACAACATTGCACAACCTTTGATTTACCCAATAATAACAGCAGAAACACCATGTACTAGTGTGCACGTGCACAAGCTTGCATGCTGATACACTCCTCGTTCTTCCTGCTCAAGTGTTTCCCTCATCAACTAAGGACTCTGACAGTTCCATGGCATCTTCCAGCAACTTCTCCAAGGACCCCTGTCCTACCTCTGACAAACTCTGCCTGTGGGCTTCTCCCCTTTGATATCCAGTGCCCACTTTGTCTCTAATCCACTCATTTGTCCATGTTATCAAAGATAGGTTATTACATTTTTTTTAATCAATCCTTAAGAAAACTTTGACTTTTAAGCTTCTTATTCAATAAATAAAAGACGGGTTTACACTCTTTGCCTTCTTCTACACAGTTGTGGGCACTACAGTAGCAACATACACTATTTTTCTATCACTTTTTATATTTTATTGATCTGGTTGTTACTTGCATTCTTTAAGCACTATTGATGATTCTTAACACCTGGTTGGTCTTGATCGAAAATTACCTTTTTAGCTCTCTTTGGACATTGATACCATCAATACCATGTTAGCAATGGTCGATCGATGCCGGTAAGCCTCATTGAGTCTGAAAATGTCTAATAATGATATTAGTAACTTAAATTATGTAATGAGCCAAGGAATATACTTGTTGTTATGAGTATGGATATCAAGTAATAAAATATAAATTTATCTAGGGTCGTAGAGCCTATTTACTTAGCTTAGGAGTTTAAGTTGTAAGTTAACCTTCGTTGGATGCCTAGTCCAAGCAAACGTTGGAGACGACCATCATGCTTTCATCCTGATTTGTTGCTAAGCATAGGTGTCAGGGCTTTGTCTAATTTAGATAGCTTCTATTTCAAAAGTCCACTGCTAAATCCACTTCTGTAGGAAGATCGACCACCATAGGCATTTATAGATTTAGATTTTCCAAGCTTGGATTTGGGAAGACAAACCAATCAAACTCTTGGCCATCCATGGATGTAATGCAGGGATGGATCACTAACCTTCTCCTACCGATCATCTCGATCAGTCCCTCTGTGCTGCATTTTTTTCTTCCTCCACCCCCAATTTTGACTCTATACTTTATGCATATGTATTTACTTCCATTATACTACCTCTCAATTACTATACGTTCTTATGCGACATTTATAATGCTAATATGGCACTTGACCGTCCTGAGCCAAATGCGAATTTTGTTCAGATGATCTTCTAGCTATGAAAAGTGGCATGGTGCCCAGTCGGCACACGCAATCACTTTTATAAAAATAACAAGCCATTATCTTTTCTATCATTCCAATAAAGATGCCTCGAGTAGATGATCAAATACTCTTTGTTCCATGTCGGTCAATCTTTCCATATCCATGTAAGTATTTACTTCTTTTGTTTTTCCTTCATCTTATTCCTTACCTTCCATTTCTAAAATCATCTAATTATAGGTGAAGAACTTGATTGTTGGGTAAACATTAAATGCTTTCTTAGTGGGAAATAAAATTAGTGGAAGGTAATGTCTATTGGTGATGTGTTGTGTCTTTAGAGCCAAGTGTCGAGTTTGTTTGTTTAAGAGTCACGTTCATTAATGTTGTGTCTATTTGAAAAGTCAAGTAAACCACTATGTATATGTGGTTAGTTGTTGTAGTGGAAGTAAGGGGAAAGTAAGTGAAGAAAAATGAGAAAGTAAGAAACAAAGAAGTTCTTCCTCAAAATAAAATTAAGTATTCTACTCTTCCTCAAATTGGTATCGGAGCCCGGTCGAAATCATGGGATTTCTATTTTTATGTGGTTCGTTCTCACAAAAGAAAATTATGAAAGATGGAGTAATAGAAAGGAAGAAGAGTTAATTTCCAAAGGGTTATGTGAGATTATTGAGTGTGGCTATGAATGGCCAAAAGTTGTTAAAAACATGATGGAGAAAAAAACTAAAGCATTTACAAGTTTGAGATTGAAAGATCACAATGCTTGTGTTGTGATGTGTGAGAACGTTGATGGAGTAGCATGCAAATACATTATTGGAGAAGATTCTGCAAAAGATTCATGGAATACTGAAATGTATGCAAAGGATACACAGAAGTAGTTGAAGAAGATGATGAAGAGGAGGTCGAAAAAGCTAAAGAGGAGCTGATGAGAGAGAAAGCTGCTAAAAAGAAGAACCAGAGGAAATGTTAGTGCTTGAGGACAACAAGCCTGAGGATGAACATGAAGAAGTACAGGATGAAAAGAAAAGAAGGGTAAAAGCGAAGGAGATGAAAATGAAGAAGAATCATCTGAAGAGGAGAAGGAGAACGATCATAAGCCTAAAGCCAAAAAAGCCAAAGCTAAAGTTCAGGCAAGTGAAAACAGTACTAATGCTGAAGTGGAAAATAAAGACAAGGAGAAGAATGATGAGGATAAACTGAAGGACAATGAATAAATTAAGAAGGCCGATGAAAAGAAGTCTGGTGATAGTGGTGGAAAAGAAACTCTTGGGGAATCAAAGAAAGATAAGGCGGATATAAATGAAACATACGAGAATAATGTCGTTGAGGATTCAGGCGATGCAGAAAATGGAAAGAAAATAGAAGAAAATGATAATACAAACAGTAAGGATTTGGAAAAAAAATCAAGGATGTAGACGAGGAAGATACAATAGGAGCTGCACTTATATGGTTCTTTTGGTCAGCTTGCAGTAACGAAAGAGCTGAACGAGTTGAAAGGTCTTAAGTCATGTAATCATACCGATGGTAGTAAAATGAGTGTTTTTGAGCCAGAAGAGACTGAAGCAATGGTTTACTTGCATGCAACTGTATGTGAGGCATCAAGGTTGTATCCATCAGTCTCGTTTAACCATAAAGTTGCTTTGAAAGCGAGAGATGTTGTAAGAGGGATACGCCTCCGTATGCTTATTTGGTCGATGACGTATACAAACCCCCTTGGAGGAATAAAGCATTTAAGTTTACGGGGGAGTTTTGTTGGGTAAACATTAAATGCAAGTTTAATGAGAATAATAAAATGAAGAGGCAAGTGTCTTTTAGGTGAAAAGGCAAGAGAAGTTAATGGTCTTTATGTTCATTCATGAAGGGTAGCGTCTTTGAGTCAAAAGTCATGTTAATTAATGACGTGTCTATTCGTGAAGAGTCGTGTCTGTTGAAATGAAGAATCGTGTCTGTTAAAGTGAAAAGTCATAACTGTTCATGAAGAGTCATGTCTGTTTGTCAAGTATCGTGTTCGTTCGTCAAGAGTCGTGTCTATCCGTGTCTATTTACAAAGGTTATGTCTATTCGAGTTGTAAGGTCATGTAGACCACTATATAAATATAGGTGGTCATTTTGTGTGTTGTAAGAGAGAAAAAAAAGGAAAGTGAAAAGAGTAAGAGAGAAAGTGAGTATTGTAAGAGAGGGAGTGAGAGGAAAAAGTGAGATGAGGGAAAAGAAAAAAATCTGTAAGAAAGTGTTGTAAGGAAATCAGAGAAAGAATTCCTCCTCTAAGTAATTGAAAGTATCCTCCTCTTAACATAAGTATTCCTCCTCCATATTAATTCTTCTTATCAGTTTCTTCAAATTGGTATCAGAGCAACTCTTCTTAAATTCTTCATTGATAATGTCGGGATAGCCTTTGTGATGCTAAATGAGAATTTGATCTAACTGAAGATGATCGCCATCAGGCTAGCGATTGATGCCAACCTTCACAATGTCAGATTAAAGAAATTGAACTTGGCAATGTTCAAGCAGTGGCCACCCCAAAGAGGAAACCGATAAAAAGACATCCATCAAACAGAAATAGACCTTAGAAAATCACTCTTCTCTAAAGTCTATTTCTTGGACCCTAGCCTAGGCCAATAATGAGTCAGAATCAAGGATACAATGTGTTTATTACTAGCAAAGAGGTTATGTGAGAAAAAGCTAACCTTAACAAAATAAGTGATGTTTTAATAATGTTGTAGTGGATACAATTTAACTTATAATGAATAGTTAATGTCTCGATCCCTCATCATGTGCAGTTGCCCAATGGTGGGATACAAAATAAGAGCTGAAGCGGAGGCTTGGTAAGCAGTGAATGCAGGGGCTACTAAGGCTCAGGATGAGAAAGAGGCCACCAATGATGCTAACAGAGAGGTATCCGAGGCTCGAAAAAGTGCCAAGAGGGTAAAGATAACAAAGATGGATCTAAGAGTGAGGGTTAAGAAGGACGTCGACCAATTGCGGGCTCCCCTGACTGTTGAAAACTGGGGTATCTACAACACACTGTTGGATGGATCTTAAGGCTATTAAGACATTAAAAGTGGTGAAATGTGTATTAACTACTTACTTATGAATATAAAACAATATTAACTCAATTTACAATAAGAAACAAGTAATCAGAGAATAAGTAAGTAGTAAAATGTAGAAAAGTAAATAACACCTGATTTTTATACTGGTTCAGATTAACCAATCCTACATCTAGTCCTACAATCCACCATCCAGAATTTCATTGTAACCGCTTGCTTTCCACGGGTGGCAAGAACACCTTTACAACCTTAATTTCACGGGCCACAAGACACACCTCCTTGATTTTACAGACTATGAGAACACCTTATCCTTATCATCAATAACTAACTATGGCAAATTGTTGTATCTTTGATACAAATTTTTGCAGATTCGGTACAATGATCCTCTAGACCTCTAATGGAACCTCTAATGAAAATATATCTTTGAATTCTTTGATGAAATAGGATGAAATCAGATAGATAATGATGTTAATTCAATTACAACTCTCCGATATTATGTGATTTGAAATTCTTTGAAGGGTTGGATTGAAAGAGCGTGAATTCGCATAGATAATTGAAAAGTATTCAATGGATTTCTATTGCAAATGTTCGGAGAAGGAAAAGGAGTAGGAGAAAATGAGAATTCTTGATATCAAAATTCGCTTTTAGGGGCCTATATATAGAGGTTGAAGAGATGTGTCTTTTGGTGAAGAGATGAAGGGAATTATATCTTTATTTAAAATTAAAAGAATAGAAAAAATGGCTAGCATGTTGACATGGAAGGATACCAATGTCGACATGGGGTATTGCAAAAATGAACAACAACACTAATAAGTGTTGCAAATTTTCAGCTGTTCAAATTTCTTTATGTTCGTGGATTTTGGTGATTCGGTTGAGGTTAATGGTTGATGAGCTTCGAGTATAATTGTCGTGGAGCTTTAATGAGATATTCTAATGTTCAAACAACTCCTTATTACTTCAAACACCTATCTTCTTCGGCATTCTTCTCTAATAGGTTTAGTCTTCAATTGCTCTGATTATCCTTCCTCTGTAATTCTTTTTTTGTACACTTGTTTATCTCTAAATGTCTCCATAATTTATTTGATGTAACTTTGCAGCTTGAAGATATGTCAGTAGTAATGTTTATATGGTTGTTGTCATTAAAATCAATACCTAGGGTACTAACAATCTCCCCTTTTTTGGTGATGAAACCCATAAAAATGTTTGAGAGATAAAATATAACACTTTTGTATTCGACTCCACCTAAATATGTACTTCCCTATCATTTTGTCTTGTATATTTACACCTTTTGTCCTCTCTTTTTATCAACCAAAAGGGAAAAAAGAGTCATTTAACTCACCACTAGACTATGTATAGAGATAAATTCATATAAATAAAACATAAGAGTGGAAACCAAAATAATTCAAAACTTAAAATAAACTTTATCAAATAATTAGATGACCTTCAGAGTTACCGACTTTACCAATGCCAATAACAAATCCTTTTCATATTTATCCAAGGTTCAATTGATTTCTTGTCACCTGCTTTGAGCATCCGCTATTTGGTACCAGAAAAACTATAAAATATGCACATTGGTACCCTTTTTATTCAGGGGTCCATGGGATGCCAATCCCATGAGTTTGAATGCCCTTTCAAAATATAATCATTAGATGAATAAACCTTATTAATAAAAGTATCAATATATTTTTCTTTTTCAATATTATCCAACCTCTTTGGAAACCATAAGTTAATGAACCTATTTGGAGGTTTGGCTTTAATTTTCCAGGTTTTGATTTGAACTTGGTAGCCTTAACTAACCTAGTACTTTGAGTACTATTTTTCTTTGATTTAGCCTTAGGGGCGTATCCAAGTCTATGTTTATTCCCTGTGTGTTTAGATGTAGATAATAAATTATCTAGATTATCCTTCCCTTTGTTAAATTTATCAATATCAGTTCTCATTTTGTCAAAATCCTTACTACGGTAAAGAATAATATAGTCTAAAAATGTTATTTTGTTATTTAGATTAGTGATCTATGACTTCATTGAATTTTTTATGATTCTAAGGATTCATTTTCACTTTTTAGTTTTTCAAAACTTCTGAGTTTCAAATCCTTTTCATCATTATACCCATTAAGTCCTTCAATTTCATCTTCTAGATATTGTTTTTCTTTAGTTAACCTTTCTTTAAATATTTTTAATCTATCTATTTCTGCCAAATTATTGTTGAGCTCTTCCCTAAAAATTCTATATTGTTGATGCATATTAGTCAAAATGTTAGTAGTTTCTTTATCAAAATTCCATACCTGGTCATCCGTTCGCTTGTTGACATTTTTTGTTTCTGAATCTGTAACGACCCGCGTTCTACGTATTGGAGGATCGTTGAATATTTATTTTATTTTCATGCGAAGTAATATGGTCGTGTAACTTTGGGAAACGACTAGTGGGGTCATTTCCCGCATTCTCAATTTTTGTCGAATTTTAAATGACCTTTTCCCCTGAGAGAGTCTTGTTTCGCCTATAACTTTTGATTGGTAAGGAGTTTTGACTTGAAACAACTACCATTGGATTCGAATGATGGTTTCCCATTCCGTAGAGTGGTCACATTAATAAAACGGACTTACCGTTTGGGAGATATGGCTGAAATAAGGTTTGGAAGATGGAAAAAAGCTTAATCAGGCTTAGTAGGGTGATTAGCAGTTAGGCCCATAACCCATTTCGGGATTAGGGTTATTGGAGGACTAAAAGGATCTGGAGAAACATTCCCTTTCATTTTTCTAGCCGCCACAAACATTCCTTGAACCCTAGTAATGGCCTCCATCTTCTAAATCTCTCTCTAATCACTTTCTAAACACTAATTAGTCAAATCTACATCGAATCAAGTCGGATTAGCACCAAATTCGAGGTAGAGCTGCTACACTACATAGGAATCTGAGCCAAATCAGTAAATGTTTCAGATTTATCACTACTTATTGGCTAAGGTGAGTAATTTGCATGTTTATACACTAATTATGGCTAATTAGGGGTGATTAGTGATAATTAGCGAAATTATACACCTAAAAATTATGGAAAAATATGTATAAATTCTAGAATCATATTTTATGTCACATATATAAACTTGGGTTAATTTGGATTAAGGTTGATAATCCCGGAATTTAGGGGATTAAGTGGAAAATCATGGATTTGGGTATGTTTGATCTAATATAGCCTATGTGATTGATATTTTGATCTTTTTGACTGAACCTCTGTGTTGTTACTGTTGTTTGAGATGTTTTATGATTGCATAGAAAAGTTAGAATGGTCGAAAACATCGTCATATGGCGTAAACACTTGCTGGAAGGAAGTACAGGGAGATAGATCGGGTCGTGCTCACCACCCTCGAACCGACCCGCCTCATCCCCAAACCGTACCGGCTCGCTCTCACCATGACCGACCCATTCACCGGAAGAGCCCCACGAGCCACTTGCTCAAGCCAAGAGGCTCGACCCCGATCTGCTCGCACCTGAAGACCCATGAACCGACTCGCCTCCAGCACTCGACCCGCCTCCCTTGAACCGAACCATGCAGCATACCCCGAACCGAACCGCTGTTTCCCACGAACCGGACAAGGAGAAGAAGACCGAACCGAATGGAAGCTTGTTTTCCTAACCGAAACTGAGGAGACCAAAAACCCGAGATGCAAAGGAAGTCCAAATGAGTAGTTATGGCTCAGGATCCAAATGGGAACCAACAAGTTAACTTCAAGAGTTGGGCTTTGCTGCTAGACATGTGCAAAGGGGTTATCGATATTTATAACTTTGGTTCAACATTGAGAGAGGGGTCATGTAGATGAACCAGAACCAGGGTTGTGTGGTCTGGTTGACCCGTTAGGGTTATTGACTATGGACCAGTGCAGTAGGATCAGGGTAATAGTTGTATGGAGTGGGACTCCGTCGTGGCCCCAAAGGTCAATGTGGTCATAGAAATAGTTATACGAAGTTGGACTCCATCATGGCCCCAATGGATCTGGTGATCAAAGTGGTGGATATCCTATGCTTTACATACTGAGTGAGAGATGTGAGGATGATTGCTATGTTTGATGTTGCTATCACCATGACACGCACACTTCCACTTTACACTCTATGTTGGTGTTACCTTAGAGTATTGTACATCTTGTTGTGCTAACTCTTTGGTTGCAGGTCCAGGTCAGGTATGATTATTTATACCTGTTATTGCGTTATTTTATTGATATCGCTCACACCAGACTTTCGTCTAACCCAAAGTTTTATGTCTCTTCTTATTACTCTAGGTGCTCCTAAACGAGCAGACTAGAGACATGTTAGGTGGTTATGCACGGGTGGCTGTCCGGAGATGAGTAGGAGGCTTTCACGTACTTTATATACATATTCTTCCTGTGTTGTTGCTGGTCACTACTTTGGGCATTAGTAGTGTACCTCTTTCATTCCTTTAGAGACAATATTTTAAAGTTGTAATAATTAGATGAAGTTGTTTTTTGAATTCCGCTACTCTGATGGATATGGTTTAGTTTTCAGCTTATGTATTGTCTTGCCTATGTCATATCAAGTTATGTTATTATTATATTTTATTCCATGCGTTGTAGGATATACTACAGGTTCTTCGATAATCATTGCTTCGACCCTTTTGACAATCGTCGCGTGCTAGTCAGGCATTGGCACAACACATTTCAGGGGAAATGTTTGATGGTACGGGACGGCCGTCACACTTGGTATCAGATCCTAGGTTGCTTTTTTGACCTAGGGGAAGACATCAAGGAGAGATAGTATACGTATATGAGAGCGCGTATTTGTGATATTTTTGTTTTCAAAACTATATATATACCATTATTATATCTAAGGATGAAGTCACACTGTATTGGCACCACTAAGGGGATGGTTAATCGTTTTCTCTTTACATATTGAAAGATGAGCTGGATTATGAGGAGTACGGTGTGGAACTCCGCATCGGGAGTTTAAGAGGGAGCAGGTTCAGAGGCCAACAATGGGAATGTCCCTGATATAAGGACGATGTTTACTGCCTTCATGTGAGAGATGCTTAAGGATGCTCAGGGAGCAGATCCCAATGCTGCTAACGGTGGTGGTGCAGTAATGCAGGCGCCTAGAGCCGATTTCCCCAGGCTTAACAAGGATTATACTAGCCTTGGTGGGAAGACGTTCCACTGAACGAAATCAACTATGGAGGTTCAAGGTTGGATGAATAGTTGTGAGCGCATCTTCGAGGATTTGGGGATCGATGATGCAATGGAGAGAAAGCTAGCATCGCGTCAACTTCAAGGACAGGCAATGAATTGGTGGAATACTATTAAAGCGGCTACTCCCGAGGATCAAGATTTTTAGAATCAGCTTAAGACTCGCTTCAGTGACAGGTTTATTCCAACTGCTCAGAAATCATAATTGTTTAGGAAATTTTTGGAGATGAAGCTTAATAGTAGGGCAGTCGCAAAATATATTGCTAAATTCGATACTTTATCGAAATATGGATTATCTCTTATTGATACTGCCGAGAAGAAGAACGAGAAGTTCATAACTGGCTTAGATGAGTACTTGGGGGAAAGTGTTATAAATCATATCGATGAGACATTCGAATCCATTGTGGGAAAGGGATTGAGATCAGAGAGCCTTTACCTTAAGACGAAAATCGAGGTTGCTATTGCATCTGCAGGAGAGCCAAAACTGCAGGCAAGCGGTGAAGGCAAGAAAATTTTCCAGAACATGAGGAAATAGAACCAAACCAAGAATGGTCGGAAAAAGAAGGATAAGAAAGATGTCGAGTGCTTTAGCTGCGGCAAGAAGGGCCACTATGCCAGAGACTGTCTAGCAAAGCCAGGGGAAAGGAAGTGCTTCAATTATGGCCAAGTGGGAAATCTCAAGGATAAATGTCCACAACCCCCTAAGGAGTAGCATATCGTGAAAGCATATGCTATCAACGTTGTTCCTTCTTCGTTGAATGCCCCAACAGCAGCGAAGAAGGGAAAGGGTTTCGTTATCCAAGGTATGCTTTCTATTTATGATGTTCCTGTTCGAGTACTGTTTGATACCGGGGCTTCCCATTCCTTCGTATCTAGTGACCTAGTAGATAGGTTGGGATTGGAACCCGAGATTGTTGATAGACCTTTACTTGTGACGAACCTGATCGGTGGTTCAACTAGCCTTTGTATGATTTGTTGCAATTTGATCTTATCGAGTCATGGATGTATGTTTGCTTGTGATTGCTTTTTTTTGGGCTTTACTGGGTTTGGCATTATTTTGGGAGTCGATTGGCTCCAAAGGTATGGGGTTGTGTTAGACTGTGAGGGGACTTCGATGACCATTAGAGAAGATGATGGCAGGAGGGTGGTATTGGGTTGCCTACCTAGTGATGGGGTGACAGCTAGTTTTCTAAATTCCCTCAATATCCCGCATGATGAGTTGTCAGATGTGCCTATTGCTGGCGAGTATCCGGACATCTTCGGGGAAGTGACCAGACTTTCACCACACCGAGAGATCGAGTTTCAAATTGATTTAGAGAAAGATTTCAGACTTATAGTGATGCTCTTCGTTGTATGGCGCCAAGGGAGCAGAGAGAGATCGAAGTGCAAGTAGGCGATCTTTTGAAGAAGGGATTTATCCGAAGAAGTGTTTCCGAGTGGGGATCACCAGTTGTGTTTGCTACTAAGTCCGATGGTTCCCTTCATTTATGTGTGGACTACCGCGAGTTGAACAAGGTGACTAGGAAGAATAAGTATCCTCTTCCATGGATAGATGATTTGTTTGATGGACTAAATGGAGCAAGAGTGTTCTCCCAGTTGGATCCCGCGACATAATTTCATCAGCTCCGAGTTGCAGCTGAGAGTATACCTAAAACAGCATTTGGACGCCGTCTGGATTCTATGAGTGGTTGTCATGCCTTTCGAGATGACCAATGCACCTACATACTTTGTGGATCTTATGAGTAGAGTTTTCAGAGATCAATTGAATAAGTATGTTCTTGTGTTCGTGGACGATATCTTGGTTTACTTGAGGACAAAGGAAGAACACAAGGAACATTTGACGGTAGTGATGGAGGTGTAGAGGAAACACCAATTGAAAGCAAAATTTTCTAAGTTCACTTCTAGAGGAGGGAAGTGAGATTCTTGGGCCACGTTGTTTCAGAGAATGGTATTGCCGTGGATCCTGCGAAGGTGGCTACGGTGCAAGATCAGTCTACACCCAAGAATGCAACGGACGCGAGAAGTTTCTTGGGATTAGCTGGATATTATCGTAATTTTATTCAAGACTTCTCCAAAATAGTGGCACTATTAAATCAGTTAACCAAGAAGAATCGAGCCTTTGTTTAGGACTAAAGGTTTGATAAAGCACTTAAAAGTTTAAAGGAGAAGTTAACTTGTGCACCAATATTAGTTATTCCTAAGGGGAACGAAGAGATGACAATATACACGGATGCTTATGGTACCGAAATAGGTGACGTACTGATACTAGGAGGTAAGGTTGTAGCTTATGCTAGTCAGCAACTGAAACCACATGAGAAAAGATATCCTACCCATAATTTGGAATCAGCAGCGATCATGTTTGCGTTGAAGATGTGGAGACACTATCTTTTGGGAGAAAGATTAGAGTTTTTTACCGATCATAAATCATTAAAGTATCTTTTCTCTCAGAAGGATTTAAATCTTCGTTAGCAGAAATGGTTAGAGTTCTTGGCTTCATATGATTTCAATATCGCATACAAACCCGGGAAGGGCAATGTGGTAGCTGATGCATTGAGTAGAAGACATGCCAATTTGGGAGCTATATTTCTTGAATGGAAGCAACTGAAGTATATCGCGGGATATGATTTCAGACCTAAATGTGAATTGGATCCAGAGATGTTAGCAGGTTTGATGATCAGACCGACTTTGATTGAACGGATCAGTTCCAGTCAGAGGGACGATCCTAATCTATTGGAAATCTTCTCCAAGGTAGGGATTGATATCGACGGTGAGGGAGTGAACAAGTATGGACTTGATCGAGAAGGATGGCTTTGAAAGAATGGGAAATTGGTTGTACCCAACGTTAATGGATTGAGAGATGAAGTGCTTAGAGAGTGTCATCACTCGAAACTGACTATACATTCCGGTGGTAACAAAATGTATCGAGACATAAAGTAGAATGGGATAGCATTGACAATAGATTTTTAGAAGTAAATGAAACTCTAGATCATGTGACTATACACCCTAATAGGTGCGACCTACATAACCATGTTGCCTGCACGATTTCTGTCATTTCCCGGTTGTGAGGCTAGAGGCCACGCTTATCTCTGACAGATCACAAGTTTTATTCACTTTGAATGTCACATGTCATACCCGCCAAATCACAGATTGATTTCCCCAAAAATACCACGGGTATACAGCTAAGAGAAACGAATTCCTCTGCCACCAAACGTAAATACGTTTGAAGAGATCAACTTACACGATCTATTAAGTATACTCTATCAGACATTCTTCCATATAGGTCGTCCTAGGACAGGACAAACCGAAGGCACTATTAACTACAACCATCTTAGGCAATCTTTACCTAAGATTTATAAAACAGCCCTTGCACTTTACTCCGTCTTCAAATAACTTTGGCATATATGATTCGCAACGCTTATGCCAATACGGAGTGATTCTTCGGATAATAATCCAACTGGTCTCTCCATATTAACAACGTTAAAATGGTCAAAAACTTCGATAGTCGATGAGTTAACTATCAAAGAAAAACATGTGTGCAAACAACGATATCATTTCCAGATGGAAATCATATCGATCAATCATCATTGAACATTTATCTCTCTATTTAACTTATTCATTTTTTTCATCTCCTGTTTCCATGTATTCAACATTTCTTATTTTCTAAATTTAGAAAATATACGTTATTAACAATGGAAAACATTTCCATTTCTTGTTTTCTATATTCGAAAACATTTCTGATTCTTATTTGGAAAACATTTCCAAAACTCCTTCACTGGATTTAAACTGATGTTTAAATCAACCATCGCCATGCCAACTCAAACCATTTATTAAATTCACTTAACCATCATTCACTATCAAACCTTAGTCATTCCTTAGTTAAGAAGGAAGTCAATCAAGTTCGGATGTAATTACCTCTCATCCCTTAACTGAACAACGTTTTAGCTTCGGAATAGACAAAGTTTATCTTCTAAACCTTTAACAAACTTCCTTACGTAACTCTCGGATTCTATTTACGAATCCACTTCTTTATTGAAAACATTGGTTATAACGATAACGTTATAATCCCTACTTCCGAAATATCTAACTTCAATTATAGCTTTTATTCTTTAATGTGAATAAATAAATAAACTCCAAATTTATAAATAAATAAATCTTAATTTAAACACCGGAAAGTATAAGTACTTTCCCGAATTCGATATAATCGAATTCGACGATTAACTCTCTTCGAATAACTAATATTCGATTAACTCACTTCAAATAACTAATATTCGATAACTCCTTCTTTAGAATAACGATATTCAATAATCTCTCTTTTCGAATACTATATTCGATTACTCCTTTCCGCATAATTAAATTCGATAAACTCCTTTCGATTAAACAAATCGATAACTCCTTTCGAATAACTAAATTCGATTAACTCCTTTTGATTAAACTAATCGATAACTCCTTTTGAATAACAAAATTCGATTAACTCCTTTCGATTAAACTAATCGATAACTCCTTTTAACTTTATTCGAATAACTAATATTCGATAACTCCTTTCGATTAAACTAATCGATAACTCCTTTTAACTTTATTCGAATAACTAATATTTGATAACTCCTTTTAACTTTATTCGAATAACTAATATTCGATAACTCCTAATTCGACTAACTCTAATCGATTTATTCTAATTCAATTAACTATATTTAATTACTCTATTGGTTAACTCTAACTCTAACTGGTTAGCTCTAACTGGTTAACTCTAACTGGTCAACCCTAATTGATTACCCTACTGGTTAACTCTAACTCTAATTGATTAACAATATTTGAATAACTAATATTCGACTAACTTCTTTGAATAACCCATATTCGATTAACTCCTTCGAAGAAATTATATTCGATTAACTCTCTTCTTCGAATAACTAAATTCGATTAACTCCCCTCGAATAACTAAATTCGATTAACTCCTTTGATTTATTCCTTTTCTATTTGTTTACTTAACAAATGACTATTCCCTTTTCAATGCTATTTATTTAACAAATAAATATTTCTTTTACCTTTTCTATTTATTTAACAAATAAATATTTCTTTTACCTTTTCTATTTCCCAAATGAATATTCCTTTTATCCTTCTATTTGTAAATGTTTTACGGATATTTCCCTTATATTTGTTTTCACAAATAATTTCCTTTATAATTGTTTTCATAGATAATTCCCTTTATATTTGTTTTCACAAATAATTTCCTTTATATTTGTTTTACAAATATTTCTTCTTTCTAACTCTTTGATTTTATAATATTTCCTTTTATAAAAATCCTTTTCCTTTTATATATAAAATCCCTTGATTTTATATAAATAATTTATTTTCAAAATATACTTTGAAAATCCCCTTTTTATATTCCAGTATTTCTTATGGTGTTTCAAATACCATATATCACTGCTCAGTATCACCCAAACACACACAATCAACAACAGATTGTATATCACATCATATATCACAATATATACGAAAAATAGTAAAATAAATGTTGAGGAATCCAGTTGGATTCCTCCAACATGTTTCCCTGCATCACAGATGTTAAACAACATAATTAACATCGATTTCATTTCAATATGAAATATTCTGCCAAACAGAATCAATATTTGATTAACGATTTATATATATATATATATATATATCGTTATCTATAATTTCAACCAATACACAAGCAGTTCAACCAAAGAGTTAACACACATCAATCCATAGATAATTATCAGTTCTAAGAATAGGTTATAAAAATATAACTGTTTAGAGTTGGTGAGTTTTACTCACATTGGCAGTTCATCGTTAAAGAACGATAAACTGTTTGTTTGATTTGAATCAAACAATTTATTTCGCTGTAAATTCAAACGAGTTCCACTCCACTCCCAGTTAGTTCCATTGGGTAGTGTCGGTCCATACGATCCTGACGGATCTTGTTTCGCTGAATTTCAATAATATATGAGGAAGTTATTCAGTTTACAAGTTAAAAAAAAATTAAATTAAACTAAAACTTAACTTCTGCTTTTAGTTGGGCTTAACTTCCCAGCCCACTCACTTCCAAATACCCACCCGCTTATCTATTTCCTTCTTCCACCTGATACACGATCCCGTACTCCAGTTCTTTATAGCCATTACGGCGGCTTCCAGCTCGAATACCTCCTTCATCTTCATTTTTCAAAATCAAACTAAAATCATCTAAATTCATCTCCTCGCTTCCTCTTCAACCTCATGCCATCATTGTAAAGCTCGACTGTGTCAATGGAAATCCATCGTGGACCCACTTCAGTAGCTCAACGAATCGGATCGACACCAAATTTGTTCGAATTCAACACAACTTTGCAACCAGGCGCGGAATCACCTCCTAAATCCGAAAACGAACTCGATTTGGTTTAAAACTCCTTAAATCTCACCACACATTCAACCCTAGGTTCGCTGTTAATGTTTTGAACACAGAAAACATGCATCGAGTTCCCAAAAAATGATACGAGCTTGAAAAGGACACACTCATGAATTCGAATACATGAATATCATGATTTATAGAATTTTTCTTTATTTGATTTCATTTTTCTTTGTGCAGTTTTGTGTTGAGGAGGACTGGAAATTTGCCCTGTGTTTATATGCTTGGGTTTGTGGCTGAGAGATGTGCGTGCGTGGCCTATCTTAGGTTCACCTATACTTAGATATTTTTTTCCATTGATTTTTATATTTTAATTTAAGCAACTGCTATTTGTAACGGTCCTTAAAATCCCTGTGACCGCAAACGATATCCAAAAATTACGAAAATTGACATGCCACTAGGGTTCAACATTATGGTCCCAACGAAACTGGTTTCGTCGAATTCCGACTTCGTATGCTCACATAGCGTATTTTTAATCATCAAAATACTGATTGTTCTTCACATTAATATCCCGTACGGCCACATACTGACTTCAAAAATCACGGAAATTGAAATCTAGCAATAATTTAATATTGCGGACCCAACAAAATTAGTTTCATCGGATTCTGAGGTCTTTGCAAAACTGGCTATTTTTAACGCTCTAAATAACCTATTTAAATATATAAATATATTTAAAAATAATTAAATTTAATATTTAAAAATAAATATTATTGTATATATATTCACAATGGAATACCATACAACTCCACTGGGATTTATAACTCGATATTTCAAAATTCCCAGTTATATCGATATTCGGATTATATTAAAAATCCTTTTATAATATAAATAAATCGATATAAATTATAAAGGAATTCCACAGCGACTTTTCTGAAATTTGATTTGGATATAAATCAAAATCTACATGAAATCCCGATTTTTCTCTTCCACTAGAAAAATATACTCCACCAGCACCTAACGTTTCTTGTTTCATAGAAATCCGATTTAAAACGGCTTCTGTATATTCAATTGAAGATCGAACCGCCAAATCGCAAACTGCCACGCCATTTTGAGCTCGATTATATTTATAATATAATTTATACGTTCAACCACCGTTAATTAAATATATTCGTTAATATAATTCAACTCTAAACTGAATTATATATTTTGAATTTCCCAGTTCACACCATATCGCCATTTCAGCCCATTCTGATTGTTTCAGAATTAAATATATTATTTAATTATTTATTTTAATTAAATATTCCAAGTTATTTAATTAAACGACCATTAAATTCTCTAAATCACTATTTAAATAATTAAATAAATTAATTATTATATCGCTGAAAAATGCGGGTCATTACATTCTTCCCTACTTAAAATAATTTCGTTCTCGAAATTGCTAAGGTAGAAAACAAACCCTATCGACTGGCCAGACTTATTTGTTCACTTCTCAACTTCAGTTTCCACTGGACTAATTTAATTTTAATTAAATTATTAATTCATTTCTATTAACAAATATTTTCAAAAATCCTGAAATTTTCTATCTCCCTAAATTTCTGGAAAATTTTGCCATAACCTCCTTTGTACAGCCCTATCGGTAAAACCATAACTCGCCTCTCTGGGCCATCTCCAACCCAAAAGAAAATCAAACTGCCAAGCAGCTTGCCAATCAGGCTCATAAATCTCATGATTATATCAAATGTAAACTTGTACCTTTTTTCGGCCATATCACTATATCTTTTGCATCTGTTACCAATTCAACATATACCAATGTTATTCCAATCAAATTCCAATCTGTTTTTATCCACAAATCCAACCATTCGCTTATACCTAAGTCGAATTCCATTTCAAACCAAAGTTCCATTCTCGATTTTTCCTATTTCAATTCAATTCCCACTTATGGGTTTCAATTCAATTTTCACATAATTGATTTCAATTTAATTCCAATTGCTTTTCCAAATTTTAATTCAATTTAGTTTTAATTCAACAATATTTTTCTTAGGAATTTTAAACAGTTTACCATATTGAAATCAAGCTTTCCTTTTCAGGATTCAAAACAATCTTGTTTCCTCAAAACAATTCAAAAACAAAATCTTTGGTAGTAATCCGTCACTTAGAACTCGAAAATGAACACTGATTATCCTGCAGTCATTATCAGAATTATTTTCCAGTTATCGAAGTGAGTTCAATACCATATCACTTTCAAAATCATTCTTAAACACTTTTATTTTGAAATCAGTTCAAAATATCATTCATAAATGCCTGGAATACAATTTAAAATCTCCCAGGATCTTAAAATTTACATATATTTAATCCAAATCTGTTAACAAACCCTTATTCAAATTTTCAGGGTTCTAATTTCAATTTTGACTTTAATTTCAGATTTAATTCATCTCGTAACACTTATACGAATTCTGATTGGTTATTTACATAACCGTTTCAATTATAATCTTATTCGATTATAATGACAACTAATATATCCAATATATTATAATCATTTCAATATCAATTTTTGATATCAAAATATAATTTGGTAAAATTATTTCATTTACCCTCTTTTCAAAACATACCATGTCGGTTCATCGTATTCAAGTGTTTAGTAACTCCTGTCGATACAGTGGATCAAATGATCAACCAGAAATTCATAAGCCACTCAATCAATAAATCTCCACAATATAAAACCATTTTAAATTGAATAACAAATACGCTCTCGAATATATACACTCAACCTCAATCTAGGGTATTACTAACCCTATCTCTACCAAGTCACGCCACAGAGCCAAGGTAATACTTAACCTTAAGCTCTGATACCAACTGTAACAACCCGAAAATTAGTGACCTTGATTATCTGATATACAACACATATCGAAAATCAAGAGTCGAAAATACCGGATGGTTAATGAAAGAAATTAGAGGGTGAGGAAAGATAAGATAGAAACTTAGAATAGAAATAGAAGAAGAACATACAACATCAGAGTAAACACGAATCTCACAGCGGAATGAATAAATATATTTCATAACATAACTTTGAAATACAAATCTGCACTTGAATATACATATCATTTCCAAAGTACAGCACTTACAACACAGCGGAAATAAACAATAGCTATATGATCCTGAAGCCTCCTGCTCTAGCACTTCAAGTATCTATAAATCCTGACTACTTGACTGCCCGTACAAAATTGGGCACCCAAGAGTTTAGGGAAAACAAAACAAAATAAACTCTGGGTCAGTCATGGGACAGATATGAGTAAAACAGTTTAAAACAGTTTGAGCCATTAAACAATATCTCATAAGACCACGTCGTATAACGGAATGGGTTTTTCCCTTATGAGAATCCAAAATATCTTTATATCAAAACCTTTTGATATTATAATAATGTCTATCAACCAAAATATAATAATCATCTAGCAGAAACGCTTTCATCTCACGTTCTACATATATAGTATACAATCAAAACCGCAAGCACGTATTGGGTAATGGATTTCCAACAATGACAAGGTATGGAACCACCTTTTCGCTAGTGTACCTCTAAAGAGGAATACACTGGGTTCAACAAGAACATATTGCAAACCGGCCACACATGACCGACCACTCATTTCGCTTGATTATATCGAATGTATATCACCAATGGTTGGGATCAGCAACCGTTTCCCGAATGGGACAGCATTGACTATAGATTTTTAGAAGTAAATGAAATTATAGATCAGATGATTTTACAACCTAATAGGTGCGACCTACATAACCATGTTGTCTGCCCGATTTCTGTGATTTCCCGGTTGTGAGGCTAGAGGCCACGCTTATCTCTGACAGATCACACGTTTTATTCACTTTGAATGTCACATCGTCATACCCACCAAATCTCAAATTGATTTCCCCAAAAATACCATGGGTATACAGCTAAGAGAAACGAATTCGTCCGCCACCAAACGTAAATACGTTTGAAGAGATCAATTTATGCAATCTATTAAATATACTCTGTCAGACATTCTTCCATACAGGTCGTCCTGGGACTGGACAAACCGAAGGCACTATTCAGTACAACCATCTTAGGCAATCTTTACCTAAGATTTATACAACAGCCCTTGCACTTTACTCCGTCTTCAATTATCTTTGGCATATATGATCGCAATGCTTATGCCAATAAGAGTGGTTATTCGGATAATAATCCAATCGGTCTCTCCATATTAACAACGTTAAAATGGTCAAAAACTTCGATAGTCGGTGAGTTAACTATCAAAGAAAAACATGTGTGCAAACAACGATATCATTTCCAAGTGGAAATCATATCGATCAATCATCATTGAAAATTTATCTCTCTATTTAACTTATTCATTTTTTTCATCTCCTGTTTCCATATATTCAACATTTCTTATTTTCTAAATTTAGAAAATATACGTTATAAACAATGGAAAAGATTTCCATTTCTTGTTTTCTATATTCGAAAACATTTCCAATTCTTATTTGGAAAACATTTCCAAAACTCCTTCTTTGGATTTAAACTAATGTTTAAATCAACCATCTCCATGCTAACTCAAACCATTTACTAAATTCACTTAACCATCATTCACTATCAAACCTTAGCCATTCCGTAGTTAAGAAGGAAGTCAATCAAGTTGGGCTATAATTACCTCTCACACCTTAACTGAACAACGTTTTAACTTCGGAATAGACAAAGTTTATCTTTTAAACCTTTAACAAACTTCCTTACGTAACTCTCAGATTCTATTTACGAATCCACTTCTTTATTGAAAACATTGGTTATAACGATAACGTTATAATCCCTACTTTCGAAATATCTAACTTCAATTATAACTTTTATTCTTTAATGTGAATAAATAAATAAACCCCTAATTTATAAATAAATAAATCTTGATTTAAACACCGGAAAGTATAAGTACTTTCCCGAATTCGATATAATCGAATTCGACGATTAACTCTCTTCGAATAACTAATATTCGATTAAATCACTTCGAATAACTAATATTCGATAACTCCTTCTTTCGAATAACGATATTCGATAATCTCTCTTTTCGAATACTATATTCGATTACTCCTTTTCGCATAACTAAATTCGATTAACTCCTTTCGATTAAACAAATCGATAACTCCTTTCGAATAACTAAATTCGATTAACTCCTTTCGATTAAACTAATCGATAACTCCTTTCAAATAACTAAATTCGATTAACTCCTTTCGATTAAACTAATCAATAACTCCTTTTAACTTTATTCGAATAACTTATATTCGATAAATCGTTTCGATTAAACTAACCGATAACTCCTTTTAACTTTATTCGAATAACTAATATTCGATAACTCCTTTTAACTTTATTCGAAAAACTAATATTCGATAACTCCTAATTCGACTAACTCTAATCGATTTATTCTAATTCGATTAACACTATTTAATTACTTTATTGGTTAACTCTAACTCTAATTGGTTAACTCTAACTAATCAACTCTAACTGGTCAACCCTAAATGATTACCCTACTGGTTAACTCTAACTCTAATTGATTAACTATTTTCGAATAACTAATATTTGACTAACTTCTTTGAATAACCCATATTCGATTAACTCCTTCAAATAAATTATATTCGATTAACTCTCTTCCCCGAATAACTAAATTCGATTAACTCCCCTCGAGTAACTAAATTTGATTAACTCCTTTGATTTATTCCTTTTCTATTTGTTTACTTAACAAATGACTATTCCCTTTTCAATTCTATTTATTTAACAAATAAATATTTCTTTCACCTTTTCTATTTATTTAACAAATAAATATTTCTTTTACCTTTTCTATTTCCTAAATGAATATTCCTTTTATCATTCTATTTGTAAATGTTTTACGAATATTTTCCTTATATTTGTTTTCACAAATAATTTACTTTATAATTGTTTTCACAGATAATTCCCTTTATATTTGTTTTCATAAATAATTTCCTTTATATTCGTTTTACAAATATTTCTTCTTTCTAAATCTTTGATTTTATAATTATTTCCTTTTTATAAAAATCCTTTTCCTTTTATATGTAAAATCCCTTGATTTTATATAAATAATTTATTTTCAAAAATATACTTTGATAATCCCCTTTTTATATTCCAGTATTTCTTATGGTGTTTCAAATACCATATATCACTGGTCAGTATCACCCAAACACACACAATCAACAACAGATTGTATATCACATCATATATCACAATATATATGGAAAACAGTAAAATAAATGTCGAGTCCTCCAACCTGTTTCCCTGCATCACAGATGTTAAACAACATAATTAACATCGATTTCATTTCAATATGAAATATTCTGCCAAATAGAATCAATATTTGATTAATGATTTATATATATATATATCATTATCTATAATTTCAACCAATACACAAGCAATTCAACCAAACAATTAACACACATCAATCAACAGATAATTATCAGTTCTAAGAATACGTTATAAAAATATAACTGTCCAGAGTTGGTGAGTTTTACTCACATTGGCAGTTCATCGTTGAAGAACGATAAACTGTTTGTTTGATTTGAATCAAAAAATTTATTTCGCCGTAAATTCAAACGAGTTCCACTCCACTCCTAGTCGGTTCCATTGAGGAGTATCCGTCCATACGATCCTGACGAATCTTGTTTCGCTGAATGTCGATAATATATGAGGAAGTTATTCAGTTTACAAGTTAAACACAAATTAAATTAAATTAAAACTTAACTTCTGATTTTAATTGGGCTTAACTTCCCGGCCCACTCACTTCCAAATGCCCACCGGCTTATCTATTTCCTTCTTCCACCTGATACACGATCCCGCACTCTTGTTCTTCATGGCCATTACGGCGGCTTCCAGCTCGAATACCTCCTTCATCTTCAATTTTAAAAATCAAACTAAAATCATCTAAATTCCTCTCCTCGCTTCCTCTTCGACCTCATGCCATCATTGTAAAGCTCGACTGTATCAATGGAAATCCGTCGAGGACCCACTACGGTAGCTTAACGAATCGGATCGACACCAAATTTGTTCGAATTCAACACAACTTTAAATCCAGGCGCGGAATCACCTACTAAATCCGAAAACGAACTCGATTTGATTTAAAACTCCTTAAATCTCACCACACATTCAACCCTAGGTTCGTTGTCAACGTTTTAAACACAGAAAACATGCGTCGAGTTCCCAAAAAATGATATGAGCTTGAAGAGGACACACTCATGAATTCGAATACATGAATATCATGATTTATATAATTTTGCTTTATTTGATTTCATTTTTCTTTGTGCGGTTTTGTGTTGAGGAGGACTGGAAATTTGTCCTATGTTTATATGCTTGGGTTTGTGGCTGAGAGATGTGCGAGCGTGGCCTATCTTAGGTTCACACATAATTAGATATTTTTTTCCATTGATTTTTATATTTTAATTTAAGCAACTGCTATTTGTAATGGTCCTTAAAAATCCCTGTGACCGCATACAATATCCAAAAATTACGAAAATTGACATGCCACTAGGGTTCGACATTACGGTCCCAACGAAACTGGTTTCGTCGAATTCCGACTTCGTATGCTCACACAGCGTATTTTTAACCGTAAAAATACTGACTGTTCTTCACATTAAAATCCCGTACGGCCACATACTGACTTCAAAAATCACGGAAATTGAAACCTATCAATAATTTAATATTGCGGACCCAACAAAATTAGTTTCGTCGAATTCTGAGGTCGTTTGCAAAATGGGCTATTTTTAAAGCTCTAAATAACCCATTTAAATATATAAATATATTTAAAAATAATTAAATTTAATATTTAAAAATAAATATTATCGTATATATATTCATAGTGGAATACCATACAGCTCCACTGGGATTTATAACTCGACATTTCAAAATTCCCAGTTATATCGATATTCGATTTATATTAAAAATCCTTTTATAATATAAATAAATCGATATAAATTATAAAGGAATTCCACAACGACTTTTCCGAAATTTGATTTGGACATAAATCAAAATCTACACGATGAAATCCCGATTTTTCTCTTCCACTAGAAAAATATACTCCACCAGCTCCTAACGTTTCTTGTTTCATAGAAATCCGATTTAAAACAGCTTCTGTATATTCAGTTGAAGTTCGAATCGCTAAATCGCGAACTGCCGCACCATTTCGAGCTCGATTATATTTACAATATAATTTATACGTTCGACCATCGTTAATTAAATATATTCGTTAATATAATTCAACTTTAAACTAAATTATATATTTTGAATTTCCCAGTTCACACCATATCGTCATTTCAGCCCATTTTGATTATTTCAGAATTAAATATATTATTTAATTATTTATTTTAATTAAATATTCCAAGTTATTTAATTAAATGACCAGTAAATTCTCCAAACCACTATTTAAATAATTAAAGAAATAAATTATTATATTGCTGAAAATTGCGGGTCGTTACAAATGTGCTTGTCCCAATTAAAAAGAAAGTCATGATTTCTACCGCTAAAGCCCGAATAAAGTTCTAAGCAGGCCTGAGGGAGAAGGGGCCGCCATTCCAGGAAAACATATTACCATGCCTGCCCGAAAAAGACTTGACTTATGCATCCATCTTCACATCTCACTAGCATATGAGGGGGTATTGGAAAAATTGAAAGGAAAAATTCTCTTGTACTTAGCATGAAGAAATGACACCCAAAGGAAGTCGTTTGATTGGAAGCAAGCCAAATTTTACAAGCGTAAGATTGGCATACATCCTGGGGTTCTGTAGAATGAGGTCGCCCTTGGTCTTGGGAAGACAAATGGTATCCCAAGAGACCCAATGATGTCTTCTAATATGATCTCTACTACCCTAGAAAGGAGGAAGCCAATGACATAAAGGAACTGAAGAAAGAAGTAGTGAGCGTCATGGCGGAAAAGACATGAGACCTAAGAGAATCAAGCACTGACTTAATGAGAACAACCTTCCAGCCTGAGAACGGAGGACTGGGTTCCATCTCAATATTTTCTCTTTGCTTTATCAATTAGGGGATCGAACATATCATTGAGCTTACACCCGCGATAGAGCTCGATACCAAAGTAGGTAAGAGGAAGAGTGGTTAACTGAAAACAAGAAAAGGACTAAATCCATAAAACTTTAGAGGGTCTATGGATATTGAGGGAACAAAGTAGCTCTTCGTGGCATTGACCAACTTCCCCGAGCACTACTTGTCAATGATCATTAGTGAAGATCATAATGTCATCAGTAAAAGACAAAGTAGATATGACAATACATCCACTGGGGATATAAAATCTTTTAATTTGTCTAGCGATAGTGAGAGAGTGCACCCCCTCCCCGAACCATGCCTTAGCCGCAATAACATAGACGTCGAGGAGAGAGGAACCCCTTGACATAACCCTCTTCCCGAAGGGAAGAAACCTTTGGTCACTCTGTTGATAAGAATAGAGAGCCAACAGTTCGAAATAAGTATCCAAACTAGATCAATGAGGTGCTCGGGAAAACCTAAAGCATAAAAACATGGATGATGAAGAACTACAACATGTGGTCATAAGATTTATCCATATCAAGCTTGATGACCACATTCGAACCATGAATCTTTTAATCAGTTTGGGGAATAAGCTATGGGATGATAAGGACATTATCAGTATCAGTGGACCTTTGATAAAGTTGCCTGGGATAAAGACATAATGTGATTCAGCATTGGTACGAGCCGGGATGCCAAGATCCTAGAGATGACTTTGTTTGAAAAGTTGCAATGACTTATCGATATGAAGTAAAAGCAAGAGAGAGGGTTATCAAATATGGGGATGAGCACAAGCTTGGTAGTAGTCTCGCTCTTGGGGAGCGTACTTTCAGAGAAGAAATAATGGATAGCAAAAGCGAACTCTGATTGACTGACCTCCCAGGCACTATGGTAAAAAAATGCGATTAAAACCACTGGGGCCACTCGCACTGTTCTTACTAAGTGATAAAATAGTAGATTGGATTTCCTCTAAAGAAGGAGGGCAGTATAACGCTGGCACCTCCGGAGGAAGGACAAGGAAAGGTATATGGGAAAGAAGTAAGGATTAGAGCAATCGACAGAAGGACACTACAAGAAGGACCGAAAGTGGAAAATGATGGTATCTTCTAACAAAATACAATATGTAATTTACTTTCAAATTCCACGTTTAAAATCCATAAATCATTTTAATTCAGGTATATATATATATATATATATATGTTCATTTTTATCATTAAGTAAATTAACCTGTATTTCTATCAAAATACTTATGTATATAGTTCTACGTTACTAATTAAATGATCCATAGTTCACAAATTATATTCCAAAACTATATATACATGTATGTATGAGACTATGAGTACTTATATTTCAAGCTCATATTGGTATTTATGTATTTGCTTTTGAAAACTTGGATTTATATTTCCAAAGCCATACTTCAAAATCCATAATCATTTCTACAAACTACTAATATATATAGTTATATTTAATCATTTATATGGGAAAATTAGTTTGATTAGAAAACATGGTTTTATATATGTAAGTCTAGATTATGCTCTTTTCTAAAATTATTTATTTACAAACCATATATTCATACTTGTAAAGCAGTAGATGTGAGTTTCTTAAATTCCAGAGTTATTAAATCAAAGTGATTTAAAGTCCATTGATCACAGGAGAATCCTTTTACTTTATTTCATACATACAAATATATATATATAATTATTTATTAAAACCATTTGTGTAACACCCCTAAAAATAAACCCTAATTAGTAAAACAAGTTAAATTGAAAAGGTTGGAAAGAAGAATGTTTTCTTAAAAAGTTAGAATTTGGTCATGGAAGTTATACTGTTGCGTTCATGGCAAGATTTGATCAATTTCCATATATAATATGCTAAGAAATGAGCTCATATGTAAAAGTTATGTGCTTTTTACATTTTTAAAATTAATATAATTCAAAATTTGAATTTTGATTCAAATTGAAATTTTGATTAAAATTCAATTTTTGATTAAATTTCAAATTTTAATTAAAATTCAAATCTTGCAAGTAATTAGTTTTGATATTTGAATTTTACAATTAAGTAAAGGCTGGTTTCGGGCAATTTCGACTTAGAGTTGTTGGATCTAGATTAACCCTAGAGGGGGGGTGAATAGGGTTTATCACAGTTTTTAAACTGAATTGAAAAATTGACAGGATATTAAAATAATAAACAGATCACAGAATGCAGCAGAAATAAAAGTGCAGAAAATAAATCACACACAGATATACCCAGCTTCGGCAAAACCCTGCCTATTGCTGCATTCCTAAGGTTTCTACTAGATGATAGAACAGATCCCGCATACAAGACCTTGTACACTCGCGACTCTCACTCCTATTCTAACTCTACGCTCAAAACCCTAGATTGATTCAAACCCCTAAATCAGAATTTCCCCTAGTTTTATACAGACTAATCAACTGCCAGTTAAACCCCTAACTGGTTCCCCCTAGATTTTACAGAATCTATAAACTGTTCGGTTTACAAAGAAATTAAAACTAAAACAATACAAAATAAAAGAAAACAAATATAAAAACCTTAGGCTAAATAAAATTAAATCTCCCTTTTCTTCTTAGCCCTTAAAGTAAAAATGGCCGGCCCATTCTTATTTCATTTGCACCCGATCCTCTTTATTCTCTGGAAAATCAAAAATGGCGGCTGCCCTAGTGTTTTCAATATTGAATCCCCAAATCGAATCTCGATGGCTTCAGATTGATGAATTCATGTTCTCTGATGTGTTTTTCTTCGTCGATTGATTTGGTTGTCCCTCTCAGTCTCTGGCGATCGAATCTCTGAAAAACTTGTGAGTGCTTCTGAATACGATTTTCTCTGTTGCTCCAAATCGCTGCTTAAATTTCTTGAGGAGATTGATTCTTCGATGCTCGATTCTTCGATGGCTAACAATTTGAGCTTCTGGTGATCGAAAAACTATAAGTTTGAGAAATGATTTTCTTTGATATGCTTTAGGGTTTTGTTGCTTGGTTTTCGATCGTTATGCCAGTGATGAATTGTGTTGTTTATATAGGAATAAAAAATCCCTTAAACTTCTCTGATTTCACACGTATATGACTCGGCTGATTTTTGATGTTTCCCCTTTTGAAAAAAAACTCGGCTTTGATTACTTTCCTCTTTTGGAAATCTCTTTGATTTGAAAGAGTTTGAAATTGTTGCTTTCCCCTTTTGATAGACACGGCTATGAATGCTTGCTGTGATTTTGTTGCATTGTATGCCGAGAAGGAAAGACTGGAAACCAGTATAAATGAGATTGGAACCTCTTGAATTTTCCCTGCATGATTTATGACCTGCTCCCTTGAATGCTTTTCCTGATTGAATCAAAAACAGGAAAGAAATTGTTTTGCTGGTCCCTTGAATAAATTGAGTCATTTCTGGAAAAAAAATGATCATTGAGATTATCATCTCTGCTGGCTTTTGCGCGAATGATTCTTGATTTAAAACCGCCTCGAAGATGATTTCTAGAAAGAGATTTTTATTGATTAATTTCCTGATTTGTTTTATTGAAAACTGTTGCCAAGCTCGAATTCATTTGCCCTGAAATTGATTGAATGCTTTTCCAAAAAGAGCTGCATTGATTCCATGCCAAAAACTACATTGTTGGAGATTTCTTTTGAACCATTCTTGGAATTTCATTTCAGAAATAATACTTGTAAATCTAGAATTAAATTTTTGCCCACAAAGAATTTCTTGCTTCTCTGCATTTCATATGTGAACACATTTCTTGAAAACATGCGATAAAAAAATGTAACACTGGCTCTTTGATTTTGCCGAGTCATTCTAAAATTCATGCTTGTGTTTATACATCATCCAAAGTTCTATTTCTTGTGTCTTCACATGTACTTGAAGCTATGAAACAGTCTTGAGCACTCTTGTCATTGCTGTTGTGACCATGCACTTGATACCATTGTTACACCATGCTGCTTACTCGAGTTGCACCCTCCATGTTAATTTATCTGCTTGAACCTGCTCGGTCCATGTAGCTTTGCAGTATTGATTTTCATTGGCAAACAATTTTTGTGGCTGTGTCATGAGACTTGAATGGCATGTTCACATATATTTTTGAACTTGTAGCTGAGTTGCACCGCCTTGGTGCTTGCATATTCATTACTGTATGCTCCATCATGTTTTATCTTGCATGTAACTTAAATGTTGGCTTACTTTGCTGAGATCACTTCCATGAACATGCTTGAAATCTGAAATTGTTGAACCATGTACATGTGCAAACCAGTTTGTATTTGAAAATGTTGTGTTCAATTTAACTCGACCATGATTGTGCTTGAACACATGTATTAGCTGCTGCGAAATTCTTTTGCTGCTATGTGTGTACTGCTGCATTTGTGTTGTTGAAAACTGAAATGCTCTTGTCATGTGATCTTAACTTGAACATGCTACATGCCTTAGCTCTTGCACTGCCTTGTGTTTTGCCTCGGCCACTTTAGTGTTGACTATGAACCTTCTATGCTCGGCCATTTATTTTGAGTTGCGCCATTGAGTTGCTCGACCATTTGATTTGTGTTGACTAAGTTGACATGTGCACTGAGTCGAGAAGGTCCACGTGGCTACTCCTCAGTTGCACATTGATTGGCGAGGCAGTGCACACGTGTATATACATGCACGTGTGTACATGCAGCCATCAGACGAGTTTTCCTGTCCCTGCACTGAAATATGTGTATATACATATACATGTATGTGTATACATGTATCGTGTGCGTGCTATATTTATATCAGATCAAGTCATGAAAAAGGATGAGAAACACACCAGAAAACTGAGGCAAATAGAATTTTAAAAATAAAATTTATATTTGCATGTGTTCAGTTTTATTTCTATTGCAGTATACTGTGTGTTTCTGTTTCATGTGTGACAGGTAAGCGGGGATGACTGGACTGACTGTGATGACTGGACTGACAATGAGCAGTGAATACTAATGATGAAAAACAGTGTGCAGTGTCAGTGAATGTGTCAGTGTATGTATGTAGAAATGAGTATTATAGTGAGGAGCTGAAAAGTATTGTATTTCAATGTTGTACAAATATTGGAGTTACAAATTCTGTACTGTTTGAAATGTTGAATAAAATATTATATTTAAATAACATACTGTTATAATATTTCAATTCTCATGCAGTAGTATTCCATTTAAATATGAATATTATATTCCTGTCTGTGATGAGAAATAACAGTACAGTAACAAACACATTTATAATAAAAATATATTTGGTTGTTATCATCAAACAAAAAATCATATAATTGTGTATACAACACCGTTATATACAACAATCTCCCCCTTTTGATGATGACAAACAAATATGAAGATTTTGAATATAATAAATGTGTTTGACAGTGAATATTGAACTCCCCCTGTTTGTTTGCTCCCCCTACAACAGAAACTCCCCCTATAACTGTGCATGAGTGAAATAAATGATATGAATAATAATAAAGTTTCAAAATGAAAATATTTATAAAATACTCACTCATAAATCAAAATCTCAACCCATTCTCCCCCTTTTGTTATCATCAAAAGGATATAGAATTTAAAAATATAGATGAATAGTGACTAACAAATATTAAATCAGCTTAAGAGGAAGAACGGTCATCATAAATCTCAATCAGTCAAACAAAAATCATAATAAACTGAGACCTAGTGGCATATTTCACATTGCAGAAAATGACTGATTTACGATGAAATTTATATAAATGAGGAGAGTTATATAAAAATGAATTTCAATTAATTTTCAAACGAATTTTTATAAAAATGAGGCTCAAAAAACAGTGATGGATTTGGATTATAATTATAATTCAATTTAAGTGACAAAATCGAATAATCTCAAATCCCAATATCTATCAATCAACAAATCATAATACGTCATAAAATTTCAACACATTTCACAGATTAGAAAGTGGATTGATAGGCTGGTTATTATACACCAAGGAGAATTTCATATTAATTTCAATTTATAGCACTTTTTCCTCTTTTTTTTTTTATTTAAGAGCACACTGACCACGCATAACCAGAACTTGGATTTTTAAATGAAGTCAGTCGCAGCTTAAATTATAAGTTGTCTCTTAACCATGCATGACCAGAACTTGGATTTTTAAATGAGGTTAGTGACACACTTATATATTAATTATATATTTTATCATTTTTTTTTTGGCTTTATATAGAAAAACTCCTCGGCATATACAACCAATATGAATGACAGAAATGTGGTAAGTACAGAAATGGACTGTGAAATAAATTTCTAAATTAATTATATTATGAAATATGACCAACTGTACTGGGATCATTGAAAATTCTCAATTTCACTAATTCTGAATAATAACACAGTCACATTTCTATCACAAATATTTTCATTGTTTATTCAAAAAGATTTTAAAAACATATTAACTCTCCACATTAATATAAAATTATCACGATGGATGGTAGAAAGATGAAAGATAACGAAGATGGTCGTGAAATAATTGCTAGTTCAAAGATATTATAATAAACGTTCAACCATCATGAAAAATTTAAATCAAATCCCCTCTTGTTGTGAAATATACTGCAGTCACAACTTCATCACAATTTCAAATTCTGATAATAATTTTGATGAATTATAAATACGGTTCAGTTTGGTTATTGATTTTAATTTCTGAATGAATAATCAATAAATAATTTTAAAATTGAAAAACAATTACAAGAGGAATTTGTACAGTTTTATAAAAGGGAAAAAAATGTGTATGTTGTCTATACAAGGTGAAAAAAATTCAGAAACAGATGGGTGAAAAAGCTGATACCAATTGTAGTCTCCTTTATCGAGGAATTTAATTACACCCTGATGGATTATCATGGACGTCTCATACCAAAGAAATTTAAACAAAAATTCAGCCAGACAAATTTAGCACATTTATTTGTATAAGGCAAAAAAAATATGTGTGGATCTATACAAGGTGAAAATTTGAATCTCAGTACCGATGGATGAGACAAATATAAGGCGCTTCTGATACCACTTGTTATCTCGCTCTCGAGGATTTTAATCACACCCCGGTGGCTAACAATGGTACCTCAGTCAACAGAAAAAACTTAATTACAAAGCAAACAACTCAAGCACACAAATTTCATTTATCAGAGCACGATAAACCTTTGATACCAAAACAAGCAGTCCTCAAAAAAATATTTACAAATCAATTTCTTATAATCACAGCAGCATGATTCCAAAACAAACATTTTTCAAAAACAGTATCAGAGCAGCACAGAGAAGTCAGTATCACAACAGACTTGTCAGATGATGTTTCTGAAGGTCACAAAAACAATATATTCCATGATCCATGATTATAAAAATTTAGTTTATTTTGAATCATTTGAAAAAATGTGAATATATCAGGATTTAATGAATCAATCACACAATATTATACTTCAGATTCAAGATATGTGTGTGATTCAATAAATTTCAAATGATTTTAAACAAACATATATTAAAATCAAATAACCATGAAATAATAGAGAATTTTAAGACCATATTTTCAAAGAAATTTTCACAAGTATTTCTGACAAACCCATAGACAAAAAAATCAGATCATTTACATCAGGTCTGATAGATATCCATGATCCAAAATAATTTATTTGGAATCACTTGAATCAATGTCAAGTTTTGAAATATAATGAATCAGTCACACAAGGTTGAGAATTTCAAATTTAGGAGGTGTGTGATTATTCAAAATATTAATAATTTCAGATGATTTCAAACAAACAAATTCTAACCATGATGACCATGAATAACAATGATTTTCAAGATGTATCACTGAGATTCTAGACAATTTAAAATTTCCAAGCCAATCTGAAAGATAATGAAAATATCACAACTGATAAATAATAGAGTGTTGTAATGAGTGTAATATTTCAAGATTTTCTAAAATGAATTAGAAGAACCTCAAAACAGCAAAGATGTGTGAATTTCCATTAAACTTTCAGATCTTCAAAAATTTAGAATTCAAATTAACAGTGTTCAAGATATGACAAGAATACATCAACACTGTTATGAATTCAGAAATTAGAAAAATAAACCTTAAAACAATTGCAGATATTTACAAGATTAAATTCAGGATATGGAAATGATTATCACATGATGATTTTATACAAATAAAGCATACTTCCAAAAAAAAACATGAATTCTGCAACTGGAAGTTTAAGAAAAACAGACAAAGAAGATATGGCAGTGTCAAAACAAAACAAAAAACAGAAAGAGTAGAGGAAGGAATAAGCACAGAAGAATAAAACAAAAAGAATATACAAAGGTGAGTTTAGAGATCATACCAGAATCCAATGTAAAGCAGAATCTCTAACTCAACAGATCTTGGCAGAAGGAACTGTAAATGATACAAAAGTACAAGCTAGCTTGATTTCAAATTTCTTTTCAGCACAGTAGTTCCTTAGCCATCCTTCGGTACCTATGAATTTATAGAATCAAGTGGTCTAACAAAATTTGCAAAACCACTCACAATTTTATTCACACATTTTGGTACCCAGACTTGTTTGTATAATAATCCATTTGAATCTATCTTTGTACCCTTTGGAACCCATATCTGTTTGAATTTAAAGAAGTTTATTTTATTTCTTTTTGGGATCCAGAATTGTTCAATTGGATTATTATAAAACAAATTCACATCACGTTTATTCAAAAATCCTTTGCGATTACCAGAGTTTGAATTTTCATATCGATTCTTTCCAAAGCAGTTTAAAGGATTTTTAAGATCATTTGAGTTCTGATTTTCAAAAACGTTATTTTTCTCAAAGCCAAGACCACTTTTATTACCAGATGAAAATTGATTTTTCAACAGCATATTCAGAGATTTTTCACCGTTAGAAAATTTAGTCAAAGTTGACTCAAGCTGTTGAATTTTAGTTTTAAGATCACGGTTCTCTTTTATTAAATCCGAACAATGATTTTTAGTGATCTTACATCTTTCAAAATCAGATTTTAAAACCAAATTTTCATCTTCAAGAATTTTAATTCTGGCTTGAGATTCCATGATTTCAGATTCAAATCGTTTTTGTTTTTCAGACTCAAATTTCTTGGATTTTTCAATCTCATTTTCAAGCTCTTCTAAAATCAAATTTGATTTCAACAAGTTCTCCTTTTCAGCAATTTCAAATTTGGAATTTATATCTGTTTTGAAATTTTCAAATTCCTTTTGCAGAAGGTTGTTCAAATTTGATAACTCAATCTTGTTTTCTTTTAAGATCAGAATTTCCTTTTCAAACTTTTGAATATTTTTATTGATATGAACAAGATTGGTTTTCAATTTTAAACAATTTTTGCAATCTGAATTTGAAGAATTTTTAAAATTTGAAAGCTGTGATTCCAAATCATCAATTTTGCTGGTCAACTCAGAATTCCTAGATTTCAGAGATTTGTTTTTAGATTTGAGTTTATCAACAGATTTAGTTAAATCAACACACATATAAACCAAATCTTCGTATGAGAAATTTTCAACTTCAGCATCTGTTGATTCTCCATCATCTGATCCTTCTGAATTTTCATTTGTAAATCCTGTTAAATAGAATTCTGAATCTGAATTGACAATCTGGGGTTTTGAGCTGGAGTTGTCAATTTGACCATACTTCGTATTGAGAGCTGTCCAAATTTCCTGCGCAGTTAAACAATGGGAAATCAGACTGTATTGATTATCATCAAGATGAGAATAAAGAATATGTGTAGGCCGAGAATTAAAAACTTTATCTACCATATCGTACCCATTGATAACAACATCCCAACATTTAATATTAACAGATTTTAAATAAAATTCCATTTTGGATTTCCAGTTTAAAAAATCTGTTCCAGTGAAAATAGTTGGAGATGAACTGGACTGACTCTCACTAGACAGACAACTAGGGTTACCCATGACTCTAGAGTTAAAAAAAATACCTGCTCTGATACCACTTGTTGGATCTAGATTAACCCTAGAGGGGGGGGGGGGGTGAATAGGGTTTATCACAGTTTTTAAACCAAATTGAAAAATTGAAAGGATATTAAAATAATAAACAGATCACAGAATGCAGCAGAAATAAAAGTGCAGAAAATAAATCACACACAGATATACCCAGCTTCGGCAAAACCTTGCCTATTGCTGCATTCCTAAGGTTTCTACTAGATGATAGAACAGATCCCGCATACAAGACCTTGTACACTCGCGACTCTCACTCCTATTCTAACTCTACGCTCAAAACCCTAGACTGATTCAAAACCCTGAATCAGAATTTCCCCTAGTTTTATACAGACTAATCAACTGCCAGTTAAACCCCTAACTGGTTCCCCCTAGATTTTACAGAATCTATAAACTGTTCGGTTTACAAAGAAATTAAAACTAAAACAATACAAAATAAAAGAAAACAAATATAAAAACCCTAGGCTAAATAAAATTAAATCTCCCTTTTCTTCTTAGCCCTTAAAGTAAAAATGGCCAGCCCATTCTTATTTCATTTGCACCCGATCCTCTTTATTCTCTGGAAAATCAAAAATGGCGGCTGCCCTAGGGTTTTCAATATTGAATCCCCAAATCGAATCTCGATGGCTTCAGATTGATGAATTCATGTTCTCTGATGTGTTTTTCTTTGTCGATTGATTTGGTTGTCCCTCTCAGTCTCTGGCGATCGAATCTCTGAAAAACCTGTGAGTGCTTCTGAATACGATTTTCTCTGTTGCTCCAAATCGCTGCTTAAATTTCTTGAGGAGATTGATTCTTCGATGCTCGATTCTTCGATTCTTCGATGGCTAACAATTTGAGCTTCTGGTGATCGAAAAACTGTAAGTTTGAGAAATGATTTTCTTTGATATGCTTTAGGGTTTTGTTGCTTGGTTTTCGATCGTTATGCCAGTGATGAATTGTGTTGTTTATATAGGAATAAAAAATCCCTTAAACTTCTCTGATTTCACACGTATATGACTCGGCTGGTTTTTGATGTTTCCCCTTTTGAAAAAAAACTCGGCTTTAATTACTTTCCTCTTTTGGAAATCTCTTTGATTTGAAAGAGTTTGAAATTGTTGCTTTCCCCTTTTGATAGACACGGCTATGAATGCTTGCTGTGATTTTGTTGCATTGTATGCCGAGAAGGAAAGACTGGAAACCAGTATAAATGAGATTGGAACCTCTTGAATTTTCCCTGCATAATTTATGACCTGCTCCCTTGAATGCTTTTCCTGATTGAATTAAAAACAGGAAAGAAATTGTTTTGCTGGTCCCTTGAATAAATTGAGTCATTTCTGGAAAAAAAAAATGATCATTGAGATTATCATCTCTGCTGGCTTTTGCGCGAATGATTCTTGATTTAAAATTGCCTTGAAGATGATTTCTAGAAAGAGATTTTTATTGATTAATTTCCTGATTTGTTTTATTGAAAACTGTTGCCAAGCTCGAATTCATTTGCCCTGAAATTGATTGAATGCTTTTCCAAAAAGAGCTGCATTGATTCCATGCCAAAAACTACATTGTTGGAGATTTCTTTTGAACCATTCTTGGAATTTCATTTCAAAAAGAATACTTGTAAATCTAGAATTAAATTTTTGCCCACAAAGAATTTCTTGCTTCTCTGCATTTCATATGTGAACACATTTCTTGAAAACATGCGATAAAAACATGTAACACTGGCTCTTTGATTTTGCTGAGTCATTCTGAAATTCATGCTTGTGTTTATACATCATCCAAAGTTCTATTTCTTGTGTCTTCACATGTACTTGAAGCTATGAAACAGTCTTGAGCACTCTTGTCATTTCTGTTGTGACCATGCACTTGATACCATTGTTACACCATGCTGCTTACTCGAGTTGCACCCTCCATGTTAATTTATCTTCTTGAACCTGCTCGGTCCATGTAGCTTTGCAGTATTGATTTTCATTGGCAAACAATTTTTGTGGCTGTGTCATGAGACTTGAATGGCATGTTCACATATATTTTTGAACTTGTAGCTGAGTTGCACCGCCTTGGTGCTTGCATATTCATTACTGTATGCTCCATCATGTTTTATCTTGCATGTAACTTAAATGTTGGCTTACTTTGCTGAGATCACTTCCATGAACATGCTTGAAATCTGAAATTGTTGAACCATGTACATGTGCAAACCAGTTTGTACTTGAAAATGTTGTGTTCAATTTAACTCGACCATGATTGTGCTTGAACACATGTATTAGCTGCTGCGAAATTCTTTTACTGCTATGTGTGTACTGCTGCATTTGTGTTGTTGAAAACTGAAATGCTCTTGTCATGTGATCTTAACTTGAACATGCTACATGCCTTAGCTCTTGCACTGCCTTGTATTTTGCCTCGGCCACTTTAGTGTTGACTATGAACCTTCTATGCTCGGCCATTTATTTTGAGTTGCGCCATTGAGTTGCTCGACCATTTGATTTGTGTTGACTAAGTTGACATGTGCACTGAGTCGAGAAGGTCCACGTGGCTACTCCTCAGTTGCACATTGATTGGCGAGGCAGTGCACACGTGTATATACATGCACGTGTGTACATGCAGCCATCAGACGAGTTTTCCTGTCCCTGCACTGAAATATGTGTATATACATATACATGTATGTGTATACATGTATCGTGTGCGTGCTATATTTATATCAGATCAAGTCATGAAAAAGGATGAGAAACACACCAGAAAACTGAGGCAAATAGAATTTTAAAAATAAAATTTATATTTGCATGTGTTCAGTTTTATTTCTATTGCAGTATACTGTGTGTTTCTGTTTCATGTGTGACAGGTAAGCGGGGATGACTGGACTGACTGTGATGACTGGACTGACAATGAGCAGTGAAGACTAATGATGAAAAACAGTGTGCAGTGTCAGTGAATGTGTCAGTGTATGTATGTAGAAATGAGTATTATAGTGAGGAGCTGAAAAGTATTGTATTTCAATGTTGTACAAATATTGGAGTTACAAATTCTGTACTGTTTGAAATGTTGAATAAAATATTATATTTAAATAAAATACTGTTATAATATTTCAATTCTCATGCAGTAGTATTCCATTTAAATATGAATATTATATTCCTGTCTGTGATGAGAAATAACAGTACAGTAACAAACACATTTATAATAAAAATATATTTGGTTGTTATCATCAAACAAAAAATCATATAATTGTGTATACAACACCGTTATATACAACAAGAGTTTTACACAATACTTCTTATTACTCTAGATTGTCCTAAATAGGAAGACTAAAGATAGGTTAAGGTGAGCACAAGTAGTTGTTCAGGAGGCGGTCAGAGGGTTATTCCATATACATCTGATGTGTATTATATTGGTTTTTGTCGTTCACTACTACTAGATTTAGTAATAATTTCTATTTAAAGATAGTTTACTTAGGTTATTATCACTTGTGTGATTATGTTTATGTATGTTGTTTATAACTCTGATGCTTATGATTCATTATCTGTCTTTTACTATGTTGCCTATTTTATATCAGTTATGCATTATTGTTATATTTTGATTGATGCGTTATGATATATACGACCGGTTTTATGTTGCTTTTCTTTTAATTTAATCTTGATTTACATTGGTTGAGCACCACCATAGTGTACTATTTAGGTGTTGGAGCTGTAAGGCAGTCATTGCATTTGTATCAAATCTTAGGCATTGTTTAACCTACAAAGGGATACCTTGAGGAGGTGTGTACTTATACGTGAGTGCATACTTTTCATATGCTATGGTTTCAAAACTTTGTATACACACAGTAGTATATATGCTTATGAATGAAATCACACTAAACTTAAGTACCACTAAGTAGGACGCCTTGAAGGAGACTGTTCGTCATCATTACAAGCTGAACGATGGGTCACCTAATGAGGAATACTGTTAGGAGCTCTATGTTTGGAGTTGAGGAAGGAGCTAGCTCAGGAGCTTATAATCTCGATATTTAGACCATGCTCACTGCTTTTATGAGAGTCATAATGAGGAATACTCAAGGAGCAGTTCTAAATGTTGCTAAAGGTCGTGCACCAGTGCAGGAATCCAAAGATGACTTTGCAAAGCTTAATACAGTCTACATGAGTCCAGGTGGTAAACTATTCCAGAAACAAAATAGGTTGGAATTTCAGGATCGGTTCACACTTGTGAGAATATCTTTAAGGAACTTGAGCTTAATGATACTATGAAGAAGAGGTTAGCTTCACATCAACTCTAAGAAGAGCTACAAACTAATGGAACATCATTAAAGTTGCCATATACGAGGATCAAATTGCTTGGGGATTGTTCAAAGCTTGCTTCGAAGTGAAATTTATTCTGGTTTCCCAAAGTCAAATTTTTCCATAGGTTTGTAGAGCCAAAGCAGGGAGACACAATCATCTCAGAGTATGTTGCTGGATTCAATGCTCTATCAAAGTATGGGATGTCTTCCATTGATACCCCAACTAAAAAGAACGAAAATTTCATTATTGGCCTGGAAGATTACTTAGGGAAAAAGCTCATAAATCACATTGATGAGGCTTTCAAGTCTATTGCCAGGAAATCTCTAAGGCAGGATAGCCTTTACCCTAAGTCAATAACTTTTGCTTCCATTATACCAAAGGAGGAGACAAACCCATAGGTAAGCGGGCGAGGCAATAAAAAGTGAAAAAATAATAGAAAACCTATTTAGGCCAAAAAGGATGGACAGAAGAAGAAATCCAAGTCCTAGGCAATTTACTTTAGTTGTGGATCGAAATGCCATTATTGTAGAAAATGCAAGTCTATAGAAAAAAAGAGTTGTATTTGCAGCAAATTTGGGCACTTGAAAAAAGAATACCTTGAATCATGTAAGGAGAAGAATATTATGAAAACATATGCTATTAATGTCGTATTGACTTAATTAGATTCCCTGTCGATGAAGGAAAAAAAGAAGGTCGTTGTTATCTAAGGTACGCTTTCTGTTTATGATGTTTCTATTTGAGTTTTATTTGATACTGTGGCTTCCCATTCTTTTGTATCTAGTGACCCAGTCGATAAGTCATATGAAACCCAAAATTCTTGATCGACCATTAGCTATGACAAATCCTATTGGTTTCTCCACAAGTATTTGTGTTATTTTTCGTGGGTTGATCTTACCAACTCATAGATTCTCTTTCGATTGTGATTTCTTTGTTTTGGGATTTGTCGAGTTTGATATTATTTTTGGAGTTTATTGGATTTATAAATATAGAGTGGTGGTAGTTTGTAAGAGGTCTTCGGTAACTATAGAGGCTGACGATTGATAGAGGGTGGTATTGGTCTATCTCCTCGGTGATGAGATGATGACTAGCTTTCTGTATTCGCTTTATGGTTGTGCATGATGAGTTGTTGAGTGTGCTTGTTTCTAGGATATATCTGAATACCTTCAAGGAAGTGACCGGGATCCAGCCACATAGATATATTGAATTCTGTTTCGACTGGATGAAGGATGCCCTACCATAGTTATCCCTCTTAGGAGGATGGCACCTAAGAAACAATGAGAGTATGAGGTGCGAGTGAATGACCTTTCATGAAAATGGTTTATTCGCAAGTGTAATTCTAAGTAGGGAGAACCTATTGCATTCGTCATGAAGAAGGATGACTCATTTAGATTGTGTGTTGATTATCATAAGCTAAATAAAACGACGAGGAACAAGTATCCACTTCTGCATAATGATTACTTGTTCGATCAGCTACATAGTGTTAAGATATTTTCTTAATTGGATCTCGCAACTAAATTTCATTTGTTGTAGGTGCAAAAAGAATGTTACCAGTTGCTATGTTTAAGAAACTATATGGTTTTTATGAGCGGTTGGTTATGTCATTTGGGTTGGCCAACGCATTGATGTATTTAATGAAACTTATGAACCATGTCTTCATAGGTAAGCTTAATAAGTATGTGCTTATGTTCATCGATAATATTATACTTATAGACTAACAGATGGAAGGGGAAAAGAATATTTTAGGATTGTGCTTGAGTTGTTCAGAGAACACCAGGAAAAGGCTAAGTTTTCTAAGTGTCACTTTAGAAGGATAGATGTGAGATTCTTCTACTATGTTGCTTCTGAGGGGGATATCACCATGGATCCGATAAAGGTCGTAACAACCCAAGAGTGCTTCACATGTGTCTTGGGACTAGTTAGATATAATCAAAGATTCATCTAGGACTTCTCCAAGATTGCAAAATCATTGACTTAGCTAGCAAAGGAGAAACTGGCTTTTATTTAGGATGCATGATGTGAAACTTTCACTCATAATCAAAAAGAAAGGTTGACCTATGCACCGATATTGGTTATTCATTGTGGGAAT
This sequence comes from Allium sativum, assembly GCA_030737875.1. Classification (NCBI taxonomy): domain Eukaryota; kingdom Viridiplantae; phylum Streptophyta; class Magnoliopsida; order Asparagales; family Amaryllidaceae; genus Allium; species Allium sativum. The sequence goes on along the minus strand of CM060909.1, from coordinate 672,232,027 downwards.
GAAGAAATGACATAAACATGAATGCTTGTGGTACCAGATCAAGTGCGGCATCGATACACAGTGGTAAAGTTGTCGTGTATGCTAGTTGGCAGCTAAGACCTGTAACACCCCACCTCCATTAAGGTCACTCGCAAAGGGAATGCCTTAACTTTGGTGTAGCGTTTTTAGTAGACAAAACAGAAATTTACAAGATAGATAAAGTAGTAATTGAAAATTTTATAACTTTATTACAACAGAAACAGAAATAAGTTTGGTTACATCTTTCAAAATCACAATATCGGAATTCAAGTACATAAATATCGATCTTGTACAAAAGCCTTCAGAATGCAAAGTTTGTAAATCCATAATCCCCAATGTAAACTGCCATGGAAAAATAGAGCCAAAGCCAAGCAATACTTCAAACACTTCAAGCAGAGATAATCTGAATCAAGCTCCTATGTTTCCACCCTGAAAACCTGGGGGGGGGGACGGAAAGAAAAGAGATGAAACAAACTAGGTCAGACATAAGTCTGGTGAGTCTAGTGACTTTCAGCATATAAACAGATAATAGTATCATGACATGTAAATAAAACTGGATGGGAGGTAACCGTAACAGAAATAGCAGGTTAACAGAAGAAACGAAATGATATAGACTAATCTAAGCTTTTCACTTCTCTGCACTAATACTAGTATAACAGGATTAGGTGTTACCCTAATGTCTAAACAGAAACAGAAACGGAAACAGAATAATCTCTACAGAAACAGAATGCTAGTAATAGGCATTTACCACCCGAATAGACAGAAGGTACAGAAGCCGAATACTAATAATGGGCCGTTACCACCCAACTAATGGGCCTTTACCACCCCAACAGACAAAAGGTATAGAAACAGAATCAGAAACGGAATCTGGGATAGAGACAGAATAATCCCTATAGAAACAGAATATTAGAGTTAGGTGTACATTAGTAATGGGCTTTTACCACCCCAACAGACGGTACCACGCAGAAACAGACAGGTGTTACCACCCAACAGAAACAGACGGTACCAAGAGAAACAGACGGAACTAAGTGTACCCTAAGTGCTACCCCCAAGCGATCGGCTCCCTAATACATAAATTCCCAGTGTCGGCCCCACAGTAGGGTGTATCACTCCCTAAAGTGGCAACCTATTGGCACAGACCTATTTCCAGATGTCATGGTGTCTTACATCCTCAGAGCAGACCAGATCCATGCACGCACATGACCCGGTTGGAACGCACCATCAACACCCCTCGCCATTATCAGAATGAACCGCTTATAATTAGTTCAGTAAGCGTTCCTGGACCCCTACATAGCGTGGGGTCAAAGTTTTGATACCAGAAAGGGTTACTGACTAATACGGGTTCCACACAACAGATGACACAAGTAATTCCCCTCCTAACTTTGTGTCTCCAGACTAACAGATTTCAGATTAACTTGTTTACAGATTTCAGAAAGAGTTCAGATTACTAGTTCATAGATCAGACAATCAAGTTAACAAGTTTTCAGATTAACAGATCAGATGTACGGATTTAACAGACTTACAGATTTTCTAACTTTGTATTGGGCCTACAGATTCGTGAAACGGATTTATTAGATTCATCAGTCCAGTTGGTTTAACCCTATCCACCTAACACGTTTTTAGACACTACATTTCTCTTAATTTTGCATTAATTAAATATTAATTCATAGACCTCTCACATAAGCTCGGTAGCTTGTGGCTGGCGGATGTGCCGGGTGGTCCCGAGCAGACTTCTGCCACAAGCCAGACCTAACCTCGTGTCTAAGCAAATTTTAGTTATGCCTACGACCTCTCACATTAGACTGACAGTTTTGCGGTTGCTGGTTAAGCCGGTTGGTTCCGGGCATGCTTCTACCGCAAACAGAGTCTAACCTCGTGTCATAGCCAATTCATTCCAATACAGATTATACAGATATCAGACTAATTATGTTCATTTAGCAGATTAAACTTCTTTACATGTTACAGCTGATTAATCAAATTTCAATCTTAGATCGAGCCTACGGATTTTCATACCCAAATTACAATTATTAAGCTTTCAACAGATTAGGCAACTCAATAGATAACAGATCTAGCAGATTAGGCGATTCAACAGATTTAGCAGATAACGGATTTAGCAGATTAGGCAATTCAACAAATTTAGCAGATAGCTGATTTAGCAGATTAGGCAATTCAACAGATTTAGCAGATAACCGATTTAGCAGATTAGGCAATTCAACAGATTTAGCAAATAACAGATTTAGCAGATTAGGTAATTCAACAGATTAAACATTTCTAAAATTCTATTTACGTATCTTTCCTAATCATAAATTAAGCCTAAACTTACATGCCTAAATCATGGTCATAATTCATAATACAACATATGCCCAAATTTTAGTTAAATTTTACACAATATAGAATATTCTCTAAAAGCCCCAAATCATGATATGCTATATGAATTTTGCCAAATGATAGCTTTGGATGTCAAATATCCAAAAATCCACACTTAGGCGCATTCACATTAATAGTTATCCTATTTTAATATAGATCTTTATGCCTAAGTCACATATCCTTCTTTTCTTTTCAAGTCATAGATCGTGATATAAAATATGCCCCAAATCTAGATCTTAAATTTTAATCATGTATTATGTCCTCAAAATCAGATCTTCCATTATAACATGCATTATATTCCAAATTCCAAGTCATATGCTATAATATAATAATTCTTTTTCCAAATCACAGTCTATTATACATAGCATGTACTGATTCTAGATCTTAACTTACAACCTATGTTCTTTTCTCAAATCAGTCAAAGATCAGTCATGTCCAATTATGCATTATCCATTATTTGTCCCAAAATTTAGCGTTCGTGCGTTAATCTCTTATGAGATTTGGCGCAGGCTCGTGGTAGCCTGGCTATAAACAAAAAGGAAGAAAAGAGGGAACAGATACAGAACAGTCACAATCAAGATAGATCCATAGAAAAGTCACAATCAAGATAGATCCACAGAAAAGTATGCGTAATCTCAGATCCAGATTCAAAAAAATGTCAAGATAATTATTAAATTCCATATATGAAAATAACTGTACTAACGATTGAAAAGGTAAATCTTGATTTCTGGGATCTATATTCTGACACTGAATAGTGCTACTTTGGCGTAGACTACAGGTTAGATTTGATTCTCTTTTAATTCTATTCAGATTGGAAGAAGATGCATTAATCCTAGTTTTGATTCCAGCAGAGTAGCGACGCCATTTTTATTTTTAATTAGAATAGAGGGAGTACAAACAGAATGAAATTGTGTGGAGAGAAAGCTAGGTTTGGGGGTGTTTAAATAGGTTAGAGCGCACGAATCCGGTCAGAAAGGCGTCCAGGTGCAGAAAAATGGAACTGTCTACAGATCTGGAAAGGAGGGGGTGCGGGAGGTCGACCCTAGTGTTGACCTAGGTCCTGGGCGGGAATTTTCCCGCCCAGCCCGGGAGTCTGTTTTGAATTTCGAAATCTGAAATTTGAATTTTGGGTTGGTTTTTACTGAAACTTCTGAAGGCCATATCTTCTTCATACAGAGTCCGATTTACGCAAACTTGGACTCTATTCCAAGCAGAATTTCGAGAACGCAATGGCGTAACCCGTTTCCCTTAATTATTTTGTTATAATTTAATTATTCTATAACAGCTCACCTTTGCTAGGGTCACTCACAAAGGGAATGCACTAGTTTTGGAGGAGTGCTATCGAGGTAAACAAACACAGAAATATCACAAGACAGAGTATAGATGAAACAGCGGAAGAACCAAAATATAAATTTCATTACTTTCAAAAATAGTCAAAACCTTTTATATCCAAAGTACCAAATAGCCAAGGTCATTATTTTCCATTACAACAAATTCTGTCTTGCATAAACAAAGAAGCATAATCTTAAAACAACAAAAGTAGCTTAATTCCCCAAAGGTAGCAGAAATGCAGCCATAGCGTAGCTCAAGATCAAACCATACATAAGCTGAACCAAAAGCAAGCGAAATCCAAGCTAAGTGCTAGAGTTTCCTCCCTGAGAAGCCGGGGGGAAACGAAAGAAAACGGGTCAGTCATAAAGACTGGTAAGTCCAAGTGACTTTCAGCATAAAAACAGGTAAAGGTGACATGACATGTATAAACTGAAAGTAAACATAAGGATGCTGTCAAGATTGGCAAGATAGACTAAGATAGCATGATAATTCAAGTGTAATCAAATATAGCATCACATATTCAAGGTTCGCTGCACCAACTGTACTAGAATCCCAAACCCATGTCTTATATTAATCATGAAATGATTCCTTGGCCCAATATCATGAAATGACCCATTACTAGGTACAACGGAACGATCGGCTCCCTACAAGTTCTAGCTCGTCGTGTGTCTGTGTCATACGGCCCTATCACGAATGTAGTCACCTGTGCTAGGTCCACCATAGGGTGTATCAAGCCTTATGGTGCCAATCACCGACACGAATCAAGCATGCACAGGTAAAGCTACTAATGCCTAATGCCTGCTTTTTCAACTCTGGACCATGTGCACGACCATAGCCCGCCTAAACCTACACTGGCGCACCAATTCAGCCGTCATTCTGGTCGCTTACAATCAGCCCAGTAATCGTGCCCCACCCTGCCTAGTTCCAGGGTACCATGATACGTCTAGTGGGTTACTGCTGAAATGGACCGCGTAACTAGGGTTTCTGTCCAACAGGTTAAGTGTTGTCATTAAAATTCGTGACTTAACCCTTATCAGTCTAGCATGTCAAGTTGGTTAAGTGTTGTCTTCCATGTTCATGACTTAACCCCACTAATCATGTGTCAAGTTGGTTAACTGTTGTCTTTCATGTTCATGACTTAACCCTATCATGTGACATTAATTCATTAATGCACCCCAACCTCTCACATCAGACCTGTTGTTGTGGCTACTGGATATGCCGGGCGGTTCCGGGCAGATTTACACCACAACTCAGTCTGACCTTGGGTTTCAAGCGCGATATGACCAACTACCCACATTGGATCCTATTGTTTGCAGTCACTGGATTTTTCGGGCGGTTCCGGGCAGGATTACACTACAAACTCAACCCAACCTCGAGTTGGTCATTTTCAAGTTCATTCTAGTGTCATGTCCATGTTCAAGTTTCATGTCAAGTTCGTGTCAAGTTTCATGGCGAGTTTCATGCCAAGTTTCATATAATTACCAATTTTTCCAATGTTACCCCGTCTAAATATTAGGCTAACAATCTTAGCCTAATTTTCGTCCGCATGATTTTTGACATATAATATTAGGCTAAAAACTTAGCCTAATTTAACGTACACAAAATTTGCATAAAGAAATTCATTAACATAAACATGACATAGGTGTAAACTTGGCATTTTCGGCATGGTCAATATGAATACCATAGGTGTGTACTTGCAAAATAATCAACATGAATATCATAGGTGTGAACTTGCAACGTAGACTAAATCAACATACATATATGTGAATTTGCAACATAGACTAAATCAACTTACATATATGTGAACTTGCAAATCAATCACGAACATATGAATAAGTGTGAACTTGAAATATAACATAGGTTTAACATATACACATAAACATGTAGATCTAACATTTGGTCACATATGTGATATGATTTTACAACCTAAAACTTGCATAACATGACAAACTACACAACTTGTCATAATATGTTATACTCCAAGTTCATATACGTATGAATAGATTTATTCATTAATTCCCAATTCAACATGATAATAAAATAGAACCACAAGCATAGATCAATATCATTCAATTCCACATATAACATAATAAACATTGTTCTATTATCAATTTATTTCCAAGGCATGACATAACTGAATAAATTGACTAAACATCGCAGGCATATAGATCTGATAACATTATGAACATGAAAAGGTTTGAATAATAATCTAGGTTCAAGAACATGGATAGATCTAACTTAAATAGAAAAATCCCGAAATCAAGATTCAAGGATAAATAAAGAAAATAGGTCTGAATAGAAAATCAAGCTTAGACCCAATTTCATAGTCATAATCCTAGGCAATAACCTCATGGTCATGAATCATAGGTGATTAGCCACAATTGTCCATGTCATAGTCATAGGCAATAGTCTCATGTTCACAGTCATAGGCATAGTCTTATGTTCACAGTCATAGGCATAGGCATAGTCTTATGTTCATAGTCATAGGCATAGTCTTATGTTCATAGTCATAGTCTTAGGCCATTAACAATAGTTTCAACGTCATAGGCATAATAATGTTATGGACATGAAAGAGTCCGATTTACAACATGAATAGGTCCAAACTGATTTCATTGGAATATTCCCAAAAGTCAAGATCCAAGATGAACAAGAATAGATATGAATCATACATAGATCAATTCCAATTTATAACATGTCCATATTTAGTTTATAGTTTTTATCTAAAAGTAACTTGAACTTACAGATCGTGGTCTAAGAAATTTAGATGCAGAAGTCAAGTCTAGAAATTAGTCGTTGAATTGTTGAATCATTGAATCTTGCTTTGATTGTAGAAGCAAATCCCCAATATGAAATTCCTAGCCGTAGTCTTCAAGAAATAGTCTTCGCATTTTAATTTAATTTAATTTAATTTAGAGGAAGAAGAAGAAGCCATGTTCATCAAGAGTTTGTGTAGCATAAGGTTAGTGAAGAATGGTGTAAAGTGGATGAGGCTAGGAGGCTGTTTATATAGGATTAGGCAGACGAATCTGGATAGAAAACAAGATCAGATACATCAGAATGCATCAGGTTCAAAAACTGGGTTCGGGAGGCAGGTCGACACTATGGTCGACCTGGTCCCTGGGAGGTCGACACTATGGTTGACCCCCAGGTCGACCTAGTCCTAGGCGGGAAATTTCCCGCCCAGCTTATTCTGGGTTTTGAATTCGAATTTGAATTTGAATTTTCAAGCTGTTTTTTATTCTGAAAATTTCTGAAACTTCAGAGGGTCATATCTCCCTCATACGGACTCCGATTTTCAAAAACTTGGACTCGTTTCCAAGCAGAATTTCGAGACAAACGCAATGGCCCAACCCGTTTCCCTTGATTCTTGTTTTAAAAATTAATTCTGCCTTGATTTATGGTTTTAACATGTTATTAAAATTAGGTTGTTACATTCTTCCCTCCTTAAAGGATTTCGTCCCCGAAATCTTCAAGTTAAGAAGAATGCATCCTATCAACCAATCAACCATCTACTCAACCATCATCCACAAGCAACCATTGTCCTCAAAAGATTTCGAATGCTATATGAACATATGCAGAAAGTGTGTGCATATGTTCCTTATCTAATGCAAATGATCAGGCCTGATTGATCTTCTTAATGCAAAATATGTTTAGTGCCATGAATCCAACATGTATGCAAATAGTCCTAGTCACATAAACACTATATGCATGCACAAACATCCATCCATATGCAACATTCACATGATAACATACTCAATTTCATCCACAAACAAGTATAAACACTCATGCATATGCAATATGAAAATGTATCTGAGCTAATCTAGTGCCTAATGTTTGTTATGCAACCACGAGCAACCACTTGCAACCATTTGCAAACATCAACCATAACATGTTTCAATCACATGTTTACATCCAAAAGGGTTCTACCTAAGGTTATCAAGATAGGATTGAGAAGATAAGCAAGATAAAACAAAGCATCTAGGAGAAGAAGTTAAAGATGTACCCCCAGAAGGTCCTGCCTGCGGGCCTTGCCCTTGCTTCTTAGGGCACTTCTTGCTGACATGTCCAGTATCACCACACTGAAAGCATGCTCCCATCTTCATCTTCTTCTTTCTACAATCCTAGACTATATGCCCCTCAATACCACAGAAGTGGCATTTTCTTTTCTCACGTGTCTTGTTATCATTATTGTTGCTGTTGTTCTTACCTCCTTTCTCGGAGTTTACCTTCTTGTTTTGAGACTCATTCGCCTTTACCTCCTTCTTGCCATTCTTGTCTTCTTCATTTAAAAGCACATGTCTACTAGCTTTTCGTAAGTAGCCCCCATAGGTACGTGGGTCATGGCCAAGCTGTGAAGTGGCTCATTCAATCCTTTGACAAAATGGAGAGCCTTCTTACGAGGGGTATTTACTAAGTCCAGTCCAAACCGAGCCAGCTGATTGAATTGATTGAGGTACTCCCTGATCATCATACTTCCTTGCTTAAGAGATAAGAATTTTTCCAGCTATAGACTTCGTTCAGCTTGCGAGAGGAATTTCATCTCGAACCTTGTTCTGAAATCCATCTATCTTTCAACCGGCCTCTCAGCGTTAGTGACTTCCCACCAATAGGAAGCTTTGTCTTTGAGCAACCATACCGCCAACAGTACCTTCTGCCTATCGTCCACCTCGAAGATAACGAATAGATCCTCAGTTTCTTTAAGCCAGTTCCTCGCCTCTACGAATGATTCAGTTCCCTTGAAATCCTTTCCACCCATGGCCCTAAAATCTTTACAGATCTTTGAGAAAGCAATTGCACGAGATGAGGGAGGAGGAGGAATCGCTGCAGCTGGAGGAGGAATATCTGCTAGGCCTGCATCGTTGGCCCTAGCCTCTAAGTACCTCCTGAACCAGCCAGGTATTGGCACGCCCTATGGAAAGTTAAAATTCCCAGACATGCTGAAATGAAAAAGAAGAGATTCAAAACGAGGAAACGAAGGACGGTGCTAATGGCTTTTGGGGAATAGACTTTAAATAAAACAAGACTTTTCTTGAAAAATGCTTCTTTGTAAATGGTTTTGAAAATAGTTTTAGAAGGTTTTAAAAACTTTTGCCCAGTCTGGTAACCTTCTGCTCTGATACCAAGTGTAACACCCCACCTCCGCTAGGGTCACTCACAAAGGGAATGCACTAGTTTTGGAGGAGCGTTATCGAGGTAAACGAACACAGAAATATCACAAGATAGAACATAGATGAAACAACGGAAGAACCAAAAGATAAATTTTATTACTTTCGAAAATAGTCAAAACCTTTTATATCCAAAGTACCAAATAGCCAAGGTCATTATTTTCCATTACAACAAATTATGTCTTGCATAAACAAAGAATCATAATCTTAAAACAACAAAAGTAGCTTAATTCCCCAAAGGTAGCAGAAATGCAGCCATAGCATAGCTCAAGCTCAAACCATACATGAGTTGAACCGAAAGCAAGCAAAATCCAAGCTAAGTGCTAGAATTTCCTCCCTGATAACCTGGGGGGAAACGAAAGAAAAAGAGGCGAAAGAAAACGAGTCAGTCATAAAGACTGGTAAGTCCAAGTACTTTCAGCATAAAAACAGGTAAAGGTGACATGACATGTATAAACTTTAAGTAAACATAAGGATGCTGTCAAGATTGGCAAGATAGACTAAGATAGCATGATAATTCAAGTGTAATCAAATATAGCATAACATATTCAAGGTTCGCTGCACCAGCTGTACTAGAATCCCAAACCCATGTCTTATATTAATCATGAAATGATCCCTTGGCCCAATATTATGAAAAGACCCATTACTAGGTACAACGGAACGATCGGCTCCCTACAAGTTCTAGCTCATCGTGTGTCAGTGTCATACGGCCCTATCACGAATGTAGTCACCTGTGCTAGGTCCACCATATGGTGTATCAAGCCCTATGGTGCCAACCACCGACATGAATCAAGCATGCACAGGTAAACCTACTGATGCCCAATGCCCGCTTTTTCAACTCCGGATCATGTGCACGACCATAGCCCGCCTGAACCTACACTGGTGCACCAACTTAGCCGTTGTTCTGGTCGCTTACAATCAGCCCAGTAATCGTGCCCCACCCTGCCTAGTTCCAGGGTACCATGATACGTCTAGTGGGTTACTACTGAAATAGACCACGTAACTAGGTTTTCCGTCCAACAGGTTAAGTGTTGTCATTTAAATTTGTGACTTAACCCTTATCAGTCTAGCATGTCAAGTTGGTTAAGTGTTGTCTTCCATGTTCATGACTTAACCCCATTAATCATGTGTCAAGTTGGTTAACTGCTGTCTTTCATGTTCATGACTTAACCCTATCATGTGGCATTAATTCATTAATGCACCCCAACCTCTCACATAAGACCTTTTGTTGTGGTCACTGGATATGCCGGGCGGTTCCGGGCAGATTTACACCACAACTCAGTCTGACCTCGGGTTTCAAGCGCGATATGACCAACTACCGACATTGGATCCTATTGTTTGCAGTTACTGGATTTGTTGGGCGGTTCCGGGCAGGATTACACTGCAAACTCAACCCAACCTCGAGTTGGCCATTTTCAAGTTCATTCTAGTGTCATGTCCATGTTCAAGTTTCATGTCAAGTTCGTGCCAAGTTTCATGGAGAGTTTCATGCCAAGTTTCCTATAATTACCAATTTTTCCAACGTTACCCCATCTAAATATTAGGCTAACAATCTTAGCCTAATTTTCGTCCGCATGATTTTTGACATATAATATTAGGCTAAAAACTTAGCCTAATTTAACGTACACAAAATTTGCATAAAGAAATTCATTAACATAAACATGACATAGGTGTAAACTTGGCATTTTCGGCATGGTCAGTATGAACACCATAGGTGTGTACTTGCAAAATAATCAACATGAATATCATAGGTGTGAACTTGCAACGTAGACTAAATCAACATACATATATGTGAATTTGCATCATAGACTAAATCAACTTACATATATGTGAACTTTCAAATCAATCACGAACATATGAATAAGTGTGAACTTGAAATATGACATAGGTTTAACATATACACATAAACATGTAGATCTAACATTTGGCCACATATGTGATATGATTTTACAACCTAAAACTTGCATAACATGACAAACTACACAACTTGTCATAACAGGTTAAACTCCAAGTTCATATACATATGAATAGACTTATTCATTAATTTCCAATTCAACATGATAATAAAATAGAACCACAAGCATAGATCAATATCATTCAATTCCACATATAACATAATAAACATTGTTCTATTATCAATTTATTTCCAAGGCATGACATAACTGAATAAATTGACTAAACATCGCAGGCATATAGATCTGATAACATTATGAACATGAAAAGGTTTGAATAATAATCTAGGTTCAAGAACATGGATAGATCTAACTTAAATAGAAAAATCCCAAAATCAAGATCTAAGGATAAATAAAGAAAATAGGTCTGAATAGAAAATCAAGCTTAGATCTAATTTCATAGTCATAATCCTAGGCAATAACCTCATGGTCATGAATCATAGGTGATTAGCCACAATTGTCCTTGTCATAGTCATAGGAAATAGTCTCATGTTCACAGTCATAGGCATAGTCTTATGTTCACAGTCATAGGCAGATGCATAGTCTTATGTTCACAGTCATAGGCATAGGCATAGTCTTATGTTCATAGTCATAGTCTTAGGCCATTAACAATAGTTTCAACGTCATAGGCATAATAATGTTATGACCATGAAAGAGTCTGATTTATAATATGAATAGGTCCAAACTGATTTCATAGCAATATTCCCAAAAGTCAAGATCCAAGATGAACAAGAATAGATATGAATCATACATAGATCAATTCCAATTTATAACATGTCCATATTAAGTTTATAGTTTTTATCTAAAAGTAACTTGAACTTACAGATCGTGGTCTAAGAAATTTAGATGCAGAAGTCAAGTCTAGAAATTAGTCGTTGAATTGTTGAATCATTGAATCTTGCTTTGATTGTAGAAGCAAATCCCCAATATGAAATTCCTAGCCGTAGTCTTCAAGAAATAGTCTTCGCGTTTTAATTTAATTTAATTTAATTTAGAGGAAGAAGAAGAAGCCATGTTCATCAAGAGTTTGTGTAGCATAAGGTTAGTGAAGAATGGTGTAAAGTGGATGAGGCTAGGAGGTTGTTTATATAGGATTAGGCAGACGAATCTGGATAGAAAACAAGATCAGATACATCAGAATGCATCAGGTTGAAAAACTGGGTTCGGGAGGCAGGTCGACCCCCAGGTTGACACTATGGTCGACCTGGTCCCTGGGAGGTCGACACTATGGTCGACCCCCAGGTCGACCTGGTCCTGGGTGGCAAATTTCCTGCCCAGCCTATTCTGGGTTTTGAATTTGAATTTGAATTCGAATTTTCGAGATGTTTTTTATTCTGAAAATTCCTGAAACTTCGGAGGGTCGTATCTCCCTCATACGGACTCCGATTTTCGAAAACTCGGACTCGTTTCCAAGCAGAATTTCGAGGCAAACGCAATGGCGCAACCCGTTTCCCTTGATTCTTGTTTTAAAAATTTATTCTGCCTTGATTTATGGTTTTAACATGTTATTAAAATTCGGGTTGTTACATATTCTCTGATTTGTTACTCTGATGTTCATAGAAAACACGGGGTGTTACATTCTCCCCTCCTTAAAGGATTTCGTCCCTGAAATCTTCAAGTTAGGAAGAATGTGTCCTACCATCCAATCACCCATCTACTCAACCATCATTCACAATCATCCATTGTCCTTAGAAAACTTCTAATGTTGTATGAACATATGCAAAAGTGTGTGTATATGTTCCTTATCTAATGCAAAGATTAGGCGGTCCACTGATTCAGTTGACTTCCTTAATGCGAATTATGTCAGTGCCATGAGTCCAACATGTATGCAATTTTCCTATTTGATACATATCATTCCTATATGAGTGCACAACCGTTCATTCATATGCAGCATCCATGTGCTGAGTTAACTATTTAGTTTCCATAAAAATTTAAAAATGCACACACATCCATATGCAGTATGAGAGTGTTTTTGAGACGATCTAGTGCCTAATGTGTGTATAAGCATCCACGAGCAACCACTTTCATCCACTTGCAACCATCAGACATAACATTTCTCAAACACATGTTTACACCCATTAGTTTCTACCTAAAGGTCGAAGATTCGATCGATAGGATACAGCCGAGTGATAGAAGCAAGTACAATTAAAACAAAAGCTTTGTCCCTATCAGACATCGGTTTAAGAGAATAACCCCCTAAGTATCAACCTCGAAGACCGAAATCAACATCAGATTGATACTCATAGAATCACTCCCATTAAACAAATGCCCAACTGGAAATCTACTTCGCGCTTCAAGTAAAAAAACCTATCATTTTTCAGAAATATTCAGATACTTACAGACTACTGGTAGAGATCAGATTACCAAATGATTCTTAGGAAACTAAGCATGATAAAACCCAGAATGTATGCGTCATAGTCAACTTAACACCCAACACAGATACCCTCAAACCCCAACTTATCACAAATAGATGAGTCATAACCCTTATGGGTCTGAGTCTACAGCAGGATCAGAAACAAGAATAGTATTAAAGTGCAGAGTATCAATAACAGAATCAAAATGCTAGAATTAGAAAGAGTTTTAACTCAAAAATCAGATAAGGAAATTAAACCTTCTACAGAAAGTTTTCCTATTTCTATCATATCTACCAGCCTCGAGGGTATTCTCCTGCCCTCCAGAAGTAGGACCTGCCTTCTGCCCTTGCCCTCGTTTCTTCGGGCAGTCCCTAGTGAAGTGTCTCATCTCACCACAGTTAAAGCAGGTGCCAATCCATGTAGCGGCACATTCAAACCTTTAGCAAACCTTAGCGCCTTCTTATGCGGTGTATTTACCAAATCTAAGCCGAATCTCACCAACTGATTAAACTTGTTGACGTACTCTCTCACTGATAAATTCCCTTGCTTCAATGTCAAAGAACCTCTCTACGTATAGACTCTCTTCCGCTCGTGAGAGAAATTTCATCTCGAACCTATGCCTGAAATCCATCCATCTCTCTATCGGATGCTCTCCATTTGTGACCTCCCACCAAAAAGCAGCTTCGTCTTTAAGCAACCATACCGCCAACTGTACCTTCTGCCTATCGTCCACCTCGGAGATAACGAACAAATCCTCAGTTTCTTTAAGCCAGTTCCTTGCCTCCACGAAGAATTCAGTTCCATTAAAGTTCATTCCACCCATGGCTCGAAAGTCTCTACATATCTTTGGGAAAGTATTCACGCGCGGAGGAGGAAAAGGAGGAATCGCTGCAGCTGGGGGAGGAGGGACGTCTGCTGGGCCCGCATCATTAGCCCTAGCATCTAGGTACCTCCTGAACGAGCCAGGTATCGGCACGCCCTACGGAAGGTTAAGATCCCCAGACATGCTGAAACGAAAGAAAAGGAAAGATTCAAAACAAAGGATAGGAAGATAGGCATATGGATTTGGGGATTACGTTTTTCAAAATAAACTCTACTTCCTTTTTAAACCTTTTTGAAAATAGTTTTCAAAAACTTTTTATCAAATCTGGTAACCTTCAACTCTGATACCAAGTGTAACACCCCACCTCCATTAAGGTCACTCGCAAAGGGAATGCCTTAACTTTGGTGGAGCATTTTTAGTAAACAAAACAGAAATTTACAAGACAGTTAAAGTAGTACTTGAAAATTTTATAACTTTATTACAACAGAAATAAGTTTGGTTACATCTTTCAAAATCACAATATCCGAATTCAAGTACATAAATATCTATCTTGTACAAAACCGTTCAGAATGCATAGTTTTTAAAGCCATAATCCCCAATGTAAACTGCCATGGAAAAATAGAGCCAAAGCCAAGCAATACTTCAAACACTTCAAGCAGAGAGAATCTGAATCAAGCTCCTACGTTTCCACCCTGAAAACCTGGGGGGTGGGAAACGGAAAGAAAAGAGGCGAAACAAACTAGGTCAGACATAAGTCTGGTGAGTCCAGTGACTTTCAACATATAAACAGATAATAGTATCATGACATGTAAATAAAACTGGATGGGAGGTAACCGTAATAGAAATAGCAGGTTAACAGAAGAAACAGAATGGTATAGACTAAGCTAAGCTTTTCACTTCTCTGCATTAATACTAGTATAACAGGATTAGGTGTTACCCTAATGTCTAAACTGAAACAAAAACGGAAACAGAATAATTTCTACAGAAATAGAATGCTAGTAATGGGCCTTTACCACCCGAACAGACAGAAGGTACAGAAGCAGAATACTAATAATGGGCCTTCACCACCCAACTAATGGGCCTTTACCACCCCAACAGACAGAAGGTACAGAAACAGAATCAGAAACAGAATCCGGGACGGAAACAGAATAATCCCTATGGAAACAGAATGTTAGAATTAGGTGTACACTAGTAATGGGCCTTTACCACCCCAACAGACGGTACCACGCAGAAACAGACAGGTGTTACCACCCAACAGAAACATACGGTACTAATAGAAACAGACAGAACTAAGTGTAACCTAAGTCTTACCCCCAAGTGATCGGTTCCCTAATACATAAATACCATGTGTCGGCCCTACAGTAGGGTGTATCACTCCCTAAAGTGGCAATCTATTGGCACAGACCTATTTACAAATGTCACGGTGTCTTACAACCTCAGAGCAGACTGGATCCATGCACGCACATGACCCGGTTGGAACGCACCATCAACACCCCTCGCCATTATCAGAATGAACCGCTTATAATTAGTTCAGTAAGTGTGCCCGGACCCCTACATAGCGTGGGGTCAAAGTTTTAATACCAGAAAGGGTTACTGACTAATATGGGTTCCACACAACAGATGACACAAGTAATTCCCCTCCTAACCTTGTGTCCCCAGACTAACAGATTTCAGATTAACTTGGTTACAGATTTCAGACAGAGTTCAGATTACTAGTTCACAGATCAGACAATAAGTTAAAAAGTTTTAAGATTAACAGATCAAATGTACGGATTTAACAGACTTAACGATTTTCTAACTTTGTATTGGGCCTACAGATTCGTGAAACGGGTTTATTAGATTCATCAGTCCAGTTGGTTTAACCCTATCCACCCAACACGTTTTTAGACACCACATTTCTCTTAAATTTGCATTAATTAAATATTAATGCATAGACCCCTCACATAAGGTCGGTAGCTTGTGGCCGGCATATATGTCGGGCGGTTCCGGGCAGACTTTTGCCATAAGCCAGACCTAACCTCGTGTCTAAGCATATTTTAGTTATGCCTATGACCTCTCACATTAGACTGACAGTTTTATGGTTGCTTGTTTAGCCGGTTGGTTCCGGGCAGACTTCTACCGCAAACAAAGTCTAACCTCGTGTCATAGCCAATTCATTCCAATACAGATTATACATATACTAGACTAATTATGTCCATTTAACAGATTAAACTTCTTTACAGGTTACAGCGGATTAATCAAATTTCAATCTTAGATCAAGCCTACGGATTTTCATACCCAAATTACAATTATTTAGCTTTCAACAAATTAGGCAACTCAACATATAACAAATCTAGCAGATTAGGCGATTCAACAGATTTAGCAGATAACGGATTTAGCAGATTAGGCAATTCAATAGATTTAGCAGATTAGGCAATTCAACAGATTTAGCAGATGAGGCGATTCAATAGATTTAGCAGATAACAGATTTAGCAGATTAGGCAATTCAACAGATTAAACATTTTTAAAATTCTGTTTACATATCTTGCCTAATCATAAATTAAGCCTAAACTTACATGCCTAAATCATGGTCATAATTCATAATACAACATATGCCCAAATTTTAGTTAAATTTTACACAGTATAGAATATTCTCTAAAAGCCCCAAATCATGATATGCTATATGAATTATGCCAAATTATAGCTTAGGATGTCAAATATCCAAAAATCCACACTTAGGCGCATTCACATTAATAGTTATCCTATTTTAATATAGATCTTTATGCCTAATTCACATATCCTTCTTTTCTTTTCAAGTCATAGATCGTGATATAAAATATGCCCCAAATCTTGATCTTAAATTTTAATCATGTATTATGTCCTCAAAATCAGATCTTGCATTATAACATGCATTATATTCCAAATTCCAAGTCATATGCTATCATATAATAATTCTTCTTCCAAATCACAGTCTATCATACATAGTATGTACTAATTCTAGATCTTAACTTACAACCTATGTTCTTTTTCTCAAATCAGTCAAAAACCAGTCATGTCCAATTATGCATTATCCATTATTTGTCCCAAAATTTAGCGTTCGTGCGTTAATCTCTTATGAGATTTGGCGCAGGCTCGTGGTATCCTGGCTATAAACAAAAAAGGAAGAAAAGAGGGAACAGATACAGAACAGTCACAATCAAGATAGATCCATAGAAAAGTATGCATAACCTCAGATCCAGATTCACAAAAATGTCAAGATAATTATTAAATTCCATATCTGAAAATAAGTGTACTCACGATTGAAAAGATAAATCTTAATTTCTGGGATCTGTATTCTGACACTGAATAGTGCTCCTTTGGCATAGACTATAGGTTAGATTTGATTCTCTTTTAATTCTATTCAGATTGGAAGAAGATGCATTAATCCTAGTTTTGATTCCAGTAGAGTAGCGACACCATTTTTATTTTTAATTAGTATAGAGGGAGTATAAACAGAATGAAATTGTGTGGAGAGAAAGCTAGGTTTGGGGGTGTTTAAATAGGTTAGAGCTCACGAATCCGATCAGAAAGGCGTCCAGGTGCAGAAAAATGGATCTGTCTACAGATCTGGAAAAGGGGAGGGGGGAGGTCGACCCTAAGGTCGACCCTAGTGTCGACCTGTTTACCCAGGCCGACCCCCAGGTCGACCCTAGTGTCGACCTGGGTCCTGGGCGGAAATTTTCCCGCCCAGCCCGGGTGTCTGTTTTGAATTTTGAAATCTGAAATTTGAATTTCGGGCTGGTTTTTATTGAAACTTCTGAAGGTCATATCTTCTTCATACGGAGTCCGATTTACGCAAACTTGGGCTCTATCCCAAGCAGAATTTCGAGACGAACGCAATGGCGTAACCCGTTTCCCTTAATTATTTTGTTACAATTTAATTATTCTCTGATTTGTTACTCTGATGTTCACAGAAAATACGGGGTGTTATAAGACCTCAAAAGAGAATGTATCCCATCTGTGATTTGGAATTGGCAGTGATTGTGTTTATATCAATATCTTTTAGGGGAGATTTGAGTTTATCACTACCATAAATCATTAAAGCTCCTCTTCTTTGCAGGAGGATCTTAACCTTCGCCAGCAATAATGATTTCAAAATTTTGTATGCACCTAGGATAGGTAATGCAATAGTTGATGCCTTCAGTAGGCAATATGCTAGCTTAGGAGTTATGTTCCTAGAGTAGAAGCAGAACAAATATATCACCGGTTATGATTTTTTGGCCTAGATGTTAATTAGAATTAGAAATGTTGGAAAATTTGACAATTAAACCTAATATGATAGAATGGATCGGTTCTAGCCAGAGACATGATCTCAGATTGCTTGAGATCATCGCCAAGATTAGAAACGGAGTAGAGTCCACGGACATGAAAATGTATTGACTCAACCGTGATAGGTAGCTCCGTAAGGATGGGAGGTTGTTTGTTCCTAACGTTGATGGACTAAGAGATGAAATGCTTCAAAAATGTTAACACTCTAGATTAACTAATCTACTGGTGGTAATAACATGCTATAGGATATGAGGCAAATCTACTAATAGGAAGGAATAAATAAGGATGTTGGAACATTCATCTTCAAGTGCATGAATTGTCAGTTAGTCAAAATTAAGTAGAAGAAGCATAGTGGTTGATTGAAACCACTAGAGATTCTTGAGTGGAAACAGGAACAATTATCAATGCATTTAATTGATGGACTGCCATGAACTCGAGCACGGTACAATGGAATTCGGGTCATGTCAGCCGGTTGACCAAGAGTACTGGATTTATACCCATCAATTCAAGTAGGACGACAACCAAGCTAGCCGACTTGTATGCAAGGTGGATTGCATGATTCCAGTGAGTGAAAAGGGTATTGTAAGCGACCGAGACCCATTGTTCATTAGTGAGTTTTGGAATAGTTTATAGGAAGCATTAGGGCCTAAGCTGCACCTCAGCACAGCTTATCACCTGCAAACTAATAGCCAAACTAAAATAGTGAATTGTATATTGTAAGATCACTTGCAAGCTTGCATCCTAGATTTTAGAGTTTTGTAGGAAGTTCATTTTCATCTTGTTGAATTCGAATACAACAAAAGTTATCAATCCAACATTGATATAGCACTATATGAAGCTTTATATGGTAGACTGTGCAACACACATTCATGTTTGTGGAATGCGGGAGAGAAACTGGTACTTGGGCCATATATGGTTAAAGAGACCTTAGATAAGATTGAAACTTCCGACAATGGATGAAAGCTGCTTAAGGCAGATACAAAAAGTACGATGATAAGAGACATAAGGATTTGGAATTCTTCGTTGGCGAATTAATGTTTGTCAAATTTTCTCCATTAGGAAATGCGATTCAGTCCGATAGGAAGGGAAATTTTTAGTCCTTTTCCATTTCTCAAATGGATTGGGAACTTGCCTTATAGAGTCGATTTACCCTAGGAGATAGCTAAAGTGTATAATGTGTTCCATTTTTCCGACATAAGGATGTTTATGCACGAATAAAATGTAATGTTCATATCGGATCAGTTGGACGATATTGCGGTAGTGCCAAAAGCTTTAGAGACTCGTAAGCCCATTCGGATCACCAAGCATGATAGAAAGAAACTTAAGAGGAAGATGGTAAAGCTCGTAGATGTCCAATAATGTGAAAATAAGAGAGACTACACTTGGCAGACGGAGGAGAGTGTAAGGATGCCATATCCGTAACTCTTTGCTTGGTAAGACTTTTAGTTTATTGTTCTTATATTCATTTGCAATATCATTAATGTAACCTTGTGTAGTATCTTTCATGATAGGATACGTCTAGATTTTTCCTCTTCAATTTTTTATTGATATGCATGCACGTTTGACATCAACGATTGCATAAAACTGTAAGCACACGGAATGACTTATTAACTTGTTTAGAGATTTTAAAGGAAAATTTTCGAAATTTTCTAAATGGAGGAGAGAATGTGATGACGCATATTCCACATATCATTGGATCGTAGAATATTTATATTATTTTCACATGAGGTCATGCGATTATATAATTTTGGGAAATGGTTTTTAGGGTCATTTTTCACTTTTATGATTTTTTTCGAATTTTTTATGACCGTGTTACCCATGATGAATCTTGTTTCGTCCATAACATTCGATCGGAGAGGAGTTTGGACTTGAACCCAGTTCCATTTGGTATGGATTATGGCCATATTAATAAAATGGACTTACCATATAAGAAATATGGATGTTCTAAGGTTTAATAAGGTCTAGTCGGCATAAATGGGTAGCTAGGGTCATTAATGATATAAGTCCAAAACTCATTACCATATAGTGCATAAGGGGTTGTAGGAGCTCATCAGAAATCTCATTAGTCATTTCAGAGCTCCTAAAATAGTTCATCTCCTATATTGATGGCTTCCTACCTCTAAACTTTTACAAAACCTTACTCTAATTAGCCTAATTGCATCATTAAGATAAAATTAGTGCAAATTAACCTCAAGCTTGAAGATTACTTATTGCAACCTCTTAGGACTTCGTGCTAATTACTATCCAAAGAAGATTAATGAGCTCCCATAAATTAAGCGAGTTAGTAGCATTCTCACTTACTAATTAGAGTGCACTAGGCTATTAATACCTCCTAAAATCTTGTAAAAAATATTATAAACCATATTTAATTATGCTGTCATTCATATATTAGTTTAAATTTATATGTGTCATGTTTGTAAAATCCATTTTTGTGGATTTACTGGAAAACTATATGAACATGATGTTGTTACCTTAGTTCTACAATTTGGTTGTCTTATATTTGACTAAACGCTCATTTATGTATTTTACATGGCATATGCTCGTTGTGAACTTGATTGGATGAATGCAAATGCCGATCGAAAGATGAAAATAAGGTAGGAAATTATGGGAGTGTATCGATTTTGGATTGAATTTGGTTTGATTATTTGATCGTATGAGGATGTGTTGATGATATATATATATATATATATATATATATATATATATATATATATATATATATATATATATCAGTAAGTTAGGCACGTCCGTTGGACGTATGCAAAGATAATCAAGAGTAAATTTATGGATTGTGAAATTATTGCCATTTGCATAGATAATGTGTTGATACAAATAAATATGTGAGTTAACTTTTATGTGCTCTGAAATATTTGAACTTATATGCAAAGATCTCACGGTTATATTTTCATGCATTAGTTTGGTTTTTGTCTTAATATTGAATGGAGAAAATATATTATGTAGATTTACATCGGTAACCACAAAAAAATATGACTTATATAAGATTATGTGGAGATTTGTAAATTTACGCAAAACTATTACAATGTTAGTGGACAACTCGTTATTCAAACTACTATAAAAGTACTGTACTCTAATTGAATATTCAATGCAATTGTTATGATAGTAATAAAACATGGTTTTGATTCATTAATAAAGGTTGACAATCATGTATGCATAAAGATGCAATATTGGTTTGAAAGAATTTATATTTTGATGAATTAAAGTATTATGATAAATGCAATAAATGTGGTTTTAGAATGTGATAAATATGTGTAAAATCTGAATTTGATTAATGACTTACAGTAGGTCAGAAACCCCCAAAAAAATTTTTACTATTTCATGCACAAAGTAGTTGTAAATATTACAAAAACAAATAATATTATAATATCAAATGAGAAATCATATATGCTAATAATCTCAACATAGATTTTACAACAGAACATTGTTTTCGGAGCATACCCAAGTGGAGACCCAAAAACATGAATTAAAGCATACAGAGGGTAGCCCTGAATCAATCATTATCACACAATGACGATTATGATGCACAACTTCAGAAACAGAAATCCATGCTTATCAAAGGCCTAAAAATGATAAAATACGCATATAAAATAAAATCTCAATTCAAAGAATGAGAATACCATGTGTGTTGGGTTTTTGTACCTTTGTTGGTTTACATGTACTCTGAATAGTTAATTTAATAAAAAAAATCACATCATTTCCATGAACTTTCCGTGTCTACATTGATTTAAGTCTCTGTTTACATGTTATTCATTTGCTTCACTGCATGCGATCACCTTTTATTTATAAAAAAATGTATCTCAAAATAAGTATATGATATAGAAAGGGGTTAAAAAACAAAAATGGCAATATAAAATCAAGCACATGGTACAGAGTCTTAATATTTACGCATATTTTAATATATTTGTTTACCGTGATGAACATCATCAACCCAAGTCTGTAGAAAGAACGACCTAGCTGCTAGATAGAAATCCAGAGAAGATAGTCAACTATTTTCTCCAGCACCCAGATTCCTTAAATATAACGGACAACCGTGAAAGTATGAGCTCATTTCTCAATGTGTCTTCTCTTGTGCCTACGTTGCCCATGGTGTGCATGATTTGCACTTGGTTCTAATGGTTTCCTTAACTTTTTACAGAAGATGGACCATTAGATTTTGTATAGAAAAAATACTGGTAGAACAAAGAAAGGAGATGTTGCAAACCGAATGAGCTGTTTGTTGCAGGAGCTGTGAGCTCATGTTTTGTAAGCTTTTCATGAATGGTATTTTGAACCTGTTGATGATAAATGATTGCCAATTTAATATAAAAGTTATATGATAAACCCACATATCAGTATAAAAGTGCTAAAAGTTATATGATAAACCCACATATCAGTATTAAAGTGCTATTTGAATTGATTTAATGTATTTTTTACTAACTAATAGGGTCGGTAAACTCATGTTTGTAATGGTTTTGACCATATAAGACAGTTTACTTACAGGGGGGATAAGAAGAGCCACAAAACAAATAATATTTCCTGTACTTGAGTAAACAAAACGGTGAGATAAGGTATATAAATGAGAGTATAAAAATTCAATTCATATGACTTTAAGAACGATAGCGGTATATGCTTTAATGAAAATACTTAATGCACTACAAATTTGAATAGTTCAATCCAAAATTTGATTCAGCTGTATAAAAAAATAGTACAATTTTGATCCTGGCGTATTGCCTCCTATTCAATGAATTAATAAATTAAACAAAATAATAAAGCACCTAAATAACAAACACCTTTATTAATAAATTACTTTACGTCTATTAGTTTTTTTCGCTTATGTTGATCATATGCGAATTTTTGAAGAAAATAAACCATAAACTGAGATGAGATAACCAAAAAAAATTGCAAAAATAATATTTATGGCTTGAAGTGGTTCATGAGGGTAACTGAATACACAATAGCACATATTTCACTCCTGTTTTCGCGCTATATTTTAGCGCCTCATCCAAAGTATGAGTCTAAGGTCAACTGCTTTCAGTTGTATGTTGCTAGGAAATATCATGTTAGTTTCCCCTTTACACAGGGAGTGTATAATATTTGAATTCGTAATGTATGCTGAAAATAAATATGTGCTATTTTTTGCTCTTATTATAAATGAAGTTCACTCAATTTTAAACACACATGCATAGATATATACAAAAAGCTTCAAACTCCAAGGTTTGTGTATATGTTGTTCAGTATTTATCCGTGGAAGTTATCACGTGAGAGCCAAAAAGGAGATAATATCCCTTTTCCAGTACTCGCAATAAAACTCTAAAAAAGTTTTGAGTTGTAAAATAGGCCTAGCACTCGAACAATATGGGTATTTTTTTGGAAAAGAAAGAAATGAAATCAGTATAAAAGAACTGTATTACTTTTAAAATGAGAAAAACCCAGGTCTTAAGATAGTGTTAAGCATTTTACATGACAACTGAATAACTACTGATGATTATTCACAAAAGAATTAATAAATACGCCATTAAAATATATTAATTTCAAATAGTTAATGTAACATTTAACATAGAGGCAAATATATACACTTCAGCTTTCACAAAAAACAAACTGTACAGCAGCTTGAGCCATACTGCTAATAAATAGATCACTAAAACCACATTAATTTCAAATAATAATGGGACATATATAAACTTAGTAACACGCAAATTTATGATACTGTTTTCATCCATGGAAACACTTACGGTTACTTTATCTTTTGCAAGAAAACAAACTACATAATAACCTGACCAATATTGCTAATAAATACACAATTAAAAGACTACCCCAATCCATTGAAGATTGGATAATTCATGCTTTACCTAAATTGAAATATCAACAACTTTAAATTTGATAATTTACTAATGCATAGTCGGCTGAAGCTTATAAATAGCAAGCGCATACTTATCCGAAAGGAAAGATAATTTGAGCTATACCATTTGCTGCATGTAGAAATAAGGAAGTAGAAGTAAATATATAGTTTTACATACTGGCTTTTAAAATAATTTATTGATGTTGAATTCCTTCCAACAACAATGCACTTCAGTTTGAAGTCACCTCTGTTTATCCTGAAGCAAGTCTAATTTTGATGCTCACTCATGAAACACCACTCTCTCGCCTTAGATGACAATCGTGTGACCGACTCCGACACAATCTGGCAAGGTTTTCTCATTTGTATTGCCTATGCATTTACTGGGCTGCGCACTTCATAAAGACAGGTTCAAGTGAATGGTATGTTGAACCTGTTGATGATAAATGATTGTCAATTCATTATAAAAGTTATATGATAAACCCACATATCAGTATAAAAGTGCTAAAAGCTATATGCTAAATCCACATATCAGTGTAAAAGTGCTATTTGAATTGATTTAATGTATTTTTTACTAACTAATAGGGTCGGTAAACTCATGTTTGTTATGGTTTTGACCATAAGACATAGTTTACTTACAGGGGGATAAGAAGAGCACAAAACAAATAACATTTCATGTACATTAGTAAACAAAACGGTGAGATAAGGTTTAGAATGACAGTATCAACAATTTAATTCATGTGACTTTAAGAACGATAGTGGCATATGCTTTAATGAAAATACTTAATGCACTACAAATTTGAATAGTTCAATCCAAAATTTGATTCAGCTATATCAAAAAAATAGTGCAATTTTCATCCTAGCGTACTGCCTCCTATTCAGTGAATTAGTAAGTTAAACAAAATAAAAAAGTACATAAATAACATACATCTTTAACAATTAATTACTTTATGTCTATTAGTTTTTTCCCTTATGCTGATCATGCGAATTTTTGAAGAAAATAAAACATAAATTAAGATGAGATAACAAAAATAATGCACGAATAATATTTATGGCTCAAAGTGGTTCATGAGGGTAACTGAATACAGAATAACGCATGTAGAACTTCTGTTTTCGCACTATATTTTAGCGCCTCATCAAAAGTATGAGTCTTAGGTCTACTGGTTTCAGTTGTATGTTGCTAGGAAATATCATGTTAGTTTCCCCTTTACACAGGGAGTGTATAACATTTGAATTCATAATGTATGATGAAAATAATATGTACCATTTTTTGTTCTTATTATAAATGAATTTCACTCATTTTTAAACAGACATGCATATATATATATATATATATATATATATATATATATATATATATATATATATATATATATATATATATATATATATATAAATAAGGCTCCAGACTCCAAGGTATGTGTATAAGTTGCTCAGTAATTATCCATGGAAGTTATCACGCGAGAGTCAAAAGGAGATAATATCCCTTATCCAGTACTCTCACTAAAACTCAACCAAAGTTTTGACTTGTAAAATTGATCTAACACTCAAACAATATGGGTATCTTTTTGAAAAGAAAGACATGTAATTAGTATAAAAGAATTGTATTGCTTTTAAAATGAGAAAAACCCAGGTCTTATAACAGTGATAAGGATTTCACATGACAACTGAATAAGTAATGATGATGATTCCCAAAAAAATTAATAAATACACCATTAAAATATATTAATTTCAAATAGTTAATGTGACATTTAACATAGGCAAATATACGATATTCCTGAAAATATCTATACACTTCACCTTTCACAAAAAAACAAACTATACAGCAGCTTGAGCCATATTGCTAATAAATAGATCGCTAAAACCATATTAATTTCAAATAATAAATGGGATATATATAAACTTAGTAACACCGTAGGCAAATTTATGATACTATTTTCATCCTTAGAAACACTTAAAATTACTTTATCTTTTGCAAGAAAGCAAACTACATAAGAACCTGACCAACATCGCTAATAAATACACCATTAAAAGACTACCCCAAACCATTAAATATAGGATAATTCATGCTTTACCTAAATTGAAATATCAGCAACTTTAAATTTGATAATTTACTAATGCATAGTCAGCTAAAGCTTAACAAACAGCAATTGTATACTTATCCGATGATAATTTACTAATGCATAGTTTTACATACCGGCTTTTAAAATAATTTATAGATGCTGAATTCCTTCCAACAACAATGCACTTCAATTCGAAGACACCTTTGGCTATCCTGAAGCAAATCTAATTTTGACGCTCAGTCATGAAACACCATTCTCTCGCTTTAGATCACAATCGTGTGACCGGCTCCTACACTGAAACACCCCACCTCCGTTAGGGTCACTCTCAAAGGGAATGCCCTAATTTTGGTGGAGGTTTATAAGTATAAGTCACAGATATACAAGACAGATATAAGAACACATATTTGTAAACAGCGGAAAATCAACAACCTTTTATTTCATAAAAGCAAATACGTGTTACAACAACAACACCATAATTGTCTTACATCTTTTCCAAAAACATAACACTTTCATAATCTGTCTTGATTACATTATTTAAAGAAGCATAAATAAAACATAGATAAACTGCAAAAGCCCCATAGTGGATTGTCCAAAGCCATAGTTCAAAACGAAAAAGTCCAAGCAATACATTTCTCTTGTCCAAGCTGGATGTTAAGGCTGGTCAAGCTGCAGAGTTCCCTCCCTGTGGACCTGGGGGGGAAACGGAAGAAAAGAAGACGAAAGAAAAGTAGAGTCAGACATAAAGCCTGAGTAAGTCTAGTACTATTTTGTCTATGAATAAAGAACTGGGTATGATAAGTATAAACAAGAAGTGGGCAAGCACTATAAACTTGGTTAAGTTGTCTAGGGTCGAATATACTATCGTATCCCATGATAATCTCTGAACCCATATAAACTAGTTTCCAACTGGCACCCCATAATCAGGGTGATGTGATCCATTCTATGATGATCGACTCCTACTCGCATAGTTACATGTGTCTTACGGCCCCCGATGTTGTAGTTACCTATGTTGGTCCCACCATGGGGTGTATCAAGTCCCATGGAGGCGGCCCGACACAACCTTAGAATGCACAGGTGTTCTACTGGTGTTCAGTGCCTTATTTTTCTGCGCTGGAATGTGTGCACGCCCGCACCCCGTTAGAACCTACACTGCTACACCACCGCCGTCGATTTGACCTCTTACAATCAGCCCAGTAATCGTGCCCCACCCTGCCTAGTTTCAGGGTATCCTGATACACCTTCTAGGGTTACTGCTGAAAAGGGTCCCCCGTTACTAGGTTTTCTATCTCTAGCCAACATGCTAAGTTGGTTAAGTGTTTTCTAACCTAACCCCCACCAGTCCGTTTAGTTTAGCATGTTCCATTTTGATTAAGTCTTTAGTTCACTTAATCCTAACAATCCTGACTCAGCCTTAATTGTCTTATTAAGGCCCTGACCTCTCACATTAGACAGGTATTGTTGTGGCTGCCTGTTGCCGGTTGGTTCCGGGCAGTCTTACGCCACAACTCAGTCTAACCTCGGGTCCTTATTGGGCTCCGTGTTTAACCTCCCACATTGGATAGGTATTGTTGTGACTACTGGACAGCCGGGCGGTTCCGGGCAGGTTTACATCACAACTCAATCCAACCTCGGGTTAAACACATCGTATGTTCTACATTTACATATTTTGTCTTTCTTCTTTATTTTCTTATATGTAAATATTTGCGGCCCATTATTAAGTTAATGGTGTAAGGGTTACACCAATCATGGGCCCAACCCATACTTGAATTTGGGCCCTTCTATTTTATATTTTCATTCATTTGTAATTTTAACCCAACGTTATTTTCCCCCGTTTTACACGTCCGTTTATTATATATATGTTGGGCTTAGCCTTTTAAAGCCCAACTTAGCCATGCGAAAAGGGGAGGCTTAAGGCGTGATTACATACACAAAGAGGGGAATGTGAGCGCATGAACTTGCAATATGACGTTGGAAATACAAAATAGAAACTGGTGTACTTGCATAGTAGTGACATATGCTTTGGTCATAAAGCATAGGTGACATGAATCAAAGCATGTGAACTTGTAGTTGAGATAAGAATCTAAATTGGGTATCATTATTGACACATAGTCATAACTACAACATGAACCTATATTTTTATTTAGGCATAATTCAAACATAAGCATGGCATAAATATTTCTAACATAAGCATGGCATAATGTCAAACGTAAGCATGGCATAATGTCAAACATAAGCATGGCATAAGTATAGTTAAATTTGTTCACATAACCATGGCATAAATATTTCTAACATGAAATCATGATTCTTACTTTAGTCATGTAACTTGCAAGAAGGGATTTTGAATCTAAGCTAGCTATGTACCACATATGTCATCATATGATTCTTGTAAACAAAATAGACTTAATTATGCAAAATATCAATCATAGCTTAGTCATATTCATAAGTTTGCAAATAGGTTTTCTAGTACAAAAGCATGACTTAATACATAGATCATGGTGCCAAAATTTTAACATAGTTTCATATGAACTATAACAACAAAACTTGTTCCAATTACTTACAAAATGATTTATACACAAAAATATACATCATGATGGCATAGTAGCAAAACCCCAAACTTGCATGAATTTCAATTAATCAACTACATACATGTAGCTTCAACATGGATTACATAATTTGCGAATATTCCAAACGTATACTTGCATAGAACTACCGCATGTAGTTCTTTATAATGAATAACATAATTCCCAAATCGATAAGAATCATAGTAACGCACAAATTATGAATTATTTATTACCACAACCAAGTATACAAATCAACACAGTTATTTGTTCATACCAAAGTAATACTCTACTTACAATGGTGTGGCGAATTCTCTAATTTAGGGATTTGAAGATGCGGTTTGATTTGATTGAATTGCTTTATGCCTTAGAATTTGCCTCCTAATCCTCTCTCCAATTGGTGGCTACCCCTAGTCGTTCCTCAGCAACATGGCGGCTTTGTTCTTATTTTTGAATGAATAGATTAGGGTTAGTCTAGGGTTGTTTTTATAGGGGTAATGAACTGATTAGGGCCATTGATGTTGCTTGGATTGATCGTAGCCATTCATCCTAAGGAGAGACCAATTAGAGTCTGCCACCTAGCCCTAATGACAAAGCAGACCACAGAAAATCGATCAACATAGAATAGGCCAGCCAGGTTGGACTGGGCTCGACCTGGCTCTGGACCAGGTCGACATGCCTGTCGACAGCCCTGTCGACAGCCCTGTCGACCTGGTTAGACCAGGTCGACAGCCCAGTCGACCTGGGTGCGTCAGGCGGGTGTTTTTCCGCCCTGGCCCATTGGGCCCCATTTTTAATTTTAAACTTGATTTTTCTGAGTTATTTTATTCTGTTTGAATTTTAAATTTTATTCAGAAACTTCCGAAGGCCATATCTTCTTCATACGGACTCCGTTTTTCGAAAACTCGGACTCTATTTCACGTATTTTTCCGAGACGAATGCAATGGCGTATCCCGTTTCCCTTAGTTTTTTGATTTCAAATTAATTATACTTTAATTTGTTAATTTCACAGTTATAGAATTCGCGGGGTGTTACATACACAGTCTAGAAAATCTTTCTCAATTGTATCACCTACGCATCTGCTAGGCGGCACACTTCATAAAGATAGCTTCAAATGAATGGTATCTTGAACCTGTTGATGATAAATGATTGTCAATTCACTATAAAAGTTATACGATAAACCCACATATCAGTATAAAAGTGCAATTTGAATTGACTTAATTTATTTTTTTCTAACTAACTAATAGGTTCGGTAAACTCATGTTTGTAATTGTTTTGACCATATAAGACATAGTTTCCTTACAGGAGGGATAAGAAGAGCACAAAACAAATAACATTTCCTGTACATTAGTAAACAAAACGGTGAGATAAGGTTTATACTGACAGTATCAACAATTTAATTCATGTGACTTTAAGAACGATAGTGGTATATTCTTTTACGAAAATACTTAATGCACTACAATTATGAATAGCTCAATCCAAAATTTGATTCAGCTATATCAAAAAATTTAGTGCAATTTTATCCTGGCATACTTCCTCCTATTCAATGAATTAGTAAGTTAAAAAAAAGCGCCTAAATAACAGACATCTTTAATAATAAGTTACTTTATGTCTATTAAATTTTTACCCTTATGGTGATCATATGTGAATTTTTGAAGAAAATAAATCATAAACTAAGATGAGACAACAAAAAAAAGCAAAAATAATATTTATGGCTTGAAGTGGATCATGAAGGTAACGAATACACAATAACGCATGTTGCACTCCTGTTTTCGCGCTATATTTTAGCGCCTCATCCAATGTATGAGTCTGAGGTCAACTGCTTTCAGTTGTATGTTGCTAGGAAATATCATGTTAGTTTCCCCTTTACACAGGGAGTGTATAATATTTGAATTCGTAATGTATGCTGAAAATAAATATGTGCTATTTTTTGTTCTTATTATAAATGAAGTTCACTCATTTTTAAACACACATGCATAGATATATATAAAATGCTCCAAACTCCAAGGTTTGTGTATAAGTTAATCAGTAATTATCCGTGGAAGTTATAACATGAGAGTCAAAAAGGAGATAATAACCCTTTTCCAGTACTCTCACTAAAACTCAAACGAAGTTTTGACTTATAAAATAGGTCTACCACTCAATATGGATATTTTTTTGAAGAGAAAGAAATGTAATTAGTATAAAAGAATTGTATTACTTTTAAAATGAGAAAAACCCAGGTCTTAAGACAATGTTAAACATTTCACATGACAATTGAATAACTACTGATGATAATTCACAAAAAAATTAATAAATTTGATATTCCTGAAAAAATCTATACACTTCAGTTTTCACAAAAAAACAAACTGTACAGCAGCTTGAGCCATACTGATAATAAATAGATCGCTAAAACCACATTAATTTCAAATAATAAATGGGACGTATATAAAATTATTAACACCGTAGGCAAATTTATGATACTATTTTCATCTTTGGAAACACTTACAGTTACTTTATCTTTTGCTAGAAAGCAAACTACATAATAACCTGACCAATATTGCTAATAAATACACAATTTAAAGACTACCCCAATCCATTAAAGAATAGGATCTGAAAGAGGTTGCTTACCGTGGACCACGATTTTGTAGGGGAATTGGATCCGATAGAAATCGGATTCCGCCAACAAAAAAATCCATCAGCTGACGGAAGTAGCCATACAAACATTATAGAAAGCAATAGAATTTTTTTATTTTGGAGAAAGTCGTGAAGGCTTCACATCTCTAGTCAATTTGGAAGAAGAGGACGCATTCCAACACCTAAGAAGCTCCATCCTTTTATATGATTATTCAATGTTAAACATCTTGATTTGGATCCAAAAATCCCGTGACTGTAGTTTGATGAAAAGATGCAAAAAGAGGAATTTATGAGCAACGGCCGAGTCAGTGGAGATTCGAATGTAACGTAGTAAAGTGGGGAAGGGGTTTTAGAGGCCGATCTGACATGCTAGCGACGGTGAAGGAAGTGAGATTTGAGTGAAGTTGCTATGTGATTTTCTGAGAGCAAAAGGGATGAAAGGTGAAAGGAAATGGGACGAAACTGCGCACTTGGTTAATCGTGAACGAAGTGATTTTTTGACGGATGGTGAAGAACGTGGCTAACGTGGTTGATAAAAATACCAAAATTATCCTTACCTATATTAAAATTTTAAAAGGGCATTTTAGACATTTCAAAAGCTTCATTGCAAGGTATTCTTTTTATAATATATATATAATATATATATATATATAAGGAAAGTTTTAAGAAGTGGCATACCAAATTTCAAGTTGTTTAGGATCTGCATGCTCAAGTTATGGCATGAGAGAATTCAGATCATCATGGAGCTTTGCCTTAGATTGGGATAATTAGATAGAGGAGTACAACATTTGATTTTGAATCTAAATCGTGGGTCAGCGTAGGCTCTCACCTTTAGATTTGCATGAGCTCTTAACATCAAATTTACACGATTTCTCAACTTCGGATAGGCATGGATAATGTAAATTCTAAATCAGTAAGAGATGGATAATTTCAAATCAGTTGGGGAGGTTGATACTATATCGATAAAGGCCATAATATCGAGTCGGCCTACTTACACTGGATCAAATCGGTACAGGCTACGTTGATTGGAGAAGCTAATTATGGGATCAACATACAATCTTGGTCAGGTCGGTAGCATGAACTTGAAAGAAAAAGTAGAGGGATCAACATGGGGAAAATAATGGGAGGCACTAAGGCAAGGATCATTGCAATCTCTAACTTCCTCTTTAGGTTTCCCACATTCGACTTCTAATGGAATGAGGCATAGGTAAGTGCAACTTCTAGGAGGAACTAGAATGACTAAGTGGGGATTGTCTATGAAGTTGGTTTATCAATTGTGATGCAATGGTTTTATAACAACTTGGTTTGATGTTGATTCTACTTCATGAAAAACAATGCCAAAAATGGCTGGCTATATTCTACCATTGAACAATGTCAATTAGTCAAAGAAGAAGCTAATAGAGAAGGGTAGGGAAACATGATTGAGATTGATTACAAGTCTCGACCAAGGATGTTCCAACATAGGAGCTATAGGAGTGGTTCCTTGGATAAATCTGTTGTGGATAAAGTGTGTGAATGGAATAATGTGATTCATAGGCTTGTGAGTACTTAAGAGATGGGAGAAGGAGAGGGCTATAGGATGGTCCAGTCCCCCAAACTATGGGCCAACCAGTTTTTTGGCTGACCTAGTGGCATGTGTTTGAGTACCATAAAGTCAGGACCATACTGATTCTTGATTATGGGATTGTCATGCAATTTTCGCAGGTCCAATGCACTAAGTAAGTGGACATGAGGAGGAATGATGGATATTTATGCTTGTTTTTTTGTTATCACCTTATCATTTAAGCAACTGTTGTACCTTAAGGTAGGATGAACTTATAGTAGTGTACATAATTACATGTTATAAATCTTTGGATGTAGGGGTATTTTAGCTATGGTTCTCTATACCTATTGCACTATTTCACTTCAATACTTGAGATTTTTGTCGCTCGTTCTAGATTATGCTCAACTTGGAGCTTTACGCATTACTTCTTATTACTCCAGATACTCTTTAATTAGTAGAATGGAAGCATGTTATGGCGAGCATGAGTAGAAATTCAAGAGGCAAGCTATGACGCCCCACCCCAAGGCCCATACTAAAAAAGAGCATTATTAAGTAATACTGTCTCCTAGTGCAAAGAATACGACTATTAAGGAGTGATCATCCGTAAGTCTTGTATCAAACGACTATCAAATATGTCGATTTGGCGCTCTATTATTATTATTTCTTACCTTAATGGATCGACGTACTCGATTCTAGTTTAACATAAAGCTAGGTGGCTAAGCATTTATCCAAAACAAAATATAACAACATCATATGTAACAATCATAAAACAGTAACGCACATATATATTTATACAGATACACCATAAGTAAAGCATACAAGAGTCACATAAGTGATTGGTCCTTATAAACCATACATACAAACGAGTTCACAAATAATATACATATCAGAGTACGATTAAAACAACTACAAAAAAAGAGATAACATCAAAAGGACAATAAGATAAACCATGGCAGAAGCAGGTATAGTAGGAATATATGGAAGGTGGCTAACCTTTAAAACTCGGCCTGATCCGATACATAAAATACACGTGTCAGTCAAGCTTAAGCGAGACGATTAGAATATGATAGGTGAAGTAAAATGTTATAATGTGATAATTCTTTTTAATAGAGAAGAGGTTATATAATCCCATATCAACACAAGGTACATCAGATAGTTTCAACTAACTCAACGTATACGGTCTCATATATTAGGCAACAATAACAAAGCATAAGTGTTTCCAATAAAAACGAGTTACTTAGGTCCTAAGGCATATATATATATATATATATATAACACAAAGAAAAAACAAAATGGAAACCAACCTAATATCAATATGTAGAACTTGTTTAAGAGTTTGCCACCCAGAAATGAAATCACCAAGCGTAGACATCAAATAGCTCGTTGGCTATTTATATAAACCCAACATTCACAAAATGGTGAAAACAATTAAAAATCACAAATACTAGACATCAAGGAATATTGTAATATAAGAAATAACACCCTTATTGGATCCATATACGACGAGTCTTAGCTACGCCTACACTGCTCCACTTAGATGGTTGAATCCTGCAAAGTACTAATTAAAAAAAATATGGCTCTTAACAAGAACCACCTAGAGGGTTCAACCACTTGTTGAAACCCAATAATTTCCACCTAGTTATCCAATAGATGGACAAGGACTAATAAATATCACCTAAAAAGTACAACAGATGGATGAGGCCTAGTACTTGGAAACAACTACAGCATGACCCAAAGGTCCCATGAAATTTGCAAATTGCCTAATAGTAATCCAAAAGTGCGTCTCATACTGCACATTTTCTTTTATTAGTTTACTACAAGTCAGTCAATTCCACACAAAAATGGCTTTAACCAAAGAAGTCTTGGGTTAACCGATATAAAATACCTACATATCTCACATGATGCATTTTATTATATCGTTTGAGTCACTTCATCATTTTCTTTAAGAGTGCAAAAACGTTTAATTACATATATATATATATGTATATGTATGTATGTATGTATATATATGAAAATATATCCTTTGAGAAAACGAGTTTAAAACTATTTTCAAAAACTACTGGGAAATCATTTATATTGAAATATCTTTATAATATGGTTTAGAAATTATTATATATTTCATAAACTAATTTTTGAAATATTTGTTTTGAAATTTGGTTTAGAATCGAAAATTCATTTGAAATTGATTTAGAAAACACATGTACTAAATCCGTAGAATCACAAAAAACTCAATGAAATCAACATATCAAAATTTCGCACAAAGACCATCAACCTGTAAAAAAAATCGAAACTAATATTGGCTTTCCCATATTCTAGAATAAGCCTTTTAAAATAGTTCAAACAAAGCATGTAATATTGTAGCAAAACCACTCAGAAATGCAATAGAAAAATTTATGAACTAATATGAAAAGTAGCAAGAATGACTGAACCAGGAGCTACAAAACAAAGCTCCAGGTCGACTTAGATGAGTAATTAGATCGACCTACAGGTTAACCTAAACATCCTATGGGTCGACCTAAGGTTGACTGTTAAAGGTCATAGGTCCGTATACGTAAAATGCAATTGAATTAATCCAGTTTGCTCTAGCTTTATTGACCAAATATTCAATGATCTCCGCTACGTTAACATTATTTTAATTCTTGGTTCGTAAAATTTAAGTTGAAATGAATTCTGATGTAGCTTATTCTTTGTGATAGCCTTCATCCATGATTTTGAGAAAATAGCACTAGCTTTGACCGAATTTGTCTTCGCATGAGAAGCTAGCTTTGGAAATTCAAAATCCAAATATCTAAAATTTCTCTGAAGATGTTGATTATCCCAACTTGCATGTTGAGGAGATGAATTTATATCGGGAGGATGAGCTAATTTGAAGTCAAAATCGACATTAGAATTTTTTTGTGTGTGTAGATTAGGAATTGAAAGAGGAGAGAACACGTTTTCTCTCTCTGTCGCCATTTTTCCTTTTGAGCGAATGAACTTATAATTACCGATTATTCTTGAATTTGATAATTTAGGAAATGGCCCTTTGATTTTCTATTGCTTACTTGTAACAATGGAGACCAACAAATTTTTCTCAAAATTTCGATTATTGGGAGGTTAGACTTGCAATTTC
This sequence comes from Allium sativum, assembly GCA_030737875.1. Lineage (NCBI taxonomy): Eukaryota > Viridiplantae > Streptophyta > Magnoliopsida > Asparagales > Amaryllidaceae > Allium > Allium sativum. The sequence goes on along the minus strand of CM060909.1, from coordinate 672,196,004 downwards.
GAGAGGAAGGAATTGTTTCGGCTTTCTGAAACTTATAGGGAAGAGAAAAGAGGAATGACGAGACATGGGTACATACATCTCTTGTCCCTCTCTGCCTAATTTCTAAAATTCTCTAAATGGGTTTAGGCTTGAAACCCACACCAAACCATTAGCCTAGGTATGTTTAATTTAAGTTATTTAAGCCATTACTTAGCAGTTAACACATGTGTGAACAAAATCCACTAACCCAAGCATACATTACTCGTTTTTACTTTACGAAAATTTTATGCAACATATTTTTAAATATTGAAACCATTGTAAATATAAATTCTATTATAAATACCATAAAATTTATAATTATAATAAAATTCTTATTTTACATTTTTTTAAAATTAAAGCTTACATTTTTAACAACAAAATTTACACAATTTTATTCGTTTTAGATGAAATAAATATACAAACTTAACTAAAATATTATAAAATTAAAATATTGATTTTTAACCAATATTCCACTTTTTATATTTTAATGGTAACCTAAAAAAATTATAGATATATTTTTTACAAAAGAATTCATCATTTAGCAATAATTTATAAAATCATTGTATTTTGGCACCTAAAATAAATTAGCATTTATTTGTATATCACAAACTCAAATTATAGAGTTTTCAAAACTTTACTGCCGCTATATTAAATTTATTCAAAAAATTAATATTGACCTGAAATTCCTTTATCATTTATTTAATTAAATTCAATCTCAAATTCAACATACCTCTATCTTATTTCGCAAAGTAATCCAGATCCCATAATTTATTCAGCTTGTATGATTATATAAGTTATTTTATTCAAATTTATATTTATTTCTCAATAAACATAATTATAATGCGTTTACACCAGTACAAAAAAACAGGTTTGTTATAGACTCCTCTCTTGAAAAAATTGCATAAGGTAATACCTTTATAGTTTAAATTTTAAATAACTCTTTGCAAAATTTCCTTTTTTAGAGTAACATATTTAAATTCTTGAATATCAAGTTTTCAAAAATTTAATATTTACCACCAAATATAAGAAATAATATACAAAATAGATTAATTTATACGTCCCATCTTTTATATAGCATATATTTTAAAAATACACACTCAACTTTTCAAATCTTAGATAGATCAATGACGTTGCATCGTCGTCTATTATAGCAAATCACTTGGTTGAATGGCTGCGATTTTGATTGCAAATATCAAAGCGACTTCACCATTTTCTCCGCTTATTATTATGACTCAATGGTTGCATAGGTCATCTAAAATAGGAGTGTGCATTTCTAAAATAATGCTTATACTTAAGTTATTTTACTCTTTTTAAATCCTATCTTTATACACAAGTACGTAATTATTTATATTCTTTTGTTTTCAAAAATTAATTTCATATAAAATCCATTACTTTAACTTGTTTTATTACACCTAAAATATGTTAAACCACTAAATTTTTAATGATTTATTCCATTACTGGGATCGATATTGCCTCGTTATGTTCTCTATTTTCCTTAATCCATTCGATAGCTTATCATTATTTCAGTTCTAATATTTTTCCTCGAATAATTATTTCGCATGCCAAAATGTCTCATACGGCGTTGAGAAACCCCTATCGATAATATGGTGTCCCATATATGGACCAAAATCCGTAAATAATGTTTAAATACGTCAACACAATAGATAATCATAAGTTCTCCTTAACTGCATTTAATTTATTATCGCCAACATCCATTTATTTTATTTTCAAATAAATACAAACAAACATTTTTTTATTTTTTTTACAACCTATCAGCCATGTGTAAATACCCTCTAATTAATTCCCTATGTAAATTATTAAATTCTATGCTCAGCCAAAACAATCTACTAGTTTCCGTTGCGAACTCTAATTAATTATAAATTACTCACATTTGTTAGATCGATATAAGGCTCAACTTATTATCTTGGTTATTAATTCATTTTTCATATCCCCTTTTAGATAATTATCACAACTACGGTATTATCACTAAAATTTGTTAAATCATCAACACGGATTCAGATTTAAAAAGTTGAACACGATGTATAATATCTGGATTTTGCCCTTGAGTATCGGCAATACAATCTGATAGACTAGGACGAGCTTTTATACTAAGCAATAGAACAAGAGCATCAGATACAGCGGAACGATCATGTAAAGATACAAATTTTAACTAGTACTCCTTGGAAACCACCGTTTGTGACGAAAAGGAATTTCGCTCGGTCCGAACCAGTCGCTAAACCGACCCAGACCGTTCGAAACGCCCGATCGTTTGAGAACACGACAAAATCAGAACGCATACAAAAGAACATTTCATTGTATATTTACAACAATGCATCAGAATACAAGAATATACAGAGTTTGAATAAATATTACACAGAAATATCAGAGATTTAAATTACATTTAAATACATCGCAGCGGAAAATAATACAATACACAACTAGAAGAGATATGCGGATACAAAGCTTTCCGGATATCATTCCAGCTGTAAACCAGGATCCTGTGAATATAAATCTGCAAAACCAAAACTACTAGCTGCCCGTGTCAAAATAAGGGCACCCAGAGTTTAGGTTAAAACAATAAACTCCAGGTCAGTCATGTGACTGGTGTGAGAACTAAAACAGTTAATCTTTATTTTAAAGTTAGGTAAATCAAGGGACCACGCCGTATAACACGGAACGGGTTTCCTCCCAAGAACACCAGTGCATAAAACAAACAGCGCAATGCTAAATAAGGAAAAATGAAGCTATTATAAGACCCAGTTCCCATCACACAATGCAACGCAAGCCGGAGGATAGGGTTTTTACCTTATAATAGCCAAGAATGCTTGATACGTTTAAAACAAATCATTTGATACTATTGTAAGTGCATAGTGTATAAAACAACTTCAAATCATAAGTATCAATCATAGGCGGCATGAGCGCCCCATCCCACTATGTCGCCATACTAGGCTCTACAAATAAAACCGCAAATGTCACGTATTTGGAAATTGGATTTCCATCTATGAACCGAGGCAAAAGATAGTCCTCAACTGATTCGAGACGCTCTATGTAATGGCGCGTTTTGTAAGGTATAATAATTAAGTTATTTAATTATTTAAATAACGAATATATTAAATAAACGATAGTTGAACGTATAAATTATAATAATTATTATAATTGAGCCCGTAACGACGCGGCAGTTCTTTATTTGGCGAGTTGAACTTCAACTGAATGTACATGATTCATTTTAAGCCGGATTTCTGTGAAACAAGAAACATGTGGAGCTGGTAGAGTATATCTTTCTAGTGGAAGAGAAAAATCGAGATTTCGTCGTGTAGATTTTGAGATATGTCCAAATCAAATTTTAAAATAGTCGCTATAAAATCGTTTAACGAACGTAATGGTTTATTCGTTATAACTAGAGATCGGGCTTGAATTTAGACAAGGTTCTTTTGGGAAATAGTGATAATTTAATTTTTAAAATTTTACTGTAATTTTTAATTAATTAAATAAGCGACTTTTTATTTGGAGTATTGTGCACCCTGTAATCAACATTTTGAGGTTTCAAAATATGAGTCAATCTACCGGTATTATTATATTTTTGGGATCGTGGTACCTTACTGGTCACAACGGTATTTTTGTATCTGTCCATAACAGCTCTTATGGGATCGGTGTTTTACATAACGGGTTATGCTAAATGTGCCAATAATAATACCTAGTGTTTGATGATAATTTATTTATAATATGAGGACTTACAGTATCAAAGAATGCAAAACCCTGCGTACTATTAAATAGTGTGTAAATGAAAATTTAAAACACTTGCTTTTGGGTTCGTTAACATCTAAAGTATCCACGCATCTAATTGTTCTGTCAACCTACCTACCTCACGATGCCTACGGTGCAACTGAGAAGAACGTGGCCACCATTCAGCCTCTCTTACTTTTGCTTAACTGAGCTATTAAGTTTTACTTCCACTACATATATAGCTATACGTTTTCATTCTCGGATCATCTTCTGAAACCCCTTCATTCGAAGTTCATAGATAATCAAAAGAAATACATTCGAAAAAAATCTCGAAATATATGTTTCTACACTGCTGAAATCGAGCTCTTCACCATAGTATAGGTTTTGATAAACTTGGTTTCTGATCTAGAGCTCGACGTATACAACCGCGCGAGTTAGGGTTCATGATTTGTGTAATATAAGCATTGATATCGATTTTCAGTTGTATAGTTGGGTTTGTGGTTTGAGATTGGGTTCGGCTGTGAAGAAATGGTGGTGCTCGATGATTTTTTTGTGTCGTTTGAACCTGCAGCCGACGGGGAAGAGGTGGACGACGGGATGATAAAACAGAGCTCGAGTTTAGCAGAAGAGGTGTAGGAAGGACGAGATTGGGATGGAGAGATTTATGGTAATTTAATTAGGATTTTTAGTGGTGCGATTTAGGATCAAAGGGGCGGTTGAAATTTGTGGAAATGGTGTATGCTCAATAACAGGAGGATGCGAAAACATACAGGAGGAAGAAGAGAAGAAAGAAGCGGGTCATGGGCTTAAGGTTTTACGGTGGGCTTTAAATTTGAGTGGGCTGGTTCGAAAATAAAGGTGAAGATTTAATAAGAAGGAAATTAAATTAATTTGAATTTAAAGTGTATAAACTTGTATAATCAATATCTTGGCCATACCGTATCAGAAATTCGAACCGTCTGTCACGTTGGGATCGTATGGACGGGAGGTTCACAATGAAGCTGACTGGAAGTGGATTGGGGCTAGTTTGAATTTACAGCGAAATAAATTGTTTGATTCAAATCAAACAACGGTTTATCGTTCTTTAACGATGAACTGCAAAGGTGAGTAAATCTCACTAACTCTGAACAGTTTATAATTTCATGTTGTATTGTTAGAACTGTTAAAATTGTCTGCTTGATTGTGTGTTGAGTGTTTGATTGAACTGCTAGTCAGTTAGTTAAAATTCTATATTTGATTCTGTTTAACAGAATATATCATATGGAACTGAAAGTGAGGTTATCTATATTGTCTAACATCTGTGATGCAGGGAAACAGGTTGGAGGAATCCGACTGGATTCCTCAACATTTATTTTACCGTTTTTCATATATTGTGATATATGATGTGTTATGAAATCTGTTATTGATTTCATATGTTTGAATGATACCGATCATTGTTATACGACACGTTAAGCACCGTAGGTGATACTAGAATGTAAAAAGGGAATTTTCAATGTTTATATTGAAAATAAAACTTATTTATAAAATCGATAGGATTTTATAAAATGAAAAACATTTATTTATTTGGGAAATAAATAAAGGAACATTTATTTAGATTATAAATAAATGGAATAAAGGAATATTTATTTAGGGAATAAATAAAGGAACACTTGTTCGGAAAATAAATAGAATTATACAAGGATAGATTTAAACACGTGCTTCGCACACGGTATAACACGATATGGATTTAAATGAGATATTAAATAGGAAATCTGTTTTAAACAGATAAATTGAAGTAGATTTATTTATAAATAATGTTTTATAAATTAAAGAAATGATTTATCGTTGATAAATGGAATATATATAAGTCTGGACTTATATAGAGAAGTAGAAACGTTATTAAAAGGACATTTATAAAGTGAAGAAACGTTACTAAAAGTAAATCTTTATAAATGGATAAACGTTGTAAAAAGTAAATCTTTATCAATGGATAAACGTTGCAAAAAGGAAATCTTTTGAAATGAATAAACGTTAATAAAGGGAGTTAATCGAATTTAGTTATTCGAAATAAGTTATTCGAATTTGATATTTGAATAGAGTTAAACGCATTAGAGTGATTCGAATTACTTATTCGAATAGAGTTAAACAAAGTAATTTGTTAGGTTAACCAAAGCAAGATAGTCGAGTTAATCAAAGTAATTGGTTAAGTTAACCAAAGTAAATTAGTTAAGATAAACTAAGCGGTTAATCAAAGTGAATTAGTTAAGTTAAACTAATTGGTAAATCAAAGTGAATTAGTTGCGTCAAACTAAGTGAATTAGTCAAGTTAAACTAATTGGTTAATCGAAGTAAATTAGTTGGGTTAATCAAAGTGAATTAGCTGAGTTAAACTAAGTAAATCGGTTAGAGTAAATCAAAGTGAATTAACTAAGTTAAACTAAGTGGATTAGTTCAGTTAATTGAGACAAGTAAATCAAGTTAGGTTAAACCATTTGAGTTAACCAGTTAAAGTTTACCAGTTAAAGATAACCAGTTAGAGTTGACCAGTTAAAGTTGACCAATTAGAGTTGATCAGTTAGAGTTACTCAGTTAGAGTTGACCAGTTAGAGTTATCCAAGTGGAGTTAATCGAGTAGAGTTGCCGAATGTCACTTATTCGAAGTAGAGTTATCGAATATGGTATATTCGAGGGAAGAGTAATCGAATATAGTTTATTCGAGTGGAGAAATCAAATTTTATTCATTTGAGAAGAGTTACCGAATATTATTTATTCGAAGAGTAGTTATCGAATATTGGTTATTCGAAGTTAGTTAATCCAAAGGAGTTATTCGAAGTTAGTCAATCCAAAGGAGTTATTCGAAGTTAGTTAATCCAAAGGAGTTATTCGAAGTTAGCTAATCCAAAGGAGTTATTCGAAGTTAGTTAATCCAAAGGAGTTAGTCGAAGAGTTAATCGAATATAGTTATTCAAAAGAAGGTGTTAATCGAATATAGTATTCGAGTAAAGTTAAAAGAGTTAATCGAATTTAGTTATTCGAAATGAGTTATTCGAATTAGATATTTGAATAGAATTAAACACATTAGAGTGATTCGAATTACTTATTCAAATAGAGTTAAACACGTAAGAGTTAATTGAATATTAGTTATTCAATTAGAGTTAAATCGAATTTAGTTATTCGAAAGGAGTTAATCAATTTGAGTTAAGCTAATCGATTTGAATTAAGTTGAATCGAAATGGAGTAAATCGATTAGAATTAAGTTAATCGAGTTAGAGTAAATCGAATATTGGTTATTCGGAGGTAAGTTATTCAAATTAGTTATTCGAAGGAGTTAATCAAATGAGTTGATCCAAAGGAGTTAGTCGAATATTAGTTATTCGAATAGAGTTAAAGGAGTTATCAATTTTATTTTGATCGAAAGGAGTTATCGATTAGTAAATCGAAAGGAGATTTTCGAATATAGCATATTCGAAAGAAAGAGATCGAATATTGTTTATTCGAAAGAGAGAGATTTCGAATATGAGTTATTCGAAGAGAGATAATCGAATATAGGTTATTCGAAGAAGAGTTAATCAAATAGAGATTACTCGAAAGAGAGTTATACGTCGAATTCGATTATAGCGAATTCGGGAAAGTACTATTTACCTTCCAGGGTTTAAATCAAGATTTAGTTATTGATTTAGAAATTAGGTGTCTGTTAAATTATTCGAGTTAGGAGATAAAGTTATAATTTAGGAGATATTGCAGAAGTAGGAATTATAACGTTATAGTTATAATCAAACGCTGTCATATAAGAAGTGGATTCGTAACCTGAATCCGAGAATTTGTGTAAATAGATGATTTGGAAAAAGTGAGTGACGAGCTTCATCTATTTCACAGTAAAGGACGTTGTTCAATTAAGGTCTGAGAGGTAGTTATACCCCAACTTGATTGACTTCAGAATTGACAAAGGAATAGTTGTGGTTCGATAGAAAAGGTTGATTTGAAATATAGTTAAGTAATAAGCGATTAATGGATTAAGCGTAACGATGTTTTATACAACGTTCATTGGAAATCCGTAAATGAGTTTTGGAAACGTTTTCCAAATATAGTCAGATATGTTTTCTAAACATAGAAAATGAAATGTTTTCATGATAAGAATTTAAGAACTAGAGTTAAGCAAATTCAGAAACTGACTGGAGAGGGTAAGTTGAACGGTTTTCTAAGTGACGATCTGATGTTGGTTTCGACCTTCCGAATTGATACTTAGAGAATTGTTCTCATACTAGTTACAGTTAGGGACTGATAGTTGCGAAATAATAGTGATGTGAAAATAAGCTATGGAAATGTTTTCCAATGACTAATAACATATATTTTCTAAATATATGAAATAAGGAAATATGAACATATATATATATATATGTATATGATGATTGATCGATCGAATTTCCATTTGGAAATAAGATCGTTGTTTGTGCACCGACATGTTTTCATTTGATAGTTGAATCACAGACTATCAAAGTTTTTACCATTTTAACGTTGTTAATATGGAGAGACCGGTTGGATTATTATCCAAAGAACCACTCTGTATTGGCATAAGCATTGCGAGCAACATCGGCCAAAGATAAATTGAAGACAGAGTAAAGTGCAAGGGCTGTTGTATAAGTCTTAGATAATAGTGACTAAGATGGATATACTGAATAGTGCCTTCGGTTTGTCCAGTCCCAGGACAACGTATATGGAAGAAGGTCTGACAGAGTATATCCAATGGATCGCGTAAGTTGATCTGTTCAAACGTGTTCACGTTTGGTGGCGGAGGAATTCGTTTCTCTTAGCTGTATACCCGTGTTATTTTTGAATAAGTCAATTTGTGATTTGGCGGGTATGACGATGTGGCATTCAAAGTGAATGGTGATCAGATGTTCTGAAGATAGACGTAGCTTCTAACCTCACACCAGGAAGTAACAAAAGTTGGGCTAGGCAGCATGGCTAGTTGGGTCATTCCCAAGCAGGGTGTATTGTCACCGATCTAGGGAATATCCATATTTATACTTCTTTTTGATTCTGTATCTTCGAATGACGGTTTGATGGCCTACAACCGTGGTGGCAATATATTCGCGACACTCAAGCTAAATGAGTGAGCGGTCATGTGTGGCCGGGTTGCAAGACGTTCTTGTTGAACCCTGAGTGTATCACCTCTAGAGTACACTATTCAGAAGGTGCTCCCATACCTTGTCTGTTGGAATCCATTCTCCGATAAGCGCCCTGCGGTTTATGATTTTATACTATGTATATAGAACATGAGATGCAAGCGTTTCTGCTAGATTGATATCTATTTGTACTTAGACATTATTATGATATCACAATGATATTGCTTGTCAAAGTTGTTCAGATACTCATAAGGAAAAACCCGTTCCGTATTCACGGCGTGGTCTTATGACATATCCTATACCTGTTTTAAACTATTTTACTCATACCAGTCCCATGACTGACCCGGAGTTTACTTTGTTGTTTTCCCTAAACTCTTGGGTGCCTAAATTTGTACGGGCAGTCAAGTAGTCGGGATTTACAGATATACTTGGAGAGCTTGGAGCAGGAGGCTGCAAGATTTTATAGCTATAGTTATTTCCGCTGTGTTGTAAGTGTTGTACTCTGATAAGTGCTATTGTATATATATAACTGTTTACTTCAAAGTTATGTTATATATATTATATGTTATTCGTTCCGCTGTGAGATTCGTGTTACTCTGATGATTCTGATGTTCTTCTTCTTCTTCTATTCTATTAGTTCTATCTTTTCTTTCTCACCTTCTAAATTCTTTCACTAACGTCTCGGGATTTCCGACTCCCGAGGAGTCGGAAATTTCCAGCCGTTACACTCTAGCCCGCCCCTCAGGCAAGTACTCAGTCAAGCCTTTGGATCGTCAGGGCCGGTCCACCGATGTGGATTAAAATTCCTGAACACTGCGTTTCCCCGCCCTTTGGGGTGTAAATGAGCCAACGAATGACTCCATCAGACCCGGATCGTCCGATCAAACCGAGGCGCCTCGCAACAGCAACAACCACACAGGTGAAAAGTATATAAATGTCAGGGCTGGTAGGTCACTGACACCACCCTAGCTAGAAAGAAACGCATGCCCTCCCTGAGGTCCTTCTCCCGTTTTTGGTTCACAACCGGGGTGCGAGGCTCGCGAATTCACGTTACACAAAGCCGTGCCACACAGGCTGTGCTTTGATCATCAACCACAAGACTTTGCTTTTCAACAGAAGCCTCGATCAATTGCCACTTAGGCATGCCACACAGGCAATTTACTCCATGCGTTTGATATCCATCAGTATATAACCCCTGAGCTCGTACGTCTCAGAGAAGGGCGTTAAGCAAGAGAATAAATTCTCCGCCGCCAAACAGATATATATTTAATAGAGATCAATCACACGGACTAAAATCCAATGTCAGACACACAGTCCATTTACAAGTCCGTTCTGGGTCTGAACGAAACCGGAGGCACCTAGTACCCCGCATATCCATCGATCTCCAAGTACGTCTGGACGATCACCAACTGTTTCCATCTTCTTGGGTGTACAGCCCAATCAAGATCATCAGTAATCACCCAAACGACGGAAGACCTCCGGTCTTCGACCACCGTCTTCATCTTCGACTTATCGTCATATCAGTTATTCAGAATGGGATAAACCCGGTCTTTCCGAATAACTCGCGTATTATTTTAAATAAGTGTTACACAAACACAACATACGCCTCATTCCAATTCATCAGTCACTAGCCGTAAATTAACAAGAGAACAATTCCCCAAATATTAACCCCGAAGGCCGAAACCAATCATCAGATCAATATCCAGAAAACCATTCTGTTTGGCTAACCGACAGTTAGTTTCTAAATTTCACATTCATAGGGGAAAGGCTCCCATTAATTTTATCCAAGATAATTTCCTTGAATTTATTCTCTAATCTTCTTTTGAATTTCGATTCAACTAGTCAGGATTAACGAACCTTACCAAAGTAATCATTTGTTTTAATTTCCCAATCCCAACCTATTCATCCCATGAAGTAAAACTGGTTATACTTCATATCTAACACCGCGGTGTTATCGGTAAATTCAATTACCATTTCACGTTCAAATCTAATTAAAGATTTAACTATCGCCTGGAGCAAAACTGGTGATACTCCATTCTCGATCATTTCAATCTAATTAAAGATTCATTAAAACTCCACTTAGTTTTAATCGTTAACTGGGTTAAAGAATCAGTGTCATTTAAAACACGGTTCACGATAAACCCAAAATCACATTCCATTAATTATCGGGTTAAAGAACGAGTGTTATTTAAAACACTGTCCACGATAAACCCAAAAATCAATATCAATTCAATTCCAATTAAATATTATTTAATTGGTACACTTCATTAAATCTAAATAAAAAGATTTAATCTTTTCTCAACTGGGTTCAAGAACAGTGTTAGTCAAGACACCATTCACGACAAACCCAAATCACATTTGATATTAAATACAAGGTTCTGAACAGAAAATATATCGGCTTATATTCAATATCAAATTCTACGACCAACAGATATCGTATTGGAGATAACGATATATATATCTATATCTTTCAAATTTCCATAACAACATCTGTATAATCACGAAATCCAACATCGAAATATTCCGAAGACAATTTCGATTCAAATCCATTCCAATGCAATCATTGGAAATTCTGGTTATTTTCAAAACCATTTCAACTTCAATTTATTTATTTAAAAATAAATAGAATTATAATTCTAGTTCAAAACTAGTTCATTTCGATAAAAATCTATTTTTACCTTTTCAATTATGGAGTTTTTCATCCCAATTTTTCCCTAATCATTTCTTATGATTTTACACAAATTATTACTATTTTTAATAATTTTATCAAGGCCCGTACAGTCGATTTCCATCAACGACCATCGAACTGCACTTACAACGACCTTTTTCAAATTTGATTTGGACATAATTGCAAATCCAACCATTAGATTTCTAATTTCTAATATTCGTTAGAAAGCTCTTTTCGATACGAACCCAACGGTTCCGGTTTTAGGAGAATCCGACGGTCGGATCTCCCGCAATATCCATTCGAAGTCAATGGTCGAAATTCGCGAACTGCCGCGGCGCGGCGCGTTCTATTCAAGCCATTATATTATATATATAAAATGTATACTATATACTTCGTCGATTTCAATTCAAAATGTGCTTTATAAATCGTTTTAAATTCATTTTCAAAACGGTTTTAACTTCATATTCAATTTCGAATCAAAATTGAATATTCCAATATAAATTCGTTTTAAATTCTTTTCAAATCGATTTCAATTCGAATTCATTTATATTCAAATTCAATTCGAATTCATTTCTATATATATTCAATTCGAATTCACTTCTATATAGTTCGAATTTCAAATCTATTCAATTTCAAATCTATTCAATTTTCATTGAAGAATGAATAAAATCGATACAAATATCGTTCACGTCAAAATGGCGTCAATCTAACCAACACGGCTTCATATGTTTCTATTTTCAAATATTCTATTTCAAATATTTCTATTTCAGATATTTCTATTTCAAATATTTCTTTTTCGAAACTGGAATGAGGCCCAATCAATTACCATATAAAGTTAATTATATGGATTTTCTACAACACATGTATACAATAACAACGATGAATAATCAACCATCATCCAAAGTGCATTCTACACTGTATAAGCATCGAATATAAATATTCAACGCTTATAGCAGCCTGTCAATCAATCGATCAACATACAACTAATTATTGGGATTAGTGTACGTCAAATATCATCCCAATACACGTGTGGGGTTTCAAGCAATCAAACACAGATTTTTATTTGTGTAGTTGGGCGATGTGTAAAATTTATCGTCCCAATCAATGTCCTTCAAATAGGTGTATATAAACAAACCGTCCGGTTTGTAAATGAATATTTATTTATTCGCATTCACGTTAAAAAATATATTTTCAACGATCAAACTATTATATTCAACCTATGAATATTCTATTCGGTTCATTTATCAAATAAAATGTTATCTTTATTTTTCTAACTTATTTTAGAAAATTTCGGCGGCATAACGGCACGATACTAGAAACGGGACAAGGCCTAGCCTTATCCCCGGTCTAGTGAAGGCCCACGCCATTCACACATCAATCAAATCAATTTCATTTCACCAAACAATTCAATTCAAACCAAATAATCTAACCAACTACACAACCAAACAATTAAACAAACAAGCCATCCATGGTCTGTGGATGACGGGTGTCGGGTGCTACTAAACACCGTCTGCATCCTAGTATATATATAACTAGAAAAAGAAATTGAAGAGTGAGAAGTTCTCACCGATAGCTATCCAACCATCTCGACTCTTCTTTTATAGAAATCTTCATCGTTCTCGCCTTTTTATCATATTCGTTGCCCATAGCCACTACATATATAAAAATCGAATTTTTACTTCGCTTCAACTTCATGTTAAAAATCGGATTTTTATCGCTTTAACTTCATGTTAAAAAACGGATTTTTATCGCTTTAACTTCATGTTAAAAATCGGATTTTTATCGCTTTAATTTCATGTTAAAAATCGGATTTTTATCGCTTTAACTTCATGTTAAAAATCGGATTTTTATCGCTTTAACTTCATGTTAAAAATCGGATTTTTATCGCTTTAACTTCATGTTAAAAATCGGATTTTTATCATTACACATATATAAAAATTGAATTTTTATTCGCATTCATACATATGAAAAATCCGACCTTTATAAAGCTTTTAATTTAACTAAATAAAACTGAAAATCATTATACAAATAAAGAGAGATAAATTAAAAATACTTACTGGTGGTTAAGGGGGCTGTCGGCGCTGGTGGTCAGGAGGCGAGGCGGTGGGATCGACGGGGACTGGTGGCGTCACCTTTGGGGTCGCGGTTTGGCAGTCTCGCGGTGGGTGCAGGGTCGTGTTCTCGAGTTGAGGGGTAAGGGGTATCGATATGGGAGGAGGAGGAAGGGGGCGACTGTGGTCTCCGGTGCGGCGGCGCGCCAAGCTAGGCGGCGGTGGGATGGCAGAAACGAGGGGGACGGGTTTAAAAGGGGGCGCGATTCTTCGATGAAGGAAGGGGGGGCGAGTGGGGGTTGCGATCGGAGGTGGGGAGGTCGAGGCTAAGGCGCGGCGGCTCCTGGAGGGTTGTGCGGCGGCGAAACCAAGGGTGACGGTTTTTTTTTTCCTTTTTTTTCTTTTTCGTTTTCTGATTTTTAACGTGGGGGGGGGGGCCTGAGTGATGTAAGGGGAGAGGGTTTTATTTTTTATTATTATTTTTTTTATTTCAAAAAGTTGACTTTTTCATTTGACCTCTAAACGAGGCCCACCGCCTGTCGTCCATAGCGTATTACCCCCATTCCGAACACAATGGGATATATAACGCAAGCTGATTAGATCGTTTCGATCAGTTTCCATTAAATTTACATTTAAATCACTATATTGAATTTTAAACGTACATTTCAAATTACCGGGGTCACATACTAACTCTAAAAATTCCAAAAAAATATTTTCTAGCTTCGTATTGACGATACGGTCCTAACAAAACTAGTTTCATCGAATTCCGAGACCGTTTGAAAAATGGCTAATTTCCAGTCGATTAAAATCAACTGAAACTGGTCAAACGCGTTTTCCTTTGCCACGCTCACACATTGATTCGAAAAATTATGAAATTTAAAACCTAGCAATAATTTGACATCACGGACCCAACAAAACTGGTTTCGTCGAAATCCGAGGTCATTTGCAAAATTTCCATTTTTAAGGGCCTGAATTCCATAGCGACTATTCAGAATTTTCAACTGGATATATCTTTTGATTCCCGCTATGAAATTTTGATTTTTCGGATTCGTTGGAAAGATATTATCAATTAGATCCTAATGTTTTTGGTTTCACTAAAATCCGGATTGTTTTGCACCCGGTACATTCAATTGAAGTTTGAAATCGAATTATCGAACTACCGCGCCATTTTCAATTCTATTTATAATTATAAATAATTATTTATATTCTAACGACGATCTATATAATATATACGATCGAATTCTATTCAAAATAAATTTCTCGTCGATATTATTTAAAATAATTCATTTTAAATAATCAAAATTCGCTAAAATTGCCGAAATAAAAATTTTAAACTGGCCCAGATTTTCGGGTTGTTACAATCTCCCCCACTTAAAACTTTTCGTCCCCGAAAAGGAACAAAGTCGAAAGTGGTTTGATTAATCAACACTACGTTCGGTCTGACTTCCATTCTCCAACTTTTCAGTTTCTGAGAATTTTCAAATTCTTCAAAAATTTGGCTAATACCCTAAATTTTCGAAAAATTTCGCCATAACCTATCCTACACCGGGAGCCACGGGAAAATCCCGAAATTGCCATATAGGCCTTCTGATCTCAAAAAGAAAAAGAAAAAGCCAAGCGGCTAGCCAATCAGCTCATAAAATCATCATCACCCAAACAAAACAGTAAATTATAGTAAACATGTACCTATTTGTCGGGCAAACAAATTTTATTCTCTGCTCTAGCCTCTTTGCTATGACCTGTTCAATGTAAGTACAAGTATATGCAAGCAAATGCGACCAAATTTCAATACAATTTACTATTTGATCAAATTGGCTATATGGTTAAAATTTCAACTAACAAACAATAATCAAGTAACACAACCATCAATCAATTAGTTGATTAGCTTTTGAAATTCATAACTTTGATATATAGTCAAAAATCAGATTTTTGATTCCAAATCACAACAATAAGCCCTATCTAATTTTGGTTCTCACACCAGTCTAATGGAAATATATAGGAATCCCACCTTCGAAACTCGAACATAAATGTTGATGATGCGATCGCTATCATCAATATCATCTCCGGACGACTAGAGTGTGATGCTATATCTATCCAATATATTAAAACTTTGAATATACGTTTGCAAGGCGTATATGCAAATTCTTTATATACTGAATTGTCCAAAATCAATATAAACAAATAATCAAATACGAATAGTTGATTTAAATTTTCAAAACAAAATTGATTTTCACTTTAAAAATATACTCTTCATACTCGTTCTAGGATACTACTGATCCCATCTCTAACGAGTCATTCCATTGGATATTACTAATCCAATATTTGATGAATTCTTTCGTATGGTTCTAATGTGCCTTGTTCTCTGCTTTGTAATCCAAAGCTCTGATACCACGTGTGACAAAAAGGAATTTCGCTCGGTCCGAACCAGTCGCTAAACCGACCCAGACCGTTCGAAACGCCCGATCGTTTGAGAACACGACAAAATCAGAACGCATACAAAAGAACATTTCATTGTATATTTACAACAATGCATCAGAATACAAGAATATACAGAGTATGAATAAATATTACACAGAAATATCAGAGATTTAAATTACATTTAAATACATCGCAGCGGAAAATAATACAATACACAACTAGAAGAGATATATGGATACAAAGCTTTCCGGATATCATTCCAGCTGTAAACCAGGATCCTGTGAATATAAATCTGCAAAACCAAAACTACTAGCTGCCCGTGTCAAAATAAGGGCACCCAGAGTTTAGGTTAAAACAATAAACTCCAGATCAGTCAGGTGACTGGTGTGAGAACTAAAACAGTTAATCTTTATTTTAAAGTTAGGTAAATCAAGGGACCACGCCGTATAACACGGAACGGGTTTCCTCCCAAGAACACCAGTGCATAAAACAAACAGCGCAATGCTAAGTAAGGAAAAATGAAGCTATTATAAGACCCAGTTCCCATCACACAATGCAACGCAAGCCGGATGTAGCGACCCGGGAATTTCGACACTCGAATCCTGACATTTACACATCTCTCGTCCAGAATCCAAGTACCGAAAACCCCAGAAAGCTAGGAGAAAGAAGTTAGAGGGTCAGAAAAGAAAGAAAGAAAGTTAGAATAGAAGAATAAGAAGAAGAACACAACACATGACCTCACTTCGCAGCGGAACAAATTATAATATTTAAATAAACTTTAGAGAGCTTGAAATAATACTTACAACATCAGAGTATAGCAATTCACCTGGACAGTTATAATATTCTGTCCTCAAATATGTAACACACAGCGGAATAATAACAGTTGAATCATCATACGTCTGAACTCCTTCAGCTCGTCTATGGACTTCAAATCATCTGGTAACCTGAACCTGTACACCACGGTCTAACCCGAGCATTTGCAAAACACCGGGTCAGTCTGGTGAACCAGAGTGAGTAAAACTCGCACAGTATTAAGGGTATCACACAACTTGATTTTAAAGTTAAAATCCTTTCGAAAGAAAAGGATAATCGTAAGACCAAATCCACACATAAACACGGACGGTTTTTACCTTACGATAACCCAAAACAGTTTTGAAATCCATATCTTTTCTGATATTATAATAGTGTCTAAATACAAATAAATATCAATCTAGTGGAACGCTTGCATCTCACGCTCCACATGTATAGTATACAATCAAAACCTCGGGCGCTTATTGGAGATTGGATTCCGACCTTGACAAGGTATGGGACCACCTGCCGCTCGTGTATCTCTAGAGGCGAATACACTGGGTTCAACAAGAACGTCTTGCAACCCGGCCCACACATGACCGACCACTCATTTCGCTTGAGTGTATCGAATGTATATCACCAACGGTTGGACTCAAACCACCGTTCCCGAATGGGCAGAATCGATAGATTAAAGAACAAAAGGAATTTCTCTAGATAGGTGATTATACACCCTAATGGGAGCGACCCACATAGCCATGCTGCCTGCCCGATTTTTGTCATTTCCCGGTTGATGAGGCTTGAGGCCACGCTTTACCTTTATAATCAGCACATCACATTTACTTCGAATGCCACATTGTCAGATCCATCGAAATCACTAATTTGACGTCCACAACAATACTTTATGTGTCAGCTAAAAGAAGTTTCCTTCTCCGCTTCCACTCTTGGTACGGTTGAAGAAATCAATGTACGTGACCTTTCTGGAAATACTCTGTCAGACATCCATCCATACACGTCATCCAGGAACAGGATGAACCGAAGGCACCCTCCTACTGCATCCTAGGAATCACCCTATAGATCAGTAGCGAGTAGTCCTTGCAACCCGTAGATTTCAGCCACGACAGGATCACAGTATATCTCTAGGGATCAGCCAGAGATTGTAAGTAATTCTTCCGTTTCATGAAGATCTATGGTCTTCAATCGCTTTATCTCGATCAGCATCTTCAACGTATTCGTTTTTATTGGTTGGAATGGTTTTCGAATATAAATTCGATCCCGGTCTTTCCGTACCAATAACGTATGGCCAGATTTTGATAGTCGGTTATTTAACTATCATAATAAACAATCATAAATAAAATAGATTCATTGGTTCAGAACACAGCATCACTTGGCCAATAAGATAACATAATATTCTCAAATCATTTTATTTCCCTTTTTTTAAGGCATCTCATTATGTATATTTATAAACCCTTCAAATAATGTTTCACTACTATTTTCTCAAAATCAATTATTTCTTACGTCTTCCTTATTACAATTAATACCATCCTTCGATAATCCTGAAGTCGTTCAAGTTGGGGTATTTTAATTACCTCTCAGACCTTGATCAACAACACTCTTATCTTAAGATAAATATGAATTGTAATTCAGAATCTCATATTCATTTCGATATCAGCACTTTCCGTTTCACTATTTCATTTAACCTATGGTTTTTATAAATCTTCTCATCTTGGAAATCTTCCTTTCAAATATGTCACTAATATATTGATTTAGTAAATGATAAATAAAATATCCATATTTAAACTTTAACTTCTTTAAATCATTACAAATCCCATTACTCGATCCTTTTCTCAATTTAATTACAAGAATCCATTTATTCCTTCTGGGAAATCTTATTTCAAACTCGCTCATTTCACTTAATGTCATTATAAAGTAGCGTTAATCTAAAATTAACGTTTTAACTTCCGATCCCTTTTTATATACTTGTTTGCACAACTTTGGTTTAATACAAACCCCTTTCGCCTCGATTTCCTTTCTTAATTCAAAACAGTTATCTTAGGCTTATTGCCTTTGCTTAGAAATCTCTTTTATAACTTAATTTACCAAATCTGGTTTAGAATATAAAGCCGTTCACTCTTCTTTTGAAATCTAATCATAATTCATTATAACTACGATTACTTAAATGAGCATTATTTAAGAAACAATTTACTTTATCGTTAACTTGGATAAATATCCAATTTCCTTTTCTTATTAAGTTAAACCTCCTTCGCTAAAATCATTTCATTAGATAAATCTGCTCAATTTAATTTAATTTAATAATCAACTGTCGTTGTAACAGTTGGCTTGGTCGACTTTAACATAAGATAAATTTGTTGATCAATTCTAACTCATCTTTTCATTTAAACTAATAAATAATATTATTAATTTAAATAATCCATTTCAAAATAAATCTTACTTTAATTGTTAAAAAAAACAATTAATAATCGTTTCACACTTGCTTACAAATCTTCTTAATACAAGAATTAGCTCTATAAAAGATAAAGCACGTGCCTCGCACACGGTCCCTTTTGGTGTCAAAATGGTGATTGTTGGTTAAACCAACAATATACAAATAGAATTGGGTTATTTCTTTTATTTGTAAACTCCATTTAAAAATAATATATTTAAAAATCTATATTCAATTATAGAATAAATTACTTCATTTTTACCGATACACCTGACGGTAAATCAATCTTTATAAAACAGTTTTTATTTTGGCCATCTGCTATAAATTTCTCAACCAATATCGCACATTGGTTAATAACCGAATAAATGTTGAATTTAGATTCAACAAACCACCACTAAGTCAATAACCCAATCATGTCGGTTAAACAGTTTATATAAGGATCATATGCAAACAAACAATCAGTTCATCTGATAGCGGTCAACTAAAATAATCAATCAGGCATCCAATTCAATTAAATACGTTTATATTGTTATAAACGTAACCATCAAGGTAAGTTACCTTGTTTGGAAAATCATCGTTAAAAATAACGATGTCATTTTATTTAAATTAAACAACGTTTAATTTAAATAGTACAGCGAATAACCAACCAATCATTAAATCAGCCAAATCAGCTAGCAGACATAGCACATAAGCAATAAACCCAATTTATAAAAATTATAAATGGGTAACTGAGTGAGTTTAACTCACCTTGGTTACTGTCCATTCGTTTAAACAGCTCGTTTTAATTAAATTAAACATGCGTTTAATTTAATTAAAATTTCCATCTGCTTCCCGCTCCGTCCGTTCCAACTCCATAGTGTCGTGCTCCTCAACATAGTTTCAACACTTCTCGTATAGTCCGATTCTAATGCTGTATGAACGGTTTATAGATTAATAAGTTAACGATTAAAATTTCAATTCGCTAATCAAAATAAGTTAGACTAATTTAATTTCGTATTATATAAATCTAGACCAATACCTTTCTCTCTTCGGCTCAGAAAACGATTGGCCTATCCTTTCTTTGCACCCCTCAAACTTCAAATGTTGCTGCCCAAAACAGACCTCCTTCCAATTCTTTCTTTTCCCTTTTTCTTTTCGGTTTTCTACCCTTTTTCTTTAATGTTAGCATGGCTCAAGGCGTACACAGCACTACTACTTCCCAAAAAGGGAAAACATGTTGCCAGTAGATCATTCCTACCATCCAATGCACCGCATTCCCCCATACGTCCATACCCTCCCATACTTTGTTTACTTTCCCACCTCAAAATTCGAAACTGCTCCTTCCATTTCTTTTTTTTTTCTTTACTGATCTTTAACGCAAGTGCTGAAGTGCACTCATCCTCATCAATACTCACTTGTCTCCCCTTCTTACGTCAATGCTCCACAGTCCCAAATCATTCACCAACTTCTTCCCAAAACAAAATACTCCACCTGCTAATGGACAACCGAAACTCCACAGTCCCTCTTTTGATTTGATACCACTGTACCCATGCGTGTAACACACCTCAGTTCCAACGTCCTTGCCACCGTACCCCGCAGATCCCACTTCTCCGATGCTTTTGAAAGCTTCAGCAATTCTTTTTTTTTTTTATAGCTTGCGCCATTTTTGTTTTATTTTATTTTTACTGAAGCTTTGTGTTTTGCCTTTGGAAAATTTGTCCGGGGAGGTGCTTATTTTATAGGTGAACAACACCGTGGGAGTCAAGTAAACTTGGAGAGCACGGTGAGGTAGTGTGAGTGCCATACGGCGATTATTTTATTGTTACTTGGTTCCCACGGTTTCATATTGACTGCGAAAGGCATGTGCTTAGGACGCTGAGAAAATAAATAAGGGGTACGGTTTCGTCTTTGCACAAACAAGTTTTAAATGCCTGTTTCTCATTAAGTCTTGCACATGATTTGGTACTGTGTGCATTCATTTAGACTGTGTTGATGTGTGTGTAGAGGTTACAGGAGAATAGGGTACATGGCTTTTGCTGCTACGTTGTCTTGTTATTCTCAAATCCTAGTCGGTGTGATTTTACCTTTCTATTGGCATGTGTTACTTCTAGGTGATAGGCAAATATTGTGTTGAGTATTTATAGTGTCCAAATCAATATAATATATTGCTATTGAAACTTAACACGCAGAAACCACCACAACGACTTCTGTTTACTGATAAAAAGGCTATTCTTGGTGTAAAAAGATATTCCGAACCCAATGGGACAAGTTTCGTCGAATTCCGACATCGTTTGGAAAATTTTCCTTTATAAAACCGGAAATCAACACGCGTTTAATTTTTCCATGATCAAACAGTAAGTCCGATCAACTTGAAACCTTAAAATCTTACAATAATTCTTCGATACGAACCCAACGACACCAGTTTCGTCGCATTCTGAGATTGTTTCCCCGGTAGGCTATTTTTTTCGCGCACCGAAATGCCCTTTTTGGCGCCAAATTACCCGGTCTCTAAAAATAACAAACTATATGCCTATCCTGACTCTAATCGATGATACGAACTCAACGGAACTGGTTTCGTGGCCTAATTCGATCGTCTGTTCAAGTTATACTCAAATAACCCTTTATTAAATTAATTACGCGCTATAGAAATTGAACGGGCGTTTATGGCCACCGTGGTCGCATACGACATCGGTTTGCCACGCCATTTAACATCGTACAAAAATTTAATGCTACGGTCCCAATGAAACTGATTTCATCGGAATCTGAATCCGTTTGCAAGACGGCTATTTTAACGCGTATATTTTAAATAACGATTTCCATAGCGATTATTTCAAAATTTGATTTGGCCATAATTAACAAATTATAACACGAAATCTGATTTTTTTTTCTCTTTCATATGAAAATTATAATCAATACGCTTCCAACGTGTCTTGTTTCACAGAAATCCGACTTATATCAGATCCTGTATTCTCAGTTGAAGTTCAAATCGAAAATTACGAACTGTCGCGCCTATTACGAGCTCGATTTATAATATAATTATATAAACGTTCAAGCGTCGTTTAAATAAACGAATTCAATATTAAATCCATTAATATTTTCAAATAAAATATTTAAACCACTTTAAATATTTGAATTCAAACAACTGGAAAACCTGGGTCGTTACATTCTTTCCCCCTTAAATAAATTTCGTCCTCGAAATTGCTAGGTAAAGAAGAACGCTTCAAACTCAATTATTTTCCAAAATAATTAATATAAAATAAAATCAAACTAATTCTAGGTATTAAAAATAATGTTAAAAATATTCTAAGTTTGAAAATTTCGTCAGTACCTCCTCTGTATGGCTCGATCCCAACAATCACAACTGCCACTCTGGGCCTCATATTGATCAAAAGAAAACAAAGCCAATTGGCAACCCAACTTAGGGGTATAAAATCACCACCCAAATCAATATATATTAAGGTTTACCTATTTGTCGGGCCACTGATACTCTAATCCGAAGCGAATCAGCTAATGGCACTTCCTCTTTCCAACCTGCACTTAACTCAGTATCCAATGCCACCAACAGATACAAGGTTAAATCATTTCAGTTTCCATTTCCTATTTGATTTTCTTTGAATTCTTTATACTGGAGTTATTCCCTCGGTTTTCAATCCATTCAATGGTTAATGAATTTTATACTCAATCATATTTATCATCAAACAATCAACATAACTAAATCTTTCCAATTTTAACTTAATTTTAAGTTAAATTTCGACTTATTTAATTCCATTTTTAAATCCTTATTTACCAATTAAATAATCAATCCTCTTCTGGTTTTATTAAACCATCTAAATTCACAATTCCATTTGAATTTTCATTTAAGTCAATCAACAACCAAGATTTCAATAATTTGATAAAATTATTCCCTTTATATATAAAAATATATTTTGGGCAAAATTATTTCATCCACCCACTTTACAAAACAATATTGTATCAATTCGTCAGTTCAACTGGAACCGATCAAACAACACAATACAAAACTTTTGTATATATAAAATTTACAAATACGCTCTCTTATATATAAACACTCAATCTCGATCTAGGGTATTACTAACCCCATCCCTATCGAGTTACACCACAGAGCCAAGGTTATTCCTAAACCATTGCTCTGATACCAACTGTAGCGACCCGGGAATTTCGACACTCGAATCCTGACATTTACACATCTCTCGTCCAGAATCCAAGTACCGAAAACCCCAGAAAGCTAGGAGAAAGAAGTTAGAGGGTGAGAAAAGAAAGAAAGAAAATTAGAATAGAAGAATAAGAAGAAGAACACAACACATGATCTCACTTCGCAGCGGAACAAATTATAATATTTAAATAAACTTTAGAGAGCTTGAAATAATACTTACAACATCAGAGTACAGCAATTCACCTGGACAGTTATAATAGTCTGTCCTCAAATATGTAGCACACAGCGGAATAATAACAGTTGAATCATCATACGTCTGAACTCCTTCAGCTCGTCTATGGACTTCAAATCATCTGGTAACCTGAACCTGTACACCCCGGTCTAACCCGAGCATTTGCAAAACACCGGGTCAGTCTGGTGAACCAGAGTGAGTAAAACTCGCACAGTATTAAGGGTATCACACAACTTGATTTTAAAGTTAAAATCCTTTCGAAAGAAAAGGATAATCGTAAGACCAAATCCACACATAAACACGGACGGTTTTTACCTTACGATAACCCAAAACAGTTTTGAAATCCATATCTTTTCTGATATTATAATAGTGTCTAAATACAAATAAATATCAATCTAGTGGAACGCTTGCATCTCACGCTCCACATGTATAGTATACAATCAAAACCTCGGGCGCTTATTGGAGATTGGATTCCGACCTTGACAAGGTATGGGACCACCTGCCGCTCGTGTATCTCTAGAGGCGAATACACTGGGTTCAACAAGAACGTCTTGCAACCCGGCCCACACATGACCGACCACTCATTTAGCTTGAGTGTATCGAATGTATATCACCAACGGTTGGACTCAAACCACCGTTCCCGAATGGGCAGAATCGATAGATTAAAGAACAAAAGGAATTTCTCTAGATAGGTGATTATACACCCTAATGGGAGCGACCCACATAGCCATGCTGCCTGCCCGATTTTTGTCATTTCCCGGTTGATGAGGCTTGAGGCCACGCTTTACCTTTATAATCAGCACATCACATTTACTTCGAATGCCACATTGTCAGATCCATTGAAATCACTAATTTGACGTTCACAACAATACTTTATGTGTCAGCTAAAAGAAGTTTCCTTCTCCGCTTCCACTCTTGGTACGGTTGAAGAAATCAATGTACGTGACCTTTCTGGAAATACTCTGTCAGACATCCATCCATACACGTCATCCAGGAACAGGATGAACCGAAGGCACCCTCCTACTGCATCCTAGGAATCACCCTATAGATCAGTAGCGAGTAGTCCTTGCAACCCATAGATTTCAGCCACGACAGGATCACAGTATATCTCTAGGGATCAGCCAGAGATTGTAAGTAATTCTTCCGTTTCATGAAGATCTATGGTCTTCAATCGCTTTATCTCGATCAGCATCTTCAACGTATTCGTTTTTATTGGTTGGAATGGTTTTCGAATATAAATTCGATCCCGGTCTTTCCATACCAATAACGTATGGCCAGATTTTGATAGTCGGTTATTTAACTATCATAATAAACAATCATAAATAAAATAGATTCATTGGTTTAGAACACAGCATCACTTGGCCAATAAGATAACATAATATTCTCAAATCATTTTATTTCCCTTTTTTTAAGGCATCTCATTATGTATATTTATAAACCCTTCAAATAATGTTTCACTACTATTTTCTCAAAATCAATTATTTCTTACGTCTTCCTTATTACAATTAATACCATCCTTCGATAATCCTGAAGTCGTTCAAGTTGGGGTATTTTAATTACCTCTCAGACCTTGATCAACAACACTCTTATCTTAAGATAAATATGAATTGTAATTCAGAATCTCATATTCATTTCGATATCAGCACTTTCCGTTTCACTATTTCATTTAACCTATGGTTTTTATAAATCTTCTCATCTTGGAAATCTTCCTTTCAAATATGTCACTAATATATTGATTTAGTAAATGATAAATAAAATATCCATATTTAAACTTTAACTTCTTTAAATCATTACAAATCCCATTACTCGATCCTTTTCTCAATTTAATTACAAGAATCCATTTATTCCTTCTGGGAAATCTTATTTCAAACTCGCTCATTTCACTTAATGTCATTATAAAGTAGCGTTAATCTAAAATTAACGTTTTAACTTCCGATCCCTTTTTATATACTTGTTTGCACAACTTTGGTTTAATACAAACCCCTTTCGCCTCGATTTCCTTTCTTAATTCAAAACAGTTATCTTAGGCTTATTGCCTTTGCTTAGAAATCTCTTTTATAACTTAATTTACCAAATCTGGTTTAGAATATAAAGTCGTTCACTCTTCTTTTGAAATCTAATCATAATTCATTATAACTACGATTACTTAAATGAGCATTATTTAAGAAACAATTTACTTTATCGTTAACTTGGATAAATATCCAATTTCCTTTTCTTATTAAGTTAAACCTCCTTCGCTAAAATCATTTCATTAGATAAATCTGCTCAAATTAATTTAATTTAATAATCAACTGTCGTTGTAACAGTTGGCTTGGTCGACTTTAACATAAGATAAATTTGTTGATCAATTCTAACTCATCTTTTCATTTAAACTAATAAATAATATTATTAATTTAAATAATCCATTTCAAAATAAATCTTACTTTAATTGTTAAAAAAAAACAATTAATAATCGTTTCACACTTGCTTACAAATCTTCTTAATACAAGAATTAGCTCTATAAAAGATAAAGCACGTGCCTCGCACACGGTCCCTTTTGGTGTCAAAATGGTGATTGTTGGTTAAACCAACAATATACAAATAGAATTGGGTTATTTCTTTTATTTGTAAACTCCATTTAAAAATAATATATTTAAAAATCTATATTCAATTATAGAATAAATTACTTCATTTTTACCGATACACCTGACGGTAAATCAATCTTTATAAAACAGTTTTTATTTTGGCCATCTGCTATAAATTTCTCAACCAATATCGCACATTGGTTAATAACCGAATAAATGTTGAATTTAGATTCAACAAACCACCACTAAGTCAATAACCCAATCATGTCGGTTAAACAGTTTATATAAGGATCATATGCAAACAAACAATCAGTTCATCTGATAGCGGTCAACTAAAATAATCAATCAGGCATCCAATTCAATTAAATACGTTTATATTGTTATAAACGTAACCATCAAGGTAAGTTACCTTGTTTGGAAAATCATCGTTAAAAATAACGATGTCATTTTATTTAAATTAAACAATGTTTAATTTAAATAGTATAGCGAATAACCAACCAATCATTAAATCAGCTAGCAAACATAGCACACAAGCAATAAACCCAATTTATAAAAATTATAAATGGGTAACTGAGTGAGTTTAGCTCACCTTGGTTACTGTCCGTTCGTTTAAACAGCTCGTTTTAATTAAATTAAACATGCGTTTAATTTAATTAAAATTTCCATTTGCTTCCCGCTCCGTCCGTTCCAACTCCATAGTGTCGTGCTCCTGAACATAGTTTCAACACTTCTCGTATAGTCCGATTCTAATGCTGTATGAACGGTTTATAGATTAATAAGTTAACGATTAAAATTTCAATTCGCTAATCAAAATAAGTTAGACTAATTTAATTTCGTATTATATAAATCTAGACCAACACCTTTCTCTCTTCGGCTCAGAAAACGATTGGCCTATCCTTTCTTTGCACCCCTCAAACTTCAAATGTTGCTGCCCAAAACAGACCTCCTTCCAATTCTTTCTTTTCCCTTTTTCTTTTCATTTTTCTACCCTTTTTCTTTAATGTTAGCATGGCTCAAGGCGTACACAGCACTACTACTTCCCAAAAAGGGAAAACATGTTGCCAGTAGATCATTCCTACCATCCAATGCACCGCATTCCCCCATACGTCCATACCCTCCCATACTTTGTTTACTTTCCCACCTCAAAATTCGAAACTGCTCCTTCCATTTCTTTTTTTTTTGCTTTTTTTTTTCTTTACTGATCTTTAACGCAAGTGCTGAAGTGCACTCATCCTCATCAATACTCACTTGTCTCCCCTTCTTACGTCAATGCTCCACAGTCCCAAATCATTCACCAACTTCTTCCCAAAACAAAATACTCCACCTGCTAATGGACAACCGAAACTCCACAGTCCCTCTTTTGATTTGATACCACTGTACCCATGCGTGTAACACACCTCAGTTCCAACGTCCTTGCCACCGTACCCCGCAGATCCCACTTCTCCGATGCTTTTGAAAGCTTCAGCAATTCTTTTTTTTTTTTATAGCTTGCGCCATTTTTGTTTTATTTTATTTTCACTGAAGCTTTGTGTTTTGCCTTTGGAAAATTTGTCCGGGGAGGTGCTTATTTTATAGGTGAACAACACCGTGGGAGTCAAGTAAACTTGGAGAGCACGGTGAGGTAGTGTGAGTGCCATACGGCGATTATTTTATTGTTACTTGGTTCCCACGGTTTCATATTGACTGCGAAAGGCATGTGCTTAGGACGCTGAGAAAATAAATAAGGGGTACGGTTTCGTCTTTGCACAGACAAGTTTTAAATGCCTGTTTCTCATTAAGTCTTGCACATGATTTGGTACTGTGTGCATTCATTTAGACTGTGTTGATGTGTGTGTAGAGGTTACAGGAGAATAGGGTACATGGCTTTTGCTGCTACGTTGTCTTGTTATTCTCAAATCCTAGTCGGTGTGATTTTACCTTTCTATTGGCATGTGTTACTTCTAGGTGATAGGCAAATATTGTGTTGAGTATTTATAGTGTCCAAATCAATATAATATATTGCTATTGAAACTTAACACGCAGAAACCACCACAACGACTTCTGTTTACTGATAAAAAGGCTACTCTTGGTGTAAAAAGATATTCCGAACCCAATGGGACAAGTTTCGTCGAATTCCGACATCGTTTGGAAAATTTTCCTTTATAAAACCGGAAATCAACACGCGTTTAATTTTTCCATGATCAAACAGTAAGTCCGATCAACTTGAAACCTTAAAATCTTACAATAATTCTTCGATACGAACCCAACGACACCAGTTTCGTCGCATTCTGAGATTGTTTCCCCGGTAGGCTATTTTTTTCGTGCACTGAAATGCCCTTTTTGGCGCCAAATTACCCGGTCTCTAAAAATAACAAACTATATGCCTATCCTGACTCTAATCGATGATACGAACTCAACGGAACTGGTTTCGTGGCCTAATTCGATCGTCTGTTCAAGTTATACTCAAATAACCCTTTATTAAATTAATTACGCGCTATAGAAATTGAACGGGCGTTTATGGCCACCGTGGTCGCATACGACATCGGTTTGCCACGCCATTTAACATCGTACAAAAATTTAATGCTACGGTCCCAATGAAACTGATTTCATCGGAATCTGAATCCGTTTGCAAGACGGCTATTTTAACGCGTATATTTTAAATAACGATTTCCATAGCGATTATTTCAAAATTTGATTTGGCCATAATTAACAAATTATAACACGAAATCTGATTTTTTTTTCTCTTTCATATGAAAATTATAATCAATACGCTTCCAACGTGTCTTGTTTCACAGAAATCCGACTTATATCAGATCCTGTATTCTCAGTTGAAGTTCAAATCGAAAATTACGAACTGTCGCGCCTATTACGAGCTCGATTTATAATATAATTATATAAACATTCAAGCGTCGTTTAAATAAACGAATTCAATATTAAATCCATTAATATTTTCAAATAAAATATTTAAACCACTTTAAATATTCGAATTCAAACAACTGGAAAACCTGGGTCGTTACACCGGAGGATAGGGTTTTTACCATATAATAGCGAAGAATGCTTGATACATTTAAAACAAATCATTTGATACTATTGTAAGTGCATAGTGTATAAAACAACTTCAAATCATAAGTATCAATCATAGGCGGCATGAGCGCCCCATCCCACTAAGTCGCCATACTAGGCTCTACAAATAAAACCGCAAATGTCACGTATTTGGAAATTGGATTTCCATCTATGAACTGAGGCAAAAGATAGTCCTCAACCGATTCGAGACGCTCTAGCCCGCCCCTCAGGCAAGTACTCAGTCAAGCCTTTGGATCGCCAGGGCCGATCCATCGATGTGGATTAAAATTCCTGAACACTGCGTTTCCCCGCCCTTTGGGGCGTAAATGAGCCAACGAATGACTCCATCGGACCCGGATCGTCCGATCAAACCGAGGCACCTCGCAACAGCAACAACCAC
This sequence comes from Allium sativum, assembly GCA_030737875.1. Lineage (NCBI taxonomy): Eukaryota > Viridiplantae > Streptophyta > Magnoliopsida > Asparagales > Amaryllidaceae > Allium > Allium sativum. Next base: position 672,166,404 of record CM060909.1, on the reverse strand, counting down.
ACAGGTGAAAAGTATATAAATGTCAGGGCTGGTAGGTCACTGACACCACCCTAGCTAGAAAGAAACGCATGCCCTCCCTGAGGTCCTTCTCCCGTTTTTGGTTCACAACCGGGGTGCAAGGCTCGCGAATTCACGTTACACAAAGCCGTGCCACACAGGCTGTGCTTTGATCATCAACCACAAGACTTTGCTTTTCAACAGAAGCCTCGATCAATTGCCACTTAGGCATGCCACACAGGCAATTTACTCCATGCGTTTGATATCCATCAGTATATAACCCCTGAGCTCGTACGTCTCAGAGAAGGGCGTTAAGCAAGAGAATAAATTCTCCGCCGCCAAACAGATATATATTTAATAGAGATCAATCACACGGACTAAAATCCAATGTCAGACACACACAGTCCATTTACAAGTCCGTTCTGGGTCTGAACGAAACCGGATGCACCTAGTACCCCGCATATCCATCGATCTCCAAGTACGTCTGGACGATCATCAATTGTTTCCATCTTCTTGGGTGTACAGCCCAATCAAGATCATCAGTAATCACCCAAACGACGTGAAGACCTCCGGTCTTCGACCACCGTCTTCATCTTCGACTTAACGTCGTATCAGTTTTTCAGAATGGGATAAACCCGGTATTTCCGAATAACTCGCGTATTATTTTAAATAAGTGTTACACAAACACAACATACGCCTCATTCCAATTCATCAGTCACTAGCCGTAAATTAACAAGAGGACAATTCCCCAAATATTAACCCCGAAGGCCGAAACCAATCATCAGATCAATATCCAGAAAACCATTCTGCTTGGCTAACCGACAGTTAGTTTCTAAATTTCACATTCATAGGGGAAAGGCTCCCATTAATTTTATCCAAGATAAATTCCTTGAATTTATTCTCTAATCTTCTTTTGAATTTTGATTCAACTAGTCGGGATTAACGAACCTTACCGAAGTAATCATTTGTTTTAATTTCCCAATCCCAACCTATTCATCCCATGAAGTAAAACTGGTTATACTTCATATCTAACACCGCAGTGTTATCGGTAAATTCAATTACCATTTCACGTTCAAATCTAATTAAAGATTTAACTATCGCCTGGAGCAAAACTGGTGATACTCCATTCTCGATCATTTCAATCTAATTAAAGATTCATTAAAACTCCACTTAGTTTTAATCGTTAACTGGGTTAAAGAATCAGTGTCATTTAAAACACGGTTCACGATAAACCCAAAATCACATTCCATTAATTATCGGGTTAAAGAACGAGTGTTATTTAAAACACTGTCCACGATAAACCCAAAAATCAATATCAATTCAATTCCAATTAAATATTATTTAATTGGTACACTTCATTAAATCTAAATAAAAAGATTTAATCTTTTCTCAACTGGGTTCAAGAACAGTGTTAGTCAAGACACCATTCACGACAAACCCAAATCACATTTGATATTAAATACAAGGTTCTGAATAGAAAATAAATCGGCTTATATTCAATATCAAATTCTACGACCAACAGATATCGTATTGGAGATAACGATATATATATATCTATATCTTTCAAATTTCCATAACAACATCTGTATAATCACGAAATCCAACATCGAAATATTCCGAAGACAATTTCGATTCAAATCCATTCCAATGCAATCACTGGAAATTCTAGTTATTTCCAAAACCATTTCAACTTCAATTTATTTATTTAAAAATAAATAGAATTATAATTCTAGTTCAAAACTAGTTCATTTCGATAAAAATCTATTTTTACCTTTTCAATTATGGAGTTTTTCATCCCAATTTTTCCCTAATCATTTCTTATGATTTTACACAAATTATTAGTATTTTTAATAATTTTATCAAGGCCCGTACGGTCGATTTCCATCGACGGCCATCGAACTGCACTTACAGCGACCTTTTTCAAATTTGATTTGGACATAATTCCAAATCCAACCGTTAGATTTCTAATTTCTAATATTCGTTAGAAAGCTCTTTTCGATACGAACCCAACGGTTCCGGTTTTAGGAGAATCCGACGGTCGGATCTCCCGCAATATCCATTCGAAGTCAATGGTCGAAATTCGCGAACTGCCGCGGCGCGGCGCGTTCTATTCAAGCCATTATATTATATATATAAAATGTATACTATATACTTCGTCGATTTCAATTCAAAATGTGCTTTATAAATCGTTTTAAATTCATTTTCAAAACGGTTTTAACTTCATATTCAATTTCGAATCAAAATTGAATATTCCAATATAAATTCGTTTTTAATTCTTTTCAAATCGATTTCAATTCGAATTCATTTATATTCAAATTCAATTCGAATTCATTTCTATATATATTCAATTCGAATTCACTTCTATATAGTTCGAATTTCAAATCTATTCAATTTCAAATCTATTCAATTTTCATTGAAGAATGAATAAAATCGATACAAATATCGTTCACGTCAAAATGGCGTCAATCTAACCAACACGGCTTCATATGTTTCTATTTTCAAATATTCTATTTCAAATATTTCTATTTCAGATATTTCTATTTCAAATATTTCTTTTTCGAAACTGGAATGAGGCCCAATCAATTACCATATAAAGTTAATTATATGGATTTTCTACAACACATGTATACAATAACAACGATGAATAATCAACCATCATCCAAAGTGCATTCTACACTGTATAAGCATCGAATATAAATATTCAACGCTTATAGCAGCCTATCAATCAATCGATCAACATACAACTAATTATTGGGATTAGTGTACGTCAAATATCATCCCAATACCCGTGTGGGGTTACAAGCAATCAAACACAGATTTTTATTTGTGTAGTTGGGCGATGTGTAAAATTTATCGTCCCAATCAATGTCCTTCAAATAGGTGTACATAAACAAACCGTCCGCTTTGTAAATGAATATTTATTTATTCGCATTCACGTTAAAAAATATATTTTCAACGATCAAACTATTATATTCAACCTATGAATATTCTATTCGGTTCATTTATCAAATAAAATGTTATCTTTATTTTTCTAACTTATTTTAGAAAATTTCGGCGGCATAACGGCACGATACTAGAAACGGGACAAGGCTTAGCCTTATCCCCGGTCTAGTGAAGGCCCACGCCATTCACACATCAATCAAATCAATTTCATTTCACCAAACAATTCAATTCAAACCAAATAATCTAACCAACTACACAACCAAACAATTAAACAAACAAGCCATCCATGGTCTGTGGATGACGGGTGTCGGGTGCTACTAAACACCGTCTGCATCCTAGTATATATATAACTAGAAAAAGAAATTGAAGAGTGAGAAGTTCTCACCGATAGCTATCCAACCATCTCGACTCTTCTTTTATAGAAATCTTCATCGTTCTCGCCTTTTTGTCATATTCGTTGCCCGTAGCCACTACATATATAAAAATCGAATTTTTACTTCGCTTCAACTTCATGTTAAAAATCGGATTTTTATCGCTTTAACTTCATGTTAAAAATCGGATTTTTATCGCTTTAACTTCATGTTAAAAATCGGATTTTTATCGCTTTAACTTCATGTTAAAAATCGGACTTTTATCGCTTTAACTTCATGTTAAAAATCGGATTTTTATCATTACACATATATAAAAATTGAATTTTTATTCGCATTCATACATATGAAAAATCTGACCTTTACAAAGCTTTTAATTTAACTAAATAAAACTGAAAATCATTATACAAATAAAGAGAGATAAATTAAAAATACTTACTGGTGGTTAAGGGGGCTGTCGGCGCTGGTGGTCAGGAGGCGAGGCGGTGGGATCGACGGGGACTGGTGGCGTCGCCTTTGGGGTCGCGGTTTGGCAGTCTCGCGGTGGGTGCAGGGTCGTGTTCTCGAGTTGAGGGGTAGGGGGGTATCGATCTGGGAGGAGGAGGAAGGGGGCGACTGTGGTCTCCGGTGCGGCGGCGCGCCAGGCTAGGCGGCGGTGGGATGGCAGAAACGAGGGGGACGGGTTTAAAAGGGGGCGCGATTCTTCGATGAAGGAGGGGGGCGAGTGGGAGTTGCGATCGGAGGTGGGGAGGTTGAGGCTGAGGCGCGGCGGCTCCTGGAGGGTGGTGCGGCGGCGAAACCAAGGGCGACGGTTTTGTTTTTTTTTTCCTTTTTTTTTCTTTTTCGTTTTCTGATATTTAACGTGGGGGTGGGGGCCTGAGTGATGTAAGGGGAGAGGGTTTTATTTTTTTTATTTCAAAAAGTTGACTTTTTCATTTGACCTCTAAACGAGGCCCACCGCTTGTCGTCTATAGCGTATTACCCCCATTCCGAACACAATGGGATATATATCGCAAGCTGATTCGATCGTTTCGATCAGTTTCCGTTAAATTTACATTTAAATCACTATATTGAATTTTAAACGTACATTTCAAATTTCCGGGGTCACATACTAACTCTAAAATTTCCAAAAAAATATTTTCTAGCTTCGTATTGATGATACGGTCCTAACAAAACTAGTTTCGTCGAATTCCAAGACCGTTTGAAAAATGGCCAATTTCCAGTCGATTAAAATCAACTAAAACTGGTCAAACGCGTTTTCCTTTGCCACGCTCACACATTGATTCGAAAAATTATGAAATTTAAAACCTAGCAATAATTTGACATCACGGACCCAACAAAACTGGTTTCGTTGAAATCCGAGGTCATTTGCAAAATTTCCATTTTTAAGGGCCTGAATTCCATAGCGACTATTCAGAATTTTCAACTGGACATATCTTTTGATTCCCGCTATGAAATTTTGATTTTTCGGATTCGTTGGAAAGATATTATCAATTAGATCCTAATGTTTTTGGTTTCACTAAAATCCAGATTGTTTTACACCCGGTACATTCAATTGAAGTTTGAAATCGAATTATCGAACTACCGCGCCATTTTCAATTCTATTTATAATTATAAATAATTATTTATATTCTAACGACGATCTATATAATATATACGATCGAATTCTATTCAAAATAAATTTCTCGTCGATATTATTTAAAATAATTCATTTTAAATAATCAAAATTCGCTAAAATTGCCGAAATAAAAATTTTAAACTGGCCCAGATTTTCGGGTTGTTACACCGTTGAAGCATATCTTTGGTCTAGGAAATGATACGCTACAATAAGAACTAGGACCAGTTTGCTTTTTCCTCTTGTTATGTTGAAAAGATTCAGGTCTAAGGAAAGAAACCTCTTCCTATTCGGATTCTTACAAACTTCTAACTCATCACTACTCTCTTTCCCTTTCACAACTGGTTCAACGTGAAGTGCCAAGTCAACTCATTATCCCAAATAAATCCTAAGCTAAAGCGTAATCTCCTTATTGCAAGAAGGAGATGAATGAGTAGAAGCTAGAGGTTGAGCACTATGAAACAACTCTATAAACTGCTCAGTAAACATATAGACACCGTCTCGGTGTGATCTGCTTGACTGCCTACCACCAAACTACCACTTTGCCTATTTCAGCCATGATATGAAAGGATAAGATAAAAATTATTCACAGGGTTAAGACATTATCAATTGGACTCAACGTATGGACTACTAGAAAATTAAAATGTATTTCTAGACGTATTCCCAACTTATATATACCCCCAAGGACACAAAAATATTGAGGACATGATTATGGATAATGATAATTGAAGACCATGTTAATTCATTTTTATCCTTCAGTGTACTTTGATATGTGTTTTATTCTGTATTAATCATACTTTGTTCTGTTATGTTTTGACTCCCCACCTCGAGACCCAAACAAATAAAGAGCATTACTAAGTAATAATGTATGCTAATGCAGAGAATAAGGATGTTTAGAAGAAACCAGGCGTAAGTACTGTATTAAACGAGGATTGAATATGTTGATTTGGTCCTCTATTATTATTTCTTACCTCAAGTGGATTGACGTATTCAATTCTAGTTTAACACAAAACTACTTTAGCAAAGGATCTATCTAGAACAAAATTTAACAACATCATATGTAACAATCACATAACAACAAACAAATGCACACACACACACACACATATATATACACACACACACACCATAAGTACAAAACACATGAGTGACATAAGTGATTGGTTCTTATGAATCGTTGGCTATGTACATAAATCCAACATTTGCAAAATGGTGAAAGCAATTAATAATCACAAATAGTAAACATCACAGAATATTGCAATATAAGAAATACCACCCAGATTAGATCCATATATTGCGAGTCTTCGCTGTGCTTGCACATGCTCCACTTTGATGTCCGAAGCCGGCCAAGCACTAATCAACAAGTATGGCACCCAACAAATAACACCTAGAAGATTCAACCAACTGTCGAAACCCAATAATTACCATCTAGAAAGTCCAATAGATGGACAAAGCCTAATAAGTATCACCCAGAATATACAATAGATGGATACGACCTAGTAGTTGGCAACATTAACAAAATGACCCAAAAGTCCCACCCAGTTCCCAAAACATATCATAAACTTTCTAATAATAACACATATAGTGACAACAGTTTTTCCCATACTGGACAATCTCACCTATCAATTTACTATAAGTCAGCCAGTTCCACACTAAAATAGCTTCTATCGAACAAGTTTAGAATTAACCCAAGATAATACACCTATGTGTCAGTTACCACGTGTTTTATTATATCGTCTAATTTCACATTCTCGTTTTCGCAAAGAGTGAAAAAAAGTTTAATTATGTATATGAAAATATATACTTTGAGATAACGAGTTTAAAACTATCCGGAAATCGTTTGTATTTAAATCTCTTTACAATAAAGATTATATGCATAAAAATAGTGTTAGAAATAATTATCTATTTTATAAATCGATTTATGGAATACTTATTTCGAAATTTAGTTTAGAATCAAAAATTCATTTGAACCCGATTTATGAAATACTTATTCTAAAATTTTGTTTAGAATAGAAAATTCATCTGAAATTGATTTAGAAAACACAAGTACAAAATCAAGGAAATCATGTAAAACTCAATGAAATTAACATATCAAAATATTGCATAAAAACCATCAATCCGTAAGAATGAATTGACATTAATATTAGCCCTCTTATATATTGAAATAAGCCTTTTTAAGTAGTTCAAACAAAGCACTTAATATTGCAGCAAAATCACTCAGAAATGCAACAGAAAAATTCACGAATTAAAATACCAAAGTAGCAAGAATAGCTGGAGCTACAAAACATAGCTCGAGCCATGTTGAACTTTTATTAATCACTTAAGAATTACAAGTTAGAGCCATGCTCATTACATTCACTTTTATAATTGTCATATGTTAGGTATTTCGGAAAAAGAATATTTAATTCTCCTTCTTCCTCAAATAGGAGATGCCATTAATGAGGTTCATGAAGCTCTAGAAAGGTCTCAAGTGAAGAAAATCCAACCCTTTTGAAGTGTGAGGCCATGGGCTATTTATAGGAGTGGGGGTAGGTAGGATTAGGTACGAGTAGGTAGAAATGGGGAACCACTAGCAGAATTTCGAACCGACCCCCTGCGCGCCTCAGAATTTCGAACCCTTGCACGGGTTCGAAATTTCGAGCCCGTTGGGTTCGAAACTTCGAACCCAAGCACGGGCAAGAAATCTTGCTCCCGCTGGGTTCGGAATCTCAAACCCATCCATGCGTGAGAGATTTCACATCCGCTGGGTTTGAAATTTCGCACCCACTGGGATCGAAATTTCGAACCCAGGCATGGGTGAGAAATCTCGCTCCCGTTGGGTTCGGAATCTCGAACCCAGCCATGGGTGCGAGATTTCACACTCACTGGGTTCGAAATTTCGCACCCACTGGGTTCGGAATCTCGAACCCAGCCATGGGTGCGAGATTTCACACCCGTTGGGTTCGAAATTTCGAACCCAAGCCAGGTATGGGTGCGAGATTTCGCACTCGGCTAGGTGTGGATTCCGCGCCATGCCTGGCGTGAAGTCCTTCCAAGGGGCGCGAGGATCCCGGGATCGGGTGATTGAGGCTCGCGGCTCCTTCGGGGTCCGAGATCTTGGTTTACGGATGTCTTCTGGATGTCGTGAGGTTACAAGCGGTGTATTCCCTTCTTGATCCTATTTCCTGCACTCCTAAGCGTCCCCTTTCGACCTCAGCTTCGCAAGGTACGTTGAGTTGAGCGTGTCTGATTCTCTCCTGTGAACCGGACAAAAAAGCCGGTTAACATTTGCCCGCCAAAGTACATCTTGTCTTTGACATGATGTGCTTTGTGTAGGTTAAGGTAGTGGCAAAGCTGTTAACTTTTCCTGTAATTCAAGAGACACATAAGTGTTAGTTGTGGTGTTCGTTCTCCCTGGTGGCATCGATGAGTCGTCGTTTGGAGGATGCATCGCACTCAAATTGTTAAGTGTCCGTAGTGCGTAGCCCTCGTGGATGCACGGGAGTCGGCATGCACATGCACGGAGCACGTACCCGAGAGAATGTGTCATGGCGCTTTCGGTCCTGGAGGTATGACCATCGTCACCATCATTCTTTTTTTGTCTGAGTCGTAACCCCAGGAGTTTCGGAATTTCGAGCCCCGGGGGATCGAAATTTTGAACCTAAGGGTTCGGAAATTCGATCCCCTGGGGTTTCGAAATTTCAAGCCCATGAGGTTCGAAATTTTCTGCCCAGGGGTTCGGAAATTCGATCCCCTCGGGGTTCGAAATAGCGATCCCATGAGGTTCAAAATTTCGAGCCTTGGGGTTCGAAAATTCGAACCTATGAGGTTCGAAATTTCGAACCCGTACTGGAATGCGAAGAGGCATGTTTTTTCTTTTATAAATAGGCCCCCCTTCACTTTCTCCTTCTAACTCTTCTTTCTCTGGCCGCCGTTGCTGAAAGCTTCGAACCCGATAACTTTGAACCCGAAAATTTCGAACCAAACTAGGTGAGGCCTTGACTCGAGGAGGTGAGAAGGGACACGGCGGAGACCTCAAGACCTTGTGGTTTCTATTTTTTGAACCTAGCCTGGTTCGACGCCTTGAACCCCCGTGGGTTCGAATTTTCGAACCTTAGTGGGTTCGAATTTTCGAACCCACCAGGTTTGAAGTCTCGAACCCACACGGGTTCGAATTTTCGACCTCGGGGGTTCGAAGCATCGAACCTTTCTGGGTTCGGATTTTCGAACCCCACGGGTTCGAATTCCAGTGCCCCCTATCTGGGTTCGAAATTTAAACTCGAAGGGGCTAGAATTTTCGAACCTAGTTTGGTTCAGAATTTCGAACCCTTCTGGGTTCGAAATTTCGAACCTGGAGCTCGAAATTTCAAGCCCGGTATGGTTCAGGACATGGCCTTTTACGTGCCGGGTTTCTAATTTGTCACGCCGATGGATTTTGACTTTTGAATACTCGTCTCTAGATTTGCGTACTTAGTGTTGATGCATAAGTTGTTAACCGCGTGAGCGGGGTTTTAGGATTGTTCACATAGGATAGAACATACAACTGGACTGGGACTTGGACTGTTTCGAATTGCTCTGGACTTTCTTTATGTAGCTTATTTTTGCATAGCATTTCTCGTACATATTAGTTGTCACCAACACGAGGGGTACAGGTCACTATACTGGCCGTTCTAATACTAATGCGTTAAAGTACAGCTAGAGATGCAGAACAGATCAAGGACCGGCAAGACTATGGAATCTGAGGCTTCCCAGCCGGCCTTACACACATCTGACCCTACCCCTGGAGGTAGCTCGTCTAGCAGCGAGCTTGAGACCACCGAAGGATCAACTCCTTCTCATTCAACCAGCTCGCGCGAAACGTTTGAGCACGGGGAGAAACTTGAGCGGCAACATTCCTCGGTCGTGACTGAAGAGGCTGAGAATGTAGATATCATTGGCGAGTATGCGCCCGCACACTACAACAAAACAGGGCTTTCGTAGTGTTTGAAAAACGCTATTATATCCTAACATAGCGTTTCAGAGAACGCCATGTAACGACATGCTATATTAGACCATCCACGTTAAATAGCTGTAACAAAACGCTATGAAAAATGAATTTTATATAGCGTTTTTATTTGCTATCAATCAAAAACGCTATGGAATATACTATCTGATACTTACTTTCTATAGCGTTTTATTTGTATTTTTTATTGCGTTTATTGTTATATTTCTACAGCATTTCCACTATCTATTTCTATAGCGTTTTTATTTAATAGCGTTTATAAAACGCTATTATTTATATTATTAATTTAAAAAATTTATTTAATGTCATTTCAGTTTTTTTTATGTATATACGCACACATTTAAACATTTCTTATCAAAATATAATATATAAAAAATTACAGACAGCAAATACATAAATTATTGCATAACATTTCATACATATCATTCAAACAATTTTTTGTACATGCATACTTAGTATTTCATACATTGTTTTATCAACTTCTCCGTGTCCATACATGAAAAACGAAGAGTTGCCCATATTGAGAATACTTATGAAGTGATCTAAACCAATAATGCATACCCTCACTGGCCTTGAGGAATATTGTCCAGCTACATAAGATACTAACTGACGTTGTAAGCTCATCAACCTACAAAAAAAAATTCAATGATTATTAGGAATCACAAAAATACCAAATTTATGACCCTTTCATGGAGCATAGAATGTCTGTATATAAGGTAATCCCTTGTATAATTTTACAAAAAAAGTAAGGCCACTAAATTAGCATAAAAAACTGGCAAAAATCTAAAGGCAAATTTCAGACATTGTGTGAGCAGTTTAAGAGGTAAGCTAATATCCTATATGACCTGCTTGTCAGAAAAGCTTGCGGTTATTAATAAATGAGGAAACAAAACAAGCTATTTACTCCTAGCAATCCAATGTCGGTGCAGTCATTCTATTTTTCTTATGCAACCTAGAGTAAGTGAGTATCCTTGCTTGACAATGTATTTTTGCTACCTTACAATTATTCGGTGTCATTAGTCCACCTTCATTAACAATCTTTCACTACCAGACAGTAATAAAAATTAGCAAAACAACCGAAGTCTCACATATAGAAAAGGTTATAAAAAAAATACAATTGTTATTACACGCTTAAGGAGCCTATTAAACTTCAACATTTATTCAGCCATAATTGACAACATAATCAATTATCACAACAATGCCACAACTAAACTATATCCCCATTAATTTTTCGTACCATTTTTTTCTTCAGCTAATACTAACACAACCAATATTTTTTTTCCCAATACATGTCTGGCCAATTGAAAATCACATATATTTGCTAATTAGAAGAATTTTTAAATGAGTAGTCTTACAAATTAGAAGCAGTTTTAACATGAGAACACCGAGAATTTGCCACTGTATCAGTGCCTTTGGAACCCATACTTGGAAGATTCTGACCTAAGAACATCGAATATTCATGTAGTATAATCCATCTTTTGGTGTTGATTCAAACCTTCCTGGAATAATCTTTGAATCAAAACCTAGCATCAATAATATTGCTAATGCATCAAATTAAATAGCCCGAGTCTTATCCAGTGATTTTTTATTAATTTAAATGGAACTGGTGCATCATAGTTTACATGCATATATTACATGTCAAGTACATTGTTGGTGAGATGGTCAGTGTACCAAGGTTTTCACTGGGCCTGACATAATAAAATGCACATGTGATGACAAATCAAAAGTAGAACAAAACATTGTTGAATAAACTGAAAATGCACATCATAATTTAATCTAGGATGCATAACTTCCTTGGTTTATAGCTTAATTTTTTTAATGAATAACAATCCTTAACATACATTGCCATTTCACTAACACAACTCAAGAAATCATTTCATAAAATTCTGGTGGAAATTAAAAACTATCCATTAAATGCAAGAATAGAACAGAGGATAAAAAAGAATTTCCCAAGCTATTGAATGACAAAAATATACCTAATATATATTTCATACGTATGCCACACAACGGACCCGCGGTACTCCTCGAAGCTATATTATACCTAAAATATCGAATGACAAAAATATTCAAATACTGTAACATTAGAAGTTAAAAGGGAACTATATATTTCATAAACATCAAAATGTAGAAAAAAAGGTCACACATTTCATAAACCTGTTCGAACATGACGACATACTACTGAATGGTATAGAGAACAGCCGAAACCTTTGCAGTTCAATGCAAAGCTTGACGGTGGATACTTTTTTCTTCCTCCCCATTTATGACCCTGGAAAAGTGCAAATAATGTATGTGAGTACTAAAAAAAGTATAAAACATACATTATCTGGTGAAATGTACTAGCTTGGTGTTCATTTATATCTCACCAATCACCATTCATCTGATAAAAATTAAATTAATATCTATCATAGTCAAACAATAGGGTGATGAAAGATATATTTAGTTTTATGAACCTAACTTAGTATAAAATAAATGTATGTTAAAATTGTATTAAAAGAGTAAATGAAGTTTTATTATAACTCAAGATGCAGTTTGATGCACTCGATAAGGACACCTTTGTTTCCAGTTAGCCTCAAATCATATTTTCTAAGGTACCACTAGCATTGTTCAATTTTTCATTTTTCCAGTTGACCATCTGCTGCAGACACATAAATATAAATTTGACAACCATAAAAAGAAGTGTAGTTGAGTTATGGTTGTAAATATGATCTCTGAATGTATCTCTAGTATTATATTTATAAATAAATAAAGAGGAATACACTATGTAAACTGAATATTATCTACAAAGTCCGCCTTATGATTGGATTCCAATATAATTTTTACATATTTTACTTGAGAAAGAAATTTGAAAAAAAGTTTACATGAACATCTCTTTAAACTGGGATATATTCACTTGTCAAATAAGCAAACATGGATACAGCAACCAATGAAAGTCATTCTTTGGTAAACAGTTGTGATTTCTTTTTAAAGAATGGATGCACACAATTGATTATTGCAGTCATGATTTGCTTCACTCACGTCCGATTATTAGTAAACTCTGAAGAAACAGCCACACTGTAAACTAGGAAAACAAAATATCCATGTAAGCTAAATATTATCATCTAAGGCTAGCACTACGACTGGATTGCAGCCCAAAACAAATTTCAGATGTACTGTATTTGTGAACGAAATTCTAGAAACATCATGGAGAGCCCTCTTAAACCAGGAACAGTTCACTTGCTTCGCAGGTCATTCTTTGGTAAAAGGTTGTAGACTCAAACGTAAACTTTGGAAGCGCTAAGGATTGGATCTTTGAGCTAGTGGTAATAAAAGACATCGGAACATAGTCATTACCAATCTAGTAATAATTCTATTCTAAAAAAAGTTGACTGACTGGATAAAAATGAATAATAAACAAGATTAAAGATATTAAGAGCATTTGGTTTTACTTTTTTACTTGAAGTTTCAGTGGATGATGCAAGCATTCTGAATATAATCAGCACTTCAAATTCATGTATTGTTGTAAATAGGACTCGTTTTTAATAAAATAAAGTACGCTAATGTTTTGCTAAGCAAACATATGATCTACACACTCATATCTTAAGGCATTGCATGACCATTTGTATTTTCCTGCATAGATGGCAGACTTAATGACTCAGGTAGGAAGAAAAACTCTAAAATGATGTATAATTTTTTTCCATATTGTTTTTATTTTTGGATCCTAAGCTGAAATTTGTATAATAGAAAAGCGCAACATTAATGCGGTATTATGAAAAGGCCACACCAAATTCCTATCTTAGTAGTTAGGTATGCTCTAACATTGTGCACTTTATTATTTCAACCCTGGAATAGAAAATCAACGCTCACTGAACTTTAAAATTGTTTTAAAAGATCCCTCCTCGTTAACCATTTACTATTTCTACTCGTCATGCTTTCTTTTCTATACCCACGAGTCTGCTCCAAGCAAATACCGCCTGATACAAACACCATCAAATACTTCCTCCTATCTCTTACAATCGCCGTACTTTCTTTTTTGTACCCACGATTTGGTCCAAGCAAGGGCAGCAACCATATCCATCAAACCTCCAAATCTCAAAGACAATATTAGTACTACACAACAACAGAGCTTTGATTGTTGAAAAATACTTATAGTGAGACAAAAAGAATGATCCACGAAATTTTATTTATAATGAGAAATGTTGGAAAACAGATTGTAACCAAAAATATTATCGCTGTGGGCAGCAACATCATTAAATACTTATGATTTATCCACTTTATGACAAAGTAAACGGCTGATACCAAGTTGATGGGCAGCTATTCAATGGCATAAATATTAAATACATGGCCCCCTTGCTATTTCAATCAGGGTAAAAAAAATGAGCGAATGCTTGTTTGATCCATCTATTTAAATAATCTCGGAGTGAAAACTCATGCTAAGTATTGACATTTTTAATGTAAATTGAAATATATATATATATATATCAGCTGTCCAAGAATTAGTTGAAGATTCTAAACAAAATACATAAAAATTAGCCGAAGAGTTTAATAAAAAAATCACAACAGTCAACATTTACTCTCAGTTTGATACTTGCAAGTCCATTAAATCCCAAGGTTCTGAATAACTCATACATTACGTTATAATAGATTATGTCTTGAGGATACAGCTGTCGAATCAATAATGATATATCCACATACACAAAAGAAATTAAAATATAAAAAACATTTCATAATAGACTTCTTCAGACACCCCTTTCTTCCCTCCCCTTTCCCCTCCCTTTTCCAAACCCAAAGAAAAAAAAACACTATGGGCTTGCATGTAGGCTCAAAATAAGTAAACCTAATTTGCGCGGGACTCTTTTGCCAGGATACAATAGTTCATATTATCCAAATTTGTATATACCTACTCAATTGAAAAGAACAATGTAATATGAAATTTTTATGCATAAATAAAGAAAAGCAATATAATAGTTGGTAATTAACATAGTTCATCGAGAAAGTGTTAAATAAATAGCTCGAACAATCTGTAGCAACCCATAGCATCGTAGCATATACCATTCAACACGATTTCTAATTCAACCCATACAAATACAACTATGCCGAAGGTTAATTACTGAATCAAAGTTTGTAATGTTGTAGCAGACTTTGTACAGAGATAAAAGACACATACTGAACTAAACCAAATGTGGAAAAGTGAAACTTATGAACAAACTACATATAGTATGATAAAAATTAAGCACGATAGGCAGACTTCACTTTCCAGTTTATAATAACATGAATATGATAAATGAAGAAGATGAAAAGTTCCATTAGAAGAAGAAAAGCATGGTAGGCTGACATCCTTTTCTCCAGCGAGTCTTGCCGTGATAAAAAGCATATTCTGCTACTATTGTACTTGCACATCTAGTGATGATATTAGGACTTCATGGAACTCCTCCTACCACTTGGCGTTTAGGATAGTGATGTATAATAAGGACAAGGTGATACACCATGAACTGGTACCATCACCAAACAAAACAGAGTTGGATCTAGTACCAGGTCCGATTCCAAAAGAGAAAAGGAGATAGAGTTCTGTAGGTCAAAAGAGATTAATACAGACATTCTTAATAATGATACTAGAGATTCGGAGGATGATGTCGAAAAGACAAAACAGGCTATGATAGTAGCATCGGCAAACACATTAGCAGGTGATAAAATTGAGGCAAAAGAAAAAAAGGAAGTAGCAGGGAGGATTTCTAGTGTGAACCATGGAAGAAAACAGGGTATGGATGCTGAGGATGAAGCTACAGTCAAAAATCAGGCTAATTACTGAGCTTACCTGGTAAATTTGCTACACTGGAAAATGTTTTGCTGAAGGATATTTTACATATGTGAGCCTTATTTTTAGCAGTTATGAAGGATTATTAGATTCGGGACACAATGATAACAGCATGAAAAGAATTTGAAATATACATATCATTTGTTTGTGCAGGCAAGAAAAAGCGCTATGTGCACTTAGAAGTCTAGTAAAGCTACAAGCATTAATAAGAGGGCACCTGGTGAGAATGCAAGCAACTGAGACCCTAAGATGAATGCAAGCTCTGGTGGCAGCACAAGAAAGAGCACGTGTACAAAGAAACCAAATGGTTGAAGAAGTGCGAAGCATTGTACATCGCACGCCAGATCATAAAAGATCGCCTCAACATCCTAGATTTCAACAATCATACTTAAGTCAGTCAACTAATCAACTAGCAAAATACAACAACAGTCTTATTGTTGCATTCTGAAGTTCAAGCTTACTGTTTTAAGAATAAGAAACACAAAACATTTTAATATGAAGCAATTTCATGAAAAATGACAAAGTTTAGCAAAATACATAACAGTCTTATTGTTGCATTCTGAAGTTCAAGCTTACCACTTTAACAATAAAAATGCAAAACATTTTAACATGAAGCAATTTCATGAAAAATGACAAAGTTCAATAAAAAACATTAGATCAATAAGTACTTGATGCACTTGCTTAGAAAAGAAATTATGAACTATAGGAGCATTACTTGCCCTTGGCTGGTTAAATTTCAGTAACCTTCATCAACACTATGAGCAGTAATTATTATTAGCTTTTCATTATGGTAAGACTCAATCGTAACCTTCACCAAACACTAGGCTGCCACTGCAACCAAAACCACACCCACCATCATCACAAGACATCACCCATCGCTGCAATTTCCTATTCACCGGGAAAAAAACAAAAATCAACCACCCCAACTCACCTCTTTAACAAATTTCATCACCATCTGCACAGTCAACGTCACCAGTCTCCTCCATAATTGTTGCAACTACAACACCTCCCCTCTAGTCCCTTTCTAACACTACTAGCAACAACAATACACTTCAATCACAACCATCTTTAAACACCAACCCTCAATACCTCATTCAGACAGTAGCCTGCAACTCAAACCAATCCACCTCTACGAACAACACCTCATTCCTCCTCCTGCTCGAATACTAAACTCCCTTTCTTCAAATTCCAATTTGTTTCAATTAGTTTCAATAACAAATTTCCTATTTAGATAAATGTGCTGCAAATAATTGGTTTTAATATTTCTTAGAACATGCATATGCCCAATGGCAAGATTGGAAATCATAAGAACGAGCAGTATAAAAAAACTATCATAAAGCTTGTAGTACCTGTGGCGTCCTTCACCATTTTGGAATCCCGGTTCGCACAATTTCAATGAAGGGTGATTTGGGGGAGATGAGTGATCGGCTATTGTCCAATAGTGAATTGAAAAGACGCGAGATGATTTGAGTACAAAGTTTGTAGGCGACACGTAAGGACGAGGAGACGAAGACACGGAACATACGAGATGATTTGGAAAGATGTTGTTTTGGAAAGAAAAAGTGCACTTATTTTACTTCCCGCGCAACGAAAATTATTTCCCGCCTCTATCATTGAATAGCGTTGGGTATTTGAGATTTATTTTCAAATAAGCGTTTAAACCCTATGGGTTTTGAATCGTTAACCGATGAAGTGCGGAACGCTGTGTGATAGCTATAAAAAACTCGTTTTGTTGTAGTGGCACCTCCGGTGGCTCCGGACATGTTGCTGATGCGATGATTTTGGAGAATCCTACCGACTCAGTGCAGGCGTGTACAGATGCTACAGCGGTCAAGAAAATGGCGGCACAATTTAACATATCGGTGGATGATGCCCATGCCCTCGGGAGAGATGACAGAGCCCATGTCCTGCCCGAGGGTCTCACTGCCTGGAATCAACAAGCTTGCCTTGCTATGTACGTGCCCCCGGCTAACGACTTCATTCGAGATATGATGTTCTATTTCCATCTCGCGCCATTACAGCTACACCCTAATGCTTACGATTCTCTCCTGGGTACTTACATTATCTTCCGTGAGTTTTTGAACAAGGAGCCCACTGGGGAAGATATTCGATACTTCTTCCACTTAAGGAAAAAGAGCGCGGCCTCTCCCTCTCAATGGTCTCTGGAAGCAACAGCTGCTACAAAATTCTTTGTCGGGACGTAGCCCAGGCAGTCAGTGTTTAAGCGCGAGTGGTTCTTCGTTAGCTGCCCTCCTGGATTTGCCAGAAGGTGGATTGAGTGAAGTAAGTGTTTCCTTAACTCCGTTCCTTGATGTAATTTTAGGATTCCTTCCTTTATTCATGATTTTAAATGGAATATGATAGGAAATCCAAAGGCGCCCACGGAGGATGAATATCGGCAATGCCTTAATGCTCTGCGGGCGATACCAAAGAATCTCCACGATACCCGTACCTTGACAAGTCAGGATCGCCTCGGCCGCGCTGGGTTGCTGTCGGACAACCGGGCTGTGATCAGGCCCGCGGTTGCTATTAGTGAGCCAAAGGGGGGGAGTTGCAGCAGGCTCTACCCCTATTGGGCAGAAGAGGAAAATGCCCCCAACGGGAGGAGAATTGCAAATGACTGCTCCGCCTCAAGGAGATGTGTGTGGAGGCAGGGTACATGGTCAAGAGGAGGTTGTCGGAGATGAGGGGTTGTCGAGCACTCCCGTTCCGCCTTCGACAGGGGAAGGGGAAGGAGTGTTGGCTAGACTGCAATCTCCTGCGACTCACTCAGAGGACACTGCCTCGCTTGAGCCTGCAGGCCAGTTTGATGGCTTAAAGGGACTTGCTTTAGTAGTGACTCCATGGCCGAATACGACGAGCCTAGAAGAACTTTCCTATGCTGCGGAGAGGTTAACTCCCTCGATCGGACCACAATCTAGTCTGTTGAGAGAACACTTAGGGCATACATCCATAACATTGCATAGCACAGATGTTTGCCTACTTGAATTACTTGACTAACTTTGGCTTGTTCCATTAGCAGGTGTCATGGCAGGAGGACGTGGCAGATGAAGTTATGGGCGCAGGGATCGCCAGCCTCCCCAGAGTTCTTCTTTCGAGAGATTCCAAAGATCCGCCAGGTTGTACGGTGCTCCAACAAGGCAGTGGTCATCGAGACCGGGATCGATCTAGGCGATCTCCGACACCTCCTCCCTTCCTCACATTCGTGTATCTGTGGGAGATACTCGGCTTAACATAAGTGGATCCTGATCTCTTCCTTCGACAACTCCCCCTTGGCCGTCCCCCCCTCCTCCCCCACTCCCGCTCAACTTGCTATGGGGAGGGAGCTGTTGTTTGGTCAACTAAGGTCGGGTATGGAAGTCATGACGGAATGCAAAATCTGACAGAGCCCCAAATCCGAGCGTTTTGTGTAGAGGAGAGGAGGATGTTTTTGAAGCTGTACATCCCTCAATATCATTTTGACGACCTGCCATCTCTCCCTGATCTCCGTCCTTCTCCCAGTAGGGAATCTGGAGATATATGGATGCATGTACAGGCTGCGTATCACCAGGCCAACAAACTTACCAAGTATTCCCTCCATCTCTCTGAGTTGATCAAGAGGAAAAGCCTAGAGCTCGTCGACCGTAAACTGACTATTGATGGTGAAAAGACCTCGGTTACCCACTTGGAAGCCGAGATAGGTAGGTTTCTCTGCTATGTCGTGGTTAATTTACCATTACCCCGTGTGTTTCCCAGTTTTAACTTTTGACTATGCTATTATAGCGGAGCTGAAGCGAGCCTACTCGGCTTTAAAGATAGGGGTTGCGCATGATCGTGAGACCTTTAGCGATATAGTAAGTTGCTTGACTCTTGAAAACACAACCATTAAGAATGATAATGACGAGTGGTCCAAAGTATGTGCTGACATGGAAAAGGAAATTGGGAAGGTTACTCAGCTCCAGATTGACAATACCGCTTTGAGGGAGGAAAACGAGAGGTTGCGGGCCGAGAATGCCGAGGTTGCTGAGTTAAAGAGGCAGCTCGAGGCAATGAGGAAAGCGAAGGAGGATGCTGAGGCTAGCAACAGGGACGTATTGTGTAACGACCCGCATTCTACGCATCATAGGATCGTAGAATATTTATTTCTTTCACATACGAAGTCGTATGGTCATGTAACTTTGGGGGACGACTATAGGGGTCATTTCCCATGTTCTTGATTTTTCCCGATTTTTAAATGACCATTTTACCCCTAGTTGGCACTTTTTTGGCCATAACTTTTGACTGGAAAGGAATTTTGACCTGAGACCACTTCCATTGGCTCCGGATGATGGTTTCTCTTTCCGTAGAGTGGTCACATTAGCCAAACGGACTCACCGTTTGGCAGATATGGCTGAAACAAGTTTCAGATGGTGAAAAACAGCTTAATTGGGCCTAACCGGGTGATTAGCAGCTAGGCCCAGAGGGGGATTTCGGGTTTAGGGGTATATAGGAGCTGATTAGGGTTAGAAAACATTTCTTTAGACATTTTCCAGCCGCCACTTTCCATCCCTCTTGACCTAGCCATGGCCTCCACTCTCTAAATCCCTCTAAAACACCCAAAATCACTTCCTAATCAAGGATTAAGGCTTAGAGGCATCAAATCAACGAGGATTAGCACAAGGACCAAGGTAGAGCTGCTGTTATTTATTGGAATTCGTGCAAATCAGAGGTTCACTTCAGATCTGGAAGTTTTATTGTGGCAAAGGTGAGTGATTTGCATAGTTTTTGCACTAATTACGGTAATTAAGGGTGATTAGTAAAGATTAGCGAATTTATACACTAATAAATTCTGGAAAAATGTTTAGAAATTCTTAAATAATATTTTATGCCTTCGTTAGAAATTTGGTTCGATTTGATTGAGTTTTGTTAACCCTATGATTAGATTTACTTAAACATGCTTAAGGGGAAAATTTGGGGGTTTGACCATGTTTGATCCACTTTACATGCTATGATTTATGTTATGGTGTTCGTGGTCGATACTATACGTTGCTATGACTGTATGAGATGTTTTGTGATTGTTTAGAAGTGTTAGTATGGTCAAAAACGCCGTCGAATGGCGAAAGACTGTCGCTGGAACGAAATGCAGGAATTTACCCGAATCGGATCGCCCCCTACGAGCATGATCCGATGGAAGCTCACGCCACGATCCATTCCACTTCGAAGGCCACGAACCGATGAAGCGCCGTGTCCAAACTGAAGTATCTCGATCCGAATCGCTCCAGCTTGGTGGACCACGAACCGATCAGAAGGTGCGATCCGTGATGAGGCGCGACGATCCAGACGAGGTAGCACGACCCGAACCCAATGGGTTGCCAGCGTCACGAGCTGTTGAGGCGCGATCCGTATGGTGCGACACGATCCGATGGAGCTGGAGCACCACGAGCCAGCAGGAACTCGACCCGATCCGATTGGGGAGGCGCGTCACGAACCGAACCATCCAAGGGAGCACGATCCGAGGAGAAGACTGAATGAAGACCGATCCGGAGGTGAAGACCAAACCCGAGATGCAAAGGAAGTCCAAATGAGAAGTTAGAGCTCAAGATTCAGATGGGAATCAACGAGTACGCTTCATGGTTGGGCTTTGCTGCGAGACGTGTGCCAAGGAGTTATCGACGTCTATAGCTTCAGACCACTATGGTAGGAGGTACGAAGACGGATTCAGGGCCATTATGGCATCGGTAGAACCAAGGGCTACAACCAATGAGGTGGGTCATTGAAATGTTTGGTCATGACTCCATATGCTTAGCTTGGTCATAGCAGGGTTTCTACAAGTCGGGATTCGTCGTTACCTCAGTTTTTCTAGTGTTCCAAAGTGGTAGATATCGTATACTTTACGCACTGAGTGAGAGACGTGAGGATGGTTGCTATGCTTGATTGTTTGACATACACACCTCCACCCCCGTATTTCTATACCATATGTTGTTGGCATCCTAGAGTATTGTACGGTATGTGGTACTGACTCTTTGGTTGCAGGTCCAGGTTCAGGTATGGTTTAGTATACCTGTTATTATTCTGTTTAGATGCTTATCGCTCATACCAGGCTTTATGTCTGACCCAGAGTTTTATATCTCCTCTTATTACTCTGGGTGCTCACACGAGCAGACTAGAGACAGGTTGGCTGGTGATGTACGGGTAGATGATCCGGAGACGAGCAGGAGGCTTCCACGTAATACATATATATAGTATTCTCCCTGTATTGTTGAAGATCACTGCTTGGGCATTGGTGGTGCATCTTCTACTTTAGCTTTCTTTTGTTTAGAGACAGTAAATTTGGAAAATTGTAATAAGCTGTATTTGAATTTCCGCTGCTCTGATGATTGATGTTGATTTTAGTTATCAGCTTATGCACTGTCTCACCTGTTTTATGTCAAGTATGTTATTATTATATTTTGTTCCATGCGCTGTGAGACATTCTACAGGTTCCTTGACTAGTTCATTCTCTTCTTTTCTTTCTTCTGACGACCGTCTCGTGCTAGTCGGGCATGTGTACAGCGCACTTTCGGAGGAAATGCAGGCTGGTGCGGGGCGGGCCGTCACACTTGGTATCAGAGCTCTAGGTTGCGTAGTTAACCTAGGGAAGTTATAAGGGAGAGATAATATATGTATACGAGAGAGCGTATTTGTGATTACTTTGGTTTTTAAAAGCTATATATATATATATATATATATATATATATACTATTACTATTATAAGGATGAAGTCATACTGCACTAGCACCACTATGGAGTCGTTAATCATTTCCTTTTTCAGATTGACGATGAGCCGATATACTAGAGGTGCTGGTAGGGGAGCCAATAATGGGAATGCTGCTGACATGAGGACGATGTTTACTGACCTCATGAGAGAGATGCTTAGAGATGTACAGAGGGCAGCTCCCAATGGTGGAAATGGTGGTGGTCCAATAGTGCAGGCGCCAAGAGTCGACTTCGCCAAGCTGAATAAGGATTATACTAGCCTTGGTGGGAAGCCGTTCCACGGAACGGAGTCGGCCACGGATGTTCAGGATTGGTTGGATAGCTGCGAACGTATCTTCGAGGATTTGGGTATCGAGGATGCAATGAAGAGAAAGCTAGCGTCCCGTCAGCTGCAAGGGCGGGCAATGAATAGGTGGAATGCTATAAAGGCAGCTACTCCCGAAGATCAGATTACTTGGGAGAGCTCGCTTTAGCGAGAAGTTCATTCCAGCTGCTCAGAAGTCAGTGCTGTTTAAGAAATTCTTGGAGCTCAAGCAGAATGGCAGAGTTGTCTCGGAGTACATTGATGAATTCGACACTTTGTCGAAGTATGGGTTATCTCTTATTGATACTGCCGAGAAGAAGAATGAGAAATTCATAACTGGTTTGGATCAGTACTTAGGGGAAAAGCTTATTAACCACATCGATGAGACGTTTGAGTCGATTGTGGGGAAAGCATTAAGATCAGAAAGTCTCTACCCTAAGTCGAAGACTGAGGTTGCATCTGCAGATGAGCCAAAGCCGCAAGCAAGTGGTGGAGGCAAGGGTGGTTCCCAGAATAAGAGAAAGCAGAACCAAGCTAAGGATGGCCAGAAGAAAAAGAATAAGCAAGATGTGGAGTGCTTCAGCTGTGGTAAGAAGGGCCATTATGCTAGTAATTGTCGGGCCAAGCCAGCGGATAGGAAGTGCTTCAACTGTGGCCAAATAGGACATCACAAGGACAAGTGTCCACAGCCCCCTAAGGAAAAGCAAATGGTGAAAGCCTACACTCTTAATGCTATTCCTTCTTCGTCGAATGCCCCAACAGCGGCGGAGAAGGGAAAGAATGTCGTCATTCAAGGTATGCTTTCTGTTTATGATGTTCCTGTTAGAGTTTTGTTTGATACCGGAGCTTCCAGTTCTTTCATATCTAGTGACCTGGTAGATAGGTTGGGATTGGAGCCCGAGATTGTCGATAGACCTTTAGTAGTGACGAACCCGATTGGTGGTTCGACTAGCCTTAGCATGATTTGTCGTAATGTGGTCTTATCGAGTCATGGATGCATGTTTGTTTGTGAATGCTTTGTTTTGGGCTTTACTGGGTTTGGCATTATTTTGGGAGTAGATTGGCTCCAAAGATACGGGGTGGTGGTAGACTGTGAGGGCTTGTTGGTGACAGCTAGAGCGGATGATGGGCGGAGGATAGTGTTTGGTGGTCTACCCAGTAAAGGGGTATTGGCTAGTTTTCTAAACTCCCTCGACATTCCGCATAGTGAGTTGTCAGGTTTGCCCGTGGTTGGCCAGTATCCGGATGTTTTCGAAGAAGTGACCAGACTTCCACCACACCGAGAGATTGAGTTTCGTATTGATTTGGTAAAGGATGCCAGGCCTATAGTGATGCCACTTCGTCGTATGGCACCAAGAGAGCAGCGAGAGCTCGAGGTGCAAGTCAGCGATCTTTTGAAGAAGGGATTTATCAGAAGGAGTGTTTCTGAATGGGGAGCACCAGTTGTGTTTGCTACCAAGGCGGATGGTTCCCTTCGTTTGTGTGTAGACTACCACGAGTTGAATAAAGTGACGAGGAAGAACAAGTATCCTCTACCGCGGATAGATGATTTGTTCGATCAGTTGAGTGGCGCGAGAGTATTTTCTCAGTTGGATCTCGCGACAGGTTTTCATCAGCTTAGAGTGGAAGCTGAAAGTATAGCTAAAACGGCATTTCGGACGCCGTCTGGATTTTATGAGTGGTTGGTCATGCCATTCGGGCTGACCAATGCCCCAGCATATTTTGTGGATCTTATGAATAGGGTATTCAGAGATCAGTTGAATAAGTCTGTCCTTGTGTTCGTTGATGATATTTTGGTCTATTCGAGGACAGAGGAAGAACACAAGGAACATTTAAGAGTAGCGATGGAGGTGTTGAGAAAACACCAATTGAAAGCAAAGTTTTCTAAGTGTCACTTCTGGAAGAGGGAAGTGAGGTTCTTGGGCCATGTTGTATCAGAGAATGGTATTGCCGTGGACCCGGCAAAGGTGGCTACGGTACAAGATTGGCCTACGCCCAAGAACGCAACAGATGTAAGAAGTTTCTTGGGATTAGCTGGATATTATCGTAAGTTTATCCAAGGTTTCTCCAAGACAGCAGCACCATTGACCCAGTTGACCAAGAAGAATCAAGCTTTTGTCTGGGATGAAAGGTGCGAGAATGCATTCAAAAGTCTAAAGGACAAGTTGACAAGCGCACCAGTGTTAGTCATTCCTAAGGGGGATGAAGAGATGACGGTATACACGGACGCCTGTGGTACCGGACTGGGTGCTGTATTGATGCAAGGCGGTAGGGTTATAGCTTACGCAAGTCGGCAATTGAAACCGCACGAGAGAAGATACCCTACCCATGATTTAGAATTGGCAGCGATCGTGTTCGCGTTAAAGATGTGGAGACACTATCTCTTGGGAGAAAGATTTGAGCTGTTTACAGATCATAAGTCATTGAAGTATCTCTTCTCCCAGAAGGATCTAAATCTCCGGCAACAAAGGTGGTTAGAATTCTTGGCTTCCTATGATTTTGACATTGCATATACACCGGGCAAGGGCAATGCGGTGGCTGATGCATTGAGTAGAAGACATGCCAGTTTAGGGGCTATGTTTTTAGAATGGAAACAACTGGAGTATATCGCGGGGTTTGATTTCAAACCAAGGTGCGAACTGGATCCAGAAATGTTAGCAAGTTTGACGATCAGACCCACTTTGATTGAGCGGATCGGCTCTAGTCAGAGGGACAATCCTAACCTATTGGAAGTCATCTCCAAGTTAAAGATGAGTATCGATGAGGAGATGAACAAGTATGGGCTTGATCGAGATGGATGGCTTAGAAAGAATGGAAAGCTTGTTGTACCCAATGTCAATGGATTAAGGGATGAAGTGCTTAGAGAATGTCATCACTCAAAACTGACTATACATCCCGGTGGTAATAAGATGTATCGAGACATGAGACAGACTTACTACTGGGAAGGGATGAAAAGGGACGTTGGGAAATTTATATCCAAATGCATGAATTGCCAGCTAATTAAAGCCGAACAAAAGAAGCCTAGTGGGTTGTTGCAACCATTAGAAATTCCCAAATGGAAATGGGAGCAAGTCTTGATGGATTTCATTGATGGTTTACCAAGGACTAGATCGGGACATGATAGCATATGGGTAATTGTGGATCGATTGACTAAAAGTGCAAGATTCGTACCAGTCAAATCGACCAGAACGGCAGCTAAGTTAGCAGAATTATATATGAAGTGGGTAGTGAGATTTCATGGAATAACCAAAAGCATTGTGAGCGACTGAGACCCGTTGTTCACTAGTGGGTTTTGGAAGAGCTTACAAGAGGCTCTAGGGTCAGAGTTACATCTCAGTACCGCATATCATCCTCAGACCGATGGTCAGACGGAGAGGGTGAACCGTATTTTGGAAGATCTCTTGAGAGCATGTATATTGGATTTTGGTGGATCATGGGATGACCATTTGCATCTAGTAGAGTTTGCATATAATAATAGCTACCAATCCAGTATCGGTATGGCTTCGTTTGAAGCTTTGTACGGAAGACCGTGCAACTCACCATCATGTTGGGTAGAGACTGGCGAGAAGTTTATGCTTGGACCAGATGTGGTGAGGGAAACTTCAGATAAGATTAAGATCATTCAACAACGAATGAAGGTTGCCCAAGATAGGCAGAAGAGTTATGCTGGTAAGAGGAGAAGAGACTTAAAATTCTCCGTTGGCGACTTGGTGTTTGTCAAGATTTCTCCGTTGAAGAGCGTAATACGATTTGGCAGGAGAGGCAAGTTGGCACCAAGATTTGTTGGCCCATTCCCTGTTCTTGAACTAGTCGGGAATTTGGCATACAGAATTGACTTACCGGAGAAGATGGCGGGAGTTCACGACGTATTTCATGTTTCCCAACTAAGGAAGTTCGTTCACGACTCAGATATGACTATTTCACCTGATCAGTTAGAGGACTTCGAAGTAGAACCCGAGGCAGTTGGGAACCGCAAGCCGGCCCGTATTGTCGAGCACGACATGAAGCAACTTCGAAGGAAGGCGGTGAAGCTAGTTAAGGTTCAGTGGGGCGAGGACGAGAATGATTGTACTTGGGAGACAGAGGAGAACATTAGGAAAGCACACCCAGAACTCTTTGCCTGGTAAGATTTTGACTTCGATTTAGTTTTCCGCATGCTAGGATAGGCTTGTTTGCTTGTTTTGCATGATTGATTGTTGTATGTGGTTGTTAGGCATGCGGGATCCTTTGTATGTTTTGCGTTAAGGAATTTCGGGGGCGAAATTTCTTAAGGGGGGGAGGGTGTAACGACCCGCATTCTACGCATCATAGGATTGTAGAATATTTATTTCTTTCACATACGAAGTCGTATGGTCATGTAACTTTGGGGGACGACTATTGGCGTCGTTTCCCATGTTCATGATTTTTCCCGATTTTTAAATGACCATTTTACCCCTAGTTGGCACTGTTTTGGCCATAACTTTTGACTGAAAAGGAATTTTGACCAGATACCACTTCCATTGGCTTCGGATGATGGTTTCTTTTTCCGTAGAGTGGTCACATTAGCCAAACGGACTCACCGTTTGGGAGATATGGCTGAAACAAGTTTCAGATGGTGAAAAACAGCTTAATTGGGCCTAACCGGGTGATTAGCAGCTAGGCCCAGAGGGGGATTTCGGGTTTAGGGGTATATAGGGGCTGATTAGGGTTAGAAAACATTTCTTTAGACATTTTCCAGCCGCCACTTTCCATCCCTCTTGACATAGCCATGGCCTCCACTCTCTAAATCCCTCTAAAACACCCAAAATCACTTCCTAATCAAGGATTAAGGCTTAGAGGCATCAAATCAAAGAGGATTAGCACAAGGACCAAGGTAGAGCTGCTGTTATTTATTGGAATTCGTGCAAATCAGAGGTTCACTTCAGATCTGAAAGTTTTATTGTGGCAAAGGTGAGTGATTTGCATAGTTTTTGCACTAATTACGGTAATTAAGGGTGATTAGTGAAGATTAGCGAATTTATACACTAATAAATTCTGGAAAAATGTTTAGAAATTATTAAATAATATTTTATGCCTCCGTTAGAAATTTGGTTCGATTTGATTGAGTTTTGTTAACCCTATGATTAGATTTACTTAAACATGCTTAAGGGGAAAATTTGGGGTTTTGACCATGTTTGATCCACTTTACATGCTATGATTTGTGTTATGGTGTTCGTGGTTGATACTATACGTTGCTATGACTGTATGAGATGTTTTGTGATTGTCTAGAAGTGTTAGTATGGTCAAAAACGCCGTCGAATGGCGAAAGACTGTCGTTGGAACGAAATGCAGGAATTTACCCGAATCGGATCGCCCCCCTACGAGCACGATCCGATGGAAGCTCACGCCACGATCCGTTCCACTTCGAAGGCCACGAACCGATGCAGCGCCGTGTCCAAACTGAAGTACCTCGATCCGAATCGCTCCAGCTTGGTGGACCATGAACCGATCAGAAGGTGTGATCCGAGATGAGGCGCGACGATCCAGACGAGGTAGCACGACCCGAACCCAATGGGTTGCCAGTGTCACGAGCTGTTGAGGCGCGATCCATATGGTGCGACACGATCCGATGGAGCTGGAGCACCACGAGCCAGCAGGAACTCGACCCGATCCGATTGGGGAGGCGCGTCACGAACCGAACCATCCAAGGGAGCACGATCCGAGGAGAAGACTGAATGAAGACCGATCCGGAGGTGAAGACCAAACCCGAGATGCAAAGGAAGTCCAAATGAGAAGTTAGAGCTCAAGATTCAGATGGGAATCAACGAGTTCGCTTCATGGTTGGGCTTTGCTGCGGGACGCGTGCCAAGGAGTTATCGACGTCTATAGCTTCGGACCACTATGGTAGGAGGTACGAAGACGGATTCAGGGCCATTATGGCATCGGTAGAACCAAGGGCTACAACCAATGAGGTGGGTCATTGAAATGTTTGGTCATGACTCCATATGCTTAGCTTGGTCATAGCAGGGTTTCTACAAGTCGGGATTCGTCGTTACCTCAGTTTGTCTAGTGTTCCAAAGTGGTAGATATCGTATACTTTACGCACTGAGTGAGAGACGTGAGGATGGTTGCTATGCTTGATTGTTTGACATACACACCTCCACCCCCGTATTTCTATACCATATGTTGTTGGCATCCTAGAGTATTGTACGGTATGTGGTACTGACTCTTTGGTTGCAGGTCCAGGTTCAGGTATGGTTTAGTATACCTGTTATTATTCTGTTTAGATGCTTATCGCTCATACCAGGCTTTATGTCTGACCCAGAGTTTTATGTCTCCTCTTATTACTCTGGGTGCTCACACGAGCAGACTAGAGACAGGTTGGCTGGTGATGTACGGGTAGATGATCCGGAGACGAGCAGGAGGCTTCCACGTAATACATATATATAGTATTCTCCCTGTATTGTTGAAGATCACTGCTTGGGCATTGGTGGTGCATCTTCTACTTTAGCTTTCTTTTGTTTAGAGACAGTAAATTTGGAAAATTGTAATAAGCTGTATTTGAATTTCCGCTGCTCTGATGATTGATGTTGATTTTAGTTATCAGCTTATGCACTGTCTCACCTGTTTTATGTCAAGTATGTTATTATTATATTTTGTTCCATGCGCTGTGAGACATTCTACAGGTTCCTTGACTAGTTCATTCTCTTCTTTTCTTTCTTCTGACGACCGTCCCGTGCTAGTCGGGCATGTGTACAGCGCACTTTCGGAGGAAATGCAGGCTGGTGCGGGGCGGGCCGTTACATATTGAGTACGGCTGAGGGTATAAAATCCGAACATGAAAGGGAGATAGAGCAACTGAAGGGATAGCTGAGTGATGCGAAGTTTTGTGTTGGGTCCTCCTTCGAGGAGAGTATCCACGATATGTACGTGAAAGCTTTGAGATTCCGAGGGATTTCATGGGTTGAAAACTACCCCCGCGAGCTAGCCAGAACCTGGGAGAGGTTAATGTTGAGACAAGATTTTGATCGATGCCAACATATAAAGGTGCAATGAAGATCATTTCATAGAGATAAGATTTTTTACTTTGAGTTGTGTTAGAAATATGTTAAAATCTATCCTCAAAGTATAACACGAATGCACAAAAAAATATCATATCTTCGTTGCTGAAATATGTATATTTGAGGAATTGAAAAGTCACAGAAAAAGCCCAAACAGTCCAGGCTCCGACCGGGAAAGAGTGCAGAGTGATATAGACTGTGGACCAAGGCCCTCCGGTCCACAGCCATAAAACGGTCGACCGCCCAAAAAGGACCAGTCGACCGGTTCTGCTGTGTTTTTTGAAACAGAAACTAAAACGGTCGACCGCCCAAAAAGGACCAGTTGACCGATTTATGTGTTTTTGCACATAACGACTATTTTTCTGGAATTTTCAATTCAACCAGTCGACTGGTGATTTTTGACCTGTCGACCATTTCCGAAATAGCAAGCTTTTTCCTGAAGGGTTGCTTCCATTCATCAAGAGTTTTCTCTTCAATTTCCAATGGAAACGGATGCAATCTTTTGTAAAAACTCTTCATAAAGGAATGCAACTATTCTACACTATAAATAGACTTGAAATCATACTTTCAAATCATCGATTCTTGCTCTAAATTCTAGTCTTACTTTCTAAATATTCTTGCATTCTAAAAGCTCTTAAATATTTCAATTGCTTATTGAATCATTGAAATTATTTTATATCTCTTAATTCAATAAGTAATATACTTCCTTAAATCTACGCATTCAAAGTATATACTTGAGGACCAGATTATAGGAAGATTGTACTCAAACTGTTGACTATCCGTGTTGAATCAAGAACACAAAGCAAAAGTCAAAACCATTGTATCAGTTGAAGTCCTGTGTGTGATCAGGCAAGTGTTGAAGTCCTCGTGTTGTTAGAGGCGTGAAATCCTGTTCGGCTACTCGGGTGTTGTGAACTTGTTCCTGCGGGTGAAACGAGATTGTTGATTAGTGAAAATCCAGAGAGAGGTCTGGGATTGGACGTAGGACGGTGCTCCGAACCAGTATAAAAAGCCCTGGTGTGATTTTTCCATTTTTACTGCATTTACTATACTATTGTTCTGTGATTAGCTATTACTTTATACTTGAATATTGTTTGTCATATTACACTATCCTTCCGAGTGTACTATTACCTGACAAGTACACGCACACACGCACTTTCAATTGGTATCAGAGCCTAGTGTTCTAGAGATCGTAACAACATCCTAGAACAAATGGCAATAAAGAAATCTAGTCAGGGAATTAGAAAATGGAAGAGCAACAAAGCAGAATCAGGAGAGCAAGGAAACAAGTGTCTCATGGCTAAAGTTAGATCACAATCGGTATGTACAGATTCAATATATAAAGATCTTTTGTTAGACCATTAAAAGTTATTAAAACTCAATACAGTCATTTTAGCTATGTCAAAAAATTGTGAGCAAGAAAATTCCAAATTAAAAGAAGAAAACAATTTTTTGGTAAAACAAGCCAAATGTTTTGAAAATACCTTAGAAAAGCTTGTTTCTCAAAAAGATTCCCTTCAAAAAGAAAATGAGCGACTAGAAGATAAAAACAATGTTCTTTTAAAGGAAATCGATCTTTTGCAAAATAGAAATAAATCTTTAGAAGATTCTTCAAATAATTCTAGTTCTTTAATTTCGTCTCTTGAAAAAGAGAATGGAGCTCTAACTGAAAAGAATTTGGAATTATCTAAAGAATGTGAGACTTTAAAAGTTAATAATTATATTTTGCAAAAAGCAATCTCTGAATCAAAAGAAAATGTTGAAAAATTACAATCATCTTTACATAATTCAGAATCTCAAATTAGTTGTCTCGAAAATGAGAATAGAACTTTAAAAAGGAAGAATTCCGAATTAAATAAGGGTATTATTAACAAAGTTTCTTTTGAAAATATCAATCGCAACTGTGGAATCAAATGTACAAATAAGTTCGCGAAATTTAATAAAGGTCAAAATGATTTAAACATGATTTTATCTAGATCTCGACCTTTACATGACAAAAGTGGTATAGGACATAATAAAACCAATCATAGAAATAGTACTAGATATGCTTTTATGTACAATAAGAATTTCACTGCTAGTACTAATGCATATCCAAAACCCAATTATTATAGAAATTTGAATACTTCTATGACAAGTGGTATTTATAATAAATATAGAAGTACGAAAAGGAATATCACTAGAGATTACTTAAGTATTTGGGTTCCTGTAAGTTGGAAAAACAGAGAAAAATATATCGATGATTATTTTGATTCGGTAGTTAATAATGAAAATTTTATCTTTAAAGGTTTAATTAAACCCTCTTGGGTATGGTTACCTTCCATCTAACCCATGGACCCAAACAAAGCAAGTAGGTACCAAACTATATATGTTATATTTTTTGCAGGTACACCACAACAAACAGAAGGTTAATCAATATCTCCTAAACGTGATATAATTATTTGTATTCTCTACTACTCTCGATTACTGTGTTTATTATGGTATTTATTCTTTTTAATCGATGACAAAGGGGGAGAAATATTTTCTCTTGTGATGATACATATTATTCATGTTACATATACTATCATTTAAAATTATGTGCTTAACATGATAATAGTATATGTATGCTAACATTTGTTAATGCAGGAATCAAAAGGTAAGATTATTTATATTATGAACAAACAAATGTTGCAGAAATTCAGGGGGAGCTTAATATTTAGAGGGAGAAAATCCAAGGTGTTGTCATCAACCAAAAAGGGGGAGAATGTTGAGACAAGATTTTGATCGATGCCAACAAATAAAGGTGCAATGAAGATCATTTCATAGAGATAAGGTTTTTTACTTTGAGTCGTGTTAGAAATATGTTAAAATCTATCCTCAAAGTATAACACGAATGCACAAAACAATATCATATCTTCGTTGCTGAAATCTGTATATTTGAGGAATTGAAAAGTCACAGAAAAAGCCCAAACGGTCCAGGCTCCGACCGGGAAAGAGTGCAGAGTGATATAGACCGTGGACCGAGGCCTCCGGTCCACGGCCATAAAACGGTCGACCGCCCAAAAAGGACCAGTCGACCGGTTCTGCTGTGTATTTTGAAACAGAAACTAAAACGGTCGACCGCCCAAAAAGGACCAGTCGACCGGTTTATGTGTTTTTGCACATAACGGCAATTTTTCCGGAATTTTCAATTCAACTAGTCGACCGGTGATTTTTGACTTGTCGACCGTTTCCGAAACAGCAAGCTTTTTCCTGAAGGGTTGCTTCCATTCATCAAGAGTTTTCTCTTCAATTTTCAATTGAAATGGATGCAATCTTTTGTAAAAACTCTTCATGAAGAATGCAACTATTCTACACTATAAATAGACTTGAAATCATACTTTCAAATCACTGATTCTTGCTCTAAATTCTGATCTTACTTTCTAAATATTCTTGCATTCTAAAAGCTCTCAAATATTTCAATTTCTTATTGAATTATTGAAATTATTTCATATCTCTTGATTCAATAAGTAATATACTTCCTTAAATCTACACATTCAAAGTATATACTTGAGGATCAGATTATAGGAAGATTCTACTCAAACTGTTGACTATCCGTGTTGAATCAAGAACACAAAGCAGAAGTCAAAACCATTGTATAAGTTGAAGTCCTGTGTGTGATCAGGCAAGTGTTGAAGTCCTCATGTTATTAGAGGCGTGAAATCCCGTTCGGCTGCTCGGGTATTGTGAACGTGTTCCTCCGGGTGAAGCGAGGTTGTTGATTAGTGAAAATCCAAAGAGAGGTCTGGGACTGGACGTAGGACGGTGCTCAGAACTAGTATAAAAAGCCCTGGTGTGATTTTTCCGTTTTTACTGCATTTACTATACTACTGTTCTGTGATTAGCTATTACTTTATACTTGAATATTGTTTGTCATATTACACGATCCTTCCGAGTGTACTATTACCTGACAAGTACACGCACACACGCACACACGCACTTTCAGTTAATCCCTTATGAGGCCTTCTTGCGTCAAGTGGACGTAAGCACTCTAGACGAGCGCTAACTTGCGAATGTCCTTTTGAACAACGACGAACGTGAGAGGCTGGAGGAGGGAAGGAGGCTATTGCAGGAGGATGCTGAGAACGAAAGGTTGGCGAGGCTTGCCAAAGAGAAAGGGAAGTTTACGGTGAGCAGAAGCGCAGTTGTGGCGGAAACATACGTAGAGGGAATTCTTATCAGCCCCTGGACCTCGGATCTATCATGGTGGGTGGTCCAGGGGATTTGGCCTGAACGGCTATTGAGTATAACCCTGACTTCCCGATACTGGGTGATACAAGATTCACCTTACCTATCGTCGCAAGCACCCTTCCTTTTATTCCTATGCCACCCTTGACCATAGGTAAACTCCTTTTACCCTGTATCCCTAAGAATGAAGTGATTACCGAATTTATGGACTAAAAAGGTTGTGTCTTTGCTATGCAGTTCCTCCCGAGTCTACGACAGCAGCGGACCCCGCCCCTATGATTCCCCAAGTGACTGCAATTGGGCTGGCCCCATAGGGACACAGGATGGAGAGGGCGGAGACCAACTTGACACCTTTTCTGACATAAGAGTAACTTCTAGCATGGTCGACATTCTTAACGAAGAAGGAGAGGTGGTCGATGGGCAGAGTGCCCCTGCCAAAGGCCCGGTAGAAGCCGATGTGTCTTCGATGGCGGTCCTGGTGGCGAGTCAACAGGCCAAGATGATGGCCAAGTGTGAAGAGGTAGAGGAGAAGCAAGAGCACGACGAGGCTTCCAGGAAGGAGATCCTAACGAAGACTCAGCAGGATGCCGAGGCGAGGGATGCTGACACCATTGCGAAGAAGAGAGCCGATGAGGAGGCTGAGAAGAAGAGGGCTAACGATGAGGCCCAAAAGAAGAGGGAAGATGAGGAAGCATAGCAGAGGACTACTGAGTCCCTTGAGAAAGCCAAAGCTGGCGACGTCATGCCTCATAAGTCCCAAAAGCTCGCTGCTCGGAGAGCCACCAGAGAAGCTAAGGAGAAAGCTGAGCGGGAATGCAAGGTGGTCCCGGAGACAAGTGATGTTGTGGTCGACCTCGCTGCTAGGGGTGCCCCCAAGCCTACGCTGCAGGCCACCCTTATTGATATTACCGAGGTTTCTAGTTGCGACAGGACGGGCGAGAGACGCATCTCGGCTTCTCATGAATCGACCACTTCTCGGAGGGGCCGAGATGGAAAGAGCGGGTCTGGTAAGAAGAGGCCCGGAGCCAAGGATGAACCGTCAAGCGTGGAATCTGCAAAAAAGGTCAAGCCCAAGCACAAGAAAAGGAAACATGGTTAGTGTTAGTAGCCTAAGGATGAGTTACTGTTATTTTTGTAGTGTAGGCTGATAGTTTACGCAAGTACGGCCCTCGCTTTTGGTTTTTCAAGACATGGTGTGGTTCTCATGTACACCCTGTCATTAGAAAGTAAAAGTGTTAGACACGTAGTTTGTTTAGTGTGTGTGTGTGAGAATGAAATATGAATTAGTAAAGATCGCTGTTTATGTCAAGTGTTAGGATGTTCTTTTTATGTTTTCCAGCATCTTGTACTTGCATAAACTTACTTATCGTTACACTTGTCACAAAAGCGATTAGGGGTCGTCTCTGGGTAAATTATTCCAGAGAGGTGAGGTAGAGCGCTAGTTTCAGTAACTTCCCCTCAGCTCAGGGAACCCGTAGTTTGCGAAACCAGGCTGTGCGCCTGCTGTTTTGGGTAGCCCGGGGTTAAACCCAAGTATAGTTAAGGCGTAGGGCATCGCGTTGTGCGATCCGCCAGGTGGGTGGCTCTCCCGTCGTTCATCGGGTTGAGGCGAGCCGCCAGACATTGTTTATTCGTCGGCGTAATTTTCATCCCCGATCATCAGCTCGTAAGGTTCGATCATGGCCACAGGCTTCCCTCAAGCCTTGAGAGCTAAGAGGAAGAAACGATTTAAGGTCGGTCTTGGTGCTGCACCAAGATTCGATCGGCACCCACAACTAGCGAAGAGAGATTTGCATCGATCTTAGTCGGTCGCTGAGTGGCGCCAAGCCGCCTGGACTACGATGCAGAACGATTTATCCTCGGCCTTGGCACTAGGGCGAGGTTCGAGTTAGAGGTTGTTTAGACTCGGTCGCGCCACGGGCCGGCGATTCGAGTAGCATTGTCGTCTCCCGTGCTCGGGGTGTCGGGCGTAGCCAAGTGTCTTGGACTCGATGTTGCCTAGAAATTGAAATGGCCGTGCCGGCTCTCGTGCTCGAGGTGCCTATGCAGCGGTTGTAGGCGTGAATCGAGCTGGTTGTTGGAACTAACGAGACGCATTACGTGAGAAGTAAACAATAAGGAGATAGGAAATTGAACATCATTTATACTAATAAATTTTGCAGTAATAGCCTTTACAATGCCTTGGATTTCTGACAAAAAACATAACATTGTTTGAAAAGCATAAACAACCGTAGCTGAGTTATGTAAAATAGCGGCGGAGATGTTCGCTATTCCATGCCTTCGGGAGTTCAGCTCCATCGATGGTGGCAAGTTTGACAGTTCCATCGCCGATCTTTTGATGTATGGAGTACGGGCCTTCCCAGCGAGGTTCGAGGCCTGTTGGCAGGGAAAAAACCGCTTTAGAATGAGGTCGCCGATATTGAGGTCCTTGTGGCGGACCCTAGAATTGAAGTATCGGGCTACTCGCTGTCGTTGGCCAGCGGCTCTGATATCGGCCTCGTTCCTTTTTTCTTCCAACAAGTCGAGTGATCCCAGAAGTAAATCTCTGTTTATCTTTGCATCGAAGTATGTGACTCGATGGGACTAATGCTTGAGCTCAATGGAATGACGACTTCAGATCCATATGCGAGGGCGAAAGGAGTATGACCGGTTGCTGTCTTCTGGGTGGTGCGGTAAGCCAATAGAGCTAGAGGAAATTCGTCTGCCCACGTGCCCCCGGCCTTTTCCAGATGCTTCTTGATGATGGACTTGATGACCTTGTTAACCGCCTCGACGTGCCCATTGGCTTGGGGATGAGCCACCGTTGAGAATATTTTATCGATGTCGTGGCGTTGGCAGAAGGCTTTAAACTCGATGCTCTCGAATTGAGTGTCGTTGTCAGAGACGATAGCTTGAGACACTCCATAGCGGGTAATGATGTTGTGGACAACAAAGTTGATCATCTTCTTCATGGTAATGCTGGCGAGAGCTTCAACTTCTGCCCACTTGGTGAAATAGTCCACTGGGACAATGGTGTATCGTTCCTCGCCTCTGGCCATTGGTAGAGTTCCGATGATGTCAATTCCCCACATGGCGAATGACCATGGGCTGTCCATTTTAGACAATTCGATAGGCGGGGCTCTTGGAATCTTGGAGAAGCGCTGGCACTTATCGCACTTGCGAGCATAGTCCATGGCATCTTGATCAAGCGTGGACTAGTAATAACCATGTATGAGAATCTTTCTGGCCAGGGTCTACCCCCCAATGTGATCGCCACATTCGCCTTCATTCATACTGCTTAGCACTCGGAGGGCGTCACCGTGAGCTACGCACCGAAGCAGGGGAATGGAAAAACCTCTGCGGTGGAGTACCCCGTACATAAGAAGGTAAGGGGCTGATTGGCGAGTGAGCATGCGCCTTTCCTTGTAGCGCTTTGGTAGGATCCCGTGCTGCAGGTAATTTCTAATCGGTGTCATCCAGGACTCGGGCTCTGGTTCGGTGCTCATGATCGTCTCGTCTTGCCCTTGCTTGATGCTCGGAGAGTTAGGGACTTCAACCGGGGAGAACCCATTAAGTTGTGGATCTTCGGAGCTTGCCATTCTGGAGAGGGAATCTTCTTTTTCATTTTGCTCATGTGGGATATGGGTGATGGTGAAACGCTAGAGGTAGACGAGTAGCCCCTGAACCCGGGCCAAGTACTGGGCATGCCGCCCCTCTTTCGCTTGATACTCTCCCAGCAATTGTCGGACAATAATCTGTGAATCGGAGAAGATGTGGACGGTCTCTAGCTTGAGTTCAATCGCGATTCTAAATCCGGCGACTAAGGCCTCATACTCCACATCATTGTTAGTAGCAGGGAAATTTAGCCTCAACGTTTAATACATCGGGCGTTCTTCATGGGTGATGAGCACGACTACGGCCCCGGAGCACATTCTGTTAGAAGGGTCGTCTACGAACAATTTCCATTAGGCGTTGGGGGTCCCAGCGTTCTTAGTGGGATCCTCCTCGGGGGCTGTGAACCCCACGATGAAATCTGCGAGAGCTTGGCAGAGGATGGCTCGTTATGGGAAGGTTATCTCAAACGGGCTTAACTCTATGCTCCACTTTAGTAATCGCCCTGACGCCTCGGGTCACTGTAGGATCGGACGTAGTGGCTGGTCAGTGAAAATTTTTATAGGATGCGACTGGAAGTACAATCAGAGCTTTCTAGAGGAAATCAATAAGCAGAATGCCAAATTTTCTAGCTTTGGGTAGTTCTTCTCTGTCCCCATCAATCGCTTTTTGATATAGTAGATAGGCCGTTGAGTTCGATCTCCGAGGCGTATTAGTGCCGAGCTGATTGCCTACGCAGAAACAACCATGTAAATATACAAGTCCTCATGGTCTATAGGCTTAGAAAGGATAGGTGATCGCTCTAAGTGATCTAAAAGTTCCTTGAATGCGGAGACGCATTCAGGGGTCCACTCGAAGTTGCTTTTCCCTTTTCGGAGTAAATCGAAGAAGGGGATGCATTTGTCGGTGGCCTTAGAGATGAACTGACTTAAAGAGGCGACCTTCACATTCATACTTTGGACATCCCTGATGTTCTTGGGGACTTGGATGTGCCGAACAGATTGTATTTTTTCTGGATTGGCTTCGATGCCCCGAGAATTGAAAATGAAACCCAAGAATTTTCCCGAAGCGACCCGAAGGAGCATTTCAGGGGGTTGAGTTTCATGTCGTACTGGCGGAGGACATCGAACATTTCGTAGAGGTCGTGGACGTGATCGCTTGATATTTTAGATTTTACCAGCATATCGTCCACGTACACCTCCATGGACTTTCCAATCTGATTTTTAAAGAGTTGGTTAACCATTCGTTGATAAGTGGCGCCGACATTTTTGAGGTCGAAGGGCATAACACGGTAGTAGTAGATCCCGAGGCCGATTATGAAAGAGGTATGATCTTGGTTGCGGAGGCTCATTAGGATCTGGTTGTAGCCCGAGCAGGCATCCATGAAAGATAGTAGCTGGTATCCGACGGTCGAGTCGACTAACCAATCGATCTTCGGGAGCGGAAAGCTGTCCTTGGGACATGCCTTGTTCATATCAGAGAAGTCCATGCATGTTCGCCATTTACCGTTGGCTTTTTTAACCAGAACTGGATTGGAAACCCATTCGGGATAGTCAGCTTTGCGGATGAAGTTATTGTTGAGCAGACGGTCTACCTCTTCTTCGAGCGCTTTGGACCTCTCGGGCCCCAAGAAGCGGTGCTTCTGTTTGACTGGAGGCATTCTGGGATCTAAGCAAAGGGAATTGGCAACCAATTGCAGGGTCGATGCCCTTGATGTCGGAGTGAGTCTATGCAAACACATCTAAATTGGCTTTCAAGAAGCATATGAGATCTTCTTTAATTGCTGGGTGGAGTTGTGACACTACCTTCAACATCCTTGTTGGGTCGTCGAGGTTGACGGGAACGTCCACTGTGGATTCGACCGGAGTAGCCCTCTCGTATTCGGGCACTTCATCCTTCCGTGGGTCGAGGTCATCGGAAAGATGGGAGTGACGCCTGAGCTAGGGCCCAAACACCGCTGCTTGCTATGCCGAGACGTTCTTGGCGCAAGAAGGCATGGGCATGACTTTGCCCTTATCCTTATTGCACGCGTTCTTCCATTCTATTGCGTAACATTCCCTGGCGCTTACTTGGTTGCCCTTAACGGTTCCGATCGCATTCTCCATCGGGAATTTCATTAAGAGAGACCATGGCACCGTGTAAGCTCGGAATTCAGTGAGATAGGGGCGCCATAGAAAAGCGTTGTATGGGGAGTCGATGTCTATGACCATGAAAGTGAGAATTCGAACTCGGCTTCAGTCCCCCTCACCCAGTTCTATAGGTAGGTCGATCATCCCTACTGGGGAACTAGAGGCCCCATTGAAGCCGTGAATTGCGGCATGGCATGGCTTCAAGTCATTTGTTTCCAATTTCAACCGGTCGTAGGCGGCCTTGATGATGATGTTGACTGAGCTCCCTAAGTCGATTAAAACCTTCCGAACGGAAGCAACACAGATCTGGGCAGTGATGACTAATGGATCGGTGGTTGGAATTTCCATCCCTGTCGATTCTCTTTCTCGGACGACGATGTCGTCCCGCATGGTCTTTTGCAGCTTGGATGGGATTGTAACACCCCGTATTTCTGTTAACACTAAAGTTGCTAATACTAAAATAAATGTGTAAAGGGGAGATGTATCTAATGTGCATACAAAAATAATAATAAATGTGTAAAGGGGAGATGTATCTAATGTGCATACAAAAATAATAATAAATGTGTAAAGGGGAGATGTATCTAATGCATACGTATTTACATGGATTGACAAATAATAGTAAATGTACACTAAGAAAGAAATGGTGAACATAATTGGCTTCTCTTTACAGCGAATACAAACTAAAAGATTAAAAAGCAACAACAAATTAGAATCAAAGCAACGTCTTCCCAAAGGAAAGCTTTGCAAATTCAGAATTTCAGAACTCAGAAAACAAGACCGCCTACGATTGTAAGTTTAGCTACATTTTTAGAATGCGAATTAATATGAATATCATGTGTTGCGATGAAATAATAATAGTATGATACTCGTTATGTTATTAATATACGTTTGTGATTTGATTCTATTATCATGTTTAATTGAGAATTATTAAGTATGATGTTTATTATGTTTTATAATATTAATCAATGCCAGTGACTTGATTCTATTATCATGTTAAATTTGGGATTATTGGATTAGATTATTTGTATAAGCATGGACTTGGATTGTAACATCTTATGAGAATTGTGTAGTTTATTATGCAAGTTTATGTAGTGAAGTTATGCTACCAATTGTCAAATCTATATGTTCATGTTTATGCAAAACTTATGCCATGTTCACACTTATCATATGTTGGGATTAATTTGCAAGTATGTTTAAATCTATGTTACTAATTAACACATGTGTATGTTGATTAGCCAATGTTGCTAACTCACATATACGTATGTTGATTTGCCTATGTTGCAAATTAACATATGTATATGGATTAGTTCATATTGCTAATTCTCATGTATGTTGTTAATATGGCCTATGTTAAAAAAAACACATATATGTTGAGTTAGCCCATAAGTGCAAGTTCATACCTAAGACATTATAATGTTTATGTTAGTCTTTTTGCAAGTTTGTACCTACGACATTATAATGTTCATGTTAGTTATTTTGCAAGTTCACCCCTAAAATGTTCATGTTAGTTATTTTGCAAGTACACCCTATTATGTTCATAGTGATTATGCCATCAATACCAAAGTTATACCCTTGTCATGTTTATGCTAATTTATGCCAATTTGCGTATATTAAATTAGGCTAAGTTTTTAGCCTAATACTTTACACCAAAAATCATGCAAACGTAAATTAGGCTGAGGTGGTTAGCCTAATATTGGACGGGGTAACGTTGGGTTAAAATGATAATTTTAGGAAAACTTGCCATAAATTGGTCATTAATCACATAAGTGATTTATGGCATAAAAAGGCATTAATTACCTTAATTAATGAGATTAATTGGAAATGAATGTGACAGTAATATGAATATTTTCTAATTTACATATTGGTCATTAATCACATAAGTGATTTATGGCATAAAAAGGCATTAATTACCTTAATTAATGAGATTAATTGGAAATGAATGTGACAGTAATTTTAATTTGAATAATTTACATAATTAAAATGTAAAGTAGAAAATACGAACGCGCTTAACCCGAGGTTGGATTGAGTTGTGACGTAAACCTGCCCGGACCCGCCCGGCTGTCCAATTGTCACAACAATAGCTATCCAATGTGAGAGGTTAAGGCATAAGGCCCAATAAAGACCCAAGGTTAAACTGAGTTGTGGCGTAAGACTGCTCGGACCCAACTGGCATACAGGCAGCCACAACAATATCTGTCTAATCTGAGAGGTTGGTGCTCTAATAAGACAATTAGAGCTGAGTTAGGACTGATAGGGTTAAGTCAATTTAATAAATACTTAACCAAACTCAACATGTTAAATAATTTGGATGGGTGGGGGTTAGGTTCATTCAGACACTTAACCACTTAACATGTTTGACTAGAAAACCTAGTAACGGGGACCCGTTTCAGAAGTAACCCAATTAGGTATCATGGTACCCTGAACTAGGCAGGGTGGGGCACGATTACTGGGCTGATTGTAAGCGGTCAAAAGCGATGGTGGTTGGTGCACAGTGTGGGTTCTAAAAGAGTGCGGGCGTGCACACACTCTGGAGCAGACAAGTCAGGGCACTGGAGCATCAGTAGTGTACCCTATGCATGCTAGAATTGTGTCGGGGCCGCCACCATGGGACTTGATACACCCCATGGTGGGACCAGCATAGGTATCTACCATATAGGGCCGTAGGACACATGTGAATATACGAGTAGGAGTCGATCTTTTAAAGAAAGAGAAAGGGATCACTTCACCCCAATCACGGGGTGCCTGTTGGTATAAGAATTAGTAGGTTGAGAGATTTAAAATAGGGTGCGAAGGGATGTTCGTTTTAGGACACCTTATCTAGTTCTAGGATAGTCTATTATCCTGATATCGTCCTGTTCTCACTTTATGCAAGTCATGATCTTTTTATTATTAACATTCTAGGAATATAGCTAGACTTACCAGACTTATGTCTGACCCATTTTCCTTTCGTCTTCTTTTCTTCCGTTCCCCCCCCCCCCCCCCAGGTCCACAGGGAGGAAACACCGCAGCTTAGTCAGTTTTTCATCTAGCTTGAAGAGAGAGAATGTATTGCTTGGATTTCTTTCATTTGGACCATGGCTTTGGATATCATTTATGGGGATTATGCAGCTTTATTTATGTTTCATGCTTCTTTAACCTTTAAAATCAAGACAGTATTATGGTTGTAATAATTGGAAGTTTGTTTTGAGATAATGTTGGAAATGTTCTGTATGAACACATATTTATGATAATAAAAGTCTGTTGGTTTCTCTGCTGCTTATTTATATGTGTTTATATCTGTCTTGTGTTTTATCTGTGTCTTTTACTTATAAACCTCCACCAAAATTAAGGCATTCCCTTTGTGAGTGACCTTAACAGAGGTGGGGTGTTTCACTTGGTATCAGAGCATAGGTTTACCAGACCAGATAAAAAGTTTTTGAAACTATATTCGAATTAAAATTTAAAGAAGCATTTTTCAAGAAAAAGAATTTTTTTATAGTTTAAAAAGGCATAATCCCCAAAAGCCATGTGAATTATCTATCCTTCGTTTTGAATCTTTCCTTTTTCGTTTCAGCATGTCGGGAGAATTTAACCTTCCAGAAGGTGTGACTGTACCTGGTTGGTTTAGAAGGTAC
Organism: Allium sativum; assembly: GCA_030737875.1. Classification (NCBI taxonomy): domain Eukaryota; kingdom Viridiplantae; phylum Streptophyta; class Magnoliopsida; order Asparagales; family Amaryllidaceae; genus Allium; species Allium sativum. Next base: position 672,123,135 of record CM060909.1, on the reverse strand, counting down.
TTGGAAGCTAGGGCCAATGAGGCGGGCCCAGCGAATCTTCCTCCCCCAGCTGCAGCAATTCCTCCTCCTCCCCCAGTTGCTGAAATTCCCCCTCCTCCTCCTCCTCCTCCTCCGAAAGGAAATGCTTTTGCCAAGACTTGTAGAGATTTTAATGCTATGGGTGGGAAAGACTTTCATGGAACCGAGTCCTTCGTAGCAGCCAGGAACTGGCTGAAGGAGACCGAAGATCTTTTCGTTATCTTCGAGGTAGAAGACAGGCAGAAGGTAAGACTGGCAGTGTGGTTGCTCAAAGGAGAGGCTTCCTACTAGTGGGAAGTCATCAATGCAGAAAGACCAGTAGAAACATGGGAAGATTTCAGATTTAGATTTGAGCTGGAGTTCCTTTCAGAAGCTGAGAGAAGTGTTCAAATGGAGAGGTTCCTATCCCTTAAGCAAGGAAGTATGACCGTCAAAGAGTACGTCAACTAGTTTGATCAGCTGGCTAGGTTCGGACTAGACCTAGTCAACACCCAACACAAGAAGGCTCTCCGCTTTGTCAACGGACTGAATGAGCCACTTCATAGCCTGGCCATGACCCATATACCTATGGGAGCTACATATGAAAGGCTGGTACAGATGGCGTTACTACATAAGGAGGATAAAGGCAAGAAGGAGACAAAGGCAGAAGGGTCTCAGGGAAAGAAAGAAGCTTTACAGCCTAAGAAAACAGACTTTAAGAAAGGTGGGAAAAACAACAAAGCTCGCGAAACAAGAAAGTGTAATTTCTGTGGTGTGGTTGGACATGTGGTGAAAGACTGCAGGAAGAAGAAGGCAAAGATGAATGGTGGTTGCTTTCATTGTGGAGAAACATGACACATAGCTAAGGACTGCCCTAAGAGGCCAGGGCAGGCGCAGAAAGCTGCATCCACTTCGGATGGACAAGTTCATGCACTGGAGGCACCTCCTCTGCAACAGCGAGGTAGAAATACTTCTGTAGAAAGTGTAGTTTATCTTTATGATCACCCAGTTCGCACTTTATTTTATTCTGGTGCATCACACTTCTTTATTTCATCTTCTTTAGTAGAATCTCTACACCTAGAAACTAGTATGGTAGAGGATCCCTTGGTTGTCTCCAATCCAATTGGAGGCCCAGCTTATTTGTCAATGATCTGTATGAATTTGAAAATCTCTATTCTAAGTGTAGAATTTAGATGTAGTACCTTTGTTTTGGGCTTCTCGGGGTATGGATTGATTTTGGGAATGGACTGGCTATCCAGTAATGCTGCCATCCTTGATTGTGAGAAAAGAGTGGTTAGGCTCTTAACTCAACTCGGTAACACTCTGGAAATTACTTGTAATCCCTCGAATGTGGTTATGCTTAGTTATCTTGAATCGCTTGACGCTTCTGTTGAGAATTTGCAGTCAGTTAAGGTGGTTCGAGAATATTCGGATGTCTTTGATGAGGTGAAGGGCTTACCTCCGAAACGGGAAATAGACTTCCGCATCTATCTTGATGACAATGTGAAGCCCGTTGCTTTGCCTGTTAGGCACATGGCTCCTAGGGAAAGGAAAGAGCTCAGTATGAAGATTAAAGAGCTTTTAGAAAAGGGGTTCATTAGGCAGAGCATTTCAGAATGGGCCGCTCCAGTGGTGTTCGCTACAAAGGAGGATGGTTCACTCCGTCTATGTGTTGACTATAGGGAGCTAAACAAGCTGACTAAAAAGAATAGGCACCCTCACCCCAGAATTGACGATTTGTTTGACCAGCTTGTAGGAGCGTCGGTTTTCTCCCAACATGATTCGGCGATCGGATTTCATCAGCTAAGGGTAGCTGATGATAGCATCGATAAGACAGCTTTCAGAACCCCAGACGGATTCTTTGAGTGGCTTGTCATGCCTTTTGGCTTGACAAACGCACCTGCTTACTTCGTGGACCTACTGAGTAGGGTGTTCAGAGATTTCCTCAATAAATTCGTGGTGGTCTTCGTAGACGATATTTTGATCTTCTCAAAAAATGAGGAAGAGCATGCTCAGCACCTAAAGGCAATCATGGAGACTTTTAGAACACATCAGTTAAAAGCTAAATTCTCCAAGTGCCACTTTTGGAGAGAAGAAGTGAGATTTCTTGGGCATATAGTGTCCAAAGAGGGGTTAGCTGTAGACCCCGCAAAAGTAGTAGCGGTGCAAGATTAGAAGGCACCAAGGAATGCAACCGAGGTCCAAAGCTTCCTCGGGCTTGCAGGCTTTTATCGGAAGTTCATCAGAGATTTTGCAAAAATCTCAGCTCCTCTTACAAGTCTAACAAAGAAGAATCTAGTTTTCTCTTGGGATTTGGATTGTGAGTTTTCTTTCCAACGCTTAAAAAGGGCTCTTACAACAGCCCCAGTTCTGACCTTGCCGGATGGAAGCAAAATGTTTACAGTATACACGGATGCATGCGGGACAGGACTAGGCGCTGTCCTAATGCAAGAAGAAGGGTAGTAGCTTATGGCGGAAGATAGTTGAAAGTTCATGAAAGGAACTAACCAACCCATGACCTTGAGTTGGCCGCCATCGTCTTTGCGCTTAAGTCTTGGCGCCACTATCTCCTAGGTGAGAAATTTGAACTGTATACTGACCATAAATCTTTGAAGTATCTCTTCTCGCAGAAGGACCTTAACTTAAGGCAATAAAGGTGGATGGAGTTTCTTGCCTCGTATGATTTCGAGATTTCCTACACTCTTGGCAAGGGCAACGTAGTCGCAGATGCCTTGAGTAGAAAGAAGCTAACGTTGAACCCGCTATTTGTTGAAAGGCGAAGCCTAGAGTTTATAGCCAATTTTGACTTTAGGCCCTCCTCTGATTTTGTACCCGGTCTGTTAGCATCGCTAGAAGTGCGGCCCACTCTCTTAGACTCAATAGGGACCGCACAACGAGAAGGCCCTCAGCTTGTAGAAGTGGTTGATAAGCTCGTTAGGGGTGAGACTTCTAGTCACCTCGATAGATACACCATCGACGACAAAGGGTGGTTAAGACGGGATGGAAGACTATGCGTCCCACAGGCAAAGGAGTTGGTGAAGAAAGTTCTTGAGGAGGCACATCATTCCAAGATGACAATATATCTAGGCGGGGACAAAATGTACAAGGACTTAAAGAGAGTTTTCTTTTGGAGTGGCATGAAGAAGGACGTGGTAGATTTTGTTTCTAAGTGCATGATTTGCCAACAAGTCAAGGCGGAGTAGAAGAAGCCTGGCGGTCTGCTCCATCCTCTAGAGGTCCCACAGTGGAAGTGGGATAGCATTTCAATTGACTTCATTGATGGGCTGCCTAGGTCTAGAAGAGGCAACACTAGCATTTGGGTAATAGTGGATAGGCTTACTAAAAGGGCCCACTTTTTACCTGTCAAGAGTAGAAGGACTGCCTCGCCTCTAGCATCTCTTTATCTTAAGGAGATAGTTCGACTCCATGGAATACCTTCCAGCATTATTAGCGATAGAGATCCTATCTTCACAAGCGAGTTTTGGCAGAGTCTGCAAGAAGCTGTAGGCACATAGTTATGTTTGAGCATGGCCTATCACCCCCAAACCGATGGTCAAACGGAAAGGGTGAACAGGATTTTGGAAGACCTTTTGAGACTTTGCGTCCTTGACTTTTGAGGAACTTGGGAGGAACATCTTCCTTTGGTGGAATTTGCCTACAACAACAGCTACCAAGCCACCATCGGAATGGCGCCCTTCGAAGCTTTATATGGAAGACTGTGTCGATCGCCCACTTGTTGGTGGGAGTCTACTGACAAGCACATACTTGGACCAGATATGATCCGAGAGACTTCAGAGAAAGTAGACTTAATACGGAGAAGAATGAAGACAGCCCAAGACAGACAAAAATCCTACGCAGATAAGAGAAGGACCGACCTTGAATTTGAGATTGGGGACAGGGTTTTCCTTAAGGTATCTCCTTTAAGGAACGTCGTTCGCTTTGGATCCACAGGGAAGCTAGCACCAAGATTTGTAGGGCCGTTTCCTATCATCGAGAAAATTGGGAAGATGGCCTACAGGTAGGAGTTACCCAAGAGACTGGCCGGAGTTCACAACGTCTTTCATGTTTCTCACCTCCGGAAGTATCTACATGAGTCAGCGGAAGTGGTGGAGCCAAACATTCTAGAAGAAGCTGAAGTAGAACGCGAAGCAACTGTGAGGAAAGTTCCAACTCGCATCTTAGGAATTGAAGTGAAAAAGCTACGCAACCGCGAAGTTAAACTCGTCAAAGTTCAGTGGAGTGACGCCGAGGAAGGCGCGACTTGGGAAACTGAGGATAGAATACGCGCTGCCTACCCTTTTCTTTTTTAGGGTACATTTTTTATCTCTCTTTTTCCTTAAAGTCATGTTAGTATCTATCTTTTTAGGTATATCTCCCCGACCTTACCCTTTTATCCTTAGGTGGAAACCCCTTTGGATGTAAACATGTAATTGAAACATGTTATGGATGATGGTTGCAAGTGGTTGCAAATGTTTGCTAGTGGTTGCTCGTGGATGCATATACACACACAACCTAGGGTTTTAGATCGGCTCAGTCACTTCATATTGCATATGCATATATGTGTTTATGTTTGTATATGGTTGAAGCTTAATATGTTGTCATATGGATGTCACATTTGTTTGAATGATTGCGCACTCATGTAGAATTATGAATAGGAGAAAGTTTGCATACATAATGGATTCATGACACTTACATAATTTGCATTAAGGAGGTCAACTGAATCAGTAGACCGCCTGATTTTTGCATTAGATAAGGACATGTACACACATGATGCATATGATCATGAAGCATTAGAAGTCTTTTAAGGACAATGGACGCTCGTGTTTGATGATTGAGTAGATGGACATTTGGATGGTAGGATATATGTTCTCCTAGACTTGGAAATTTCGGGGACGAAATCCTTTAAGGAGGAGAGAATGTAACACCCCGTATTTCTGTTAATACTAAAGTTGCTGATACTAAAATAAATGTGTAAATGGGAGATGTATCTAATGTGCATACAAAAATAATAATAAATATGTAAAGGAGAGATGTATCTAATGTGCATACAAAAATAATAATAAATGTGTAAAGGGGAGATGTATCTAATGCGTACGTATTTATATGGATTGACAAATAATAGTAAATGTACATTAAGAAAGAAATGGTGAACATAATTGGCTTCTCTTTACAACGGACGGCTCTGGTTAATCCTAGCTTCATCGACGGCCCAAATTAACTTGCAACTCTATAAAAAGACCCTAGGTCTCAAACTAAAAATTCACAAAAAAAAAGAATAAGAATTGGAGCCACCATGTTGTCTGCTGAGAACTAGAGGGAGCCTCCACTTGAAAGAGACGAGCAACATAGCGAATACAAACTAAAAGATTAAAAAGCAACAACAAATTAGAATCAAAGCAACGTCTTCCCAAAGGAAAGCTTGGCAAATTCAGAATTTCAGAACTCAGAAAACAAGACCGTCTACGATTGTAAGTTTAGCTACATTTTTAGAATGCGAATTAATATGAATATCATGTGTTGCGATGAAATGATAATAGTACGATACTCGTCATGTTATTAATATACGTTTGTGATTTGATTCTATTATCATGTTGAATTGAGAATTATTAAGTATGATGTTTATTATGTTTTATAATATTAATCTATGCCAGTGACTTGATTCTATTATCATGTTAAATTTGGGATTATTGGATTAGATTATTTGTATAAGCATGGACTTGGATTGTAACATCTTATGAGAATTGTGTAGTTTATTATGCAAGTTTATGTAGTGAAGTTATGTGACCAATTGTCAAATCTATATGTTCATGTTTATGCAAAACTTATGCCATGTTCACACTTATCATGTGTTGGGATTAATTTGCAAGTATGTTTAAATCTATGTTACTAATTAACACATGTGTATGTTGATTAGCCTATGTTGCTAACTCACATATACGTATGTTGATTTGCCTATGTTGCAAATTAACATATGTATATGGATTAGTTCATATAGCTAATTCTCATGTATGTTGTTAATATGGCCTATGTTAAAAAAAACACATATATGTTGAGTTAGCCTATAAGTGCAAGTGCATACCTATGACATTATAATGTTTATGTTAGTCTTTTTGCAAGTTTGTACCTACGACATTATAATGTTCATGTTAGTTATTTTGCAAGTTCACCCCTAAAATGTTCATGTTAGTTATTTTGCAAGTACACCCCATTATGTTCATATTGATTATGCCATCAATACCAAAGTTATACCCTTGTCATGTTTATGCTAATTTATGCCAATTTGCGTATATTAAATTAGGCTAAGTTTTTAGCCTAATACTTTACACCAAAAAACATGCGAACGTAAATTAGGCTGAGGTGGTTAGCCTAATATTGGACGGGGTAACGTTGGGTTAAAATGATAATTTTAGGAAAACTTGCCATAAATTGGTCATTAATCACATAAGTGATTTATGGCATAAAAAGGCATTAATTACCTTAATTAATGAGATTAATTGGAAATGAATGTGACAATAATTTGAATATTTTCTAATTTACATATTGGTCATTAATCACATAAGTGATTTATGGCATAAAAAGGCATTAATTACCTTAATTAATGAGATTAATTGGAAATGAATGTGACAGTAATTTTAATTTGAATAATTTACATAATTAAAATGTAAATTAGAAAATACGAACGCGCTTAATCGGAGGTTGGATTGAGTTGTGACGTAAACTGCCCGGACCCGCCCGGCTGTCCAATTGTCACAACAATAGCTATCCAATGTGAGAGGTTAAGGCATGGGGCCCAATAAAGACCCGAGGTTAAACTGAGTTGTGGCGTAAGACTGCCCGGACCCAACCGGCATACAAGCAGCCACAACAATATCTGTCTAATCTGAGAGGTTGGTGCTCTAATAAGACAATTAGAGCTGAGTTAGGACTGATAGGGTTAAGTCAATTTAATAAATACTTAACCAAATTCAACATGTTAAATAATTTGGATGGGTGGGGGTTAGGTTCACTCAGACACTTAACCACTTAACATGTTTGACTAGAAAACCTAGTAACGGGGACCCGTTTCAGAAGTAACCCAATTAGGTATCATGGTACCCTGAACTAGGCAGGGTGGGGCACGATTATTGGGCTGATTGTAAGCGGTCAAAAGCGACGGCGGTGGGTGCACAGTGTGGGTTCTAACAGAGTGCGGGCGTGCACACACTCTGGAGCAGACAAGTCAGGGCACTGAAGCATCAGTAGTATACCCTATGCTTGCTAGAATTGTGTCGGGGCAGCCACCATGGGACTTGATACACCCCATGGTTGGACCAGCATAGGTATTTACCATATAGGGCCGTAGGACACATGTGAATATACGAGTAGGAGCCGATCTTTTAAAGAAAGAGAAAGGGATCACTTCACCCCAATCACGGGGTGCCTGTTGGTATAAGAATTAGTAGGTACAGAGGTAGAGATTTAAAATAGGGTGCGAAGGGATGTTCGTTTTAGGACACCTTGTCTAGTTCTAGGATAGTCTATTATCCTGATATCGTCCTGTTCTCACTTTATGCAAGTCATGATCTTTTTATTATTAACATTCTAGGAATATAGCTAGACTTACCATACTTATGTCTGACCCATTTTCCTTTCGTCTTCTTTTCTTCCGTCCCCCCCCCCCCCCCCAAGGTCCACAGGGAGGAAACACCGCAGCTTAGTCAGTTTTTCATCCAGCTTGAAGAGAGAGAATGTATTGCTTGGATTTCTTTTATTTGAACCATGGATTTGGATATCATTTATGGGGATTATGCAGCTTTATTTATGTTTCATGCTTCTTTAACCTTTAAAATCAAGACAGTATTATGGTTGTAATAATTGGAAGTTTATTATGGTTGTAATAATTGGAAGTTTGTTTTGAGACAATGTTGGAAATGTTCTGTATGAACACGTATCTATGATAATAAAAGTGTGTTGGTTTCTCTGCTGCTTATTTATATGTGTTTATATCTGTCTTGTGCTTTATCTGTGTCTTTTAGTTATAAACCTCCACCAAAATTAAGGAATTCCCTTTGTGAGTGACCTTAACGGAGGTGGGGTGTTTCAGGGATGGACTCAGGAAGAGCGGAGCAGGCTTCGTAAGTAGCATACTTTATGGAACTCACATACTCCTCCATTTCTCGAAAGCTGTTATGTGTGTGGTAAGGTCCGCCACATATGGTTATGATCACGATTCCTCGCCTTGGGTTAGACGGTCCTGGAGCCCCCTTGGCGACTGCTTGTGGAGCTGGCGCTGGAGGCTGCGAGTTTGCTTGGGGGGGAGGGCTCTTGGACATATTGGTCGAGTCGTTTCTCACGAATAAGTTTCTCGATTGCATCCCCAAGTTGGCGGCATTCGTTGGTGTCATCCCCATAAACGTCGTGGTATCGATAGTACCTCCCGGTTTTCTTCTCGCGGTCAGTTGATTCTCTGACGCGCGGCTTCTTGTATGGCAAAATGTTACATGATTCCAAGTAGATTGTCTCTATGTTTTCGTTCAATGGGGTGTAGGTCTCGAAAGCTTGGCGAGGGCCGGGCTTTCTCAATTCCGCTGGGGCTTTCCCGTTGTTCCGTCCATCCGGCCTGCCATTGTTTGGTTTTTGCCTTTGGGGAACTGCCCCCTGTTTTGGTCGAAGGGCTCCCCGCCACGCCTACTTCTAAAGTGGTCGTTGGCGGTATCCGCTTGGGGATCATTGGGACGACTTATGGCGGAATGCTGGTTCCTCCTTGCTTCTTCTTGGCACAAGTATTGATCTGCCTTCTCGTAGAAGGCATCGAGGCTTTTTGGCTGTTTTCAATCGATCCAGGCCCCAAACTCTGAAGCAGGGAGAACACCTTTCGCTAGTTGAAACAGTATGTTGTGAGGATCTGGATCCTCGACCTCGGCAAGAGCTGTATTGAACCATGAAAGGTAGCTTCTAAGCGACTCGGCGGGCCCCTGGTATAGGTTGGATAAAGTGAGGGCACTCTTCAGAGTTGGGATATGCAGCCTGAACTGCTTGACTAGCTCTGTTTCTAGTTGCCCGAAGTTGTTGATGGAATCAAGAGGGAGACGAGAGAACCAAAGTAAAGCGGTACCAGACAGGAAGTGTAACAACCCGGATTTTTAAATAACATGTTATAACATAAACCAAGTCAGAATTAAATGATAAAATCTGAATCAAGGGAAACGGGATGTGCCATTGCGTTCGTCTCGGAAAAATACGTGAAATAGAGTCCGCGTTTTCGAAAATCGGAGTCTGTATGACCAAGTTATGGCCCGTCGAAGTTTTCAGAAAAATTTCAAGTTCAAATTTGAATTCAGAAATTCAAATTCAGCTGGGCAGGGCAGACGGGAAAAATTCCCGCCACCCCAAGTCGACTGGGGAGTCGACTTGGGAGTCGACACACCCCAGGCTGTGTCGATTGCCCAGTCGACACCCCTGTCGACTTGGGTGGTTGGCCAGTCTAGCCTGGTGCACCTGTTTTGGCTCCTGGGTCATGTTTTGTTGGCTAGTGACGTGAATTGATGGCTCAGATCTAAACTAGGGTTAATCCTATGGCCTAAACTAACCTAAACTTCTATAAAAAGACCCTAAGACCTAGCCTAAACCCTCATTAATCATTCCTACAACTAAACTATGCCAAAATATTTCTTGATCATGGCCTCCATCTTCATAACATGGCCTCCATCCTCTTCACGAAAATTTGAGTGTCCTAAGCTAGTAAAAGAGCCACCTTTCTTCATCAAAACAAGGATCTTTCTTCATACAAATCAAAGGAGCTTATTGTTTCTCAAAACAACTTGGAGCTTATATGTGATTGGGTTTTTTTAGAGTTGCTAGTGGCTTCGTCTCAATCTTATTTTATTTCATAGGTCTTCATAGCATTGTAAGCCTTATTCTACTCTTAGATTCTAACTATGAAGTTAAATATGACATGTTGCAAGTTTGAGTTTGGGTCTAAGTATGATTTGTGCTTTGATTCTATCATGTTATGCATATATTTATTCTATGCATGTTTGTAAAGCTATTACCTTGACTTTGTGCATAGAAAGCTATGAGCTTTGATTCTATCATGTTATGCATAGATTTATTCTATGCATGTTTGTAAAGCTATCACCTTGGCTTTGTGCATGGAAAGCTATGAACTTTGATTTGAAATGTTGCATAAAGCAACATAGAAACTCTCATAACCCTTATGTTATCTTACATATGATGTTATATGCGAATCACTAGCTATCATCCTATGTCATTTATGGCCATGTTTCACCTATTTTGCTAAAGTTGATATCATGCATGTTTTGAGGCTTATAATGTAGTATGCAAGTTTATGAACACATATTCCTCATATGCCACCATGTTTAACTTGTGGCCAAACCTTAACCCTTAATGTTCCTTAGTATGCTTGTGGCCAAATCACCCTAATGATATTATGCATGCTTGTGGCCAAATTACCCTTATGTTATTATGCATGCTTGTGGCCAAATCACCCTTATGCTATTATGCATGCTAGTGGCCAAATCATCCTTATGCTATTTGATATGTTTGAGGCCAAGTCACCTTTTATGCTATCATACATGTTGAGGCCATATGCTAGTATGTTGAACCCCTTTTGGCCTCAAATATCACCATGTTTGACTTGTGATAGACTTTGCCACCTTATGCCCACCTTGTCATATTGTTATGTTCCCTCTTTGATCTATTTGCGTTGATGCGAATTTACGTGGGATGGGAATACGTTACGGGTAGTTGGGAAAACTTAAATAACATAAAAACATGACTTGAAAACATGACATGAAAGTTTGACATGTGTTTATGCTTGAAAACACGAACGTGGACATGACATGTAGAAAACATGAAAGTGGCCAACTCGAGGTTGGGTTGAGTTTGTAGCATAAATCTACCCGGAACCGACCGGCTTAACTAGTGGCTACAAACAATAGGACCCAATGTGAGTAGTAGGTCATATCGCACTTAAAACCCGAGGTTAGACTAGGTTGTGGTGTAAAGCTACCTGGACCCGCCCGGCTTAACTAGTAACCACAACAAAGTCTAATGTGAGAGGTTGGGGTGCATTAAGTTAATTAATGCCACATGGTAGGGTTAAGTCATGGACTACTTGAATACTTAACCAATTAAACACGATGGATTGGTAGGGTTAAGTCATGGACTACTTGAATACTTAACCAATTAAACATGATGGATTGGTAGGGTTAAGTCATGGACTACTTGAATACTTAACCAATTAAACACGATGGATTGGTAGGATTAAGTCATGGACTACTTGAATATACTTAACCAATTGAACACGATGGATTAGTAGGGTTAAGACATGGACTACTTGAATACTTAACCAATTAAACCCGATATATTGATAGGGTTAAGTCATGAACTGCTTGAATACACTTGACCAACTCAATACATGGTTAGGATAGGGTTAACCACACTTAACCCGCTTGAAATCCTAGTTACGTGGTCCTTTTCAGCAGTAACCAACTTGGAAGTATCATGGGTACCCTGGACTAGGCTAGGGTGGGGCACGATTACTGGACTGATTGTAAGAGACCAAAAGAGATGGCTGAAGGGTGCACCGGTTGTTCAGGCGGACCATGGTCGTGCACATTAAGTCCGGAGTTGAACATTGGCACCAGTAGGTTTAGACTGTGCGTGCTTGAATTGTGTCTGTGGTTTACACTTTAGGGCTGGATACACCCTGGGGTGGACCTTGCACAGTTAACTACATTCCACGATTAAGCCGTATGACACCGATACACGACGAGTTAGGCTTATAGGGAGCCGATCGACTAGACCGAGTAGTCGGACCTTGATTTAGGTCACCTCATGATATTGGGCCATCTTTGGGCCAAGGGATCATTTCTTGTTTATACTTGACATGGATTGGAATACTAGTACACACCTGGTGCAACTCAACCTTGTATATGCGATGCCACACTTGATCTATCTTGTTAACTTTTCACCATGCCAGTTATCACCCTATGTCTCATCTCTGTTTTACATGTCCAGTTAACTTTATTAGTTTTTATACTAATAGTAGGTAAGGCTTACCAGTCTTTTTGACTGACCCGTTTTCTTTCGCCTCTTTTCTTCCGTTCCCCCCCCTCCCCCCCAGGTTTACAGGGTGGGAACACTAGTACCTAGCTTGGATCTTTAACTGCTTTTCTGGATAGCTCATGTACGGTTTGGACTTGAGCATGCTATGGCCTTATTCTACTTTGGGGATAGTTTACTTTATGATTATTTCCAGTTTTCAGTTTATATTTTTCTAGACTTTGTTTTATGGAAAATAATGACTCAGTACTTTGATGTAACTTGACTATGGTTTTGAAATACTAGTTTTATCCGCTGCTTTACTTACTTTTTTTACTTATATGATCTGTCTTGTGATATCTGCATGCATGTTTACCTCGTTTAACGCCCCTCCAAAGCTAGTGCGCTTGCAAGAGTGGCATTGGCGGAGGTGGGGTGTTACAGGAAGACTGGGAAGCAATTGCATTTGGCCGGATCGTCACCCCGGCTCGAGCCCATTTGCCATTCATAGCGATTCAAGACGGCACAAGGATCTGTGGTACCATCATAGAGTGGCATTTGTGGCATGCTAAAGCGCCTCAGCCACTCAGCTTCATTTACTCTTCTTGTGAAAGGGTTACGCCTAATGTGAGTTTCCCATGCGCCGTGTGCGCCCCCTCGCATTTCCCTCATGACCCTTCATATCATGTCAGGGAGATAGGTCGGGTGTGGATCCTCCATCGAGATCCATGGGTTTTGACGCGGTTCCGGAGTCCTGTTGCGAGGTCATCTTCTATGATGGATGTCCGGATCATCTTCGAGCATATCGTCGACATCTATGATTGGGTCTATGTGCGGACGTTGAGGTAGAGCGGGGTGATGTGGATCCTGTTCTACAGGAGTGGAGGATGTTGTAATTGCCGACCCTTCACCCTAATAGCGACCATTGGGTTGTGTCAAGGAAGATGTTGGTTTGTAGGATCAGGTCCATCATTGATAATCAAGCGAGAGCGGTCTCAGTACTGCGCCCCCTCACTGTATGTGACTGTAGTTCGGTCACCGTTGTCATTCCCATTCTCGTTGGCATGACCGTTACCGTTATCGAGGCCATTGGTACGAGCGGCGACATTGTTGATGAGGGTGAACCTCCTCCTTTGGTGTGTGCCCTTTGACTCGAAAGAGGAAGTTTCCGATGCAGTTGGTTAGGGTCGAGCATTGTTTTGAGTTAATTGAAATCGGGCGATGACGCATTGACTTTCTTGAAGTTGCCGCATAAGGAAGATGTTATCCCTTAATGCCTAGTTGAGCTCGACTGCGGTGTTCTCGTATCTTTCATTAAGCGCACGTATTTGATCTTGGGTAACGGGCACCTCAGGGTCCGCAATAGGAGGGACGGTTTCATTAGTGGTTGGGATGTCTACCGGTTGAAGTTGTTGGGAGGTACCGGCCTCGGCTGCGGCTGAAGGACCGACCATTGCATTCGTTGACTTCTTTACCATCGTAAGCGGACTCGACAGCAGGTTGAGAAAGGAACCTTAAGCTCGTCGAAGTTGATATGATAATATGGAAGAAAGATGCAAATCTTGAATTCAGATTCTCAGTGAAATCACCAAATGTTGACGGCAAAAAATGTCGTAAGCACCAAAAATTCCTATTACTAGGAATGGTTAACTTGGTCGCGAGACTAAGTAAGAGAAAGCGGTAAATGACACGATAATTTATAGTGGTTCGGCCACGGATTAGTTCTTCATCCACTTTGGAAGGATGTTGAAATTTTATTAATCGCTTAAGAATTACAAGTTAGAGCCATGCTCATTACATTCGCTTTTATCATTGTCATATGCTAAATATTTGGGAAAAAGATTATTTAATTCTCCTTATTCCTCAAATAGGAGATGCCATTAATGAGGCTCATGAAGCTCTAGGAAGGTCTCAAGTGAAGAAAATCCAAACCTTTTAAAGTGTGAGGCCATGGGCTATTTATAGGTGTGGGGGTAGGTAGGAGTAGGTAGAAATAGGGGACCACTTGCAGAATTTCAAACCCACCACCAACGCGCCTCAAAACTTCGAACCCGGGCACGGGTTCGAAATTTTGAGCCCGCTGGGTTCGAAACTTCGAACCCAGGCACGGGCGAGAAGTCTCGCTCCCACTGGGTTCGGAATCTCGAACCCAGCCGTGGGTGCGAGATTGCGCACCCACATGGTTCGGAATTTCGCACCCGCTGTGTTCGAAATTCTGATCCTATGCATGGGCGAGAAATCTCACTCTCGCTGGGTTCGGAATCTCGAACCCAGCCATGGGTGCGAGATTTCACACCCGCTGGGTTCGAAATTTCAAACCCAGGCACAGGTTCGAAATTTCGAACCCAGGCATGGGTGCGAGATTTCGCACCCGGCTGGGTGTGAATTTCGCATTATGCCTAGCGTGAAGTCCTTCCAAGGGGCGCAAGGATCCCGGGACCGGGTGATTGAGGCTCGTGGCTCCTTCGGGGTCCGAGGTCTTGGTTTGCGAATGTCTTCTGGATGTCGTGCAGTTACAAGTGGTGTAGTCCCTATTTGACCTTTTTTTTGCACTCCTGAGCATCCCCTTTCGGCCCCAGCTTTGCGAGGTACCTTGGGTTGAGCGTGTCTGATGCTCTCCAGGGAACCAGACCAAAAAGTCAGTTAACACTTACAATGCTGGTTCTTTTACATTTAGATTTATTCTTATTGCCTTCACTTGGGGCATAAAACCGATGTCTTGACCCTGAAGCCTTTGGTTTAGTGTCGACTTCTTTCTTACTTTGGTATCGGCTCCGTCGTCTAGTGCTTATTATTACTTCGGCCCTCTTTTGATGTTGGCTTTCTTAGTGTCAGTTTCTTAACATTACTTCCATGTTATGTTGTCGACACCAAGCTAATTGCTCATTTCATGTTATTGTCGACACCATGCCTTCGTTCTCTCTTTTCCTTGCTCTTTTGTTATTGTTACTTCTATTCCTTATGCAACCCCATCCATTGGTGTCGGCTTGACACCTTTGTACTTTAATGTCGATTAAGTTCCTTTCAGGTCTCTATTTTAATGCCAACTCCACTGGCCTTTCCTTCATGTCTTAGTATCAGCTCTAGCTTTTGTCGGCTTCCTCTGGAACCTTTTATTTTGGCATTGGTTCCAATACTTATTTTTATGCCTTTCGCAACCAGTATTGGTTTTGCAGCTTTCACCCTTCGCTCTTTGTGTCATGCTAGTTATCCCTAAGGTTTTTGCAGCATGGTTCCGACTTCGCCGCCTCAAGCCTCTTGATTTTCCTAGTTTTGAAGCTTCCACTTCTTTACATTTGGTCAATGCAAACTTTTATGTTAACAGTCACCCCCCCCCCCCCAATTATAAAGAGACTTTTTTTCTTTTAGGACAAAAATCCAATGATTCCTATACTGCCTTCATGCAACTCAAGAAACACTAGAGAAATTTTGTTATTAGTTTTAGCATAACCCAAATAATGATACAAGCAAGAATATTTGGTTCACTCAGATGGTAGCATTGGAGTTTAATCCTCAAATTGGTAGCATTGGAGTTTAATCTTCAAATTGTGAATCCTTATAAGTTTAATTATATGATATGCGAATCCAATAACGTATTCGTGTAGGCTTATATATGTGGATTCAGAGTTTTAGGATCTTCTTGTTTAATAGAAATAGGAAATTCGAAATTTTAATTTGGGTACTTATCCCCAATGGTTTATTCTTGAAAATGCAAGATAGTAACTCAAGATTCATACTTAGATGTTTGCGATATAAGTTAAGGAACCCATTCTTAGTAATAAGCAGAGGAACATAAACCCATATCTGAACATTTTGGAAATAAGACCAGAAGTCCACTTTTAGAGATCGCAGGAATCCCGAAGCCTAGAGCATTTGTAACAGAAGACCAGAATTCCACTTCTGAAAATAATAGCAATCCTGACCAAATTACGTCGATCCTTACATAGATTTCCCTTGCCCTTTTCTGCATAAAATACAACAACCAATATTTCTTGTGTTAGTCATTTACTCAGAGCAAGATATGCTTAACGACGGGCTTATCTTGTGCGAGACTCTATCTGGATTATAACCAAGCAATAAATGACACTTGTGATGGAATAATACAATCATGCGTATTCTCATTCGGTTAGAACAACATACATCAATTTTGTGCATACAAATTAGAAAACCTTCCTTCCTGTGTGAGATATTGAATGTAGAGGTGAGCAATATTCGGTTCAAACCGAATTAACCGACCAAACTGGTCCATTTCAGTCGGTTCGATTTTAAAATTAAATTGGTTTAAATTCGGTTTGTAAAATAATTTATTTTGGTTATCGGTTTAACTTAATTAACCAAACTTTTATTTTATTATCTTATTTTACAGTATTTTAGTAATTTAAATAATTAATTTAGTTATAAAATACAAAGGTATTTATTGCAAATAGATCAAATATTATCATAAATATAAAATTTACTATATAAAATTTCTCCAAACATGAATTTATGTTTTATTTTTAGTGAATCCATTATTTGAATAATAATACATCCTTCAAGTTCGGTAAAATCGGTTACTGACCAAATTAACTGAAATGAATTTGGTTCGGTTTGGAAAGTTTTCGGTTTTAATTTGGTTTGAGTCTTTTTACATCCAAACCAACCGAATTGACCAAACGCTCACCCCTAATTGAATGGTGATAGTTTTCATTAATGGTTTTTAAATAGAGGAACCGAGGTATCGATCCGAGCATTGATCTAAAGTTCCGCTTTTCGGAACTGAGGTAGTAGACACGAATTTCATATTTGGGCACCATTACAGAAATCCCAAAACTCTTTCCTGAAATTTGACCAGAATGTATAATTTTGATTCAGGTATTAAGAATAATGCAAATGTAAGAATTAATTCATGAAGGTATTATGAGTCTAGAATATTTGTCTAGTAGTACGAAGGGAAAGGTTCAAAATTCTAAGTTGAGTTTATGTAAATAGAATTATAGTAATTACCTATTTCTCAGGAAATAAGTATTACAATCTCGAGACCCCGATTCAATTATTAACAGTGGAGGACCAGAAACCCATGTATGGCAATAATAGAAGTCCTGAACCGAATCCAAATTCGCGTATCTAATAGAATACCAGAAATCCACTTCTAGTAATTATAGAATTCCCAAATTAAAACTAGATTTGGGTATTTAATAGAAGACAAGAAATCCACTTCTGGTAATTACAGAAGTCCCGAACCAAACCAAAATTCAGGTATTTGATAGGAGACCAGAAATCTACTCCTTGTAATTATAGGAGTCCTGAACTAAAGCCAGATTCGGGTATTTAATAGAAGACCAGAAATGCACTTCTGGTAATTATGGAAGTCCCAAACCAAACCCAGATTCGGGTATTTAATAGAAGATCCGAACAAAACCCAGATTCAAGTATTTAATAGAAGACTAGAAATCCACTTCTGGTAATTATAGAAGTCCTGAAACCAAAACCAGATTCAGGTATTTAATAGAAGACCAGAAATCCAATTCTGGTAATTATAGAGGTCCCGAATCAAAACAGATTCAGGTATTTAATAGAAGAGAAGAAATCCACTTATGGTAATTATAGAAGTCCCGAACCAAACCCAGATTCGGGTATTTAATAGAAGACCGAAAATCCACTTCTAATAATTATAGAAGTCCCGAACCAAACTCAGATTCGGGTATTTTAATATAGATAGTGCTTGAGTCACCGCCTCGGCTTTATGAGCCACTCTATGGGCTTTGTTCTGATTTTCTAGCTACTTCCTTGAGCTTTGTGTGGCCCGTTTCAACTTTGTTCATTAAGTAGAGGATGTACGTGCTTTAAGTGCTCCCTTCAAGCTTTTGTTCCCTTCTACGGGATAAGATGTGAGCAGAGGATGTACGTGCTATGAGTGCTCCCTTTGAGCTTTTATTCCCTTCTATGGGAAAAGATGCAAAGATGCAAGTAGAGGTAGAGCATGCTTATTTTTAGGGCAAAGGAAGAACGTGCTTGTTGATCATAGTCCTGAGCACACAGCTCGATTGGTGAGCACACAACTCGTGTATCTAGTAGCACACAACTTGCATCGTGATGAGCACACGGCTCGCATAGTGATGAGCACACAACTCGTGCAGTGATGAGCAAAAATTCTTAAAGCAGAGCTAAAGCTCCACAGATGGTCAAATCACTAATGACCATCAAAGATTAAAAGGAAAGTTTGACTAGACTCGGCTAGTTGATGGGTGAATTTATCCAAATGCCACATAACTCCTAACTTAACATAGTCCATTATCAAATACGAAACAAAAACTGTCATGCTAGAATCTATAACGTTTAATTGCTTAGAAAACTCTTCGATGTTACGATGTATTTTGTTTCAGTCAAAGGCAAAATTACACAATTATCATACAACACTTGGCGGTGAATATTTCATCCGCACTAGACTCACTGTGCTAACTACTCTATTGCATCAAATGCCACTCTTAGCCATTTTTTACTAAAAGAAAGAGGATTGGGTTCAAAGTTATCTTGGCCAAGACCTTACACTAAGTTTAGTATTACAGAACTACCAACTAAGCTCGCAATTTCTAGTAAGGTCATCTAAATAAGAACCATTCAAAGAATCTATAAATAAGTAAAAGATGTATGTTAAACTTAGCAACTAATAGAATAACAATTACTCTGATTATAAGAAGTGTATCTAGGGACTTATACAACACCTAACTACCTTTCAAAATTGCGGGGCAAGAAAGCATTACATGTTTCGGAGCCTAGAAAATGCAACAAGTACGGGGAAATGGTCCCTTGACCGCAGTTGTAACAATTTTTACGAGTAGAGTTAGAAGTTCTAAAACCAAAGGCTTCCTACTTACCTTTGAACCCAGTTTTGTTATTATAAAAGCTAGTAAACCTTGATTTGGGATGCGTAGGCATTGGAGCTGCCCCCGCTGCTAAGGCACCTGTCTTGAGACTAAGTAGTTGCTAGGTTATTCCCTATTTATTTTCGAAGAATTATGCTAGGTGTCATTCTCGAATGATCCTCTGTATCATATCTTCCAGCACCTTGCATTTGTCAGTAATGTGCCCATTTATCTTATGATATTTATAGTACTTTCCTCCCTTGAACGACTCTGGATAGTTTTTGGTTTTGAAAGATATTGGGAAGTTGATTCTCTCCTTTTTGGTCTTTATAAATCCGAGCTTCCTGTCTTGAGGTTCCTGATCAGGGAGGGATTCCATATCTTCTCCATAGTGACCGAGTCTCTTTCTTGAATGATACAATTCCTCTGTGCGAATGAACTTACTTGCTTGGTGATAAAATTCTTATAGGTCTTGACATCCTTCCAAAATGGAGTATTCTCAATCAACCCTGAATGGATGGTGACAAGCTGATCACGGTTGCACATATCTCCTGCTTTTGAAGCTTCAACATTACAGGTAATCAGCTAGAGACTCTTTTTGTCCTTGTTTTATACTTATAATGGCGGTGTAGTCCACAATTGGATCCTTAAATCCACAAAATTGTGTACAGAACTCATAATAAATCTATTCCCAAAAATAGATGGCTTTCCTGTGATATCGGTGATACCATTTAGCGGCTTCTCCTCGTAGTGTGATTGGAAAATTTTGGCATCGGTTAGCCCCTAAAGCACTATGGAAATCCATATAACTCTCAAAGGCAGCGAGGTGCTTTACGGGGTCTATGGTTCCATGATATATAAAACATGGCGCCTTTATACTAGATGGAGCTTCATTTATCATTATCTTCCTATCTTTTGGTGGCATTAGGCTTCTGTTTTCTTCTGAATTGGCTACCCCTCTTAATACTTGGTTGCTTCATCACAAAGCTGGACTGCTCTGTAGATTTGATGAGGGTTTAATTTGGATATTGAACTCTCGAGGTGCCATCACTCTACATTCTGCCTTATAGGGTTCTATCTTTGAGGAACTTCGGGCCAAGTCTTCTTCAATAAATCTTCCAGTGGTATTGATTTGTGTTTCCAACTGTAGTATTTCCAATTCGTTACTTGCTCCTTTGGTCAAGTTTGAAGGTTCCTCCATTTCCAATTTTGCTGAGTTGAAATTTGAAAGTATGCTATCTTCTCGAGCAGATGGTGCATCAAGATCTTGCTCCCCATTTCCTCTTGGCCTAACCATTTTTAATTGCTTTTGAGCGTATCTTACTATAACGAAGGGAGGAATAAAAATAGGGCTACAAGGCCATTATTCTTTGAAAAAATTATTAGATCAATGATGTTTGAAGTAGTAATTCAACGTTTAGGAGATCCTTGTCGAAACCTTTTCAGTCATGGTCTTCCTTATTTAAGGCTTAATCCAGTAGGATGGAACAACTAGGCATGTAATAGGTTATCCAAAGGATCGGAAGTTCAGCCCTCCTTTTAGCATCAAAATGTTAACGATATTTTTCGTTGACACCGAAATATATGGTATGATTGTTGATCTAGGGTAATCTAGTCCCTTTAAGCTTGACTGAATTCACCTCTCCTTAGGTATCAAGATCCTTAGTCAGAAGATTAGTTACTCTTCCTTCAAGAGGTGAGTATCACGCTTATGAAACTTAAGGACCAACAGTTACCCTGGGATGGGGCTACAATAATCGGAACTAAAATACACATTAAGGGTGGATAGGTAATTGTTGGAGAGATTGGTTCGAGGAGTGTTGATACACATAAGTACAATAATGCACAATATAATATGAAAAATAGTAAAGAACACAACGATTTATAGAGGCTCGGTTCAGACTGAACCTAGATCCACTTTAAGGGCTTTGATGGTTTTATTCACGGAGGAGGTTAAATAATAAATCCCCAATTTGATTTACAAATTAGGATCAGCACTCTTAGAAAACATTTTACCTATATGACAATCATCCTCTGTTGATCAATGTTTTGTACTACATGTCTTCTGTTATTCAAGCTTTTAGAAATTCTTTAACTTAACTACGCTCTCGTGCTTCGCCTGCCTTATATAAGCTATCATATCCCTATAACATAAACATATGCGTTAATTTCAACTAATAATAAGCTACGTTTTAACACATAAAAATAATAATTTTAAACGTTTTATTTCCTTCTTAAGTATAAATCATCTTAATGTCGATTATTATAAAAATAATTTAGCTATATTATCTTAAAATGGCACATTCTCTTAAATCAATAATATACTTCCAAAAGTCATTTGTTTTCAACATATACCTTTATATATCTAAAACATCACTATTTATCAAAAAATCATCAAAATTTCTTTAAATAATAATAATCTTATATACCCTTTTTAGCAAAGATAATCAGTTGACTAGACCCATACCAAGTTAATTGCATCGCAATAAACAAAATCTTGGGCCAAAACAACCTTTGGACGTAAGGAAAGGCAGATAGAAAGAAATGAACTACAGAGGAAACACACAAAGACAACTAACAGACACAAAGGAAAACAATGAAAGGAAAAGACAGACTACAATCAACCAACAAAAGATCATCAATAAATTGAGTCCTTCACTCCAATTACCATTCCATTCACAGTTTCATACTGCAACACCGTATAACTTCTTCTCTTACTGTTAAACACCCTTAAGTTCCTTCCCTGTAAGGTTATTTTTGGACATTTCTTCAAGCAGAGCAATAGCAAGTACGAGTCCAAATTCCTCTATCTGATATCCTTGTAGATCAGAGAGCATTCAACATGGCTATCCTTCACTATGTTATTCCTCCGATTTTGGCCATCATGATGCACCGTGTATTTTGAATATATCAATGCAGCTAGCATTAAAAAATACACTTGGTTGAATGGCTGTGATTTTGATTGCAAATATCAAAGCTGCTTCACCATTTTCTCCGCTTATTATTATGACTCGATGGCTGCATAGGTCATCTAAAATAGGAGAGTGCATTCTAAAATAATGCTTATACTCAAGCTATTTTACTCTTTTTAAATCATATCTTTATAAACAAGTACATAATTATTTATATTCTTTTGTTTTTCAAAATATAATTTCATATAAAACCCATTACTTTAGCTTGTTTTCATTACACCTAAAATATGTTAAGCCACTAAATTTTTAACGATTTATTCCATTACTTTGATCAATATTGCCTCGCTATGTTCTCTATTTTCCTTAATCTATTCGATGGCTTATCATTATTTCAGTTCTAATATTTTTCCTCGAATAATTATTTCTCATGCCAAAATGTCTCATATGGCGTTGAGAAACCCCTACCGATAATATGGTGTCCCATATATGGACCAAAATCTATAAACAATGTTTGAATACATCAATACAATAGATAATCACAAGTTCTCCTTAGTTGCATTTAAGTTATTATCACCAACATCCATTTATTTTATTTTCAAATAAATATAAACAAATATTTTTATTTATTTTTTACAACATATCAGCCATATGTAAATACTCTCCAATTAATTCCCTATGTAAATTATTAAATTCTATGCCCAACAAAAACAATGTACTAGTTTCCGCTGCGCACTCTAATTAATTATAAATTACTCACATTTGTTAGACCGATATAAGGCTCAACTTATTATCCTGTCTATTAGTTCATTTTTCATATCCTCTTTTAGATAATTATCACAACTATGGCATCATCACTAAAATCTGTTAAATTATCAACACGGGATTTAGATTTACAAAGTTGAACGCGATGAATAATATCTGGATTTTGCCTTTGAGTATCTGCAATAGAATCTGATAGACTAGGACGAGCTTTTATATCAAGCAATAGAACAGGAGCATCAAATGTAGGGGAACGATCATGGATATCACGGAATGTTACAACTTCTAACTACTACTCTTGGAGACCACCGTTGAAGCATATTTTTGGTCTAGGAAATGATAAACTAGAATAAGAACTAGAACCAATTTGCTTCTTCCTCTTGTTATGTTGAAAAGATTTGGGTCCAAGGAAAGAAACCTCTTCCTATTTGGATTCTTACAAACTTCTAATTCATCGCTACTCTCTTTCCCTTTCACAACTGGTTCAACGTGAAGCGCCAAGTGAACTCATTATCCCAAATAAATCTTAAGGGAAAGCGTCAACTCCTTACTACGAGAAGGAGATGAATGAGTAGAAGCTAGAGGTTAAGTGCTATGAAACAATTCTATAAACTGCTCGGTAGACATATAGACACCGTCTTGGTGTGATCTACTTGACTTCCCAGCACCAAACTATCACCTTTGCCTATTTCAACCATAATATGAAAGGACAAGATAAAGATTATTCACAGGGTTAAGACATTATTAATTGGATCCAACATATGGAATGCTCCCCAAAGACACGAAAAGATCGAGGACACGATTATGGATAACGATAATTGAAGACCATGTTAATTCATATTTTATCCTTCAGTGTACTATAATACGTGTTTTATTCTATATTAATCGTACTTTGTTTTGAATTCTGTTGTGATACCCTGTTGTGACGCCCCACCTCGAGATCCAAACAAATACAAAGCATTACTAAGTAATAATACCGGCTAATGCAGAGAATAAGGATGTTTTGAAGAAACCAGGAGTAAGTATATACTAAACGAGGATTGAATATGTCAATTTAGTCCTCTATTATAATTTCTTACCTCAAGTGGATTGACGTATTCAATTCTAGTTTAATACAAAATTACTTTAGCAAAGGATCTATCTAGAACAAAATTTAACAACGTCATATGTAACAATCACATAACAACAAACAAACACACACACACACACACACACACACACATATATATATATATATATATACACACACACATACACACACACCATGAGTACAAAATACAAGAGTGACATAAGTAATTGGTTCTATGAATCATATAGACAAACGAGTTCATAAGTAATATCATATCAAAGTATGATCAAAATAACTACAAAATAAGAGCTAACATCAAAAGGACGATAAGATAGTCCATCGAAGAAGCAGTATAGTAGGAATCTAAAAGTGGATAACATATAATAACCCGGTATGACCTGGGTAAATAAAGTACACAGTTTAATATAGCTTAAACAAGACGATTAGAATATGATAAGTGAAGTATAATGTCATAATTTGATAATTCTTCTCAATAGAAAAAAGAAAAAATAATCTCAAATCAACACAAAGTACATGAGACATTTTAAAGTCTCATATATTAGGCAACAACAACAAAATTTAAGTTCTTCCGTTAACAGCGAGTTGCTTAAGCCTTAAGGCTACATATACATACATACATACATATTTATATATATATATATATATATATATCCCAAACACAAATAAACAACAAAATAAAAACCAACCTAATATCAATATGTAGAACTCATTTATAATTATAATTACCGAAGCATAAATAATCAAATAGCTCATTGGCTATGGACATAAACCCAACATTCGCAAAATGGTGAAAGCAATTACTAATCGCAAATAGTAGACATCACATAATATTACAATATAAGAAAACCAGATTAGATCCATATATGGCGAGTCTCAGCTGTGCTTGCACATGCTCCACTTTGATGTCCCAAGCCGGCCAAGTACTAATTAACAAGCATGGCACCCAACAAATAACACCCAGAAGGTTCAACCAACTGTTGAAACCCAATAATTACCACCTAGAAAGTCCAATAGATGGACAAAGCATAATAAATATCACCCAGAAAGTACAACAGATGGACACGGCCTAGTACTTGGCAACATTAACAACCGAAAGTCCCGCCCAGTTCCCAAAACGTATCACAAACTTTCTAATAATAACACAAATAGTGACAACAATTTGTACCATACTGCACATTCACACTTATCAATTTACTACAAGTCAACCAATTCCACACTAAAATAGCTTCTATCGAACAAGTTTAGAATTATCCCGAGATAATACACCTATGTGTCAGTTACCATGTGGTTTATTATATCGTCTAATTTCACGTTCTTGTTCTCGCAAAGAGTGAAAAAAATTAATATATATATGAAAATATATACTTTGAGAAAACGATTTTAAAATTGTTTGGAAATCATTTGTATTTAAATCTCTTTACAATAAAGATTATATACATAAAAATAGTTTTAGAAACAATTATATATTTTATAAATCGATTTACGGAATACTTATTTCGAAATTTAGCTTGGAATCAAAAATTCATTTGAAATCAATTTATGAAATACTTATTCTAAAATTTTGTTTAGAATAGAAAATTCATTTGAAATTGATTTAGAAAACACTTGTAGAAATCAAGAAAACCACGTAAAACTCAATGAAATCAACTAATCAAAATTTTGCATAAAATCCGTCAATCCGTAAGGATGAATTGACACTAGTATTGCCCCTCTATTTCGAAATAAGCTTTTTTAAATAGTTCAAACAAAGCACCTAATATTGCAGTAAAATCACTCAAAAATGCAGCAGAAAAATTTACCAATTAAAATACCAAAAGTAGCAAGAATAGATGGAGCTACAAAACATAGCTCTAGGTCAACCTAGACGAGTGCTTAGGTTGACCTATAAGTTGACCTAACATCCAACGGGTTGATCTTAAGGTCAAACCTTAAAGGTCATAGGTCGATCTTTACATGCAGTATATTTTAGGCATTTCTGCCTTACTTCATGCTTAATTTTGAATGAAAATTTGAGGTGGTTTCAGAATATAAGAAAGACTGATTTTAAGCATGCACATAAAGCAACATCCGGACAACAATCCAAAGAAAATTTTACATGATTCATGGCAAAACCACTCAAAAATGGACTCATGATGGATATAAATAATGTAAACACCAAAGACACAGAACTTGTTTATAGTAAAAAGGATTCAACACATAAATCCTTAATTCAGAGACATGCAACATGTTTAATCTAGGTGTGTGAGATTGAACTCACTCTAAGTGGATTAGCAATGATTTACAATGCTTTAACTCACAAAGATGATAGCCTTTGGCTTAGAAAAAGCTTTAGACAATCTATAGATTGTAAGAAACAAACATGCAAACACATGAATGAATGGTAACTGATTATACTCAAATGTGAGAATTTAGAGAAATAGCTCTTTGATTTTTTGTTTCTTACTTGTGAAAATGAAGATCAGTAAGTTTTCCATAAAGTTAGATTAAAGGGAGGCATGGACTTGCAATTTAGAGCGGAAGGATTTGTTTCAGCTTTTTGAAACTTATAGGGAAGAGAAAAGAGGAAGGAGAGGAATGAGTATGTACCCCTCTTTTCCTTCTCTGCCTAATTTTCAGAATTCTCTAAATGGGTTTGGACTTGAACCCATGCCAACCTATTAGCTTAATATGCTTAAGTTAAGCTAATTAAGAAATTACTTAGCAATTAACACAAATTTTACTCTATTTTTAACACAAGGCCCACTAACCCAAGCACTCATTTCTCATTTTAAGTTTACAAAAATTTTATGCAAAATGTTTTTAATTATTGAAACCATTATGAACATAATTTTCATTATAAACATCATAAATTTATAATTATAATAAAATGCTTGTTTTACATTTTGTTTATTTAATAGCTTACACTTTTAACAACAAAATTTACACAACTTCATTATTTTAGTCAAAATAAATATACAAACTTCATTAAACTAATTTAACATTCAAATATTGATCAATATTTCATTTTTTATATTTCAATTATAACCCATATAAATTTTACAAATATTCCTTTTACTACAAAAATTCGCCTGTATAACAATATTTAACAAAATCATTGTATTTTAGCACCTAAGATCCTTTAACATTTATTCGTATATAACAAACTCGGATTACAGTGTTTCCATAACTTTATTTCCTCCGTATTTAATTTGTTCAACAAATTATTGAACTGAATTTCCTTTATCATTTATTTAATTCAATTTAATCTCAAATTTAACACGCTTTAATCTTATTATTCATAATAACTCAAATTCCATAGTTTATTCAGCTTGTATGATTATGCAAGTTATCTTCTCCAAGTTTATATTTATTTTTCAACTAACAAATAATAAACATCGTTATAATGCGTTTACACAGATACCCAAAATTAGGGTTGTTACACAAGTAGGAGTTCCATATATATATTATGAGTACTATATTGATTTTTGTTGTTTACTTTTATGGGTTAGTATTACTTTCTATTTAGAGAAAGTTTACTTGAGTTATTATCACTTGTATTAATCTATTTATTTATGATGTATAAATTACTTTGACGCCTATGGTTCATTATTAGCTATTTATTGTCTCATCTTCTTTATAACAATTATGTGTTATTATAATATTTTGATTGACTCATTATAAGACATACGAAAATTTTGGGTTGCTTTTCTTTTAACTTAACTATGGTGATCGCCTTACATCCACCTAGCATTACGACGATGTACTACTTAGGTGTCAGGGGGTGTAGGGCGGTAGGCACATAATTGGAATCCATCAATGAGGATTGCACAAGAGAGTAAGCCTGTTAAGATATTTTTCGTCAACACCGAAATATAGGGTATGATTGTTGATCTAGGGTAATCTTGTCCCTTTAAGATTAATTGAATTCACTACTCCTTATGTATCAAGATAGGCCTACTACAATCGTCACTGATCAGAACTAAAATACGTGTTAAGGGTAGTTAGGTAATTGTTGGAGAGATTGGTTTGAGGAGTGTTGATATGAATAAGCACAATAATGCATAATATAAAAATAGTAGAGAACACAACGATTTATATTGGTTCGGTTCGGATTGAACCTACGTCCACTTGAAGGGCTTTGATGGTTTTATTCATGGGGGAGGTTACATAAGAAATCCCTAATTTGATTTAAAAATTAGGGTTAGCTCTCTCAAAAAATAGTATAAGATTGTGGAATGAGGAAAAGTCTGTTCAAATGAGACCCCTGAGGTCCTATTTATAGAGGATTTGGGTACCCTTTAGCAGCGATCTAGTGGGAGCATCACTTTTGCTTCCGTAATCTAGGCTTCAGCCTGCTTTAACAGTTTCCGGTAGCGACTCTCTGTATCTATGTCGTGGCTTCGATATCAGCTTTCCTTAGTGGTCTCTAACTTCGAAACTAATTTCTCGGAGTTGTGTCGCTTTCGGGAGCTTTTGGATTTCGGTGTCGACCGCTCTTATGCTTCTGGGTTTAGATGTCGGGGTTATGGATACTTCGGTACTAGTTTTATGTAAATGCTTTGGTGTTGGCGTTATGTAAATTCATATCGGCCTAGATTCTTTCTTTTCTTTGTATTTGGTTTCGTCCTCATCGATATTGCCTTTTGGTATTCGGTTCCATCTTCATTGTTGAGTGTCAACCTCGAGCATCGGTATCGACATCAGTTTGTTGGTATTGTTTGCCTTCCATTTTCCTATCATATTTGTTTCCAACTCTCCGTCTTTCCTTCATGAATTTGGTTTAGGTGTCATGCCTTCTTTTTAAGTATCTGAGTATCGACCTTACAATGCTGGTTCTTTTACATTTTGCTTTATTCTTATTGCCTTCACTTGGGGGCATAAAACCTATGTCTTCACCCCTAAGTATTTGGTTTCGTGTCCACTTCTTTCATACTTTGGTATCAGCTTCGTCATCTAGTGCTTATTATTACTTTGGCCTTCTTTTGATGTTGGCTCTCTGAGTGTCAGTTTCATAACATTACTTCCTTGTTTCGGTGTCGACACCAAGCTAATTGCTCATTGCACATTAGTGTCGATACCATGCCTTTGTTCTTTCCTATGCTTGCTTTTTTTTGGTATTTTTACTTCTATTCCTTATGCATCCCCGGCCATTGGTGTTGGCTTGACACCTTTATACTTTAATGTCGATTAAGCTCCTTTCAGGTCTTTATTTTAAAGCCAACTACACTGGCCTTTCCTTCATGTCTTGGTATCGGCTCTAGCTTTTGTCGGCTTCCTCTGGAACCTTTTATTTTGGCTTTGGTTCTGATACTTCTTTTTATGCCTTCCGCAACCAGTATTGGTTTCGCAGCTTTTACCTTTTGCTCTTTGTGTCGTGCTAGTTGTCCCTAAGGTTTTTGCTGCATGGTTCCGGCTTCGCCACCTCAAGCCTCTTGCTTTTCCTAATTTTGAAGCTTCCACTTCTTTACATTTGGTCAATGCAAATTTTTATGTTAACAGTCAGCCCCCTTCCCCTCCCAAGTATAAAGAGGCATTTTTCTTTTAGGACAAAAATCTTTTGATTCCTATACTGCCTTTATGCAACCTAAGAAACACTAGAGAAATTTTGTTATTAGTTTTAGCATAACCCGAAATAATGATACAAGAAAGAACATCAGGTTCACTCAGACGGTAGCATTGGAGTTTAATTTTCAAATTGTGAATCCTTATAAGTTTAATTGTATGATATGTGAATCTAATAATGTATTCGTGTAGGCTTATATTATGTGGATTTAGAGTTTTAGGATCTTCTTGTTCAATAAAAATAGGAAATTCAAAATTTTAATTTGGTTATTTATCCCCAAAGGTTTATTCTCGAAAATGTGAGACAGTAACTCAAGATTCAGACTTAGATGTTTGTGATATAAGTTTAGGAATCCATTCTTAGTAATAAACAGAGGAACATAAACCCATATTTGAAGATTTTGGAAATAAAACCAAAAATCCACTCCTAGAGATCACAAGAATCCCGAAGCCCAAAGCATTTGTAACAGAAGACCAGAATTCCACTTCTGAAAATAATAGAAATCCTAACCAAATTACGTCGACCTTTACACGGATTTCCCTTGCCCTTTTTTGCATAAAATACAACAACTAATATTTCTTGTGTTAGTCTTTCACTTAGAGCAAGATATGTTTAACGATTGGCTTATCTTGTGTGAGACTCTATCTGGATTATAAACAAGCAATAAGTAACACTTGTGATGGAATAATACAATCATGCATATTCCTCATTCAGTTAGAACAACAATCAACAATTTTGTGCATACAAGTTAGAAAACCTCCCTGTGTGAGATATTGAATGTGGAGGTGAGCACTATTCGGTTCAAATCGAATTAACCGACCAAGCCAGTCCATTTCGGTCGGTTCGATTTTAAAACTAAATCGGTTTGAATTCGGTTTGTAAAATAATTTATTTTGTTTATCGGTTTAACTGAACTTTTATTTTATTATCTTATTTTACAGTACTTAATGATTTAAATAATTAGTTTAGTTATAAAATACAAAGGTATTTACTGCAATTAGATCAAATAATTTCATAAATATAAAATTTACTATATAAAAATTTTCCAAACATGAATTTATGTTTTATTTTTAGTGAATCCATTATTTGAATAATAATAATACATCCTTCAAGCTCAGTAAAATCAGTTACCGATCGAATTAACTGAAATTAATTCAGTTTGGCTTGGAAAGTTTTCGGTTTTAATTTGGTTTGAGTCTTTTTGCGTCCAAACCAACCGAACCGACCAAACACTCACCCCTAATTGAATGGTTATAGTTTTCATTAGAGGGTTTTAAATAAAGGACCCGAGTCATCGATCCAAGCATTGATCTAAAGTTCCTCTTTTCGGAACCGAGGTAGTAGTCATGAATTTCATATTTGGGCACCATTACAGAAATCCCAAAACTTTTTCCTGAAATGAGACCAGAATGTATAATTTTGATTCAGGTATTTAGAATAATGCAAATGTAAGAATTAATTCAAGAAGGTATTATGAGTCTAGAATATTTATTAGCAGTAAGAAGGCAAAGATTCAAAATTCTAAGTTGAGTTTATTTAAATAGAATTATAGTAATTACCTATTTCTCAGAAAATAACTATTACATTTTCGAGACACCGATTCCGGTATTAACAGTGGAGTACCGAAAACCCATGTATGGCAATAATAGAAGTCCTGAATCGAATCCAGATTCGGGTATCTAATAGACGACCAGAAATCCACTTCTAGTAGTTATAGAAGTCCCGAACTAAACCTAGACTCGAGTATTTAATAGAAGACAAGAAATCCACTTCTGGTAATTATAGAAGTCCCGAACCAAACCCAAATTCGGGTGTTTAATAGAAGACCAGAAATCCACTTCTTTTAATTATAGAAGTCCCGAACTAAAGCCAGACTTGGGTATTTAATAGAAGACCAGAAATGCACTTCTGGTAATTATAGAAGTCCTAAACCAAAATCAGATTTGGGTATTTAATAGAAGATCCGAACCAAACCCAGATTCGAGTATTTAATAGAAGACTAGAAATCCACTTCTGGTAATTATAGAAGTCCTGAACCGAAACCAGATTTGGGTATTTGATAGAAGACCCGAAATCCACTTCTGATAATTATAGAGGTCCTGAATCAAAGCCAGATTCAAGTATTTAATAGAAGACCAGAAATCCACTTCTGGTAATTATAGAAGTCTTGAACCAAACCCAGATTCAGGTATTTAATAGAAGTCTAGAAATCTACTTCTGATAATTATAAATGTCCCCAACCAAACTCAGATTTGGGTATTTTAATATTGATAGTGCTTGAGTCACCGCCTCGGCTTTATGAGCCACTCTCTAGGTTTTGTTCTGATTTGCTAGCTACTTCCTTGAGCATTGTTTGCCCGTTTCAACCTTGTTCTTTAAGCAGAGGTTGTATGTGCTTTAAGTGACCCCTTCAAGCTTGTATTCCCTTCTATGGGATAAGATGTGAGCAGAGGATGTACGTGCTTTGAGTGCTCCCTTTGAGTTTTTGTTCCCTTTTGCGGGATAAGAAGCAAAGATGCAAGTAGAGGTAGAGCATGCTTATTTTTAGAGCAAAGGCAGAACGTGCTTGTTGATCATAGTCCTGAGCTCATAGCTCGATTGGTGAGCACACGGCTTATGTATCTATTAGCCCACAGCTCGCGTCGTGATGAGCACACGACTCGCACAGTGATGAGCACAGAGCCCGTGTAGTGATGAGCAAAAATTCTTAAAGTGGAGCCGAAGCTCCACAAATGGTCAAATCACTAATGACCATCAACGATTAAAAGGAAAAGTTTGACTAGACTCGGCTAGTAGATAGGTGAATTTATCCAAATGTTGCATAACTGCTAACTTAACAAAGTCCATTATCAGATACGAAACAAAAACTGTCATGGTAAAATCAACAACGTCGAATTGTTTAGAAAACCCTTCGATGTTACGATGTCTTTTGTTTCAGTCAAAGGCAAAATAACACAACTGTCATACAACACTCGGTGGTGAATATTTCATCCACACTAGACTCACTGTGTTAACTACTCTATTGCATCAAATACTACTCTTAGCCCCTTTTACTAAAAGAAAGGGGATTAGGTTCAAAGTTATCTAGGCCAAGACCTTACACTAAGCTTAGTATTACAGAACTACCAACTGAGCTCGCAATTTCTAGTAAGGTCATCTAAATAAGAACCATTCAAAGAATCAATAAATAAGTAAAAGATGTATGTTAAACTTAGCAGTTAATAGAATAACAATTACTCAGATTGGAAGAAGTATCGATAGGGGCTTATACAACACCTAACTTCCTTTCAAAAATGGGGGCACAAAATTGTTACATGTCCTGGAGTCTGGAAAATGCAACAAGCATGGGACATAGGACATTTACTGGAGTAATTGTCCATTGATCCATTGTTGTAACAATTTTTATGAGTAGAGTTAGAAGTTCTAGAACCATAGGCTTCCTGCTTACCTTTGAACCCAGTTCCATTATTATAAAAGCTAGTAAACCTAGATTTTGGAAGCGTAGGCATAGGCGCGGTCCCCGCTGTTAAGGCACCTGTCTTTAGACAAAGTAGTTGCTAGGTTGTTCCCTGTTTATTTTCGAAAAATTCTGCTAGGTGTCCTTCTCGACTGAGCCTCTGTATCATATCTTCCAGCACCTTGCATTTGTCAGTGTTGTGCCCATTTATCTTATGATATTCGTAGTACTTCCCTCCCTTAAACGACTTTGGATAGTTTTTGATTTTGAAAGATATTGGGAAGTTGATTCTTTCCTTTCTGATCTTTTTAAATCCGAGCTTCCTGTCTTAAGGTTTATGATCAGGTCGAGATTCCCTATCTTCTCCAAAGTGACCGAGTCTCTTCCTTAAATGATACAATTCCTCTATGCGAATGAACTTACTTGCTTGGTGATAAAATTCTAGTAGGTCTTGACATCCACATGTGTATAACTCCTTCCAAAATGGAGTATTCTCAACCAACCCTGAATGGACGGTGACAATCTTATCACGGTTGCTCATGTCTCCTGCTTTCGAAGCTTCAACATTATAGGTAATCGGCTAGAGACTCTTATTGTCCTTGTTTTATACTTATAATGGCGGTGTAGTCCACAATTGGATCCTTATAGCCACAAAATTGTGTAGAGAACTCATTAGAAAATTGTTCCCAAAAACAGATGGCTTTCCTTTGCTATCAGCGATACTGTTTAGCGACTGCTCCTCGTAGTGTGACTGGAAAATTTTGGCATCGGATAGCCTCTAAAGCACTGTGGAAATTCATATAACTCTCAAAGGCAGTGAGGTGCTCTTCGCGGTCCATGGTCCCATGATATATGAAACGTGGCGTATTTATACTATATGGAGCTTCAGTCATCATTATCTTACTATCTTCTGGTGGCAGTAGGCTTCTGTTTTCTTCTGAATTGGCTACCCCTCTTAATACTTGGTTGCTTCATCACAAAGCTGAACTGCTATGTAGATTTGATGTGGGTTTAATTTGGATATTGAACTCTCGAGGTGCCATCACTATCGATTCTGCCTCATAGGGTTCTAACTTTGAGGACCTTCGGTCCAAGTCTTCTTCAATAGATCTTCTAGTGGTATTGATTTGTATTACCAAGTGTAATATTTCCAATTCATTGATTGCTCCTTTGTCAAGTTCAAAGGTTCCTCCATTTCCAATTTTACTAAGTTGAAATTTGAAAGTATGTTATCTTCTCTAGTGGATAGTGCATCAAGATCTTTCTTCCCATTTCCTCATGGCCTAACCATTTTTAATTGCTTTTGAGTGTATCTTACTATAACGGAGGGAGGAATAAAATCAAGGGTTCAAGGCTATTATTCTTTGAAAAAAAAAATCTGATCAATGATGTTTGAAGTAGTAATTCAAGATTTAGGATATCCTTGTTGAAACCTTTTCATTCATGGTCTTCTTTCTTTAAGGCTTAATCCAGTAGGATGGAACAACTAGGGATGTAGTAGGTTATCCAAAGGATCGGAGGTTCAATCCCTCCTTTTTGCGCCAAAATGTTAACGATATTTTTCGTTAACGCCGGAATATATGGTATGATTGTTGATCTAGGGTAATCTAGTCCCTTTAAGCTTGATTGAATTCATCTCTCCTTAGGTATCAAGATCTTTAGTCCAAAGATTAGTTACTCTTCCTTCAGGAGGTGAGTATCGCGCTTACGAAACCTAAGGACCAACAGTTAACCTGGGATGGGACTACAACAATCGGAACTAAAATACACATTAAGGGTAGTTAGGTAATTGTTGGAGAGATTGGTTCGAGGAGTGTTGATACATATAAGCACAATAATGCACAATATAATACAAAAAATAGAAGAGAACAGAACAATTTATAGTGGTTCGGTTTGGACTGAACCTAGATCCAATTTATGGGCATTGATGGTTTATTCACGGGGGAGGTTAAATAAGAAATCCCCAGTTTGATTTACAAATTAGGGTCTGCTCTCTTAGAAAATAGTACAAGATTGTGGAATGAGGAAGAGACCCCTAGGGTCTTATTTATAGAGGATTTGGGTCCCCTTTAGCAGCGATCTGGTGGAAGCATCACTACTGCTTCCGTTATATAGGCTTCAGCCTGTTCTAACGGTTTCCGGTAGTGATTCTCTATATCGGTGCCATGGCTTCAATATTGGCTTGCCTTAGTGGTCTCTAACCTTGGAACTGATTTCTCATTGTTGTCTCGCTTTCGGGAGCTTTTCAGTTCTAGTGTCGACCCACTCTTATGCTTCCTGGTTTAGATGTCGAGGTCACAAATACTTCATTACTGGTACTATGTAAATGCTTTGGTGTTGTCATTACGTAAAGACTTTGGTATTGGCCTAGCTGCTTTCTTTACTTTGTATTTGGTTTTGCCTTCATCAATACTGCCTTTTAGTATTTGGTTCCATCTTCATTTTCGAGTGTCGACCTCGCGCATTGGTATCGACATCAGTTTGTTGGTATTGTTTGCCTCCATTATCCTGTCATATTTGTTTCCAGCTCTCTATCTTTTCTTCATGAGTTTGGTTTCACTGTAATGCCTTCTTTTTAAGTATCTAGGTATCGACCATACGATGTTAGTTCCTTGACATTTGGATTAATTCTTGTTGCCTTCACTTGGGGCATAAAACCTATGTCTTCACCCTTAAATCTTTGGTTTCATGTCCACTTCTTTATTACTTTGGTATATGCTTCGTTATCTGGTGCTTATTATTACTTCGACCCTTTTTTGATGTTGGATCATTGGATGTCGTTTTCTTAACATTACTTGTTTCGGTGTTGACACCAAGCTAATTGCTCATTTCACGTTGGTGTCGACACCATGCCTTCGTTCTCTCCTTTCCTTGCTCTTTTGGTAAAGTTGTCGACTTGACACCTTTACACTTTAATATCGCTTGCAGGTCTCTATTTTAAGGCTAACTCCACCAGCCTTTCCTTCATGTCTTGGTCTCGTCTCTAGCTTTTGTCGGCTTCCTCTGGAACCTTTTATTTTGCCATTGGTTCCAATACTTCTTTTTATGCCTTTTGCAACTAGTATCGGATTCGCAACGTTCACCCTTCGCTCTTTGTGCCAAGCTAGTTGTCCCCAAGGTTTTTCCTGTATGGTTTCGGCTTCACCGCCTCAAGCCTCTTTCTTTTCCTTGTTTTGAAGCTTCCATTTATTTACATTTGATCAATGCAAATTTTGGTGTTAATAAAGCCTAAAATAGAAAACACACTAGATAAGCTTTATGTATATGAGGTTATGCCTTTTGAGTTAATTAATGCGCTAACATATTTTATTTATTTGATGAGTAGGATATTTAAAGGATGATTCAATAAATTTGTAGTGGTGTTTGTAGATGATACTTTGGTGTTCTCAAGGAGTGATGAAAAATACAAGGCCCACTTAAGAGAAGTATTAAAGTCCCTAAGGAAAAACCAACTTAAGGCTAAATTTTTAAATGCCACTTTGGAGAAAGGAGGTAAGATTTATAGGGCACGTTGTCTTTGAGCAAGGAGTAGCAATAAACCCTGCTAAGGTTGAGTCTATCCTAGGATGAAGAGTTCCTAAGAATGCAACTAAAGTAAGAAGCCTTATAGGATTAACAGGCTATACTAGAAAATTCATAAAGTACTTTGCAAGGATAACCACTCCATTAATTCATTTAAATAAAAAGAACCTTGTCTTCTCTTAGGATGCTAAATATGCCAAGGCATTTAAGGAGCTTAAAAGATTTTTGACTTGTGTATCCGTGCTCACTATTTCAGCTGGAATCAAGCCATTTTGGGGTTTTATTGATGCCGATGGCATAGGATTAAAAGCATTTTTAATGAAAGAAGGGAAAGTTTTTCTTATCCCAATAGACAATTGAAGGATCATGATAAAAGATACTCAGTGCATGATTTTGAATTGGTAGTCCTTGTTACTCCCTGGAAGAGGTGGAAGTACTATATTTTAAGAGAAAGTTTCAAGTTGTTACCGACTATAAATCGCTTAAATGTCTTTTTTCCAAAAAAATAATTAAACTTTAGGCAATATAGGTGGATAAAGGATCTCTACTCCATAATTTTGGTATTTAATATACCTTTGAAAATGGAACTTTGTCGCTTACCCTCTTAGTTGAAGGCACACTATACTTAGTGCTATATCTGAGTGGAAGCAGTTAGAGTTTCTTTTGACTTTTCATTTCCAAATACCAACTAAACATGCCCAAGGCATGTTTGTCGTTATGGAGATTAGGCCATATATATTGGATAGATTGGGGATTGCCACTTAAAGGATGAGAAAACAAAGATGATTCTGTATAAGAAAAAGTTGGTGGAGAGTCTTCCACACTCTATAGGTATCTTATTAATGAGAAGGTATGTGTGAAAAGAGATGGACTACTTTGTGTTCCAAAGGTTAATGATATTTTAGAGGAGGTACTTAGGGAATGCCATCATTCTAGGATGACTACACCCTAGAAAATATAATATGAATTAGGATATAAGGAAGATTTCCTTATGGGCATGAACGAAAAGAAGTATGCTGGGTTTTTTGCGAGGTGTTTGACTAGTCAAAAGATCAAGGTTAAACAAGGAAACTTAGAGGATTGTTACTGCCTTTAGAAACCCTGCCTAGGAGATGAGAAGATACTAAATCACCTCATGAGTTAATTAGGCTCTACCGTAACTACTAATTCGTCAATGTATGTTTGTAGATGGAATGATAGAAAATGTGTGAACACCTACCTACTTTTTAAGAGGCCCACCAAACACCTGACTTCTCCACTCTTTATGCAACTGGGATGGTCCCAATAACTTATGGATTAAGCTTTCAGCATTACATATCTCGGTAATAAGCAGCTACCAAGTGGTAAGTCTCCATGCATGGCTATCATTTGCAATTTCCAATTTTTTTCTTATCAGTGAAGTGCCTCTACTTATATAGCATCTTAGAATACCTTAGATTTAAATAGTCCACACTACTGACATATCTATCGTTGAATTCTTTGCAACGTGCTCCACCACATTCTTCTTCACCCTAGGCCAACGGGAGCTATCTTCGAATCCTTTGACAAGCTCAACGAAACTCCCTTTTTAGGTCTATAGGCAGGACAACATGATAACAAATAATGTCTTTCTTTTTAGTGGACTAGCATTTAAGTTTCATCGGTGAACCCCAAACTCCATCCCCATTTGGTTATAGTTATTACAAATGCACGTTGCCTTATTTATGGTGAACATGATATTACTATAATGAACTCATAGACCAGGTTGTGCACTTTTCACTTATTTTCATGTGAATCAGGAACAAAAAATATGTTATGCACAATGATCGCTATCTTGTAAACTGAATAAATAGGATAGTCCTTTCGGTTCAGCTGATGACTAAAAATTACTAATCTTACCTCTTAGTCAATTTTCTTCTAAGTTACCAAATAGAGCTTTCGATAGAATATCTTTTATATCTTAACAAACAATAGTCAAGACATTTACTTCATGTCCTAAAATCATAAAACTTTTTTTTTTTTGAAAATTGGTTGTCTTTATTGCTAAACCAAATTAAAGACCTACTTTACAAGCCTCGTTAAAACCTTGCAATCCCCCTACTGGGTACCTTACAATGAAAAAGAGTACTCATAAAATAGGCCAAATACAAAACAAGAACCAGCTAAAATAGTCGAAAGAAAATACATCAAAATAATAACATAAAACAAAGAAAGAAGGTCCATCCTCTCGGCCCACTTTGAGCCCAATTGACCCACCACCAACAAACTTGTTCAAACTCATCAGTTTAACCGGCAACAGTAAGTTCTATACCCCATTTGCTTAACAGCTGTATGCTCCTCGAGTTCCGTGCAGTCTTCGTTCCATTTCCTTGAACTAGATCCACAATCTCTTTTTCAATTCTCAGAAGTAAAATTGAAGCGGACGATCTCTTGCTCTGAAAGATCCTCATGTTCCTTTCTCTCCAAAGAAAGTAAACTGCAGTGGTGAATGCTCCAAAAACTATGTCTCTGGTTTGATCTTTGTTTGGGAACCACAAAAATAAATTCTGTGCTTCCTCTTTAACATCAGCAAGCAGATCTAAAGGTATTTCTAACTTTCCTTTCAGTGATTTCCATATATAAAAAGAATAATCACACTGAAAAAATAAATGAGAAATTGATTCGGGATGATTATCACATAAAGGATACATGATATTCTCTATTGAACTAAAACGAAGCAGTCGATCTTTAGTATTTAATCTTCCCAGTACTGCTAGATAAGATATAAAGGACATTCGTCTACTATTTTCCTTATACCATACCACTGAAAATAAAGTATCAGATGGGTCCTTAAATCTTATATACTCCCATGTTTTATGAAAAGAGAAATCACCTCCTTCACACCATTCGTAAAGATCCTGGCTTTGATTAGTATGAATTGGAATTGAGCTAATTTCTTCAATTAATTCTCTCGTTGCAGGGTGAATTTCAGGATGGAAAGCCTCATTTCTAATAATCATATCCACTGTTTGCTTAGGATGCCCAATGATCTAAAGTTTATCATAACTAAGAAGATCTACCATACATTTACAATTTATCCATGGATCAAACCATAGATAAGTATTTTCCCCTTTGAATATTTTCCTATTAAATAATTGCCTTGAATTTGATCTTAATTTCAGAATTGATTTCCATATACTAGATGCATTTGGGTCACTAACCATTGACCAGAAAAAAATCATTTTTACAATATCTGTTATGGATCCATCTACTCCATAAAGATGAATTAGATAGAAAATTCCATAACAGTTTCACACAAGCAACTTTTTTTAGGTCAGAAAATCTCTTCAAACCAATCCCCCCCTCATTCTTAGGTTTACACAAGGTAGACCAAGCTACTTTATGTGTAGTTCCACCCCAAAAAAAATCAGCACATAAAGACTGCAATTTATCCAAAGTAAACTTTGGAATTTGATATATAAGTAGCCAATATAAAATGATTGGGGTTAATACTGAATTGATAAGCTCAGCACGACCTGCAAAACTCAGTAATTTAGTCTCCCATCCTTGAATCTTGCTCTGCACTCTTTGAATCAGTGAATTACACTCTAAATAGTGCAAATAATTAGATGATAAAGGGACTCCTAGGTATTTAACTGGCAATGTACCTTGATCAAATCCCAAAATATTCCTTATTTCTGAATGATTTAAAACTGAAGTACTAAAAAATATTTTAGTTTTTGTAGCATTGACATTCAAACCTGCAAACATGCTGAGCTTCTAAAAAATCATATTTAGACAGTTTGCATTTTGACATGAAGCTTTTCCAAATACCAGTAGGTCGTCTGCATATAATAGATGAGAAATCACAGGCTGAACTTGACTGCTAGGCTGAAAAGAATTAGAAATGATAGCTTCATCCATTAGAAATGTAAAATATTGTATAGCCAGAGCAAATAAGTAAGGAGAAAGAGGATCTCCTTGTCTTATTCCTCTTGTAGATGAAATGAAACCCTTTGGAATTCCTTGAATCATTATAGAAAAAGTAGCTGTTGTCATGCATTCATAGATCAGATTTATAAAGTGAGTAGGAAACTGAATACACTCCATCACATAACAAAAGAATTCTCTATTCACTCTGTCGTAAGCCTTTTGTAGATCTACTTTAACACTCATTTTTGGCATACCTGATTTCCTGAAGTCTCTCAACAATTCATGTGCAAGTAAAATATTGTCACCAATATTTCTTCCTTTTATAAATGCACTCTCAGAAAAGGGAGGAAAGTTTTTAATCTATTACATAAAATTTTCGAATTTTTTTTGTAATAGACATTACAACATGATATGGGCCTATAATGAGAAATTTCTGATGGTCTATCATTTTTTGGTATTAGTGTTATAAAAGTATGATTTAAAGCTCTGGGAAGTTTTCCTGAATTAAAAATATCTGATATAGCATTTAGCAAATCAGATTTTATAGTTTCCCAATGCACTTTAGAAAATTTAACACTAATACCATCTGGACCTGGACTAGAATCATCACGGATAGAAAATACAGCTTCTTTAACTTCATCAAGTTCAATATTCCTCACTAAATTTCTTTGGCCTTGGTCATTAATAAAAGAAATTGGTTGAAAACTTGGAAATCCAGATGAACTTGAGCCATTAAACATAGAAGAAAAATAATCAATGGCTTCAGTTTCTATATCATCAGGTTTATACAAAAGATTCCCATTTGAATCAATCAGAGCTCGAATCTGGTTGAAATATCTTATATTTGACATTCTAGAATAGAAAATTTTAGAATTTGTATCACCTTGTTACAACTAGGAAATTTTTGCTTGTTGTTTTAAACCTTTGAATACCATAAACTGAACATTATGAAAATCTCTTTTAGCATGCAGGTAGTCATCATACAAATGAAGGTCCTTAGGATGAAGATCCACATCTGATTCTAAAAGAGAGATTTTCTGTTCTGCCAATGTAAGATTAGAATCAATTCTACTTCTGGTTTTATTCCAATTTTTAAGTTCTATTTTACAGTTTTTTAGTTTCTGCAAAAACTGATAACTATAAAAACCCCAAATATTAGAACTTAAACCTCTTTGAATTGTTTCATTATAACCATCATAACAAAACCAATCATTTCTATACCTAAAAGGGAACCTCTTGAGTAGGGATAAGATCCAATAGAATAGGATTATGATCACTTGATTTTTGTGGAAATGAGAGAGCTTTCATATTAAGAAACTGATGCAGACATACATTATTCACCAAAATTTTATCAATGTTAGTAGCAACTCCTCTTCTTCTCCAAGTAAAATTAAATCCCAAAGGCTTTAAATCAGTCAAACCTGTTTGTATTAAGAATTTTTGGAATTCTCTTATGTGCTGATATGGAATTGGAGCTCCTCCTTTCTTATCATTTGGTGATAAAGAATTATTAAAATCCCCCATTAAAATCCAAGCATTTGAATAAGAAATTGATTCTCTAACAAGAGTTTTCCATAGAACTAATCTTTCTGCAAAAGTATTACTGCCATAGATAACTATGAAATACGTCATAAATCCACCTTGATTAACTGCCTTCACTGTCAAATGTTGTGGAGAAAAAGAAATCAGATCTAGATGCCAAACCTTTGAGTCCCAAATTAACAAAATCCTACCTGAACTCAAGCCAGAATTATTTGTCAAATATTTCCAATCATTAGGTAATAAAGAAGAAAATAACACCAAATTTACTGATGATAATTTGGTTTCAACTAAACCAACCATAGTTGATTTAGTCTTATTAAGGAGTGTGAATACTTCTTTCATACGAAAATATGTATTCATACCCCTAACATTTCATGAGATTAGTGTCATTTAATAGATGAGGAACTCCTCGTAGCTCTTTTAGCAGGAGTATGGTTTTTAGGTATTGAGCTTTGGAAATAATTTGCATTTTTGTCAACCAAAGATGAAACTTCAACTTGCTTTCCTTTATCCTGATTTTTCACTTTATCTGTCTCCTCTATATGATCTGCAACATTATTTATCATGTCTGGAATCAGATTTTCTGGAAGTTTAGAAGAATTCAAATCTACATTATTGCCAGAGGAATTAACAGATTGAGATTGGCCAAGTTTTTGAGCTTCAGTGTTATCTGAATTTCCATTCCTTTGAGAATCATGAATTTCATTTTGAGGTACAGGAATATCATTTTGAAGTACAGAATTATCATTTTGAGCTTCAGATTCATTATTTTGTGTTTCATTATAAATGTCAGGAGGTTTCCATCTTGGATCTGTGGATTCTTCAAGATATTCTTCATCATGACCAAATAAACAACATTGAAGACATTTCAGAGGTACATATTCATACTCAACTTGTATTATTAAATTCTGACCATTATGCATATGAATAGGAATTTCAGTTTTGGGCTCAATTGAGGTGTCCACAAAAATTAGGACTCTAGCATATTTCGTGTACTTTTTCTCAGCTGTATTAACATCAATCAAGAAGGGTTTTGAAATAAAACTAGCCTTCATTTGAATAGCTTCATTTGTCCACAACTCTAAAGGTAGATCTAATAATCTTACCCAGATCTGAACCATTGAACTTTTTTACTGTTAAAATCAAAACCAGGGTACCAAATCTCAACAAACATTAATCTACCTAAGTAAGAATATGTAGTACACTCTGTAAGTCGATCAAAGTCATCTTTGAGATCAAATTGAACCACAAAGTTAAAACTAGGAGTTACATGAACATTGAATGTAACAATAGGTTTCCAAACTTTTGAGACATATTCCTTAAGTTTTATAGTAGACAACCTGAAATGGATCGGAATCAAAGCAATAGTATTCTTCCATGAGATCTCAGATTTGTTGTATATACTTCCAAGAATAAAAACATAATTTGGAGCTGGTTGCACAAACTCGAGCTTCCGATTGCTCAGATCCGAAGCCAGATCTGAAGTTGATGAAGGATTTGAAACTGCATTTGGATGTGATTTATTTAGGAATGAAGATGTATTAATCGATTTGTTTTGATGAGAAAAAGTAGATGTATTATTGTGGTTTGTTTCCACCATTAAAGAGTTGTAAAACACATATGTATTAATGAACTTAAAAAACAGCCTATTAGACCCATATTTTATCTTCCTTTTTCAACAAAGCATGAATGTGCTTCCTAAAAGAAGCTAGGTTCCACTTTTCAATGTTAATGAACACTCCTAGTCCAAAAAACCGAGTAACCACACTTTTAACCATCTGAAGTAGATTTTGGGTAGGATAAAAATTCTAGCCCAGTAAACAATCGTAGAAAAACCACTAACTTAATCTATTTTTCTAGCAAATCTAAGGAACGATGATCTTTTTTTAAAATAAAAAAAATGCTATATAACAAAAGTGTAGAAAAAAGACTTCCTCCAATGGCGCACAAAAATAGATTAATAGTCAATAAACGACTACCAGATCTGTAAAAAATACAGCGGACAAAAGAAAAAAAAGTATAGGCCAGCGTTGAATCAAAATCTACAAGACGTAAGCCACCACTTCCAGGAATAAGAGGTGCAAACATGAGAACAAAAGCGCCAGCCCAAGTGATCCCAAAGCACACATGAGAAAGAAGCTGCCTGAAATGGTGGCAAATCTCGTCAACTCTAAGCTAGAGCATCAGATGCGTCTACCCAACCAAAGCTGTAAGAAACCTATAATCTAGGACCTACATGACTAGAAAAC
This sequence comes from Allium sativum, assembly GCA_030737875.1. Taxonomy (NCBI): domain Eukaryota; kingdom Viridiplantae; phylum Streptophyta; class Magnoliopsida; order Asparagales; family Amaryllidaceae; genus Allium; species Allium sativum. The sequence continues at coordinate 672,079,287 of CM060909.1, read as the reverse complement.
AGCGTAAGACATAAAAAAAAGGGAAGGTGAAAGAATAGGGAGCAAAAACAAATAGAATCAACCAATTTCCCACGTGGAGACGGAGGACTAGATGTGATATCAAAGGTACGTTCCAGATTAGCAGAGCGGGATCCAACAGCTCCCATGAAAGGCCTACCACGGAAGGCAAGGAATACGTTATTCCTTGCCCTCCATATGATGTTGGGAGAGTCGATAGGAGATTTATCGAAGATGGACTTATTCCGCTAGCATCAAAGACGCCAGCAGATAAGACAAGGTATCAGACGAAAGTGAGAAGAGCGGACATATTTGCCTGAGGTGCCAGCCCTTCAGATAAACAACAAATCAACCATGGAAGAGGCATTACCTCAGAGACCAACCAAGTTCCCGAAGTAGATCCAAACAGATCAGGCACAAGAACCGACGAAAAATAAATTAGTATTGGACTCGGAATCGCTCGACAACATCTGCAACGGGATATAAGCAGGATGCCAATTCATTGAAGATTCTCGTCTAGCACTTTGAAGATTCTCGTCTAGCAGTAACCCTTCATGAAGATTTCTCCCCATAAACAAAGAAACTTTCGGAGGGAGTTGGACATTCTAAATGAAAGAGAAGATAGGGGGCATTGGAGAAGTGGTTCTTGTTGGATCTAGATTAACCCTAGAGGGGGTTGAATAGGGTTTATCACAGTTTTTAACTGAATTAAAAAAACTGACAGGATATTACAATAATAAACATATCACAAAATGCAGCAAAAATAAAAGTGTTGAAAATAAATCACACAGATATACCCAGCTATGGCAAAACCATGCCTACTGCTGCATTCCTAAGGTTTCTGCTAGGTAAAAGAACAGATCCCGCATACAAGACCATGTACACTCGCGAACCCCTCGCTCCTATTCTAATCCTACGCTCAAAACCCTAGGCTGATCGATATCCCCTCGATCAGATTTTCCCTGGTTACAATCCCGTAACCAGTAACTCTAGTTTTACAGACTCTAGCAACTGTTAGTTAACCCAAACTAAATTCCCTAGATTTTACAGACACTAGAACTGTTTGGACGAATTTCAAAACAAAAGGAAAATACAAACAAAATTAAAAACATATAAAATAAAAACCCTAGGACTTAAAAATAAGGGTCATCCCCTTTTTAAATCATTAGCAAGGTTAAGCCCACCAGCTATGTCACTTCTACACATTTGCTTGGTCATACATGTATACTGCACCCATGCTTGACATTTGCTCGAACCTGATTCATACTATTTTCTGTGTACATGCAATATTGATCACCTGCACATGTTTGTGTACACTTGTATTTGCATTATAACTCCTCCTTGCTCACATTTGCTGACAGTTTACATGCACCATGCTTTGTATTTTACTTGTGCACATGTGCATTGGGCTTTTGCTGCTATGCAAGTATACATACATCCAACTTGCTGTCTTGACATCTTGCTGCATGTTAACATCATGTTGAACTATTTTAAACTGCCTGTACTTGGCTACTCTGACTTGACTTGAAAACTTGTTGCATCTTTATACATGCATCTTGTATTGCTGAACCATGTCTCGACCACTTTCATGTTGAGCCCATGCATACTAATTCGTTGTTGAACCGATGTTATAGCTTGTACCGACCCGGAATTTTGGGGCCAATTTAAAATTTTCATTTTAGAAATTTTAAGGGAATTTTAATATTTAAGATAATTTACTTTTAATAATAACGACTAAAACTTTAGTTTGAAATGAATAAATTCAATTTAATTATAAAAGGAGTTTAAAACAGCGTTGCAGTTTGAAATTTTGATTTTAAACTTTAACTGAATGTACAGGATTCAAATTAAATCGGATTTCAGTAAAACCAGAAATATTTAAATTTGTTTAATTATATCTTTCTAACGAAGCTGAAAATTTGAAATTTCGTTTTAAAAATCAAAAGTTATGTCCAGTTTCAATTTTTGAAAAGTCGCTATAGAATTTATATATATTTTAATTAAATATATTGGCCTTAAAAATAGTCATTTTTCAAACGACCTCTGTTTTCGATGAAACCACTTTTGTTGGAACCGAAATGTCAAATTATTACTAAGTTTCAATTTTCATAATGTTTCGAATTAATATGTGAGCGCGGCAAAAGAAAATGTGTTTTGACTGTTTCAGTCAAATTTAATCGACTAGAAAATGGCCATTTTTCCAACAGTCTCAGAATTCAACGAAATTAGTCTCGATAGAACCGTATCGTCAAAACATAACTAGAAATAATTTTTCTGTAATTTTTAGAGTTTGTATGTGATCCCGGTAATTTAAAATTACGTTTGAATTTAATAATTAAATGATTTATAATTGAATTTAAAGAAAAACATATCGTAACAGTCGAATTGGGTTACGAAACATGTTCCATTATGTGACATTCGTTGGATTTAATTTGGACTTCCGGACGATATAAAAATTTAATAGAATTAAATTAATTAAAATAAATGGAAAATACGCGTATAAATACTCCACATATACGCTAACCCTAAACTCTACTACACCAGCCACCATATGCCATCGTTCAATGGCTGAGGTGCTCCGAACTTCAATCCTTTCGATCTCCCAAATTACACAATAATATTCTATACTCCCAAATACAAATCGAAGAAAAAAGGGAGCTCGTTGTTCTGAACGGTGATGATCGTCGTTAACGTCCTGTAGTGATCGGGATTCGACCAAGAAGGGGCGGCGCTTGGAGGAGGATTGGCGAGGCAGGGGGGTGCGAGTTGGCCATGGTTGGGGGCGGAGGTAGGTGGCGCCGAGGCGGTCGGAATGGCGGGGGCTGATGGGTTTCCGGCGGAGCATGGCGGCGGCGAAGGTGAACCCTAGTTCACGATAATGGGTTCGAAAAATTCCAGTAAACAACGATGTAGGAGATGAAGGGTAATAGTTTAATTAAATTATTAATTAAATAATTAAGTGGTTTTAAAAGTTTAAACGTTGATAACTTTTTCATACAGCGACGAAAACACGAACCGTCAGTTACGTTGAACTTGTATCTGAAAATACTATGCTATGGAAAAGACTAGAACTGAAACGGAACAATTCTGAATTTCAAGAAATTTCAAACGTGTACTGTTCAGAATTTGACTATCGGTGAGAAATCAATTTTATTTATTTATCTATTTATTCATTATTTAAAAACAATTATGAATTTGTTATCACAGATCTACAGTTATTTCCTGTTTTCTATTATTTATGATTGTTCTGTGTGGAATGTAATGTATGGATCTGTTTGTTGTTTATGATGAATTGTAATGTTCATGTTCTGTTAAAATAAATTAAAAATACCTCCTTGTTAGAAATGATGGGTAGATCAAAGTTTACATTTTTTTGTTAATTAGATTTAACATGCTTTTTCATAGGAAAATGTTATCAAAATAAACATGCCTTTTTCACTAGAAGCTGTTTATATTAAATAAAGATAACATCGTGGTTAGATTATATGTTATGTAATGAAGAGGAACGTTTTGGTTTATAAAATGTGGTACCGGTATTAAAATAACATTTCGATACAAAATGTTACATAGGAAATTAAAATAACATTTGGCCAGAAAATGTCATATCATAAATAAAGATGGCATTTTTAAATAGAAATTTGTTAGAAAAATAAAATGACATTTTTGACTAGAATTTACATTTTATGTAAATTATGACATTAAAAATAGAATTTACATTTCATGACGTTAAAAATTGAATTTACATTTTATGTAAATTATGACATTTAAAAATAGAGTTTACATTTTATGTAAATATGACACTAGAAATAAATTTTACATTTTATGCAAAAGTGATATTAAAATTAGAACTTACATTTTTATGTAAATGGTGATGTTAAAATTTGAAAGATTAACATTTCCATTGTAAAATGTGACATTATAGTAAAATTAACATTTTATTTGAAAATATATTATGTATATAAGATAAATATTTTTATACATTGAAAAGAATGACATCCTTGTGTTAAACTTGTTTAGTGAACAAAATCCACATTTTGTTGATATTAAAAGGATTATAACAAAATTCACATTTTGTTAACATTTTTGTATATTAAGGATGAATTAGAAAAATGATCATATTTTTACAAGCAGAATATGCTGACATTAAAAATATACCTTTTAATGTAAAATAGAATATTAGAGAGACGTTCATATTTGACAAAGCAAAATATGTTAACATTAAAATCGTATATTCAAAGGAAGGGTTACATTTTCATGTAGCAAAATAAATAAAAGATTTCATCCCTATGTAATATTAGAAATATTCATTTTGTCCGTTAGAATGAATTCCACCAAATATTCATTTTTGTGTCAAAGAATGATTAGTGAAAGTGAAAACAACCTTTTTATTTGAAATAATGTTTTACAAATAAAAATAATAATAATAACATTTTTGAATTGACATTTGTTTTGTAAATAAATATCTACATTATGTTTACATTAAAAGGATTTGTTTAAAAATTGCATTCATGTTTACATTAAAAGTATTTGTTCAAAATTGCATTTCGATTTCATCAAAAAGGATTAGTTAAAATGAACATTTTGATTTCATCAAAAAGGATTAGTTAAAATGAACATTTTGATTTCATCAAAAAAGATTAGTTAAAATGAACATTTTGATTTCATTAAAAAGGATATGACAAAATTCATATTTTATTTACATAAAAAGAGAATTAGACAAGTTGTCATTTGGTTTACATAAAAAGAGAATTAGACAAGTTGTCATTTGGTTTACATAAAAAGAAATAGACAAATTGTCGTTTTGTTTACATAAGAAGAATTAGACAAGACCAAATTGTCATTTTGTTAATTGATAAAAGAATAATGTTATTTTTTTTGCATTAGTATAGAATAACATTTTTTTTTACAACAAGTGTATTAAAATAAAAACACCATTATTGTTAGAAATGTTATGCTGAAGTTATAACATCATTTTGATATGAAATGTATAAACATGTGATTTTACATTTTAATGTAAATGAGGCATTAGAAAATATACATTTTGATATAAAATGCATTTGCATTTGATTTCACACTCTTAGTGTAAAGGGTACATTAAAAATATAAACATTTTATTTTAAAGACGTATTTACGTGTAATTCACATTTTTAATGATAATTAGAATTCATTAAAAAGAATGAATTTGGAAAATGTATATTTTTATACATTGAAAAGAATGAATTAGTAATGGACATTTTTGTCACTTTAGAAAAATGAATTAGAAAACATTCACTTTCGCCACTTTGAAAGAATGAAGTAAAAATGGACATTTTTGCCACTTTAAAAGAATGAAAGTTAATATCTTTATTGTCGATTCGTTACAATAAAAAGATCATATGTTAAAAATATGATATTAGCGATGGCCTGAAATATATGTCTGTGATGTTGAAATGTTTGATGTGTTAAATAAAATGCTAGTATATTCAAACTGAATATTACACTTCCATGTACAAGTCACCCGACTTGTTTATGTGATTGGGACGATAATTTTCACACATCGCCCAAGTGCACAAATAATTTATTATTTGTTTGATGGATGAAACCCCACACGGGTATTGGGATGATATTGGATACATATTGATCCCAATATTTAGTTATCTGTCAATCGATGGATTGACAGGCTGTGATGAGCGTCAGTTATTTACTTTAATGCTCACACAGTTATAGATTCCACTTTGGTCGTCATTTGGATGTTTGATAATTATTTATCATGATTGTTGATTCCATACAAAATATATGGTTGTTGGTTGAGTCACATTCCAATAAAGAATATTCTAGAAAAAGAATATTTTAGAAAATATATTTTTGAAAAGAATATTTTAGAAAAAGAATATATTTTAGGAAAATATATTTTTATTGAAATGCACTAGTTATCAACTAGAATAAATCATTAAATTTAGATTTAATAAGTTTTCCAGTATGTCAATATTTAATTAAAATTAAATTAAATAAAGTGGATTTGGGTTTGTCATGAATAGTGTCTTAAATAACACTGTTCTTAAATCCCGTATGTAAAAAAAATCTTTTAATTTAGCTTATTAAAGTTTTTAATTATATTTAGTAATTGGAATAAAATAAAAGGCGAGTTGGGTTTATTGTGAACTGTGTTTCTAAGCAACATTTGTTCTTTAACCCAACTGACAGTGAAAATATGATTTTAATTTATAAATCTTTTATTAAGATTTAAATGGGAATTTTCCCAAAAGTAAAGTTTTCCAATTTAATATATTAAATTGGAATTGAACGGAATTCGAATTAATAATAACCGAGATAAGCTTCTGTAAAAGAAGACTGGTACTACGTATGGGATTTAAAAGGCTTTGCCGTTATTCCATGTATATTATTGGTCGGATACAGAAATTTATAACGATTATATATTGATTTGATTTCTGTAAAGATTCCATATTTCATGGAAGATTATTTTGGGTTTACGGTGAACTATGTTTTTAAATGACATTAGTTCTTTAACCCAGTTAAAGATAAGATTAATTTCTTGAATTTAAATAATCATTGAATAATGATTTTTAATATCTAGAACCAAATTGAGATTTTAATAAATCTTTTATAAGAAAGTTTTAAGTGCAAAGTTAGAGAATTTATCTTTGATAAAATAATGTGAATATTTTATTTAAAGGAATATTCTAAATTGGAATGAGGCGTTGGATGTGTTTTTATAGTACTTGATTTTTAATCATAAATACGCGAATTATCCAGAAAGACCAGGTTTAACCCATTCCGAATAATTACTACGACGACGAAGAGTCGAAGATGAAGACGGTGTTTTAAGACCGACGATCTTCACATCGAACGGATGTATTGCTACAGAGACCCTTGATGTGAGTAGCTACCTTGAAGGGGCTTCAGTGGTGGTCGTCCAGACTATTGTTGATTGTTCGGATTTGGTTTTCGCTCAGACCCAGAGCATAAGCTAGTAAATGGATGCGTATCTGACATTGGATTTCATTCCATGTGAATTAAATCGATTTCTATTAATGTATGTCTGTTTGGTGGTGGAGGATTTATTCTCTACTTAACACCCTGGTATATATTAATAGCGATTGATCGCATGGCGTGAATTGTCAATGTGGCACGCCAAGATGCAATTGATCAAGGCTTTTGTTGAAAAGCAGGGCCTTGTGGGATGATCAAAGCATAGCCTATTATGGCATAGCTTTGTGTATATCGTGACTTCGCGAGCCTCACACCCCGGTAAGAGTCAAAAACGGGATATGGACTGCAGGGAGTGCACACGTTTCTTTCTAGCTAGTGGTAGTGTCAGTGCGTTGACACGGCCTGGCATTTTACTTATGTGGATGATGGATTTTGAGGCGCCTCGGATTTTTATAGGCCGATAGTGGTCATATTATAGGTTCAAAGGAACTGGGAAACGTGTGTTCAGACATAACCAATCCACTGCCGATAGGCGGGGACCGGCCCTGAAGATCCAAGAGTTCACTGCGGGGGATCCTGAGGCATTTACTAGAGTGTCTCGAATCGGAGAGGAGCTTGCCCCTAGCCTCGACTCATGATGGAAATCCAATTTCCAATACGACCTTGCGGTTTTGATTGTAGAACTAGTATGGCGACATAGTAGGATGGGGTACTATGCCGTCTATGATTAATACATTATGATTGAAATTGTTTTTGAAATATATATACCCATAGATATACACACTAATATTAAATCCTTTTTATCGTATCTAGCATCTTTTGACCATTATAAAGTAAAACCCCATCCTTCGGTTTGCGTTGCATTGTGTGATGGGACTTGGGTCTTATAATGGTTTCATTTTTTCTAAAAAGCATTGCGTTGTTTAACATTTTTACTTTATTTTATGCACTGGCAATCCAATGGAGTAAACCCGTTCTGCGTTAGCGTCGTGGTCCTGTGATTAGCCTTATTATTAGATAAGTTAAGTGTGACAGCCTGGAATTTCGCTCGATCCAAATCAGTCGTTAAACCGATCTAGACCGTTCGAAACCCCTGATCGTTTTGAGAACATGACAAAATAGAACGCAGACGGAAGAACATTTCATTGTTTATTACAACAATTCCATCAGAATACAAGAATATACAGAGTATGAATGAATAAATTACATTCGATGAATATCAGAGATTACAATAAATTACATAGCAGCGGAAAAACAATATAAAGCACAACTGAAAGTAATACACGGATACAGAGCTTTCCGAGCATCGTTCCACCTGTAAATCAGGATCCTGTGAATATAAATCTGCAAAACCAAAACTACAAGCTGCCCGTGTCGAAAATAGGGGCACCCAGAGTTTTGGTTAAAACAATAAACTCCAGGTCAGTCATGTGACTGGTGTGAGAACTAAAACAGTTATTTAAAACTTTACTTTAAAAGAGAGTAATTCAAGGGACCACGCCGTATAACACGGAACGGGTTTCCTCCCAAGAATACTAGTGCATAGAATAAATAGCGCAATGCTTTTTCAAAAAATGAAGCTATTATAAGACCCAGGTCCCATCACACAATGCAACGCAAGCCGGAGGATAGGGTTTTCCCTTATAATAGCCAAACATGCTTGGTACGTTTAAAACAAATCATTTGATACTATAATAAGTGTATAGTGTCAAACCAATTTCAATCATAAATATCAATCATAGGCGGCATAGCTACCATCTACTATGTCGCCATACTAGTTCTACAATTAAAACCGCAATATCATGTATTGGAAATTGGATTCCGTCATGAGTCGAGGCAAGGGGCAAGCTCCTCTCCGCGTTCGAGACACTCTAGCAAATATCTCAGGACTACACACTCTGGGCAATCCTGGAATCGGCTGGGCCGGTCCTCACTTACGTTAGAGGATTGGTTATGCCTGAACACACGTTTCCCGGTCTTTACAGACCTATAATCGAGGCGCCTCATTCCAACAACCACAAAGGTGAAAAGTATATAAATGTCAGGGCTGGTAAGTCACTGACACCACCAAAGCTAGAAAGAAACGTCGTGCTCTCCCAGCGGTCCATATCCCGTTTTTAACTCATACCGAGGTGTGAGGCTCGCGAATTCACGTTATACACAAAGCTGCCACGTAGGCCGTGCTTTGATCATCAACCACAAGACTTTGCTTTTCAACAGAAGCCTTGATCTATGCAACTCAGCGTGCCACACAGGCAGTTCATGCGATTGATAACTATCAATATATACCCTCTAAGCTCGTACGTCTCAGAGAAGGGCGTTAAGCAAGAGAATAAATTCTCCGTCGCCAAACAGATATATATTTAACAGAAATCAATCAACACAGAATAAAATCCAATGTCAGACACACAATCCATTTACAAGTTCGTTCTGGGTCTGAACGAAACCGGAGGCACTTTCCTCGCATATCCATCGATCTCCAAGTACGTCTGGACGACCACCAACTGATTCCCTCCTCTTGGGTGTACAGCCCAATCAAGATCATCAGTAATCACCCAAACGATGCGAAGACTTCCGGTCTTCAACCACCGTCTTCATCTTCGACATATCGTCGAATCGGTTATTCAGAATGGCTATAAACCCGGACTTTCCGAACAAACCGCGTATGTTAAAAACAAATGTTACACAAACACAACATACGCCTCATTCCAATTTAGCAGTCACTAACCATAAATCAACAAGAGAGCAATTCCCCAAATATTAACCCCGAAGGCCGAAACCAACATCAGATCAATACCCAGGAAACCATTCTTCTTAGCTAACCTACAGCTAGTTTCTAAATTTCATATTCTTAGGGAAAAGTTCCCATTAATTTTATCCAAGATAAATTCTTTGAATTTATTCTTTAATCTTCCTTTGGATGTCATTTCAAACCAAATTATGGTTTTTCCAAACTAGTCGAGATTAGCGAACCGTACCAAAGTAATTATTTATTTTATTTCCCAATCCCAACCTATTCATCTCATGAAGCAAAACTGGTAATACTCCATATCTAACACCACGGTGTTATCGGTAAAATTAATTACCATTTCACGTTCAAATCTAATTAAAGATTTAACTATCGTTAAGAGAAAAAGTGGTGATACTCCATTCTCGCTCATTTTCCAAATTTGATAATTTAAATTATCAATTCACATTTCAATCTAATTGCAGATTCATTAAATTCCTTTTACTGGGTTAAAGAACTAGTGTTATTTAAAACACAGTTCACGATAAACCCAAATCACATTCTATTTATTATCGGGTTAAAGAACAAGTGTTGTTTAATACACTCTTCACGATAAACCCACAAATCAATTCTAGTTCAATTCCAATCAAATATATTAGAAATTCCGATTATTTATAACCCCTTTTTAAATCTAATTTATTTATTTAAAAATAATTGGGTTTTAAATTTAGTTCAAAACTAGTTCATTTCGATAAAAATCCATTTTTATCTTTTCAAATATGGAGTTTTACATCCCAATTTTTCCCAAATCATTTCTTATGATTTTACACAAATCATTGATATTTTTAATAATTTTATCAAGGCCCGTACAGTCGATTTGCATCAACGGCCATCGAACTGCACTTACAGCGACCTTTTCCAAATTTGATTTGGACGGATCTCCAAATCCAACCGTTAGATTTCAAATTTCTAATATTCGTTAGAAATCTCTTTTTGATACGAACCCAACGGTTCCGGTTTTAGGAGAATCCGACGGTCGGATCTCCCGTAATGTCCGTTTAAAATAAATGATCGAAATTCACGAACTGCCGCGGCGCGGCGCGTTCTATTCAGGCCATTATATTATATATATAATATATATTTCGTCGATTTCTATTTAAAACGAATTTTATAAATAGGTTTAAATTCGTTTCAAAAACAATTTCAACTTCCATTTCAATTCAAATCAAAATTTAATTCTTTCTTATAAATTCGTTTTAAAATTCATTTCTATTCAATTCAAATTTCAATTCAATTTGAATTCATTTCAATTCAATTTGAATTCATTCCAATTCGTTTTCAATTCAATTCGAATTCGTTTTCAATTCAATTCGAATTCGTTTTCAATTCAGTTCGAATTCGTTTTCTATTCAATTCAATTCAAATTGGTTTTCCATTCGATTCAATTCAAATTGGTTTTCTATTCGATTCAATTCAAATTGGTTTTCTATTCGATTCAATTCAAATTTGTTTTCTATTCGATTCAATTTGAAATCGTTTTATATTCAATTCATTTCGAAATCGTTTTATATTCAATTCATTTCGAAATCGTTTTATATTCAATTCATTTCGAAATCATTTTATATTCAATTCATTTCGAAATCGTTTTATATTCAATTCAAATTTGTTTTCTATTCGATTCAATTCGAAATCGTTTTATATTCAATTCATTTCGAAATCATTTCATATTCAATTCATTTCGAAATCGATTTATATTCAATTCAAATTTGTTTTCTATTCGATTCAATTCGAAATCGTTTTATATTCAATTCAAATTTGTTTTCTATTCGATTCAATTCGAAATCGTTTTATATTCAATTCAAATTTGTTTTCTATTCGATTCAATTCGAAATCGTTTTATATTCAATTCAAATTTGTTTTCTATTCGATTCAATTCGAAATCGTTTTATAGTCAATTCAAATTTGTTTTCTATTCGATTCAATTCGAAATCGTTTTATATTCAATTCATTTCGAAATCGTTTTATATTCAATTCATTTCGAAATCGTTTTATATTCAATTCATTTCGAAATCGTTTTATATTCAATTCAAATTTGTTTTCTATTCGATTCAATTCGAAATCGTTTTATATTCAATTCATTTCGAAATCGTTTTATATTCAATTTAAATTTGTTTTAAATTCAAAACCGAATATAATCGATATAAATATCATTCACGTCAAAATAGCGCATCACTAATCAACACGGCTTTATATTCAACAAATGGATCTATATTTCGTTCAATACACGACTCTATATCTTTGTCAACACACGACTAATCTCAGCGAATGAGTACTGTCCACGTGTGACTATTTTTGTTATTTAATATATTTTATGAAAATTAAGGTATCTGTCGTTTGATTTAAAATTAGACTCCAACCGTAAACTAGTAAGAGAACAATTCCCTGAATATTAACCCCGAAGGCCGAAACCAACATCAGATCAATATCCAGGAGACCACTCATCTCATCTATTTTCCAGTTGATTTCTAATTCTATATATGATAAAGATGTAAATTTTATTATTAAAATATTTCGCTCAACACATGACTAATCTCAACAGATGAGTACGGTCAACACATGAACCTTTATTTTATAGTGATAAAGATATAAATTTTATTGTTAAAATATTTCGCTCAACACATGACTAATCTCAACGGATGAGTACGGTCAACACATGAACCTTTATTTTATAATATTCTTTATTTTCTAAATTGGAATGAGGCCCAATCAATCACCATATAATGTTAATTATATGGATTTTCATACATCACACGTATATAATAGCATTGAAAAAAATAATCAACCATCAACCAAAGTGCACTACACTGTATAAGCATCAAATATAGATATCTAACGCTTATAACAGCCTGTCAATCAATCGATCGACATATTTAATCAATCAGGATGAGTGAACTTCAAATTTCATCCCAACACCCGTGTGGGGTTTCAAACAATCAAACACAGATTTTATTTGTGCAGTTGGGCGATGTGTGAAATTTATCGACCCAATCAATATCAGTCAAATCAGTGTATATAAACAAATCGGTCGATTTGTTTATAAATATTTATTTATTCACATTCACGCTAAAAATTATATTTTTAACGATAAAATATTTTATTTTAACACATGGATTTTTATTCAGTTCATTTACAAAATAAAAATGATATTTTTATTTTTCTAACTTATTTTAGAAAATTTCGGCGGCATAACGGCACGATACTAGAAACGGGACAAGGCCTAGCCTTATCCCCGCTCTAGTGAAGGCCCACGCCATTCACACATCAATCAAATCAATTTCATTTCACCAAACAATTCAATTACACAGCCAAACAAACAAGTCCATGGTCTGTGGACGATTGTGTCGGGTGCTACTAAACAGCGTCTGCATCCTAGTATATATATATAACTAGAAAAAGAAATTGAAAGGTGAGAAATTCTCACCAATAGTTATCCCAATTATCTCGACGCTTCATTTATAGAAATCTTCATCGTTCTCGCCTTTTTATCACTTTCGTTGCCCGTAGTCACTACATATGTAAAAATCGAATTTTTACCTCGCTATCCAATATATAAAAATCGAATTTTTTTCTATGTTATTCAATATATAAAAATCGAATTTTTTTCTTCGCTATTCAATATATAAAAAATCGAATTTTTACTATGCTATTCAATATATAAAAATCGAATTTTTACTATGTTATTCAATATATAAAAATCGAATTTTTACTTCGCTATTCAATATATAAAAATCGAATTTTTACTATGCTATACAATATATAAAAATCTCGCCTTTTCAAATATAAAGATTTCGCCTTTTCAAATATAAAGATTTTAAAAATCACATTTTTATTTTTCTACACATATAAAGATGATATTTCTAATATTCCTATCATGTAAAAATTATATTTCTAATTCTCTACATAAATAAAAATCATATTTTTATAATCGCTATATAGTAAAGACTATATTTTTAATACTTTAAAAATATAAAAATCATATTTTTAATTGAATAAAAATCTTTTCTACCTCTTCCTTATATAAAAATCATATTTTTATAAATAAAAATATAATACTTTCAATTTTAAAAATCAAATCTTTATATATACTTTATTTTCAGATTCTATAAATGCTAATTCATATAAAAAAACTGATTTTATAAATAAAAATATAATTAAAGACTTACAGTGATTGTTTGGGGGGGGCTGTCGCATTCGTCAGTGGCGGAGGGGGGGTGTATCGGCGCGAGGTAGGAAGGGGGGTAGCTGCGGTGCTCGATTTGGTTGCAGGGGGGGTTCGGGCGTCGCAGTCGAGGAAGAGAAGGGGAGGAGGGAATCGGTGGGGAGGTTCGCGAGGGAAGGGGGTCGGTCGTCGGGGTGGGGTCGTCGTGCGCAGGCGGCGCGGTGAACGAGGGGGGAGGCTGTCGATCGAGGGTTTCTCTTTTTTTTTTTCTGTTTTGAAATTAATTGAACGGGGGGGCTGAGGAGTTTAAGGGAGAGAGAGAGGAGATATTTTTTTTATTAATTTTAAATTCTAAAAGTTGACTTTTACATACGACCTCGAAACGAGGCCCACCGCCTGTCGTCCATAGCTAATTACCCCCATTCCGAACACAATGGGATATGTATCGTAGGCTGATTCGATCGTTTCGAACAGTTTCTGTTAAAATCAACATATAACTCTATATATTGAATTTGAACGCGCATTTCAATTTACTGGGGTCACATACTAACTAGAAAAATTTCAGAAAAATATTTTCTAGCTTCGTATTGACGATACGATCCTAACAAAACTAGTTTCGTCGAATTCTGAGACCGTTGGAAAAATGGCCATTTTCCAGTCGATTAAAAACAACTAAAACTGGTCAAACGCGTTTTCCTTTGCCACGCTCACATATTGATTCAAAAAATTATGAAATTTGGAATCTAGCTATAATTTGACATCACGGATCCAACAAAAGTGGTTTCGTCGAAATCCGAGGTCGTTTGCAAATTGTCAATTTTTTTAAGGGCTTGAATTCCATAGCGACTATTCAGAATTTTCAACTGGACATATCTTTGGGTCCCCGCTATGAAACTTCGATTTTTCGGATTCGTTGGAAAGATATTATCAATTAGATCCCAATGTTTTTGGTTTCACTAAAATCCGGATTGTTTTGCACCCGGTACATTCAATTGAAGTTTGAAATCGAATTATCGAACTACCGCGCCATTTTCAATTCTATTTATAATTATATATAAATATTTATATTCTAACGACGGCGTATATAAATATACGTCGAATTATATTCAAAATAAATTTATCGTCATTTTTATTTAAAATAATCTATTTTAAATATTCAAAATTCGCTAAAGTTGCCAAAATAAAAATTTTAAACTGGTTCAGAATTTCCGGGTTATTACAATCTCCCCCACTTAAACTTTTCGTCCCCGAAAAGGAACAAAGTCGAAAGTGGTTTGATTAATCAACTCTACGTTCGATCCGGCTTCCATTCTCCAACTTTTCAGTTACTGAGAATTTTCAAATTTTCAAAAATTTGGCTAACACCCGGAATTTTCGAAAAATTTCGCCATAACCTCCCTTGCACCGGGAGCCACAGGAAAATCCCGAAATTGCCATATAGGCCTTCTGATCTCAAAAATAAAAAGAAAAAGCCAAGCGGCTAGCCAATAGGCTCATAAAATCATCATCAACCAAACAAAACAGTAAATTATATAGTAAACATGTACCTATTTGTCGGGCAAACAAATTTTATACTCTGCTCTAGCCTCCTTGCTATGACCTGTTCAATGTAGGTACAAGTATATGCAAGCAAATGCGACCAATTTTCAATATAACTCAATATTTGATTCTATTAGGCATAATGGTTCAAAATTATCAAACAAATAAACAAACAACACAAACATCAATCAATTAGTGGATTAGAGTTTCAAATTCATGATTTTGATATATATATATATATATATATATATATATATATATATACACAGAAAATCATGTTTTTGATGCCAATTCACAACAATGTGTTCTAGCTATATAAGTTTTGGTTCTCACACCAGTCTAATGGAAATATATCGATATCACACCTTCGTCACTCGAAAATAAATACTGGTGATGGTATACTTCATCATCAGGACCATGTCTGGGCGACTAGAGTGTGACTCTATATCTATCTAATATATTAAAATTTCGAATATACGTTCATGACGCGTATATGCAAAACCTTTATATACTAGATTGTCCAAATTCAAAATAAATAAATAATCAAATACGTTTAAAATGGTTTAAATTTCAAACCAAAATTGTTTTCATTTGAAAAATATACTCTTCACACTCGTTCTAGGATACTACTGATCCTATCTCTAACGAGTCATTCTAATTGGATATTACTAATCCAATATCTGATGAATTCTTTCGTATGGTTCTAATGTGTCTTGTTCTCGAGATCTGTAAACCAAAGCTCTGATACCAAATGTGACGGCCTGGAATTTCGCTCGATCCGAATCAGTCGTTAAACCGATCTAGACCGTTCGAAACCCCTGATCGCTTTGAGAACATGACAAAATAGAACGCAGACGGAAGAACATTTCATTGTTTATTACAACAATTCCATCAGAATACAAGAATATACAGAGTATGAATGAATAAATTACATTCGATGAATATCAGAGATTACAATGAATTACATAGCAGCGGAAAAACAATATAAAGAACAACTGAAAGTAATACACGGATACAGAGCTTTCCGAGCATCGTTCCAGCTGTAAATCAGGATCCTGTGAATATAAATCTGCAAAACCAAAACTACTAGCTGCCCGTGTCGAAAATAGGGGCACCCAGAGTTTAGGTTAAAACAATAAACTCCAGGTCAGTCATGTGACTGGTGTGAGAACTAAAACAGTTATTTAAAACTTTACTTTAAAAGAGAGTAATTCAAGGGACCACGCCGTATAACACGGAACGGGTTTCCTCCCAAGAATACTAGTGCATAGAATAAATAGCGCAATGCTTTTTCAAAAAATGAAGCTATTATAAGACCCAGGTCCCATCACACAATGCAACGCAAGCCGGAGGATAGGGTTTTCCCTTATAATAGCCAAACATGCTTGGTACGTTTAAAACAAATCATTTGATACTATAATAAGTGTATAGTGTCAAACCAATTTCAATCATAAATATCAATCATAGGCGGCATAGCTACCATCTACTATGTCGCCATACTAGTTCTACAATTAAAACCGCAATATCATGTATTGGAAATTGGATTCCGTCATGAGTCGAGGCAAGGGGCAAGCTCCTCTCCGCGTTCGAGACACTCTAGCAAATATCTCAGGACTACACACTCTGGGCAATCCTGGAATCGGCTGGGCCGGTCCTCACTTACGTTAGAGGATTGGTTATGCCTGAACACACGTTTCCCGGTCTTTACAGACCTATAATCGAGGCGCCTCATTCCAACAACCACAAAGGTGAAAAGTATATAAATGTCAGGGCTGGTAAGTCACTGACACCACCAAAGCTAGAAAGAAACGTCGTGCTCTCCCAGCGGTCCATATCCCGTTTTTAACTCATACCGAGGTGTGAGGCTCGCGAATTCACGTTATACACAAAGCTGCCACGTAGGCCGAGCCATACCTGGATCCGCCACCTTCTGCCATGTTTGTTGCCGGAAAACTCCCTAGACCCCAAGCTTCACAATAATCAGATGAGAACTCATAAAAAACAACCCATTCTTTCACGTTCAAGCAGAAACATCTAATCTCACACATGCTAAACGGAGATCACCACGCTGTCCATGAATTTCCATGCAGTTACGTTTAGTTCAATTTGTGGATTTGGATTTTTCCACGTTTCTCTCTTTTTTTATTTTGAAATGGAGTTCGAGTTTTTCTACTGGGAAGACAAAAAAAATAGGAAATGGGTTTCTGTCTGTGCTGAGAAGAAGGAACTGGTGCGTCTATATATACACACAAATATTTGGATAAGAACATCGTCCATTCATTAAACAAGTAGGGTAGCTGAACTTCATTTCAATTGGTAGTAGTAGACTTAAAAGATCGATAGGCAGTTGAGATGAGTTTTTCTTTCAAATATTGGGTAGCTTGCAAATGGGAGGATACTGCATTCCTATTTTCATTTCAAATCCTACATAGGCTACGACTTTCCAACGTACATAATAGGATAGGCGAATGAGTTTTCTTTTCGCATAGCTGGAAGGAAAAGAAAGGATAGGGTATACGGCAGCTAGTTCCTTAAGGGAGAAGTGTTATATATATATATATATATATATATAATTTTATTTTATTTTATAGGGTTAATTTATTCTACCGTGTATTACCTCCAACCGTATTATTCATTACACGTTCCCAACACATATCGTTGCAAACGATATCCAATCAAGTTGAAAATGGACGTACTATTATGTCTCAACACTCCGGTCTCAACGAAATTAATTTCATCGAAAATTGACTCCGTTTGCACAACATTGTTATTTTAATTTATCGTTTCACCCTTAAATTGCACACACGTGTAAAACAACTCCGATTGGCTTGAAACTGGAAATCTAATAATAATTAATTATGTGTATTCCAATAAAATTTGTTTCGTCAAAAACGGAGGTCATTTGAAAAATAAATCATTTCTAAGGTTTATATAATATCGATATAATATATTTACATCCAAAACAAATCTATTTAAATAACAATAAATTATTATTATCGTATCTGTCCAAACAAAATACTACATAGCTTTAAAATAAATCGATATATATTTTGAACTCAACATTTAAAATTCCCGGTTTAAAACGATATTCAAATATATAAAAATCCTTTATACTTTATTTAATAACCGTTATCGTTTATTAACGAATTCCACATTGACTATTTTAAAATTTGAATTGGACATAACTAACAATCTATAACATGAAATATCCATTTTTCTCTTTCACTAGAAAAATATAATCGAATAAATTCCAATGTTTCTTATTTCACAGAATTCCAACTTAAAATGGATTATGTATATTCAATTGAAATTCAAATCGTTATTTACGAACTACCGCGACGTTATGAGCTCGTTTTATAATTGTATATAAATTAAACATTCAACCTTCGTTTTATAAACGGATTATGTAATATAAATCCATTTATAATTCCAGATCCATAAAATAATTTAAATATCTTATGACCAAAAATTCGGGATATTACACTGGAAAAGAAAAGTATTGACTATTTATGAGGCAAACGATCCTTCTCAACTTGAAGTTGAAGAGTTAATAAGAAATTTGATATCATATGAGGCTAACCTGTAGGCTAGAAAGGACTAAAATCATGAAAAGACAAATATTGCTTTTCATGCAAGAAATGAAGATCCAGACTTAGATGAAGAAGAAATTGTGTTTATTGCCAAAATACCAACAAGTTCAATAAGTTTAGAAGGATAACAAAATTTCAAAAAGATCAAAAAACAAATGCAGCTAACCAAACATCATTCAAATGTTAAGTATGATAAATTTGGTCATATGAAGAAAGATTGGACAAAGCTCAACAATAAAAAGAAGAAAATTAAATATGAAATATTTAAAAAGAAAAGAAAAGCATTTCAAGTTACATGGGATGATTCAGACTCCTCCTCATCAGACAATGAAAGTGATAGCGATACTAAACAAGCTAATGTATGCTTTATGGCAAACACGGATGAGGTACGTCCTGATCTTTCTTACAATGAGATTTTAGAAATTAAAATGGAAATAGATGATAAATATAGAGAAGTTAAGAAGTTAAATAAAGAATATATTGCTAAGATGAATCTAATGGAACTTGAAATAGTACTACTAAAAGACGAGGAAACTATTTTAGAGGACAAATTAAGAAATACGCATGAAAAATACAAAAAAATCTATTGAAAACGATATATTGTCAAGTGACTTAGGAAAAGTTGAACTAAAAAATAATATTATTACTAAAAAAAATATAGCTTTAGGAAGTAATCTGATCTCAAAACTTAAAAATAAGTTAAATAAGCTTAATTCTAATGTCTTAAATTTTAACAAAGGAAAACAAAACTTAGAGAATCTAATCAAAAATTCCAATCCATCTGGTAATCGAAATGGATTAGATTTAAAAAAGGATTCTAAATACAAAAATTATAGTTCACTTTACAAAAAGGTTAAAAATCCAGTTTCTAATAAAAGGATTTTAGAACCTAAAAAAGTAAAAATATGGATTCCTAAGTCTAATAATAGGTTAATTAGACAAAAACATATAGGAAACTTTCTTAAGAATGTTGTACATCATAAAAATTATATTTTTAAAGGTCCCAAACCCACTTGGGTATGGTTACCTTCCTCACCTAACATTTATGACCATAACGGAAGAAGTGGGTACCAATTAAACTGTTTTATATTGCAGGTACCCAAAAGAAAGTAGAAGGAGAAATGGATACTAGATAGTGGCTGCCCTAAACACATGAAAGACAATGCGAGTATGTTATCCAACATAACTTGCATTGGTGGTGGCACAGTGATTTTCAGAGATAATTCAAAAGGATTTGTCATTGGAACTGGTGAATTTATCAACGACGGTATATCTAATTCTCCTATTATTTTAAATGTTTTGCTTATTGAAAATTTAAAGCATAATCCCTTAAGCATTAGTCAATTATGCGATAAAGGTTTTCAAATTATCTTTGAGAAAGATAAATGTAATGTATTTGACCATAATAAAAATTTGGACTACGAAGGATTTAGGAGTAAAAATATATATCTTAAATATGAATATAAACCAAAATTCAGATCTATGCTTAACAATAAAATACGATGATCTTTGGCTATGGCATAAACGTTTTAGTCACATAAACTTTAAGTACATTGGTAAATTAGCAAAATATGAACTAGTTAGAGGTTTGCCAAAAATCAATTATAAAGTAAATAGCTTGTGTGATGCACATCAAATCGGAAAATTAAAAAGAAGCTCTTTTAAATCAAAAAATAAAATTTTGACAAAACAACCGTTAAAATTGTTGCATTTAGATTTATTTGGTCCTACACAAACTTAACTAATAAATCACAACAAATATGTTTTTGTCATAGTCGATGATTTTTCAAGATATACATGGACCTTATTTTTGAAACATAAAAGTGACACTTTTGGTATGTCCAATTTTTTGGCTAAAAGAATTAAAAATTTAATGAATTTAAATATTAAGAATATTCGTAGTGTTCACAGAGGTGAATTTGAAAATGAATTTTTTACAAATTATTGTAATAAAAAAGGGATTGACCGTAATTTTTCATTTCCACAAACTCACTAACAAAATGGTATACCAGAATGGAAAAATAAAACTTTACTAGAATGTCCACGTACTTTATTAATTAGTAGTAATCTGCCTAAATATTTTGGGCCAAACCTGTTGCAGTGGCTTGTTACGTATTAAATAGGGTAACAATACGTCCGCCAATTAAAAACACATGCTATGAAATATTCTACAAAAAGAGACCAAAAGTTCCATATTTTAGAACATTTGGCTCAAAATGTTTTACTTACATACAAAAGATAATCTCGAAATTTTGATCCAAAAGCAAATGAAGGTATCTTTGTCAATTATTCAAATCGTAGTAAAGCATATAGAATTTTTATTAAACGCACCAATAATATAGAATAAAGTTTACACGTCTCATTCAATGAAAATTTATTATCTAACAGAATCAATGATTAAGAAGAGTCTATATTAACAATCTAGTGACAACAATGTAGTGTCAAGTAATAATACTAATGTTCTGAATACATTAAATAATAATGAAATTTTAAATACATTAAGATCACCACTTCGTGTTTTAAAGTGTAACGACCATCCATTTTGAACGTGCCGAATCGATAAAACATGTCAAACTTGATCCGTTCAAAACGACATATTGTTATTAGCTTATGAGGAAAATAGAATAATCACAAAATCACATATCATAGACACAGAGCAATATAATATCTTGCAATAGAAAATAAATAATACAATAGTAGTTCATGGAGCTACTAAATAAAATTTGCAACAGAGTTTACATAAACAATACAGCGGAAGTCTAGTACAATGAATTTCTAATACATAAATAAATGATAACTGTATGAAACGGAAATGACAAGAATAGGTGGGGAAAAACCCAATATAAGCTCCAAACTCCAAGAGTAAATCACGAAAGCTATAATACTCGATTTGACCCGAGAAAAAACGCAAAAACAAAACAACTCGGATCAGGACTAACATTCTCATGGAAGTAAATCAATTCAAAAGAAATTTTCAATCAAATGCATCAGTAACTAAAATGACGTTTGGGATCACCACCCTATAAGGATCCGTTAAACTATATACATATAATATAATACACTATTATGATAATGTCCATAGTTAAATATACTATCGAAAATAGCGTAAGAGGGATTACCATTATTACACTTACGCCGTTTATAATACCGTAGTATATACAAATACCGTACAGTCCACCTTAATATAGTGGCTATCAAAGGGCACTCCATAGGTACGGTACAAATCAAAATCGTAGGGGGCTCGATCAGGATAAATATGACAAGGCATCGAGGCAATACCCATCAGTAGGATTCTACCGGATTGCGGACTTGGACTAGTGGTAACGCGTAGCCACGACTACCACCTACCTTAGACAATACTCCCAAATTCAAAGGCACCCAAATCAGTTACAAACTAATATATATGGTATCAAAGAAGCATGCCTACTAAGAGTAGTTAACTCACATTGGTCTGGGTATGGCTCCTGTTTTACTCATTTTATTTATGACCGGAAGGTCAAGGCTATCCATCATCCTTCTCTTTCTTCAAATCCAGTAATCGCCTCCAAATTATCATCCTACTTCATTCTGGATTCTCCACTGTAACAACCCGTATTTTCAATAACCTGTTATAACATAAATCGAGGCAGAAATTAATTCAAAAATCTGAATCAAGGGGAACGAGCTATGCCATTGCGTTCATCTCGGAAAAATACGCGAAATAGAGTCCGAGTTTTTGAAAATCGGAGTCCGTATGACCCGATTAAGGCCCAACGAAGTTTTCAGAAAATTTCTAAGTAAAAACAGATTTCAAATTCAAACTTGAATTTGGAAAATTGGGCCAGTTTGGGCCAGGCGGGAAAATTCCCGCCAGAGTACCCAAGTCGACAGCCCTGTCGACTTGGGAGTCGACTTGGTTTGACCCAAGTCGACAGCCCTGTCGACTTGGCTGTCGACTTGGTCCAGCCGGGCTGCTTAGCCTGGTGCACCATTTTGAGATTGTGTTGAGCTTGGGGGCCAGATTTGATTTTAAGGGCTGAGATTGCAACTAGGGTTTAATCCTATGGCCTAAAACACTTGCCTAATCTATAAATAAGACCCTAACCTAACCCTAAATCATCATAAATCAACCCTACAACTAAACTATGGCAAAATCAATCCTCTCATGGCCTCCACTCTCTTCACAAAATTCCTAAACTATTTCTATGAGAGATTTTACATGCATACAAGTGTTTTCAAGCTCATATAAGTGTTATTAGCTTGCATTCAAGTCAAGTTTCTATATTTGCATCATAAAGCAAGGATTTTTATTGATTTGGAGCTTGCATTTTGGGTCTAATTGGTTGTTTAAGGGCTTTGTCATATTTTTGTGTCTTCATAAGCATTGTAAGCCCTGTTCTACTTTCATACTTAAACTCTAAAGTTAAATGTATGATATGCAAGTTTATATGCAAGTTTACTATGCTATGATATGCAAGTTTATCATGTATGATATGCAAGTTTATATGCAAGTTTACTATGCTATGAAATTCAAGTTTATCAAGTTATGTTATTCAAGTTTGATATGCAAGTTTGTCATATGATATGCAAGTTATGTTATGCAAGTTTGATATGCAAGTTTGTCATATGATAAGCAAGTTATGTTATGCAGGTTTGGGATGATCATTTGGTTCATGTTATCATGCTATGCAAGCTTATCTTGAGTATATGAACATAAAGCTTCAAGCTTTATGCTAAAGGTTGCATTTTGGCAACATGTAAGTTATCATATCTCTTATGATAACTTGCATGTGAGGCTAAATGCGAACTTATAGCCATTTCTACATGTCATTTATCACCATGTATCACCAATATGCTAAGTTTGGTTTTATGCATGCTTTTGAGGCCTAAAAATGTAATATGCAAGTGTATGAACATATGAACATTTCATATGCCACCATGTTAAACTTGTGGCTTCAATACCTTTATGTCATGATTATGCCAAGTTCCCTCTTTCTATCCTTTATGCGCTATTGCGATATGTAAGCGATGGGATTGCGTTTAGGGTTGGGTAAACTTAAAAGACATAAAACATAAGCTTGGGAATTTACCTATTAAGTTAGGTCTACCCATTGGGAATTTACCTATTAAGTTAGGTCTACCCAATTGCTTGAAAACTTGTAACATGTTTTGGAAACATGATGGACATGACACTTAGAAAAGATAAGTGTGGCCAACTCGAGGTTGGGTTGAGTTTGTAGCGTAAACCTACCCGGAACCGACCGGCGTAACTAGTTGCTACAAACAATAGGACCCAATGTGAGAAGTTGGTCATGTTGTACCTTGAACCCGAGGTTAGACCAAGTTGTGGTGTAAAGCTACCCGGACCCGCCCGACTTAACTAGTAACCACAACAAGGTCTAATGTGAGAGGTTAAGGCGCATTAAATTAATTAATGCCTCGTGATTAGGGTTAAGTCATGGTCCATTTAATACTTAACCAATTTGGGCTTGGTAGATTAATCGGGGTTAAGTCGTGAACTCATCGTTACACTTAACCAAGTTAATCCATGATTAGCAAGAGGGTTAAACCGTACTTAACCCACTAGAAAATCCTAGCAATGAGGGTCCACTCCAGCAGTAATCCCAAGTTTGTATCATCAAGACCCTAGGGACTAGGCTAGGGAGGGGGCACGATTACTGGACTAGGAGGTAAGTGACCAAAAGCGACGGCAGAGGGTACGCCGGTGTAGTTCCGGGCGGACTAATGGTCGTGCACATAGTCCGAAGCCGGGGAAAGCATGCACGGGTACCAGTAGATCGAGACTGTGCACTCATGTTTATGGTGTCCAGGGGTTGCCACCCTAGGGCTTGATACACCCGACGGGAGACCCTGCACAGTCTGACTACAATTATGTTTGGGCCGTATTGACACCAACACGTGACGAGTTAGGCTTATAGGGAGCCGATCGACTAGACCGTTTGGTTGGACCTCATATGAGGGTCACTTCATGTTATTGGGCCAAAGCTTGGGCCAAGGGATCAATACTTGTTTATTCAAGTCATGTTAGTTTGCTAGTACACCTGTGGTGCAAAACCTTAATCCTGATTACGCGATGACACCTTTATCTACCTTGTTAGTAAATCATCATGCTAGTATCCTTATGATCATACCTGCTGCTCATGCCAGTTAACTTTATCAGTTTACATTGATTGTAGTAGGGCTTACTCAGTCTTTTTGACTGACCTGTTTTCTTTCGCCTCTTTTCTTCCGTTTCCCCCCAGGTTCTCAGGGAGGGAATATTGGAGCTTAGCTTGGATTTCTGACCGCTTGCTTGTGGGATTTAGCTCATGTACGGTTTGACATGAAGCTAGCTATGGCTATCACTTCTTTTGGGGATTAGTACTTATGTATTTCAGTTTTTCAGTTGATGTTGTTTTATCTAGACTTGTTTATTTGGAAAGTTATGTTGTACCAGACTTGTTTTGAAATGGTTTAAAATCTTCCGCTGTTTTATCTATGTTATTTACTCTGTTTACATATATACATATGTTCTTGTTCTGCCTTGATATATCATTATGCATGTTTACCTGATTCAAACGCCCCTCCAAAGTCAGAGTGCTTGCAAGAGTCACCCTGGCGGAGGTGGGGTGTTACATCCACCATGTGCACAGTTGTTAAAGTGGGTTTCGGTATTGGTAGAGAGTATAACAATAGCCGATCCCGGTCTCTTTAACAATCAAACATTTACATTTTTCACACTATCATTTATATGGAATCTCGTATTCAAATTTGAAATCAAAATCTAATATCTTACTTTGATTATATTTAATTGCAACAACCTGGAATTTCTGAATCAATATAAATTTTTTATTTTAGCTATTTTAATGGGTTTTGAATATTTAAAATTATTTATTTTAGATAATAACGACTAATTTTTTTATTTAAATTGAAGTTAGAACGTAAAATTTTATTTTTATTATAAAACGAACTCGAAATGGCAAAGTAGTTTAAAAATTCGATTTTAAAATTTGAATGAATATACAGAATGAAATATAAATCGGATTTTAGTAAAACAAGAAACAATTGAATTTGTTTAATTATATCTTTCTAACAAATGTAAAAAAATCAGATTTCATAATATAAATTGGAAGTTATGTCCAGTTTAAAATTTAAAATAGTTGCTATGGAATTTATATATATTTTAATATAATATATAGCCCTTAAAAATAACCATTTTGCAAACGACCTCCGTTTTCGATGGAACAACTTTTATTGGATCCGGAATGTCAAATTATTGCTAGGTTTCAAATTTCATAATTTTTGAAATTAATATGTGAGCGCAGTGAATTTAAACGTGTTTGGTAGTTTTAGTTTAAATTTAATCGACTGGAAAAATGACCATTTTTCTAACGGTCTCCAAATTCGACGAAATTAGTTTTGTTAGGACCATATCGTCAAAACATAGCTAAATTTATTTTTCTACAATTTTTGGAATCAGTATGTGGCTGCGGTAAATTAAAATGTACGTTTAAATTCAATATATTGATTTCTATTTTAATTTTGATGAAAACGGATCGAAACAGTCGAATTGGCTTACGAAACATATCGCATTGTGTCCGGAATGGGGGTAATTAGCTAGAGACAATAGTCGTTGGGTTTGATTTGGTGTTCGGAGCGTGAAATTTCATTATAAAGCGATAAAAGAATTAAATATTATTAAAATTTTAGTACAAGTAATAATTTTCCAAGCCAAAACCCTAATCCTCTTCGTTATTTCTCTGAGCCGCCTCCATCTTAATTTTTAACGGCGGAAATTATCAAAAACAAAACCCCATATTTCTCCCAACTGAAGCCGAATTAAATTAGGAATCCAAAGCGAAAATTGGTGAGGATCTAGAGCTCTTCAAATCAGTATGGTCGTGATGGGTTCTAGTGAAGTATTTTACGTGATTTCTGGGTTCAAAGCAGCTCTGTTCAGCTGCGTTTTCCACCGCGAGGAGGTGATCGATTTCACCAAGGTTGGGGTGGTGGAAGCACACGTGATGGCGCTTCGAGGTGGGGTGGTCGATCGAGTTACAGTGGTGCAGAAGTGGAGCGAGGAGGAACCCTAGATGACAAGTTTAATTCATCGTTGGCCTGGAAAGATACAGCGTGTTTCAGAATGAACGGGGAAGACAACCCATTGCAATTAAGCTTTTTAATTATATAATTAATATAGTTAGTTATCTATTTAAGTAATTCAAATGTTTAAATTATCATATCTCTTTGGTATGAACACAGAATTAAACGAAATCTGTCGCGTTGAATCCATGATGAAGAGAGCTACATTTCAGAACTGACCAGAACGGAAATGGAGCAAATTGGATTTTTAGCTAAATTAAATGCGCGTTTAATTTAGTTGAAAAATACAATCATCAAATAAAGAGTGACGGAGTGGAAACCAAAGTGAGAACTCCTTCTCACTAAATTATATTTTATCATGTTATTGTTATTCATGTATAAAAATATATAGAATTGCCAGTGTATATTTTTATCGGTTTTAATCATTATAAATTGTATACGGTTCCTGTTAGCTCGCCTCCCTCGTCCACAAACCATGGACGATTTAATTGACTGTATTGTGTTGTGATTGTGATGTGAAATGGAGTAAATAAAATATATATGCATTGTATGAAAAAAAAATATGCGATGTGAATAAAATATATATATGACTTGTGAATAAAAAATAATATGAGATGTGAATAATATTTATATATATATGCGATGAGAATAATATATATATATATATATATATATATATATATACACATATATGTAATGTGAACAAAATATATATGCGTTGTATAAAATATATATGTGTTGTATAAATCATATATATGGATTGTATAAATTATATATATGCGTTGTATAAATTATATATGAGGTATATAAAATGGTCATGAAATGGAATCATTATTGGATTGTTAGAAATATAATTTTTAACATATATATGCACTGTATAAAATTGTCATGTAATGGAATATTCAATTTTGGTTTAAAATTGAAATGGAAGTTGGAATCGCTTTTAAAACGAATTTATAGACGATTTATAAAGTAAGTTATAAATGGAAATCGACGATATATACATATATTGTATATATTTAATGGCCTGAATAGAACGCGCCGCTCAGCGACCATTCACGTATTTCGACCATTGACTTCAAATTGATGTAATGGGAGATCCGACCGTCGGATTCTCCTAAAACCAGAACCATTGGGATCGTATCGAAAAGATATTTCCAATGAATATAAGTGATTTGAATTTGAACAGTTGGATTTTAGATAATATCCAAATCAATTTTGGAAAAGGTTGTTATGAATGTAGTTCAGTGACCGTTACTGGAAATCGACTGTAACGGCCTTAATAAAATTATTAAAAATATGGAAAAATAGTGTAAAACCATAATAAATGATTTGGAAAGATTCTGAATGAAAAACTTCAAGTTTGGAAAGATAAAAGTACATTTTTATCTGAATGAACTAGTTATTAACTAGAATAATAATCAAATGCTTATAAATAAATAAATTGGATTGAATTTTTTTTGAAATAACCAGAATTTTCCAATGAATAAATTGGAATGGATTTGATTGGAAATAATCTTCGGAATATTTTGATATTGAATTTCGTGATGATACAAATAGTGTTGAGGAATTTGGAAGATATAAATATCGTTATTCCCAGTACGATAACTATTGGTTTCAGAATTTGATGTTGAATATAAGCCGATATTATTTCTATTCAGAGCCTTAAATTTAATGTCAAATTGGATTTTGGGGTTTATAGTCAACAATGTTTTAAATAACAGTCGTTCTTTAACCCAATTAACAATGAAGATATGATTTGGAAATTATAATCGTTTATATAAGATTAATGGAATTCCCCAAAGAAAAGTTTTTCAATTTAATATATCAAATTGGAATTGAGTGGAATTCGATTTGGTAATAATCAAGATGAGCTTCTGTAAAGGAAGATTGTTACTATACATGGAATTTAAAAGGCTTTGCCGTTATTCCATTTATAGTATTAGTTTTATACGGAAATTTATATCAATTATGATTGATCAGATTTCCATGAAGGTTCCATTTTGATCTAAGATGATTTTGGGTTTATCGTGAATGTTGTTTTAAATGACATTTGTTCTTTAACCCAATTAAAAGCAAGATTAATTTTCCTAAGATTGAGTAATCATCAAGTAATGATTTGTGAGATTAAAACCAATTGGAGTTTTAATAAATCTTTAATTATATTTGAATGCACAGATTGTAATTAAATTGGCTAAAACATGAGAAGTGATATAAAACCAAATATGCTTGGTTGTTGATATTTATTGTGATTGATTGGTTGTTTGGATTATGCTCGACTAGTTTATGAGCAAGATATGCTTTTACATTTAGCATTGGGTTGGGTAGAGATATTTGTATGCTAACACCTTGTGAAACACTTCATGATTTGACTATGAAATATTTAGCGATGTTGTTGAGTTCATTTTAGATTTAATGAATGATTTTGAAATGAGATTTTTCTTAAGTGAAAAGAAATGTATTCCCGATTTTGGATAGGGAATGTTTTACAATTTTTTTTTATAAAAACAGAAAGGATTTCCAGGACTAAACACGATGTTGTCGAAATGATTTGGAAATGTGTTATGCGTTTGACGTTGTGGTTCATCACATAACCGATTAGTTTCTATTGATGATATATCTGTTTGGTGGCGGAGAATTTATTTTCTTGCTTAACACCCTTCTTTGAGACGTACGAGCTCAAAGGTCATGTGATTAATGGTGACTGATCATATGTGTGAATTGCTAACGTAAAGTACTATATTTTGGAAAGTACTTGTGACTATATGGTTGTGAATTGATTTTCCGTACTTCGAGATATGAAATGATTTGGTATGTGGCCAAAGATTCGGGTAACCCTGGATGACTAAAAGTGTGAGGGTGGTGGATTTTCTCCGAGGGCGTGGGAGGTGCATCGTCAGTGTAGCCTGCTCCATAGTGGGAGGTGCGCATATATATATATATATATATATATATATATATATATATATATATATATATATATCGAGTTGGATAGGCGCGTACGGCCTTGTCTGAGGGTCGTGCCCGATATTTGGTTGCATACTTATTTGTATGCATTGTGATATTTTGGAATTCATATTTTCAAATGTTTTAGTTTGAGATCCCAAAGTGAAATCTACTTTGATATAAAATTTAGATATGTATTTCAAATGATTTGAAATGAGAATTCGGGAATTAAGTCCAAAGAAATAATTTATGTAAAGTGAAATGGATTTTGAAAAGCTAAGTTTGGGGATAAAGCCTAAATGGGTAGATTGAGGAATTGCATGTTGTATGATGCATAGTAGATCTATATTTCTATTATTGGTTGTAGTTTATGCATTGGTATTCATGGGGGTAAAACCGTTCCGTGACATGCAGCGTGGCCCCGTGATTTACCATATTTTAAAATAAAGTTTTAATAACTGTTTTGAGTTCTCACACCAGTCCCATGGCTGACTCGGAGTTTATTGTTTCTACCTAATATCTGGGTGCCCATATTTTCCACACGGGCAGTTAGTAGTTTTGGTTTTGCAAATTATTTCATTTAGCAGGATTCTGGATCGAAGCTTAAAGCCGTGTCAAGAGCATTGATAGTCTTCCGCTATCTTAGTTTATTTGTTACCTTTGCATTATATTACATTTATTGTAAATTTATTTTCTGCTGTATTATTTTCAATACTCTAATATTTTGTACTCTAATGTAACATTAGTATGATGTTTATAAAAGTCTTCTATTATTTGTTCTGATGTGTTGTGCGCCCAAAGTTAGCGTATCCGCCTTTTTGTTCGATTTAAGTCGGTTTAACAAAGATTTGGATTGACGGAGAAGGAGGATCATTACATTAATTTTGAAAACTACTCACTTAAATTTCTTAAACCAAATTGAATTAGAAGATCATATCTTAAAGGTGTCAAATTATAGTATAAACCATTACTAAAATATTTAACTTTGACTCTATTTTAGTTTGAAATATTTTCATCAAATTCCAAATTCAAACAATTCATATAATCCATCTTTTAAGAATTCATTTTAAGTCGATTCATAAAAATCCCACATTTTGCTTAAAATTCAATTTATACAATTCAAATCAAATTTTATTTCAATTCAAACAATTCATATAATATCCTATAATTTCAAATTATACAGTTCAAAATCTTTACTTATAGATTCAGATCACATAATTTAAAATCATTCTTATAATTTGATTTATAAAATTTCATAAATCATATTAAATCAAATTATATAATCAATTCCATACATAAACAAATTATATATTCAAATTTCTCATTCAGTCACTTTATAATCGAATTCATTTTATATCAAATTCAAATTCATTTTCTTTAATTTAAAATTTTAAAAATTCAAACAAAAAATCAATTTACACAATTCAAGTTTATTTCTTATAAAATTTTATGTTTAAACCAATTCAAATTCATAGCTCACATGAGTTCGTATAATAAATAAAATCTCTATGTTTAAATTTAAATCTTTAAACCCTAAATTTAAATCTCGAAACCGTAACTTATCCATCTTTAAGTTTATTAATAAAGTTCATAAAATATATTAAAATTAAACTTTGAAAAATAGATATATATAAGTTTAGAAATTATCAAATTTAATTGTACATATATAAGTCTATAAATTATAAAATAAAATTTTAAAGTAATTATTATAATATATTAAATTAATGTATAAAATATTATTATTGTTATTAATATTAAATTATGCAGTTTTAAAATAAATTAAAAGTAAAAATCTTAAATATATATTTAAATCCATATTTACTTATAAGAATATTTTAAAACATATAATTTAAGATTTACAATTTTTTGTTTTGATAATCATTAAATATAAATAAATATAAAATCTTAAGATACTGTTTTAAAATCAAATTTTCCAAATCACTTTACTTCGAAACATGACCAACAGTGTCCGTGTAAAATTATCTACCCTGTGGCCAAGTGAAACAAATATTTATCATTTCATTCCGCAATTTAAATTTTTACAGGTATACATCATTTCAACCCGTAATCCCAAATTCAGTAAAAATCGTTCAGGTCTATCAATTCAACCCATAACGATTTTTCCCTAATTTAATGTCTGTTAGGGTATGTATCATCTCAACCTATAGTGATTTTCCTAAACTTTGGCAATCAGCAACATAGATAAATAAAATAAATTATCTCATAGCATCAATATCATCAAATCACAAATTATATATCATCAGTGCACCTACGTGCCATATATCGTGTCATATATGAAATATATATACGTCAAACAAAATGTTTTTTACTAGCAGTTCTATACATTTCACTACAATTAATTGGTGCTGAATTTAACATCCATGAAAAATGTGAGTCAAGTATGAGATAAACTCACCTTTCGTGGCATAGAATGGACCGATGATATTCAGGCACGACTCAGAATGGATTCAAATCTTAATGACCACTCAAAATATATTTATAAGAGGGGGACATCTCAATGGGTCAATATGTCTATTGGGTATTTGGAATGGTTTTCGAAACTTAAGACCAAACTCAACTCAAAAAAATAAGCATAACCAATCATTTACTAAAAAAATATTTTTATATCACTACGCCATAAACAACCTTACGCAACGCAAAAAAATTGTTGGTACAGGCCCAAAAAATGTTGGCATATGTCTTTGGCAACGTTTTTAGGGTGATGCAATTTTCACCGATGCTGCTGACCTCAGAGGCAACATTTTGACTATCTACAGCAACACAACAAATATTATTACATTAGAACCCTATGCAGGTTTATAGCAACATCCTTAGGTGTTTGTACCAACATCCAAAAATGTTGCTATAGATATTAATTTTATTTATATATTTTGTGGGACCAACAATGTGGGGCCCATTGGGTCGATGCCCTAACCTAATCCCATCCCTACGGAAACACCTTATATGGCTATTGCAATATTATTTCAGCAACATTTATAACCCGATGGCAACACTATATTAAAGTTATTGCAACACGGTATTTTATTCAAATATTTATTTTATTTCAAATAGTACAAATTTTCTGTCACCACTATTGTACATTCGCTGATATATTACACAATCATTCATATTTACATACATTCCTCACAACATTGTCACTCGATGCACTCATATACAGACTCTGACACTCTCTGGCACAATCTTCAACTGCTTCCATACAGCCATCTGCACAAATGCAATATAATGGCTGTGAGATATGATATCAGGTTTTATATATATATATATATATATATATATATACATATATTCACAGATACAAAGCAAATCAGAATAGTATTATTCAAGGTAATGTCTACTTTATGTGTCCAAAGCAAGAAATTCGATTCAAACAACATAATCAGTAGAGTACCATTTGAAGGTTAAAGAGGCAGTGAATGAATAAAGTATAAAACTGAATCCAAAATAGAAAAGGCAGGTCAAAGCCTGTAAACATAACAATTAAACAACACTATTTTTTTTTGTAGGAAATGGGGAACCCACTCGTAGTATAAAATTTATGCTAGAAACATAATATCATATAACATTTTTGATCATTTGAAAGCAATAACATATAGAAATATCAATATTATTAACATTCAATTAATGCTTCATATCTGACTTATCTACTAAGTGTATTGAAAGTTATATGCGCATTAAGATACTTTGGTGAATGTAATCGGCTTTGCATGACAGTGTTCAATTGTAAACAAGGTTAATGAAAGCTTAGTCATATTATGGAACTTGGAAAATAAGGAGTCTGATGCACAATGTTTTCTTAAAGCACGGTCCAAACAATCTAAGGAAGTTATCAGAAAAAGTAATAAATGTACATGGAAGGGGTGCAAGGATTTCTCTGTCCATATTATACAGGGACGAAGCCAGGATCTTGATAAAAGGGAGGCTATTTATAACGAATATTTCAGGAAACATGACAAAAATTACAAAATAAAATAAAAAATAATACTTGATTTACCTATCGGCGTTGAAAAACATGAACCAAAGTAGGACTTGAAAATCAAAAATCAAAAATCAAAAGAAGCTTGTCAATTGCCTACAAGAACATGCATCTTCATATTATTACAAGGATACTTAAACAGCTTTAGAATAACGTTAAATTATCGAAATGTCTGCATGCATATTTGATTATCTTGACAAAAATCCAAACAACAAGAATATCATAACATTAAAATATGAATTAATTTTTGCATAACATCAAAACAAGAACATCATAACATTCCGTTTCACTTACTGCTGCCACTAACATCTGAACATCAAGTTCCCCTTGAATCCTTCTATTTCTTCAACAGGTAAATGCTCGGCTATGCAACCTGTACAAGAGAATTGTAACGACCCGGGTTTTCCAGTTATTTGAATTCGAATATTTAAATTGGTTTAAATATTATATTTGAAATATAAATGGATTTTTATATTTAATTTGTTTATTAAACGACGACCGAATTATTAAATTTATAATTAATATCAAACAAACGTCAAAACATAGCGGCGTGTTTAGTTTTGCTTCGTTTGAAATTGATGTGTGACGGTTTGCATATTTAACATGTAATGTTTATAACGGTATATAACAAGAATAAAATATATGGCGGCTTTTACCTTAAGAAATAAAGCCTACCCTTATTTGAAAGTCGTACCTACCATAAAATACATTTGCACCAAGTATCCATGAACTCTAAACTAATTTATTAAGCTACATAAAGTTTTATCTACCTGCATGTTTAGTGGACCAAGCTCTTGTACCTATATATATATATATATATATATATATATATATATATATCCCCTAGCCTAAGCCTATCAATAAGCTAGAACTTTATACAATTTTCAATGCATAACACTAGAGCGGTAACTTGTACTAGAGATAACCTAGTGAGAGGATCACCATTGTCACTTTATATCTGAAATACAGCTTACAGCCGCATTGCAAAATTAGTCAGTGTTTATATTTATATTTGATTATTAAAAATATTTTTTTTAACATTTGTACTTTAGCTAGATTTTTTTTAAATCTGAATTCGCTCATTTGGTGCTGCTTCTTTTCTAGTTCCAGAACACTTAATTTGCATCCACCTAACGTTAGCTTACAATACACCATAAAGTATGAACAAAACTTGATTTGTACAATTAAATGAAATCAATATCCTTTTATCCTCTTTTTTCTTTTTCCATTTTTTTCATTATTTGAAGAATATATTCGTTAGGACAGTAACACTTCTAGGTGCAATTTAGATCCAGCGATTGATATTGATATTTATTTTGGAAACAATTTAATGTCTTTCTAATGACCGCTCAACACCTAACTATTAGTCCATATCTGTGTCCGAGAAATTTAGTTATAGATTTTTTGTTTCTGCTAATTACATATTAGCTCTCTATCTTCTGCTGCCTGCTCTTTCATCTGTCATGTAAACAAATACTTTGTTGTATGAGTAAAAAGCCGTAGTTCAAGTAATCACGCCTCCATGTTTTCATCCACTATCCTAAAACAAGACACAACCTTTTCCACTCTTCATTTCCCATTTGTAACTGTTATACTTTTGGTTTTATATCATCATTTTTCGCTTTCTAGTATATATACGACAGCTCAATCTTTGAGCTCTATTTCAAAGTACAAACAGATGTTTCTTGCTAACCTGCAGCCTACCTTTTTCCTATATTATATATGTCTTTCACAAGTTGTCCACGCACCAAACAATTCGCCATCACTGTAAAAACTAAACATCACCATTAATATACACAGCGCACACATTACTGTCTCCAAAAAGTCTAACATCAATCTTCATTTTCTTTTACTTTCCAAGGTTACCCGGCATTTTTCCAATAGCGTACTGTGATTTCACACACCTTAAAACTGACTAACCCATCATCTATACTGAAACGCACATGGATTGCTGAGGTTCTTCTACCATATGTACGAAATACCAATTACATCAATGCGCAGAGACCTACATGAGAGCACAGACAAGTGCATGTAGACCAAACATAAATATTACCTACCCTTAAGATGAAAGAACAGAAACATCACACTGCACCAGCCAACTGAAATGAAAGAAAGGAATTAAACAAGTCCACCTACTGATCTACAAGGCAGACCTATCTACCCTAATGTCGTGGGTGTCAAGATTCTCAATACTATATATATGAGGCAAACCGTTCATTCCTGAAGCAAAATGAAAAACTATCAAATATAACATCCAACTCTTAAACTTAAGAAAAATATATCTGGGATTTGCCACAACTTCCTCGCCTCTATAAATTCATCATCGGGTTCGACCACTTCTTTTCTTTCACCCAGTCTTCAGCGGAAAACCCTTGAGTGGACGGTTTGGACGATGGCAAAGGTCGGAGGTGGGTAGGAGCTAATGGGGGAATGTTGATTTACTGAAAAGAATAACAAAATTAGAAGGGGTAATGAAAGAGTTGGGGACTGTAAAAAAGAAAATGGGAAAGTGGGAACGCATGCTTGGGTTTTGGATTTTAAAACAAAACTGAGCAAAGAAGTGGGAAGACTACTGGGTGCTTGCAAATGATATGGGGAAGAAGAGGCCTGAAGATATGGGGAAACAACATGGAACAGCAGTGGCGTTGGTATGGAGGAGTAATGGCGGTATAGGGTGAAGATGGAATAAAAGCAGGAAAGTGGAAAGCAGGTTATGGAAGAAAATATAAAGGGACGTGGGGTGAGTATGCATGGCATTCGAAAAGGGAATGATGGGGACATTGGGGAGTTCGCATGAAGTAGCAAAGAAGTAAGGAGGGATGAAGGTGCGTGTCGGAAAGATGATAAAGTGTTGTAGCGTTGAAATAGGATTGGGGAAATATTTGATAGGCTTTGGGCCGGTAATAAAAAAACAAAAATAAGAGAAAGGATCGACCATTCATCTTTGAAGAATAACGTGGGTTAAGTAATTGCCTGAAACAAATTTTTGAGATGGAAAGCGGTTAAGACGAAAATTAAGTGAGCCCGTTATTTTTACTAATTAAAATATAATTAGTTTATTTGTTTTATCATTAAAGAATTAGTTACTTAATATAAAACTATAATGTGAATAAATCATGAATATGTTAACAGATTGAAGCAAAAACAAAATTACATTGGAACTAAATGGACGAGCGCCGCACTGTGGAGCTGGGATCGACAGAGATGAAAGTAGACGGAGATTTTAATTAAATTAAACACATGTTTAATTTAATTAGAATGAACCATTTAAACGATGGATGGAAATCGAGGTGAGTTAAACTCACTCAATTCTCCCACTTATATTTATATAAGTTGGTTTATTATTTGAATGCTATGGTTGCTAATTATTGGTTGATTTGATGATTATTTGGATATCGATGAATATTTCTATATCGATAATTTAAATTAAACGTTGTTTAATTTAAATGAAATGACATCGTTATTTTTAACGATGATTTCCAATTGAGGTAACTTACCTTATTGGTTACGTTTATAATAGTTTGAACGTATTTAAATTAAATTGGATGCTTGAGTTATTATTATTATTGGTTGACCGAAATCAGTTGAATTGATTATTTATCTGCATATGATCATTATATATATGAACTGTTTAACCCATGTGATTGGATTCTTGATTGGTTACCGATTGTTGAATCCAAATTCAACATTGTTTTGATATTAACCAATGGGTAGTATTGGTTGAGAAATTTATAGCAGAAGGCCAAAATACAAACTGTTTATGTAAAGACAGATTTACCGTTAGGTAAATCGACAGAAATAAAGTTATGAAATTTATTTATAACTGAATATAGATTTTTAAATATATTAGCTTAATTGGGTTTATAAAAAGGAAATAAACTAACCATATATACATTGATTGTTTTAACCACAAATCACCATTTTTGATAGCAAAATCTATCCTTGTGCGAAGCACGTGCCTCACTAAATTATTAAATGATCTTATAAAAATGATTCTTATATTTTCAAGACTGATAAGCAAGTGAGTAGATATTAATGTGATGTTTAATAACCGAGGTTAATTGTTTTAAGAAACAATTTAAAATGAGATTATATTGATTTGATAATCAAATGGGATGATTTAAATTTATTTAATTGGAAAGATGAATTATGATCTGATTAACGAGTTAATCATACTTAGAGTTGACTAAGTCAACTGTAGTAACTGAAATGGATTTATTAAATTTATTTATTTATTTAATAGTTAAGTAAAACATTTTTATAAATGTTGACATTTACTTAATAATAATTGAAGGGGTAAATCATTAGAATATAAAAGGTATTAATTTAGGTTTATGAAACGAGAAGGCTTATTTATAATAAAGTTATATTTTAAAGAAAATCATATTAATGATAACATAAGTTAAGTTTAAATTGCGATTTTAAGCAAATTCTTATTTGAGATTCTATTTAACTGGATTTATGAAATCCAAGATTTTGATGAAGTTACAAACCCGAGTTTAGTGAATATTTTTGTAAAGAGTTATTAGAAATGGGTTTTTGAAATGGAAATAAAAGAAGGGATATGAAATTAAAGGATTAGAATTTTACTGGAGATCGGTTGAGATAAATGGTTTTCTGAATACTGATCTGATGTTGGTTTCGACCCTCGGGGTTGATATTTAGGGGATTGTTTTCTTATTGATGTACGGTTAAGAACTGATGGAGATATGAAATGGAAATCAAACGAAAACCCAAGTTTGAATTAGAATAGTTAAACGAGTGGAGTTATAAAGA
Source organism: Allium sativum (assembly GCA_030737875.1). Classification (NCBI taxonomy): domain Eukaryota; kingdom Viridiplantae; phylum Streptophyta; class Magnoliopsida; order Asparagales; family Amaryllidaceae; genus Allium; species Allium sativum. The sequence continues at coordinate 672,040,486 of CM060909.1, read as the reverse complement.
TCCGTAATTTTAAATAAAAGATGATGTTTCATCAAGATAGAATTAAAATGGGATTTGTTTGATACTGGGAATAAATATCGTTTTTGAGTATTGCAACTGACATCTATCTTAAGATAAGAATGTTGTTGATCAAGGTCTGAGAGGTAATTAAAATACCCCAACCTGAACAACTGCACGATTGTAGGAGGATGATATTAGTTGTAGTGATGAAGGTGTCGAAAGTAATTTATTATGAGAATGATAGGGTAATGTTATTGGAAGAATATGGAAATATATATAGTAGGATTCCAAATATAAAAAGGAAATAAAAGGGGTGTGAGAATATGAAGTGATATTTCTATAGTAAAATAAATAAAAGGTGGTATGTGAAAATAACGATATTTTTAAAGTGAAGAAATGAGATTTAGAATGAATTTATTCTAAAAGAATAAATGACGATTATTGTGTTCAAACAATGGAATTAAAGCAGATTTCAGAATGATTGTTTTACGAATGATAAAGTGGAATCGATTTCCCAAATATAGATAATAAGTAATGTGGTAGCAAATGTATTGAAATGATAATTAACGGAAAACTGGATACGATTTAAGGTATATTTTCTAAGTATAAATAAAATGATTTGAGAGTATTAATATATTAAACTAAATTGGTATTACAATTGATATATTATTTTTAATGGCCAAGTGACGTTGTATACTGAATCGATGGATTTGTTTTATTGATTGTTTATTTTGATAGTTAAATAATCGACTATCAAAATCTTACCTAACGTGTTGGTACGGAAAGACCGGTATCGAATTTATATTCGAAAACCATTCCAAACCAACGAATACGTAAATGAAGAAGATACCTGATGTTGGTCTAGATGGAGCTATTGAAGACCGTATATCTTCATGAATGAAAGGACTATTGTTGGATTTCTCTAGTTGATCCCTAGAGGTATTTGATAGTGACTCTGTCATGATTGAAATCTACGGATTGCAAGGACTACTCGCTACTGATCCATAGGGTAATTCAAGGATGCAGTAGGATGGTGCCTTCGGTTTGCCTAGTCCCAGGACAACTTGTATGGGCGAGTGTTTGACAGAGTATTTCCAAAGGAATCACGTACATTGATTTCCTCAAACGTATTTCTGTTGTGGCAGAGAAGAAACCTTCTCTTAGCTTAACGACTAGTATTTTTGTGGATGTCAATTAGTGATATCTGGCAGATATAACGATGTGACATTCAAAGTGAATGGTGGCCAGATGTTCTAAAGTCGATTATAACCTCAAGCCTCATCAACCGGGAAATGACAAAAATCGGGCAGGCAGCATGGCTATGTGGGTCGCTCCCATTAGGATGTATAATCACCTATCTAGAGAAAATCTATTTATTTCTTTAATCTATTTTGATGTTGTCCCTTTTGGGAAACGGTGGTTTGACCCCAACCTTTTTTGATATACATTCGATACACTCAAGCAAAATAAGTGGTCGGTCATGTGTGGGCCGGGTTGCCAGACCTTCTTGTTGAACCCAGCGTATTCCCCTCTAGAGATACAATATTGGCAGGTGGTTCCATACCTTGTCATAGTCGGAATCCAATTTCCAATAAGAGCCCGCGGTTTTGGATTGTATACTATATATGTAGAGCATGAGATGCAAGCGTTCTTCAAGATTGATATTTATTTGTATTTAGACATTATTATAATATCAGAAAAGATATGATTTCAAAAATTTGTTTTGGATTATAGTAAGGTAAAAAACCATTCGTGTTTATGGGTAGGCTGGTCTTATTATTATCCCTTTCTTTCAAAAGGATTTTTTTGACTTTACAATCAAATATTGATGATATTATAAACTTAGCGAGTTTTCTTACTCTGGTTCACCAGACAGACCCAATGTTCTGTAAATGCTCGGGTTAGACTGTGTTGTACAGGTTCGCGTTATCGGATACCATGAAGTCCAAAGACGAGCTGAAGGAGTTCAGACGTACGATGTTATACCATTATTATTCCACTATGTGATATATACGAGGACAGACTATTATAATTGTCCAGATTTTGTTGATGTACTCTGACGTTGTAAATATTATGTCAAGCTCTCAACAAAAGTTATTTCTAGATTATATTTTGTTCCGCTGCGATGTGAGACTCTGTGATGTATTAGTTCTTCTTCTTATTCTTCTTTTCTTAACTTTTTTTTCTTTCTTATCTCACCCTCTTATTTCTTTCTATTAGCTTTCTGGGTTATGATACTTGAATTTGGATACAGGACGTGTTAGTGTCTATATTCAAGTGTCGAAATTTCCGGGACACTACAGTTGGTATCAGAGCGAGGTTTAGGAATAACCTTGGCTCTGTGGTATAACTCAATAGAGATAGGGTTAGCAATACCCTTGATTCAGTTGAGTGTATATATATGAGAGAGCGTATTTGTAAATTTTATAAATACAAATGTTTTGTATGGTGTTGTTTGATCAGTTCAAGTAGAATTGACAAATTGATACAATTTTGTTTTGTAAAGAGGGTGAATGAAATAATTTTGCCTAAAATTTATTTCGTAAAAAGAAATAATTTTATCAAATTATTAGTATATTGGTTTGATGATTGATTTGAACGGGAATCCAAATGAGATTAAAAATTTGAATGGTTTAATAAAACCAGAAGGGAATTAAAACTATAGAATTTAATATGGAATTAAATAAATCAGGAATTTAACTGAAGATAAGTTAAATAAATTAGAAAGAGAAATAGAATGATTTGATTGATTGTTTATTGGATAGTAACTTGGTTGAATAATAAAATTCATCAACCATCGAATGAATTGGAAGCTAATGAAATAAATATATATATATAATAAATCTGAGAATTAATTCACTCATGAGATGAAACTGAAATGATTTAACCCTGTATCTGTTATTGGCATTGGATATTGAGTTAAGTGCAGGAATTGTAAGAAGAGAAACAGCTATTAGTTGCTTTGTTTTGGGTTAGAGTACTGGTTACCCGACAAATAGGTAAACCTTAATTATATTGATTTTATACCCCAGAGTTAGGTTGACACTTGGCTTTGTTTTCTTTTGATCAATGTGAGGCCTGAAGTGGTGTCTGTAGTTGTTTGGATCGAACAGTACATAGGAAGTGCTGGAATTTTTTTTTCGAAGATTTTTAAACTTAAAAATTATTTTGATAATGTTTTTATATTAATTATTTTGAAAATAATTGGGTTTGGTGCATTCTCCTTACTTAGAAATTTCGGGGACGAAATTCTTTTAAGGGGAGAAGAATGTAACGACCCGGGTTTTCCAATTATTTGAATTTGAATATTTAAATTGGTTTAAATATTATATTTGAAATATAAATGGATTTTTATATTTAGTTCGTTTATTAAGCGACGACTATATTATTAAATTTATAACTAATATCAAACAAACGTCAAAACGTAGCGGCGTGTTTAGTTTTGCTTCGTTTGAAATTGATGTGTGACGGTTTACATATTTAACGTGTAATGTCAATAACGGTATATAACAGAAATAAAATATATGGCAGCTTCTACCTTAAGAAATAAAGCCTACCCTCATTTAAAAGTCATACATACCCTAAAATACATTTGCACCAAGTATCCATGAACTCCAAACTAATATATTAAGCTATATAAAGTTTCATATACTCGCATGTTTAGTGGATCAAGCTCTTGTACCCTCATCTATATATAGCCCCTATCCTAAGCCTATCAATAAGCTAGAACTTTATACAATTTTCAATGCATAACAGTAGAGCGGTAACTTGTACTAGTGATAACCTAGCGAGAGGATCACCATTGTCACTTTATATCCGAAATACAGCTTACAGCCGCATTGCATAAATTAGTCAGTGTTTATTTGTATATTTGATTATTAAAAATAATTTTTTTAACATTTGTACTTTAGCTAGACTATTTTTTTAAAATCTGAATTAGCTCATTTGGTGTTGCTTCTTTTCTAGTTCCAGAACACTTATTTTGCAGCCACCTAACGTAAGCTTACAATACACCATAAATTATGAACAAAAAATAATTTGTACAATTAAATGAAATCAATATCCTTTTATTCTCTTTTTTCTTTTTCCATTTTTTTTCATTATTTGAAGAATATATTCTTTAGGACAGTAACACTTCTAGGTGCAATTTAGATCAAGTGATTGATATTGATATTTATTTTGGAAACAATTTAGTGTCTTTCTAACGACCGTTCAACACCTAACTATTAATCCATATCTGTGCCAGAGAAATTTGGTTATAGATTTGTTGTTTGTGCTAATTACATATTAGCTCTCTGTCTTCTGCTGCCTGCTCTTTCATCTGTCCTGTAAACAAACACTTTGTTGTATGAGCAAAAATACATAATTCAAGTAATCACGCCTCCATGTTTTCATCCACTATCCCAAATCAAGACACAACCTTTTCCACTCTTCATTTCTCATTTGTAGCTGCTATATTATTGGTTTTATATTATGATTTTTCGCTTTCTAGTATATTTACGACAGCTCAATCTTTGAGCTCTAATTCAAAGTACAAAGTGATGTTGCTTGCTAACCAGTAGCCTACCTTTTTCCTACATTATATATGTCTTTCACCAGTTGTCCACGCACCAAACAATTCGCCATCACTGTAAAAACTAAAGATTACCATTAATATACATAGCGAACATGTTACTGTCTCCAGAAAGCCTAAAACCAATCTTCTTTTTCTTTACGAGCTTACCCAGTATTTTTCCAATAGCGTACTGTGATTTCACACACTCTAAAACTGACCTACCCATCATCTATACTGAAACGCACATGGATTGCTAAGGTTCTTCAACCCATACGTACGAAATACCAATTATATCAATGCGCAGAAACCTACATGAGAGCACAGGCAAGTGCATGTAGACCAAACATAAATATCACCTACCCTTGAGATGAAAGAATAGAAACATTACACTACACCAGCCAACTGAAATGAAAGAAAGGAATTAAACAAGTCCACCTACTGATCTACAAGGTTGACCTATCTACCCTAATGTTGTGGGTGCCAAGCTTTTCAATACTATATATATATGAGGCAAACCATTAATTCCTGAAGCAAACTGAAAAACCAAACTATCAAATATAACATCCAACTGTTAAACTTAAGAAAAATATATTTGGGATTTACCACAACTTCCTCGCCTCTATAAATTCATCTTCGGGTTCAACCACTTCTTTTTTTCACCCAGTCATCAGCGGAAAACCCTTGAGTGGACAGTTTGGACGATGGCAAAGGTCGGAGGTGGGTAGGAGCTAATGGGGGAATGTTGATTTACTGAAAAGAATAACAGAAATAGAAGGGGTACTGAAAGAGTTGGGGACTGTAAAAAAGCAAATAGGAAAGTGGGAACGCATGCTTGGATTTTGGAGTTTAAAACAAAACTAAGAAAAGAAGTGGGAAGAGTACTGGGTGCTTGCAAATGATATGGGGAAGAAAAGGCCAGAAGATGTGGGGAGATAACGTTGAACAACAGTGGCGTTGGGATGGAGGAGTAAAGGCGGTATAGAGTGAAGATGGAATAAAAGCAGGAAAGTGGAAAGCAGGTTATGGAAGAAAATATAAAGGGACGTAGGGTGAGTTTGCATGGCATTCGAAAAGGGAACGATGGGGATATTGGGGAGTTCGCATGAAGTAGCAGAGAAGTGTGGAGGGAAGAAGGTGCGTGTCTGGAAGATGATAAAGTGTTGTAGCGTTGAAATAGGATTGGGGGAAATATTTAATAGGCTTTGGGCCGATAATAAAAAAACAAAAATAAGAGAAAGGATCAGCTATTCATCTTTGAAGAATAACATGGGTAAAGTACTTGCCTGAAACGAATTTTTGAGATGGAAAGAAATGCGTCAGCGGTTTAGACGAAAAGTAAGTGAGCCCGTTATTTTTACTAATTAAAATATAATTAGTTTATTTGTTTTATCATTAAGGACTTAGTTACTTAATATAAAACTTTAACGTAAAAAAATCATGAATATATTAACAGATTGAAGCAAAAACAAAATTACACGGGAACTATATGGACGAGCACCGCACTGTGGAGCTGGGATCGAAAGAGATGAAAGTAGATGGAGATTTTTATTAAATTAAACACATGTTTAGTTTAATTAGAATGAACCATTTAAATGGTGGATGGAAATTGAGGTGAGTTAAACTCACTCAGTTCTCCCACTTATATTTATATAAGTTGGGTTTATTAATTGAATGTTATGGTTGCTAATTATTGGTTGATTTGATGATTATTTGGATATCGATGAATACTGCAATATCGATAATTTAAATCAAATGTTGTTTAATTTAAATGAAATGACATCATTATTTTTAACGATGATTTCCAATATAGGTAACTTACCTTATTGGTTACGTTTATAATAGTTTAAACCTATTTAAATTAAATAGGATGCTTGAGTTATTATTATTATTGGCTGACCGAAATCAGTTGAATTGATTATTTATCTGCATATGATCATTATATGAACTGTTTAACCCATGTGATTGGATTATTGATTGGTTACCGATTGTTAAATCCAAATTAAAAATTGTTTTGATATTAACCAATGGGTAGTATTGGTTGAGAAATTTATAGCAGATGGCCAAAATACAAACTGTTTATATAAAGACAGATTTACCGTTAGGTAAATCGACAGAAATAAAGTTATGAAATTTATTTCTAACTAAATATAGATTTTTAAATATATTAGTTTAATTGGGTTTGTAAAAAGGAAATAAACTAACCATATATACATTGATTGTTTTAACCACAAATCACCATTTTTGATAGCAAAATCTATCCTTGTGCAAAGCACGTGCCTCACTAAATTATTAAATGATCTTATAAAGATGATTCTTATATTTTCATGATTGATAAGCAAGTGAGCAGATATTAATGTGATGTTTAATAACCGAGGTTAATTGTTTTAAGAAACAATTTAAAATGAGATTATACCGATTTGATAATCAAAAGGGATTATTTAAATTAATTTAATTTGTAATTAATTTAATTGGAAAGATGAATTATGATCTGATTAACGAGTTAACCATGCTTAGAGTTGACTTGGTCAACTGTAGTAACTGAAATGGATTTATTAAATTTATATATTTATTTGATAGTTAAGTAAAACATTTTTATAAATGTTGATATTTGCTTAATAATAATCGAAGGGGTAAATCATGGAATATAAAAGGTATTAATTTAGGTTTATGAAACGAGAAGGCTTATTTATAATAAAGTTATATTTTAAAGAAAATCATATTAATGATAACATAAGTTAAGTTTAAATTTCGATTTAAAGCAAATTCTTATTTGAGATTCATATAACTGAATTTATGAAATCCAAGATTTTGACGAAGTTACAAACCCGAGTTTAGTAAATATTATTGTAAGGAGTTATTAGAAATGGGTTTTTGAAATGGAAATAAAAGTAGGGATATGAAATTGAAGAATTAGAATTTGATTGGAGATCGGTTGAGATAAATGGTTTTCTGAATATTGATCTGATGTTGGTTTCGGCCTTCAGGGTTGATATTTAGGGGATTGTTTTCGTACTGATGTACGGTAAAGAACTGATGGAGATATGAAATGGAAATCAAACGAAAACCCAAGTTTGAATTAGAATAGTTAAACGAGTGGAGTCGATCCGTAATTTTAAATAAAAGATGATGTTTCATCAAGATAGAATTAAAATGGGATTTGTTTGATATTGGGAATAAATATCGGTTTTGGGTATTGCAACTGGCATCTATCTTAAGATAAGAATGTTGTTAATCAAGGTCTGAGAGGTAGTTAAAATACCCGAACCTGAACAACTGTAGGGTTATAGGAGGATGATATTAGTTGTAGTGGTGACGGTGTCTAAAGTGATTTATTATGAGAATGATAGGGTAATGTTATTGGAAGAATTTGGAAATATATATAATAGGATTCCAAATATAAAAAGGAAATAAAAGGGGCTTGAGAATATGAAGTGATATTTCCATAGTAAAATAAAAAAAAGGTGGTTTGTGAAAGTAACGATATTTTTAAAGTGAAGGAATGAGATTTAGAACGAATTTATTCTAAAAGAATAATTGACGACTATTGTGTTCAAACAATGGAATTAAAGGAGATTTCGAAATGATTGTTTTGTGAATGATAAAGTGGAATCGATTTCCCAAATATAGGTAATAAGTAATGTGGTAGAAAATGTATTGAAATGATAATTAACGAAAAACTGGATATGATTTTAAGGTATATTTTCTAAGTATAAATAAAATGATTTGAGAGTGTTAATATATTAAACTAATTTGGTATTACAACTGATATATTATTTTTAATGGCCAAGTGATGTTGTATATTGAATCGATGGATTTGTTTTATTGATTGTTTATTTTGATAGTTAAATAACCGACTATCAAAATCTTACCTAACGTGTTGGTACAGAAAGACCGGGGTCGAATTTACATTCGAAAACCATTCCAAACCAACGAATATGTAAACGAAGAAGATATCTGATGTTGGTTGAGATGGAGTTATTCAAGACCGTATATCTTCATGAATGAAAGGAGCATTGTTGGATTTCTCTAGCTGATCCCTAGAGGTATTTGACAGTGAATCTATCATGATTGAAATCTATGGATTGCAAGGACTACTCGCCACTAATCCATAGGGTAATTCAAGGATGCAGTAGGATGGTGCCTTCGGTTTGTCCAGTCCCAAGACAACTTGTATGGACGAGTGTTTGACAGAGTATTTCCAAAGTAATCACGTTCATTGATTTCCTCAAACGTATTTCTGTTATGGTAGAGAAGACGCCTTCTCTTAGCTTAACGACTAGTATTTTTGTGCACATCAATTAGTGATATCTGGCGGATCTGACGATGTGACATTCAAAGTGATAGGGTGTATAATCACCTATCTAGAGAAAATCTATTTCCTTCTTTAATCTATTTCGATGCTGTCCCTTTCGGGAAACGGTGGTTTGAGCCCAACCGTTGGTGATATACATTCGATACACTCAAGCGAAATGAGTGGTCGGTCATGTGTGAGCTGGGTTGCAAGTCCTACTTATTGAACCCAGTGTATTCCCCTCTAAAGTTACACTATCAGCAGGTGGTTCCATACCTTGTCATAGTCGGAATCCAATTTCCAATAAGAGCCTACGGTTTTGGATTGTATACTATGTACGTGGAGCGTGATATGCAAGCGTTCTTCTAGATTGATATTTATTTGTATTTAGACATTACTGTAATATCAGAAAAATATGATTTCAAAATTTTGTTTTGGGTTATAGTAATGTAAAAACCGTCCGTGTTTATGGGTGGGCTGGTCTTACTATTATCCTTTTTTGTCAAAAGGATTTTTTTGAATTTAAAATCAAATATGGATGATATTATAAACTTAGCTAGTTTTTCTCACTCTGGTTTACCAGACTGACCCAGTGTTTTGTAAATGCTCGGGTTAGACCGGGTTGTACAGGTTCAGGTTATCGGATACCGTGAAGTCCAAAGACGAGCTGAAGGAGTTTAGACGTACGATGTTATACCGTTATTATTCCGCTGTGTGATATATATGAGGACAGACTATTATAATTGTCCAGATTTTGTTGATGTACTCTGATGTTGTAAGTATTATCTCAAGCTCTCAATAATAGTTATTTCTAGATTATATTTTGTTCCGCTGTTATGTGAGACTCTGTGATGTATTAGTTCTTCTTCTTATTCGTCTTTTCTTAACTTTCTTTCTTATCTCGCCCTCTTATTTCTTTCTATTAGCTTTCTGGGTTTTGATACTTGAATTTGGATACAGGACGTGTTAGTGCCTAGATTCAAGTGTCGAAATTTCCGGGACGCTACAAGAATATATCAGCTTTGATATTAAGTCTCTAATCTTTCGTAATGTTGTCAAAGGTTCAGAGCTAATTACTCGCAGTGCTTTCTTTTTGAACTTGTTCATTACTGAGAACTGTTTAATCCTGCATCTCGTTGTTCCTCTCCAAGTGGAATGTTTGGAGTTTTACTTGCATTCTCTGATACCTTTGGCCATGGCTACCTCTCAAAATCAATTTCCGACCTAATTATTGCCTGTGAAATTCCCTCGTCAGTTTTTGTCATTTAAAACAATCTCTCCATCCATCACAAGCCTGCTACTAAAAGTTTAACCAATATCATTTAAAGAGTACCTGTCTAAAATGGAGGAACGACACACAAATATATGTATAGTATTGCCCCAGTACTCCAGACATCTACTTCAGGTCCATAATTTCTTTTCATAACTTCAGGCGCCATTTAATATGGACTTCTAAGTTGGATTAGAATAGCGGGATTAGCTTATAACATTCATTCACCTAGAAATAGAAAATTAAAATCAAAAAATAATTGCCTTAATTTGAAAATAAGACCGAATGTACCTGGAGCTGGAACCGGAAGTATATAAAAGTAAATGAACTAGCTGCAACAAAGTGAAAGGAAAGCGCATAAGCTAAAGTGTGAATGAGTACAATTTTTTTTGAAAAGTCAGTTTAGTAGAAATGTTGAAAAGCGCATAATTTCTCTGTTCATATTAAAACATGGAAGTAACGGAAGGACGTCTTCATCGACAACATAATATTTTTACCAGAAAAAACAGATTTAAGAGCAGCATGTTTCAATTAGAATGTTACATGTGTAATCAAGTTATGATTTTACATGCCCATCTCGATGTCAAGTGCACAAATGTCATGAAAACAGTTTCAAGTGCATAAATGTCACAAGTGCATGCACAAAGCACAAGTGCACAAGGTTACTGGTGTGAAACTCAGGTTCAACAAGTGTTTCAACAAAGTGCATGGCCAATAGCAGGTTCAACAAAGTGCACATGAGCAAACATATATGCACATGAGCAAGACATGAACAATGTGCAGCATATTTCAAAACAAAACAAAATTATTAAAAAAACAAAATTGTATTACATTACTTGAAAACTGTAATTAATAAACAAATGTACATATATCTGAATCTTATGACGAAGCTGGGCGAACGACTTTGGACCAGTGGCTTGTTTTCTAGCCTCTCAACATCGGTCTCTTAAGCTTCATAATAAGCTGTTTTTATGCGACTCTTGTTCCCTCTCCCCCCATTCTATACAAAATGGTATACGAAAATAAAACAATCATGAAAATTAGAATAACTTACAAGTAGTCAAGCAATTAAAAAGTACTAAATTAATTATGGAAATCAATAGATACAGAAATCATCCCTTAATTAAGAACCAATACATAAAACTTCTATCCAGATGTTTTCGCTGTCCTTCACTGCATTTATGAATATGAAGATTTAAACGTAAAAAGATAAAACGTGTATGTGTGTGTCCAACAAGAAGAAACCTAAGACAAGTCGAATTGTTAATTCTAGCCGACCTAAGAATTTATATGTAGTTTAAATCGAAACCCTAAAGTGATGTGAGAGAGTGTTATACCTCAAAATCAAAATTGAAGCCCTAAAGCGATGTGAACAATGCTTGAGCCCCAAATCGAAGCCCTAATTGAACCGAAATCGTTGAACAAATCTTGAACCCCTAAATTGAAGCCCTAATTGAAACGAAATCATTGAACCCCAACTTAAGAATGTTTGCTTGAACCTTTGCACGAAAACAGAGAAGAATCAAAATGTTTTTTGCAAAAGAAAATGTTATTTGCTTAACAAAACTGGGAAGAGGGAAAATGAAAATAAGATGGCAGGGAACGAAAAGAGGGTAAGAATTGAGTTGCGCCAATGAAAAATTGTTGTTTGTAGAAGAAGCGATCAAGATTGATGAGGTATCACGCTATCCAACGTTGGATTTGATTCATGTGGATCGCCGTGTAAGACATGAGAAGGTCTGCTATAGCAACAGTATATAAAATGTTGCATCATGTTACACTTGTTAAGCTAGACCTACACAATTTTATGACTAAGGTAACCTAAAAAACAGAACGTTGCAGTAGGTCCAAAATATCATAGCTATCATCACATTTTGGCTGGCAACATCTTGCAAAATTGTTGCATTAGGCTGTTTATGGCGTAGTGTATATATACACATAGTAAAACTTATATATATATATTATGTGAAATGCACCCATATATCCTTGCGTAATATATATATACTCTTTAAAAACAACAAACACACGCGCACACACACAAAAACTATATATAATATATATATAACACACACAAGACACTCACAACACTACAAAGTATACACACATGCCTTATAACTTACGCACCATTTCATAAATCACAAATACTCACACACTGTACACAATACTCACTTCATACACATGCACACCAAAACACATACACACTACAACTCATACACACACACCCACTCCTCATACTCCCACTCACACATTCGGCCAACAACATGCACACCACAACCCCATACTTACACATGCAAAGGGGAAGGGAAAGCAAATGGGTTTCGGGATGGGGCGAGGTGCATGGCTGTTTTAGGTGTTCACATTGGCGGTTGGAGGGGGTCGTTGGTCATTGGAGAGGAGGGTGAGCTAGTGGGGAGGCGTAGGGGTAGGCACCATTTCAAGGTTGAGGGTTGGTTCTGGTTACCGGACAAGGAACGCGGCTACAGGCGGAGCAGAGCTCGCCACTGCCATCATTGGCGACGGGAAAGGGAAGGAAGGGAGCGAACTGGGGGGTCGACTTCAGGGGTGCAACAGCTTTTCATGTCGAAGGCGAGGGGCCGGTCGGCACACTGGCGTCAATGGTCGGTTTCGGTGGGGGCAAAGTGTTGCGATGGGAAGAAGAGAAATGAAGCAATTTAAATTTTTTCTTCTCATGAATTATTTTTGGCCTTGGAAAAATATGGTAGGTTGTATTTTTCGAAGCTCGGGAGTGCTTACGAAATCATGGAATGAAAACAATGGAACGATGGCTTTAGGAAACGTGCAGGCTTTAAAGGCGGCTTTGGAAACGTTCTTTGGCAAATTTGAAAACATGGCATTGGGAATGGATGAAGCTTTTGGGCAATAGCCTGGCTTTAAGCTGAACGTGGCCATCCCATCCAAAAGTTAACGTTTGGTTTAAATTTCGAAAAGAAAATTGACGCGGTAAAAATGAAAAAGAAAAAGAAACGATTTGCAAGTATTGGTTTCTATTATTGTATTGATGTCAAAATCAGATTCATTTGTTATATAAAATCCAAAATATTAAGTTTTAAATCAAAAAAATCTTTCATAAAATGCAAATAAATTGCGTTTTAAATGAATAAAACAAATAAAAAATAAAAAAAATAATTAAATCATTAAATAATAGTACACTTAAAACTCAGGTTGTTACAATCTCCCCCACTTAAACCATTTCATCCCCGAAAAGGAACGAAGCAGAGATAGTAATTAAATAATTTAATACATCTTTAAACAAGATGGTTCATATCTATCATCTCACCTATATATATAATTTGAAATATATATATTTAAATTGTTGTTAAAACATTTTCAAACATTTCATAATAGTTTTAAATATTCACTCAATGTCTCAATTGGCAATATATATCTATCTCACCTTCGAAACCTAAAAATAAATATCAATGATGTTAAAGTCATCACTAGAATCATTTTCAAGCGACTAGGGTGTAACTCTATATCTATATAGTACATATAGGATTTAACATATACGTTGATCAGATGTATACTCAAATAACTAAGTATTTGATAAGCCAATTTTAACATCAAGTAAGTACTTAAAACATCCTTTTTATTTTCAATCAAAATAGATACCAAACTTCCCAATCATATGTTATAAATGTTTTATTTCAAGTCATTTATTTATTAAAAATTTAAAGTAGGGAAAAAATTATATCTCTTCCCCATTCATTTATTTATTAGAATTCAACTTCAATCTTTAATAAATATAATAAATCTTAAAGTTTGCAATGTAAATCATATAATATTTCAAAACAAATTTCAAAATAATAAAATATATTAACATCCATAAACTTTAAGTTACTTATTATTTAATACACATTTACATTTCAACATTGAAATTGCATCCACACTTCATTTAAATTTAGTTTTAAATTACATTAAAATACCAATTATTTTAAAAGTCACCATCACCACTTCATTTACCGAAATCAATCCATATACATATTTAACAAGGTTAACATTCCAAAATATCAATTTAAGGATCATAACTAATATTAATATTTCATACCATCACATATTTATTATAAATCATTTCATAAATTTCCAAATACAACTATAATTTCAAATAATATTCCAAACTCTCTATTTAGGGTTAATAAATTACATTCCCAACTTATTGACACACTATGCTTACGTTGAAACTTAACATGGATGATATATAAAATCACTTTTCATTATCGATCAAGTTGGGTCAAAACGAGTCAAAAATCTGAGCTAAGAACCAAATAACGAAACAACCTAACCAACAGGAGATTACAAAGGACAGATACCAAGATAAGCACACTTTAGAGAATTTATATGATTTAGGAAACAATCTACTATGGATTCCTTAAGATGGATTTCGAACATGATCAAGATTCAAATCCAGGAATCCAAATTAAAGGTAGACTTATCAATGAAGTAGAATTCAAGAGAAAGGGATACTCAAAAAAGATTAATTTTAAAACTAATTTTTACATTAAAATACTATAAATTCATTTTCAAAACTTATTTTTACATTTCAAAATATGCTCTCTCAAGAACGATTATGTGATTGATTCTACTCATTTTAAGGTATCACTACCCTATCTCTAATGAGCTTTTACCATATAGGCTAAAGCTTTAATAAACAAAAGCTCTGATACCACATGTAACGACCCTCCATGTTGATCATGCCAAATCAACAAAACATGTCAAACTCGATCCATTGAAAACGACAGATTTTTATTAGCTTCTGAGATAAATAGAATAAATCACGGATCACAGATCACACACACAGAGTAATATAATATCTCGCAACGGAAAATAGATAATATGATAGTAGTTCATCAAGCTACTAAATAAAATTTACAATAGAGTTTACATAAACAATACAGCAGAAGTCTAATATAATGAATTTATAATACATAAATAAATGATAACTGTGTGCAACAGAAACAACAAGAATAGCTGAAAAAACTGGAGCAACTGAATAGGTAGATACAGGTAAGCAAAACCCAATATAGGCTCCAAATTCCAAGAGTAAATCTTGAAAACTTTAATACTTGATTCGACCCGAGCAATAAAGCAAAACAAAACAACTTGGATCAGGACTAAAATTCTCATGGAAGTAAATCAACTCAAATGAAATGTTCAATGGAATGCAACATTAACTTAAAGGATGTTAGGATCACCATCCTCTAAGGATCCATTAAACTATATACGTATAACATAGTACACTATTATAATAGTGTCCATAGTTAAATATACTATTGAAAATAGCTTAAGCGGGAATACCATTATTACCTTTACGCCGTTTATAATACCGTAGTCTATACAGATACCGTATAGTCCACCGTAATCTAGTGGCTATCAAAGGGCACTCTATAGGTACGGTACAAATCAAAATCGTAGGGGGCTGGATCAAGATAAATATGACAAGGCATTGAGGCAATACCCATCAGTAAGATTCTACCGGATTGCAAACTCGGACTGGTGGTAATGCATAGCTGCGACTATCGCCCACCTCAGATAATACTCCCAAATTCAAGGGCGCCCAAATAAGTCACAACTAATATATATGGTATCGAAGAAGCATGCCTGTTAAGAGTAGTTAACTCACATTGGTCTTGGTATGGCTCCTGTTTTAGTCATTTCAATTATGACCGGAAGGTCAAGGTTATCCATCATCGTTCTCTTTCTTCAAAACCAGTAATCGCCTCCAAATTATCATCCTACTTCATTCTGGATTCTCCACCATGTGCACATTGTTAAAGTGGGTCTCCGTATTGGCAGAGATACGACAATAGCCGATCCTGGTCTCTTTAACAACCAAACATTTACATTTTTCACACCATAGTCATTTTATAGTCACTTTAAAAATCATTTATATGGAATCTCGTATTCAAATTTGAAATCAAAATTTAATGTCTTACTTTGATTATATTTAATTTTGAAAACTATTCACTCAAATCTCTTTAACCAAATCGAATTAGAAGACCATATCATAAATGTCTCAAATTATAGTATAAATCAATAATTAAATATTTAACTTTGACTCTATTTTAGTTTGAAATATTTTCGTCAAATTCCAAATTCAAACAATTCATGTAATCAAATTTCACTTTTGAGAATTTATTTTAAACCGATTCATAAAAATCCTACATTTTTCTTTAAATTCAATTTATACAATTCAAATCAAATCTTATTTCAATTCAAACAATTTATATCATATCCTGTAATGGCAAATTGTACAGTTCAAAATCGTTACTTATAGATTCAAATCATATAATTTAAAATCATTCTTATAATTCGATTTATAGAATTTCTTAATTCATACCAAATCGAATTATATAATCAATTCCATGCATAAACAAATTATATATTCCAATTCTCATTCAGTCACTTTATAATCGAATTCATTTTATATCAAATCTAAATTCAAATTCATTTTCCTCGATTTAGAATTTCAAACTAAAAATCAATTTACACAATTCAAGTTCATTTCTTATAAAAGTTTATGTTTAAACCGACTCAAATTCATATCTCACATGAGTTCATATATTAAATCAAATGTCTATGTTTAAATTTAAATCTTTAAACCCTAAATTTAAATCTCAAGACTATAACTTATCCATCTTTAAGTTTATTAATATGGTTCATAAAATATATTAAACTTTGAAAAATAGATATATATACATATGTATAAGTTTATAAATTATTAAATTTAATTAGAAAACAGATTTATATACATATATAAGTTTATAAATTATATAATAAAATTTTAAAGTAATTATTATAATATATTAAATTAATGTATAAAATATTATTATTTTTATCTTTATTGAATTATATAGTTTTAAATTAAATTAAATTAAATTAAAAGTCAAAATCTTAAATATATATTTGAATCCATATTTACTCACAAAAATATTTTAAAATATATAACTTAAAATTTACAACTTTTTAATTTTAAAAATCTTAGGTCTTTGTTTAAAATCAAATTTTCCTAATCACTTTACTTTGAAACATGACCAACGGTGTCCGTATAAAATTTTCTACCTTATGGTCAAATGATACAGATATTTATCATTTCAATCCACAATTAAAAATTTACGAGTATATATCATTTCAACCCGCAATCCCAAATTCAATAAAAATCTTTCAGGTCTATCATTTCAAACCATAGCAATTTTTCTCTAATCTAATGTCCGTTCGAGTATGTATCTTTTCAACCCATAGTGATTTCCCTAAACCATGGCAACCAGCAATATAGATAAAAAAAAATATCACATCACAAATTATATATTATTAGTGCACCTACGTGTCATATATCATGTCGTATATGAAAAGTGTATACATCAAACAAAATGATTTTTACTACCAGTTCTATACATTCACAACAACTCATTTGTGTTGAATTAACATCTATGAAAAATGTAATTCAAATGTGAGATAAACTCACCTTTCGTGGTATAGAATGGACGAACGATATTCAGGCATGACTCAAAATGTATTCGAATCTTGGTAACCACTAAAAATATATTTATAAGAGGAATAGGACATCTCAGTGAGTCAATACGGCTATTGGGTATTTGTAGTGGTTTTTGAAACTCAATACCAAGCTCGACTCAACAAAATAAACACAACTAATCATTTACTAATACACACACACACACTAAAAAAAGAGAGAAAAACTTATATATACTATATGAAATGCATCCATATATCCTTACATAATATATATATACACTCTTTAAAATCAACACACACACACACAAACTATATATAAAACACACACAAGACACTCACACACACCAACAAATAACACAACACCACAAAGTACACACACATGCCTTATAACTTATGCACCATTTCATAAATCACAAATACTCACACACTGTACACAACATTCACTTCATACAAATGCATGCCACAACAGATACACACTACAACTCATACGAACACACCCACTCCTCATACTCTCACGCACACACTCAGCCCACAACATGCACACCACACCCCCAAACTAACGCACACAAAAGGGAAGGGAGAACAAATGGGTTCAGAGATGGGGCGAGGCACATGGTTGTTCTGGGTGTTCACGTCGGCGATTGGAGGGAGTCGCTAGTCATTGGAGAGGAGGGTGAGCTGGTGGGGAGGCATAGGGGTAGGCATGGCTTCAGGGCTAAGGGTTGGTTCTGGTCATCGGGCAAGAGACGCAGCTACAGGCAGTGAAGAGCTCGGCGCTGCCATTGGCAACAGGAAAGAGAAGGGATAGAGATAACTGGGGGGTCAACTTCAGGGGTGCTGCAGCTTTTTAGGCTGAAGGCGAGGAGCTGGTTGGCACACTGGCATCAGTGGTGGGTTTCGATGGGGTAAGCAGTTGCGATGGGAAGAAGAGAATTGGAGCAGTTTAAATTTTTCTTCTCATGAATTATTTTGGGCTTTGGAAAAATATGGAAGGTTGTATTTTTCGAAGCTCGGGTGTGCTTATGAAATCGTGGAACAAAAAAATGGAACGATGGTTTTAGGAAACATGCAGGCTTTGAAGACGGCTTTGGAAACGTTCTTTGGCAAATTTGAAAACGTGGCATTGGGAATGACGAAGCTTTTGGGAAACGCCCTAGCTTTAAGCTGAACGTGGCCATCCCCATCCAAAAGAAAACATTTGTTTTAAATTTTGAAAAGCAAACGGATGTGGTAATAATGGAAATAGAAAACAAACGGTTTACAAATATTGGTTTCTATTATTATATTGATGTCAAAATGAAATTCATTTATTATCTAAAATCTAAAATATTAAGTTTTAAATCAAAATTGCTATTTCAGAAAATCCAAAAAAACTGAGTTTTAAATGAAAAAAAAATCAAAAACCAAAATTTAAATTAAATCATTAAATAAAAATACACTTAAAATTCAGGTTGTTACATAAAGGACCATCCTTCTAATAACATTATTGGTGATATAAACTCAAGAGTTGCAACTAAAAATCAATTAAATTAGATGAGTCACATAGCAATTTTTCAACCTTAGAGCCAAAGAATTATAAGGAAGCAACAAATGACGATTCATGGATTATGGCAATGCAAGAAGAATTCAATCAATTCGAACGAAACAATGTATGAGAACTCGTTCCTAGACCCACATACCAATCTATAATTGGAACAAAATGGGTTTATAATAGTAAGTTAGATGAAAATGGCAACATCATTTGAAATAAAGGAAGGCTAGCAGCTCAAGGATATAATCAAGAAGAAGGTATCTATTATGAAGAAACTTTCGCTCTAGTAGCTCGACTTCAGGCCATTCGGACATTACTTGATTGTGCATGTCATCACAATTTTAAACTTTTTCAAATGGATGTAAAAAGAGCTTTACTAAACAGATACATAAAAGAACTAGTATATGTTGAACAACCTCTGTTATTTAGATACAAAAAATTTCCTACACATGTATATAAATTAAAGAAAGCTCTATACAGACTAAAACAAGCACCACATACTTGGTTTGATAGATTAAAAACTCATTTGATTAATTATGATTTTCAAATAGGTAAAATAGATACTACATTATTTATAAAAAGAATTCATAATGATATTTTAATTGTTCGAATATATGTAGATGACATGATATTTGGCTCGACAAATGAAGAATTGTGTAATGATTTCTCAAATATAATGAAAAGTGAATTTGAAATGTCTCATATAGGAGGATTAAATTACTTTTTATGATTACAAATTAAACAACTAAAATTGAAAATTTTACAAATCAAGAAAAATATTGTCTTGATTTTTTAATACGTTTTGGAATGGAGAAAACCCTTGGAAAACCAATGCCTGTGAGTACTAGTATTCACTTAGATAAAGATGAAAATGGAAAATATTTCGTTCAAAAATTATATCAAAGTATGACAGGATCTCCATTATATTCAACAGCTATAGAGCTAATATTATGACGAGTGTATGTTTATGTGCAAGATTTCAGGCACAACCAAAGAAATTACCTTATAAAGTAGTAAAACATATTTTGGGATACTTAACCAACACTAGAGATTACAGACTTTTCTATCCAAAAGGCAGATCTTTTGAACTCGTATAGGGGTGTAAATCAGTCGGGCCGCACCAAATGGAGGTTTGTTCCGTTTATATCCTAAATAAAATCGGACTGAACACAGACCAGATGAAATTTTTTCTCGTACAAATTTTGTTGTCTTGACTCGTGCCCTAAATAAAATCGGTCGGACACGGACATATGTTTTTCGGATACGGACATGGTTGGACATAACTATTTATATAAAATTTTATACATTTTATTAGATTTTTCTCAACTATATATCGAAGTACAAGGATTCAGACGAATTCGAACGAACACGGACCGAATGTGATTTTTTCTTGTACAAATTTTGTTGTCGTAACTCATGTCCGAAATGGAAATCGGACGGACTCGGATGGACGTATTTCAGTTACGGACATCGAATATTCATACAAAATTTACAACCCTAAACCCGTATTATATAGTGATGCTGATTTCAAAGGCAAAACAGTTAGAAAAAGCACAAATGATACTTGTCATTTCATTGGTCAATCTCTTCTTTCGCGGTTCAGTAAAAAGCAAAATTTAGTTTCTCTCTCAACATGTGAAGCAGAATATATATACACACACACACATACACACACACATACACACACACACACACACACTGCTTTGTCATGTGAACAAGTAATATACATACAACAAACACTTGGAGATTTTGGAAAAACTATAACAAGGTCTCTAGTATATTGTGATAATACAAGTGCAGTCAATCCATCGAAAAATCCTATAAATCACTCTCCAACAAAACACGTAGACACTACACATCATTTTCTTAGAGACAACGTTGAAAAAGGTAGCATACCTTTAGATACTGAAAAACAAATTGTGATATTTTTACAAAACTATTATGTGAGACATCCTTCATAAAACTAAGACGAGAACAAGGAATATGTTCTTTATCCGAACTATAAAAGAGGAAAATATTTTTTTATTTTGCATCAACTAAGGTTGCACTCGAACTCTAAACCTATGCATTGATAGTCATATGTCATTCCATTTGTCTATTTGGTATTTCTTGTATACTTTATCACTACAACCTAATTAATACAATAACTAAGTTTACCTTGTTTTCCTATATTTCTTCCAACCCTTTCGCTTAGAATGGTTAAAAATAAAATTAAGCTCAAACCACCAAAAATAATGCCACTAATTGAAAAGGCTAAGGTATATACAGAATTTAGAATTCCTTAATTTTCAAACTAAAAGACTACAACCATGTCCTCTCATAAAATTACTTCCTCATATAATTTTACTTCACCCTTAACCAACTCGAATCCTACCTCTCCAGCTCCACCACTACCCAGAGCCTCTCCAAATAATCGATGGGGACTTTCACCCTTGCTTAAACAACTCAAAAAGGATAAATCCCTTTCTAACAATGATTTTGTTTACGAAAAACTAGACGAGAGTTCATAATACCAACAGGAAATGATGGAATTACAAAAAAGATATGTACTATAAACATAAGGGACGAGGAATGCACTCCCGTTTTCTCAAAAAGAGCTTGTTTTTAATTTGTCGAACTTCACCTACTAAGACTTATATACACAAGAAGTCACCTAACTTTAAGGAATCACCTATAAATGGTAACATTACTCCTAGAAATATCTGGGATGAAGGTACATCTCATCAGAGTCCTAAGCGTCCTGAATGGTCACCTTTAACACCTATTACTCAAGATCCAAAAGGCGAACCTAATTCATTGGATAAATAGTATACACACTAAAGCGAATCGTCAAAGAAAAACTAATAAAATATTTTCCTAATAATTCTATGAAATAAGCATAACTATTTATGTATTTCATGTTGTAATATATACTATTTGAAATAAAAGTATATATATACTTCGCTGTATACATAAATATTAGTAAAAATATCCATTTCATTATTCGAACATCTGACGTCCCATACAGACGTCTGTTATAAGTCATTGTAAAATCAAAAATATTTTTTATCTCGGCCTAAACGTCTGTCATACATGGTCAGACGTTTGTCCAGCTACTTTAGAAAATAAAAAAATTCTGCACCTTTCAGCACAAATGTCTATCTGCAAACTCAGACGTCTATCATAACATTCGGGATATAAACTGAATTTATGCTCAGACATCTGTCTCTAATTTCAGACGTCTTTGATATGATTCGATTAGATGGATTTTGGATTGAATAATATTGTATTCCTCCACGTCCTATACCGTGGAGTATCCAGTACTATTCGATCACCAAAACGCCTTCTCGAAGCAATGAACCTTATTGTTTCTCAGTGTTCCATTGATTTCAGCGATTTAATGAATCTCAGTGATTCTCTATGTTTCAGTGATTTTCTGTGATCCTTTGGGATATTAAGGGGTTTCTGTGGTTTCTTGTGATTTTTTGTGTTTTCCTGTGTGGAGCTAACATGTAGTAAGTTATGCCGAAATTGAAGATTTAATTGATTATAAATCTAACAAAGGTCAAACTGATCGCTTGGCCATATTCCTATTTTTTATGAATTTATGTTCAATCCACATATGGAATCCACAGGATCCTAAAAATTAGATATGGTCAAGCGTTTATGGACAATTTGTATGGTTCAACGTTGAAATGTTAGGACAAATTCTTAAGTGCTCATATTCCGAAATAAGGTTATAAGATATCCCTGATATGCATCACAAACCTAGAGACCTGATAACCCATCTTATTTGGAAAGACGATATACCTAAAACGACACCATTCTATTTTCATCCACTGCCTAGACTGTTGAACAAGACGCTTCTAAATATTGTGTTCCCAAGACTAGGCAGTTATGAGCAAGTTTACGATTATGACTACAAAGCTCTATGTGTTATTTTCGATTTCACAAAAGTAAATTTGGCACAGTACATATTTGAACCAATTAAGAGTTTTTGGACACCATCTAAATGAATGATTCCCTACGCAACATACATAATGTGAATTCTAAAAGTAAATGATATCACTTTATATTTGTCAAAATATGAAGAAATCAATGTCAAAGAAAGTGAAATTTGTTTTGCATCCTTAATGCACCTTCCGGAATCCCTACCTATAATTATACCCTTTATCGATTGGCTACAACAACGTCAACAACCACAACCCTTACAACCTCAACAACAAGAGAAATAATAACAACAACACTGAAATATCTCAAGGCCTACAGCTACGCCCGGTCCTTTACGCCCGGTCCTTTTAAAATCACCAACTCCTGAAATTAGAGAAAGTTCTATTCTGACTCAGAAATTCAAGAGGTATGAATTACCCCTGAAATTAGAGAAAGTTCTCAAGATATCACATTTCAAAATCACCAACTCCTTTCTCTTAATCAAAAGGTCCTAAGTAAAAAGGTTACACGCTTGGAACGATCCTTCTCAACACGAATGACAAAGGTTGAGAAAACTTTAGATAAAGTCTTTTCTACTCTAGGAAAATGACAAGGAAAACACCTGGTAGTTCATCTTCTAGGGTTTCTTCACATTCTCTTGCACCACCTCTTCCAACTTCAGCAACTCGAGAATATAAATCAGGGTAGTTCAACTACAGAACATGCACCCGAAAAAACCTATGGATCATACGGCTGTTCTGGAGGAGGAAGAGGAAGAAGAAGAAAGTTCATGGCAACTAGAGGAAGCTCCTCAATACAGACATTACCCGGATTTTCATGGACTTTCAATCCAAGAAGATATTGAATATCATGATCAATCATAATCGCATAACACTTATTATGACGATCAATCTTCTAGTTTTCAGGAATATTTTACAAATTCGTAAGTTCTTGTTGATTCACTTATGCAATTGTTTGTAAGCTTGCATTATAAATATAAGTCATTAATCCTCTATTTTGACTTATTTGTGTACTTGTTGGGTTGTAATATTGTGTATGTAACTTATGTTATGACTTTTGTTATGTATACATAACTTTAATGTTTTATGTTTTGTGATTGTTATCATATATATGCTTTTTGATAATGACAAAGGGGAGATAAATATATTAAGTACGAGATCAGGGGGAGCGTTCACATTCATTAATATTGATTGCATATTTGTTATCATCAAAAAGGGAGAGAATGTTAGAACCTCTATTCCATGCTCTTTATGACAACAATTATACAATCACTATATATATACATATCATATGTAAATGCAAGTACATTCATAATCGAAGACTTGAAAACATACATAAAAGCTTCATAATATTAGTTAATATTTAGTATATAGTCTTAACAGATGATTTGTACAATCTCCTTGAGTAGTGTCATAGTTTATAAAATGGTTTTATAAAGCAAAGAAACTCAGAAAAGAGAAGTGCAGGTATTAGACGTCCGTCACTGAACTATGGAAAAATTCCATAGTTTTAGCACAGGCGTCTAATTCTCAGGTCAGACGTCTGAGCTAAGACCTAGAAAAATTATAGAGTTCAAGCACAGACATCAAACCTGAGAATCAGACGTCTATGCTGAGCAACGAGCTATTTTCTAAAAAGGATTCTTCTTCGCATTGAAGGGATGCAACCATTTTTCAAGCATATTTTTTCTTCTATCAATGAATGCAACCTTTAGAATGGAAAGTTTTTAGTCTAAAAATCATTTCTCTTCAAAGAAACTTTTCAATTCTTATAAATAGACTTGAGCAAAAGTGATTTGATTATCTAATTTCTCTGAATCTTTCTTTTCTATATATCTATTCTTTGTAATTCTTTGATCTTTAAAAAGCAATCACTTGTCTCTTTTATACATCAAATACTTCATATCACATACTACTTCAAGGAGATTATAAATATCTTGTACTATTCAGTCAGACTCACTGCTATGAAGAACACATACTTGTCAAGAAAACTTCCTTATTGTAAGCCTATTCCCCCGAGTGAAGAGAGGACCGTTTTTTATAGTTAGAAAGCCGAAGGGAAACTTCGGGACTGAACGTAGGATGAGAGGTCCAAACCAGTATAGAACTCATGTGTGATCGTTTCTTACTTTAGTTATTCTATATTACTGGTTATTTGATACTATCAGCTATACTTGCTTAGATACGCACACGATCCCTATAAGTACTTTCATACCCACATGTTATAAGTTGTGCATGCAACTTTCTTTATTACTGTGTAACACCCCACACCCACTAAGGTCACTCACTAAGGGAATGCCTTAACTTCGGTGGAGTATTTTAAGTGAATATAGAACAGAAAAATTACAACAAGACAGATATAAGTAATACTTGAAATTTAAAACATCATTTCATTGCAGCAGAAGGTAAACATGTTTTGGTTACATATCAAAAACCAACAAGAGTCAAGTACAAAATATCCATCTCGATAAAACATAAGTACATAATCCCACTACATACTAATAGCCATAATAGAAAAGATAAGCTGGGCTTTACATCAACGGTCCAAGCTCCAAAAGATAGATAAAGCAATCTGATCAAAGCCCACTAGTGCTAGGCCCACTCTGAGAACCTGAGGGTTGGGAAAAAGATAAAAACAACGGGGTCAGACATAAGTCTGAGCGAGTCCTATAACTTTAACAGTACAATCATTAAAGTAATTAGGGTATGATATAAACTTGGTATGGTAACGACTGGGGATAAATGACTACACTAAGCAGCCATCTAGACATAGGAAGAACCAAGATAACGGTAAAGACGCATCTACCCACCCAAGGATAATTACTAAACTGCACCACACCAGACATTCCTAACTTAAAGGTTGATCCCACCTAAGGACTTAGAAAATTTAACTAGTAGTTTCGTGTACCCCTAGCTGACCACATAGGTGCCGTCTGCCCCTATCTCCACTAGGTGTACCCACTACTCCCCAAGCGATCGGCTCCCTAACGTAGATACCCGTGCTGGCCCCACAGTGGGGTGTATCATTCCCCAAAGTGGCAACCGATACTATCAACGGTGCACGGCTTATACCTACACGATGCAACAACGTCTTACCTACCAGCCCGGGTCCACACACGCATATGAAACCCGTTGGACTTGCGTTGCCACCGCTAACCCGTTTGGGCCTCTTATAGTCAAGCCCAGTACGCGTGTCCCGTCCTCGACATGGGTCGAGCCCACAAAGATACATATGGGTTACTAGTTGAAATGGGCCCCCACAAGCTACCCACCTAAGCTTGCTCCCTCTAGTGTATCCCACTTAACCCTTTAATCATGTTTAATTACATGTTTCCACTTTGGTTAAGTATTCTAATTGTATTTTCTATTGCCACCCAAGGCAACCCACTAGATTTCCACATGCCACCCAGGGCACTTACTTGATTTCCACATGCCACCCAAGGCACCCACTTAACCCCTCATGCCCCACTACATGCTTATCTGGTTAAGTGTTTCTTAATTGATTAAGACCGTAACCTTTGTAAAGACCTCTCACATTAGACTGTCTTTTATAGCAGCTGGATTTGTCGGTCGGGTCCGGGCAGCCTTACGCCATAACAGAGTCTAACCTCGTGTCTTTACACTTGTCACGTATTTAGTTTATGCCTAAGACCTCTCACATTGGGCCAATCATTTGTAGCCGCTGGATTTGCCGGTCGGGTCCGGGCAGTCTTATGCTACAAAAGGGTCCAACCTCGTGTCTTAGTCGATTAATTACACCTAATTAATCACCCCCATATTTTGAATTAATTTTCCCTAATTAATTCCAATTTAATGATGTACATAATTGACTCAATTATGTCCATCCACTTATGGTATGCAACATCATACCAATTTCACCACAATTTTGTTAACATGAATATTAACCCCATCGTTCCCCACGTAATACGCTAACATGACATACTTAAAAGGGAAGATTCATCACAAATACAATGGGTTCAACTTAGCATAACATTAGCCTCAACATGGGTTTTAAAGGTGTCAACTTGCATATATGACCATAGCATCAAACCCAACTAGCGTAAATAATCAACCCAAACTTGCATGAATCACATATGTCATAAAGAGGGTAACTTGCATAGATGTTCATGTCATAGATCTATCATAAAGGGATAAACTTGCATACATGTCATAGGTCTAAAAAGGGATGAACTTGCATATGTTACTCATATCATAAAAAGGGGTAAACATGCATATATATGTATGACATACAAAGGGGTAAACTTGCATATGTATGCATATCATACAAAGGTGTAAACTTGCACATGTTACTTGCATATAATCAAACACCAAACTTGCATAACATGTCATATATGAACTTGCATATAATCAAACACCATACTTGCATAACATGTCATATATGAACTTGCATATAATCAAACACCAAACTTGCATAACATGACATATATGAACTTGCATATAATCAAACACCAAACTTGCATAACATGGTGTCATAATGGATCAATGTTTATCATAGTGATTTGCATAACTAGCATCATGAACATATAGCATAAAACTTGCATAACTAGCATCATGGACATATAGCATAAAACTTGCATAACTAACATCATGAGCACATAGCATATGATAACATAACTTGCATTGATCCACATTCATAACCATAACCTCATTATATCCTATCATAATTAGTTTAGCAATTGCTTGCTAAAGGCATAGAAACTCACCACTTGTTGATTAGCACTCCTATGGAGAAGATTAAGTTGCTAGAGTTGATTAGAAGTTGATTTGAGAAGCTATCTTCTTCTAAAATTTGATGGAGGCTCCTTCTAATTGCATTTTGACAGCATGACGACGTTGTATCTATTTTTAGTATGGATTAGGGTAGTCTTAGGGTGTATTTATAGATTTAGGATGTAGTTTAGGCCCTTAGATTAACCCTAGATTAGTTTATAGCCATCAGATCTCGTCACCAACCACCAAACACAGCCCAAAATCTGACCAACTCACCCAAATGGTGCACCAGGCAAAACTGCCTGACCACCTGTGTCGACTCCCAAGTCGACAGGGCAGTCGACTTGGGTCCAGTCGTGTCGACTCCCAAGTCGACTCCCCAGTCGACTTGGGGTGTGGTGGGAATTTTCCCGCCTACCTTCATTTCTGCATTTGAAATCTGTTTTTCGAAATTTGAATTTTCTGAAGACTTCTTCGGGCCTTAACTGGGTCATACGGACTCCGATTTTCGAAAACTCGGACTCTATTTCGTGTATTTTTCCGAGACGAACGCAATGGCATAGCCCGTTTTCCCTGATTCAGATCCTAAAATTTAATTCTGCCCTGATTTATATTATAACAAGTTATTCAACATACGGGATGTTACATTCTCCCCTACTTAAATGATTTCGTCCCCGAAATCTCTAAGTCAAGAAGAACGTATCCTACCGACCAAACAGCCATCTACTAAACCATCAAACACTGGCATCCATTGTCCTTAAAATTTCTAATGCTGTATGAACATATGCAAAAAGTGTGTGTATATGTTCCCTGTCTAATGCAAAATCAGGCGGTCTACTGATTCAGTTGACCTTCTTAATGTAAACCATGATAGTGCCATGCATCCAATATGTATGCGAAAGAACCCTGTCGACACATACTATCTCTACATGTGTGCACAACCATACACCAAAATGCATCATCCATATGATAACACAACCATTATACATCCATTAATATAGCTACCTGCACACAATTATATGCAATATGAAGTGACTGAGCCGATCTAGTGTCTAAAGTGTGTGTATATGCATCCACGAGCAACCACTAGCAAACATGTAACAACCCGTATTTTCAATAACCTGTTGTAACGTAAATCGAGGAAGAATTTAATTCAAAAATCTGAATCAAGGGAAACGGGCTATGCCATTGCGTTCGTCTCGGAAAAATACGCGAAATAGAGTCCGAGTTTTCGAAAATCGAAGTCTGTATGACCCGATTAAGGCCCAACGAAGTTTTCAAAAAATTTCTAAGTAAAAACAGATTTCAAATTCAAACTTGAATTTGAAAAATTGGGCCAGTTTGGGCCAGGCGGGAAAATTCCCGCCAGAGTACCCAAGTCGACAGCCCTGTCGACTTGGGAGTCGACTTGGTTGGACCCAAGTCGACAGCCCTGTCGACTAGGCTGTCGACTTGGTCCAGCCGGGCTGTTTAGCCTGGTGCACCATTTTGAGATTGTGTTGAGCTTGGGGGCCAGATTCGATTTTAAGGGCTGAGATTGCAACTAGGGTTTAATCCTATGGCCTAAAACACTTGCCTAATATATAAATAAGGCCCTAACCTAGCCCTAAATCATCATTAATCTATCCTACAACTAAACTATGGCAAAATCAATCCTCTCATGGCCTCCACTCTCTTCACAAAATTTCTAAAATCATTTCTATGAAAGATTTTCCATGCATACAAGTGTTTTCAAACTTGTATGAGCATCATTAGCTTGCATTCAAGTCAAGTTTTTATATTTGCGTCATAAAGCAAGGATTTTTATTGATTTGAAGCTTGCATTTTGGGTCTAATTGGTTGCATAAGGGCTTTATCATATTTTTGAGTCTTCATAAGCTTTGTAAGCCCTATTCTACTTTCATACTTAAACTCTAAAGTTAAATGTATGATATGCAAGTTTACTATGCTATGAAATGCAAGTTTATCATGTTGTGATATGCAAGTTTATATGCAAGTTTATCATGTTGTGATATGCAAGTTTATATGCAAGTATGCCAAGTTATGTTATGCAAGTTTGGGTTGAACACTTTGTTCATACTATCATGTTATGCAAGCTTATCTTGGGTTTATGAACATAAAGCTTCAAGCTTTATGCCAAAGGTTGCATTTTGGCAACATGTAAGTTATCATATCTCTTATGATAACTTGCATGTGAGGCTAAATGCGAACTTATGGCCATGTCTACATGTCATTTAGCACCATGTATCTCCAATATGCCAAGTTTGGTTTTATGCATTCTTTTGAGGCCTAAAAATGTAATATGCAAGTATATGAACATATGTACATTTCTTATGCCACCATGTTGAACTTGTGGCTTCAACACCTTTTATGTCATGATTATGCCAAGTTCCCTCTTTCTATCCTTTATGCGCTATTGCGATATGTAAGCGATGGGATTGCGTTTGGGGTTGGGAAAAAGTAAAAGACATAAAAACATAAGCTTGGGAATTTACCTATTAAGTTAGGTCTACCCATTGGGAATTTACCTATTAAGTTAGGTCTACCCAATTGCTTGAAAACTTGTAGCATGTTTTGGAAACATGATGGACATGACACTTAGAAAACATAAGTGTGGCCAACTCGAGGTTGGGTTGAGTTTGTAGCGTAAACCTACCCGGAACTGACCGGCTTAACTAGTTGCTACAAACAATAGGACCCAATGTGAGAAGTTGGTCATGTTGTACCTTGAACCCGAGGTTAGACCAAGTTGTGGTGTAAAGCTACCCGGACCCGCCCGGCTTAACTAGTAACCACAACAAGGTCTAATGTGAGACGTTAAGGCGCATTAAATTAATTAATGCCTCGTGATTAGGGTTAAGTCATGGTCCACTTAATACTTAACCAATTTGGGCTTGGTAGATTAATCGGGGTTAAGTCGTGAACTCATCGTTACACTTAACCAAGTTAATCCATGATTAGCAAAAGGGATAATCCGTACTTAACACACTAGAAAATCCTATCAATGGGGGGCCCACTCCGCAGTAAATCCCCAAAAATTGGTATCATTAAGGCCCTAGGGACTTGGCTAGGGAGGGGGCATGATTACTGGGCTGGAGGTAAGCGACCCAATAAACGACGACCGAGTAGTACGCCGATGTAGTTCCGGACGGACTATGGTCGTGCACGCAGTCCGTATTTGGAGAATTCACCCATGGGTACCAGTAGATCGAGACTGTGCACTCATGTTTATGGTGTCCAGGGGTTGGCACCCTAGGGCTTGATACACCCGAAGGGTGGACCCGGCACAGTTCGACTACAATTATGTTTGGGCCGTATTGACACCAACACGTGACGAGTTAGGCTTAGGGAGCCGATCGACTAGACCGTTTGGTTGGACCTTGTATTAGGGTCATTTCATGTTATTGGGCCAAAGCATGGGCCAAGGGATCAATACTTGTTTATTCAAGTCATGTTAGTTTGCTAGTACACCTGTGGTGCAAAACCTTAAACCTGATTATGCGATGACACCTTTATCTACCCTGTTAGTTAATCATCATGCTAGTATATTGTTATCCTTGTGTTCATCCCTGCTGCTCATGACAGTTAACTTTATCAGTTTACATTGATTGTAGTAGGGCTTACTCAGTCTTTTTGACTGACCTGTTTTCTTTCGCCTCTTTTCTTCCGTTCCCCCCCCTAGATTCTCAGGGAGGGAATATTGGAGCTTAGCTTGGATTTCTGACCGCTTGCTTGTGGGATTTAGCTCATATACGGTTTGACATGAAGCTAGCTATGGCTATCACTTCTTTTGGGGATTAGTACTTATGTATTTCAGTTTTATTTCAGTTGATGTTGTTTTATCTAGACTTGTGTATTTGGAAAATTGACATTATGTTGTACCAGACTTGTTTTGAAATGGTTTGAAAAATCTTCTGCTGTTTTATCTATGTTATTTACTCTGTTTATATATATACATATGTTCTTGTTCTGCCTTGATATATCATTATGCATGTTTACCTGATTCAAACGCCCCTCCAAAGTCAGAGTGCTTGCAAGAGTCACCCTGGCGGAGGTGGGGTGTTACATTTGGTATCAGAGCATATGGTTTATGAGAAGGAACAAAAAGGTTTTTAAAACTTTTGGAAAACTATTTTCAAAACCAAGTATAAAGTATTTTCCAAAGAAAAGTCTAGTTTATTTTAAAGGCTATTCCCCAAAAAGCCATTAGCAAAATTCCTTCGTTTTTTCGCCATTCTGAATCTGTCTTTTTCTTCGTTTTCAGTATGGCCGATAACTTTGCTATTCCGGAGGGAGTACACGTACCTGTTTGGTATAGGAGACTTTTGGAGGCTAGGGCGACCGAAGCCGGCCCCGCAGATGTTTCTCCTCCTCCTCCGGTAGTTAATGTTCCTCCTCCTCCTCCAGTAGTTAATGTTCCTCATCCTCCTGTCGCTGAGGTTCCTCTTCCTCCTCCCCCTCAGCATCCTCAAGCTGACTTCGCAAAGACTTGCAAAGATTTCAAAGCAATGGGTGGCAAGAACTTTCAGGGCACTGAGACTTTTGTAGAGGCCAGGAATTGGTTGAAAGAGACCGAGGATTTATTTGCTATCTTTGGGATAGACGATCAGAGGAAGATCTTGTTGGCGGTTTGGCTTATGAAGGATGAAGCCGCTTACTGGTGGGAAGTCACCAATGGTACTAGGCCTGTTGAGACTTGGGCCGATTTCAAGGCAAGGTTCATGCTTAAGTTTCTATCTTCTACTGAGGAGAATCTGCAAATGGAGAGGTTCATAACTCTGAAACAAGGAGATATGTCTGTCAAAGAATATGTGAACAAGTTCAATCAGTTAGCTCGTTTTGGCTTGGATATGGTGAATACTCCTCAGAAGAAGGCTCTTCGTTTTGCTAGAGGATTGAATGAGCCATTGCAGGGATTGGCTATGTCACATATTCCCCATGGGGCCACGTTTGAGAGTTTGGTTGATATGGCGTTACTTCAGGGAGATGTCAAGAAAGAGACCAAGATGAATGATACTCAAGCCAAGAAGACTGATTCCCAGGGAAAAGGAAATCAGGGTAATCCAAGTGGTCAAAGCAGTCAAGGCAATCAGAACAAGAACAAGGGTCAAGGCAACAAGGGGAACAATAACAAGGGCAAGAACAACAAGGAGAAGTGCCATTATTGCGGTTCAGTTGGGCATCTTATTAAGGAGTGTAAGAAGAGGAAAAGGAAGAATGGTGAATGCTTTTTCTGCGGTAAGACTGGACATTTCAGTAGGGATTGCCCGAAGAAGCAAGGGCAAGGCCAGGGTCAGACTCAGCGTGCTGGACCTTCAGGAGGGCAAGTTCATGCTCTCAATGTCGCTCCAGTTCCCGATCGAGGTAGTATTTCTGTTGAGAGCCTTGTATATATTTCTGATTTTCCAGTTCGTACCTTGTTTGATTCTGGTGCATCGCATAGCTTTATCTCATCTGATCTTGTTGATAGTTTGCACCTTGGTACTAGCTTGGTAGATGATCCCGTCTGTGTCTCAAATCCTATTGGGGGTTCCGCCCATTTGTCTATGATATGTGGGGATTTGAGGATCTCTATACTGAGTGTAGAGTTCTTGTGCAGTGCTTATGTTCTTGGTTTTAGGGGATACAGATTGATATTGGGCATGGATTGGCTGTCCAGATATGGAGCCATTCTTGATTGTGAGCATAGGGTTGTGAGGCTCGTGACTGGCCTCGGAAACACCCTAGAGATTTCTTGTGATCCGAGAGGTCCCGTCATGTTGTGCTATCTGGAATCACTCGACTCGTCAATGGAAACTCTTCAGTCTGTGAGAGTGGTTCGAGAGTATCCGGATGTTTTTGATGAAGTTAGGGGGTTGCCCCCTAAGCGAGAGATTGATTTCCGTATTTATCTGGTGGATAATGCAAAGCCTGTTTCTTTGCCCGTTCGGCACATGGCTCCGCGTGAAAGGCGGGAGCTAAGTAAGCAAGTAAAGGAGTTGCTTGAAAAGAACTTCATTAGACGAAGTATCTCTGAATGGGGAGCGCCTGTGGTATTTGCTACCAAGGCAGATGGTTCTCTCCGACTTTGTGTTGACTATCGAGAGTTGAATAAGCTGACTAAGAAGAACAGACACCCGTTACCGAGGATTGATGATCTCTTTGACCAACTTGTCGGTGCTTCTGTTTTCTCTCAGCTTGATCTTGCTACTGGATTCCATCAGCTCAGGGTAGCTGAAGATAGTATAGACAAGACTGCGTTCAGGACTCCAGATGGATTCTTCGAATGGCTTGTCATGCCGTTCGGCTTGACTAATGCACCCGCATATTTCGTGGACTTGATGAGTAGGGTGTTCAGGGAGTTCTTGAACAAGTTTGTCGTGGTCTTCGTAGATGATATTCTGATCTTCTCTAAGGATGAGGAAGAGCACGCAAGGCATCTCGTGGAGGTGATGGATACGCTTAGAGCGCATCAATTGAAGGCCAAGTTCTCCAAGTGTCACTTTTGGAGAAGGGAAGTTAGATTCCTTGGGCGTATAGTATCTAAGCAAGGCTTAGCGGTGGATCCCGCTAAGGTAGTTGCAGTTCAGGATTGGAAGACTCCAAGGAATGCAACCGAAGTGAGAAGTTTTCTAGGTCTTGCAGGTTTTTACCGGAAGTTCATAAAGGACTTCGCGAAGATTTCCGCTCCTCTCACTAAATTGACGAAGAAGAATTTATTTTTTGCTTGGAGCATAGAATGCGAGCTTGCTTTTCAGAAGCTCAAGAGAGCCCTCACATCAGCACCTGTTCTAGCTTTGCCCGATGGAGGGAAGTTATTTACAGTATACACCGATGCATGTGGCACGGGGTTAGGAGCTGTTCTGATGCAAGAAGGAAGAGTGATATGCTTTGGCGGTAGACAACTCAAAGTGCATGAGAAGAATTATCCCACTCATGACTTAGAGTTGGCAGCAATAGTATATGCACTCAAGGCTTGGCGCCATTATCTTCTGGGAGAAAGATTTGAGCTTTATACCGATCACAAGTCATTGAAGTATCTCTTTTCTCAGAAGGATCTGAATCTGAGGCAACAAAGATGGATGGAATTCTTGGCATCCTATGATTTTGAGATAGCTTATACCCCTGGCAAGGGGAATGTGGTAGCAGATGCATTGAGTAGAAGAAGGTTGACCCTAAGTCCTCTATTTGTTGAGATGAAGAATTTAGAGTTTGTGGCAACCTTTGATTTCTCTTTGGCGGTTGAGTCGATGACCGGTTCTTTAGCATCTCTGGAACTCAGACCTACCCTTCTTGATCAAGTTGGGGCTTCGCAGAGAGAAGACCCTCAGATAGTTGAGATTATGGATAAGCTGATTCGAGGAGAGACGTCTAGTCATCTCGCTCGATATTCTCTTGATGACAAGGGTTGGCTAAGGAGAGACGGAAGGTTATGTATTCCAATGGTAGAAGATCTAGTAAGAAGAGTTCTAGAGGAAGCGCATCGCTCTAAGTTGACTATACATCCGGGCGGAGATAAGATGTATAAAGATATGAAGCGCATTTTCTTTTGGCCTGGGATGAAGAAGGATGTGGCAGAGTTTGTCTCTAGATGTATCATTTGCCAGCAAGTTAAGGTCGAGTCGAAGAAGCCCGGTGGGCTATTGCATCCTCTAGACGTTCCACTATGGAAGTGGGAGAGTATTTCCATGGATTTTATCGATGGGCTACCAAGGTCAAGAAAAGGGAATACGAGCATTTTGGTTATTGTGGATAGACTCACGAAGAGTGCTCATTTCATTCCGGTGAAGAGCAAGAGGACCGCATCTTGGCTAGCGTCTGTATATCTTCGTGAGATTGTGAGGCTTCATGGAGTCCCTTCTAGTATTGTCAGTGACCGAAACCCAATCTTTACAAGTCAATTCTGGAATAGCTTGCAAGAAGCTATGGGTACGAGGTTGAATCTAAGTACGGCTTATCACCCACAGACGGACGGTCAAACCGAAAGGGTGAATAGGGTACTCGAGGATCTGTTGAGGCTTTGTATTCTGGATTTTGGTGGTACTTGGGAAGACCATCTTCCTCTTGTTGAGTTTGCATACAATAACAGTTATCAGGCAAGCATAGGGATAGCACCATTTGAAGCTTTATATGGGAGGTCGTGCAAGTCACCTACATGTTGGTGGGAGACTACAGATAAGCTTATACTTGGGCCTGATCTGATCAGAGATACATCCGAGAAGGTTGAGTTGATTCGGAGACGGATGAAAGCGGCCCAAGACCGACAGAAATCCTATGCTAATAAGCGAAGAACTGATTTGGAGTTTGATGTTGGGGATATGGTTTTCGTGAAGGTTTCTCCTTTGCGGAATGTGGTCCGATTTGGAGCCGTTGGGAAGTTAGCACCGAGGTTTGTTGGACCATTCCCTATTATAGAGAGGATCGGGCAGATAGCTTATAGAGTGAAGTTGCCCGAGAAGCTTGCCGGAGTACACGATGTTTTTCATGTCTCGCATATCCGGAAGTGTTTACATGAATCAGCAGAGGTTGTTGAGCCGAGTGTTCTGAAAGATGTGGAAGTAGAGAAAGAGGCTA
Source organism: Allium sativum (assembly GCA_030737875.1). Classification (NCBI taxonomy): domain Eukaryota; kingdom Viridiplantae; phylum Streptophyta; class Magnoliopsida; order Asparagales; family Amaryllidaceae; genus Allium; species Allium sativum. Next base: position 672,004,138 of record CM060909.1, on the reverse strand, counting down.
CCTTGAGGAGAGCTCCGATTCGTATCTTGGGGACGGAAACCAAGAAGCTAAGGAATCGAGAGGTCAAGTTGGTGAAGGTTCAATGGGGTGAAGCCGAAGAAGACGCAACTTGGGAAACCGAGGAGAAGATGCGTGGGCTTTATCCATTCCTTTTTGAGGGTACACTCTCAATCTCTTTTCTTTGATTAGCATATCTTTCTCTGTTTATCTAGTTTATCGTGTTAATCCTGTCATGAGAACCTTAGGTAGAAACCCTTTGGATGAAACATGTGTTTGAAACATGTTATGCTTGATGGTTGCAAGTGGTTGCAAGTGTTTGCAAGTGGTTACTCGTGGATGCATTATACACGTTAGGCACTAGATCGGCTCACACACTCCTCATATCGCATATGCATGAGTGTTTATGCTTATTCATGGATGAAATTTTTTGTGTTATCACATGGATGTTGCATATGGATGTATGTGATGTGCACACATATAGATGTTATACATTATGTTAGGAATTGCATACATATGGATTCATTTCACTAACATAATTTGCATTGATGATATTTGCATTAGATAAGTACATATACACACACCTTTGCATATGTTCATACAACATTTAGAATCTTGTAAGGACAATGATTGCTCGTGGATGATGTTTTGAGTAGATGGATGATTGGATGGTAGGATACGTTCTTCCTAACTTGAAGATTTCGGGGACGAAATCCTTTAAGGAGAGGAGAATGTAACAACCCGTATTTTCAATAACCTGTTGTAACGTAAATCGAGGCAGAATTTAATTCAAAAATCTGAATCAAGGGAAACAGGCTATGCCATTGCGTTCGTCTCGGAAAAATACGCGAAATAAAGTCCGAGTTTTCGAAAATCGGAGTCCGTATGACCCGATTAAGGCCCAACGAAGTTTTCAGAAAATTTCTAAGTAAAAACATATTTCAAATTCAAACTTGAATTTGAAAAATTGGGCCAGTTTGGGCCAGGCGGGAAAATTCCCGCCAGAGTACCCAAGTCGACAGCCCTATCGACTTGGGAGTCGACTTGGTTGGACCCAAGTCGACAGCCCTGTCGACTAGGCTGTCGACTTGGTCCAACCGGGCTGTTTAGCCTGGTGCACCATTTAAAGATTGTGTTGAGCTTGGGGGCCAGATTCGATTTTAAGGGCTGAGATTGCAACTAGGGTTTAATCCTATGGCCTAAAACACTTGCCTAATCTATAAATAAGGCCCTAACCTAGCCCTAAATCATCATTAATCTATCCTACAACTAAACTATGGCAAAATCAATCCTCTCATGGCCTCCACTCTCTTCACAAATTTTCTAAAATCATTTCTATGAAAGATTTTCCATGCATACAAGTGTTTTCAAACTTGTATGAGCATCATTAGCTTGCATTCAAGTCAGGTTTTTATATTTGCATCATAAAGCAAGGATTTTTATTGATTTGAAGCTTGCATTTTGGGTCTAATTGGTTGCATAAGGGCTTTATCATATTTTTGAGTCTTCATAAGCTTTGTAAGCCCTATTCTACTTTCATACTTAAACTCTAAAGTTAAATGTATGATATGCAAGTTTACTATGCTATGAAATGCAAGTTTATCATGTTGTGATATGCAAGTTTATATGCAAGTTTATCATGTTGTGATATGCAAGTTTATATGCAAGTTTATCATGTTGTGATATGCAAGTTTATATGCAAGTATGCCAAGTTATGTTATGCAAGTTTGGGTTGAACACTTTGTTCATACTATCATGTTATGCAAGCTTATCTTGGGTTTATGAACATAAAGCTTCAAGCTTTATGCCAAAGGTTGCATTTTGGCAACATGTAAGTTATCATATCTCTTATGATAACTTGCATGTGAGGCTAAATGCGAACTTATGGCCATGTCTACATGTCATTTAGCACCATGTATCTCCAATATGCCAAGTTTGGTTTTATGCATGCTTTTGAGGCCTAAAAATGTAATATGCAAGTATATTAACATATGTACATTTCTTATGCCACCATGTTGAACTTGTGGCTTCAACACCTTTTATGTCATGATTATGCCAAGTTCCCTCTTTCTATCCTTTATGCGCTATTGCGATATGTAAGCGATGGGATTGCGTTTGGGGTTGGGAAAAAGTAAAAGACATAAAAACATAAGCTTGGGAATTTACCTATTAAGTTAGGTCTACCCATTGGGAATTTACCTATTAAGTTAGGTCTACCCAATTGCTTGAAAACTTGTAGCATGTTTTGGAAACATGATGGACATGACACTTAGAAAAGATAAGTGTGGCCAACTCGAGGTTGGGTTGAGTTTGTAGCATAAACCTACCCGGAACCGACCGGCTTAACTAGTTGCTACAAACAATAGGACCCAATGTGAGAAGTTGGTCATGTTGTACCTTGAACCCGAGGTTAGACCAAGTTGTGGTGTAAAGCTACCCGGACCCGCCCGGCTTAACTAGTAACCACAACAAGGTCTAATGTGAGAGGTTAAGGCGCATTAAATTAATTAATGACTCGTGATTAGGGTTAAGTCATGGTCCACTTAATACTTAACCAATTTGGGCTTGGTAGATTAATCAGGGTTAAGTCGTGAACTCATCGTTACACTTAACCAAGTTAATCCATGATTAGCAAAAGGGTTAATCCATACTTAACCCACTAGAAAATCCTATCAATGGGGGCCCACTCCGCAGTAAATCCCCAAAAATTGGTATCATTAAGGCCCTAGGGACTAGGCTAGGGAGGGGGCACGATTACTGGGCTGGAGGTAAGCGACCCAATAAACGACGGCCGAGTGGTACGCCGATGTAGTTCCGGACGGACTATGGTCGTGCACGCAGTCCGTATTTGGAGAAGTCACCCATGGGTACCAGTAGATCGAGACTGTGCACTCATGTTTATGGTGTCCAGGGGTTGGCACCCTAGGGCTTGATACACCCGAAGGGTGGCCCCGGCACAGTTCGACTACAATTATGTTTGGGCCGTATTGACACCAACACGTGACGAGTTAGGCTTAGGGAGCCGATCGACTAGACCGTTTGGTTGGACCTTGTATTAGGGTCATTTCATGTTATTGGGCCAAAGCATGGGCCAAGGGATCAATACTTGTTTATTCAAGTCATGTTAGTTTGCTAGTACACCTGTGGTGCAAAACCTTAAACCTGATTATGCGATGACACCTTTATCTACCCTGTTAGTTAATCATCATGCTAGTATATTGTTATCCTTGTGTTCATCCCTGCTGCTCATGACAGTTAACTTTATCAGTTTACATTGATTGTAGTAGGGCTTACTCAGTCTTTTTGACTGACCTGTTTTCTTTCGCCTCTTTTCTTCCGTTCCCCCCCCCCCAAGGTTCTCAGGGAGGGAATATTGGAGCTTAGCTTGGATTTCTGACCGCTTGCTTGTGGGATTTAGCTCATGTACGGTTTGACATGAAGCTAGCTATGGCTATCACTTCTTTTGGGGATTAGTACTTATGTATTTCAGTTTTATTTCAGTTGATGTTGTTTTATCTAGACTTGTGTATTTGGAAAATTGACATTATGTTGTACCAGACTTGTTTTGAAATGGTTTGAAAAATCTTCCGCTGTTTTATCTATGTTATTTACTCTGTTTATATATATACATATGTTCTTGTTCTGCCTTGATATATCATTATGCATGTTTACCTGATTCAAACGCCCCTCCAAAGTCAGAGTGCTTGCAAGAGTCACCCTGGCGGAGGTGAGGTGTTACAAAACACTTGCATCCACATGCATCCATCAATCATAACATGTCTCAAACACATGTTTCAACCATAGGTTTACCCTATCTAAAGGTCAAAGGTACCAACGAGAGGACATACTAAAGATAAGATAAGTACTAGACAAACGATAAAGGAGAAGTTAAAAGACATACCCTCAAAAAGAAATGGGTACAGTGAACGCATCTTCGCTTCTGTCTCCCAAGTAGCGTTGCTCTCATCATCTCCCCATTGCACTTTGACTAGTTGAACCTCTCTGTTTCTCAACTTCCTAATCTCTGACCCAAGGATGCGAGTAGGATCTCGTCGAATCGTCGCATCACGCTCTACCTCCACTTCTCTAAGCAAGCTCGGCTTTACCACCTCTGCGGTCTCATGTAGGCACTTCCTCAAATGTGACACATGGAATACGTCATGTACACCACTAAGTCTCTCGGGAAAATCCACTCTATATGCCATCTGTCCAATCCTTTCCTTAATAGGAAACGGTCCTACAAACCTTGGTGCTAACTTCCCAACGGACCCAAAGCGAACAACATTCCGTAATGGAGATACTTTAACAAAGACCATGTCCCCAACATCAAACTCAAGATCTATCCTCCTCTTATCCGCGTAAGATTTCTGCCTATCTTGCGCTGCTTTCATCCTTCTTCGAATCAAATCAATTTTTTCCGAAGTCTCTATAACCATATCAGGCCCAAGCAAGATCTTATCCGTAGACTCCCACCAACATGTAGGTGATCGATAAGGCCTTCCATAAAGAGCTTCAAAAAGAGCCATACCAATACTAGACTGAAAGCTGTTATTATACGCGAACTCCACCAATGGAAGATGCTCTTCCCATGTACCTCCAAAATCTAAGATACATAGCCTCAAAAGGTCTTCTAGAATACGGTTCACCCTCTCGGTCTGGCCGTCCGTCTGAGGATGATATGCGGTGCTCAAACACAACTGAGTCCCTACCGCCTCTTGCAAACTCTTCCAAAACTCGCTAGTGAAGATGGGATCTCGATCACTCACTATGCTAGAAGGTACACCATGCAATCGAACTATCTCTCGAAGGTAAACTGAAACTAGCCATGGAGCAGTCCTCTTACTCTTCACGGGTATAAAATGGGCGCTCTTAGTAAGTCTGTCTACCACAACCCAAATTCCCGTATTACCCTTCCTCGATCTCGGTAACCCATCAATAAAATCCATCGAGACGCTATCCCACTTCCATTGCGGAACTTCCAATGGGTGAAGCAACCCACCGGGTTTCTTTTGCTCCGCTTTCACTTGTTGGCACACCAAACATCTAGCGACATACTCGGCCACATCCTTCTTCATACCGGCCCAAAAGAAAACTCGCTTCATGTCTTGGTACATCTTGTCCCCACCGGGATGAATGGTCATCTTCGAACGATGTGCATCATCAAGTATAGCCTTTCTCAAACCCTCATCTTGCGGTACACTACCGTCTCTACGCAACCACCCCTTATCATCTAGGGTGTACCTACTCAAATGGCTGGACGACTCCCCCCTTATGAGCCTCTCTACCAACTCAACCAACTATGGGTCGTCCCGCTGTGCCTCGCCAATCCGTCCCAAAAGAGTAGGTCTGACCTCTAAGGATGCTAGCAAACCGGGTACAAAGTCAACGGAAGGTATGAAGTCAAACATCGAGATAAATTCCAAGCTTCATCGTTCCACGAACAATGGACTCAAGGACAACCTTTTTCTGCTTAAGGCGTCCGCCACCACGTTACCCTTGCCAGGGGTATACGCTATGTCGAAATCATAGGATGCTAAGAACTCCATCCACCTTTGCTGTCTTAAGTTCAAATCCTTCTGAGAAAACAAGTACTTCAATGATTTGTGGTCAGTGAACAATTCGAACCTCTCGCCAAGAAGATAATGGCGCCAAGTCTTAAGCGCAAAAACAATAGCGGCCAACTCTAGATCATGTGTAGGGTAATTTTTCTCATGCCCTCTCAACTGCCTTCCCCCATAGGCTATTACCCTTCCCTCTTGCATTAAGACTGCGCCTAGTCCTGTCCCACAAGCATCGGTGTAAACAACAAATGGCTTACTCCCATCTGGCAACACTAAGACTGGAGCTGTGGTTAAAGCTCTCTTTAACCGTTGGAACGCATCATCACAATCTACGTCCCATGTGAAGACTAGATTCTTCTTCGTCAAGCGAGTTAATGGGGCTGATATCTTCGCGAAGTCCTTGATAAACTTCTTATAGTAGTCAGCCAACCCCAAGAAACTCCTCACCTCGGTAGCATTCTTCGGAACCTTCCAATCTTGGATGGACACTACCTTCGCGGGATCCACAGCTATCCTTTCTTTGGAGACCACGTGCCCTAAGAATCGCACTTCCTTCCTCCAAAAGTGACATTTAGAGAATTTAGCCTTAAGGCTATGCGCTCGAAGAGTCTCCAACACTTCCCTAAGATGTAGGGCATGCTCTTCTTCACTCTTAGAAAAGACCAAGATGTCATCCACAAAGACCACCACGAACTTATTAAGGTACTCCCTGAACACCCTACTCATCAAATCAACAAAGTATGCATGGGCGTTCGTCAAACCAAAGGGCATCACCAGCCACTCATAGAAGCCATCCGGAGTCCTAAAGGCAGTCTTCTCTATACTATCCTCAGCCACTCTCAACTGATGAAACCCCGTGGCTAAGTCCAACTGCGAAAACACCGAGGCGCCAACCAATTGATCAAAGAGATCATCAATCCTCGGCAATGGGTGTCTATTCTTCTTTGTAAGCTTGTTGAGTTCTCTATAGTCTACACAAAGTCTGAGAGACCCATCCGCCTTCGTGGCAAAAACCACTGGAGCACCCCACTCCGATATACTTCGTCTTATGAACCCCTTCTCAAGCAACTCCCCTACTTGCTTATGGAGTTCCCTCCTCTCACGAGGAGCCATGTGGCGCACTGGCAAAGATACTGGCTTAGCATTGTCCACCAGATATATTTGGAAGTCTATCTCCCGCTTCGGAGGTAAACCCTTCACCTCCTCAAACACATCCGAGTATTCCCGGACCACTCTAACAGATCGCAAACTCTCGACCGAAGCGTCAAGCGATTCAAGATAACTTAGCATAACAGAATTCATGGGATTACAAGAGATCTCGAGAGTGTTCCCCAAGCGGGTCATGAGCCTAACAACTCTCCTTTCACAATCAAGAACGACACCATTACTGGATAACCAGTCCATGCCCAAAATTAACCCATAGCCCGTGAAGCCCAAAACAAAAGCATCACATCTAAACTCAACGCTAAGTATGGAAATCTTCAAACCCAAACATATCATGGACAAATAAGTGGAGCCCCCAATTGGGTTTGAAATAACCAAGGGATCATCTACTAGACTGGTGTCTAAGTGCAGTGACTCAACTAATGATGATGAGATAAACGAATGCGATGCGCCAGAGTCAAACAAAGTACGGACAGGATGATCAAACAGAAAAACCAGACTTTCAACGGAAATAGTTCTACCTCTTTCCTGAATCGGTGGAACCGCGAGAGCCTGAACTTGCCCCCTTGCCTGACCTGGTGCCATAAGAGCTTGCACCTGTCCTCCTGAGGTAGATCCCGTCCTCTGCCCCTTCTTAGGGCAGTCCTTCACTAGATGCCCTGCTTCGCCACAGTGGAAGCAGCCAGTCTTCTTCTTCTTCCGACAATCTTTGCTTAGGTGGCCTGGTGTCCCACAATTGAAGCACTTCTTCTTTCCCTTGCCACCGTTGCCTTTCCCACCCTTGTTTTGTTGTTGCTGTTGAGGTCTATTCCGATCTCCTTTCTTCTCGGGTGCCTTATTAACATTGGGACCCTTCTCTTCCTCATGCATAAGTGCCATGTCTACTAGCTTCTCAAAGGTGGCCCCCATAGGGATGTGAGTCATAGCCAATCCATGCATCGGTTCATTCAAGCCCTTAACGAACCTCAAAGCCTTCTTCTCCGGTGTATTCACCATGTCTATGCCAAACCTTGCCAACTGATTAAACTTGTTGACATATTCCTTCACTGATAGGTTTCCTTGCTTTAGAGTCAAGAACCTTTCCATATACAGATTTTCTTTCGCCCTTGAGAGAAACTTTGCCACAAACCTTTGTCTGAAATCCGCCCAAGAGTCAACAGGGCGCTCTCCATTAGTGACCTCCCACCAGAACGAGGCCTCTCCCTTCATTAACCAAGCAGCTAACTTGACTTTCTTTCCTTCTTCCATCTCAAAGATGTCTATCAACTCTTCCGTTTCCTTAAGCCAATCCCTAGCTTCCACAAAAGTTTCTGATCCTTGAAAAGGTTTCCCTCCCATAGCCTTAAATTCCTTGCAAGTCTTAGCAAAAGTATCCGCGCGAGGAGGAGGAGGGGGAGGAAGATCGGGTGCAACCGGTGGTGGAGGAACATCTGCTGGACCCGCAGCGGGGGCCCTAGCCTCCATCAATCTCCTATACCATACTGGTATCGCTACACCCTCCGGAAAGTTAAGATCTTCAGCCATGCTGAAACGAAAAAGGAAAGATTCAAAACGGAGAATTCGAAAGATAAAGATATGGCTATTGGGGATTATGCTTTTCTTTCAAAAACTTTTCTCTTAAAAGACATGTTTTTTTTTTGAAAATACTCCTTCAAAAATAGTTTTTCCAAAAATTTTATCTGTTCTGGTAACCTTCAGCTCTGATACCACGTGTAACACCCCACACCCGCTAAGGTCACTCACTAAGGGAATGCCTTAACTTCGGTGGAGTATTTTAAGTGAATATAGAACAGAAAAATTACAACAAGACAGATATAAGTAATAATTGAAATTTAAAACATCATTTCATTGCAGCAGAAGGTAAACATGTTTTGGTTACATATCAAAAACCAACAAGAGTCAAGTACAAAATATCCATCTCGATAAAACATAAGTACATAATCCCACTACATACTAATAGCCATAATAGAAAAGATAAGCTGGGCTTAACATCAACGGTCCAAGCTCCAAAAGATAGATAAAGCAATCTGATCAAAGCCCACTAGTGTTAGGCCCACTCTGAGAACCTGAGGGTTGGGAAAAAGATAAAAACAACGGAGTCAGACATAAGTCTGAGCGAGTCCTATAACTTTAACAGTACAATCATTAAAGTAATTATGGTATGATATAAACTTGGTACGGTAACGACTGGGGATAAATGACTACACTAAGCAGCCATCTAGACATAGGAAGAACCAAGATAACGTTAAAGACACATCTACCCACCCAAGGATAATTACTAAACTGCACCACACCAGTCATTCCTAACTTAAAGGTTGATCCCACCCAAGGACTTATAAAATTTAACTAGTAGTTTCGTGTACCCCTAGCTGACCACATAGGTGCCGTCTGCCCCTATCTCCACTAGGTGTACCCACTACTCCCCAAGCGATCGACTCCCTAACGTAGATACCCGTGCTGGCCCCACAGTGGGGTGTATCATTCCCCAAAGTGGCAACCCGATACTATCAACGGTGCACGGCTTATACCTACACGATGCAACAACGTCTTACCTACCAGCCTGGGTCCACACACGCATATGAAACCCGTTGGACTTGCGATTCCACCGCTAACCCGTTTTGGCCTCTTATAGTCAAGCCCAGTACGCGTGTCCCGTCCTCGACATGGGTCGAGCCCACAAAGATACATATGGGTTACTGGTTGAAATGGGCCCCCACAAGCTACCCACCTAAGCTTGCTCCCTCTAGTGTATCCCACTTAACCCTTTAATCATGTTTAATTACATGTTTCCACTTTGGTTAAGTATTCTAATCGTATTTTCTATTGCCACCCAAGGCAACCCACTAGATTTCCACATGCCACCCAGGGCACTTACTTGATTTCCACATGCCACCCAAGGCACCCACTTAACCCCTCATGCCCCACTACATGCTTATCTGGTTAAGTGTTTCTTAATTGATTAAGACCGTAACCTTTGTAAAGACCTCTCACATTAGACTGTCTTTTATAGCAACTGGATTTGCCGGTTGGGTCCGGGCAGCCTTACGCCATAACAGAGTCTAACCTCGTGTCTTTACACTTGTCACGTATTTAGTTTATGCCTAAGACCTCTCACATTGGGCCAATCATTTGTAGCCGCTGGATTTGCCGGTCGGGTCCGGGCAGTCTTATGCTACAAAAGGGTCTAACCTCGTGTCTTAGTCGATTAATTACACCTAATTAATCACCCCCATATTTTGAATTAATTTTCCCTAATTAATTCCAATTTAATGATGTACATAATTGACTCAATTATGTCCATCCACTTATGGTATGCAACATCATACCAATTTCACCACAATTTTGTTAACATGAATATTAACCCCATCGTTCCCCACGTAATACGCTAACATGACATACTTAAAAGGGAAGATTCATCACAAATACAATGGGTTCAACTTAGCATAACATTAGCCTCAACATGGGTTTTAAAGGTGTCAACTTGCATATATGACCATAGCATCAAACCCAACTAGCATAAATAATCAACCCAAACTTGAATGAATCACATATGTCATAAAGAGGGTAACTTGCATAGATGTTCATGTCATAGACCTATCATAAAGGGATAAACTTGCATACATGTCATAGGTCTAAAAAGGGATGAACTTGCATATGTTACTCATATCATAAAAAAGGGTAAACATGCATATATATGCATGACATACAAAGGGGTAAACTTGCATATGTATGCATATCATACAAAGGTGTAAACTTGCACATGTTACTTGCATATAATCAAACACCAAACTTGCATAACATGTCATATATGAACTTGCATATAATCAAACACCATACTTGCATAACATGTCATATATGAACTTGCATATAATCAAACACCAAATTTGCATAACATGTCATATATGAACTTGCATATAGTCAAACACCAAACTTGCATAACATGGTGTCATAATGGATCAATGTTTATCATAGTGATTTGCATAACTAGCATCATGAACATATAGCATAAAACTTGCATAACTAGCATCATGGACATATAGCATAAAACTTGCATAACTAACATCATGAGCACATAGCATATGATAACATAACTTGCATTGATCCACATTCATAACCATAACCTCATTATATCCTATCATAATTAGTTTAGCAATTGCTTGCTAAAGGCATAGAAACTCACCACTTGTTGATTAGCACTCCTATGGAGAAGATTAAGTTGCTAGAGTTGATTAAAAGTTGATTTGAGAAGCTATCTTCTTCTAAAATTTGATGGAGGCTCCTTCTAATTGCATTTTGACGGCATGACGACGTTGTATCTATTTTTAGTATGGATTAGGGTAGTCTTAGGGTGTATTTATAGATTTAGGATGTAGTTTAGGCCCTTAGATTAATCCTAGATTAGTTTAGAGCCATCAAATCTCGTCACCAGCCACCAAACACAGCCCAAAACCTGACCAATTCATCCAAATGGTGCACCAGGCAAAACTGCCCGGCCACCTGTGTCGACTCCCAAGTCGACAGGGCAGTCGACTTGGGTCCAGTCGTGTCGACTCCCAAGTCGACTTGGGGTGTGGCGGGAATTTTCCCGCCTACCTTCATTTCTGCATTTGAAATCTGTTTTTCGAAATTTGAATTTTCTGAAGACTTCTTCGGGCCTTAACTGGGTCATACGGACTCCGATTTTCGAAAACTCGGACTCTATTTCGCGTATTTTTCCGAGACGAACGCAATGGCATAGCCCGTTTCCCCTGATTCAGATCCTAAAATTTAATTCTGCCCTGATTTATATTATAACAAGTTATTCAACATACGGGGTGTTACATGCTGGGTGATAACAGTTCCGACATCCAACTTCAGGGTACAGTATCTCCCTCAATATTGATCTGACTTATACAATTCTATTGGCATTTTAAAGTCTGAATGTTTTTCTCCATGACAGTAAATTTCAGACCAATTCGATGTTGTTTGGTCATTCAAACCAGGTCTTAAAGTTGCACCTAGAGAAGATTTCAAACCTAGCTAGAATTCAACATGGCCTGAGTCCAAGTTTGAGACTTCATATCTTTTTCATATCAAATCAGAACCGAGTGATTCTTTTTCTAACAGAAAGATATATTGTTCTAGTTTGTTCTTATCAACTTATGGACCATTCTGTGGTCGTTTGATCATTCTAAACTTATCTAGAAGTTGCAAATAAAATTGATTATTGGATATATTTTCATGGCTTAATGTTGATTTAGGCAATTTTCCTTAAGTGTTTTCATGCTTCTCTTTATCTAGTCTTAAGCCATGATTATTGTGTTTTATTTTGGCTTACTTTTGTAATGGAAAAGTCTAGATCATCACTAACCTATAATTTGAGTTTGGTGAATTTTCAAGTTGATTTCTATATGTTAATTTCACGAGTATTTCTAAGATTTTATGCACACAAACACATGTTTTATAAAACCATTTTGAAGGGGGTATTAGATATAAATAATAACTGTTTTAAGAAAATAGTTTTCTATACCATAAACATTTTTAGATCCTTAATATATTCTTCTTATTATATAAATAAATTTGCAAAATCAAGGATTTCCGAAATGTTTTCAGAATTGTTTTATATATATTCGTTTCAAAAACCTAGTATATATATAACCACATACTTTGCACCTTTTGAGAAGGCAAGATTATGATTAAATGATATTGTAAACTCGCGGTATGGGATGCGAAGGTGTATGAGATCGGTTAAATCTCAGACTCATTTAACTAAAGCTGATGATTTTGATGTTTCCGTTGATTTGATGACTTTTGATGTTTTCCACTGTGGAGCTGGCTAGCAGGTAGTAAATGGTAGTGAGAGTGTGTGGTATGGGACACACGGTTACCACTACTTGTGTTACCGACTGTGAGTCTACAACACATATTGATGCTCGTTGTTATGCCAGTACTTGGGGTTGTTGGGTCCCCTATATATATATACTTATATAGTTGTTATGTATTTATTTTCTAGTGAAGCCTGATGGGTCAGAATAAGGGTTGTTAGGTCACTTATTAAAATTATTGACCTGGTGCGCTTCAATAGAGAGAAGTTAAATATCTCAATTTTCAGTGTGGCTGGGCTGTTGGGTCACGAATGGAGGGTGATGAGTCCCCCAATATAAGGTACTTAGCAAAGCTCGAAGAGAGCTTATTTGCATGTGCAATATATGTTGTTTCAAATCTGAATTTGTAGCTTTGTTGAACTTTGTTTTTTGGGTACAATATTGGTGCTTTAATGACTTAGATCTTATGATCACATTTTACTTTATTGTTTTGGAACCAAATATTGATGCTTTGATGATTTTGACCTTAGAGGCATACATTAGTGATCTCTTAATATTGGATTTATATCCATATATTATGATGATTTGGAGTTTGTTGCTGTTGACCACGTTGATTCTATTTAAACTCTTTTGAGTTTACTTATGTTGTCTTTGATGAATTTAGGGTATTGAGCATTGATGTTATTTGTCGATGATGTATGTACTTAGCTTATAGCTAGTTCATAACCTAGATGAAAAACTCCTTATGTTTTCATATTAATTTTATGGCTTTACTACACCCTTTGGAGTTACCTTACTAAATTTTCCAGATGGAGAGAATTGCTTCTCATGTCTTATGTTATCATTATACATCATTACTCATTGTTAACTAGACTCACCCATATGTGTTAATGCTTGGGCTAGACCGAGATCTTGTAGGTAGCCGTTGAAGTTGTCTCCTTACTACTTAGCTCGACTTATCGATGGATTTCTTTACTTATGTTCGCTTTAAGCGAATTTAGTTTGTATTTTATATTCGTGCTTGACACTTTCCGATGTACATATTCTTTTATAGGGATGTATCTATGTATTATTTTGTATTGTACCCGATGTATGTATATGTATGTATGTATTTATGGTCGTGGTGCTATTCTGTGATCTATGAAATATTAAGCAGTATATGTTTTGTTCAGAACTGATCTTGTAGCCATTGTACTATTGTATTATGTAAGTATTATGTATGTCGAACCTCATGAAAACAAAAGGAGAACACTCCATAGACATACTTATGACTTGTCAATATAACACCAGGAATGGTCGCTCCTAAACATCCTTATTCTCCACTCTAATAGATGGTATTATTTGGTAGTGCTCTTTATTAGGGTGTGCCTCGGGGTGGAGCATCACACATACTCTTTGGACAGAATCATACAGACCTGTCTCTAGGGCTCAGCTTGCCACGGGCTTTCCCTAGAAGGCCATCTTCGAGTATCCTCACGTCCCATGGAAGTCTCAAACTTCCTTCCAGTCTCGTTCAAATATCAATTGGACATGCTCTCACCGTGTTTATAACATTTGCGACGATCTTCCTCATTGGGCTCTTCGTTCAGAATTTATTCGGACTGGTCGAAATGCTTCTTGCTATTTTAGTAGACCCTATGTCTAATCTTCTATTATGTGTTCAACTATTTTTTTCTCTTCTTTAATTATAACACCAACTAACATGATTTGTTCAATTCATCTAATCTGAATCTCTATTGGCCATTCATTTTCCTTAATCGGCATTTGTTGTCGGAACGGACCACTACTATTACATGCTTATTAAACTTAATTCACAAATGTAAGTTTTTTTCATAATAAACATTTCTTTCTTCATTTCTCTTTTAATTTTAACTCTCATGTTATAATCTTATTTACGAACATATCCACACTTTCTATTATGATTATTTTCAATTATCATAATATTATTCTTGCAAACATGTTTGTTTCGTCTATTATGACCTATTTATATGTCCATATAATTATTATAATAGATTACGTTATTTTCTGGCTATCAAGTGTTTAACTTGATTTCTTACAATTTTTTATTTTCATAACACCTTTCAGTTATATTACTTTTTTGCTTACCGTCTTTGTAAATTTATCTTTTCGGAAGTTATGTTTATTCCTAATTAACTAGTACCTGAAATTGTACAAGAATCTATTTTCATAGTATAAGACAATTGTATCAATAGAAATCCATAATTGCAAGACATTTCTTTTAATTATTTCTAAGCTGTTGAATAGTGCGCAATACTGCTAAATCCCTATTTCGCACCAATTCATGTTCTTTTTCTTTTTATTCTTACGATTACATTTTCTATTTCACTTACAAACCAAACTATAGGGATATATCTCCTTTTCTTAACTAACTAATTTAGGTTATTCCTAACTTTCTATTTTAATAGGTATATGTTGATTCCCGTTCTTTATTTATTTTCCCATATTTTGACATAATTATTGTAAATTTGAACATAATTGGGCTTATACCTATAACGCTCCTCTCAAAAGGCTAACATAAAAAAGGCTCTTTAGCCTAGTTGGTTAATATATTGTGCTTCCCTCTAAGAGGTTAGGGTTTCAGATCCTATTGTCATTATATTACCCCTTACTTAATTTTCTTATCTCATGTTTGCCCAAAATTAATTTTAAATAATTAATTTCTATGTATACATACAATTTTATCAAAATTGCAATCTAATTACAGATTTACTGTAAATAATTCTAATTATAATATGTCAAATCAAATTACAATAAGAATTAAACTACTGTAAATAAATTGCTACAAATAATAAATGCTTAAGTTTAACAAAAAAATAAATTACTACAAATAATTCTAAATTAAACTAAACTAAATTAATAGGAATTAAACGATAATATGTACCAGTACTAAAAGGAATAGTTTATATTCACTCACTCGTCGTTCTAAGCTTTAACCCTTGGTTGTTGAAGATCCCGCCTCCAAAATAGGATTATATAAAAATATTTATTATTATAGATCTCTTATCCTAAAGTTTAAAATTTTAAGTTCGGCCGTCTCTAAAATAAAACACTGGACCGGTCCGCCTCTATAATAAAAGACTAAACCATAGCGGAGAAAAGATTATGTTGTGAAGAAAATTAGCTAGGCTTAGGGGTCTATTTATAAGTTAGGCTGGGGATACTTGACCGTTGGATTCCCATATTAAATCTAGGTCAGCCACGTCATTCAGCCAATAGCAATTCGCCACGTCAGCCATGTAAGCAAAACAAGCCACGTAAGCAAAACAATGTCAAAACTTTCCCTCGGTTCGTGCCTAGGACAGATTGAGCCCAGGAGAAGGGGCAGGTCGACCTGAGTGATGGGCTGGTCGACTTATGGGATGCCCGACCGGGCTCTGGGTCGACCTGGCTCATTATACCTTTTTATGTTTGTTTTGAAACTTCATTTTGCGATATCTTCTTCGTTTTAAGTTCATTTTCTGCAAATCATAGGCCTAAATTGATAAGAAAATCGCTACAGACCCAATGCCGTTAGTTCTGTGATCAAATTTTGAAAATTTTATGAAATTTATTTTATTATTCAGTTAAAAATGTGGGGTGTTACAATATATTCTGAAGCTATTCCTAAGTTATACATGTTTTTTTTTTAAATCATTGTATATTTATTATTTTGGGACTTATTGTAAATGCATATAGTTCAGTGGTGGGCATAAACCGCACTGTCATACGGAAACCGTCCGCACCGAACTAAAACGGAACCGTAATGTATTTAAACCGAACCGAAACCGAACCTTTTAAACGAGCAGTATAATGAGTTATATTTTTATCACATGCATCTGTTATATTCCGTTATTGTACTTATATGTATTCTGTTCTGTGATGTATTATCTATGATATATTGTGAATTGTTCTAAATACGATCCTTAGCTATTGTAGTTTTATATTAGATGAATCGATTACGTCGATCCACTTGAGGTAAGAAAAAAATATTATACACCCAATCAACGTATTCTATATTCTTCAGATACAAGATTACAGATGGTCGCTCATAACCAGCTCTATATTACTCTGTAATGCTCTTTATTAGGTGAGTCTCAGGGTGGTACGTTACAAAAACCTTTGTTAATGAGTGTATCGGAAGCACAATTTTTTTTTATTTGACCGTGAAGTTTATATAAACTAGAGATTAGAAATTAAAATTCCACGAAGAATAAAAAATAACATTTATTTTTAAATGAAAATTTTAAAAGTAAATATGGTTAGAAACCCCATTCTAGAAAAAAGGTACAAATTGTTAACTTATTATCAGAGATACATATAAATATTAAATTTAATACTCTTACAATGGTTTTTATATGCACGTACATTACACATGCCATAAAATCTCGTCGCCTTAAGTTTAACTGATGGGCGTATTCCACTTAATGATGAATATAATGGACATAAACAAGAGTGAGCAATATTTGATTTGAACCAAATTACTTGATCAAACATGTTCATTTTGGTCGGTTCGGTTCGAATGAGATTGGTCTAAATCGGTTTGTAAAAATATTTTTTTGGTTATAGATTAAGCAAATTTTTATTATATTATCTAATTTTATGGTATTATACACTTTAAACCAAGCGGTTGATTTTATACCTCCATGACCAAAACTTCTTATTTCAGAGTGTGAATCTATCAAGCTTGATCAACCATTAATAAGCAATCCTAATGCATATGATTTGATCAGTGAGATGCATAAATAGTGCTTCAAGATCCATTACGCATCCAAGCCTTTTTGTTTTGGTTTAGTGAGAAAATATAAAGATCACTTACTGAAAAACAAATCTAGTTTTATTATAAACATAAGATTTACTAAATAAAATCTTTTCAAATGTAAATTTATGTTTTGTTTTGAGTGAATTGTTTGAATGATAATATATTTTTGTTTGGTTAAATCGGTTACCTTCCAAATTACCCGAATTACTTCATGTTAATTTGATTTGATTTTGGAAATTCAATTTAATTTTTTTTACCTTAAAAGCCATAGTCCTTCCCAGTGCCCCTAGACTAAAATGCGGAGGTGCCGACATAAAAAATAGGCAGGTGTCTCTGTTTGGCGGGTGTGGAGACGAATGCTCTTGTTTCGTTTTCACCGTTACGTATACTTGCGGTGTTTCAATATGTTCTACCCAAAATCAAAACCCTATCTCATTTATTCTTATTCCTCGTCATAAAAAAGTTTCGATGCAAACAATCTCAGTTTCCGCCACGGCACCGTCGTCGCAGATCTGTGACCTCTCTTTTTCTTCAGCAACTTCTTCCAGAAGATCCTTCCTCAGGTCTAATAAGCTGCCGAGGTCGTCTAGTTTTTCGGATAGAAAACTATGTAGAAGTAATTTTAGGTTGGTATGCGAGGCAAATGGTTTTAACCATATACCTAAGCAGTTTCGAGAAGAAAATCTTAAGGATGGATGTAAGTTTTATTTTTATATTTATTGGTATATAGTATTTCGTAACCCTGATACTCTGAATTTAAGGGTTGAATGTATGCTGAACTGACGCAGTATTGACATAATATCTTGAGAAATATCTTAAATAATTTCCTGGCTTCCTGCATATTGTGTTATCTGTAATGAATGACACTGGTGCTTGACCAGGTCTTGCATATATGTTAATGTATTGGATACAGTTGAAGTAGATAACTCATTCTACTGCAGAAGTTCAAGTTTGACTGTTATTAAGTTGCCAGTTGCAGGAATTCAATCAATACAACTTACGGCTTTGAAACATCTAGCATGGAAAGTTGTTTTATTTACTTTCCATGGTTCAATTCAGAACATAAAACATTGATTTTTATTAACCTGCAAAATTATTCTGTACGAAAATTGTCTTATGGTGATACTTATATATTTAAATGTAGGAAACAAAAAACATCTACCTACTCAATATTTGCCTTCTCATTTATTTTTATGTTCACTGAATGAAAGTATCTAGAATTAATTTAAACATTGTGAAATAGTAGTCTTTTTACGTCGGAATATTAATCTGCAATTCTTTGATAAGGACAGCACATCTCACACTATATTTGCCTCTTTTGACTCCATTTCTTCTTTTATTCAGTGATGGACAATTATAAGAACGTCCCCAAATATCTATATGGTCTCAATGCATCACAGATGGATATGTTCATGACCGAAGATAGTCCCGTCAGAAGGCAATCAGAAAAGGTCACAGAGGTGAGTTTTTAGTCCATCTTTCATTTAGTATATCTAACGTTATGTAACTAAAGCAAACAAAGCTTTTCAATAAATAGGGTATCCGAGTACACCTTGATACCTTCTTCACAATATACGAACATAAAACCGAGAAATCAGTCACAATTTAGTAATCTTTATAATATCCACCTGATAACCACACAAATTTCGCGAACCTATGTTTTACCTCATTTGTTTAAACAAAAACAGAAAATATACACAAAAACAAACAAAACCCTAACACAGTACAAAACAACAATGCCTTACACCATACAACAAGAAAAAGAAAACACAAAGAAAAAATAAAACTAAAGGCAAGCATCAAACCAATCCCCATTTTCTTTTGATCTCTTCAATCCTCATCCCCTAGTTCAAATGGGAAGACCTCACTAGCAAATTTTATAGCACGCTTCGAGTAAATCATGACAAGGTGCATAAGTTATGAATGAGGCTTTTATTTTCCTTAAAAATCCTCCAATTTCTTTCATTCGAACAGCCATGAACAGCTTCGTGACGATAGACTGGTATATATGAGTCCTCAAATTAATTTTCCTAATATTAGCATGCAAATTTCGTCATTTCAAGATTGAGAATTGATCAGGAAGCTCGACGTGCATCAAGTGGTCACACCAAACGTTAGCGACAAAAGTGCAGCTGATGAAAATGTGGCTATTTGTTTCATCAGCAGTGTTACAATGCACCCAATGAAGTAGAGACCATTCCCATGTGACTCAGATGATTTTGAGTGGGTATTGCGTTGTTAAGCACTCCCCATAACATAGAAGTTGTCATTAAATTTGTGATGTTTGTCCCTCGCTCTAGATGTCCAAGGAAATATCATGTTAGAATTGCACAAATCATCATAGACAGTCTTAGTGCGTTGGTTTTTTTAATTATTATTACCGCATAGAAGAACACAATTAGACTAATGAACATGAGGTAAGGACTGTATCTTACACCCAAATCATTAATAAAAGGATTACTGCAGCGAGGAAGGTTAATTGTGTCATCACTAACTTCACCAAGTAATTTAGGAGTAACATGGAGGGATGCCTCATTGAACCGTTTGTTGACGATTAAGAACCTTGATAAGGATTAGCCCCGATGTAACTTAAGGATAGCTCCAAAAACTTAAGTTCGATGAAAGAGAAATAGAGCATTGCACTGAATGTATGCGTTTATCTCTACAAGACAAAATAGAGTTCCATAATGAGCTTGAACTAGGTGGCTTTTGCATGATGCATGTAAGTCCCCATACTCCATAAACTAATTTCTTTACTGAACAAAGAATTGATATCAGAGGAAGTAACAACCTTATTCCAAGTTAATAGGCATTTACCACATTCCTTATATGGCCTCTTAGGTTTATGAAAAGCAAAAAATTGTGGCTTTTTGGAGAAAGAATTACCATTCCATAGAAATGCGACCATGCTTTTTCCGTCATTCTCAATAAAGCTTTGGGCAATGAAAAAAAAGGATCTGGAATAACATACTTGCATAGAAAACACAATATAGTTGATCAAATTGTCTTTCGGTTTTAAATCAAATTTTGGATCAAAAATATTCATTTGATCAAATCTGATTTATTTCATGTACACGTGTGTATGCATGGATGTGCACAGTGCACACACATCTTAATTTAAATAAACCATCTTTTTGAATAAAAAATCGAAGATAACGAAAATGAAGAATCAAATTTAGAATATTTTTGATGCTTTTTTAGCTTTATACTTTATTTTTAGTGATTCATATAATGAGTAGACATATGATGTAAATAACACAGCCCTCACGAAAAATAGTAATTAAGCTAACCCGATCTAGCTTGTTTAATGGATTAATATTATCGAAAATGGAATTAGTATATTGGACACCGAAACTTACCTTTTGGAGTGTTGAATCAAACATCAAGCTCAAATCACAGTCTCGTGTTTTTTCATTGGTATGATGGTTGGTATATGCAATTTTACATTCACCATGCATTCACTTACTAATGAATATGTATCGTTACTATTTAATATTTAGCATATGCCAAACTGATGTATATAGTATGAATTAGGTATACATGTTAAATGTTTTGTTACGAATGCAATTAACCTTCTTTGGAACCTTTACAATGCTAATTCACAGAACACATTATTCATGTTATAAATGTTTACATTAGAAAATAGTAATCATAGATGGAGTAATAATGGTTTGATTTGGACAAAATTGGACTAGAGCATCACACAACCACTCAAGTCTACCATAGTCCATTGCAAATGAGTAATTCATGAATACTAAGAGCTGATAAAATTGACTTTAAACTATCTTTCATAATAGTATTATGCTTCATAGTGTTTTGAACTGGGCGTTAAGTGGTTAAAATGCATTTGGTATGAAAATAAGGTCGCAATATGGAGTCTTAATTATAATGAAAATCAACTTTATTTCTAGTTGAAGATTTAATACAAATGAAGCCACAATTTCAAATACATCTCTGAGAAGAAGTTTGTAATCATTCTTTTTGTTTTTCAGTTAATTTATGGATATTATATTTTTAAAAGGAGCCGCCATTTCAGACACAAACCGAATACAAAATTTGACACAAGAAATATCAATCATTGGATTGTTTGTCTTTAGATGGGAGGTGGATAGTTTGTCTTTAGATGGAAGGTGAAAATCAGGGAGAGATTCAACGATCTGGTTCCCTTGTGCCACCAATTTGTGTCCAAATAGATTTTCCCTATTTGTAATATATAATTACGTGTATCTGTTTAAACATTCCAATTTTCGCATTTACAGTTCCTTTTTATACTCGAATTCAGTCTTTCATTTGATCAACTCTCTATTTTCATATTCAAAAATATTATGTTAAAGGCTAGTATGCAAAATAGAAATTTCACTTGAAATGTTCATTTACTTTTTCAATGAAATATTTATGCACACGTGTACTGCACAAGTCAGCCCTTTTTTTTTCATTACAGTTGCAATGATATTGTTTCATTTTTTCATGTGAACACGCTTTTTATTGTGCAGTCTTAGATTGTTCATAAAGCTAATCTCGATTTTTTTTTTTTCAAAATGTGTCACCTACATTGTTTCCTTGAATTCAAGAGAAAAACAGAAATAACAAAAGATTTATGTTTTATACATCCATCCATCCATACATATAAATATATATGATGGAAAATGTGTGTATATATATAATGGTATTTAAAACTAAATACCAAATACCAAGTTAATTACATATCAATTTCAATCATTAAAATTATATTGCGGATTAAAGCAAAAAAATATTCAAAAATTGGCATTATATATAAGTAATTTTTACTTAAATCACAAATATTATACATATGGGCAGCGAGGATAAATTAATTATTGAAATAGGCATTCTTATAACTCTCGTTCAAAATTAGAGTACTTAAATTTGTCCTCTAAAAGTGTATCTTCGTCTTTGA
The DNA here is from genome assembly GCA_030737875.1 of Allium sativum. Lineage (NCBI taxonomy): Eukaryota > Viridiplantae > Streptophyta > Magnoliopsida > Asparagales > Amaryllidaceae > Allium > Allium sativum. The sequence goes on along the minus strand of CM060909.1, from coordinate 671,981,938 downwards.
ATCGGTGATAAGCTTGCATTTTTCATTGAATGGTCTAAGTCCATACAGTCTCCATGAAAATGTAATAATATTAAATTTATTCAGAACCCCTCTAAAACACATTAATCTTTAATAGGGACATCTTTGTTTTCCGCCGCCACCTTCTTTCCTTCAGACCTTGTTTTCGTCTCTTCGTTTCTTCTCTTTGCACTTTGATTTTTTGTCATCCGCTCAGCTACCTTCTAGATCTGATTGTATTTGTTTCTTTTGTTCCCTTAGATTTTATTTCCTCTTCTAGGTCTTTGCGCCACTTTTTAATAATTTGCTTCTCCTTGCTTCCTTCGGATCTAGCTCTCAATTTTTTCTACTTGCTTCCGCCTCTCTCCTACCCCACGTCTGAGTTCCTTGCTCTTCCCCTTCGCCCTTCTTTCGTCTGTTCTTGGGTTCACTGTGAGCTTGCCCAACAATATACGCTGGTTGGTTGGGGATTTTCGCTTTCGGAGGCATTTATAGGTGATGTTAGTTATGAGTGTATCATCTTGTGGTTTTGGTTGTGCTGGTGGAATCTTTTCTTGGATCCCTGTTGCAACTTGTTTTGGCTGTCGGAGTTTGGGTGCAATTTTTCGTGTTTTGTGGAAGTGGAGTTTCTAGTTGCAGTGGCCATTTCATTCCCAGTTTCTTTTGCTTGAAACTGGATTTTGGGTTGGCTTCTTTACTGCTGTTTTGGATTTTAGATGTACTTTACTTTTAGATTTGTTTTTTTAGAGCTATTGTTGTATGTATTTCACCGTGTAGTGTTTCAAACTGCCCAGTGCAGCTTGTTCTAGATTGTTCCTTGTGTAGTGTTTTACATTGCCTAGTGCAGCTTATATAGATAGCACTCTGCATGATGTTGCTTTTGTTGAATGCAGTAGATAGACAACAACTTGTCTTTTGTTTCTTAATGTATTTATTACTAGTTGTAATAAAAGCGGACGGATCACGCTGGCTCTGCCTACGAAAATATAAAATTTTGTTAACCTTTATTAACTTGAATTTAAATTAAAAATATATAACCAATCATTTTGAATTTTTTACCATCAAATATCGATCGTCGTTAGATTATAGAATTGAAATGTAAATAAAGAAGATGATGCTAATGATATATTCAAAAATGGGGAAATTTAAATTTCGTTTAACTATTCGAACTTGGAGTGCGATAAATTTTGAAAGATAATATGGAGAAGTAGCTGATAACTTTATCATTTTGTTTGATCAACTTTTGCTGATCGAGAAAATTATGTTGTAATATGTAAATTTTTGATTAACGTGTTTATTTTAATATATGAACTTACTTAGAGTAGAAATTAAAATCACCTTAGTTTTAAGAAGAGATAAATAGATAATCATAATTTAAAAGGGATAAAAAAAAAAAACTGAAAGAAAGCTTGAATTTTAATGGATAAGAGTTTAACAATTTTCTAAAAAATAAAACTATGGTATAACTTTCAACCTTCTTTTTTATTTTGCTTTGATCGTCATTAAATGTTAAATATCATTTTTGTTCGTTTAGTTTGAAGTTATTTTTAGTTATTTATTTATTAATTTTATGATTCAAGATGTTGATTTTAAAACAAAAGGAAAACATGTCCTACCATGGATGTTGATTTTATGATTCAAGATGTTGATTTTATGATTGAAGATGTCTTACCATGGATGATGTTCACAGCACTAGCTAAAGTCATCTTATTTACTTGTTACTTTAGTTTTGTACTAAGTAGCTTGTAAAATGTAAGTTCTCCCTTCGTGGAGATGTCATTTAGTAGACTAGTAACTTAAACTAGTTCTTGGATTGTAATCTAGATTAGATTCAGTGGACAACCCACTATAAATGTTGATAACGGTGGACGATCCACCTTAAAAACCGTATTAGCTGACTGCTAACTACAGTCACTTGTACTATATTGTAATTTTATTATTAGTTATAATAAAAAAGTGTTACAGAACACTATAAAAACCGGTCGGCTATGCCAAAAAAAAAAACTATTTAATTATATATTTTTTCTTATTAGGGAAAAATCATTTATGCTAAAGATATCTCTTTGAATTTTTTGATCTAAGGTTAAATGCATTAATCATAAATCTAGAAAATACAATTCATATTGATGTCATCACGTGCAAGGAATGCATTTTCATAATATTTACCTATAATTTTTGTTTACGCACGTGCATCATATTTGCTAAAATACTATTGTCGTAAGAGCAAAGTTTTAGAAATCCATTTTAGTCTGATACATCCATTTTTTTTAATGTTTTCACTGTTTTGGTAATTTTGAAAATATCATTATTGAGTTTAGTTTTAAGTTTCAATGTTTATTTATGTAAAATATTAAAATAAGCATAATATTCCTTGGTTTGTTTTTAAAATTCTAATACAAAACTACTGTGCCAAAACATATTTCAACTAAAATAAAAAATCCAATTGCTAGAACTGCATACAATTGATTTCGTTGGATTGGAAAATGACAAGGCCCACTTCCTTTTACACATGCAAAATAAAACCAAAAAGCTATTTCATCTTTCTTTGCTCCTTATTTATTTGCTCGTTGATTCTCTTCTTGTTGTTGTTTTGTGTGTGTATATATTTTTTTCCTTTTTCTTCTTTCTTCTTCCACAAGGCATCACATAAAATAGAGAGCAAAACAATCATATTTGAAAACAATATTAAATGATGTTAATCCAAAATTTGGATCAACACGTGAAATCCAGATAATTCAGATCAAAAGTAAAAACAAAAGACAGAAAGTAGAGAAGAACATATAATTTTATACTGGTGAATGTGCACTCTGGTTGTATCCACTCAGTTGCTATATCTTTAGATTGCAACTATTTCCCCTTTATATATCCAAGTTAAAATGGAGGTTAGAATAAATTTGAAGAGATAAGAAGTGAAGATATGGTAGTGTCAATCTTCTCCCGAAAAAGATCCATCATGTAGGTTGGTATTTATAGGGAAGTTTTACAACATTGAGTTACAGATTCGATAGAACCGAGGTCCAGGAGATAGGTCGCGGTCGCACCAAAAAAGGCAAGCCATAACGAGCTATATTTACAATTGGGGTCGGACCTATGCATGTAAACCAGGGTTGAATTATAACACTTAGCTAAATATTATGAAATTCACTTGCAAGCTTTTCCTTCCATCAGGTTGAGTAATTTGATTATGTTGTCCATCGTCTTTGAGGTAAGTCTTGTGATCTCTTATCTATCCAATTCCATTTGCTTCTTACTTAGCTAATACTTGAATCAACTATCTAATCTTTGCATAATCACTTAGGTATGAAGCACTAGAGCAATGAGTATTACATGAAGCCAGAGAGGCAAATTGGCGGACCATTATAGGTTGAACCCCGCCCATCAATTAGACTCGGACCATAGCCTAATCCTTGGTCCCATTGGTCTTTTTTGTCAAACTTTTAAGTTTCATCTTAGCCTCCTTTAAGTGCAAGTTCCATATTTTTAGTCATCTCGATTCCGTTTTAATTCTCTAAGTTCAGTTAAAACTATTTTGATTTAAAATCAGGTAGAATAAGTTCCAATAATTCATAAGCAAACTCTGATAGTTCAGCTCTCCAACTATTTCCATCCGATTCTATGTTTGATTGAATCAAGCACTATGGCCGATCCAATCAAAATTAAATTCTTCGACTACATTTTTCAAGCTCTCAAGGTGTCCAAACCTTACATTTAGAAACATCATATCGTTCGAAAACAAGTCGTTCCGTGTTTGTTTTGGTGTCTTTCCTTATCTGATTACTCGGCCTTAAAATCCTTTTGTCTAATCTTCATCCGCTCTGAGGCATGGTTTCGTTGGATCTTTCATCTTCCAATCTTGGACCTAATCTCTTCAGATCGTTCTTCATCGACTTCCTGGTTCTTCCTTAGTGGTCACTTGCTGAGTTTGATGTGCTTGTTATCCAGAAAGGGGACCCAAGAACCGAGTAAGCACATTCACTCACTCTTCTGTAAGGGAACACACCCTTCACCTCTTTAGGTCCTTATCGAACCCAGTCCACTCATTCTCCAGCGAATGCACTCACTCTCCAATAAAAGGGCTTAAAGATGGTAAGTTTATCCAATTGCTCTCCGACGAAGTGGCTTACTTCATGCATTTTGGTCCCATCTCTTTGGACGGAAGCCTTAAGGCGATCCAAATTTGTACAAGCTCATCAATTCATTTTTCAATGACGTGAGCTGCACCATGGACTCCGATTTCGTTTCTTCTAACGGTAGCTCTAAGCAACCCAAATCCATATTAGTGCATCCACTCACTGTACGACGAGAGGACTTGCACCTTGCAAATTTCTTCTCTTCGGGTGGAACTTAAAGCGATCAAATCAGTCATCACTCTCCTGTGGTACTTTAAAATTCGAATATCCAAATCAAAGTAGATAAGTAGAAATCCTAATAGTCATCCCGAACGTCAGACTCAGAGTGTGCCTAGGATCGAATCCATATCACGTACACGTATAAGCAGTTAGAGGTTATTATAGTCCTAGGTGGTTATTTCAGACATCCAACTTCGTACGTGGCTAGGAGTCACTCTAGGTCTAGTTTGTGCCTAAGTGATCTAGGTTATCCTAATTATCCATATTACGAAAAACAAAGAGCAAGAGATGAATCTACCTCCCCCTTCCGTTCGTCTTAACAATGTAATTATAAGTCTCAAACTAGGTTCCCGGTTGTTGTTCCTTGAAGCATTTATTGCGGATGGTGGTTGCTCAGTCCACATCCACTGTAGCTAGGCTTCTGGCGTATTGTTGTAGTTGGTTGTTCCGAACAAGTTCCTCAATCAAACCGCGAATGCGTCTATACCCATTCACTTCTTGCCCATCCAGCTTATAAAAAAAAGCAGTACTTCTCAAATTTTTCTTCATTTGCATGTTCCCTCATAATTGGCTTTTGATAGGCGATGTGCCCTTTGTTTTCAGACAAATCTCCGGTGTCTCTATAAGCTCGATGTAAGAATCAAGGTTTTAAATCTTAGGTATTGGTCGCATTTCTTTCGAGGATTTTAGAGATTTGATCTCGTATCGGGGGAAATCTTGGGTGAGATGAGTCTAACTCGGGGGATTTATCTCGAATTTCCATCTTAGGTGTAGAGACTTCTCTACCCAAGCTCACATCTTTTCCATATCAATTCACCAATTACTAATAATAGAAATATACTTATAATTGAAACTGGGAGAGGAAAAAGCAGATGTTTAGGTGTTTTAAGGGGCTTGGAGGCTTAGTGGGCCCCACGGCTTGGGGAGGTGGGGTCCACCACGTTGGCTGGCTGGAGTGGAGTCGGGATTGGCTGTGTGGGTTCAGGCGTGAGGCTGGTGGGTCCCAGGGGTGGAAATTTGGGTGTATTTTAGGCTTATGGTGGAATATATGGTTTAAAGAAGATGAATTTAAGGTTTTGGAGCAAGGGGAGGCCATGGCTTGAGAGGGGTTGGGGTAGGGTGTGCGTAGGTGGGGAGGAGGGGAAGAAGGGGCGAAAGTGGTCAGGTGGTGGCATGGGGGGTGATGACCATGGTTGAAACTTGGATGGAGGAGGTGGTTTAAGGAGAGAAAGTGGAAAAATGAAAATGAAAAAAATGTGAAAAGGTCCTAAGTTCAAAAGTAAACACAATGGAGTGGATCAATAAGGTGTCAAAGGATTGGAGAGGAGAAGAAAACACAATGGAGGAACAAGGGAAAACAAGCTTTTAAACTTGTTTAAAAGTAAAGGCCTGTTTTAGTTCTATCCCGCGTTTATCGCTTGTATGATCAAATGGTAAATTCGGTGGACACAAAATTTTGAACCCTAACATATTTCGTAATTACAGATCCAATGAAACATGTCCCGTCAATTTGTAGTCCGTTTGACCATTCATTTTATTATTTTGTTGCGTTTTCACTTAATTTTGACCTGTTGACCCGGTACGCGTTTATTTTTCGTACACTCACATACTAACCCGGAAAATTATGAAATTTGAAACCTTACCATATTTTTGACGTTGCGGATTCGATAAATTTGGTTTTGTCGGATTACGAAATCGTTTGAAAAATGCGTTTTTATAAGCTATTGAGTTTTGACTGATTTTTCAATACGCGTTTATATTATGTATGCTTGCACACTAACTCTGATTGACTTAAAATTTTAAGTCTAACAACAATTTACTATTACGGATCCGATGAAAGTGGTTTCGTCAAAATCCAGGTTGTTTGCAAAATGTCTATTTTTAGGCTATTGAAATAATATTAAAATATCAAATTTTAATATATCCATTTTTAAATCTCTTTTGAAAATCCACTGATCTTATTTAAATCTAAATTTTAAATTGATCAAAAATTTGGGTTGTTACTTTGGGTTTGAAAGGTCATATCAAAACCATCTCGAGGTATATGATATGTTAAAAACATGGTTCAAGATTTCGGCCGGTACCTCAAAATTTCGGAGGTACCGGACCGGGATCGGTTATGAACGGTACGAAATCAAGAAAGAAAATCGGTTTCGGTCGAGGGTTTAACAAAACAGCAAACCTTTTTTTTTTTGTCGATTACTTCTCCTTCAGAGCATCGCCTTTTTTGGTGCTCGATCGATTTGTTTTTTAAAGCTTTGATCGATTGAATGTTTTCAGTCGAGCGTCGCCTCTTTTTTTTTTTCGATGATGATAGAAGTGTTGGGGAAATGGTCCGAGGCATAATTTAGGGCTGCAGGAAGCTGAGTTGGGCTAGGGCTGAGGGAAGTTGAGTTGGGCTAGGGTAGAGGGATGTTTGACTGGAACAAAATGCACTGCTGTAAAATAAAACTGAAAGACCTTACTGATTTTGTTTATTTTCCAGCTAATTATTATATTTTAGTGTGTTACATCTTACATGAGTGTTGAGTTTAACCATATTTATCCATTTATTATCCTAATCAACAAACACAAAATTATTCAAGACTGTCTTTATTATTGATAAATTGCTGAAAACCGAAATCTGAACCGAAACCAAAACAAAACCGAAACTTCCGAAATTTACGAAATCATCCGAAATTGACAAAATTTCAAACGACCGAAACCGAGACCGAAACCGAGTTCTTGAACCTTGGTTAAAAACGGATATTCTTACAATATAATTTTTATTATGAATGCTATTATAAAAATATTAACTTAAACTTGAATTACAAAATCACTTCATTTGTTCTTCATTCTCAAAGAACATTCATATTCATAAATCATAATATGCTTAAAATAAAAAAATAACACGATGCAAATAGAGTATATTTAACAACCCATAAATCATTTGAATTTTTTTTAATTATTGCTTTGGTTTAGGCACGAGTTTAAATTATAACAAGAAAAACAAAGATCTCTACTGATATTGCAATATCCCGAACAATATATTCCAAGCAAAATTTACAATGAGAATTGTTGTTTCGTTTCAGGAGAAGCACAAAAACGAGAGCTCAAGTGTTATTTTCGAGATTTGAAACAGTGGTGAGAATAAAATTTTGGTCCCCTCGGTCGTTTCAGTTCTCCGCCATCATTTTTAGCTGTATTTTTGCCTTATCCTTTCTAAATCCAGCTTTGGGCGGTCTTCCCCCTTCCGCAACATTGATATCATTGAGTTTAGCTTTCTCAACCTCAACATTTTCTTGACGCAAGTATCTTTTAGCTTCACGGTAAAATTCTGTGTCCTCTATAGGGCAATCTTGAAATCGGACTTATAGCTCTTGAAATCATAGCAATCATTATTCTTGACGGATATATGATATATCCACTGCAACAACCACCATGTCAAATCTAGTCAGATAGTTTTCAAGGCTCTTTTAGAGACTCTGTTTCATATTTGAAAATGTTACACATTCTTTGGCCTTGGGATGTGAACTCTGAATCTGTCTTAAAAATTTGTTCATTAATTCGGTCCATGTTCGGATGGATCCATTTTCCAATTGTTGAAACCACATTGCAACCAAAGCAGTCAAATGTAGTGGGAAGCACCGTCTGATTATCTCTTTTAGTGCACCTACCATTTTGTGTGTCGGATGTATCTCATCAAATGGACCGTGTTATCCGACCTTTCATCATACTGTTCGTGCGTCGAAAACTTGAAATCGGGGGGATTCCTTCCATTACGATTGTTAGTAGCGAACGATTTCTTGTTCATGTTTTTCAACCTTTGATTCGGTGGTTCATCTTTTAACTATTTTTCTAATCATCTCAGCCATTTGGTTTTCGTTGTTCAGTAGAAATCTCTTATCCAAAGCAACATCTTCCCCCCAGTTGTGCAGGGAAATTCCAACACGTATTTTGGCATGTACTCTTCTAGTCGTCTTTTCATGTTCTGATTTACTCCTAGTGTCCTACTATGTTTTGTCCACGTACGCGGAGTTTTGATGCATATTCTTATGCTTGTTGCTTTCAATCATTCAGATATGTGCTCCTTGCTTTATCATCATTAGCTCAACAGTCATTTCAATCTGTTTTATTAGTTGCTAATTGTTATATCTTTGGATTACTATTAGTTTTCCCTAGATCTACGTTACGATTAAGGTTAGAATAAATTTGGAAGTGCAAAAGTTCCAACAGTGTACGACAATAGTCTAGTTGTATGTGTGTTGGTATTTATATAGAAATTTGGCAGCGTAAAGTCAGAGCCCGATAGCACTGAGGTCCAAGAGAAAAGTCAAGAGTCACACTGAAAAAGCCAAGCCTGCAAAGCTATATTTATAACTCGGGCCCGACCTATGCCTATGGGTCGGAACCAAGTTATAATATCATATTTTTATCTCATCCACATACAAGCTTTTCCCTTCGTACAGTTGAGTCGTTTGATCCTCTTGTCCATCGTCTTTGAGTTAAATCTTGTGGTCTCTTTAGCTATCCATTGTTTGTTTCGTACTTAGCTAATCCTTAGAATAGACCATCAAATTCTTGCATAATCACTTGGGTATGAAGCATTAGAGCAATGTGAGTCAGACATGAAGTCGGGGAAGTGAATGGTTGTGTCATTGTTGGTCGGACCTAAGCCATCAGTTAGACTTGGACCCTAGTCTAATCCTTGGTCCCAATCTTTGTTAAATTTCCTGAGTTTTGTCTTTGCCTTGTCAAGTGCACATTTCAAGTATCGAGCCATTCCGATTCTGTTTCAATTTTCTAAGTTCATTTAAAGCTGCTTTGGTTTAAAAACAGAGTTGATTTCTTCTTCAATTTATCATTCAATTGGAAATCACGACGATGTAATAAGATTTATAACATAGGCATCACGACGGTGTAATAAGATTTCAGCATCAAAGGAGTACCAAAACATACCCCTCTGGAGGAAATTTTATAAGACTTGTATTGGGATTTTTAGATAAGTTAGTGTGCCATTATGTGTTCCATACTTCCAACTTAACGTTGTAAAAGATTACGTTTGTTAATCCCTAAATTTCTTGTTCAAGGGTTCAAATTTGTTATATAATTAATTTGTAATTATGTGTGGAAATAAATTAAATTTGGTGGATTTTGCTGTAATAAAGTAGTTACAGGTTGAAGTCGTCAATTTTTGTCATATAATCTGATACTGATTAGACAAATAAATGAAAACTACCTAGGTTCCTTTGTGTAGTAAAATTTCAAATTCAATTAAAATAATTCTTATTGAGATAAATATTTATTGGATAAATTTCGTATTTGTTACTTGATCTTATACTAAATTTGTGGAAATATGCGATAGATGTGAAAATATTAAGATGATATTCAATTTAGTTGATATTCAATGTAGTAGGTTAGAATTTTGTAATTGTATATGTGGAGAAACGGAAATTGATTGTAGAGGGGTTAAGGGAAGCAACAAAAATTGCGAGGATGCCAGATCAAATGGAAGTATAGTGGGTGGAGAATTAAACGGGGATGTGAAACTATTTTGCTTCGTAATCATGAAGTAGATGACCTCCGTCTCCGTGTCTTATTTTCATTGTGGAAATGTCTGATATTACCGATTTGTATGAACCTCTATGAATCTCTATTTTCGTTGTACAACTGAGGAGCATATCATAATATGAAAGAGTTTTGCTTCGGGTTGTGATCATCTTATGCAGCCGACTTACACGGCATATTCCGAAACTAATGTAATAGCTTTCCTGTTTTCATTAATTTTCCACAAGCATGCTAAATTTAGCAGGAAAAAAAATTTGAATGTTGATCTCATGTACGGAGAAAAACATACAATTTATTTGTAAGCTTACTCGCTTTGCTGCATAATTTTACCAGAGAAGTCAAAAATAGAAGCTAGATTCATGTGCTAGATTATACATGGACTGATTATTTTGTCTGTTGGCATGTTTTCAATTATGGCTCTGAATTCCAATAACTTTAATGTATTCTCTGGAGGTACATCTTATGATACATGATTTTATGATACATGATTTTCTTTCTTTCTTTTTTGCAATATAGTGTAAAAAAGTGCTACCTTTAATTTTGATGAGGATTGTAATGAATTTGTGATATTAATGACAGCAATCCATTTCATCTGCAAGAAATTACCTTGATAATGGTGGAATGTGGAGTCCAACAGGTGTGAACCCAACTGCTGGCCCATCAAAGTATAGCATGAGCGTGAGCATGTACCGTGGTGGAGCCCGTGGATATGGAAGACCAAGAAGTGCTCCTCCTGATCTGCCATCTCTGCTTCTAGATGCTCGAATCTGCTTCTTAGGAATGCCTGTAAGGCCTAACATTATTCTATTCAAGTTATACACTAACTTTGAAACTGCTATAACTATTCATCTATCGTATACTCAGATAGTTCCCGCAGTCACTGAACTACTTGTTGCTCAGCTTATGTGGCTAGACTATGATAATCCCAATAAGCCTCTGTATCTGTACATAAACTCATCTGGGACTCAGGTAGAGGAATATGTCGTGCTATATCATTAGCACAAGTGTAAATATGAAAATGTATGACAATCTGATTACATATTTAGAATGAGAAGAAAGAAACAGTGGGATCTGAAACCGAGGCATATGCAATTGCTGACACCTTAGCTGTAAGTAAACTATTTCAATATGTTATACTGAGTTGCTTCAATGGTGCATGTTATTGGCATTTCTATTTGTAACTTAATTCCTACTGTCATGCAGTATTGCAAGTCGAAAATTTATACAGTTAATTGTGGCATGGCATATGGTCAAGCAGCAATGCTTTTGTCACTGGGCGCTAAGGGTTTCCGAGCTCTGCAACCGAATTCATCTAGTATTTTTCTTCACATGATATTTATCATCTCCTTTCCAACTATACAATCAGATAACAGCTAAGTTTTAATTAAAACAGCTAAATTATATCTTCCGAAGGTTAACAAATCTAGTGGAGCAGTTATTGATATGTGGATCAAGGTGAAGCTCAATGCATTCTTTGCATGCAATATTTATTCATTTTCTAGTCGCACTGTTGCAAAACCACGTCCCATACTAGTTTGCATGGTAGCATAAACAGGACTAATCTATGAAACCTTTAAACGAAATCAGGTTTTGATTATTCTTGGTAGTGTAAAGTTTGAAAATAATAAACGTTGTTTTGATTATTCTTGGTAGTGTAAAGTTTGAAAATAATAAACGTTGTTTAGAAAAGAGAGGACAAATTCCAGAAAGGCTGCCATCAGCTTAGAGCATCTCATTATGTCACACTGGAACAACGCTTATGCATGCATATTCACATAATAATTCACCTATGCATTCTTCATAATCCGTTTTTCAACACTTCCCTTGATTATTCCAGAAAGGCTGCCGTCAATTTAGATCATCTCATTATGTCACGCTGGAATAACGCTTATGCATGCATATTCACATAATAATTCACCTATGCACTCGTCATAATCCGTTTTTCAACACTTTCCTTGATTTGCGCAGGTACTCTTATGTTGTATATTGTATATTTTTCTACTTATTATGCCGTGGCATGAGACAGTGACAACATATTGACTTCTGCAGGCATAATAGCTATATGTGGCTCTGTGAATTATTTCAGGGTCTTCTTCTTTTTTGCCCCCCACTTTTCCAAAATAGGCAACCATTGGAAACTGATTACAAATTGTGAAACAGTTTTAAAACTATTTGCAAGCGTAAATCTCTACAACATGGCTGAATAGCACACTTGTGCTATTTGGAATGACGTTAATGTATTTTGATAATTTTCAGCCATTTGGCCAGAAGGCGATCTATATTTATAGTTACTTTGAAACTAATCCAAAATTTGTTGAAGCTTTTCAAAAATGGCTATTGTTCTATAATCATTTTCTGTAGCCTAACGTGATAATGCTCACCTGAATTTCGATGTTTAAACTGAAATTCGGTGTAATGCTCAAGTTTTAATTGATACTATACAAATTAGTCTGTCAGTGCATGTTAACATAGGAGTAGCTAACACGGAATCAAAGCCGTTTAATTTAACATTGTTTCTTGGATATAACAAAAACACAGGCAAAAGAGCTCGATGCCAATACCGACTATTACATCGAACTGGTAGCCAAAGGTACTGGAAAATCAAAAGAAGAAATTGCAAATGATATTCAACGCCCAAAATACTTTGGAGCTCAGGAAGCCATCGACTATGGTCTTGCAGATAAAATCATAACTCCACAAGATACTGCCTTTGAAAAAAGGGTAATTATTATCTCAAAACTCTAATGTTTTTATGAGATTTAAGTTACTATAATTATTATTATGTCGTAATGTGTGTGAACTGATTATTTTCCACTCTAACAGAACTATGATGAGTTACTTGCTCAGTCAAGAGCCATGAGATCAAAAGCTATTGGTAGCGGCCCACAGGCATCTCCACCTGCGTTGAGATAGATGTTGCAATTCATAAAGTTAGTTTTATTAACAAAATATCTATAAGAACAAAGCGATGAATTACAGAAAAGCAGGTGGTGAGATGAAAAAAGAGGGGGAGAAAGTCGAAGATGTTATCGTCCACTCTGAAGAATGCGATTTATAAAGTTGTATTACATGTTTTAATGATAAATGATTGAAATAGATCCATACTAGTGCTTGTGAATTTGTAAATGGTATTTCTATTCCCAGTAGCATATTTTATCCATACGATTCTATCACAGGTATTTCTGCAGCTGTTGGGGAATGTTAATGTAATTATGTGAAGACCGTTCCTCCCCCATTCTCAGTAAGGCAGAAATTCTTATCCTTCGTCTAACGGTCCGGTTTCAGCTCCTGACTACGATGCTAGTCGCTCTATGATGTTTTTTGTTTTCTGCGAGGCACCGGTTAGGTCAACTTCTCGAGCCTTGTGTCGTAGTCTGCGACCGGTTCTTTGCACCCTCCGCACCATTCGCACACGCTCTATAGCGGCGTCCGAGCAGATCGTTAGATCTATTCAACGCACTCTATATCTTATATGAGCTGTACGGCGTACTTACTTTCTGCTGCATTTCTCGTGCGTCTTCTTGAGCTATATTTCACTAGATGACGAATTTTTTTCTTGGAACATTAGAGGTATAGGTAATGATGCATCGGTAACTCGGCTTAAGCACATTGTTAAGAAGCACTCTCGGCTTAAGCACATTGTTAAGAAGCACTCTCCGCTGGTAGTGCTTCTGGAACCTTTAGTGGGACGGAGGCGATCACCAATTCTGTTTTATCCTTAGGCTTTGGTGGTGCTTTAGCCAACGAGTCCGACAAGATTTGGATCATTTGGTCCAAAGGCGTCGTCAATCCTGTCTTCGATTCAGATCAACTACTCTTGGTGGCTTATTTGTTTCCTTCGTTCTCCACATCTTTTTTGTTCTTTGCGGTTTACGCCAAGTGCGGCTTGATTGAGAGATTGGCCATTTGGTCAGATTATTCTCTCTCTATCTGTCTTGCGCTTTCCTGTTTCAGTTTTGGGTGACAACTTTAATGTTGTTACTAGCCAAGCAGAGAAACGTGGAGGCAATGTCGTTAACCGTTTGGCGGTTGCGGATTTCAATGTCTTCATCATCAATTCGGGTCTTACTGAAGTTTCTTTCGTAGGATCTGCCTTTACTTGGTGTAACAATCAAGACGGGCCTAACCGTATTCTATTTAGGCTTGATAGAGTCTTCGCTTCTGAAGGGTAGTTCAACCTACCCTTCACGTTCTCCATCTCCCATCTGCATCGTACCTTCTCCGAACATGCACCTATGCTTTTTACCTGTTCTCCGCTTTCCCTCTTCGACCCTTCCTCCTTTAGGTTTCAGAGTATGTGGAGATCTCACCATACTTTCCATAGTATCGTGGAAGACTCCTAGATCTCCCTAGTGAGTGGCCCTCCGTGTGTGGTGTTTTCTCGTAAGCTGAAGCATCTAAAGGCTTGCCTTAAGGCGTGAAATATTCTTGTTTTCAAGAATATCTTTGATCGCGTTCGGACGGCCGAAGAAACTCTTGTTTAGGCAGAGGCGTCGTTTGATGAGGATCCCTCTGCTGCCAATAAGGAGGCGTGGGCGTTGGCCCAGCTTGCCTTCTCGTCGGAGCTACGTATTGAATATGAATAGCTTCGCCAAAATGCGAGGATCAAATGGAATGTTGAAGGTGATATGAAATCCAAGTTTTGTCACTCGTCTATCCGTAAGAAGAATAGTCTTCTCACGATTATCTAGATGCAGCGCCCTGATCTCTCTACGGCTTCTACCCCGGATGAAGTCAAATATACCATTCTGTCCCATTTCTAGTCCTTCCTTAGCTCTCCTTCTGTAGCGGTTTCTGACCCGTCCCTGCTTCCTTTCGTTCCTAGACTGGTCCTCCCTTCAGATAGCTCCGATCTCGCCGCACCTCCTTCCTCGGAAGAAATACATGCTTGCGTATTTGCTCTAAGTAAGGATAGTGGGAGTGGGCCGGATGGATTCAACGGGCTTTTCTACAGAAGTGTGTGGCCGGTTATTCAGGCAGACTTTTGTCTCGCTATTTAGTTCTTCTTCTATGGTGGAGATCTACCTGCGTGCTGGACCTCCACCAACTTGGTCCTCATCCCGAAATGCGACCATCCTAGCACCTGTGCGGATTTATGACCGATCAGCTTGTGTAACTTCTCAAACACGGTCATCTTTAAAGTTCTAACCTCTAGGCTAGCATCGTTTCTCGAGTGCCTTATTTTTTTTTCGTAGGCTGGGTTCGTAAAAGGATAGTTGATCACCGGTAATATCCTTTTAGCTCAGGAGCTAGTATCTCAGATCGACAAGAAGGTCTGAGGTTCTAATGTGGTCGTTAAGATGGATATGGATATGGCTAAGGCTTACGACCGCATGTCTTGGTTCTTCATCATTAAGGTTCTGATGACTTTCGGATTTTCGGAACCTCTTATCAATGTTGTTTGGAGGTTATCTTAAACTGCTGGTTTTCCGTTCTCATCAGATCGGCCACATGTTGACATGTTGACATGTTGACAAGGGGAGCCCTTCTCTGTTCGTCATTGCTGCCGAAGCATTCGTTCGTGAGCTGCACTCTCAAATGATTGCTGGGCAGACTCATAGATTTAACATTCCTAGGGGTTGTTCTCCTATCTCTTCTTTATCTTTCACTGGCGACATTATCATTTTTACTAATGGTAGTCGTCGATCTATTCGTTGTCTGTTGTGCCTTATTCGACAGTATGAGAGATGCTCGGGGAAACTCGTTAACACATCTAAAAGTTGCTTCGTTCCTGTGAAAGACCTATCTTCGATCAGATCGACCTAGGTCGAGACTTCTATTGGTTTCAAGGCGGCCTCGCTTCCACTACTTTACCTCGGTATTATATTATATCGAGGCAGGAAGCTCAACGCCATCTTCAATCCCCTAACTGACAAAGTTGGGGGCAAGATAATTCATTGGAATGCTACATTTCCTCTCTCAGGCGGGAAGACTGGTTCTCATTAAGTCTGCCATTGACTCTACGGGATCTCGTATCTTTGCTGATATGACTCCCACTGTCGCCTTCTTTCTCTCTTACCGATCTTTGGCTTCTTCCTTTTTCTGGGGAACTAAGGACAACGCTTCTTGCCATCACTGGGCCTTTTGGAACTCCATTTGTCATCCCAAATGTGAGGGAGGTCTCGACCTCCGTAACCCAAACGACATCTACTCGGCTTTTGCTTGCAAGCTATGGGCGAGGTTTGAAGCGAACGACTCTCTTTAGGCCACATTCCTCCACGCGAAGTACCACAGGCTATCTGGGACGAATTACACCGGTACCCCGTCCTACGCTAGTAAGACATAAAAATGGATGCAATCCGTGAAGGATTTAACGGATGCTCATGGTAGTGGGACCGTCTGGGATGGTAGACCCTTCTCGCTAAAGGCAATGTGGAATTTGGTAAGGACGCCGGGTTCACGTCTCCATCTTTTATTCTTCGTTTGGAATGTCCGGATTCCCCTGAAGGTCTCTCTATTTATGTGGAGAACCTTGCATGATGAGTTACCAATAGATGAAAACCTCCAGAGAATCGGCATCCTATTAGTGTCCCGCTGCAGGTGCTGCAATACTGGATGCTCGGAATCCTCCTTCTATTTATTGTTCTCTGGGTCTTGTACCCGGTTTGTCTGGAATTACTTCGGGAATTTGATGGGTTGCCGAGGTAATTCCACCTCGCTTGAAGGTTTTCTGAGATTCTGGTGGACCTGCATCTCAGGTAAACCTTTTCGGTCGATCCTCTTTCGTCTTCTTCCATATCTTGTTTGCTGGCACATCTGGTGCTCGCGGAATAAGCAATTTTTGACGAAGTGGCTATGGATTCTCCTAGCATTATTCGGAGTGTAAGGAATGATGTATTCCTTGCGTTTCAAGGTAGGCCTTTCAGGGGAGTCCTTGGGTCCCGGTCTAGGAGATTGGCTGCTACCTTTGTTGTTTCATCGGTATTGACCACTCCCATGGTAGATATTGGTTGATTTTTTGCTTATATGTTTACATCTATTGCTGTCACTTCCTCACACAGCCCCCCTATTGGCCTTATCTCGTTTTCAAGTTATGCGGGATCTGGATTATAGGTTTTTGGACTTGGTCTGGCTAGTGCTGGTTAGTGCTTTCAGTGCTAGATCCAAGCCGGGTTACTGGAGCAGAATCTGGATTATACTTTGGACGGATTTGGATTAGCTATTGGAGCAGGAGCTTTTGCGTGGAGCAAGTTGGCTTGGACTGCCACCTTCTCAAGATGAGGCGCTTCTCGGATCTCTGGACCCCTATGACTTATGGGTATTTTGCCATCTTCCGCTGGTCTACTCTGTAGCGTCTGGTATCCTTCTGACCATCTCAGAGTTCTATTGAGTCAGTGACTAGGCTCGCTTACCAGCTCCCTCTTGCGGCTGTATTCGAGAGCTTGTTTTCCCTTCTTGTTATTTCATCTTTGTAAATATTCTTTTTATGGCACAAATTTTGTAGTTGTCTATAAACTATAAATCTGTTCCCTTTTTGTATGCCATTAGAGAAGGCTATATATTTTTCTCCCTTGGTATATAGTTTTCTTTTTTCAAAACAAAAAAAAATATTTGGAAGACTTGGCCGACAAGGAAGTTTAGTTTTGCAATGTGTTATCTCACATCTTTGCAGTTTGATATAAAAAAATTCTAGTTTGTTAGCTGCTTGTAAGGATTTCACATTGGTCCCAAACTTTCTTTTTTAAGGGACGAAATATTAACATTGGTTCTGTCTTATGGAAGCTACTTTGATGGGAACAGATGATGGACGTGGCCTTCAGCTTTCAAAATTTTTGCATCATTAGGATTTTGTAATTCATTCAAAATCTTAAGATGTGTTTGCGTGAAGCGGAAGCGGGGCATTTTAGCGGAGTATGCGTTTGTGGGTTTTAGCAGACCATTTAAGCGGATGATTTTCTTTTTCTTTTTTAATTTAATTAACTTATGGTTAATTGATTTATTTTTTGTTTTTAACAAGTAATATGTATCAATAATTTACACAAATAAATAAGTAAATTGAATTTTTAGGTTATTTTGATTCAGCTTAAACCAACTCCATTATGTAGAGCACTTCGATACGATCACAACGCAAAAAAACCGAGTCTCAAACGGATTACATTTGCATAAGTTATTAATTTTTGACATTTGTAAAAAATATAAATTTATTAATTAAAAATATATAACATTATCAAACAACTTAAAATTGGGTTGTTGGCATCGATGCGTCAGACGCGTCGATGCCCAACAACCCAATTTTGAGTTGTTTGACAGATGGGGTAAACTGCCCCATATTAATTACGGATGCGTCCATTACTGAAACGGGGCGGTTCTCCCCACCGAACGCACCCTTAAATAAACATGAACCAATAAAAATATAGTTTAACCTTCAATTTTAGTGTACTTCAACCAAAAAATATATTGTAATTTAACCTTTAATTTAGTGTACTTCTGAAGTGTTCCAAATTTTTGTAAAAATAATCTGACCAGCAAAGGCTATTGGCGCAACCGATTCAAAGTAAACTTTGAAACAAATCGGTGAGTTTGAACATGCATGCTCTGTCTCCTATGTGCATGTGTATGTATATATGTGTGTATATCCTTTTCGTTAGTCTTATAATTTCAACGGAGCTTTTAAAAAAAACCCTATAGTGTAATGTTTCTAGAGGGGGGAACGACATATTTAAATAAAAGTTTATTTTTGTTGAAGTGAGGGGATTAACTCTGCTATGTTTTTATTCTTGTGTTTTTGGTCATGTATTTATTTTGTAGTTATACTGTTGCAGTTACTCTGTAATTCAATTGAACTTATTTTATTTTAATCAATCAAACTGTGATGTAAACAATTTTTGTATTAGTTTTTAAAAAAAAAAAGATTATAGCAATTTATAGGTATCCTTTTTATATATGTATGTATCAGTTTTATATATGTGGGTATCAGAACTGTGTTATGTGGGTATTCAGTTTTGAGTTGTTTGCTTTGCTAATTGAATTTTTTAAATTATATTTTTCTTGCAGTGTTGAAAACAGTTTTCTTATTGTAGTTTCTTCAATGATTCCTCTTTTAGCACTCGGATGTCCGTTGATTGCTCAGTTCATGATTTGCGGAATGAAATATGTCGGAATTGGTCTCAGCTCGCTCATATGTCGATTGAGATTAGCTATGTGCTTGAGAACAAAACTATAATTGTTGACATCGATTCTAATCTTCAAAATATTGTTTGTTTTCAGCTACATTAGAAGAGTGTTGTTTATTTTGTTTTTATGTTATGTTGAAGGATTTTCAAGTGAAAAAACATCAACGATGGTTCTTTTCCACTTTCAACTAATGTTTCAATGCATTCGCCTTCTACTGTATCGTTGGGTGTAAACATTGTCCTGCATAGAAAAAGTTACTTGAATGACTTGATGAAAAGATGTCCTACATTAACAATTTTCGATTTTATGGATTTTTTTGTGGGGCCAACGACTTTAGAGAATTCTTAATGGCATACCAAATTAAAATAGGTTACGATTACATTTTCTTAAGAATAACTCTACTAAGAGTTCAGCATTTTGCTCTTCGTTTCAACTGGGTGTCCGTTTAAAGTGCATGCTACATGTGATTCTGGGCATTTTAGTTGGTTTTTTTTATTTGAACTTTGGTTGTTGAGAATTCTTGTGGTGGTGGTTTTAGAAATTTGAACAATCCTCATCTATCTAGCGCATTTGTTAAATTTTTGATAATAATTGAAATTAGAGATTATCCGAGTGAGAAACCAAAAGATATCATTGCTGATTTTTGTAGAGAGGTTAATCTTCAATTGTCGTACTCTTTTGCTTATTGCAGGAAGCAACTTGCTTTAATGGAAGTGTATGGTAATGATGCAATGTCTTATAATGATTTGACTTCTATTTAGAGGCATTAAAGAGTCATAACCCGGGTTCTTATGTTGACATGTTCTTATGTTGACTTGAATGTTAACACTTCTACAAATCAATTTGAGAGAGTGTTTGCTGGCTTAGGTGCTTGTATTCTTGGATTCAAGTATTGTTGACCTATAATATTTTTAGATGGGACTCATTTGAAAGGGAGATCAGGTGTATTGATGGGTGCTACCGCAAAGAATGGTAACCAAGGTATGATGTAGTATTAGTTTGTTTTGTTGTAGTATCAGTTTTTTTAGTTATTATTTGTTAGGTATCAGTTTTGTATGTTGGAGGATGTCATTTTTTTGTTTTACAATTATTAGGTATCAATTTTATATATTTTATGGTATCAGTTTTTAGTGTTGTTGGTAGGTAGCAGTTTTGTATGTCTTAACGTTTCAATTTTTACTCTACCACTATTAGGTAGCAGTTTTGTATGTCTGAAAATATCAGTTTTTACTCTATAGCTAGTAGGTAGCAGTTTTGTATGTCTGAAGGTGTCAGTTTTAATGTTACGACTATAAGGTAGCAGTTTTTATTGTCTGAAGGTATTACTTTTAATGTTACAACTAGTAGGTAGCACTTTTTAATTTAAGATAGTAGCAGTTCTATAGCGACCCGAACTTCCCGGCCGGCCTAGACCGAACAAGAAGATAGACTGCTTTGAGAACAAGACTAATCAGAATGCAAACAGAAGAACATTCCATTGTTGTTACAACAATTACTTCAGAGTACAAGAATATAACAGAGTATGGATAAATAATATACATCATAAAAATATCAGAGATTAAAATAAATTACATAACAACGGAAAAATAATACATAATACAATTGAAACAAACACACGGATACAAAGCTTTCCGAATATAGCTCCAGTTGTAAACCAGGATCCTGAAAAATAGAAATCTGCAAAACCAAAACTACTAGCTGTCCGTATGGAAAATAGGGGCACCCGGAGTTTAGGTTAAAATAATAAACTCCAGGCCAGTCATGTGACTGTGTGAGAACTAAAACAGTTATTTAAAACTTTACTTTAAAATTTGGTAGATCAAGGGGCTATGCCGTATAGCACGGAACAGGTTTCCTCCCAAGAATACCAGTGCATAAAACAAACAACGCAATTCTTTTTGGAAAAATGAAGCTATTATAAGACTCAGGTCCCATCACACAATGCAGCGCAAGCCGAAGGATAGAGTTTTACCTTATAATAGCCAAACATGCTTGGTACGTTTAAAACAAATCATTTGATACTATTATAAATGGACAGTGTATAAAACAACTTCAAATATAAATGTATCAATCATATACGGCATAGTATCCCATGCTACTATGTCGCCATACTAGGTTTACAACTAAAACAGAAAAGTCACGCATTGGAAATTGGATTTCCGTCATGAGTCGAGGCAAGGGATGTACTCCTCATCGGCTTTGAGACACTCTAGCAAATGCCTCAGGGTTCGGATGCTGGCGAACCCTTGGATCCTGCAGGGCCAGTCCGCACTTAGCGGATTAATTATACCTGAACACATGTTTCCCGGTCCTATAGGACCTATCCATCGGCTCCGTAGTAACCGATATATCCGAGGCGCCGCGCTATCCATCATCCACATAGGTAAAAATATATAAATGTCTGGGCTCCATACCATGACACCACCCATAACTAGAAGGAAACGTCATGTCCTCCCTGCGTCTCTTATCCCGTTTATGACTCATACCGAGGTGTGAGGCTCAAGAATTAACAATATACACAAAGCTATGCTATTTAAATCCATGCTTTGATCATCAACCACAAGACTCTGCTTTTCAACAAAAGCCTTGATCATTTGCATCTCAGCATGCCACACTGACAATTCACGCCACGCAACTAATGTCTATCGATATATAACCTCTAAGCTCGTACGTCTTAGAGAAGGGTGTTAAGTAAGGGAATAAATTCTCCGCCACCAAACATATATAGATATATATATTTAATAGAGATCAATGAACACAGAATAAAATCCAATGTCAGACACACATCCATTTAATAGTTTGTTCTAGGTCTGAAGGAAACTGGAGGCGCCGTATTCCTCGTCCCATATGTCCAATACATGAGAGAGGTCCTCGCACATCCGGTCGATCTCCAAGTACGTCTGGACGATCACCACTTATTACCTTGTCTTGAGTGTACAACCCAATCAAGACATTAGTAATCATCCAAATTATGTGAAGAACTCCGGTCTTCAACCACTGTCTTCATCGTCGACTTATCGTCGAATCAATTAATCAGGACGGGTATAAACCCGGCCTTTCCAAATAATTCACGTATTTTATAATCAAGTGCTATAGAAAAACAACATACGCCTAATTCCAATGCAGAATATTCTTTTATTCATATATTCATATCCTTTGGGAAACGTTCCCATTAATTTTATCAAAGATAAATTCTTTAAATTTATTCTTTAATCTTCCTTTGGATATCAATGCAAACTAAATTAAGGTTTATCCAAACTAGTCGGGATTAACGCACCTTACCGAAGTACTCATTTGTTATATTTCTCAGTCCCAACCTATTCATCCCATGGAGCAAAACTGGTAATACTCCAAATCTAAAACCACTGTGTTATCGGTAAATTTAATTACCATTTCACGTTCAAATCTAATTAAACATTTAACTATCGCTTGGAGTAAAACTAGTGATACTTCATTCTCGATCATTTCCCAAATTTGATAATTTAAATTATCACATTCTCATTCCAATCTTATTAAAGATTCATTTAAGCCCCACTTAGTTTTAATCTTCCCAATAATCAATATTAATGATTATTTAACTTTGGAAAATCAAACATGTCGCATCGACAATCTACACTGTACTATTGATTTCTGCCGATATACAACCTCTAAGCTCGTACGTCTCAGAGAAGGGTGTTAAGCAAGAGAATAAATTCTCCGTCACTAAACAAATATATATTTAGCAGAGATCAACAATACAGTTCGAAATATAATGTTAGACATGAAATCCTGTCTTTAACTGGGTTAAAGAACCAATGTCATTTAAAACACAGTTCACGATAAACCCAAAATCACATTCCATTAATTATGGAATCTTCACGGAAAAACAGATCAATATATAATCGATATCAATTTCCCGTATCCGACTAATAATATAAATGGAATAACGACAAAGCCTTTTAAATTCCATATATATATTAACAGTCTTCATCCACAGAAGCTCACTTCAATTATTACCAATTCAAATTCCATTCAATCCCAATTTATTTTATTAAATTGGAAAATTTTACTTTGGAAAATTCCATTAAATCTTAAAATAAAGATTTATAAATTCCAAATCATAACTTCACTGTTAATCAGGTTAAAAAACAAGTGTTATTTAAAACACAGTTCATGATAAACCCAAAAATCCCATTCTTAATTCAGTTCCAATTAAAAATTAATTAATTGGTAAACTTCACTAAATCTTAACTAAAAGATTTATTCTTTTCTCAACTGGGTTTAAGAACAGTGTTATCTATGACACCGTTCACGACAAACCCAAAATTCAGTTTATTAAATACAAGGGTCTGAATAGAAATTATATCGGCTTAAAATATCAAATTCTGAAACTAACGGATATCGTATTGGGAATAACGATATCTGTATCTATCTTCCAAATTTCTCCACAATATCCGTATAATCACAGAATCCAATATCGAAATATTCCGGAGATGATTTCTATTCAAATCCATTCCAATTTATATATTGGAAATTTCTGGTTTTTATTAAAACCCTTTATAAACCCAATTTATTTATTTAAAAATTATTGGAGTTCAAATTAGGTTAATAACTAGTTCATTTTGATAAAAATATATTTTTATCCTTACAAATGTGGAAATTTTCATCCAAATTCTTTCCAAATCATTTATTATGATTTTACACAAATTATTAATATTTTTAATAATTTTATTAAGGCCCTTTCAGTCGATTTCCATAAGTGGTCATCAAACTGCACTTACAACGACCTTTTCCAAATTTGATTTGGACATAATTCCAAATCAAATCGTTAGATTTTAAATAACTTATGTTCATTGGAAATCTCTTTCCGATACGAACCTAACGGTTCCGGTTTTAGGAGATTCCGACAGTCGGATCTCCCGTAATGTCAATTCGAAGTCAATGGTTGAAATTCGCGAACGGTCGCGGCGCGGCGTGTTCTATTCAGGCCATTAAATATATATAATATATATTATATATATTTCGTCGATTTCCATTTAAAACGTATTTTATAAATCGTTTATAAATTCGTTTTAAAATGATTCTAACTTCATTTCCAATTTTAAATCAAAATTGAATATTCCATATCATTATAATATTAAAATGATAATCTTTTCAAAATATCAGATTTTGAAATCATTTCCTTTTCGATATTCATTATAAAAAAGAATAAAATCGATATAAATATCGTTCGCGTTAAAATGGCACAAATCTAATCGACATGACTTTATATATTTCAATATTTTCGTGTCCATCCAAAATCAGACATCAAATTCACATTTTAATCCTTCACTGAATATTATTTTAAAATATTCATTATTTTAAAATATTTGTTTCTTTTTTTGAATTGGAATCAGACACAGTCAACTACCATATAATGTTATTTATATGGATTTCATACACACACGTACACAACAATAATGATATACAATCAACCATCATCCCGAGTGCATTACCTGTGACGATCCCAAAATCCGAGGGGTGGTATTAAGGATAATCATTGGAATATAACACATTAATCATCAAAGTAGAGAACAGATAATAGCTAAAACAATAAATAGAATAAATTTTACATGGATATGACAGCGGAATCACAACATGTAATAATATTAGAATAGCATAGCGTGGGATATAACTTAGTAAATAAAAAGGAAAGTGATCAGTCATCATCGCCAGAGGCGGAATACATACATGCAGTGAGACATAATAAGGGTATCAGTCTACATCGCCGAAGGCGGAATCATAATATAAGTATAGTAATGGCGGAAAAAGTCAAAGTCGTCTCTGTGAAGTCAGCCTCGCCATGAGCCAAAAATGCACTCTATGCAGCAGTGCAGAGCCAAAAACAACCTGTCACCTGTGTACTAGGCTGCCCGTGTGAAAATAAGGGCACCCGCGTTTGCAAAGTGAAACAAACAACGAGTCAGTCATGGGGACTGGTATGAGGAATCTATTTAACAGTTAAACAACAGTAATAGCAAATCATAGGACCACGCCACTTTCGTGGAACGGGTTTACTCCAGTGATTGCTAGTGCATTTAAAATAAAGTAAATACTTTTAAAACAACGCACTGCTTTTTGAAAGAATGAAGCCATTATAAGACTCAGGTCCCATCACACAATGCAACGCAAGCCGGAGGATAGAGTTTTACCTTATAATAGCCAAATATGCTTGATACGTATAAAACAAAATCATTTGATATTATTACTAGTGCATATATGTTTCAAAAATGAATAGCATCATAAATATCAATCATGGACGACATAAGTGCCCCATACCACTATGTCGCCATACTAGTTCTACAATCGAGTCCGTTATTTCGTATTGGAAATTGGATTTCTGTCATGAGTCGAGGCAAGGGGCAAGCTCCTCTCCGCTTCGAGACACTCTAGCAAATGCCTCGGGACTACACACTCTGGATAACCCCTGGATCTTCAGGGCCGGTCCTCTCTTACGTTTGAGGATTGGCAATTCCTGAACACACGTTTCCCGGTCCTTACAGACCTATAATCGAGGCGCCTCGCATTCCAACAACCACAAAGGTGAAAAATAGATATAAATGTTAGGGCTGGTAAGTCACTGACACCACCATAGCTAGAAAGAAACGTCGTGCTCTCCCTGCAGTCCGTATCCTGTTTTTAACTCATACCGGGGTGTGAGGCTCGCGAATCCACGCTATACACAAAGCTGGGCCACGTAGACCGTGCTTTGATCATCATCCACAAGACTTTGCTTTGCAACAGAAGCCTTGATCACAACATCTTGGCATGCCACATAGGCAGTCCACTCCATACGATTGATTTCCATCGATATATAGCCCCTGAGCTCGTATGTCTCAGAGAAGGGCGTTAAGCAAAAGAATAAATTCTCCGCCGCCAAACAGATATATATTTAACAGAGATCAATCAGTATAGAACAAAATCCAATGTCAGACACACAGTCCATTTACAAGTCCGTTCTGGGTCTGAATGAAACCGGAGGCGTCAATTCCTCGTATATCCGTCCAATCAACACACACGTTCAGACGGCTACTACTTCCGCCCCTTTCCGGTAGCTACTCCGGTTAGGAACCTCAGTAGCGCCCATCCAACCGATACGAAGATCGTCGGTCTTGAATCGTCTTTGCATTTTCCAATTCGAATCGCTCGATAAATTATTTGAAATGAGGGTTAGCTCGGCCTTTTCAAATAATTCACGTCATTAGAATTTAAATCGATTCTTTTTATGGTTATATTATTCGACATCCATCTTTCGGTTCTTTAGTGTTATTTTCGTGTTAAGCACATACAACCATCAAATATCAAACAATTCAAGCCCAGTTGGTTTATTTGCAATCTATGTTGCTTATAATATTTTATAACGATTTTTCGCCATTTTTATTTATTTAAAAATGGCCATATTTAATTAAACGACGTTTCAGGTCGTGCCGTGGCACTGGCGCTGTTTTTCCCTTAATTTGTTTTACACATATCGGAAAATCTAACCATTGGATTTCTACAAAGTCTATATCAGTGGGAAGATATTCCCAAAGCGAACCCAACGGTTCCAGTTTCGTGAGAATCCGACGGTCGGATCTTCCACACTAGTCGTTTGAAGTTACGGTTTCAAAATTCGAACTACAGCGTCGTTATTCGATTTAATTTAATTATATTTATATTTATATATAAATATAAACGATTCTAGCGCTGTTTTTCTTCAGATTTGAATTAAACATTCCGGACAATCCAACCGTTGGATTTTTACAAGGTTGGTGCCGTTGGGAAGATATTCCCAAGGCGAACCCAGCGGTTGCGGTTTCGGGAAAATCCGATGGTCGGATTTCTCGTACTAATCGTTTCAAATTACGATGCCGAAACACGAACTGCACGGCCTCTATTCCTTTTAATTATATTTATTTATATATATATATAAATATAGTTCATTCTATTATTTCAACTATAGTCCATTCTATATTTTCAACTTCGTTTACACTTCAAATATTTCACTAACGCCTTAATATTTCGAAAAATTTCGCCATAACCTCCCTTGTACGGGGAGTGGTTTGGAAATTTATTGGGCCGTATTAGGTACCCAATAAATCCTAAAAAGCATTCACATATTTATAGTGATATATTTTGGTGTTTACGGGGGAGCATGTACTGATAATCACTCCAGAGAATAAATTCTCGTCACCCCGTTTCCGTGTGGAAATAAATAGTCCATGTGCCGTATCTAATAACTAGAGCGACGTGATTATTGTCAACTCCAGACCCGTGTGGGGTTTTTATTAATCTGGCGATTTATCGTTATATTTTATATAGTCCATATCAGTCATCAGTTCAACCTATAGTATATAGTCATCGCCATACAAGCCTCTTACTTGTATGGTAAATCTTCCACCTCGTCACACAAACTCCAATTGCTTATGTGGAATACGATGAAGTATGCCTATCGTCATGAAGTATGCCATGTAGTGTAGTTCAAAATTAATTGTTACTATCCTATGGCGATGTTTATTATTTCACACAGAATAACCAGCACTCCGCATCCAATGACATTCACAGGAGTTGATATATAAATAAAATTGCGCAGCCAACTCATCAAGGTTTACCTATTTGTCGGGCACGCAAATAATTTCTTTACTCTACAGCTAATCCATTTTTCCTGTTCAACACATGTATATATATATATGCAGAATAAAGCTAATAATAATATTTCTAGCACTCTATTATTTATTTCAACACGTGTGTATTTTTATCTAAGCGTACACATGATAAAAGAAATATTTTTATCATCAAAAATATTTATTCGACACGTGTGTATTTTTAACTAAGCGTATACATGATAAAAGAAATATTTTTATCATCAAAAATATTTATTCGACACATGTGTATTTTTAACACTCCATATTCATAATAAAAATATAGTTTTTATTGTCGATCTATTTTATTTTTAAAAGATGATAACATTCAACACATGAATTTCAACTCGACGAACAAATTGCAATTCAACACATGAATATTCTATATAGTTTGTGTATATACAAAAATGTGATTTTTATCGCTAAAGCCATTTGTTTAAATTCAAATAATATTCAACACATGAATTTCAACTCAACGAATGAATTGCAACTCAACACATGAATATTCTATATAGTTTGTATATATATAAAAATGTGATTTTTATCGCTAAAGCCATTTGTTTAAATTCAAATAATATTCAACACATGAATTTCAACTCAACGAATGAATTGCAACTCAACACATGAATATTCTATATAGTTTGTATATATATATAAATGTGATTTTTATCGCTAAAGCCATTTGTTTAAATTCAAATAATATTCAACACATGAATTTCAACTCAACGAATGAATTGCAACTCAACACATGAATATTCTATATAGTTTGTATATATATAAAAATGCGATTTTTATCGCTAAAGCCATTTGTTTAAATTCAAATAATATTCAACACATGAATTTCAACTCAGCGAATGAATTGCAACTTAACACATGAATATTCTATATAGTTTGTATATATATAAAAAATGTGATTTTTATCGCTAAAGCCATTTGTTTAAATTCAAATAATATTCAACACATGAATTTCAACTCAACGAATGAATTGCAACTCAACACATGAATATTCTATATAGTTTGTATATATATAAAAATGTGATTTTTATCGCTAAAGCCATTTGTTTAAATTCAAATAATATTCAACACATGAATTTCAACTCGGCGAACAAATTGCAATTCAACACATGAATATTCTATATAGTTTGTATATATATTTCAACGAATGAAAATTATTCTAACACACAAATATTTCAGAAAATTTCGGCAGCATAACGGCAGGGTAGTTAAAACCGGGACCGTCCCTAGTACGACTCCTCGCTCTACCTTAAAACCTCGCGGTTTTTGACAATGGGGATCATGCATCTAGTTCGCACGCAGGCGGCATGTTTTATTTTCAATTCCACAATCCTATTCTAATTTGTTTCAACCACAAGAGGGTAATTTTTAACCATAATTTCAACACAAACAATTATTTCCAACCATTCGTCATACCATATAATATCACGTCAATCACAAGCAATAAATATCGTCCATGGTCTGTGGACGAGGGGAGTATATATATATAATATAATAATTCACTTGCATTTCATCACAAATTAAAGCATATATGTTTCATTCAACGCTTTTATAATTTATACATCGCTAATATAACTTATACAACACATGTACATGAGGTATACAATGCGTATATAATTTACACTTCGCTTATATAATTTATACAACACGATTTCATTCACACAAATAGTTTAGATTCCTCACATTGGTTATTGCAGTGCTAAAAATCGTAGGAAGGTCAGAAAAAATCCGCGGCTTCTTCTAGAATGTAGAGAGCCTCCCTGCGGTCACGGTGTCTCCTGTTTCATCGAATTTCGTTAACATAGCAAAAAGATACGATTTTTACAAGTTTGCAACGCTTTATAGTGTAAAAATCAGTTGAAAATAGGTTTAGCCGTATACCTCCTTTGTGCTCGAAAACTAGGGTTCCACTTTTCGGCTAAACCGCGAAGCGATAGGACGAACGACCAGCGCTGCGTCGAAGAGGAAGGGAAGAGCTTCCCAACGCTACCCGAGATGATCAGCTCGGTGGTCACTAGCACCCACGGCGGCGGCGCGAAGTTCGAGCTTTCTCGGCGCGATATCTCCCTCTACACTCAACGATAAATCTTGAAGTTGCTATGGATTTGAAGATCTCTGAACGCTCTTCAAAATGGATCTTAGTTTGCTTGATTTCGTTGTGTGGTTGTGGAGAAATTGAAGAGAGAAGTTCGGAGCAAATTTCCGCGTCGCGCCGGGAAGAACGATGAGGGAGATGAATTCTGATTGGTCGACACCCTTTTTATTTTAATTTTTAATTTATTTAATTCCAAAAATACCCCTTTCCACAGACGAACTCGAAATCAAACCCAACGACTGTCGCCCCTAGCTAAATACCCCCATTCCGAACACAATGGGATATGTTTCGCTGGCCAATTCGACTGTTACAGTCAGTTATTTTTCAAATTAAAATATAAAACATTCGATATTTAATTTAAACGTACATTTCAATTTGCCAGGGCCACAAACTAAATCGAAAAATTCCAGAAAAATAAATCTAGCTTTGTTTTGACGATACGGTCCTAACAAAACCAGTTTCGTCGAATTCTGAGCTCGTTTGAAAAACGGCCATTTTTAGGTCGACCCATTTTAACAGAACTTGACCAATCACATTTTCTTTTGCCCCGCTCACATACTAGCTTCAAAAATTACAAAATTTGAAACTTAGCAATAATTTGACATCCTGGACCCAACAAAAGTGGTTTCGTTGAATTCCGAGGTCGTATGCAAAATATCAATTTTCAAGGGCTATATATGCTATATAGCGACCTTTCTGAAAATTCATTTGGCCATAACTTTTGATTTCCGCTATGAAACTTCGATTTTTCGGATTCGTTAGAAAGGTATTCATAAACAGAATTAAATGTTTTCAGTTTCGCTAAAATCCGTTATATTTTCCACCCGGTACAGTCAGACAAAGTTTGTATTCAAAATTTCAAACTGCAATACTATACCCAATTCTATATTTTATTGAAATATGCTATTTCAACTATTCAAATTCTTTGGTAATAACCAAATTTAAAAATTTTAAATTGGTTCACATTTTCCGGGTTATTACATTACCCAACTGCATAAGCATTAAATATAAATAATTAATGCTTACAACAGTCTGTCAACCAATCGATTGACATACAACTAAACAATTGGGATTAGTGTACGCCAAATATCATCCCAATACCCGTGTGGGGTTCAACCAACAAATACTGAATATTATTTGTGCAGTTGGGCGATATGTAAAATTTATCATTCCAATCAATGTCAGTTAAATGAGTGTACATAAACAAATCGTCCAATTTGTTTATGAATATTTATTTTTATTTTAGGAGAATTTTATGCCGTTCATGTATACGTTAAAAAATATATTTTTAACGATAAAATATTTATTTTAACTCTTGACTATTTTATATAGTTCATTTATTCAATAAAAATAATATTTTTATTGTTCAAACATTTTATTCAACACATGAATATTTTATATAATTCATTCGTACATTAAAAATTACATTTTTAATGAATACAAATTTATTTCAGAAAATTTCGGCATTATAACGACGTGATATTAAAACCGGAGTAATGTCTAGCATTATCCCTCCCCTAATACTGGCTCGCATCATGCACACTAATTAACTAAACCACAATACAATCATTTCTCAACTTAGTCCAATTTACAATAAAAATTCAATTCATACAACCAAACAATCATGGTTTATACAATTAAATAATGTCGGGGGCTTCTAATCCCCGTCTGCGTCCTAAAATATATTTAACTGTAAATTAATTAGAGTGAGAACGAGTTCTCATCCAGAAGCTAAACCAATTCGTCGTGATTCTTCTAATGTAGAAAATTCTTGTCGCCACGCTCGCTTTTGTCGTTCCCCGCACTTGAATTAGTCTCTTTGGCTCTAGAATTTGCATACGGTCTCCAATCTTCACCAAACTTTGTCACTAGCCTAAACGGGCCATTTCAGACAACTTTTTCCTAGTGGACTTTCTTCCAAAACTGCAACAATTCACCGGAAATCGCGAAAAACAACAACAGATCCGTGATTTTTGGACGCGTTTCCGAATAGCTCCGCAATCCAAAATAGGACTTCCTTATACTCAAATCGAAGAGAAAAACGAGATCTTCGACTTTGGTAATGTGAAGTTTTGGCTTGAAACACACGGTTTGAGAGTTACTGGAAAAATAGTGATAGGGGGTTATTTGCAAAAACTGGATTTTTTTTGTTGAAAATGAGTTTTTTGGTGATGGAGGCCCCACGGCCGGAGCTAGGTGGTCAGAGGAGGCGGCACAGGCCTGACCGGGCGGCGGAAGGGTGCGGGTGGTAGCGCTGGAGGGGCCCACGGTAGTGGTGGTTTGCAATTTAGGGCTTAGGGTTTTGGATAGAAATGAGGAGAAAACGAAGAGGAAGAAGAAAAGGAGAGGGAGGAGGAGGGGAATGTGGCGACGTCAGAGGTTGGGAGCTGAGGCGGCCTGGAAGGGGGGCGACAGGATCTCGTTCTTTTTTCTTTTCTTTTCCTGTTAATGGCGGGTTTGGTTTTGTGAGGGAGAGAGAGGGGTTTGACTTCATATAATTATATATATTTAATTATTTTAAATTGCAAAAAGTAAATTTTTCCTTCAAACTCCAATTTAAACCCAATGACTGTCGCCCCCAATCAAATACCCCTATTCCGGATACAATGGGATATGTGCCGTAAGCTGATTCGACTGTTTCAATCAGTTTTCATCAAAATTAAAATACAAATTAATACAATGTTTAAAATTGATTTCAACATACATTTTAATTTACCGGGAACACATACTGATTCCAAAAATCCCCGAAAAATAAATCTAGCTATGTTTTGACGATACGGTCCTAACAAAACTAATTTCGCCGAATTTGGAGACCGTTTGAAAAATGGTCAATTTCCAGTCGATTAAATTCAAACTGAATGCGGCAAACACATTTAAATTCACCACACTCACATGTCAACTCCAAAAATTATGAAAATTGGAATATAGCAATAATTTGACATTTCAGATACAGCAAAAGTGGTTTCGTTGAAAACGGAGGTCGTTTGTAAAATGGCTATTTTAAGGGTTATATATTGTATAAAATATATATAAATTCCATAGCGACTATTCTGAATTTTAATCTGGACATAATTTTCAATTCTTGTTATGAAATATGGATTTTTCACATTCGTTAGAAAGATATAATTTAACAGATTCAAATATTTCTTGTTTCATCCAATTCTGATTTATATTGAATTCTGTACATTCATTTGAAATTAAAAATAAAAATTTCAAACTACCGCGCCATTTCAGGCACGTTTTATAATTAAAATAAATTTATACGTTCTAACTTCGATTTAAATAAATTTTTAGTCATTATTATTTTTGAAATAAATCATTTTAAATATTCAAAATCCATTAAAATAGCTAAAATAAAATTTTTAATTGGTTCAGAAAATCCGGGTAGTTACAATCTCCCCCACTTAAAGTCTTTTCGTCCTCAAAAAGGAATGAACTTGAAAGTTGTTTAACTAACCAACTCAATTTTCATTCTGGCTTTCATTCTTCAACTTTTCAGTTTCTAAGATTTTTCTAATTCTCCAAAAATTTGGCTAACACCCTAAATTTTCGAAAAATTTCGCCATAACCTCCTTTTTACGGGGAGACCTTTAAAACCGCAACTTTCCTCACAGGGCCCTCATCAATCCAAGAGAAAAAGAAAAAGCCAGGAGGCTAGCCAATTGGCTCATAAAATCATCAAAACCCAATAAATTAGTAAATATGTACCTATTTGTCGAGCATACAATTTTATTCCACTTCTTAGCGTCCATGCTATGACCTGTTCCCACACATATATATATGTACATGTATGCTATTTCAATCAATTTTCAATTCAGTTCAAAATTTGATTCGATTTGGCTAAATTTACCTTTTACTTTCTTATTGTTTTTACCATTCCAATATTTTTATTAGTTAAACTAATAATCAAACAACATAACCAACAATCAATTAGTTGATTAGCTTTTCAAACGTATACTTTTATACATATTCAAAAATCATATTTTCAGTGCCAAATCACAAACAATAAACCCTATCTAGTTTTGGTTCTCACACCAGTAAATTGGAAATATATAGACATCCCACTTTCGAAACTCGAAAATAAGCACTGATGATGCTTCGAACCATCATCAGAAACATCTCCGAGCGACTAGAGTGTGATTCTATATCTATCGAGTATATTTGAGATTTCGTATACATGCTAGCTAGACGTATATGCAAAATCTTCATATACTCGATTGTCCAAATCAATTTAAAATAAAATATACAAATACATATAATATGATATAAAATTTTCAAAACAAAATTTGTTTTCATTTTTTATTTTTAATAAATTATACTCTTCCAACTCATTCTAGGATTCTACTAATCCCATCTCTAACAAGTCATTCTTATTGGATATTACTAATCCAATGTCTGATGAATTATTTCATTTGGTTCTAATGTGTCTTGTTCTCGAGCTCTGTAAACCAAAGCTCTGATACCAAACTGTAGCGACCCGAACTTCCCGGCCAGCCTAA
Organism: Allium sativum; assembly: GCA_030737875.1. Taxonomy (NCBI): domain Eukaryota; kingdom Viridiplantae; phylum Streptophyta; class Magnoliopsida; order Asparagales; family Amaryllidaceae; genus Allium; species Allium sativum. The sequence goes on along the minus strand of CM060909.1, from coordinate 671,947,683 downwards.
ACCGAACAAGAAGACGGGCAGCTTTGAGAACAAGACTATTCAGAACGCAAAATGAAGAACATTCCATTGTTGTTACAACAAATACATCAGAGTACAAGAATATAACAGAGTATGGATAAGTAATACACATCATAAAAATATCAGAGATTAAAATACATTACATAGCAGCAGAAAATTGTACATAACACAAATGAAACAAACACACAGATACAGAGCTTTCCGAATATAGCTCCAGCTGTAAACCAGGATCCTGAAATATAGAGATCTGCAAAACATAAACTACTAGCTGCCCGTGTAGAAAATAGGGGCACCCAGAGTTTAGGTTAAAACAATAAACTCCAGGTTAGTCATGTGACTAGCGTGAGAACTAAAACAGTTATTTAAAACTTTACTTTAAAATTTGGTAAATCAAGGGACCGCGCCGTATAATACGGAATGGGTTTCATCCCAAGAATACCAGTGCATAAAACAAACAACGCAATGCTTTTTGAAAAAATGAAGCTATTATAAGACTCATGTCCCATCACACAATGCAACGCAAGCCGGAGGATAGTGTTTTACCTTACAATAGGAAAACATGCTTGGTACGTTTAAAACAGATCATTTGATACTATTATAAGTGCATAGTGTAAAAAACAACTTCAAATATAAATGTATCAATCATAGGCGGCATAGTATCCCATGCTACTATGTCGCCATACTAGGTTTACAACTAAAACCGAAAAGTCACGTATTGGAAATTGGATTTCTGTCATGAGTCAAGGCAAGGGATGTACTTCTCACTGGATTCAAGACACTCTAGCTAATGCCTTTGGGTTCGGACGCTGGAGAAACCTTGGATCCTGCAGGGTCGTTCCACACATAACAGATTAATTATACCTGAACACACGTTTCCCGGTCCTATAGGACCTATCCATCGGCTCCATAGTAACCGATATATCTGAGGCGCCGCGCTATCCATCATCCACATAAGTAAAAATATATAAATGTCTAGGCTCCATACCATGACACCACCCATAGCTAGAAGGAAACGTCATGTCCTCCCTGTGTCTCTTATCCCGTTGATGACTCATACTGAGGCGTGAGGCTCGAGAATTAATGATATACACAAAGCTATGCTATTTAAAGCCAATGTTTGATCATCAACCACAAGACTCTGCTTTTCAATTGAAGCCTTGATCATTTGTATCTCAGCATGCCACACTGATAATTCACGCCATGCAACTGATGTCTATCGATATATAACCTCTAAGCTCGTACGTCTTAGAGAAGAGTGTTAAGCAAGAGAATAAATTCTCTGCCACCAAACAGATATATATTTATTAGCGATCAATCAACACATAATAAAATCCAATGTCAGACACACATCCATTTAATAGTTCGTTCTGGGTCTGAACAAAACCGGAGGCACCTTATTCCTCGTCCCTTATGTCCAATACAGGAGAGAGGTCTTTGCATATCCGGTCGATCTCCAAGTACATCTGGACGATCACCACTTATTACCTTGTTTTGGGTGTACAGCCCAATCAAGACATCAATAATCATCCAAATGATGTGAAGAACTCCGGTCTTCCACCACCATCTTCATCGTCGACCTATCGTCGAATCAATTATTCAGAATGGGTATAAACCGGGCCTTTCCGAATAATTCACGTATTTTATAATCAAGTGCTATAGAAACACAACATACGCTTCATTCCAATCTAGAATATTCTTTTATTCAAATATTCATATCCTTTGGGAAACGTTCCCATTAATTTTATCAAAGATAAATTCTTTAAATTTATTCTTTATTCTTCCTTTGGATATCAATTCAAACCAAATTAAGGTTTATCCAAACTAGTCGGGATTAACGCACCTTACAGAAGTAATCATTTGTTATACTTCCCAATCCCAACCTATTCATCCCATGGAGCAAAACTAGTAATACTCCATATCTAACACCACTGTGTTATCGGTAAATTTAATTACCATTTCACGTTCAAATCTAATTAAAATTTAACTATCGCCTGAAGTAAAACTGGTGATACTTCATTCTCGATCATTTTCCAAATTTGATAATTTAAATTATCACATTCTCATTCCAATCTAATTAAAGATTCATTAAAGCCCAACTTAGTTTTAATGTTCCTAAAAATCAATATTAATGATTATTTAACTTTGGGAAATCAAACAGGTCGCATCAAAAATCTACACCGTACCATTTCTTTCTACCGATATATAACCTCTAAGCTCATACGCCTCAGAGAAGGGTGTTAAGCAAGGGAATAAACTCTCCGCCACCAAACAGAAATATATTTAGTAGAGATCAACAATACAGTTCGAAATACAATGTTAGACATGAAATCCTGTCTTTAATTGGGTTAAAGAACCAATGCTAATTAAAATACAGTTCACGATAAACCAAAAATCACATTCAATTAACTATGGAATCTTCACGGAAAAACAGATCAATATATAATCGATATCAATTTCTGTATTCGACTAATAATATAAATGGTATAACGACAAAGCCTTTTAAATTCAATATATATTAACAGTCTTCCTCCACAAAAGCTCCCTTCAATTATTACCAAATCAAATTCCATTCAATCCCAATTTATTTTATTAAATTGGAAAACTTTGCTTTGGAAAATTCCATTAAATCTTAAAATAAAGATTTATAAATTCCAATTCTTAACCTCACTGTTAATCGGGTTAAAGAACAAGTGTTATTTAAAACACAGTTCACAATAAACCCAAAAATCTCATTCTTAATTCAATTCCAATTAAATATTAATTAATTGGTAAACTTCACTAAATCTTAACTAAAAGATTTATTCTTTTCTCGGCTGGGTTTAAGAACAGTGTTATCTAAGACACCATTCATGACAAACCAAAAATACAATTTATTAAATATAAGGGTCTAAATAGAAATTATATCAGCTTATATTCAATATCAAATTCTGAAACTAACGGATATCGTGTTGGGAATAACGATATCTGTATCTATCTTCCACATTTCTCCACAATATCCGTATAGTCACGGAATCCAATATCGAAATATTCCAGAGATGATTTTTATTCAAATCCATTCCAATTTATATATTGGAAATTTCTGGATTTTACTAAAACCCTTTATAAACCCAATTTATTTATTTAAAAACTATTGGATTTCAAATCTAGTTAATTACTAGTTCATTTTGATAAAAAAAATATTTTTATCCTTACAAACGTGGAAATTTTCATCCAAATTCTTTTCAAATCATTTATTATGATTTTACACAAATTATTAATATTTTTAATAATTTTATTAAGGCCCTTTCAGTCGATTTCCATAAACGGTCATTGAACTGCACTTATAGCAACCTTTTCAAAATTTTATTTGGACACAATTCCAAATCTAACTGTTAGATTTCAAATCTCTTATATTCATTGGAAAGCTCTTTCCGATATGAACCCAACTGTTCTAGTTTTAGGAGAATCCGACGGTCGGATCTCCCGTAACGTCAATTCAAAGTTAATGGTCGAAATTCGCGAACGGTCGCGGCGTGGCGCGGCACATTCTATTCAGGCCATTATATATATAATATATGTATTATATATATTTCATCGATTTCCATTTAAAACGTATTTTATAAATCGTTTATAAATTCGTTTTAAAACGATTCTTACTTCGTTTCCAATTTTAAATCAAAATTGAATATCCATATCATTATAGTATTAAAATGATAATCTTTTCAAAATATTAGATTTTGAAATCATTTCTGTAAAGACCCGCAAATTCCCGTCCTTTAAATCGACCATAAACCACATAGGTCTGACCCAAAAGGTGAAAATCTACGAATACTTTAACTTTGGGCATACAACACATCAGAACAAAAACACAGACTTTTATAACATCAATAATAAATGTTACATCAGAGTACAGAATATATCAGAGTACATCGATAAATAATACAGCGGAAGAAACATTTAAATTAAATTAAATACATTGCAGCGGAACTAATCTCAGCGGAAGGCCATCAATATTCTGGACCCAGCTTCAGACTTCAATCCAGGATCCTGCTTAACTATATCTGCAAAAAGCTACTCGACTGCCCGTGTGGAAAGAGGGCACCCGAGTTTGCAAAGTGAAACAAACTACAGGTCAGTCGTGGGACTGGTGTGAGAATTCTTAACTTAACTTATCTAATAAGTAGGCTAATCACAGGACCACGCCGCTAACGCGGAACGGGTTTACTCCATTGGATTGCCAGTGCATAATTAAAGTAAATCGTCAAATAACGTAATGCTTTTTAGAAAAATGAAACCATTATAAGACCCAGGTCCCATCACACAATGCAACGCACACCAGAGGATAGGGTTTTACCTTATAATGGTCAAAAGATGCTTGATACGTGAAAACGATATTATTGTCAGTGTGTATATATATATATTTAAAACATTCAAATATAATATCAATCCTAGACGACATAGGTACCATATACTATGTCGCCGTAGTAGTTCTACAATCAAAACTGCAAGGTCGTATTGGAGATTTGGATTCCATCATGAGTCGAGGCTAGGGGCAAGCTCCTCTCCGATTCGAGACACTCTAGCAAATGCCTCAGGATCCCCCGCAGTGAACCCTTGGATCTTCAGGGCCGGTCCCCGCCTATCGGCAGTGGATTAGTTATGCCTGAACACACACTTCCCGGTTCCTTTGAACCTTTAGTATGACCACCAACGGCCTATAAAACACGAGGTACCTCAAAATCCATCATCCACATAAGTAAAATGTCAGCGCTGGTAGGTCCCTGACATCACTCTAGCTAGAAAGAAACATGTGCACTCCCTGCAGTCCGTATCCCGTTTTTGACTCATACCGGGGTGTGAGGCTCGCGAAGTCACGATATACACAAAGCTATGCCATAATAGGCTATGCTTTGATCATTCCACAAGGCCCTGCTTTTCAACAAAAGCCTTGATCAATTTGCATCTTGGCGTGCCACATTGTCAGACCCTACCATATTATTGATCATCTACCAATATATATATAACCTCTAAGCTCATACGACTTAGAGAAGGGTGATAAGTAAAGAATAAATTCTTCACCACCAACAGAAATATATAATCGGTAGCGTTCAACAAATACAGTAGAAAGGAATACAATGTCAGACACGCAATCCATTTACAAGTCCACTCTGGGTCTGAGCGAAACAACGTGTCCGTCGATCTCCAAATGCGTTTGGACGATCATTACCAAATACCTTGCCTTGGAAGGCCAATCCCAATTCAAGATACCAGTCATCATCATCCCAACGATGTGAAAACCTTCGGTCTTCAATCACCGTCTTCGTTTTCGACTCTTGATCGTCGTGATGATTATTCAGAATGGGTTAAACCCGGTCTTTCTGAATAACTTGCGTAATTTGGGATTAAAAACAAATATTGGAAAATCACACATTTCGTCACATCCCAACTCAGAATATTCTTTTTAATAAGATATTCATTTTAGAAGATTCTCATTAATTTTATCAAAGATAAATATTTAAAATAAAATCTATAAATCAATTTCTAAAATTATGGAATTCCACAGAAATCAAATCAATACATAATCGATATAAATTTCTGTATTGGACTAATAATATAAATGGAATAACGGCAAAGCCTCTTAAATTTCATATATAATACCGGTCTTCTTTTATAGAAGCCCATTTCGATTATTACCAATCGAATTTCCACTAAATTCCAATTTAATATATTAGTTGAAAAACTTGATTTATAGAAAATGTCTTTTTAAATCTATAAAATAGATTCATAAGTTCCAAATAATAATTTCAATGTAAATTGGATTAAAGGACAATTGTCGTTTAAAACATCGTCCACGGTAAATCCACTTCACATCTCAATTTATTTCATATCACAAAATATGATTGCAAATGCTAGTAAGCCTTTAAAAACATATTTTAAAATAATCATAAACATATTCTTTATATAAAAGATTCTAAATGAGAAGTATTCTTTATTTTACAAATCTTTATCTTTTACAAATATTCTTTGTTTAACATATAGTTGATTAAAAATATATTACGAAAAATATATGCACTTTATATAAAAAGGATTCCTAATGTAAAAATAGTCTTATTTAAAAGAACACTTGAATCGAAATGCGACTCAAACATTTACCATATAATTTGGATTATATGGATTCCACACACATCATATATATGACAATAACAGTATAATCATCAAGTCATCCATTACACCCAAAGTGTAATTTCCACTGTGTAAGCGTTAAAATTAAATAATAACGCTCATCACAGCCTGTCGATCTAACGATCAGCATACAACTAAATATTGGGATTACTGTATGTGAATTTTCATCCCAACACCCGTGTGGGGTTTTTAACCAATCAAGTAAATGATAAACTAATTTGTGCACTTGGGCGATGTGTGAAAATTATCGTCCCAATCACATACACAAGTCGGGTAACTTGTGAATGACAGTGTAATACACAATATATAACACGACGATAAAAAATGTCTCTTTTATTGCCTATAAACGGCCAATAAAAATGTGATCTTTATTTCTATACTTTTTATTGTAATTTACATTTTTTTAACAAAATATCCTTTTTATTCTAACTTACATGTTGAATGTAATTTTTCTTTTTATTGTTTATTTACATCAAAATGTAAATGTTCCCTTTTTCATTGTTTATTATTAACAACAAAAATCTCGTCTTCTATATTTATTCTTTTCAATGAAAGCAATTTTACATAAAATTGTAATTCTTTAATTTTATTCTTTTTATTGTCTCCAGAAAGACAATAAAATGTAACACAAAAATATATTCTTTTTATCGCATCTAAAATGATGATAAAAATGTAACATTAACATTGCTATTTTTATCGCATCAAAAATGCCGATAAAAATGAATCACTAACATTGTCTATTTTTATCGCACCAAAAATGTCGATAAAAATGAATCACTAACATTGTCTATTTTTATCGCACCAAAAATGTTGATAAAAATGACAACATTAACTATTCTATTTTCACCGCATTCAAAATGACGATAAAATATTCAACATTAACAATTCTATTTTTACCGCATTCAAAATGACTATAAAATATTCAACATTAACAATTCTATTTTTACCGCATTCAAAATGACGATAAAATATTCAACATTAACAATTCTATTTTTACCGCATTCAAAATGACGATAAAATATTATCATAAGAAATGAAAGCAAAATGTTCTTTTTATTACTAAAAGGAAAAACAACAAAAATGCTTCTTTTAATGCTAAAAAGAAACATGACATAAAAATGTTCTTTTAATGTTAAAAAGAAGAAGCGACAAAATGACCCTTTTTATGTTAAAAAGAAAAGGTGACAAAATATGTTTTTAATTCTAAAAAGAAAAAGCGACAAAAATTATCTTTTTATTCTAATGCAATATCTTTACAAAAGTGTTATTTTAATATCAATGCGAATTTTCAATTTCTTACTACATATAAAAATGTAAACTTTATTTTACATTGTATATATCATCCTAAATTACATATAAAAATGTAAGTTTTAATTTTATTTGCAAATCCCATTTCTAATTACACATAAAAATGTAATTTTTATTTCACATTGTAAATTCATGTCCCAATTACATAAAGAAATGTAATTGTTATAATGCAATGGAAATTCATTTTTTAATTACATAGAAAAATGTAATTTCTAACATACGACATAAATTCATATCTAAATTACATCTAAAAATGTAATTTTTATCATACAGTGTAAATTCACATTTTAATTACCTATAAAAATGTAATTTTTAATTTACAAAGCAAGTTCATACATTCATTTCATATACATTACAAAATAAATGAAATTTCATTTATGCAGAGTAAATTCATTCATAAATTACATAATAAAATGTAATTTATTTCATACGGTGTAAATTCATTCATAAATTACATAATAAAATGTAATTTATTTTACATCATAAAATTTCATTCTTTTACTTACAATGTTAAAATATTCACTTTTATGTTTACAATGTAAAGCTATCAACTTTTTATTTTTATAATGTAAAAATATCAACCTTTATGTTTTACGGTGTAAAAATATCAACTTTTATATTTTAATGTAAAAACATCGTCTTTTAATATTTAATCGTAAAATATCACCTTTTAATATTTTACAATGTAAAAATTTATCACCTTTCTATTTACACCGTAAAAATTTATCTTTTTATTTCCATTTAAAAATATGATCTTTTTCTTCTTCTTTTCTTTTTTTTCAATACAAAAAAATATATTATCTTTTTATTTACATCGTAAAATTTTCATCTTTTTAATTTCAATACAAATATATGATTTAAATCTAAATTTAGAATTAATTTCCTAATCCCAAATAGAATTCAATAATATAGCAATTTCAATGTGGATCTAACATGTCACAAACAACAAATCATACCACAAGCAACAATCAATCATCTATCCAGCTCAAACATTTCAGATCTGAATCAACACAATAATACAATAATTTTTAACACAAGAAAATTAATTAATAATTAATTAAATAATAGAATTTGAATTCTCACATTGAATTTTGCTGAAAATTTGACTGTCTCAGAATCAGCTCTAGTCTGCGCCATCGCGAAGCTCTTAATTTTGTGATTCCAACGCAATTTACGGTTTGTCAAACGGACTTCGTATGAAGAAGTTATCGATTTTTAAAGATCGGACAAATTAAATAATAAAATAATAAAAAAAAGAAAAAGAAGCGGACCTTTCTTCTTCACGTCGTGTTCTGTACATGCCGAAACCCATGAAGCCGCCGTTCTTCTTCCGTGCGCACCCCCCTACAGCGCTCCGTTCGCCGATCAGACACCGCCATACGAACCGCCATGCCAAGAGCCGCCTACACCTCCAACCCCTTGAAGCTCGGCCTCCCCTAGGACCCGCAAACCAATAAAAACCGTATCCCCTTCTCGGACGAAATTCGCGAAATCCGTGCACCAAAATCCGATCTTAACCGTATAGATTTGTAGCTCTCTGAATTCTCTTCGATTTGGTAGGTCATACGTCAATTTTCGTTGAACGGATTGAGAGATATTAGCGTTTGAATTTGGGTGATTTCTGGCCTTCGGTTTTGGACATGGCGGCTGGCCAAATTAGGGTTAGGGTTTTCGGATTTAATAATATTTTAATATTTAATTCCGAATTTCATGAAATAAAGTGGATTTTTGGACTTTCTCGGATTTAGGCCTGCTTACTGTCGATCATAACATTTTGAGGCCTTCTGAACGCGATGGGCTATGTCCCAAGGCCCAATTCCGAAATATACAGCAGTTTTTTTCGGTTTTACTTGAAAATACAATATTAAATTAATTATTTAATTACTACAGTACATTCATGGCCACATACGATCTCTAAAAATTCTAAAAAAAATATTTTTAGCTTTCTTATGACGATATGAATCCAACAAAATTATTTTCGTCGAATTCTGAGACTGTTCGAAAAATAGCTATTTTTAAGGCGTTTAAATTTAACTGTAAATAGTCAAAACACATTTTATTTCGCCACGCTTTAATTCGAAAAATTCTGAAAATTGAAACCTAGCAATAATTTGACATTCCGGTTCCAACTAAAGTGGTTTCGTCGAAAACGGAGGTCGTTTGAAAAATGACTATTTTCAAGGCCAATATATTTAATATTTAAAAATACATTTTTAAACAAATAATTCCCGAAACTCAAAATATATAAGTGTTTACTGTTTTTCAATGCAGAAACGTCATTCCGAACTCAATGGAAGTGGTTTCGAGTCGAAATTCCTTCATATGTGAAAAGTAGCCTTTCGGGCCCTATAAATTCTACAACGACCTTTCTAAAAATTGAATTGGCCATAACTTTTGATTTCCGCTATGAAATTTCAATTTTTCAGATTCGTTAGAAAGATATTTTTAAATAGATTCTAATATTTTTGGTTTCACTAAAATCCGTTAAATTTTGCATCCTGTACGGTCAGTCAAAGTTCAAGTTTGACTTTTCAAACTACCGCGCTATTTCTAACTCTTTTGTTAATTAAAATTAAATCATTCATTCTAACTTCGATTTAAATCAAATTTGTGATCATTATTATTTAAAATAGATTATTTAAATATCAAACTTATTAAAATCACTTAAAATAAATTTTAAATTGGCCCCAAAATTCCGGGTTGTTACAATCGCCCCCACTTAAAAACTTTTCGTCCTCGAAAAGGAACGTAGCTAAAAATTGTAAAATTAACTATCTTAATTTTAAATTTTAATGGTTGATTATCTTTTCAAAATATATATAACTTTATATATATAAAAATCATATTTCAAAGAATAGATTATAAATATCAAAAATACGTTAATTATAAATTCGTAACTCTTAACTCGTTCTAGGGCATTACTAACCCCATCTCTAACGAGTCCACTCATTCCAGGATACTGCTGATCCTATCTCTAATGAGTATTCTTATTGGACATTACTAATCCAATCTCTGATGAGTCTTTTGTTCAGTTCTAACAAGTTGTACCCCAAAGACTTGAGCTAACCAGAGCTCTGATACCAACTGTAAAGACCCGCAAATTCCCGTCCTTTGAATCGACCATAAACCACACAGGTCTGACCCAAAAGGTGAAAATCTACGAATACTTTAACTTTGGGCATACAACACATCAGAACAAAAACACAGACTTTTATAACATCAATAATAAATGTTACATCAGAGTACAGAATATATCAGAGTACATCGATAAATAATACAGCGGAAGAAACATTTAAATTAAATTAAATACATTGCAGCGGAACTAATCTCAGCGGAAGGCCATCAATATTCTGGACCCAGCTTCAGACTTCAATCCAGGATCCTGCTTAACTATATCTGCAAAAAGCTACTCGACTGCCCGTGTGGAAAGAGGGCACCCGAGTTTGCAAAGTGAAACAAACTACAGGTCAGTCGTGGGACTGGTGTGAGAATTCTTAACTTAACTTATCTAATAAGTAGGCTAATCATAGGACCACGCCGCTAACGCGGAACGGGTTTACTCCATTGGATTGCCAGTGCATAATTAAAGTAAATCATCAAATAACGTAATGCTTTTTAGAAAAATGAAACCATTATAAGACCCAGGTCCCATCACACAATGCAACACACACCAGAGGATAGGGTTTTACCTTATAATGGTCAAAAGATGCTTGATACGTGAAAACGATATTATTGTCAGTGTGTATATATATATATATATATATATATATATTTAAAACATTCAAATATAATATCAATCCTAGACGGCATAGGTACCATATACTATGTTGCCGTACTAGTTCTACAATCAAAACCGCAAGGTCGTATTGGAGATTTGGATTCCATCATGAGTCGAGGCTAGGGGCAAGCTCCTCTCCGATTCGAGACACTCTAGCAAATTCCTCAGGATCCCCCGCAGTGAACCCTTGGATCTTCAGGGCCGGTCCCCGCCTATCGGCAGTGGATTAGTTATGCCTGAACACACGCTTCCCGGTTCCTTTGAACCTATAGTATGACCACCAACGGCCTATAAAACACGAGGTACCTCAAAATCCATCATCCACATAAGTAAAATGTCAGCACTGGTAGGTCCCTGATATCACTCTAGTTAGAAAGAAACGTGTGCACTCCCTGCAGTCCGTATCCCGTTTTTGACTCATACCGGGGTGTGAGGCTCGCGAAGTCACGGTATACACAAAGCTATGCCGTAATAGGCTATGCTTTGATCATTCCACAAGGCCCTGCTTTTCAACAAAAGCCTTGATCAATTTGCATCTTGGCGTGCCACATTGTCAGACCCTACCATATTATTGATCATCTACCAATATATATATAACCTCTAAGCTCATACGACTTAGAGAAGGGTGATAAGTAAAGAATAAATTCTTCACCACCAACAAAAATATATAATCAGTAGCGTTCAACAAATACAGTAGAAAGGAATACAATGTCAGACACGCAATCCATTTACAAGTCCACTCTGGGTCTGAGCGAAACAACGTGTCCGTCGATCTCCAAATGCGTTTGGACGATCATTACCAAATACCTTGCCTTGGAAGGCCAATCCCAATTCAAGATACCAGTCATCATCATCCCAACGATGTGAAAACCTTCGGTCTTCAATCACCGTCTTCATCTTCGACTCTTGATCGTCGTGATGATTATTCAGAATGGGTTAAACCCGGTCTTTCTGAATAACTTGCGTAATTTGGGATTAAAAACAAATATTGGAAAATCACACATTTCGTAACATCCCAACTCAGAATATTCTTTTTAATAAGATATTCATTTTAGAAGATTCTCATTAATTTTATCAAAGATAAATATTTAAAATAAAATCTATAAATCAATTTCTAAAAATATGGAATTCCACAGAAATCAAATCAATACATAATCGATATAAATTTCTGTATTGGACTAATAATATAAATGGAATAACGGCAAAGCCTCTTAAATTTCATATATAATACCGGTCTTCTTTTACAGAAGCCCATTTCGATTATTACCAATCGAATTTCCACTAAATTCCAATTTAATATATTAGTTGAAAAACTTGATTTATAGAAAATGTCTTTTTAAATCTATAAAATAGATTCATAAGTTCCAAATAATAATTTCAATGTAAATTGGATTAAAGGACAATTGTCGTTTAAAACATCGTCCACGGTAAATCCACTTCACATCTCAATTTATTTCATATCACAAAATATGATTGCAAATGCTAGTAAGCCTTTAAAAACATATTTTAAAATAATCATAAACATATTCTTTATATAAAAGATTCTAAATGAGAAGTATTCTTTATTTTACAAATCTTTATCTTTTACAAATATTCTTTGTTTAACATATAGTTGATTAAAAATATATTACGAAAAATATATGCACTTTATATAAAAAGGATTCCTAATGTAAAAATAGTCTTATTTAAAAGAACACTTGAATCGAAATGCGACTCAAACATTTACCATATAATTTGGATTATATGGATTCCACACACATCATATATATGACAATAACAGTATAATCATCAAGTCATCCATTACACCCAAAGTGTAATTTCCACTGTGTAAGCGTTAAAATTAAATAATAACGCTCATCACAGCCTGTCGATCTAACGATCAACATACAACTAAATATTGGGATTAGTGTATGTGAATTTTCATCCCAACACCCGTGTGGGGTTTTTAACCAATCAAGTAAATGATAAACTAATTTGTGCACTTGGGCGATGTGTGAAAATTATCGTCCCAATCACATACACAAGTCGGGTAACTTGTGAATGACAGTGTAATACACAATATATAACACGACGATAAAAATGTCTCTTTTATTGCCTATAAACGGCCAATAAAAATGTGATCTTTATTTCTATACTGTTTATTGTAATTTACATTTTTTTAACAAAATGTCCTTTTTATTCTAACTTACATTTTGAATGTAATTTTTCTTTCTATTGTTTATTTACATCAAAATGTAAATGTTCCCTTTTTCATTGTTTATTATTAACAAAAAAAATCTCGTCTTCTATATTTATTATTTTCCATGAAAGCAATTTTACATAAAATTGCAATTCTTTAATTTTATTCTTTTTATTGTCTCTAGAAAGACAATAAAATGTAACACAAAAATATATTCTTTTTATCGCATCTAAAATGATGATAAAAATGTAACATTAACATTGCTATTTTTATCGCATCAAAAATGCCGATAAAAATGAATCTCTAACATTGTCTATTTTTATCGCACCAAAAATGTCGATAAAAATGAATAACTAACATTGTCTATTTTTATCGCACCAAAAATGTCGATAAAAATGAATCACTAACATTGTCTATTTTTATCGCACCAAAAATGTCGATAAAAATGACAATATTAACTATTCTATTTTCACCGCATTCAAAATGACGATAAAATATTCAACATTAACAATTCTATTTTTACCGCATTCAAAATGACGATAAAATATTCAACATTAACAATTCTATTTTTACCGCATTCAAAATGACGATAAAATATTCAACATTAACAATTCTATTTTTACCGCATTCAAAATGATGATAAAATATTATCATAAGAAATGAAAGCAAAATGTTCTTTTTATTACTAAAAGGAAAAACAACAAAAATGCTTATTTTAATGCTAAAAAGAAACATGACATAAAAATGTTCTTTTAATGGTAAAAAGAAGAAGCGATAAAATGACCCTTTTTATGTTAAAAAGAAAAGGTGACAAAATATGTTTTTAATTCTAAAAAGAAAAAGCGACAAAAATTATCTTTTTATTCTAATGCAATATCTTTACAAAAGTGTTATTTTAATATCAATGCGAATTTTCAATTTCTTACTACATATAAAAATGTAAACTTTATTTTACATTGTATATATCATCCTAAATTACATATAAAAATGTAAGTTTTAATTTTATTTGCAAATCCCATTTCTAATTACATATAAAAATGTAATTTTATTTCACATTGTAAATTCATGTCCCAATTACATAAAGAAATGTAATTGTTATAATGCAATGGAAATTCCTTTTTTAATTACATAGAAAAATGTAATTTCTAACATACGACATAAATTCATATCTAAATTACATCTAAAAATGTAATTTTTATCATACAGTGTAAATTCACATTTTAATTACCTATAAAAATGTAATTTTTAATTTACAAAGCAAGTTCATACTTTCATTTCATATACATTACAAAATAAATGAAATTTCATTTATGCAGAGTAAATTCATTCATAAATTACATAATAAAATGTAATTTATTTCATACGGTGTAAATTCATTCATAAATTACATAATAAAATGTAATTTATTTTACATCATAAAATTTCATTCTTTTACTTACAATGTAAAAATATTCACTTTTATGTTTACAATGTAAAACTATCAACTTTTTATTTTTATAATGTAAAAATATCAACCTTTATGTTTTACGGTGTAAAAATATCCACTTTTATATTTTAATGTAAAAACATCGTCTTTTAATATTTAATCGTAAAATATCACCTTTTAATATTTTACAATGTAAAAATTTATCACCTTTCTATTTACACCGTAAAAATTTATCTTTTTATTTCCATTTAAAAATATGATCTTTTTCTTCTTCTTTTCTTTTTTTCAATACAAAAAATAATATTATCTTTTTATTTACATCGTAAAACTTTCATCTTTTTAATTTCAATACAAATATATGATTTAAATCTAAATTTAGAATTAATTTCCTAATCCCAAATAGAATTCAATAATATAGCAATTTCAATGCGGATCTAACATGTCACAAACAACAAATCATACCACAAGCAACAATCAATCATCTATCCAACTCAAACATTTCAGATATGAATCAACACAATAATACAATAATTTTTAACACGAGAAAATTAATTAATAATTAATTAAATAATAGAATTTGAATTCCTACATTGAATTTTGCTGAAAATTTGACTGTCTCAGAATCAGCTCTAGTCTGCGCCATCGCAAAGCTCTTAATTTTGTGATTCCAACGCAATTTACAGTTTGTCAAACGGACCTCGTATGAAGAAGTTATCGATTTTTAAAGATCGGACAAATTAAATAATTAAATAATAAAATAATAAAAAAAAAGAAGCGGACCTTTCTTCTTCACGTCGTGTTATGTACATGCCGAAACCCATGAAGCCGCTGTTCTTCTTCCGTGCGCACCCCCCTACGGCGCTCCGTTCGCCGATCAGACACCGCCATACGAACCGCCATGCCAAGAGCCGCCTACACCTCCAACCCCTTGAAGCTCGGCCTCCTCTAGGACCCGCAAAACAATAAAAACCGCAGCCCCTTCTCGAACGAAATTCGCGAAATCCATGCACCAAAATCCGATCTTAACCGTATAGATTTGTAGCTCTCTGAATTCTCTTCGATTTGGTAGGTCATATGTCAATTTTCGTTGAGCGGATTGAGAGATATTAGCGTTTGAATTTGGGTGATTTCTGGCCTTCGGTTTTGGACATGGCGGCTGGCCAAATTAGGGTTAGGGTTTTCGGATTTAATAATATTTTAATATTTAATTCCGAATTTCATGAAATAAAGTGGATTTTTGGAATTTCTCGGATTTGGGCCTGCTTACTGTCGATCTTAACGTTTTGAGGCCTTCTGAACGCGATGGGCTATGTCCCAAGGTCCATTTTCGAAATATACAGCAGTTTTTTTCGGTTTTACTTGAAAATACAATATTAAATTAATTATTTAATTTCTACAGTACATTTAAATATGCCGGGGCCACATACGACCTCTAAAAATTCTAAAAAATATATTTTTAGCTTTCTTATGACGATACGAATCCAACAAAATTATTTTCGTCGAATTCTGAGACTGTTCGAAAAATGGCTATTTTTAAGGAGTTTAAATTTAACTGTAAATAGTCAAAACACATTTTATTTCGCCACGCTCACATATTAATTCGAAAAATTCTGAAAATTGAAACCTAGCAATAATTTGACATTCCGGTTCCAACAAAAGTGGTTTCATCGAAAACGGAGGTCGTTTGAAAAATGACTATTTTCAAGGCCAATATATTTAATATTTAAAAATACATTTTTAAACAAATAATTCCCGAAACTCAAAATATATAAGTGTTTACTGTTTTTCAATGCAGAAACGTCATTCCGAACTCAATGGAAGTGGTTTCGAGTCGAAATTCCTTCATATGTGAAAAGTAGCCTTTCGGGCCCTATAAATTCTACAGCGACCTTTCTAAAAATTGAATTGGCCATAACTTTTGATTTCCGCTATGAAATTTCAATTTTTCTGATTCGTTAGAAAGATATTTTTAAATAGACTCTAATATTTTTGGTTTCACTAAAATCGGTTAAATTTTGCATCTTGTACGGTCAGTCAAAGTTCAAGTTTGACTTTTCAAACTACCGTTAAATCATTCATTCTAACTTCGATTTAAATCAAATTTGTGATCATTATTATTTAAAATAGATTATTTAAATATCAAACTTATTAAAATCACTTAAAATAAATTTTAAATTGGCCCCAAAATTCCGGGTTGTTACAATTTCCTTTTCGATATTCATTATAAAAATGAATAAAATCGATATAAATATCGTTCGCGTTAAAATGGCGCAAATCTAATCAACACAGTTCATATATTTCAATATTTTCGTGTCCATCCAAAATCGGACATCAAATTCGCATTTTAATCCTTCACTGAATATTATTTTAAAATATACGTTATTTAAAAATATTTGTTCTTTTTTTTTGAACTGGAACCAGACACAGTCAATTACCATATAATGTTATTTATATGGATTTCATACACACATGTACACAACAATAATGATATATAATCAACCATCATCCAGAGTGCATTACCCAACTACATAAGCATTAAATATAAATAATTAACGCTTACAACAATCTATCAACCAATTGATTGACATACAACTAAACAATTGGGATTAGCGTACGCCAAATATCATCCCAATACCCGTGTGGGGTTTCAACCAACAAATACTGAATATTATTTGTGCAGTGGGTGATGTGTAAAATTTATCGTCCCAATCAATGTCAGTTAAATGAGTGTACATAAACAAATCGTCCGATTTGTTTATGAATATTTATTTTCATTCCAGCAGAATTTTACGTCGTTCATATATACGTTAAAAATTATATTTTTAACGATAAAATATTTATTTTAACTCTTGACTATTTTATATAGTTCATTTAATAAAAATAATATTTTTATTGTTACACCATTTTATTCAACACATGAATATTTTATATAATTCATTCATACATTAAAAATGACATTTTTAATGAATACACATTTATTTCAGAAAATTTCGGCATTATAGCGGCGCGATATTAAAACCGGAGTAATGTCTAGCATTATCCCTCTCCCGATATTGGCTCGCTCCATACACAATAATCGACTAAACCACAATACAATCATTTCTTAGCCCTATCCAATTTACAACAACAATTCAATCCATACAACCAAACAATCATGGTTTGTACAATAAAATAGTGTCGGGGGTTTCTAAGCCTCGTCCGCATCCTAAAATATATTTAACTGTAAATTAATTGGAGCGAGAAGGAGTTCTGACCCAGAAGCTAAACCAGTTCGTCGCGATTCTTTTAATGTAGAAAATTCTTATCACCGCACTCGCTTCTATCGTTCCCCGCACTTGAATTCACCTCTTAGGCTCTAGAATTTGCATACAGCCTCCAATCTTCACCAAACTTCGTCATTAGCCTAAATGCGTCATTCAGGACAACTTTTGCCTAGTGGACTTTCTTCCAAAACTGAACCAATTTACCGGGAATCGCAAAAAACAACAGCAAATCCGCGATCTTTGAACGCGTTTTTCGAATAGCTCTGCAATCCAAAATAGGACTTCCATATACTCAAATCGAAGAGAAAAACAAGATCTTCGACTTTGATATCGTGGAGTTTTGGCGAGAAACGCATGATTTGAGAGTCATTGGCAAAATAGTGATAGAGGGTTATTTGCAAAAACAGGATTTTTGTTGAAAATGAGTTTTTGGGTGATGGAGGCCCCACTGCCGGAGCTAGGTTCTCCGGGGCGGCGGCGCAGGCCTGACTGGGTGGCGAAAGAGTGCGGGTGGTGGTGGCTCTGGAGGGGCCTACGGTGGTGGTGGTTTGCAATTTGGGGCTTAGGGTTTTGGATAGAAATGAAGAGAGAAAGAAGGGGAAGAAGAAGAGGAGAGGGAGGGGGAAGGGGGATGTGGCGGCGTCGGAGGTTGGGCGCGGAGGCAGCTTGGAAGGGGGGCGACGGGATCTCATTCTTTTTTTTCTTTTCCTGTTAACGGCGGGTTTGGTTTTGTGAGGGAGAGAGAGGGGAGTTTGACTTCATATAATTATATATATTTAATTATTTTAAATTCCAAAAAGTAATTTTTTTTATTCGAACTCCAATTCAAACCCAACGACTATCGCCCCTAACCAAATACCCCCATTCCGGATACAATGGGATATGTCCCGTAAGTCGATTCGATTGTTTCGATCAGTTTTCATCAAAATTGAAATATAAATTAATATAACTTTCAAAATCGTTTTCAACGTACATTTTAATTTATCGAGGTCACATACTAACTCCCAAAATCCCCGAAAAATAAATCTAGCTATATTTTGACGATATGGTCCTAAAAAAACTAATTTCATCGAATTTGGAGACCGTTTGAAAAATGGTCAATTTCCAGTCGATTAAATTCAAACTAAAAGCGTCAAACACGTTTAAATTCACCACGCTAACATATCAATCCCAAAAATTATGAAAGTTAGAATCTACCAATAATTTGACATTCCGGATCTAGCAAAAGTGGTTTCGTCAAAAATGGAGGTTGTTTGCAAAATGACCATTTTTAATGGCTATATATTATATAAAATATATATAAATTCCATAGCGACTATTCTGAATTTTAAACTGGACATAACTTTCAATTCTCGTTATGAAATCTGGATTTTTCACATTCTTTAGAAAGATATAATTAAACAGATTCAAATATTTCTTGTTTCGTCCAATTCTGATGTATATTGAATTCTGTACATTCATTTGAAATTAAAAATCAAATTTTCAAACTACCACGCCATTTCAGGCTCGTTTTATAGTTAAAATAAATTTATACGTTCTAACTTTGATTTAAATAAATTTTTAGTTGTTATTATTTAAAATAAATCATTTATATATTCAAAATCCATTAAAATAGCTAAAATAAAAAATTTAAATTAGTTCAGAAAATCTGGGTTGTTACAAGTTTTTATTATGATCATGAATTTTATTTTATTTTTTGATTCTTTATCTTGGAAATTATTTCACAGGTTTCTTCCCTTTGGCAAGGAATGTAGTTTCTATTGAAAATGTAGGCAATTGAAGATGGTTTTTAAGTCGTTTGAAGGAAATGCATCAAGAAGATCTGAGTTTGGTTTTTATGTTGGATCATCATCAAGGTTTAATTTTTGGTGTTTATGAGGTATTCCAACGTCATTTCATAGTTATTATTACCTTCATATGGAACAAAATTTCCTCTCAGCAGTTAAGTCCATAAATGCAAACATTTCAATTGTTGAATTTTTTAAGATATATTCTAGAACGTCTAATGTGTACGAGTGTGATGATGCACATTCTAAATTTTTAGAAATTGATGGTAGTGAGTTGTGAATTTTTTAAAAGACAAACCATTTGATAAGTGAGCTGATTTGTTTTTTCGGGGTAAACGGTATCGGGAGCATAACTCTAACATGACTGAAAGTTTTAATAGTTGGATTTTAGATGAGATGACATTACCTATTACATCGTGCTTGGACGGAATATGTATTAAAATTATGGAGCAAATGGCTAAAAGTAGAGAGTAATGTCATTTATGGAATACGATTTTATGCCCAGCTATGGAAAATCGGTTAAAAGAGTTGGTTGAAGAAGGTTTCAGATGGGATGTTTACAAATCTTCTAAATTTCATTTTGAAGCGAAATCTCCAATCTCTCATTGTGTTGATCTCAAGGATTGGAATTGCATTTGTACTCAACGGGGAGTGATGTAATTTCCTTGTGCTCATGCAATAAAATGCATTAACAAAGTGAAATTAAATGTTTATGATTTCATTGAACATTATTTCACTGTAGAAGTTTATCGATCTTCGTATTATAATACTGTTAATCCTATACCTACCTATGATAAACCATTGTTGATTCAACCAGTGATGAAGTGATTAGGACACTCAAGGATAAACGTGGAGCTGAGAGACCATTTACGAAACGAAAAGGTGGTTTTTTGTCAAGCTTTTAATAATATGTAATATTTTTTAATTTGTTTTAGGGCTTACATGTATTTTCAGATGTTTTTTAAATAAACTTATATACATAAGCAAAGTGGTGTATAATATATTGGAAATGTGTTGAATCTTTTATAGTTTTTATATAAATTCTTCATATCTTAGTGTTTTTATTTTATTGTTACATTGATATGCTGCTGGTATGATAGGATATCATGTTTTTATGATCATTAGAAGCAGATTTGTACGTTGGGTATCAATTTTACTCTACTGTAGGTATCAATTTTGTGTGTTAATTTTTTTTTAGCTATTCGGTATCAGTTTTGTATTTCTGTATGTACCAGTTTTTGTATTTTTCTTGCTTACAATTTATAGGTATCAGTTTTATGCCTCTGTAGGTTTCAGTTTTTGTTATATTCTTGTCTGCAATTTATGGGTATTAGTTTTACTCTACTACAGGTATCGACTTTGTTTGCTAATTTTCGGTTTCAGTGACTGGTTATCAGTTTTTTTTTATTACTGTAGGTATCAGGTTTTTTTTATTTTCTTGTGTACAATTTATTGGTATCAGTTTTATATCACAATAGGTATTAGTTTTTATTATTGTCTTTCTTCACAGTGTATAGATAACAGTTTTATGCCTTAGTAGGTATCATTTTTTGCTATTTTATTGTTTGTAGTATATGAGTATCAGTTTTTGGAAAGCTCGGTTGTGCTTGACTTTCACAGTATCACTATTGCATTATAACCGGTATCACTTCAATAATTTGTCATGCAAAACAACAACATTATGAACATTTCATCCATCAACATATATATGAGCAACATTAGTATTTATACATACAAAATATAATTTTCGAAACTGATATGCAAGACAATTTAAAGGTATGAAACTATTTACATATAAAACTGATATAAAAAACATTGTTTTCCAACATGATCTAATTATATATACCACTGTTCCTCAAGACATCACTCACATTTAGTTTATTACATTTTAAACAAGTTCAATACGAAACTATTCTGGATCTCTTTTCTGTTGCATATTGTCCAAGTTCAACAGTTCATTCATTTACTTTTACTCAATCCAGACATGAATTCAACTAAATTCCAGCATCATTCAGTATCTGCAAGTACTTCATACATAATTCTTGCTCTTGCTTTTAACATATTTGTTTTACTCACTTTTAGTGGTATTTCAGATCTATCATGTGAGACTAAAGAAATCATGATGTATATTTCACAATCAACTTTGCATGAAAGAAATATTTTGATGGTTAGAAATAGTTATTGTAGTATATGATATAAGTGATTAGATTATGGAAACAATCAATACAAGTGATAGTTTTAACTAATTGTATGAACAAATATATTTTTTATATGAACCGAATTGAATTGATGTATGCTGGTAGTGATGTCAGTATTGGCAGTGTACATGGTGATGATTGGTATTAGTTTTTAATCTATGGGTATCAGTTTGAACTAATGTTGGTATCAGTTTCAAAAGTTGCTACATACAAATGAATGCTTGTAAGAAGGAAAAGTCGTCAAAAAGTTTACGTGTCAAAATGTTTCTATGCACATTCTAATTGATGTATTTCTACCATTTTAAGTTGCATATCTCGAATATTCTGCTTCGTCCATAGTTTTTGCAATATTTTTTCAACTTCTGATCTCTACAATAAATATACATTAGTATCACTTTTAAAAAAATATGGAAAATTTTCCATACTAGTGTTATGGCATCTTTCAAACTTAGATTATTTCTTTCATTTAAATGTCTTTGCCTTATAGAATCGTAATGCGACCATTCCATTGTTGGATATGTTAATGTAAGTAGTGTCCAATGGCTTTTACAATGCACTGGGAAGTATATTATTTTTGTATACTCGTTGAGAGCAGCTTCTTCTAAGAATGGAATAAATAAATGATTTATAATTCCATCCCCTTTTTCAACTATGTCTTTTTGTTCAAATCGGAGTGCATGTTAGTATTTAATCAATAATTCAATCATGTAAAAAAATGTGTATTGAAATTGTACTTACTGTCATTGTTACTGACATTGCATAATTGTTTTTGACCAAGTCACATTTAAGGCTGAACCAGTCAATAATCTGAGTTATCAATGAAAACAAAATGTTACACAAATTAATTTGAAATGTTCGCTTTTGCTATACGATAGTTTGATATGTTGTAGTATCAGTTTTTTATTTATTATTTGTTATGGAAGGTATTCATTTTTTGTCTTACAGTTATTAGGTATCATTTTTATATATTTTATGGTATCAGTTTTTATTGTAACAACTATTAGGTAGCAGTTTTGAATCTCTGAAGGTATCAGTTTCAGTATTGTATAGGCTGAATAAAAAGTTCAAGTTTCCGGGTGTCAGGTTGATATGTATGTAGGTATCAGTTTCATGTTAATAGTACTTATCCTATTTAAGATACAAATTTTGGATATTGGTTTGTTATGAAGTTGGGTATCAGTTATTTGATAAAAATATTTACTTTCCCTTTTGTGAAGTTTCCTTCAGTACATGTTTCAGCATATCCTTGGTGATAACATATCCTCCCTTTATAGAATCATAGTCTGACCAAGCAACTTGACCGTTTTCAACAACAAAAAACACTTAAGAATTTAAATATAATATAATAGGACAAATAGAAATAAATTGTTTTACTTTTCATCAGCTTTTGCAATAGAAAAAATTATTTATAATTCTTTGCTCTTCAAGATTTAGATGAACTACACTTTTGTAGTGTGACAAGTGTAGATCTCTCTATGTAGATTCTATTACTGTAATTGCCTCTATTATGTCTATGTTTGCTTATTCTTCTTTTTCATCTGATTTTGTTTGTTGGTTTTCAGACTTTGCTTCATCTTTTTTTACTAATACAAGTACTAATGCTTCCTTCTTTTCTTCAACTGCTTCATCTTGATTCTTATTTTCTGTTCTCTTTTCTTTTTTGCTTGTTTTTTTGAATACTCATACATAGCACTCCTTTTTTGATTTCTTGATTTTTCCTGCAATCTTCGAATCAAAGAAAGTGTTTTGCTAATTGTTGGTTTGATGGCTGCTATTTTTAATCTTTTTTTGGGATGGTTTTCCGTTGTTACCTTCATTGATTTTTACTTTTGTACACGCTTAAGTGACATTCAAATCAAAGCTTAGAGGAGTGATGTCTTCAAATGTTTGTTTTTTCTATTCAATTGTGGTGCTGTCTTTGATGGTTTCAGTATCACTTGCTAGTGTGGTTTCATGTTGTTGTTCAATAGATTTGACTCTCTTTTGAGGTATATTTTCTTCCTTACCCGAAATACTTTCTTTTTGTTTTTCTCCCTCTTCCAATTCAACATTCAAATCAATTTGTGCTTTTTCATGAATTTCTTCTTTGTCTGCAATTAGTAAATCATCCAATGTTGCTTCTGAATCCGCTCTTTGCTCTATTGTTTCATCTTTAGAATCTAACTTTTGTTGTTTCAATTACTGTCTCAATTTCAATATTTCTTCTTCTGCTTGTTTTCTCAATCTTCTTTCTTTTTTTAGCTCCTTATTTAACTTTTTATTTTTGTCTTCAATATCTTGAATATGCAGTTTTAATATTATGATTGAGACGTCTTGTTCTATTGAAATCATTTGTTCTTACTTTTCACCACGTTCTCTTTTTTATTTCCGTAACTTTTCCTCTTATATGTCTTGTTGTTAATGCTTCCAATGTCTCCAAAAGCTTAAACTCATGTGGTTTAATATTTGTTATTTCTTGAACCTTCATATTTTGAAACATTGAAAAGGTATTAAGTAGGCATCATATTTATAAATATTTGGGTCTCAGTTTTAAGGTAGAATTTTTAGTATAATTTATGTATCAGATTTAAGGTATCAGTTTTAAGGTAGCAGTTTTAGTGTTATTTAGGTATCAATTTTAAGATGTCAATTTTAAGATAGCTGTTTTAACATTTTTTATGTGTCAGTTTTAGCATTTTTCATTTATTAGTTTTAATGTGTCAGTTTTAAGGTAGCAGTTTTAGTTTTATTAAGGTATTAGTTTTAAGATGTCAATTTTAAGGTAGTAGTTTTAGTATTATTTAGATATCAATTATTAAAATATCAAGATGACATAGTACTGAGGTATCAGTTTTGAGTTGTATGAGGTATCAGTTTTGAAAAATAATGTTTTATATATAAATAGAGATGAAATAGTAAGTAAAATTTAAACTCCATACCTTTTCATGCTTTAGTTCATTCAAGAAACTTCTGATGACAATCGACTTCAGATCCTTTAGGTCCCACCTTGCAAAATGTGGGAGTGTGTTATTGAAGTTTCTTCTTTGTTTAATGAGTGTCATCTTTTCACACATGCAATATTGTGTATAAAAAATTAAATTAAATTAAACAAGAACTCATATTGTAATGTTTGGATTAAAAATAAGAAATTTGTTATTAATTTTTCTTATCAACGGAAGCATTGAACATCCAGACATGTTCCTAGGCTTATGGATTTTTTTCTTTTACGAATTTGGTAAAATTTGTTTTGATTGTTTTAGGCCAAGAAACATCACTTATTTTCTCTATGTCCAACAAGAATGGTACTAATCCCGATCGTAGCTTTTGTTGATTGTTAGGGAAGAAGAATGTAGGAAGTATCTCCATTACTATAAGAATGTGTTGGTCCTCTTCATTTTGTTACTTCTTTTTTCCCACTTCTTGTTTTATTCTTTTCTCTATCAAATTTCGAGTGATAAATGCTACTGATCCAAAGTTCCTCAATATAAAATCTTGCAGTCAGATGGTATCGCTCAATTTGTCATTTTTGGCAATTATTCTACATTATTTCCTTATAGTGGCATGTAGAATAGTAAGCTTATGTCCCTTTATATTATTTTCATTTTGTCTTTTCCAAAAACAAAAGCTTCTTATGTTAGCGAGTAGCAAGTGTAAACCACATCCAATTTTTCTTGATGTTTTTTGCACTCCTTCAAAGCTATTTTCTCTTCATAGAAAATATGGAAAAACTCAAAGAACAGAGTGAATTTCAAGAAATTGGTTTGTTTCTTGGTGAGTGCTTTTTTATCTTTTACCAATTTAATCATCTTGTACAATCCATATCTATAAGCGGTTCACTTTTCATCTCATCACATGCAGCTATGTCTTTGTTTATGTCTGTTGTTGTTTTACTTTAGTGTAATGACCAATATTTTTAGTCGATTAAATTTAAACATTTAAATTTATTTTAAATATTGAGTCATAAAACATGAATGGATTTTTATGTTGAGTTATTGACTTAATAATCAATTACGATTTAATTTCAAGTATATTGAATTATTGTAATACTGGAAACAATTAATAATTAAATTCGAAGTTAAAACTAAATCAAAATGATTCAGATGATCAATATAAATTTTATTTGAATATAAACGATAATAATAATTTATTATCAAGGAATTAATTGTTTCTGAATCTAATTTATACTATATCGATTTAAATTAATATCTTCTCTATACGATCGAATAACAGTTGTTGCACTCAAATAGGAATTTGAAATAAAGTGATAATTTAAATTAAATTAAATCATATCGGTTTAAATCAAACTAAAATAAATAAAAATATAAAACCTTTCCTTCCTTCCTAAGCAAATTAACGAAGTACACTACAAGCCTAACCCTACCTATACCCTGTTGAAACCAGACGTTGTTCTAATCCTTTATATTTCTTCTATAAATTCCCAACCTTCCTCCATTTTCCTTTTGGAAAATCCGAATGCGTCATGTGTGTGTGTAATGGCTGCTCAGTCTATATAACTACAACAATTTCCCCTAACCTCCTTTCTATTTCTTTCGCAGGCAAATTGAAATCATTGTCGCTCCTTCATATTTGTGCAAATCAAAATAAAAAACTTCATTGAAAAAAATGCCCACTTCTTAAATCTAAATACTTCAAAGCTGACCCTTTCTCCTCTTATATGTTTTTATTTCCAGTATTTGCGATATCGAGGTATATAGATATCGAGACATTCCTTTCTTCTTTCAAAATCAGTTCACCATTGGGAAAAAAATATTGCAATTTAAGTAAAAAAGGAGATCAATCTTAGTATCAAATCTCGAGCTAAGGATACGTAATCAGGGCAGCATGAGCTACGAGTTTAATTCCTAGATTGTGCGATAAACTAAAGCATCGTGATTTTGGTTATCGCGATTTGTAATAACCTCAGAGGCAAGCAGATTATTGAATTGCATGGACCAGGGGAGAGGGACTGTGACGACCACAGTTTGGTTCTAGATTGCGATGGAAAGGGGGCTATCTATTTGCAGGTGGTAATGAACATTTTCATTGATGGAGAAGTTTGGGAAGGAGAGGTGAGCTATCAGCCGAGGTCGGTGGTTAGTAGAGGGAATTAGGAGGAATATAGTGCGGTAGTTTGTTGAGGGAGTTGGAACGCTCGAATCGAGGAAGAAGCATTAGAGATAATTAAAGGCAATTAATTTATAATTTAATTTAGTTATTGGGTAATTTAAAAATATTCAAACTCGAAGTAGCTATAACCATGTCATATGATAACAATTTTCGACGAACGAAATTTATTGGAAT
The DNA here is from genome assembly GCA_030737875.1 of Allium sativum. Taxonomy (NCBI): domain Eukaryota; kingdom Viridiplantae; phylum Streptophyta; class Magnoliopsida; order Asparagales; family Amaryllidaceae; genus Allium; species Allium sativum. The sequence goes on along the minus strand of CM060909.1, from coordinate 671,920,284 downwards.
CGTAAGGATTAAGCTTGTGATGGAATCAAGTTTGGAAATTATTGGAGTTAGCAAGGGTTTTAAATTTAACCGAATGTGATTCGATTTGATTTTTGGAGCGGATTGCAATAAAAATCACAGCGAGTAAACTCACTCTCTGGTCCGTTTATAATTTTATAATAAATGATTTTTTTTTCATTCTAAATCATTTTTATATGCTGTTTGTTGGTTGTTTGGATGTATTGAAATATTATTGTGGCTATTATATATATATATATTAGTTTTATAGGCTTGGTGGTTGTGGCTATATATATATATATATATTTATATACTGGTGGTTGGATATTTCCCGTAGTACCATTAGCGGATGCCCGCAGTATCATTAGCGGATGACCCTATGCGCCCCACAATATATATAATGGATGAACTTCTATACCGCGATATTCTGCCTTAAAGTAGGATGGGTATTATTTATGTTGTCTAACATCTGTGGATGCAGGAAAATAGGTTGGACGGATCCAACTGGATTCCTCAAAATTCATTATTGTTTGTTTTCATATATATATTATCATAAATGGTGTGTTAGAAAACCTGTGATTGTTAATTGGGTGCTTTGGATGTGTAGTACCACTGGCCTTAAATATTGATATATAAAAATATCGTGAAAATGAGTTTTGAGATTTAAAAAGGAAAATCTATTTTTATAAAATAGAATTTGAATTTCGAATAGGCTAGAAAATATTAACTTGTTTTGAGTAATAAAAACAAGAAGTTCATTTATAAATGATGTTTATAAACGAAATTAAATAAATTATCATTGGATAATTTGGGAAATGTAAATTTAAATGTGAATTTAAAATGGGGAATTGAAATTAGTTTCAAAAAGAAACGATGAACTCTATTCCGATGTTCGAAATGTAAATTAAGTAAATCCATGTGGATTTGTGATTATAATTCGATGATGTTGACTTTTATAAAGTTAAGTTATTCTAGAGAAAATATGGAAATTATATTAGATAGAAACTAAAATATAAAATTAAATATGAAATATATTCTATGTTATGTATATAGCTTATAATAAATAAAAATATTCAAAATATGGGAATTTGGTTTTTAAATAGATTTTGAAATGGAAGCTTTTTTAATGTATAAAATAAGGAAGTTAAATTTATAAACAATATTTATAAATAAAGAGGGATAATTATCATTAGATAATTTGGAGTTATGAATTTAAGTATGAATTTAAAAGTGAACTGGAAATAATTTAAAAAGGGAATGATAGATTTTATTTCAAAATTAGGAATATAAACTGAAGTGAGATAAGTCAAAAGGATTTATAATTGAAAATTTGATTATGTCGAATTTTATAAATAATTTATTTCCAAAGGATTTGGAATTTAATATCGAAGTTGAGTTTGTAAATGAATTTACAACTGAGTTTTAACATGTGAATGAATAATCAACGATTAGGGATAATGGGAACTACTAAGTTGGATTTGGAAAATTGGATGGAGTTATATTTAAAATGTATGAAAGAATGGAGTTGGAATTTATTAGATAAATGAAGTTTAAATGTTTACTTTTAAATTAAATTAAACGAGCTCACTGCATTGCGGTAGTTCATAATTTGGCGTTTCGAACTGCAATTGAGTATATAAAACTCAATTCAAGTCGAAATTCTTTGAAACAAGAATCGTCAGGACCGACTGAATAATAGTTTTATGATGAAAGAGAAAAATCTAGATTTCATCTTATAGATTTTGAGTTATGTCAAAATCAAATTTCCAGAAAAACAATGCTATAATCGTTATTAAACCATAACGGTTTATTAAATAAAATAGAATAATTTTAAGTAAATAAAAATTTGGATTTCCATTCAAAAAATCCAGATTTGAGTTATAAAATAAATATGAACTCAAGTGGGGTAAAGGAGATGATTTTTGAAACAAAAATTATATTTTTAATTATTGAATAGGATTAACTAAGCAGAAGAATTAGTTAATCAAGTTTGGATCGGGTTTGACTTTGCATAAGCGAATGGTATCAGTGAATTCATATTCGAATACGAAACTTGAATTGAAAATGGAATTCAATTAGTTTATTAGAAAATTAAAATTGTATATGAACATGCTATGTTCAAATAAAAAGTAAAATAAGAAAAAGTGCTAATTAGAGAATGAATTAGCAAATTGAGTTAAAAACGACTGGGTTGAGTTTGATTAAATTGGGAATGAACAGATATATGTTAAGCAGGTTTGGAATGATGAAAATGAAGATTATATTTTGAGTGCCTAACAAAAAGGTACATGTTTAAATTCCATATGAGATTTTATGAGCCTATTGGGCTAGCCGCTTGGCTTTTTTATTTTCTTTTTGAATGGAAAGGCCATAGAGAGGCGAGTTTAGTTGTACCGATTGAGCCGTACAAAGGAGACGCTGGGGAAATTTTTCAAAAATTTAAGGAGTTAGAATATTTTAAAAAAAATGATAACTAGAAATCAATATATGAATATATGTAGAATTCAATAAAGAACGAACTAAAACTAGAATATTATAAAAAAAGGAAATCTATAAATCTAAATCTGGTAAAAATAGAAAGAGAAATGTATACACATTTAAAAAATGGATAACGGGTTTTATACTATATTGATTATTCGAGGTAAGTAGTTTTGTCCGCTTTGTAGTTAAGAATGTTATTTAGTCAAGGTCTGAGAGGTTGTTATACCTCAACTTGATTGATTTCATATTAACTGATAAATAGAAAGATTCAGTCTCGAAGATCAATGTTTAAATAAGAATTTGTTAAATGCAGTATTTTGGGTTGTTGTAACGATGTTTTACAAAACATTCATTTAACCCAAGTAAGTGGAATTTTGAAAATAAAATAATAAATAGTTCCTAAGTATAGAAATAAATGAGTTCGGGAAAGAGATAAGTAATTAAAATGTTTTCCAATTATAAATAGAAGATATTTTCTAAGTATAGATAATAAAAGAAGGTGATATACGAAAATGTTTTCCAAGTAGCATAAGAGGCAAAGATGATTGTTGAAAATATTAGGTTAACAAATATTGAAAAGGAAATGGAGAAGTGATTTAATTAATGAAATATTAATTAAGGGGCCCAGTGATTGTTTAATGATTTGGATGAATGTTTTTTTCTTTGATAACTAAATAACCAATTATCGAAGTATTGGCCAACATTGTTGTCAATATGGAGAGACCGATTGGATTATTATCCGAGATCCACTCCGTATTGGCAGTAGTACTGCACATCAGATTATATGAAGACAATCGAAGACGAAGTAAAGTGTAAGGGATTTTTCTGTTAATCCTAAGTAGAAATTGCCTAAGATGATTTAATAGAAATTGTGCCTTCAGTTTCGTTCAGTCCCAGGACGAACTTGTATGGACGAATGCCTGACAAAGTATTTCCAATGATCGCATAGGTTGGTTTGTACAAATATACATATGGTGGCGGAGAATTTATTCTCTTAGCATAATATCCAAATTATATTTGCGCAAATTAATCATTTATTAGTGATTAACTAATCTGACAAAATGATTGTGCTATCAGTGAAATATAAGTAATCATAGCCGCGGGCTTCAATCAACCGGGAAATGACAAAAATCGGGCAGGCAGCATGGCTAAGTGCATAGCTAGAAATTATGGTGTATTATCACCTATCTAGAGAAAATTCATTTCCTTCTTTAATCTTCCTATGCTGTCCCTTTCGGGAAAACGGTTGGTAATTCCAACCGTTGGTGATATACATTCAATACACTCGAGCGAAATGAGTGGTCGATCATGTGTGGCCGGGTTGCAAGATGTTCTTGTTGAACCCAGTGTATTCCCCTCTAGAGATACACTATCATAATGTCGGTCCATACCTTGTCATAGTTGAAAATCCATTACCCAATAAGTGCACGCGGTTTTTATATCATATATGTGGAGCGTAAAATGCAAGCGTTCCGCTAAATTGTTATTTATTTGATTTAGACACTATTATAATATCATAATAGTGTTGATTTTAAAGAAATGTTTTGGTTTATCGTAAGGTAAAAACCATCCGTGTTTATGTGTGGATCAGTCTTATGATTATCCTTTCTTTTTAAAAAGGATTTTTTTTTTTAAAAATAAAAATAAAACCAAGTGGTTGAAGTTTACTCACACCAATCCCATGACTGACCCGGAGTTTATTTTGTTTTGTTTTCCTTAAACTCTTGGGTGCCCAAATTTGTGTAGGCAGTCAAGCAGTTCAGGTATTTAAAGATACTTAGAGGAGCTTGGAGCAGGAGGCTTTAGTGTAAATTACCTAATGTTATTTTCTCTTGTGTTGTATTGTACTCTGATGATGGTATGTGTTTGTATATAGAAAACTTTGTATTTCGAAAGTTGTTATATATATATTATATTTTATTCTGCTGCGATGTAAGATTCTGTGTTGCTTCTGTTATTCTTCTATCTTTTTCTTCTTTAATACATAATGATTCGTATTTTCGGGCAATTTGGGTTGGACGTGTGATGTATTTAGTCAACTCAAAGAGTACGGAAATTCGGACCATTACACTCTAGGTCTCTTGGGTTAACTAAATCATCATCCTGGTTTTTAATATAAAAAATTAGTACATGATTGAATGCTATAGTTTATGAGTATCAGTTTTTCATGTAATGCTATATAAAAAATTAGTCAGCAAAATCATCATCCTGATTTCATATGTAATGCAGTTATGCATATTTTGTGGTTATCAGTTTTCCTATTCTGTAGGTACCAATTTTGTATGTTATTCTTTGGTTACAGTCACTGGGTATCAGTTTTATATCAATGTAGGTATCAGTTTTTTTTCTTGTGTACAGTTTATAGGTATCGGTTTTATATCGCAGTTGGTATCAGTTTTTAGTATTTTCTTACTCAAAGTGTATATGTATCTGTTTTATGCCTTGGTAGATATCAGTCTTTGCTATTTTGTTGTTTGCAGTTTATGGGTATCAGTTCTTTGGCTAAGTTGTGGTATCTGTTCTAACTTAATAGCTTTTTTGATCAAATTGCAACAGTATCAGTTTACTAACACAACAGCATCAGATTACTATTATTTTTGTAAGGCAATAGTTTCAGTTTACTGTGTTATTAATATCAGTTTTTCTAACACAACAATATCATTTTTGTAAGATAATAGTATCATTTTCAATGAATACACCTAATTTTCGTAATACAACAATAACATTTTTCTTACGGAATTCTCCTTATTATCTTCAGATTCTTGGGCTTGAATTTGTTTCCCTTTATTATGAGCAATTTCTTGTTTATTATGTATGTTATTGTTAAAAAATTACAACAACAGTACATATTTTTAAAACTTTATGGTATCATTTACCTTAATTTTGTCTTCCTTTGTCTTAATTTTTGTAACTTCTGTCGTGCGTTTTGGATCATTAAACTTTTTCGACCTTTCCTCACTAGTTAGCATTTTTTTTCATTTTTTTCTTTGATCAATGGGATTTCAATGTGTTTTGGATCATCAATAGTATCATTTGCTTTTTCTATTGCAATTTCTTCTGCGTTTTGTACATCGATTTGATTTTCAGGTTCATCTATGTTCTGTCCTGCACCTAGGATTTCGATTATTGGTTGCAATTTTTTGCCACATTCAGTTAGGGTTTTGATTTGTTCTTGCATTTCGTGTTGGATTTGAGCAATATCTGGTGTCGATTTTGGTTATTCGGTTATATTCATTGAATCAACTGTAAGAATGAAGCTATTCGTGATTCGGTCGCCATTAGTGAATTATTTTGTGAGTTTATTATATGGTTTGAAATGGTATCGGTAAAGTTACTGTATCATGTGGTGATGAAGATGAATACGCACGAAAAAAAGTGGATGAATTTGGGCTGGGGCGTGTTTTGTCCTTTCGAATAAATTATTAGTCATTTGTCCTTGTAGCTAATTTTTTTATACAATTTGTCATTATAAAATTTTTTGGATGCTAAGGAAATATGGTTCTTCATTGTTGATATTAGCTTTACAAACTTATATTATATGATACGTCCATATCTACACACACATGGCAAGAATCAATATCACTCTCCTTATAAATCTCTCTTATATAATTAGTTGATGAAATTGGATTAAAATGAATCTAATTTCTACATGTACAACATTTTTGGTGATACTACAATTCTAGATTTTGTACGATTGTCCGATATTTGCTCGTATTTGATATCAAAAATTTGTTTTTGCTTGTCTATTCATTCTAATTTAAGACATTAAGTAGAAGAAAAATATATACAAAATGCTTTGCTAAAAATATATATATACAAAATCATGTTTATTCGAGTTGTTCGATGTTTCTCTATTGTTCCTCTATTGTCTGATCCGCTTGAAAGGTGCCCGTGTTGAAACCTCATCTGGTTTATGTTCGTTCAAGTTTCTTATAAGATATAAACTGAATATGTTTCCCTTTGACTCGATCGGTTTGATTTACAACCCAAAGCGTTGTACAAATTTTGACTATTTCGAAACAATTAACTACTTGTAAATCACTAGTGAATATGTGACATCGACATTAATAATAATAGGTGATTTGTCACATAATTTTGAATTAATTAATATTTTTGAACTGAGTTTTTTTCTAGATGATTATATTGTTTCTTTTTCAAAAGTTGATATATAGTGTAACTGAAAAAATGACAAAGAAGCAAAATGGGTGTTTGAAAAGAAGGTGCTAATGTAAAATTTTAATATACGTTATAAGTATCATTCTTACAGGAAGTTGACCGTTCATAAACTTTTAGCATTTTCGAGATCAAGGCCACTATTGATTGTGAACATAACTTTGCTAGATATACCCAAATGGTCCAATTTTTGTGAAAATGTCCACTAAATTTTGAAGCATTTGTATAGCTTGGACTTTGATATGCATGATGTATAAAGTAGTATCCAAAAGAGGGGTGACACTAAACATTCTTATTTATTTATTTATATGTAGACACTTGAATATCTTGGATATCTAAACTCATATTAATAACTAGCTGAAGCTTAGTCATTATTGTGTGTGCGTGCTCGTATTGGAGGTGTAATAAAAATGTTAAGTGAGATTTAATATGAAATTGGTGAGAGAGAAAAAAATATCTTTTCTATATTCACTAAAATGAATAATACACACTGAAGAGCTCCTTAAATAACTATAGAATAAGCTTTGGATTGTTACAACTAAGCAACATTATTTCCAGGCATACCTATATAAGAAGAAGAATAATAAAAATAAAAATAATACAAGTATGACATTTAACACCCCCTCCCCCTCAAGTTGGTGCATAGATGTTTATCATGCCCAAATTGCTTAAAAACCCTTCAAACTTCTATTGAGTACGTCAACTATTTGTTGTTTAGTGGGCATAAACACAATATAGATGATTCCATTCTCCATCTTCTCATTGATGAAATGTCTAACAATCTCTATGTGTTTCATTCTATCATGGTGGACTGGGTTATGAGCAGCTTCGTTGTCATTATACAACTTTGTTGGCAGTTGTGTATCTATTCCTAGATCTGACAGTACTCTTTTTATCCACAACAGCTCGCATGTGCCTTGCATCATCACCCTTAGTTTAGCTCTGACGGTACTCTTTCTAGCCATAATGCTATTTATTTTTACTTCTTCAAGTTACCATGTTACCTCAGGCCATCAAACAATAGCCTGTTATAGACCTCATGTCTTTAATGCAACCACCCCGATCGACAATAGTGAAAATCTCAATTGTTGTAATCTCCCCCTTACAAAAAATTAATCCTTTTCCGTGATATTACACACACACACACACACACACTAGTGTGAACCCGTGCTACGCACACCGGTTGTAGCCAATTTTTTACCTTAAACAATCTTCCAACATGGTACCCTATCATGAGATGATATTATGTTTGTGATAATTAACATTTAGAATTTGGTTGAATTTATTTTTGTTGATATATTACTGAATTTTGAAGCATAAACCTTATGTTAGTAAACAATCTTTTTTGTAAAACATATATTTAATTTTTTGTTACATCAAGGAGGCAAACATTTGGGTAAATCTAGCATGTGGTTTATAGTACATTGAAGGGCATGATGTTTCAATGCAAGTCCCTCTACTATTTTTCCCTATGTTGCCATTATATCATAAGTGAGCTTCCAAGGAAAGAAACCGAACAAACATAGAAAGAAAAATGGATCAAATTAAAGATTTAAATAATTACAAAAGCTTGTTCGGTTTTGATGCAAGACTTCATACGTGTAAGTAAGCCTTAAAGAACAGAAAAAATTTGTTATAAAACAATCAAACTTTGGAAAACTTAAGAATATTTAGGTTGAAGTCACAAAAAGCTAAAAGCTTCAATAGCTAAATTCTCTAGTATTTTGTATACCCCAGATAGGTTCCAATCACAAGCACGCTTATAATTGGAGTTTTATTAAGCTTAAAGACGTTTAATAACAAAAATGTAAATTTTAACAAAAAAGAAATAGAAGAAATAACAATGAAATATCAAACCTTTGTAAAACATCAACAAATTCTAATAATGTATTTTTATACATTTGCACTAATAGCATAACAAACATAAATAGCTAAATTAGTTTATCACTTTTGCAGTATAATAAATAGTATGTGTCACCAATGTTCATTATGTATTTTCTTTATGAGTAAATTTATATAGTAACATAGCATTTAACGTATGAGAAGAATACAATTTGACGGTAACACTAATAATTTAATATCAGCTAGAAAAACTTCTGTAAGGGAAAGTCTATTTAGACACAAAGATTTGACACAATTTGAAAAACACCAAATATAAACCATAGGATTATCCCATGATTTGCACCTTTCACATAAAGACAAATGAATCATGTGGCTGAGATTTTATATCTTCTAATTTATGTCAAACTTTTGTATTCATATAGCCGCCCCACTTCTGTAATCATTTCAAAATATTAGAATGCTGAGCAGGTGATACTCATACAAAAAAAGCTATGAAAAATGCTACTGCATGACAAAAAATTCATGCACGGAAACAAAAGCGAAAGCCTAAGATATTGGCCCCCGTATAGTGAAACATATGCTCCTGATAGAAAAAGGATAGACATTTTGTGGACACATAAGTACAATTACTTACCTAGCACACGTATATTGAAGAATATCAAATCAACACCCAACGCTGAACCACATGAGTATTATGATATTATATTATCATTCGATAAAGAAATAATACATTTGTGCACCATAATACTAATCAAGGATAGGAAAACGTAGTTTGTATCGATTGAACCATAACATCTTGAATTATTATTAGATTCAGCTTCTTAATATCTTGGATTTAACTTTCCAACAGCCATGTTGCATTAAACAAAGAAGTCACATATACATGAAAAAAATATATTATACCCTACATAGTTTGTAAAACACCAAAAATAAAGGATAAACAAACAAAAAAGCGTAGATATATCAAGAACTTCAAGAAATGGAGCACTTGGACTTGCTGGTGTTTGAATGATTTTTGCTTTTTTTGGGTACTTGCTTTGTCTGAACCTGACATAAATTTAATAAAGAGATTAAAAAACGTCAAAGATAAAGCAGGTAATAAGCAAAAGCAATGTATCATTTTGTGTATATAATAAAGGAATTTAAACAATTAGCAATCAAAGTTAATATGTAAATCAAGGAATTTAATATTCATTTCATATTGGTCTATATAACATTAAAATTTGGTTCATAAATTAAACTAAAGTGGGTAAGGAAAAGTTTGAATCAACAAAGAATAAATGAAGCTCCCGCTCCAATAACAAGACAAAATCAAATAAAGGAATTATTACTTTTCATACCTAACCATGCACGTCATCCTCATCAAATCAAATGAAGACTGCAATAACTATTTGTGCTCTCAACCACACAACCCTACTAAAATCTGTAACAACCCGTATTTCGATAACATGATTAAGACGAGAATCAAGGAAGAATTTAATTTTAAATTCTGAATCAAGTTAAACGGGCTATGCCATTGCGTTCGTCTCGGAAAAATACGCGAAATAGAGTCCGAGTTTTCGAAAATCGGAGTCCGTATGACCCGATTAAGGCCCAACGAAGTTTTCAGAAAATTTCTAAGTAAAAACAGATTTCAAATTCAAACTTGAATTTGGAAGATTGGGCCAGCTGGGCCAGGCAGGAAATATTCCCGCCACAGTACCCAAGTCGACAGCCCTGTCGACTTGGGAGTCGACTTGGCTGTCGACCTGGCTCAGACGAGCAGTCTTGCCTGGTGCACCCGTTTCTATCTTGGCTAGGTTTCTGGGCCTGGTTTGAGATCTGACGGTTCAGGTTGGTCCTAGGGTTAATCTAAGGGTCCTAACTAGCCTAAACTTCTATAAATAAGCCCCTAACCTACCCCTAATCCCTCATTATTCACTCATGTAACTAAACTATGGCAAAATTTCTACTCTCATGGCCTCCACTCAACTATCCTAGCCTCCACTTCATTTCTATGAAAGGTTTCATGATCATGAGAGTATTAGAGAGTCCTTATGTTAGTATGAGAGCTTCTCAAGTTGATTTCAAGACAAAAGCTTTGATCTTTGTTCATAAAGGTGGTGTTTTTAGTGATTTGGGGCATCCATCTTTGGGTTTTTGGATGATGGCATGCATAAGCTTCATCACAAGCTTTAGTTTAATCGATTTAGGCCTTCATAGCAATGTAAGCCCTTCCCTACTCTTAGATATTAACTATGAAGTTAAATGTTCATGTTTGGGTTTGATCATTGAGAATGATATATGCTACTATGTCATGCAAGTTTATGAAGTCATTATCTTGATCTAATGAGCTAAAAGCTACAACCTTTATGTTGAAATGTTGCATTATGCAACATGAGAATCTTCATAATCATTATGTCAACTTGCATATGAAGTCATAACCCTTATATGATGATATATGCGAGTTTCTAGTCATCATTCCATGTCTTTTGTCACCATGATTCGCTTATGTGCCAAGTTTGGGTTTATGCATGTTTTGAGGCTTAAGAATGTAACATGCAAGCTAATGAACACATTTGTGCCCCATTTGCCACCATGATTAACTTGTGGCTTAATATCCATTTTTGTCATTCCTTTGTCAAGTCTCTTCTTTTGGTCCATTACGTTGTTGCGAACATATATGCGAGTTTAAAAGCGTTGGGGTCACATTATGAGGAAAACATAATGACATGAACATGATTTGGGTAAATGGGTATAAATATGACAACATGTAACGTTAAATATGACATGTGTTTATACTTGAAAACATGACTTGAAATATAACATGGAAGTTGACATGTAAGTATGCATAAAAACATAAGCTTGGGAATTTACCTATTAAGTTAGGTCTACCCATTGGGAATTTACCTATTAAGTTAGGTCTACCCAATTGCTTGAAAACTTGACTATGAACATGACACTAAACTAAACATGAAAGTGGCCAACTCGAGGTTGGGTTGAGTTTGCAACGTAAAACTACCGGAACCGCCCGGCCTAACTAGTAGTTGCAAACAATAGGACCCAATGTGAGAAGTTGGTCATGTGTGCTCGAAACCGAGGTTAGAGCAAGTTGTGGTGTAAAGCTATCCGGAACCGACCGGCTTAACTAGTAACCACAACAAAGTCTAATGTGAGAGGTGAAGGTGCATTAAGTAATTAATGCCACATAATAGGGTTAAGACAATTTGATTAATGACTCTTAACCAAATATGACATGGACAAGTGGGTTAAGTAATTTGATTAGGCTAATGATACTTAACAAAACATGACAAGGTTGGGTAGGTTAAGTGATTTGATTTGCCTAATGACACTTAACCATTTTTATACGGCTAGTGGACGGGGATTAAGTTAACCAATACTTAATCAATCCAACATGATAACTTGATAAGGTTAAGTGGGATCGGGTTTGATTTCTTAATGACACTTAACCATGCAAGATGATTAGGGGATGGGGTTAAGTAATTTACACTTAACTAATCCGACTTGGTAATTAGATGGGGTTAAGTAATTAAGGCTTAACTAATCTAACCACGGTAATTAGATGAGGTTAAGTAATCCACACTTAACTAATCTAAACACGGTAATTCGATGGGGTTAAGTTAAACACTTAAACAATTTAAACTTGGTAATTCAATGAGGTTAAGTAACCAATACTCAACCAACTTAACATGATAATTTAATGGGGTTAAGCAACTTATACTTAACCAATTATACATGATGATTTGATGAGGTTAAGTAACCTACACTTAACCAATCTAATACGCGGACCTGACAAGGTTAAGTCGTAAGACCTTTTTAGAATATACTTAACCAATCCGACTCGATAATTTGATGGGATTAAGATAATCTATGCTTAATCAATCTAGCAAGATAATCCGATAGGGTTAAGGTAAACTAGTACTTGACCAATTTGACCTGATAGGGTTAAGTCATGAGCCTCTGGGTACACTTAACCAACTTGTAGGGCTAAGTCTTGAACTTAAATACTTAGCCAATCTTGACGTGATTCGTGGGCGGGTTAAGGCATGGACTTGAATGATAACACTTAACCCAATAAGACAAACCCTAGTTAGAGGAACTAGGTATAGAATCGTGGTTAATCAAGGACAACGGGAAAGGAAGCTAAGTGGTAAACCTTAATTAAGGGTAACTAAGTAATAATTCTTAGCTAAGGACATAGGATTAATTCACAAAGCGATGAGTAACCTGATACGGTAGGTCATCGCTTAGTATACGAGGACGAGCAAGTTATCTGACTTGGATAAAAGCTCCAGCGCACTGGGTGCCGAAGTGGAAGCTTCGGGGGACGTGAGGATATTCTTGGGATCCCTCTGTGGGCTGCCAGGTAATTATACTAGGCCCATGAGAGGTTAAGGTCTGCGTTAGAAGGACCAAGAGTATGCCTTGGTTGCTATGCGAGCGACCTAAAGACTGGGATGGATTAGCATGGAGTCGACGATTCTTGGTTTTTGCCCTGGATAGCACATCGCCGACTACCTACCATCTTTAGTCAATCGTGTACGTGCGGAAGGGCAGGGAACCCCCAACAGACCATGTGCTTGCTATCGAGTCATGGGTGAGGTTGGCCCGTAGGAAAGTGGGCTATAGTGGGGCCGGAGAGTGGTTCTTATACATGATTTTTCTTGGATTGCCTTTCAGTAGTTGAGGGAAGGGTCACGTGGGACCATAGCCACGGGTACAAAAACAGACCTTGATATCTGCATCGGCAGACGATTTAAAGCTCCCGACCGAGTTCCGTATTTCTTGATTTGCCCTGGCACGGAACTCGGATGGCACATTGGGGAACATGTGCATCTAGACATGGAAAATGATTCACGATACATACGTGGGATCAAGGGCGCGGTTGACGGGTGGCGTAATCCCTAGTGGTCCTAGGTGGCCAAGACCCAAACCGAGACACGAAAACGTTCATTAGGTAGCATAATCCCTAGCGGTCCTAGGTGGCATAAATCCTAAGTGGACGCGCGATAGTTCATGGTAAGGAAACACAACTAGATCAAGGGTTGCAGTCCAAAACAACTCCAAGGATAAACCGTTTACATGAGAAAGCCCGTACGGCCTACGGCAAAGGACTGGACTTATACATGGAAAGAAACATATGAGTTGAGTAACCTATATATGCGGCATATTAGGTTGACATGGACCATTACACGACTTTTGAGTAAGGGTCATTCACGGATAACACGTAATACAGTTGGGATACTAGTACGGTAGGTGCAGAGCAGGCATACAGGATAGATACATGGGACGTTATACGTGATAGATATCTTGGGGATATTATACTTGATAGAAACCTGACGATGTGATACCTTGTTTTATCTTGACATCGTAATTTATCATGACACCTTAGTTTACCTAAGTTCAGTAGTTCATCCTGTTATTTTGATTTAGCTTATCTATCTTGTTATCATGCTTATGTTCATCTCAGTTTCTCATGTCAGTTAACTTTACTAGTTTTTATGCTAATAGTAGATAGGGCTTACTCAGTCTTTTTTGACTGACCCGTTTTGTTTCGCCTCTTTTCTTCCGTTCCCCCCAGGTTACAGGGAGGAAATACTGTTGTTTAGTTCGGACTTCTTCTGCTTGAAGGTCATCATGGATGGCTTGGGCTTTCCTTGGCTATGGCTACTTTACTGCTTTATCTTAGGGAATAATTTATGAAAAAGTCTTTATGCTTCTTTATTATTGCAAGACAGGTTTTGATGTACTCTGATGTAAAAGGCTTTAGACCTTAATTATTAATGTTTATGAAAGTTCGATTTTACTTCCGCTATTTTATATGTTCTGTCTTGTGATATTTCTGTGCATGTTTACCAATAATGCCCCTCTAAAGCTAGTGCATTCCTTTGCGAGTGACCCTAGCGGAGGCGGGGTGTTACATTTGGTATCAGAGCAGAAGGTTACCAGACTGGGCAAAAGTTTTTAAAGACCTTCTGAAAACTATTTGAAAATCGTTTATAAAGAAGCATTTTTCAAGAAGGTTTTCTTTTAAAAAGAAAAGGCTATTCCCCAAAGGCCATTAGCATTATCCTTGTTTCCTTGATTGAATCTCTTTTCCTTTCTTTCCTCCATCTGTAGTCATAGTGGTTTTAACTGCGACTAGTCTTTTCTATCTACGGAAGTGCTTTCCATGCGATGGAGGTGGTTCTCGAGAGACCAGTGGCCGCGTTATAAGAAAGGATAGTGAGAAAAAGGATAAAGGATGCGAGTTTAAGGATGAACAACTTGTTGGTATGGCTCAACCCAGAATGAGAGAGAAAGATGAACAATGAAACCCATGACGAGAGAGTACCTTTGGCATGGTGAAACGGGGTGGATAGTTAAGTATCATGGGACAAGGACAAGATCATCGGGAGGGCAATAGTATGCTCTCATTTCTAGGGTACCTCGGAAGGAGGGTAACGATCTTGTTAAAGGTTTAGCTTTTCTTCTCTATCATCCCGTTAGGACTTTGTTTTGATCATGGTATCAATTAAGTCTGCTTCGATAGTTGAGTCTCTGCACCTTAAGTACTAGCGTAATAGAGAATCCCAATTTTTGTCTCAAAGACCTATTGGAGAGTCAGTCCATGTATACATGACTTGTTTGGATTTGAGAATGTCTATGCCAAGTGTTGAGTTTGGAAATAATGCTTATGTTTATAAGCTATGGATGGATTCTAGGGATGAAGTGGTTATCCAGTAAGGGGTGCCACTCCCGGTTTTGATAGGAGGGTAGTTAGACTTTTGACTAGCCTTGGTAATACCCTCGAAGTATCGTGTAAACCTTTTTGAGGTTCTGTCATGACTAGTTACTTAGAATCCCTGGATGCCTTTATTGGAAATTTGAAGCCCGATCGAGTGGCGTTCGCCGATGAGACGGATGGTCTATTTCACTTATGCATGGGTTATAGAAGTCACCCCAGTAAGTGCGCTTGATAACCTGGTTGGCATCTGTTTACTTTCAAGAGAAAGTTTTTCTACGTGGAATACTTATGGTACGAGATCCAAGGTTCACTAGTGAATTTTGGAAGGCTTGCATGAGATCATGAGTACGCAGTCATGTTTGCGTCAAGTATTCTAGAAAGAGGATAAGTGCAAGTGGAACGAGGGGCGACGAAGAAATGAGTTCCAGCTCATGTTATGGGAAACAGGAAATAAGAAGCTACGAAATCGCGAAGTTAAAAGACGGTCAAGGCACAATGGAATTGAGCTCAAGGAAGTACGACTTTGATGGTCAAAGACTAGATACGCGCATGATATCTCTTTTTGGGAGTATCTCCTTGATCCCTGTTTCTGTAGAGCTTACTTGTAGGCTATCTTTTGTGGGCACCCTCTCGGTCCTATTTTCTGTTACAAACCCCGTAAGGAGTTTGCCTTGTTTATCTTCTCGACCCTGTTTCAGGGAATCCTCAGTAGAACCCTATGGATGCAAACATGTATTTGAAACATGTTATGATTGATATGGTTGCAAGTGGTTGCCTGTGGATGTGCGAATACACATTAGATGCTAGCTAGACTCGGTCACATTTCATATTGCATATGCACGAGTATTTATACTTGTTTATGGATGAAATTGAATGTGTTATCAAGCGGTTGTTGCATATGAATGAATGATTGTGCACGCATATAGTATCTATATGACTAGGACTATTTGCATACATGTTGGATTCATGGCACTATACATATCTTTGCATTAGCAAGATTATTCAGGCCTGATCATTAGCATTAGCTAAGGAACATGTATACACACGTTTTGCATATATTCATACAGCATTAGAAATCATCTAAGGACAATGGTTGCTTGTGGATGATGTTTTGAGTAGAAGGATGATGGATGGTAGGATATGTTCTTCCTAACTTGGAGATTTCGGGGACGAAATCCTAAAAGGTGGGGAGAATGTAACAACTCGTATTTCGATAACATGATTAAGACGAGAATCAAGGCAGAATTTAATTTTAAATTCTGAATCAAGTTAAACGGGCTATGCCATTGCGTTCGTCTCGGAAAAATACGCGAAATAGAGTCCGAGTTTTCGAAAATCGGAGTCCGTATGACCCGATTAAGGCCCAACGAAGTTTTCAGAAAATTTCTAAGTAAAAACAGATTTCAAATTCAAACTTGAATTTGGAAGATTGGGCCAGCTGGGCCAGGCGGGAAAAATTCCCGCCACAGTACCCAAGTCGACAGCCCTGTCGACTTGGGAGTCGACTTGGTCTGACCAAGTCGACAGCCCTGTCGACTTGGCTGTCGACCTGGCTCAGACGAGCAGTCTTGCCTGGTGCACCTGTTTCTATCTTAGCTAGGTTTCTGGGCCTGGTTTGAGATCTGACGGTTCAGGTTGGTCCTAGGGTTAATCTAAGGGTCCTAACTAGCCTAAACTTCTATAAATAAGCCCCTAACCTACCCCTAATCCCTCATTATTCACTCATGTAACTAAACTATGGCAAAATTTCTACTCTCATGGCCTCCACTCAACTATCCTAGCCTCCACTTCATTTCTATGAAAGGTTTCATGATCATGAGAGTATTAGAGAGTCCTTATGTTAGTATGAGAGCTTCTCAAGTTGATTTCAAGACAAAAGCTTTGATCTTTGTTCATAAAGGTGGTGTTTTTAGTGATTTGGGGCATCCATCTTTGGGTTTTTGGATGATGGCATGCATAAGCTTCATCACAAGCTTTAGTTTAATCGATTTAGGCCTTCATAGCAATGTAAGCCCTTCCCTACTCTTAGATATTAACTATGAAGTTAAATGTTCATGTTTGGGTTTGATCATTGAGAATGATATATGCTACTATGTCATGCAAGTTTATGAAGTCATTATCTTGATCTTATGAGCTAAAAGCTACAACCTTTATGTTGAAATGTTGCATTATGCAACATGAGAATCTTCATAATCATTATGTCAACTTGCATATGAAGTCATAACCCTTATATGATGATATATGCGAGTTTCTAGTCATCATTCCATGTCTTTTGTCACCATGATTCGCTTATGTGCCAAGTTTGGGTTTATGCATGTTTTGAGGCTTAAGAATGTAACATGCAAGCTAATGAACACATTTGTGCCCCATTTGCCACCATGATTAACTTGTGGCTTAATATCCATTTTTGTCATGCCTTTGTCAAGTCTGTTCTTTTGGTCTATTATGTTGTTGCGAACATATATGCGAGTTTAAAAGCGTTGGGGTCACATTATGAGGAAAACATAATGACATGAACATGATTTGGGTAAATGGGTATAAACATGACAACATGTAACGTTAAATATGACATGTGTTTATACTTGAAAACATGACTTGAAATATAACATGGAAGTTGACATGTAAGTATGCATAAAAACATAAGCTTGGGAATTTACCTATTAAGTTAGGTCTACCCATTGGGAATTTACCTATTAAGTTAGGTCTACCCAATTGCTTGAAAACTTGACTATGAACATGACACTAAACTAAACATGAAAGTGGCCAACTCGAGGTTGGGTTGAGTTTGCAACGTAAAACTACCGGAACTGCCCGGCCTAACTAGTAGTTGCAAACAATAGGACCCAATGTGAGAAGTTGGTCATGTGTGCTCGAACCCGAGGTTAGACCAAGTTGTGGTGTAAAGCTATCCGGAACCGACCGGCTTAACTAGTAACCACAACAAAGTCTAATGTGAGAGGTGAAGGTGCATTAAGTAATTAATGCCACATAATAGGACATGGACAAGTGGGTTAAGTAATTTGATTAGGCTAATGATACTTAACAAAACATGACAAGGTTGGGTAGGTTAAGTGATTTGATTTGCCTAATGATACTTAACCATTTTTATACGGCTAGTGGACGGGGATTAAGTTAACCAATACTTAATCAATCCAACATGATAACTTGATAAGGTTAAGTGGGATCGGGTTTGATTTCTTAATGACACTTAACCATGCAAGATGATTAGGGGATGGGGTTAAGTAATTTACACTTAACTAATCCGACTTGGTAATTAGATGGGGTTAAGTAATTAAGGCTTAACTAATCTAACCACGGTAATTAGATGAGGTTAAGTAATCCACACTTAACTAATCTAAACACGGTAATTCGATGGGGTTAAGTTAAACACTTAACCAATTTAAACTTGGTAATTCAATGAGGTTAAGTAACCAATACTCAACCAACTTAACATGATAATTTAATGGGGTTAAGCAACTTATACTTAACCAATTATACATGATGATTTGATGAGGTTAAGTAACCTACACTTAACCAATCTAATACGCGGACCTGACAAGGTTAAGTCGCAAGACCTTTTTAGAATATACTTAACCAATCCGACTCGATAATTTGATGGGATTAAGATAATCTATGCTTAATCAATCTAGCAAGATAATCCGATAGGGTTAAGGTAAACTAGTACTTGACCAATTTGACCTGATAGGGTTAAGTCATGAGCCTCTGGGTACACTTAACCAACTTGTAGGGCTAAGTCTTGAACTTAAATACTTAGCCAATCTTGACGTGATTCGTGGGCGGGTTAAGGCATGGACTTGAATGATAACACTTAACCCAATAAGACAAACCCTAGTTAGAGGAACTAGGTATAGAATCGTGGTTAATCAAGGACAACGGGAAAGGAAGCTAAGTGGTAAACCTTAGTTAAGGGTAACTAAGTAATAATTCTTAGCTAAGGACATAGGATTAATTCACAAAGCGATGAGTAACCTGATACGGTAGGTCATCGCTTAGTATACGAGGACGAGCAAGTTATCTGACTTGGATAAAAGCTCCAGCGCACTGGGTGCCGAAGTGGAAGCTTCGAGGGACGTGAGGATATTCTTGGGATCCCTCTGTGGGCTGCCAGGTAATTATACTAGGCCCATGAGAGGTTAAGGTCTGCGTTAGAAGGACCAAGAGTATGCCTTGGTTGCTATGCGAGCGACCTAAAGACTGGGATGGATTAGCGTGGAGTCGACGATTCTTGGTTTATTCCCTGGATAGCACATCGCCGACTACCTACCATCTTTAGTCAATCGTGTACGTGCGGAAGGGCAGGGAACCCCCAACTGACCATGTGCTTGCTATCGAGTCATGGGTGAGGTTGGCCCATAGGAAAGTGGGCTATAGTGGGGTCGGAGAGTGGTTCTTATACATGATTTTTCTTGGATTGCCTTTCAGTAGTTCAGGGATGGGTCACGTGGGACCATAGCCACGGGTACAAAAACAGACCTTGATATCTGCATCGGCAGACGATTTAAAGCTCCCGACCAAGTTCCGTATTTCTTGATTTGCCCTGGCACGGAACTCGGATGGCACATTGGGGAACATGTGCATCTAGACATGGAAAACAATTCACGATACATACGTGGGATCAAGGGCGCGGTTGACGGGTGGCGTAATCCCTAGTGGTCCTAGGTGGCCAAGACCCAAACCGAGACACGAAAACGTTCATTAGGTAGCATAATCCCTAGCGGTCCTAGGTGGCATAAATCCTAAGTGGACGCGCGATAGTTCATGGTAAGGAAACACAACTAGATCAAGGGTTGCAGTCCAAAACAACTCCAAGGATAAACCGTTTACATGAGAAAGCCCGTACGGCCTACGGCAAAGGACTGGACTTATACATGGAAAGAAACATATGAGTTGAGTAACCTATATATGCGGCATATTAGGTTGACATGGACCATTACACGACTTTTGAGTAAGGGTCATTCACGGATAACACGTAATACAGTTGGGATACTAGTACGGTAGATGCAGAGCAGGCATACAGGATAGATACATGGGACGTTATACGTGATAGATATCTTGGGGATATTATACTTGATAGAAACCTGACGATGTGATACCTTGTTTTATCTTGACATCGTAATTTATCATGACACCTTAGTTTACCTGAGTTCAGTAGTTCATCCTGTTATTTTGATTTAGCTTATCTATCTTGTTATCATGCTTATGTTCATCTCAGTTTCTCATGTCAGTTAACTTTACTAGTTTTTATGCTAATAGTAGATAGGGCTTACTCAGTCTTTTTTGACTGACCCGTTTTGTTTCGCCTCTTTTCTTCCGTTCCCCCCCAGGTTACAGGGAGGAAATACTGTTGTTTAGTTCGGACTTCTTCTGCTTGAAGGTCATCATGGATGGCTTGGGCTTTCCTTGGCTATGGCTACTTTATTGCTTTATCTTGGGGAATAATTTATGAAAAAGTCTTTATGCTTCTTTATTATTGCAAGACAGGTTTTGATGTACTCTGATGTAAAAGGCTTTAGACCTTAATTATTAATGTTTATGAAAGTTCGATTTTACTTCCTCTATTTTATATGTTCTGTCTTGTGATATTTCTGTGCATGTTTACCAATAATGCCCCTCTAAAGCTAGTGCATTCCTTTGCGAGTGACCCTAGCGGAGGCGGGGTGTTACAAAATCTACCATGCTACCATAACTGTTTTTTAGTTTTTTGTTTTTGCAATATCACTTCTCAAAGCCACTTCGTGAAGCCATCCAAACCTCCCCATGAAGGAAAGCCCGGATTGAGTTGAGAATACGAAAAATCAGAACACAAACAGAAGGAAATTTTCATTGCCTATTACAACAATTTACATCAGAGTACAAGAATATACAGAGTATGAACAATTAATATACATTTGATAAATAACAGAGATTTACAAATTACAATGCAGTGGAAAATAATACAAAACACAACTGAAAGAGATACACTGATACAGAGCTTTCCGAATATCATTCCAGCTGTAAACCAGGATCATGTGAATATAAATTTGCAAAACCAAAACTACAGGCTGCCCGTCTGGAAAATAGGAGCACCCAGAGTTTAGGTTAAAACAATAAACTCCAGATCAGTTGTGTGACTGGTGTGAGAACTAAAATACTTATTAAATCTTTACTTTAAAACAAGGTAAATCAAGGGACCACGCCGTATAACATGGAACGAGTTTCATACCAAGAATACCAGTGCATAAAATAAACAACGCAATATTTTTTAGAAAAATGAAGCTATTATAAGACTCAGGTCCCACCACACAATGCAACGCAAGCCGGAGGATAGAGTTTTACCTTATAATAGCCAAACATGCTTGGTATGTTTAAAACAAATCATGTTGATACTATTATAGTGTAAAGTGTATGAAAACAACTTCAAATATAAATGTATCAATCATAGACGGCATGGTGCCCCATCCCACTATGTCGCCATACTTAGCTCTACAATCAAAACCGAAATGTCACGTATTGGAAGTTGGATTTCCATCTGTGAACTAAGGCAAGGGATCACCCATACCGCTTCGAGACGCTCTAGCCCGTGTCTCAGGACCTAGACTCAGGTGGGCCCTTGGGTCGCCAAGAACGGTCCACTAGATGTGGATTAAAATTCCTGAACACTACATTTCCTTGCCCAATGGGGCGTCAATCTGGTCTGTATAAAGACCATACTATCCATCGGCCCCGCAGTGCCGATATATCTGAGGCGCCTCGCTATCCATCATCCACATAAGTAAAATATCTGGGTGTGCAAAACCCAGACACCACTCCTAGCTAGAAGGAAACGCATATCCTCCTGAGGCCCTATCCCGTTTCTGGTTCACACCGGGGTGTGAGGCTCGCAAATTAACGCTACACAAAGCTATGCTATATTAAAGCCGTGCTTTGATCATCAACCACAAGACTTTGCTTTTCAACAGAATCCTTGATCATTTGCATCTCAACATGCCATACAGGCAATTCACGCTATGCAACCGATGTCTATCAATCACACAAAATGAAATCTGATGTCAGACACACATCCATTTACAAGTTCATTCTGGGTCTGAACGAAACCGGAGGCACCTTATTCCTCGTCCCATATGTCCAATACAGGAGAGAGGCCCTTGCATATCCGGTCGATCTCCAAGTACGTCTGGACGATCACCACTTATTACCTTGTCTTGGGTGTACAGTCCAATCAAGACATCAGTAATCATCCAAACGATGTGAAGACCTCCGATCTTCAACCACCGTCTTCATCGTCGACTCATCGCCGATTCAGTTATGCAGAATGGGATAAACCCTGCCTTTCTGAATAACTCACATATATAATAAACAAGTTCTATAAAAACACAACATACGCCTCATTCTAATTCAGAATATTCTTTTATTTAAATATTCATATCTTTGGGAAAGGTTCCCATTAGTTTTATCAAAGATAAATTCTTTAAATTTATTCTTTAATCTTCCTTTAGATATCAATTCAAACCAAATTAAGGTTTATCCAAACTAGTCGGGATTAGAGAACCTTACCGAAGTAATCATTTGTTTTATTTCCCAATCCCAACCTATTTATCCCATGGAGCACAACAGGTAGTACTTCATATCTAACACCACGTTGTTATTGGTAAATTCAATTACCATTTCACGTTCAAATCTAATTAAAGATTTAACTATCGCTTGGAGTAAAACTGGTGGTACTCCATTCTCGATCATTTCATGAATTCGATAATTTTAATCATCCCATTCACATTCCAATCTAATTAAAGATTCATTAAAACTCTAATTTAGTTTTAATCTCCAAAAATCATTTTTTAATGATTTTTCAAAGTTAAGAAATTAATCTTATCTTTAACTGGGTTAAAGAACTAATGTCATTTAAAACACAGCTCACGATAAACCCAAAATCACCTTCCATTAATTATGGAATCTTCACCGAAAAACAAATCAATATATAATCAATATCAATTTCCATATCCGACTAATAATATAAATGGAATAACGGCAAAGCCTTTTAAATTCCAGATGTATTAACAGTCTTCCTCCACAGAAGTTCACTTCGATTATTATCAATCGAATTTCATTCAATTCCAATTTAATATATTAAATTGGAAAACTTTACTTTGGAAAATTCCCGTAAAATCTTCAATAAAAAGATTTATAAATTCAAAATCCCATTTCACTGTAAATTGGGTTAAAGAACGAATGTCCTTGAAAACACAGTTCATGATAAACCCAATTCACATTCCATTTTATTCCAATTATTAAATATAATTGCAAACTCTAACAATCTTAATTAAAAGATTTATTCTCTTCACATGGGGTTTAAGAACAGTTTTACTGAAGACCCCATCCCATCAGCCTCTAACCATAAATTTGTAAGAGAACAATTTCCTAAATATTAATCCCAAAGGCCGAAACCAACATCAGATCAATACCCATGAAACCATTCAACTTAGCTAATCTCCAGTTAGTTTCTAATTTTCTTAACTCCATTGGGTATAAGAATGGTATTATTAAAGATACCATTCACAGCAAACCCAAAATCTCATTCCTTTGTTAATCGGGTTAAAGAACAAGTGTTCTTTAAAACACCATTCACGAAAAAACCCAAAAACCAATTTCAATTTAATTCCAATTAAATGTTAATTAATTGATAAACTTCATTAAATCTTAATAAAAAGATTTATATCTTTTCTCAACCGGGTTTAAGAACAGTGTCATTTAAGATACAGTTCACGACAAACCCAAAATCCAATTCAATATTAAATACAAGGCTCTGAATAGAAATTATATCGGCTTATATTCAATATCAAATTCTAAAATCAACAAATATCGTATTGGGAATAACGATATATATATCTTCCAAATTCCTCCACAATATCCGTATAATCATGGAATCCAATATCGAAATATTCCGAAGATAATTTCGATTCAAATCCATTCCATTTCATATATTGGAAATTTTGGTTATTTTTAAAACCATTTCAAATCCAATTTATTTATTTAAAAATATTGGATTATAATTCTAGTTAATAACTAGTTCATTTCGATAAAAATATATTTTTATCTTTTCAAATATGGAATTTTTAATCCCAATTCTTTCCAAATCATTTATTATGATTTTAAAAAAATTATTAATATTTTTAATAATTTTATCAAGGCCCGTACAATCGATTTCCATAAACGGTCATCGAACTGCACTTACAGCGAATTATTCCAAATTTGATTTGGACATAATTCCAAACCCAACCGTTAGATTTCAAATCTCTTGTATACGTTAGAAAGCTCTTTTCGATACGAACCCAATGGTTTCGGTTTTAGGAGAATCTGATGGTCGAATCTCCCGTAACGTCAATTCGAAGTCAATGGTCGAAATTCGCGAACTTCCGTGGCGCGGCGCGTTCTATTCGGGCCATTAAATATATAATATATACATATATATTATATATTTCATCGATTTCAATTCAAAACGTATTTTATATATCGTTTTAAATTTGTTTTGAAAACGATTTCAACTTCATATTTAATTTTAAATCAAAATTGAATGTTCCATATCATTAATATATAACTGATAATATTTTCAAAACATTAGATTTTGAAATCAATTCCTTTTTGATATTCATTTTAAAAATGAATATAATCGGTATAAACATCATTCACGTCAAAATGGCGTTAGTCTAATCAACACAACTTTATATATTTAAATATATTCGTGTCCATCCCAAATCGGACATCAAAATCAGATTTTGATCCATTACTGAATATTATTTTAAAATATTCATTATTTTAAAATAATCGTCATTTTTAAAATATTCATTCTTTCTGAATTGGAATCAGACATAGTCAATTACCATATAATGTTGATTACATGGATTTCATACAACATGTGTACATAACAGCAATGATAAACAATCAACCATTATCCAGAGTACACTACACAACTGCATAAGCATTTAATATAAATAATTCACGCTTACACAGTCTGTCAACCAAGCGATCGACATATCACTAAACAATTGGGATTAGTGTACGTCAAATATCATCCCAACACCCGTGTGGGGTTTCAATCAACCAACACAGATTTTATTTGTGTAGTTGGGCGATGTGTAAAATTTATCGTCCCAATCAATATCAGTCAAATGGGTGTGCATAAACAAATCGTTTGATTTGTAAATGAATATTTATTTTATTCATATACATTGAAAATTATATTTTTAACGATAAAATATTTTATTTCAACTCATGAATATTTTATACAGTCCATTTCACATCACAACCAATTTTCACAACACAATCAAATCAAACAAGTCGTCCATGGTCTGTGGACGATGGGGAGCAGTTCATATATGCAGCTATAAAATAAATAACTGAACAATAAATTTTAGTGGGGAGTTCTCACATTTGTTTCCACTCCGTCAATCTTTAATTGACGGTTTTGGTACCGTTTGGATTTAAATTTGCTCCAAATTCAAACAAGCTCCAATTTGGACCCGGTCAATTTTGTTGTGAAGCTTTCGACTCCACGATCGCAAAGGATCCTGTTTCATGCGATTTAAAGTTCGTGGCAAAAAGATATTAATATACAAACATGGAATATTATTTAAATAATAAGATCACTATTCACCTCCTCCAAACGACACCCTCAACTTAAAATGCTCGCTATGGCGAAACCGTAAGTCGGAATTGCATGAAACTAGCGCCATTCTCTCCGTCTTCTCTCCCTCTTTCCGCTCCTAGTGGTCTCCCCTCCGGTTCGCTACATGGGCCCCACGATCTGCAGTTGAATGAAAAACTGCTGTTTCCGTTCATATTAGTGTTGCCATCGCCTCGGTGCTCCAAATGCCCCCAAAATTTTACAGTAGCTTCGTCTTGACCTCTCGGACAATTTTCCCTTTGGTCCTTTTGCCTGAAAATGTACGTATCGACGAGAAATTGCTCATCTTTGCGACTGTCCCGTTTTCAGCACCCCTCCAATCAAATTGACATTCCGGCCAACTCCGGCCACTTGGGACCATACCACCACCGCCAAAACCTTCGTATGCTTTCACTCTACCATCACTCCAAACCGCTCGACCTAATTCTCTATGTGAGGCCCATAGCAACCAAAATACGGAAACCAACCTGCTGCACTTCGAGCTCAATTCCGACCAAACCACCAGTCCAATCACAACCAAATTTTTACAGTTGCTAGTAGTCATCATGCTCTACAATCTCACAAAATTTTGTGGCTTAACTCTTTACGGTTTAGGAGATATAAATTATTTAGTTTCAGGGGATTTTTTGCAAAATTTCAGAAAATAGGAAGTGAGAGGGGCTGCTGCCAATTTTTGGAGGGAGAAGCGAGGTGTGGGTTTGTGGAGTGAAAAGATATTATATAGTGGTGGTTTATGAATTTTTTAGTATTTCTCTAGTAAGTGCTCTCTTCGTTCGACGTTTATTGATGCCACGGTTACACACGAACTCCGTTGGCGATGAAAATTGACATGCTGCTATGTCTTGACGATACGGTCCCAACAAAACTAGTTTCATCGAATTCCGAGTCTGTTTGCACAGAAAGCTCTATTTCTGTCTTAAATGACTGATCGATTCACAATTTATTGTATACGGCCACATACTATCTCGAAAAATTATGAAATTTGGAATTCTCTCTATGTTTTTCAAATATGGTTTCAACAAAACTAATCTCATCGAATTTGGAGATTGTTTGAAAAACGGACATTTTCCAGTCGATTAAATTCAAACTAAAATGACCAAACACGTTCAAATTCACCACGCTCACATATTGATTCCAAAAATTATGAAAATTGAAATCAAGAAATAACTTGACATTACGGATCCAACAAAAGTGGTCTCGTCAAAAACGGAGGTCATTTGCAAAATCGCTATTTTTAAGGGCTATATTTCCATAGCCACTATTCTGAATTTTCAACTGGGCATAACTTTTTATTCCCTCTATGAAATTTGGATATTTCACATTCGTTGAAAAGATATTTTCAAACAGATTCAAATATTTCTAGTTTCACTATAATCCGGTTTATTTTGAATCCTGTACATTCAATTGAAATTTGAAATCGAATTTTCAAACTACGCGCCATTTCCACTTCCTTTTATAATTAAATAAACATTTATATTCTAATTTCGATTTAAATAAATATATATGTTATAATTCTATCCAAAATAAATTCCTTGTCGTTATTATTTAAAATAAATCATTTTAAATTTTCAAAATTCATTAAATTTGCCAAAATAAAATTTTTAAATTAGTTCCGATTTTTCCGGGTTGTTACAATCTCCCCCACTTAAGATCTTTTCGTCCTCGAAAAGGAACGGAGCTGAAAGTTGTTTAACAAATCAACTCAACTTTTAGTTGGCTTTCATTCTTCAACTTTTCAGTTTCTAAGAATTTTCAAATTCTTCAAAAATTTGGCTAACACCCTAAATTTTTGAAAATTTTCGCCATAACCTCCTTTGTATGGGGAGCATCGGGAAAATCCCCAAACCTCCACACATGCTTTCTCATCTCAAAAAGAAAAAGGAAAAGTCAAGCGGCTAGCCAACCGGCTCAAAAAATCATCCCAACCCAAGAAATATAGTAAACATGTACCTATTTATCGGGCATACAATTTTATTCCTCTTCTCTAGCCTCTTTGCTGTGACCTGTTCAATGTATATACATGTATATGCATGCAATTCCAACCAGTTTTCAATTCAGCTCAAAATTTGATTCAATTTGGCTTAATGGTTCAAAATTTTAATTAATCAAACCAATAATCAAACAACACAATCAGCAATCAATTAGTGATTATCATTTCAAACACATAAATTGTTATATATACTAAAAATCCAATTTTGATGCCAAATCACAACAATAAGCCCTATCTAGTTTTGGTTCTCACACCAGTCAATTGGAAATATATAGATATCCAACTTTCGAAACTCGAACATAACACCGATGATGGGTACCCATCATCAGAATCATTCCCGGGCGACTAGAGTGTGATTCTATATCTATCTAGTATATTTGAGGCTTCAAATACACGTGGATCAGACGTATATTAAAATCTCTATATCCACGATTGTCCAAATTCAATATAAAATAAATATTCAAATACGTATTATAAGGTTTAAATTTTCAAAACAAAATTTGTTTTATTTTTTTTTTATTTTAAAAACAACACTCTTTACACTTGTCCTAGGACCCCACTGATCCTATCTCTAACGAGTTATTCTCATTGAATATTACTAATCCAATCGCTAATAAATTCTTTCGTTTGATTCTAATGTGTCTTGTTCTCGAGCTCTGTAAACCAAAGCTCTGATACCAACTGAAGCGACCCGAACTTCCCTGTGAAGGAAAGCCCGAATTGAGTTGAGAACATGACAAATCATAACACAAACAGAAGAACATTTCATTGCTTATTACGACAATTTGCATCAGAGTACAAGAATATACGGAGTATGAACAAATAATATACACTTGATAAATGACAGAGATTTACAAATTACAATGCATTGGAAACTAATACAAAACACAATTGAAAGAGATACACAGATACATGGCTTTCTGAATATCATTCCAGCTGTAAACCAGGATCCTGTGAATATAAATCTGAGAAACCAAAACTACTAGCTGCCCGTGTGGAAAATAGGGGAACCCATAGTTTAGGTTAAAACAATAAACTCCAGGTCAGTCATGTGACTGGCGTGAGAACTAAAACAGTTATTAGTTCTTTACTTTAAAACAAGGTAAATCAAGGGACTACGCCGTATAACACGGAACGGGTTTCCTCCCAAGAATACCAGTGCATAAAATAAACAGCGTAATGTTTTTTAGAAAAATGAAGCTATTATAAGACTCAGGTCCTATCACACAATGCAACGAAAGCCGAAGGATAGAGTTTTGCCTTATAATAGCCAAACATGTTTGGTACGTTTAAAACAAATCATTTTGATACTATTATAGTGTAAAGTTTATGAAAACAACTTCAAATATAAATGTATCAATCATAGACGGCATAGTGCCCCATCCTACTATGTCGCCATACTAGGCCCGATAATCAAAACCGAAATGTCACATATTGGAAGTTGGATTTCCATCTGTGAACCAAGGCAAGGGATCATCCTTACAGCTTCGAGACGCTCTAGCCCATGTCTTAGGACCCAGACTCAGGTGGGCCCTTGGATCGTCAGGGACGGTCCACTCGATGTGGATTAAAATTCCTGAACACTACGTTTCCCAGCCCTATGGGGCGTCAATCTGGTCTGAATAAAGACCATACTATCCATCGGCCCCGCAGTGCCGGTATATCCAAGGCGCCTCCCTATCCATCATCCACATAAGTAAAACATATGGGCGTGCAAAACCCAGACACCACTCCAGCTAGAAGGAAACGCATGTCCTCCCTGAGGTCCTCTCCTGTTTATGGTTCACACCGGGGTGTGAGGCTCGCGAATTAACGCTATACAAAGCTATGCTATATTAAAGCCGTGCTTTGATCATCAGCCACAAGACTCTTCTTTTCAACAAAAGCCTTGATCATTCGCATCTCAGCATGCCACAAAGGCAATTCACGCTATGCAACTGATGTCTACCAATCACATAGAATGAAATCCAATGTAAGACACACATCCACTTACAAGTTCGTTCTAGGTCTGAACGAAACCGGAGGCACCTTATTCCTCGTCCCATATGTCCAATACAGGAGAGAGGCCCTCGAAAATCCGGTCGATCTCCACGTACATCTGGACGATCACCACTTATTACCTTGTCTTGGGTGTACAACCCAATCAAGACATCAGTAATCATTCAAACGATGTGAAGACCTCCGGTCTTCAACCACCGTCTTCATCGTCAACTCATCGCCGATTCAGTTATTCAGAATGGAATAAACCCGGTCTTTCTGAATAAGTCGCATATATAATAAACAAGTGCTATAAAAACACAACATACACCTCATTCCAATTCGGAATATTCTTTTATTTAAATATTCATATCCTGTGGGAAAGGTTCCCATTAGTTTTATCAAAGATAAATTCTTTAAATTTATTCTTTAGTCTTCCTTTGGATATCAATTCAAACCAAATTAAGGTTTATCCAAACTAGGTATTAGCGAACCTTACCGAAGTAATCATTCGTTTTATTTCCCAATCCCAACCTATTTATCCCATGGAGCAAAACTGGTAGTACTCCGTATCTAACACCACGGTGTTATCGATAAATTCAATTACCATTTCACGTTCAAATCTAATTAAAGATTTAACTATCGCTTGGAGTAAAACTGGTGGTTCTCCATTCTCGATCATTTCATGAATTCGATAATTTTAATCATCCCATTCTGTAACGACCCAGAAAATCTGAACCAATTTAAAATTTTTAAATTGGCTAAAATAATGGATTTTAATTATTTAAAATAAATATTTTAAATAATGGCGATGAAAACTGAGTTGAAATCGACATTTGAAAACCAATATAATTAATTATAATTATATATAGAATTGAAAATGGCGCGGTAGTTCGATAATTCGATTTCAAACTTCAATTGAATATACCGGGTGCAAAACAATCCGGATTATAGTGAAACCAAAAATAATGGAATCTAATTGATAATATCTTTCTAACGAATCCGACCAATCGAAATTTGATAGCGGGAGTCAAAGGATATGTCCAGTTGAAAATTCTGAATAGTCGCTATGGAATTCAGGCCCTTAAAAATGGACATTTTGCAGATGACCTCGGATTTCGACGAAACCACTTTTGTTGGATCCGCAGTGTCAAGTTATTGCTAGATTTCAAATTTCATAATTTTTAGAATCAATATGTGAGCGTGGCAAAGGAAAACGCGTTTGACCAGTTTCTGTTGATTTTAATCGAATGGAAATTGGCCATTTTGCAAACGGTCTCAGAATTCGACGAAACTAGTTTTGTTAGGACCGTATCGTCAATACGAAGCTAGAAAATATTTTTCTGAAAATTTTCTAGTTAGTATGTGGCCCCGGTAATTTGAAACGTGCGTTTAAAATTCAATATAGTGATTTAAATGAAAATTCAAAAGGAAACTGATTGTAACAATCGAATCAGCTTGCGATACATATCCCATTGTGTTCGGAATGGGGGTTAAACGCTATGGACGACAGGCGGTGGGCCTCGTTTCGTGGTCGTGGGTAAAAGTCAACTTTAAATAATTAAATAAAATATATATATATATATATAATTTTAATTTCCCTCCCCCCCTTTATCTTCAGAGCCCCCCCCCCCCCCCCCCGTTCACTTTTATTTTCAGTAAGAAAAAAAAAAAAAACAAAACCTAAATCGAATCGCGTCGCTTCCCCCCTGACCTCGACGCCGACGAAGCCTCCCCCCCCATCGCACGAGCTCCGACGAAGCCTCCCCCCCCATCGCACGAGCTCTGACGAAGCCTTCCCCCCCATCGCACGAGCTCCGACGAAGCCCCCCCCTCGCTGACGACGCTGAAGCCGCCGTCCATACCTTGAAGCCCTCCGACGTCTGCGAAGACCTCCCCCCCCTCTCTGTAAGAATTTCTGTTTATTTTATTATTTTATTTTTATTTTATAAAAACCGAATTTAATAATGATTTTGTTTTAAAAATAAAAACTGAAAATGTTTAAAAATAAAAACTGAATATTTTTAAAGGTATAAAACTGAATATTTTTAAAGGTATAAAACTGAATATTTTTAAAAATAAAAACTGAAAATGTTTAAAAATAAAAACTGAATATTTTTAAAGGTATAAAACTGAATATTTTTAAAGGTATAAAACTGAATATTTTTAAAAGTAAAAACTGAATATTTTTAAAGGTATAAAACTGAATATTTTTAAAGGTATAAAACTGAATATTTTTAAAGGTATAAAACTGAATATTTTTAAAAGTAAAAACTGAATATTTTTAAAGGTATAAAACTGAATATTTTTAAAGGTATAAAACTGAATATTTTTAAAAGTATTAAAACAGGAATTTTTAAGAAAGTAAAAACAGATTTTTATAAAAGTATTTTAAACTGATTTTCTTTAAAAGATTAAAACTGTTTTGAAAGAAAGGTTAAAACTGATTTTTCGAAAAAGGATTTGAACTTTAAAAAGGAAAAATCATATTTTTATATATCGAAAGTCAAAAGGAAAAATCATATTTTTATATATCGAAAGTCAAAAGGAAAAATCATATTTTTATATATCGAAAGTCGAAGTAAAAATTCGATTTTTATATATTGAATAGCATCGTAAAAGTTCGATTTTTACATGTGTAGAGAATACGGGCGAAAGCGACAAAAGGCGAAGATTTTATACAAGGAAGTGTCGTGCAGTTGGATAGCTATTGGTGAGATTTCTGATTTAAAATTTATATATATACGTGTGAAGTAAAAGTGAATTGCTATATATAAATATATATATATATATATATATATATATATATATATATATATATATATATATATATATATATACGCCCCTCGTCCACAAACCATGGACGATATTTATTGGTTGAAATTGTTGTGAAAATTGAATGGTTGTTTGGGATTGTTTGTGATTGATATTGGTAGATTGTGGTTGAAAAATACCCATTGGTGGTTGTGAAATATTTGGTTGAAACCACTTAGGATTAGTTTGTGGAAATGAAATAAATATATACATGCCGCCTGCGTGCGAACTAGATGCATGATTCCCATTGTCAAAAACCGCGAGGTTTTAAGGTAGAGCGAGGAGCCGTACTAGGGACGGTCCCGGTGTAACTACCCTGCCGTTATGCTGCCGAAATTTTGAATAATATTTGTGTGTTTGAATTATTTTCATATGCTTAAACTATATTTATTCATTGTATAGAAAACATTCATGTGTTGAATTGATATTCATTCGTTGTTTAGAAATTCATGTGTTGAATGGTATTCATATTTTGAAATAAATTGTTCGATAATAAAAATCACATTTTTATCTATATATAAAAACTATAGAAAACATTCATGTGTTGAATTGATATTCATTCGTTGTTTAGAAATTCATGTGTTGAATGGTATTCATATTTTGAAATAAATTGTTCGATAATAAAAATCACATTTTTATCTATATATAAAAACTATAGAAAACATTCATGTGTTGAATTGATATTCATTCGTTGTTTAGAAATTCATGTGTTGAATGGTATTCATATTTTGAAATAAATTGTTCGATAATAAAAATCACATTTTTATCTACATATAAAAACTATTGAAAACATTCATGTGTTGAATTGATATTCATTCGTTGTTTAGAAATTCATGTGTTGAATGGTATTCATATTTTGAAATAAATTGTTCGATAATAAAAATCACATTTTTATCTATATATAAAAACTATTGAAAACATTCATGTGTTGAATTGATATTCATTCGTTGTTTAGAAATTCATGTGTTGAATGGTATTCATATTTGGAAATAAATTGTTTTATGATAAAAATCCCATTTTTATCACCAACTTGAACTATATAGAAAAATAGTGTTTTGAAATGAATTGTTTTACAATAAAAATCACATTTTTATTGTATGCATAAATCGTTGAAATGTGAAGGGTTAAAATAGCCACTCGTTCAAAATAAACATATATGAGTTGAAATATTCATTAATTAGCTAATGAAATGATTTGCACCTATTTATGTAACATTAGAATGAATGGAGTTTTTAAACCAAATAGAAATCAAATATGAAGTCGAATAGAAATTGAAAAATGATATGAACTGTATATATATGTACATGCAATATTCATTGAACAGGTTATAACAAAGGGGCTAGAGAAGAGGAATAAAATTTTGTGCCCGACAAATAGGTACACATTTACTGATTTGTTTGGGTGATGATTTTGAGCCTGTTGGCTAGCCGCTTGGCTTTTTCTTTTTCTTTTTGAGATTAGAAGGACCGGGAACGCTATTTGCGATTTCCCGACGCTCCCGGTGCAGGGGAGGTTATGGCGAAATTTTTCCAAAATTTAAGGTGTTAGAAAAATTATTGAAGTGAAAACGATATTGAAATTGTTGAATGAACTATATTTATATAAATATATAAATATAAATAAAATTAAAACGAAACGAAGCCGTGCAGTTCGTATTTTGAAACCGTGATTTCAAACGACTAGTACGGGAAATCCGACCATTGGATTTTCCCGAAATCTCAACCGTCGGGTTCGCCTTGGAATAATCTTTCCAACGGCACCAACCTTGTAAAAATCCAACGGTTGGATTGTCTGGAATGTTTAATTCAAATCTGAAGAAAAACAGCGCCAGAAACGATTATATTTATTTATATATATAAATATAATTATATTTAATCGAATAACGACGCTGCAGTTCGTATTTTGAAATCGAAACTTCAAACGATTGTACCGGGAGATCCGACCGTCGGATTTTCCCGAAACTGGAACCGTTGGATTCGTTTTGAAAAGACCTTTCTAATGATGTAAATTTTGTGAAGATCCAACGGTTAGATTTTCAGATATGTGTAAATCAAATCTGAAGAAAAACAGCGCCACAGCCACGTTATGGCCCGAAACGTCGTTTTGAATATAATAGCTATTTTAAAATAAATAAAAATAGCGATAAATAGTTATAAAATATCGTAAGCGATATGGAATGGAAATAAACTGAATTTGCTTGATTTATGTGGCTTTTGATGGTTGAATGTGTTTGGTGTGAAAATTACATTAAAGAACACAATTGGTGTTGTCGAATAATTTAACCATTGAAACAAATCGATTTGAAATTCTAAATATACGTGAATTATTTGAAAAGGCCGAGTTAATTCTCATTTCGAATAATCGACCGACGATTGAAATTCGAAGATGAAGACGATGGTCGAAGACCGGAGATCTTTACCTCGTTTGGATGGTAACCGAGGTCCTGATTGGGAGGCATCCCGAAATATGGATAATGAGTGGTGATCGTTCAGACGTACGTGTTGATCGAAGGGTTTGCGAGGTATTTAGTGCCTCCGGTTTCGTTCAGACTCAGAACGGACTTGTAAATGGACTGTGTGTCTGACATAGGATTTATTCTGTGTGGCATGCTAAGATGCAGTGATCAGGGCTTCTGTTGAAAAGCAAAGTCTTGTGGTGATGATCAAAGCACCGCCTGTGTGGCGTAGCTTTGTGTATAACGTGAATTCGCGAGCCTCACACCCCGGTATGAACCAGAAACGGGAGAAAGGACCTCAGGGAGGGCCTACGTTTCCTCCTAGCTAAAAGTGGCGTCAGTGGTTTTACACGCCCTGACGAGTTTGACTTATGTGGTTGTTGCTGTTGCGAGGCGCCTCGGTTAGATTGGACGATCCGGGTCCGATGGAGTCACTTGTTGGCTCGCTTACGCCCCAAAGGGCGGCGAAACGTAGTGCTCAGGCATTTTAATCCACTCCGTGTGGACCGGCCCTGTCGCTCCTAGGGTCACTCGAGCTCTGATCCTGAGACTCGGGCTAGGCAGTCTCGAATTCGGTAAGGACTATCTTTTGCCTTGGTTCATGACGGAAATCCAATTTCCAAATACGTGACCGTGCGGTTTTGATTGTATACCTATATATGGCGACATAGTGGTATGGGGCATTAATGCCGCCTATGATTGATAGTTATGATTTGAAATTGTTTTCAAAACATATAAACACTAGCAATAATATCAAATGCCCTTTGTTTTATTCGTATCAAGCATATCTTGGCCGTTATAAGGTAAAAACTCTATCCTCCGGTTTGCGTTGCATTGTGTGATGGGAACTGAGTCTTATAACGGCTTCATTTTTATAAAAAGCATAACGATGTTAAAAAGAAAGATTTGTTTTAAAGCACTGGCAATCCAGTGGAGTAAACCCGTTCCACGAAAGTGGCGTGGTCCTGTGATTAGCCATATTATATATGTGTTGAGTAGATTTCTCATACCAGTCCCATGACTGACTCGTAGTTTGTTTCACTCTCAAACTCGGGTGCCCCCTTTTTCTACACGGGCAGCCTTGTATTCAGGTTTAGCTGGTTCTTTCTGGATAGCTGGAGCTGAAGATGGATTCTATCATTTATTTCTTTTTATGCTGTTCAGCTCCTATTGTACATATTTTGTTTATTTCCGCTGTAGACATTTATGTATAGCTGAACTGTTTGTACTAAGTAAGATCCTGTATACTGTGTAACTCTGATGATTACTTTTATCCAGTATATTTTGTTGTTCATTCTGGTGTATTTATTTAATTCTGTTCTGCTATTATCTGTTTCTGTGTTATATTCCAAAGATAACCTTGTTTCCGTGAGAACGGGAAATCGGGTCGTCTCAACGTGGTATCAGAGCTTTGGTTAAGCTTAGTTCTGGAATATAACATTTGAACGAACTCGTCAGAAATAGAACCAGTAGTGTTCTAGGACGGGTAACTCTATACAGATAGGATCAGTAATATCCTAGTATGAGTAAAGCAGAATGAAATTACACCTTGATAGACACATTTACATTTGAAGTATGTGTTTCTATATGTTAAACTATCTTTTCTGTGACCTGACACTTGATCTGCTAATTGCAGAAGTACTAGAAAAATGAGTGCCAGAAACAGAAGGAATACAGAACCCGATCTAGAGGCTCTATTAAAGAAATATCGAAATCTGAACGGAGCGCAATTCTCGGGTAATGAATCTATTATTCAAACTCAAGCTTGGTTGAGTTCTGTCGAAAGAATCTTTGAGCATATCCAGCTGAGAGATGACTAGAAACAGTTAGTAGCATCTTGGGCGCTCAAAGAAGAAGCTTTAATCTGGTGGGAAACAATCATCAAAGATAATCCAGAAGGTGATATCACCTGGGACAGATTCAAAGTGATTTTCCTAGAGAGATTTACTCCTCCCGAAGTAACCGAGAGATTATGTGATGAATTTTCTTATCTAATACAAGCTGATATGACCATTCAGGAATATCATAAGAAATTCAATGAACTTGCTCACTTCGCTCCTCATCTAATTCAAAATCCGAAGAGGAAAAATCTGAGATTTATTCACGGACTTCAAAGGAAATACCAGAATAAAGTATTGGGGCATGTGAAGCTTCCTTTTCCAGAAATGATTTATATGGCTTATCAGTATGAAGATCTCCATAAGAAAGGAATGTTACGTGACGAAGAAGAAGTCAGTTCTAGTGACAAAGCAGAGTCGGAAACTGATATTCCAGAAGCCAGTGAGGGGTCTGAGGTCAGTAACAAGCCCGAGGCAGACCGGAAGAGGGCCAGATCCGAAAAAGAACCGGCAACGACTGCCACATGTTCTAACTGCAATAAACAGGGGCATCTGACCAGGAAGTGTAAAACCTCGAGGAAACGAAAGAGAGGGTCTAAACCCGATAACCAGTTTAGAGAGAATAGAAAGTGCAGTCAATGCCATCAGTTCGGTCATCTTTCAAAGGCCTGCCCGCTATTCAGAAAACCTAAAGCAGTACATGTAAATGAAGTGGTAGAAGTACCGACCTCTTCGTCTGATCAGGAAAGGTCTGATGTTTTAGAAGGCACGCTCAATGTCAAAAACATTCCAGTTAAAGTACTGTTTGACACTTTATAGCAAAGAGTGCAGTCAAGAAACTGGATTTGAATCTGAAAAAGCTCAAAGAGCCAATGACTGTCCAAAATCCAGTGGGAGGTTCCATTAATCTCAGTTGGGTTTGTGCAGTACCCGTCTCTTTTTCTTGCTATAAATTCCCTATTATCTCTATCGTCATGAATTTTAATGAATTCGATCTTATTCTGGGATTGGATTGGCTAACCATGTATGAAGCTGAAGTTAAATGCGCCGAGAGGGTGGTTAAAGCAAAGGCCCAATCGGGGAATTATATAACCATACCATGTGAAGGCCCGACCTCAAATAGAAAAGACTTCTGGGCAGCTTTGGATGTTTCCCCAGCTCAAATAGAAAATGTCCCTGAAGTCATAGAGGATATTCCTGACCTCATCAAAGACATTCCTGTCGTCAAGAACTATGCGGATGTGTTCGAAGAAGTTGTTCGCTTACCTCCGCAAAGAGAAATAGATTTCAAGATTACTTTGATTCCCAATGCAAGGCCGGTAGTTCACGCTATTCGAAGAATGTACTTGAAAGAGAAGGAGGAATTAGACAATCAAACACGACAGCTAGTGTGGAAAGGTCTAATCAGGCCTAGTTTCTCTGATTGGGGTGCAGCAGTGGTATTTGTCCCAAAATCTGACGGTACTCTACGTCTATGTGTGGATTATCGTGATCTGAACAAACAGACAATAAAGAATAAATATCCATTGCCGCGAATAGATGATTTGTTGGATCGATTAAATGGAGCACAAGTATTTTCAAGAATGGACCTAGCTACAGGTTTCCATCAACTTCGAATTGCCGAAGAGTGTGTTCCAATGACAGCGTTCAGAGGCCCCGACTTATTCTACGAGTGGTTAGTAATGCCGTTCGGCTTATGTAACGCTCCAGCTTACTTCGTCGATCTGATGAACAGAGTATTCAGAGGAGTATTGAATAAATTTGTTCTGGTTTTTATTGATGATATTCTAATCTTCTCTAAATCAAAGGCCGAACATGAAAAGCATCTGGAACAAGTGTTAGAAATTCTCAGACGGAATGTATTAAAAGCCAAGTTTTCCAAATGTATATTCTGGCAAGATGAAGTGAAATTTCTGGGCCATGTCGTATCGAAAGATGGAATCGCTGTGGATCCAAGCAAAATCACAGCTATTCAGAATTGGAAACAGCCCAGTACTCCCACTGAAGTCCGCAGTTTTCTCGGATTGGCTAGCTATTACCGAAAGTTCGTTAAAGACTTTTCGAAGATATCGGGCCACTTAACGAAGCTTACAAAGAAGCATTCTAAGTTCAAATGGACTCAAGAAAGTGAGGAGGCTTTCGAAGAGCTGAAGTTAAGATTAACGACAGCTCCAGTGTTAACCATCATTGATGGCAACCAGGATTTAAAAGTCTGGACTGATGCGTCTAGAGAAGGCCTTGGAGCAGTGTTAATGCAAAGAGGCCAAGTAATTGCTTATGCTAGTCGTCAACTGAAGCCACACGAGAAGAACTACGTAACTCATGATCTTGAGTTATTGGCTATCATATTCTCTTTGAAAATCTGGAGACACTATCTTCTGGGCGAGAGATTTGAACTGTTTACGGATCACCAGTCGTTAAAGTATCTGTTCACTCAGAAGGACTTGAATTTGAGGCAGCAACGTTGGCTGGAGTTTCTTGCAGCATATGACTTCGAAATTATATATACTCCAGGAAAAGCCAATGTCGTGGCCGATGCGTTAAGCAGAAAGAATGTAATGATCGCCAGCTTTATTATCACAACATCCTTGATTGACAGAATATCTATTCTTCAGAAGGAGGATAACTTTATTAAGGATATGATTAAAAGGATTTGGAAAGGTGAACCCTCGTGTTTTCAAATAGATAACGACGAGACCTTGAGATTAAAAGGAAGGATTTGTGTTCCTGACATCCCCGAACTCAAAAGGGAAGTGTTAGACGAGTGTCACAAGTCCAAGCTGAGTATCCATCCTGGTGTGGCCAAAATGTATAACGATCTCAAAAGAACATTCTGGTGGAAGGCTATGAAAAGAGACGTTTCAATATATGTTAGCCGATGCCCTACTTGCCAGCTAGTCAAAAGTGATCAACAGAAACTAGCTGGATTGTTACAACCACTAGAAGTTCCTGGGTGGAAGTGGGAGCATATTTCTATGGATTTCATTGATGGTTTGCCCAGAACCAGAAAAGGAAATGACAGTATTTGGGTGATCGTAGATCGTTTCACGAAGACCGCCCATTTTATACCTGTCAGATCAAATAGAACTGCTCAGAGTCTGGCACAGATATACTTCAGGGAAATAGTTAGACTGCATGGAGTGCCGCTCAGTATAGTAAGTGATAGAGATACAATCTTCACTAGCAAATTCTGGGAAGCATTTCAAGTCGAGCTGGGAACGAAGTTAAACTTGAGCACCGCTTATCATCCTCAGACAGACGGTCAGACTGA
Organism: Allium sativum; assembly: GCA_030737875.1. Lineage (NCBI taxonomy): Eukaryota > Viridiplantae > Streptophyta > Magnoliopsida > Asparagales > Amaryllidaceae > Allium > Allium sativum. The sequence goes on along the minus strand of CM060909.1, from coordinate 671,880,041 downwards.
GAGGGTAAATCGTATTTTAGAAGATCTATTGCGGGCTTGTATTCTAGATTTCGGTGGATCATGGGAAGACCATCTGCATTTGGCTGAATTCTCTTATAACAACAGCTACCAGGCGAGTCTGACAATGTCGCCATTCGAAGCATTGTATGGTAGACCGTGCCGATCTCCTGCTTGTTGGGTCGAGCCTGGGAATAGACTTGTGTTGGGTCCCGATATGATTCGAGAAGCTGCCGACAAAGTCGATTTTATTAAGAAACGATTGCTCGCCGCTCAAAGCCGACAAAAGAGCTATGCCGATAAAAGAAGAAGAGATATATCCTTCGAAGTTGGAGACTATGTATATTTGAAAGTATCGCCGATGAGAGGAGTTATCAGGTTCGGTAAAACTGGAAAGTTAGCGCCTAAATTTATTGGTCCGTTTCCTATTCTGGAACGGATTGGTACTCTCGCTTACAGGGTCAAACTGCCTGACTGGCTGCCTGGAGTTCATGATGTATTTCATATATCTCAACTTCGAAAGCATGTTCATGATCCAGACTTGATCGTGGAAGAAGCAGCTCAGCAGGATATTGAAATTACTCCAGAATTAGCTGTGAGGCGTGAGCCGCTGAAGATCATCGGCAAAGAAACCAAAGAACTGAGGAACAAGAAGGTTCGCTTAGTCAAAGTGAAATGGAGTGGAGATCCGCGAGATTGTACTTGGGAAACTGAGGAGTGCATTCAGAAAGCTTATCCTAGATGCCGAGTGGATATCTCTGATTGACTCCGGTGCAAGGTACATTTACCATACTTTGCATTACCATTTAATTCTCTATTCTGTTGCTATTTCCTTCCCGTGGATGTGCACTATTTATTCTATACTCTGAATATTAAAAACAAATTGGTTGTTGTATTTTGTGATTGTAGATTTATCAAGCCACTTTCGACTTTATTCCTTTTCGGGGACGAAAAGTTTTAAGTGGGGGAGATTGTAACGACCCAGAAAATCTGAACCAATTTAAAATTTTTAAATTGGCTAAAATAATGGATTTTAATTATTTAAAATAAATATTTTAAATAATGGCGATGAAAACTGAGTTGAAATCGACATTTGAAAACCAATATAATTAATTATAATTATATATAGAATTGAAAATGGCGCGGTAGTTCGATAATTCGATTTCAAACTTCAATTGAATATACCGGGTGCAAAACAATCCGGATTATAGTGAAACCAAAAATAATGGAATCTAATTGATAATATCTTTCTAACGAATCCGACCAATCGAAATTTAATAGCGGGAGTCAAAGGATATGTCCAGTTGAAAATTCTGAATAGTCGCTATGGAATTCAGGCCCTTAAAAATGGACATTTTGCAGATGACCTCGGATTTCGACGAAACCACTTTTGTTGGATCCGCAGTGTCAAGTTATTGCTAGATTTCAAATTTCATAATTTTTCGAATCAATATGTGAGCGTGGCAAAGGAAAACGCGTTTGACCAGTTTCTGTTGATTTTAATCGAATGGAAATTGGCCATTTTGCAAACGGTCTCAGAATTCGACGAAACTAGTTTTGTTAGGACCGTATCGTCAATACGAAGCTAGAAAATATTTTTCTGAAATTTTTCTAGTTAGTATGTGGCCCCGGTAATTTGAAACATGCGTTTAAAATTCAATATAGTGATTTAAATGAAAATTCAAAAGGAAACTGATTGTAACAATCGAATCAGCTTGCGATACACATCCCATTGTGTTCGGAATGGGGGTTAAACGCTATGGACGACAGGCGGTGGGCCTCGTTTCGTGGTCGTGGGTAAAAGTCAACTTTAAATAAAAAAAAAATATATATATTATTTTAATTTCCCTCCCCCCCCTTATCTTCAGAGGCCCCCCCCGTTCACTTTTATTTTCAGTAAGAAAAAAAAAAAAAACCTAAATCGAATCGCGTCGCTTCCCCCCCTGACCTCGACGCCGACGAAGCCTCCCCCCCCATCGCACGAGCTCCGACGAAGCCTCCCCCCCATCGCACGAGCTCTGACGAAGCCTTCCCCCCCCATCGCACGAGCTCCGACGAAGCCCCCCCCCCCTCGCTGACGACGCTGAAGCCGCCGTCCATACCTTGAAGCCCTCCGACGTCTGCGAAGACCTCCCCCCCCCTCTCTGTAAGAATTTCTGTTTATTTTATTATTTTATTTTTATTTTATAAAAACCGAATTTAATAATGATTTTGTTTTAAAAATAAAAACTGAAAATGTTTAAAAATAAAAACTGAATATTTTTAAAGGTATAAAACTGAATATTTTTAAAGGTATAAAACTGAATATTTTTAAACATAAAAACTGAAAATGTTTAAAAATAAAAACTGAATATTTTTAAAGGTATAAAACTGAATATTTTTAAAGGTATAAAACTGAATATTTTTAAAAGTAAAAACTGAATATTTTTAAAGGTATAAAACTGAATATTTTTAAAGGTATAAAACTGAATATTTTTAAAGGTATAAAACTGAATATTTTTAAAAGTAAAAACTGAATATTTTTAAAGGTATAAAACTGAATATTTTTAAAGGTATAAAACTGAATATTTTTAAAGGTATAAAACTGAATATTTTTAAAAGTATTAAAACAGGAATTTTTAAGAAAGTAAAAACAGATTTTTATAAAAGTATTTTAAACTGATTTTCTTTAAAAGATTAAAACTGTTTTGAAAGAAAGGTTAAAACTGATTTTTCGAAAAAGGATTTGAACTTTAAAAAGGAAAAATCATATTTTTATATATCGAAAGTCAAAAGGAAAAATCATATTTTTATATATCGAAAGTCAAAAGGAAAAATCATATTTTTATATATCGAAAGTCGAAGTAAAAATTCGATTTTTATATATTGAATAGCATCGTAAAAGTTCGATTTTTACATGTGTAGAGAATACGGGCGAAAGCGACAAAAGGCGAAGATTTTATACAAGGAAGTGTCGTGCAGTTGGATAGCTATTGGTGAGATTTCTGATTTAAAATTTATATATATACGTGTGAAGTAAAAGTGAATTGCTATATATAAATATATATATATATATATATATACGCCCCTCGTCCACAAACCATGGACGATATTTATTGGTTGAAATTGTTGTGAAAATTGAATGGTTGTTTGGGATTGTTTGTGATTGATATTGGTTGATTGTGGTTGAAAAATACCCATTGGTGGTTGTGAAATATTTGGTTGAAACCACTTAGGATTAGTTTGTGGAAATGAAATAAATATATACATGCCGCCTGCGTGCGAACTAGATGCATGATTCCCATTGTAAAAAACCTCGAGGTTTTAAGGTAGAGCGAGGAGCCGTACTAGGGACGGTCCCGGTGTAACTACCCTGCCGTTATGCTGCCGAAATTTTGAATAATATTTGTGTGTTTGAATTATTTTCATATGCTTAAACTATATTTATTCATTGTATAGAAAACATTCATGTGTTGAATTGATATTCATTCGTTGTTTAGAAATTCATGTGTTGAATGGTATTCATATTTTGAAATAAATTGTTCGATAATAAAAATCACATTTTTATCTATATATAAAAACTATAGAAAACATTCATGTGTTGAATTGATATTCATTCGTTGTTTAGAAATTCATGTGTTGAATGGTATTCATATTTTGAAATAAATTGTTCGATAATAAAAATCACATTTTTATCTATATATAAAAACTATAGAAAACATTCATGTGTTGAATTGATATTCATTCGTTGTTTAGAAATTCATGTGTTGAATGGTATTCATATTTTGAAATAAATTGTTCGATAATAAAAATCACATTTTTATCTACATATAAAAACTATTGAAAACATTCATGTGTTGAATTGATATTCATTCGTTGTTTAGAAATTCATGTGTTGAATGGTATTCATATTTTGAAATAAATTGTTCGATAATAAAAATCACATTTTTATCTATATATAAAAACTATTGAAAACATTCATGTGTTGAATTGATATTCATTCGTTGTTTAGAAATTCATGTGTTGAATGGTATTCATATTTGGAAATAAATTGTTTTATGATAAAAATCCCATTTTTATCACCAACTTGAACTATATAGAAAAATAGTGTTTTGAAATGAATTGTTTTACAATAAAAATCACATTTTTATTGTATGCATAAATCGTTGAAATGTGAAGGGTTAAAATAGCCACTCGTTCAAAATAAACATATATGAGTTGAAATATTCATTAATTAGCTAATGAAATGATTTGCACCTATTTATGTAACATTAGAATGAATGGAGTTTTTAAACCAAATAGAAATCAAATATGAAGTCGAATAGAAATTGAAAAATGATATGAACTGTATATATATGTACATGCAATATTCATTGAACAGGTTATAGCAAAGGGGGTAGAGAAGAGGAATAAAATTTTGTGCCCGACAAATAGGTACACATTTACTGATTTGTTTGGGTGATGATTTTGAGCCTGTTGGCTAGCCGCTTGGCTTCTTCTTTTTCTTTTTGAGATTAGAAGGACCGGGAACGCTATTTGCGATTTCCCGACGCTCCCGGTGCAGGGGAGGTTATGGCGAATTTTTTCCAAAATTTAAGGTGTTAGAAAAATTATTGAAGTGAAAACGATATTGAAATTGTTGAATGAACTATATTTATATAAATATATAAATATAAATAAAATTAAAACGAAACGAAGCCGTGCAGTTCGTATTTTGAAACCGTGATTTCAAACGACTAGTACGGGAAATCCGACCATTGGATTTTCCCGAAATCTCAACCGTCGGGTTCGCCTTGGAATAATCTTTCCAACGGCACCAACCTTGTAAAAATCCAACGGTTGGATTGTCCGGAATGTTTAATTCAAATCTGAAGAATAACAGCGCCAGAAACGATTATATTTATTTATATATATAAATATAATTATATTTAATCGAATAACGACGCTGCAGTTCGTATTTTGAAATCGAAACTTCAAACGATTGTACCGGGAGATCCGACCGTCGGATTTTCCCGAAACTGGAACCGTTGGATTCGTTTTGAAAAGACCTTTCTAATGATGTAAATTTTGTGAAGATCCAACGGTTAGATTTTCAGATATGTGTAAATCAAATCTGAAGAAAAACAGCGCCACAACCACGTTATGGCCCGAAACGTCGTTTTGAATATAATAGCTATTTTAAAATAAATAAAAATAGCGATAAATAGTTATAAAATATCGTAAGCGATATGGAATGGAAATAAACTGAATTTGCTTGATTTATGTGGCTTTTGATGGTTGAATGTGTTTGGTGTGAAAATTACATTAAAGAACACAATTGGTGTTGTCGAATAATTTAACCATTGAAACAAATCGATTTGAAATTCTAAATATACGTGAATTATTTGAAAAGGCCGAGTTAATTCTCATTTCGAATAATCGACCGACGATTGAAATTCGAAGATGAAGACGATGGTCGAAGACCGGAGATCTTCACCTCGTTTGGATGGTAACCGAGGTCCTGATTGGGAGGCATCCCGAAATATGGATAATGAGTGGTGATCGTTCAGACGTACGTGTTGATCGAAGGGTTTGCGAGGTATTTAGTGCCTCCGGTTTCGTTCAGACCCAGAACGGACTTGTAAATGGACTGTGTGTCTGACATAGGATTTATTCTGTGTGGCATGCTAAGATGCAGTGATCAGGGCTTCTGTTGAAAAGAAAAGTCTTGTGGTGATGATCAAAGCACCGCCTGTGTGGCGTAGCTTTGTGTATAACGTGAATTCGCGAGCCTCACACCCCGGTATGAACCAGAAACGGGAGAAAGGACCTCAGGGAGGGCCTACGTTTCCTCCTAGCTAAAAGTGGCGTCAGTGGTTTTACACGCCCTGACGAGTTTGACTTATGTGGTTGTTGCTGTTGCGAGGCGCCTCGGTTAGATTGGACGATCCGGGTCCGATGGAGTCACTTGTTGGCTCGCCTACGCCCCAAAGGGCGGCGAAACGTAGTGCTCAGGCATTTTAATCCACTCCGTGTGGACCGGCCCTGTCGCTCCTAGGGTCACTCGAGCTCTGATCCTGAGACTCGGGCTAGGCAGTCTCGAATTCGGTAAGGACTATCTTTTGCCTTGGTTCATGACGGAAATCCAATTTCCAAATACGTGACCGTGCGGTTTTGATTGTATACCTATATATGGCGACATAGTGGTATGGGGCATTAATGCCGCCTATGATTGATAGTTATGATTTGAAATTGTTTTCAAAACATATAAACACTAGCAATAATATCAAATGCCCTTTGTTTTATTCGTATCAAGCATATCTTGGCCGTTATAAGGTAAAAACTCTATCCTCCGGTTTGCGTTGCATTGTGTGATGGGAACTGAGTCTTATAACGGCTTCATTTTTATAAAAAGCATAACGATGTTAAAAAGAAAGATTTGTTTTAAAGCACTGGCAATCCAATGGAGTAAACCCGTTCCACGAAAGTGGCGTGGTCCTGTGATTAGCCATATTATATATGTGTTGAGTAGATTTCTCATACCAGTCCCATGACTGACTCGTAGTTTGTTTCACTCTCAAACTCGGGTGCCCCCTTTTTCTACACGGGCAGCCTTGTATTCAGGTTTAGCTGGTTCTTTCTGGATAGCTGGAGCTGAAGATGGATTCTATCATTTATTTCTTTTTATGCTGTTCAGCTCCTATTGTACATATTTTGTTTATTTCCGCTGTAGACATTTATGTATAGCTGAACTGTTTGTACTAAGTAAGATCCTGTATACTGTGTAACTCTGATGATTACTTTTATCCAGTATATTTTGTTGTTCATTCTGGTGTATTTATTTAATTCTGTTCTGCTATTATCTGTTTCTGTGTTATATTCCAAAGATAACCTTGTTTCCGTGAGAACGGGAAATCGGGTCGTCTCACATTCATATTCCAATCTAATTGAAGATTCATTAAAACTCTAATTCAGTTTTAATCTCCAAAAATCATTTCTTAATGATTTTACAAAGTTAAGAATTAATCTTATCTTTAACTGGGTTAAAGAACTAATGTCATTTAAAACACAGCTCACGATAAACCCAAAATCGCCTTCCATTAATTATGGAATCTTCACGGAAAAACAAATCAATATATAATCGATATCAATTTCCATATCCGACTAATAATATAAATGGAATAACGGCAAAGACTTTTAAATTCCATATGTATTAACAGTCTTCTTCCACAGAAGTTCACTTCGATTATTATCAATCGAATTCCATTCAATTCCAATTTAATATATTAAATTAGAAAAGTTTACTTTGCAAAATTCCCGTAAAATCTTTAATAAAAAGATTTATAAAATCAAAATCCCATTTCACTGTAAATTGGGTTAAAGAACGAATGCCCTTGAAAACACAGTTCACGATAAACCCAATTCACATTCCATTTTATTCCAATTATTAAATATAATTGGAAACTCTAATAATCTTAATAAAAAGATTTATTCTCTTCACATGGGGTTTAAGAACAGTGTTACTGAAGAACCTATCCCATTAGTCTCTAACCGTAAATTAGTAAGAGAACAATTCCCTAAGTATTAATCCCGAAGGCCGAAACCAACATCAGATCAATACCCACGAAACCATTCAACTTAGCTAATCTCCAGTTAGTTTCTAATTTTCTTAACTCCATTGGTTTTAAGAACGGTATTATTAAAGATACCATTCACGACAAACCCAAAATCTCATTCCTTTGTTAATTGGGTTAAAGAACAAGTGTTATTTAAAATACCGTTCATGATAAACCCAAAAACCAATTTCAATTTAATTCCAATTAAATGTTGATTAATTGGTAAACTTCATTAAATCTTAATAAAAAGATTTATATCGTTTCTCAACTGGGTTTAAGAACAGTGTCATTTAAGATACAGTTCACGACAAACCCAAAATCCAATTCAATATTAAATACAAGGCTCTGAATTGAAATTATATCGGCTTATATTCAATATCAAATTCTAAAATCAACAAATATCGTATTGGGAATAACGATATATATATCTTCCAAATTCCTCCACAATATCCGTATAATCACGGAATCCAATATCGTAATATTCCGAAGATAATTTCGATTCAAATCCATTCCAATTCATATATTGGAAATTTTGGTTATTTTTAAAACCATTTCAAATCCAATTTATTTATTTAAAAATATTGGATTATAATTCTAGTTAATAACTAGTTCATTTCGATAAAAATATATTTTTATCTTTTCAAATATAAAATTTTAAATCCCAATTCTTTCCAAATCATTTATTATGATTTTAAAAAAATTATTAATATTTTTAATAATTTTATCAAGGCCCGTACAATCGATTTCCATAAACGGTCATCGAACTGCGCTTACAGCGACCTATTCCAAATTTGATTTGGACATAATTCCAAATCCAACTGTTAGATTTCAAATCTCTTGTATACGTTAGAAAGCTCTTTTCGATACGAACCCAATGGTTCCGGTTTTAGAAGAATCCGATGGTCGAATCTCCCGTAACGTCAATTCAAAGTCAATGGTCGAAATTCGCGAACTGCCGCGGCGCGGCGCTTTCTATACAGGCCATTAAATAAATAAATATATATATATATATTATATTTCATCGATTTCAATGCAAAACGTATTTTATAAATCGTTTTAAATTCATTTTGAAAACGATTTCAACTTCATATTTAATTTTAAATCAAAATTGAATATTTGATATCATTAATATATAAATGATAATATTTTCAAAACATTAGATTTTGAAATCAATTCCTTTTCGATATTCATTTTAAAAATGAATATAATCGATATAAACATCGTTCACGTCAAAAATGGTGTTAGTCTAACAACACAGCTTTATATATTTAAATATATTCGTGTCCATCCCAAATCGGACATCAAAATCAGATTTTGATCCATTACTGAATATTATTTTAAAATATCATTATTTTAAAATAATTGTTTTTTAAATATTCATTCTTTCTGAACTGGAATCAGACACAGTCAACTACCATATAAAGCTGATTATATGGATTTCATGCAACACGTGTACATAACAGAAATGATAAACAATCAACCATCATCCAGAGTGCACTGCCCAACTGCATAAGCATTAAATATATATAATTCATGCTTACACCGTCTGTCAACAAAACGATCGACATATCACTAAACAATTGGGATTTGAAACGACAAAGAATTTCGCTCGATCCGAATCAGTCACTAAACCGATCAAGACCGTTCGAAACGCCTTATCGTTTCGAGAATACAACAAAATAGAACGCAGACAGAAGAACATTTCATTGTATATTACAACAATTCCATCAGATACAAGAATATACAGAGCATAAATGAATAAAATACATTCGATAAATATCAGAGATTACAATACATTACATAGCAGCGGAAAACAATACAATATACAACTAGAAGTAATACGCGGATACAAAGCTTTCCGAGTATCGTTCCAGCTATAAATCAGGATCCTGTGAATATAAATCTTCAAAACCAAAACTACTAGCTGTCCGTGTCAAAATAAGGGCACCCAGAGTTTAGGTTAAAACAATAAACTCCAGGTCAGTCATGGGACTGGTGTGAGAACTAAAACAGTTATAAATAATTATTTTAAAGTTAGGCAAATCAAGGGACCACGCCGTATAACACGGAACGGGTTTCCTCCCAAGAATACCAGTGCATAAAACAAACAGCGCAATGCTAAATAAAGAAAAATGAAGCTATTATAAGACCTAGGTCCCATCACACAATGCAACGCAAGCCGGAGGATAGGGTTTTACCTTATAATAGCCAAATAATGCTTGATACGCTAAAAAAACAAATCTTTTATTACTATAAGTGTATAGTGTCAAAACAATTTCAATCATAAGTATTAATCATAGACGGCAAGGGTACCATATATCATGTCGCCAATACTAGGCTCTACAAATAAAACCGCAAATGTCACGTATTTGGAAGTTGGATTTCCATCTGTGAACTGAGGCAAGGCATCGTCCTCAACCGATTCGAGACTCTCTAGCCCGAGCCTCAGGAACTGCCGCAACCGCCCCTTGGATCGTCAGGGCCGGTCCACCGATGTGGATTATAATGCCTAAACACTACGTTTCCCCGCCCTTTGGGGGCGTAAATGAGCCAACAAATGACTCCATCGGCTTCACATAGTCACCGATATATCCGAGGCGCCTCGCAATAGCAACAAGCACATAAGTCAAACTCGTCAGCGCGTGTAAAACCAATGACGCCACTTCTAACTAGAAAGAAACGCATGTCCCCCCTGAGGTCCTTCTCCCGTTTCTGGTTTACAACCGGGGTTTGAGGCTCGCGAATCCACGCTACACAAAGCTATGCCACACAGGCAGTGCTTTGATCATCAACCACAAGACTCTGCTTTTCAAAAGAAGCCTAGATCATTTGCATCTTAGCATGCCACACAGGCAAACCACTCCATGCAACCGATATCCATGAATCACACAGAATGATATCCAATGTCAGACACATAGTCCATTTACAAGTCCGTTCTGGGTCTGAACGAAACAGGAAGCACCTAGTACCCCGCATATCCATCGATCTCCAAGTACGTCTGGACGACCACTAACTGATTCCCTCCCCTTGGGTGTACGTCCCAATCAAGATCATCAGTAATCACCCACACGACGTGAAGACCTTCGTTCATCGACCACCGTCTTCATCTTCGACTTATCGTCGTATCAGTTACTCAGAATGGGATAAACCCGGCCTTTCCGAGTAACTCGCGTATATAATAAACAAGTGTTACACAAACACAACATACGCCTCATTCCAATTCATCAGTCACTAACCGTAAATTAGCAAGAGAATAATTCCCCAAATATTAACCCCGAAGGCTGAAACCAACATCAGATCAATACCCAGGAAACCATTCTTCTTAGCTAACCTACAGTTAGTTTCTAAATTTCACATTCTTAGGGAGAGGTTCCCATTAATTTTATCAAAGACAAATTCCTTTAAATTTATTCTTTAATCTACTTTTGAATATCAATTCAAACTAGTCGGGATTAGCGATCCACACCGAAGTGATCATTTATTTTATTTCCCAATCCCAACCTATTCATCCCATGAAGTAAAACTGGTAATACTTCATATCTAACACCACAGTGTTATCGGTAAATTCAATTACCATTTCACGTTCGAATCTAATTAAAGATTTAACTATCTCTGGAGAAAAACTGGTGATACTCCATTCTTGATCTTTTCAATCTAATTAAAGATTCATTAAAACTCCACTTAGTTTTAATCTTTAACTGGGTTAAAGAATCAATGTCATTTAAAACACGGTTCACGATAAACCCCAAAATCACATCACACTTCAATCAGTCCCTTACCATAAATTAGCAAGTGAGCAATTCCCTAAATATTAACCCCGAAGGCCGAAACCAACATTAGATCAATACCCCAGAAACCATTCAACTTAACTAATCTCCAGTTAGTTTCTGATTTTATTAACTCCTTTGGGTCTAAGAACAGTATTATTGAAGATACCGTTCACGACAACCCAAAATCACATTCCATTAATTATCGGGTTAAAGAACAAGTGTTATTTAAAACACTATTCATGATAAACCCAAAAATCAATACCGATTCAATTCCAATTAAATATTATTTAATTGGTACACTTCATTAAATCTAAATAAAAAGATTTAATCTTTTTTTCGCTTGGGCTTAAGAACAGTGTTAATGAAGACACCATTCACGACAAACCCAAATCACATTTGATATTAAATACAAGGCTCTGAATAGAAAATATATCGGCTTATATTCAATATCAAATTCTACGACTAACAAATATCGTATTGGAAATAACGATATATATATCTTTCAAATTTCCATAACAACATCTGTATAATCACGAAATCCAACATCGAAATATTCCGAAGACAAATTCGATTCAAATCCATTCCAATGCAATTATTGGAAATTCTGATTATTTTCAAAACCATTTCAAATTCAATTTATTTATATTAAAAATAAATAAATTATTATTCTATTTCAAAACTAGTTCATTTCGATATATCTTTTCAAATATGGATTTTTTTTCATCCCAATTCTTCACAAATCATTTCTTATGATTTTACACAAATTATTGATATTTTTAATAATTTTATCAAGGCCCGTACAGTCGATTTCCATCAACGGCCATCGAACTGCACTTACAGCGACCATTTTCAAATTTGATTTGGCCATAATTCCAAATCCAACCGTTAGATTTCAAATCTCTAATATTCGTTAGAAATCTCTTTTCGATACGAACCCAATGGTTCCGGTTTTAGGAGAATCCGACGGTCGGATCTCCCGTGCTATCCATTCGAAGTCAATGGTCGAAACCGCGAACTTCCGCGGCGCGGCATGTTCTATTCAGGCCATTATATTATATATATAATATATATAATATATACTTCGTCGATTTCCTTTCGAAACGAAATTTATAAATCGTTTTAAATTCGTTTTCGAAACGATTTCAACTTCATATTCAATTTCTAATCAAAATTGAATATTCCAATATAAATTCGTTGTAATTTCATTTCAAAACGATTTCAATTCAATTTCAATTTAATTCGAATTTCAATTCATTTCAATTTAATTCGAATTCATTTCTATTCAATTTCAATTCGAATTCAATTCCATTCAATTTCAATTCGAATTCATTTCTATTCAATTTCAATTCGAATTCAATTCTATTCAATTTATCAGATTTTGAAATCACTTTCGATATTCATTGAAAAATGAATAAAATCGATATAAATATCGCTCGCGTCAAAATGGCGTCAAGTTAATCAACACGGCTTCATATATTTCTATTTTCAAATATTCTAAATGTGACGGCAAGGAATTTCGCTCGGTCCGAACCAGTCGCTAAACCGACCCAGACCGTTCGAAACGCCCTATCGTTTGAGAACATGACAAAATAGAACGCATACAGAAGAACATTTCACTATATATAACAACAGTGCATCAGATTACAAGAATATACAGAGTATAAATGAATATTACACAGAAATATCAGAGATTTAAATTACATTTAAATACATAGCAGCGGAAAATAATACAATACACAACTAGAAGAGATATACGGATACAAAGCTTTCCGGATATCGTTCCAGCTGTAAACCAGGATCCTGTGAATATAAATCTGCAAAACCAAAACTACTAGCTGCCCGTGTCGAAAATAAGGGCACCCAGAGTTTAGGTTAAAACAATAAACTCCAGGTCAGTCATGTGACTGGTGTGAGAACTAAAACAGTTATTAATCTTTATTTTAAATCATTAGGTAAATCAAGGGACCACGCCGTATAACACGGAACGGGTTTCCTCCCAAGAATACCAGTGCATAAAACAACAGCGCAATGCTAAATAAAGAAGAATGAAGCTGTTATAAGACCCAGGTCCTATCACACAATGCAACGCAAGCCGGGGGATAGGGTTTTCCCTTATAACAGCCAAAGAATGCTTGATACGTTTAAAACAAATCATTTGATACTATTATAAGTGCATAGTGTATGAAACAACTTCAAATCATAAGTATCAATCATAGGCGGCATGGGTACCATATATCATGTCGCCATATATAGGTTTACAAGTAAAACCGCAAATGTCACGTATTTGGAAATTGGATTTCCGTCTATGAACCGAGGCAAAAGATAGTCCTCAACCGATTCGTGACTCTCTAGCCCGAGCCACAGGACCCAGACTCAGGTGGGCCCTTGGATCGTCAGGGCCGGTCCACCGATGTGGATTAAAATGCCTGAACACTACGTTTCCCCACCCTATGGGGTGTAAGTCTGGTCCGTCAGCCGACCAGAAGCATCGGCCGAAACCGATATAACCGAGGCGCCTCGCAACAGCAACAACCACATAAGTCAAACTCGTCAGGGCGTGAAAAACCACTGACGCCACTTCTAACTAGAAAGAAACGCAAGTCCTCCCTGAGGTCCGTCTCCCGTTTTTGGTTCATACCTGGTGCGAAACACGCGAGGTAAACGTTACACAAAGCTACGCCACAAAGGCCGTGCTTTGATCATCACCACAAGACTTTGCTTTTCAACAGAAGCCTTGATCATTTGCATCTTAGCATGCCACACAGGCAAACCATCCTATGCAACCGATATCAGTCACACAGAATGAAATCCGGTGTCAGACACACAGTCCATTTACAAGTCTGTTCTGGGTCTGAACGAAACCGGAGGCACCTAGTACCCCGCATATCCATCGATCTCCAAGTACGTCTGGACGATCCCCAACTGTTTCCATCTTCTTGGGTGTACAGCCCAATCAAGATCATCAGTTATCACCCAAACGACGTGAAGACTTCCGGTCTTCGACCATCGTCTTCATCTTCGACTTATCGTCGTATCAGTTATTCAGAATGGGATAAACCCGGTCTTTCCGAATAACTCGCGTATATATTATAAAAGTGTTACACAAACACAACATACGCCTCATTCCAATTCATTAGTCACTAACCGTAAATTAATCAAGAGAATAATTCCCCAAATATTAACCCCGAAGGCCGAAACCAACATCAGATCAATATCCAGAAAACCATTCTGCTTGGCTAACCGACAGTTAGTTTCTAAATTTCACATTCAAATCTAATTAAAGATTTAACTATCGCCTGGAGCAAAACTGGTGATACTCCATTCTCGACCTTTTCAATCTAATTAAAGATTCATTAAAACTCCACTTAGTTTTAATCTGTGACTGGGTTAAAGAATCAGTGTCATTTAAAACACGGTTCACGATAAACCCAAAGTCACATCCCATTAATTATCGGGTTAAAGAACAAGTGTTATTTAAAACACTGTTCACGATAAACCCAAAAATCAATATTCATTCAATTCCAATTAAATATTATTTAATTGGTACACTTCATTAAATCTAAATCAAAAGATTTAATCTTTTCTCAACTGGGTTCAAGAACAGTGTTAGTGAAGACACCATTCACGACAAACCCAAATCACATTCATTAATTATCGGGTTAAAGAACAAGTGTTATTTAAAACACTGTTCACGATAAACCCAAAAATCAATATCAATTCAATTCCAATTAAATATCATTTAATTGGTACACTTCATTAAATCTAAATAAAAAGATTTAATCTTTTCTCAACTGGGTTCAAGAACAGTGTTAGTGAAGACACCATTCACGACAAACCCAAATCCCATTTGATATTCAATATAAGGCTCTGAATAGAAAATATATCGGCTTATATTCAATATCAAATTCTACGATTAACAAATGTCGTATTGGAAATAACGATATAAATATATATCTTTCAAATTTCCATAACCACACCTGTAATATCACGAATTCCAACATCGAAATATTCCGAAGACAATTTCGATTCAAATCCACTCCAATGCAATCATTGGAAATTTTGGTTATTTTCAAAACCATTTCAAATTCAATTTATTTATTTAAAAATAAATAGAATTATAATTCTAGTTCAAAACTAGTTCATTTCGATAAAAATCTATTTTTATCTTTTCAAATATGGAGTTTTTCATCCCAAACTTTCACAAATCATTTCTTATGATTTTACACAAATTATTACTATTTTTAATAATTTTATCAAGGCCCGTACAGTCGATTTCCATCAATGGCCATCGAACTGCACTTACAGCGACCTTTTTCGAATTTGATTTGGACGTGTCTCCAAATCCAACCGTTAGATTTCAAATTTCTCACATTCGTTAGAAAGCTCTTTTCGATACGAACCCAACGGTTCCGGTTTTAGGAGAATCCGACGGTCGGATCTCCCGTAATGCCCGTTTGAAATAAATGGTCGAAATTCGCGAACTGCCGCGGCGCGGCGCGTTCTATTCAGGCCATTATATTATATATATAATATATATAATATATATTTCGTCGATTTCTATTTAAAACGATTTATATGAATAGTTTTAAAATTCGTTTCAAAAGCAATTTCAACTTCCATTTCAATTCAATTTAAAATTGAATTCTTCTTTATAAATTCGTTTTAAAATTCATTTCTATTCAATTCAAATTTCAATTCAATTTGAATTCATATTCAATTCAATTCATGTCGAAATCGTTTTCAATTCATTTTGAATTCGTTTTCAATTCAATTCATTTCGAAATCGTTTTCAATTCATTTTGAATTCGTTTTCAATTCAATTCATTTCGAAATCGTTTTCAATTCATTTTGAATTCGTTTTCAATTCAATTCATTTCGAAATCGTTTTCAATTCAATTCATTTCGAAATCGTTTTCAATTCATTTTGAATTCGTTTTCAATTCAATTCATTTCGAAATCGTTTTCAATTCAATTCATTTCGAAATCGTTTTCAATTCATTTTGAATTCGTTTTCAATTCAATTCATTTCGAAATCGTTTTCAATTCAATTCATTTCGAAATCGTTTTCAATTCATTTTGAATTCGTTTTCAATTCAATTCATTTCGAAATCGTTTTCAATTCATTTTGAATTCGTTTTCAATTCAATTCATTTCGAAATCGTTTTCAATTCATTTTGAATTCGTTTTCAATTCAATTCATTTCGAAATCGTTTTCAATTCAATTCATTTCGAAATCGTTTTCAATTCATTTTGAATTCGTTTTCAATTCAATTCATTTCGAAATCGTTTTCAATTCAATTCGAAATCGATAAAATCGATATAAATATCGTTCACGTCAAAATGGCGTCAATCTAATCAACACGGCTTCATAAAGTTCTATTTTCAAATATTCTATTTCAAATATTTCTTTTTCAAATATTTCTATTTTAAAACTGGAATGAGGCCCAATCAATTACCATATAAAGTTAATTATATGGATTTTCTACAACACATGTATATATCAACAACGATGAATAATCAACCATCAACCAAAGTGCACTACACTGTATAAGCATCAAATATAGACATTTAACGCTTATAGCAGCTTGTCAATCAATCGATCGACATATTTAATCAATCAGGATGAGTGAACTTCAAATTTCATCCTAACACCCGTGTGGGGTTTCAAACAATCAAACACATATCTTATTTGTGCAGTTAGGCGATGTGTAAAATTTATCGACCCAATCAACGTCATTCAAATAGGTGTACATAAACAAACCGTCTGGTTTGTAAATGAATATTTATTTATTCACATTCACGTTAAAAATTATATTTTTAACGATAACACATTTTATTTTAACATATGAATTTCTATTCGGTTCATTCGTTAAATAAAATGCTATTTTTTTTTATTTTTTTCTAACTTATTTTAGAAAATTTCGGCGGCATAACGCACGATACTAGAAACGGGACAAGGCCTAGCCTTATCCCCGGTCTAGTGAAGGCCCACGCCATTCACACATCAATCAAATCAATTCGTTATGCAAACCACAAACTTTGAAGTAAGGATCTAACCTAGCCTTACTCCTTCGCCTTATAACGGCGCACGTCTAATCCTAACCAATTTATCGATTCGATTTTTTTTCACACCACAAACCACATTCAAACCAATATCGCAATCAATCACCAAACAGTCAAACAAACAAGTCCATGGTCTGTGGACGATTGTGTCGGGTGCTACTAAGCACCGTCTGCATCCTAGTATATATATATAACTAGAAATAAAATAGAAAGGTGAGAAATTCTCACATTATAGCTATCCAGCTCCACGGCTCTTCTTTTGCAGAAGTCTTCGTCGTTTCGCCTTTTTGTCACCTTCGTTGTCCGCTTTCACTACATATGTAAAAATCGAACTTTTACTATGCTATTCAATATATAAAAATCTGATTTTTATCTCGAAGTTCAACATATAAAAATTCTATTTTTAATTCGAAGTTCAACATATAAAAATTCTATTTTTAATTCGAAGTTCAACATATAAAAATTCTATTTTTAATTCGAAGTTCAACATAAAAAAATTCTATTTTTAATTCGAAGTTCAACATATAAAAATTCTATTTTTAATTCGAAGTTCAACATATAAAAATTCTATTTTTAATTCGAAGTTCAACATATAAAAATTCTATTTTTATCACGCTATTTTCTATATAAAGATTTCGCCTTTTCAAAAATAAAGATTTCACCTTTTTAAATTTAAAGATTTCATCTTTTTAAATATCTCATTTTTATTTTTCTACACATATAAAGATGATATTTTTAATATTCCTATCATGTAAAAATCATATTTTTACCTCTTCTATATAGTAAAGACTATATTTTTAATACTTTAAAAATATAAAAATCATATTTTTAATACTTTAAAAATATAAAAATCATATTTTTAATACTTTAAAAATATAAAAATCATATTTTTCTTTCTTCCACATAATAAAGATTCCGCCTTTTCTATTTTTAAAGTTTTCACCTTTTCTAATTTTAAAGTTTAAATCTAAAATCAGTTTTACTTTCTAAAATAATATCAGTATTACTTTCTAAAAAAAAAACCTAATCAGTTTTTATATTTTCAGAAAAAAAATCAGTTTTCATATTTTTTCTATCAGTTTTCTTTTTATTAAAAACAAAAATCAGTTTTTCCTTTACTTCAAAAACCAGTTTTTAATTTTATATAAATTTCTGTTTTTAATACTAAAAAGAAAAAAAAACTCAGTTTTAAATCTATAAAATAAACTCAGTTTTAAATCTAGTAAATAAATAATAATAATAAAAAATGGACTTACAGAGAGAGAGGGGGGGGGGGGGGTCCGTCGGCGGTTTCGAATCGGGGGGGGGGGGGGTCTCGTCTTCGTCGAACTGAGCAGCGGGGGGGGGGGGGGGGGGGGTTTCACCTTCGTCGGAGCAGCTGGGGGGGGATTTTCGTGCGACACGCTGGAGGATGGGGGGTCGCGTCGAGCAGAAGAAGGGGTGGAAGGAGGAGAAGGGGGCGGCGCGATGTGGGTGTGGTCGGCCTCAGGAGGCGCGGTGGCGCTCCGATGGGAGGAGCGACGGCGCTCCTCCCCCCTTCGTCTTCTTTTTTTTTTTTTTTTTTATTTCTTGATTTTCTGATTTGATTTCAACGGGGGGGGCCTGGGTAGTTAAAGGGGAAGAGAGATTTTTTTTTATTATTAATTTAATTATTTTATTTTTCAAAAAGTTGACTTTCACATACGACCTCTAAACGAGGTCCACCGCCTGTCGCCCATAGCGTTTCACCCCCATTCCGAACACAATGGGATATGTACCGCAAGCTGAATCGACCGTTTTGATCAGTTTCCGTTGCATTTACATTTAAATCATTATATTGAATTTTAAACGTACATTTCAAATTACCGGGGTCACATACTAACTAGAAAAATTCCAGAAAAATATTTTCTAGCTTCGTATTGACGATACGGTCCTAACAAAACTAGTTTCGTCGAATTCTGAGACCGTTGGAAAAATGGCCAATTTCCAGTCGATTAAATTCAACTGAAATGGTCAAACGCGTTTTCTTTTACCACGCTCACACATTGATTCGAAAAATTATGAAATTTGAAACATAGCAATAACTTCACATCTCGGACCCAACAAAACTGGTTTCGTCGAAATCCGAGGTCGTTTGCAAAACGGCTATTTTTAAGGGCTATATATTATATAAAATATATATATAAATTCCACAGCGACTATTCTAAATTTTCTACTGGACATATCTTATCATTTCTAAAGTGAAATCTCAGTTTGTCAACTTCGTTACAAAGATATAGTTATACAGATTCAAATATTTCTTGTTTCGTTCAATTCTGACTTATATTGAATTCTGTATATTCATTTGAAATT
The DNA here is from genome assembly GCA_030737875.1 of Allium sativum. Taxonomy (NCBI): domain Eukaryota; kingdom Viridiplantae; phylum Streptophyta; class Magnoliopsida; order Asparagales; family Amaryllidaceae; genus Allium; species Allium sativum. Next base: position 671,860,306 of record CM060909.1, on the reverse strand, counting down.
AGAAATCGAATTTTCGAACTACCGCGCCATTTTCAATTCCTTTTATAATTATATATAATTATTATATATTCTAACGACGACGTATATAAATATATTCGTTCGAATTCTATTCAAACTAAATTTTTCGACCATATTATTTAAAATAATTCATTTTAAATAATCAAAATTCGCTAAAATTGCCAAAATAAAAATTTTAAACTGGCCCAGATTTTACGGGTTGTTACAATCTCCCCCACTTAAAACTTTTCGTCCCCGAAAAGGAACAAAGTCGAAAGTGGTTTGATTATTCAGTTCTACGTTCGATCTGGCTTCCATTCTCCAACTCTTTAGTTTCTGAGAATTTTCAAAATTTCAAAAATTTGGCTAACACCCTAAATTTTTGAAAAATTTCGCCATAACCTCCCCTGCACCGGGAGCATCGGGGAATTTCAAATAGCTTCCCCGGTCCTTCAGATCTCAAAAAGAAAAAGAAAAAGCCAAGCGGCTAGCCAATAGGCTCACAAAATCATCATCACCCAAACAAAACAGGAAATTATGTAGTAAACATGTACCTATTTGTCGGGCAAACAAATTTTATTCTCTGGCTCTAGCCTCCTTGCTATGACCTGTTCAATGATATATATGTATATGCTAGCAAACGCAACCAATTTTCAATATAATTCATAATTTGATTCAATTAGGCTAAATGGTTCAAAATGAGCAAACAAATGAACAAACAACACAAACCTCAATCAATTAGTGAATTAGAGTTTCAAATTCATAATTTTGATACATATACAAAAATCAGATTTTTGGTGCCAAATCACAACAATAGATCCTATATAGTTTTTGGTTCTCACACCAGTCAATAGGAAATATATAGATATCACACCTTCGACACTCGAATATAAATGCTGATGATGATGCACCATCATCAATACCATCTTCGGGCGACTAGAGTGTGATGCTATATCTATCCAATATATTAAAACTTTGAATATACGTTTGCAAGGCGCATATGCAAATTCTTTATATACTGGACTGTCCAAATCAATGCAAATAAATAATCAAATACGAATAATTGATTTAGATTCTCAAAACTAAATTTGCTTTTACTTTAAAAATATACTCTTCACACTCGTTCTAGGATACTACTGATCCCATCTCTAACGAGTCATTCTGATTGGATATTACTAATCCAATATCTGATGAATTCTTTCGTATGGTTCTAATGTGCCTTGTTCTCTGCTTTGTAAACCAAAGCTCTGATACCAAATGTGACGGCAAGGAATTTCGCTCGGTCCGAACCAGTCGCTAAACCGACCCAGACCGTTCGAAACGCCCTATCGTTTGAGAACATGACAAAATAGAACGCATACAGAAGAACATTTCACTATATATAACAACAGTGCATCAGATTACAAGAATATACAGAGTATAAATGAATATTACACAGAAATATCAGAGATTTAAATTACATTTAAATACATAGCAGCGGAAAATAATACAATACACAACTAGAAGAGATATACGGATACAAAGCTTTCCGGATATCGTTCCAGCTGTAAACCAGGATCCTGTGAATATAAATCTGCAAAACCAAAACTACTAGCTGCCCGTGTCGAAAATAAGGGCACCCAGAGTTTAGGTTAAAACAATAAACTCCAGGTCAGTCATGTGACTGGTGTGAGAACTAAAACAGTTATTAATCTTTATTTTAAATCATTAGGTAAATCAAGGGACCACGCCGTATAACACGGAACGGGTTTCCTCCCAAGAATACCAGTGCATAAAACAACAGCGCAATGCTAAATAAAGAAGAATGAAGCTGTTATAAGACCCAGGTCCTATCACACAATGCAACGCAAGCCGGGGGATAGGGTTTTCCCTTATAACAGCCAAAGAATGCTTGATACGTTTAAAACAAATCATTTGATACTATTATAAGTGCATAGTGTATGAAACAACTTCAAATCATAAGTATCAATCATAGGCGGCATGGGTACCATATATCATGTCGCCATATATAGGTTTACAAGTAAAACCGCAAATGTCACGTATTTGGAAATTGGATTTCCGTCTATGAACCGAGGCAAAAGATAGTCCTCAACCGATTCGTGACTCTCTAGCCCGAGCCACAGGACCCAGACTCAGGTGGGCCCTTGGATCGTCAGGGCCGGTCCACCGATGTGGATTAAAATGCCTGAACACTACGTTTCCCCACCCTATGGGGTGTAAGTCTGGTCCGTCAGCCGACCAGAAGCATCGGCCGAAACCGATATAACCGAGGCGCCTCGCAACAGCAACAACCACATAAGTCAAACTCGTCAGGGCGTGAAAAACCACTGACGCCACTTCTAACTAGAAAGAAACGCAAGTCCTCCCTGAGGTCCGTCTCCCGTTTTTGGTTCATACCTGGTGCGAAACACGCGAGGTAAACGTTACACAAAGCTACGCCACAAAGGCCGTGCTTTGATCATCACCACAAGACTTTGCTTTTCAACAGAAGCCTTGATCATTTGCATCTTAGCATGCCACACAGGCAAACCATCCTATGCAACTGATATCAGTCACACAGAATGAAATCCGGTGTCAGACACACAGTCCATTTACAAGTCTGTTCTGGGTCTGAACGAAACCGGAGGCACCTAGTACCCCGCATATCCATCGATCTCCAAGTACGTCTGGACGATCCCCAACTGTTTCCATCTTCTTGGGTGTACAGCCCAATCAAGATCATCAGTTATCACCCAAACGACGTGAAGACTTCCGGTCTTCGACCATCGTCTTCATCTTCGACTTATCGTCGTATCAGTTATTCAGAATGGGATAAACCCGGTCTTTCCGAATAACTCGCGTATATATTATAAAAGTGTTACACAAACACAACATACGCCTCATTCCAATTCATTAGTCACTAACCGTAAATTAATCAAGAGAATAATTCCCCAAATATTAACCCCGAAGGCCGAAACCAACATCAGATCAATATCCAGAAAACCATTCTGCTTGGCTAACCGACAGTTAGTTTCTAAATTTCACATTCAAATCTAATTAAAGATTTAACTATCGCCTGGAGCAGAACTGGTGATACTCCATTCTCGACCTTTTCAATCTAATTAAAGATTCATTAAAACTCCACTTAGTTTTAATCTGTGACTGGGTTAAAGAATCAGTGTCATTTAAAACACGGTTCACGATAAACCCAAAGTCACATCCCATTAATTATCGGGTTAAAGAACAAGTGTTATTTAAAACACTGTTCACGATAAACCCAAAAATCAATATTCATTCAATTCCAATTAAATATTATTTAATTGGTACACTTCATTAAATCTAAATCAAAAGATTTAATCTTTTCTCAACTGGGTTCAAGAACAGTGTTAGTGAAGACACCATTCACGACAAACCCAAATCACATTCATTAATTATCGGGTTAAAGAACAAGTGTTATTTAAAACACTGTTCACGATAAACCCAAAAATCAATATCAATTCAATTCCAATTAAATATCATTTAATTGGTACACTTCATTAAATCTAAATAAAAAGATTTAATCTTTTCTCAACTGGGTTCAAGAACAGTGTTAGTGAAGACACCATTCACGACAAACCCAAATCCCATTTGATATTCAATATAAGGCTCTGAATAGAAAATATATCGGCTTATATTCAATATCAAATTCTACGATTAACAAATGTCGTATTGGAAATAACGATATAAATATATATCTTTCAAATTTCCATAACCACACCTGTAATATCACGAATTCCAACATCGAAATATTCCGAAGACAATTTCGATTCAAATCCACTCCAATGCAATCATTGGAAATTTTGGTTATTTTCAAAACCATTTCAAATTCAATTTATTTATTTAAAAATAAATAGAATTATAATTCTAGTTCAAAACTAGTTCATTTCGATAAAAATCTATTTTTATCTTTTCAAATATGGAGTTTTTCATCCCAAACTTTCACAAATCATTTCTTATGATTTTACACAAATTATTACTATTTTTAATAATTTTATCAAGGCCCGTACAGTCGATTTCCATCAATGGCCATCGAACTGCACTTACAGCGACCTTTTTCGAATTTGATTTGGACGTGTCTCCAAATCCAACCGTTAGATTTCAAATTTCTCACATTCGTTAGAAAGCTCTTTTCGATACGAACCCAACGGTTCCGGTTTTAGGAGAATCCGACGGTCGGATCTCCCGTAATGCCCGTTTGAAATAAATGGTCGAAATTCGCGAACTGCCGCGGCGCGGCGCGTTCTATTCAGGCCATTATATTATATATATAATATATATAATATATATTTCGTCGATTTCTATTTAAAACGATTTATATGAATAGTTTTAAAATTCGTTTCAAAAGCAATTTCAACTTCCATTTCAATTCAATTTAAAATTGAATTCTTCTTTATAAATTCGTTTTAAAATTCATTTCTATTCAATTCAAATTTCAATTCAATTTGAATTCATATTCAATTCAATTCATGTCGAAATCGTTTTCAATTCATTTTGAATTCGTTTTCAATTCAATTCATTTCGAAATCGTTTTCAATTCATTTTGAATTCGTTTTCAATTCAATTCATTTCGAAATCGTTTTCAATTCATTTTGAATTCGTTTTCAATTCAATTCATTTCGAAATCGTTTTCAATTCAATTCATTTCGAAATCGTTTTCAATTCATTTTGAATTCGTTTTCAATTCAATTCATTTCGAAATCGTTTTCAATTCAATTCATTTCGAAATCGTTTTCAATTCATTTTGAATTCGTTTTCAATTCAATTCATTTCGAAATCGTTTTCAATTCAATTCATTTCGAAATCGTTTTCAATTCATTTTGAATTCGTTTTCAATTCATTTCGAAATCGTTTTCAATTCATTTTGAATTCGTTTTCAATTCAATTCATTTCGAAATCGTTTTCAATTCATTTTGAATTCGTTTTCAATTCAATTCATTTCGAAATCGTTTTCAATTCAATTCATTTCGAAATCGTTTTCAATTCATTTTGAATTCGTTTTCAATTCAATTCATTTCGAAATCGTTTTCAATTCAATTCGAAATCGATAAAATCGATATAAATATCGTTCACGTCAAAATGGCGTCAATCTAATCAACACGGCTTCATAAAGTTCTATTTTCAAATATTCTATTTCAAATATTTCTTTTTCAAATATTTCTATTTTAAAACTGGAATGAGGCCCAATCAATTACCATATAAAGTTAATTATATGGATTTTCTACAACACATGTATATATCAACAACGATGAATAATCAACCATCAACCAAAGTGCACTACACTGTATAAGCATCAAATATAGACATTTAACGCTTATAGCAGCTTGTCAATCAATCGATCGACATATTTAATCAATCAGGATGAGTGAACTTCAAATTTCATCCTAACACCCGTGTGGGGTTTCAAACAATCAAACACATATCTTATTTGTGCAGTTAGGCGATGTGTAAAATTTATCGACCCAATCAACGTCATTCAAATAGGTGTACATAAACAAACCGTCTGGTTTGTAAATGAATATTTATTTAATCACATTCACGTTAAAAATTATATTTTTAACGATAACACATTTTATTTTAACATATGAATTTCTATTCGGTTCATTCGTTAAATAAAATGCTATTTTTTTTTATTTTTTTCTAACTTATTTTAGAAAATTTCGGCGGCATAACGCACGATACTAGAAACGGGACAAGGCCTAGCCTTATCCCCGGTCTAGTGAAGGCCCACGCCATTCACACATCAATCAAATCAATTCGTTATGCAAACCACAAACTTTGAAGTAAGGATCTAACCTAGCCTTACTCCTTCGCCTTATAACGGCGCACGTCTAATCCTAACCAATTTATCGATTCGATTTTTTTTCACACCACAAACCACATTCAAACCAATATCGCAATCAATCACCAAACAGTCAAACAAACAAGTCCATGGTCTGTGGACGATTGTGTCGGGTGCTACTAAGCACCGTCTGCATCCTAGTATATATATATAACTAGAAATAAAATAGAAAGGTGAGAAATTCTCACATTATAGCTATCCAGCTCCACGGCTCTTCTTTTGCAGAAGTCTTCGTCGTTTCGCCTTTTTGTCACCTTCGTTGTCCGCTTTCACTACATATGTAAAAATCGAACTTTTACTATGCTATTCAATATATAAAAATCTGATTTTTATCTCGAAGTTCAACATATAAAAATTCTATTTTTAATTCGAAGTTCAACATATAAAAATTCTATTTTTAATTCGAAGTTCAACATATAAAAATTCTATTTTTAATTCGAAGTTCAACATAAAAAAATTCTATTTTTAATTCGAAGTTCAACATATAAAAATTCTATTTTTAATTCGAAGTTCAACATATAAAAATTCTATTTTTAATTCGAAGTTCAACATATAAAAATTCTATTTTTATCACGCTATTTTCTATATAAAGATTTCGCCTTTTCAAAAATAAAGATTTCACCTTTTTAAATTTAAAGATTTCATCTTTTTAAATATCTCATTTTTATTTTTCTACACATATAAAGATGATATTTTTAATATTCCTATCATGTAAAAATCATATTTTTACCTCTTCTATATAGTAAAGACTATATTTTTAATACTTTAAAAATATAAAAATCATATTTTTAATACTTTAAAAATATAAAAATCATATTTTTCTTTCTTCCACATAATAAAGATTCCGCCTTTTCTATTTTTAAAGTTTTCACCTTTTCTAATTTTAAAGTTTAAATCTAAAATCAGTTTTACTTTCTAAAATAATATCAGTATTACTTTCTAAAAAAAAAACCTAATCAGTTTTTATATTTTCAGAAAAAAAATCAGTTTTCATATTTTTTCTATCAGTTTTCTTTTTATTAAAAACAAAAATCAGTTTTTCCTTTACTTCAAAAACCAGTTTTTAATTTTATATAAATTTCTGTTTTTAATACTAAAAAGAAAAAAAAACTCAGTTTTAAATCTATAAAATAAACTCAGTTTTAAATCTAGTAAATAAATAATAATAATAAAAAATGGACTTACAGAGAGAGAGGGGGGGGGGGGGGGTCCGTCGGCGGTTTCGAATCGGGGGGGGGGGGGTCTCGTCTTCGTCGAACTGAGCAGCGGGGGGGGGGGGGGGTTTCACCTTCGTCGGAGCAGCTGGGGGGGGGATTTTCGTGCGACACGCTGGAGGATGGGGGGGTCGCGTCGAGCAGAAGAAGGGGTGGAAGGAGGAGAAGGGGGCGGCGCGATGTGGGTGTGGTCGGCCTCAGGAGGCGCGGTGGCGCTCCGATGGGAGGAGCGACGGCGCTCCTCCCCCCTTCGTCTTCTTTTTTTTTTTTTTTTTTATTTCTTGATTTTCTGATTTGATTTCAACGGGGGGGGCCTGGGTAGTTAAAGGGGAAGAGAGATTTTTTTTTTATTATTAATTTAATTATTTTATTTTTCAAAAAGTTGACTTTCACATACGACCTCTAAACGAGGTCCACCGCCTGTCGCCCATAGCGTTTCACCCCCATTCCGAACACAATGGGATATGTACCGCAAGCTGAATCGACCGTTTTGATCAGTTTCCGTTGCATTTACATTTAAATCATTATATTGAATTTTAAACGTACATTTCAAATTACCGGGGTCACATACTAACTAGAAAAATTCCAGAAAAATATTTTCTAGCTTCGTATTGACGATACGGTCCTAACAAAACTAGTTTCGTCGAATTCTGAGACCGTTGGAAAAATGGCCAATTTCCAGTCGATTAAATTCAACTGAAATGGTCAAACGCGTTTTCTTTTACCACGCTCACACATTGATTCGAAAAATTATGAAATTTGAAACATAGCAATAACTTCACATCTCGGACCCAACAAAACTGGTTTCGTCGAAATCCGAGGTCGTTTGCAAAACGGCTATTTTTAAGGGCTATATATTATATAAAATATATATATAAATTCCACAGCGACTATTCTAAATTTTCTACTGGACATATCTTATCATTTCTAAAGTGAAATCTCAGTTTGTCAACTTCGTTACAAAGATATAGTTATACAGATTCAAATATTTCTTGTTTCGTTCAATTCTGACTTATATTGAATTCTGTATATTCATTTGAAATTAGAAATCGAATTTTCGAACTACCGCGCCATTTTCAATTCCTTTTATAATTATATATAATTATTATATATTCTAACGACGACGTATATAAATATATTCGTTCGAATTCTATTCAAACTAAAATTTTCGACCATATTATTTAAAATAATTCATTTTAAATAATCAAAATTCGCTAAAATTGCCAAAATAAAAATTTTAAACTGGCCCAGATTTTACGGGTTGTTACACTATTTCAAATATTTCTTTTTCAAATATTTCTATTTAAATATTTCTTTTCAAATATTTCTATTCAAATATTTCTTTTCAAATATTTCTAATCAAATATTTCTTTTCAAATATTTCTATTCAAATATTTCTATTCAAATATTTCTTTTCAAATATTTCTATTCAAATATTTCTTTTCAAATATTTCTTTTCAAAACTGGAATGAGGTCCAATCAATTACCATATAATGTGATTATATGGGGTTTCTACCACACATGTATATATCAACAATGACAAATAATCAACCATCATCCAAAGTGCATTCTACACTGTATAAGCATCAAACACAAATATTTAACGCTTATAACAGTCTGTCAATCAATTGATCGACATACAACTAATTATTGAGATTAGTATATGTCATATATCATCGCAATACCCATGTGGGGTTTCAAACAATCAAACACATATTTTATTTGTGCAGTTGGGCGATGTGTAAAATTTATCGTCCCAATCAATATCAGTCAAATGTGTGTATATAAACAAATCATCCGATTTGTTTATATTTATTTATTCACATTTACGTTAAAAAATATATTTTCAACTGTAAAATATTTTTAACTATATAAATATTTTAATTCTTTTCACATCACATCACACAATCAACTACACATCAAAATCAAACAAACAAGCATACAAGCCGTCCATGGTCTGTGGACGACGGGTGTCGGGTGCTACTAAACACCGTCTGCATCCTAGTATATATTTTAACTAGAAAAATTAAACTAAAAGTGAGAAGTTCTCACAGGCTAGCTAATCCAAACGCCTCGACTCTTCTTATGTAGAAGTCATCGCTGTTCTCGCCTTTTGTCACTTTCGCTGTCCATAGCCACTACTTATATAAAAATCACATTTTTATATTGTTGCTATGTATATAAAAATCATATTTTAATAATCACTCCATTTGGATAAAAATCACATTTTTATGCTACTAATCTATAGATAAAAATTCTATTTTTACACCGCTACTATATAGATAAAAATTCTATTTTTACAACGATGTTCATATAATAAAGATTATATTTGTAACCTTTCTATATTATAAAAATTATATTTTTATATGCCAAAAGTCGCATCTTTCTTCTTTTAAAAATCTCATCTTTCTATGATTAAAAATATAATCTTTACTTCTTTATAAAAACCGAATTTTTACTTTGCTATTCAATATATAAAGATCAATTTTTTTACTTTGCTATTCAATATATAAAAATCGTTTCTTTATCTCTTCTATGAATTAAAAATCGAATTTTTATTCTTTCTAAAATATAAAAATCATATTTTTAATACTTCTACTTTATAAAAATCACATTTTTATATTTCACATATGATAAAAATCATATTTTTAATACTTCTTCATATATTTTTACTCTTTACATTATATAAAAGTCATACGTTTTATAACTAGAAATCCCAACTTTATGTATATATAAAAATCTCCACTTTTAGTTTATAAAAACCTTCACTTCTTCTTGTTTTTCAACTAAATATAAATCACTTTTATATGACTAAAATCCTAACTCGATGTATATAGAAAAATCATGGCTTTTTATGTTTAAATAAAATCAGAGAAAAAGAGAAAAGTAAAACAAAAATAAAAACGTACAGTAATTGGAGAGGAGGGGGCTGCCATCGTTCGCCGTGGTGGTGCTGGTGCAGTGGAGGCGGCACTGACCGTTGGGTGCGGCGGAAGTGGTTTTAGGGGGAGGCTAGGGCGGATTCCATTCGAATTGGGGGGGGGGGGGGATTTCGTTTGGGTTCGGGTTTCCTGCGAGGCGGAGGAGGAAGGAGGGTCTGAAGGAGGGGGCTCCGGCGACTGGTGGCTCGACGGCGGTGGGCAATGCTGGCATGGAAGAGGGGGGCAGTGCGACAACGATTGGAAATTAGAACGGGGGGAGGGTGTTGACTGAGTGAATGGAGATAAAGGGGGGGGGGGCGTTATTGAATATATATATTTATATAATTTAATTATATTTTAATTTTCAAAAGTAACTTTTTATTTTCGAACTCGAAATCAAACCCACCACCTGTCGTCCATAGCTAATTAACCCCATTCTGAACCCATTAGGACATGTATCATATATTACAACAATTCCATCAGATACAAGAATATACAAATCATAAATGAATAAAATACATTCGATAAATATCAGAGATTACAATACATTACATAGCAGCGGAAAAAAATACAATATACAACTAGAAGTAATACGCGGATACAAAGCTTTCCGAGTATCGTTCCAGCTGTAAATCAGGATCCTGTGAATATAAATCTGCAAAACCAAAACTACTAGCTGCCCGTGTCAAAATAAGGGCACCCAGAGTTTAGGTTAAAACAATAAACTCCAAGTCAGTCATGGGACTGGTGTGAGAACTAAAACAGTTATAAATCTTTATTTTAAAGTTAGGTAAATCAAGGGACCACGCCGTATAACATAGAACGGGTTTCCTCCCAAGAATACCAGTTCATAAAACAAACAGCGCAATGCTAAATGAAGAAAAATGAAGCTATTATAAGACCCAGGTCCCATCACACAATGTAATGCAAGCCGGAGGATAGGGTTTTACCTTATAATAGCCAAAGAATGCTTTATACGCTAAAAAAAACAAATCTTTTATTACTATAAGTGTATAGTGTCAAAACAATTTCAATCATAAGTATTAATCATAGACGACGTGGGTACCATATACCATGTCGCCAATACTAGGCTCTACAAATAAAACCGCAAATATCACGTATTTGGAAGTTGGATTTCCATCTGTGAACTGAGGCAAGGCATCGTCCTCAACCGATTCGAGACTCTCTAGCCCGAGCCTCAGGAACTGCCGCAACCGCCCCTTGGATCGTCAGGGCCGGTCCACCGATGTGGATTATAATGCCTAAACACTACGTTTCCCCGCCCTTTGGGGGCGTAAATGAGCCAACAAATGACTCCATCGGCTTCACATAGTCACTGATATATCCGAGGCGCCTCGCAACAACAACAAGCATATAAGTCAAACTCGTCAGGGCGTGTAAAACCACTGACGCCACTTCTAACTAGAAAGAAATGCATGTCCCCCCTGAGGTCCTTCTCCCGTTTCTAGTTCACAACCGGGATGTGAGGCTCGCGAATCCATGTTACACAAAGCTATGCCACATTGGCTGTGCTTTGATCATCAACCATAAGACTCTGCTTTTCAACAGAAGCCTCGATCATTTGCATCTTAGCATGCCACATAGGCAAACCACTCCATGGAACCGATATCCATCAATCACACGGAATGATATCCAATGTCAGACACACAGTCCATTTACAAGTCCGTTCTGGAACGAAACCGGAGGCACCTAGTACCCCGCATATCCATCGATCTCCAAATACGTCTGGACGACCACTAACTGATTCCCTCCTCTTGGGTGTACGGCCCAATCAAGATCATCAGAAATCACCCACATGACGTGAAGACCTTCGGTCTTCGACCACCATCTTCATCTTCGACTTATCGTCGTATCAGTTATTCAGAATGGGATAAACCCGGCCTTTCCAAATAACTCACGTATATAATAAACAAGTGTTACACAAATACAACATACGCCACATTCCAATTCATCAGTCACTAACCGTAAATTAGCAAGAGAATAATTCCCAAAATATTAACCCCGAAGGCCGAAACCAACATCCGATCAATACCCAGGAAACCATTCTTCTTAGCTAACCTACAGTTAGTTTCTAAATTTCACATTTTTAGGGAGAGGTTCCCATTAATTTTATCAAAGATAAATTCCTTTAAATTTATTCTTTAATCTACTTTTGAATATCAACTCAAACTAGTCGGGATTAGCGATCCACACCGAAGTGAACATTTATTTTATTTCCCAATCCCAACCTATTCATCCCATGAAGTAAAACTAGTAATACTTCATGTCTAACACCACGGTGTTATTGGTAAATTCAATTACCATTTCACGTTCGAATCTAATTAAAGATTTAACTATCGCCTGGAGCAAAACTTGTGATACTCCATTCTCGATCTTTTCAATCTAATTAAAGTTTCATTAAAACTCCACTTAGTTTTAATCTTTAACTGGGTTAAAGAATCAGTGTCATTTAAAACATGGTTCACGATAAACCCCAAAATCACATCACACTTCGATCAGTCCCTAACCATAAATTAGCAAGTGAGCAATTCCCTAAATATTAACCCCGAAGGCCGAAAACAACATCAGATCAATACCCCGGAAACCATTCAACTTAACTAATCTCAAGTTAGTTTCTAATTTTCTTAACTCCTTTGGGTCTAAAAACAGTATTATTGAAGATACCATTCACGACAACCCAAAATCACATTCCATTAATTATCGGGTTAAAGAATAGGTGTCATTTAAACACTGTTCACGATAAACCCAAAAATCAATACTGATTCAATTCCAATTAAATATTATTTAATTGGTACACTTCATTAAATCTAAATAAAAAGATTTAATCTTTTTCTCACTTGGGCTTAAGAACAGTGTTAATGAAGACACCATTCACGACAAACCCAAATCACATTTGATATTAAATACAAGGCTCTGAATAGAAAATATATCCGCTTATATTCAATATCAAACTCTACGACTAACAAATATCGTATTGGAAATAACGATATATATATCTTTCAAATTTCCATAACAACATCTGTATAATCACGAAATCCAACATCGAAATATTCCGAAGACAATTTCGATTCAAATCCATTCCAATGCAATTATTGGAAATTCTGGTTATTTTCAAAACCATTTCAAATTCAATTTATTTATATTAAAAATAAATAAATTATTATTCTAGTTCAAAACTAGTTCATTTCGATAAAAATCTATTTTTATCTTTTCAAATATGGAGTTTTTCATCCCAATTCTTCACAAATCATTTCTTATGATTTTACACATATTATTGATATTTTTAATAATTTTATCAAGGCCCGTACAGTTGATTTACATGAACGGCCATTGAACTGTACTTACAACGATCTTTTTCAAATTTGATTTGGAAATAATTCCAAATCCAACTGTTAGATTTCAAATCTCTAATATTCATTAGAAAGCTCTTTTCGATATGAACCCAATGGTTCCGGTTTTAGGAGAATCCGACGGTCGGATCTCCCATGATATCCATTCGAAGTCAATGGTCAAAATTCGCGAACTGCCGCGGCGCGGCGCGTTCTATTCAGGCCGTTATATTATATATATAATATATACTTCGTCGATTTCCTTTCGAAACGAATTTTATAAATCGTTTTAAATTCTTTTTCGAAACGATTTCAACTTCATATTCAATTTCTAATCAAAATTGAATATTCCAATATAAATTCGTTTTAATTTCTTTTCAAAACGATTTCAATTCAATTTCAATTTAATTCGAATTTCAATTCATTTCAATTTAATTCGAATTCATTTCTATTCAATTTCAATTCGAATTCAATTCTATTCAATTTAAATTCATTTCTATCCAATTTCAATTCGAATTCAATTCTATTCAATTTATCAGATTTTGAAATCATTTTCGATATTCATTGAAAAATGAATAAAATCGATATAAATATCGCTCGCGTCAAAATGGCGTCAATCTAATCAACACGGCTTCATATATTTCTATTTTCAAATATTCTATTTCAAATATTTGTCAATCTAATCAACACGTCTTCATATATTTCTATTTTCAAATATTCTATTTCAAATATTTCTTTTTCAAATATTTCTATTCAAATATTTCTTTTCAAATATTTCTATTCAAATATTTCTTTTCAAATATTTCTATTCAAATATTTCTTTTTAAATATTTCTTTTCAAAACTGGAATGAGGCCCAATCAATTACCATATAATGTTGACTATAAGGGTTTTCTACCACACACGTATATATCAACAATGACAAATAATCAACCATCATCCAAAGTGCATTCTACACTGTATAAGCATCAAATATAAATATTTAACGCTTATAACAGTCTGTCAATCAATCGATTGACATACAACTAATTATTGGGATTAGTGTATGTCATATATCATCCCAATACCCGTGTGAGGTTTCAAACAATCAAACACAGATTTTATTTGTGCAGTTGGGCGATGTGTAAAATTTATCGTCCCAATCAATATCAGTCAAATGTGTGTATATAAACAAATCATCCGATTTGTTTATATTTATTTATTCACATTTACGTTAAAAATTATATTTTCAACTATAAAATATTTTTAACTATATAAATATTTTAATTCTTTTCACATCACATCACACAATCAACTACACATCAAAATCAAACAAACAAGCATACAAGCCGTCCATGGTCTGTGGACGACGGGTGTCGGGTGCTACTAAACACCGTCTGCATCCTAGTATATATTTTAACTAGAAAAATTAAACTAAAAGCGAGAAGTTCTCACAGGCTAGCTTATCCAAACGCCTCGACTCTTCTTATGTAGAAGTCATCGCTGTTCTCGCCTTTTGTCACTTTCGCTGCCCGTAGCCACTACATATATAAAAATCATAATTTTATATTTTTGCTATGTATATAAAAATCATATTTTTATAATCACTCCATATGGATAAAAATCACATTTTTATGCCGCTAATCTATAGATAAAAATTCTATTTTTACACTGCTATTATATAGATAAAAATTCTATTTTTACAACGATGTTCATATAATAAAGATTATATTTTTAACCTTTCTATATTATAAAAATTATATTTTTATATGCCAAAAGTTGCATCTTTCTTCTTTTAAAAATCTCATCTTTCTATGATTAAAAATATAATCTTTACTTCTTTATAAAAACCGAATTTTTACTTTGCTATTCAATATATAAAGATCGAATTTTTTACTTTGCTATTCAATATATAAAAATCGTTTCTTTATCTCTTCTATGAATTAAAAATCAAATTTTCTTTCTAAAATATAAAAATCATATTTTTAATACTTCTACTTTATAAAAATCACATTTTTATATTTCACATATGATAAAAATCATATTTTTAATACTTCTTCATATATTTTTACTCTTTACATTATATAAAAGTAATTACTTTTTATAACTATAAATCCCAACTTTATGTATATATAAAAATCTCCACTTTTAATGTATAAAAATCTTCACTTTTTCTTGTTTTTCAACTAAATATAAATCAGTTTTATATGACTAAAATCCTAACTCGATGTATATAGAAAAATCATGGCTTTTTATGTTTAAATAAAATTAGAGAAAAAGATAAAAGTAAAACAAAAATAAAAACGTACCGTAATTGGAGAGGAGGGGGTTGCCATCATTCGCCGTGGTGGTGTAGGTGCGGTGGAGGCGGCGCTGACCATTGGGTGCGTCGGAGGTGGTTTTAGGGGGGGGAGGGGCTAGGGTGGATTCCGTTCGAATTGGGGGGGGGGGATTTCATTTGGGTTCGTGGGTCCTGCGAGGCGGAGGAGGAAGGAGGGTCTGGAGGAGGGGGCTCCGGCGACTGGTGGCTTGATGGCGGTGGGCGACGCTGGCGTGGAAGAGGGGGCGGTGCGACAACGATTGGAAATTAGAACGGGGGGAGGGGGGTTGATTGAGTGAATGGAGATAAAGGGGGTGGGGGTTATTGAATATATATATTTATATAATTTAATTATATTTTAATTTTCAAAAGTAACTTTTTATTTTCGAACTCGAAATCAAACCCACCACCTGTAGTCCATAGCTAATTACCCCTATTCCGAACCCAATGGGATATGTATCGTAGGCCAATTCGGCTGTTACGCTAAGTTTTCGTCAAAATCAACATATAACTCTATATATTGAATTTGAACGCACATTTCAATTTACCCGGGCCATATACTAACTCTAAAAATTCCCAAAAATTATTTTCTAGCTTAGTATTGACGATACGGTCCTAACAAAACTAGTTTCGTCAAATTCCGAGACCGCTTGAAAAATGGCCATTTTCCAATCGATTAAAATCAACTGAAACTGGTCAAACACGTTTTCCTTTGCCACGCTCACATATTGATTCAGAAAATTACGAATTTTGAAACCTAACAATAACTTGACATCACGGATCCAACAAAAGTGGTTTTATCGAAAACCAAGGTCGTTTGCAAAATGTCTATTTTAAGGGCCAGAATTCCATAGCGACTATTCTGAATTTTCATCTGGGAAAAACTTTTTATCCCCGCTATGAAATTTCTATTTTTCGGATTCGTTGGAAAGATATTCTCAAATAGATTCTAATGTTTTTGGATTCGCTAAAATCCGGTTTATTTTGCTCCCGGTACATTCATTTGAATTTTGAAATCGAATTATCGAACTACAGCGCCATTTTCAATTCCTTTTATAATTTAAAATAAAATTTTATATTCTAACGACGAATAGAATAAATATATACATTCGAATTCCATTCAAAATAAATTTCACATCGATATTATTTAAAATAATTCATTTAAAATATTCAAAATTCGCTAAAATTGCCAAAATAAAAATTTTAAATTGGCTCAGATTTCCGGGTTATTATAGGATTAGTGTACGTCAAATATCATCCCAACACCAAAGTGGGGTTTCAGTCAACCAACACAAATTTTATTTGTGCAGTTGGGCGATGTGTAAAATTTATCGTTCCAATCAATATCAGTCAAATGGGTGTGCATAAACAAATCGTTCGATTTATAAATGAATATTTATTTTATTCATATACATGTTAAAAATTATATTTTTAACGATTAAATATTTTATTTCAACTCATGAATATTTTATACAATCCATTTCACATCACAAACAATTTTCACAACAAAGTCAAATCAAACAAGTCGTCTATGGTCTATGGGCGACGAGGAGCACTTCATATATGCAGTTATAAAATAAATAACTGAACAAGAAATTTTAGTGAGGAGTTCTCACCTTTGGTTTTCGCTCCGTTAGTCTTTAGTTGATGGTTTTGGTACCATTTGGATTTAAATTTGCTTCAAATTCATACAAGCTCCAATTTGGACCCGGTCAGTTTTGTTACGAAGCTCTCGACTCCACGATCGCAATGGATCCTATTTCATACGATTTGGAATTCGTGGCGAAAATATATTAATATACGAACATGAAATATTATTTAAATAATAAGATCACTATTCACCTTCTTCTCCAAACGACACCATCAACTTAAAATGCTCACCACGGCCAAATCATAAGTCGAAACTGCACGAAATCAGCGCCATTCTCTCCAGCTTATCTCCCACTTACCACGGCTAGTAGTTCCCCCTCCAGTTCGCCACGTGGGCCCCACAATCTGCAGTTGAACGGAAAAATGTTGTTTCCGTTTATCTTAGTGCTGCGGCCGCCTCGGTGCTCCAAATGCCCCCATATTTTTATAGTAGCTTCGTCTCGACCTCCCAGACAATTTTTCCTTTGGCCCCTTTGCCTGAAAATGAACGGATCGACAGAAAATTGCTCATCTTTGCGACTGTCCCGTTTTTAGTACCCCTCCAATCAAATTGACATTCCGACCAACTCCGACCACCTGGGACCATGCCACCACAGCCAAAACCTTCGTATGCTTCCACTCTACCATCTCTCCAAACCGCTCAACCTAATTCTCTATGTGGGGCCCGCAGCAACCAAAATACGAAAACCGACCTGCTGCACTTCATGCTCAATTCCGACCAAACCACTAGTCCAATCCCCACCAAATTTTTACAATTGCTAGTAGTCATCATGCTCTACAATCTCACAAATATTCATGGCTTAACTCTTTACGGTTTGGGAGATATAAATTATTTAGTTTCAGGGGCTTTTTTGCAATTCATAAAAGAGGAATTGAGAGGGGCTGCTGCCAATTTTTGGAGGGAGAAGAGATGCAACGACCCATATTTTCGACTTTTTAAAATCGACAATAAGCCACACATGTCGACCCAAACAAATCGCAAATGCAGGTAGTTATTGGGAAAAGAAGGAAAAGAAAGAAAGAAGAGAAAACCAATAACAGAATCTCACAGCGGAAGGACAACATATAATAAACAAATAGCAGTTAAAAAGCAGTTGAAATGTATACCGTGGTTATAACATTCAATGATTATCAGAGTTACATATACATACTGATGTACATAATAAGCAGCGGAAATAAATGCAGTGGTTAAACCATACTCATAATAGATATATACGCCAAACTTAGTCTTCGTCCTCCAAGGCAAGGGAATCTTCGCTAACTGCAACATCTGCTGACCCGAGCGTATTGCATAAAAAGAAAACACAACAAACACTCGGATCAGCACTAAATCATCTCATATTAGTCAAATCAAAATACGAAATAACATCAGTATCATGGGTGCAGTAACTCAGGAGATATTACGGGATTTTCTATCTCTTGAGGATCCGTTAAACTAATACATACATAGATAATACGCTATTATGATAGTGTCTACTCAGTAAAGTATAAATACTGAAAATAGCGTAAGCGGGATTACATTTTTACCCTTACACCGTTTATAATACCGTAGTCTATACAGTACCGTAAACCCAACCTAACACGGATGGCATCAGAGGGCACTCCATAGGTACGATACAAATAAAAATCGTAGGGGCTCGATAAGGATAAATATGACAAGGCACTCGAGGCGATGCCCAGGGTAGGATTCTACCAATTGCACTCCCGGACCGGTGGTAACGCATAGCAGACACTACCGCCCACCTCGGAACACACTCCCAAAGTCATAAATGGGCCCAAATCATCATCATCATAGTCATAGAAATAGTATCGAAGAAGTGTGTCCGATCAAAGGTGCTACCTCAGTTAGTCACGATATAGCTCCTGTTTTAGTCATTTCAATTCTGATCCGAAGGTCAGGGCTATTTCGTCATCGTTCATCTTCTTCGATTCAATAATCACCTTGAGGTCATCATACTCATTCTGGATATGTCATAACGTTCATAGTTGTCAAAGTGGTATCGACACCGACAGAGAGTATGCCTTATGTCGACTCCGGTCTCTTTAACAAGCAACGCTTACCTTTTTCACATTGGTTGGTTCTTTTACATTTCAAAGGTTCGCTTTGATCTCAAAATATCATATTTTGTTTCAAACCCATTTTATATTCAAAAGAATAAAAATTTCATATCAACATATCACAATCATACCCAAAACCGATTTTATTCTAAACTAGAATATATTTCATATCCTTATAATATAATCATATAATATTTCATAATCGACTTATATTCAAACAAAATATATTTTACCTCAAAGGTTATACTTATATCAAATCGATTTGAATTCTAAATCCGTTCATATTCAAAAGAGTATAAATCTCCATAACCCTCATTCATATCATTTGTGAAATCCATTATATTCAAATAAAAATATCAATTTCATTTCCATATAAAATTGGTTAACGTCGATTCCATATTTGAATACTTTATTTCGACTCCATCTCGAACTGGGGTTTAAATCCAGCATTTTCCATTCGGAAGGAAATTTACGATCATTGACAAAATTTGAAAACAGATGCTCTTAAAAAAAATCTTTATATAAAGTATATGTGTAGAAATAATGGTTAAAACAAAATAAGATAATTTAAATCATTATGAATATATATATATATATAATAAATAAAATTCTAATTAGTTTTTAAATAATATAATATAAGAAAAAAATTAAGCTATAATAAATAGTCTATAAGTAAAAGTTAAACGATAGATTTTAAGGAAAGAATAACTTATTTGAGCCCAAACATTTAAATATATATATATATATATATATATATAATAAATTCTTAAATCAAAATTTATTCTTTCTTCCGAACTTCAAATACTTGAACCCACATTCCAGTCTCAATGGAGTTATAAAATTCAATATCTTGTTTCAAACGCCATTCAACCCAAATCTTCGATTTAGGGAAATTCAACCCATATTCCTCGATCCTCTCTTCTTTTAAAATTTAAATTCGAATAAAATATTACATTCAAATCCAACCTAAATTTGAAAGTTTCAGATTTTATCCAAACCTCATTTTAAGAATTCCACTTCCTTTGGAAACAATTTCTTAGCCACTCAAATAACACTTGCGATCCAGGTCCTTTACAGGAACAGGTTTATCGAGTATCGGTTCATTTCTTTAACTGAAATTTCTGTCAAATAAAATCCCCAAATATTTGAAAATCATTTAACCAACCGATGTCTGTATAGAATTTCCTATCCAATGGCCAGGTGATTAAATTTTAATTTCTCGATATTCCAGGGATGAATCTATCATTTCAATCCAAATCAGGGTCACAGAGGTTTATCATTTCACTCTGTGTTCTTAATTTATTTTATCGATAAATCCCAGGTTCACTAGATGCCCGTAACATCAAGGGTAAATGGGATTTATCGTCACAAATCAACATGCACTACAATATACTGCAATAAGGAGCATCAACAATGTCAATATAAATTCAGTAATAAATTTCAACCAATATCCATCACAGTCATTCCATTCAACTGATCAGCATTAAACTGTTTCAGGATTTAGCAAGGGTTAGAATTTTCAACTAGAAATTTAAATTTAAATCAAATAACTAATCATCGATCTAATTTGCATGTTAACACACTAGTATATCAAATTTAAGCAACCAATTCAACAGCCAATCACAACCATGCAACCAAACTATTTCATAATTTAATTCGATAAATATGGGAATAATTCAGTATTTCGTGAGCGAAGAATCACTCACCTTTGAGTCTTCTGTTGATCGTACATCCAACTGAAGGCCAAAATTTCACAGTCTCTAAACACAGCCAGATTAGTGCCAAAACGTCGCAATTCCTCCACGATCCCAACGCAACAAACCGCGTCCAAATCGGAGTTAATATGAAGAAGTTATCAGCGTTTATATCATTTGGAATTTAAATATAGAATTTAATAAAATAAATATTCCCACCCAATTATTTGTTGACACCTCAACACCGTGCTTTCCTTCTTCCTGCTCCTCCTTTCACGTTACAGAACCGACGTTAAACCTATTTACCCCGAACTTTGACCACCATTTTCCACGCCCTCCGTCCGCCTAACGACCTCCGACCACCCTTGTTCGAACCCCCTGACCGAGGCGCATCCACCGACACCGGACCCACCACCTCCGGTGGTCCCCTCCTCCGCCACCAGGTCAAGACCGTAACCCCATTTCGAGCTTTAAAACCCAAAATCTCGACGCTCTCCTCCACAATAGCGCCTCCGACCACCCTAGAACAGCTCGTAGGGATCACCTCATCAATACCCATAAGTCCAATTCTTCGATTTATCCTTAAATCAAAAATTCCCAAATTAAACCCTTGAAATTCGAAAATCCGAACCTTTAATCAAGATTTCTGGCGAATTCGTACACTGCATGTCATAATAAATTGCAGATCTAGGTTCTACTCGTCGAGATCTTCGATTTGATATAAAATACGCTAGGGTTTGGAGAGATTTTATTTTTGAGTTGGTATTTTGTTTTTCTAGGGTTTTAAAGATTTGATTTCAGCCATTAAAGTTGAATTAGATGAGGAAAGGTATATGTTAATGAAAATGGCTGATGTGTGAAGGAGAGGGAATTTTTATTTATATAAATGGAAGGCCCAAACATGAGAAATACCCAATTATCCATTTACAATGATCTCGTTCACATTTTCTCTCGTACGATCAAACGGTAAGTCGGATTGTGACGCAAATTGAAATCCTACAATAATTCACCGTTCCGATTCTGATGGCGCCAGTTTCGTCGGATTCCGAGACAGTCGTCAAAACCGTTAAATTCTACAGTTAATTAATTAAATAAAATATTCAAATATTCATTTAACTGTTTTAATTCAAATTAAATAGTCGTTAAATTCAAATTAAATCAAATTATAACTTAAATCAATTTTATAGATTTATTTCATAAATTTAAGTTCCACATTTGATTATTTACAAGTTCAAAATTTGAATTTTAAATTTAACTTAAACAGCTTAAATAAATTGTTTCACACATTTTAAGTTCCCGAATCTTGATTATTTCTTAAATTAAATCTGAACTGCAAATTCAAATAAATAAATTCTCTTTTATCCCAAGTTATTCAATATCCAATCCAAAATTCCATAAATTCAAATTTAAAATTTTGAATTTTCACTTTTAGATTAACCCACTCGCATTAATTTAATTATTTAAATATTAAATTTCAAAACATCCCTTTTCTAAGAGAAAACTACATTTAAAAATCTATTTACTAAATTCAAACAATCACCATCATTAAAATTTACAAAAATTAGATTTTCTCTAACATATTCCAATTTATTTCCTTTAAATTGAAATTTAATTATACCGAAAATTATGGGATGTTACATTCTCCCGCACTTAAAATATTTTCGTCCTCGAAAAGAGAACGAAATGAAGCATTAACTAAATCATACATTCAAATTTAGACTTATAAAATAATATTTATAAAATAAGTATATAGTTGTATAACCACATAAATTTTCTAATTCCTGAAATCACAGAAAATTTCGGCAGCATCTCCTTTGTATGGAGAGGTCCGGAAAATCACCACATATATAAAATCCCAATATACATCTCATCATTCGATGAGGCATTCCAAAAATGGGGAAAAACAAAAATATAAAACCACCAAAACTTGGTAACACAGTTACGTACCTTTCTTTAGCGTTTATTTGCATTTTTATTACCTTAGCATTTAACGTTTTGTGCAAGCGAGCTTCGAAGCGTAGCGCACACTCCTTACACCAGTTACAACTCGCATACACATGAGATTCAAGCATATATACAATATATAACAAACATATGCAACTTACACAACATACATTAATCATTTTAACCCCAAAACCAATATATCTATGGATGGCTAGCAAACAAAATGAAGTTTATCACCCATTAAATGTTGGAATTTGACTAGAATCCACTAGGTAAAAGTTGTAGCATTTCTTTTAAGCTTTTCGAATTGTCCGGATTCATCGAATTCCGACCATTTGTTCAAAAGTTATGGCTGTTTTGACAAAAACCGAACGCTTCAGCCCGTACCCTGAAAATGCAGGTCTGAAATGTTCTATCCATTTTTTGACCCCTTAGACATCAGAATTTGACCGGCAAATTAAGAAAAGTTTTAGCTTACATTCAGGCCTTTCCGAATTGTACTCGCACATTAAAATCCGTCGTTCCGTTAGGGAGTTATGGTCAAAACAATGTTGGTATAATCTTCAGTTTTTAATTTTCTGCGCATACAACTACAACTAAACCTTTGATTTCAGCATAGTAAATATGAGAATTTCGATGGGCGCTAGTAACGAAAGTTTTAGCTCAGTTCCTAAGCTTTCCAACAGGTCCAAAATCATCGAATTCCGATCGTCCATTCAAAAGTTACGACTATTTTACTTCAGCTTATCGGATATTTCATATTTTGGCATAACATCGATTTATATTGGAGTTTCAACCTTTCGGATTTTAAAACTTAAGCAACACTTAAACATCTAAAAGGGTTATCGCTCAAACATACTCATACTTTTATTGCTCACTTATTTTCATGTTCGTTCACTTATATTAAATGAATTTCATTCCATTTACTTGTATTTCATTATCAATCCATCCTAGGTTAATTTCATTTGCAGCTCATCCATTTCACATTTCTTGTTCATTTATTTAACTATTTACATTCACTTTATTAGTCGAGGAATGAATTCACTCTCTATTCTTACCTCATTCTGATATACTCTCTATTCATTTCAAGCATTAACTCTAGTTGAGATTTTGAATTCATTCTAACTTTTCCAACTTCTCGACTCTATTGAATTCTCAATCCATTAACATGGATCGATTTGCCAAATTTCATTACTTATTACTATTTGTTTCAACTATATTCCATTGAATTGTTATCAAATTTCCAAATTCAATTATCCATTTACTTGAATTAATTCGGATTTATTCACATAAACTATTCAAGTTCATCCTCACCTCATCTTCATTTATATTTGGTTTAAATCGACCAGTTCAGCTTTCTTGAGTTTACTTCCATTTATTCAAATTCATTTGGCTTACTTGAATCTACTTAGTTTCAAATTCCTTCTATTACTAATCTAGTAAATTAGGCTTCAGTTTAATATTTTCCTATTTCTTACACCTTCTTTCATACTTCAAATTCCCAATTTATTTCATTGTTCATACTTAGATTCATATTCGACACATTATCCGAATGAGGTTTGACCCATTTAGAGTTTTATGCTTTCATTCCACATGTATACTAATTCACCCTTTAATTCCCTCATATTTCCAATGACATAACTTCCTTTCCATTCTTTCTCGACTAACTTAACATACTTATTAATCACCCCAGTCATGGGTCATCACCTTTATTAGCCAATTACTGTTGTTTATTTAACTCATTTCATTTTATTCCTTTATTTTTAACTTATCGACCACTCATGTTTTATCAACAGCTTGAATTTCTTTTATTTCTTCTCGACTAGCTCAATAACCTTTTTAATTATTCCAAGTCATGAGCTTTTCCTCTTCTACTCTTATTACCCACTAAATCTTCCATTAACTTTTTGGTCGACTTTAGTTGAAATTTATTTCATAGTTAACTTACATGTCTCTCAAACACTTATTGTAATAACCCGGAAAATATGAGCCAATTTAAAATTTTTAAATTGATTATTTCAAAGGAATTTGAACAATTGAAATAGAATATTTCAATAAAATAGTGAACTAGGAATAGTGAGTCAGTTTGAAAATTTGAATTCAAACTTTGACCGACTATGCAGGGTGGAAAATATAACGGATTTTAGCGAAACCAAAAATATTTAAATCTGTTAGTCAATACCTTTCTAACGAATCTGAAAAATCAAAGTTTCATAACGGGAATCAAAAGTTATGGCCGAATGAATTTTCAGAAGAGTCGGTATATAGAATATATAGGCCTGGAAAATTGATATTTTGCATACAACGTCGGAATTCGACGAAACCACTTTTGTTGGGTCCGGGATGTCAAACTATTGCTAGGCTTCAAATTTCATAATTTTTGAAGCTAGTATGTGAGCGTGGCAAAAGAAAATGTTTTTGGTCGATATCTGTTAAATTGGATCGACCAGAAAATGGCCATTTTTCAAACGACCTCAGAATTCGACGAAACTAGTTTTGTTGGGACCGTAGCGTCAAAACATAACTAGATTTATTTTTCTGGAATTTTTCGAATCAGTTTGTGGCCCTGGCAAATAGAAATGTGCGTTTAGAGTTAAAAATTAAATGTTTTATACTTAAATTTGAAAAATAACTGACTGTAACAGTCGAATTGGCCTACGAAACATATCCCATTGTGTCCGGAATGGGGGTATTTAGCTAGGGGCGACAGTCGTTGGGTTTAAAAAGGAGTTCGTTTGAGAAAACACTATTTAAAATTTTAATATAAATCCTCGGCCAATCAGAATTTTCCTTTCATAAATTTTTTTTTTTTAAAAAAAAACCCCCCCGATCAACGGCGAAACCGCTCCCTACCTTCTCTTCTCCACCGCCGCCGCCACAGGCGATTTCCGCCTGCGCCACCCCCTACCTCGACGCGCCTCCTTCTCCTCTTCAAATCCGACCCCACCGCCGCCAGCCTCGTCGCCTCCTCCGCCCGTATCGACGCCTAGAAGTCGAGCACTTCCCGCCGCCGCCCTGAACGCCACCGACCACCGAACGCCCCCAAACCACCACCGATTTAAAGCCCTCTCTTCCCTCTTCCACGTCCAACTCCCCAATCGTCCCCACGTGCCACTGATTTCGCGAAAACTGTAAACCTAGTTTTGAAGCTTCGTGAAAGTGAGTTTTTCTTTGATCTTTACACTTTGAAAAATCATATCTTTTTGGTGTGTTGACGAAATTCGATAAAACAGGAAACATCGAGACCGCAAGGAAGCTCTCTACCCAATAGAAGAAGCCGCGGATTTTTCTGACATCGTATCGATTTTTAGCGCTCAGAAAACCAATGTGAGAAATCTAAATTAACGTGAAATTGAATGGAAAATGTCGTGTATAATTTATATAAGCGAAATATAAATTACATACGTGTTGTATACCTCATGTACATGCGTAGTGTAAGCTATATAAGCGAAGTATGAATTTTACATGCATAGAATAATTGATATATGTGTTGAAATGCTAGTGAAATATAAAAAATATATATTATATATATATATATATATATATATATATATATACTCCCCTCGTCCACAAACCATGGACGATATTTATTGTGGTGAATTGGTGTGAAATATTGGATGAAAAATACGAATGGTTGAATAATTGTTTGTGGTTGATATTGTTTGGTTGTGGTTGAAAAATACCCATTGGTGATTGAAATGAATTGGAAATATTTGTGGAAATAAAAATAAACATGCCGCCTACGTGCGAATTAGATGCATGAATCCCCATTGTCAAAAACCGCGAGGTTTTAAGGTAGAGCGAGGAGCCGTACTAGGGACGGTGCCGGTTTTAACTACCCTGCCGTTATGCTGCCGAAATTTTGAATAATCTTTGTGTGTTAGGATTATTTTCATATGTTGAAATTATTTTCATGCATAAAAATTAAAGTCATATATTGAAACTATATCCATGTGTGGAAATGTTTGTGTGTTGAAAAGTGTTGTGTGAAAATTAGATTCATTTGTGAATGAATGAAGTGTTTAGACAATAAAAATCACATTTTTATATATATATGAAGTATGAAAAATACTCGCCTTATATAACTAGTTTCAACAATAAAAATCCCATCTTTCTAATATGAACAACATAAATAAAATGTCCATGTGTGGAGATACTCATTTGTTGAGAAGTGTGTGTAGTGGAAAAGTTCATGTGTTGAATAAAAAGATCGAACAATAAAAATTACATTTTTATTGAAACTATGAAGTGTTGAAACATCTATTTGTCGAATAAATATTTTAAATGATAAAAATATCATTTTTATCATATGTGTGATATGCTAAAGATATGCGGACGTTGAAATAAATATTTGTGATAGAAATATTATTTTTAACATGCATAGGAACTAAATAAAATAGTCATGTGTTGAAATCTATTTTAGTTCGCCAAAATTATCATCTTTGAAATGTGAAGTGTTAAAAATAGCCACTTGTTCAAATAAACGTGCATGAGTTGAAATATACATTAACTAGCTAATGATATGATTTTAGCCTATGCATGCAACGTTAGAATGAATGGTGTTTTTAAACCAAAGCAAATCAAATATGAAATTGAATGGAAATTGATGAATGTTAGAAATTGTATATATACATGCATATCTATTGAACAGGTTAAAGCAAAAGGGGCTAGAGAAGAGAAATAAAATTTTGTGCCAGACAAATAGGTACACATTTACTGCTTTGTTTGGGTGATGATTTTATGAGCCTGTTGGCTAGCCGCTTGGCTTTTTCTTTTTCTTTTTGATATGAGACGCCCGTGTGGCTATTTGGGAATTCTCCCAGACCCTCCCGTACAAAGGAGGTTATGGCGAAATTTTCCGAAATTTAAAGGCGTTAGTGAAATAATTGAAGTGGAAACGATATAGGAATTTTTGAATGAACTATATTTATATAAATATATAAATATAAATAGAATTAAAACGAAACGTGGCCGTGCAGTTCGTGTTTTGAAACCGTGATTTCAAACGACTAGTGCGGGAAATCCGACCATTGGATTTTCCTGAAACCGCAACCGTTGGGTTCGCCTTGGAAATATCTTTCCAACGGCACCAACTTTGTGAAGATCCGATGGTTGGATTGTCTGGAATGTTTAATTCAAAACTGAAGAAAAACAGCGCCAGAAACGATTATATATATATATATATATATATATATATATATATATAATTAAATTAAATCGAATAACGACGCTGCAGTTCGTAAATTGAAATCGTAACTTCAAATGGTTAGTGTGGAAGATCCGACCGTCGGATTTTCCCAAAACTGAAACCGTTGGATTCGTTTTGAAATGACCTTCCTAATGATGTAAAATTTGTGAAGATCCAACGGTTAGATTTTCATATATGTGTAAAACAAAATTAATGAAAAGCAGCGCCAGTGCATCGAGACGACCTGAAACGTCGTTTAATTAAATATGGCCGTTTTGAATCAAATAAAAATGGCGATATATCGTTATAAAATATTATGGACGATATAGAGTGGAAATAAACCAATTTTGTTGTGTTTGCTTGATATGTGATGGTTGAATGTATTTGACATGAAAATTATAACTAAATAACTGAAATGTGATTGTTGAATAGTCCAACCATGTGATTGATTGATTTGAAAATCTAAATATACGTGGGTTATTTGAAAAGGCCGAGTTTATCTCATTTCAAATAATCGATCGACGTTGAGAAGTCGAAGAGTCGAAGACGACTGAAGACCGACGATCTCCACATTGGATGGATGGGCGCTACTGATGGTCGTGATTGGAGTAGCTACCATGAAGGAATTGAAGTAGTAGCCGTCCACACATACTGTTGATTGTACGGATATGCGAGGAATTGGTGCCTCCGGTTTCGTTCAGACCCAGAACGGACTTGTAAATGGACTGTGTGTCTGACATTGGATTTTGTTCTGTGTTGATTGATCTCTATTAAATATATATCTGTTTGGCGGCGGAGAATTTATTCTCTTGCTTAACGCCCTTCTCTGAGACGTACGAGCTCAGAGGTTATGTATTGATAGAAATCAGTCACATGGAGTGGATTGCCTGTGTGGCACGCCTGAGTGGCATATGATCAAGGCTTCTGTTGCAAAGCAAAGTCTTGTGGGTGGTGATCAAAGCATGGTCTGTGTGACGTAGCTTTGTGTATAACGTGAATTCGCGAGCCTCACACCCCGGTATGAGTCAAAAACGGGAGACGGACCGCTGGGAGAGCACGACGTTTCTTTCTAGCTATGGTGGTGTCAGTGACCTACCAGCCCTGACATTATATATACTTTTCACCTGTGTGGTTGTTGGAATGCGAGGCGCCTCGATTATAGGTCTGTAAGGACCAAGAAACGTGTGTTCAGGAATAACTAATCCTCAAAAGTAAGAGAGGACCGGCCCAGCCGATTCCAAGGATCATAGTGGGGTCCTGGGACATTTGCTAGAGTTTCTCGAACGGAGAGGAGCTTGCCCCTTGCCTCGAATCATGAAGGAATCCAATTTCCAATACGAAATATGTGGATGTGATTATATTACTAGTATGGCGACATAGTAGATGGTAGCTATGCCGCCTAGGATTGATATTTATGATTGAAATGCTTTTGAAACATATATGCACTAGTAATAATATCGAACACCTTTGTTTTATTAGTATGAAGCATCTTTAGCCATTATAAGGTAAAAACTCTATCCTTCGGCTTGCGTTGCACTGTGTGATGGGACCTGAGTCTTATAATGGCTTCATTTTATAAAAAGCATTGCGTTGATTTAATCATTTACTTTATTCCATGCACTAGCACTCATTGGAGTAAACCCGTTCCGCGAAAGTGGCGTGGTCCTTTGATTTGCCTTATTATTGTTGTTAATAAGTTGAATAGATTTCTCATACCAGTCCCATGACTGACTCGTAGTTTGTTTCACCTTGCAAACTCGGGTGCCCTCATTTTCACATGGGCAGCCTAGATATAGGTTTCTGACGCATCTTTTGGCTCATGGCGAGGCTTGACTACACTGCGCTGACTTGGATTTTCTCCGCCATTATTGTATCTATATTATGATTCCGCCATTGGCGATGTAGACTGATATTTCTTTTGTGTACTCTTTATGTATGATTCCGCCTCAGGCGATGGTGACTGATTATGTATCATTATGCACTAAGTTGTATCCTGTACTGTTCTTCTCTGATGTGATGATATCTATATGATTCCGCTGTCATATGTGTGTAAATTATTCTATTTTCTGTTTATGCTATTATCTGTGATCTGCTAATGATGATTAATGTGTTATATTCCAATGATTATCCTTAACACCGTGTCACGGGGTTTTGGGATCGTCACGCTTATATCAACTAAATTTGGAATTTGCTTAAACCCTATCATCACCCTTATTTAAGAGTTTATGTGACAATTTCTATAAATACCTAAGTCCATTTCACGATTACCCAAGATATATATATATATATATATATATATATATTCAAATAAAAGGATTTACCATAACATAGGACTTAACATTATTAATTAAAATAAACCTAAATTCTTGATCCCGAGTTCATAAACTAAGATTTAAAATAATATATGTAATTATTCTATTTTATAGAAAACCATACCATATATAGAAATTTAAATCCAAACTTTAATTAACTAAGAACATAGAAATTTCAATTCTGGTTTAATTTAATTTCAATTTTAAATAACATACACAAATACTTTCATGTATTCTTTATACTATATGGAATTTAAATCCAAAATCCCTCGTCAAACTGGAAATGAAAATACTGAGTGGTCTCCCCCACTCAGACGCTTCAGAATAATCGTCGATAATGCGTGCACTCATTACCGAAGTTATTTCCGATGTTCTGAGAAGGGATTACACTCTTATCCCTTTAAAAATCCTTTGAAAACTATTTCCAAAACTATTTCTTATAATACGATATTATTTTCGCTTTGTCAAACTATTTCAAAAGTCTCCCAGGATCAAGTTTTAAGGTCATTTCTATTTTAATCACACCTTTCTCACCTAATTATACCTACAGGTATTCCATCTCATTTCAAACATTTTCTAAAACCATTAAATTTCCAACAACTATTAATTATCTATTATTATATTTATTATTCAACCGACCATAATAGGTAATAACTTAATATTATTACCCACTAACACGAATACATATATATTTGAACCAATAATATATATTTGATATATTTTAAAATAAAAATCGAAACCATATTATATCACTCGTTCTGTTCGATTATTTAGAGATCCCTATCGACTCTATGGCGTTCCATATATCGACCAAAATCCATAAATATTCAACAGAACAACTCAACATAATATAAACCAATTTATAACCAAATACAAGTATGCTCTCTCATATCACTCAAACTTATTCTAGGGCGTTTCTAACCCCATCTCTAATGTGTTTTTTCCCAAACTGTAAAGACCCGCAAATCCGAGCTATCTGAGTTGACTAAATACACCACACGTCCAACCCAAATAACACAGAAATACGAACCATTTATAGAAAGAAGTTAGAAGGTGAGAGTAGATAAGATAGAAACTTAGAAGAGAAGAAGAAGAAGAACATAAACACATCACAGAACCTCACATCGCAGCGGAATAAAATATAATATAGATAATAACTTTTTGAATACAAAAATTTTGACTGTATATACATACATCATTATCAGAGTACACACTTACAATACAGCGGAAATAACACTAGATAACTAACGCTGAAGCCTCCTGCTCCAAGCTCCTCCAAGTGAATCTGTAAAATCCCGACTACTTGACTGCCCGTACAAATTTGGGCACCCAAGAGTTTAGGGGAAAACAAAACAAAATAAACTCTGGGTCAGTCATGGGACTGGTGTGAGTAAACTCCAATCATTCGTTTAACTTTTAAAAATCCTTTCGAAAGAAAAGATAATCGTAAGACCGATCCACACATAAACACGGATGGTTTTTACCTTACGATAACCCAAAACATATGATATCAAAATCTGGTGATATTACAATAATGTCTAAATCAACTAAATAGAATCTAGCGGAACGCTTGCATCTCACGCTCCATATATAATATTAAATCAAAAACCGCATGGCGCTTATTGGAGATTGGATTTCCAACTTGACAAGGTATGGGACCACCTGCCGATAGTGTATCTCTAGAGGCAAATACACCGGGTTTAACAAGAACTTCTTGCAACTCGGCCCACATATGACCGACCACTCATTTCGCTTGAGTATATCGAATGTATATCACCAACGGTTGGGATCAGCAACCGTTACCCGATAAGAGACAACATCGATAGATTAAAGAAAACAATTGGAATTTCTCTAGATAGGTGATTATACATCCTAATGGGTGCGACCCAAACATAACCATGCTGCCTGCCCGATTTTTGTCATTTCCCGGTTGTTGAGGCCTGAGGCTATGAATACTTACCATTCATTGATAACACAATCACTTTGAATGCCACATCGTCAGATCCGTTAATCACTAGTTGAGTTTGCACAAATATTCTGGATGTTATGCTAAGGGAATAAATCCGTTGCAACCATATATATTTATACAGACCAACCCTTTCGATCATTGGAAATACTTTGTCAGACAATCGTCCATTTACGTTCGTTTTGGGATTGAACGAAACCGAAGGCACTATTTCCATTTTCAATAATCATCTTGCCTCTTATGCCATTTGGAAATCGTTTCCAAATATTAACTTCTTTTATTTTCTATATATTAGAAAATGTCTCTATTTGCAATTGAAAACAATTACAATCACTTATCTCTATTCCAACTATTTTAATTATACTCAGGAAATATTTACTTTTATTTTCCAAAATTCCATCACTTGAGTTTAAAATGAATGTTGGGTAAAACATCGTTACAAAAACCCAAAATATTTTATTCAACTATCTCTCATTCAACACTTCACTTTCAAGATTGGATCCTGCTATTTATCAATTAAAAATGAAATCAATCAGGTTGGGGTAAAATTACCTCTCAGACCTTGACTGAAAACATCCTCAACTTCAAAACGGCAAAACCACTAACCTCGAATAAACACAATATACAACCCAATTATTCAATGTTAAAACATGTATATGGTCCGCTTCCTATTTCAAATTTATAGATTTCCCTTTTTGTCTACAATGTTTTATTCTTTTATTTCGTTTCCTTATCGAATTCTATATATCTCGATATATTGATTCCTAACTATCAAAACTTCTCAAAAATATTCTAACTCCTTAAATTCCCGGAAAAATTCGCCATAGCCTCCCCTGTACCGGGAGCATCGGGAAATTTCAAATAGCTTTCCCGGTCCTTCTTATTTCAAAAAGAAAAAGAAAAAGCCAAGCGGCTAGCCGATACGGCGCATAAAACCCATATTTGAATTAAACATGTACCTTTTTGTCGGGCACTAAATTTATAGACTTCATATACTTCACATCAACCCTGCTTACACATGTTCACCTGTTTGCAATTCAATTCAACTCAATCCAATCGTTTGAATTCAGTTTTGCCCATTTATTCTTTTATTAGCTATTTTGCCTATTCCACTTCTTTGTTTGAACATAACATGTTCAAATAAAATATTTAACTTGCTCATAACCAAATTGAATTTTCTAATTTCAATTCAAGTTTTCTTTTCAATTTCGAAGATAAATTTTCAAATCGAATTCACTTATTCAAAGCCCAATATTAATTCAAAATCTCATTAACTAATTACCATTCGAATTAGTTAATTCTATTCAATAATCAAAAATCTGATTTCTGTTTCAAAAATCAATTCATTTACTTCACTGGAGTTCATATTTGTTTTATATCTCCAGTCTAGATGGAAATTCGGATTTTTATTTATAAAAATCCTTTTATTTATTTAAATAAACCATTACGGTTTTAAATTGGTTCTGGCGCTGTTTTTCTAAAAATTTGATTTTGACATAACTCAAAATCTATATGACGAAATTCAGATTCTTCTCTTCCATTAGAAAACTGTTATCAAATTGGTCCTGACATTTCTTGTTTCAAAGAATTTCGACTTCAATTGATTCCTGTATATTCAATTGAAGTTCGAAACGACAATTTACGAACTGCAGCGCTGCGGCGAGTTCGTTTTAATTATATTTATATATATAAACCTTTGAACTACCGTTAAAATGAATTCAACTCCATTTTAACTCTTTTTGAAATCTATTTTCAAATTCCCATCACATTCTATTTGAATTCTATATTCAAATTACATTTGAATTTCTCTATTCAAATTCTATTTCAAATCTCTTATTTAAAATTCTATTTGAATTTCCCTTATTCAAATTCAACACTCACATTTCGTTTAAAGTTCTATATTCCTTTTCTATTTGAAAATTCTACTTTTGAATTCCTACTTGAATCCTGTACTCAAATTCCAATTCAACCCTATTTGAATTCTATGTTTAAACTCCTTTTCACTTCTATAGTTAAGCTCCCTTTGAATTCTATTTCCAAGTTTCTATATTTTAAATTCCCTTTGAATTCTATTTCTCAAAACTCTATATTTTACTTTTCTTTATTCAAATCCATTTGAATTCCTTTGAATTCAAATTCTATTTCAATTTCTTACATCCAAATTCTATATCTAAATCACATTTAAATTTCTGTATTCAAATCCTATATTTAAATTCTAGTCAAATTCTATTTATTCAATTTGACTTTTATTTAAATAAAAATTCGAATTAATCGAATTCAAATCATAAATCGTTATGGATTTATTTTCGTTCAATTTATATTCTGAACATCAGAATAAATTCCATCATTTATTTCTTTAAACGATTTCCCCATTTCTATTTTCAAATTCACATTTGAATTTAAATATTCAAATTATCCAAATGATAATTTTTCCACTTTCTATTTACAAACCTCATTTAAACAAGTCTCGCTTTCAAATAAAATATTTCATCTTTGGAAAAATATATTTCCTTTTTCAAAGTCACACTTGTATTTCTATTTTCTGAATTATCCAATGATAATTCATTTCACTCCACTTATAAACTTCATTTATAAAGGAATCACTTGTTTTATTTTTCAAACAAGTTTATATTTCAAATCTATTTAAAAATTCAAATTCTATTTAAAAATAGAATTTTCCCTTTTAAATCTCAAATATCCTTCCACGATATTTTAAATAGATTAACACTTAGCCCAGTGATATTTAAAACAATCGAATCACCCAATTTTCAATCATTTGATTTTTAACACATCATATATGAAAAATATATATGAAATCAAACAAACAACAAACAAACAGATAATATTTTTTTTTGAGGAATCCAGTTGGATTCCTCCAACCTGTTTTGCTGCATCCACATATGTTAGCACATAAATAATACCCATTCTGCTTCGTGGCAGAATATCGTGGTATAGAAGGTCATCCACTATCATAGCGTGGGGCGTATAGGGTAATCATCCGCTATGAAACTGCGGGCATCCGCTAATGAGACTGCGGGAATCCAACCAATCAATCAACCCAATATATATATATATATATATATATATATATATATAATAGCCTAAATAACTAATATATATAAAACAAGCAGACAACATTCACACAAGCAATCAAACAATTTTTTTTATGAATAATTTTTTTAAAATAAAGGTGAGTGAGATTTACTCACCGTGATTTTTATTCGCGTTGAATAGCCACCGAAGCATCTTATATAGATTTCATAGCAGTTCCTCCATACGTCTGTTCCCCAACGGAAAACAACAATAATTAATAAAATCTCCATTATCGGATTTAATAAATTATCTACGTGTAAACCAACTCCAAATTAAACCTTAATTTGATAAATGATATGTTTACACATTTAATTTACTTACTAACAAATTCCCTTTTATTTAAACCAATTTCCCTACATTATAATCATTTTATTTAACCATTAAATGATTTACAATTAAAATTAGCTATTTACAAAATGATTTATTTCAAAAATTTATTTCCATTTTTCCTTTAGATATAACCCGAATGGTATTTCCACTTGATTTCTCTCAGACAATGTCTTCCTTAAAGCCATTGATTTTAATGTAATTATAATCTAATTACTTAATTTAAAAACTGATCTTACTATAAAAATTTAAATAAACAAGGAAAATTGGTTTTACCTTAGTTACCTTATCCTCAAATCAACGCAAAACTTGGAACCAAAACCCAGCTCCTCAATTCGACCTTCATCAGAATCCCATCGATTGGCCATCCATCGCAGCATCACCAGAAAATTACAGTACCTCCACATCACAAATCGAACTCGACACTGAAACCCTAAATTGCAACTACAGTAGACCGCGATCCCCTCTACTTCGACTGTTCCACATTTGAAACCCCAACATCGGCCTTCCAGAACCCAGAGCTCCTCTTCAAATCACGTCCGTCCTTGCATTGCCATGAACAACCATCTACTCCCTTCCAGCTCGCAAGCCTCCAGAAGCCCGAACCCCCAAAATTGAAACCGCGTTTGAACTTAAAATTGTCGAAAGCCTCGTACCCTTCGCAGAACGTGTTCGGCAACTTCGTTTTTGACTTGGATTTCATTCAAATTGTTTTCGAATTCCGAAACAAGAAAAACAGAAGGCGGTTTTTGATTTTGAGGCTTTTAGGAGGAGCGGTGTTTTATATAAGGGAAACATGCGGTTTTTAATTGAACAGAGAATGAATTAAAAAGAGAAGCCTTTGTATGTGATTATAAGGGAGAACGGAAATGGATGGGAAATCACAGAATGAGGTCACGTTTTATAGATGAGGGGGGAGACAGAAGTACACGGCCATAAAAAAAATGTAGGCTTAAGTACATAGCAAAATCTTTTAAGGATTTCGATTTCGATTTTAAATATAATTGAATTTAATTCGATTTCGAGAGATTTTATTCCTTTTTAAATGGATATCGATTTGATTTAAAGAGATTTTCACTTTTATTTAAACAGATATTGATTTGACCTCGTGCTTATCCACTAAAATAAATATCGGGGTCTATTACTTAAACCGCGAACCGCTATTTTAACATAACCACTGTCGTTTCAACGTTATTACACTATTCTGGACTTAACAGAATAGACCAAAAAATTTAATTCGAACGTATATTTAAATTAACCATATTAAATAAATATTTTATTTTCAAAACTAATCAATTTACTGGAAATAAATTATTTTTATTATCAACACAATATCTAAAACGATATAAAATATTTAAAATTAATTGGCCAAAAATCCGGGTCGTTACACAAAAAGAGCCAAGGTTGTCGACAACCATCGCTCTGATACCAAATGTAACGACCCATATTTTTGACCGTTTAAAATCGACAATAAGCCACACATGTCGACCCAAACAAATCGCAAATGCAGGTAGTTATTGGGAAAAGAAGGAAAAGAAAGAAAGAAGAGAAAAACAATAACAGAATCTCACAGCGGAAGGACAACATATAATAAACAAATAGCAGTTAAAAAGCAGTTGAAATGTATATTGTGGTTATAACATTCAATGATTATCAGAGTTACATATACATACGGATGTACATAATAAGCAGCGGAAATAAATGCAGTGGTTAAACCATACTCATAATAGATATATACGCCAAACTTCGTCTTCGTCCTGCAAGGCAAGGGAATCTTCGCTAACTGCAACATCTGATGACCCGAGCGTATTGCATAAAAAGAAAACACAACAAACACTCGGATCAACACTAAATCATCTCATATTAGTCAAATCAAAATACGAAATAACATCAGTATCATGCGTGCAGTAACTCAGGAGATATTACGGGATTTTCTATCTCTTGAGGATCCGTTAAACTAATACATACATAGATAATACGCTATTATGATAGTGTCTACTCAGTAAGTATAAATACTGAAAATAGCGTAAGCGGGATTACATTTTTACCCTTACACCGTTTATAATACCGTAGTCTATACAGTACCGTAAACCCAACCTAACACGGATGGCATCAGAGGGCACTCCATAGGTACGATACAAATCAAAATCGTAGGGGCTCGATAAGGATAAATATGACAAGGCACTCGAGGCGATGCCCAGGGTAGGATTCTACCAATTGCACTCCCGAACCGGTGGTAACGCATAGCAGCCACTACCGCCCAGCTCGGAACACACTCCCAAAGTCATAAATGGGCCCAAATCATCATCATCATAGTCATAAAAATAGTATCGAAGAAGTGTGTCCAATCAAAGGTGCTACCTCAGTTAGTCACGGTATAGCTCCTGTTTTAGTCGTTTCAATTCTGATCCGAAGGTCAGGGCTATTTCATCATTGTTCATCTTCTTCGATTCAATAATTACCTCGAGGTCATCATACTCATTCTGGATACGTCATAACGTTCATAGTTGTCAAAGTGGTATCGACACCGACAGAGAGTATGCCTTATGTCGACTCTGGTCTCTTTAACAAGCAACTTACATTTTTCACATTGGTTGGTTCTTTTACATTTCAAAGGTTCGCTTTGATCTCAAAATATCATATTTTGTTTCGAACCCATTTTATATTCAAAAGAATAAAAATTTCATATCAACATATCACAATCATACCCAAAACCGATTTTATTCTAAACTAGAATAAATTTCATATCCTTATATTATAATCATATAATATTTCATAATCGACTTATATTCAAACAGAATATATTTTACCTCAAAGGTTATACTTATCTCAAATCGATTTGAATTCTAAATCCGTTCATATTCAAAAGAGTATAAATCTCCGTAACCCTCATTCATATCATTTATGAAATCCATTATATTCAAATAAAAATATCAATTTCATTTCCATATAAAATTGGTTAACGTTGATTCCATATTTTAATACTTTATTTCGACTCCATCTCGAACTAGGGTTTAAATCCAGCATTTTCCATTCGGAAGAAAATTTACGATCATTGACAAAATTTGAAAACAGATGCTCTTAAAAAAAATCTTTATATAAAGTATATGTGTAGAAATAATGGTTAAAACAAAATAAGGTAATTTAAATCATTATGAATATATAAATATAATAAAAAAAATCTAATTAGCTTTTAAATAATATAATATAAGAAAAAAATTAAGCTAGAATAAATAGTCTATAAGTAAAAGTTAAACGATAGATTTTAAGGAAAGAATAACTTATTTGAGCCCAAACATTTAAATACATATATATAATAAATTCTTAAATCAAAATTTCTTCTTTCTTCCGAACTTCAAATACTTGAACCCACACTCCAGTCTCAATGGAGTTATAAAATTCAATATCTTGTTTCAAACGTCATTCAACCCAAATCTTCGATTTAGGGAAATTCAACCCATATTCCTTGATCCTCTCTTCTTTTCAAATTTAAATTCAAATAAAATATTTCATTCAAATCCAACCTAAATTTGAAAGTTTCAGATTTTATCCAAACCTCATTTTAAGAATTCCACTTCCTCTTAGCCACTCAAATAACACTTATGATCCAGGTCCTTTACAGGAACAGGTTTATCGAGTATCGGTTCATTTCTTTAACTGAAATTTCTGTCAAATAAAATCCCAAAATATTTGAAAATCATTTAACCAACCGATGTCTGTATAGAATTTCCTATCTAATGGCCAAGTGATTAAATTTTAATTTCTCGATATTCCAGGGATGGATCTATCATTTCAATCCAAATCAGGGTCACAGAGGTTTATCATTTCACTCTGTGTTCTTAATTTATTTTATCGATAAATCCCGGGTTCATTAGATGCCCGTAACATCAAGGGTAAATGGGATTTATCGTCACAAATCAACATGCACTACAATATACTGCAATAAGGAGCATCAGCAATGTCAATATAAATTCAGTAATAAATTTCAACCAACATCCATCACAATCATTCCATTCAACTGATCAGCATTAAACTGTTTCAGGATTTAGCAAGGGTTAGAATTTTCAACTAGAAATTCAAATTTAAATCAAATAACTAATCATCGATCTAATTTGCATGTTAACAAACTAGTATATCAAATTTAAGCAACCAATTCAACAGCCAATCACAACCATGCAACCAAACTATTTCATAATTTAATTCGATAAATATGGGAATAATTCAGTATTTCGTGAGCGAAGAATCACTCACCTTTGAGTCTTTTATTGATCGTACGTCCAACTGAAGGCCAAAGTTTCACAGTCTCTAAACACAGCCAGATTAGTGCCAAAACATCCGCAATTCCGCCACGATCCCAACGCAACAAACCGCGTCCAAATCCGAGTTAATATGAAGAAGTTATCAGCGTTTATATCATTTGGAATTTAAATATTGAATTTAACAAAGTAAATATTCCCACCCAATTATTTGTTGACACCTCAACACCGTGCTTTCCTTCTTCTCGCTCTTCCATTCACGTTACAGAACCGACGTTAAACCTATTTACCCCGAACTTTGACCACCATTTTCCACGCCCTCCGTCCGCCTAACGACCTCCGACCACCCTTGTTCGAACCCCCTGACCGAGGCGCATCCACCGACACCGGACCCACCACCTCCGGTGGTCCCCTCCTCCGCCACAAGGTCAAGATCGTAACCCCATTTCGAGCTTTAAAACCCAAAATTTCGACGCTCTCCTCCACAATACCACCTCCAACCACCCTAGAACAGCTCGTAGGGATCACCTCATCAATACCCATAAGTCCAATTCTTCAATTTATCCTTAAATCAAAAATTCCCAATTTAAACCCTAGAAATTCGAAAATCCGAACCTTTGATCAAGATTTCCGGCGAATTCGTACAATGCATGTCATAATAAATTGCAGATCTAGGTTCTACTCGTCGAGATCTTCGATTTGATATATAATACGCTAGGGTTTAGAGAGATTTTATTTTTGAGTTGGTATTTTGTTTTTCTAGGGTTTTAAAGATTTGATTTCAGCCATTAAAGTTGAATTAGATGAGGAAAGGTATATGTTAATGAAAATGGCTGATGTGTGAAGGAGAGGGAATTTTTATTTATATAAATGGAAGGCCCAAACATGAGAAATACCCAATTATCCATTACAATGATCTCGTTCACATTTTCTCTCGTACGATCAAACTGTAAGTCGGATTGTGACGCAAATTGAAATCCTATAATAATTCACCATTCCGGTTCTGATGACGCCAGTTTCGTCGGATTCCGAGGCAGTCATCAAAACCGTTAAATTCTACAGTTAATTAATTAAATAAAATATTCAAAAATTCATTTAATTGTTTTAATTCAAATTAAATAGTCGTTAAATTCAAATTAAATCAAATTATAACTTAAATCAATTTTATAGATTTATTTCATAAATTTAAGTTCCACATTTGATTATTTACAAGTTCAAAATTTGAATTTCAAATTTAACTTAAATAGCTTAAATAAATTGTTTCACACATTTTAAGTTCCCGAATCTTGATTATTTCTTAAATTAAATCTGAACTGCAAATTCAAATAAATAAATTCTCTTTTATCCCAAGTTATTCAATATCCAATCCAAAATTCCACAAATTCAAATTTAAAATTTTGAATTTTCACTTTTAGATTAACCCACTCGCATTAATTTAATTATTTAAATATTAAATTTCAAAACAGCCCTTTTCTAAGAGAAAACTACATTTAAAAATCTATTTACTAAATTCAAACAATCACCATCATTAAAATTTACAAAAATTAGATTTTCTCTAACATATTCCAATTTATTTCCTTTAAATTGAAATTTAATTATACCGAAAATTATGGGATGTTACAAGAGAAGTGAGGGTTTGTGGAGAGAAAAGAGGTTATATAGTGGTGGTTTATGAATTTTATATTATTTCTCTAATTAGTGCTCTTTTTGTTCGATGTTTATTGATGCCGCGGTTACACACGAACTCCGTTAGTGATGAAAATTAGCATGCAGCTATGTCTTGACGATACAGTCCCAACAAAACTGGTTTCGTCGAATTCCGAGTCCGTTTGCTCAGAAATCTCTGTTTCTGTCTTAAATGACTGATCGATTCGCAATTTATTGTATACGGCCACATACTAGCTCCAAAAATTACAAAATTTGGAATTCTCTATATGTTTTTCAAATACGGTTTCAACAAAACTAATTTTGTCGAATTTGGAGACTGTTTGAAAAACGGTCATTTTCTGGTTGATTAAATTCAAATTGAAATCACCAAACACGTTTTAATTCACCACACTCACATATTGGTTCCAAAAATTATGATAATTGGAATCAAGAAATACCGTGACATTCTGGATCCAACAAAAGTAGTCTCTTCAAAAACGGAGGTCGTTTGCAAAATCGCTATTTTTAAGGGCTATATTTCCATGGCGACTATTCTGAATTTTCAACTGGGCATAATTTTTTATTCCCCCTATGAAATTTGGATTTTTCACATTCGTTGAAAAGATATTTTCAAATAGATTCAAATATTTCTGGTTTCAC
Source organism: Allium sativum (assembly GCA_030737875.1). Classification (NCBI taxonomy): domain Eukaryota; kingdom Viridiplantae; phylum Streptophyta; class Magnoliopsida; order Asparagales; family Amaryllidaceae; genus Allium; species Allium sativum. The sequence continues at coordinate 671,817,874 of CM060909.1, read as the reverse complement.
TAAAATCCGATTAATTTTGAATCCTGTAAATTCAATTGAAATTTGAAATCGAATTTTCAAACTGCATGCCATTTCCACTTCCTTTTATAATTAAAATAAATATTTATATTCTAATTTCGATTTAAATAAATATATACGTTCTAATTCTATCCAAAATAAATTCCTTGTCGTTATTATTTAAAATAAATCCTTTTAAATATTCAAATCAAAATAAAAATTTTAAATTGGTTTTTATTTTTCCGGGTTGTTAAACTACGTCCCCCTATATATGATTACGACAATATTATATTAGTCTATATATCATCATGGACATTTCTGTTTTGTGTTATTCGACAATCCTAATCCTTGATAGCCTGAAATAACCATGGACATTATTTTGTTTATCAACCTTAAACTATAGTTGCAACATATTATTCATTGAATGGAAAAAAGTGAGATAGATCCTTTGACTCGTAGTCTGATACCACGTGCTCCAATAACATTACATCCGAGTTAAAGCTAAAAAAACCCATTACCATTCTGTATATACACTCCTAATTTTAAGTTCCAATCATTTGTGTTTCCCTTTGTTGTTCTAACAATGAACACCGCTCTGTTTTTCGTATTTCTTCCTAGTAAATAGTAATGTCAAGATTTTTATTCAAAATGGAATACTAATTTAGGCGGTTTCATTAGATATAACTGTCCTAATCATATCAGAATTCATTGAATAAAAATATCAAAGAAATTTGTTGAAAGACACAACGTCTCCTCCACCTCAGGGAACCAATAAAAAAATACTTTTTAATCTCAAAAATTCCAAACAAGTGTGTTAGCCAAACCAGGGAGATAACCGTATTATCAATCGAGTGTTCCTTTTATCTGAATACATGATAATAGCGATTAATCATATATGTGAATGAAATAACTAACCTAAAGTCCACCTTGGCACAAAAATACATAAATCTACATCCTATGCCACTTTAGGATATATTCCCTTGTTGATCCATAACTCCTATAAAAGTACAAAAGAGAGACAAAACTTTGATTTAGTTACAAAGTTTTATTATTGTTTGTTGCTGGGATCACATTTTATAGTCGACCACTCATGAACAGATGGGTAATAACGGCAACATGAAAGTTTGGCTTATCGTAGACTATTTAATCAATGGCAACATAAAAGTTTGGCTTATCGTGGACTATTTAATCAACGGCAACATGAAAGTTTGGCTTATCATGGACTATTTAATCAAAAGGAAGTAAGTTTAAGCTTATTAGGATAACATTCATGCTTTTCACTCAAAATAAAACATAGTCCTTTGCAGTTGATTACTATTTGTTAATTTTTTTAAATGTTACTTAGCTAAAACTGAACAAATATTAGTGTGAAACATTTTCACTAAAGCTCCAAAAAATATGTTGGATGATTACTATTAGCCTATAGCCAAACAGAAAGTCAAAATTCAAAAAAGCAGCATGTAAAAAGTGCAAAACGTGAAAATACTGACACATGATATACTATTAGCTATTACCATTTGATTTTTCTATGCATTGTAATACTTGAGTAGTTCACAAGATTGAAATGGTTTTTCTTCAGTAAATAGTTATTATCGGAGGGATCTATTATGCTGGAAGCAAATTCTGTTTCCTTCGTTAACATATAAATAAATTTTCACGTGAAAATTGTAATGTTTTCATATCAATAAGCATTAAAAAATAAAAAATAAAAATAAAAACTTAAATGAAGGAAATGATGAAGACTACCTGGCTTTTACTTGACCATCATCTCTTCATAGTTCATACTTCACGCATAGTACGTGAATCCAATTTATGAAAGATTTTTAAAGTAATTACTTTGAAAAATAAGGTGCACACAAGTGCGGTTAACCTATTCGTTGAATATCAAAAACTTTCTTACATAACTTTCCAATATAAATATTGAACCTTAAGTGAATAAACCAATCCTAACCACCAATACCTAATATTACCTTTTGCACAATTTATTTGTCAAATATGATGAACTATGTTTCAAATAATCAGATATTTAAAGGAACGGAAGCTAGAGTATTTAAAATATATAAAAAGAAAATAAAAACAAAAAATAGTTCCTACACAATGAACTATGAAAAACACAAAATAGAAAACATAGTTCGGCACACAATAAGCATGACGTCGAGCCTCAAAGTAGAATACTCCCATATATTAAGAATTTTTTATACCACCAGGTAAAGCGAGCCATATATTCACCTAATAAAGTAGACATAGAGAATCCAAACTAGAATAATTAAGTTGTACTGAAATTCGTGTTGTTGATCCTGACAAAACTGATGGAATTCATAAGTCATTTCAAAACGTGCACAACAAAGAACCACAACTATAATACACACATGGTTTCTAAATGTAAATGTGAGATGAATATGCATAAATTAACTCCCGCTCCATTAACTTGTCATTTTACCCTATCAAGTTATGGGAAAAAATTACCTTAATATGCATGAATTTGTTAGTTTATGTAGGTTGGTTGTCTGCGAACTGAAATTGTCAATTATTAGTTGCAGTGTTACACAGTAATTTCCCTCCTGTTTCCAATATCTGTTTATAGGCAATCTCGTTATTGTCGGTGAACTGAAATAAATAGTTCTTCCTATTTTATTCAATATGTCATGTGTGTGTATAGGTGTGTGCGCGCGCGCGTGTGAATATCAGCTAAATCCTGTTTCCCCTGAAGCGATGTTCCATCTACAGCAAAAAACACCCTTTTGGAAGGCAGTAATTTAATCAAGGAGTGAAAATTCCGATTTTGGTTCACTAATTGGGAACTAATTCACATTTATGTATTTGAATGATAAAGTTATAAACAAATTAATAATAAATCCTTGCTTTCTAAACCATGTCCTAAGATTTTCAAAATGAAATTCGATGGTAAATTATAAAATTCAAATTTTGTATCAACACGGAATTTAAATTGTAAATCTTAGATTAAAAAATTCATATTTCAAGGTTTAAATTCATATTTCAAGGTTTAAATTCATATTTTAAGGTCTACACATGGTTTGAAATTTAGTTTGATGTTTGAAGTTCTATGTCTAAAGACTCTAAACCAATGTTCAATATTTCATTCGGTACCCTGAAATTTCAGGGTTACCAGACCGGTATCGGTCATTATCGGTCCGAAATCGTTGATGAAAATCGGTTTCAGAATTAGGGCAAGAAAAAAGCTCGATGAAATCATTTTCTGTTATATCTCGATAAAAAAAGCAGGAATAGAAAATCGAAGGCTAGATAGAAGAAAAGAAAGGGATAAACTTATATGTTAACTCGATCTCAAAGAACGATCTTCATCTTCGTGTGATTGATTGATCGAAAACATTGACTTCGTGAGATTGCTCGATTTTCTTTTTCAATTTTGTTCGATTCATTTACTTTGAAGGAAGACGACCTTTTTCTTCATTTGTTTCGTTCGTTTCTGTCGGCTAGGGTAGAAGACGTGTTTCTAGGGAGTGAGTGGGTATGGGTTAAGAAAAGGTGGAATATTGTAACCACATAACATAGACAGTTCTAAGAATGGGGGGTGTTTCTAAAGAGTGGGCCAATGGGTAAGTACTAAAAGAAAAGTCAGCCCACGTATGTTCAAAACTATACACAAACAGTCAATCTCATCAGTCTGTCTCATGTCCATATCCAACTGTTATCTTATTTATCATTAGCAAGTTCATTAAAAAAATACTGAAAACCAAAATATGGACCAAAACCGAAACTACCAAAATTTACGAAATCAACCGAAATTAACAAATTTCCAAATGATCGAAACCGAGTTTTCGAACCTTGCTCTAAACCTCAAAATTCAATTTTTTTGCTTTTGTTTCGATTTTATTTCGTTCGGAAATGATTAAATTTGGGATTATAGATCAAAATATGTATACTAAGTATATCAATTTTGATTGATTATTTTTTCTAACCTACGATATTAGCTAAGATTGAATTGGAATATAAATCAAATTACAAAGGGATAGATTCAATTTGAAACATGATTCAAGTCGTAAGATTTTAATATTTTTGACAAAAATATTGTGTCCCTTTCAAATTTCATCAATACTAACATAAATGGGGAAATTCCACTTTATACTAATACAAATGGGGCATCACTGCAGATTGAATGGTACAGAACCACTACATAAATTTTACACATAAAAACTTGTCATACACCAAATATTCCATCTCTCTCTCTCTTTCTCCCTCTCCCCTTCTCCCTTTCCCCCTCCCCCTCCCTCTCCCCCTCCCGCTCGCTCTCTCTCCCCCCTCTCTCTCCCCCCTCTCCCCTCCCCCTCCCCATCCCCCTCCCCATCCTCCCTCCCGCCCCCCATAAATTTATTGTTATCTTATAACATTGAGTTTAGAATCTCAACGCATCAAAATAACCGTACGTAACATTATTCGTAAAACAAAAAGTTCAAATGATTTACAATTTCACCAATTTGCACTTTTGATGTTGAATGTAGTGTACAATCTAGGTTTACATATCATATAACAAATTCAGTTTGCACTAAGATGATTAATTGAATGAAATTGTGATACAAAACTCATTTCAATTAACAAATAATTACTGACACAAAAATTTAGCATACTAATTATTGTAAAGGTACTGAAAGCAAAGGTGAATTAATATATTTAGTATTTTAGAATATAATTAAAAAATAAATATTTTATCCTAATAATTTCGTTTTATTTTTCTTTGATTTGATTCCATCTTCTGAATAAGAGAATTTATTATGGACTTATTTTCTTTGATTCTTTTAAAATGAAATAATTTTCCATTAAAAAATGTAGCATATGATTGCATTCATTTGTAATATCAAAAACTAAACGACATAATAAATATCTTATCAAATTTTCCAATACAATAAATTACAATGTAGTCTTTATAGAATTCATAAAGAAACATAACATTTTGAAACAAAGCATTTTTTTTCTTAAACATTAATACGTAAAAAGAACAAAAAAATTACTCGGCTACCTTCTAATTTTTACATCATAAGTACCATTTCAGCTTATCAATCAAATAATAAATTCTAAACTGATGTGTATATTAACCATTTCATCACACCTAATCCCTATATTGGGATTATTTAAGAGACTTGACTCGTCAACAATGCATATTCCAACTGCAATGATTCCTATCGCTTAAACACGTATTGAGAATTGTCAACAAAATAAATAAGAACTACCACAGAAGTTTAACAAACGTATATTTTGGAAAAATATACTAAGAACTAAAAATATATCCAAATACATCAAAATGTTATATATTATATATTGAACCAAAATGATCATTAGTTAATTGTCGCTAAAAAAATTAGCACGTAAGCGACCTCCCATTAAATCAAATTGTGTCCTAAGATAACTTAAATTTCTCCTCAGTTACATAATACAAGTGTGCAACAGTTACATAATACAAGTGTGCAACATAGGTTGGAGTGAATGGACAACATTGTCGATTGTGGAAAAAGGAAAATAGTACATCAAAATTTATATTGTGTGAATATGTGCCCTGATGCTACAACACAAAGCAAATCAACATCCAAAAATCAGAAAAGTTACATATATTCATATAGGAAAAACAACTTAATATTAGGTATCACTTTTTTAGTTATTTTCAACTATTATTAAATAATGTTACATTAGAGAACTAAATTAAGAAAATGCAGAAACTTCAATTTGTTTATTGAAATATAACATCAGGAGTTTTGCAAGTAAAATGGAATACATAATAATATGAGAGAAATAAACACAGTATGTAGGGATTTTAGTAGTATAAAATGTAAGGTTTACTATATAGGTATCAAAAATCCATGTAATTTATAAATGAAGATTTTTTCAACCATGAAGCTAGCTTCAAGTGAAGAAATCATGCTTAATTTCTATATCCCTTACCTCATACCACAACATGTGAATAAATTAGGTTAAACAACTCTATGACCATTATAGATTACTGCATTAAACTTGAAACGTAGAATTGTTAACAAACATATGCAATAAAATGTGTATTATGGTTACCAATCAATATCCGAAATATTTAGGATGCAACAACCAAAAAAAAACTGTATCAAGATAGTAGGTAATAAATCACTATCATTCAACTAAATATATCATCAACTAAATAAGTTAATCACAGGATTGAGTAGTGAAATAATGATTTAAACGTAAGACTACTTACATAATCTGAAATAAACACAAAAGGAACCACTTTTAGATAACCAACATAAGAAGTGATTAAATAATGGTTACCTCAATCAAAAATAGCACGGTGTACAATGAATCATTTATTTTCGATTTCCTTTGGTATTTTGTTGGGATTAATCGCAAATTTGGCTATTGTATTTTGTGAACTTGATTCCAACCTTGAAATCGACAGTTTTGGGATCTGGTTTTGACTCCAGTTTATCCCAGCTCCTGTATACAGAATATAATAAAGTCAGTAACATATTAACTTTACGTTTGGTCAGATTTGAGTTTCAAGACACATGTGAGCTTAATGTTAACATCTTGACAACCCACATATTAACTTTTTAATGTAATGAATAGTCACATGTTGTAAGATGTTGTGTGAAGTTTCCCACTTTAGCTAGGTATATCAGTAAAAATTTAACCTTCTTTCTTTACCCTAAGTATTTGTGGACTTTAGACCAAGGATAATATATGTAACCATAAAAGGTAAATTCTATCGTTTTACAGTGAAACCATTACTGCTTTAACATTGAAACATAGAATTGTTAACAAATATATGTAATAAAATGTGTATTAGCTATCAGCATCAAAAATATTTAGGATGCAACAACCAAACAAAAACTGTATGAAGATAGTAGATAATTAACCACTGTCATTCAACTAAATATATCATCAACTAAATATGTTAATCAAAGAACTGAGTAGCGAGACAATGATTTAAATGTAGAACTACGTATATAATCTGAAATACACACAGAAAGAACCATTTTTAGAACACCAACATAAGAACTGAGTAAACAATGGTTACCTCGATCAAAATAGCACTATGTACAACGAATCATTTGTTTCCGATTTCTTTTGGTGTTTTTGGGGATTGATTGCGAATCTGGATACCGTATTTGTGGATTTGATTTCAACCTTGAAATCAGCAGTTTTCCTCTCAAACATACCACGGGTCTATTGATTTCTACCAGAGTTGTAGTTCACCGCCTTTAAGCGCGATTCAGAAAATCATCGATGGTTCGGAGAACAATTCAGAGAGAAAATTAGAGAATATTAGGTTTGGGAATTGAATATGAGTAAATTCCAAAAGATAGAAGTCGGGGAAATATAGAAAGGCAGTGGTAAGCGGATAACGGTTTGGGGAAATGAAGAAAGAAAATGAGTCGGTTTCATGGTGAAAAGTGGACAGATGGAGGTAATAGTGATTAAGGAGTTATGGTGTTAGTTGAACGGTTCAATTTATTTTTTCAGAAGGCGCTCTTTCTTTGTTATTTTAGAGAAACGCGGACGTTGTAAAACAATGACAACTAGGATATAAAATAAAAATAGCGTTCCACACCAGTGTGTTCTCTATTTTACTTTCTATTATAGATATTAGATATATATATTACCTTAGCAACTCGTAGTTGATTCTTGTCTCCCACGATATCTTTCATGTAGTGCATAACCCACAATCCACACGTCAAATGACCTATTTATTTTAGAGCTCCCTGAAGCATGTATAAATCTTCAGGTATCGAACGATTCTATTCACTGTCAGTAGATATTTTTCATTGGAAGAATACATCAACTCACTTATATGACTGACTGTAAGGCTATATCTGGCCTATGTGTGTGAGAGAGTCTTCCTACTAACCATTAATATTGCACTATGCCTACTGGAGCATATTCTTTATTTTGGATGAACTTGCGATTCACTTCAATAGTTGTAGCATAGGTTTAATACCAATCATTCCAGTTTCCTTTGGCAAATCTAGAGTGTATTTCCTTCAGATGGATATATCTTTACTTGTTCGAGCCACTTTCATATCTAAGAAATATCATAGCTTGCCTAAATCTTTAACTTCCAATTTTTCTTGCTAAATTTTCCTTGATCGTTTGTAACTCGTGGTTGTCATTTCCAGTCAAGATGATGTCATCCGCATATACGATTAGAACAATCAAATATATGTGTTTATACCCTTTAAAGAACAACGTGTAATCTTCCCATCCCTGCTTATGACCACAATTCCTAACTACCTTCCTAAGCCTATCGAACCAAGCTCCAGGTGATTGTTTCAACCCATAGAGGGACTCCTTTAGTTTACATACATTTCCAGCATTGAATTCAGTACTACATCCTGGTGGTATAGTCATGTAAGCTTCCTCTTCAAGATTCCTATTTAAGAAGGCAAATTTATATCTAGGTGATAGAGTAGCCAACGAGATTAGCTGCAAGAGACAAGAGAAATCTTACTGTATTGAGCTTTGCAATAGGACCAAATGTCTCCATATAATCCACACCATATGTTTGAGTAAAGCCACTTTGTAACAACTAGGAATTTCAGAACCAATTTTAAATTTTAATTTATTTTAATGAATTTTGAATACGAATTGCTTATTTTTGTTAAATAAAGTTTGAGAATATTTTAAAATTAGTTTTTATATTTTATTTGAGTAAGCTCAGTAAAATTATTAATTTGATTTATAAGTATGAATTTAAAAATTGATATTTTTAAAGCTATATCGATCACTTGAAAAAGGGCCATTTTTCTGATAGTCTCGGAATTCGACGAAACTACTTTTTTGGATTCAGAATGTCGAAATATGTTAGGATTCAAATTTTCAAGTTCAACGGAGTTCGTAGATGAGAGAACGATATATGAACATAAGCTGAAAATTCAGTCAGTTTATAGCTTAAGCTGAAAATAAGGCCATTTTTCAAACGGTCTCCAAATTCGACGCGACTAGGTTCGTTGGAACCACAATTTCATAATGTAGCAAGATTCCAAAGTTCGTAATTTTTGGAGTTAATGTGTGGTCGTGCGACGAGAACGAAGTTTGCACATTGGAATTAATACACTATTAAAATGTGTCACTTTGTGAATAGTGATGGGCCAATTAGAATTAGTCACCTAAGGTCCTCATACCACCACTTGTCATGCTCCCCCTAAATTGAGCTTCATGACATGACTTAGGTCTAATTAGGTTTGATTAACCTAACCTCTTCTTCCATTTTCTAAAAACCACCCTTAAAGCTTAAACCTTTCATTAACGGAAGCATCCCTCCTCTTCCTTAGCCATGCTGCCACCTCGAAGGCCACTATCGGTGCCGGAGCCACCTCCATAGCACCCTCCACCACCTCAGGTCTAGTGGAGCACCCCTCCCCCTCCTGTTTTTCTAAAAATCCCTTCATTCTCTATCATTTTGCAAAAGGTCCCTCCTTTAATTGCTCCTAACCACTTCCTACCACCAACTAGCACCCCCACATGGCCATGGAACCACCCCCCGACCACCCACAACCCTCCCCTCTCCTTGACCTATGCCGAACAACGAGCCCGTGGGCCTTATGTGCCCACAAACCCATAAAAATCACATTTTTCTCAAAATACATTTTTCAAAAAACAACCCTTTTCCTTCTTTGCTTAATAGCTTTTGATCCGTGCATTTATGGCCAAGGCCCTATAAACGGAAGTTATAGATCTCATTTTTATCTATAATTTTGATGTATCACAATTGAATTTTGGAGTTTGGAGCCGCTCGAAAAATGCGTTTAAATCCTCAGACCTGGAGCAAAGATTTGCGATTTCTGGCGAATTAATGCATTTTTGGAAGAAAGTCCACTGGGCAACAGTTGTCCGCAATGACGTTGTTGTGATAGCGACAAAGTTTGGTGAAGATTGGAGGTCGAATGCAAACTCTAGAGCCAGAAAGGTGAATTTTAGTGTGGAAAACGATGAATGGCGAGCACGCGACAAGAAAATTTACATTAGAAGTGTCGTGACGATTGGTATAGCTTGGGTGAGAGCTCTAAACTAGATTAGCATATCAGAGTAGTTATTAGTTATGCATTTTAAGTTGCAAATTAGAAATTGCATCATGTAGTCATATTACCCCTTTTGGAGTTCAACCTTGAACAATTCACAAATCCTTTGCATTAGAAGCATTGTATGAATATGTGACACTCGCATTTCATACGACGTGAATAGATGCTTGTGACGGCTTAAATGGTATTTGGTAGTTGGGTATTTATTTATTTTTAATTACGGTGTGTGCATTGTATGCCAGTGATTGATTTAAATTTATTGTGTTGACTGAAAACCCCACATGGGTCTTGAGACGATATTTGGCTCACACATCTCCCTTATGTGAAATTTCGGTTAATCGGTTGATTAACAGATTCATATAAGCGTCAATTATTTGATTGAAGCTCACATGAAAATAAAATGCACATTGGATGTCATTTTGGATGTTGATAGTTGTTTACAGCTATCGTTGGATGTAAATGATGAATGTAATCCATATAAACTTATTTATATGGATATTGGTTGAGATTTTATTCCGATCCGGAATAAATATGAATATTTTTATAATGTAATATTCAATGAGAATTAGAAGTTGATTTTGATGTCCAATTTCAGATGGACACGAAATTATAAAAATGTGAAGCCGAGTTAAGTATGTAAACGCTATTTTGACTCGAACGGATTTTTATATCGATTTTACTCATTTTAATAATGAATATTGAAAAGATTAAATTTCAAAATATTACATTTTGAAAATATTATCATTTTGAGATTATAATATAATGGGATGTTCAATTTTTATTTAAAATTGAAATGGAACTTGAAATCGTTTCTAAACGAAATTATAAACGTTTTATAAAATACGTTTTGAATGGAAACCGATGAAATATATTATATATATTATAATGGTTTGAATACAACGCATCGTGCAGCAACAGTTCACGAATTTCGACCATGGACTTCGAATTGGCTTAACGGGAGATCCGACCATCTAATTCTCCTAAAACATGAGCCGTAGGGTTCGTATCGAAAAGAGCTTTCGAATGAATATATGAAATTTAAATCTGAATGATTGGATTTTTAAATATGTCCAAATCACTTTTGGAAAAGATCGCTTTGGATGTAGTTCGGTGGCCGGTATTAGAAGCCGACTGTAAGGACCTTAATATAATAATTGAAAATGTGAATAAATTATGTAAAATCATAAGAAATTATTAGGAAATATTTTGGATGAAATATTCCACAGTTAAAAAGATAAAAGATACTTTTATCTGAATGAACTAGTTAACAACTGAAATAATAATCCAAAGTTTAAATTAATAAATTAGATTGGGAATGATTTTGATATAACCAAAGTTTTCCAACATATATATATATATATATATATATTGGAATGATTTTGAATGGAAATTATCTTTGGATTTTTCAATATTGGATTCCATGATTCTTTGGGTATTGTTGTGGGAATTTGGAAGATATTGATATCCTTTTTCCAAAACGATATCAGCTAGTTTCAGAATTTGGTATTGAATGTAAGTCAACATGATTTCCATTTAAGATCTTATGTTTAATATCAAATTGGATTTTGGGTTCGTTGTGAATGGTATCTTAATTAACACTGTTCTTTAACCCACTTGTGAAAGTAATAAATCTTTTAATTAAGATTAATGAAGTTTTCCAATTAATACATATAACTGGAATTAAATGGAATTTGATTTTATCGTGAACAATGTTTTATGCGACACTGGTTCTTTAACCCAGTTAAAGAAAAGATAAATTCCCTAAAGTTGAATAATCATTAAGTAATGATTTATGAAGATTAAAACTAATTGGAGTTTAATTGAATCTTTAATTTGATTGAAAGGTAAATAAGGTAATTAAATTTACCGAATTTAAGAAATGATTGAGAATAGGGTACCACCAGTTTTACTCCATGCGATAGTTAAATCTTTAATTACATTTGGAACGTGAGTTGGTAATTAATTTTACCGATAACACAATGGGTTTTAAATATGGAGTACCACCCGTTTTGCTCCATGAGATGAATAGGTTGGGATGGGAAAAATAAAATAAATGATTACTTCGGTAAGGCTCGATAATCCCGACTAGTTTAATAAACCTTAATTTGGTTTAAGATTGTTAAAAGATAATACAAAATCTTTTGCAATGGTTTTCAAAGGAAGATTAAAGAATAAGTTTAAAAGAATTTATCTTTGATAAAATTAATGGGAACCTTTCCCAATGTAATGAATATTTGAGTAAAAGAATATTCTGGATTGGAATGACGCATATGATGTGTTGTTATAGCACTTGATTATACGATACGCAGGTTATTTGGAAAGACTGGGTTTATTCCATTTTGAATAACTGTTACGACGATTAAATGTCGATGATGAGGACGGTGGTTGAAGACCGGAGATCTTCACATCGAATGGATGATTACTGATGTCTTGATTGGGTTGTACACCCAAGATGAGGTAATAAGTGGTGATCGTCCAGACATACTTGGAGATCGACTGGATATGCGGGGACCTCTCTCCTATATTGGACCTATGGGATGAAGAATAAGGTGCCTCCAGTTTCGTTCAGACCCAGAACGAACTTGTAAATGGATTGTATGTCTGACATTGTACTTAGTGTTGTACTAAGTGATCTTTGCTAAATATATATCTGTATGGTGGTGGAGAATCTACGCTCTTTCTTAACACCCTTCTTTGAGATGTACGAGCTTAGAGGTTATATATTGATGGAAATCAATGGTATGGTATGGATGGACAATGTGGCATGTTGAGATGCAATGATCAAGACTTTTGTTGAAAAGAAGGGCTTTGAGGATGATGATCAAAGCAAGGCTTTAATTAGCACAACTTTGTGTATAGCGTTAATTCACGAGCCTCACACCTCGGTATGAGTCTGAAACGGGATTAGGGATAGCAGGGAGTGCATGCGTTTCTTTCTAGCTAGAGGTAGTGCCATGGTATGGAGCCTAGGCATATTTACTTATGTGGATGATGGATAGTGAGGCGCCTTGGATATGATTGGTCGCCAATGGCCAAGTGATAGCTCTGATAGGACCGGAAAACGTATTATTTAGGAATAACCAATCCTCAAAAGTAAGAGAGGACTGGCCCTGCAAGATCCAAGGGCTCACCAGCGTCTGAGACCTGGGTCATCTTGCTAGAGGTGATCCGAAACCGATAAGGAGTACACCACTTACCTTGACTCATGGAGGAAATCCAATTTCCAATACGACATAGTGCGGTTTTAATTGTAAACCTATATAGCGACATAATATACGGTACCTATGCCATCTATGATTAATATATTTATGTTGATATCATTTGATTATTTTGATATCATTTGACTGTTTCACAAGCTCCCTTGTACCATACTTCGTCAATGCATCCATCTTCGTATCTACTACCTCTTTTAACTCCTTGTACCACTGTGCTTTATAAATAGTTTTAGGAATGGTAATTGATTAATATTTATAAGTGTTTATTTTTATGCTCATATCTTATCTTTATTGTATATAAATAAATATTACTTTGGGAATTTTTGTGTTTTACATAGATTGTCAATAAAAGTCTCCTCTATCTCAATCAAAGACTATTTGAATAGAAATATGTTACTTTTCTGAATAAACAAGTTTTAAATTGCAAAAGAAGCTGTAGCACATTGGTAAAGGCCTGGAAATTTGGAAAGAGTGTCATGAGTTTGATTGTTGTCAAGCACTATTTTTTGCTGAAGAAAGAAACATGGTTGTATACACACCACCTCCTTTGCTTTGAAAAATATATGGACTAGTGGCATTATATATATATACACATATGTATGTATGTATATATAATATATACACTGGTGAAGATTTTTGGAGTTGGGCATACAGTCAAATCAAGTCATTTATATTTAACTGTTAGCAAATGAAGATTTAATAGGATCATATCAAAAAGAAATCTTTGATTATAAATCTTCAATTAAGCATCATGAAGAGAATATTCTTTTGTCTTTGGAAAGAAAATATTTTTACAGATTTTTTAAGATCCAATATTCATGTAGAGAGGAGACTTGAGCCATTATAAATACACATATACCCATTGTAAATTTTGTTCATTCTTTTCTTCTTCCCCTTAATAAAAGCTTTGCACTTCTTTTATTTCTGCATCTTTATTTCTCATGGCAATTTGTGCTATCTATTCAATTAGATTTGATAGAGCAAAAATTGTTATTGCCTTTTCTTTTCTCATTAGTGATTGTTCATCTGATTAGGTTCAACTATAGTCTTAATTTTTATTTCTGTTTATTTATTTTTTCTACAATTTTTATTTTTAGTATTTTGTTTTGTTAAATATTGAATTTAAAATAGATCTGATTAGATTCGAATCTGTATTGAATTCAACAGTAGTTTATTTGTTTTTCTTTTCTTGTTTTTATTGATAATTGCAGTTTAGTCGCTTGTTCAATTAGATTTGTTCTGAACTATATTGCAATTTTAATTTCAAATCAGCTCCTCAAAATTTTCTAACTCACCCACGAAATTATGTGAATAATGTTATTTAATTTTTCTCCATGTGTTCGACCTGAATATTATACACTTGTGCACTTACAGTAATTTATTTCAAAATTTGCGCTTTTCTAGTTCATAGGGAAGTGTCAAACAAGTTTTTGGTTCCATTCCCGGAGAGACAAAAAGTTAAGTTTTACTGTTAATTTAATTTCCTGTTAGTTTTTTGTTTTGTAAGAAAAATTCTTGATTAGTTGATTTGATATTACAAGACGATACTATAATCTCTAAGCAAGAAAAATAGTAGTTGATTTGGTATTGCAAGATGTTACTTTCTTTTGGCATGATGCTTGGATCTCTCGTGTGCCTCTTAAAATTGAATGTAAAGAGCTTTTTGAGAATTGCGGCTTTAAGAATGCTTTGATTATAGATGTCTATCGAGAGAATTTAGATCCCCTGTGGAAGTTTACCTTTGAAAATATTTTAGAAGGGGTAGTGTTAAGGCAATTTGCCTTACTCAGGGATAAGTTAGCTTTGTATCATTTGGATGACAATGGGGATTGTATTAGTTGGGGTTTTGATAAGAGCCTTGTGTACTCTGCTAATTCTATGTATAGTTTTCTTAATTTTTCTGGTGTATCTATGTTTTTATTTAAGTTTCTTTGGAAGTCTAATTCTCCGCCTAAAGCTAAGCTTCTTATGTGGTTGATTATTCATAAGAAGCTTAATACGGTTGAGCTTTTAAAGAAGAAGAATATTATTTTTGATGTTAAGTGTTGTTTTTGTAGTCTTTTAGATGAAGATGTTGATCATTTATTTTTCTCTTGTTGTATTACCAATTATATTCTATATATGGTTTTAAGGATTTTTGTTTTTAGTTGTTTAAATTCTTTTAGTAACTGTGTTGACTATTGGGATTGTTGTAGATTTGTTTATAATTCCAGGCAAAAGATATGTGTTGGATTCTTTAGTTACTATCATTAGTTGGCTCATATGGTTGGAAAGAAATCAGAGATTATTTCATTCTATTTCTGTTTCTTGATAATTTAATCATTAGAATTGTTACCTTCTGTCTGGATTGGATGTCTAACTCTCACTATAAGTTTTTTTGGAGAATCGCGTTTTGAGAGATTTTTGATTAAGGTTAGATTTAATTTGAGTTTATTTATTAGAGTTAATAGATTTTTTAGGGATAATAGGTTTCTCATTTGTTATTGATTATTGTTTTTTTGGTGTTGCTTGCTTGTCTCTATTTTCCTTTTTTTCTTCTTCACATATATATTTGGATATATTTATATAAATACTTATATATATACTTATATATATATATATATGTGTGTGTGTGTGTGTGTGTGATGGTTGCTTATGGTTTGGCTAGTTTCTTTCAGGTTACAGGTAGTTGATTATAGATGAGGAGCTTGGTAGGATGTTGTCTTGGTTGGTGGTTGAATTTTGTTTTGGAGCTGTTTTTGGGTGCGGTTTTGGAGAGTGTTTGTGTTGTTCAGCTCTCTTATATTTGTTGTATTTAGTTTGGAGTGATTAGCTTTTGTATAAGAGTAGATATACTTCACTATCAGGTGGTGGCTTTGCCGGAATTCGATATTGAAGTATGATGGGCGGTGGTTTATCCGGAGCTCATCTATCTACTTTCCTTTACATTCATATAGTCATGTTTTGAGTAGCTTTTGGTTACCTTTCTGTTTTGTTGTCGGATTTTGTAGACTTTTTTGTTTTTTATTATATATGTGTGCTCTCTTATTTTTAAAATACCACACATTTTTGTTTTCAAAAAAAAAAAAAAAATCTCTAAGAAAGAAAAATAAAAGAACTTGCCATTTCTTTTTCTTGATTTCTTTCCCTTTTTCAAGTTTCCTTTTTAATCTTTACATATGTTTCCGTTTTTTCAAAAAAAAACCATTGCAATTTTTTTTCCTTTTTCCCCTTTTCTTTCTTTTTTTGGTTTGCTACAAACTGCCTTTTTGCCTTCACCCACCATCAAAACACCCAGCCTCATCATCAACGTTCACGATTACATTTGATCACCTTATACATCCATCAGTCAGACCTCTTCTTCAACATCTCGAACCTGCTCATCCCACATTGCCCTTTCATACACCTCGCAAAACCAACCTTTGTTTCATCCATAACCTTATCAACAATTTCTGCTTCAGACCATCCATATAGCCAACAATCCATTGACGCAAACAACAAAGAGTCTCCTATCGCACTGAATAGACATCACCACTCCACACCCCAAATCCAAACTGTAAGCATCCCCACAATCAGACCTTCATCGTTAAAAAAAAAATCCCAAAAAAAGAAAAATTCTGAATTACAAACCCTATCAACATGCAAACTTCCCAATCCATGCACCTCAATTTCGTTTGAAACCCCCTTTCTCCAAAAGAAACCATCACAGCCTATAACACATCAATGCATCGACCTTTGTATCAAGCACCTACCTCAATTCAATGCTTGAACTTTCAATTTTTTTCAATTCTAAAAAAAGAAAAAAAAGGAGGTTTGATTTCTAATTGTTTGGTTCGAAAGGAAAAAATATAAATAAAAGGGGATGGCATGATTGTCTCAGAGAAACATAAGGGAATGAGTTTTAGTTGACCTTGTTTGTTTTTATGGTACTGTTGAGTGCATGGTTTGTATTTATTTATTTTATTGTTGAGTGAGTGCTTTTTAATTGGAGCTTTGGTTGTTTACTAGAAAAAAAGTGTGATACCACACATCCGTTAAAGTCACTCTAAAGAGAATGAATTAAGTTTCTTGAAGTGCAATAGGTAAACAGTAACTAAATTCACAAAAAAGATATAAATAATGCAGCGGAAAAGCTTAAAATTTTTATTAATCAGGAAAACAATTTTCAAAAAACCCATAGTTACGTTATCATGTTTTCTCAAATACTCAAAAGCAATCTGTCTCATAATCAGATTACAAAAACCATAACAAAATTCCTTAAGTGTCACTACAATAAGCATGAATAAACTGAAGAAAATACTTAAAAAAGGATAGCTATCCAAGACCAAGCAGAACCACGATCTCAACTATTGACCACTCATACTCTAAGAACCTTGGGAGAGAGGAAGGAAGGGTGAGAAGGAAAAAAGGGTTAGACATAAAGTCTAGCGAGTTCTAGTAATTTCTAACATATGTATATGAAAAGGTATCAAGACGGATCAATAATACTGAAAGGGAAAATACAGTAAAACATGTATATACATTAGAGGTAAACAAGATGTCAAAATAAGATAAATTAGATTAAACCTCTCATTTATATCCTAAGAATCAAACTAACTGCACCAATTTTACTAGTATTAACAAGATTAGGTGTTACCCTCATTACTACCCACGCGATCGGCTCCCTATTACCTGAATGTTCTGTGTTAGCCCCAACAGTAGAGTGTATCAGTCCCTAACTCAATAACTTATAAAACACAGCCATATCCGTAGGTGTTACTTGCAGCTTAGTTTCCTGTAATCGGACTCATGCATGCTCATGACCTTGCCGGAAAGTGCCTTGTACACCCCCTAGACCTTGAACCTCTTATAATCAAGTTCAGTAAAGTGTGCCCTGACCCCTACCTAGTGCGGGGACGTACCGAGATACCAATAGGGATACTGATTAATATAGGTTCCACACAACTTGACACAAGCCACCCCTTAGGCTTGCGTCCCCATGTTGTAACGGCTGGAAATTTCCGACTCCTCGAGAGTCGGAAATTCCGCGACGTTAGTGAAAGAATTTAGAAGGTGAGAAAGAAAAGGTAGAACTAATAGAATAGAAGAAGAAGAAGAACATCAGAATCATCAGAGTAACACGAATCTCACAGCGGAACGAATAACATATAATATATAACATAACTTTGAAGTAAACAGTTATATATATACAATAGCACTTATCAGAGTACAATACTTACAACACAGCGGAAATAACTATAGCTATAAAATCTTGCAGCCTCCTGCTCCAAGCTCTCTAAGTATATCTGTAAATCCCGACTACTTGACTGCCCGTACAAATTTAGGCACCCAAGAGTTTAGGGAAAACAACAAAGTAAACTCCGGGTCAGTCATGGGACTGGTATGAGTAAAATAGTTTAAAACAGGTATAGGATATCTCATAAGACCACGCCGTGAATACGGAATGGGTTTTTACCTTATGAGTATCTGAACAACTTTGACAAGCAATATCATTGTGATATTATAATAATGTCTAAGTACAAATAGGTATCAATCTAGCAGAAATGCTTGCATCTCGCGTTCTACATACATAGTATAAAATCATAAACCGCAGGGTGCTTATCGGAGAATGGATTCCAACAGACAAGGTATGGGAGCACCTTCTGAATAGTGTACTCTAGAAGTGATACACTCAGGGTTCAACAAGAACGTCTTGCAACCCGACCACACATGACCGCTCACTCATTTAGCTTGAGTGTCGCGAATATATTGCCACCACGGTTATAGGCCATCAAACCGTCATCCGAAGATACAGAATCAAAAAGAAGTATAAATATGAATATTCTCTAGATCGGTGACAATACACCCTGCTTGGGGATGACCCAACTAGCCATGCTGCCTAGCCCAACTTTTGTTACTTCCTGGTGTGAGGCTAGAAGCTACGTCTATCTTCAGAACATCTGATCACCATTCACTTTGAATGCCACATCGTCATACCCGCCAAATCACAAATTGACTTATCCAAAAATAACATGGGTATACAGCTAAGAGAAACGAATTCCTCTGCCACCAAACGTGAATACGTTTGAACAGATCAACTTACGCGATCCATTGGATATACTCTGTCAGACCTTCTTCCATATACGTTGTCCTGGGACTGGACAAACCGAAGGCACTATTCAGTATATCCATCTTAGTCACTGTTATCTAAGACTTATACAACAGCCCTTGCACTTTACTCCGTCTTCAATTTATCTTTGGCATATATTGCTCGCAACGCTTATGCCGATACAGAGTGGTTCTTTGGATAATAATCCAACCGGTCTCTCCATAATAACAACGTTAAAATGGTAAAAACTTTGATAGTCTGTGATTCAACTATCAAATGAAAACATATCGGTGTACAAACAACGATCTTATTTCCAAATGGAAATTCGATCGATCAATCATCATATGTTCATATTTCCTTATTTCATATATTAGGAAATATATGTTATTAATCATTGGAAAACATTTCCATAGCTTATTTTCACATCACTATTATTTCGCAACTATCAGTCCCTAACTATAACTAGTATGAGAACAATTCTCTAAGTATCAATCCGGAAGGTCGAAACCAACATCAGATCGTCACTTAGAAACCGTTCAACTTACCCTCTCCAGTTAGTTTCTGAATTTGCTTAACTCTATTTCTTAAATTCTTATCATGAAAACATTTCATTTTCTATGCTTAGAAAACATATCTGACTATATTCGGAAAACGTTTCCAAAACTCATTTATGGATTTCCAATGAACGTTGTATAAAACATCGTTACGCTTAATCCATTAATCGCTTATTACTTAACTATATTTCAAATCAACCTTTTCTATCGAACCACCACTATTCCTTTGTCAATTCTGAAGTCAATCCAGTTGGGGTAAAATTACCTCTCAGACCTTAATTGAACAACGTCCTTTACTGTGAAATAGATGAAGCTCGTCACTCACTTTTTCCAATCATCTGGTTACGCAAATTCTCGGATTCAGGTTATGAATCTACTTCTTATATGAAAACGTTTGATTATAAGTATAACGTTATAATTCCTACTTCTGCAATATCTAACCTAAATTATAACTTTATCTCCTAACTCGAATAATTTAACAGACACCTAATTTCTAAATCCATAACTAAATCTTGATTTAAACCCTGGAAAGTAAATAGTACTTTCCCGAATTCGCTATAATCGAATTCGACGTATAACTCTCTTTCGAGTAATCTCTATTTGATTAACTCTTCTTCGAATAACTCATATTCGAAATCTCTCTCTTTCGAATAAACAATATTCGATCTCTTTCTTTCGAATATGCCATATTCGAAAATCTCCTTTCGATTTACTAATCGATAACTCCTTTCGATCAAAATAAAATCGATAACTCCTTTAACTCTATTCGAATAACTAATATTCAACTAACTCCTTTGGATCAACTCATTTGATTAACTCCTTCGAATAACTAATTCAAATAACTTACCTTCGAATAACCAATATTCGATTTACTCTAACTCGATTAACTTAATTCTAATCGATTTACTCCATTTCGATTCAACTTAATTCAAATCGATTAACTTAACTCAAATTGATTAACTCCTTCCGAATAACTAAATTCGATTTAACTCTAATTGAATAACAAATATTCAATTAACTCTTACGTGTTTAACTCTATTTGAATAAGTAATTCGAATCACTCTAATGTGTTTAACTCTATTCAAATATCTAATTCGAATAACTCATTTCGAATAACTAAATTCGATTAACTCTTTTAACTTTACTCGAATAACTATATTCGATTAACACCTTCTTTCGAATAACTATATTCGATTAACTCTTCGACTAACTCCTTTGGATTAACTAACTTCGAATAACTCCTTTGGATTAACTAACTTCGAATAACTCCTTTGACTAACTCCTTTGGATTAACTAACTTCGAATAACTCCTTTGGATTAACTAACTTCGAATAACTCCTTTGGATTAACTAACTTCGAATAACCAATATTCGATAACCACTCTTCGAATAAATAATATTCGGTAACTCTTCTCAAATGAATAACATTTGATTTCTCCACTCGAATAAACTATATTCGATTACTCTTCCCTCGAATACACTATATTCGATAACTCTACTTCGAATAAGTGACATTCGACAACTCTACTCGATTAACTCCACTTGGATAACTCTAACTGGTCAACTCTAACTGGTCAACTTTAACTGGTCAACTTTAACTGGTCAACTCTAACTGTTTATCTTTAACTGGTTAACTTTAACTGGTTAACTCAAATGGTTTAACCTAACTTGATTTACTTGTCTCGATTAACTGAACTAATCCACTTAGTTTAACTTAGTTAATTCACTTTGATTAACTCTAACCGATTTACTTAGTTTAACTCAGCTAATTCACATTGATTAACCCAACTAATTTACTTCGATTAACCAATTTGTTTAACTTGACTAATTCACTTAGTTTGACGCAACTAATTCACTTTGATTTACAAATTAGTTTAACTTAACTAAGTCGCTTAGTTTGACGCAACTAATTCACTTTGATTTACCAATTAGTTTAACTTAACTAATTCACTTTGGTTAACTTAACCAATTACTTTGATTAACTCGACTAACTTGCTTTGGTTAACCTAACAAATTACTTTGTTTAACTCTATTCGAATAAGTAATTCGAATCACTCTAATGGGTTTAACTCTATTCAAATATCTAATTCGAATAACTTATTTCGAATAACCAAATTCGATTAACTCCTTTTATTAACGTTTATTCATTTCAAAAGATTTCCTTTTTACAACGTTTATCCATTGATAAAGATTTACTTTTTACAACGTTTATCCATTTATAAAGATTTACTTTTAGTAACGGTTCTTCACTTTATAAATGTCCTGTTAATAGCGTTTCTACTTCTCTATATAAGTCCAGACTTATATATATTCCATTTATCAACGATAAATAATTTATTTAATTTATAAAATAGTATTTATAAATTAATCTACTTCAATTTATCTGTTTAAAACAGATTTCCTATTTAATATCTCATTTAACTCCATATCGTGTTATACCGTGTGCGAAGCACGTGTTTAAATCTATCCTTGTACAATTCTATTTATTTTCCGAACAAGTGTTCCTTTATTTATCCCCTAAATAAATATTCCTTTATTCCATTTATTTATAATCTAAATAAATGTTCCTTTATTTATTTCCTAAATAAATAAATGTTTTCATTTTATAAAATCCTATCGAAATATAAATAAGATTTATTTTCAATATAAACATTGAAAATTCCCTTTTTACATTCTAGTATCACCTACGGTGTTTAATGTGTCGTATAACAATGATCGGTATCATTCAAACATATGAAATCAATAACAGATTTCATAACACATCATATATCACAATATCTGAAAAACGGTAAAATAAATGTTGAGGAATCCAGTCGGATTCCTCCAACCTGTTTCCCTGCATCCACAGGTGTTAGACAATATAGATAACATCACTTTCAGTTCCATATGATATATTCTGTTAAACAGAATCAATATAGAAATTTAACTAACTGACTAGCAGTTCAATCAACTAATCAACACACAGTCAAACAGACAATTTTAACAGTTCTAACAATGCAACATGAAATTATAAACTGTTCAGAGTTAGTGAGATTTACTCACTTTGGCACGTTAGCCGTTAAATAACGGTTTGCGTTATTTGATTCAGCCGGACAATTTATTTCGCCATAAATTGTAACGAGCTCTGTTTCTCTCCCGGTTAGTCTCATTGTGTTGCTCCCGTCTATACGATCCTAACGGATCAGACCGTTCGTGTTTCTGACAACGTATGAGTAAAATATTGCATTAACAAGTTTTGCTCACTATTTTAAATTAAATCCTAACTACTATAATTAACTTATTAAACATGGGCCTTACCTTATGTTAAACTCAGCCCAGGTAAACCACGACCTGTTTATTCGTTCAATATCCTCTTCTTTAGTATTAAAGACATGCTACTTCAAAATATCATCACTCTACTGGGTCTACTCCTTCACGTCGGCATGCTTCCTCATGTTATCCCCGGCGTTCAACTCACTAAACCCCATGCATCAATCTCCTTTCCAGCTTGATTCCCTCTTCACCAAACCCACAAAACATACACCGTGTTCTCTCAATACCCACATTTTCAACCCCACAGTCGCACTCTCCCTACTACCGTGCTTGCCTCCAACCACTAAACACACGGACCCCGTTTAAATCTGCAAACACCAAAACCCAAGACCCGCAACGTTTTTTTCTTCCAACGCAACAGCTCCGAACTCTCATCAGATCCTCCCATTATCAAACTCGAGTATCCCCTTCTTCCCGCGGTTCTGGCTACTTTCACTCGCAGACCTGAGGACTGCGACAAACATACTCATGGAATCCTACAAAGAAACGCTACCCGACTCTACTACTCACGCTGATCTCACCATTTCTGTCCTTCTCCAAAAAGGGAATTCGTTTTCCAGTAAAACAAATCCACACGCATATCCCTGATTACCTCTTCCGACCAACTCAGTTCGGACGTAAGCCCTTCTCAGGACTGCCGAAGATTTCATCGAGCTCGAGGATATCAGCATGACGAGAACGCTTGCGTGTTTTCAAAATAGACAGTGAACATATTTTGTTTGAAGAACGAAAATATTGCGGCGGCTTGTTTTCTTGTTTGATGTAGAATAATTTGGTCCTTAAGGATTTTCAGGCGTGGTATTTATAACGGGGCGTCACTTCTTTTGTGTGGCTCAATGATGAGGAGGTGGCTTGTTAAGGTTTACACAAAAAGGAGTGACGTGGTGCTTTAGGGATCAGTCTTGGCCTTGAAAAGGATTTGAGATATTTTGGGAGGCCGTAGGAGTTTTTCATTTGTATTAAAGTTTTTAAAACCTACACACCCCTTCCCATACAATTATATTCATATATGAGCTCTACGGACTGAAACAAAAAGGCAGCCGTGATGAGCGAGGTGTCCCGACTCCAGAAATATAATAATACCGGTAGATGGACTCATATTGTGAAACCCCAAAATGTTGATTACAGGGTGCACAATACCCTAAATAAAAAGTTGCATATTTAATTAATTAAAAATTACAGTAAAATTCTAAAAATTAAATTATCACTACTTCCCAAAAGAACCTTGTCTAAATTCAAAGCCGATCACTAGTTATATTGAATAAACTGTTACGGTCGATAAACGATTCTATAACGACTATTCTAAAATTTGATTTAGCCGTATATCAAAATCTACACGATGAAATCCCGATTTTTCTCTTTCACTAGAAAGATATACTCCACCAGCTCCACACGTTTCTTGTTTCACAGAAATCTGGCTTAAAACTGATTCTGTATATTCAGTTGAAGTTCGAATCGCCAAATTTCGAACTGCCGCGACGTTTCAGGTTCGTTTTAATTATAATTATAAATTATAAGTTCGAACGTTGTACTTTAAGTTATCGATATCGCCAAATCGATATATAAATCATTAAATAAATTAATTATTCGACAGCTATCAAAACGCGCCATTACAGACTTCCCCCCTTAAAATAATTTCGTCCTCGAAATTGCTAAGCTAGGAAAATGCTACCAACTTTACTAACTAGATTCAAATATCTTTTAGTTTACTTCTCAACTCCAGTTTCAACTGAACCATTTAATTTTCAATTAAATTATTAATTCATTCTAGCTAACTGAATTTCCATAAATCATGAGAATGTTCTACCGCCTGGAATTTTCGAAAAATTTCGCCATAACCTCCTTTTTATTGGTCAATATGACAAACCACAACTCGCCTCTCTAGGCCTCCTCCAATCCAAAAGAAAATCAAACAGCCAAGCGGCTTGCCAATTCGGCTCATAAAATCCAAACTCATATATAATATAAACTTGTACCTTTTTGTCGGTCATACCATTATATCCTTTTGATCTGTTATCACTTCTGCATATATCATGGTCATTCCACTCAGCTTACATCCTCAAACCAAATCATTCGCTTATACCCAAGCCGAATTCCATCCAAACTCCAATATCAAATTTCAAACTATTGACTTATCAATTTGGTTCCATTCTAGATTATCTCTAATCCCAACTCAATTTTATTTAACTCGGTTCAAGTTAAATTTCAATTTATTTTTACCATCTCATTTTATTTAACTTCATTAGTTAAATTTTAATTCCAGAACTTAAGTTCCTGGGTTTCTTTCAAATCAATTTGAAATCATAATGCCAATTCAAAACCTTTAAATTTCTAAACATCTTGTTTTCTCAAAACAATTCAAAAACAAAACCTTTGGTAGTAATCCGTCACTTAGAACTCGAAAATGAACACTGATGATGTCTAGATTCATCATCAAAATCTATTTTCCAGCTATCGAAGTGAGTTCAATACTATATCATTTTCAATTTGAAAAACATTTTCAAAATCTCCCAAGAACTTAAAATTTCCTTATTTTAAATTCCAAATTCTGATTTAAATTCATATTTAATTCAAACTATTTCATATATTACATTTATATGAATTCTGATTGGTCATTTATAACCATTTCACCCTTTTATAATCTTATTCGATTATAATAACAACCAACACAATCAATATACTATAATAATTTCAAGATATATATTTCTTCTATAAACAAATATATTTTGGGAAAAATTATTTCATTTACCCTCTTTCAAAACATACCATGACGGTTCATCGTATTCGAGTGTTTAGTAACCCTTATCGATACAGTGGATCAACTGATCGACCAGAATTCATAAGCCACTCAACCAATGAGTCTCCACAATATAAAACCATTTTATATTGAATAACAATTACGCGCTCATATATATACACTCAAACTCAATCTAGGATATTACTAATCCCATCTCTATCGAGTTATGCCACAGAGCCAAGGTAATCACTTAACTTAAGCTCTGATACCAACTGTAAGGCTGGAAATTTCCGACTCCTCGAGAGTCGGAAATTCCGCGACGTTAGTGAAAGAATTTAGAAGGTGAGAAAGAAAAGGTAGAACTAATAGAATAGAAGAAGAAGAAGAACATCAGAATCATCAGAGTAACACGAATCTCACAGCGGAACGAATAACATATAATATATAACATAACTTTGAAGTAAACAGTTATATATATACAATAGCACTTATCAGAGTACAATACTTACAACACAGCGGAAATAACTATAGCTATAAAATCTTGCAGCCCCCTGCTCCAAGCTCTCCAAGTATATCTGTAAATCCCGACTACTTGACTGCCCGTACAAATTTAGGCACCCAAGAGTTTAGGGAAAACAACAAAGTAAACTCCGGGTCAGTCATGGGACTGGTATGAGTAAAATAGTTTAAAACAGGTATAGGATATCTCATAAGACCACGCCGTGAATACGAAACGGGTTTTTCCCTTATGAATATCTGAACAACTTTGACAAGCAATATCATTGTGATATTATAATAATGTCTAAGTACAAATAGGTATCAATCTAGCAGAAACGCTTGCATCTCGCGTTCTACATACATAGTATAAAATCATAAACCGCAGGGCGCTTATCGGAGAATGGATTCCAACAGACAAGGTATGGGAGCACCTTCTGAATAGTGTACTCTAGAAGTGATACACTCAGGGTTCAACAAGAACGTCTTGCAACCCGACCACACATGACCGCTCACTCATTTAGCTTGAGTGTCGCGAATATATTGCCACCACGGTTATAGGCCATCAAACCGTCATCCGAAGATACAGAATCAAAAAGAAGTATAAATATGAATATTCTCTAGATCGGTGACAATACACCCTGCTTGGGGATGACCCAACTAGCCATGCTGCCTAGCCCAACTTTTGTTACTTCCTGGTGTGAGGCTAGAAGCTACGTCTATCTTCAGAACATCTGATCACCATTCACTTGAATGCCACATCGTCATACCCGCCAAATCACAAATTGACTTATCCAAAAATAACATGGGTATACAGCTAAGAGAAACGAATTCCTCCGCCACCAAACGTGAATATGTTTGAACAGATCAACTTACGCGATCCATTGGATATACTCTGTCAGACCTTCTTCCATATACGTTGTCCTGGGACTGGACAAACCGAAGGCACTATTCAGTATATCCATCTTAGTCACTGTTATCTAAGACTTATACAACAGCCCTTGCACTTTACTCCGTCTTCAATTTATCTTTGGCATATATTGCTCGCAACGCTTATGCCGATACAGAGTGGTTCTTTGGATAATAATCCAACCGGTCTCTCCATAATAACAACGTTAAAATGGTAAAAACTTTGATAGTCTGTGATTCAACTATCAAATGAAAACATATCGGTGTACAAACAACGATCTTATTTCCAAATGGAAATTCGATCGATCAATCATCATATGTTCATATTTCCTTATTTCATATATTAGGAAATATATGTTATTAATCATTGGAAAACATTTCCATGGCTTATTTTCACATCACTATTATTTCGTTACTATCAGTCCCTAACTGTAACTAGTATGAGAACAATTCTCTAAGTATCAATCCGTAAGGTCGAAACCAACATCAGATCGTCACTTAGAAAACCGTTCAACTTACCCTCTCCAGTTAGTTTCTGAATTTGCTTAACTCTATTTCTTAAATTCTTATCATGAAAACATTTCATTTTCTATGCTTAGAAAACTTATCTGACTATATTCGGAAAACTTTTCCAAAACTCATTTATGGATTTCCAATGAACGTTGTATAAAACATCGTTACGCTTAATCCATTAATCGCTTATTACTTAACTATATTTCAAATCAACCTTTTCTATCGAACCACCACTATTCCTTTGTCAATTCTGAAGTCAATCCAGTTGGGGTAAAATTACCTCTCAGACCTTAATTGAACAACGTCCTTTACTGTGAAATAGATGAAGCTCGTCACTCACTTTTTCCAATCATCTAGTTACGCAAATTCTCGGATTCAGGTTATGAATCTACTTCTTATATGAAAACGTTTGATTATAAGTATAACGTTATAATTCCTACTTCTGCAATATCTAACCTAAATTATAACTTTATCTCCTAACTCGAATAATTTAACAGACACCTAATTTCTAAATCCATAACTAAATCTTGATTTAAACCCTGGAAAGTAAATAGTACTTTCTCGAATTCGCTATAATCGAATTCGACGTATAACTCTCTTTCGAGTAATCTCTATTTGATTAACTCTTCTTCGAATAACTCATATTCGAAATCTCTCTCTTTCGAATAAACAATATTCGATCTCTTTCTTTCGAATATGCCATATTCGAAAATCTCCTTTCGATTTACTAATCGATAACTCCTTTCGATCAAAATAAAATCGATAACGCCTTTAACTCTATTCGAATAACTAATATTCGACTAACTCCTTTGGATCAACTCATTTGATTAACTCCTTCGAATAACTAATTCAAATAACTTACCTTCGAATAACCAATATTCGATTTACTCTAACTCGATTAACTTAATTCTAAACGATTTACTCCATTTCGATTCAACTTAATTCAAATCGATTAACTTAACTCAAATTGATTAACTCCTTCCGAATAACTAAATTCGATTTAACTCTAATTGAATAACAAATACTCAATTAACTCTTACGTGTTTAACTCTATTTGAATAAGTAATTCGAATCACTCTAATGTGTTTAACTCATTTCAAATATCTAATTCGAATAACTCATTTCGAATAACTAAATTCGATTAACTCTTTTAACTTTACTCGAATAACAATATTCGATTAACACCTTCTTTCGAATAACTATATTCGATTAACTCTTCGACTAACTCCTTTGGATTAACTAACTTCGAATAACTCCTTTGGATTAACTAACTTCGAATAACTCCTTTGACTAACTCCTTTGGATTAACTAACTTCGAATAACTCCTTTGGATTAACTAACTTCGAATAACTCCTTTGGATTAACTAACTTCGAATAACCAATATTCGATAACTACTCTTCGAATAAATAATATTCGGTAACTCTTCTCAAATGAATAACATTTGATTTCTCCACTCGAATAAACTATATTCGATTACTCTTCCCTCGAATACACTATATTCGATAACTCTACTTCGAATAAGTGACATTCGACAACTCTACTCGATTAACTCCACTTGGATAACTCTAACTGGTCAACTTTAACTGGTCAACTTTAACTGGTCAACTTTAACTGGTCAACTCTAACTGTTTATCTTTAACTGGTAAACTTTAACTGGTTAACTCAAATGGTTTAACCTAACTTGATTTACTTGTCTCGATTAACTGAACTAATCCACTTAGTTTAACTTAGTTAATTCACTTTGATTAACTCTAACCGATTTACTTAGTTTAACTCAGCTAATTCACATTGATTAACCCAACTAATTTACTTCGATTAACCAATTTGTTTAACTTGACTAATTCACTTAGTTTGACGCAACTAATTCACTTTGATTTACAAATTAGTTTAACTTAACTAAGTCACTTAGTTTGACGCAACTAATTCACTTTGATTTACCAATTAGTTTAACTTAACTAATTCACTTTGGTTAACTTAACCAATTACTTTGATTAACTCGACTAACTTGCTTTGGTTAACCTAACAAATTACTTTGTTTAACTCTATTCGAATAAGTAATTTGAATCACTCTAATGGGTTTAACTCTATTCAAATATCTAATTCGAATAACTTATTTCGAATAACCAAATTCGATTAACTCCTTTTATTAACGTTTATTCGTTTCAAAAGATTTCCTTTTTACAACGTTTATCCATTGATAAAGATTTACTTTTTACAACATTTATCCATTTATAAAGATTTACTTTTAGTAACGGTTCTTCACTTTATAAATGTCCTTTTAATAGCGTTTCTACTTCTCTATATAAGTCCAGACTTATATATATTCCATTTATCAACGATAAATAATTTATTTAATTTATAAAACATTATTTATAAATTAATCTACTTCAATTTATCTGTTTAAAACAGATTTCCTATTTAATATCTCATTTAACTCCATATCGTGTTATACCGTGTGCGAAGCACGTGTTTAAATCTATCCTTGTACAATTCTATTTATTTTCCGAACA
The DNA here is from genome assembly GCA_030737875.1 of Allium sativum. Classification (NCBI taxonomy): domain Eukaryota; kingdom Viridiplantae; phylum Streptophyta; class Magnoliopsida; order Asparagales; family Amaryllidaceae; genus Allium; species Allium sativum. The sequence continues at coordinate 671,787,549 of CM060909.1, read as the reverse complement.
AGTGTTCCTTTATTTATCCCCTAAATAAATATTCCTTTATTCCATTTATTATAATCTAAATAAATGTTCCTTTATTTATTTCCTAAATAAATAAATGTTTTCATTTTATAAAATCCTATCGATTTTATAAATAAGATTTATTTTCAATATAAACATTGAAAATTCCCTTTTTACATTCTAGTATCACCTACGGTGTTTAATGTGTCGTATAACAATGATCGGTATCATTCAAACATATGAAATCAATAACAGATTTCATAACACATCATATATCACAATATATGAAAAACGGTAAAATAAATGTTGAGGAATCCAGTCGGATTCCTCCAACCTGTTTCCCTGCATCCACAGATGTTAGACAATATAGATAACATCACTTTCAGTTCCATATGATATATTCTGTTAAACAGAATCAATATAGAAATTTAACTAACTGACTAGCAGTTCAATCAACTAATCAACACACAGTCAAACAGACAATTTTAACAGTTCTAAAAATGCAACATGAAATTATAAACTGTTCAGAGTTAGTGAGATTTACTCACTTTGGCACGTTAGCCGTTAAATAACGGTTTGCGTTATTTGATTCAGCCGGACAATTTATTTCGCCATAAATTGTAACGAGCTCTGTTTCTCTCCCGGTTAGTCTCATTGTGTTGCTCCCGTCTATACGATCCTAACGGATCAGACCGTTCGTGTTTCTGACAACGTATGAGTAAAATATTGCATTAACAAGTTTTGCTCACTATTTTAAATTAAATCCTAACTACTATAATTAACTTATTAAACATGGGCCTTACCTTATGTTAAACTCAGCCCAGGTAAACCACGACCTGTCTATTCGTTCAATATCCTCTTCTTTAGTATTAAAGACATGCTACTTCAAAATATCATCACTCTACTGGGTCTACTCCTTCACGTCGGCATGCTTCCTCATGTTATCCCCGGCGTTCAACTCACTAAACCCCATGCATCAATCTCCTTTCCATCTTGATTCCCTCTTCACCAAACCCACAAAACATACACCGTGTTCTCTCAATACCCACATTTTCAACCCCACAGTCGCACTCTCCCTACTACCGTGCTTGCCTCCAACCACTAAACACACAGACCCCGTTTAAATCTGCAAACACCAAAACCCAAGACCCGCAACGTTTTTTTCTTCCAACGCAACAGCTCCGAACTCTCATCAGATCCTCCCATTATCGAACTCGAGTATCCCCTTCTTCCCGCGGTTCTGGCTACTTTCACTCGCAGACCTGAGGACTGCGACAAACATACTCATGGAATCCTACAAAGAAACGCTACCCGACTCTACTACTCACGCTGATCTCACCATTTCTGTCCTTCTCCAAAAAGGGAATTCGTTTTCCAGTAAAACAAATCCACACGCATATCCCTGATTACCTCTTCCGACCAACTCAGTTCGGACGTAAGCCCTTCTTAGGACTGCCGAAGATTTCATCGAGCTCAAGGATATCAGCATGACGAGAACGCTTGCGTGTTTTCAAAATAGACAGTGAACATATTTTGTTTGAAGAACGAAAATATTGTGGCGGCTTGTTTTCTTATTTGCTGTAGAATAATTTGGTCCTTAAGGATTTTCAGGCGTGGTATTTATAACGGGGCGTCACTTCTTTTGTGTGGCTCAATGATGAGGAGGTGGCTTGTTAAGGTTTACACAAAAAGGAGTGACGTGGTGCTTTAGGGATCAGTCTTGGCCTTGAAAAGGATTTGAGATATTTTGGGAGGCCGTAGGAGTTTTTCATTTGTATTAAAGTTTTTAAAACCTACACACCCCTTCCCATACAATTATATTCATATATGAGCTCTACGGACTGAAACAAAAAGGCAGCCGTGATGAGCGAGGTGTCCCGACTCCAGAAATATAATAATAACGGTAGATGGACTCATATTGTTAAACCCCAAAATGTTGATTACAGGGTGCACAATACCCTAAATAAAAAGTTGCATATTTAATTAATTAAAAATTACAGTAAAATTCTAAAAATTAAATTATCACTACTTCCCAAAAGAACCTTGTCTAAATTCAAAGCCGATCACTAGTTATATCGAATAAACTGTTACGGTCGATAAACGATTCTATAGCGACTATTCTAAAATTTGATTTAGCCGTATATCAAAATCTACACGATGAAATCCCAATTTTTCTCTTTCACTAGAAAGATATACTCCACCAGCTCCACAGTTTCTTGTTTCACAGAAATCCGGCTTAAAACTGATTCTGTATATTCAGTTGAAGTTCGAATCGCCAAATTTCGAACTGCCGCGACGTTTCAGGTTCGTTTTAATTATAATTATAAATTATAAGTTCGAACGTTGTACTTTAAGTTATCGATATCGCCAAATCGATATATAAATCATTAAATAAATTAATTATTCGACAGCTATCAAAACGCGTCATTACGCATGTACCTAGGATTTAAGAGTCCCGACAGCCTGACACAACAACTAGATTTGGGACCTCTTTAGCTTATTATTTAATAGGTGTAACTTAGAAGGTTTAAATTCAAAAATAAGTCTAGTTGTAAAATTACATTTATCTAAATGTTATTAGTGTACAACCCTTCTCCCCAACAAGCACCTACCCAGATGCATAATTAGACTTACAGTAATTTACTCAGTTTTCACATCTGGTACATGCCATACTCAATATCATATTAAGTCCATTTTAACTGATTATCATGCCGTGTGTTCTTCCTAACATGTAATTAACCCAATTTTAAAAGAATAACATGTAATTATCCCAATTCTAATAGATTAACATGTAATTATCTCAATCTAATAGATTGACATGTAGTTATTCCAATTCTTACAGTCAAGGGTTTCAGTACATAATATGCCCAGTTTCCCCCATTTATTTGTCATTATCTAATAATTCCAATTTATGTCCTTTATAAGCAATTAACATAATAACCTAGGCTTGAGTAGCCTAGGTTTCGTGTGGAATAAAACAGAAAAAGGGAGAAAATGGATCTCAGACTGATAAAGGCATATCGAAAAGACTGTAAATAAATGAAAGGCATAATAGGGACAAGAAAGATTAAAGTACATAATATAACTTATAGATCTAACTAGAAAAACATGTATACACATATGTAGGTATTACTTTAGGCACTATTTATATTAGATCCAATCTTACTCAATGTCCAAAACCTTTTTTAAAAAAAAAAACTAAAAATCATACAGAACTCATAGTGGGACTTGGTGAAGAGTATTAATATGCTACCGAAGAAAATGTCAAGTTTAATCTTGTATTGGTGTAGAACAATCCGAATTGTCCTTACTAACATATGTTTAGGCAACACCTCAATAGTTTTATGCACATATTTATCTCAGAAAAGATTTGGAGGAAGAAGGAGGATGAAATGGTTTTGTGTAGTGTAGAACAAATGAGGTGACATGCCTTTGTATAGACTACTTAGGACATCCGTCACCTTCGGATATTAGAGTTTTAATCTAGTCAATACATTTAGTGCTGAGTCAACAATGAATACAATCCGCAGAACAGTCTAGGTTCGTCATTCAGAACCCGCCCGGATCTAGGGTTGGTCGACCCACTTAACCATTGGGTCGACCCAGCCCCCTAAGGTCGACCTATAGGTCGACCCTGGTTGAGCATGGGTCGCCCTATGATGAGCCTAGTTCCCGCTTACTTTTCCCACTTGCTTCGTTCGTAAATTCTGGAATTAATTTTAATACTATATTTACATATAAGCTCATTACACGCGTACAAACTTCTAACGCTCATAACTTCTTCATACATTGTTCATTTTACGCAAACTTGAGGTCTATCTAAGCCAAAATTCTGAGACGAACGCAACGGTAATGGCGGTTTTTCTTAATTAATAATATTTAATTAAGTTATTCCCAATTTATTGTCTTAATGTATGGTTTATAGTATTATATTTTTAAGGGTGTTACAACCCCCCTACTTATAGGATTTTGTCCCCTAAATCTCCAAGTTAAAAAGAATGTTATAACACTTAACAACCACCTACAACCATCTATTCATTCATCATCCACAGGCATTTATTGTCCTTAAGTATTTCTAAAACTTTGTATGAACATATGCAAAAGTGTTATGTGTATATGTTCTTACACTAATGCAAAAATCAGACGGTCAACTGATTCAGTTGACCTCCTTAATGCAATATATGTCTATGCCATGTATCCAATATGTATGCAAATAATCCTAATAATACATATAAGTTCTACATGTGTGCCCATCATCCATCAAAATGCAACACCCGTATGATGATCCGTCCATAGAAAAATTAAATGCACGCATATCCATATGCAATATGTAAGTGATTGCACTGATCTAGTGCCTAGTGTGCGTGTGTGTATATATGCATCCATGAGCAAACACTAGCAAACACTTGCATCAACCATCGACCATAACAAGTTTCAAACACATGTTTCCAACCATTGGATTCTACCTAAGGGCCGAATGGTTCGAACGATAGGATAAAGTTAAATGATAGAAGCAAATGCAAAGTAAAAGGCTTAGAAAAGAATTCAAGAATGTACTCTCAAAAAGAAAAGGGTAAGAGGCGTGAATCTTATCTTCGGGTTCTCATGTCGCATCTTTGCTGCCTTCTCTCCATTGCACTTTTACTAATCTGATCTCCTTATTACATAGCTTCTTGATTTCTAATCCAAGGATATGTGTATGAACTCTTATCACCGATGCTTCCATCTCAACTTCCACGCCTTCAAGTGTGCTCGGCACTGCAGCCTCTATCGTATCATGGAGACACTTCCTAAAATGGGAAACGTGAAATACATCATGCACGCCCTCCAGTCTACCTGGTAGCTTGATCATGTAGGCCATCTGACCTATCCTCTCTACTATAGGGAATGGCCCTACAAGTCCCAGTGCAAACTTCCCTATTGAGCCAAAGAAAACTACATTCCTTAGAGGATAAACTTTGATGAAGACCATGTCTATCACTTCAAATTCCAAGTCAGTCCTTCTTCTATCGGCATAAGATTTTTGTCGATCTTGAAAAGCTTTCATCCTTCTTCGAATGAGGTCTATCTTTTTCAAAGTCTTTCTTATCGTGTCAGGCCCTAGTAGAAGTCTATTAGTAGACTCCCACCAACAAGTTGGTGATTTACAAGGTCGTCCGTATAATGCTTCGAAGGGTGTCATGCCTATGCTCGACTGATAATTATTATTATATGCGAACTCAACCAATGGGAGATGCTCCTCCCAGGTCTCTCTGAAGTCTAGTATACAAAATCTTAGCAGATCCTCAAGGACTCAATTAACCCTCTCAATTTGCCTATCAGTCTGAGGGTAATAAGCTGTGCTAAGTCTTAACTTTGTACCTATTCTTACAATCTCCTCCAAATTAGTAAATATGGGGTCACGGTCACTTACTATACCTGAAGGTACCCCATGTAGTTGGATGATCTCCTTGAGGTAAACCGAAGCTAGCCAATTTGTCGTCGTCTTGCTCTTGACTGGGGTGAAATGAGCACTCTTTGTAAGTATATCCACTATCACCCATATGCTCGTGTTATCCTTCCATGATCTGGGCAGTCCATCAGTGAAATCCATAGAGACGCTTTCCCATTTCCATTGCGGGACGTCCAAGGCTGAAGTAATCCACCCGGTTTCTTTTGTTCAGCCTTGACTTGTTGACAAGTCAAACATTGGGCCACGAATTCCACTGCATCTTTCTTCATTCCCATCCAATGGAAAACACACTTCATGTCTCGATATATCTTGTCACCTCCTAAATGGATAGTCATCCGAGAATGATGAGCTTCCTCTAGCATTTCCCTTAGCAATTTTCTAATTCCATAGACACATAGCCTTCCATCCCATCTTAGCCAACCTTTTTTGTCCATGGTATATCTAGCAAGGTGACTAGAAGTCTCTCCTCTACCAAGCCTATTCAAGATTTCCTTCAACTGCTTGTTCTCATGCTGCATAGCTCCAGTTCGCTCCAATAGAGTAGCTCGCACCTCCAATGATGCCAATAAACCATGTGTGAAATCCGTAGATGGATTAAAATCAAAGGTTGATATGAACTCCAAGCGCCGCCTTTCTACGAATAGAGGACTCAAGGTCATCCTCTGCCTATTCAATGCGTCCGCCACCACATTAACCTTACCGGGGTTATAAGCTATCTCGAAGCCGTAAGACGCTAGAAATTTCATCCACCGTTGTTGCCTTAGGTTGAGATCCTTCTGTGAGAATAATTACTTGACCGACCTATGATCTGTATATAACTCAAATCTTTCTCTAAGTAGATAGTGTCGCCAAGACTTCGATGCGAATACCGTTGGAGCCAACTCTCGATCATGGGTTAGGTGGTTCTTTTCATGAACCCTTAGTTGCCTACTTCCATAGCATACTACCCTTCCCTCTTGCATCAGAACAACACCAATCCCTGTGCCACAAGCATATGTGTAAACTGTGAACATCTTTCTTCCGTGTGGGAGAGTCAGAACTTTGGTTGTTGTCGGAGCCGTTTTCAACCTCTGGAAAGCATCCTTATCATCCATGCTACAAGAAAAAGTCAACTTCTCTTTTGTCAGATGGGTAAGCTTAGTTGAGACCTGCACAAAGTATTTAATAAACTTCCTATAATAGCCCACCAATCCATGGAAACTTCTAACCTCCATTGCATTCTTCGGAGCCATCCAATCATGAACGGCGACCAGCTTAGCCGTGTCCACCGTTATCCATTCCTTGGAAATCACATACCCTAGCAACCTCACTTCCTCCCTCCAGAAATGACACTTAGACAATTTTGCTTATGTTTATGTGCTCTAGGTGTACTTAGAACCTCCTCTAAGTGTTTGGTATGTTCTTCCTTGCTCTTGGAGAAGATTAGAATGTCATCCACGAACACCACCACGAAATTGTTTAGATACTCCCTAAACATGTAACGACCCGTATTTTTGGCAGTCAAATATTTAATTTAATTAATTAATTTAACTATTATATTTGGAATATTACTGGATTTTTATAATTAATTCGTTATTTAAACGAAGTTTGAACGTTATATATTTATATAATTTTAAATCGAGCTCGAAATGGTGCTGTAGTTTTCAATATGGAGTTTTGAACTACAACTGAATATATAGAGTCCGATATAAGTCGGAATTCTGTGAAACCAGAAATGTTGAAACCGTATTGATGATAATTTTCATATGGAAAAGAAAAATCCATATTTCGTTTTATAGATTGTTAGTTATAGCCAAATCAAATTTTTAAATAGTTGCTATGGAAAATCGTTGTTTAATTATAGGCCTTTAGAATGGCCATTTTTCAAATGGACTCCGTTTTCGATGAAACCAGTTTCATTGGACCATAACGTTAAATTATTGTAAGCAAATCAAATTGCGTGGAAAACTGATGTCGTACGTGACCACGGTAGCCGTAAACGCCCATTCAATTTCTATAGCGCGTAATTAAATTAATTCAATTCAATAAAGAGATATTTGACTGTAACTTGAGAATACGATCAAATTAAGACACGAAACCAATTCCGTTGAGTTCATATCAGCGATTAGAGACAGTATAGGTATATAGTTTGTTATTTTTGGAGATCGGGTTATTTGGTGTCCAAAATGGCATTTTGGTGTGTGTAAAAATAGCCCACCCGGAAACAGTCTCAGAATGTGACGAAACTAGCGCCGTGAGATTCATATCAATTTATTATTGTAGAATTTTTTATTTTCATGTCAATCGGACTTACCGTGTGATCGTGGCAACGATAAACGCCCTAATCAATTCTATTATTTGGTCAATTCAAATAGAGGCAACTTTAAACGACTGGCCAAATGAACTCGGATTTGGAAGAAACAAGTTTCATTGAATCCGTAAGAAAGCGATCTACTAAAATTTCAAAACCACATATTTATTGGACTTTTTATGTAATTATAGGAATTTTACATGCTTGATTTTTCATCGATAATTATAAAGGACTTTTCGCAAACGATGTCGGAATTGGACGAAACCTATCCCATTGGGTCCAGAATATATTTTCTATGCTAGGATTAGCATTTTTATCGAAAAACTGAAATTATGGGTGGTACACTTTAGGCGATACTTCGTGCTTAAGTTTCAATGAAATATTATAATATTAAATTGGGCCTATAAATACCATCCTTATATGCCAAACCCTAGTCAAACTAAAACACACGGTCAATCAAATTCCTGGCCGCTACTTCCTGAAATGAATGAACCACCTCTTCCAAAATAAAACCATTCGATCTCCACCATCAGCTATTATTTTGTGATGAAACCTAAAAGGAAATTGTAGGGCTCAACGAGATGAATCTAACGACCGGTGGTGATCTTCTTTAAGGTGTTTGGGTGGTTGGATTTTGTTCAAAAAGGTGCAGGCTTTGTGGAGCTATGGATGGCGAATGGAATCACCGGGTTGGTCGAGGCTGGTGCCATAGTTGGAGGAGTTGAAGGCATTCGATTTGGTGGTCCCTGATGTTGCTACGACGAACCGAGGGCTAGTGCGGCAGTGATGATATGAGGTTGAGGCATGCGGTGTTATGCGAGGATGGCCATCGCCTTTTCGGAGGGAGGGAGACTGAAAACTTTGGGCTCGTAATTTTTTCTAGTTCACAGAGAAATCGGTCTGTTTGGTACTAACCTAGAATAATAAACCTTATTAAGTAATACTTAATATATATGTTAATCGTGTGTAGCTTATAGTAGCTTTAAATTTGTGCAGACGATGAACAAGTTGAAATATGGAAACTGGGAAGCTATCACGAGAAGGATGATAACATGAATGGGCAGAGTTCTCCTCTGATTGGCCTAAGTAAAAATTATTTAAAATCGTAAATTTGTTAATCATAACTGAATTAAGATTGATAATTAATTACACTATTGTTTGGGGAATTGCAGGTTCATGGAACAAGAAGGACGATCTAGAATAGAAATCGGCCTGTATACTTGAACGTAATGATTTAGAACTTCTAAGCATATTATTTTGTCACAAAAATGTAACTAGTTTTATTAAACAGTAATTAGTATATTTTAATAGGGTTTAAAGGTTAGTTTGAACCTTAACAGTAAGGGGTCTCGAAGTTAATTAAATCATAGAATGAGAAGATAAAAATGAATCGAATCCGATGGAATGAGGGCCTATAAAACATTTAAACCAACTAATCAGTTTAACTTTCTGTATGATAAAGGAAATTTATAAATGTATATTTCGTTAACAGAATCAAACTCGACAAGCGATGGTGGAGCCATATCGGTGAGATCTACGCCATGGAACTGTTCTGGACGGAAATGGAGACAGTTGGAAATTATAGTCAAATTAAACTATCTGTTTAATTTAACTGTAACGAAACCCCATTGACGATAAATAAAATCAAGTTGAGTTACTCAGTTCTTCCCATTTATATTTTATATAAATTGGGTTTTTATTTTGTGTGCTCTGATTGCTGATGGTTGACTGTTGCTAGTTATAAATTTATTTGTTGATTTAACCGATGAAATTGAACTGTTGTTTAATTTTAGTGAAATATCAAATAGTTATTTTAACGATTGGATCCAATAAAGGTAACTTACCTTATTGGTCACGTTTATTTATAAACATGTTTAATTGTTTGAAGTGATTTGCTGATTGGTTAATGTTGAATAGTTGTTGTTTGTTGTTATATAAATTATCAGTTAATGGAATTGAATAATCTGATTTGAGATAACTAGTTTGATACAAGGAAGAACAGGTTGGAGGGATCCAACTGGATTCCTCAAATATATTATTTATTTTCATATTATCATATATGAACTATCATGATTGGATGATTGATTTGATTTGTGATCATTGACTGAAAAGTCAACCTGTGTTTTATTTTAAACCAATGGGCGGTATTGGTTGAGTATTTGGCGAAAGTATATTGCCTATGAAATCAATTGTTTCATAAATGTTGATTTACCGCCCGGAAGATAAATAGAGATGAAGGTATAAAATTTATTTTTAACTGGATATAGGTTTTGAATCAAATTATAGTGAAAATATGTTTGTAAAAAGGAAATAAATATTTATTATTGAATTTTAAAATTTATAATTAATTATTAATTGTTTTTATAAGGAAATTTCTGATGTTAATAAGATTTGTAGACCAGTAATTAGAAATTAACCTAACGGTTAAAATTGGATAATTGTTTTATTAAGAAACAATTAAATGAAATTATTTAAATTAATTATATTATTAATTAATTTAAAGTGAGAATTAATTGAAATCGGTTAATGGGGTAACCGTGTTTTGAGTAACTAAATCGACTGTTTTCAAATTGGGACTGATCATTAAATTAGCGTATTTTGAGTAAAATAGTTTAGTGAATATTGTTTTAATTTTAATAAGGTTTTAAAAAGATATTTACCATTTATTTAGTTAATAGAAGAATTAAACACTTTTATTGTAGTTAATGATCGAAGTAAATTATTATATTTATTAATAATAATTTAGAAAATTACTTTTTGATTGAAATTCATTTAAAAAGTAATCGGAAGTGAAATGAAATCCAACTTAATGGTGAAAGGAGTTGATGAGCAAGTTTATTTTAAAATCGAGTTTATAACAAAAGAAGTTATAATCGGATACTATAGCTTAAAATGAATGTTGCTTAAGTATTTGAATTAAGAAAAATGGAAATTTATATAAAAGGGTTTAGGATAAACCAGGATTGTATAAAAGAGGTTTAAATTGTAAAAGCGTTAATTTTACATTAACATTATTTAATAATGGGATTAAGTAAGAAGGGGAATTAAAATAAGATTGCCAAAGCCGAAATGGTTGAATGGATTTGAAAAGGGATTGGTGAAAGTGAGTCTAGGTAAAAGAAGTGGGTCGTAGTATTTTGTAATCAAATCCGAATTAAAAAAATGAATTTTTTTTGAGAGGTAGAGGTCAACGAAGGCATTTTTATGAGGAATTACTTAATTATAGAATTAAGGAATAATGTTATATTTGAGAAGGAGAGTTTTAAAGAGATAAGAAAGTTATATGAAATCGTATTTTGAATAAAATAGTAAAATGGGAATTTTTATTAGTATTAGAATGAAGTATCGGTTTTTCGATTACAACTGGTATCCATCTTATGATATGAACGTTGTTGATCAAGGTTTGAGAGGTAATTAAAATACCCCAACTTGAACGACATCAGGATTATCTGCGGATGATATTAGTTGAAATGGTAAAATAAGTTAGCAAATAAGTATTATTTCCATTAGAGAAATAATAGTACAACGATTAATGGAAATGTGGAAATATATAACTAGAGGCCCAAAGTAAAAGGGAAATAAAAGGGGTTGTGTAAAAATATAATGATATGTTCGAGTTAGAAGGGAAATGTAAAGTTGAGTTTTATTATATAAGAACAAGTATGGATTTTGTTGCAAGTGATGAATAAAATATATTTTGTAATGTTGATTTACGAATAAATAAGTTGAATTGATTTCCCTAATATTAGATAATAATGTGGCTAACGTTTTGAAAGTGAAAATAGGAAACTGGATATATAAAAGTGAAACTGTTTCAAGGAAAATCTTAGCAAATAACTATATTTATAATATCAATATATTTAGAAGTTTTAAATTTACATTTGTTTTAATTAAAAAGGCCAACTGATGCTGAACACTGGACTAGTGAACTCGTTGGATGTTCATGATTGAATCACTGTCTATTTTGATAGTTAATCACCGACTATCAAATCTATCCAATATGATTATTGGTACGGAAAGACCAGGATCGAAGTCATATTCGAAAGCCATTCCGACTAACAAATATGTGAAGATATCAAAAGATGATCGAGATGGAGCATTGGAGACCGTGGATCTTCATTAAACAGTAGAACTGCTAAAAATCTCTGGGATTGCAACTAGAGATAAACTGTGGTTCTGTCGTGGTTGGAATCTACAGGTTGCAAGGACTACTCGCTACTGGTCTATAGGGTAATTCCTTGGATGCGGTAGGAATGTACCTTCGATTCATCCTGTTCCTAGATGACTTGTATGGACGAATGTCTGACAGAGTATTTCCAAAGGGAATACGTACGTTGATTTCTTCAAATGTACCATAGTTGTTGGCAGAGAAATGGTTTTTCTCTAGCCAAATAACTAGAGTATTTTTGTGGACGTCAATTAGTGATATCTGGCAGATCTGACAATGTGGCATTCAAAGTGAACGGTGACCAGATGTTTCAGAAAGGGAATTCAAACCTCAAGCCTCATCAATTGGGAAATGGAAAAAATCAAGCAGGCATGATGGCTATGTGGGTCACTCCCATTAGGGTGTATAATCACCTATTTAGAGAAATTCCTTTTACTTCTTTAATCTACTTCGATATTCTCCCTTTCAAGAAACGATGGTTTGAGCCCAACCGTTGGTGCTATACATTCGATACACTCAAGCGAAATGAGTGGTCAGTCATGTGTGGGTCGGGTTGTAAGACGTTCTTGTTGATCCCAGTGTATTCCCCTCTAGAGATACACTATCGGTAGGTGGTCCCATACCTTGTCATAGTCGGAATCCAATCTCCAATAAGCGCCCGCGGTTTTAATTGTATACTATATATGTGGAGCGTGAGATGCAAGCGTTCCGCTAGATTGATATTTACTTGTATTTAGACATTATTATAATATCAGAAAAGATATTGATTTCAAAAAAGTTTTGGGTTATCGCAAGGTAAAAACCATCCGTATTTATGTGTGGATTTGGTCTTACGATTATCCTTTTCTTTCGAAAGGATTTTTGAACTTTAAAAGCAAGTTGGATGATTACCCTTAATACTGTGCGAGTTTTTCTCACTCTGGTTCACCAGACTGACCCTGTGTTTTGTAAATGTTCGGGTTAGACCGGGGTGTACAGGAGCAGGTTATCGGATGTTGCGAAGTCCAGAGACGAGCTGGAATGTTCAGACGTACGATATCTAGTATTTATTCCACTATGTGACTGTATATGAGGACAAGTTATTATCACTGTCTAGATGTGTGATGTACTCTGATGATTGTAAGTATTTTAAAAGCTCTCAGTAAAGTTTTATTTCTATATTATATTTTGTTCCGCTGCGATGTGAGACTCTGATTCTGTGTTATGGTGTTTCTTCTTTTTCTTCTTATATTCTAACTTTATTTCTTTCTTATCTCACCCTCTAATTTCTTTCTAATAACTATCCAGTGTTTTCGGTGTTTGGAAGGTTGGCATGAGTAACGTAAATGTATTTATGTTGATTTTCGAGGCCGGAAATCCTTGGGTTTTTACAGTGATATCAGAGCTATTGGTTTAGTAATGACCTTGGCTCTATGGTAACTCGATAAAGATTGGGTTAGTAATACCCTAGATCGAGACTAAGTGTATATATATGAGAGCGTTATTGTAAATTTTATATACAAATGTTTTGTACTATGTTGTTTGATTAGTTCAAGTATTGAGAAGCGTTGAACTGCTAATGGATACAATATTGTTTTGTAAAGAGGGTAAATGAAATAATTTTACCCAAATTATTTTTTTGTATAGAAAGAAATAATTTTATTAAATTATTGAGATATTAGTGTGTTTGATTGATTTGAATGGGATTCAAATTGGATTGAGGTTTGGATTGAAACTTAATTTTGTTAAGTGTAATTTAATTAAGAATGATATCAAAATGAAATAAAGCTGATTTGGAAATTGAAAATCGAATGAATAATAATCAAATAGAGATCAATCGGATGTAAATCGATTGATGTTAAAATATGAGAAACCATGGTAAAACATTAATATTGAATATAAATTCAATTGATTTGGTTGATTGGTTGTGTATTGATGGTTGATTGTGAATTGTTTGTTATTGGATGATAGTTTGTTTGAATAGAAATAATCAACAGTTAATTGGAACTGAGTGAATTATAAACTAAAGTATAATTTCTGGTATACTTAAACTGAAATGAAACTACATATGAATTGAAATCTATGATTTAACCCTGTATTTACAAGTGAAATGATGCTCATGTTTGATTTTTGGGAATTGGTGTAGTTACTTGTTAATAAACGACGCGTTGCCTAATAATTTCATGTATTTGTGACTTACATGTTAAATGAGTTATATACAGGTGCTAGAAGGCAAGAGGAATAGATTTTGGTTGAACAACTGCACGTAAGTTGAGCAGATATGCTCAGTAGAGCACGTAAAAGGTACGCCTACGCGAAAATATAAAATTTTGGATTTTGATTTTTGTTTTCCGACCGTGTGGGTTGATGTATATATATTATCTGTTCTTGCGATATCGCAGATGTAACTCCATGCAAGGGAGACTCTACCGAAATTTTCTGGGAATTTATTATGTTAGGAAATTTTCGATATTTTTGAAATTATTTATTTACGATATTAAATTGGTTTTTGGTTTATAATAAATTGTATTTGTAAATTAATGGGATTTGTAGCATTTTTCTTACCTTAGCAATTACGAGGACGAAATTATTTTAAGGAGGGAAGAATGTAACGACCTGTATTTTTGGCAATCAAATATTTAATTTAATTTATTTATTTTAAATATTATATTTGGAATATTAATGGATTTTTATATTTAATTCGTTATTTAAACGAAGTTTGAACGTTATATATTTATATAATTTTAAATCGAGCTCAAAATAGCGCTCATTATGGAGTTTTGAACTTCAACTGAATATACAGAGTCCGATATAAATCGAAATTCTGTGAAACCAGAAATGTTGGAACCGTATTGATGATAAGTTTCATATGGAAGAGAAAAATCCATATTTCGTGTTATAGATTATTAGTTATGGCCAAATCAAATTTTGAAATAGTCGCTATGGAAAATCGTTATTTAATTATAGGCCTTTAGAATGGCCATTTTTCAAACGGACTCCGTTTTTGATGAAACCAATTTCATTGGGACCGTAACGTTAAATTATTGTAAGAAAATCAAATTACGTGGCAAACCGACGTCGTATGTGACCATGGTAGCCGTAAATTCCCATTCAATTTTTGTAGCGCGTAATTAAATTAATTCAATTCAATTCAATAAAGAGATATTTGACTGTAACTTGAGCAAACGATCAAATTAGGCCATGAAACCAATTCCGTTGAGTTCGTATCAGCGATTAGAGTCGGGATAGGTATATAGTTTGTTATTTTTGGAGACCAGGTAATTTGGTGTCCAAATTGGCATTTTGGTGCGTGTAAAAATAGCCTATCGGGAAACAATCTCAGAATGCGACGAAACTAGTGCCATGGGATTCATATCAATTTATTATTGTAGAATTTTCTATTTTTGTGTCAATCGGACTTACCGTGTGATCGTGGCAATGATAAACGCCCTAATCATTTCTATTATTTGGTCAATTTAAATAGAGGTAACTTTAAACGAATAAACGACTAGCCAAATGAACTCGGATTTGGACGAAACAAGTTTCATTGAATCCGTAAGAAAGGGGTCTAGTAAAATTTCAAAACCTCATATTTATTGGATTTTTTCTGTAATTATAGGAATTTTAAATGCTTGATTTTTCATTGATAATTATAAAGGACTTTTCGCAAACGATTTCGGAATTGGACGAAACCTGTTCCATTATGTCCGGAATATTTTTTTAATGCTAGGATTAGAATTTTATCGAAAAACTGAAATTGTGTGTGGTACATTTAAGGCGATACTTCGTGGTTAAGTTTCAATGAAATATTATAATATTAAATTGGGCCTATAAATACCATCCTCATATGCCAAACCCTAGTCAAACTAAAACACACAGTTAATCAAATTCCTAGCCTCCACTTCCTGAAATGAACGAACCACCTCTTCCAATATAAAACCACTCGATCTCCACCATCAGCTATTATTTTGTGATGAAACCTGAAAGGAAACTGTAGGGCTCAGCGAGGTGAATCTAACGACCGGTGGTGATCTACTTTAAGGTGTTGGGGTTGTCGGACTTTGTCCAAAAAGGTGCGGTCTTTGTGGAGCTATGGATGGCGAATGGAATCACCGGGTTGGTCGAGGCTGGTGCCGTAGTTGGAGGAGTTGAAGGCATTCGATTTTGTGGCCCTGATGTTGCTACGACGAACTGAGGGTTGGTGCAACAGTGATGATCTAAGGTTGAGGCGTGCGGTGTTATGCGAGGATGGCCATCACGTTTTGGTAAGGAGGGAGACTGAAAATTTTGGGCTCGTGATTTCTTCCATTTCACAGAGAAATCGGTCTATTTGGTACTAACCTAAAATAATAAACCTAATTTAGTAATACTTAATATATATGTTAATCGTGTGTAGCTTATAGTAGCCTTAAATTTGTGCAGAACTTTCGAACAGAGAGGGACAGGAGCAGCGGGCAAGAACATGGTTTTGAATCGGCTGTACCATTAATAACCTACAAACTGAGTAATTAAGTTTGATTAAGATTAGTGTTATCTTCAATTAAGCAGTTAATTGTATTATAAATCATTAAACTTGCATTGTTGTTTAATCCCGGTCAGGGAAACACAGCGTTAGAACAAACTGAATAGTTGGATTTTTACATGGTACTACAGACGATGAATAATTTGAAATATGGAACCTGGGAAGCTATCACGAGAACGATGATAATATGAACGGGCAGATTTCTCCTCTTATTGGCCTAAGTAACAATTATTTAAAATCGTAAATTTGTTAATCATAACCTAATTAAGATTGATAATTAATTACACTATGGCTTGGGGCGTTACAGGTTCATGGAACAAGAAGGACGATCTAGAATAGAAATCGGCCTGTGTACTTGAACGCAATGATTTAGAACTTCTAAGAATATTATTTTGTCACGAAAATGTAACTAGTTTTATTAAACAATAATTAATTTATTTTAATAGGATTTAAAGGTTAGTTTGAACCTTAACAGTAAGGGATCTCGAAGTAAATTAAATCGTAGAATGAGAAGATAAAAATGAATCGAATACGATGGAATGAGGGCCTATAAAACATTTAAACTAACTAATCAGTTTAACTTTTTGTATGGTAAAGGAAATTTATAAATGTATATTTCGTTAACAGAATCAAACCCGACAAGCGATTGTGGAGCCATATCGGTGAGATCTACGCCATGGAACTGTTCTGGACGGAAATGGAGACAGTTGGAAATTATAGTCAAATTAAACTATCTGTTTAATTTAACTGTAACAGAACCCCATCGACGATAAATAAAATCAAGATGAGTTAAACTCACTCAGTTCTTCCCATTTATATTTTATATGAATTGGGTTTTTATTTTGTGTGATCTGATTGCTGATGGTTGACTGTTGTTAGTTATAGATTTATTTGTTGATTTAACCGATGAAATTGAACTATTGTTTAATTTCAGTGAAATATCAAATCGTTATTTTAACGATTGGATCCAATAAAGGTAACTTACCTTATTGGTCACGTTTACTTATAAACATGTTTAATTGTTTGAATTGTTTGAAGTGATTTGTTGATTGGTTAATGTTAAATAGTTGTTGTTTGCTGTTATATAAATTATCAGTTAAATGGAATTGAATAATCTAATTTGAGATAACCAGTTTGATACAGGGAAGAACAGGTTGGAGGGATCCAACCAGATTCCTTAAATATATTATTTATTTTCATATTATTATATATGAACTGTCATGATTGGATGACTAATTTGATTTGTGATCATTGACTGGAAAGTCAACCTGTGTTTTGTTTTAAACCAATGGGCAGTATCGGTTGAGTATTCGACGAAAGTATATGTCCTATGAAATCAATTGTTTCATAAATGTTGACTTACCGTCAGGCTGATCAACAGAGATGAAGTTATAAAATTTATTTTTAACTGGATATAGATTTTGAATCGAATTATAGTGAAAATATGTTTGTAAAAAGGAAATAAATATTTATTATTGATTTTTAAAATTTATAATTAATTATTAATTGATTTTATAAGGAAATTTCTGACGTTAATCAAATTTGTAGACTAGTAATTAGAAATTAACCTAACGGTTAAAATTGGATAATTGTTTTATTAAGAAACAATTAAATGAAATTATTTAAATTAATTATATTATTAATTAATTTAAAGTGAGAATTAATTGAAATTGGTTATGGGGTAACCATGTTTTGAGAAACTAAATCGACTGTTTTCAAATTGGGACCGATCATTAAATTAGCGTATTTTGATTAAAATAGTTTAGTGAATATTGTTTTAATTTAAATAAGTCTTTAAAAAGAAATTTACCATTTATTTAGTTAATAGAAGAATTAAACACTTTTACAGTAGTTAATGATCAAAGTAAATTATTATATTAATTAATAATAATTTAGAAAATTACTTTTTGATTGAAATTCATTTAAAAAGTAATCGGAAGTGAAATGAAATCTAATTGAATGGTGAAGGGAGTTGATGAGCATGTTTATTTTAAAACTGAGTTTATAACAAAAGAAGTTTTAAGCGGATACTATAGCTTAAAATGAATGTTGCTTAAATATTTGAATTAAGAAAAATGGAAATTTAGTTAAAAGGGTTTAGGATAACCAGGATTATATAAGATAGGTTTAAATTGTAAAAGCGTTAATTTTACATTAACGTTATTTAATAATGGGATTAATTAAGAAAGGGAATTAAAACAAGATTTCCAAAGCTGGAATGGTTGAATGGATTTGAAAAGGGATTGGTGAAAGTGAGTTTGGGTAAAAGAAGTGGGTTGTAGGATTTTGTAATCAAATCCGAATTAAAAAAATGAATTTGTTTTGAGTGGTAGAGGTTAACGAAGTTATTTTATGAGGAATTACTTAATAATAGAATTAAGGAATAATGTTATATTTGAGAAGTAGATTTTTAAAGAGATATGAAGGTTGTATGAAATCGTATTTTGAATAAAATAGTAAAATGGGAATTTGTATTAGTATTAGAATGAAGTATCGATTTATGGATTACGACTGGTATCCATCTTATGATATGAACGTTGTTGATCAAGATCTGAGAGGTAATTAAAATACCCCAACTTGAACAACATCAGGATTATCTGCGGATGATATTAGTTGAAATGGTAAAAGAAGTTAGTAAATATGTATTATTTCCATTAGAGAAATAATAGTGCAATGATCAATGGAAATGTGAAATATATAACGAGAGGCCCAAAGTAAATGGGAAATAAAAGGGGTTGTGTGAAAATATAATGATATGTTCGAGTTAGAAGAGAAATGTAAAGTTGAGTTTTATTATATAAGAACAAATATGGATTTTGTTGCAAGTGAAGAATAAAAGATATTTTGTAATGTTGGTTTACGAATAAATAAGTTGAATTGATTTCCCTAATATTAGATAATAATGTGGCTAATGTTTTGAAAGTGAAAATAGAAAACTGGATATATAAAAGTGAAACTGTTTCAAGGAAAATCTTAGCAAAGAAATATATTTATAATATTGAAATATTTAGAAGTTTTAAATTTACATTTGTTTTAATTAAAAAGGCCAATTGATGCTGAATACTGAACTAGTGAACTCATTGGATGTTCATGATTGAATCACTGTTTATTTTGATAGTTAAATCATCCACTATCAAATCTGTCCAATCCGATTGTTGGTACGGAAAGACCGGGATCGAATTTATATTCGAAAACCATTCCGACCAACAAATACGTGAAGATATCAAAAGATGATCGAGATGGAGCATTGAAGACCATGGATCTTCATTAAACGGAAGAACTGCTAAAAATCTCTGGGATTGCAACCAGAGATAAACTGTGGTTTTGTCGTGGTTGGAATCTACGGGTTGCAAGGACTACTCGCTACTGGTCTATAGAGTGATTCCTTAGATGTGATAGGAGTGTACCTTCGGTTCATCCTGTTCCTGGATGACTTGTATGGACGAATGTCTGACATAGTATTTCCAAAGGGATTACGTACGTTGATTTCTTCAAATGTACCATAGTTGATGGCGGAGAAATGGTTTTTCTCTAGCCAAATAATTAGAGTATTTTTGTGGTTGTCAATTAGTGATATCTGGCGGATCTGACAATGTGGCATTCAAAATGAATGGTGACCAGATGTTTCAGAAAGGGAATTCAAACCACAAGCCTCATCAACCGGGAAATGACAAAAATCGGGCAGACAACATGGCTATGTGGGTCGCTCCCATTAGGGTGTATAATCACCTATCTAGAGAAATTCCTTTTGCTTCTTTAATCTACTTCGATGCTGTCCCTTTCGAGAAACGGTGGTTTGAGCCCAACCGTTGATGGTATACATTCGATACACTCAAGCGAAATAAGTGGCCGGTCATTTGTGGGCTGGGTTGCAAGACGTTCTTGTTGAACCTAGTGTATTCCCATCTAGAGATACACTATCGGCAGGTGGTCCCATACCTTGTCATAGTAAGAATCCAATCTCCAATAAGCACCAGCGATTTTAATTGTATACTATATATGTGGAGCGTGAGATGCAAGCGTTCCGCTAGATTGATATTTACATGTATTTAGACACTATTATAATATCAGAAAAGATATTGATTTCGAAAAAGTTTTGGGTTATCGTAAGGTAAAAACCGTCTGTATTTATGTGTGGATTTGGTCTTACGATTATCCTTTTCTTTTGAAAGGATTTTTGAACTTTAAAAGCAAGTTGGATGATTACCCTTAATACTATGCGAGTTTTTCTCACTCTGGTCCACCAGACTGCCCCGGTGTTTTGTAAATGCTCGGGCTAGACCGGGGTGTACAGGTCTAGGTTATCAGATGCTGCGAAGTCCAGAGACGAGCTAGAATGTTCAGACGTATGATATCTAGTATTTATTCCGCTGTGTGATTGTATATGAGGACAAGTTATTATCACTGTTCGGATGTGTGATGTACTCTGATGATTGTAAGTATTTTAAAAGGTCTCAGTAAAGTTTTATTTATGTATTATATTTTGTTCCACTGCGATGTGAGACTCTGATTCTGTGTTATGGTGTTTCTTCTTCTATTCTAACTTTCTTTCTTATCCACCCTCTAATTTCTTTCTAATAACTATCCAGTGTTTTCGGTGTTTGGAAGGTCGGCATGAGTAATGTAAATGTATTTTTGTCGATTTTCGGGGCCGGAATTCCTTGGGTCGTTACGAAACACCTGACTAATCAATTCCACGGAGTATGCAGGTACATTGGTTAACGCAAAAGTCATAACCATCCACTCAAAAAAAATCATCCAGAGTTTTGAAAGCTATCTTGTCGATACTATAATCTGCCACTCTGAGCTGATGAAATCCCGTAGCCAGATCCAACTACAAGAAGACTGAAGCACCTACTAGTTAGTCAAACAAGTCATCAATCCTTGGTAGTGGGTGCCTATTCTTCTGGGTGAGTTTGTTCAGTTCTCTTTAGTCTACACATAGACGGAGAGAGCTGTATGCCTTGGTTGCGAAGACGACTAGAGCTCCCCTTTTTTTAAATACTCCGCCTAATGAATCCTTTATCGAACTACTCACCCACTTGTTTTCTAAGCTCCCTCCTCTCCTTAGGAACCATGTGGCGAACTGGTAAGGCGATTGGCTTCGCATTTTCCACCAAGTATACTTGGAAGTCTATCTCCCGCCTTAGAGGTAACCTCCTAACCTCATCGAACACATCTTGCAATTTGCCATCTATGGGTACTAATAAAAGATCTTCAACAAAAGCATCCAGAGATTCTAGGAAACTGAGCATCACCGACTCCCCTGGGTCATAAGAAATTTCGAGAGTTCTATCATGGAAAGTAAGAAGTCTAACTACTCTCTTTCACAATCAAGGATGGCACCATACATGGCTTACCAATTCATTCTTAGAATTAACCCGTAACCCATGAAACCGATAACATATGCATCACATTCAAATTCGACGCCTAGAACGGGAATCCTTAAACCCCTACATATCATGGATAAATGAGTCGTTCCTCCTATGGGGTTTGAGACTATAACGAGATTAGAAATAATGCTAGTACTTAAGCGCAGATTTTCTACTACTTAGTTGGATATGAATGAGTGAGAAGCACTAGAATAAAAAAGATTTCTAATAGGATAGTTTAAAAGAGAAATCAAACCTTCAACTACAACTTTCCTACCCCGGTTCGGTTCACTAGCCTTTAAAGCATTAACTTTTCCTCCAGACGTTCCATCCATTTGTCCTTGTCTATGAGGGCACTATTCCTTGATAACTTGGCCACAATTAAAGCAAGCATTCTTTGTTTTTTGCAATTTTTCACAAAGTATCTTAAAGCTCCACATCTACGGCACTTAACTTCTGTCTTGGTCTGATCTTTTCCAGGCATTCCCCCTTTCTTGTTCCTATTATGCCACCATTTCTTTTTCTCTGCCTTGGGCTTCTCTTCCTCTTTTTTTCTTGTAACAACCCGAAATTTTGGTGATATAAATTAATAATTAGAATTACAAAAATAGGAATTTCAACAAATGATAGAATTTGGCCACATAACTTTAACTGTTGCGTTCGTCTCAGAACTCTGATCAACTTTCATGTTTGTAGTTTCACGAACGGAGTCCCTATGAAAATGTTACGGATGAACAAAATAATTAATTAATAATATATCATATATGAATAGCCAACCTGGGCATCTGATTGTCCAGGAGGTCAACCATAGAGGTCGACCTACTGGGCGATCAGATGCCCAGTGGCGGTTGGTTCATATAGGGTTTTGTTTATAATATTATTACAACAGATGGACAGATATAACTTAGAACTAATTCGACGGTTTTAGTCCATTTCCACCCCTATAAATAAAGGGGTAGAGCCTCACTCTTTTTCTATTCAAATCAATGAAGACAACGAAGGTCTGCCATTTTTCTTCCTCTTCTAACCTAATTTCTAAATAGAATACATTCATACATATACCAAATCAAATCAAATTCATATGGAATCAGGAAGAGAAATAGATTCAATGGAAGAGGGTACACAACGATAGATTTCTTCACTCTTTTCCCTTTTTCTTACATTTCTACAAATCTAGAATTTCCCCCTTTCTAGGTAAACTGTAGATTTGTAAGAATTTGGGGATTGTAAGCCCAAAAAGGTTCATAATTCAGAAATTGAAAGCTATAAGGTGAGTGGGAAATTTACCAATATACATATAATAATTTATCTATTTCGTTTGAATCCAATCTATGTTTTATTCCTATCAGATCTGCTATTTAAGTAATTGTAAATTGTGATAACCATCAGATCTGAGATTATGAATATATTAGTAAATGATAAAGTTATGATTTTGTATAAACATGAATTGTAGGATTTTTATATAAATTCTCATATATTCCTACAAGTTGTCATAAATTATGAAATATGTTGCATATGCCGCATATCACTATGGATCTAGAAACCAGTCCAATTGAACATGAATTTGTTGTAGTTATGTTCCAGATCTTTAGTTCAATGCTAAAATATGAAATATGTAAATTTGGGTTAAAAGATGAATTTGTGTATTTTGTGATTATAAGAATAAAAGAAATATTCCTTGTTTACGTTTAATATTGTTGGGTTTTGGCTTAAGCATTGTAAATTATGTCGTTTTCCTCATTTTTAAATAAAGAGGCATTATTTTAGAATCACAAGAAGTGTGACCAAAAGAAATAAAAGAGGAAAAGGTTGCAAAGGTAGATATAAAAATAAATATATGTTTTTTATGTAATTTGCATCGACTATTCCAAAAATATAGATATATTATATATATTTCTTGTGATTTGGAAATATGTCAATACTACAAAATAGGCATGATTTACAATAATTTTGGCTAATGGTCCTCATGAGACTTGAAACCTTTTTGGCAAGTTTGAATGAAAAAAGGGAATGTTTGGTTAATTGAATTGACCAAATCATTAATTTGAAAACAAATAATAAATAAATAAATATAAATAACTACGTCGACTGCACGAAAACATAAAAATAAATGTGTATATATATATATTTTATCTATCTAAATCAGCGTAAAACAGTGAAATACAAATTGTATGGAATGTTTGGATGAGGTTAAAATATGGAATTATGTGTAAATATAATCCATTTTGTATTAATATATTTGTTGTGACTACTTGTAGCAGTAAATGTAATTAACTGCTATAAATGAGACCATAAATAAAGAAATAACCATTGTAACCCATATTGATTTGGAGAAAATAAATATGAATAGGAATATAGTGACAATTCCTAAAATAAACAGGATGATTGTTATGGACCCCAATTAGGAAATTTAAATTATAACCGCATTTAGACACGAGGTTAAACTTAACTTATGGTGTAAGCCTGCCCGGAACCGAACGGGAAATCCAGTAACCATAGGTAGTCAGTTTAATGTGAGGGGTCTAATGCATAAATATAATCTTACTAAGGCACGAGGTTAACTTCCCTTGTGGTAGAAATCTGCACGAAACCAACTGGCATATCCAACAACCACAGGTAGTCAACTTAATGTGAAAGACCTGGTATGTAAAACTATATATATATATATATAACAGTCAATAAATAAATAAATAAGAATAGTAATTGTCCGTTGGAGTACAACAAATAGACAACTTGGTATTGATAAATAGTTTTCTTAGGAAAATATGACTATTAGAGTCATTAAGGGCAATAAATAGGAAATAAAAAAGAAATGGGTATCAAATGGTGATTAATGGTATTGATGGCCGTTTAATACTTAGTCCAAATTAAGGAAGAAATTAAATAAATATCCTAGAGAAAAGGGAATATAATCTTCCTTATTTATGTCAATAAAACTTAAAATTAGAAATATAATTGGACTTAGTAGGTTATTAATATAAGACATTATTAACCATATAAATCTATGATACAAATGAATGGTGTATGTATAGTATTTCCATGTAAAGGAATTAAACGGGAATGAATTAATAACGTAGCCTACTTTATCCCAAAAAGGGAAAGGTGTTAAAGGAAAACGGGGGATTAACAAATAACCTTCGCGTGTAGTCTGCTCACTAGGTCCTAAAAGTCTAAGTGACTAGGGTTAGAGAGTCCACCTGGGCATAGGTTTTCCTGTATAGGGGTCTTAAATGGCAAGTGTGTTGGCCTACCCAAACCTGGAAATTAAAAGGGTCAGATATGGCCACCTATCCTACGGGAACTAGTAAGTGACTAAGGAGGTTATGTAATAAGGTCGGCTAGACGGTATAACGAAGGATAATATACCTACACTCACCATATGCGGGATAAGG
Organism: Allium sativum; assembly: GCA_030737875.1. Classification (NCBI taxonomy): domain Eukaryota; kingdom Viridiplantae; phylum Streptophyta; class Magnoliopsida; order Asparagales; family Amaryllidaceae; genus Allium; species Allium sativum. Next base: position 671,762,377 of record CM060909.1, on the reverse strand, counting down.
GTTCATGCATGAATGATAGAAATCTTAAATAGTAGGGGCCATGACTATGCCCTCTTGTTTTATGTAAAAATTCAATATATTATCAAGGGTTAATAAGTGAACAAAATGTCCGCCTAGGGTCTTAAGTGGTCAGGGAGAATCCACCCTATCTATCATTGAAAGTATGGTGTTAAATAATAAAGGAGAGGGAATGCGGATATATATAGAATCCCCGAAATTAGAGGCCCACTCTCGATATAATTAACTAGTTAAATTCTGGTGCAAAGGCTTCACAAAAATGTGTGTAAATGTCCTATCTCGCTAATATAATTTGGGAATACTACTTTGGGCTGAATAGTAAAGTCATGTGTAAACATTTACTAGGTTAGGCTAGAATCACTAACCTGGTTGGGCATACAACTTGGGTTGAACCAAACGGAATATATCTGTGTTATAGACTGTGTTGTACATGTCTTAGTCACCACAACTTGTTTTGAGAGAGAGGGTGTGTAGCAGGAAGCTACACAGCCGGTTACCATAATTTTAATAATATGATAATAATAATCTGGTTGACAGGCCCAACCAGTGGCAAAGTAGTTCTAGGTTATAGTAGCAAACCAAAATACATAAACTAACATGCGATATATAAACATGCTAATATATACAGAAATCCATGGATAAAATAAGACTGCAGAGATTTGAAGCTCGCCATCAATAAGGAACAGTCGGGCAACTTCTTTGGGTGCCAGGAGAGGGTGGCGTAGGAAGGGTGAATTTGAAGCGGGCTAGGTGGGCAACACCTATCCAAAGATCAAACATGAATATAATGAAGTTGCAAACACCAGTAAGACGCTTCTTAGGTTTATTGAAAACACAAGCATTTCTTTCTTTCCAAATACCCCAGCAAATGATGGCAAGATGAGAGTCCAGTTTGGTATCAGGTGGGTTATACTGCCAGTGATTGAAGTAAACGGGGATGGGAGGAATGGAACCTAGCAAGAATGAGCTAACAGTTGACCATACCGCAAAAGAAAAGTCGCATTCTCTGAAGAGGTGATCCAGAGTTTCATTATAAAGAGAGCAAAGAGGGCAATGGAGATCAGTAGTGATGTTTATACAGGAGAGTCTATCCTTGATATTGATTCGGGAGTGAATTAAGTACCATTGGAAGAAAACAACACAAGGAGATATATGACATTTTCAGACACGAGGGAAGGCAAAACATCGACTTAGGTGGGAGAGGAAACTGTAGCATGAGGATGTAGAAAAAACCTTGGATGGGCTTAAAGCCTAGACATAACGATCAGAACAAGAAGAAAGCCCATTCAATAGCAAAATATTATTTATCGAAAAGGCTTCCGCCAAAATATCCAGCCCAAACAAGGATTGAGGATAAAGGCCTATTAGGCCTAAACCCTTGATAAAAGCTACTGATCCACAAGCTAATTGATAAAGGGCAAATAAGGAAGAGTGAGATTGAGTAAGAGGGAGTTGCTTATGCCAAATATCCAACCAAAAAAAGGAAATTATCGCCATTACCAATTTCTACTTGAAAGATTGACTTAACTCGCGGGATGACCTAAATCACACCCACCTAGAAAGAAGAGGGTTTGACACACGACGCTGAGTGAAGGACAGGATGGGTTGGAGTTGTAGAGACGAGACAAGATCCAATCTTTCCAAATAAAGATGCCAGGCGTAATGATACCCATAGCCTTTTCGACAAAGAGCAGAGTTAAAAGAAGAGAGGTTAATGATATTGAGGACCACCATAAATAGATGGTAGGCAAGCGACATGCTAATTGACAAGGAATTTAGCTTTACCACCATTCCATAGGAAAACACTCCTAATTGAATGAATTTTAGAAATAACCCAGGCTGGGAGTTTATGAAAAGACATCCAGTAGAGAGGGATGGATGAAAGAACCACTTTGACAAGGACAAGACGACCAACCATGGATAAAGAGTTTGCTTTCCACAGCGCAAGTCTGGACTGAATTTTGTTAATGAGAGGGAGTTAGTCTAGTCGAAGGAGTTTCATAGGACGGAGAGGGATACCGAGGTAAGAGATTGGGAAGGAATCAATTTTGCAATTTAAACAGGAAGAGATGTGGCGACCCAAATTGGAAGAATTTTCAAGCATAATGATAGAACTTTTGTTGAAATTGATAGAGAGATCCGAGATAAGCTTAAACGTATAGAGTAGGACTTTGAGACAATGGATGTGATGAGGATTGGGAGAGTCGAAAAGAATGGTATCATCGGAAAATTGAAGGTGAGAGATGGAAGTGGATGATTAGGGAGGTTAGTACTCGCAAAGAGATTGTTTCTGATGGCTGCTTTGACCATTTGGTTAAAAGCATCCGCAATTAGCACAAAATTAAGTGGTGAAAGAGGGTCTCCTTGTCTCAAACCACGTCTAGATTTGATGTAACCACGACGATCCCCATTTATGGAGATGGCAGATGAACTGGAGTGCAAGATACACTCAATCCAATGACACCATTTGGGTGGGGAAATCCATGATGAGACATTAGGGCAAGGATGAAATTCCAATTAACTTTATCAAAAGCTTTTGAGAAATCAAGTTCGAGAAAAACATCCGTCGTTAAGGTAAAGTGACAAAAAGAAATTACTTCTTATGTGGCATTCACACAATCTAGAATGTTTCGGCCAAGGATGAAGGCTGATTGTTCATTACCCACCAATGAAGAAATAACCGATTGAAAACGACTGGCAAGAACTTTAGTGATAATTTTAAAGGGGGTGTTGAGGAGGCTAATAAGGCGGAAAGAAGGGAGAGAATTAGTAACAATGGTTTTAGGAATCAGGGTAATACTAGCACGGTTGAGTTTAGCAATGGAAGCAGGTTTAGATTGAAATTTATCGCACATGGCCAAAATGTCAGATTTAATGATTGGCCAAAAACGTTTGAAGAGAAGTGGGCTGAACCCATTTGGCCCAAGGGCTTTGTTATCTGCCATATCTTTAAGCGCAACCAAAATTACTTCTTTAGAAAATGGATGATCAATGAGGATTGGCGAAGGGGAGTGGTAAAGAAGTTTCCAATCAATGTCAGGAAGGGGAGGTGAAGGTTTGCTCAGAATGGTAATAATTGGTCAAGAGGCGACGGATATCATGGGGATCAGAGAAGGTTGAATCATTGTGGAGGATTTCTGAAATAAAGGTAGATCTACGTCTACCGTTGGCCAGGCGGTGAAAATATGTAGTGTTTTGTATTTCCTTCCTCTAACCACTTTGCTTTTGATCGCTTCTTCCTGCCAATTTCCTTCTGTTTTATTAGTCTATCAAGCTCTAATTCCAATTCTTTCAGTGATAGGGCTTCAGAATCGTTTAATTGTCGAGATTCTTGCAAAATGTTTAAGTTGAGGATAACATCTTGACCAGCCGAGATGCGGCATTTCAAAGAACACCAAATGTTTTTAGCCTAAGGGCGAATCAATTTACGGAGTGAACGAAGTTTAGAGATAATGCGATTTATGGCAGATACTTCATGAGATGGTTGAGACCAAATGTTGTGGAAGAAGTCTCCAAATGAGGGTTCAAGCAACCAAAGTTTTTCAAAACGGAATGGGTGTTTTCGGATATTGATCATTCCAGTATCCAACTGTAAAGGCCAGTGATCAGAAATGACTGTGGCTAAGTCATTAACGACGGAAAGTGGGTGAAGATCTTCCCATATGAGGTTGAAAAGAAATCGATCTAGTTTGGCAAGTGAAGGATCAAATCTACGACTAGTCCAAGTAAAGAGTCGATTACTAATGGGTGGTTCAACGAGGGAGAAATATTGGATGGATGAGTTAAAGGATGCTAAGTCACGCGAGAGGTAGCCATAATTCCTCTACCATGATGATCTGGTTGTATTGAAATTGCCGCCAATAAGTAAGGACCATTAATATGAGACGAAAGATCTTAGCAAAATTCCAAATAGCTTCTCTGTCATGAGAATCCGTTGGGCCATAGACGTTGGTAAAGGAAAAGATTGTATCAGATTGAGAGTGATGGAGCGACACATGTAGCACAGAAGGGTGGGTGGTTACTTGGCAGAGAGACCACGTAGCTTCATTCCATGCTATAATTAGGCCTCCACGGGTCTCATTAGCTTCAACGTGGGCCTTGCATGCGAAGGGTCGGAAATTTTGGATTCTTGCAGGAATAAAATATCAATTTTGTGTGGGAAGAGGACAAGGTTGATGGCACGAAGTTTGGTGGGGTCCCCCATAACCTATGACATTCCATGAGACAACTTTCATTGGGCTTGATTAATGCGCTACTGTTCTAGTGCATTATGGCAGTGTAGTGTTCATCACACAAACTCACATCCATGCAGTGTGCCAACTTTTTGTTTAACTCTTTATTTGCAGAAGAAAAGACAACAGTTTCAAAAAAAGCTACCTGAAGAGCTTGGCAGGGATCTGGCTCTGTTGATCCTTGCGCTACGACAAACTAAAGTAGACATAAGATGTGGCAACATTGAGTCCTGTTGCTCCATGTTCGGCTGAACTGGCACTTGTTGATGAAGCGTAATTGTAACACCCCGTAATTTTAACAATACTTAAGATGATAAATTAAAATATAATTAAATAAATATTCAGAATTAAGTGAAACGGACTGCGCCATTGTGTTCGTCTCGGAGTTTTGGTCAAAATTGACATCTGGTTTATGTAAAATGGACACCGTATGAAGAAGCTATTAAGGTTTCTAGTTTTTATACGCATAAGAAGAATATATATGAATAAAATTAGCCCATAATTCAAAACAGTTCAAAATTCGAGCAGAAGGGGGAAGCGGTAAAATTCCCGCTTAGGGGTATCGACCCCTTGGTCGACCTCATAAAGGGGGTGTCAACCCATGGGTCGACCCAATAAGGAGGGGGTCGACACCCCCTACTAGATCCAAGGCAGAATTCATTTTTCTGAATGTGGACTCCTTTCTTGACCAAATTCGTTGATTCTAGGCTATAAATAAGATTGCATACCCATTGTTTTATTCATTCTAAATCAATGGAGAACTAGATGCTGCCTCTACCCGGATTAAATCAAGTCTTTTCTTCTTCAACAATCAACTAGAGTTATTCAAGTTTAGAGATCTGTGATTCAACATCTGCAATCCCTCTTCTATTTCTTAGATCCAATCACAGTAGGTCTATGTTAATTTTAAATCAAAATACTTAAAAGTTAATCTTGACATGCCTATAACTTGGACCTAAGCCTGCGACTATTTGAATCATATCAGATCTACTATAACCTGTGTATTTAAGTTATTCTGACATGACCATGAACTAGAACTAAGCCTATTCCTATTTATCATGTCAGATCTATAACACCCCGTAATTTTCAATATTAATGTTCACAAATTAAAGAATAACTAATCTCGGATTTGAGAATTAAGGGAAATGGATTGTGCCATTGTGTTCGTCTCAGAATTATGGTTAAGATAGAGTCCGAGTTTGCATGAACTGGACTTCATATGAAGAAGTTATGGCCATCAGAAGTTTTAAAAAAAATTAAACAGATTTCAAAAATTTGAATTTCAGAGTCAGATTGGGCAAGGCGAGAAATTTCCCGCTAGGGCCAGGTCGACCTGGGGGTCGACCTACCCACACAGGTCGACTAGGGGGTCGACCTGCCCCCCCCCCCCCCCGGGCAGATTTGTTTGATGACCTTTTAATGACTGTGTACTGAGTCATTAGGGTTTCTGATCTGGTCTGAATTACTGGGGTTAATTTTGGGTTGATCAGATGGCCTAAATTAACCCTAAACTCTATAAAAACACATGTAGACTCAAACCCTAAAATTAAATAAAAATTAGAATCATGGCCTCCATGCCATCACCTTGCAACCTAGAATAGCCGCCACCAATTAGAGAGGAAGAAAATCTAATCAATTCAATTCTAATCTAAACCGCAACAAATTGTTTTCTTCAAAGGAAAGCTAAATCAATTTCAGAAATCAGATTTCAGAACTCAAGACCTTCTTTGAGTTGTGAGTTCGATTTCTTTAATAAGATAATTAACAATTTAATTGGATTGAGCTATGATTTGGATTATATGGTTATGTCGTGAATCATTGATAATATGTTATTGTCTATGTTGTAAATTCTATGATGTTATCATCTATGTTGTAAAGTTGTGATGTTATCATCTATGTTGTAATTCTATGATTGGCTTATGTACAATCAATTCATAATGTTGTTTCATATGCTAGTTTGGTTATGTTGTTGGAACTAATTCATATGATAAATCATATGTATGTATGCAAGTTTAAATGTTAAATTAGATATGAATCATATGCAAGTTAGTGAAAATTATACACAACCTTACATGTTTCATGACATCTATTTTATGTGTAAATTGGCATAAATGCCTTAAATGGCATATGATGATAATTGGTATAATTTTGCATACCATAAATAGATGGACAAAATTGAGTCAATTATGGACATAGTTAAATTTGGAATTGATTGATAATTTGAATAGGGAAATTAATTCAAATTGGGGGATAATTAATTATGTGTAATTAATCGCCTAAGTCACGAGCTTAGGCTCTTTTGTGGTGTAAGACTGCCCGGACCCGCCCGACAAATCCAGCTGCCACAAATGCCAGTCTAATGTGGGAGGTCTTAGGCATAAATTAAATGCGTAACAGTTGTAAAGAAACGAGGTTAGGCTCGTTTGTGGTGTAAGACTGCCCGGACCCGCCCGGCAAATCCATTTGCCACAAATGCCAGTCTAATGTGGGAGGTCTTTACAAGGTCACGTGTTAATGAATTAAAAAACATTTAACCAGATAAACATGTGGTGGGACATGGGGGTTAAGTGGGTGCCTTGGGTGGCTTGTGAAATACGATTAGAAACACTTAACCAAAATTGAAACATGTAAGTGAACATGAATAAGAAGAGGGTTAAGTAGGATGCACTAGAGGGGACCAAGCTTAGGTGGATAGCTTGTATCAAGTAATGGGGGCTCGTTTCAACCAGTAACCCATAAGTATCTTTGTGGGCTCGACCAAAGTCGAGGACGGGACACGCATACTAGGCTTGACTGTAAAAGGCCAAAACGAGTTAGCGGTGGCAACGCAAGTCCAATGGGTTCATGTGCGTGTGTGGGCCCGGGCTGGTAGGTAAGACGTTGTTGCATCGTGTAGGTATAAGCCGTGCATTGTTGGTGGTATCGGGTGGCCACTTTGGGGAGTGATACACCCCACTATGGGGCCAGCACAGGTATCTACGAGTTAGGGAGCCGATCGCATGAGGGTAGTGGGTACACCTAGTGGAGATAGGGGTAGGCGGCACCTATAAAGGCAACAAGGGGTGCACGAAACTACCATTATCATTATTAAGGTCTATAGGCGGGATCAACCCTTTAGGGTGACTAGTGGTGGTGCAGTATAGTAATTATCTTATAGTGGTTTGGGTGCGCCTTTAACGTTATCTTTGTTCAATCTTATTTCCTTATTTACTCTGTCATACCCAATTGTTCACAGTCATTTCCTTATTTTCCAACTTATGCCTTAGCCTAGTTATTTTGGTAATTATATTGTTAAAGTTATCGCACTTGCCAGACTTTATGTCTGACCCCCTTTGTTTCCACCTCTTTTCTTCCTTTTCCCCCAGGTGCTCGGGGTGGAAGTAGCACCAGTGGAGCTTGATTTTGGACAGCTGTATCTCTTGCTTTTAGAAGTTACTTGGATCACTGAAGTAAAAATTCAGTCTATCTTATTTATGGCTATTTTGTGTTGGGGTTATGTCTTTCAATTTATGTACTCTGATTTAGTCAAGATGGATATTATTACTTTGACTCTAGTTTTTGAGGATGTAATCAAACCTATGTGTTTACCGCTGCAATGAATAAGATTTTAAATTTTTAAGTACTGTTTATATCTGTCTTGTTGTTATGTTTCTGTTCTATACACACTTAAAATGCTCCAAAGAAGTTAATGCATTCCCTTTGTGAGTGACATTAATGGAAGTGGGGTGTTACAAGATCTGCTATTTTTAGTTGATCTAATTTATTGCTTAGATCTTATCATTCCTATTTATAATGTCTCTATTATGTTAGAATCAGTTCTACTATGACATGTTCATCTGATCTGTTCCTATATGCCTTTCTTGTCACTATGCCCAACTTTATCACTGTATATTTATTATTTTCTATGCCTATTTCTGCCATTATATGTCAATCTTGTTATTATGATCATTTGTGTCCTCTTCCCTTCTCCTTTCCCTTTTATTTTTATATAGCCAGGCTACCTTCAAGCCTAGGCATGCTGCTGAAATGTGCGAACACGAAAAATTGGGAATGAGGGGAAAACATTAAAATTGAGGCATAACTTGTAATGGGAAATTTGGGCAAAAATTGAGTGTAATACATGAATGTGTATTTGGGGCATAAACTGCAATTGTGATTAAAGACCTTAACTTGGGGCATATGGTTCATTATGAACACGACTTGGGAAATGGGCATGAAAATCTATATTGATATAAGGATAATTGGTTAATAATTGAAATGACTTGAATTATAGTAATTAGAAACTATAACCGCGCTTAGACACGAGGTTAGATTACACTTGTGGTGGAAGTCTGTCTGTAACCAACCGGCATATCCAGCGACCACTAGTGATGAATCTAATGTGAGGGGTTTAAGTGCATAAAAATGTGACGTGCTAAGACATGAGGTTAAGTCCGACTTGTGGTGGAAGTTTGTCTCGAACCGCCTGACATATCCAGCATCCACAAGCTGTGGGCTTAATGTAGGAGGTCTAGTACATTGTAACCATAAATGAATATGGTAATAAACTTAAATACTTAACCTAGTTGAATTCGTAGGGATTGTACATGTTAACTTGAGTAGGGGTTAAATAAAATTGTATGAAACAGTGGGAGGATTAAGTATATCTTGGGTGGGTGAGTAATATTTATATATAGGCCCACAAACTTAACTTGTGGGGTTATGCAATATTTTACTCTGGAATGGCATAACCTGTGGAAAACCTAGTAGGGATACAAGCGTAGGGGTCAGCTTGTATCATCTTGTGTGTGGGACCCATTTCAGTCAGTAATGCATATATAAGTATCAAACGAGTACTTCTAACTAGGTCGGAGTTGGGGCACGCTTACTTGGCAGATTGTAAGAGATCCAAACGAAGGGCCGGTGTGGGCAGCACATTCCGACAGGGTCATGTGCGTGCATGGTTTCGGCAGAGAATCTTTAGACGCCGTGACATCAGTAGATATGGTTGTGCACATCCTGAAAACAGAGGGTTGCCACTTTAGGAAGTGATACATCCAACTGTGGGGGTCAGCACAGGGTATCTACGGAGTAGGAAGCCGATCGACTGGGGTAGTGATCAGGGTATATCTAGACTCTGTTATGTTTAGGAGCCTGTTATTATCCTTGGGGTAACTCTCGTATGTTGGGTTGCGTGTTGATTGTATGGGGTTAAACCTCTCACTAGAAGTATGCCTAAGTCTACCATCTTATAGGTTTTGGGATCATCTCATTCTGGTTATACTAGTATTGGTGCAGAGAGAAAGAGAAAGTACTAGAGAAGCACAATATATTCTATCATGTTTATCCTATTTACCTTCTCATACGTACCTTTTATGATGTTATCTCTCTTATCCACTTTATATGCCTGTCATGACACTTTTACTTATTTATATGCTAAAAGTAACTGGACTCGCCAGACTTTATATCTAATCTATTTTGTTTCTCTTCTTTCTCTTCCATTTCTCCCCTCAGGTTCTCATGGTGGGAATACTCAAGCTTGATCAGGACCCTGCTTTCATCTTGTTTGGAGCTGTTTTAGATGTACGACTTGTGTAACACCCCACACCCGCTATAGTCACTCACTAAGGGAATGCCATAGCATCGGTGGAGTATTTTTAGTGAGTATAGAAAAGCAAAATTACAACAAGACAGATATAATGTAATACTTGAAAATTTAAAACATCATCTCATAGCAGCGGAAAGTAAAACATGTTTGGTTACATCATAAAACCATAACAAGAGTCAAGTACAAAATATCCATCCTGAATAAAATAAGTACATAATCCCACTACTCATAACAAATAGCCATAACAGAAAAGATAAGATAAGCTGAGCTCTACATCTACGGTCCAAGCTCCAAGAGATAGATAAAGCAAACTGATCAAAGCCCACTAGCACTAGGCCCAACCTGAGGACCTGAAGGAAAAAGATAAAAACAACGGGGGTCAGACATAAGCCTGAGTGAACCCTATCTCCTTAATAATACAATTATTAAAGTAATTAGGGTATGATATGAACTCGGTATGGTATCTTTGGGGATAATGACTACACTAAGTTGCCCACGAACACAGGACGAACTAAGATAACCGTAAAGACGCATCTACCCACCCAAGGATAATTACTAACTACACCACACCAGTCACTCCTACTCAAAGGTTGATCCCACCCAAGGATATCAAAGATAGATATAACCAGTAGTTTCCTGTACCCTAGTTGACTACATAGGTGCCGTCTGCCCCTATCTCTACTAGGTGTACCCCACTACCCCAAGCGATCGGCTCCCTAACGTAGATACCCGTGCTGGTCCCACAGTGGGGTGTATCACTCCCCTAAAGTGGCTACCCAATACTATCAACGGTGCACGGCTTTATATCTACACGATGCAACAACGGCTTATCTACCAGCCCGGGCCCACACACGCATATGAAACCCGTTGGACTTGCGTTGCCACCGCTACCCCGTTTTGGCCTCTTATAATCAAGCCCAATATGCGTGTCCCGTCACTCGACATGGGTCGAGCCCACAAAGATACGTTTGGGATATTGGTTGAAACGGGCCCCCACAAGCTACTACTTAAGCTTGTCATTTTATCTAGTGCATTCCACTTAACCCCTTTTTATAATCATGCCCCCTTACATGTTAAGGTTTGGTTAAGTCATCCAATTATATTACAATTGCCACTTAAGGCACCCACTAGATTTCCGCATGCCACCCAAGGCACTTACTTGATTCCCCCATGCCACCCAAGGCACTTACTTAACCCTTTAATCATGTTTAGTTACATGTTCCACTCTGGTTAAGTATTCTAATCGTATTTTCTATTGCCACCCAAGGCAACCCACTAGTTTTCTCATGCCACCCAAGGCACCCCCACTAGTTACTACATGCCACCCAAGGCACCCACTTAACCCTTCATGTCCCACTACATGCTAATATGGTTAAGTGTTTCTTAATTAATTAAGACCGTGATCTCCCATAAAGACCTCCCACATTAGACTGGCTGTTATGACCGCCTGGTTAAGCCGGTAGGGTCCGGGCAGTCTTACGTCATAACAGAGTCTAACCTCGTGTCTTTACTTTAATCACGTATTTAATTTGTGCCTAAGACCTCTCACATTAGACTGGCTGTTATGACCGCCTGGTTAAGCCGGTAGGGTCCGGGCAGTCTTACGTCATAACAGAGCCTAACCTCGTGTCTTAGTCGATTAATTACACCTAATTAATCACCCCCATATTAATTATCCCTAATTAATATCAATTTATTCATAACATGGGTAGACCTAACTCAATAGGTAAATTCCCATGGGGTAGACCTAACTCAATAGGTAAATTCCCACTTATGTTAATTAATTTTTTTATGGTATGCTTAATCATACCCATTTCAACATACTTTTAATTAACATATTAATTAACCCCATCGTTCCCCACGTAAATCGTCATTATGACATAACATAATAAAGGGAAGATTTACCACACATAACATGGGTTTAGCATATAACTTTATCATGGGTTAAGAGGATGTCAACTTGCATATATGAGCATGTATTAACCCAACTATATTCAATCCAAACTTGCATATTATCAAACATGTGTCTTACATAACATGTTGCAGATGAACTTACATATCATCAAACATGTGATTTGCATAACATGTTGCATATGAACTTACATATCATCATACATGTGATTTGCATAACATGTAGAACTTGCATTTTAGCATATACTTAACTTGCATAAGCACTCACATACTTGCATAAGCATTCATATACTTGCATAAGCTTGCATATCATGTTAAACTTGCATTTCAACATATACATAACTTGCATAAACATTCACATACTTGCATAGGCTTGCATATTATGTTAAACTTGCATTTCAACATATACATAACTTGCATAAACATTCATATACTTGCATAAGCTTGCATATTATATTAAACTTGCATTTCAACATATACATAACTTGCATAAACATTCATATACTTGCATAGGCTTGCATATTATGTTAAACTTGCATTTCAACATATACATAACTTGCATAAACATTCATATACTTGCATAGGCTTGCATATTATGTTAAACTTGCATTTCAACATATACATAACTTGCATAAACATTCACATACTTGCATAGGCTTGCATATTATGTTAAACTTGCATTTCAACATATACATAACTTGCATAAACATTCATATACTTGCATAAGCTTGCATATTATGTTAAACTTGCATTTCAACATATACATAACTTGCATAAACATTCACATACTTGCATTGGCTTGCATATTATGTTAAACTTGCATTTCAACATATACATAACTTGCATAAACATTCATATACTTGCATAAGCTTGCATATTATGTTAAACTTGCATTTCAACATATACATAACTTGCATAAACATTCATATACTTGCATAAGCTTGCATATTATGTTAAACTTGCATTTCAACATATACATAACTTGCATAAACATTCATATACTTGCATAAGATGTTAAACATGCATATAAGCATATACATGACTTGCATAAGTACTCACATACTTGCATAACATGTTTGCATAATGGATCCATATTCACTTAGTGTTTTGCATCATAAACATCATGAAACAACTTGCATAAAAATATCATGATTACATATTATGAAACTTGCATGACATAAGGCATATAACTTGCAAAACACATAATATTCACTACATCAAGCTTGCATAAATATATGGATCCACAAACATAGCCATACTTTATCACATCTTATCATAATCAATTCAATAATTGATTATTAAGGGGATAGAAGCTCACCAAAACAAGATTAGCAAGTTAAATGAAGCAAATCCCAATGATTAAGTAGAAGAAGATGTAGATTAGCTTGCAAACCCTCTTAGGATTTTTAGTGGAGGCTCTCCAATTTTCTAAGTGGTGGCATAATGGCCTTAGATCTATTTTTGGTAAGGATAAGGGGGGTATTAGGGTGTATATATAGATTAGTTAGATGTTTTAGGACCATAGGATATACCCTAGAACCAATCCTAGCCTTTAAAGCATGTCTTGGGGAAGAAGTCAAGTGTAGGAACCATTTAGGGCCCAAAAAAAACAGCCCAAAACTCATCCCGGGCCTCAAAACATGAGCAGTTTTCGTTTTTGTTTTTTCGTGAAACTTTGACGGGCCATAACTTGGTCATACGGACTCCGATTTACGAAAACTCGGACTCTATTTCGCGTATTTTTCCGAGACGAACGCAATGGCACAGCCCGTTTCCCCTGATTCAGAATATTAAATTTAATTCTGCTCTGATTTATGTTATAACAAGTTATTTAACATACGGGGCGTTACATTCTCCCCTACTTAAAGGATTTCGTCCCCGAAATCTCTAAGTCAAGAAGAACGTATCCTACCAACCAAACAACCATCTACTCAACCATCAAACACTGGCATCCATTGTCCTTAAAACAATTTCTAATGATGTATGAGCATATGCAAAAAGTGTGTGTATATGTTCCCTATCTAATGTATGAACATATGCAAACCATGATAGTGCCATGCATCCATTATGTATGCGAGGGAACCCTATCGACACATACAATATCTACATGAGTGCACAATCATTCACCAAAATGCATCATCCATATGATAACACAATCATTATACATCCATAAATATAGCTTCCTACACACAATTTTATGCAATATGCAATATGAAGTGATTGAGCCGATCTAGTGCCTAGAGTGTGTGTATATGCATACACGAGCAACCACTAGCAAACACTTGCATCCACTTGCATCCATCATACATAACATGTCTCAAACACATGTTTCAACCATAGGACTATCCTATCTGAAGGTCAAAGGTACTAACGAGAGGACATACTAAGGATAGGATAAGTACCAGTCAAACGATAAAGGAGAAGTTAAAAGACATACTCTCAAAAAGAATTGGATACAAAGAACGCATCTTCGCTTCCGTCTCCCAAGTTGCGTTGCTCTCCTCTTCTCCCCATTGCACTTTGACTAGCTGAACCTCTCGATTCCTCAATTTCCTAGTCTCTGACCCAAGGATGCGAGTAGGAGCTCGTCGAATAGTCGCATCACGCTCTGCTTCCACTTCTCTAAGCAAACTTGGCTCTACCACCTCTGCGGTCTTATGTAGGCACTTCCTCCCATGGAATACATCATGTACACCACTAAGTCTGTCGGGCAACTCCACCAATGGAAGATGCTCCTCCCATGTACCTCCAAAATCCAAGATACATAGCCTCAAAAGGTCTTCTAAAATATGATTCACCCTCTCGGTCTGGCCGTCCGTCTGAGGATGATATGCGGTACTCAAACGCAACTGAGTCCCTACCGCCTTTTGCAAACTCTTCCAAAACTCTCTAGTGAAGATAGGATCTCGATCACTCACTATACTGGAGGGTACCCGATGCAATCGAACTATCTCTCGAAGATATACAAAAGCTAGCCATGGAGCAGTCCACTTACTCTTCACAGGTATGAAATGGGTGTTCTTAGTAAGTCTGTCTACCACCACCCAAATTCCTGTATTACTCTTTCTCGATCTGGGTAACCTGTCAATAAAATCCAACGAGACGCTGTCCCACTTTCATTGCGGAACCTCCAATGGGTGAAGCAACCCACCTGGTTTCTTTCGCTCCGTCTTCACTCGTTGGCACACCAAGCATCGAGCGACATGCTCGGCCACATCTTTCTTCATACCGGCCCAGAAGAAAGCCCTCTTCATGTCTTGGTACATCTTACCCCCACCGGGATGAATGGTCATCCTAAAACGGTGTGCGTCATCAAGAATAGCCTTCCTCAAACCCTCGTCCTGCGGTACACAAAGTCTACTGTCTCTACGCAAGCACCCTCTCTCATCTAGGGTGTACCTACTCAAATGGCTGGACGACTCCCCCCTTATGAGCTTCTCTACTAACTCAACCAACTGTGGGTCGCCCCTCTGTGCTTCTCCAATCCGCCCCAAAAGAGTAGGTCTAACTTCCAAAGAAGCAAGCAAACCGGGTACAAAGTCAACGGAAGGTCTAAAGTCAAACTTAGAAATAAACTCTAAGCTCCGTCGTTCAACGAACAATGAACTCAAGGACAACCTTTTTCTACTTAAGGTGTCCGTTACCATGTTACCCTTACTCATAGGATGCTAAGGATCCCATCCACTTTTGCTGTCCTAAGACTATGCGCTCGAAGAGTCTCCAACACTTCCCTAAGATGTAGGGCATGCTCTTGTCCACCAGAATATCATCCAAAATCATCACAACTGTCTCCCACGCAGACCACCCTAGTCGAATTCAGCATCCCCCAAATGCAAGCCCCAAAGGCCTAAACCAATATCAGACAAACACCCAAGGGATACCTCCTTCGAATTCAGACGACCTACGTGAGACGATACTAGTAAAAATGGCTAAATAATTAAGCCCTTGACCAATTCTGGATGTTCTCGCCAGTCTCGCTCCAAAACCGTCGTTTATCCTATACTGCCCCTGCTCAGCCTATTGAGCACATACGAAAACTTATTTCGCTCCTAGAAAAGACCCAGATGTCATCTACAAAGACCATCACGAACTTATTTAGGTACTCCCTGAACACCCTTCTCAACAAAGTATGCGGGGGCGTTCGTCAAACCCAATGGCATCACCAGCCACTCATAAAAGAAATCATCCGGAGTCCCAAAGGCAGTCTCCTCTATACTATTCTCAGCCACTCTCAACTGATGAAATCCCGTGGCTAAGTCCTACTACAAAAATACTGAGGCGCCAGCCAACTGATCAAGGAGATCATTAATCCTCGGCAATGGGTATCTATTCTTCTTTGTGAGTTTCTTTAGTTCCCTTTAGCCTACACAAAGTCTGAGGGACCCATCCGCCTTCATAACAAAAACTACTGGAGCGCCCCACTCCGATATACTTCGTCTTATGAACCCCTTCTCAAGCAAATCGCCTACTTACTTATGGAGTTCCCTCCTCTCACTAGGAGCCATGTGGCACACTGGCCAAGATACTGGTTTGGCATTATCCACCAGATATATTCGGAAGTCAATCTCCCGCTTCGGAGGTAAGCCCTTCACCTCCTCAAACACATCCGGGTATTCCCGGACCGCTCTAACAGATCGCAGACTCTAGACCAACGTGTCAGGCGATTCTAGATACCTTAGCATAACAGATTCTATGGGATCACAAGAGATCTCGAGAGTGTTACTTAGGCGGCCCATAAGCCTAACAACTCTCCCTTCAAAATGAAGAACAACACTCCTACTGGATAACCAGTCCATGCCCAAAATTAACCCATAGCCCGCGAAGCCCAACAAGCATCACATCTAAACTCAACGCTAAGTATAGAAACTTTCAAACCCAAACATATCATGGAGCCCCAACTGGGTTTGAAACAACTAAGGGATCATCTACCAAACTGGTGTCTAAGTGCAGTGACTCAACTAACAATGGTGGGATAAACGAACTCAATATATCAGAATCAAATAAAGCTTGAATCAGATGATAAAGAAATCCAAATTCCAACCTAGACGGTCATATCCCCATCTGGTACCCTAGTCGTGAGGGAATACAACTACCCTCCAGAAGATTCCATACCTTGCCCTTGCTTCTTTGAACAATCCTAATAAGGTGTCCTATTCCTCTTAAAAGGATAACCACTTGCCTTCTTCTTCCCTATTCTCCACTCGTAACCTCCCACCAATGAGATTTCATCTTTCATTAACCAAACAACTATTTGAGCCTTCCTCCCATCGTTTATCCAATAGATACCTACCAGTCCTCCTCCTTCTTGAACCAACTTCTAATCCGACTAACGTCTAAGTCCCTTGAAGTGGTTTTCCATCCTTATCTATCTTAGAAAGATCATCTATACGCGGAGGGGAAACTCAAAACGAGAGAAAGGAAGAGATTCAAAATGGAGAATTCGAAAGATATAGATATGGCTATTGGGGATTATGCTTTCCTTTCAAAAACTTTTCTCTTAAAAGACATGTTTTTGAAAATACTCCTTTCCAAAAGTATTCTTAGAAAATAGTTTTTCTAAAAATTTTATCTGTTCCGGTAACCTTAAGCTCTGATACCACGTGTAACACCCCACACCCGCTATAGTCACTCACTAAGGGAATGCCATAGCATCGGTGGAGTATTTTTAGTGAGTATAGAACAGCAAAATTACAACAAGACAGATATAATGTAATACTTGAAAATTTAAAACATCATCTCATAGCAGCGGAAAGTAAAACATGTTTGGTTACATCATAAAACCATAACAAGAGTCAAGTACAAAATATCCATCCTGAATAAAATAAGTACATAATCCCACTACTCATAACAAATAGCCATAACAGAAAAGATAAGATAAGCTGAGCTCTACATCTACGGTCCAAGCTCCAAGAGATAGATAAAGCAAACTGATCAAAGCCCACTAGCACTAGGCCCAACCTGAGGACCTGAAGGAAAAAGATAAAAACAACGGGGGTCAGACATAAGCCTGAGTGAACCCTATCTCCTTAATAATACAATTATTAAAGTAATTAGGGTATGATATGAACTCGGTATGGTATCTTTGGGGATAATGACTACACTAAGTTGCCCACGAACACAGGACGAACTAAGATAACCGTAAAGACGCATCTACCCACCCAAGGATAATTACTAACTGCACCACACCAGTCACTCCTACTCAAAGGTTGATCCCACCCAAGGATATCAAAGATAGATATAACCAGTAGTTTCCTGTACCCTAGTTGACTACATAGGTGCCGTCTGCCTCTATCTCTACTAGGTGTACCCCACTACCCCAAGCGATCGGCTCCCTAACGTAGATACCCGTGCTGGTCCCACAGTGGGGTGTATCACTCCCCTAAAGTGGCTACCCAATACTATCAACGGTGCACGGCTTTATATCTACACGATGCAACAACGGCTTATCAACCAGCCCGGGCCCACACACGCATATGAAACCCGTTGGACTTGCGTTGCCACCGCTACCCCGTTTTGGCCTCTTATAATCAAGCCCAATATGCGTGTCCCGTCACTCGACATGGGTCGAGCCCACAAAGATACGTTTGGGATATTGGTTGAAACGGGCCCCCACAAGCTACTACTTAAGCTTGTCATTTTATCTAGTGCATTCCACTTAACCCCTTTTTATAATCATTCCCCCTTACATGTTAAGGTTTGGTTAAGTCATCCAATTATATTACAATTGCCACTTAAGGCACCCACTAGATTTCCGCATGCCACCCAAGGCACTTACTTGATTCCCCCATGCCACCCAAGGCACTTACTTAACCCTTTAATCATGTTTAGTTACATGTTCCACTCTGGTTAAGTATTCTAATCGTATTTTCTATTGCCACCCAAGGCAACCCACTAGTTTTCTCATGCCACCCAAGGCACCCCCACTAGTTACTACATGCCACCCAAGGCACCCACTTAACCCTTCATGTCCCACTACATGCTAATATGGTTAAGTGTTTCTTAATTAATTAAGACCGTGATCTCCCATAAAGACCTCCCACATTAGACTGGCTGTTATGACCGCCTGGTTAAGCCGGTAGGGTCCGGGCAGTCTTACGTCATAACAGAGTCTAACCTCGTGTCTTTACTTTAATCACGTATTTAATTTGTGCCTAAGACCTCTCACATTAGACTGGCTGTTATGACCGCCTGGTTAAGCCGGTAGGGTCCGGGCAGTCTTACGTCATAACAGAGCCTAACCTCGTGTCTTAGTCGATTAATTACACCTAATTAATCACCCCCATATTAATTATCCCTAATTAATATCAATTTATTCATAACATGGGTAGACCTAACTCAATAGGTAAATTCCCATGGGGTAGACCTAACTCAATAGGTAAATTCCCACTTATGTTAATTAATTTTTTTATGGTATGCTTAATCATACCCATTTCAACATACTTTTAATTAACATATTAATTAACCCCATCGTTCCCCACGTAAATCGTCATTATGACATAACATAATAAAGGGAAGATTTACCACACATAACATGGGTTTAGCATATAACTTTATCATGGGTTAAGAGGATGTCAACTTGCATATATGAGCATGTATTAACCCAACTATATTCAACCCAAACTTGCATATTATCAAACATGTGTCTTACATAACATGTTGCATATGAACTTACATATCATCAAACATGTGATTTGCATAACATGTTGCATATGAACTTACATATCATCATACATGTGATTTGCATAACATGTAGAACTTGCATTTTAGCATATACTTAACTTGCATAAGCACTCACATACTTGCATAAGCATTCATATACTTGCATAAGCTTGCATATCATGTTAAACTTGCATTTCAACATATACATAACTTGCATAAACATTCACATACTTGCATAGGCTTGCATATTATGTTAAACTTGCATTTCAACATATACATAACTTGCATAAACATTCATATACTTGCATAAGCTTGCATATTATGTTAAACTTGCATTTCATCATATACATAACTTGCATAAACATTCATATACTTGCATAGGCTTGCATATTATGTTAAACTTGCATTTCAACACATACATAACTTGCATAAACATTCATATACTTGCATAGGTTTGCATATTATGTTAAACTTGCATTTCAACATATACATAACTTGCATAAACATTCACATACTTGCATAGGCTTGCATATTATGTTAAATTTGCATTTCAACATATACATAACTTGCATAAACATTCATATACTTGCATACGCTTGCATATTATGTTAAACTTGCATTTCAACATATACATAACTTGCATAAACATTCACATACTTGCATAGGCTTGCATATTATGTTAAACTTGCATTTCAACATATACATAACTTGCATAAACATTCATATACTTGCATAAGCTTGCATATTATGTTAAACTTGCATTTCAACATATACATAACTTGCATAAACATTCATATACTTGCATAAGCTTGCATATTATGTTAAACTTGCATTTCAACATATACATAACTTGCATAAACATTCATATACTTGCATAAGCTTGCATATTATGTTAAACTTGCATTTCAACATATACATAACTTGCATAAACATTCATATACTTGCATAAGCTTGCATATTATGTTAAACTTGCATTTCAACATATACATAACTTGCATAAACATTCATATACTTGCATAAGATGTTAAACATGCATATAAGCATATACATGACTTGCATAAGTACTCACATACTTGCATAACATGTTTGCATAATGGATCCATATTCACTTAGTGTTTTGCATCATAAACATCATGAAACAACTTGCATAAAAATATCATGATTACATATTATGAAACTTGCATGACATATGGCATATAACTTGCAAAACACATAATATTCACTACATCAAGCTTGCATAAATATATGGATCCACAAACATAGCCATACTTTATCACATCTTATCATAATCAATTCAATAATTGATTATTAAGGGGATAGAAGCTCACCAAAACAAGATTAGCAAGTTAAATGAAGCAAATCCCAATGATTAAGTAGAAGAAGATGTAGAGTAGCTTGCAAACCCTCTTAGGATTTTTAGTGGAGGCTCTCCAATTTTCTAAGTGGTGGCATAATGGCCTTAGATCTATTTTTGGTAAGGATAAGGGGGGTATTAGGGTGTATATATAGATTAGTTAGATGTTTTAGGACCATAGGATATACCCTAGAACCAATCCTAGCCTTTAAAGCATGTCTTGGGGAAGAAGTCAAGTGTAGGAACCATTTAGGGCCCAAAAAAAAACAGCCCAAAACTCATCCCGGGCCTCAAAACATGAGCAGTTTTCGTTTTTGATTTTTCGTGAAACTTTGACGGGCCATAACTTGGTCATACGGACTCCGATTTACGAAAACTCGGACTCTATTTCGCGTATTTTTCCGAGACGAACGCAATGGCACAGCCCGTTTCCCCTGATTCAGAATATTAAATTTAGTTCTGCTCTGATTTATGTTATAACAAGTTATTTAACATACGGGGTGTTACATGATTTCATATCTCTCTACTATGGCTATGTTTTAGGGATTATGCTTCTTTTATTGTACTCTGATTTAATAAGTTAATGATGTACTGGGTTTTATCCATTTCAGACATATGACGTTACCATGTTTTGAACTACGATGTTTTCTGCTTAATGAAATTTTAAATTCCGCTGCTACTTATTACCTTTCTTGTAATGTTTTTGTTTCTGTTTTCCTATAATGCTTCATGAAACTTAATGCATTCTCTTAGTGAGTGACATTAACGGATGTGGGGTGTCACACTTGGTATCAGAGATGAAGGTTACCAGATCAGATAAAAGATTTTGAAAATTGTTTTCAAAAAGGTTTTAAAAGGAAGCATTTTCAAAAGAAAAATCTGTTTTGAAAAACATATTTCTCAAAGCCATATGTAATATCTTTCGATTCTCTGTCTGAATCCCTTTTCTTTTCTTTTCAACATGTCTGGGGAACCTAATATTCCTAAGGGCATTATGATAGCATGTTGGTTCTATAGGTATCCAGAGGCCACGGCGCCTGCCGGTGGTCAAGAAACATTACTTCCCCAGTTGCACCCTTTGTTCCTCATCCTCCTCCTCCATGAGCAGATAATTTCTCTAAGATTTGTAAAGATTTCTGTGCTATGGGTGGAAAGCCATTCTGAGGAACCAAAACTTTCATAGAGGAAGGAAATTGGCCTAAAGAGATGGAGGACTTGTTTGGAATTTTTGAAGTTGACGATCGTAGGAAGATTCAGTTAGCCGCGTGGCTACTAAAAGATGAGGCTTTATTCTGGTGGGAAGTGACGCAAGTAGGGCGTCCAATGGAAAATTGGGATGATTTTCGGCAGAGGTTTAAAATGAAGTTTCTTTCTCTAGTGGAGAAAAGCGTACAAATGGAAAGGTTTCTGGCACTCAAGCAAGGAGCATGACTGTCAAAGAATATGTTAACAAATTCAATCAACTGGCGAGGTTTGGGTTGGAGCTAGTGGATACTCCGCATAAGAAAGCTTTGCGGTTTGTTAGAGGATTGAATGAACCCCTCCATGGGTTAGCTATGTCTCATATTCCAATGGGAGCAACTTTTGAGAGGCTCATTGATATGACATTGATGCATGAGGAAGAAAAGGGCGACAAGAAAGAAACTAAGGTGAAGGAAACACAAAATAAGAAAGTGTGGCCAAAGAAGGGACAACAGCAACAACAAAAGAAGGGAGGAAAGAATGATAAGGCTAAGGATAAGAGAAAGTGCCATAATTGCAGACGCAAGGGTCATTTGATCAAGGACTGCAAAAGAAGGAAGAATGCTTGTTTCAGTTGTGGAGAGGTTGGACACTTCTCTAAGGAGTGCTCGAAGAAGCAAGGACAAAGTCAAAGGGAAGGAGCTTCTAGAGGGCAGATGCATGCTCTTGTGACCAGTGCTCCCGATAGATATAGGAAAGTTTCCATGGAAGGTTTGATTTCTCTTCCCAATCATCCTATTAGAACTCTTTTTTATTGGGCGCTTCACATTCTTTTATATCTGATTATGTGGTTGAGTCTCTGCACCTTAGTACTAGTATGGTAGTGAATCCTGTTGTTGTCTCAAACCCCATTGTTGGTACGACCCATTTATCTATGATTTGTTGGGGTTTGAGAATATCTGTGTTAGGCGTCGAGTTTGAATGTGAAGCATATGTGCTTGGTTTCATGGGCTATGGATTGATTCTAGGGATGGATTGACTAGTCAAGTATGGTTCCATTCTGGATTGTGAGAGAAGGATCGTTAGACTTTTGACTTGCCATGGGAGGACCCTCGAGATTTCTTGTGACCCAAAGGGGTCTATCATGCTTAGTTTCCTAGAGTCACTTGATGCATCTATCGATGATTTGCAATCTATACCAGTAGTCCGTGAGTATCCAGATGTTTTTGATGAGGTTCGGGGCTTACCTCCGAGGCACGAGATCAATTTTCGTACATACTTGGTGGACAATGCTAAGCCAGTTGCATTGCCTGTACGCTCTATTGCTCCAAGGGAAAGGAGGGACCTTAGCAAGCAAGTAGGGGAGCTACTTTAGAAAGGGTTTATTAGGCGAAGCATATCTGAATGGGGTGCTTTGATGGTGTTTGTAACTAAGGTGGATGGTTCTCTTTGCTTATGTGTAGACTATAGGGATTTGAATAAAGTCACCAAGAAGAACAGGCACCCACTCCCAAGGATAGATGATCTATTTGACCAACTTGTTGGTGCATCGGTTTTCTCTCAGTTAGACTTGGCCATGAGGTTTCGTCAGTTGAGGGTGGCCAGGACAGTATAGACAAGGCTGCTTTTAGTACTCCAGATGGTTTCTTTGAATGGCTCGTTATGCCTTTTGGGTTGACAAATGCACCCGTCTATTTTGTTGATCTAATGAGTAGGGTATTTCGAGAGTTCCTAAATAAATTTGTTGTGGTCTTTGTTGATGACATCTTAATTTTCTCAAAGAACGAGGAAGAGAATATCTTACACATACGGAAGGTTTTGAAAACTCTGCGTACACATCAACTTAAGGCAAAATTCTCCAAATGCCATTTTTAGAGAAAAGAGGTGAGATTTCTAGGGCACGTGGTCTCTAAAGATGGGATAATAGTAGATCCTGCAAAGATAGTTGCAGTTCAAGATTGGAAAATCCCAAAGAATGCAACGGAGGTGAGAAGTTTTCTTGGATTGGCAGGCTATTATAGGAAGTTCGTTAAGGACTTCGCAAAGATATCAGCCCCACTCAATAGGATGACAAAGAAGAATATGACGTTTTCATGGGATATAGATTGTGATGTTGCTTTCCAATGACTAAAGAGGGCTCTGACAACAACCCCAGTCATGACCTTGCCCAACGTGAACAAAATGTTTACAGTATACACTGATGCATGTGGTACTGGGCTTGGTGCAGTTCTGATGCAAGAGGGAAGGGTAGTATGTTATGTAGGTAGACAGTTAATGGTTCATGAGAAGAACTAACCTACCCATGACTTAGAGCTAGCTGGCAGAGTATTCGCACTTCAGACTTTGCACCATTATTTGCTTGGAGAGAAGTTCGAGTTGTACACCGATCATAAATCTCTCAAGTACTTGTTCTCGTAGAAGGATCTTAATTTAAGGCCAAAAAGGTGGATGGAGTTCCTAGCATCTTATTACTTCGAGATTGGTTATATCCCTAGCAAGGGTAATGTGGTGGCAGACGCACTGAGTAGGCAGAGGATGGCCTCAAGTCCTCTATTTGTGGAGAGGAAAAGCTTGGAGTTTATATCGACTTTTGACTTTAGACCTTCCACCGAGTTTTTGCTTGGCTTATTTGCATCACTGGAGGTGCGACCTACTCTTATGGATCATATAGAAGTTTCGCAGCAAGAGGATCCACAGATTTCAGACATCTCGGATATGCTCAGTAAAGGGGAGACTTCTAGTCACCTCAGTAGATATTCCACGGATGATAAAGGGTGGTTGCGACAAGATGGAAGGCTTTGTTTTCCCCAAGTTGGGTGTTTGTTGAAGACGGTTCTAGAGGAAGCCCATCATTCTAAGATGACTATTCATCCAGGCGGTGATAAGATGTATAGAGATATGAAGAGGGTTTTCTTTTGGGCTCGGATGAAGAAAGATGTGGTGGAGTTTGTTTCTTAACGTTTGATTTGCCAACAAGTGAAAGCTGAGAAAAAGAAGCCCGGTGGTTTACATCATCCTTTGGAGGTCCTACAGTGGAAGTGGGAGAGTGTCTCTATGGATTTCATAGATGGTTTGCCTATATCAAAGAAAGGCAACACCAGTATTTGGTTTGTAGTAGATAGACTTACTAAGAGCGCTCATTTCACTCCAGTTAAGAGTAAGAAGACGACAGCATGGTTGGTAGCAATTTACGTTCGTGAGACAGTCTATCTTCATGGAGTACCTTCCAGTATCGTAAGTGATCGTGAACCCATTTTTACCAGTGAATTTTGGAGAACCTTGCAAGAAGCATTAGGTACACAGTTGTATTTAAGCATCGCTTATGATCCTCAGACCGACAGACAAACGGAAAGGGTGAATAGAGTTCTTGAGGATCTTTTAAGACTGTGTATCCTAGACTTCGAATGGACTTGGGAAGAGCATCTTCCTTTAGTAGAATTCGCATACAACAATAGTTATCAAGCTAGTATTGGCATGGCACCCTTCGAAGCATTATATGGGCGATCCTGTAGATCACTGACTTGTTGGTGGGAGTCTATAGAAAGACTTCTCCTTGGACCAGATATGGTAAGATAAACTTTCGAAAAGGTTGATCTTATTAGACGGCGAATGAAGACAACTCAGGACAGGCAGAAATCCTACGTAGATAGGAGAAGGATCGACATTGAATTTGAGGTGGGAGATATGGTTTTCATTAAGGTATCACCATTAAGAAATGTGGTTCTCTTTAGATCTGTAGGGAAATTGGCACCAAGATTTGTAGGGCCATTTCCCATAACAGAAAGGGTCGGTCAAGTGGCATATAGATTAAAGCTACCAGAAAGACTGTCCGATGTTCATGATGTTTTCCACATTTCTCACTTGCTGAAGTGCTTACATAATACCGCAGAAGTAGTTGAGCCGAGTATGTTGGAGGAAGTAAAGGTGGAACGGGAGGCGACAATTAGATGAGTTTTTACCGGTATTCTTGGATCAGAAGTTAAGAAGCTACGAAACAGAGAAGTCAAGTTGATGAAATTTCAATGGGGAGACAACCAAGAGGATGCAACTTGGGAGACTGAAGACAAGATTTACGCTTCGTACCCTTTTCTTTTCAAGGATATGTTCTTAACTTCCTTTCCAAAGCTTTTATTCGTGCTTATTTCTATCATTTAAGTATATCCTATCATCGAATCTTCGACCTTTAGGTAGGAATCCCATGGATGTAAACATGTGTTTGAGGCATGTTATGTTTGATGGATGCAAGTGTTTGCTAGTGGTTGCTCGTGGATGCATATACACACACATTAGGCACTAGATCGGCTCAATCACTCTCATACTGCATATGGATGTGTGTGCATTTTTTTACCCTTTATGGATGGAAATGGATGTATCATCATATGGATGTTGCATTTGGACGAATGATCATACACACATATAGAACATACATGTTATAATAGGATTATCTGCATACATATTGGATTCATGTCACGAACATACATTGCATTAAGGAGGTCAACTGAAGCAGTAGACCAACTGGTCTTTCGCATTAGTATAAGGACATATACACACACATTTGCATATGTTCATATAAGAATTAGAAATCTTTTAAGGACAATGGATGCTTGTGATTGGTGGATGAGTAGATGGATGTGGATGTAAGGGTATACATTCTTCTTAACTTAGAGATTTCGGGAATGAAATCCTTCGAGTAGGGGAGAATGTAACACCCCGTAATTTTAACGACACTTAAGATGATAAATTAAAGAATAATTAAATAAACATTCAGAACTAAGTGAAACGGACTACACCATTGCGTTCATCTCGGAATTCTGGTCAAAATAGACACCTGGTTTGCGAAGAACGCTGTATGAAGAAGTTATTAAGGTTTGAAGTTTGTATACACATAAGAAGAATATATATGAATAAAATAAGCCTAGAATTCAAAACAGTTCAAAATTCGAGTAGAAGGGGAAGCGGAAAAATTCCCGCCCAGGGATGTCAACCCCTGGTTCGACCCCATAAGGAGGGGGTCGACCCCCCTGCCAGATCTGAGGCAAAATTCATTTTTCTAAATATGGACTCCTTTCTTCACCAAATTCGTTGATTCTAGGCTATAAATAAGATCCTATACCCATTGTTTTATTCATTCTAAATCAATGGAGAACTAGATGCTGCCTCTGCCTGGATTAAATCAAGTCTTTTCTTCTTTAACAATCAACTAGAGTTATTCAGGTTTATAGATATGTGATTCAACATTTGCAATCCCTCTTCTATTTCTTAGATCCAATCACAATGATTCTATGTTAATTTTAGATCTAAATACTAAAAAGTTAACCTTGACATGACAATAACTTTGATCAAATCCTGTGACTATTTGAATCATATCAGATCTACTACAACCTGTGTATTTAAATTATTCTAACATGACTATGAACTAAATCTAAGCCTATGCCTATTTATCATGTCGGATCTCCATTGTCAGTTGGTCTAATTTATTGCTTAGATGTCATCATGCCTGTTTATGATGTCCTTATTATGTTAGAATGAGTTCTTATATCACATGTTCATCGGATATGTTCCTATATGCCTATCTTGTCATTATGCCCAACTTTGTCATTGTATGTTTATTAGTTGCTATGCCTTTTTGTACCATTATATGTCATTCTTGTTATCATGATTATTTATGTCCTCTTCCCTTCTCCTTTTCCCTTTTATTTTTATATAGCCAGGCTACCTTCGAGCCATGACATGCTGCTGAAATATGCAAACACGAAAAATTGGGAATGAGGGGAAAACGTTAAAATTGGGGCATAACTTGTATTGGGAAATGTTGGCATAAATTGAATGTAATACATGAACGTGGATTTGGGGCATAAACTGCAATTGTGATTAAAGACCGTAATTTGGGGCATATGGTTCATTATGAACACGACTTGGGAAAGGGGCATGAAAACCTATAATGATATAGGAATAATTGGTTAATAATTGAAATGCCTAGAATTACAGTAATTAGAAACTGTAATCGCGCTTAGACACGAGGTTAGATTACAATTGTGGTGGAAGTCTGCCCGGAACCAACCGGCATATCCAGCGACCATAAGTGGTGAATATAATGTGAGGGGCCTAAGTGCATAAAAACGTGATGTGCTAAGACACGAGGTTAAGTCCGACTTGTGGTGGAAGCCTGCCCAAACCGCCTGGCATATTCAGTATCCACAAGTTCTGGGCTTAATGTGGGAGGTCTAGTACATTATAACCATAAATGAATATGGTAATAAACTTGAATACTTAACCTAGTTGAATCTGTAGGGATTGTACATGTTAACTTGAGTAGAGGTTAAGTAAAATTGTATGAAACAGTGGGAGGGTTAAGTATATCTTGGGTAGGTGGGAATATTTATATATAGTCCCACAAATTTAATCTATGGGGTATGCAATCTTTTACTCTGATATAGCATAACCTATGGAAAACCTAGTGGGGATACAAGCGTAGGAGGAAGCTTGTATCATTTTGTGTGTTGGACTCGTTTTAGTCAGTAACCCATATCTGTGTATCAAACGAGTACTCTGAACTAGAGGCTGATTGTAAGAGATCCAAACAAAGGGGTGGTGTGGGCGGCGCGTTCTAACGGGGTCATGTGCGTGTATGGGTCTGACAGAGGAGGTTTAGACGTCGTGACATCAGTAGATATGGTTGTGCACATCCTGAATACGAAGGGTTGCCACTTTACGAAGTGATACATCCTATTATGGGGCCAGCGCAGGGTATCTGTGGAGTAGGGAGCCAATCGATTGGGGTAGTAATTAGGGTACACCTAGACTCTGGTACGTTTAGGAGCCCGTTACTATCCTTAGGGATAACTCCGGTATGTTAGGCTGCCTATTGATTGTATGGGGTTAAACCTCTCACTAGAAGTACGCCTAAGTCTACCATTTTATAGTTGTTGGGATAATCTCATTTTGGTTATACCAGTAATGGTGCAGAGAGAAAGAGAAAGTACTAGAGAAGCGCAATATACTCTATCATGTTTATCCTGTTTACCTTGTCATACCCACCTTTTATGATGTTATCTCTCTTATCCACTTTATATGTCTATCATGACACTTTTACTTATTTTTATGCTAAAAGTAACTAGACTCGCCGGACTTTACGTCTGACCTATTTTGTTTCCTTTTCTTTCTTTTCCGTTCCCCCCTCCCCCAAGTTCTCAACGTGGGATACTCAAGCTTGATCAAGACTATGCTTTCATCTTGCTTGGAGCTGTTTTAGATATACGACTTGATTTCATATCTCTCTACCATGGCTATGTTTTCGGGATTATGCTTCTTTATTGTACTCTAATGTTTTAAATACAAGATAGAAATTTTAATGACGTACTGGGTTTTTTTCATTTCAGACATATGATGTAACTATGTTTTGAACTACGATGTTTTTTTTGCTTAATTAAATTTTAAATTCTGCGACTATTTATTATCTATCTTGTAATGTTTCTGTTTACCTATAACGTTTCATGAAACTTAATGCATTCTCTTAATGAGTGACATTAATAGACGTGGGGTGTCACAGTAATGGATAGATCCAGGTCAGCAAGTGGGTCCCACCTTGGCATAGCAAATCCACCCAAATCTTGATTTAGTAACACAAGCGATGCATATGGAATAGATGGAAGATCATTATGATTCAAGACAACATTGTTAGCTACTTCATCAAGCATGGCATCATGTACGGTTCCCATTAACTAGATCAGTATCCATCGTCTAGGGAAGATCACAAAAGATATAGTCATCTTGTTGATAGTCCACCCCCAGCACAAGTGTTTTAGAATGACGATATGGATGAGCATGCTCCCAGCGTTCCACTGTAATTATCACTGTTTTGCCATTAAGCTGCATAACATAGCGGCTCGAGCTCGTGATACCATCATAGAATTGTATGCACATATAAAGAAAATGGTGGTCAATAAATGACCAATCGTAATGATCTTCGTCAATAAAATGACCTATCATTTTTAGAGCTTCACGAATGGCTTTAGAACTAGTTTTTAGAAATTCTGGAAAGCCACTGATCTTAACCCAAGAAGATGGTTCTAAAGTCGGCGAAGGGGATTCTTCTAGGTCTTACCATGGTTGAAGAAGAATAGAGTTGTTGTCGTTGGTGAGGATTTTGAGGTAGAGAGCTTTGTTCTTAATGGTGGAATCGTGGAAATAATTGAGGAAGGAGTTAATAGTGATTAACCAGATGGCCCATTCTTCATGATTAAAAGTTGCTGTTAGGGTTTGGGCAAGGAATTCTATGGTCCATTGGCCATCAATGATGGTAGCGGTAAGGTAAAGAAAGGACCTTGCCATGGCAAAGCTTGGGAATTTGTGTTTGGAGGGAGGAAGAGGGGAGGAAGAAGGGTTGAAATTTTTATGAAGAGCAGAGTGAAGAGGGAGGGAATTAACAGAGAAAGAGGGTTTAAAGCTGAATTAAACTCTCGATTTGCATGATGATTTGAATTATGACAAGACCCTTTATGCTACATCGACTTGTGTCCCTGCGTTTTCCTATCGTGACTGTTCGTCATTTGTGAAGAAGCTTTGGGAGGGAGGAAATGGTTATCATTATTTCTAATTACCAATGAGCTGCATTTCTTTGAGCATTGCATAAATGACCAAAAAAGAACAATAATAACATATTGTGTTGTTCCTACATGATTTGGCCATGTGGTCTTTACTTGCACAACGCAAACATTGTTGATAAGATTTCAAAATGGTAACCGTTGAATGGATTGATTTGAAACCAGGGAGGATGCTGTGGAGCTTGGGAGGGGTGGAGATGAGCGGTGGTTTAGGTGGTGGAGAAGCCACCACCTAAGCATATGATCTGGCCGAGGTGGACGAACTGGGTTGCGATGGACGACTAAGAATCGAAAAGCGAGGAGTAGTAGGATTTGAGGAATTAACTGATGGATGGCGATGGCGATGAGGATGGACCGAAAGATATGTACGAGGAGGGATGACAACCGAAGGAAAGGAGGCTTTATAGGTGGAGGGGATGAAGTTGATTGTAGGAGGAGCATTAGGAGGTGAGGAGGACGGCATTGATGTGGTTCTTTCTCAATCAATCAATGTCACGTCATAAGAACTTTTTGTTCTGACCCCCTCCTGATTACAATCACCAGGTTTCATAGAGAAGGTCGGGTTCTCAGAGATGTTTAAGTTTGGCTTCGGTTCTCATTCTATCTCATGCTCGGTATTGGCAAAGTGACTTACTTTGAAAAAAGGTAGTTACTTGAGTTAATACTAATTTATGCTATCTTTTTTCTGCTGTGAGTTATATTTATCGTACTCTGATTATGCTCGTGCTCATTTATTGTAGGTATTATATATGCTCTATGCTTGGATGTGTTCAAGTTTTGATTTTTGTCAAAATTTGATTGCAGAAAAGTATGGCGTGTTACATTTGGTATTAGAGCTTTGGTTAAATGATCAAAGGAATTAGTTCGTGAGAGAACGTAATTCGATTTTCTTTTCTGTGTTCTTCATTTTTCTTACTCGGCTTTAATTTATTTCAACTATAGAATTAGTCATGGGCCTAATTATATATAATGGGCTTTGAGCAACTAAGAGTTGAAATAGGTTGAGTTCGGGTTTCTAGCCAAATCTGTCTTACCCCACAGTACGTTGGAAATCTCGTCTTGGAGAGCATGAGATGACATATGGTGGATTCGAGATTTGGAAACCGGAAATATATATATATATATTAATATAAAAGTTAGCTACTACTAAGATAGTCGCGATTTTTGGTTTTTTGGTTCCATTAGTGTTCCAGTTAAGACCATTACTCGATCCTAAACGGGGAAAAAGCCCACTAAGTACGTCATATCCATTTCAGAATTATAATTACGAAGTTTATCCGTTTGTTACATCGTTAAAAATCCGAATCTACCATTGTTGAAATATTCAATTGAATTCTTAGCCTTGTATTCAAGGAAATTTATTTTTAAAACTATTTGGAAAAAAATGGATTTCAACGGTTTTGAAATACAGTTTCGAAAACTAGTTGTAAAGGATACGGTTTTAAAATTTTAATCTATTCATACTTCAAACTTTTAGAGCTATGGTGTGATTTTAATAAATATGTTCTGTTTGGTAGGAAAGATGTAATTAGGAAGGAAAAGGAATATGCCACTAAACTTGAAAATAATAAATATATATTATGTTAGATCAAAATTTGGACCTAACACCCAAATTGTTCTGATTCGTAGAAAATTATAACTGGAGAATGAAGAAAAAGCAGAAAACACACAAGATTTATAGTGGTTCGGCGTTAACGAGCCTACGTCCACTTTATATGTTATCGATTATACTTTGAATGCTAGTACAATCAATGATTTCTCTCAATCTCACTCTTACAATTATGATTTATCTCAGTAATCTCGTAGTAAAACTGATAAGAAATAGTGGTATGACAGTAATGGTGGAATCAGTGCTCAATACTGCCAAAAAGATCCCTAAAAATGCCAGTCTCTGGGCTATTTATAGCTGATTCTGTTGGGCGGTTCGCGGTCACACGTGGCGCAAATCCCAAGAATATCGGATCGGATCAAGCAATGAGGAAGAATTGGTCAATATGACAGTTGTGGACACGTGTAGCTGGATCCATGTATTTCGGATCGCTGAAGACCAGTTCGTGGTTGAACAAGTCAGGAGCTTCGCCATGTAGCAGGGGATCGGATCGGAGTGAGGTGGTGACATAGGTGCGGATCGGGTCGTGCTCCTATAGGCGAATCGGGTCGTGCTCTGCGCTGGTGATCCGAAGGGCGCGATCCGCGTGTGCGATCCGATCTTTGAGGAATTTAGTTCCATACTTTTTTCTTGTGTGTGAACCTTGGTGGCTTGGTCAAAAAGCTAGCCAACATTTTGCCCCCTCGAAGTATGTTTTATCGAGGATGGAACATGCTTCGAAATTGCGAACTTATCTTTCCACGGAATGGTGTGAATTAGTAGTCATGTCTGTTTGAAAAGTCATGTTGCTTTGGAAAGTCGCGTTCTTTGATCGATATAAATATCAGTATAGTCTTCAACCATTTCCTTGTTCACCGAATAATTTTTATCTGGAATTTTTTTTTGGAAACTTCGTTGTCGAATCGCCAGGTAGATCTCTAAATTTTTTTTTTGGATCGCATCATTACATCGCGATCCATGGGTGCGTCCTTCATCATGATCTGGTTAACAAGCGGGATTCTTTTTTAGATTACACGGCCTTGGCGGAGTGGGCTTTATCATGGATCGTGGTGGGCTTCAGTTCGCGGCCCGTTCGGATCGGATAAAACAAAGAATGGGATACTAACGGTCACGGTTTTCTCTATATAAACCCGAACCCTCTTCACTCTTCTCCCTTCCTTCTTCGTTTTGCTGCCGCCAGCCTTTAATTTCTTCTTCCAATTTCTAATTCGCGATTCCCTCCCCTGATTTAAGCTAAGACAAATAGGTAATCATGCTAGTAATGTTTCAACACATTTCCCCTTTTTGTTTCCTTCCGATTTAACTGATTTAAGAGGGGAAAATGGCGAGTTTTGGAGGTGGTCGAGGCTCTGGAGGCCGATGAGGAGCCATTAATATCACCGTTCAAGCTCGGAGGTGGACAGGATGGAGGAAGAAGAAGAAGAAAGAAAGAAAGAGCTGTCCTGGTTGGGTCGTGAGTGGAGTTTGGGTACGGGTCGTGATGATGGCGAGGCGATGGTTCATATGAGTGGCAAGTAGGAGGATTAGGGCTGGACAACGGATCAGATCGCGCGAAAGGTAGAATATCGGTTCGTGGAGAATAGGAGGTGAGGTGAATCGCCAGGGGGTGATCACGATCCGTTTGGGTAACGACATGGATCACGAGTCAAAACGCTTTTCGATCCGAAGCCTTCTTTGTACTAATGCTTTTTCACGAACCGGACCCTTCATCACGAACCGACCACGTACCACGACCCGAACCCTGATTAACGATTCGTCCGATGAACAATCTGATGCACATGTTGAATAAGTAATACGACGTTACTCTGGTAAAACAATGAATAGTTAGGCTAGAGCCTTCACAACGGGCTTTCTGGACTGAACAAAATGCATAATCTATCAGCGAACAACAACCGATGACTTGATGATTTTGTTGACCTTCGTGCTTTTTCTTTAATGCACGCACAAGCACACACCGGCACTTGCATACACAGGGGGGATGGGTAATTATAATCTTATTTCTAATGTTTACTCGCCTAAACAGTAATGTCGGATAATCGTTCCTCTTCAAGATCTGACACAGAGACGAATCCCGAGGTGTATGAGCATCTCAACCCCGAGGTTCTTCCGTCTAATCCAAAGGGTGCAGATTCTGGATCCGAATATGAGGAAGAAACAGAATCGAATCCGTCTGAGAGTACCTCGCTTGATGAAGAGTCAGAGGTAGATGGCCGAGCTCCCGACGAAGTCCCTGGTGCAATAGAAATAGAGAAATTCACAGACTCTCTAGCTTCCAAACTTGATGACATAAAGCTTAAGAGAATTTGCTTAAGACATGGAATCCCCTGGGATGATGTGAGGACACCCGGCAGCGAAGATAGACCTCATTTAGCTCGGGAGGGGTATATGACAGTCAGCCGACTCATGTGCTGGGTAGGAGCTATTCCTCCGTTTCCTCCAATCGTCATTAAGACCTTAAAACGATTGGGTATTGCTCCGATGCAGCTTCATCCCAATGCCTATGCGGCCCTATACACTCTATATATCGCATACGCGGAAATCCTGCATACTGAGCTCACATTTAAAGATTTAAAATCCTTTTATCTTTTCAAGCATTGCTCCTCGGCAACCCCAAATTTCTCTTTCTTCGAATCGGTAGCAAATAGGAAGGTTCTGTCTGACGGATACAGCAACATAGGGGATCCCAAGGCCGATTGGTTCTATATAAAGAGACAGGCTGGGTGTTCAAGAAGATGGCTTAAATCAAGTAAACTTTAAACTTTTGACTGAATAACTTGTTTAAGAAATCGAAGCATTAACATGCCCTTTTTTTTCTAAGCAGATCACGCCTTTCCCAAGACGGAAGGCTCGGTATACAATAATCGACTGTCTCTTCTTCTACAAAGCAAATCAGATTTTCTAAAGATCAAGAACTGCATTACTGACGAGAACCTTCACAAGCATCGCCTTCTGGATATAAGGTTTGGACTTGGTGCAGGCAGCAAACCCTACAAATACGTACCCCCGACAGAGGGAGAAGGAACGTCACGGGAAGTAGAAAAAATTAAATTTCGTAAGAGTCCTTCGCCGATAGTCATCCAGGACGATGAGGACCTAAACATATATAGAGGAGATGAGGCCCGTGGTGATAAGTCTAAGGAAATCCCAGTTTCTCCGGGGGGTTTCCCCTCAAGGGCCTCTCTTCCGATTGAACTTGCTGCTCCCGATGATTTAACAGAAGAACAGCTATTTAAAGAGCTGAGCAAAATTCCTTTGCCTGACGATGTATACACACAGGAAGACTTTGAAGGGGAGCCATTTTTCCCTGCTTTTGAGGAAGTAACTGTTCCAGTTGGAGAACGAGAAACTACTCAGATGAGCCTAACCTCGGGCCCTGGTCTATTAGGGGGAATTATATGGGATGCACGCACTGCCTGACCCCACACTTTTATATCAACAGTATTCAAGGTTTTAATATGCTCTTTTTTCTTTTGTAGGAAAGATGTCTCGCATGCGATCTTATTCCTATCGCTCTCTCCGTGAAGGTACACCCAGTCTTCATCCAAATCCTAAGCATTCTCGCGGCCTTTTTCACAAGCCTACTTCTTCACAATCCCGGTCTCCATCAAAACCAACCTCTGGCAAGCTTCCCAGTTATTCGCTGCCACCCACTCGGGGAAAACAACTTCCCAAAGAATTAACCCCTTCGAAGAGTGCACCCTCTCACAGCAGGTTATCAAAAAGACACTACGAGACCAAGGATAAAAGCAAGGATCCAATCAAGGATTCTAAGAAGGAGAAAATTGACATTGTCCCTTCCAGCCAACAAGATTTGGTTGCCCCCGGGTCACGAGATTACATCCACGGTCCCGAGACTCAGGCTAAGCTGGAAAAGTTGCGAGAATAATTCCCCGACATCTTCTTCGAAAGGATGATGTTTGTTCCAGCCTTGGAACCAGTCCCTAGGAACTAGGATACTGAGGTCATCGGGCACATTCGCCATGTAGCCAGGCAGTATGAAGCGATGAAGAAACATGCTGTTAATCTTTCAGAGGTCATCCGAACGCTTGAGATGGAAGCACATAGATCCAAAGTGAAGATAGATAACAATGAAAGGGCCAGGGTAAAAATGGAGAAGGACTTAGAGGATGCACAATCTCTGCTTGCCTTGGCCCAACGAGACACTAGAGCTTACAAAACAGAGCTGGAGGAGGCCAGCCAACGTTTCCATAATGAGCTTGATTATAATAGCAAAGAGCGAGTGTTATTGAAGCAAGAGGTGGAAGATCTCAGGATGGCCAACTCCGAATTGAAAACAACACAGGATCACTTTGAGGCCGAAAGAGCTGCTTGGGAGAAAGAAATGGCGAGTTTGAAGGAGAGTTTAGCTTTGGCCGAAGGAGAGAAAGTAATTCTGAATGAGCAAGTCGCGGATGCAGAGAGGCGCGCGGCTCTCGCCGAAAAGAATCTAGAAAGTGCCGTTGAAATGGCTACTGCCTCTAACAACAAGCTCCTCGAGAGAGAAAAGGATATCGAAAGGTTTGAAGAGATGATATTCGACTTCCTCGGCCACATCCTCAAAACCCGTAACATCTCGTGGATCCCGGACTACCACGTCACTTTAGCCAACATATGGGATGCCATCGTCGAGGGTGAGAAGCGGAGATTAGGAGTTGAAGAGATTGACGAAGATGAGCTGATGAGGACCATTTTGAAGGATAATGAGCCTGAGGATTTGGCAGAAGGCCGGCGCCTAATTCAAGAAGAAATGGAGAAGGAGAGGACCCTGGCTAAGGGCAAAAACAAGATTGACGAAGGTTCGAGCTCAGCTGTAGAGCTCAAGGCTTCCGGAGTTGAGGAATACAATCTTGATGATCCATTAATTCCTTTGGGCCTGACTCCTATGGTTGTCGGAGCTTCTGCAGCTAGCCTGGATGGAGGATCACCAGAAGGTATCTCCCTTTTTGCCCCACAATTTGTCAAAGCAATTGTGAGTCGTCATCGTCTGGTGGAGCAACCAATCAAATTAATAACATGTGTTCCTCATAATATAGGTGGCGGGCCCGTCGACAAGGATGTTGAGAAGAGGACAGAGGCGGAGAAGATTGACGTCTCGCCTAGCGCCGGTGTTGATATACCGAAGCAGGCTGAAGGTACAACAGCGGAGAAGGGCATCTTGGCACCCAGTGCTGATGCTCCCAAGGATGACGAAACCATCGATGCCTTGAAAGATATGGATGGGCGCCATGTAGATGATGGGGAGGATATCATTAGTACCAAAGAAGTCGAAGGCGATGACGACGAGACTTTGACTAAAAGAAAGGCTAGGCAGGAAAAGCAGCTGGCTTTAAAGAAGGTAGGACAAGAGCCTTTGAACGTAGCTCCTGTCTCAGAGTTTGATCCCAAAACTGGGATGGTTCTGAAACTCCAGCCCAAATCGATCACTAAACAGCTTCATTTTGAGAATCCTGATGATTTCCCAGCTTCCCTTACTGATAAAAGAAAGAGAAAGAAGGATGAGGAGGAGTCTTCGGATGAACCTTCAGCTCCTCTTATAGACAAAAGGAAGAGAAAGAAGGATGATCAATCTGATACTAACAAGGCGGAGCTGGAAAAGCAGAAGAAGGAGAAAAAGTCCAAACGTAAATAGGATGCTGCCGCTTGTCTATGTTTTGTTTTTAAGATTCCCACTGGCCATGAAATGTAGCTGTGAGACTGGCGCTCACTTTTGTTTTAGGTTGCCTTTTACGTTTGGGCTTGCAGTTCATGAATGAAAGTTTATTTCTTTTGCATCATTGTGTACCTGCATTTAATAAACTTTTCATGTTTAGTCATAAATTATTTACTTATAACCACAAATCATTCGAGCAACAAAAAGACTTTAACTGTATTGTATCGCATCAAGATACGTGTATGCATATATCTGCCCCCAATTAATCGTTAAAGATTGATTTGAGTTGTATGCTTGTTGCCCCCTGTTTCTGAACATGAGCGGACTTGGAAATTTTTGTAGAATTAGAGTTCTCGCGGTGCCAGGCTTTTGGCACTTCGATACTCTCCCGATCCATCTGCGGGTCAGTCTACGCACCGATCCTTCAGCGGGGTAGAGGTCCTGTGGGTGCTGAGTCTCTAGCACCATTCTCAGCGCTTAATCATAGACTCTTTCATACTCTCCTGGTTGTCGCCGAGGTTAGAGTTCGAGCTCAGCAGTTCTGTCGCTCCCCGATCCTTCAGCGGGGTAAGAGCTCTTTCTCAGCTCTCAATCGGAGGCGCTTTTATACTCTCCTGGAAGTCCCCAAGGTTAGAGTTCGATCTCAGCAGTTCCGTCATTCCCTGATCCTTCAGCGGGGTAAGTGCTCTTTCTCAGCGCTTAGTCGGTGACACTTTTATACTCTCCTGGCGGTCGCCGAGGTTAGAGTTCCGTCAAGGTGGTTCCGATCATGGTACACCGTCGTGTGTTATGGACATCGCCTTCATGTCCGTTATGCTCTCTCTCGACTCTGGAGAGTTAGAGCGCTATCAATGATATGATTTACTCTATCGCACCCTCAAAGTTTTGACTGTTGATTGCATTCCATTATGATGGAAGGCACCTATAATTATATGCTTCTGTGATCGTTGCATGGTTCACATCCATTTCCATAAAAAAAACAGAAAGGCAGACAAATAATAATGCAATAAGGGTAAACGACACACAATATTTTTATAGTGGTTCGGTCGAATCATGAGCTACGTCCACTTTATAATTTTTTGCTTAAAAGATCGGACTATTCTAGGCAAGTCGTGCTGTATACATGGTCCTTAATAAAGCAAAAGAACAGATCTGACATCTTTACGCAAGATACGGCTGTAAATGTTGGGCATTCCACACTCTGGGGATTTCCTTTCCATCTACGGTTGCTAGCTTGAAGGTTCCATTATCAAGCTTGCACAGAACGAAGTACGGCCCTTCCCACTTCGCACCCATATGAGTTGGGGGTGGAAAGACACGCTTCAGAACCAAGTCTCCGGGTTCAAAGGTTCGGGCTCAAACCTTTTTGTTGTAGTATCGGGCGACCTATTGTTTGCATCTCAAGGCACGCAGGTCTGCTTCGTCCCTCTTTTCTTCGATCATATCCAGGGATTCAAGGAGAAATTCGTTATTAGTCATCGGATCGTAATAAGTCACTCGGTGAGAAGGTACTTTTATTTCAACCGGGATGACTGCTTCTGCTCCAAAAGCAAGAGAGAAGGGGGTATGGCCTATTGCTGATTTATACGTTGTCCTGTAGGCCCATAGTGCTAAGGGTAATTCATCAACCCACATGGCTCTGGCCCGCTTCAGTCTTCTTTTCAAAATGGACTTAATCACTTTATTCGCCGCTTCGACCTGTCCGTTCGACTGCGGATGCGCCACAGAGGTGTACCTTTTCTCAATGTGGTATTTCTGGCAGAAGTCTCTGAATTCAGTGCTATCGAACTGAGTTCCGTTGTCAGTTATAACGATCTTTGGAATCCCAAATCGACAGATGATGTTCCTAACGACGAAGTTGATCACTCGTTTGGTTGTGATTGTAGTCAGTGGCTCAGCCTCGACCCACTTAGTGAAGTAGTCTACAGCTACAATAGCGAACTTCGCTCCGCCCTTAGATATGGGGAGACTTCCGATGATATCAATTCCCCACATAGCGAAAGGCCATGGGCTTGTCATCGTTTTTAACTGACTAGGAGGTGCCCTAGGTATTTTCGAAAATCTTTGGCATGCATCACACCGTCGCGCGTACTTCGCCGCATCTTTGTTTATGGTAGGCCAGAAATAACCATGCCGCAACACCTTTTTTGCTAATGTTTGTCCTCCAGTGTGATCGCCGCATTCGCCCTCATGCACCTCCTGTAGTACACGTTTGATGTCGTCATCAGCTATACACCGGAGAAGGGGCATCGAAAATCCCTTTCTGTAAAGGACTCCGCCTTACAGAACGTATCGGGAAGCTTTACGAATTACTTTACGCCTCTCGCTTTTCTTGGTCGGAAGCGTTCCATTCATCAAGAAATTCTTTAGAGGGGTCATCCATGACTCCCTTTCTGGTTCCGTCTCTGATACCGGATCAATTTCCATCTGATCTATACTAGGAGACTGAAGTACTTCAACTGGGGCTAGCCCGGTCTCTTCAGGATCGTCGGAACTAGCCATCTTTGCCAACTTATCCGCCTGTTGATTCTCTGACCGCGGAATATGATATATGCTGTAGAGATCGAAGCCGTTCAGCAACTCCTTCACTTTCTCTAAGTATAAAATCAATCTTGGGCTTTTGGCTTGGTATTTTCCAGTGACCTGGTTCACAACTAACTTGGAGTCGCAAAATATGTCCAGCTTTGTGATTTCCAACTCCTTTGCGATCCTTAACCCGGCTATCAGGGCTTCATATTCGGAGTCGTTGTTAGTGGCGTGAAACTCCATCCGGATAGCATAGGATATCAGCCGTTTCTCAGGAGTCTCAAGCACTACTCCAGCGCCGGATCTCTTGTCATTCCTAGCGCCATCAATATACAATCTCCAGGCACTGGGATCAAGAAATAACTTTGAGGGGTCAGCTTCTTCGTTCGCTATATCTTCCTCTGGGACAACAAACTCTGCTATGAAATCGGCTATCACTTGCCCCCGTATTGACCGTCGGGGCTGAAAGTTCAGATCAAATTGACTCAACTCAATGTTCCATTTGAGTAGTCTTCCAGACGCTTCTGGTCTCTATAGAACTTGCTTGAGTGGATGATCAGTGTACACGGTAATGGGATGAGCCTGAAAACAATGTCGAAGCTTTCTAGAGGCAATCAGCAAACTGTACGCCAACTTTTCTATCCTTGGATAATTATGCTCTGCTGCTGCCAATTTTTTGCTCACGTAATACACTGGTCTTTGAACTTTATCTTCTTCTCTCACCAATGCTGAGCTGATCGCGTGGGACGACACTGCCAAGTACACGAATAAGTCCTCGTGATCCACTGGCTTAGATAATATCAGAGGTTTCTCCAGGTGACTCAGCAGGTTCTGAAACGCTTCTATGCAGTCAGGCGTCCATTTGAAGTGGCGCTTTCCTCGCTTTATCAATTCAAAGAATGGGATGCATTTGTCCGTAGCCCTGGAGATGAATCTGCTTAGTGCGACTACATTCCCTGCAAGACTTTGCACATCTTTAATCTGCCTAGGCTCCTGAATGTCTCTGATTGTAGCGATCTGGTCTGGATTAATCTCAATCCCACGAGAACTGACGATGAATCCCAAGAATTTTCCGGAGGCGACCCCGAATGAACATTTTGTTGGGTTGAGTTTCATCCCATACTTTCGAAGAATGCCAAACATCTCTGCCAAGTCCGTAGTGTGACTGGAGGATTGCTTGGACTTAACCAACATGTCATCGACGTATACTTCCATTGTTTTCCCAATCTGGTTATAGAACATTTTGTTCACTAACCGTTGATATGTAGCGCCTGCGTTCTTCAAGCCAAAGGGCATTACCACGTAGCAGTATAATCCCAGATCCGTAATGAAGCTAGTGTGTTCTTGATCTGGAACATGCATTGGAATCTGGTTATATCCTGAATAAGCATCCATAAAGGAGAGAAGTTCATGACCCGCCGTTGAGTCCACCAACTGATCGATCCTGGATAACGGAAAACTGTCTTTCGGGCAGGCTTTATTCAAATCCGAGAAATCGATACACGTTCACCACTTCCCGTTGGCCTTCTTTACCAGAACGGGATTTGAAATCCAGTCTGGGTAGATTGAGTCTCTGATAAATCCATTACTATTTAGCTTTCCAACTTCTTCTTTCAAGGCAGCGGACCTCTCCGGGCCCAACATTCACCTTTTTTGTTTTACCGAAGGATGCTTAGGGTTAATGCTTAATGAATGGCTCATGATTGATGGAGATATCCCGCACATGTCTGCGTGGGTCCAAGAAAATACATCCAAATTATCTTTCAAGAAATCCATCAGTTCTTTTGCTAAATTCGGATTTAACTGGGATCCAATCTTAACGACCTTCTCTGGGTCACTATCATCGATCAGTACATCCATAGTTGTCTCGTTGGGAGTCGCCATTCTGCCCCCAGGTTCTTTGTCCTCTCTGGGATCTATATCCTCGGGCAAATATCTAGGCGAATCTCCTACGGTTATCCTCTTTAATTGCTATGAGGTCTCCGCCCTTGTGGGGGGGGGGGAGCGCCGTTGGTTTCTATGTCTCCTCCGTTGCGGAGTAGCTTTAGCTCTGCAATATAACATGCTTGTGCGACAACCTGATCTCCTCTGACAATACCAACACCAGCTTCTGTAGGAAACTTCAATAACAAGCACCAGGGGCTATACATGCTCTGAACTTTGCTAAGGCCGGTCGGCCCAAGAAGGCATTATAGGGCGATTCAATACCCAAAACCACGAAGGGAAGAATTCTCACTCTCTGGCGTTCTCCTTCCCCAGGTGTAACTGGTAGCTATACATATCCTATTGGAGCGGTGGATGCTCCGTTAAATCCACGGATCCATCCCTCATAGGGCTTCAAGTCTTTTATTTCGAGATTCATCTGGTCGAATGTCTTTTTGAAAATAATGTTGACGGAACTCCCGTTATCCACCAAAACTTTATGAACAATGGCCAGGCCAATAGGAACTGTGATTACAAATGGATCTTCGGTCGGAGCATGGACTCCAATGCTTTCTCGTTCACGGAAAACGACGTCGTCGGACATCATCTTTTGTTGCTTTACCGGGATGTTGTCCTCAGGGTTGCTACACTCCCCTACCCCGAGGTGTTGCTTGGCTGCATTGACATACTGATCCAATGCCTTGGAACCGTGTCCGGCGAGATAAAGCCCTCCGATTATGGTATTGATAACAAGGTCCTTTCCCTTTTGCTGGGCAGTTGGCCTGACAGCAGGTTGATTCTGGTTCTGATTTGGGGCCTGTGCGGCTTGCCCCCTGTCTCTGGGTGTCACTCTGTATTCATCCAATTTTCCTTCTCGGAGAAGCTTCTCAACAACATCTCTTAGGTGACGGCATTCATTTGTTGAGTGGCCGTGAATCTGATGGAAGAGACAGAACTTCCCCGTTTCACGTTCTTTCTCCGTCGACTCTCTGGGAGGAGGCCTTTTATTTTGGAGGACGCTGTACGAATCCATGAAGATATTCTCCAAAGTATCGTTTATTGGCGTATAACTTTCAAAAGACCTGGGACGAGTCCTTCTCTGGGAGTCGTTCCCTCAATTTCTCTTCCGGTTATTGCCATTACTGTTATTACCATTGTTTCCTGACTGACGACCACCCTGGTTCCGGTTTCCGACATTAACTTCAACCTTCCCCGAGCTGTCTCCTGTCTGCTTAATGGCGACATTGCTCTGGATTTCCTCCTTATCGGCCATTTTTTCCTTTCGGATAGCATATACCTCCTCCCGGCGTAAGTGCACGTTAGCTTTTTCGTAGAATAATTCTCTAGTATGAGGTGGCTTGCCGGCCAGGTATCTCCCAAATTCGGTGTCTTTATCTACCCCTTCAATCAGGGCTGCCACAACAGTAGGCTCATGAGGATCTTTGACTTCAGTAGCGGCTAGGTTGAAACGGTCTAGATACACCCTCAAACTCTCGCCTGGTCGTTGCTTGACAAGGAACAAGTCAATCACACTCTTCGTCCTTTGTGCATAGATACGGAACTGTTCCACGAACCTTTCACTCAACTCCCTGAAGTTGGAAATTGATCTTGCTGGTAAGCGAGTAAACCATAATAGTGCTACATCCTCCAGGAATATAGGAAATGCTTTGCACTTGACAGCGTCAGAAGCTACGGCAGCGGTCATTGACCAAGAATATCTCATCAGATGTTGGATGGGATCAGATCTACCCGCGTAACGGTTCATCTGCGGCATGTTGAAGCGCCTCGGGAACGTCGCATCTAAAATGTCATCAGTGAAAGCGGTGTGACTGCGGTCAATTCCCCAATCTTCATTCCGTTGTCCAC
Organism: Allium sativum; assembly: GCA_030737875.1. Lineage (NCBI taxonomy): Eukaryota > Viridiplantae > Streptophyta > Magnoliopsida > Asparagales > Amaryllidaceae > Allium > Allium sativum. The sequence goes on along the minus strand of CM060909.1, from coordinate 671,718,257 downwards.
GGCTATCTGTCAGAATTTGATGGATCATAGCTACAACATTTGCACTGGTCAGCGGAGGCTCGGGGTCAGCGCTTCTTGCTCGGTGGGATTCTCTAATCTCCCTTCTAGGAGCGGCCACGAAATCCGGGGCTCGGATTGGGCTTCGCTGCCCCCTGTTACCATGAGCATTTGTACGGCGAAGGGGCTGAGCTAGTCTATTCTGAACAGGGCTGTCCACACCTTGAACTCTGGGAGTTGCGGCACGATCATTCACATTGCAGTTTGAGGGCCCTGCACCCAGTGTCTCTTCTTCCCGTGATGGCAGGGTTCCAAATTGAAGCTGCTCTATATTTTCAGGCCTCTCATATGGTCGCCGCAGAGGTCTTGGCGATTCCTCTGACGAAGAAGAGTACTCTGGGGTGAGCGGACGAACTGGGGGCGTCCTTTGCCTTGCGAGATCATTGAGCCTTCTATCCATAGCAGTCAAGTTCTGTAGCAGAACGGAGCTCTCCTGCCTCTGAGCAACCAATTCATCAAACAGCCTCTCCCAAATTTCAGAATAGCGAGAAAGATCTCCCTCAGTAACGGGAGCAGAAGGGTCATATTGATCATCATCATTTTCTCTTATGCGCAAAGAGCTTGAGCCAGGTCGAGTGGAGGGGCCAGGACGGTAGGAGCGAGCCATAGGCTCCTTTCCAGGTCGAGTCATAATCTGGTCATCACTTCGGATCGTGGTGGATCGGTGCCTATGATTCGGTACGCCCCCTTGGGGTTGGTTCGTGGTCACGGTATGCGGAGGATTCGGGACGTTATCACGTGATCGAGTAACAACCCCTCCAGCTTCTCGGTTCGCAGCGCCTCCCACAAGTCGGATCGTGGCGCCTCCATCAGACCGGTTCGTTATACCTTGATTGGTTCGGGTCGCCCCCTCGACGACCTGCTCGTGTGCACTTTCGCCAACTACTTCATTCGCGACTTCATTCGCTTGCGAAGCTCGCACTTCTTTAGACTTCTTTCCAGCCATGATATCAGATGTCGCTGGAATCTTCAGAAATCTGAACAGTGAGGTTTTGGGACTGTTTTCTTCAGACTTTCAAATCCAAATAGTAGAATAGCAATCCGGTAGGCTGAGAATTGAATTCTCAGTGAAAGCACCAAAATGTTAGATCAAAATTTGGACCTAACACCCAAATTGTTCTGATTCGTAGAGAATTATAACTGGAGAATGAAGAAAAAGCAGAAAACACACAAGATTTATAGTGGTTCGGCGTTAACGAGCCTACGTCCACTTTATATGTTATCGATTATACTTTGAATGCTAGCACAATCAATGATTTCTCTCAATCTCACTCTTACAATTATGATTTCTCTCAGTAATCTCGTAGTAAAACTGATAAGAAATAGTGGTATGACAGTAATGGTGGAATCAGTGCTCAATACTTCCAAAAAGATCCCTAAAAATGCCAGTCTCTGGGCTATTTATAGCTGATTCTGTTGGGCGGTTCGCGGTCACACGTGGCGCAAATCCCGAGAATATCGGACAGGATTAAGCAATGAGGAAGAATTGGTCAATATGACAGTTGTGGACATGTGTAGCTGGATCCATGTATTTCGGATCGCTGAAGACCAGTTCGTGGTTGAACAAGTCAGGAGCTTCGCCACGTAGCAGGGGATCGGATCGGAGTGAGGTGGTGACATAGGAGCGGATCGGGTCGTGCTCCCACGGGCGGATCGGGTCGTGCTCCCATAGGCGAATCGGGTCGTCCTCTGCGCTGGCGATCCGAAGGGCGTGATCCGCGTGTGCGATCCGATCTTTGAGGAATGTAGTTCCATACTTTCTTCTTGTGTGTGAACCTTGGTGGCTTGGTCAAAAAGCTAGCCAACATATTCCTTATGATTTTTAGTATCCATTTTCCTATATATACTGGATAATTTATTAAAATTACCAAAATTAACCCTTAAAGATCCTAAAGCTCTAACATTTTGGACATGAAAAGGTTTTTTCGGTTTGAAATATAAAAACTACAATATATATAGTAAAAATAAAATGGATTTATAACTACGAAACCGTTAGTTAATAAATAAATTCCATTTTTGGAAAAGTTTTAATTTTTTCTTTGAAAAGGCTAAGGAAAATCCTTCGTCTGGATTTTGGAGTATTTGATTTTGTGAATTGTCTGTTTTTGTAGCTAGGTAAGGGGAAAATCCGTTATAAATTATATTACACATTTCTAGCTGAATTTTTGGAATTCATTCGTTGTGTAGTCGCAGCATCGTTGTTGAGACTACGTATCCATGGTGTTTGTTCGGAGTTTAACTACGGTCTTTAAATACCGTGGTGATGAGGATAATTATTTCGGATCGCATCAAATCTTAAAAGATAATGTGGGATGATTAATATTTTAATTTGGCTTAATAAGGTCAAGGTCCAACTTCTGTCCAAAACCCATTTGGTAGTTGACCGTTACTACTATACTAGGATGGTCAATTAGTTGATAAATTTGGTACAAGTTGGACCAAGGACTCAACCATAAAAGTTGAGTCCAAATTACCCCCTTAACTTCCTACTTTCTTCCTCATCTAGCCGAAAAATATCTTTATCGTTCTTCTCTTTCTTGTCGTCGCCTCATCTCCTCCTCTTCGCGCTTGTTGGCACGTTAGATTTTGCCTCGCTAATACTCCAAGATCTAATTTCTTCTCTCCGACCATTTCTTGGCCTATAATACCTAATTGAGTGATCCGATCTTACTCATACCATTTAAGTCACACCCTTGGGGAGATATCATTTGGTTGGGTTGGGATGAGCAAAAAGGTCTCACCTCTATAGGACTAAGAAAACTTGTTGTGATAGTTGGATTTGCACCTAATCCATTGCTCGAGATCTTAGAAAAGGTTGGTTGTTTATGCTGCATCCGCCTTTGCTATAACTTGTTTGAGTAGGTTCTTTCGAAGGCGATCGCCATTTCGGAGATGAAGACTAAGCTATCTTTTGATAGTTTTTCTGAGAAGAATCTCGATAAGATTTTAGAGGAATCTGTGTTAAACGCGGACTTATATGGTCTCTTGTTTGACTAGCCTTGGAGATTTTTGCAGCAAATTTCTTTTTCTTAATGTCGGAATTCTATGTTCGAACTTTCCATGTAGACGTGTGAGCTGTTTAGCACATCGTTTTATAAATGGGAAGTTATGACCGGATTTGTCTCATGATGCGGAAATCAACCTTTTTCTTGATCGATGGCGTAACCATCATCTAGTACCGCATCATATTTGATTCATCTTGTTGTTCTTGTGGGTTGTCTCATGGAATTACTTTATGTAAATTCACCTATCCACTTTGCCTTTAGACAATTTTAGGTGGTATTCATGAGAAACAGTTTTGTGGTAGGTTTCTTTTCTCATCATAAATTCTCTCATGGAAGAGAGTGGAGACCTCCAACAGCACCCATAATGTTTGTAACACGAGATTGAGCATTTTTGCTACCATGGTATGGTTAATCAAAGATCATGAAAATGGTTTCAGCTCCAACCATAGAGAAAGATATCCGATTGTTTATAGCCATTATTTTGGGAGTTTTGGTGTTGTTTTGTTGTAACCCTTTCCAGCATCGGGTTCTTGGTTTGTGGAGATTCGTGCTTGTAATTGTTAGTGTTGTTTAATTCGCACGACTTAGGTTAATGAGATTTCTATGTTTGGAGATGTTTATGTCATTTGCCCGTACCTATTTGAATGAAATCTCAATTTTCTTATCTAAACTTATAGTTGTCCAAGGATTGGAAATGATAGAATTCTGTGTTGAATAAATTTTAGAAAAGGACTGTTTTGTGTTGTTTTTCATCACGGGTATGTAAATAAATAAATTACCATTCCTTATCAACCTAAAATTTATTTTGATCTTTTTGTGTGTAATCTCACTTTTTGCCTTTTTGGCGTAACTGACTTCTTTATTCGCCAACATGTGACATAAATCGTTTAAATTTCTGCAATTTTCATTTTTAAAAGTTTATGGAAAATGTTGTTTAAAAAAAATTATATCATTTTCTTATTTTTAGGAAAATGAAACGGATTTTTAAGGAAATTTTTAAATAAACATAAGAAGTTTTCAGGTCGAAATTTATTTTTATGAAAAATTTCGATTCTTGGTCGCATGAATAGCATAAGGAAGATGTTTGGTGCGCGTTTTAGTGGTGCAATAGGACTGACGATACGAGAAAAATGTTAACGATAACAAGGAAAAGGCTGTTTTAGCCTTGGAAATGCTGTTTCCATACCTTGTCAACGATGCACAAGAGTTATTAATTAACTTACTTTACATTTTAGAGCTTGTTTTAAGCCTCCTTTACAATCTACAGATGGAAATTTTTGGAGTATTTTGGGTAACTGAGGAGGAAATTCCACTATAGGGTGGGAATTGAAAAAGTTGTGAGTAGGAAAAATGTTAAAAATCTTAGCTCCAATTTCTTTTTTCGATTTAGGAGAAATTAAATAGGAAACAATTAGATTGCGTACGTTTTGGATGGTAGGTTTGGATGCAAAATTGGTTGCTTCACTCTTTTATTCGTAATTGTGTGGAGGTTGTGGATGAAAAAGAATTTTCAAAATTTACATTCATATAAAATTGTCAGTATATTTAGGATTTTATGCATCATGTTTTCAAAAATATTTCCAAAAGTTTAATGCAAGCATATAGGAGGATCCGATCCTGCATGCATGTTTTTGGTTGAAATTGCATTATGTACACCAATGCACAAGTACACATGGTTGCAAAGTGTATGTACAAAAATTTGTTGTGTAGCATAGGATTATAAGCATCAGAATTTCGGTGTGAAATTCCTTTTAAGAATGGAAGAATATAACAACCCGGAATTTTGGCGATATAAATTAATTGTTAGATCAAAATTTGGACCTAACACCCAAATTGTTCTAAAGCTTATGGAGTTTCGACTGAAGAATGAGAAAAAAGGAAATAACGCACAGAATTTATAGTGGTTCGGCGTTAACGAGCCTACGTCCACTTTATATATTATTGATTATACTTTGAAAGCTAATACAATCAAGGATTTCTCTCAATATTTTAGTATTTTTACAACAATGGCGGATTCAGTACTCAATATTGCCAAAAAGATCCCAAAAAATGCGAAGCTCTGGGCTATTTATAGCTGATTTTGTCAGGCGGGTCGTGGCTACACGTGGCACGAATCCCGAGAACATCGGATCGCATCGCCACCGTTGAGGAAATAGTCAAATTAGCCGTTGTGGAAAGGTGTCGCGATCTGCTTGAAAATCGGATCGTGCAGATGGGGAGAATTGGTCCAAATGACGGTTAGGGACACGTGTCGCTAGATCCATGCGTCTCGGATTGCTGAAGACTAGCTCACGCTTGAACGGGTCAGAGGGTTCGCCACGCATCAGGGGATCGGATCGATCAATACTGGGCAACAACATATGCATGGATCAGATCGCATAGAGGTGTCGTTTCGCTGATGAAATAGGGGCGATCCGTCGAGACGCGATCTGATGGTGGGCGAGTCGATAGCGTGCGATCCATCATCGGGCGAGTCGATAGCGATCCATTCCTTCATATTCTTAGAGAACGTGGTTTCATGCTTTCTTCTTATGAATGATCCTAGGTGGCTTGGTCAAAAAGCGAGCCAACATTTTTCCCCCTCGAAGTATGTTTTATCGATGATGGAACATGCTTCGAAGCTATAGAATCGTCTTTTCTCAACGAGTCGCGGATCAGAGAACGATTCTCTTTCTGGGAGTTTTCAGAATCCTCATTCCTGAATTTATCGATTCGGATCGCGGGCTCGAGTCGCGGTCCGTTAGCGAGACATTCGTTCCGTTTTTGGGTATGCACTTGGGCCTCGGAACGAAACGGGCTCCTCCTCGAGTCGTGGTGGGCTTTTGGTTCGCGGCCCGCCTATTTTCATGGACCGAGTAGGACAAAAAAAAGGAGACAAACGGTCGCCCTTTTGCCTATATAAGTCGACCCTCCCCTCTTCACTTTTCTTCTTTTTTTCTGCCGTATCGTTTCGCCTGCACTGTCGAAGAACGAACCCAAGTTTTTCAAACCTTCGAAAATCCGAGCATTTCCTCAATTTTTAGAAAGGTAACTCCACAAAAAGCATTCTTATTCGTGAACGCTGCTCTTTCATGAACTTTTTCGACTAATTTGAGGGAGAAACGATGGAAACTGGCGATTTTCCAAAGGAATCATCAAGACGCCATGGCTGACGGGCGTAGAGCTCGGAGTTCGAGGATGGGAAGGAGAGGAGGAAAACGAAGGAGGAAGGAGAAGAGGGAAGACCAGTTCGGATCGTGGGCAAGGAGAGGAAAGGAAGAAGATGAAGGCGAGTGGCGAGACAGAAGATCGTGGTGACAGCAAAGGCGCGTATCGTTGGGGGCTGCAACGATTCGTGAAGGAGCGATCCCTTTGCCCTGCGATTCGATGGGGGGCGATCCCTCTGCCTTGCGATCCGAAAAGGGGGCGATCCCTCTGCCTTGCGATCCGACTCATAGCTGACGATGTGAAGAAATTTCAAACTTTAATCAACGCCTTATCACCATAAAATTCTGAACAGTTAGGCTAGGGCCTTGACGTTGGACTTTCTGGACTAAACGACCACATAATTTGACTGCATATGACGACTAATATTTTGATGATCTTGATTGCTTTCACGCTTTATTTTTAATGCACACACACCGACACTTGCACACACGGGGGACGGGTAGTATTAATCTCATTGTTCATGTTTTCTCGTCCTAGCAGTAATGTCGAATGATCACTCTTCCTCAAGATCCGCAATAGAAGCGGAATCCGAGGTTCCCGAGCAATACAACCCTGAACTTCCTCCAATTAATCCGGGAGGTTAAGATTCTGGATCTGAGTACGAGGCCACAGAATCAGACCCGTCCGAAAGGACTTCATCTAGCGATGATTCTGAGATAGATGGGCGAGCTCCCGACGAGATTCCTGGCGCTCTCGGGATAGATAAATTTTCCGATTCTTTAGCATCTAAGCTCGACGATATAAAGCTTAAAAGAATCTGCTTCAGACACGGGATTCCATGGGATGATGTCTTGACGCCCGGAAGCGAAGATAGACCCCACCTAGCTCCGGAAGGATATATGGCGATCAGCCGAACCATGTGCTTGGTAGGAGCTATTCCTCCGTTCCCTCCGATCGCCATCGAAACTTTAAGACGGCTGGGAATTGCTCCGATGCAACTCCATCCGAACGCCTACGCATCACTATATACCCTATATATTGCATACGCGGAGATCTTACATGCCGAACTTAAATTCAGAGATTTGACATTCTTCTTTCTTTTCAAGCACCGTTCTTCGGCAACTCCAAATTTCTCTTTCTTTGAATCGGTGGCGAATAGGAAGGTTCTGTACGATGGATATAGCAATATAGGGGATCCTAAGTCTGATTGGTTTTATATAAGGAAACAGGCCGGATGCTCACGAAGATGGCTCAAATCAAGTAAACTTTTAAGCTTCTAATCGAATATCTTGTTCAAGAAGTTTAGGCGTTGACATTCTCCCCCCTTTCTCTTTGTCCCAAACAGATCATGTCTTCCCGAAAACGGAGGGTCCATTATACAACAATCGATTATCCATTCTTTTACAAAGCAGATCCGACTTTCTAAGGATCAAAAAATGCATTACTGATGACAATCTTCATAAGCATCGTCTTCTGGATAGAAGATTTGGACTTGGCACTGGCGGCAAACCTTATAAGTACGTGCCCCCAACAGAGGGAGAGGGAACTTCATAAGCGATAGAAACAACTAAATTTCACAAGATTCCTTCTCCGATAGTCATCCAAGACGATGAAGACCTGAACATATACAGAGGGGATGAGGTTCGCGGTGACGTGTCCAAGGAAATTCCTATTTCTGCTCCAATCGAAAACGTTGATCCCGATGATTTGACAGAAGAGCAGTTATTTGACGAGCTGAATAAAATTCCTCTACCCGATGATGTATATACGGAGAAGGACTTTGAAGAGGGGCCTTTTGTAACACCCCGAATTTCGGTTAATGCTAAAATTCACTAATTGCAGAATAAATAATCTCAGATGTGAGAATTGGCGGAAACGGGCTGCGTTATTGCGTTCGTCTCGGAAAAATACGCGAAATAGAGTCCGAGTTTTCGAGAATCGGAGTCCGTATGGCCCGGTTATGGCCCAATGAAGTTTACAGAAAATTCAAAGTTCAAAACAGATTTAAAATTCAGGTTCAAATTTCAAAATTGGGGCCATTGGGCGCAGGCGGGGAAAATTCCCGCCTAGCTACCCAAGTCGACAGTCCTGTCGACTGGGCAGTCGACTTGGCTAGGACCAAGTCGACAGCCCTGTCGACTTGGGTGTCGACAAGGGGTGCTCGGCCAGTTTGGCCTGGTGCACCATTTTAGTGTTTGGGCTGTGTTTTGGGGCTGGTTTCTGGAAGCTTCCGAGATCTGATGGCCCTAATCTAATTTAGGGTTAATCTAATGGCCTAAAACACTTGCCTAATCCTATAAATAAGACCCTAAGCTAGCCCTAAATGATCATAATCCTATCTCCTAACTAAACTATGCCAAAATTTTCTATGATCATGGCCTCCACTCAAAACCCTAGCCTGCATCCTATTTCTAAACTATTTCTATGAAGGCTTTCATGTTCATACAAGCATCTTTGAGTTGTATGAGTGATCATTAGCTTGCATTCATCATCAAGTTGCAAGCTTTATGTTCAAGGCTAGAGTTTTTGGGTGATTTTTGGCAAGGGTTTGCTTATTGGAGTTTAGTGGTGAGTTTCTATAGCCTTAATAATCAATTGTTAAATTGATTATGGTAGGATATGATAAGAAATGGCTATGTTTGTGGATAAATGTGCTTATGCAAGTTTAGTATAGTGTATGTTGTGTGTTTTGCAAGTTTTATGCTATATGCAAGTTTAATGCTATGTTTTATGATGCTCACTATGCAAAACACTATGTTGAACATTGATGCATATGTAACATGTTATGCAAGCTTTATGTGAGATTATATGCAAGTTTATATGTAACATGTTATGCAAGTTATGTATTTGGTTTTATGCATGCTAAGTATTTGGTTTTGTGCATGCTAAGTATTTGGTTTTATGCATGCTAAGTGTTTGGTTTTCTGCAAGTTATGATGTAAGTTCATATGCAAGTTATGATGCAAGTTCATATGCAAGTTATGATGAAAGTTCATATGCAAGTTATGATGCAAGTTCATATGCAAAGTTATGATGCAAGTTCATATGCAAGTTTGTCTCTTTTTATGATATTCATAATATATGCAAGTTTTCCTCTAAGTATGGCATTTTATGCAAGTTCATATGCAAGTTATGATGCAAGTTCATATGCAAGTTTGCCTCTATGTATGACATAAGTACATGTGCAAGTTCATCCCTTTTAGACCTATGACATGTATGCAAGTTGACACCTTTATGATAGGTCTATGACATGAACATTTAAGCAAGTTACCATCTTTATGACATATGTGATTCATGCAAATTTGGGTTGGTTATTTATGCAAGTTGGGTTTATGGTCATATATACAAGTTGACACATTTTAAACCCATGATAATGCTAATGATATGCTAAGTTGAACCCACTGTGTGTATGATGAATCTTCTCTTTTTAAGTATGTCATGTTAACGTATTTACGTGGGGACGATGGGGTAAAAATTAATGAACACATAAAATTGTGTGAAGTGGGTATGATTAAACATACCGTAAAGTGGATGGACATAATTGGGAATTTACCTATTAAGTTAGGTCTACCCATATTATGGAATTGGGAATTTACCTATTGAGTTAGGTCTACCCATATTCTTAAATATTTGTAATTAATTAGGGATAATTAATACAAATTATGGGGGGGGGTGATTAATTAGGTGTAATTAATCTACTAAGACACGAGGTTGGACCCTTTTGTTGCATAAGACTGCCCGGAACCGACCGGCAAATCCAGCGGCTACAAATGATTGGCCCAATGTGAGAGGTCTTAGTCATAAACTAAATACGTGACAAGTGTAAAGACACAAGGTTAGACTCTGTTATGGTGTAAGGCTGCCCGGAACCAACCAGCATATCCAACTGCCATAAAAGACAGTCTAATGTGAGAGGTCTTTACAAAGGTTACGATCTTAATTAATTAAGAAACACTTAACCAAATTAGCATGTAGAGGGGCATTAGGGTTTAAGTGGGTGCCTTGGGTGGCATGTAATGACTAGTGGGGGTGCCTTGGGTGGCATGAGAAAACTAGTGGGTTGCCTTGGGTGGCAATAGAAAATATGATTAGAATACTTAACCAAAGTGGAACATGTAATTAAACATGATTTAAGGGTTAAGTAATTGCCTTGGGTGGCATGTGGGAATCAAGTAAGTGCCTTGGGTGGCATGCGGAAATCTAGTGGGGGCCTTAAGTGGCAATTAAAATATGATTAAATGCAAGCTTAAGTAGTAGCTTGTGGGGGCCTTAAGTGGCAATTGAAATATAATTAAATGACAAGCTTAAGTAGTAGCTTGTGGGGGCCTTAAGTGGCAATTGAAATATAATTAAATGACAAGCTTAAGTAGTAGCTTGTGGGGGCCTTAAGTGGCAATTGAAATATAATTAAATGACAAGCTTAAGTAGTAGCTTGTGGGGGCCTTAAGTGGCAATTGAAATATAATTAGATGACTTAACCAAACCTTAACATGTAAGTGGGCATGATTATAAAAGGGGTTAAGTGGGATGCACTAGATAAAATGACAAGCTTAAGTAGTAGCTTGTGGGGGCCCATTTCAACCAATATCCCAAACGTATCTTTGTGGGCTCGACCCAAGTCGAGGACGGGACACGCATATTGGGCTTGACTATAAGAGGCCAAAACGGGGTAGCGGTGGCAACGCGAGTCCAATGGGTTTCATATGCGTGTGTGGACCCGGGCTGGTAGGTAAGACGTTGTTGCATCGTGTAGGTATAAGCCGTGCACCATTGATTATCAGGTTGCCACTTTGGGGAGTGATACACCCCACTGTGGGGCCAGCACGGGTATCTACGGTAGGGAGCCGATCGCTTGGGGAGTAGTGGGTACACCTAGTGGAGATAGGGGCAGACGACACCTATGTAGTCAGCTAGGGGTACACGAAACTACTATTAAAAATTACTGAGTACACCTAGTGGAGATAGGGGCAGACGGCACCTATGTAGTCAGCTAGGGGTACAAGAAACTACTGGGTAAAATTACTAAGTACACTTAGTGGGATCAACCTTTAAGTAGGAATTACCCTTGGGTGGGTAGAACTTGTGTGGTGCAGTGTAGGAATTACCCTTGGGTGGGTAGATCTAGGGTGGTGCAATCTAGTAATTATCCTTGGGTGGGTAAATGCGTCTTTTCGGTTATCTTAGTACATCCTGTGTTTAGTTGGCTGCTTAGTGTAGTCATTATCCCCAGAGGTACCGTACCTTGTTTATATCATACCCTAATTACTTTAATGATTGTATTGTTAGGGTTATAGGACTCACTCAGACTTATGTCTGACCCCGTTGTTTCTTTATCTTTTTCCCAACCCTCAGGTTTTCAGAGTCGGCCTAGCACTAGTGGGCTTTGATCAGACCGCTTTATCTATCTTTTGGAGCTTGGACTGTGGATGTAAAGCTCAGTTTATCTTTTCTATTATGGCTATTAGGTTACGTAGTGGGATTACGTACTTTTGTTTTTATCAGGATGGATATTATGTACTTGACTCTTACTTATGGTTTTGGTGTAACCAAACATGTTTTACTTTCCGCTGGAATGAAATGATGTTTTAAATTCTCAAGTATTACTTATATCTGTCTTGTTGTAATTTTTCTGTTCTATATTCACTTAAAATACTCCACCGATGTTATGGCATTCCCTTAGTGAGTGACCGTAGCGGGTGTGGGGTGTTACACGTGGTATCGGAGCTTAAGGTTACCAGAACAGATAAAATTTTTAGAAAAACTATTTTCTAAGAATATTTTTGAAAGGAGTATTTTCAAAAACATGTCTTTTAAGAGAAAAGTTTTTGAAAGAAAAGCATAATCCCCGATAGCCATATCTTTATCTTACGAATTCTCCGTTTTGAATCTCTTCCTCTCTCGTTTTGAGTTTCCCCTCCGTGTGTAGATGATCTTTCTAAGATAGATAATAATGGAAAACCACTTCAAGGGACTTAGACATTAGTCGGATTAGAAGTTGGTTCAAGAAGGAGGAGACTTGTAGGTACCTATTGGATGGACAATGGGAGGAAGGCTTAAATAGTTGTTTGGTTAATGAAGGATGAAACCTCATTGGTGGGAGGTTACGAGTGGAGAATGGGAAGAAGAAGGCGAGTAGTTATCCTTTTGGGAGGAATAGGACACCTTATTGGGGTTGTCCAAAGGGGCAAGGGCAAGGTATGGAATCTTCTGGGGGGGTAGTTGTATTCCCTCACGGCTAGTGTACCAGATGGGGATAAGACCGTCTAGGTTGGAATTTGGATTTCTTGATTATCTGGTTCGAACTTTATTCTGACGCATCGAGTTCGTTTATCTCATCATTGTTAGTTGAGTCACTGCACTTAGACACCAGTTTAGTAGATGATCCCTTAGTTGTTTCAAACCCAATTGGGGCTCCATGATTTGTTTGGGTTTGAAAGTTTCTATACTTAGCATTGAGTTTGGATGTGACGCTTTTTGGGCTTCACGGGCTATGGGTTAGTTTTGGGCATGGACTGGTTATCCAGTAGGGGTGCCATTCTTGATTTTGAAGGGAGAGTTGTTAGGTTTATGACCCGCTTGGGTAACACTCTCGAGATCTCTTGTAATCCCATGGAATCTGTTATGCTAAGTTGTCTAGAATCGCTTGACACGTCGGTCGAGAGTTTGCGATCTGTTAGAGTGGTCCGGGAATACCCGGATGTGTATGAGGAGGTGAAGGGCTTACCTCCGGAGTGGGAGATTGACTTCCGAATATATCTGGTAGACAATGCCAAACCAGTATCTCGGCCAGTGTGCCACATGGCTCCTCGTGAGAGGAGGGAACTCCATAAGCAAGTAGGCGATTTGCTTGAGAAGGGGTTCATAAGACGAAGTATATCGGAGTGGGGTGCTCCAGTAGTTTTTGCCATGAAGACGGATGGGTCCCTCAGACTTTGTGTAGGTTAAAGAGAACTAAATAAACTCACAAAGAATAATAGACACCCATTGCCGAGGATTGATGATCTCTTTGATCAGTTAGTCGGCGCCTCAGTATTTACGCAGTTGGACTTAACCACGGGGTTTTGTCAGTTGAGAGTGGCTGAGGATAGTATAGAGAAGACTACCTTTAGGACTCCGGATGGTTTTTATGAGTGGCTGGTGATGCCATTTGGTTTGACGAACGCCCCCGCATACTTTGTTGATTTGATGAGAAGGGTGTTCAGGGAGTACCTAAATAAGTTCGTGATGGTCTTTGTAAATGACATCTTGGTCTTTTCTAGGAGCGAAATAAGTTTTCGTACGTGCTCAATAGGCTGAGCAAAGCCAGTTATGGGATAAACTGTGGTTTTGGAGCGAGATTGGCGAGGACATCCAAAGTTGGACAAGGGCTTAATTATTTAGCCGTTTTTACTAGTATCATCTCACGTAGGTCGTCTGAGTTCGAAGGAGGTATCCCTTGGGTGTTTGTCTGATATTGGTTTAGGCCTTTGGGGATTACACTTGGGGGATGTCAAGTTCGACTAGGATGGTCTGCGTGAGAGATGGACAGTTGGGAGGATTTTGGATGGGGTAATATCCTGGTTTTCTCTAGAAGTGGAGAAAAGCATGCCCTACATCTTAGGGAAGTGTTGGAGACTCTGTGAGCGCAATTGTCTTAGGACAACAAAAGTGGATGGGATTCTTAGCATCCTATGAGTTTGAGATAGCGTATACCCATGGCAAGGGTAACGTGGTAGCGGACGCCTTAAGTAGAAAAAGGTTGTCCTCGAGTTCATTGGTTCGGTGAACGACGGAGCTCAGAGTTTATTACTATGTTTGACTTTAGACCTTCCGTTGACTTTGTACCCAGTTTGCTAGCCTCCTTGGAGGTTAGGCCTACTCTTTTAGGGCGGATTGGCGGAGCGCAGCGAGACGACCCACAGTGGTTGAGTTAGTAGAGAAGCTCATGAGGAGGGAGTCGTCCAACCATTTGAGTAGGTACACCCTAGATGGTAAGGGGTGGTTGCGTAGAGACGGTAGACTTTGTGTATCGCAAGACCAAGGTTTGAGGAAGGCTATTTTGGATTATGCACATCGTTCAAAAATGACCATTCATCCCGGTAGGGACAAGATGTACCAATACAAGAAGCGAGTTTTCTTTTGGGCCGGTATGAAGAAAGATGTGGCCGAGTATGTCGCTAGATGCTTGGTGTGCCAACAGGTGGAAGAGAAGCAAAAGAAACCGGGTGGGTTGCTTCACTCATTGGAAGTTCCGCAATGGAAGTGGGATAGCGTCTCGATGGATTTTATTGATGGGTTACCAAGATCGAGGAAGGGTAATACGGGAATTTGGGTTGTGGTAGATAGACTTACTAAGAGTGCCCATTTCATACCCGTGAAGAGCAAGAGGACTGTTCCATGTCTAGCTTCAGTTTATATTCGAGAGATAGTTCGGTTGCATAGGGAACATGACGTATTCCATGTGTCACATTTGAGGAAGTGCCTACATGAGACCGCAGAGGCGGTAGAGCCGAGCTTGCTTAAAGAAGTAAAGGTAGAGCATGATGTGATTATTCGACGAGCTCCTACCCGCATCCTTGGGTTAGAGATTAGGAAGTTGAGAAACAGAGAGGTTCGACTAGTCAAAGTGAAAAAGGGGAGAAGGTGAGAGCAATACTACTTGGGAGACAGAAGCGAAGATGCGTTCGTTATACCCATTCCTTTTTGAGGGTATGTCCTTTAAACGTCTCCTTTATCGTTTGTCTAGTGCTTATCTTATCTTTAGTATGTCCTCTCATTAGTATCTTTGACCTTTAGATAGGGTAAACCTATGGTTGAAACATGTGTTTGAGACATGTTATGATTGATGGATGCATGTGGATGCAAGTGTTTGCTAGTGGTTGCTCGTGGATGCATATACACACACTCTAGACACTAGATCGGCTCAATCACTTCATATTGCATAAAATTGTGTGTAGGTAACTATATTAATGAATGTATAATGGTTGTGTTATCACATGGATGATGCATTTTGGTGAATGATTGTGCACTCATGTAGAAATAGTATGTGTCGATAGGGATCTTTCGCATACATATTGGATGCATGGCACTATCATGGTTTGCATATGTTCATACATTAGATAGGGAACATATACACACACTTTTTGCATATGCTCATACATCAATAGAAATTGTTTTAAGGACAATGGATGCCCGTGTTTGATGGATTGAGTAGATGGTTGTTTGGATGGTAGGATATGCGTTCTCCTTAGCTTAGTGATTTCGGGGACGAAATCCTTTAAGGAGGGGAGAATGTAACACCCCGAATTTCAGTTAATGCTAAAATTCACTAATTGCCTAATAAATAATCCAGATGTGAGAATTGGGGGAAATGGGCTGCGTCATTGCGTTCGTCTCGGAAAAATACGCGAAATAGAGTCCGAGTTTTCGAGAATCGGAGTCCGTATGGCCTGGTTATGGCCCAATGAAGTTTACAGAAAATTCAAAGTTCAAAACAGATTTTAAATTCAGGTTCAAATTTCAAAATTGGGGCCATTGGGCGCAGGCGGGGAAAATTCCCGCCTAGCTACCCAAGTCGACAGCCCTGTCGACTGGGCAGTCGACTTGGCTAGGACCAAGTCGACAGCCCTGTCGACTTGGGTGTCGACAGGGGGTGCTCGGCCAGTTTGGCCTGGTGCACCATTTTAGTGTTTGGGCTGTGTTTTGGGGCTGGTTTCTGGAAGCTTCCGAGATCTGATGGCCCTAATCTAATTTAGTGTTAATCTAATGGCCTAAAACACTTGCCTAATCCTATAAATAAGACCCTAAGCTAGCCCTAAATGATCATAATCCTATCTCCTAACTAAACTATGCCAAAATTTTCTATGATCATGGCCTCCACTCAAAACCCTAGCCTCCATCCTATTTCTAAACTATTTCTATGAAGGCTTTCATGTTCATACAAGCATCTTTGAGTTGTATGAGTGATCATTAGCTTGCATTCATCATCAAGTTGCAAGCTTTATGTTCAAGGCTAGAGTTTTTGGGTGATTTTTGGCAAGGGTTTGCTTATTGGAGTTTAGTGGTGAGTTTCTATAGCCTTAATAATCAATTGTTAAATTGATTATGGTAGGATATGATAAGAAATGGCTATGTTTGTGGATAAATGTGCTTATGCAAGTTTAGTATAGTGTATGTTGTGTGTTTTGCAAGTTTTATGCTATATGCAAGTTTAATGCTATGTTTTATGATGCTCACTATGCAAAACACTATATTGAACATTGATGCATATGTAACATGTTATGCAAGCTATAGGTGAGATTATATGCAAGTTTATATGTAACATGTTATGCAAGTTATGTATTTGGTTTTATGCATGCTAAGTATTTGGTTTTGTGCATGCTAAGTATTGGGTTTTATGCATGCTAAGTGTTTGGTTTTACGCAAGTTATGATGTAAGTTCATATGCAAGTTATGATGCAAGTTCATATGCAAGTTATGATGCAAGTTCATATGCAAGTTATGATGCAAGTTCATATGCAAAGTTATGATGCAAGTTCATATGCAAGTTTGTCTCTTTTTATGATATGCATAATATATGCAAGTTTGCCTCTAAGTATGGCATGTTATGCAAGTTCATATGCAAGTTATGATGCAAGTTCATATGCAAGTTTGCCTCTATGTATGACATAAGTACATGTGCAAGTTCATCCCTTTTAGACCTATGACATGTATGCAAGTTGACACCTTTATGATAGGTCTATGACATGAACATTTAAGCAAGTTACCATCTTTATGACATATGTGATTCATGCAAGTTTGGGTTGGTTATTTATGCAAGTTGGGTTTATGGTCATATATACAAGTTGACACCTTTTAAACCCATGATAATGCTAATGATATGCTAAGTTGAACCCATTGTGTGTATGATGAATCTTCTCTTTTGAAGTATGTCATGTTAACGTATTTACGTGGGGACGATGGGGTAAAAATTAATGAACACATAAAATTGTGTGAAGTGGGTATGATTAAACATACCGTAAAGTGGATGGACATAATTGGGAATTTACCTATTAAGTTAGGTCTACCATTATTATGGAATTGGGAATTTACCTATTGAGTTAGTTCTACCCATATTCTTAAATATTTGTAATTAATTAGGGATAATTAATACAAATTATGGGGGGGGGGTGATTAATTAGGTGTAATTAATCTACTAAGACACGAGGTTGGACCCTTTTGTAGCATAAGACTGCCCGGAACCGACCGGCAAATCCAGCGGCTACAAATGATTGGCCCAATGTGAGAGGTCTTAGTCATAAACTAAATACGTGACAAGTGTAAAGACACGAGGTTAGACTCTGTTATGGTGTAAGGCTGCCCGGAACCAACCGGCATATCCAGCTGCCATAAAAGACAGTCTAATGTGAGAGGTCTTTACAAAGGTTACGATCTTAATTAATTAAGAAACACTTAACCAAATTAGCATGTAGAGGGGCATGAGGGGTTAAGTGGGTGCCTTGGGTGGCATGTAGTAACTAGTGGGGGTGCCTTGGGTGGCATGAGAAAACTAGTGGGTTGCCTTGGGTGGCAATAGAAAATATGATTAGAATACTTAACCAAAGTGGAACATGTAATTAAACATGATTTAAGGGTTAAGTAATTGCCTTGGGTGGCATGTGGGAATCAAGTAAGTGCCTTGGGTGGCATGCGGAAATCTAGTGGGGGCCTTAAGTGGCAATTAAAATATGATTAAATGACAAGCTTAAGTAGTAGCTTGTGGGGGCCTTAAGTGGCAATTGAAATATAATTAAATGACAAGCTTAAGTAGTAGCTTGTGGGGGCCTTAAGTGGCAATTGAAATATAATTAAATGACAAGCTTAAGTAGTAGCTTGTGGGGGCCTTAAGTGGCAATTGAAATATAATTAAATGACAAGCTTAAGTAGTAGCTTGTAGGGGCCTTAAGTGGAAATTGAAATATAATTAGATGACTTAACCAAACCTTAACATGTAAGTGGGCATGATTATAAAAGGGGTTAAGTGGGATGCACTAGATAAAATGACAAGCTTAAGTAGTAGCTTGTGGGGGCCCATTTCAACCAATATCCCAAACGTATCTTTGTGGGCTCGACCCAAGTCGAGGACGGGACACGCATATTGGGCTTGACTATAAGAGGCCAAAACGGGGTAGCGGTGGCAACGCGAGTCCAACAAGTTTCATATGCGTGTGTGGACCCGGGCTGGTAGGTAAGACGTTGTTGCATCGTGTAGGTATAAGCCGTGCACCATTGATTATCAGGTTTCCACTTTGGGGAGCGATACACTCCACTGTGGGGCCAGCACGGGTATCTACGGTAGGGAGCCGATCGCTTGGGGAGTAGTGGGTACACCTAGTGGAGATAGGGGCAGACGACACCTATGTAGTCAGCTAGGGGTACACGAAACTACTATTAAAAATTACTGAGTACACCTAGTGGAGATAGGGGCAGACGGCACCTATGTAGTCAGCTAGGGGTACAAGAAACTACTGGGTAAAATTACTAAGTACACTTAGTGGGATCAACCTTTAAGTAGGAATTACCCTTGGGTGGGTAGAACTTGTGTGGTGCAGTGTAGGAATTACCCTTGGGTGGGTAGATCTAGGGTGGTGCAATCTAGTAATTATCCTTGGGTGGGTAAATGCGTCTTTTCGGTTATCTTAGTACATCCTGTGTTTAGTTGGCTGCTTAGTGTAGTCATTATCCCCAGAGGTACCGTACCTTGTTTATATCATACCCTAATTACTTTAATGATTGTATTGTTAGGGTTATAGGACTCACTCAGACTTATGTCTGACCCCGTTGTTTCTTTATCTTTTTCCCAACCCTCAGGTTTTCAGAGTGGGCCTAGCACTAGTGGGCTTTGATTAGACTGCTTTATCTATCTTTTGGAGCTTGGACCGTGGATGTAAAGCTCAGTTTATCTTTTCTATTATGGCTATTAGGTTATGTAGTGGGATTATGTACTTTTGTTTTTATCAGGATGGATATTATGTACTTGACTCTTACTTATGGTTTTGGTGTAACCAAACATGTTTTACTTTCCGCTGGAATGAAATGATGTTTTAAATTCTCAAGTATTTCTTATATCTGTCTTGTTGTAATTTTTCTGTTCTATATTCACTTAAAATACTCCACCGATGTTATGGCATTCCCTTAGTGAGTGACCGTAGTGGGTGTGGGGTGTTACACCTTTCTTCCCTGCTTCTGAAGAGACCATCGCTCCAACTAGAGGACAAGAAACTGGTCAGATGAGCCTGTCTTCAGGCCCGGGTCTGTTAGGGGGAATTATATGGGATGCACAAATCACACACACTATCTGACTCTGCACTCTTATATCGCGGGTATTCAAAGTTTTAATATGCTCTTTTCTTTTTTGTAGGAACGATGTCCCGTAGGACATCTTACTCGTATCGTTCTCTTCGTGAGGGCACACTCAGCATTCGTCTGGATACTGAGCGCACTCGTGGTCCTTCTCACAGACCGACTTCCTCGCAACCTCGGTCTCCACCAGAATCGACCTCTACCAAGCCCTCCAGCTACCCGGCAGTTCCTACAACGGGAAAGAAACTTCCTAAAGAGTTAACTCCTCCAAAGAGTGCACCTTCCCACAGCCGGTCGTCAAAAAGCACCAAGAGTCTAAAGATAAGGGCAAGGATGTATCCAAAGAATCTGAAAAGGAGAGGAGTGACATCGTCCCCTCCAGCCAGCCAGAGTTCGCTGCTCCAGGGTCACGGGATTATATGCATGGTCCCGATATTCAAGGAAGGCTGGAAAAGCTGCGGGAACAATTCCCAGACATATTCTTTGATCGGATGACATTTGTTCCAGCCTTGGAACCGGTCCCCAAGAACTGGGATAGCGAAGTTGTCCGGCATATCCGCCGTGTTGCCAGGCAATATGAGAAGATGAAAAAACATGCAGTTAACCTTTCAGAAGTCATCCGATCGCTTGAAATAGAGGCACACAGATCTAAGGCGAAACTAGAAAACAACGAGAGGGCCAGGACCAAGATGGAGAAGGACCTGGAAGATGCTCAATCCCAGCTTGCTTTAGCACGGAGGGACGCTGAAAATTATAAGATTGAATTAGAGAATGCTAAGCAGCGCTTCCATTCGGAAATTGACTCCAATAGCCAAGAGAAAATGGCCTTAAAGAAGGAGGTTGAAGATCTCAAAATGGCCAACATCGAGTTGAAAACAGCACAAGGCCATTTTGAAGTTGAGAGGGCTGCTTGGGAGGCAGAAAAGGCAAATTTAAAAGAAAGTTTAGCTTTGGCTAAAGCAGAAAAGGTGATTTTAAATGACCAGGTCTCGAACGCGGAGAGACGGGCAGCTCTCGCCGAAAAGAACGTTGAAAGTGCCATCGAATTGGCTACCGCTTCTAACAACAAGCTCCTCGAAAGAGAGAAGGAGATCGAGGGGTTTGAAGAGATGATTTTCGATTTCCTTGGCCAGGTTCTCAAAACTCGCAACATCTCGTGGATCCCGGATTACCATGTTACTTTGGCCAATTTATGGGATGCCATTATGGAGGGTGAAAAACACAGATTGGGGGTCGAAGAAGTCGATGAGGATGAGTTGATGAAGAGCATCTTAAGGGACAATGAGCCTGAGGACCTGGCAGAGGGCCGTCACCTGATTCTGGTGGAGATGGAAAAGGAAAGGGCCCTGGCCAAGGGCAAAGGCAAAGCTGACGAAGGTTCGAGTTCAGCTGTGGAGCCCAAGACCTCCGTGGTTGAAGAATACCATCCTGATGATCCATTAATCCCTCTGGGTCTAACTCCCGTGGTCATTGGAGCCTCTGCAACTACTCAAGAGGGAGCATCTGCGGAAGGTATCTCTCTTTTTTCTCCACAATTCGTCAAAGCAATTGTGAATTGTCGTCGTCTGGTAGAACAACTAATTGAATTAGTAACGTGTGTTCCTCCTGATACAGGTGGCGAGCCCGTCGATAAGGGTGCTGAAAAAGAAAAAGAAGTGGAGAAGGAGGTTGTCTCTCTAGGTGCTGGTATTGATGTATCAAAGCAGGCCGAGGTCACAACAGCAGAAAGAAGCATCCCGGCACCTAGCGCTGATGTTCCTAAAGATGCTGAGACCATCGAAGCTTTGAAAGACATGGATGGGCGCCATGTAGATGATGAAGAAGACATTATCGGCGCCAAAAAGGCCGATGATGATGACGACGAAACCTTGGCCAGCCGAAAAGCCAGGCAGGAGAAAGAGTTGGCTTCGAAGAAGGTGGGAGATGAGGCTTTGGACGTAGTCCCTCTTGCAGAATTCGATCCCAAAACTGGGATGATTGTGAAGATCCAGCCCAAATCCATCAGCCGACAGCTTCACTTTGCAAACCCCGATGACTTCCCGGCTTCCCTTTCTGATAGAAGGAAGAGAAAAGAGGTGGAAGAGGAATCTTCAGAGGAGTCGAATGTTCCCCTCATAGACAAAAGGAAGAGGAAGAAAGGGGATCCATCTGATGCCGACAAGGCGAAGCTGGAGAGGTAGAAGCAAGAGAAGAGGCCAAAGCGTAAATAGGATGTTTGTTATTTGTTGATATTTTGTCTTTAGGTTTTCCACTGGCCAGGAAGTGTAATTGTGAGACTGGCCCTCACTTTCCTTTCTACGTTGTTTTTCACTTTGTTGGTCCGCAGTATATAAATGAAAGTTTATCTCTTTTTGCATCATTACGTACCTGTATTCAAATAAACTTTCCATGTTTAGTCATAGGCCATCTAATAATAATTACAAATCAGTCAAACAACAGATAGCCAAGAGAAAATTTTCACGCTGCGTTGCTGTATTAAAGTTCAGTATATGTATATGAGTATATGTGCCCCCAATCAGTTGTTATCATAGCGCCTGACGGGGGTTTACTAAGAATTGGTTAGCCTTGTCGGCAGGTTGCCCCCTATTTCTGAATATGGGGGACTTAGAAGATTTCATAGGATAATTGTTCTTGTGGCACCGAATTTCTGACACCTTTCTTAGTGCTCAATCGGAGATGCTTTTATACTCTCTCTCTCTCTCTGGAGAGTTAGAGTTCGAGCTCAGCGATTCATTCGCTCCCCGATCCTTCAGCGGGGAAGGAGCTCTTTCTCAGCGCTCAATCGGAGACGCTTTTATACTCTCTCTCTCCTTGGAGAGTTAGAGTTCGAGCTCAGCGATTCATTCGCTCCCCGATCCTTCAGCGGGGAAGGAGCTCTTTCTCAGCGCTCAATCGGAGACGCTTTTATACTCTCTCTCTCTCTCTGGGGAGATAGAGTCACGGATCAAACGGTCTGCAATCATGCACGCTCATCAAACTCGTTCTAGGTCTTCGTTTTAATCCAAGCTCCGAGGATTGAAATCAGTCGGTCAAGCAGTTGGGGTTTTTGCCAAGGCTTTGAGTTCCTCCGAACAGTCTACGGGAGGAATGGTTGGCACCAGACTTCGGGTACCTGCATTATTCACGCCGATTTCCAAAAATAAACAGGCAGATAAATAAGGATGCAATGAAGGTAAATGACACACAATATTTTTATAGTGGTTCGGTCGAATCATGACCTACGTCCACTTTATAATTTTTTGCTTCAAGGAATCAAACTATTCTAGGCAAGTCGTGCCTTATACATGGTTTTCAACAAAGCAAAAGAATAGATTTGAAACTTCTATGCTAAGTATGGCCGCAAATGTTGGGCATTCCACACTCTGGGGATTTCCCTACCATCTACGGTTGCCAGCTTGAAAGTTCCATTATCAAGCTTGCTCAGAATGGAGTACGGTCCTTCCCATTTCGCTCCCATATGAGTTGGGGGTGGAAAGACACGTTTCAGAACCAAGTCTCTGGGTTCCCAGGTTCGGGCTCGAACCTTTTTGTTGTAATATCGAGCGATCTGTTGCTTGCATCTTAAGGCGTGCAGGTCCGCCTCATCCCTCTTTTCTTCGATCATATCTAGGGACTCAAGGAGCAATTCATTATTGGTCATTGGATCATAATAAGTCACCCGGTGAGAAGGTACCTTTATCTCAACCGGGATGACTGCTTCCGTTCCAAAGGCAAGGGAGAACGGGGTATGTCCTGTTACCGATTTATATGTTGTTCTGTAGGCCCACAGTGCCAAGGGCAATTCATCAGCCCACATGGCTCTAGCTCGCTTCAGTCTCTTTTTTAGAATAGACTTAATCACTTTATTCGCCGCTTCGACTTGTCCGTTCGATTGCGGGTGCGCCACAGAGGTGTATTGATTCTCGATGTGGTATTTTTGGCAAAAATTTCTGAATTCAGCACTATCGAACTGAGTTCCATTATCTGTTATTACAATCTTTGGAATCCCAAATCGACAGATGATGTTTCTCACGATAAAGTTGATCACTCGTTTGGTTGTGATTGTAGTTAGTGGTTCAGCCTCGACCCACTTAGTGAAATAATCCACGGCCACAATAGCGAACTTTGCTCCGCCCCTTGCTATGGGGAGACTTCCAATGATATCGATTCCCCACATAGCGAAAGGCCATGGACTTATCATCGTTTTTAACTGATTGGGAGGTGCTCTAGGTATTTTGAAAATCTCTGGCACGCATCACACCGTCGTGCATATCTTGCTGCATCCTTGTTTATGGTAGGCCAGAAATAACCATGCCGCAACACCTTTTTTGCCAAAGTTTGCCCTCCAGTGTGGTCGCCACATTCGCCTTCGTGGACTTCTTGCAGTACACGTTTGATGTCATCGTGGGCTACACACCGAAGGAGGGGCATTGAAAACCCTTGTCTGTAAAGAACTCCGCCTTGCAGAATGTATCGAGCGGCTTTACGAATTACTTTACGCCTCTCGCTTTTCTTGGTCAGAAGCGTTCCATCCATCAGGAAATTCTTTAGAAGGGTCATCCAGGACTCCCTATCTGGTTCCGCCTCTAGCACTGGGTCAATTTCCATCTGATCTATGCTAGGGGACCGAAGTACTTCAACGGGGGCTAGCCCGGTCACTTCAGGATCGTCGGACTAGCCATCTTTGCCAACTTATCTGCCTGCTAATTCTCTGACCGCGGAATATGAGATATGCTGTAGTGATCAAAATCGTTCAGCAACTCTTTCACTTTCTTTAAGTATAAAATCAATCTTGCACTCTTAGCTTGGAATTTTCCAGTAACTTGGTTCACAACTAACTTAGAGTCGCAGAAGATGTTCAGCTTTGTGACTTCTAATTCCTTTGCTATCCTCAATCCGGCTGTTAGAGCTTCATATTCGGAATCGTTGTTAGTGGCATGAAACTCCATCCGGATTGCATAGGTTATCAATCGTTTCTCGGGGGTTTCAAGCACTATCCCAGCACCAGATCTTTCGTCATTCCTAGCGCCATCGGTATACAATCCCCAAGCATTGGGATCGAAAAGTAATTTTGAGGGATTGTCCTCTTCATTGGCTGTATCTTCCTCTGGTACGGTAAATTCCGCTATGAAGTCGGCTATCACTTGCCCTCGAATTGACCGTCTGGGCTGAAAGTTCAAATCAAATTGACTCAACTCAATATTCCATTTAAGTAATCTTCCAAATGCCTCTGGCCTTTGTAGGACTTGCTTGAGTGGATGATCGGTGTATATGGTAATAGGATGCGCCTGAAAATAATGTCGAAGCTTTCTAGAGGCGATCAGCAAACTATACGCCAACTTTTCTATCCGTGGATAATTACGCTCTACTGCCGTCAATTTTTTGCTCACGTAATACACAGGTCTTTGGACCTTATCCTCTTCCCTTACCAACGCTAAGCTGATCGCATGGGAGGACACTGCGAAATACACGAATAAGTCCTCGTGATCTATTGGCTTATATAATATCGGAGGTTTCTCCAGGTGCCTGAGTAAATTCTGAAACGCTTCTACGCAGTCGGGTGTCCATTTGAAGTGGCGTTTTCCTCGCTTTATTAATTCGAAGAATGGGATAAACTTATTCGTAGCCCTGGAGATAAATCTGCTTAATGCGGCCACTTTTCCGGCAAGGCTTTGCACATCCCTAATTTGCCTAGGTTCCTGAATGTCTCTGATTGCTGCGATCTGGTCTGGATTAATCTCAATACCACGGGAACTGACGATGAATCCCAAGAATTTTCCAGAAGCAACACCGAACGAATATTTGGTTGGGTTGAGTTTCATTCCGTACTTTCGAAGAATGTCGAACATCTCTGCTAAGTCAGTAGTGTGTTGAGAAGATTGCTTGGACTTAACTAACATATCGTCGACGTATACTTCCATTGTTTTCCCGATCTGGTTATAAAACATTCTGTTGACTAAACGTTGATATGTAGCGCCCGCATTCTTCAAGCCAAAGGGCATCACCACATAACAATATAATCCCAGATCCATGATAAAACTAGTGTGCTCTTGGTCTGGAACATGCATCGGAATCTGGTTGTATCCTGAATAGGCATCCATAAATGAGAGAAGCTCATGACCTGCCGTCGAGTCTACCAACTGATCAATCCGGGGCAACGGGAAACTATCTTTTGGACAAGCTTTGTTCAAATCCGAGAAGTCGATACACGTTCGCCACTTCCCGTTGGCCTTCTTTACCAGGACTGGATTCGAAATCCAGTCTGGGTAGGTCGAGTCTCTGATAAATCCATTACTCTTTAGCTTTCCAACTTCTTCTTTCAAGGCAGCGGACTTCTCTGGGCCCAACATTCGCCTTTTTTGCTTTACTGGAGGATGTTTAGGGTCAATGCTTAAGGAATGGCTCATGATTGATGGGGATATCCCACACATGTCCACGTGGGTCCAAGCAAATACATCCAAGTTGTTTTTTAAGAAATCCGTCAATTCTTTAGCGAGATTCGGATTTAACTGGGATCCAATCTTTAGGACCTTCTCCGGGTCACTGTCATTGATCGGTACATCCACAATTGTCTCGTTGGGAGTCGCCATTCTGCCCCCGGGTTCTTGATCCTCTCTGGGATCTATATCCTTGGGCATCTCTCTGGGCGACTCTCCAACGACCATCCTCTTTGGTTGTTATAAGGTCTCCGCCCCCGTAGGGGGAGAAGTGCCTTTAGTTTCAATATCCCCTCCATTGCGAAGTAACTTTAGTTCGGTAACATAACATGCTCGCACAGCAACTTGATCCCCTCTGACGATACCAATGCCAGCTTCTGTGGGGAATTTCAATAACAAGCACCAGGGGGCTATACAGGCTCTAAACTTTGCGAGGGCCGGTCGGCCCAAGAAGGCATTGTAGGGCGATTCAACATCAAAAACTACGAAGGGAAGGATTCTCACTCTCTGGCGTTCTCCTTCCCCAAGTGTAACTGGTAACTCTACAAAACCCATTGGAGCGGTGGATGCTCCGTTGAATCCACGGATCCATCCGTGGCAGGGCTTCAAGTCTTTTATTTCGAGATTCATCTGATCAAATGTCCTTTTGAAAAGAATGTTGACAGAACTCCCGTTGTCCACTAAAACCTTATGAACAGTGGCTGGTCCAATAGGTACTGTGATTACAAACGGGTCTTCAGTCGGAGCATGAACTCCGATGCTTTCTCGTTCTCGGAAGACGACATCGTCGGTCATTATCTTTTGTTGCTTCACCGGGATACTGTCCTCGGGGTTGCTACACTCCCCTACTTCGAAGTGTTGTTTGGCTGCATTGACGTATTGATCCAATGCCTTGGAACTATGCCCGGCGAGATAAAGTCCTCCGATTACGGTATTGATAACAATGTTCTTTCCCTTTTGCTGGGCAGTCGGCCTAGCAGCAAGTTGATTCTGGTTCTGATTTGGGGCCTGTATTGCTTGCCCCCTGTCTCTGGGCGTCACTCTGTATTCATCTAATTTTCCTTCTCGAAGCAGCCTTTCGACTACATCTCTTAGGTGACGGCATTCATTTGTCGAATGGCCGTGAATCTGATGAAAGAGACAAAACTTCCCTGTTTCACGCTCTTTTCCTGTCGACTCTCTGGGAGGTGGCCTCTTATTCTGGAGGACTTCATACGCATCCATGAAGATATTTTCCAGAGTATCACTTATTGGTGTATAACTTTCAAAGGCCCTGGGACGAGTCCTTCTCTGGGAGTCGTTCCCTCGGTTCCTCTTCCGGTTGTTGCCGTTACCATTATTATTGTTGTTACCTGGCTGACGACCACCCTGATTCTGATTTCCGACATTAACTTCAACTTTCCCCGAGCTGTCTCCCGTCTGTTTGATGGCGACATTGCTCTGGATTTCCTCTTTATCAGTTGTTTTAGCCTTTCGGTTAGCATATACCTCTTCCCGGCGTAAATGTACGTTGGCTTTCTCGTAGAATAACTCTCTAGTGTGGGGCGGTTTTCCTGCCAGGTACCTCTTGAATTCAGTGTCTTTATCTACTCCGTCAATCAGCGCTGCGACAACGGTCGGTTCATGGGGATCTTTAACCTCAGTAGCGGCCAAATTGAAATGATCCAGGTACACCCTTAAACTCTCGCCTGGTCGCTGCTTGACAAGGAACAAATCGATCACACTTTTTGTCTTTTGTGCGTAGATACGGAATTGTTCTACGAACTTCTCACTCAACTCCCTGAAG
Organism: Allium sativum; assembly: GCA_030737875.1. Taxonomy (NCBI): domain Eukaryota; kingdom Viridiplantae; phylum Streptophyta; class Magnoliopsida; order Asparagales; family Amaryllidaceae; genus Allium; species Allium sativum. The sequence goes on along the minus strand of CM060909.1, from coordinate 671,690,526 downwards.
CTAGAAATCGATCTCGCCAGCAAGCGAGTAAACCATAACAAAGCCACATCCTCCAGGAATATGGGAAACGCTTTGCACTTAACAGCGTCAGAGGCTGCGGCAGCGGTCATTGACCAAGAGTATCTCATCAGATGCTGGACAGGATCAGACCTACCTGCATATCGGTTCATTTGTGGCATGTTGAAACGCCTTGGAAAAGTCGCATCCAAAATATCATCAGTGAAAGGGGTGTGACTGCGGTTGATCCCCCAATCTTCATTCCGTTGTCCACGGCTATCTGCCAGGATCTGGTGGATCATGGCTGCAACATTTGCACTGGTCAAAGGTGGTTCAGGGTCAGTGCCTCTAGCTCGGCGGGGTTCTCTAATCTCTCTTCCGGGAGCAGTCACGAAATCCGGGGCTCGGATAGGGCTTCGTTGCCCCCTATTATCATGAGTATGTGTGCGGCGACGGGGCTGAGGTAGTCTGTTACGTACGGGACTGTCCACATCTCGAGCCCTGGGAGCTGCAGCTTGATCGTTCATGTTACGGTTTGAGGGCCCCACCCCCAGCGTTTCTTCTTCCTGTGATGGCAGGGTTCCGAACCGAAGCTGCTCTATGTTTTCGGCTCTCTCATACGGTCGTCGCGGAGGTCTCGGCGATTCCTCAGAGGAAGAAGAATATCCTGGAGTGAGTGGACGAACCGGCGATGTTCTTTGCCTTGCAAGCTCATCAAGTCTTCTATCCATAGCAGTCAAATTTTGTCGTAGGACGGAGCTTTCCTGCCTTTGGGCAGCCAATTCATCAAACAACCTCTCCCACATTTCAGAAAAGCGAGAGAGATCCCCCTCAGTAACGGGAGCAGCAGGATCATATTGATCGTCATCACCTTCTCTTATGCGCAAAGAGCTTGAGCCGGGTCGAGCAGAGGGGCCTGGACGGTAGGAGCGAGCCATAGGCTCCTTTCCAGGTCGAGTTGTAGTCTGATCATCAATTCGGATCGCTGCGGTTCGTGGGTGGCGGCTCGCAGCGCCCCCTTGAGGTCGATTCGCGGTCGTAGTGTGCAGAGGGTGCGAGGCGTTCCCTCGGGATCGAGTAACAACCCCTTCAGCAGTCCGGATCGCTTCGTTTTCGTCGACTCGGAGCGTAGTGTCTTCGTCGGATCGGTTCGCCCCCTGCGCCCCGCGATCCAGAGTTTCTTCATTGCCCAGCTCGTGCACACTCTCTTCAATTGTTTCGTTGGTCTGTAAAGCTTGTGCTTCCTTAGATCTTTTTCCAGCCATGATATCCGAATCGCTGGAATCTTCAAAGAACCGAATAGTGAAACTTTAGGATTGTCTTCTCAGTGAAAGCACCAAAATGTTAGATCAAAATTTGGACCTAACACCCAAATTGTGCTGAAGCTTATGGAGTTTCGACTGAAGAATGAGAAAAAAGGAAATAACACACATAATTTATAGTGGTTCGGCGTTAACGAGCCTACGTCCACTTTATATATTATTGATTATACTTTGAAAGCTAATACAATCAAGGATTTCTCTCATTATTTTAGTATTTTGACAACAATGGCGGATTCAGTACTCAATATTGCCAAAATGATCCCAAAAAATGCCAAGCTCCGGGCTATTTATAGCTGATTTTGTCAGGCGGGTCGTGGCTACACGTGGCACGAATCCCGAGAACATCGGATCGCATCGCCACCGTTGAGGAAATAGTCAAATTAGCCGTTGTGGACAGGTGTCGCGATCTGCTTGAAAATCGGATCGGGCAGATGGGGAGAATTGGTCCAAATGACGATTGGGACACGTGTCGCTAGATCCATGCATCTCAGATTGCTGAAGACTAGCTCACGCTTGAACGGGTCAGAGGGTTCGCCACGCATCAGGGGATCGGATCGATCAATACTGGGCAACAACATATGCATGGATCGGATCGCATAGAGGTGTCGTTTCGCTGATGAAATAGGGGCGATCTGTCGAGACGCGATCTGATGGTGGGCGAGTCGATAGCGTGCGATCCGTCATCGAGCGAGTCGATAGCGATCCATTCCTTCATATTCTTAGAGAACGTGGTTTCATGCTTTCTTCTTATGAATGATCCTAGGTGGCTTGGTCAAAAAGCAAGCCAACATTAATTATTAAAATTACAAAATTAGGAATTTCTGTAAAGTATGGAATTTGGCCATGGAACTTTAACCATTGCATTCGTCTCGGAATTCTGGTCAACTTTTATGTTTGGAGTTTCGGAATGAGGTTCGTATGAAAAAATTACAGATGAAATATGGAAATGGACGAAAAATAATTAAACAGAATAATTAATTCATATTATACCATATATGAACAGCCGTCCTGGGCATCTGATTGCCCAGGCGGACGACCATAGTAGACTAGCAGTCGACCCGCGGTTGACCACCACGGTCGACCTACTGTGCGTTCAGATACCGAATGGCGGCTTGTTCATATAGGGTTTTGTTTATAATATTATTATAATGGATGGAAGGATATAACTTAAAACTAATCCGACAGTTCTAGGTCATTCCCACTCCTATAAATAAAGGGGTAGAGCCTTACTCTTTTTCCATTCAAATCTATGAAGGCAGCGGAGCTCTGCCATTTTTCTTCCACTTCTAACCTAAATTCTAAATAAAATATATTCATACATATACCAAATCAAAACAAATTCATATGGAATTAGGAAGAGAAATATATTCAATGGAAGAGGGTGCTCAGCGATAGATTTCTTCGCTCTTTTCCCTTTTTCTTACATTTATGCAGATCTAGAATCTCCCCTTTCTAGATAAACTGTAGATTTGTAAGAATTTGGGGATTGTAAGCCTAAAAAGGTTCAAAATTCAGAAATTGGAAGCTATAAGGTGAGTGGGAAATTTACCAATACACATATAATAATTTATCTATTTTGTTTGAATCCAACTTATGCTTTATGCCTATCAGATCTACTATTTAAGAAATTGTAAATTGTGATAACCATCTGATTTGATTATGAATATGTTGGTAAATGATAAAGTTATGATTTTGTATAAACATGAATTGTATGATTTTTATATAAATTCTCACGTATTCTAACAAGTTATGTCATGAATTATGAAATATGTTGTTTATGCCACATAACACTGTGGATATGGAAATCAGTCCCATTAAACATAAATTTGTTGTAGTTATGTTCCAGATCTTTAGTTCAGTGTTGAAATATGAAATATGTAAATTTGGGTAAAAGGATGAATTTGTGTATTTTTTGATTATAAGAATAAAAGAAATATTCCTTGTTTACATTTAATATTGTTGGGTTTTTGGCTTAAGCATTGTAAATTATGCTATTTTCCTCTTTTTTAAATAAAGAGGCATTATTTTAGAATCACAAGAAGTATGACAAAAAGAAATAAAAAGGAAAAGCGGTGAAAAAGTACATAGAAAAATAAATATATGTTTTGTATGTAATTTGCATCAACTGTTCCAAAAATAAAGATATATTAAATATATTTCTTGTGATTTAGAAATATGTCAATATTATAAAATAGACATGATTTACAATGATTTTGGCTAATGGTTCTCGTAAGACTTGAAACCTTTTTGGCAGGATTGAATGTAAAAGGAGGATTTTTGGTTAAATGATTTGACCAAATCATTAATTTGAAAAAAAAATTAATAACTACGTCGAATGCACGAAAACATAAAAATAAATGTATACATATTATCCGTCCAAATCAACGTAAAACGGTGAAATACAAATTGTATGGAATGTTTGGATATGGTTCAATATGGAATTATGTGTAAATATAATCCATTTTGAATTAATATATTTGTGGTGACCACTTGTAGCAATAAATGTAATTAACTACTATAAATGAGACCATAAATAAAGAAATAACCATTCTAACCAATATTGATTTGGGAAAATAAATATAAATAGGAAAATGGTTACAATTCCTAAAATAAATTAGGATGATTGTTGTGGACCCCAATTAGGAAATTTAAATTATAACCGCATTTAGACACGATGTTAAACTCAACTTGTGGTGTAAGCCTGCCCGAAACCAACCGACAAATCCAGCAGCCCCAGGTAGTCAGTTTAATGTGAGGGGTCTAATGCATAAATATAATCGTACTAAGGCATGAGGTTAAGTTCACTTGTGGTAGAAGTCTGTCCGGAACCGACCGACATATCCAACATCCACAGATAGTCAACTTAATGTGAGAGGCCTGGTATGTATGTATATACACACAACAGTCAATAAATAAATAAGAATAGTAATTGTCCACTGGGGTACAATAAATAGAGAACTTGGGACTGATAAATAGTTGCCTTTGGAAAATATGACTATTAGAGTCATAAAGGGAAATAAATAAGAAATAAAAAAAAGAAATGGGTGTAAAAAAAGGGATTAATGGGTATTGATTGTCATTTAATACTAAGTCCAAATTAGGGAAAAAATTAAATAAATATCCTAGAGAAAGGGGAATATAATCTTCCCTATTTATGTCAATAAATTGAACCTAAATGGCGGATACGCTAACATTCGGCGCATAACACATCAGAACAAAAAACAGATGATTTTTATATATATCATAATAATATTACATCAGAGTATAGAATATCAGAGTATCGAAAATAATATGCAGCGAAAAATAAATTTACAATGAATGTAATACAATGCAGCGGAAACAAATAAACTAACACAACGGAAGACTGTCAATGCTCTGGACACAGCTTTAAGCTTTGATCCAGAATCTTGCTAAATGAAATAATCTGCAAAAACAAAACTACTAGTTGTTGATGTGGAAAATACGGGCACCCAGTGTTTTGGTAGAAACATTAAACTCCGAGTCAGTCATGGGACTGGTGTGAGAACTCAAAACAATTATCAAACTTTACTTTAAAATAAGATAAATCAAGGGACCACATTTTATAACACGTAATGGGTTTATCCCCAAGAATACCAGTGCATAAACAACAACCAATAATAAAAATATGGATCTACTATGCATCATACAACATGAAATTTTCTAATCTACCCATTTAGGCTTAATCCCAAATATATTTTTTTCAAAATCCAATTCACTTTACAGAAATTATTTCTTTGAACTTTATCCCCGAGTTTTTATTTCAAACCATTTGAAATACATATCTAGCTTTCCATCAAAGTAGATTTCACTTCGAGATCTCAAACCAGAATCTTTGGAAATATGAATTCCAAAACATAACAATGCTTATAAACAAGTATGCAACCAAATATCGGGAGGTTTCTCCCATCAATAAGGCAAAGGGCGTGTACCTAAGAAACTCGATATATATGTGCACCTCCCACGATGGAGCAGGCTACACTGACAATGCACCTCCCTCGCCCTTGGGGAAAATACACCGCCCAAAGCCATTTAAGGCTATAATACCCATACTTTTAGTCGCATGGGTTACCCGAATCTTTAGCCACATACTAAATCATTTTATATCCCGAAGTGGAAAAGTCATTCACACTAATAGTCACAAGTATAATCAAATCTATATAGATTTCCACTTCCAAATCATTTTGCAACATAATAATCACAAATACTTTCAAACTATAGTACTTCACATCAGCAATTCACACATATGTTCAGTCACTATTAATCACGTAACCTTTGAGCTCGTACATCTCAAAGAAGGGTGTTAAGCAAGAGAATAAATTCTCCACCACCAAACAAATATATCATCAATAGCAACTAATCGGTTATGTGTTGAACTACAATGTCAAACACATAATACATTTCGAAATCATTTCGAATTCATTGGGTTTATGCCTCGAAATCCTTTCTGTTTTTTAAAACATTTTTATAAAACATTCCCTGTACAAAATCGGGGATACATTTCTTTTCACTTAAGAAAATATCATTTCAAAATCATTCATTATATTTGAAATGAACTCAACTACATCGGTAAACATCTCATAGTCAAAGCGTGAAGTATTTCACAATATGTTAGCATACAAATATTTCTACCCAACCCAATGCTAAATGTAAAAGCATATTTTGCTCATAAACAGGTCGAGCATAATCCAAACAATAAATCAATAACTTTCAATATCACCAACCAAGTATATTTGGATTATACCACAACTCATATTTTGGTAAATTTAATCACCATTCATTCATTCAAATCTTATTAAAAAATTATTAAAATTCTTCTTCGTTTTAATCTCTAAAATCATTACTTAATGACTATTCAACTTTCCAGAAATTAATGCTACCTTTAATTGGGTTAAAGAACAAATGTTCTTTAAAACAAAATTCACGATAAACCCAAAATCATCTTCCATTCAAATTGGAATCTTCATGGAAATCATAACAGTATAATCGATATAAATTTCCATATCAAATCAATACTATAATTGGAATAACGACAAGGCCTTTTAAATTCCATAAATAGTAACGGTCTTCCTTTACAGAAGTCCATCTCGATTATTACCAAATCGAATTCCATTCAATTCCAATTTAATATATTAAATTGGAAAACTTTACTTTAGAAAATTTCCATTAAATCTTAATAAAAAGATATATAAATTCCAAATCATCTCTTCACTGTTAATCGGGTTAAAGAACAAATGTTATTTAAAACACCGTTCACGATGAACCCAAAATCCAATTTCATTTCAATTCCAATTAAATATTAATTAATTGGTAAACTTCTCTAAATCTTATTTATAAGATTTATTCTTTTCTCAACTGGGTTTAAGAACAGTGTTATTAAAGGCATCATTCATCACAAACCCAAAATCCAATTTGATATTAAATACAAGGCTCTAAATAGAAATTATATAGGCTTATATTCAGTATCAAATTCTGAAACTAAAGGATATCGTATTGGGAATAACGATATCGGTATCTTCCAAATCCCCACAACAATAACCATATAATCACGGAATCCAATATCAAAATATTTCGAAGAATATTTACATTCAAAACCATTCCAATTCATGCGTTGAATTTTTTTTGTTTATTTTAAAACCCATTTTCAAATCCAATTTATTCATTTAAAAACATTGGATTTCTAATCTATGAACTGAGGCAAGGGATCTTCCCCACCGATTTCGAGACATTCTAGCAAATGCCTCAGGATCTCCCGCAGTGAACCCCTTGGATCTTCATTGTCGGCCATACATCGATGATAAGTTATACCATATACTATATTTTAGCATTGAACCTCCAAAATGGGTCGGTATGTCGACCACTCTAGAGCCACTAGGGACTCAAATCATATCCGAGCCTTCCAATCGGCCCGAATTCCGAGATACCTCGCTTTCCATCAAATAATATGCAACATCCACATATGTAAACAGTCTGGGCTCCATACAATGACATTACTCGTAGCTATAACTAACATATGTCCATTTACATGCAATCACTATCCCGTTTTTGGTTCATATCTGGGGTGTGAAGCTCACGAATTAACGCTACACAAAGCTGTGCTAATTAAAGTTGTGCTTTGATCATCAACCACAAGACTCTGCTTTTCAATAAAAGCCTTGATCATTTGCATTTCAGCATGCCACACTGTCATTCCATACCATACCACTGATTTCCACCAATATATAACCTCTAAGCTCGTACATCTCAGAGAAGGGTATTAAGCAAGAGAATAAATTCTTCGCCACCAAATAGATATATATTTAGCAGAGATCAACGAATACATGTAAAGCAATATAATGTCAGACACACTATCCATTTGTAAGTCCGTTCTGGGTCTGAACGAAACCGGAGGCACCTTATTCCTCGTCACATATGTTCGATACAGGAGAGAGACCCTCGCATATCCGGTCGATATTGAATTTGAACATTTATTTTAATTTACGAAGGCCAGATACCGACTCAAAAAATCATAGAAAAATTATATATAGCTATTTTTAATGATACAGTCATATCAAAACTAATTTTGTCGAATTTGGAGACCGTTTGAAAAATGGCATTTTCTAGTCGATTAAATTTAAACTGAATTTACCAAACACGTTTAAATTTACCACGCTCACATATTAATTCCAAAAATTATGAAATTTTAAACCTGACTATAAATTAACATTCCGGATCCAACAAAAGTGGTTTCGTAAAAAACGGAGGTCGTTTGCAAAATGGCTATTTTTAAGGGCTTTATATATTATTAAAATGTATATAAATTCCGTAGTGACTATTTTAGATTTTAAACTAGACATAACTTTCAATTTATGTTATGAAATCTCAGCTTCTTACATTCGTTAGAAAGATATAGTTAAACATATTCAAACGCTTCTTGTTTTATCCAATTCCGACTTATATTGAATTTTGTATATTCAGTTGAAATTTAAAACCAAATTTTCAAACTACCACGCCATTTCAAGCTCGTTTTATAATTGAATTAAATTTATATAACTTCGATTTAAATAAATTTTTAGTCGTTATTATTTAAAACAAATCATTTTTAATATTCAAAATCCATTAAAATAGCTAAAATTAAAATTTTAAATTAGTTCAGAAATTTTGGGTTATTACATTAATAATTTAAGACATTATTAACCATATAAACCCGTGATACAAATAAATGGTGTACGTATAGTATTTCCGTGTAAAAGAATTAAATGGGAATGACTTAATGACGTAGCCTACTTTATCCCAAAAAGGGAAAGGTGTTAAACGCAAAGGGTGGACAAACGAATAACCTTCGTGTGTAGTCTGCTTCTTGGGTCCTAAAAGGATAAGTAACTAGGGTTAGAGATTCCACCTGGGCATAGGTTTTCCAGTATAGGGGTCTTATGTGGCAAGTGTGTGTTCGCTTACCCAAACCTGGAAATTAAAAGGGTCAGATATGGCCGCCTTTCCTATGGGAAGTAGTAAGTGACAAAGGAGGTTATGTAATAAGGTTAGATAGAAGGTATAAAGAATGATAAAATAACCACTCTCACCTTGTGTGGGGTAAGGGTTCATGTGTGAATGACGGAAGTCTTAACTAGTAAGGCCTGTAGCTAGTGCCCTCTAGTTTCATGTTAACATTCAATATATTATCGAGGGTTAATAGGTGACCAATAGGTCCGCCTAGGGTCTTAAGTGATCAGAGAGAATCTACCCTATCTATCATTGACAGTAAGGCGTTAAATTATAAAGGAGAGGGAATGAGGATATAGATAGAAACCCTAAAATTATGTGCCCACTCTCGATATAATTAACCTGTTAAATTCTGTTATAAAGGCTTTACAAAAATGTGTGCAAATGTCTTATCTTAGTAATATAATTTGGGAATACTGCTTTGGGCTGAATGGTAAAGTCGTGCATTAACATTTACTAGGTTGGGATAGAATCACTAACCTGGTTAGGCATACAGCTTGGGTTGAACCAAACGGAATATATTTGTGTTATAGACTATGTTGTTCATTTCTTAATCACCAGAACTTGCTGTCCTGACCCCCTTCCTCATTACCACCTCCAGGTTTCATAGAGAAGGTCGGGTTCAGAGATGTTTAAGTTTGGCATTGGTTCTCGTTGTCTCTCATGCTTGGTATTGGCAAAGTGACTTATTTGAAAAAGGTAGTTACTTGAGTTAATAATAATTTATCCTATCTTGTTTCCACCGTGAGTTATATTTTCGTACTCTAATTATGCTCATGCTCATTTATTGCAGGTACCATACATACTCTCTATGCTTGGATGTGTTCAAGTTTAGATATTTTTGTCAAAATTTGGGTGTAGAAAAGTATGGGGTGTTACATTTCTTCTTTCTTTACTTCTTTTCCCTCCTCGTGTATTAAGACCATGTCCACTAGTTTTTCAAAGGTTTCTTTCATTGCTACATGTGTCAATGCTAGTTCTTGGAGCGGTTGGTTTAATCCCTTAGCGAACCTCAAGGACTTTTTGTATGGAATATTTACTAACACCAATCCGAACCTTGCTAGTTGGTTAAAATTTTTGACATACTCCTTTATAGTCATGCTCCCCTGTTTCAAATTTAGAAACTTTTACACTTGCATTCCTTCTTCGGTTTGAGATAAAAAGCTTGCCTTAAAGATTATTTTAAAGTTATCCGAAGTATCTACTTCTAGTCCGGCTTGAACTATTTCCCACTAGTATTATGCTTCATCCTTTAGCTTAAAAGATGCTTACTGGAGTCTCCTCCTTTCATCGAGCTCTAACAGGTTGAACTCATGCTCCATTTCTCTTAACCAATTTCAAAATTCTATTAAACTTTCAGTACCGCGAAAAGGATTTCCTTCCATTGCGTTGAAGTCTTTGTAAAGCTTAGAAAAGTTGACTAAGGGAGGAGGAGGAGGAGGCGCTACTACGACTGTAGCTGATGAAGGGACATTTCTTGTACCCCAAAAGGTGTCGTAGCCTCAATGTACATATGAAACCATGGGGGTATGAGAATTCCCTCAGGAAAGTTAGGATCCCTCGATATGTTTGAAAAAGGATGAAACAAGAATTCAAAAAGAGAATCAAAGGAATATTGTAAATAAATTGAGGGGATATGCTTAAAAAAATTACTTTTTATTTGAAAATCCTTTATTGTGAAAGCGGTTTTCAAAAACTTTTTCTCTGATCCTGCAATCTTATGCTTTGATACCAAATGTGACACCCCACGTCCGTTAATGTCACTCTAAAGAGAATGCATTAAGTTTCTCGAAGCACAATAAGTAAACGATAACTAAATTCACAAAACAGATATAAATAATGCAGCTGAAAAGCTTAAACTTTCTATTAATTAGGAAAACAATATTTCAAACCCAAAGTTACAACATCATGTTTTTCTCAAATACTCAAAAGCAATCTGACTCATAATTAGAGTACAAAACCCATAACCACATCCCTTAAGTGTCATTGCAAAAAGCATGAATAAACTGAAGAAAATACTTGAAAAACGAGAGCTATCCAAGATCAAGTAGAATCACGATCATAACTACTGACTACTCCCACTTTAAGAACCTAAGGGGAAAAAGGAAGGGTGATAAGGAAAACAAAAAGGGTCAAACATAAAGTCTGGCGAGTTCTAGTAATTTATAGCATATGTATATGAAAAGGTATCAAAATAGATCAATAATACTGGAACGAAATATACAGTAAAACATGTATATACATAAGAGGTAAACGAGATGTCAAAATAAGTTAAAGGTAGATTAAACTTCTTGCTAGTATCCTAAGAATCAAACTAACTGCACCAATTTTACTAAATTAACAAGAATAGGTGTTACCCTAATTACTATCCATGTGATCGGCTCCCTATTACCCAAATATTCTGTGTTAGCCCCGACAGTAGGGTGTATCAGTGCCTAACCTAGCAACTTATAAAACATAGTAATATCCGTTGGTGTTACTTGTGGCTTAGTTTCCTGTAGTCGGACCCATGCACGCTCTTGACTCCGCCGAAATGAGCCCTGTACACCCATTAAACCTTGAACCTCTTATAATCAATTTCAGTAAAGCGTGCCCTGACCCCTAGGCTTGTGTATCCATGTACCTAAGTTCTAAGATTCTCGACAACCTGATACAACAACTAGACTTGGGACCTCTTTAGCTTATTATTTAACAGGTGTAACTTAGCAGGTTTAAGTGAAATAATAAGCCCGATTGTAAAATTACATTTATACAAATGTTATTAGTGTACAACCCTTCTCCCCCAACAAGCACCTGCCCAGATGTGTAATTAGACTTACAGTAATTTACTCAATTTTCACATTTGGTACATGTCATACTTAATATCATATTAAGTTCATTTTAACCCATTATCATGTCGCATGTTCTTCCTAACATGTAATTACCCAATTTTAAAAGAATAACATGTGATTATTCCAATTCTTATAGATTAACATATAATTATCTCGACCTAATAGATTAATATTTAATTATCCCAATTCTTACAGTCAAGGGTTTCAATACATAATATGCCCAATTTTCCTCATTTATATGTCATTATCTAATAATTCCAATTTGTGTTCTTTATACGCAATTAACGTAATAGCTTAGACATGAGTAGCCTAGGTTTAGTGTAGAATAAAATGGAAAAAGGGAGAAAAGAGATCTAAGACTGATAAAGGCATATGGAAAAGACTATAAATAAATAAAGGCATAATATGAAAAAGAAAGATTAAAGTACATAATTTAACTTGTAGACCCGACTAGAAAAATTGTATAAACATTTATATGGATTTCTTTATGCATTGTTTATATCAGATCCAATCTTACTTACTGTCCAAAATCTTTTAAATAAAATTCTAAAAATCACATAGAACTCATAGTGGGACTTGGTGAAGAGTATATGGATACGCTACTGTAGAAAATGTCCACTTTAATCTTGTATTGGTGTAGAGTAATCTAAATTGTCCTTGCTAATATATGTATAGGCATCACCTCGATAATTCTATGCACATATTTATCTCAGAAAAGATTTGGAGGAAGGAGGAAGAAATGGTTTTTTGTAGTGTAGAACAAATGAGGTTACATGCCTTTATGTAGACTACCTAGGACAATCCATCACCGTCAAATATCAGGGTTTTAATCCAGTCCGTACACTCAGTGTTGAGTCAGCAATGAATACAGTTCGCAAAACAATCCAGGTTCGTCACTCAGAACCCGCTCAGAACTGGGGATCGACCCTAGGGTCAACACAGCCCCTCATGGGTCAACCTATGGGTTGACCCGGGCTGAGCGTGGGTCGCCCCATAACGGGCCTAGTTCCTGCTTAATTTTCCCGCTTGCTTCGTTCGAAAATTCTGGAATTAATTTTATTATTATATTTACATATAAGCTCCTTACACGCATAAAACTTCTAATGCTCGTAACTTCTTCATATGTTATTCGTTTTATGCAAACTTGGGGTTTATCTGAACTAGAATTCCGAGACGAACGCAACGACAATGCTGGTTTCACTTAATTCTTTATATTTCCCGATTTATTACGTTAATATATGGTTTATTGTATTTGATTTTTTTGGGGTGTTAACTAAAGTTAGAGGCGTATTTTTTCGTTTCACGGAGAAGTTAGTTTGGGTTGTTTTGCTTCCCCATGCTAGATTCCCTGATTTGTTTTCTATTAGTTTAGTTTACTTGCATTTGTTTTAGTTTAGTTTTTTTAGTTGTTTTTTCCTTTTTAGTCCTATTTAGTTTTTTTTGTTTATTTGTTTTACCTGTTTTCTTATACTAAAAAAAGTTTCAATCAATTAAATGCCACAGTAACAAAGGATATATAGTACAAGCTACTTAACTACTTTGGACGAATAGTCATACCGCACTGTAAAGTTTCTTTAACTCTATAGGTGTTGCTGCTGCTAACAAAATAATAGAAATTTCTTTTAAAGATTTTCTGTAGAGGCCGTAGCTTTCTTGTACAATTTTTGTTTTGTTTTTGCAATTATTCTTGTTTAATTATTGTGTTGCCTAAAATTTCCAAATAAAATTTGGAAGGAACAAATTTCCATAACTAAAGTAATAACTCTAATTCGTTTTTCAACTTTAAAAGACAATATACATTCGTTGGGATCAAAACTCAAGCTCATTAGGACAAACAAATTGGGTTAGATATCTTAGTTTTGAGCATTTATTTTGCTTATTCTATTATGAGGATTTGATCTATTTCTTTTGTAAATGACGATGATACGTATTACATTAGGAATCTTTTGATATTCTAGAAATTTAAAATTTCTAATATGTCTATTTAATTTAATTTGCAAAATATTAAACTACAATAGTGTATTTTGTAAAATTGATCCTCTCAGGGGCTTGATTGTCGATATACTGTAGTTCAATTTATTGAACTATTAGCAAAGGAGGTTGCATACTACCCGTAAAACATGGGTCGTATTCCTTGGTTAATATACTATACATGAATGGCCATGAGACGCTCTTCCCTCTTCAAATCGAGATTATCAACAAGTTATATATACTTTAGTAGGTTATTTATTTTAAATAAGAGCTATTTGTGTCAACCCTAAGTCTAGGATTTCCTTTGTTTGCATTTGACTAAGATGAGTGAAAAAAAATTTAGCCACCATAATTCTCCTAGGGGGTCTCAAATAAACCAAAAAAAGTTCAAATGAGATCGATCAAAATTGAATTAATCATAACTTTCAAAATCTCAATGTCGGAATGGATAACCCTTACTACATCGAGATCGAGGTTACCCAACTAGGACAATCCAACCTTCTGTGATAGTATTCCCACCAGCCAAAGGAAATTTTGAGCTTGAGCATTCTTTTTTCCATAGGGTACCAAAATTCACTGGCTTAGAAAATGCTTATGAATTTCTTAGTGAATTCGAACTATACACATCCACAAATCAAATGCAACAATTATCTAATGAATCAGTCAAGCTAATGCTAATTCCATTCACAATACTTAAAAGCGCTAAAAGATGGCTGAATTCTCTTTCAAAACATTCAATACGAAGTTGGGATGAATTTGTTACTGTATTCTTAAAAAGTTTTTCCCATTTCACTAAACTTTAAAAATCGGAAACTGAAATAAATTAGTTCTCTCAAAACGAGGGGGAAACTTTTTCAAAGTACTTTGAGAGATTCAACCAATTATTATATAGTTATCCTCGACATGCAATCCTTAAACACAACTTGTGTCAAATTGCATATGAAGGGCTAAACTATATGACTATGACACAATTAGAATCAATGTGGGGGAGAATATATGACTATAGTACCTTGAGGAATTCTTAGAATATGATCTTGAAATGGACTTGCAATGGGAGACAATTCATGTTCCCATATGTACTTCTACTAGAGGAGTGCATGTCGTAGATCTAAATCATTTTCCCTTAGAAACCCAAAATCCTCAACTCGGAGAAGGACTACCTTATTATTACCCTCAAGACCAAGTCAATGTCAAAGCTAAAAATAGTCTTACTTCATCCACGTAATGTAACAACCCGAATTCCGATAGATCGATTTTTTTTAAATTCTAATCTATCGAAGCTCGTGTTGGTTTGTCTGGTATCCTATAGAAATGACAGAGATATAAAGTATATCAGAGCTCAAAAACCATCTTATAGCGGAATGGATAAAATATAATATAACCAAAATATAGCCTTACCAAGATAATAATACTGCCTAACCAGTGTCCAAAGCTAACATATCTCCGCCACAAATCTAACATGCGGGTATGTTATGAGGAGGGGGTCAGAACACAAGTCCTAATGACTGGATTTAAACTACACATTTGTAATAATCCTACATATATTGTTCAGTTATATTCTCTTATTTATTAGGTTACCTGTGTTAATAGCACTCATGGCTCTCCCAATAGGTTAACCTAATACAACATATATATGTAGCTACCCCCAATTAAGTTACCCTCTATGGTACCCCACTCGCACGGTCTCCGCCGTAACGCTACAGAAATATACGCAGTCCCTCATCCAATATTGGAGCGACGTACGAATAAATATAACAATGCTACGTTTCGCATAGTCTCACCATCGCCATGCTACGTAAGCGTATAGACTGCCACCTTCAAATCATTCGATTGAGTTCAGATTCCATCACATAGTAATGCCCTAAAGTTTACGATACACCACCCGGATCTGACATACATGTATCTAGACTTTCTCATGTATGTATCATTAATCGTACTCGATGCCGTAACCTTTACGATACACCATCCGAAAACGGTATGCATATATCCGCACATATTATCTACTGTGCACCGAGTTCCGTAACAGGACGGTATCATAAACACGGAATTCGGTCGAGAGCTTTTTCATATATCTATATACACAGATGCTATGGTCTGCATTTTCGCTATGGCTATGGTCCTACCTGTCCCCTCCCTCAACTAGTGAAAGACAAATATAAGCGAGAGCTAGTGATGTGGCCCTAGAGAAAACAACAAACAACAAATCCTAATTGGTCTGTCCCTCACCCAGAGCCTTGATAGTAAAACGTCTAAGGTCTTTTAGTTTAGCTCTCCGTCTTTCCGCATCACGCATTAGGTATCACGCTGACTTTCGATGGTTGGTACCCAACGACTACTATAAAAAAGATGGTTATACCCACCAAAGCCAAACAAGAATGGTCGTAATCCGCCTAGTCACGAGGCAACATGATCGTCGAATCATGTAACACCCCGTAATTTTAACAACACTAAAGGGAAAAATTAAAGAATAATTAATTTAATATTCAGAATTAAGGGAAACTTATTGTGCCATTGCGCCCGTCGAAATTCTGGTCAAGATAGACACTTGGTTTGTGTAAAACGGATACTTTATGAAGAAGTTATGAAGGTTTGAAGTTTGTATACGCATAATAGAATATATATATACACAAGGTCCAAGAGTTCAAAAATTAGGTCCAGAAGTTCAAACTCGTTCAAATCACGAAAATCTGGGTGAGCGGGAAAAATCCCACCCAGGGGAGTCGACCCCTTAAGGGGGGTGTTGACCCCTGGGTCGATTCCTCAAGGGGGGTGTTGACCCATTGGTCGACCCCCTAAGGGGGGTCAACCCCCTAGGGCAGACATGGTAGTTATGGTTTGGGGGCTGGCATTTATAAATATGGCTCCATTTCTCTTGTTTTCTACACTGAAAAATAATGGAGGACTTGATGCTGTCAATGCCCAGACTGAATCAAACCTTTTCCTTCTTTTGGAATCAAGTTATTCAAGCATAGATCTTTGATTTAACCTCTGCTATTCTTCTTCTATCTTTCTATATCCAAACATTGTGAGTTTAAGTTACTTTAGATTTAAATAATTAAAAAATAAAACATGGTATGACTGTAATTTGGATATATGCCTGTGACTGCTTGAATCATATCAGATTTGTAATAACTCGTGAATCCATGATATTCTGGCATAACTATGACTTGGATCTTAACCTTTATCATGTCATATCTACCTTTAATTATAGATATAATTCACTATTTAGATCACCTTGTACCTATCATGTTGCGGTTAAATTGGATCTGTTACTAGTTAGACATCTAAATTATTGTTTAGATCTTATCATGCCTATTATGACATCCCTATTATGTTAGAATCAGTTCTATTATCTCATGTTCACCAGATCTGTTCTTATATGCCCATCTTATCAATATGCCACTATATGTTTATGTCAATTTTGTTAGTATAATCATTTATGTCATCTTCCCATCATCTTTCCCTTTTATTTTATATAGCCTAGCTACTTTCGAGCCTAACCATGTCGCTGAAATATGCGAACGCATTAATCGGGGAACGTG
Organism: Allium sativum; assembly: GCA_030737875.1. NCBI lineage: Eukaryota > Viridiplantae > Streptophyta > Magnoliopsida > Asparagales > Amaryllidaceae > Allium > Allium sativum. The sequence goes on along the minus strand of CM060909.1, from coordinate 671,673,363 downwards.
GGGGGAAAAACATTGAAATTGGGCATAACTTGTAAATGGGGAATTTGGCATAACTTGAATAATGTTTATGAATATGAATTTAGGGCATGTAATTTATTATGGACATAATTGGGGAAAAAAGGGCATGACAACCTATAACGACATAGGTAAAATTGGCTAATAATGAAACTCCTTGGATTTCGTAATTAAAAACTGTAACTGCGCCTAGACACGAGGTTAGATTACACTTGTGGTGGAAGTCTTCCTTGAGCCGTCCGGCATATCCAACGACCGCAAGTGGTGAATCTAATGTGAGGGCTCTAGTTGCACAAACACGCGACATGCTAAGACACGAGGTTAATCCCAACTTGTGGAAGAAGCCTGCCGGGAACCAACTGACATATCCATCATCCGCAAGTGGTAGGCTTAATGTGAGGGGTCTAGCACATTGTAACCATAAATGGACATGGTAATGAATTGGAATACTTAACCTGGTTGAATCCATAAGGATTGTATAAACGTATACATGAATAGGGGTTAAGTAGACTTGTTGAATACAGTGGGTGGGTTAAGTAAATCTGGGTTGAGGGGGTAATACTTATATATAGGCCCACAAACTTAACCTATTGGGGTTATGTAATTAAAGACACTGTTAGGTAAGCATAATCTGTGGAAATGATGGGGTTATGTAATTAAAGGCAATGTTAGGTAAGCATAACCTGTGGAAATGATGGGGTTACGTAATTAAAGACACCGTTAGGTAAGCATAACCTATGGAAATCCTAGTGAGATACAAGACAAGGGGAGAGCTTGTATCATCTCGTGTGGGGGACCCATTTCAGTCAGTAATCCATAAAACAGTATCAGATGACTACTCCGTCCTAGGTCAGAATGGGGACACGCTTACTGGGCTCATTGTAAGAGATCCAAACGTGGAGGATGGTGTGGGCGGCGCAAACCGACCGGGACATGTGCGTGCATGTCTGGGAAGAAGGGGATAAGACAATCGTGACACCAGTAGATATGGTTGTGCATATCAACGAAGGGTTTCCACTTTAGGAAGTGATACCTCCTACTGTGGGGCCAACATAGGGTATCTACGGAGTAGGGAGCTGGTCGATTAGGGTAGTAGTTAGGGTACATCTAGATGTATGCCTAATTCTACCATCTTATAGTTGTTGGGATCATCTCATTCTGGTTATACTAGTATCGGTGCAGAGAATCAGAGTAATTATTAGGGAAGCGTATACACTCTATCATTTTTACCTTGTTACACCCGCGTTTTGTGATATTATCTCTCTTATCCGCTTTATATGCCTTTCATGATACTTTTACTTATTCATTTTCTAAAAGTAACTGGACTCACCAGACTTTATGTCTGACCCTTTTTATTTCCTCTTCTTTCTTCTGTTCCCCCCAGGTTCTCAGGGAGGGAATACTCAACTTGACCAGGATTCTGCTATCATTTGCTGGAGCTACTTATATGTATTGATCAAGCCCCTATCCTACTTACTATGGCTATGTTTTATTTGGGGATTTTGCTTCTATTATTTTGTACTCTGATGTTTAAGTACAAGACAGAAGTTTTTATGATGTACTGGTTTTTATGTAATTCAGACATATGATGTTTTCGAACCACGATGCTTTATGATTAATAAAGTTTGTTTTTATCCTGCTGCTATTTTATATCTGTCTTGTAATATTTCTGTTTACCTATAACGCTTCACAAAACTTAATGCATTCTCTTAATGAGTGACATTAATGGACATGGGGTGTCACACTTGGTATCAGAGCTGAAGGTTACCAGATGAGATAAAAGTTTTTGAAAACTATTTTCAAAAAGGTTTAAAAGGAAGGATTTTCCCAAAAGAAAAGTCTGTTTTGAAAAACATATTCCCCAAAGCCATATGTACTATCTTTCGATCCTTTGTCTGAATCTCTTTCCTTTTCAGCATGTCCAAGGATCCTAATATTCCAGAGGGTGTTACGATACTAGGCCAGTTCAGTAGGTATCTAGAGGCCACGACGCCTGCCGGTGTCCAAGCTGACGTTCCTCCCCCAGCTGCACCCATCGTTCCTCCTCCTCCACGTGCAAACAATTTCTCTAAGATCTACAAAGATTTCCGGGCTATGGGAGGAAAGCCATTCCATGGAACCGAGACGTTCGTAGAGGCAAGGAATTGGCTCAAGGAGACAGAGGACTGGTTTGGAATTTTCAATGTGGACAGTTGTAGGAAGATTCAGCTAGCCGCCTGGCTATTGAAAGATGAAGCTTCGTTCTAGTGGGAAGTAACCCAGGCGGGGCGTCTGGTGGAGACATGGGATGATTTTAGATAGAGGTTTGAAATGAAGTTTCTTTCTCAAGCTGAGTAAAGCATGCAAATGGATAGGTTCTTGGCGCTCAAACAAGGAAACATGACTGTTAAAGACTATGTGAATAAATTCAACCAACTAGCATGGTTTGGATTGGAATTGGTGGATACTCCGCATAAGAAAGCTTTGCGGTTTGCTAAAGGGCTGAATGAACCCCTTCACGGGTAAGCTATGTCCCATATTCCAATGGAAGCTACTTTTGAAGGGCTTGTTGATATGGCTTTGATGCTTGAGGAAGACAAAAGAGAAAAGAAGGAAGTTAAGGCTGAGGAAACAACGCAAAACAAGAAAGTATGGCCCAAGAAAGGACAACACCAACAACAATAGAAGAAGGGCGGAAAGAATGACCAAGCTAAGAATAAGAGGAAGTGACATAGTTGCGGATGAGAGGGCCACGGTAAAGGACTGCAAAGAAGGAAGAATTATTGCTTCAATTGTGGATAGGTTGTACACTTTGTTAAGGAGTGCCCAAAGAAACAGGGACAAGGTCAAAGGACATGAGCTTCTCAAGGGCAGGTGCATGCTCTCGCGACCAATGCTCCAGATAGGGGTAGGAAAATTTCCATGGAAGGTTTGATTTCTCTTTCCAGTCATCATATTATTCTGGTGCTTCACATTCATTTATATCTAGTTTTGTAGTTGATTCTCTGTACTTAAATACTAGAATGGTGGTGGATCCCGAAGTTTTCTCAAACCCCATTGGTGGTTCGACTCATTTGTCCATGATTTGTTGGGGTTTAGGAATATCTATCTTAGGCGTCGAATTTGAGTGCGACACATATGTGCTCGGGTTTATGGGCTATGGTTTGATTCTAGGGATGGATTGACTAGCCATGTATGGTGCCATTTTGAATTGTGAGAATAGCGTTGTTAGGCTTCTGACTTGTCATGGGAGGACCCTCGAGATTTCTTGTTACCTACAAGGGTATGATATGCTTAGTTTCCTAGAATATCTAGATGCATCTATCGATGATCTGCAATCTGTTCCAGTAGTCCGTGATTATTCTTATGTTTTTGATGAGGTATGGGGCTTACCTCTGAGGGGCGAGATCGATTTTCGTATATATTTTGTGGATAATGCAAAGCCAGTCGCATTACCTATGCGCTATATGGCTCCAAGGGAAAGGAGGGAGCTTAGCAAACAAGTAGGAAGGCTGCTTGAGAAGGCGTTTATTAGGCGAAGCATATCTGAATGGGGTGCTCCAATAGTATTCGCGACTAAGGCGGATGGTTTGCTTCACTTGTGTGTATACTATAGGGAGTTGAATATACTCACTAAGAAGAACAGGAATCCAATTCCAAGGATAGATGACTTGTTTTACCAACTTGTTTGTGCCTCGATCGGTATTCTCTCAATTAGACTTGGCTACAGGGTTTAATCAGTTGAGGGGGCTGAGGACAATATAGACAAGACCGCTTTTAGGACTCGGGATGGTTTCTTTGAATGGCTAGTTATGCCTTTTAGGTTGACAAATGCACCTGCCTATTTTGTTGATCTAATGAGTAGGGTGTTTCAAGAGTTTCTAAATAAATTTGTCGTGGTCTTTGTTGATGATATCTTGATCTTCTCAAAGAGCGACGAAGAGCATGCCCAACATTTTGAGAGAAGTTTGGAAAACTCTTCGTGTGCATCAGCTTAAGGCAAAGTTCTCCAAATTCCATTTTTGGAGAAAAGAGGTGAGATTCCTAGGGCATGTGGTTTCCAAAGATGGGATAGCAGTAGATCCTGAAAAAGTAGTTGCAGTTCAGGATTGGCAAGTTCCAAAAAATGCAATAGAGGTGAGAAGCTTCCTTGGATTGGCAGGCTATTATAGGAAGTTCATTAAGGACTTCACAATGATATCAGCCCCACTCACCAAGATGACAAAGAAGAACTTGGCATTTTCATGGGATATAGATTGTGATGTTGCTTTCCAACGATTGAAGAGGGCTCTGACAACAGCCCCAGTCTTGACCTTGCCTGATGGGAATGAAGTGTTTACAGTTTACACCAATGCATGTAGTACATGGCTTGGTGCGGTTTTGATGCAAGAAGGGAAGGTAGTGTGTTATGCGGGTAGATAACTAAGGGTTCATGAGAAGAACTACCCTACCCATGATTTAGTGCTAGATGCCATAGTATTCGCGCTTAAGATGTGGCGTCATTATTTTCTTAGAGAGATGTTCGAGTTATACATCGATCATAAATTTTTCAAGTATCTGTTCTCATAGAAGGATCTTATTTTAAGGCAAAAAAGCTGGATGGAGTTCCAGCTTCTTATGATTTTGAGATCGCTTATACCCCTGGCAAGGGTAATGTGGTGGCAGATGCATTGAGTAGTCAGAGGATGGCCTTAAGTCCTCTGTTTGTGGAAAGGAAATACTTGAAGTTCATATCAGCTTTTTATTTTAGACCCTCCACCGAGTTATTGCCTGGTTTGTTTGCATCACTAGAGATACGACCTACTCTTATGGATCAGATAGGAGCTTTGCAGCTAGATGATCCACAAATTTCAGACATCTTGGATAGGCTCAGTAAATGGGAGACTTCTAGTCACCTCAATAGATATTCCATTGGCGATAAAGGGTGGTTGCGACGAGATGGAAGGCTTTGTGTTCCCAAAACTGGAAGTTTGTTAAAGGCTGTACTAAAGGAAGCCCATCATTCTAAGATGACTATTCATCTGGGCGGTGATAAGATGTATAGGGACATGAAGAGGATTTTCTTTTGGGCTGGGATGAAGAAAGATGTGGCAGAGTTTGTTTCCCAATGTTTGATTTCTCAGCAAGTCAAAGCTGAATAAAAGAAGTCGGTGATTTAATTCATACTTTGGAGGTTCCACATTGGAAGTGGGAGAGTGTCTCTATAGATTTCATAGATGGTTTGCCTAGATCAAGAAAGGCAACACCAGTATTTGGGTTGTGGTGGATAGACTTACTAAGAGTGCTCATTTCATTCCAGTTAAAAGCAAGAGGATGACAACTTGGTTGGCAGTCATTTACGTTCGTGAGATAGTCCGTCATCATGGAGTACCTTCCAGCATCGTAAGTGATCGTGACCCATTTTCACCAGTGGATTTTGGAGGAGCTTGTAAGAAGCATTAGGTACACATTTGTGTTGAGCACCGCTTATCACCTACAGGCCGTTGGACAAATGGAGAGGGTGAATAGAGTTCTAGAAGATCTTTTGAGGGTGTTTATCCTAGACTTCGGAGGGACTTGGGAGGAGCATCTTCCTTCAGTAGAGTTTGCCTACAACAACAATTATCAAGCTAGCATTGGAATGTCACCCTTCGAAGCATTATGCGGACGACCATGTAGGTCCCCAACCTGTTGGTGGGACTTTACAAAAAGACTATTACTTGGACCTGATATGGTTAGGGAAATGTCCGAGAAAATTGATCTTATTAGACAACGAATGAAGAGCGCTCAAGATACGAAGAAATCCTATGCTGACAAGAGAAGACTAAAATTGAATTTGAAGTAGGAGACATGATTTTTATTAAGGTGTCGGCTTTGAGGAATGTGGTTCGCTTTGGATTTGTAAGGAAGTTGGCACCAAGATTCGTAGGGCCATTTCCCATTATAGAAAGGATTGGCCAAATGGCCTATAGAGTAAAGCTACAAGAGAGGCTATCCGGCGTTCATGATGTTTTCTACATTTCTCATTTGCAGAAGTGCTTGCATGATACCACAGAAATAGTTGAGCCGAGTATATTAGAGGAAGTAGAGGTGGAACGGGAGGCGACAATCAGACGAGTTCCTACCCATATTCTTGGATCAGAAGTTAAGAAGCTATGCAATAGAGAAGTCAAGTTGATGAAGGTTCAGTGGGGAGATAACCCAGAGGATGCGACCAGGGAAACCACAGACAAGATTCTTGCATCGTACCCTTTTCTTTTAGAGGGTATGTTCTTAACTTCCTTTCCAAAGCTTTTATTTATGCTTGTTTCTATCATTTAAGTATGACCTATCGATCGAATCTTCGACCTTTAGGTAGGAATCCCATGGATGTAAACATGTGTTTGAGACATGTTATGTTTGATGGATGCAAGTGTTTGCTAGTGGTTGCTCGTGGATGCATATACACACACATTAGGCACTAGATCGGCTCAATCACTCTCATACTGCATATGGATGTGTGTGCATTTCTCTTCTTTTAATGGATGGAAATGGATGTTCATCATGTGGATGTTGCATTTGGATGGATGATTGTGCATCCATATAGAACTTACATGTTATAGTAGGATTATTGCATACATGTTGGATTCATGGCACTAACATACATTGCATTAGGAGATCGACTGAATTAGTAGACCGCCTGATCTTCGCATTAGTATTGGGACATATACACACACCTTTTCATATGTTCATATAAGCATTAGAAATCTTTTAAGGACAATGGATGCCTATGATTGGTGGATGAGTAGATGGGTAATGAATGGTAGGATATATATTCATCTTAACTTGGAGATTTCGGGGACGAAATCCTTTGAGTAGGGGAGAATGTAATATCCCGTAATTTTAACAACACTAAAGGGGATAAATTAAAGAATAATTAATTTAATATTCATAATTAAGGGAAACAGACTACGGCATTTTGTCCGTCTCGAAATTCTGGTCAAGATAGACATTTGGTTTGCGTAAAACAAACACTGTATGAAGAAGTTATGAAGGTTTGAAGTTTGTATACCCACAAGAGAATGTATATATATATATATATATATATATATATATATATATATATATATATATATTTATAGGGTCCAGGGATTCAAAAATTAGGTCCAGAAGTTCAAATCCGTTCAAATCCGTTCAAATCACGAAAATTTGGGTGAACCAGAAAAATTCCGCCCAGGGGAGTCGACCCCTTAAGGGGGTGTCGACCCATGGGTCGAACCCCCTAGGGCAGACGTGGCTGTTAGGGTTTGGGGGCTGGAAGCTATAAACATGGCTCCATTTGTCTTATTTTCTACACTGAAAAATAATGGAGGACTAGATGTTGTCAGTTTCCAGATTGAATCAAACCTTTTCCTTCTTCTGCAATCAAATTATTCAAATGTCGATCTGTGATTCAACCTCTTCTATTCTTCTTCTATTTTTTTAGATGCAAACACTGAGTTTAAGTTACTTTTAGATTTAAATAATTAAAAAGCAAAACATGATACGACTGTAATTTGGATCTATGCCTTTGATTGCTTGAATCATATCAGATCTGTCATAACTTGTGAATCCACGATATTTTAACATAAATATGACTTGGATCTTAACCTTTATTATGACAGATCAACCTTTGATTATATACCTAATTCACTATTTGTAATAACTTGTGAATCCATGATATTCAGGTTTCCAGATTTACAGATTACTTAATTTATAACTAAGTACAACTTATCTCATTATATGTGATCTCATTCCCCTACAGTTTATTATAACCTAAGTTATAATTTCCACTTGTCCCTAGGACAAGCCAACCTACTATTGTTCTTTTTTCCCGTCAGGTTTAATTTATAATAGGTTATTATCATTCGTCGTTCATTCCATTTCTTTTACTATTGTAACTTTCATTCATTTCCATTAATCACAATTAATGCAATTTATTTCTATCTTATTATATACATATATTCATATATGTGTTTATGCACTAGATCTCTAACAGTAACCCGACCACTTATGGATGTTGGATTTGTCGGGCAGTTCCGGGCAGACTTCTACCATAAGTTAGACTTAACCTCGTGTCTTAGCACCATTACATGTATATTTACGCACTAGACCCCTCACATTAAATTAACCACTTGTGGATGCTGGATTTGCCGGGCGGTTCCGGGCAGACATTTACCACAAGTTGAATTTAACCTCATGTCTAAGTGCGATTACAATTTCTTAATTGCTATAAATTTTCCATATATGTTGGCTAGCTTGTTGATCAAGCCACCAAGGTCCACACACGAGGAAGACATGGTGCTTCATCCCTTTGATCCTTGAAGTCTCGATCGCGATCGCTCCATCCAGGTCGGTTCGCTATGTCTCCTCCAGCTCGCGATCGCCCCCTATAGCCTCGAACCGACCCGCTCCTGTCCTCACGATCCGATCCGTTCCCAGAAGCCAAGCTGAGGGTTATGACCCAGTCATTCACGATCCACAAACATCGGATCCAGTGACACCTGTCCATAACTGTCATATTGACCAATTCTCCAACAAGCCACGAACTAGTCCGAGATTCTCGAGATTTGTGCCACGTATGACCACGATCCGCCTAAAGAAATCAGCTATAAATAGCGCAGGACTTGGCATTTTTGAGGATCTTTTGGCAGTATTGAGTATTGATTCCACCATTACTGTCATACCACTATTTATTATCAGTTTTACTTCGAGATTACTGAGAGAAATCATAATTGTAAGAGTGAGTTTGAGAGAAATCATTGGTTGTACTAGCATTCAAAGTATAATCAATAGCATATAAAGTGGACGTAGGCTCGTTAACGCCGAACCACTATAAATCTTGTGTGTTCTCTTCTTTTTCCTCATTTTTCAGTTATAATTCTCTACGAATCAGAACAATTCGGGTGTTAGAGCCAAATTTTGATCTAACATTTTGGTGCTTTCACAGACAACTGAACTCAGGATATTGGATTGTTTCTCCGTTGTTTGGATATTCAAGTCCGAAGAAAACAGTCCTGAAACCTCACTGTTCAGACTTTTGAAGATTTCAACGATACCTGATATCATGGCTGGAAAGAAGTCTAAGGAAGTACGAGCTTCACAGGCGAATGAAGCTGCGAATGAAGCGATTGAAGAGTGCGTGCATGAACAGGTCAACGAAGGACCCTCGGATCGCGGAACGGAGATGGCGAACCGAACCGTGGAGGGCGACGCGAACCGAACAGCTGAAGGGGTCGTCACCCGGTCCCACGATAACACCACGAAACCCCCCTCCCAATGTTACCACGATCTGATCCCAGGGGGGGGGGAGGGGGCGCTGCGGGCCACCGACACCAATCCACCACGATCCAAAGTGATGACCGGATTACAACTCGACCTGGAAAGGAGCCTATGGCTCACTCTTCCCGTCCTGGTCCCTATGTTCGACCTGGCTCAAGCTCTCTGCGCATAAGGGAAAATGTTGATGATCGGTATGACCCCTCTGCTCCAGTTACTGAAGGAGATCTCTCTCGCTTCGTTGAAATATGGGATAGGCTGTTTGACGAAATAGCTGCTCAAAGGCAGGAAAGCTCCATGCTGCGACAGAATTTGACTGTTATGGATAGACGTCTGGATGATCTTGTAAGGCAAAGAACGCCTCCTCCAATCCGTCTGCTCACCCCAGAGTACTCTTCTTCATCGGAGGAATTGCCAAGACCTCCGCGACGACCGTATGAGCGGGCTAAAAACATAGAACAACTCTGATTTGGAACCTTGCCATCACGAGAGGAAGAGACGCTTGGTGCAGGACCCTCAAACTGCAACTTGAATGATCATGCCGCAACTCCTAGAGCTCGAGTTGTGGATAATCCTGTTGAGAATAGACCACCTCAGCCCCTCCGCCGTACAAATACTCATAGTAACAGGGGGCAGCGAAGCCCAATCCGAGCTCAGGACTTCGTGGATGTTCCTAGAAGAGAGATCGGAGAATTCCACCAAGCTAGGAACACTGACCCCGAGCCTCCGATGACTAGAGCAAATGTTGCAGCTATGGTCCATCAAAGCCTGGCGGATAACCGTGGACAAAGGAATGAAGACCGGGGAATTGATCGCAGCCACACCCCTTTTACCGACGACATTCTAGATGTAACATTCCCGAGGTGCTTCAACATGCCTCAGATGAACCGTTACGCGGGTAGATCTGATCCAATCCAACATCCAATGAGATATTCTTGGTCAATGACCGCTGTCGCAGCTTCTGACGCTGTAAAGTGCAAAGCATTCCCTATATTCCTGGAGGATGTAGCGTTATTATGGTTTACTGGCTTACCAGCAAGATCAATTTCCAATTTCAGGGAATTGAGTGAAAAGTTCGTAGAACAGTTCCGCATTTATGCACAAAGGTCGAAAAGTGTGATTGACCTGTTCCTTGTCAAACAACAACCAGGTGAGAGCTTGAGGGTGTATCTGGATCGTTTCAACCTAGCCGCCACCGAAGTCAAGGATCCCCATGAGCCGACTGTTGTGGCAGCCCTAATTGATGGGGTAGATAAAGACACTGAATTTGGGAGATACCTGGCTAGCAAACCACCTCATACTAGAGAATTGTTTTATGAGAAAGCAAACGTACGCTTACGTCAGGAGGAGGTATATGCTAACTGGGAGATGAAAATGGCAAATAAGGAGGAAATCCAAAGTAATGTCGCCATATAGCAAACCGGAGACAGCTCGGGAAAGGTTGAAGTTAACGTTGGGAACCGAAGCCAGGGCGGCGACCGCCAATCAGGAAACAATGGTACCAACAGTAATGGTAATAATCGGAAGAGAAATCGGGGGAACGATTCCCAGAGAAGGACCCGTCCCAGGTCTTTCGAAAGCTATACGCCAATAAACGATACTTTAGAGAATATATTCGTCGACTCGTACAACGTTCTCCAACATAAAAGGCCTCCTCCAAGAGATTCGATGGAGAAAGAACGTGAGACGGGGAAGTTTTGTCTCTTCCATCAGACTCACGGCCACTCTACAAATGAATGCTGTAATTTGAGAGACGTAGTTGAGAGGTTGCTCCGAGAAGGGAAGTTGGATGAGTACCGGGTGACTCCCAGAGACAAGGAGCAAGCTATTCAGACCTCGAACCAAAATCAGAATCAACCTACTGCCAGGCCAACTGTCCAACAAAAAGGAAAGGATCTTGTTATCAATACCATAATCGGAGGGCTTCACCTATCTGGGCATAGTTACAAGGCGATGGACCAGTACGTAAACGCAGCAAAGCATCATCTTGAGGCAGGAGATTGTAGCAACCCTGAGGACAGTGTCCTGGTAAAACAACAAAAGATGATGTCGGACGACGTCATTTTCCGCAACCGAGAGAGTATTGGAGTCCACGCTTCGACCGAAGATCCATTTGTGATCACAGTTCCTATTGACCCGGCCACTGTCCATAAAGTTTTAGTGGATAACGGGAGTTCAGTCAATATTCTATTCAAAAAGACGTTCGATCTAATGAACCTTGAATTAAAAGATTTAAATCCATATGAAGGATGGATCCGTGGATTTAACGGGGCTTCAACTGCTCCAATAGGATATGTAGAGCTGCCGGTAACACTTGGGGAAGGAGAACGCCAGAGAGTGTGAATTCTTCCCTTCGTGGTTTTGGATATTGAGTCCCCTTATAATTCCTTCTTGGGCCGACCAGCCCTAGCAAAGTTCAGAGCTCGTATAGCCCCATGGTGCTTGTTATTGAAGTTTCCTACGGAAGCTGGTGTTGGCATAGTCAGAGGAGATCAGGTTGCTGCACGTGCATGTTACATTGCAGAGCTAAAGCTACTCCATAAAGGAAAAGATATTGAGACTAAAGACGCTTCTTCCCCCACAAGGGAGGAGACGTCATAGCAATTAAAGAGAATGACTATAGGTGAGTCGCCCAGAGAACTGCCTGAGGATATAGATCCCAGAGAGGACGAAGAGACTGGGGGCAGAATGGCGACTCCCAATGAAACGACTGTGGATGTACCAATCGATGATAGCGACCCAGAGAAGGTCCTGAAGATTGGATCCAATTCGAGCTAAAGAACTGACGGATTTCCTAAAAGATAACTTGGATGTATTTGCTTGGACCCACGCGGACATGTGTGGGATATCTCCATCAATCACGAGCCATTCATTGAGCATTAACCCAAAACATCCCCCTGTAAAACAAAAAAGGCGAATGCTGGGCCTAGAGAGGTCCGCAGCCTTGAAAGAAGAAGTTGAAAAGTTAAGAAGTAATGGATTCATTAGAGACTCAACCTACCCAGATTGGATTTCGAATCCAGTTTTGGTAAAGAAGGCTAATGGGAAGTGGCGTACGTGTATTGATTTTTCGGATTTGAATAAAGCCTGCCCAAAAGACAGCTTTCCGTTACCCAGAATTGACCAGTTGGTAGATTCAATGGTAGGTCATGAGCTTCTCTCTTTCATGGATGCTTATTCAGGATATAACCAGATTCCTATGCATGTTCCAGATCAAGAAAACACTAGCTTCATCACTGATCTGGGATTATACTGCTACGTGGTAATGCCTTTTGGTTTGAAGAACGCAGGCGCTACATATCAACGGTTAGTGAACAGAATGTTCTATAACCAGATTGGGAAAACGATGGAGGTGTACGTTGACGACATGTTCGTCAAGTCCAGACAATCGTCCGATCACACTACAAACTTGGCAGAGATGTTTGGTATTCTTCGAAAATGAAACTCAACCCAACGAAATGCTCATTTGGGGTTGCATCCGGAAAATTCTTGGGATTCATTGTCAGCTCGCGCGGGATTGAAATTAATCCAGACCAGATAGCAGCAATCAGAGACATTCAGGAGCCTAGGAAAATCAAAGATGTGCAGAGCCTTGCGGGGAAACTAGTAGCATTATGCAGATTCATCTCTAGAGCGACAGACAAATGCATTCCGTTCTTTGAGTTGATAAAGCGAGGAAAACGCAATTTTAAATGGACTCCTGATTGCATTGAAGCATTTCAGAACCTGCTGAATCATCTGGAGAGACCCCCGATACTGTCTAAGCCGGTGGATCACGAGAATTTATTCGTGTACTTAGCAGTGTCGCCCCACACGATCAGCTCAGCGTTAGTGAGAGAAGAAGGCAAGGTTCAAAGGTCAGTGTACTACGTGAGTAAAAAATTGACGGCAGCTGAATGCAATTATCCGAGGATCGAGAAGCTGGCGTACAGTTTATTGATTGCATCTAGGAAGCTTCGACATTATTTCCATGCTCATCCTATCACCGTGTACACAAATCATCCGCTCAAGCAAGTTCTACAGAGACCAAAAGCATCTGGAAGGTTGCTCAAGTGGAACATTGAACTGAGTCAATTTGATTTGAATTTTCAGCCCCGACGATCGATACGGGGGCAAGTGCTGGCAGATTTCATAGCAGAATTTAATGCCTCGGAGGACGACATGGTAAACGAAGAGGCTGACCCACCAAAGTTACTTCTCGATCCTAGTGCATGGAAATTGTATATTGATGGTGCTAGGAATGATAAATGATCTGGTGCCGGAGTGGTGCTTGAAACTCCTGAGAAAAGACTGATATCCTATGCTATTCGGTTGGAATTTCACGCCACTAACAACGACTCCGAATCTAAAGCCCTGATTACCAGGTTGAGGATCGTAAAGGAATTAGAGATCGCGAAGCTGGACATATTTTGTGACTCCAAGTTAGTGGTAAATCAGGTTTCTGGAAAATTTCGAGCTTAGAGCCCAAGATTGATTTCATATTTGGAGAAAGTGAAGGAGTTGCTGACTGGTTTTGATTAGTACAGTATATCCCATATTCCGCGGTCAGAGAACCAACATGCAGACAAGTTAGCGAAGATGGCTAGCTCCGACGATCCTGAAAAAGCTGGGCTAGCCCCAGTTGAAGTACTTCAGTTCCCTAGCATAGGTCAGATGGAAATTGATCCGATATTAGAGACTGAGCCTGAAAGGGAGTCATGGATGACCCCTCTAAATAATTTCTTGATAAATGGAACGCTTCCGACCAAGAAGAGCAAGAGGCGTAAAATAATCCGTAAAGCTTCCCAATACGTTCTGCAAGGCGGAATCCTGTACAGATAGGGATTTTCAATGCCTCTTCTACGGTGTATAGCCCATGACGACATCAAGCGTGTACTGCAGGAAGTACATGAGGGTGAGTGTGGTGACCATATTGGAGGATAAACATTGGAAAAAAGGTGTTGCGGTATGGTTACTTTTGGCCTACCATAAATAAAGATGCGACAAAATATGCACGACGTTGTGATGCATGCCAAAGATTTTCAAAAATACCCAGGGCACCTACTGGCCTATTAAAGACAATGGTGAGTCCATGGCCTTTTGCTATGTGGGGGATTGATATCATCGGAAGCCTCCCTATAGCAAAGGGCGGAGCAAAGTTCGTTATTGTGGCTGTAGACTACACCAAATGGGTCGAGGCTGAGCCGCTAACTACAATCACAACCAAGCGAGTGATTAATTTTGTTGTTAGAAACATTATTTGCCGGTTTGGGATCCCGAAGAACGTCATCACTGACAATGGAACCCAGTTTGATAGCAATGAGTTTAGGGACTTCTGCCAGAAATACCACATTGTGAAACGGTACACCTCTGTGGCATATCCGCAGTCGAACGGACAGGTTGAAGCGGCGAATAAAGTGATCAAGTCCATTCTAAAGAGAAGATTGAAGTGGGCCAAAGCTATGTGGGTCGATGAGTTACCCTTGGCATTATGGGCCTACAGGATGACATATAAATCGGCAATAGGCCATACCCCATTCTACCTTGCTTTTGGAGCAGAGGCAGTCATCCCGGTTGAGCTAAAAGTACCATCTCACCGAGTTACTTATTACGATCCGATGACTAATAACGAGTTGCTCCTTGAATCCCTAGATTCAATAGAAGAGACGAGGGATGAAGCAGACTTGCGTGCCTTGAGACACAAGCAATAGGTCGCTCGATACTACAACAAAAAGGTTCGAGCCCAAACCTTTGAACCCGGAGACTTGGTTCTGAAGCGTGTCTTCCCCCCCCCCCCCCCCGACTCATATGGGTGCGAAGTGGGAAGGACCATACTCCATTCTACGAAGGCTTGATAATGGAACCTTCAAGCCAGCTACAGTGGATGGAGAAGAAATCCCCAGAGTGTGGAATGCCCAACATTTGCGACCTTATCTAACATAAAAATGTCGGATTTATTCTTTTGTTTCATAGGACCATGTAAATGGCACGACTTGCCTAGAATAGTCCAATTTTTTGAGCAAAAGATTATAAAGTGGACATAGGTTACGATTTAACCGAACCACTACAAAAAAACCGTGTGTCGTTTACCTTTATTGCACTATTATTTATCCACTTTTCTATCTTTATGAAATTTGCTGTAAACTACGCGGCAATCACAGGAACATGTGACTCCAGGTGCCTTCCATCAGAATGGAGAGCAAACCGCAGCTAGAACTTTGAAGGTACAATAGAGTGAATCACATCATTGACAGAACTCTAACTTGGGCGACCGCCAGGAGAGTATAAAAGCGTCCATGATTGAGCGCTGAGAAAGAGCTCTTACCCCGCTGAAGGATCGGGGGGCGACTGAACAGCCGAGCTCGAATTCTAACCTTGGCGACCGCTAGGAGAGTATAAAAGCGTCTACGATTAAGCACTGAGAAGGAGCTCTTACCCCGCTGAAGGATCGGGGGGCGACTGAACAGCCGAGCTCAAACTCTAACCTTGGCGACCGCCAGGAGAGTATAAAAACATTTGTGATTAAGCGCTGACAAGGATGCTGGAGACTCAGCGTCCCCAGAATTCCTGCCCCATTAAAGGATCGGTGAGCAGATCATGATACGAGTTCGAACTTTAACCCGCGGATTGATCGGGAAAGTATAGAGGCACCGGAGATTTCGCGCCTTAAGGACTATAATTCTACTAAAAAACTCCAAGTCCCCCGTATTCAAATATAGGGGGCAACATGCATAGGAATTGTTAAATTCTTTCTGTTGCTTGAATGATTTGTAATATAATTTTAGCTTGGTTATAGCCAAATGACTTGTGATTAAATATGAAGAGTTTATTGACTGTAGGTACAGGATGACGCAAAAGAAATAAACTTTTATTCGTAAACTGCAAACCTACAAGATAAAGAAGAACCTAAACAAAAGTGAGGGCCATTCTCACAATTACATTTCATGGCCAGTGAAAATCCTAAAAATCCTAAGGACAAAATATGAACTGATATCTGCATCCTACTTATGCTGGAGGGGGCTATGTAGGCTTCTTGCTCTTTTTCTGCTTCCCCGACTCCTCCTTGTCAACATCCGAACGATCACCTTTTTTCCTCTTCCTCTTATCAACAAGAGGCTCCGACGAAGAACTAGAGGATTGAGAGGCTAGTTGTGAAGTTATTGATCGAGAGGAAAATCTTACGACCAACCCAGTTTTGGGGTCGATCTCGGAAATTGGGGCACATATACTGGATCCTGTCCCCCTTTCATAAGGAGCAACTGCTCCTCCTCTTCGGCCTATTGTTCGGTCAAGGTTTCCTCATCATCGCCTCTGCTTTCTTTGGTAATGGCGACTTCCTCTTCATCGCCGTCGTGGCGCCCGTCCATGTCACTCAAAGCCTCGATGGGTTCAGCATCTGGGGGGACATCAGCACCAACACCTGGCTGGATGTCAATCTTCTCTGCCTCTGCCTTCTTTTCAGCATCCTTATCAACTGGCCCGCCACCTGTATCATGAGAAATAAATGTTATTTTGGGAGAGAATGCGGTTTGCTCAGTTGATTGTCTGACCAAATGACGGCAAGAGATAATTGCTTTGGCAAGTTGCGGAGAAAATATAGAGATATCTTCCGCCGATCCTCCATCCAAGCTAGCAGCAGAACACCCGACAACTGGAGGAGTTGGACCCAAAGGAATCAATGGATAGTCTGGATTGTATTCCTCAATTTCGGAGGCCTTGGGCTCTGCAGCTGAGCTCGGGCCTTCTTCCATTTTGTCTTTGCCCTTCGCCTGAGTTTTCTCTTTTTCAATTTCTTCTCGGAGTAGGCGTCTGCCTTTCTCTAAATCCTCAGGTTCATTATCCCTAAGAATGGTCCGCATCAACTCATTCTCATCAATCTCATCAACTCCTAATCGCTGTTTCTCGCTCTCAACGATTGCATCCCATATGTTGGCTAGAGTGACATGGTAGTCTGAGATTCAGGAGATGTTACGGGTCTTGATGACCTGGCCAAGGAAGTCGAACAACATTTCTTCAAATCCTTCGATATCCTTCTCTCTCTCGAGGAGCTTTTCATTAGAAACAGTAGCCATTTCAATGGCACTTTCCACATTATTTTCAACAAGAATAGCGCGCTTCTCTGCACGCGCGAGTTGATCATTCAGAATCGCCTTCTCGTTTTCGGCCGCAGCTAAGTTATCTTTCAAGCTTGCCTTTTCTTTCTCCCAAGTAGCTTTTTTGGCCTCGAAGTGATCCTGTGATGTTTTTAGTTCGGTGTTGGCCATCCTGAGATCTTCCACCTCTTTCTTCAATAACGCTCGCTCTTTGCTGTTGGAATCGAGCTCATTATGAAAACGTTGCCTGGCCTCCTCCAGCTCTGCTCTGTAATTTTTAGCATCTCGCTGAGCCAAGGAAAGCAAAGATTGTGCATCTTCTAAGTCCTTCTCCATTTTTACCCTCGCCCTTTCATTGTTATCTATCTTCACTTTGGACCTATGCGCCTCCATCTCAAGCGTTCGGATGACGCCTGAAAGTTAACAACATGTTTCTTCATCGCCTCATACTGCTTGACTACATGGAGAACGTGTCCAATGACTTCAGTATCCCAATTTCTAGGGACTGATTCCAAGGTTGGAATGAACATCATCCTTTCGAAGAAGATATCACGGAATTGTTCTCGTAATTTTTCCAGCTTGGCCTGAGTCTCAGGACTATGGATATAGTCTCGTGACCCGGGGGCACTCAAACTTTGTTGGTTGGAGGGGACAATGTCAATTTTCTCCCTCTCAGAATCCTTGTTTGGATCCTTTCTTTTATCCTTGGGCTCGTGATGCCTTTTGGATGATCTCCTGTGAGAGGGTGCACTCTTCGGAGGGGTTAAGTCTTTGGGAAGTTGTTTTCCCCCTGTAGGCGGCACCGGATGACTGGGAGGCTTTCCAAAGGTTGGTTTTGATGGAGACCTGGACTGTGAAGAAGTAGGCTTGTGAGAATCCCGGGACCAATGACTGTCTCCCCCTCGGTTGCTACTACGAGCACGCTCAGGATTTGGATGAAGACTAGGTGTGCCTTCACGAAGAGAGCGATAGGAATAAGATCATTTGCGATACATCTTTCCTGCAAAAGAAACAAGTACATATTAAAACCTTGAATACTGTCGGTATAAAAGTGTTGGGTTAGATAGTGCATGTGATTTGTGCATCCCATATAATTCCCCCTAACAGACCAGGGCCCAAAGTCAGGCTCATCTGGGTAGTCTCTCCTTCTCCAACTGGAACAGTTGTTTCCTCAGAAATAGGGAAAAATGGCTCCCATTCGAAGTCTCCCTGTGTATATACATCATCAGGAAAAGGAATCTTGCTCAGTTCCTTAAATAACTGCTCCTCTGTTAAATCATCGGGAGCAGCAGGTCCAACCGGTAAAGAGGCCCTAGAGGAGAAACCCCCGGAGAGACTGGGATTTCCTTAGACTCGTCGGCACGGGCCTCATTTCCTTTATATACATTTAGGTCTTCGTCGTCCTGGATAATTATCGGCGAAGGACTCTTACGAAATTTAGTTGTTTCTGTTGCCTGTGACGTTCCTTCTCCCTCAGTTGGGGGCACATATTTGCAAGGTTTGCCACCCACACCAAGTCCAAACCTTATATCCAGAAGGCGGTGCTTGTGAAGATTCTCGTCAGTAATACATTTCTTGATCTTTAGGAAGTCGGATTTGCTTTGCAGAAGAAGGGACAGTCGATTATTGTACATCGAGCCTTCTGTCTTTGGAAGGCATGATCTGCTTAGAGAAAAGAAGCATGTTAGTGCTTCGATTTCTTAAACAAGTTATTCATTCAAAGGTTTAAAATTTACCTGATTTAAGCCATCTTCTTGAACACCCGGCCTATCTCTTTATATAGAACCAATCGGCCTTGGGATCCCCTATGTTGCTGTACCCATCAGACAAAAATTTCCTATTTGCTACCGATTCGAAGAAAGAAAAATTTGGGGTTGCCGTGGAGCGATGCTTGAAAAGGTAAAAAAAAATTCAAATCTTTAAACGTGAGCTCAGTTTGCAGGACTTCCGCATATGCGATGTATAGGGTGTATAGGGCTGCGTAGGCATTGGGATGAAGCTGCATTGGAGCAATACCCAATCGTTTTAGGGTCTCAATGACGATTGGAGGAAACAGAGGAATAGCGCCTACCCAGCACATAAGTCGGCTAACTGTCATATACCCCTCCGGAGCCAAATGAGGTCTATCTTCGCTACCAGGAGTTCTCACATCATCCCAGGGGATCCTGTGTCTCAAGCAAATTCTCTTAAGCTTTATGTCATCAAGTTTGGAAGCTAAAGAGTCAGTGAATTTCTCTATTTCTATTGCACCAGGAATTTCGTCGGGAGCTCGGTCGTCTACTTCGGACTCCTCACCAAGCGAGGTACTCTCGGACGGATCCGATTCTGTTTCTGCCTCATATTCAGATCCATAATCCGCACCCTCTGGATTAATTGGAAGAACCTCGGGGTTGTGGTGCTCATACACCTCAGGATCCGTCTCTGTATCAGATCTTGAAGGGGAACGGTTATCCGACATTACTGTTTAGGCGAGTAAACGTGAGAAATAAGAATATAATTATCCGTCCCCCCCCCTTGTGTGCAAGTGCCAGTGTGTGCCTGTGCACGCATTAAAGAAAAGTACGAAGATCAACAATCATCGAAGGATTAGTCGTTATATCCAGTCAACTTATGCTATTGTTTAGTGCGGAAAGTCCATCTTGAAGGCTCTAACCTAACTGTTCAATGTATTGCAGTTACGATGCGTTGTTTAAATTCATATGTGTTTCGGATTGTCAACTAAGTCGGCTCGCTGGAATCTTGGAGGTCGGATCGAGATAAAAGGCTTTTCCATGGGGTCGGATCGTTTCGCAGAGATCGGATCACTAGTAAGCTGAATCGGCAATGAGATATTGACTCGTTGGCTGAGCACAGCGATCCATCGGCTCGTGATAAGGGCCCCCCGATCCGTTCCTACTCACATCCCCACGAGCCAACACTCCTCGACCCGATCCGAATCCTCTCCCACGAACCGACCTGACACCCTCCTTCTCCCTCCTTCTTCCTCCTCTTTCCTCCTCTTCGCTCACGAACTCAGACAGCAAAACCCATGGCGCCTCATCAGCCTCCAAGACCTTGAGTACCACAAAACTCCGCCTTTCTCTCCTTTCAAGACCGTAAAAACTCAAAGAAGAAAAAGGGTGAAAGTACATGAAAGTATTTTTTATATGATTACCTTTTTTAAGTTGGGAGATGGGTGGATTTCTGAAAACTGAGATTAGGGTTTCGATAGGAAAGGCGGCTGCGGCGGAAAGAAGAAGAAAGGGAAATGAAGGGGGAGGTCCGGCTTATATAGACCGAACCGTGACCGTTAGTATTCTAGTTTTTGTCCCATGCAGACCATGGAGACTAGTGGGCCACCGACTTGAGCCCAACGAAGGAGAGGGAGGGCGCTTCCTCACGCGGCTCGTGATTGAAACAAACAAGCCCATCGCGTTTTGCAAGGAAAGCCCAGATAATCACCAACTCGAAACGAGTATCTCGTCCCACGGACCGTGGGGTCTCACGGCGATCCGACTTGACGAATGATTGTTGGAAATAAAAATTCAGGAATACTTGTGAAGAATCTAAAAGGTTTACCTGCCAATTTTTACAATGGAGCCCCAAAAAACTCCAGAGATGACAATTATCCAAGGGATAAAAAAAAATGTCTGAAGATCGACTGGATATTTATACTAACTAAAAGATATGGCTCTTTTAATTTGTACGACATTCCAGATGGATACGACATTTGATTGGCACCGCTTCGTGAAAAGATAAGTCTGTAGTTTCGAAGCATGTTCCATCCTCGATAAAACATACTTCGAGGGGGCAAAATGTTGGCTAGCTTTTTGACCAAGCCACCAAGGTCCACACACGAGGCAGACATGGTGCTTCATCCCTTTGATCCGTGAAGTCTCGATCGCGATCGATCCATCCAGGTCGGTTCGCTATGTCTCCTCCAGCTCGCGATCGCCCCCTGTAGCCTCGAACCGACCCGCTCCTGTCCTCACGATCCGATCCGTTCCCAGAAGCCAAGCTGAGGGTTATGACCCAATCATTCACGATCCACAAACATCGGATCCAGTGACACCTGTCCATAACTGTCATATTGACCAATTCTCCATCAAGCCACGAACCAGTCCGAGATTCTCGAGATTTGTGCCACGTATGACCGCGATCCGACTAAAGAAATCAGCTATAAATAGCCCAAGACTTGGCATTTTTGAGGATCTTTTGGCAATATTGAGTATTGATTCCACCATTACTGTCATACCACTATTTCTTATCAGTTTTACTTCGAGATTACTGAGAGAAATCATAATTGTAAGAGTGAGTTTGAGAGAAATCATTGGTTGTACTAGCATTCAAAGTATAATCAATAGCATATAAAGTGGACGTAGGCTCGTTAACGCCGAACCACTATAAATCTTGTGTGTTCTCTGCTTTTTCCCTATTTTTCAGTTATAATTCTCTACGAATCAGAACAATTCGGGTGTTAGAGCCAAATTTTTATCTAACAATATAATTTAGGCATATCTATTCTTCTAAGTTTTTACTGTAATTCTATTTTTACATGTCATACTTAATATTATATTAAGTCCATTCTAACTGATTATCATGTCGCATGTTCATCCTAATATGTAATTAACCCAACTTTTAATGAATAACATGTAATTATCTAATCATGTAATTATTCCAAACTAACAGATTAACATGTAATTATCTCAATTCTTACAGTCAAGGGTTAACGTACATAGTGTGCCAATTAATGGGTTCTTAGGATAAAACAATAATATTTCTAACATGTCCTAAATAGTTTTAATACATGATTTTCCACATAATCTTGAATTAAGCCTACGGATTTACATGTTCATATATTTTACAGTTCAATAGATTAATCATTTCAGCAGAATACAACAGGTTAAACATTTCAGCAGATGTATTATACGTATTAACGTGGAATTCCAAATGATAAATATACCATTATCAAAAAGACGTAACTTAAATCCACTCACCTAATAGCTTTCTAATTCATGAATCTTGTCCAGACCTAGCATTCATGGCTCCCCTAACAGAGTCTAGAACCTAAATAACCATGGATTCACATTTCTCAAACTAAGAGAAAAAGGGAAGAAAGAGAGAAATCTAAGTTGACCAGATCCAAGAATATACCTCTTCGATTAGTGTTCTAGACACCCATTTGCATATATATATTCTTTTCCTCTAGATCTTGAATCAGAATTTCCTTAGAATAATTATTCTATTTTCTAAAGATACTTGAGGAGGAAGAAGAATGGCAGAGTCTAGATGTCTTCTCAGAAAATATGAGATTTAAGCTAGGCTCTGCTAGCCTATTTATAGGTGTTCTAGCAAGTGGATGTGGTCTAGTACACGCAGCGCTGAGCCAGCAACGAATACGCTTTTTTGAAAAACAGTCCAGATTCATCGAATGAATCTGCCTAGATCTGTGGTGGGTCGACCCCTCCATGGGTGGGTCGACACCCCCTTGAGCGGGTCGACCCCTGAAGGGTGTGGGTCACCTAACGGGCCATTTTCCCGCGTGCAGTCTTGTTTTGTTTTTGGAATATTTTATTATTAATATGTTTATATATAAAAAACTTATGTGTATACAAATTTCTAATGCTCATAACTTCTTCATCCGTTGTCCGTTTTATGTAAACTTGTGGTCTATCTGAACCAGAATTCCAAGAAGAATGCAACGGTGATGCCGGTTCCACTTAATTCTAAATATTTAATTAAGTTATTCTTATTTTATTATTTAATTAAAAATGTAGGGTGCTACATTCTCCCACCCTTAGGAAATTTTGTCATTAAAATTTAATAAGGGTAAAATCAAGTAATTGCTTGCATAAATCACAACCATCATGTGTGTATCCAATTTCTTCAACCATTTGCATAATAGTGCACAGTGTAATTCGACATAATAATACATGAATGAAATAAATGCCCAAGAGGTACCTCCTATATGAATGCAATTTTTTTTCTTGAAAATATCTTTGAAAACATGATGTACACATCCTAAATATACTAGCAATTTCTATATGAATGTTATATTTGAAAATCAAAATGCATTTCCATCCAAATTTTCCCACTCTTACCGAGAAAAAGCACAGTTCATTCAATTTTTGCATCCAAAACCCTACCAAGCAACTTTATTTTTTGAATTTTAGAAAAATCTAATTTTCTAAATTCGATTTCTTATGTTACAAAAGGTGGAAAACAGAAAACTTCTTATCTTCCATTTTTCTTTAACGTACCTTTTTCCAACTGTACTTGGATTTTATGAAACTATTATATAATGGTTCCCTATTTTCCTGCCTAAGCATAGCCCACATAAGAAAACTTTCTTTGTTATCCTTTTCAAATTATCTTGGAAAAGTTTATTCTTATACACCTATTCTCAGAATTTTCCATTTTTCTTTAACTGCAATGTTTGTTGCTTTACCTAGTTTGTTGTTTCCTTTTTAATTATGTCATTACTCTTTTCTTAGCTTATTTAACTTAATCGTCTGATCTAAGTTTAGTTTCAAATAAGTCTTTTAGTCCTTTAACTAAACAGGAAAGCCGACACTCTACACAACTATTACTAAGGGCAAAGAATCTCCGGACTATGTCCCATCACCCCCCCCCCCAAAGAGAAAATTTCAAATCACGGGGTCAATGACAGGTTTAAGTGTTACCCCAACTACCCAACAGGAACAAAATAACAGAATGATTCCAACAGAAATGTAATAATGGGTTTTACCCCTAACAGGAAAATTAGCAACATGATCTAAACACTTACTTGCCCTTCACTTTCTAGTAGTCACCACTAGTCCTGGCTATGTACTAACAGTCATTTCCAAGTAACAGACTAGGCTTTTCCATGCTTAAGCGTTCTACCGGAACTTATCATTATTCTAAGATAATTCTTGCTATTTACTTCGTAGCCTCAAAACTTTCCCATCTTCCCTATGCACTAATCCTTACTTACTCCGTACTTTTTTAAAACACGGTTTGACCTTTCCATTTCATTTTCTTCAAAAAGTTAAAAGTATCGAAATTTTATTTTCCTTACCAAAAATTACTTTCGCCAAACCATAAAACATGTCATCTTTTATAAAAAAACATAAATCATTTTTCATTTTTTTTCAAATCACAAAACTGGAGTAGATAAGGACAACTATCTCTCAATCAAGTTTACATCTTGTTCTTGTTTATAAGGTCAGTTCAGTTGCTTACTACAAGGTGCAAACATCTACTCTATTCTTACTTAATACAACTTATTTTTTCCACCAAACAAAAGTTTCTTGTTAAAACAATTTATCAAAAATGATTGTCAAAAGAGTAGAGATTTCAAAACTTTCTTCACTGAAAATTCTTGTTTTCAACAAAATGCAACATCAAAGTGCAACCTTTTCTATGTTTTGCTTTTTGATCCTTTAATAATATATAAGTAGAAAACTAGCGAGCCATACATGCTTTATAATATGCAACTTTTTACTGAGAGGATTTATTTTAGACAAAATTTTCAGAAGAAATCACTATTTCCAAAATATACCCCATTTTACTTCAAAACCCAATATGTACTTCTTTACATATTTTAAAACTGTAACTTTTAAGATCAAAACTTGAAAACAACATAAAACATCTTCTAAGAGCTTTTACAATTTCAAGTTCCCAAAAGTTGAAAATGGGGTTAGACTCAAAGTGCTTTCCAATTTACCTAGGCTCACCTAGGCACTCCCGCAAAGTCAATTCTCTCAACTCTATATATTCCTAATCCCTTTTTCTCTTGTTAACCTTTTCTAATATGCAAGGTTTTACTGTAAAACCCACTAACCAGAGATATTGACACATGGGATTCACTTTTCTTCCATACAAAGTATATTGTACACTTCCCACCCAAATTACCTATGGGTCTCATATTCCCATATTCGTTCCTTTAGTGTGCAAAACAAATGTCCCAATTCTCACTATATTATGTTCCTTCTATTTAGTTGGGTTTCTCTATGGATCTAGGTATATATAATATATTTATATTTTTAAAATACAAATACTTTCGCTCATTATCTTTATAGGAATCCTAAACCTAAGCTCTAACACCAAATATAACAACCCGAATTCCGACAGATCGATTTTTTTGTCAAAATTCTAATCTATTGAAGCTCGTGTTGGTTTTTCTGGTATCTTATAGAAAAGACGGAGATATAAAATATATCAGAGCTCAGGAAACATCTCATATCGGAATGGAATAAAATATAGTATAATCAAAATATAGCCTTACCCAGATAATAATACTGCCTAACCAGTATCCAAAGCTATCATATCTCTACCACAAATCTAACCCGCGAGTATGTTATGAGGAGGGGGTCAGAACACAAGTCCTAGTGACTGGATTTAAACTGCACATTTTGGATAGTCCTACATATACCGTCTAGTTACATTCTCTTATTTATTAGGTTACTTGTGTCAATAGCACTAAAAGCTTACACTCATGCCGTTCCCATTTACTCGCCAACAGGTTAACTGAACACAATATATATATGTAGCTACCCCTAATATTAAGGTACCCTCCATGGTACCCCACTCGCACAATCTCCGCCGTAACGCCACCCAAATATACGTACTCCCTCATCCTATGTCGGAGCGATATATGAATCAATATAACAATGCTACGTTCTGCATAGTCCCGCCATCGCCATGCTACGTAAGCGTACAGACTGCTACCATCGAATCATCCGATTGAATTCAGATTGCATCACAATGTAATGCCCTAAAGTCTACCATACACCACCTGAAGCAGATATGCATGTATCTAGACTTTCTCATGTTCGTTTCGTTAATCGTATTCAATCTCGTAACCTTTATGATACACCATTCGGAAACAGTATGCATGTATCCACACATATTGTCTACTGTGCACCAAGTAATGTAACAGGGCGATATCATAAACACAAAACTCGGTCGGTAGATTTTTCCGATGTCTGTATACACATATGCTATGGTCTGCATTTTCACACTAGCTATGGTCCTACCTGACCCCTCATTCAACTAGTGAAAGACAAACAGAAGTGAGAGCTACTGACGTGACCCCAGAGAAAACAACAAATCCTAATTGGTATGTCCCTTACCCAAAGTCTTGATAGTAGAAGGTCTATGCTCTTTTGGTTTAGCTCTCCGTCTTTTCGCATCATGCATCATGATGACTGTCGATGGTTGGCACCCGATGACTACTATTAAATAGATGGTTAGACCCACCAAAGGAAAGCAGGAATGCTCGTAATCCTCCTAGTCACAAGGCAACAGGATTGTCGAATCACCTAAGCCACCCTACAGCCTTCTTATTGCCCACTATCATGGCAATCAAGGTATACTCACTGGGTAGTAACGCGCAGACCCAAACCCTGCGAGCACAAGTTAATTGATGTCACTGCACAGAAGACTACCAAGAGTACCCTCCACCTCCTAGGAAGCCGCATGCTTCCCCTTCTAGTCCTTCGAGGCCAGCAGAATATCAACAGAACAACATGCAGAATAATCAGATGGACATGTGCTCTGCTTATGTCCCATGACACCATGATGATCTACCTCGTTGGGTTATTCACCTTCAGACGTACGTACTGGTCCAAGCGCATCAGTTGAATTGTTATTAGACCCTATGTTTAACCGTTTAATTACGCGCTTGCTCTACCGCATATGATTCCCAGTTAACTTGGTTATTTCAATCATATTAACTTCTTATTCAAGTTACCTAGTTTCTCTTGCCTATTAATCTCATTTATATAACTTAACCCATTTAAGTTCAATAATAAGCCTTTACCATGTTATTCTTATCAGCAGGATTCAGATTCTCAGTTTTATAGGTTACTTAATGTACAATTAAGTACAATTTATTGCATTTCATTAGTTTTCCCATTTTTTTCTCTACTTATTACAAACAACAGGTTTCCAGATTTATAGATTACTTAATTTATAAATAAGTACAGCTTATCTCATTATAAGTTATCTCATTCCCCCTATTGTTTATTATAAACTAACTTATAATTTCCTCTTGTCCCTAGGACAAGCCTACCTATTATCTTTCCTTTTTCCCTTCAGGTTTGATTTATAATAGATTATTAACATTCCCCGTTCATTCCATTTCTTTTACTGTTGTAACTTTCATTCATTTCCATTAATTACAATAACTGCCATTTGTTTCTATCTGGTTATATACATATATTCATATATTGTGTTTATGCACCAGACATCTCACATTAAGCCGACCACTTGTGGATACTGGATTTATCGGGTGGTTCCGGGCAGACTTCTACCACAAGTTTGACTCAACCTCGTGTCTTAGCACCGTTACAGGTACATTTATGCACTAGACCCCTCACGTTAAATTAACCACTTGTGGGTGCTGGATTTGCCGGGCGGTTCCGGGCAGACTTTTACCGCAAGTTGAATTTAACCTCGTGTCTAAGTGCGATTACAATTTTTTAATTACTGTAAATTTTCCATATAATTTAGGCATATCCATTCTCCCAAATTTTCACTGCAACTCTATTTTTACATGTCATACTTAATATTATATTAAGTCCATTCTAACTGATTATCATATCGTATGTTCTTCCTAACATGTAATTAACCCAACTTTAAATGAATAACATGCAATTATCCAATCATGTAATTGTTCCAAACTAACTGACTAACTTGTAATTATCCCAATTCTTATAGTCAAGGGTTAACGTACATAGTATGCCAATTAATGGGTTCTTAGGATACAATAGTAATCTTTCTAACATGTCCTAAACAGTTTTAATACACAATTTTCCACTTAATCTTGAAATAAGCCTGCAAATTTACATGTTCATACATTTTACAGTTCAACAGATTAATCATTTCAGCGGATTACAACAGGTAATACATTTCAGCAAGTTTATTATACGTATTAATGGGGAATGCCAAACGATAAATATACCATTATCAAGAAGGCATAACTTAAATCCGCTCACATCTTTCCAATTCATAAATCCGGTCCAGCTCTAACATTCCATGGCTCCCCTAACTAAGTCTAGAACCTAAATAACCACGGATTCACATTTCTCAAACTAAAAGAAAAGAGGAACAAAGAAGAGAAATCTAAATTGACCAGATCCAAGAATTACCTCACTTTAGTTAGAGTTTTGAACACCTAATTGCAGATATAGATTCTTTTCCTCTTTATCTTGAATCAGAATTTCCTTAGGCTAATTATTCTATTTTCCCAAGAGATTTGAGGAGGAAGAAGAATGGAAGAGTTTAGACGTTTTCTCAGAAAATATGAGATTTAAGCTAGGCTCTGTTAGCCTGTTTATAGGTATTCTAGCAAGTGAATATGATCTAGTACACGCAACGCTAAGTTAGCAACGAATATGGTTTGACAAATAGTCCAGATTCATCGAATGAATCTGCCCAGATCTGGGGTGGGTCGACCCCTAGGTCGACCCCAAGGGGTGTGGGTTGACCCCTAACGGGCCATTTTCCTATGTTGTCTCGTTTTGTTTTTGGAATATTTTGTTATTAATATGTTTATATATATATATAACTCATGTGTGTACAAACTTCTAATGCTCATAACTTCTCATACATTGTCCGTTTTACGTAAACTTATGATCTATCTGAACCAAAATTCCGAGATGAACGCAACGGTGATGCCGATTCCACATAATTTTGAATATTTAATTAAGTTATTCTCTTTTTATTATTTAACTGAAAATGTGGAGTGTTACACATATAACTCTTATTGGAGAAATCATCCAAATTTCTCGTTGTCTAATCCCAATAATGTTGCGAATCCATCTCACATGATAATGAATTCGAATTACCAAGCTCCATTTTCTTTTAGTCACAAAAATTCTCAAGTTTCACCTTAATCCAAGCCTTCAAGTCAACCATAAAGGAATTCTAACTTGCAACCATTAACCCAGTCTCCTCATTCTTCTCAACCTACACATGAAATTGTTCGATTAGAGAAACAGATAAACAATCAAGATGCAAAAATCAAACAAATGATGAATATGATAAGGGAGTTAATGAAAAGTAGCAAGAAAGGGAAATTGCCTGGTCAAACCAATGTGAATCCAAAATATAGTTTTTATACAATGAATTCTTGGAAGAACAAAAACCATAATTTGGTAAATGTTGTCACCACCCTTAGATCTGGACAAATGATTTACAATAATGTTAGAAATCCCGATAATCCTTCGATTTTGACTCCAATTCAAAAGCTTAACACTCATTCATTGGCTACTAATGCCAATCCTTTTGAATATTCAAAAATGTCTTCTTTGAATGTTGGTAACCCCAGCATCTCTTCTTCTAATGTAGGCAACCCCGACAATATCTCTTCTTCTAATTTTGGCAATCCCAACATCTAATATTATATACCTATACCTCCTTCACTTTCCAATTCGAATATTTCTTCTTTGAATGATCAAATCAACAAAAGAGTCTATAAATAA
Source organism: Allium sativum (assembly GCA_030737875.1). Classification (NCBI taxonomy): domain Eukaryota; kingdom Viridiplantae; phylum Streptophyta; class Magnoliopsida; order Asparagales; family Amaryllidaceae; genus Allium; species Allium sativum. Next base: position 671,643,572 of record CM060909.1, on the reverse strand, counting down.
TTGCTCCTTATCCTTATAGACTAAACAATAGGAAGGATGCAAATTTCAAAAAAATTATTGAAATATTCATACAAATATGTGTCAATATTCCACTCTTAGACACCATCGAGCAAATTCCTTAATATGGCATATGTATCAAAGAGCTTTGCAATTAAAAACGAGCTAATAATGTTCCTAAAGTTGCATTCTTGACTGCGAACACTTGCTCTGTTTTCTTAAATCCGTCACCAATCAAGTATAAGGACCCTGATTGCCCAACAATCAGTTATTAAATTGGAAGTACTCACATCGGTCATGCCTACTTGATCTTCGTGCAAGTGTCAATCTTCTCCCCTACATTGTTTATCGTCAACTAAGACTAGGGGAATTGAAACCCACGAACGTCACAATTCAACTGACCGATAGATCTGTTAAATAGCCATTGGGTATAATTGAAGATGTTTTGATTTAAATTGAAAAATTCTATTTTCTTGTGTAGTCCTAGAAACCAAGCCTGTTTTAAGTCCTAATAGTCAAATTCCATTGATATTTGGTCATCCCTTCTTAGCTACCTCGAATGCTACAATAAATTGTTCGAGCGGCCAACTTCAACTATCGTTTGGGAATTAACCGTTGAATTGAATATTTTTCGTCAACTAAAAGAGTTCGAAATAGGAGAAGTCAACATAATAGAAACAGTAGTAAATGACACGTATGATTTATCTCCTCGGAAAGCTTCTCTTTCCTCAATAGACTTGTTCACTATGTCTTTTGAAGAACTATTCGAAGATGAGCTTAAATTCTTAAATGTTGGGAATGAATCTAGGAAACGTCTCGAAGAATAATCTTAATTCTATATCATCAAAAGAAATTGCATTTAACATTCAAGTTTATGAGATTATGATAATCTTCAATTAAATGTTGTAAATCATTGGCGCAACAAAAAAAATTATAGGAAGGATTTTGATTTCAGAATTCATTGACATTACTATTGTACCTCACTAATCTGATAAATCATCATGCATCATTTTCGTTATAGTAAAGTGTGGGGAGAGAAGGGGATTTCATTTTTCGCAAAACATTCATCATCTCATAACAAAACAAGATTTTTACAACGGGCAATGATCGTTGTAGTAGGGTTTTCACAATGGGCATTGCGACCGTAGTAATAAGCCACATTGTAATAGGTCCCTTTTTACAATGGACATTTCCCGTTGTAAAAAGCTTATTTTGTTGTAGTGGATATTTAAAATATTGTGAAACTTGCAAAGGGCTCTAATCAATATGATATAAAATATGTACGAAAATTAAAACATTTTTATTAAAATTTCTAATTCAAATAGATATTTTATTCAAACAAATATTTTATTACACTTTTTAATAGTACAAAGTTCTTTTTCTCTTTGTTACACAAACACTATAAAAAATACAAATTTGTATAAGCATTGCCTCACTACATACACTTAATTACACTTACTTACTCTCACACTCATTGTCTTCATCTTCAGTGATTCATCTTCAAATCTTTTTCATCTGACTTCATTGTAACATTTAGCTTTTAAGCATGGGCCACAATTTATCCTTCTGATTATTCATACAAGTATTGATGATTTGCTTTATTGGTTCATAGCAGAATTGAACAAATCCACGCTTACAAGTAGATCCACTAGTATGCTTGTTAGTCCACTTTTTGGTTGCTGGGTCAAAAAATTTCTCACCCCAAAGTCTCTCCATCATTTTCTATTCATCAGCTCCAAATTTGGAAGCATAAATTTTTGCAAAATTTGTCAAAGTAAACGCGCAATTATGAAGACCAGCTAAGAAAGAAATAGTTCATTTTTCAGGATAAACCTGTACGTCCCCTAGGAGTTCATCTTCATAAGTAGCCATGATCACATTGGCATTCTCACTAATATAAGAAAATGTTTGATTTGCTTATTTTCCATCGACTTGAAGCATCTGTCCATTTTGTTAACATTTAACACAGGTCTAATCCTTTCACCCAAAGATTACCTTAGAATAGTTTCAGTTTGGACACAATTGAAGAAACACTCTCGTTTAGATAGGAAAATAAAAAACAATGTCGGGTGAAAGAAGATCAATCGAGGTAGTTTTAGTTGATGAAACATGGGGATGCCATGAATAAGAAAAGATTAGACAAGAAATAAATGTGCAGTCAAAGTAAAAAAAGATATGTTTCAGCTATCCTAACCTTTGCTACTTATATTTTGCTTCAAAAGAGATATTTGATGAAATGGATAACTGAGAACCGCATTAACTTCTCTTTTTCCTTCTATGCAAATGATGCTTGCTTCTAGCTCAACCTTTGTTTTATACTCAAGCAACTCATGGTCAAGGTCAGCAACTACTACTTTCAAGGGAACCAATCTTTTCCTTAATATTCCAAACCTCATATTAAAGCAGTCTACATCTTTGTTCCGAGCCTCCATTTCCTTATTTCTGATACCCCTGATGTGCTTTTTATGATAGGGCTTATTCCATACTACAGATTCACAAGTCTCTAACTTGTTATGACTATGACTCTATATTTATTCAGTAGTCAACCCACTAGAGTTTGGAAAAAAACTGGTATACAAAGAGAATTTCTCATGTAGGAGGTCATAAAAAATATGAATGAAATAAAATCAGTATATACCACATGATAATATAAAGAGCAGTTGTCACTTCGAAGGAAAAATCAACGTGCCTACGTGAATCAATTAGATTGATGAGATACTCATTTCCATCTCTCAGACCTTTGAATGACTTCAAAGATGCATCAGTCATCTCATACTATAATGAAATTCCAGTGATTTGATAGTAATACCACGTTCCTCCTCATCAGCACATGCGTCAATCATACGATCATCTCCTGGAGCTTCTTGTGCAATAATACCACCAGCAGCCACAAGGGAGTCGGTTAGTGTTGATTTTCCTGCAAATAAATAGTAAAACAATTGGTTACTAAAATGTATAGTTTCCAATGGTCTGGAATAGATCAACAGTCAAAAGAAAGTTTTGTGTAGAAATAATATAATGAGCTCTCATATGTACCGAAAGATCGCTCTTCAGATAATTCTTTTTTTGGGGATGACACAAATTGTTTCTTGAAGTATCAAACTCATTATTCCAAAAACATTTTCATTGTCCCGATTATATTACTCCCCTTCTTCTTAAACTATTTCTTTTCTCTTTATTCTCCCTCCAATCAATCTAATCCCAATAAAGTCACCTTTATTCTTCATATTTCTTCTTTTTTAAGTTTTAATGATAAATTTAAGAATTAAATAAAGAAAAATAAATTGCGTGCCTGCGTGCACCAACTGATTATCTACATCTTGATACTCTTATGTAAATAATGTAATAAGCAAACAATGTTAGAGAATGCAGAATGGATCCTTAAGGAAAAATAAACCTAGAGGGGGGTGAGTAGTGTTTTTGAGAGTCTAAACAAAATCTAAAACTTGTGTAAATTACTAGATGAATAAAACACCCAAACGTAATCACATACGCAGTTTCAAACAAAAACAAAAGAATAAACAGAAATAAAAATGCAGAAAAGGAAAGAATGCATCGGATTTTACACTGGTTCAGATTACTCCTTCGTCTAGTCCCACGCAATGCTGCATTGCGCAGAATTTTATTACTATATCAATACCCAATTACAATCCTCCTTGATTTCACGGCTATAAGGGATACCACCGATTCCATCATTGATTTCACAGCTACAAGGGATACCACCGATTCCGTCCTTGATTTCATGGTAGCAAGGGATACCACCGATTCCGTCCTTGATTTCACGGCTACAAGGGATACCACCGATTACTTTACTCAACCCAAACAATAACAAACAATCCTATAACTCTTCAATAGCACTTGATTCAGAGAGTAGAGAGTGTAGAGAGAAGAAGTTTGATCAAAACGGAATTGAATTCGATAGAGTATAAATGTAAAAATCATAAAAATGATTAAGAATAATGGTGTAAAGAACGAGGATGAAGTTAAAGAAGAAGAGATGATAAAAAATTCGAATTTAAGCCCTTTTTATAACGTATGAAAGAATGTTACGCTTTAGAACCGTCACAAATAGTGAAAAGACACTTTCTTTCAAAATTTAAAAAATAACAGTCATATGTCAACATAGTGTTTCATGTATGTCTACATACCCTTAGTGTAAATTCTATTTTCGAGCATTTTCAAAGTATTTTGATATGAATATTATTCTATAAATTCTTGAATTAAAATATAGTGTTATAAATTAATATTTTCAAGTAGAAAATCATATGAAAACATAACTTTAAACTTTATAAACATCTTTATGAAATTATAAGGTTTTAAACTATATATATAAATATAAAAGTATAAAAATATATAAAACTTAAGTTTGAAAAGAAAAAGTAAAGTAAGAAAAGAAGACAAGAAAGATAAAAAATAAAATAGAGAGGAAATAAAATAGAAATAATTGTAGATAGAATTTGAAAATCAGAAATTGAATTTGAACCTGGAGTGCAATTTAGAGTCTTACATAATCTAGACTTTATTGCTATATTAGTCTTGAACTCTTGAAATATTGAATACTCATGAGTCTTGAAATTTCTCTAAACTCTGAATCTCTAGTATCTTTAAACTGTACAGTCTTTAGTAATATTTCCTATATATAAATCCTGCATATGTGTATATATTTATATTCTATACAAAAGTGTTAGTATATATTTTATAATCAATTAACATTGAAATAAGGTTGTTGTCATCAAAACTCCATTATCTAGCAATCTCCCCCTTGTTGATGATGACAACCTTAGTTTATAAAATATCATACCTGTACATACCTGTTAATGATGATCCTTCAAATACTCCCACTATCTATATGAATCCTATAAACTATGTCTATATTTTATAATTTCTCCCCCTTTTACATTATAAAAAAGAAATCCTAAAAGTACTCCCCCTATATTAGATAACTATCTAAAACTTAAGTAACTAATCCAATCATGATATTCCCCTTAATTTATAACTAATAAAAATACTCCCCCTTATTCTATATAAATCTATGATTATAATTCCCAATAATACGATGATAAAATACAAACCAATCCAAGTATTATAATTACATATGTTTGTTTGTTATACAAATAAATCAAATCAAATCACACTACACTATATGTCTTAATATATACAAGTTTCAAACCACATAATTCAAATCAAATTCAAACAAATCAATCAAATCATACCAAACAGTTACATGTTTCTTTGAACTTCGACCCATTCATCTTGTCCAGTAATTGGGTTCTTTTTTATGTCCTTCCATTGTTCTTGTAAGAACCCGTAACTTCCCCGTGAAGGAAAGCACGAATACTTTGAGAACAACACACAAAAGGATGCAGACGGAAGAACATTTCATTGTTATTACAACAATTCCATCAGATACAAGAATATACAGAGTATAAATGAATAAATTACATTCAACAAATATCAGAGATTTAAATTACATTTAAATTCATCGCAGCGGAAAAATATACAAAACACAACTAGAAGTGATACACGGATACAGAGCTTTCCGAGCATCGTTCCAGCTGTAAATCAGGACCCTGTGAATATAAGTCTGCAAAACCAAAACTACTAGCTGCCCATGTGGAAAATAGGGGCACCCAGAGTTTAGGTTAAAACAATAAACTCCAGGTCAGTCATGTGACTGGTGTGAGAACTAAAACAGTTATTAATATTGGTTTTAAAGTTTGGTAAATCAAGGGACCACGCCGTATAACATGGAACGGGTTTCCTCCCAAGAATACCAGTGCATAGAACAAACAGCGCAATGCTAAATAAAGAAAAATGAAGCTGTTATAAGACCCAGGTCCCATCACACAATGCAACGCAAGCCGGAGGATAGGGTTTTTAACTTATAATAGCCAAAGCATGCTTGATACGTTTAAAACACATTATTTGATACTATTATAGGTGTATAGTGTCAAAACAGTTTCAATCATAAATATAAATCATAGGCGGCATGGGTACCATCTATCATGTCGCCATACTAGTTCTACAATTAAAACCGCAATATCACGTATTGGAAATTGGATTCCGTCATGAGTCGAGGCAAGGGGCAAGCTCCTCTCCGCGTTCGAGACACTCTAGCAAATGCCTCGGGACCGCACACAGCAATCCCTGGATCCTCCAAGGCCGGTCCTCTCTTACTTTTGAGGATTGGCAATTCCTGAACACACGTTTCCCGGTCCTTACAGACCTATATCCGAGGCGCCTCGTATCCAACAACCACACAGGTGAAAAGTATATAAATGTCAGGGCTGGTAGGTCACTGACACCACCCTAGCTAGAAAGAAACGTCGTGCACTCCTTGGGTCCGTATCCCTTTTTAACTCATACCGAGGTGTGAGGCTCGCGAATTCACGCTATACACAAAGCTACGCCACACAGGCCGTGCTTTGATCATTAACCACAAGAATTTGCTTTTCAACAGAAGCCTTGATCAATTGCCACTTACGCGTGCCACACAGGCAATTCATTCCATGCGACTGATGTCCATCGATATACAACCTCTGAGCTCGTACGTCTCAGAGAAGGGCGTTAAGCAAGAGAATAAATTCTCCGCCGCCAAACAGATGTATATTTAATAGAGATCAACCAACACAGAATAAAATCCAGTGTCAGACACACAATCCATTTACAAGTTCGTTCTAGGTCTGAACGAAACCGGAGGCACTTTCCTCGCATATCCATCCATCTCCAAGCACGTCTGGATGATCACCAACTGATTCCCTCATCCTGGGTGTACAGCCCAATCAAGATCATCAGTAATCACCCAAACGATGTGAAAACTTCCGGTCTTCAACCACCGTCTTCATCTTCGACATCTCGTCGAATCGATTATTCAGAATGGGTATAAACCCGGCCTTTCTGAATAACCCACGTATATGATAAACAAATTGTTACACAAACACAACAAACGCCTCATTCCAATTCAGAATATTCTTTTATTCCCAAAATCACATTCTTAGGGAAAGGTTCCCATTAATTTTATCCAAGATAAATTCTTCCAAATTTATTCTTTAATCTTCCTTTGGATATCCTTTCAAACCATATTATGGTTTTCCAAACTAGTCGGGATTAGCGAACCACACCGAAGTAATTATTTATTTTATTTTCCAATCTCAACCTATATATCCCATGGAGCAAAACTGGTGACACTCCATTCCTAACACCACGGTGTTATCGGTAAAATTAATTACCATTTCACGTTCAAATCTAATTAAAGATTTAACTATCGCTTTGGAGCAAAACTGGTGGTACTCCATTCTCGATCACCTTTCAGATTTGATAATTTAAATTATCAATTCACATTTTTAATCTATCTAAAGATTCATTAGAACTCCACTTAGTTTTAATCATTTCAAAAATCAACATCTTGCCTTTAACTGGGTTAAAGAACCAATGTCATCTAAAACACGATCCACGATAAACCCAAATCACATTTGATATTAAATACAAGGCTCTGAATAGAAAATATACCGGCTTATATTCAATATCAAATTCTGAAACCAACATGTATTGTATTGGAAATAACGATATTAAATATATCTTTCAAATTCCCATAACAATATCTGTATAGTCACGAAATCCAACATCGAAATATCCCGAAGATAATTTCGATTCAACTCCAGTCCAATCCACGTATTGGGAATATTGATTATTTTTAAAATCACTTTCAAATTCAATTTATTTATTTCAAAAATAAATTGATTTTAATTCTAGTTCAAAACTAGTTCATTTCGATAAAAATCTATTTTTATCATTTCAAATGTGGAGTTTTTCATCCTAGTTCTTTCCAATTCACATATTATGATTTTACACAAATTATTAATATTTTTAATAATTTTATCAAGGCCCGTACAGTCGATTTCCATCAATGGCCATCGAACTGCACTTACAGCGACCTTTTTCAAATTTGATTTGGACATAATTCCAAATCCAACCGTTAGATTTCAAATTTCTAATATTCATTGGAAAGCTCTTTTCGATACGAACCCAACGGTTCCGGTTTTAGGAGAATCCGACGGTCGGATCTCCCGCAACGTCAATTCGAAGTCAATGGTCGAAATTCACGAACTGCCGCGGAGCGGCGCGTTCTATTCAGGCCATTATATATATAATATGTATATATTATATATATTTCGTCGATTTCCTTTTAAAACGTATTTTATAAATCGTTTTAACTTCGTTTCGAAACCATTTCAACACTATTTCAATTTCTAATCAAAATTGAATATTTCATATCATTACTATATAAATGATAATATTTTCAAAACGTTATATTTTGAAATCACTTCTTTTCTATATTCATTATAAAAATGAATATAATCGATATAAATATCGTTCTCGTCAAAAATAGCGCAACTCTAATCAACACGGCTTTATATATTTCAATAAATCCGTTATTCTATTCAACAAATGAATATTTATTCCATTCAACACATGAATCTATATTTCTTCCAACACCTGACTAATCTCAACACATGGGTGCTGTCAACACATCACTATTTTTGTTATGTAAAATATTTTATAAAACTATGGTATCTATCGTTTGATTTTCAATTAGACTTCAACCGTAAAGTAGTTCTAATTTTAAATATGATAAAGATGTAAATTTCATTGTATAAAATATTTCACTCAACACATGAACATCGTCAACACATGACTATTTTTATATTCAACACATGAATTTTCTTTTATAATATTCCTTATTTTCCCGATTGGAATGAGGCCCAATCAATCACCATATAATGTTAATTATATGGATTCCATACAACACATGTATATAATAGCATTGAAAAATAATCAACCATCAACCAAAGTGCTCTACACTGTATAAGCATCAAATATAGATATCTGACGCTTATAACAGCCTGTCAATCGATCGATCGACATATTTAATCAATCAGGATGAGTGAACTTCAAATTTCATCCCAACACCCGTGTGGGGTTTCAAACAATCAAACACAGATTTTATTTGTGCAGCTGGGCGACGTGTAAAATTTATCGACCCAATCGATATCAGTCAAATCAGTGTATATAAACAAATCGGCCGATTTGTTTATAAATATTCATTTATCCACTTTCACGTTAAAAATTATATTTTTAACGATAAACCTTTTTATTTTAACACATGAATTTCTATTAGTTCATTTATTCAATAAATTGATATTTTTATTTTTCTAACATATTTTAGAAAAAATTCGGCGGCATAACGGCACGATACTAGAAACGGGACAAGGCCTAGCCTTATCCCCGGTCTAGTGAAGGCCCACGCCATTCACTCACCAATCAAGTCCATTCAATTCACCAAACAATTCAATTCAAACCAAATAATCTAACCAACTACACAACCAAACAATTAAACAAACAAGCCATCCATGGTCTGTGGATGACGGGTGTCGGGTGCTACTAAACACCGTCTACATCCTAGTATATATATATATATATATATATATATATATATATATATATATAACTAGAAAAAGAGATTTTGAGTGAGAAGTTCTCACCGACTAGCTAAACCAAACGCCACGACTCTTCTTATGCAGAAATCTTCGTCGGTCTCGCCTTTTGTCACTTTCACCGCCCGTAGTCGCTACATATATAAAAATCACATTTTTATATTGTTGCTATGTATATGAAAATCACATTTTTATTATCTACATTATATAAAAATCTCATCTTTATATCTTCTATAAGCTAAAAATCGGATTTTTATCCTCTCTATAATATAAAGATCATATTTTATTTATTTCATATGTCAAAACTGTAGAAGCTTTAGAACGGAGAAAACTCATTTTTTTTCTAACGCCCGGATTCGCTGTTTGGGTCCTAGAATTTGCAAACGAGCTTCAATCTTCACACCATCTTTTTTTCTAGCACAAGCACGCCATTCTGAACAACTTTTGCCTAGTGGTCTTCTTGCCGAAAATGTGCCATTTCGCCGGAAATCGCGAAAAGACAGCATTTTGACAGTGTTTGATCAGCAGACTTCGGACGCGTTTTCCCGACAACTCCGCAATGCAAAATAGGACTTATCATATACCAAATCGAAGAGAATTTCGTGCTCTACAACTTTGGTCTTGAGGAACTTTGGCTAGAAACGCACGGTTTGGGAGTTATTCGCGAAATACGGTCAGTGACTTATTTGCAAAACGGGCAATTTTGGTGAAAATGGGTTTTTGGGTGTAGCGGGGCCCACGGCCGGAATTGAGGGGGCTGGAGGGGGGCAGCGGGTTAAGGGGATGAAGATATTTTTTTTATTTATTTAATTATTTTATTTTCAAAGAAGTTGACTTTTACATACGACCTCGAAACGAGGCCCACCGCCTGTCGTCCATAGCGTTTTACCCCTATTCCGAACACAATGGGATATGTATCGTAGGCTGATTCGACTGTTTGAATCAATTTCCATTAAATTTACATTTAAATCATTATATTGAATTTTAAACGTACCTTTCAAATTACCGGGGTCACATACTAACTCTAAAAATTCTCGAAAAATATTTTCTAGCTTCGTATTGACGATACGGTCCTAACAAAACTAGTTTCGTCAAATTCTGAGACCGTTAGAAAAATGGCCAACTTCCAGTCGATTAAAATCAACTGAAACTGGTCAAACGCGTTTTCCTTTGTCACGCTCACATATTGATTCAAAAAATTATGAAATTTGAAACCTAGCAATAATTTGACATCACGGACCCAACAAAACTGGTTTCGTCGAGATCCGAGGTCATTTGCAAAATGTCTATTTTTAAGGGCCTGAATTTCATAGCGACTATTCAGAATTTTCAACTGGACATATCTTTTGATTCCCGCTATGAAATTTTGATTTGTCGGATTCGTTGGAAAGATATCATCAATTAGATCCTAATGTTTTTGGTTTCACTAAAATCCGGATTATTTTGCACCCGGTACATTCAATTGAAGTTTAAAATCGAATTATCGAACTACCACGCCATTTTCAATTCCTTTTATAATTATAAATAATTATTTATTTTCTAACGACGACGTATATAATATATACGTTCTAATTATATTCAAAATAAATTTCTCGTTGTTATTATTTAAAATAATCCATTTTAAATGTTCAAAATTCACTAAAATTGCCAAAATAAAAATTTTAAACTGGCTCAGATTTTCGGGTTATTACAGTTCTTCAGTGTTATGTGATATTTGGTTGTTTTCATTTCTAAAATGAGAAGAGATATCCCAATGAATCACATCAAAATGTTTTTCTTGATGTTCAAGCATTCTTATTTGAATTAACTCTAGTTTGCACTGATTATGTAGTACTATGGAGAGAATTTTCTTGAAAGAATTAAAAAAATCATCAACATTTTTACTTATATTATGAATAGGATTTGTCATGGATTTGAGTAGAAAAGAACAAGGAAGAAGGAGAAATAGAATTATGATTTTTTCTGGAAGAAATAGACTTAAATAGGGTATGGAATTCGTTGGATTTTGTATGGACATGAGTAGTTATTTTAATTTTAAAATTTGAAACAATTTGAAAATCTGGTATTTATATGTCGACATACAAAAAACACTATATCGACATTCTATAGTAAAAAAAAAAAAATGAAATTTTCAAATTTTGAATTCATTGAACTCTATTATATTATAATTAGTCCTAAAGTTTTTACAGAAATATAAGGATGATTTTATCATAAATAAAACTCCATTTATTACTTAATAGAAAGAAAATACATCCAACTAATCAAGATACACTTAAATACAAGATTTGAAATGAAAATATAAAAAATTGAATGAACACATAAAGATGGATTAAACTAAATAGCCTAGTTTTCAGATGATGGTGAGGAAGATGAAATTCCAAGCTTTCTTCCTATCGTGACCATGAATTTGGATATTTTTGAGAGTGTCTTGTTGAGATTCTTTTGATTATTGATGATTTTCACTTGATTTTGAATAATCGTCTCTTTGTAAATGCATCTAGTACCGGTTGGATACTCAACACTTTCCATAGAAGCCTCTTCTTTGACCTACATTGGATCTTGTTCTTGTTGCATTCGAGCTTGTTTGGCTTCGAAAGTCTCATATGGTTTGATAATGAGAGGAATTTGCATGAGATGAATTTTCGATGCATCAAACACTTTTCTGGGTACAAATTCTTTTCCATGAATATCAACGTTAAAGTACTTGAAAATACGAATGAGATAAACACCATAGTAGATAGTGTTTTCTCTTGTTGATAAATCTGTGGGCTTAATTTCACTTAGGATCATTTCGGCCCAATTTATAGTATAGCTACCCATAATAGAAAAATGAGCCTCTTGGATATTGATGATAGGGTTATTGAAATTTCCGGAACGGGGAGTGATGATATGTTGAAGGGGAAGGTTAACATTTCTTATTTTGGACGAAAGGAACGATTTTTGAGTTCCATTGGGGCATCATCTTCAAATATGTTGTGGTAAGTTTCCAAATCGGTTTCGTCGATATCAAAATCCAAAAAATTCGAGCACATGCGTCTATAATTTAGAATAGTGCCTAAGAGTTTGGCATCGAGAACAATTTGAGTGCCTTTGATACTACTCCAAATTTGGTCTTCATTGCCTTTGTAAAATCCGCGATTGAGATTTTCATAGAACATCTTGACGAGTTCAGGGTAACATACTTCATCATTGTCACGGGAGTTAAATACACTCAAGACTTCATTGTTTTGAAAAAGAGAGATGAGATCATAAGAGGGAAAATCGCTATAGACGGCGAATGCACCCGTGTTAACCTTATCATTTGCTAAGTAGTTACCATAGATTTTGATGGCCTCTTTGTCATTATGAAGATAGCTTTTGATGGTTTTGGTTATCTTCAATTTTTGGGATGAACTAGAGAAAGCCATTGAATTGATTATTTTGAAAAGAATAGATTTAAAGAATATTGTTTTGAGTTGTGAATGAAAGGTAGAAAGAGTAGATGTATATCTAGAAATTGAATGGATATAAATTGAATAGGCACAACTTTTCAGATTGAAATGACATCTTTTCAGACCTTGGGAGTTGGTGAAAAGTTGGAGGGAAGTTTGAAAGTTTAAACTATTTGAATTTCAAAATTGGTCAGATATGTTGACATAGACTTATTTGTATGTCGACATACATGACTATTTTCAAAGAGAATTTAAATTTTGTTAAGAGAAATTATATTATCAATTTATATTTCAGGTTTAATGTTTTCTTGAAATAATTCTAATCCTTGCAAACACATAAACAATTTATTTAATTATTTTATTTGTTATTTATTATTAAATTGTTATTTTGAATTTCAAATTTCAAATTTGAATTTCAAATTTCAAAATTTAAAATTTTAAAGTTTTAAAATCAAATCAAAGCAAGCAAACAAAGCAACCATTTAACCAAGTAAAATTAGAAATTAATTAAAGCATACCCGGTTTTTAGATCCTTTCCTTTGAGATTCTCCGAACTCTGAATTACCGTAAAGCATACATTTGTATTTCTAGTTTCTGGTTCTTCATCCCTTGATGATGAATCTGAATCATCTAATGTTGCTGCGTATGCTTTCTTTCTCTTTCTCGATGAATTGTTGTTGTCTGTTTGTTGAGTCGATTTGTCTGGATATAGACACATTTTCTTTATATGTCCTGGTTTGTTGCAGTTATAACATCGACCACCATTACTTTTTGAATTTACTTGATTGTAATTCTTCCTTCTATATCTCAAAAATCTTTTAAAATGATTTGTCATAAGCACTGTTTCTTCATCATCTTCACTACTCGAGTCAGAATCATTCGTTGTTGCTTTCAATGCAATAGATTTCTTTTCTGTTGATTTGTTTTCTTTTCTTTTCTGTAATTAGACTTCGTATGACATCAGATTTCCAATCAACTCTTCAATCTTCATTTCATTCACATCATTGGCTTCTTCAATTGCCAAAGTTTTCTGATCCCATTTTGGAGTTAATGAACTTAATATTTTTCTGACTTGATATGCTTCAGAATAAGCTTTTCCAAGTGCAGTTAATGAATGCACTATCTCTTGAAATCTGCAATACATATCTGAAATAGACTCATTCTCATTCATTTTAAATAACTCAACTGATTAACTAGCATCGCTATTTTAGTTTGTTTAACTTTATTAGTTCCTTCATGAGTAACTTGTAAAGTTCTCCAAATTCCATAGGCAGTTTTACATACTAATACTCTATTAAATTCATTCTTATCTAATAAACAAACTAACATATTCATGGCTTTAGAATTGCTCTGTGCAGCAACCTTTTGTTCATTTGTCCATTGTGCAAATGCAGTTATGGGTTCAACATATTCATTTTGTGTACTATTCCATATATCTAAACCTACTAATTGCAAATACATTTTCATTCTACATACCCAATATGAATAATTACTACCATTAAACAATGGTGGTCTAACAGTGGATTGACCCTCTATAAAAGAACTATTATTGCTACCAGTGTTGGTGGTTACCATTATCACTATTTTCAAAAATCAGATTATGAACTTTTTGAAAGACCTTGCTCTGATACTAATTGTTAGAGAATGCAGAATGGATCGTTAAGGAAAAATAAACACTTAAGGGGGGTGAATAGTGTTTTTGAGACTTTGAGCAAAATCTAAAACTTGTGTGAATTACTAGATGAATCAAACACCACAAACACAATTTCAAACATAAACAAAAGAATAAACAGAAATAAATATGAAAAAAGGAAAGAACACACCAGATTTTATACTGGCTCAGATTACTCCTATGTCCAGTCCCACGCAACGCTGGATTGCGCAGAGTTTTATTACTATAACAATATCCAATTACAGTCCTCCTTGATTTCGCGGCTACAAGGGATACCACCGATTCCGTCCTTGATTTTATGGCTACAAGGGATACCACCGATTCCGTCCTTGATTTCCCAGCTACAAGGAATACCACTAATTACCTTACTCAACCCAAACAATTGCAAATATCCCAATAACTCTTCAATAGCACTTGATTCAGAGAGTAGAGAGTGTAGAGAGAAGAAGTTTAATCAAAACGGAATTGAATTCGGTAAAGTATAAGAGTAGAAATCATAAAAATGGTTAAGAATAATGGTGTAAAGAAAGATGATGAAGTTAGAGAAGAAGAGATGATAAAAAAATTCGAATTTAAGCCCTTTTAATAATGTATGAAAGGATGCCATGCTTCAGAACCGTCACAAATAGTGAAAAGACACTTCCTTTCAAAATTGAAAAAATGACAGTTATATGTCGACATAGTGTTTTATGTATGTTGACATACCCGTTGTGTAAATTTCATTTTTGAGCATTTTCAAAGTATTTTGATATAAATATAATTCTGTAAATTCTTGAATTAAAATATAGTGTTATAAATTAATATTATAAAGTAGAAAATCGTATGAAAACATAAGTTTAAACTATATAAACATATTTATTAAATTATAAGGTTTTAAACTATATATATAAATATAAAATTATAAATATATAAAACTTAAGTTTGAAAAGAAAAAGTAAAGTATGAAAAGAAAATAAGAAAGATAGAAAATAAAATAGAGAAGAAATAAAATAGAAAGAGTTGAAGATAGAATTTGAAAACAGAATTTGAAAATCAGAATTTGACATTGAACCTGGAGTGCTATTTAGAGTCTTACATAATCTAGACTCTATAACTATATTAGTCTTGAATTCTTGAACTCTTGAAATCTTGAATACTCATGAGTCTTGAAATTTCTCCGAATTCTGAATCTCTAATATCTTTAAACTGTACAATCTTTATTAATGTTTCCTGTATATAAATCCTGCATATGTGTTTGTATATATATTTTCTATACAAAAGTGTTAGTATATATTTTATAGTCAATTAATATTGATTTAATGTTGTTGTCATCAAAACTCCATTCTCCAACAAACAAAAGTGAAGTACACTGAATCAGATATATTTTTCTCTCCAACAAAAAATAGATAGTACCAAAACTTATTGTATCAAAACTAGGGGAAATTAACTTGCATAGTTTACTCTGGCAAGTAGAACTAAAATCTTTGTACTTATCAGAAAATTCATCCGGCAAAAAAAATAGCATAGTCTTTTAGCAACAACAATAATACAAATCGAACTACAAATAAACAATCAAAATCAATTTTTCTCACTAACAAAAAGATCCTTCATCTTGAATAGCAACACACTCTCTTTTTTCACAAATTGAACCTTGTTCATCCAGTTATATGTTATAGTTTAATATTAAATAATTACCATAGTAAAGAAAACATTTTTTTTGAATGAGAATAATCATAACATCGAAGATTAACTAGTGGAAATTATGATCTGCTACTTACAAATTTATGGGGACTTCATGCTCATCAACAGAGCTGTGGAAGCTTCAAACGATCGATTAGATAAAGGAAGCCAAAAATCCTCTAAAGATAGGACAAAAGCATTAATTTGTTTTTGGATTTTGAGATGATGATGTCCTCAATATGATTTTTGAAAAGGAGTTTCAGCGGTTGTAGGTCAAAGATCGGTAGAGGAATTAAGGCGACTACTTTATTGAATTGGTGAAGAAGATGAAGAAAATTAAAATGAATTGAGGCGGGTGTTTCGTGTTCTGTTACGCTGAATTAAAAAATGGAAGAGCCAAAATTTTGGTGGTAAAGCCAAATATTTCGTGGGATGGAGCCAAAGATTTCACGTTACAGAGCCAAAATTTTGAGCGCATAGAGCCAAAACAGTTTTCAAGCAAAGATAAATTTTTCTATAAGAGCCAAAAGAAATCTTATTTATACATGTTAAAGAAATTAGTTATAAAATAAACATTCAAATGCATAAGAAATTAATGGTTTACAATGTGATGACCATATCATTCAATTTTATTTTATTTTCAATATTTTTTTATTTCATGTAATTTTGAATACTTTCCAAAAATTTATGGATGTTAAATTTCATGATAAAAGCAAAACTGTTAAAATTGGCATTTATTACAAATGGTAAGTGAAAATGATTGTAATAGAAAATTAATATGTATAAATTATTGATTAACATGTATATATTATTTATTATTAATTTTCATCATTATTTTTAATTTTCAATAGTAATATTATTAATCATAAATTATTAATATTTATTGTTAGTTATAAATTATTATATATTTAATATTAATAACTCGATATTACTTACTAATAATTGGGAAGTAAAATTAAGCCTATTGGTTATAAATTATTATAAAATTGATATTAATTACTCGATTTTACTTACTAATAACTAAAAAGTAAAGTTTGCTGGAACACTGATTATATATAATAACTAGTAATAAGTGATTATTTAATAATAATAATAATAATTAATTATTATAAGTTATAAATGATTAATAAAATATTATTAATGATTAAATATTAATAATTAATATAGTATTATTAATGATTACTAATTATTAATGTACAATTATAGTTAATAATTAGTAATATATGATTAATGATCATTTACTAAATAATAAAACATAATCAGTACTAATTAGTTATAATTTTGTGACCGTTGTAAAATAGACATCTATTACAACGGACATTATGTGAATGTTGTGAAATTGACATATATTACAACGGGCTTGAAATGACCGTTGTAATAGCGCTCTATTACAACGTTCAGTTTTTACCCATTGTAAAAGAGTGTTGTAATGAATATCTATTACAACGGTCGATAAACGACCATTATAATGGCATTTTATTACAATGGGAAGTTTATACCCATTGTAAAAGGGTGTTGTACAAGCTATTATTACAACGGTTCAGAATGTCACTGTTGCAATAACATTCTATTACAAGGGGCAACCAATGCTCATTGTACTATGGAGGTTGCAATAGGATATTTTTGTTGTAATGTTCGTAGATCTCATTTTGCATATGATTTGCATACTCATATAGTTGTTAAATTGCATTTCATTCTATGAATCATTTTTCATCTAACCCATCTTTGGGTACGGTAACAACCCGAAATTTTGGCAATAATAATTAATTATTAGAATTTCAAAAATAGGAATTTCTACAAATGATGGAATTTGGTCATGAAACTTTGACCGATGCGTTCGTCTCGGAATTCTAGTCAACTTTCATGTTTGAAGTTTCGCGAATGGAGTCCGTATGAAAAAGTTACGGACGAAATACGAAAATGGATGGAAAATAAACAAAAAAGATTTTATAAATTACCTAATTTAACCAAGCTGAACTTGGAAATCTGATGCCCAGGTGGCTGACCATAGGGGTTGACCGCCACGGTCAACCTACTGGCGTCTGGCTGCCCAGTGGCAGCTAGATTTTAACAGGTTAGGTTAAACTATTTATATATGATTGGATGGATATATCTTAAAACTAATCCGACGGTTCTAGACCATTTTTGCCCCTATAAATAAAGGGTAAGGCCTCTCATTCTTTTTCCATATAAATCTACAGAGGTAACGGAGCTATGCCATTTTTCTCTCTCTCTAAACCTAAATTCTAAAATAAAGATGTATTCATACATAACAAATCAAATCCAATTCGTATGAAACTGAGAGGATAAGCGGATCTAATGGAAAAGAATGCAAAGTGACGCTCCAAATAATATTCTTCCCTCCCTTCCTATTTTCTTACATTTCTACAGATTTGGAATTTTCCCGTTTCCAAATAAATTGTAGACTTAAAAGAATTTGGGGATTGTAGGCCCAGAAAGGGTTCAAACTTTGGATTTGCAGGCTATAAGGTGAGTGGGAAATTTATGAATACAATTATAATGATTTATCTATTTCGTTTGAATCAATTCTATGTTTTTAACCCTATGAGATCTTTTCATTTAAATATTGTGAATTTACTGGCAACCATCAGATCTGATTATAAATATGGTTAAAACTTGTAAATGATAAGTTGTGGTTATGTATAACATGAATTGTAGGATTCTTAAATGCTTTTCCCATATATTCCTATAATTATATCATGAAATATGTTGTACATGTTGCATGACACTATGGATCTGGAAGTCAGTCCCATTAAACATAAATTAGGCGTAGTTATATTCCAGATATTTAGATCAGTGTTGATTAATGAAATATTCAAATTTGGGTGAAAAGAAGAAATTGGTGAATTATGTGATTGTAAGAATAAAGGAAATGTTCCTATTTGAATTCAGTACTGTTGGATTTTGGCTTAATCATCATAAACATGCAGTTTTCCTCCTTTTGATTACAGTGGCATTATTTTGAAATCACAAGAGGTATGGTAAAAGGAATTTAAAAGGGATAAGTGGTGCAAATGTACGTAAAAATATAAATACATATATTTGTATGTGATTTTCATCGACTATTCCAAATATATATATACATATATTTCTTTTGATTTGGAAATATATCAATTCCACTAATTAGGCATTATTCACAATGATTTCGGCTAATGGTCTTTTATGAGATTTGAAACCATTTTGGCAAGAATGAGTATAAAAAGGAAATGTTCGGTTAATTGATTAGACCAAACCATTAACTTAAAAATAAGGATTATGATAATAATAAAAATAACAACTATGTTGACCACACGAAAATATGAAATGAATATATGCATATTACCCATCCAAATCAGCGTAAAACAGTAAATATACATTGTATTGAATGTTTGAATGTTTGGATAAGGTTCAATTGTGGAATCATATGTAATTATAATCCATATTGAATTAATATATTTGTAGTGACCATTTGTAGCAATCAATGTAATTAACTATTATAAATAAGATCGCAAATTAATAAATAACCATTGCAATAAATATTGATTAGGGGACAAATAAATGTGATAGGAAAAATGGTTACAATTCCTAAAATCAATTAGGATAAATGTTGTAAACCTCAATTAGGAAATCTGAATTATAACCACATTTAGACACGAGGTTAAGCACAGCTTGTTGTATAAGCCTTCCTGGAACCAACATGCAAACCTAGCAACCAGAGGTAGTCAGCTTAATGTGAGGGGTCTAATGCATAAATATAATCGTATTAAGGCACAAGGTTAAATTTAATTTGTGGTAGAAGTTTGTCCGAAACCGACCAATAAATCCAGGATCCACAAGTTGTCAACTTAATGTAAGAGGCTTGGTACGTAAATATATATAAATAAATAAATTAATAAAGAAATAAGAATAGAAATTTCATGTGGGGTACAACAAATAGATAACTTGGCGCTGATAAATAGTTGCCTTAGGAAAATATGATCGTTATGGTCATAAAGGGCAATAAAAAGGAAATAAAAGAAATGGGTGTCATAGTGCAAATTAGGGAAGGTATCAAATAAATATAGAAAAAAGGGAATATAACTCCTTATTTATAGTAATGGAAATAGAAAATGTAGTTGGACTTGGTAGGTTAATAATGTAAGATATTATTAACCATATAAACCCATGATGAAAATGAATCGTGTAAGTATGGTATTTCCGTGTAGAGGGACTAAACGGGAATGATTTAATAACGCAACCTACATTATCCCAATAGGGAAGGTGCTAAAGGAAAATGGGGTACTATCTTCGCGTATAGTCCACTTCCATGGGTCTTAAGTGGCTTTGGGTTGAGGATTCCACCTGGGAGTAGGTCTTCAGTTTAGGGTATTAAACGGCATGTTTGAGTATTGTCTTCCCAAACCTGGAAACTTAAAATGTCAGATATGGCTACCTATCCCACAGGAAGAAATAAGAGACTAAGGAGGTTATCCAATAAGGTTAGCTTGGTAGTATAGCAAACGATAAAATACCACCTCTCACCTTACACGGGGCAATGGTATATGCGTGAATGACGGAAGCCTTAACTAGTAGGGCCCATAGCTAGTGCTCTCTAGTTTATGTTAATGTTGAATATATTATCGATGGTTAATAAGTGACCAATAGGTCCATCTAAGGGTCTTAAGCGATCAAGGAGAATCAACCCTTTCTATCATTGATTGTGAGACATTGAATAATAAAGGACAGTGAATGAGGGTACGTACATATATAGAAACCCCGTAATTATGGGTCCACTCTTAGTCAAGTATAAAGGCTTCACTATATGCGTAAACGTTCTATCTTGGTATTATAATTTGGGAATACTACTTTGGGAAGAGTAGTAAAGTCATGCATAAACATCAACAAGGTTAGGTTAGAATTACTTACCTTGTTAGGCATACATCTTAGGTTGAACCAAACGGGATACATTTATGTATTATAGTCTGTTTTGTATATTTCTTAGTCACCAAAACTTGTTATTCTGACTCTCCTTCTCATTACAACCTCCAAGGTTTCCTAGAGGAGGTCAGGCTCTCGCAGATGATTAAGTTTGGCTTTCGGTTCTCGTTCTCTCTCATGCTTGGTATTAGTAGAGTGACTTACTTTGAAAAAAGATAGTTACTTGAGTTAATGCTAGTTTATCCTATTTAGTTTCCACTGTGAGTTATCTTTTTTCGTAATCTGATTATGCCTATGCTCATTTATTGCAGGTACCAGATTTACATGCTCCATTCTAGAATGTGTTCAATTTTTTATTTTTGTCAAAATTTACACACAGAAAAGTGTAGGGTGTTACATTTGGTATCAAAGTCTAGGTTAAATGGTCAGAGGAATTAGTTAAATTAGGAATCATGAGAGAACATAATTTGATTTTCTTTTCTGTTTTTCTTCGTCTTTCTTACTCGACTTTAATTTATTTCGACGATGAAATAGTCGTGGGCCTAATAATAAAAGAGGCTCTAAGCGACTAAGGATTAAAATATGTTGAGTTCGAGTTTCAAGTCAATCCTATCTTAGCCTACAGTACATTAGCAATATCGTCATAAAGAGCATGAGGATGACATATGGTGGATTCCGTTGATTCTAGATTGGAAACTTGAATAGTATGTATTAATATAAAAATCTAGCTACAACCGAGGTAGTCATAATTCTTGGTTTGGTTTCATTGGTAGTTCCAGTTAAGATCATTACTTGATCCAAAACGAGGAAAAAGCCTACATTAATATGTCGTATCCATTTCGGAAATACAATTACGAGGTGTATCCATTTGTCCGAGTCTACCTTTATTAAAATATTTAATTGAGTTCTTGGCCTTGTATTCGAGGAAATTTATTTTTAAAGCTATTTGAAAAATAAAAATGGATTTCAATGGTTTGAAATACAGTTTCAGAAAGTAATTTGTGAAGATATGGTTTTAAATATTTAATCTATTCGTGTTTAAAAATTTTCGAAGCCCATTCAATAATTTTAATAAACATGGTCTGATTCGTAGGAAAGAAGGAATTAAAAATAACAAGGAATATGCCACTAAATTCAAGAGTAATATTATCCATTCCATGTGATTTTTAATATCCATCTTTCTATATATATCGGGTAATTTATAAAAAATTATCAAATTTAATCTTAAAAGTTTTAAGCTCCAATATTTTGGAACACGAAAAAGTTTTTCCAGATTGAAATATAAAACTGGAATATAAATGCAAATAATAAAGATGGATTTATAAATAGGAAACCATTGGTTTATAAATAAATTCCATTTTTGGAAAAGTTTTAAATTTTTCTTTGAAAAGGCTAAGAAAAAAATCCTTCACCTTGGTAATTAGGGTATTTGAATTTGAATCGCCTAGTTTATGTCGGTTAGTAAAGGGAAAATCCTTTTAGAATTTTATTTCGTATTTCTAGCTGATTTCTTGTTTTAGGTTTGTTCGTTTTGGTGGTCACAAATCTTTTTAGAGATAGGGAAAAGGCGTTTAAAATTTTATTTTCTCGATTAGACGAGTGATGGAAGTCGATACAAGAATTAGGTTGGGAGTAGAAGTTGTTTTTATGTAAATAGAATTTTTAAAATTTAATTTATATAATTTAAACAGGCCATTGTGCCGAGGTTCAAACCGTGCCGACTATGGGGCAAGCAGTCGACTGCATAGCGGTCGACCAACGGTCGGCCGACCTCTTAGGGCCAGGTAGACCACTACCCCACGGGCGAGCGTGGTGACCCAACCCATATTTGGTCGAACTATGTATATATACATCATTCAGCTGACCCTTCTCCCCTAACCCCATTTCCACCGAGAAACCCAAACCCTCCTCCTTCCAAGCACCTATCTGAGCAACCCCCGCTCCGTTTCGCCCCTAATTACCACCGAAATCTTCCTCGTGCAAATCTCTACCCGGTTATACTCCGGATTTGCAGTTTTTCTTTCCCGTTTCCTCTATTCCTCCATGGCACCTCGCAACCAATACCCCGGTCTCATGCCCCATGAAGCCGCTTGGCTAGACCGTGATGATGCAAAGATTAAGCATTACCTAGCCACGCCAGTTATGAGTTCCAAGTTGGCCAACTGGTGAAGTTCGCAACTTTGCCGTATTTGTCTTGGAGTAGCTTTTTATCACCGTAGGCCTAACATTGTTCCTGCTCTTCGACACTTTTGAGTGCTACTTGTATCCGCACTGGTTCCATCAGTTCGATGCCTATATTGATGCCAACATCGATGACGAGTCCAGCGTCATCAGATCACTGATGCTGACATGGCCTAGATTTGGGTATCTCTGCAGAGGGAGCTGAGCTTGATGCTATTTGATGGAGGACCCTTAGATCCTTCAACGTATCTTTATTGGAGAGCTCGGAGCCTGGACCACCACCAGTCTGCGACCAGTAGTCCGTGTAGTTGTGCACATCATACAACATAACATCATCCCAAAGAAGGGAAGCTGGGAGCAAATTTTTCTTTCTGTTCGCCGTGCCACCTATGCTATCCTTGGCATCATAGCCGTCAATTGGTCGTGTGTGCTTATGATTCATCTCCATGAGCCCTTCGTTGGCACCATGTGGAGCCATTTTCCCTATAGCCATCTTCTCACCCGTGTCTTCCGACACTTCCAGGTGAGATGCCAATGAAGAAGATACCAACCACCATTAGTCGCGCCACTCTCCAGAAGATAGGCATCCAACTGCCCGATGCTCATGCACCCACACCACCTGCTTCAGCTCGGCAGCTTGGTCATCGTAGCCTAGAGCTCACTACCATCCGTGTTATGCATGACAGGCTCCGAGAGGTTCGAGACGAGCAGCGCCGACAGGCGCACGAGACTGGTTGCATCTCCACTATACTACGTTCCTGACGCAGATATGGTAATGGATCAAGCTCCAGCTGCGGAGGTGGACCAGCCTACAGTGGGCAGTGTTAGTCATTTTTGGTGTCAGAACATGTTTTGTGCATGTCGTATCTTGTATCATGTGTTTCCATTTCCAGCATTTTTCTTCTCATTTGATGTAGTGTTGTGTTAGAAATTGCTAGTAATGAAAAATTCGCATGACATTAGTAATGAGATTTCTATATTGAGAAAAAATTTGTTTTGTCATTCACGCACGATTAATTGAATGAAATCTCGTTTATTTACTAGCATTTGTCCTAGAGATGGAAAGAATAAAAGTTTGTATTGGATAAATTTAGGTAAAGGAATGGTTTTACGTCATATGTATATAAAAAAAAATCACCATTCCTTGTTAACATTAAAATTTATTTTCACCTTTTATGTGATTTCAGTTTTCGCATTTTTGGCGCAACTGACTTCCTTCTTTACCAACATATAGCTTGAATCGTTTAAATTTCCACAAGATACATTTTTAAGTTTTTGGAAAAATATTGTTTGAAAAAAAAACATTTTTTTGTCATCTTCTTATTTTATAGGAGAATGAAACGGTTTTGAATGGAAAATTTCAAAATAGACATGATAATTTTTCAAGGGAGAATTTATTTTTATGAATTTTTTTGATATTTGGTCACATGAACGGTGTAAGGAAGATTTTTGGATGCTTTGTGTGCGCATTATAGCAGTGCATTAGGACCAACGATACGTTAAAAACGTTAATGGTAACAAGGAAAAGGCAGTCCTAGCCTTGAAGACGTTGTTTCCATACCTTGTCGACAATGGGTGCGAGCTATTAATTAACACGTTTTATGTTTAAAAGCTTGTTTTGAACCTCCTTTACAGTCTACAGATGGAAATTTTTGGAGTATTTTGGGTAATTGAGGTGAAAATTCCATTATAGGACGGGAAATGGAATATTTGGAAGAAGATGAAATGTTAAAAATTCTTCACCTTAATTTCCTTTTTTCGGTTTAGGAGAGTTTAATTAGGAAATGATTAGATTGCGTATGTTTTGGTAGGTTTGGATACAAAATTGGTTGCTTCACACTTTTGTTCGTAGTTGTGTGAGGGTTACGGATAAAAAAGAATTTTCAAAAATTTGCAGTCATATAGGACTACAAGTATATTTAGGATGTTCTGCATCATGTTTTCAAAAATTCAATGCAAACATATACGAGGATCCGATTAGAATCATCTTGCATGCATATTTTATGGTTGAAATTGCATTATATACACCATGCACATATACATATGGTTGCAAAGTTTATGTACACGAATTGATTATGTAGCATAGGACTATAAGCATTAGAAATTTCGGGACGAAATTCCTTTTAAGGAGGAAAGAATGCAACAACCTGGAATTCTGGCAATATAAATTAATTATTAGAATTTCAAAAAAAAGGAATTTAAACAAATAATGGAATTTAGCCATGAAACTTTAACCGATGCGTTCTTCTTGGAATTCTGGTTAGCTTTCATGTTTGGAGTTTCGCGAACGGAGTCTGTATGAAAAAGTTACGGACGAAATACGAAAACGGACGAAAAATAAATAAATCAGAATTTATAATTTACCTAATTTTACCAAGCCAACCTGGGCAATCTGATGCCCAGGCAGTCGACGCTATGGTCGACCTACTGGATGTCAGGCTGCGCAGTGGCAGCTAGGTTTTGACATTTTAGGTCAAATTATTTATATACGAACGGACGTATATATCTTAAAACTAATCCAACGGTTCTAGGCTATTTTCACTCCTATAAATAAAGGGGTAATGCCTCATTCTTTTTCCATATAAATCTGCAGAGACAACGAAGCTCTACCATTTTTCTCTCTCTCCAAACCTAAGTTCTAAAATAAAGACGTATTCATACATAACAAATCAAATCCAATTCATATTAAACTGAGAGGTTAAGCAGATCTAATGGAAAAGAATGCAAAGTGACACTCCAAATCATAGTCTCCCCTCTCTTCCTGTTTTCTAACATTTCTACAGATCTGGAATGTTCCCGTTTCCGGATAAATTGTAGATTTATTAGAATTTGGGGATTGTAAGCCTAAATAGGGTTCAAACTTTGGATTTGCAAGCTATAAGGTGAGTCGAAAATTTACGGATACAGTTATAATGACTTATCTATTTTGTTTGAATCAAATCTGTGTATTTATCGCTATCAGAACTTTTCATTTAAATATTGTGAATTTATTGGCAAACATCGGATCTGATTATAAATAAGGTTAAAACTTGTAAATGATAAGTTATGGTTATGCATAACGTGAATTGTAGGATTCTTAAATGCTTTTCCTACATATTCCTATAATTATGTCATGAAATATGTGTACATGTTGCATAACACTGTGTATTTGGAAATTAGTCCGTTAAACATAAATTAGGCATAGTTATATTCCAGATCTTTAGATCAGTGTTGAATAATGAAATATGTGAATTTGGGTAAAAAGATGAAATTGATGAATTATGTGATTGTAAGAATGAAGGAAATATTCCTTTTTGTATTCAATATTGTCGGGTTCTGGCTTAATCACCGTAAACATGTCGTTATCTCCTCTTGATTAAAGAGGCATTATTTTGAAATCACAAGAGGTATGACAAAAAGATTTAAAAAGTGAAATGTGGTGCAAATGTACGTATAAATGTGAATACATATATTTGTATGTAATTTGCATCGACTATTCCAAAATATATATTTACATATATTTCTTGTGATTTAAAAATATGTCAATTCCACCATTTAGGCATTATTTACAATGATTTCGGCTAACGGTCTTTTATGAGACTTGAAACATTTTTGGCAAGATTGAATATAAAAAGGAAATGTTTGGTTAATTGATTAGACTAAATCATTAATTTAAAAATAAGGATTATAATAAAAATAAAAATAACAACTACGTAGATCGCACGAAAATATAAAATGAATATATGCATATTATCCGTCCAAATCAGCGTAAAATGGTAAAATATACATTGTATGGAATATTTCGAATGTTTGGATAAGGTTCAATTGTGGATATATGAAATATAATCCATATTGAACTAATATAATTGTGGTGACCATTCGTAGTAATCAAAGTAATTAACTACTATAAATAAGACCGCAAATTAATAAATAACCATTGTAACCAACAATGATTAAGGGAAAATAAATGTGATAGGAAAAATGGTTACAATTCCTAAAATCAATCAGGATAAATGTTGTAAACCTCGATTTGGAAATTTGTATTATAACCGCATTTAGACAAGGGACTAAACTCAGCTTAGGGTACATGCCTGCCCATAACCGACCGACAATTCCAGCAATTGCAGGTAGTCAGCTTAATGTGAGGGGTCTAATGCATAAATATATTTGTATTAAGGCACGAGGTTAAGTTTAATTTGTGGTAGACATCTTCTCGGAACAGACTGGCAAATCCAGCAACCACAAGTTATCAACTTAAAGTGAGAGGCCAAGTACGTATATATATATATATAAATTAATTAATTAATAAAGAAATAAGAATAGAAATTTCCTGTAGGGTACAAAAAATTGATAATTTGGGACTGATAAATAGTTTCCTTATGAAAATATGACAGTTATGGTCATAAAGGGCAATAAAAAGGAAATAAAAGGAAATGGGTGTCATAAGGGAATTTATGATTGTCGTTTAAACACTAAATCCAAATTAGGGAAGGTATCAAATAAACATCCTAGGGAAAAAAGGGAATATTACCTTCCTTACTTACAGTGATGGAAATAGGAAATATAGTTGGACTTGGTAGGTTAATAATGTAAGATATTATTAACCATATAAACCTGTGATGGAAATGAATTGTGTAAGTATAGTATTTCCGTGTAGACGGACTAAACGGGAATGACTTAATAACGTAGCCTACTTTATCCCAATAGGGAAAGGTGCTTAATGCAAATGGGGTACGAATCCAATAACCTTCGTGTATAGTCTGCTTCCTTGGGTCTTAAGTGGCTTTGGGTTGAGAAGTCCACCTGGGAGTAGGTCTTTTAGTTTAGAGGTATTAAACAACATGTGTGAGTATTGTCTGCCCAAACCTGGAAACTTAAAATGTCAGATATGGCTACGTATCCTATGGGAAGTAATAAGCGACTAAGGAGGTTATCCAATAAGGTCAACTAGATGGTATAACAAATGATAAAATACAACCTCTCACCTTACGCGAGGCAACGGTATATGTGTGAATGACAGAAGCCTTAACTAGTAGGGCCGTAGCTAGTGCCATCTAGTTTATGTTAACATTGAATATATTATCGAGGGTTAATAATTGACTAATAGGTCCGCCTAAGGGTCTTAAGTGATCAAGGAGAATCCACCCTATTTATCATTGATAGTGAGGCATCGAATAATAAAGGATATTGAATGAGGATATGTACATATATAGAAACCCCATAATTAGGGGTCCACTCTCGATTAAATAACCAGTCATGTTCTGGTTTTAAGGCTTCACAAATACATGTGTAAACATTCTATCTCGGTATTATAATTTGGGAATACTACTTTGGGAAGAGTAGTAAATTCGTGCGTAAACAACAATAAGGTTAGGTTAGCATTACTTACCTTGTTAGGCATACATCTTAGGTTGAACCAAATGGGATACATCTGTGTATTATAGTCCGTATTGTACATTTCTTAGTCACCAGAAATTGTTGTTCTAACCCCCCCCCCCACCTCCAAGGTTTCCTATAGAAGGTCTGGTTCTCGTAGATGATTAAGTTTGGCTTTCCGTTCTCGCTCTCTTTCATGCTCGGTATTGGCAGAGTGACTTACTTTGAAAAATGGTAGTTACTTGAGTTAATACTAGTTTATCCTATTTTGATTCCGCTGTGAGTTATCTTTTATCATACTCTGATTATGCTCGTGCTCATTTATTGCTAGTACAAAATTTACATGCTTCATGCTGGGATGTGTTCAAGTTTTGATTTTTTTCAAAATTTGGATGCAAAAAAGTGTGGGGTGTTACAGGTACTCTCTTTTACATTTTGGAAATGTGTTTATAATATGTACAGTATTTTGACCGTGTGTCTGTGTAGTGGGGGGGGGGGGGGTAAGTTTGCATTGCATTATTTATATTTTTTCTTTTCATTTTCATGCATTTAGGTAGGACCATCATGCATTTTAGGTCATATAACACGCCAATTTTTTTATTGAAATACAACTCATTTTGAATTGGTACGATGAAGTAAGTTTTTAATTTTTGGTTAGTTCACGGTAATTTTTCTCTCAACTAAGATCGAATAAGAAATATAATGAAAAGTTGAATTATGAGCGATAGTGGTGTAACTAGTGTATACGGAGATTCTTAGGCTATAGACATGAAGTCTACTCTGAATTGTAGTCTTTGTTTAATGAATGAAGGACTTAAAGTACATGTATTGGCTTTTCGGGTCTTTAAAACTAAGTTGTATCGAGCTGAATTCGCGTAACTCTCCCTTATTCTTATGTTAAAGAATAATAGTAATCTAAGGGTATCCAACATTGCTAGTAAATCTAGTGTTGGTGTGCATACCCACCAAACTCTTTCCCAACTCTCACGTAATCTCGTGAGGCAGTGCATGGGTGGTATACCTTGGTCTCATTTTATGAGTCGAACACCTAAGGATTACCAGCATCTTGTTGACATAGTCAACATCAGTCTGCACAATCTGCCAAGCTCTGTCGCAACTCTCAAGTAAGCCTGTGAGGCAGTGCATGAGTGGTATATCCTTGTCTTTTCAGTTAGTTATGTGTAATTAGTTATAAATTATAGAGATAGAGAATAATCAGTTGATGCCCAAGCACTTCTTGACCTCATAGATTTGACTAGTCCAATATAAGGAAATAAGAATACCACTTTCTAAACTGTGACAAGTAAACTAAGAATTTATTTTATAGTTGCACGATGTTATCAACCGAACCAACTGGCCAAACTAGAGTTTAATGTATGAAAACTTGAATTATGCTGAAAATTTGTAACGAGATGACTAACCAAAAAATTCTATAGACTGGTTACAAATTGTACACCGCTACATTGCAACTTTTCTAAAACAAGTCGTATTTCCATTTTCGTTTTCATATGTCTGTAGCATTCATGTAGTTGCATTAGAACCATAACATACTGCATTTGGATTTTGTAGGTAGTATTGTAACACCCCGTATTTTCTATGAACATTAAAGTAACAAATTAAAGAATACTTAATTTTAAAATTGGGAATTAAGGGAAACGGATTACATCGTTGCGTTCGTCTAGGAATTCTGCTTGAGATAGAGTCCAAGTTTACGTGAATCAGACTCCGTATGAAGAAGTTATGGAGTTCAGAAGATTTCAAGTTCAAGCAGAAAATAAATATAAATAATAATTAAATAATAGAAACAGTTTAAGATTCAAAATCGGTTGAGCGGGAATTTTCCCGCTCAGGGTGTCGACCCCCCCAAGAGGAGTCGACATAAGTGTCGACCCCCCCTATAGGGGAATCGACATAGGTTTCGACCCCCCCCCCCCCCCTGTAGGGAGTCGACCCCTTTTTAGATCCAACTCCTATGACGAATTTTTACAACCCTGTGCTGATGTGGCCTTCTCTGATTGGCCAATGACTGATTTATGAGGTATTAGGGCATATGGGTCATGCTACGGTTGGTTGGGTGACACATCTCTTTGGTTTGATGGCTCTGATTTCTCCTAGACTAATCTAAAGGCTAGAGTTGAACCTAGACTTCTATATAATCACCCCAAACCCCAACCCTAGAACTCATTCTATGAAGCCGTCATGCTGTTCGTCTACAAACTGGTCTAGCCTCCATTCATCTACCTCAAACTAGAGAATCAAATTCAAACTAGGAATCAATTAGAAGAACTAAAGAATCAAACGTCTACATCAATGGATAGCTTTTCAAATTCAAAAATCAAGATTCGTCCTTTTTCTGTAAGTACAATTATTGTTTAGATGTGAACACCTAATAAGAAATCATGACTATAATAACTGGATCTAGAACTATGCCTAATTCTATTCGTGCCTATCCTTTTGTCAATTCTGAATTGATCATGCCTATTGGACTGTTGTGACTGACATAGTAAAGCCTATCATGCCTATTGGACTGTTGTGACTGACATAGTAAAGCCTATCATGCCTATTGGACTGTTGTGACTGCCATAGTAAAACCTATCATGCCTATGAGACTATTGGGACTGATACCATTGAACCTATCACGTTGTATTAAATTTGTGGTTCTTTTATGTATGTAAGTTACATGCTAAATTATGTTCATACATGTTATATGTTTAGGTCCAAGCTAGTACCCATGTTTAAGATATATATAAGTTCATGTTTATACAATTAGACTTATGCTAGTTCGCATGTCAATTGGATCTAAATTAAATGCAAGATCACGTTTACACGCTTAATTAAGTTTATGTCGTTCTTATATTACACATGTTGATCTATGTTGTTTTATGCCTGCTGGAATGTTACATGTCCGTTTTCTTTTCCCTTTTTGTTTATGAGTTAGGCTAATTTGCGAGCCTAACGTTCTATGTGAATTGTGCGAACGAATAACTGGGGAGACGTTGGGGGAAAATATTAAATTACATGCTATTGGCATAAATTGATTCATAATCATTTAAATGATTAGTAGCATGAAATGGCATAATTTGGGCATAATTTAGAGGGTAAATGGAACATGACTTGTTTTGGCAACACTTGTGGATAATATACATATAAACATGAATGGTAAATATGTAAATTAATTAAAAAGTGAATATGCCTAACCTGAGGTTAGATTGAATTGCGGTGTAAGACTACTCGGAACCGCCCGGCACATCCAGTGACCGCAACAATATAGATCTAATGTGAGAGGTTAGCGCATTAAGCCCGAAAAAACCGAGATTAGATTAAGTTGGATTGTAAGACTGCCCGGAACCGCCCGGCACATCCAGCGATCGCAACAATACATATCTAAAGTGAGAAGTTGGTGTATTAATGAATGAATTAAAGCTAAGGAACAAACATGCTAAGAATGGTAGGGTTAAGTTAATTAAGGCTACACTTAACCAATACAACATGTTAATCAAACAAATGGGTGGGGTTAGGTAAAATAAATAACACTTAACTGTTATAACATGTTGATTAGGAAACCCTAGTAATGGGGACCCATTTAAGCAGTAACCCACATAGATGTATCATGGTACCCTGAACTAGGCAGGGTGGGGCACAATTACTGGGCTGATTATAAGCGGTCGAAATAGCGGCATGTGGTGCAGCAGTGTAGTTCCGACGGAGTATGGGCGTGCACGTACTCTGGAGTGGAAAAGCAGGCACTGGGCATTAGTAGTATACACTGTGCATCTTGAATTTGTGTCGGGTTGCCACCATAGGAATTGATACACCCAATGGTGGGACCAGCAAAGGTATCTACAATCGAGCGGGGCCGAATGACACAAGTAGAAAATGCATTCGAGTAAAAACCGATCGGGAAAGGGATCATTTTGTTATGAACGCGTGATGGTGGTTGAAACATTCGTAGTAGGTGCAGAGAAATAGAAATGAGTGCGATAGTACATTCAGTTTATCTTATCTTATGTTATCTATTTTTATTGTATTGTCCTATGTTCAGTTTATTCATGTCATGGTCCTTTTACCTGTTTACATGCTGAATAATCATTGGACTTACCAGACTTATGTCTAACCCATTTTCTTTCGCCTTCTTTTCTTCCGTCCCCCCCTCAGGTCCGTAGGGAGGGAATACTTCAGCTTAGTGCAGACCTTTCAAGCTTGAAGAGAGTAGATGTATTGCTTGGATTCTCTTTTCTTGGGCTATGGCTGTGGTTACACTTTTATTGGGGATTTATGCTGCTTTACTTCTGTTTATTGCTTCTTTATGTGCTTGGAGATTTAAATTAAGACAGATGTTTCATTGTAATAATTTAGAAGTTGGATTTTGAGACAATGCTTGTAATGTTTTGACTGAACCATGCTATTTAATAAATGTTTTTCTGTTTTCCACTATTCATATGTCTGTCTTGTAAATTATCTTTGTCTTTTACCTAAAATGCTTCACCAAAGTTAATGCATTCCTTTTGTGAGTGACATTAACAGAGGTGGGGTGTTTCACTTGGTATCAGAGTAATTGTTTTCCAAATCAGATAAAAGTTTTGAAAACTATTTTTCAAAAAGAAGTTTAAAGAAGCATTTTCAAGAAAAGTGTTGTTTTATTATAAAGGCATAATCCCAAAATCCATATGAACGATCTTTCTATCCTTTGTTTTGAGCGTTTTCTTTTCGTTTCAGCATGTCTGGGGATCTTATTCTTCCTGAGGGTGTACCGGTACCTGGTTGGTTCAAAAGGTACCTGGAGGCTAGGGATAATGACGCAGGCCCAACAGACGTTCCTCCTCCCCCAGTTGCAACTGTTCCTCCTCCTCCTCTTTGTGTGAATGCTTTCTCGAAGATATGTAGAGACTTTCGAGCCATGTGTGGAAAGAACTTTAATGGGACTGAGTCATTTGTGGAAGCAAGAAACTAGCTAAAGGAAAAAGAAGATTTGTGTGTTATCTTCGAAGTGGACGGTAGGCAGAAGATACAATTGGCTGTATGGTTACTTAAGGACAAAGCCTCTTATTGGTAGAAAGTTACTAAAGCTAAGAGACTAGTTGAAACTTGGGAGGATTTCAGAATTATATTTGAAATGAAGTTCCTCTCGCAAGCTGAACGAAGCCTACGGATGGAGAAGTTCTTAGCACTCAAATAGGGAAACCTATCGGTAAAGGCATACGTCAACCAATTCAACCAGCTGGCTAGATTCGGACTGGAGTTAGTAAACACTCCACACAAAAAGGCTGTCTGATTCGTTAAAGGGTTAAATGAGCCACTACACAGCCTTGCTATGTCCCATATACCTATAGGTGCGACTTTTGAGAGACTGGTGGATATGGCACTGTTACAGGAGGAAGATAAGGGTGGCAAGAAAGAGGCAAAGGTGGATGAACCTCTAGACAAGAAAGTAGAGGGATCGCAGAATAAAAAGATGGATTCCAAGAAAGGCGGGAAGAATAACAAACCCCGTGACAAGAGGAAGTGTAAATTTTGTGGCATACCTGGACATCTAATTAAAGACTGCAGGAAGAAGAAGAGGAAGATGGGTGGTTGCTTTCAATGCGGCGAGACAGAACATATGGCTAAGGATTGCCCAAAAAGGCAAGGGCAAGGGCGGAGGACTGGATCCATTTCTGGAGGGCAGGTTCACGCTCTCATGGCACCTCCGCAAGAAAAGGTAGAAATACTTCTGTTGAGAGTTTAGTTTATCTTTCTGATCATCCAGTTCGTACTCTTTTTGATTCTGTGCATTGCACTCTTTTATATCTACTGCTTTAGTTGAATCTCTGCACTTAGATACCAATATAGTAGAGGATCCCATGGTTGTTTCAAAGCCAATTGGGGGTTCGGCCTATTTATCAATGATTTGTTTGGATTTGGAAATTTCTATATTAAGCGTTGGGTTTAGATGTAATGCTTATGTTTTGGGCTTCACGGGCTATGGGTTTATTCTAGGCATGGATTGGTTATCCTCTAATGGTGCCATCCTCGATTGTGAAAAGAGAGTGGTTAGACTTATGACTCGCCTCGGTAACACTCTTGAAATCTCTTGTAATCCCATGAATTCTGTTATTCTTAGCTATCTAGAATCTCTTGATGCGTCTGTTGAATACTTGCAATCTGATAGAGTAGTCCGTGAATACTCATATGTCATTGAAGAGGTGAAGGGCTTACCTCCGAAGCGAGAGATAGACTTCCGCATATACCTTGTTGACAATGCAAAATGTAATGTGCCATATTTTTCCAATATAATAATTAATTTATTTAATTATTCAAAATAATGGTTTAGTAATTTAAAGGTTGTTTAATTAAATAATAGTGAATATTTAATTAATATAAATAATAGAATAATATATTTATTTCAGAAATAGTGAATTGACAATATAATGTGAACTGGACAATTTAAAATATATATAATTCAGTTTAGAGTTGAATTATATTAACGAATATATTATATAAACGACAGTTGAATGTATAATTATATTATAATTATAATTGAGCAAGAAATGGCGTGGCAGTTCGCTATTTGGCGATTTGAACTTCAACTGAATATACATAATCCATTTTAAGTCGGATTTCTGTGAAACAAGAAACCTTCGGAGCTGGTGAAGTATATTTTTCTAATGGAAGAGAAAAATCGAGATTTCGTCGTATAGATTGTGAGTTATGTTCAAATCAAATTTGAAAATAGTCGCTATGAAATCGTTTATAAACCATAACGATATATTTAATTAGAATTAAATATTGGCTTCGAATTTGGACAAATACTTTTAGACGTAGGTATAATTTAATTTTTAGAATTTTACTGTAATTTTTATTTCGTAAAATAAGCACTTTTTATTTTGGAGTATTTTGCACCCTATATCAAGATTTCGGGGTTTCACAGAATAAGTTAACGGATCTATATTATTATATTTTTGGGATCGTGACACCTTGCTCATGACAACGGTATGTTTATTTCTGTCAATAGCAGTTCGTAAAAAATTCACTTTGAAATAATGCATATCCATGCGACAACTACTTTTAAATATACATATATTTACATATTAATAGGAGAGTTCTACGTGGAAAGTAAGAAATTCGGATGGCATGGAGACAAAACTTTGGTGAAGTAACGTGTGAAAAAGAAAACGCTACGTCCCCTCTTCACTTAAATGCTCACCATATATATATATATATATATATATATATATATATATATCTTGCATATATATATCTTGCTGGACAGTTTTTCACCGCTTGTATCCTCATTCGCATCTTCAAAGAAACAGACTTCACCATTAATACCAAACAACGAATTTTATCTTTTTATATTCTCTTTCCCGTCTTTATTCTTTCTTCCACTAAAATGAAAGCGTATGGTAGATCCATAAGCTCGTGAAAACTGGAATGTCAAAACGAATGATGTTGCTTGAGGGGTTGTACATGCGAATGGAGTTCTATACGTTGAGGGTGGTACGTGAAGGGCAAGTATGAAAGCATACGAGTAGATCTGGGTTCCTTTATGCAAAGCGCGAAGGATGGAGGACTTTGAGGGAGGTTTGGTGCGTGTAAACAATAGGAGATGGTGCGAATGGGGATTATGAAGAGGAGAATTAGAAGAGATGAAACATGGTATTTTTCCCGTGATTTTTATTGGAGCGAGGGGAGGTGCAGTTAGGAGTTGAGGCCTGGAAAATGGCGGATACAGGAGCTCGCGTGGGGTAATAGAAAGAGAAGACAGTATGTTGTTCACGTGGGTATGTGGGGATATTGGGCTTTATGTGAGCCCCAACATTCAAAGAAAAATATATATAAAGAAGCCCAAACTTAAAGGAAAATATGAAGTACAGTGGGTTTTCTTCAGAATGCAAAAGAACGTAACGTATGGGGAGGCTTTGCGGGTTTAGCAGGAGTCTGGAGCATTGTGTATTGGAGGTAAAAGACTGGTTTAATATTGGGTAAAGATGAAGACACCACATTTGGGATTTACTGGTTTATGAGCTGAAGGTAAGGGCTCAAGCTTCTATTATATGTAGGGTTTGAAAGCTTGGGACAAATAGACACTGTCGGAGAGAAGAAGGTGGGTTCAATCATGCACGGTAGCAGAATGATGAAGGGTACTGGGCCGATTATATTTATTTAAGGTGAGGCCCAAGTAAATAAAAATAGTTTGAGTTTTTTTTATTTAAATATATATTAACTTGTGATCATAATATATCATCCATATGAGGTCAGTGTTATGAACGGTCGGATCCGTTAGGATCATATGAACGAGGGCTACACAATGGAACTGACTAGGAGTCAATCGGGGCTCGTTACAATTTATAGCAAAATAAATTGTCTGATCCGAATCAACAATAGTTTACTGTTAATTAACGATGATCGTCCAATGTGAGTAAATCTCACTAACTCTGATCAGTTTATATTTTTATAACGTATTTTTAGAACTGAAATATTGGTTGATTGTTGTGCGTTGATTTGGTTGATTGAACTGCAAGTCAGTTAGCAGAAATTATATATATATATATAAACCGTTAAATATATATATTAATTCTGTTTATTAGAATAATTCATATTGAACTGAAATTGATGTTGATTATATTGTGTAACAT
The DNA here is from genome assembly GCA_030737875.1 of Allium sativum. Lineage (NCBI taxonomy): Eukaryota > Viridiplantae > Streptophyta > Magnoliopsida > Asparagales > Amaryllidaceae > Allium > Allium sativum. The sequence continues at coordinate 671,606,251 of CM060909.1, read as the reverse complement.
CTGTGGATGCAGGTTCGAGGGATCCAACTGGATTCCTCAATATTTATAATACTGTGGCTTTCATATATTGAATTATTTGATGTGATATATAATCTTTGTTGATTATGTGTGTTGAATGATATCGATCATTGTTATTTGGTATTTTAAATACCTAAGAAATACCAGGATGTAGAAAAGGGGATTTTCAAAGTGTATTTGAAAATGAATCATTTATATAAAATCAATGGATTTTATATATAAAAGGAAAAGGATTTTATAAAAAAAAATAATTATAAAATCAAAGGATAATTATAAAAGGAAAATATTTATGAAACAAATAGGAAAAGAAATATTTATTTAGAAAATAAATAGAGAAAAAAGAATTATTTATTTATAAAATAAATAAAGTTGTAAAAGAAAATATTTGTGAAACAAATAGAAAAGGGAATATTTGTAAACCATTTACAAATAGAATTGAAAAAGAAATATTTTTAAAACATTTACAAATATATTATAAAAGGAAATATTTATTTCGAAAATAAATAGATTATAAAAGGAAACACTTGAAAAATGAATAGAATTGTATAAAAAGAGAATTTTACACTAGGAAGGTTTAGACCCGTGCTTCGCACACGAGTATAACAGAATATGAATTCAAAGTGAACATTTTAGAGAAATCTATTTTAACAGATAAAGTAATAAGATTAATTTATGAATAAGGTTTTATAATTTAAATAAAATATTTATCATTGGATAAATAGAATATATAAGTAAGGACTTATATAGAGAAGTAAGAATCGATTTCAACATCGATATTTGAAATTAAAGGAAGTAGAGTTATCAAGTAGAGTTAATCAAGTGGAGTTGTAAAGTAGAGTTAATTGAGTGGAGTTAATTGATTAGAGTTAAATAAAAGGAGTTAATCAAATATAGTTTATTTGAAAGGAGTTAATCGAATATAGTTTATTCGAAAGAAGTTAATCGAATATAGTTTATTCGAAAGGAGTTAATCGAATATAGTCTATTCGAAAAGATAATTGAATATTAGTTATTCGAAGTGAGATAATCGAATATTAGTTATTCGAAGAGAGTTAATCATTGAATTCGATTATATCAAATTTGGGAAAGTATTTATACTTTCCGGTTTTTAAATCAAGATTTATCTATAAATTAGGTGTTTATTTATTTATTTATTCAAATTAAAGAATAAAAGTTATGTTCGAAGTTAGATATTTCGAAAGTAGGGATAATAACACTATACTTATAACCAATGTTTTCAATAAAGAAGTGGATACGTAAATAGAATCCGAGTGTTACGTAAGGAAGTTTGTTAAAGGTTTAAAAGATAAACTTTGTCTAGTCCGAAGTTAAAACGTTTTCAGTTAAGGTCTGAGAGGTAATTATACCCCAACTAGATTGACTTCCTTCTTAACTAAGGACTGGTAAGGTTTGATAGTGAAGGTTGGTTAAATGAATTTGGTTAATAAATGTAATGGTTGAGTTAGTGCAACGATGTTTTATTTAAGCATATGTTTAAATCCAAATGAAGGAGCTTTGGAAATGTTTTCCAAATAAGAATCAGAAATATTCTCCAACGTTAATAACATATATTTTCTAAATTTAGAAAATAAGGAATGTTGAATATACGAAAACAGGAAATGAACAAATTAATGATCTAAAGAGATAAACGTTAAATGATGATTGATCGGTAGAATTTCCATCTGGAAATAATATTGTTGTTTGCACACGTGTTTTTCTTTGATAGTTAACTCACCAACTGTCGAAGTTTTTTGACCATTTTTCCGTTGTCATTATGGAGAGACCGGTTGGATTATTATCCGAGAACCACTCTGTATTGGCATAAGCATTGCGAATCAAATATGATGAAGATAATTGAAGACGTAGTAGCACCTTCAGTTTGTCCAGTCCCAGGACAACTAGAATAAACGAATGTCTGACAGAGTATATCTGGTAGATCGTGTAAGTTGATCGTTCCAAACGTATTTACGTTGGTGGCAGAGGAATTCGTTTCCCTTAGCTTATACCCGTGGTATTTTTGGGGAAATCAATTTGTGAGTTGATGGGTATGACGATGTGGCATTTGAAGTAAATGAAGGACTGATCTGTTAAAAGATACGATTTGACCTCCAGCCTCATCAACTGAGAAATGAAAGAAATCAGGCAGGCAGCATGGCTAAGTGGGCCGCACCCAACTAGGTATATTGTCACCATCTGGAGAATATTCATATTTGTTACTTCTTTCAATTTTGTATATCTCGGGAATGGTTATGTTGGTTTACCAATGGTAAGGTGAAAATATATTCGATACACTCAAGCGAAATGAGTGGTCGGTCATGTGTGGCCGAGTTGCAAGATGTTCTTGTTGAACTCTAGTGTATCGATTCTAGAGTACACTGATCGGAAGGTGGATCCATACCTTGTCATAGTTGGAATCCATTCCCCAAATAAGAGCGCGCGGTTTTGATTGTATATTATATATTTAGAACATTAGATGCAAGCATTTCTGCTAGATTTCTATTTACTTGATCTAGACATTATTATAATATCAGACAAGTATCGTTTTAGAAATATTTTGGGTTATCGTAAGGTAAAAACCATCCGTGTTTATGTGTGGATCGGTCTTACGATTATCCTTTCTTTTAAAGAGATTTTAAAAGTTAAACAAATGATTTGAGTTTACTCACACCAGTCACATGACTGACCCAGAGTTTATTTTGTTTTGTTTCCCTAAACTCTTGGGTGCCCAATTTTGTACGGGCAGTAGTAGCCGGGATTTACAGATACTTGAAGAGCTGGAGCAGGAGGCTTCAGGATTATATAGCTATTGTTATTTCTGCTATGTTGTAAGTGTTATACTCTAATAATGGTATTGTATACAGATACTGTTTTATTTTAAAGTTATGTTATGAAATATATTTATTCGTTCCGCTGAGAGATTCGTGTTTACTCTGATGTTGTATGTTCTTCTTCTTCTTCTATTCTAAGTTTCCATCTTATCTATTCTCACCCTCTAATTTCTTTCATGGACTATCCGATATTTCCGATGCTTGAATAGTCGACATAGTGTTGTATGCCGATATCCAGGACCACGAAAACCCCAGGTCGTTACAGTGGTATCAAAGCTTAAGGTTAAGTAATTACCTTGGCTCTGTGGTGTGACTCAATAGAGATGGGGTTAGTAATACCCTAGATTGAGTTGAGTGTATATATAAGAGCGTGTATTTGTTATTGATGTAAAAATTGTTTTATAATGTGGAGATTCATTGGTTGAGTTGTTCATGGGTTCTGATCGATCAGTTTGATCCACTATATCGGTAGGGGTTTATAAACACTTGAGTACGATGGGTCGACACGATATGTTTTGAAAAGAGGGTAAATGAAAATAATTTTACACAAAGTATATTTTGTATCAAGAAAAAATATATATTGGAATAATAATATAGTGGATATATTGGTTGTTATTATAATCGAGTAAGATTATAAATTAAATGGTTATATATAACCAAGTAGAATTCGTATAAGTGTAATATATGAAATCAGATGGATTAAATCTGAAATTAAATCAGAATTGAAATTAAAACTCTGGAAAGTTGGAAAGGTATTTGTAAATGGATTTGAATTGAATATATGAGAATTTTAAAATCTTGGGAGATTTTAAATTGTTTTACCAGCATTGTGAATGATATTTTGAAATCTATTTCAAAATGGAATAGTTTAAAGGTGATTTTGAAAGTGATATAGTATTGAACTCACTTCGATAGCTGGGAAATAACCCTGATGATGAATCACGACATCATTAGTGTTCATTTTCGAGTTGTAAGTGACAGATTACTACCAAAGATTTTGTTTTTAGAGTGTTTTGAGAAAACAAGTTATTCAAGGAATTCAAATGTTTTGAATTGTTATAATGATTTCAAAATGAAATTGAAATAAAAAACCAGGAATTTAAATCTTTAAATTCAAAATTTAACATATTAAGTTAAATAAATCAAGATGGTAAAGTTAAGTAAATAAATTAGAATTTAACTTGAGATAAGTTAAATAAAGCTGGATTTGGTTAGAGAATAACTTGGAATGGAATTGAGTTGATATGTTAAGAGTTTGAAATTTGAGATTGGAGTTTGAATGGAATTTGAGTTTGGTTTAAACAAATGATTGTGTTGAGGATAAACTGATTGGAATTTGATTGGGATGACATTGGCATATGCTGAATTAACAGCAGATGGAAAGAATATAATGATATGCCCGACAAAAAGGTACAAGTTTACATTTCATATTGGGTATGAGATTTTATGAGCCGAATTGGCAAGCCGCTTGGCTGTTTGATTTTCTTTTGGTTTGGAGATGGCCCAGAGAGGCGAGTAGAAAGTCTAACTACCCTCGTTTCACAATTACTAGCTAACCAATCCATGCCTAGAATCAACTCATAGCCCATGAAACCAAAAACATAAGCATTAATATAGATATTCTCAAATCCTCACAAGTCAACGATAAATGAGCCTAACCAGCAATTGGATTTGAGACTATAATGGGATCCTCTACTATACAATATCTAGGGTGCAGAAACTCAACTATGGAAGCAGATATATACGAATGTGAAGCACTAAAATTAGAAGGAGTACTAACAGGATGATCGAAGGGCAAAAACTCTATCAAAAGAAATCTTTCTGCCTCTCTCTCAGGTATGCTGGCGGTGAGAGCATGCATTTGCCTTTCGTAAAATCCTTCCTTTATTCTTGCCATTGGGCTTAACTATACGACCCGTTATACCAAAATAAAGATACTTCCTCTTGTTTTAGATTTTACTATTCTTTCCTCCCCTCCTTTGTGAACCACATCCATATCCATGGGTTCTTCATCCTTATGTTGTGCTCCTTAGCCAAACTCCCTCATTCTCAACTTTGCCATCCTTGTGTAACTTGTTGACATGTCTCTCGACAGCTGCCTCCATCGCACGGAGAATCCTATAAAGCTCGAAGGAAAATTACGGCTACAGGTGGAAGTTAGGCGCTTATTTGCCCTTTGACAAGTGTCGTAGTCTCATCAAGCCTACAGAACCATGTCGCGATGAGGTTACCTCCCAGAAAGCCAGGAGCCCAGAGACACAGGAAAGAAGAAAACAAGGATTCAAATAAAGGATAAAAAGATAGTGCATATGGCTTTGGGGAATATGCCTTTAAAACAAAACTTTTCTTTCGAAAATGCTTCTTCTAAAACCGTTTGAAAATAATATTTCAACTCTTTCTATCTGATCTGGTAACCTTCGGCTCTGATACCAAGTGTAACACCCCACCTTCGTTAAGGTCACTTACAAAGGGAATGCCTTAACTTCGGTGGAGCATTTTTGGTACAAGTTGCCGAAAAATTACAAGATAAACAAATAAAACAGACAACAAAGCATCTGTCTTGTTTAAAATAAAGAAGCATAAACTGACGATGATATTCCCCAAAAAAAAAGCATGAGCCAGCCATAGCAGTAGAAAATGGAGTTCAAAGCAATGCATCAAAGAATCTTCAAGCTCGGAAAGGGTAACGGTCCAAAATGAGCTGAGCTATTCCCTCCCTAGCTACCGGGGGGGGACGGAAGAAAAGTGGAGAAAACAAACTAGGTCAGACATAAGTCAGGTAAGTCTAGTTATACTTCAGCATGTAAACAAGAAAAGGACTATGACATGAGAAAACTGAACTTAGAACCATAACATAGTGATAAGATAATCCTAAAACGAGACAAGGTAAGATTAACAGAATTTGGCTATCGCACCACTTCTATTTCTCTGCACCCACTAAGGACTGTTTCAACTAGCATCGTGTGTTTATGATCAAATGATCCCCTTTTTATTGTGTATTCAGTCCCTTATCCATCGAGTGTTACCTAGATCCAACTAGGGTTTACTTATCGAATGCTTCCAAGATTCAACCAGGGTTTATGCTACCTAGGGCCACCGGGGTTTTATGGTACCTATTGAACACTTATCGGATTCAGGGTTTACGCGACCTAGGTCCAACTAGGGATTATGCTACCTATCGAACGATGCCCCCTAGTCTAGGACACGCTTCCCAAAGCGGTATATGTTCCTAGACTTTCCCCACGTATGTGTCGTGAATCGTTATCGATGTCTAGATGCACATGTCCTCTATATGTGCGACCCGAGTCCCGTGGTAGGGATAATCAAGAAACACGGAACTCGATCGGGAGCTTTCGGATATATGCCGATTGTAGATGCTAAGGTCTGCTTTTACAGTGGCTATGGTCCCACTAGACCCCTCCCTCAACTAACAAATGAAAGGCACCTAAGAAAATCAAGAATGAGAACTGTACGCAGGCCCCTCTCTGCCCCCACAAACCTATGGGCCAACCTCACCCATAACTAGATAGCAAGTATATGGTCTGTTGGAGTTCTCCGCCTTTCCGCTTCACATATCTCAAATGACTCAAGATGGAAGGTAGACGACGAGTTGCTATCATAGGGAAAAAACTAGTCTCGCCGAACCACGCTGGTCCATCCTAGTCTTTAGTTTGCCTTATTATTGCAACCAAGGCATACCCTCGGCTCTTCTGACATAGACCTTAACCTCTGTGAGCCCAGAATGATCATCTGCAGCCTCACAGAGGGATACCAAGAGTACCCTCATGTCCCCTCGAAGCCGCGTGCTTCATAACCCAGTTCATTGGAGCCTTCTTCATGATCAGATGGACGTTCGCTCCTCCTCGTATTCTACTTAGTTTTCTTGACTAAGGTTTACTACTTAGTTCTCTTAACTAAGGTTTACTACTTAGTTTCCTGAATCGTTCATTTTCTTAACTAAGGTTTACAACTTAGTCCTCTTAACTAAGGCTTACTACTTAGTTATCTTTTTCGTCATTTTGGATTGGTTAAGTATCATCGGCTAACTCAAGTTAACTTAATCCATTCACTTGTCATGTTGAATTGGTTAAGTGTTATCTAGCGGATCATGTTGACTTAACCCACCCCTACATCATGTCAAATTGGTTTAGTGTTCCTTAACCTTACTCGTTTGTCAGGTTATACTGGTTAAGTGTCTCTCATTAACTTAACCCTGTTTATTTATCATGCTATAACAATTAAGTGTTCTAAGTTTACTTAACCCTACCATCTAGTCTAGTTAGCAGGTTATAACGGTTAAATATTTACTTAACCTTACCCACTTGTCTAGTTTACATGTTGTAATGGTTAAGTGTTTCCATAGTTACTTAACCCCCACAAATCTTGCCTTGTTAACATGTTAAGTTGGTTAAGTGTCCAAATTAACTTAACCCCTATCAATATTGTCTAGTTAACATGTTGAATTGGCTAAGTGTTTTCTCAATTACTTAACCCCACCCTTCTTGTCTTGCTAACATGTTAAGTTGGTTAAGTGTTTCCTTAATTACTTAACCTCACCATTTCTATCTTGATTGTTCATGAGCTTTAATTAATTAACTAAAGCACCAACCACTCACATTAGACAGGTATTGTTATGGTTATTAGATATGCCGGCCGGTTCCGGGCAGTTTTACACCATAACTCAGTCTAACCTCGGGTCTTTCTAGGCTTGATGCACTAACCTCTCACATTAGACAGGTATTGTTGTGGTTACTGGATGTGCCGGGTGGTTCCGGGCAGTTTTACACCACAACTCAATCTAACCTCGGGTTAGGCATTTTCCTCTTCTCTAATTTACATATTTACTATTTATATAAATTTTCCATAAATCAATTTAGCCTAGATCATATTCATTTGTCATGCCAATTAACATACTTATATTCTATGCCCAAAACTTGATTTACCTATTAATTAGCCCAACTTGCAGTTTATACCAATTTAGATTTAATATTCCCCCTTTACAGTTCATGCCCAATCTATATTAATATTCCAATTTACAGTTCATGTCAAAACTAGATTTAATATTCTAGTTTACCGTTTATGTCCAAAACATGGTTTACATGCCAATTACATACTTTGCGGCCAATTAAAATTTATCAATTTATGCCCAAGTCTAACATGCATGTAAATTATTCACTATTATAGTTAATTTAGATTATGCCAACATATTTATTACGCCAAATTAAATTAATTAAGCTACGCCCAATCCCCGCATCATAATCGTACGTATAACATTATTTCACAAGTTTTCTAAGTACTCATGAAATGGAACTAACAAAAGGAATAGGGGATAAGCACAAGAATTGATATAAAAGAATAGGCATGCAAAAATAATGGTTCCAATAGGTTCGATGTATATAATAGTGAATAGGAATAAACTAGCCAAGGTACACACTAAATATGAGATCCAACATAATTAAGGGAGTAGGCATAGGTGATTTGGTCCAACATAATGCCAGTTCAAGGTACAACATGATTGGTTAATTGTAACAATGGGAATAGGCATAAGCAACTAACTACAATAGTTATAGGGAATTAACCACAATAGTCATGGGCGACTAATCACAATAATTTCTTAATCAATGTCATAGGCAATAGTCTCATAGTTATGAATCATAGTCGTGGGCAACAGTCTCATAGTCACAAATCGTAGTCATAGGCAATAGTCTCATAGTTATGAATCATAGTCGTGGGCAACAGTCTCATAGTCACGAATCATAGTCATAGGCAATAATTTCATAGGCAACAGTTTCATGGTCATAGTCTTAGGCAAAAGTCTCATAGTCATAGTCAAAGTCATTGGCAATAGTTTCATCACAAGAATATAACATAGGAAAATCGCACGAATAAACATGAATCCACATAGATAAACTAATAGGCACCGTTCTAATATCAGTTTCTTACAAGCCATGACTTCCAATTAATGTTTAAATCGGAAATATAACTGTACTTACAAAATGTAAGCAAGTCTTGTTTTTCTGAAATTTGTTTTCTGAAGCTGAATAGCTTTCCTTTGATGTAGATTAGTCGTTCTTTTAATTCTATTCAGATTGGAAGAAGATGCACTAGTTCTAGCTTAGATTTCAGCAAAGTAGCAACGCCATTCTTATTTTTAATTAGAATAGAGACAGAGTATAGGCAGAATGAAATTGTGTGGAGAGAAAGCTATGTTTGGGGGTGTTTAAATAGGTTAGAGCTCACGAATCTGGTCAGAAAGGCGTCCAGGTGCAGAAAAATGGATCTGTCTCCAGATCTGGAAAAAGGGGGGGAGGTCGACCCTATGGTCAACCCTAGTGTCGACCTGTTACCAAGGTCGACGCCCAGGTCGACCCTAGTGTCTACCTAGGTCCTGGGCAGGAATTTTCCCGCCCAGCTTGGGTGTCTGTTTTGAATTTCGAAATCTGAATTTTTGAATTTCGGGCTGGTTTTTATTGAAACTTCGGAAGGCCATATCTTCTTCATACGGAGTCCGATTTATGCAAACTTGGACTCTATTCCAAGCAGAATTTCGAGATGAACGCAATGGCATAACCTGTTTCTCTTAGTTATTTTGTTACAACTTAATTATTCTCTAATTTGTTACTTAACTTCTTTCCCGAAAAATACGGGGTGTTACATTCTCCCCTCCTTTAAAGGATTTAATCCCCGAAATCTCTAAGTTAGGAAGAATGTTTATCCTACCATTCAACATCTATCTATAAACCATCCAATCACATGCATCCATTGTCATTAGAAGGTTTCTAAAGCTTTTCATGATTATATGCATAGTGTGTGTATATGTCCTTATCTAATGCAAAATGAGGCGGTCTACTGATTCAATTGACCTCCTTAATGCAAGTCATGTCATTGCTATGAGTCCATCATGTATGCAACTACTCATAATCGTATTTTATAACTTCTACATTAGTGCACAATCATTCATACAAATGCATCGTCCATACGATAACACATCAAGTTTCACAAATACACATATGCATATGTAATAAGAAAGTGACTGAGCCAATCTAGTGCCTAATGTGTGTGCATATGCACTCACGAGCAACCACTTAGTAACTACTTGCAACCATCAAACATAACATTTTTCAAACACATATTTACATCCATTGGCTTCTACTTAAGAATTGAGGATGGGACCCAGAGGATATACTTAAAAGATAGAGACTAGTCAGGCAATTAAACTCTACAAAAAAAGAGAGATCAAGGATATACCCTCAAAAAGGATACGATACACGTATCTAGTCTTTAGTCTTTTAAGTTGCATCTTCGTGAGCTTCACTCCACTGTACCTTAACTTCACCGTTGCGAAGCTTCTTGAGCTCCATTTCCACAACTCACTAGTAAAGATAGGACCTTGGTCACTTACTATGCTAGAGGATATCCAATGTAGTCGAACTACCCTACCAAGATAAATAGATGTTAGCCATGATACCAAGTGTATATCCTAAGATGATTAGAGTTCTCTCCTCTACTTAGCTTACCCATCATGTTACAAATCTGAGGGTATAAAGCTAATGGTTGCTATGTGCTTTTTACCTCTCTTAAGGTCAGTCTTACATAGGGTGCCATCCCCAACCCTTTATTTCTCACGCAAACCATCCTAGTCGAACTCGACATCCCTCAAGTACAAGCCCCAAAGGCCTAAACCAATATCAGACAAGCACCTAAGGGATACCTCCTCTGAATTTGGATGATCTATGTGAGATGATACTAACAAAACAACTAAACAATTGAGCACTTTACCGACTCTAGCTATCCTCGCCAATCTTGCTCTAAAATTATCGTTGATCGCATAACTAGCTTTTGCAGTGTCATCTAGATACATGCGGAAGTCTGTCTCGAGTTTTAAGGGGAAAACCCCTACCCTAATCAAAACATCTTGCGTATTCATGGACTACTCCAACGGATCGAAAATCGTCGATAGATAGATAAAGTGATTCTAGGTAGCTAAGACAAACTGATCTCTTAGGATCACACGAAATCTCGAGGGTATTCCCGAGGCAAGTAGAAAGTCTAACTACCCTTGTTTCACAATTACTAGCTAACCAATCCATGCCTAGAATCAACCCATAGCCCATGAAACAAAAAACATAAGCATTAATATAGCTATTCTCAAATCCTCACAAGTCAACGATAAACGAGCCGAACCAGCAATTGGATTTGAGACTATATTGGGATCCTCTACTATACAATATCTAGGGTGCAGAGACTCAACTATGGAAGCAGATATATACGAATATGAAGTGCTAAAATCAGAAGGAGTACTAACAGGATGATCAAAGGGCAAAAACTTTATCAACAGAAAGCTTACTGCCTCTCTCTCAGGTATGCTGCCGGTGAGAGCATGCATTTGCCTTCCGGAAAAGCCTATCCTTTGTTCTTGCCCTTGCCCTTAATTATACGACCTGTTATACCAAAATAAAGATACTTCCTCTTATTTTATATTTTACTGTTCTTTCCTCCCCTCCATTGTGAACCGAGTCCATATCCATGGTTTCTTCATCCTTGTGTTGTGCTCCTTAGCCAAACTCCCTTTGTAAAACACCGTAATTTTGTTAATATTAATATTCACAAATTAAAGAATTACTAATCTCAGACATGAGAATTGTGGGAAACGGGTTGCGTCATTGTGTTCGTCTCGGAATTCTGGTTGAAATAGAGTCTGAGTTTGCATGATTTGGACTTCGTATGAAGGAGATATGGCCATCGGAAGTTTCAGAAAATTCAAAACAGATTTCAGAAAATTTAAATTCAAAATTCGAAGTCAAACAGGCTAGGCGGGAAATTTCCCGCCCAGCACCCAGGTCGACTGGGCAGTCGACACCCCAGGGACCAGGTCGACTGCGCAGTCGACCTGGGTGTCGACCTGGTCAAGTCGGCTAGGGTTTGACTGAGCCCAATCTTGAGATGCTGATGTGTCTTTAGGGCTGAGTTGGCAAATTAAATGGTTCAGGTTAGTTCTGAGTTGATCTGACGGCCTAAATAAATCCTAAACTCTATATATACCTAGGTAGTCTCTCACTCTAAATTCACATGAAAAATAGAATAGCCACCGTCATGCCATCGCCATGGAATTCAGTGTAGCTGCCGCCAACTAAGAAGGAAGAAAGCTAATCAAAACCCTAATTCTACTCAACTCTAAAGCAAATCAAGACTCTCTTTCTCTTTTAATTGTGAGTATGATGATCTTAACAAGATTATTAGCAAACTAATTAGATTAAGATGTGATATGGATCATAATAAAATGATGTGAATCGTCATATATGTTGTTGTAAACCTTATGCTATCATGTATGTTGTAAATCCTATGTTATGTGATGATGATATCCTATATGTTATAAATCATGCTATGATGATATTTTATAACTTGTAATTTTCTATGCTAAGTTGTGATAAATCATACATGTTATAAAGTGGTGATGTTATTATCTATGCTAATTAGTTCATGTTAATCAAATCATAATGTTGATATTATTTGGGCTATGTTGATCTATATGTCAAATCATGTATGCAAGTTTAGATTGATTAGTAAAGATTATGAACATATGCTATGACATCTATTTAGATCTAGAATTATGCTATGACATGTTTGAGTTCTTTGTGTTAGATGCTAGTTTACACCACCATTATGTTGCACAAACCACATATGCAAGTTTATACATGAATTTGGATTATGATCATATCATGTAAGTTGTGACATTTAACCAAACAAGTTGACACCTTTAGATCCATGACATGTGTAGTTTTATGCAAGTTTCACCCCTATTATGATTATATCTATTTTATTTGTCCATATGTTTTGATAATTTATCTTTGTGCTATGAGTTAGACTATCGAGTCTAACGTATATCTTGCGTTGAATAAGCGAACGTATAACGTGGGGTAGGGGTAATATTAAGGATTTAATATTAAGAAATTGGCATGCAATTGATATGATTTTGCATACCGTAAGTGGATGGCCATAATTGAGTCAATTATGGACATCATTAAAATTGGAATTAATTAATGATTTGAATAGGGATATATTTAAAACTGGGGTGAAAGATTATAAGTGATAATCAATGCTTAGGACACGAGGTTGCACTCATTTGTGACGTAAACCTGCCCGGACCCGCCCGGCAAATCCAGTAGTCACAAATGTCAGCCCAATGTGAGAGGTCCTAGGCCCAAATTAAAGCATAACAGTTGTAAAGACACGAGGTTAGACTCTTTTATGGTGTAAGACTGCCCGGACCCGCCCGACGATTCCAGCTGCTATAAACGCCAGTCTAATGTGAGAGGTCTTTATGAGGTTATGGCCTGAATGAATTAAGAAATACTTAACCAGATATACATGTAAGGTGGGACATGGGGGTTAAGTAGGTGCCTTGGGTGGCATGAGGAATCTAGCGGGTGCCTTTAGTGGCATTTGAAATACGATTAGTAAGATTTAACCAAACACATATGTAAGTGAACATGACTAAGAAGAGGGTTAAGTGGGATATACTAGTGGGGACAAGCTTTGGTGGATAGCTTGTGGGGGCCCATTTCAACCAGTAACCCAAACGTATCTTTGTGGGCTCGACCCAAGTCGAGGACGGGACACGCATATTGGGTTTGACTATAAGAGGCCAAACGCGGTAGCGGTGGCAACGCAAGTCAAACGGGTTTCATATGCGTGTGTGGACCCGGGCTGGTAGGTAAGACGTTGTTGCATCGTGTAGGTATAAGCCATGCATTCTCAAGTTGTATCGGGTTGCAACTTTAGGGGAGTGATACACCCCACTATGGGGCCAGCATGGGTATCTACGAGTAGGGAGTCGATCGAAAGTGGGTAGTGGGGTACACCCAGCGGAGATAGGGGCAGGCGACACCTATGTAGTCAGCTAGGGGTACACGAAGCTATTTATATAATTTCTAAGTGAAGCAAGTGGGATCAACCTTTAGAGTGACTGGTGTGGTGCAGTGTAGTAATTATTCGTTAGTAATTAGGCGTGCCTTTAACGTTAACTTTATCTACTCTTCCATACCCAATAGTTCATAGACATTTCCTTGTTTTCCAGCTTATGCCTTAGTCCAGTTATTTTGATAATAGTATTGTTAGAATTATCATACTCGCCAGACTTTATGTCTGACCCCCTCCATTTCTATCTTTTTCCCCCTCCAGGTCCTCAGGGTGGGCCCAGCTCTAGTGGAGCTTGATTGGATTGCTTTATCTCTCTTTTGGAAAGCTTGGACCGTTGAAGTAAAGTCCAGCTTGTTATCTTCTTTAATGGCTATTTATGTAATGGGATTATGTATTTTGTTTTATCAAGATGGATATTGTACTTGACTCTGATTTATGGTTTTATAATGTAACAAACATGTTTAATTTCCGCTACAATAAAATAAAGTTTTAGATTTCCAAGTACTACTTATTATCTGTCTTGTTGTAATTTTTCTGTTCTATATTCACTTAAAACCTCCATGGAAGTTAATGCATTCCCTTTGTGAGTGACATTAATGGACGTGGGGTGTTACACGTGGTATCAGAGCTTAAGGTTTCCAGAACAGGTAATTTTTTTAGAAAAACTATTTTTCTAAAGTATTTTTGGAAGTAGTGTTTTCAAAAACATGTCTTTATGAGTAATTTAAAGAGGAAAGTTTTTATGAAAAACATAATCCCCAATAGCCATATATCTTTATCTTTCGAATTCTCCATTTTGAATCTTTCCTTTTTCGTTTCAGCATGGCTGAAGATCTTAACCTTCCGGATGGTGTAACGATACCAGGATGGTATAAGAGGTTATTAGAGGCTAGGGCCGCTGCAGGTCCAGCCAATGTTCCTCCACCACCAGTTGCACCCGCTCCTCCTCCTCCTCCTCCTCGCGCTGATACTTTTGCAAAGACATGCAAGGAATTTAAGGCTATGGGTGGAAAACCTTTTCAAGGGTTAGAAACGTTTGTGGAAGCTAGAGATTGGCTTAAGGAGGTAGAAGAATTGCTAGAAATCTTTGAAGTAGAAGAAGGGGGGAAAGTCAAATTAGCAGCTTGGTTAATGAAGGGAGAGGCCTCGTTTTGGTGGAAGGTCACTAATGGGGAGCGTCCTGTTGATTCTTGGGCGGATTTTAGACGTAGGTTTGAGGCAAAGTTTCTCTCAAGGGCAGAAGAGAATCTATATATGGAAAGGTTCTTGACATTAAAGCAAGGAAGCTCATCAGTGAAAGAATATGTCAACAAATTTAATCATTTAGCAAGGTTTGGCTTGGACTTAGTGAACACGCCGGAGAAGAAGGCTCTGAGGTTCGTTAATGGCTTGAATGAGCCATTGCAGGGGTTGGCTATGACCCAGATCCCTATGGAGGCCACCTTTGAGAAGCTAGTAGACATGGCACATGCACGAGGAGAAAGGCGCTAATGCTAATAAGGCACCCGAGAAGAAAAGGGATCAGAAGAAACCACAACAACAAAACAAGAAGGGTGGCAAAGGAAAGAAAAGATGCTTTAACTGTGGGACACCAGGCCACCTCAGCAAAGATTGCAGAAAGAAAAAGAAGACTGGCTGTTTTCACTGTGGTGAAGCGGGACATCTAGTGAAGGACTGCCCAAAGAAGGGGCAGAGGGCAGGGTCTACCTTGGGAGGACAGGTGCAGGCTCTTATGGCACCAGGGCAGGCAAGGGGACAAGTTCATGCTCTCGCGGTCCCACCTCTGCAGGAACGAGGTAGAACCATTTTTGTTGAAAGCTTAGTTTTTCTGTTTGATCATCCTGTCCGTACCTTATTCGATTCGGGCGCATCGCATTCATTTATCTCTACATCATTAGTTGAATCACTGCACTTAAACACCAGTTTAGTAGAGGATCCCTTAGTTGTTTCGAATCCAATTGGGCGCTTAGCTTATTTGTCGATGATATGTTTGGATTTGAAAATTTCTATACTTAGCATTGAGTGTAGATGTGATGCTTATGTTTTGGGCTTTACGGGCTATGGGCTAATTTTAGGAATGGATTGGTTATCCAAAAATGGGGCCGTTCTTGATTGTAAAAGGAGAGTAGTTAGGCTCTTGACTCGCCTTGGTAATGCTCTCGAAATCTTTTGTAATCCCATAAATTCTGTTATGCTAAGTTATTTAGAATCGCTTGACGCGTCTGTGGAGAATCTACGATCTGTTAGAGTGGTCCGAGAATATTCGGATGTGTTTGAGGAGGTGAAGGGCTTGCCTCCGAAGTGGGAGATAGATTTTCGAATATATCTTATGGATAATGCAAAACTAGTATCTTTGCCAGTACGCCACATGGCTCCTCGTGAAAGGAGGGAACTCAATAAGCAAGTGAAGGAGTTGCTTGAGAAGGGGTTCGTAAGACGAAGTATATCGGAGTGGGGTGCTCCAGTAGTATTTGCCACGAAGGCGGATGGGTCCCTTAGACTTTGTGTGGACTATAGAGAACTTAATAAGCTTACTAAGAAGAACAGACACCCACTGCCGAGGATTGACGATCTCTTCGATCAGTTAGTTGGCGCCTCAGTGTTTTCGCAGTTGGACTTAGCCACTGGTTTCCATCAGTTGAGAGTGGCTGAGGATAGCATTGAAAAGACTGCCTTTAGGACTCCGGACGGTTTCTTTGAATGGCTAGTGATGCCCTTCGGTTTGACAAACGCCCCCGCATACTTTGTTGATTTGGTGAGTAGGGTGTTTAGGGAGTACCTTAATAAATTCGTGGTGGTCTTTGTAGACGACATCTTGATCTTTTCTAAGAATGAAGAAGAGCATGCCCTACATCTTAGGGAAGTGTTGGAGACTCTACGAGCACATAACTTTAAAGCTAAATTTACTAAGTGTCACTTTTGGAGGAAAGAAGTGTGATTCTTAGGGCACGTGGTTTCCAAAGAAGGGATAGCCATGGATCCCGCGAAGGTGGTGGCCATCTAAGATTGGAAGGTCCCTAAAAATGCTACTGAAGTGAGAAGTTTCTTGGGGTTGGCTGGCTATTATAGGAAGTTTATCAAAGACTTCGCAAAAATATCAGCTCCATTGACACGCCTGACGAAGAAGAACCTAGTCTTCGCGTGGGACGTAGATTGTGATGATGCGTTCCAACGTTTAAAGGGAGCTTTGACCTCAGCTCCAGTCTTAGTGCTGCCAGACGGGAGTAAGCCATTTACTGTTTATACCGATGCTTGTGGGACAGGTCTAAGCGCAGTCTTAATGCAAGAGGGAAGGGTAATATCCTATGGTGGAAGGCAGTTGAGAGTGCATGAAAGAAATTACCCTACACATGACCTAGAGTTGGCCGCTATTGTTTTCGCGCTTAAGTCTTGGCGTCATTATCTTCTTGGGGAGAAATTCGAATTATTCACTGATCACAAATCGTTAAAATAATTATTCTCTCAGAAGGACTTGAACTTAAGGCAGCAAAGGTGGATGGAGTTCTTAGCATCCTACGACTTCGAGATAGCATATACCCCTTGCAAGGGTAACGTAGTGGCCGATGCCTTAAGTAGAAAAAGATTATCCTTAAGTCCTTTGTTTGTTGAGCGGCGAAGTTTAGAGTTCATTTCTACGTTTGACTTTACACCTTCCATTGACTTCGTACCCGGTTTGCTAACATCCTTAGAGGTTAGACCTACGCTTTTGGGACGGATTGGCGAGGCACAGCGAGACGACCCACAGTTGGTTGAGTTAGTAGAAAAGCTAAAAGGAGGAGAGTCATCGAGCCATCTATGTGGTATACCCTAGATGATAAGGGTTGGTTACGTAGGGACGGTAGACTTTGTATACCAAAAGACGATGACCTAAGGAAGACCATTCTTGATGGTGCACATCGTTCGAAGATGACCATCCATCCCGGCGGGGACAAGATGTACATGGACATGAGACGAGTTTACTTTTGGGCCGGCATGAAGAAAGATGTGGCTGAGTATGTCGCCAGATGCTTGGTGTGCCAACAAGTAAAAGCGGAGCAAAAGAAGCCCGGTGGATTGCTTCATCCATTGGAGGTCCCACAATGGAAGTGGGAAAGCGTCTCGTTGGACTTTATTGACGGATTACCGAGATCAGGGAAGGGTAATACGGGGATTTGGGTTATAGTAGACAGACTTACTAAAAGCGCCCATTTCATTCCCGTGAAGAGTAAGAGGACTGCTCCATGATTAGCTTCTGTATACGTCCGAGAGATAGTTCGTTTGCACGGTGTTCCTTCTAGCATAGTGAGCGACCGCGATCCTATCTTCACTAGCGAATTTTGGAAGAGCTTACAAGAGGTGGTAGGGACTCAGTTATGTTTGAGCACCGCGTATCATCATCAGACGGATGGCCAGACCGAGAGGGTGAATCATATTCTAGAGGATCTTTTGAGGCTATGTATCCTAGACTTTGGGGGTACATGGGAAGAGCATCTTCCGTTGGTAGAGTTCGCATATAATAACAGCTTTCAGTCTAGCATTGGTATGGCACCATTCGAAGCTCTTTACGGACGACCTTGTCGTTCACCTACATGTTGGTGGGAATCTAAGGATAAGATCTTACTTGGGCCCGATATGATTAGAGAGACTTCAGAAAGGATTGATTTGATCCGAAGAAGGATGAAGACGGCGCAAGATAGACAGAAATCTTATGCGGACAAGAGGAGGTCAGATATTGAGTATGAGGTTGGGGACATGGTCTTTGTCAAAGTGTCTCCATTACGGAACGTCGTTCGCTTTGGGTCCATTGGGAAGTTAGCACCAAGGTTCGTAGGGCCGTTTCCTATTAAGGAAAGGATTGAGCAGATGGCGTATAGAGTTGAGTTGCGTGAGAGACTTAGTGGTGTACACAACGTATTCCATGTGTCACATTTAAGGAAGTGCTTGCACGAGACCGCGGAAGTGGTAGAGCCGAGCTTGCTTAGAGAGGTGGAGATCGAGCGTGATGCGACGATTCGACGAGCTCCTACGCGCATTCTTGGGTCGGAGATCAAGAAGTTGAGGAATCAAGAGGCCAGACTAGTCAAAGTGCAATGGAGAGATAATGAGAGCAACGCTACTTGGGAGACAGAAGCGCAGATGCGTTCATTGTACCCTTTTCTTTTTGAGGGTATGTCTTTTAATTTCTCCTTTATCGCTTAGCTTGTACTTATCTTATCTTTAGTATGTCCTCTCGCTAGTATCTCTGACCTTTAGTTAGGATAATCCTATGGTTGAAACATGTGTTTGAGACATGTTATGTATGATGGATGCAAAGTGGATGCAAGTGTTTTCTAGTGGTTGCTCGTGGACGCATATACACACACTATTAGGCACTAGATCGGCTCAGTCACTTCATATTGCATATTGCATATATATGGATGTATTTAGTAAAATGGATGTATGAGGATTTTTTCATATGGATGCTGCATTCAGATGATGATTGTGCACGCATATAGAGATAATATGTAGCATTAAGGAACTTTTGCATACATAATGGACGCATGGCACTAGCATGGTTTGCATTAAAGAGGTCAACTGAATCAGTAGACCGCCTGATTTTGCATTAGATATGGACATATACACACACTGTGCAGTTAAACATGAAAGCATTAGAAGTCTATAAGGACAATGGATGCCTATGTTTGATGGTTGAGTAGATGGACGATTGGATGTTAGGATATACATTCTTCTTGACTTGAAGATTTCGGGGTCGAAATCCTTTAAGGAGTGGAGAATGTAACACCCGTAATTCTGTTAATATTAATATTCACAAATTAAAGAATAACTAATCTCAGACATGAGAATTGTGGGAAACGGGTTGCGCCATTGTGTTCGTCTCGAAATTTTGGTTGAAATAGAGTCCAAGTTTGCGTGATTTGGACTTCGTATGAAGGATATATGGCCATCAGAAGTTTCAGACAATTCAAAACAAATTTCAGAAAAATTAAATTCAAAATTCAAAGTCAAACAGGCTAGGCGGGAAATTTCCCGCCCAGCACCCAAGGCGACTGGGGAGTCGACTGGGCAGTCGACACCCCAGGAGCCAGGTCGACTCTGGGTGTCGACCTGGTCAAGTCGGCTAGGGTTTGACCGAGCCCAATCTTGAGCTGCTGATGTGTCTTTAGGGCTGAGTTGGCAAATTAAATGGTTCAGGTTAGTTCTGAGTTGATCTGACGGCCTAAATAAATCCTAAACTCTATATATACCTAGGTAGTCTCTCACTATAAATTCACATGAAAAATAGAATAGCCGCCGTCATGCCATCGCCATGGAATTCAGTGTAGCCGCCGCCAACTAAGAAGGAAGAAAGCTAATCAAAACCCTAATTCTACTCAACTCTAATTCAAATCAAGACTCTCTTTCGCTTCTAATTGTGAGTATGATGATCTTAACAAGATTATTAGCAAACTAATTAGATTAAGATGTGATATGGATCATAAGAAAATGATGTGAATCGTCATATATGTTGTTGTAAACCTTATGCTATCATGTATGTTGTAAATCCTATGTTATGTGATGATGATATCCTATATGTTGTAAATCATGCTATGATGATATTGTATAGGTTGTAATTTTCTATGCTAAGTTGTGATAAATCATACATGTTAGAAAGTCATGATGTTATTATCTATGCTAACTAGTTCATGTTAATCAAATCATAATGTTGATATTATTTGGGCTATGTTGATCTATATGTCAAATCATGTATGCAAGTTTAGATTGGTTAGTAAAGATTATGAACATATGCTATGACATCTATTTAGATCTAGAATTATGCTATGACATGTGTGAGTTCTTTGTGTTAGATGCTAGTTTACACCACCATTATGTTGCACAAACCACATATGCAAGTTTATACATGTAATTAGATTATGATCATATCATGTAAGTTGTGACATTTAACCAAACAAGTTGACACATTTAGATCCATGACGTGTGTAGTTTTATGCAAGTTTCACCCCTATTATGATTAGATCTATTTTATTTGTCCATATGTTTTGATAATTTATCTTTGTGTTATGAGTTAGACTATTCGAGTCTAACGTATATCTTGCGTTGAATAAGCGAACGTATAACGTGGGGTAGGGGTAATATTAAGGATTTAATATTAATAAATTGGGGTGCAATTGATATGATTTTGCATACCGTAAGTGGATGGACATAATTGAGTCAATTATGGACATCATTAAAATTGGAATTAATTAATGATTTGAATAGGGATATATTTAAAACTGAGGTGAAAGATTATAAGTGATAATCAATGCTTAGGACACGAGGTTGGACTCATTTGTGACGTAAACCTGCCCGGACCCGCCCGGCAAATCTAGTAGTCACAAATGTCAGCCCAATGTGAGAGGTCCTAGGCCCAAATTAAAGCATAACAGTTGTAAAGACATGAGGTTAGACTCTTTTATGGTGTAAGACTGCCCGGATCCGCCCGGCAAATCCAGCTGCCATAAACGCCAGTCTAATGTGAGAGGTCTTAATGAGGTTATGGCCTGAATGAATTAAGAAATACTGAACCAGATATACATGTATGGTGGGACATGGGGGTTAAGTAGGTGCCTTGGGTGGCATGAGGAATCTAGCGGGTGCCTTTAGTGGCATTTGAAATACGATTAGTAAGACTTAACCAAACACACATGTAAGTGAACATGACTAAGAAGAGGGTTAAGTGGGATATACTAGTGGGGACAAGTTTAGGTGGATAGCTTGTGGGGGGCCATTTCAGCCAGTAACCCAAATGTATCTTTGTGGGCTCGACCCAAGTCGAGGACGGGACACGCATACTGGGTTTGACTATAAGAGGCCAAACGGGGTAGCGGTGGCAACGCAAGTCCAACGGGTTTCATATGCGTGTGTGGACCCAGGCTGGTAAGTAAGACGTTGTTGCATCGTGTAGGTATAAGCCGTGCATTCTCAAGTTGTATCGGGTTGCCACTTTAGGGGAGTGATACACCCCACTGTGGGGCCAACACGGGTATCTACGAGTTGGGAGCCGATCGAAAGTGGGTAGTGGGGTACACCTAGAGGAGATAGGGGCAGGCGGCACCTATGTAGTGTGCTAGGGGTACACGAAGCTATTTATATAATTTCTAAGTGAAGCAAGTGGGATCAAACTTTAGAGTGACTAGTGTGGTGCAGTGTAGTAATTATTCGTTAGTAATTAGGTGTGCCTTTAACGTTATCTTTATCTACTCTTCCATACCCAATAGTTCGTAGACATTTCCTTGTTTTCCAGCTTATGCCTTAGTCTAGTTATTTTGATAATAGTATTGTTAGAATTATCATACTCGCCAGACTTTATGTCTGACCCCCTCCATTTCTATCTTTTTCCCCCTCCAGGTCCTCAATGTGGGCCCAACTCTAGTGGAGCTTGATTGGATTGCTTTATCTCTCTTTTGGAAAGCTTGGACCGTTGAAGTAAAGTCCAGCTTGTTATCTTCTTTAATGGCTATTTATGTAATGGGATTATGTATTTTGTTTTATCAAGATAGACATTGTACTTGACTCTGATTTATGGTTTTATGATGTAACAAACATGTTTAATTTCCGCTGCAATAAAATAAAGTTTTAGATTTCCAAGTACTACTTATTATCTGTCTTGTTGTAATTTTTCTGTTCTATATTCACTTAAAACCTCCATGTAAGTTAATGCATTCCCTTTGTGAGTGACATTAATGGACGTGGGGTGTTACACCCTTATTCTCAACTTTGTCATCCTTGTGTAACTTGTTGACATGCCTCTCGAAAGCTGCCTCCATCGCACGGAGAATCCTATAAAGCTCGAAGGAAAATTACGGCTACAGGTGGAAGTTAGGTGCTTATTTGCCCTTTGACAAGTGTCATAGTCTCATCAAGCCTACGGAACCATGTTGCGATGAGGTTACCTCCCAGAAAGTCAGGAGCCCAGAGACACAGGAAAGAAGGAAACAAGGATTCAAATAGAGGATCAAAAGATAGTGCATATGGCTTTGGGGAATATGCCTTTAAAACAAAACTTTTATTTTGAAAATGCTTCTTTTAAACCTGTTTGAAAATAATTTTTCAAATATATTTATCTGATCCGGTAACCTTCGGCTCTGACACCAAGTGTAACACCCCACCTACGTTAAGGTCACTCACAAAGGGACTGCCTTAACTTCGGTGGAGCATTTTTGGTACAAGTTGCAGAAAAATTACAAGACAGACAAATAAAATAGCGGGAAAAAGTAACCTTTATTGATTATAACACAGCTTGTACAAAGATTGTTTTACAACACCAATACTTATTACAACAAAGCATCTGTCTTGTTT
This sequence comes from Allium sativum, assembly GCA_030737875.1. NCBI lineage: Eukaryota > Viridiplantae > Streptophyta > Magnoliopsida > Asparagales > Amaryllidaceae > Allium > Allium sativum. Next base: position 671,583,170 of record CM060909.1, on the reverse strand, counting down.
AAAATAAAGAAGCATAAACTAACAATGATGTTCCCCAAAAAAAGCATGAGCCAGCCATAGCAGTAGAAAATGGAGTTCAAAGCAATGCATCAAAGAATCTTCAAGCTCGGAAAGGGTAACGTTCCAAAATGAGCTGAGCTATTCCCTCCCTGGCTACCTGGGGAGAAACGGAAGAAAAGAGGCGAAAAACAAACTAGGTCAGACATAAGTCTGGTAAGTCCAGTTATACTTCAGCATGTAAACAAGAAAAGGACTATGACATGAACAAACTGAACTTAGAACCATACCATAGTGATAAGATAATCCTAAAACAAGACAAGGTAAGATTAAAAGAATTTGGCTATCGCACCCACTTCTATTTCTCTGCACCCACTAAGGACTGTTTCAACTAGCATCGTGTGTTTATGATAAAATGATCCCCTTTTAATTGTGTATGCAGTCCCTTATCCATCGAGTGTTACCTAAATCCAATTAGGGTTTACTTATCGAATGCTTCCGAGATTCAACCAGGGTTTACGCCACCTAGGGTCACTGGGGTTTTATGCTACCTATCGAACGCTTCACGGATTCAAGGTTTACGCGACCTAGGTCCAACTAGGGATTATGCTACCTATCGAACGATGCCCCCTAGTCTAGGACACATTACCCAGAGCGGTATATGTTCCTAGACTTTCCCCACGTATGTGTCGTGAATCATTATCGATGTCTAGATGCACATGTCCTTTATATGTGTGACCCAAGTCCCATGGCAGGGCTAATCAAGAAACACGGAACTCGGTCAGGAGCTTTCAGATATCTGCCGATTGCAGATGCTAAGGTCTGCTTTTACAGTGGCTATGGTCCCACTAGACCCCTCGCTCAACTAACAAATGAAAGGCACCCAAGAAAATCAAGAATGAGAACTATACGCAGGCCCCTCTATGCCCCCACAAACCTATGGGCCAACCTCACCCATAACAGATAGCAAGTATATAGTCTGTTGGAGTTCTCTGCCTTCCCGCTTCACATATCTCGACTGACTCAAGATGGTAAGTAGACGACGAGTTGCTATCACAGGGCAAAAACTGGTCTCGTCGAATCACGCTGGTCCATCCTAGTCTTTAGGTTGCCTAATTGTTGCAACCAAGGCATACCCTTGGCTCTTCTGATGCAGACCTTAACCTCTGTGAGCCCAGGAGGATCATCTGAAGCCTCACAGAGGGATGCCAAGAGTACCCTCACGTCCCCTCGAAGCCGTGTGATTCGTAACCCAGTTCATTGGAGCCTTCTTCATGATCAGATGGACGTTCACTCCTCCTCGTATTCTACTTGGTTTTCTTGATTAAGGTTTACTACTTAGTTTCCTGAATCGTTCCTTTTCTTAACTAAGGTTTACAACTTAGTCCTCTTAACTAAGGCTTACTACTTAGTTCTCTTTCTCATCATGTTGGGTTGGTTAAGTGTCATCGGTTAACTGAAGTTAACTTAATCCATTCACTTTTCATGTTGAATTGGTTAAGTGTTATCTAGCGGTTCATGTTGACTTAAGCCACCCCTACATCATGTCAAATTGGTTAAGTGTTCCTCAACCTTACTCGTTTGTCAGGTTTACTGGTTAAGTGTCTCTCATTAACTTAACCCTGTTTATTTATCATGCTATAACGGCTAAGTGTTCTAAGTTTACTTAACCCAACCATCTAGTCTAGTTAGCAGGCTATAACGGTTAAATATTTACTTAACCTTACCCACTTGTCTAGTTTACATGTTGTAACGGTTAAGTGTTTCCTTATTTACTTAACCCCCACAAATCTTGCCTTGTTAACATGTTAAGTTGGTTAAGTGTCCAAATTAACTTAACCCCTATCAATCTTGTCTAGTTAGCATGTTGAATTGGCTAAGTGTTTTCTCAATTACTTAACCCCACCCTTCTTGTCTTGCTAACATGTTAAGTTGGTTAAGTGTTTCCTTAATTACTTAACCTCACCATTTCTAGTTTGATTATTTATGAGCTTTAATTAATTAATTAAAGCACCAACCACTCACATTAGATATGTATTGTTGTGGTTACTGGATATGCCTTTCGATTCCGGGCAGTTTTACACCACAACTCAGTATAACCTCGGGTCTTTCAGGGCTATTTGCGCTAACCTCTCACATTAGACAGGCGTTGTTGTGGTTACTGGATGTGTCGGGCGGTTCCGGGCAGTTTTACACCACAACTCAATCTAACCTCGGGTTAGGCATTTTCCTCTTCTTTAATTTACATATTTACTATTTATGTAAATTTTCCATAAATCAATTTAGCCTAGATCATATTCATTTTTCATGCCAATTAACATACTTATATTCTATGCCCAAAACTTGATTTACCTATCAATTAGCCCAACTTGCAGTTTATACCAATTTAGATTTAATATTCCCCCTTTACAGTTCATGCCCAATCTAGATTAATATTCCAATTTACAGTTCATGTCAAAACTAGATTTAATATTCTAGTTTACCGTTTATGTCCAAAACTTGGTTTACATGCCAATTACATACTTTGCGGCCAATTAAAATTTATCAATTTATGCCCAAGTCTAATATGCATGTAAACAATTCACTATTTAAGCCAATTTAGATTATGCCAACATATTTATTATGTCAAATTAACTTAATTAAGCTACGCCCAACCCCGCATCATAATCGTATGTATAACATGATTTCACAAGTTTTCTAAGAACTAATGAAATGGCACTAACAAAAGGAGTAGGGGATAAGCACAAGAATTGATATAAAAGAATAGGCATGCAAAAATAATGGCTCCAACAGGTTTGATGTACATAATAGTGATTAGGAATAAACTAGCCAAGTTACACACTAAATATAAGATCCAACATAATTAAGGGAATAGGAATAGGTGATTTGGTCCAACATAATGCCAATTCAAGGTACAACATGATTAGTTAATTGTAACAATGGGAATAGGCATAAGCAACTAACTACAATAGTTATAGGCAATTAACCACAATAGTCACGGGAGACTAATCACAATAATTTCTTAATCAACGTCATAGGCAATAGTCTCATAGTTATGAATCATAGTCGTGGGCAACAATCTCATAGTCATCAATCATAGTCATAGGCAATAGTCTCATAGTTATGAATCATAGTCCTGGGCAACAGTCTCATAGTCACGAATCATAGTCAAAGGCAATAATTTCATAGGCAACAGTTTCATGGTCATAGTCTTAGGCAAAAGTCTCATAGTCATAGTCAAAGTCATTGGCAATAGTTTCATCACAAGAATATAACATAGGAAAATCGCACGAATAAACACGAATCCACATAGATAAACTAATAGGCACCATTCTAATATCAGTTTCTTATAAGCCATGACTTCCAATTAATGTTTAAATCGGAAATATAACTGTACTTACATAATATAGGCAAGTCTTGTTTTTCTGAAATCTGTTTTCTGAAGCTGATTAACTTTCCTTTGATGTAGATTAGTCATTCTTTTAATTCTATTCAGATTGGAAGAAGATGCACTAGTTCTAGCTTAGATTTCAGCAGAGTAGCGACGCATTCTTATTTTTAATTAGAATAGAGGAAGAATATAGGAAGAATGAAATTGTGTGGAGAGAAAGCTAGGTTTGGGGGTGTTTAAATAGGTTAGAGCTCACGAATCCGGTCATGAAGGCTTCTAGGTGCAGAAAAATGGATCTGTCTCCAGATCTGGAAAAAGGGGGGGATGTCGACCCTAAGGTCGACCCTAGTGTCGACCTGTTTACCCAGGTTGACCCTCGCGTCGACCTGGGTCCTGGGCGGGAATTTTCCCACCCAGCCTGGGTGTCTGTTTTGAATTTCGAAATCTGAATTTTTGAATTTCGGGCTGGTTTTTATTGAAAATTCCAAAGGCCATATCTTCTTCATACAGAGTCCGATTTATGCAAACTTGGACTCTATCACAAGCAGAATTTCAAGACGAACACAATAGCGTAACCCATTTCCCTTAATTATTTTGTTACAATTTAATTATTCTCAGATTTGTTACTTAACATATTTCCCGAATAATACGGGGTGTTACAGGTTTAATATTGGGTAATGATGAAGACACCACATTTGGGATTTGCTGGTTTATGAGCTAAAGGTAAGGGTTCAAGCTTCTTTTATGCATGGGGTTTGAAAGCTTAATACAAATGGATACTGTTGGAGAGAAGAAGGTGGGTTCAATGATGCACGGTAGCAGAATGATGAAGGGTACTGGGCTGATTATATTTATTTAATGTGAGGCCCAAGTAAATAAAAATAGTTTTAAGGATTTTTTTATTTAAATATATATATATATATATTAACTTGTGATCAAAATATATCATCCATACGAGGTTAGTTTTACGAATGGTTGAATCCGTTAGGATCGTATGAACGAGGGCTACACTATGGAACTAATTGGGAGTGAATCGGGGCTCATTACAATTTATAGCAAAATAATTTGTCTGATCCGAATCAACAACACTGTACTGGTAATTAACGATGATCGTCCAATGTGAGTAAATCTCACTAACTCTGATCAGTTTATAATTTTATAATGTATTTTTAGAACTGAAATATTGGTTGATTGTTGTGCGTTGATTTGGTTGATTGAACTGCTAGTCTGTTAGTTGAAATGATATATATATATATAACCGTTAAATATATATATATATATTGATTCTGTTTATCAGAATAATTCATATTGAACTGAAATTGATGTTGATTACATTGTGCAACATTTGTGTATGTAGGGAAACAGGTTAGAGGGATCCAACAGGATTCCTCAATATTTATAATACTGTGGTTTTCATATATTGAATTATATGATGTGATATATAATCAGTGTTGATTATGTGCGCTGAATGATATCGATCATTGTTGTTTGTTATTTTAAATACCGTAAGAAATACTGGGATGTAGGAAAGGGGATTTTCAAAGTGTATTTGAAAATGAATTATTTATATAAAATCAATGGCTTTTATATATACAAGGAAAAGGATTTTATAAAAAAAATTATAAAATCAAAGGAAAAATATAAAAGGAAAATATTTATGAAACAAATAGAAAAAGAAATATTTATTTAGAAAATAAATAGAGATAAAAGAATTGTTCATTTAGAAAATAAATAAAGTTGTAAAAGAAAATATTTGTGAAACAAATAGAAAAGGGAATATTTGTAAACCATTTACAAATAGAATTGAAAAAGAAATATTTGTAAAACATTTACAAATAGATTATAAAAGGAAATATTTATTTCGAAAGATAAATAGATTATAAAAGGAAACACTTGAAAAATGAATAGAATTGTAAAAAAAGAGAATTTTACACTAGGATGGTTTAGACCCATGCTTCGCACACGGGTATAACAGAATATGAATTCAAAGTGAATATTTAAGAGAAAACTGTTTTAACAGATAAAGTAAGAAGATTAATTTATAAATAAGGTTTTATAAATTAAATAAAATATTTATCATTGGATAAATAGAATATATAAGTCAGGACTTATATAGGGAAGTGATAATCGATTTCAACATCGATATTTGAACTAAAAGGAAGTAGAGTTATCAAGTAGAGTTAATCAAGTAGAGTTATCAAGTAGAGTTAATCGAGTGGAGTTAATTGATTAGAGTTAAAGAAAAGGAGTTAATCGAATATAGTTTATTCGAAAGGAGTTAATCGAATATAGTTTATTCGAAAGGAGTTAATCGAATATAGTCTATTTGAAAAGAGATAATCGAATATTAGTTATTCGAAGTGAGATAATCGAATATTAGTTATTCGAAGAGAGTTAATCGTCGAATTCGATTATATCGAATTTGGGAAAGTATTTATACTTTCCGGTTTTTAAATCAAGATTTATTTATTTATAAATTAGGTGTTTATTTATTTATTCAAATTAAAGAATAAAAGTTATATTCGAAGTTAGATATTTGGAAAGTAAGGATTATAACGCTATAGTTATAATCAATGGTTTTCAATATACGTAAATAGAATCCGAAAGTTACGTAAGGAAATTTGTAAAAGGTTTAAAATATAAACTTTGTCTATTCTGAAGTTAAAACATTGTTCAGTTAAGGTCTGAGAGGTAGTTGTACCCCAACTTGATTGACTTCCTTCTTAACTAAGGAATGGTAAGGTTTGATAGTGAAGGTTGGTTAAGTGAATTTAGTTAATAAAGGTAATGTTTGAGTTGGTATAGCGATGTTTTATTTAAACATCTGTTTAAATCCAAATGAAGGAGCTTTGGAAATGTTTTCCAAATAAGAATTAGAAATATTCTCCAACGTTAATAACATATATTTTCTAAATTTAGAAAAAAAGAATGTTGAATATATGGAAACAAGAAATAAATAAATTAATGAACTAAAGAGATAAACGTTAAATGATGATTGATCAATAGAATTTCCATCTGGAAATAATATCGTTGTTTGCACACATGTTTTTCTTTGATAGTTAACTCACCGACTATCGAAGTTTTTGACCATTTTTCCATGGTCATTATGGAGAGACCGGTTGGAATATTATCCGAGAACCACTCTGTATAGGCATAAGTATTGCGAATCAAATATGATGAAGATAATTGAAGACGTAGTAGTGCCTTCGGTTTGTCCAGTCCCAAGACAACTTGAATGAACGAATGTCTGACAAAGTATAACTTGTAGATCGCGTAAGTTGATCGTTTCAAACATATTTACGTTGGTGGCGGAGGAATTCGTTTCTCTTAGCTTATACCCGTGGTATTTTTGGGGAAATCAATTTGTGAGTTGATGGGTATGACGATGTGGCATTCGAAGTAAATGAAGAAGTGATCTATTAAATGACCTCCAGCCTCATCAACTAGGAAATGAAAGAAATCGGGCAGGCAGCATGGCTAAGTGGGTCGCACCCAAGTAGGGTATATTGTCACATTCTAGAGAATATTCATATTTGTTACTTCTTTCAATTCTGTATCTCCCGGGAATGGCTATGTTGGTTTACCAATGGTAAGGTGACAATATATTCGATACACTCAAGCGAAATGAGTGGTCGGTCATGTGTGGCCGAGTTGCAAGATGTTTTTGTTGAACTCCAGTGTATCGCTTCTAGAGTACACTGATCAGAAGGTGGATCCATACCTTGTCATAGTTGGAATCCATTCCCCAAATAAGAGCCCGCGGTTTTGATTGTATATTATTTATGTGCAACGTTAGAAGCAAGCGTTTCTGCTAGATTTCTATTTACTTGATCTAGACATTATTATAATATCAGACAAGTATCGTTTTAGAAATATTTTGGGTTATCGTAAGGTAAAAACCATCCGTGTTTATGTGTGGATCGGTCTTACGATTATCCTTTCTTTTAAAGAGATTTTAAAAGTTAAACAAATGATTTGAGTTTACTCACACCAGTCACATGACTGACCCAGAGTTTATTTTGTTTTGTTTCCCTAAAGTCTTGGGTGCCCAATTTTGTACGGGCAGTCAAGTAGCCGGGATTTACAGATACTTGAAGAGCTGGAGAAGGAGGCTTCAGGATTATATAGCTATTGTTATTTCCGTTGTGTTGTAAGTGTTATACTCTAATAGTGGTATTGTATACAGATATTGTTTTATTTCAAAGTTATGTTATGAAATATATTTATTCATTCCATTGAGAGATTCGTGTTTACTCTGATGTTGTATGTTCTTCTTCTTTTATTCTAAGTTTCTATCTTATCTATTCTTACCCTCTAATTTCTTTCATGGACTATCTGGTATTTCCGATGCTTGAATAGTCGACATAGTGTTGTATGCCAATATCTAGGATCGCGAAAACCCTGGGTCGTTACACAAAACCTGTTGGTTCACCCGTTTGACGCATGGCTCCAAGGGAAAGGAAAGAGCTCAACAAGCAAATCAAAGAGTTGCTTGAAAAGGGGTTCATAAGGCGGAGTATTTCTGAATGGGTGCTCCGGTAGTGTTTGCAACCAAAGCAGATGGTTCACTTCGCCTGTGCGTGGACTATAGGGAGCTACACAAGATGACCAAGAAGAATAGGCACCCACTTCCTAGAATAGACGACTTGTTTGACCAACTCGTAGGTGCCTCGGTTTTCTCCCAATTAGATGTAGCCATCGAGTTTCATCAGCTAAGAGTGGTTGAAGAAAGCATTGATAAGACCGCATTCAGGACCCCGGATGGTTTCTTCGAATGGCTTGTCATGCCTTTCAGCTTGACAAACGCACCTGCCTATTTCGTAGACCTGATGAGTAGGGTGTTCAGAGAGTTCCTTAATAAATTTGTAGTAGTCTTCGGGGACGACATTTTGATTTTCTCAAAAAGTGAGGAAGAACATGCTCTGCATTTAAGGGAAGTTATGGATACTCTTTGTTCACACCAGCTGAAAGCAAAATTCTCCTAATGCCATTTTTGGAGAGAAGTAAGGTTTCTTGGACATGTAGTGTCCAAAGAGGGGATAACTGTGGATCCCTCAAAAGTAGTTGTAGTGCAAGATTGAAAGATTCCATGGAATGCAATCGAAGTCGAAGTTTTCTCGGGCTAGCAGGCTTTTACAGAAAGTTCATTAAAGACTTCGCAAAGATCTCAGCCCCACTTACTAGACTAGCAAAGAAGAACCTAACTTTTGTCTGGGATTTGGATTGCGACATTGCTTTCCAATGATTGAAAAGGGCTCTGACAACAGCCCCAGTTCTGACTTTGCCTGACGGAAGCAAGATGTTTACCATATACACAGATGCATGCGGTATAGGATTAGGCGCTGTCTTGATGCAAGAAGGAAAAGTAGTTTGTTATGGAGGAAGGCAGTTGAAAGTATATGAGAAGCACTACCCAACTCATGATTTAGAGCTAGCTGCCATTGTTTTCGCTCTTAAGTCATGGCGTCATTACCTACTAGGAGAAAGGTTTGAATTGTTTACTGACCATAAATCGTTAAAGTACCTTTTCTCACAGAAAGATCTTAACTTAAGACACAAAGGTAGATGGAATTTCTTGCCCCGTATGATTTTGAGATTGCTTATACGCCTGGCAAGGGCAATGTGGTAGCAGATGCCTTGAGTAGGAAAAAGCTGACTTTGAGTCCTCTCTTTGTAGAAAGGAAAAGCTTGGAGTACATAGCAAACTTTGACTTTAGACCCTCCTTTGAGTTTGTACCTGGTTTGTTAGCATCGCTATAGATGCGGCCTACGCTTTTGGACTCAAGAGGAACCGCGCAACGTGAAGATCCTCAGCTAGTTGATGTGGTGGATAAGCTAATTAGAGGTGAGACTTCTAGTCACCTCAATAGATACTCTATCGATGACAAGGGTTGGTTGAGACGGGATGGAAGACTATGCGTCCCACAAGCAACGGATTTGGTGAAAACCGTTCTCGAAGAAGCACACCATTATAAGTTGACCATACACACAAGCAGGAATAAGATGTATAAAGACATAAAAAGGTTTTTTTCCTGGAATGGCACGAAGAAGGATGTAGCTGAGTTTGTCTCTAAATGCTTGATATGCCAGCAAGTCAAGGCAGAACAGAAGAAGCCTGATGGTCTGCTTCATCCTCTGGAGGTCCTACAGTGGAAATGGGATAGTATTTCGATGGACTTTATTGATGGGTTTCCTAGGTCAAGAAGGGGCAATACCAGTATTTGGGTAATAGTCGATAGGCTCACTAAAAGCTCTCACTTTATACCTATTAAAAGTAGGAGGACTACGTCATCGTTAGCATCTATTTATCTTAAAGAGGTGGTTCGACTGCATGGAATACCCTCTAGCATAGTAAGTGATCAAGATCCTATCTTTACGAGCGAGTTTTAGAAGAGTTTGCAAGAGGCTGTAGGCACACAGTTATGCTTAAGCACTGCCTATCACCCTCAAACCGATGGTCATACGGAAAGGGTGAACAAAGTATTAGAAGATCTCTTGAGATTGTGCAGTCTTGATTTTGAGGGAACATGGGAGGATCACCTTCCTTTGTTGGAATTCGCCTACAACAATAGCTACCAAGCAACCATAGGCATGGCACCCTTCGAGGCTTTATATGGAAGACCATGCCTATCACCAACTGGTTGGTGGGAGTCTACAGACAAGCTCGTACTTGGGCCTGACATGATCAGAGAAACATCAGAGAAGGTGGACATGGTATGAAGATGAATGAAGACCGCACAAGATAGACAGAAGTCCTACGCTGATAAAAGAAGGACCAACCTTGAGTTTGAGGTTGGAGACAGGGTTTTCCTTAAAGTATCTCCTTTGAGGAATGTCGTTCTCTTTGGGTCTGCAGGAAAATTGGCACCAAGATTTGTAGGGCCATTTCCTATCATTTAAAGGATTGGGAAGATGGCTTATAAAGTAGAGATGCCCGAAAGATTGGCTGGAGTTCATAATGTTTTTCATGTATCTCATCTACAAAAGCGCTTACATGAGTCGGCGGAAGTTATAAAGCCAAGCATACTAGAGGAAATAGAAGTGGAGCGAGAAGCTATGGTGAGAAGAGTTCCAACTTGTATCTTGGGTACAGAAGTTAAAAGGCTACGCAATCGTGAAGTCAAGCTAGTTAAAGTATAATGGAGTGATGCAGAGGAATACGCGACTTGGGAGACTGAGGATAAGATACGCGCAGCCTACCCTTATCGTTTTGAGGGTACATCTTTGATCTCTTGTTTTCCATAAAGTTTATGCATGCTTATATCTATCCTTTTAAGTATATCTCCTCGGTCATATTCTTGATCCCTAGGTAGAATCCAATGGATGTAAACATGTATTTGAATCATGTTATGATTGATGGCTGCAAATGGTTGCTAGTGGTTGCTCGTGGATGCATACACACACACGGTACTAGATCGGCTCAGTCACTTTCATATTGCATATGCATATATGTATTTATATATGGATTGGAACTTGATGTGTTATCATGTGAACATTGCATTTATATGAATGATTGTGCACTCATGTAGAAAGCATAATTAGGAATAATTGCATACATAATGGGCTCATGGCACTGACATGATTCGCATCAAGGAGGTCAACTGAATTAGTGGACCGCCTGATTTTGCGTTAGATAAGGACATATACACACACTATGCATAATGATCATGAAAGAATTAGAAATCTTTTTAAGGACAGTGGATGCCTGTGATTGATGGTTGAGCAGATGGATGTTGGATGTTAGGATACATTCTTCTTAACTTAGAGATTTCGGGTACGAAATCCTTTAATGAAGGGGAGAATGTAACACCCTGTATTTTCTGTGAACATTAAAGTAACGAATTAAAGAATCCTTAATTTTAAAATTGGGAATTAAGGGAAAAGGTTTACGCCATTGCATTCATCTCGGAATTCTACTTGAGATAGAGTCCGAGTTTGCGTGAACCGGACTCCGTATGAAGAAGTTGTGGAATTCAGAAGATTTCAAGTTCAAGCAGAAAATAAATATAAATAATAATTAAATAATGAAAACAGTTCAAGACTCAAAATCGGCTGAGCGGGAAATTTCCCACTCATGGTGTCGACCCCCCCCCCTAACCCCCCCCCCCCCCAAAGGAGGAGTCGACATAGGTGTCGACCCCCCTATAAGGGAGTCGACATAGGTGTCGACCCCCTTGTAGGGAGTCGACCTCTTTTTAGATCCAGCTCCTGTGACGAATTTTTACAACCTTGTGCTGATGTGGCCTTCTCTGATTGGCCAATGACCGATTTTTAAGGTATTAGGGCATATGTGTCATGCTACAGTTGGCTGGATGACAAATCTTTTTGGTTTGATGGCTCTGATTTCTCCTAGACTAATCTTAAGGCTAGAATTGAATCTTGACTTCTATATATTCACCCCAAACCGCAACCCTAGAACTCATTCTATGAAGCCGTCAGGCTGTTCGTCTTCAAACTAGTCTAGCCTCCATTCATCTACCTCAAACTAAAGAATCAAATTAAAACTAGGAATCAATTAGAAGAACTAGAGAATCAAACGTCTACATCGAAGGATAGCTTTTCAAATTCAGAAATCAGATCCCAGAAATCAAGATCCGTCCTTTTTCTGTAAGTACAGTTATTGTTTAGATGTGAACGCCTAATAAGAAATCATGACTGTACTAAATGGATCTAGAACTATGCCTAATTCTATTCGTTCCTATACTTTTGTCAATTCTGAATTGATCATGCCTGTTGGACTGTTGTGACTGACATAGTAAAGCCTATCATGCCTATTGGACTGTTGTGACTGACATAGTAAAACCTATCATGCCTATGAGACTATTGGGACTGATACCATTGAACCTATCATGTTGTATTAAATTTGTGGTTCTTTTATGTATGTAAGGTTACATGCTAAATTATGTTCATACATATTATATGTTTAGATCCAAGCTAGTACCCATGTTTCAGATCTATATAAGTTCATGTTTATACAATTAGACTTATGCTAGTTCGCATGTCAATTGGATCTAATTTAAATGCTAGATCACATTTACATGCTCAATTAAGTTTATGTGAGATGACCCCAAACCCCGTACTGACGGTGGCAAGGGTAATCCGTGGAATATAACACAGAAACAGATAATAGCAGAACAGAATTAAATAAATACACCAGATAATGAACAATAGAATATACTGGATAAAAGTAATCATCAGAGTTACACAATATACAGGATCATACTTAGTAAAAATACACTTCAGCTATACATAAATGTCTACAGCGGAAGACAAACAAAATATGTACAATAGGAGCTAAACAGCATAAAAAGAGATAAATGATAGAATCCATCTTCAGCTCTAGCTATCCAGAAAGAACCAGCTAAATCTGAATACAAGGCTGCCCATGTAGAAAAAGGGGCACCCGAGTTTGAAAGTGAAACAAACTACGAGTCAGTCATGGGACTGGTATGAGAAATCTACTCAACACATATATAATATGGCTAATCACAGGACCACGCCACTTTCGTGGAACGGGTTTACTCCATTGGATTGCCAGTGCCTTAAAACAAATCTTTCTTTTAAACGACGCAATGTATTTTATAAAAATGAAGCCATTGTAAGACTCAGTTCCCATCACACAATGGAACGCAAACCGGAGGATAGAGTTTTACCTTATAACGGCCAAAATATGCTTGATACAAATAAAACAAAGGCAATTGATATTATTGCTAGTGTTTATATGTTTTGAAAACAATTTCAAATCATAACTATCAATCATAGACGTCATGGGTACCATATATCATGTCGCCATATATATATACAATCAAAACGGCACGATGTCGTATTTGGAAATTGGATTTCCGTCATGAACCAAGGCAAAAGATAGTCCTTACCGAATTCGAGACTGCCTAGCCCGAGCCTCAGGCAAGTAATCTGTCAAGCCTTAGGATCGTCAGGGCCGGTCCACCGATGTGGATTAAAATGCCTGAACCATACGTTTCCCCGCCCTTTGGGGCGTAAGTGAGCCAACGAATGACTCCATCGGACCCAAATCGTCCGATCTAACCGAGGCGCCTCGCAACAGCAACAACCACACAGGTGAAAAGTATATAAATGTCAGAGCTGGTAGGTCACTTATACCACCCTAGCTAGGAAGAAACGCAGGCCCTCCCTGAGGTCCTTTCTCCCGTTTTTGGTTCATACCGGGGTGTGAGGCTCGCGATTTCACATTATACACAAAGATACGCCACACAGGCGGTGCTTTGATCATCACCACAAGACTTTGCTTTTCAACAGAAGCCCTGATCACTACATCTTAGCATGCCACATAGGCAATTCATGCCATGCGACTGATGTCCATCGATATACAACCTCTGAGCTCGTGCGTCTCAGAGAAGGGCGTTAAGAAAAAGAATAAATTCTCCGCCGCCAAACAGATGTATATTTGATAGAGATCAATCACAGAATAAAATCCAATGTCAGACACACAGTCCATTTACAAGTCCGTTCTGGGTCTGAACAAAACCGGAGGCACTATATACCTTGCAAACCAATCGATCACCACGTACGTCTGGACGATCACCACTCATTATCCATATTTCGGGATGCCTCCCAATCAGGACCTCGGTTACCATCCAAACGAGGTGAAGATCTCCGGTCTTCGACCACCGTCTTCATCTTTGACTTTCAATCGTCAGTCAATTATTTGAAATGAGAATTAACTCGGCCTTTTCAAATAATTCACGTATATTTAGAATTTTAAATCAATTTATTTCAATGGTTAAATCATTCGACAACACCAATTTTGTTCTTTAATGTAATTTTCACACCAAACACATTCAACCATCAAACACCACATAAATCGAGCAAATTCAGTTTATTTCCATTCCATATCGTTTATGATATTTTATAACGATTTATCGCTATTTTTATTTATTTTAAAATAGCCAATTTATTCAAAACGACGCTTCGGGCCATAACGCGGTCGTGGCGCTGTTTTTCTTCAGATTCGATTTACACATATCTGAAAATATAACCGTTGGATCTTCACAAAATTTACATCATTAGAAAGGTCTTTTCAAAACGAATCCAACGGTTCCAGTTTCGGGAAAATCCGACGGTCGGATCTCCCGGTACAATCGTTTAAAGTTTCGATTTCAAAATACGAACTGCAGTGTCGTTATTCGATTAAATATAATTATATTTATATATATAAATAAATATAATCGTTTCTAGCACTGTTTTTCTTCAGATTTTAATTAAACATTCCAGACAATCCAACCGTTGGATTTTTACAAAGTTGGTGCCGTTGGGAAGATATTTCCGAGGCGAACCCAACGGTTGCGGTTTCGGGAAAATCCAATGGTCGGATTTCCCGTACTAGTTGTTTGAAATCACGGTTTCAAAACACGAACTACACGGCCACGTTTCGTTTTAATTTTATTTATATTTATATATTTATATAAATATAGTTCATTCAACAATTTCACTATCGTTTTCACTTCAAATATTTCACTAACGCCTTTAAATTTTGGAAAATTTCGCCATAACCTCCTTTGTACGGGAGGGGCTGGGAAAATTCCCAAATAGCCACACGGGCGTCTCATGTCAAAAAGAAAAAGAAAGAGAAAAAGCCAAGCGGCTAGCCAACAGGCTCATAAAATCATCACCCAAACAAAACAATAAATGTGTACCTATTTGTCGGGCACAAAATTTTATTCCTCTTCTCTAGCCCCTTTGCTATAACCTGTTCAATAAATATGCATGTACATATATACAGTTCTTATCACGTATCATTTTCCATTCAACTTCATATTTGATTCCATTTGGTTTAAAAATACCATTTATTCTAATGTTGCATGCATAGGCAAAAATCATATCATTAGCTAATTGATGAATATTTCGACTCATGCATATTTATTTGAACGAGTTGCTATTTTTAACACTTCACATTTCAACGATTCATGTATATAATAAAAATGTGATTTTTATTGTAAAACAATTCTTTTCAAAACACTATTATTTTATATAGTCTATATAGATGATAAAAAGGTAATTTTTATTATAAAACAATTTATTTCAAAATATGAATACCATTCAACACATGAATTTCAATTCAATGAATGAATATCGATTCAACACATGAAGGTTTTCTATAGTTTATATATATAGATAAAAATGTGATTTTTATATTTAAAGCACGAAGACCATTCAACACATGAATTTCTAATCAACGAATGAATATCGATTCAACACATGATGGTTTTCTATAGTTTATATATATAGATAAAAATGTGATTTTTTATATTTAAAGCACGAAGACCATTCAACACATGAATTTCTAATCAACGAATGAATATAGATTCAACACATGAAGGTTTTCTATTTAACGAATAAATATAGTTTCAGCAAATGAAAATAATTCAAACACATGAATATTATTCAAAATTTCGGTAGCATAACGGCAAGGTAGTTAAAACCGGGACCGTCCCTAGTACGGCTCCTCGCTCTACCTTAAAACCTCGCGGTTTTTGACAATGGGGATCATGCATCTAGTTCGCACGCATGCGGCATGTATATATTTATTTCATTTCCACAAACTAATCCTATGTGGTTTCAACCAAATATTTATCAACCACAAATGGGTATTTTTCAACCACAATCAGTCAATATCAACCACAAATAATCCCAAACAACCATTCGCTATCAATCAATTTTCACACCAATCACAACCAATAAATATCGTCCATGGTTTGTGGATGAGATATATATATATATATAGCAATTCACTTCTATTTCAACACATATATAATATTTACAACGCATATATAACTTATACATCGAACGTACAACTTATACAACGCTTATACAAGAGGTGTACAATCCTTATATAACTCATATATCGACTATATAATTTATATATCGTCGTTTTCCATATCGTTTATAAATTAGAAATATCACATTGGGTTCCACTCCACCAAAAATAGCAGAAGGCTCAGAAAAATATTCGGTCTCTTCTAAAATGTAGAAGGCGTCAACACCGTCACGATGTTTCCTGTTTCATCGAATTTCGTTAACGAACGAAAAAGATATGATTTTTCAAAGGTTTGCAACACTTTAAAGGTGTTAAAATCAAATTAAATAAAATCAGCCGATACCTGCTTGATTTGTTCAAAACTAGGGTGGGGAATTTCACGAAATCCGTGAAGCTAGAGGACGATCAGCCTTCGCAGCGTCGAAGGGCTAGGAGAGAGCTTCGCGCCCATGGGGGCGTTGGCCAGCTCGGTGGCCCCTGGCGTTCATGGCGGCGGCCTGAAACGCGCCACTTCGAGCCGCTGGTTCTCGCTGACAGCTGCACGATGAGGAGCGAGACCAGGTCGGATTTGAAGAGGAGGGAGAGCTTGACAAAAACCTTAACAGGCAGAGGGGCTGAAAGTGGATGACGCGATCGGAAATTGAAGGGGAACGACGATAAAGGGTTGCGCCGTCGATCGGCTGTTACGGGGAGAGAGAAAATGATTTTTTTTAAATAAAAATTTTGATTGGTCGGGGAGGTTTTAAAGGGGTTTTCTGACACGACCACCAATCGAAACCCAACGACTGTCGTCCCTAGCATTTTACCCCCATTCCGAACACAATGGGATATGTTTTGAAGGCTCATTCGACTGTTTCAGTCAGTTTTCCTTCAGATTAAAATATAAAACATTCAATATTCGATTTGAATGTACATTTCAATTTTCCAGGGCCACAAACTGATTCGAAAAATTCCAGAAAAATAAATCTGGCTATGTTTTGACGATACGGTCCCAACAAAACTAGTTTCGTTGAATTCTGAGACCGTTTGCAAAAAGGCCCATTTCTGGTCGATCCAACTTAACTGTAATTGACCAAAACACCTTTTCCTTTGCCACACTCACATACTAGCTTTAAAAATTATGAAATTTGAAACCTAGCAATAACTTCATATCCCGGATCCAACAAAAGTGGTTTCGTCGAATTCCGAAGTCGTATGCAAAATGGCCAATTTCACAGGCTATATAAATTCCATAGCGACCTTTCTGAAAATTCATTCGTCCATAACTTTTGCTTTCCGCTATGAAAATTCGATTTTTCAGATTCGTTAGAAAGGTATTCACTAACATATTTAAATATTTTTGGTTTCACTAAAATCCGTTTTGTTTTGCACCCGGTACAGTCCGACAAAGTTTGAATTCAATTTTTGGAACTACAGCGCCATTTCAGGCCTTGCTTATAATTATAATTAATTATATTCGTTTTCAATTGTCGATTCAACTCATTTTTCATTGCCATTATTTAAAATATTTATTTTAAATAATTAAAATCCATTATTTTAGCCAATTTAAAAAATTTAAATTGGTTCAGATTTTCTGGGTCGTTACATTATGTCATTCTTATATTACACATATTGATCTATGTTGTTTTATGCATGTTGAATGTTACATGTCCCTTTTCTTTTCCCTTTTTGTTTATAAGTTAGGCTAATTTGCGAGCCTAACGTTCTATGTGAATTGTGCGAACGAATAACGGGGGAGATGTTGGGGAAAAAAATTACATGCTATTGGCATAGATTGGTTCATAATCATGTAAATGATTAGTAGCATGAAATGGAATAATTTGGACATAATTTAGAGGGTAAATAGGACATGACTTGTTTTGGCAACACTTGTGGATAATTTACATATAAACATGAATGGTAAATATGTAAATTAATTAAAAGATGAATATGCCTAACCCGAGGTTAGATTGAGTTGCGGTGTAAGACTGCCCGGAACCACTTGGCACATCCAGCGACCGCAACAATATAGATCTAATGTAAGAGGTTAGCGCATTAAGCCTGAAAAACCCGAGGTTTGATTGAGTTGCGGTGTAAGACTACCCTGAACCACCCGACACATCCAGCGACCGCAACAATACAAATATGTAAATTAATTAAAAGATGAATATGCCTAACCCGAGGTTAGATTGAGTTGCGGTGTAAGACTGCCCGGAACAGCTTGGCACATCCAGCGATCGCAACAATATAGATCTAATGTGAGAGTTTAGCGCATTAAGCCCGAAAAACCCGAGGTTCGATTGAGTTGCGGTGTAAGACTACCCGGAACCACCCGTCACATCCAGTGACCGCAACAATACATATCTAATGTGAGAGGTTGGTGCTTTAATGAATGAATTAAAGCTAAGGAACAGACAGGCTAAGAATAGTAGGGTTAAGTTAATTAAGGCAACACTTAACCAATACAACAGGTTAATCAAACAGATGGGTGGGGTTAGGTAAAATGGAGAACACTTAAGCGTTATAACATGTTGATTAGGAAACCCTAGTAACGGGGACCCATTTCAGCAGTAACCCACATGGATGTATCATGGTACCCTAAACTAAGCAGGGTGGGGCACGATTACTGGGCTGATTATAAGCGGTCAAAATAGCGGCAAGGGGTGCAGCAGTGTAGTTCCAACGGAGTATGGGCGTGCACATACTCCGGAGTGGAAAAGCAGGCACTGGGCATCAATAGTATAAACTGTGCATGTTGAATTTGTGTCGGGTTGCAACCATAGGAATTGATACACCCCATGGTGGGACCAGCACAGGTATCTACAATCGAGCGAGCCCGAATGGCACAAGTAGCAAATGCATGCGAGCAGAAGCCGATCGGGAAAGGGATCACTTTGTTATGAACACATGATGGTAGTTGAAACATTTGTAGTAGGTGCAGAGAAATAGAAATGAGTGCGATAGTACATTCAATTTATCTTATCTTATGTTATCTTATTTTTATGGTATTGTCCTTTGTTCAGTTTATTCATGTCATGGTCCTTTTACCTGTTTACATGCTGAATAATCACTAGACATACCAGATTTATGTCTGACCCATTTTCTTTTGCCTTCTTTTCATCCGTTTCCCCTCCCCCTGGTCCGCAGGGAGAGAATACTTCAGTTTAGTGAAGACCTTTCATGCTTGAAGAGAGTAGATGTATTGATTGGATTGTCTTTTCTTGGGCTATGGCCGTGGTAACACTTTTATTGGGGATTTATGCTGCTTTACTTCTGTTTATTGCTTCTTTATGTACTTGGAGATTTAAATCAAGACAGATGTTTCACTGTAATAATTTAGAAGGTTGATTTTGATACAATGCTTGTAATGTTTTTACTGAACCATGCTATTTAATAAAGGTTTTTTAGTTTTCCGCTGTTCATATGTCTGTCATGTAAATTATCTGTGTCTTTTACCTAAAATGCTTCACCAAAGTTAATGCATTCCCTTTGTGAGTGACCTTAACGGAGGTGGGGTGTTTCAAGTATCCACTGAAAACCCTTACAAGGCAGCACTCGTCCTACTAGGGACACCCAGTGGTTTAACGGCTTGTTGCATACGCTCAATGCAATCGTGTTTCCTATGAAAGTGTGACCTACCTAGTTTATTTTTTCATTTTTGTTTTACTCGAG
This sequence comes from Allium sativum, assembly GCA_030737875.1. Taxonomy (NCBI): domain Eukaryota; kingdom Viridiplantae; phylum Streptophyta; class Magnoliopsida; order Asparagales; family Amaryllidaceae; genus Allium; species Allium sativum. Next base: position 671,563,335 of record CM060909.1, on the reverse strand, counting down.
GACGAGTAAAAGAAAAGTGTTTGGGTATTTGATTAATATGTTAAAGTGTTTATTTTTATGCTCATATCTTATCTTTATTGTATATAAATAAGTATTACTTTGGGGATTTTCATGTGTTTTCACAGACTGTCAATAAAAGTCTCCTCTATCTCAATCAAAGACCATTTGAACAGGAATATGCTACTTTTTGGTATCAACAAGTATTCAAAACACACTGGTAAATGCCTGGAAAATTGGACAGATCGTCCTTAGTTTGATCCCAATCAGGCACTATTTTTTGATGAAGAAAGAAACATGGTTATGTACACACCACCTCCTTTGCTCTGAAGAATATATGGACTAGTGGCATATTATATATATTCATATATATATATATATACACATATATGTATGTATATAAATAATATATACACTAATGAAGATTTTTGGAGTTGGGCATATTCTTCTCAATCAAATCAAGTCATTTATATTTAACTGCCATGCAATTGAAGATTTGATAAGATCATGCCAAACGGAAACATTTGATTATAAATCTTCAATCAAGCATCATAAAGATAATATTAATTTGTCTTTGAAAAGAATATTTTTACAGATTTATTCAGGCCTAATATTCATGTAGAGAGGAGACTTCAGCCATTATAAATACTCATGTATCCATTGTAAATATTGTTCATTCCTTTCTTCTAGTCCTTAATAAAAGATTTGCTTTTCTTTTATTTCTGCATTTTTTATTTTTCATGGAATTTTTTGGTATTAATTCAATTAGATTTTATGGAGCATAAATTGTTATTGCATTTTCTTTTCTCGTTAGTGATCAACCGTCTTATTAGATTCAACAGTAATCTATTTTTTCTATTTGTTTTTTTTTGAAGTTTTTATTTCCAATGTTTTGTTTTGTTAAATATTGCATTTAATATAGATCTGATTAGATTTGAATCGGTATTGAATTCAATAGTAGTTTACTTGCTTTTCTTTAGTTGTTTTTATTGATAATTGTAGTTTAGTCGTCAGTTCAATTAGATTTGTTCTGATATATTGCAATTTCAATTTTTATTTCAAATCAGCTCCTCAAATTTGTCTAACTCGCCCACAAAATTATATGAATAATATAATTTATTTTTTCTCCTTTTTTTCGACCTGGATACTACACACATGTGAGCTTGTAGTAATTTATTTCAAAATTTGCATTTTTCTAGTTCATAGGAAAGTGTCAAACAGTAATCTTATCTAAACTTATTGCAAAATTTTATAGTGCTTCGTCATCTTTCCATATGACATTCATGTATGGGATGTTGTGTACAGCTTCAAAATCCTTTTCTTTTGGTTATAGGAAAGTCCTCCATGTCTTTATTTGTGATAAGCATACAAACACTATTTCAAAGATAAGTGGAGGTGTAGTAACATAACTACCCGATTCTTTTTGTGCAATTTCTCTAGATAAATGTTTATGCTCTCTTAGTTCAGATAATTTTTCAGTTTGTTGTGTGAGTTGCTATAGCATGGAAATTTATGCCTATGATTATAGACAATTAGTTCTTTGGATTTTTTTGAGGAGTTGTTATTTCAGCATGGAAGTTATGAATATCAAAAGGCAGATTTGGTATAGGAATAGGCAAAGTTGTTTCCCAAAAAAAGCCTCATCAAAATTCTCCTCTTGAAGAGAAGTATTTTGATAGTAAGGTTGTGTTTCAAAAAATGTGACATCGTTAGAAACATATAGTTGCCTGGTGGTATGATTGTAGCAATTATACTTGAGGAACATCCCAAGAAAATTAAAGGAACAACCTTGGGATCTAATTCCTACGTTTAGAACATGGTATATGAACAAAGGAAACACAACCAAATATTTTGGCTGGTAGTACAGATGCTATTAGTCTACTTGAGGATAAGAACTACATAAAATAGCGAGGGGAGTTTCAAAATTTAATAGTTTTGATGGCATCCTACTAAATAAATAAGATGTTATTAAAATGGCTTCACACCAAAAAAAATTAGGAACATTTGTTTGGAACATAATGGATCTACCAACTTCCAAAAGATGATGATTCGTATGCCCACCTGTCCCATTCTGTTGAGGAGAATCAACGTAAAAACTTTTGATGAATAACGCCATTTTTTGCAAGATAATATTTTAAAAATTCATTAAATACTCTATTCCATTTCAGTCCGTAGAATTTGAATTCAGTGTATAATTGAGCTTTAATCATCGAATGAATCTTTTTAAAAGTGGATACAACATCAGACTTTTCTTAGAGTAAATAACCTAGAAATCCAGGAATAATCATCTATGAAAGTAATGAACTATTTTTGTTTCAATTATATTATTAATTTTAGATGGTCCCCACAAGTCACTATGAACTAAGCCAAATGAAGAAGAGGTTGTATATGATCGAGATTTAAAGGGTAAACGAGTGTGCTTCACATGTTGACATAAATTGCAATGAAAAGAGCTCAAATCTTTATTTTTAAATAGTAACGAACATTAGTGCCTAAGGAAAGGAAAACTAGGGTGTCCAAGAACTATAGTTCCATAACATTATTTTTTGAATAGAAGAGTCCCTAGAAGTAGAGGAGGAATCATAAGAACTGATTTGAGCTTGTCCAAATAGATGAATTTCATCTTCAAAAAGTACAACCCCTCACATTCTTTTGCACTCCCAATCGTCTTCCTCGATATATCCTTAAATTCACAACAAATAGGAGATAATTTATCCATACATCCTTGATCATTAGTTAATTTACTAATGTAAATGAGATTGCAAGACGGACTTTGTACATGGAGAACTGATTTAAGAGTAAGTGACTAAGATAATTTTATGGAACTTGTCCCAGCTACAGAGGATAAGGTTCCAATTGGTATCCTTACTTTATTGCTACCTGAATATGCAGTGTATGAATCAAAATACTATAAGTACCAACCATATGGTATGAGACACTTGAGTCAACTATCTAAGAGTTGAATTGAATTTTTTGACCCTCAAAATAGTATGATAAATACCTAATTGACCACAGTGCAAGTTGACAAATATATTGTTGAGAAATTGTTTCACATTTTTTGGACGTGTTAAGAAGCTGTTGAAGTTATTCAAACTATTCTAGAGTGAAAGTCATGTTGGTTTGCACAGTTCCAGTAGTAAAGCCATGATTTTTTGTGCAATGAGATGGCTTCCAATTGTCTGGTGTAACGAATCAAAAATTTGTACTATCTGAGTTGACTACATACATCACACGTCCAACCCAACTATCACAGAAATACTAATCATTTTTTTAAGAAGAAAAAAGGTAGATGAATAATGGAAATAACAACACAAAATCTCACTTTGCAGTGGAACAAAATATAATATATCATAACTTTTGAAATACAAAATTTAATAGTATAACATACAATTATCAGAGTGAAACATTTACAACACATTGGAAATAACAATTATATATATCTAACAGTGAAGCCACCTGCTCTAAGCTCCTTTAGATAAATATGTAAAATCCTGAACTACTTGACTACACATACAAATTTAGGTACCCAAAAGTTTAGGTAAAACGAAACAAAATAAACTCTGGGTCAATCATGGGACTGGTGTGAGTAAACAGTTTAAAACAGTTTAAGAAAATAAACGATATCTCATAAGACCAAGCCATATAACACGGAACAGGTTTTCCCTTATGAGAATCCAAAACACTTGATTTATCTTTCAAAATCCTTTTTTGAAAGAAACGATAATCTTTATATCAAAACTCTTTTGATATTGTAATAGTGTCTAAATCAAATAAATAGAAATCTAGTGGAACTCATTCATCTCATGCTCCACATACATAATATACAATCAAAACCACAGGCACTTATTGGGTGATGAATTTCCAACTATGGCAAGGTATGGAACCACCTTCTGATAGTGTATCTTTAGAGAAGAATACACTGGATTCAACAAGAACATCTTGTAATCCAGCCACACATGACCGACCACTCATTTAGCTTGAGTGTGTCGAATGTATACAACCAACGGTTGGGATCAGCAACCGTTTTCCCGAATGGGACAACATCGAATAGAATAAAGATTGAAATGAACTTCTCTAGATAGGTGATAACACACCATAATGGGAGCTAACCACTTAGCCATGCTGCCTGCCCGATTTATGTCATTTCTCAGTTGTTGAGGCCTGAGGCTACGGTTACTTACCATTCATTTATAGCACAATAACTTTGAATGCCACATGGTCAGATCCGTTAACCACTAATTGATTTGCATAAATATAATCTGGATATTATGCTAAGAGAATAAATTCTTCGCAACTATATATATATATTTATACAGACCAACGTATGCGATCATTCGAAATACTCTGTAAGTCATTCGTCCATATATGTTCGTTCTGGGATTGAACGAAACCAAAGGCACAATTTCCATTAACTCATCTAAGGTAATTTCTACCTAGGATTAACACAAAAGGCCCTTGCAATTTACTCCGTCTTCAACTATTTTCATATAATCTAATTCACAGTGCTATTGCCAATATGGAGTGGTTCTCCGATAATAATCCAACTAGTTTCTCCATATTGACAACGATATTGGTAAATACTTCGATAGTCGGTTATTTAACTATCGAAGAAAAACAAACAATCCCCCAAAGCATCAAACAATCACTGGCCCCTTAATTAATATTTTATTAATTAAATCACTTCTCCATTTTTCTTATCAATATTCGTTAACACGATATTTTCGACAATCATCTTGACCTCTTACACTATTTGGAAAACATTTCCATATATCGACTCCTTTTATTTTATAGTAGAAAATATCTTCTTTTTATAATTGGAAAAACATTCCAATTACTTTTCTTTTTTCCCCACTCAGTTATTTTTTACTTAGGAAATATTTAATATTATATTTCCAAAATTCCACTTTCTTAGGTTAAAACAAATATTGTGTAAAACATCGTTACAACAACCTAACATACTGCATTCAACTAAATCATATTGGAAAATTTATCTTCGAGTCTGAATCTTGTTATTTATCGGTTAATAATGAAATCAATCAAGTTGGGGTAAAAATTACCTCTCAGGCCTTGACTGAAAACATCTTTAACTTCAAAACAGACAAGACCGTTATTCCCGAAAAATCAACATCATAAAAACCGATTATTCATTCCTAAAACATGTATACATTTCCCTTTCTATTATTACCATATTTAATTATAGATTTCCTTTTTGTTTATAATATTCTATTTTTAAGTTCGTTTCATTATCGAATTCTATATATATATATATATATATCGATACATTGATTTCTAGTTATCCAATTTTCTTAAAAATATTCTAACTCCTTAAATTTTTGGAAAATTTCGCCATAACCTTCTTTGTACGGGTCACTCGGTACAACTAAAAAAGGCCTCTCTAAGCCCTTTCCATTCAAAAAGAAAATTAAAAGGCCAAGCAGCTTGCCGATTCGGTGCATAAAATCTCATATGGAATTTAAGCGTGTACCTGTTTGTCGGGCACTTAAATTATAATCTTCATACACTTCATTCCAATCTTGCTTAACATATATCTAACCATTTTTAATTTATCCCAACTCCATCCAATCATTTCTAACTTAGTTCGCTAATTTATTCATTAAGTTGCTCTTTTGCCTATGCCACTTTTTATTTGAACATATCACATTCAAATATATTTTTAATTTACTTATGAACTCAATCTAATTCCATTTTCAACTCGAGTTCCATATTCGATTACGAATATGAATTCATAAACCTCATTTGCTTATCCAATTCCCAATTTCGTTTCAAAACTCGATATATTAATTATTATTCAAATTAGTTAATTCTATCTAATATTTAAAAGTCTGATTTTTGTTTCAAAAATCAGTTCACTTAACTCCACTTGAGTTCATATTTATTTTATAACTCAAATTTGGATTTTTAAATTAAAAATCCATATTTTATTAACTTAAAATACTTTGATTTTAATTAATAAACCGTCATGGTTTTAAAATGGTTATGGCGCTGTTTTTTTTTTAAATTTGATTTTAACATTACTCAAAATCTATTAGACGAAATCCATATTTTTCTCTTTCATTAGAAAACTATTATCAGATCGGTCTTGATGATTCTGGTTTCAATGAATTCCGACTTAAATTGAGTTACATTAACTCAATTGAAATTCGAAACGCCAATTTACAAACTGCCGCGCTGCAGTGAGTTCGTTTTATTTATATCTAAATATAAACGTTTAAACTTCATTTAATTTATTAATTTCAACTCTATTCTTATATATTTTAATATATATAAGATCGACATTTCAAATCTAAGTTAAACATTTCGATATTTCTAAATCGTCGATTTTCATAACTTAGTCGTAAATCTATTTACAACTCTATTTATTTTGAGATCCCAATTCCTTTAGAAATAAAATATTTTAAAAAATTTGATATAATCGAATTTTGATTATAAATCCTTTAGATTTTTCTCACTTCAATTTATATTTCGAATTCCGGAATAAAATTATCATTCTATATCAAACCATTTTCCAATTCACTTTTCAATTCATACTTGAAATATAAACTTCTAAATTATCCGACGATAATTTATTTCCTTATTTTTATAAACATTGTCTATAATTAATTTTCTTGTTTTAAAAATTAAAACAAGCTTCTCTTTCCAATATCTATTTGAACCCCAATTCCTTTTATATTCCGAATTCAGGAATAAAAACTATCATTCCCTTTTCCAAAATGATTTCAAATTATACTTTTAAATTCATACTTGAATTTAATATTTCAAATTATCTCTTGATAATTAATTCACCATATTTATAAACACCGTTTATAAATTTTCTAGTTTTATATATTTAAACAAGTTCCAATTTGAAATCTATTTAAAACCAAAATCTCATTTCGGAATATTTTATTTTTATAACTTTCATATATAATGTATAATATATTTTCATATTAAATTCAATTTCTATTTAATACAATTTAAATATCCTTTCTGGATATAATTTATTTTAATAAATTCAACATAGTCTAATTTTAACCATAAATCCATTTAGATTTATTTTAATTTATATTCCGAACATCAGAATAAATTTCCTCATTTCCCTTTTTAACACAATTCCCAAATTCTCATTTTAAATTCATATTTGAATTTAAATATTTAAATTATCCAAATGATAATTTTTCACCTTTCTTTATAAACATCATTTATATTACCTGTTTATATATTTAAACAAGTCTCATTTCAAATCCATTTGAAATTATAATTTCTACTTTGGAAAAATAAATTTCCCTTTTTAAATTCACACTTGTATTTACAATTTTCCAAATATCCAATGATAATTAATTTCACTTCATTTATGAAAATCGTTTATAAATTCACTTCAGTTCCCTGATTATTTGATTTATAAACATTGTTTATGAATTTAATACTTGTTTTATTTATTCAAACAAGTTAATATCTTTATATTCCATTCGAAATTCAAATTCTATTTTAGAAAAATAGATTTTTCCATCTTAAATCTCAAAATTTCCTTATCACAATATTTTTATAAATCACCATTTAGGCCCAATGATATTTTAAACACCCAAAACAACTAATTATAAATGACAGGTTTTCTAACACATCATATATGATAATATATAAGAAAAACAACAAATAATGATATTTTTGAGGAATCCAGTTGGATCCCTCCGAACTGTTTCCCTACATCCACATATGTTAGCCAACATAAATAATACTCATCCTGCTTCAAGGCACGATATCGCGGCATAGGAGGCCATCCCATATCATAGCATGAGGGCGCATAGGGTCATCTGCTAAAGGTACTGCCGACATTCGCTATTGGTACTGTGGGAATCCAACCATCAATATATATATATATAACAACATCCACAAACACTAATCCTAGATAACTAATATATATTTAATAACCACAATAATATTTCAGTGCATGCAAACAACCAACGAACAATTATTTTACGAAAAAAATAATTCTAAATAAAAATATGAGTGAGATTTACTCACCGTGATTTTTCCGAGCTATTCTAATTCCCATTTTAGTTCTAGCTTATGTAATCCGCAGCTATGAATCTCTCGACTGAATCTATTCAATAACTATGATTGTTAAATTTTCATTTATCGAATAAACTCTGTTACTCTAAATTTACTACTTACTAAATAAATTTAAACTAATTTAATTTAATAAAAACACATTAACTAAATTTATTAATAAATTTTACCTTAATCCTTGTTAAATTCTTCTTCTTCTTTGAATTTAATACAGCGATTCCTTTTCTGAACATACCCCGTATCTGTCCATCCCTCACAACTTTGAATCCAACTAACTTCATTTCGTGTAACTCTCTTATGAATTATATATCATGTTTATAAGTTTTGAAGGAACTATATTGTTATTAACTGATTTTAATAAAAAATTATTTTTTAAGCTTAATACCTTACTGCTATATCCTTCTTCGGTAAACAAACTGTGACATGTACATAACCATATTTCCCTTACCTTCAATACTACTGAAATACCTTACAGATGAACACTCCAACGCCTACACCATCATCGAATCAACCCAACACCCATCATATAAATCTACTGAAACAAATTACCAAATCAACTAGCACAGTCCAAACTCTGTAAGAAACATCAACCATTAACCTCAAATTACCTAAATTGAACAATCAACCTGCAAATCCTTAATCAAACTTGACTGATCATCCAACTTGCATCACGATCCTCCATTATTGATTACAGCACCTCCTACCTGAATTCGAACTCGAGTTCTACCAGACCTTATGACCACGATCTATGTCCACAGGTTTTGTGCGACATCTCTGATAATGGAAATCCACACCTAGAATTTCAACACCAAAGGCCCCTCGTTGACTTCAAAACTGCCCTCCTCGCAACACCCTCGACATCCACCCCACAACCCTAGGTTTGTTGTCGTCCCCAATATGAACGTCGTTATATCCCAGAGATCGAAATCAAGCTCCTCCTTCATACGAGTGCTTCCAATGTGATGTCGATAGCTTCGGATAATTGTGTGGCCTTCTATTGCGATGCGCGATTTCGATTTTTGTACAAAGAAGATTCACGATTTTTATTTTATCTCATTAGCAGAAAAAACGAACGGTGAATGCAGGATAATCAAATGTGTAAAGGTAGCTTTGTTTTATTTTTATTTTGAAAAGGGAAGGTGAAATGTAAGACCTATTACCAATATTTCTCTAATCGAATTAGAATTCTGTTCAAATGGAACAGAAAGAAGAGAACTCATAGGTTCTATAAATTGGAAAAAATACTTCGCGGTGAAGGAATAGGTGCGCAGGTACAGGGTAGGTTTAGGTTTACAGTGTACTTGGTTAATTATCTTAGGAAGGAAGGAAGTTATATTTTATAATTATTCTTATTCTATTTTATTTTAAATTAAAACTAGTATCCTTAAACTTTGAATTATCACGTTGATTTCAACTTCTATTTGAGCCCAACAACAGGCCTTCCTAGGGTTAAACCACCATTCTGAACCCACTGGGATAGGTTCCAAAGCCTTATTCGATCATCTGGAGAAGATATTAATTTAAATCGATATAATATAATTTAAATTCAAAACAATTTATTCCTCTATAATATATTATTATTATTGTTTCTATTCGATTTAGAATTTATATAGATCATCTGAATCATATTGATTCAGTTCTAACTTCGGATTTATTTATTTATTGTTTTCGTTTTACTATTATTTAATATATTCGAAATAAATCGTATTTCGATTTATTAAATAAATAAATCAATATAATAATTGATTTATATTATCAACTCAATATTTATAACCATATTAAATATATAAAATATATCGACCAAAAATCCGGGTCGTTACATTCTTCCCCCCTTAAAAGAATTTCGTCCCCGAAATTACTAAGGTAAGAAAAATGCTACAGACCCATTTGCTTTTCAAAACCATTTATGGTAAAACTCAACATTTTATATTTCTGCAAATTTTATTCTACCAAAACATTTGGTTTTCATTCATATGGCACCCTATATATGTTTATACTCATTTAGTCTGAATGGTCTGCAATTAATAGATTCACATCCAATTCATATTCCATTCATATGTTTTTGAATTCGTTCCAAATTCATTCAAATTGATTTTAATCAATTTATTCACTTCGATCCATTTAACCTGCTTAATTTAAATTTAAATTCCAGAATTCTAATTCCCGTTTTTTCATTTCAAATCCTTTAAAAAACATATAAATATATCCATATATTTATAACCATTTCAAATTCAAAACATTTGAATTTTCCAAAACAAATTGTTTTCTTTCAAACAAATTTCCGTCAAAAACTTTTCTACGGTAGCCGTCCATCACTTAGAAACTCGAAAATGAATACTAATGATGTCGCGATCATCATCAGAATTATTTTCCAGCTACTAAAGCTAGTTTATTGCTTTATCACTTTCAAAATCCATTTGAAATGGTTTCTATTCAAAACCCTTTCAAAACCAAGCTATATTATTTTAATATACTTCAGAAAATAATTCCTAACTTTCAGGCTTTAAATTCAAAATTCTGGTTTGAATATAATTTTAAGTTATCTCATTTGTATAATTCATTCATATACACAGTTTATTTGGTTATGTATAACCATTCGAATTTTATAATCTCATTTGATTATAATATAACAACCAACCCATCCATATATTATTATAATTTCAGAAAATTATTCATTTCTATATCAAGATAGAATTTTGGATAAAATTATTCCATTTACCAACGTTAAAACAATATCATGTTGAATTGCTCTGCTCAAGTGTTTAGAATTTCCTATCGATATCGTGGCGTCCCACGATTCGATCATAATTAATAAAACACTCAGCAAATAAACCAACATAATATAAAACAAGTTTTTTATACAAATTTACAAATACAAGCTCTCGTATAAACACTCAACTCATTCTACGATACTACTGATCCTATGTCTAATGAGTAAACCCCCACCAATGCCTAGGTGTTCGCTCAACCTAAACTCTGATACCAACTGTAACGAACTGAAAATCTGTACTATTTGAGTTGACTACATATATCACACTCCAACCCAAATATCATAGAAATACGAATCATTTTTTAAGAAGAAAAAGGTAGAAGAAGAATAGAAATAACAACACAAAACCTCACATCGTAGCGGAACAAAATATATTTTATCATAACTTTTGAAATAAAAAATTTAACTGTATAACATACAATTATCAGAGTGCAACACTTACAACACAGCGGAAATAACAATTATATATATCTTACACTGAAGCTTCTTGCTCCAAGCTCCTTTAGATAAATCTGTAAAATCCTAAACTACTTGACTGCCCATACAAATTTGGGCACCCAAGGGTTTAGGTAAAACAAAACAAAATAAACTCTAGGTCAGTCGTGGGACTGGTGAGAGTAAACAATTTAAAACAGTTTAAGAAAATAAACGATATCTCATAAGACCACGCCGTATAGCACAAAACGGATTTTTCCCTTATGAGAATTCAAAACACTTGATTTATCTTTCAAAATCCTTTTTCGAAAGAAATGATAATCTTTATATCAAAACTCTTTTGATATTATAATAGTGTCTAAATCAAATAAATAGAAATCTAGTGGAACGCTTTCATCTAACGCTCTACATACATTATATACAATCAAAACCACATGCACATATTGGGTGATGAGTTTCCAACTATGACTAGGTATGGAACAACTTTCCGGTAGTGTATCTCTAGAGAGTTATATATTGGATTCAACAAGAACATCTTGTAACCCGGCCACACATGACTGACCACGTATTTCGCTTGAGTGTATCGAATGTATACCACCAACTGTTGGGATCAGCAACCGTTTCCCCAAATGGGATATCATCGAATAGAATAAAGAATGAAATGAATTTCTCTAGATAGGTGATAATACACCCTAATGGGAGCTAACCACTTAGCCATGCGGCCTGCTCGATTTTTTTCATTTCTTAGTTGTTGAGGCCTGAGACTACGATTACTTACCATTCATTTATAGCGCAATAACTTTGAATGCCACATGGTCAGATCCGTTAAGCACTAATTGATTTGCATACATATAATCTGGATATTATGCCAAGAGAATAAATTTTCCGCCACCATATGTATATATATATTTATACAGACCAATGCATGCGATCATTGGAAATACTCCGTCAGACATTCCTATATATATGTTCGTTCTGGCATTGAACGAAACCGAAGACACAATTTCTGTTAACCCATCTTAGGCAATTTCTACCTAAGATTAACACAAAAATCCCTTGCACTTTACTCAATCTTCGATTATTTTTATATAATCTAATTCGCAGCGCTACTACCAATACGGAGTGGTTCTCGGATAATAATCCAACCGGTCTCTCCACATTGACAATGATATTCGAAAATACTTCAATAGTCGATTATTTAAACATCGAAGTAAAACAATCACCCAACGCATCAAACAACCACTGGCCCCTTAATTAATATTTTATTAATTAAATCACTTCTCCATTTTTCTTATTAATATTCATTAACGTGATATTTTTGACAATCATCGTGGCCTCTTACACTATTTGGAAAAAAATTCCATATACCGACTTCTTTTATTTTATACATAGAAAATATCTTCTATTTGTAATTGGTAAAACATTTCAATTACTTATCTCTTTTCCCCACTCGGTTATTTTTATACTTAGGAAATATTTAATATTATATTTCCAAAATTCTACTTTCTTGGGTTAAAACGAATGTTGTGAAAAATATCGTTACAACAACCCAACATGCTACATTCAACTAAATCATATTCGGACATTTCTCTTCGATACTGAATCTTGTTATTTGTCGGTTAATAATGAAATCAATCAAGTTGGGGTAAAATTACCTCACAGACCTTGACTGAAAACATCCTTAACTTCAAACAAGACAAGACCATTATTCTCGAAAAATCAACATCATAAAGCCGCTTATTCATTCTTAAAACATGTATACATTTCTCTTTCTATTATTACCATATTTAATTATAGATTTCCCTTTTGTTTATAACATTCTATTTTTGAGTTTGTTTCATTATCGAATTCTAAATATATTGATACATTGATTTCTAGTTATCCAATTTTATTAAAAATATTCTAACTCCTTAAAGTTTCAGAAACTTTCGCCATAACCTCCTTTGTATGGGTCACTCAGTACAACTACAAAATGCCTCTCTAAGCCCTTTCCATTCAAAAAGAAAATTAAAAAGCCAAGCGGCTTGCCGATTCGGCGCATAAAATCTCATATGGAATTTAAACGTGTACCTGTTTGTTGGGCACTTAAATTATAATCTTCATACACTTCATTCCAATCCTTCTTAACATATATCTAACCATTTTTAATTTATCCCAACTTCATCCAGTCATTTCTCAATTAGTTCGCTAATTTATTCATTAAGTATCTCGTTTGCCTATGCCACTTTTTATTTGAACATATCACGTTCAAATATATTTTTAATTTACTGATGAATTCATTCTAACTCAATTTTCAACTCGAGTTCCATATTCAATTTCGAATATGAATTCGTAAACCTCATTTACTTATCCAACACCCAATTTCGATTCAAAACTCGATTTATTAATTATTATTCAAATTAGTTAATTCTATCTAATATTTAAAAATCTGAATTTTATTTCACAAATCAGTTCACTTAACTCCACTTGAGTTCATATTTATTTTATAACTCAAATCTGGATTTTTAAATTAAAATCCATATTTTATTAACTTAAAATACTTCGATTTTAATTAATAGACTGTCATGGTTTTAAAATGGTCCTGACGATTTGATTTTGACATAACTCAAAATCTATTAGACAAAATCCATATTTTTCTCTGCCATCAGAAAACTATTATCAAATCGGTCCTGACGATTCTTGTTTTAATGAATTCCGAATTAAATGGAGTTCTATATACTCAACTAAAGTTCGAAATGCCAACTTACCAACTACTTCGCTGCGGCGAGTTCATTTTATTTATATCTAAATATAAACATTTAAACTTCGTTTAATTCATAAATTTCAACTCTATTCTTATATATTTTAATATATATGTATATAAGATCTTCCTTCAAAAAAAATGTATATAAGATCGACTTTTTAAATCTAAGTTAAACATTTTGATTTTTCTAAGTTGTCTATTTTCATAACTCGGTCATAAGTCTATTTACAACTCTATTTATTTTAAGATCCCAATCCCTTTAGAAGTAAATTATTTATTCAAACAAGTTAATATCTTTATAGTCCATTCGAAATTCAAATTCTATTTTAGAAAAATAGATTTTTCCATTTTAAGTTTCAAATTTTCCTTATCACGATATCTTTATAAATCACCATTTAGGCCCAATGATATTTTAAACACCCAAAACAACCAATTATAAAGGACAGGATTTCTAACACATTATATATGATAATATATATGGAAAAAAACAAATAATAATATTTTTGAGGAATCCAGTTGTATCCCTTCAACCTGTTTCCCTGCATCCAAAGACGTTAGCCAACATAAATAAAACTCCTCATGCTTCGAGGCAGGATATTGCAGTATAGAAGGTCATCCACTATCAAAACGTGGGGCGCATAGGGTGAACCGCTAATGGTATTGCGAGCATCCGCTAATGTTACTGCGGGAATCCAACCACCAATATATATATACACACACACACACACAATAGCCAAAAACACCAATCCTAAATAACTATATATATTCAATAACCACAATAATATTTCAGTGCATGCAAACAACTAACAAACAATTATTTTAATGAAAAAAATAACTCTAGATAAAAATATGAGTGAGATTTACTCACAGTAATTTTTTCGAGCTATTCTATTTCCCATTTTAATTCCAGCTTATGTAATCAGCAGCAATGAATCTCTCGATCGAATCTATTCAATAACTATGATTATTAAAATTTTATTTATCGATTAAACTCTGTTACCCTAAATTTACTGCTTACTAAATAAATTCAAACTAATTTAATTTAATAAAAATACATTAACTAAATTTATTATAATAAATTTTACCTTAATCCTTGTTAAATTCTTCTTCTTCTTCTTTGAATTTAATACAGCGATTCCTTTTCTGAACATACATTGTATCTATCCATCCCTCACAGCTTTGAATCCAACTAACTCATTTCGTGTAATTCTAGTATGAATTATATATCATGTTTATAAGTTTTGAAGGAACTATATTGCTGTTAACTAATTTTAATAAAAAATATATTATTTAAGCTTAATACCTTACTGCATTATCCTTCTTTAGTAAACAGACTGTGACATGTACATAACCATATTTCCTCCACCTTTAATTCTTCTGAACTACCTTACTGATGAACACTCCAACGCCTGCACCATCATCGAATCAACCCAACAACCAGCATATACATTTACTAAAATAAATTACCAAATCAACTTGTAATAACCCAGAAATCCGAGCCAATTTAAATTTTTTATTTTGGCAATTTTAATGAATTTTGAGTATTTAAAATGAATTATTTTAAATAATAACGACGAGAAATTTATTTTGAATAGAATTAGAACGTATATATTTATTTGAATCGACGTTAGAATATAATTATTTATTTTAAATTATAAAAGGAATTGTAAATAGCGCAATAGTTTGAAATTTCGATTTCAGATTTCAAATGAATGTACAGGATTCAAAATAAACCGGATTTTAGTGAAACCAAAAATAGTTGAATCTAATTGAGAATATCTTTCCAACGAAACCGAAAAATCGCAATTTCATAGCTGGAATAAAAAGTTATGTCCAATTGAAAATTCAGAATAGTCGCTATGTAATTCTGGCCCTTAAAAAATGGAAATTTTGCAAACGACCTCGGTTTTTAACGAAACCACTTTTGTTGGATCTGGGATGTCTAGTTATTGCTAGGTTTAGAAATTCGTAATTTTTGAAATCAATATGTGAGCGTGGGAAAAGAAAACGTGTTTTGACAGTTTTAGTCAATTTTGATCGACCTGAAAATGGCCATTTTTCAAACGATCGTCAAATTTGACAAAATTAGTTTTGTTAGGACTAAATAGTCAATACGAAGCTAGAAATAATTTTTATGGAATTTTTAGAGTCCGTTTGTGGTCCCGGTAAATTGAAATGTGCGTTCAAAATCAATATATAGATTTATATTTTGATTTTGATAAAAACTAATTGTAACAGCCGAACTGGGTTACGAAACATATCCCATTGTGTTCGGAATGGGGGTAATTAGCTAGGGACGACAATCGTTGGGTCTCGATTGGTGTTGGAATTAAAAGTCAACATTTTGGAGAATAAAATAAAATAAAATAAAAAATTATAAAACCCTCTCTTCCTTCTACCCTAGGTCAAACCCCAAGCCCGCCTCCTTTTCTCTTCAGATCGAAATCAAAAAAAAAAAAGAGAAAGCCGTCGCTCCCTCTGTTCTGCCACCGGACCCCGCCCCACGACTACCGTCCACCACCGAGACCCAGCCCCAACCGCTTCCCCTTCGTCCAGCCTCCCCCCTTGCCTTTGAACCCCTTTCTCTGATTGAAACCGCCACTTCAAATGCCCCCTGAGACCCAACGTCGCACCCCTACCCCCATCTACGACCGGTGCCACCACTCCAGACCGCTGCCGCCAGTCTCCGACCTCCTTCACCACCATTCCACTAACGGGAAAAGGGAGCCGCCACCCCGTTAAGCCCCTCCGTCACCTACGCCTCCCCCACTGCCAATGACGAAGTGTTTCGGCGATTCGATGTAAGTAAATTCAGTTTGAATTTTATTTCAGATTTTTATTTATTAGAACATTATAAAAATCCAATTTTTATATATACCATAGCTAGATAAAAATTCAATTTTTATCTATATGATAGGAAAGATAAAATTGTGGCTTTTATATATATTAGCGAATTAAAAATATAGTCTTTGTTTAGTTAAAAATATAAATTCGCATCGATTAAGTTTTGATTTTTAAAAAGTGAACAAAGTTTTGATTTTTTTTAAGTGAACAAGGTTTGATTTTTGAAAACAAAAAGGTTTTGTTTATATAAAAAAAATATGATTTTGTTTATATAACAGAGAATATAAAAATATTATTTTTATTTGAATAGCGAATTAAAAATTCGATTTTTATATATATGAAATAAGGATAAAAATTCGATTTTATATATATGAAGTAACGATAAAAGTATAATTTATATATATATGAAATAACGATAAAAATTCGTTTTTTTAATATGTAGTGGAAATAAAAGTATGATTTTTTATGTACATGTAGCGTTATTAAAAATGCGGGTTTTACTGTGAACACCGGGAAAGATCGCATTGGAATTTTGGGCAAATTCGAACCGTTCAGAATTAAAGAATGACGGAGTGAAACCCAAAGGTGAGAACTCCTCACTTTTATTTTAATTTCTAGTTGAAATATATACTAGGATGCAGACTGTTCTTAGCAGCACCCGACACCCGTCATCCATAGACCATGGATGACTTGTTTGTTTAATTGATGTGTTGTGAAAGTTGATTGTGTGAAGTGGAATGAATAAAATATTTTATAGTTAAAAAAATAATTTTTAACGTTGACATGAATAAAATAGATATTCATTTACAAATCAGAACGATTTGTTTATGTATACCTATTTGACTGACATAGATTGGGACGATAAATTCTACACATCGCCCAACTGCACAAATAAAAATCTGTGCTTGTTGATTTGAAACCCCACATGGGTATTGGGATGATATTTGACGTACACTAATCCCGATTGTTTAGTTGTATGTCAATCAATGGGTTGACAGACTGTGTAAGCATTAATTATTTATATTTAATGCTTATGCAGTTGTGTGGTGCACTCTGAATGATGGTTGATGATTTATCGTTGCTATTATATACATATGCTGTAGAAAATCCATATATTTAACATTATATGGTAATTGATTGGGCCTCATTCCAAATTGGAAAATAAGGAATATTATAGAATAAAAATTCATGTGTTGAATAGAATAAAAATTCATGTGTCGAATAGAATAAAAATTCATGTGTTCAATAGAATAAAAATTCCTGTGTTGAATAAAATAAATTCATGTGTTGAATAAAAATATATATTCATATGCTGAAGAAAATTCATTTGTTGAATAGAATAACGAAGTTATTGAAATATATAAAGCCGTGTTGGTTATATATGCGCCACTTTGATGCGAACGATATTTATATCGATTATACTCGTTTTTATAATGATTATAGAAAAGGAAGTGATTTCAAATTATTACTATAACGACCCGAACTTCCCCATAAAGGAAAGCATGGATTGCTTTGAGAACAACACAAATCAGAACACAAACAGAAGAACATTTCATTGTTTATTACAACAATTCCATCAGAATATAAGAATATACAGAGTATGAATAGAGAAAATTACACAGAAAATATCAGAGATTTAAATTACATTTAAATACATAGCAGTAGAAAAATAGTACAACACACAACTGAAGGCGATATACGGATACAGAGCTTTCCGAATATCATTCCAGCTGTAAACCAGGATCCTGTGAATATAAGTCTGCAAAACCAAAACTACTAGCTGCCCGTGTGGAAATAGGGGCACCCAGAGGTTAGGATAAACCAATAAACTCCAAGTCAGTCATGTGACTAGTGTGAGAACTAAAACAGTTATTAATCTTTATTTTAAAGTTAGGCAAATCAAGGGACCACGCCGTATAACAGGGAATGGGTTTCCTCCCAAGAATACCAGTGCAAAAAACAACAGCACAATGCTAAATAAAGAAAAATGAAGCTATTATAAGACCCAGTTCCCATCACACATGGCAACACAAGCCGGAGGATAGGGTTTTACCTTATAATAGCCAAAGAATGCTTGATACGCTAAATTTCATCTTTTATTATTACTATAAGTGAAGAAAACAACTTCAAATATAAATGTATCAATCATAGGCGACATAGGTACCATATATCATGTTGCCATACTAGTTCTACAATTAAAACCGCAAAGGTCGTATTGAAAATTGGATTTCCGTCATGAGTCGAGGCAAGGGGCAAGTTCCTCTCCGTTCGAGACACTCTAGCAAATGTCTCAGGACTACACACAGCGATCCTTGGAACCTCCAAGGCCGGTCCTCTCTTACTTTTGAGGATTAGTATTCCTGAACATACGTTTCCCAGTCCTATAGGACCTATATCCGAGGCGCCTCGCATCCAATAACCACACAGGTAAAAATAATATAAATGTCAGGGTTGGTAGGTCACTGACATCACCCATAGCTAGAAAGAAACGTCGTGCACTACTTGGGTCCTTATCCCATTTTTGACTCATACCGAGGTGTGAGGCTCGCGAATCAACACTATACACCAAGCTGTGCCACATAGGCCGTGCTTTGATCATCACCAACAAGACTTTGCTTCTCAACAGAAGCCTTGATCATCTGCCACTTAGGCATGCCACACAGGCAATTCATGCCATGCGATTGATATCTATCGATATATAACCTCCAAGCTCGTACTTCTCAGAGAAGCGCGTTAAGCAAGAGAATAATTTCTCCGCCGCCAAACAGATATTTATTTAATAGAAATCAATCACACAGAATAAAATCCAATGTCAGACACAACGTCCAATTACAAGTTCGTTCTGGGTTTGAACAAAACCAGAGGAACCTTATTCCTCGCATATCTCTCGATCTCCAAATACGTCTGGACGATCACGAACTGATTCCCTCCTCTTGGGTGTACAGCCCTATCAAGATCATCAGTAATCATCCAAACGATGTAAAGACCTCCGGTCTTCAACCACTGTCTTCATCTTTGACTTATCGCCGAATCAGTTATTCAAAATGGGTATAAACCCGGCCTTTCCGAATAACTCGCGTATATAATAAACAAGTGCTACACAAACACAACATACACCTCATTCCAATTCAGAATATTCTTCTATTCAAATATTCACATTCTTAGGGAAAGGTTCCCATTAATTTTATCAAAGATAAATTCTTCTAAATTTATTCTTTAATCTTCCTTTGGATATTATTTCAAACCATGTTTAACTTTTCCAAACTAGTCGGGATTAGCGAACCACACTGAAGTAATAATTAATTTTATTTCCCAGTCCCAACCTATTCATCCCATGGAGCAAAACTGGTAATACTCCATATCTAACAACACGGTGTTATCGGTAAATATTAATTACCTTTTCACGTTCAAATCTAATTAAAGATTTAACTATCGCTTTGGAGCAAAACTGGTAATACTCCATTCTCGATCACTTTCCAAATTTGATAATTTAAATTATCAAATCACATTTCAATCTAATTACAAATTCATTGAAACTCCACTTAGTTTTAATCTTTTCAAAAATAAATATCCTTCTTTAACTGGGTTAAAGAACCAATGTCATCTAAAACACGATTCACGATAAACCCAAAATCACTTTCCATTGTTAATCGGGTTAAAGAACAGGTGTTATTTAAAACACCGTTCACGATAAACCCAAAAATCAATTCAAATTCAATTCCAATTAAATACCGTTTAATTGGTACATTTTCACTAAATCTTAATTAAAAGATTTATTCTTTTCTAAACTGGGTTCAAGAAGAGTGTTATTTAAGACACCATTCACAACGAACCCAAAATCCCATTTGATATTAAATACAAGGCTCTGAATAGAAAATATATCGGCTTATATTCAATTACAAATTATGAAACCAACAAATATTGTATTGGAAATAATGATATAAATATATCTTTCAAATTTCCACCACCATATATGTACAATCATGAAATCCAACATCGAGATATTCCGAAGATAATTTCGATTCAAATCCATTCCAATTCGTATATTGGAAATTCTGATTATTTTCAAAACCATTTCAAATCTAGTTCATTTAGATAAAAGTATATTTTTATCCTTTCAAATGTGGAATTTTTCATCCCGTTTCTTTCCAATTCATATATTATGATTTTACACAAATTATTAATATTTTTAATAATTTTATCAAGACCCGTACAGTTGGTTTTCAATAACGGCCACCGAACTGCACATACAACGACCTTTTCCAAATTTGATTTGGACATAATTCTAAATCCAACCGTTAGATTTCAAATTTCTAATATTCATTGGAAAGCTCTTTTCGATACGAACCCAACGGTTCCTGTTTCAGGAGAATCCGACGGTCGGATCTCCCGTAACGTCAATTCGAAGTCAATGGTCGAAATTCGCGAACTACCGCAGTGCGGCGCGTTCTATTCGGGCCATTTAATATATATAATATATATATTATGTATATTTTGTCGATTTCAATTCAAAACGTATTTTATAAATCATTTTAAAATTCGTTTTCAAAACAATTTCAACTTCATATTCAATTTTTGATCAAAATTGAATATTTCATATCATTAATATATAAATGATAATATTTTCAAAATGTTAGATTTTGAAGTCACTTCCTTTTCTATATTCATTACAAAAACGAATATAATCGATATAAATATCGTTCACGTCAAAACAGCGCAAATCTAATCAACACAGCTTTATATATTTCAATAACTTCGTTATTCTATTCAACAAATGAATATTTTCTTCAACACATGATTTTTTTTTTCAACACATGAGACATGACTATTTTTGTTATTTAATATATTTTATAAAATTATGATTTTTATCGTTTAATTCTTAATCAGCTTCTAACTGTAAATTAGTAAGAGAACAATTCCCTAAGTATTAACCCCGAAGGTCGAAACCAACATCCGATCAATACCCAGGAAACCACTCATCTTATCTAGTTTCCAGTTAGTTTCTAATTTTATATATGATAAAGATGTAAATTTTATTGTTAAAATATTTCGTTCAACACATGATAAGTTTCAACATATGAATATTCTCAACACATGAGTATCGTCAACACATGACTATTTATTCTATTCAACACATGAATCTTTATTTTATAATATTCTTTATTTTCCAAATTGGAATGAGGCCCAATCAATTACCATATAATGTTAATCATATGGATTCCATACAACACATGTATATAATAGCAACGATAAATAATCAACCATCATCCAAAGTGCACCACACAACTGCATAAGCATTAAACATAAATAATTAACGCTTACACAGTCTGTCAACCTATCGATTGACATACAACTAAACAATCGGGATTAGTGTACGCCAAATATCATCCCAATACCCATGTGGGGTTTCAAATCAACAAACACTGAATATTATTTGTGTAGTTGGGCGATGTATAAAATTTATCGTCCCAAACAATATCAGTAAAATGGGTGTACATAAACAAATCGTTCGGTCTGTAAATGAATATTTATTTATTCATATTCATGTTAAATTTATATTTTTAACGATATATAATTTATTTCAACACATGAATATATTTCCATTCATTCCACATCACAATCAATTTTCACCATTATCAATGGACGACGGGTGTCGGGTGCTGCTAAGCACCATCTGCATCCTAGTATATATTTTTAACTGGAAAACAAGATTTAAATTGGGAAGTTCTCACCCATAAGCTAAACCAATTCGTCGCGATTCTTCTGATGTAGAAAATCTTGGTCGCCGTGCTCGCTTTTGTCGTTCCCCGCACTCGAATTCGCCTCTTTGGCTCTAGAACTTGCATACGGCCGCCAAACTTCACCAAACTTTGTCACTAGCCTAAACGCGTCATTCTGGACAACTTTGGTCTAGGGCACTTTCTTCCAAAACTGCACCAATTCGCCGGAAATCGCCAAAAACAGCAGCAGATCCGTCGACTTCGGACGCGTTTTCTGGACAGCTCCGCAATCTAAAATATGACTTCTATATGGCCAAATCGAAGAGGAGAGAGTGCTCTTCGACTTTGGTCTAGTGAAGTCTTGGCTAAAATTGCACGGTTTGTGAGTTATTGGCGAAATAGTAACAGGGTGTTATTTGCAAAACGGGAAATTTGTGAAAAATGTGATTTTTGAGGAGGAGGGGCCCACGGCCGGAGTTGGGTGGCCAGGGGGCAGCGCTGGGCCTGATTAGAGGTGGGGAGGGCACTGGTGGGTGGCGGCGGTGGTGGTAGGGCCCATGGTGGCGGATTTGGGTGGTCGCTTAAGCTAGGGTTCACAAACCAAGAGAGAGAGAGAGGAGGAGGAGGAGAGAGAGTGCCGGAGGTAGGTGGTGGTGGCCGGAACTGGTGGTGGCGGGTGGAGGAGGGGTGGCAGCGGGTTTGGGGAGGAGGTCACCATTTTTGATCTTTTCGAAGAGGAAGAGAGATGAAGAATCATGAAGAGAAAAGGAAGCTAAGTGTTTGTATGCCAGTTTCTCCCGAATCGTCCGACTGAATACGATCTCCGTTTGCCGCGGATTTTGGATATGACATAGTACATGTGATGACGAGTACAACAAAACAAGTTTCGTCGAATTCCGAGTTCGTTTGACCGTCCGTTAAAATTCTCAAAAATACTCAGATAAGCTCTAAAAATGCGATTTTGGCGCACCATTTCTTCTTGCACACTCACACGTTAACCCCAAAAATCATGCCCTTTTGGTTTTAACCATTATTAGAAGATACGAATCCAAAAAAAAACGGAATCGAATTCTGAGGTCGTATCAATAACGTTCCTTTGTAAAATGACTGTCTGTTTTACCCTGAACTGTTTTATCTTGCATGGCCACATACTAACTCTGTTCGACGCGCCCTTTGGAATTCAACAATGATTTGTCATTATGAATCCAGAAAAATTTATATCGTCGAATTCTGAGCTCATATGCAAAATTTCACTTTTTAACGGCTATGTATTGCTAATCAAAACCCCAGCCAATTGCCACTATTCCAGATCTCGGAATATATTGAAGCTTATAATTTTTGGAGTTGTAAACGGCATTTTGAACTCAATGGAATTGGTTTCGAGTCCAAATTCATCCGTATGCAAAATTGCTATTTTTAAGGGCTATATTTCCATAGCGACTATTCTCAATTTTCAACTGGGCATAACTTTTGATTCCCGTTATGAAATTTTGATTTTTTGGATTCGTTGGAAAGATATTTTCAAATAGATTCTAATATTTTTGGTTTCGCTAAAATCTGGTTTATTTTGAATCGTGTACATTCATTTGAAATTTGAAATCGAATTTTCATACTACCGCGCCATTTTCAATTCTTTTTATAATTAAAAATAAATATTTTTATTCTAATGACGATTCAAATAAATATATACTTCTAATTCTATTCAAATATAAATTTCTCGTCGTTATTATTTAAAATAATTCATTTTAAATATTCAAACTTCATTAAGATTGCCAAAATAAAAAAAATTAATTGGCTCGGATTTTCCGGGTTATTACAATCTCCCCCACTTAATACTTTTCGTCCCCGAAAAGCAACGAAGCTGAAAGTTGTTTAACTAATCAACTCAACTTCCATTATTTTCATTACGACTTAAGTTCTTCAACTTTTCAGTTTCTATGAACTTTTCAAATTCTTCAAAAATTTGGCTAACACCCTAAACTTTCGAAAAATTTAACCATAACCTCCCCTGCACCGGGAGCTTCGGGATATTCAAACAACCTCCTACGGCCCTCATCAATCCAAAAGAAAAATAAAAAGCCAAGCGGCTAGCCAATCAGCTCATAAAATCATCAAATCCCTAAGAAATACAATAAACATGTACCTATTTATCGGGCAAACAATTTTATTCCTCTGCTCTAGCCTCCTTGCTATGACCTGTTCAATGGATAAATTTTATTTCTAAATGTAAACATTTAAACTTCGTTTAATTCATAAATTTCAACTCTATTCTTATATATTTTAATATATATATATATACATACATATATATATAATATCGGCTTTTCAAATCTAAGTTAAACATTTCTATTTTTCTAAATCGTCGATTTTCATAACTCAGTCGTAAATCTATTTACAACTCTATTTATTTTAAGATCCCAATTCCTTTAGAAATAAATTATTTTATAAAATTTGATATAATATAAGTTTGATTATAAATTCTTTGGATTTTTGCCAGTTCAATTTATATTCCGAATTCCGGAATAAAATTTATCGTTCAATTTCAAACCCTTTTTCAATTCACTTTTCAATTCATACTTGAAATATAAACTTCTAAATTATCCGAAGATAATTTATTTACCTATTTTTATAAATATTGTTTATAATTAATTTTCTTGTTTTAAAATTAAAACAAGCTTCTCTTTCCAATATCTATTTGAACCACAATTCCTTTTATATTTCGAATTCCGGAATAAAAACTATCATTCCCTTTTCCGAAATGATTTCAAATTATACTTTTAAATTCATACTTGAATTTAATATTTCAAATTATCTATTGATAATTAAGTCACCATATTTATAAACACCGTTTATAAATTTTCTTGTTTTATATATTTAAAGAAGTTCCAATTTGAAATCTATTTAAAACCAAAATCTTATTTTGGAATATTTTATTTTTATAACTTTCATATATAATGTGTAATATATTTTCATATTAAATTTCAATTTCTATTTAATTCAATTTAAATATCCTTTCCGGATATAATTTATTTTTATAAATTCGACATAGTCGAATTCTAACCCTAAAATGGATTTATTTTAATTTATATTCTGAACATCAAAATAGATTTTCGCATTTTCCTTTATAACACGATTCCCAAATTCTCATTTTAAATTCATATTTGAACTTAAATATTTAAATTATCCAAATAATAATTTTTCACCTTTCTTTATAAACATCATTTATATTACTTGTTTATATATTTAAAAAAGTCTCGTTTCAAATCCATTTGAAATTATAGTTTCTACTTTCGAAAAATAAATTTCCCTTTTTAAATTCACACTTGTATTTACATTTTCCCAATTATCCAATGATAATTCATTTCACTTCATTTATAAAAATCGTTTATAAATTCACTTCAGTTCCCTGATTATTTAATTTATAAACATCATTAATAAATTTAATATTTGTTTTATTTATTGAAACAAGTTAATATCTTCATCGCCCATTCGAATTTCAAATTCTATTTTAGAAAAATAGATTTTTCCATTTTAAATCTCAAAATTTCCTTATCACGATATCTTTAAAAATCACCGTTTAGGCCCAATGATATTTTAAACACCCAAAACAACCAATTATAAATGACAGGTTTTCTAACACATCATATATGATAATATATATGAAAACAACAAAAAATAATATTTTTAAGGAATCCATTTGGATCCCCCTAACCTGTTTCCCTGCATCCACTGAAGTTAGCCAACATAAATAATACTCATCCTGCTTCGAGGCAGGATATCGCAGTATAGAAGGTCATCCACTAATATAGGGTGGGGCGCATAGGGTCGTTTGCTAATGATACTGCGGGCATATGCTAATGGTACTGTGAGAATCCAACCACCAATATATATAATGACCACAAACACCAATCCTAAATAACTAATATATATTTAATAACCACAATAATATTTCAGTGCATGCAAACAACCAACAAACAATTATTTTAATGAAAAAATAATTCTAAAGAAAAATATGAGAGATTTACTCACCGTGATTTTCCCGAGCTATTCTAATTCCCACTTTAATTTCAGCTTATGTAATCCGTAGTTATGATTCTCTCGACTGAATCTATTCAATAACTATGATTATTAAATTTTTATTTATCGATTAAACTCTGTTACCCAAAATTTACTACTTACTAAATAAATTCAAACTAATTTAATTTAATAAAAATACATTAAATAAATTTATTATAATAAATTTTACCTTAATCCTTGTTAAATTCTTCTTCTTCTTTGAATTTAATATAGCGATTCCTTTTCTGAACATTCACTATATCTGTCCATCCCTCACAGCTTTGAATCCCACTAACTTCATTTCGTGTAATTCTGGTATGAATTATATATCATATTTATATGTTTTGAAGGAACTATATTGTTGTTAAATAATTTTAATAAAAAATATTATTTAAGCTTAATACCTTCTTTATCCTTCTTCAGTAAACAGACTGTGACATGTACATAACTATATTTCCCCCACCTTCAATACTACTGAACTACCTTACTGATGAACACTCCAATGCCTGCACCATCATCGAATCAACCCAACACACACCATATAAATCTACTGAAACAAATTACCAAATCAACTAGCACGGTCCAAACTCTGTAAGCAACATCAACCGTTAACCTCAAATTCCCTAAATTGAACAATCAACCTGCAAATCCTTAATTGAACGTGACAGGTCATCCAACTTGCATCACGATCTTCCATTATTGATTACAGCGCCTCCTACCTGAATTTGAACTCGAGTCCTGCCAGACCTCGTGACCTCGCTCCATCCACAGGCTTTGCGCGACATCCCTGATAACGGAAATCCACCATCTAGAATTTCAACCACCGAAGCCCCCTCGTTGACTTTAAAACTATCCACCTCCCTATCACAAACTCGCAACACCCCCGACATCCACCCCGCAACCCTAGGTACGTTGTCGTCCCCAATATGAACATCGCTACATCCTAGAGATCGAAATCAAGCTCCTCCTTCATACGAATGCTTCCAATGTGATGTTGATAGCTTCAAATAATTGTGTGGCCTTCAATTGCGATGCGAGATCTCAATTTCTGTACAAAGGAGATTCACGATTTTTATTTTATTACATTCGCGGAAAAAATGTATAGTGAATGCAGGAAAATGAAATGGTTAAAGGTAGCTTTGTTATATTTAAATTTTGAAAAGGGAAGGTGAAATGGAAGGCCTGTTACCAATATTTCTTTAGTTTAAATGGAAGGGAAAGAAGAGAACTCACGGGTTCTAAAAATAGGAAAAAAAATACTTAACGATGAAGGAATAGATGCGCAGGTACATGGTAGGTTTAGATTTACAATGTACTTGGTTAATTAGCTTAGGAAGGAAGTTATATTTTATAATTATTCCTATTCTATTTTATTTTAAATTAAAACCGGTATCGTTAAATTTTAAATTATCACGTTGATTTCAACTCCTACTTGAGCCCAACAACAGGCCTTCCTAGGGTTAAACCACCATTCTAGACCCATTGAGACAGGTTCCAAAGCCTTATTCGATCATCTGGAGAAGATATTAATTTAAATTGATATAATATAATTTAAATTCAAAAAAATTTATTCCTTGATAATATTTTATTATTATTATCATTTCTATTCGAATTAGAATTTGTATAGATCATCTGAATCATCTTGATTCAGTAATGACTTCAGATTTATTTATTTATTGTTTTCGTATTACTATAATTTAATATATTCAAAATAAATCATATTTCGATTTATTAAATCGATAAACCAATATAAAAATTGATTTATATTATCAACTCAATATTTATAACCATATTAAATATATAAAATATGTCGACCAAAAATCCGGGTCATTACATCTGGTTTGCATGTAATTTCCTTCAAGTTTCACAGGTATAGCCTTTCTTCTTGCAATAATCACACCATGGTTGTGGCAACCCACATTCATTATTGTCACTCATAAGAGAATGCATTAAGTTTCATGAAGCACAATAGGTAATCATTACAGAGAATTTACAAGATAGATAAAATAAGTAGCGGAAAATTTTAAATTCATTATTAATAAATCATAGTTTCAAAAGTATACGAAAACCAATTACAACCAACTAAATGTCTCAAATATGTCTTACAAACTATCTCGTGAAATAAAATATCAGAGTACATAAAATCATATCCCTCGCCATAGCCAAACAAAAGTGCAAAACTGGATAGTCATTGTTGAGTGCTTCCACTCTGAGGACCTGGAGGGAAGGAAGAAAAAGGCAAAATAAAAAGGGTCGGACATAAAGTCTAGCAAGTTCCATTTATTTTCAAATGTGCATAAAATAGAAATGCTAAGACAGGTAAATAAGACTAGATGAGAAAGGTACAGTCTCATATAAGGTGAACTTAACAGAACAGCGGGATGGATAGGAATAACAGGAATAAACTATGATCGAGTAATGCTTCATATTTATATCTTAAACAGGAATGTCTGCATTAATACTAGTTTAACAAGTTCAAAATAATTACACATCAATAGGATTAGGTGTACCCTAATTACATAACCATATTAGGTGTTAATATAATTATACAACAGCAGGATTAGGTGTACCCGAACTGCTACCCAAGCAATCGGCTCCCTACTACGTAAATACCCTGTATCAATTATGACAGTAGGGTGTATCACTCACTTCCTAACCCAGCAACCATATAACACAGACCTATTTACTGGTGTTATAGCGTTTTATCTTCCCTATTTGGACTCATGTACGTTCACGACTCCGCTGGAACGCTCCCATACCCACCTCCATGTGAACCTCTTACTATCCAGTTCAGTAATGCTCTGACCCTTACTTAGTGCCAGTTCCCCTCTAACATAATACCAACAGGGATATTGACTAACATGGGTACCAAACAGCAGATTGACACAAGCCAAACCCCCTAAGCTTGTGCCCTCAAAACTAGGATTTAAGAACCCCCAAACCCCGGTACAATAGCAGAACGAGGAAGCTCTAAGCTTATTAATACTCATGTTTAACCTAGCAGGTTTAGGTTTACAAATAAGCGACATGTAATTATGTGTGTACAACCCTTCCCCAAAACACCTACCCAGATGTATACAATTTCAACAGCATTTCAGTTTATTAACCTACATTTGGTACTTACAAATTTCTAACATGTCATTTACTTAATGTCTGTATTAAGTCAAATGATGTCCAATACATATGCATAATATTTATCAACTATGTTTTCGATTTACAACATATACAGGTTTATGCATATTATCCATTTACAGCAAGTATATACACATTATCCCCTGTTATCAGTTTACAACAAGTCTAAACATGTGTATATTATCCTTATACCCAAATTATGGTTAGTCAGTCCCAATTTAACAACATGCCTAAATTCCTCTTTTTATATCATTCATTATTGCCCCAATTATACACACACACTAGTCGGGTATAGCCTAGGCTTCCAAAGGCCTAGGCTTGGCATAAAATAAAAAGGGAAAATAGAGGAAGAAAAATAAAATCAAATCACATTGGCATATGGGCAAGACTGGAAATAAACATAAAACATAGAAAATTGGAAAAGTAAGATAAATACTAATACTTATTAATTATCCAACATCAATGGCATATGTTTACTTATCATAACAACATAGGTGATTAACAGTGAAAACATGTATAACATTTATCATACTAACACTGGATATCCTAACCCAAATTTATTTAATTTCAAGTTATAGTCTGAGAAATTAAATCACAAAATGACAAGGACTCGCAGTGGGTCTTGGTGAAGAAGAGAATAAATCTCTTATATATATAACTATGCCATAGAAAGAGTCCAATCCAATCATTTTAGTTGTGTGTATGCAAGTCCTGAATGTTGTCTCTGTGGATCTTGACTTCAACATCATTCCCCCATTTTATTTTTATTTTCAGAGTAGATTCTTATAGGCAGAAGATATGAAGAAGTTTTGTAAATTGGGAATGGGAGAAGCCATTTATTTATAGATTCACAGAGTCAACCTCAACCTTTAGATTCTAGGTTTTTAATCCATTCCGTACACTTAGCGTTGAGTCAGCAACGAATATGGTCTTGAAAGCAGTCCAAATTCACTACATTAATCTACCCAGATTTTGTGTGGGTCGACCCAACCTCCCTTGGGTCGACTTATGACGACCCGGGCTGAGTGTGGGTCTAACAATGGTCAGGCTTCCCGCTTCTTTTCCTGCTCGCCCCATTTTGAGTTTTTCAAAATTATGTTTATATATATATATGACCCATATATATATACAAAGTTGTAATGCCCATAACTTCTTCATACGTTGTCCGTTTTACGCAAACATAAGATCTACCTGAACCAGAATTCTGAGATGAACGCAAAGGTGGTGCCGATTTTACATAATTCTGAATATTCAATTAATTTATACCCAATTCATTATCTTAAAGTATGGTTAAAGTGTACTAAATTTTGGGGTGTTACATTCTCCCCTACTTAAAGAATTTCATCCCTGAAATCTTCAAGCTAAGAAGAATGTTACTATCCTAACAATCATCTACTCATCCATCATCCACAAGCATCCATTGTCATTAAAAATTTCCAATGATTATATGAATATATGCAAAGGTGTTGTGTATATATGTCCTTACACGAATGCGAAAATCAAGCGGTCGACTGATTCAGTTGACCTCCATAATGCAATATATGTTTGTGCCATGAATCCAAAATGTATGCAAATAACCCTAGTATAACATATAAACTCTATATGTGTGCACAATCATTCATTAAAGTGAAACATCCATATGATGATTCACCCATTTTCATCCATAAAAAATGCAAACATATCCATATGCAATATTTAAGTGATTGAGCAGATCTGGTGCCCAGTGTGTGTATATGCATCCACGAGCAACCACTAGAAAATACTTGCATCCACTTGCAACCATCAATCATAACATGTTTCAAACACATGTTTCCAACCGTTGGATTCTACCTAAGGGTCGAAAGGTTTGAACGATAGGATAAATAAACTTGAATCATAGAAGAAAATGCAAAGTAAGGGCTTGGAAAAGCAGTTAAGAACGAACTTTGAAAAAGAAAAGGATAAGAAGTGTGAATCATATCTTCGGGTTACTACGTCGTATCTTCGCGGTCATCTCCCCATTGAACTTTTACCAATCTGATCTCCTTATTACGTAGCTTCTTGATTTCTGATCGAAGGATATGAGTAGGAACTATCCTTACCGATGCTTCCTTCTCAACTTCCATGCCTTCAAGCCTGCTCGGCTCTACTATCTCTTCCATAACATGAAGACATTTCCTCAAATAGGAAAAGTGAAACACATTGTGTACGCCCGCTAGTTTATCTGATAGCTTGATCCTATAAGCCATCTGACCTATCCTCTCCACTATAAAGAACGACCTTACAAATCTTAGCGCCTGCTTCCCTACTGAGCCAAAGTGAACTATATTCTTTAGCGGTGACACTTTAATGAAGACCATATCCCTGACTTTGAATTTCAAATTGGTCCTTCTTTGTCAATATATAATTTCTGTCTTTCTTGACTGGATTTCATTCTTCGGAGGAGAAGATCAATCTTTTTGAAGTATCTAGAATCATTTCAGGTCCAAGTAGAAATCTTTCTGTAGACTCCCACCAACAACTCGGCGATCTACAAGGTTGTCCATATAGTGCATCAAAGGGTGGCATGCCTATGCTCGATTGATAACTGTTGTTGTAAGTGAACTCCACCAATAGGAGATGCTCCTCCCAAGTCCCTCCAAAGTTTAGGATACATAGTCTTAGAAGATCCTCAAGAAATCTATTCACACTTTTAGTCTATCCATCTATCTGAAGGTGGTATGCTGTGATCAAACGTAGCTGTGTGCCTAACATCTCTTGCAAGCTCTTCCAAAATTCACTAGCAAAGATGGGGTCGCGGTCACTTACTATGCTGGAAGGTACCCCATGTAATCGAACAATCTCTCGAAGATATACTGATGCTAACCAATCCACTGTCCTCTTACTCTTAACAGGTGTATAGTGAGCGATCCTCGTGAATCTATCTACTATCACCCAAATACTTGTATTTCCCTTCCTTGATTGGGGTAATCCATCAATGAAATCCATAGAGATGCTCTCCCACTTCCATTGTGGACCATCTAATGGCTGAAGCAATCCACCAGGTTTCTTTTGTTAAGCCTTTACTCATTGGCATGTTAAGCATCAAGCCACAAATTTCACCACATCCTTCTTCATACCAGTCCAAAAAAACCTCTTCATGTCTCGATACATTTTGTTGCTGCCCGGATGGATAGTCATCCGAGTGTGATGAGCTTCATCTAGTACCGCCTTTAGCAATTCCCCAATCTTAGGGATACATAGCCTTCCATCTCATCTTAGCCACCCTTTCTCCTCGATGACATATCTAGCAAGGTGACTAGAAGTTTCTCCTCTGCCAAGTCCAAGATGTCTAATATTTACGGTTCCTGCCGCTGCATAGATCCAACTCCCTCCAACAGAGTAGGTCGCACCTCCAATTATGCTAAAAATCCCAATGTGAAATTCGTAGATAGCTTGAAATAAAAGGTCGAGATGTACTCCAAGATTTGCTTTCTTATAAATAGGGGACTTAAATTCATCATCTGGCTACTCAATGCGTCTGCCACTACATTACCCTTGCCCGAGGTATAAGTTATCTCGAAGTCGTAGGATGCCAAGAACTCCATCTACCATTGTTGCCTCAAGTTTAGATCCTTCTATAGAACAAGTATTTGAGCGACTTATGATCTTTGTATAGCTCAAACCTCTCTCCTAGTAGATAGTGTCGCCAAGACTTCAATGCGAACACTATTGCAGCCAACTCTAGATCATGGGTGGGGTAGTTATTCTCATGAACCCTTAACTGTCCGCTTCTATAGCATACTACCCTTCCCTCTTGCATTAGAACGATAGCAAGCCCTGTGCCACAAGCATCTGTGTATACCATGAACAACTTACTTCCATCTGGGAGAGTCAGAACTAGTTCTGTTGTTAGACCCCTTTTCGGTCTTTGAAAGGCATCCTCATAATTAATGCTCCACGAAAAAGCCAAGTTCTTTTTTGTTAATCTGGTAAGCGGGGCCGACACTATTGCAAAGTCCTTGATAAACTTTCTATAATAGTATGCCAACCCTAGGAAACTTCTCACCTCCGTTGCATTCTTTGGAGCCCTCCAATCTTTAGCTGCAGCGAATTTTGCGAGGTCCACTGCTATCCCATCCTTGGAGACTACATACCTAGGAACCTTACTTCTATTCTCCAAAGATGACACTTAGAAAAAATTTCCTTGAGATGATGCAATCGGAAAGTGCATAGAACCTCTCCTGAGTGTTGGACATGCTCCTCCTCATTCTTTGAGAAGATCAGAATGTCGTCCATAAAGACAATACAAACTTGTTCAGAACCTCCCTAAACACCCTACTCATCAAGTCCATAAAATAGGTGGGGCATTGCTTATCCCAAAAGGCATAACCAACCATTCGAAGACACCATCCGAAGTTACGAATGCAGTATTATCAATGATGTCCTCTGCCACTCTCAAATGATGAACCCCACGAACAAATCCATCTACGAGAAAACTGATGCACCAACTAGCTAATCAAACATACCGTCAATTCTCGTTAGCTGGTGCCTATTATTTTTAATGAGCTTATTCAGCTCCCTATAATCCACAAATAGACGAAGTGAACCATCTGCCTTAGATGCAAAGACGATTGGAACTCCCCACTCCAAAATGTTTCGCCTAATAATACCTTTTTTGAATAGCTCCCATTTTTCTTGCTGAGCTCCCTCCTCTCTCTAGGAGCCAGGTGGAGCACTGGTAGAGCAACTGGCTTCGCATTCTCAACCAAGTAAATCCAAAAATCTCTCTCACACCTTCGGGTGACCTCTTAACCTCCTCGAACACATCCAGGTAGTCTCTGACTATGGGATCAGATCGCAAATCATCGAAAGAAGTATTAAGTGATTCTAGAAAACTAAGCATCACCGACCCTCGTGGGTTGCAAGAAATTTCAAGGGTCCTACCTTGACAAGTAAGAAGTCTAATTACTCTCTTTTCGCAATCAAGGATGGCACCATGCATGGCTAGCAAATCCATGCCTAGGATTAAACCATAGCCCATAAAGCCCAGCACATATGCGTCGCATTCAAACTCGATGCCCAAGATAGGAATTCTCAAACCCCTACACATCATGGATAAATAAGCTGATCCTCCTATGGGGTTTGAGACTACTACGGGATCATAAATTATACTAGTAATAAGGTGTGACTACCTACTAAAGAACTGGATATAAATGAATGTGAAGCGCCAGAATCAAGCAGTGTTCGAATAGGGTAGTCAAAAAGGGAAATCAAACCTTCAACTGCGGCTTTCCTACCTCAATTCGGTCCATTTTCTTCTAAAGCATGTACTTGTCCAGAAATTCCGGCCCCTTTGTCCTTGCTTGCTAGGGCATTGCTTTCTGAAGTGTCCTAATTGTCCATAATTAAAGCTGGCTTTCTTTTTCCTTCTGCAGTCATTCACAAAATGACCCATAACTCCGCAACCATGACATGTGATATCCTTCTTGATCTAAGCCTTGTCAGGCTTTCCCCCTTTCTCTTTCTTTTGCTTTCCTTTTTTGGGCCACCATTCCCGTTTCTCGCCATTACTTTCCTTAGTCTTAGGTGCTTTCTTCTCATCCTTGCCATCTTCTTGCATAAGCGCCATATCAACCAGCCTTTCAAAAGTCGCCCCCATCAGTATATGAGATAAAGAAAGTCCTTGGAGAGGTTGGTTCAACCAACTCGCAAATCTAAGTGCCTTCTTGGGGGCGTATTCACTAAGTCTAGTCCAAATCTAGGCAGCATGTTGAACTTATTTACATAATCCTTAACATTCGTGTCCCCTTGTTTCAAAGCCAAGAACCTTTCCATGTGTATTCCCTCTTCCGCCTGAGATAAGAATTTCAACTCAAATCTTTGCCTGAAATCATTCTAAATAGCTACTGGTTGTCCGGCTTGCATTACTTCCCACCAGTACGAAGTTATTCCTTTAGTTTCCTTGCAGCCAATTGTATCTTTCTTCGGTCGTCGATCTCGAAAATCCCAAACACCTTCTATGTCTCTCGTAGCCAATTTCGTGCCTTAACAAAGCTTTTGGTACTACGAAATGGTTTTTCTCCGATGGCGTAGCAGTCCTTCCATAACTTAGAAAAGTTATCTACTCGTGGAGGTGGAGAGACAACGGTTGTA
This sequence comes from Allium sativum, assembly GCA_030737875.1. Lineage (NCBI taxonomy): Eukaryota > Viridiplantae > Streptophyta > Magnoliopsida > Asparagales > Amaryllidaceae > Allium > Allium sativum. Next base: position 671,527,460 of record CM060909.1, on the reverse strand, counting down.
GCAGGGGAAGGGGCATCTCCTTGACCTCCGGCAGGTGTCGTAGCCTCAAGATACTTATGGAACCATGTCAGTAACGGAATTACCTCGGACAGATTGGGTGCCCCAGACATGCTGAAAAGAAAAGAAAAGGGATTCAACAAGAGATCGAGAGAATTTTGACTATGACTTGAGGGGATATTTTTTTCAAAAACATATTTTTATTTGAAAATAAATCTCTTTTGAAAGCAATTTTAAAAACTTTTCTCTGATTTGTTGTAACACCCCGTGTATTCTATAACAGTGAAATTCACAAATTAAAGTATAATTAATTTCAAATCAGAGAATTAAGGGAAACGGGATATGCCATTGCGTTCGTCTCGGAATTCTGCTTGAGATAGAGTCGGAGTTTGCATAAAACGGACTCCGTATGAAGAAGATATGGCCTCCGGAAGTTTCAGAATTCAGTTTAAAATTCAAACAGACCAAAACAGCTCAGAAAAACCAATTTAAAATTCAAAATCGAGCCGGACTGGCCAGGGCGGGAATTTTCCCATCCAAGGCACCCAGGTCGACTTGGTAGTCGACCTGTGGCTACCCAGGTCGACTGGGCAGTCGACCTGGGTCACCCGTGTCGACTGCCAAGTCGACACGGTGTCGACCGGCGTGTCGACCTGGCCCTTGAGCCAGGTCGAACCCAGCCTCCCTGGCTGGCCTGGTCTGTGTTTGGTTGGTTTTCTGAGCCTTGCCTTGTCACTAGGGCTAGGTGTCAGCTCCTGGTTGGTCTCTCCTTCAAACGAACGACTATTATTAAACCAAGCTCCATCGACGGTCCTAGTCATCTCACAAACTCTATAAAAAGGACCTAAGACTCACCCTAATTCACACAAACAAAAATGGAGATGAGACCGTCATGCTGCTGAGGAGAGACTAGGAATAGCCGTCAGAAACTGAGAGACAATTAGGAGATAATTCGAAAGCTTAAAGCAACGTCAATTAAATCAAAACAACGCCTACAACAAAGGATTGCATCTCCAAATTCAGAATTCAGATTCCTGAATTGAAGATTCGTCATACGTTGTAAGTAGAGTGCTATTCCGATGTGAATAAATAATTGTGTTTTGATTTGTGTAAAGTGAGAAATGGAATTGTGGCGATAATAATCTATATTTGTATGTTATTTTGATTCTAAACGATTTGTAAATGTTATGGTATACGAATGGATATTTGCAAGTATGTGATTTATGTTGGAAGTTAACAACCATGTGTTATGGTATTTTGTTTGGGATTCATACAAGTATATGATTCATGTTAACAATCATATGTTGTGGTATTTTATTTAGGGATCCATACAAGTATATGATTCATGTTAACAACCATATGTTGTGGTATTTTATTTGGGATTCATGCAAGTATATGATTCACTATTATGCCCATATGATGTACATACTTTTATGATCACTTTTAGTGTGTAAGTGGGACTCGACTAAGTACTATGGTTATTATGAGTCTATGTTGGAATTGGCAAATCATGCTTTTGTATTAGAAACAAAAGTAAGCATTTTTATGAACATGACTAAACTATGTTTTGTGTTATGCCTAGTTGAAAACATGTTTTAGGCCTAAGTTGTTATCAAAATCATATGGTGATATATGTGACACATAATTAAGTTAGATTTACATTCTAATTGCAAGTTTACATGAATAGACTAAAAAACATGATTTCATGTTTAGGTATGTTTATGCCATGATTATATGAATAGAATGGTTCATGTTTAAGTATTGTTTATGTCAAGAATATATGAATAGAATGGTTCATGTTTAAGTATTGTTTATGCCATGATTATATGAATAAAATGACTCATGTTTAAGTATTGTTTATGCCATGTTTATATGAATAGAATGACTCATGTTTAAGTATTGTTTATGCCATGATTATATGCTATTACAATGCAAGTTCACATGTGCCTAATTCATGTTAATTGAATCGTTATGTTGCAAGTTCATGCGTTCACACTCCCCTTTTTATGTTACCTTATAAACACCATGTTATAAGCCTCCCCTTTTCATATGGCTAAGTTGGTTTTAAATGTTAAACCCAACATATCTTATATTGTAGCGAATGTGTAAAATGGGGGTAATGACGTTTGGGTTAAAATATAGAACATATGTGTTGGCATGTTTGACGCATGCCACAACCTTGAAAAACAATTAAGTGGTATAAATAAATTTTACCCAATAAAGATGAATTTGAATAATGGGCCGCAAATATTTACATATAAAAGAAAAGAGACAAAATATGTAAATTTAGAAAATACGATGTGTTTAACCCGATGTTGGATTGAGTTGTAATGTAAACCTGCCCGGAACCGCCCGGCTGTCCAGTAGTCACAACAATACCTATCCAATGTGGGTGGTTAAACACGGAGCCCAATAAAGACCCGAGGTTAGACTGAGTTGTGGCGTAAGACTGCCCGGACCCAACCGGCAACAGGCAGCCACAACAATACCTGTCTAATGTGAGAGGTCAAGGCTTTAATAAGACAATTAAGGCTGAGTCAGGACTGATAGGATTAAGTAAATTAAATTAATACTTAATCAAAATGGAACATGCTAAACTATACAGACTGACTGGGGGGTTAGGTTTACAAAACACTTAACCAACTTAGCATGTTGGCTAGAAATAGAAAACCTAGTAGCGGGGGACCCTTTTCAGCAGTAACCCTACAAGGTGTATCAGGATACCCTGAACTAGGCAGGGTGGGGCACGATTACTAGGCTGACTGTAAGAGGTCAAATCGACGGCGGTGGTGCAGCAGTGTAGGTTCTAACAGGGCGCGGGCGTGCACACACTCCGGCGCAGAAAAATAAGGCACTGGGCACCAGTAGTATACCTGTGCATTCTAGAATTGTGTCGTGCCGCCACCATGGGACTTGATACACCCCATGGTGGGACCAGCATAGGTAACTACAACAACGGGGGCCGTAAGACACATGTAACTATGCGAGTAGGAGCCGATCATTAGAAGTGGATCACTTCACCCTGATTATGGGGTGCCTGTTGAGAACTAGTTTATATGGGTACAGAGATTTATATGGGGTACGATAGTGTATTCGACCCTAGACAACTTAACTTAGTTTATGGTGCTTTCTCATTTCCAGTTTATGCTTATCATACCCAGTTCTTTATTCATAGACTAAATAGTCCTAGACTTACTCAGGCTTTATGTCTGACTCTACTTTTCTTTTGCCTTCTTTTCTTTCGTTCCCCCCCCGGTCCACAGGGAGGGAATACCGCAGCTTGACAAGCTTTCACATCCAGCTGAAGAGAAAGAATGTATTGCTTGGATCTTTTTCGTTTTGGACTATGGCTTTGGACAGCAATTAGGGGACTTATGTAGTTTATTTATGTTTTCTTTATGCTTCTTTAAATAATGTAATCAAGACAATTATGAAGATGTTATGTTTTTGGAAGTATTGTAAAACAAATTATGACATGGTTTGTGTAACACGTATTTTGTTGAAATAAAAGTTGTTGATGTTTTCCGTTGTTCAAAAAATATGTGTTCTTATATCTGTGACTTATACTTATAAACCTCCACCAAAATTAGGGCATTCCCTTTGAGAGTGACCCTAACGGAGGTGGGGTGTTTCACTTGGTATCAGAGCATAAGTTTACCAGATAAGATAAAAGTTTTGAAAATTTATTTTCAAAGGAAAATTTAAAGAAGCATTTTTAATGATAAAATATTATATATTTTTTTTTAAAAAAAAAGGCAAAGTCCCGCAAAGCCATGGGTACTATCTTTTATCCTTCGTTTTGAATCTATCCTTTTTGTTTCAGCATGTCCGAAGAACTTAACTTGCCAGAGGGTATACCAATACCCGGTTGGTTCAGACAATTCTTAGAAGCAAGGGCCAATCAGTCAGGTCCCACCATTCCTCCTCCCCCAGTTGCAGGAAATCAACCAGCTGCAGCAGCACCTCTTCCTCTACCTCCTCCGCGGGGAAATACTTTTGCTAAGATATGTAAAGATTTTAAAGCTATGGGAGGAAAGTACTTTCATGGAACTGAGTCCTTCGTGGCAGCAAGGAATTGGCTAAAGGAAACCGAGGACTTATTCGTCATCTTTGAGGTAGAAGATAGGCAGAAGGTACAACTGGCAGTGTGGCTACTAAAAGGTGAGGCTTCCTACTGGTGGGAAGTCACTAATGCAGAAAGACCAGTGTAAACATGGGAGGACTTTAGGGCAAGGTTCGAGGCTAAATTTCTCTTAGAAGCTGAAAGGAGTCTTCAGTTGGAAAAACTCTTATTTCTTAAGCAAGGGAATATGACAGTCAAAGAGTATGTTAATCAGTTCGATCAGCTGGCTAGGTTCGGACTGGACCTAGTCAACACTCCGCACAAGAAGGCTCTCCGCTTTGCCAAAGGATTGAATAAGCCATTACACAGTTTGGCCATGACTCATATACCCATGGGAGCTACGTATGAAAGGTTGGTGCAGATGGCATTGCTGAACGAAGAGGATAAGGGCAAGAAGGAGACGAAGGCAGAAAACTCTCAAGGGAAGAAAGAGGGTTTACAGCCTAAAAAGACAGACTTTAAGAAGGGCGGGAAAGACAACAAAGAGAAGAGGAAGTGTAATTTCTGTGGCAAAGTGGGGCACTTAGTGAAAGATTGCGGGAAAAAGAAGGCCAAGATGAATGGCGGGTGCTTTTCTTGCGGTGAGACAGGCCACATGGCTAAGGATTGCCCGAAGAAACGAGGACAGGGGCAGAGGGCTGGATCCACCTCAGGGGCACAGGTTCATGTGCTAGAGGCGCCACCTCTGCAACAGCGAGGTATAAATACTTCTGTAGAAAGTGTAGTTTGTCTTTATGATCACCTAGTTCGCACTTTATTTGATTCTGGCGCATCACACTCCTTTATCTCAGCTGCTTTAGTAGAATCTCTGCACCTAGAAACTAGTATGGTAGAGGACCCCTTAATTGTTTCAAACCCAATTGGGGGCCCAGCTCATTTGTCTATGATCTGTGTGGGATTGAAAATTTCTATTCTAAGCGTAGAATTTAGATGTAGTGCCTTTGTTTTGGGCTTCTCGGGATATGGTTTGATTTTGGGCATGGATTGGCTATCCAGTAATGGTGCCATCCTGGATTGTGAGAAAAGGGTGGTTAGGCTCCTGACCCAACTCGGTAACACTCTGGAAATTACTTGTAATCCCTCGTATGCGGTTATGCTTAGTTATCTTGAATCGCTAGATGCCTCTGTTGAAAGTTTGCAATCGGTTAGAGTGGTCCGGGAATATCCGGATGTCTTCGAAGAGGTGAAGGGCTTGCCTCCGAAGCGGGAGATAGACTTCCGCATATATCTTGTAGATAATGCAAAGCCCGTTGCGCTGCCCGTTAGACACATGGCTCCACGGGAAACAAAGGAGATCAGTAAATAGATTAAAGAGCTTCTAGAGATGGGGTTCATTAGAAGGAGCATTTCAGAATGGGGCGCTCCAGTGGTGTTCGCTACAAAGGCGGATGGTTCACTCCGTCTATGTGTTGACTATAGGGAGCTCAACAAGCTAACGAAAAAGAATATGCACCCTCTCCCCAGAATTGACGATCTGTTTGATCAGCTTGTAGGAGCGTCTGTTTTCTCCCAACTCGATTTAGCGACCGGTTTTCATCAACTAAGGGTGGCTGAAGATACCATCGATAAAACGGCATTCAGAACCCCAGACGTCTTCTTTGAATGGCTTGTCATGCCTTTCGGCTTGACAAACGCACCTGCTTACTTCGTAGACCTAATGAGTAGGGTGTTCAGAGAATTCCTCAAAAAGTTCGTAGTGGTCTTCGTAGACGATATCCTTATCTTCTCAAAGAGTGAAGAGGAACATGCTCAGCACTTAAGGGCAATCATGGAAACTCTGCGAGTCCATCAGCTAAAAGCCAAATTCTCCAAATGCCACTTTTGGAGAGAAGAAGTGAGGTTACTTGGGCACATAGTATCCAAAGAAGGGTTAGTTGTGGACCCTGCTAAGGTAGTAGCGGTACAGGATTGGAAGACACCAAGGAATGCAACTGAGGTCCGAAGTTTTCTAGGACTAGCAGGTTTCTATCGAAAGTTCATAAGGGATTTTGCGAAAATCTCAGCTCCACTCACAAGGCTGACCAAGAAGAATCTAGTGTTCAATTGGGACTTGGATTGCGAGTTTGCTTTCCAACAACTAAAAAGGGCTCTTACAACAGCCCCAGTTTTAACATTGCCAGATGGAAGCAAGATGTTCACAGTTTATACAGATGCATGTGGGACAGGGCTAGGTGCTGTCTTAATGCAAGAAGGAAGGATAGTAGCTTATGGCGGAAGACAGTTGAAAGTGCACGGAAAGAACTACCCGACCCACGATCTTGAGTTAGCTGTCATCGTCTTTGCACTCAAGTCTTGGCGACACTATCTCCTAGGTGAGAAGTTCGAACTTTACACTGACCATAAATCGTTGAAATATCTTTTCTCGCAGAAAGATCTTAACTTGAGGCAACAGAGATGGATGGAGTTTCTTGCCTCATACGATTTCGAGATCTCCTACACTCCGGGCAAAGGCAACGTAGTGGCAGACGCGTTGAGCCGAAAGAAACTGACCCTAACCCCGTTGTTTGTTGAAAGACAAAGCCTAGAGTTTATAGCCAGCTTTGACTTTAGGCCCTTCTCCGATTTTGTACCAGGCTTGCTAGCATCTCTCGAAGTACGCCTGACTTTAGTAGACTCAATAGGGACAGCTCAACGCGAAGACCCTCAGCTTGTGGAAACGATTGATAGGCTCATTAGGGGTGAGACTTCAAGTCACCTCAACAGATACTCCATCGACGATAAGGATTGGCTAAGGCGGGACGGAAGACTATGCGTCCCATAGACAAGGGATTTAGTAAAGAAGGTTCTCGAGGAAGCACATCACTCCAAGATGACGATACATCCAGGCGGAGATAAAATGTACAAGGACATAAAGAGAACTTTCTTTTGGAGCAGCATGAAGAAAGACATGGCAGAATTTGTTTCAAAGTGTATGGTTTGCCAACAGGTTAAGGCGAAACAGAAAAAGCCTCGCGGTCTGCTCCATCCTCTAGAGGTCCCACAGTGGAAGTGGGATAGCATCTCAATGGACTTCATTGATGGGCTGCCTAGGTCTTGGAGAGGCAACACTAGCATTTGGGTAATAGTGGATAGGCTTACTAAAAGCGCCCACTTTTTACCTGTCAAAAGTAAAAGAACTGCCTCATCCCTAGCATCTCTTTACCTCAAGGAAATTGTTCGACTCCATGGAATACCCTCCAGCATTGTTAGTGACCGAGACCCTATCTTCACAAGTGAGTTTTGGCGGAGTCTGCAAGAAGCGGTAGGCACACAGTTATGCTTGAGCACAGCCTATCATCCCCAAACCGACGGCCAGACAAAAAGAGTGAACAGAGTTTTGGAGGACCTTTTGAGACTATGCGTCCTTGACATCGGAGGGACGTGGGAAGACCATCTTCCTTTGGTGGAATTTGCCTACAACAACAGCTACCAAGCCACCATCGGAATGGCGCCCTTCGAAGATTTATATGGAAGACCATGCCGATCACCCACTTGTTGGTGGGAGTCTACTAATAAGCTCATACTTGGACCAGATATGATCCGAGAGACTTCAAAAAAAGTAGACTTAATACGGAGAAGAATGAAGACAGCCCAAGACAGACAAAAATCCTACGCCGACAAGAGGAGGACCGACCTTGAATTTGAGGTTGGGGACAGAGTTTTTCTTAAGTTATCTCCGATAAGGAACGTTGTTCGTTTTGGGACCACAGGGAAGCTAGCACCAAGGTTCGTAGGGCCATTCCCTATCATCAAGAAAATTGGGAAAATGGCCTATAGATTAGAGTTACCCGAAAAGCTGGCCGGAGTTCACAACGTTTTTCATGTTTCGCACCTCCGAAAATGCCTACATGAATCTGCTGAAGTGGTAGAGCCAAATATCCTAGAAGAAGCTGAAGTGGAAGGCGAAACAACCATGAGGAAAGTTCCAACCCGCATATTAGGAACGGAAGTGAAGAAGCTACGCAACCGCGAAGTCAAGCTCGTCAAAGTTCAGTGGAGCGACGCCGAAGGAGACGCAACTTGGGAAACTGAAGCTAGAATACGCGCAGCCTACCCTTTTCTTTTCGAGGGTACATCTTTGATCTTTCTTTTTCCTTAAGTTGCGCTTTTATCTATCTTTTTTTAGGTATATCTCCTCGACCTTATCTTTTAGGAAGAAACCCTTTGGATGAAAACATGTAATTGAAACATGTTATGGATGATGGTTGCAAGTGGTTGCAAGTGATTGCTAGTGGTTGCTCGTGCTTGCATATACACACACAATCTAGGTTTTAGATCGGCTCAGTCACTTCATATTGCATATGTATAAATGTATTTGTATTCGTATATGGTTGAAGTTTAATGTGTTGTCATATGGATGTTGCATTTGTATGAATGATTGTGCACTCATGTAGAATCAAGAATAGGAGAATTTTCATACATAATGGATTCATGGCACTAACATAATTTGCATTAAGGAGGTCAACTGAATCAGTAGACCGCCTGATTTTGCATTAGATAAGTACATGTACACACACACACACTTCGCATATGATCATGAAGCATTAGAAGTCTTTTAAGGACAATGGATTCTCGTGTTTGATGGATGAGTAGATGGATGTTTGGATGTTTAGATGTACATTCTTCCTAAACTTGAAGATTTTGGGCACGAAATCCTTTTAAGTGGGGGAGAATGTAACACCCCATGTATTCTATAACAGTGAAATTCACAAATTAAAGTATAATTAATTTCAAATCAGAGAATTAAGGGAAACGGGATACGCCATTGCGTTCGTCTCGGAATTCTGCTTGAGATAGAGTCCGAGTTTGCGTAAAACGGACTCCGTATGAAGAAGATATGGCCTCCGGAAGTTTCAGAATTCAGTTTAAAATTCAAACAGACGAAAACAGCTCAGAAAAACCAATTTAAAATTCAAAATCGGGCCGGGTTGGTCAGGGCGGGAATTTTCCCGCCCTAGGGACCCAGGACGACTTGGTAGTCGACCTGGGGCTACCCAGGTCGACTGGGCAGTCGACCTGGGTCACCCGTGTCGACTGCCAAGTCGACACGGTGTCGACTGGCGTGTCGACCTGGCCCTTGAGCCAGGTCGAACCCAGCCCCCCTGGCTGGCCTGGTCTGTGTTTGGTCGATTTTCTGAGCCTTGCCTTATCACTAGGGCTAGGTGTCAGCTCCCGGTTGGTCTCTCCTTCAAACGAACGGCTATTATTAAACCAAGCTCCATCGACGGTCCTAATCAACTCACAAACTCTATAAAAAGGACCTAAGACTCACCCTAATTCACACAAACAAAAATGGAGATGAGACCGTCATGCTGCCGAGGAGAGACTAGGAATAGCCGTCAGAAACTGAGAGACAATTAGGAGATAATTCGAAAGCTTAAAGCAACGTCAATTAAATCAAAACAATGCCTACAACAAAGGATAGCATCTCCAAATTCAGAATTCAGATTCCTGAATTGAAGATTCGTCATACGTTGTAAGTAGAGTGCTATTCCGATGTGAATAAAAAATTGTGTTTTGATTTGTGTAAAGTGAGAAATGGAATTGTGGCGATAATAATCTATATTTGTATGTTATTTTGATTCTAAACGATTTGGAAATGTTATGGTACACGATTGGATATTTGCAAGTATGTGATTTATGTTGGAAGTTAACAACCATGTGTTGTGGTATTTTATTTGGGATTCATACAAGTATATGATTCATGTTAACAATCATATGTTGTGGTATTTTATTTAGGGATTCATACAAATATATGATTCATGTTAACAACCATATGTTGCGGTATTTTATTTGGGATTCATGCAAGTATACGATTCACTATTATGCCCATATGATGTACATACTTTTATGATCACTTTTAGTGTGTAAGTGGGACTCGACTAAGTACTATGGTTTATATGAATCTATGTTGGAATTGGCAAATCATGCTTTTGTATTAGAAACAAAAGTAAGCATTTTTATGAACATGACTAAACTATGTTTGGTGTTATGCCTAGTTGAAAACATGTTTTAGGCCTAAGTTGTTATCAAAATTATATGGTGATATATGTGACACATAATTAAGTTAGATTTACGTTCTAATTGCAAGTTTACATGAATAGACTAAAAAACATGATTTCATGTTTAGGTATTTTTATGCCATGATTATATGAATAGAATGGTTCATGTTTATGTATTGTTTATGCCATGATTATATGAATAGAATGGTTCATGTTTAAGTATTGTTTATGCCTTGATTATATGAATAGAATGACTCATGTTTAAGTATTGTTTATGCCATGATTATATGAATAGAATGACTCATGTTTAAGTATTGTTTATGCCATGATTATGTGCTATTACAATGCAAGTTCACATGTGCCTAATTCATGTTAATTGAATCGTTATGTTGCAAGTTCATGCGTTCACACTCCCCTTTTTATGTTACCTTATAAACACCATGTTATAAGCCTCCCCTTTTCATATGGCTAAGTTGGGTTTAAATGTTAAACCCAACATATCTTATATTGTAGCGAATGTGTAAAACGGGGGTAATGACGTTTGGGTTAAAATATAGAACATATGTGTTGACATGTTTGACGCATGCCAACAACCTTGAAAAACAATTAAGTGGTATAAATAAATTTTACCTAATAAAGATGAATTTGAATAATGAGCCGCAAATATTTACATATAAAAAGAAAAGAGACAAAATATGTAAATTTAGAAAATACGATGTGTTTAACCCGAGGTTGGATTGAGTTGTGATGTAAACCTACCCGGAACCGCCCGACAGTCCAATAGTCACAACAATACGGGTGGTTAAACACGTAGCCCAATAAAGACCCAAGGTTAGACTGAGTTGTAGCATAAGACTGCCCGGACCCAACCGACAACATGCAGCCACAACAATATCTGTCTAACGTGAGAGGTCAAGGCTTTAATAAGACAATTAAGGCTAAGTCAGGATTGATAGGATTAAGTAAATTAAATTAATACTTAATCAAAATGGAACATGCTAAACTATATAGACTGACTGGGGGGTTAGGTTTACAAAACACTTAACCAACTTAGCATGTTGGGTAGAAATAGAAAACCTAGTAGCGGGGGACCCTTTTCAGCAGTAACCCTACAAGGTGTATCAGGATACCCTGAACTAGGCAGGGTGGGGCACGATTAATGGGCTGACTGTAAGAGGTCAAATCGACGGCGGTGGTGCAGCAGTGTAGGTTCTAACGGGGTGCGGGCGTACACACACTCCGACGCAGAAAAATAAGGCACTGGGCACCAGTAGTATACCTGTGCATTCTAGAATTGTATCGGGCCGCCACCATGGGACTTGATACACCCCATGGTGGGACCAGCATAGCTAACTACAACAACGGAGGCCGTAAGACACATGTAACTATGCGAGTAGGAGCCGATCATTAGAAGTGGATCACTTCACCCTGATTATGAGGTGCCTGTTGGGAACTAGTTTATATGGGTACAGAGATTTATATGGGGTACGATAGTGTATTCGACCCTAGACAACTTAACTTAGTTTATGGTGCTTTCTCATTTCCAGTTTATGATTATCATACCCAGTTCTTTATTCATAGACTGAATAGTCCTAGACTTACTCAGGCTTTATGTCTGACTCTACTTTTCTTTCGCTTTCTTTTCTCTCATTTACCCCCCAGGTCCACAGGGAGGGAATACCGCAGCTTGACCAGCTTTCACATCCAGCTTGAAGAGAAAGAATGTATTGCTTGGATCTTTTTCGTTTTGGACTATGGCTTTGGACAGCAATTAGGGGACTTATGTAGTTTATTTATGTTTTCTTTATGCTTCTTTAAATAATGTAATCAAGATAGTTATGAAGATGTTATGTTTTTGGAAGTATTGTAAAACAAATTATGACAGGGTTTGTGTAACACGCATTTTGTTGAAATAAAAGTTGTTGGTGTTTCCCGCTGTTCAAAAAATATGTGTTCTTATATCTGTCTTGTATATCTTTGACTTATACTTATAAACCTCCACCAAAATTAGGGCATTCCCTTTGAGAGTGACCCTAACGGAGGTGGGGTGTTTCAATTGTAACCTTCGGCTTTGATACCAAATGTGGCACCCCACAACCGTTAATGTCACTCATAAGAGAATGCATTAAGTTTCGTGAAGCGCAATAGGTAATCATTACAATTTAAAAGACAGATAAAATAAACAGCAGAAAATTTTAACTTCATTATTAAAGTAAAGCATAGTTTCAAAAGTACATCAAAACCAATTACAACTTACCAAATGTCTCAAATCTTTCTTACAAACCATGCCATAAAATAAAATATTAAAGTACATAAAATCATATCCCTCGCCATAAGCCATACTAATGTAGAGAGCAAGTCAAAACGATACATCTCAAGAAATCCAAGTCCAAGCTGTAAGAGAAGTCCTTGTCACAGTTGAGTGCTTCCACCGTAAGGACCTGGTGGAAGAAAGAAAAAGGGTCAGACATAAAGTCATGCGAGTTCCATTTATTTTCAAATGTGCATAAAATAGAAATGCCAAGACAGAAAAATAAGACTGGACGAGAAAGGTACAGTGCCATATAAGCTAAATTTAACAGAGCAGTAGGATAGACAAAAATAACAGGAATAAACTATGATTGACTAAGGCTCCACATTTATATCTTAAACATGTATGTCTGCACCAATACTAGTACAACAAGTTTAACATGATTACACATCAGCATGATTAACAGCCGAATTAAGCAACAGGATTAGGCGTACCCTAATTACATAACCATATTAGGTGTTAACCTAATTACACAACAATAAGATTAGGTGTACTCTAATTACTGCCCAAGCGATCGGCTCCATACTACGTAAATACCTTATGTCAGTTCTAGCAGTAGAGTATATCACTCCCTAACCTAACAACTATATAACACAGGCCTATTTACTAGTGTTACGGTGTCTTATCTTCCCTATTCAGACTCATGCACGTTCATGACTCCGTCGGAACATGCCCGTATCCACCTCCATGTGAACTTCTTACTATCTAGTTCAGTAAAGCATGCCCTGGACCCTACCTAGTGCGAGACCCCTCTAACAAAATACCAACAGGGATATTGATTGATATGGGTTCCAAACAACATATTGACACAAGCCAAACCCCCTAAGCTTGTGCCCCCAAAACTAGGATTCAAGAGTCCCTAAAAACCGATACAACAGCAGAACGAGGGACCTCTTAGCTTATTAATACCCATGGTTAACGTAGCAGGTTTAGGTTTACTAAGAAGCATGTTTGTACTTATTACATGTCATTATGTTTACAACCCTTCCCTAAAACACCTACCTAGATGTATACAACTTCTACAACATTTCAGTTTATTAACCAACATCTGGTTGTCATTTACTTAATGTCTGTATTAAGACAAATCATGTCCAATACATATGCATACTATTTATCAACTATGTTCCCGATTTACAACATATACAGGTTTATGCATATTATCCATTTACAGCCAATATATACACATTATCCCTTTTTATCAGTTTACAGCAAGTCTAAACATGTGTACACTATCCTTTTTCCAAAATTGTGGTTAATCAGTCCCAATTAAATAACATGCCTAAATTCCTCTTTTTATATCATTCATTACTGCTCCAATTACATGCACACTCCAGTCCGGTATAGCCTAGGCTTCCAAAGGCCTAGACTTAGCATAAAATAAAAGGGAAAACAGAGGAAGAAGAATAGAATCAAATCACATAGGCATATAGGCAAGACTGGAAATAACATAAAATATAGAAAATGGGAAAAAGAAGATAGATACATAATACTTATTTTATCGAACATCAAAGGCAAATGTTTACTTATCATAACGGCATAGGTGATTAACAGTGAAAACATGTATAACATTTATCTTACTAACACTTCATGTCTAACCTAATTTTATTTAACAGTCAATTTATAGTCTAAGAAATCAAATCAGAAAATGACAGGGACTCATAGTGGGTCTTGGTAAAGAAGAGAATAAATCTCTTATATATATAACTATGCCATAGAAAGAGTCCAATCCAATCATTTTAGTTGTATGTATGCAAGTCCTGAATGTTGTCTTTGTGGATCATGACTTCAGCATCATTCCCCTATTTTTATTTTTATTTTTATTTTTAGAATAGATTATTAGAGGTAGAAGTTATGGAGAAATTGTGTGAATTGGGAATGGGAGAAGCCATTTATTTATAGGTTCACAAAGTCAACCTCAGCCTTTAGATTCTAGGTTTTTAATCTAGTCCGTACACTTAGCGCTAAGTCAACAACGAATATGGTCCGAAAAGCAGTCCAGATTCACTGCACGAATCTTCCTAAACTGTGTGTGGATCGACCCCTGGGTCGACCATAGGGTCAACCTATGGGTCGACCCGGTCCGAGTGTGGGTCGTCCCACAACGGTCTGGGTTCCAGCTTCTTTTCCCGCTCACCTCATTTTGACTTTTCTGGATTTTGTTTATATATATATGACCCTTATATGTATACAAACTTCCAATGCCCGTAACTTCTTCATACATTGTCCGTTTTACGCAAACCTGGGGACTATCTATACCAGAATTTCAAGACGAATGCAACGGTAATTATGTTTTCACTTAATTATGAATATTTAATTAAGTTACACCTAATTCATTTTCTTAAAGTATGATTATAGTGTATTAAATTTTAGGGTGTTACAATGGTCGATCCCCAAGCCGACTACCTTTAGAGTCAGCTTGTTTTTCTCGATGTTGTGTAGGAAAAGAGAATACCTCAATCTTTGGCTTGTCTTTCTTCTCTACGAGCTTCAAAAAATAATTCTTTTAATGAAGTAAAGGATCCTTACCAAGAATTCGACTTTGGACCTCATCCATATTTCTGTAAAACCTTGTAAAAAATTCAAAAAATGTTTCTTCTATAGCATTTTTTTAAATTTTACGGCATCTTTGATGCCATGCCACTTATGACTATAAAATATATCTAATTCATTCCATAAAATATTATAATAGTTTGTAACAGTAAGACTGCCTTGTTTTTTTATCATGAAGGTGAAACTTTGTCACAAATAATTAGGGCTGAATTTCCAGGGTTTGATTAGGTATCTTTCGCTAGTGTCTATAAATGGATAGAAAAAGGTAAGAAGAGATAAGTGCAGCAAATGTCAAAATGAGTTGATCATCCGAGCCATAACCATTGATTTTTCTAACTCCCATTGTCGATAGCTTGGATCTGACTAAGTTGGAGCTATAGTTTTCACAATGAGATAGCCCAACCATCCTTTTCCATGAAGGTAGAGTATCACAGATTGTGACCATTGGAAGAAATTTCTACCCTCAAGTTCATCAGAGGTGATTTGAAGAGAAGAAAAATCATCACCTAATGGGGTTGGAGCTTCTGGTTGAGCGAAGGTGGTTTGTGATGAAATCTTTGAATATTCTTCAGTTGTTTCAAAAGAATTTTTTGTTATAATTGATATACACCTTTTTTTCCAGATTACAGAGTGGCCCAAATTTCTGTCTGATACTATGAAATTTGGGTGTGGGCATAAACCGCATCGCAATACGAAAATTGTCCAGAACGGACCGCAAAAGAGGTGCGGAAAGACGCACCGAATCCTCTTTCTAAAGCAAATGACCCGAACCGAACTGACCCGCAATGATACGGTTCGGTTGCGGTTTGAACTTGGCCAAACCATATTAAACCAAACCGAACCGAATACCTGCACTAATAATCTTATAATAAAAATATAATTAATTCTTATCTATTTTTTTTATTTCAACGATACATATTCTATTTTCAGCGTATGTTTTTGTTATATTAATAATAATCGTTATCAGAAAACAAAGATTAATAGTTTAAGTATAATAGTTTCTATATCATTTTTTGGGCAACATTAGTTATAATTTTATTTGAGTTATTTTATTTAATGTTTATGCATCGTAAAATTGAAGTATTCATACACTTAGAAATCAATCTTTCAATTCAGGTTTGTACTGTATGTTTTAACCTTTAAGTGACAATGTCACACAATTATAAATTGATTGTTGATGTAAGTAATTCTCTTATTTGATATTTAATATAGGTTCAAACCGAACCAGACCAAAACTGGACTGTTTTACAACAAAACCGAACCATAACCGAACCGTTTGAATGGTTAGTATAATGGTTAATATTTTTAATCTGCCGTTTGATGCGGTGAGGAAGCGATTTGGGCTCCAACCTGCACCAAACCGAACCGCACCCACCCTAATGAAATCAGTGTAAAAGAAAAAAAACTTTTTATTCATTAAATTAAATAATGCAAACTGAAAAGCTCCTTAAATAACTATAGAATAAGCCTACGATCGTTACAACTAAGCCACTTTTCCAGGAAGACTATTATAATGGAGATATTATTACTAAACAACCAAAAATAGTAGGAATAATAAAACTAATCACATATGACATTTAACATAATACGTTATTTTATTCATAGTAATTAAAACGTTTATAGCAAATAATGTTTACAAATTTGTCGTACATTTCCATTGTGTAAATTCATATAAATAAACAATTGTATTATACTAGGTTGAAATTGTATGTAGCTTGCTGGTTGGTGAGGTAATAGTCCATAAGATCGAACCCACCAACCATCTTGACTGGAAATATTATGATGTGGATCTATGATGAAGTGATAACTCTTACCCTTACATATCATATGTGAAATCAATTTGTAAGTTCGAAGACTTCAGACATATTCATTCATGAGGGAATTTGATATGTCAAACTAAGTAGTTAGGTCCTAAGTAACAATAGTACAAGCAGATTTGATGTTATTATGAATCCAATTTTATGAGACTAAGGTCGTAATAACAATGAATATTTACTGCACTCACAATTAGGTGATGGCGAACACATTTAACGTGGGGTCGAGATGAGAGGAAAAGATTTTTATTTACTAGAGTTAAAGAAAGTAAATCATCACATCACATTCAATGCTTTGGAATTTTCCAATGCACACATTTTTTTCTTCGTATATTATTTTCAAGAATATGAGCAATCCTTTGTTCGAGAAGAAGAGCACTTATGTATTTTATTCTAGTTTAAAACATAATGCTACCAACATATTTGGAAGGTAGCAAAAATTTACATAGAACAAAATAAACAAAAAACCTATTAATCCTGAAGACTATAGTCACTAATATAGATAAAATGACAATAAAATATAATAAAATTTAGTAACTAAGCCAAGTCATCTAATATTAACTCTGATAATAGAACATACTAAATTAATCCAAGCGCCAATATACATAAAACTGAAGAAAAAAAACTTAACCATAAATTAGATTGACTAATAGAAGAAAAATAGACAAACTTAATATGATATAAGTAATAGAAGCAGAATAAACCAATAACGTTATATAAAGGTAATAACATATATGTATGGTAGTGGAATGAATAATAAATACTAAACAACAACATTTTACTGTTCAATAATTTGTTCAGAAAATATTACAACATAAAATTCACTAGCCTGCTTATTGATTGAAAATGTATTTATATTACTATTGTTATTTCTATTTTTAGTGGCTAAATTTTCCTGAACTAAATTAATACGGTTTTATAAACCTTATTATGGTACTCGTTGAAATTTACATTAATGCCTATTTTATATTAAAAAAATTGAAATCCAATTAAAATAAGAAAGACAATTGCATACAATAAATTTCAACAACAATATCAATAGTAGTGGAAACTCTTTGATTCTGTCAAAACATATGTATCAATAAACTATAGTAAGAGTAAAACCAATACAGATCTATAGAATCTATCTTACCAAAATATAAGGTTATGCCAGCATACTTCACAAGTATTATAACTATTTGTCGTATTGGAATAAAAAATATGAAGAAAATTTGTTAAAATAAAAATAGCGATATGACACTCAAAATATAAGCACGAAATATTTTTCAATTCCATATTATTGAAAAAACTTATTATCAACAATTATAATTTTTTTCATAATGTTTTCTAATTCCCATGCATAATTAACCACATATCTACTTTTCTTTTTTACATTTCCAAATATATTTAAATATGTTCGAATTTATTTGCGGAAAATTTAGAAACATATAAAATAAATGTGACTTATATATCTTATTCTGGTCCCAACATCAAATTCTTATTTCATTATCATTATCATTTTGTATTATTCAAATTTAGCACACAATAAGGAAAGCCAAGATAATGTATTATCAAATGGCATACAATTAAAACTAACCAATAGGAAATTTAATTTTGTTTGTAGATTTTTGAAATCAAGACATTTTTGAAACTATATATTTAAAAAAGTTCTTTAATTTCAAGAAGAGTAATATATATATATATATATCAAGAATCAATCAAATCTCATTCATTCATAAGTATCGAGATAATAACCAGTAATACAAAATAATTTCAACATAACCACCTCATATGTATATCAATGAGCAATACATGGTAGGCCTAATTTAAAAGAAAGGAGCAAATAATGATATTAAAGAAATGGCGATTGAAGATCGGAAATCTTCACATCAGAAGGACTACTCGTTGATGGTCTCAAATGTGTAGCTTCCATCTTAAGATTAGTTTTTTATTATAGTAGTGGTTTGGACGTATTTAGAGAATTTACGGATTTGCAAGGGCTTCTCTCCTTTTATTGGATAAGGAATAAAGCGCCTTTTGTTTCGTACAGTCCAAGAACGAACTTCTATGTATGTGTGTTTGATAATGTTTTTGTAAATTGATTGATCTTTACTAAACAAATCTCTGTTGGTGGCGAAGAAAAAATGTTATCTTAGCTTAACACCCTTCTTTGACACATTCAAAGGTGATATAGATAGTGATTATAGATTATATGTTATGAAATGATAGTATGACATACCAAGTAATTAATGTTGGAGAATGATGTCTTGATGACAACAACCTTATTTCAATTATCATTGATTATAAAATATATACTAACTTCTTTATCTAGAATATACACACACACACACACACACACACACACACACACATATATGCAGGATTTGTATACAAGAATTAATACTGAAGACTGTATAGTATAAGAGAATTTAAAGAATCAGAATTCAGAGTAGATTCAAGACCCATGAGTAATCTATATATCAATATGTCAAGAGTTCAAGATTAATATAATTATAGAGTCTAGATTTTGTAAGACTCTAAATAGCATTCCAGGTTCAAATCCAAATTCAAATTCTGTTTTTTCAATTTTTTTCCTCAATTCCCTCTATTATTGTTTTCCTCAATTCTCTCTATTTTTGTTTTTCTATTTTATTCTCAATCCTCTCTATTTTGTTTTTATATTTTTATTCTTCTTTGTTTTTTAAACTTAAGTTTTTATATATACTTTATTTATGTTTTATAGTTTAAAATCTTATAATTTTATAAATATATTTATATAGTTTAAAAATATGTTTTCATATGTTTTTCTATCATATAATATTGATTTACAACATTAGAATTTTATTCAAGAATTTCCAGAATTAGTTTCATATCAAAACACTTGAAAATGCTTTGGAAATCAATTTTGTACAAGGGTATGTCGACATATAAATACTAGTTGTTTTAATTTTGAAGGGAAGTGTCTTTTCACTATTTGAAAAGTTTCAGAAACATTTCCACCCTTCATTCTCTATAAAAAGAGGCCAAAACCAAATTTTCTAGCATCTCTTCTTCTCCATCTTCATCCGCTTTCATCCTACCATTATTCTTATTCATTTTTATGGTTTTTACACTTATACTCTGCCGAATTCACTTCTGAATTAATCAAACTTCTTCTCTCTACACTCTCTACTCTCTGAATCAAGTGCTATTGAAGAGTTATAGGGCTGTTTTGTAATTGCTTGGATTGAAAGATCTAATTTGTAAGTCAAGAGTAAACGGTTTTATCCTTGAATCCGTGGAATCAAGGTTTAGGAGTCGGTGTGCCCTTGTTGAGCCGTGATATCAATAGATAGGAGCCGGTGTCTCCTTGTTGAGCTGTGAAATCAAGGAGGGTGTACTTGGCTATTTGAAAATAGTAATAAAACTCTGCACAATCCAGTAGTGTGCGGGACTTGACGTAGGAGTGATCTGAACCAGTATAAAATCCGGTGTGTTCTTTCCTTTTCTGCATTTTCCTTTTTTCTGTTTATTTTGCATTTGTGTTTGAATTGATGTCTGTGATTGTGTTTGTGTTGTTTGATTCACTGCATAATTCTATTTAGATTTAAGTTTTGTTTAAAATTCTTACAAACACTATTCACCCAGCCCTCTAGTGTTTGCTTTGCCTTAACGATCCTTTTCGCAGTCCCTAACAATTGGTATCAGAGCAAGGCTTTCAAAAGATCATAATCTAATTTTTGAGAATTCGGTAAAATGGCAACCAATACTGGTAGTAATAATTGTTCTTTTATAGAGGGTCAATCCACTGTTAGACCACCACTATTTAATGGTTGTAATTATTCATATTGGGCATGTAGAATGAAAATCTATTTACAATCTATAGGATTAGACACATGTAATAGTACACAAAATGAATATGTTGAAGCAACAACTGCGTTTGCACAATGGAAAAATGAACAAAAGGCTGCTGCACAGAGCAATTCTAAAGCCATGAATATGTTATTTTGTTCATTATATAGAAAATCCATATGTAAAACTGCTCATGAGAACTTTACAAGTTACTCATGGAAGAACTAGTAAAGTTAAATAGACTAAGATAGGCATGCTAGTCAATCAATTTGAATTATTTAAAATGAATAAGAATGAGTCTATTTCAGATATATATTGCAGATTTCAAGAGATAGTGCATTCACTAACTACACTTAGAAAAACTTATTCTAAATCAGATCAAGTCAGAAAAATATTAAACTCATTAACTCAAGAATGGGATCAGAAGACTTTGGCTATAGAAGAAGCCAATGATGTTAATGAAATGAAGATTGAAGAGCTAATTGGGAATCTAATGTATTATGAAGTTCAATTACAGAAAAGAAAAGATAATAGATCAACTGAAAAAAGTCTATTGCACTGAAAGCCACAACAAATGATTCTGACTCGAGTGGTGAAGATGATGAAGAAACAACACTCATGACAAATCAGATTAGAAGATTCTTAATATATAGAAGGAAGGGGAATAATAAAGACAATTGAAATTTAAATGATGGACGATGCTTTAACTGCAACAAACCAGGGCATATAAGAAATTGTGTCCATATCCAGACAATTTTACTCAACAACCAAACAATTCAAATTCGTCAAGGAAAAGAAAGAAAGCATATGTAGCAACATTAGATAATTCAGATTAGTCATCAAGTGATGAAGAACCAGAAACCGGAAATACAAATATATGCTTTACAGTAATTCAGAATTCAGAAGACCATGAAGAAAAGGTTCAAAAAACCGGGTATGCATTAATTATATTTTAAATTTTATTTGGTTGAATGGTTGCTACTTTTGTTTTCTTTGATTTGGATTTAAAATTTAAACTATTTGAAATTTGGAATTCAAATTTGGAATTTAAAATAATAATATAATATTAAATTACCAATAAATTAATAAAATAAAATTGTTTGTATGTTCATTAGGATTAGAAGTATTTCAGGAAATCGTTAAACCTGAAATATAAATCGATAATCTAATTCAAAAATTGAAAAACCAATTTTCTTTTGAAATAAGTCATATATGTCGACATACAGAAATAAACATGTCGACATATCAAACAAATTTGAAATTTAAATTTTGAATTTCAAAAGTTTAAACTTTCAAACTTCCCTCCAATCTATTCACCAGCTCCCAAGGTCTGAAAAAGTATCCTTTCAATCTGAAAAGTTGTGCCTATTCAATTCATATCTATTCATTTTCTATATAAATACATCCTTTCTACTTTTCATTCACAACTCAAAATAACATTCTTCATATCTATCCTCCTCAAAACTATCATATCAATAGCTTCCTCAAGTTCATCTCAGAAATTGAAAATAACCAAAACCATAAAAGGTTATCTTTACAATGACAAAGAGGACAATAAAACCTATGGTGACTATTTGGCAAATGCTAAAGTCAACACGGGTGCTTTCGCTGTCTTTAGCAACTTTTCATCTTATGATCTCGTCTCTCTATTCCAACACAACGAAATCTTGAGTCTAATTGACTCTCGAGACAATGACGAAGTATGTTATCCTAAACTCGTGAAGATATTCTACGCAAATCTCAATCGTAGATTTTATCAAGGCAACGAAAATCAAATCTGGAGTAGTGTCAAGGGAACTCAAATTGTTCTCGACGCAGATCTTTTAGAAGAAATTCTAAATAGTATACGCAAGGGCACGGATTTCTCAACTTTCGCTATTGATGAAACCAATTTTGAAACCCATCACGGTATCTTTGAAGATGGTGCCTCAGAGGATTTCAAAAATCATTTCTTTCATCCAAAAACAAGAATTGTCAACCTTCTTATTCAACACACCATCACTCCTTGTTCCGGAAATTACAAATATCTAACTCTAAAAGTCCAAAAGGCTCTCTTTGCCATTATGGGTAATTACCTTATCAATTGGGCCAATATGATTCTAAATGAATTTAAGCTCATAGATGTATCCTCAAGAGAAAACACACTATTATGATGTTTATCACTCGCATTTTCAAATACTTTGGAGTTGATCTTCATGGAGAAGAATTTGTTCCTAGGAAAGAATTTTCCACATCATACATTCATCTCATGCAAATTCCCAACACTTTTAAACCTTATGAGACATATGAGGCCAACAAGCTCGATTGCAACAAGAGCATGACCTAACGGAAGAAGTTTAACAAGAAGCTTTCCAAAATGACCAAATTCATGGTCAAGATAGGAACAAAGCTTGGAATTTCATCTTCCTCATCATCATCCAAAAACTAGGCCATCTAGTTTAATCTATCTTTATAATTTTCCGTGTATTTGCTTCCGAATCTCGTATTTAAATGTGTCTTGTTTAGTTGGATGTATTTGTATTTTATTAAGTAATGAATGGAGTATTATTTCTGTTTAAATCATCTTTATGTTTCTGAAAAATCATAAAATATATTGTAAAAATCAAAAGAATTCAAAATTTCAAAATTTTCAAAAACATGCTATATCATGTCGACATAACAGAAGATGTATGTCGACATATAACAGAAAAATTTTCAAATTTTTTCAAATTTCAAAATTAAAATAACTACTATTCAAAATCCAACGAATTCCAGACCCTATTTAAGTCTATTTCATCCAGAAAACTATATATTTTTCATTACTCCTTCTTTAATCATTTCTCATCAAATCCATGGAAAATCCTATTCATAATCTAAGTTAAAATCTAGAGGAAACTCTCAATTCATTCAAAAACATTCTCTCTATCATTCTACAAAAGCGTCATCTTAAATTGAGTCAAATAAAGATGTTCAAACAACAAGAAAAGCACTTTGACGCAATGCGATGGCTAATCTCTTCTCTTTTCAGAGATGAAGAAAATAATCTCGCAAAGGCTCCACCAACGAAAGAGGATGAAGATTGGGAAGTAATTAAGAAGGATCCCATCTTTGGAGAAGATGGTTGGGTTGAAGTTCCAAGAGAAGTTTAATTATTTGGTACGATTTGATTGATTTGTTTAATTACTCTAAAAACATATGGTGTGATTTGATTTAGACTATATTTATTGGAACTTGTAAATATTAAGACATATGGTGTTATTTAGTTTGGATTGGTTTGCATATAAATTAGACAAACATATGTAATAATGATACTTGATTTGGTTTGTGTTTAATCATTATATTAAGTATCATTCTCTTTAGTTTAAATAGATTAGAATTAGTTAATAAATTAAGGGGGAGTATTTTTTAAGGATAGTTACTTATATTCTATTCATAGTGTTATTCAATTTAGGTGTAGTATTTTTAGGAATATTATTTAGATTCTACAATTGTTTAACTTACGGGAAGCATCTTTAATCTTTCTTTTTGATAAAGCCAAAGGGGGAGAAATTATAAAATATAGCCATAGTTTTATAGAATTCTTATAGACAAGGGGAGTATAAGAGGATCATCATCAAACAGGTATATATAGGTATGATATTTTATAAACTAAGGTTGTCATCATCAAAAAGGGGGAGATTGTTGGAGAATGGAGTTTTGATGTAACGACCCGGAAAATCTGAATCAATTTAAAAATTTTGAATTAGCTAAAATAGTGGATTTTAAATATTTAAAAAAAATATTTTAAATAATAGCAATGAAAAGTGAGTTTGAATCGACGTTGGAAAACGAATATAATTAATTCTAATTATAAACAAGGCCTGAATTGGCGCGGTAGTTTCAAAATTTGAATTCAAACTTTGACTGGCTGTACCGTGTGCAAAACAAAACGGATTTAAGTGAAACCAAAAATATTTAAATCTGTTAGTGAATACCTTTCTAAAGAATCTGAAAAATCGAAGTTTCATAGAGGGATGCAAAAGTTATGGCCAAATGAATTTTCAGAAAGGTCGCTATGGAATTTATATAGCCCGTGAAATTGGCCATTTTGCAAACGACCTCGGAATTCGACGAAACCACTTTTGTTGGATTCAAGATGTGAAGTTATTGCTAGGTTTCAAATTTCATAATTTTTGAATCTAGTATGTGAGCGTGGCAAAGGAAAACGTGTTTTGGTCAATTATAGTTAAATTGGATCGACCAGAAATGGGCCTTTTTGCAAACGGTCTCAGAATTCGACGAAACTAGTTTTGTTGGGACCGTATCATCAAAACATATCCAGATTTATTTTTCTGGAATTTTTCGAATTAGTTTGTGGCCCTAGCAAATTTAAATGTACGTTCAAATCGAATATTGAATGTTATATATTTTAAATTGAATGAAAACTGACTAAAACAGTCGAATGGGCCTTCGAAACATATCCCATTATGTTTGGAATGGGGGTAAAACGGTAGGGACGACAGTCGTTGGGTTTGGATTGGTGTTAGTACGTAAAGAGGGGTATTTTTGGATTTTAAAAATTTATAAATATAAAAAAAATCATTGGTCAAACTATTATCTCTCTCCTCGATATCCTTCAGCGACGAACGGCGGCCAGCGTTCAAACTTTCCCATCCACTTTTCGGCGAAACCACGCCTCGATAGACCCAGCCACAGTTGAACTTTTCGAAGAGCTCGACGCCCTCTTCAAATCAACACCAGTAGCACCCCATCTCATCGCCCCAGTCTCGAGTTTCTAGCCCAAGAAGTCGCACCATTTGCGGCGCCGGATCTCCTTCCTCCGACCATCGTTCGGCGTGAAACCACTAGCGCCGAGGGCGCCTCTCCTTCCTCTTCCAGGTCGCGGTAGCCGATTGTCCCATCGCGCAACGGTTTGGATGTAAATCCAAACCTAGTTTGGAACGCGTTGAACTGAGGTACGGCTTGCTTTATTTAAACTGAAATTAACACTTTAAAGTGTTGCAAAACTTTGAAAAATCGTATCTTTTTCGTGTATTGATGAAATTCGATGAAATAGGAAACATCGTGACCGTGTGGACGTCTTCTACATTCTAGAAGAGACCGCATATTTTTCTGAGCCTTCTGCTATTTTTGGTGGAGTGGAACCCAATGTGAGATTTCTAAATTATAAACGATATGGAAAACGACGATGTATAAATTATATAGTCGATGTATGAGTTATATAAGCGTTGTACACCTCATGTATAAGCGTTGTATAAGTTGTACGTTCGATGTATAAGTTATATATGCATGGTAAAAATTATATATGTGTTGAAATAGAAGTGAAATGCTATATATATATATATATATATATATATATATATATATATACGCCCCTCGTTCACAAACCATGGACGATATTTATTGGTTGTGATTGGTGTGAAAATTGATTGATAGCGAATGGTTGATTGGAATTGTTTGTGGTTGATATTGATTGATTGTGGTTGAAAAATACCCGTTTGTGGTTGAGAAATATTTGGTTGAAACCACATAGGTTAGTTTGTGGAAATGAAAAAAATATACATGCCGCCTGCGTGCGAACTAGATGCATGATTTCCCATTGTCAAAAGCTACGAGGCTTTAAGGTAGAACGAGGAGCCGTACTAGGGACGGTCCCGGTTTTAATTACCCTGCCGTTATGCTGCCGAATTCAGTTTATTTCCATAAATCAAGCAAATTCAGTTTATTTCCATTCCATATCGCTTACGATATTTTATAACTATTTATCGCTATTTTTATTTATTTTAAAATAGCCATTTTATTCAAAACGACGCTTCGGGCCATAAGGCGGCCGTGGCGCTGTTTTTCTTCAGATTTGATTTACACATATCTGAAAATCTAACCGTTGGATCCTCACAAAATTTACATCATTAGAAAGGTCTTTTCAAAACGAATCCAACGGTTCTAGTTTCGGGAAAATCCGACGGTCGGATCTCCCGGTACAATCGTTTGACTTTTCGATTTCAAAATACGAACTGCAGCGTCGTTATTCGATTAAATATATAATTATATTTATATATATATATAAATATAATCGCTTCTGGCGCTGTTTTTCTTCAGATTTGAATTAAACATTCCAGACAATCCAACCGTTGGATTTTTACAAGGTTGGTGCCGTTGGAAAGATTATTCCAAGGCGAACCCGACGGTTGAGGTTTCGGGGAAATCCAATGGTCGGATTTCCCGCACTAGTCGTTTGAAATCACGGTTTCAAAATACGAACTGCACGGCTTCGTTTCGTTTTAATTTTATTTGTTTTTATATATTTATATAAATATAGTTCATTCAACAATTTCAATATCGTTTTCACTTCAAATATTTTTCTAACACCTTAAATTTTGGAAAAATTTCGCCATAACCTCCCCTGCACCGGGAGCATCGGAAAATCGCAAATAGCGTTCCCGGTCCTTCTAATCTCAAAAAGAAAAAGAAGAAGCCAAGCGGCTAGCCAACAGGCTCAAAATCATCACCCAAACAAATCAGTAAATGTGTACCTATTTGTCGGGCACAAAATTTTATTCCTCTTCTCTAGCCCCTTTGCTATAACCTGTTCAATGAATATTGCATGTACATATATATATACAGTTCTTATCATTTATCAATTTCTATTCGACTTCATATTTGATTTCTATTTGGTTTAAAAACTCCATTCATTCTAATGTTACATAAATAGGTGCAAATCATTTCATTAGCTAATTAATGAATATTTCAACTCATATATGTTTATTTTGAACAAGTGGCTATTTTTAACACTTCACATTTCAACGATTCATGCATACAATAAAAATGTGATTTTTATTGTAAAACAATTCATTTCAAAACACTATTTTTCTATATAGTTCATATAGTCGATAAAAGGTGATTTTTTTATTATCAAACAATTTATTTCAAAATATGAATACCATTCAACACATGAATTTCTAAACAACGAATGAATATCAATTCAACACATGAATGTTTTCAATAGTTTCTATATATAGATAAAAATGTGATTTTTATTATCGAACAATTTATTTCAAAATATGAATACCATTCAACACATGAATTTCTAAACAACGAATGAATATCAATTCAACACATGAATGTTTTCTATGGTTTCTATATATAGATAAAAATGTGATTTTTATTATCGAACAATTTATTTCAAAATATGAATACCATTCAACACATGAATTTCTAAACAACGAATGAATATCAATTCAACACATGAATGTTTTCTATGGTTTCTATATATAGATAAAAATGTGATTTTTATTATCGAACAATTTATTTCAAAATATGAATACCATTCAACACATGAATTTCTAAACAACGAATGAATATCAATTCAACACATGAATGTTTTCTATACAATGAATAAATATAGTTTAAGCATATGAAAATAATTCAAACACACAAATATTATTCAAAATTTCGGCAGCATAACGGCAGGGTAGTTACACCGGCACCGTCCCTAGTACGGCTCCTCGCTCTACCTTAAAACCTCGCGGTTTTTGACAATGGGAATCATTCATCTAGTTCGCACGCAGGCGGCATGTATATATTTATTTCATTTCCACAAACTAATCCTAAGTGGTTTCAACCAAATATTTCACAACCACAAACGGGTATTTTTCAACCACAATCAACCAATATCAATCTCAAACAATCCCAAACAATCATTCAATTTTCACAACAATTTCAACCAATAAATATCGTCCATGGTTTGTGGACGAGGGGCGTATATATATATATATATATATATAT
The DNA here is from genome assembly GCA_030737875.1 of Allium sativum. NCBI lineage: Eukaryota > Viridiplantae > Streptophyta > Magnoliopsida > Asparagales > Amaryllidaceae > Allium > Allium sativum. Next base: position 671,499,110 of record CM060909.1, on the reverse strand, counting down.
ATTTATATATAGCTATTCACTTTCATTTTCAACACATATATAATATATAATTTTTAAATCAGAAATCTCACCAATAGCTATCCAACTGCACGACACTTCTTAATAGAAATCTTCGCCTATTTGTCGCTTTCACCCGTATTCTCTGCATATGTAAAAATAGAATTTTTACTATGCTATTCAATATATAAAAATCGAATTTTGACTTCGCTATTCAATATATAAAAATATGATTTTTACTTTTGCTTTCAACATATAAAAATATGATTTTTACTTTTGCTTTCAACATATAAAAATATGATTTTTACTTTTGCTTTCAACATATAAAAATATGATTTTTACTTTTGCTTTCAACATATAAAAATATGATTTTTACTTTTGCTTTCAACATATAAAAATATGATTTTTACTTTTGCTTTCAACATATAAAAATATGATCTTTACTTTTGCTTTCAACATATAAAAATATGATTTTTACTTTTGCAAGTTCAAATCTTTTTCTACTAAAAGATTAAACCTTTTTTCCTATTTTAAAGTTCAAAATAAAATCAGTTTTTCTCTTTTATAAAAATGCAGTTTTTAGTTTCTTTTTAAAAAAAAACAGTTTTTAAAATCTTTTAAAAAATCTCAGTTTTACTTTATAAATAAATCAGTTTTATTCTTTATAAATTAATCAGTTTTATTCTTTTTTTTTAAATCTCAGTTTTTATACTTTTTATAAATCAGTTTTATTCTTTTTATAAATCAGTTTTAATACTTTTTATAAAAACAGTTTATATATAAAATAAAAATAAAATATAATTAAAAACTTACAGAGGAGCGGGGGGGGGGGGGGGGGAGGAGACGACGTCGGCGGCTCAGGTGGCGTTCGTGGAGGTGTCGCGGCAGGGTTCCAGGCTTCGACGGGGGGGGGGGGGGCTGCTTCGTCGGTGATGTCTCGAGGGGGGCTGCTTCGTCGGTGATGTCGAGGGGGGGCTTCGAGGTACGGCGGCGATGATGGGCTCGTCGGCGTCAGGTCTTTAGGGGGGCGACGGCTTCGATTGCTCTAGGGTTTCTTTTTTTTTCGCTTTCTGATTTGAAATTATAATGAACGGGGGGGCCAAGCAGAAGGAAAAGGGGGAGAAAGAATATATTTTATATTATATATATTTTTTTATTTAATTATTTAATTATTCAAAAAGGTTGACTTTTACATACGACCTCGAAACGAGGTCCACCGCCTGTCGTCCATAGCGTTATACCCCTATTCCGAACACAATGGGATATGTATCGCAAGCTGATTTGATCGTTACAATCAGTTTCCGTTGAATTTACATTTAAATCACTATATTGAATTTTAAACGTACATTTCAATTTACCGGGGTCACATACTAACTAGAAAAATTCTAGAAAAATATTTTCTAGCTTCGTATTGACGATACGGTCCTAACAAAACTAGTTTCGTCGAATTCTGAGACCGTTTGAAAAATGGCCAATTTCCAGTCGATAAAAATCAACGGAAACTGGTCAAACGCGTTTTCTTTTGCCACGCTCACATATTGATTCGAAAAATTATGAAATTTGAAACCTAGCAATAACTTGACACTGCGGACCCAACAAAAGTGGTTTCGTCGAAATCCGAGGTCATCTGCAAAATGTCCATTTTTAAGGGCCTGAATTCCATAGCGACTATTCAGAATTTTCAACTGGACATACCTTTTGATTCCCGCTATCAAATTTCGATTGGTCGGATTCGTTAGAAAGATATCATCAATTAGATACTAATGTTTTTGGTCTCACTAAAATCCGGATTGTTTTGCACCCGGTATATTCAATTGAAGTTTGAAATCGAATTATCGAACTACCGCGCCATTTTCAATTCTATATATAATTATAATTAATTATATTCGTTTTCAAATGTCGATTTCAACTCAGTTTTCATCGCCATTACTTAAAATATTTATTTTAAATATTTAAAATCCATTATTTTAGCCAATTAAAAAATTTTAAATTGGTTCAGATTTTCTGGGTCGTTACAATCTCCCCCACTTAAAACTTTTCGTCCCCGAAAAGGAATAGAGTCGAAAGTGGTTTGATAAATCTACAATCCCACAATACAACAACCAATTTGTTCTTTATATTCAGAGTATAGAATAAACAATGCACATCCATGGGAAGAAAATAGCAACAGAATAGAGAATTAAACGGTAATGCAAAGTAGGGTAAATGTACCTTGCACCGGAGTCATTCAGAGATATCTACTCGGCATCTAGGATAAGCTTTCTGAATGCTCTCCTCAGTTTCCCAAGTACAATCTCGCGGATCTCCACTCCATTGCACTTTGACTAAGTGAACCTTCTTGTTCCTCAGCTCTTTGGTTTCTTTGCCGATGATCTTTAGCGGCTCTCGCCTCACAGCTAATTCTGGAGTAATTTCAATATCCTGCTGAGCTGCTTCTTCCACGATCAAGTCTGGATCATGAACGTGCTTTCGAAGTTGAGATATATGAAATACATCATGCACTCCAGGCAACCAATCAGGAAGTTTGACCCTATATGCGAGAGTCCCAATCCGTTCCAGAATAGGAAACGGACCAATGAATTTGGGTGCCAACTTTCCAGTTTTACCGAACCGGATAACTCCTCTCATCGGCGATACTTTCAAATATACATAGTCGCCAACTTCAAAGGATATATCTCTTCTTCTTCTATCGGCATAGCTCTTTTGTCGGCTTTGAGCGGCGAGTAATCGCTTCTTAATAAAATCAACTTTGTCGGCAGCTTCCCGAATCATATCAGGACCCAACACAAGTCTATTTCCTGGCTCGACCCAACAAGCAGGAGATCGGCACGGTCTACCATACAATGCTTCGAATGGCGACATTGTCAGACTCGCCTGGTAGCTGTTGTTATAAGAGAATTCAGCCAAATGCAGATTGTCTTCCCATGATCCACCGAAATCTATAACACAAGCCCGCAATAGATCTTCTAAAATGCGATTCACCCTCTCAGTCTGACCGTCTGTCTGAGGATGATAAGCGGTGCTCAAGTTTAACTTCGTTCCCAGTTCGACTTGAAATGCCTCCCAGAATTTACTAGTGAATATCGTATCTCTATCACTTACTATGCTAAGCGGCACTCCATGTAGTCTAACTATTTCCCTGAAGTATATCTGCGCCAGACTCTGAGCAGTTCTGTTTGATCTGACAGGTATAAAATGGGCGGTCTTCGTGAAGCGATCTACGATCACCCAAATACTGTCATTCCCTTTTCTGGTTCTGGGCAAACCATCAATGAAATCCATAGAAATATGCTCCCACTTCCAACCAGGAACTTCCAGTGGTTGTAATAATCCAGCCAATTTCTGTTGGTCGCTTTTAACTAGCTGGCAAGTAGGGCATCGACTAACATATATTGAGATGTCTCTTTTTAACGACTTCCACCAGAATGTGCGTTTGATGTCGTTATACATTTTATTCACACCCGGATGGATACTGAGCTTAGATTTGTGACATTCATCAAGCACTTCTCTTCTTAATTCAGGAATATCTGGAACGCAAATTCGCCCTTCTAACCTCAGAATCCCTTCGCTGTCTAGCTGGAAATCCGAAGCATTGCCTTCACGAATTCACTGACTTATTCCTTTGATAAATTGGTCGTCTTCTTGGAGAGCCAATATCTTATCAATCAACGAAGTCGCAATGATGAAACTGGCGATCGTTTCATTCTTTCGGCTTAACGCATCAGCCACGACATTGGCTTTCCCTGGAGTATATATAATTTCAAAGTCATATGCTGCAAGAAACTCCAGCCAACGTTGCTGCCTCAAATTCAAGTCCTTCTGAGTGAACAGATACTTTAACGACTGGTGATCTGTAAACAGTTCAAATCCCTCGCCCAGAAGATAGTGTCTCCAGATTTTCAAAGAGAATATGATAGCCAATAACTCAAGATCATGAGTTACATAGTTCTTCTCGTGTGGCTTAAGTTGACGGCTAGCATAAGCAATTACTTGGCCTCTTTGCATTAACACTGCGCCGAGGCCTTCTCTAGAAGCATCAGTCCACACTTTTAAATCCTGGTTGCCATCTATAATGGTTAACACTGGAGCTGTAGTTAATCTCAACTTTAGCTCTTCGAAAGCCTCCTCACTTTCCTGAGTCCATTTGAACTTAGAATGCTTCTTTGTAAGCTTCGTTAAGTGGCCAGATATCTTCGAAAAGTCTTTAACGAACTTTCGGTAATAGCTAGCCAATCCGAGAAAACTGCGGACTTCAGTGGGAGTACTGGGCTGTTTCCAATTCTGAATAGCTGTGATTTTGCTTGGATCCACAGCGATTCCATCTTTCGATACTACATGGCCCAGGAATTTCACTTCATCTTGCCAGAATATACATTTGGAAAACTTGGCTTTCAATACATTCCTTCTGAGGATTTCTAACACTTGTTCCAGATGCTTTTCATGTTCGGCCTTTGATTTAGAGAAGATTAGAATATCATCAATAAAAACCAGAACAAATTTATTCAATACTCCTCTGAATACTCGGTTCATCAGATCGACGAAATAAGCTGGAGCGTTACATAAGCCGAATGGCATTACTAACCACTCGTAGAATAAGTCGGGGCCTCGGAATGCTGTCATTGGAACACACTCTTCGACAATTCGAAGTTGATGGAAACCTGTAGCTAGGTCCATTCGGGAAAATACTTGTGCTCCATTTAATCGATCCAACAAATCATCAATCCGCGGCAATGGATATTTGTTCTTTATGGTCTGCTTGTTTAGATCACGATAATCCACACATAGACGTAGAGTACCGTCAGATTTTGGGACAAACACCACTGCTGCACCCCAATCAGAGAAACTAGGCCTGATCAGACCTTTCCATACTAGCTGTCGCGTTTGATTGTCTAATTCCTCTTTCTCTTTCAAGGACATTCTTCGTATAGCGTGAACTACCGGCCTTGCATTGGGAATTAAAGCAATCTTGAAATCTATTTCTCTCTGCGGAGGTAAGCGAACGACTTCCTCAAACACATCCGCATAATCCTTGAGACAGGAATATCTTTAATGAGGTCAGGAATATTCTCAGTGATTTCAGGGATATTTTCTATTTGGGCTGGAGAAACATCGAGAGCTGACCAGAAATCTTTTCTATTTGAAGTCGGGCCTTCACATGGTATGGTTATATAATTCCCCGATTGGGCCTTTGCTTTAACCACTCTCTCGGCGCATTTAACTTCAGCTTCATATTTGGTTAGCCAATCCAATCCCAGAATAAGATCGAATTCATTAAAATTCATGATGATAGAGACAATGGGGAATTTATAGCAAGAAAAAGAGACGGGCACTGCACAAATCCAACTGAGATTGATGGAACCCCCAACTGGATTCTGAACAGTCATGGGCTCTTTGAGCTTTTTCAAATTCAAGTCCAGTTTCTTGACTGCACTCTTTGCAATAAAGCTTCGCGACGCGCCTGTGTCAAACAGTACTTTAACTGGAATGTTTTTGACATTGAGCGTGCCTTCCAAAACATCAGATCTTCCCTGATTATCCGAAGGTGCCGAGGTTTCTGCTACTTCATTTACTTGAGCCCCCTTGGTTGCCTTTAACAGCCGGCAATCCTGTTTTACATGACCAAACCGATGGCAAATGCTGCATTCTCTAGTCTCTTGAAACTTCTTAATAGACTCAGATCCTTTCTTTCTTTGTTTCTTTAGTGATCGGCAACTTATCGAGAGATGTCCTTGCTTATTGCAGTTAGAGCATACAGTTGTCGTTACTAGTTTCTCCTCTGATTTGGCCCTTTTTCTCTTGGCACTGGCCATCTTACTGATCTCAGACATTGTACTTGCCTCAGGAATATCAGTTTCCGACTCTGCTATGTCACTACAACAAACTTCTTCTTCGTCGCGCAACATTCCTTTCTTGTCTAGATCTTCGTATTGATAAGCCATATAAATCATTTCTGAGAAAGGAAGCTTCACATGCCCCAATACTTTATTCCGGTATTTCCTTTGAAGCCCGTGAATAAATCTCAGATTTTTCCTCTTTGGGTCTTGAATTAGGTGAGGAGCAAAGTGAGAAAGTTCATTGAATTTCTTATGATATTCGGGAATGGTCATGTCACCTTGTATTAGATAAGAAAATTCATCACATAGTCGTTCAGTTGCTTCGGGAGGAGCAAATCTTTCTAAGAAAATCACTTTGAATCTGTCCCAGGTGATATCACCTTCTGGATTATTCTCTATAACTGAATCCCACCAAAACAAAGCTTCATCTTTGAGTGCCCAGGAGGCCAGCAATCTTTTCTGGTCATCCCTCAGCTTTAATGCTTCGAAGATTTTCTCAGCCGAACGAATCCAAGCTTGTGTCTTCATAATAGATTCTTCACTAGAGAACGGTATTCCACCCATATTTCGATATTTGATTAATAGGGCCTCAATATCCGGTTCTGCATTCCTTCTGCTTCTGACACTCATTTTTCTAGTACTTCTGCAAATGTCAGATCAAGTGTCAGGTCACAGAAAAGGTATTTTAAAATATAGAAACACATACTTTAAATGTAAATGTGTCTATCAAGGTGTAATTTCATTCTGCTTTACTCATACTAGGATATTACTGATCCTATCTGTATAGAGTTGCCCATCCTAGAACACTACTGGTTCTATTTCTGACGAGTTCGTTCAAATGTTATATTCCAGAACTAAGCTTAACCAAAGCTCTGATACCACGTTGAGACGACCCGATTTCCCGTTCTCACGGAAACAAGGTTATCTTTGGAATATAACACAGAAACATATAATAGCAGAACAGAATTAAATAAATACACCAGAATGAACAACGAAATATACTGGGTAAAAGTAATCATCAGAGTTACACAGTATACAGGATCTTACTTAGTACAAATACAGTTCAGCTATACATAAATGTCTACAGCGGAAATAAACAAAATATGTACAATAGGAGCTGAACAGCATAAAAGAAATAAATGATAGAATCCATCTTCAGCTCCAGCTATCCAGAAAGAACCAGCTAAACCTGAATACAAGGCTGCCCGTATAGAAAAAGGGGCACCCGAGTTTGAGAGTGAAACAAACTACGAGTCAGTCATGGGACTGGTATGAGAAATCCACTCAACACATATATAATTGGCTAATCACAGGACCACGCCACTTTCGTGGAACGGGTTTACTCCATTGGATTGCCAGTGCTTTAAAACAAATCTTTCTTTTAAACATCGCTATGCTTTTTATAAAAATGAAGCCGTTATAAGACTCAGTTCCCATCACACAATGCAACGCAAACCGGAGGATAGAGTTTTTACCTTATAACAGCCAAAATATGATTGATACGAATAAAACAAAGGCATTTGATATTATTGCTAGTGTATATATGTTTTGAAAACAATTTCAAATCATAACTATCAATCATAGACGACATGAGCGTCCCATGCCACTATGTCGCCAAATGTATATATATAAAATCGAAACCGCATCGTCACGTATTTGGAAATTGGATTTCTGTCATGAACCAAGACAAAAGATAGTCCTTACCGAATTCGTGACTCTCTAGCCCGAGCCACCGGAACAGCCGCAACTGCCCCTTGGAGCGACAGGGCCGGTCCACCGATGTGGATTATAGTGCCTGAACAATACGTTTCCCCGCCCTTTGGGGCGTAAACGAGCCAACGAATGACTCTATCGGACCCGGATCGTCCGATCAAACCGAGGCGCCTCGCAACAGCAACAACCACATAGGTGAAAAGTATATAAATGTCAGGGCTGGTAGGTCACTGACACCACCCTAGCTAGAAAGAAACGCATGCCCTCCCTGAGGTCCTTCTCCAGTTTTAGGTTCATACCGGGGTGTGAGGCTCGCGAATTCACGTTATACACAAAGCTACGCCACACAGGCGGTGCTTTGATCATCACCACAAGACTTTGCTTTTCAACAGAAGCCCTGATCACTGCATCTTAGCATGCCACACAGGCAATTCACGCCATGCGATTGATGTCCATCGATATACAACCTCTGAGCTCGTACGTCTCAGAGAAGGGCGTTAAGCAAAAGAATAAATTCTCCGCCGCCAAACAGATGTATATTTAACAGAGATCAATCAACATAGAATATAATCCAATGTCGGACACACAGTCCATTTACAAGTCCGTTCTGGGTCTGAACGAAACCGGAGGCACTAAATACCTCGCAAACCCTTTGATCAACACGTACGTCTGAACGATCACCACTCATTATCCATATTTCGGGATGCCTCCCAATCAGGACCTCGGTTACCATCCAAACGAGGTGAAGATCTCCGGTCTTCGACCATCGTCTTCATCTTCGAATTTCAATCGTCGGTCGATTATTCGAAATGAGAATTAACTCGGCCTTTTCAAATAATTCACGTATATTTAGAATTTCAAATCGATTTATTTCAATGGTTAAATTATTCGACAACACCAATTGTGTTCTTTAATATAGTTTTCACACCAAACACATTCAACCATCAAACATCACATAAATCAAGCAAATTCAGTTTATTTCCATTCCATATCGCTTACGATATTTTATAACTATTTATGGCTATTTTTATTTATTTTAAAATAGCCATTTTATTCAAAACGACGCTTCGGGCCATAAGGCGGCCGTGGCGCTGTTTTTCTTCAGATTTGATTTACACATATCTGAAAATCTAACCGTTGGATCCTCACAAAATTTACATCATTAGAAAGGTCTTTTCAAAACGAATCCAACGGTTCCAGTTTCGGGAAAATCCGACGGTCGGATCTCCCGGTACAATCGTTTGACTTTTCGATTTCAAAATACGAACTGCAGCGTCGTTATTCGATTAAATATATAATTATATTTATATATATATATATAAATATAATCGCTTCTGGCGCTGTTTTTCTTCAGATTTGAATTAAACATTCCAGACAATCCAACCGTTGGATTTTTACAAGGTTGGTGCCGTTGGAAAGATTATTCCAAGGCGAACCCGACGGTTGAGGTTTCGGGGAAATCCAATGGTCGGATTTCCCGCACTAGTCGTTTGAAATCACGGTTTCAAAATACGAACTGCACGGCTTCGTTTCGTTTTAATTTTATTTATATTTATATATTTATATAAATATAGTTCATTCAACAATTTCAATATCGTTTTCACTTCAAATATTTTTCTAACACCTTAAATTTTGGAAAAATTTCGCCATAACCTCCCCTGCACCGGGAGCATCGGAAAATCGCAAATAGCGTTCCCGGTCCTTCTAATCTCAAAAAGAAAAAGAAGAAGCCAAGCGGCTAGCCAACAGGCTCAAAATCATCACCCAAACAAATCAGTAAATGTGTACCTATTTGTCGGGCACAAAATTTTATTCCTCTTCTCTAGCCCCTTTGCTATAACCTGTTCAATGAATATTGCATGTACATATATATATATACAGTTCTTATCATTTATCAATTTCTATTCGACTTCATATTTGATTTCTATTTGGTTTAAAAACTCCATTCATTCTAATGTTACATAAATAGGTGCAAATCATTTCATTAGCTAATTAATGAATATTTCAACTCATATATGTTTATTTTGAACAAGTGGCTATTTTTAACACTTAGCATTTCAACGATTCATGCATACAATAAAAATGTGATTTTTATTGTAAAACAATTCATTTCAAAACACTATTTTTCTATATAGTTCATATAGTCGATAAAAGGTGATTTTTTTATTATCAAACAATTTATTTCAAAATATGAATACCATTCAACACATGAATTTCTAAACAACGAATGAATATCAATTCAACACATGAATGTTTTCAATAGTTTCTATATATAGATAAAAATGTGATTTTTATTATCGAACAATTTATTTCAAAATATGAATACCATTCAACACATGAATTTCTAAACAACGAATGAATATCAATTCAACACATGAATGTTTTCTATGGTTTCTATATATAGATAAAAATGTGATTTTTATTATCGAACAATTTATTTCAAAATATGAATACCATTCAACACATGAATTTCTAAACAACGAATGAATATCAATTCAACACATGAATGTTTTCTATGGTTTCTATATATAGATAAAAATGTGATTTTTATTATCGAACAATTTATTTCAAAATATGAATACCATTCAACACATGAATTTCTAAACAACGAATGAATATCAATTCAACACATGAATGTTTTCTATACAATGAATAAATATAGTTTAAGCATATGAAAATAATTCAAACACACAAATATTATTCAAAATTTCGGCAGCATAACGGCAGGGTAGTTACACCGGCACCGTCCCTAGTACGGCTCCTCGCTCTACCTTAAAACCTCGCGGTTTTTGACAATGGGAATCATGCATCTAGTTCGCACGCAGGCGGCATGTATATATTTATTTCATTTCCACAAACTAATCCTAAGTGGTTTCAACCAAATATTTCACAACCACAAACGGGTATTTTTCAACCACAATCAACCAATATCAATCTCAAACAATCCCAAACAATCATTCAATTTTCACAACAATTTCAACCAATAAATATCGTCCATGGTTTGTGGACGAGGGGCGTATATATATATATATATATATATATATATATATTTATTTATATATAGCTATTCACTTTCATTTTCAACACATATATAATATATAATTTTTAAATCAGAAATCTCACCAATAGCTATCCAACTGCACGACACTTCTTAATAGAAATCTTCGCCTATTTGTCGCTTTCACCCGTATTCTCTGCATATGTAAAAATAGAATTTTTACTATGCTATTCAATATATAAAAATCGAATTTTGACTTCGCTATTCAATATATAAAAATATGATTTTTACTTTTGCTTTCAACATATAAAAATATGATTTTTACTTTTGCTTTCAACATATAAAAATATGATTTTTACTTTTGCTTTCAACATATAAAAATATGATTTTTACTTTTGCTTTCAACATATAAAAATATGATTTTTACTTTTGCTTTCAACATATAAAAATATGATTTTTACTTTTGCAAGTTCAAATCTTTTTCTACTAAAAGATTAAACCTTTTTTCCTATTTTAAAGTTCAAAATAAAATCAGTTTTTCTCTTTTATAAAAATCCAGTTTTTAGTTTCTTTTTTTAAAAAAACAGTTTTTAAAATCTTTTAAAAAATCTCAGTTTTACTTTATAAATAAATCAGTTTTATTCTTTATAAATTAATCAGTTTTATTCTTTTTTTTAAATCTCAGTTTTTATACTTTTTATAAATCAGTTTTATTCTTTTTATAAATCAGTTTTAATACTTTTTATAAAAACAGTTTATATATAAAATAAAATAAATAAAAATAAAATATAATTAAAAACTTACAGAGGAGCGGGGGGGGGGGGGGGAAGGAGACGACGTCGGCGGCTCAGGTGGCGTTCGTGGAGGTGTCGCGGCAGGGTTCCAGGCTTCGACGGGGGGCTGCTTCGTCGGTGATGTCTCGAGGGGGGGGGCTGCTTCGTCGGTGATGTCGAGGGGGGGGGCTTCGAGGTACGGCGGCGATGATGGGCTCGTCGGCGTCAGGTCTTTAGGGGGGCGACGGCTTCGATTGCTCTAGGGTTTCTTTTTTTTTTCGCTTTCTGATTTGAAATTATAATGAACGGGGGGGCCAAGCAGAAGGAAAAGGGGGAGAAAGAATATATTTTATATTATATATATATTTTTTTATTTAATTATTTAATTATTCAAAAAGGTTGACTTTTACATACGACCTCGAAACAAGGTCCACCGCCTGTCGTCCATAGCGTTATACCCCTATTCCGAACACAATGGGATATGTATCGCAAGCTGATTTGATCGTTACAATCAGTTTCCGTTGAATTTACATTTAAATCACTATATTGAATTTTAAACGTACATTTCAATTTACCGGGGTCACATACTAACTAGAAAAATTCTAGAAAAATATTTTCTAGCTTCGTATTGACGATACGGTCCTAACAAAACTAGTTTCGTCGAATTCTGAGACCGTTTGAAAAATGGCCAATTTCCAATCGATAAAAATCAACGGAAACTGGTCAAACGCGTTTTCTTTTGCCACGCTCACATATTGATTCGAAAAATTATGAAATTTGAAACCTAGCAATAACTTGACACTGCGGACCCAACAAAAGTGGTTTCGTCGAAATCCGAGGTCATCTGCAAAATGTCCATTTTTAAGGGCCTGAATTCCATAGCGACTATTCAGAATTTTCAACTGGACATACCTTTTGATTCCCGCTATCAAATTTCGATTGGTCGGATTCGTTAGAAAGATATCATCAATTAGATACTAATGTTTTTGGTCTCACTAAAATCCGGATTGTTTTGCACCCGGTATATTCAATTGAAGTTTGAAATCGAATTATCGAACTACCGCGCCATTTTCAATTCTATATATAATTATAATTAATTATATTCGTTTTCAAATGTCGATTTCAACTCAGTTTTCATCGCCATTACTTAAAATATTTATTTTAAATATTTAAAATCCATTATTTTAGCCAATTAAAAAATTTTAAATTGGTTCAGATTTTCTGGGTCGTTACACTGCCGGGATATGAACTGAGACGGAACCGTTTTCTACAACAACGTACTTTGCAAATCAAATTCAGAAATTAAAGATCCGTTCTTTCTCAATTCTCTAAACCTAATGTTGTGAGTTTCTAGTTGCTTTTAGATTTAAATAAATAAAAGTAAATTGTGAAAGACTGCGAATTGGATATGTTGAAAACTGTGGATCTATGCTGTTGTTAAATCTTATACTATGTTATATTAGATCTAATGCAAATGTGATTATTCCATTATGTTACCTATGTGGATCTTGACTTGTAACTATATCGTGGTGAATGTAAATCTGTTAATTTTGATAGTTGTAACATTGGTTAGATCCAATTCTTTATGTAAATTACCTTTCACCTGTCATACTGCGATCAACTTAGATAAGTTGTAAATTGGACATGAAAACCCATATTTAGATCTAAACATGCTATTATGTCATTCTAATGGTGTTAGATCTACTTTAATCTCTAGATCTGAATTATGTGATCTAATTTACCACCTTGTGTTATCATGTTAGATCTAATCCAATTGGATATCTGAATTGCTAATTTAGATCTTACTATGCTTATTATGACAACATAATTATTTTAGAATCAATTGACTGCCACCAGTTCATCAATTTTATGTCCACCTTGTTATGATGTCAATTACATGTCCATTCACCCTATTATCATGCTAGTTTATGTTTATGCCAAGATTATCACTTTAGTTATATTCGCATTATTTTCCCTATTATCGTTTGTGACTAGGCTATTGTCTAGCCTAGGCATGCCACCAGTTTATGAGTACGCTAGTTTGGGAACGGGGAAGAAGGGTTTATGCTGGCATAATTATAATATTAACATTATTGGAAATATAATTCAAACGGGAATAAAAAGAAAAATAACCACCTATAATGACATAGGTAGACTTAGATAAAAATGGATTGTCTAGTAATTACAATTAGGAATTGTAATAGCACTTATGACACGAGGTTAGGTTGCATTAGTTGAGGAAGTCTGCCCGGACCCGACCGGCATATCCAGCAACCACTAATGTTGAACCTAATGTGAGAGGTCTAAGTGTGCAAATATGAATCGGGTTAAGACACGAGGTTAGACCCAACTGTGGAATAAGACTGACCGAACCCGACCGGCATATCCAGTATCCACAAGTTGTAGGTCTAATGTAGGAGGTTTAGCCCATTATAACCTTAATTGGACATGGTAATGAATTGGACTGCTTAACCTAATTTAATCCATAAGAATTGTATGATTATGAACTTAAGTTAGGGTTAAGTAAAATTGGAAGGGTAGTGGGTGGGTTAAGTAAATTAGAGGGGGTAGGTGATATTTACATATAGGCCCACAAACTTAACCCAATAAGGTTATGCAATTAAAGACACCCTTTAGGGTAAGCATAACTGATATAGGGCTATGTAATTAAAGACACCTAAGAGTATACATAGTCAGTGAAAAACCTAGTGGGGATACAAGACAAAGGGGAGAGCTTGTATCATATTGTGTGGGACCCATTTCAGTTGGTAACCCGGAGTAGGTATCAAATAAAGTACTCCATGCTAGGCGGAGAAGGGGAACGCTTACTGATTGATTATAAGAGATCCAAACGAGACAGACAGTGTGGGCGGCGCTAACCGACTGGGCCATGTGCGTGCATGGGCCGGGCAGAGGGGGATAAGACGACCATGACACCAGTAGATATGGTTATGCACATTTTAAGGGTTGCACTTTAGGAAGTGATACCTACTACTGTGGGGCCAACACAGGATATCTACGGAGTAGGGGGTCGATCGATTAGGGTAGTGGTTCGGGTACACTCTAACGTATGCCCTAAGTCTACAAACTTATAGTGGAAGGGATCATCTCACTTTAGTTATACTAGTAATAGTGCAGAGTAATCATTAGAGAAGTGTATACACCTTACCCTGTCTACCTTGTCACACCTGCTATTTAAGTAATGATCTCTCTTATCCACTTTATATGCCTATCATGTTACTTTTATTTATTTATTAGCTAAAAGTTACTAGACTCTCCATACTTTATGTCTGACCCTTTTGTTTCTCCTTCTTTCTCCGTTTCCCCTGGTTCTCAGGGAGGAAACACTCAGGCTTAGTCAGGACTCGGATATCATCTTGCTAGGAGTACTTCAGAAGTATGGCTCAAATTCTTGTCTCTACTATGGCTTAACTCTTTCAATTGGGGAATTATGTTTTTCATATTCTTATGTACTCTGATGATGCAAGACAGAAGTTGTTTTATTGTAATGGTTTTTGTGACTTATGGTATTATGGACCACGACATTATAATTTAAGTTTGAAATAAAAATTTAAAAATTCCTGCTACTACCTTATTTATAACTGTCTTGTAATTATTCGGTGTCTGTTTACCTATAACGCTTCACGAAACTTAATGCATACCCTTAGTGAGTGACATTAACGGACGTGGGGTGTCACACTGGACGTAGGAGTGATCCGAACCAGTATAAAATCCGGAGTGTTCTTTCCTTTTCTGCCTTTTCCTTTATTTCTATTTATTTTGCATTTGTGTTTGAATTGATGACTGTGATTGTGTGAGTTACATTAACAGACGTGGGGTGTCACACTGGACGTAGGAGTGATCCGAACCAGTATAAAATCCGGAGTGCTCTTTCCTTTTCTGCATTTTCCTTTATTTCTATTTATTTTGCATTTGTGTTTGAATTGATGTCTGTGATTGTGTTTTGTGTTGTTTGATTCACTCCATAATTCTATTTAGATTTAAATTTTTTTTAAAATTCTTGCAAACACTATTCACCCCCCTCTAGTGTTTGCTTTGCCATAACGATCCATTCCGCAATCCCTAACAATTGAGCTGCAAATGATCAAAGCATGGCTTAGCTAAGCGTAGCTTTATGTTTAACGAGTCCTCAAGCTTCACAACCTGATAATGACCTAAAACATGAGGAGTGCAAAAAGGTTATGTAGGTCATTCCCATTAGGATTTGGTCATTCCCTTTTAGATAAAAGTTTTATCATGGTAAGGATCCCAAATATGTAATTATGTGGATGATGGAAACGGGCGCTCGGTTAAAAGTCGGATACGAACAAGGAATGTCATATTCATGTTGACATCTTGCAAGTTAGCATACAGAGATGGTCTGACCTTGTGTTGACATAGATTCATTAGTCGTTCTTCTGGAAACATCCCTTTAGAGGTGTTTCCATCGGATAAGGAAGTTCCTTTTTCTAATCCGTTGTTGGCATTCAATTAACCACAGCGAGCCCATATGGTTTTGGTTGTATACCTATGTCAACATAATAAGATGGGGTATTATGCTGGCTAAGATTGATACATTTACTTGCGAAGTGATTTTCCATACTATGCACTAACAATAATACCCAATGGTTTTCACATATCAAGCAATTTTGTTATCAAAATTATAAAACTCATCCAACGTGTGCGCTTGCATTGTGTGTTTTGTGTGGCGAGACTTATGATAGCTTCATTTTCTTTAAAACATGCTGAATTTTCTACATTGGTATTCATAAAGAAAAACTGTTTCGTGTTTATACGACGTGGTCTTATGAGTTACCTCATTTTAAAGAAAACCCGTTTTTAAGTTTCTCATACCAGTCCCATAACTAACTCAGAGTTTACTGTTTTCCCTTTAAACTGTTGGTGCCCTTATTTTCCACATGGTAAGCCTGGTAGTTAGGTAGTTATAGATTGGAGCTATATTTTGGGGCAATACTAGATTTACGCTGGAACTGAGTTGGAGCATTTTGGAACCTCTATAAATTTAATTATTCCTCTTTGTACTCTACAATGTATTTTGATGAATTGATGTAATATGACGTAAATTACTGGGAAGTGATAATATTTCTTTTTATTTCTGTTCTGATGTGTTATTACCCCTAACAATTTGCCATTGATAATTTTTTGAGATGGTTTAATTTCCAACTTAAAGTAGTCAAAAGGCAAGTCATTACAAAGTGGTATCAGAGCTTTGGTTTATACAAAGCTATGTGGTATAACTATTTAGAATTAGGGCTAGTAATGCACAAAGGAAACATTAATAAACCTAGTAAACTAAAATTAAAATAAATCCTTCCCTATCTACATAATTGTGTGCATATAACTAAGATATCTCTTCCGAGTGCTTAAACCATTTTCTTACTATACACAGGTAGTAGAAGATGAGTCGAAGGAGATGAGATAAGGGATGGGAAATCCTTATGGTAAGAATCCCACTGCAACAGTAAAGTCAGCTATCTCAATTCAATCTCAACTGGATTTGGCAATTCTGAATAAGAAGTTTATTAGGCTGGATGGAAAATAGTTCAAGGGCACGGAATCTATTATTGAAGCTCAAGCCCGGATTCGATCATTCAAGAAGATATTCAAAGGATTAAAACTGGATGACGAGCAGAAAAGACTTTTGGCATCATGGAAACTCCAGGATGAAGCTTTAATATGGTAGGAAATTACTACTCAGTACAGTCTAGAAGAGGAGATATCATGGGAGTAGTTTAATAAGGCTTTTGAGGAACAATTATTCACATTCAGCCGGAATGTCTCGATTTTGCCAAGAATTTTTGGACTTGAAGCAAGAAGGTAAGCCTTTTGAAGAATATGTAAGGAAGTTTAATGAATTATCTCATTTCGTGCCAAAGCTGATTAACTCGCCATTAAAGAAAAACGAGAGGTTCATTAGAGGTATGGATAATAAGTATCGGGAAAGGATGACCACCCATGTAAAAGGATCTTTTGCAGAGTTAGTAGACATGGGGTATCGCTGTGCGGATTTAGATAATAAAAATCCACCGAAGGGAAAAGATGGAAACAATTGCAGCAATTGGAAGAAAAGGAAATTGGCAGAAGCAGAACCAATGCAAAGCAATGAAAAGAAAACTCCATAGATTGCTTGTTATAACTGTAAGAAGAAGGGTCATTATGCAAATGAATGTAAGATGAAGCCAAAGGATAGGATTCATGGGAATCATTTATAGAAAGCCACTTGTTTCAATTGTCAAGAAAAAAGACATTATGCAAATGAATGTTAGAAACCAAAGATGCAAAGGAACATGAGTATGGAAAAAGTATGTACAATCGAAGATGATTCTTTAACTTTGAAGGAATAAGGAGGAAAAGGAATACTAGAAGAAAGCAGTTTTATTAAAGATAACCTAGTCAGAGTATTGTTTGATATAGGAGCCTCGCATAGTTTTATTTCAAGAAAATTATTAGAGGGGTTGAAATTCGAAACAAAATTCAACAAACAACCACTTCGCATAGAAAATCCAATAAGAGGTTCCACTAATCTTTGCCTATATTGTTATCAATTCCCTGTCTTCTATTCTCTTCATAAATTTTCTTTTAACCCTTTTGACCTAGATTTTATCGAATTCAATATTTTAGCGGAGTGTGAAGCAAGTTTGTATTGTGTGAAAAGAATAGTAGTAGTAAATATAGAATTAGGAAATTTTATAAAAATACAATGCAAAGACCCCAGTATAAGGAGGGATAGTTTTCTATATGCCTTAGACTCTTCTGAATCAAACACTACAAGAAAAATGATTTTTTATTGCAAAAATTAGTGGCGTTTATTTTCAAATGCAAGCAAAGGTGTTTTCACTCGCAGTATAATCGCGGAAAAAAAAAATTCGGTTCCCGCCTAAGAAAAGTTAGCCCGCGTGCTCCAAAATAAACATGACCATCTATCTTCTATTCCTCTCCAACTCATATTTACAATTCTTTAACCCTAATTCCTTTGCCCCCAAGTCCCTTTGCCGTTCGTCATCTCCTCTAGAGCAACCCAAATCCCTAACTAAAACGTAGCATACCTTAAATTGCGAAACCCTAACAACCTTTAGTGGATCGCAAATCTCTCTCTATCTCTCTCTCGTGCAACCGCAGGCGCAGCTCGCAACGCTTTCCCCTTCAGCATCTCAACTTAATCCACATTCGATTTTCTCCACTTCAAGAAAACTGAAAGCATGACTTCAGGCTTCACTTCGCCATTGATTTACTGACCAATTTGATTAATGTATTACAATATTAGGAAACTAATTCAATAAAACTGAAAGGATTTTTGATTTTTTGTGGGTTAAATTCAATGTTGAAAGTTGAAAGCTGTTTTTCATTCAATTGTCCTATAGTTATGTTCTTTAATGAAATAGATGTTGTTTTTCATTCAGAGTTTCCCGACTGAAATACTAATTTAAGGAGAAATTGCATGGAGAAATTATCCAAGTGTTCCAAGGAAATCCTAACTTCATCTTCACATGATGACGTGGGTGAAAGTGTATCAAATTATTGAACACTATTGGACTAAATTGAAATAACTTGATGTAGAGTACAGATTCATGCTTTAAGCATGATGATAGGCCTTTAGGTTAGTATAAATTTTATTTGTTTTTCGTTGGAGTATATAGTGATTGAAATTTTTTCAATGGGGTAATATTTTTAAAATGTTATGGAATGTGAAAGAACCAGAGGTTTTATTTTTGGAAGAAACACCGTTCTTGGTCCATTGATCTTACGGGAAATTGATGTATTGTGCAGTAGGTTTTTAGATTAAAATGATTGTTCGTAAATTTACTATCGATATCCATGGATAATAAATTCAACTATTGGCTATTTAATACAATATTATCTTATGAATGAAAAGAAGAAGTTCTAAGCATATAATTTACTATGTTTGGGGGCTATGATAGAAATGTAACATAAGTACAAATAGAGTGGTTAGAATTTGAAAATATATGCATATTTAATGTAAGTTATGGAATTGTTTAGATGCAAACATTATAAATGAAGCACCCTTATATTCATTTAGGGTTAGGATCTTGGGTTTAAATAAAAGTTGAGACTATAGCGTATGAAATAGCATTGAAATGGCAAGCATCTTAGGGAATAAAAATACACAAGCACTGATTAAAAACTGCAAAACTAAGTATATGCTTATTTTTTCAATTCATCGAGATTTTTTTTACGTTATAAATTTTTGCGTAGGTGAAATAATGTGGTACTGTTGGGTATTTATGTATATATGTATGGAGAGAGAGCATTTGAGTGAGGGCATTTTAGTAACTCATAGAAGAAAATAGTAAGTTGTCTGACCATCGACAGTTCTACTCCTTCGTCCCGAGATAAGGGGGCTGGAGATTAATTACTGTAATGCTGAATTATGTTGTCTGTTCCTAGAACCCAACCCAACTTAGGAATGTAACGAAAAGGATGCCTGAAAAGGAATCATGAGCACGGCACCTGAAATATTAAGCGATTGATTATCATTATAACTTAAATGACAAGTAATCAACCATATGTACATTGAATAGAAGGTGTATTACTAAGAAATTAAAATAAATTCCGGTAAAGGCTTGAATTACAACAAAAGTTTTTATCATATGTAACTGCGCTACAATACGAAAAGAAAGGCATGATTTATTTAACTTAAAAAACAAAGACTGAAAACAAAAGTAGATATGTACACACAAAAGATTGGCAATAAAATAAAAAACTAGCTATACATTTGTGCATAACTCAATGCTGATACAATGATTGCTGCTTGTGTTTCTTTAAAGTTGATCCACTTGAATGTCATCGCAGTTTAAACCCAAAGCATCTGAAATCTATAGCTACAAAACTCAGTGGTACGAGCAATATAGTGCAGTGTCATATATTCAATATTATAGACAGTTATGGCAAAATTCGAAAGTTCGACCAAAGTGACCATCATTGCAGAACATAGCATTATAACAGGCCTTTAGGGCCTATGACAGAAACCTAACATGAGTACAAACAAAGTGGTTAGAATTTGAAAATATATGCATATTTAATGTAAGTTATGGAACTGTTTAGATGTAAACATTATAAATGAAGTACCCTTAGATTCATGTGGGGTTAGAATCTTGGGTTTAAATACAAGTTGAGGCTATAGCTTATGAAATAGCATTGAAATAGCTAGTCTCTTAGGGAATAAAAATACACAAGCGCTGATTAAAAACTTCACAACTAAGTATATGCTTATTTTTTTAAATCATCGAGCTTTTTTTTATGTTATAAATTTTTGCATAGTTGAAACTAATGTGGTACTGTTGGGTATTTATGTATATATGTACGGAGAGAGAGCAATTGAGTGAGGGCATTTGAGTATGCTGATTGATCTTCCCTTGGTTCTTCTCCTTCGTATACATGTGTAATTTCTCATTACAACATATTTCTCCATTCAATGTTGAAAGTTGAAAGCTGTTTTTCATTCAATGTGTTTTTTTAAGGATCACATGACACAACTTATTATTTTCTTATATGAGTTTGGTGTATGAATAAAAATTGGCATGTTTACTGAGGAAATGGTTGTTTATTAGTGCTATGCTATATTTCTTCATTATACATGTGTACTTTCTCATTACAGCATATTTATTGTACACAAATTTTATATTTGAGCTGTCCATACAAGATAAAAGATTATGGTGAACTACACTACCCACGTTTATTAAATATTAAAGTGACAATATCAACTAAGTGTTATGCAAAACTTACAGTGTCTTAGTATGCCATTTGTTTTGTACCATGTAGGCACTTGATGAAGCCATTTCAGAACTAGACAGTTTAGGCAGGGAGTTGTACAAGGACAGCACGATGATCATGCAACTTCTCTGTGACAACTCGACTCTATGGACTTCTGATATTACCATAGGACTCTCTAATCTGTGTAATATTGTTTTTGTACTATCATATTTAAATCACATTGCTTGATACATGCATATATGGACTTCTGACATACATGTTTTGTATTATCATATAATATTTTTTATCTTACCTATTTCTCCCTGTATATGAATCTATGCTAGTCCATTAACCTTTACCCCTTCCAAATGCAATTATATATTGATTATAGTGCATAAGTATAAGATCCTTCATTACTGTTAAAGTAATGATATGCATTCTTATACTAGGTTTGTACTACTGTGCTCCCTATGTCAATACTGTTATCTCGATACCTATTAGATGAGACAGGGAAGTCTGCTGCATTTTAATCCAGTAGAGAAAAAAAAGGCATGCCAAGCCCTTTTTTCAGCAATTGTTTTACGACCATGAAAACATGAGTATGACATATTGTTTTAACCGGAGAAATATGGGTCTAAATTTCTTCATCTTGTTAGTGATAATAGTGATTTCATGCCAAACCCTTTTTTCTTGAGAAGACGATTTCAAATGCATAGTTAAAAAGTGGAAACGTGTGACTTCAGAATTTAAATAACTTTCTCATCTTGCTATATTAATACCTTAATATATGACGCCGCACAGGTATGATAGCTGAGATACACAACTCTGTACAAAGTATGACAACTGGCGAAGTATTTAAACCAACCTATTGCTCTTTGATTACTCTATTTTAGAAGATCCTTTCAAGCTCTTGAAGGTATTTTTCTTTTTTCTGTTTATCCTATTTGATCTTTTATTATTTTTGCTACATCTGACAGTAAAAATTATATATGTATCAAGCATTAAATAATTAACACATCGCAATTCATGTCGTATGAAGCACAATCAACATGAATTGCTCTAGAGCTTAAGGACCCCTTGTTCTTTTTACTAAGGCTAGTGAGCATACGTGTTGATTTTCTGTGAATTGTTTCATGATATAGTGAAACCTTTACTAATGTTAGTGAGCACAGGTCATTTCGGCAAAGGGCCAAGAAGCAGTCGATCATGCTCTTACAGCAGATTTGGTTGTATATGACAATGACACGATTCTTCATATATCACTTTGTGTAAGACAAGAAGTTTCGAAATGAAGTATAGTCATTTTACATGTTCATGTGTTTTCCTCATTGTCACAATTTATTATTACTTGAGCATATTACATGCCAGGATATTTTAAAGTTGTCCGACTGGGTGGCAACACATGTGGTTACAGGCTACATATTACATGATGGCTTAAGCTACTTACAGATCCGGCACAAGATGCAGGTTTAATGTTTCGAGTTTCAAAAACTTGAAGTTTCTTTTGTGTTCTCTTAGAATTCACTGTCATGTGCAAAATATGAATGATTTAGAAGTATTTAACTCTTTGGCCATACGCTGAATCAATTAGAAAAATTAGCTTTGGCTGATGGTTAGTTAATCAATGACAACTCAAAGTCCAATATTTGGTTTGAAATATCAATGCTGAGAAAAAGAAGCCCAGTTACTATCATGCATTAAATCTAGCTGCTTTAGCTTTTGGTCCTATTGGATGTTGACCTGTCTTTCAGTACAGTTGACTAGATGTACTGTAACACCCCATGATTCTGTAACACTAAGATTCACAAATCAAGGTTTAATTAATTCAAAATGGAAGAATTAAGGGAAACGGGTGGCGCCATTGTGTTCGTCTCGAAATTCGGCTTGAAAACGAGTCCGAGTTTGCGAGAATCGGAGTCCGTATGAGGGAGATATGACCCTCCGAAGTTTCAGGAATTTTCAGAATAGAAAACGGCTCGAAATTCGAATTCAAACCCAGAAGCGGGCTGGGCGGGAAAGTTCCCGCCCAGGACCCAGATCGACTAGGGAGTCGACTGGGTAGTCGACCTCCCCCTGACCAGGTCGACTGCCCAATCGACCTGGGTGTCGACCTGGGTGCAAAACCCACTTTTCGGCCTGGGTGCATTCTGATGTACCTGGTCTCGTTTTCTGCCTAGATTCGTCCGCCTAATCCTATATAAACAGCCCCTAGTCTCCTTCACTATTCACAATTCTTCTCTAACCTTATGCTGCAAAGATTCTTGGTGGACATGGCTTCTTCTCCTCCTCTAAATTAAACAATAAATAAAATAATATGTAAAATAAATCAAGACGAGGAAATGCTGCTCAAACTTTCAAGAGGAGATTCAAAACAAGCTAGGATTCAAGTGAAGATTCAAACGACTTGAATGACTGTTTTTCTACGAATCTAATATAATCTCTATAAGTCGGTTACTTTTTAGATTTGAACGTTTTCTCTATTCGTGACATGAAATTAAAGGAATAAAAGAATATGCCAAATATTTATGTTCGAATCAGTGCTTATATCCTTGGACCTAATTAAGAACTGTTATGATTCAATGACCAATAAGACTGTGACTATGAAACTATGGATCTTAAAACCATTTGCCTCTTTGACTATGAACATTGCCTATGACTTTGAGAATTTTTTTCCTTTGACTACGAATATCGCCTATGACTATGATTCATTAACTGTGAGGGTTTATTGCCTATGACTATGGATATAAGATTATTATTTATGCCCATGACACTGTAGTTACAAAACCATGTTGTACCCCAAACTGGCATTTTATTGGATCTAGGCTTGACTTTCTATTTCAGTTTATTCTTAGTTATCCTTGGATCTTGATCTTGGGAATTTACCTATTAAGTTAGGTCTACCCATGTTCTTGAAGCTATACTATTCAACCCTTTTCATGTCATAATATTACCAGATCTATATGCCTGTGAATTATCATCTTATGCCAGTTGTTATGTCTATTCTTTCATGGCATTTTGGTTCATTCCCTTTTTATCCACGAATCTAGATTTATTTATAATCTAGGCTGAATCACGATCATACGAACGATGGGAATACGTTTTGGGAAAAACATGAAATTGACTAAACTTGGGAATTGGCATAATTTGAGAACATGCATTATAGCTTGTCAATTAAGATGAAAATTGGAATAACAAGTCTAGTTTTGACATGAACTGAAATTAGAATATTAAATCAGAATTGGGTGGCTAAATTAAGCATGATAAGCATATTAGCATAATTGTGAATAATCTACATACATTGGGCATAAATGGTAAATGGTTAAATGGGCCACAAAGTAGGTAGTTGGTATGCAAATTAAGTTTTGGGCATAAACGGTGAACTATAATATGAAATCTAGTTTGGCATAAACTGTAACTAGAATATAAAATCTAGTTTTTGGCATGAACTATAAATGAGGATGTTGGATCTAAATTGCTATAAACGGTAAGATAGGCAAATCAAGATTTGGGCCTAGAATATAAGTCCATTAGTGGGCATGGCAAATGTAAATGGTATAAGCCAAATTTATTTATCAAGGGAAAATGGACTTTGAGGATAAATGGTTAAACTTTGAGGATAAAATGTTAACAATTTATATATATACAAAGAAAGATTTATTAATGACATCTCTTTTAATAATACATACACCAGAAAGTTCTAGGGTGACAGAGAGGATAGTGTGTAGGCTTGGGTTTGGAAAATACAAGTTTCCTGCTCTCCCTGGCTACCCCTAATTGATCCGACGGACGGGATGTTTACTTTCAAAACCTTAATTGAAAATTAATCAAAACCCTTTGAACTTAGAAAACACGAATATGCCTAACCCGAGGTTAGACTGAGTTGCGATGAAAACCTGCCCGGAACCAACCGACACATCCAGTAATCGCAACAATATCTGTCTAATCTGAGTGGTTGCGGCTTTAATTTATTAGTTAAAGCTAGAACAAGAATGGTAGGGTTAAGTTAACTAGGACACTAAACCAATTCAACGTGATAACCAAACCGATGGGTGGGGTTAGGTTCATACAGACACTTAACACAGTTAAGCTAGAATGGGAGGGTTAAGTCCCTAGGGACACTTAACCAAACTTATCATCGTAACAAGACAAGATTTGTAGGGGTTAAGTAACTAAGAAAACACTTATCCAAATTAACAAGTTAACTAGACTAGAAGGTGGGGTTAAGTAAGTTAATACACTTAGCCAAATTAACATGTTAACTAGACTAGAGGTGGGGGTTAAGTTAAATTTAACACACTTCGCCAATTTGATATGTTAGCTGGACTAGACCGTAGGGTTAAGTAAACTTGAACACTTAACCATCAGATTGTGATAAATGAATAGGGTTAAGTCTAAAACATGAAGGGATAACACTTAACCATTAATAAAATGTTAGTTAAAACAAATGGGCAAGGTTAAGTTAAAAAGGAACACTTAACCAATACAAGATGAATGGGTAGGGTTAAGTAAATACTTAACCAATATAACTTGACGCTGGTAGGGTTAAGTCAACGTGAATTACTGGTAACACTTAACCAGTTTAACCGGATAAGTGAAGAGGGTTAAGTTAGCCTAAATTGACTAATGACACTTAACCAATCCAACTTGACGAGAAAGAGTACTAAGTAGTAAACCATAGTTAAAAGAGGCTAAGTGGTAAATCTTAGTTAACAAAATTAAGTAGTAATTCTTAGTATAACACGAGAAGGAGCGAACGTCCATCTAATTTTAATGAAGGCTCCAACGAATTGGGTTACGAAGCCCGAGGCTTCGAGGGGACGTAAGGGTACTCTTGGTATCCCTCCGTGAGGCTGCAGATGATCATCCTGGGCTCACAGAGGTTAAGGTCTGCATTAGAAGAACCAAGGGTATGCCTTGGTTGCAAAATATGGCAACCTAAAGACTAGGATGGACCAGCGTGATTCGGCGAGAAAACGGTAGCCCTGTGATAGCAACTCGTCGTCTACCATACATCTTCAGTCAATCGAGATACGTGAAGCGGGAAGGCGGAGAACTCCTACGGACCATATATTTGCTATTTAGTTATGGTTGAGGTTGTGGATGGCCATAGATTAGTGGGGCATAGGGGGCCTGCGTATAGTTCTCATTTTTTAAGGTGTGCCTTTCATTAGTTGAGGGAGGGGTCAAGTGGGACCATAGCCATTGGAATAAAAACAGACCTTAGCATCTGCATCGGCAGAGATCTGAAAGCTCCCGACCGAGTTCTGTGTGTCTTGATTTGCCCTGCCACAGGACTCGGGACGCACATTACAGGACATGTTCATCTAGATAAGCGATAACGATTCGTGATACATGTGTGGGGAAGTCTAGGAACATATACCACTCTAGGTAGTGTGTCCTAGACTTGGGCGCATCGTTCGACATGTAGCATAATCCCTAGTTGGACTAGGTGGCATAAACCCTGAATCTGAGAAGCGTTCAACAGATAGTGTAAACTCTAGTTGAATCTAGAAAGCACTTGATAGAAAACCCTAGATTAGATCTAGGTAATAAATAATAAATGTATGCCTGAAGGCAATGGAAACTACAGGGATTGGGATCGCGTTATCGTTACTAGTTGGGACACTAGTTAGGTGGTGCAGATATATAGAAACCAGTATAACAATGAAATAGCGAAGCGGCGAAAGTATTAGAGCATATCCAGTTTATCTTATCTTAGCATATCTTGTATTAATCTTGTCTAATCTTGCTGACCCTATCATCATGGTGTTATCTTGTACTCAGTTAATTCATGTCGTTTTGTTTTTCCATGTTCACATGCTAGAAGTAACTGAACTTACTCAGGCTTTATGTCTGACTCTGTTTTTCTTTCGTCTTCTTTTCTTCCGTCCCCCCCCCCCAGGTAGTAAAGGAGGGAATAGTATAGCTCAGGTTAAATTGGACTGTCACTCTTTCCTAGCTTGAAGATTTGTCGAAGTTTTGCTTGGATTCTCTTTTCATATGCTATGGCTGGCACTTGCTACATTAGGGAATATAAATGTTGTTTTATGCTTCTTTATTTTGTAGGACATATGATGCTCTGATATTGTAAAGAAATCATTGTACAAACTATTTTATCAATAAAGCAAAGTTTTATTTTCCGATGTTTTAACTTTTGTCTATCTTGTAATTCATCTGCACCTTTTACCTTAAAATGCTCCACAGAACTTAGTGCATTCCCTTTGTGAGTGACACTAATGGATGTAGGGTGTTACACGTGGTATCAGAGTTGAAGGTTACCATATCAGATAAAGGATTTGAAAAATTATTTTCAAAACGGTTTTAAAAGAAGCATTTTTCAAAAGAAATTTTTTGTTTTAAAGGCATATTCCCCAAAGCCATATGCACTATCCTTTTATTCTCTTTTTGAGTCCTTGTTTCCTTCTTTCTTGAGTCTCTGGGGCTCCTGGCTCTCTGGGAGGTAACCTCATCGAAGGGTGAAGTAGTGCCCGATTCCCATATAGAGCCGTAGTTGTTTCACTTACAGCCAGTTTTCTTTCAAGCTTATAGGGTTTTTCTGTACGATGGAAGCACCTTTTGAGAGATTTGTCAACAAGATTACACACGAAAGGGGATGAGGAGTTTGGCTAAGGAGCACAACCCAAGGATGAGGAATTCATGGATGTAGACTTGGCTCACGAAGGAGGAAGGGATTATAAAACCTAAGACAAGAGGAAGTATCTTTACTATGGCAGAATAGGGCATATAATTAAGAACAAAGGACAAGATTTTCAGAAGGGAAAGTACATGCTTTCACCACTAAGTGTACCTAGGAGAAAGATAATAAAGTTCTGTTGAAAGAGTCTAGTTTTGCTGTTCGTACTCTTTCCTTTGGTTTTAGTGCTTCGCATTTGTTCATATCCACTTCCATAGTTGAGTCTCTGCACCATAGTACTTGTATAGTAGAAAGATCGCACTAGAATCTCAAATACAATTGGTGGTCCGACCAGTTTATTTTTGGTTAGTAGGGATTTGAGAATAGCTATCGAGTTTGCTTATATCATCTCACATAGATCGTCTAAATTTGGAGGAGATATTCCTTGGGTGCTTGTCAGATATTGGTTTAGGCCTTTAGGGCTTGTACTTGAGGAATGTCGAGTTCGACTAGGATGGTTTGCGTGAGAGATGAATAGTTGTGGCAGGCACTCTAAAAAGCACGTAGTGACCTTTCGACCCTTATAGTTATGGCATGGTTGATAAGAGGGAGACCTCTAATCTTCTCGGTACATACACTTGGTACCGTGATTGACATCTGTTTATTTTGGAAATGGAGGTCAGAAACTTCACAATCGTGAAGTTAAATTAGTTAAGATACAGTGGAGTAAAGCTCAAGAAGGCTAGATACTAGCATCATACCCTTTTCCTTAAGGGTGCATCCTTGATTTATTTTTTTTGTAGGAGCTTTACGCATAATTGTTTCTCTCTTTCCAAAGTATATCCTCTAGGTCGTATCTTCGATCCTTAGGTAGAAACTCTTTTGGATGTAAACATGTATTTGAAACATGTTATGGTTGATGGTTTCGAGTAGTTGCTAATGGTTGCTCGTGAATGCATATGCATACGTATTAGGCACTAGATCAGTTCAGACGCTTTCATATGGCATTTACAGATATGTATTTGTTTGTAAGTTTAACTTGATATGTTATCATATGGATGTTGCATATGGATGAATGACTATGCACACATGTAGTATTTACATAACTAGGGATGTTTGCATACATGATTGGATGCATGGCACAGACATAATTCGCATTAAGGAGGTCAACTGAATCAGTAGACCGCCTGATTTTGCATTAGATAAAGACATATACACACACTATACATATGAACATGAAAGCATTAGAAATCTTAAAAGGACAATGAATGCCTGTGATTGAATGATTGATTAGATGGATGATGGGATGGTAGGACACATTCTTCCTAACTTGAAGATTTCGGGGACGAAATCCTTTTAAGTGGGGAAGAATGTAACACCCCGTAATTCTGTAACACTAGGATTCACAAATCAAGGTTTAATTAATTCAAAATGGAAGAATTAAGGGAAACGGGTGGCGCCATTGCGTTCATCTCGAAATTCTTCTTGAAAACGAGTCCGAGTTTGCGAGAATCGGAGTACGTATGAGGGAGATATGACCCTCTGAAGTTTCAGGAATTTTCAGAATAGAAAACGGCTCGAATTCGAATTCGAAATTCGAATTCAAACCCAGAAGCGGGCTGGGTGGGAAAATTCCCGCCCAGGACCCAGGTCGACTGGGGAGTCGACTGGGTAGTCGACCCCCCCTGACCAGGTCGACTGCCCAGTCGACCTGGGTGTCGACCTGGGTGCAAAACCCACTTTTTGGCCTGGGTCCATTCTGATGTACCTGGTCTCGTTTTCTGCCTAGATTCGTCCGCCTAATCCTATATAAACAGCCCCTAGTCTCCTTCCCTATTCACAATTCTTCTCTAACCTTATGCTACAAAGATTCTTGGTGGATATGGCTTCTTCTCCTCCTCTAAATTAAATAATAAATAAAACAATATGTAAAATAAATCAAGACGAGGAAATGCTGCTCAAGACTTTCTAGAAGAGATTCAAAACAAGCTAGGATTCAAGTGAAGATTCAAACGACTTCAACGACTGTTTTTCTACGAATCTAATATAATCTCTGTAAGTCGGTTACTTTTTAGATTTGAACATTTTCTCTATTCGTGACATGAAATTAAAGGAATGAAAGAATATGCCAAATCTTTCTGTTCGATTCAGTGCTTATATCCTTGGACCTAATTAAGAACTGTTATGATTCAATGACCAATAAGACTGTGACTATGAAACTATGGACCTTAAAACCATATGCCTCTTTGACTATGAACATTGCCTATGACTGTGACTCATGACTGTGAGAATTATTTTCCTTTGACTATGAACATCGCCTATGACTGTGATTCATTAACTATGAGGGTTTATTGCCTATGACTATGGATATAAGATTATTATTTATGCCCATGACACTGTAGTTACAAAACCATGTTGTAACCCAAACTGGCATTTTATTGGATCTAGGCTTGACTTTCTATTTCAGTTTATTCTTAGTTATCCTTTGATCTTGATCTTGGGAATTTACCTATTAAGTTAGGTCTACCCATGTTGTTGAACCTATACTATTCAACCCTTTTCATGTCATAATATTACCAGATCTATATGCCTGTGAATTATCATCTTACGCCAGTTATTATGTCTATTCTTTCATGGCATTTTGGTTCATTCCCTTTTTATCCACGAATCTAGATTTATTTATAATCTAGGTTGAATCACGATTATACGAACGATGTGAATACGTTTTGGGAAAACATGAAATTGACTAAACTTGGTAATTGGCATAATTTGAGAACATGCATTATAGCATGACAATTAAGATGAAAAATTAGAATAAGAAGTCTAGTTTTGACATGAACTAAAATTAGAATATTAAATCAGAATTGGGTGGCTAAATTAAGCATGATAAGCATATTAGCATAATTGTGAATAATCTACATACATTGGGCGTAAATGGTAAATGGTTAAATGGGCCACAAATTAGGTAGTTGGTACGCAAATTAAGTTTTGGGCATAAACGGTGAACTATAATATGAAATCTAGTTTGGCATAAACTGTAAACTAGAATATAAAATCTAGTTTTTGGCATAAACTGTAAATGAGGATGTTGGATCTAAATTGCTATAAACTATAAGATAGGCAAATCAAGATTTGGGCCTAGAATATAAGTCCATTAGTGGGCATGGCAAATGTATATGGTATAAGTCAAATTTATTTATAAAGGGAAAATGGACTTTGAGGATAAATTGTTAACAATTTATATATATACAAAAGAAAGATTTATTAGTGACATCTCTTTTAATAATACATACACCAGAAAGTTCTAGGGTGACAGAGAGGATAGTGTCTAGGCTTGGGTTTGGAAAATACAAGTTTCCTGCTCTCCCTGGCTATCCCTAACTGATCCGACGGACGGGATGGTTACTTTCAAAACCTGATTTGAAAATTAATCAAAACCCTTTGAACTTAGAAAACACGAATATGCCTAACCCGAGGTTAGACTGAGTTGCGATGTAAACCTGCCCGGAACCAACCGGCACATCCAGTAATCGCAACAATATCTGTC
Source organism: Allium sativum (assembly GCA_030737875.1). Lineage (NCBI taxonomy): Eukaryota > Viridiplantae > Streptophyta > Magnoliopsida > Asparagales > Amaryllidaceae > Allium > Allium sativum. Next base: position 671,467,882 of record CM060909.1, on the reverse strand, counting down.
TAATGTGAGTGGTCATGACTTTAATTTATTTAGTTAAAACTAGAACAAGAATGGTAGGGTTAAGTTAACTAAGACACTTAACCAATTCAACATGATAACCAAACCGATGGGTGGGGTTAGGTTCATACAGACACTTAACACAGTTAAGCTAGAATGGGAGGGTTAAGTCCATAGGGACACTTAACCAAACTTATCATCGTAACAAGACAAGATTTTTAGGGGTTAAGTAACTAAGAAAACACTTATCCAAATTAAACATGTTAACTAGACTAGAAGGTGGGGTTAAGTAAAGTTAATACACTTAGCCAAATTAACTTGTTAACTAGACTAGAGGTTGGGGTTAAGTAAAATTTAACACATTTAGCCAATTTGATATGTTAGCTCGACTAGACCGTAGGGTTAAGTAAACTTGAACACTTAACCATCATATTGTGATAAATGAATAGGGTTAAGTCTAAAACATGAAGGGATAACACTTAACCATTAATAAAATGTTATTTAAAACAGATGGGCAAGGTTAAGTTAAAAAGGAACACTTAACCAATACAAGATGAATGGGTAGGGTTAAGTAAATCTTAACCAATATAACTTGATGCTGGTAGGGTTAAGTCAACGTGAATTACTGGTAACACTTAACCAGTTTAACCGGATAAGTGAAGAGGGTTAAGTTAGCCTAAATTGACTAATGACACTTAACCAATCCAACTTGACGAGAAAGAGAACTAAGTAGTAAACCATAGTTAAAAGAGGCTAAGTGGTAAATCTTAGTTAACAAAACTATGTAGTAATTCTTAGTATAACACGATAAGGAGCGAACGTCCATCTAATTCTAATGAAGGCTCCAACGAATTGGGTTACGAAGCCCGAGGCTTCGAGTGGACGTAAGGGTACTCTTAGTTTCCCTCCGTGACGCTGCAGATGATCATCTTGGGCTCACAGAGGTTAAGGTCTGCTTTAGAAGAACCAAGGGTATGCCTTGGTTGCAAAATATGGCAACCTAAAGACTAGGATGGACCAGCGTGATTCGGCGAGAAAACGGTAACCCTGTGATAGCAACTAGTCGTCTACCATCCATCTTCAATCAATCGAGATACGTGAAGCGGGAAGGCGGAGAACTCCTACGGACCGTATACTTGCTATCTAGTTACGGTTGCGGTTGTGGATGGCCATAGATTAGTGGGGCATAAGGGGCCTGCGTATAGTTCTCATTTTTCAAGGTGTGCCTTTTATTAGTTGAGGGAGGGGTCAAGTAGGACCATATCCACTGGAATAAAACAGACCTTAGCATCTGCATCGGCAGATATACAAAAGCTCCCTACCGAGTTCTGTGTTTCTTGATTTGCCCTGTCACAGGACTCGGGCCGCACATTACAGGACATGTCAATCTAGACAAGCGATAATGATTCGCGATACATGCGTGGGGAAGTCTAGGAACATATACCACTCAGGTAGCGTGTCCTAGACTTGGGGGCATCGTTCGACAGGTAGCATAATCCCTAGTTGGACTAGGTGGCATAAACCCTGAATCCGAGAAGCGTTCAGCAGATAGCGTAAACTCTAGTTGAATCTAGAAAGCACTTGATAGAAAACCCTAGATTAGATCTAGGTAATAAATAATAAATGTATGCCTGAAGGCAATGGAAACTACAGGGATTGGGATCGCGTTATCGTTACTAGTTGGGACACTAGTTAGGTGGTGCAGAGATATAGAAACCAGTATAACAAGGAAATAGCGAAGCGGCGAAAGTATTAGAGCATATCCAGTTTATCTTATCTTAGCATATCTTGTGTTAATCTTGTCTAATCTTGCTGACCCTATCATCATGGTGTTATCTTGTATTCAGTTAATTCATGTCGTTTTGTTTTTCCATGTTCACATGCTAGAAGTAACTGAACTTACTCAGGCTTTATGTCTGACTTTGTTTTTCTTTCGTCTTCTTTTCTTCCGTCCCCCCCCCCCCCAGCTAGTAAAGGAGGGAATAGTATAGCTCAGGTTAAGTTGGACTGTCACTCTTTCCCAGCTTGAAGATTTGTTGAAGTTTTGCTTGGATTCTCTTTTTAGATGCTATGCTGGCTCTTGCTACATTGGGGAATATAAATGTTGTTTTATGCTTCTTTATTTTGTAGGACAGATGATGCTCTGATATTGTAAAGAAATCGTTGTACAAACTATTTTATCAATAAAGCAAATTTTTATTTTCCGTTGTTTTAACTTTTGTTTGTCTTGTAATTCATCTGCACATTTTACCTTAAAATGCTCCACAGAACTTAGTGCATTCCCTTTGTGAGTGACACTAACGAATGTGGGGTGTTACACGTGGTATCAGAGCTGAAGGTTACCAGATCAGATAAAGTATTTGAAAAATTATTTTCAAAACGGTTTTAAAAGAAGCATTTTTCAAAAGAATTTTTTTGTTTTAAAGGCATATTCCCCAAAGCCATATGCACTATCCTTTTATTCTTTGTTTGAGTCCTTGTTTCCTTCTTTATTGAGTCTCTGGGGCTCTTGGCTCTCTGGGAGGTAACCTCATCGAAGGGCGAAGTAGTGCTCGATTCCCACATATAGCCGTAGTTGTTTCACCTACGGCCAGTTTTCTTTCAAGCTTATGGGGTTTTTCTACACGATGGAAGCAGCTTTTGAGAGATTTTTCAACATGATTACACATGAAAGAGGATGAGGAGTTTGGCTAAGGAGTACAACCCAAGGATGAGGAATTCATGGATGTAGACTTGGCTCACGAAGGAGGAAGGGATTATAAAACCTAAGACAAGAGGAAGTATCTTTACTATGGCAGAATAGGGCATATAATTAAGAGCAAAGGACAAGATTTTCAGAAGGGCAAGTACATGCTTTCACCACTAAGCGTACCTAGGAGAAAGGTAGTAAAGTTCTGTTGAAAGAGTCTAGTTTTGCTGTTCATACTCTTTCCTTTGGTTTTAGCGCTTCGCATTTGTTCATATCCGCTTCCATATTTGAGTCTCTGCACCATAGTACTTGTATAGTAGAAAGATCCCACTAGAATCTCAAATCCGATTGGTGGTCCGACCAGTTTATTTTTGGTTAGTAGGGATTTGAGAATAGCTATCGAGTTTGCTTATATCATCTCACGTAGATCGTCTAAATTTGGAGGAGATATTCCTTGGGTGCTTGTCTGATATTGGTTTAGGCCTTTGGGGCTTGTACTTGAGGAATGTCGAGTTCGACTACGATGGTTTGCATGAGAGATGAATAGTTGTGGCAGGCACTCTAAAAAGCACGTAGTGACCTTTCAACCCTTATAGTTATGGCATGGTGGATAAGAGGGAGAACTCTAATCATCTTAGTACATACACTTGGTACCGTGATTGGCATCTGTTTATTTTGGAAATGGAGGTCAGAAACTTCACAATCATGAAGTTAAATTAGTTAAGATACAGTGGAGTAAAGACCAAGAAGGCTAGATACTAGCATCATACCCTTTTCCTTAAGGGTGCATCCTTGATTTCTTTTTTTTTGTAGGAGCTTTATGCATAATTGTTTCTCTCTTTCCAAAGTATATCCTCTAGGCCGTATCTTCGATCCTTAGGTAGAAACTCTTTTGGATGTAAACATGTATTTGAAACATGTTATGGTTGATGGTTGCGAGTGGCTGCTAATGGTTGCTCGTGAATGCATATGCATACGTATTAGGCACTAGATCAGTTCGGACGCTTTCATATTGCATTTACAGATATGTATTTGTTTGTAAGTTTAACTTGATATGTTAACATATGGATGTTGCATATGGATGAATGACTATGCACACATGTAGTATTTACATAACTAGGGATGTTTGCATACATGATTGGATGCATGGCACAGACATAATTCGCATTAAGGAGGTCAACTAAATCAGTAGACCGCCTGATTTTGCATTAGATAAAGACATATACACACACTATGCATATGAACATGAAAGCATTAGAAATCTTATAAGGACAATGAATGCCTGTGATTGAATGATTGATTAGCTGGATGATGGGATGGTAGGACACATTCTTCCTAACTTGAAGATTTCGGGGACGAAATCCTTTTAAGTGGGGAAGATTGTAACACCCTGTAATTCTGTAACACTAAGATTCACAAATCAAGGTTTAATTAATTCAAAAAGGAAGAATTAAGGGAAACAGGTGGCGCCATTGCATTCGTCTCGAAATTCTGCTTAAAAACGAGTCCGAGTTTGCGAGAATCGGAGTCCGTATGAGGGAGATATGACCCTCCGAAGTTTCAGGAATTTTCAAAACAGAAACGGCTCGAAATTCGAAATTCGAATTCAATCCCAGAAGCGGGCTGGGAGGGAAAATTCCCGCCCAAGACCCAGGTCGACTGGGGAGTCGACTGGGTAGTCGACCCCCCCTGACCAGGCCGACTGCCCAGTCGACCTGGGTGCAAAACCCACTTTTGGGCCTGGGTGCGTTCTGATGTACCTGGTCCCGTTTATTGCCTTGATTCGTCCACCTAATCCTATATAAACAGCCCCTAGTCTCCTTCACTATTCACAATTCTTCTCTAACCTTATGCTGCAAAGATTCTTGGTGGACATGGCTTCTTCTCCTCCTCTAAATTAAATAATAAATAAAATAATATGTAAAATAAATCAAGACGAGGAAATGCTGCTCAAGACTTTCAAGAGGAGATTCAAAACAAGTTAGGATTCAAGTGAAGATTCAAACGACTTCAACGACTGTTTTTCTACGAATCTAATATAATCACTATAAGTCGGTTACTTTTTAGATTTGAACGTTTTCTCTATTCGTGACATGAAATTAAAGGAATAAAAGAATATGCCAAATATTTCTGTTCGAATCAGTGCTTATATCCTTGGACCTAATTAAGAACTGTTATGATTCAATTACCAATAAGACTGTGACTATGAAACTATGGACCTTAAAACCATATGCCTCCTTGATTATGAACATTGCCTATGAACATCGCCTATGACTGTGACTCATGACTGTGAGAATTATTTTCCTTTGACTATGAACATCGCCTATGACTGTGATTCGTTAACTGTGAGGGTTTATTGCCTATGACTATGGATATAAGATTATTATTTATGCCCATGACACTATAGTTACAAAACCATGTTGTACCCCAAACTGGCATTTTATTGGATCTAGGCTTGACTTTCTATTTCAGTTTATTCTTAGTTATCCTTGGATCTTGATCTTGGAAATTTACCTATTAAGTTAGGTCTACCCATGTTGTTGAACCTATACTATTCAACCCTTTTCATGTCATAATATTACCAGATCTATATGCCTGTGAATTATCATCTTATTCCAGTTATTATGTCTATTCTTTCATGGCATTTTGGTTCATTCCCTTTTTATCCACGAATCTAGATTTATTTATAATCTAGGTTGAATCATGATTATACAAACGATGGGGATACGTTTTGGGGAAAACATGAAATTGACTAAACTTGGAAATTGGCATAATTTGGGAACATGCATTATAGCATGACAATTAAGATGAAAAATTAGAATAACAAGTCTAGTTTTGACACGAACTGAAATTAGAATATTAAATCAGAATTGGGTGGCTAAATTAAGCATGATAAGTATATTAGCAAAATTGTGAATAATCTACATACATTGGGCGTAAATGGTAAATGGTTAAATGGGCCACAAAGTAGGTAGTTGGTATGCAAATTAAGTTTTGGGCATAAACGGTGAACTAGAATATGAAATCTAGTTTGGCATAAACTGTAAACTAGAATATAAAATCTAGTTTTTGGCATGAACTGTAAATGAGGATGTTGGATCTAAATTGCTATAAACTGTAAGATAGGAAAATCAAGATTTGGGCCTAGAATATAAGTCCACTAGTGGGCATGGCTAATGTATATGGTATAAGCCAAAATGGTTAAACTTTGATGATAAATTGTTAACAATTTATATATATACAAAAAAAAGATTTATTGATGACATCTCTTTTAATAATACATACACCAGAAAGTTCTAGGGTGACAGAGAGGATAGTGTCTAGGCTTGGATTTGGAAAATGCAAGTTTCCTGCTCTCCCTGGCTATCCCTAACTGATCCGACGGACGGGATTGTTACTTTCAAAACCTGATTTGAAAATTAATCAAAACCCTTTGAACTTAGAAAACACGAATATGCCTAACCCGAGGTTAGACTGAGTTGCGATGTAAACCTGCCCGGAACCAACCGGCACATCCAGTAATCGCAACAATATCTGTCTAATGTGAGTGGTCGCGGCTTTAATTTATTTAGTTAAAGCTATAACAAGAATGGTAGGGTTAAGTTAACTAAGACACTTAACCAATTCAACATGATAACCAAACCGATGGGTGGGGTTAGGTTTATACAGACACTTAACACAGTTAAGCTAGAATGGGAGGGTTAAGTCCATAGGGACACTTAACCAAACTTAACATCGTAACAAGACAAGATTTGTAGGGGTCAAGTAACTAAGAAAACACTTTTCCAAATTAACATGTTAACTAGACTAGAAGGTGGGGTTAAGTAAAGTTAATACACTTAGCCAAATTAACATGTTAACTAGACTAGAGGTTGGGGTTAAGTAAAATTTAACACACTTAGCCAATTTGATATGTTAGCTGGACTAGACCGTAGGGTTAAGTAAACTTGAACACTTAACCATCAGATTGTGATAAATGAATAGGGTTAAGTCTAAAACATGAAGGGATAATACTTAACCATTAATAAAATGTTTGTTAAAACAGATGGGAAAGGTTAAGTTAAAAAGGAACACTTAACCAATACAAGATGAATGGGTAGGGTTAAGTAAATACTTAACCAATATAACTTGACGCTGGTAGGGTTAAGTCAACGTGAATTACTGGTAACACTTCACCAGTTTAACTGGATAAGTGAAGAGGGTTAAGTTAGCCTAAATTGACTAATGACACTTAACCAATCCAACTTGATGAGAAAGAGAACTAAGTAGTAAAACATAGTTAAAAGAGGCTAAGTGGTAAATCTTAGTTAACAAAACTAAGTAGTAATTCTTAGTATAACACGAGAAGGAGCGAACGTCCATCTAATTTTAATGAAGGCTCCAACGAATTGGGTTACGAAGCCCGAGGCTTCGAGGGGACGTAAGGGTACTCTTGGTATCCCTCCATGAGGCTGCAGATGATCATCCTGGGCTCACATAGGTTAAGGTCTGCGTAAGAAGAACCAAGGGTATGCCTTGGTTGCAAAATATGGCAAACTAAAGACTAGGATGGACCAGCGTGATTCGGCGAGAAAACGGTAGCGCTGTGATAGCAACTCGTCATCTACCATCCATCTTCAGTCAAACGAGATACGTGAAGCGGGAAGGCGGAGAACTCCTACGGACCATATACTTGCTATCTAGTTATGGTTGCGGTTGTGGATGGCCATAGATTAGTGGGGCATAGGGGGCCTGCGGATAGTTCTCATTTTTCAAGGTGTGCCTTTCATTAGTCGAGGGAGGGGTCAAGTGGGACCATAGCCACTGGAATAAAAACAGACTTCAGCATCTGCATCGGCAGATATCTGAAAGCTCCCAACCGAGTTCTGTGTTTCTTGATTTGCCCTGCCACAGGACTCAGGCCGCACATTACAGGACATGTGCATCTAGACAAGCGATAACGATTCACGATACATGCGTGGGGAAGTCTAGGAACATATACCACTCTAGGTAGTGTGTCCTGGACTTGGGTGCATCGTTCGACAGGTAGCATAATCCCTATTTGGACTAGGTGGCATAAACCCTGAATCCGAGAAGCGTTCAGCAGATAGCGTAAACTCTAGTTGAATCTAGAAAGCACTTGATAGAAAACCCTAGATTAGATCTAGGTAATAAATAATAAATGTATGCCTGAAGGCAATGGAAACTACAGGGATTGGGATCGCGTTATCGTTACTAGTTGGGACACTAGTTAGGTGGTGCAGAGATATAGAAACCAATATAACAAGGAAATAGCGAAGCGGCGAAAGTATTAGAGCATATCCAGTTTATCTTATCTTAGCATGTCTTGTGTTAATCTTGTCTAATCTTGCTGACCCTATCATCATGGTGTTATCTTGTATTCAGTTAATTCATGTAGTTTTGTTTTTCCATGTTCACATGCTAGAAGTAACTGAACTTACTCAGGCTTTATGTCTGACTCTGTTTTTCTTTCGTCTTCTTTTCTTCCGTTCCCGCCCCCCCAGGTAGTAAAGGAGGGATTAGTATATCTCAGGTTAAGTTTGACTGTCACTCTTTCCCAGCTTGAAGATTTGTCGAAGTTTTGCTTGGATTCTCTTTTCAGATGCTATGGCTGGCTCTTGCTACATTGGGGAATATAAATGTTGTTTTATGCTTCTTTATTTGGTAGGACAGATGATGATCAGATATTGTAAAGAAATCGTTGTACAAACTATTTTATCAATAAAGCAAAGTTTTATTTTCCGCTGTTTTAACTTTTGTCTGTCTTGTAATTCATCTGCACCTTTTACCTTAAAATGCTCCCTTTTGTGAGTGACACTAACGGATGTAGGGTGTTACATGTACATACCACTGAACTGAGCTTAAAATTATATGTCATTCAAAATTACATGTGCCATGCTTTTGTTTGTGTTGAATCTGAAAGCTAGAAACGTCAAATTGAATGACCCGATTTAAATGTTGGACCTTCAAGTATCAGGGATAATCAACATAAAGTGATATGTTGTAGGATCAGTTCAAGATAAAAAAGAGTGACTTCGTCAGTTTAAAAAGAATTAGAAATTAGTTTTCTTTACTGATTTGCTTGTCTCACTAGAAATAAGATAAATAGCTTATAGATGTATGATCTTGACAGTTGATTAGGTTTATAAATCTCATTGATACATATTTATATACAGTTTCAAAGTTATTGAACCCCCACGACTTGCTCTTCGGCACCCATTCCAAGTTCATATGCCATGAACTTAATTCTAAGCTTGACCAATGAGAAGTGACATCCTATCTGGGTTTCATTATGCTAAAGGACTATGACCTGCTTGTTCTGCAATTATGTCCGACAATTTTAACTTTCTGCCTTTCCTGATGCTATCACTTTTTGATTTCCAATTGCTAGTTTATAGCATTTTTCAATCACATTTTTTTTTTGTTTATTTCAAGTTGCTAGTTTAAATTTCTATTATATTATGTAGAATTTAGCTTGTTTATCTTCTCATTTCAACCTTATTTTCTGATTTGTATTCAGGATCCATACGCCACATACTCATGTTGTTCATCTTGGAAATAGCAAAGAACTTATAGAAGTTTCTAAGGATGGTGTTGCTAGGAGACTTCTTCGTGAGCATGTACGTGAGGACCTAGTCTTCGCTATCATTAACATCGGTACCTTGGTTATATCAAATGTTTATTTCAGTTTTTAATGTACTCAATGGTTCTTTGTACTAGAGTAAATTTGTATATCAGTGGTTATTGTATATGAGTTTGGTCATTTATTCAGAAAACTATTGTATTGAAATGGTTATGCATATTCTACTTGATTATGTGGTTAATTGTTTTTCTAGATTGTTTGAACATTATGATTATGTGAATGATTATTGATTGATATTATAGAAACAAAATAGACTATTAACCGGAAATAATTACAGGAAAAAAATACCAAATTAATCAATAACTTTTAGTAGCGTTTTAAAAACGCTACATAAATACATGTAGTGGCGTTGAGTAAACGCAACCGTAAATCAGGGTAAAATTGGAAATTTTATTAGTAGCATCAAAAGGCTTTTTATGGCGTTTTTAAAGTGCCATGAAATATTTATGGTGGCGTTTAGAAAACGTTACAAAAAAAGAACTTACAGTGGCATTTATAAAAAGTGCTACAAATATTTTTTATTTTTAGTGGCATGTTTTCTATAAACGATTAACGAAACGCCACCAAAAATGGTTGGTGGCGTTTTTTGAGCGCAACAAAAAATCATTTTTCTTGTAGTGAAAATTAGAAACTATTCCTATATTTAAATATTTTCCAGATGTATTCGAATAGGTTAAGTACCTTCCTCTGCATAGAGAAATCAAATTTAGAATTGATCTTGTCCCAAATACAGGAATGGTGGTGCACCTAAATAGAAGAACAACACCAAGAGAAACGGAAAAGCTAAGGAAGCAAACTCAAGAATTGTTGAAGAAAGGAATGATTAGACCAAGTTGCTCAAACTGGGGTTCTGCGGTGGTACTTGTTCCAAAATCAGATAGAGCATTAAGGTTGTGTGTTAACTATTGATACTTGAATAAGCAAACTATTAAGAATAAGTACCCCTTGCCAAGAATTGATGACTTATTTGACCAACTAAGCGTTGCTTGGGTCTTTTCTAAAATGGACTTAGACACAGATTCCATCAGTTAATAATTATTGAAGATTGCATTCACTTAACTGCTTTCAAGGGACCCGATACCTTTTATGAATGGTTGGTTATTCCCTTTGGGCCAATGCTAACGCCTACTTTGTGTATTTGATGAATCAAGTGTTAAGAGAAGAGTTGAATAAATTTATATTGTTTTTTATTGACGACATCCTTATATATTCTAAAACTGAAGAGGAGCATACTCAGCATTTGAAAACAATTTTGGAAATATTAAGGAGTAATATGTTAAATGTGAAATTCTCAAAATGCCATTTTTGAGAGAAGGAAGTCAGATTCCTCAGGCACGTTGTATCAGACAATGGAATATTGGAGGATCCCGATAAGATTTCAACTATTCAAGATTAAAAGCAACCTACAACTCCTAAATAAGTCCGGATCTAGGGTTGATTGGCTATTACAGGAAGTTCCTTAAAGATTTCTCTAAGATAGACTGTCCTCTAACAAGATTAACGATGAAAAATACCAAGTTCATATGGACTTCCAAGTGCGAAGAAGCTTTTCAAGAATTGAAGAAGAGATTAACTACTGCTTCAGTTTTGACAATCGTAAGTTGAAACAAAGGATTAACATTTTATACTAACGCTTGTAAGGAAGGAGGTTGTACAATTTTGATGCAAGAAGGGAAGGTAATTTCTTACGTAGGTACACAATTAAAATCTCATGAAATGAATTATCTAAGTCATGACTCGGAATCACTAATGGTAGTATTTACTTTGAAGATTTGACAACATTATCTGCTTGGTGAGAAGTTTGAAATTATATACGGACCATAAATATCTTAGTGTTTGTTTACTTAAAAGGATTTGAATTTAAGACAGCAACGTTGGCTAAAATTTCTAGCATTCTACGATTTAGATAATATATATGCTCCTGGGAAAGCCAATGTTGTTGCCGATGCATTAAGTAGGAAGCACACTATGATTGCTTACTTAGTGATTACTCCTACCCATATTGACAAGATCGCTAGTAAGCAGAAAGAAGATAAATTACTCCAAGGGATATTTGAAAGGATTTAGCAAGAAAAGGATTGTAGTTTTAAAATTGATGATCAAGGAATTCTATGGCTAAAAGGAAGGATTTGTGTTTCAGATATACAAGAGCTTAAACGGAAGTTCTTGTTAAGTGCCATAAATCCAAACTTAGTATTCATCCGAGAATCAACAAAATGTATCGAGATACTAAGCAAACATTTTGGTGGAGTTCTATTAAGAAGGATATATCTGAATATGTCAACAAATGTGCAATATGTCAGCAGGTTAAGAGCGATCAACTGAAGGTGGAAGGATTGCTTCAACCATTCGAAGTTCCAGGTTGGAAGTGGGATCAGATATTAATGGACTTCGTCGATGGTTTGTCTCGTACCAAGAAAGGAAACAAATGGATTTGGTTAATGGTTGATCGACTAATAAAAAGCATGCATCTTATTCCCGTTAAAGCCACTGGAACTATAGCAAGTCTTGCAGAGATTTATGTAAAGGAAATTGTTCTTCTTCATGGTATTCCCAGTAGTATAGTAAGTTATCGTGATCCGATCTTTACTAGTTATTTCTAGGAAGCATTTCAAATAGCTTTGGGTACCAAGTTTAATCTTAGCACCATATACCATCCACAGGAGGATGGGAAAACTAAAAGAGTTGATCGAACTATTGAAGATATGTTGCAGACTTGCATTATGGACTTTGGTGGATCATGAGAAGACTATTTATACTTGGTTAAATTCTCCTACAAAAATAGTTATCAAGCAAGTATATAAGTGGCACCGTGTGAAGCTCTACATGGTTATCCATGCAAATTGTCTACATGTTGGACTGAATCTGGTGATAAACTAGTGTTAGGACTGGACATTATATAGGATGTAATGGAAAAGGTTAAGTTAATTAAATAGAAGTTGAAAGGTACACAAAGTTGCCTAAAGAGTTATGAAGATAATCGAAGGAGAGATTTGGAATTTTCAGTCAGAGATGCGGTATTCATGACAGTACCTCCAATGCAAGGAGTCCTGAGGTCTGGAAAATCGGGTAAGTTAGCACCTTGATACATTTGACCATTCCCTATTCTCGAGAAAATTATCCCATTAGCTTATACAGTAAAGTTGCCTGAATGGTTGTATGGAGCAAACAATGTCTTTCATATATCACATATACGGAAGAATGTTCATGATACTAATTAGTTTATTAAAGAGGGTTCTCAATAGGATTTGGAATTTTCTCCAAGCTTGGTCATAGAAAGGCAACCATTCAAGATCATTAATCGGGATGAAAAGAGATTAAGAAGGAAGATCGTAAATCTGGTCAAATTATAGTGGAACGAGGGTACTAATTATTGCACTTAGGAAACAGAGGAAAGCATGAAGAAGCTTTATCCCGATTATAGGATTAATATTCCATCTTAAGCTTATGGTAAAATCTTATACCTTACATTCTAGTTGTTCTCTTTATTCAATTTTGAGGATGAAATTTTCTTAAGAGGGGGAGGAGAATGTAACAATCTAGAATTTTCGTTTAGTTAAGTAGTCAATTTATAACTTAGGTAAAACATATTTTTTTATGAACTAAATAAATAAGAGCACGAATTTGTAGCATTTGTATTATGTGTTGTAAATAGTTTTCATAGAATTTGGAACAAACCTACTAATAGCACCTCCCTCCTTCCTAAGACAAGTTTCTAGGACATATGTCTACATGCAAGCACCATTCCATGTAAGAGAGACAAGTGTCCTATGTGTTGTCCATATCTTAATCCACCTCTCCAAATATATAAGGACCTCCCCCCTCATCTCATTCTTCTTTCCATTCCTACTTCTTATTCCTTCTCTAAGCCATGGTTTCCTAGCCATTTTCTTCTCCTTCCTTCACTCTCCCCTTCCGCTTAATTCTGCCCTAGGCCTTTCCCCCTATTCTCCTCATTTGGTTTTGGATTCCGTCGCCCTCCTCCTCCCCAAGTAGAGCCAAACCCTCCTTCTGCTCCCTCCTTCCAATGCCCTATCAACCCCACGGCCCAAGCCCACCTCAGCACCACCAAGTACCCCCATGCACACCACCCCTCCTTAGCCATAAGCCCACCCCATCGCCACCCAAGCGGTACCTCTTCCTCCTCCTATTATATATATAAAAAAATTGTATATAATAATAATATTGTTAAAGAAGTCGGTAGGGAACGATAGTCGGTTCAGACCAGTTTGGGTTAGCTAGGAAGCCCTACGGTAAAGTTACGTAGAGTGGAACCCTATGGTGAGAAACTCTTCACTTGTTTTTTAATATGAATGATATGTTGATTGTTTTGTATTTATAATTAATTAGCTATAAGCATGAATTACCAAATGCTTATGCATATATACGGTGAGGTATATACGTATTGATATGGTTGAATGGATGTTATGGATGTTGTTATAGTTTTAGTTAGTGATACTATGTCATACTATACATGTTACACCCACCTATGTGAAATTATATGAGTATTAGTTAAGTCTCAAGCTTATCGGACAATATAACTGAATATTATATCCATTTAAATTTAGTGTAAAAATAAAAGTTGGAATTTTCTATTCGAAACCGGATAGAAATGGAATTGAAGCGATTATAAGACACTTTTACAAAGGTGGAATTTTATTTAAACAAGGTTTTAATATAAAACGAAATATTTAAGTTTTGATTGATTTTGTTTTTGAAATTGAAGTTTGGTTTAACTATATTTAAGATGTTTAAACTCAAACCGAATGTTCCATTATGCTTATATAATATTTAATTTGGGTTCTGGAAAGTTGGATTTCAAAAAGTTAATTTTTAGAAAATAATAATATTTGTTAACTAAATAATAATATAATATTCATTAAATATATATTTAAATTTCAAGTTGAAATTTGGAAATATTGTTTTAAAATAGTCTTATATATATTAAATGGATTTCTAAACTATTTTGAAGTGAAACAGATTATTTTTAATATGAAGTTAAAATACAATTAGAATAAAGCTTGTCATTTTATGGCACTTCGCAAATTTCGACTGCAAACTTTGAACTGATATAACCGATTCATTTTAAATCATATTTTCTGGAAATAAAAAATGTTTGCTTTCTAATAGTAACAAAAAAAGGAGTTTTTAAACTTTAGTATATAGTCATCAAGATATGTTCAAATTAATTTTCAAAAAAGTCGCGGTAGTGTAATTTGATGTCAAAAATTGGAAATCAACCAAAATCATTTTTTAAAAATTATTAAAAATATGGAATTTTTTTGATAATTAATATTAAATGTTTTAAAAATGATTTGAATTTAAATTATAAAGTTTTGAAGTTATTTTCATCAAACCAGTTAAATAAGCCATTTGTGACGCTCAAACGATGCTTTTGTAACACTTTTTACTTAATAAAGGGATTTGAAAGGTTAAAGCATAATAATCTTACCTGTTAAACCTTTTCAAATGAATGATGAAGTGTTTTTAATGATAAATGAGATTTTCAAAGTATAAGTTAAGTTGAGACTAAATTTAGATCCTATATCGTTTTAAATGACGTTTATTAATCGGAAAGACTGAGATCGAAATTTCTATCCGAAAATCATTCCAAATAATAATACGACATAATGAATAAAATAACGATATTAAAGAAAATTTGATTAAAAATTAGAAATTTTCACATCATAAGAACTGCTTGTTGATGGCCTTTAGGGGTAGCTTCCATCTTAAGATTAGTTTTTTATTATAGCAGTGGTCTAGAAGAATTTGGAGAATTTACGGATTTGCAAGGGCTTCTCTCCTTTATTGGAGTAGGAATAAAGCGCCTTATGTTTCATTCAGTCCCAGAACAAACATATATGGATGTGTGTCTGATAGTGTATTTTGTAATATATTTATCGATCTTTACTAAACATATCTCTATTGGTGGTGGAGAAAAATTGTTCTCTTAGCTTAACACCTTTCGTTGAGATGTATAATCTCTAAGGTGACATGGTTAGTGATTATCAATTAGATGTTACGAAACGATAGTGTTGGATACAAAGCAATTGAGCTGCAAATGATCAAAGCATGGCACAGTTAAGCATAGCTTTGTATTTAACGAGACCTCAAGCCGCACAACTCGGTAATGACTTAAAACAGGAGGAGTGCGGCAAGGTTATGTGGGCCAATTTCATTATGATATGTTCACTCCCTTATAGATAAAAGTTGCATCATGGTATGAACCCCAAATGTATAATTATGTGGATGACAGAAAAGAGTGCTTTGTTAAAGGTCGGTTACGACCGGGAATGCCATATTCATGTTTCCATCTAGCAAGTCAGCACAGAGAGATGGTCTGACCTTGTATTGGCAGAGATTCATCGGTTGTTTCTCAGGAAACATCCCTCTGGAGGTGATTCCATCATATAAGGAAGTTCTTTTGCCTTGGTTATTGTTGTCATCCAATTCACTACTACGATCCAGTCGGTTTTGGTTGTATACCTACGTCAACATAATAGAATGAGGTATTATGCTGGCTAAGATTGATACATTTACTTACGAAGTGATTTTCCACATTATGCACTAATAATAGTATCAAATGGTTTTTGCGTATCAAGAATTTTTTGTCATCATAAGGACAAAAATCGTCTGATGTATGCGCTTACGCTGTGTGCTTTGTATGGCGAGCTATATGATAGTTTCATTTTATAAAAAGAATGCACGATTTTCTGCACTGGTATTCGTAAGGGAAAACATGTTCCATGTTTATACGGCATGGTCTTATGAGTTACCTCATTTTAAAGAAAAATCATGTTTAAGTTTCTCACACTAGTCCCATGACTGACTTGGAGTTTATTGCTTTCCCTCTAAACTCTGGGTGCCTTTATTTTCCACAAAGGCAGTCTGGTAGTTAGGTAGTTATAGATTGGAGCTATATTTTGGAGCGATACTAGATTTAAGCTAGAACTAGATTGGAGCATTTTGGACCCTCCGTAGATTTATTTGTTCTGCTTTGTACTCTAATATGTACTCTGATGAATTAATGTTATGTGATGTAAATTATTCTGAAGTAATAAAAGTTCATTTTGTTTCCGTTCTGATGTGATATTATCCCTAATAATATGTCTTTGAGAACATTTTGAGTTGGTTTAATTACCGACTTAAAGCGATCAAAAAGGAAGGATGTTATAAAGTTAAACAAAAAATATGATAAATGGTCACCTTGCCCGAGTTCATGTTTCTCGAATATCCCATTAACTATAATACTAGAATTTCCCATTTTAAGTAAACACGTAATGCGGCCAACCTAGCTAACAATAAAACACCTAGTTGTTAATAAATCGTTAAAAATTTTCAACTGAATCAAAAGATTTGGCATAGTCAAAATTTTAAAGTGCATATGTGACAACCCGAATTCTGACAGACCGATTTTTTTTGTCAAAATTCAAATATATTGAAACTCGTGTTGGTTTGCTCTGGTATCCTGCAGAAAACGCAAAGACATAAAATATGTCAGAGCTTAGAAAATATCTCACAGCGGAATGGATAAAATATATAATATAATCAAAGTATAACCTTACTGTATTAATAATACTGTCTAACCAGTATCCAAAGCTATCATGTCTCTGCCACAAATCTAACCTGCGAGTATGTTATGAGGAGGGGGTTAGAACACAAGTTCTGGTCACTGGATTTAAACTATACACTTTGGATAATCATACATATACCGTTCAATCACATTTTCTTATTTATTAGGTTACTTGGGTTAACAACACTTAAAGCTTGCACCCATGTTCGACCGATTTACTTCCCAGTGGATTAACTTAATACAGTATATATGTAGCTACCCCCAATATTAAGGTACGCCCCATGGTACCCCACTCGCACAGTCTCCACCGTAATACCACCGAAATATACGCAGTTCCTCATCCTACATCGGAGTGACGTACGGATCTCTATATAAAAATGTTACGTTCTGCGTATATCTGTCAATTCTATGCTACGTAAGCGTACGGACTGCCACCTTCGATCGAATCAGATTGCTTACCAGAGTAATACCCACAAGTCTATGAAACACCACCCAGAGCAGACATGATTGTATCTATACTTTCCCGTGTACGTATCGTCAATTGTAGCACGATGTCTTAACTGCACGTCCTCTAATGTGCACCGAGTTCCGTGGCATGGCAATATAAGAAACACAGAACCCGGTCTGGAGCTTTTCCATATCTGTACAGGCCCGCCTTTAAGAGCCTCCAAATACAGATATTCCTAGGGTCTGTTTTTCATGGTGGTAATGGCCACACCTCGGACCCTCCCTTAACTAGTAAAGACTACAAGAGCTAAGGGACATGCGCCTAAGAACAAATAATCTAAACATCCAGTTGGCGTCTCCCCTTAACCACCGTACCTCGATAGTGAAAGGTGAATGGTCTATTGGGTTTATCTCTGGTCTTTTCGCATCTCACTGGCTTCCGGTGAAGGGTATTCGACGATGTACTACCCTTTTTTGTCGTGATCCTATGCATTCCCGTTGAGGCTACCGCCGAATCACCCTAGTGTCACCACGTCACAGCACTCTGACTGCAAAGCTACTTTTGCAGTCAAGACCCACCCACCTAGTAGTTACGCGCAGACCCAACCTCTGCGAGCACAGCCTAAACATCTACCACCGTATAGAGGACTAACAAGAGCACCTTATGTATCTCAGGAAGCCGTGTGCGTCCCCTTCCAGTCCTTCGGAGCCGACAGAATAACCAGATGAACATGCACTCCCCTCTTGCCGCATGACACCACGATGATCTATCACATTGGGTTATTCACCCTCAAACGCACGGACTGGTCCAAGCACCTCATTTTAATGTGTCATTAGACCCTATGTCTATACGCGCTTGCTTTACCTCACATGTATCTATTTAACTTGGTTATTCACGTTCACATTGACTTCTTATTCAAGTTACCAAGTTTCTCTTGCTTATTGATTTCAGCCATATAACTTAACCCTTTTAAGCTTATTAATAAGCCCACAACATATTATTCCCAAGAATGTGATCTAAGGTCTGTAATCCACAATCGCTTTATATTCTTGTTTGATTTCATCATTATAATAACATGTTCTACTTAATATGTAATTAAGTATATCTCAATTCACATGTTTTCTTTTAAACATGTCAATCATTATTTATGATTAAATATAACTTATTTCATTTCATAAGTTTTCCTCATTCTTTCTCATTTAATCATAATTCCATTTTACACTGTCACTACAACTTATCGTTGTTTACTTAATAACTTAGTTCTCTTAACTAAGGTCCACTAATAAGTTTTTATCCCCATAAATATAACTTGTGTTGTCCTCATCCATAGATTTCAGATTCTTGTTCTTGTAAATAAATTAATTTACAATTATGTACAACTTATCCCCTTACATAAGTTATTCTATTCCCTTTATCATTTATTATAACCTAAATTATAATTTCCACTTGTTCCTAGGACAAGCCTAAACATGTTATTATTATCAGAAGATTTCATACTTCCAAGTTTACAGACTACTTAATTTATAATTAAGTACAACTTCTTACATTTCATAAACTTCCCCCGTTTCTCTACTTATTGCAAACAACTTGTTTCAGTTTTCACCATTTACTGATTACTTAATTTAAAATTAATTGACACTTATCTCATTTCACCAGTTATCTCATGTCCTTACTAGTTTATTATAACCTAAGTTATAATCTTCACTTGTCCCTAGGACAAGTCTACCTATCATACAATATTTTTATTAATGTAATCTATTTATAATAGGTTATTATCATTCTCCGTTCATTCCATTCCTTTTTACTGTTGTAACTTTCTTTCAATTCCATTTAGTTCCATTAATTACAATTAATGTTGTATATCAGTCCTTCTATTTACACACACACACACACACACATACACACACACACACACACACACACACACATATATATATATATATATATATATTCACTGGACCTCTCACATTAAGCCTACACTTGTGGATGCTGGATTTGCAGGGAGGTTTCGGGCAGACTTCTTCCACAAGTTGACTTAACCTCGTGTCTTAGCAACATTACATGTTTTATTTATGCATTTAAACCCCTCACATTAGATTTACCACTTGTGAATGCTGGATGTGCCGGGCGGTTCCAGCAGACTTCTACCACAAGTGTAATCTAACCTCGTGTCTAAGTGCGGTTACAGTTTCCTATTTACTGTAAAATTTATGCATATTATCCTTTTCACATGTTACTGTAATATAATTTACATGTCATCAATTTATGCCTATATTATGTCGCATGTCCTTTTTAAAACGTATTTAATTCTATCATGACATGTAATCATTTAATCGGGTAATTGTTCAAATCTAACAAGTTAACATGTCATTATCTCAATTCTACATCTAATAATTCAAATACATAATATGCCACAAGTGAATCATGTAATTATAACAACAGTAGTCGCTACTCATATTCTAACAACTTTGTTTTTCAACATGTAAACATTCCACACTTCAACCGATTCAACATATAAATTTTCCAACATATTCATATTAATATCTCAACGTGTTATAACAGCATCTTAACACTTTTAATTATTCTGGCAAATTCACATTTCATGATAACGAGGAATGAATATATCGTTACCTAAAATGATATAACTTAAATCCTGTAGTAACCCGGATTTTTGAGCGACTTTGGTTATCGACGTAAGCTCGACGTCGATAACCAAAACATCGAAAAATCCCGGTAATTAATGAAAGAAATTAGAAGGTGAGAATAGATAAGATAGAAACTTAGAATAGAAGAAGAAGAACACAACATCAGAGTAACACGAACCTCACAGCGGGACGAATAACATATAATAGATAACATAACTTTGAAATATAACAGTTATGTATACAATAGCAATTATCAGAGTACAACACTTACAACACAGCGGAAATAACTATAGCTATATGATCCAGAAGCCTCCTGCTCCAGCTCTTCAAGTATACCTGTAAATCCTGACTACTTGACTGCCCGTACAAATTTAGGCACCCAAGAGTTTAGGGAAAACAAAATAAACTCTGGGTCAGTCATGGGACTGGTGTGAATAAACTCAAATCATTTAAACAGGTATATGATATCTCATAAGACCACGCCGTGAATACGGAACGGGTTTTTCCCTTATGAGAATCCAAATAACTTTTCAAAGCAATATCATTCTGATATTATAATAATGCCTAAGTACAAATAAATATCAATCTAGCAGAAACGCTTGCATCTCACGTTACTACATATATAGTATACAATCAAAAACGCCAGCACGTATTGGATGATTGGATTTCCAACTATGACAAGGTATGGAACCACCTTCCGGTCACTGTACTCTAGGAACGATACACTGGAGTTCAACAAGAACATCTTGTAACTCAGCCACACATGACCGACCACTCATTTCGCTTGAGTGTATCGAATGTACATCACCAACGGTTGGGATCAGCAACCGTTCCCTTATATATATATGGGACAACATTGATAGATTAAAGAAGCAAATGAATATTCTCTAGATAGGTGATTATACACCCTACTTCGGTGCGACCGACTTAGCCATGCTGCCTGCCCGATTTCTGTCATTTACCGGTTGATGAGGCTAGAAGCTACGCTTTATCATCACAATAGATTCGCTTCGAATGCCACATTGTCAGATCCATCGAAAATCACTAATTGACGTCTACAACAATACATTACGTGTCAGCTAAAAAAAGTTTCCTTCTCCGCTTCCACTCTTGGTACGGCTGAAGAAATCAATGTACGTGATCGTCTGGAAATACTATGTCAGACATCCATCTTCATTCACTTAGAAATGTCACATCGTCATACCCGCCAAATCACAAATTGACTTATCCAAAAATAACACGGGTATACAGCTAAGAGAAACAAATTCCTCCGCCACCAAACGTGAATACGTTTGAACAGATCAACTTACGCGATCCATTGGATATACTCTGTCAGACCTTCGTCCATACAAGTTGTCCTGGGACTGGACAAACCGAAGGCACTATTCTGTAAACAGGATAGCCCTTGCATTTTTCTCCGTCTTCAATTATCTTTGGCATATATGATTCGCGACGCTTATGCCAATACAGAGTGGTTCTTCGGATAATAATCCAACCGGTCTCTCCATATTAACAACGTTAAAATGGTCAAAACTTCGATAGTCGGTGAGTTAACTATCAAAGAAAAACAAGTGTGCAAACAACGATATTATTTCCAGATGGAAATTATATCGAACAAACATCATTTAACATTAATCTCTTTAGTTCATTTATTTACTTATCTCCTCTTTCCCTATATTCAAGAATTGCTATTTTTCTTTTATCAGAAAACATTTCTGGTTCTCGTTTGGAAAACATTTCCAAAACTCCTTTACGATCAAACCTTACCATTTCTTAGTTAAGAAGGAAGTCACTCAAGTTGGGGTATAATTACCTCTCAGACCTTAACTGAACAACGTTATAACTTCGAAATGGTCAAAGTTTATCATTTTAATTTTTAACAACTTCTTTACGCCTTTCTCGGATTCAATTTTACTAATCCACTTCTATATTTAAAACATTGGTTATAACGATAACGTTATAATCCCTACTTTCGAATTATCTAACTTTAATTATAACTTCTATTCTTATTAGTGAATAATTAACCTAACACTTATTTATTTAAATATAAATAAATTTCTATTTAAA
Source organism: Allium sativum (assembly GCA_030737875.1). Taxonomy (NCBI): domain Eukaryota; kingdom Viridiplantae; phylum Streptophyta; class Magnoliopsida; order Asparagales; family Amaryllidaceae; genus Allium; species Allium sativum. The sequence goes on along the minus strand of CM060909.1, from coordinate 671,445,820 downwards.
CACTGGAAAGTATAAGTACTTTCCCGAATTCGATATAATCGAATTTTGCCGATTAACTCTTTTCGAGAAATCTCTATTGGATTAACTCTTCTTCGAATAACCTATATTCGAATAACTCCTTCTCGAATAAACGATATTCGATAATCTCTATTCGAATAACTAATATTCGATAACTCTTCCTTTTCAAATATTTCATATTTGAAAATCTCACTTCGATTAAACTAAAATCGATAACTCCTTTCGATGAAACTAACATCGATAACTCCTTTCGATGAAACTAACATCGATAACTTTAACTCGACTAACTTAACTTGACTCGACTAACTCGACTTACTTGGTTCGACCAATTCGATTCAATTAACTAGGCTCGACTAACTCTATTGGTTTAACTCTAATCGATTAGTTCTATGGTTTAACCCTAATCGATAAATTCTATTTGACTAACCCTATTCGGCTAACTCGACTAACTTGGTTCGACCGACCAGGTTTGACTAACCTGACCCATTTGGTTTGACTGACCAGGTTTGGCTAACCTGACCCATTTGGTTTGACCACTGGGCTTGACTATTTGGTTTGACCATTTGGTTCGAATACCATATTCGACTAACTCCTCTCGATTTATTAAAACCGATTAACTCATCTCGATTGACTAAATCAATTAACTCCTATCGATTAACTAAATCGATAAACTCCTTTCGATTAACTAAGTTTGATTTACTCGACTCGACTGACCAGGTTCGACTAACTTGACCAGCTTGACTCGATTGGTTCGACTCGACCAGCTCGACTCGGTTGGTTTGACTCGACCATCTCGACTCGATTGGTTCGACTCGACCAGCTCGACTCGGTTGGTTTGACTCGACCATCTTGACTCGATTGGTTCGACTAGCTTGGTTTGACCACTTAACTAACTTGATTCGAATATTTATATCCGACTAACTTTTCTTTTATTTCTATTTATTTTAACTTCTATTTATTTCCTAAATAGATTTCCTTTTGTATAATCTATTTATTTTTCTAAATAGATTTTCCTTTATAACTCTAACTATTTAATCCCTAATTAAATATCCTTTATTCTATTTATTTAAACTAAATAAATATTCCTTTATTTTATTTATTTATTTCTAAATAAATATCCTTTTATAAAATCCTTCGATTTTATAAATAGATTCATTTTCAATATAAATATTGAAAATCCCCTTTTCTACATTTTCAGTGTTTTCTACTGTTTTTAAACAACCAACTGTCAATGATCAATATCATCCAAACATATACAATCAACAACAGATTATATATCACAGTATATATCACAATATACAAATAACAGTAAAATAAATGTTGAGGAATCCAGTCGGATTCCTCCAACCTGTTTCCCTGCATCCACCGATGTTAAACAACGTATATAACATCACTTGCATTTCTAATGAAATACACTGATAACAAAATCACTGTTTAATAACGATATATATATATGTATGTAGATATATATATATATATATATATATATATATATATATCCATACTGTTTTCAATCAATTATTTAACAGTCCAATCTACAGTCCAATTTAACAATACAACTTAACAGTCCAAATTAACAGTCCATAACTAGCAGTCAAATACAGAAATAAAAATACAATTTATATTAAAATATAAATTGAGGAGAGTTAGTGAGTTTTTACTCACTTTTGCAGTTCATCGTTAAAGAACGATAAACTGTTGTTTGATCTAAATCAAACAGTTTATTTCGCCATAAATTCACATGAGCACCAATCCCCTTTCAGTCAGCTTCATTGTGAAACTCTCGTCCATATGGTCCCAACGCAACTTATGGTTCGTCAATCTGATATCGTATGACCAAGTTATAACAGTTTGAAGTTTATACATATTTAAAAATAAATAAAGGCTTGGACTTTACTTTCAAATTGGGCCTTGCCCTTCTTATACACTTCGGCCCATTCACCTTTCTAATTACCCAACCCGCTACCTTCATCTTCCCAAATACCACTTCGTGAACTCAGCTCCTCCACGTCCGAACTTCCACTCAACAAATCTCCATCAATCCTCCTCTGAACCTCAACATAACACCATCAATACACCCTCTCTTCAAATCGCTACCAACCCATACCCACGCTGTCGAACTCGTGTTCATCTTCGCACCCTCGTCGACAGGAGAAAGCACCGATGTACCCAACTGGTATCGACATAATCACAACCGAATGCCACAAAATTTCCACAACTGAAACCGCACTCCACGACAAACCCGAATCCAAACTCGATTTCACCATTCGACGCCTTGATTCCTCTAAGATACGAACCCTAGATTAATACTGTCAAAAATACCATCGAATGAAAAGGTACTCGAATGCTTCAAATTTGGTACTGGGATGGAGAGAATCGATCTATGAGTGCAACCATATATGCGTTGGAATTTATTTGATTTTATTTGTATTTGATAAGAATTTCTGAAGATTGAAAATGTTTTACTGGAGAAACAAGAAATGGAAGCGGCGCATTTCACTTGCTGTTGACTTCTGTGGAATGTAATTAGGTTTAGAAATTTGTGAGATGTTTATATAGAAATTTTATATTATTTTTATATTGAATATTATATTAAATATAAGCAAACGCTATTTTTAACCGTCCTTTGAAATTCCTGTGATCACATACGAGGCCCAAAAATCATCCAACTGGATATACTGCTAGAGTTTGACATTGCGAACCCAACGAAACTGGTTTTGTTGAATTCCGACTTCATTTGCTCACACTGCGTATTTTTAAAGGTCCAATTACTGACTATTTTTCACTCTAAAAATCCGTACGGCCACACAGTGACTCTAAAAATCACAGAAACTGACATCTAGCAATAATTTAACATTGCGGATCCAACAAAATTAGTTTCGTCGAATTCTGACTTCATTTGCAAAAGTGGCTATTTTTAACGCTTTGAATAACCCATTTAAATATACAAATATATTTAAATAAAAATTAAATTAAATATAAATAAATTTATATTATCGTATATATTCACAGAGGAATATCATACAGCTCCAGTATATTTATTTACTCGCTATTTCGAGTCCAGATTGAATCGAATTTCAATTTATATTGAAATTCTCTTTTATAACGTATATAAAGTGTTACGAATTATAAAGGAATTTCACAGTGACTTTTTCTGAAATTTGATTTGGACATAAATCAAAATCTACACGACGAAATCTCGATTTTTCTCTTCCACTAGAAAGATATACTCCACCAGCTCCACACGTTTCTTGTTTCACAGAAATCCGGCTTAAAACGAATCCTGTACATTCAGTTGAAGTTCACATCGCCAAATAGCGAACTACCGCGTCGTTACGCACTCTATTTTAATTATATTATAATTATACGTTCAAACTGTCGTCGATTGAATATATTCGTCAATATAATCCAACTCTAAGTTGAATTACAACTTTGGGATGACCCCATTCACAGAATATTTGTATTTCCAATATTTTTGATTATTTCGACATTATAATATATTTTATTATATTATAATTATTAATTAAATGTTCAATATTATTTAATTCACGTTCTCGATATCGATAAATCGATATTTAATAATTAAATAAATAAATTATTCAATAGTTAAAAATGCGGGTTACTACAAATCCACTCACCTTGATATGCCGATTTAGAAAAGAATCTCTTTGGATTGGTTGTAGATGGAGAGTCATGAGTTTGTACTGTTGTTGCAGTTGAAAACGCCTTATTTTCTGAATTTGTCATTGTTGACGATAAATTTTCTTTTTCTACGCATGTATTACATTTTTATTTGCATTAATATTTTCTTCTTTTAAATATATATCAATGCATATATATACACATATACATTGTTTAATTATTTAATTGTTACAAAATGCGGGGTGTTACATTCTCCCCCCAGGAAATTTCATCCTCGAAATTTGATAAGGGCAAAAGAATTCAATTAACCCCTCGCATAATGTACATCCATCATGTGTGCATCCAAATTTTGCAAACATTTTGCACTTGTGCAAAGTGAAATACAACATAATAATACATTTATGCCTAATCGGTACCTCCTATATGTATGCAAATTTTCAAAAATCCTTTAAAAACATGATGCTCACATCCTAAATATACTGGCAGTTCTACATTAACACAATATTTTGAAAATAAAAAATGCTTTTTAATCCAAATTTTCCCACACTCTTACTGAGCAAGAGCGTAGTTCATCCAATTTTTTCATCCAAAATCCTAGCAACCAACTTTATTTTTCGAATTTCAGAAAAATCTAATTTTCTAAATTCGATTTATTATGTTACAAAAAGGTGGAAAAAGGAAAACTTCACATCTTCCGTCTTTCTTTTAATTACCTTTTTACAACTGTACTTGGATTTTATGAAACTATTTTATAAAGATCCCCTATTTTCCTATCCAAGCACAGCCCTCTGTTACTGATTTTCTTTTTCATCTTATCTTGGGATTTTTTTCCTTTATCCATCTTTCCTCATAATTTATCATGTTTCTTGCTTTACTGAATTTGTTGTTTCCTTTTTAGTTTTACCATATCTCCTTTCTTAGCTTATTTAATCATCTGATCTAATTTTAGTTTTCAAATAAGCCCTCTAGTCTTTCAACTAAACCAGGAAAACAGACACCCTACACAGCTACTATTAAGGGCCAAGAATCTTGGGACTATGCCCCCCTCTGAAAAATTCAACCAACAGGATGTACAAACTTACTTGCACTCTAATGTCTAGTAGTCACCACTAGTCCTAGCTGTGTACCAACAATTATTTCAAGAAACACCCTAGGCTTTTCAATGCTAATGGATTCTACGGGAACTTACTGTTATTCCAAGATAATTCTCGCTATTTTCTTCATAGCCTCAATTTTTTTCCCATCTTTCCTAGGCTCTAATCCTTACCTACTCCATACTTTTTTTTTAAAAAATAGTTTGGCCTTTTCATTTCACTTTTCTTCCAAATGTGTCAAAACTTTATTTTCCTCATCAAAACTTACTTTTGCCAAACCATAAAAGGTGTCATTTAAAAAAAATATAAATCATCACCTTTCATGTTTTTTTCTCAAATCAAATAACTGGAGTATACAAGGAAAACTAATTCTCAATCAGGCTTGCGACTGGCTCTTACCTATAAGGTTGGTTCGGTCTCCTACTATAAGGTGTAACCATCTACTCCACTCTTAATTTCTACAAATTATTTTGTCCAGGAAAAATAATTTATCAAAAAGGATTATCATCAGAATAGAGACTTCAAAACTTCCTTTATTAAAAATTCTTGTTATGAAATATAACAAGAAACCTAGCGAGCTATACATGCACTATAATATGCACCTTTTACTGAGAGAATTTTATTTCAGACAAAATTTTCGCAAGAACTCACTATTACAAAATATACCCTATTTTACTTTAAAACTCAATATGTATACTTTACATATTTATAATTTTTAAGATTAAAACTTGAAAACACCATAAACCATTTTCACAAAACTATTACAATTTCAAGTTCTTAAAAGTTAACATTGGGGCTAAACTCAAAGCTTGTTTCCAATTTTTCTAGGCTTTCCTAAACACTCCCACAAATTCAATTCTCTCAACTATATATATTCCTAATCCATTTTTTTAACCTTTTCCAATTTATTAGGTTTTACCGCCAAACCCAGTAACCCAATATACTAATCATATGGCATTCACCTTCCTTCCGTACAAAATATATTGTACACTTTCCACCCAAATTTCCTAAGGGTCTTAAATTTCCATATTCACTCCCCTAGTGTACAAAACAAATATCCCATTTCTTATTATATTATGCTCTTTCTATTTAGTGGGTTCCTCTATGGATCTAGATATATATATATATATATATATATATGTATGATAGATATATTTATATTTTAAAAAATTCAAATACATTCACTCCGATTTTTTTTTTTCAAAATTCTAATCTGTCGAAACTTGTGTTGGTTTGCTCTGGTATCCTACAGAAAAGACAGTGACATAAAATATGTCAGAACTCAAAAAATATCTCACAGCGGAATGGATAAAATGTAATATAATCAAAGTATAGCCTTACCGTATTAATAATACAGCTTAACCAGTATCCAAAGCTATCATGTATCTACTAGAAATCTAACCTGCGAGATTGTTATGAGGAGAGGGTCAGAACACAAGTTCCGGTGACAGGATTTAAACTGTACACTTTGGATAATCCTACATATACTGTTCAATCACATATTCTTATTTATTAGGTTACTTGGGTTAACAGCACTCAAGGCGTACACACATGTCCTACCCATTTACTTCCCAATGTATTAACCTAATACAATATATATGTAGCTAGCCCCAATATTAACGTACACCCCATGGTATGCCACTCGCACGGTCTCCATCGTAATACCACCAAAATATGCGTAGTCCTCATCCTATGCCGGAGTGACGTACGGATCTTTATATAATAATGTTATGTTCCGCATATATCTATCAATTATATGCTACGTAAGCATACAGACTGCCACCTTCGATCGAATCAGATTCCATACCAGAGTAATGCCCTCAAGTAAACGATACACCACCCAGAGTAGAAACGCATGTATCTAGACTTTCCCACGTACGTATTGTCAATTGTAGCTCGATGCCTTAACCGCACGTCCTTTATTTTGCACCGAGTTCCGTGGCAGGGCGATACAAGAAACCCAGAACACGGTCGAGAGCTTTTCCATATCTGTACAGGCCCGCCTTTAAGAGCCTCAAAATATAGTTATTCCTAGGGTCTGTTTTTCATGGTGGCTATGGCCCTACCTCGGCCCCTCCCTCAACTAGTAAAGACTACAAGAGCGATATGCCCCTAATAACAAATAATTTAAACATCCTGTTGGCGTTTCCCCTCAACCACCTTACCTCGATAGTGAAAGGTGAATGGACTATTGGGTTTAGGTCTAGTCTTTTCGCATCCCACTGGCTGCCGATGACGGGTATCCGACGATCTACTATCCTTACTGGTCGTGACCCTCTGCCTCCCCGTTGAGGCAACCGTCGAATCACCTTAGTGTCACCACGCTGAATGCAAAGCTACTTTCGCAGTCAAGTCCCACTCACCTAGTAGTTACGCGCAAACCCAATCTCAGTGAGCACAGCCTAAACACCCGCCACCATACAGTGGACTACCAGGAGCACTTAATGTATCTCAGGAAGTCGCGTGCTTCCCCTTCGAGTCCTTCAGAGCCGACAGAATAACCAGATGAACATGTGCTCCCTTCATCCCTCATGACACCATAATGATCTATCCCGTTGAGTTATTCAACCTCAAACGCACGGACTGGTCCAGGTGCCTCATTTTAATATGTCATTAGGCCCTATGTCTATACGCGCTTGTTTTACCTTTCCAGGTTTCTGTTTAACTTGGTTATCCCCATTCACATTGACTTCTTATTCAAGTTACCAAGTTTCTCTTGCTTGTCAATTTCAGTCATATAACTTAACCCTTTTAAGTTTATTAATAAGCCCACAACATGTTATACTCTAGATTGTGATCCAAGGTCTGTAATCCAAAATCCCTTTATATTCTTGTTTGATTTCATCATTACAATAACATGTTCTACTTAATATGTAGTTAAGTATATCTCAATTCACATGTTTTCTTTTTAACATGTCAGTCATTATTTATGATTAAATATAACTTATTTCATTTCATAAGTTTTCCTCATTCTTTCTCATTTAATCATAAATCCATTTTACACTGTCATTACAACTTATCGTTGTTTACTTGATAACTTAGTTCTCTTAACTGAGGTCCACTAATAAGTTTCTCTTCCCATAAATATAACTTATGTTGTCCTAATCCATAGATTTCAGATTCTTGTTCTTGTAAATAACTTAATTTACAATTATGTACAATTTATCCCCTTACATAAGTTATTCTATTCCCTTTATCATTTATTATAACCTAAATTATAATTTCCACTTGTCCCTAGGACAATCCTAAACATGTTATTCTTATCAGCAGATTTCATACTTCCAAGTTTACAGACTGCTTAATTTATAATTAAGTACAACTTCTTACATTTTTTAAACTTTCCCCCATTTCTCTACTTATTACAAACAACTGGTTCCAGTTTTCACCATTTACCGATTACTTAATTTAAAATTAAGTGCCACTTATCTCATTTCACCAGTTATCTCATTTCCTTACCAGTTTATTATAACCTAAGTTATAATCTTCACTTGTACCTAGGACAAGTCTACCTATTATACAACATTCTTATTAATGTAATTTATTAATAATAGGTTATTATTATTCCCCGTTCATTCCATTCCTTTTTATGGTTGCAACTTTCTTCAATTCCATTTATTTCCATTAATTACAATTAATGTTGTTTATCAGTCCTGCTATTTAAATATGTTTATATATATATGTATATAATTATGCACTAGACCTCTCAAATTAAGCCTACACTTGTGGATGTTGGATTTGCCAGGCGGTTCCGGTAGACTTCTTCCACAAGTTGACTTAACCTCATGTCTTAGCACCATTACATGTTTTATTTATGCACTTAGACCCCTCACATTAGATTTACCACTTATGGATGCTGGATGTGTCGGGCGTTTCTGGGCAGACTTCTACCATAAGTGTAATCTAACCTCGTGTCTAAGTGCGGTTACTGTTTCTGATTTACTGTAAAATTTAGGCATACTATCCTTTTCACATGTTACTGTAATCTAATTTACATGTCATCAAATTAAGCCTATATTATGTCGCATGTCCTTTTTAACACGTATTTAATTCTATCCTGACATGTAATCAATTAATCGGGTAATTGTTCAAATCTAAAAAGTTATCATGTCATTTTCTCAATTCTAATTCTAACAAGTCAAAAACATAATGTTCCATAAGTGAATCATGTAATTATAACAACAGTAGTCGCTACTCATATTCTAACAACTGTAACACCCCACGTCCATTAATGTCCCTCACAAAGGGAATGCATTAACTTCCATGGAGCGTATTTAGTGTTTAGAACAGAATATAACAAGACAGATATAAATAATGGTACTTGACAAAAATTTAAAACAACTTTTATCGCAGCAGAGAAATAGTTTGATTACAACAACTTCATAAACCAAATATACTTAATATCCATCTTGATAAATTGTTTCATAGTACATAAAATAAAAAGCATAAACCCCAACACAAGTACCCATAAAAGAGATGAGATGAACTTTACTTTCAGCAATCCAAGCACTTACAAAAGGGAGAGAAAGAGATCAAAGATCAAAGATCAAGCTCCACTAGTACTAGTCCCACCCTGAGAACCTGGAGGGGAAAAAGGAAGAAAAGAGGCGAAAAAAGGGGGGTCAGACATAAAGTCTAGCGAGTATAATAACTTCAACAATATAATTATTAAAGTAACTACGATAAGGCATAAACTGGTACGATAAGATATGACCATGAAACAAGTGGGCATGACAAAGCAAATAAGAGGAATATTCTGGCGTTAATTTCGTTCCTAATCACTATAGGATAATTACTATACTGCACCACCACCAGTCAGCCTAAAAGTTGATCCCGCCTACAGAACTTAATAATGATAATGGTAGTTTCGTGTACCCCTAGCTGCCTTCATAGATGTCGTCTGCCCCTATCTCCACTAGTTGTACCCATTACCCCCATTCGATCGGCTCCCTAACTCGTAGATACCCGTGCTGGTCCCACAATGGGGTGTATCACTCCCCAAAGTGGCAACCCGATACCACTAAAGAAGCACGGCTTATATCTACACGATGCAACAACGTTTTACCTACCAGCCCGGGCCAATGCACGCACATGACCCCGTTGGACTTGCGTTGCCACCGCTAACCCGTTTTGACCTCTTACAATCAAATCCAATAAGCGTGTCCCGTCCTCGACTTGGGTCGAGCTCACAAAGATACTAATGGGTTACTGGTTTGAAAAGGGCCCTCATGCTTGACACAAGCCTTCCACCTATGCTTGGTCCCCACTAAGGTTTCCCCACTTAACCCCATTCTTATCCATGTCTTCTTACATGTTTCAATCTTGGTTAAGTGCATCTAATCGTATTTCACATGCCACCCAAGGCACCCACTTAACCCCCCATGTCCCACCACATGTTTATCTGGTTAAGTGTTACTTAATTCATTAGAACTGTAACCTTGTAAAGACCTCCCACATTAGACTGGCATTTGCGGTTGCTGGATTTACTGGGCGGGTTCGGGCAGTCTTATACCGCAAACGAGCCGAACCTCGTGTCTTTACAATTATTACACATTTAATTCATGCCTTTGACCTCTCACATTAAACTGGCATTTGTGGCTGCTAGATTTGCCGAGCGAGTCCGGGCAGTCTTACACCACAAAAGAGTCCAACCTCGTGTCTTAGGCAGTTTATTATTACACATCTTTATTTAACCCCAAATTGGATCAATATCCCTATTCAAATTTGTCAATAAATTCCAAATTTATTTATGTCCATAATCATCTCTTAAAATTATGTCCATAAATACCAATTATGCCAATTAATATCTCAAATTAATTATATGCCTTTTTAGGGCCATTTTATGCCAATTCACAATTTTATGTATATTCAATATTATCCCATCATCCCCACGCTATTCGTACGTTTTCATATGACATATGCTAGACTCGCAAACAGTCTAACTTATAAAAAGAAAAACAACATCACATAACACATAAAATAGATCTAAGGATCATGACATAAACTTGCATATGAATTTCATTCCAACTAGCATATGATAGGAAACTAGCATAGGTAATTTGCATAACTTATGTCCTGCTATAGATCCAAACAGAAAGGTGTGAACTTGCATATGGATCTAAACATAAACGTGTGAACTTGCATATGGATCTAAACATAAAGGTGTGAACTTGCATATAGATCTAAACATAAAGGTGTGAACTTGCATATAGATCGAGACATGTAGATTAATGTCGCATAAACTAGCTTATGCATATACATGTTTCACATATATTTTAACAACCCAAACTTGCATGAGATTCATACATATATATATATATATGTTCCAATCATCACAAACTTACATAAGATATATGATTCAACTTGCATAAAATATATGATTCAACTTGCATAAGATTCGCATATGATCCAACTTGCATAAAATTCACACTAGGGGTGTTTTTATAGGGGAGGTTGACACTAGGGTCGACCCCCTGGTCGACCTGGTCCCTATTTTGAATTCAAATTTTGAATTCTTGAACCTGAGCTGTTTTTAATTTAATCAATTTCTGAAACTTTGGAAGGCTATAACTTCTTCATACGAAGTCCAATTCATACAAACTCGGAATCTATCTCAAGCATAATTCCGAGACGAACGCAATGGCGCAACCCGTTTTCCTTAATTCCCACATATGAAATTAAGTATTCTTTAATTTGTTAACTTTAATATTTAAAATTACGAGGTGTTACATTCTCCCCTCCTTAAAGGATTTCGCCTCTGAAATCTCCAAGTTAAGGAGAATGCATGTCCTAACATCCAATCATCCATGTACTCAACCATCAAACACAGGCATCCATTGTCCTTACGAGATTTCTAATGCTGTATGAACATATGCAAGAAATGTGTGTATATGTTCCATATCTAATGCAAAATTAGCCGGTCTACCGATTCAGTTGACCTCCTTAATGCAAATCATGATAGTGCCATGCATCCCTTATGTATGCGAAAGAATCCTATCGAGACATATTATTTCTACATGTGTGCACAACCATTCATCAAAATGCAGCATCCATATGATAAAACAACCATTATACATCCATTAATTTAAATATACACACACATTTATATGCAACATGAAGGTGATTGAGCCGATCTAGTGCCTAACGTGCGTGTACATGCATCCACGAGCAACCACTAGCAACCACTTGCATCCATTTGCATCCACCAAACATAACATGTCTCAAACACATGTTTGCAACCATAGGGTTCTTCCTAACTAATGATCGAAGGTGTCATCTCAAAGATAATTCTAAAAGATAGAACACGTATCAACAAAGCGGTAAAAAAAGGAGAAAATAAAACATACCCTCAAAAAGGAAAGGGTACAACGTACGCATATTATCTTCTATCTCCCAAATTGCGTCTCTTTGATCATCTTCCCATTGCACTTTGACCAACTTGACCTCTTTGTTGCAAAGCTTTTTGACCTTCGATCCAAGAATGCGTGTAGGAGCTCGTCTGATCGTGGCATTGCTGCTCTTCTTCCACTTCTTCGAGGGTGCTCGGCTCTACCACTTCTGTTGTATCGTGTAAACACTTACGCAAATGAGAAACATGAAACACGTCATGAACTCCGCTGAGCTTTTCCGGTAACTTTACTCTATACGCCATTTGCCCAATCCTCTCTGTAATTGGAAAGGGTCCTACGAACCTTAGTGCCAACTTCCCTACTGATTCAAAGCGGACTACGTTTCTCAATGGTGACACCTTAACAAAAACCCTGTCCCCAACATTGAACTCAAGATCGGTTCGTCTCCTATCAGCATATGACTTCTGTCGGTCCTGCATCGTCAACATTCGCCGTCGAATCAGGTCTATCTTATCCGAAGTCTCCCTACTCATGTCGGGTCCAAGCAAAACATTGTCCATGGATTCCCACCAACAAGTAGGTGATCGGCATTGTCGTCCATAAAGAGCCTCAAAAGGTGCCATGCCAATGCTAGCCAGAAAACTGTTATGTAGGAGAACTCCACTAGTGGAAGACCTTCTTCCCATGTTCCTCCAAAGTCTACGATGCATAGCCTTAGAAGGTCTTCTAGAATCTGATTTACTCTCTTGGTCTTGCCGTCCGTCTGAGGATGGTAAGCGGTACTTAAGTGTAATTGCATTCCAACCGCCTCTTGTAAGCTTTTTCAAAATTCGCTTGTGAAAATGGGATCTCCATCGCTCACAATGCTGGAGGGTAGGCCATGCAAACGAACTATCTCTCGAAGGTAAACTGATGCTAACCATGCGGCGGTCCTTCAACTTTTAACGGGAATAAAATGGGCACTTTTAGTAAGTCGGTCTACAATTACCCAAATCCCCGTATTACCCTTCCTTGATCTTGGTAACCCATCCACAAAATCCATGGAAACGCTTTCCCATTTCCAAAGCGGAATCTCTAAAGGATGGAGAAAACCTCCAGGCTTCTTTTTCTCCGCCTTGACTTGTTCGCACACTAAGCATCTAGCAACGAACTCGGCCACGTCCTTCTTCATTTCGGCCCAAAAGAAAACTCACTTCATATCCCTATACATCTTATCACCACCGGGATGTTTGGTCATCTTAGAGCGACGTGAGTCGTCAAGAATTACCTTCTTCAAACTCTCATCTTGTGGTACGCAAAGTCTTCCATCTCTACGTAGCCAACCTATCTCATCTATAGAATATCTATCAAGATGACTCGAGGACTCCCCTCCTATAAACTTGCCTACTATCTCAACCAACTGTAGGTCATTTCGCTGTGCCTCTCCAACTCGACCCAAAAGTGTAGGTTGCACCTCTAACGATGCCAATAATACGGGTACATAATCGACAGAGGGTCTGAAGTCAAAGGAAGATATATACTTCAAACTCTATCGTTCTACGAACAAAGGACTTAAAGTTAACTTCTTTCTAATTAAGGCGCCAGCTACAACATTACCCTTGCCAGGGGTATATGCAATCTCAAAATCGTAGGATGCCCAAAACTCCATCCATCTCTGTTGCCTCAAGTTTAGGTCCTTCTGTGAGAATAAGTAATTTAGCGACTTATGGTCTGTATACAACTTAAACCTCTCGCCCAGAAAATAACGACGCTATGACTTAAGCGCAAAAACTATGGCCGCCACCTCTAAGTCGTGGGTAGGATAATTTTTCTCGTGGGCTTTCAACTGTCTTCCACCATAGCATATCACCCTTCCCTCTTGCATTAAAATTGCGCCAAGCCCTATCCCGCAAGCATCGGTATATACAGTGAATGCCTTGCTCCCGTCTGGCAAAACTAAAACTAGAGCTGTCGTCAAAGCCCTCTTCTGACGTTGGAAAGCATCGCCACGGTCAATGTCCCAAGTAGAAGTCAAATTCTTCTTCGTTAATCGAGTGAGTGGGGCTGATATCTTCGCGAAGTCCTTATTGTACTTCCTATAATAGCCAGCCAGCCCTAAAAAGCTTCTTACTTCTGTTGCGTTCTTAGGCGTTTTCCAATCTTAGATTACCACTACCTTAGCGGGATCCACGGCTATCCCTTCCTTAGAGACCACGTGTCCTAAGAACCTCACTTCTTTTCTCCAAAAATGGCACTTGGAGAACTTAGCTTTAAGTTGATGCACTTGTAGGGTCTCTAAGACTTCCCTAAGATATAGGGCATGCTCTTCTTCATTTTTAGAGAAAATCAGAATATTGTCTACAAAGACTACCACAAACTTGTTCAGAAACTCCCTAAACACCCTACTCATTAAGTCAACAAAGTATGCGGGTGCATTCATCAAACCAAAAGGCATGACGAGCCACTCAAAGAAACCGCCAGGAGTTCTAAATGCAGTCTTATCGATGCTATCTTCAGCCACCCTTAGCTGATGAAACCCTATAGGCAAATCCAGTTGCGAGAAAACCGAAGCACCTACCAACTGATCGAATAAATCGTCTATCCTTGGTAACGGGGGTCTATTCTTCTTTGTTAGCTTATTCAACTCTCTATAGTCCATGCACAATCTATGTGAATTATTAGCTTTCGTAGCAACGATGACTGGAGCACCCCACTCCGAAATACTTCTTCTTTTGAACCCCTTCTCAAGCAACTCCTTCACTTGCTTACTGAGTTCTCTTCTCTCTCTCTCGAAGCCATGTGGCGCACTGGTAATGCAACTAGCTTTGCATTATCTACTAAGTATATTCGAAAGTCTATCTCATGCCTCATGTGTAAACCTCAAACCTCATCGAAGACGTTACTATATTCACTGACCACACGAACAGATTTCAAATCATCATTGGTTGTGTCAAGGGATTCTAGGTAGCTAAGCATTACCGAACCTCTAGGGTCACAAGAAATATCAAGGGTCTTTCCACAGCGAGTCAACAATCTAACTACCCTTCTTTCACAATCTAGGGTGGCCCCGTATCTAGTTAGCCAATCCATACCTAGAATCAAGCCATAGCCTATGAAGCCAAGAACAAAGGCGTTGAATTCAAACCCAGCGCCCAAGATAGACACTCTCAAATCCCCACAAATCATAGAAAGATGAGCCAAACCACCAATAGGATTTGAGACTACTATGGGATCCGTAACTAGACTGGTATTTAGGTGAAGTGTTTCAACTAATGAAGCAGATACAAACGAGTGTGAAGCGCCACAGTCAAACAAAGTATGAACAGGATGATTAAACAAAAAAAAACTAAACTTTAACGGAAATGTTTCTACCTCTCTCCTGTTCGGGTGCCATGAGAGCCTGAATCTGCCCTCTTTCCTGCCCTGGTGCCATAAGAGCCTGAAGCTGCCCTCCAGAAGTGGACCCTGCTCTTTGCCCTTGCCTCTGTTTCCTTGGGCAGTCTTTAACTAGATGTCCTGCCTCTCTACAGTGGAAGCAGCTAGTCTTCTTCTTTTTCCAACAGTCCTTTCTCAGATGGCCTGGTGTCCCATAATTAAAGCACTTTTTCTTTCCCTTGCTATAATTATTCTTCCCGCCTTTCTTGTTTTGTTGTTGTGGTTTCTTTTGGTCTCCTTTCTTCTTCGGTTCCTCATTAGCATTAGCACCCGTCTCTTCTTCATTCATAAGCGCCATGTCAACCAATCTCTCAAAGGTAGCCCCCATCAGAATGTGGGTCATAGCCAACCCATGTAGCGGCTCATTCAAGCCTTTAACGAACCTCAGGGCCTACTTCTCAGGTGTGTTTACCAATTCCAAGCCAAATCTCGCTAACTGATTGAACTTGTTGACGTACTTCTTTACTGATAAATCCCCTTTCTTCAACGTTAAGAACCTTTCCATATATAAATTTTCTTCTGCTCGTGAGAGAAATTTCATTTCGAACCTACACTTGAAATCCATCCATGTCTCCATCGGACGCTCTCCGTTCGTGACTTCCCACCAAAACGAGGCTTCATCCTTCATTAACCAAGCAGCCAATTGGACCTTCCTTCCATCTTCCACCTCGAAAATACCAAATAGATCTTCCACCTCCTTAAGCCAATTTCGAGCTTCCACAAACGTCTTTGATCCGTGAAAAGGTTTCCCGCCCATTGCCCTAAAATCTTTACATATCTTTGCAAAAGTATCAACACAGGGAGGAGGAGGAGGAGGGGGGGAGGAGGACGAGGAGCATTTACTGGGCCTGCGACATTGGCCCTAGCTTCCAGATACCTTCTAAATCATCCTGGTATCGGTATCCCCTCGGGTATCTCAGGAATTCCAGACATGCTGAAAAGAAAATGAAGAGATTCAAAATGGAGAATTCGAAAGAAAGAAATATGTCTTTTGGGAGTTATGTTCTTAAAACAAACTTTTCTCTTGAAAATACTTTCCTTGAAACATACTTTTGAAAGTATTTCTTTATAAAATGCTTTTTGAAAAAAATAGTTTTTCAAAATTCATATCTGGTCTGGTAACCTTCAGCTCTGATACCACGTGTAACACCCCACGTCCATTAATGTCACTCACAAAGGGAATGCATTAACTTCCATGGAGCGTATTTAGTGTATAGAACAGAATATAACAAGATAGATATAAATAATGGTACTTGAAAAAAAATTAAAACAACTTTTATTGCAGCGGAGAAATAGTTTGGTTACAATAACTTCATAAACCAAGTACACTTAATATCCATCTTGACAAATTGTTTCAGAGTACATAAAATAAAAAGCATAAACCCTAACACAAGTAGCCATAAAAGAGATGAGCTGAACTTTACTTTCAGCAATCCAAGCACTTCCAAAAGAGAGAGAAAGAGATCAAAGATCAAGCTCCACTTGTACTAGTCCCACCCTGAGAACCTGGGGGGAAAGGGAAGAAAAGAGGCGAAAACAAGGGGGGTCAGACATAAAGTCTGGCGAGTATAATAACTTGAACAATATAATTATTAAAGTAACTAGGATAAGGCATAAACCTATACAATAAGATATGGCCATGAAACAAGTGGCCATGACAAAGCAAATAAGAGGAATATTCTGTCGTTAATCTCGTTCCTAATCACTATAGGATAATTACTATACTGCACAACCACCAGTCACCCTAAAAGTTGATCACGCCTACAGAACTTAATAATGATAATGGTAGTTTCGTGTACCCCTAGCTGCTTCATAGGTGTCGTCTGCCCCTATCTCCACTAGTTGTACCCAGTACCCCCATTCGATCGGCTCCCTAAGTAGTGGATTCCCGTGTTGGTCCCATAGTGGGGTGTATCACTCCCCAAAGTGGCAACCCGATACCACTAATGATGCACGGCTTATATCTACACGATGCAACAACGTCTTACCTACCAGCCCGGGCCCATGCACGCACATGACCCCGTTGGACTTGCGTTGCCACCGCTAACCCGTTTTGACCTCTTACAATTAAATCCAGTAAGCGTGTCCCGTCCTCGACTTGGGTCGAGCTCACAAAGATACTTAATGGGTTATTGGTTTGAAAAGGGCCCCCATGCTTGACACAAGCCTTCCACCTATGCTTGGTCCCTACTAAGGTTTCACCACTTAACCCCATTCTTATTAATGTCTTCTTACATTTTTCAATCTTGGTTAAGTGCATCTAATCATATTTCACATGCCACCCAAGGCACCCACTTAACCCCCTATGTCCCACCACATGTTTATCTGGTTAAGTGTTACTTATTTCATTAGAACCGTAACCTTGTAAATACCTATCACATTAGACCGGCATTTGCGGTTGCTGCATTTGTCGGGCGGGTCCCGGTAGTCTTATACCGCAAACGAGCCTAACCTCGTGTCATTACAATTGTTACGCATTTAATTCATTCCTTTGACCTCTCACATTAGACTGGCATTTGTGGCTGCTGGATTTGGCGAGCGGGTCCGGGCAGTCTTACACCACAAAAGTGTCTAACCTCGTGTCTTAGGCAGTTTATTATTACACATCTTTATTTAACCCCAAATTGGATTAATATCTCTATTCAAATTTGTCAATAAATTCTAAATTTATTTATGTCCATAATTGTCTCTTAAAATTATGTCCATAAATACTAATTATGCCAATTAATGTCTCAAATTAATTATATGCCTTTTTAGGGTCATTTTATGCCAATTCACAATTTTATGTATATTCAATATTACCCCATCATCCCCACGCTATTCGTACGTTTTCATATGATATATGTTAGACTCGCAAATAGTCTAACTTATAAAAAGAAAAACAACATCACATAACACATAAAATAGATCTAAGGATCATGACATAAACTTGCATATGAATATCATTCAAACTAGCATATGATAGGAAACTAGCATAGGTAACTTGCATAACTTATGTACTGTATAGATCCAAACATAAAGGTGTGAACTTGCATATGGATCTAAACATAATGGTGTGAACTTGCATATAGATCTAAACATAAAGGTGTGAACTTGCATATGGATCTAAACATAAAGATGTAAACTTGCATATAGATCTAAACATGTAGATTATTGTCGCATAAACTAGCATATGCATATACATGTTTCACATATATTTTAACAACCCAAACTTGCATAAGATTCATACATGTATATATGATCCAATCATCACAAACTTATATAAGATATATGATTCAACTTGCATAAGATATATGGTTCAACTTGCATAAGATATATGATTCAACTTGCATAATATTCGCATATGATCCAACTTGCATAAAATTCACATAAGAACTAACATATGATCCAACACCACAAACATACATATAATTTACATCACATGATTCAAAATCATATTCTCATAATCCCAATTATATCTTATCATAATTAAATTAATGAATTATTTTGTGAAAGCTATCATACTCACAATTAAAAAGAATAGTCTTGTTTTTCTGGGATCTGTATTCTGAAACTGAATTGCTCGCCTTTGATGTAGACTTAGTTGTTATTTAGATTTGATTCGATTTTGATTCAAGCCTCTATCTTGCTTTAGGGTTGAAAGTGTATGGCAGCTACTCTAGGTTCTCCATTAACGGCATGGAAGCTCTTGTTATGAATTTGTGTGATTAAGGTTAGGGGTTCAGGGGTGTTTTTATAGAAGATTAGTTAATTAAGAGCCGTCAGATTAACCTAGAATCAATCAAGACCATCCAGTCAAGATAGAATGACACCTCAGCACTAATCACTCAGCACTGAGTCACAAATCGTCATCTTTCAGATCTACTCGGGGGAGGGGGGTAGGTCGACACTAAGGTCGACCTGTATAGGGGAGGTCGACACTAGGGTTGGCCCCCTGGTCGACCTGGGCCCTGTTTTGAATTCCTGAACCTGAGCTGTTTTTAATTTAATTAATTTCAAAAACTTCGGAAAGCCATAACTTCTTCATACGAAGTCCAATTCACACAAACTAGGACTCTATCTCAAGCAGAATTCCGAGACGAATGCAATGGCGCAACCCGTTTCCCTTAATTCCCACATATGAAATTAAGTATTCTTTAATTTGTTAACTTTAATATTTAAAATTACGGGGTATTACATTCTCCCCTCATTAAAGGGTTTCACCCCTGAAATCTCCAAGTTAAGGAGAATGCATATCCTAATATCTAATCATCCATCTACTCCATCAAACACAGGCATCCATTGTCCTTACGAGATTTCTAATGCTGTATGAACATATGCAAGAAGTGTGTGTATATGTTTCTTATCTAATGCAAAATCAGGCGGTCTACTGATTCAGTTGACCTCCTTAATGCAAATCATTATAGTGCCATGCGTTCATTATGTATGCGAAAGAATCCTATCGATACATATTATTTCTACATGTGCGCACAACCATTCATCAAAATGCAGCATCCATATGATAACACAACCATTATACATCCATTAATTTAAATATGCACACACATTTATATGCAACATGAAGGTGATTGAGCCGATCTAGTGCCTAATGTGCGTGTACATGCATCCACGAGCAACCAATAGCAACCACTTGCATACATTTGCATCCACCAAACATAACATGTCTCAAACACATGTTTGCAACCATAGGGTTCTTCCTAACTAATGATCGAAGATGTCATCGCAAAGATAATACTAAAAGATAGGACAAGTATCAACAAAGTGGTAGAAAAAAGAGAAAATAAAACATACCCTCAAAAAGGAAAGGGTACAATGTACGCATCTTATCTTCCGTCTCCCAAGTCGCGTCTCTTTGATCATCTCCCCATTGCACTTTGACCAACTTGACCTCTTTGTTGCGAAGCATTTTGACCTCCGATCTGAGAATGCGTGTAGGAGCTCGTCTGATCGTGGCACTCCGCTCTACTTCCACTTCTTCGAGCATGCTCGGCTCTACCACTTATGCAAATGCGAAACGTGAAACACGTCATGAACTCCGCTGAGCTTTTCCGGTAACTTTACTCTATACGTCATCTGCCCAATCCTCTCTATAATTGGAAAGGGTCCTACGAACCTTAGTGCCAACTTCCCTACTGATCCAAAGCGGACTACGTTTTTCAATGGTGACACCTTAACAAAAATCATGTCCCCAACATTGAACTCAAGATCGATTCGTCCCCTATCAGCATATGATTCTGTCGGTCCTGCGCCGTCTTCATTCGCCGTCGAATCAGGTCTATCTTCTCCGAAGTCTCCCTAATCATGTTGGGTCCAAGAAAAACCTTGTGTGTGGATTCCCACCAACAAGTAGGTGATTGGCATGGTCGTCCATAAAGAGCCTCAAAAGGTGCCATGCCAATGCTAGCTTGAAAACTATTATTATAGGCGAACTCCACTAGTGGAAGATGTTCTTCCCATGTTCCTACAAAGTCTAGGATGCATAGCCCTAGAAGGTCTTCTAGAATCCGATTTACTCTCTCAGTCTGGCCGTCCTTCTGAGGATGATAAGCGGTACTTAAGCATAATTGCGTCCCAACCGCCTTTTTAAACTTTTCCAAAATTCGCTTGTGGAAATGGGATCTCTATCGCTCACAATGTTGGAGGGTATGTCGTGCAAACGAATTATCTCCCGAAGTTAAACTAATGCTAACCAAGGGGCGGTCCTTCTACTTTTAACGGGAATAAAATGGGCAATTTTAGTAAGTCGGTCTACAATTACCCAAATCCTCGTATTACCCTTTCTTGATCTTGGTAACACATCTATAAAATCCATGGAAACGCTTTCCCATTTCCAAAGCGGAATCTCTAAAGGATGGAGCAAACCTCCAGGCTTCTTTTGCTCCGCCTTGGCTTGTTGGCACACTAAGCATCTAGCAATGAACTCGGCCACGTCCTTCTTTATTCCGGCCCAAAAGAAAACGAGCTTCATATCCCTATACATCTTATCACCACTGGGATGTATGGTCATCTTAGAGCGATGCGAGTCTTCAAGAATTGCCTTCTTCAAACTCTCGTCTTATGGTACGCAAAGTCTTCCATCTCTATGTAGCCAACCTCTCTCATCTATAACATATCTATCAAGATGACTCGAGGACTTCCCTCCTATAAGCTTGCCTACTATCTCAACCAACTGTGGGTCATTTTGCTGTGCCTCTCCAACTCGACCCAAAAGTGCAGGTTGCACCTCTAACGATGCCAATAATCAGGGTACATAATCGCAGAGGGTCTGAAGTAAAAGTAAGATATATACTCCAAACTATGTCATTCTACGAACAAAGGACTTAAATTTAACTTCTTTCTACTTAAGGTGTCGGCTACAACTTTACCCTTGCCAGGGGTATATGCAATCTCAAAATCGTAGGATGCCAAAAACTCCATCCATCTCTGTTGCCTCAAGTTTAGGTCCTTCGGCGAGAATAAGTACTTTAGCGACTTATGGTTTGTATACAACTCAAACCTCTAGCCAAGAAAATAATGACGCCATGACTTAAGCGCAAAAAGTATGGCCGCTAACTCTAAGTCGTGGGTAGGGTAATTTTTCTCGTGGGCTTTCAACTGACTTCCACTATAGCATATCACTCTTCCCTCTTGAATTAAAACTGCGCCAAGCCCTGTCCCGCAAGCATCGGTATATACAGTGAATGTCTTACTCCCGTCTAGCAAAACCAAAACTGGAGCTATCATCAAAGCCCTCTTCAGACGTTGGAAAGCATCGTCACAGTCAACGTCCCAAGTAAAAGTCAAATTCTTCTTCGTTAATCGAGTGAGTGGGGCTGATATCTTCGCGAAGTCCTTAATATACTTCCTATAATAGCCAGCTAGCCCTAAAAAGCTTCTTACTTTTGTTGCGTTATTAGGCGTTTTCCAATCTTGGATTGCCACTACCTTAGCGGGATCCACGGCTATCCCTTCCTTAGAGACCATGTGTCCTAAGAACCTCACTTCTTTTCTCAAAAAATGGCACTTGGAGAACTTAGCTTTAAGTTGATGTGCTTGTATGGTCTCTAAGACTTCCCTAAGATGTAGGGCATGCTCTTCTTCATTTTTAGAGAAAACTAGAATATCTTCTACAGAGACTACCACAAACTTGTTTAGAAACTCCCTAAACACCCTACTCATTAAGTCAACAAAGTATGTGGGTGCATTCATCAAATCAAAAGGCATGACGAGCCATTCAAAGAAACCGTCAGGAGTTCTAAATGCAGTCTTATCAATGCTATCTTCAGCCACCCTTAGCTGATGAAACCATGTAGCCAAATCCAGTTGCGAGAAAACCGAAGCACCCACCAACTGATCGAATAAATCGTCTATCCTCGGTAACGGGTGTCTGTTCTTCTTTGTTAGCTTATTCAGCTCTCTATAGTCCACGCACAATCTATGTGAACCATCAGCTTTCTTAGCAAAGACGACTGGGGTACCTCACTCCGAAATACTTCTTCTTATGAACCCCTTCTCAAGCAACTCTTTCACTTGCTTACTGAGTTCTCTTCTCTCTCATGGAGCCATGTGGCGCACTGGTAATGCAACTGGCTTTGCATTATCTACTAAGTATATTCGAAAGTTTATCTCACGCCTCGGGGGTAAGCCTCGAACCTCATCGAAGACGTCAATATATTCACGGACCACACGAACAGATTTCAAATCATCATTGGATGCGTCAAGGGATTCTAGGTAGCTAAGCATTACCGGACCTCTAGGGTCACAAGAAATATCAAGGGTCTTTCCACAACGAGTCAACAATCTAACTACCCTTCTTTCACAATCTAGGATGGCCCCGTATCTAGTTAGCCAATCCATACCTAGAATCAAGTTGTAGCCCATGAAGCCAAGAACAAAGACGTTGCATTCAAACCCAACGCCCAAGATAGACACTCTCAAATCCCGACAAATCATAGAAAGATGAGCCAAACCACCAATAGGATTTGAGACTACTATGGGATCCATAACTAGATTAGTATTTAGATGTAGTGTTTCAACTAACGAAGCAGATACAAACGAGTGTGAAGCGCAAGAGTCAAATAAAGTATGAACGGGATGATCAAACAGAAAAACTAAACTTTCAACGGAAATGTTTCTACCTCTCTCATGTCCTGGTACCATGAGAGCCTGAATCTGCCCTCTTGCCTGCCCTGGTGCCATGAGAGCCTGAAGTTGCACTCCAGAAGTGGACCCTTCTCTTTGCCCTTGCCAGTATTTCCTTGGGCAGTCTTTAACAAGATGTCCTGCCTTTCCACAGTGGAAGCAGCCAGTCTTCTTCTTTTTCCTATAGTCCTTGATCAGATGGCCTGGTGTCCCACAATTAAAGCACTTTTTCTTTCCCTTGCTATTATTGTTCTTCCCGCCTTTCTTGTTTTTTTGTTGTGGTTTCGTTTGGTCTCCTTTCTTCTCCGGTGCCTTATTAGCATTAGCACACTTCTCTTCATCGTGCATAAGCGCCATGTCAACCAATCTCTCAAAGGTATCCCCCATCGGAATGTGGGTCATTACCAACCCATGTAGCAGCTCATTCAAGCCTTTAACGAACCGCAGGGCCCTCTTCTCAGGTGTGTTTTCCAATTCCAAGCCAAATCTCGCCAACTGATTGAACTTGTTGACATACTCCTTTACTGATAAATCCCCTTGCTTCAACGCTAAGAACCTTTCCATATATAAAAGTTTTTCTGCTCGTGAGAGAAATTTCATTTCGAACCTACGCTTGAAATCCATCCATGTCTCCATCGGACGCTCTCCGTTCGTGACTTCCCACCAAAACGAGGCTTCGTCCTTCATTAACCAAGCAGCCAATTGGACCTTCCTTCCATCTTCCACCTCGAAAATACCAAACAGATCTTCCACCTCCTTAAGCCAATTTCGAGCTTCCACAAACTTCTCTGATCCGTGAAAAGGTTTCCCATCCATTGCCCTAAAATCTTTACATATATTTGCAAAAGTATCAACACGGGGAGGAGTAGGAGGAGGAGGGGGAGGAGCATTTGCTGGGCCTGCGACATTGGCCCCAGCTTCCAGATACCTTCTAGACCGTAGTTTGTTTATGTTTTTACATAAAATAAAGTAGGAATCACGACCAAGTAATTTATCACTGGGCATGTCCTTTATTACTCTTAAAATCTCCACTTTTGTAAATTAGTTGAATAATTTGTCTACATCAATCCTAGTGTCATTAGGATGTAACTCATCCTAATTAGCCTTAAACCTATGCCTAGTCTTAGTTCCAAATGTTTCTTTACAATAATTTGTGAATGCCTTATACGATTCTTTTTGTTTAAAAGTCTTAACATATTGATCAAAATAGAGTTAATGTTGTCGCTTTGTTTTCGATCATTGGCTACTTTAAGGGAAAAAATGTATTCTTATTCATATCATCCACCCATTAGATCATAGATCTTTGTTATCACATCATTTCCTCTTTTGGATTATATAACACATTTTTTGGGATACATCTGGATTTCTTGCTTCTTCCATTCTATTTTAATTTAAAATATTATTTAGTAATTTGTCCTTTTTATTAATGTGTTACCAAAATTTGATTTGTTATATTTTCAAGAAAGATTCTCAAGTCTCTCAGCTTACTTACTAATATATTTTTGCTATGTTACCTGAAAGTATAAAATTATATATTTACTCATAGATTTTTTTTTATTTGTAACTAAATTTAAAAAATTATTTTTAAACGCATATTTTCAAATGTAAAATTTTATTCCTCCAGTATGGTTAATGCAAGAAAAAGTAATAGGAAAATGACCTGAGTAAATAGTCAAAGTCCAGTTACCCTACAAAATTTAAGATCTTTCTTCTACTTCATCATTGATAAAAGAAACAATATAAGAGTGTCACTGAAGAGTCATCTCTCTTGTTTGACTAACTCAAAAGTCTATTATTTAATAACATTTCATCAAACAACAACTAATGATAAATTGATCCAACTCCTCCACTATAAAAAAGTCACCTTCGCTAAGGGATAATTCCCTTATAAATCTAGTCATATTGATGTCCACTCTCATTACCCAGGACCAAGAGAAAATAATCTAAACTCAAGACACTCACTACAAAGAACCCTATGATCTATATATCTTTGATATCGATCCATGAACATTAATAACAATACAAAATGAACTGTCATCAAGGTCTGGAAAAATACGCCATATTGAATGAACTTTTATAATAGATTGTAAAATTTTAACCTAGTTTTCTTTCCAACCACCATCAAACTTCCGAGCTACTCCTAGCTAAAAGGTGAGCCAACGATTGAAATAATGGCCTTCTAACCTCCTATATAATCAATAATTATGACTTTTTTCCTCATAATAAAGCAATATTAATGTTATTATCATAAAAAAATAGCACAATTATACCATATTTTTTTAAATCTTGTAAACACCCAACATTTTAGCTGATGTTTCTCATGAACAAAGTGATCCTACTTGCTTTAATTCTTCACTTATAATATACTCAACATCTAATTGAATATCATCAAAAATAAAGCTTGAAGTGCTAGCTCTACATTGCATAACGCTTACTCAAGGAACAAAAAATGTAAAAACTACCTAAAATAGCATCCATACCTGAGTTAGCTAGAGTCCTCAAATATTCTGGATGTATCTCTATTGAAGTGAGCACTCCTTCTCACTGAACTACTCCAATAAGATCAGAGTTCCTACTTCTTTTATGTAAATGTATCGATTCTAGATTAATAATTTTTGAATTCATACCTAAGCCACGCCCTATTACTCCATTTTTCATTTCGGCATCTTTTTGTTTGTACATTTGCTTTTCTTTAGTTTTAATTGACTGTTCCTTATCATACATAAATTACAACTCCATAATGTATGCATTCATACTCACAGGATGCACCGGTACTTGATTCTAACTCATGAATAGGATAAACATGACCCAAAGCATGTGGCTTATTATTCATTTCAATTAAATCTAAAGCTTAATATGCCTGGTCATTTTGACACATCCAGTCCAAGTCATGAAATTGAATATTTGTGCCGCAAGCACAATGCTATTTGATATATCCATTTGCATTTCAATATCTTCGTGTAACCAACCTTTCTAATGCAATAATAAGCCTGACTTATAAGCGAAGTTGGTCCTATACAATACACCTTACCATTCATTTCAAACAATTTTATCGGTTTATGATTAAATATGGCTACTCCTTGCAATTGCAATTACGAAGCTTTAGGTACTTCAGTCTTATCCTGCAACTTAACCTGATATAACCTATAATGCACCTTAGCATTATCTCAAGCATTATTATTTGTTATTTGAAATATAGAGTCTGTCATCTATCATTTTTTGTATCATCATTCATTCTAGTTTCGTTAATCTCAACGATACTAGTATCACCACACGCATCATGCAAATCAGATTGATATATCGATTCAAATTGTATAATTATTCATAAATTTCATACATACCCATAGTTTGCATATTAGCAGTTTGGCCCAGTCTGCACAGTAAAATTTCCTATTTAACCATATCAACTTTAAGCCATTTCCATATGATGGAACCAGAATATCCCGCAACTGAAGTGATTAGTGAGTTTCAATTGTTTTATCATTTTGGATCTTCGTTGGATCTATGAAGTCTAATTTATTCAGAGTGTTTCCACATTTTCTTCTAAATAAAATCATTGCTTTATTTAAATTTATAAAATAGTTTTATTTTATGTAATTAATACTACAAATGAATTATATCCGTAGTGTAATAGAGTGCAATGTACTTATCTTACTCATATATGTTAATAAAGAACTCGATCTTCTTATTGATATGACTTAAGCCATAGATCAATAGTAGGGATATGACCAACTAGTATCTAAGCACATCAATGCAAACATGATCTTCCCACTCATTGATTAACTCCAATCCTTAGAGTTTGTGTTTGAGTATGAAATGCGATAAAAGTGAATCGATCACCTGTTATATTAACTTTATTCCTCAGAGCTTGGATTAGAGTATGGACCAAGGAAGGCATGACTTAATCATCAACTACACTAACTCTACTCCTCACGGCCCAAACTAGAGTATAAATCAAGGCATACGTGACTTGTTCACAAGCCACTTGAACTCCAATACTCGGAGCTCAGATTCGAGTGTGAATCAAGAATGAGTGTGATAGGCACATCAGGATTTACATCCACTTGATCTACCAACTCTAACCTTAAACCCGATAGGAGAGTATAAAGGATGATTGCACGACGTCCACCAACTCTAACATGAAACCCGATAGGAGAGTATAAATGACAACTCCCTGATGTACGTTAAATCTACCTACTCGAGACAAAGGGGACGAGTATAAATTCAACAAGTTAAGTATAACATCTTAATTTTGGGAAGTACTCTTAGGGTGCCTCATGGGTTGAAACTATTGAAAAGTGGCATGCTAATAAAATAACTCAAAAGGCGAGGGTCGTGCTCGCATATGTCCCAGCCAAGGAACAACAAAAAAGAAAATCAGTTGAAGTCAAGAATGGAAGCCTCAAAGTGACGATTTTCACTTGTTTTTATCATTCTTCTTGTGCTGCTTTGATAGCTCATCTTTTGAAGTTTTTAGAAATTGTTTATCATTAGTTCCAGACTTATCACCCTTGGGTGAGAGCATGATGTTGAATTTGCTAGGAGACAGAGTTTTGGCTTTCTCATAGTTTTGCATAGAGATGAAAGGCTCTTATTTCTTAAGTGTCAGTTGCTTTTTTTTGCTTCGCAAGCATCTCTTCTAGGCTTATCTAGCTAGTCTTCTCACTCTTTCCTTTGATCACAACTACTCCTATATCCTCATCTACTTTAGAAGCGTCGGTATCCACGTCACGAAGAGCATTAATCATCTTCTTATCTATGTCAGCCCTCTTGCTTAGTACAGATACTGGTGACATTTGAGTCACGAAAACTGAAGTAGTTTAGTTGGTAGTTGGTGTCTTTACCTATAGAAGGAAGAGCAACGATAGTTAAACACGTACTCCTCTCAATGTTCTCAAAAGAGAGTTTTTTTTTTTGGCATGGCCGACTGGTTTTTATAGTGGACTGGCCACTGTTTATTAGTAAGAAAGATTAGAAAGAGACCCTGTACAGGCATGGAGTCTCAAGCTGGTTTGAAGTGTCAGCACACTAAACAGTTACAAAACAAATGAAAAGTTATAACTACCATACAGTTGTGTCATGCAACAAAGAAAAAACCACCCTCAAGAAGGAATGAAGGCAGCATACCTAAGCAGCAGAACTCACATCAACTTCAAATGGATTTTCTAGAGCAAGAAAATCCATAAACAATTTGGGAAGACCAGGAACATAGAAGGTAGACTCATTGGAGAAAACGTAGGATCTATCCCAAGAATCGTCGTCAAGTACATTCCTATTAAGCTCACCATATGGCCCATCAATAGCAAGATAAAGCTCAATATCCAAAGCGAGGTAATATAAGAATCGAAGTTCATCATTATCGTCTGCAACGAAGTGGAAGAAATTTTCATTTTCAGTGTCATATCTCATGTCAGAAGGAACATGAATCCAGGTTGCTTCAGCCGGAATGGGTAAAAAAGGGGAAATCATTTCTGTCGGAGGGTTGAGCTCAATTGGGGGAATGTTCAAGGTTTCAGCGACAAGAAGAGGATCATCAGAAGTTTCTGTTGCAGCAGCTACCGGAGAAGTGGGAGAAACAACAGGAGGAACAACCTTCTTAACCCAATGACAAACAGGCAGTTTAGGGAGAGGTATCTTGGCAGGAGGCGGAGCAGAATGGGGAAGCTTGCAATCGGTGGAAATTTGACCGAAGGAATGACATGTGGTACAAATATCAGGGGTCCATCCATAACGAACCCTGACAATAACAACAATGTTAGGAGCTAGCTGAACTTTAATGGAAGTAGGCAATAATTTGTCAGGGGAGATCTCAATTAGGGCTTTCGCATATACGATTTTCTCACAGGCCGTAGTGTTAGCATCAAAACATCTTAACTTACCTATATGACATGTGATCTAGTTAAAACCCATCAAAGGTTGAAGAACATATGGGATTTATGAAAAATATGTCCAGACAGGAATGGAGAGCACCTGCTCTCTAGCACTAGAAATAGAAGGGGACCATTTGGAAACAATGAATGGCTTACCTTCAAATAGAACAGACTCAGACTGCAAAACATGGAGACATTCCTCAGAGTTAGAGAACTTGAAATAATACATCATGTCTAGATAAATTATTTTGATGTCACCTTTCAGCTTCCATAACCTACTACAAATGGACTTAGGATCATTTATTCATTGCATGGGATCTGAGAAAAACCCAATGACATAACTTGACCAAAAGTTGGCACCAGCAAAAATGAGATCAGGGTAGAGCTGCGACACACCATTAACCACGGTAGGGACAAAGTCAACAGGGCAGTAGTCTCCAGAATTACCAGGGAGAGTTGTAAAAAGGGATGTCCAATCTTTGTATGCAAGGGCAGGCTGAGACTGAACGGGTATGGCATTTTGTCGAACACTTTGTGTGCCAAGCATAGGGTCAGGCAAGACACCACAATCCGCACCTGAACTAGCCAATCCACCAACCGCAGCAAGATTTCTATCACCCCAATTACCAACATTAGCAGAAACTTGCTCTAACAGTTTTCCATAATAACCAAAAGAATTAGGGTTTTGCAAATTACCAAACAACATTGGAGAAGCTGCACTATGTGATAGAGGAGGAGCTATCGGGGCATGGGGAAGGGCAGGGAAAACCGCCAGGGAAGCGATGGCAGGAGGTAGACCAGACTGGTTCTCAAAACTAACATCGCGATTTGGAGATGACGCAGGTGATATGCGATTTAGATTGAGAAGAAAGAACCTTGTCTTGCGGGTCATGAGGATGTGGGAAGAGCGGCGTGAGATGAAGAGTGAAATCGCGTTTCAGACATGCGAGGTCGCCATTAGGGTTTTTCATTTTTTGAGAAGTTTTTATCTTAATTTTAAAATGCTGGAGAAGTAGTAGATATACCTTCAGAGTCTTTGTCTCCTTCACCCTAAGGAGTCACATGCTCCTGGATTAGAGTCAAGACTAGCTATTTTAAGGGTCGTTGCATTGATCAGATGAAGTCAATTGCAAAGTTGAGGTTTCAAGTAATTCATTACTCGATGATTAGGCCATGTTGAGTACATCATATGATCTTTTTTTGATGAAATAAATATATATTTTGATAAATGTGTTTGTTCATGTACTATACTATTTTTCTTACTTATCTTCTTATACTTAAACTATATATACATATACTCCAGGAGAAGATTTTAGGAAGGGTGTACTGTAAAAAGACAATTCGTGTTATCAAGAACACAAATAGTCTAAAAGCTTCCTTTTATTGTGTTAAGTCCTGTTCTATTGCTCAGGCGCCTTAAGTCCTCTTTGGTAGCTGAGGCGAAATCTTGTTCCGCTGCTCAGGTCCTTGTTCTGCTGCTCAAGTGTTGTAAAGACCTATTCTCCGGGTTAATAGAGGGTTATTGTTTAATTGAAATTCCAAAAGGAGTCTGGGACTAGACGTAGGACTGTGCTCCAAACCAGTATAAAAATTCCTGGTGTCATTTACTTTTATATACTGCATTACTATCCTTATATGTGATATCAGTTTATTTAGTTTGTCTCACCAAATATTTACATGCATAGCTATATTAAGTAAATTATATCATACTATCAAGATTTCCGCATATACACTCAGTTCCATATTACTCAAACCTACTCTCTTAGTCTTTTCATGGGAAACATATGATCGTTGCAGATCATATTAATAGAAAAACAAGAAATCCATGGTCGTACCGGACCATATTATAGAAAAACCAGAAAACCAGCAACCGCTTTGGGTCATATTATGAAAAAATCCAAGAAAACCATGGCATCGTTAGGCCTATCCACGTGCGAGTATAAACCACTCATGCAAAGAAACTAGACTAACAGCTGTGTCAAATCCTGACAGTTACCATTTTGTCTTTTCAGGCATAAACCATGCTTGGATATCATAGCAAGTACAATCCATACTCGATCTATGACTGCATTGCCTTGTTAAAACCTAAGAACATAACTCAACCCTTCAG
The DNA here is from genome assembly GCA_030737875.1 of Allium sativum. Classification (NCBI taxonomy): domain Eukaryota; kingdom Viridiplantae; phylum Streptophyta; class Magnoliopsida; order Asparagales; family Amaryllidaceae; genus Allium; species Allium sativum. Next base: position 671,414,205 of record CM060909.1, on the reverse strand, counting down.
GCATAAACCATACCTGGAAATCCAAATTGATCATAAGCCATACTAAAGTTACGATCGAGTTTTCTTGTCACATCCTGACAAGTTAATCCATCCTCGTGGGTATAAACCACACGGGGAGTTTTAGATCGAGTATAAACCATACTCTTAGAATCCAAATTGAGTATAAACCAAACTCATGTCGTGATAAAACTATGTTTGCCACAACCTGACAAGATAGTCCACCTTTAGGTATAATCCATACTTAAAGTTTCGAGATAAGTATAATTCATATCGTGTTTGTGATTGAACTATCTTGCTACATCCTGACAAGACATTTAAGTTTACCAAACATAACCCATGCTTGAAAATCCATTTTATCAAATCCATATATTAGTACAGAACCAAAACAAAGCCTGATTGGTTTATAGTTGAACACAGAGCACACCTAGGGACTAAATCCTAATCCTGTAGGTGTGTACTTCAATTTAGCCAACTATTCATCGAATCATTTTATTGTCAAAAGCATAGTATGTCCGAGGATTAAATCGTAATCCCCGTGCATATGTGAGTTAACGTAGCCATCCGAAAATTCTAAGTAAACAAATACATATACTATTCTTAAGAAACAAAAAGTCAATGTTGATCTAACCCAGATCAGCTGATAATGATCTCGTAGTTGCTCGATCCTGGATCACTCACATTTCATGGAGCATAAGGAGGTGGCAGTGCCGGTGTAGGCGTTGTTGGTTGCTTAACATATTTGGATAGCTCTCCACGTCTGATCCGTTCTTTGATGAGGTCACGTAAGTGCCTGCAGCCATTTGTGGCATGGCCTGCCATATCATGAAACATGCAGTGTAACCCAGAATCCCGTTCCTTCTGAGTTGGCGCTCTCTGCTAGAAAGCTTAAGGAAAGGAAGAGTTCCTCGCACGTCGAGGTATACATATATAAGAATGAAGAATTGAGCTCAGAATATTTGTCGTATTTGGATTCTCTTCAGAACCGCACATTCCTGTCATTCTTCTGCAGGGCCTTTCCCTTGCCTTTGTTATTTCTAGGATTGGACTGACCTCCATCCTTTACCATGAAAACATCGAGGTCATCCACCTCGATATTAACATCCTCTTGCTATAAGAACCTTTCAGCTTCAAAGAAGAAATCAACAAGGTCTCTTAGCGGGTCTTACTATAAGGAGATTTTGAAATCCGTCTTGTCCACGATGCCGGAGACGGAAGCCATGAGTACTATGGACGGGTCTGGTCGGTCCACTGATGCCACCGCCGCATTAAACCTTTCCAAATATGAGCGTAGGGTCTCGCCAGACCTCTGTGTAAGAGACGTAAAGGTCATGATGTTCTAAGGTCGAGATATGTGGCCCTGAATTACAATATGAAGCGAGCGACCAATGCGTTCCAGCTGCTGGAACCACATAGCAGCGATATCGATTAGGAACAGAGGGAAACACTTAGCCATGATGTTGTCCATGGGGCGCACGTAGTGCATCATATGCACTGTAGGATTGGTTTGGCTGTTGTATGGCTCCAGGGATGAAAATTTGAAGTCAGGCGGATTGCGGGAATTCCTGATTGTAACAACCCGTATTTTCAATAACCTGTTATAACATAAATCGAGGCAGAATTTAATTCAAAAATCTGAATCAAGGGAAATGGGCTATGCCATTGCGTTCGTCTCGGAAAAATACGCGAAATAGAGTCCGAGTTTTCGAAAATCGGAGTCCGTATGACCCGATTAAGGCCCAACGAAGTTTTGAGAAAATTCCAAAGCAAAAACAGATTTCAAATTCAAGTTTGAATTTGAAAATTTGGGCCAGTTTGGGCCAGGCGGGAGAATTCCCGCCAGAGTACCCAAGTCGACAGCCCTGTCGACTTGGGAGTCGACTTGGTTTGACCCAAGTCGACAGCCCTGTCGACTTGGCTGTCGACTTGGTCTAGCCGGGCTGTTTAGCCTGGTGCACCATTTTGAGATTGTGTTGAGCTTGGGGGCCAGATTCGATTTTAAGGGCTGAGATTGCAACTAGGGTTTAATCCTATGGCCTAAAACACTTGCCTAATCTATAAATAAGACCCTAACCTAGCCCTAAATCATCATTAATCTATCCTACAACTAAACTATGGCAAAATCTATCCTCTCATGGCCTCCACTCTCTTCATACAATTCCTAAATAAAATTCTAAGTGATTTTCCATGCATACAAGTGTTTTCAAACTTGTATGAGCATCATTAGCTTGCATTCAAGTCAAGTTTTTATATTAGCATCATAAAGAAAGAGTTTTGATCATTTTGGCTCAAGGGTTTTTATGTTAGAGCTTGCATTTTGGGTCTAATTGGTTGTTTAAGGGCTTTGTCATATTTTTGTGACTTCTTAAGCATAGTAAGCCCTATTCTACTTTCATACTTAAACTCTAAAGTTAAATGTATGATATGCAAGTTTATATGCAAGTTTACTATGCCATGAAATGCAAGTTTATCATGTTGTGATATGCAAGTTTATATGCAAGTTTATCATGTTGTGATATGCAAGTTTATCATGTTGTGATATGCAAGTTTATATGCAAGTATGCCAAGTTATGTTATGCAAGTTTGGGTTGAACATTTTGTTCATGCTATCATGTTATGCAAGCTTATCTTGGGTTTATGAACATAAAGCTTCAAGCTTTATGCCCAAGATTGCATTTTGGCAACATGTAAGTTATCATATCTCTTATGATAACTTGCATGTGAGGCTAAATGCGAACTTATGGCCATGTCTACATGTCATTTAGCACCATGTATCACCAATATGCCAAGTTTGGTTTTATGCATGCTTTTGAGGCCTAAAAATGAAATATGCAAGTATATGAACATATGTACATTTCATATGCCACCATGTTGAACTTGTGGTTTCAACACCTTTTATGTCATGATTATGCCAAGTTCCCTCTTTCTATCCTTTATGCGCTATTGCGATATGTAAGCGATGGGATTGCGTTTGGGGTTGGGTAAAAGTAAAAGACATAAAAACATAAGCTTGGGAATTTACCTATTAAGTTAGGTCTACCCATTGGGAATTTACCTATTAAGTTAGGTCTACCCAATTGCTTGAAAACTTGTAACATGTTTTGGAAACATGATGGACATGACACTTAGAAAAGATAAGTGTGGCCAACTCGAGGTTGGGTTGAGTTTGTAGCGTAAACCTACCCGGAACCAACCGGCTTAACTAGTTGCTACAAACAATAGGACCCAATGTGAGAAGTTGGTCATGTTGTACCTTGAACCCGAGGTTAGACCAAGTTGTGGTGTAAAGCTACCCGGACCCGCCCGGCTTAACTAGTAACCACAACAAGGTCTAATGTGAGAGGTTAAGGCGCATTAAATTAATTAATGCCTCGTGATTAGGGTTAAGTCATGGTCCACTTAATACTTAACCAACTTGGGCTTGGTAGATTAATCGGGGTTAAGTCGTGAACTCATCGTTACACTTAACCAAGTTAATCCATGATTAGCAAGAGGGTTAAACCGTACTTAACCCACTAGAAAATCCTAGCAATGGGGGGCCCACTCCACAGTAAATCCCCAAAATTGGTATCATTAAGGCCCTAGGGACTAGGCTAGGGAGGGGGCACGATTACTGGGCTGGAGGTAAGCGACCCAATAAACGACGGCCGTGTGGTACGCCGATGTAGTTCCGGACGGACTATGGTCGTGCACGTAGTCCGTGTTTGGAGAAGTCACCCATGGGTACCAGTAGATCGAGACTGTGCACTCATGTTTATGGTGTCCAGGGGTTGGCACTCTAGGGCTTGATACACCCGAAGGGTGGACCGGGCACAGTTCGACTACAATTATGTTTAGGCCGTATTGACACCAACACGTGACGAGTTAGGCTTAGTGTAACACCACACACCCGCTACGGTCACTCACTAAGGGAATGCCATAACATAGGTGGAGTATTTTAAGTGAATATAGAACAGAAAAATTACAACAAGACAGATATAAGTAATACTTGAGAATTTAAAACATCATTTCATTTCAGCGGAAAGTAAAACATGTTTGGTTACACCAAAACCATAAACAAGAGTCAAGTACATATTATCCATCCTGATAAAACAAAAGTACATAATCCCACTACATAACTTAATAGCCATAATAGAGAAGATAAACTGAGCTTTACATCCCTGGTCCAAGGTCCACAAGATAGATAAAGTAGTCTGATCAAAGTCCACTAGTGTTAGGCCCACTCTGATAACCTGAGGGTTGGAAAAAAAAAGATAAAAACAACGGGGTCAGACATAAGTCTGAGCGAGTCCTATAACCTTAACAATACAATCATTAAAGTAATTAGGGTATGATATAAACAAGGTACGGTACCTCTGGGGATAATGACTACTCTAAGTAGCCAACTAAACACAGGATGTACTAAGATAACCGAAAAGACGCGCCTATCCACCCAAGGATAATTACTATATTGCACCACCCCAGATCTACCCACCCAAGGGTAATTCCTACACTGCACCACACCAGTTCTACCCACCAAGGGTAATTCCTACTTAAAGGTTGATCCCTCTAAGTGTACTTAGTAATTTTACCCAGTAGTTTCTTGTACCCCTAGCTGACTACATAGGTGCCGTCTGCCCCTATCTCCACTAGGTGTACTCAGTATTTTTTAATAGTAGTTTCGTGTACCCCTAGCTGACTACATAGGTGCCGTCTGCCCCTATCTCCACTAGGTGTACCCACTACTCCCCAAGCGATCGGCTCCCTACCGTAGATACCCGTGCTGGCCCCACAATGGGGTGTATCACTCCCCAAAGTGGCAACCCGATACAACAAATGGTGCACGGCTTATATCTACATGATGCAACAACGTCTTACCTACCAGCTCGGGTCCATACACGCATATGAAACCCGTTGGACTCGCGTTGCCACCGCTACCCCGTTTTGGCCTCTTATAGTCAAGCCCAATATGCGTGTCCCGTCCTCGACTTGGGTCGAGCCAACAAAGATACGTTTGGGATATTGGTTGAAATGGGCCCCCACAAGCTACTACTTAAGCTTGCCATTTTATCTAGTGCATCCCACTTAACCCCTTTTATAATCATGCCCATTTACATGTTAAGGTTTGGTTAAGTCATCTAATCATATTTCAATTGCCACTTAAGGCCCCCACAAGCTACTACTTAAGCTTGTCATTTAATTATATTTCAATTGCCACTTAAGGCCCCCACTAGATTTCCACATGCCACCCAAGGCACTTACTTGATTCCCACATGCCACCCAAGGAACTTACTTAACCCTTTAATCATGTTTAATTACATGTTCCACTTTGGTTAAGTATTCTAATCGTATTTTCTATTGCCACCCAAGGCAACCCACTAGTTTCCTCATGCCACCCAAGGCACCACCACTAGTTACTACATGCCACCCAAGGCACCCACTTAACCCCTCATGCCTCACTACATGCTAATTTGGTTAAGTGTTTCTTAATTAATTAAGATCGTAACCTTTATAAAGACCTCTCACATTAGACTGTCTTTTATGGCAGCTGGATATGCCGGTTGGTTCCGGGCAGCCTTACACCATAATAGAGTCTAACCTCGTGTCTTTACACTTGTCACGTATTTAGTTTATGACTAAGACCTCTCACATTGGGCCAATCATTTGTAGCCGCTGGATTTGCCGGTCGGTTCCGGCCAGTCTTATGCTACAAAAGGGTCCAACCTCGTGTCTTAGTAGATTAATTACACCTAATTAATCACCCCCATAATTTGTATTAATTATCCCTAATTAATTACAAATATTTAAGAATATGGGTAGACCTAACTCAATAGGTAAATTCCCAATTCCATAATATGGGTAGACCTAACTTAATAGGTAAATTCCCAATTATGTCCATCCACTTTATGGTATGTTTCATCATACCCACTTCACACAATTTTATGTGTTCATTATTTTTTTACCCCATCGTCCCCACGTAAATACGTTAACATGACATACTTCAAAAGAGAAGATTCATCATACACACAATGGGTTCAACTTAGCATATCATTAGCATTATCATGGGTTTAAAAGGTGTCAACTTGTATATATGACCATAAACCCAACTTGCATAAATAACCAACCCAAACTTGCATGAATCATATATGTCATAAAGATGGTAACTTGCTTAAATGTTCATGTCATAGACCTATCATAAAGGACTCAACTTGCATACATGTCATAGGTCTAAAAGGGATGAACTTGCACATGTACTTATGTCATACATAGAGGCAAACTTGCATATGAACTTGCATCATAACTTGCATATGAACTTGCATCATAACTTGCATATGAACTTGCATCATAACTTGCATATGAACTTGCATATGAACTTGCATCATAACTTGCATATGAACTTGCATAACATGCCATACTTAGAGGCAAACTTGCATATATTATGCATATCATAAAAAGAGACAAACTTGCATATGAACTTGCATCATAACTTGCATAAAACCAAATACTTAGTATGCATAAAACCAAATACTTAGCATGCACAAAACCAAATACTTAGCATGCATAAAACCAAATACATAACATGCATAACATGTTACATATAACTTGCATATAATCTCACATATAGTTTGCATAACATGTTACATATGCATAAATGTTCAACATAGTGTTTTGCATAGTGAGCATCATAAAACATAGCATTAAACTTGCATATAGCATAAAACTTGCAAAACACACAACATACACTATACTAAACTTGCATAAGCACATTTATCCACAAACATAGCCATATCTTATCATATCCTATCATAATCATTTTAACAATTGATTATTAAGGCTATAGAAACTCACCACTAAACTCCCATAAGCAATCCCTTGCCAAAAATCACCCAAAAACTCTAGCCTAGAACATAAAGCTTGCAACTTGATGATGAATGCAAGCTAATGATCACTCATACAACTCAAAGATGCTTGTATGAACATGAAAGCCTTCATAGAAATAGTTTAGAAATAGGATGGAGGCTAGGGTTTTGAGTGGAGGCCATGATCATAGAAAATTTTGGCATAGTTTAGTTAGGAGATAGGATTTTGATCATTTAGGGCTAGCTTAGGGTCTTATTTATAGGATTAGGCAAGTGTTTTAGGCCATTAGATTAACCCTAAATTAGATTAGGGCCATCAGATCTCGGAAGCTTCCAGAAACCAGCCCCAAAGCACAGCCCAAACACTAAAATGGTGCACCAGGCCAGAATCAGCCGACAGGGCAAGTCGACAGCCCTGTCGACTTGCCTGTCGACATGCCTGTCGACATGGCAGTCGACAGCCCTGTCGATAGCCAAGTCGACTTGGCTGGGCGGGATTTTTCCCGCCTGGCCCCCATTTCTGCATGTTTCGAAATTCAAATTTTCTGAAAACTTCTTTGGGCCTTAACCGGGTCATACGGACTCCGATTTACAAAATTTCGGACTCTATTTCGCGTATTTTTCCGAGACGAACACAATGACCTAACCCGTTTCCCCTGATTCTCATATCTGAGATTATTAATTCTGTAATTAGTGAATTTCAGCATTAACCGAAATTCGGGGTGTTACATTCTCCCCTCCTTAAAGGATTTCGTCCCCGAAATATCTAAGCTAAGGAGAATGCATATCCTACCATCCAAATAACCATCTACTCAATCCATCAAACACGGGCATCCATTGTCCTTAAAACAATTTCTAATGATGTATGAGCATATGCAAAAAGTGTGTGTATATGTTCCCTATCTAATGTATGAACATATGCAAACCATGATAGTGCCATGCATCCATTATGTATGCGAGAGAACACTATCGACACATACAATATCTACATGAGTGCACAATCATTCACCAAAATGCATCATCCATATGATAACACAATCATTATACATCCAAAAATATAGCTACCTACACACAATTATATGCAATATGCAATATGAAGTGATTGAGCCGATCTAGTGTCTAGAGTGTGTGTATATGCATCCACGAGCAACCACTAGCAACCACTTGCATCCACACGCATCCATCAAACATAACATGTCTCAAACACATGTTTCAACCATAGGTTTACCCTATCTAAAGGTCAAAGGTACTAATGAGAGGACATACTAAAGATAAGATAAGCACTAGACAAACGATAAAGGAGACGTTTAAAGGACATACCCTCAAAAGGAATGGGTATAACGAACGCATCTTCGCTTCTGTCTCCCCAGTAGCATTTCTCTCACCTTCTCCCCTTTTCACTTTGACTAGTCGAACCTCTCTGTTTCTCAACTTCCTAATCTCTGACCCAAGGATGCGGGTAGGAGCTCGTCGAATAATCACATCACGCTCTACCTTTACTTCTTTAAGCAAGCTCGGCTCTACCGCCTCTGCAGTCTCATGTAGGCACTTCCTCATATGTGATACATGGAATACGTCATGTTCCCTATGCAACCGAACTATCTCTCGAATATAAACTGAAGCTAGACATGGAACAGTCCTCTTGCTCTTCACGGGTATGAAATGGGCACCCTTAGTAAGTCTATCTACCACAACCCAAATTCCCGTATTACCCTCCTCGATCTTGGTAACCCATCAATAAAATCCATCAAGACGCTATCCCACTTCCATTGCGGAACTTCCAATGAGTGAAGCAACCCACCCGGTTTCTTTTGCTTCTCTTCCACCTGTTGGCCCACCAAGCACCTAGCGACATACTCGTCCACATCTTTTTTCATACCGGCCCAAAAGAAAACTCGCTTCATGTCTTGGTACATCTTGTCCCTACCGGGATGAATGGTCATCTTCGAACGATGTGCATCATCAAGTATAGCCTTCCTCAAACCCTCGTCTTGCGGTACACAAAGTCTACCGTCTCTACACAACCACCCCTTACCATCTAGGGTGTACCTACTCAAATGGCTGGACGACTCCCCCTCCTCATGAGCTTCTCTACTAACTCAACCAACTGTGGGTCGTCCCGCTGTGCTCCGCCAATCCGTCCCAAAAGAGTAGGCCTAACCTCCAAGGAGGCTAGCAAACCGGGTACAAAGTCAACGGAAGGTCTAAAGTCAAACATAGAAATAGACTCTAAGCTCCGTCGTTCAACGAACAATGATCTCAAGGACAACCTTTTTTTCTACTTAAGGCATCCGCTACCACGTTACCCTTGCCAGGGGTATACGCTATCTCAAACTCATAGGATGCTAAGAATCCTATCCACTTTTGCTGTCCTAAGACTATGCGCTCGAAGAGTCTCCAATACTTCCCTAAGATGTAGGGTATGCTTTTCTCCACTTCTAGAGAAAACCAGGATATTACCCCATCCAAAATCATCACAACTGTCCATCTCTCACGCAGACCATCCTAGTCGAACTTGACATCCCCCAAGTGCAAGCCCCAAAGGCCTAAACCAATATCAGACAAACACCCAAGGGATACCTCCTTCGAATTCAGACGACCTACGTGAGATGTTACTAGTAAAAATGGATAAATAATTAAGCCCTTGTCCAACTCTGGATGTCCTCGCCAGTCTCGCTCCAAAACCACCGTTTATCCCATAACTGGCTTTGCTCAACCTATTGAGCACATACAAAAACTTATTTCGCTCCTAGAAAAGACCAAGATGTCATTTACAAAGACCATCACGAACTTATTTAGGTACTCCCTGAACACCCTTCTCATCAAATCAATATGCGGGGGCGTTCGTCAAACCAAATGGCATCACCAGCCACTCATAAAAACCATCCGGAGTCCTAAAGGCAGTCTTCTCTATACTATCCTCAGCCACTCTCAATTGACGAAACCCCGTGGCTAAGTCCAACTGCGAAAATACTGAGGCGCCAACTAACTGATCAAAGAGATCATCAATCCTCGGCAATGGGTGTCTATTCTTCTTTGTGAGTTTATTTAGTTCTCTTTAGCCTACACAAAGTCTGAGGGACCCATCCGCCTTAGTGGCAAAAACTACTGGAGCACCCCACTCCGATATACTTCGTCTTATGAACCTCTTCTCAAGCAAATCGCCTACTTGCTTATGGAGTTCCCTCCTCTCACGAGGAGCCATGTGGCACACTGGCCAAGATACTGGTTTGGCATTGTCTACCAAATATATTCGGAAGTCAATCTCCCGCTCCGGAGGTAAGCCCTTCACCTCCTTAAACACATCCGAGTATTCCCGGACAACTCTAACAGATCGCAAACTCCCGACCAACATGTCAAGCGATTCTAGATAACTTAGCATAACAGATTCTATGGGATTACAAGAGATCTCGAGAGTGTTACCCAAGCGGGTCATAAACCTAACAACTCTTCCTTCAAAATCAAGAACGGCACCACTACTGGATAACCAGTTCATGCCCAAAACTAACCCATAGCCCGTGAAGCCCAAAAAGCATCACATCTAAGCTCAACGCTAAGTATTGAAACTTTCAAACCCAAACACATCATGGAGCCCCAATTGGGTTTGAAACAACTAAGGGATCATCTACTAAACTGGTGTCTAAGTGCAGTGTCTCAACTAACAATGATGAGATAAACGAACTCGATGCGTCAGAATCAAATAAAGTTCGAACCGGATAATAAAGAAATCCAAATTCCAACCTAGACGGTCCTATCCCCATCTGGTACACTAGCCGTGAGGGAATACAACTACCCTCCAGGAGATTCCGTACCTTGCCCTTGCCTCTTTGGACAATCCTAATAAGGTGTCCTATTCCTCCCAAAAGGATAACTACTAGCCCTCTTCTTCCCATTCTCCACTCGTAACCTCCCATCAAAATGAGGTTTCGCTCTTCATTAACCAAACAACTATTTGAGCCTTCCTCCCATCGTCTATCCAATAGGTACCTACAAGTCCTCCTCCTTCTTGAACCAACTTCTAGTCCGACTAATGTCTAAGTCCCTTGAAGTGGTTTTCCATTCTTATCTATCTTAGAAAGATCATCCATACACGGAGGGGAAACTCAAAACGAGAGAGGAAGAGATTCAGAACGGAGAATTCAAAAGATAAAGATATGGCTATTGGGGATTATGCTTTTCTTTCAAAAACTTTTCTCTTAAAAGACATGTTTTTGAAGATACTCCTTTCAAAAATATTCTTAGAAAATAGTTTTTCTAAAAAAAATTATCTGTTCTGGTAACCTTAAGCTTTGATACCACGTGTAACACCCCACACCCGCTACGGTCACTCACTAAGGGAATGCCATAACATCGGTGGAGTATTTTAAGTGAATATATAACAGAAAAATTACAACAAGACAGATATAAGTAATAGTTGAGAATTTAAAACATCATTTCATTTCAGCGGAAAGTAAAACATGTTTGGTTACACCAAAACCATAAACAAGAGTCAAGTACATATTATCCATCCTGATAAAACAAAAGTACATAATCCCACTACATAACTTAATAGCCATACTAGAGAAGATAAACTGAGCTTTACATCCCTGGTCCAAGGTCCACAAGATATATAAAGTAGTCTGATCAAAGTCCACTAGTGCTAGGCCCACTCTGATAACCTGAGGGTTGGAAAAAAAAAAGATAAAAACAACGGGGTCAGACATAAGTCTGAGCGAGTCCTATAACCTTAACAATACAATCATTAAAGTAATTAGGGTATGATATAAACAAGGTACGGAACCTCTGGGGATAATGACTACTCTAAGTAGCCAACTAAACACAGGATGTACTAAGATAACCGAAAAGATGCACCTATCCACCCAAGGATAATTACTATATTGCACCACCCCAGATCTACCCACCCAAGGGTAATTCCTACACTGCACCACACCAGTTCTACCCACCAAGGGTAATTCCTACTTAAAGATTGATCCCACTAAGTGTACTTAGTAATTTTACCCAGTAGTTTCTTGTACCCCTAGCTGACTACATAGGTGCCGTCTGCCCCTATCTCCACTAGGTGTAATCAGTAATTTTTTAATAGTAGTTTCGTGTACCCCTAGCTGACTACATAGGTGCCGTCTGCCCCTATCTCCACTAGGTGTACCCACTACTCCCCAAGCGATCGGCTCCCTACCGTAGATACCCGTGCTGGCCCTACAATGGGGTGTATCACTCCCCAAAGTGGCAACCCGATACAACAAATGGTGCACGGCTTATATCTACACGATGCAACAACGTCTTACCTACCAGCCCGGGTCCACACACGCATATGAAACCCGTTGGACTCGCGTTGCCACCGCTACCCCGTTTTGGCCTCTTATAGTCAAGCCCAATATGTGTGTCCCGTCCTCGACTTGGGTCGAGCCCACAAAGATACGTTTGGGATATTGGTTGAAATGGGCCCCCACAAGCTACTACTTAAGCTTGCCATTTTATCTAGTGCATCCCACTTAACCCCTTTTATAATCATGCCCATTTACATGTTAAGGTTTGGTTAAGTCATCTAATCATATTTCAATTGCCACTTAAGGCCCCCACAAGCTACTACTTAAGCTTGTCATTTAATTATATTTCAATTGCCACTTAAGGCCCCCACTAGATTTCCACATGCCACCCAAGGCACTTACTTGATTCCCACATGCCACCCAAGGCACTTACTTAACCCTTTAATCATGTTTAATTACATGTTCCACTTTGGTTAAGTATTCTAATCGTATTTTCTATTGCCACCCAAGGCAACCCACTAGTTTCCTCATGCCACCCAAGGCACCCCCACTAGTTACTACATGCCACCCAAGGCACCCACTTAACCCCTCATTCCTCACTACATGCTAATTTGGTTAAGTGTTTCTTAATTAATTAAGATCGTAACCTTTATAAAGACCTCTCACATTAGACTGTCTTTTATGGCAGCTGGATATGCCGGTTGGTTCCGGGCAGCCTTACACCATAATAGAGTCTAACCTCGTGTCTTTACACTTGTCACGTATTTAGTTTATGACTAAGACCTCTCACATTGGGCCAATCATTTGTAGCCGCTGGATTTGCCGGTCGGTTCCGGCCAGTCTTATGCTACAAAAGGGTCCAACCTCGTGTCTTAGTAGATTAATTACACCTAATTAATCACCCCCATAATTTGTATTAATTATCCCTAATTAATTACAAATATTTAAGAATATGGGTAGACCTAACTCAATAGGTAAATTCCCAATTCCATAATATGGGTAGACCTAACTTAATAGGTAAATTCCCAATTATGTCCATCCACTTTATGGTATGTTTCATCATACCCACTTCACACAATTTTATGTGTTCATTATTTTTTTACCCCATCGTCCCCACGTAAATACGTTAACATGACATACTTCAAAAGAGAAGATTCATCATACACACAATGGGTTCAACTTAGCATATCATTAGCATTATCATGGGTTTAAAAGGTGTCAACTTGTATATATGACCATAAACCCAACTTGCATAAATAACCAACCCAAACTTGCATGAATCATATATGTCATAAAGATGGTAACTTGCTTAAATGTTCATGTCATAGACCTATCATAAAGGACTCAACTTGCATACATGTCATAGGTCTAAAAGGGATGAACTTGCACATGTACTTATGTCATACATAGAGGCAAACTTGCATATGAACTTGCATCATAACTTGCATATGAACTTGCATCATAACTTGCATATGAACTTGCATCATAACTTGCATATGAACTTGCATATGAACTTGCATCATAACTTGCATATGAACTTGCATAACATGCCATACTTAGAGGCAAACTTGCATATATTATGCATATCATAAAAAGAGACAAACTTGCATATGAACTTGCATCATAACTTGCATAAAACCAAATACTTAGTATGCATAAAACCAAATACTTAGCATGCACAAAACCAAATACTTAGCATGCATAAAACCAAATACATAACATGCATAACATGTTACATATAACTTGCATATAATCTCACATATAGTTTGCATAACATGTTACATATGCATAAATGTTCAACATAGTGTTTTGCATAGTGAGCATCATAAAACATAGCATTAAACTTGCATATAGCATAAAACTTGCAAAACACACAACATACACTATACTAAACTTGCATAAGCACATTTATCCACAAACATAGCCATATCTTATCATATCCTATCATAATCAATTTAACAATTGATTATTAAGGCTATAGAAACTCACCACTAAACTCCCATACCCTTGCCAAAAATCACCCAAAAACTCTAGCCTTGAACATAAAGCTTGCAACTTGATGATGAATGCAAGCTAATGATCACTCATACAACTCAAAGATGCTTGTACGAACATGAAAGCCTTCATAGAAATAGTTTAGAAATAGGATGGAGGCTAGGGTTTTGAGTGGAGGCCATGATCATAGAAAATTTGGGCATAGTTTAGTTAGGAGATAGGATTTTGATCATTTAGGGCTAGCTTAGGGTCTTATTTATAGGATTAGGCAAGTGTTTTAGGCCATTAGATTAACCCTAAATTAGATTAGGGCCATCAGATCTCGGAAGCTTCCAGAAACCAGCCCCAAAGCACAGCCCAAACACTAAAATGGTGCACCAGGCCAGAATCAGCCGACAGGGCAAGTCGACAGCCCTGTCGACTTGCCTGTCGACATGCCTGTCGACATGGCAGTCGACAGCCCTGTCGACAGCCAAGTCGACTTGGCTGGGCGGGATTTTTCCCGCCTGGCCCCCATTTCTGCATGTTTCGAAATTCAAATTTCCCGAAAACTTCTTTGGGCCTTAACCGGGTCATACGGACTCCGATTTACAAAATTTCGGACTCTATTTCGCGTATTTTTCCGAGACGAACACAATAACATAACCCGTTTCCCATGATTCTCACATCTGAGATTATTAATTCTGTAATTAGTGAATTTCAGCATTAACCGAAATTCGGGGTGTTACACTTAGGGAGCCGATCGACTAGACCGTTTGGTTGGACCTCGTGTTAGGGTCACTTCATGTTATTGGACCTTGTGTTAGGGTCACCTCATGTTATTGGACCTTGTGTTAGGGTCATTTCATGTTATTGGGCCAAAGCTTGGGCCAAGGGATCAATACTTGTTTATTCCAGTCATGTTAGTTTGCTAGTACACCTGTGGTGCAAAACCTTAATCCTGATTATGCGATGACACCTTTATCTACCTTGTTAGTTCATCATCATGCCAGTATTGTTGTTATCCTTATGTTCATCCCTGCTGCTCATGCCAGTTAACTTTATCAGTTTACATTGATTGTAGTAGGGCTTACTCAGTCTTTTTGACTGACCTGTTTTCTTTCGCCTCTTTTCTTCCGTTCCCCCTCCCCCCCCCCCCCCCCAGGTTCTCAGGGAGGGAATATTGGAGCTTAGCTTGGATTTCTGACAGCTTGCTTGTGGGATTTAGCTCATGTACGGTTGGACATGAAGCTAGCTATGGCTATCACTTCTTTTGGGGATTAGTACTTATGTATTTTAGTTTTTCAGTTGATGTTGTTTTATCTAGACTTGCTTATTTGGAAAGCTATGTTGTACCAGACTTGTTTTGAAATGTTTTAAAATCTTCCGCTATTTTATCTATGTTATTTACTCTGTTTACATATATACATATGTTCTTGTTCTGCCTTGATATATCATTATGCATGTTTACCTGATTCAAACGCCCCTCCAAAGTTTGAGTGCTTGCAAGAGTCACCCTAGCGGAGGCGGGGTGTTACATTTGGTATCAGAGCATATGGTTTACGAGAAGGAACAAAAAGGTTTTTAGAAAACTTTTGGAAAACTATTTTCAAAACCAAGTATAAAGTATTTTCCAAAGAAAAGTCTAGTTTATTTTAAAGGCTATTCCCCAAAAAGCCATTAGCAAAATTCCTTCGTTTTTTTTTCGCCATTCTGAATCTGCCTTTTTCTTCGTTTTCAGTATGGCCGATAACTTTGCTATTCCGGAGGGAGTGCACGTACCTGTTTGGTATAGGAGACTTTTGGAGGCTAGGGCGACCGAAGCCGGCCCCGCAGATGTCCCTCCTCCTCCTCCAGTAGTTAATGTTCCTCCTCCTCCTCCTCCGGTAGTCAATGTTCCTCCTCCTCCTGTCGCCGAGGTTCCTCTTCCTCCTCCCCCTCAGCATCCTCAAACTGACTTCGCAAAGACTTGCAAAGATTTCAAAGCAATGGGTGGCAAGAACTTTCAAGGCACTGAGACTTTTGTGGAGGCCAGAAATTGGTTGAAAGAGACCGAGGATTTATTTGCCATCTTTGGGTTAGATGATCAGAGGAAGATCTTGTTGGCGGTGTGGCTTATGAAAGATGAAGCCGCTTATTGGTGGGAGGTCACCAATGGTACTAGGCCTGTTGAAACTTGGGCCAATTTCAGGGAAAGGTTCATGCTTAAGTTTCTATCTTCTGCTGAGGAGAATCTGCAAATGGAGAGGTTCATAACTTTGAAACAAGGAGATATGTCTGTCAAAGAATATGTGAACAAGTTCAATCAGTTAGCTCGTTTTGGCTTGGATATAGTGAATACTCCTCAGAAGAAGGCTCTTCGTTTTGCTAGAGGATTGAATGAGCCGTTGCAGGGATTGGCTATGTAACATATTCCCCATGGGGCCACATTTGAGAGTTTGGTTGATATGGCGTTACTTCAGGGAGATGTCAAGAAAGAAACCAAGATGAATGATACTCAAGCCAAGAAGACTGATTCTCAGGGAAAAGGGAATCAGGGTAATCCAAGTGGTCAAAGCAGTCAAGGCAATCAGAACAAGAACAAGAGTCAAGGCAACAAGGGGAACAACAACAAGGGCACGAACAACAAGGAGAAGTGCCATTATTGCAGTTCAGTTGGGCATCTTATTAAGGAGTGTAAGAAGAGGAAAAGGAAGAATGGTGAATGCTTTTTCTGCGGTAAGGCTGGACATTTCAGTAGGGATTGCCCGAGGAAGCAAGGGCAAGGCCAGGGCCAGACTCAGCGTGCTGGACCTTCAAGAGGGCAAGTTCATGCTCTCAATGTCGCTCCAGTTCCCGATCGAGGTAGTATTTCTGTTGAAAGCCTTGTATATATTTCTGATTTTCCAGTTCGTACCTTGTTTGATTCTGGTGCATCGCATAGCTTTATCTCATCTGATCTTGTTGATAGTTTGCACCTTAGTACTAGCTTGGTAGATGATCCCGTCTGTGTCTCAAATCCTATTGGGGGTTCCGCCCATTTGTCTATGATATGTGGGGATTTGAGGATCTCTATACTTAGTGTAGAGTTCTTGTGCAGTGCTTATATTCTTGGTTTCAGGGGATACGGATTGATATTGGGCATGGATTGACTGTCCAGATATGGAGCCATTCTTGATTGTGAGCATAGGGTTGTGAGGCTCGTGACTCGCCTCGGAAACACCCTAGAGATTTCTTGTGATCCGAGAGGTCCCGTCATGTTGTGCTATCTTGAATCACTCGAATCGTCAATGGAAACTCTTCAGTCTGTGAGAGTGGTTCGTGAGTATCCGGATGTATTTGATGAAGTTAGGGGGTTGCCCCCTAAGCGAGAGATTGATTTCCACATTTATCTGGTGGATAATGCAAAGCCGGTTTCTTTGCCCGTTCGGCACATGGCTCCGCGTGAAAGGCGGGAGCTAAGTAAGCAAGTAAAGGAGTTGCTTGAGAAGAACTTCATTAGACGAAGTATCTCTGAGTGGGGAGCACCTGTGGTATTTTCTACCAAGGCAGATGGTTCTCTCCGATTTTGTGTTGACTATCGAGAGTTGAATAAGCTGACTAAGAAGAATAGACACCCGTTACCGAGGATTGATGATCTCTTTGACCAGCTTGTCGGTGCTTCTGTTTTCTCTCAACTTGATCTTGCTACTGGATTCCATCAGCTCAGGGTAGCTGAAGATAGTATAGACAAGACAGCGTTCAAGACTCCAGATGGATTCTTCGAATGGCTTGTCATGCCGTTCGGCTTGACTAATGCACCTGCATATTTCGTGGACTTGATGAGTAGGGTGTTCAGGGAGTTCTTGAACAAGTTTGTCGTGGTCTTCGTAGATGATATTCTGATCTTCTCTAAGGATGAGGAAGAGCACGCAAGGCATCTCATGGAGGTGATGGATACGCTTAGAGCGCATCAGTTGAAAGCCAAGTTCTCCAAGTGTCACTTTTGGAGAAGGGAAGTTAGATTCCTTGGGCATATAGTATCTAAGCAAGGCTTAGCGGTGGATCCCGCTAAGGTAGTTGCAGTTCAGGATTGGAAGACTCCAAGGAATGCAACCGAAGTAAGAAGTTTTTTAGGTCTTGCGGGTTTTTACCGGAAGTTCATTAAGGACTTCGCAAAGATATCCGCTCCTCTCACTAAATTGACGAAGAAGAATTTAGTTTTTGCTTGGAGCATAGAATGCGAGCTTGCTTTTCAGAAGCTCAAGAGAGCCCTCACATCAGCACCTGTTCTAGCTTTGCCCGATGGAGGGAAGTTATTTACAGTATACACCGATGCATGTGGCACGGGGTTAGGAGCTGTTTTGATGCAAGAAGGAAGAGTGATATGCTTTGGCGGTAGACAACTCAAAGTGCATGAGAATAATTATCCCACTCATGACTTAGAGTTGGCAGCAATAGTATATGCACTCAAGGCTTGGCGCCATTATCTTCTGGGAGAAAGATTTGAGCTTTATACCGATCACAAGTCATTGAAGTATCTCTTTTCTCAGAAGGATCTGAATCTGAGGCAACAAAGATGGATGGAATTCTTGGCGTCCTACGATTTTGAGATTGCTTATACCCCTGGCAAGGGGAATGTGGTAGCAGACGCATTGAGTAGAAGAAGGTTGACCCTAAGTCCTCTATTCGTTGAGATGAAGAATTTAGAGTATGTGGCAACCTTTGATTTCTCTTTGGCGGTTGAGTCGATGACCGGTTCTTTAGCATCTCTGGAACTCAGACCTACCCTTCTTGATCAAGTTGGGGCTTCGCAGAGAGAAGACCCTCAGATAGTTGAGATTATGGATAAGCTGATTCGAGGAGAGACGTCTAGTCATCTCGCTCGATATTCTATTGATGACAAGGGTTGGCTGAGGAGAGACGGAAGGTTATGTGTTCCAATGGTAGAAGATTTAGTAAGAAAAGTTCTGGAGGAAGCGCATCGCTCTAAGTTGACTATACATCCGGGCGGTGACAAGATGTATAAAGATATGAAGCGTATTTTCTTTTGGCCTGGGATGAAGAAGGATGTGGCAGAGTTTGTCTCTAGATGTATCATTTGCCAGAAAGTTAAGGCCGAGTCGAAGAAGCCCGGTGGGCTATTGCATCCTCTAGACATTCCACTTTGGAAGTGGGAAAGTATTTCCATGGATTTTATCGATGGGCTACCAAGGTCAAGGAAAGGGAATACGAGCATTTGGGTTATTGTGGACAGACTTACGAAGAGTGCTCAATTCATTCCGGTGAAGAGCAAGAGGACCGCATCTTGGCTAGCGTCTGTATATCTTCGTGAGATTGTGAGACTTCATGAAGTCCCTTCTAGTATAGTCAGTGACCGTAACCCAATCTTTACAAGTCAATTCTGGAATAGCTTGCAAGAAGCTATGGGCACGAGATTGAATCTAAGTACCGCTTACCAC
This sequence comes from Allium sativum, assembly GCA_030737875.1. NCBI lineage: Eukaryota > Viridiplantae > Streptophyta > Magnoliopsida > Asparagales > Amaryllidaceae > Allium > Allium sativum. The sequence continues at coordinate 671,394,708 of CM060909.1, read as the reverse complement.
CCACAGACGGACGGTCAAACCGAAAGGGTGAATAGGGTACTCGAGGATCTGTTGAGGCTTTGTATTCTGGATTTTGGTGGTACTTGGGAAGACCATCTTCCTCTTGTTGAGTTTGCATATAATAACAGTTATCAGGCAAGCATAGGGATGGCACCATTTGAAGCTTTATATGGGAGGCCGTGCAAGTCGCCTACATGTTGGTGGGAGATTACGGATAAGCTTGATCTGATCAGAGATACATCTGAGAAGATCGAGTTGATTCAGAGACGGATGAAAGCGGCCCAAGACCGACAGAAATCCTATGCTGATAAGCGAAGATCTGATTTGGAGTTTGATATGGTTTTCATGAAGTTTTCTCCTTTGCGGAATGTGGTCCGATTTGGAGCCGTTGGGAAGTTGGCACCGAGGTTTGTTGGACCATTCCCTATTATAGAGAGGATCGGGCAGATGGCTTATAGAGTGAAGTTGCCCGAGAAGCTTGTCGGAGTACACGATGTTTTTCATGTCTCCCATCTCCGGAAGTGTTTGCATGAATCAGCAGAGGTTGTTGAGCCAAGTGTTCTGAAAGATGTGGAAGTAGAGAAAGAGGCTACCTTGAGGAGAGCTCTGATTCGTATCTTGGGGACGGAGACCAAGAAGCTAAGGAATCGAGAGGTCAAGTTGGTGAAGGTTCAATGGGGTGAAGCCGAAGAAGACGCAACTTGGGAAACCGAGGAGAAGATGCGTGGGCTTTATCCATTCCTTTTTGAGGGTACACTCTCAATCTCTTTCCTTTGTTAGCATATCTTTCTCTTTGCTATCCATGTTTATCTAGTTTATCGTGTTAATCTTGTCATGAGAACCTTAGGTAGAAACCCTTTGGATGAAACATGTGTTTGAAACATGTTATGCTTGATGGTTGCAAGTGGTTGCAAGTGTTTGCAAGTGGTTACTCGTGGATGCATTATACACGTTAGGCACTAGATCGGCTCACACACTCCTCATATTGCATATGCATGAGTGTTTATGCTTATTCATGGATGAAAATTTTTGTGTTATCACATGGATGTTGCATATGGATGTATGTTATGTGCACACATATAGATGTAATACATTATGTTAGGAATTGTATACATATGGATTCATTTCACTAACATAATTTGCATTGATGGTATTTGCATTAGATAAGTACATATACACACACCTTTGCATATGTTCATACAACATTTAGAGTCTTGTAAGGACAATGATTGCTCGTGGATGATGTTTTGAGTAGATGGATGTTGGATGGTAGGATACGTTCTTCCTAACTTGAAGATTTCGAGGACGAAATCCTTTAAGGAGGGGAGAATGTAACAACCCGTATTTTCAATAACCTGTTATAACATAAATCGAGGCAGAATTTAATTCAAAAATCTGAATCAAGGGAAATCGGCTATGCCATTGCGTTCGTCTCGGAAAAATACGCGAAATAGAGTCCGAGTTTTCGAAAATCGGAGTCCGTATGCCCCGATTAAGGCCCAACGAAGTTTTCAGAAAATTCCAACGCAAAAACAGATTTCAAATTCAAGTTTGAATTTGAAAATTTGGGCCAGTTTGGGCCAGGCGGGAGAATTCCCGCCAGAGTACCCAAGTCGACAGCCCTGTCGACTTGGGAGTCGACTTGGTTTGACCCAAGTCGACAGCCCTGTCGACTTGGCTGTCGACTTGGTCCAGCCGGGCTGTTTAGCCTGGTGCACCATTTTGAGATTGTGTTGAGCTTGGGGGCCAGATTCGATTTTAAGGGCTGAGATTGCAACTAGGGTTTAATCCTATGGCCTAAAAGACTTGCCTAATCTATAAATAAGACCCTAACCTAGCCCTAAATCATCATTAATCTATCCTACAACTAAACTATGGCAAAATCAATCCTCTCATGGCCTCCACTCTCTTCATACAATTCCTAAATAAAATTCTAAGTGATTTTCCATGCATACAAGTGTTTTCAAACTTGTATGAGCATCATTAGCTTGCATTCAAGTCAAGTTTTTATATTAGCATCATAAAGAAAGAGTTTTGATCATTTTGGCTCAAGGGTTTTTATGTTAGAGCTTGTATTTTGGGTCTAATTGGTTGTTTAAGGGCTTTGTCATATTTTTGTGACTTCTTAAGCATAGTAAGCCCTATTCTACTTTCATACTTAAACTCTAAAGTTAAATGTATGATATGCAAGTTTATATGCAAATTTACTATGCCATGAAATGCAAGTTTATCATGTTGTGATATGCAAGTTTATCATGTTGTGATATGCAAGTTTATATGCAAGTTTATCATCTTGTGATATGCAAGTTTATATGCAAGTATGCCAAGTTATGTTATGCAAGTTTGGGTTGAACATTTTGTTCATGCTATCATGTTATGCAAGCTTATCTTGGGTTTATGAACATAAAGCTTCAAACTTTATGCCAAAGGTTGCATTTTGGCAACATGTAAGTTATCATATCTCTTATGATAACTTGCATGTGAGGCTAAATGCGAACTTATGGCCATGTCTACATGTCATTTAGCACCATGTATCACCAATATGCCAAGTTTGGTTTTATGCATGCTTTTGAGGCCTAAAAATGTAATATGCAAGTATATGAACATATGTACATTTCATATGCCACCATGTTGAACTTGTGGCTTCAACACCTTTTATGTCATGATTATGCCAAGTTCCCTCTTTCTATCCTTTATGCGCTATTGCGATATGTAAGCGATGGGATTGCGTTTGGGGTTGGGTAAAAGTAAAAGACATAAAAACATAAGCTTGGGAATTTACCTATTAAGTTAGGTCTACCCATTGGGAATTTACCTATTAAGTTAGGTCTACCCAATTGCTTGAAAACTTGTAACATGTTTTGGAAACATGATGGACATGACACTTAGAAAAGATAAGTGTGGCCAACTCGAGGTTGGGTTGAGTTTGTAGCGTAAACCTACCCGGAACCGACCGGCTTAACTAGTTGCTACAAACAATAGGACCCAATGTGAGAAGTTGGTCATGTTGTACCTTGAACCCGAGGTTAGACCAAGTTGTGGTGTAAAGCTACCCGGACCCGCCCGGCTTAACTAGTAACCACAACAAGGTCTAATGTGAGAGGTTAAGGCGCATTAAATTAATTAATGCCTCGTGATTAGGGTTAAGTCATGGTCCACTTAATACTTAACTAACTTGGGCTTGGTAGATTAATCGGGGTTAAGTCGTGAACTCATCGTTACACTTAACCAAGTTAATCCATGATTAGCAAGAGGGTTAAACCGTACTTAACCCACTAGAAAATCCTAGCAATGGGGGGCCCACTCCACAGTAAATCCCCAAAAATTGGTATCATTAAGGCCCTAGGGACTAGGCTAGGGAGGGGGCACGATTACTGGGCTGGAGGTAAGCGACCCAATAAACGACGGCCGTGTGGTACGCCGATGTAGTTCCGGACGGACTATGGTCGTGCACGTAGTCCGTGTTTGGAGAAGTCACCCATGGGTACCAGTAGATCGAGACTGTGCACTCATGTTTATGGTGTCCAGGGGTTGGCACTCTAGGGCTTGATACACCCGAAGGGTGGACCCGGCACAGTTCGACTACAATTATGTTTGGGCCGTATTGACACCAACACGTGACGAGTTAGGCTTAGGGATCCGATCGACTAGACCGTTTGGTTGGACCTCGTGTTAGGGTCACTTCATGTTATTGGACCTTGTGTTAGGGTCACCTCATGTTATTGGACCTTGTGTTAGGGTCATTTCATGTTATTGGGCCAAGGGATCAATACTTGTTTATTCCAGTCATGTTAGTTTGCTAGTACACCTGTGGTGCAAAACCTTAATCCTGATTATGCGATGACACATTTATCTACCTTGTTAGTTCATCATCATGCTAGTATTGTTGTTATCCTTATGTTCATCCCTGCTGCTCATGCCAGTTAACTTTATCAGTTTACATTGATTGTAGTAGGGCTTACTCAGTCTTTTTGACTGACCTGTTTTCTTTCGCCTCTTTTCTTCCGTTCCCCCCCCCCCCCCAGGTTCTCAGGGAGGGAATATTGGAGCTTAGCTTGGATTTCTGACAGCTTGCTTGTGGGATTTAGCTCATGTACGGTTGGACATGAAGCTAGCTATGGCTATCACTTCTTTTGGGGATTAGTACTTATGTATTTTAGTTTTTCAGTTGATGTTGTTTTATCTAGACTTGCTTATTTGGAAAGCTATGTTGTACCAGACTTGTTTTGAAATGTTTTAAAATCTTCCGCTATTTTATCTATGTTATTTACTCTGTTTACATATATACATATGTTCTTGTTCTGCCTTGATATATCATTATGCATGTTTACCTGATTCAAACGCCCCTCCAAAGTTTGAGTGCTTGCAAGAGTCACCCTAGCGGAGGCGGGGTGTTACATTTGGTATCAGAGCATATGGTTTACGAGAAGGAACAAAAAGGGTTTTAGAAAACTTTTGGAAAACTATTTTCAAAGCCAAGTATAAAGTATTTTCCAAAGAAAAGTCTAGTTTATTTTAAAGGCTATTCCCCAAAAAGCCATTAGCAAAATTCCTTCGTTTTTTTTTCGCCATTCTGAATCTGTCTTTTTCTTCGTTTTTAGTATGGCCGATAACTTTGCTATTCCGGAGGGAGTGCACGTACCTGTTTGGTATAGGAGACTTTTGGAGGCTAGGGCGACCGAAGCCGGCCCCGCAGATGTCCCTCCTCCTCCTCCTCCAATAGTTAATGTTCCTCCTCCTCCTCCTCCGGTAGTCAATGTTCCTCCTCCTGTCGCTGAGGTTCCTCTTCCTCCTCCCCCTCAGCATCCTCAAGCTGACTTCGCAAAGACTTGCAAAGATTTCAAAGCAATGGGTGGCAAGAACTTTCAAGGCACTGAGACTTTTGTGGAGGCCAGAAATTGGTTGAAAGAGACCGAGGATTTATTTGCCATCTTTGGGTTAGATGATCAGAGGAAGATCTTGTTGGCGGTGTGGCTTATGAAAGATGAAGCCGCTTATTGGTGGGAGGTCACCAATGGTACTAGGCCTGTTGAGACTTGGGCCGATTTCAGGGCAAGGTTCATGCTTAAGTTTCTATCTTCTGCTGAGGAGAATCTGCAAATGGAGAGGTTCATAACTTTGAAACAAGGAGATATGTCTGTCAAAGAATATGTGAACAAGTTCAATCAGTTAGCTCGTTTTGGCTTGGATATGGTGAATACTCCTCAGAAGAAGGCTCTTCGTTTTGCTAGAGGATTGAATGAGCCGTTGCAGGGATTGGCTATGTCACATATTCCCCATGAGGCCACATTTTAGAGTTTGGTTGATATGGCGTTACTTCAGGGAGATGTCAAGAAAGAAACCAAGATGAATGATACTCAGGCCAAGAAGACCGATTCCCAGGGAAAAGGGAATCATGGTAATCCAAGTGGTCAAAGCAGTCAAGGCAATCAGAACAAGAACAAGAGTCAAGGCAACAAGGGGAATAATAACAAGGGCAAGAACAATAAGGAGAAGTGCCATTATTACGGTTCAGTTGGGCATCTTATTAAGGAGTGTAAGAAGAGGAAAAGGAAGAATGGTGAATGCTTTTTCTGCGGTAAGGCTGGACATTTCAGTAGGGATTGCCCGAGGAAGCAAGGGCAAGGCCAGGGCCAGACTCAGCGTGCTGGACCTTCAGGAGGGCAAGTTCATGCTCTCAATGTCGCTCCAGTTCCCGATCGAGGTAGTATTTCTGTTGAAAGCCTTGTATATATTTCTGATTTTCCAGTTCGTACCTTGTTTGATTCTGGTGCATCGCATAGCATTATCTCATCTGATCTTGTCGATAGTTTGCACCTTAGTACTAGCTTGGTAGTTGATCCCGTCTGTGTCTCAAATCCTATTGGGGGTTCCGCCCATTTGTCTATGATATGTGGGGATTTTAGGATCTCTATACTGAGTGTAGAGTTCTTGTGCAGTGCTTATATTCTTGGTTTCAGGGGATACGGATTGATATTGGGCATGGAATGGCTGTCCAGATATGGAGCCATTCTTGATTGTGAGCATAGGGTTGTGAGGCTCGTGACTCGCCTCGGAAACACCCTAGAGATTTCTTGTGATCCGAGAGGTCCCGTCATGTTGTGCTATCTTGAATCACTCGAATCGTCAATGGAAACTCTTCAGTCTGTGAGAGTGGTTCGTGAGTATCCGGATGTATTTGATGAAGTTAGGGGGTTGCCCCCTAAGCGAGAGATTGATTTCCGCATTTATCTGGTGGATAATGCAAAGTCGGTTTCTTTGCCCGTTTGGCACATGGCTCCGCGTGAAAGGCGGGAGCTAAGTAAGCAAGTAAAGGAGTTGCTTGAGAAGAACTTCATTAGATGAAGTATCTCTGAGTGGGGAGCACCTGTGGTATTTGCTACCAAGGCAGATGGTTCTCTCCGACTTTGTGTTGACTATCGAGAGTTGAATAAGCTGACTAAGAAGAACAGACACCCGTTACCGAGGATTGATGATCTCTTTGACCAGCTTGTCCGTGCTTCTGTTTTCTCTCAACTTGATCTTGCTACTGGATTCCATCAGCTCAGGGTAGCTGAAGATAGTATAGACAAGACAGCGTTCAAGACTCCAGATGGATTCTTCGAATGGCTTGTCATGCCGTTCGGCTTGACTAATGCACCTGCATATTTCGTGGACTTGATGAGTAGGGTGTTCAGGGAGTTCTTGAACAAGTTTGTCGTGGTCTTCGTAGATGATATTCTGATCTTCTCTAAGGATGAGGAAGAGCACGCAAGGCCTCTCATGGAGGTGATGGATACGCTTAGAGCGCATCAGTTGAAGGCCAAGTTCTCCAAGTGTCACTTTTGGAGAAGGGAAGTTAGATTCCTTGGGCATATAGTATCTAAGCAAGGCTTAGCGGTGGATCCCGCTAAGGTAGTTGCAGTTCAGGATTGGAAGACTCCAAGGAATGCAACCGAAGTAAGAAGTTTTCTAGGTCTTGCGGGTTTTTACCGGAAGTTCATTAAGGACTTCGCAAAGATATCCGCTCCTCTCACTAAATTGACGAAGAAGAATTTAGTTTTTGCTTGGAGCATAGAATACGAGCTTGCTTTTTAGAAGCTCAAGAGAGCCCTCACATTAGCACCTGTTCTAGCTTTGCCCGATGGAGGGAAGTTATTTACAGTATACACCGATGCATGTGGCACGGGGTTAGGAGCTGTTTTGATGCAAGAAGGAAGAGTGATATGCTTTGGCGGTAGACAACTCAAAGTGCATGAGAAGAATTATCCCACTCATGACTTAGAGTTGGCAGCAATAGTATATGCACTCAAGGCTTGGCGCCATTATCTTCTGGGAGAAAGATTTGAGCTTTATACCGATCACAAGTCATTGAAGTATCTCTTTTCTCAGAAGGATCTGAATCTGAGGCAACAAAGATGGATGGAATTCTTGGCGTCCTACGATTTTGAGATAGCTTATACCCCTGGCAAGGGGAATGTGGTAGCAGACGCATTGAGTAGAAGAAGGTTGACCCTAAGTCCTCTATTCGTTGAGATGAAGAATTTAGAGTATGTGGCAACCTTTGATTTCTCTTTGGCGGTTGAGTCGATGACCGGTTCTTTAGCATCTCTGGAACTCAGACCTACCCTTCTTGATCAAGTTGGGGCTTCGCAGAGAGAAGACCCTCAGATAGTTGAGATTATGGATAAGCTGATTCGAGGAGAGACGTCTAGTCATCTCGCTCGATATTCTATTGATGACAATGGTTGGCTGAGGAGAGACGGAAGGTTATGTGTTCCAATGGTAGAATATTTAGTAAGAAAAGTTCTGGAGGAAGCGCATCGCTCTAAGTTGACTATACATCCGGGCGGTGACAAGATGTATAAAGATATGAAGCGCATTTTCTTTTGGCCTGGGATGAAGAAGGATGTGGCAGAGTTTGTCTCTAGATGTATCATTTGCCAGCAAGTTAAGGCCGAGTCGAAGAAGCCCGGTGGGCTATTGCATCCTCTAGACGTTCCACTTTGGAAGTGGGAAAGTATTTCCATGGATTTTATCGATGGGCTACCAAGGTCAAGGAAAGGGAATACGAGCATTTGGGTTATTGTGGACAGACTTACGAAGAGTGCTCATTTCATTCTGGTGAAGAGCAAGAGGACCGCATCTTGGCTAGCGTCTGTATATCTTCGTGAGATTGTGAGACTTCATGGAGTCCCTTCTAGTATAGTCAGTGACCGTGACCCAATCTTTACAAGTCAATTCTGGAATAGCTTGCAAGAAGCTATGGGCACGAGATTGAATCTAAGTACCGCTTGCCACCCACAGACGGACGGTCAAACCGAAAGGGTGAATAGGGTACTCGAGGATCTGTTGAGGCTTTGTATTCTGGATTTTGGTGGTACTTGGGAAGACCATCTTCCTCTTGTTGAGTTTGCATATAATAACAGTTATCAGGCAAGCATAGGGATGGCACCATTTGAAGCTTTATATGGGAGGCCGTGCAAGTCGCCTACATGTTGGTGGGAGATTACAGATAAGCTTGATCTGATCAGAGATACATCCGAGAAGATCGACTTGATTCGGAGACGGATGAAAGCGGCCCAAGACCGACAGAAATCCTATGCTGATAAGCGAAGATCTGATTTGGAGTTTGATATGGTTTTCGTGAAGGTTTCTCCTTTGCGGAATGTGGTCCGATTTGGAGCCGTTAGGAAGTTGGCACCGCGGTTTGTTGGACCATTCCCTATTATAGAGAGGATCGGGCAGATGGCTTATAGAGTGAAGTTGCCCGAGAAGCTTGCCGGAGTACACGATGTTTTTCATGTCTCCCATCTCCGGAAGTGTTTGCATGAATCAGCAGAGGTTGTTGAGCCAAGTGTTCTGAAAGATGTGGAAGTAGAGAAAGAGGCTACCTTGAGGAGAGCTCTGATTCGTATCTTGGGGACGGAGACCAAGAAGCTAAGGAATCGAGAGGTCAAGTTGGTGAAGGTTCAATGGGGTGAAGCCGAAGAAGACGCAACTTGGGAAACCGAGGAGAAGATGCGTGGGCTTTATCCATTCCTTTTTGAGGGTACACTCTCAATCTCTTTCCTTTGTTAGCATATCTTTCTCTTTGCTATCCATGTTTATCTAGTTTATCGTGTTAATCTTGTCATGAGAACCTTAGGTAGAAACCCTTTGGATGAAACATGTGTTTGAAACATGTTATGCTTGATGGTTGCAAGTGGTTGCAAGTGTTTGCAAGTCGTTACTCGTGGATGCATTATACACGTTAGGCACTAGATCGGCTCACACACTCCTCACATTGCATATGCATGAGTGTTTATGCTTATTCATGGATGAAAATTTTTGTGTTATCACATGGATGTTGCATATGGATGTATGTTATGTGCACACATATAGATGTAATACATTATGTTAGGAATTGCATACATATGGATTCATTTCACTAACATAATTTGCATTGATGGTATTTGCATTAGATAAGTACATATACACACACCTTTGCATATGTTCATACAACATTTAGAATCTTGTAAGGCCAATGATTTCTCGTGGATGATGTTTTGAGTAGATGGATGTTGGATGGTAGGATACGTTCTTCCTAACTTGAAGACTTCGGGGACGAAATCCTTTAAGGAGGGGAGAATGTAACAACCCGTATTTTCAATAACCTGTTATAACATAAATCGAGGCAGAATTTAATTCAAAAATCTGAATCAAGGGAAACGGGCTATGCCATTGCCTTCGTCTCGGAAAAATACGTGAAATAGAGTCTGAGTTTTCGAAAATCGGAGTCCGTATGACCCGCTTAAGGCCCAACGAAGTTTTCAGAAAATTCCAAAGCAAAAACAGATTTCAAATTCAAGTTTGAATTTGAAAATTTGGGCCAGTTTGGGCCAGGCGGGAGAATTCCCGCCAGAGTACCCAAGTCGACAGCCCTGTCGACTTGGGAGTCGACTTGGTTTGACCCAAGTCAACAGCCCTGTCGACTTGGCTGTCGACTTGGTCCAACCGGGCTGTTTAGCCTGGTGCACCATTTTGAGATTGTGTTGAGCTTGGGGGCCAGATTCGATTTTAAGGGCTGAGATTGCAACTAGGGTTTAATCCTATGGCCTAAAACACTTGCCTAATCTATAAATAAGACCCTAACCTAGCCCTAAATCATCATTAATCTATCCTACAACTAAACTATGGCAAAATCAATCCTCTCATGGCCTCCACTCTCTTCATACAATTCCTAAATAAAATTCTAAGTGATTTTCCATGCATACAAGTGTTTTCAAACTTGTATGAGCATCATTAGCTTGCATTCAAGTCAAGTTTTTATATTAGCATCATAAAGAAAGAGTTTTGATCATTTTGGCTCAAGGGTTTTTATGTTAGAGCTTGCATTTTGGGTTTAATTGGTTGTTTAAGGGCTTTGTCATATTTTTGGGACTTCTTAAGCATAGTAAGCCCTATTCTACTTTCATACTTAAACTCTAAAGTTAAATGTATGATATACAAGTTTATATGCAAGTTTACTATGCCATGAAATGCAAGTTTATCATGTTGTGATATGCAAATTTATATGCAAGTTTATCATGTTGTGATATGCAAGTTTATATGCAAGTTTATCATGTTGTGATATGCAAGTTTATATGCAAGTATGCCAAGTTATGTTATGCAAGTTTGGGTTGAACATTTTGTTCATGCTATCATGTTATGCAAGCTTATCTTGGGTTTATGAACATAAATCTTCAAGCTTTATGCCAAAGGTTGCATTTTGGCAACATGTAAGTTATCATATCTCTTATGATAACTTGCATGTGAGGCTAAATGCGAACTTATGGCCATGTCTACATGTCATTTAGCACCATGTATCACCAATATGCCAAGTTTGGTTTTATGCATGCTTTTGAGGCCTAAAAATGTAATATGCAAGTATATGAACATATGTACATTTCATATGCCACCATGTTGAACTTGTGGCTTCAACACCTTTTATGTCATGATTATGCCAAGTTCCCTCTTTCTATCCTTTATGCGCTATTGCGATATGTAAGCGATGGGATTGCGTTTGGGGTTGGGTAAAAGTAAAAGACATAAAAACATAAGCTTGGGAATTTACCTATTAAGTTAGGTCTACCCATTGGGAATTTACCTATTAAGTTAGGTCTACCCAATTGCTTGAAAACTTGTAACATGTTTTGGAAACATGATGGACATGTCACTTAGAAAAGATAAGTGTGGCCAACTCGAGGTTGGGTTGAGTTTGTAGCGTAAACCCACCCGGAACCGACCGGCTTAACTAGTTGCTACAAACAATAGGACCCAATGTGAGAAGTTGGTCATGTTGTACCTTGAACCCGAGGTTAGACCAAGTTGTGGTGTAAAGCTACCCGGACCCGCCCGGCTTAACTAGTGACCACAACAAGGTCTAATGTGAGAGGTTAAGGCGCATTAAATTAATTAATGCCTCGTGATTAGGGTTAAGTCATGGTCCACTTAATACTTAACTAACTTGGGCTTGGTAGATTAATCGAGGTTAAGTCGTGAACTCATCGTTACACTTAACCAAGTTAATCCATGATTAGCAAGAGGGTTAAACCGTACTTAACCCACTAGAAAATCCTAGCAATGGGGGGTCCACTCCGCAGTAAATCCCCAAAAATTGGTATCATTAAGGCCCTAGGGACTAGGCTAGGGAGGGGGCACGATTACTGGGCTGGAGGTAAGCGACCCAATAAACGACGGCCGTGTGGTACGCCGATGTAGTTCCGGACGGACTATGGTCGTGCACGTAGTCCGTGTTTGGAGAAGTCACCCATGGGTACCAGTAGATCGAGACTGTGCACTCATGTTTATGGTGTCCAGGGGTTGGCACTCTAGGGCTTGATACACCCGAAGGGTGGACCCGGCACAGTTCGACTACAATTATGTTTGGGCCGTATTGACACCAACACGTGACGAGTTAGGCTTAGGGATTCGATCGACTAGACCGTTTGGTTGGACCTCGTGTTAGGGTCACTTCATGTTATTGGACCTTGTGTTAGGGTCACCTCATGTTATTGGACCTTGTGTTAGGGTCATTTCATGTTATTGGGCCAAAGCTTGGGCCAAGGGATCAATACTTGTTTATTCCAGTCATGTTAGTTTGCTAGTACACCTGTGGTGCAAAACCTTAATCCTGATTATGCGATGACACCTTTATCTACCTTGTTAGTTCATCATCATGCTAGTATTGTTGTTATCCTTATGTTCATCCCTGCTGCTCATGCCAGTTAACTTTATCAGTTTACATTGATTGTAGTAGGGCTTACTCAGTCTTTTTGACTGACCTGTTTTCTTTCGCCTCTTTTCTTCCGTTCCCCCCCCCCCCAGGTTCTCAGGGAGGGAATATTGGAGCTTAGCTTGGATTTCTGACAGCTTGCTTGTGGGATTTAGCTCATGTACGGTTGGACATGAAGCTAGCTATGGCTATCACTTCTTTTGGGGATTAGTACTTATGTATTTTAGTTTTTCAGTTGATGTTGTTTTATCTAGACTTGCTTATTTGGAAAGCTATGTTGTACCTGACTTGTTTTGAAATGTTTTAAAATCTTCCGCTGTTTTATCTATGTTATTTACTCTATTTACATATATACATATGTTCTTGTTCTGCCTTGATATATCATTATGCGGTTGACGTTATCCACATCACCTTAAGATGTACCACCTCTAGAAAAGCGTCCAATCAGATTGGTAGTATGGTTTTCATCCCCATGAAGTTTCTGCCAATTATGCAATCTAGTGCTGGGGGATTAAACGCGAAGCTTAGAAGATGGTGGAATTATGTCTTATGCGCTCATGTGCAGCTCGTATCTCTAAGTAGGCCTCCGGTCGGTATGATCGAGCCTACCCAGGTTAATATAGCTGAGCCGACCCAAGATAGTATTTTCTGTTCCCTTCTCTGAGTTTCCCCCATCCGAGGCTGCATTATCTCGATTTACATTAGTGTTTCCTCTATAGTATCACGAGCTGCAGTGTCACGATGTTGTTCAATGAGTGAAGGTTGGTTGTCCCCAGTTGTCGTCGTATCGATATGTAGGGTAGGCCGAGATGAAGGTTGCATAGATCCGGTCTGTATTAAGATGTCGGGCCGAGCTGAGGTGGGGGCTGACTCGATCCGAGGCGTCGCTGCTGCCTCAATGGTGCTATTCCCAGGGAGTAATGTAGGATTGCGTGGCCTTCCATCCACTCGAGCAAAGAACATATCCATCATCTCCAGTTGCTTGCGAAGAAGTTCATCTTGATGTTCCATCCTTGTCCTTAATTACTTAAGAACTGTAAGGACCCATAACTTCCCCGTGAAGGAAAGAGCGGATACTTTGAGAACAACACACAAATGAACGCAGACGGAAGAACATTTCATTGCTATTACAACAATTCCATCAGATACAAGATTATACAGAGTATAAATGAATAAATTACATTCGATAAATATCAGAGATTACAATAAATTACATAGTAGCGGAAAATAATACAAAGCACAACTGAAGGTGATATACGGATACAGAGCTTTTCGGATATCATTCCAGCTGTAAACCAGGATCCTATGAATATAAATCTGCAAAACCAAAACTACTAGCTTCCCGTGCGGAAAATAGGGGCACCCAGAGTTTAGGTTAAAACAATAAACTCCAGGTCAGTCATGTGACTGGTGTGAGAACTAAAACAGTTATTTAAAACTTTACTTTAAAAGAGTGTATTTCAAGGGACCACGCCGTATAACACGGAACGGATTTCCTCCCAAGAATACTTGTGCATAGAAAAGACAACACAATGCTTTTTCGAAAAATGAAGCTGTTATAAGACCCAGGTCCCATCACACAATGCAACGCAAGCTGGAGGATAGGGTTTTCCCTTATAATAGCCAAACATGCTTGGTACGTTTAAAACAAATCATTTGATACTATAATAAGTGTATAGTGTCAAAACATTTCAATCATAAATATAAATCATAGACGGCATGGGTACCATATATCATGTCGCCATACTAGTTCTACAATTAAAACCGCAATACACGTATTGGAAATTGGATTTCCGTCATGAGTCGAGGCAAGGGGCAAGCTCCTCTCCGCTTCGAGACATTCTAGCAAATGCTCAGGACTACACACTCTGGGCATCCACTTGGATCGGTTGGGCCGGTCCTCACTTACGTTAGAGGATTAGTTATTCCTGAACACACGTTTCCCGGTCCTTACAGACCTATAATCGAGGCGCCTCATTCCAACAACCACAAAGGTGAAAAATATATAAATGTCAGGGCTGGTAAGTCACTGACACCACCATAGCTAGAAAGAAACGTCGTTCTCTCCCAACGGCTCGTATCCCGTTTTTAACTCATACCGAGGTGTGAGGCTCGCGAATTCACGTTATACACAAAGCTATGCCACGTAGGCCGTGCTTTGATCATCAACCACAAGACTCTGCTTTTCAACAAAAGCCTTGATCATTGCATCTTAGCGTGCCACACAGGCAATTCATGCCATGCGATTGATATCTATCGATATATAACCTCTAAGCTCGTACGTCTCAGAGAAGGGCGTTAAGCAAAAGAATAAATTCTCCGCCGCCAAACAGATATATATTTAACAGAAATCAATCAACACAGAATAAAATCCAATGCCAGACACACAATACATTTACAAGTCCGTTCTGGGTCTGAACGGAACCGGAGGCACTTTCCTCGCATATCCATCCATCTCCAAGTACGTCTGGACGACCACCAACTATTTCCATCCTCTTGGGTGTACAGCCCAATCAGGATCGTCAGTAATAATACAAACGATGTGAAGACTTCCGGTCTTCAACCACCGTCTTCATCTTCGACACATCGTCGAATCGGTTATTCAGAATGGGTATAAACCCGGCCTTTCCGAATAACCCGCGTATATTAAAACAGTGCTAGAAAACACAACATACTGTTGTATATAACGGTGTTGTATACACAATTATATAATTTTTGTTTGATGATAACAACCAAATATATTTCTATTATAAATGTGTTTGGTACTGTACTGTTATATATATACATCACAGCAATGAATATAATATTTATATTTAAATAAAATACGACTGTACAGAAATTCAAATATTTGTAACTCCACTATTTATACATTCACAGAATATTTGTACTTGTATATAAACAGAATAAAATAAACAAGTCCGTTTGACAACAATAAAATGATATTTTATTTCAATCAAACTTGTTTATTACAGACATCAGTACATTTCATATATACACAGCTCCTTACTGCAACACTCATACATTCATTCAGTTTACATTTCATATATATCCATTTTCACTTGTATATACAGACTCATACATTCACTGACTGACACCACACACTATCTTCTTATCCTCAGCTTTCAGTCCAGTCATCACAGTCAGTCCAGTCATCCCCGCTTACCTGTCACACATGAAACAGAAACACACAGTATACTGCAATAGAAATAATACTGAATATATGCAAATATAAATTTTGTTTTTAAAATTTTTATTTGCCTCAGATTGCTGGTGTGTTTCTCATCATTTTTCATGACTTGATCTGATAAATCTATGTCTAGACAGACAGTTTGTATATGTACAGGGACAGGATTTTTTTTTGATGGCTGCAAATACACACGTGTATACACGTGTGCACTGCCACGCCGATCAGCGTGCAACTGAGGAGTAGCCACAAGGACCTTCTCGACTCAGTGCAAATATCAATACAAATCCAAAATGGTCAAGTATAAAGTTCAAAAGTAAGAGTGATCATGGCAGCAAACATGTGCAGCTACACAATTATCAAGACAGTAAGAATTTTCATTGAAGCATGAAAGTGAGAGGTGCAATAGTACAAGCATGTAAATATGGTTCAAAAGTAAATGTGTGCTGTTCAAATGGTTCAAACCAAGGTTGTCGAGGCATGACCAAACTTAAAGGCATACAATCAAGTATTGGAGCATATTCAAACAGCAAGGCAACATGGTGGTTGTGGTCGAGCAAGGAGTGAATGCAAGCAATACATAGTTATGGTAAAGCATGTTACAGGATTTCAAATAAAAGCAAGTGATTCAGCATATAAATAACATGATACAGCAGAAATTTGAAGTGTCTCGAGTCAGTATGGTGTAACAGACCAATATATATGCATGAAAGTGACACTCAAATCCCAAAGTCAAAGTCACATGTCAAAGTTCAAAAGCAAAAGTCGTCAAACAGCAAGATTCAAGTTACTGCTCAGCTCAAACATGTGTGAAACAAGTCCATAAGCCGATCCAAAAAGTCAACACAACAAGTCAAGCCAAGGTGTCGAGGAGAAATGAAGATGAACATAGCTGCATGCATGAAGAAGACAGACAACAATATAGTGATGTATACATGGTGCATGCAAATAGTAAATGGTCAAGACTACTCAGCAAAATGATTAAAGCACATGGTGGACTATACATGTCAATGTATACAAAGCAAAGCCAAGGCACAACACACAAGCATACAAGTCAGACTACAGCTAACAAAGTGGTCCAAATACGGGTGCTTTCTGGATACAAGTACATGATACATGAATGGACAAGCGTGCAGGGTGTTCAAGTGACAGAGCATGGTGTTACAGCAACAAAATATAGTTCAGACTCAAGTTACATGCACATAGCACAGAAGACATGGGGACAAAACAAAATCAAAGTCAAGAGCATGATGGTGTCATCTTTTACATAGTGCAAACAGCATGTACATTGTGGTGTCATGGTGGAGCAAATGATTGTGCAAGGTTCAAATAGTGATTTAGATCAAAACAGTGCATGGAACAAGTTCAAAATACAGGGAGCTTTCAAGGTGGTGATGCATACAGGGTTAAATGTCAACAGCAAAAGTGGACATGCCAAAAATAATTGGTCAAGGATACTCAAATACACAAGCAACACTTCAGTATACATAAGTGAAACAGCAAATGACAGAGCACATTTATGCTCTGGTATACATACAAAGGCAACTCATAACACAGAAACTCATTTCCAGTTTTTGTTCATGTATTTCAAATCTGATTGACTTCAATCAAGGGAAAACTCATCCAAATATTTTCCAGAAATTAAGTAGTACACTCTTTTGAAAATACAAAAATGACAATATATGGAAAATTTATTTTCCAGATTTACTGCTGTGTCATAGGTGATTGAAGCTGATTCAAGTAACAAGTAATGAGTCAATTTTGAAGCAAGAAATCACTTGGGGGACACACGATCATTTACATATACAAATTTCCAGAATGATGCATAAGAACCAAGGAAATTAATCAGTTTATTTCTTACCAGAAATGTTCGAGAGTTTTAACAGTGGGCCAAGGAGTTTTAATTTGCAGAAAATCATATTTGGAAAGAGTTTAATTTCCTCCAGAATTGCCACATTCAAATCAGAGCCGAGGCTGTTTTTTTTTTTTTCAAAAGGGAAATTTTTTTTGATTCAAGAGATTTTCATAAGCGACAGTAAAACTGAAAATCATACAAGGCAATACATTCAATACCGAGAATGCAAAAGGGGCCACGCAAAATTCAAATTCAATCAAACCATTTCAAAAGTGGAAACCGCACGAATCAGGGGCAATATCAGATCGAGTCAATATTAGCGAAATCAGAGTAAAGTTAGGGTTTTCTATAACCCTATATTAGCACACCAAATTCATCATCGGTAAAAAAAAAGCGAGATTGAAAAAATAAATACACAACATTCATGAACAAAGGGGAATAATCAATTTTTCAGAAAAACTCACAGTTTCATTCGATCGAGAAAGACAGAAGAATCTTCCCAAATCAGTGAAGCAGGAAGCATCGCAAATCAACCTACATCATCAAAGTGAAGCAATCAGAGAACCACGAACTCATTCTCTTTAAACATCGATTCGGATTTGGGGAAGAACGAGAGAAACCCTAGTTTTTTTGTTCAGAGCCGCCGCCATTTTTGAGTTTCAGAACAAAAAGGAGATCGGGCAAAAGCAAAGGAAAGGGGCCGACCTAATGGGCTTAAAACCTAGCCAAGTGTTTTAATAAAGGGATGACCCCTTTGTTTTAAATCCTTAAGGATTTAATTTCTTTTTATTTTGTTTTCTTGTTTTTTAATTCGTGTTGTAAAAAATCAAACGAACAGGTGTCTAGTTTTGTGAAGTCTAGGTAAAACAGTCAGGGTGTTGACTGTCAGTTTCAGAGTCTGTAAAATTCTGGGATACGGATTACGGGGTTGTAATTCGGGGAATCTGATCGAGGGGACATCGTTCAGTCTAGGGTTTTGAGCGTAGGGTTAGAATAGGAGCAGGGGTTTGCGAGTGTACATGGTCTTGTATGCGGGAACTGTTCTATCACCTAGTAGAAACCTTAGAAATGCAGCAGTAGGCAGGGTTTTGCCGAAGCTGGGTATATCTGTGTGTGATTTATTTTTTGCATTTCAGTTTCTGCTATTTTCTGTGATCAGCTTATTATTATATATCTCGTTAAGTTGTTAATTAAGTTAAAAACTGTGAAAAACCCTATTCACCCCCCCCCCCCCCCTCAAGGGTTATTCTAGATCCAACATTTGGTATCAGAGCCTGGTAATTTCATTAACTCTAGAGTCATGGGTAACCCTTGCAGTCAGTCCACAGAGAGCCAGTCCAGTTCATCTCCAACTATTTTCACTGGAACAGATTTTTTAAATTGGAAATCCGAAATGGAATTTTATTTAAAATCTGTTGATATTAAATGTTGGGATGTTGTTATCAATGGGTTTGACATGGTAGATAAAGCTTCTAATTCTCGTGCTACACATATTCTGTATTCTCATCTTGATGATAATCAATACAGTCTGATTTCTCATTGTTTAACTGCACAGGAAATTTGGTCAGCTCTAACTACAAGATATGGAAATGACAGCAACTTCTCAACTGTCAACTCAGATTCAGATCTTTGTTCAACAGATGAATCAGCTGATGAAGACCCAACAGATGATGAGATAAGAAATTTTTCATATGAAGATCTGGTTTATTTTTGTGTTGATTTAACCAAATCTGTTGACAAACTCCAATCGAAAAATAAATCTCTGAAATTTATAAATTCTGAGTTGACCAACAAGATAAATTGTTTGGAATCGAAATTGTCAAATGTCGTGAAATTTGAAAATTCTAATTGTGAAAATTGTTTGAAATTAACAACTGATCTCGTTCATTTCAATAATAATATTCGAAGGCTTGAAGAAGAAATTTTAATCTTAAAAGATAACGAGATTGAGCTGAAAGATGCAAACAATTGTTTACAAAAGGAATTTATAAATTTCAAGCCTATCAAAAATTCCAAACATGAAAACGCTGAAAATGATAGTTTGTTGAAAACAAATCTGATTTTGAAAGAGCTTGAAATCGAAATTGAAAATTGGAAGAAACTTGAATCTGAAAGTCGAAAATATTTTGATTCTGAAATGGCTAAGTCCCAAACCAAAATCAAATTGCTTAATGATGAAAATTTGGTTTTAAAATCTGAGTTTGAAAGATGTAAGATCACTAAAAGTCGTTGTTCAAATTTAATAAAAGAAAACGATGATCTTAAAACTGAAATTCAACAACTTGAAACAATTTTATCTAAATTCTCAAACGGTGAAAAATCTTTGGATATGTTGTTGAAAAACCAACTTTCTGTTGGAAATAAACGTGGTCTTGGTTTTGGGAAGAATAATGTGTTTGGAAAACAAAATTCAAATGATTTGAAAAATCCCTCAAATTGCTTTGGAAAGAACTACGTTGAAAATTTGAACTCTGAAAATTTCAAAGGTTTTTTTAATCGAAATTGTGATGAGAAATCGTTTTATAATAAACCATTTAAACAATCTTGGATCCCGAATAAAAATAAAACGACTTTGACTAAAATCAAACAGATTTGGGTTCCAAAGGGTACAAAGGTTAATTCTGATGGTTTGTTATACAAACAGGTTTGGGTACCAAAAGTGGTAAACGTATTTCAGAGTGGTTTTACAAATTTTGTTAGACCACTTAATTCACTCAACTGCTAGGTACCAGTGAAGGCTGAGGAACTGCTGTGCTGAAAAGAAATTTGAAATCAAGATTGTCTATAATTCTGTGTCATTTACAGTTCCTTAGGCCAACATTTGTTGAGTTAGAGATTCTGCTTTACATTGGATTCTGGTATGATCTCTAAACTCACCTTTGTATATTCTCTTTGTTTTTATTGTCTGTTTTTATTCCTTCCTCTATCTCCTTTTTTTTTATTTGACACTGCCATATTCTTCTTTGTCTGTACTTCTTAACCTTCCAGTTGCAGAATTCATGACCTTTTTGGAAATATGCTTTATTTGTATAAAATCATCGTGTGTTAATCATTTCTATTTCCTGAATTTAATTTTGTAAATATCTGCAATTGTTTTTGAGATTTTTTTTATTTCTGAATTCATAACAGTGTTGATGTATTCTTGTCATATCTTGAACATTGTTAATTTGAATTCTAAATATTTGAAGATCTGAATATCTAATGAAATGTCACACACCTTTGTTGTTCTGAGTTTATTCTAATTCATTTTAGAAAAGCTCAAAATATTATACTCATTACAACACTCTGTTATTTATCAGTTGTGATAATTTCATTGATTTTCAGATTGGCTTGTATTAGTGATACATCTTGGAATTCATCTCTATTCATGATCATTATGTTAAAATATGTTTGTTTGAAATCATCTGAAATTCTAGATATTTTGAATATCACACACCTCTTTTTTTTTAAATTGTCAATCTTGTGTGACTGATTCATTATATCCCAAAACTTTACATTGATTCATGTGATTTCAAATAAATTATCCCGATCATGAATATTTTCAAATTTGATGTAAATGACCTGAAATTTCTCTTGGGCTTGTCGAAAATAGTTTTGAGAAATTCTTGAAAATGTTTTTTTTTGAAAATGGTCTCTGAAAATCATTGTTATTTCATGATTATTTGATTTGAATATATGTTTGTTTAAAATCATTTGAAATTATTGATTTATTAGATCTCACACATATCTTGAATCTGAAATATAACCTGGTGTGATTGATTCATTAAATCCTAATACTTTCACATTTCTTCAAATGATTTAAAATAGAGTATATTTGCAAATCTTGGATCATGAACCACCTTATATGACCAACATCTTGACAAGTCTGTTGTGATACTGATTTCTCTGTGCTGCTCTGATACTGTTTTTGAAAAATGTTTGTTTTGGAATCATGCTGCTCTGATTATAAGAAATTGATTTGTAAATATTTTTTTGAGGACTGCTTGATTTGGTATCAAAGGTTTTTCGTGCTTTGATAAATAAAATTTGTGTGCATGAGTTGCTTGCTTTGTAATTAAGTAATTTCTGTTGACTGAGGTACCTTTTGTTTGCCACCGGGGTGTCATTAAAATCCTCGAGAAAGCGAGAACATTTGGTATCAGAAGCGCCTTATATTTGTCTCATCCATCTGTTCTGATTTTTCACTTTGTAGAGACACCATGTGGTATCAGTTTAAAAGTGCTGCATATTTTTTTGCTGTATATATATATTTTTCCCTCTTGTCATGTATAGATCAGCATATTACTCTTGTAATTGATTTTCAATTTTAAAATTATTTATTGATTATTCTTTCAGAAATTGAAATCAATATCCAAATTAAACTGTATTTATAATTCATCAAAATTATTATCAGATTTTGAAATTGTGATGAATTGTGACTACAGTATATTTCACAACAAGAGGAGATTTTATTTAGATTTTCATGATGGTTGAATATTTATTATAATATCTTTGAACTGGCAATTATTTCACGACATACTCATTATCTATCATCATTCTGCCATCCATGATAAAAAAAATTTTGTGGAGAGTTTTTTTTTTTAAAAAATAAAAAAAAAATTTAATAAATAGTGGAAATTTGTGATAGAATTGGAACTATACTATTTATTCAGAATTAGTGATATTTGAAATTTTTTTTCAATTATCCCGGTACAGTTTGTCATATTTCATAATATTATTAATTTAGAAATTCATTTCACATTCCATTTCTGTACCTACCACATTTCTATCATTCATATTGGTTGTATATACCGAGGAATTTTTCTATTTAAAGCTGAAAACGATAAATATTTAATTAATACATAAGTGTGTCTCTAACCTCATTTAAAAATCCAAGCTCTGGTCATGTATGGTTATGAGACAACTTATAATTTAAGCTGCGACTGACCTCATTTAAAAATCCAAGCTCTGGTTATGCATGGTCAGGGTGCTCTTAAATCAAAAGAAAAAGAAAAGAAAATATTTTGCAATAAATAAATTTTTATGTGAAATTCTCCTTGGTGTATAATAACCAGCCTATCAATCCACTTTCTAATCTGTGAAATATGTTGAAATTTTATGACGTATTATGTTTTGTTGATTAATAGCTACTGGGATTTGAGATTATCTGATTTTATCACTTAAGTTGAATTTATAATTATAGTCCAAATCCACCACTATATTTTGTGCTTTAATTTTATAAAATTCTTTTGAAAATAATCGGAATACATTTTTTTTCTCTCCCCATTTTATATAAATTTCGTCGTAAATCGGTCATTTTCTGCAATATGAAATATGCCACCTGTTCTCAGAATATTATGATTTTTGTTTGACTGATTGAGATTTATGATGATCGTTCTTCCTCTTAAGCTGATATAATATTTGTTAGTAACTATTCATCTATATTTTAAAATCTGTATCCTTTTGATGATAACAAAAGGGGGAGAATGGATTAGATTTTGATTTATGAGTGAATATTTTATAAATATTTTTAATTTTGAAAATTTAATTATTCATACATTTCACTCATGCATAGCTATAGGGGGAGTTTCTGTTGTAGGGGGAGCATTTAAATAGGGGGAGTTCAAATATCCACAAACAAACACATTTATTATATTCAAAATCCTTTATTTGTTTGTCATCATCAAAAGGGGGAGATTGTTGTATATAACGGTGTTGTATACACAATTATATGATTTTTGTTTGATGATAACAACCAAATATATTTCTATTATAAATGTGTTTGGTACTGTACTGTTATATATATACATCACAGCAATGAATATAATATTTATATTTAAATAAAATACGACTGTACAGAAATTCAAATATTTGTAACTCCACTATTTATACATTCACAGAATATTTGTACTTGTATATAAACAGAATAAAATAAACAAGTTCGTTTGACAACAATAAAATGATATTTTATTTCAATCAAACTTGTTTATTACAGACATCAGTACATTTCATATATACACAGCTCCTTACTGCAACACTCATACATTCATTCAGTTTACATTTCATATATATATATATATCCATTTTCACTTGTATATACAGACTCATACATTCACTGACTGACACCACACACTATCTTCTTATCCTCAGCTTTCAGTCCAGTCATCACAGTCAGTCCAGTCATCCCCGCTTACCTGTCACACATGAAACATAAACACACAGTATACTGCAATAGAAATAATACTGAATATATGCAAATATAAATTTTGTTTTTAAAATTTTTATTTGCCTCAGATTGCTGGTGTGTTTCTCATCATTTTTCATGACTTGATCTGATAAATCTGTGTCTAGACAGACAGTTTGTATATGTACAGGGACAGGAATTTTTTTTGATGGCTGCAAATACACACGTGTATACACGTGTGCACTGCCACGCCGATCAGCGTGCAACTGAGGAGTAGCCACAAGGACCTTCTCGACTCAGTGCAAATATCAATACAAATCCAAAATGGTCAAGTATAAAGTTCAAAAGTAAGAGTGATCATGGCAGCAAACATGTGCAGCTACACAATTATCAAGACAGTAAGAATTTTCATTGAAGCATGAAAGTGAGAGGTGCAATAGTACAAGCATGTAAATATGGTTCAAAAGTAAATGTGTGCTGTTCAAATGGTTCAAACCAAGGTTGTCGAGGCATGACCAAACTTAAAGGCATACAATCAAGTATTGGAGCATATTCAAACAGCAAGGCAACATGGTGGTTGTGGTCGAGCAAGGAGTGAATGCAAGCAATACATAGTTATGGTAAAGCATGTTACAGGATTTCAAATAAAAGCAAGTGATTCAGCATATAAATAACATGATACAGCAGAAATTTGAAGTGTCTCGAGTCAGTATGGTGTAACAGACCAATATATATGCATGACAGTGACACTCAAATCCCAAAGTCAAAGTCACATGTCAAAGTTCAAAAGCAAAAGTCGTCAAACAGCAAGATTCAAGTTACTGCTCAGCTCAAACATGTGTGAAACAAGTCCATAAGCCGATCCAAAAAGTCAACACAACAAGTCAAGCCAAGGTGTCGAGGAGAAATGAAGATGAACATAGCTGCATGCATGAAGAAGACAGACAACAATATAGTGATGTATACATGGTGCATGCAAATAGTAAATGGTCAAGACTACTCAGCAAAATGATTAAAGCACATGGTGGACTATACATGTCAATGTATACAAAGCAAAGCCAAGGCACAACACACAAGCATACAAGTCAGACTACAGCTAACAAAGTGGTCCAAATACGGGTGCTTTCTGGATACAAGTACATGATACATGAATGGACAAGCGTGCAGGGTGTTCAAGTGACAGAGCATGGTGTTACAGCAGCAAAATATAGTTCAGACTCAAGTTACATGCACATAGCATAGAAGACATGGGGACAAAACAAAATCAAAGTCAAGAGCATGATGGTGTCATCTTTTACATAGTGCAAACAGCATGTACATTGTGGTGTCATGGTGGAGCAAATGATTATGCAAGGTTCAAATAGTGATTTAGATCAAAACAGTGCATGGAACAAGTTCAAAATACAGGGAGCTTTCAAGGTGGTGATGCATACAGGGTTAAATGTCAACAGCAAAAGTGGACATGCCAAAAATAATTGGTCAAGGATACTCAAATACACAAGCAACACTTCAGTATACATAAGTGAAACAGCAAATGACAGAGCACATTTATGCTCTGGTATACATACAAAGGCAACTCATAACACAGAAACTCATTTCCAGTTTTTGTTCATGTATTTCAAATCTGATTGACTTCAATCAAGGGAAAACTCATCCAAATATTTTCCAGAAATTAAGTAGTACACTCTTTTGAAAATACAAAAATGACAATATATGGAAAATTTATTTTCCAGATTTACTGCTGTGTCATAGGTGATTGAAGCTGATTCAAGTAACAAGTCAATGAGTCAATTTTGAAGCAAGAAATCACTTGGGGGACACACGATCATTTACATATACAAATTTCCAGAATGATGCATAAGAACCAAGGAAATTAATCAGTTTATTTCTTACCAGAAATGTTCGAGAGTTTTAACAGTGGGCCAAGGAGTTTTAATTTGCAGAAAATCATATTTGGAAAGAGTTTAATTTCCTCCAGAATTGCCACATTCAAATCAGAGCCGAGGCTGTTTTTTTTTTCAAAAGGGAAATTTTTTTTGATTCAAGAGATTTTCATAAGCGACAGTAAAACTGAAAATCATACAAGGCAATACATTCAATACCGAGAACTCAAAAGGGGCCACGCAAAATTCAAATTCAATCAAACCATTTCAAAAGTGGAAACCGCACGAATCAGGGGCAATATCAGATCGAGTCAATATTAGTGAAATCAGAGTAAAGTTAGGGTTTTCTATAACCCTATATTAGCACACCAAATTCATCATCGGTAAAAAAAAAGCGAGATTGAAAAAATAAATACACAACATTCATGAACAAAGGGGAATAATCAATTTTTCAGAAAAACTCACAGTTTCATTCGATCGAGAAAGACAGAAGAATCTTCCCAAATCAGTGAAGCAGGAAGCATCGCAAATCAACCTACATCATCAAAGTGAAGCAATCAGAGAACCACGAACTCATTCTCTTTAAACATCGATTCGGATTTGGGGAAGAACGAGAGAAACCCTAGTTTTTTTGTTCAGAGCCGCCGCCATTTTTGAGTTTCAGAACAAAAAGGAGATCGGGCAAAAGCAAAGGAAAGGGGCCGACCTAATGGGCTTAAAACCTAGCCAAGTGTTTTAATAAAGGGATGACCCCTTTGTTTTAAATCCTTAAGGATTTAATTTCTTTTTATTTTGTTTTCTTGTTTTTTAATTCGTGTTGTATAAAATCAAACGAACAGGTGTCTAGTTTTGTGAAGTCTAGGTAAAACAGTCAGGGTGTTGACTGTCAGTTTCAGAGTCTGTAAAATTCTGGGATACGGATTACGGGGTTGTAATTCGGGGAATCTGATCGAGGGGACATCGTTCAGTCTAGGGTTTTGAGCGTAGGGTTAGAATAGGAGCAGGGGTTTGCGAGTGTACATGGTCTTGTATGCGGGAACTGTTCTATCACCTAGTAGAAACCTTAGAAATGCAGCAGTAGGCAGGGTTTTGCCGAAGCTGGGTATATCTGTGTGTGCTTTATTTTTTGCATTTCAGTTTCTGCTATTTTCTGTGATCAGCTTATTATTATATATCTCGTTAAGTTGTTAATTCAGTTAAAAACTGTGAAAAACCCTATTCACCCCCCCCCCCCCTCTAGGGTTATTCTAGATCCAACACATACGCCTCATTCCAATTCTGAATATTCTGTTATTTAAATATTAACATCTTTTGGGAAAGGTTCCCATTAATTTTATCCAATATAAATACTTTGAAATTTATCCACTAATCTTCCTTTGGATGTCGTTACAAACCAAATTATGGTTTTCTAAACTAGTCGAGATTAGCGAACTGTAACGAAGTAACTGTTTATTTTATTTCCCAATCCCAACCTATTCATCCCATGAAGCAAAACTGGTAATACTCCATATCTAACACCATGGTGTTATCGGTAAAATTAATTACCATTTCACGTTCAAATCTAATTAAATATTTAACTATCGCTTTGGAGCAAAACTGGTGATACTCCATTCTCGCTTATTTTCCAAATTTGATAATTTAGATTATCAATGCACATTTCAATCTAATTGCAGATTCGTTAAAACTCCTTTTATTGGGTTAAAGAACTAATGTCATTTAAAACACCGTTCACGACAAACCCAAATCACATTCTATTTATCATCGGGTTAAAGAACTAGTGTTGTTTAAAACACAGCTCACAATAAACCCACAAATCATTTCTAGTTCAATTCAAATCAAATATATTAGGAATTCCGATTATTTAAAACCCCTTTTTAAATCTAATTTATTTATTTAAAAATAAAAAATCGGGTTTTAAATTTAGTTCAATCTAGTTCATTTCGATAAAAATCTATTTTTATCTTTTCAAATATGGAGTTTTTCATCCCAAATTTTTCCCAAATCATTTCTTCTGATTTTACACAAATTATTGATATTTTTAATAATTTTATCAAGGCCCGTACAGTCGATTTCCAACAACGGCCATCGAATTGCACTTACAGCGACATTTTTCGAATTTGATTTGGACGTATCTCCAAATCCAACCGTTAGATTTCAAATATTCGTTAGAAAGCTCTTTTCGATACGAACCCAACGGTTCCGGTTTTAGGAGAATCCGACGGTCGGATCTCTCGTAATGTCCGTTTGAAATAAATGGTCGAAATTCACGAACTGTCGCGGCGCGGCGCGTTCAATTCAGGCCATTATATTATATATATAATATATATAATATATTTCATCGATTTCTATTTAAAACGAATTTTATAAATCGTTTTAAATTCGTTTCAAAAACAATTTCAACTTCCATCTCAATTCAAATCAAAATTGAATCTTTCCTTATAAATTCGTTTTAAAATTCATTTCTATTCAATTTAAATTTCAATTCAATTTGAATTCATTTCAATTCGTTTTAAATTCAATTCGAATTCGTTTTCAATTCGATTCAAATTAGTTTTCTATTCGATTCAATTCAAATTGGTTTTCTATTCGATTCAATTCAAATTGGTTTTCTATTCGATTCAATTCAAATTGGTTTTCTATTCGAATTCATTTCAAATTGGTTTTCTAATCAAATTCATTTCGTTTTCTATTTGAATCAAATTCATTTCGTTTTCTATTTGAATCAAATTCATTTCGTTTTCTATTTGAATCAAATTCATTTCGTTTTCTATTTGATTCAAATTCATTTGAAATCAAATTGGTTATATATTCAATTCATTTCGAAATCGTTTTATATTCAATTCAATTCAAAATCGTTTTATATTCAATTCAAAATGAATAAAATCGATATAAATATCGTTCACGTCAAAATGGCATTAATCTAATCAACACGGCTTCATATATTCCTTCATTCTATTCAACAAATGAATATTTATTTTTGTCAACACACGACTAATCTCAACGAATGAGTACTGTCCACGTGTGACTATTTTTGTTAAATTATTTCGTTCAACACATGACTAATCTCAACGGATGAGTACAGTCAACACATGAACCTTTATTTTATAGTGATAAAGATATAAAATTTATTGTTAAAATATTACGTTCAACACATGACTAATCTCACGGATGAGTACAGTCAACACATGAACCTTTATTTTATAATATTCTTTATCTTCTAAATTGGAATGAGGCCCAATCAATTACCATATAAAGTTAATTATATGGATTTTCACACATCACACGTATATAATAGCATTGAAAAATAATCAACCATCAACCAAAGTGCACTACACTGTATAAGCATCAAATATAGATATCTAACGCTTATAACAGCCTGTCAATTAATCGATCGACATATTTGATCAATCAGGATGAGTGAACTTCAAATTTCATCCCAACACCCGTGTGGGGTTTCAAACAATCAAACACAGATTTAGTTGTGCAGTTGGGCGATGTGTAAAATTTATCGACCCAATCAATATCAGTCAAATCAGTGTATATAAACAAATCGACCGATTTGTTTATAAATATTTATTTATTCACTTTCACGTTTAAAATTATATTTTTAACGATAAAACATTTTATTTTAACACATGAATTTCTATTCAGTTCATTTATTCAATAAAATGATATTTTTATCTTTCTAACATATTTTAGAAAATTTCGGCGGCATAACGGCAAGATACTAGAAACGGGACGAGGCCTAGCCTTATCCCCGGTCTAGTTAAGGCCCACGCCATTCACACATCAATCAAATCCATTCCATTTCACCAAACAATTCAAATTTCAATCAAATAATCTAACTAATTTTTGCAATCAAACAAACAAGTCCATGGTCTATGGACGATTGTGTCGGGTGCTACTAAACAACGTCTGCATCCTAGTATATATGTATAACTAGAAAAAGAAATTGAAAGGTGAGAAATTCTCACCGATAGCTATCCTAACTCCACGGCACTTCATTGATAGAAATCTTCATCCTTCTCGCCTTTCTTCTCTTTCGTTGCCCGTATTCACTACATATGTAAAAATTGAATTTTTACTTTGCTATTCAATATATAAAAATCAAATTTTTACTATGCTATTCAATATATAAAAATCGAATTTTTACTTCGCTATTCAATATATAAAAATCGAATTTTTACTTCGCTATTCAATATATAAAAATCGAATTTTTACTTCGCTATTCAATATATAAAAATCGAATTTTTACTTTGCTATTCAATATATAAAAAATCAAATTTTTACTTCGCTATTCAATATATAAAAATCGAATTTTTACTTCGCTATTCAATATATAAAAATCTCGCCTTTTCAAATATAAAGATTTCGCCTTTTCAAATATATCATTATAAAAGTCACATTTTTATTTTTCTACACATATAAAAATGGTATTTCTAATATTCCTATCATGTAAAAATTATATTTTTACTCCTCTACATAAACAAAAATCATATTTTTACATCCTCTATATAGTAAAGATTATATTTTTAATACTTTAAAAATATAAAAATCATATTTTAACTCGTTACTTATACAAAAATCATTCCTTTTGCTTTGTAAAAATCATTCCTTTTTGCTTTATAAAAATTATTCATTTAATTAAACCTATTTCATAAAAGAATTCACAAAAACAATGTAAATAAAAGTAAAAGCTTACAATTTTCGGATCTAGGAGGGAAGAGGAGTTTCACGTTGGTTTTTGCTCAAGGGGGGGGCTTCATCACCGGAGTTGGTGCCATAGGGGGCGGCTCGGCCTGTAGCGGCGGCATGGGCTGCGGCTTGGTGGTGGAGGGTCTGGCGGGTCCTGGTGATGGCGGCTTCAATTGGTTTGGGGGTTGGGTTAGGGCGTTGGTTTCATTGGAAGCGGGGGGGGGGGGGGGGGGCTCTCGAGCAGGCGGAGGGGATGCAGGGTGGGGGTGGTGGCGGATGGAGGCGCCGGCGAGAGAAGGGGGTGGCGTCGATTTGATTCGTTTTTTTTTTCTTTTTTTTTCTTTTCGTTCAGCTTTGAAATGATACAGTGGGGGTTAGAGAGAGGATAAAGAGAGGAGAGAGGAAATAAATTTTCAATTAATTTTAAATTCAAAAAGTTGACTTTTACATACGACCTCTAAAAGAGGCCCACCTCCTGTCGCCCATAGCGTATTACCCCCATTCCAAACACAATGGGATATGTATCGTAGGCTGATTTGGTCGTTATAATCAGTTTTCGTCAAAATCAACATATAACTCTATATATTGAATTTGAACGCGCATTTCAATTTACCGGGGTCACATACTAACTCTATAAATCCCAAAAAAATATTTTCTAGCTTCGTATTGACGATACGGTCCTAACGAAACTAGTTTCGTCGAATTCTGAGACCGTTGGAAAAATGGCCAATTTCCAGTCGATTAAAATCAACTGAAACAGGTCAAACGTGTTTTCCTTTGCCACGCTCACATATTGATTCGAAAAATTATGAAATTTAAAACCTAGCAATAATTTGACATCACGGATCCAACAAAAGTGGTTTCGTCGAAATACGAGGTCGTTTGCAAAATTCCCATTTTTAAGGGCCTGAATTCCATAGCGACTATTCAGAATTTTCAACTGGACATATCTTTTGATTCCCACTATGAAATCTCGATTTTTCGGATTCGTTGGAAAGATATCATCAATTAGATCCTATTATTTTTGGTTTCACTAAAATCCGGATTGTTTTGCACCCGGTACATTCAATTGAAGTTTGAAATCGAATTATCGAACTACCACGCCATTTTCAATTCTTTTTATAATTATATATAATTATTTATATTCTAACGACGAAGTATATAATATATACGTTCGAATTATATTCAAAATAACTTTCTCGTCGATATTATTTAAAATAATCTATTTTAAATATTCAAAATTCGCTAAAATTGCCAAAATAAAAATTTTAAACTGCTTCAGAATTTCCGGGTTATTACAAGAACACTATCCATCTCTTACCTCGTCAAGTGTATAGAGGGGTCTCCATGGGAGGAAGCATCCTGGCTTGGCTCGTTTCCTACGGCTTGTGCATAAGATGATGCTCCAGAAAGAGTCTATGCAGCGGTAGGATCGTAGAATATGGAGCATAAGAAATGTAATGTGCAGATAGAAGATTATCAGAAATAAATAAAAGTGACACCAAAATTTTATACTGGTTCAAGCCTTCGTTCTACGTCTAGTCTAAGACCCCCTTCTGGAATTTCACTACTAACAACCCTCATTTAACCCGGTGGAATAGGTCCACAACTACCCGAACAATCAAACGAGATTATGTGCTTCAACTACTACAGAGTTCTTCGATAATACAAAAGTTTTTGTTGGCTTTTTGTGTTCTTAGTAACACTGATATGTCAAATATAAGTACACACTTCTTATAATCTTTCCTTGATGATAATAGTGTAGTTCGTAAAAGAATATGGAAGATTGAAAGGATTTGTATTCTTAAAAGTATGTAAGTAGAGTGCTCTTGTAAATCTGAATGCTATAGATTAGATAGAAAGAATTAGAAAGATTCGGTAAAGAAAATGATTGTTGGAAAGTCTATTTATAATATACAAATAACATCTGCAATCATTTGCGAAGAGTTTTGATGATTGGATATGAATTAAGAGTTGTGTCTTTTCGTTGGAAAATTGCATCTATTCGTATTCAGAAGTCTGAAATAAATTTTTAGAAGTTTGTTTTTATTTAAATATATATAAAGCAAGGAAATAGGCAAATCCAGACTATATTCAAATGTCTGAAATATTCAGTTCAGACGTCTGAATATTATGCTGGACATATACTTTTGTTTCAGCAGACCGACGTCTGAACTAAATATTTCAGACGGCTGTTTGTTGTTACTTGTCTATGTCCTATGCATGACATTAAAAATCTTACGAATAAAAACGTGCATGTGTGTGTATCACCAAAGAAGATTTTAAAAAAAATTATACCAATTACATACAAATACTAATCATATATACAATCTTCAATTGAACTCTTTGAATATGTTGTAGAGTTTCTTCCTGCAAAACATAGTTAGCCGAAAATAATATATATGTACATGTATAGTTGTCATAATCAAAACGCTATAAAGCAAAATCCAACATTCTCCCCCTTTTTGATAATGACAACTATATATGCAACTCCCTCTGTCAATATGCATGTATTTTCTCCCCCTTTGTCATTGAAAAAAGAGAGATATAACTAATATGCAATACAGACGGATGTGCACAAACATACAAATAACAGCATGCACGACATAAGCACAAATATTCACATACAAATATTCTGACGATCACTATATTAGCAAGCACATAGTAATGTTTTATGCCAAGTTTACCAAAGTAGCAAAAGAATACTACAAACCATAGGAATTAAAAAGTTTGTTACAATGCAAAATGTATCCTAAAAGAACATACAAAATTTACCAACTTTCAGAAGCATTTATGTTCGGACCAACACTAGTATCACTACACTTGGGATCATCATGACCGAAGCTTGAGTCTGGTGCTTCTTCATCATTGGAATTGGACAACCACCGAAATGGAGTTGGATCATGAGCTTGAGAAATTTCTGGTCCATTGCAAGAAATTTTATCCCAAATTTTGTTAAGAAAGCCTTTTAGAGAGTTGAATTTTTTTGTTGGTCGTATGCTCAATTTTTTAAAGATCTTTGTGAAGTTTAGATTGATAACGGGAGAGCATGACCAAAGCTTGTTCAGAGGGGATATCAGGAGTAACGACTTGAATGTCTCCTTCCACTTCTTCCTCAAGTTCAAGTCGGCAATGACGACGAGATGATTCCGCTATTGATGCTGTTGGTTGTGATGCAATATTTTCTTGCTAAGCATGAAAAGACATATATTCTATTGTTGATAGTTTGGGATCAATACCCACAAGCGATAAATTTTTTGGACCAATCTCTTTGATACTCAAGTAAGTAGTATCAGGTATGTCAACTCCGCTTTCAAGAAGTATGTGTGTTATATCCGCTAAAAAGCGAGATCCAACAACTCCATCCTTCTTCCACTTCATCATCTTTAATCCAAAAATGAGCTATCCAAATCCTTTCAAGGTAGAAATTGCTGAAGGTGTGTGTGTTCCCTCCTTCTTGTCGCACCAAAGTGTTGACGTCAAAATGTGGCACTCTTGACAATCAACCCCCAGCGCGCATAATACACACACAAATACAGAATATTCTTATAGTCACAATCACAAAATGCAAGAATTAAAGTAAAACAGGGAACACACAAGAGTTTTATAGTGGTTCGACTTAATCCAAGCCGACGATTCACTTATAATCTTTATTTATACTGTCGATTATAGGTTACATTTTTTTGATTGGTAAGAAAGTAGAGAACGAGATGAATTATACACAAAATTCTTGTGTTTTAGTATGTGTTCAGCTTCCCTTCGAGCAAAGACCTTGCATGGGAGGTTGGGAGCTAAAAAAAGAGGGTCTCCCTCACTCTGCCTTCAAAACGGGTATTTATTACTGAACTCCAAGTCGGGTCGGCACGCCACGTGGTGACCATCCTGGGTCGGGGCGACCACTTGTCATGCAATGCAGGAAATCAGAAGTAGGCGGCCAGGCCTAGTCTTTACATGAGAAACATCTTCCTCGTATCGTGCAACACATGTGTTATTCGATCCGAATTTTAAGGAATTAGAGTATGCCAGAGTTGACCGAGTTTGCAGCTTTTGAATATGCATTCAGATTTCTGGCAGATATGGGTTGGCTCGGTAAGACTGAGCTGAGAAACTTTGACCCTAAATATTCTTGGAGAGGCTTGAAGAGTCTGACCAACCAGAGACAGGTCGACCCGGGACACGTCGATCTGAAGTGGGCTTCGATCCAAAGCCTAAAATTGTGAATTTAGGTTGAGCCAACCTGAGTCGACCCCGAATATTGGTCGAGCCGAGGCTATGAGTATATAGTATCCAAGTTTCCAAGAGTGTTAACACTTCATCCAAGTGATGTGACTTAGCAAAAGTTCGTACTCAAATCTTGAGCACATTGCTTGACATAGATCTGAGTTGTGACAGCCATTGTAAATAGGTAAGTTAACATAATCTATAACCAACACATATTGTCTAATGGAGTAAAGCCATAGTAAAATCTAACCGAATGTCAAACCCAATCGGGTACGTATGCATGCAACAACTAATCGAATGCCAAAGTTACACGAGTATGTATAGACAAAACAAACCAGAATCTAGTACAGATGGATATAAAAGCAAAACCGATGTCAGACATAATCTAATGCTAGTGGCATGTCTATGATAGTTTTTTATAACATCTAAACTACAAATTCCACTAGCATGACTATAAAATATTAAATGATAATTTAATCTACTATTTTGGTACAAGGTCTAGTAGCATGTTTGTGATATGTGAAATATTAGTATTAATTATAAAATTTAGTAGAATATTTATAACATTAGAAGTGGTAGCTTAATGTACAAAGTCTACTAGTGTGTTATGTTATTTAAAATGATAGTAATGCAAAGCGATAGTTTAATGTAGCATTGTAGTTACAAAGTTCAGTATATTTATATGATATTTGAAATGATAACTTAATGTATCATTTAAGTATAAAATCAACTTCTATATTTATAGAATGATGAACTATTGGATACTTGCAAAAATATGAAAAATATGCAATACAAATTTAAATTACACAACAGTATGTCAATTTCTATTATTCCTAGTTATAATAAAATGCAATTTGCAAATAGCATAATGCAAAATTTTGGTGTTCAATGTTCGTACCGTTAAAATCATAACATATATTGTTGAGTATTTAGAATTGTCCAAAAATATTTAATACACATGTAAATTTGACAATATTTATGAATGGTAAAAAGGTTAACTATTAAAATGAAATGCTATATACATATATCATTACACTTTGCAAATTCAACAACAACCTGAAACTTACTAGGAATAAAATAAACATCAAATACAACATCTAAAGCTAACAAGAGAAACATTCAAAATCAAACCCAAAATAATAAAACAATAACAGACTAAACTGAATAGTACACACATAAAGTCAGTTTCGTATATCATAATAACATAATAATTACAATAAACACAAACAAGTAGGCGTCACATTGATTTGTGTCAGGTGGATTGAATAAGCGCACAATAAAATCTCCAATTCTCAATATCACAATGCAGAACGAGGATGGAAAACTCGACTAGAAGAAGAACGTCGATGTCGGTCTTCCTCTGAGAGAAATGGTGAACAAAGATCGAGATGGAGTGACGTCTCAAACAATTCGTAATGGTGGGAAACATATAGAGTGACACGATTTTTTTTAATAAATAATTTACTTCAATCAAAATTATAAAAGCCGCGTCCTTTTGATGTGAAAATAATATCTGCGTCCTTCAACCTAAAAAATAAGCTATGTTTTTCTATTGGTGGATTGAGGGCAATTTTGTAATTTCAAGATGTGCCCCCGAGTTCGCTCCCTCTACTGTATGTGTCTTGATGAATTGTTTGGGTCATTGGGTAACGCAGCATGTTCGTCTGAAATAACCCTTCCCCGTGATTTCCGCCTCAATTCCAAAATCCGTTAAGTTAATTGATAAGTTGTTAATTGATAATTGTTAATTGATATATTATTAGCATCTATCAATCTGTTTTCCCTTCTCAAGGAAATCAAAAGATTGATTTGTAACAAATTAAGTTTTAAGCACTCAATTTCCATAGTCGAAACAAAGAATCTAATTCTTTTAAGTAACTCTGATTGGATCGATTTCGAGGTATAGGAAGATGCAGCAAGACCGTCAAAGACGATCGAAGATACGATAAATGGTGGCAACACCGACGGTTCAATTCCGTTATCTGATGTCACCGGGGAAGTCATGATGAAAATTATTCAGTATTGAAAGATGCATGTTGAGTCTGAAAGAAAGAAATATGACTATCGTGATCTGAGAATTTGGGATATGGAGTTCGCTGATCTTGATAAAGCCATGCTTTTCGACATGATTAAGGTATGTAATATTTTATAAGCAATATGATCGATCTTTGGATTAAAAATCCTGTAATGTGCACACAATGTAAAATTGTATGACCCTATTATAATTAAGGGATATGCTACTCTACCCGAATAACTTTTAGTAAGAATACGCGGATCTCAAAAATGACGACCATCAATTCAGAGGAAGTCCATGTAATTCAAGGGGTATGCATAATCTAAGGGTCCTCATTCTTTTTGCAGAAAATGACAAACTGCTTTCGGGTATAATAGCATTTTTGTATAATTAATATAGGGTATTAGTGTCATGAAATAAATGTGTGGACACCAAAATTGTATTTGCAAATTGATGAGGGGCCAAATTGCAAATATAATATAACTAATTATTATGAGTTATAAAACGGTTGTGGTTCCATAAAAAATAGTACATTCCTTTTACTTCTCTCTTTTCCCCGTTAGAGAGAAGCAACACGGAAGAAAAATATTTTCTTGGAAGATCGTAACATTCACATAAGTTGGTTCAATAGATTTTGGTATGCTTTCGCTAATTTATGTTAATTTATCGTTTGTTTTTCTCATGAATTGATTAAGGTTTAATTCAGATCTGTTTTATTACTCTCAGTTGGTATCACAACAATCTAATCTTTTAGCATCCAAATATTTGTATGAATTAATTCTAAGACGTCTGAAGATCTCTTAAGACCCAATTTAATTTTGGTCTGTTTTCACTTGATGCATTCTACAAAAACATAAAAGTTTGTGAAGTCAAGAGATTTTAAATGCCATTAGATACTAAGGGCATAACTTTACCTTTTGAGATATGATCTAAGTGATTATGCCATAAAGATACTATTTCTTTTATTTAATTTACGTTTAGTATCACGTGATTCTACATGCAAGGATTCATCATAGGATGCAATTATTTCCAACAAATAAAGTTTGTCATACGCATTTAAATAACCAGTTCCAACAACATTTGAATTCAAAGACAAAGTAAACTGATTGTTTCCAAATGAACAACAATATCCAAATTTGTCCAACATAGAAACAGAAACCAAATTCCGACTAAATGAAGGTACAACAAAAATGTCCTTTAAATCCAAATAAAAACAAGTTCCTAATAACAACCTAAAATGTCTAATTGCTTCCACTTCTACAATTGTCCATCGCCTACAAAGATGTGTCTTTCACCATCACTTGACTTTTGATAGCTCAAAAAACTTTGCATGGAAACACTTATGTGAGTAGTAACATCAGAATTTATCCACCAAATGTTTTTAGGCATTGAAAATAAATTAACCTCAGAACAGACCAAAGTAAGAAGCATACATTTCTTTCCACGTCATGCATGATATTTGGTACATTCATTCTTCGTATGTCCAGGTTTGTGACAAAAGAAACAACAATCCTTTTCATTTTGTTGTTTCTTTTGATCTGGATTCTTAGCAACTTCATTTTTAAATTTTCTTTTCTTGCCCTTAACTTTATAGATGCTTACCAAATGAGTACCCTCAATTTTCTCTTGCTTCAGTCTTTCTTCCTCTTGAACACAATATGAAATGAGTTCGTTAAGAGTTTTGACAATTGTAATTGACCTTGAATTAACTGAATTGTGGAGGAAGAGCAATGAGCACTAAATGCACAAGCAAATCATCTGAAAGCTCAAGCTTTAGTGTTTTCAATTTTGAAGCAAAGTGAGACATTTTCTTATTGCACTCCCTTATATTTTCTTTACCCTTGAACCTCATGAAAATAAGTTTCTTTAAAAGAGTAATTGTTTTCGCTTTTTCACTTTTTGCAAAGCGTTTCTCAATTTTAATAAGGAAAGTTGTGACATGGGTGATCTCTTCGGATACCGCACCCCTAAAAGTCTTATATACGTTGCGTTTGATGATTATAAGACTAATGCAATTTGAACGGTCCCATTTCTCATAAATTCTTTTTTCCTTGGAGGTAATAGCATCTGTAAGAGAAACATGATGATACATCCTTAATGCAAGATCAAGGTCCATACAGTCAAGAACAATTAATATGCTCTCCTTCTAGTTTTTAAGTTATTACCCATTAAGGACCGGTACTGAATTAAAGTTAGCAGATACAATAGCAATGACTAAAAAAAGACATAACAATTATATAAATGGCATGCTCATATAATTAAGAATTCGTATAGAACAATAAATTCAAATATTGGTTAATTTCATCTCAAGATATCAAACCCATCATTAATATTAAGTCTTTGGACAGTAGTATTAACTATAAATGATACTCTTATTATAGCAATCAAATACTGACAATATATTATGTCAAACAATATGTAATCTTTGAACTAACATATTACTCACACAAAATACCTAAAAATTGTCACATATTTATCACCACAGTTATGCATGAAATTCGACCAAATATTAATTCACCTTTGGGTTCGTTAATAAATGCATGATTTACATACACAAAATTACTTTGATGTTTTAATTAGATCAATCTACACAAAAGTGATTACTTTGATGATATTTTGTTTCAATTAATCTATTTAAAATATTAAATATTCTTAAGAAATCCAAAACCAAATTTTAATTCCTTTAAAATATTAAATATTTTAAATATTAATCTGCTAAAGATCCATATACAAATATGGACATATGAAGAAGGATTGTATCAAATATCATGCATGGCATGAAAAGAAAGGTATGTATGTTACTTTGGTATGTTCTGAGTTTAATTTATCTTCAGTATCTAGACCTAGAAACACTTGGTGGATAGATTCTGGTGCTATTACTCACATAAGTGTTTCTATGCGGAGTTGCCTGAGCTATCGAAAGCCAAGTGATATTGAAAGACACATCTCTGTGAGCGATGGACAATCGGTAGAAATGGAAGCAATTGGATATCTTATATTGTTATTAGGAACCGGTTTTTATTTGGACTTAAAAGATGTTTTTTTTGTATCATCATTTAAATGGAATTTTGGTTTCTGTTTCTGTGTTGAACAAATTTGGATATTGTTGTGCATTTGAAAACAATCAGTTTACTGTGTTTTTGAATTCAAATGTTGTTGGAACTGGTTATTTAAATGCATATAACAATCTTTATTTGTTAGAAATGTTGCATATTATAATGAAACATTGCATGCAGGATCATGTACTATTAAATGTAAACTAAATAAAGAAAATTTTAGCATCTTTATGGAATAGCGCTTAGGTCATGTCTCAAAAGGTAGAGTTGAGCGCTTAGCATCTGATAGCATTTTAGAATTTCTTGACTTCACAAACTTTAGTGTATGTGCAGATTGCATCAACGGAAAACAGACTAAAACTAGAAGATCGGGTGCTAAGAGATCTTCAAACGTCTTCGAATTAACTTATACAAATATACATAGACCTTTCTCTATGAAATTGTGGAATGATCAACAATATTTCATAACATTCATAGACGATTATTCACGTTATGAGTACCTATATCTCATTAATGCAAATTCACAATCACTGGATATGTTCAAAGCTTATAAAGTTGAAGTTGAAAATCAACTCAACAAAAGGATTATAAGCGTCAGATCTGATCGTGGTGGTGAATACTATGGTTGATATGATGGCTCATGTGAACAACATCCGGGACTGTTAGCTAAATTTCTAGAGGAATGAGGTATAATTTTATTGTACACCATGTCAG
This sequence comes from Allium sativum, assembly GCA_030737875.1. NCBI lineage: Eukaryota > Viridiplantae > Streptophyta > Magnoliopsida > Asparagales > Amaryllidaceae > Allium > Allium sativum. The sequence goes on along the minus strand of CM060909.1, from coordinate 671,354,688 downwards.
GATCTCCTAGCATGAATGGTGTTGCAAAATTTCTAGAGGCATGCTTCCACTAATCTCTGTTAATTTATCGTTTTTTTTTCTCATGAATTGATCAGGGTTAAATTTAGATATGTTTTATTACTCTCACGATCCTTATGAAGCATCTTCGAATAGTACGCTAAATTAGATATTTAATTGGTTTGGTCTTTTGGTTATTATTTGTTAATCAGGATTAAATATCATGATGTCTAAGCACGATAGGTTTGTTCATCAGTAACTTAATTTTTAAATCATGTTGGTCCATTATCATTATAAATTGACTAGGAATCGGTTCTCATATATGGGTTGAGATTTACTCATGAAATACTATGGAATGAAATACATTCCTAGATCATAGTTGTTAAGGCGCGCGCTTAAGCGCACCTAAGGCTTAGGTGCAGGCTTTGCGCCTCGTTGGCCTTCGAGACGACTCGGCTAACTAAGGAGCAAATAAAGCACACCTTTGGCGCTTTTTCTCGAAGTACCGAGGCTCAAATAAGTGCGCCTCAAGAAATAATTGACTTTATGACAGATGCACTTTCATTTGGACCCGATCCGACTCTCAACTATCAAATTTGAATAGTTTTGTATGATTTTTTGGGTTTTCCCTTTTGTTTTAACGCATTCGACACTAAAAAACATTGTTGTTGCATTTGCCGCCACCACTACAACCGTCAGGGGGGTGTATGTGTGTGTATATATCAAATATCAACAGCAGTTTTTAACTGTTATTCATTTAAATTAATTAGTTTAAAGGTTTAAACTTTAATCTAAACTTGTTAGTTAATTTACTAAGTTATGTTTAAATTTTAAATTAAAATTTTGATATGCTTTAAAATTTATTGAGTTATGTTTTAATTTTAAATTTTAAAGAGTTATGTTTTAATTAATTAAATTTATTGAATTTGTGATCGTTTTAGTTCCGAAATTGCATTTGTGACTTGGTACGTACTAATCTATATTTTTTTATCACTAAATTTATCATTTTTAGTAGCATTTTGTAGTGCAGTTTTTTCTTAGCAAAAAAGCTCATACTTGTATAAAAGTCCCACAAAAAAGCCTAAGGCTAAAAAAAGCGAGGACTCGAGCCTTGCGCCTTTTTGCACCTTAACTACTATGTCCTAGACGTATTTCTGAAGCTAAGGTTTACTCACGACATAACAAATAAAGAACATAGGATAAGGATTGTTGACCCGCTTTTTGGTCAAAGCAGTCACACGTCAAGTTTATGGTTAACGACACGCTTGAGTCTCGAGAACATCGTCGAAAGACACAAAACTATTTGGTCGAAGTCACGACGTGCTCAAAATCAAGTTAAAATATATTTCATTCTTTGAATCAGCATCGACTTAGTCACTGTGGAATCAAGTTAAAATATTTTTCATTACCAGCTTGCCATTTGACAGTCTGGGATACGAAATTCTTGGCAAGGGCGGATACAATTTCTGGCAACTCGCAAAACTTGTAGCAACACTAGCGTATCCGCTACTTCCTTGTGGTTCGCATCGCATCTCAGGATGCGAATTTGTATCATGGCACTTGGGTACGAATTTACCGAGGCAAATTTGGCACATTATAGAACATGTACTGATCACCTATTTTCTAGTGATCGACACGTATCGATCACCTATTTTCAACGTACCGACCTAGGATGCGAAATTTTGCAGGACAACATGGTTTTTTGGCTAAGTTTTTGGAATGCAAATTTAGGGGGATGTGAAATTCGGGCTGATGCCTCTAAATATCACATATAAATCAAGTTAAAATATTTTTCATTCTTTGAATCAGCATCGCCTCAGTCACGTGTGGAATCAAGTTAAAATATTTTTCATTCCCAGCTTGCCATTTGACAGTCTGGGATGCGAAATTCTTGGAAAGGGCGGATACGGTTTTTGGCAACTCACAAAGCTTGGAGCAATGCAACTCACAAAGCTTGGAGCAACACTAGTGGATCCGCTACTTCCTCGGATCGCATCACATCTCAGGATGCGAATTTGTATCATGGAACTTGGATACGAATTTGCCGAGGCAAATTTGGCACACTCTTGAACAAGTACTGATCACCTATTTTCTAGTGATCGACACGCGTCGATCACCTATTTTCAATGTACCGACCTAGGATGTGAAATTTTGCAGGACAACATGGTTTTTTGGCTAAGTTTTTGGGATGTGCATTTAGGGGAATGTGAAATTCGGGCTGATGCCTTCAAATCTCACATATAAATACCCCCTTGTTTGGCATTCTATGGGGTGGGTATTTTTGGACTTTGCCTACACTTTGCCATACGAGATTGAAGCTCTAGGACATCATTAATGGCTTCCATAGTGACTCTCATGGCTTTGGACTTCTTTATGGACTTGTAAACATCACATAACAGTTTATTTTTGGACTTCTTTTTGGACATTTATGCATACTCTTGGACGTTGAAGCTTCTTTTTAGAAATTGTTGTTCATACCAACATACTTTGTATTAAAGAAGGACATTTTGGTCAAAATTATGAATTAGCAAACTATTGTACAACCTTGTACATTCAAATTGTCCGAACTTAGATAAATATTGTAATCGACAATACTGTGATGAATAATTACTATAAAGTGGACATAGGCGTTAGCAACGAGTCACTATAAAAGTTGTGCATCATTTTACATTTCTCGTACTTCGGATATTTGGATTGTACTGAATTTACTACATAACTTACACTAAGGGTTGACGTGACAAGGATAATTAAAGTGATAGGAGTAAACACAAGTATTATCCTTCAGTGTTGTAACCAATGTTTTAAAACGCAAAAGGCATACGTGAGGCGTTTCGGGTCCCTGAGGCGAGGATTAAGCATTGAAGCGTTGAGGCATAAGCCTTTCGGGTAAAAGAAAAGCGCAACACATATACTTAATTTTTAATATGGAGTAACATTAAACGTCAAATAGTAAGTAAAAACCATGAAGCATTCAAAGCAATTCAAAAAAAATACATTCATCCTTGCACATTTAATATAAATTGGAAAAGATCAAAAGATATCTTCCTCCGGTGCATATATGATCACAAAATCCACAGAGAATTTTTTATGAATTTGTAGAATTCGGTAAATCTTTGACCCAATTCCATGCAATATCACGTTTGCTCATTTTAAATTAACCTATCCAACAACAGAAATGAGGAAACAATTAAAATGGCTTTTCAATGAAATACAACAACAACAACAAAAGCAGTAAAAAAAAGACCATAATTTTTTTTTACACTTTTTTTTCGCGTTTTTTTACGCCTCAATTGGTTGAGGCTTAAGCCTTAGAGGTAAAATGCCTCTTGAAATGCTCCTCAAGGTGTTTTTGCCAACGCCTCGCCTCAAGACGCGCCTCAGGCGCGTTTTTTAATACACTTGTTGTAACACACGCTATTTTGGTTCTGTTCTGTTTATCGTTTTTTCTTCTTTTGAATTTTGCTTTAATACCATGTTGTAACGTTACACTTGAGGCCCACCCTAATAAAGAGCATCACTATGTAATACCGTCTATTAGAGCACATAATGAAGCTGACTAGGAGCGACCATTCGTAATCTTGTATTAGACGAGTATGGAATACATCGTTTAAGGTGTATAGTATTTTTTTACCTTAAGTTTATGACGACCCCGAACCCCCGTACGACAGCGGCAAGGGTAATCTTTGGAATATAACACATAAACAGATAACAGCAGAACAGAAATAAATAAAAACACCAGATAATGTACAACAGAATACACTGGATAAACATAATCACTAGAGTTACACAGTATACAGGATCATACTTCGTACAAAATACAGTTCATCTTTACATAAACGTCTACAGCGGAATCAAAACATAATATGTACAATAGGAGCTGAACAACATAAAAAGAGATAAATGATAAATCCATCTTCAGCTCCAGCTATCCAGAAAGAGCCTGCTAAAACCTGAATACAAGGCTGCCCGTGTAGAAAATAGGGCACCCGAGTTTGCAAGCGAAACAAACTACAAGTCAATCATGGTCTTGTGATTGGCCTTACTATAAACTATGTTAAGTAGATTTCTCATACCAGTCCCACGACTGACTCGTAGTTTGTTTCACTTGCTAACTCAGGTGCCATATTTTCTACATGGGTAGCCTTGTATTCAGGTTTTAGCAGGTTCTTTCTGGATAGCTGGAGCTAAAGATGGATTCTATCATTTATCTCTTTTTATGTTGTTCAGTTCCTATTGTACATATTATGTTTTGATTCCGCTGTAGACATTTATGTATAGCTGAACTGTATTTTGTACTAAGTATGATCCTATATACTGTGTAACTCTGATGATTATGTTTATCTAGTGTATTTTGTTGTACATTATCTGGTGTATTTATTTATTTCTGTTCTGCTATTATCTGTTTATGTGTTATATTCCAAATATTACCCTTGCCGCTGTCGTACTGGGGTTCAGGGTCGTCACAACGGTATATGATGAAGTATGCCTATCTCCAAGAAGTAGGCATGTGTGTACTTCAAAATTAATTGTTACTATCCTATGGCGACGTTTATTATTACACACAGAACAACCAACACTCCGCATCGAATGGAATTCACAAGAGCTGATATAATAATAAAATTGCGCATCCAACTCATTGTCGGGCACGAAAATAAATTCTTTACTCAACAGCAAATCCATTTTTCTGTTCAAACATATATAATGTACATGTATATATGTCCATCTATTTTTAAATCGGTTCAATATGTGATTTAATCGAATAAATTTACCATTCATTCATTGGTTAAATTAATTATCATCACAATAATTTGATAAATCAAATTCCCAACCACACAACACAAACAACAATCAATTTGTTGATTAACTTTTCAAAAATATACCAATTAATTCATATACTCTTTGTAAATAATCAGACTATATAATTAAAATGTTTACATTCATGCAAAGAAACAACAACAAAGTAGAGAACAAAATGGAAATGCAAAATATGGTAAATGTACCTTGCACCAGAGTCAATCAGAGATATCCACCCTGCACTTAGGGTAGGCTTTCTTAATGCTTTCCTCAGTTTCCCATGTACAATCTCACAGATCCCCACTCCATTGCACTTTGACTAAGTGAACCTTCTTGTTCCTCAGCTCTTTGCTTTCTTTGCCAATAATCTTGATCGGCTCTCTTCTTACAGCCAATTCTTGAAGCGACCCGAACTTCCCCGGTCTCCGAAGAGAAGAGAAAGAACGAATTACTTTGAGAACACGACAAAATAGAACGCAGACGGAAGAACATTTCATTGTATATTACAACAATTACATCAGAATACAAGAATATACAGAGTAAGAAATAAATATTACACGGAAAATATCAGAGATTTAAATTACATTTAAACACATCACAGCGGAAAATAATACAAAACACAACTAGAAGTAATACACAGATACAAGGCTTTCCAAGTATCGTTCCAGCTGTAAATCAGGATCCTGTGAATATAAATCTGCAAAACCAAAACTACTAGTTGCCCGTGTCAAAGTAAGGGCACCCAGATTTTAGGTTAAAACAATAAACTCCAGGTCAGTCATGGGACTGGTGTGAGAACTAAAATAGTTATTAATCTTTATTTTAAAGTTGGGTAAATCAAGGGACCACGCCGTATAACACGGAACAGATTTCCTCCCAAGAATATCAGTTCATAAAACAACAGCGCAATGCTAAGTAAAGAAAAATGAAGCTATTATAAGACCCAGGTCCCATCACACAATGCAACACAAGCCGGAGGATATGGTTTTTACGTTATAATAGCCAAGAATGCTTGATACGTTTAAAACAAATCATTTGATACTATTATAAGTGCATAGTGTATAAAACAACTTCAAATCATAAGTATTAATCATAGACGGCATAAGTGCCCCTACACCACTATGTCGCCATACTAGGCTCTACAATCAAAACCGCAAAGTCACGTATTTCGAAATTGGATTTCCATCTGTGAACCGAGGCAAAAGATAGTCCTCTACCGAATTCGAGACTCTCTAGCCCGAGCCTCAGGCTACAGCCGCAACTGCACCTAGGAGCCACAGGGCCTGTCCACCGATGTGGATTAAAATGCCTGAACACTACGTCTTCCCGCCCTATGGGGCGTAAATGAGCCAACAAATGACTCCATCGGACCCGGATCATCCGATCAAACCGAGGCGCCTCGCAACAGCAACAACCACAAAAGTCAAACTCGTCAGGGCGTGTAAAACCACTGACGCCACTTCTAGCTAGAAAGAGACGAATGCCCTCCCTGGATCCTTCTCCCGTTTCTGGTTCACAACCGGGGTGTGAGGCTCTCGAATTCACGTTACACAAAGCTATGCCACACCGGCCGTGCTTTGATCGTCAACCACAAGACTCTGCTTTTCAACAGAAGCCTTAATCATTTGCCACTTAGGCATGCCACACAGGCAATTCACTCCATGAGATTGATATCCATCGATATATAACCCCTGGTCTCGTACGTCTCAGAGAAGGGCGTTAAGCAAGAGAATAAATTCTCCGCCGCCAAACAGATATATATTTAATAGAAATCAATCACACAGACTAAAATTCAATGTCAGACACATAGTCCATAAACAAGTTCGTTCTGGGTCGTAACGAAACCGGAGGCACCTAGTACCCCGTATATCCATCGATCTCCAAGTACGTCTGGACGATCACTAACCGATTCCCTCCTCTTGGGTGTACGGCCCAGTCAAGATCATCAGTAATCACCCTAACGACGTGAAGACCTCCGGTCTTCAACCACCATCTTCATCTTCGACACCACGTCGAATCATTTATTCAGAATGGGATAAACTCGGTCTTTCTGAATTACTCGCGCATATAATAAACAATTGTTCCACAACCCCAATATACGCCTCATTCCAATTCAGAATATTCTTTTATTCAAATATTCTTATACTTTGGGAAAGGTTCCCATTAATTTTATCAAAGATAAATTCTTTAAATTTATTCTTTAATCTTCTTTTGAATATCAATTCAAACTAGTCAGGATTAACGAACCACACCGAAGTAATCATTTATTTTATTTCCCAATCCCAACCTATTCATCCCATGAAGAAAAACTGGTAATAATTCATATCTAACACCACGGTGTTATCGGTAAATTCAATTTCCATTTCACGTTCAAATCTAATTAAAGATTTAACTATCGCCTAGAGAAAAACTGGTGATACTCCATTCTCGATCTTTTCAATCTAATTAAAGATTCATTAAAACTCCACTTAGTTTTAATCTGTGACTGGGTTAAAGAATCGGTTTCGATTAAAACACGGTTCACGATAAACCCCAAAATCACATCACATTTTAATCAGTCCCTAACCGTAAATTAGCAAGTGAGCAATTCCCTAAGTATTAACCCCGAAGGCCGAAACCAACATCAGATCAATACCCCAAAAACCATTAAGCTTAACTAATCTCCAGTTAGTTTCTGATTTTCTCAACTCCTTTGGGTCTAAGAACAGTATTATTGAAGATACCGTTCACGACAACCCAAAATCACCTTCCATTAATCATCGGGTTAAAGAGAAAGTGTTATTTAAAACACTGTTCATGATAAACCCAAAAATCAATACCAATTCAATTCCAATTAAATATTATTTAATTGGTACACTTCATTAAATTGAAATAAAAAGATTAAATCTTTTCTCAACTGGGTTTAAGAATAGTGTTAATGAAGACACCATTCACGACAAACGCAAATCACATTTGATTTTAAATACAACGCTCTGAATAGAAAATATACCGGCTTATATTCAATATCAAATTCTACGAGCGACAAATATCGTATTGGAAATAACGATATAAATATCTTTCAAATTTCCATAACAATATCTGTATAATCACGTAATCCAACATCGAAATATTCCGAAGACAATTTTGATTCAAATCCATTCCAATCCATATATTGGAAATTCTGGTTATTTTTAAAACCATTTCGAATCCAATTTATTTACTAAAAAAAAATATAATTCTAGTTCATAACTAGTTCATTTCGATAAAAATCTATTTTTATCTTTTCAAATATGGAGTTTTTCAACCCAATTCTTCACAAATCATTTCTTATGATTTTACACAAATTATTATTATTTTTAATAATTTTATCAAGGCCCGTACAGTCGATTTCCATCAACGGCCATCGAACTGCACTTACAGCGACCTTTTCCAAATTTGATTTGGACATAATTCCAAATCCAACCGTTAGATTTCTAATTTCTCATATTCGTTAGAATGCTCTTTTCGATACGAACCCAACGGTTCTGGTTTTAGAAGAATCCGACGGTCGGATCTCCCGCAACGTCAATTCGAAGTCAATGGTCGAAATTCGCGAACTGCCGCGGCGCGTTCTATTCAGGCCATTTTATTATATATATAATATATACTTCGTCGATTTCCTTTTAAAACATATTATATACATCGTTTTAACTTTGTTTTCAAAACGATTTCAACTTCTTTTCAAATTCAATTCAAAATTGAATTTTTCCATTACAAATTCATTTTAAATTCATTTCAAATTGATTTCAATTCAAATCGGTTTTCAGTTCAATTTCAATATGTTTTAAACTCAATTCAAAACGATTTCAATTCTATTTCAATCTAATTTGAATTTCAATTCTATTCAATTTAATTCGAATTTCAGTTATTTTCAATTTAATTCGAATTTCTATTCTTTTCAATATAATTCGAATTTCATTTCAAAATATTCGATTTTGAAATAACTTTTCAATATTCATTATAAAAAAACGAAAATAATCAATATAAATATCGTTCACGTCAAAATGGCATCAATCTAATCAACATGGCTTCATATATTTTTATTTTCAAATATTCTATTTCAAATATTCTATTTCAAATATTATATTTCAAATATTTCTTTTTTAAATATTTCTTTTCCAAAACTGGAATGAGGCCTAATCAATTACCATATAATGTTAATTATATGGATTTTCTACCACATGTATATAACAGCAACGATAAATCATCAACCATCATCCAAAGTGCGTTCTACAATGTATAAGCAACAAATATAAATATTTAACGCTTATAACAGTCTGTCAATCAATCGATCGACATACAACCAACTACTGGGATTAGTGTATGTCATATATCATCCCAATACCCGTGTGGGGGTTTCAAACAATCAAACACAGATTTTATTTGTGCAGTTGGGCGATGTGTAAAATTTATCGTCCCAATCAATATTAGTCAAATGTGTGTATATAAACAAATCGTTCGATTTGTTTATATTAATTTATTTCATTTCATATACACGTTAAAAATTCTATTTTCAACTATAAAATATTTTTAACTATATAAATATTTTATTTCATTTCACATCACACCACACAATCAACTACACATCAAAATCAAACAAACAAGCATACAAGCCGTCCATGGTCTGTGGACGACGGGTGTCGGGTGCTACTAAACACTGTCTGCATCCTAGTATATATTATAACTAGAAAAGAAAAATTTAATTGAGAAGTTCTCACCGACTAGCTAATCCAAACGCCACGACTCTTCATATATAGGAAAATCTCACCGTGCTCGCCTTTTGTCACTTCCGTTGCCCGTACTCACTACATGTATAAAAATCGAATTTTTACTTCGCTATTCAATATATAAAAATCGAATTTTTACTTTGCTATTCAATATATAAAAATCAAATTTTTACGTTGCTATTCAATATATAAAAATCGAACTTTTACTTTGCTATTCAATATATAAAAATCCAATTTTTACTTTGCTATTCAATATATAAAAATTGAATTTTTACTTTGCTATTCAATATATAAAAATCAAATTTTTACTTTGCTATTCAATATATAAAAATCGAATTTTTTATATCATCGTTATAAAAATCACCTTTCTATTTCAACGTATATATAATAAAAATCAGATTTTTATTTCGCTACATATATAAAGATCAAATTTTTATCATCATACCTATATAAAAAATTATATTTTTAACTTTTCTATGCTATAAAAATTATATTTTTATAAAATTAAAAATCACTTCTTTATATATTTAAAAATCTAATATTTTCACTTCTAGAAATACAATCTTTTTGCTTTTAAAAATACGATCCTTTTGTTAAGAAAAATCAAATCTTTTTATATTTAAAGTTCAAACTTTTTATTTTTAAAGATCATACCTTTTTAATCGTTTTAACAAAAACAAATCTTTCATATATTCAAAAAGAAAAAACAAATCTGATTTTTATATAATGCTTCTAATTTATGTACATAAACTGAATAATAAGAAGAAACAAAGTTATTAAATAAAAAAAAAGAAAATCACCTTTCAAAGAGGGAGGAGGTGTTTTCACTGGTCTTGGGTGGATGAGGGGTGCGCAGGGCGGCTGGTGGTGGCGGGGTCTCCCCACACGTCGGCCGCGGTTTTTATGGCTTGGGCGTCGGCAGTTTGGAGGGAAATAGGGGGAGGGCGCGGTTGTTTTAGAAGAGGGGGGGGGAGGAGCTAGCGCTGGAGCGCGACTTGGGGGGGCTGCCGCGCCAGTGGCGGCGCGGTGAGAGGAGGGCGGCGGTGGGAGTGAGATCGAGGGGGGCGCGATTTTATATTTTCTTTTTTTTTCTTAAATAAATGAGTCGGGGGGGCTGAGTGGTTAAAGGAGGAGAGAGAGAGGGATTTTTTTTTCTTTTATTTATTTATTTAATTATTCGATTTCAAAAAGCATCTTTTAATTTCGACCTCGTAACGAGACCCACTGCCTGTCGTCCATAGCTAATTACCCCCATCCCGAACACAATGGGATATGTATCGTAGGCTGATTCGATCGTTTCGATCAGTTTCCGTCAAAATCAACATATAACTCTATATATTGAATCTGAACGAACATTTCAATTTATTGGGTTCACATACTAAATCCAAAAATTCCCGAAAAATATTTTCTAGCTTTGTATTGACGATACGGTCCTAACAAAACTAATTTCGTCAAATTCTGAGACCGTTTGAAAAATGGCCATTTTCCAGTCGATTAAAATCAACTAAAACTGGTCAAACGCGTTTTCCTTTGCCACACTCACCTATTGAATCGAAAAATTATGAAAATTGGAATCTAGCAATAACTTGACATCACGGATGCAACAAAAGTGGTTTCGTCGAGATCCGAGGTCGTTTGTAAAATTCCCATTTTTAAGGGCCGAAATTCCATAGCGACTATTCTGAATTTTCAACTGGACATAAATTTTTATTCCCGCTATGAAATTTCAATTTTACGGATTCGTTGGAAAGATATTCTTAATTAGATTCAAATATTTTATGTTTCACTAAAATCCGTTTTATTTTGCACCCAGTACATTCATTTGAAATTTGAAATCGAATTATCGAACTACCGCGCCATTTTCAATTCCTTTTATAATTTAAAATAAATATTTATATTCTAACGACGATCTATATAATATATACGTTCGAATTCTATTCAAAATAAATTTCTCGTCGTTATTATTTAAAATAATTCATTTTAAATATTCAAAATTCATTAAAATTGCCAAAATAAAAATTTTAAATTGGCTCGCATTTCCGGGTTATTACAATCTCCCCCACTTAAAACTTTTCATCCCCGAAAAGGAACGAAGTCGAAAGTTGTTTAACAAATCAACTCAACTTCCAGTATTTTTACTATGGCTTAAGTTCTCCAACTTTTCAGTTTCTAAGAACTTTTCAAATTTTTCAAAAATTTGGCTAACACCCTAAATTTTCGAAAAATTTCGCCATTACCTCCCCTGCATCGGGAGCACCGGGAAAATAAATCGCCATACAAGCCCTCTGATCTCAAAAAGAAAAAGAAAAAGCCAAGCGGCTAGCCAATCGGCTCATAAAATCATCATCACCCAAACAAAACAGTAAATTATGCTAAACATGTACCTATTTGTCGGGCAAACAAATTTATTCTTCTGCTCTAGCCTCCTTGCTATGACCCGTTCAATGTAAGTACATGTACATGCATGCAAATGCTACAAATTTCCAATATAATTCACTATTTAGTTCAATTTGGCTAACGATTCAACATTTAATTAATCAAACAATAAACAAACAACACAATCAGCAATCAATTAGTTGATTAGCTTTTAAAATCCATATCTTTGATATATAGTCAAAAATCACATTCTTGATGCCAAATCACAACAATAGACCCTATTTAATTTTGGTTCTCACACCAGTCAATAGGAAATATATAGATATCACACCTTTGAAACTCGAATACCAATTCTGATGATGTCTAGACTATCATCAGAATCGTCTCCGGGCGACTAGGGTGTGATTCTATATCTATCCAGTATATTAAACTTCGAATACACGCGGATCAGATGTATACGCAAAATCATTATATACTGCATTGTCAAAATTCAATATAAAATAAATAATCAAATACAAATACTTGACTTAAATTTTCAAAACAAAATTTGTTTTCATTTTCAAAAATATACTCTTCACACTCGTTCTAGGATACTACTGATCCCATCTCTAACGAGTCATTCCCATTGGATATTACTAACCCAATCTCTGATGAATTCTTTCGTATGGTTCTAATGTGCCTTGTTATCTGAGCTTTGTAAACCAAAGCTCTGATACCAACTGAAGCGACCCGAACTTCCCCGGTCTCCGAAGAGAAGAGAAAGAACGGATTACTTTGAGAACACGACGAAATAGAATGCATACAGAAGAACATTTCATTGTATATTACAACAATTACATCAGAATACAAGAATATACAGAGTAAGAAATAAATATAACACAGAAAATATCAGAGATTTAAATTACATTTAAACATATCACTGCGGAAAATAATACAAAACACAACTAGAAGTAATACACGGATACAAAGCTTTCTGAATATCATTCCAGCTGTAAATCAGGATCCTGTGAATATAAATCTGCAAAACCAAAACTACTAGCTGCCCGTGTAAAAGTAAGGGCACCCAGAGTTTAGGTTAAAATAATAAACTCCAGGTCAGTCATGGGACTGGTGTGAGAACTAAAACAATTATTAATATTTATTTTAAAGTTGGGTAAATCAAGGGACCACGCCGTATAACACGGAACGGGTTTCCTCCCAAGAATACCAGTGCTAAAACAACAGTGCAATGCTAAATAAAGAAAATTGAAGCTATTATAAGACCCAGGTCCCATCACACAATGCAACACAAGCCGGAGGATATGGTTTTTACGTTATAATAGCCAAGAATGCTTGATACGTTTAAAACAAATCATTTGATACTATTATAAGTGCATAGTGTATAAAACAACTTCAAATCATAAGTATCAATCATAGACGGCATAAGTGCCCCCATACCACTATGTCGCCATACTAGGCTCTAGAATCAAAACCGCAAAGTCACGTATTTGGAAATTGGATTTCCATCTGTGAACCGAGGAAAAAGATAGTCCTCTACCGAATTCGAGACTCTCTAGCCCGAGCTTCAGGCTACAACCGCAACTGCACCTAGGAGCCATAGGGCTGGTCCACCAATGTGGATTAAAATGCCTGAACACTACGTCTCCCCGCCCTATGGGGCGTAAATGAGCCAACGAATGACTCCATCGGACCCGGTTCGTCCGATCAAACCGAGGTGCCTCACAACAGCAACAACCACATAAGTCAAACTCGTCAGGGCGTGTAAAACCACTGACGCCACTTCTAGCTAGAAAGAGATGCATGCCCTCCCTGGATCCTTCTCCCGTTTCTGGTTCACAACCGGGGTGTGAGGCTCGCGAATTCACGTTACACAAAGCTATGCCACACTGGCCGTGCTTTGATCGTCAACCACAAGACTCTGCTTTTCAACAGAAGCCTTGATCATTTGCCACTTAGGCATGTCACACAGGCAATTCACTCCATGCGATTGATATCCATCGATATATAACCCCTGGGCTCTTACGGCTCAGAGAAGGGCGTTAAGCAAGAGAATAAATTCTCCGCCGCCAAACAGATATATATTTAATAGAAATTAATCACACAGACTAAAATCCAATGTCAGACACACAGTCCATTTACAAGTTCGTTCTGGGTCTGAACGAAACCGGAGGCACCTAGTACCCCGCATATCCATCGATCTCCAAGTACGTCTGGACGATCACTAACTGATTCCCTCCTCTTGGGTGTACGGACCAATCAAGATAATTAGTAATCACCCAAACGACGTGAAGACCTCCGGTCTTCAACCACCGTCTTCATCTTCGACACCACGTCGAATCAGTTATTTAGAATGGGATAAACCCGGTCTTTCTGAATTACTCGCGCATAATAAACAAGTGTTCCACAACCCCAACATACGCCTCATTCCATTTCAGAATATTCATTTATTCAAATATTCTTATACTTTGGGAAAGGTTCCCATTAATTTTATCAAAGATAAATTCTTTAAATTTATTCTTTAATCTTCTTTTGAATATCAATTCAAACTAGTCGGGATTAACGAACCACATCGAAGTAATCATTTATTTTATTTCCCAATCCCAACCTATTCATCTCATGAAGTAAAACTAGTAATACTTCATATCTAACACCACGGTGTTATCGGTAAATTCAATTACCATTTCACGTTCAAATCTAATTAAAGATTTAACTATCGCCTGGAGCAAAACTGGTGATACTCCATTCTCGATCTTTTCAATCTAACTAAAGATTCATTAAAACTCCACTTAGTTTTAATCTGTGACTGGGTTAAAGAATCAGTGTCATTTAAAACACGGTTCACGATAAACCCCAAAATCACATCACATTTTAATCAGTCCCTAACCGTAAATTAGCAAGTGAGCAATTCCCTAAGTATTAACCCCGAAGGCCGAAACCAACATCAGATCAATACCCCAAAAACCATCCAGCTTAACTAATCTCCAGTTAGTTTCTGATTTTCTCAACTCCTTTGGGTCTAAGAACAGTATTATTGAAGATACCGTTCACGACAACCCAAAATCACCTTCCATTAATCATCGGGTTAAAGAACAAGTGTTATTTAAAACACTGTTCACGATAAACCCAAAAATCAATACCAATCCAATTCCAATTAAATATTATTTAATTGGTACACTTCATTAAATCTAAATAAAAAGATTAAATATTTTTCTCAACTGGGTTTAAGAATAGTGTTAATGAAGACACCATTCACGACAAACCCAAATCACATTTGATATTAAATACAAGGCTCTGAATAGAAAATATACCGGCTTATATTCAATATCAAATTCTACGACCAACAAATATCGTATTGGAAATAACGATATAAATATCTTTTAAATTTCCATAACAATATCTGTAAAATCACGTTATCCAACATCGAAATATTCCGAAGACAATTTCAATTCAAATCCATTCCAATCCATATATTGGAAATTCTGGTAATTTTTAAAACCATTTCAAGTCCAATTTATTTATTAAAAAAAATAAATTATAATTCTAGTTCAAAACTAGTTCATTTCGATAAAATCTATTTTTATCTTTTCAAATATGGAGTATTTCATCCCAATTCTTCACAAATCATTTCTTATCATTTTACACAAATTATTATCATTTTTAATAATTTTATCAAGGCCCGCAGAGTCGATTTCCATCAACGACCATCGAACTGCACTTACAACGACCTTTTCCAAATTTGATTTGGACATAATTCCAAATCCAACCGTTAGATTTCTAATTTCTCATATTCGTTAGAAAGCTCTTTTCGATACGAACCCAAAGGTTCCGGTTTTAGGAGAATCCGACGGTCCGATCTCCCGCAACGTCAATTCGAAGTCAATGGTCAAAATTCGCAAACAGCCGCGGCGCGGCGCGTTCTATTCAGGCCATTATATTATATATATAATATAATAATATATACTTCGTCGATTTCCTTTTAAAACGTATTATATAAATCGTTTTAAATTTGTTTTCAAAACGATTTCAACTTCTTTTCAAATTCAAATCAAAATTGAATTTT
This sequence comes from Allium sativum, assembly GCA_030737875.1. Taxonomy (NCBI): domain Eukaryota; kingdom Viridiplantae; phylum Streptophyta; class Magnoliopsida; order Asparagales; family Amaryllidaceae; genus Allium; species Allium sativum. Next base: position 671,338,716 of record CM060909.1, on the reverse strand, counting down.
TCCATTACAAATTCGTTTTAAATTCATTTCAAATTGATTTCTATTCAAATCGATTTTCAGCTCAATTTCAGTACGTTTTAAACTCAATTCAAAACGATTTCAATTCTATTTCAATCTAATTCGAATTTCAGTTCTATTCAGTTTAATTTGAATTTCAATTCTTTTCAATTTAATTCTAATTTCTATTCTTTTCAATATAATTCGAATTTCATTTCAAAATATTCGATTTTGAAATCACTTTTCAATATTCATTATAAAAAAACGAATATAATCGATATAAATATCGTTCACGTTAAAATGGCGTCAATCTAATCAACACGGCTTCATATATTTTTATTTTCAAATATTCTATTTCAAATATTTCTTTTTCAAAACGGGAATGAGGTCCAATCAATTACCATATAATTTTAATTATATGGATTTTCTACCACACGTATATAACAGCAACGATAAATCATCAACCATCATCCAAAGTGCGTTCGACACTGCATAAGCAACAAATATAAATATTTAATGCTTATAATAGTCTGTCAATCAATCGATCGACATACAACTAACTATTGGGATTACTGTATGTCATATATCACCCCAATACCCGTGTGGGGGTTTCAAACAATCAAACACAGATTTTATTTGTGCAGTTGGGCGATGTGTAAAATTTATCATCCCAATCAATATCAGTCAAATGTGTGTATATAAACAAATCGTTCGATTTGTTTATATTAATTTATTTCATTTCATATACACGTTAAAAGTTCTATTTTCAACTATAAAATATTTTTAACTATATAAATATTTTATTTTATTTCACATCACACCACATAATCAACTACACATCAAAATCAAACAAACAAGCATACAAGCCGTCCATGGTCTGTGGACAACGGGTGTCGGGTGCTACTAAACACCGTCTGCATCCTATTAGATATTATAACTAGAAAAGAAAAATTAAAGTGAGAAGTTCTCACCGACTAGCTAATCCAAACGCCACGACTCTTCATATATAGGAAAATCTTGTCGTGCTCGCCTTTTGTCACTTCCGTTGCCCGTACTCACTACATGTATAAAAATCGAATTTTTACTTCACTATTCAATATATAAAAATCGAATTTTTACTTTGCTATTCAATATATAAAAATCGAATTTTTACTTTGCTATTCAACATATAAAAATCGATTTTTTACTTTGCTATTCAATATATAAAAATCGAATTTTTACTTTGCTATTCAATATATAAAAATCGAATTTTTTATATCATCGTTATAAAAATCACCTTTCTATTTCAACGTATATATAATAAAAATCAGATTATTATTTCGCCACATATATAAAGATCAAATTTTTATCATCATACCTATATAAAAATTATATTTTTAACTTTTCTATATTATAAAAATTATATTTTTATAAAATTAAAAATCACTTCTTTATATACTTAAAAATCTAATATTTTCACTTCTAGAAATATGATCTTTTTGCTTTTAAAAATACGATCTTTTTGTTAAGAAAAATCAAATCTTTTTATATTTAAAGTTCAAACCTTTTTATTTTTAAAGATCATACCTTTTTAATCGTTTTAACAAAAACAAATCTTTCATATATTCAAAAAAAAAACCAAATCTGATTTTCATATAATTCTTCTAATTTATGTACATAAACTGAATAATAAGAAGAAACAAAGTTATTAAATAAAAAAAAAGAAAATCACCTTTCAAAGAGGGAGGAGGTGTTTTCGCTGGTCTTGGGTGGATGAGGGGTGCGCAGAGCGGTCTGGTGGTGGCGGGGTCTCTCCACATGTCGGTGGCCGTTTTTGTGGCTTGGGCGTCGGCGGTTTGGAGGGAAATAGGGGGAGGGCGCGGTCGTTTTAGAAGAGTGGGGAGGAGCTAGCGCCGGAGCGCGACTTGGGAGGGCTGTCGCGCCAGCGGCGGCGCGCTGAGAGGAGGGCGGCGGCGGGAGTGAGATCGAGGGGGGCACGATTTTTTTTTCTTCTTAAATGAATGAGTCGGGGGGCTGAGTGGTTAAAAGAGGAGAGAGAGGGATTATTATATTTTTTCTTTTATTTATTTATTTATTTATTTATTTAATTATTTGATTTCAAAAAGCATCTTTTAATTTCGACCTCGTAACGAGACCCACCGCCTGTCGTCCATAGCTAATTACATGTATCCCGAACACAATGGGATATGTATCGTAGGCTGATTCGATCATTTTGATCTGTTTCCGTCAAAATCAACATATAACTCTATATATTGAATTTGAACGAACATTTCAATTTATTGGGGTCACATACTAACTCTAAAAATTCCCAAAAAATATTTTCTACCTTCGTGTTGACGATACGGTCCTAACAAAACTAATTTCATCAAATTCTGAGACCGTTTGAAATATGGTCATTTTCCAGTTGATTAAAATCAACTAAAACTGGTCAAACGCGTTTTCCTTTGCTACGCTCACCTATTGAATTGAAAAATTATGAAAATTGGAATCTAGCAATAACTTGACATCACGGATCCAACAAAAGTGGTTTCATCAAGATCCGAGGTCGTTTGCAAAATTCCCATTTTTAAGGGTCGAAATTCCATAACGACTATTCTGAATTTTCAACTGGACATAACTTTTTATCCCCGCTATGAAATTTCAATTTTTCGGATTCGTTGGAAAGATATTCTAAATTAGATTCAAATATTTTTGTTTTCACTAAAATTCGGTTTATTTTGCACCCGGTACATTCATTTGAAATTTGAAATCGAATTATCGAACTACCGCGCCATTTTCAATTCCTTTTATAATTCAAAATAAATATTTATATTCTAACGATGACCTATATAGTATATACGTTCGAATTCTATTCAAAATAAATTTCTCGTCATTATTATTTAAAATAATTCATTTTAAATATTCAAAATTCATTAAAATTGCCAAAATAAAAATTTTAAATTGGCTCGCATTTCCGGGTTATTACAATTCTGGAGTAATTTCTATATTCCATTGCGTTGCTTCTTCCACGATCAAGTCTAGATCATGTACATGCTTTCGAAGTTGAGATACATGAAATACATTATGTACTCCAGGCAACCAGTCTGGCAAATAACTTTATAAGCGAGAGTTCCAATCCGTTCCAGAATAGGAAACGGACCAATAAATTTGGGCACCAATTTCCCTGTTTCACCAAATCGGATGACTCCTCTCATCGAAGATACCTTCAAATACACGTGGTCGCCAACAGCGAATGATAAAACTCTTTTTCTCTTATTTGCATAGCTCTTCTGTTGGCTTTGAGCAGCTAGTAATCGTTTCTTAACGAAATTGACTTTGTCCGCAGCTTCGCGAATCATATCGGGTCCCAATACGAGTCTATTACCAGGTTCTACCCAACAAGCAGGAGATCGGCATGGTCTACCATACAATGCTTCGAATGGTGACATTGTCAGGCTCGCTTGGTAGTTGTTGCTGTATGAGAACTCAGCCAAATGCAAATGGTCTTCCCATGATCCGCCAAAATCAATAAGACAAGCCCACAATAAATCTTTTAGAATACGATTCACCCTCTCAGTTTGACCATCTATTTGGGGATGATATGCGGTGCTCAAGTTCAGCTTCGTTCTCAATTCTGCTTGGAATGCTTCCTAGAATTTACTAGCAAAAATCGGGTCACGATCACTAATAATGCTCATGGGGACTCCATGAAGTTTAACAATTTCTCTGAAATAAATCTGGTTCATACTGGGGTGTGAGGCTCGCGAATTAACGTTATACACAAGGCTAAGCCACACAGGCGGTGCTTTGATCATCAACCACAAGACTTTGCTTTTCAACAAAAGCCTTGATCCTTTGCATCTCAGCATGCCACATAGGCAATTCACACCACGCAACTGATGGCTATCAATCAGACGGAATGAAATCCAATGTCAGATACACAGTCCATTTACAAGTCTGTTCTGCGTCTGAACGAAACCGGAGGCACCTTATACCTCGCACATCCGTATAGTCAACAAGTACGTCCGGACGGCTACCACTTCAGCCCTTCAAGGTAGCCACTCCTATAATGAGCATCAGTAGCACCCCTCCATTCGACATGAAGATCATCGGTCTTGCACCGTCTTCATATCTTCGACTTTTAATCGTCGATCAATTATTTGAAATGAGAATCAACTCGGCCTTTTCAAATAATTCACATATATTTAGATTTAAATCAATTCATTTCAATCGTTAAATTATTCGACATCAATAATTCTGTTCTTTTAATGTAATTTTCACGCCAAATACATTCAACCATCAAATATCCAATAAACCAGGTAAATTCGGTTTATTTCCATTCCATATCGTTTATAATTTATAACGATTTATCGCTATTTTTATTCATTTAAAAATAGCCAATTCATTCAAACGACGCTTCAGGCCATAACGCGGCCATAGCACTGTTTTTTCTTCAGATTTGATTTACACATATTTGAAAATCCAACCGTTGGATCTATACAAATTTCATATCATTGGAAAGATCTTTTCAAAACGAATCCAATGGTTCCAGTTTTGGGAAAATCCGACGGTCGGATCTCCCGATACAATCGTTTGATGTTACGATTTCAAAATACGAACTGTAGCATCGTTATTCGATTTATTTTAATTATATTTATTTGTATAAATATAATCGATTTTGGCGCTGTTTTCATTCAGATTTGAATTAAACATTCCAGACAATCCAACCGTTGGATCTTTACAAATTGGTGTCGTTGGAAAGATATTTCCAAAGCGAACCCAACGGTTTTGGTTTCGGGAAAATCCGATGGTCGGATCTCCCGCAATAATCGTTTGAAATCACGGTTTCAAAATACGAACTGCAGCTTCGTTATTAGATTTATTTTAATTATATATATATATAATCCATTCTTCAATTTCAAAACCATATTCACTTCATATATTTGATAAAAATGATATTTTTATCCAACAGATATTTATTTCAACACATCACTATTTTTAACAATTCATATATATAATAAAAATGTGATTTTTATTGTAAAACAATTTATTTCAAAACACGATTATTTTATATAGTTCATACATAAGGTAAAAATGTTATTTTTATTGTAAAACAATTTATTTAAAACACTAATATTTTATATAGTCTGTATATATGATTAAATTGTTATTTTTATCTTTCAAAAAATTTATTCAATACATGAATGTCATTCAACACATGAATATAGTTTCAACACATCGATATAAATCAAACACAGGAATATTTCAGAAAATTTCGGCAGCATAACAGTATGGTAGTTAAAACCGGCACTGTCCCGAGTACGGCTCCTCGCTCTACCTTAAAGCCTCGCAACTTTTGACAATGGGGATTTCAATATCTAGTTCATACGCAGACGAATTTTCCCATATACTAATCCTATTGGGATTTCAACCACAAACAATCATTTCCAATCAACCATTCATGATATTCATCAAATTTCACATCAACCAATAATCCAAACAATATCACAACCAATATATATCGTCCATGGTCTGTGGACGAGGGGAGTGTATATATATATATATATATATACGTATATAACTATATTTCGAATTCATTTCAATACATTTCAACGCATATATCATTTCTACAACGCATATATAACTTATACATCGAACATACAACTTATACAACGCTTATACATGAGGTGTACAATGCTTATATAACTCATACATCAACTATATAATTATACATCATCATTTCCATATCGTTTATAAATCATAAATCCCACATTGGGTTCCACTCCTCCAAAAATTGTAGAAGGCTCAGAAAAATATCCGGTCTTTTCTAGAAGGTACAAGACGTCTACACGAGTCCACTGTCTCTTGTTTCACTGGATTTCGACCACATAGCAAAAGGATATGATTTTTAGAAGTTTGCAACACTTATAAGTGTAAAAATCAGTTCATAGTTTTCAAAGCCGTTACCTGCCTTGAAGCTTAAAAACTAGGGTTCGATTTTTCAAACAAACGGTCGCATGATAGGAGAATCAGCTTGCACCATGTCGAAGAGCACTGGAAGGCGCGCCAAAGGGCGGTGGTTGCGGCCAGTTCAATGGTCAGAATTAGACGGGGAGGCGCGATGAAAGTCGGAGCTTTGAGCAGGTGGTTCTTCGCGATGGAGCGATGATAGATGACGAGGTTGGTCTTGATTTGAAGAGGGAGGATGGGTCTACAAAAAGTTGAACTGTGGTGGGGGTCAACGATGAACTACGTGGCCGGAAAATGCTCGGGAAGAACGGAAAACCTTTTCGTCGTCGGTTACGAGGGGGAGAGGGTTTTCTGAAAAAAAATTTGTATTTTTAATTAATGAATGGAAAATTCCTATTTGCCAATATTTATATAAATTCGAAAATTGGGTTTTTCCCATACGAACTCCAATCTAAACCCAACGACTGTCGCCCCTAGCTAAATACCCCCATTCCGAACACAATGGGATATGTTCCGTAGGCCCATTCGACTGTTTCAGTCAGTTTTCCTTCAAATTAAAATATAAAACATTTAATATTTGATTTGAACGTACATTTCAATTTGCCGGGGCCACAAACTAATTCTAAAAATTCCCGAAAAATTTATCTAGCAATGTTGGGACGATACGGTCCCAACAAAAGTAGTTTCGTCGAATTCTGAGACCGTTTGAAAAATGACCATTTTCTGGTCGATCCAATTTAACTAAAATCAACCAAACACATTTTCCTTTGCCAAGCTCACATATTAACTTCAAAAATTATGGAATTTGAAACCTAGTAATAAATTTGACATCCCGGATCCAACAAAAGTGGTTTCGTCGAAAACAGAGGTCGTTTGCAAAATGTCTATTTTCCAGGGCTATATATTCTCTATAGCGACCTTTTTGAAAATTCGTTTGGCCATAACTTTTGATTCCTACTATGAAATTTCGATTTTTCAGATTCGTTAGAAATATTATCATAAAAGATTTAAATATTTTTGGTTTCACTAAATCCATTTTATTTTGCACCCGGTACAGTCAGTCAAAGTTTAAATTCAAATTTTGAAACTGCCACGCCATTTCAGGCCTTGTTTATAATTAAAAATAATTATATTTATTCTCGTACATCGATTCAAACATACTTTTCATCGTTATTATTTAAAATAACTTATTTTAAATATTTAAAATCCACTAAAATAGCCAAATTAAATTTTTTAAACTGGTTCTGATTTTCCAGGTTGTTACAAAGTGGATCGACGTACTCGACTCATCTAATGTAAAATTATAATGGCTAAGGATCTTATTTAGAACAAATTACAATACATCACATATAACAAATTATAGAACAACATATATATTGATACAATAATAGAATACAACATATACATGTGTATTTCATATGAACCATATGCATTCACATCATATCCCTAACAATAAATACACAAATGACAAGAATACAAATCTATAAAAAGGTAATAGCTCCAAAGGAGACAGTCCAAGATGGATCAGCTAACCACAAATCAACAACAAGCTATAACTGGAAACAACTCTGTCTGACCCGAGTATAAAATACATAGGTCTATCTAATTTAAACATATCAGTCAACAAATGATAATGAAATAAATATCAGGTGGACATTAATTCCTTTTTCATGAGAGAAGGAATCTCATAAACATAGACTGACACGAAACACAAATCCGGTAATTTCTTCTTATCAGAAAGGAATACCATAAACCCCAAATGATGGATTTATCAAAATGTAAGACCACGAGATAATACACAGATTACTCGTGAGAGTAAGAACACAATACAGATATTTTCAATAGCACGAATTACCCAAATCCTCCAATTAGGGGTAATTAGTACATAAAATCACATAACCACAACAGGGAAAACTCAGAAATCATTAAGACCGCAGAAACCACAGAAATCACGAGAATCGCAGAAATCACAAGAATCACGGAACATAGGAACTCAATTAAGAGTTCAAATCACAAAAATGAAATCATCATATACACAAAATATCAAATAGCTCGAGGCTATATATGTGTTTGTGTGTGTATTATAATAATCATCTCAAACAAATAATGAAATCATAATTAACAAAAAAAACTCATAAAACCATTGGTTGTTAGATCGAACTACAGGAGGGGCAAGGCAAAGCTATGTTTGCACGTGCTAACCACAAAAATGAGTCGAAGCCTTGCTAGTATTAATATCAACATAAAGCGGTACCTCATAAGATGACCAAAAAGGTCATAATAGCACAGGATTAACTCGAAGGTCCATAGAATTTCCACAGAATTAACCAGAAAAATCTAGTTTTGGCAGATCTATAGAAATGTGCCATAAACAGTGACCCGAATAGCGGTAACTGTGCATCTCATACCACGCATTCTCACTACTGGTTTACTAACCATTAGTCGATTCTGTATGGAAAAATAGAAGAAAACACATGAGAACACAAGAAACTATAACTTCAATTAAACGAGTTTGGAATTAACTAATATCATAAGCCTTCATGTCTCATACCACGAGGTTTATGACATCGTTTAATACAAATCAAGCCTTCTGAAAGGGTGTAAAAATGTGTGTATTTTAATAAGAAAATATACTTAAGAAAAAGATGACTTTAAAATTTGTTTTTCGGAAAATATTTGAAAATCGTCAAGCTTATAAAATTCTTGTATAGACAAAATTATGCATATATTTATAAAACTTCTTTATATAAGTAATCCTTTCCAAAAATAATATTTCTTTACTAAAAATGTCTTAAAACAATTTAAAGTATGTATATGTGTACTTGGAGAAACATGAGGAAAGTTAACACTGGAAACATACGCAAAACACCGCAAAATTCACAAAAAATTCGGGATAAACTTTGCTTCTTTGTTGTTGAAGCAAGTTGCTGATTGACACAAGAAATACAATGTGAAAAACTTGTTTATAAGTGTTGTGACACACATGAATCAGCACTTGAATTCATCACTAAATCAAGTATAACATTGCAACTAAGGATATAATATGAAGAAGATAGACACAAGAAAACACAGGAATCCATTGGGCGTTTTACCCAGTATAGGTCAACCTAACATATGTTCGGGTTGACCCAGGCACGGGAAATTGCCCAGGTCAGAATCACGTCGTCAGTTCAACTTTCTGATCAGTTTCAAGCATTTAAATGAACTCTAAACTTGCTGAAATTTTGCATACACAAACTAGAACAACATAACACATAGGAAAAGAAATTTCATCATTTCGTCAAGGAATTATGAAGTTGTGCAGCCTCAAACATGGACTCAAGCCATGTTTTGCTGCCTTTGAACAAATTCATGTTACGGTTAATGAATTTCAACAAAATCAAGTGCACATTTAACATTATCAACTAGATTCAAGTTAAAAAGCTGGAGAGAGCACCTCACCTTGGTTTTTCAGCGAAGATAGACTAAAAATAACTTGAAATTGGATCTAAGATGGTGTTTGTGTCCTTCTATTTACCTTTAGCACCCGAGCTTAAGCTACAGGGATATGCAAGAAGTGTTTTCACTTACAGTAAAGAGGCTTCACAAGATGGAAGAAGCATGAGATAAATTTTGTGGCTTTGAATAGATTACTTATGTTTAGCACTTGATTTTAGGTCTTAATTCCACTTTAGATTTGGTTTAGGGAAGCTTAGAGGTTTAAGTTACAAGAGGTGGTCATGAATTTATTTTTACTATAAATTGGAAGGAGATGTAGAGAATGACTATAGTAAAGATACCTTTATTTTCCAAAATTCTCCTCTTCTAATTAACACTTACTGGCTAATTAGACCATAATTGGGCAACTTAAGGGAAGGTTTAGGATTAGGAGAAAGATCAGAGGCTGTATGACAATAATAACACTATTTGTACCTGTTTTACACTTCTTTTTGTCAAAACCCATTATTTTACTTTAGAATTTACAAAGTTTAATCATTGTTAAATTATATATTATATTTAAAAATATTTTTAACAACTTTAGATATATATATATATATATATGTTGTTTTAGGTTATTTGTTCTTAGAACTTCCGATTTATCCACCAATGAACAATATACATTCATTTTTGAACAAAATGAAAATTCTTAAAGTTTAGATTGTCTAAAACACGCTATTTTAACATAAATAAATTTCTTAAACACACAATGTTTATTTTATCACAGACATAAATATTTTTCAACAGTATTTATATGTCTTGATATTTATTTCTACACAAGTTTCATTCAAATTCATGGGTTTCTCCAAAAATTTACCATTTGTTTATTGCAATTTAATGAAATAAACTTTTAGGAATTGTATAAATTCCTACTTATCGACAATTCCTCACATTATAAAATTTCAAAAACTTTATTTTGTCATTTCCAATTTTATTTACACTAATATTGAGTATTTAAACTCAATTTACATCTAAATTTCTAAATTAACACATTAAATGCATTTTTGATCACAAAATTCATTTATGCCTCAAATTTGACCCGAAACGCATTATTAAGCTTGTTTTCTCAAGCTTATTTCAAACCAAACACAGTTTTCCATTAAATTCTATTTCTAACCATATTTAAATTATTAAACGATCACTTTATTCAATTTTCTTTCAAGTTAACACCCAAAACCCACATTTAATTATACTTGGATAATTTTATTTAAGTTATCCTTTCAAAATATTACTTAGCACTTGATTAATAAATTATGATCTCATTATAATTCATTATTATTAGTAATAACATGTATCACAAAATCGGGTTGTTGCAGTTAGTATGTAGGCATATTTGTTGTACGCATGTATTGGTAATATACATAATTTGACATATATCTTCACTAACAATGCTAATACATGAATATTGAAAGAAAAAGAATGAACTTGTCTATACATATATTACAACAACAATATTTTTCTACCATATGAGGTGTTCAAATCATTGAGAACATAACCCAGCGATGTTCATATTTATGCTCAGATTTGTAATATAAAATTTGAAGTGTGTCATCATCCTGTTATATAAACTGTCAACCGAACTAAAAAAATCAACGTATTAAGTAAACCGTGCATGTTTTCTAGTAAATTTATGAAAAATAAAAAAACTAAACCTACAGTATATATTTCAGTAGTATAAAAATAATCATAAACTATGAAAGATTATAATTAAGATATTTATGCACTTTTAGAAAGAAGCATTGCTGACATAAAGACTCTTTATTATACAAACAGTTCTCAAAATCTATGATACTATACTATTTAAAAAAACTCCACTTATTGTTCTAGTATATAAATATACGAAATGACACGATGTAAGAATGAACATATATTTAATTTCATGTGGAACTTAGAGTGAAAGTAAATTTTAACAATAACATTTACTAGTTTTAGTTCAAGTTCGAATCAAAATTGACTTGGATTCTTTTCGTCACATATGTTTTCTGTTTGCATTATTCATTTATATTCAATTCACTTCGCTTTTCGTTTCAAGGGCATATAACAATTTTCTTATTTTAACATAATGTAATCGAACAATTTATTTAGTATTTTGATTGCTTTTGCTGTCATTTTCTATTAATGACTTCTATTTCAATTTGAGGCAATAAACAATCATATCTACTTGGAGTGTAATATCAGTGGATATACGTGAGAATATGTTTCAATAGCAGTTAAACTTATGCTTAAGTTTAATTATTATTAGATGCTACGTATTGTTTTTATCAAATCAATACATCCAAATTGTTTTATTAAATCAGCACACCCAATCTACTTTATTACGCACACACACACACAAGTTCACTCTTTTGTTATTTTTATTTTTATCGGAATTTGTTAAAAGGGAAAAGGTATTTGGATAAAAGAGTGAAAAAAAATTCTTTAATTACATAAAATAATTGAGCATGTTTCTACTTAGATAATTTTGATACCGAAATAATCAAATTTTTAATTCTTCCCTTCCAAAATTAATATCAAATTACCAAATTAAATGTTTCATCATTATATTTGTTCTCTCGTTTTTCACGTACTTATATACTTCTCCGAAATAGGTTTTTCATCCTCAAAATATTGAAATGGTAGTCCTCTATTTTAAGTAATTACTAAAATTAATAATATAAAGGATTACACATATTAATTTCAATATCTATTTTCTTAGTCTTAACCAAAATCTTGTCTATTTTCATTTAAGATTTTACTACTGTTGTTTTAATTAATGAAATTTGAAGTAATAAGATATTATAACAATTGATGTTTGGGGACTATATAAATTTTAGAATGTGAAATTATTATTATTATTTGTTCATATTACATTGAATAATCTATTTATCTATTACATAATGATTCTTATATCAGTTCCCTTTGATTATTCCCTTTGATATCAATTAAATAACTTGATAACCTTTAGTAGACATATTCATATATTATAATCAAACAACTGAATACAAAAGGTAGAAAATTGCATTATATATGATTCTAAAATTAACAGCTAAAAAAAGACATGTTACCAAATTAAATAATTTCTATGTTTACTCTAGTGAATTTATAAAAATACCCTTTTAAGCTATGCATTTATTTTTAGAACTAGAAGTATAAAAGATGTGAATGTGTCATTGTTCCTTGGAATTGACATAGATGTGCATTAGGAATTTCACAATTTGAAAATTTAACTTTTTCAATATGTATATCATTTAAGCTTATGGATCATGTAATAAGTAATGTAAACTACAAGCGCCGCTGATCGACGCTAAAAAAGCGCGATATTGTAATAAATTCTGCAAGCGTACAGGTGTGTAGTATGCTGGTCGAACACAGGGAGGATAAATTAAATTTTGTTATTTATATATTCCTTGGGCGAGTTAGACAAGACTGGAGGGTGATTAAAATTGAAATTGCAACTTGGTTCAAAAAAAAACTAATTGAATCAATGACCAAATAACAATTATCAATAAAACAAATTAAAACTGCAATTGAATTCACAACGAATTCGAATCTAATCGAATCTATAATCAATTTAATGATTAGGAAATAAACAGATTGCTGGAAATAGACTTGAAAAATAGAAATAAATTAACAGGAAAATAAAATTGCAATAACAATTGTGTTCTAGCAAATCTAATTAACTAGACAACACCACTTATCATAAAAATGCAGAAAAGAGAAAATAGAGAAAAAAAAATTGATTCCCGGATCCTTTTTACAATGAGAGTACAACGGTATTTATAAGATAAAATGCAAACCTCAAACCTTAATCCAATATATGCATATATGGCCCTTTTAATAGCAATTATTTCTCTTATATTAATCAGCAATTATTCCTCCTATATTAATTGGCACTTATTCCACCAATCAGCAATTATTCCTCCAATCAGAATTATTCTTCCCATCAGCAATTATTCCTCCCATATCTTCCTTGTTTGACATGTGATTAATTGAAGGGAGATAAGATCGCATGTGATTAATTCTTCCAAACAAGGACGTTTATTAGATTCCAAAGGCAACATAGGATAAAATATTCAAAATTGGTCTTCTTCTTATGTAATATCTTTGCTTTTCGGGGTGCATGAGAATTGATGAACATACTGTGAAAATATATGAAAATACCCAATGTAAAATTTATTTATTTACAATAAAGATAAATTATAAACATAAAAAATTAACACTTTTACATGTTAATCAAATACCCCTACACTTATCTTTTACTCGTCCTCGAGTAAAAAGAAAGAAAGAAAAAAATGAAAAGCTAAACTAGATAGGTCACACTTTCATAGGAAGCACGATTGCATTGAGCTTATGCAACAAGCCATTAAACCTCTAGGTGTCCCTAGTAGGACGAGTGGCGTCTCGTGAGGGTTTTCAGCGGATACTACCCACAAAATCCAAATGTAGTATGTGGATCTAATGCAACTACATGAATGCAACGGATATATACAAAAAAAATAATGACAACACGACTTGTTTCGGAAAAGTGGTACAACAATTTAAGTTAACAATTTCTAGTCAGTTGATTTTATTTTAGATACCTCAACTTGTCATAAATTTTCAACACAATTCAAGTTTTCAAATGTTAAATTCCAGTTTGGCCAGTTGGTTCGGTTGATAAATAGTGCAGCCATGAAATGGATTCTTAGTTTGCTTGTCACAATTTGTGAAGTGGTATTCTAATTTCCTTGTGTATGGCTAGTCAAATCAATAAGGTCAAGAAATGTTTGGGCATCATCACTTATTCTCTTTATAAAGTTAAAATTTATGATTAAGTACACACACCAAACTTTAAAGACCAAGGTATACCACCCATACACGGCCTTGCGGACTGACGGAGAGTTAGGACAGAGCTTGGCGGATTGTGCAGACCGACGCTGACTTTGTCAACAACATGTCGGTAATCCTTAGGTGTCCAATCTCATAAAATGAGACCAAGATATTTCAATGCTGAGTTTGTCAACAACATGTCGGATAGAGTTTGGCGGGTTTGCACACCAACGCTCGATATACAAGCAATGTTGGATACCCTTGGATTGCTATTATTATTATTGAAAATATAAGATTAAGAGAGAGATACGCGAATTCAACTTAACACAACTTAGTTTTAAAGATTCGAAAAGCCAATATAAGTATTTTAAGTCCTCCACTTATTTAAACAAAGACTACAATATAGAATAGATTTCATGGCCATCACCTAAGAATCTCCCTATGTACCACTTACAATATTATCCTTCAAAATTCAACTTTTCATTATATTTCTTATTCAATCTTAGTTGAGAGAAAAAAATACTATCAACTGACAAAAATTGTAAACTTATTTAGCAGTATCAATCTAAAATGAGTCATGTTTTTTTTTAAAAAAAAAATGGCATGTTACTATGACCTAAAATGCATGATTGTTTAATCTAAATGCATGAAAACGAAAAGAAGAAAAAAAATTAAAGAAAAATGAAAAGGATGCAATGCAGACTCCCCCCACACTTGGACTAAACAGTGTCCACACTATAAACACGTTTCCTAAATGTGAAAGATAAAACCCAAAGATGGATTAAATGCAAAATGATTTGTAAAATAAAATGCAATTTAGCAACTATATGCATGTGAAAATCATATGCAAGATGAAATCTACGAAGATGATAAATGGTTTGTGAAGGATGAAATTTCTTTTCCCCCCACACTTGTTCTTATCGAAATTGTTGAGTGCTAGTTTATTACCTCCAAACTCGTGACGTATCATAGGCATGTCAATAGATTCTAAAATCAAAATCTTCCATATGAAGAGTTTATTGTGACAATGATTTGTGTTATTCAGGCGAAGATTATCAAAATCCCATAAATTTGAGCGTTTAACCACAATTTCTTTTGATGATATGGAATTACGATTATCTTTGAGATGTTCCATATATTCATTCTCGTCATTTAAAAGTTTAAGTTCGTCTTCAAAAATTTCTTCAAAAGACATAGTGGATATGTTTATTGAGGCAAGAGAAATTTATTGAAGTGCTAAATCTAATGCATCTTCTTCAACTGTTTCAATCACGTCAACTTCTCCTATTTCAGAATATTTGGGTTGATGAAAAATATTCAATTCAATGGTTAAGTGCCCAAACGATAGTCGAAGTTGGCCGCTCCTACAATTTATGATAGCGTTTGAGGTTGCTAAGAAGGGACGACCCAAAATCAATGCAATTTGACTACCATGACTCAAAACAGGCTCGTTTCTAGAACTATGAAATCGACAGGGAAGTAAAATTGTTCAGTTTGAATCAAAACGTCTTCAATTATACCCATTGGTTTTTTAAAAGATCGATCAGCTAACTGAAGAGTGATGTTTGTTGGTTTAATCTCCCCTAATCCAAGTTGACGATAAACAGTGTAAGGAAGAAGATTTACACTGGCACCAAGATCAAGTAAGGCATGAGATATGTGAATGTTTCCTATTTTGCAATCAATTGTAGGGCAACCGGGGTCCTTGTACTTGACTGGGGTAGGATTCGAAAGAATGGAGCTTGTATTCGCAGTCAGAAAGGCAATTTTAGGAACACTAGTGGCTCGTTTTCGGGTGCATAGCTCTTTGAGACACTTGGCATATTGAGGAATTTGTTCGATGGTGTCTAAGAGTGGAATATTGACATGAACTTATTTGAAGATTTCAAGAATTTTTTCGAAATTTACATCCTTCTTCTTATTGTTAAGTTTGTGAGGATAAGGGTCTATTAGTTTATAGACTCTTCCAGAATTTTGGTTGTTTGAAGAAGAAGGTTTCGATGTGGAAAGTGATTGAGGTACAGGAATAGAAGGTGAGATGATGGGATTGCCAACATTAGAGGAGGAGATATTGTCGGGGTTTCGGACATTAGAAGAAGAGGTGTTGGGATTGCCAATATTCGAAGAAGATGGGGTTTCATAAGGTTCCAAGGAGTTGGCATTGGTTGCCATCGCAAGAGTGTCAAGCTTTTCAATTGGGGTTGAAATCGAATGGTTGTCGGGATTGCCAACATTATTGTCAATCATTTTTCTAGACCTCAGGGTGGTGACAACGTTAACCGAATTATTTCCATCCTCACGAGAATTCACAATACATGAGTTATATTTTGGATTCACCTCGGGTTGACTAGGCAACTTTCCCTTCTCGTTACTTTTCATTAGTTGCATCATCATATTCATCATTTGGTCAAGTTTAGCATTGTGAGAGTTCATTTTAGCTTCATGAGAGTTCACCTGTTTCTCTAAACACACAATGTCTTGTGACGGTTGAGTAGATTGAGTTGATGATTGAATATTGGGGTGCCTATAAGGTTGTTTGGTTTGAGGTGCAGATTGAGAGGATTGAGAATTGGGAGATGGAGCAAGGTAATTCGGATTTGGAATAAAAGGTTGCATGTGAGATGGGTTTGCCGAATTATTAGGATTTGACCATGAAAAGTTTGGGTGGTTCCTCTATCTAGGGTTGTACGTGGATGAGTAAGGATTATTTTGAGCTATAGAATTGGCTTGGTCTTGAGAGTAATATTGGGGTAACCCTTCTTCGACTTGAGGGGTTTGATTTTCTAAAGGAACGTGATTTAGGTCCATGACATGCACTCCTCTAGTAGAAGTACGAGGGGGAACACGAATAGACTCCCACTGCATGTCCTTTTCAGAATAATCCTCTAAGAATTTCCAAGCTTCATTGGCTGTTCTAGACATAAAATCTCCTCCATACATTGATTCTAGTTGAGTTCTAGTCTGATAGTTTAGACCCTCATAAACAATTTGACATAAGTGATCTTTTATGATTCCATGATGAGGACAACTATACAGTAATTTGTTGAACCTATCACAGTATTTTGAAAAAGTTTCCCCCTCATTTTGAGAAAATTGATTTATTTCAGTTCGAATTTTTAGAGTCTTGTTGAAAGGGAAAACTTTTTCAAGAACACAGTAACAAATTCATCCCAACTTCGTATGGAATGTTTTGGAAGAGAATTTAGCCATCTTTTAGCGCTTTCAAGTAGTGCGAATGGGATTAGCCTTAGCTTGATTGATTCGTTAGATAATTGTTGCATTTTTGTTGTGGACGAATACAATTCAAATTCACTTAAAAATTCATAAGCATTTTCAGAACCAGTGAATTTTGGTACCCCTTGAACAAACGAATGTTTAAGCTCAAAGTTGTTTCCTTCAGCTGGTGGGAACACGATGACAGAGGGTTGAACGGTCCTAGTTGGATAACATCGATCTCGAAGAGACAAGGGTCTATCCATATTGAGATTATGCAAGTTTTGATTTGTTTGATTTTGATCCATCTCGTTTTGAAAGTTTTGGTTTACTTGAGAACCTCTAGGAGAATTGTGTTGGCTAACACTTTTTTCGCTTATTGATGTTAAATGCAAACAAAGAAAATCCTAGACTTAAGGTTGACACAAGAAGCTCCTAATCAAAATAAATAACGAACTCAAGTGGATCTTATTAATTGACAATCTCGATTTGAAGGGGGAAGAGGGTCTTATGGCCGTTCACGTATAGTATAAATACTAAGGGATACGACTAATGTTTTACGGGAAGTATGCAATCTCTTTTGCTAGAAGATCAATAAATTGAACTAATAAATATCCGCGATCAAATCCTTGAGAAGATCAATTTCACAAAAAACACTCTTGCAGTTAAATATTTTGCAAATCAAATTAAATAAATAAATTGAAAAAGTTAATTTGCTAGAATGTCGAATAATTCCTGATGTAATATGTATCACCGTCCTCTACAAAAGGAATAGAACGAATTCCACACAGCAAAATAAATTTTTAAATCTAAGCTATTTAACCCAATTTGTTTGTCCTATTGAGCTTGAGTTTTTGCTCCTAAGGCCAACGTCTAATCAATTTTTTATTTAAGTCCAGGGAGTATGCAAATGACAAAGTTTAATTTTTTTTTTTTTTTTGGAACCAAGGAAAGGTAATGACTTCCTCACCTTATGTTTGTTATGGTTGTGCTCGTAACTAGATTTATTTCAGAATGCAGCCAAAACAACAGTCAAAAACAAATAATTGCATAAATTAAAATTTTACAAGCAAGCCGCTGCCGCTACAAAATTTTTTTTACAAGCAATATCTATATATTTTTTCGCAGCAGAGCACCTATAGAGTTCAAAAATTATTACAGTCGGGCATGGCTGTCCATCCAAAAAAAATGAGTAGCGTCAATGATTGAAATCTCACTATTTGCAATTTCTTTTGATTTCTGAATTCTTGATTTGTTGTTTGAATTCCTTTTGCTTTGGCCTTGAATCTTCTTCTTCTTCTTTTTTTTAACATAAAAGAAACAAACTAAACGAAAAGAGGAAAAAAAATCTCAAGAGGAAAAGAAACTAACTCAGCTAGAGAAAAAAAAAACTAAACTCAAAATAAATTAATAAAGCTAATAAACAAAGCTTGACTCAACAAGACCAAAAGTAAAAATAAGCTCAACAAAAATGATGATAATGAAAACCGGCTCACAACAAATCTGCACAACTCAAAAATGGCAACCAACTTCACAAATATGCCACTCAACCAAAAATCTTGACCCTTTCTATATTTATTCAAATCAACCCACGTCAAAAGATGGAACAAATCAATTGCTCAAAATAATCAAAGTCACCACATCTAGTTTCTCCACTTTACACGCCTTAATAAAAGGATACAAATCACGCACCAATCAATAAAAATCAAGTTGACCTCTTTCCTTTCCTTATTTTTTTCAGTGGAACTAAAAACCAGCTTATTGAAAACGAGCAAGCTAATCCAACCAATTTTGTAGCACACCATACTTAAACATACACCACCAAAACTAGTTGAATAAACATATGAAAGCACTCAACAGACTGCAATTACACCCAAAAAAGGAAATCTCGCCCTTTTTTCTTTTTCTTTTATTGTTTATTTTTGGAATCAAATAAAATAAAATAAATGAACTCAAAAAGAATCAGTACACGCCCAAACAATCTCGCATAAACAATGCTCAACTTTTAACGCACCCCTTTGTAACACCCCGTATTTCAGTTAATGCTAAAATTCACTAATTGCAGAATAAATAATCTCAAATGTGAGAATTGGGGGAAACGGCCTGCGTCATTGCGTTCGTCTCGGAAAAATACGCAGAATAGAGTCCGAAATTTTGTAAATCTGAGTCCGTATGGCCCAGTTATGGCCCAATGAAGTTTGCAGAAATTTAAAGTTAAAAACAGATTTAAAATTCAAATTCAGATTCAGAAAATAGAACTAGCGGGGCAGGCGGGAAAGTTCCCGCCCTAGCCATGTCGACAGGGCTATCGACAGGCCTGTCGACCTGGAGGTCGACTGCCCTGTCGACTTGCCTGTCGACACAGGGTGTCGAGCCAGATTGCCTGGGTGCACCAGGTTTGGTTTTCTGGCTAGGGCTGGGCTGTGTTCTAGAGACTTCCTAAATCTGACGGACCTAATCTAACCTAGGGTTGATCTAAGGGCCTAAAACACTTGCCTAATCCTATAAATAAGACCCTAAGCTAACCCTAAATGATCATAATCCTATCTCCTAACTAAACTATGGCAAAATTTTCTATGATCATGGCCTCCACCCAAAACCCTAGCCTCCATCCTCTTATGAAACTATTTCTATGAAGGCTTTCATGTTCATACAAGCATTTTTGAGTTGTTTAAGGGATCATTAGCTTGCATTCATCATCAAGTTGCAAGCTTTATGTTCAAGGCTAGAGTTTTTGGGTAATTTGTGGCAAGGGTTTGCTTATGGGAGCTTAGTGGTGAGTTCCTATAGCTTTAATAATCAATTGTTAAATTGATTATGGTAGGATATGATAAGATATGGCTATGTTTGTGGATAAATGTGTTCACGCAAGTTTAGTATAGTGTATGTTATTTGTTTTGCAAGTTTTATGCTACATGCAAGTTTAATGCCATGTTTTATGATGCAAAACACTATGTTGAACATTTATGCATATGTAACATGTTATGAAAACTATATGTGATAATATATGCAAGTTATATGTAACATGATATGCAAGTTATGCATGTGGTTTTATGCATGCTAAGTATTTGGTTTTATGCATGCTAAGTATTTGGTTTTGTGCATGCTAAGTATGTGGTTTTGTGCATGCTAAGTATTTGGTTTTATGCATGCTAAGTGTTTGGTTTTATGCAAGTTATGATGCAAGTTCATATGCAAAGTTATGATGCAAGTTCATATGCAAAGTTATGATGCAAGTTCATATGCAAGTTTATGTGCAAGTTCATATGCAAGTTTATGTGCAAGTTCATATGCAAGTTTATGTGCAAGTTCATATGCAAGTTTATGTGCAAGTTCATATGCAAGTTTATGTGCAAATTCATATGCAAGCTTATGTACAAGTTCATATGCAAGTTTGTCTCTTTTTATGATATGCATAATGCAAGTTTGGGTTAAATACTAGTTGGGTTTAATGTATGTTCATATATGCAAGTTGACACCTTTTGAACCCATGATAAAGTTATATGCTATGTTGGCTAAACCCATGACATTTATGATGAATCTTCCCTTTATTTTTTCGTGTTATGAGAACGAATTACGTGGGGAACGATGGGGCTAATATGCATGCTAATAAAATGATGTGAAATGGGTATGATTAAGCATACCACAAAGTAATTGGACATAATTGGGAATTTACCTATTGAGTTAGGTCTACCCATATTATGAAGTTGGGAATTTACCTATTAAGTTAGGTCTACCCATACTATGGAATTGGGAATTTACCTATTGAGTTAGGTCTACCCATATTCTTAAAAATGTATAAATTTATTAGGGACAATTAATACAAATTATGGGGGGGTGATTAATTAGGTGTAATTAATCAACTAAGACACGAGGTTGGGCCCTTTTGTAGCATAAGACTGCCCGGAACCGACCGGCAAATCCAGCGGCTACAAATGATTGGTCCAATGTGAGAGGTCTTAGTCATAAACTAAATACGTGACAAGTGTAAAGACACGAGGTTAGACTCTGTTATGGTGTAAGGCTGCCCGGAACCAACCGGCATATCCAGCTGCCATAAAAGACAGTCTAATGTGAGAGGTCTTTACAAAGGTTACGATCTTAATTAATTAAGAAACACTTAACCAAAGTAGCATGTAGTGGGGCATGAGGGGTTAAGTGGGTGCCTTGGGTGGCATGTAGAAACTAGTGGGGGTGCCCTGGGTGGCATGAGAAAACTAGTGGGTTGCCTTGGGTGGCAATAGAAAATACGATTAGAATACTTAACCAAAGTGGAACATGTAATTAAACATGGGTAAAGGGTTAAGTAAGTGCTCTGGGTGGCATGTGGAAATCTAGTGGGTGCCTTAAGTGGCAATTGAAATATGATTAGATGACTTAACTAAACCTTAACATGTAGGTGGGCATGATTATAAAAGGGGTTAAGTGGGATACACTAGAAAATTAACAAGCTTAGGTGGAAGCTTGTGGGGGCCCATTTCAACCAATATCCAAACGTATCTTAGTGGGCTCGACTCTAGTCGAGTGACGGGACACGCATATTGGGCTTGACTATAAGAGGCCAAACCGGGGTAGCGGTGGCAACGCGAGTCCAACGGGTTTCATCTGCGTGTGTGGACCCGGGATGGTAGGTAAGACGTTGTTGCATCGTGTAGATATAACCCGTGCACCATTTGTTGTATCGGGCTAGCCACTTTGGGGAGTGATACACCCCATTGTGGGGCCAGCACGGATATCTACGGTAGGGAGCCGATCGCTTGGGAGTAGTGGGTACACCTAGTGGAGACAGGGGCAGACGACACCTATGTAGTGAGCTAGGGGTACACGAAACTACTGGGTAAAATTACTAAGTACACTTAGTGGGATCAACCTTTAAGTGGGAATTACCCTTGGGTGGGTAGAACTGGTGTGGTGCAGTGTAGGAATTACCCTTGGGTGGGTAGATCTGGGGTGGTGCAATCTAGTAATTATCCTTGGGTGGATAAATGCGTCTTTTCGGTTATCTTAGTACATCCTGTGTTTAGTTGGCTACTTAGGGTAGTCATTATCCCCAGAGGTACCGTACCTTGTTTATATCATACCCTAATTACTTTAATGATTGTATTGTTAGGGTTATAGGACTCACTCAAACTTATGTCTGACCCCGTTGTTTCTTTATCTTTTTCCCAACCCTCAGGTTTTTCAGAGTGGGCCTAGCACTAGTGGGCTTTGATCAGACTGCTTTATCTATCTTTTGGAGCTTGGACCATGGATGTAAAGCTCAGTTTATCTTTTCTATTATGGCTATTAGGTTATGTAGTGGGATTATGTACTTTTGTTTTTATCAGGATGGATATTATGTACTTGACTCTTATTTATGGTTTTGGTGTAACCAAACATGTTCTACTTTCCGCTGAAATGAAATGATGTTTTAAATTCTCAAGTATTACTTATATCTGTCTTGTTGTAATTTTTCTGTTCTATATTCACTTAAAATACTCCACTGATGTTATGGCATTCCCTTTGTGAGTGACCGTAGCGGGTGTGGGGTGTTACACGTGGTATTAGAGCAAAGGTTACCAGAACAGATAAAATTTTTAGAAAAACTATTTTCTAAGAATATTTTTGAAAGGAGTATTTTCAAAAAAAAAAACATGTCTTTTAAGAGAAAAGTTTTTGAAAGAAAAGCATAATCCCCAATAGCCATATCTATATCTTTCGAATTCTCCGTTTCGAATTTCTTCCTCTCTCGTTTTGAATTTCCCCTCCGTGTATAGATGATCTTTCTAAGATAGATAAGAATGGAAAACCACTTCAAGGGACTTAGACGTTAGTCGGATTAGAAGTCGGTTCAAGAAGAAGGAGGACTGGTAGGTACCTATTGGATAGACGATGGGAGGAAGGCTCAAATAGTTGTTTGATTAATGAAGGATGAAACCTCATTTTGATCGGAGGTTATGAGCGGAGAATGGAAAGGAGAAGGCGAGTAGTTATCCTTTTGGGAAGGAATGGGACATCTTATTAGGATTGTCCAAAGTGGCAAGGGCAAGGTACGGAATCTCCTGGAGGGTGGTTGTATTCCCTCACGACTAGGGTACCAGATGGGGATAGGACCGTCTAGGTTGGAATTTGGATTTCTTTATTATCCGATTCGAACTTTATTTGATCCTGACGCATCGAGTTCGTTTATCTCATCATTGTTAGTTGAGTCAATGCACTTAGACACCAGTTTAGTAGAGGATCCCCTAGTTGTTTCAAACCCAATTGGGGCTCCATGATGTGTTTAGGTTTGAAAGTTGCTATACTTAGCGTTGAGTTTAGATGTGATGCTTTTGGGCTTCACGAGCTATGGGTTAGTTTTGGGCATGGACTGGTTATCCAGTTGGGGTGCCGTTCTTGATTTTGAAGGGAGAGTTGTTGGGCTTATGACCCGTTTAGGTAACACTCTCGAGAATCTCTTGTAATCCCATGGAATCTGTTATGCTAAGCTATCTAGAATCGCTTGACACATCGGTCGAGGGTTTGCGAACTGTTAGGGTGGTCCGGGAATACACGGATGTGTTTGAGGAGGTGAAGGGCTTACCTCCGGAGCGGGAGACTGACTTCCGAATATACCTGGTAGACAATGCCAAACCAGTATCTTGGCCAGTGTGCCACATGGCTCCTCGTGAGAGGAGGGAACTCCATAAGCAAGTAGGCGATTTGCTTGAGAAGGGGTTCATAAGACGAAGTATATTGGAGTGGGGTGCTCCAGTAGTTTTTGCTATGAAGGTGGATGGGTCCCTCAGACTTTGTGTAGGCTAAAGAGAACTAAATAAACACACAAAGAAGAATAGACACCCATTGCCGAGGATTGGTGATCCCTATGATCAGTTGGTTGGCGCCTCAGTGTTTTCGCAGTGGACTCAGCCACGGAGTTTCATCAGTTGAGAGTGGCTGAGGATAGTATGGAGAAGACTACCTTTAGGACTCCGGATGGTTTTTATGAGTGGCTGGTGATGCCATTTGGTTTGACAAACGCCCCCGCATACTTTGTTGATTTGATGAGAAGGGTGTTCAGGGACTACCTAAATAAGTTTGTGATGGTCTTTGTAAATGACATCTTGGTCTTTTCTAGGAGCGGAATAAGTTTTCGTGTGTGCTCAATAGGCTGAGCAAAGCCAGTATGGGATAAACGATGGTTTTGGAGCGAGACTGGCGAGGACATCCAGAGTCGGACAAGGGCTTAATTATTTAGCCGTTTTTACTAGTATCATCTCACGTAGGTCGTCTAGGTTCGAAGGAGGCATCCCTTGGGTGTTTGTCTGATATTGGTTTAGGCCTTTGGGGCTTGCATTCGGGGGATGTCGAGTTCGACTAGGGTGGTCTGCGTAAGAGATGGATAGTTGTGACGATTTTGCATGGGAGAATATCCTGATTTTCTCTAGGAGTGGAGAAGAGCATGCCCTACATCTTAGGGAAGTATTGGAGACTCTCCAGGCGCATAGTCTTAAGACAGCAAAAGTGAATAGGATTCTTAGCGTCCTATGAGTTTGAGATAGCGTATACCCATAGCAAGGGTAACGTGGTATCAGACGCCTTAAGTAGAAAAAGGTTGTCCTTGAATTCATTGTCCGACGGAGCTTAGAGTTTATTTCTATGTTTGACTTTAGACCTACCATTGACTATATACCCAGTTTGCTAGCATCATTGGAGGTCAGGCCTACTCTTTTGGGGTGGATTGGAGAAGCATAGAGGGACGACCCACAGTTGGTTGAGTTGGTAGAGAAGCTCATAAGGGGGGAGTCGTCCAGCCATTTGAGTAGGTACGCCCTAGACGATAGGGGGTGCTTGCGTAGAGATGGTAGACTTTGTACCGCAAGACGAGGGTTTGAGGAAGCCTATTCTTGATGATGCACATCGTTCGAAGATGACCATTCATCCCGGTAGGGACAAGATGTACCAAGACATGAGGCGAGTTTTCTTTTGGGCCGGTATGAAGAAAGACATGGCCGAGTATGTCGCTAGAGGCTTGGTGAAAGCGGAGCAGAAGAAACCCGGTGGGGTGCCTCACCCATTGGAGGTTCCGCTATGGAAGTGGGATAGTGTCTCGATGGATTACCAAGATCGAGGAAGGGTAATACGGGAATTTGGGTGGTAGTAGACAGAATTACTAAGAGCGCCCATTGTATACCCGTGAAGAGTAAAAGAATTGTTCCATGGCTAGCTTCAGTTCACATTCGAGAGATTATTAAATTGCATGGTGTACCTTCCAGTATAGCGAGCGATTGAGATCCTATCTTCACTAGCGAGTTCTGGAGAAGTTTGCAAGAAGCAGTGGGGACTCAATTGTGTCTGAGCACCGCATATCATCCTCAGACGGACGGCCAGACTGAGAGGGTGAATCGTGTCCTAGAAGACCTTTTGAGGCTTTGTATCTTAGATTTTGGAGGTACATGGGAAGAGCATCTTCCATTGGTGGAGTTCGCATATAATAATAGCTTTCAGTCCAGTGTTGGTATGGCTCCTTTCGAAGCTCTTTATGGAAGGCCTTGTCGATCACCTACATGTTGGTGGGAATCTACGGATAAGATCTTTCTTGGGCCTGATATGGTTAGGGAGACTTCTGAAAAGATTGACTTGATTCGAAGAAGGATGAAAGCAGCGCAGGATAGACAAAAATCTTATGCGGACAAGAGGAGGACGGACTTTGAATTTGAAGTTGGGGACATGGTCTTTGTCAAAGTGTCTCCGTTACGGAATGTGGTTCGCTTTGGATCTGTTGGGAAGTTAGCACCAAGATTCGTAGGGCCATTTCCCATTAAGGAAAGAATTGGACGGATGGCATATAGAGTGGAGTTGCCCGACAGACTTAGTGGTGTACATGATGTATTCCATGTGTCCCATTTGAGGAAGTGCTTACATGAGACCGCAGAGGTGGTAGAGCCGAGCTTGCTTAAAGAAGTGGAAGTAGAGCGTGATGCGACTATTCGACGAGCTCCTACCCGCATCCTTGGGTCAGAGACTAGGAAATTGAGGAATCGGGAGGTTCAACTAGTCAAAGTACAATGGGGAGAAGACGAGAGCAACGCAACTTGGGAAACGGAAGCGAAGATGCGTTCATTGTACCCGTTCCTTTTTGAGGGTATGTCTTTTAACTTCTCCTTTATCGTTTGTCTAGTACTTATCTTATCTTTAGTATGTCCTCTCATTTGTACCTTTGACCTTTAGATAGGGTAAACCTATGATTGAAACATGTGTTTGAGACATGTTATGTTTGATGGATGCATGTGGATGCAAGTGGTTGCTAGTGGTTGCTCGTGGATGCATATATACACACTCTAGGCACTAGATCGGCTCAATCACTTCATATTGCATATTGCATAAAATTGTGTGTAGGAAGCTATATTTATGGATGTATAATGATTGTGTTATCATATGGATGATGCATTTTGGTGAATGGTTGTGCACTCATGTAGATATTGTATGTGTCGATAGGGTTCTTTCGCATACATAATGGATGCATGGCACTATCATGGTTTTCATATGTTCATACATTAGATAGGGAACATATACACACACTTTTTGCATATGCTCATACATCATTAGAAATTTTGATTTAAGGACAATGGATGCTCGTGATTGATGGACTGAGTAGATGGTTGTTTGGATGGTAGGATATGCATTCTCCTTAGCTTAGAGATTTCGGGGACGAAATCCTTTAAGGAGGGGAGAATGTAACACCCCGTATTTCAGTTAATGCTAAAATTCACTAATTGCAGAATAAATAATCTCAAATGTGAGAATTGGGGGAAACGGGCTGCGTCATTGCGTTCGTCTCGGAAAAATACGCAGAATAGAGTCCGAAATTTTGTAAATCGGAGTCTGTATGGCCCAGTTATGGCCCAATGAAGTTTGCAGAAAATTTAAAGTTAAAAACAGATTTAAAATTCAAATTCAGATTTAGAAAATAGAACTAGCGGGGCAGGCGGGAAAGTTCCCGCCCTAGCCATGTCGACAGGGCTGTCGACAGGCCTGTCGACCTGGAGGTCGACTGCCCTGTCGACTTGCCTGTCGACACAGGGTGTCGAGCCAGATTGCCTGGGTGCACCAAGTTTGGTTTTCTGGCTAGGGCCGGGCTGTGTTCTAGAGACTTCCTAAATCTGACGGACCTAATCTAACCTAGGGTTGATCTAAGGGCCTAAAACACTTGCCTAATCCTATAAATAAGACCCTAAGCTAACCCTAAATGATCATAATCCTATCTCCTAACTAAACTATGCCAAAATTTTCTATGATCATGGCCTCCACCCAAAACCCTAGCCTCCATCCTCTTATGAAACTATTTCTATGAAGGCTTTCATGTTCATACAAGCATTTTTGAGTTGTTTAAGGGATCATTAGCTTGCATTCATCATCAAGTTGCAAGCTTTATGTTCAAGGCTAGAGTTTTTGGGTAATTTGTGGCAAGGGTTTGCTTATGGGAGCTTAGTGGTGAGTTCCTATAGCTTTAATAATCAATTGTTAAATTGATTATGGTAGGATATGATAAGATATGGCTATGTTTGTGGATAAATGTGTTCATGCAAGTTTAGTATAGTGTATGTTATGTGTTTTGCAAGTTTTATGCTACATGCAAGTTTAATGCCATGTTTTATGATGCAAAACACTATGTTGAACATTTATGCATATGTAACATGTTATGAAAACTATATGTGAGAATATATGCAAGTTATATGTAACATGATATGCAAGTTATGCATGTGGTTTTATGCATGCTAAGTATTTGGTTTTATGCATGCTAAGTATTTGGTTTTGTGCATGCTAAGTATGTGGTTTTGTGCATGCTAAGTATTTGGTTTTATGCATGCTAAGTGTTTGGTTTTATGCAAGTTATGATGCAAGTTCATATGCAAAGTTATGATGCAAGTTCATATGCAAAGTTATGATGCAAGTTCATATGCAAGTTTATGTGCAAGTTCATATGCAAGTTTATGTGCAAGTTCATATGCAAGTTTATGTGCAAATTCATATGCAAGCTTATGTACAAGTTCATATGCAAGTTTGTCTCTTTTTATGATATGCATAATGCAAGTTTGGGTTAAATACTAGTTGGGTTTAATGTATGTTCATATATGCAAGTTGACACCTTTTGAACCCATGATAAAGTTATATGCTATGTTGGCTAAACCCATGACATTTGTGATGAATCTTCCCTTTATTTTGTCGTGTTGTGAGAACGAATTACGTGGGGAACGATGGGGCTAATATGCATGCTAATAAAATGATGTGAAATGGGTATGATTAAGCATACCACAAAGTAATCGGACATAAGTCGGAATTTACCTATTGAGTTAGGTCTACCCATATTATGAAGTTGGGAATTTACCTATTAAGTTAGGTCTACCCATACTATGGAATTGGGAATTTACCTATTGAGTTAGGTCTACCCATATTCTTAAAAATGTATAAATTTATTAGGGACAATTAATACAAATTATGGGGGGGTGATTAATTAGGTGTAATTAATCAACTAAGACACGAGGTTGGGCCCTTTTGTAGCATAAGACTGCCCGGAATCGACCGGCAAATCCAGCGGCTACAAATGATTGGTCCAATGTAAGAGGTATTAGTCATAAACTAAATACGTGACAAGTGTAAAGACACGAGGTTAGACTCCGTTATGGTGTAAGGCTGCCCGGAACCAACCGGCATATCCAGCTGCCATAAAAGACAGTCTAATGTGAGAGGTCTTTACAAAGGTTACGATCTTAATTAATTAAGAAACACTTAACCAAAGTAGCATGTAGTGGGGTATGAGGGGTTAAGTGGGTGCCTTGGGTGGCATGTAGAAACTAGTGGGGGTGCCCTGGGTGGCATGAGGAAACTAGTGGGTTGCCTTGGTGGCAATAGAAAATACGATTAGAATACTTAACCAAAGTGGAACATGTAATTAAACATGGGTAAAGGGTTAAGTAAGTGCTCTGGGTGGCATGTGGAAATCTAGTGGGTGCCTTAAGTGGCAATTGAAATATGATTAGATGACTTAACCAAACCTTAACATGTAGGTGGGCATGATTATAAAAGGGGTGAAGTGGGATACACTAGATAAATTAACAAGCTTAGGTAGAAGCTTGTGGGGGCCCATTTCAACCAATATCCCAAACGTATCTTATTGGGCTCGACTCTAGTCGAGTGACGGGACACACATATTGGGCTTGACTATAAGAGGCCAAACCGGGGTAACGGTGGCAACGCGAGTTCAACGGGCTTCATCTGCGTGTGTGGACCCGGGATGGTAGGTAAGACGTTGTTGCATCGTGTAGATATAACCCGTGCACCATTTGTTGTATCGGGCTAGCCACTTTGGGGAGTGATACACCCCATTGTGGGGCCAGCATGGATATCTACGGTAGGGAGCCGATCGCTTGGGAGTAGTGGGTACACCTAGTGGAGATAGGGGTAGACGGCACCTATGTAGTGAGCTAGGGGTACACGAAACTACTGGGTAAAATTACTAAGTACACTTAGTGGGATCAACCTTTAAGTGGGAATTACCCTTGGGTGGGTAGAACTGGTGTGGTGCAGTGTAGGAATTACCCTTGGGTGGGTAGATCTGGGGTGGTGCAATCTAGTAATTATCCTTGGGTGGATAAATGCGTCTTTTCGGTTATCTTAGTACATCCTGTGTTTAGTTGGCTACTTAGGGTAGTCATTATCCCCAGAGGTACCGTACCTTGTTTATATCATACCCTAATTACTTTAATGATTGTATTGTTAGGGTTATAGGACTCACTCAGACTTATGTCTGACCCCGTTTTTTCTTTATCATTTTCCCAACCCTCAGGTTTTTCAGAGTGGGCCTAGCACTAGTGGGCTTTGATCAGACTGCTTTATCTATCTTTTGGAGCTTGGACCGTGGATGTAAAGCTCAGTTTATCTTTTCTATTATGGCTATTAGGTTATGTAGTGGGATTATGTACTTTTGTTTTTATCAGGATGGATATTATGTACTTGACTCTTATTTATGGTTTTGGTGTAACCAAACATGTTCTACTTTCCGCTGAAATGAAATGATGTTTTAAATTCTCAAGTATTACTTATATCTGTCTTGTTGTAATTTTTCTGTTCTATATTCACTTAAAATACTCCACCGATGTTATGGCATTCCCTTTGTGAGTGACCGTAGCGGGTGTGGGGTGTTACACCCTTCTTCTTTGTTTCAAATCGAGTTTTCGAATTAGGTATTTGATGAAGGGCGTGGGCTGCTGAGATTTGAATTTGTGGTTTGTTTGTGAAGGGATGAAAGAGGATGGTGAGAGATGGGTCTTTGATAGAAACGTGTGGTGATGAGATTTGGGTATCAGGGTGATTGGAGAATGTTGTGCTTGCTGAGTTTGTGGGTGGATGAAGATGGATGGAAAGGGAGGATGATGAAGAATGGACAGGGTTTCTTGTCTAGGTGAGGATGATGGGTGATGAAGGCAGTGATGGAGGAAGTTTGTTCGATTGAACTTTATATGGTAGATGTATATTGAAGGATTGGTGATGGAGAAATATGAAGAATAAAGGCCTAAGAAAGAATGAAATAGGGAATATATGAAGAGAGAAAAGGAAAGAAATTAAAGCACTGAAAATGTACAGCAAGGAAAGAAAATCTAATCCGAAGAATTTATTTTTTTACTTTTATTGTTGTAGAAAGAGAACAGGAAAGAAACAAATGAAAAGAAAAAATGGAAAGAGAGATTAGAGGAAGTGAGAGAGAGTTGTAATAGGAAAACAATTAGTAATCATAAGTTTTTTTTTGTTTAATTTGAAAAAAGAAAAGAAAAAAGTGTGTAGAAAGGGAAGAAATAAATAAAAAAAAGAAGGGAAAGAAGTTATTGAAAATGAGAAAGAAGGTTGCAAGGAAATAAATAAAAGCAAGTTTTTTTTAAGTAAATTTGAACTAGAAGAAAGGGAAAGAAATGAATGGGAAAAGAAGGAAACAAAATGGAAATGAGTAAATAAATAAGGAAAAAAAATTATAAAAAGAGAAAGAAATAAACAATGAAAATGATAGGAAAATCAAGGAAAACTGGCAAGATTTTTTTTCTCACTTGTTTAGAAGATTACATTATCAGCAAATAATACCAAATCAACTAATCGAAATCATATATATATATACAAGTAAACAAAAGGGAACAAAATAAAAATAAAACTAATACGAATCAGAAATTAAATAAATAATAAAATTTAATCGTTACCTCCCCGGCAACGGCGCCAAAAACTTGATCGACGCTAAAAAAGCGCGATATTGTAATAAATTCTATACAGGTGTGTAGTATGCAAGTCGAATACAGGGAGGATAAATTAAATTTTGTTATTAATATATTCCTTGGGCGAGTTAGACAAGATTGAAGGGTGATTAAAATTGAAATTGCAACTTGGTTCAAAACAAAACTAATTGAATCAATGACCAAATTACAATTATCAATCAAACAAATTAAAACTGCGATTGAATTCACAGCAGATTCGAATCTAATCGAATCTATAATCAATTCAATGATTAGGAAATAAACAGATTGCTGGAAATAGACTTGCAAAATAGAAATAAATTAACAGGAAAATAAAATTGCAATAACAATTGTGTTCTAGCAAATCGAATTAACTAGACAACACCACTTGTCATAAAAATGCAGAAAAGAGAAAATAGAGAAAACTTTATTGATTCCCGGATCCTTTTTACAATGAGAGTAAAACGGTATTTATAAGATAAAATGCCAACCTCAAACCTTAATCCAATATATGCATAAATGGCCCTTTTAATAGCAATTATTTCTCTTATATTAATCAGCAATTATTCCTCCTATATTAATTGGCACTTATTCCTCTAATCAGCAATTATTCCTCCAATCAGCAATTATTCTTACCATCAGCAATTATTCCTCCCATATCTTCCTTGTTTGACATGTGATTAATTGAAGGGAGATAAGATCGCATGTGATTAATTCTTCCAAACAAGGACGTTTATTAGATTCCAAAGGCAACATATGATAAAATATTCAAAATTGGTCTTCTTCTTGTGTAATATCTTTGCTTTTCGGGGTGCATGAGAAATTGAGAATTGATGAACAAACTGTGAAAATATATGAAAATACCCAATGTAAAATTTATTTATTTACAATAAAGATAAATTATAAGCATAAAAAATTAACACTTTTACATGTTAATCACGCGCGCATACGCACACATGGTGACACACAGACACTTACACACACATATATCAAGTGCATCATTTGTATTATGTTAAATTTTCAGAAATGTTGACTCGTTAACCACGTATCTTCCAACTTCCGTGATTCAAATTACCTAAACACTTTCCTACCTCGCCTAAAGTTTTGCAAATGAAATGAATATGAGTTATACTATGTGATCTAATAATGTTACATTTTAGATATTAAGTTAAACTAAAATACAATTTTGATGCACATTAGAAGGTATATGTTACATTAAATTTAAGGTGGACTCAAAATTGATTAGCATTGAAGAGGATTATTAAAAATTAATTTTTGCATTAAAATTAATTTCAATATAGGAGAATCATCTTTAGTTTATTCTTTGATTAGTTTGAATCCAAATTAAATGAAGTTTACACCAATTAATTCCTTTTATTAGTTGAAATGTAATATTATTTAATATGATCATTTCGAGTTGAATTTAATTTAAATATAAACATTATGAATATTCATAGGTTATCTACAAATTACAAAAAGAAAAAAACGAAGCAACATATTTCAAATTAACTTTATGGGAAATCATTGATAATTAATTCACTACCTATAAGACCCCTAAGCAAGCAGTGGTAATCTTGCATTAATTGAAAAATGCATCTTTCAAATACTAACAAGTGATTTTTTTGTTTTGTGGCTCCAAATACCTACATTTCAAATTTTCGAAAATCATTTAAGTCTCTCTCAGTTCTTTTCAAATATTATACATTTAATACCATATTTTATGATTAATTACATAATATTAAAATTTAAATAAATTTAGCAAACTATTATTCATTGATTCATCTAACAAATCACATAACATAACTATACACATAACAACAATCACAAAGTTCAAAATTTAAATCATTTACATCAATATATTCACCCTGTATTACTTTGTAATATTAACGTAAAATGTCCAAATTTTAAATTTAATTTCGATATTTACAAATGTTTCAAAATATAATTTAACATTGTACATATATGTCAATACGTTTAAATAAGTTATGTGATTTTGAATTTACTATATAAATTCAATCAATAAATTGTTTTTAATTCATCTAGTTAATGCTTAATATGTTTTTTTTTTAAATGTATACTATGTTCATACCAACAAAAAAGACAAAATTAGTTTTTCTTTCAAATTCAAGGTTAAATAAACCACACAATTTAAATAATATATGAAAATTATAATAGTAAATTTAATATATATATATTTATATATTATACATTTATGTCGACAAATTTATGACAAATTGAAGTAAACAATTTCAAACTTCAATACCTACATTTTAACACCTCTACAGTTATTTACTAAACTCTCTCTCAATACTTTCATGGTATTTTATATTTAAACTACTATGAAATCTTAAATTCTAACCATTTGAATAATCTTAATGAATATTTAGTCCGTTTTTCTAGTGGCTCTTAAAAATATACATCATTTGTACTATATATATATATATATTCATATTAAAAAAGAGTATTCTTCCATTCAGCTATAAAGATGTATAAATTACATAACATAAATTATGTCTGTCAACAATAGCAATAGAGTTAATTTTTAAATCAACTATGATTAGTTTATATCAAGAATTTCTCAAGTATTATATCATAAAATTCTTTTCAACGTCAATAACTCCACAATATTTTTTTGTTTACAGATTTCTTTTTAATTCTTCCTTCTATATACTATACAGTTAAAAGTTCATAATTTTTTATTCAACTTATTTAAAAAATTATTAAATAATATTTGCGAATTTGCCTGATAAATTACTAACATACATAAACTTAAACATGGGTAGTATATTCATGTTAAAAAAATAATTAAAAAAATCTCGAAAACACCCACATATATATTGTCTATGTAAGCTATAAAATATAAATTACACATAAATAATAATGATAATTTTAATAATAATTTATATTCACATTAGAATTTATCATATTATCTTGTAAAAGAAAACATAACATCAAATTATAAATTAGAAATTAGAACAAAACCTACAAATTCAATATCAAATTAAATGAGAAGACAAATAATAAAAGAATTCTCACGTTTAGATCAAGCACGACTGTCCCAACAATCTAAAGATTTTTTTTTGAAGCCTTAAGCTTATTTTTATACTAGAAAAATAACATGAAAAGCATGAAAATATGAATAAATTTATAGATAATTCAAGATGAGTTGAAGTGAAGAATAGCAGATCAATTCAGTGAAGTTCTAGTTATTAACCGATTAATATACAAAAACAGGGACTAAACAATTATAAGCACCTTTCACAAGTTTACAAATCAATTTTTCAGTATTTTGGAATATGATATTAGTAATTTTTCAATAATAGTCGTTGTCGTAATAAATGCAAAACAACAAATTATGGTAATAATGAGAACAACAAGGTATTGTGTTAAACGACAATGATAAATACAGTTTCATTATTAAGTAGAAAATGATACACCTTCTAACAGAAAAGATAACAACAATATATGTGAATAAATTTACAAGGAACATAATTTAATCAGGATATTGAAGAAAATTTCATTTGAGGCTTATCGTGGCAATTTCGTTAAGAATTTATTCAAAGTCTCCCAAGATATAACATACGTGATCTGCTCGAGATTGTGGTGTGTATAATCTTCTGTGTAAGTTGTGGAACTGTTTGGATTTTGTAGAAATGAAGAGGAAGAGATGTTTCAGAATTTTTTTAGTGAGGAAGGTGATCAGGTTTCCTTCTCTATTTATAGTCTAATTTGCAATGGTTGTTTCTATTGGGAAAGGTAGTATATCTTCAGTTCACATTTGTAACACTTATTTCTGTTGGAAAAAAAGTTGCTTTTCTTTTACAATTTCAACGCTTAGTTTCGGCTGCGTCTCTTTAGCAACTACAATAGTAATTCACAATGGTCATTTCCGTTGCGAATACCTGCGTCAATTTGCAATGGTCATTTCCAATAGCAAACGTTGTGCCCATTCATTTTGTAACGGCTATTTCCGTTTGTAAATAGTTGCGTTCATTCATATATTTGCAATGGTTTTTTTCTATTTGAATTTAAACAGTGAAGAACCATTCACTTTTATGCAGCAAAAATATAACATGATCCACTCTTTTTGAACTCGCACCCACATCCAACCTGGTTCGGTAGGGGATAGGCGGATGGAAGCGCACGTGTGTTTTAATCCATGGCCATATAGGTCATCTTCCTCATAGAAAATTATGTAGCCTTAAGGGCCAATATAGGGATCGAAGATCTACCACTATTTAAACATGAAAATATACTTATTTTTGGCGATATGAGACTTATATCTCATTCATCATTTTTAGGTTTCGAACAATCCCCCCACATGAATGACGATGTATGTCTCCCCAGCACAAAGTGTAATATCACACAACTCATATGAAAATAATGCAATATCGAGGATAAGCAGATATTTCACTTTGAACTTTCCCTAGTTAAAATTTATCAGATATGCTTAGCTGATCGGTGAAGTATTTCATCTTGAACCGTTAGCCTTTGTGAATAATCAGACAATAAGCTGCACAAAGCATTTTCCCCTTCACGTCCAATCTCTTTGTTGTGTTCATTTTGATCCTGAACAAATTTGGTTTTGCGAATGTGTTAGAGAATTCAAGCCTTGAATATTCTCATAGAGCCGACCAAGCTCACACTAGCGTAGGTGATCGCAACCATTAAGAGTATCCAAAATATACCCTATTTGTTATTTTTGTCAAGATATGATCATCATTAAAAAACATAGTTTTAACCTTTAAGTACTTATGTATGCATGAATCCTATTATGCACCATAGGAATGTAATAGGACTAAGTCCAAACAAATGCTTTACTTCTTGAGTTACTCAGAACTGGTTTGCTTATTGATCCTAGTCCATGAGATCACCAGTCGCTAAGATAAGTTCCGTATAAGATAACTCTTGTTGGTTTAGGCTTTTAAACTCATTTCCCTCGATGCACAGTCAATTTTATCTTTTGATAAACCTTTAGCAAATGGATCCACTAGGTTGTCATTTGTTCCGTGACTTTCCATTATTCAAAAAGTTTTGCACTCTTCTTAACGCTGTTTGGTTATTAGAGTATATGCATAATTGCATATGACTGGTACATGTTTAGGCCGAAATGGAATGCCTTCTAAAAAATGACGAAGCCATTCTGCTTCTTTGCCTGCTTTCTAAAGCGATAAAATCTGGTTACATAGTAGATCGAGCTATGCATGTTTGTTTAGTAGATTTTCATGACACTACTACTCCTGTTAGGGTGAAGACATAACCACTAGTTGATTTTAATTCCTCTAAATTAGCAATCCAGTTTGCATCTCTATATCCTTCTAAGATGGCAAGATATTTTCCATAATGAAAGGAAATGTTTATGGTATTTTTCAAATATCTCAGCACTCTCATTATTGCTTTCCAGTGTTTCTTTTCTGGGTTGTTTGTATACCTGCTCAATTGACTTACTGCATAAGCTATATCTGGTCTTGTGTAATTAATGAGATATGTTAGATGTCCTATAACACGAGAATATTCTAGTTGCAATACATTCTCATTAGTGTTTTTATGCATTATTTCTGATGGATTAATACTTTGTCCTTATAGTGTGACTGGGATATTCTAATTCCATTACCTGTTCTTATTGTTTTGATTTTCAAATAACGTCTGCAACTCCTAAGTCTTTCATATCGAGATTGTTGACTAACATCTTCTTTATGGTCACTATTACCTTACTATTCAAACCAAAGATTCGCATATCGTCTACATATAGACAAAGCATCATATATGATTATCCAACTTGTTATAGTAAGCACACTTATCACATTCATTTATAACAAAACCATTTTTCATCATAGAATTATCAAATTTTGCGTGCGATTGTTTTGAAGCTTGTTTTAGTCTACATAATGATTTGACTAATTTACATACTTTATTTTCATTTCCTTTTTAAATAAAACCCTTAGATTTCCCCATGTAAATCTCCTCATCAAGATTTCATTTAAGAATTTTATCTTTATATCCATTTGATGAATCTCTAACTTGTAAATGGATGCAATTGCTGTTAACATTCTTATAGAGGTTCGTGTTACCGGTGAATAGGTATCAAAGAATTCTACACCTTCTTTTTGACGATATCCTTTAGCTACCAATCTTACTTTACATTTGTCAATAAAGCCATTTGGTTTCGTCTTCCTTTTGAAGATCCATTTACAAGCAATCAGTTTTATTTCGGGTGGAAAATCTATTATTTCCTGAGTTATATTACTTACTATTGAATCAATTTTTCTTTTGATTGCTTCTTTCCAACATGAAGATTCATAAGATGACATTGCTTCCTTGTACATTTGAGGTTCATGTTCTGACATGTATGTTAAAAATTTCAAACCAAATATCTTGGAAATTCTTGCCCTTGCGCTTCTTTTTGGTTCAACTTCCTCAACTTTATGATGAGTTTCATCTTCATGTGATTTGCTTGATTCTTCTTTTTTCCTTTTAGGGACAGAATCTCCTTCATTATTTTTGTGCGGAAACATATCTTCAAAGAATGACGTATTTCTTGACTCTATGATTGTATTTACATTGATATCAGCTATATTAGACTTTAATACAAAAAATCTATAGGTATTACTATTTTGGACTTGCTCTAGATAGCAACAATATATAGTTCTTGGTCCAAGTTTAACTTTCTTGGGAGGTGGAACTAGAATTTTTGCCAAACACCCCTACACTTTGAGATATTTGAAACTTGGTATATGTCCTTTCCATAACTCATATGGAATTGCTTTAGTTATATTGTGAGGAACCTTGTTTAATATGTGATTAGACATATACAAGGCTCCCTCCACAAGTTCGTCGGTATGCTGGAGGTCAATAGCATTGCATTAATTATATTTTTTAATGTTCTATTCTTTCTCTCGGCAACATCATTTTGTTGTAGTGAATATGAGGCTGTTGTTTGATGAATTATATCATTTTCTGTACAGAATTGTTCAAATGGTGATTCGTATTCTTCATCTCGATCAGATCTCAATATATTAATCTTTTTATTTAACTGATTTTCTACTTCAACCTTATATTTTCTAAATGATGTAATCATTTCATCTTTAGTTGCCAGAAGATATACATAACTATATCATGTATAGTTATCAATAAAAGTGATAAAGTACATGTTTCCACCTCTTATAAGCAATGATTTAAAATCACACAAATCATTATAAACCAAATTTAGTGGTTCAGTACTTCTATTGACATTATGAAATGTTTTTTTTAACCATTTTTGCTTCTATACATGTGTCACATTTGTAGTTTTTATCTACTTGGAATTTAGGAATCAATCCCAAGTTTGATAATTTTTTCATTTTTCCAAAATTTATATGTCATAATCTATCATTTCATAGTAAAATTTCATGCTTAGCCAAATAAGGAATTTTGTTTTCATTAATAGCACAACTACTATGCATAGTTTTATTGTCGACTATGACTACGTTTTCCTTAAATAGGCTATCACATAAATAACCCCTTCCTATATGAATTCCAGCCTTAGATAGAACTACTTTATCTGACTCGAAGGCCATTCGAAATCCTTTCTTTCAGAGCATAGGTCCAGAGATAAGATTCTTGCGGATATCCGGAACATAAAAAACTTCATTCAGTGTTACGGTGTTTCCTGATGTAGATTTGATAATGACGGTGTCATTACTTTCGATCATAGGGACTGTAGAATTACTCACGTTAAGTTTTACTTTTTGATCGTATTTTTTGTAAGTGAAGAACATAGATATGTCAGAACAGACATGCCTGTGTGTATCCACTAAGGTGCAGTGTTCAGGACTAAGTTGCATTTTGAAACAACCACTGAAAAGCTCAACTCCTCGATGTTTAAACTCAGATTTCCACAATATTTGTCATCGATTTATCACTCGTCTTCTTGTGCTTGCAATTTTTAGCAACATGCCCAGTCTTTCCGCAGACCTAACATTCGCCTTTGAACTTCTTGGTTTGCTTATCTTTGGAATGATTTTCTGTCGCCTTTCTTTTTGTTGAAGTTTCCTTTCTTCTTCGACCCTTCTGTAAGAAATGCCTATTTGCATATGGGTTGAGTTATTCCTCGATTATCTACCTTAGTTTTTAATTCGACAATGAGATCTTTTAAGAAAATCTCCTTTCTTGTGTTTCAGATAGTTGCATTAGTCTCTATAGGATGACGGTAATTTTCTTGTTATTGCTTCAACAAGGAAAGATTCTTCAACTTGATGTCCTTCCGATTCAAGTTCATGGATTTTGAGTTGAAGTTCCTGCACTTGAGTATTTGCGAATTTGGAATCCACCTTCTTGTATTCTATAAATTTGTCTACTATGAACTTCTTCAAGCTGACATTCTGGGTCTTGTATTTATTTGCAAGTGCAGTTCAGAAGTATTTTGCTGTCTAGTGTGGCTAAGACTATGTATAGTACTTTATCCAAACAGTTCAAAATGTAGTTTCGGCGTAGGAAATCTGAATGTTTCTATGAGTCAATCTCGAGAAAAAATTCTGCGTCTTTTTTTCTAGTCCGTCCGTCTTTGGGCTTTGGTTCATCCTCCTCAATGCACTTTTGCAACCCTAAAATGTTAATATAAAATAACATTTGATTATGTCAAGTCAAGAAGTTGTCACCATCTCCTTTAAACAGACCGGGTCTGTTGTGAGTAGCAGTTTTTGCTGTTAATTCAAATGCCGCCATATATGTTTTAGTGAAAACAATGAAGTTCTAGTTATTAATCGATTAATATACCAAACCAGAGACTAACCAATTATAAACTCCTTTCACAAGTTTATTAATCAAAATTTTAGTATTTTGGAATATGACATTAGTAATTTTTCAACAATAACCGTTGTCATAATGAATATAGAACAACAAATTATGGTAATAATGACTAAACAAGGTGTTGTGTTAAATGACGATGATAAATACTGTTTCACTATTAAGTTGAAAATGATACACCTTCTCATAGAAAAGATAAAGATAATATATGTAAATAAATTTACAAGGAATAAAACCTAATTGAGATATAGAATAAGATTTCGTCTGAGGCATGTCGTGACAATTTCCTTAAAACTTTATTCAAAGTCTCTCAAGATCCAACATACGTGATCTACTCGAGATTTTGGTGTATGATCTTCTGTGTGAATTTAAGACTCTTTGGATTTTGCCAAAATAAAGAGTAAGAATAAATAATTTGAATTTTTTTGAGTGAGGAAAGTGATCAGGTTTCCTTTTTTATTTATAGTCTAATTCGCGACAGTTGTTTCCGTTGGGAAAGGTTTGCATTTGCAACACCTATTTCTATTGAAAAAAGGTTGCATCTCTTTTACAATTGCAACACGTAGTTTTGGTCGTGTCTCTTCAGCAATTGCAACAATAATTCACAACGGTCATTTCCATTGCGAATACCTGTGTCCCTTCATCTTTTCAATTAGCAGCGATCATTTCCATTGGCAAACGTCGAACCCATTCATTTTATAACGGCTATTTTCGTTTGTAAACAGTTGGGTTCATTCATATATTTGCAATAGTTGTTTCTGTTTGAATTTAAACAGTGAAAAACCATTTACTTTTATGCAGAAAAAAAATATAACATGGTCCATTCCTTCTTAATCCGCCCTCGACTAGGTCTGTTTTTGTTCAATATGGGACGGTCGGGCGGCGACTGTTAATGTTATGTAACGACGGTCGGAACAAAGCCCCCTTCCTTGCACATAGGGCAAACATATATTAGTTGGCACACACATCCTTGTAACAAAAGAAATACCTGTTGTTACGTGCCTATCAACTCATATTTGTACCCCACTCCTTCAATTTACTTCATGATGTGCGACTACTTATTCAAATCTGTCATTCCTATCTTAACAACATGCGAGACAATCCTAACAGTCATTCCATTGACTTGAATCTTATGAGTATCTTTTGAGAGCATTGTCTTGCCTGTAGCCTGCATGGCATAGTCTGTAGCCTGCATGGCATAGTCTGTAGCCTTCGGTTCTGATACCACTATTATGTAACGACGGTTGGAACAAAGTCCCTTTCCTTCTACACAGGGCACGCATATTAGTTGGCACACATTTCCTTGTAACAAAAGAAATCTCTGTTGTAACGTGCCTACTAACTCATATTTGTACTCCACTCCTTCAATTTATTCCGTGTTGTGGGGCTATTTGTTGGAAAACAATGGCTGAGTCGCGGACTAGGTCGCTTTCTTGAAGACGATTCAGCGATCTGGTCAGAGGTGCAAACTGGTTCGTTCCTTCGCCGCCGCCTCTAGGATAAAACAGCCTCTAAAAAGGATAACTGATTTGCTTGCACAACAAATCAGTGAAG
This sequence comes from Allium sativum, assembly GCA_030737875.1. Taxonomy (NCBI): domain Eukaryota; kingdom Viridiplantae; phylum Streptophyta; class Magnoliopsida; order Asparagales; family Amaryllidaceae; genus Allium; species Allium sativum. The sequence goes on along the minus strand of CM060909.1, from coordinate 671,296,720 downwards.
ATTTGCACTTTCGAAAATAATATTGCTCGATTTTTCTGAAAGAAAGATTTAATGGCGGAGGTCAGAATAAAGTAAAATTCGATGTTATTTTGTGTCTGAGATAAAAAGAATATATAGAACGAGAATTAGGGTTTGGGAGAAAAAATCGGATCTGCTAAAATTTCGGGGGACAAAGTTTTTACCGTTGCAGAAAAAATTATCGGTGCATAAAATAATTTTCCATTAAAACAACGGTTCGAAAACTACAAATTTTTATGGTCCAAAAATATAAGTGTCTACACCACAAAGCCCAAGCCCAAGCCCGAGTCCGAACCGGACCGGGTCGGGTCGGTCGGTCGCGCGCGTGTGTGGTGTTCATGATGCATGGTCTCCCTCCTCACAACAAAGCATGTATTGGGAGCCCAAGGCCCCAACATGATTTCTTAGAAACAAGTATAAATCCTTGCCTCTTCCATATAATCCCATTATTTGGGACTATTCACACATAGGAGCCATTCATACACTTATTCAACATTTTTAACAATTCACTTAATGTTTGTAAAACATTTCCAACAATCCCCCACTTGAATTTTTAAAAATATTTTCGAGCAATTTCTAAAACCATAAGATTGTGCATAAACAAAGGTGTCATCCGACGTGAACCTTTGCATAGTGAGTAAGATTCAGTTTTTACTAGAGTGACACGTAGTCTTAAACTCTATTCCTGACATCAAACCACACACAATCTTTTCTATAGTGCAATCAATTAAGCCCGTGCATTTGTGTCCATGCACGTCTATCCTAGTTTAGTGAATGCTCTAGAAGTTTTGCCCAAAACTCCGTAGGAAACGACAACATTTCCACATTCACAAAGGTGAGTCTATCAAGAGTACTCCTGAAGGTAGGTACTTCACTCCAAATAGAGTATAGATCTCATTAAGAGTTTCTATTAACTCATCCTCTAATCACTTCAGGAATACATGCTTCTTGGTTTATTAAATAGCATGCTCAACTCCTATCACTACACAACTTGTTTTTACCCATTGAACCTAGTTCTTGGGATCTCCAGTCATTTAGGTCGGGTTACCATTGTGAGTGACTCAACAATCTAAGGGCAATAGTCCCATTCTTTTAGAAGAATTGTGGACTTTCTCTCTTGACAGTCCTTTCGCCAAAGGATCTGCCAAATTTTCTTCACTACGTACGTGATCCACTCTAACGGTACCTGTGGAAAGCAGTTCTCTAACCGTGCTGTGCTTACGACGTATTTGTCGTCTCTTACCGTTATAATAACGGTTCTGAACTTTTGCAATAGCCGCGGTACTATCGCAATGTATCAACACAGCCGACATCGGTTTTTCCCATAAGGGAATCTCAGCTAGCAGATTTCTCAAATACTCTGCCTCTTCACTAGCTGTGGCTAGTGCTATCATTTCAGAATCCATAGTAGACTGAGCCAAAATAGTTTGTTTCTTGGATTTCCAAGAAACAGCTCCTCCAGCGATGCTAAATATAAAACCATTGGTCGTTTTAGAATCATCAGATAAGGAATTCCAGTCTGCATCAGAATATCCTTCAAGTACAGCTGGAAACCTTTCATAATGTAATCCAAGGTTCATGGTTCGTTTAAGGTATCTCATCACCCTTTTAATAGCATTCCAGTGCTCTATACTAGGTCTACTAGTAAACCTGCACAATAATCCCATGACATAGGCAATGTCGGGTCTAGTACAATCAGTGGCATACCGAAGGCTGCCAATGATGCTCGCATAATCAGACTTTCTTACACCTTAACCAGTGTTCTTAAATAACTTTACACTGTGATCATATGGTGTACTTGCAGGTTTACAATCAAAGTAATTATATTTCTTTAGAATCTTCTCAATGTAATGAGATTGATCCAAAGAAATTCCCTTTTCTGACCTGGTAATTTTAATACCACGGATTACACTCGCCTCACCTAGATCTTTCATGTCAAAATTGGCACTTAATAAGGATTTGACAGAGTTTATGGCATGAATGTTTGACCCAAAAATGAGTATGTCATCTACATAAAGGCATATAATAGTGCAAATGTCATTCTCAGATTTGTAATAAATGCATTTGTCACTTTCATTAACTTTAAAACCATGTGAAATGATTAAGTTATCAAAATTTTCATGCCATTGTTTAGGTGCTTGTTTTAAACCATATAATGATTTATCTAATTTGCATACTTTATGTTCTTGACCATGTACCACAAATCCTTCAAGCTGGTCCACATATATTTCTTCGTCTAATTCACCGTTCAAAAATGCGATTTTTACATCCATTTGGTGTATTAACAAATTATGAATAAAGGCAAGTGAGACTAATACCCGAATGGATGTGATTCTAGTAACAGGTGAAAAAGTGTCGAAGAAATCTATGTTTTCTTTTTGTTTAACCTTTGGCTACTAGTCGTGCTTTATATTTATCAATAGTGCCATCAGGTTTTAATTTCTTTTCAAGTACCCATTTACAGCCTATAGACTTACAACCAGGAGATAAATCTACCAAATGCTAGGTCTTATTGGATTCAAAAGAATCCATCTCATCATTTATAGCCTCTTGCTAGAAATCAGCATCTAAGGAAGATAAGGCCTCTTGGAGGTTTATGGGATCCTCCTCAATAGTAAAAGCACAAAAATCTGAACCAAAATCTTTTATGATTCTTGCTCTTTTACTTCTTCTAGGTTCAGCTTCAGAATTTTCATTAAGTTCTGTTCTAATAGGCATACGTGAAGTGCCCCCACTATTCCTTAATTTAAAAGGAAATTTAGTTTCATAAAATCGACATCATTTGATTCAATTATATAATGTGCACTAAGGTCATAAAATCTGTATGCTTTGCTATTAATAGCATTGCCTATAAATACGCATTCGTATGTTCTACTAGCCAATTTTATTCTCTTAAGGTCTGGAATGCGAACAAATGCTAAGCAACTCCAAGTTCTAAAATATGAGACATTGGGTTTATGATTCTTTAAAATTTCATAAGGCGAAATTTTATTCTTAGACTTGGGGATTCTATTCAGAACATAGCATACAGTCAATAAAATATCCCCCTACCAATGTTTTGTTGCACCAGAATTTAGTAATATGGCAACTACAAGTTCGGTAAAGGTCCTATTTTTCCTTTCAACTTTACCGTTCATCTCAGGAGAATAGGGTGAAATTCTTTCATGTACTATGCCATGTTGTTTATAGAATTCCAAAATTGAAGTGGATTCATATTCTGTACCTCTATCACTACGAAGTCACTTAATTTTCCTATTTGCTTGATTCTCAATCTCAGTTTTGAATGTTTTAAACATGTCAAAAGCGTCACTTTTATTTTTCATAAGGTATACATATGTGAAATTAGAACAGTCATCAATAAAAGTGATAAAATAACGATATCCTTGTCTAGTCAAACTACCATCAAGTTCACATATGTCAGAATGAATCAAGTCTAAGGGTTCGGAAACTCTATCAACAGATATATGAGGTTTCTTTGTGATTTTTGCTTGTGTACAGAATTCACATTTCTCAAGTTCAAATTCTTTCAATTTAGGAATCATATCTAGGGTGCTCATGTTGTGAATTATTCGTTTATTAACATGACATAATCTAGAGTGCCAGATATTAAAGTCACACAACATATAAGCAGAAGTAGTCACTTTATTAGTTTCAACATTCAGTTTAAACATACCCTCACAAGCATAACCCTTTCCCACAAAAGTTCCCTTATAAGTTAGGGTATACAAATCAGCCCCAATAACTTGAGTAAACCCAGCCTTATTAAGGAGAAAGCCAGACACCAGATTCTTTCTAATCTCTGGAGTATGCATAACATCTTTCAGAATTACAGGCTATCCAGAGGTAAATTTAATTTCCACATTGCCAATCCCTACAACTTTAGTGGTGTGAGAATTTCCCAACAACACTTTCTGATTTTCAGCAGCCGTGTATGTAGAGAACAAGCCACGATCATAGCAGACATGGCGAGAGGAACCACTGTCTACCCACCAACCCTCTGATCCACCAACAAGGTGAATCTAAGTAATCATAGCCGTAAGAGGCTCTTCAGTCAGGTTAGCCTGCGGTGCAGAGCTTGGCCTGTTCCGACACTTTCGTGCCATATGACCTGGTTTTCCACAGTTGTAGCATAAAAACAATTGTCCAGAATCATTCTTTTGGGCTAGTTTCTGCTGTCCTTTTGGGTTTCCTTGCAAATTCCCATTGTGTTTGTTGCGCCTGTTCTGATTCTTAAAAGAATTCTGATTCAGTTTCAGAACAGCGGGTGTGATCTTTTTAGTGTTGTTGTTATTGACAATCAACACCTCTTCTTTCTGGTCCTGTTTGCGTGCCTCCTCCTCAATACGGAGGCGCGTGATCAAGCTTTCTAAGGAAAATTCCTTAGTCTTACGACGTAAACAATTTTTAAAATCTTTCCAGCCAGGGCGTAATTTGTCAATGATAACAGCAATTTGAAATTGCTCGTCCAGTGCCATACCTTCGGAGATGATCTCATGAGCTATTTTCTGCATCTCAACTGATTGGTCGTTAGTCATCTGATACTTTAGGTAGCGACATACAACATATTTCTTTGCCTCTGCCTCCTATGTATCATACTTCTTTTTCAGTGCTTCCCAGATCTCCTTTGCTGTCTTCTCATATGAGTTATAGTAATAATATAGATCATCGCTCAGTCCATTCAGAATAAAGTTCTTGCATAGATAAACTTGTTCATTCCAGGTCTGCAGTGGCTTTGACTGTTCATTCCATGATGCCATCTTCGCTACGTCAGCCTCGTCAGGTTTATCTGGTAGCTGCGGTTTTTCAGCAGTCAGCGCAACCACAACCTTTCTGATCGTGAGGAAGAACTCCATCTTTTGATGCCATCGCTTGAAATGCAAGCCTTCGAATTTGAATGGAGCAGCAGTCAGAGTGGGTTCTGGAAAGCAGAGGGTGGAGCAACATCGTCTAAAGTTGAGTTTGAAGCCATTGTTTCGAATCGTCTTCAATTTGTTGGAAAACAATGGCTGAGTCGCGGACTAGGTCGCTTTCTTGAAGGCGATTCGGCGATCTGGTCAGAGGTGCAAACCAGTTCGTTCCTTCGCCGTCGCCTCTAGGATAAAACAGCCTCTAAAAAAAATAACCGATTTGCTTGCACAACAAATCAGTGCAGATTTGCACTTTCGAAAATAATATTGCTCGATTTTTCTGAAAGAAAGATTTAATGGCGGAGGCCAAAAGAAAGTAGAATTCTATTTTATTTTGTGTCTGAGATAAAAAGAATATATAGAACGAGAATTAGGGTTTGGGAGAAAAAATCGGATCTACTAAAATTTTGGGGGACAAAGTTTTTACCGTTGCAAAATTTTTACCGTTGCAGAAAAATTATCGGTGCAGAAAATAATTTTCCATAAAAAAAGGGTTCGAAAAACTGAAAAGTTTTATGGTCCAAAAATATAAGTGTCTACACCACAAAGCCCAAGCCCGAGTCCGAACCGGACCGGGTCGGGTCGGGTCGAGTCGGGTCGGTCGGTCAACCGCGCGTGTATGGTGTTCATGATGCATGGTCTCCCTCCTCACAACAAAGCATGTATTGGGATCCCAAGGCCCCATCATGATTTCTTAGAAACAAGTACAAATCCTTGCCTCTTCCATATAATCCCATGATGTGGGACTATTCACACATATGAGCCATCATACACTTATTCAACATTTTTAATAATTCACTTAATGTTTGTAAAACATTTCCAACAATCCCCCACCAGAATTTTTAAAAATATTTTCGAGCAGTTTCTAAAACCATAAGATTGTGCATAAACAAAGATGTCATCCGACTTGAACCTTTGCATTGTGAGTAAGATTCAGTTTTTACTAGAGTGACACGTAGTCTTGAACTCTATTCCTGACATCAAACCACACACAACCTTTTCTATAGTGCAATCAATTAAGCCCGTGCAATTATGGCCATGCACGTCTATCCTAGTTCAGTGAACGCTCTAGAAGTTTTGCCCAAAACTCCATAGGAAACGACCACATTTCCACATTCACAAAGGTGAGCCTATCAAGAGTACTCTTGAAGGTAGGTACTCCACTCCAAATAGAGTATAGATCTCATTAAGAGTTTCTATTAACTCATCCTCTAATCACTTCAGGAATGCATGCTTCTTGGTTTATTAAATAGCATGCTCTACTTCTATCACTACACAACTTGTTTTTACCCATTGAACCTAGTTCTTGGGATCTCCAGTCATTTAGGTCGGGTTACCATTGTACGTGACTCAATAATCTAAGGGCAATAGTCCCATTCTTTTAGAAGAATTGTGGACTTTCTCTCTTGACAGTCCTTTCGTCAAAGGATCTGCCAAATTTTCTTCACTGCGTACGTAATTCACTCTAACGGTACCTGTGGAAAGCAGTTCTCTAACTGTGCTGTGCTTACGACGTATTTGTCGTCTCTTACTGTTATAATAATGGTTCTAAACTTTTGCAATAGCCGCGGTACTATCGCAATGTATCAATACAGCCGGTATCGGTTTTTCCCAAAAGGGAATCTCAGCTAGCAGGTTTCTCAAATACTCTGCCTCTTCACTAGCTGTGGCTAGTGCTATTATCTCAGACTCCATAGTAGACTGAGCCAAAATAGTCTGTTTCTTGGATTTTCAAGAAACAGCTCCTCCAGCGAAGCTAAATATATAGCCACTGGTCACTTTAGAATCGTCAGATAAGGTATTCCAGTCTGCATCAGAATATCCTTCAAGTACAGCTGGAAACCTTTCATAATGTAATCCAAGGTTCGTGGTTCGTTTAAGGTATCTCATCACCCTTTCAATAGCATGTCAGTGCTCTATACTAGGTCTACTGGTAAACCTGTACAATAATCCCACGACATAGGCAATGTCGGGTCTAGTACAATCAGTGGCATACCGAGGGCTGCCAATGATGCTTGCATAATCAGATTGTCTTACACCTTCACCAGTGTTCTTAAATAACTTTACATTGTGATCATATGGTGTACTTGCAGGTTTACAGTCAAAGTAATTATATTTCTTTAGGATCTTCTCAATGTAATGAGATTGATCCAAAGAAATTCCCTTTTCTGACCTAGTAATTTTAATACCAAGGATTACACTCGCCTCACCTAGATCTTTCATGTCAAAATTGGCACTTAATAAGGATTTGACAGAGTTTATGGCATGAATGTTTGACCCAAAAATGAGTAGGTCATCTACATAAAGGCATATAATAGTGCAAATGTCATTCTCGGATTTGTAATAAATGCATTTGTCACTTTCATCAACTTTTAAACCATGTGAAATGATTAAGTTATCAAATTTTTCATGCCATTGTTTAGGTGCTTGTTTTAAATCATATAATGATTTATGTAATTTGCATACTTTATGTTCTTGACCATGTACCACAAATCCTTCAGGCTGGTCCATATATATTTCTTCGCCTAATTCACCATTCAAAAATGCGGTTTTTACATCCATTTGGGGTATTAACAAATTATGAATAGAGGCACGTGAGACTAATACCCGAATGGATGTGATTCTTGTAACTGGTGAAAAAGTGTCGAAGAAATCTATGTTTTCTTTTTGTTTATAACCTTTGGCTACTAGTCGTGCTTTATATTTATCAACAGTGCCATCAGGTTTTAATTTCTTTTTAAGTGCCCATTTACAGCCTATAGACTTACAACCAGGAGGTAAATCTACCAAATGCCAAGTCTTATTGGATTCTAAAGAATCCATCTCATCATTTATAACCTCTTGCCAGAAATCAGCACCTAAGGAAGATAAGGCCTCTTGGAGGTTTATGGGATCCTCCTCAATAGTAAAAGCACAAAAATCTGAACCAAAATCTTTTATGGTTCTTGCTCTTTTACTTCTTCTATGTTCAGCTTCAGAATTTTCATTAAGTTCTGTTCTAATAGGCATACTTGAAGTGCCCCCACAATTCCTTAATTTAAAAGGAAATTTTGTTTCATAAAAATCGGCATCATTTGATTCAATTATATTATGTGCACTAAGGTCATAAAATCTGTATGCTTTGCTATTAATAGCATAGCCTATAAATACGCATTCATATGCTCTACTAGCCAATTTTATTCTCTTAGGGTCTGGAATGCAAACATATGCTAAGCAACCCCAAGTTCAAAAATATGAGACATTGGGTTTATGATTCTTTAAAATTTCATAAGGCGAAATTTTATTCTTAGATTTGGGGATTTTATTCAGAACATAGCATACAGTCAATAAAATATCCCCCCACCATTGTTTTGTTGCACCAAAATTTAGTAATATGGCAACTATAAGTTCGGTAAAGGTCATATTTTTCCTTTCAACTTTACCGTTCATCTCAGGAGAATAGGGTGCAGTTCTTTCATGTACTATGCCATGTTGTTTATAGAATACCAGAATTGAAGTAGATTCATATTCTGTACCTCTATCACTACGAAGTCTCTTAATTTTCCTATTTTCTTGATTCTCAATCTCAGTTTTGAACGTTTTAAACATGTCAAAAACATCACTTTTATTTTTCATAAGGTATACATATGTGAAATCAGAACAGTCATCAATAAAAGTGATAAAATAACGATGTCCTTGTCTGGTCAAAGTACCATCAAGTTCACATATGTCAGAATGAATCAAGTCTAAGGGTTCAGAAACTCTAACAATAGATATATGAGGTTTCTTTGTGATTTTTGCTTGTGTATAGAATTCAGATTTCTCAAGTTCAGATTCTATCAATTTAGGAGTCATATCAAGGGTGCTCATGTTGTGAATTATTTGTTTATTAACATCACATAATCTAGAGTTCCAGATATTAAAGTCACACAACATATAAGCAGAAGTAGTCACTTTATTAGTTTCAACATTCAGTTTAAACATACCCTCACAAGCATAACCCTTTCCCACAAAAGTTCCCTTATAAGTTAGGGTATACAAATCAGCCCCAATAACTTGAGTAAACCCAGTCTTATTAAGGAGAAAGCCAGACATCAGATTCTTTCTAATCTCTGGAGTATGCATAACATCTTTCAGAATTACAGTCTTTCCAGAGGTAAACTTAATTTTCACATTGCCAATCCCTACAACTTTAGTGGTTAGAGAATTTCCCAACAACACTTTCTGATTTTCAGCAGCCGTGTATGTAGAGAACAAGCCACGATCATAGTAGACATGGCGAGAGGCACCAGTGTCTACCCACCAACCCTCTGATCCACCAACAAGGTGAATCTCAGTAATCATAGCCGTAAGAGGCTCTTCAGTCAGGTTAGCCTGCGGTGCAGAGCTTGGCCTGTTCCGACACTTTCGTGCCATATGACATGGTTTTCCACAGTTGTATCATAGAAACAACTGTCCAGAATCATTCTTTTGCGCTGGTTTCTGCTGTCCTTTTGGGTTTCCTTACGGATTCCCATTCTGTTTGTTGCGCCTATTCTGATTCTTAAAAGATTTCTAATTCGGTTTCAGAACAGCGGGTGTGGTCTTTTTAGTGTTGTTGTTATTGACAATCAACACCTCTTCTTTCTGGTCCTGTTTGCGTGCGTCCTCCTCAATATGGAGGCGCGTTATCAAGCTTTCTAAGGAAAATTCCTTGGTCTTATGAAGTAAAACATTTTTGAAATCTTTCCTGCTGGGGGTAATTTGTCAACGATAACAACAATTTGAAATTGTTCGTCCAGTGCCATACCGTCGGAGATGATCTCATGAGCTATTTTCTGCAGCTCATGAGACTGCATCTCAACTAATCGGTCATCAGTCATCTGATACTTTTGGTAGCGACTTACATCATATTTCTTTGCCCCTGCCTCCTCTGTAGCATACTTCTTTTTCAGTGCTTCCCAGATCTCCTTTGTTGTCTTCTCATCTGAGTTATAGTAATCATATAGATCATCGCTCAGTCCATTCAGAATAAAATTCTTGCCTAGATAATCTTGTTCAGTCCAGGTCTGCAGTTGCTTTGACTGTTCAGTCCATGACGCCATCTTCGCTGCGTCAGCCTCGTCATGTTTATCTGGTAGCTGCGTTTTTTCAGCAGTTAGCGCAGCCACAACCTTTCTGATCGTGAGGAAGAACTCCATCTTCTGACCCCATCGCTTGAAATGCAAGCCTTCGAATTTGAATGGAGCAGCAGTCACGAGAGGGTTCTGGAAAGCAGAGGGTGGAGCAGCATCATCTACTGTTGAGTTCAAAGCCATTTTTTCGAATCGTCTTCAATTTGCTGGAAAACAATGGTTGAGTCGCGGACTAGGTCGCTTTCTTGAAAATGATTCGGCAATCTGGTCAGAGGTGCAAACCAGTTCGTTCCTTCGCCGCCGCCTCTAGGATAAAACAGCCTCTAAAAAGTATAACCGATTTGCTTGCACAACAAATCAGTGCAGATTTGCACTTTCGAAAATAATATTGCTCGATTTTTCTGAAAGAATGATTTAATGGCGGAGGCCATAAGAAAGTAGAATTCGATGTTATTTTGTGTCTGAGATAAACAGAATATATAGAATGAGAATTAGGGTTTGGGAGAAAAAATCGGATCTGCTAAAATTTCGGGGGACAAAGTTTTTACCGTTGCAGAAAAAATTATCGGTGTAGAAAATAATTTTCCATAAAAAAACGGTTCGAAAACTGCAAAGTTTTATGGTTCAAAAATATAAGTGTCTACCCCACAAAGCCCAAGCCCAAGCCCGAGTCCGAACCGGACCGGGTTGGGTCGAGTCGGTCGGTCGTGCGCGTGTGTGGTGTTCATGAAGCATGGTCTCCCTTCTCACAACAAAGCATGTATTGGGAGCCCAAGGCCCCAACATGATTTCTTAGAAACAAGTATAAATCCTTGCCTCTTCCATATAATCCCATGATATGGGACTATTCACACATAGGAGCCATTCATACACTTATTCAACATTTTTAATAATTCACTTAATGTTTGTAAAACATTTCCAACACTATTTATTCAAACATGTCATTCCTACCTTAACAACATGCGAGACAATCCTAACAGTTAATCCATAACCACATAGGTCCTCCCCCTTACATAAAATTATATAACTCTAAGGGCCAATATAGAGATTGGGGATCCACAATTTAAAAATGAAAATATACTTATTTTTGGCGATATGAGGTTTATATCTCATCCACCATTTTAAGGTTTCTAACACTAGTTCGATTAAAAAGGTTAAAGTCACTGGCTCAAAGTTACTTAAAATTAATTTTAATTTAGATTTAGATTGGAAATAGAGTTGTAGGACACATAAAACTGAAAAAGAGGGAGAGACAATATAATTTACGTTAGTATTTTTTTAAGATGTATACTGGAAATATCATTTATAAATCATTAATGAGTTTTTTGTATTTATTTGAATAAGTAACGGTAACAAAGAAAAATAATGGCAATGCATAAGATGATAAACCGTTGGAACACATGACATTACATGAGATCCATGAGAAATATGAAAATGAAGAGTCTTGCACATCTATGCTCAGCTTTTTTAAAATGTAATACTAGAATGCATTATTGTGTCCATTTATATTTCTTTCAATCCTTTCAATAAATGACAGTAATAAAAAAAGTAACTATAAGTCATGCAGATCTATACTGAGGTTTCATATAATATATGATAGATAGATACATGATTGTTAAAGGGATTCCACAATCTATTAAATAATAGTAAAGCATAAGCTTTTCAAGCTCTCTCCTTAATTCTCTCAGTTTTAAGCTCTCTCCTTGATTCTCTCAGTTCTCTCTATTCGGCTTAAAACTCTCAAGATATTTGTATTAAAATAAAATATCACATAATCTATCTATATCTATATTTTAATTACTGAGTTTGAAGCTTAAACCTCACGTCTAAAACTCAATCATGAATACGATATCTTCTTCTCTCATTCACGAAAGTCCGCTCTGTAAAATTCCCCCTTTCTTTGTGTTATGGCTAATCCTAGCTATTAGTTCCATAATATGGCATATGCTCTACGGATCCCGTCGCCTCGATTTTGGTTACCTTTCAGTCGTTTAAAACCTACTTGTTTCCAACATCTTCATTTTTCAATAAACACTTCCTCACTCCAATGCTTTCTCATTCTCTAGTTTAATTCTTGCTTCCTTCTAACAAATTGGGTTCGGATCCATTAGACAGATTTCAGTATTTCGGTTCCTATGTTTACGGGTGAAGATTTTGACACACAACTAAAACAAACGGAGGAATTTGTTACGACTTTAGATCCGAAATCGGTTTCCGATTCCACATCATGGGCGTTCATTATAACAGATGATGTGAAGGCTACCTCTACTGGAATAACTACTTCGTTCGTGCCTGAAAGGTATAATTTACTTTATATTGCGGTATTGTCAGTTTGATTATACAAGAGTTTTATTCCTGTGTATGGTTAGAGGTACATTAAGGGAATGATCGGGAGTAGACTGAAATTTTAAAATCCTGCATTTGCTTTATCTCACTTCTGAATAGTAAAGCATCAATTGTAAATTATGTTTCAATACATATTTACAGGACTTTTTGGTTTTTATTTTTTTTATTTTAGTGAAAGGCTAGGCTGATTACCATAAAAATACGGACAAAGAACAATGAACAATTTGCAAGCTCACTTATCATATATTTAGATAGTCCGTGGCTGTATATCAATTGCCATGCTGTAAAACATTATGCATCAGTGATATGAAAAATTGTTTCTTCCATTTTCCCACTAATGTCATTTTCTACCCGATCTTACTACTGTTATGCTTTAGTTTTTTCTTTTCTTTAACATTCAGTTTTCAATATATCTAATGGTCTACTTCTCAGGTGCTATTCGAATTCTACACCCTTTTCTCCCAATTTTGGAATTTAACGAGTATGAGAGTAGCTGATCTATACTACCGCCATGACCAACATCTATATTGGGAGAGAAGATACATCCCATATTGAACCAGCAGGTACTCTTCACATCACTTAGATCTGAAATCCATAATACCGCTCTTTTAATATCCTCTCCACGCTCCGTCCCTGCTCTCCCGAAGCCTTTTTGATTTCCTGCAATCCGACTACTGTGCGGTGTTTGGTCGATAATTGTGCAGCTCCCTTAAATCCACACTCAATCAAAAGAATTTATGCATGTATTAATGCTCAATGTATTTCTATATTTTTGTTTCCGATTGTTCAAGCTCTTAAATCCCAGCAGATATTAAAATTTTCTGTATTGTTTTCTCAGATTTATACTTTTGATTTTGCGATTTGCACGCATAATAATTTCGTGGCTCTTGGACCTAACTCAATTTAGAACATCCTCAATGAATCTACGATCGAGGTATTTTTCCATAATTTTTAGACTTTTCAGCTCTCAGTCGAATAATCTGATAAAAAATTCTCTATTGTCCTTTTTTCCCCAAGTCATCAAAGGCTAACGGTACAAGGAAAACTTTAAACTAAGCACTAAACCTCGTGGTCAGATCTGAGCATGGTAACAATAAAGGTTAACGAGTATATTCTATTCTACAAATACAAGTGATCAGCAAGGGATTGACATTACTTATTATACAACAATTACCAAGGTATTCAACTTTTTTTGGCTGGTAGTCTTTTTTTTTCAGAAAAAAAATATATTATAACAAATCATACTTAATTTATGAACGTGTTACATTTAATATATGTTTTTTTACCAACTACATTGCAATGAAAATATATATATTGTTATGTTATAAACCGTTTTTGTGAGCCGTAGGAGAATGGCTGGATTCTCCCTTTTGTTATGTTATATATTTGAAAATATATATATATATATATATATATATATATATATATTGTTACAATTGGGACATTGACGTCTTTTCAGTTCATATTACTGTGAATGCACTGTTAAAATAAGCATGGCAATCATCTAATTTTGCACTTCTTGCAAAAACCCCTATTACCTATTCATTTCGTCAGTGCATTTTAGATTATGGATTCATTTATTTTTTTGTTCTTGATTTCAATTCCACGAAATTATTTACTGCTTATGAGACCACTTATGCCATTGTTGATCTGTCTAATGCCATTGTTGTTTGTTTTTTCCTGTTTAGATTGTCCACGTTTTATGCAAGCTGTGTTTTGTAAATCAAGGGTCATTGCTGAGCACTGTTTTAGCTAGATCTGAAATCAAAATCACAAAAAATGTGTTTATTTACATTTACAAGTTTCATGAAAGAGAAAAAATAAAATCAGTTCTAATTATTGAGTCTATTTTAAAATTTGAACACGATCGTCACACATTTCTTTTTGTAGCATCATGATCACCTATGAGGAACATGCTTAATGATATATTGTTATCAAAGCCTTTTAAGTGAACAAATATATATTGTTGCCGCGCATGTAATTTTGGAATATTTTGAGCATACTAACACAACAATAGCGGGTGTGAACCAATAAAACTAACTTATACAACTTTGTAATAATTATGAATGATAAATTTAAATCTAATGTTCCATTACATCGCATTCTTTTGCTTATCTACCAGATGTGGCAAGTTTTTAATAACTTCCATTTTTAATCTAGAGTTTTTTTGGATCAGTATATAAAAGTTCCATTAATGCCATTTTCTTACTCAAGTTTATTGCATATGCTACTCTAATTAAATACACATTCTCTTTCTAAATGTTTCCAGCTGTATATGTAATAGCAGCCTAATCTTTTGTGCAATGCCTATTAATTGTTTCATCCTCCTCCTATTATCGTAAGTGCATTGCTTACAAGTTGGTCCAACCAATTGACGAATCTATACATTTTACCATAAGCCATCAATAACTGATACCTTTTTCATTAGTTGCCTTCAACTAAGATTTTTTGGTTATATATAAGTTGAAAAAAAATACGAAAAACAGAAGGAAAAAAGCAGAAAATTTGAAAAATCATAAATTGCTAGAAAAGTAAATTACTATGGAAAAATACACTGGAGATTAGTTTTTATGAAAACTCGATAACCTCGGAAATATTTACGAAAAAGAATATGGGTAAAAGAAAATATTTGGAAATTAAAAAAACATATATTTTTGAGTTTTTCGGTTTTGTTTATTTTGGAATATCTCCAGTTTCCTTCATTATTGAATCTTACATTATTTTGTTTTTATTTTATGGTGCATTATGTATTTTTTTCCAACTTTTTTGTTTCTGATTTCTTTGAAAATTCTGAACCATGAAAATATTACTATATAAAAAACAGAAAAATTATAAGCAAGTCATTTTGAATAAACTATGCCATAGATAACATTGTATTCTGCTCACCATTCGTGAATCCCATAGAATAAGAGAGCAAAAAGAAAAGGTGAATGGTATAAATTCCACTTCCATTATTCGTTTCATTCGTTTTTGTATCTTCTATATCGGTAGCTTAATATCTCAACTATTCCGCTGAGACATATGCTATCAGAAGATAAATTGCACTTCATAAGATGATCAGATCCTTTCAGCATTTCTACTATTTTGATATGTTCTTTTCTCATCCACCAAAAAACATAATACTCAATCCTTACATATAATACACACACACACACACACACAATAAACTCATAATGCTCTTAGTTGTGCTAAAACGATAACATGCTTATTCTAACAAACTACATAGCATAGTGCCTATTTCTTTGCTCCCGTCTTCCGTCCATTATTTTTCTAAACCCAGTACCCATACTTAGATTCAATTCGAAACATCTATATATGACACCTTCTAGGTTTGAGATCAGAACATTATAGACCATATTTCTACTAAATGCAAGATTTTGGCACATGCTCTACCTGTAGAATGGCAATAATGCTGCTGCTGCATATGCTAAGTTTCCGAAACTGAGCCATGTGTTTAACGGTTTGGAAAATAGGCAGAAGACAAGCTTCAAATCAGCTTTGATGCCCATTTTCTTTAGCATCTATCATCTGATTGGGAATGAGGAAGAGCAGATTGAGAATCTACTGGTGTTTGGCATGCTTGAATAATCTAGGAAGGAGGTCCTTAGAATGTGCAGCAGCAGTTAAATGGGAACTTTTGACCTGAGATTCGCTTTTCATTTTTTGTTTTGATCTTCGTCTGTGATGTGAATGTATGTAATTTTCTTTGTGTTCGTGTGCTTAGTCTGGTCACTTGCTGTTGTAGTCTTCTGCTATGTAAAATATTTTTATGTTATAGTTAGTACCCTGAGTTCAAAAAAAAAAAAAAAAAAAAAAAAAAAAAAAAGAAGCCTACATAGCATAGTATATAATATAAAATTTGAGCCTACAAACACATGTGCATGATTGCAAAGCTACAAGATGGAATATCTAAAATAAATAGAATTTTGCCCTAGTGCTCATTTTTTTCTCCAGATCTCTACTAAATTTTCAACAATTTATGAAAATTTTACAGGAAATGATCACATCAACTGGATATATGTAGTAAATGGCTAGACAACATAACTGGATATTGTAGTAAGTGGTGAGACAATAGATATATAAGTTTACGGATTTAGCATAAACAAGCCTATTGTATAAATTCAACAAAGCATCTGAATATGTATAATTTAGACAAACACTAAAGGTTAATATTCATTTTTCTGAACATTTTCATACAATCAATGGATATCAAACAAAACTGCAGGATCGTTTTTTTTAAACCTATTGGATATCCGTTTTTTATTTTTGCAGAATTCAGATATGTGAAAAGATTCAAGAAAGGAATTAACTCTGTTCTCTCAATGATATTGTTGACTGGATAAATTCACGTTGATTGTTCAAGTAAGTTTTATTTTCCAAGATTGAATTTTCTACAACATCAAATTTTCATGTAACATTTACTTAACCAGATTGTTGACTCTAATTCATATTTTATTTTAGTTTTAATTATGTGAAACATTTTTATGTATACAGGTGGACTACAACTGCATGTCCTGTTAGATTTCTTTTATCTGCGTAAGGTAGGTAGGGTGTAACAAAATTATATGCTTATTACTACGATGATCCAATTTTTGTTATTTAATTCGAAGTTATGATTATTTTTTCTCTCAGCTTCGAATGCTTGACTTATATTTCTTTAAGTTTGGAAGACATACAAAAGGAAATGGCAGATTAAGAACTCTAGAATTTTTCCAAGACTTCAATGTGACAACTTGATTTTGTTTGCTTGAAATACAGAATTTTCTATTTTAAAAGATGTAAAAAGAAAAACAGTATCAGTCACTTTGGTAGTTCAATTTTTCGGATTAGTTTTTGGACCGCATGGAATGTTATTGGTTTTTTTTGAAACATTCTTTGTGAATTGCATCACTTATGAGGTGAATAGATTGTTTTTTTTTCAAGTTTGGCCGAGAGCTTATATGTGATTTATATTAATTTTTTGTGACAATGCGCATGTTTTTTGTTGTATTGATGTAGCACTAGAATTATTTTGCTTTAATTATGAAGTTTATGATAATATTTGGGGGGATTGTTAAATAGACTCCACATTTGGTTAAGGGGAGGACCAATTTTTATTTATTGTATAATTGTTATGGGGAGGACAAAATAAATTAGTCTCCCCTTAAGCATATAAATTAAAATTCCACTATTTACCCCCTATAATCCTTTTTGATATAAACCTTACTTAATGCTTACAATTTAATGTTGCACATAAAAAATAAAAAATGATGCAGTTAATGTAATGCAAACACAAGAAAGTTTCGTGGATGATCAGAATGCATAGGACCAGGTAATTAATTGTAATTTCATATTGGAATTGGTATGGATAATTTAAATAAATGTAGAAACGAGAATTTTGGTCTAATATGTTGTATCGAATTTGTGTAATTGAGATGTTTATTAATTCACATGTTTGTTACTTACGCTAAATTTAGTAAATTATGGTTTAACATAAGTGATGAGCTAGGGGTAGTTAGGTCTCTTCTTCTTCTTCTTTTTTTAAAATAAACCAGAACCCCCCCCCCCCCCCCCCCCATTAACAAATAAAATAAAATAAGGCAGTCCCCTTAAAATTGTCCTTCACTTAACTAAATATGGAGTCCCTTTAACAGTCCCCATATTTGGTCTCCACGGTGATGTAACTTGAATGATATAAAATCATTATAGTAATTAATATTAATTCTTTTCAAATTGTCATCTCATCTCAGAAAATATACAATTTAACAGTCCCATTTACAAACATTATATATTACATATTTTTGTCAGAACTTAAAATATTTTTATCACTCATGGTTGTTCAATATTTAGGCTTTCAATTGCATTGAAAAACGTATTCTTTTCTTGATTGATTTATTCTATTTGGATATTACCTTATAATAATATTTTTATTTTACAAATGGTCAAATCATCAATTTTGTTTTTTAATCGCTTGGTCGAAATGGGTGGGTTCTATGCTACAAAAGAAATGAACAATTACGGAAAAAAATTATTTTGATATTTAGGAAAAAATATATTTTATTTAACTAGAAATTATAAAATGTTACATATTCAAAATAATTAAGTTATCTGTATTAATTTATTTGATAAATTATTCAAAAACGATAATTTCAATATGAATGCCGCTTTCATATTGACCGAGAAGACAAAATTAATTTTTCAATCAAATATAAAAACTTACTAAATACATAAAATTATTTACGTAAATAATAATATCATATTATTCAATTTTCTACTAATCCCTTCTCTATTTTTTTCTTAATATCCGCATTTGAGTCAAATATGTAAACCGATAACAACTAAAAATTTAACATCCTGCAGCGGCTGTTCGCATCAAAACATTTAAAATTCCCAATTCTATGTGAACATCCTATGTGAACAATTGCACTCAAAGTGCTCGTGAAAATGCCTCACAGAAACCATTACCTGCAGCGGCTGTTCCCTCTTCTTTTTTAGCCTCTGGTAGTTGTCTTCCTTCACAGCCTGTAACACCCCCTATCAAACAATCCAAACTTAGCTATGTCTCTTGCTTCTCCTCCCTTCCTCGATGTACTGGATCGTATACTCCCCGTGTATTCACATCATCCCTTGATAACCCGAATCCACCTCCTGATATTGTTCTAGAGGGAGCAAAAGTTTGGAAAGATCACTTGGTTGGCTTTTTTCTTGACTCTGAGATTCCAAATCTTGATGTTCGGACCCTATGTCGCAAAGCTTGGAACTTGAGAGGTGGCTTAAGTGCTAATATTGTGAATGGAATTTACTACTTTAAATTTACAATTTTTGAGGAGAGACGGAAGGTATTGGAATCGGATCCGACAATAATTGGAGGGAAGCCTTTCATTATTATTTCGTGGACTCCTACGATTGAGAGAGCAAGAGAGCGTGTGCCTTCCATTCCGGTATGGACTATTTTTACTAGAATTCCGTCAGTTCTACAGACTCTTTCAGGTATGAATTGGCTAGCGAGTAGAATTGGGAATTTTAAATGTTTTGATGCGAACACAAAAACAAGGAAAAATCTCATTTTTGCTAAAGCCTTAATTGAAATATCACCATCAAAGCCATTACCAAAAAAACTCAAAGTATCTATAGACGGCAATGATTTCTTTGTTGATGTTCAATACTCTTGACAACCGGAAATATGCACAAAATGTCATTGTTTTGGTCATCTTCTTGAATCATGTAAGCTTGTATGTCATTCTAAGGTACGTACTCCTCTCATGAAACCTCCTCCTAGTATTTGGGTTCGAAAGGAAAAGGAAATAGACAATCTAGTTGAAAAAGAACCAAGTGTAGATATAGCTTCGAAGGGTAATGAATCGATCAGTGACGATGAATTAAAGAAAATGAAGTGGTATCATCGGATGAGGCATCTGTAGATGATGGGATTTGTTGGATGTCAGATGATCGTGCTTGGGTACATGAAGTTTCTGGAATGAGATATGATCCGCATGAAAATGAATACTACAAATATGTATCAGATGCAGTGGAGGATGCTAGAAGATTGGAATATCATGTAGTTGGTGATAGTTTTGAGCTTATTCAGGAGGGTGTTCTTGGGGAGAAGAACCAGACGCTTTTCCATGATTCTTCTTGGGATTGGGAGTGCGAGTTTCGAAGTCCTAATCCGTGCTTTGTTCCTAACATTGCTGTACTTTTCTCTGAGTATGTCAATGTTATAGGTAGCGATGGTGACTCCTCCAGTTATTCCACCCTTGTGGGGGATTAATTGTTAGGTTCTTGCTAGTAGTTGAAACTTTATGTTTCACTCCTGTACTTTATTATTAGAGTGTTATGGCACTTCAAACCATATGGAGTTTCTTGTGTCTGTACAGAACTTCATTTCTTTCTATGCTTTTCTAATAAACAGTGGTACGGGCACTATAAAACCGGCTTGCCATGCAAAAAAAAAAAAAAAAAAAAAAAAAAAAAAAAAAAAACATATTTTGGAAAAATCACTTGATTAAATAAGTAAAAATAATAAAGATATTTTCTTTTCCGTGTAAGATATATAACATAAAATTGTACATCATAAATTTAAAAAATATATTTTATAATTCAATTATTTTACTTAAATCATCAAAAGTTGCATAATAAGCTTTTATTTTTATCATTAATAGTGCAAATGCTACATTTCATAAAATAACGTGTGCAACGCATGGGTTACACACTAGTTGGTTTAAGGTAGTAAAGATTTTAATTTATTGTATAATTACTACGGGAAAACAAAATAAATTAGCTTCCCATTAAACATAATTAAAATTCCGATATTAACTCCTTGTAATCCATAAGTATAAACCATAAAACCTAAATTCCTAATTAACGCTTACAACTTAATGTTGCACATAAAAATAAAAAATGGATATAGTAAATGTAATGGGAAGACAAGAAAGTTTCGTGGGTGATGAGAAGACATCGATTCCGGTAATTAATCATAATTTCATATTGAAATTGGTATGGTTAATTTATAATAAATGCATAAAAGAAAATTTAGAAAGTTAAGGTTTAGCATAAGTGACGAATCAGGAGTAGTTAGGTCTTTTTTGTTTCTTACAGATAATAATCCAAACCTCTCTTTACAAAAAATATTAAGTTGGAGTCCCTTAGAATTATACCTCTCCTAACCAAATGTGGAGTTCTTTTAACAATTCCCTAGATACATATAATATAATAGATACCGACACTCGTTAGAGATGCTCTAACATATGTTACGTAATATTTGAAACAACGCTTTAATTACCCATTAGTATTCTGTGAAGATGAAATAAGTTGATCAGAAGCTGATGAAACACAAGCAACAAAACACTTGATTATTTTTTATTTCATCTTTTCTCAGCTAAATATTATTACAATTTCAACTTATTTAATAATAATATTTATATTTGTGTTTTACTATTTCTTAATCTTCCTATTCAAACCTTTAATTACAAGTAGTTGTAAAATAAGTTGTTTCGAGAAGGGCTATAAGCAAGTACGTTTGTTATAACTAACATCTACAGTATTCTTACACTGATGAAATATTGGCTTCTAAGTGTCATTCAATAAACAGGGTGCACATTCTTTAAAGATCGAATGCTTGTTAAGTCTACTATGCGACACCGTGGCTAAAAGGATAAGAGGAAAGATTCCTGAACAAATCTACGAATGTTTGTACAATGGGGGAGAGCAAGTTCTGCAGGGAAAATGACATGGCTTTTCAATTAAAGAACCGATTTCTGTAGCCTGTAGGTTGATAATATGTTGTTTTTTGGTGTATTAGGTTTGCCTGTCAAGCTTTCAAAGTCTGGGAACTGATTATCGCCCAGCGTGGCGTTTAATCTGCTTTTGTTTGTAGTTAGGGCTAGAAAATGTCTATAGCTGATATGCGATCTATCTATCTTCTGTATAATTATGTATTCATTACTCGTTATAATAATAACAAGAAAAAAATGTTACGAATCACTGTAAAAACCGGTTGGTTTTACAAAAAAAACGTTTTCTTTTTGCCTTTGCTTTTTAGCTATTTCTTGAAATCCCTTAAAATAAAAAAATTGGTTTTACACTGAATTTGCTATGATGTACCGTTTGATATGATGTACAAGGAAGCCCTTTCTGAGTAATGTCTTCACTCTGTTTGATATTTGTTACTATTTTGTCACCATTACCCTATGGACAATTTGAAGTTCTGAATGTTTTTATACCAAATCTCAAGCGAATAGAAGTAAGAAATATGATATGGCTATCTTGCTGCATCATACGATACATACGGCTTTGGCATGAAGATTTCGGGTGCAGTTAAAAAATATTTTGGGATATACCCATAAATTTTTGATATTATTATTATCATGAGTATATCATCATTAGTTTGACCATTAACAACAAATCATGAAAATTAACGAGATACATATGTTTTAATAGTTGTTAAAAAAATACAATTAACATGGTAGACGCCACCGAGTAGAATCTTCAAATTGTCTTTGTAATCAAACATGAAAAACGTTGTAAGAAAGATAAACCGGATTATTGATATGAAATATATCAGAGCCAAGCAAAACCAGTTACGGTCATACAAAATTTGCAGCAAAGTTGATAGAATAATATTCAAGTCTAGGGTTAAAAAGAATATACAAAACACCTTGATACTTTCTGTACAAAAACTATCAACAAAGCTAGACAAAATATATCAAGGTCCCTTGTTAAAAGACACGAACAAAATACTTGGCATGGATCATGTGTGAAAAGCAGCTTTCAGCCATGCCAAGCAAGCTGGGAAATAAATGGCATGCAACCTCAAAAACCAAAAAAAAATCACCTCAATGCTTTGCCAGATTCAGAAGTAAAAAATGAGTTGTCCCTTCAATGAAATCTTAACAAAATCTATAGCAAAATAGGACTGCTATAACTAACAAACAGTAGTGTTCTCTATAGTGTTATAACTATGAACCGGTTTGTACGTCCGATGTGTGGCCATATATTGTTGGTATTTGATTGTATGCTGTGAACTTTCCGTTTCAAACCGTAGCCAATTCTGGATGACCTGAACTTTCAAAAATTAAATATTTCTACGTGCTCTTAAATCTTGGACACTGATATTGCTTTAAAAAGTTTTTTTTTTTTTTTTTTATTCTTTTTTTTTTTCAAAATTCAGATGAGCAGCAGCTA
The DNA here is from genome assembly GCA_030737875.1 of Allium sativum. Taxonomy (NCBI): domain Eukaryota; kingdom Viridiplantae; phylum Streptophyta; class Magnoliopsida; order Asparagales; family Amaryllidaceae; genus Allium; species Allium sativum. The sequence goes on along the minus strand of CM060909.1, from coordinate 671,273,694 downwards.
CATCATTGAAGGTCGTGGACGGACAAGCAAATTGCACACTTGAACTAGGATTAAGGAAGAGGGTACTCATTTCAGCACCAAATTTTCTTCAGATTTCTTTATATATCATATCAATAAACTTGTTTCTCTTCTCGTCTATTCCTCTAACTTTCTTATACTGAAAACTTTGAAAGTGAACCTCTATCATGCAGCGGTGAAGCATGTTGTGATGGTTGCATGTTTAGATTTTAAGTGGAGTATCGAATTCATCAAATAATCCATATGTGTGATCTAATGGCATGTTGGTAGCTTGTTTTGGATGGTAGGATAAACGTTGAGTCTCAGCTTGTTCTTATGTGACACCAGGCGTGAAAGCACCCTCTTCCACTGCAATTGTACCTTGAAAATTTTGTTGCAGCGACTCCATATAAACTATTGGTTCTCTTCCATGTTTTAGAATTGTAGCGTCAAACTCCTGAAAACGAGAGCAGATCCCCTGTACTCAAAATCCTCTGTCCTTCTGCATCCAACCAATCAAAACCTCTTAATTTCCATCTTTTTACAATTAAATCAAAGAAAAAAAGAGGGTTTAATTGCAAAAAGGTTGAAATCAGGGATTCTGACTGGTTGGGTATAGGAGGATAGGAGATTTTAGGTATAGGGATTTGATTTCCCTGAAAACAAAAGGAAAGAGAAACAAAATCTAGTATTAACCTATTAGGCGGAGTTGTCAATCTGATGACAGCTCGGTATTGGTCAAGTTCACACAACAACCGGTGCTGTCTATACTGAGTAGCTCCACATCTTTGTTTAGCGGTTTTCCTGTTTCTGATTCTGTTGTCCCACTGTGTCTTTCTCCTCTTCTTGTCGTCCCGTTTTTTATGCTTCTTTCGCGTCTCACCTTCTTAGTAAGGAAGAGATAGCGATCATTAATAATCGTCTATCTCAACTTATTAAAAAAAATTATCCTTCGCAGTCTAAGGTGTTGGTTTCTTATCTGCCAGGCCCATGTCCTGTGGATTCGGTGAGCTTCTCCGTGTCTTGCGAGGCAATCGATCGATTGTCTACTCACTCATTGCGTCATAATAAATGTTCGGCACCTCGCATTCCCCACACTCCCCGCTCTATACATACACGCTCTATAGCGGCATCCGAGCAGATCGTTAGATCTACTCGACACACGCTTTGTTTTGTCCGAGTTGTGTTTGGTTCTCTTCTAGGTGGTCTGTGGTTTTCTTGTCTGTGTATCGGCTTTGTTTCCATTTTCTAAATGGCGAATTTTCTTTTTTGAAACGTCAGAGGTATAGGCAACGATGCGTCGATGGTTAGACTCAAACGCATTGTTAAGAAGCATTCTATCGGTTTGGTGGCGTTTTTGGGACCTTTTGTGGGCCTAAAGGATTCCATCAAGTTGGCTCTGTCTATTGGCTTCGGTGGTGCCATAGCCAATGTGTCCAACAAGATTTGGATTCTTTGGTCCAAAGATAATGTTGTTCACCCTATCTTTCATTCCGATCAGCTTCTATCGTGAGTCTGCTCGCTTCCTTTTTTTCCTCTTCTTTTTTGTTTTCGGAGGTCTATGCTGAGTGTGATAGGATTGAGAGGTTGGCCTTGTGGTCAGACATTCTCGCTCTATCCAGTTTGGGTTTTTCGGTCTTGGTTCTGGGAGGCGACTTCAATATTGTCGCCTGCCAAGCTGAGAAACGAGGACGCAGTGTTGTTAATCGCTATGCGGTAGCGAACTACAAAGCCTTCATCGTCAGCTCGAGTCTTTCCGAATTTTCTTTTGTGGGTTCGGCTTTTACTTGGAGTAACAATCAAGACGGGCCAAATCAGATTCTTTTGCGCTTGGATAGGGTTTTCGGACCAGAAGGTTGGTTCAACCTCCCATTCAATTTTTCTGTTTCCCACTTGCATCGTACCAGCTCCGATCATTCCCCTGTGATCCTTCGAGGTTCTCCCCTTTCCCTATCTGGTCCTTCCTCTTTTCGATTTCATAGTATGTGGAGGTCTCACCACACGTTCTATAGTGTTGTGGAAGGCTTCTAGAACTCCCCCGTTATTGGTTCTCCGTGTGTGGTGTTTTCTCGTAAGTTGAAGCGTCTTAAGACCTGCCTTAAGTCTTGGAATGTTCTTGTTTTCAAGGATATCTTTGACCGCGTTCGGACGACTGAAGAAACTCTTGTCTTAGCAGAAGCGTCTTTTGATGAGTCTCCTTCTACTGCGAACAAGGAGGCTTGGGAGATTTCCCAATTGGCGTTCTCGTCTGAGCTTCGTATTGAGCATCACTATCTTCGATAGAGGATGAGGATCAAGTGGGTTGTTGAAGGTGATACAAACTCGAAGTTTTTCCTTTTTTCTATCCTTAAGAAGAATAGACTTCTTATGATTCATCAAACCCAAAGTCTTGATCTCTCTTTGGCTTCCACGCCGAGTGAGGTCAAAGAAACTATTCTGTCTCATTTCCAATCCTTTTTGGTACCCCTTCGGTGTTGGTTTCGGACCCTGCGCTGCTTGCTTTCGTCCTTGTATTGGTTCTCCCTACCGATAGCTTTGATCTTATCACACCTCCTTCCTCAGAGGACATACATGCATGCGTATTTGCTCTAAGCAAGGACAGTGCGAGTGGGCCTGACGCAACAGGGTCTTCTTTCGCAGTGTTTGGCCGATAATCTAGGCAGACTTTTGTCTTGCTATACGGATTTTCTTTTCCGGTAGAGACCTCCCTATGGGGTTGGACTTCCACCAATTCGGTGCTTATTCCCAAATGCGAAAGTCTCCTCACTTGCGTGAATTTTCATCCGATCAGCTTGTGCAATTTCACCAATAAGGTCATCTCTAAGGTCCTAGCCTCTCGACTAGCACTGTTTCTCGAGCGTATTATTTCCTCGTCTTAGGTCGGGTTTGTAAAAGGACGTTTGATTATTGATAACGTCCTTTTAGCCTAAGAGTTGGTTTCTCAGATCGATAGGAAGGTTCGAGGTTTCAATGTGGTCATTAAGTTGGATATGGCTAAGGCTTATGATCGCGTGTCTTGGTTTTTCATCATTAAGGTCCTAAGAGCTTTCGACTTTCCGGAACCCCTTATCGATCTTATTTGGAGGTTGATCTCCAACTGCTGGTTTTCTGTTCTCATCAACGTATCGGCTAACGGTTTTTTCAAGGAGGGAAGGGCTCTTCGCTAGGGAGACTCACTCTCCCCTTCTCTATTCGTTATCGCTGCTGAGGCTTTCGTGCGTGGTCTGCATTCACCACTGATAGCTTGGCACACTCATAGGTTTGGGATCCCTAGGTGATGCCCACTTTTATCTTCTTTATCTTTCGCTGACGACATCATCATTTTCGCTAATGGAAGTCGTTGCTCTGTTAGTCGCCTTGTTGGTCTTCTTCAGCAGTATCAGAGATGCTCGGGGCAACTAGTTAACTCTGATAAAAGCTGCTTTGTTCCCACGAAAGATCTGTCTCCGGTTAGATCCTCTTGGAACGTGACCTTTACTGGTTTCAAGGTTGCCTCCATTCCCTTACCTTATCTCGGTGTTGTACTATACTGAGGCAGAATGCTTAATGTTGTTTTCGATTCCCTGACTGACAAAGCCAGAGGAAAGATCATTCGTTGGAATGCGTCTCTTCTCTCTCAGGCAGGTAGACTTGTTCTTAAAAAGTCTATTCTAGACTCTATTGGATTTCATGTCTTTCCTGTTATGACTCCTACTTCCTCTTTCTTTCGTTCTTATTGCTATTTGGAATCGTCCTTTTTCTGGGGGAATAAGAACAACGCTAATCGCCATCATTGGATATCGTGGAATGTCGTCTGTTGCCCCAAGAATGAGGGAAGCCTGGGCCTCCGTAACCCTAAGGATTTTTGTACTGCTTTTGCTTGCAAGCTTTGGGAAAGGTTTGGAGCAAACGAATCCCTTTGGGCATCGTTCCTTCACGCTAAGTACCACAGGCTTTTGGGAGTGAATTACACCAGTATCCCGTCCTATGCTAGTGAGATGTGGAAACACATTCAACCTGTGAAGGCATTTTCGGATTCTCATGGCGGAGGAACCGGTTGGGATGACGGTCCATTCTCGATTAGGGTTGCATGGAATTCGGTGAGGTCTCCGACTCCACGCCTTCATCTCTTTTCGTTTATCTAAGATGCTCGTATTCTCCCTAAGGTTTCTCTGTTAATTTGGAAAACCATGCACGATGGGCTTCCAATAGACGAGAATCTTCAGAGGATTGGCATCTCTATTGTTTCCCGATGCAGGTGCTGCCGCTTTGGTTTCTTGGAAACCATTGTTCATTTGTTTTTCCTAGTCACTAGTGCTAAATCCGTCTGGAATTACTTTGAGAACTTGATGGGTTGTCGAAGTAATGCTAATACGCTTGTTGATTTTCTGAGAACCTGGTGGTCTGTCATCTCAGGTAAATCTGTTCATTCCATCCTCTTATGTCTGATCCCTTGTCTCATCTGCTGGCATATCTGGTGCTCGCAGAATAAGGAAATATTTGACGAAGTGCATATGGATCCTACTACCATCATTCAGAAGGTAAGGAATGATGTTTCCCGTGCGTTTCATGGTAGACCTTTTAGGGGACTACTTGGCTCCAGCTCGAGGAGACTGGCTAGTACCCTTAGTGTCACATTGGTATGGTCCACTCCTCAAGCGGGAATTAGTTAATTCTTTTCTTTTTTGTGCATTTCCCTGTTGTCTACACATGTTACAACCTTCCCCCCTCTTTGATCTTATGTTGTTTGCTAGTAGTACAGGTCTTGGATTTACAGGTTTGCAGATCCCAGCTATACTTTGACTGGATTTCTTAGGTTCTGGAGGAGCTTCTTTAGTGCGGAGTCTTTTGGAGCTTGTGGATGCCGAGCTTGTCTGTGCTTTTGCTACTTCGTTGTGGGGATTATTGCCAGCGCTTGATTCTCTCTGACTTAGGCATTTCTAAATGTTTCGTCCGTCATTTGTGGAGTAGAGAAGATTTTCTCTACGGCTTTGCATACTTCGGTAGCCTCGCCTGCTTGGTTCGTGCTCTTGCTTACTTTAGCAGTCTGTATATTGTTTTTATAGTTGTTTTTGCTTTGTATCTTTAATTTCTATGCGTGCACAGTTCTTTAGCCAACTCTGCAGAACTGTTTTTGTGAGTCATTGAAGAATGGCTAGATTCTCCCTTTTGTTATATTATATTTTTCTCGTAAAAAAAATAGTATTAACCTATAAATAAAATAAAAATAAAAATAATGTGATACAAGATTACCTTTCCACTATCCCCCCTCCATTTATTGCTTCTACTAACCATTATCCTCATTGGTGTTGATTAAAAATTTAGCCAGCTTGAAATTGCAGTTGAGATCTGGTATTAGCAAATGTTGCTAATAACTTGAATTAGGAAAATGTAAAATGACAAAATAAAATGCATAGTATGTAAAGATACACAAGCTTTAATGCGGTTTAATATAAGCTAATTTACATCCACTATGAATATTTTTGTTAATACTTTGCTTCTCTTAGTAGCTTGGATTACAAGAGACAGTAAAAACAAAACAAATTTTTAAGAGCTTGAAATGTTCAATTCTTAAGTTAGATGGCTGAGATTGCATTACTAAAATCAAATCCTGGAATGTTGATAAAGGTGCTTTGCTGATGTGTGCATCAGCTAGGATGACAATAGGATTGTATGGTGCAGATGGCACAAGCCACTATCCATCCTTGAACATGCCTTTCTCCCAAACGAGCGTCATGATATCAAGGAGTGGTTATGTGGTGATGTTTTACCACGTTGGCATTGGTTATGAAGAGATTGTTTACCATGGTGGCAACAAAGAACAATGAGTAGTTATAACACATTGTTGCTTTTGTTAGATGGAAGGAATTGTATATGACACTCTTTTTAAAGAAATCATGTCGCATGGCTTCTTATAGGAGCAGCTAGGTGCCTATAGTCAAGTTGTGCCATACTAAGATGCGCGGACTTCATACATAAAATGTAGGTGAATTTCAACCTGGAGTGCTATTTAGAATCTTACATATAAACTAGACTCTATTACTATATTTTTTTATAGAACTCTTGAAATCTTGGTAACTTGATTACTTATGAGTCTTGAATCTTCTCTGAATCTTGAATCTCTTGAAACTCTAAAACTGTACAGTCTTTAGTATTAATTTCTGTATATAAATCCTGCATATACATGTATATATATTCTTGACAGAAATGTTAGTATATATTTTATAATCAATGATAATTGATATAAGGTTTTTGTCGTCAAAACTTCATTCTCCAACAATCTCCCCCTTTTTGATGATGGCATCCTTAGTTTATAAAATATTCATACCTGTTCATACCTGTTGATTCCGATCCTTCTAATACTCCCCTTATCATCATGAATTCTATATACTATGTATAACTTTTCCTTATTTTATAATTTCTCCCCCTTTGTCATTATAAATTTTTTTCTAAATATACTCCCCTTAAATCCTATATTCATCTATATACTATTTAATGTATATGACTCCCCCTAAATTTGTGCCTGCATAATAAACTAATGTAATGCTTATGAAAGATAAAGCAAGCATTAATTTAAACATGGTTTTTAATACAAATGATACACCTAAAAGAAAATTACATGAACGACTACACATGTATTACACGATAAACGAATAGATGAAAAGAAACCTAAATTCTAATTGTTCTTTGCTATATGGGACTTATGGATTGAACATTTGGGGTAATGGAGACAAAATTCCCCATTTGTTCAAATATGTTTCCATCTCGATTGAAAGAAACTTCCCCAATGCATGTGACTTGCTTCTCCTCCTCCGTGCCTTCTTGTTGTGCCTCTTTTGGTTCCTCTTCTTCCATTATCTCTTCCTCCTCCTCTTCTTCCAATTCTTCTTCTTCCATCACTGGATTATCATCTTCGATGATGTCTGAATTTGCTTAGATAACCGTTACAAACTTATGGAGATTCCACATCATCTTTCCTTATTTAATTTTCTCTTGATTCATCTGTATTTGAAGTACTTGAATCTTAGCGGGCATTTGGAGAGCATACTCCATTTTCTCTTCCAATTTGATTACACGAGAGAGGGTAGAACGTTGAAACGAAACTTTGGATGGTCCAGCGGACGATTCAGGGTTAATTTGGTTATTATAATTAGTGGAGGCCATGATTTATTTTGGTTTTGAGTTTTTACAGAAGTGAAATAGGAGAGTGAAGAAGAAAATCCGAAGTGGAGAGTTTAAATGGTTATTATAACTAACTTTTGGTGGGAATTAATTTTTAAAATATGGTAGTTATATGTCGACATAGGGAAATATGCATGTCGACATACTTGTGGTTTTACTTTTATTTTTCTTATTTTTATTATTATTCTTATATATATATTTAATTATTCTAATTCACTTAATAAACAAATACCTAATTCTCTTCTAAATTTAGTAAACGTTGCTTTGTTTAATGGTTTTGTTAATATATCTGATATTTATTTATCTATTTCTATAAATTCGAGTGAAATTTTCTCTTTACTTACGTTATCTCTTGAAAAATGATGTCGTATATCAATATGTTTAGTTCTTGAGTGATGAGTTGGATTTTTAGATATATTTATAGTGCTCGTATTATCGCAGTATATTGGTGATTTATTTATATTCAATCCAAAATCATTTAAAGTTTGTTGCATATATATTACTTGTGAATAGGCCAAAGCAGCAGATATATATTTTGGTTCAGTTGTTGATAAAGATACAATATTTTGCTTTTTGCTAAACCAAGAAACTAGTGAATGTCCTAAGAAGTGACACGTTCCACTAGTACTCTTACGATCAGATTTACTTCCCACATAATCAACATCACAATAAAAAATTAAATCGAACGAATCATTCTTAGGATAAAATAATCCAAAGTCTGATGTATGTTTTACAAATCTTAGAATATGTTTTAAGGCTTTTAAATGTGTTTCCTTAGGTTGCGATTGATATCTTGCACAGAGATACACATATGCATTATATCTGGTCTACTAGCTGTCATATATAATAACAATTCTATCATACCTCTATATAATTTGTGATCAACGTCTTTTGACGTATCATCTTTACTTAAAGCTATATTAGTTGTCGTTGGTGTTGATCTCCAATTAGTAGTTGTTAAATTATATTTATTAATTAAATCTTTTGCATATTTTTCTTGATTAATAAATATTCCATTCTTTGTTTGATGAATTTGTAAGCCTAAGAAGAATGTTAGTTCTCCCATATGACTCATCTCAAATTCTTGGGTCATAATATCTGAAAACTCTTTATTTACTTTATTATTCGTTGATCTGAAAATTATATCGTCAACAAATATTTGTACTAGTTGTATATCTTTATTATTTCTTTTAATAAACAGAGTATTATCTATTTTTCCTATTTTGAAGTTAGATTATAATATGTAATTTCTTAATCTATCATACCAAACCCTAGGAGCATGTTTTAATCCATATAACGCCTTCTTTAGTTTATATACATGATTTGGTAATTTTTCTTCAAAAAGAGGTGGTTGTTCTGCATATGCGTCTTTCTTAGCAAATCCGTTTAGAAAAGCACTTTTAACATCCATTTGATATAATTTGAAATTATTATGGTTTGCAAAAGCTTGTAATATCTTAATTGCTTCTAATGTAGCTACAGGGGAAAACATTTCATCATAATCTATTCCTTCTTGTTGAGTATAACCTTGTGCTACTAATCATGCCTTATTTCTTATGACCTTATCGTGTTCATTCATTTTATTTTCATAAACCCATTTATTTCCTATTATAGTTTTATCCTTTGGACTAGGAGTAAGTTCCCATACATCATTTCGAGTAAATTGATTCAATTCCTCTTGCATAGCAAGGATCCATGAATCGTCAAATGATGCTTCTTTTGGATCCTTAGGTTCAATAGTTGAAATAAATGTTGAATTAGTCATATTATATAATTGATTTCGAGTCCAACAGTAAATTCAGCATCTCCTAAGATATTTTCTACAGGGTGGTCTCTTAGTAATCTAATTCTTTTATTTGGTTGACTATCTTCGTTATTTGTTTCATTAATCTCATTTTCACATTCATCTTCGTTGTGTTGTGTTATATTTTTATATTTTTCATCAAAGGATACGTTTAAGGTTTCTTTCGTAGTATTGGTTCTAGAATTAAAAACTCTATATGCTTTACTTTTATCTGAATATCCAATAAATATTCCTTTACCGGATTTCGAGTCAAATTTGTCTAGATTTTCTCTAGTATTAAGAATAAAACATTTACTTCCAAGTATTTTAAAGTATGGTACTTTTGGTTTCTTATTATACAAAAGTTCATATGGTGTTTTGTAAGTTAAGGGTGTGATTAAAATTCTGTTTAAAATATAACAAGCTGTTGCAACTGCCTCAGCCTAAAAATTCTTAGGTAAATTACTATCAGATAACATAGTTCTCACACACTCTTATATCGATCTATTTTCACTCCAACAACTCTGTTTTGTTGATGGGTTCTAGGGAAAGAAAAATTATGGGTTATTCCATTTTTATTACAAAATTTTTCAAAATTTTCGTTTTTGAATTCTCCACCGTGTTCACTACGTATTATTTTTATTTTCAAGGATAATAAGTTTTGAATTCTTTTAGCAAAAGTTTTAAATTTATCAGAAGCATCACTTTTATTTTTAAGAAACGACGTTCACGTAAATCTAGAAAAATCGTCGACTGTTACGTAAACACATCTGTTGTGATTTATTGATTGGGTTTGGGATGGACCAAATAAATCAATGTGAATTAACTCTAATGGTTTTGAGGTTGTGATTTCCTCTTTCGATTTAAATGAACTTATTTTTAATTTTTTGAACTGACAAGCTTCGCATAAATTATTAACTTTAAATTTTATTTTGGGTAATCCCCTAATTGAATCCAACTTAGAAATCCTAGAAATGTGTTTGAAATTTATATGATTGAATCTCTTATACCAGATCCAAGGGTCACTTGTATTGGCCATAAGACATATATTATCATTGGAGATCTTCATACTCAATATATATATATATTTTTCTTTCTATCTCCTTCGAATATTATTTTTTAATTCCTATCTTCTATAAAACATTTATCTTTTTCAATGTTTATTTTATAGCCTTTATCGCAATGTTGACTTATGCCTAATAGATTGTGTTTTAGATTCCTAACTAATAAAACATCAGAAATAGTAGGAGTTTTAGAATTACCGACATTGTCGATGCCAACAACATATCCTCTAGAGTTATCTCCGAAGTTCACCATTCCATCATCTTCATATACTAGATTATTCAGCAAATCCGAATTTCCCGTCATATGTCTTGAACAACCACTACCCAATATTCATTTGTCCTTTTTGATTTCCACCATTTGTTCACCAGAATTCAAATTCTCAATAGCCATGTAACACACCATTTTCAAATTTGAAATTTCAACAGCCACTTCACCCATCTTTTCAAGTTTTGAATTTTCAATAGCCATATAACACATCTTTTCCTGTATTGGACAACATTTCAGTAGATCACTTAAATTTTCAACACAATTGTATGCAGACTCTTTTAACATTGATGCAATGCATGAATTGACACTAGTGTTAACAATCATGTCAAAATTTGCGTTTTAATATTTTCAAAAAAAATCTGATTATGAACTTTTTGAAAAACCTTGCTCTAATACCAATTGTTAGGGAACGCGGAATGTGGATCTTACGACAAGACTAACAGTAGAGGGGAGGTGAATAATGTTTATAAGGAATTTATGAAAATCTAAAACTTATATGATCCACTATATGAATCACACACAATAGAGATGATCACAGACACAGAATCAAACCCAAACACAGAAATAAACAAAAATAAAATGCAGAAAAAGGAAAGAACACACCGGATTTTATACTGGTTCGGATTACTCCTACGTCCAATCTCACGCAATGCTGTATTGCGCAGAGTTTTATTACTATATCAATATCCAAGTACAATCCTCTTGATTTCCCGACTACAAGGTTAACACCGCTCCATACACTCTTGTTTTCACGACTACAAGATTAACATCGCTCCCTTTCCTTGATTTCAAGGCTACAAGGAACACGTCCTTTCCATAACACATTCCAAAGGATTACAACAGCCATATAACTCTTTAGTAGCACTTCAATTCAGAGAGTAATGGATAGAGAGTGAGAAAAGAAGAAGTTTTATGTAATTAGAATAGAAATCGGCACAGTAAAAGTGTAGAAATCAATAAAATAAAAAAAATTAATGGAGGGATGAAGAGGGGTGAAGAGGGAAAAGAAGAATGGTTAAAAATTCTAATTCAACCCCTATTTATAAGATTTGAAAGGTTGCAATGCTTCTGGAATGTTACAAATAATGAAAAGACACTACTTTTGAAAATTGAAAAAAGAAAGTTGTATGTCGACATATACATGTCGACATATATACTTACAATATTTGAGTTTTGAACATTTTCAAGTGTTTAAATATATATATACTATCCTGGAAATTCTTGAATTAAAAAATAGTGATATAAATGAGTATTATAAAGCATAAATCATATGAAATCATAGTAATATATTATATAAACATATTTATAAAACTATAAGGTTTAAAACTATATAAATATAGGACTATAAAAGTATATAACTATATAAATATATATAAACTTATATAAACTTTATAACTTATATTTGAAATCATAAGTACGATTGAAAAACTATTTGAAATTAGAACTAGAATTTTGAAAACAAGAATTTTGAAAAGCAGAATTTGAATTTGAACCTGGAGTGTTATTTAGAGTCTTACATATAAACTAGACTCTATTACTATATTTTTCTTGAACTCTTGAAATCTTGATAACTTGATTACTCATGAGTCTTGAATCTTCTCTCAATCTTGAATCTCTTGAAACTCTAAAATGTACAGTATTTAGTATTAATTCCTGTATATAAATCCTACATATACATGTGTATATATTCTTGACAGAATTTTTAGTACATATTTTATAATCAATGATAATTGAAATAAGGTTGTTGTCATCAAAACTCCATTCTCCAATAATATACAGTAATAAATCCTTCTTTGCCACCTCACTGCCAGGTCGACCGAGCGATCGACCACTGTATCGATTACTTGGTCGATGCAGCCAGTATGGAGGCTAGGGTTTGTTATAATTTTTATTATATTGATGGACGGATCTTCATTAATTAAATCAAACGGTCTTGGGTCATTTCTATGCCTACAAATAAGGGGAATGACCCTGCTCTCTTATTCTTATTTTCTAGAGGCAGCAACGAACCTCTGTCCTTTCCAGTCCTCCAATCTCTTAAAACACAAATTATAAACATATATAAAATAGATTTACAAGAACTGGAGAGATTAGATTCAGATTTATGAAAAAAGGTGGTTTTCGCTTAGGTAATCTATACTTGTTACTACCAGATTTCGACACCGAAACTAGACAAAGGTGGAGGGGTATCGGAGCATAACTAACACCAGTAGAGTGTCTCGGAATCACAAGATCGACACTAAAGCACCAAGACAGCTGACATTGAAAGTAGGAAGGAAAATATCTGTCCAATATGATATGGGTACCAACATAGGAGGCAAAGGCCTGGTACCGATACAGAGAAGATAACAGAAAGGTGACACCGAAACAACCATTGAAGCAAAGTACAACCCAAGGTAATGTCAATGACGACACCAAATCAATCAACCAGATTTCACTTTGGAAGGCATACAGTCCAATACCGAAACTTAGAGCCATAAAAGGAAAGCACGAGACCAATTTTGGAGTAGAGGGCTATCGATACTAATGCAATTGGTATTGATACCGCTACCAAGAAGTAACTTCGAAGTCATCAAAAGGAATCTCAAAACCATGCTATCGCAAAGCCGATACCGGAACCAAAGATTATTGAAGTAAGTCATGGCATATGAGATAGAAGGCTCATCCACACTAACATGCTTAGTGTCGATACTGATACCAAAGAAGGAATAAAGACAACCCTTAAAAGCTACGGAAGCATGAAAGAACCTGAAACTTTCTATCCGAATAGCTGTTATCGGTACAAAGGCTTACTGGCAAAACCAGAAGCAACTAAAGGTGATATTCATACCAATTTGCTTGGTATCGATACATTGCATGGAGGAGGCACCAACTTCATAAGCAAAACGGAGCCAATAACAACACTCAGAGTTGAAAGAAGACCGAAACCCAGAAACCGGCATCGAAAACCACTGATATGGGCCGACACCAATACCAGATCGCCTTACCGGAGCCGAAAGCGCTCTAAACAGAGTTTATGCCCAATCGCAACCGAAAGGAGGCCCAATTTGTCTATAAATAAGACCCTAAGGGTCTCATTTTAGGGGAATTTTTCTCATTCCACAATCTTGTATTCAATCCTTAGAGAGAAAACCCTAATTTGTAAATCAGTTTAGGGATTTTACTCGCAATCATTTATGTACTCATGCAAATGATCAATAAAGAGAGAATCAACATTTTGTCATCATCTTTGTCAAAGTCAGCTCAACTACCGTCGCCGCCAGAGCTAAAATCAGTGTCGTCCTCATCGTCATCGTCATCATCCACAACTTCAACAACAATGACTTTCTCTTCCCCATCAGATTCATCAAACAAATCCTCAATATATAGAAGGTCACCAAGCTTTGTCTTATTCTTCTAAGGGACTTCGGTTCCCTTCTTAGTCAGCTCAATCCTTTCCATAACCCTGCTTCGAATAGAGGGATCGACAGAAGGATCTCAGGAAATTATCAGAAATTATCAGAGTACGCTAAGTAAAGAGCATCGTCATAGTATTCCAATGCTGCCTCAGGGAAATGGGTTTTCAAGAATGAAGAGCCATATTCCTATCCTCATAAATTATCCACTTCGCATTGAACAACGTGTCATCTTTCTTCTTAACTCATAAGCGTGATCAACCAACATCCTCGCCCAGTTGCCTCAGTCTCTTGCTTTGACAACTCTAGAGCAAAAATCTTGTCAGATAAAACATACTTAGCTTGTTTCTCCTTATCAAGCTCCAATTCAGATTTCTCAAGATAAGCGTTCAACCTTGCACATTATTTCTCGCCTTTCTCCTTCACCATAGTTAGAGCATTAATTCTAGCTTCCAGGACATCTTTCTCCCCTTAAGTTTGGCAATTTCGGAAGAAGATGGAGAAACTGTCTCTCGGAATAGAAATTAGCTTTTTGTTATCTAAAAAGAAGAAAATCAAATCGGTATTTGTATAAGAGCAAAATGATGAAAGAAACTAGGAGACACAAAGCTGTACCAAAAGCTATTACATGACTAGATATCGTCGGAAATTCTCCAGGTCTGAAGATGTGGAGGGTAGTGTAATATTGGTAGAAGAGAGAGCAAGTTTTATAACTTCATCAAAATTTGAGGTCGATAAGGGATACCTAGGGGGATTATCATGCTGAGGAAAGAGGAATAGAGCCAACTCATATTCCCTTAAATCCAAAGCTTCCTGGGAGTCAGACGATAAGAAGCCAGCAACAAGGCTACTTCCTATAGTCTCCGTTTGGGAGGAGTTGACATTAGGAGTAACATCAACAGAAGGAGCAACAGAGCTAGGAGTTTGCTGCACATTAGACAAAGTGACAATTCATTTATCAAAAGAAGTGGAGGTGGAAGCTTCACCCTTATGCCTTTTTGACGGTGGATCATCAGCAGTTGAAGTAAGTCTTTTTGTAGTCGCATCCCTAGATTTGTCCAGGGCAGCCAAGTAGTTGTCTCATCAACACCTTAAGTAGCAGATCAAAGTAATAGTGTTACAAAAACAAGAGCAAAGAAAGTTAAAACAAGAAATGAGAACTTAAAGCCACACTAGAAAAACAATCTCACCTAAAGTACCCAGAGACAAAGGGGTCAAGGGAGTGAACTCATTAGATCCAGAGGATAAGTTTTTTGCACCAAGAAAATGGAGGGGTGGTTGCCCCAAAATCTGTTGCCCGGAAGGTAAAAGTTCATTCTTGTGAAGATTATCCAAAGTCAGTAAAATGAAATGTCATCTCGATTTCTCAAATGCCTTGAAAATGACTTCAACAACTTGGGCTTTCTCTGTCTACCAAATTTTCTTCTTAGGAATGGAGGCTGAAAAGAGACGATATCGGATAGAGCATGAGAATGACGTAGTAACTCTGGAGAGAAATAAGAAACTCACTAGGGTTGGCAAAAGTTCCTAAAGTACCAAGAGGATACCTAATATAGAAAAACTGGTTTTCTCTATCTTTAGACTTATTAATGGGATCGCTAATCAACCTTTTTTACAGGATTTGAATGAAGAATAAATGAATCCTCTCCTTTAAACTGACGAAGTAAGTAATGCAAAAGGTTGTCACTGAGAGAAGGCTGACTCGACTCAAATGCTAAAATGTTAAGGCACAAAAGGAGAGTGTATTATTTAGGGAAATATGAATAGCAGCAATTCCCCAGTGACCCAAAAGCCCAAATACAAACTCCGGGAAGGGGAAGAAACCTCCATGCCAGATATGGATGGATGTGTATGCAAAGAATCTCTTGGGAGGGCTCTGAATAGTATCTTGAGCAGAGGTAGGAATGCGCTCGACTTCAGTCATGCCAAAGCTCTTGAGAACGGTGTCCACTTCGTCTTGGGTGTTAATAAGATAATGTTGTGGAGTTGATGCCTTCTTTGGTCAAGGTGTTACAGAGCTACTTGGCTTTGACTTATCAGCACTTTGTTTCTTAGACATAATGCTGCCAGGTGATATTATTCCATAAAGCATATTAGTACAATAATTACATATGTACCATTCATAAGTTTAGGACTATCATAAAATCATTAGCATAAGGTATTCAATAGTCCTGTAGAGGTTGGAAAATATCATGAGTTATTATGTTCAAACCCTTAACAGAATTCACATATGATCATGCATTTTATACATGCCTAAAAATAGTTACCAGAGCCAAAGTTTAGAAAACCAAAATTCTTGATGACGGCCTAGCTGAATCCTAATATTCTGGTGCCGATACCGGAAACTAAACTAGCTTCAAGAAAGGTTTAAAACTTGGTGCCAACGTGGTCAAAACTAAAGAAATTTCAATATTGGTAAAGACGAACTGGTTCGAAAGTCTCAAGTTAGATCGGTACCGAAACAAAAGAAAATGTAGCTTTTGGTATTGATCCGGCATTGTTTCAATACCAATTAAGCCGAAACCAAAAAAATATTGATCTCGGTATGGGTAAAACCAGAACTAAAGGAAATCGATAATACATAGACAATGGGTTCATCGACACTGAAATGGTAACTTCATCTTTATATCAGTTGAAATCATTTCTATGTTAATTTTTGCATTTCGGACCCAAAAGACATATTGGGGGTGACAAATGATAGATCAATGTCATCTGAGATTAATAGCTCCTCAAGTTACATGCCGATTTTTCAAATCCATTCTAATAGAAGATTAAAACCCAGTAAATCCCGGCCGATTTCACAATCGAGTTGGGGAAATGATCTTCAAACTCTAATTAAATCGAATAAAATACTCAGACAGAAGTAATTAATTCTGGTAAGCTTGAGAAATTTCGAAGAACAGTAATCTAGTGCGAAAATGGTTTCTTGCAGGTGAAAAAATAAAAAGAAAGAAGAACGACTTTTATATTAAAAGGCACCTTTTAATCCTAGCCGCACAAACAAGGGCGAATCAACAAACTAGATCAATTCTAGAAGACAAAAAGGTGAGAAACACTGTGATTACAGAACATTACAGTACGAAGGTCAAAGATTTGACTTGGAAAATTGAAAATACCCCTTCGCAATGGGGGAAATGTTACTGCTAGATTTCAACACCGAAATAAGAACAAAGGTGAAGGGATACGGAGCATAACTAACGCTAGAAGAGTGCCTCGAAAGCACAAGATGAACACTAAAGCATTAAGACAGCCAACACTGAAAGTAAGAAAAGAAAGATCTGGCCAATATGCTATTGGCAATAACATAAGAGGCAAAAGCTTGGTACCGATACAGGGAAGATAACAGTAAGGTGACACTGAAACCAACATGGAAGCAAAGTCTGACCCAGGATAATTTCAATGACGACATTGAAAGAAATCAACCATATTTCACTTCGAAAGGAATATTGTCTGACATTGTAACATATAGCCATAAAAGGAAAGCATGAGACCAAGTTAGAGCAGAGGGATATCGATACTAATGCACTTGGTATCGATAACGCTACTAGGAAGCAGCTTTGAAGTCATTAAAAGGAACCTCGAAACCACGCTATTGCAAAGCAGATACGTAAACCAAAGATTATTGAAGTAAGCCTAGGAACATGAGATATATGGGTCATCCATACTAACATGCTTAGTGTCGATACCGATACCAAATAAGGAATAAAGATAACCCTTGGAAGCCACAAAAGCAGGGCATAACCTAGAACATGCAATCGGAACAGCTGCTATTAGTACAAAGGCTTACTGTCGAAACCGAAAGCAACTAAAGGAGCTATCCATACCAATTTGCTTGGTATCAATACATTGCATGGAGGCCGCACCAACTTCATAAGAAAAACGGAGTCGATAACAACACTCAGAGTTGAAAGATGACCGAAACCCAGAAATCATCTCCGAAAACCAGTGATACGGGCCGACACTGACAATAGACGGCTTTACCGGAGACGAAAGCGCTCTAAACAGAGTTTTTACTGATCGCAACTGAAAGAGTGCCTAGTTTGTCTATAAATAAGACCCCAGGGGTCTCATTTGAGGGGACTTTTCCTCTTTCCACAATCTTGTATTCAATTCTTGGATAGAAAACCATAATTTGGAAATCAATTCGGGGATTTTACTTGTAATCACTTATGTACGCATGCAAATGATCAATAAAGAGAGAATCAGCACTTGTCATTAATTCCATGGATTTCCTTATCACTTATATCACTTATTTTCTTATTACTTCCCCACGGCAAAGCTTCATATCAAAGCATAATTACCGAAATACCCTTTTGCAAGCCATTTAGCTTCCTAACTTGCATTGTACTTAAGGAACCCTTATCCCGAGATAATTGTTTGTTCTTGAGCCTCGTAAGCATAATACTCACCTCTTGAAGGAAGAGTAACTAATCTTCGGGATTAAGACCTTGATATCTAGGAAACGGAGAACTAACCCAAGCTTGTAGGGACTAAATAACCCCTTACTGCCTTTAGATCCACATCTTAGACCATAATCCCAGTGCGAACGAAAAATATCATTAACAATACTATTGAATTTCCTTCTTTTCCAATTTTTCTTTTAGATATACAAATCTAAATCAGTGTTTGTAAATTCCCTTTGGAAACAAATTATAGATCTATTGGATTTGGGAATTTTAGGCCAAAAAGCTATGTTAGATTTAGATAGCTTTCAGGTGAGTGGGAAATTGTATATGTTGTTTACGATAAAATTATATAATTTTTTTTGTGTTGAATTTGAATTATATGCCTAAAAGTTATCAGATTTATTTATTTTGTTAAATCTGAAATATTATGAATTTAATTTAAGTATTGATTTATAGCACTTTTTATTTATTATCATCTCATTTCCTACGATTATTCTTAAGTTGTTTGTGGTTGTTGTAAACACCTCAGATCGAGAAATTTGTCCCAAAACCATTATTAGATTTGTAATTTTATTCCAGATTCATAGGATTGGGTGTTGATTTGTAGTTTATGCAGTTTTGGTTAAAATAATAATAATAATAATAATAATAATAATAATAATAATAATCCTATTGTGTTTGATATTGTTTGTTGTTTTACTTGATTATTGCAATTTTATCCTTTTTGCAATAAAAAGCATTTTTTGAAATTTATAAGGAATGCAGATAAATCAAAAAAGAAGAGATATGCAAATTCACGTATTCTTGTGTACGTAATTTGCAACATGTATTCTAAATAATATATTAATTTTTTGAGGGATTTGAAATAATGTCATTTTTTCTCTTTTAAATAGTTTTTTCAAATTTTACAATAATAGTAGTAAATAACTTTTTATAAGATTTCGAATCTTAAAACAAAATTAAACACAAAAAGGGTTGTTTTGGTCGCTAGTTTAGACCAGAACATAATTAATAATTAATAGAAATAAAAAAGTATAATCTATTAATTATATTAACTTCACGTTTGAATTATAAATGTATATTAATCTTATCCGTCAAAATCTACGTAAATGATGCTATTATATTAAACAAATGTTTGTTTGCGTTGTGTGTTCGAATTTGAAGTGTTTCCATTTTTTGGGAATGAATGTATGGTAATAACTCCCATAGTAAATGGAAATTAAACGTTTGTGACCATTGTAACAATGAATGTGGGATTTGTTGTTGTAATAAAAGGTCATAAATAAGGCATTAAATATTGTAACCATATTAGTTTAGGGAAATGTATTGAGTAGGACAAATATGCCTTAATGATCACAATTAAATTGGTGTTTAGGAATAAAGATTGTAACTCCAACTAGGAAAATAAATGATACATACATACATACATACATATATATATGTATTCAAATAAGAATTAGACGGGATTAAGATTATAGTAATATTTGGGACTTATAATAGTTAGATTAGAATTAAAATGGGATTGATTGAAATGGCATTTAATAGGATAATGAATATCATAGGAAAGTATGATCGTTAGTGTCGTAAATGGTAGATTGTCTAGATAATAGAAATAAATGGAATTAAAAAAATGAATCAATGGGGATTGATTGGCATAGTAAATGCTAAGTCCAATAAAGAAATAAATATTTAAACATCGTAGATAGAAAGTTATAGATTTTCCTTATTTTATTCTAGTTAATCTAGAATTAATATAATTAAGAATAAGGATTGGGCTTAGTAGGTTAATAATGCGAGGCTAGTTGCCTTATTTGACAGAAGCCTGCACTTTCCAGCAATCAGATATATGTACAACGGATGTGGGATATCATGAACCAAAGGAACCTGTGACAATAATTAGATTCATAGCGATGATTATTGCCAAAAAAGAGGTGTATTTCAAGTATGAGGTATTAAGTGGTTTTATAAGTGACTGGGTTGAGAATATGCATTGGGATTAGGTATTAAATGACAGTTAAGGAGTTACCCTGAGTCTGCCTATCTTGCGGGAAGTACTAAGTGGCTAGGGGATTATCTAATAAGGTCAGTTAGATAGTAACATGGGGTCTGCCAGGAGGGTCCTAAATGGTGTCGAGCTCCTACCTAAACCTGGTATTAAGTGGCTAGTTACTATTTCTTTCCTTATGCGTTGATTTAGGTATTTGCATGAATAACAGAAATCTTAAATTTGTAGGGCTTAGTAGCTAGTGTCCAATAATTTATATTATGTGGAGCAAACCTCCTAGTAAGGTATTAATTGATCGATAGGTCCACATTGTGTCTTAAGTGATTGAAAGGATCCACCCTTATCTTATATTAATAATGAGGTTTTAAGTAGCTATATAGAAATAATTAACCTCCTTATGGAATAATGTAACGACCCATATTTTTGATCACTTTAAAATGTGGATTTAAATAAATTAAAAAGGATCTTTAAATGGATTAGTCTAGCTGAATTTCAATTTTCATTAAATATTGAATCTAGACTTGAAAACTATGGAAAATGAATTCTAACTTTGTTTTATATTTTAATAAATTTAAAATAAGGTTAGTTAAATTTTAAAATTGATTTAAAAGTAAATATATTAAAATTTGATAATTTAATATTATTTTAATAGCCTAAAAGTATGCCATTTTGCAAACGATCTCGGATTTTGACGAAACCAGTTTCATCGGTCCGGAACGTCAAATTATTGTAGGGTTTTGAATTTCGAATTTCGTATTTATCGAAGTTAGTATGTAAGCATGCACAATATAAACGCGTGTCAAAAATCGATTGAAAATCAATAATAGCCTAGAAATATGACCATGTTGCAAACGGCTTTAGAATTCGACGAGACTAGTTTCATTGGATCCGTATTTGTGAAATATAGTAGCACTACAAATTTTGTATCAATCTAACTTGTGGTTTGATCGTACGAATTGAAAATGTGCAAATGTCGCTTAATTAAACTCAAGATTAAATTAAATCAAATCACTCCTACGCAGCTTATTAAACTCTCTTCCCCTTTGACACATCACCCTCTATCCCTTCCACATGTCACCTCTTCTTAGTTACCACTCTCTTAAGTAATGATCGTAGTTTAAGTAATGATGCCTTCCATTTGTTTTCATTTTTCACTTTTATTTTCTCTCTTTTTCTCTTCTTTTTCTCCACTAATAAGCTTCCTCCTCTCCTACCACCACCAGCTGCCACCTTCACCCCACCAACGCACGTAACAGCCCACCAGCAACCCTTACCCCACAAGTGAGCCCCATTGCCAAAGAAATCCTCTTTCTCTCTTTAAAACTCTAAAACCACTACCTTTAACACCTTTTACACCACTTAAACACCCCTACCTCCTCTCAACCACCACCACCTACCCAGACCCCACACCAGCACGGACGCACCCCACAACATCCCTCCCTCCTCTGGTCGTGGGTCCTACCTCTCCTAATTGTGCTTAAACCACTAAAAATCCCACCTTTCTTCTCTTAAAGCAAGTATAAATATATATACTAGTATACGTTGAGTTTGTGGAGTGTTTGAAGTAGAAGAGGTGTTGACTTGGTTGCTACCGGAAGTTTGAAGTCATAGCAAAGTTAGAGAGTCCTACACTTAAAATTTGGAGGAGTGGATAAGCTATGGTGAGCACACTTTGCTCATGTTTGGATTAATTATTGTAGTTAGTGTATTTAATGATCCTATGCTTGATAATTGCTAATACATTGAGTAATTTTGGGTTTAATGATGTTAATGGAAGTTAGAAAAATTAACTACTTAGTAGTTTAGTAATTAAAGTGAATACTCTAATGATTATGAAGTTAAACCGTAAATAAATGATCGACTAGTTTGGTTGATAATGTGATTGTTATGAAATGGATGAATAGTGACATCAAGTAATTTTTATGTGACATTGATTAACAACTTGATGTGATGTATGTCCCCACTAATTGGACATAATTGGATTAGCTAATAATAGCAAATAAATTATTAACAATGGCTAATAATTTAGTTAAAGTGGTTTGGTTGATAACGTGATTGTTATGAAATGGATGAATAGTGGCATGAAGTAATTTTTGTGTGATATTGATTGACAACTTGATGTGATGTATGTCGACATTAATTGGACATAACTGGATTTTCTAATAATAGCAAATAAATTATTAACAATGGTTAATAATTTAGTTAAAGTGATTTGAAATAGTAATTAAGGGTTAATTACCTTAACGCTTATGTTAATATTGCAATTATGTGATAATTGGATGTTAATGGTTGTTAATGACTGTTAATGAATGATAAAGATGTGTTAAACCCATATAAGTTGGATTGTATGGTGATTGAATGAGTTTTATTACAAATCGGAATTTAATTAAGTATTTTATTAAAAATAAAAGTTTGAGTTTTTAATCCGAAATGATTTGGAAAGATAGTTTAAGTAATTACAAATAGTTTTCGTAAAGGTGGAAGTCATATTTGAATAACTTTTCAAGTAGTAAAGGCATGTTTCAAATTTGAATTTGTAAATGAATAGTATCTTCAAAAAGTGAAGTTCGGTTTGGATATCTAGAAAATATTTTAACTAAATTTTATTATCCAAACTGTCATGTTTAATTTTATTATTGACTTCAGGAATGTTTGAGTTTCAAAAGGTAATGTTTGAAAAATAATATTATTTTAATAATTTTATTCATATTTAAATAATGGAGTATTTGAGTTTAAAGTTAAATATTGGAAATATAGTTTTCGAAAGTTATTATATAATTAATAAATTATTTCGAAGGCAATTTAATGTGACTTTAAATATAAGTCGAAGTTCGGTCTGATAAAACTAATCGTGCAATAGTAGTTTAAGAATTTCGAATGTTAACTTCAAATTGACTTACAAGGAGATCCGACAGTCGAATTTTCCCTAAAGAAAAATGTTTGGTTCAAAATGAAAAAGGCTTTCAAATGCAATGAAAACTTTTATAAATCAATGGTTAGATTTTGAAATAAGTTCAAATCAAATTTGAATTAAAACAGCGCCAGTGCAATTTAGGATCCGAAATTTGATATTATTGAAATGAGCTATTTTAAAATTTAAATAATGATACATCGTAATAAATGGTTTAAAAGTTATTTAGATTGAGTACACCAAGTTTTGAAAAGATAAAAAGCTACTTTATGAAAATGAGTCGTTTAAGAGATGCTATTTGCAACCGGTTTTTGGAACGCATTGAAATAAAAGGTTTTGATACAATCAATGATATCCATATTGTTTGGAAAATATTCCTAAAAAATTATAATGAGGATTTTAAGAAATTTTGGGACTTAAAAAGTATTTAACGAAGTCAAGTTTTCTAATTAACGAATTTAATTGGAATTGAATAGGAATCGATTTGGTGATAATTGAGATGAGTCCCTATGGATGAATACCTTTACTATTTAAGGAATTTAAAGGGCTTTGCCATTATTCCATTTATAGTATTAGTTCGATATGGGAATTTATATCGATTGCAAACTGGTATGATTTCCATGAAGATTTCATTTAGAATAAAAGTATGATTTTGGGTTTGCCATGGACGATGTTTCAAATACATTTGTTCTTTAACCCATTTGAAGGAGAAGATGATTTCCAAAGTTAAATTGATGAGCAATCTTTATTTGATTTGAATATAACGATTTAATGAAATAATTTCCCCTAATAAATGATAATGGGAACAAAATTTTAAGGATCGCTTAAAAGAAGATAAGCGTATTTTCTACTAAAGATAAGATTGAATCTTAAATAAGATTTTGGGATAAAGAAAGAAGTTGAAACTAGTTTGTTTTATCGTTGATTTGGGTGATCTACTAGGTGTTTGATCCGATTTGGTTTAGGACTTTAGGGTCTTATGCTTGATAGATTATTCGCTTGGCATTGTGCAATTAAGAACTAATTTTAGTTAATAAATGTTATTCCCTAGAAATAAGATTAAGAAATAATAATTATGATTTTGGGCTAGAGAAATGATCAAGGAAAGATAAAGTAATTAACCCTAATCAATGATCAATGAGTGGGTTGGATTTGGGTTAATATGTTTTCCCGTATAGGTAAATGAAATCTTTAATCAGATTTGGAATTAAAATTTGGAATTAATAAGGTCAATTAAACTTACGCAAATACGAGGGCAATTAGATTCGGAGTATTGCCTTTTTTCTATGGGATGAATAGGATAGGAATGGGATCATGATTTGAGAAATTACCTTCTCACGAGGTTTGATAATCCTGATAAAGCGTAGAAGCCTTGGTATGAATTAAATTTGTGATATGAGATTTTATGATCTACTGAAATGATTTCCAAGGAAAGATTTAAACAAGAGTTTGAAATATGTAAATCTTTGATAAGATTTAAGTGGGTATACCCAATATAAAGAATGATTTGAGTAAAAGAATATTCCGAAATGGAATGAGACTCATGATATTTTTTATATCTATATTGATTTTGAAGATTAGCTAGTTATTCAGAAAGATAGGATTTCAACCCATTGTGAATAACTATACGATTTGATAAGACCAATTGAAAATGGAAACCACTGTGATTGAAGACAGGAGACCTTCACATCGGAAGAATTTCTCGTTGATGCCTCGGGTGGCCACCGAATTATCGTGTTATATTGTGACAACGATCTGACCGTACTTGAAGTGATTCGGTTTGCAAGGACTTTCGCCCCCAGGCGGGGTCGTGGAATAAAGTGCCTTCGGATTCGTTCAAAACCCAGGATAAACTTGTAAATGGATGTGTGTATGACTTTGTATTTTACGGGATAATAAATTGATTTCTATTGATGATATATCAAATAGGCGGCAGAGGATCTATCCTCTTAGCTTAACACCCTCTTTTGGGACTTATATACTCAGCAGGTTATATATTAATAGACACCGATTATATGTTGCGATGAGCTATTGATGATCAAATCTTTTGTTGAAAAGTAGAGCTTTGTGTGTAAGCATAACTTTAGGGCCTCATAACCGGTACTGACCTGAAATAGGATGAAGTACAATAGAGATAAGGATTAAAGTTTCCTTCTAGTTGAGAAAGTGATGCTAGGGTATGGAGCCCAGGCCATTTACTTAGTGTATGATGGAACGAGGCACCTCAGATAATGATCGGTAACAACCGGGGGATGGTATGTTCAGGAGAAACCCGAACTACACATGTTATACGTGGGTCAGCTTTGCCACTACAGAAAAGAACATTTGTTGATCCTGGTACATCCCTCTAGAGGTGTGCCCAAATCGCGGTTAAGGAAGATCCTTTGTCTTGGTCATTGATGGAACCCAACTTCCAATACAAAGCCTTACGGTTTTAGTTGTACTCTATGTATGTAGACGTAATATATGGGTACCTACGTTTGCTAGGATTGATAAATTTATTTTGAAAATACTTTCAAAGATAGACATTAATGATAATATCAAATAATTCTCGTGTATCAAGCATATTTGGTTATCATAAGGTAAAACTTGCTCCTAATGGTTTGTTTTTGCATTGTGTGATGGGATGCAAGTCTTATGGTAGCTTCATTATCCAAAAAACATGCACAAAGTTTTGAAACCCTTTTGATGATATTTTGAGATGTGTGTGACTTGTTATCCAGTTCTCAAGCTGGTTAATCCAAGCCTGACTCGGGTGTTTGACACTCGGGTCAGATCTGAGTGTATTTCAAGTTTAGACAGGAATCGAGGAGTCCCCAGACGATTCCATAGGAGCTAGTGTTTTTCGTCAGAAGGCAAGGCATATTCTACTATTTATACTTGGATGTTGTGGTTGTATTATGTAAGGGTAGTGTTTATAATTATCCATGGTATGTTGACTCTAATATTTAAAAGTTCCTGCTGTAAAGTTATATTGCATATTACATTTTTTTTTCCACGTGAGATTATCTTCTTCTCTTTTGTTTTGTTCTGCTGTGTTTGCTCTGATTAAATACTGATGGGTTGAGTTTGCGAGATTTGATTTTGTGGTACCTGAACATGGAAGGATGTGTTAAGTATCGACTATCGAAAATCGAAAATTTGGTTTATCGTAGGACTTTTCGTGGATGCTTACCTTTTGGACTGGACTTGTGTGGTTCATAGTCGATTCAAAGGGCGAGGGTTTATGGGTCGTCACATATGGTATCAAAGCTTTGGTTTAGTGATAAACCTTGGCTTTGTGGAGTAAAGACTCATCAGAGATGGGATCAGTAGTATCCTAGGACGAATAACTCATTAGAGATTGGGTTAGTAACTGTAACGACCCAGATTTTTGGCGACTTTGGTTATCGACATAACATGATGATGACTAACCAAACATCGAAAAATCCCGGATGATTAATGAAAGAAATTAAAGGGTGAGGAAAGATATGATAGAAACTTAGAGTAGAATAAGAAGAACACAAGATCGGAGTAACACGAACCTCACAGCGGAACGAATAACATATAATAGATAACATATCCTTGAAATAAAATCATTATATGTATACAATACCATTTATCAGAGTACAACACTTACAACACAGTGGAAATAACTATAGCTATATGATCCTAAAGCCTCCTGCTCCAGCTCTTCAAGTATCTGTAAATTCCTGACTACTTGACTGCCCGTACAAAATTGGGCACCCAAGAGTTTAGGGAAAACAAAACAAAATAAACTCCGGGTCAGTCATGGGACTGGTACGAGTAAAATAGTTTAAAACAGTTTGAACAAGTAAACGATATCTCATAAGACCACGCCATATAACGGAACGGGTTTTCCCCTTATGAGAATCCAAAATATCTTTATATCAAAACATTTTGATATTATAATAATGTCTATCAACCACAGTATAATAATCATCTAGCAGAAACGCTTTTATATCACGTTCTACATAAATAGTATACAATCAAAACCGCAAGCACGTATTGGGTAATGGATTTCCAACTATGACAAGGTATGGAACCACCTTTCGATCAGTGTACTCTAGGAATGATACACTGGAGTTCAACAAGAACATCTTGCAACTCAGCCACACATGACCGACCACTCATTTCGCTTGAGTGTATCGAATGTATATCACCAACGGTTGGGATCAGCAACCGTTTCCAGTATATATGGGACAACATTGATAGATTTAAGAAGCAAATGAATATTCTCTAGATAGGTGATTATACACCCTACTTCGGAGCTACCGACTTAGCCATGCTGCCTGCCCGATTTTTTGTCATTTCCTGGTTGTTGAGGCCAGAGGTTACGCTTTATCATCACATCAAATTCACTTCGAATGCTACATCGTCAGATCCATCGAAAATCACTAATTGACGTCTGCAACAGTACATTACGTGTTAGCTAAAGAAGTTTCCTTCTCCGCTTCCACTCTTGGTACGGTTGAAGAAATCAATGTACGTGACCTTTCTGGAAATTCCCTGTCAGACATTCATCCATACAAGTCATCCAAGAACAGGATGAACCGAAGGCACTACTCAGTACATCCATCTTAGGCACTGTTATCTAAGACTTATACAATAGCCCTTGCACTTTACTCCGTCTTCAATTATCTTTGGCATATATGATTCGCAACGCTTATACCAATATAGAGTGGTTCTGTGGATAATAATCCAACCAGTCTCTCCATATTAACAACGTTAAAATGGTCAAAAACTTCGATAGTCGGTGAGTTAACTATCAAAGAAAAACACATGTGCAAACAATGATATTATTTCCAGATGGAAATTCTATCAATCAATCATCAATCATATATATCTATATATATATATATTCATATTTCCTTATTTTCTATGTTTAGAAAATATACGTTAACACTGGAAAAAAATTCCATTTCTAATCCATATTCCCAATTTCAATATTTGGTTACGTTTCTGATTCTATTTGGAAAACATTTCCAAATCTTCTTTACTTGGATTTAAACAGATATTTAATTCAACATCACGATGACAACTCAAACCACTATACTTATTTACTATATTCACCTAACCACTTTCACTCTCGAACCTTAACCATTTCTAAATTAAAAATGAATTCAATCAAGTTGGGGTATAACTACCTCTCAGACCTTAACTGAATAACATTTCAAATCTCGAAATAGGGTAAGTTCATCTTTTAACTTTTTAACACTTCCTTACGTAACTCTCGTTCGAATAAATCTCTATTCGATAACTCCTCCCTTTGAATAACTATATTTGATAATCTCTCTTACAAATAACTAGATTCGAAAACCTTTCTTCGAATAAACTAAATTTGATTAACTCTATTTATTTAACCCTAATCGATTAACTCTTTTTTACTTAACTCCTTTCGAATAACTAATTCGATAACTCCTTTCGATTAAATTATAATCGATAACTCCTTTCGAATAACTAATTCGATAACTCCTTTCGATTAAACTATAATCGATAACTCCTTTCGAATAACTAATTTGATAACTCCTTTCGAATAACTAATTCAATAACTCCTTTCGATTAAACTATAATCGATAACTCCTTTCGAATAACTAATTCGATAACTCCTTTCGATTAACTAATTCGATAACTCCTTTCGATTAACTAATTCGGTAACTCCTTTTGGGTTTAACTCTATTCGAATAACTAATTCGAATAACCCTTATTTATTTAACTCTATTCGAATAACTAATTCGAATAACTCTTATTTAATTAACTATATTCGAATAACTAATTCGATTTTCTTACTTTCGAATAACTTATATTCGATAATCTCTTTCTTCGAATAAATTTTATTCGATTTAACTCCTGTCAAATAACTAGATTCGATCAACTCACTTCGAATATCTCTGATTCGATTATCTCACTTCGAATATCTCTGATTCGATTATCTCACTTCGAATATTTCTGATTCGATTCACTTCTTCGAAATAACTAAATTCGATTAACTCATTTCAACTCTATTCGAATAAACTAATTTCGATTAACTCCATTTGAATAACTCTAGTTCGATTTAACTCTATCGATTAACCCTAACTGATTAACTCTAACTGGTTAACCCTAATGGTTTTACTCTAACTGGTTAACTCTTTTAATTCTATTCGAATAAACTATATTCGATTAACTCTTTTATATAATTCCTGACTTATATATTTCATTTATCCAAATGATAATATTTAACTTAATTTATAAATCTCATTTATAAATCAATCTGTTATATATATATATATATATATATATATGTGTCTATCTATTTATCCAAGGATAAATATTTTCTTTATAATCTATTTGTTTTCTAAACAAATATTTCCTTTATAACCCTATTTGTTTTCTTGAACAAATATTTCCCTTGTATATCTTTATTTATTCTTGTAACGACCCGGAAAATCCGAGCCAATTTAAAAATTTTATTTTTAAGAAATTTTGTTGGAAAATGAGGCAGAATTTAAAATTTTCATTTTAAATAATGATTAAAGCCAGTGAAAATAGCCAATTTTCAAACGACCTCTGTTTTCGACGAAACCAGTTTCATCGGAACCGGAATATCATATTATTGCTAGGTTTTAATTTTTAGAATTTTCCGAATTTATATATGAGCATGGCAAAGGAAAATGTGTCTTGTCCATTTCAGTCAAGTTTAATCGACTGAAAAATAGCCATTTTTCAAACAGTCTCAGAATTAGACGAAATTAATTTTGTTAAGACCGTATCGTCATAACGAAGCCAAATATATATTTTTTGAATTTTTCTGAGTCCGTACGCGGCCTCGGTGGATTTATTCGTACAACAAAATTTAAATTATAAAGGATTTAAATATTATTTTAAATAATACAGGCCACAGACAGCCGTTTGGACTGACGGGACCTAGCCCGTTGGATCCGGAATAGGGTCTATTTGCTAGTATGGGCTTCAGTTGGACTGGAATTGAATCAGTTTGAAAGAAATGGATTTATTCGTAAAATTGCAATTAAAAGATTATAAAATAGGATTTTAAAACCCTAATCTACTTTTCACTGTACATCTCCTTCAGCCGCCGCTTCTATCCCATGGCCGAAATGGCCCCTTGCTTCTCCCTCTAAAATCTCTCCATCCATTCACCGAAATCCCATCCACCTTTGGAGAGTATCGTGGAGATTTCTGCGGGCTTCACATCCATACGGACAAGGCTACCCGAAATCGCCCC
Source organism: Allium sativum (assembly GCA_030737875.1). NCBI lineage: Eukaryota > Viridiplantae > Streptophyta > Magnoliopsida > Asparagales > Amaryllidaceae > Allium > Allium sativum. Next base: position 671,243,479 of record CM060909.1, on the reverse strand, counting down.
TAGCTCCCGCCTCACCTCCACGAACGTTGGCCAAACCGACCGCCGCCCTTTCCCCTTGGCTCCATCGAGCTGGACGAAACCAGGTTCCCCCGAAGCGCCGTGCTTCCCCCTACCGCGTCACGTTACCAGTTCCCGACCTCGAGCCTCCTGCCGCGAGCATAGTCGAACCCTAGTTCTGAGAGGAATACGGTAGGTGGCGGCCGAACTTCAGACAAGAGGAAAGGGTTTAAATTCCTAATTAATTATTTAGTTAATTAAATAAATTATTCTATGACTTAAATTGACCATAACTCGTTCGATTTAACTCAGAATCTGACGATTTCAGAAGCGTTAAAATCGTAGAGTCCTGATCTACATTCCTGGACTGAAACGGGACCATTCAGAACAACTTGAAAATTTGACAAATCGCAAACGAAGGTGAGAAATTCTAAATTATTAAAATAATTATAAATCGATGATGATCGTGAAATTATAGTTCGCGTGTTTTACCCTGTTCTGTGATTGATGATGTTATGTATAATTATTGCTGAAATTTGTGGTGATACTGTGATTATTCTTGAATGATTGTGGTTATTCTTGTATGACATTTTGTTAGAAAAAAATTCATGTCAAAATTTGCGTTAAATTTAAAAGCACAAAAAATTTCATATCAAAATTGTGTTGAATTAAAAGTACAAAATTTTTTTGTCAAAATTTTGTTGATTGGACAAACTTCTTATGTTATTTTATCCAAATAAAATTGGACAAATCTCTTATGTTGATTTTGTCAAAATAAAAGGGACAAATTTCTTATGTTTATATTTGTCAAAAAAAAAAAAAAAAAGGGGAGGCAAAATGCTTATGTTTTATTTCTGTCAAAATTTAAAAGAACAAAGTTCTTATGTTTATTCTGTTGAGTATAAAAACATACCTTTTTATGTTTATTTTGTTTAAATATAAAGACATACCTTTTTATGTTTATTTGGTTAAAGTATAAAGACAAAACTTTTATGTTTATTTTGCCAAAATAAAAGAGACAAAAGTTCTATGTTTATTTTTGTCAAAATAAAAGAGACAAAAGCTTTTATGTTGGTTTTGTTAAAATAAAAAGTACATAAACTTTATGTCATTTTGTTAAAATTTAAAAAGGCAAATTTCATGTTAAAGTTATAAAGACACAAAATTCTTGTGTTATTTTTAGTTGTATATTATGACACCCAAAACCATGAGTGTGTTGATGTGTGTGTTATGACACCTAAAACTATCAGTGTGTTAAGTTGTGTGTTATGACACCTAAAACTATTAGTGTGTTAAGTTGTGTGTTACGACACCTAAAACTACAAGTGTGTTAAGTTGTGTGTTATGACACCCAAAACTACAAGCATGTTAAGTTGTATGTTATGACGCCCAAACGTTAGTGTGTTAAATTTGTACATTATGACACCCAAACCCATAAGCGTGTTAACTTGAATGTCATGACGATAAAAATCACCGTCGTGCTTAAATTAGTTGAGTCATCGTCATATCGTTGTAAAAATATAATAAATTATCATTTTGTCGCATTAGGATTTGCGAACAAAATATGACTTATGAGATTAAAATATAAATAAAATAATTATTTTTGTCGCATTAGAGTTTGCGCACAAAATTATATTCTATGTAAAAACGTAGTTTAATTTGTCATTTCGTCGCGTTAGAGTTTGCACACAAAAATATGTTTTTGTCAAAATATAAACAAATGGTTATTTTTGTCGTATTAGAATTTGCAGACAAATTTGCACATTTTTCTATGTCAAAGAGAATAAACCAAATATGTACATACTTTTTATGTTTAAAAGAAAAGAAACATTTTTCTTTGTTTAAAAGAAAAGAAACATTTTTCTTTGTTTAAAAGAAAAGAAACAATTTTCTTTGTTTTCAAGAAAAAGTAAACATTTTCTATTGTAAAGAAAATGAAAGAAGAAAAAGTAAATAATTTCTATTGTAAAGGAAATGTAAATGAAAAAGTAAACATTATTTTCTAATGTAATGTAAATAAAGAAATTGAACATTAATTTCTAATATAAAGGAAATAAGATTAAAATATATATATTTTCTTATGTAAAGGAAAACAATGTTAAAATGTATATTTTCTCATGTAAAAGAAAATAAGGAAAAACATTCTGCGTCGCACTAGAATTGGCGGACAAAAGTATATATATATATGGTATAACTTAAAACTAAGCAAAACACGCGCGGTAGTTCGCGTTTTGAAATCACAACTTTAAAAGGGTCGTACAAAAAGATTCGACCGTTGAATTTCCCCAAGATTGGATCCGTTAGGACCGTCTTGGAAAGAGCTTTCCGACGACATAAAATTTACCAAAATCGGACGGTCAGATTTTAAGATATGTTTAAAGCCAGTTTTGGTAAAGGCAACGCCAGAGTCGCCTATCAACCTGAAGCGCCGTTTAATTAATTCGCACTATTTTTAAATAAATAAAAATGGCGGTAAAGCGTCATAAATAAATATTAACGATATGAAATAATTTTAAGAATAATTGTACGATGATTATTTGAAAGACCGAGTTTTACTCATTTCAAATAATCATACGACAAATTATAGAAGACGATGTTGAAGACCGACTATCTTCACATCGAATGGGTAGTTAGCGTTAAAGCCCTTGATTGATATGCTCCCAAGACGGGGCTAAGATGGTAGCTATTCAGACGTAGTGTTGATTTGTACGGGTTTAACTTTCGCTCGAACCCAGAGCATAAGTGTATTAAAGAAACTCAAGATGAAGATGATCAAGGCTTTGTTGAAAAGCAGGCCTTGTGATTAAAATGACTTCGCGAACCTCACACCCCGGTATGAGTCTTAAACGGGAGAAGGGAACGCAGGGAGTGCACACGTTATCTTTCTAGCTAGGGTAATGTCAGGGACCTACCAGCGCTGACATTTTACTCATTGTGGATGATGGATTTTGAGGTACCTCGTTATTTCTATAGGCCGATGGTGGTCATACTATAGGTCCAAAGGGACCGGGAAACGTGTGTTCAGGCATAACTAATCCACTGCCCATTGGCGGGGACCGGTCCTGCAGCTATCCAAGGGTTCACTGCGGGGAATCCTGAGGTATCCGCTAGAGTGCCTCGAATCGGTAAGGAGCTCCTCCCTAGCCTTGACTCATGATGGAAACCAAACCTCCAATACGACATTGCGGTTTTAGTTGTATACTTATATACGGCGGCATAATATATGGTACCTATGCCGCCTAGGATTAATACATTTATATTGAAATGATTTGAAATATATATATATATATATATATATACTACGTTTGGCGTATTTATCATATCTTGATCGTTATAAGGAAAAACCCTTTCCTCTGGTGTGCGTTGCATTGTGTGATAGGACTTGGGTCTTATAACGGTCTCATTTTCTTTGAAAAGCATAGCGTTATTTTAACGAGTCACTTATTTATGCACTGGTAATCCAATGGAGTAAACCCGTTCCGCTTTAGCGGCGTGTTCCTGTGGTTCGCCATCTTGTTAGTTAGTATAAATGATTTCTCACACCAGTCCCACGACTGACTCGAATTTTGTTTCACTTTGCAAATTCGGGTGCCCTCTTTCCACGGGCAGCCAATTGACAGGTGCTTAGTTGCTTACATTGGATTTGTTGATTTGGAGCTTGCTTTGGAGTTGCTTTGTCGAGGTGCTTTGCTGGACTTTGGAAGCCCTCATTCTATCTTTATTTTTCTGTTCAGTCTTTAAGACATTTAAATCGTATTCTATTTCTGTTTTGAACTGTACTTTTGGCATCATGTACTTGTTTCCTTTGTATTGGGATTTTTGGTGAATAAGTGGAACTCTGTGACTGGGACTCTATGTTATGATGACATCCGTATTCCGCTGCTATGTTGATGTTGTTATTTTATAGTTTCTTATATTTATGCTGTTACCTGTGTTATGTGTTGCTATATTTATGTTGTATTCCAAAGATCATCTCAGCTTTCGTTCTACGGAAGTTTGGGGTTATCACAGTTGGTATCAGAGCTTTGGTTTAACCTTAGTTTTGGAATATAACATATTTATAGCAATACGTCTCATTAGAGATAGGACTAAAGTCCTAGAGTGAGCATAACATAATAGCACATATTTATCAGTCGTTACATCATTTTCACCTCTTAGCCTTTTCTTTGGAAAATTTTCATTTCTGTTGGTCTGACTCTCCCCTTGATGTTACAGACTAATCCATTATGAGTACTAGAGCTAGGACACGTGGAGGTGGGAGAGGTGGAGCTAGAGGGCCACCCGAAGAAGAGCCCATTCATGAGCAGCCCGACCCTATAGTCGCACAGCCATTCGACTTAGAACGGATGTCAAAGAAATTCAAAAACTTGGGCGGGGTTCCTTTCACTGGTAGAGAGACTGCTGTTGAAGCAGAGTCATGGCTCAAGAATTGTGAGAAGATCTTAGAAGGGATGGAGCTTGAGGATCAGAGAAAGCGTTTCCTGGCTGCATGGCAACTCAAAGATCAAGCCGAGCATTGGTGGGACACCGTTAAGATTGGGAACGATGTGGCCAATATGTCCTGGGCAAAATTCAAAGAACTTTTCAATGAGAAATACATTCCTCCACAAGCAAGGGAACGCCTCCGTGAACAATTTGTCAATCTGAAACAAGGAAATATGACAGTTGCTGAGTATGCGATGAAATTTGATGAGCTTTCCCGATATGCCCCTAACCTAATCCAAGACCCAACTGAGAAGAACAAGAAATTCATCAAGGGCCTCGCTCCAAAGTATCTGAATAGGGTTACAGCTCATATCGACCTTCCTTTCCATGAAGTTATCACCTTTGCCAGCCGTTATGAAGAAAATGATGAGTCTGCCCAAAAAGAGAGAGCAAAGAATCAGAACAATAGCCAGAAGGAGCAGACTAACAAGAAACCAGAGACAGGGAATTCTTCTGCTTCAAAGCCGCAAGCAAAGAAAAGGGACAGGAGCAAGCTGACATGTTATAACTGTGGCAGGACTAGGCACTTTGATTTTGAGTGCAAAGCCCCTAAGAAGGTCAAGAGAAATGATTCAGGCCCCAGTCAGAACCGTGGTCAAAGCTCTCAGAATCGGGGTCAGAGTTCTCAGAGTAGTGGTCAGAATCCTCACCGCAACCTCGAATGCTACAACTGCCATCAGAAGGGGCACATCAAGCCAAATTGCCCATTGCTAAAGAATGCAGAAGTGGCACATATCTATGAGGGTACGACTACTCCAGCTCCTACCGAGGGCCCAGGTACACCTGATGTTTTAAGTGGTACTCTTAGCATTAAAAACATCCCTGTTACTGCTTTATTTGACACCGGTGCAGCACGTAGTTTTATTTCGAGTAACACAATCAAAAAGCTGAAATTGAAACCTCGAAAACTTAAGGTACTGATTAGAGCTCATAGTCCTATTGGGGGTTCCCTCACTCTCGATCTGTATTGTAGAGTTCCCATTTCTTACTCTTATTTCTCATTCCCTTTTAACCTGATCGTCATGGATTTCTCTGGATATGATATTATACTGGGGATGGATTGGCTAACCAAATATGAAGCTGAGTTAGTGTGCGCTGAAAGGATTGTTAAAATTAAAACTCATTTGGGCAAGACTATTTCTATACCCTGCCACGGTTCAGCCACAGATAGAACAACATTCTGGTCTTCTCTAGAAGTCACTCCTGCTTCTATTGAAGAAATTCCTATTGTCACAGATTATGCTGATGTTTTCAAAGAAGTTGAAGGCTTACCTCCACGAAGAGAAATCAACTTCAGAATTGACTTGGCTCCGAATGCAAGGCCTGTCGTACATCCTATTCGGAGAATGTCACCCAAAGAAAAAGAAGAGCTGAGAAATCAAACCAACCAACTTTTGTTTAAGGGCTTGATCAGGCCTAGCTTCTCAGAATGGGGCGCAGCCGTGGTGTTCGTTCCAAAATCAGACGGTACCCTCAGGTTATGTGTGGACTACCGTGATCTCAACAAACAAACTCTGAAGAACAAATACCCACTGCCCCGTATTGACGACTTGCTCGACCGCTTGCATGGGGCGCGAGTTTTCTATAGAATGGACCTAGCTACAGGCTTCCATCAACTTCGCATCGCAGAAGAATGTGTGCCTCTAACTGCTTTCAGAGGGCCGGATATCTTTTATGAATGGCTGGTAATGCCTTTCGGTCTATGTAATGCTCCAGCATATTTTGTTGATCTGATGAATAGGGTCTTCAGGGATGTTATAAATAAATTTGTGCTCGTGTTCATCGATGACATCCTCATTTTTTCTAAATCTACTGTGGAGCACGAACAACATCTGAGGGAAGTCTTGGAGATTTTGCGTAGGAATGTGCTGAAAGCCAAATTCTCCAAATGCATATTCTGGCAAGAAGAGGTGAAATTCCTCGGACATGTCGTATCAAAAGAAGGCATTTCAGTTGATCCAGGAAAAATCTCAGCCATCCAAGACTGGAAGCAACCTCGAACCCCCACCGAGGTCAGAAGTTTCTTAGGGCTGGCTGGTTATTATCGGAAATTTGTCAAAGATTTTTCAAAGATTGCTTGTCCATTGACAAACCTGACCAAGAAACACACAAAATTTATTTGGACGCCCGAATGCGAGAAAGCCTTCCAAGATTTAAAAGAGAGGTTGACCAATGCTCCTGTGTTGACCATTATAGATGGCAATCAGGATCTGACAGTCTGGACTGACGCTTCTCATCAAGGTATTGGGGCGGTGCTGATGCAGCAAGGCAAAGTGGTCGCATATGCTAGCCGCCAATTGAAACCGCATGAAAAGAATTACGCCACTCATGATCTTGAGCTAATGGCAATCGTGTTTGCTCTTAAAATTTGGAGGCATTATCTCTTGGGTGAGAAGTTCGAAGTATACACGGATCACAAATCCTTGAAGCATCTTTTTACCCAAAGGGATTTGAATATGAGGCAGCAACGCTGGGTTGAATTTCTTGCATCATATGATTTTGTTATCCTATATACTCCAGGGAAAGCCAACGTTGTAGCCGATGCGCTCAGTCGAAAGAACACAGATGGTGAAAAACTCCTTCTCGCCAATCTCGTTATTACTTCTACTCTGATTGATAAGATCTCCGCTCTCCAGAAGGATGATAAATTCATTCAGGGGATTATCAAAAGAATTCAGGATGGCGAATCCACTAGCTTCCAAATTGACGACAGAGGGATTCTGAGGCTATCTGGCCGAATTTGTGTTCCATACATTCCTGAGCTCAGAAGGGAAGTTATGGATGAGTGCCACAAATCTAAGCTTAGTATTCATCCAGGGGTGAGCAAGATGTATCAAGACCTCAAGCGCACATTCTGGTGGAAATCCATGAAGAGAGATATTTCTATTTATGTTTCTAGATGTCACACTTGCCAGCAGGTCAAAAGTGATCAGCAGAAGCTAGCAGGTCTATTGCAACCGCTAGGAGTTCCAGGCTGGAAGTGGGAAGAAATTTCTATGGACTTCATTGATGGCTTGCCTCGTACCCGAAAGGGGAACGATAGTATATGGGTAATTGTTGACCGCTTAACAAAGTCTGCCCATTTTATCCCTGTCAAGACCAACAGAACAGCTCGGAGTTTGGCGCAGCTTTATCTTAAAGAGATTGTCAGATTGCATGGGATTCCAAGAAGCATTGTCAGTGATCGGGATCCCCTATTTACGAGCAAATTTTGGGAAGCTTTCCAAGAAGAACTCGGTACTAAGTTGAATCTGAGCACGGCTTATCACCCTCAGACATATGGCCAGACTGAGAGGGTGAACCGCATTCTAGAGGACTTGTTGCGAGCGTGCATTCTGGACTATGGTGGTTCATGGGAGGACCATTTATACCTGGTGGAGTTCTCTTACAATAATAGTTACCAAGCCAGCTTGGGAATGTCACCGTTTGAATTACTATATGGTAGACCATGTAGGTCCCCAGCATGTTGGGTGGAGCCAGGCAATCGATTAGTCTTGGGTCCCGACATGGTTCGTGAAGCAGCAGACAAAGTTGATTTGATTAAGAAGCGCCTGTTGGCTGCTCAGAGCCGACAAAAGAGTTATGCAGATCAGCGAAGAAGACACTTAGAATTCTCTGTTGGTGATCGGGTATATTTGAAGGTTTCCCCATTGAGAGGCGTGATTCGTTTTGGGAAGACTGGGAAATTGGCGCCAAGGTTCATAGGCCCATTCCCTGTTCTCGAAAGGATCGGTACTCTTGCTTATCGAGTCCAGTTGCCCGACTGGTTGCCTGGGGTGCATGATGTCTTTCATGTGTCTCAACTCCGCAAGCATGTACACGATCCCGATTTGATTGAGGATGAATTGAATCAGCAGGTCTTGGATATTGCTCCTAATCTGACAGTGAGAAAAGATCCGATAAAGGTTATTGGCAAAGAAATCCGGGTGTTGAGAAACAAGAAGATTCCCCTAGTCAAGGTGCAGTGGAGCAGTGATCCTAGGGACTGCACTTGGGAGACGGAGGATAGCTTCAGAAGGGCTTATCCCCATTGTAGGGAGGATATCTCCGAATGATGCTTGTGTTAAGGTACATTTACCACAATTTGCATTTCTGTCGTTTCCTACTTTTACTTTCTTTTCGAGGACGAAAAGTTTTTAAGTGGGGGAGATTGTAACGACCCGGAAAATCCGAGCCAATTTAAAAATTTTATTTTTAAGAAATTTTGTTGGAAAATGAGGCAGAATTTAAAATTTTCATTTTAAATAATGATTAAAGCCAGTGAAAATAGCCAATTTTCAAACGACCTCTGTTTTCGACGAAACCAGTTTCATCGGAACCGGAATATCATATTATTGCTAGGTTTTAATTTTTAGAATTTTCCGAATTTATATATGAGCATGGCAAAGGAAAATGTGTCTTGTCCATTTCAGTCAAGTTTAATCGACTGAAAAATAGCCATTTTTCAAACAGTCTCAGAATTAGACGAAATTAATTTTGTTAAGACCGTATCGTCATAACGAAGCCAAATATTTTTTTTTTGAATTTTTCTGAGTCCGTACGCGGCCTCGGTGGATTTATTCGTACAACAGAATTTAAATTATAAAGGATTTAAATATTATTTTAAATAATACAGGCCACAGACAGCCGTTTGGACTGACGGGACCTAGCCCGTTGGATCCGGAATAGGGTCTATTTGCTAGTATGGGCTTCAGTTGGACTGGAATTGAATCAGTTTGAAAGAAATGGATTTATTCGTAAAATTGCAATTAAAAGATTATAAAATAGGATTTTAAAACCCTAATCTACTTTTCACTGTACATCTCCTTCAGCCGCCGCTTCTATCCCATGGCCGAAATGGCCCCTTGCTTCTCCCTCTAAAATCTCTCCATCCATTCACCGAAATCCCATCCACCTTTGGAGAGTATCGTGGAGATTTCTGCGGGCTTCACATCCATACAGACAAGGCTACCCGAAATCGCCCCTAGCTCCCGCCTCACCTCCACGAACGTTGGCCAAACCGACCGCCGCCCTTTCCCCTTGGCTCCATCGAGCTGGCCGAAACCAGGTTCCCCCGAAGCGCCGTGCTTCCCCCTACCGCGTCACGTTACCAGTTCCCGACCTCGAGCCTCCTGCCGCGAGCATAGTCGAACCCTAGTTCTGAGAGGAATACGGTAGGTGGCGGCCGAACTTCAGACAAGAGGAAAGGGTTTAAATTCCTAATTAATTATTTAGTTAATTAAATAAATTATTCTATGACTTAAATTGACCATAACTCGTTCGATTTAACTCAGAATCTGACGATTTCAGAAGCGTTAAAATCGTAGAGTCCTGATCTACATTCCTGGACTGAAACGGGACCATTCAGAACAACTTGAAAATTTGACAAATCGCAAACGAAGGTGAGAAATTCTAAATTATTAAAATAATTATAAATCGATGATGATCGTGAAATTATAGTTCGCGTGTTTTACCCTGTTCTGTGATTGATGATGTTATGTATAATTATTGCTGAAATTTGTGGTGATACTGTGATTATTCTTGAATGATTGTGGTTATTCTTGTATGACATTTTGTTAGAAAAAAATTCATGTCAAAATTTGCGTTAAATTTAAAAGCACAAAAAATTTCATATCAAAATTGTGTTGAATTAAAAGTACAAAATTTTTTTGTCAAAATTTTGTTGATTGGACAAACTTCTTATGTTATTTTATCCAAATAAAATTGGACAAATCTCTTATGTTGATTTTGTCAAAATAAAAGGGACAAATTTCTTATGTTTATATTTGTCAAAAAAAAAAAAAAAAAAAAAAAAAAAACGGGGGGGGGGGGGCAAAATGCTTATGTTTTATTTCTGTCAAAATTTAAAAGAACAAAGTTCTTATGTTTATTCTGTTGAGTATAAAAACATACCTTTTTATGTTTATTTTGTTTAAATATAAAGACATACCTTTTTATGTTTATTTGGTTAAAGTATAAAGACAAAACTTTTATGTTTATTTTGCCAAAATAAAAGAGACAAAAGTTCTATGTTTATTTTTGTCAAAATAAAAGAGACAAAAGCTTTTATGTTGGTTTTGTTAAAATAAAAAGTACATAAACTTTATGTCATTTTGTTAAAATTTAAAAAGGCAAATTTCATGTTAAAGTTATAAAGACACAAAATTCTTGTGTTATTTTTAGTTGTATATTATGACACCCAAAACCATGAGTGTGTTGATGTGTGTGTTATGACACCTAAAACTATCAGTGTGTTAAGTTGTGTGTTATGACACCTAAAACTATTAGTGTGTTAAGTTGTGTGTTACGACACCTAAAACTACAAGTGTGTTAAGTTGTGTGTTATGACACCCAAAACTACAAGCATGTTAAGTTGTATGTTATGACGCCCAAACGTTAGTGTGTTAAATTTGTACATTATGACACCCAAACCCATAAGCGTGTTAACTTGAATGTCATGACGATAAAAATCACCGTCGTGCTTAAATTAGTTGAGTCATCGTCATATCGTTGTAAAAATATAATAAATTATCATTTTGTCGCATTAGGATTTGCGAACAAAATATGACTTATGAGATTAAAATATAAATAAAATAATTATTTTTGTCGCATTAGAGTTTGCGCACAAAATTATATTCTATGTAAAAACGTAGTTTAATTTGTCATTTCGTCGCGTTAGAGTTTGCACACAAAAATATGTTTTTGTCAAAATATAAACAAATGGTTATTTTTGTCGTATTAGAATTTGCAGACAAATTTGCACATTTTTCTATGTCAAAGAGAATAAACCAAATATGTACATACTTTTTATGTTTAAAAGAAAAGAAACATTTTTCTTTGTTTAAAAGAAAAGAAACATTTTTCTTTGTTTAAAAGAAAAGAAACAATTTTCTTTGTTTTCAAGAAAAAGTAAACATTTTCTATTGTAAAGAAAATGAAAGAAGAAAAAGTAAATAATTTCTATTGTAAAGGAAATGTAAATGAAAAAGTAAACATTATTTTCTAATGTAATGTAAATAAAGAAATTGAACATTAATTTCTAATATAAAGGAAATAAGATTAAAATATATATTTTTTCTTATGTAAAGGAAAACAATGTTAAAATGTATATTTTCTCATGTAAAAGAAAATAAGGAAAAACATTCTGCGTCGCACTAGAATTGGCGGACAAAAGTATATATATATATGGTATAACTTAAAACTAAGCAAAACACGCGCGGTAGTTCGCGTTTTGAAATCACAACTTTAAAAGGGTCGTACAAAAAGATCCGACCGTTGAATTTCCCCAAGATTGGATCCGTTAGGACCGTCTTGGAAAGAGCTTTCCGACGACATAAAATTTACCAAAATCGGACGGTCAGATTTTAAGATATGTTTAAAGCCAGTTTTGGTAAAGGCAGCGCCAGAGTCGCCTATCAACCTGAAGCGCCGTTTAATTAATTCGCACTATTTTTAAATAAATAAAAATGGCGGTAAAGCGTCATAAATAAATATTAACGATATGAAATAATTTTAAGAATAATTGTACGATGATTATTAGAAAGACCGAGTTTTACTCATTTCAAATAATCATACGACAAATTATAGAAGACGATGTTGAAGACCGACTATCTTCACATCGAATGGGTAGTTAGCGTTAAAGCCCTTGATTGATTTGCTCCCAAGACGGGGCTAAGATGGTAGCTATTCAGACGTAGTGTTGATTTGTACGGGTTTAACTTTCGCTCGAACCCAGAGCATAAGTGTATTAAAGAAACTCAAGATGAAGATGATCAAGGCTTTGTTGAAAAGCAGGCCTTGTGATTAAAATGACTTCGCGAACCTCACACCCCGGTATGAGTCTTAAACGGGAGAAGGGAACGCAGGGAGTGCACACGTTATCTTTCTAGCTAGGGTAATGTCAGGGACCTACCAGCGCTGACATTTTACTCATTGTGGATGATGGATTTTGAGGTACCTCGTTATTTCTATAGGCCGATGGTGGTCATACTATAGGTCCAAAGGGACCGGGAAACGTGTGTTCAGGCATAACTAATCCACTGCCCATTGGCGGGGGCCGGTCCTGCAGCTATCCAAGGGTTCACTGCGGGGAATCCTGAGGTATCCGCTAGAGTGCCTCGAATCGGTAAGGAGCTCCTCCCTAGCCTTGACTCATGATGGAAACCAAACCTCCAATACGACATTGCGGTTTTAGTTGTATACTTATATACGGCGGCATAATATATGGTACCTATGCCGCCTAGGATTAATACATTTATATTGAAATGATTTGAAATATATATATATATATATACTACGTTTGGCGTATTTATCATATCTTGATCGTTATAAGGAAAAACCCTTTCCTCTGGTGTGCGTTGCATTGTGTGATAGGACTTGGGTCTTATAACGGTCTCATTTTCTTTGAAAAGCATAGCGTTATTTTAACGAGTCACTTATTTATGCACTGGTAATCCAATGGAGTAAACCCGTTCTGCTTTAGCGGCGTGTTCCTGTGGTTCGCCATCTTGTTAGTTAGTATAAATGATTTCTCACACCAGTCCCACGACTGACTCGAATTTTGTTTCACTTTGCAAATTCGGGTGCCCTCTTTCCACGGGCAGCCAATTGACAGGTGCTTAGTTGCTTACATTGGATTTGTTGATTTGGAGCTTGCTTTGGAGTTGCTTTGTCGAGGTGCTTTGCTGGACTTTGGAAGCCCTCATTCTATCTTTATTTTTCTGTTCAGTCTTTGAGACATTTAAATCGTATTCTATTTCTGTTTTGAACTGTACTTTTGGCATCATGTACTTGTTTCCTTTGTATTGGGATTTTTGGTGAATAAGTGGAACTCTGTGACTGGGACTCTATGTTATGATGACATCTGTATTCCGCTGCTATGTTGATGTTGTTATTTTATAGTTTCTTATATTTATGCTGTTACCTGTGTTATGTGTTGCTATATTTATGTTGTATTCCAAAGATCATCTCAGCTTTCGTTCTACGGAAGTTTGGGGTTATCACAATTCTACTCCAATTATTTCCTTTATAATACCTTATTTATTTCCTAAATGAATATTCTCTTTAATGTATCCTATTTATTTACTAAATAAATAATTCATTTAATATCCTATTTATTATCCCAATAAACATAACCTTTTTATCTTATTCTATTTATTTATTCTAAATGTTTCCTTTATAATCTTCTATTTATTTAACAAATAAATATCTCATTTAATATCTCTTCCTATTTATTTAACAAATAAATAATCCATTATCTTATCTTATTTATTTAACAAATAAATAATCCATTATCTTATCTTATTTTTTTTCTAAGTAAGTAATCCACTTTATAAATATTCTATTTATAAAGATTTCCTTCATTTATAATTCCCACTTAAACGTATTTCCTATTTATAAATATTCCTGTTTATAAAATCTTCTTTGATTTTATAAATAAAATTCCTTTTATAAATTCCTTTGATTTTATAAATAATTTATTTTCAAATATCACTTTGAAAATTCCCTTATCAACATTCCGGTATGTTATGGTGTTTAACATATCAAATTTCGATGTCCAATATCGTCCATACACACACAATCAACAACAGGTTATAATTCACATCATATATCAAAATAAATGAAAAACAATAAAATAACTATTGAGGAATCCAGTCGGATTCCTCCAACCTGTTTTCCTGCATCCACAGATGTTACACAATAAAATCAACATCACTTTCAGTTCCATATGATATATTCTGTTAAACAGAATCAATATAGAAATTCACTTACTGACTAGCAGTTCAATCAAACAGTCAACACACAGTCAATCAGCCAATATTTAACAGTTCTAAAAATACAACATGAAATTATAAACTGTTCATAGGTAGTGAGATTTACTCACATTGGCATTTCATCGTTAAAGAACGATAAACTATTGTTTGATTTGAATCAAACAGTTTATTTCGCCATAAATTCAAACTAGCTTCAATCCACTTCCAGTCAGTTCCAGTGGGTAGTGCTCGTCCATACAATCCCATCGGATCTTGTTTTGTCCAATTCTGATAATGTAGGATAAAGTTATAGCTTACACAAGTTTGTACATCATTAATTAAAATAAAATAAATTATTTTTAAATTAATTGGGCTTAACTTTTCCCTTATGGCCCATTACCCCTTTTAAACACTCCGGCCCGCTCCCACTAGCTTGCGTGTACAGTCTTCTTCCACTCCAGAAAAAGCTCCGTGGCCTGCTCCTATCCATGCCATTTCCGCCGTTTTGCACCTCCACCGATCCACCATTACTCCACGTATTTCCAAACAAACTCCACCATCTCGCTCCTCCTCCCATACTCTACCTCCTCCGACCAACTATTTCCAAATCGCGATCAGGGAAAAAGTCGCGGCCTCCAGTCCTTGAGCGAACAACAGTACAAAGAGCGACACTTTTAATTTCTGAAAATTTCCGAAAAAACTCAAATCGAAGATCTTCTCATCTACAACTCGGATCCATGCTTTGATTCGATTAAAACCCTCTTGATTTGCTGAAAACCCAAGCCCTAGATACACGTTGAAAACGACAGTGACACAAATGTTGATCGAATGCTCTCAGACTCACATAGGATGTCGAGAATGATCCAAGGAACTCGACTATACCGGTTTCAGAAATTATGGAATTTGTTTTGGATTTCTTTTGATTTTCGAAAGATGGATGTTCAAAGAAAATGGAAAAATGTGGTGGCACAATTCTATGTTTGACCTGAGCAAGAGTTGAATTAGGTTTAGGATGTTGGGTAGGTATTTATAGAAGGATTTTTATAGTATTATATTCGATTATAATATTTATTTATAATCAAACGCTGTATATATTGGTCCTCTAAAATTCCTATGATCACACGTGATACCCAAAAATCACGAAACTGGACATGCAACTATAGTCCGATACTATGGTCCCAACGAAACTGGTTTCGTCGAATTCCGACTCCGTATGCTCACACAGCGTATTTTTTACCGTCGAAATACTGACTGTTTTCCACTCTAAAAATCCGTACGACCACACAGTGACTCTAAAAATCACGAAACTGGAAATCTAACAACTATTTGACATTGCGGATCCAACAAAATTAGTTTCGTCGAATTCCGACTTCGTTTGCAAAAGTGACTATATTTAAAGCTCTAGATGACCCATTTAAATATATAAATATATTTAAATATAATTAAATTAAATATTTAAAAATAAATATTATCGTCTATATTCACAATGGAATACCATACATCTCTAGAATATTCCTATATGAATTTCTAACTTGATATTTCAAATCTGGGTCAACCCGATATTCGATTTATATTGAAATTCCTTTTTAAAATATAAATAATTCCTTTATAAATTATAAAGGAATTCCACAGCAACTTTTCTAAAATTTGATTTGGCCGTAAATCAAAATCTACACGACGAAATCCTGATTTTTCTCTTCCACTAGAAAGATATACTCCACCAGCTCCACACGTTTATTGTTTCACAGAAATCCGGCTTAAAACGAATCCTGTACATTCAGTTGAAGTTCAAATCGCCAAATTACGAACTGCAGCGCCATTTCAAGATCGATTTTAATTATAATATAATTATACGTTCAAACTGTTGTTCAAATAATATATTCGTTATTCTAATTCAATTCTAAACTGAATTAAATATCACAGTTCACACCATATGGCCATTTCAGCCAATTCTGATTATTTCAGAATTAAATATATTATTTAATTTATTATTTTAAATTAAATATTCAACATTATTTAATTCAACAACCATGAAATCCTTTAATTCACCTTTTAAAAAATTAAATAAATTAATTATTATACCTCTGCAAATGCGGGTCATTACAGTAACACCCTAGAATGAGTTGAGAATAATATATATAAGAGACGTATTTGTGATTTTCATATATAAATGATTTTGAATTTTAAAGAAGAATAATATATATGTTATATATTTAAGGATTGTGTTTAGATAACGTGAAAGATATATTTGAAAAGCTAATCAACTAATTCATTTCAGGATATGATGTTTGGTAATTAGTCTAACTAATTAAGAAAAGTACAAGTATATACTTAGATAAATCTAGCTATGAGGTATAATAACTCAGTAAGGTAAACTTAGTAAAACTTTGTGAAAGGTAAATAAATTTAGTAAATTTAAACATGAAACTCTTTGGTCGTTTTAACAGAAAAGGTTTTAGAAAATGTATAGGTTAAGAAAATTAGTTTAAACTTGTTTTCTAATTAGAAACTCTTTATTTAAAATTGTAAAGGAGTAAGCAGCTTTCTATATGACTGTACTTGGCACGATTTATAGAGCCTGCTGTATCCACTAGTTCTTTTGATAGCTCGTATGACACTTTGTCAGATTCCCAGAGTGGGGATCACTCAGACAGTTTTTCAGATGCGACAAAAGATAGCAGTGGTGTTAATTACCTGTCAAATGCCACCTCAGCTTTTAGACCAGTAGAGGATTCAAATTTAGATTCACATCCAGAGCATGTTCCGATGGAGTTAGATTCCGTAGAGCCTGAAGATTTTGGTGCTTACGACAATTGAATGTTGACGATCGATGAGGCTCTTGAGTATGGTTTAGTAAGTCACGTCATTATACTTGATCCAGTTCCAGCAGTACTACCTGTAGCGGATATTTAGCGGCCAACGATGATGAAGATTATCCCTGACTTTATTCCTTAGATTGTTCCAGAGGCTATTTATGAGGAACCTAAATGGGTATTACCTGGGTTACCAATGCTATAATTAGTTGTGCTGGAGTGGAATGAGCATCACATGGAGCAAGAGTTAGATAATATATTAAGAGATTTAGCACAGCCTGCAGTGCTAGAGGACGCACCGATATGGGATCTCGCGCTAGAGATTGATAAAGAGGATGAGCCGGGGATGGACCCGGAGATTGATGAGGCTGACTACGATGCCGATGATATGCTTGACGAGGAGGAACCTGAGGTTCCAGAGATTATCTGCTTGATGATGAGGAGGAGGAGTTTATGGACGACGATCCAAACGACTTTTGGGTTGAGGAGTATCTGACAACAGGATGGAAAATAGGTGAGCCAGGTTGGGAGTGGGGTGAGGAAAATCAGGAACCGGAGGAGATAGATCTTTTAAGACCTTCAGTTTATGACTTCGAGGAGGATTAGAGAGAAAGTTGTTGGTTCATTCAGTGTTGATATTGTATATGTTGTTAGATCTCTTTTGGTGCAGGATAAGCACTAGGTATACATTTTAGGGAACGAAACCATTTTGAAATTGTATATGCCGCCTTAAGTACGTAATACATGCTCAGGTTGGTAGGTTAGGTGTATATACATATCTTAGACCTTGAGTGGCACACTACACTAGGGTATAGGTTCTGTCAATGATTATAGTATGATATTCTTTTTATGATGTACTGCGATGTGATACGATATGACGCTTTTGATTATAAGTGCATGAGTATTGTTTCAGCAATTTGTTATTTGCTTTGTTCTGATTTCGAGGACAAAATCTTTTTAAGTAGGGAGATTGTAACGACATGTATTTTTGGTCACTTTAAAATATGGATTTAAAATGATTTTTAAATAGATAAATCTATTTTAGTTTCAAATTTCATTAAATATTGAATCTAAATTTAAAAACTATGGAAAGTGAATTCTAACTTTGTTTTATATTTTACGGAAATTAAAATAAGGTTAGTGAACTTTTAAAATTGATTTAAAAGTAAAATTAAAATTCGATAATTTAATATTATTTTAATAGCCTAAAAATAGGTTATTTTGCAAATGATATTGGATTTCGACGAAACCAGTTTCATCGGATCTGAAAGGTTAAATTATTGTAAGGTTTTGAATTTCGTATTTATCGGAGATAGTATGTGAGTGTACGCAATATAAACGCATATCAAAAAATCGATTAAAAATATTTAATTATAACTACCCACCCTTAATGGGCTAATTTTTGACCCATAGAAGGCCTATCGAAACTGAGAGCCATTCTAAACAGGTTGTTGGTTCCTGTAAGGATTACATTTGCACAGATAGTAATAACATATACTTCGAATGAAATTCTCACATAGCGGAAAGAGAAAATATAATATTCAAATAAGATGTACCATTGTTTAAAAACTACAGAAATACAATCGTCATAATTACATCTGTTCAATTAGTACATCAAATAGTTCATTCTCACAAGATTCCAAAAGAAGCAAAGCAATAACTACTGATAATAGCATAAAAACTTCGTCTTCTTCATCAGCTACAATCATCACTTCGTCCATGGCTTTTACCCCCATCCACTGGCCTGTTGGATATGCTAACGAGAGGGGTCAGAACATAAAGTTCTGTGTCACTGAAATATGATGTTACTTACTGTTCATACCCTATATTTTTAGCAGGTTACATATGTCAAGGTATGTCTATGCAGCACACAACAAACACCAAACATCTAACCAATGGGATGGATATCCAAGTCAATCGCCCATTTGTGTTTTTAGGGTAAAGAACCAACGAGGTGGAATTCTCGGTTACTTATGGTCCTATTAAAGGTGTATTCTTATGATCTTTTATAACCCTGAGGTGGACCCCTAGCCCTTTCAGACCTCGTCCTAGTACGTTAACGTTCTTAAGCCTATTCTCTCATTTGTAATATAAGAAGTAGTATTGTGAACGTTACTACTTAATTGATATTACTCGGTAGGACATCTATGTCGCTTAAGACTTCCCTTAGGCAGCTGGTGAGCATGCAATGACCACATATCTTTCAATTACCAATCTGTCCCTAGTTGAACCCTTACAAGCTTCTAGAGGAAGTGGACATCCCCGTGAAGTACCCTACTCCGTTACCATTTTATGCCTAACCACTTCTAGAGAAGGAGGACCCAAAGACCTACTTCAAATCTAATAAGAGTGGGACCTATGACCTTGGTTCCCCTCCAAGGAATAAACTTTCAGAGAGATCCTAGTCCTAACACTTAAGACCCAAACTAGATAAAAGGAGAGTCAGGCACTTAAGACCTTCTCAAGGCATAGTAAAACTACTTATTTTCACATGCAATAGACTTATATATGCGTATATATATAGTTATACACACACACACACTAACCTGTCACATTAAACCATACACCTGTAGATGCTGGATATGTCAGTCGATTCTGGGCAGACTGCTACTACAAGTTGGTTTAACCTCGTTTCTAGTGCACTAAGTTTTTGAATGGCCCATGGCACCTAGACATCACACATTAGTTGGGCCTACTTGTGGTTACTGGATTTGTCGGCCGGTTCCGGGCAGACTTCCACCACAAATGGCAATTAACCTCATGTCTAAGTGTCGCTCTTTATATATATATATGTACATATGTATGTGTGTATATATATATATATATATGAAGTCGTTCTATATACGCACACGCACAAGCAAACAAATCATATTTATTATGGGGACATTTCAAATACAAACTTTAAACGAATCGCATTTGTTAAACTAATACAACGTTAATTACGTTGAATAATTTTATACAAGTAAAATAATAATAGTGCCTAATTAACGTAAACATTCGTATAAATGGGAAAATGTTCTAACAAGGTTGTAATTGTCAAATTTTCTAAATCAAGGAATACAAGTTAGATTTTCCATACTTTCACTGCTACAACTTAGGTATGATGGCATAATGACAATATAACAAATAGCAGTGAATGACAAATATTTATTTTTATTTTTTGAAAATTGGTTCACTTTATTACTTAAAACCAATAAAAACCGCCTTTATGAGCCTCGTTAAAACCCTATAACCCCCCTAGTGCGTACCTTATAGGGAAAAAAGTACTCATAAGATTGGTATACAACATAGAAATGACCACAGTCATAAACAAAGGAAAATACAACATAGAGCTTCAAAAATAAAACTAAAGTAAAGATCACACCTCACGGCCCAATAATCTGGCCCACGGCTCAAGGCATATCCATTCAACCAAGGCTTCACTTCAACCTGTATCCATTAACTCGATACCCCACCTCTGTAAAAGACATTCATTCCTCGAAGTACGTTTAGATCTGGATCCATTGTTTTGAACCATCAAAACTATTTCTCATTCAATTCTGAAGAGAGTAGATGATGAATGAATCTTCCGTCCCTGGAATATCCTCAGATTCCTCTCTCGCCATATGTAATAAATAGCAGTTACTAGAGATCCACAAGCTAAATCCCTCAATTGATCCTTTGTTGTGAAATTCCTATGTAATAGTCTTGCTTCTTCTTTCAAATCTGGACAAATAGATAAAGAAAGTTCCAATTTTTGCTTCAGGGATAACTAGATAAAGGCTACAATATCACACTGAAAGAAGAGATGCTCTATGGATTCTGGATGGTTCTCGCAGAGTGGACATAGAGGATTAACTTCAGAATTATAGCGCAAGACTCTATCTTTTGTATTCAACCTTCCCATGATAGCAAGGTATGATATAAAAGACATTCTTTTGCTATTCTTTTTATGCCAAATTACTGAATACAATGGATTTGGAAGTTCATGAACTCGAATAAAGTCCCAACCTTTATGAAAAGTGAAAGCACCCCGTTCACACCATTCATATTTGTCTTGGTTTAGATTAGGATGGGTATGGAGTGAACTAATTTCATCTAGTAGTTCTCTTGTTGCAGGATGAATTTCTGGATGAAAATCTTCATTTCTAATAATTTCAGTAACCATTTCACTAGATTGGCCAATAATATGCAGTTTGTCAAAGCCAAATAAATCAACCATGCACTTACAATTAATCCAAGGCTCCATCCAAAGATAAGTATTTTGACCTCTAGAAATTATTTTATTGAAATATTGTTTAGATCTAGATCTAAGCCTTAGAATTGATTTCTAAGTACTTGATGCATTTACATCCACTGCCATAGTCCAGAAAAAATCCTGTTTAGAATATTTGTTTTGGACCCATTTGCTCCATAAGGAATTATTTGATAGGAAATTCCACATCAGTTTTATACAGGCAACTTTCTTAAGGTCACTGAAATTCTTCAATCCAATTCCCCCTCCACCTTTAGGTTTACATAAAGTTGCCCATGCAACTTTATGAGATGACCCACCCAGAAAAAATCAGCACATAAAGTCTGTAATTTACTTGGAGTAAATTCTGGGATCTGATAGATAAATAACCAGTATAGAACAATTGGGGTTATTACTGAATTTATAAGTTCTGCACGACCAGCAAAACTAAGAAGCTTTGATTCCCATCCTTGAATTTTACTTTGCACTCTATGAATCAAAGAGTTACATTCTGAATAATACAAGTAATTTGATGACAAAGGAACTCCAAGATATTTAATTGGGAGGGTACCTTGCTCATACTTTAAGATATTCAAAATATCATCTGCATTACTTACTGAATTACTGAAGAATATATTTGTTTTTGATGCATTCACATTTAAATTTGCATGTTTACTTAGACTCTGAAATATTTCTTTGAGTGCCACTGCATTTTGAATTGAAGATTTTCCAAAATCCAATAGATCATCTGCATATAGAAGATGAGAAATAATAGGCTGCACTTGACTGCTAGGTTGAAATTCTTTTGAATATGTTGCTTCATCCATCTTGAAAGTAAAAAACTGCATTGCAATAGCAAACAGATATGGAGACAAAGGATTGCACTGCCTCAAACCCCTTGTAGATGATATAAAGCTTTTAGGGACACCCTGAATAATCACAGAGAAAGTAGCAGTATCCATACACTCAAAAATTAAGTTTGTAAAATGAGTAGGGAAGTTCATCTTTGACATTAAGAAACAGATAAATTTCCTGTTAACTTTGTCATAGGCTTTTGTAAATCAACTTTCACACACATTTTGGGCATTCCTACTTTTCTGAAATCTCTTAATAGTTCATGAGCCAAAAGAATATAGTCCCCAATATACCTCTCCTATATAAAAGCACTCTGATTTGATGATATCAATGATGGTAGGAATGACTTTAATCTATTACATAAAATTTTAGAATTTTTTTATAATAGACATTACAGCATGAGATAGGTCTGTAGTGAGCAATTTCTGATGGTCTTTCATTCTTTGGAAATAATGTAATAAAAGTATGATTCAAAGCTTTTGGAAGTTTTCCAGACTGAAATATATTAGAGATAGCTGCATATAGATCATCTTTTAACATCTCCCAATGAAATTTAAATTTTTTTGCACTCATACCATCTGGACCAGGGCTAGAATCATCATGAATAGAAAAAACTACTTCTCTAATTTCAGACATTTCAATTTTTCTGAGAAGAAATTTATGACCTTGCTCCTTTATTGTTGATATTGGTTGAAAAATGGGAAAATCAGTGACACATGAACCATTAAACATAGAGTGAAAATAGTTGATTGCCTCTAATTCTATCTCTTCTGATTTGAACAATAGATTACCACTAGAATCAATAAGAGCTCTAATATGATTGAAGTATCTCCTATTAGACATTCTAGAGTAAAAAAATTTAGAGTTTGTATCACCTTGTTGAAGCCAAGAAATTTTAGATTGTTGCTTTAACCCACTAAAATATGATATTTGCAAACTCTGAAGGTTTCTTTTTGCTTGCAGATAATCATCATAAACTTGAACATCTTCATGATCAAGGTCAACTGCTTCTTCCAAATGGGCAACTAAATGTTCTACTTGCTCAAGGTTTGATGCACTTCTACTTCTCACTTTATTCCATTTTTAAGCTCTTTTTTGCAATTGCTAAGTTTTTGCAAAAATTGATAACTATAAAAACCCCAAACTGAACCATTCAGACCTTTTTGAATTGCATCGTGATAACCATCTTGAAGTAACCAGTCATTTTTGTATTTAAAAGGGTGCCCTTTGATTTTTGGAGTAGGAATAATATCTAACAAAATGGGATTATGATCAATTGATTTTTGAGGAAAGGAGAGTGCCTTCATATTAAGAAATTGATACATACAAATATTATTCACCAATAATTTATCAATATGAGTTGCTATTCCTCTTCTACGCCATGTAAACTGAAAACCCAGTGGTTTTATTTCAAATAGACTGGTCTGAATTATAAACTTTTGAAATTCTCTGATTTGAGAATAAGGAATAGGAAGCCCACCTTTTTTGTCATATGGTGATAAAGTAATGTTAAAATCTCCCATAAGAATCCATGCATTTGAAAAAGAACTTGATTCATTTATCAATTGATTCCATAAATTTATCCTATCAGCAAAAGTGTTACTTCCATAGATCACTGTGAATGTCATAATAAATCCTCCCTTGTTAATTGCATTTACTGTCAAATGTTGAGGAGATGAAAATAATATATCCAGATCCGATACATTAGAATTCCAAATCAGTAAAATTCTTCCAGTGGAATTAGAGGAGTTATTAGTTAGAAATTTCCAGTCATTTGGCAAAAGAGAAGAAAATAGAACTAAATTAGTTGGGTTTAATTTTGTTTCTACTAGACCAACAAGAGTTGATTTAGTAGAGTTAAGGAGTTTGAGCACTTCTTTCATTCTAAAAGAAGTGTTCATTCCCCCTTACATTCCAAGCTAATAAAGTCATTTAATAGATGAAGAACTCCTCGTTGATATTTTAGCAGCAGTAGGAATTTTTGATTTTGCAGCCTGTAAATAACTTGTATTCTTATTAACAAATGAAGACACATCCACCTGTTTACCTTTATATAAATTTTCCACTTTATCATTTTCTGCAGTAACATCTGCTATGTTATTTAAATCATCTGGAATAACCTTATCAGGAAGCTTGGAATTTAAAAATGCAAAATCATCTTGAACTCTTGTATTTGATGGATCTGAAGTGTTTACAAAGTTATCACCCTCATTTGCTTCCTTTGAATGAGTTTGATCAGTAGAAGGATTTTTCCTTGAATCTATATTTTCTGCATTTTCAGATTCACATTAATCCTCAGTATTGGCTTGATTTTCTTCATGTATATCAGGAGGAATCCATCTTGGATCTTTTGAAGCTTCATGATAATCATCTTCATGCCCAAAAACATTGCATTGGAAACACTTTGAAGGTAGAAATTCATACTCAACAGTGATATTAAATTTCTCTCCATTATGAAGCAAAATATGGATATCAGTTTATAGATCTGTTTGAGTATCAATTTCTATAAGTAGTCTCGCATACTTTGTAAACTTTTTCTCAGCTGTATTTTCATTAATTAGAAGAGGTTTAGAAATAAAACTTGCTAAGATCTGTATTGCTTCTTTACTCCACAGTTCTAAGGGTTAATCAGTTAATCTGATCCAAATCTGAACCAAATTACTTTGTTTACCTTTAAAAACAAAGCCAGGATGCCATGGTTCAACATATAACAATCTACCAAAATATGAATATGTTGTGCTTTCAGTTATACGCTGAAAATCAACCTTACTTTCAAACTGAACTACAAAGTCATAGCCAGGAGAAACATGTATGTTGAAATTCCCCAATGGTTTCCATACCTTAGTTATATATTCCTTTAACTTGATTGTTGATAATCTGAAATATATAGGAATCAATGCAATCGTGTTTATCCACGAGATCTCTGATAGGTTATATACTTTTTCAGGGGCAAAGACATAATCCAGAGATGGTTTGATGAATTTGAGTTTCCTGCTTGAACTTGAAGGCAGATCTGGATTCGCTTTTGGATTTGAAGCCACATTTGGATCTGGAATATTAGATCTAGATTCAGATCTGATATTAGGATTTAGATTTGATAGAGAAACATTTGGTTGAAAACGTGTAAAAGAAAAAGTAGAAGATGATGTATTTTCTCTTTCCGCCATTAAAATGTACAACTGATGTATAACTAATTTTTTAGTGAATGACAAGTATACATACATAACAATTTCAACTTGCATCCTAGGCTTGCTGGAATGATCTCAATATTAGATTAAAAATAGAGTATTGCATACACTTATGCTTGTATCTTTATAATTCCTATTTCACACAGTTCACCCTTTTTGACATTATGCACATAAAAATGCTTACATTTGACCTATTTCAATTTTGAATGCATTTGGATTCAAAATAGAATCTAAACCCAAATCAAATCATGAAATAATCAAATCTAAACCCTTATAGGTTACACTTAATGGTAAATAAAAGTGAATTACATGAAATAGGAATAATGGTAACAACACCCATATTCATTTTTAATCCAATACAAAAAAAATCCATAAAAACAGATTTATCATGACAGTTCATACGAAATTACAAGATAGAGGATTTGGAGGTTTTATGTTTATATTATCGGAATATCCATATCCTCCTAGGCATATCTATTCACATGACAATTTATTAGAAACTTGAATGTGCCTTAAGTAAACCATGTTCCACTCACAGATCTGGGCGGAATAGAGAGAAATCTGTGATAGATCTATATTTGAAATAGTTCTTTGCGTTCAAGCATGCTTCAATAATCCTCCTAGTAATATACATATAAGAGACATACATTAGAATCTTATACATATATGTTTATGCTAAATTACAGAATTCTAAACTTATGTAAATTTGAATAGAGAGATTTGGAATAGAGTTAGGGAATTAGAACAAAACCTTTACCCTATTCTTTTATTTTTCTCTAGAATTTAACAATGGTGGAGAGGCATCATGGAGGCAGAGATGAATAATGATTAGGGTTTTCATAGTGTGATAGTCGGGGTATATATAGTTTCCCGTGTGGGCATAGACATTTGGATTAATTAGAATTAATCTAAGCCTTTAATTTATATATATCCTCATAGAAAAACCCTAACCAACTAACTTTATTGGGTTGTCCAACCGCTAAGCGGTCGACCGGCGATTGACACCGGGGGCGGTCGACCCCTTCGGGGCTGGAATGCCCAATAAGGCTGCACTGCTGAGTTGTTTATTTTATTTAATAGTTCCTTAATCTCATAATCTTATTCAAGATATGCAATATACGCTGTCCCCCTGATCTTGTCTCTAATTCAAAATTTGAATCTCCCCTTTATTTTTAATTTTTAATTTGGACACACATATATATATTACTTATTTAATATTATATATATATATTTTGCGTTTACCGTCCAAATTCATTCGTTCATAAATTCTTCATACATTGACTATTTTCAGCATATTATATATAAAAACGATGTAGACTTCGCCACGAATCCAAATAAAAGAATTTCGTAGCCAAATTCCTAAAGCCGCAAAATCTCATTTTCCGTCATATTATTTAATTGCTTATCTTTAATCCTCTATTTATTATTAATACATACGAATTTTACGGGGTGTTACATTCTCCCTCCCTTAAAATAGATTTCGCCTCGAAATCGGTTTTAGGGGCAAAAAATAAAGCTCGCTCGAAACATCCATGTTGTACACCCATGTTATTTATAATGCATTCATAATCGTCCATGACTCGCAGTGACTTTGAACTGCAGACCCACTAAAGTGAGCTCTACCCTTGCATGTACGTGTAATAAGTGATGCAATATGTATACAAACAACCTAAATATGCATATATTTCTATATGAGTGCTCGGTGCAATGGTGTTGCATCCATTTCCTAACATCCAATCCAGCAATCACATTGCATCCATAATCATAAATTTGAGGGAAAAATTACCCGTGAAAAGCTCCAGGTAAGTCTGTCTCATCTTATCCTCTGTTTCCCATGTGTTTTCCGCAGGGTCATTCCTGCATTGTACTCGAATGAGGAGAACAGTTTTGTTGCGGAGTCTCTTGGTTCCGTGCTCTACAATCCTTGTAGTTGCACGGGGAACCCTGGACTCCAACTCGAGTTTTTCTATGTCCCCAATTTCATCAAGCTCGAGTATGATAGCAGAATTATGAAGGCATTTCCTTAGATGAGATACATGAAAAACATTATGGATTCCCGATAGGCGCTCTGGGAGATCCACTCGATAAGCCAAAGATCCTATCTTCTCGATGATACTTAAAGGCCCAATAAATCTAGGAGCCAACTTCCTAGTCTTTCCAAACCGAACAGTCTTCTTAAGAGAGGATACTTTTACGAACATTAGGTCTCCAACATTATACTCAAGTAACCTCCTTCGCTTAGCATACGATTTCTGATGGTCTTGGGCTACCTTCATTCTCTGCCTAATCAAGGATATCTTCTCCGTGGATTCACGGACGAAGTCTGGTCTGAGTATAAACTTGTCGGTAGCTTCCCACCAACAAGTTGGCGATTTGCATAGCCTCTAGTATGACGCTTCAAAAGGATCCATACCAATCGTCATTTGAAAACTATTATTATAAGTGAACTCCACAAGCGGTAGGTTCTTCTCCCAAACTCCTCCAAAGTCGATAATGCAAGCTCTGATCAAGTCTTCTAAAATTCTGTTTACCCTCCTTGTCTGTTTGTCGGTCTACGGATGATAAGCTATGCTTAGACTGAGGGTCATTCCCAATGATGCTTGTAGGCTTCTCCAAAATTCGCTTGTGAATAAGGGGTCTCTATCACTCACGATACTCGATGGGATACCATATAATCTAACTATTCCTTTGACATATAATTAGGCTAACGAGGTTGCAGTCCTTGTCTCCTTGACTGGTATAAAATGGGCGCTTTTGGTTAAGTGGTCTACCACAACCCAAATGGCCTCATACCCTTTTTGGCTTCTAGGAAGTCCATGAAATCCATGGAAATATATTCCCACTTCCATGTGGGGATCTCTAAAGATAGTAATAGTCCTCTGAGCTTCCTTTGCTCCCTTTGACTTTTTGGCACATCAAGCATTTGGCCACGAACTCGGCTAAATCTCTCTTCATTCCTTCCTAATGGAGATTCCTTTTTATATCCATGTACATTTTATCCCCACTGGGGTGTATGGTCAATTTTGACCTATAGAATTCTTCTATAATTTCTTTCCTCAACCCTTCATCTCCAGGGACGTAAAGTCGTCCATACCAACGTAAACTCCAATCATCGTTGATCGAATACCTAACCGAATGGGGAAAGGTCTCTTTCCTTTCCACTTTCTCTTTTATGTTACTTAATTCCTCATCAAAGTCTTGTGCGCTTTGGATCCTTCCTCTTAGGGTAGGTCTAATTATCATACCCCCAAGAAAAACATTGGAAGTGGTTGGTGAGGGTTGCAAATTAAAATTAGCGAGGAACTCTAATTTTTCTATTCTAGGATTGCATTCAAAGTTGCATGTTTCCTACTTAAATCATCCGCCACAACATTCCCCTTGCCCGTGGTATACTGGATCATAAAGTCAAATAAGGCAATATGTTCCATCCATCTTTGTTATCTCATGTTTAAGTCACGTTGAGAAAATAAATACTTAAGGGATTTATAGTTAGTAAAGAGTTCAAATTTCTCCCTAAAAGATAATGCCACCACATCTTAAGGGCGAACACTACTGCAGCTAACTCAAGGTCATGCACTGGATATCTTTTCACTGGGTCCTTGAGTTGTCTACTAGCATAGGAAACTACTCTTCCTTCTTGCATAGGGATTGCTCCTAAACCGATCCCACATGCGTTGGTGTAAACGGTGAACAATTTTGAGTCGTCGGGTATAATTAGGACAGGTGCACTAGTTATTGCCTCCTTTAATTTCTTAAAGTCAATATCACATTTATTACTCCAAGCGAACACCAAATTCTTCCTTATCAATTGGGTTAATGGAGTAGCAATCTTTGCGAAGTCTTTAATGAATTTCCTATATTACCCAACCAATCCAAGGAAACTTCTTATCTTACTTCTTCCCTCCAAAAATGGCACCTTGAGAATTTTGCTTTCAATTGGTTCTTTCTTAATATCCTTAACACTTGTCTCTAGTGTTTTTCATGCTCTTCACGATCTTTTGAAGATATAAGGATATCATTTATGAAGACTACCACAATTTTATTTAGAATGCCACTAACCACTCTACTCATGAGGTTAATAAAAAAGGCCAGTGAATTCATTAGTCCGAAGGGAATAACTTCCCATTGGAATAATCTGTCTAGTGTTCTGAAAGCATTTTTGTCCTTACTGTCCTCCGCAATTCTTAACTGGTGAAATCCAGTAGTAAGGTTTAGCTGAGAAAATACTCGGGCTCCTCCCAAGTGGTCAAAAAGGTCATCGATTCTTGGTAAAGGGTACCTATTCTACTTGGTCAATTTATTAAGTTCCCTATAGTCCACACAAAGTCTCAAAGATTCGCCTACTTTGGTGGCAAATACAACAGGTGCACCCCATTCTGAGGTACTTCGACTAATGAAACCTTTTTGCAATAACTCTGAAATCTACTTATCTAACTCCCTTCTTTCCTTGGGCGCCATATGCCTCAAGGGTAGTGCTACAGGTGTAGCGTCCTTTTCTAGGTTAAACAAAAGGAGATTTCTCTGTGATGCGGAAGTTCTTTGACTTCCTCAAAGACATTCAAGAGCTCATAAACTATAGGGACCGAAGACGGTCCTTCAGAACTAGGAGATAAGGACTATAATAAGGCTTTATCCTTGTTTCTAACATTACAAGGAATATTTAGGCTACATCCTCCTCGGCTCCTAAGACGAGCGAGTCTCTTATCGCAATCTAGGACGACCCCATAAAATGATAGCCAGTCCACACCTAGGATAAGGTCATACCCCAAAAATCCAACGCATACGCTTCGCAATGGAACTCAAAATTGTCGACCTCCAATACTAGGTCCTTACACCACAGCTCAAGAACTTTGATCCTCCGATAGGGTTGGCCACCTCTATCGGACTATCCGAAATAGATATGGAAAGATTCAATAGATTTACTAATTGCTTGGAAATAAAAGAATGGGTCGCTACAGAACCGAACAAGGTGTACACTGAATTTCCTAAAACAAAGGTTATACCTTCGAGTGTAGGTTTCCCTTGGTCTCTTGAGGGGCTTTGAATTGGTGTTGCTTCTATTGCATAGTTCTGGCCACTCTTAACAACTTTGGGCTTTGGGCAATCTTTGGACATGTGTCCTTCTTCATGGAAGTCGTAACATTTTCCTTTGAGCTTTTTTTCCGCTAACGAGGTCCTACAATCCTTGGCCTCATGGCCCTTGCGGTTGCACCTCGTACAAGTCTTTGCATCCTTTTTGAAGTTCTTCTTCTTTTTCCACCATTCCTTCTTCTTGTTTTTATTGGAGCTTTCTCCTTTTTCACCTTCCTTATCCTCCTCGAAGCTTTCAGCCGTGTAAAGGGTAGGTGTCTCCACTAGGGTCTCAAAAGTTTCCCCAAATGTAACTTGGGCTAATATAGTTTCCTTCAATAGGGAGTTCATCCCTTTAACAAACATAAGGGCTTTGTTCATAGGGGTGTATATCAGTCCTCTTCCAAACTTACATAACTCGGTGAATTTGGATATATACTCTTGCAGGCTCAAGCTGCCTTGCTTGAGGTGGATGAATTTCTCTAGGTGGATGGTCATTTCTGCCTTTGGCAAAAACTTTGCTTCAAAACGGGTCTTGAATGCGGCCTATGTAAAGATCCGGCCATCGTTCTCCATCGATATTAAGTTCCACCATTCAAGGGCCTCATCTTTCAAATGCCAGGCCGCTATCCTCCATTTTACTTCATTGGGTCAGGCAGTAGCCTCAAAGATTCTTTCACAGTCCATAGCCCAAGATTGGACGCCTGTAAACCCTTCCTTTCCTTAAAACGATTTCCCTCCAAGATTCGTAAAGGTCTTACGAAAACGAGAAAAATCAAAGGCCACTTCAGCGACAGGAGCTGCCGGAGCCGCTAGGGCAAGATTAGCGACAAGGACCTATTCTATAGTACGGAGGTACTACTGGAACCACTCTGGCAAGTATCGGGGTCTTGCCTAGTTATCCTGCTTATTAGGATTTTCAGCCATTCTACTATCTAAAAAGAAAAGGAAGAATCCTTTAATGGGTACTCCTGAGATAGTATTTATGCTGAAAAAGGAAGAAAACGATAAAGACGCCTAGTATAAATGCATATGCTTATTAGGGGTAAATATATATTTATTTCATATATATAGTTTGAAAAATATTTTTCAAATTACAAATACGCCTCTCATACGTATATTTCCCTTATAATCGGGTAACTATGCTATGAAACCAAATGTAACAACCCGCCCGGAATGGGTTTCAACCGAGAAAAGGCCCATCGAAACTTAGAGCCATTCTAAACAGGTCGTTTGTTCCTGTACGGATTACATTTTCACAGATAATAATAATATATACTTTGAATGGAATTCTCACACAGCGGAAAGAGAAAATATAATATTCAGATAATATGTACCGTTATTTAAAAACCATAGAAATTCAACAATCACAGTTACATCTGTTTAATTGGTACATCAAATAGTTCATTCTCATAAGATTCCAAAAGAAGTAAAGCAATAACTACTAATAATAGCATAACAACTTCGTCTTCTTCATCAGCTACAATCATCACTTCGTCCATGGCTTTTACCCCATCCACTGACCTATGGATATGCTAAGGAGAGGGATCATAACATAAAGTTCTGTGTGACTGAAATATGGTTGTAAAGACCCGAAAATTCCCGCCCTTTGAATCGACCATAAACCACACAGATCTGACCCAAAAGTTGGAAATCTTTGAATACTTTAACTTTGGGAATACAACACATTAGAACAATAACAGCAGACTTTTATTACATTACAATAATGTTACATCAGAGTATAGAATATCAGAGTACATCGATATATAAAATACAGCGGAAGACTTATTATAATAAATTAATACAATACACAGCGGAAGACTTTCTATACTCTAGACACAGCTTTAGGCTTCGATCCAGAATCCTGTTCAAGAGATAAATATCTGCAAAAAGCTACTCGACTGCCCGTGTGGAAAAGAGGGCACCCGGGTTTGCAAAGTGAAACAAACTACGAGTCAGTCATGGGACTGGTATGAGAAATCTAGTTTACTCCATTGGATTGCCAGTGCATAAATAAAGTAAATCGTTAAACAACGCAGTGCTTTTTAGAAAAATGAAACCATTATAAGACTCAAGTCCCATCACACAATGCAACGCAAACCGGAGGACAGAGTTTTACTTTATAATGGTAAAAAATGCTTGAAACGATAAAAACGGATTTGATATTATTATTAGTGTATATATGTTTCAAAAACACTTCAATCATAATGTATCAATCATAGACGGCATAACTACCATATACTATGTCGCCATACTAGTTCTACAATCAAAACCGCAAGGTCGTATTGGAAATTGGGTTTCCACCATGAGTCAAGGCTAGGAACGATCTCCTTACCGATTCGAGATACTCTAGCAAATGCCTCAGGATCACACCTATGGGCAACCGTTGGATCCTGCAGGGACGGTCCACACCTACGTTAGTGGATTAGTTATGCCTGAACACACGTTCCCTGGTCCCTTTGGACCTCCGTATGGCCACTAACAACCTATAAAACCCGAGGTACCTCATAGTCCATCATCCACGTAAGTAAAATGTCAGGGCTGGTAGCTCGCTGACATCACTCTAGCTAGAAAGAAACATGTGCACTCCCTGCGTTCTCTTGCTCCGTTTTAGACTCTTACCGGGGTGTGAGGTTCGCAAAGTCACGCTATACACAAAGTTATGCCTAAACAGGCTATGCTTTGATCATCAACCACAAGGCCTGCTTTTCAACAAAAGCCTTGATCCATGCATCTTAGCATGCCACATTGTCAATCCATATCATACCATTGATTCCTGCCAATATATAACCTCTAAGCTCGTACGTTTCAGAGAAGGGTGTTAAACACAAAACAGATATATATTTAGAAGAGATCAATGAATACAATATAAAGAAATACAATGTCAGACATACCATCCATTCACAAGTCCGTTCTGGGTCTGAACGAAACCAGAGGAACCTTATTCCTCGCATATCCGAACAATCAACAAATACGTCCGGACAACTACCACTGCAGCCCCTTCAAGGTTGTACTCTAATCACGGGTGTCAGTAGTCCTCATCCATTCGATGTGAAGATCGTCGGTCTTCAATCACCGTCTTCAAATCTTCGACTTAAATCATCGTAGTAATTGTTTGAAATGAGTTGAACTCGTTCTTTTCAAATAAACCTTGAATAATAATCATTTTAATCATTTCATATCGTTCAAATCTATTTATAACGATTTTATCACTATTTTATTTATTTAAAATAGCTCAATTATAATTAAATGATGCTTCGGGTCAATGAGCGGCCCTGGCGTTGTTTTTACCCAAATTTGATATGCACTTATCTCGAAATCTAACCATTGAATTTTGACGAAATATATATTGTTGGGAAGATTTTCCCAAAGCAGTCCTAACGGTTCCAGTTTTGGGAAAATACGACGGTCGGATCTTTCGGTATAATCGTTTTAAAGTCACGATTGCCGAAAGGCGAACTACCGTGCGCGTTTCGTTTTAATTTTAATTTATATTTATATATAATTATAAATATAAACTGTTTGGTGATTTCAACTATTATAATCTATTTTTTTTGGCATCTAAAATGACGATAAGAATATCATTTTATTTCTACTCTTTTTATCGCATCTAAAATGATGATAAAAATAGTTCTTTTATTTCTACTCTTTTTTATCATCTCTAATCTGACGATAAAAATATCACCTTTTTCTACTATTTTTATTGTCCCTAGAATGACAATAAAAATATGTCTTTTTATTCTACTCTTTTTTTATTGTCTCTATTCTGACAATAAAAATTTAACATTAAATTCTATCCTTTGATTACATCTATAATGACATTGAAATGTAACTTCAAAATTTAATCTTTTTATTGTTCCTATTTTGACAGTAAATCATAACATTAAATTCTACCTTTTTTATTACATCTAAAATGTAAATTTAAAATGCCTCTTTTAATCTAATCTTTTTATTTACACCTAGAATGTAAATAAAAATATAACCTTGATTCTATTCTTTATTTAAATATAAATTGTAAATAAAGATGTTACTTTAAATTTATTCTTTTTATTTACATCTAAAATGTAAATAAAGATGTCGCTTTTTATTACATCTAAAATGTGAATAAAATATCCTTTATAAATCAAGTTTTTATTTTCATGTTTTTATGTATATCTAAAATATAAATAAAAATATCCTTTTTCAATTCATGTGTTTATTTGTATCTAAAATATAAATAAAAATGTCAACTTTTTATAATCATGTTTTTATTTACAACTAAATTGCAAATAAAATTGTACTTTATAACTTCATGTTTTTATTTGCAACTAACTTGCAAATAAAAAGTGTACTTTATATCTATGGTTTTTATTTGCATATAAAAAGGCAAATAAAAACGTACTTCTAAATTTCCTGTCTTTTATTCACATCTAAAATGTGAATAAAATATCCTTTACAAATTCATGTCTTTACTTACATCTAAAATGTGAATAAAATATACCCTTTTACTACAAGTCTTTTATTTACATGAAAAATGTAAATAAGATATACTTCTTTATTCATGCCTTTTATTTACATGTAAAATGTAAATAGGTGTTATTTTAATCTAATATCACATTTGATAACAAAGTGTTATTTTAACCCAATATACCTTCTTTAACAAAAATGTTATTTTAATTCTCATGCTACATTTTATAATAAAAATGTTATTTTTCTCTAATGCAACATTTTATATGAAAATGTTATTTCTAATATAACATTTTACATAAAATGTAATTTTCAATCTAATGTAACATTTTACATAAAAATGTAATTTTCAATTCTAATATTACATAAAATAATATTTTATATGTAAATATTTTCCTATGAATTCTAATGTCAAATAAATGAATATTTATTTGTAACCAGTTTTCTATGTTATTCAAATGACAAATAAATGGTCATTTATTTGTAATCAATTTTCTAAGTCATTCAAATGACAAATAAATGGTCATTTATTTGTAATCAATTTTTTATGTATATTAATGTCACATAAATGCATATTTCATGTGTCACAATTTCCTATGTATATTTTTGTCTAGCTCTTTTTAACCAACAAAAATGTATATTTTTTTCTAACTCTTTTTTTATCTAATATAGCACCTTCATTTCCATATCGTTTTCTTATGTACTCTAATGACAAATAAAGGAATATTTTATTTGTTTACCTTTTTCTATGTGTTTTAATAACATATAAAAGAATATTTTTTGTGTTTACATTTTTCTATGTATTCTAATATCATATAAGAGAATATTTTATATGTTAACATTTTTCTATGTATTATACTATCATATAAGAGAATATTTTATATGTTAACATTTTTCTATGTATTCTAATATCATATAAGAGAATATTTTATATGTTAACATTTTTCTAACCTTTCATATTAACATAAAAAGGGTATTTTTACGTTAAATCAATTCTAACATTTCAGCAAAAACAAATAAAAAGGATAACTTTGTTTTTGTTGACAATTCTATTTCAGCAAAAACATATAAAAGTGATATATTTGTTTTGTCGACAACTCTAATTCAACAAAACACATATAAAAATGATATATATATATATATATATATATATATATATTTGTCAATCCTAACTCAACAAAACAAATAAAAAGTGATATTTTGATCAACTCAACATTTTATAACTAAAATGTTATTTTTATTCACCTTAACATTTTATAACTAAAATGTTATTTTTCTTCACTTTAACATTTTATAACAAAAATGTTATTTTTATTCTAAATAAACATTTTTAACAAAAATTGTTATTTTTATTTTTTTCTAACTAAACAATTCATTATTTT
This sequence comes from Allium sativum, assembly GCA_030737875.1. Classification (NCBI taxonomy): domain Eukaryota; kingdom Viridiplantae; phylum Streptophyta; class Magnoliopsida; order Asparagales; family Amaryllidaceae; genus Allium; species Allium sativum. The sequence goes on along the minus strand of CM060909.1, from coordinate 671,207,299 downwards.
TATTCTAAATAAACAATTCTAACCTGAATGTTATTTTTATTCAAACATTGCAATTATAACCTAAAATGTGATTTTATCCTACTATGGCATTTTTATAACAAAATGTGATTCTATTTCTACTGCAACATTTTGTCCAATGTAACCCTTTTATACTACAAATGTTATGTCACGACAAAAAATGATGTATTTTTTTGTTTCAATCTTTTTGTCACAATAAAATGATATATTATTTTCATCCATTTTATTATAACAAAATGACAGTTTTATTCTAACACAACGTATACTGACCAAATGACAATTTTAATTTGTCAATTTTGATTCAACATAGATGACATGTTAAATTTGTCAAGTTTTAATACGACAAAAATATTCCATCAAATTAACAGAACACCAAACAGCATCAAACATTTAGAATTCAATCAAGAACATGTATGAATTACTAAACACAATAGCGAGTAATTTATTTTTAAATTATTTAGATCAGAAATCTCACAATCAATAATAAAAATTTATTTAAAATAGAGATATCATCGATGGTTTTAATTCTGATCAGTTCAAATCTGAAAATTTCCCAAAATCTGATCTGCACTGTTTCAGATTTGGTCAGATCCATAGTTTAGATCTCGATTTTTCGAGTCCAACGCATCTGAAATTTCTGAATTTCGTCGCTGTTTGAAAGAGATACGGTTATTTAAACATTGTTTACATTATTAAATAATTAAAATAATAATTACACTTTAATTACATGTTTCAGAAAATTAAGTGCCGATCCCTTCTTCTTCCTCTTAACGTTATACTGTAAAACCGAACCCAAAGTTTCGATTTCTCTCTCCTCCTATAACCGCCTCCTGGACCGTCGAGACCCCCATCCATATATGCCACATCGAAGTGCTCCCAACCGCCTCCCATCGCCTGACACACGGCGGCGCTCTGCCTCCCTAAACCGCCTGAAACGGCGCTCCAAGTCGCCGGGTTTAAAGCCTTATTCGCCCAAACTGCTTCACTAGAATCGATCTGAACCGTACCAATCTAAAGCTCTTGCAATCCTGTCCAATCTCGTGTTTAATCCTTGATTTGATTTGATGTATGTTTGGAGAATTTTAGGGAAGAATGAGGGAGCTTTCTGGCCCTCGGCTGGAATAGATGGCGGCTGGGTGAATTAGTGATTAGGGTTTTAGTTGTTTTCTATTTATTATATTATATTATTAAATGATCGAATTTACAAATAAACCCGTAAATTTTTCTCAGATCCAATTTCAGCCCAACGAAAATTGTTCCTAAGCAAATACTCATGTTCTGGATCAAATGGGCTAGGTCCCGTCAGCCGTACCGAACGTCTTCAGCCTGTTTTATTGAATTTAATATTTAAATTCTTTATTTAATTAATTCAATCTTACATTTAAATTCACCGGGGCCACATACGACCTCTAAAAATTACAGAAAAATTATATCTAGCTTTGTTTCGAGGATACAGTCCTAACAAAACTAATTTCATTGAATTCTGAGACTGTTTGAAAAATGGCCATTTTCAAGTCGATTAAATTTGACCGAAATTAACAAAACACATTTTTCTTTGCCACGCTCACATATTAATTCAAAAAATTCTGGAAAATTAAACTTAGCAATAATTTGACATTCCAGTTCCAACAAAAGTGGTTTCGTCGAAAACAGAGATCGTCTGCAAAATGGCTATTTTTAATATTAAAATATATATAAATTCTACAGTGGCTATTCTGAAAATTAAACTGGGCATAACTTTTGATTCCTGCTATGAAATTTCGATTTTCAGATTCGTTAGAAAAATATTTTTAAATAGATTATAGTAATTTTGGTTTCACTAAAATCCGATTTAATTTGCATCCTGTATGGTGAGTCAAAGTTCAGCTTTGAATTTTCAAACTACCGTGCTATTTCTAATTCCTTTTGTAATTAAAATAAATATATTCGTTATACCTTCAATTAAAATAAATTTTTAATTGTAATTATTTAAAATAAATCATTTTAACTATTTAAAATCCCATTAAAATTTCTAAAATTAAAATTTAAAAATGCCCAAAATTCCGGGTTGTTACAATGGTGTTACTTAATGTCCATACCTTATATTTTTAGCAGGTTATATATGTCAAGGTATGTCTACGCAGCACACAACAAACGCCAAATATCTAACCAATGGGGTGGATATCCAAGTAAATCGCATATTAGTGTTTTTAGGGAAAAGACCCAACGAGGTGGCATTATCGGTTATTTATGGCCCTATTAATGGGGGATTCTTATGATCTCTTATAACCCTGAGGCGGACCCCTAGCCCTTTTAGACCCCATCCTAATACGTTAACATTCTTAAGTCTATTCTCTCATTTGTAATATGAGAAGTAGTGCTGTGAACATTACTATTTTACTGATATTACCCGGTAGGACACCTATTTCGCTTAAGACTTCCCTTAGGCAGTCGGTGAGCATGCAATGGCCACATATCTTTCAATTACCAATCTGTCCCTAATTGAGCCCTTACAAGCTTCTAGGGGAAGTGGACATCCTCGTGAACCACTCTACTCCATTACCGTTTTATGTCTAACCACTTTTAGAGAAGGAGGACCCAAAGACCTACTTCAAATCTAATAAGGGTGGGTCCCATGACTTTGGTTCCTCTCTAAGGAATTAGCTTTTGGAGGGATCCTAGTTCTAACCATTTAAGACCCAAACTAGATAAAAAGAGAGTATGGCACTTAAGACCTTCTCAAGGCATAGTAAACCTACTTATTTTCACATGCAATAGACTTATATATAAATATAGTTATATATATAAACACACTAGACCTCTCACATTAAACTACACAACTGTAGATGTTGGATATGCCGGTCGGATCCGGGCAGATTCTACTACAAGTTGGTTTAACCTTGTGTCTAGTGTACTAAGTTTTTGAAAGGACAATGGCACCAGACATCTCACGTTAGTTGGGCCTACTTGTGGTTGTTGGATATGTCGGTCGGTTCCTGGCAGACTTCCACCACAAATGGTAACTAACCTCATGTCTATGTGTCACTCTTTATATATATTTAAAGTCATTCTACATACGCACCCACACAAGCAAACAAATTCATATTTATTATGGGAACATTTCAAATTCAAACTTCAACCTAAACTCATTTATTACGCTAATACAACGTTAATTACGTTGAATACGTTTATATAAGTAAAATAATAATAGCGCCTAATTAACGTAAACATTCATATAAACTGGGAAACGTTCTAACGATGTGGCAATTGTCAATTTGTGTAATTTAAGGCGTAAAAGTTAGATTTTCCATACTTTTACTGCTACAACATAGGCATGATGGCATAATGATAATATAACAAATAGCAGTGAATGGAAAATATACATACATAACACTTTCAACTTGCATCCTAGGCTTGTTGGAATGATTTCAATGTTAGATTAAAAATAGAGGATTACATATACTTATGCTTGTATCTTTGTAATCCCTATTTCACCCAATTCACCCTTTTTGGAGTTATGCACATATAAATGCTTACATTTGACCTATTTAAATTCTGAATGCGTTTGGATTCAAAATAGGATCCAAACACAAACCAAATCTTGAAATAATCAAATCTAAACCTTATTAAAAACATGAAATAGGAATAGTAATAGGAATAGTAATAACAACACCCATATTCATTTTTAATCCAATACAAAAACCAAAAAATCCACAAAAACCAATTTATCATGACAATTCATACGAAATTACAAGACGGAGGATTTGGAGGTTTAATGTTTATATTATCGAAATATCCAAATCCTCCTACGCATAACTATTCACATGACAATTTATTAAAAACATGAATATGCCTTAAGTAAACCATGTTCCACTCACATATCTAGGCGGAATAAAGAGAAATTTGTGGTAGATCTAGATCTGCAATAGTTCTTTGCGTTCAAGCGTGCTCAAATAGTCCTCCTAATAATATACATATAAGATACATACATTAGAATCTTATACATATGTGTTTATGCTAAATTCCAGAATTCTAAACTTATGTAACTTAGAATAAAGAGAGATTTAGAATAGAGTTAGAGAATTAGAAGAAAACCTTTACCCTATTCTTTTATTTTTCTCTTGAATTTAACAATGGTGGAGAGGCAGCATGGAGGCGGAGATGGAGAATGATTAGGGTTTTCATAGTGTGAATGGAGGGGTATATATAGTTGCCCATGTGAGCATAGACCGTTGGATTAATTAGAATTAATCCAAGCCTTTAAATTATATATATCCTCATAGAAAAATCCTAACCAGCTAGCTTTATTGGGCTGTCCAGCCGCCGAGCGATCGACCAGCGGTCGACACCACTTAAGGGGTGAGGTCGACCCACTCGAGGCTAGAACGCCCACTAAGGCTGTGATGCTGAGTTGTTTATTTTATTTAATATGTTACTTAATCTCATATCTTATATTAGATATGCAATATACATTGTCCCTCTGATCTTGTCTCTAATTCAAAACATGAATCTCCCACTTTATTTTTAATTTATAATTTGGACACATATATGTATTATCTATTTAATTATATAAATATATATTTTTTCTGCGTTTACTTTCCAAATTCATTTGTTCATATGTCCTTCATACATTGATCATTTTCAGCATATTATATATGAAAACGATGTAAAATTTCGCCACAAATCCAAATAAAAGAATTTCGTAGCCAAATTCCTAAAGCTGCAAAATATCATTTTCCAGCTATATTATATAATTGCTTATCTTTAATTAACTATTTATTATTAATACTTATGAATTTTACGGGATGTTACATTAATAGCGTAGAAATAGGACCATTTTTCAAATGGTCTCAAAATTCGACGAGACTAGCTTTGATTTGTATCCCTAAGATATAGTAGGGTTTCTAATTATGTATCAATCGAACTTATGGTTTGATCGTACAAATTGAAAGCGTGTAAATGTCGTTTAATTAAACTCAAGATTAAATCAAATCAAATCACTCCTACATAGCTTACTAAACTCTCTTCCCCTTTGACACCCAAACCTCTCTCCCTTTCATATGTCACCCCCTTCTTAGTTTCCACCCTCTTAAGTTATAATCCTAGATTAAGTAATGATGCCTTCCATTTGTTTTCATTTTTCACTTTTATTTCCTCTCTTCTTCTCCACTAAACTTCCTCCTCTCCTCTCCTACAACCATCATCCGCCACACTCACCCCTACTAGCGCACACAATAGCCCACCAAAAGCCCCATATCCCACATGGGTGGGCCCCCTTGCCAAAGATCCCCTCTTCCTCTCTTTAAAACTCTAAAACTACCACCTTTAACCCTTTTACACCACTTAAACACCCCTACCTCCTCTCAACCACCACCACCTGCTCTCCGGACCACACACCAACACAAACGCACCCCACAACAACCCTCCCTCCTTTGGATGTGGTCATCACCTCCTATGACCGTGCCTTAAACTACTAAAAATCCCACCTTTCTTCTCTTTAAAGTAAGTATAAATATATATACTAGTATACGTTGAATTTTTGGAGTGTTTGAAGTAGAAAAGGTGTTGACTTAGGTTCTGTGGTAAATCTGAAGTCGTAGCAAATTTAGAGAGTCCTACACTTAAAGTTTGGCGGAGTAGGTAAACAATGGTGAACACACTTTGCTCAGTTTTGGATTAATTATTGTAGTTAGTGTAGTTAATGATGCTATGATTGATAATTGATAATTGCCAATACATTGAGTGATTTTAGGTTTAATGATGTTAATGGAAGTTAGGAAAGTTAAATATTTAGTAGTTTAGTAATTAAAGTGAGTACTCTAATGATTATGAAGTTAAACCGTAAATAAAAGATCGGTTAGTTTTGTTGATAATGTGATTGTTATGAAATGGATGAATAGCGACATCGAGTAATTTTCAAGTGACATTGATTGACAAATTGATGTAATGTATGTCGGCATTAATTATATTGGACATAATTGGATTTGCTAATAATAAAAAAGAAAATATCAACGATGGTTAATAATTTAGTTAAAGTTATCTGAAATAGTAATTAAGGGTTAATGACCTTAACGTTTATGTTAATAATGAAATTATGTGACAATTGGAAGTTAATGGTTATTAATGACCATTAATGAATGTTATTGATGAGTTAAACCCATATAAGTTGGATTATATGGTGACTGATTGAGTTTTATTCCAAATCAAAATTTAATTAAGTATTTTATTAATTAAATAATAAGTGAAAAATGGAAGTTTTAGTTTTTATCCGAAATGATTTGGAAAGATAGTTTAAGTAATTACGAATAGTTTTCATAAAAGATGGAAGTTATATTTGAATAGGTTTTCAAGTAATAATGGGCATGTTTCAAATTTTAATTTAAAAATGAATAGTAACTTTAAAACGTGAAGTTCGATTTGGATATCTAGAAAATATTTTAACTAGATTTTATTATCACAACTATCTTGTTTATTTTTATTATTGACTTCAGGAAAGTTTGAGTTTTAAAAGATGTAGTTTGAAAAATAATATTATTTTAATAATTTAAATAATACTAAAATATTTAAATAATGGAATGTTTGAATTTAAGTTAAATATTGGAAAAATAGTTTTTGAAAGTTGTTATATTGTTATTATATAATTAAAAAATTATTTCGATGGCAATCTGACTTGGTTTTAAATACAAGTCGAAGTTTGGTCTGATAGAACTAGTCGCGCAACAGTAGTTCATGAATTTCGAACGTTGACTTCAAATTGACATACCGGGAGATTCGACCGTCGGATTTTCCCGTAATGAAAAACATTTGGTTCGAAATGAAATGGGCTTTCAAATGTAAAGAAAAGTTTTATAATCCAACGATTAGACTTTGAAATAAGTTCAAATCAAATTTGAATAAAAACAACGCCAGTGTAGTTTAGGACATGAAATTGGAAATTACTGAAATGAGCTATTTTAAATTTAAATTATGGTAAATCATTATATGGTTTAAAAGTGATTTGGATTGAATATACCAAGTTTTGAAAAGAAAAAAGTCTATTTTATGAAAATGAGTCTTTTTAGCGATGCTAATTGCTCCATAAATTTGACTTTTCATTCCTTAGTATCACGTGTCATTTCAAATTTTCCATGTTTTCCTATGTTTACAAACATAAGTTGGATTTATTTTATTACAAATTTATTTATTTTCTTTCCAACTTCTGTCCTTTCCATAATCTTCTTTTCCATAATAGAAATTACAATGTTAGTGCCAAACATAAATTACAAAATTAGTACCAAACTTTATGTTTCATCTCTTCTTACAATCCATCGATCATGGTTGTTTCCCTTAATTTTCTCTCATCGCTTATTCATTTCCCTCTCCACACCATGGTTGGCCACTTGGATAACTCTCTACCCCATGATAGGCTGCTTGGATAAAGATTATTCTTATACACCTTAAATACCAGTTTGTTTGTCTTGCGTTGTTTGGATTTTTTTTCTTAACTATATGAAATAAATCTTTGTATAAACTTTTTTTTAGGGTTATCATCCTTTGCAGTTGATATATTTCTTTTTAATCAAAATATGTTCTATTCAAATCAGGCCTTACCTTTTCAAAATAAATATACACACCTTTTATTCTGCTTTTAATAGCCTATTTGATTGCGTTGTTCCCTTAATTTAAGCAGTAGATATCAATCGATAATCCCTTTTCGAGTAAGGTTTGTATTATTTAATCATGTTATAGACCTTCAAAGTAAATATATATCTTTTTCTTTTTCTTTCACTATCCTAGTAACCATGATATTCTCTGAATCTGAGGAAAAAGGTTGGTTCATAAGAGCAAAAGTTCATCCACATTCATTTAAAAAAATTATCCTGCTATTATTTTTCATATTGTCATGATGTTTGGATCGTAGATTTTATTGGCCTAAATAATTCAAAAATTTATGTTTATACGAGTATCGGTTTCTTTATTTGATCCATTCTTTATTTTATTTTAGTACTATTGTCAGGGAAATTATTCCTTTGTAGAATCGACCAGGATCTTATTCACCTAATTATTTAAAAATGATTTCTATGGAAAAATAACACAAATATGAAATTACATGCAGAAAAGCAAGATATTCCACTTAACCACCCTCTTTATTGATTCACCAAAAACAAATTTTTGTTTACACTCAATGGATCAAAAACAAAAAGTAAACAAACTACAATTGAATCAATAGCCTTATTGAGAAAGGGAAAGAACATCTAGATGACTACAACTATTGTTGGAGAAGGAGAACAATGAAGAATGACGACTTGATCAACTATTTTAGTCTCAATCCCTTTCAATTTCGGTACAAATAATCAAAACCTAGATGCTGGTTTTATAGGAGAATAAAAGGCCTAGGCAAAATATGTAATTTGCCCCTCAGAAATAAGTTAGGAATGTATTCCTAAAATAACCGATCAAAAAACAGGAAACCTACATCTTCCTCAATATTCCGAAAGTAACCGGTCAATTAATATTCTGAAAATAACCGGTAAAAAAAGGAAACCTGCCTCTTCCTCTGAACTTCGGTTCACACACCGTCTTCTCCATTATAAAGCACTCATCAAAACACATCGTCTTCAAAATGCATGTGATTGAACATGACAAATCACAACACTCCACCTTGATATGAAATCACATCATTAAGCAAACTTCCAACAAGCAACAAACAAGTCAACTTAGCTCTTTCAATGACACCTACTCTCAATTAAACCGTTACAAACGCAACCCACTACCTGCAAAAGATGCATCTTCCCCCTGAGATGAACCACGAATCACTAACGGTCCAAAACTATTTGTAATACCATAAGGATCTCCACCTTGTGGATTTTCCAAATCGGCACATGCCTTCCACTTGATCAAAGGTACTTCCTTGATCTTTACCGATCCTTCGAGCACCATCAACGTGAAGTCCCAAATTGAAAACATGATCCTCAATCCTAGGATCATCAGCAGAAACCACATTAACTTCTCCACCTTACTGTGGACTAGGTACTTCAACCGTCACTCGCCTTCCACAGTCGACCACGGATCTGACCAACCTATAAAGGTTTCCTTCCTCGAAGACAACTCTCATCATAGCATAACCGCCCTTCTTCACTCTCAAAACTCCACCTCAAGTGTAAAAATAGCAATCAGATGATCCATTTGATCGAGATAAACGAGGTTATGCGAACAAGTAGGGACATGTCTAATCCCAGAGACTTCCCTTACTACACCATCATGCATACGAAACCGGATAGATCCAATACCACAAACTGGTAGCTTTACTCCATTGGTCGTTCTGATCACATAGACATTCTTTCCATAAGAAGAGAAAATCTTCACATCCTTACAAATGTGAAAACTAGCTCCCGAATCCATCTTCCAAGGATTAACTTCACTAAACAGGACAGTACAAGAAGCATCACTAGTGGAACCTACAACAAAACCTATATGTTCCTCATCACTACTATCGCCATCTGCAACCTTCTTTTTATCCCTCTGATAAGCACAATAATTTTACATATGTAACCTTCCTTACCACAATGATGACAAGTGATAACACTTTTTCCATTAGCTCCTTTCTTCTTCCATCTTGTATCTTTCCTCAATCCCTTGCTACCATAGCCTCACCTTGAACTGATTTCAATCCTAACCCTTTTCTCCTTAGTTCCTCATTCAAAAGGCTGGTTCAAACAGTTTCCAAAGAGATAGCTCCATTAGCTTTGGAATTACTCAATGAAACTACCAAATTTTCCCAACTTTATGAAAGCGAACTCATATACAAAAGAGCCTACAACTCATTATCAATATTGACCTTCAAATTTGCCAATTGGTTGATCACATCTTGAAATTCATTCAGGTGCTCTACGACAGACTTCTCTTCATCCAACCTCAGCTGAACAAGCTTTCGAACAAGAAAAGCCTTACTTGTAGCACTCCTAGACTCATACAAAGATACCAACTTTTCCCACAAATTCTTCGCGGATTCACAACTAGCCGCATAATGGAATACCGAATCATCAAGGTACTGCCGTATCAAGGAAATTACCTTCTTATCTATCTTCTTCCACTTTCCCTCATCCACATCTGAGGCTTCTTCCCATCTCCATCAATCGAATCATGAAGGTCATTGAGGTAAAGCACATTCTCCATCTTAGGCTCCCAAATCCCCCAATTTCTTCCATAAATAATAGTCATTTTTGGAAATGCCATCATATCTAACATAACAAAAATCAACTTTTCCAATCCAAAATCAAATCTATGAATTTCAATGATCTAGCTCTGGTACCAATTATTAGGAAAATTGCATCTTTGCGGAAGCAACCAGGATCTTATTCACCCAATTACTTAAAGATGATTTCTATGAAAAAATAACACAAATATGAAATTACACGCACAAACACAAGATATTCCACCCAACCACTCTCTTTTTTGATTCATCAGAAACAAATTTTATTTACACTCAATGGATCAACAACCAAAAGTAAACAAACAGTTGAATCAATAACCTTATTGAGAAAGGGAAAGTATATCTAGAAGACTACAACTATTGTTGGAGAAGGAGAACAATGAGGAACGACGACAAGATCAACTATTTTGGTCTTAATCCCTTCCAATTCTAGTACAAATAATCCAAACCTAGATGCTTCTTTTATAGGAGAATAGAAGGCCTAGGAAAAATATTTTATAAATATATTCCTAAAATAACCGGTCAAAAAACAGGAAACCTGCCTCTTAGTCAATATTCCTAAAATAACAAGTCAAAAACAGGAAACCTTCATCTTTCTCAATATTCCCAAAATAACCGGTGAAAAACAAGAAACTTGCCTCTTCCTCTAAACTTCGGTTCACACACTGTCTTCTCTGTTACAAAGAACTCATCAAAACACATCGTCTCCAAAATGCATGTGATTGAACATCAAAAATCACAACAATTATATGATAATCAACCAAATAATGATATGATCTTCTCGATAATATTCCAATAAAATTTGATAAATCTTACTTTGAATATCCTACTAATTTCATAATGAGTAACTTCAAATTGTTTCAGCTAATGTAGAATTGTCATGAATATGATGTTGAATTTGTTGATTTAAATAGTTTTTGAAGAGGAATGTAATCAGTCAATCGATTTGATTGATTGATCAATTAATTGATTTGATTGATGTTGATTGATTGATTGACTGGCTGGCTATATCATAGAAGGAAAGATATAAAAGATTATATTATGGAGATATTTTGAAGGGGCAATTTGGGCATTCGCCTTAGTCTTCCATTCTCCTATATATGAAGCCTTCTTGATTGATCAAGAGACAAGAAATCATGTGAGATATCCGGAGAGGTTGCGGGCCACTAGGGGTTATGCCCTTGAGAGGAAGATGTAGGAATTAGGGCTGAGAGAAGTTATTCCTATTTACTGCTGATAAATGAAGTTGGTGCCTCTAGGTTGATACAAGGGTTTGCCGTCATTCTTCATTGCTCTTCTTCTCCAACAATATTTGTACTCGTCTAGTATTCTTTCTCTTTCTCGGTCTGATTGTTGATTCAATTATATTTTGTTTATTTTTGGTTTTGACCCATTGAGTGTAAATAAAATTTGTTTTTGGGTCAATCAATAAAGAGGGTTGTTAGGTGGAATATTTTTGTATTGCTATTATTTCTGAACTATTGTGTTGTTGTTATTTTCAATCAGATTCATCTTCAAGTGATTGGGTGCAAAAGATTCCTTTTTTGGTGTTTTGTCTTTTTCGCTACACACAGACCCCAACAAATTAGTATCAGAACAATTTGTGCAATTTTTTGCCCAATGGTTTGGTATCAGAGCTCAGTTCATCGCATATCTTAGAGTGATTTTAGATTTTATATTATAGATATCGGAGATGATGTTACTTTCATAGATGAATATTTTTTATTGGAGGATTTGGAAGCCTATGATGGTGGATGTTCCATGACTCAATGGTCTGATAGATGGAGATGAGAGAAGAAAACCCTCTGATATGAATGAGGGAAGATGGAAGAAGATGAAGAAGGTGTGGTTGTAGCCTGTTCAAATCCATAGGGTATGATTGTAGCACGTAAATCAATTGAGTCGCAACGTACTCTAGAAACAGGCGGGGTGTACCACGTGGACTTGAAATCGAGGGTTGTAAATTTGGAGATAAGAAAGAGCTAGGATGACTTGTTTTGTGATTGTTGGAGTTATGTGATATTTGAATCAAGGTGGAGTGTTGAATTTGTTGATTCAGATATTTTTTTTTATACAGAAATGTAATAAATTAATTGATTAGATTGATTAATCAATTAATTGATTAGATTAATGGTTAATTGATTATATCGTAGTAGGAAAGAAATAAAAGATTATATTATGGAGGTATTTTGAAGGGGCAATATGGATATTTTCCTTGGTCTTGAATTCTCCTATATATGAAGCCTTCTTGGTTAAATCAAGAAACAAGAAACCATGTGAGAAATTTGGATAGGTTGTGTGCCTCCAAGGATTTCGCCTTGGAGAGGAAGATGTAGGAATTAGGGTTGGGAGAAGCTATTCCTATTTACTGCTGATAAATGCAGTTAGTGCCTCCAGGTTGATTCAGGGGTTTGTTGTCGTTCTTCATTTCTCTTCTTCTCCAACAATATTTATAGTCATTTAGTATTCTTTACCTTTCTTAGTCTGGTTATTGATTCAATTGTATTTTGTTTATTTTTTGTTTTGATTCATTGAGTGTAAACAAAATTTACTTTTTGGTGAATTTATAAAGAGAGTGGTTGGATGGAAATTTGTGTATTAATATTATTTCAGATCTATTGTGTTGTTATTTTCAATCAAATTCATCTTCAAGTGAGTAAGTGAAAAAGATTCATTTTTTGGTGTTTTTTCTTTTCCGTTGCGCACAAAACCCGAACAGATTGGTATCAGAGCAATTTATGCAATTTTTTGGCAAACATACAATTGCACTTGAATTAGAATAAATATTTGCAACTTAATTTTTGCTAAAAAATTTCCCATTTGGATAGCTAAACATTATTACTTTAGTATTTTAGCTTAAGATGGAAATTTTCACGATGCTTTGTTTTTAAAATTTTAGATGTTCCTTTGATCTACGGAGAAGTTGGTTTACACAATCCAAAATCCGTTCATATTTCGGTAAAACTTTTGTATACATACTTTTTTGTATCATCTTAGTTTTTGCTTTTTAGATTATGTTAGCCTAAGTAAGGTCAACATATATATGGTTTCATTTTATTTTGATTCATTCTTTATTTTTTCACTTCGTAATAATCAACCAATCCGTGGCAGCGACGTCAAAATGGCTTTGCCAAAAAAAAAATCAACCAATTTTTTTTAATCATTTGCTATCTGATGAATAAAAATTTGATAAGTTACATATAATTAGAATAAATTCAATCCATAATTATTTTTAACGGAGTAAAAACCACGGATTGTTTTGATCTACATAGAATTGCCATGAATATGACTACATTTTAATTAGGGTAGCTAAACACCGTTTGTTGCTTCATAAATTTAGGTAGAAAATTTGACACTTTTTATGCAGATTTGTTTCACAAATTTCATATCATTATAGGCACCTGTTAACTTTTTATAATATTTTCATTAGTTTAAACTATGCACTTCGCATATTGGTGCCATTCTAGCTTTTAGCCCATAAATCATAAATTAATTGATAAATTTTCAAATTTATTTACTTGATTTCAATTGGAATCCATATTGAATGTATTTCTTGGAAGTAATATTTTTGAAATGGTGCGATGTTGTTTGTTTACTATATTGGTAAGGTTGTAATGTGAAGGATGTCTATTAAGGGCTATATTAGATTCTTGATATAGAACTCAATTCACCGTTAAAAATTTGAAATTTCCGTTTTATGAAGTTTAATGCTATTTCGCTATTTTAATTGATGTTACTGCTTTTAGAAATATATTTATTATTTCATTGTAATTATTTATCCTTACTTCTAGTTGTGAATTAACTGCAATGGTGAAATATCAATAGTGATACACGACTCTATAATATATTTTTTATGGCTTATTATTTTATGATCTTCAAACTTTTGCCAAATCGTGAAGAGTGTGAACATCATATACTTATTCAATAGTATTAAAGCTCACTGGTTATCGCTAAGCATTTATTATCATATTTTCATTAACAAACATTTCTCACGTTCTTTTGGTTCTTCTTTTCAAGCTTATGTCAGTTTTCAAATATGCTCTTGCGTTTCCAAGTGAGATCAAGATGCGATCGATTTTGCACTCTGGCCGTTGGATTGTATGTTTTCAAACTAAGATTATTACTCCACTCTTTGTGCAATATTAAGGTTTATACTTTACTCTTTATTTTACGATACAAGTTTTTTTTTCTCTTTTTCTAATGTACACTTTATTGCTTAAATGATCAGTTGTTCTTAGTTCATTGATATTCAAATCAACACCTACATGCTCTACCATTCAATTTATATATTTGTAGGGTTGTCTTTAACATTAATTAACATAAAGTTTAAGGTATTGCCCTAGTTTTCCACTTAATTTTGTCTATGGTTTGTAAAACTCATTTTCTTCTACAACTGGGATCGACTATAAGTACAGTTGTTGGTTCATTGATCTTCAATTCGAGGCCTTGCTCTCCTATTTTTGTTGTTATATGTTAATATAATTATGAAGTTATATATAATTATTATTGGTTGCATAATAGAAAATTTGTATTTTCCTCTGTTGTGTACTCTAACTATTACCACACCACTTGCAAAATAAAGAATCGAACTTCTAGTTATCAAATGTCATGATATTTCTCTTGTATTCCAAGTTTTATTTATAGTTTATTTAAACAAATTTTTTGTACCTAATAAATGCTAATTTTTTTAAGGAGTTTTTTTTTTACATTTTTTTAAGCTTTTTGAAACAATTTTGCAATAGTCTTTTGTATTAAATAATGATGCTCAATTTTATTATTAACTATGTGAACAATTGAGTTAAGGCGATGACTTCGGTACTATTGAAATTTTTCTAAAATACAGACCAATAATTGATATAGTGAAGCTTCTTGGTCTCATTTTTTTATAAGTGCATATATCATGATATGTTTTATATTCACTGCATATAATGAAGCAATGTTGAATATGTTTCCTTGTTATTAGTAGATGCGGAGAATTTGGATAATAGAATTATTATTTCATTTTGAATGCAATTTCTTAAATTATTAAAATTTAATGCTAGGCTCGATAAAGCAAATAGAATTGAATTCAATCTCTTCAAAAATTTAACTTACCTTGCTTTATATTTTCCATAAAACCTATAGGAAGAAGCAAACATATATGGTTACCTAAATTAGAAACCTTCGCCCTATATACTGTCGATCGTCAGCCTCTTTTCCTTTTCTAAGTTTCAAATTGCATCCACATCGACTTTAGATAATTATTTGTTGTGCAAAAATTGCACAAATTGCTCTGAAACTAATCTGTTGTGCAAAATGGTTGCATATATGCCGAAAAACAATAAACAGGATCTAGGTTTGCTAATTTAACATCAATCCAACAATAATTATTCTATTACTCCAAACAAACAATAAATAATTGTAAAGAACCAAATAAAGACACACAATATTTATACTTGTTCCACTATCATCAAGAAGATAGCGTACATCTGTAATGGCCGCCCGACACCATCAGACATTTCCCTTGAAATGCGCTGCGCCAATGTCCGACTAACACGGGACGATCGTTAAGGGAAAGGGATTTGAAACTATGAATCATTAAGAACCTGTAGTATATCTCACAGCACATGGAATAAATTATAATAATAACATAACTTGATGCAAAACAGGCGAGACAGTGCATAAGCTTAGAACTAAACTATATCCATCAGAGTACCGGAATCCAAAATACAGCTTATGATCCAAACCATATTACAACTTCAAAATACTGTCTCAAAAAAAGAAATAAAAGAGGTACACTACTAATACCCAAAGCAGTGACCAACAACAACACAGGGAGAATATATGTATATAGTACGTGGAAGCCTCCTGCTCGTCTCCGGATAGCTACTTGTGCATAACCACCTAATCTGTCCCTAATCTGCTCGTTTAGGAGCACCAAGAGTAATAAGAAGAGACATAAAACTCTGGGTCAGACGAAAATCTGGTATGAACGATATCAATAAGATAAAGCAATAACAGGTATAAGTAATCATACCCGACCTGGACTTGCAACCAAAGAGTCAGCATAACAAGATGTACAATACTCTAAGGTAACACTAAAAGAATGATGTAAAAATGGGAGTGTGCATGTCATGGTGATAGCAAACACTAAACATAGCAATTATCCTCACATCTCTCACTCAGTGCGTAAAGCATACGATATCCACCGCTTGGATCACCAGAACCATTGGGGCCATGGTGGAGTCCAACTCCACACAACAATCACTACGACCACTTTGCCCTTTGGAATCCTGATGGAGTCTAACTCCATACAACCTCTTACCCCACTGCACTGATCTATAGGCAGTACCCTCTCCCTCAATAGTGAACCAAAGTTATGAATATCGATAACCCCTTTGCATACGTCCCGCAGCAAAGCCCAAATTTTGAAGTTAGCTCATTGGTTCCCATCTGGATCCTAAGAGATAACTTCTCATTTGGACCTCCTTTGCATCTCATGTTTTGGTTGAACTGAAGTTGATCTTCAGAAGAGTCGTCGCTTAGAAGTAGAAGCACAAATCCGGTTTGGTTTGGCTTCCTCGCCTTTGTTCGATTCGGTTACGTTGTCTTTGTTCGGTTCGGTTCTCGTCTCCTGCTCGGTTCCTCTGTTTCGGTTTAGTTCGGATCCATCATTTCTGTTCGTTTCGGTTCCCCTTGTGCTCCTATTTGCTCCGATCTGATCCCCATGCCAAGCTTCAGCCCGATCCAATTCAATCCGAACCGGGCTTTCCTTATTGCCCTTGCATTTGCACGCTTCTAAAGATGCCAAGCTCCAGTTCATCTCGTGCTCGCCGGTCCGATCCGAGGCACATACCCCGATCTGAACTGCTCGCCTCATCCGATCCGAACCAAAAAACTGGCATGCTTCCAACAAGCTTGTATCGTCCATTCTCGCCATACGACGGCGTTTTCTACCATTCTAACTTTACTAAACAATCATAAAACATACCAAACAGTAGTAGCAACATATAGGTTCAATCAAAAAGGTCAAAACATCAAGTATACAGGTTGTTTTAGACCAAACATACCCCATATCCATGATTTTCCCCTTAATCATGTTTAACCATTTCTAACAATAGGATTAGCAAACTTAATCCAAATTAACCCAAATTTTTACCAATGACATAAAATAATATTTCAGAATTTATGCATATTTTTCTAAGTCATAATTTCGCTAATTATCATTAGTCACCCCTAATTAGCCGTATTTAGTGAATAAACATGCTAATCACTCACCTTAACCATAAATGAATGTTAGATCTGAAACTTATATTGATTTGGCATGAATTCCTATGTAGTGTAGCAGCTTTATCTCGATTTTGAAGCTAATCCACCTTGATTTGAGGTAGATTTCCTTATATGTGATTAGAGAGAGATTTGGAAGATAGAGGCCATTACTAAGGTTAGGGAAACTTTTTTTGGCGGCTGCAAAAATGAAAAGAAATCATTCTCTAACTCCTTTTAGCCCTCCCATAACCCTAATCCCGAAATGGGTTATGGGCGTAGCTGCTAATCACCCTATTAATCCCGATTATGTTGTTTTTCATCTTCCAAACCTTATTTCAGCCATGTCTCCCAAACGGTAAGTCGGTTTCATTAATGTGATCACTCTACGGAAAGATAAACCATCATCCGAATCCAATGGAAGTGGTTTCAGGTCAAAAATCCTTACCAATCAAAAGTTATATGCGAAACCAGATTCGCCAGGGGAAAAATAGTCATTTAAAATTTGGCAAAAATCGAGAACGTGGGAAATGACCCTAATATTTGTTTCCCAAAGTTACATGACCATATGACTTCTTATGAAAATAAAATAAATATTCTACGATCCTCTGACACGTAGAATGTGGGTTGTAACACTCTTACCCCTTAAGAAATTTCTCCCCCGAAATTCCTTAACCAAAACATACAATGGTATCCTACATGTGTCAGCCATTTAAAAACAATCAAACATACATAATAACATAACAAGCCTATCCTAGCATGTGGTTTACTGACAATGGAGTAACTATATCGCGAATAAAATCTTACCAAGTAAAGAGCTCTGGATATGACTTTCTTATGTTCTCCTCAGTTTTCCAAGTACAGTCATTCTCATTATCACCCCACTGGACCTTAACCAGTTTCACCATCTTCCTCCGGAGTTGTTTCGTATCGTGTCCGATAACACGAACTATTCTGCGGTTTCCAATTGCCTTGGGTTCTATCTCGATATCATCAAACTGATATGGTGAAATAGTCATATCAGAATCGTGCACGAACTTCCTTAATGGAAAACATGAAATACGTTGTGCACTCCAGCCATCTTTTCAGGTAATCCAACTTTATACGCTAGATTTCCAACTTGTTCGAGAACAAGAAATGGGCCAACAAATCTTGGTGCCAATTTACCTCTCCTACCAAATCGAATTACATTCTTCAACGGAGAAATCTTCACGAATACCAGGTCACCAACGAAGAATTTCAAATCTCTTCGTCTTTTATCAGCATAACTCTTTTGCCTATCTTGGGCGGCCTTTATTCGCTGTTGAATAACCTTGATCTTATTCGAAGTTTCACTTATTACATCTGGCCCAAGTACAAATTTCTCAAAGGTTTCCAACCAATATGATGGTGAGTTGCATGGTCTTCCGTACAAAGCTTCAAATGGAGCCATACCACTACTGGACTGATAACTATTATTAATTGCCAACTCAACCAGATGCAAATGGTCATCCCATGACCCTCTAAAATCCAATATGCAAGCTCTCAAGAGATCCTCTAATACACGATTCACCCTTTCTGTTTGACCGTCGATTTGAGGATGGTACCCGGTACTGAGAAGTAATTCTGACCCCAAAGTTTCTTGTAAGCTCTTGCAAAACCCACTAGTAAACAATGGATTTCGGTCACTCACAATACCTTTAAGTACTCCATGAAATCTCACTACCCATTCATATACAGTTCTGCTAACATATCTATTGTTCTATTCGACTTGACTGGTATAAACCTTGCATTTTTGGTCAATCGGTCAACAATCACCCAAATACTATCATGACCCATTCTAGTCCTTGGTAAACCATCAATGAAATCCATTAAGACTTGTTCCCATTTCCATTCGGGGATTTCCAATGGTTGCAACAAACCACTTTGCTTCTTTTGCTCGGTTTTAATTAACTGGCAGTTCATGCATTTGGGTATAAACTTCCCAACGTCTCTCTTTATCTCTTCCCAGTAGTAGATTTGCTTCATGTCTCGATACATCTTGTTACCACTAGGATGTATAGTCAGTTTCAAGTGATGACATTCTCTAAGAACTTCATCTCTCAATCCATTAATGTTGGGTACAACCAGCCTCTCATTCTTTCGAAGCCATCCTTCTCGATCAAGTCCATACTTGTTCATTCTCTCGCCGTCGATACCCATCTCTACCTTGGAGATGATTTCCAATAGATTAGGATCGTCCCTCTGACTGGAACCAATCCTCTCAATCAAAGTCCGTCAAACTTGCTAACATCTCTGGATCCAATTCACACTTAGGTCTAAAATCATATCTCGCGATATACTCCAGTTGCTTCAATCCTCTCAATCAAAGTCGGTCTGATCGTCAAACTTGCTAACATCTCTGGATACAATTCGCACTTAGGTCTAAAATCATATCTCGCGATATACTCCAGTTGCTTCCATTCCAGAAACATAGCCCCCAGATTGGCATGTCTCCTACTCAATGCATCAACTACCACATTGCCCTTCCAGGGTGTGTATGCGATATTGAAATCATATGAAGCTAAGAACTCTAACCATCTCTGTTGACGAAGATTTAAATCCTTTTGAGAGAAAAGATACTTTAACGACTTATGATCGGTAAAAAAATTCGAATCTTTCTCCTAAGTGATAATGTCTCCACATCTTTAACGAGAACACAATCGCAGCCAATTCCAAATCATGGGCATGATATCTTTTTTTCATGCAGTTTCAGTTGCCGACTAGCATAAGCTACAACCCTACCTCCTTACATCAGTACATCACCTAGTCCGGTACCACAAGCATCTATGTATATCATCAGCTTTTTGTTCTTCTTAGGAATAACTAATAATGGTGCACACGTCAACTTTTCCTTTAGACTCTTAAATGCCTACTCGCAACTTCTGTCCCAGACGAAAGCTTGATTCTTCTTGGTCAACTGAGTTAACAATGCCGCTATCTTGGAGAAGTCTTAGATAAACTTACGATAATATCCAGCTAATCCCAAGAAACTTCTCATGTCCGCTGCATTCTTGGGTGTAGACTAATCTTGCACAGTAGTCACCTACGCAGGGTCCACGGCAATACCATTCTCTGAAACAATATGGCCCAAGAACCTCACTTCCCTCCTCCAGTAGTGACACTTAGAAAATTCCGCTTTCGATCAGTGTTTCCTCAACACCTCCATCACTGTCCTCAAATGTTCCTTGTGTTCTTCCTATGTCCTCAAGTAAACCAAGATATTGTCTATGAACACAAGAACAAACTGTTTTAATTGATCTCTGAAAACCCTATTAATAAGATCCACAAAATATGCAGGTGCGTTGGTCAACTCGAATGGCATGACCAACCACTCATAAAATCCAGATGGCGTTCGAAATGCCGTTTTAGGTATACTCTCAGCTGCTAGTCGAAGCTGATGAAATCCTGTCGCGAGATCCAACCGGGAAAACAGTCTTGCTCCATTTAGCTGATCGACTAAATCATCTATCCGTGGATGAGGATACTTATTCTTCCTAGTCACCTTGTTCAACTCGCAGTAGTCTACACATAAGCGAAGGGAACCATCGGCCTTGGTAGCAAATACAACTGGTGCTCCCCACTTAGAGGCACTTCTTCGAATAAATCCCTTCTTCAAAAGATCGCCTACTTGCACTTCGAGCTCTCGCTGCTCCCTTGGTTCCATACGACGAAGTAGGTGTGGCATCTTTCACTAAATCAATCTGAAACTCGATCTCTCGGTGTGGTGGAAGTCCGATCACTTCCCCGAAGATGTCCAGATACTCGCCAGCAATAGGCACATCTGATAACTCATCATGCGGGATTTCGAGGGAACTTAGAAAACTAGCCATCACCCCATCGTTAGTTAGGCAACCCAATGCCACCCTCCGTCCATCGTCCGCTCTAATGGTCACCGAAGACCCCTCACAGTCTACCACCACCCCATACCTTTGGAGCCAATTGACTCCCAAAATAATGCCAAACCCAGTAAAGCCCAAAACAAAGCAATCACAAACAAACATGCATCCATGACTTGACTCGATCGAACCACCGATTGGGTTCGTCACAACTAAAGGTCTATCGAAAATCTCAGGTTGTAATCCCAACCTATCTATCAGGTCACTAGATACGACGGAATGGGCAGGCCCGGTATCAAACAGTACTCGAACAGGAACATCATAAATAGAAAGCATACCTAGGATAATGACACCCTTTCCCTTCTCCACCGCGTTTGGGGCATTCGACGAAGAAGGAACAACATTGATAGCATATGCTTTCACGATCCGCTTCTCCTTAGGAGGTTGTGGACATTTATCCTTATGATGTCCTACTTGGCCACAATTGAAGAACTTCCTGTCCGCTGGCTTTGCTCGACAATCTCTGGCATAATGGCCCTTCTTGCCACAACTAAAGCACTCGATATCTTTCTTATTCTTCTTTTTCTGACCATCCTTGGTTTGGTTCTATTTTCTCTTATTCTGAGAATTCTTATTGCCTTCACTGTTTTCCCACGATTTTGGCTCCTCTGCAGATGTAACAGCGACCTCAGTCTTTGGCTTAGGGTAAAGGCTCTCCGATCTCAATGTTTTCCCATGACAGATTCTAAAGTCTCATCTATATGATTTCTCAGCCTTCCCACCAAGTACTTATCTAGGACATTTATGAACTTCTCGTTCTTCTTCTCGGCGGTATCGTTAAGAGATAATCTATATTTCGGTAAGGTATTGAATTCAGCAATATATTGCGAGACTACCCTACCATTCTGCTTAAGCTCCAAAAATTTCCTGAACAATTCTGATTTCTGAGCAGTTGGTATAAACTTGTCACTGAAGCGAATCTTAAACTAATTCCAAGTAACTTGATCCTCAGAAGTAGCCGCTTTAATGTCATTCCACCAATTCATTGCCCGTCCTTGAAGCTGACGCGATGCTAACTTTCTCTTCATTGCATCATCGATCCCCAAATCCTCGAAGATGCACTCACAACTATCAAGCCAATCTTGAACCTCTGTAGCTGATTCTGGTCCATGGAATGGCTTCACATCAAGACAAGTATAATCTTGGTTAAGCTTGGCAAAATTGACTCTAGGCGCCTGCATTACTGCACCACCACCATTAGCAGCATTAGGAACTTCTCCCTGAGCATCCCTAAACGTCGCTCGCATGAAGGCAGTAAACATCATCCTTATTTTGGGATATTACCATTGTTGGCTCCTGAACCCGTACTCCTCGTATTTCGGTTTACCGCTTAATCTATAAAGAGAAAACGATTAACCATTTCCTTAATGGTGCCCGTGCAGTGCGACTTCATCCTTAGATATACTAATAGTATATATATGTAGTTTTTGAAAACCAAAATATCACAAATACACGCTCTCTTATACGTATACTATCTCTCCCTGATGTTTTCACTAGGTTAAACTACGCAACCTAGGCTTTGATACCAAGTGTGACGGCGGCCCGCAACATCAGACATTTCCCTTGAAATGCGTTGTGCCAATGCCCGATTGGCACGGGACGATCATCAAGAGAAAGGGACTTGATAATATGAATCATCAAGAACTTGTAGTATATCTTACAGTGCATGGAATAAAATATAATAATAACATAACTTGATATAAATAGGCGAGACAATGCATAAACTGAGAACTAAACCATATCCATTAGAGTAGCTGAATCCAAAATACGGCTAATGATCCAAATCATTATTACAACTTCAAAATACTGTCTCAAAAAAAGGAAATAAAATGTGATGACCCCAAACCTCCACTGGGTGAAAGTAAGGAATAATCATATGGAATACAACATAAATATAACAATACATATCACTGATACAACATAGCAGAGGAAATACCATAGAATAATAACATTATAGCAGCGGAAATATAATGTCATAAACCACAGAATCCAAATCATTACATCAAGTTTGCAGAAATGAAAATAAGTTCCAACTCCCAAAATAAGCATACGAAATGAAACAAGTCTAATGACTGAACTTAAAGATAGAAAAATGCAATAGAAGTAAATGATAGCTGTCCTCAAAGCTCCAAGTCATCACCTCTCCGCAAAAGCAAATCCAAGCAAAGATAATGAGCAACTCCAAGAAGACTCCAAGCAAAGAATGAACCTGTTTACTTGGCTGCCCGTATAGAAAAGAGGGCACCCGAGTTTGCAAAAAGGTGAAACAAACTACGGGTCAGTCGTGGGACTGGTATGAGAATTCATAACTAGTTTAGTAATAATAATATGACAAATCCAAAGACCACGCCGCTAACGCGGAACGGGTTTACTCAATGGATTGTCGTGCATAATTTAAAGTGTCAAAACGTACAACATCGCAATGCTTTTTAGAAAAATGGAATCACCATAAGACTCAAGTCCCATCACACAATGCAACGCACACCAGAGGATAGAGTTTTCCCTTATGGTGATTAAACATGCTAAATACAGCAAATACGAGTTTAATATTATTATTAGTGTATAATAAAAACATTTCAAAATAAATGTATCAATCCTAGGAAACATAGTACCCCATCCTACTATATCTCCATACTAGTAATACAATCAAAACCGCAGGGTCGTATTTGGAATTTGGATTTCCATCTAAGTCAAGGCTAGGGAGGAGCTCCTTACCGATTCGAGACACTCTAGCAATGCCCAAGGATTGGTACTCTGTCCAACCCTTGGATCCTGCAGGGCCGGTCCATACGTTAACGTTTAATGGATTGGCAATTCCTGAACACACGCTTCCCGGTCCTTTTGGACCTATAATACGGCCAGTGGCGACCGCATAAATCCGAGGCCTCGAAAAATCCAACAACTACAATGAATAAATGCCAGCGCTGGTAGGTCCCTGGCACCACTCTAGCTAGAAAGAAACGTGTGCACTCCCTGCATTCCCTTCTCCCGTTTTAGACTCCGCCGGTGTGTGAGGCTCGTGAAGTCACGTCATACACAAAGCTATGCCTAGACAGGCTATGCTTTGATCATCCCACAAGGCCTGCTTTTCAACAAGAAACCTTGATCATTGCATCTTAGTATGCCACACTGTCACTCCATACCATACCATTGCTTCTCCATCAATACATAAATGGGTGTTAAGTAGAGAATAAATTCTCCACCACCAATATTTATATATTAACAGAAAATCAACAATATGATATATAACGAAGTACGATGTCAGACACACCATCCATTTAAACTTATGCTCTGGGTCTGAACGAAAGTCAAATCCGTGAAACCAACACGTACGTCTAGGCAATGACCTTGACCCATGAATTGGTAGCAAGTCAATTCAGAGTCTCGATCGCTGTCCATTCGAGGGAAGATTTACGGTCTTCATGCGTCGTCTCATGCTTCGATTCTTTAACGTCGTTTGGTTTAATTTGGGATGAGGGTATCTCGGACTTCCCAAACAACCTCGCATACTTATTATAGTTTTAGAAAAACTAATTCATGTCGTACATTTTTTATAACTGCTCATTCTTGTCCTAATTATTTAGAATAATTAAACTTCTTACTTAACGATGCATTTTCATAATCTTACTTTTATTTACATTAAATAAAATGTAATCTTTCAATTCATTTCACGTTCTTATCTTATTTACATTGAATAAAATGTAAATTTGTACATACGGTGAAATTCATTTATATCAATATTAAAAATAATGTTAACGCTATCCTACGGTCAAATTCTCTTTTTAATTTACATTAAGAATAAAGTAATTCAACCCTACTGTAAATCCTCTTTTATATTTGCATTATAAAATAATGTAATTTTATCCTTCGAGGTAACTCACCTAATATTAACATTAAAAATAAATGTTAATCCCTACGGTCAATTCTCTTTTATGTTAACATTATAAAATAATGTAAATCTTGTCCTACGGAGTAATTCTCTTAATATTAACATTTAAAAATAATGTATATTAGTCCTATGGTTAATTTATCCTTTATTAACCTTAAAAATAATGTAATCTCCTCCTATGTTAAATTACTTTGTTACTTTACAATTAAAAATAATGTAGCCCAAACCTACGGTTAAATTGCTCTTTAATTTAACATTAAAAATAAGGTTATTCTCATCCTATGGTGCAAATACTTCTTTTTTAACATAAAAAAAAAATGTTGATCATCCTACGATGTAAATTTCTTTAATATTAACATTAAAGATAAATGTTAATTACCCTACGATGTAAATACTTTAAATATTAACATTAGGAATAAATGTTAATTCCATCCCACGGTCCCATTAACTATGCATTAACATTAAGAATAAATGTTAATTATCATACGGTTCAATTCACTATATATTAAGATTAACAATAATGTTAATTATCATACATGTGGTGAAATTATTCTTTATTATTAACATAAAAATGTTAATTTTTCATACGATGCAAGTTACTTAATTATTACATAAAATGCTAATTCCTCATACATTGCAAATTACTTAATTTATATTAACATTAAATAAAATGTGAATTTTATCCTACGGTGAAATACTTTTTAATTAACATTAAAAATGTTAATTTCATCCTACGGTGAATTCCTATTTTATATTTACAAAAAAAAAGTGTAAATTTTGTCTTGCGGTGTAAATTCATATATACGTTCAATAGGAAAATGTAATTCTTATCATATAATATAAATTCACATTTTAATTACACATAAAATGTCAGCTTTATCATACGGCGCAAACCATATCTTATTTTACATAAAAAATAAATGTAACTACCAGTTAAATGTTAATTCATGTTCTAACTTACATTAGAAAAATGAAAATTTTATTTCACCGCAAAATCCTACTTTTTATTTACAATTCAAAATATAAATTTTGGTTCATGTCAACGTCCTACTTATCGTCTACAAATGTGAATCTTGATATACGAGAAAATTCACCTTTTAATTACAAAGAAAGAAAAATGTAATTTTAACAAACCATATAATTTCACTTTATAATTTACATATAAAAATGTAAATCTTGACATACGATGAAATTTCTTAATATATTAACATTAAATAAAATGTTAACTAACATACGATGAAATTACTTATTTTTAGCATTAACAAAAATGTTAAATTTCTCATACGATGTAATCTCTTATTTTTAACATTAACAAAAATGTTAAATTTCTCCTATAATGTAAATTTCTCTTTTTATATACATTAATAAAAATATGTTAATATATACTTTGCAATCTTTTTTTTTAATCAATATTAAAATTGATGTTAAACAATCTTTTCTTTTTATATAACATTAAATAATGTTAATAAATCATACGGTCCATTCCCCTTTAAGATTTACATTAGAATAATGTTAATCAATCTTTTCTTTTTATATAACATTCAAAATAAATGTCAATGAATCATACGGTGTACATTTTCTAATTTTAAACATTAAATAAAAAAAATGTCAAACCAACATATGGTGAAAACTTCCTATATCAACATCAACATAATAAATGCCAATGAATCATACGGTGTACATTTTCTAATTTTTAACATTAAATAAAAAAAAATGTCAAACCAACATATGGTGAAAACTTCCTATATCAACATCAACATAATAAATGCCAATGAATCATACGGTGTACATTTTCTAATTTTTAACATTAACAAAATAGATGTTAATTTAACATACAATGTGAATTTTTTAAATCTTTATTTATTTCAATGTAAAGAATTCACTCTTTATATTACAATGTAAAGGTATCAACTTTTCTA
The DNA here is from genome assembly GCA_030737875.1 of Allium sativum. Lineage (NCBI taxonomy): Eukaryota > Viridiplantae > Streptophyta > Magnoliopsida > Asparagales > Amaryllidaceae > Allium > Allium sativum. The sequence continues at coordinate 671,180,140 of CM060909.1, read as the reverse complement.
TTTTTAAATTTACATAATAAAATGTAAATTTTGTCACCGCAAATTCCTACCTTATATTTACAGATAAAAATGTGTAAATTATGTCATGCGGTGAAATTCCTCCTTATTCACATTAATTAAAATGTGAATTTTCCTACGGCTGAAATTACCATTTTATTCACATACAATTTATTCACATTAATAAATATGTGAATTTTTATATACGGTTAAATATTTAATCTATTCACATTTAATAAAAATGTAAAATGTTCATGTCCCATATTTTGTGTCAACAAATTTCATGTCCAATATTTTTTTGTTTACACGGTTGTAAAAATTTGGTGAAACACCCCACCTCCGTTAGGGTCACTCTCAAAGGGAATGCCCTAATTTTGGTGGAGGTTTATAAGTATAAATCACAGATATACAAGACAGATATAATAACACATATTTTTGAACAGCGGAAAACAACAACTTTTATTTCATTCAAATACGTGTTACACCAACCATACCATAATTGTCTTACAACATTTCCAAAAACATAACATCTTCATAACTGTCTTGATTTCATTATTTAAAGAAGCATAAAGAAAACATAAATAAACTGCAAAAGCCCCATAATCACTGTCCAAAGCCATAGTCCAAAACGAAAAGATCCAAGCAATACATTCTTTCTCTTCAAGCTGGATATGAAGGCTGGTCAAGCTGCGGTATTCCCTCCCTATGGACCTGGGGGGGGGGGGGGGGGACGGAAGAAAAGAAGACGAAAGAAAAGTAGAGTCAGACATAAAGCCTAAGTAAGTCTAGGACTATTCAGTCTATGAATAAAGAACTGGGTATGATATGTATAAACTAGAAATGGGAGAGCACCATAAACCAAGTTAAGTTGTCTAGGGTCGAATATACTATCGTACCCCATATTAATCTCTGTACCCATATAAACTAGTTCCCAACAGGCACCCCATAATCAGGGTGAAGTGATCCATTTTATGATGATCGGCTCCTACTCGCATAGTTACATGTGTCTTACGGCCCCCGATGTTGTAGTTACCTATGCTGGTCTCAACATGGGGTGTATCAAGTCCCATGGTGGCGGCCCGACACAACCCTAGAATGCACAGGTATGCTACTGGTGCCCAGTGCCTTATTTTTCTGCGCCGGAGTGAGTGCACGCCCACACCCCGTTAGAACCTACACTGGTACACCACCGCCGTCGATTTGACCTCTTACAGTCAGCCCAGTAATCGTGCCCCACCCTGCCTAGTTTCATGGTATCATGATACGCCTTGTAGGGTTACTGCTGAAAAGGGTCCCCCGCTACTAGGTTTTCTATTTCTAGCCAACATGCTAAGTTGGTTAAGTGTTTTATAAACCTAACCACCAATCAGTCTGTTTAGTTTAGCATGTTCCATTTTGATTAAGTATTAATACAATTTACTTAATCCTATCAATCCTGACTCAGCCTTAATTGTCTTATTAAAGCCTTGACCTCTCACATTAGACATGTATTGTTGTGGCTGCCTGTTTCCGGTTGGGTCCGGGCAGTCTTACGCCACAACTCAGTCTAACCTCGGGTCCTTATTGGGCTCCGTGTTTAACCACCCACATTGGATAGGTATTGTTGTGACTACTGGACAGCCGGGCGGTTCCGGGCAGGTTTACATCACAACTCAATCCAACCTCGGGTTAAACACATTGTATTTTCTATATTTACATATTTTGTCTCTTTTCTTTTTATATGTAAATATTTGCGTCCCATTATTCAAATTCATCTTTATTGGTTAAGATTTATTTATTTCAATGTAAAGAATTCACTCTTTATATTACAATGTAAAGGTATCAACTTTTCTATTTTTAAATTTACATAATAAAATGTAAATTTTGTCACCGCAAATTCCTACCTTATATTTACAGATAAAAATGTGTAAATTATGTCATGCGGTGAAATTCCTCCTTATTCACATTAATTAAAATGTGAATTTTCCTACGGCTGAAATTACCATTTTATTCACCTACAATTTATTCACATTAATAAATATGTGAATTTTTATATACGGTTAAATATTTAATCTATTCACATTTAATAAAAATGTAAAATGTTCATGTCCCATATTTTGTGTCAACAAATTTCATGTCCAATATTTTTTTGTTTACACGGTTGTAAAAATTTGAATGCAACACACCTAAAGGAACCAGTCATATATATGTATATATATTTATATATATAAATCTCAAAAATGAGATTTTGATCACATTAACCAAACTACAATAATAGAGTTGAGACAAAAGGGAAATACCAACCCACAAAGTCCAAACAACCAACATGATCAAATCAAATAACTAACATCAAGGCAATTTAGCATATGGAAAATCAACAAGGCACGATTAAATAAATTAACTCATAATTAATTCGAATTAATCACTAATTCAGATTTAAACTCTAAAATTTCAGATCTAATATCATGTCCTAATAGGTAATTCAGATTCAACATCGTACGGTGTGAATGGTTCAGATCCATGTTTTAAATTTCGTGTCATATTAGATCTACAATTAATAATCATAGAAATGATAATATATTAAATTATATAAATAAAAAAAATTCTCACCTTGATTGGATAAGAATTTGTCCCAAGCGTTTTCTTTTAAAAAAAAATTGTATTTGAAGTCACGGTTCTCACGATCGTGGCGCACCTCACATCGACCGCCTTCGACTCGCTAACCCACCGCCCAGGTCTCGGCCAACTCGCCGCTGTCTCCACCCTCGAAAACCAACCCCGAACCTTGCCACTTCATGCTGCCGCCTTGGGCACCGTGTGTCATGAAGAGTTGAACCATTTTTGCGTTGGAATGGCTTTCAATTGATGAAGGAATTAGAAGAAAGAGGAGGAAGAATAAGGGAGCGTGGCTGCCATCGATTCAAATTAGTAGTAGCTGTGTATAAGGGGAATTGGGGTTATGTATTTGGGCTATATTTATTACATTTAAATGTCTGTTCACGTTTTAGAAATAGTTATCTACCTCCAATCTTTCTTTCTTTTTTTGACATTATTTCCATTATCTCTCTTTTGATGTCCTTAATTAACATGCATTGGTAATTTAAAGGAAACATTGCCGTTTTAATATTAATTATTTCCCTTTCCTGATTTAATCCCTTTCTATCACACACATTTGTTTTCCTATTTTATTATATGAAGTTTGCTAATATGTTAATGTGAATAATCTTCCATTACTTTCAAATTCAAACGCACAATTTTTTTTTTTTCTTTTTTTTTTTAAAAAAAAGAAAGAAATTAATGTGTGTGTATATTTTCCGATTATTTTATAAAATACCATTCATTAACTTTCATTCTTTCTTCTGTTTCTTTTTATTTAATTATGTATGTTCCATCGTAATGTTTACAATTTCAAACGCACATTACTCCCTAATTAACTCCAATTAACATTAAAATGTAACTTTCAATTTTTTAATCCTTTTATCGTATTACAAACAAAATTCAACTTTTCATTATAGCCTTTTCATGTAATTTAACAAAATTGAAAATTTAATTTTTTAAATGTAAAACATTTTCGTTGTAAAATATCAACGTTAAAATTGTATCTTTTTTATAAAACTTTTCTTAGGTAAACCAATGACTTTACTTTACTTTTTACTGCATTCATTAACGTCAACTTAATGTCATCTACCATTTTCTAAGAAAGATCTAAATAAATTTTCCTCTTTTCCCACTATTGAATTTTAATTTATTTTCTTTTCAATTTTTACCAACCTTTCTTGTTTAATGGACTTTCCTTTCCCTTTTTAATTTGAATTATTACTTGCCTTTGTTCACCCAATGATTTCCCTACCTTTTATCATTTATTATTCGATTTATATATTGTCCTTGCGTATGTACTTATTTTACATTTAAACTATTATTATTACTACCACATTTACAATTCTTTAATTCATTCATATGGATTTGTACATTTTAATGCACTAACATATATCTTTGAATAGTTAATATTATAAATAATTATTTCTTTATTATCACTCTATCAAACATATAACATAACTATTTGGATTTTGTTTCATAATTATGATACCTAAAGGTCCAAAAACAATGCTCCATACCATACATTGTCTCAAGAATTTTTCTTCTTTCTATCTAGAACATATATGTTTAAATGTACTTTTTTCTCCATTAAGTGCGCTTTTATTCCTTCCTTTAATCCATTGATTTGTTTTACCTTAATCCTATTAATTTCTTTTCTTGCATTTGCTTTTAGTGTCCTCCTCTCTTCGTTGTTTCATTAATACTGCATTCATTGATTTAAATAAAATTAAAAATTGTCATAAATTGCATTTTTAAATTTCTACCTTCCCTTTTTGTCAACTTGTTGGAAAATTTATTGAATCTTTTGGTTTAATGTTTCCCACAGAATAAATTTTATTACATGCAAATTGCATACACTCCTTATTTTCATTAAAAAGAATATATTTAATTTCTCAAAATAAATTATTTTAAACAACCAAAACACATTAAAATAACTTAAAATAAATTTTTTAAATTGGCCCCAAAATTCAGGGTTGTTACAATCTCCCCCACTTAAAAACTTTTCGTCCTCGAAAAGGAAAAGAGAAATAGAAGAGTAGGAACCAACCTAGAGAACGTAGAATGTTTTAATTTCTAACTTCTTAACCATGTCGTTGGGAATAAAGCTCCTTAGTTCCAGTAGCGTCTTGCCTCCTTGCTCTAGCTCTACTAGTTCTAGCGGCCCGAGTTCCCATTTTTAGTTAGTTCTGTACGATCAAGGGAAGAGTCAGAAAAACTGTAATGGTGGTTCTAAGAGAAAGAAAAGATCAAAGGATGAATGAAAAGATGACGAAAGTGACTGGCTATTATGTATCACATGAAATGTCCGCCATAGAATATTGTGATTCTATGTAAACGAATTTGTTATAAATATGTCATATTCCAAAGCTAAGTTTAACCAATGCTCTGATACCAACTGCGATGACCCCAAACCTCCAATGGGTGAAAGTAAGGAATAATCATATGGAATACAACATAAATATAACAATACATATCACTGATACAACATAGCAGAGGAAATACCATAGAATAATAACATTATAGCAGCGGAAATATAATGTCATAAACCACAGAATCCAAATCATTACATCAAGTTTGCAGAAATGAAAATAAGTTCCAACTCCCAAAATAAGCCATACGAAATGAAACAAGTCTAATGACTGAACTTAAAGATAGAAAAATGCAATAGAAGTAAATGATAGTTGTCCTCAAAGCTCCAAGTCATCACCTCTCCGCAAAAGCAAATCCAAGCCAAGATAATGAGCAACTCCAAGAAGACTCCAAGCAAAGAATGAACCTGTTTACTTGGCTGCCCGTGTAGAAAAGAGGGCACCCGATTTTGCAAAAAGGTGAAACAAACTACGGATCAGTCGTGGGACTGGTATGAGAATTCATAACTAGTTTAGTAATAATAATATGATAAATCCAAAGACCACGCACGCCGCTAACGCGGAACGGGTTTACTTAATGGATTGTCGTGCATAATTTAAAGTGTCAGAACGTACAACATCGCAATGCTTTTTAGAAAAATGGAATCACTATAAGACTCAAGTCCCATCACACAATGCAACGCACACCAGAGGATAGAGTTTTCCCTTATGGTGATTAAACATGCTAAATACGGCAAATACGAGTTTAATATTATTATTAGTGTATAATAAAAACATTTCAAAATAAATGTATCAGTCCTAGGAAACATAGTACCCCATCCTACTATATCTCTATACTAGTAATACAATCAAAACCGCAGGGTTGTATTTGGAATTTGGATTTCCATCTGAGTCAAGGCTAGGGAGGAGCTCCTTACCGATTCGAGACACTCTAGCAATGCCCCAGTGTAGTAACCCGAAAATCCGGGGAAATTTGAGCTGACTAAATAACACAAGTCCAACTCAAATCGCACTGGAAATTCAAGAAAACTAATAGAAAGAAGACAGAGGGTGAGGATAGATAAGATAGAACTTATAGAATAGAAGAAGAAGAAGAACATCATCATCAGAGTAAACACGAATCTCACAGCGGAACGAATAAAATATAACATATCTTTGAAATAACATCAGTATATGTATACAATAACACTTATCAGAGTACAACACTTACAACAACAGCGGAAATAATAATAGCTATAGAATCCTGAAGCCTCCTGCTCCAAGCTCTTCCAGTGTATCTGTAAAATCCCGACTACTTGACTGCCCGTACAAATTTAGGCACCAAAGAGTTTAGGGAAAACAACAAAATAAACTCCGGGTCAGTCATGGGACTGGTGTGAATAAACTCAAATCATTTAAACAGGTATATGATATCTCATAAGACCACGCCGTGAATACGGAACGGGTTTTTCCCTTATGAGAATCCAAATAACTTTTCAAAGCAATATCATTCTGATATCATAATAATGTCTAAGTACAAATAAATATCAATCTAGCAGAAACGCTTGCATCTCACGTTTCTACATATATAGTATACAATCAAAATCGCAAGCACGTATTTGATGATTGGATTTCCAACTATGACAAGGTATGGGACCACCTTCCGATCAGTGTACTCTAGGAACGATACACTGGAGTTCAACAAGAACATCTTTCAACTCAGCCACACATGACCGACCACTCATTTCGCTTGAGTGTATCGAATGTATATCACCAACGGTTGGGATCAGCAACCGTTCCCGTATATATATGGGACAACATTGATAGATTTAAGAAACAAATGAATATTCACTAGATAGGTGATTATACACCCTACTTCGGTGCGACCGACTTAGCCATGCTGCCTGCCCGATTTCTGTCATTTACCGGTTGATGAGGCTAGAAGCTACGCTTTATCATTACATCAGATTTACTTCGAATGCCACATTGTCAGATCCATCAAAAATCACTAATTGACGTCTACAACAGTACATTACGTGTTAGCTAAAGAAGTTTCCTTCTCCGCTTCCACTCTTGGTACAGTTGAAGAAATCAATGTACGTGATCGTCTGGAAATACTATGTCAGACATCCATCTTCATTCACTTAGAAATGTCACATCGTCATACCCGCCAAATCACAAATTGACTTATCCAAAAATAACACGGGTATACAGCTAAGAGAAACGAATTCCTCCGCCACCAAACGTGAATACGTTTGAACAGATCAACTTACGCGATCCATTGGATATACTCTGTCAGACCTTCGTCCATACAAGTTGTCCTGGGACTGGACAAACCGAAGGCACTATTCTGTAAACAGGATAGCCCTTGCATTTTACTCCGTCTTCAATTATCTTTGACATATATGATTCGCGACGCTTATGCCAATACAGAGTGGTTCTATGGATAATATTCCAACCGGTCTCTCCATATTAACAACGTTAAAATGGTCAAAACTTCGATAGTCTGTGATTTAACAATCAAAGAAAAACAAGTGTGCAAACAACGATATTATTCCCAGATGGAAATTATATCGAACAAACATCATTTAACATTAATCTCTTTAGTTCATTTATTTACTTATCTTCTGTTTCCCTATATTCTAAATTCTTATTTTCTTTTATCAGAAAACATTTCTGATTCTCGTTTGGAAAACATTTCCAAAACTCCTTTACGATGAAACCTTACCATTTCTTAGTTAATAAGGAAGTCACTCAAGTTGGGGTATAATTACCTCTCAGACCTTAACTGAACAACGTTATAACTTCGAAATGGTCAAGGTTTATCTTTTAATCTTTAACAACTTCTTTACGCCCTTCTCGGATCCAATTTTACTAATCCACTTCTATATTTAGAACATTGGTTATAACGATAACGTTAAAATCCCTACTTTCGAATTATCTAACTTTAATTATAACTTCTGTTCTTATTAGTGAATAATTAACCTAACTCTTATTTATTTATAAATGAATAAAACTCTATTTAAACACTGGAAAGTATAAGTACTTTCCCGAATTCGATATAATCGAATTTGTCGATTAACTCTCTTAGAGAAATCTCTATTTGATTAACTCTTCTTCGAATAACCCATATTCGATTACTCCTTCTCGAATAAACGATATTCGATATTCTCTCTTCGAATAACTAATATTCGATAACTCTTCCTTTTCAGATATCTCATATTTGAAAATCTCACTTCGATTAAACTATAATCGATAACTCCTTTCGATGAAACTAACATCGATAACTCCTTTCGATGAAACTAACATCGATATCTCCTTTCGATGAAACTAACATCGATTCATTTAACTCGACGAACTTAACTCGACTCGACTAACTCGACTTACTTGGTTCGACCGACCAGGTTTGACTAACCTGACCCATTTGGTTTGACTGACCAGGTTTGGCTAACCTGACCCATTTGGTTTGACTGACCATGTTTGGCTAACCTGACCCATTTGGTTTGACTGACCATGTTTGGCTAACCTGACCCATTTGGTTTGACCACTGGGCTTGACTACTTGGTTCGACCACTTGGTTTGACCATTTGGTTCGAATACCATATTCGACTAACTCCTCTCGATTCATTAAAACCGATTAACTCGTCTCGATTGACTAAATCAATTAACTCCTATAGATTAACTAAATCGATAAACTCCTTTCGATTAACTAAGTTTGATTTACTCGACTCGACTAACCAGGTTCGACTAACTTGACCAGCTTGGTTGTACTGACCAGGTTCGACTAACTTGACCAGCTTGACTCGATTGGTTCGACTCGACCAGCTCGACTCGGTTAGTTTGACTCGACCATCTTGACTCGATTGGTTCGACTCGACCATTTGGCTCGATTTGGTTCGACTCGACCATTTCGACTCGGTTGGGTTCGACTAGCTTGACTAGTTTGGTTCGACTAGCTTGGTTTGACCACTTAACTAACTTGATTCGAATATTTATATCCGACTAACTAACTTTTCTTTTATTTCTATTTATTTTAACTTCTATTTATTTCCTAAATAGATTTCCTTTTGTATAATCTATTTATTTTCCTAAATAGATTTTCCTTTATAACTCTAATTATTTAATCCCTAATTAAATATCCTTTATTCTATTTATTTAACCTAAATAAACATTCCTTTATTTTATTTATTTATTTCTAAATAAATATCCTTTTATAAATTCCTTCGATTTTATAAATAGATTCATTTTCAATAAAAATATTGAAAATCCCCTTTTCTACATTTTCAGTGTTTTCTATTGTTTTTATACAACCAACTATCAATGATCAATATCATCCAAACATATACAATCAACAACAGATTATATATCACAGTATATATCACAATATACAAATAACAGTAAAATAAATGTTGAGGAATCCAGTCGGATTCCTCCAACCTGTTTCCCTGCATCCACCGATGTTAAACAACGTATATAACATCACTTGCATTTCTAATGAAATACACTGATAACAAAATCACCGTTTAATAACGATATATATATATGTAGATATATATATATATATATATCCATACTGTTTTCAATCAATTATTTAGCAGTCCAATTTAACAATACAACTTAATAATCCAAATTAACAGTACATAACTAGCAGTCAAATACAGAAATAAAATACAATTTACATTAAAATATAAATTGAGGAGAGTTAGTGAGTTTTTACTCACATTTTGACGATCATCGTCAATGACGATAACCATCACTTGATTCAGGCAATTTATTTTGCTATAAATTGTGAAGGACCCCAATTGACCCGCGGTCAGTTCCATTCTGGAGTGCTCGTCCATACGATCCCATCGTAACTTACGGTTCTCGATTGTGACCTCGTATGACCAAGTTATGGTATTACGAAGTTAATATGTATTTAAATTCAAATTAAAACTTGAATTTATAATGCAAATGGGCCTTACCCCTTATTCCCAACAACCGGCCCACTAAAGCCCAAACCCGCCTCTTACTTAATCCATCTTCTCCAAATCAAAACAGCCGTAACCTGCTCCCTTAAACCCACCATGTCGCTGGATTCTCTCACGCCTCTCTCCTTCTTCCCTCCACAAATTGGCAAACTAAAACCACCATTGCACTCCTCGTCCAAGCCTCTTCCTACACATCACCCTTTCTCCTGGCTCGCACCATCCCAGTAAAATCCGACGTCAGTCCTTCGTAGCAGCTCCAGGGAAAAAGGCGACCCCTTTTTGCATCATACCCACCCAGACTTCAGCAGAAGGTGTTAAATCAAATGCTAAACCCGAATAAAATCACCAATCCTCACAACGATGCACCATGCTCACAAAATCATTAACCCTAGCCTACCGCTGTAAGAAATCGAACTCGTGGAATGTCGACCGCACTTCGAAACGAGGATACCAGCTTGAAGCTCTTGCTTCACTGATTTCAACTATATATGTCTCCAAATTTATATGATTATATTTTCATTCCTTAAGATTTTAAAAGGATCGAAGTTTACTGGAGAAACAGAAAATGGAAACGGCACATTTTTGCTTGCTGTTGACTTCTGAGGGATGTAATTAGGTTTAGAAGGATTGGTGTGGTACTTATAGAGTGGGGTTGGAATATTCCTCAGCATATTCTATTTTTATTTTTTTTATTTTTATATTGTCATATGAGTCTTTAAAAATTCCTGTGATCACTTATGATACCCAAAAATCATGAAAATTGACATGTAGTTAGAGTTTGATATTACGGTCCCAATGAAACTGGTTTCGTCGAATTCCGACTCCGTATGCTCACACAGCGTATTTTTAACCGTCGAAATACTGACTGTTTTTCATTCTAAAAATCCGTACGGCCCCATACTGACTCTAAAAATCACGAAACCTCATATCTAACAACTATTTGACATTGCGGATCCAACAAAACTGGTTTCGTCGAATTCTGACTTCGTATGCAAAAGTGGCTATTTTTAACGCTCTAAATAGCCTATTTAAATATATAAATATATTTAAATATTATTAAATTAATTGTTTAAAATTAATTATTATCGTCTATCTTCACATATGATATCGTACAGCCCCAGAATATCATATTAGAATTTACAGCTTGATATTTCAGATTCCAGATTATCTCGATATTCAGTTTATACTGAAAATCCATTTATAACGTATATAAAGCGTCGCAAATTATAAAGGAATTCCACAGCGACTTTTTCTGAAATTTGATTTGGACATAACTCAAAATCTACACGATGAAATCCTAATTTTTCTCTTCCACTAGAAAGATATACTCCACCAGCTCCACACGTTTCTTGTTTCACAGAAATCTGGCTTAAAACGAATCCTGTACATTCAGTTGAAGTTCGAATTGCCACTTTACGAACTGCAGCGCCATTTCGAGCTCGTTTATAAATATATTATAAACTATACGTTCAACTGTCGTTGATTCAATATATTCGTTATTATATTTCGAATGAAACTCCACCAAATCTCGTATGCTATTCAATTCACACGATATTGTGAATTTCACTATTTCCGACTATTTCGACATTATAATATATTATATTATAATTATTAATTAAATATTCAATATTATTTAATTCACGTTCTCGATATCGATAAATCGATATTTAATAATTAAATAAATAAATTATTCAACAGCTAAAAATGCGGGTTACTACAATCTTCCCCCCTTAATAAAATTTCGTCCTCGAAATTGCTAAGCTAGGGGATGACCCTATCTTCTGGGTAAAAAAAAAATTTATCTGTTTACCTCTTGTCTCCGGTTTCAACTGAACCAATTAATATCGACTAAAATATTAATTTATTCCGACTAACTAAATTTTCAAAAATTCTGAAAATTTTCTAACACCTTAACTTTTCAAAATTTTTTTTGCCAGCACCTCCTTTGTACTGGTCAATATCTCAAACTCCAACTCGCCTCTCTGGGCCTTCTTTAACCCAAAAGAAAATCAAACAGCCAAGCGGCTTGCCAATTCGGCTCATAAATCTCACATCCATATATAATATAAACTGGTACCTTTTTGTCGGGAATATCAACTCTATCACTTCCATATGCTATCAACTCAGCATATACCAGTGTTATTTCCATCAAATTTCAATCAGTTCATATCCTCAAAACCAAATCGAATTTCATTCGAACTCGAATATCAAATTTCAAATTCTTAACTCATCAACCCTATTCCATAACAGATTATTCTCTAATCCAATTCAATTCTATTTAACTCAGTTCAAGTTAATATTTCAATTTATTTCTACTATCTTATTCTATTTAACTTCATAAGTTAAAATTAAATTCCGAAACTTAATTTCCTGGGTCTATTTCAAATCAATTTGAAATTACAATGCCAATTCAAAACCTTTGAATTTCTAAACAACTTGTTTTCTCAAAACAATTCAAAAACAAAACCTTTGGTAGTAGTCCGTCACTTAGAACTCGGAAATGAACACTGATGATGTCGCGATTCATCATCAGAATCTATTTTCCAGCTATCGAAGTGAGTTCAATACTATATCACCTTCAGTTTGAAAAATATTTTCAACATCTCCCAGGAACTTAAAATTTCCTTATTTTAATTCCAATCTGATTTAAATTCTGATTTTTCTTCATTTTATTTCATATACTTTACTTATATGATTCTGATTGGTTATATATAATCATTTCACATTTTATAATCTCATTCGATTATACTAACAACCAACACGACCAATATACTATATCAAATATATTCGGGTAAAATTATTCCATTTACCCTCTTTCAAAACATACCATGACAGTTCATCGTATTCGAGTGTTTAGTAACCCCTATCGATACAGTGGATCAAACCGATCGACCAGAATTCACAAACAACTCAACCAATAAAACTCCACAATATAAAATCATTTTATATTAACTAACAAATACGTTCACTTGTATATATACACTCAAACTCAGTCTAGGATATTACTAATCCCATCTCTACTGAATCACGCCACAGAGCCAAGGTAATAACTAAACCAATGCTCTGATACCAACTGTAGTAACCCGAAAATCCGGGGAAATTTGAGCTGACTAAATAACACAAGTCCAACCCAAATCGCACTGGAAATTCAAGAAAAATAATAGAAAGAAGACAGAGGGTGAGGATAGATAAGATAGAACTTATAGAATAGAAGAAGAAGAAGAAGAACATCATCATCAGAGTAAACACGAATCTCACAGCGGAACGAATAAAATATAACATAACATATCTTTGAAATAACATCAGTATATGTATACAATAACACTTATCAGAGTACAACACTTACAACAACAGCGGAAATAATAATAGCTATAGAATCCTGAAGCCTCCTGCTCCAAGCTCTTCCAGTGTATCTGTAAAATCCTGACTACTTGACTGCCCGTACAAATTTAGGCACCCAAGAGTTTAGGGAAAACAACAAAATAAACTCCGGGTCAGTCATGGGACTGGTGTGAATAAACTCAAATCATTTAAAAAGGTATATGATATCTCATAAGACCACGCCGTGAATACGGAACGGGTTTTTCCCTTATGAGAATCCAAATAACTTTTCAAAGCAATATCATTCTGATATTATAATAATGTCTAAGTACAAATAAATATCAATCTAGCAGAAACGCTTGCATCTCACGTTACTACATATATAGTATACAATCAAAATCGCAAGCACGTATTTGATGATTGGATTTCCATCTATGACAAGGTATGGGACCACCTTCCGATCAGTGTACTCTAGGAACGATACACTGGAGTTCAACAAGAACATCTTGCAACTCAGCCACACATGACCGACCACTCATTTCGCTTGAGTGTATCGAATGTATAACACCAACGGTTGGGATCAGCAACCGTTCCCGTATATATATGGGACAACATTGATAGATTTAAGAAACAAATGAATATTCACTAGATAGGTGATTATACACCCTACTTCGGTGCGACCGACTTAGCCATGCTGCCTGCCCGATTTCTGTCATTTACCGGTTGATGAGGCTAGAAGCTACGCTTTATCATTACATCAGATTTACTTCGAATGCCACATTGTCAGATCCATCGAAAATCACTAATTGACGTCTACAACAGTACATTACGTGTTAGCTAAAGAAGTTTCCTTCTCCGCTTCCACTCTTGGTACAGTTGAAGAAATCAATGTACGTGATCGTCTGGAAATACTATGTCAGACATCCATCTTCATTCACTTAGAAATGTCACATCGTCATACCCGCCAAATCACAAATTGACTTATCCAAAAATAACACGGGTATACAGCTAAGAGAAACGAATTCCTCCGCCACCAAACGTGAATACGTTTGAACAGATCAACTTACGCGATCCATTGGATATACTCTGTCAGACCTTCGTCCATACAAGTTGTCCTGGGACTGGACAAACCGAAGGCACTATTCTGTAAACAGGATAGCCCTTGCATTTTACTCCGTCTTCAATTATCTTTGACATATATGATTCACGACGCTTATGCCAATACAGAGTGGTTCTATGGATAATATTCCAACCGGTCTCTCCATATTAACAACGTTAAAATGGTCAAAACTTCGATAGTCTGTGATTTAACCATCAAAGAAAAACAAGTGTGCAAACAACGATATTATTCCCAGATGGAAATTATATCGAACAAACATCATTTAACATTAATCTCTTTAGTTCATTTATTTACTTATCTCCTGTTTCCCTATATTCTAAATTCTTATTTTCTTTTATCAGAAAACATTTCTGATTCTCGTTTGGAAAACATTTCCAAAACTCCTTTACGATCAAACCTTACCATTTCTTAGTTAAGAAGGAAGTCACTCAAGTTGGGGTATAATTACCTCTCAGACCTTAACTGAACAACGTTATAACTTCGAAATGGTCAAGGTTTATCTTTTAATCTTTAACAACTTCTTTACGCCCTTCTCGGATCCAATTTTACTAATCCACTTCTATATTTAGAACATTGGTTATAATGATAACGTTATAATCCCTACTTTCGAATTATCTAACGTTAATTATAACTTCTATTCTTATTAGTGAATAATTAACCTAACTCTTATTTATTTATAAATGAATAAAACTCTATTTAAACACTGGAAAGTATAAGTACTTTCCCGAATTCGATATAATCGAATTTGTCGATTAACTCTCTTCGAGAAATCTCTATTTGATTAACTCTTCTTCGAATAACCTATATTCGATTACTCCTTCTCGAATAAACGATATTCGATAATCTCTCTTCGAATAACTAATATTCGATAACTCTTCCTTTTCAAATATCTCATATTTGAAAATCTCACTTCGATTAAACTATAATCGATAACTCCTTTCGATGAAACTAACATCGATAACTCCTTTCGGTGAAACTAACATCGATAACTCCTTTCGATGAAACTAACATCGATAACTCCTTTCGATGAAACTAACATCGATTCATTTAACTCGACGAACTTAACTCGACTCGACTAACTCAACTTACTTGGTTCGACCGACCAGGTTTGACTAACCTGACCCATTTGGTTTGACTGACCAGGTTTGGCTAACCTGACCCATTTGGTTTGACCGACCATGTTTGGCTAACCTGACCCATTTGGTTTGACTGACCATGTTTGGCTAACCTGACCCATTTGGTTTGACCACTGGGCTTGACTACTTGGTTCGACCACTTGGTTTGACCATTTGGTTCGAATACCATATTCGACTAACTCCTCTCGATTCATTAAAACCGATTAACTCATCTCGATTGACTAAATCAATTAACTCCTATCGATTAACTAAATCGATAAACTCCTTTCGATTAACTAAGTTTGATTTACTCGACTCGACTGACCAGGTTCGACTAACTTGACCAGCTTGGTTGTACTGACCAGGTTCGACTAACTTGACCAGCTTGACTCGATTGGTTCGACTCGACCAGCTCGACTCGGTTAGTTTGACTCGACCATCTTGACTCGATTGGTTCGACTCGACCATTTGGCTCGATTTGGTTCGACTCGACCATTTCGACTCGGTTGGGTTCGACTAGCTTGACTAGTTTGGTTCGACTAGCTTGGTTTGACCACTTAACTAACTTGATTCGAATATTTATATCTGACTAACTAACTTTTCTTTTATTTCTATTTATTTTAACTTCTATTTATTTCCTAAATAGATTTCCTTTTTTATAATCTATTTATTTTCCTAAATAGATTTTCCTTTATAACTCTAATTATTTAATCCCTAATTAAATATCCTTTATTCTATTTATTTAACCTAAATAAACATTCCTTTATTTTATTTATTTATTTCTAAATAAATATCCTTTTATAAAATCCTTTGATTTTATAAATAGATTCATTTTCAATATAAATATTGAAAATCCCCTTTTCTACATTTTCAGTGTTTTCTATTGTTTTTAAACAACCAACTGTCAATGATCAATATCAACCAAACATATACAATCAACAACAGATTATATATCACAGTATATATCACAATATACAAATAACAGTAAAATAAATGTTGAGGAATCCAGTTGGATTCCTCCAACCTGTTTCCCTGCATCCACTGATGTTAAACAACGTATATAACATCACTTGCATTTCTAATGAAATACACTGATAACAAAATCACCGTTTAATAACGATATATATATATATATATGTAGATATATATATATATATATATATATATATATATATATATCCATACTGTTTTCAATCAATTATTTAACAGTCCAATCTACAGTCCAATTTAACAATACAACTTAACAGTCCAAATTAACAGTACATAACTAGCAGTCAAATACAGAAATAAAATACAATTTATATTAAAATATAAATTGAGGAGAGTTAGTGAGTTTTTACTCACATTTTGACGATCATCGTCAATGACGATAACCATCACTTGATTCAGGCAATTTATTTTGCTATAAATTGTGAAGGACCCCAATTGACTCGCGGTCAGTTCCATTCTGGAGTGCTCGTCCATACGATCCCATCGTAACTTACGGTTCTCGATTGTGACCTCGTATGACCAAGTTATGGTATTACGAAGTTAATACGTATTTAAATTCAAATTAAAACTTGAATTTATAATGCAAATGGGCCTTACCCCTTATTCCTAACAACCGGCCCACCAAAGCCCAAACCCGCCTTTTACTTAAACCATCTTCTCCAAATCAAAACAGCTGTAACCTGCTCCCTTAAACCCACCATGTCGCTGGATTCTCTCACGCCTCTCTCCTTCTTCCCTCCACAAATCGGCAAACTCAAACCACCATTGCACTCCTCGTCCAAGCCTTTTCCTACCCATCACCCTTTCTCCTGGCTCGCACCATCCCAGTAAAATCCGACGTCAGTCCTTCGTAGCAGCTCCAGGGAAAAAGGCGACCCCTTTTTGCATCATACCCACCCAGACTTCAGCAGAAGGTGTTAAATCAAATGCTAAACCCGAATAAAATCACCAATCCTCACAACGATGCACCATGCTCACAAAATCATTAACCCTAGCCTACAGCTGTAAGAAATCGAACTCGTGGAATGTCGACCGCACTTCGAAACGAGGATACCAGCTTGAAGCTCTTGCTTCACTGATTTCAACTATATATGTCTCCAAATTTATATGATTATATTTTCATTCCTTAAGATTTTAAAAGGATCGAAGTTTACTGGAGAAACAGAAAATGGAAACGGCACATTTTTGCTTGCTGTTGACTTCTGAGGAATGTAATTAGGTTTAGAAGGATTGGTGTGGTACTTATAGAGTGGGGTTGGAATATTCCTCAGCATATTCTATTTTTATTTTTTTATTTTTATATTGTCATATGAGTCTTTAAAAATTCCTGTGATCACTTATTATACCCAAAAATCATGAAAATTGACATGTAGTTAGAGTTTGACATTACGGTCCCAATGAAACTAGTTTCGTCGAATTCCGACTCCGTATGCTCACACAGCGTATTTTTAACCGTCGAAATACTGACTGTTTTTCATTCTAAAAATCCGTACGGCCCCATACTGACTCTAAAAATCACGAAACTTCATATCTAACAACTATTTGACATTGCGGATCCAACAAAACTGGTTTCGTCGAATTCTGACTTCGTATGCAAAAGTGGCTATTTTTAACGCTCTAAATAGCCTATTTAAATATATAAATATATTTAAATATTATTAAATTAATTGTTTAAAATTAATTATTATCGTCTATCTTCACATATGATATCGTACAGCCCCAGAATATCATATTAGAATTTACAGCTTGATATTTCAGATTCCAGATTATCTCGATATTCAGTTTATACTGAAAATCCATTTATAACGTATATAAAGCGTCGCAAATTATAAAGGAATTCCACAGCGACTTTTTCTGAAATTTGATTTGGACATAACTCAAAATCTACACGATGAAATCCCGATTTTTCTCTTCCACTAGAAAGATATACTCCACCAGCTCCACACGTTTCTTGTTTCACAGAAATCTGGCTTAAAACGAATCCTGTACATTCAGTTGAAGTTCGAATCGCCACTTTACGAACTGCAGCGCCATTTCCAGCTCTTTTATAAATATATTATAAACTATACATTCAACTGTCGTTGATTCAATATATTCGTTATTATATTTCGAATCGAAACTCCACCAAATCTCGTATGCTATTCAATTCACACGATATTGTGAATTTCACTATTTCCGACTATTTCGACATTATAATATATTATATTATATTATAATTATTAATTAAATATTCAATATTATTTAATTCACGTTCTCGATATCGATAAATCGATATTTAATAATTAAATACATAAATTATTCAACCGCTAAAAATGCGGGTTACTACACCCAGGATTGGTACTCTGTCCAACCCTTGGATCCTGCAGGGCCGGTCCATACGTTAACGCTTAATGGATTGGCAATTCCTGAACACACGCTTCCCGGTCCTTTTTGACCTATAATACAGCCAGTGGCGACCGCATAAATCCGAGGCCTCGAAAAATCCAACAACCACAATGAATAAATGCCAGCGTTGGTAGGTCCATGGCACCGCTCTAGCTAGAAAGAAATGTGTGCACTCCCTGCGTTCCCTTCTCCCGTTTTAGACTCCGCCGATGTGTGAGGCTCGTGAAGTCACGTCATACACAAAGCTATGCCTAGACATGCTATGCTTTGATCATCCCAGAAGGCCTGCTTTTCAAAAAGAAACCTTGATCATTGCATCTTAGTATGCCACACTGTCACTCCATACCATACCATTGCTTCTCCATCAATACATAAATGGGTGTTAAGTAGAGAATAAATTCTCCACCACCAATATTTATATATTAACAGAAAATCAACAATATGATATATAACGAAGTACGATGTCAGACACACCATCCATTTAAACTTATGCTTTGGGTTTGAACGAAAGTCAAATCCGTGAAACCAACACGTACGTCTGGGCAATGACCTTGACCCATGAATTGGTAGCAAGTCAATTCAGAGTCTCGATCGCTGTCCATTCGAGGGAAGATTTACGGTCTTCATGCGTCGTCTCATGCTTCGATTCTTTAACGTCGTTTGGTTTAATTTGGGATGAGGGTATCTCGGACTTCCCAAACAACCTCGCATACTTATTATAGTTTTAGAAAAACTAATTCATGTCGTACATTTTTTATAACTGCTCATTCTTGTCCTAATTATTTAGAATAATTAAACTTCTTACTTAACGATGCATTTTCGTAATCTTACTTTTATTTACATTAAATAAATTGTAATCTTTCAATTCATTTCACGTTCTTATCTTATTTACATTGAATAAAATGTAAACTTGTACATACGGTGAAATTCATTTATATCAACATTAAAAATAATGTTAACGCTATCCTACGGTCAAATTCGCTTTTTAATTTACATTAAGAATAAAGTAATTCAACCCTACTGTAAATCCTCTTTTATATTTGCATTATAAAATAATGTAATTTTATCCTTCGAGGTAATTCACCTAATATTAACATTAAAAATAAATGTTAATCCCTACGGTCAATTCTCTTTTATGTTAACATTATAAAATAATGTAAATCTTGTCCTACGGAGTAATTCTCTTAATATTAACATTTAAAAATAATGTATATTAGTCCTATGGTTAATTTATCCTTTATTAACCTTAAAAATAATGTAATCTCCTCCTATGTTAAATTACTTTGTTACTTTACAATTAAAAATAATGTAGCCCAAACCTACTGTTAAATTGCTCTTTAATTTAACATTAAAAATAAGGTTATTCTCATCCTATGGTGCAAATACTTCTTATTTAACATAAAAAAAATGTTGATCATCCTACGATGTAAATTTCTTTAATATTGACATTAAAGATAAATGTTAATTACTATACGATGTAAATACTTTAAATATTAACATTAGGAATAAATGTTAATTCCATCCCACGGTCCCATTAACTATGCATTAACATTAAGAATAAATGTTAATTATCATACGGTTCAATTCACTATATATTAATATTAACAATAATGTTAATTATCATACATGTGGTGAAATTATTCTTTATTATTAACATAAAAATGTTAATTTTTCATACGATGCAAGTTACTTAATTATTACATAAAATGCTAATTCCTCATACATTGCAAATTACTTAATTTATATTAACATTAAATAAAATGTGAATTTTATCCTACGGTGAAATACTTTTTAATTAACATTAAAAAGGTTAATTTCATCCTACGGTGAATTCCTATTTTATATTTACCAAAAAAAGTGTAAATTTTGTCTTGCGGTGTAAATTCATATATACGTTCAATAGGAAAATGTAATTCTTATCATATAATATAAATTCACATTTTAATTACACATAAAATGTCAGCTTTATCATACGGCGCAAACCATATCTTATTTTACATTAAAAATAAATGTAACTAACAGTTAAATGTTAATTCATGTTCTAACTTACATTAGAAAAATGAAAATTTTATTTCACCGCAAAATCCTACTTTTTATTTACAATTCAAAATATAAATTTTGGTTCATGTCAACGTCCTACTTATCGTCTACAAATGTGAATCTTGATATACGAGAAAATTCACCTTTTAATTACAAAGAAAGAAAAATGTAATTTTAACAAACCATATAATTTCACTTTGTAATTTACATATAAAAATGTAAATCTTGACATACGATGAAATTTCTTAATATATTAACATTAAATAAAATGTTAACTAACATACGATGAAATTACTTATTTTTAGCATTAACAAAAATGTTAAATTTCTCATACGATGTAATCTCTTATTTTTAACATTAACAAAAATGTTAAATTTCTCCTATAATGTAAATTTCTCTTTTTATATACATTAATAAAAATACGTTAATACATACTTTGCAATCTGGTTTTTTTTAATCAATATTAAAAATGATGTTAAACAATCTTTTCTTTTTATATAACATTAAATAATGTTAATAAATCATACGGTCCATTCCCCTTTACGATTTACATTAGAATAATGTTAATCAATCTTTTCTATTTATATAACATTCAAAATAAATGTCAATGAATCATACGGTGTACATTTTCTAATTTTAAACATTAAATTAAAAAAAATGTCAAACCAACATATGGTGAAAACTTCCTATATCAACATCAACATAATAAATGCCAATGAATCATACGGTGTACATTTTCTAATTTTTAACATTAAATAAAAAAAATGTCAAACCAAAAACTTCCTATATCAACATCAACATAATAAATGCCAATGAATCATACGGTGTACATTTTCTAATTTTTAACATTAACAAAATAGATGTTAATTTAACATACAATGTGAATTTTTTAAATTTTTATTTATTTCAATGTAAAGAATTCACTCTTTATATTACAATGTAAAGGTATCAACTTTTCTATTTTTAAATTTACATAATAAAATGTAAATTTTGTCACCGCAAATTCCTAAAAAAAAAAAGAAAAAAAAGAAAAAGGAAAAAAAAAGTGTGTGTATATTTTCCGATTATTTTATAAAATACCATTCATTAACTTTCATTCTTTCTTCTGTTTCTTTTTATTTAATTATGTATGTTCCATTGTAATGTTTACAATTTCAAACGCACATTACTCCCTAATTAACTCCAATTAACATTAAAATGTAACTTTCAATTTTTTAATCCTTTTATCGTATTACAAATACAAACAAAATTCAACTTTCCATTATAGCCTTTTCATGTAATTTAACAAAATTTAATCTTTTCAATGTAAAACATTTTCGTTGTAAAATATCAACGTTAAAATTGTATCTTTTTTATAAAACTTTTCTTAGGTAAACCAATGACATTACTTTACTTTTTACTGCATTCATTAACGTCAACTTAATGTCATCTACCATTTTCTAAGAAAGATCTAAATAAATTTTCCTCTTTTCCCACTATTGAATTTTAATTTATTTTCTTTTCAATTTTTACCAACCTTTCTTGTTTAATGGACTTTCCTTTCCCTTTTTAATTTGAATTATTACTTGCCTTTGTTCACCCAATGATTTCCCTACCTTTTATCATTTATTATTCGATTTATATATTGTCCTTGCGTATGTATTTATTTTACATTTAAACTATTATTATTACCTCATTTACAATTCTTTAATTCATTCATATGGATTTGTACATTTTAATGCACTAACATATATCTTTGAATAGTTAATATTATAAATAATTATTTCTTTATTATCACTCTATTAAACATATAACATAACTATTTGGATTTTGTTTCATGATTATGATACCTAAAGGTCCAAAAACAATGCTCCATACCATACATTGTCTCAAGAATTTTTCTTCTTTCTATCTAGAACATATATGTTTAAATGTACTTTTTTCTCCATTAAGTGCGCTTTTATTCCTTCCTTTAATCCATTGATTTGTTTTACCTTAATCCTATTAATTTCTTTTCTTGCATTTGCTTTTAGTGTCCTCCTCTCTTCGTTGTTTCATTAATACTGCATTCATTGATTAAAATAAAATTAAAAATTGTCATAAATTGCATTTTTAAATTTCTACCTTCCCTTTTTGTCAACTTGTTGGAATATTTATTGAATCTTTTGGTTTAATGTTTCCCACAGAATAAATTTTATTACATGCAAATTGCATACGCTCCGTATTTTCATTAAAAAGAATATATTTAATTTCTCAAAATAAATTATTTTAAACAACCAAAACACATTAAAATAACTTAAAATAAAATTTTTAAATTGGCCCCAAAATTCAGGGTTGTTACAATCTCCCCCACTTAAAAACTTTTCGTCCTCGAAAAGGAAAAGAGAAATAGAAGAGTAGGAACCAACCTAGAGAACGTAGAATGTTTTAATTTCTAACTTCTTAACCGTGTCATTGGGAATAAAGCTCCTTAGTTCCAGTAGCGTCTTGCCTCCTTGCTCTAGCTCTACTAGTTCTAGCGGCACGAGTACCCATTTTTAGTTAGTTCTGTATGATCAAGGGAAGAGTCAGAACAACTGTAATGGTGGTTCTAAGAGATAGAAAAGATCGAAGGATGAATGAAAAGATGACGAAAGTGACTGGCTATTATGTATCACATGAAATGTCCGCCATAGAATATTGTGATTCTATGTAAACGAATTTGTTATAAATATGTCATATTCCAAAGCTAAGTTTAACCAAAGCTCTGATACCAACTGCGATGACCCCAAACCTCCACTGGGTGAAAGTATGGAATAATCATATGGAATACAACATAAATATAATAATACATATCACTGATACAACATAGCAGAGGAAATACCACAGAATAATAACATTATAGCAGCGGAAATATAATGTCATAAACCACAGAATCCCAACAGTCACAGAATCCAAATCATTACATCAAGTTTGCAGAAATGAAAATAAGTTCCAACTCCCAAAATAAGCCATACGAAATGAAACAAGTCTAATGACTGAACTTAAAGATAGAAAAATGCAATAGAAGTAAATGATAGTTGTCCTCAAAGCTCCAAGTCATCACCTCTCCGCAAAAGCAAATCCAAGCAAAGATAATGAGCAACTCCAAGAAGACTCCAAGCAAAGAATGAACCTGTTTACTTGGCTGCCCGTGTAGAAAAGAGGGCACCCGAGTTTGCAAAAAGGTGAAACAAACTACGGGTCAGTCGTGGGACTGGTATGAGAATTCATAACTAGTTTAGTAATAATAATATGACAAATCCAAAGACCACGCCGCTAACGCGGAACGGGTTTACTCAATGGATTGTCATGCATAATTTAAAGTGTCAGAACGTACAACATCGCAATGCTTTTTAGAAAAATGGAATCACCATAAGACTCAAGTCCCATCACACAATGCAACGCACACCAGAGGATAGAGTTTTCCCTTATGGTGATTAAACATGCTAAATACGGCAAATACGAGTTTAATATTATTATTAGTGTATAATAAAAACATTTCAAAATAAATGTATCAATCCTAGGAAACATAGTACCCCATCCTACTATATCTCCATACTAGTAATACAATCAAAACCGCAGGGTCGTATTTGGAATTTGGATTTCCATCTGAGTCAAGGCTAGGGAGGAGCTCCTTACCGATTCGAGACACTCTAGCAATGCCCCAGGATTGGTACTCTGTCCAACCCTTGGATCCTGCAGGGCCGGTCCATACGTTAACGCTTAATGGATTGGCAATTCCTGAACACACGCTTCCCGGTCCTTTTTGACCTATAATACGGCCAGTGGCGACCGCATAAATCCGAGGCCTCGAAAAATCCAACAACCACAATGAATAAATGCCAGCGTTGGTAGGTCCCTGGCACCACTCTAGCTAGAAAGAAACGTGTGCACTCCCTGCGTTCCCTTCTCCCGTTTTAGACTCCGCCGGTGTGTGAGGCTCGTGAAGTCACGTCATACACAAAGCTATGCCTAGACAGGCTATGCTTTGATCATCCCACAAGGCCTGCTTTTCAACAAGAAACCTTGATCATTGCATCTTAGTATGCCACACTGTCACTCCATACCATACCATTGCTTCTCCATCAATACAGAAATGGGTGTTAAGTAGAGAATAAATTCTCCACCACCAATATTTATATATTAACAGAAAATCAACAATATGATATATAACGAAGTACGATGTCAGACACACCATCCATTTAAACTTATTCTTTGGGTTTGAACGAAAGTCAAATCCGTGAAACCAACACGTACGTCTGGGCAATGACCTTGACCCATGAATTGGTAGAAAGTCAATTCAGAGTCTCGATCGCTGTCCATTCGAGGGAAGATTTACGGTCTTCATGCGTCGTCTCATGCTTCGATTCTTTAACGTCGTTTGGTTTAATTTGGGATGAGGGTATCTCGGACTTCCCAAACAACCTCGCATACTTATTATATTTTTAGAAAAACTAATTCATGTCGTACATTTTTTATAACTGCTCATTCTTGTCCTAATTATTTAGAATAATTAAACTTCTTACTTAACGATGCATTTTCGTAATCTTACTTTTATTTACATTAAATAAAATGTAATCTTTCAATTCATTTCACGTCCTTATCTTATTTACATTGAATAAAATGTAAACTTGTACATACGGTGAAATTCATTTATATCAACATTAAAAATAATGTTAACGCTATCTTACGGTCAAATTCTCTTTTTAATTTACATTAAGAATAAAGTAATTCAACCCTACTGTAAATCCTCTTTTATATTTGCATTATAAAATAATGTAATTTTATCCTTCGAGGTAATTCACCTAATATTAACATTAAAAATAAATGTTAATCCCTACGGTCAATTCTCTTTTATGTTAACATTATAAAATAATGTAAATCTTGTCCTACGGAGTAATTCTCTTAATATTAACATTTAAAAATAATGTATATTAGTCCTATGGTTAATTTATCCTTTATTAACCTTAAAAATAATGTAATCTCCTCCTATGTTAAATTACTTTGTTACTTTACAATTAAAAATAATGTAGCCCAAACCTACGATTAAATTGCTCTTTAATTTAACATTAAAAATAAGGTTATTCTCATCCTATGGTGCAAATACTTCTTATTTAACATAAAAAAATGTTGATCATCCTACGTTGTAAATTTCTTTAATATTATCATTAAAGATAAATGTTAGTTACCATACGATGTAAATACTTTAAATATTAACATTAGGAATAAATGTTAATTCCATCCCACGGTCCCATTAACTATGCATTAACATTAAGAATAAATGTTAATTATCATACGGTTCAATTCACTATATATTAATATTAACAATAATGTTAATTATCATACATGTGGTGAAATTATTCTTTATTATTAACATAAAAATGTTAATTTTTCATACGATGCAAGTTACTTAATTATTACATAAAATGCTAATTCCTCATACATTGCAAATTACTTAATTTATATTAACATTAAATAAAATGTGAATTTTATCCTACGGTGAAATACTTTTTAATTAACATTAAAAATGTTAATTTCATCCTACGGTGAATTCCTATTTTATATTTACAAAAAAAGTGTAAATTTTGTCTTGCGGTGTAAATTCATATATACGTTCAATAGGAAAATGTAATTCTTATCATATAATATAAATTCACATTTTAATTACACATAAAATGTCAGCTTTATCATACGGTGCAAACCATATCTTATTTTACATTAAAAATAAATGTAACAACCAGTTAAATGTTAATTCATGTTCTAACTTACATTAGAAAAATGAAAATTTTATTTCACCGCAAAATCCTCCTTTTTATTTATAATTACAAATATAAATTTTGGTTCATGTCAACGTCCTACTTATCGTCTACAAATGTGAATCTTGATATACGAGAAAATTCACCTTTTAATTACAAAGAAAGAAAAATGTAATTTTAACAAACCATTTAATTTCACTTTATAATTTACATATAAAAATGTAAATCTTGACATACGATGAAATTTCTTAATATATTAACATTAAATAAAATGTTAACTAACATACGATGAAATTACTTATTTTTAGCATTAACAAAAATGTTAAATTTCTCATACGATGTAATCTCTTATTTTTAACATTAACAAAAATGTTAAATTTCTCCTATAATGTAAATTTCTCTTTTTATATACATTAATAAAAATACGTTAATACATACTTTGCAATCTTGTTTTTTTTAATCAATATTAAAAATGATGTTAAACAATCTTTTCTTTTTATATAACATTAAATAATGTTAATAAATCATACGGTCAATTCCCCTTTACGATTTACATTAGAATAATGTTAATCAATCTTTACTATTTATATAACATTCAAAATAAATGTCAATGAATCATACGGTGTACATTTTCTAATTTTAAAGATTAAATTAAAAAAAATGTCAAACCAACATATGGTGAAAACTTCCTATATCAACATCAACATAATAAATGCCAATGAATCATACGGTGTACATTTTCTAATTTTTAACATTAAATAAAAAAAATGTCAAACCAAAAACTTCCTATATCAACATCAACATAATAAATGCCAATGAATCATACGGTGTACATTTTCTAATTTTTAACATTAACAAAATAGATGTTAATTTAACATACAATGTGAATTTTTTAAATTTTTATTTATTTCAATGTAAAGAATTCACTCTTTATATTACAATGTAAAGGTATCAACTTTTCTATTTTTAAATTTACATAATAAAATGTAAATTATGTCACCGCAAATTCCTAAAAAAAAAAGAAAAAAAAGAAAAAGAAAAAAAAAAGTGTGTGTATATTTTCCGATTATTTTATAAAATACCATTCATTAACTTTCATTCTTTCTTCTGTTTCTTTTTATTTAATTATGTATGTTCCATTGTAATGTTTACAATTTCAAACGCACATTACTCCCTAATTAACTCCAGTTAACATTAAAATGTAACTTTCAATTTTTTAATCCTTTTATCGTATTACAAATACAAACAAAATTCAACTTTCCATTATAGCCTTTTCATGTAATTTAACAAAATTTAATCTTTTCAATGTAAAACATTTTCGTTGTAAAATATCAACGTTAAAATTGTATCTTTTTTATAAAACTTTTCTTAGGTAAACCAATGACATTACTTTACTTTTTACTGCATTCATTAACGTCAACTTAATGTCATCTACCATTTTCTAAGAAAGATCTAAATAAATTTTCCTCTTTTCCCACTATTGAATTTTAATTTATTTTCTTTTCAATTTTTACCAACCTTTCTTGTTTAATGGACTTTCCTTTCCCTTTTTAATTTGAATTATTACTTGCCTTTGTTCACCCAATGATTTCCCTACCTTTTATCATTTATTATTCGATTTATATATTGTCCTTGCGTATGTATTTATTTTACATTTAAACTATTATTATTACCTCATTTATAATTCTTTAATTCATTCATATGGATTTGTACATTTTAATGCACTAACATATATCTTTGAATAGTTAATATTATAAATAATTATTTCTTTATTATCACTCTATTAAATATATAACATAACTATTTGGATTTTGTTTCATGATTATGATACCTAAAGGTCCAAAAACAATGCTCCATACCATACATTGTCTCAAGAATTTTTCTTCTTTCTATCTAGAACATATATGTTTAAATGTACTTTTTTCTCCATTAAGTGCGCTTTTATTCCTTCCTTTAATCCATTGATTTGTTTTACCTTAATCCTATTAATTTCTTTTCTTGCATTTGCTTTTAGTGTCCTCCTCTCTTCGTTGTTTCATTAATACTGCATTCATTGATTTAAATAAAATTAAAAATTGTCATAAATTGCATTTTTAAATTTCTACCTTCCCTTTTTGTCAACTTGTTGGAATATTTATTGAATCTTTTGGTTTAATGTTTCCCACAGAATAAATTTTATTACATGCAAATTGCATACGCTCCGTATTTTCATTAAAAAGAATATATTTAATTTCTCAAAATAAATTATTTTAAACAACCAAAACACATTAAAATAACTTAAAATAAAATTTTTAAATTGGCCCCAAAATTCAGGGTTGTTACATAAAAGAGGTACACTTCTAATGCCCAAAGCAGTGACTAGCAACTACACAGGGGGAATATATGTATATAGTACGTGGAAGCCTCCTGCTCGTCTCCGGATAGCTAATCGTGCGTAACCACCTAACCTGTCTCTAGTCTGCTCGTTTAGGAGCACCTAGAGTAATAAGAAGAGACATTAAACTCTAGGTCAGGCGAAAGTCCGGTATGAGCGATAACAATAAGATAAAGCAATAACATGCATAAGTAATCATACCTGACCTAGACCTGCAACCAAAGAGTTAGCACAACAAGTTGTACGATACTCTTAGGTAACACTAACATAATGATGTAAGAATGGGAGTGTGCTTGTCATGGTGATAGCAAACATCAAACGTAGCAATCATCCTCACATCTCTAACCCAGTGCGTAAAGCATACGATATCCACCGCTTCGATCACCAGAACCACTGGGGCCATGACAGAGTCCAACTTCGTATAACTATCACTACGACCACTTTGTCCTTTGGAACCCAGATGGAGTCCAACTCCATACAACCTCTGACCCCACTGCACTGGTCCATAGGCAATACCCCATCCCTTAATAGTGAACCAAAGTTATGGATATCGATAACCCCTTTGCACTCATCCTGCAGCAAAGCCCAATTCTTGAAGTTAGCTCGTTGGTTCCCATCTGGATTCTGAGAGATAACTTCTCATTTGGACCTCCTGTGCATATCGGATTTTGGTCGAATTGAAAGTTGGTCTTCAGAAGAGTCGTCACTTAGAAGTAGAAGCACACATCCAGTTCGGTTCGGCTTCCTCCCTTCAGTTCGGTTAGGTTACGTTATCTCTGTTCGGTTCGGTTCGGTTCTCGTCTCCTGCTCGGTTCCTCCATTTCGGTTCGGTTTCGGGTCCATCATTTCCGTTCGATTTGGTTCCCCTTGTGCTCCTATTTGCTCCAATCCAATCCCCATGCCAAGCTTCAGCCCGATCCAATTTGATCTGAACTAGTCTTTCCTTTTTGCCCTTACATTTGCACGCTTCTGAAGAATCCAAGTTCCGTTTCATCTCGTGCTCTTCGGTCCGATCCGAGGCACGTACCCTGATCTGAGCCGCTCGCCTCATCCGATCTAAAGCGAAAACCTGACATGCTTCCAGTAGGCTTGTATTGTCCATTCTCGCCATATGACGGCGTTTTCAACCATTCTAACTTTACTAAACAATCATAAAACATACCAAAATGTAGTAGCAATATACAGGTTCAATAGAAAAGGTCAAAACATTAAGTATATAGGTTATTTTAGACCAAACATACCCCAAATCCATGATTTTCCCCTTAACCATGTTTAACTATATCTAATAATAGGATTATCAAACTTAATTCAAATCAACCCAAATTTTTACCAGTGACACAAAATAATATTTCAGAATTTATGCATATTTTCCATATTTTTCTAAATCATAATTTTGCTAATTATCACTAATCACCCCTAATTAGTAGTAATTAGTGAATAAACATGCTAATCACTCACCTTAGCCACAAATAAATGTTAGATTTGAAACTTATATTGATTTAGCACAGATTCCTAGATAGTGCAGTAGCTCTATCTTGATTTTGATGCTAATCCACCTTGATTTGATGTATATTTGCTTAATATGTGATTAGAGAGTGATTTGGAAGATGTAGGCCATCATTATTAAGGTTAGGGAAATGTTTGTGGTGGCAGGAAAAATGAAAAGGAATCATTCTCTAACTCCTTTAAGCCCTCCCATGACCCTAATCCCGAAATGGGTTATGGACCTAGCTGCTAATCACTCTATTAAGCCCGATCATGCTGCTTTCATCTTCCAAACCTTATTTCAGCCATGTCTCCCAAACGGTAAGTCCATTTGATAAATATGACCACTCTACGGAATGGTAAACCATCATCTAAATCCAATGGAAGTGGTTTCAGGTCAAAATTCCTTACCAATCAAAAGTTATATGTAAAACCAGATTCGCCAGGGGTAAAATGGTCATTTAAAATTAGGCAAAAATCGCGAATGTGGAAAATGGCCCCAATAGTCGTGTCCCAAAGTTACACGATCATACGACTTCTTATGAAAACAAAATAAACATTCTACGATCCTCTGATACGTAGAATGTGGGTCGTTATAACATCCAGGCTGAAGGAGAGAGATTTCTTTCCATATAAGAGAGAGAAACAAGAGATTACAAGATAAGAGTATGCATAACCAAAACCCTGAATTAGGATTAACAAGAAGAGACGGTCAATTTGGGGATCTTTGGCTCCTTGCCAAAATGGGGTTTGTGACACCCGACATCCGATAATGTCACTCATAAGAGAATGCATTTAGTTTTGCGAAGAGCAACAGGAAAACAATACAAAAATTCATAAGACAGATAAAAAATATGCAATGAAAAATTTCAACTTCTTTATTAAAAATAAAACATAGTCTCAAAAACGTTACATCAAAAACAGTTACATCAAAACCAAGTATCTCAAATCCGTCTCACAAAACATCTCATAAAAGAATATATCAGAGTAATAAAATCATATCCCTAATTACAATCCATAATAGAGTAGAGAGCAAGTCAAAACGGTACATCTCAGAAAGTCCAGATCCAAGTTGACAGAGAAAGTCCTAATCGCCAAGGAGTGCTACTACTCTAAGGACCTGATGGGAAAGGAAGAAAGAAGCGAAAGGAAAAGGGTCAGACATAAAGTCCAGAGAGTTCCAGTGATTTTAAAATATGCATAAAATGGAAATGCCAAGACAGGTAAATAAGACTGGATGAGAAATACATTATCATACAAGGCAACCAATAAACAAAGCAAAATAAATAGGAATAACAGGAACAAGCTATGATCGAGTAATGTTTCACATTTATATCCTAAACAGGTATGTCTGCACCAATACTAGTATAATAAGATTAATAATATTAGGTATTTAACCTAATTACATAATAACAGAATTAACAGCAGGACTAGGAGTGCCCTAATTACATAACAGGATTATGTGCTACCCTAATTGCATAACATCAGGATTAGGTGTACCGTAATTAGTACCCATGCGATCGACTCCCTACTATGTAAATACCATGTGTCATCCCCAGCAGTAGAGAGTATCACTCCCTAACCCAGCAACTATATAACACCGACCTATTTACTGGTGTTACAGCGACTTAGTTTCCCTAATCGGACTCATACACGCTCATGACTCCACCGGAACGCGTCCGTACCCACCTTCCCTATGATGAATCTCTTACTATCCAGTTCAGTAAAGTGTACCATGTCCCCTACGTAGTGTGAGGCCCTCTAACAAACTACCAATAGTGATACTGACTGATATGGGTTCCAAACAATAGATTGACACAAGCCAAACCCCCTAAACTTATGCCCCCAAATAACTAGGATTTAAAAGTCCCCAAAACCCGATACAACAGCAGAACGAGGGACCTCTTAGCTTATTAATAATCATGTTTAACCTAGCAGGTTTAGGTTTACTAATAAATATGGTTGTAATATTAAATGTCATTATGTGTGTACAACTAGGAATGGCAATTAGAACCGAGAACCGAAAACCAAAAACCTTAACCGACCCGACCCGACCCGTCCCGACCCGAAAAGACCCGAACCCAAATCGAACCCGATGGGTCTCGGGTTGGGTCTAGGTGATTAAAAATACCATCAAAACCCGATCAAACCCAACCTGCATAGACCTCACCCGAAAGACCCGAATAAAAAGCATTGAAATGTCTGTATTTTTAGTGTAATTATTCAACTGAACCCGAACCGACCTGACACGAAGCTCGGATCGGGTCGGGTCCAGATTTTTGAAATGTATAATTTAGACCCGACAAAAAACGACCCTCCTAGAACCGAGACCCGACGGGTCGGGTCTAATTGCCATCCCTATGTATAACCCTTCCCCAAAACACCTGCCCAGATGTATATAGTTTCTACACCGGTTCAGTTTATTAACCTACATCTGGTACTTACAATATTCTGACATGCCATTTACTTATTGTCTACATTAAGTCAAATCTAACATGTTTAATATATATATGCATATTATTCATCAAGCTATGTTCCCAAATTACAACATGTACAGGTTTATGCATATTATCCATTTTTATTATTTTACAACAAGTATATGCACATTAACCCTTTTTATGAATTTACAACAAGTCTAACCATGTGCATATTATCCCTTTTCCAAATTATAGTTAAACATTCTCCAATTTAACAACATGCCTAAATTCCTCTTTTTATGTCATTCATTATTACCCTAATTATGCACACACTCTAATTGGATATAGCCTAGGCTTCCAAAGGCCTAGGCTTAGCGCAAATAAAAAGGGAAAACAGAGGAAGGAGAATAGAATCAAATCACATAGGCATATAGGCAAGACTGGAAATAAACTAAAACATATAAACAGGGAAAAGGAAGATAGAAACATATAACTTATTAATTATCCAACAGTAAAGGCATAAGTTTTACTTATCACAACGGTATAGGTGATTGATAGTGAAAAACTTGTATAGCACTTATCTTATAAATATTGTATATCCTAACCCAATTTTATTTAACAGTCATGTTATAGTCTAAGAAATTAGATTTGAAAATGACAGGGCACTCACAGTGGGCCTTGGTAAAGAAGAGACTAAATCTCTTATACACATAACTATATGCCATAGAAAAGTCTAATCCAATCCTTTTTGTTGTTGTATGTATATAAGTCCTGAATGTTGTATTTGTAGATCTAGGCTTCAGCAGCATTCCCCCATTGCATATATATATATATATATATATATATATATATATATATTTAGAAGACTCATAGAGGCAGAAGGTAAGAAGAAATGGTGTGTATCGGAATGGGAGAATCCACCTATTTATAGATTCACAGAGTCAACCTCTGCCTATATATTTTAGGGTATTAACCCAAACCGTACATGTAGCGCTGAGTCAACACGAATCTAGCCACAAAATAGTCCAAATTCACAATTCAAAATCTTCCTCGAATCTGGGTGGGTCGACCCAGCCATGCTTGGGTCGACCCATAGGTCTACCCAGGCCAGAAGTGGATCGTCCAACAACGGTCTGGTTTCCCGCTCGTTTTCCCGCTTCGTCTCGTTTTAAATTTTTTGAATTATATATTTATATATAATCCCCTTATAGGTATACAAACTTCTAATGCCCATAACTTCTTTATACGTTATCTTTTTTACGCAAACGTGGGGTCTATTAGAACCAGAATTCTGAGACGAACCCAATGGTAAAGCTGGTTTCACTTAATTCTGAATATTCAATTAAGTTATTCTCATTTTATTATCTTTAAAGTATGGTTATAATGTACTAAATTTTTGTGGTGTTACAGGTTTACAGTGAAGTCTACCCTCAATATATAGCCAGTGAAATCCGTGTGACGGTGTGAGTCATCAGTCAAATTACCAAGATAGCCAAATAAATAATGGAGGAAAATTGCTGAGGTAAGAAATGGCGTAAACGTAGTAAGTACATCGCTAATTCCTTCCATTGGCAAAGGTTGAAGAAAGTACTTCCTGCATTTATTTCATTGACATCTCATGCGAATGCAATTAATAATTTTTGTATTTCCATATTAAAAATACTTACTTTCCATTCTATATATTTGTTCCCATCTATTTGTGATTTTGTATCACCAAATTTAACACTCCAACTTGATGCAAAATCACATATCTTGAATGCCCCATCTCGAGTCAAATTCTCTTTATAACATAAAACTCTTCAAAAAAGAACTACGCCTTATGCCAAAATCTCATTGTCAGAAAAACTGAATATTTACCTAATGGGTTCCAGCAAAGTCACCCCCATCACCCCATGTTAACAAGCCTAGGTTATGTCCTCCCTTTCCAACAAATGTTGTAATACGCATAATACAAATAAGGTAGGTTCCAAAGTAATCTTAATACAACTACGGTCAACAAATCCTATCAATTACCAATCTAAATATAGTGTCAGAAACTAAAGCCAATTGACAATAAAAAATGCCTAATCCAAATCTCTACACATACAACAAATCTCTCACCTGCCACTTAACATAATCAAAGCCATTACAAACTTCACCCACCACCTGCAAAAGATGCATCTTCCACATGAGATGCACCACATAGAAAACCAATGGTCTAAAAAAAAGTTTGTAATACCACAAAGATCTCCATCTTATCTTTGTGTGTTTTCCTGCTCGACACCCGTCTACCACTTGACCTGAGCTCCTTTCCTGATCATCTTGGATCCCTCGAGCATCATCAACAAGACGCCTCTGTTTGAAACATAATCAAAAGTTTCCAAATCTATTGGTCCCTTGAACACACTAAACTTATTCACGTCAAAGTGACCAAATTGGAACACTCTTCTCTCTCAATATAATCTCCTCCACCAAAGTCTTCCTTTCCCATAAAATTGTAGTAGAACAATTACCAGAAAATTTGCAGCTCTTTCTTAAAGCCATTGATGCACAATCTAAACAAATCGCCTTTCTGTGATACCAATCTATTATGCAAAAATTGCATAAATGCTATGATACCAATCTGTTGTGCAAAAAGGTTGCATTAGTACGGAAAAACAATAAATAGGATGTAGATTTTCCAATTGAACATCAATCTTGCAATAATTAATCTATTACTCCAAACAAATAGTAAATAAATATAAAGAAGAAAATAAAGACACACAATATTTATGCTGGTTCCACTATCATCAAGAAGATAGTGTAGTCTAGGCCAAAGGAGTAGATTTTATCCCATATAAGAAAGAGAGAAACGAGCGATTACCAGATGAGAGTTTACATAACCAAAACTCTAAATTAGATTAACAAGAAAAAACACTCTATTTGGGGAACTCTAGCTCCATGCCAAGATGGGTTTACAATGAAGTTTACACTCTATTTGAGTCATCAATCAATTTCCAAGATATGGTAATGAATAATTGAGACAAATTGTTGAGGTAACAAATGGCGCAAACATAGTAAGTAAATCGCTAATTTCGTTCATTAGCAAAGATGGAAGAAAATAATCCCTCCATTTATTTCTTCGTCATTTCATGCAAACGCAATCGATAATTTTTGCACTTCCATAATAAAAATATTTACTTTCCTTTTTGCGTGTTTATTCCCAGCCATTTGTATTTTTGTGTCACCAAATTTAACATCGTTGACCCCTAGCTTTACCCTTTTCCTTCTACAGAATTTGTTTTCATCTAGCAGAATTGCTTTAACACTTCTCTTTTATTTTACTATTTTTTATAGCGATCAAGTTTGGATAATTTATTGTTGCCTTAGACATGTAGATCTTCCGCGATTAAGGTATGTTATTGTTCTCTCTTTCTGATTATTGTTTATCTTCCTTTTGTTTTGTACCTCTACTGAATGCTTTATCCAATCAAGACTCAATAATGTATCTTTTATAGATAATTTCTCATGGTGATAAAATTATTATACTGCACCATGTCTCCGTAGGCCGCTTTGTATGGTTAAGGGAAAATTTTGCACAAAGTTAGCTTATAGGCCATTGAATATTTAAAGTCATGATGAATTTAACTTTAATGTTGCATGAAAATAAATCTACTTTTATGTTTTTTTCCTTTTGTCTTCATGTAGTTTGCTTTCTGTAGAGGTGTAATGCATAGTGTGAGACCAACTATTATCCTTTTTGGTGCTTATAATGTAAGTTCTAAAAATTACGTTGCAAGAGGATTATTAAAATAAAATTAAAAAGAATTATTTATTCTCTCTAAATTATTTGTCAGTATAAATTGTACGGTAAAAGATTATTTATGGTGAAAGACTTTAGATGATTATATATTTATTGCCTTTACTATATAAGAAATAAATGGCTATATATGCGAACTCACATGCACTTCTTTAATTTCCATTTGTCATTCTAATAACCATGACAGGAGAAAGTCCAAACACATTGCACATGCACAATTAAAAACACATAATTTTCTATTTAATAATTTGCGAATTATTCAGATGTATTTTATTCATTCAAGACTTAAAACAATATGTACTTTATGGGAAAAAATTCATGGTGGTAAGATATTATGTTGTTGACATAATGACATCTTTTATACCTGCTTACACTATGTGAAATTTTGCATCTTGTCTCCCTATTATTTTGTGTATGCTTGAGGAAAATTTTATGCAACATTAGCGTTAAAACCAATCTATTTTAATGTTTTTTCTTCTGTCTTGATTAGAAATTTTAGAGTATTGGGTTAATTGTCATGGAAGATTTTCTTTGATTACACTTTTTCACCTTTGTCTATCCTCTATATATATAAGATAAATGGTCGTAAATGAGAATTAACAAGTTAATCTTCTTCGTTGTCCTAACCGATTAATGGGTTGAGGTAGGATGCAAGAGGTCATAGGTTCAATTCAGTCAGACCCCTTTGCCATGGGAGTATGATATATACTACCTAAACTTGTATATTTAGGTACCCAATTTCTAAAAAAGAAAAATTAATCTTCTTCTTTAACTTGTGTTTGATTATAAAAAGGTTTATTTAATTTCTCTTTAGCCTTAAACATGTAGATCTTCCACGATTTAGGTATGTTATTGTTCTCCCTTTCTGATTATTGTTTATCTTCCTTTTGTTTTGTACCACTACTGAATTCCTTATCCAATCAAGACTCAATAATGTATCTTTTATAGATAATTTCTCATGGTGATAAAATTATTATACTGCACCATGTCTCCGTGGGCCGCTGTGTATGGTTAAGGGAATTTTTTTGCACAAAGTTAGCTTATAGGCCATTCAATATTTAAAGTCATGATGAATTTAACTTCAATGTTGCATGAAAATAAATCTATTTTTATGTTTTTTTCCTTTTGTCTTCAAGCAGTTTGCCTTCTTTAGAGGTGTAAAGCATAATATGAGACCAACTATTGTCCTTTTTGGTGCTTATAATGTAAGTTCTAAAAATTACGTTGCAAGAGGATTATTAAAATAAAATAAAAAAGTTTTATTTGTTCTCTCTAAATTATTTGTCAGTATGAATTGTGGGGTAAAAGATTATTTACGGTGAAAGACTTTAGTTGATTATATCTTTATTGCCTCTAGTATATAAGAAATAAATGGCTATAAGTGCAAACTCGCATGCACTTCTTTAATTTCCATTTGGCATTCTAATAACCATGACAAGAGAAAGTTCGAACACATTGCACATGCACAATTAAAAACACATAATCTTCTATTTAATAATGTGTGACTTATTTCAATGTATTTTATTCATTCAAGACTTAAAACAACATGTACTTTATGGAAAAATAATCATGATGGTAAAATATTATGTTGTTGACATAATGACATCTTTTATACCTGCTTACACTATGTGAAATTTTGCTTGTCTCCCTCTTATTTTGTGTATGCTTGAGGAAAAATTTATGAAACATTAGCATTAAAATCAATCTATTTTAATGTTTTTTCTTCTGTCTTGATTAGAAATTTTAGAGTATTGGGTTAATTATCATGGAAGATTTCTATTGATTACACTTTTCCACCTTCGTCTATCCGCTATATATATAAGATAAATGGTCGTAAATGAGAATTAACAAGTTAATCTTCTTCCTTGTCCCAACTGGTTAAGGCATTGAGGTGGGATGCAAGAGGTCATAGGTTCAATTCAATCAGACCCCTTTGCCATGGAAGTATGATACATACCACCCAAACTTGTATATTTAAGTACCCAATTTCTAAAAAAAGAAAAAATAATCTTCTTCTTTAACTTGTTTTTGGTTATAAAAAGGATTATTTAATTTCTCTTTAGCCATAAAAGGTTAATGGGATTCAACATAACTGATGCACCTGCTCTATATTTTTGTATTCAGAGTATGTATAATATATAGCAAGAACTTAAACTTTTAATTGATATCTGCAACATCTAATGATACATCTTTCATATCGCTTTATTCCCTACACTGTACAAGTTCCATCACTTCATGTAAATAGAAAGCAACACCTTTAAATCATACAATATGTTATATCATTTCAAAAAAAAAATGTGTGTCCTTTATGGTAACATTTACTTCTATGTTTCAAGGATCACACATGTAGTGACCCGAAAATCCAGTCCAATTTGAGCTGACTAAATAACACAAGTCCAACCCCAAATTGCACTAGAAATTCAAGAAACTAATAGAAAGAAGATAGAGGGTGAGGATAGATAAGATAGAACTAGTAGAATAGAAGAAGAAGAAGAACATCATCATCAGAGTAAACACGAATCTCACAGCGGAACGAATAAAATATAACATAACTTTTGAAATACAAAGTTATAACTGTTTATACATACCATTTTCAGAGTACAACATATAACATCACAGCAGAATAAATAATAGCTATCGACTGCTGAAGCCTCCTGCTCCAAACTCTCCAAGTGCATCTGTAAATCCCGACTACTTGACTGCCCGTACAAATTTAGGCACCCAAGAGTTTAGGGAAAACAAAACAAATAAACTCCGGGTCAGTCATGTGACTGGTGTGAGTAAACTCAAATCATTTAAACAGGTATATGATATCTCATAAGACCACGCCGTGAATACGGAACGGGTTTTTCCCTTATGAGAATCCAAACATCTTTGAAAAGCAATATCATTCTGATATTATGATAATGTCTAAATACAAATAGATATCAGTCTAGTAGAAACGCTTGCATCTCACGTTCTACATATATAGTATACAATCAAAACCGCAAGTGCGTATTGGATGATTGGGTTTCCAACTATGACAAGGTATGGAATCACCTTCCGATCAGTGTACTCTAGGAACGATACACTGGAGTTCAACAAGAACATCTTGCAACTCAGCCACACATGACCGACCACTCATTTCGCTTGAGTGTATCGAATGTACACCACCA
Source organism: Allium sativum (assembly GCA_030737875.1). Taxonomy (NCBI): domain Eukaryota; kingdom Viridiplantae; phylum Streptophyta; class Magnoliopsida; order Asparagales; family Amaryllidaceae; genus Allium; species Allium sativum. The sequence goes on along the minus strand of CM060909.1, from coordinate 671,140,312 downwards.
ACGGTCGGGATCAGCAACCGTTCCCGTATATATATATGGGACAGCATTGATAGATTTAAAGAAGCAAATGAATATTCTCTAGATAGGTGATTATACACCCTACTTCGGTGCGACCGACTTAGCCATGCTGCCTGCCCGATTTCTGTCATTTATCGGATGTTGAGGCTAGAAGCTACGCTTACTTTCCATTCATTGATAACACGATCACTTTGAATGCCACATTATCAGATCCGTTAATCATTAGTTGGATCTGCACAAATAGATTCTGGATATTATGCGAAGGGAATAAATCCGTTGGCCACCATATATATTTGTACAGTCCAACTCTTTCGATCATTGGAACTATTCTGTCAGACATTCGTCCATATACGTTCGTTCTGGGACTGAACGAAACCGAAGGCACTATTCTGTAAACAGGACAGCCCTTGCACTTTACTCCGTCTTCAATTTCTTCATCGTATTTGATCACAATGCTTATGTCGATACGGAGTGGTTCTTCGGATAATAATCCAACCGGTCTCTCCATATTAACAACGTAAAATGGTCAAAACTTCGATAGTCTGTGATTTAACTATCAAATGAAAATATGTCGGTGTACAAACAACGATCTTAATTCCAAATGGAATTATCGATCCAATCATCAATCATATATATATATATATATATATATATATATATATATATATTCATATTTCCTTATTTTCTAAAATTAGAAAATATATGTTTTCAACATTGGAAAACATTTCCAATCCTCATTTACGCATCACTACCATTCCACAACTATTAGTCCCTAACTGTAAATTAGTAAGAGAACAATTCTCTAAGTATAAACCCCGAAGGCCGAAACCAACATCAGATCAACACTCAGAAAAATATTCAACTTACTAATCTCTAGTCAGTTTCTAATTTTTGTTTAACTTCACTTCTTAATTTCTATATTCGATTAACCCCTTTTTATAAACTACGTTTGATTAACTCCTTTTGATAAACTACGTTTTCCGTTACAACTATTTCCCTTTTTTAACGTTTACTTACCGTTACAAATATTTCCTATTTACAACTTCTATTTACCGTTACAAATATTTCCTATTTACAACTTCTATTTACCGTTACAAATATTTCCTATTTACAACTTCTATTTACCGTTACAAATATTTCCTATTTATAACTTCTATTTACCGTTACAAATATTTCCTATTTATAACTTTTATTTATTTTCTAAATAAATATTCCTTTTCTATTTCTATTTATTTTCTAAATAAATATCCCTTTTATAAAACCGTGTTCGTTTTGTAAATAATTCCTTTTATAAAACCCTGTGATTTTATAAAATTCCTTTATTTCGATATACATTGAAATATTCCTTTTCACAACTCAGGGTTTCTTATGATATTCAAAATATCAAACAACGATGATTAATATCATTCTAACATCCCTAATCAATAACAGAATATAAATCACACATATATCACAATATATGAAAACAGTGAAATAATTGTTGAGGAACCCAGTCGGATTCCTCCAACCTGTCTCCCTGCATCCACAGATGTTACACAATATAATATATATCATATTTCATTTTGAAATGAAATATCCTGTTGTTTAGAAACATATTTGATTAACCGTACATAGATTAACATAAACTACGTTTTCAATCAAATCTATTTAACAGTCCAGTTTAACAATCAATATACAACAGTCAATAAATAAAGTACAATTTATATTAAAATATAAATTGAGGAGAGTTAGTGAGTTTTACTCACAGTTGCGCGTTAATCGTTAAATAACGGTTTGCGTTATTTGATTCAGTCGGACAATTTATTTCGCCATAAATTGTAATTGTCTCCGAACCACTCCCGGTCAGTCTCATTGTATTGTTCCCGTCCGTACGATCCTAACAGATCTCTTTTATTTATCAGGCCCGGTTTTCCCTTTGTTTTGTTGCAATACTTCGTTCTCGTTCAACCCCTACAGATGCCATCATCTCGAAACCAAACTTCAATATACCCAATCACAGTCTAAACACTTCACCTTCGGACAACTATATATTGCATCATAAATCTTCGTTTCAATACATATATTGTTTGAACTTCTCTTCTATAATTCATGCACGCTGTGAATACTTCAACCCCCATCACCATAGTTCATGAAAACCACCCACTCTTCACGCACTTGCGAATGCTCCTTATTTCCAAACGTTGGCACTTGCACAACACCATGGACCCTGGTACAGGCGTCTGTATTTGCACTTCATGTTTTCAGTGCATGAAGTCCACCCTCACCAAGCAATGATACTCAATGCAGTTCCCATTGGAACCTGCTACCGGTAACAACAGTATTTCATTCTTCTTTTATTTGTGAAACATGAATGTCCACACTTCCACCTTGCGTTCGACAGTACCCATGCTCCCATAGGTATCCACGCCTACTTTATACTTTCATCACACAATGGTCCACTTGTGAGTACACATATATTTACAAATACCACTACAGCTATCACGTGGGTCTTCACTTCAAAATGTTTGCGCCTGCCCTTCCATCGTTCACGGTATGCTACATTTTATCCCTTTTTTTATTTAAAAATCCGAATAAAAACACTACCCTTCTCCTGTACTTCTTCTAACGCCATTTCTACTTCACAGTATCCCATACACACATACCCTCACATGCTCACTCCAAAGCTTCTCAAGTCCTCAACAATGAAACCCCATACCCCAGTATAAACTTCCTGGCCTCCATTGAATCCAACGCACATCAAACAGAACCCTCTTTTGCATAGAGACCTTCCTTCCTCCACTACGTTTCACGCACCATCTCCTTTCCCTTCTACCAACCTCCACTGCCTTCACCAAACACACATCCTCACAACGTCAGGCACTCCACTTAATGTTTGCAATCTACAGCTTCCACTTCACAGCTATTAACGTCTTCATCCCCGAACAAGGAATAGAACCCGTGAGCTCCTTCTTCCATCGACTTCATTATTACTCCACGCATCTCCAAACGGACATCACCATTCTACTCCTCTTCGCAAAAGCCTCACCATCATACCAAATTAAACCAGCTCGCACCCCCTTTGTCAACATCGAACTCGGCACCCATCGAGGAAGACACGACCTGAAACTTGTTCGAGGCCCTCAAAACTAGCTACACCGAAGTTAAATCCCACTGAAACTTCCAATATCTCACCAAATTCTGAAATCGAGGACCAAAGTGCTCAAACCCCTCAAAACTAGCTTTGCTGTAAAAGCGTCGAGCAACAGATGATGGTGTTGCACCCTTCTATCAGCTTCCCAGATCGAAGAGGATGATCCAAGGATTCTCAGTATACATATATAATGATTTATCGATTTTATTTGGATTTCCTTTGAATTTATTTGCTCCGATTTTCATTTGAGGAAGGAGATAAATCGGCGGCTCAAAGTATAAAGCCCGTGGATTTTTATTTAGGTTTAGAAAGGGATGTTGAGGGTATTTATAGCATCGAACCTTTTTGAGTTTATGTGGACTAGTTTGTTCCACGATGTAGAAGATTCATGTGGTTGTAATTAACAAGGACGTGGCCTCTAGTTTATCAAAGAAAAGGAATGGAAATATCAATTTGTATTGATATTTTTAAATTAAAGTTTTTCATACCCAGTTACGTATAATTCTGCTTACGTACGGCAGCTAAGGACAGAAATGAAATCACCATCGTAATGACTAAGGTACCATGATTTCAAAAATATAAAAATACCGGTAGATTAACTCATATTGTGAAACCCCAAAATCGCTGATTAAGGGTGCAAAATACTCCAAATAAAAAGTTGTTTATTTAATTAATTAAAAATTTCTATAAAATTCTAAAAATTAAATTATCACTATTTCCCAAAAGAACCTTGTCTAAATTCACAATCGATATTCAAATATTCTTAAATAACCGTTATGGCCACGAACGAATATACCGCTGTTTCTCTGAATATTTAATTTGGACGTAACTTACAATCTACACAACGAAATCTCGATTTTTCTCTTCCACTATAAATATATACTTCACCAGCTCCTAACGTTTCTTGTTTCACAGAAATCCGACTTAACACGGCTTTTGTACATTCAGTTGAAGTTCGAATTGCCAAATAGCGAACTACAGCGCTATTTCGAGCTCGGTTTTAATTATAATATAATTATACGTTCTAACGCCATCGATTAAATAATATATTCATTATTTAAATAATTAAATAAGTTAATTATTACACCGTCAAATATCCGGGTCATTACATTCTTCCCCACTTAAAATAATTTCGTCCTCGAAATTGCTAAGGTAGAGGACGACCCTATTTACTGGATAAATTTTTATCAGTTTACCCCTTTACTTCAGTTTCAACTGAACTTATTAATATCGACTAAAATACAAATTTATTCCGACTAACTAAAATTTTCAAAAATTTTGAAAATTTTCTAACGCCATAATTTTTTTTCGGAAAATTTTGCCATAACCTCCTTCGTATTGGTCGATACGTCAAATCACAACTTGCCTCTCTAGGCCTTCTCCAACCCAAAAGAAAATCAAACAGCCAAACGGCTTGCCAAATCGGCTCATAAATCTCATACTCACATCAAATATAAACTTGTACCTTTTTGTCGGGAATATCATTATATCCGTACCATTCGTTACCACTTCAACATATACTCATGTCATTCCAAACAAATTCTAATCAGTTTATTCTCAATTCCAATCTTTCACTTATACAAGACAGATCTCATTCAACTCCAATATCAACTTTCAACCCCTTAACTCATCAACTCAATGTCATTCCAGATTATTCTATAATCAAGTTCAGTTTTAATTCAACTTAGTTCAAGTTAAATTTCTAATTTGTTTATTAACATTTACTAGTTCATCTGTTTAACTCATAAGTTAAATTTAAATTTCAAATGCCTGGGTTTATTTCAAATCCATCTGAAATCATAATACCAATTCAAAACTTTTGAACTTCTTAACAATTGTTTCCCTTAAACAATTCAAAAACACAACCTTTGGTAGTAATCCGTCACTTAGAACTCGAAAATGAACACTGATGATGTGGCCACACTCATCAGGGTTAATTCCCAGTTTATCGAAGTGAGTTCAATACTATAACACTTCCAATTTGAAAACATTTTCAAAATCTCCCAGGAACTTAAAATTTTCTTATTTTAATTCTTAATCCTGATTTAATTTCAGATTTAATTCATCTTATTTCAGATACTTTACTTATGTGAATTCTGATTAGTTATCTATAACCATTTCGCCTTTTTATAATCTCATCTGATTATAATAACAACCAACACAACCAATTATACTATGTTAATGTCAAAACATATCATGTTGGTTCATCGTATTCGAGTGTTTAGAAACCCCTATCGATATTGTGGTGCCCCACCATCGACCAGAATTCATAAGCCACTCAACCAATAAAGCTCCACAATATAAAACAATTTTTTATATCAAATAACAAATACGTTCACTCGTATATACACTCAATCTCAGTCTAGGATATTACTAATCCCATCTCTACTGAGTTACGCGACAGAGCCAAGGTAATTCGCTTAACTTAAGCTCTGATACCAACTGTAGTGACCCGAAAATCCATTCCAATTTGAGCTGACTAAATAACACAAGTCCAACCCCAAATTGCACTAGAAATTCAAGAAACTAATAGAAAGAAGATAGAGGGTGAGGGTAGATAAGATAGAACTAGTAGAATAGAAGAAGAAGAAGAACATCATCATCAGAGTAAACACGAATCTCACAGCGGAACGAATAAAATATAACATAACTTTTGAAATACAAAGTTATAACTGTTTATACATACCATTTTCAGAGTACAACATATAACATCACAGCAGAATAAATAATAGCTATCGACTGCTGAAGCCTCCTGCTCCAAACTCTCCAAGTGCATCTGTAAATCCCGACTACTTGACTGCCCGTACAAATTTAGGCACCCAAGAGTTTAGGGAAAACAAAACAAATAAACTCCGGGTCAGTCATGTGACTGGTGTGAGTAAACTCAAATCATTTAAACAGGTATATGATATCTCATAAGACCACGCCGTGAATACGGAACGGGTTTTTCCCTTATGAGAATCCAAACATCTTTGAAAAGCAATATCATTCTGATATTATGATAATGTCTAAATACAAATAGATATCAGTCTAGTAGAAACGCTTGCATCTCACGTTCTACATATATAGTATACAATCAAAACCGCAAGTGCGTATTGGATGATTGGGTTTCCAACTATGACAAGGTATGGAATCACCTTCCGATCAGTGTACTCTAGGAACGATACACTGGAGTTCAACAAGAACATCTTGCAACTCAGCCACACATGACCGACCACTCATTTCGCTTGAGTGTATCGAATGTACATCACCAACGGTCGGGATCAGCAACCGTTCCCGTATATATATATGGGACAGCATTGATAGATTTAAAGAAGCAAATGAATATTCTCTAGATAGGTGATTATACACCCTACTTCGGTGCGACCGACTTAGCCATGCTGCCTGCCCGATTTCTGTCATTTATCGGATGTTGAGGCTAGAAGCTACGCTTACTTTCCATTCATTGATAACACGATCACTTTGAATGCCACATTATCAGATCCGTTAATCATTAGTTGGATCTGCACAAATAGATTCTGGATATTATGCGAAGGGAATAAATCCGTTGGCCACCATATATATTTGTACAGTCCAACTCTTTCGATCATTGGAACTATTCTGTCAGACATTCGTCCATATACGTTCGTTCTGGGACTGAACGAAACCGAAGGCACTATTCTGTAAACAGGACAGCCCTTGCACTTTACTCCGTCTTCAATTTCTTCATCGTATTTGATCACAATGCTTATGTCGATACGGAGTGGTTCTTCGGATAATAATCCAACCGGTCTCTCCATATTAACAACGTAAAATGGTCAAAACTTCGATAGTCTGTGATTTAACTATCAAATGAAAATTTGTCGGTGTACAAACAACGATCTTAATTCCAAATGGAATTATCGATCCAATCATCAATCATATATATATATATATTCATATTTCCTTATTTTCTAAAATTAGAAAATATATGTTTTCAACATTGGAAAACATTTCCAATCCTCATTTACGCATCACTACCATTCCACAACTATTAGTCCCTAACTGTAAATTAGTAAGAGAACAATTCTCTAAGTATAAACCCCGAAGGCCGAAACCAACATCAGATCAACACTCAGAAAAATATTCAACTTACTAATCTCTAGTCAGTTTCTAATTTTTGTTTAACTTCACTTCTTAATTTCTATATTCGATTAACCCCTTTTTATAAACTACGTTTGATTAACTCCTTTTGATAAACTACGTTTTCCGTTACAACTATTTCCCTTTTTTAACGTTTACTTACCGTTACAAATATTTCCTATTTACAACTTCTATTTACCGTTACAAATATTTCCTATTTACAACTTCTATTTACCGTTACAAATATTTCCTATTTACAACTTCTATTTACCGTTACAAATATTTCCTATTTACAACTTCTATTTACCGTTACAAATATTTCCTATTTATAACTTCTATTTACCGTTACAAATATTTCCTATTTATAACTTTTATTTATTTTCTAAATAAATATTCCTTTTCTATTTCTATTTATTTTCTAAATAAATATCCCTTTTATAAAACCGTGTTCGTTTTGTAAATAATTCCTTTTATAAAATCCTGTGATTTTATAAAATTCCTTTATTTCGATATACATTGAAATATTCCTTTTCACAACTCAGGGTTTCTTATGATATTCAAAATATCAAACAACGATGATTAATATCATTCTAACATCCCTAATCAATAACAGAATATAAATCACACATATATCACAATATATGAAAACAGTGAAATAATTGTTGAGGAACCCAGTCGGATTCCTCCAACCTGTCTCCCTGCATCCACAGATGTTACACAATATAATATATATCATATTTCATTTTGAAATGAAATATCCTGTTGTATAGAAACATATTTGATTAACCGTACATAGATTAACAATAACTACGTTTTCAATCAAATCTATTTAACAGTCCAGTTTAACAATCAATATACAACAGTCAATAAATAAAGTACAATTTATATTAAAATATAAATTGAGGAGAGTTAGTGAGTTTTACTCACAGTTGCGCGTTAATCGTTAAATAACGGTTTGCGTTATTTGATTCAGTCGGACAATTTATTTCGCCATAAATTGTAATTGTCTCCGAACCACTCCCGGTCAGTCTCATTGTATTGTTCCCGTCCGTACGATCCTAACAGATCTCTTTTATTTATCAGGCCCGGTTTTCCCTTTGTTTTGTTGCGATACTTCGTTCTCGTTCAACCCCTACAGATGCCATCATCTCGAAACCAAACTTCAATATACCCAATCACAGTCTAAACACTTCACCTTCGGACAACTATATATTGCACCATAAATCTTCGTTTCAATACATATATTGTTTGAACTTCTCTTCTATAATTCATGCACGCTGTGAGTACTTCAACCCCCATCACCATAGTTCATGAAAACCACCCACTCTTCACGCACTTGCGAATGCTCCTTATTTCCAAACGTTGGCACTTGCACAACACCATGGACCCTGGTACAGGCGTCTGTATTTGCACTTCATGTTTTCAGTGCATGAAGTCCACCCTCACCAAGCAATGATACTCAATGCAGTTCCCATTGGAACCTGCTACCGGTAACAACAGTATTTCATTCTTCTTTTATTTGTGAAACATGAATGTCCACACTTCCACCTTGCGTTCGACAGTACCCATGCTCCCATAGGTATCCACGCCTACTTTATACTTTCATCACACAATGGTCCACTTGTGAGTACACATATATTTACAAATACCACTACAGCTATCACGTGGGTCTTCACTTCAAAATGTTTGCGCCTGCCCTTCCATCGTTCACGGTATGCTACATTTTATCCCTTTTTTTATTTAAAAATCCGAATAAAAACACTACCCTTCTCCTGTACTTCTTCTAACGCCATTTCTACTTCACAGTATCCCATACACACATACCCTCACATGCTCACTCCAAAGCTTCTCAAGTCCTCAACAATGAAACCCCATACCCCAGTATAAACTTCCTGGCCTCCATTGAATCCAACGCACATCAAACAGAAACCCTCTTTTGCATAGAGACCTTCCTTCCTCCACTACGTTTCACGCACCATCTCCTTTCCCTTCTACCAACCTCCACTGCCTTCACCAAACACACATCCTCACAACGTCAGGCACTCCACTTAATGTTTGCAATCTACAGCTTCCACTTCACAGCTATTAACGTCTTCATCCCCGAACAAGGAATAGAACCCGTGAGCTCCTTCTTCCATCGACTTCATTATTACTCCACGCATCTCCAAACGGACATCACCATTCTACTCCTCTTCGCAAAAGCCTCACCATCATACCAAATTAAACCAGCTCGCACCCCCTTTGTCAACATCGAACTCGGCACCCATCGAGGAAGACACGACCTGAAACTTGTTCGAGGCCCTCAAAACTAGCTACACCGAAGTTAAATCCCACTGAAACTTCCAATATCTCACCAAATTCTGAAATCGAGGACCAAAGTGCTCAAACCCCTCAAAACTAGCTTTGCTGTAAAAGCGTCGAGCAACAGATGATGGTGTTGCACCCTTCTATCAGCTTCCCAGATCGAAGAGGATGATCCAAGGATTCTCAGTATACATATATAATTATTTATCGATTTTATTTGGATTTCCTTTGAATTTATTTGCTCCGATTTTCATTTGAGGAAGGAGATAAATCGGCGGCTCAAAGTATAAAGCCCGTGGATTTTTATTTAGGTTTAGAAAGGGGTGTTGAGGGTATTTATAGCATCGAACCTTTTTGAGTTTATGTGGACTAGTTTGTTCCACGATGTAGAAGATTCATGTGGTTGTAATTAACAAGGACGTGGTCTCTAGTTTATCAAAGAAAAGGAATGGAAATATCAATTTGTATTGATATTTTTAAATTAAAGTTTTTCATACCCAGTTACGTATAATTCTGCTTACGTACGGCAGCTAAGGACAGAAATGAAATCACCATCGTAATGACTAAGGTACCATGATTTCAAAAATATAAAAATACCGGTAGATTAACTCATATTGTGAAACCCCAAAATCGCTGATTAAGGGTGCAAAATACTCCAAATAAAAAGTTGTTTATTTAATTAATTAAAAATTTCTATAAAATTCTAAAAATTAAATTATCACTATTTCCCAAAAGAACCTTGTCTAAATTCATAATCGATATTCAAATATTCTTAAATAACCGTTATGGCCACGAACGAATATACCGCTGTTTCTCTGAATATTTAATTTGGACGTAACTTACAATCTACACAACGAAATCTCGATTTTTCTCTTCCACTATAAATATATACTTCACCAGCTCCTAACGTTTCTTGTTTCACAGAAATCCGACTTAACACGGCTTCTGTACATTCAGTTGAAGTTCGAATTGCCAAATAGCGAACTACAGCGCTATTTCGAGCTCGGTTTTAATTATAATATAATTATACGTTCTAACGCCGTCGATTAAATAATATATTCATTATTTAAATAATTAAATAAGTTAATTATTACACCGTCAAATATCCGGGTCATTACAACACAATATAAACTACCTTAACTTTATGAAATAGTTAAATAATAATAATGGTCATACTTGAACTACGATTTTAAATTATATTTTTACATTTGTGAATATGTATTAATAAAAGTGGCATTGATTTGAGATTCAAATATTTATATTTCCCATTTTTAATTTTCTTCCATAATATGTTAAAGCATTTATGTGTTTTTGTTCTCTTTTAACGAAAATATTTTGCAAGCTAAAGGTAATACAGTCAAGATTTCTTTGTTTCTATGTACTTTGTACACTTAAAATGTTAGAGACATGTTGAACTATGCCTTTTATATAGCTAATATAAATTTTTAATATGAGTTTTAGAGTTGTGCGAATAAAGATTTATTTCTCAACATAATTTACTTTGTAGACATTGAATCTTTATGTACCTAAACGTATTAATTTAGTTTTGGATTTTTTGCATCATAAATTTCAGATTTATAAGTGGATGTATTCAATAGTGCTAGGCTAGGTAACGTTTTTCCCTATTTTGTGGTTTTGTAATCGAAACTTTTGACAGCAGTTGATTTACCTATTTGTTTTGGATTTTCATAAATTGAAGTGATCAATTTGAAAAAAAGAAGATACATGCAAAATAAAAAACAATCTTTTTTGTTTTCACATTTTGGAAAATGTATGATGGAAGAATGATAAATAATTCATCCCTCCATCGTCCCTCATACCCCACCATTGTCCCTTTTATCCCTTCCATCGTTTGTCAACCTTTGGCATTAATGATGAGAACTCAAAACACAAAATGAAAAAAATAAAATATAACAAATGACCCTAAAATTTTAGAATTGTTCTAAACTTATGTTGATATATGTGCGTATGAAGAGTATGAACTTTATTATTTGACTTGCTCTTCGATGTACGCCTCTACAACCTAATGACTTTTTTTAAAAAACTAGTTGATTTTCACTCTTTGCTCTACCTTACTTTGTTGAATAAATAGTTTTCTACGAGAAAATTATACAAATATAGTGAACACTGCCATCGTTTCATATTTGGTCATATTTTTTTCATTAACGTTTTCCTATTCTTTATGTAAAATTGCATAGTCTACTTTTTCTCTTTATATTTTGCCTCTTTTTTGCTATTCCTAGTTCCACCTAAGGAAAATTTAGTAAATCATTAAATGGACGTACTAAATCATTAGATGTAGTTGATGTATCATCAAGTACACTTTTTTCTCCTTTATTTGCTAGCAGAAGATAATATTATGCACTAAGTCAAATTTTCATGCTTTTTCCATTTATATAATTCCACTATTAGTACCGTGGATGGTAGATTTAATGATAACAACATTTGATAATGAATACCTTATATTTAACATATACTAATAATTATAGAAGCCATATATATTGTGTAGTGTAGAATGTTATGTAGGTAATTGATAATCAAGATTATACAGTATTAAGATTGAAAATTCATGATGTTGATTCAAGAATATGAAGAATCATGAGTTTCAAGAGTTTAAAAATTCAAGATGTTATATAGTTTTAAAAATTACGTTAAGATTAGCCTGCGCTTATCTGATCTCCATTTAATTTTTATGAAATGCTTTTCAAAAATATTTCTGATTTCAAAATGATTTTAAATCAATTCCACTTTTTAAATTCTCACTAGAAAAAGTTTTCAAATAACCTTTGTTTTCAAAATAGTCCTTTCAAAGATTTTTTAAAAAGAATTTTTTATAGTAACTTTACTTGATTTTTTAATACTTACTAGAGTTTAATTTTTATACTTTAGCACTTTACAATTATACTTCAATTTAACTACTTATACTTATAAAGTAATTTTAATTTTATACTTATGTTGACTAATATAATTTGATTTTCAATTTATACTTTTTATGTACTTTGATTTTCATAAATAAATATTTGATTTATATTATATTTATATTTTTGATGTTATGCTTCGTATTTTGATTTTACTCAAGATTTTAGTTTTAAACTATACTTTTTAAACTCAACATTATGATTTATTAATATTTTTAGCTAAGACGTGTCAACATAGGGTTACTGCACATGTTGACATGTATAGTAAATTTTCAAAATTAGAATCTGAAAGGAAGTGTCTTTTGATAGCAGCCACATTTGTTCACTATTATATATACCTTCTTCCAATTTATTAACTTCCTTCATTATTTTTCCAAGGGGAATACATACATATATATATATACACACACACACATATACACACACACACACACACACACACACACACATATATATATATATATATATATATATATATATATATGAAAGGAGAATCTAGCCATTCTCTAAAAGCTCACAAAAACAGATTATGTAGAGATGGCTACATCATCTGTGCACAAACATAAACAAGAACCGATAAGAAAACAGGAGATACAACAGAAAAAGCGAAAACAACAAGTATTACAGGAGTAGTAGTATCCCGGAAATAGGTGAGGTTTCAGCTGCCAGTCGCCAACGATGAATAAGACGCCACAACCATCAGGAGGTCGGCGAAATCAATCAGTGAACCAAAAGCTCCATTCTCGCAAGCAAAGAACCAAAACTTCCGAGCTCAGATCACCACACTGCGAAAACATCAGGCCGAAGATACTATGTTGACGAACCCCGAACAGGTGACCCAAACGCTGAAAAGATGAAGTTAGCGATCCAGTCTGAAGACAAGCTCCCAAAACAATGCGTATGACCAAATCCAGAGCTCCACAAACCAGCGAATCAACAGCCTATAACTTCAGTCCCTGCAGTACTAGTAAACAATCTAAGCAATAAAAAAAGGGTGGAGGAAAAGGTGTGAAAAGAGTAGCGGGACGGATCCCGATAACCTAATGTTTAAAGGTTCAACGGATTCCCGCTCTAGAGGTTGCTGGAACCGATGAAACATGAAAGGTTACAGCAAGCAACCGCGAATGAGAACCAATGGGACCTCTAAACAGTCTACCACGAAAAGCAAGGAACACATCATCCCTTACCTTTCGGATGATAGAAGAGGTGTCCATAGGCACTGTAGCGACTCGCCTTTTTGTCCGTCTCGAATCAGTAATTAACCGACTCGGCTTTGCTCACACTATTATATTAACATGGGAAACCTGCTTTTGTTGCTTTCTGTGAATCAATTGCACCCATGCATGCACTAGATGAATGTTTGTGTGCCTCACTGCCCTATGACCCTTGGCACTGATTTGCTATTTTGCTATTCCATGACCGGTACTCATTTTGTGCGTGACCCTTTACACAAGCACGTTTTTTCGCACTTTAATAATTCAACAACATTTGACACATTGACCTGGTCCATTTGTAAAGGCTTGTAGCGCCCTGTGTACCTCGTTCAATGCTGAAAACACACATACCATGTTACATATACCCTATCCTCGTTGCTGCATGTATTGATACTTGTTACTAAATTTTTTATTGCTCCACTGTTGCATTCTGTTGCCCTTGCCGTGATGGTGGAGGAAAAAAAAAGCTTGCATTTTTGGGTAAACATGCGTCAACAATACCCTCCATTCCTCTTAAATACTATGTGATTGGTATCCTTGCTGTGCCATTGAATACATTCGGATTTCACCCCCCGACAACATAATTTAGTATTATATTTCTTTCCTTTTTGTGTGGCAATGTTGTAGCAGTAGTAGAATTCAATATTTCACATGGTTCAGGATTATTCATGAAACTGGTGTTGCTATTTTCGCTTCCCTGTCTTGTTGTTTATTTGCATGACACTTATTAACTGTTATATTTTCAGTTTCTATTGAAATTATTTTACTTAAACAAAGATTAATCCTGACTCGAGTGTTTTATGTTTTTGCTTGGAACGCTCAGGTTAGATATGAGTGCTGCAGATTTTTTGAAGTATTTAGCTTGCAAAACTAGAGAGGAACACAAAGATGCATACGACGCGCAACCAAAAATGTGAACTTTTGTTCTTAATTTTAAAATCGTGTACTATATTTATAAATTCTTCCGCTGTATAAAAATGTTTGTAAAACTCTGATATTTGTATAAAATTTACTCCGTTGTTAATATTGTGTCTGTGATTCTGCTTAACCCGCTAAGCAATAACGACTTGTCGTATTTAAGCTTCTTGATTCGGTTTAATTACTGATTCGAGACATTAAAAATGGCATGTAGTTATAGGCACCACGTTAAATATCGCCGTATTCCGCGAAAATCAAATATGCAAGCAGATAAGACAAGGGATAACCCGAAAAAGGATAGAACGCAATAGTTTACTTGAGATTCTGGTCCACTGGATTCTCAGTCTATCAGCGAGAGAAGACGCATTACCTCGAAGACCAACCAAGTTCCCGAAGTAATTCCAAACAGAATTGGCAGAAAATCGAAAGAAGAACAAGTGAGCTATGGATTCCGTGTCGTCGGATCCACAACACCTACAATGGGACGTTAAAGGAATGCCAATCCTCTGGAGGTTCTCGTCTATCGGTTACCCCTCGCGGAGGAACCTCCACATAAATAGAAAAACTTTTAGTGGAATAAGGACATCCCAAATGAAAGAGAAGATACGGAGATGGCATCCTCGCCGAACTCCAAGTTGCACGAATCGAGTAGGGACTACCGTCCCATCCCGATCCACTGCCATTCGAATCTGAAAAAACCTTCACAGATTGCATGCATTTTCACGTCTCACTAGCATAAGACGGGACTTCGAAGTAGTTCGTTACTTGAAGCCTGCGGTACTTAGCGTGAAGGAACATTGCCCATAAGGAATCGTTCGCTTCAAACCTAGCCCACTGCTTGCAAGCAAAAGCAGTACAGCTATCCTTTGGATTTCTGAGGCCTAATCCCCCTTCGCTTCTTAGACAGCAGATAATGTCCCAAGAAACACAATGATGACGATTAGTATTGTCCTTTTCCCCCCATAAATAAGACGAAGCCAAAGAGCGGTAAGATCTGAAAAAAGACGAGGTAGGAGTCATAGCAGCAATGACGTGCGATCCTATAGAGTTAAGCATAGACTATGTAACAACCCGTATTTTTATAACATGTTAAAACATGAAATCAAGGCAGAATTAAATTTTAAAATCAGAATCATGGGAAATGGGTTACGCCATTGCGTTCGTCTCGAAATTTTACATGAAATAGAGTCCGAGTTTTCGAAAATCGGAGTCCGAATGAAGAAGTTATGACCTGTACAAGTTTCAGCAGTTTTCAAGCAGCACTGGACTAGGGGGTCAACCATAGGGTCGACCCCCCCCCCCCCGGGTCGACCATAGGGTCGACCTACCCCCCAGGTCGACCATAGTGTCGACCCTCCCACCTTACAGGTCAACCTGGTCGGCCTGGTTTGACCCAGAACTCATTTTTGAAGCCTGAGACATGTTTTGATGGTCCGGATAGATTCTAGGGTTAATCTAAGGGCTTAACTAGTTCCTACACCTATATAAACATCCTAAGGCCTAACCTAATTCATACAAGAATTCATATGACACCAAAATACTGCTAGACTTCCTCTTGATCATGGTCGCTGCTCTCTAAACTTTTCTCTTAGCCTCCAAACTAGATTCAAACTAGAGATTAAAGCTTCTACAGCAATTCTACAACAATTCAAGAAGATAAATCAATGTCTCTGCAACGTTCTACGACAATTTTAGTTCTTAATTCATTAGCCATGCTCTGTAAGTTCTAATTATTTTCAGATTAAAATAATTAAATTTAATATGGACATGTGATGAAGTGAAATTGGACTTTTGATTCAATTCTTGTTTCTTCTTGGATCTCGATCTCGAGAACATTTCTATCTTTATTCGCATGACAAGTTTATGGTCTATTCAGCCTGTTGTAAATCAATTTTTCTTGGTCCATGTTGATATTATTATCAAGATCTATTCTTTATGCCTGAGATGATGCTTTTATGTCGTTTTCTCTCTGATCTTGTTTTTATTGCAACTTCTACCTCCCCCTATTTATTTTCTTTTGATGAACCTAGGTCAATTTTGGACCTAGGCCTAAACTACGATATACGTGCGATGGTATACGGGGGAAATATTGGAATATTGCCTAGTGGAATATATGTGTTTGGTGGAATCGAAGGCATAATATGAAAATTTGATGTTTGGGGATAATTTACCATTAACATGAAACTTGATATTTGGGTATTGTCATTATAATGGTAATTGCAAGAATGGGGATTGGTATATATAATTTGACATGGATCTTGATATATAAAATTTGATATGGATATGGATCTTGATATATATATATATAATTTGACATGGATCTTGATATATGTAATTTGGCTAGAACTTGTTACGAGTAAATTGGTGTAAACATAGTATACTTGTAATTTTGGGTATAAAACTTGATCTATGTAAATTGGGCATAGCTTTGTAAACATGTAAATCATGAATCTTGACATATGTAAAGCGGCATGAAACTTGGTATATGTGTAAATTGGCATACATGTAAAACGGCTTAAATTGAACATATGTAAATTTGGTACGAATTGGGCATATGTAAAATTTACATGTAATCTAGAACTTGGGCATATGTTAATTATGTAAAATTTGGAGTTGAAACACATATGATAATTTATGACTTAGTAGAGGTTTAATATGAACGCGCCTAAGTTGGGTTTTGGGTAATTGGCATGTATTGTAAATAAAAGACTATAACTTGGCATAACCTTATAGTGAATTATGATAATAATTTGGGAATACGTTTTGGGGCAAAAACGTGAATCATGAACATTTCTATATGTTAAACACATGAACTGATATTGGGGTTTTGGGTGGAATACGACCATTAATGAACCTTTGACACGAGGTTAGACTCAGTTTGTGGTGTAAATCTGCACGGAACCGCCTGGCAAATCCAGTAGCCACAAAGTGCCAGTCTAATGTGAGAGGTCGAAGGTCGAATTGTAGGTGTAATGGTTTATGACACGAGGTTAGACCCAGTTTGTGGTGTAAATCTACCCGGAACCGCCCGACAAATCCAGTGGCCACAAAATGCACGGTCTAATGTGAGAGGTCATGATTTGTTTGCCATAATGAATGAATTAAGGAATACTAACCATAATAAGACGTGGGTATGGTTAGAGGGTTAGGTGGGATGACATGGAAATTTGACATGAGAATATGGACCTAACCGGTATGAGTTAAGAACATGTAAAACTTATAAATGTGGGCTTAACCAACATAACTGTTAATCATGCTAATGGGTAGGTTAAGTAACATAGCTAGGTTAATGACACTTGACTGTTATAACATGACTAGCGGATGGGTTGGGCTAACTTGAATAGGTTGATAACACCCAATCGATATAACCTGATGCATGGTAGGGTTAAGTAAACACACGAGGGTAACACTTAACCATTATAATATGACTGGTGGATGAGGTTAAGTTAACATGCACTTAACCAATATAACGTGATGCGTGGTAAGGTTAAGTAACAATAGAGGGTAACACTTAACCGTCACAACATGATAAGTAGGTGGGCTAAGTCAATGTACACTTAACCAATATGACATGACATGCGGTAAGGTTAAGTTAACACAAGGGAGAACACTTAGCCAGTATAACAAGGCTTGCGGTAGGGTTAAGTAACACAAGGAATAACACTTAACCGGTATAACATGATGTGTGGTAGGTTTAAGTAAAACAAGATGAAACACTTAACCAACTTAACGTAATGGACGGAGAGGGTTAAGTACATATCGGGTTGGTGGGTAATATTAGTAAATATAGGCCCACAAACTTAACAAATAATAAGCACGCTTGAATAGGTGGGTTAAGTACATCACGGGAAGGTGGGTAATATCTGTATATATAGGCCCACACACTTAACCAGTAGGAAACCCTAGTAACGAGGACCCATTTCAGCAGTAACCCAAATCAGGTATCAACGGTACCCTGAAACTAGGCAGGGTGGGGCACGATTACTGGGCTGATTGTAAGCGGTCAAACGACGGCGGTGGGTGCACAGTGTAGGTCTACCGGGGTGCGGGCGTGCACACACTCCGGAGCAGACAACCATGGCACTGGGGACACCAGTAGTTTAACCTATGCCTTTTAGAGTTTGTGTCGGGGCTGCCACCATGGGTCTTGATACACCCCATGGTGGGACCAGCATAGGTATCTACAATCATTGGGGGCCGTATGACACACGTAGGTAGCATAATCCCTAGGTTGGACCTAGGTGGCATAAACCCTAAATCCGAGAAGTGTTCAATAGGTAGCATAATCCCTAGGTTGGACCTAGGTGGCATAAATCCTGGTTGAATCTAGGAAGTGCTCGATAGAAAACCCTAGATTAGATCTAGGTAATAAATAATAGATGTACACGTGAAAGTAACCTTAATTTCGGGGATTGGGATCACGTTATATAGATTACTAGTTGGGACACTAGTTAGGTGGTGCAGAGAAAATAGATATCATTTTAAATGGTGAAGTAGAGAAATCTTGCGATGCTTGACAGAAATCTTGCGAAACTATACTTAGTTCATCTTGAATGGGAACCTTGCAATGTTATACATGACAGAAATCCTATGATGTTATTCTTAGTTATCGTGCTTGTAGCTTATCTTGTCATCGTGCTTATGTTTACTTTCAATTTATTCATGCCATGTTATCTTTACCTGTTTTTATGCTGAAAGTCACTAGGACTTACTCAGTCTTTATGACTGACCCGTTTTGTTTCGCCTCTTTTTCTTCCGTCCCCCCCCCCCCCCGGTTCACAGGGTGGAAATACAGCTTAGTTCGGATCCTACCAAGCTCCAAGGCACTTTCATGTACTGCTTGGATTACTCTTGGCTATGGCTTGCTTTGCTTTATTGGGGAATACTACAATTTATTTTCATGCTTCTTTGTTTTTGAGCAAGACAGATATTTTAGCTATGTATTTGGGTATTGGAAGTTGATGGGCTTTTATTGTAAACAATTCCATTTAATAAATGATTTGATGTACTTCCACTTTACTTTCCGTTGTTTTATATATGTCTGTCTTGTAATATTTCTGTTCCAGTACCCATAATGCTCCACCAAAGCTAGTGCATTCCCTTTGTGAGTGACCCTAGCAGAGGTGGGGTGTTATATACTATATGAGAACCAGTCTTCCTACCTGAGAGAGAAGCGCTGCATTCCACCTTATGATCTTCCCCCTTGCTTTATCGGCGAGGTGGTCAGAAATGGCGTTGAGCTTACGACCCCTGTAAAGAACAATACCTAGGTAAGGTAAGGGAAGAGAAGCTGCCTTGAAACCGGTGAAGGTTTCAATCCAAGAAGATTTGATGTCAAATAAATATCTCGCTAGGATGAAGCAACTTTTAGCAGTATTAACAAACCGGCTTGAACACCTCTCGTACTGCTATATGAGGCCAACAAGATGACGGATTGAATGACGATTACCATTTGTGAAAATGGTAGTGTCATCAGCGAAGGACAAAGAAGAAATGACAAGGCAAACCGAGGGAATGCCAAATCGATATGAATCTGATTAGCTATCGTTGGTGAATGCAATCCACGTAGGAAAACCTCAGCAGCGATAACAAAAAGAGAAGGCGAAAGAGAATCCCTTCGACTAAGTCCCCATCCGGCCTTGAAATACCCATTGTACGATCTGTTGATGAGAACAAAGAACCAACAGTTGGAAATGAGCCTCCAAATAATATCGATAAGGGCCTCGGGAAAGCCAAAGGACCTTAATAATGAAAAACCAGGACAAACTATCGTAAGCTTTCGTCATGTCCAACTTAACAACCACATTAAAGCCTCAGACTTTCCTATCAATCTGAGAAACCAGCTCATGAGGTAAAAGAACATTATTCGTAATCAATCGTCCTTTTACAAACCCTGCTAGAGATGCAGAAGTAAGGCGCTGCAGAAACGGAGCCAGCCTAGTGGCCAGGACCTTAGATATAACCTTGTTAGAGAAGTTACACAAGTTGATAGGGAGAAAGTCCGCACAAGTACGAGGATTTTTGCACTTTGGAATAAGGACCAATTTAGTGGAGGTCCAGCTCTGATGTAGGTCTCCACCAGAGAAGAAGATCTGAATTGCCTGGCAGAAGTCCGATTGGATAATCGGCCAGACACTACGGTAGAAAACCCCATTGTAGCCATCTGGCCCACTACCACTATCCTTACTAAGAGCGAATACCTAGGTGCGTATCTCTTCCGTAGACGGAGGGACAGCAAGGTCAACACTCTTCGATGGAAGAACTAGCCTGGGAATGAAGGCAAGAAGAGACAGATCAGATTCCGAACCGAGGGAGAGCCAAGGAAGTTTGAAAGTGAGAGAGAATGGTTTCCTTGACTTCCTTGGGAGTGGAAGCCACAGAGAGATCAGATCATTGGATCTGGAGAATCATAAGAAGTCTGTTCTTCTTACGAATAGAAGAGTGGAAGAACTTGGAGTTCGAATCTCCATCGACAACCCACTTGATCCTCGCCTTCTGGCGAAGATAGTCATTCTCGATACGAAGCTCCGATGAAAAGGCTAGTTGGGTAAGGGCCCACGCCTCCTTGTTAGCTACAGAGGGATCCTCATCGAAAGATGCCTTTGTAAGTAGAATCTCTTCAGCCGCTCTGACACGGTCGAAAATATTCTTAAACACTTGACCATTCCAAGACTCGAGGCAAGTCCTGAGACGCTTAAGCTTACAGGTGAAGGCGATAGAAGGCGAGCCTTCAACCGGCAAGTTCCAGGAGTCTTCCACGACCTGATGGAATGAGTGATGAGATCTCCACATACTTTGGAATATAAAGTATGTAGGACCAGAAAGAGTACGGGGAGAGCAATAGAGAAGCATAGGAGTACGGTCCGAAAAGGTCGATGCAGATGAGAAACAGAATACACAAATGGAAGGTTGAACTAACTTTCCGATCTGAAAACTCTATCAAGCCAAGACAAAATCCAATTTGGCCCTTCTTGGTTGTTACACCAAGTGAAAGCCAAGCCGGCGAAAGAGAACTCTGTTAGCCCTGAATCGACGGTGAAGGCATTGGAATCCGCCACCGCTGCATCGCTAACAACATTGCCTCCCTGTTTTTCATCTTGGCAAGCGAAAACATTAAAGTCACCTCCTAAAACCAAGACCAGAAAACCAAAGACAGAAAGGCCGAGGACATATGACCAAAGAGTCGATCGTTCAATCATATCGCACTTAGCGTAGACAACAGAAAAACGAGGAAAAGGAAGGAAATGAGTAGGCTACCGACAACAGCTGGTTAGAGTCTAAGATAGGATGAGCAACAATGACTTTGGACCATAGGATCCAAATCTTTCCCGATACATTGGCTAAGGCACCACCAAAACCAAGAGAAAGAAAGGACTTGGTGATCCATTCCGGTCTTAACATAGGCTCCTGGAAAAATGAGTTGTCGAAAAACCATTTTCCCTCATATTTCATTACTCTTTTTACTCCTTTCTTGAAAATCCTAATTCTTATAACTATATTATGACGATTTATTAGCCGAAATTTCTTCTCTGATTTGATTCTATATCATACTCTCTCTCCATTTCTATTATGATTGATGTGAAAACCATACTTATAGGGATAATGGTAATCAGGATTGAAGGATCCAAGTCTACATCCATTATACAAACTACTCAAAATCTAAAAGAGTGCGACTAGATAGCACAGAAACTAGTTGGGCTTGATTGTAGTAGTCTAAAGCAATTAGGAGTGACTTGTTTGCCAAGAAATCAAGTTGTGTGATGACCTGTGGCATGCAAATCTGATTGGTCTACCTAGAGGTTAGTATTTTGGAGGGCGTCTCCAAGTGGCCTTGAAATAAGGAGTGTAGTTATTGATATTAATAAAGACCGTACGCAGTGGAGCTGGATATAGGATAACTCTGAATCAGTATAAAAATTCTTTATGTGTTCTTTCCTTTCCTGTATTTTTACTTTTATTGCTTTTTATTTACTTATTTAAATATGTGACCATTTAATACATATACTCGTAATCATAATCGAAAAGATTTCTAAAAGATTCGCAATTTTTTGTAAATACTATTCACCCTCTCTAGTGTTCATCTAGCCTTAAGATCCTTAATATGCATCTCTTTCATATTGTATCAGGGTATTGGTTTCCAAAAATATCATAATCTGATTTTTGAAAAGTTTAAATGGTTTCCAACATTAGTAATGTTAGTACTGTCACTAATTTATCTGTAAAGGGTCAGTCTACTACCACGTTGCCACTTTGTAATGGCAATAAAATTTTATTTATAACCAATAAGGTTAGATATTTAGAATATTACACAATTTGAGTACATTAAACCGTGGACTTGTTATGCATAGCGGGTTGCTGAATAAAAGGCAGCTGCAAAATGTAGTTCAAAGGCCATGAATATATTATTCATTAGATAGGAATCAGTTTAATAGAGTGTATGTATGTACGTATACATATGAAATTCAGAGAATTTTGTAAGTTACTCATAAAGGACTAATAAAGTTATACAAAGTAAAATTTCCATGTTAACTAATTAGTTTTAGTTATTTAAAATGAATCTAAACGAATCACTTTCTGTTACAAATAGTAGATTTCAAGATATAGTTCATTTACTTATTGCATTAGGAAAAAAAAAAATTCTCAAGAAGACCAAGTTAGAAATTTTTTTAATTCACTCACTCTCAGTTAGAATCATAAAAATTTGGCAATTGAGAGGCTGATAACATAAGCACTCAAAAAGTTGAAGAGCTAATTGGTTAATGTCTTTTAAAGCTCAAATGCAAGGTACATGAGAAAGAAAGGAAGTTGAAAAGAAACCGATAACATTCAAATTGATGGATCAGACTCATATAATGATGATAAGGAGATAACGCTGATGACAAGGAACGTCAGATAATTCCTGGGATATGGAAAATGAGCAACCCCAAAAGAAACGATTAAAGAAATCAAGGGAATGGAAATAATAGTCAAAGTGAAATCAGATTCTACAATTGTGATAAGCCAGGTCATGTGTAAAGATTCTATCCATATCTAGATAAACAAAAGACCATGCCAAAAACCACTACATTTATTAAAAAAAGGCATATAATGGAACATATGATGGCTCAGATTCAGACAATATAATGGTTCTGACACGGAAGCGCCTATATGTATATATATACTCGACAGCAATATACAATTCAAACAAAATGAAGACCAGATTTAAAATAGGTGCGAATTTACATTAAATTTTAATTTTATTGGTTGCTATGTTTGTTTGATTGCTTGTTTTAGTTGAATATTATTTTCAAAGTAACTTTTAGTTAATTTTAAGATAATGTTAAAATTAATATTCTAAATTTAAAATAGGTATTTTTATAAATATAAAAATAAAGTTTCTTACTTTTGAGAAAATTTAAACAAAAATACATATTCATATATCTAGTCATACAAATAAACAAAATTTTGGGAAAAAAAATTCAAATTATACAAAAGTACTTTGACATGTCGACAGGTCACCTGACCATATGCCGACATGTGTGCCAATACTTTAAAATTCAAAATTGAACATAATTTTGAAATTTTCCCTCATCTTTTCACCAACTCTTATGACATTAAGAAACACCTTTTTGACCAGAGAATGTGTCTATTCAATCTCTATTTATATCATATATACTGATCCTTTCTTATCATCACAATTCAAGTTCAAACTCACTTTATCAAAACTCTCATCGTCAGACAACTCAAATGGCTTCATCCTCAAACTCTTCTACCTCCATGAGACTCACCAAGGCTGTAAAAGCTGATCTTTATTACGAATAAGAGGCTATGAATACCATCATTAAATATAAGAATTATGACAAAGTCCACTCCAGTAGGTTTGTCATTTTCAATGATTTTCCTTTTAATGAGCTTGGTTCCCTTTTCAAAGATAATTTTGCTCTTTCTATTGTTGACCAATTCAAAAAGATTTCTCTTTCTATACTCTTCTAGTCAAAATGTCTTACTCTAATTTGAATGGAATGTTTTTTTTTGATGGAAATGAATATCAAGTATGAAGTAGCGCAAAAGGAATGCAAATCTGTTTGGATTACGAACTTCAGGGCAAATACTTGATTGTAAATTATCGAAACCAATCTTTCTATGTTTCAAATCGATGAAACCAATTAGAGAGATTTTCCATCACATCTTTGGAAGCAATGGAAATCTTGAATTCAAAAATCACAATTTTGTGCTAAACAAGGAACTGTTAATCTTCTTTTACAACAATCCATTACTCCTCGATTGAGTAATAATAACAACCCAACTTTTAATGTTAACAAAGCTTTTTTCTCTCTTTTTTGTCACTGCGACATAAACTGGGCACAAGTCATACTTAACGAATTATATCCTAGAAATCATTCAATCCATGAATATGCTCGTTTTCATGGAATATATATTACTCGTATCTTTAAGTATTTCAATGTCAATTTAAACGAAGAGGAATTTTCTCCTTGAGAAACCTTTCTTTCGCCAATATCTATCTTATACAAATTCTCATGATATTTGAGCTCTATGATTCACTTACCGAAAAAGAACAAAGACTCGTATGAACAACAAATATAGGACGAAGAAGAAGGAATAGAAATCGAGGAAGAAGTATCAGAAGAAGTGGAGAAAAAGGAAGAAACATCATTAGAACATGTCTATTACTTAGCCCATCCAACTACCAAAGATATTCTTATGAATCAAAAGATCATTGAAAATTAAAATATGCTTAAGCGTTCCATGAGCAAGAAATTTAACAAAATTTCATGCAAAGTGCACAGGTTCTTTGGGAAGATTGGAAGGAAGATCAATTTATCATCATAATCTTTATCTGCAACATTTTAGTTTATCTACCTTTAATTATGTTGTATTAGTCATGTATCTTAGTATATTACGCATTGTATTACTTTATGTTCCTAGTAGTTGTTGTAATCAATATTTTGTATGAACGACAATCATTTTATTCTCTGTCAAACACTTGTAGTACCTATGGAAATCATTAACATGACGATATGTATCTTAAAATTCAAAAACAAATGAGTTTTCAAATCTTCCTTATAAATATTCACATACCCTCTATGTACATGTCAACATATAGCAAGCATAAACCAAATTTTTTAATATTTTAAATTTGAAAACTACCCAAGTATCATTTCATTTCAAACAGATTTCTTATCCTATATATAGAACTCTAGACCATAAAACCAAATAAAAACATCATTTTTAACTTTTCTTCTTATCCTTTAATCCTTGAACAAAAAAGGGATCATCTTATCCATAAACTGAGTGAATTTGGATTCTTTCAAGTTTGCACTCTCTTTTGTACTCAAATATCAAAGGCATTTAGAACTTAGTTAAATGCAGATGATCAAAGAGCAAGAGAGGCACTTCGATGCGAATCGGGGGTTGATTTCCTCACTCTTTAAAGACGAGCCCAAAGCCAATCCTGAATGCGGTACAACAGAAGATAACGACGATTAGACTTCTACAAAGCAACATCCTTTCTTCGGCAAGGATGGCTGGTAGAAGTGCCAAGAAATGTCTAAATTGATTTGTTTTAATAATAGTACTCAAAGCTTGAACTGGTTTGAATTTTTTATTATTTGTATTAAAACTGCTAATGATTTTATTGATGTGGATTGTTTTATTAATTTGGATTGGACTGAATTGATTGATTCCATATTGTTTTCACATATATTTAACTTTCTTTATTTATCGTTTAGAATATCCTTATATTTTAAGTCTGTGTTAGACTCAGTCGATACCGTAGTTAGTACATTAGTAAGTATTAGTAATTTAGTTAGTTTATTCATAAATTATTGTAGTTTTTGTTGATGATAAAAAGGGGAGAAAATATAAAATATGCATAGATTGAGGGAAGCATAAATTGAGGAGGAGTTACTGTAACGACCGCGGAATTTTTGACCCCGAAAATCGACATAAAATTCGATGTCTAATATTCAAGCATCGGAAATACCAGATCATTAATAGAAAGACGTTAGAGGGTGAGAAATAGAAAGAAAGAAATTTAGAATAGAAGAAGAGGAAGAACACAACTGAACAGAATCAGAGTAAACACGAAGCTCACAGCGGAACGAATAAAATATATTATGTAACATAACTTTTGAAATACAAAGTTATATTTCTATATACGTACCATTTCAGAGTACAATTCATAACATCACAGCGGAAATAAACTCTATATATAAATAATGTTGAAGCCTCCTGCTCCACCTCCTCCAGGTATATCTGAAAAATCCCGACTACTTGACTGCCCGTACAAATTTGGGCACCCAAGAGTTTTGGGAAAACAAAACAAAATAAACTATGGGTTAGTCATGGGACTGGTGTGAATAAACTCCAACCATTTGGTTTAACTTTGACAAATCCTTTCGAAAGAAAAGGATAATAGTAAGACCAGCCCACACATAAACATGGACGGTTTTTACCTTATTATAACCCAAATATTATCAAAATTAGTACTTTTTTGATATTATAATAGTGTCTAATCATAAGTAAATACAATCTAGAAGAACACTTGCATCTCACGCTCCATATATATTGTATACAATCAAAACCGCGAGCACTTATTGGGGATAGGTTTCTAACTATGACAAGGTATGGAACCACCTTCCAATCAGTGTACTCTAGAGGGGATACACTGGAGTTCAACAAGAACATCTTGCAACTCAGCCACACATGACCGACCACTCATTTCTCTTGAGTGTATCGAGTGTCTTGTCACCTTACGGTTGCTAGCAACATAACCGTTCCTGGGAGATACAGAAGCGAAAAGAAGCAACAAATATGAATATTCTCTAGATGGTGACAGTACACCTTAATGGGGGCGACCCACATAGCCATGTTGTCTTCCCGATTTTTGTCATTTCCCGGTTGATGAGGCTTGAGGTCGTAACGTATCTTTTGACAGATCTCACCATTTACTTTGAATATCACATCGTCATACCCGCTAAATCACAAATTGATTTCTCCAAAAATATCACGGGTACAAAGCTAAGAGAAACGAATTCCTCCACCACTAACGTAAATACATTTGAAGTGATCAACTTACGCGATCTATTGGATATACTCTGTAAGACATTCATCCATGCAAATTGTCTTGGGACTGGACAAACCGAAGGAACTATTCTGTAAATCCATCTTAGGCAATTACCACCTAGGGTCTCCAAAACAACCCTTGCATAAACTACGTCTTCAATTATCTTCATCATATTTGATTCGCAACGCTAATGCCTATACAGAGTGGTTTTCAGATAATAAATCTGATCCCGGTCTCTCCGTATTGACAGGTCAAAACTTTAATAGTTGGAGATTTAACAATCAAAGGAAAAACATCCATACAAACGACGATCTAATTTCCAAGTGGAAATTTTATCGGTCGACCATCAATCAATACTGAGCTCTTTATATTAATTTAACATTAATTTATTTGTTAACCAATTTCCTGTACCCCAGATTTTTCCCCTCAATATTCTTACAACCCGTTTACCCTTTCACAATTCTCGAAAGCACATTTCCATATACCCACGACTTTTTATTTTCTATAATTAGAAAATATACCTTATTAATATTGGAAAACATTTCCATTTCTTAAATTTTTGTCGAATCATAGATCAATGCAACTCAAAGATATAGTTTGTGAATCCATTTCTTTTATTGAAAATATTGATTATAATGATAGCATTATAGTTCTTGTTTCCAAAATGTTTAATTTAAAATATAACTTTTATTTCTTTTCTTCAAATAAATAAATATATATATATATCAAATAAGTAAATAATATACGAGATTAAATCTTCATTTAAAATGGACGATAATTAATACTTTCTCGAATTTGACATTATCAGCTTCCAAGATCTATAACCTTCTTTAAATAGATTTCATATTTGATCGATATTCCGAACTTCGAAATACAACATTCCTAACCTCGAAATTATTTCATCCTTGATTAGTATTCCAATCTTCACAATATAACATTTCGCACCTTGCAATAATCTCATTCGTAAAATCAACTCAAATTTTCCATTCCATTCAAATTCTTATTACCAAACCCAAATTCCCTTATAACCATTCCCAACTGCGAAACATTTTCTTTTCAAATCTTTATTCACTTTTCTAAAACAACTTCGACCTCAAATTTGAATTGCTATTTTTCAAAGTATATAATTATCCATTTCCGAAATGTTTATGTTTTTATTTTTAAATAATAGAGGATTTGGTTATCAGAATAATTTATAATTTACTTCCGTTAACCCTCGTTTATAATTTAATATTTATAAACTCTTATTATAAGATTTCTTTAATAATCCAAATTTCCGTTTAATCTTATTTACTAAATGTAAAAGCCCCTTCACATAAACGCCGCTATGGGCTAAAATAAAAACACAATCATGTCGAACAGTGTGTAACGACTCTAAAAATATATTAACATATACGAGAAAGCTTTTTTTGTGAAATCTCAAAAATACTATTATAGGGTGTAAAATACTCCAAATAAAAAGTTGTTTATTTCCCTAATTAAAAACTACAGTAAAATTCTAAAAATTAAATTAATTATACATCTCGAATATTTTGTCCAAATTAGAAATAATTCATTTATTATAATTAAATTACCGTTATGGTTTATAAACGATTTTATAGCGACTATTTGAAAATTTTGATTTGGACGTAACTTACAATATATAAAGCGAAAATTTAATTTTTCACTTCCATAAGAAAAATACAGTTAATTAGATTCCAACGTTTGCTTGTTTCAAAGAAATCTGACTTATAACGAATCCTGTATACTTAGTTAAAGTTCAAGATGTTAAATTACGAACTACCGCGACATTATGAGCTCAATTATAATTATATTAAAATTAATACGTTCAGCGGCCGTTTAAATAATATATTCATTATTCTGATTCAATTCTAAACTAAATATCTTATACTATCTAATTTACCCAGCATTGCATAATCAACTAATTCCAACCATTTCGAAATTAAAATTATTATTATCCCATTATTTAAAATAATTAAATAATCAATGTTATTTAAATTTAAACCATTAATATTACGAACACCATATTAAAATAGTTAAATAAATTAATTATTAAATCAATAAAATTCCGGGATGTTACATTCCTTCCTCCTTAAAATAATTTTGTCCTCGAAATTGCTAATCAGTAAAGATGCTACACTCTAACTCCGAACAACCTACTGGTGGAAATTCTACTCTTCACATTCCCATAACTCAGTTCTTATACCGAACTTCTAATTCTTATATCATACTTAACAATTCATTATCCATTCCAAATGATCTATCCATCATTTTTGGACAGTCTATCATTACATCCTTATCTTAAATTCATAAGCTCTTCTGCATATCTATATTTATTCCAATTGATTTTAAATCCATTTATCAACTTCATTATTCCACTTGAAATCTCATTAACCAATTTTGATTTTCTTATTTTCAATTACAATATTAATTTATTCTTACTAATGGATATTTCAAAAATTCTGAAAATTTTCTAACACTCTAAATTTCTGAAAAATTTCTCCAGCTTCTCTTTTGTATGGCTCAATCGGTACAACTGCAACTTGCTTCTCATGGCTTTCTCCAATCAAAAGAAAATCAAATAGCTAAGCGGCTTGCCAAACAGGCTCATAAAAATCTCACACTTGGATAAAATATAAACTTGTACCTTTTTGTCGGGCATTCAACTCAATCCCTTCCATTTGTTACCCATTTCAGCAATACCAATGCATTTCTAGTTAATCGCCACTCACTTATCCTCAAATCCAATACTCTGCTTATTCCCAAGCCAAAATCCATTTCAAATTCTGGTTCCAATCCCAAATTTCAAATTCTTACTCAACATTCCATTTTCATTCCAAATTTTCTCTATTCCAATCCATTTTTTTTAATTTAAGTTAAATCCTAATTTATTTATTCACTTTTACCATTTCAATCTATTTAACTTCATAAGCTAAATTTTAAATTTTGGATTTTAAATTCATGGTTTTTTTTTTCAAACCAGCTTGAAATCATATATATTCACATATAATAATAGCAATTCAAAACATTTGAATTTTTGGACAACTTATTTCCTCAAAACTATTCAAAAACATCTTTGGTACTAATCCGTCACTTAGAACCCGAAAATGAACACCGATGATGTCCGGATAATCATCGGAATTATTTTCCAGCGATCGAAGTGAGTTCAATACTATGTCACTTCAAAACTCATTTTTAAACAATTTCATTTTCGTATTACTTCAAAATATTCTTCAAAATGTTTGGAAAACATTTCCAAATTCACCCTGGATCTTGAATTTTCCATATATAATTCAAAATTCAATTTCAACACTTTTCCCAGTTTACGGGATTTTAATTCAAAATTCTGATTTACTTCATCTGATTTATATATATTATACTTAAACAAATTCTGATTGGTTATTTATGACCAACTTGATTATAATCTTATTCGATTACAATAACAACCAACACATCAAGTATAATAAGTCCAATATATATACTTCTTTTATATCAAAATATAATTTGAGTAAAATTATTTCGTTCACCCTCTTTCCAAAACATACGATGTCGGTTCATCGTATTCGAGTGTTTAGAAATCCCTATCGATATTGTGCTGCCCCACCGTTGACCAGAATTCATAAGCCACTCCACCAATAAATCTCCACAATATAAAAATCATATTTAAACAATTTACAAATACGCTCTCTTGTATATATACACTCAAACTCAATCTAGGATATTGCTAACCTCATCTCTATTGAGTCACGCCACAGAGCTAGGGTAATCACTTAACCTTCAACTCTGATACCACTGTAACGACCGCCGGATTTTCGACCCCGAAAATCGACATAAAATACGATGTCGAATATTCAAGCATCAGAAATACCAGATCATTAATAGAAAGAAGTCAGAGGGTGAGAAATAGAAAGAAAGGAACTTAGAATTGAAGAAGAGGAAGAACATAACTGAACAGAATCAGAGTAAACACGAACCTCATAGCGGAATGAATAAAATATATTACATAACATAACTTTCGAAATACAAAGTTATATTTGTATATACGTACCATTTCAGAGTACAACTCATAACATCACAGCAGAAATAAACTTTGTATATAACTAAGGTTGAAGCCTCCTGCTCCATGCTTCTCCAGGCATATCTGAAAAATCCCGATTACTTGATTGACCGTACAAATTTGGGCACCCAAGAGTTTAGGGAAAACAAAACAAAATAAACTCTGGGTCAGTCATGGGACTGGTGTGAGTAAACTCCAACCATTCGGTTTAACTTTGACAAATCCTTTTGAAAGAAACGGATAATAGTAAGACTAGCCTACACATAAACATGGACGGTTTTTACCTTAATATAACCCAAAACATTTTCAAAATCAATACTTTTCTGATATTATAATAGTGTCTAATCACAAGCAAATACAATTTAGCAAAACGCATGCATATCACGCTCCACATATATAGTATACAATCAAAACCGCGGGCACTTATTGGGGATTGGCTTCCAACTATGACAGGGTATGGAACCACCTTCTGATCAGTGTACTCTAGAGGGGATACACTGAAGTTCAACAAGAACATCTTGCAACTCAGCCACACATGACCGACCACTCATTTCTCTTGAGTGTATCGAGGGTCTTGTCACCTTACAGTTGCTAGCAACATAACCGTTCCCGGGATATACAGAATTGAAAAGAAGTAACAAATATGAATATTCTCTAAATGGTGACAATACACCCTAATGAGGGAGACCCACATAGTAACGCCGCCTGCCCGATTTTTGTCATTTCTAGGTTGATGAGGTTTGAGGTCGTAAAGTATCTTTTGACATATCCTACCGTTTACTTTGAATATCACATCGTCATGCCCACCAAATCACAAATTGATTTCTCCAAAAATATCACGGGTACAAAGCTAAGGGAAACGAATTCCTCCGCCACCAACGTAAATACGTTTGAAGTAATCAACTTACGTGATCTATTGGATATACTCTGTTAGACATTCATCCATATAAGTTGTCCTGGGACTGGACAAACCGAAGGAACTATTCTGTAAATCCATCTTAGGCAATTACTACTTGGAATCTCCAGAACAGGCCTTGCATAAACTCCGTCTTCAATTATCTTCATCATATTTGATTCGCAACGCTAATGCCCATTCGGAGTGGTTTTCAGATAATAAATCTGATCCCTGTCTCTCCGTATTGACAACGGAAAAATGGTCAAAATTTTAATACCCGGTGATTTAACTATCAAAGGAAAACATCCATACAAACAACGATCTAATTTCCAAGTGGAAATTTTATCGATCAACCATCAATCAATACTGAGCTCTTTATATTAATTTAACATTAATTTATTCGTTTACCAATTTCCTGTTCCCTAGATTCCCCCCTCCCCCTCCCCTCGCGATATTCTTACAACCCGTTTACCCTTTCACAATTCTCGAAAGCACATTTCCATATATCCACAACTTTTTATTTTCTATAATTAGAAAATATACCTTATTAATATTGGAAAACATTTCCATTTCTTAATTTTTTATCGAATCATAGCTTAATGCAACTCACAGATATAGTTTGTGAATCTATTTCTTTTATTGAAAATATTGATTATAATGATAGCATTATAATTTCTATTTCCAGAATATTTAATTTAAAATATAACTTTTATTTCTTTTCTTCAAATAATTAAATAAATATATATCAAATAAGTAAATAATATAAGAGATTAATTCTTCATTTAAAATGGAAGATAATTAATACTTTCTCGAATTTGACATTATCAGCTTCCAAGTTCTATAACCTTCTTTAAATAGATTTCATATTTGATCGATATTCCGAGCTTCGAAATACAACATTCCCGACCTCAGAATAATTTTCATCCTTGATTTGTATTTCGAACTTCACAATATAACATCCCGCACCTTGGAATAATCTCATCCGTAAAATCAACTCAAATTTTTCATTCCATTCAAATTCTTATTTGAATTCTTATTACCAAACCCAAATTCCTTTATAACCGTTCCCAACTGCTAAACATTTTCTTTTCAAATCTTTATTCACTTTTCTAAAACAACTTCGACCTCAAATTTGAATTA
Organism: Allium sativum; assembly: GCA_030737875.1. NCBI lineage: Eukaryota > Viridiplantae > Streptophyta > Magnoliopsida > Asparagales > Amaryllidaceae > Allium > Allium sativum. The sequence goes on along the minus strand of CM060909.1, from coordinate 671,106,551 downwards.
CTATTTTTCAAAATATCTAATTATCCATTTTAGAAATGTTTATGTGTTCATTTTTAAATAACCAAGGATTTGGTTATCAGAATAACTTATAATTTAATTATGTTAACCCTCATTTATAATTTACTATTTTATAAACTCTTATTATAAGATTTCTTTAATAATCCAAATTTCCATTTAAGCTTATTTACTAAATGTAAAAGCCCATTCCTTATCCATTCTCTTAACTTACAAACTGCATACCTTGCTTACGAAACAAATCATTACACGTTTCTAAAATGTTACAATTTCTCTTAATTTTATAATTCCTATTTACAAAATTACTTTGCTCATAAAATTCGATCATAAGTTTTCATCTTTCAAATCCCATTTAAGGCCCAACTTATTCATAATTTGGTTTTTGATCCAAATTTACTTCGAACTCAATTTGCCTTTCGATCCTCGGAATAAACTCCATTGTTTCTATTAAAACGATTTCAAATTTCTCTTTGTAAATTCACGCTTAAATTTATATTTCCAATTATCTAATGATAATTATTTACTTCATTTATAAACATCATTTATAAATTTAACTACTTGCTTTTATTATTGAAACGAGTTTATAACTTCTAACTATTCGAATTTCAACTTATATTTGGAAAAATAAATTTCCGTTTTAAAATCTTAAAATTTCATTTTATGATATTTTATATATCTATATTTTTGGGCCAGTGATATTCAATCAGTTCCAATACACAACAATCAACCATAAATTATTTAACGCGTCGTATGACACTAAAACAAACAATATAAATTTGAGGAATCCAATTGGATCCCTCCAACATGTTTCCCTGCATCCACAGATGTTAATCAATATTAATTTCATATCAATATGAAATTATTAAATCAGTATCTAACCAACGACTTTATATACATAACTATAACCCAGGTCACGGCTGTTCAGAAAAATTACGACAAAAATATTCACGAAAACTCACAACAAAAAGCTACCCGACTCCAAACCTCATGCTAAAACTTAATACGACCCTGGAAACTCAAATTGAACTCCCTAATTCACGAATGGTTCCCGCCAATAGAAACTCATTCGAACACCAAAAATTCCACTTAGGCACGAAGAGGAAACTTGGAGGATCTCACATATCTAAGTTTTCGAGATTTATAAGGGAATAATAAATTTTGTTAAATTTATTTTAGTATGTCGACATAGTTCTCAGAAGAAAGAAAAATGGGAAATAAAGAAAGAGAAAGAAGCAGCATTCTTGCTGTAGGAAAAGGAATGGCGTTACTGTGTATTTATAGTTTTGAAGCCGTGGCCATCACGTTGTAGAGTGATAGGTAGTTTTTGCTACGTGATGAGTTTTCTTTTCGTAGGATTTCTTTTTCTCCTCGTAGCTGTTGCGTAAAAAGCTGAGAATAGGTTAGCAGTAAGCTTTGGCATGTGAGGTATTTAATATATACATTAGAGACTTATAGCTTAAGGTACGGGTAATAGGATCTACACGGGGAACATTAGTCTGGTACAACTTAGCAGCTAGGTGATGTGAAAATACATGGAGCGTTTTACTTTGGTGAGAAACATGATAGGGGACGGTAGGGGTGGGCGTGGTTCGGTTCGGTGCGGTTTGGAGGTCAAACCGCTTCCACACAGCATCAAACGGTTAATCAAAAATACAAACCATTATACTAACCGTTTGAACGATTTGGTTTCGGTTCGATTTCGATGTAATACGGTCCGGTTTTGGTTCGGTCCGGTTTGAACCCATATTAAGTATGAAACTAGAGAATTACTTCCATCAACAATCAATTTATGATTGGATGACGTTGTGTCACCTGAAGGTTAAAACACATAGTGTTATCTTGAATTGATATAACTACAACATACGCTGAATATAGAATATGTATATGGTTAAAATAAAAAGTTAGATAGGAATTTGATAATTTTTTATTGTAATATTACCGGTGTAGCTATGCGGTTCGGTTCGGTTTAATACGGTTTGATAATACTTCAAACCGCAACCGAACCGTATCGTTTCGGGTCAGTTCGGTTTGGGTTGTTAGCGTTAGAGAGAGAATCTGGTGCGGTTTTCCGCACTGTTTAAGCGGTCTGGTCTGGGCGGTTTCGGTATTGCGGTGAAGTTTATGCCCACCCCTAGGGGACGGCAGTAATTGGGTAGGTTGGGATAGATCTGTCGTGCTGTGCATGTGTAATGACAGATAAGGTATCTTATGAAATGAAAGAAGAAGAAGAAACTATGCCTCTATGTTCTGCGCAAGTTCCCTTGTCCATGAGGTTTTAGGAAAAAACAGGTTTCAGCGGTAGGGTAGTTCAACGTCCCAAAATGTAGGCAGTCGCATAGGTATGTGCTAGGAAGGGTATTGGGCATTTAATGGATAAAGACTAGGTAGATATTAGGTGTGTAGAAAAATTTGTGTGTGGTAAACTTAACTGGTAGTTATATATATAGAAATGAAACTTTATTGTGTAAGTAAGAAAAAGGTTCAGTTGCCACTTTTCATGTTGTGCCAAACTTCCTGTACATGCCTTGTTCTACCGTAGAACATGTGCAATTGGATTTTGTTTTGAGTTATAAAGTTCAACGTTTCCATTATATAAAATTCCATTGACATACACGCCGCTATGGGCAAAAAATAAAAAAACAATCATGTCAAACAGTGTGTCACGACTCAAAAAATATATTAACATAGACAAGATAGCTTATTTTGTGAAATCTCAAAAATACTAATATAGTGTGTAAAATACTCCAAATAAAAAGTTGTTTATTTTCCAAATTAAAAATTAGTAAAATTCTTAAAATTAAATTAATAATACATCTCAAATATTTTATCCAAATTCGAAATAAATAATTTATTGTAATTAAATTACCGTTATGGTTTATAAACGATTTTATAGCAACTATTTGAAAATTTGACTTGGACGTAACTTACAATCTATAAAGCGAAATTTTCATTATTCACTTCCATTAGAAAAATACAGTTAATTAGATTCCAACGTTTTCTTGTTTCGAAGAAATCCGACTTACAACGAATCTTGTATGCTTAGTTGAAGTTCAAGACGTTAAATTATGAACTCCCATGATATTATGAGATCAATTATAATTATATTATAAGTAATACATTCAGCAGTCGTTTAAATAATATATTCATTATTCTGATTCAATTCTAAACTGAATATCTTATACTATCTAAATTACCCAATATTGCACAATCAACTAATTCCAACCATTTCGAAATTAAAATTATTATTATCCCATTATTTAAAATAATTAGATAATCAATGTTATTTAAATTTAAACCATTAATATTACAAACACCATATTAAAATAGTTAAATTAATTAATTATTAAACCACTAAAATTCTGGGACGTTACGGTTACTGAACTTAAGAGGACTTATAAGAGAGAAAAGGTGTCTATAAAAATGGTTGTCATCAAAAAAAAGGAGAGAATATTAGTACCATGGGTGATATTTTTGATGATAACAACCTCAGGTAATGAGTATTTTATATTTAATATGTACTAATCATTACCCAAGATATATATTGTATATTGCAGAATGTTATGCAAGTAGTTAATAATCAAGATTGTATAGTATCAAGATTGAAGATTCAAAATGTTGATTCAAGGATATGAAGACTCATGAGTTTTAAGTGTTTAAGAATTCAAGGTATTATAGTGTCCTAAAAATTATGTTAAAACTCAGGTTGCACTTATCGGATCTTCATCCAGTTTTTACATAACGATTTTCAAAAATAATTCTAATTCCAATTATTATTTTTAAATTAAATCAAATTTCTCTTTTTAAATGCTATTTAGAAAGTTCTCAAGTAACCATTTTTCAAAATAATCCTTTCAAAGATTTTTAAAAAGAAAATTTTATAGTAACTTTACTTTGGTTTATACTTATAAGATTTTAATATTTAAACTTTACTATTATACTTTGATTTAACTTCTTATAATTTAAAAGTAATTTTGATTCTATATTTACTTTGATACTTATACTTGATTTTCAATTTTACAGTTTTTATATGCTTTTGTCTTCATAAATAAATATAGTTTTACTTTATACTTATATCTATATTTTTACATTATACTTTATATTTGATTTTTCTTAAGATTTTAATTTTAAACTATATCTTTTATACTCAATAATTATGATTTAATAACAATATAGTTTTAATATTTATATTTTTAGTTTTATATATTTGATTATACATAGTTTTATTATACTTTTACTTAAATTATTTTACATATTTTTAAACAAGTTTTCTTAACTATTATTATGCTTAAATTATACATTTACTATGATTAAATATGTTTTCAAAGTTTTAAAAAATTATGTATTTGTTTATATTTTCAAAACAATTTCAAAACAAAATAGTTTTATTTTTTAACAAAGACAAATCAACATAGAGATATTACACATGCCAACATGTAACCGTACATTTTTAAAATTCATATTTAAAAGGAAGTGTCTTTTTGCGATAGTTTGTTTCTAACATCCATATTCCTTGACCCTTATATATACCATTCTTCCAGAAACGAGAGTTATTTGCTTCCTCCAAATTTCTTCATTCTCTTTACTTATGTCTTGAAAATCTTAATTTCTATAACCATATTCTGCCGATCTATCAACATGATCAAGTTATTTCTTCTCCAATTTGATTGTACATCAAACTCCCTACACTACTACCAAGATCAAAATGCAACCAGAGTTATAGAAGCACTTGTATCAAGATCGAAAGATCCAAGTCTGCATTCATTATACAAACTACTCAAAATCTATAAGGGTATGACTAGGTAATTACGAATCTAGTTGGGTATGATTGTGTCCGTCTAAAGCAATTAGGAGTGACTTGTTTTCCTAGAAATCAAGGTGGATGAGGATACATGGCTCGTAAATCAGATTGGCTTGCCTAGAAGTCGATATTCTGAAGGGTGTCCCCTTGTGACCTTGAAATCAAGGAGTGAAATTGTTGATATTAATAAAGACCGCACATAGTGCGGAACTAGATCTAGGGTTACTCCGAACCAATATAAAAATTCTTGGTGTGTTATTTCCTTTTTTGTTTTTTCACTTTCATTGCATTTTATTTACGTATTTGATTATGTGATCATTTAATATATATACTCATTGTTAACCGGCATTTTGGTCTGGTACCTGAAAGTACACAAGACACCCTCGACTTAACACATCACGTGGAACTAAAGCCGAAAGGGATGCTTAGAGGGAATGGAAACAGGATGAAGAGGGATCGTGCCAGCAGAGACCTCGCGGCACCCCAAACTCCAATTTGTGCAGCCTTCGAGGTATGGAGCACCCTCGAGGTGCGCAATCTCGCGCCTTCGAGGTGCGAAATCTCGCACCCTCGAGGTGTGAAATCTCGGCCCTCGAGGTGCGAAATCTCGCACTTGCGAGGAACAAAATTTCGTACCTACGAGGAGCGAAATTTCGCGCCCCGAGCCCAGGTGCGAATTTCTGCATGTGGCCCCCTATTTCTACCAACTCCTACCTAACCCCTACCAACTCCCTTCCTATAAATACCCCATGACTTCACACTTGAAAGAGGTTGGAATTTGAGACCTTGGGACCTCTAGAGAGCTCCATTAATGGCATATCCCATTTGAGGAAGAATAAGGACAAAACTGTCCCTTTCTTGAGATATTTAATATATGATAATTATGACATCATATATGAGGATGATGACATCATGCCTTAGAGGTGACATCATATAGCCCTAAGGATGACATCATATAGCTTAATTATGACATAATCTAGCATAAAGATGAATGTAATGAATATAATGAGATGTCATGAGAGGGTCTCAACCTTGTAAGTTTTTTTGATTATTTATATTCCAACAACGCTTCAAAGTGGACGTAGGCCCCTCGCGAGGCCGAACCACTATAAATCTCTTGTGTTATTTACAACTTTTCTACTCTTGTCTGTGCAACCAAATTAACTATTCCCAGTAATTGGAATGTTTGGTGTTTACGACATTTTTTGCCGTCAACATTTGGTGCTTTCACTGAGAAAACTCGAATTTTGCGCCTTTGTCGTCATTGTCATCTTGACACCCGACGAGCTTGAGGATCCTTGCTAAACCTGCTGTCGAGACCACTTACGATGGTAAAGAAACCAAAGAACGCAATGGTCGGCTCTTCAGCCACAGCTGAGGCCGATACATCCCAATAACCTCAACCAATGGACATCCCGGCCACTAATGAAACCGTCCCTCCTACTGTGGACCCCGAAGCGCCTGTGACACAAACTCAAATCCGCGCGCTTAATGAAAAATATGAGAGCATGATGGTCGATCTAAATCAAGCATTAAGGAATAACGTCGACCTTATATGACAACTTCAAGGAAGTCAGCGCATCGTCGCTCGACTTCAACTAACTCGGAACAGTGCTCGACCCTGACCAACCATATTGGAAAATTCCTCTTCCGAGTTGAGGGGTCCGCATCAAAGAAGGAGGTTTAGCCTCATCAACAACGTCGCTGCCCACACCAATGCCTTCGACAATGGTAATGGCAATAGATACGCCAACGACAATGGGAACGGCGACCTAACTTCCATCGCATATAGCGATGGGGCATAATACCGAGACCGCTCTCGCTTGATCATCAATGACGGACTAGGTCCTACAAACCAACCTCTTCCTCGAGATAATCCGACGGTCGCTAATCAGGATGATGGGCCTGCTATTCCAACAGCCTGCGTTCCTTCAGAACAGAAATCGCATCACCATGCTCCACCTCACCGTCCACACCATGACCCAATCATAGATGTCGAGGACATGGAGAAAGACGATCCGGACCCTCGCACCATACTCTTTCAGTTAGCGAAAGGTGTCCTCCCTACTTCCAAATTCGGGGTGTGGATCGATCGGAAGCAACCAAAAAGCCTCCACGCCTTCTATGAGAAGGCGGATTAGTATTTATGCCAATAGGAGGCAAGGCACAACCGACTCTTAGCCACCAGTCGCCCCAATAGCCATCAAGCAGGCGCTACAAATAACAACCCGGGAAGAAAACAAGTAGGAGAGCCCTTTGATCAGAACAAGAGGCAGTACCTAACAGGTAAAGACCAAACAATGGTAGGCAAGACCGCCGGAACAACGATCAGATCCCGACCGAGCCAAGAAAGCCTAGCCCTTACCGAGCCTTCGAGACATACACACTGCTAAATGAGGATCTAGAAACAATCTACTTGGAGACATGCAACACTTTTCCATATAAGAAGCCACGCACTAGTGAATCAACCGATCTTGAGAAAACCACTAGGAGGTACTGCCGATATCATGACGCATACAGCCACAATACCAATGAATGTCACCAGCTCAAGGATGCAATTAAAAAGCTTATCTACGAAAAGAGACTTGAGCAATACGTCCAAGAGCCTTTCCCTCCCGAAGAAAATCCAAAGCCTCAGGTGCCAGCGCCTCAGGCAGCCGCCAAAGCAGCTCCAGATCCATCTTACCCAAGGCATGGGATCGTAATCAACACCATATGTGGCGGACCTTATCCCACACATGATAGCTTCCGAAAAATGGAAGAGTACGTTAGTTTGATAAAGCATGCTACTTATGAAACTTTCTCCGCACTCAATGAATCCGCCCCAGCCATTCTCCAAAAGACCATGTGGGATGACATCGTCTTCCGCGAAAGAGATTCTGTTGGGGTGGAAATCCCAACCACCGATCCATTGGTTATCAGTGCTCAGATCGGTGCGCTTCTTTCTGAAAGGTATTGATCGATTCTGGAAGCTCAATCAACATCATTTTCAAAGCTTCTTACGACCAGATGAATTTAGAAACAAATGAATTAAAGCCATGTCGCGCCACGATCCCTGGCTTCAATGGGGCTTCTAGTTCTCCAGTAGAAGTGATCAATTTACCTATGGAGTTAGGCGAGGGGGATCGGAGCCGGGTCCCAACCCTCACTTTCGTGGTTATAAACATTGATTACCCTACAACGCTTTCCTTGGGAGCCCTTTCCTCATAGAGTTTCAGGTTTGCATATTGCCATGGTCTCTCCTAATGAAATTTCTGACAGAAAACGGGATTGGAATAGTCAGAGGCGATCAAGTAAGCTCTAGAGAATGTTATGCAATAGAATGGAAGAACGCACAGAATAAGGACGAGGGAAAAGCAATGCCCATGCCTTCTTGTAACAAAACTATTTCTGAAACACCCCACCTCCATTAAGGTCACTCACAAAGGGAATGCCTTAACTTTGGTGGAGGTTTATAAGTAAAAGCCACAGATGAACTCAAGACAGATATAAATACACATATTTTAAACCGCGGAAACCAAACAAACTTTTATTTCATCAATACGTGTATCAAACAAAGATTTCCATAATTGTCTCAAAATACTTTCAACATTACAACCTCATAACTGCCTTGATTATTAAAGAAGCATGAAAACATAAATAAAGTGACAAAAATCCCTATAGTGATATACAAAGCCATTATCCGAGCAAGAAAGATCCAAATCATACATCTAAGTTCTTGGTGCTTGTAAAGAGCCTGACTGAGTTAAGCTGTTTACTCCCTGTGGACCTGGGGGGGGGGACGAAAGAAAAGAAGACGAAAAGAAAATAGGGTCAGACATAAAGCTTGAGTAAATCTAGTAACTCTTCAATATGTGAATAAGAAAAGGATATGATGGATATAAACTAAAAATAGGAAAGTGTCACAGGCTAAGGAAGTGTCGAATGTACTATCACACCCATACTATATCTCTGCACCTACTTGAATTTATTCTAACTAACACCCCATGGTGAGGGTGAAGTGATCCCATTCTTGTTAAAGATCGGCTCCTACTCGTGTTAACATGTGTCATACGGCCCCCAAGAATTGTAGATACCTATGCTGGTCCCACCATGGGGTGTATCAAGACCCATGGTGGCGGCCCCGACACAAAACTAGAAGACATAGGTTATACTACTGATGTCCCCATTGCCCTGGTTGTCAGCTCCGGAGTGTGTGCAAGCCCGCACCCCTTTAGACCTACACTGTGCACTTACTGCCGTCGTTTGACCGCTTACAATCAGCCCAATAATCGTGCCCCATCCTGCCTAGTTTCAGGGTACCGTTGATACCTAACTTTGGGTTACTGCTGAAACGGGTCCCTCGTTACCAAGATTTTCTAGTCAAACATGTTAAGTGGTTAAGTGTCTGTATTTACCTAACCCCACCCATCAATTCTTGTTAACATGTTTAATTTGGTTAAGTGTTATAGTTGACTTAACCCTACCATCTGTCCTTAGCCTCTTAGGAGCACCAGACCACTCACATTAGACAGTTATTGCTACGGTTACCGGATGTGTCGGTCGGTTCCGGGCAGGATTACACCGTAGCTCAGTCTAACCTCGGGTCCTTATTGGGCTCAATGCTTAACCACCCACATTGGATAGGTCTTGTTGTGACTACTGGACAGCCGGGCAGGTCCGGGAAGGTTTACATCACAACTCAATCCAACCTCGGGTTAAGCATATCGTGTTTTCTAAATTTACATACTTTATTACTATTCAACTACATGTAAATGTCATATCTTTTATTTTTGGGTATTTCAATTCATACCGCTTATGTGTCATAATCATTGGCATGTGCTAAACATGCCAACATATATTTTCATATTTTACACCCAACGTTATTACCCCCGTTTGTTTGCAACGTTATAACATGTGTTGGGCTTGTCACAATTCAGCCCAACTTTATAAACGTGAGGAAAAGGGGAAATCATGAACATGTAATACATAAAGGTGTGTGGCGCATGAACTTACAATTTGGCGATTCAACTAACATATAACATGGGTCATGTGAACTTGCATTCGAATCAAAGTATGACTAAGTATGTGACATATGAAATGGCATAGTTTAGGCAAATACAAACTTGTGTTTAAACATGTTAACTTGGCATAATATCGACCACAAAACTAGCATGTTATATATTCATCAAAATGTACAATTTTTACATCTAATCATATAGCCTATTTCAACATGAACTTGCATAGTTTATGAAACCCAAACGATGTTTGACATAGAACCAATTATATTTTGCAAATAAACATGAACTTGCATAGTTTATGAAACAAAGATCTAATTATACTTGCAAACATATATCTAATTATACCTGCCAATAAACATGAGGATGATATCATAGGGTTTTGGGTCATGTAGGCATAAAATGTCTATAACATGTTTACACAAATTCTAATTTAGACTAAGGGAATATACATAGTCCATGCCATCGACATATACAAAAAGGGATAAATTTCTAGTTTTTGCCACAAGCTTGCAAGTGCCATTGTTTTTCATATATCATTGTTCAATAGGCTTGCATCAATTAATTTATGCCACAAACATCAATACACAAGTCATGATAGAACCATCACAATACACAAAGACTATAACAACACGATTCTATTTTCATTTACATCGAATCACATCACAGTTTTTATTCATATTTTGAAAGGTCACTATACTTACAACGTGTGATGAATTCTTTTTTTCTCATTTTTGTTTTTCTGATTTGGAGATGCTCTCCTTTGGGTAGAAAAGTTGCGTTGAATGATTTGATTAAGCTTTGATCTTCTTTTAATTTGATTTGTCTCTTAGGCTTGTTGGCTTGTCTCTAGGCTTTCTAATTGACGACAATTCCTAGTTCCTCTCCAGCAGCATGACGGCTTTTGTATTCTATTATTTGTGTGAATTTAGGGTTAGACTTGAGTTGTATTTATAGAATTTTAAATTGTTTTGAGCCGTCGGATGAAGATAGGAGGAATCCAGACCATACAAAGTTCAAAGAGCCACTCAAAAGGTGACACGTAAGCCCTAGTGACACAGCCAAGCATCAGAATTCGACCAGACCCTGACCAGGCCAGCCAGGACCTGACCAGCAGGTCATTCTGACCTGGGCGTACTTGGCAGGTGCACCAGGCTAAAAATGTACTGGCGCACTTCCCAAGTGCGCCAGTTCATTTCTGTTCTGGCGCACTTCCCAAGTGCGCCAATGCATTCTGACCCGTTTTCTGGTTTTTCGCCCAACTTCGTTCGTCCATATCTTCTTCATACGATATCCGTTTTACGCAAACTTGGACTCTATCTCAAGCAGAATTTCGAGATGAACGCAATGGCGTAACCCATTTCCCTTGATTTCATCATTTATAATTAATTATACTTTAATTCGTGAAGCTTAACATTATAGAATTCACGGGGTGTTACATTCTCCCCCACTTAAAAGGATTTCGTCCCTGAAATCTTCAAGTTAGGAAGAATGTATATCCTACCATCCAACAGTCCATCTACTCAACCAACAAACACAGGCATCCACTGTCCTTAAAATACTTCTATTGCTTCATGATCATATGCATAGTGTGTGTACATGTCCTTAACTAATGCAGAAATCAGGCGGTCTACTGATTCAGTTGACCTCCTTAATGCGAATCATGTAAGTGTCATGAATCCATTATGTATGCAAATTCTTCCTACTCATAATTCTACATGAGTGCACAACTATTCATACAAATGCGACGACCATATGACAACATATCAAGTTTACAACCATATACAAATAAGAATACATGTATGCATATGCAGTATGAAGTGATTGAGCCGATCTAAGACCTAGGTTGTGTGTGTATATGCATCCACGAGCAACCACTAGCAACCACTTGCAACCACTTGCAGCCATCAACCATAACATGTTTCAAATACATGTTTACATCCAAAGGGGTTTCTACCTAAGGATAAAGGATAATATCGAGGAGATACACCTAAAAAGATAGATACAAGCACAACTTAAGAAAAAGAGAGGTCAAAGATGTACCCTCAAAAAGAAGAGGGTAGGCAGCGCGTATTCTGTCCTCAGTTTCCCAAGTCGCGTCTTCCTCGGCGTCGCTCCACGGAACTTTAACGAGTTTGACTTCGCGGTTGTGTAGCTTTTTCACTTCAGTTCCTATGATGCGGGTTGGAACTCTCCTCACAGTTGCTTCACGTTCCACTTCGGCTTCTTCTAGAATGCTTGGCTCCACCACTTCCGCTGATTCATGTAGACATTTCCGGAGATGAGAAACGTGAAAGACGTGAATTCCAGCCAATCTTTCAGGTAGATCTACTATATAGGCCATTTTCCCAATCTTCTCGATGATAGGGAATGGTCCTACAAATCTTGGTGCTAGCTTTCCTGCGGATCCAAAATGAACGACGTTCCTTAAAGGTGATACCTTAAGGAAAACCCTGTCCCCAACCTCAAACTCAAGGTCGGTCCTTCTTTTGTCGGCGTAGGATTTCTATCTGTCTTGGGCAGTCTTCGTTCTCCTACGTATCAAGTCCACTTTCTCCGAAGTCTCTCGAATCATAACTGGTCCAAGTATAAGCTTATCTGTAGACTCATACCAACAAGTTGGTGATCTGCACGGTCTTCCATACAAGGCTTCGAAGGGTGCCATGCCGATGGTAGCTTGGTAGCTGTTGTTGTAGGCATATTCCACTAAAGGAAGGTGATCCTCCCATGTCCCTCCAAAGTCAAGAACGCAATGTCTTAAAAGATCCTCTAAAACTCTATTCACCCTTTCCGTCTGGCCATCTGTTTGAGGGTGATAGGCCGTGCTCAAACATAACTGTGTGCCTACAGCTTCTTGCAGACTCCGCCAAAACTCGCTTGTGAAGATAGGGTTTCGGTCACTAACAATGCTGGAGGGTATCCCATGGAGACGAACTATTTCCTTAAGATTAAGAGATGCTAGAGATGAGGCAGTCCTCCTACTCTTGATAGGTATAAAGTGGGCGCTTTTAGTAAGCCTGTCCACTATTACCCAAATGCTAGTGTTGCCTCTCCTCGACTAGGTACTCCATCAATGAAGTCCATTGAAATGCTATCCCACTTCCACTGTGGGACCTCTAGAGGGTGAAGTAGTCCTCCAGGCTTCTTTTGTTCCACCTTGACCCGTTGGCAGGTCATGCACTTAGAAACGAAATCTGCCACGTCTTGCTTCATGCCGCTCCAAAAGAAAGTCCTTTTTATATCCTTGTACATCTTATCACCGCCAAGGTGTATAGTCATCTTGGAATGATGCGCTTCCCCGAGAACCTTCTTTGTTAACTCCCTTGCTTGTGGGACGCATAATCTTCCATCTCGTCTCAGCCAACCCTTATCATTGATGGCGTATCTACTGAGGTGACTAGAAGTCTCACCCCTAATAAGTTTATCAATCACATCAACAAGCTGAGGGTCTTCACGTTGTGCTGCCCCTATTGAGTCTAAGAGAGTAGGGCGTACTTCGAGAGATGCTAACAATCCCGGTACAAAATACGAGGAGGGCCTAAAGTTGAAACTGGCTATATACTCCAAGTTTTGCCTTTCCCCAAAGAGAGGGCTTAGGGTCAGTTTCTTTCGGGCCTAAAGTTGAAACTGGCTATATACTCCAAGTTTTGCCTTTCCACAAAGAGAGGGCTTAGGGTCAGTTTCTTTCGGCTCAACGCGTCTGCTACCACGTTGCCTTTTCCGGGAGTATAGGAAATTTCAAAATCATATGAGGCAAGAAACTCCATCCACCTTTGCTGCCTCAAGTTAAGATCCTTCTGGGAGAAGAGATATTTCAACGATTTATGGTCAGTGTATAATTCAAACTTCTCACCTAGGAGATAATGGCGCCAAGACTTAAGTGGAAAGACAATGGTGGCCAACTCAAGATCGTGGGTTGGGTAGTTCTTTTCATGAACTTTCAATAGTCTTCTGCCATAAGCTACTACCCTTCCTTCTTGCATTAGAACAGCGCCTAGTCCCGTTCCACATGCATCCGTGTATACTGTGAACATTTTTCTTCCATCTGGCAAGGTCAGAACTGGGACTGTTGTGAGAGCCCTTTTTAATCGTTGGAAAGCAATGTCACAGTCCAAATCCCAAGCGAACGCCAGATTCTTCTTTGTTAGCCTTGTGAGTGGGGCTGAGATTTTCGCGAAATTCCTAATAAACTTTCGATAAAAACCGGCTAGCCCAAGAAAGCTTCGAACTTCGGTTGCATTTCTTGGTGTCTTCCAATCTTGCACTGCCACCACTTTCGCGGGGTCCACAGCCAACCCTTCTTTGGACAATATATGCCCAAGAAACCTTACTTCTTTTCTCCAGAAGTGACACTTGGAGAATTTGGCTTTTAGTTGATGTGCAAGGAGAGTATCCATGATTTCTTTCAGATGCTGAGCATGTTCTTCCTCACTCTTTGAGAAGATTAAGATATCATCTACGAAGACAACCACAAATTTGTTGAGGAATTCTCTGAACACCCTGCTCATTAGGTCTACGAAATAAGCGGGTGCGTTTGTCAAGCCGAAAGGCATGACAAGCCACTCGAAGAAACCGTCTGGGGTTCTGAACGCTGTCTTATCAATGCTGTCTTCAGCTACTCTTAGCTGATGGAACCCAGTTGCCATATCAAGTTGGGAGAAGACCGTCGCACCTACAAGCTGATCAAACAAATCGTCGATTCGGGGAAGAGGGTGCCTATTTTTCTTGGACAATTTGTTTAACTCCCTATAGTCGACGCAAAGGCGAAGCGAACCGTCTGCTTTGGTTGCGAACACCACTGGAGCACCCCATTCCGAAATGCTCTGTCTAATGAACCCCTTTTCGAGAAGTTCTTTAACATGCTTACTGAGCTCCTTTCTCTCCCTTGGAGCCATGTGTCTGACAGGTAAATCTACAGGCTTTGCGTTATCCACAAGATATATGCGGAAGTCTATTTCCCGCCTCGGAGGTAAGCCTTTCACTTCCTCAAAGACACCCGAATATTCCCGGACTACTCTAACTGATTGCAAATTCTCATCAGAGGCATCAAGCGACTCTAGATAACTAAGCATAACAGCATTCAAGGGATTACAAGAAATTTCTAGAGTGTTACCAAGCCGAGTCAAGAGTCTAACTACTCTTTTCTCACAGTCAATAATGGCACTATTACTGGATAACCAGTCCATGCCTAAGATCAAACCATATCCCGAGAAGCCCAAGACAAAGGCATTACAACTAAACTCAACGCTGAGAATAGAGATTTTCAAACCAAAACAAACCATTGACAAGTAAGAGGAGCCCCCAATTGGATTTGAAACTACTAAGGGATCTTCTACCATACTAGTGTCTAGATGCATAGATTCTACTAAGGCAGATGAAATAAAAGAGTGTGATGCGCCAGAGTCAAAAAGTGTACGAACTGGATGATCATAAAGATAGACTACACTTTCTACAGAAATATTACTACCTCGTTCCTGCTGAGGTGCCACTAGCGCATGAACCTGACCCCCTGAAGTGGATCCGGCTTTCTGTCCCTGCCCTTTCTTCTTTGGGCAGTCCTTAGCTTGGTGCCCAGATTCTCCACAATGGAAGCAACCACCCATCTTCGCCTTCCTTTTCCGGCAGTCTTTTGATATATGGCCCACAATGCCACAGAAATTGCACCTTCTCTTCTCACGGGGCTTACTGTTCCTCCCTCCTTTCTTGAAGTCTGTTTTCTTTGCTTGCAGACCTTCTTTCTTCTCTTCCCCCTTAGTTTCTTTCTTGTCGTGGTCTTCCTCGTGTACCAACGCCATGTCCACCAGGCTTTCATAAGTCGCACCCGTGGATACATGGGTCATGGCAAGGCTGTGTAGAGGCTCATTCAAACCTTTGACGAAGTGAAGTGCCTTCTTGTGTTGGAAATTTACTAAGTCTAGCCCAAATCTGGCCAGCTGATTAAACTGATTAACATATTCCCTGATCGTCATGCTTCCCTGTTTCAGAGTTAGAAACTTTTCCATTTGCAGGCTTCTTTCGGCTTGGGAGAGGAATTTCATCTCAAACCTTGTCCTGAAGTCTTCCCATGTTTCCACCGCTCTCTGAGCATTAGTAACTTCCCACCAATAGGAAGCTTCATCCTTAAGTAACCATACCGCAAGTTGTATCTTTTGCCTGTCATCCACTCCAAAGATGAAAAACAAATCCTCAGTCTCCTTTAACCAGTTTCTTGCTCCAACAAAAGATTTTGTCCCATAAAAGTCTTTTCCACCCATAGCCTTGAAGTCTCAACATGTTTTTGCAAAGGCATTTCCAAGAGGAGGCGGAGGAGGAGGAGGAACCGCGGCCACTGGAGGAGGGATGTCTGCTGGGCCCGCGCCATTGGCCCTTGCTTCTAAGTACCTCCTAAACCAGCCGGGAATCGGCACTCCTTCCGGAAGGTTAAGGTCTCCAGACATGCTGAAACAGAAAGGGAAAAATTCAAAACGAAGGATAGAGAAGGATAGATAGGGCACATGGCTTTGGGGGATTTTGTCTTTTTATTAATATAACACTTTTTCTAAAAAAATGCTTCTTTAAACTTTCTTTTTGAAAACAATTTTCAAAAACTTTTATCTTGTCTGGTAAACCTATGCTCTGATACCAAGTGAAACACCCCACCTCCATTAAGGTCACTCACAAAGGGAATGCCTTAACTTTAGTGGAGGTTTATAAGTAAAAGCCACAAATGAACTCAAGACAGATATAAATACACATATTTTAAACACCGGAAACCAAACAAACTTTTATTTCATCAATACGTGTATCAAACAAAGATTTCCATAATTGTCTCAAAATACTTTCAACATTACAACCTCATAACTGCCTTGATTATTAAAGAAGCATGAAAACATAAATAAAGTGACAAAAATCCCCATAGTGATATCCAAAGCCATTATCCGAGCAAGAAAGATCCAAATCATACATCTACGTTCTTGGTGCTTGTAAAGAGCCTGACTGAGTTGAGCTGTTTCCTCCCTGTGGACCTGGTGGGGGGGAACGAAAGAAAAGAAGACGAAAAGAAAACAGGGCCAGACATAAAGCCTGAGTAAATCTAGTAACTCTTCAATATGTGAATAAGAAAAGGATATGATGGATATAAACTAAAAATCGGAAAGTGTCACAGGCTAAGGAAGTGTCGAATGTACTATCACACCCATACTATATCTTTGCACCTACTTGAATTTATTCTAACTAAAACCCCATGGTGAGGGTGAAGTGATCCCATTTTTGTTAAAGATCGGGTCCTACTCGTGTTAACATGTGTCATACGGCCCCCAAGAATTGTAGAAACCTATGCTGGTCCCACCATGGGGTGTATCAAGACCCATGGTGGCAGCCCCGACACAAAACTAGAAGACATAGGTTATACTACTGGTGTCCCCAGTGCCCTGGTTGTATGTTCCGGAGTATGTGCATGCCCGCACCCCGTAAGACCTGCACTGTGCACCCACCGCCGTCGTTTGACCGCTTACAATCAGCCCAGTAATCGTGCCCCACCCTGCCTAGTTTTAGGGTACCATTGATACCTAACTTTGGGTTACTGCTGAAACGGGTCCCTCGTTACCAGGATTTTCTAGTCAAACATGTTAAGTGGTTAAGTGTCTATATTTACCTAACCCTACCCATCAATTCTTGTTAACATGTTGAATTTGGTTAAGTGTTATAGTTGACTTAACCCTACCATCTATCCTTCTTAGGAGCACCAGACCACTCACATTAGACAGGTATTGCTACGGTTACTGGATGTGCCGGTCGGTTCCGGGCAGGTTTACACCGTAGCTCAGTCTAACCTCGGGTCCTTATTGGGCTCAATGCTTAACCACCCACATTGGATAGGTATTGTTGTGACTACTGGACAGCTGGGCGGGTCCGGGAAGGTGTACATCACAACTCAATCCAACCTCGGGTTAAGCATATCTTGTTTTCTAAATTTACATATTTTATTACTTTTCAACTACCTGTAAATGTCATATCTTTTATTTTTGGGTATTTCAATTCATATCGCTTATGTGTCATAATCATTGGCATGTGCCAAACATGCCAACATATATTTTCATATTTTACACCCAATGTTATTACCCCCATTTGTTTGCAACGTTATAACATGTGTTGGGCTTGTCACAATTCAGCCCAACTTTATAAACGTGAGGAAAAGGGGAAATCATGAACATGTAATACATAAATGTGTGTGGCGCATGAACTTGCAATTTGGCGATTCAACTAACATATAACATGGGTCATGTGAACTTGCATTCGAATCAAAGTATGACTAAGTATGTGACATATGAAATGGCATAGTTTAGGCAAATACAAACTTGTGTTTAAACATGTTAACTTGGAATAATGTCGACCACAAAACTAGCATGTTATATATTCATCAAAATGTACAATTTTTACATCTAATCATATAGCCTATTTCAACATGAACTTGCATAGTTTATGAAACCCAAACGATGTTTGACATAGAACCAATTATATTTTGCAAATAAACATGAACTTGCATAGTTTATGAAACATAGATCCAATTATACTTGCAAACATAGATCTAATTATACCTGCCAATAAACATAAGGATGATATCATAGGGTTTTGGGTCATGTAGGCATAAAAGGTCTATAACATGTTTACACAAATTCTAATTTAGACTAATGGAATATACATAGTCCATGCCATCAACATATACAAAAAGGGATAAATTTCTAGTTTTTGCCACAAGCTTGCAAGTGCCATTGTTTTTCATATACCATTGTTCAATAGGCTTGCATCAATTAATTTATGCCACAAACATAAATACACAAGTCATGATGGAACCATCACAATACACAAAGATTATAACAACACGATTCTATTTTCATTTACATCGAATCACATCACAGTTTTTATTCATATTTTGAAAGGTCACTATAATTACAACGTGTGATGAATTCTTGTTTTCTGATTTCTGTTATTCTGATTTGGAGATGCTCTCCTTTGGGTAGCAAAGTTGCGTTGAATGATTTGATTAAGCTTTGATCTTCTTTTAATTTGATTCGTCTCTTAGGCTTGTTGGCTTGTCTCTAGGATTTCTAATTGATGGTCATTCCTAGTTCCTCTCCAGCAGCATGATGGCTTTTGTATTCTATTATTTTTGTGAATTTAGGGTTAGACTTGAGTTGTATTTATAGAATTTTTAATTGTTTTGAGCCGTCGGATGAAGATAGGAGGAATCTAGACCATACAAAGTTCAAAGAGCCACTCAAAAGGTGACACGTAAGACCTAGTGACTCAGCCAAGCATCAGAATTCGACCAGACCCTGACCAGGCCAGTCAGGACCTGACCAGTAGGTCATCCTGACCTGGGCGCACTTGGCAGGTGCGCCAGGCTAAAAATGTACTGGCGCACTTCCCAAGTGTGCCAGTTCATTTCTGTTCTGGCGCACTTCCCAAGTGCGCCAGTGCATTCTGACCCTTTTTCTGTTTTTTCGCCCAACTTCGTTCGTCCATATCTTCTTCATACGATATCAGTTTTACGCAAACTTAGACTCTATCTCAAGCAGAATTTCGAGACGAACGCAATGGCTTAACCCATTTCCCTTGATTTCATCATTAATAATTAATTATACTTTAATTCGTGAAGCTTAACGTTATAGAATTCACGGGGTGTTACAATTTCAGCATAGCAATCAGCGGCATCTGGGCCTTGGCTCAGGTGCCACTACCGTCTTTCCGAAGACCTCGACCCACGGAAGGACGAAAAACTTGAGTACAAAAGGGCTACCCCGGTCGAATCTACAATAGATATTCCCGTTAATCCCGATGATCCATCCATAGTTCTATAGATAGGATCGCAACTCCATCCCACAATAAAAGAAGATCTTATAGATTTCTTGAAGGCTAACCTAGACGTGTTTGCATGGACTCATTCCGAAATGAAAGGCATCGACCCTGCGGTCGCTTGCCATTGCCTAAGTATCGATCCTACGATAATTCCAGTTAAGCAGAAGCATCGCTTCTTGGGACCCGAGAGGTCTAAAGCACTTGAGGAAGAGGTAGACCGTCTACTCAACAACAATTTCATTCGCGAAGCCGATTACCCCGAGTGGGTCTCCAACCCCGTTCTGGTCAAGAAGGCCAACGGTAAATGGCGAACGTGTGTTGACTTCTCTGACCTAAACAAAGCATGTCCCAAGGACAGCTTCCCACTTCCAAAGAATGACCGACTTGTTGACTCAACCACCGGATACCAGCTGCTATCTTTCATAGATGCCTATTCAAGCTACAATCAGATCCCAACGAACCTTCATGACCAGGATCAAACCTCTTTCATAACAGACCTCGGACTTCACTGTTATCGCATCATGCCTTTCGACCTCAAGAATGCTGGAGCTACTTATCAACGAATGGTTAATCGACTCTTTAAAAACCAAATCGGGAAGTCCATGGAGGTGTACGTGGATGACATGTTGGTAAACTCAAAAGTATCAAGCGGTCACGTCCATGACCTCTCTGAAATGTCCAATATCCTTCGTCGGTACAACATGAAACTCAACCCCTTGAAATGCTCCTTCGGAGTCGCTTCAGGAAAATTCTTGGGTTTCATCGTCAACTCCCGGGGAATCGAAGTTAATCCAGAAAAAATCCAAGCTATTCGAGATATCCAAATCCCCAAAAACATCAAGGATGTCCAAAGCTTAAATGGAAAGGTTGCCACTTTAAGTCGGTTCATTTCCAAAGCCACCGACAAGTGCATTCCTTTCTTCGATTTACTTTGAAAAGGGAAACACAATTTCGAGTGGATGCCAGAATGCATTTCTGCATTCAAAGAACTTCTGGATTACTTAGAGCGACCGCCTATCCTATCCAAGCCCATGTACCATGAGGACTTATGCATTTATTTGGATGTTTCTATGCAGGCAATCAGCTCGGCATTAATCCACCTTGAGGACCGCGTTCAGCGAACCGTATACTACATAAGAAAACGATTAACATGAGCAGAGAAGAATTACCCGAAGCTGGAAAAGCTAGCATTTTGCTTGCTCATTTCCTCTTGGAAACTTCGATCATACTTCCAGTCTCATCCTATAAAGGTTTTCACCGATCAACCGCTACGACCGGTCCTGCAGCGACCCGAAGCGTCTAGACGGCTGTTAAAATGGAGTATGGAGATGAGCCAATTTGAGATAATGTTTATTCCCCGCTGAACCATCCTCGTACATGCTCTGGCTAAATTTATAGTATAATTCACTGCCCCTGAGGAGACTCCAGCAGAAAACACGGAAGCTCCCGGTATTCACTGAAATTATTCATGGACGGGTCCTCCAACAAAAAATGCTCCGGGGCCGGAGTCGTGTTCATCACCCCTGAGGAACGCCCAATATGCTACGCACTAAAACTAAATTTCCCTACTACCAACAATGACATGGAATATGAGACCTTGATAATCGGACTTAGAATTGCTATCAAGCCTAAACTAAAGACAATCCAAATCTTTTCCGTCTCGTAATTCATCGTGCACCAAGTAAAAGGGGAATATCAAGCTAAGGGAAACGACTTGCCCTCTACTTAACCAAGGTTCAGGAATTACTCACTCACCTCGACCACTTCATCATCACTCACATACCCCGAGGACAAATTGAAAAAGCAGATTCAGTATCCAAACTAGCAAGCTCCGAGGACCCGCAACTTTTGGGGTTCGCCCCCGTCGAAGTGCTCAACTCCCCTAGTATCAAGCAAATTCAGACTGAGGCAGTCATGAGCACCAAACCCGAACCGGAATCTTGGATGACACCAATTAAGAATTACCTACAAAGCGGGACCCTCCCGGGGAGCTACAAGGAAAGGCGAGCACTCACCCGCCAATTGGCTCGCTATCTTCTTATGGATGGGATTCTCTACCATAGAGGTTTTCCATCCCGTTGCTCAGAAGTGTAGCCCATCATGATGCCATCAAAGTCTTAACTAACGTACATGAAGGGGAGTGTGGTGACCATACTGAAGGGCAAACCCTGGCCAAAAAGATACTTGGACATGGTTATTATTGGCCCACGCTTGACCAAGGCGCCGTAGACTATGCTCGTAAGTGCGACAAGTGCCAGTGTTTCTCAAAGATCCCGAGAGCCCCGCATATAGAATTAACACAAATGATCAGCCCATGGCCATTCTCCATGTAGGGAATTGACTTCATTGGAACTATTCCAATGGCCAGAGGAGGGGAAGATACGCCATCGTCGCAATTGATTATTTTACCAAATGGGCAGAGGCCGAAGCCCTTGCCACAATCACTACCAAGAAGATGATCAACTTCGTTGTACACAACATCATTACTCGATATGGGGTCCCTCAAGCTATAATTTATGATAATGGCACTCAATTTGAGGGCTCCGAATTCAAAGCCTTCTGCCAGTGGCACAACATCGAAAAGAGATTCTCGGCAGTGGCTCATCCTTAAGCCAACGGACAGGTCGAAGCGGTCATCAAAGTTATTAAGTCCGTCATCAAGAAGCGCCTGGAAAAGGCTGGGGACATGTTGGCAAACGAACTTCCTCTAGCCTTATAGGCACATCAAACCACCCAAAAGACAACAACCTGACATACTCCCTTCACCCTCGCCTACGAATCAGAAGTCGTCATTCCTATCGAACTCAAGCTTCCATCTAATAGAGTAACCTATTTCAATCCAAGGACAAACCAAGATTTACTTTTAGGATCACTTGACTTGCAAGAAGACAAAAAGGAACTAAGCTGATCTCCGAACTGGTGCCCAACGACAACGAGTCGCCCGATACTTCAATTCTAGGGTCCGCCATAAGGACCTCAACGTAGGCGACCTCGTCTTAAAGCGGGTCTTCCCTCCACCAAAAGGCCTAGCTCCTCGTTGGGAAGGTCCATACCCCATACATTGGAAGCTCAGCAATGGATCTTTCAAACTCGCAACTGTGGACGGAGCTGAACTCCCAAGGGCATGGAATGGTGAACATCTCCGCCGCAACTTTACATAACTTAGTACACAGTTATTTATGCTTTCCAACAATGTTTTGTTTTCTAACAATTCAATGCATTGTAAAGGCTATTACTGCCAAAGTTATTAGTGGAAATGATGTTCAACTTCCCACCTCTTCCTGTTTATGTTTACTCTGCACATGACGCATTTAATAAATCCTGACAACAAGCTTACGTTCAAATAATTGGTTGTCGTGTTGGTTTCCAAGCACGGAGTCGGCGTTGCCGTCCGAGTCTCGAGCCAACCTCGAGATCAAAGCACAATGGCTATGATCGGCACCCCGAGGACGGGAACCGGCAACGCTACTCAAGTCACTGGCCCGCGGCGCGACCGAGTATAAATAACCACAAACTCGAATCCCGGCCCTGTGCCGAGACCGAGGATAAATCATTCCACGCCCAAGTCCCAAGCGACTTGGGGCCACCCAACTGCCAGACAAGAGTAATGTACATCCCTCCCTCGGCTACGGGTACTGGTCGAATCTTGGCGCAGCACCGCGACCGTCCCTTAAACCGTTTCTTCCCCGAAGCTCTCAAGGATGAGTGGTAGCCCATGGCCACGATCGGACCCTACGGGATGATGATCCATTTTTCTTTTCTCAGGTGAATAAATGACACATGCGGCTCGCCTAAACCCGATGAACGATGGGAGAGCCACACACCGGAAGGACTGTACAATGTGACGTCATACGCCTTCGCTACACTTAGGATTAACCCCAGGAAACCCAAATACAATAGGCGCTCAGCCTGGCTTCACAAACTACGGGTTTCCTGAGCTGAGGGAAACTTACTAGAAGCCTATGCTCTATCACATCCCTCCGGAATAATGGACCCGGAGCACGATACACCATCACACCCCTTTGGAATAATTGACCCAGAGCGCGACACATAATTTTTGTTGTTGTTGGGTGTAACGATAAGTACGCTTATGCAAGTACGGGACGCCCGAAAATATAAGAAGAACATCCAAACACTTAACACAAATTGCAATCTTTACTAATTCATATTTCCATTTCAACACACACATATTAAAAACAGACTGAATTTCTAACATCTTTCTTTCCAATGACATGGTGTACATGAGAACCACGTCATGTCTTGAAAACCCAAAAGCGAGGGTCGTACTCACGTAAATTATCGGCCTACACAACCAAAACAAACGGTAACTACTACGTAGGTTGCTAACACTAATCGTGTTTCTTCCTCTTGTGCTTGTTCTTTTTTGCAGATTCAGTGCTCGATGGTTCATCCTTTGCACCGGGCCTCTTCTTGCTAGACCCAATCCTTCCCTCTCGGCCCTTCCGAGAAGTGGTCGATTCATGAGAAGCCGAGAGATGCTTCTCGTCCTCCTCATCGCCGCTAGAGATCTCGGTGACGTCAACAAGGGAAGTATGCAGCGTAGGTACGGGGGCACTACCGGCAGCAAGGCCTATTACAACGCCACTCTTCTCCGGTATCTCCTTGCTTTCTCGCTCAACTCGTTCCTTGGCTTCTCTAGCAGCCCGATGCTCAGCCAGCTTCTGGGATCTATGCGGCATGTCACCACCAGCCTTGGCTTTCTCAAGGGACCCGGTAGTCCTCTATTGTGCTTCATCGCCATCTTTCCACTTCTCAACCATCTCAGCGGCTCTGGCCTCGATATTCTGCGTGGTATTCATTAGAACCTCCTTCCTGATAGCCTAGCTATGCCTCTGCTTCTCCTCCATCTCTTCATGCTTAGCCATCATTTTGGCTTTTTGGGTCTCCACCATAGCAGCCATCAAAGGAACATCAGCCTCTACTGGGCCCTAGGCAGCTGCACTTTGCCCATCATCCACCTCTCCTTCCTCGATAAAGGTATCGACCATGCTGGGGGTTAACCGTATATTCGAATAGGTATCTAATTAATTGTCACCCACTCCAAATTGCATTGCCGCAAGGCCTGGCCCAGATTCAATTGTTGGTGAGACCACGAGGGCAGGGCCCGATGTCATGGTCAATCCAGGAAGGGATGTACATTGAAAACATAACCTTTTAGTCTACAAATTCGGTAATTACATCATCCTCAGGGATGCATGGCAAAAGAAATTTACCTATGGATAGGGATGGTGTTGAAATGTCAAGAGGGGTACTGGTGGTATAAAATGAATCCGGTCTCTCCTAGTTCAGGATGCTCATGGTCATATTCGATCGGAACCTAACTTGAAGCTGCGAGATCACTCACTATAATCGATTCAGGAGCCGATGGCCGATAGGAGCTTGCTTCGACAAATGCCTCCGCTACCACAACACTCTTAGTCAGGATAAACTTCCCTTTCTCAGTAGTAAGTCTCTCCAGCCTCTCTCTCTCTTGGCATCCTCACGCAACAACCTCCTACCTTCCTCCAGCTTCTCTCGCTCTTCAACAGTTAAGAGATCAATCGAGAGTTGACGTTTATCTAAAGTTCGCACTTCCACTTGGCGTAGAAAGGTCCCATACGGAACCAACCTTTCCTAAGTCCAGGCTAGTTTCCGGGCATAATCGTCAACCCACGAGAGTCCATGGAATCTCAGAACTTTGGCATACATGATCTGGATATCCTCCACTGCAGACGATTGCACTTAGAACTCTGTGTTCTCCAGCTCCTCTCTCAGTTGCTCCACCTTTCTCTGATGTGCCTCTCTCAGTCCATCCATCGTCCCCAACACATCACGATTACTGGTTTCTGTGTCCTCCTTGGCCTTCTACATCTCCTTAAGCTGCGTCTTCAGGCTGTCATCTCCGCTCGCAGAGCAATTTTGTCAGTTTGGAGGTTGAAGACTCGTGCATTTTCCCTTTCCAGATCGGCGCATACTTTATCCACCTCGGCTTTGTCTCTTGTTAGGGCCGTGTTCTGGGTAGTAAGATCGGCTATAGTTTCCGTGAAAACGGAGCGTGAGTGATCAGCCTCCCTCTTGAGGGCCTCGTACCCTTTCTTTATCTCGGCTACAGCAACGAGATTCACAAGTTAGCATCTAAAGATACGGGAATAAATGACAATGTGCTCACAGTACAGGGAGAAAACTTACCAATGTCCGCGTTTAGATGAATGGCAGTGGTCTTCTCAGCATCAATAGTTAACTGCTGATTCATGAGCTACATATTCTTCCTCTTGATCAGCTCCGATAGATGAAAGGAATAGGCAGTAAGCTCATTAGCCTGGTGGTACGCTTCCTTCACATGCATCCAGACCTCTACGGAGTCCTTAGCGGGATACGGGCAAAGGTCTGGAAGGACCATCATCTCATCAATAATGTCGAGGGAAAGTCATTTTCAACCATGCCCTCTGTTCCTCCATAGAAAGCCTTTGTTGCTCAGAAGTCGCTAGGTCCCGTGTCCTGGTTACGATCGCCCTCCCCGATCTCGGTTGGGCGAGTGGTGGCTTCCTCGGAATAGGGGCAGGAACCGCGACACTTGGAGAAGCTATCAAAGATGGATGCCGAGAACC
Source organism: Allium sativum (assembly GCA_030737875.1). NCBI lineage: Eukaryota > Viridiplantae > Streptophyta > Magnoliopsida > Asparagales > Amaryllidaceae > Allium > Allium sativum. The sequence continues at coordinate 671,080,296 of CM060909.1, read as the reverse complement.
CCCTAAGTTAAGTCAAGAGTCTCCCTCAGACATGCAAATAGAAGGGGGAGGACGAGGAGTCAGATATCGACGAGATCGGTCCTCATCCCGGTGTCCACTGCCGCGGCTGATCGGGGGTGGAATGCCATACAAGTTGGTACCTCTTCTGAAGCCTTCAAAGAAAGGATTCCTACGGTGTGGGTGGCCTCCACGACCATAGCCTCGTCCTCTGCATCCTCTAGCCATGTCACCTTCAAAGAAATAAAATGAAATTAGTTATGTCGCACGCTCAAATAAGCCATTATGCTATGTAGTGTTAATGAGTGTATGCCTTAAGTATTCTCTTAACGAACCAGATTGTGATACACTCGAAGGAGTTAAACCCTCTGCAACAAGAGATAATTCATCCATGACAGCCGGAGTCGGCCGTAGAGATACGTCAAGATCAAGTTTATTTAGGTCATCGAACTGACGCTCGTCCTCGAGTGGGGTGGCAGCCCCAGGAGAAGCCACCGAAGACAATGGCCTGATCAACTCTCCCTCCCCCATCCCTCCAGTCGGGGGAAGAACAGGAGCACTCAATGGGCCCTCATCTCCAGCTGCAGGCTCCTCACCATGATCCCCGTCTCTACAGACGTCTCCTTGGAACTTGACGACCTTTTTCGGTCGGGGCCCAGCAGAGGGCATCTTTCTTTTCTGACCAGAGGTCGCAGGGTCTTTTGCCACAACCTTCTTTAGTACACCGCTAGCCACTACGGGTCTAACTACTGCCCGATCGTCACAAAGCAACCCCACACGGCGAAGGTGCTCTTGGCTTGTCATAGTTTCCGTTTTGCGGAATTCCTCAGGGATCGCCATCAAGTCATTAAGGCGTTGCCTATACTCGTCACCGGTGGGTGCCTCTGGATTCCCTACCGCAATCAAAAAAGGAAATGATAAGGCACGAAATCCAAGAATTTCATAATTGGGAGCAAAGTTCGAAAGCACTTACTCCTTTCAATCCACCTCCTTGCAAATCCAGGAGGGTGGCGCACAAAGAACCAGTCTTGTTTAAACACCGATGGCCTGGGCCACGTCCCTCTAAAGAATTTGGTGGCGGCTGTCGCTTCCAGGAACCATCGGGAAGGCGATCTTTTAGACGTCCTTCTCAGGCTGAAGAAATATCGAATGTCCTCTCCAGTGGGTTCCATGTTCAAATACTCTCGGTTTAGAACGTAAGTACCTAGGAGCGAAGAGTAAGCATTTGGATGCAGTTGCAAAGGCTCAAGGGGGAAGTAAGACAACATGTCTCGAATAAAATCATTGGTCGGGAGCATGCACCCTACAAAACAAGCTTGCTTGTTCCAGGCAGTTAAACCCTCGGTTGGTGCATGAGGCCTTCCACCTTTTCTTGATGCATGAGCGTCACCCGCAGGTATATTAAACTGCTGAGCCATTTTCCCAACTGCCGTAGCATCCAGGCGCGATGGCACCGAGTCCATTGGATTTTCCAAGATAACGGCATCAGATAGCATATCCGGGGCTACTGGGCCCACTGGTGCTTCTTCATTCATAATGTCCACATTCTCGACCTCTTCATGTATGACCGGGGAATGTAGCCTCTCAATTTATTCCCCGTGATCGGATACTTTGGGCGAACTGGCCGACTGAGAAGGAACGGATTCTTTGGTAGTCTTAAGCTCGCTGCCACTTGAGCTACCACTATTGGTAGAATCAAATGAAGGTGACGATAACAGGGAAGCCTCGGCTTCCAGGATTTTTCTCGTCTTTTATCTTGTTTGCATGGTTAACTATACTTTAAGGCACCAGTATTAGAAATCGCACTGGAATAACCTGTACCCCTCATGTTGGTGAAAAATAGCATGTGCATCCTGTGTGTGCAAGACTAAGGTATACATAGGAAAGTCTAACAGTCCAACAGTTCATTCATAGTTCGGATATATGCACTATCCTATGTGAAATATTCATGTCCTTGTCCGCACAAATACTACCATATGCATTCGTACAATCACGCAAAGCAAGTATGTAATGTGTAAACTTAAGGGCGGGTAGTCAGGAGATCGAAGTACCGAACCCGAAAAACGACACTCCACCGAGGCGTGGCACAATGTAGTAGGGCTAGCAGACAACCAAAGGACCGCGATAAGAAAGAGTGGCTCCAACAAGCTTCGAAGTTCGAAAAATTCAAACCCCGTTGGGCTTGAAAATTTGAACCACGGAGATCGAAACTTCGAACCCCAGGCTAGAAGATTTGAACCCACCAAGGTTCAAAATTTCGAACCCAGAGGGTTCAAAACTCCGAACTCTAGAGGTTTGGAAAGTCGAAACCCTCGGGTTCGAAATCTAGAACCCTGGAGTTTCGGGGATTCGAGTCCACGGAGGCATGAAATTTCGAACCCCAAGGGTTTGAAGTTTCGAACCTCGAGAGGATCGAAATTTCTTACCCAAGTTGGGCCATCAACTCTCTCTCCTTCGCGTCGTACCACTCTGACCAAGCCTCGACACCTCAACCTCCTTCCTTCTCGCGCCTCGACCCCGTACCTTACCTGAAAATCTAAGTTCGAAAATTATAGGGCCTCGAAGCTCGAAATTAATGGCGGTCGAGATAAAAAAACAGTGGAAGGAGGAAATGAGGAGGGGGAGCTATTTATAATAAAAGGAAATAGTCCCTTCGCATTCCTGAGAAATTCGAACCATGGATTCGAAATTTCGAACCCACATTTTTGAAATTTCGAACCTCCCAGGTTCGAAATTCCAAACCCACGAGTTCGAAATTCCGAACCCCTGGGGTCGAAATCTCGAACCTTAGTGGTTCGAAATTTCGCACCCCACCAAAAAAAACCCCAAGTTTGAAACTTCGTGCCACATGCTTATAAACACGTAGTCATTGCATATACTGGCCTCATGGACACACGGGGCAACACCTTGCGAATACTTAGCGACGTGAGCACGATGGCATACCCACGATAGCTCGCTCGCAAACCTACAGCGAACGAGCCCGTCGGCTAATGCGTGTTTTCCTTTAAACTTACAGGACAAACCAGCAACTCAATTACTACTTCAACCAATCCACAGCACATCATGTCAACACAAGACGTACTTTGGAGGGTAAATGTTAACCGGACTTTTTGTCCGGTTCCCAAATGTACACAAGACACACTCGACTTAACATATCGTGTGGAACTAAAGCCGAAAGGGATGCTTAGAGGTAAAGGAAATAGGATGAATAGGGATCGCGCCAGCAGGGACCTCCTGGCACACCAAACTCCCATTTGTGCAGCCTTCGACGCATGGAGCCTCACACCCTCGAGGTGCGAAATCTCACGCCCTCGAGGTGCGAAATTTCACACCCTCGAGGTGCGAAATCTCGCATCCTCGAGGAGCAAAATTTCGCACTGCGATGAGCAAAATATCGTACCTATGAGGTGCGAAATTTCAAGCCCCGGGACGAGGTGCGAATATCCCGTAGGCGCAGGCTCCAGGTGCGAATTTTTGCATGTGATCCCCTATTTCTACCTACTCCTACCTAACCCCTACCTACTCCCTTCCTATAAATACCCCATGACTTCACACTTGAAAGGGGTTGGAAGTTGAGACCTTGGGACCTCTGGAGAGATCCATTAATGGCATCTCCCATTTAAGGAAGAAGAAGGGTAAAAGTGTCCCTTTCTTGAGATATTTAATATACGATAATTATGACATTATATATGAGGATGATGACATCATGCCTTAGAGGTGACATCATATAGCCCTAAGGATGACATCATGTAGCTTAATTATGACATCATTTAGCATAAAGATGAATGTAATGAGATGTCATGAGAGGGTCTCAACCTTGTAACTTTTTGTGATTAATAATATTCCAACAACGCTTCAAAGTGGACGTAGACCCCTCACGAGGTCGAACCACTATATATCTTGTGTTATTTACAGCTTTTCTACTTTTGTCTGTGCGACCAAATTAACTATTCCTAGTAATTGGAATCTTTGGTGTTTAGAAAATTTTTTGCCGTCAACACTCATAATCGTAATCGAAAAGATTTCTATAAGATTCGCAATTTTAAGTAAGCATAGTAACATTATTCACCCTGCCTCTAGTCTTAATCTAGCCTTAAGTTCCTTAACCCGCATCACTTTCATCGGCTACTATGTCCACTCAATGATTATCTATTGTATCGTCACTCAAATAATAATATATTATGTTTCTTTATTTGTACAGCTTGACCTTTACTGTGACGACCTGGAATTTTGACCTTTGAAAATTGGCACTTAATACCTTCTTGTATTCAAAATGTCGGAGATTCAAGTGTCAGATTCCTAGTTGTATAGAGATATAACACATTAGAACGGTCACAATGAAATAAAACAACTTCTCACTTATATAGCATGAGATACATCAGAGTTTACAATGGATACAATATCAGAGTACGAAACATATCCATGACTATAGCATAACAAAAGAACAGCGAAAATTGACTAAACAGTGTGAATCCAAAAACAGACTCCATCTTTACCTAAATAGCTTCAAATCACAAATGCCCATAAAAATAAGATACTCCGAAGAAAATAACTAAAGATACTCCACATCAATAGCAACTCCACGAAAGCAAAATATATAGTAGAAAAGCTCCAAGACACAATATCCAAACACTGCTACTAAACCTGACACTAGTCTGTCCATGTGGAAAATTATGGGCACCCAGAGTTTTGTGGAAAAACAAAATAACTCTAGGTCATGGGAATGCTGTCAACACTCAATATATTTGTTATGTGCAATAATATTTGCAACCCTTTTTTAGGAAAATGAAACCATCATATGGTCTCGAGGCACACACATAATGCAAACGCACACCTGGGCGAGGTTTCTCCTTGTGATTGTAAAAAATGCTTGACACATGAAAACTTTTTTGATATTATTATTAGTGCATAGTGTGAAAACTCTTTCGCTAGTAAATGTATCAATATTAGCTAGCATGATTCCCCATCCCATTATACTGAAGTATTCCTATCGGTAACCAGTAAGTTATACAACTGAAATCGTAAAGGCTCGTAGTGGAGATTGGGTTTTCAACAAATGACTAGGCCTTATCTACGATGGGTATGCCTCTAGAGGGACTCCCTAAGAACCAAACATGATCACTACCAACATGAGGTTAGTCTCTCCCTTACTTGATTGATTAGATCACGCCTAGTCATCTCCCAGTCGTTACCAACCTTTAAATGGGGTCCCAACATCAACATCCACCAAAGTATAAGTCGTCACATAATTAATATTTGGGATCCATACCATGGAACACTTTTTATCTAGAAGGAGATGACTACCCATTTCTTACTGCATCTTTTCCTATTCCGGCCATTTCCAAGGTGTGAGACTTGACGAAGTCTCGTTATACACAAAGCTATGCTTAAATAAGCTATGCTTAAATAAGCCATGCTTTAATCATCAATAGCTCATCACTTAAGCATGTCACATTATCCATTCACTACATATAACTGATATCTATCAATATATAACCTCTAATATCATATGTATTAAAGAAAGGTGTTAAGCTAAGAGAATAAATTCTCTGCCACCACATAGATATATATATATATATATTTTATAAATATCAGTTGCTATGCAGTTAATTTAAATGTCAGACACACAATCCATAGAAGTTCATTCTAGTCTGAACGAAACCGAAGGAACCTTATTCTTCGTCCAGTGAAGGAGAGAGTTCCTTGCAAATTAAATCTGGAATTCCTCTTAATATGTTCGGACTACTTGCAACTAACTGATATAAAATCAATCTGCAAATGGAAGCTATCCGTTTGAGACATCCAAAGAGTAGCCCTTCCGATGCGAAGGTTCTCGGTCTTCAACACCATCTTCAATATGCTCATTTGCTTCAAAGTATTATTTTATTATTCAGAATGGTTTTTAGATCCAAATAATGATCTCGGTCTTTCCGAATAACAAGCGCTATTTTAAAACCATGTGGATATACATGACAAAATCATGTCTCAACCTATACTTAATGTTTGGAAACTCCAATTATCATTTAAAATAATTTATTGTTCATTAGAAATAATTTACCAAGGTTTGGAAATATTATAAAGTTAAAACCCTCTAAATCTCAATATTGAATAAAAAGTGTCATAAAGGCATTAGTTTAAATAAAATGATGTTTATATTACCAAAAAAATCATATCTTTAACATAAATCACTTTTAAATAATTAATTATGATTTTACAAAACTCTTTCTATTTTTAAATAATTTATAATAGCAGCTTACCATTATGGTCGACGAACTATAGTTACAATGATTTTTTTCGAAAATGTTTTAAACATAACTTAAAAATTATATATCGAAATTTAAAATTTTATTTTCTATTTGAAAAGTAATATTATTTAAAACAAATTTCCGGTTTTTGGAAAATTTGATTCAAATTGCTCCAGTTATAGCCGTTTAAAGTTAGTGGTCGACATTCGTGAACTACTGTTGTGCGACACATCATATTCTGACCGTAATATAACGTAATATACAAGTTATTTCGAATTATTTCAAAATATTTTAGAAAACCATTATATACTTATATTTCCAGTTTTCCTTATTTTTAAATGAATAAAATATTCATTTATATTACCGATTTGGTCTGAGACTTAACCGATGTCCCATGTAGAACAATATCTATGTGTGTGACAAGTGTAGTGAACATACTATCACTATTATAAACCACAAAGAAACCATTCATCCATCACACAAACATATATTTAACAACGTATATATGTTGTATAAGTGTTTGCCAGTGAATGCTTATACCGCAATAATTATTAATTAACCAAATAATTAACAGTCATTCACATTACATCAATAGTGAATAAATATAAGCATCAAGTTCTCACCTTGGGGTTCCTCTCCTCTGGTCTTTATTGTAGAACTACTTGACCGACTATAGCTATTTCAGACCGACTGATTGACATCACCGACTTTTTCAGTAATTATATATAAAAATGTAATAAATGATTATCATTATTTTATTGGAGGAGAGGCGGGGCCGAACTATAGCAAGTGGAGGAGAAGGAGGGTAACCGAGTTAATGTGGTGCAAGGAGGTAGGTTGTGACGTGGATGAGGAGTAGCCTAGGGGCGTTGGTGTAGCCAAGGGAGGAGGGTGAGGTGGCGGGTTTGAGGCCTGGCAAGGAGGAGGTGGTGGAGAGGATTAGGGGCCGAAAATCAAAGGGAGGGAGGTGGGAAAAATTAAGGGGGAAGGAGGAGGGATTTCATGCCATGGAAGCCATGGCTAGAAGCTAAAGAAAGAGGTAAAAATGGAGAGGGATATGTGAATGAGAATGGTGAGGTTTAGGTGTTTATTTATAGTAGTAAGAGAGAGGGGCTAAGTAAATTTTCCATGGAAGAAGACCATGTGTTAATGGGAAAAACAAGGTGCCTTCGTAAATCAAAACCATGGACTAGCGTACATGGTCTTGCCATAAGATTTGCAATGCGTATTTGAAACACTTTAAAGTGTTACAAAATTATGACGCTTATATATATATTACTATATTTTCAACTTGACAATTCTGGTCGAACGACAAACAAAAGTAATACATCTCGACCCTATTATTCATCATTTTAAACTGCTAATAAGTCTTTTAAATCAAATTCAAATTTCTAATCTATCTAATGTATTTCGAAAACTTATATATTTATATTAAAAATATTTTTTTAAAATGGACATAATTAAGTTTTACTAACTGAAAAAAATCAGCAATGTTACATTCTTCCCCACTTAAAGAAGTTTCATCCACGAAACTGAATAAGAAGGGAATACGAAAAGAATAGATAAAAGATAGGAACTTATTGAGAGTTAGGCTAAGTCTCAATATCAATTCGACAGTTATGGTTGAGTTTCTGCATACTCTCTTTAGTTTTCCAAGTACAATCACTTGGATCACCACTCCTCTGTACCTTGACAAGTTTCACAATCTTGTTCCCCGGGCTTTTCTCATCCCGATCCATGATCTTTGTAGGATCCCCTTTTACTGCTAAATCGGGTGTGATCTCTAAATCTTGTTGAGCAGCTTCATCTATAATCTGGTCTGGTTCATGCACATACATCCTAAGATTAGATACGTGGAACACATCATGCACACCAGACAAGCACTCTGGTAACTTTACTCGATAAGCTAACGGTCCAATTCTCTCCAGAATAGGAAACGGTCCAATAGACCACGGAGATAATTATTCTTTTTTTCCCAAAATCTAATAACTTCTTTTGATGGGGATACTTTCAGAAATACGGAATCCCCAACCGCAAATTCCAAATCTCTTCTTCTTCGGTCAACATACACATCTGTCGATCCTGGACCGTTTTTAGCTTCTTCGTATTGAAATCCATTTTCTATGTTGCTTCTCCGGTCATAGTAGGTCAAAGAACAAACCTATCTTCAAAATCAACCCAACATTTTGGTGAATTGCATGGACAGCCATAGGGTGCTTTAAATGGTGTTGTAACACCCCATGTCCATTAATGTTACTCACAAAGGGAATGCATCAACTTTCATGGAGCATTATAAGTGTATAGAACAGAACATCACAAGACAGATATATAAAAATGGTACTTCAAAATTTAAAATAACTTCATTGCAGCGAAAACGGAACATAGTTTGGTTACAACATCAAAACCAACTTGTAAAACCAAGTACACAAATATCCATCTTGGTCAAATTAATACATGAAAACAAAAACCATAATCCCGTTACAAATAGATATAATAAAAAAAGATAAAGCTCCACTAGTCCCACCCTGAGAAACTGAAGGGGGAAAAGGAAAGAAAAGAGGCAAAACAAATGAGGTCAAACATAAAGTCTAGCGAGTCCAGTGACTTTAATAATATAATCATTAAAGTAACAGGATAAGAACATAAACTGGATATAAGAAATGACTGTAACATAAACAAGTATGACAAGGTAAGCAAGATGGACAAGATAAACATTGATTGTGCTTCTAATCACTATAAGATATTTCCTACACCGCATCGCTACTAGTTATATAGAAAGTTGTTCCCTCTTACTAATTATAATGATAATGGTAGTTTCGTGTACACCTAGTTGCTGTCATAGGTGCCGCATGCTCCTATCTCCACTAGTGGTACCCACTACCCTCCCCATTCGATCGGCTCCCTAACTCGTAGATACCCGTGTTGGTCCCACGGTAGAGTGTATCACTCCCCAAAGTGGCAACCCGATACTACTAAGGATGCACGGCTTATACCTATACGATGCAACAACGTCTTAACTATCAGTCCGGACCCATGTACGCACATGACTCCGTTGGACTTGCGTTGCCACCGCCAACCCTTTTGACCTCTTACAATCAATCCCAGTAAGCATGTCCCATCCTCAACCTAGTTCGAGCTCACATAGATACTAAATGGGTTACTAGTTGAAAGGGTCCCCACACTTGACATAAGCTTCTCGTTTATGCTTGGTCCCCACTAGGATTTCCTACTTAACCCCTTCTTATTCATGTCTTCTTACATGTTTCAACTTGGTTAAGTGTTTTTAATTATATTTCACATGTCACCCATGTCACCCACTTGACCCCATGTCCCACTACATGCTTATCTTGGTTAAGTGTTATTTAATTCATTATAACCGTAATCTTACAAGACCTCCCACATTAGATTCTATTTTGCGGTTGCTGGATCTGCCTGGCGGGTCCGGACATGCTTATACTGCAATCCGAATCTAACCTCGTGTCTTTGCCTTATTACGCATCTAGTTTATGCCTTTGACCTCTCACATTAGACTGCGGTTTGCAGTTGTTGGATGTGTCGGGCGGGTCCGGGCAGGCTTATACCGCAAACCAAGTCTAACCTCGTGTCTTAGGCATTCATTATCTCATTCTATTTTTCAAAACCCAATTTGAATTAATATCCATATTCCAATTTTTCTATAATTCCCAATTTAGGCTATGTTTATAATTCTCATTCTAATTATGTCCATAATTCCATGTACATAAATTATAATTTATGCCCCAAGTTAATTACATGATTACAAACCACTTTATGCCAATTACATAATATTCAATGTTTTTCCCAAACTTTTCCCCAACGTTCCTACGTCATTCGTACGAATAATTCACATAATATGTTAGGCTCGTCGTTAGCCTAACTCATAAGAAAAAGGAAAAGATGAGGGAAAGAGACATCATCCACACATAATATAGATCCAAAAATCATATGGAATATGAACTGGCATAGAATATGATAGATCTAATCAACATAAACTTGCATGGATCTAATTAACATAAACTTGCATAGATTTAACTAACATAAACTTGCATAGAATAGGATAGATCTAATCAAATTAAACTTGCATAGATCTAATTAACATAAACTTTCATAGATCTAATTAACATAAACTTGCATAGAATAGGATAGATCTTATCAACATAAACTGGCATAGATCTAATTCACATAAACTTGCATAGATCTAATTAACATAAACTTGCATAGATCTAATTAACATAAACTTGCATAGAATAGAATATATCTAATCAACATAAACTTGCATAGATCGAATTAACATAAACTTGCATAGAATAGAATAGATATAGTCAACATAAACTTGCATAGTTCTAATTAACATACAGTTGCATAGATCTAATTAACATAAACTTGCATAGGTCTAATTAAAATAAACTTGCATAGAACAGAATGGATCTAATTAACATGAACTTGCATAGCATAGAATAGAGTAGATTTAATTATGCATATGAATCTACAAAATAGATCCAATAACATATGATAACAGAACTGGCATATCTCAACATAATAGATCTAATAGCATATGATACAGGCATAGTCATACAGTCCAATTCACACTTATCACCATTATTTTTAATTAATTATCTTGTGAAAGTTATTGTACTCACAGCGGTAGAAGAAGAAAGAATATAGATCTGAGTTAAGCGTTTGTTGTTGTTCTAGAATCGTTCCCATTTTTCACAATTCCTATGCTTTGATTCGTTGAAGAAGAGAAACTAGTTTAGTTTTGGATGCATCAGCATGGAGGCTTATGAATGAATTTAGTTCAGATTATGGTTAGATTAGATGTGCTTATATAGATGTACTAGCTTTGTTAGAGCCTTTAGACTAACTAGGAGATCATCAAAACCACACAGCTCAAAGACACGTCATCCAGCCAATCAGAAGAGGCCACGTCAGCCCTAAAACTCAAAAATCGTCATTAACAAATAAAAATGCGCCATGTGTGCAACATGATGCGCAGCAACAGGGGTGTTGACACCCACATGTCATATATATATATATATATATATATATATTAATTCATCTTTTTAACTATCTTTCCAATTAACCCTTTTCACATTAAACCACTTTTTTTTAATTGAACTGCGTTCACACTAAGCCACTTTTTAGTCATTACCCTAAAACAAAAATATGGCGCTAGAGGGGATCGAACTCAGAACCTCTTATATACAAGTCACGTGCTCTAACCAAATGAGTCACTAAGTCTTTTGTTTACAAACCTTAAAACAATGCTAAACATTATTCTTTTCTCATTCCTCTTTTTCATGTTTTGTTGCAATATTTAATTTTTCTCTTAAATATATTTATGTATATAATATATATACATATTTGCACATTTTTAATTTCATTAAAAATGCGGGGTGTTACATTCTCCCCTAATCAAAGGATTTCGTCCTCGAAATCTTCAAGTTAAGAAGAATATATCCTACCATCCATCATCCATATACTCATCCATCATCCACAAGCATCCATTGTCCTTAAAAGTTTTCTAATGCTATATGAACATATGCAAAGGTGTGTGTGTATATGTTCCATATCTAATGCAAAGATCAGGAGGGCTACTGATTCAGTTGACCTCCTCAATGCAAATTATGTCAGTGCCATGAGTCCAACATGTATGAAAAGGAATCATAATGATACATATCATTTTTATATGAGTGCACAACCATTCATTCAAATGCAACATCTGTATGATAACGCATTCAATATACATCCATTAATTTAAATATGCACACTCATTCATATGCAATATGAAAGTGATTGAGCCGGTCTGGAGCCTAATGTGTGTGTAAATGCATCCACGAGCAACCACTAGCAAACACTTGCATCCACCAAACATAACATGCCTCAAACACATGTTTACAACCATAGGATTTTCCTACCTAAAGGTCGAATTTGTAATCGAGAGGATATATTAAACGATAGAACAGGTATAAACAAAGCGATAGAAAAATGAGAAGTTAAGAACATACCCTCAAAAAGGAAAAGGTATGACGCACGCATCTTGTCAACCGTCTCCCAAGTCGCATTCCCTTGATCATCTCCCCATCGGACTTTAACTAACTTGACCTCTTGGTTGCGTAACTTCTTGACCTCCGATCCAAGGATGCAAGTAGGAGCTCGTCTAATCATGGCATCTCGCTCTACTTCCACCTCTCTAAACATGTTCGGCTCTACTACTTCTGTGGTATCATGCAAACATTTCCGCAAATGCGACACATGAAATACGTCATGAACACCACTAAGCTTATTAGGCAACTTCACTTTGTAGGCCATTTATCCAATTCTTTTTGTAATGGGGAATGGCCATACGAACCTTGGTGCCAACTTCCCTACGGACCCAAAGCGAACTACATTCCTCAACGGTGATACTTTAATAAAGACCATGTCTCCAACATTGAATTAAAGATCGGTCCTTCTCTTGTCAACATAAGACTTTTGATGGTCCTGTGCCGTTTTCATATGTCTCCGAATCAAATCTATCTTTTCCGAAGTTTCTCTCACCATATCGGGCCCCAAGTAAAATCTTATCCGTAGATTACCACCAACAAGTCGGTGATCGACAAGGTCATCCATACAGAGCTTCAAAAGGTGCCATGCCAATGCTAGTCTGATAGCTGTTGTTGTAGGCGAACTCTACTAATGCAAAATGTTCCTCCCACGTCCCTACAAAGTCCAAGGTGCATAATCTCAAAAGATCTTCTAGAATCCGATTCACTCTTTCTATTTGGTCGTCCGTCTGTGGGTGATAAGCGGTGCTCAAACACAATTGTGTTCCTACCACCTCTTGCAAGCTCTTCCAAAACTCACTAGTGAAAATAGGATCTTGATTGCTCACGATACTAGAAGGTATGTCGTGCAGACGAACTATCTCTCGAAGATAAACAGATGCTAACCATGCCGCTATTCTTTTACTCTTGACGGGAATGAAATGGGCGCTCTTGGTAAGCCTATTTACTACTATCCAAATCCTCGTATTACCCTTCCTTGATCTCGGCAACCCATCGACAAAATCCATGGAAATGCTTTCCCATTTCCAATGTGGAACCTCTAAGGGTTGAAGCAAACCACCAGGCTTCTTTTGTTCCGCCTTGACTTGCTGGCACACCAAGCATCTAGAAATGAACTCAGCCACGTCCTTCTTTATTCCGGCCCAAAAGAAAACTCGCTTCATGTCCCTGTACATCTTGTCACCACCGGGATGTATGGTCATCTTAGAATGATGTGTTTCTTCAAGAATTGTCTTTCTCAAGCTTTCGTCTCGAGGTACACAAAGTCTCTCATCCCTACGCAACCAACCTTTGTCATCTATAGTGTACCTACTAAGATGGCTCGAAGACTCCCTTCTTATGAGCTTGTCTACTATTTCAACCAACTGTGGGTCATCTCGCTGTGCTTCTCCAACCTGTCCTAAAAGCGTAGGTCGCACGTCCAGTGATGCCAATAAACCAGGTACATAATCGATAGAGGGTCTAAAGTCAAAGGTAGATATGTACTTCAAACTCTGCCGCTCTACGAACAAAGGACTCAAAGTCAACCTCTTTCTACTCAAGGCGTCAGCTACAACGTTACCCTTGCCAGGGGTACATGTAATCTCAAAATCGTAGGATGCTAAAAATTCCATCCACCTCTGTTGCCTTAAGTTTAGATCTTTTTGAGAGAACAAGTACTATAGAGACTTATGGTCTGTATACAACTCAAACTTCTTGCCAAGGAGATAATGGCGCCAATACTTAAGCGCAAAAACTATAGCGGCTAACTCTAAATCGTAGGTAGGGTAATTCTTCTCATGGACCTTCAGCTGCCTTCCACCATAACATATCACCCTTCCCTCTTGCATCAAAACTGCGCCAAGCCCTGTCCCGCAAGCATCGGTATAAACTGTGAATGGCTTCTCCCATCCGGCAAAACTAAAACTGGAGTTGTCGTCAAAGCCCTCTTCAAACGTTGGAAAGCATCGTCACAGTCAACATCCCAAGAAAAAGTCGAGTTCTTCTTCGTCAATCGTGTAAGTGGGGCTGATATGTTCACGAAGTCCTTAATGACCTTCCTATAGTAGCCCGCCAACCCAAGAAAACTTCTTACTTCCGTTGCATTTCTAAGAATCTTCCAATCTTGGATTGCCACCACCTTCGCAGGATCCACTGTTATCCCTTCGTTAGAGACCACATGCCCTAAGAACCTCACTTCCTTCCTCCAAAAATGGCATTTGGAGAACTTAGCTTTGAGATGATGTGCTCGAAGGGTCTCTATGACTTCCTTATGATGTAGGGCATGATCTTCCTCGCTTCTAGAGAAAATCAAAATATCATCAACAAAGACTACCATGAACTTGTTTAGAAACTCCCTAAACACCCTACTCATCAAGTCTACAAAATATGCGGGTGCATTCGTCAAACCAAACGTCATGATGAGCCATTCGAAGAAACCATCAGGAGTCCTAAATGTAATTTTATTTATGCTGTCCTCAGCCACCCTTAGCTAATGAAACCCTGTTGCTAAATCCAACTGTGAGAAAACCGAAGCGCCAACCAACCAATCAAACAAGTCATCTATCCTCGGCAATGGGTGTCTGTTCTTCTTCGTGAGCTTATTCTTCTCCCTATAGTCCACACACAATCTGAGCGAACCATCAGCCTTCGTAGCAAAAACAACTGGAGCACCCCACTCCAAGATACTTCTTCTTATGAACCCTTTCTCAAACAACTCTTTCACTTGTCTACTAAGCTCCCTCCTTTCTCTTGGAGCCATGTAGCGCACTGGTAATGCAACTAGCTTTGCATTATGTACTAAGTATATATGGAAGTCTATCTCACGTCTCAGGGGTAAACCCCGAACCTCATCAAAGACGTCACCATACTCACGGACTACATAAACGGATTCCAAATCATCGATGGATGTGTCAAGTGATTCTAGGTAGCTAAGCATCACCGTACCTCTAGGGTCACAAGAAATATCAAGGGTCCTTCCACAATGAGTCAACAATCTAACTTCCCTCCTTTCGCAGTTTAGGATGGCACCATGCCTGGCTAGCCAATCCATCCCCAAAATCAAGTCGTAGACCATGAAACCAAGAACGTAGGCGTTGCATTCAAACTCAACGCCATACACATATATTCTCAAATCCCGACATAACATAGAAAGATGAGCCGTACCCCCAATAGGATTTGAGACTACTATGGGATCCATAACTAAACTAGTATTTAGGTGCAGTGTTTCAACTAACGAAGCAGATATGAACGAGTGTGAAGTGCCAGAGTAAAACAAAGTTTGAACACGATGATCAAAAAGGAAAATCAAAATTTCAACAGAAATGTTTCTACCTCTCTCCTGTCCTGGTGCCATGAGAGCATGAACCTGCCCTCCAGAAGTAGATCCTGTCCTCTGCCCTTACACTTGTCCTTGCTTCCTTAGGAAGTCTTTAATTATATGTCCTGCCTCACCACATTGGAAGCAACCAGTCTTCTTCTTCTTCCTACAGTCCTTGCTTAAGTGGCCCGATGTCCCACAATTAGAACACCTTTTCTTCCCTTTGCCTTTGTTATCCTTACCGCCTTTCTTTTGTTGTTGTTGTGCTTTCTTTGAATCCACCTTCTTATCATGTGCCTTATTAATATTAGCACCTTTCTCCTCTTCATGCATAAGCGCCATGTCAACAAGTTTCTCAAAAGTGGGCCCCATAGGAATGTGGGGCATAGCCAATCCGTGTAGTAGCTCATTCAGACCCTTAGCAAATCTCAGGGCCTTCTTATGCGGTGTATTCACCAACTCTAAGCCGAATCTTGCTAACTGGTTAAACTTATTAACGTACTCCTTCACAGAAAAACTCCCTTGTTTCAAAGCTAAGAACCTCTCCATGTATAAACTCTCCTCTGCTCATGAAAGAAATTTCAACTCAAACCTCCATCTAAAATCCATCCAAGTTTCCACTGTGCGTTCTCTATTCGTGACCTCCTACCAAAATGAGGCCTCGTCCTTCATTAACCAAGCAGCTAGTTGAACCTTTCTTACATCACCTACCTCAAAGATACTAAATAAGTCCTCCACTTCCTTGAGCCAATTTCTAGCTTCGACGAACGTCTCAATCCCATGAAAAGGTTTTCCGCCTATCGCCCGAAAGTCCTTGCATATCTTAGAAAAAGCGTCTACACGGGGAGGAGGAAGAGGAGCGGTTGTAGCTAGGGGAGGAGGAACGTCTGCTGGGCCTACGGTAGTAGCCCTAGCCTCCAAATACCTTTTGAGCCGTCCTGGTATCTGTACGCCCTCGGGTATAACGGGTTCCCCAGACATGCTGAAGGGAAAAAGGAAGAGATTCAAACCAGAGAATCAAAAGATAGAGATATGGCCTTTGGGGATTATGTTTTTCATAATAAACATTTCTCTTAAAAGTACTCACTTTAAAACATGTTTTTGAAAATACTTCTAAAAAAATGCTTTTTGAAAACGGTTTTCAAAATCTTTTACCTGTTCTGGTAACCTTCAGCTCTGATACCACGTGTAACACCCCACGTCCATTAATGTCGCTCACAAAGGGAATGCATCAACTTTCATGGAGCATTATAAGTGCATAGAACAGAACATCACAAGACAAATATATAAAAATGGTACTTCAAAATTTAAAATAACTTCATTGCAGTGAAAACGGAACATAGTTTGGTTACAACATCAAAACCAACTTGTAAAACCAAGTACACAAATATCCATATTGGTCAAATTATTACATGAAAACTAAAAGCATAATCCCGTTACAAATAGCCATAATAAAAAACATATAAAGCTGAACATTACTTTCAGCAACTCCAAGCACTTCCAAAAGAGAGAGAGAGAGATCCAAGTCAAGCTCCACTAGTCCCACCCTGAGAACCTGGAGGGGGGAAAGGAAAGAAAAGAGGCGAAACAAACGAGGTCAGCCATAAAGTCTGGCGAGTCCATTGACTTTAACAATATAATCATTAAAGTAACAGGATAAGAAGATAAACTAGATATAAGAAATGACTATAACATAAACAGGTATGACAAGGTAAGCAAGGTGGACAAGACAAACGTTGATTGCGCTTCTAATCACTATATGATAATTCTGACACCACACCAATACTAGTTATACAGAAAGTTGATCCCTCTTACTAATTATAATGATAATGAAAATGGTAGTTTCATGTACCCCTAGTTGCTGTCAAGTGTCGCCTGCTCCTATCTCCAATAGTTGTACCCACTACCCTCCCCATTCGATCGGCTCCTTAACTCGTAGATACCCGTGTTGGTCCCACAGTAGGGTGTATCACTCTCTAAAGTGGCAACCTGATACTACTAAGGATGCACGACTTATACCTACACGATGCAACAATGTCTTACCTACCAGCCCGGACCCATGCACGCACATGACTCCATTGAACTTGCGTTGCTACTGCTAACCCGTTTGACCTCTTACAATCAATCTCAGTAAGCGTATCCCATCCTCGACCTAGTTCGAGCTCACATAGATACTAAATGGGTTACTGGTTGAAAAGGGTCCCCACACTTGACACAAGCTTCCCGTCTATGCTTGTTCCCTACCACGATTTCCCATTTAACCCCTTCATATTCATGTCTTCTTACATGTTTCAACTTGGTAAAGTGTTTCTAATTATATTTCACATGTCACCCATGTCACCCACTTAACCCCATGTCCCACTACATGTCTTATATTGGTTAAGTGTTATTTAATTCATTATAGCCGTAATCTTGCAAGACCTCCCACATTAGATTCCGTTTTGCAGTTGCTGGATTTCTCGGGCGGGTCCGGGCAGGCTTATATCGCAATCTGAATCTAACCTCCTGTCCTTGCCTTATTACGCATCTAGTTTATGCCTTTGACCACTCACATTAGACTTCCGTTTGCGGTTGCTGGATGTGCCGGGCGGGTCCGGGCGGGTCCAGGCAGGCTTATACCGCAAACCAAGTCTAACCTCGTGTCTTAGGCGTTCATTACCTCATTCTATTTTTAAAAACCCAATTTGAATTAATATCCATATTCCAATTTGTCCATAATTCCCAATTTAGGCTATGTTCATAATTCTCATTCTAGTTATGTCCATAATTCCATGTACATAAATTATACCAATTTATGCCCCAAGTTAATTACATGATTACAAACCAATTTATGCCAATTACATAATATTCAATGTTTTTCCCAAACTTTTTCCCAACGTTCCTACGTCATTCGTACGTATAATTCACATAATATGTTAGGCTCATCATTAGCCTAACTCATAATTAAAAAGGAAAAGAAGAGGGAAAGAGACATCATCCACACAAAATATAGATCCAATAATCATATGGAATATAAACTTGCATAGAATAGGATAGATCTAATCAACATAAACTTGCATAGATCTAACATAAACTTGCATAGATCTAATTAACATAAACTTGCATGGAATAGGATAGATCTAATCAACTTAAACTTGCATAGATCTTGTTAACATAAACTTGCATAGAATAGGATAGATCTAATCAATATAAACTTGCATAAAACTAATTAACATAAACTTGCATAGATCTAATTAACATAAACTTGCATAGAATAGAATAGTTTAATCAACATAAACTTGCATAGATCTAATTAACATAAACTTGCATAGATCTAATTAACATAAAATTGCATAGAATAGAATAGATCTAATTAACATAATCTTGCATAGATCTAATTAACATAAACTTGCATAGAATAGAATGGATCTAATTAACATGAACTTGCATAGCATAGAATAGAGTAGATTTAATTACGCATATGAATCTACAAAATAGATCCAATAACATATGATAACAAAACTGGCATATCTCAACATAATAGATCTAATAGCATATGATACAGGCATAATCATACAGTCCAATTCACACTTTTCCCCATTATTTTTAATTAATTATCTTGTGAAAGTAACTGTACTCACAGTTGTAGAAGAAGAAAGAATATAGATCTGAATTAAGCGTTTGTTGTTGCTCTAGAATCATTCCCCTTTTTCACAATTCCTATGCTTTGATTCGTTAAAGAAGAGAAACTAGTTTAGTTTTGGATGCAACAGCATGGAGGCTTATGAATGAATTTAGTTTAGATTAGGGTTAGATTAGATGTGCTTATATAGATGTATTAGCTTAGTTAGAGCCTTTAGATTAACTAGGAGATCATCAGAACCACACAGCTCAAAGACACGTCATCCAGCCAATCAGAAGATGCCACGTCAGCCCTAAAACTCAAAAATCGTCATTAACAAATAAAATGTGCCATGTGTGCAACATGGGTGTTGACAACCACATGTCATATATATATATATATATATATATATATATATATATATTTCTTTTTAACTATCTTTCCAATTAACCCTTTTCACACTAAACCACTTTTTTTTTAATAGAACTGCGTTCACACTAAGCCACTTTTTAGTCATTCCCCTAAAACAAAAATATGGCACTGGCGAGGATTGAACTCAGAACCTCTAATATACAAGTCACGTGCTCTAACCAAATGAGCCACTAAGTCTTTTGTTTACAAACCTTAGAACAATGCTAAACATTATTCTTTTCTCATTCCTCTTTTTCATGTTTTGTTGCAATATTTATTTTTTCTCCTAAATATATCTATGTATATAATATATATACATATTTCCACATTTTTAATTTCATTAAAAATGCAGGGTGTTACAGATGCCATCTTAATACTAGCTTGATAACTATTGTTATAAGAAAATTCAACCAACGACAAATGATTTTCCCATAAACCTCCAAAATTGAGAACACGTGCTCGCAACGAATCTTCCAAAATCCTGTTAACTTTTTCCGTTTGTCCATCTTCTTGTAGATGATAGGCAGTGCTAAAGTTTAACTTAGTTCCCAAACCATCTTGAAAAGCTTCTGAAAAACAACTGGTGATGATAGGGTCACGATAACTCACGATGTTGCTAGGAATTCCATGTAACTAAACGTTTTCCCTGATATATAACTTTGTCTAACTAGCAACAGTCCTAGAGTGCAAAATTGGGATGAAATGGGAACTTTTAGCTAGGCGATCTACAATAGCTCATATTCCTTCATTTCCCTTACGAGTGCGAGGTAACCCATAGATGAAGTCCATCGAAACTTGATCCCACTTCCATTTTGATATTTCCAAAGGTTGAAGTAATCATGTTGCCTTTTGCTGATCACTTCTTATTTGCTGGAAAGTGGCACATCGACTTACATAAATAGGTATGTCCCTTTTTATCGTTTTTCACCAAAAAGTGCATTTGATATCATGGTACATCCTATTAATTCCTGGATGGATGCCAAACATGGAGTAGTGGCACTCATGCAACATCTCTTGCTTAAGCTTCTTAATATTCGAGACATGGATTATTCCCTTTAATCTTATGATACCCTTATCATCAATTTCAAATATCGTCTTTTCACCTTGTTGAATTATTTTAATAATTACCTGTAGAAATTCATCCTTTCTTTTCTTATAGGCAATCTTCTCTTGGAGAGTTAGAGTGATAACCAAGTAGGCAAGGAAAACATAATTTCGACTTCAGGCATCTGTAACAATGTTGGATTTTCCAGGGGTATACTAGATATCTGGATCGTAAGATGCTAGGAACTCTAACCAACTTTACTGTTAAAAACTCAAATCCTTCTGAGTGAACAAGTACTTCAAGGGATTGCGATCAGTGTACAACTAAA
The DNA here is from genome assembly GCA_030737875.1 of Allium sativum. NCBI lineage: Eukaryota > Viridiplantae > Streptophyta > Magnoliopsida > Asparagales > Amaryllidaceae > Allium > Allium sativum. The sequence goes on along the minus strand of CM060909.1, from coordinate 671,059,306 downwards.
ATCTTTCTCCAAGAAGAAAGTGTCTCCAAATCTTCAAAGTGAATATCACTGCGAGCAGTTGTAAATCATGAGTCGAATAATTCCCTTCATGTGGTCTCAATTGTCTTCTTGCATAAGCGATCACTCTGCCTTCTTGCAGCAAAACGACACCAACTCCCTCTTTACAAGCATCTATATAAACATATAATCCTTTATTTCCATTAATAATAGCCAGTACTGGGGCGGTGGTTAATCTTTTCTTCAATTCATTGAATGCTTCCTCACATTTTGGGGACCAATCAAATTTGGCATTTTTCATCGTTAACTTAGTCAAAGGAGAGGCTATTTTTGAGAAATCCTCGCTACAACAAAACAGCAAATTTGGCACATTCGGATGCAGATTTTTGATACGGCTTTGATACGGCTTTAAGCCGTATCAAATTTGGTAGGGCTCACAGCCGTATCAAATTTTCTTTTGCGATCTGCACCACCTCTATACTTAAAATATAAACGTAGATCGTCAAACCTCCGGATTAGTTCATCTGATACGGCTTTAAATCATATCAAATATGCATGATACTTTCCCGTTCCTTCTCATCTTTATTTTTCGTTTCTCCCGCTTCGCTTATTCATTTCGGCCGAAGTAAAAAAAAAATTCTTAAACCAAAAAATGGCGTCCCCTAAAATCACCATGGTTCTCCCTTCTTCTCCAAATCAGGACTGCTTCCCCAAATTTGAAACGGCCATTTGCCTCTCCAAATCAACAAATCCAACACCACCTAGGTCTATCTGTTCTCCACAGCAGGTCCCTTTTTGCTGCTACTTCTCAGGTCCGATGCTTATATGCTTTCCTCAAGTCCGATGCTTGTTTGTGATAAAACGCTTGGATTTTAGTCATATTCGAGTTTGATACTTTTTAAATGGGTTAGTTATTGGTAGGTAGACTGAACAGTAAGTAGATATATGTGAGATCTTAATTTGGTTGATGCGTTCGATATTGGACTGAAGTTGTGTGAATATTGATCTAGGAGGAGAAAAATTGACGAATTTGACTGCCTTTGTTCATCGATTTGGAGCCATCGGTGATGGATGCACCGATTTACCCAATGAAATTTTACTAGAATTTTCTAAATGGAATCAGAATTGCAAACGGTTGAAATGGAAACGAAAAATGGATATTACAAGCTTGATTTCTGTACGTATTTGTTTTCTTCTACGTCCTAACACATGCATATTGCATGGCCTTGTTGGCAACATTAGTTTATACCCTAAATATTTCATTATTAGTTTATATGCCTAATTATTAAAAAAACTTGTGTCTGTGTCTTGGAACATTTTCTCTTACATATTTTAACTTAGTCTCAGCTTTCTATTTTATGGCATGAATGAAATAGTATAAGTGGTGCTAAGTTAATATTTTATAGGGTCGTATGTTGAACTATAATTCTTTTCAAAGTTTAGGCTTTCATCTAAACGTTGTTTATATACATTTCTAACATTAAATAACGTGTAAGGAATATCAGTTCCGATCTATTATATTTTTCTATTCATAAGTGAATATCTGGTTTCCTTTTCCAGTAAACCACAAGGATCAAAAAGCACTTGAAAGTTGAAATGTTACGTGCAGAAAGACAAGTAAAAATTGATGAGCTAAAAGAGAACAAATTATTACATTACTCAGCAGCTTATTCAGGTGTCTCTAGTTTTCTTTTGCATAAAAACCATGTATGCTTAGTGAAATGTCAATGTTTACTTGCAAATAAATAAGAAAATATTTTTCTGTATTCAACTAGTGATCAACCTAAATTACTCCGTTATTGTTATAACATCGAGCCCATGAAATATTGTTATCGCTAATAGTCAACTAATTGTTCACTGTAAGAAAGAATTGATAAATAACCATGTGGTATAGCAGTTTGAACCAGCTTAAAATGTGTAGATGAATGCACTAAGGTGAACCCCAAAGATTTGTATACACCGATCGCTACTGTATAATCCTCCATAACCATCTATCCATCTTCTTCTTCCGAGATGAAACCTAACTATATTTTTCTCCAAAAGATGCACATTTCACATTTTATTTTGTAAATTCCTAATCATTGGTACATTTGCTTTAACTCAGTCTCTCTCTCTCTCTCTCTTGTACATACATACATGTGCATCTGTGTGCACACGTGTACGTATTTATGATAGATTATGCTTAGCAGCTGTCAATTGAACAAATGTTTGGATCATGTTATTTTTTGTGCTTCAATTGTGTGTATGTACATAAGACTGATTATTCTTTGCGGCCTGATTAAGCATGTTAGTGGATGTAAATGGATGAGGATACGGCTACATCAGCATCCGCATCCAAAATTTAAATCCACATTTGATTTATACACTTTATATATAGTATCACATCATGCTTCTAAATTCTTTGTTTCTAATTGTTTTGCGGATAAATTTATCTTTGTTAAGTAACACAGTTATGTCTGCACTGCTAGCAATTGCATTCAATGTAGTTGCAGCTCCATACCATGGCTGTAAGTACTCTAAGTACTCCTTCCATGTACCCAATTATTTACCATTTATATTTTGGGACATTGTCATATATCTATGAGAACATTCAATATAAATGTATGTAAATGGTGCATCTATCAGAAAAAGATCTAATTTGTAGAACCAAGCCCCTGATTCAAGAAAAATAACATTATGTTAAAGCCAAAAAAAAAATTTATATTAAGATTTTTCATCTTTACTTGTAAACATACCTTCACCTATTATATTAAGATTTTTCATCTTTACACTGCATCTTTCTACAAAAATTGATTGAAATATAGGCGACTTCATAATGCTTAAAAGGCAACAACTTGTCTAGTATTTGATTGTAATGCATGAAACTACTTGATTTCTTTCGCAAAATCTATACAACGTAAAAAAAATTTGTTCCTAGAAAATTAATTCTTGAACTCAAAATAAATCAGTTGCATAATTATATGATGTACATGAACCACACAAAATAATAATATGTAGTTTATCAAAAGTTTCAAAATGTAGAACTTAACATTTATATAAATCTAGGTCAAAGCGACATAAGGAATGGTTAGGCATACCACATTAAATTTGGATTTGGCATTGACACTATTTCAGTAAAATCCATACCCTTTAGCTTTAGAAATGAAGACAAACATGTGTGGTATGTTTGTTGATAAGCAGCGTTACCTCCCAAGAACTATGTTTTCTTTTATTTTTTCATGATAAGTTATTATGTCGTTATTTACATTGATGTTTTTGCCATTGTTTATGAATATTTCTCATAACCCAAATGTAACTCAAAATTTACATTGATGTTCTTGCCATTGTGTAATATATACCAATAATGTATAGTAGATTAATCCAAGTAAGATAATTGTTGCACAATGAAATCTTACGGAACATTAGATATATCAATATACCATTCACCTCTCGCCATTAAAAACTATCCAACAGAAAGAAGTAAAAAATGATTGTCATGGTGCATAAAGAGTGTGCATAAGTCTTAAGACCGACCTCCAAAGCTTTAGTTCTGCAAGCATATTAATCTCGATTATATCATGGAGATCGATGATTTGCAAGGATATGAGAAAAAGGTAACGCTCAGAAAAGATAACTAAAATGTTAAGAGTTAATAGAAATATAGTATTTTTTAGAGCTAGAAAATTACATATAAAAAACACATTAATGGAAAATGGATGAAATACAGTATTTTATTTACTAGCAAGAAGATTAAATTTTGTCTCTCAACTATTCATCAAAAGTAGTCTGTGTATTTAAATGTTCGAAATGAAATCATATTGAAGCTTTGGCTCAGCATTTATTGGGAATTTTATCGAATTCAATTCAATATCAACAAGCTGCATAAGCTTTTCTATTCAATGAGAGTGAAATCGGTTTGTTCAATAGACTTGTTTCAGATGATTATTTTTCTTTTCGTTTGTTTTCAAAGAAAATGAACATAGTTTATAGTATATATTATGTAACTTTGATGTTGTTAACTTAATACTTATTATTATTAATTTATGAATGAAAAATAAACCTTAACAAATAACGGCGTAAAACAAAATGGTTATAAACTCATAAATAAAGCAAGAAAAATTAAGTTAGCCATTGCAATTCAAATCAGATAAAGATCAAAATTCGATTTTTTACAGGTTTATAAATAGAAGTAAATATTATAAATGTTATATGAAAAAGAGTTTACCATTTGTGATTGGGTGCACAAAGCTATATGATAATAGATATCGGCACCATCACTATTATCATCCACACAAACCCAACATAGTCTCCTTAATCTCTCCACCCTTGTTAGTTTGTAAACTGCAATAAGTTAGGAAACAGTATCGTGTTCAATATTTTATTCTGTTACTATCATTTGGACAGGTTTGCAAAGTACTCTCTTATGTTAAAATTTGTAATTACGATGCTCATATGTTAATTAACACTTTTTAAGCTAATTGCACTGATACACTGATACACATACATTCAAATTATTAATTAGAAAATATTGCCTAAACTTATATGTCACATTGGATTGCATCGCTTATGAACCCAAATTTTTGAATAGCACATACTGATTTATGACGATTTTATTGTAGGAAACAAAGATTTTTTGAGCCTGAGTGCGCTGGTATGACCTTTACTACTTTCCTAATATAATTCATTATCTATGCGATTGAATTATCGAAAGATACATGAGAACCAGTGCTTATTATATGACTATAGTTGATCTCCAGATCTAAATATACATTTTGTTTCAATTTACTTACATTGGTTCTTAGGAGAGTACATCGAGATCTAAATGCACATTGTTTCAATTTGCTTACAAAACTTATGGAACTTGCAGTGACCGTGATTACTGAGGAGAGTATAGTGAGATTAAATATCGGACCAATTGTGGACCAGCCTATCAAAGACAGTACCATGTTCCATGTGAATGGCTCTATCCAACAGGAAATCTGATAGTGGTATTAGAGGATATTGGTGGTGAATCATGTGCAGAATTGTATTGGTCAGGAATTTTATTATGCAACTAATTTTGTATGCAAAATTGTATTGGTCAAGAATCATGTGCAATATGTTATTGTTCTTATCTTTGACTTTGCATGTGCCTTACTTTCCTTTAATAAATTTGTTGTAATGCTTTTTTATATTGTATCATATGCTAATTATATTATATATATATAATTTTGTTTTTAAATTAGATACGACCATGAGCCGTATCTAATTGAAAATTAGATACGGCTCGCGGTCGTATCTAATTGAAAATTAGATACGACCACGACCCATATCTAATTGAAAATTAGATACGGCCATAAGTCGTATCTAATTCATCATTAGATGCGGCTTAAGGCCGTATCAAATGTTTAACACACGAAAATTTGATAAGGCCTTGAGCAAGGCCTAATCATATTAGATACGACCCAAAGCACTGCCTAATTTGCGTTTCTGGTACAGAGCCTAGATAAACCTTCGGTAGTATCCAGCTAGTCCTAATAAATTTTTGACTTCTTTGGGGTCGTAGGTTGCTTCCAAACCTAAATAGCATAAAATTTTCCTGGATCCATTGAGATTCCCTTTTCGTACACAATATGACCGAGAAATTTTACTTCTCTTTTTCCAAAAGTGACATTTGGAAAGTTTAGCTTTAAACACATTTCTTCTTAATATCTCCAAGGCAATCTTCAAATACTCAGCGTGTTGTTCCTTGGTTTTAGAATAGACTAGGATGTCATTAATGAAGACTAACACAAATTTATTCAACACGTCATGGAATACTCAAGTTATCAGGTCCACAAAATAGGCGGGGGAATTTATCAACACGAATGGCATTACTAATCATTCATAAAAGGTATCGGGTTCACCAAAAGCAGTCAAATGGATACGATCCTCGACAATTCTTATGGAAACCGATAGCCAAGTTCATCTTCGAGAAGAATCGTACACCACTTAACTTGTCAAATAGTTCATCTATACATGGCAATAGGTATTTATTCTTGAGGGTTTGTTTATTAAGGTCCTATGGTCAACGAACAATCTCAAGGAACCGACAGACTTTGCTACAAATATTACTGTTGATCCCCAACTTGAACGGCTAGGTCGAATGAATCCTTTCATGAAAAGATCTTGGATTTGATTATTTAGCTCTTCCCTTTCTTTCGGGGCCATTCTATGATTAAGATGGAGTACATATCTAGCATTTCATAATAAATTGATTTTAAACTCAATTTCTCGGTGTGGAGGAAGGCTATTGGCTTCTTCAAATACATCGGGAAAATCCTTAACGACGGGTATGGTTTCCAGGTCGGTGCTAGGTAACCCAGGGTATACATTAAGCTGTCTCTCTTCGGGCTAGGGATTACACAGGATATTTCGATAAAATTTCCGAGACTACTTTTTACTAATGCTTTCTTATTTACACAGTATAATTTGGCTTCATACTTATTTAACCAATCCACTCTCAAATTCGTTGAAATCAAGGATAAATGGATTGAAAGGGAACTCATAATGTGAATATGAGATAAGAACATTTTTACAATACCAACATAACCTAGTGGGGCCTCCTACCGGATTACTCATACACAGGGGCTCGTCAACAAATCTGGGTTTGAGTTTTAATTCTTCTACGAGTGGTTTTGAAATGAAACAATGTAAGGCAACAATGTCGAACAGAACTTGAAATAATCTATCAAAAAAAAATATTACCTTCTAGAACATCTTTCCCTTTATCTCCCCTAGAAGTCGAGGGTTCATCCTTGATAGCATAGAATTTTGCCACTTCAGCTTTCCTCATTCACGGGACAGTCTCTGATCATGTGTCCTGGTTTTTGGCAGTAAAAACATTCTAGGGTTCCTTGGTTTGGCTTCCCTAACTTTTTTTGCTTGCGAGAATAGTGACCTTTTTCTTGGTAATTGTAGCAGGTGACTTTCTTAAGATAATCTTCTTTAGCTCCCGGCTTTGCTTTGTTCTCCACAGGCTTCTTTCCGTCAGACTTTCTCTTTTCACATTCCCACCACTATTTTCTTCCTTTTTTTTAGTACCCTTTTGCTTGTCAATGGTGGCATACCTGTATCCTATATCTACTAAGTCAACGAAAGATTGCTTGATGTGCACAGTCATTCTCTCATGATACTTCGCTTTATTCTTTTAATAGATCTTTCATTTTTTTCAGTGGGGTGTCTATCAGTTTAGGTCCTAAGTGAGAAAGCTCATTGAACTTATTCAAGTATTCCTCAAATGACATATCCCCTTGCTTATGACCCAAAAAATTCTTCGTACATTGTGGAAATCCCTGTTGAAGGCATCTAACGTTCTTTGAAAACTTCTTTGAAATCCTTGCATGAAAAGCCATCTTTTGATTTCCTTTGGATGATAGTTTCCCACTATGCAGTAGCTCCTTCCTGTAATTTCCATGCAGCTAGCATCCTTTTCTGTTTATCTTCCAAGTTAAGTCCTTTGAAAATCTTCTCGCATGAGTTAATACATGCTTGATCTTCCATAACATCATCAGATCCTTTGAACAGTTTCCCACCTAGTTTTGCGTCATTCTTGTTCAGATCTGGAAGACTAGTTTGAGTCAGCACTTGAATCGTAGTCTCATTAATTATCATAGCATCATGACCGTTGGTGGTGGTACTCCTTCCTCCTCTACGTCTTCCTCTACTGCTCATTTCTACTATCTGCATATAGTATGAAAATGTTGTAGGACATGTAAATGAATTACCTAAGGAATCAAGTAATAGTTTAAACTCTTTTCATTGAATTCTACTCATTCTAGGGTATTACTAACCCCATCACTAATGAGCTATCTAATGAGTTATACCCCAAAACTTTGTATGAACCAAAGCTCTAATACCAACTGTAACAACCCTGAATTTAAACTTTCGAAAATTGGCACTTAATACCTTCTTATAGTTAAAATGCCGAAGATTCAAATGTCGGATTCCTGGTTGTTTGGGGATATAACATATTAGAACAAACACAATGGAATAAAACAAATTCTCATGTATATAGCATGAGATACATATAGACAATATCAGAGTACAGCATATATCCATGACTATAGGGTAACCAAAGAACATCGAAAATTGACTAAACAAGGTGAATCTAAAAACAGACTCCATCTTCACCTGAGTAGCACAACTAAGATGATCCAAAGAAAATAGCTAAAGAAACTCCACAAAAACTGAAACTCCATGAAAGGAAAAGAAACACTAGAAAAGCTCCAAGACACAAGCTCCAAACACTACTACTAAACCTAACATTTAGCTGCTCGTGTGGAAAATTATGGGCACCCAGAGTTTTGTGGGAAAACAAAATAACTCCATGTTAGTCATGGGACTAGTGTCAGAACTCAATATATTTGTTATGTGCAATAAAATTCACAATGCTTTTTAGGAAAATGAAATCATCATAAGGTATCGCGGCACACACACACAATGTAAACGCACATGTGGGTGAGGTTTCTCCGTATGATAGTCAAAAATGCTTGATACGTGAAAACTCTTTTCATATCATTATTAGTGCATGTTGTGAAAACTCTTTCGCAAGTGAATATATCAATCTTAGCCAACATAATGTCATATCCCATTATACTGACGTATTCCTATCGGTAACCAGTAGGTTATACAACTGAAATCGTGAAGGCACGTAGTGGAGATTAGGTTTCTAACAAATGACAAGGCAAAGGAACTACCTTATCCATGATAGGTATGCCTCTAGAGGGATCCCCGGAGAACCAAATGGGCTCTCTGCCAACACGAGGTCAGTCTCTCCCTTATTGGATTGATTAGATTATGCCTAAGTAAGTCATCTCCCAGTTGTTACCAACCTTTAAACGGGGACCCAACATCAACATCCATAAAAGTAAGTCGTCACATAAGTAATACTTGGGCTCCATACGATGGTACATTTTTTATCTAAAAGGAGATGACTACCCATGTCCTCACTGCATCTTTTCTTGTTTCGGCCATTGTTGGGTGTGAGGCTTGTCGAAGATTTTTATACACAAATCCACACATCAACAAGCCATGCTTTGATCATCAATAGCTCATCACTTAAGTATGCCACATTGACCATTCACCACATGTAACTGATATCTATCAATATGTAACCTTTATGCTCATACATCTTAGAGAAGGGTGTTAAGCTAAGAGAATAAATTCTTCTCCACCAAACAGATATATATTTAATAAATATCAGTTGCTACGCAGTCAATTACAATGTCAGATACATAATCCAAACAAGTTCATTCTAGGCTGAACGAAACTGAAGGCACTTTATTCCGAATCCAATAAAGAAGAGAGGTCCTTGCAAATCTGGAATTCTTTCAAATACGTCCAGACTACTTTCCACTAAACTGATATAAAATCCATTTGCAAGTGGAAGTTATCCATTTGAGACATTCAACAAGAAGTCCTTTCGATATGAAGGTTCCCGGTCTTCAACATCGTCTTCAATATGCTCATCCTCTTCAAAACGTCGTTTAATTGTTTGAAATGGTATCTAGATCAAACTTCTAATAACGATCTTTCCGAATAACAAGCACTATTTTAAAACAATGTGGATATACCAGTCAAATCCCTTTAAAACTCAATATCGAATAAAAAGTGTTACGAAAGCATTACCAAAAGTGTTTCAAACTACCGATATTAGCTAGTTTAAGTAAAACGACGTTTATATTACAAAAAATCATATTTTTAACATAAATCACTTTTAAATAATTAATTATAATTTTACAGGAAAAGTTCCCTTTTTTTAAATAATTTATTACAGCCGTTTATCGTTTTGGTCAATGAACTGCACTTACAATGACATTTTTCAAAACTTTTTTGAACATAACTTGAAAACTATTTATCAAAATTTGAAAATTCATTTTTTTTATTTGAAAACTAATATTATTTAAAAACAACATTTTCAATATCAGGAAAATCCAATATAAATTGCTCTAATTATAACCGTTTAAAGTTAGCGGTCGAAATTCGCGAACTACCGCTGTGTGACATCCTATACCAACTGTAATATAACGTGGTATAAAAATTATTTCGAATTACTTCAAAATATTTTAGAAAACCATTATATAATTGTATAAACTATTTTAAACCATTTTCAAACAATATTTCAACTTTTCCTTATTTTTAAATGAATAAAATATTCATGTATATTACCAATTCGGTCCGGGACTTAATCGATACCCATATAAATCCACATCTCTGTGCGTATAAAGTGTAGTGAATATACTATCACTATTAACAACCACAAAGAAACCATTCATCCATCACACAAGTATATATTTAACATCATATATACATATGTATAAGCGTTTGCCAATGAATAGTTTAACTGCAATAATTACTAATTAACCACACAATTAATAGTCATTCACATAACATCAATAGTGAACAAATATAAGTGTTGAGTTCTCAACTTGGGGTTCCACTCCACAAATTTTTATTGTAGAACAACCATACCGGCTATGGCTATCACGGACGGACTCATTGACGTCACTGAATTTTTCAGTAATTATATATATATTATGTAATAAATGATTTTTTTTATTGAAGGAGAGGAGGGGACGAACTATGGCAAGGTAGAGGAGGAGGTAGAGGCTGAGTATGGGGGGAGAGTTGTCGAGCTGAGGTTGTGCAAGGTAGTGGGTTTGGGTTCGTGGATGGGGCGCGACTTAGGGGAGTTGGTGGGGTCGAGGGAGGAGGGTGAGGTAGTGGGTTTGAGTCATGGCAAGGAGGAGGTGGTGGAGAGGCTTAGTGAAACACCCCACCTCCGTTAAGGTCACTTACAAAGGGAATGCCTTAACTTCGGTGAAGCGCTTTTGGTAAAAGATGCAGACAAATTATAAGACATACAAATAAAACAGCGGAAAATAAAGTCATTTTATTGACAATGTGATTCAGTCAAGCTTTTACAACAATTTTCACAAATCATACTTAAAAGTAATACATAGAACTTTTGTCTTGATTTAATAACTTCCAAGTGTAAAAGAAGCACGAAAATAACAATGATATTGCCCAATAAAGCATGAGCCAGCCATAGCAGTGGAAGAGAGAGTCCAAAGCAAAACATCGACCACCTTCGAGCTTGAAAAGAAAACTGAGCTAAGTGGTAACATTTCCTCCCTGAGAACCTGGGGGGAAACGGAAGAAAAGAGGCGAAACAAAACTAGGTCAAACATGAGTCTGTAAGTCCAGTGATTATTCAGCATATAAACTGGTAAGAGAACAATGACATGAATAAACTGGATGCAGGACAACAACAAAGAAATAAGGTAACATAGGATAAGCATAAGGTATGATAAGGTAAGATAAACTGAATGTTCTCCTACTCTTTCTTTGCTTCGATACTACCTTGTTAATCCGATTTTTATATCTATCTCTGCGCCACCTAACTAGTGTCCCAGAAAGTAATCTGTATAAAATGATAATATTACAACGTGATCCTAATCCCCGCAATTGTGGTAGCCTTCAGGTGCACATCTAGTATGAGGATCTTACCTTAATCAGCCTAACTGCCTTGAAGATGTTATATGTACTCTTACTACCCTATCGATCTGCTCCCTACTTGTATTAAAGTTCCATGTGTCTGTATCAATCGGCCCTCCCTTGCGTGTAGATACACTGTGTTGGTCCCAATATAAGCTGCATCAATCCTTATGATAGCAACCCGACACGATTCAAGATGCACAGTGTATAACTACTGGTATCAATTGCCTGCTTTTTCCCACTCCGAAGTACGTGCACGCCCATAAACCGTCAGAACCTACACTAACGTACCCCCCTGCCGTTGTTTTGACCGCTTATAATCAGCCCAGTAATCGTGCCCCACCCTGCCTAGTTTCAGGGTACCATGATACATCTATTTGGGTTACTGCTGAAATGGGTCCCCGTTACTAGGATTTCCTACTGGTTAAGTTTTGTGGGCCTATATTTACTAATATTACCCACCAACCCAATATGTACTTAACCTACCCACTGATTCAAGCATGTTTACTTAATGGTTAAGTTTGTGGGCCTATATGTACTGATATAACCCACCTACACGAGATGTACTTGACCCACTCATAGATTCAAGCATGTTCATTTAACGGTTAAGTTTGTGGGCCTATATGTACTGATATTACCCACTTATACGAGATGTACTTAACCCTCCCACTGATTCAAACATGTTTATTTAATGGTTAAGTTTTGTGGGCCTATATTCACTAATATTACCCACCAGCCCGATATGTACTTAACCCTCCCTCACATTATGTCATATTGGTTAAGTGTTGTCCGTTAATGTTAACTTAACCCACTCATTCATCATGTAATGTTGGTTAAGCGTTTTTTATTAACTTGACCCTCCTTACTTATCATGTTGGATCGGTTAAGTGTTTCCTATTAACTTAACCCCGTTCGTTTATCAAGTTATATTGGTCAAGTGTTTCTTGTTAACTTAACCCCAATATTCATCTTGTTGTATTGGTTAAGTGTCATCAATCAATTCAAGTTAATTTAACCCACCTACATGTCATGTTACTTTGGTTAAGTGTTTCCTTCTTGTGTTAACTTAACCCTACCACAAATCAAGTTATATTGGTTAAGTGTTTCCCTCTTGTTTTAACTTAACCTTACCACAAATCAAGTTATATTGGTTAAGTGTTGCTCTCTTTTTTTAACTTAACCTTACCACAAATCAAGTTATATTGGTTAAGTGTTTCTAAATTTACTTAACCTCAACCACTTGTCTAATTAACATGTTATAATGGTTAAGTGCTCTAAATTTATTTAACCTCACCCACTTGTCTAATTAACATGTTATAAAGGTTAAGTGTTCTAAATTTAATTAACCTCACCCACTTGTCTAATTAACATGGGGTATTGGTTAAGTGTTACCATAATTAACTTAACCCTGCCATTCCTGTCTTAGCTTTAATTCTTTTATTAAAGCACCAACCACTCACATTAGACAGGTATTGTTACGGTCACTGGATGTGCCGGTCAGTTCCGGGCAGTTTTACACCGTAACTCAGTCTAACCTCGGGTTCTTTTGGGCTCAATGCGCTAACCTCTCACATTAGATCTATATTGTTATGGTTGCTGGATTTGCCGGGCGGTTCCGGGGAGTCCTATACCGTAACTCAATCTAACCTCGGGTTAGGCATATTCGTCTTTTACTAAATTTACATATTTATGCTTTTATGTAAATTATCAACAATTTATTGTCATGGCCCACTTTCCCTCTAAATCAAGCTCATAATTTTAGTTATAAAAATTTATACCACTTTTATGTCATAAACCATTTACATGTTTATAAGCCAAATATGCCAATTATGTGTAATTTCATGTTTTTCCCCAACGTTACCCCCGTTAAACGTTCGCACAAATCACATAAAATGTTAGGCTCGATACATAGCCTAATCTTATACAATAAAGGGGAAAAAGAGGAACATGTAATATTTTCAACATCATAAAAATATGGATCTAACTACACATGTATCGTATGAATTTGGCATAGAACAATATACATTTATTTATGAACTTGCAAATTTAGATCTATTCAACATGAATCATGAAATAGGAATTTTACATAAAACTACATAAACTTAAAATTAGACATGTAGTTGCGAACTTGCAAATCAGTTGGATCAAATCTAACATGAACTTAATCATATTAACATGTAGTTTTTGGATCATAAATGTGAACATGGTTGAACATAGCAAAATCCCCAAATTGTCATACAACATATAAGTGTCATTACCAAATCATACAACTTGAAATGTCATCACCAAATTATACAATATGGTATGTCATTGCCAAAATACACAACATAATATGTCATTGCCAAATTATACGACATATGGATTCATTGCCAAGCGTTTAACATTTATCATCAAATTACATACAACATGATCACCACATAGCATGATAAGAATCATAATCTCAATCAATTAAGTTTTAACAAAAAGGATAGGCATAAATTTACATTAGGCGATGTTCTACATCCATTTATTTAGTCACAATTCTAATATCATTTAAGTCTAAATGATAACTGGACTTACAAAAAGGAGACTAGTCTTGTGTTCAGGGATCTGCATTCTGAATTTGGATAGCTCTCCTTTGTTTTAGATGTTGATTTCTCTTAGTTGAATTAGATTTGATTTAATTTGATTCTTGCTTCTATCTTGCTTTTTAGTTGAATGGGAATGGCGACTACTCTAGGTTGAGTGTTGACAGCATGACGGTCTTTGGAATATTTTTGTGTGGCTTAGGGTTTTAGATTTAGGTTGCTTATATAGAATTTTAATTAAATAAGAGCCGTCAGATCAACCTAGAAGAAATCAAGACCATCCAGCTAAAGCAATGTGTCACTCAGCCAATCATAGCATGAGACATAAGCATTAACACCTCAGAATTTGTCAAAAAGCCAATCAGAGAAGGCCACGTAAAAAGACAATCCTTGACCAACAAAAAATGTGCCACGTGCACCACATGATACGTACACGTCATATATATGTATATATGTATATATATATATTCTATATATATATTTATATATATTATCTATCTTCCCAATTAACAATTTTCACACTAAACCACTTTTTGAACTGCGTTTACACTAAGCCACTTTTTAGTCATTCCCCTAAAACAAAAATATGGCGCTGGCGGGGATCAAACTTTGTACCTCTTGTATGCAAGTCACAAGTTCTAACCAAATGAGCTACTAAGTCTTTTGCTTAAAAACCTTGGAACAATGCTAAACATTCTTCTTTTCTCATTCTTCTTTTTCATGTTTTGCTGCAATATTTAATTTAAAGATATCTTCTTCATACGGAGTCCGATTTACGCAAACTCGGACTCTATCTCAAGCAGAATTTCGAGATGAATGCAATGGATAAAACCGTTTCACCTATTTCTTCTTTTTCAAATTAATTATTCTTTAATTTGTTATTTTAATATTCACAGAAAATATGGGGTGTTACATTCTCCTCTCCTTAAAGGATTTCGTCCCCGAAATCTTCAAGTTAAGAAGAATGTATATCCTACCATCCAATCATCCATCTACTCAACCATCAAGCACAGGCATCAATTGTCCTTAAAAAGATTTCTAATGACTTCATGATCATATGCATAGTGTGTGTACATGTCCTTATCTAATGCACAATCAGGCGGTCTACTGATTCAGTTGACCTCCTCAATGCGAATTATGTCAGTGCCATGAGTCCATCATGTATGCAATTATTCCTAATCGTACTTTATAACTTCTACATGAGTACACAATCATTCATACAAATGCAGCATTCATATGATAACACATCAAGTTTCATTTCATATGTATAAAAATTCACTCATGCATATGCAATATGAAAGTGACTAAGCCGATCTAGAGCCTAATGTGTGTATATGCCTCCACGAGCAACCACTAGCAACCACTTGCAACCACCAATCATAACATGCTTCAAACACATGTTTACATCTGTTGGCTTCTACCTAAGGATTGAAGATATGACCTAGAGGATATTCATAAAAAGGTAGAAACAAACATGATAGAATTCCTAGAAAAAGAGATCAAGGATATACCCTCAAGAAAAAGGGTATGATGCGCGTGTCTTATCTTCAGTCTCCCACGTCGCGTCTTCTTGAGCTTCACTCCACTGTCCATTAAATAATTTAACTTCACAGTTGCAAAGCTTCTTGACCTTTATTTCTAAAACTCACTAGTAAAGATAGGACCTTGATCACCTACTATGCTAGAGGGTATCCAATGTAGTCGAACTATCTTTCCAAGATAAACAGGTGTGAGCCAATATACCAAGTGTATATACTAAGATGATTAGAGGTCTCTCCTCTACTTAGTTTATCCATAATGTCACAAATCTGAGGGTCTAAAGCTAAATGTTGCTATGTACTTTTTACCTCTCTTAAGGTCAGTCTTACTTTAGGGCGCCTGCCACAACCATTTATTTCTCATGCAAACCATCCTAGTCGAACTCGACATCCCTCAAGTATAAGCTCCAAAGGCCTAAACCAATATCAGACAAGCACCCAAGGAATACTGTAACACCCCGTAATTCTGTAACACTAAGATTCACAAATCAAGGTAGAATTAAATTTTAAAATCAAAATCAAGGGAAACGGGTTGCGTCATTGCGTTCGTCTCGGAATTCTGCTTGGAAACGAGTCCGAGTTTGCTAGAATCGGAGTCTGTATGAGAGAGATATGACCCTCCGAAGTTTCAGGAATTTTCAGAACAGAAAACAGCTCGAAATTCGAATTCGAAATTCGAATTCAAACCCAGAAGCAGGCTGGGCGGGAAAATTCCCGCCCAGGACCCAGGTCGACTGGGGAGTCGACTGGGTAGTCGACCTACCCCCCTGACCAGGTCGACTGCCTAGTCGACCTGGGTGTCGACCTAGGTGCAGAAACCCACTTTTGGGACTGGGTGCATTCTGATGTACCTGGTCTCGTTTTCTGCCTAGATTCGTCCGCCTAATCCTATATAAACAACCTCCTGGCCTCCTTCTCTCTACACCATTTCATTCTATCCTTATGCTGCCTCTGAGAAAATGTATAAATTATTAAAATAATATATATAAAATAAATCAAGACGAGGAAATGCTGCTCAGGACTTTCAAGAGGAGATTCAAAACAAGCTAGGATTCAAGTGAAGATTCAAACAACTTCAACGACTGTTTTTCTACGAATCTAATATAATCTCTGTAAGTCGGTTACTTTTAGATTTGAACGTTTTCTCTATTCGTGACATGAAATTAAAGGAATAAAAGAATATGCCAAATCTTTCTGTTCGAATCAGTGCTTGTATCTTTGGACCTAATTAAGAATTGTTATGATTCGAGGACCAATAATACTGTGACTATGAAACTATGGACCTTAAAACCATATGCCTCTTTGACTATGAACATTGCCTATGACTATGAACATTGCCTATGACTGTGACTCATGACTATGAGAGTTATTTCCTTTGACTATGAACACAAGCTTATGCCTTTGATTAGGAAACAAAAACTATTGCCTATGACATAACAAGGACAACTGTGACTAAACACCTATGATTCATGACTAGGAAAGTGTTGCTTAAAGTTTTGTGACTGTGAAATTGGGTCTAAGCCTGATTATCTATTCTGTCTATTCTTGATTTTCTTTGGTTTTTGATCTTGGGAATTTACCTATTAAGTTAGGTCTACCCATGTTCTTGAACCTACATCGTTGTTCAACCCTTTTTATGTCATAACATTTTCAGATCTATAGGCCTTCGATGTTTTAGATCAATTTATTTCAGTGTAATTCGTTAGGTCTGTAATTAGTATATTATCATTTTATGCTAGTTATTATGTCTATCTTTTTCATAGCATCTTTGGTTCATTCCCTATTTTCTACGAATCTAGATTTATCTATAATCTAGATTGAATCACGATTATACGAACGATGGGAATACGATTTGGGCAAAATATGAAATTTACTAAAACGTAGTTATAAACTTGGAAATTGGCATAAATTGGGAACATGTATTATGGCATGTTTATAAAAATGCAAATTGGATAAATTTGACATGAATTATAGGATGTGTAATTTGAATCTAGTATTGACTTGTAGATCTAGCATTTACATGAATTGTGAACTAGAATAATAAGTCTAGTTTGACATGAACTGTAATTAGAATGTTAAATCAGAATTGGATTAGCTAATTTGGCATAATAAGTATATTGGTATAAATTTGAAATTGGCCATAATTGTGAGTAATTGTCATGTTTAGCAAAATCATGGTTAGTGACAGTTAATTTGGTATAGTTTACATACCAAAAAGCATAAATATGATATAGAGGGGGAAATGGGCCATAATAATAAATGTTGACAATTTACATTAAGAGAGTAATTATGAAATAAGTAAATTAGGAATAATTTACTTATAGAATTTGTCCTAAATAAGAAAATGTAAATTTAGACAAATTAAAGGTTTATTAACGACATCTCTTAATAACACACCAGAAAGTTCTAGGGTGACAGAGAGGATAGTGTCTAGGCTTGGGTTTGGAAAATACAAGTTTCCTGCTCTCCCTGGCTATCCCTAACTGATCCGACGGACGGGATGGTTACTTTCAAAACCTGATTTGAAAATTTATCAAAACCCTTTGAACTTAGAAAACACGAATACGCCTAACCCGTGGTTAGACTGAGTTGCGATGTAAACCTGCCCGGAACCAACCGGCACATCCAGTAATCGCAACAATATTTGTCTAATGTTAGTGGTCGTGGCTTTAATTTATTTAGTTAAAGCTAGAACAAGAATGGTAGGGTTAAGTTAACTAAGACACTTAACCAATTCAACATGATAACCAAACTGATGGGTGGGGTTTGGTTCATACTGACACTTAACACAGTAAGCTAGAACGGGAGGGTTAAGTCCATAGGAACACTTAACCAACTTAACACAGTTAAGCTAGAATGGGAGGGTTAAGTCCATAGGAACACTTAACCAACTTAACACAGTTAAGCTAGAATGGGAGGGTTAAGTCCATAGGAACACTTAACCAACTTAACACAGTTAAGCTAGAATGGGAGGGTTAAGTCCATAGGGACACTTAACCAAACTTAATATTGTAACAAGACAAGATTTGTAGGGGTTAAGTAACTAAGAAAAACACTTATCCAAATTAACATGTTAACTAGACTAGAAGGTGGGGTTAAGTAAAGTTAATACACTTAGCCAAATTAACATGTTAACTAGACTAGAGGTTGGGGTTAAATAAAACTTAATACACTTAGCCAATTTGATATGTTAGCTGGACTAGACCGTAGGGTTAAGTAAACTTGAACACTTAACCATCAGATTGTGATAAATGAATAGGGTTAAGTCTAAAACATGAAGGGATAATACTTAACCATTAATAAAATGTTAGTTAAAACAGATGGGCAAGGTTAAGTTAAAAAGGAACACTTAACCAATACAGGATGAATGAATAGGATTAAGTAATAAGAAATATTTAACCAATATAACTTGGTTTGTGGTAGGGTTAAGTCAACATGAATTACTGATAACACTTAACCAGTTTAAATGAAGAGGGTTAAGTTAGCTTGAATTGACTAATGACACTTAACCAATCCAAATTGAAGAGAAAGAGAACTAAGTAGTAAACCTTAGTTAAAAAGGAGCTAAGTAGTAAACCTTAGTTAAGAAAACAACGATTCTGGAAACTAAGTGGTAAACCTTAGTTAGCAAAACTAAGTAGTAATTCTTAGTATAACACGAGAAGGAGCGAACGTCCGTCTGATTAAAAAGGAAAGCTCCAACGAATTGGGTTACGAAGCCCGAGGTTTCGAGGGGACGCAAGGGTACTCTTGGTATCCCTCTGTGAGGCTGCAGATGATCCTCCTGGGCTCACAGAGGTTAAGGTCTGCGTTAGAAGAACCAAGGGTATGCCTTGGTTGCAAAATATGGCAACCTAAAGACTAGGATGGACCAGCGTGATTCGGCGAGAAACCGGTAGCCCTGTGATAGCAACTCGTCGGCTACCATCCATCTTGAGTCAATCGAGATACGTGAAGCAGAAAGGCGGAAAACTCCAAAAGACCATATACTTGCTATCTAGTTATGGGTGAGGATGGCCATAGGTTAGTGGGGGCATAGTGGGCCTGCGTATAGTTCTCATTTTTCAAGGTGTGCCTTTCATTAGTTGAGGGATGGGTCGAGTGGGACCATAGCCACTGGAATAAAAAAACAGACCTTAGCATCTGCATCGGCAGATATCTGAAAGCTCCCGACCGAGTTCTGTGTTTCTTGATTTGCCCTGCCACAGGACTCGGGCTGCACATTACAGGACATGTGAATCTAGAAAAGCGATAACGATTCGCAATACATGCGTGGGGAAGTCTAGGAACATATACCACTCTAGGTAGTGTGTCCTAGACTAGGGGGCATCATTCGACAGGTAACATAATCTCTAGTTGGACTAGGTGGCATAAACCCTGAATTCGAGAAGCGTTTAGCAGATAGCGTAAACTCTAGTTGAATCTAGAAAGCACTTGATAGAAAACCCTAGATTAGAAATGTATGCCTGAAGGCAATGGAAACTACAGGGATTGGGATCACGTTATCGTTACTAGTTGGGACACTAGTTAGGTGGTGTAGAGATATAGAAACCAGTATAACAAGGAAATAGCGAAGCGGCGAAAGTATTAGAGCATATCCAGTTTATCTTATCTTAGCATATCTTGTGTCTAATCTTGCTGTCCCTATCATCATGGTGTTATCTTGTATTCAGTTAATTCATGTCGTTTTGTTTTTCCATGTTCACATGCTAGAAGTAACCGAACTTACTCAGGCTTTATGTCTAACTCTGTTTTTCTTTCGTCTTCTTTTCTTCCGTCCCCCCCCCCCCCAGGTAGTAAAGGAGGGAATAGTATAGCTCAGGTTAAGTTGGACTGTCACTCTTTCCCAGCTTGAAGGTTTGTCGAAGTTTTGCTTGGATTCTCTTTTCAGATGCTATGGCTGGCTCTTGCTACATTGGGGTATATAAATGTATTTTTATGCTTCTTTATTTTGAAAGATAGATGATACTCTGATATTGGAAAACAATTGTTGTACAAACTATCTTATCAATAAAGTAAAGTTTTATTTTCCGCTGCTTAATTTCTGTCAGTCTTGTAATTTATCTGCATTTTTTACCCTAAATGCTCCATAGAACTTAGTGCATTCCCTTTGTGAGTGACACTAACGGATGTGGGGTGTTACAAATACCTCCTCCGAATTTGGACGATTTACGTGAGATGATACTAGCAAAACAACCAAACAATTGAGCACTTAACCGACTCTGGCTATCCTCGCCAATCTTGTTCCAAAACTATCGTTGATCGCATAACGGGCTTTGCATTGTCAACTAAATATATGCGGAAGTCTGTCTTAAGTTTTAGGGGGAAAACCGCTACCCTAATCAAAACATCTTGCGTACTCATGGACTACTCCAACGGATCGAAAATCGTCGATAGATACATAAAGTGATTCTAGGTAGCTAAGACAAACTGATCCCTTAGGATCGCACGAAATCTCGAGGGTATTCCCGAGACAAGTCGAAAGTCTAACTACCCTCCTTTCACAATTACTAGCTAACCAATCCATGCCTAGAATCAACCCATGGCCCATGAAACCCGAAAACATAAGCATCTCAAATCCAAAGATAAATGAGCCGAACAACAAATTGGATTTGAGACAATAATGGGATCTTCTACTATACAAGTACTAAGGTGCAGAGACTCAACTATGGAAGCAGATATAATCGAATGTGAAGCGCTAAAATCAAAAAGAGTAATAACAGGATGATCAAGAAGAAAAACTAAACTTTTTCAACAAAAACCTTACTACCTCTCTCTCAGGTACGCTGGCGGTGAGAGCATGCATTTGCCCTCCTGAAAATCCTATCAGTTGTTCTTGCCCTTGCCCTTAATTATATGACCCGCTATACCATAATAAAGATACTCCCTCTTGTTTTAGATTTTACCATTCTTTCCTCCCCTCCTTTGTGAACCAAGTCTATATCCATGAGTTCTTCATCCTTGTGTTGTGCTCCTTAGCCAAACTCCCTCATTCTCATCTTTTCCATCCTTGTGTAACTTGTTGACATGTCTCTTGAAAGCTGCCACCATCGCACGGAAAATCCTACAAAGCTCGAAAGAAAATTAGCCGTAGGTGAAGCTACTGCGGCTATAGATGGAAGTTGGGCGCTTATTTGCCCTTTGACAAGTGTCACAGTCTCATCAATCCTACGGAACCATGTCGCGATGATGTTACCTCCCAGAAATCCAGGAGCCCCAGAGACTTAGGAAAGAAGGAAACAAGGATTCAAACAGAGGATCAAAAAGATAGTGCATATGGCTTTGGGGAATATTCCTTTAAAAAGAAAACTTTTCTTTAGAAAATGCTTCTATTAAAATCGTTTTGAAAATAATTTTTTAAATCTTTTATCAGATCCGGTAACCTTTAGCTCTGATACCAAGTGAAACACCCCACTTCCGTTAAGGTCACTCACAAAGGGAATGCCTTAACTTCGGTGAAGCGCTTTTGGTAAAAGATGCAGATAAATTACAAGACAGACAAATAAAACAACGGAAAATAAAGTCATTTTATTAACAATGTGATTCAGTCAAGCTTTTACAACAATTTTCTTAAATCATACTTAAAAGTAATACATAGAACTTCTGTCTTGATTTAATAACCTCCAAGTGTAAAAGAGGCAAAAAAATAACAACGATATTCCCCAATAAAGCATGAGCCAGCCATAGCAGTGGAAGAGAGAGTCCAAAGCAAAACATCGACCACCTTCGAGCTTGAAAAGAAAACTGAGCTAAGTGGTAACATTTCCTCCCTGAGAACCTGGGGTGAAACGAAAGAAAAGAGGCCAAAAAAAACTAGGTCAGACATGAGTCCGGTAAGTCCAGTGATTATTCAGCATATAAACTGGTAAGAGAACCATGACATAAATAAACTGGATGCAGGACAACAACAAAGAAATAAGGTAACATAGGATAAGCATATGGTATGATAAGGCAAGATAAACTGAATGCGCTCCTACTCTTTCTTTGCTTCGCTACTACCTTGTTAATCCGATTTTTATATCTATCTCTGCACCAGCTAACTAGTGTCCCAACTAGTAATCTGTATAAAATGATAATATTACAACGTGATCCCAATCCCCGCAATTGTGTTAGACTTCAGATGTACATCTAGTATGAGGATCTTACCTCAATCGGGCTAATTGTCATGAATATGTTAGATGTACCCTTACTACCCTATTAATCGGCTCCCTACTTGTATTAAAGTTCCGTGTGTCTGTGTCAGTCGGCCCTCTCTTGCGTGTAGATACCCTGTGCTGGTCCCACCATAAGGTGTATCAATCCTTATGATAGTGACCCGACACAATTCAAGATGCACAGTGTATAACTACTGGTACCCAGTGCCTACTTTTTCCCACTCCGGAGTACGTGCACGCCCGTAAACCGTCGGAACCTACACTGACATACCCCTTGCCGTTGTTTTGACTGCTTATAATCAGCTCATTAATCGTGCCACACCCTGCCTAGTTTCAGGGTACCATGATACATCTATGTGGATTAGTGCTGAAATGGGTCCCCGTTACTAGTATTTCCTACTGGTTAAGTTTTGTGGGCCTATATTTACTAATATTACCCACCAACCCAGTATGTACTTAACCCTCCCACTGATTCAAGCATGTTTACTTAACGGTTAAGTCTGTGGGCCTATATGTACTGATATTACCCACCTACACGAGATGTACTGAACCCTCCCATCGATTCAAGCATGTTCACTTAATGGTTAAGTTTGTGGGCCTATATGTACAGATATTACCCACCTATACAAGATGTACTTAACCCTCCCACTGATTCAAGCATGTTTATTTAATGGTTAAGTTTGTGGGCCTATATTTACCAATATTACCCGCCAACCCGATATGTACTTAACCCTCCCACTGATTCAAGCATGTTTATTTAATGGTTAAGTTTTATGGGACTATATTTACTAATATTACCCGCCAACCCGATATGTACTTAACCCTTCCACTTATTCAAGCATGTTTATTTAATGGTTAAGTTTTATGGGCCTATATTTACTAATATTACCCACCAACCTGATATGTACTTAACCCTCCCGCACATTACGTCATATTCGTTAAGTGTTGTCCGTTCATGTTAACTTAACCCACTCATTCATCATGTCATGTTGGTTAAGCGTTTCTTATTAACTTGACCCTCCTTACTTATCATGTTGGATCAGTTAAGTGTTTCCTATTAACTTAACCCCGTTCGTTCATCAAGTTATATTGGTCAAGTGTTTCTTGTTAACTTAACCCCACGTATTCATCTTGTTGTATTGGTTAAGTGTCATCAATCAATTCAAGTTAACTTAACCCACCTATGTGTCATGTTATTTTGGTTAAGTGTTGCCTTCTTGTGTTAACTTAACCCTACAACAAATCAAGTTATATTGGTTAAGTGTTGCCCTCTTGTTTTAACTTTACCTTACTACAAATCAAGTTATATTGGTTAAGTGTTTCCCTCTTGTTTTAAATTAACCTTACCACAAATCAAGTTATATTGGTTAAGTGTTTCTAAATTTACTTAACCTCACCCACTTGTCTAATTAATAAGTTATAACGGTTAAGTGTTCTAAATTTACTTAACCTCACTCACTTGTCTAATTAACATGGTGTATTGGTTAAGTGGTACCTTAATTAACTTAACCGTACCATTCCTGTCTTAGCTTTAATTCTTTTATTAAAGCACCAACCACTCACATTAGACAGGTATTGTTACGGTCACTGGATGTGCCGGTCGGTTCCGGGCAGTTTTACACCGTAACTCAGTCTAACCTCGGGTTCTTTTGGCCTCAATGCGCTAACCTCTCACATTAGATCTATATTGTTACGGTTGCTGGATTTGCCGGGAGGTTCCGGGCAGTCTTATACCATAACTCAATCTAACCTCGGGTTAGGCATATTCGTCTTTTACTAAATTTACATATTTATCCTTTTATGTCAGTTATCAACAATTTATTGTCATGGCCCACTTTCCCTCTAAATTAAGCTCATAATTTTAGTTATAAAAATTTATACCCCTTTTATGCCATAAACCATTTACATGTTTATAAGCCAAATATGCCAAATATATGTAATTTCATGTTTTTCCCCAACGTTACCCCCGTTAAACATTCGCACAAATCACGTAAAATGTTAGGCTCGATACATAGCCTAATCTTATACTCAAAATGGGAAAAAGAGGAACATGCAATAATTCCAACATCATAAAAATATGGATCTAACTACACATGTATCATATGAATTTGGCATAGAACAATATACATTTAATTATGAACTTGCAAATTTAGATCTATTCAACATGAATCATGAAATAGGGATTTTACATAAAACTACATAAACTTAAAATTAGACATGTAGTTGCGAACTTGCAAATCAGTTGGATCAAATCTAACATGAACCTAATCATATTATCATGTAGTTTTTGGATCATAAATGTGAACTTGGTTGAACATAGCAAAATCCCCAAATTGTCATACAACATATAAGTGTCATTATCATACAACTTGAAATGTCATCACAAAATTATACAATATGGTATGTCAGCGCCAAAATACACAACATAATATGTCATTGCCAAATTATACTACATATGGATTCATTGCCAAGCGTTTAACATTTATCATCAAATTACATACAATATGATCACCACTTAGCATGATAAGAATCAAAGTCTCAATCAATTCAGTTTTAACAAAACGGATAGGCATTGATTTACATTAGGCGATGTTTTACATCCATTTATTTAGTCACGATTCTAATATCATTTAAGTCTAAATGATAACTGGACTTACAAAAAGGAGACTAGTCTTGTGTTCAGGGATCTATATTCTGAATTTGGATAGCTCTCCTTTGTTGTAGACGTTGAATTCTCTTAGTTGAATTAGATTTGATTTAATTTGATTATTGCTTCTATCTTGCTTTCTAGTTGAATGGGAATGGCGGCTACTCTAGGTTGAGTGTTGACAGCATGACGGTCTTAGGAATATTTTTGTGTGCCTTAGGGTTTTAGATTTAGGTTGATTATATAGAATTTTAATTAAATAAGAGCCGTCAGATCAACCTAGAAGCAATCAAGACCATCCAGCTAAAGCAATGTGTCACTCAGCCAATCATTGCATGACACATAAGCACTAACACCTCAGAATTTGTCACAAAGCCAATTAGAGAAGGCCACGTAAAAAGACAATCCTTGACCAACAAAAAATGCGCCACGTGCACCACATGATGTGTACACGTCATATATATATATATATATATTCTATATATATATATCTTCCCAATTAACAATTTTCACACTAAGCCAATTTTTGAACTGCGTTCACACTAAGCCACTTTTTAGCATTCCCCCAAAACAAAAATATGGCACTGGCGGGGATCGAACTTTGTACCTCTTGTATGCAAGTCACATGTTCTAATCAAATGAGCTACTAAGTCTTTTACTTACAAACCTTAGAACAATGCTAAACATTATTCTTTTCTCATTCTTCTTTTTCATGTTTTGCTGCAATATTTAATTTAAAGATATCTTGTTCATACGGAGTCCGATTTACGCAAACTCGGACTCTATCTCAAGAAGAATTCCGAGATGAACGCAATGGTGCAACCCATTTCACCTATTTCTTCTTTTTCAAATTAATTATTCTTTAATTTGTTATTTTAATATTCTCAGAAAATACGGGGTGTTACACTTAGGGGGCGAAAATCAAGGGGAGGGAAGAGGAAAAACTTAAGAGGAAAGGAGGACGGATTTCACGCCATAGAAGCCAGAGTTAGGAGCTTAAGAAGGAGGTAGAAATGGAGAGGGAGAAGTGAATGAGAATGGTGAGGTTTAGTGCTTATTTATAGAAGTAAGGGAGGGGGCTAAGTCCAATTTTCCATAGAGGAAAACCATGTGCTAAAGGAAAAAATTAGGTGCCTTTGTAAATCAAAACCATGGACTAGTGTACACGGTTTTTCCATAGGATTTGCAACGTTTTAAAGTGCTACAAAATGGCTATGCTTATATATTACTATATTTTCAACTTCTACTCAACTTTTGACGATTCCGACCAAACGACAAACAACAATAACACATCTTAAACTTATTTATAATCGTTTTAAACTGCTAATAAGTCTTTTAAATCAGATTCAAATTTCTATCTATCCAATTTATTTTGGAAACTTATATATTTATATTAAAAATATTTTTTTTTAAATGGACAAAATTCAGGTTTACCAACTGACAAAATTCAGGAATGTTACATTTTCATTGCACTAAATTATCAGAATAATTGGAAAACAGAATATTGTATAAATCGAGTGACTTTTTGATACCATTATTGATTTTAAATTTTTCTTCCAATTTCATAAAGATAAGAACTTAACCACAATTGGAATTCAAAATGTAGCAAATTCTTATTTGTACATCTATTTGTATGGATATCTGCAAATTGTATATGGGATGATATATGCACAAAAGAGGAAAATCATTTATCCATTTCTCAAAGACAAACTCCATCAAGTAATTATTTTGGCCACTGTTGACGGTGAAATATGTCATAAACACCCAAGATTCCTAATTACTGAAGAATGTAGTTTCGCGTGGAAATAGAAGTGCAGAAAGTAGTTAATAACACGGTAGATTGATAATGGTTCGGTCCCGTGTGGGGCCCACGTCCACTTTGGGAGGATAGCTGATATTTTATTGACGATAATGAGTTACAAGCTTAGGACTATGTCATGACATCCTTTTACAAAAATTTATAAGTATTTCGATGTCATAATTATCATATATGAATGTTAGGAAAAAGTTGCTTTTGTCCTTCTTCTTCCTTAGGGCAAGGATGCCATTAAGGAGGTCACTTGGAGCTCTCAAGTGGTGTAAATCAGCCAATTTCCAACCCCTTCGAATAATGAGCTTGGGGATACTTATAGTGGAGTGGATAGGTGTGAGTAGGTAGGATTTGGCGACCACAACAGTACATTTCGTATCCTTGAGTGTAGGCCTCCTGAATTTTGGATCCCTCTCATCATGCCAGAAAACTCGTACCCCACTCTAAGGGTACGAATTTTGTACCCGTGGGATACGTATTTCGTACCCTATGGGGCACGAAATTCATACCCCATAAGGTACGTTAAATATATTAGTGTCACGGGGTCTGAAATCGGTTTTGCAGAGGAGCACGAAATGTTGTACGTGGGGTATGAACTTTAGAAGAGGCGAGGGGTACGAGGCTCAAGGGACATGAGCTAATGAGGGTTTGAAATGTAGGGGTTCGAAATTATGGGTATACCATATTTTTAAGGAGCTGTGAGGCTTGTGCTAGCGTGACCTCTTCTAATCGTGTTTCCTTAGTCCTTTGGCGACACTTCGGACTTTAGCATCACGCGATGTGTTGAGTCGAGCTTGTCTTGTATACTTTTGGGAACTAGAAAAAAAGGCTGGTTAACAGTTTCCCCTCACAGTACCTCTTGTCTTGACATGATGTGCTTTGAGTTGGTAGAAATATTTCGTTAACTTGTCAAATCCTGTTAACTCATAAATGCAAGTGTTAGTTGTTGACTCTTATTTACATCGTAACGTAAACAAGTTGTTGTCGATGTGACGTTGTTTAGGCTCGCAAGTTTTCCGTGTAATTTTGCGCAATGCCACGAGAAGTAAAAATGGAAGGTAACACATGTGGGAGTGAATGAGAATGTATGTGAGTGTAGGTTTGCAAGTGTCTGGTCTTTTTAGACACGGAAAGCCATGCGTGAAAAGTTTTCACATATATTGTTCACATTCATATGTAAATATATGCACACATAATATTGCAGCGTGTTGTGCGTAATAATATATATTCACACATATATACATTATTTTATTTTATATATACGCATACTTATATGTATAGGTGTATGTATATATATATTGTAAAGGAGGCTCGCACTCCAAGCTGGGGGCACGACAATTTCGTGTCCCACGCAGGGATACAATATTTTCATGTCTAAGTAGGATACGAACTTTCGTATTCCACTGGGATACGAGAGCTTGTATTCCCCAATGGGATATGACACGTCAATAGGCCAAGCCTATTTTCTTTTCTTTCTCTATAAATTCTCACTGCCCACCCCCCACTCTCTCTTCTTCTTTTCTTATTTTTTGTCGTTCGACCCCAAGCCTTAAAGTCCCAAAAGAGTTGAATTGTTGAGAATGCATGTGGGTCCGGGTTCGAATGCTAGAGCTTGCCTCTTTCCACGAGCTTAGCTCCGACTACCGGACTGGCCTCGAGAAAGACTCCGATGCGACTCGGGATCATTTATGCCCTTGAGCTCGTGAACGGTCATTGAGTTGAGCATGAAGTTAGAGCTCGAGGTTAGGCCTGGCGACGACATTCAGCTTAGTGATGAGGGATATGAGCTCGGGAAGAAGAGATTCGAGGGAGAAGAGTTGGACATGAAATTTGGAGGAAAGGAGTTGAACTCGAAGTTGAGAAAAAAGGAGGAAGGTGAAGCATTGGGGATCTGCGTCGCATGGCTGAATTTGTGGAAGCTCGCATCCCACGAACGGGTTTTAACTTTCGTACCCCTCATGGGGATACGAATTTTCATAGCCCCAAGGGGATACGAATTTTCCTACCCCTCGTGGGGGTATGAAATTTTGTATCCCTCATGGGGATATGAACTTTCGTACCCCCATGGGGATATAAATTTTTGTACCCCTCATGGGGGTATGAATTTTCGTATCCCTCACGGGGATACGAACTTTTGTACCCCTCATGAGGGTATGAATTTTCGTTTTGGCCTTGGCGCTTCGAGTCCACTTCGGTCATGCTTTGCCTTCCCCATTCGAGGCTCGAACTTCGTACTACTCCCCCCTGGGTTCACGTCATTTTTGCGACACTATACGATCAGATCGAAATTTACTTTAATTATAATTCATTCGACGACTCAGCCTGGCACATAGGATTATAGCACATAATTGGACTGTGACTAAACTATTGGACTATTGAAAACGTTCTATCGATACTAATCGTAATGTAGTCGAGATTCGATGCAAATCGAGTAATGTTGGTTGTCTGCGGCGATGATTATAGTCTTCGGGACTCGTGATTGTCGTCGTGTCCCAAGTTTTTAACTTGCAATTGTATTAGCATGGCACTGCACAACACCTCA
Organism: Allium sativum; assembly: GCA_030737875.1. NCBI lineage: Eukaryota > Viridiplantae > Streptophyta > Magnoliopsida > Asparagales > Amaryllidaceae > Allium > Allium sativum. Next base: position 671,029,555 of record CM060909.1, on the reverse strand, counting down.
CACACCCATTAGTTTACACCAACATGAAGGGTACAAGTTGCACAATGCGATGTCTAACGCAAATGTGTTGAAAGTATTCCTAGCAATGAAGACAAGGTTTAAGACATAACAGACTTCTAAAGCCGAGGCTTCTTCACATTCGTCACACACATCTGATTCCACTAGCGATGCTAGCTCGAAGAGCAGCGAGCTTGAGACTTCCGCCGGGTCCATTATTATCAGGTGATAGGTTCTCCTGAAGCGACTAGTCATGGGTTCAACTAGAATGATAGCACTCATCGGTCGAGAATGGGGAGGCATAACACATAGATATTGTTTTGGGAAGCGCGTTGGTGGCGCCGGACATGTTAGCAAGCACAGTTATACTCGAAAATCCGCCGGATTCAGTGCCATCGCATATGGATGCAATTGCGGTAAGGCGCATGGCATTGAGGTTCCGTATTCCCAAAAGAGATGTTCTTGCGCCTAGAAAGGATGGTAGGTATCACGCATCATCGGAGGGGTACACTGCTTGGAACTGGCAGGTGTACATTACTGGGTGCCTGCCCCCGGCTAACAACTTTATTCAGGATATGTTGCATTACTTTCATCTTGCGCCATCACAGCTTCCTCTGAATGTGTACGCTTCCCTTTTAGGTACCTACATTCTCTATAGGGAGTGAATGCAGTTAGAAACCACCAAAGAGGACATCCAGTATTTGTTTCAATTGAAGAGGAGAACGAATATCTCGCCATCTCAATATTTCTTGGAAGCTTCGCCCAGCACCAAGTTCTTTAGTGGGAAATGGCCTAAGCCGATTGTGTATAAGCATAATTGGTTCTTTGTGCGTTGTCCTCCCGGATTCGCGAGGAGACGGTTAGAAGTAAGTAAGCATTTTTCTTTACCTTTCACTACAACAAAAACACCATATTACAACTTTAATTTTACAACAGTGGTAAAAGCACCGTTGTAATAAATGTTTTTTACAATGGTCAATTCCCTAAAGTTGTAATAAACGTATTTTTAACAACTTTTTATTTTGTTAGTGTAATAGATGTCTATTACAAACTTCATGTTTATAATATCTATATTTAATAACTAATTATATTAATATTTAGTAATAATTAATAATAAACATAGGAATCAATAATATTTATTAATTATTATTAAATAATTAATATTTAATAAGTAGTAATTTATTTTTAATAGTTAATGTATGTTAACTGCTTATTAATCAATAATTTATAACTTACATTATAAGCTTTTAATAATTATTAATCTATCATATCTAAGTAGAAATAAGTAAAAGTTAAATAATAACTATTATTAATAAGTAATATTTGATTTGGTAGTAAATATTTCAGAAATTTTAATAAATAATTTTGGCAACTATTAACAATTTTGGCTACTAAATAATAATAATTAATTTGAAATATTAAATAATTAATTATAAATATATTTATTAATGAATAGTAATTAGCTTTTAATTATTACTATTTAATATTTAATGATTGATAATTGGTAATATATACATAACAATTAACGAATAATTAGACTTCGTGCATTGGATAAAGTCTGTAAATAGGTCATGCCCCTTTTCAAATAATCCCACTCGTCGTCATTTAGTTGTTGGAATTTTTGGACTAACCGTCGAATCTTGACTATCAAGCCTTGATGATCATTGTTGGCCTTTTTAAAAAAAATTAGATCGTAACCGATTTTTTTTTAATATACATTTTGGCTTCGAATGTCGAGAGTGTTTAACCGATCAAAAAACCATGAAATATTACGTATGTTAGAAAACAATGAAATGTTACAACTTTTTTTTGTTAGTGGTAAAAGATGCTTTTGAATCCAAAACAAAATCACGTTTTTGGCTCCAAAACAATTTTTTTAGCGGCAAACGTAAATTTTCAGCGCTAAACCCAAACATTAACATACTTTTACCGCTTATCTCCTTGGTTAAAATTAACTTTCCCCAAATTTACGTTTCTTCGTATTCCTCCTTCTTCCTCATCGAAAATTCTCGATCAAGCCAGCCTCATCACCTAAAAATCGGAGCTCTACCTTCGGATTAAGCCTCCGACTGGCTTCTCCCTCCGCCATCGAACACCCTCCTCTCAGCCCTGCGTTGCGTCTGCCATTGCTCCTCCTGCTACCTTATTCCTCCTCACAACAGATCTGCACTAGAAAGCAAGCCTCCTTCACTCCCTAGCTTCCCCTCTCCTAAACCGACCACACATCTGAAACTTACGCTTGAGCCACTGACCAACTGGGCAGCTTCGTCAGAGTTGGATTTAATTTGCTTCCCTTTGTGTACGGTATACAGGTTAGTATGTGTGTTTGGATTTATACAATTAGGTCAATTCCTAATATTTTGTAATCACCCTGTTTCAAGTTGTTTTATTTTGAACAATTTTATTTAACAATTGAAAGATCCTTGTTAGTGAACTATGGATCTGAGAATATAAATATTCTTGTTTCATTAAGTTTTTGACAGTGTGATTAAATCCATAACACACAAGTTGATCCATCATCATATAATCTATGTTTAAAAGTGTATTCATCCCAAGTTATATATGTAACTAAGTTTAAAGGGCCTATCTTTATATTTATGAACTGGGTATCATAAGTGTTAAGATGAATTTGCTATAGTTGTACATTTTTTTGGCAGTTATAGGTTATTATGGTGGATTGGTTATCTAATATGTGATATTATGGCATGTTGCGAGCATATATATGTGTATATATATAAATATATATATATTGTGTATAAGAAAACTATTAGAAACTGTTAAATTCTAAAATAGCGTATACTCTGAGATCATATACCCTAGTTTTGTTTGACATTTAAATCTTTGATGCAATATGTCTTGACATATTAAACAAGCATATATGTTATTTTTCTATTTTCATGTAAATCTTCTGCCTGGACCAAAAATTTATTTTTGATACAACTGGATTGTATTTTGATACTTGGAAGTGCATATTAAAAAATATTTGATACTGTTTATTATTGTCCACTAGTCGGATATATAGTAGCATGCATTTTACCATATAACAATGATGAACAATCTGGTATAAAAGTTGTACTGGATATAATGGTTATGTGTATATCAAAATACTGAACTAATATGATTATTGAATTCCTGATTAAACACTATGATGTGTGTATATTTGGAACTTTTGGGTTTATTTTCATATGCAGACTAGCTGTTGAACCTTAACAAATTATAAGTGCTTGTATATGTATAAACAAACAGTTGATGCAAATATGATTTGCATTTACCTCTCAAGTTTTGGACAATACAATACTGCTAATACACATATCAAGAAAAGGATCCATGCTTCATCCTTTTGGATAAATGAGTAAATCAGCTTTAGTGAGACATTATTGGATAGTGTTTCATTGTTTAAACTGATTAAATACAATTGGACATTTGATGTTTGCAGATCGTCGAATGGCGTATAGTAATGAGTCCAGCAGCAATGTGGAGTAAAGATTTCGTTGTCTTCGACTAGTGTACTCCCGTAGGATATGCAATTTTTGGTGGATAACTTATGCTTGTACGAAGTTTCTTTGTAATGGTCAAGTATGTAATAATGTACGAAATGTTGTTTAAAGCTTATTGTTTATAATACTGAATATTTGAGTATTTTAATAAATTAGTTTGCAAATAACTGTAATATTTGATTTGCTTATGGAGTATTGCTATATTTAGTGTATTGTTCTTTTCAGTTGCAAAAGATGTTTATTTTTTAAAAACCCAAATGTCAATTACAAAGGTGCGTAACAGTTGTAGTAGATTTTATTACAACGGTGCATAACTGTTATAATAAAGTTTATTACAACGGTGGAAAAAAGTTGTAAAATATACATATTACAACGGTGTTGCAACAGTGCAAAAAAGTTGTAAAAGATCTTAGTCTATTTCAACTTCTTAATACACGACGGTTTGCCCACTGTTGTAAAATGTATATTACAACGGTGTTCCACCGTTGTAATATGGTTGTTTTGTTGTAGTGTTTTGTTTGGAACTTCATGACAGGAATTCTTGAGGCACTTACATACACCGTGAACCAACAACGTCTCAAGTCCTTGCTGGCCATCCTGGCCATGCATCATTCCACTGAGGGTGTTCTAAATCAAGACGACTTCGTCTTGCAAGATAACTCCCTGACGATCGAGCGATTATTTGACCGGCTGTCGCTGGAGGTGGAAGGAAAGTGGAGACTGGGAAAGAAGCAGGTTCTTCGAGCCAGAAAAAAAAGTACCCCCTGTCGAGACTAAGTCACACAATGTAGCGAAGATTCAGGAGGGAACTAGTGGAGGCGATATTGGCTATGAGGATGCACTTTCCAGGGATGAGGACTCATCGACCTCCCCTGTTCTGCCTATGACAGACGAAGTAAGGGTAGGAGCATCAACCAGGTCACAGTCTCCAATAGATCCCTTTAAGACTGTCGTCTCACTCAAGGAAGAGGGTCAATTTGATAATCTTAATAAACTTATGCTCTAAATTTTTCTCTGGCCTGGTGCCAGAAGCATGGAAGAACTGGCTTTAGCTGCAGAAGAGATCACTCCTTCGGGAGGACCACTATCTGGTCTATTGAGAGGATACTTAGGATACATTCATATACACACATGAGACAACATTTTTTTGTATGCGCAGGGTGTTTGAGTCTAAACTTTAAAATGTTTCTTTGGCATGTGATATGGATAGAGGTAGAGGTAGAGTTCGCAATTACGGACCAGGGATTCGATGACTCTCAAGAAGTGCTTTTCTCGATAGCTTTAGGAGGGAGACTAGCTTGTTCGATGAACCTCCGCATTCTTGTGACCAAGGTGGCGAGCAACGACACATAGAAAAGCATCGACGTTCTATATCTCCTCCACTGCATACTCGGGCCTCTGGGGTTGACGCAAAGCTTGATGTGGCAGGCGGTTGGCACTCTTCATCGAAAGTTCCCCTTCATGCTGTGCCTTTGGATCCCGTCCATGTTCCCAAAGAGAAAGAGCTAATAACCATCATAGAATGAAAGCAATGGTGAAGAAAAAGAGGTATGATGTGGCGGAGCCTTATACCCGGGAGCTTACTATCGAGGAGACGATGGCTCTGCTGAAGGAGAAGTTTCCCAAACACTATTTTGAGGAGATAATGTTCCTTCCCGACATTAATCTGAATCTTCGTAAAGATACTGAGAAGGTTTGGATTAAGATGAAAGCTTAGTATTTCCAGGTTGGAGGGCGGAGGACATATCATGCTAATCTTTCGGATTTGATTATAAAGAAGAATGTGGAAATCCAGAGTCGTGGGTTGACCATTGATGTTGAGCGAACCACTTTACAAAACTTAGAGAAAGATATTGGTGAGGCTTAACCCCTTATTAGTACTTCTTTGCTTGTGATGCCCCACTCGAATGTTAACTGTTTGTTGTTGAAATAGCAGAGCTGAAGGAGGAGCATGCAAAGTTGAAAAGGGTGGCGAAGCATGTAGATTCAAATTTCAAGGATATGGCGGCCTCACTAACAACTGAGGATACGTCCCTAAAAAGGGATAAAGCCGAGCTGGTAGAGGTGAACGCCTAATTGGAGAAGGACAATGAAAGGGTATCCCAGTTTCAAATGGGTAATGAGGCCCCGAGGAAGGAGAATGAGAGGTTGAAAGCTGAGAAGGAACGGACTCAAAAGCTTCAGGAGGAGGTTGCCGAGCTGAGGAGGCAACTGGAGGTGGCTTGAAAGGAGAAGGAGACTGAGCCAATAGTAAGGACATATTGAGCTCGATGGATGGGTTGAAAGCTGAGCACCAAATGGAAGTGGAGAGCTTTATGGAGGAAATCGAGGATGCAAAGGTCAGGGTGGAGGCATCCCTTGAGGAGCATGTCTGAAACATGTATGTTAAGGCCTTAAGATTTCGTGGAATATCGTGGATCAGAGACTACCCTCAGTTCTGGCTCTAACATGGGAAAGGTTGGTATTGTATGAGGCTTGGCTACGTCAGGTGGATGTGATATCTTTAAATGAGAATCACTTGATGATAGATCTCCTGACCGAGGATGAGAGAAAAACGTTGGACGAGGGGAAGAGATTGTTGTAGGAGGATTCCGAGAGGAAGAACTGGCGAAGCGAGCTACCGAAATGGGGAAGTTTGTAACTATTGAGAGCATGATCGTCATAATACATTTGCGAAGAGAAGCTCCTATCAGTCGCCAGCTCTAGCATCCGCCATAACCAGCGGTCCAACTGTCCCAGTTCAGGTCTCGACTTAGTACGGCCCCGAACATCCAGGAATGGGAGTGATGGGATCTGTTTTTACCGCTATAGTGAAATCCCTCCCGATCATACCCACACCATTTTTTTTTTGGTTGCAAATTTTCGTTACCGAGAATACCCGAAGATGATGTAATTATCGAATTTGTCAACTAAATAGTTGTGTTTTTATTGTGCAAACCCCTCCTGGAGCTGATGTGACACCGGGCTTCACCCCATGCTTCCCCAAATGACAGAGTCTGGATTGGGGCTATAGGGAATATCATTTGGAGAGGAAAGTGGTCCTATGGATACGTTTTCAGATGTTGAGTTAGGGTTAAACCTTTATTAGGACACTCTGGAGGAAGTAGAGTTTGTGAATGGCCAAAGTATTCATGTGACGACCCTGGATGATGCATGTGTGCACACAATGCACGATATGGTAGAGGCCCAGAAAGCCATGATAGTGGCGAAGTACGAGGAGCAGGAGGAGAGGCGGAAACAACATGAATTTGTCATGCAGGAGGCATAGGCAAAGTCAAGGTAGGACACCGAGAAAAAAGCTACTGCTGTAGTGGCAAAGAAGAAAGTCGACGCTGAGGCAGAGAACGAAAGGGTCATCGAAGAGGTCAGGAAGAAGAAGGCGGTCGACGAGGCTGAGAAGGGGAGAGCTACTGAGGAGGCTAGGAAGAAGAAAGCCGATGACGATGCCAAACAGAGAGCTACAGAAACTTACGAGAAGCTCAAGGTGGACGACGTTGTAAACTCAAATCCAAGAAACTAGCTGTTCGGAAGGCCGCTAGAGAGGCTAAGAAGAAGGCGGAGCTAGAGGCCAAGAAATCTCTGGGAGAGGGTGACGCTGTGTTGGCCCTCGCTTCTGGTGTTGCCCCAATCCATTGCAATGTATCTCCCTTAGGTAGGTCACGAAGATTACAAGCGGCGAGGATGATGGCGGAAGGTAGATCTCGGTGTCTCATGGGTCCATCACTCCCAAGAAGGGCAAAGGAGGGAAAAATGGGAGTGGCTACGGAAAAAAGAGGCCCATCACGGGTGACCTACCTATCATCGAATCTGTATAGAAAAAGAAAAAAAAGAAGACAGATGAGTAGTATCGGTAATTGCTATAGATATTACCGACGTTTTGGTTATGTAGGCCGATAGTATACACCAGTACGACCCTCTCTTTTGGTCTTTTGGAGGCACGGTGTGGTTTTCATGTACACCCTGTCATTAGAAAGAAAGATATTAGATATGTAGTTTTCTTATGTTATGTGAAATGAAAGTATTAGTTAACTTTTTAAATCGCATTTCATGTTAAGTGTTCGAATGTTCATCTTATGTTTTCCAGCGTCCTACATTTGCACAAGCATACTTATTGTTATACTTAAAGAAATGCGATTGGAGACCCTACCCTGGGGGTGCCCCCAGTCGTGCAGAGGTCGTACGCAGGTTTCGTTCTTTGGTTTTCCTTTTATTAGGAGTCCCGAGTTGGGTGGAATCCATGTCAGGTGCCTTCTCCCGAACATCCCGTAGTTCGTTAGTCCTAAGTCGTAAGACGGCATAGACGTCGTGAATTCGTCCTTTTTGGCTCTCCCGTCGTTCATTCGGGTATAGAGCTCGAGCGCATCGTTTATTCGCCAAATGGTACCTAGATCCGAACTCGGTGGGTCGGATAGGGCTAGGGGAATGGTCGGCATCACACTAGCTGGGCCGATGGGATGGCCCCAAGTCTGGTGACTTAGGGATGAAACAATTTATACTCAGTCTCATCGTTGGTTCGAGGTTTGAGAGGTTCCCAGATCCTGATTCGATGGGTCGGATGGAGCCGTAGGAGTAGTCGGTATCACACTAGCTTGGCTGATCGGCTACCCCTAGGTCCGGAGGCTTGGGAACATAATGATTTACACTTGGTCTCGTCGTTGGTTCGAGATTCAAGTGGTGTTATTTAGACTCGGTCTCGTCACGGGACCGAGACTCGAGTGGTGTTATTTATACTTGATTTCATCGTTGGTTAGAGACTCGAGTGGAACTACTAGCTCCCGCGCTCGGTGAGTTGATCTGATGTTATTTATACTCGACCTCGTCGTTAATTCGAGGCTCGAGTGATGGTATCGGCACCTGTGCTCGGGGCGCTGATCCAGTGTTCATGCGTTTCTGTGTGCAAGTTAATTGTGATGGTCAATCAAACATATCATGCAGAGAGTAAACACATCACGGAACAAAGAATTTGATCATCAATTTTACTAATAACTTTGATAGTAACAGCCTTTACAATGCCTTGAATTTAAGGAAAACATAACATTGTTGGAGAGCGGAAAAACTGCACACTAAGTTATGTAAAGTGGCGACGAATATGTTCGTTGTTCCATGCCCTTGGGAGTTCGTCTCCGTCGACAGTTGTTAATCTGAAGGTTCCGTCTCCTAGCCTTCGTTGTATGACGTACGAAACTTCCCAATGAGGACTAAAACATTCAGTGTGCGAAAGATCCGTTTCAAGACGAGGTTGCCAATGTTGAGGTCCTTATGGCGGACTTTAGAATTAAAGTACTGGGCAACTCGTTGGCGTTGAGCAGCATCTTTGATCTCAGCTTCGTTCTTTTTCTCTCCGAGCAAATCCATTGATTCCTAAAGCAAGTCTTGGTTGGTCTTTGGATCGTAATAGGTAACTTGGTGAGATTGAAGTCTTAGCTCAATAGGTATGACGGCTTCGGATCCTAGGCAAGGGCGAACAATGTGTGGCCGGTTGCTGACTTATGGGAGGTCCGGTAGGCCCATAGAGCCAAAGGGAGTTCGTATGCCCATAAGCCTCCACCTTTTCCAGACGCTTCTTGATAATGGTCTTAATCACTTTGTTGACAGCCTCGACTTTCCCATTGGCCTATGGATAAGCTACTGCCGAGAATCTCTTTTCGATGTTATGTCGCTGGCAGCAAGTCTTGAATTCCGTACTCTCAAACTGTGTTCCATTGTCTGAGATGATGGCCTGGGGAACCCCATAATGGGTGATGATATTGCGGACAACGAAGTTGATTACTTTATTGGTGGCACTACAACAAAATAGATCTATTACAACCGGCAATGTCCGTTGTAATAAGGGTTTTACAGCGGTCAGCCCGCCCGCTGTATTAGGCCATGTTGTAATGTCCTCTTTTACAACGGGAAATGAACGTTGTAACAATCGGTTGTAATAGACTTTTTACAACGGTCTTATGTTGTTATTGTATGTTCCTTCAATAGAATAACTACCCGTTATGACATATTTTGCAACAGGCATTGACCGTTGTAATATCTTCTATAACAACAATTAATGCCCATTGTAAAATGCTGAAGGTTGCAATGGATTTGAATATTACACATAATATTAATAATATTTACAAGAATTAAATATTTAATTCAAATATTATTTAAAAAAAATATTTATTCAAATAAATATTTATTACACTTTCAAATACTACACATAGTGTTTTCCCTCTATTTACAAAACCACTTGTATAAACACTTCCTCACTACATTTCACTCGTATACATTGACTTCTCACTACACACTTATTCACTCATATATGCGTACACAGTCACTCACACTCTCACTATAATTATTGTAGAAGTTTTCATAAAAATATCAACATCCTGCGGCATACCTGATTTTCGAGGGCCGAAAGAAATTTGAACTCTTCAGTGTAAGGGATAATAATCTACCTGAAGCATCTATTCATTTTCATCTTGTAATGCCAAGTTTGACCCATATGGCCTTAGTTGAATTGGAAACAATTGGTATCTTGAAATTTGTTATCAGCCAATATAAGTAGACTGTCTACATTTTCAATCTGGGATACCGAAGCGAAAAACTCAAATTACATGAAAACTCTTTCCGAGAAATCTTTATTTCTTGCAGAACAGAAAACATTAGGGATCCACTACCGTTTACCAAATCCATTGAGTTATATACTGATTAAGACAAAGCAAAAAATATGTTACTGGAGAAGCAAACATTTTGTATAAAAAGGCAATTGAGGCAAGATGTTGTATTTTAAAAAAAATTGAAGTTCAATCACATCGAAGGCTGCAGTTGTTCTTATGCAATTATTGATTACCAAAACTATTTACAGTAATTTTATACTGAAAAAATGTTTACAATAATTTCGCATTAATTTTCGAAGTTCAATCACAAACGTTTACAATAATTTTATACTGAAAAAAATTAAATACACACCTAATAAAATTTCACATTTTCTGGTTTACAGTAAACAACATGGTTGTAAATGTTGGGCGGAAAATGAATTTCGCGAGTTCTTCTGTTCTTGGCACTAACAGCAAGTTTACAGGCCACATAATTTTCATGTTCACATGATGTTCATCTAGTTTGGTATCCTTTGACGGCTAGGATCCTTAGGAATAGTGTCTCTGACTTATTTCGATAACCGGAAACTGCTGAGTTCTTACCAAAACTGGTAATTGAAAGCTGGAAAACTTCTGTGATGTCTTTTTGAGTTTGTGTAAACTATTTTTTGAATCCAATTCCAGTGATTTATCATTGTTAGATATAGTTAATATTCTTTGTAATTGTCAGTTGACCTAAATTAGCTAATATTCCAAACAAAAAAAGAATCAAATGATTTCGATAAGAATTGAGTGAGTTATGCTCATGCAACTCAACAATGACTCGATTTCCAGAAATGAAAATATAGACAAAGACTTAAAAACGAAAGCTATTTTGAACTACATTTTGCATTTTTGAGCTTTTGCTCAGCTAGATTTGCAAGTTTTCTAACTTACCTTTGTTGATTGAATGGAAAAGCTTGGATGTTGGCTTCAAGTTGGAAGCTTTGCTTGAGATCCTAAGCCTTGAGAACCTATTTAGATAGACTAAATTGTTAATCTACAACAAGATATAAATTGACGAGAATGTGCCATGTGAATTTCTATAGAAAAGAAGCATGCGTCTAATTGGGGAGATATATTAGTACATACATGGCTCAATCTATAATTGCATGTTTAAGAGAGGGTCATACAAAATTTAATTAGACTGAGCCAAAATTGCACTGGTAAAGACTGAAACTTAAGTTAGGTTAAAATAATGTTAGTTTTTATAGTCATATTACAGTTATAACACCTCCAGGTTTGTGAAGGTGGAAGAAAATTAAAATGTTGAAGCAGTCTCAAACGGGTCAATGTTATGGGAAGACCACCATCTCGTAGTTTTGATAAATGAACGGTCAACGAAGATTACGGAAAGTCGCTCATCTTGGATAAGTAGACTTCCCATACATACATAAATATATATATATACACATTATGCTGTAAATAAAAAAAACATAATGGCTGGTAGTCAAATACAAAAAAAATATTTTATTACAAGCTATTGAATCTTAATCAATATCCCAGCCCAGATGCCAAACTACATGAGATAGATTGCAGGATTAACCAATATTCAATGAGAATAAATCCAAATTAATTTTCTAATAGCTAAATATGAACTCTTTTGGGTATATAATGTGAAATACTAATCATAAACAGTTTGTTAATCTCAATACACATTTATCCAGCTCATTCAAGCCCCCCTCCCTTTTGTTTTGAATACAGAATTGAAGTATCTCATAATATAATCAATCAAATCATCCAATTTAGTATTAAATTTTCTAGTAAAACATAAAAAGACATATCTGCACGGGCGTGGATCGTCTGGACCGGGGACCCCCTGGTCCCCTGGTCCAGACGAATCAAAATCCCCCATTTGGGGGATTTTGCAATTTGACCCCTGCAATTCGGGGTTGAATTCAGGGGACCAAGTGCAAAATCACCCCAAATGAGTGATTTTGATTGGCTCGGACCAGGGGACCGGGGGGTCCTCGGTCCAGGTGATGCTGCACTGCAGCACAACTCAAGAAATCACATCAGTATATTTGACATCAAGTTTCAACTCATACACCTGGCTGGTCCAAGCACAAAGTACTCAATTTTCTCTCTAGTTATCCCACCAAACTGTCGTCGGTGATGGACTACTATATTTTCATCAAAGCCGCCATACCAAAATCAAAAGATTGCCTTGTAAAAACCAACCCATTATCATTTCCCTTCTCATTTTCCTTGCTATGTATTTCCCTGCTTGTTTCTTCTATCCTGTTCAGTACCCATGTAGCTGCCTTTAACAATCCTTGATGCGCAGATCCTCCACCAAACATTTGCATTCCTAGCCTATTATCGGGAAGCACCTAACGGAACTGGTTTCAACAAAAAGTGCATTATTAAATTATGTGGCACATCATTAACAGCTTGAAAATATGTATTAAGTTAACTTGGTAAGGAGGACAACTCATACATAGGTTTGGTTAACAATATTCAAGTGATAATATAAGAGACGGAACAGCTTTTTAATAAGAAATGTCTATTTTACAAAGAAATAATGTAGTACTGAAAAATGTACATATGTAGGTACTGTTTCGGTGAAAGAAGAAAAAAAGTGAAGGCCAAAAGCAAGGTTTTTTTTTTCCCCCAGTAAGGCAAAAGGTAATACAGTAATGAGAAGGAGAATTGGGGATTTTGCAATTTTTTGAGTAGAAGAATTTGGGTTTTTATATCTAATTATATATAAAAAAAAAAAAAAAAAAAAAAAAAAAAAAATGTCAGACCTGCGATTCTTTTCGCTCTCACAGCTTTGACTATCTCCTTCCTTTCGTCTTTTTCTTCATCTGTGATGTCTCGTAGCACAATTTCTCGTCTTTTCTCACTCGCAGTTCATCTCTAACGGCATACGACTTGCATTGTGCGGTTCCGAGAAATGGCACTCTGCCCTCCGCCGTTGGATCTGGTTTTGTTCCCTCCGCTGATGACTTTCCCGCTCTACCCTCTACTGCTATAGTCGATCCCGTTAACGGTGTAAGTTCCCCTGCCATAAATTTTGGTACAGAGTGGACATGAGAGAAGCAGAGCCGGCTAGAGGGCAAGACCCAGTAGGCGCTGGCCTAGGGCAACCCCCCGGAAGGGGGCAACAACGACTGGAAATTGTCAGCAGTAAATGTTCAAATTATATAAATAACTATTTAAAACTTTTTTACAGCTATTTAAAACTTTTTTAAGGAAATAATATAAGAAAACATTATTTAAAACTTTTTTACAGCTATTTGGGTAGACATTATAGATATTATTACTTTAACAATGATGATATAAATAATACAATATTACTGTAAATAATTATTATTAATTATTAAATATTAATAAATAATATAATATTATTAATGATTAGTAACATAATATTATAGTTAATAGTTAGTAATAATATTACAATAAACATTTTGTGAACGTTGTAAAATTGACATCTATTACAACGGGCCTGAAATGACCGTTGCAATAGCACTCTATTACAACGTGTAGTATTTACCTATTGTAAAAAGAGCATTGTAAATGGTATCTGTTACAACTGTCCAAAAACGACCGTTGTAATAGCTTTCTATTACAACGAGCAGCCTATGCGCGTTGTAAAAGAATGTTTTACACGCATCTATTGCAACGGGTCAGGAAGTGACCGTTGTAAAAGCATTATATTACAATGGGCAGCCAGCACCCGTTGTAAAATGGACGTTGTAATAGGGTATTTTTGTTGTATTACGGTGATTGTAGCGAAAGCTTCGGCCTTTGCCTACTTGGTGAAGTAATCAACCGCGACGATGGCATAGCGTACCTCGGCTCTGGCCATTGGAAGAGTCCCAATGATGTCTATTCCTCAAATGGCGAATGGCCAAGGGCTTACGATTTGCGTTAGCTCAGTAGGCGGGGCTCTTGGGATCTTTGAGAACAGTTGGCATTTGTCACACTTGAGGGAATGGTTCACGGCGTCCTGATTGAGGGTGGGCCAGGAATAACCATATCTGATAATTTTTCTTGCTAGAGTTTACCCCCTGGTGTGGTCGTCGCACTCACCTTCATGCACTTCCAGTAGCACACGATTGGCATCATTGTGGGCCACACACCGAAGTAACGGGATGGAGAAACCTCTTCGGTAGAGCACTCCATCCAAAATGATATAGCCAAACGATTAACGGGTAGTGCTTGTCTTTCTTTGTTGCATCTAAGGAGGGTTCCATGTAGCAAGTAGTTCTTGATTAGCGTCATCCAAGATTCGGGTGCAGTTTTGGCCTCTGTCGTCGTTACGGAGTTAGTCTGCATCTGCTTGACGCTCGGAGAGTCAAGTACTTCGACCAGAGTAGGTCCTGTAAGTTGCGCATCCCCGGAGCTCGCCAGTTTGGCTAGTGAGTTAGCTTTTTTCATTCTGTTCTCAGGGGATATGCGTGATGATGTAGTGGTCGAAGTTGGCGAGTAGTTCGTGAACCTAAGCGAGGTTAGGAGCGAGCCGTGCTCCCTTGGCTTGGTACTCTCCCTATACCTGACGCACAATGAGTTGTAAGTCAGAGTATTTATAGATGGTCTTGATGTTAATTTCGATTGCAATTCTGAGTCCACTGATCAAGGCATCATATTCTGCATTGTTGTCCGCAGCGGGAAAGTTGAGCTTTAGCACGTAGCATATCGGGCGCTCCTCTGGAGCGATGAGCACGAATTCGGCGTCGGAGCACTTATTGTTGGAAGATTCATCCACGAACAGCTTCCACTGAATGTTTGGAGTTTCGATGTCTTCCGAAGAAGGCTCTTCCGGGAAGGTGAATTCCACTATGAAATCGGTGAGGGTTTGTCCGAGGATGGCTCAGCGAGGAATGAATGTGATCCCGAACTGACTCAGCTCTATATTCCACTTTAATAGTCGTCTGAACGCCTCAGGTCGCTGCAGGACCTGTCGTAGCGGTTTGTCGGTGTAGACTTTGATGGGGTGAGACTGAAAGTATAGTCGTAGCTTCTGGGAGGAGATCAACAGGCAGTAGGCTAATTTCTCGAGCTTTGGGTTGTTCTTTTCTTCGCCCGTTAATCTCTTGCGGATGTAGTAAATGGTCGTTGGACATGATCTTCAATGCGCACAAGTACTGAGCAGATTGCCTGCATGGAAACAACCAGATAAACATAAGTCCTCGTGGTCCACAGATTATGTAACGACCCGCATTCTACACATCGGAAGATCGTAGAATATTTATTTCTTCTTCGTGTGAATTCGTATGGTCGTGTACTCTTAGGAAACGACTATTGGGGTCATTTCCCATGTTCATGATTTTTGTCGGTTTTTAAATGACCATTTTGCCCCTAGCTGATCTTGTTTCGTCCATCACTTTTGATTGATAAGGAGTTTTGACATAAAACTGCCTCCATTAGATTCGTTTGATGGCTTACCTTTCCGTAGAGTGGTCATAATAGCCAAACGGACTTACCGTTTGGGAGATATGTCTTAATTAAGGTTTAGAGGGTTAAAAACAGCTAATTGGGCTTAACGGGGTGATTAACAGCTAGGCCCATTGGGGGATTTCGGGATTAGAGGTATTTAAGGGCTGCTAGGGTTAGAATTTCGGTTTTTCACTCATTTTCCAGCCGCCACAAACACTCTCTTCAACCTAACAATGGCTTCCAACATCTAAAAATACCTCTAATCACTTTTTAATCAAGTTTTAGCTTAAACTACATCAAATCAAGGAGAAATAGCACCATTTCAGAGTTAGAGCTGCTGTTAGACATCAGTATTCATGCCAATAGAGATTCATTTCAGATCTGAGTTTTATTTGTGGCAAAGGTGAGTGATTTGCATTGTTTTTCACTAATTATGGCTAATTAGGGTAGTTAGCGAAGATTAGCGAAATTATAACTCATAAAAATCTGGAAAAAATTGTAAAATTCTAAAATATTATTTTAGGGCTCTGATAGAAATTTGGGTTAATTTGGTTAAGTTTTACTAATCTTATCATTAGTTGTTGTTAAACATGCTTAAAGGGAAAATAAGGGTTTTTGTGTATGTTTGATCCGTTTTGACATATCATATTATTGTTTTGCTGTTTGTGGATGTTTATACATGTTGATGTGGTTGTATGGTATGCTTTGTGATTGTTTAGAATAGTTAGAATGGTCGAAAACGCCGTCGTATGGCGTAAAACAGTCGTTGGAAGAGTTACAGGAAATGTGCAGGACCCGGATCGGATCGCTCCTCCCTACCACGACCCGACCCGATCGTGGCCACCTCTCCATGATCCGAAGTGCTTCTCTTCAAGTTACAGGAGCTGGATACTCCGATCTAAACCGCCTTCCATTTTAGCTGCTTGCACCATCCGAATCAGAAGCTCCGACCCGATCCGATGGGTGAACACGATCTGAACCGCTCGTGCTTACCAATCCGAACCGATGCTTGGGCCACGACTTGAAGTCCTCCGATCCGATCAGGGAGGCGCGTCACGACCCGAACCAGATGAGCATCACAATCTGATCCGAACCAGAGGAGATACTGCGAGCTGAACCAAGGAGCTTGGACGCGAGACATGGATTACGAACCAAACGAAGACCGATCCGGAGAAGACCAGAACCCGAGATGTAAAGGTAGTCCAAATGGGAAGTTTATACTTAAGATCCAGTTGGGAACCAACGAGTCGACTTCATGAGTTGGGCTTTGCTGCGGGACATGTGCAAAGGGGTTATCGATATCCATAACTTTGGTTCACCTCTGAAGAAAAGGGGGCATGTAGACGAACCAGAGCTAGGCTGGTTGGCCCATTTGGGTTATTGACTATGGACCAGTGCAGTGGGGACAGTGTAATACTTGTATGGAGTTGCCGTCATAGCCCCAAAAGAGCAAAGTAGGTCGTAGCAATAGTTGTACGGAGTTGCCGTCATGACCCCAAAGATTTGGTGGCCAGGGAAATGGATATCGTATGCTTTACGCACTGAGTGAGAGATGTGAGGATGGTTGCTATGCTTTTCTTGTTTGCCTTAACTATGATATACACACCCCACCCCCGTATCTTTACACCATTTGTTTTGTGGCACCTTAGAGTATTGTACGGTATATAGTGCTAACTCTTTGGTTGCAGGTACAGGTTCAGGTATGGTTTAGTATACATGTTATTGTTCTGTTTTGCTGCTTATCACTCATACCAAACTTTTGTCTGACCCAGAGTTTTATGTCTCTTCTTATTTCTCTGGGTGCTCACACGAGCAGACCAGAGACAGGTTATATGGTATGCACGAGTAACTGATCTGGAGACGAGTAGGAGGCTTCCACGTATGATACATATAGATATTCTCCCTGTGTTGTTGAAGATCACTGCTTGGGCATTAGTAGTGCATCTTCTACTTTAGCTTTCTTTTGCTTTAGAGACAGTTTAAAGTTGTAATAATGATGTTGGATCATAAGCTGTATTTGGATTTCCGCTGCTATGTTGGTTTAATTTTCAGCTTATGCACTGTCTCGCCTATTTTATGTCAAGATTATGTTATTATTATATTTTGTTCCATGCGCTGTGAGATATTCTACAGGTTCCTTGTTAGTTCATTCTTTTCTTCTGACGACCGTCCCGTGCTAGCTGGGCATGCGTACAGCGTACTTTCGGAGGAAATGCTGACTGGTCTAGGGCGGGCCGTCACACTTGGTATCAGAGCTCTAGGTTGCGTAGTTAACCTAGGGAAGTCATCAGGGAGAGATAGTATACGTATATGAGAGCGCGTATGATATACACGTAAATGTGTATATTTTATCCGCTTATTTATCTAGTTTTCTATTTAAAATAATTAATATTGTGTATTTATAGCTATGTTTTCAGATTGTTGATAAAAAGCTTGGTTTAGAGCATTTGATGGATAAAGCATGAAGAATTTGCTTAAAAAGAGTGAAGTTGAAATTTCTAAAGCTTGAAGAGTTTAAAGCTTGAAGAACGGTTGCAAATAGAGTTCAGTTCGGTAGATTTGGCTTAATAAAGACTCATATTGCGTTCACATTAGCTCATTTGCAAGGCCTCTCACTCTACAGCTGCGTTCACACTAGCTTATGTGTTAGTTGGGCTAATTCTTTAGTCCCACATTATGGAATTTGCCAAGTAGCCTTTGTCATATCAGCTATAAATACACTTTATCTCATTCATTGTAAGACGCACTTAGTTTTATTCTGTAATCTTTCTCTTGGAATAAAACTCTTCTTCCTCTGTTCTATTTAGTTTTAGTTTTATTTATGTTCATGTTATTTAATTTCCGTTTTTCTTCTTCTTTAGCTATGTCTAGCTAATCCCCTTTGATTAGGGGGTGATGACGCTAATAGATATGATTCAACATGAATCACATAGCCAATAGATGAGGACTTTATATATGTAGATCTAGATCTGAATCAAGGGTTAGATCTGAACCTTCATATTCTGTGTCGTTTAAGAGCTATGCTCCTTCACAGGGTATATTCATGTTCGATTTAACAATTATCAGAGTTAGATCTAATTTTAGGTTTTTAGTAATTAATTTGTGAATCTGTCCTGATAGTCTATGGTTGTTTAAGAGCTCAGCTCCTGCATAGGCTATGCTTGTCGTTATTTACTTATTTGTTTCTAAGAATTTATTTATCGTTGATTC
The DNA here is from genome assembly GCA_030737875.1 of Allium sativum. NCBI lineage: Eukaryota > Viridiplantae > Streptophyta > Magnoliopsida > Asparagales > Amaryllidaceae > Allium > Allium sativum. Next base: position 671,010,855 of record CM060909.1, on the reverse strand, counting down.
GTGTTTGTGACATAAACATGAATTAGATCTCTATTTATTTGTTGGCTATTGATGAGTGTGAATCTAATCTATGTCATTATCCCCTAATTGCTTTCTCTTATTAGATAAATCTTTTTTTTTTTATTTAATTGCTGTTATTTTCTGTGTTTTCAATCAATCAAAATTCTGGAATAACTTGATTGGATTTATTAGTTAAAATATTTTTGGTCCCAGAGTTCGACACCCTCTACAACAATCCTTGTTGTTTAGGACAGCCGAACGAATTTTACATTTGTTTACAATTGTATAATTTGTTCGCAAACAGCGTATTTGTTATTATTTTGTTTTTCAAAAGCTATATACATATATACTATTAGTATAGCTAAGGATGAAGTCGCACTGCACTGACACCACAAAGAAGATGGTTAATCATTTTCTCTATATAGATTGAACGATGAGCCAATATACGAGAGGTACCGGTAGAGGAGCCAATAATAGGAATGCTGCTGAGATGAGGACGATGTTTACTGACCTCATGAGAGAGATGCTTATGGATGTTCATAGGGCAGCTCCTAATGCTGTTAACGGTGGTGGTGCAGCGGTGCAGGCGCATAAGGCCGATTTCGCCAAGCTTAACAAGGAGTATACTAGTCTTGGTGGGAAGTCGTTCCACAGAACGGAGTCGGCTACAGAAGTTCAAGATTGGCTTGATAGTTGTGAGCGCATCTTTGAAGATTTGGGAATCGAGGATGAAATGAAGAGAATGCTAGCAACCCGTCAACTGCAAGGACGAGCTATGAATTGGTGGAACGCTATTAAGGCAGCTACTCCAGGGAATCAAGTTACTTGGAATCAGTTTATGACTCATTTCAGTGAAAAGTTCGTTCCAGCTGCTCATAGATCAGAATTGTTCAGGAAGTTCTTGGAGCTTAAGCAGAATGGTAGGGCAGTCTCGGAGTATATCGCTGAATTCGATACTTTATCGAAATATGGATTGTCTCTTATCGATCCAGTCAAGAAGAAGAACGAGAAGTTCATAACTGGCTTGGATGAGTACTCGGGGGAAAGACTTGTAAACCATATTGACGAGACATTCAAGTCTATTGTAGGAAAGGCATTAAGGTCAGAGAGCCTTTTCCCTAAGTCAAAAACTGGGGTTGCTATTGCATCTACAGAGGAGCCAAAGCCGGAAGCAGGCGGCGGAGGCAGGAATAATTCTCAGAATAAGAGAAGCAGAACCAGGCTAAGGATAGCCAGAAAAAGAGTAAGAAAGATGTTGAGTGCTTCAGCTGTGGTAAGAAGGGCCACTATGCCAAAGAGTGTCGGGCCAAGCCAGCAGATAGGAAGTGCTTTAACTACGACAAAGCGGGACACCACAAGGATAAGTGTCCGCAAACCCCTAAAGAGAAGCAGATCGTGAAAGCATATGCTATTAGTGTTGTTCCTTCTTCGTCGAATGCCCCAATCGTGGCGGAGAAGGGAAAGAATGTTGTTATTCAAGGTATGCTTTCTGTTTATGATGTTCCTGTTAGAGTTTTGTTTGATACCGGAGTTTCCAGTTCTTTCATATCTAGTGACTTGGTAGATAGGTTGGGATTGGAACCCGGGATAGTCGATAGACCTTTAGTAGTGACGAACCCAATAGGTGGTTCGACTAGCCTTAGTATGATTTGCCGTAATGTGGTCTTATCGAGTCATGGATGTATGTTTGTTTGTGATTGCTTTGTTTTGGGCTTTACTGGGTTTGGCATTATTTTGGGAGTCGATTGGCTCCAAAGATACAGGGTGGTGGTAGACTATGAGGGCTTTTTGGTGACGGTTAGAGCGGATGATGGGCGGAGGGTAGTGTTTGGTGGTCTACCCAGTGAGGGGGTAATGGCTAGTTTTCTAAATTCCCTTGACATCCCGCATGATAAGTTGTCAGATTTGCCCGTGGTTAGCTAGTATCCGTACATCTTCGAGGAAGTGACCGGGCTTCCACCACACCGAGAGATTGAGTTCCTATTGATTTAGTGAAAGATGCCAGACCTATAGTGATGCCACTTCGTCGTATGGCACCAAGGGAGCAGCGAGAGCTCGGGGTGCAAGTCGGCGATCTTTTGAAGAAGGGGTTTATCAGAAGGAGTGTTTCTGAGTGGGGAGCACCAGTTGTGCTTGCTACCAAGGCCGACGGTTCCCTTTGATTGTGTGTGGACTACCGCGAGTTGAATAAGGTGACGAGGAAGAATAAGTATCCTCTACCGCGGATAGATGATTTGTTTGATCAGTTAAGTGGAGCGAGAGTGTTTTCTCAGTTGGATCTCGCGATAGGTTTTCATCAGCTTAGAGTGGAAGCTGAGAGTATAGCTAAAACGACATTTCATATGCCGTTTGGATATTATGAGTGGTTGGTCTTGCCATTCGGGTTGACCAATGCACCAGCATATTTTGTGGATCTTAAGAATAGAGTTTTCAGGGATCAGTTGAATAAGTTTGTTCTATGTTCGTGGATGATATCTTGGTTTACTCGGAGACAGAGGAAGAACACAAGGAACATTTGAGGACAGTGATGGAGGTGTTGAGAAAACACTAACTGAAAGCGAAGTTTTCTAAGTGTCACTTCTAGAGGAAGGAAGTGAGATTCTTGGGCCATGTTGTTTCAGAATGGTATCGCCGTGGATCCTGCGAAGGTCGCTACGGTACAAGATTGGCCTACGCCCAAGAATGCAACCGACGTAAGAAGTTCCTTGGGATTAGTTGGATATTCTCGTAAGTTTATCCAAGATTTCTACAAGATAGCAGCACTGTTGACCTAGTTGACAAAGAAGAATCAAGCTTTTTGTTCGGTTGTTTTGCTAGTATCATCTCACGTAGATTTTCTGAATTTAGAGGAAATATTCCTTGGGTGCTTGTCTGATATTGGTTTAGGCCTTTGGAGCTTGTGCTTTGGGAATGTCGAGTCCGACTAGGATGGTTTGCGTGAGAGATAAATAGTTGTGGCGATTTTTCATTGGGTGCAGTAATGAGTGCATTGGGTTGGAGACATGCCAGTCTAGGGGTTATGTTTCTGGGTTGGAAGCAACTAGAGTATATCACGGAATATGATAACAAACCAAAGTGCAAATTGGATCCAGTAATTTTAGTAAGTTTGACAATCAGACCCACTTTGATTGATCGGATTGATTCTAGTCAGAGGAACGATCCTAATCTACTAGAAGACAATCTCCAAATTAGAGATGGGTATCGATGAGGAGATGAACAAGTATGGGCTTGATCGAGATGGATGGCCTCGAAAGAATGGAAGACTAGTTGTACCCAACGTAGATGGACTGAGAGGTGAAGTTCTTAGAGAGTGTCATCATTCAAAGTTGACCATACACCCCGGTGGTAACAGGATGTACCGAGACATGAAGCAGATCTACTACTGGGAAGGAATGAAGAGAGACATTGGAAAGTTCATATCCAAGTGCATGAATTGCCAGTTAATTAAAAACTGAGCAAAAGAAGCCTAGTGGTTTGTTACAACCGTTAGAAATCCCAGAATGGAAATGGGAACAAGTTTCAATGGAGTTCATCCATGGTTTACCGAGGACTAGATCGGGCCATGATAGTATTTGGGTAATTGTGGACCGATTGACCAAGAGCGCAAGGTTTATACCCGTCAAGTCGAATAGAATGGCAGTTAAGTTAGCTGAACTATATGTGAAGTGGGTAGTGAGATTTCATGGAGTACCAAAAGGCATTATGAGTGAACGAGATCCATTATTTACTAGTGGGTTTTGGAAGAGCTTACAAGAGGCGTTAGGATCAGAATTACATCTTAGTACCGCATATCATCCTCAAACCGACGGACAGACAGAGAGGGTGAATCGAGTGTTAGAAGATCTTCTGCGAGCTTGTGTATTGGATTTTGGTGGATCATGGGATGACCATTTACATCTAGTAGAGTTTGCATATAATAACAGTTATCAATCTAGGATTGGTATGGCACCATTTGAAGCTTTGTATGGAAGACCGTGCAACTCACCATCATGTTGGTTACAGACCGGTGAGGAGTTTGTGCTTAGACCAGATGTAGTAATTAAAACCTCAGACAAGATCAAGATCATCCAACATCGAATGAAGGCTGCCCAGGACAGGCAGAAGAGTTATGTTGATAAGAGACGAAGAGACTTGAAATTCTCAGTTGGTGACATGGTATTCGTCAAGATCTCTCCATTAAAGAGTGTGATTCATTTTGGTAGGAGAGGAAAGTTGGCACCAAGGTTTGTTGGTCCATTCCCAGTTCTTGAACAAGTTGGGAATTTGGCATATAAAGTTAAGTTATCAGACAAGATGGCAGGAGTTCATAACGTATTTCATGTTTCCCAGTTAAGGAAGTTTGTGCACGACCCTGATATGACTATTTCACCTGGTCAGTTGGACGATGTCGAACTAGGACCTGAGACAGTGGGGAACCGCAAGCCGATGCGTACTGTCGAGTACGATACGAAGCTACTTCGAAGGAAAGCGGTGAAATTTGTAAAGCTTCAGTGGGGTGAGAATGAGAATGACTGTACTTGGGAGACAGAGGAGAGCACTACGAAGACGTATCCAGAACTATTTGCCTGATAAGATTTTGAGTGCGATTTAGTTTTCCGCATGCTAGGTTAAGCTTGTTTTGCTTATTTTGCATGTTTGATTGCTGTGAATGGTTAATAGGCATGCGGGATTCATTGTTTGTTTCCTGGTTAAGGAATTTCGGGGACGAAATTTCTTAAGGGGGAGGGGAGAATGTAACGACTCGCATTCTACGCATCGGAAGATCGTAGAATATTTATTTCTTCTTCGTGTGAAGTCGTATGGTCGTGTACACTTGGGAAACGACTAGTGGGGTCATTTCCCATGTTCATGATTTTTGTCGATTTTTAAATGATCATTTTGCCTCTAGCTAATCTTGTTTCGTCCATAACTTTTGATTGATAAGGAGTTTTGATCTGAAACCACTTCCATTAGATTCGTTTGATGGTTTACCTTTCCGTAGAGTGGTCATAATAGCCAAACGGACTTACCGTTTGGGAGATATGGCTGAATTAAGGTTTAGAGGGTTAAAACAGCTAATTGGGCTTAACTGGGTGATTAGCTACTAGGCCCATTGGGGGATTTCGGTATTAGAGGTATTTAAGTGCTGCTAGGGTTAGAATTTCAGTTTTTCACTCATTTTGCAGCCGCCACAAACACTCTCTTCAGCCTAACAATGGCCTCCAACATCTAAAAACACCTCTAATCACTTCTTAATCAAGTTTTGGCTTAAACTACATCGAATCAAGAAGAAATAGCACCATTTCAGAGTTAGAGCTGCTGTTAGACATCAGTATTCGTGCCAAATAGAGATTCATTTCAGATCTGAGTTTTATTTGTGGCAAAGGTGAGTGATTTGCATTGTTTTTCACTAATTATGGCTAATTAGGGTAATTAGCGAAGATTAGCGAAATTATAACTCATAAAAATCTAGAAATTGTAAAATATTATTTTAGGGCTCTGATAGAAATTTGGGTTAATTTGGCTAAGTTTTACTAATCTTATCATTAGTTGTTGTTAAACATGCTTAAGGGAAAATAAGGGTTTTTGGGTATGTTTGATCCGTTTTGACATATCATATTGTTGTTTTGCTGTTTGTGGATGTTTATACATGTTGCTATGGCTATATGGTATGCTTTGTGATTGTTTAGAATAGTTAGAATGGTCGAAAATGTCGTCGTATGGCATAAAACAGTCGTTGGAAGAGTTACAGGAAATGTGCAGGACCCGGATCGGATCGCCCCTCCCTACCACGACCCGACCCGATCGTGGCCACCTCTCCACGATCCGAAGTGCTTCTCTTCAAGTTACAGGATATGGATACTCCGATCCGAACCTCCTTCCATGTGAGCTGCTTGCACCATCCGAATCAGAAGCTCCGACCCGATCCGATGGGTGAACACGATCCGAACCGCTCGTGCTTACCAATCCGAACCGATGCTTGGGCCACGACCTGAAGTCCTCCGATCCGATCAGGGAGGTGCGTCACAACCCGAACCAGATGAGCATCATGATCCGATCCGAACCAGAGGAGATACTGCGAGCTAAACCAAAGTGCTTGGACGCGAGGCATGGATTACGAACCAAATGAAGACCGATCCGGAGAAAACCAGAACCCGAGATGCAAAGGTAGCCCGAACGAGAAGTTTGTGCTTTAGATCCAGTTGGGAACCAACGATTCGACTTCATGAGTTGGGCTTTTCTGCGGGACGTGTGCAAAGGGGTTATCGATATCCATAACTTTGGTTCACCGTTGAAGAAAAGGGGGCATTAGACGAACTAGAGCTAGGCTGGTTGGCCCATTTGGGTTATTGACTATGGACCAGTGCAGTGGGGACAGTGTAATACTTGTACGGAGTTGCCGTCATAGCCCCAAAAGAGCAAAGTGGGTCGTAACAACAGTTGTACGGAGTTGCCGTCATGACCCTAAAGATTTGGTGGTCAGGGAAATGGATATCGTATGCTTTACGCACTAAGTGAGAGATGTGAGGATGGTTGCTATGCTTGACTTGTTTGCCTTCACTATGACATACACACCCCACCCCCGTATCTTTACACCATTTATTTTGTGGCACCTTAGAGTATTGTACGGTATGTAGTGCTAACTCTTTGTTTGTAGGTACAGGTTCAGGTATGGTTTAGTATACCTGTTATTGTTCTGTTTTGCTGCTTATCATTCATACCAGACTTTTGTCTAACCCAGAGTTTTATGTCTCTTCTTATTACTCTGGGTGCTCACACGAGTAGACTAGAGACAGGTTAGATGGTATGCACGAGTAACTGATCCGGAGACGAGTAGGAGGCTTCCACGTATGATACATATAGATATTCTCCCTGTGTTGTTGAAGATCGCTGCTTGGGCATTAGTAGCGCATCTTCTACTTTAGCTTTCTTTTGCTTTAGAGACAGTTTAAAGTTGTAATAATGATGTTGGATCATAAGCTGTATTTGGATTTCCGCTGCTATGTTGGTTTAATTTTCAGCTTATGCACTGTCTCGCCTGTTTTATGTCAATATTATGTTATTATTATATTTTGTTTCATGCGCTGTGAGACATTCTACAGGTTCCTTATTAGTTCGTTCTTTTCTTTCTTTTCTTCTGACGACCGTCCCATGCTAGTTGGGCATATGTACAACGCACTTTCGGAGGAAATGCCGACTGGTCCAGGGCGGGCCGTCACAGATTTGGACAAGATAGGTGGTCGCTCTAAGGATTCAAAAGGTCCTTGAATGCAGTGGTGCATTCTGAGGTCCATGCAAAGTTGTGCTTCCCCTTTTGGAGTAATTCGAAAAAGAGAACGCATTTGTCGATGGCTTTAGAGATGAAATGACTTAAAGCAGTGACCTTCTCGTTTAAACTTAGAACATCCTTGATGCTCTAAGGAGCCAGAATGTCCTGGATAACTATGATCTTATCTAGATTTGCTTTGATGCCTTGTGAATTGACAATGAAACCGAAGAATTTTCTCGAAGCAACGCCAAAGGAGCATTTCAAGGGATTGAGTTTCATGTCATATTGGCGGAGGACATCGAACATTTCAGAGAGGTCACGGACGTGGTCGTTCGATATTTTTGATTTTACAAGCATATCGTCCATGTATACCTCCATGGATCTCCCAATCTGGTCCTTGAACATGAAATTGACCAATCGTTGATAGGTGGCTCCCGCATTCTTTAAACCAAAGGGCATGACGCGACAGCAGTAAATCCCGAGGTCGGTTATGATAGAAGTATGATCCTGGTCCAGAAGGTACATCGAAATCTGATTGTAGCCCGAGTATGCATCCATGATGGATAAAAGCTGGTACCCGACGGTTGAATCCACATGTTGGTTGATCTTCATAAGGGGAAAGCTGTCTTTTGGTCATGCCTTGTTCAAGTTGGAGAAGTTAACACACGTCTGCCACTTGTCATTTTCTTTCTTGACTAGTACCGGGTTGAAGATCCATTCAGGATAATGGGATTCATGAATGAAATCATTATTGAGTAGCCTATCTGCCTCTTCCGTAAGCGTGTTCGATCTCCCAGTTCCGGAATCGACGTTTTTGTTTGATCGGAGGTTGCAAGGGGTTTAGAGTAAGCCAGTGACAAGCAATCACAGGGTCGATGCCCCGCATATAAGAGTAGGTCCAAGTGGACACGTCGAGATTGACCCTTAAGAATCCCACAAGATCTTTTATTACGGGTTGGAGTTGCAATCAAAATTTTAAGACCTTTGTCGGGTCATCGGAGCTGATTAGAACATCCACCGTAGGTTCAACTGGGGTATCCCTTTCGGAGTTGGGTTCTTCGTCCTTCCAAGGATCAAGATCGTCGAAAAGACGGCAGTGGCGCCTGAGCCAAGGCTCAGACGCCTTTGATTGCTATGCGGAGATGGTCTTGGCGCAAGAAGGCGGAGGCACGTTCTTGCCTTTGTCCTTATTGCGCGTGTTCTTCCATTCAAATGCGTAACAATCTCAAGCTGCTGGTTGGTCACCCTTGACTATACCGATCTCATTTTCTATCGGGAACTTCATTAGGAGGAACCACGGTAACATGCAGACTCGGAATTATGCAAGAAAGGGGCGTCCAAAAAAGACGTTGTATTGGGAGATAACGTCGATAACCACAATGGTGAGGATCCATACACGGCTCTGATCCCCGTCTCCGAGTTCTACAGCAGGTCAATCATGCCTACCGGAAGGTTGGACGATTAATTGATACTGTGGATTGTGGCATGGCAAGACTTCAAGTCTTTAGCCTCAAGTTTCATTTGGTCATAGGCCGCCTTGAAGATGATATTGACCGAGCTTCTCGAGTCGATGAGGATTCTTCGAACGAAAGCTGACCCGATCTGGGCGGAGATTACAAGGGGTCAATGGTCGAGATGTTAATTATCGTGGAATCTGTCTCGCGGAAAACGATATCGTCTCGCATTGTCTTCTGGTGCTTTGCGGGGACGAACTCGTCCAAAGTAGGGCAAGCTTCGTAGGTGGCATGCTTTATAGAGTTAGCGATTCCTCCATCTTGCGGAATGTGTCATGCATGGGGTGAGGTCCGCCACAGATAGTATTGATCACGACCCCATGTGACCTTTGGTTAGATGGCCCTGAGGCCGCATTTGTAGGTGCTGGAAGTACGGACATTGGAGGGCCCATAGCTGCTTCTGCAGGGCCGGGATCCTGAACGTACTTTTCCAGGAATTTCTTGTTGTATATGACGTAGTTGTATACACAATTATATGATTTTTGTTTGATGATAACAACCAAATAAATATTATTTTAAATGTGTTTGTTACCGTACTGTTCTGTATATACACAGATAGGAATATAATATTTATATTTAAATAGAATACGACTGTACAGACATTCATATATTCGTACAGTATTTTATTTAAATTAAATATTATATTTCAAACATTCAAACAGTACAACTATTTATTCAATTCACGTGAGATTGTACTTGTAAATAAACTGAATACGATAGACAAGATTGTTTGACAACAATAAAATAATATTTTACTTCAATCAAATTTCTTTATTACATATATCAGTTCAATTCTCTCACAACTCCTCACTATAGTTCATTCATTACTCAGTATATTTCCACATACACTACACTCAGTTTACAGACTCACTCATATACAGATATTCTTATATATTTTTCTCTGTCATCTTCAATCTTCTGTCTTCACAGCTTTCAGTCAGTCCTGTCTTCATACCTGTCATATATAGAAACACACACGCAGTAAACTGGAATAAAAATAAAACAAAATACAAACAATAAAAATTTATTTTTTAAATTTTATTTACCTCAGAGTTTCGGTGTGTTTCTCATCATTTTTCTAGACTTGGTCTGATATGCAGGGACAGGAAAAATTATCTGATGGTTGCATGTACACACGTGTATAAATATACACATGTGCACTGCCTCGTCAATCAAAAATCAGTGAGCAACTGAGGAGTAGCCACGTGGACCTTCTCGACTCAGTGCAAATCAGTGTGCAAATGGTAAAGCCAAAAGTGCAAATAAAAAAAAAGCCAAAATGGTTAGAAAAAATTCAAAGGTGACGCAAGTATACAAAAGAGCCGAGCACTAAGTCATGTTCAAATTAGAGTAACATAGATGTACAAGTTGGCATGGGTCAAAACAGTAACAAGTCCAACCCAGCAGGCACAAATAAGTGCATGGCACAGCAAGTGGTCTCGCTTGCACAAGTTAACAAAACAAATGAATATGATGCAGCCGAGAAAGCAAGTAATCAAGCCAACACTAGTGCATGCAAAAACAGGTCAAACTCAAGCATGGGATAACCTTCAGTTCTACAAGTTCATATGAAAAACCAAAGTGCCAAAGTGGTCGAGGACAAAATCTGTTGTAGGGAGATGCAAAAATATGGAGCAGGGTGTGTGTGGACATCACCAAGTATTTCAGCAAATTTTCTCAAGTGCACAACACTAGAAAATGGGAATCTCCTTACACACAATGGTGCATGACCACAAACAGCAGGTACAAATGAACATAATTATGCATGGATAAACAAAAATGCCATGAAATAAAGTCAGAGACATGGTGCAAAAGTGGACAAAACAAATGGCGTGTGTGGAGTGTACATATGGATAAATAACATAAGTATGAATTTATGGTAAAGTGCAACATTTAAAGCATGGCGAGCCAGTTACAAACAAAGAGAAGAAATACAGTGGTGCAAAGGTGAACTGGAAATGAATTAAACAAGTCACAAGCATCAGTTTAAATCTGACCAATGGCAAGATCAATTACACAAAGACACAACAACACAGGGTACACGCACAATACATGTATATAGGTGCAGCAAGTGTTAAACAAGGTGGCGTGACCAAGATAAAAATTTAAGTGTTCATCTGTTCTTATCAAGTTAAACCTCTCCACAACATATATATGGCATTGTTTTAAAGTTTTGGCAAATTAAAGAAGCATATCAAGTTCATATTCAAAGTAAAGCATAGTCGTGATCAACAGAAAATTCAAATGTTTTAAAGCATCTGTTCTTAATCATTTTTTTGGTATACAAAGGTGTAAAGGCACAAAAAAAAATTCAGAATACATAAGACCAGTATCATGTTCAAAGAATCACAGAGCAATATTAAATTTTAAGATTCATAAACTGTTCGAAGAACTACAAGGGAAATTTTTTTCAAGTCAAGCATCAGTTCTTAAGCAATATCAGGTATGAAGAACTACAGAGTGTAAAAATTCAAGGATCCAAATTATGTTCATATTAGATTGTTGTTTATAGCAACTGTTCTTAACAGTTCAAAAAAATCAATCGGGACTATTATTAAATATAGCAGTTTATTCGAACTAATTTCAGTTCGAATCCATGTTGAAAATGTCAAAGAAAAAACAGAGTGTCAAACCAAAAGATATGGTCAAAAGTCCAGAATTCTCATGCAATATCATCAACATAAATGAAGATTTCAAAGCCCCAAAATTCGCGCAACAATCTTGTATGTATATTAAACCAAATCTAATGTGAAATCAGAGAATATCTCGGATCTAAAATCCTATTTAAAGACACCAATTCATCCCTGGCTAGAGGCATCCAAGTTCGAACATAATTCAAGAAAAATTCGAATTAAAAACATACCAGAGAAACGGAAATCTCTTCACTTGGATCAAAATGAAGCATCTCAACTCGAAGTAGCAATCAACTTGAAGCAGCAATCAATATCTCGAACCTGAAATTCATTGGAGCAAAAATTCGATCAAATAATTGTTGAAGAAACTGATTTCAGGAAACCCTTGGAGCTGCCATACTTTTTCCAGAGAGAAAAAGAGATCGAGCCAAACAAAATGATGGGTGAAGCACAAATGGAAAATGTTAGGATTGCCTCACATGTTGTTAAGGAGGAAGGATGGGTTGGAATTAATAGTCCCACATCATGGAATAAATTGAAGGAATTGTGTACAAATATGAGTTGTTCGGCATGTAACATAAGGGATTCCTTCTATTATATGGGAGTTGTGTACCAGCTCATATGCGTGCTAGGAAGGGGGGCTTTGTTCCGACCGTCATTACATAACAGTGGTATCAGAGCCGAAGGTTCGGACTGGGCCATGCGGGCGAGGCAGTGCTCTCAAAGCATACTCGTAGGATGCGAGTCAATGGGGAGACTGTTAGGATTGACTCGCATGTTGTTAAGGAGGGATGATGGTTTAAATACAATAGTCCCACATCACGGAATATATTGAAGCAATTGTGTACAAATATGAGTTGGTAGGCATGTAACAACAGGGATTCCTTTTGTTATATGGGAGTTGTGTGCCAGCTCATATGCGTGCTAGGAAGGGGGGCTTTGTTCCGACCGTCGTTACATAACAGAAAAGAGGTCGGTTAAGAAGTTATAAAAGGGAAAAGGACTTAGAGTTTTTTAAATTAATTTAAAAACTAGGGTTTAGTTTTTTGTTTTAAATTTGTTTTATTTCGTCTTTAGTTTCAATTTGTAATCAGAATTTGAGTTTTCTAGTTTGTCTCTAAAACCAGGGAGATGAATTACTGGATTTGTAGTTCGGGGAAATCTGGTTTTGGGGATAGAAACCAGTGCAAGGTTTTGAGCGTAGGGTTAAGAACAGTTGGGAGCGAGTGTCGCGAGTTTACAGGGAATTGTAAGCGTAGAGATTGTTTTAACTCCTAGTAGAAACCTTGGGGAATGCAGCAGTAGGCAGGGTTTTGCCGAAGCTGGGTATATATGTGTGTTATTTATTTTATGCATTTATTCTGATTATTATATGTGTTGGTATTATTTAATTGCTCAGAAAAATCTGCGATAAACCATATTCACCCTCCTCTAGGGTTAATTTAGATCCTACAAGTGGTATCAGAGCTGGTATAAGGTAACAGCATGATAGGGGGTTCTCGCTGTATGATCATGTGGCAAAGTATAAACTCTTGCCCCTACGTGCCCGTGGTTGGTTGTCTGTGTCAAGAGGCAGGACGTGAAACCAGTGTCTGAGGTATCTTTGGTAGCCACTGGGGTGATTAAAATTCCTCATAAATAGAGACATCATGTGGTATCAGAGTAAGTATTTTTTATTTTAAATAACTCTAAAGTCATGGATTTCCCTAACGGTGAGTTTTCTAGTTGTCAATCTAGCGAGAATTTTTCTAGTATAATCCCAACTATTTCTGATGGAACTGATTTTTTAAATTGGAAATTAAAAATGGAAATTTATTTAAAATCTTTTAATACTAGATGTTGGGATATTATTGAAAATGGATATGATATGGTAGATAAGAATGACATTATAATTAATTCTCGTGCTATGCACATTTTATATTCTTATGTTAATGACGATCAGTATAACCATATCTCCCAATGTTTAACTACACAGGAAATCTGGAAAACTATCGACATGTTGTATGGAAGAAAAGACAACAATAGCTCAAAACCCCCGATTGCCAACTCAGTTTCAGAATTATGCTTGACAGGATTTACAGAAGATGGATCGGATGATGACAGTGATGAGGACTCAACAGATGACGAGCACGGTGAATTTCCTTTTGAAAAGTTAATTTTTCTTTGTGATAAATTAACCAAAACTGCTGAGAGTCTTAAACTGACAAATAAAAATTTAAAATCTGAAAATGTTGTGTTGAGCAATAAAAATCATGATTTGGAGTTAAATCTTGAAAATTTTAAAAAGGTTGAAAACTTGAATTGCAAAAAATGTTTAGATTTGGAAAATGATTTAGTTCATCTTAATGAAAATTTTGAAGGGCTTGAAATTTGAAAGTGAGATTTTTGAGTCCAATGCGAAAATTAAAATGCTTGAAAATGAAAATATGGTTTTGAAACAAAATGATTCTGAAACGAGGAAGATCACTATAAATCGTTGTTCGAATTTAATAAAAGAAAATAGTGATCTTAAATCTAAAATTCAACGACTTGAATCAATATTGGTTAAGTTTTCTAAAGGTGAAAAATCATTGAATATGTTGTTAGAAAACCAATTTTTTGTTAAGAGTAAGAAAGGACCCGGTTTTGGAAATTTTGATCAAATTAAAAAGCGAGATTTTAATGATTTTAAAAGTCCTTCAAACCGCTTTGGAAAAATTGATCTTTTTGAAAAGCTAAATTTTAACGATTTTGAAATCCTACAAATATCTTTGAAAAATGTCAAATTGGAATTTTGAATTCTAATAATTTCAAAAGGTTTTCAAATCATAAACAAAATGAAATCTCGTTTAAAAACAATTCAGTTAAACGTGTTTAGATCCCAAAAGATAATAAAATGAATTCGATTAAAATTAAACGAATTTGGGTTCCGAAGGGTACTTTAGTGGATAGTAATGGATTGTTATATAAACGGGTTTGGGTACCAAAACGTGTAAACAAAGATAAGAGTGGTAAAACAATTTTTGTTAGACCACTCGATCCTATAAACATTTAGGTACCAGGGATAGGCTAAGGAACAATTGTGTTTAAGAGATAAAAATTCAAATTGTTCCATTTTATTGAATTGTTTGAAGTTCCTTAGCCATAGATTTCAGAGTCGGAGACTCATTGGATCACATCGATTATGGTAAGTCAGGTATGATCTCTAAACTTGTATTTTTATTTTATTTTATTTCCTTTTTAGTTTATTTTCCTTTTTTAGTTTTTATTCCTTTTATTTTTTTAATAAGGCCGTAATTTTTTTTTGAGCATATCTTGAACATGGTAAATTGAAAATTGAAAATTTATGATGTTCTTGTATGCAAATGAAATTTCACACATTTTTTGCTGTTTTCAGTTTCTTCTTATTCACTTTCGAAAATATTGAAAAATCGAACTTAATATAGTAGACTACTTGAAAGCCATGATTGATTAGTTGTGAAAATTTCATTTTTTACTTAGCTTGATTTTGAAATCATTCGTTATTGATTGTTGAATTTCTTAGACTATAAAAAAAATGATTTTTTTTCAAGCGATTTAAGCGATTTCAAATAATTATCTTCAAATTTGATTGTTGATTGTTTCATATGCTTGAAAATTATCTGGAAAAATTTCATATGTGATTCTTGCTTTGAAAATGATCTTGTGATGCGCTGATAAGGAAATTGATTTGATTTTTTTGAATACCTAGATAATTGGACGATGAGTTGAAAAATCAGTGATTAGATTTCTTTAAAATTTGAATTTCAGATACAGGTATCTTTTAAAATTGTTTAGGAGCAATCAGTGGTAGAAATATTAGAAAATTCCATATTCTACTGATTTATTTTTGAAACTGATTTTCAACTTGCATTGATATTTTCAAAAATCCTCTTGAAATTGATATTTTCAATTTTAAAATTATTTTTGATTATTTATTCAAAAATTGAAATTATTGATTGATTTGAACCATTTTGTGACTCATCAAAATTATTAATAGATTTATGTAATTGTGGTGAGTTGTGACTATGGTATAATTCATAACTAGAGGGGATGTTATTTTAAATCTCATGATGATTGGACATATTTTATAATATCTTTGAATTAGAGCTTATTTCACGACCATCTTCCATGTCTATCATATTTCTGTCATCCATCATGGTTTTATTTAATTTAGAGAGTTCAAATTATTTTTGGAAAAAAAATATCTTGGAAATAAAAATAAAGAATAAAGAAAAATATATATAATTTACTCTTGGTATTAATCGCTATGTGCTTCCATTCTCACTTAAAAGACCTTTGGCCTGTGCATGGATGGAACTCATTAGAGATGATAAAGTTAAGTTACTACTAACCCCATTTAAAAGACCTTTGGGCTATGCGTGGTTATTATGATTTTGCTTCTGATTTAAAGATTATTTCGTCTTAGAGTATGAAATGGAAAAGAGGCCGGCCAAGAAGTTATGAAAGGGAAAAGGACTTAGAGTATTTTTAATTAATTTAAAAACTAGGGTTTAGTTTTTTGTTTTAAATTTGTTCTTATTTCGTCTTTAGTTTCATTTTGTAATCGAGAATTTGAGTTTTCTAGTTTGTCTCTAAAACTAGGGAGATGAATTACGGGATTTGTAATTCGGGGAAATCTAGTTTTAGGGATAGAAACCAGTGCAGGGTTTTGAGCGTAGGGTTAAGAACAGTTGGGAGCGAGTGTCACGAGTTTACAGGGAATTGTAAGCATAGATATTGTATTAACTCCTAGTAGAAACATTGGGGAATGCAGCAGTAGGCAGGGTTTTGCTGAAGCTGGGTATATCTGTGTGTTATTTATTTTCTGCATTTATTCTGATTATTATCTGTGTTGTTATTATATAATTACTCAGCAAAAATCTGCGATAAATCCTATTCACCCCCTTCTAGGGTTAATTTAAACCTTGCATTTCTCGCGGATGAGCTTTTCAATTGTATCTCTGAGGTAGCGACAACCGTTAGTATTGTGCCCCATATATATCGTGGAATCTGCAGTATTTGCCGGAGTTTTTCTCGCGGTTGGTGGATTCCCTAATGTTGGGCTTCTTATACTGGAGCGTATTACAGGTTTCCATGTAGATTGTCTCTATATCTTTATTCAGTGGAGTGTAGGTACCGTAATTCTGGTAGCGAATGTTCTTCTTTGGATCTACCGGAACCTGATTGGTTATATACGACCGCCTTGCCTGCCGTTGTTCAGCTTTGGCCTGTAGGGGATCACCCTTTAACCCTTGTCGGAGGATTCTCGAACTTGTTTCCCTTTGATGATGTCGGCGTATGGATTGTTGGAGTGGTTGCTGCGAGAAGCTTGATTACATCTTGCTTCCTCTTGGTACAGGAATTGTCCAGCCTTTTCATAAAAAGCCTCAAGGCTCTTCAGCTATTTTCTGTCGGTCTATGCTTCTAATTTTAGGTAGGGAGGACACCTTTTGCAAGACAGAAGAGCACGTGCGGGGCTCCGTATCGTCGACCTTGCCGAGGGCGATATTGAACCACGCAAGATAGTTTTTAAGAGATTCTGTAGGCCCTTGGTAAAGATTGGATAGGGTGAGGGCGTTTTTCGGAGTCAGAATGTGCATTCTAAATTGTTTAACCAATTCCATGGCCAGCTGGCTAAAGTCGTTGATAGACTGGAGAGAAAGGCGAGGGAACCAAAGTAGAGTTGTGTCTGACAAGAAGACTGGAAAGCACTTGCAATTGACCGCGTCAGTGGCCCGGCTGGAGTCCATCTTCCATTTATAGCGGTTTAGGAAGGCATAGGGATCAGTCGTGCCATCATATAACGCCATCTTTGGCATGTTGAAGCGCCGGGGCCACTCGGCTTTGCGTACGATCAAAGTGAAGGGATTACGCCTCAAGTGGGTTTCTCATGAGTCATTGGCGTTCCCTCGCATATCTCTCATGACCCTTCGGACCATGTCGGGAAGATATGCTGGATGAGGATTTTCTGGTGGAATCCACTGTTTTGGCAAACTTCGGGAGTTCTGCTCCATAGGCGCCTTCTGTGATGCACGTCAGACTCATCCTCTTCCATGTCATCGACATCGATGGTTTGGTTTTGGTATGGATAGTAAGGTTGAGCATGTTGGTGTGCATCTTGATCCGGGGGGACCTGGGCCTTCTGGGTTGCTGGAAGTGTGGGCCTCAGGTTTTGAGCGGAGACAGTTGGGTTCTATCGAGGAGGGGGTCGGTTACTCGGATCCGGTTAGTCGTTAATAATTAACCAACCGGGAGCGATCACGGTACAGTGTCCCCCCACTGTAAGTGATGGTGGTTTGATCACCATTTCCGTTGTTGTTGTCGTTTCCATTAGTATGAGCGTTGGAGCGGACGGTGACATTATTGATGAGGCCGAACCTTCTTCTTTGATGCAGTCCCCTTGATTCAGAAGAAGAGGTTTCTGATATAGTATGTCACTGGCTAGAGTTGTTTTGAACGAGCTGAAGTCCAGCGACGATGCGTTGACTTTCATGAAGTTGGAGCATAAGGTCGATGTTATTTTTCAATGTCTGGTTGAGCTCATGAGTTGTATGCTCATACTTTTTATTAAGCGCGTGGATCTACGCTTGTGTTACGGGGACTTCGGTGTCCGCCGGAAGAAGGGTATCTGTTTCACATGGGATATCCACCGGTTGAGGTTGTTGAGATGTTCCAGCTTTGGCTATAGCAGAAAAGATGATCATTTGATTCTTTGTTAGATTTACCATCGTAAGCGGACTCAGCGACAGGTTATGGAAGAAACCTAAAGCACATCGAAGTCGAGATAAAGAGGTGCGACAAAGACACGAGTCTAATCTTCTCAGTGAAAGCACCAGAATGTTGACGACAAAATATGTTGTATACACCCAAGATTCTTAATTACTGAAGAATATAGTTTTATGTGGAAATAGAAGTGCAGAAAGGAGTAAATAACTCGGTAGATTTATAGTGGTTCGGTCCCATATGAGGCCTACGTCCGCTTTGGAAGGTTCATTGATATTTTATTGACAATAACGAGTTACAAGCTTAGGACTATCTCATGACATCTTTTATAAACATTTCTAAGTATTTCAATGTCATAATTATCATATATGAATGTTAGGAAAAAATCGCTTTTGTCCTTCTTCCTCAAGGCAAGGATGCCATTAAGGAGGTCACTTGGAGCTCTCAAGAGGTGTCAAATCAGCTAATTTCCAACCCGGCCTTTGAAGTCTGAGCTTGGGGGTATTTATAATGGAGTGGTTAGGTGGGAGTAGGTATGATTTGGGGACCACAACAGTACATTTCGTATCCCTGAGTGCAGGCTTCCCGAATTTCGAATTCCCTTCATCATGCCCTGAAAACTCGTACCCCACTCTAGGGGTACAAATTTCGTACCCGTTGGATACGAATTTCATACCTTGTGGGGTGCGAAATTCGTACCTCATGGGGTACGTTAAATATATTCGTGGTGCGGGGTCTGAAATCCGCTTTGCAGAGAAGCTCGCAATGTTATACGTGGGGTACGAACTTTAGAGGAGGCGAGAGGTACGAGGCTCAAGGGACACAAGTTAATGGGGGTTCGAAATGTAGGGGTTCGAAATTATGGGTATGACATAGTTTTGAGGAGCTTTAAGGCTTTTACTAGCATGACCTCTTCCAAGCTTGTTTCTTAAGTCCTTTGGCGACACTTCGGACTTTAGCGTCACGCTATGTGTTGAGTCGAGTGTCTTGTGTACTTTTGGAAACCAGACCAAAATGCTGGTTAACAGCCACAATATTTTTTTAACAATGCGGTATTTATCTATAAACATAGTACAAATGCTTATTTTTAAAGTTGTTGATATTATAAAATTTGGTATTGGAATAGATCTATCATCAACTGTTTTTCAAAGTATTTTAGTCAAAAAAAATTCTATCTAAAAAAGTAAAATCCATAAGCATATATTTCCATCTTTATCATTTATGAAAGTTTCAACTGTAATACTAAACAAATTATGTTGTAAACTCAATGTGCATAGTACGGATTCACAATCTTTTGGCATGATTAACCATTTATATGATGGGATTCTAATAAAAATGGTGTTTTGGGAGCTGTGGTAACCATCACATGTTGATTTATTTGTGTAACTATTTAAAACAATATTACTAGTACGACTGTAGAACGATGATCGTAACTTTGACAAAATACGTATGTGAAAACTTTGGGTTAGTTTTAATTATTAACAAAAAGAATTCATTACGACAAACTAATACAAGGCTAATTCTTTTCAAACCCGCTTTTCTCCTTTCACATCCTGCCATTTTTTCATTTTTAGATTTTCTGAAATTGCCCTTACTTTTAAACTACGACAAATCACATCTAAAAGAAATATAACATACATATACTTCAATAGAGTTATGTTTTTGTTAAAACATAACACGATCCAAGCGAGATTTGGATCATAATCTAGTTTGGATCAAGCAAGACTGTCATTTCGATAGGAATAGGTGAAAGGGGAGAAAACAAAGTTTTTTTTTCAAATTAAGTCGGATGCGAAAGATGGAAAAAGTATATGCATAGAACTTAGGGCTATAAATTTTGTATGAATGTCCAATATTCGTTCATGTCTGTGAACAAAATACGTTCGTCCGAGTTCGTTTAAGACAACAAAATTTGTTTGATAAAAAATCACATTTGGTCCATGTTTGTTGGAATCCTTTTGAATTCTCCGTAATGGGTATATATTTGAAACAAAATCCAATAAAAATATAAAATTGATATAACCTTACCCGATGGGGTATGTTATACGAAAAAATAAATCGTTTATTTCGTGTTTTAATCTGATTTTATTTAGGACAGAAACTGAACACGTGCGCGTCTACTCCAATTAGACTAATTTACACCCTCATGTCTACTCCAATTAGACTAATTTACACCCTCATGAAGTTAAGCAGCCCTGATGCAAACGTATAACAGGCCGGGCGCGTAAGATGGAAAGAGGTTATGAATAGAATTACGCCCTAATACAATCGTATAACTACTAAAATCCTCTCTCTTTCTCCCAGCTATTATAGGGATTTATATTAGATCAAATTTCAAAAGCTTAATTTCCATGGCCGAAGCAAAGAAGACAATTATTTTAAGAACCTCCGATGGGATCGATTTCGAGGCTGAAGAAGATGTAGCGAAGGTGTCAAAGACGATCGGGAACATGATCAAGGATGGCGTTCCCGACGGCGTAGTTACGTTGCCTGATGTCACCGGAAAAGTCATGACGAAAATCATCGAGTATGCCGGAGAACTTGTTGAATATGAAAAGGAGGGTAGCTCTGGAGATCGTGATCCGAAAAAATGGGGAAATGAGTTTCTTGAATTGGCTAAAGTTGATAAACCTTTGCTTTTCGACATGATCACGGTATGTAATTTTTTATAAGTATTAAATGAATAGATTCGTATGAAGCAATTTCGATAAGTATGCTAAAATTAGATGTCTGTTTGGCTTGGTCTTTTAATCATTATTTGTTGACTGGGTGCAAAAGCACGTGGTATACAAAACAGCAATGGCAGATGAAAGATGAAGGCACCGCCTTGTTTTATTATTATCGTAGATCGAGAAGAAACAGCTGTATATTGAGTTAGGCTAGGGTTAATTTCGCGAGCTTCCGTCGAAAATTGTTACTTAGATTAGAGGCGCCAACGAAGAAATGGTCCAACCGAACTAATGGGCCGTTGAACTAACGGACAAATTCGTTGCGTTGAGAGCTAACAGCTGCAGTTAATAATGTATTATTTGTTAAATTCACATTTAAATTTATAAACCCAAGGAAACGACACAAATGGTGATAGAATGAGTCTCCACCGTCAGATTACCTTCCTCATTTCCACTTTTCATGTAAAGACAAAATACAAACGCCCATTCGCACACGCGTACGGGAATGGGAATGGGTTTAAGACCTATGAATTAAAAGTTTTCTAAAACAGAAACCCCACCTAGTTGACTGGAGATCCCAAGATCTAGGTTCAAAGGGACAACTAAGTTATAGAAAAACTTAATGGCACTGTTAAAATACAAACCATTCCTATGATAAGTCAGTGCACGACCCGTCGGAGAATAGGATAAGCTTAGCTTTTAATGATGTCTATACTGTGGTGTTATGAAAGACCCAAGTGGAGTATTACGGGATACTCTTTATAGAATCACCTACGTGAGTGTGAAGGTGCCGCTTCAAAAAGAATTGTAAGGTCGAATTCGTTAAACACTCATGAGACCAAGCGGGTGTTCATGGCAAAAACGAACACAAACAGAGAACCAAGGAAGTTTGGAAATCATGTTGTGTGTTATCTGCTATCTTGACCTATGCAAAAAGCTTACAGTTCAAGGTCATTTACAAGTCTACTGATTCGCTAGTAGGTCAAATAGATAAACACTAGGAAAGTTCAAGGCCATAGTGCTACTTTAACCGATACAACATTATTTCAATAAGTTAAGAACATATTAAAGAATTACTCATTTATGTGGGGGATTGTTAGAAATAAATGAGTTGTAGGGTAATAGTCTCATATCTTGTAAGACTAAGGGTTATAGGTCCTTATATATTAGGGTAGTTACCCTATATCAATTACAAGGATATGAGAGAGGTGAAATAGAGGGATGCAAGACCAAGGGGTGGTGCACCGCACCACCCCGCACCCGCACCCGTACCCGAGCCCGAGCCCGTGCCCGCGCCCGCTCCCGTACGCGTGTGCGAATGGGCGTTTGAGGCGTCTTGTAGGCACTTAGCACTTTGCAATGTGCACTGTGCATTGTGCATTAGCGGGCCGGAACTATATTTTTGCTGCACTGTGCATTAGCGGGCCGAAACTACTGGGCTTAACGGTCATGGGTTTTTTGCGAAGCGGATACGAATTCAAATGGTTGCAACGTTTGAAAACGGGTCGCTACCTTTCCAAACGATGCGTCCATTGATTCAAATCGTCACCCGCTTCAGATATAAATAAGATGGAAGTCAGAACCGCTTTCTTCACCGAAAATCGAATTCTGTCCATCTTCTTCCTCCCTCGCACGCTTGTTCTGAAACACACTTTTCTTGAGTTCGTCGCCGTTCGCATCGCCAGCGCAGCCTTGCGAACAAGATTCCGTTTCACCTTGGGAAACAGTTGCTCGATTCAACCCAAACGCGCCGTAGGGGGAGCAAATCTGTTTTAAGGGAACAGCAGAGTGCTGGACTCGGATTTCACAATCAAATTTACAACCGGAATACAAAACGGTACATTTTCTTCTTGATCAATTTCAATTTTTCTGGTAACCCAATTTCGAATTAGGGTTTTTCTGGGTTAACAATCTTAAAACAGATTTCGTCTTTGTGCTTGTGTATAACCGGGTTACTGATTGAAGTCAACTGCTTGCAGACGATGACTCAAGACAGTAACAGTTCGGCGAACAAGCAGCCCATACCACCCACTGTTCCTCCCGTTCAGCCTGGTACTATGGTTCCTCAACATGTACCTTTCTCGCATGGGGAACGGCCAGAGAAATTCACCGGTGTGGATTTCAAGCGATGGCAACAGAAAATGCTCTTTTACTTGACCACACTAGGACTGGCCAAGTACCTTGAAGAGGACCCTCCGAAAGTGGATGAACTCGACCCTGACGCCACAAAAGTCGAAGCGCTCACTGCCTGGAAGAGTTCAGACTTCATTTGCAAGAATTATATACTAAATGGCCTCGACAACAGCCTGTACAATGTATATTGTACTGTTCAAACTGCAAAGATCCTCTGGCAGGCATTGGAAAAGAAATACAAGACTGAAGACGCCGGCATGAAGAAGTTCATAGTCGGAAGATTTCTGGATTACAAAATGGTCGACTCTAAGACAGTTGTCAGCCAAATTCAGGAACTTCAAGTCATTATCCATGAAATTCATGATGAAAAGATGGCATTGAGTGAATCTTTCCAAGTCGCTGCGGCAATAGAAAAGTTACCTCCATCATGGAAGGAATTCAAAAACTACTTGAAGCATAAGCGCAAGGAGATGTCCATGGAGGATCTGGTTGTTCGTCTCAGAATAGAGGAAGACAACAGAAAGTCTGAAAGGAAGACAACAAGCACCATGGTGGCCAAAGCAAATGTGGTCGAGTCCGAAAAGAATAACAAAAGAAAAAGGGAGCATAATCCAAATGCAAAGAAGGCTAAGAAGTTCAAAGGAAACTGCCATAATTGCGGAAAGAAAGGTCACAAAGCAGTTGAGTGCCGAGGACCGAAGAAAAAGAAAGACGAAGCCAATGTTACTGAATGTGATAGGCTCTCAGATGATGTTTCAGAAATGAACTTATCTGCTGTGATCTCCGAATGCAACTTGGTTGGCAACACGAAGGAATGGTTTGTGGATACTGGTGCCACAAAACACATTTGCGCTAACAAGTGGATGTTCTCCAACTACAAGCCTGCGACACAAGAAGAGCAACTCTTTATGGGAAACTCCTCCACGTCAAAGGTTGAAGGCAAGGGAAAAGTGGTTCTCAAAATGACTTCTGGAAAAGAACTTACTTTGAATGACGTGCTCCATGTTCCAGATATTCGGAAGAACTTGGTCTCGGGATCACTACTGAGCAAGAATGGATTCAAATTGGTCTTTGTTTCTGATAGTTTTGTATTATCTAAAAATGGAGTGTATGTGGGGAAAGGGTATGTGAGTGATGGTCTGTTCAAAATGAATGTAATGACTATTGTACCAAAAGAAATGAATAAAGTGGAACCTTCCATTTATATCGCTGAGTCATTTAATATATGGCATAATCGATTAGGACATGTTAATTTTGATACTTTGCGAAAAATGATAAACTTAGAATTTATACCTAAGTTTACCATAGACTCAAATTACAAATGTGAAACATGTGCCGAATCAAAACTAACTAGAACTTCCTTTCATCAAGTTGAAAGGAATACGGAACCTCTAGAGTTAATTCACACAGATGTGTGCGATTTAAAAATGTGTCAAACTAGAGGAGGAAAACGGTATTTCATTACCTTTATTGACGACTGTACGAGATATTGTTATGTATATCTCCTTAGAAGCAAGGACGAAGCACTCGACGTATTTAAACAATACAAAGCAGAAGTTGAAAATCAACTTAATAAAAAGATAAAATCACTAAGAAGTGATAGAGGAGGAGAGTACGAATTTCCTTTTGAGGAGTTCTGCGCTGAACATGGTATTATACATCAGACAACGGCACCATATTCCCCTCAATCAAACGGGATAGCAGAACGTAAAAACCGTACACTAAAAGAAATGATGAATGCTCTACTCATTAGTTCTGGTTTACCAGATAACTTCTGGGGAGAAGCTATACTTTCTGCTAATCACATTCTTAACAAAGTGCCTCAAAAGAAGACTTCTAAATCACCACATGAATTGTGGAAAGGCAGACCACCATCCTACAAATACTTGAGAGTGTGGGGGTGTCTTGCCAAAGTTGAAATACCAAAACCAAAGAAGGTCAAAATTGGACCTAAGACTATAGACTGCATATTTATAGGATATGCTCATAATAGTGCTGCATATCGATTTTTGGTGTACAAATCTGAAATCGATGACATTCATGAAAACACAATTATCGAATCCCGAAATGCTAGATTTTTTGAACACATTTATCCTCTTAAAACATCTGTTGAAACGATAGTTCAAAAGAGATCAAGGGTTACAGATACTCCTGAGGATAATGTTAATCAAAATTCAAATGAAAAAATTGTTGATATCGAGGAACCCAGAAGGAGCAAACGTCAAAGGACTTCGAAAACCTTTGGACCCGATTTCTATGCATATATGATAGAAAATGAACCTCTAACTTACCAACAAGCAATGTCATCTCCCGATGCTCCTTATTGGAAAGAAGCCGTCAATAGTGAAATAGAATCCATTTTACAAAACCATACGTGGGAACTAGTGGATCTCCCTAAAGGATCAAAACCACTAGGGTATAAATGGATATTTAAGAAGAAACTCAAGGCTGACGGCTCTATAGATAAGTATAAAGCTCGTATAGTAATCAAAGGATTCAGACAGAAAGAAGATCTGGATTACTTTGATACATACTCTCCAGTTACCAGAATAACATCAATTAGGATGCTTATTGCAATCGCATCTATATTGAATTTGGAAATACATCAAATGGATGTGAAAACTGCGTTTTTGAACGGTGAACTGGAAGAAGAAATATACATGCTGCAACCTGAAGGGTTTGTAAGCCCAGGAAATGAAAACAAAGTATGTAAATTAATTAAATCACTTTATGGTCTTAAACAAGCACCAAAAC
Organism: Allium sativum; assembly: GCA_030737875.1. Classification (NCBI taxonomy): domain Eukaryota; kingdom Viridiplantae; phylum Streptophyta; class Magnoliopsida; order Asparagales; family Amaryllidaceae; genus Allium; species Allium sativum. The sequence continues at coordinate 670,985,180 of CM060909.1, read as the reverse complement.
AATGGCATGAGAAATTTGATGAAACTATGTTATCAAATGGATTCAAAATAAATGAATCAGATAAATGTGTTTATATAAAATACACAGATATTGGATATGTCATTGTATGTCTCTATGTTGATGACTTATTAATCATAGACAATAATAAGGCCATAATAACATCAACAAAAGATATGTTATCCTCTAGATTTGACATGAAAGATCTAGGACTAGCTGATGTAATATTGGGTGTCAAAATTGTAAGAACACCACAGGGATATGTATTATCCCAATCACATTACATAGCCAAGATACTTGAAAAATTCAAGCAATACAATATAACTATTGCAAAATCGCCAGTAGATATGAACCAAAATTGGGTTAAAAACACTGGTGACAGTATATATCAGCTTGAATATTCTCGCATATTAGGAAGTATCATGTATGTAATGAATTGCACAAGACCAGATATCGCATATGCTGTAAGTAAACTTAGTAGATTTACCAGCAATCCTGGTAAACATCATTGGAAAACAATAATAAGAGTTCTTGGATATCTAAAATATACACAGAACTTTGGTTTGCATTATACAAATTATCCTTCAGTGGTGGAAGGTTACAGCGACGCAAATTGGATAACTGGCTCAAATGACACAAAATCCACAAGTGGATATGTGTTTACATTAGGAAATGGAGCAATCTCCTGGAAATCATCCAAACAGACTTGCATAGCAAGGTCGACAATGGAATCGGAGTTCATTGCTCTAGATAAAGCCGCAGAAGAAGCAGATTGGCTTAGGGGTTTTTGGAAGATATTCCAAATTGGGAAAAACCTGTACCTCCAATATGTATACATTGTGACAGTCAATCTGCTATAGGAAGGGCAAATAGTACATTGTATAATGGTAAGTCACGACATATTCGTCGTAGACATTAAACCATAAGACAACTTCTCTCTAATGGAGTTATCACTATAGACTATGTAAGGTCAAAGGATAACATAGCGGATCCACTTACCAAAGGCTTGCCAAGAGAGAAAGTTCAAACCTTATCGATGGGAATGGGTTTAAGACCTATGAATTAAAAGTTTTCTAAAACAGAAACCCCACCTAGTTGACTGGAGATCCCAAGATCTAGGTTCAAAGGGACAACTAAGTTATAGAAAAACTTAATGGCACTGTTAAAATACAAACCATTCCTATGATAAGTCAGTGCACGACCCGTCGGAGAATAGGATAAGCTTAGCTTTTAATGATGTCTATACTGTGGTGTTATGAAAGACCCAAGTGGAGTATTACGGGATACTCTTTATAGAATCACCTACGTGAGTGTGAAGGTGCCGCTTCAAAAAGAATTGTAAGGTCGAATTCGTTAAACACTCATGAGACCAAGCGGGTGTTCATGGCAAAAACGAACACAAACAGAGAACCAAGGAAGTTTGGAAATCATGTTGTGTGTTATCTGCTATCTTGACCTATGCAAAAAGCTTACAGTTCAAGGTCATTTACAAGTCTACTGATTCGCTAGTAGGTCAAATAGATAAACACTAGGAAAGTTCAAGGCCATAGTGCTACTTTAACCGATACAACATTATTTCAATAAGTTAAGAACATATTAAAGAATTACTCATTTATGTGGGGGATTGTTAGAAATAAATGAGTTGTAGGGTAATAGTCTCATATCTTGTAAGACTAAGGGTTATAGGTCCTTATATATTAGGGTAGTTACCCTATATCAATTACAAGGATATGAGAGAGGTGAAATAGAGGGATGCAAGACCAAGGGGTGGTGCACCGCACCACCCCGCACCCGCACCCGTACCCGAGCCCGAGCCCGTGCCCGCGCCCGCTCCCGTACGCGTGTGCGAATGGGCGTTTGAGGCGTCTTGTAGGCACTTAGCACTTTGCAATGTGCACTGTGCATTGTGCATTAGCGGGCCGGAACTATATTTTTGCTGCACTGTGCATTAGCGGGCCGAAACTACTGGGCTTAACGGTCATGGGTTTTTTGCGAAGCGGATACGAATTCAAATGGTTGCAACGTTTGAAAACGGGTCGCTACCTTTCCAAACGATGCGTCCATTGATTCAAATCGTCACCCGCTTCAGATATAAATAAGATGGAAGTCAGAACCGCTTTCTTCACCGAAAATCGAATTCTGTCCATCTTCTTCCTCCCTCGCACGCTTGTTCTGAAACACACTTTTCTTGAGTTCGTCGCCGTTCGCATCGCCAGCGCAGCCTTGCGAACAAGATTCCGTTTCACCTTGGGAAACAGTTGCTCGATTCAACCCAAACGCGCCGTAGGGGGAGCAAATCTGTTTTAAGGGAACAGCAGAGTGCTGGACTCGGATTTCACAATCAAATTTACAACCGGAATACAAAACGGTACATTTTCTTCTTGATCAATTTCAATTTTTCTGGTAACCCAATTTCGAATTAGGGTTTTTCTGGGTTAACACTAATTAGTAGTGTGCCTGTTGGAAATGTGTTTTGAATTGTTTCAGAAAAATGAAAATAGCTGAATAAGTACATTTATTGTTTAGTCTCACATTGTACCGAATATGAATTATAAGAGTTACTTAGCTTTTATACTGGATTTTTTGGGCATCCGGTGTTGCATTTTGTATTGAGGAGGAAGTGCGTGCATAACCATCATACGCACGCTGGCTAGTTGATCGACCAACTCGGTTCAAACCGGTGTGACACTTGTTCATATTAGAGAAACATTCTATAACGTTCAGTAGAGAGCCATTCGTTTGAGATCCGGTTTTTAGAGGATCACGTCTCCCCACTTAATGAGTAACTTTCTTTTTATTATCTCCATCTACTTAACTGATAAGTGGACGAACCAAAAGGAACAACATATAATCGCTCTCTTTGCTATTATACTTGTCTGCCTTTGTGCATGGATTTGTTGAATAATTTTTGGAGGTTTCTTGAAAGCGACGCTGCTTATAGTTCGCTTTCTACAATTTTGGACAGAATGGCGAGATGTTTTACAGAAAGCGAATACGTAACCATCATACCAGACTATTGTTTCCCATAGTACCCATAGGTGTTACCCTTATAATGTTCTTTTCTTCTCAAACCCGTTGATTGCTACTGACTGTTCGACCATGCATCTTCGATGTACATATACTCCGCATGTATTTACTTCAATTTATGCATGTATGAATATACTGCATTTGTATACTGGATAATTAGAATATAAACCAGAATCTTTTGGTTTTTTATCGGTTATCATTCCTTGTTGATAAGAAAATGTTTCTGAACATTTTTAATTTGGAACACTGATATGTATTTTTAAGCTGCAGAACTAATGAGATGTTGACTAATAAGTGTTTCGATTTATAACAGGCGTCACATTCTCTCAACATTGAAAGCTTGACGGATACCCTATGCCTTGCTGTATCAGACATAATAAAGGATATGACTGTTGAGCAAGTCCGTGAATATTTCAATGTTACTTTCACTCCCGAGGAGGAAGAGGAAATCCGCAAGCAAAGCGAGCAAGTTTCTGCTGAGCACGTTTGGCTGCTTGATTTTTAAGGATTTCTTTCAGTTAGTTACTAAACTTTAGCTACTTCCACGTTATGCTTGCACGGCAATCGTTGCACAATCAATTTGGTCTTTTTTTCAGAACAATATCAAAGCTCTGTTAGTTTTCATACTCCATTATTTTTTTTAAGAATAAGAAGAGTATTTCCGTTTAAATCGTGCCCATAAATCTGCCAGTCATCTTTCAGTTTGTTTGGCAATTCTAATCAAAGTATGTCAAACGGTTATCTGTGTATGAATCACTTTGTGAATTGTATTGTAAATTCCAAAATTTGAATTAGTGCCTGCCATTTCAACCAGATGAAACTATAAGTTTATGGTACATATCGAATATCATGCATTATGCTCTGTTTCTGTTTTCCCTTAATTATTAGCTTGAGTTGGTTGTAAGATGTTTTAGGCCTGTATTAGCTTGAGATGGAATCCTCGCTTGCTTTGATTAGTGCGTTTGCTATCTAATCTATGTATCTTTGATAAAATATTTGCATGTTTGATTGCGAAGTTGGATTAATGATGCTAGTAATTGATTTGTAGAATGTTAATTGTATCATTACTGACTTCAATAACGTATGAATGAATACTTATCTCATACAACACAAATGTGTGCAAATTAGTCTGTATGTCCGGTATGTAGATCTTATCATCTAGTGATCGATCTAACATACTCAATGTGTTGTTGTAATCTATGTGGCGACCTCCCTCCATCTTCATTGCCCAAACATATTGAAGGTGTTGTAGTGATGGTACTATGACCGATAAAGAGACGTCCTAAAGGTCAATTACGCGTAGATAACATGTAATAATAAATACACACGAGTCATATTAATGCTACAAAATAATCCAATACCCTCTTTCATTAAGCTGTACATAAGTTTATATACATTCGAACATCACATCAGGACATATAAAATAGTACTCATACTACTAATAATATAAGTCATTCAACCAAGTCCAATAAGAAAATCTAACAACACCGTCCCTAAATCTAAAGTGTTTCGAATTGAGCAGGGTATTACATAAATAACAATAAGAGGCTTTTCTTTTAAAGAACAAACTTAAGAATTTTTTTGGTGAAAAGTATGGAAAATTTCAAAATTAGGGAGAATGACACATTTACACTAAAGGTTGAATTCAGGGGGTTCACTATCTTTTTTTCATTTACACTATCATTTGCCCTTCTCACTAAATTCTAAATTTTACCTACTTTTCGTTAATTTTTTTGTTAAGTTTGTTCCTCTTCCAATTTTCCACAATAATAACAAATGGACCGGACTATATTTAAATCTATAGGTCGGTATGTGAATAATATCTCAAAGGATAATGTATAAGGGATAGTATAAAATATCACGTTAAAAGGATAATAAAATATACACAATAGACTAGTCATTCTTCACATCATACATCCAAACATCTATCAAACATTTACGCACACATGTCATGCGGTACATTCAACATCCATCACATACAACTCATACATCATACATCTTAATCACATTGTGTATCAACCATATAAACATCACACAACACACCACCTTCGATCTCCCCCAACACACACACACACGCATATACACGCACGAGCACACACCCACAGATATATATATTTATCAATATAGTACAACATCGCATATCAAAATTCATCGCTTATGTCATACATCAAAACTAGATTTCGTGAGACGACCCTTTTTTTAACTCTTGGAAATTGACAATAGGGTGCGTTTTTTATAGGTCCCTATTAAATTTCATAATATAAAAAAAACCCGGTGATAAAAATAATATAGAATACATCCCTATTTTTGAATTTTTGATAAAAAAATTTCAGATCTACCCTTATACACCTAAAAAACTATCCAACAACTGTTTGTCCTCATTTACTCAGTCTATCGCTCCTATTATCTCGCTCATAAACTAAATCCTACAATTCTGGAAAACCGTCTATCACTCCAACAGCGTTTTTTTTTACTTCTTTTGATTTTTACGAAAAATTAGAGAATTAGATACATGTATTACGTAAAATTGCATACATATATTAATATTGTGCATAAAAAAATTATTAGTTTTGCGCAACAATGAAGTAGACGTGCATAAATTAATATTATACAGAAATAAATAATTACTTGAATGTAGGGACTACAATTTTTTTATTAACATTTTTGATTTTTACGAAAAACTAAACAATTACATACAAATGTTACTTAAAATTGCATAAATTTATGCAACTAAGTGAAATAATTGCATACATATACAAAACTGTACTACATAATTGCTGAAACAAAAGAAATGACAAAAAAGTAAATACATATAATTATAACAAGATGCATATATATATATATATATATATATATATATATATATATATATATATATATGCAAATAACAGAAATATGTGCATACATACATGAAAATTTTCATAACATTTACATGTACTACATCAAAAAATAAGTACAGACCACATTTACATGTACTACATAAAAAAATTCAAAACATTTACAAAGTAGAGATGATGGTCTTTTGCAGAACAAGTAATTTTGTTAAGACCCAGTTTATTGCGCAAACCACATCTTATAGTCTCTGTAGAAACAACTGCAGATTTCAATTATTTGGAAAAAGATGGACGACCAAGCTTCAACAACACCACTACACCAATATCCTCCGGAACACTGTTAGCAAAAAAAGAAAATTAACATTAATAAGCTTAATGTGCAGTAACCTAAATTACAAAAATTGCTTCAGAATAATATAAATACATGCGTACAAATCAGCAAAATAACAATAATTTCTGAATATTTATATGCAAGTATTCCAGATATATGCATCGAAATATGAAGATATTTGTAAAATAATATGTTTTTCTGTTTGTTTGTTAAAAAATTGCATACATATATGCGTATATTAAAAATAGCTGCATATTTGTCCGCAACTTTTTATCAGAAGTTCAGCAAAAATCAAAGATATTTTCCTACATCTTACACAATAATTTCTGAATATTTATATGCAAGTATTCCAGATATATGCATAGAAATATGAATACATTTGTAAAATAATATGTTCTTCTGTTTGTTTGATAAAAAATTGCATACATATATGCATATATTAAGAATAGCTGCATATTTGTCCGCAACTTTTTATCAGAAGTTCAGCAAAAATCAAAGATATTTTCCTACATCTTACAGATCACGATTTTGAATGTTTTTCTGTTTGTATTTTCATCAAAAATTGCATACATATATGCATATATTAAGAATAGTTGCATATTTGTCCGCACTTTTTATCAGAAGTTCAGCAAAAATCTTTAGCATATATAAGTTCAAAGAGGTTTAAGAAGCAATGCTATGAAGCTAGCTAAAATCTACTATCATTGTTATATATATCCCAAATGAAACATGGACATTTAGCACACATTCATACAAAAATGTGAACAACAATTGGAAAATATATTATATATAATACCTGAATTGTAAGTGACAACAAGCTATTCTTCCTCAACTACCAGCACACATTCAAACCCAATTTTTGTTGCACCAGATCAAGCCACTACGTCTAAAAGCCTACCCTTTGCACCAGATCAACCCAATTTTTGCTCACTGACCACCGAGCTTCATTCCAAGTCGCGCACTGGTCTGAGACAACGCGTTGGGTTGCCTGGACGGTCGTCGATGATCGGACAAGGGGTTGCGTGGAGATCGGACAGTGCATGCGGCGATTGACGAAGCGGCTTGGAAGCCGATTAAGGAGACACTGTTTTGGGGATTAAGGGTTTTCGGTTGAGAGGTGGCAGACTGGCGGACGCGAGGCTGAAGGCGGTGACGGTGTACACCTCAGGCGGTGATGGAGGAAGCAGCCACCGATTAGAGGCCATGAATTTCATTGGAGCCGCCGCCGCCATGGAGAACGAAAATTAGGTTTCTGGAAAAGAAAAAAAAAAACTAATTACGTAATGAGTAGATCCGACCTAGGTAAATACGGCGTGAATTAAGAAAAAGGGCATTTTTGTAAAAATATCAGACGTTGTTTGAAATTAGGGATGTAATTTATATGTTTTGAAACAGGAGGATGTGAGCCTAATTAAGTTTTATTTTAAGGATGTGACCCTAATTTTCACTTGACAATAATACATCTATGATATTCGCACGTCATAAATTCAAGTGTTAAAAAACCAAATCATTTGTGATAATATAGGAAGTGAAAGAATATAATCTACCGTAACCGAAAAAATATTCATATATTTTAATATATAAAATCATTGCGACGGAAATTTATGATAAGAATCAGAATATAACTAATGTCAGTCTGCACAGTTATAAACATGTCTTCACGCTTGCTAATAAATCTAAGAAAGGCTATGGTGAAGGTGGGGATAAATAACTATTTACGAAATCTTCAGCTCCAAGCTCCATCCAATGGTTTCAAGTTAATCTCAAGCTACTAAACTATCCAAAGAAAATAGGGATCCATATTTTAAGGAAAAAGAAAATTAAACTTCGGGTAAGTTATGGAACCGGCATTAGAATCCTAAATCCATTGTTTTGGAAATAAAATAGTATCACATAAGACAACGATTAAACATAAACATGGCATGGATTTTTCTCTTGTGGTAGCCAAATATTTGCTATGTAAAATTATTCAATATTATCTTTAGTGACTTGCAGGATAAAACTCATAAAGTGAATCAAATCAAATTGTGATGAATTGTGAAGTTGTTACCATTATTGAATTACGCTTATATTAGGCAATACAAATAGAACCACAAGATCTTAGGAAGAATGAATTTCCATACAATGGCAATGAAAGAAACTATCTTCTGTACAATACACCTCTAAGAGTACCGATGACCAACTTCCCTCCATTACCAAGTGAAGACCAGTCCAATTACATAAATCCGGAGGTGGTACACTGATCGAATATGACATCATCGTGGCCGTAACTGACCTGTCCCGGATATCTCATAGCATATACCACATACTCAAGATATAGAATGATTATATCCTAATGGATGTGAAATCTATATAGCCCCAAGGCATACCCGTTGTAGCGACCTAGATTTTTCGGTCATTTGAATTTGAATATCTTGATTTAAATGTTATATTAGAAATATTAACGGATTTTTATATTGAATTCGTTTATTAAAACGAAGTTTGAACGTTATAATTTATATTTAATTACAAACGAGCTCATAATGGCGTGGTAGTTCGTAACTTACGATTTGAACTTCAGTTGAATATACATGATCCGTTTAAGTTGAAATTCTGTGAAACAAGAAATGTTTGATTCTGATTGATTATAATTTTCTAATGAAAGAGAAAAATCGAGATTTCATATTTTAAATTGTTGGTTATGTCCAATTCAAATTTTAAAATAGCCGCTATGAAATCGTTATATAACGTTTATTTAATAAAATTTAAAAGGGCTTTAATATAATTTGGATATCTTTATCTCGAATTGTCAATATTGAGTTGTATAATTCATATTGTTTATATCTAAAGCTATATGATAATTTTATTTTAATTGATTATTTTAGATTCTTATAATATTTAATTGATATTAATATAAGCTTATAAAATAGCCATTTTGCAAACGGTTTCGGTTTTCGATGAAATTAGTTTTAATGGAATCGTAAAATTAAATTATTGTATGATATTAAATTTCATGGAAAACCGATGTCATATGTAACAACGACAGCTACAAACGCCCAGTCATATTCTATAGCACGTAATTAAATTAAATTAATTTAATAGAGGGGTATGTGGGTATAACTTGAGCAAACGATCGAATTAAGCCATGAAACCAATTCCGTTGAGTTTGTATCGACGATTAGAGTCAGAATAGGATAGGTAGGTAGTTTGTTATTTTTGGATATCAGGTATTTTGATGTCCAAAATAGCGCTATTTGGCATATAAAAATAGCGTACCGAGAAATATTCTCGAAATATGACGAAACTTGTGTTGTTGGATTTGTATTAATTAGTTATTATAGGATCTCGATTTTCGTGTCGATTGGACTTACCGTTTGATCGTGGCAACGATAAACGCTTAGATTTTTATTTAATCTTTTATATTATTTTAGCCAATTTAGACAGGGGTAACTTTAGAGGAATAAACGACTGGCCAAACGAATTCTGATTTTAACGAAACAAATTTTAGATCCGTAAGGAAAAAGACTAGTAGAATTTCAAAGTTTCAAGTTAGTTAGATTTATTTGGTGACCGTAGTAAATTTAAACGCGTGATTTTCAAGTGTGGATTAGAAAGGGATTTTTATAAACGACCTCGGAATTTAACGAAACCCGTCCCATTGTGTCCAGAATATTTTTCTGTGCTAGGATTACAAATTTTTACTGGAAACGGACGTCATATGTTATGGTTTTATCAAATTACTTCAACGCCAAGTTTTGGTTAATAATATTTTATTTAAATCATTTCCTATAAATACACTAAAGGGTCAAAACCCTATATTTTTCCACCTGCAGTCAATAATTTATAAGCCGCCATAAACTGAAATGGACGAACAGCGATGTTCGATCCTTACTTCACTCAAATCTTCTAATCTACTGATCAATTTCAAAAATGTTTAACATCAAAATTGTAGTGCTGGCCAAGATCGGTCAGATATGCGGTGACGATTAGCTATCGTTCGACTTGGAGGCTGCTGGATTGCTCAAAACCGGCGACGCTTCGAGGAGTTTTTCCGGCTACTGGCAACGTCGAGTGGAGGGTGGTTTGGGGCGAAGGGGGATTGGACTTAGGCGCACGCGCCGTCATAGTTGGATCATCGTCTGGTTGACTGGAGTCGTGAGCGGAGGTGGTGATTTTTCTTCGTGCGTGCGTTCGAGAAACAAGGAAACACCAAGAAGAAGATAACGAGGTATTGGCCTGCTTAAACCGCAAAGTAATTAAGATTAGCGATAATCTTATAATTAAAACGTTAATTAATTTAAGCATGATCTAATATTACTTGTATTGTTTATGCCATCAAGTCTGAACCAAAACTATGGAAAATAACCATTTTTGGCAGCATGCGTATACCGAAACAAAAGGAAATAAGAAAATGGAACAGTAAACAAAAGTTATCTGTAACACCCCACCTCCGCCAGGGTGGCTCTTGCAAGCACTCTGACTTTGGAGGGGCGTTTGAATCAGGTAAACATGCATAATGATATATCAAGGCAGAACAAGAACATACGTATATATAAACAGAGTAAATAAGATAAGTAAAACAGTGGAAGATTTCAAACTATTTCAAAACAAGTTTGGTACAACATAATGTCAACTTTCCAAATACACAAGTCTAGATAAAAACAACATCACTGAAAAACTGAAATACATAAGTACTATCCCCAATATAAGTGATAACCATAGCTAGCTTCATGTCAAGACTGTACATGAGCTAAAATCCCACAAGCAAGCGATCAGAAATCCAAGCTAAGCTCCAATATTCCCACCCTGAGAACCTTGGGGGGGGGGGGGACGGAAGAAAAGAGGCGAAAGAAAACAGGTCAGTCAAAAAGACTGAGTAAGCCCTACTACAATCAATGTAAACTGATAAAGTTAACTGGCATGAGAAGCAGGGATGAACATAAAGATAACAACATACTAGCATGATGATTAACTAACAAGGTAGATAAAGGTGTCATCGCATAATCAGGATTAAGGTTTTGCACCACAGGTGTACTAGCAAACTAACATGACTTGAATAAACAAGTATTGATCCCTTGGCCCAAGCTTTGGCCCAATAACATGAAGTGACCCTAATACGCGGTCCAACCAAACGGTCTAGTCGATCGGCTCCCTATAAGCCTAACTCGTCACGTGTTGGTGTCCATACGGCCCAAGCATAATTGTAGTCAGACTGTGCCGGGTCTCCCGTCGGGTGTATCAAGCCCTAGGGTGGCAACCCCTGGACACCATAAACATGCGTGCACAGTCTCGATCTACTGGTACCCGTGCATGCTTTCCCCGGCTTCGGACTATGTGCACGACCATGGTCCGCCCGGAACTACACCGGCGTACCCATCTGTCGTCGCTTTTGGTCGCTTACCTCAAGTCCAGTAATTCGTGCCCCACACCCTAGCCTTGACCCTAGGGTCATGATGATACAAACTTGGGATTACTGCTAGAGTGGACCCCCATTGCTAGGATTTTTCTAGTGGGTTAAGTACAGTTTAACCCTCTTGCTAATCATGGATTAACTTGGTTAAGTGTAACGATGAGTTCACGACTTAACCCTGATTAATCTACCAAGCCCAAATTGGTTAAGTATTAAGTGGACCATGACTTAACCCTAATCACGAGGCATTAATTAATTTAATGCGCCTTAACCTCTCACATTAGCCTTGTTGTGGTTACTAGTTAAGCCGGGCGGGTCCGGGTAGCTTTACACCACAACTTGGTCTAACCTCGGGTTCAAGGTACAACATGGCCAACTTCTCATATTGGGTCCTATTGTTTGTAGCAACTAGTTAAGCCGGTCGGTTCCGGGTAGGTTTACGCTACAAACTCAACCCAACCTCGAGTTGGTCACACTTATCTTTTCTAAGTGTCATGTCCATCATGTTTCCAAAACATGTTACAAGTTTTCAAGCATTTGGGTAGACCTAACTTAATAGGTAAATTCCCAAAGGGTAGACCTAACTTAATAGGTAAATTCCCAAGCTTATGTTTTTATGTCTTTTAAGTTTACCCAACCCCAAACGCAATCCCATCGCTTACATATCGCAATAGCGCATAAAGGATAGAAAGAGGGAACTTGGCATAATCATGACATAAAGGTGTTGAAGCCACAAGTTTAACATGGTGGCATATGAAATGTACATATGTTCATATACTTGCATATTACATTTTTAAGCCTCAAAAGCATGCATAAAACCAAACTTAGCATATTGGTGATACATGGTGATAAATGACATGTAGAAATGGCCATAAGTTCGCATTTAGCCTCACATGCAAGTTATCATAAGAGATATGATAACTTACATGTTGCTAAAATGCAACCTTTAGCATAAAGCTTGAAGCTTTATGTTCATATACTCAAGATAAGCTTGCATAACATGATAACATGAACAAAATGATTCACCCAAACTTGCATAACATACATGGCAAACTTGCATATCATAACATAGCAAACTTGCATAACATAACATGGCAAACTTGCATATAAACTTGCATATCATAACATGATAAACTTGCATATCATAACATGATTAACTTGCATAACATAGCATGGCAAACTTGCATATCATAACATGGCAAACTTGCATAACATAACTTGCATATCATATGACAAACTTGCATATTAAACTTGCATAACATAACATGATAGACTTGCATATCATAACATGGCATACTTGCATAACATAACATGATAAACTTGCATATCATAACATCTCAAACTTGCATAACATGACATAGTAAACTTGCATATCATGGCAAACTTGCATATTATACATTTAACTTTAGAGTTTAAGTATGAAAGTAGAATAGGGCTTACAATGCTTAGGAAGTCACAAAAATATGACAAAGCCCTTATGAAATCAATTAAACCCAAAATGCAAGCTCTAACATAAAAACCCTTGAGCCAAAATGATCAAAACTCTTTCTTTATGATGCAAATATAGAAACTTGACTTGAATGCAAGCTAATGATGCTCATACAAGCTTGAAAACACTTGTATGCATGGAAAATCTCATAGAAATTTATTTAGGAATTTTATGAAGAGAGTGGAGGCCATGAGAGGATTGATTTTGCCATAGTTTAGTTACTAGAATGAATAATGATGATTTAGGGTTAGGTTAGGGCCTTATTTATAGAGATTAGGACTAGTTCTAGCCTTAGGATTAAAACCTAGTTCCAATCTCAGCCCTTAAAACTGAATCTGGCCCCCAAACTCAACACAAACCCAAGCACCAGGCAGAACTGCCCGGCTGGACCAAGTCGACAGCCAAGTCGACAGGGCTGTCGACTTGGGTCCAACCAAGTCGACTTTCAAGTCGACAGGGCTGTCGACTTGGGTGTTCTGGCGGGAAGTTTCCTGCCTAGCCCAATCTGACCAAATTTTCAAATTCAAACTTGAATTTAAAATCTGTTTTTACTTTGAATTTTTCTGAAAACTTCGTTGGGCCTTTATCGGGTCATACGGACTCCGATTTTCGAAAACTCGGACTCTATTTCGCGTATTTTTCCGAGACGAACGCAATGGCATAGCCCGTTTCCCTTGATTCAGATTTTAGAATTAAATTCTGCCTCGATTTATGTTATAACAGGTTATTGAAAATACGGGTTGTTACATTCTCCCCTCCTTAAAGGATTTCGTCCCCGAAATCTTCAAGTTAGGAAGAACGTATCCTACCATCCAACATCCATCTACTCAAAACACCATCCACGAGCAATCATTGTCCTTACAAGGTTCTAAATGTTGTATGAACATATGCAAAGGTGTGTGTATATGTACTTATCTAATGCAAATATCATCAATGCAAATTATATTAGTGAAATGAATCCATATGTATGCAATTCCTAACATAATGTATAACATCTATATGTGTGCACATAACATACATCCATATGCAACATCCATGTGATAACACAAAAATTTTCATCCATGAATAAGCATAAACACTCATGCATATGCAATATGAGGAGTGTGTGAGCCGATCTAGTGCCTAATGTGTATAATGCATCCACGAGTAACCACTTGCAAACACTTGCAACCACTTGCAACCATCAAGCATAACATGTTTCAAACACATGTTTCATCCAAAGGGTTTCTACCTAAGGTTCTCATGGCAAGATTAACATGATAAACTAGATAATCAAGACAAACATGGATAGCAAAAGATATGCTACAAAGAGATCGGGAAGATAAGCAGGATATACTCCTTTCGGATTACAAGAAATCCCTTCCTAACCCCAATCCTATAAAAGCCCAAAAGGTTTAGTCAACCTAACGGACTCCTTCAAACCCTAACATGTATTACTAGCCAATAAGTCATACCTCCCGACAGAAATAGGACCGAGAATGGGACCGAGAGGATATACGTAAAAAGATAACATGCGAGTAAGTTCCACCGGAAAACAAGGATCAAGGATATGCTCTTAAAAAGAGATATGATGCGCGCATCTAGCCTTCAGTCTTCTAAGTCACGTTTCCTTGAGCTTAACTCCACTGTGCTTTGACCGTCTTTTACCTCATGATTTCTTAGCTTCTTTAACTCTTATTTCCAAATATGAGTTGGAACCCATTTCATTGTCGCCTCTCGTCTTCCTCTTTCACTTACTCTTCTATCATTCTTGGCTTAAACATAACTATGACCTCGTGGTTTCATGCAAGCTCTCCAAAATTCACCAGTGAATCCTGGATCTCGTTTACTTACTATAAAGTATTCCACGCAGCAGAACTTTTCTTGGAAATACCAATCCACGTTGCCAATTATTCTTACTAACGTGATTTTCTATAACTCATGCTTGAACGAAATGAACCATCTGCCTGCGAATGATAGGCCGTACTTAGATTCAGTTGCTTGCCCATGACTTCCTGTAAACTATCTCAAAACTGGCTAGTGAAGATTGAGTCATGGTTACTAACTATACTTTAGGGAACCTCGTGCAACCGCTTTATTTCTTGAAAGTAAACTGTCGCTAGCTATGATGCAGTCCTTTCGCTCTTTACCGGAGTGAAATGAGCACTCTTCGTGAGTCTACCTACTATGACCCACATGCTCATATTCCCTTTTCTTGATCTAGGCAGTCCATCCACGAAATCCTTCGTGATGCTTTTCCTTCTTCCATTGCGGGGACCTCCAATGGATATAACAGCCCACCGGGCTTCTATGACTCGGCCTTTAATCTGTTGGCAAAACATGCACCTTGGGACAAACTCGGCCACCTCCTCGAGTGATGTGCATCTTCAAGAACCTTCTTTCTCTCATCGCGTCTTAGCCATCCCTTGTCATCTATAGCGAGGTGACTTACCATCTCGCCTCGAATCAACTTGTCCATGTTCTCGACTAACTGCGGGTCTTCTTTCTGTGAAGTCCCTACTTGATCCAGAAGGGTAGGTCTAAGCTCAAGGGACGCTAACTAACTAATTAAACTGAGAGAACTTCTTACTTCGGTTGCATTCCTTGGAGTCTTCCAATCCTGAACTGCAACTATCTTAGCGGGATCCACCGCTAAGCCTTGCTTAGAAACTATGTGCCCAAGAAATCTAACTCCTTTTTCTCCAAAATGACACTTGGAGAACTTGGCCTTCAACTGATGCGCTCTAAGCGTATCCATCACCTCCACGAGATGCCTTGCGTGCTCTTCCTCATCCTTAGAGAAGATCAGAATATCATCTACGAAGACCACGACAAACTTGTTCAAGAACTCCCTGAACACCCTACTCATCAAGTCCATGAAACAGGCGGGTGCATTAGTCAAACCAAACGACATGACAAACCATTCGAAGAATCCATCTGGAGTTCTGAACGCAGTTTTGCCTATACTATCCTCAGCTACTCTGAGCTGATGGAATCCAGTAGCAAGATCAAGAGAAAACAGCTGTTCCTACAAGCTGATCAAACAAATCATCGATCCTTGGCAATGGTTGTCTATTCTCTTCGTTTAACTCACGATAATCAACACAAAGTCGAAGAGAACCATCTGCCTTGGTAGTAAATACTATACTTCATCTAATGAAGTTCTTCTCAAGCAACTCCTTGACTTGCTTTCTTAACTCTCATCTTGCGGGGCCATGTGCCTAACCGGCCACGAAACTATCTTGGCATTATCAACCAGATAAATGCGGAAATCAATCTCTCGCTTAGGGGTAACCCCCCCCCCTTCACTTCACCCAAGATATCAGGATATTCTCGGACCACCCTCACCGATTGCAAACTATCGATAGACGAGTTGAGGGATTCAAGATAACACAACATGACGGGACTCGTAGGGTTACTAGAAATTTTTAGGGTATTACCGAGGCGAGTCATGAGCCTCACAACCCTATGCTCAAAAATCAAGGATGGCTCCAAAACCGGACAACCCATCCATGCCCGAAAATCAACCCATACCCCATGAAACCGAGAATATAAGCATCACACGAGAATTCTACACTAAAAGATAGAGATTTTCAAACCCATGTAGATAATAGACAAATGGGTGGAAACCCCAATTGGATTTGAAACACACACGGGATCATTAACTAGACTAGTACTTAGGTGCAAACTTTCAACTAAACCAAATGAAATAAACTATGCGATGCACCAGAATCAAACAAAGTACGAACTGGAAAATCAGAAATATATACAAGGCTCTCAACAGAAATACTACCTCGATCGGGAACTGGAGCGGTATTGAGAGCATGAACTTGCCCTCCTGAAGGTCCAGCACGCTGAGTCTGACCCTGGCCTTGCCCTTGCTTCTTCGGGCAATCCTTACTGAAATGTCCAGTCTCACCGCAGAAAAAGCATTCACCATTCTCCCTTTTCCTCTTCTTACAATCCTTAATAAGATGCCCAACTGAACCGCAATAATGGCACTTCCTCTTTTTGTTATTGCCCTTGTTGTTGTTCCCCTTGTTGCCTTGACTCTTGTTCTTGTTCTTATTGCCTTGACTGCTCTGACCACTTGGATTACCCTGATTTCCTTTCCACTGGAAATCAGTCTTCTTGGCTTGAGTATCATTCCTCTTGATCTCCTTCTTGTCACTCCTATTCTCTTCATTGAGTAGGGCCATATTCACCAAACTCTCAAAAGTTTCCCCCAAGGGTATATGAGACATGGCTAAACCATGTAATGACTCGTTTAATCCTAGAGCAAAGTATAGGGCCCTTCTTCTGAGCTGTGTTAACCAAGTCTAAACCGACCCGAGTCAGTTGATTAAACTTATCTATGTATTCCCTAATAGTCATGTCCCCTTGCTTTAGTGATAGGAACCTTAGTCCAAACTTTCCCCGAAATTCATCCCAAGTCTCAATTGGCCTAGTAGCGGTGGTGACCACCCACCAACGTGCAGCTTCTTCCTTTAGCAACCACACTGCTAATAAAACCTTCCTACGGTCATCTATATCAAAGAAGGTAAAAAGATCTTCGGTTTCTTTCAACCAATTCCTTGCCTCAACATAAGTCTCGGTTCCAATGAAATTCTTGCAACCCATCGCCTTAAAGTCTTGGCAAATCTTTGCGAAGTCAGCTTGAGGATGCTGAGGGGGAGGAGGAAGAGGAACCTCAGCGACAGGAGGAGGAGGAACATTAACTACCGGAGGAGGAGGAGGAGCATTTGCGGGGCCGGCTTCGGTCGCCCTTGCCTCCAAAAGTCTCCTATACCAAACAGGTACGTGTACTCCCTCCGGAATGGCAAAGTTATCGGCCATACTGAAAACGAAGAAAAAGATAGATTCAGAATGGAGAAAAACGAAGGAATTTTGCTAATGGCTTTTTGGGGAATAGCCTTTAAAATAAACTAGACTTTTCTTTGGAAAATACTTTATACTTGGTTTTGAAAATAGTTTTCCCAAAAACTTTAAAAACCTTTTTGTCCCTTATCGTAAACCATATGCTCTGATACCAAATGTAACACCCCACCTCCGCCAGGGTGGCTCTTGCAAGCACTCTGTCTTTGGAGGGGCGTTTGAATCAGGTAAACATGCATAATGATATATCAAGGCAGAACAAGAACATACGTATATATATAAACAGAGTAAATAAGATAAGTAAAACAGCGGAAGATTTCAAACTATTTCAAAACAAGTTTGGTACAACATAATGTCAACTTTCCAAATACACAAGTCTAGATAAAAACAACATCACTGAAAAACTGAAATACATAAGTACTATCCCCAATATAAGTGATAACCATAGCTAGCTTCATGTCAAGACCGTACATGAGCTAAAATCCCACAAGCAAGCGATCAGAAATCCAAGCTAAGCTCCAATATTCCCACCCTGAGAACCTTGGGGGGGGGGGGAACGGAAGAAAAGAGGCGAAAGAAAACAGGTCAGTCAAAAAGACTGAGTAAGCCCTACTACAATCAATGTAAACTGATAAAGTTAACTGGCATGAGAAGCAGGGATGAACATAAAGATAACAACATACTAGCATGATGATTAACTAACAAGGTAGATAAAGGTGTCATCGCATAATCAGGATTAAGGTTTTGCACCACAGGTGTACTAGCAAACTAACATGACTTAAATAAACAAGTATTGATCCCTTGGCCCAAGCTTTGGCCCAATAACATGAAGTGACCCTAATACGCGGTCCAACCAAACGGTCTAGTCGATCGGCTCCCTATAAGCCTAACTCGTCACGTGTTGGTGTCCATACGGCCCAAACATAATTGTAGTCAGACTGTGCCGGGTCTCCCGTCGGGTGTATCAAGCCCTAGGGTGGCAACCCGTGGACACCATAAACATGCGTGCACAGTCTCGATCTACTGGTACCCGTGCATGCTTTCCCCGGCTTCGGACTATGTGCACGACCATGGTCCGCCCGGAACTACACCGGCGTACCCATCTGCCGTCGCTTTTGGTCGCTTACCTCAAGTCCAGTAATTCGTGCCCCACACCCTAGCCTAGACCCTAGGGTCGTGATGATACAAACTTGGGATTACTGCTGGAGTGGACCCCCATTGCTAGGATTTTTCTAGTGGGTTAAGTACGGTTTAACCCTCTTGCTAATCATGGATTAACTTGGTTAAGTGTAACGATGAGTTCACGACGTAACCCTGATTAATCTACCAAGCCCAAATTGGTTAAGTATTAAGTGGACCATGACTTAACCCTAATCACGAGGCATTAATTAATTTAATGCGCCTTAACCTCTCACATTAGACCTTGTTGTGGTTACTAGTTAAGCCGGGCGGGTCCGGGTAGCTTTACACCACAACTTGGTCTAACCTCGGGTTCAAGGTACAACATGGCCAACTTCTCACATTGGGTCCTATTGTTTGTAGCAACTAGTTAAGCCGGTCGGTTCCGGGTAGGTTTACGCTACAAACTCAACCCAACCTCGAGTTGGTCACACTTATCTTTTCTAAGTGTCATGTCCATCATGTTTCCAAAACATGTTACAAGTTTTCAAGCATTTGGGTAGACCTAACTTAATAGGTAAATTCCCAAAGGGTAGACCTAACTTAATAGGTAAATTCCCAAGCTTATGTTTTTATGTCTTTTAAGTTTACCCAACCCCAAACGCAATCCCATCACTTACATATCGCAATAGCGCATAAAGGATAGAAAGAGGGAACTTGGCATAATCATGACATAAATGTGTTGAAGCCACAAGTTTAACATGGTGGTATATGAAATGTACATATGTTCATATACTTGCATATTACATTTTTAAGCCTCAAAAGCATGCATAAAACCAAACTTAGCATATTGGTGATACATTGTGATAAATGACATGTAGAAATGGCCATAAGTTCGCATTTAGCCTCACATGCAAGTTATCATAAGAGATATGATAACTTACATGTTGCTAAAATGCAACCTTTAGCATAAAGCTTGAAGCTTTATGTTCATATACTCAAGATAAGCTTGCATAACATGATAACATGAACAAAATGATTCACCCAAACTTGCATAACATACATGGCAAACTTGCATATCATAACATAGCAAACTTGCATAACATAACATGGCAAACTTGCATATAAACTTGCATATCATAACATGATAAACTTGCATATCATAACATGATTAACTTGCATAACATAGCATGGCAAACTTGCATATCATAACATGGCAAACTTGCATAACATAACTTGCATATCATATGACAAACTTGCATATCAAACTTGCATAACATAACATGATAGACTTGCATATCATAACATGGCATACTTGCATAACATAACATGATAAACTTGCATATCATAACATCTCAAACTTGCATAGCATGACATAGTAAACTTGCATATCATGGCAAACTTGCATATCATACATTTAACTTTAGAGTTTAAGTATGAAAGTAGAATAGGGCTTACAATGCTTAGGAAGTCACAAAAATATGACAAAGGCCTTATGAAATCAATTAAACCCAAAATGCAAGCTCTAACATAAAAACCCTTGAGCCAAAATGATCAAAACTCTTTCTTTATGATGCAAATATAGAAACTTGACTTGAATGCAAGCTAATGATGCTCATACAAGCTTGAAAACACTTGTATGCATGGAAAATCTCATAGAAATTTATTTAGGAATTTTATGAAGAGAGTGGAGGCCATGAGAGGATTGATTTTGCCATAGTTTAATTACTAGAATGAATAATGATGATTTAGGGTTAGGTTAGGGCCTTATTTATAGAGATTAGGACTAGTTCTAGCCTTAGGATTAAACCCTAGTTCCAATCTCAGCCCTTAAAACCGAATCTGGCCCCCAAACTCAACATAAACCCAAAATAGTGCACCAGGCAGAACTGCCCGGCTGGACCAAGTCGACAGCCAAGTCGACAGGGCTGTCGACTTGGGTCCAACCAAGTCGACTTTCAAGTCGACAGGGCTGTCGACTTGGGTGTTCTGGCGGGAAGTTTCCTGCCTAGCCCAATCTGACCAAATTTTCAAATTCAAACTTGAATTTGAAATCTGTTTTTACTTTGAATTTTTCTGAAAACTTCGTTGGGCCTTAATCTGGTCATACAGACTCCGATTTTCGAAAACTCAGACTCTATTTCGCGTATTTTTCTGAGACGAACGCAATGGCATAGCCCGTTTCCCTTGATTCAGATTTTAGAATTAAATTCTGCCTCGATTTATGTTATAACAGGTTATTGAAAATACGGGTTGTTACATTATCAGCCTGAACGATTAATCAGATGTAATTAGAAATTAATTATATTAATAAGAGAGTTAATTACTGATTAAAAATCATATACCTAAAAACATCAATAACTTCTCATCTATAGGTCGGAATCTGGCGGAACAAATTGTGTTAAGATCGTGGTGACGAACCCTAGATTGTGGAAAGTGTTCTGGACAAAAATAGAGAAAACAAGGCTTTACAGTTAAATTAAATGACTGTTTAATTTAGCTGTAATCAGACCGCTTCAATGACAAATTAAACCAAAGAGAGTTAAACTCATTCAGTGTTTCCCACTTATATTTTATATAAGTCGGGTTTTATAATTGTTTGTTATGGCAGCTAATGGTTGATTGTTTGTTAAATATATATCCATATATTGATTGAACCGATGAAATTAAACGTTGTTTATTTTCAGTGAAACACCAAATCGTTGTTCTAACGATTTTTCCAAACGAGATAACTTACCTTGTTGGTTACGTTTATAATAATAATATAAATGTGTTAAATAAAAATGAATGCTTATATTGTCGTGATTGATTGATTGTTAATTATTATATCTATTTATTGAATTGAATAAGTTTATTTAAGACAATTTATTTGGATGTAGGGATGAACAGGTTGGAGGGATCCAACAAGATTCCTCAAATATATTAGATGTTATTTATTTTCATATTACCATTATATGAACTGTTCTGATTAGATGATTGATTTGATTATTGACCGTTGACCTGAAATTCAATATCTGTTTTGTTTAAGCCAATGGGAAATATTGGTTAAGTAATTGGCAGCATATGGCTTATAAATCAATCGCTTTATAAATATTGATTTACCGTCAAGTGAATCAACGATAATGAAATTATAAAATTTATTTTATAACTAAAGATAGATTTTTTAATCTATTATTTAAATAAAAGAGATAAAAGGAAATCAATGTTTAATATTTATTATTTAAATTTATAAGCAAGTATTAAATGATTTTATGAGCAGAAATTAACCTAACGGTTAAGGGTTGGATAATTGTTTTTAAGAAACAATTAAATGGAATTATATTATTAATTAATTTGAAGGAACGACTAATTGGAATTGGTTAATGAGATAATCGTGTTTTGCATTGACGAAATCAACCATTTTAACAGAGAATAATTATTTAATTAGTTGGTTGGGTTAATCTAATGAAATTGTTTAATGAATAATCGTTATAATTTTATTTAGATTTAAAAAAATAAATTTACTATTTATTTAGTGATTAAAGAAGTTAACTACTTCTATAGTATTTGATGATGAAGTAAATAATTATTTTAATTAATAATAATTTAAGAATTGTAATAAAATCTAATTGAATTATGAAAGGAGTTTATGATTTTAATATAAAACCCGAGTTTTTATAACAAAGTTATAAAAGGGATTTTAAGCGAATATGATAGCTTAAATTAAATGCTATTTAATATGTGAATTAAGGAAATTGAGATAAAAAGGGTTTATATTAAACCAGAGTTATATAAATGAGGTTTATAAAAATAGATGAGTTAAAGCATTAATTTTAAATTAACATTATTAAATAATTGAATTGAGAGAAATGAATAGAATTGAAATGATATTTTAAGAAAGGAATGATTAAAGGGGATTTGTAATTGAATTTGGTAAAGTATTTAGTAATGGGATTCGGTAATAATAATTTGAGTTATAATTTAATTCTTTGAAAGAAGTTAAAGTTGAGAAGTGATTTTTATTAAGAAATTGCTTAATCAACATATTAAGTAATAATAAGTTATAAAAATATATTTTCTAAAGTAAGAAGGTTTTATCAATTATAATTTAAATAAACTAATTCAATAAGATGTGTTAGATATTAGAATGAATGTCGATTTTTAAATTACAACTTGAATCTATCTTAAGATAAGAACGTTGTTGATCAAGGTTTGAGAGGCAAATAAATACCCCAACTTCAACAACTTCAGGATTATCTGAGGATGATATTAGTTGTAATGGGATAGAAGTTAAGAATAATTTATTATTTCCATATGAGAAATAATAACGCAACATTAATAAAAAGATCTGTATATAACGAGATTTCAAAAGTAAGAGAAATAAAAAGATTTGAGAATATATAGAATGAGATTTCCAAAGTATCAGAATATATATATATAATGAATTTTCCAAGTAAAGGTAATAAAAAGAGTTTGTATGAAATTATAACGGTATTTTCGAGGTAAAAAGGAAATTAAAAGTGGAGTTTTGGAATGGGTTTATTCTAGAAGAATAAGGTTGGTTATTGTTTTCAAGTAATGGAACAAAAGAGATTTCGTAACGTTATTTTACAAATGTTAAGATGAACTGATTTCCCAATTATAGATAATGAGTAATGATGTAGCAAATGTTTTGAAAATAATAGTAGATTAGAAAATTGGATATGATTATAGGATATTTTCCTAAATATTAAAATAAAATAGTTTGAAAATAATCTTATGTTAAATAAGAAGCAAAAAGCTATATTCGCTATATTGAAATATTTAAGAGTTTTAAATTAACATTCGTTAATTGTTTTTAATTAAAGAGGCCAAGTAATGTCGAGGACTTAATCAGTGAAACTTATTTTATTTTATTTTGTTTATTTGATAGGTAAATAACTGATTATCAAATCTGACCATACGACTGTTGGTACGGAAAGACCGGAATCAAATTTATATTTGAAAATCATTCCAGACCAGCAAATACGTGAAGATACCGATTCAAGATAGAGCAATTAAAGACCGTGGATCTTCATAAGTGGAAGGATTGCTTATCGAATGTTCTCTGTGTTGCAACCATATGTATTCTGACGTGATTTGGTCGTAAGTGAGATTTTGTGGGTTGCAAGGACTACCCGCGACTGATCCATAACATAACTCAAGGATGTGATGGGAGAGTGCCTTTGGTTCATCCTGTTCCATGATGACTTGTATGGACGAGTGTCTTACAGAGTATTTCCAAAGGAATCACGTACGTTGATTTCTTTAAACGTATTTCTGTTGGTGGCGGAGAAGACACCTTCTTTGAGCTTATCAACTTGAGTGTTTTTATGGACGTCAATTAATGATATCCATTGGATTTGACGATGTGATATTCAAAATGGATGGAGATGTGCTATTCTGAAGGATAAGCCAGATGTTCTAAATTAAATAAAAATAAATAAAGTAATTTGACATCAAGCCTCATCAACCAGGAAATGGTATAAAATCGGGTAGGTTTCGTGGTTATGTGGGTCGCACCTATTAGGGTATATCTTTACCTAATCTGGATAAATCAAATGCCTTTGGTTGTCCCTTTATTTTTGTATACTTTCAGCAGCTGGCTGGCTCCCAACCATGGTAATGATATTCGGTACTCTCAAAGAAAGTGAAGGGTCGGTCATGTTTAGCCGGGTTGCAAGATGTTCTTGTTGAACCCCAGTGTATTCATCTCTGGAGGTACATTGGCGGAAAGGTGGTTGCCCATACCTTGCCATGGAAATCCATTCTCCAATAAGCGCCTACGGTTTTGATTGTATAATATGTATGTGGAGCATTAGATGCAAGCGTTCTGCTAGATTGCTATTTATTTGATTTAGACATTATCATAATATCAAAAAAATATTGATTTCAAAAATGTTTTGGGTTATCATAAGGTAAAAACCATCCGTATTTATGTGTGAATTTGGTCTTACGATTGTCTTTTCTTTTGAAAAGATTTTAACCTTAAAATCAAGTTGGATGTTACTGTTGGAGAATGGAGTTTTGATGACAACAACCTTATTTCAATATGAATTTATTACAAAATATATACTAACATCTCTATATAGAATATATATGCACACATATATGCAAGATTTGTATACAAGAATTAATACTGAAGATTGTATAATTTAAGAGTTCAAGAGATTTAGAGATTCAAGAGATACAAAATTCAGAAAAGATTCAAGACTCATGAGTAATCAAGATTTCAAGAGTTCAAGATTCAAGACAAATATAGTAATATAGTCTATTATATGTAAGACTCTGAATAGCACTCCAGGTTCAAATTCAAATTCAACTTCAGTTTTCCAAGTTCTGATTGTCAAATTCTATTTTAATTAAGTTTTTCTATCGTACTTTTGATTTTAAACTTGAGTTTTAAAGTTAATAATTTTATATATAGTTATATACTTTATCTTTATATAGTTTTAAACTTTATAATGTTATAAATATGTTTATATTATTTATATTTATAATTTCATAAGATTTTCTACTTTATAATACTTATTTATATCACTATGTTTTAATCTAAGAATTTCCACAATTATATATATAGTAAAACACTTTAAAAATCCTCAAATTTCAAATTTTAAAAGACATATGTCGACATATATATATAGCCATGTCGACATATAACCGTCATATTTTCAAATTTGAAAGGAAGTGTCTTCTCGCCATTTGTAACATTCCAAAAGCGTTATAACCTTTCAAATCTTATAAATAGGGATTGATTTCTAATTTTTTTTAAACTATTCTTGTTCTCCATCTTCATTCCTCCATTATTATTTCATATTTTTATGATTTCTACATTATACTCTTCCGATTTCAATTCTAATTATATAAAATTTCTTCTCTTCTCACTCTCTACTCTTTACTCTCTGAATCAAAGTGCTATTAAAGAGTTATAGGGCTGTTATAATCATTTGGGGTTGTTTGGGAAGCGGTATGTTCCTTGTAGCTGTGACATCAAGGAAAGAAACGGTGGTAACCATGTAGCCAGGGAAATCAAGGGTGGTGTGGAAACAGTGGTAACCTTATGGCCGCGAAATCAAGGGTGTTATACTTGGATATTGATATGGCAACAAAACTCTATGCAATTCAGCGTTGCATGGGACCGGACTTAGGAGTAATCCAAAGTAGTATAAAATCCATTGTGTTCTTTCCTTTTCTGCATTTTATTTTTGTTTATTTTTGTGTTTTTATTTGATTCTGTGATCATCTCTATGGTGTGTGATTCATATAGTAGATCATATACATTTTAGATTTTCTTAAATTCCTTGAAAATACCGTTCATCCCCTCTAGTGTTAGTTTTCTCTTAATGATCCATTCTGCATTCCCTAACATTTACCAATAAACTTAGGGAGTTTTTCTCACTCTGGTTCACCAGACTGATCCGGCGTTTGAAATGCTCGGGTTACACCGGGTTGTACAGGTTCAGCTTATCAGATGCAGTGAAGAAACAAGATGGAAGAGTTCAGATGTATGATATTATTTAGTTTTTTTTCATTGTGTGTTGTATATGAGGATAGATATTATAACTTTCTAGATGTGTTGATGTACTCTGATGATTGTAAGTATTATCTCAAAGCTTTCAATAAAGATTTATTTCTATAATATATTTTGATCCGCTGCGATGTGAGACTCTGATCATGTGTTGAGTCTTCCTCTTCTTCTATCCTAATATTTCTTTCTTTCATATCTTACCCTCTAATTTCTTTCTATAGGCATCTGGGTTACAATGCATTTTGGGTTGGACTTGTGTTGTTTTGGTCATCTCAAAAGGTACCGGATTTCCAGGTTGTCACACTTTGTACCAGAGCATAAGGTTTAGTAATAACCTTAACTCTGTGGTGTTACTTGATAGAAATTGGGTTAGTAATGCCCTAGATTGAGTTGAGTGTTTATATATGAGAGCGCATATTTGTAGATTTTATATAAAAATGTTTTGTGTTGTGTTGTTTCATCATTTCAAGTGTTGAGAAGCATTGAACTGGAAATAGACACAATATTGCTTTGTAAAGAGGGTAAATAAAACATTTTACCCAATTTATATTTTTGTATAGAAAAGAAATAATTTTATTAACTTATTGAGATATTGGTTCATTTGTTTAATTAATTTGAATGAAATTCAAATAAGATTGTGAATTTGAATGGTTTAATATAACCAGAAGAAATTGTGAATAAGAATTCAAATATCAGATTAAATAAATCAGAAGTTAACTTAAAAATAGGTTAATACAGAATGATTTGGTTATATTATTAGTGAATTGTTTGTTTGTTTGTTGGTTAAATAATAAGTTGAGTGAATCTAAAATTCATAAATAGTAAAATGAATTGAAACTGAAGAAATAATTTTCTATATAGTAAATTTGAACAGAATCAAATATGGAATGAATAAATTAGAACTTTAATATGGAACTAAATGAATTAGAATTTAACTTAAAATAAGTTAAATTGAAATTAAGGGGAAAATTAATGATTTTTAAATAGAAATTGGAAATGAATTAATTTATAAGATCAAATTAGTTAATTGGATTTGGAATTAGAATTTAAACTGGTTAAGTGAGCTTAACATGGATATTGAAACTAAGTGAAGCTGATTTGTAATTTGACAATCAAATGAATGATAATTAAATAGAAATTAATTGGAAATTAACTAGTTGATATTTAGATATTTTAAATAAAAGTAAATATTAATATTGAATGGAAATTCAATTGGTTGATTAAGTTGGTTGTGCATTGGTTGTTGATTGTGTGCTTGATTTGTTGAATATATTCAATAATGGTTTAATAAGAGTTGAATGAATTGGAAACTAAATTCCAGTATAATAATAAATCAAATATGATTTGAAATTAACGATTTAATGTTGTATCTTTTATTTTGGAAATGTGTGTAGTACTGGTTAATTAATGAAATGTTATTTAAGAATTTCATGTATATATTACTTACATGTTGAGTTGATTTGAGTATAGGTAGCTGAAAGCTATGAGGATAGGTTTTTGATCACATATAAATTGAGCAAGTATGCTCAATAGCGCTCGTACAAGGTACGCCTACACAAAAATATAAAAATTTTGGGTTTTGAATTTTGTTTTCCGACCGTGTGGGTTGATGTATATATATTATTTGTTCCAGTGATATCACATAAGTCCTTCCGTTGGGGAGACTCTGCCGAATTTTTTTGGGAATTGAAAGTGTTAGACAAATTTTTGATATTTTTGAAAATTTATATTAATAATAGTGAATTGGTTTTCAATCTGAAATAAATTGGATTTTTATGTTAATGGGGTTGTGACATTTTTTTCACCTTAGTGATTTCGGGGACGAAATTCTTTTAAGGAGGGAAGAGGTAACGAACCAGATTGTTCGGTCATTTGAGTTTGAATATTTAAACTTGATTTGAATATTGTATTAGAAATATTAATGAATTTTAATATTGGATTTGTTCATTAAAACGAAGTTTGAATGTTATAATTTATATTTACTTATAAACGAGCTCGTAATGGCGCATTAGCTCGCAATTTACGATTTGAACTTCAATTGAATATACATGATCTGTTTTAAGTCGGAATTCTATGAAACAAGAAACGTTAAATCTAGTTGATTTTAATTTTCTAATGAAAGGAAAAAAAATCTAGATTTCATATTATAGATTATTAGTTATGTCTAATTAAAATTTTAAAATAGTCACTGTGAAATTGTTATTAAAATATAACGTTTATTTAATAAAATTTAAAAGGGTTTTAATATAATTTGGATATCGTTTAATTCAAAGTGTTAATATTAAGCTGTATAATTCATATTGTTTATATCTGAAGCTATATTGTGAGGGCCTGGAATTTCGCTCGATCCGAATCAGTCGTTAAACCGATCTAGACCGTTCGAAACCCCTGATCGTTTGAGAACAGGACAAAATAAAACGCAGACGGAAGAACATTTCATTGCTATTACAGCAATTCCATCAGATACAAGAATATACAGAGCATAAATGAATATTATACATTCGACAAATATCAGAGATTACAATAAATTACATAGCAGCGGAAAATAATACAAAGCACAACTGAAGGTGATATACGGATACAGAGCTTTCCGGTTATCATTCCAACTGTAAACCAGGATCCTGTGAATATAAATCTGCAAAACCAAAACTACTAGCCGCCCGTGTCGAAAATAAGGGCACCCAGAGTTTAGGTTAAAACAATAAACTCCAGGTCAGTCATGTGACTGGTGTTAGAACTAAAACAGTTATTTAAAACTTTACTTTAAAAGAGAGTAATTCAAGGGACCACGCCGTATAACACGGAACAGGTTTCCTCCCAAGAATACCAGTGCATAGAGCAAACAGCGCAATGCTTTTTCGAAAAATGAAGCTATTATAAGACCCAGGTCCCATCACACAATGCAACGCAAGCCGGAGGATAGGGTTTTACCTTATAACAACCAAACATGCTTGATACGTTTAAAACAAATCATTTGATACTATAATAAGTGTATAGTGTCAAAACAATTTCAATCATAAATATAAATCATAGACGGCATAAGTGCCCCATACCACAATGTCGCCATACTAGGCTCTACAAATAAAGCCGAAATACACGTATTGGAAATTGGATTTCCGTCATGAGTCGAGGCAAGGGGCAAGCTCCTCTCCGCTTCGAGACACTCTAGCAAATGCCTCAGGACTACACACTTTGGGTAACCCTGGATGCTTC
Organism: Allium sativum; assembly: GCA_030737875.1. Taxonomy (NCBI): domain Eukaryota; kingdom Viridiplantae; phylum Streptophyta; class Magnoliopsida; order Asparagales; family Amaryllidaceae; genus Allium; species Allium sativum. The sequence goes on along the minus strand of CM060909.1, from coordinate 670,955,402 downwards.
AGGGCCGGTCCTCACTTACGTTAGAGGATTAATTATGCCTGAACACACGTTTCCCGGTCCTTACAGACCTAAAATCGAGGCGCCTCATCCAACAACCACATAGGTGAAAAGTATATAAATGTCAGGGCTGGTAAGTCACGGACACCACCAAAGCTAGAAAGAAACGTCGTGCTCTCCCTGCAGTCCTTATCCCGTTTTTGACTCATACCGAGGTGTGAGGCTCGCGAATTCACGTTATACACAAAGCTACGCCACAAAGGTCGTGCTTTGATCATCAACCACAAGACTTTTCTTTTCAACGAAGCCTTGATCCATGCAACTCAGCGTGCCACACAGGCAATTCATGCCATGCGATTGATATCTATCGATATATAACCTCTAAGCTCGTACGTCTCAGAGAAGGGCGTTAAGCAAGAGAATAAATTCTCCGCCGCCAAACAAATATATATTTAACAGAAATCAATCAACACAGAATAAAATCCAATGTCAGACACACAATCCATTTACAAGTTCGTTCTGGGTCTGAACGAAACCGGAGGCACTTTCCTCGCATATCCATCGATCTCCTAGTACGTCTGGACGACCACCAACTGATTCCCTCATCTTGGGTGTACAGCCCAATCAAGATCATCAGTAATCACCCAAACGATGTGAAGATTTCCGGTCTTCAACCACCGTCTTCATCTTCGACTTATCGTCGAATCGGTTATTCAGAATGGGTATAAACCCGGTCTTTCCGAACAACCCGCGTATATTAAAAACAAATGTTACACAAACACAACATACGCCTCATTCCAACTCAGCAGCCACTAACCGCAAATTAGCGAGAGAACAATTTCCCAAATATTAACCCCGAAGGCCGAAACCAACATCAGATCTATATCCAGGAAACCATTCTTCTTAACTATCGCTTGGAGCAAAACTAATTACCATTTCACGTTCAAATCTAATTAAAGATTTGACTATCGCTTAGAGCAAAACTGGCGATACTCCATTCTCGCTCATTTCTAAATTTGATAATTTAGATTATCAATTCACATTTCGATCTAATTGCAGATTCATTAAACCTCCTTTTACTGGGTTAAAGAACTAGTGTCATTTAAAACACGGTTCACGACAAACCCAAATTACATTCTATTTATTATCGGGTTAAAGAACAAGTGTTATTTAAAACACCCTTCACGATAAACCCACAAATCAATTCTATTTAAAACCCATTTCAAATCCAATTTATTTGTTTAAAAATAATTGGGTTTTAATTTTAGTTCAAAACTAGTTCATTTCGATAAAAATTTATTTTTATCTTTTCAAATATGGAGTTTTTTCATCCTAATTCTTCACAAATCATTTCCTATGATTTTACACAAATTATTACTATTTTTGATAATTTTATCAAAGCCCGTACAGTCGATTTCCATCAACGGCCATCGAACTACACTTACAACGGCCTTTTCCAAATTTGATTTGGGCGTATCTCCAAATCCAACCGTTAGATTTCAAATTTCTAATATTCGGTAGAAAGCTCTTTTCGATACGAACCCAACGGTTTCGGTTTTAGGAGAATCCGACGGTCGGATCTCCCTTAATGTCCATTCGAAATCAATGGTCGAAATTAAAGAACTGCCGCGGCGCGACGCGTTCTATTCAGGCCATTATATTATATATATATATATAATATATAATATATATTATATATATTTCGTCGATTGCTACTTAAAACGAATTTTATAAATCGTTTTAAATTCGTTTCAAAAATAATTTCAACTTCCATTTCAGTCAAATCAAAATTGAATTCTTCCTTATAAATTCGTTTTAAAATTCATTTCTATTCAATTCAAATTTCAATTCAATTTGAATTCATTTTAATTCGTTTTCAATTCAATTCGAATTAGTTTTCAATTCAATTCGAATTGGTTTTCAATTCAATTTAATTCAAATTGGTTTCTATTCAATTCAATTCAAATTGGTTTTCTATTCGATTCAATTCAAATTGGTTTTCTATTCAATTCAATTCAAATTGGTTTTCTATTCGATTCAATTCAAATTGGTTTTCTATTCGTTTCAATTCAAATTGGTTTTCTATTCGATTCAATTCAAATTGGTTTTCTATTCGATTCAATTCAAATTGGTTTTATATTCGATTCAATTCAAATTGATTTTCTATTCGATTCATTTCAAATTGGTTTTCTATTCGATTCAATTCAAATTGGTTTTCTATTCGATTCAATTCAAATTGGTTTTCTATTCGATTCAATTCAAATTGGTTTTCTATTCGATTCAATTCAAATTGGTTTTCTATTCGATTCAATTCAAATTGGTTTTCTATTCGATTCAATTCAAATTGGTTTTCTATTCGATTCAATTCAAATTGGTTTTCTATTCGATTCAAATCAAATTCAATTCGTTTTATATTCAATTCAAATCAAATTCGTTATATATTCGATTCAAATCAAATTCGTTATATATTCAATTCAAATCAAATTCAATATATATTCAATTGAAATCAAATTCAATATATATTCAATTGAAATCAAATTCGTTTTATATTTTCAATTCAAATCAAATTCAATATATATTTTCAATTCAAATTCGTTTTCTATTCAATTCGAATTCAATTTATAAAAACAAATATTGTAACACCCCACACCCGCTAAGGTCACTCACTAAGGGAATGCCTTAACTTCGGTGGAGCATTTTAAGTGAGTATAGAACAGAAAAATTACAACAAGACAGATATAAATACTTGAAAATCTGAAACATCATTTCATAGCAGCAGAAGGTAAACTTGTTTAGTTACAACACCATAAAGAGTCAAGTACTAAATATCCATCCTGATAAAAACATAAGTACATAATCCCACTACATAACAATAGCCATAAAAGAAAAGGTAAGCTGGGCTTTACATCACGGTCCAAGCTCCAGATGATAGATAAAGAAATCTGATCAAAGCCCACTAGTGCTAGGCCCAACCTGAGGACCTGAGGGGGAAAAAGATAAAAACAACGGGGTCAGACATAAGTCTGAGTGAGCCCTATAACTTTAACAACACAATTATTAAAGTAATTAGGGTATGATATAACTTGTTACGGGATGACTGGGGATAAATGACTACACTAAGTAGCCAACTAAACATAAGGTGAACTAGGATAACGGTAAAGACGCATCTACCCACCCAAGGATAATTACTAACTGCACCACACCAGTCATTCCTACTTAAAGGTTGATCCCACCCAAGGATTTAGAGAATTTACCCAGTAGTTTCGTGTACCCCTAGCTGACTACATAGGTGCCGTCTGCCCCTATCTCCACTAGGTGTACCCACTACTCCCAAGCGATCGGCTCCCTACCGTAGATACCCGTGCTGGCCCCACAATGGGGTGTATCACTCCCCAAAGTGGCAACCCGATACAACAAATGGTGCACGGCTTATACCTACATGATGCAACAACGTCTTACCTACCAGCCCGGGTCCACACACGCATATGAAACCCGTTGGACTCGTGTTGCCACTGCTAACCCGTTTTGGCCTCTTATAATCAAGCCCAGTACGCGTGTCCCGTCCTCGACATGGGTCGAGCCCAATAAGATACATATGGGTTACTGGTTGAAATGGGCCCCCACAAGTTACCACCTAAGCTTGTCAATTTATCTAGTGCATCCCACTTAACTCTTTAATTATGTTTAATTACATGTTTCCACTTGGTTAAGTATTCTAATCGTATTTTCTACTGCCACCCAAGGCAACCCACTAGATTTCCTCATGCCACCCAAGGCACTTACTTGATTTCCACATGCCACCCAAGGCACCCACTTAACCCCTCATGCCCACTACATGCTTATCTGGTTAAGTGTTTCTTAATTGATTAAGAACGTAACCGTTGTAAAGACCTCTCACATTAGACTATCTTTTATGGCAGCTGGATTTGCCGGTTGGGTCCGGGCAGCCTTACGCCATAACCGAGTCTAACCTCGTGTCTTTACACTTGTCACGTATATAGTTTGTGCCTAAGACCTCTCACATTGGGCCAATCATTTGTAGCCGCTGGATTTTCCGGTCGGTTCCGGGCAGTCTTATGCTACAAAAGGGTCCAACCTCGTGTCTTAGTCGATTAATTACACCTAATTAATCACCCCCGAATTAATTTTCCCTAATTAATTCCAATTTTAACGATGTACATAATTGACTCAATTATGTCCATCACTTTATGGTATGCATAATCATACCAACTTCACACCATTTCATTAACATGTATATTAACCCCATCGTTCCCCACGTAATTCGCTAACATGACATAAAAGGGAAGATTCATCATAAATATAATGGGTTCAACTTGCATAGCATTAGAATCAACATGGGTTTAAAGGTGTCAACATGCATATAGCATCAACCCAACTAGCATAAATAATCAACCCAAACTTGCATGAATCACATATGTCATAAGGAGGTTAACTTGCATAAGTTATTTATGTCGTACAAAGGGGTAAACTTGCATATGTATGTATGACATACAAAGGGGTTAACTTGCATATGTATGCATATCATTCTAAGGTGTAAACTTTCACATGTTACTTGCATATCATCAAACACCAAACTTGCATAACATGTCATATATGGACTTGCATATAATCATACACCAAACTTGCATAACATATCATATATAAACTTGCATATAATCATACACCAAACTTGCATATCATGGTGTCATAATGTATCAATGTTTCTCATATGACTTGCATAACTTGCATAGCATCACAAACACATAGCATATGACTTGCATAACTTGCATAACATCATGAACATGTAGCAAATGACTTGCATAACTTGCATAACATCATGAACATGTAGCATATGACTTGCATAACTTGCATAACATCATGAAAATGTAGCATATGACTTGCATAACTTGCATAACATCATGAACATGTAGCATATGACTTGCATAACTTGCATAGCATCATTAACACATAGCATATAACTTGCATAACATGCATAACATCATTAACACATAGCATATAACTTGCATAACATGCATTGATCCACATTCATAGCCATAACCTCATTATATCCTATCATAATCATTTCAATAATTGGTCATTAAGGCTATAGAAAACTCACAACTTGTTGATTAGCACTCCTAAGAAGAAGATTAAGTTGCTAGAGTTGATTAGAGATTGATTTGAGATGCTATCTTCTTCTACAAATTGATGGAGGCTCCTTCAAGTTGCATTTTGACGGCATGACGGCATTGTATCTATTTTTAGTATGAATTAGGGTAGTTTTAGGGTGTATTTATAGAGTAGTTAGGTGTTTTAGGCCATTAGATTAACCCTAAATTAGATTAGAGCCGTCAGATTACGTCCTAGCCACTAAAACACAGCCCAAAAGACAAGCTGGTGCACCCAGGTTACATGGGCTCGACCAGGGAGGTCGACCCTAGGGTCGACTCCCCAGTCGACCCCCAGGGTCTGGCGGGATTTTTCCCGCCACTTCTGAAAATTGAAATTTTTGTTTTTAAATCTGTTTTTCAATTTTCTGAAACTTCTTCGGGTCATATCTGGGTCATACGGACTCCGATTTGCGAAAACTCGGACTCTATTTCGCGTATTTTTCCGAGATGAACGCAAAGGCATAGCCCGTTTCCCCTGGTTCAGATTTTAAAATTTAATTCTGCCCTGTTTTATATTATAGCAAGTTATTCAACATACGGGGTGTTACAAATATAATCGATATAAATATCGATTCGCGTCAAAATAGCGCATCTCTAATTAATATGGCTTTATATATTTCAATAATTCCGTTATTCTATTCAACAAATGAATATTTATTCTATTCAATATGTGAATCTATATTTTTGTCAACACACGACTAATCTCAACGAATGAGTACTGTCCACGTGTGACTATTTTTGTTATTCAATATATTTCGTTCAACACATGACAAATCTCAACGAATGAGTACGGTCAACACATGAACCTTTATTTTATAATATTCTTTATTTTCTAAATTGGAATGAGGCCCAATCAATTACCATATAAAGTTAATTACATGGATTCCATACAACACAGGTATATAATAGCAACGATAAATAATCAACCATCATCCAAAGTGCACTACTGTATAAGCATCAAATATAGATATCTAACGCTTATAATAGCCTGTCAATCAATCGATCGACATACAACTGATTATTGGGATTAGTGTATGCCGTATATTATCCCAATACCCGTGTGGGGTTTCAAATCAACAGACACAGATTTTATTTGTGCAGTTGGGCGATGTGTAAAATTTATCGTCCCAATCAATGTCCTTCAAATAGGTGTACATAAACAAACCGTCCGGTTTGTAAATTAATATTTATTTATTCACATTCACGTTAAAAATTATATCTTTAACGATAAAATATTTTATTTTAACACATGAATTTTTATTTAGTTCATTTACAAAATAAAAATGATATTTTTATTTTTCTAACTTATTTTAGAAAATTTCGGCGGCATAACGGCACGATACTATAAACGGGACGAGGCCTAGCCTTATCCCCGGTCTAGTGAAGGCCCATGCCATTCACACATCAATCAAATCAATTTCATTTCACCAAACAATTCAATTCAAACCAAATAATCTAATCAACTACACAACCAAACAATTAAACAAACAAGTCATCCATGGTCTGTGGATGACGGGTGTCGGGTGCTACTAAACACCGTCTGCATTCTAGTATATATATATATATATATATATATAAGTAGAAAAAGAAATTGGAGAGTGAGAAATTCTCACCGAAAGCTATCCCAACTCCACGACACTTCATTTATAGAAATCTTCGCTGTTCTCGTCTTTTTGTCATCTTCGTCGCCCGTAGTCACTACATATATAAAAATCGAAATTTTACTTCGCTATTCAATATATAAAAATCGAATTTTTTCTTCGCTATTCCATCTATAAAAATTGAATTTTTACTTCGCTATTCAATATATAAAAATCGAATTTTTACTTCGCTAATCAATATATAAAAATCGAATTTTTTCTTCGCTTTTCCATATATAAAAATCGAATTTTTACTTCGCTATTCAATATATAAAAATCGTGTTTTTACTTCGCTATTCAATATATAAAAATCGTGTTTTTACAATCACGCTATATGGATAAAAATTCTATTTTTACATTGCTACTATATAGATAAAAATTATATTTTTACCTCGCTATTCTCTATATAAAGATTTCGCCTTTTCAAATATGTCATTATAAATATCACATTTTTATTTTTCTACACATATAAAGATGATATTTCTAATATTCCTATCGTGTAAAAATTATATTTTTAAGTCTCTACATAAACAAAAATCATATTTTTACATCTTCTACATAATAAAGATTATATTTTTAACACTTTAAAAATATAAAAATCATATTTTTAATACTTTAAAAATATAAAAATCATATTCGCTTCTTCATACTAATCAAAACCGCTTCTTTGCTTAAGTAAAAATCTCTCTTTTCCTTAAGTAAAAATCTCGGATTTTTAATGCTTCAACATATGAAAAATCAGTTTTTACCTATGCTAATTTTAATTAAAACTGAAAATAAAGTTAGACTAGTAATTAAAACTTACTTCGATCGGAGGAGGGGGTGCAACAGTCGGCTTCGGGGGTAGGGGGGAGCTGGAAGCGGCGGTAGGCAGGGCGGTGGTCGGCGGAGGAAGAAGAAGGGGCGGAGGAGAGTGCAGATGAGGGGGGCTTCCCGGTTGCGTGCAGAGAGGGGGGGGGGGGTAGGTTCGATCGCGACTGAGGAGGAGGAGGGGGGAGTGTGGCGGCGCGTCGATTTTTAGGTTAAGGGGGGGGGGGGGTATCGCGACTGGCGCAGGAAGGGGGTGGGGGGTTCAGAGGTGGCGCCCCTCCTGAGGCGCGGCGGCGCTCTGATGGGGGGGAGCGACGGCGCTCCTCCCCCCTCTTTTTTTTTTCTGAACGAATGAATAACGAGGAAAAAGGGGGCCAGAGGAGTTTAAGGGGAGAGGGAGAGAGAAAGTTTATTTAATTATTTAATTTGCAAAAAGTTGACTTTTACATACGATCTCTAAACGAGGCCCACCGCCTGTCGTCCATAGCTGTTTACTCCCATTCCGAACACAATGGGATATGTATCGTAGGTTGATTCGATCGTTACAATCAGTTTTCGTCAAAATCAACATATAACTCTATATATTGAATTTGAACACGCATTTCAATTTACCGGGGTCACATACTAACTCGAAAAATTTCATAAAAATATTTTCTAGCTTCGTATTGACGATACAGTCCTAACAAAACTAGTTTCGTCGAATTCCGAGACCGTTGGAAAAATGGCCATTTTCCAGTCGATTAACATCAACTAAAACTGGTCAAACGCATTTTCTTTTGCCACGCTCACATATTGATTCGAAAAATTATGAAATTTGGAATCTAGCAATAATTTAACACTGCGGATCCAACAAAAGTGGTTTCGTCGAAATCCGAGGTCGTTTGCAAAATTCCCATTTTTAAGGGCTTGAATTCCATAGCGACTATTCAGAATTTTCAACTGGACATATCTTTTGATTCCCGCTATGAAATCTCGATTTTTCGGATTCATTGGAAATATATTCTCAATTAGATCCTAATGTTTTTGGTTTCACTAAAATCCGGTTTGTTTTGCACCCGGTACATTCAATTGAAGTTTGAAATCGAATTATCGAACTACCGCGCCATTTTCAATTCTATTTATAATTAAAAATAATTATTTATATTCTAACGACGACGTATATAATATATACGTTCGAATTATATTCAAAATAAATTTTCCATTGATATTATTTAAAATAATTCATTTTAAATCTTCAAAATTCGCTAAAATTGCCAAAATAAAAATTTTAAACTGGTTCAGATTTTCCGGGTTATTACAATCTCCCCCACTTAAAACTTTTCGTCCCCGAAAAGGAACGAAGTCGAAAGTGGTTCGATTAATCAACTCTATGTTCGATCTGGCTTCCATTCTCCAACTTTTCAGGTTCTGAGAATTTTCAAAAATTTGGTTAACACCCTAAATTTTCGAAAAATTTCGCCATAACCTCCCCTGCACCGGGAGCCACGGGAAAATCCCGAAATTTCCATATAGGTCTTCTGATCTCAAAAAGAAAAAGAAAAAGCCAAGCGGCTAGCCAATAGGCTCATAAAATCATCATCACCCAAACAAAACAGTAAATTATAGTAAACATGTACCTATTTGTCGGGCAAACAAATTTTATTCTCTGCTCTAGCCTCCTTGCTATGACCTGTTCAATGTAAGTACATGTGTATGCAAGCAAATGCGACCAATTTTCAATACAATTCACTATTTGATGCAATTAGGCTAAATGGTTCAAAATTTATCAAACAAATAAACAAACAACACAACCATCAATCAATTAGTGAATTTAACGTTTCAAATTCATAAATTTGATATATAGGCAAAAATCATGTTTTGGTGCCAAATCACAACAAATGAATCTATCTATATAAGTTTTGGTTCTCACACCAGCCTAATGGAAATATATAGATATCAAACCATCGTCACTCGAATATAAATACTGATGATGTCATGACAATTATCAGTACCATCTCCGGGTGACTAGAATGTGACTCCATATCTATCCAGTATATTAAAACTTCGAATATACGTTCATGACGCGTATATGCAAAATCTTTATATATTGGATTGTCCATATTCAAAATAAATAAATAATCAAATACGTATAAAGCGATTCAAATTTCAAAACAAATTTTGTTTTCATTTGAAAAATATACTCTTCACACCCGTTCTAGGATACCACTGATCCTATCTCTAACGAGTCATTCTAATTGGATATTACTAATCCAATATCTGATGAATTCTTTCGTATGGTTCTAATGTGTCTTGTTCTCAAGCTCTGTAAACCAAAGCTTTGATACCAAATGTGACGGCCTGGAATTTCGCTCGATCCGAATCAGTCGTTAAACCGATCTAGACCGTTCGAAACCCCTGATCGTTTGAGAACAGGACAAAATAAAACGCAGACGGAAGAACATTTCATTGCTATTACAATAATTCCATCAGATACAAGAATATACAGAGCATAAATGAACACTATACATTCGACAAATATCAGAGATTACAATAATTTACATAGCAGCGGAAAATAATACAAAGCACTACTGAAGGTGATATACGTATACAGAGCTTTCCGGATATCATTCCAGCTGTAAACCAGGATCCTGTGAATATAAATCTGCAAAACCAAAACTACTAGCTGCCCGTGTCGAAAATAAGGACACCCAGAGTTTAGGTTAAAACAATAAACTCCAGGTCAGTCATGTGACTGGTGTGTGAACTAAAACAGTTATTTAAAACTTTACTTTAAAAGAGAGTAATTCAAGGGACCACGCCGTATAACACAGAACGGGTTTACTCCCAAGAATACCAGTGCTTAGAGTAAACAGCGCAATGCTTTTTCGAAAAATGAAGCTATTATAAGACCCAGGTCCCATCACACAATGCAACGCAAGCCGGAGGATAGGGTTTTACCTTATAACAGCCAAACATGCTTGATACGTTTAAAACAAATCATTTGATACTATAATAAGTGTATAGTGTCAAAACAATTTCAATCATAAATATAAATCATAGACGACATAAGTGCCCCATACCACTATGTCGCCATACTAGGCTCTACAAATAAAGCCGAAATACACGTATTGGAAATTGGATTTCCGTCATGAGTCGAGGCAAGGGGCAAGCTCCTCTCCGCTTTGAGACACTCTAGCAAATGCCTCAGGACTACACACTTTGGGTAACCCTGGATGCTTCAGGGCCGGTCCTCACTTACGTTAGAGGATTAATTATGCCTGAACACACGTTTCCCGGTCCTTACAGACCTAAAATCGAGGCGCCTCATCCAACAACCACATAGGTGAAAAGTATATAAATGTCAGGGCTGGTAAGTCACGGACACCACCAAAGCTAGAAAGAAACGTCGTGCTCTCCCTGCAATCCTTATCCCGTTTTTGACTCATACCGAGGTGTGAGGCTCGCAAATTCACGTTATACACAAAGCTACGCCACAAAGGTCGTGCTTTGATCATCAACCACAAGACTTTTCTTTTCAACGAAGCCTTGATCCATGCAACTCAGCGTGCCACACAGGCAATTCATGCCATGCGATTGATATCTATCGATATATAACCTTTAAGCTCGTACGTCTCAGAGAAGGGCGTTAAGCAAGAGAATAAATTCTCCGCCGCCAAACAGATATATATTTAACAGAAATCAATCAACACAGAATAAAATCCAATGTCAGACGCACAATCCATTTACAAGTTCGTTCGGGGTCTAAACGAAACCGGAGGCACTTTCCTCGCATATCCATCGATCTCCAAGTACGTCTGGACGACCACCAACTGAGTCCCTCATCTTGGGTGTACAGCCCAATCAAGATCATCAGTAATCACCCAAACGATGTGAAGATTTCCGGTCTTCAAGCACCGTCTTCACATTCGACTTATCATCGAATCGGTTATTCAGAATGGGTATAAACCCGGTCTTTCCGAACAACCCGCGTATATTAAAAACAAATGTTACACAAACACAACATACGCCTCATTCCAACTCAGCAGCCACTAACCGCAAATTAGCGAGAGAACAATTTCCCAAATATTAACCCTGAAGGCCGAAACCAACATCAGATCTATATTCAGGAAACCATTCTTCTTAACTAACCTACAGCTAGTTTCTAAATTTCACATTCTTAGGGAAATGTTCCCATTAATTTTATCCAAGATAAATTCTTTAAAATTTATTCTTGAATCTTCCTTTAGATGTCATTTCAAACCAAATTATGGTTTTCCAAACTAGTTGAGATTAGTGAACCACACCGAAGTAATTATTTATTTTATTTCCCAATCCCACCCTATTCATCCCATGAAGCAAAACTGGTATTACTCCATATCTAACACCACGGTGTTATCGGTAAAATTAATTACCATTTCACGTTCAAATCTAATTAAAGATTTGACTATCGCTTGGAGCAAAATTGGCGATACTCCATTCTCGCTCATTTCTAAATTTGATAATTTAGATTATCAATTCACATTTCGATCTAATTGCAGATTCATAAACCTCCTTTTACTGGGTTAAAGAACTAGTGTCATTTAAAACACAGTTCACAACAAACCCAAATTACATTCTATTTATTATCGGGTTAAAGAACAAGTGTTATTTAAAACACCCTTCACGATAAACCCACAAATCAATTCTATTTAAAACCCATTTCAAATCCAATTTATTTGTTTAAAAATAAATTGGTTTTAATTTTTGTTCAAAACTAGTTCATTTCGATAAAAATTTATTTTTATCTTTTCAAATATGGAGTTTTTTCATCCTAATTCTTCACAATCATTTCCTATGATTTTACACAAATTATTACTATTTTTGATAATTTTATTAAGGCCCGTACAGTCGATTTCCATCAACGGCCATCGAACTGCACTTACAACGGCCTTTTCCAAATTTGATTTGGGCGTATCTCCAAATCCAACCGTTAGATTTCAAATTTCTAATATTTGTTAGAAAGCTCTTTTCGATACGAACCCAACGGTTCTGGATTTAGGAGAATCCGACGGTCGGATCTTCCGTAATATCCATTCGAAATCAATGGTCGAAATTCACGAACTGTCACGGCGCGGCGCGTTCTATTCAGACCATTATATTATATATATAATATGTATTAAATATATTATATATATTTTGTCGATTGCTATTTAAAACGAATTTTATAAATCGTTTTAAATTCGTTTCAAAAACAATTTCAACTTCCATTTCAATTCAAATCAAAATTGAATTCTTCCTTATAAATTCATTTTAAAATTCATTTCTATTCAATTCAAATTTCAATTCAATTTGAATTCATTTTAATTCGTTTTCAATTCAATTCGAATTGGTTTTCAATTCAATTCGAATTAGTTTTCAATTCAATTCGAATTGGTTTTCAATTCAATTCGAATTGGTTTTCTATTCAATTCAATTCAAATTCGTTTTCTATTCGATTCAATTCAAATTGGTTTTCTGTTCGATTCAATTCAAATTGGTTTTCTGTTCGATTCAATTCAAATTGGTTTTCTATTCGATTCAATTCAAATTGGTTTTCTATTCGATTCAATTCAAAATGGTTTTCTATTCGATTCAATTCAAATTGGTTTTCTATTCGATTCAATTCAAATTGGTTTTCTATTCGATTCAATTCAAATTGGTTTTCTATTCGATTCAATTCAAATTGGTTTTCTATTCGATTCAATTCAAATTGGTTTTCTATTCGATTCAATTCAAATTGGTTTTCTATTCGATTCAATTCAAATTGGTTTTCTATTCGATTCAATTCAAATTGGTTTTCTATTCGATTTAATTCAAATTGGTTTTCTATTCGATTCAATTCAAATTGGTTTTCTATTCGATTCAATTCAAATTGGTTTTCTATTCAATTCAAATCAAATTCAATTCGTTTTATATTCAATTCAAATCAAATTCGTTATATATTCGATTCAAATCAAATTCATTATATATTCAATTAAAATCAAATTCAATATATATTCAATTGAAATCAAATTCAATATATATTCAATTGAAATCAAATTCGTTTTATATTTTCAATTCAAATCAAATTCAAGATATATTTTCAATTCAAATTCGTTTTCTATTCAATTCGAATTCAATTTATAAAAACGAATATAATCGATATAAATATCGATTCGCGTCAAAATAGCGCATCTCTAATTAATACGGCTTTATATATTTCAATAATTCCGTTATTCTATTCAACAAATGAATATTTATTCTATTCAATATGTGAATCTATATTTTTGTCAACACACGACTAATCTCAACGAATGAGTACTGTCCACGTGTGACTATTTTTGTTATTCAATATATTTCGTTCAACACATGACAAATCTCAACGAATGAGTACGGTCAACACATGAACCTTTATTTTATAATATTCTTTATTTTCTAAATTGGAATGAGGCCCAATCAATTACCATATAAAGTTAATTACATGGATTCCATACAACACAGGTATATAATAGCAACGATAAATAATCAACCATCATCCAAAGTGCACTACACTGTATAAGCATCAAATATAGATATCTAACGCTTATAACAGCCTGTCAATCAATCGATCGACATACAACTGATTATTGGGATTAGTGTATGTCGTATATTATCCCAATACCCGTGTGGGGTTTCAAATCAACAAACACAGATTTTATTTGTGCAGTTGGGCGATGTGTAAAATTTATCGTCCCAATCAATGTCCTTCAAATAGGTGTACATAAACAAACCGTCCGGTTTGTAAATGAATATTTATTTATTCACATTCACGTTAAAAATTATATCTTTAACGATAAAATATTTTATTTTAACACATGAATTTTTATTCAGTTCATTTACAAAATAAAAATGATATTTTTATTTTTCTAACTTATTTTAGAAAATTTCGGCGGTATAACAACACGATACTATAAACGGGACGAGGCCTAGCCTTATCCCCGGTCTAGTGAAGGCCCACGCCATTCACACATCAATCAAATCAATTTCATTTCACCAAACAATTCAATTCAAACCAAATAATCTAATCAACTACACAACCAAACAATTAAACAAAGAAGCCATCCATGGTCTGTGGATGACGGGTGTCGGGTGCTACTAAACATCGTCTGCATCCTAGTATATATATATATATATATATATATAACTAGAAAAAGAAATTGAAGAGTGAGAAATTCTCACCGAAAGCTATCCCAACTCCATGACACTTCATTTATAGAAATATTCGCTGTTCTCGTCTTTTTGTCATCTTCGTCGCCCGTAGTCACTACATATATAAAAATCGAATGTTTACTTCGCTATTCAATATATAAAAATCGAATTTTTTCTTCGCTATTCCATATATAAAAATCGAATTTTTACTTCGCTATTCAATATATAAAAATCGAATTTTTACTTCGCTATTCAATATATAAAAATCGATTTTTTTCTTCGCTATTCCATATATAAAAATCGAATTTTTACTTCGCTATTCAATATATAAAAATCGTGTTTTTACTTCGCTATTCAATATATAAAAATCGTGTTTTTACAATCACGCTATATGGATAAAAATTCTATTTTTACATTGCTACTATATGGATAAAAATTATATTTTTACCTCGCTATTCTCTATATAAAGATTTCGCCTTTTCAAATATATCATTATAAAAATCACATTTTTATTTTTCTACACATATAAAGATGATATTTCTAATATTCCTATCGTGTAAAAATCATATTTTTAATTCTCTACATAAACAAAAATCATATTTTTACATCTTCTACATAATAAAGATTATATTTTTAATACTTTAAAAATATAAAAATCATATTTTTAATACTTTAAAAATATAAAAATAATATTCGCTTCTTCATACTAATCAAAACCGCTTCTTTGCTTAAGAAAAAATCTCTCTTTTCCTTAAGTAAAAATATTGGATTTTTAATGCTTCAACATATGAAAAATCAGTTTTTACCTATGCTAATTTTAATTAAAACTGAAAATAAAGTTAGACTAGTAATTAAAACTTACTTCGATCGGAGGAGGGGGTGCAACAGTCGGCTTCGGGGGTAGGGGGTGAGCTGGAAGCGGCGGTAGGCAGGGCGGTGGTCGGCGGAGGAGGAAGAAGGGGCGGAGGAGGGTGCAGATGAGGGGGGCTTCGCGGTTGCGCGCAGAGGGGGGGGGGTGGGTTCGATCGCGACTGAGGAGGAGGAGGGGGGTGTGTGGCGGCGCGTCGATTTTTAGGTTAAGGGGGGGGGGGGGTATCACGACTGGCGCAGGAAGGGGGGGTTCGGAGGTGGCGCCCCTCCTGAGGCGCGGCGGTGCTCTGATGGGGGGGAGCGACGGCGCTCCTCCCCCCTCTTCGTCTTTTCTTTTTTTGAACGAATGAATAACGAGGGAAAAGGGGGCCAGAGGAGTTTAAGGGGAGAGGGAGAGAGAAAGTTTATTTAATTATTTAATTTGCAAAAAGTTGACTTTTACATACGATCTCTAAACGAGGCCCACCGCCTGTCGTCCATAGTTATTTACTCCCATTCCGAACACAATGGGATATGTATCGTAGGTTGATTCGATCGTTACAATCAGTTTTCGTCAAAATCAACATATAACTCTATATATTAAATTTGAACATGCATTTCAATTTACCGGGGTCACATACTAACTCGAAAAATTCCATAAAAATATTTTCTAGCTTCGTATTGACGATACGGTCCTAACAAAACCAGTTTCGTCGAATTCCGAGACCGTTGGAAAAATGGCCATTTTCCAGTCGATTAACATCAACTGAAACCGGTCAAACGCGTTTTCTTTTGCCACGCTCACATATTGATTCGAAAAATTATGAAATTTGGAATCTAGCAATAATTTAATACTACGGATCCAACAAAAGTGGTTTCGTCGAAATCCGAGGTCGTTTGCAAAATTCCCATTTTTAAGGGCCTGAATTCCATAGCGACTATTCAGAATTTTCAACTGGACATATCTTTTGATTCCCGCAATGAAATCTTAATTTTTCAGATTCGTTGGAAAGATATTCTCAATTAGATCCTAATGTTTTTGGTTTCACTAAAATCCGGTTTGTTTTGCACCCGGTAAATTCAATTGAAGTTTGAAATCGAATTATCGAACTACCGCGCCATTTTCAATTCTATTTATAATTAAAAATAATTATTTATATTCTAACGACGACGTATATAATATATACATTCGAATTATATTCAAAATAAATTTTCCGTTGATATTATTTAAAATAATTCATTTTAAATCTTCAAAATTCGCTAAAATTGCCAAAATAAAAATTTTAAACTGGTTCAGATTTTCCGGGTTATTACAATCTCCCCCACTTAAAACTTTTCGTCCCCGAAAAGGAACGAAGTCGTAAAAGGTTTGATTAATCAACTCTACGTTCGATCCGGCTTCCATTCTCCAACTTTTCAGTTTCTGAGAATTTTCAAAAATTTGGTTAACACCCTAAATTTTCGAAAAATTTCGCCATAACCTCCCCTGCACCGGGAGCCACGGGAAAATCCCGAAATTGCATTATAGGCCTTCTGATCTCAAAAAGAAAAAGAAAAAGCCAAGCGGCTAGCCAATAGGCTCATAAAATCATCATCACCCAAACAAAACAGTAAATTATAGTAAACATGTACCTATTTGTCGGGCAAACAAATTTTATTCTCTGCTCTAGCCTCCTTGCTATGACCTGTTCAATGTAAGTACATGTATATGCAAGCAAATGCGACCAATTTTCAATACAATTCACTATTTGATGCAATTAGGCTAAATGGTTCAAAATTTATCAAACAAATAAACAAACAACACAACCATCAATCAATTAGTGAATTTAACGTTTCAAATTCATAAATTTGATATATAGGCAAAAATCATGTTTTGGTGCCAAATCACAACAAATGAATCTATCTATATAAGTTTTGGTTCTCACACCAGCCTAATGGAAATATATAGATATCAAACCTTCGTCACTCGAATATAAATACTGATGATGTCATGACAATTATCAGTACCATCTCCGGGTGACTAGAATGTGACTCCATATCTATCCAGTATATTAATACTTCGAATATACGTTCATGACGCGTATATGCAAAATCTTTATATATTGGATTGTCCATATTCAAAATAAATAAATAATCAAATACGTATAAAGCGATTCAAATTTCAAAACAAAATTTGTTTTCATTTGAAAAATATACTCTTCACACCCGTTCTAGGATACCACTGATCCTATCTCTAACGAGTCATTCTAATTGGATATTACTAATCCAATATCTGATGAATTCTTTCGTATGGTTCTAATGTGTCTTGTTCTCGAGCTCTGTAAACCAAAGCTCTGATACCAAATGTGACGGCCTGGAATTTCGCTCGATCCGAATCAGTCGTTAAACCGATCTAGACCGTTTGAAACCCCTGATCGTTTGAGATAAAACGCAGACGGAAGAACATTTCAATGCTATTACAACAATTCCATCAGATACAAGAATATACAGAGCATAAATGAATATTATACATTCGACCAATATCAGAGATTACTATAAATTACATAGCAGTGGAAATTAATACAAAGCACAACTGAAGGTGATATACGGATACAGAGCTTTCCGGATATCATTCCAGCTGTAAACCAGGATCCTGTGAATATAAATCTGCAAAACCAAAACTACTAGCTGCCCGTGTCGAAAATAAGGGCACCCAGAGTTTAGGTTAAAACAATAAACTCCTGGTCAGTCATGTGACTGGTGTGAGAACTAAAACAGTTATTTAAAACTTTACTTTAAAAGAGAGTAATTCAAGGGACCACGCCGTATAACACAGAACGGGTTTCCTCCCAAGAATACCAGTGCATAGAGTAAACAACGCAATGCTTTTTCGAAAAATGAAGCTATTATAAGACCCAGGTCCCATCACACAATGCAACGCAAGCCGGAGGATAGGGTTTTACCTTATAACAGCCAAACATGCTTGATACGTTTAAAACAAATCATTTGATATTATAATAAGTGTATAGTGTCAAAACAATTTCAATCATAAATATAAATCATAGACGGCATAAGTGCCCCATACCACTATGTCGCCATACTAGGCTCTACAAATAAAGCCGAAATACACGTATTGGAAACTGGATTTCCGTCATGAGTCGAGGCAAGGGGCAAGCTCCTCTCCGCTTCGAGACACTCTAGCAAATGCCTCAGGACTACACACTCTGGGTAACCCTGGATGCTTCAGGGCCAGTCCTCACTTACGTTAGAGGATTAATTATGCCTGAACACACGTTTCCCAGTCCTTACAGACCTAAAATCGAGGCGCCTCATCCAACAACCACATAGGTGAAAAGTATATAAATGTCAGGGCTGGTAAGTCACTGACACCACCAAAGCTAGAAAGAAACGTCGTGCTCTCCCTGCAGTCCTTATCCCGTTTTTGACTCATACCGAGGTGTGAGGCTCGCGAATTCACGTTATACACAAAGCTACGTCACAAAGGTCGTGCTTTGATCATCAACCACAAGACTTTGCTTTTCAACAGAAGCCTTGATCCATGCAACTCAGCGTGCCACACAGGCAATTCATGCCATGCGATTGATGTCTCTCGATATATAACCTCTAAGCTCGTACGTCTCAGAGAACGGCGTTAAGCAAGAGAATAAATTCTCTGCCGCCAAACAGATATATATTTAACAGAAATCAATCAACACAGAATAAAATCCAATGCCAGACACACAATCCATTTACAAGTTCGTTCTGGGTCTGAACGAAACCGGAGGCACTTTCCTCGCATATCCATCGATCTCCAAGTACGTCTGGACGACCACCAACTGATTCCCTCATCTTGGGTGTACAGCCCAATCAAGATCATCAGTAATCACCCAAACGATGTGAAGATTTCCGATCTTCAACCACCGTCTTCACCTTCGACTTATCGTCGAATCGGTTATTCAGAATGGGCATAAACCCGGTCTTTCCAACTCATTCCAATTCAGAATGGGTATTAAAAACAAATGTTACACAAACACAACATACGCCTCATTCCAACTCAGCAGCCACTAACCGCAAATTAGCGAGAGAACAATTTCCCAAATATTAACCCCGAAGGCCGAAACCAACATCAGATCTATATCCAGGAAACCATTCTTCTTAACTAACCTACAACTAGTTTCTAAATTTCACATTCTTAGGGAAAGGTTCCCATTAATTTTATCCAAGATAAATTCTTTAAAATTTATTCTTGAATCTTCCTTTAGATGTCATTTCAAACTAAATTATGGTTTTCCAAACTAGTCGAGATTAGCGAACCACACCGAAGTAATTATTTATTTTATTTCCCAATCCCAACCTATTCATCCCATGAAGCAAAACTGGTAATACTCCATATCGAACACCACGGTGTTATCGGTAAAATTAATTATCATTTCACGTTCAAATCTAATTAAAGATTTGACTATCGCTTGGAGCAAAAATGGCGATACTCCATTCTCGCTCATTTCTAAATTTGATAATTTAGATTATCAATTCACATTTCGATCTAATTGCAGATTCATTAAACCTCCTTTTACTGGGTTAAAGAACTAGTGTCATTTAAAACACAGTTCACGACAAACCCAAATTACATTCTATTTATTATCGGGTTAAAGAACAAGTGTTATTTAAAACACCCTTCACGATAAACCCACATATCAATTCTATTTAAAACCCATTTCAAATCCAATTTATTTGTTTAAAAATAAATGGGTTTTAATTTTAGTTCAAAACTAGTTCATTTCGATAAAAATTTATTTTTATCTTTTCAAATATGGAATTTTTTCATCCTAATTCTTCACAAATCATTTCCTATGATTTTACACAAATTATTACTATTTTTGATAATTTTATAAAGGCCCGTACAGTCGATTTCCATCAACGGCCATCGAACTGCACTTACAACGGCCTTTTCCAAATTTGATTTAGGCGTATCTCCAAATCGAACCGTTAGATTTCAAATTTCTAATATTCGTTAGAAAGCTCTTTTTGATACGAACCCAATGGTTCCGGTTTAAGGAGAATCCGACGTACGAATCTCCCGTAATGTCCATTCGAAATCAATGGTCGAAATTCACGAACTACCGCGGCACGGCGCGTTCTATTCAGGCCATTATATTATATATATAATATATATTATATATATTTCGTCGATTGCTATTTAAAACGAATTTTATAAATCGTTTTAAATTCGTTTCAAAAACAATTTCAACTTCCATTTCAATTCAAATCAAAATTGAATTCTTCCTTATAAATTCGTTTTAAAATTCATTTCTATTCAATTCAAATTTCAATTCAATTTGAATTCATTTTAATTCGTTTTCAATTCAATTCGAATTGGTTTTCAATTCAATTCGAATTGGTTTTCAATTCAATTCAATTCAAATTGGTTTTCTATTCGATTCAATTCAAATTGGTTTTCCATTTGATTCAATTCAAATTGGTTTTCCATTCGATTCAATTCAAATTGGTTTTCTATTCGATTCAATTCAAATTGGTTTTCTATTCGATTCAATTCAAATTGGTTTTCTATTCGATTCAATTCAAATTGGTTTTCTATTCGATTCAATTCAATTTGGTTTTCTATTCGATTCAATTCAATTTGGTTTTCTATTCGATTCAATTCAAATTGGTTTTCTATTCGATTCAATTCAAATTGGTTTTCTATTCGATTCAATTCAAATTGGTTTTCTATTCGATTCAATTCAAATTGATTTTCTATTCGATTCAATTCAAATTGGTTTTCTATTCGATTCAATTCAAATTGGTTTTCTATTCGATTCAAATCAAATTCAATTCGTTTTATATTCAATTCAAATCAAATTCAATATATATTCAATTGAAATCAAATTCAATATATATTCAATTGAAATCAAATTCGTTTTATATTTTCAATTCAAATCAAATTCAATATATATTTTCAATTCAAATTCGTTTTCTATTCAATTCGAATTCAATTCGAATTCAATTTATAAAAACGAATATAATCGATATAAATATCGATTCGCGTCAAAATAGCGCATCTCTAATTAATACGGCTTTATATATTTCAATAATTCCGTTATTCTATTCAACAAATGAATATTTATTCTATTAAATATGTGAATCTATATTTTTGTCAACAAACGACTAATCTCAACGAATGAGTACTGTCCACGTGTGACTATTTTTGTTATTCAATATATTTCGTTCAACACATGACAAATCTCAACGAATGAGTACGGTCAACACATGAACCTTTATTTTATAATATTCTTTATTTTCTAAATTGGAATGAGGCCTAATCAATTACCATATAAAGTTAATTACATGGATTCCATACAACAAAGGTATATAATAGCAACGATAAATAATCAACCATCATCCAAAGTGCACTACACTGTATAAGCATCAAATATAGATATCTAACGCTTATAACAGCCTGTCAATCAATCGATCGACATACAACTGATTATTGGGATTAGTGTATGCCGTATATTATCCTAATACCCGTGTGGGGTTTCAAATCAACAAACACAGATTTTATTTGTGCAGTTGGGCGATGTGTAAAATTTATCGTCCCAATCAATGTCCTTCAAATAGGTGTACATAAACAAACCGTCCGGTTTGTAAATGAATATTTATTTATTCACATTCACATTAAAAATTATATCTTTAACGATAAAATATTTTATTTTAACACATGAATTTTTATTCAGTTCATTTACAAAATAAAAATGATATTTTTATTTTTCTAACTTATTTTAGAAAATTTCGGCGGTATAACAACACGATACTATAAACGGGACGAGGCCTAGCCTTATCCCCGGTCTAGTGAAGGCCCACGCCATTCACACATCAATCAAATCAATTTCATTTCACCAAACAATTCAATTCAAACCAAATAATCTAATCAACTACACAACCAAACAATTAAACAAACAAGCCATCCACGGTCTGTGGATGATGGGTGTCGGGTGCTACTAAACACCGTCTGCATCCTAGTATATATACATATATATAACTAGAAAAAGAAATTGAAGAGTGAGAAATTCTCACCGAAAGCTATCCCAACTCCACGACACTTCATTTATAGAAATCTTCGTCGTTCTCGTCTTTTTGTCATCTTCGTCGCCCGTAGTCACTACATATATAAAAATCGAATTTTTACTTCGCTATTCAATATATAAAAATCGAATTTTTTCTTCGCTATTCCATATATAAAAATCGAATTTTTACTTCGCTATTCAATATATAAAAATCGAATTTTTACTTCGCTATTCAATATATAAAAATCGAATTTTTTCTTTGCTTTTCCATATATAAAAATCGAATTTTTACTTCGCTATTCAATATATAAAAATCGTGTTTTTACTTTGCTATTCAATATATAAAATTCGTGTTTTTACAATCACGCTATATGGATAAAAATTCTATTTTTACATTGCTACTATATAGATAAAAATTATATTTTTACCTCGCTATTCTCTATATAAAGATTTCGCCTTTTCAAATATATCATTATAAAAATCACATTTTTATTTTTCTACACATATAAAGATGATATTTCTAATATTCCTATCGTGTAAAAATTATATTTTTAATTCTCTACATAAATAAAAATCATATTTTTACATCTTCTACATAATAAAGATTATATTTTTAATACTTTAAAAATATAAAAATCATATTTTTAATACTTTAAAAATATAAAAATCATATTCGCTTCTTCATACTAATCAAAACCGCTTCTTTGCTTAAGTAAAAATCTCTCTTTTCCTTAAGTAAAAATCTCGGATTTTTAATGCTTAAACATATGAAAAATCAGTTTTTACCTATGCTAATTTTAATTAAAACTGAAAATAAAGTTAGACTAGTAATTAAAACTTACTTCGATCGGAGGAGGGGGTGCAACAGTCGGCTTCGGGGGTAGGGGGGAGCTGGAAGCGGCGGTAGGCAGGGCGGTGGTCGGCGGAGGAGGAAGAAGGGGCATAGGAGGGTGCGGATGAGGGGGGCTTCGCGGTTGCGCGCAGAGGGGGGGGTGGGTGGGTTCGATCGCGACTGAGGAGGAGGAGGGGGGTGTGTGGCGACGCGTCGATTTTTAGGTTAAGGGGGGGGGGGGTATCGCGACTGGCGCAGGAAGGGGGGAGTTCGGAGGTGGCGCCCCTCCTGAGGCGCGGCGGCGCTCTGATGGGGGGAGCGACGGCGCTCCTCCCCCTCTTCGTCTTTTTTTTTCTGAACGAATGAATAACGAGGGAAAAGGGGGCCAGAGGAGTTTAAGGGGAGAGGGAGAGAGAAAGTTTATTTAATTATTTAATTTGCAAAAAGTTGACTTTTACATACGACCTCTAAACGAGGCCCACCGCCTGTCGTCCATAGCTATTTACTCCCATTCCGAACACAATGGGATATGTATCGTAGGCTAATTCGATCGTTACAATCAGTTTTCATCAAAATCAACATATAACTCTATATATTGAATTTGAACACGCATTTCAATTTATCGGGGTCACGTACTAACTCAAAAAATTCCATAAAAATATTTTCTTGCTTCGTATTGACGATACGGTCCTAACAAAACTAGTTTCGTCTAATTCCGAGACCATTGGAAAAATGGTCATTTTCCAGTCGATTAACATCAACTGAAACTGGTCAAATGCGTTTTCTTTTGCCACGCTCACATATTGATTCGAAAAATTATGAAATTTTGAATCTAGCAATAATTTAACACTGCGGATCCAACAAAAGTGGTTTCGTCGAAATCCGAGGTCGTTTGCAAAATTCCCATTTTAAGGGCCTGAATTCCATAGCGACTATTCAAAATTTTCAACTGGACATATCTTTTGATTCCCGCTATGAAATCTCGATTTTTCGGATTCGTTGGAAAGATATTCTCAATTAGATCCTAATGTTTTTGGTTTCACTAAAATCCGGTTTGTTTTGCACCCGGTACATTCAATTGAAGTTTGAAATCGAATTATCGAACTACCGCGCCATTTTCAATTCTATTTATAATTAAAAATAATTATTTATATTCTAACGACGACGTATATAATATATACGTTCGAATTATATTCAAAATAAATTTTCCGTTGATATTATTTAAAATAATTCATTTTAAATCATCAAAATTCGCTAAAATTGCCAAAATAAAAATTTTAAACTGGTTTAGATTTTCTGGGTTATTACAAATATGATAATTTTATTTGGATATTTACGATAATAACAATTTATTATTAATTTATTTTAATTGATTATTTTAGATTCTTATAATATTTTAACGATATTATTATAAGCCTTCAAAATAGCCATTTTGCAAACGATATCGGTTTTCGATGAAATTAGTTTCACTAGAACTGTAACATTAAATTATTGTACGATATTAAATTTCGTGGCAAACCGATGTCGTATGTAACAACGAGAGCTGCAAATGCCTAATCATATTTTATAACGTGTAATTAATTTAATTTAATAGAGTGGTATGTGTGTATAACTTGAGCAGATAATCGAATTAAGCCACGAAACCAATTCCGTTGAGTTCTTATCGACGATTAGAGTCAGACTAAGTAGCTAATTTGTTATTTTTGAATATCAAGTATTTCGATGTCCAAAATAGTGTTGTTTGGCATATAAAAATAGCATATCGGGAAATAGTCTCGGAATGTGACAAAACTTGTGTTGTTGGATTCCTATTAATTAGTTATTATAGGATCTCAATTTTCATGTCGATTGGACTTACCGTTTGATCGTGGCAACGATAAACGCTTAGATTTTTATTTAATCGTTTATATTATTTTGGTCAATTTGAACAGGGGTAACTTTAGAGGAATAAACGACTGGCCAAACGAACTCAGATTTTAATGAAACAAATTTCATTGGATCCGTAAGGAAAAAGACTAGTAGAATTTCAAAGTTTCAAATTAATTGGATTTATTTGGCGTTCGTAGGAAATTTAAACGCGTGATTTTTCACATGTGGATTAGAATGGGATTTTTACAAATGACCTCCGAATTTAACGAAACCTGTCCCGTCGTGTTTTGAATGTTTTTCTATGCTAGGATTACCAATTTTCATTAAAATTACTTCAATGCCAAGTTTTGGTTAATAATATTTTATATAAATCATTTCCTATAAATACACTAAAGGATCAAAACCCTGTATTTTCACTTGCGGTCAACAATTTATAAGCCGCCATAAACGGAAATGGACGAACATCAATGTTTGATCCTTACTTCACTCAAATCTTCTAATCTATTGATCAATTTCGAAAATGTTTAACAACAAAACAGTAGTGTTGGCTAAGATCATCCAGGAGTGTGGTGATGATTGGCTATCGTTCGACGAGGAGGCTGGTGGAGTGCTCGAACCCGGCGACGCTTCGAGGGGGTTTTCCGGCTACTGGCAGTGTCAAGTGGAGGGTGGTTTGGAGAGAAGGGCGATTGGACTTAGGCGCACGCACCAGCATAGCTGGATCATCCGCCGTTTGATCGTAGTCATGAGCGATGGTGGTGATTTTTCTTCTTGTGTGGGTTTGAGAAATAGGGAAACAACAAGAGGAAGACAACGAAGTATTGGCCTACTTAAACTGCAAGTAATTAAGATTATTGATAATCTTATAATTAAAATGTTAATTAATTTAAGCATGGTCTAATATAACCATTAGGTTTGAACCAAAACGAGGGGAAATAACCATGTTTGGCAACGTGTGTATACTGGAACAAAAGGAAATGAGAAAATGGAACAGTGAACAAAAGTTTTCAACCTGAACGATTTATCGGATGTAGTTAGAAATTAATTATATTAATTAGAAAGTTAATTACTGATTACAAATTGTATATCTAAAAACGTTAATAACTTCTAATCTATAGGTCGTAATCTGGCGGAACAAATTGTGTTTAGATCGCGGTGACGAACCTAGATTGTGGAAACTGTTCTGGATGGAAATAGATAAAACAAGGCTTTACAGTTAAATGAAACGTCTGTTTAATTTAGCTGTAATCAGACCGCTTGAACGACAAATCAAACCAAAGTGAGTTAAACTCACTCAGTTTTTCCCACTTATATTTTATATAACTCGGGTTTTATAATTGTGTGTTATGGCTGCTAATGGTTGATTGTTTGTTAAATATATATCCATATATTGACTGAACCGATGAAATTAAATGTTGTTTAATTTTTGAAACACCAAATCGTTATTCTAATGATTATTTACAAACGAGGTAAGTTACCTTGTTGGTAACGTTTATAATAATATAAACGTGTTAAATAAAAATGAGCATTTATATTGTCGTGAGTAGTTGATTGTTAATTATTATACTTGTTTATTTAATTGAATAAGTTTATTTGAGATAATCTATTTGGATGTAGGGAAGAACAGGTTGGAGGGATCCAACTGGATTCCTCAAATATATTAGATGGTATTTATTTTCATATTATTATTATACGAATTTTCTGATTAGATGATTTATTTGATTATTGACCGTTGACCTGAAATTCAACATTTGTTTCGTTTAAACCAATAGGAAATATTGGTTGAGTAATTGGCAGCATATGGCCTGTAAATTAATCGTTTTATAAATATTGATTTACCGTCAGGTGGATCGATGGTAATGAAGTTATAAAATTTATTTTATAACTGAAGATGCATTTTTAAATCTATTATTTGAATAAAAGAAATAAAAGGAAATAAATGTTTATTATCTGTTATTTAAGTTTATAATTTTATGCATAGAAGTTAACCTAACGGTTAAGGGTTGGATAATTGTTTTTAAGAAGATATTAAATGAAATTATTTAAATTAATTATATTATTAATTAAATTGAAGGAACGACTAATTGGAATTGGTTAACGAGATAACCGTGTTTTGCGTTTACTAAGTCAACCGTTTTAACTGAGAATGATCATTTAATTAGTTTTTGTGTTAATCTACTGAAACGGTTTAATGAATAATTATTTTAATTTTATTAATTTTTTTAATTTTTTTACTATTTATTTAGTGATTAAATAAGTTAACTACTTCTACAGTAGTTAATGATGAAGTAAATAATTATTTTAATTAATAATAATTTAAAAACTGTAATGTAATCCAATTGAATTGTAAAAGAAGCTTATGAACGGGTTTTAATATAAAACCCGAGTTTTTATAACGAAGTTATAAAACGGATTTTAAGCGAATACAATAGCTTAAATTAAATGTTACTTAATATGTGAATTAAGGAAATTTAGATAAAAAGGGTTTATGTTAAACCAGAGTTATATAAACGAGGTTTATAAAAAAAGATGAGAAGCTAAAGCGTTAATTTTGAATTAACGTTATTAATAATTGAATTGAGAGAAATGAATGGAATCGAAATGAGATTTTAAAAAAGGAATGATTAAAAGGGATTTGTAATTAAACTTGGTAAAGGATTTAGTAATGGGATTTGGTAATAATAATTCGAGTTATAAAATGAATTCTTTTAAAGAAGTTAAAGTTAAGAAGTGGTTTTTATTAAAAAATTACTTGATAAACATATTAAGTAATAATAAATTATAAAGAGATATTTTCAGAAGTAAGAAGGTATTATAACCATAATTTAAATAAACTAGTTTAGTAAGATGTGTTTGATATTAGGATGAATATCGATTTTTGAATTACAACTTGTAGCTATCTTAAGATAAGAACGTTGTTGATCAAGGTTTGAGAGGTAAATAAATACCCCAACTTGAATGACTTCAGGATTATTTGGGGATGATATTAGTTGTAATGGGATAAAAGTAAGTCCATATGAGAAATAATAATACAACGTTAATAAAAAGATCTGAGAGAATATATAATGAGATTTCCAATAACGGAAATAAAAAGATTTGAGAATATATAGAATGAGATTTCCAAAGTAATGGAAATAAGAAGATGTGAGAATATATATATATAATGAATTTTCCAAATAAAGGTAATAAAAAGAGTTTGTAAGAAATTATAACGGTATTTTCAAGTTAAAAAGGAAATAAAAAGTGGAGTTTTGGAATGGGTTTATTCTAGAAGAATAAGGGTTGGTTATTGTTTTCAAGTAATGAAACAAAAAAGATTTCGTAACGTTATTTTATGAATGTTAAGACGAATTGATTTCCCAATTATAGATAATGAGTAATGATGTAGAAAACGTTTTGAAAATGATAGTAGAATTGAAAATTAGATACAATTTTAGGATATTTTCTTAAATATTAAAATAAAATAGTTTTGAAAATAATCTTTTGTTAAATAAGAAGAAAAAAGCTATATTCGTTATACTGAAATATTTAATTGTTTTAAATTAACATTCGTTAATTGTTTTTAATTAAAGAGGCCGAGTACTGAATCAGTGAAAATCATTTTATTTTATTTTGTTTATTTGATAGTTAAGTAACCGACTATTAAATATGACCATACGACTGTTGGTACGGAAAGACCGGAACTAAATTTATATTCGAAAACAAATCCAAACCAGCAAATAAGTGAAGATGTTGATTCAAGATGGAGCAACTGAAGACTGTGGATCTTCATAAGCAGAAGGATTACTTGTTGAATGTTTTCTGTGTTGCAACCCGAGATATTCTGACATGATTCAGCCATAAGTGATATTTTGCAGATTGCAAGGACTACTCGTTACTGATCCATAGGGTAATTCAAGGATGTGGTAGGAGAGTGCCTTTGGTTCATCCTGTTCCTGGATGACTTGTATGGAAGAGTGTCTGGCAGATTATTTCCAAAGGGATCAGGTACATTGATTTCTTCAAATGTATTTCTATTGGTGGCGGAGAAGACACCTTCTCTTAGCTTATCAACTTGAGTATTTTTATGGATGGCAATTAGTGATATCCAGCGGATCTGACGATGTGGCATTCAAAGTGGATGGAGATGTGCTATTCTAAAGGATAACCCAGTTGTTCTAAATTAAATAAAAATAAATAAATAGATAATTTGACCTTAAGCCTCATCAGCAGAGAAATAGTATAAAATCGGATAGGTCGCATGGCTATGTGAGTGGCAACCATTAGGATATATCATTATCTGATCTAGAGAAATCAAATGCCTTCGTTCGTCACTTTATTATTGTACGCTTTCGGCGGTTTGCTAGCCCCCAATCGTGGTAATGACAAATTCAGTACTCTCAATGAAAGTGAGGGGTCGGTCATGTTTAGCTGGGTTGCAAGATGTTCTTGTTGAACCCCAATGTATTCATCTCCGGAGGTACATTGTCGGAAAGGTGGTTACCCTTACCTTGCCATGAAAATCCATTCTTTAATAAGTGCTCATGGTTTTGATTGTATATTATGTATGTAGAGCATGAGATGCAAGCATTCTACTGGATTGCTATTTACCTGATTTAGATATTATCATAATATCAGAAAAATATTGATTTTAAAAATGTTTGGGTTATCATAAGGTAAAACCATCCATATTTATGTTTGGATTTGGTCTTACGATTATCTTTTCTTTCGAAAAAAATTTAACTTTAAAATCTAGTTGAATGTTACCAATAAACTTAGGGAGGTTTTTTTCACTCTGGTTCATTAGACAGATCCAACGTTTGTTATGCTCGGGTTAGTCTAGATTGTACAAGTTCAGGTTATCGGATGTAGTTAAGAGACGAGCTAGAAGAGTTCTGTAACGCCCATCATTTTGTCCGTGCTGAATCGACAAAACATGTCAACTTGAAACGTCCAAAATAACAGATTTTTATTAGCTTCTGAGGTAAAGAGAATAAATCACAGATCATAGACACAAAGTAATATAATATCTCGCAGCGGAAAATAAAAATACAATAGTAGTTTATAAAGCTACTAAATAAATTTTACATTAAAGTTTACATAATTACTACAGCGGAAGTCTTAAACAATAAATAATTGATAACTAACTGAAACAAAATAACAGAGGTAACTGAATGACTGGAACAACAGATCAACAAGTAGATGTAGATAAGCAAAAATCCAATATGAGCTCCAAACTCCAAGGATGAATCTCGAAACAGTGATAATCGATCTGACCCGAGCAATAATGCAAAATAAAACAACTCGGATCAGGACTAACATTCTTATGGAAGTAAATCAACTCAAATGAATTGTCCGATGAAATGCAATCAGTAACTTAAAGGATGTTTGGGATCACCATCCTCTAAGGACCATCAAACTAATACTATATAGTATAATACGCTATATACAATGGTGTCCATCAGTAAAGTAAATATCAAAATAGCGTAAGCGAGATTACCATGATTACCCTTACACCGTTTATCTATTCCCATAGTATATACAGTACCGTAATTCCTCCGTAAACTGGAGGTTGATCAGAGGGCACTCCATATAAAACAGTACAAAACAAAGTTGTAGTGGGCTCGTATAAGGCATGTGACAAGGCACGCAAGGAATGCCAGGGTGGATTCACCGTTTGTAGAGCCAGACTGGTGGTAACGCATAGTAGCTACTACCGCCCACCTTGATACACACTCCCATACTATAAAAGGACCAAATCGAATCTCAACAGTAATAGAATAGTGTCGAAGAAGTGTGCTCGATAGGAGGTATGACCTCACTTGGTCCGTGCGTAGCTCCTGTTTTAGCCACATCAAGCTGACTCAAGGTAGTCAGGGTCTCGTAATTAGTATGAAATACAAAAATGGAGTCATTCGCCAAATCATCTCCTTCATTCTGGAAATCCACCGCGTACACAGTTGTTAAAGTGGTTTTTGGTATTGGCAGAGAGTATGACAATAGCTGATCCCGGTCTCTTTAACAAACTATCGTTTACATTTTTCATACCGTGGTCATTACTTTATAAAATCATTTATAAGAAATATCATATTCGAAATTTGAAATGAAATTTAAATATCTAACTTCGATATTTCAATTTTGAAACCCATTCACTTAAATTACTTAAATTAAATCTGTTTAGAAGTCATATCGTAAAGGTCTCGAAACTAATATTTTATTTAACTTTGGTATAATTTTAAATTCCATAAATGTTTACATAAGAATTTCGATTCAAAAATCGATTTATACAAAATTATGTTCCAAAGGTCAATCAAATCGATACAAAAATACATAAACTTCGAGAATATTTTAGTTATATTTATGTTCGCCAAAACTTAAGTTCGAACAATTCAAATTATTCAATTTTACATTTAAAAGAACTCGGTAAGTCAATTCACGAAATCCAACGCTTAAGTTCAAAATTTCAATTTTAACGATTTAAATCAAACCCTTTTCTTCACTTTATCTAATTCATACAAATCATATATTTCAAATTCAACAGTCATATTTTACTATACAAGTCGAACCAATAAAATTCATTACTTATAAATTTATATCAAATCTTATATTCAGTTCATACCATTTATACAATTTGAACTATTCTTACAAATAGATTTAACAAATTCCTTAATACAAATCGAACGATTCATAAAAATCAATTCCATATAATATATATATATTCAGGTTCAAATTCGATTACTTAAAATCGAATTCATTCCATATCCAGTTAAAATTTCACATATACTTTCTCTTAAATTCGAAAGATCCAAATTCAGAATCAATAATTCAAATTTATCTCATATAAGTTCAACCCAAGTCGAATTCAAATTCATTTCATATTTTTCCTAATTAATCTCTACTAAAAGCTCGTATCAATTCGAATTCATAACTTAATACGAGTTAATTCGTTATTCAAATATCGTTATACAAATTTACATTTTAACTTCGAATTTAAATAGCGAAATCTAACTTATCCATCTAGACATTATTAAAGTTTATAAAAAATATATATATATATATGAAAACAAATTTTGAAAATAGATATATACAAATTTATTAAATTCTAAAATCAATTAGAATACAAATTATAAACATAAAAAGGATTTAAAATAATATAAAGAAAATAAGTTTAAAATAATTATTTATATAAAAAGTTAAACATAATTATATAATTAAATTATATAGTTTTAAAATAAATAAATTATAAGTAAAACATTAAATTTAAATTTACCTATAAAATCATTTTAAAACATATAATTCAAAATTATAAAAATTTAAGTTTAAAATATTTGAAATATAAAAATATATAAAAAAATTCTTAAGTTATTATTTTAAAATCAAATTCCCAAATCAAAATACTTCAAAAAAAAAAAAAAAAAAAAAAAAAAACGAAAAACGGTGCCCGCATATAGTTTTCTACCCTATGGTCAAGTGATACAGATATTTATCATTTCAACAAGTAATTTATAAATTTCTATGGGTCCTTGCGATCCAAAATTCAGTAAAAATCGTTTAGGTCTACCATTTCAATCAATAACGATTTTCCCTATTCTAATGTCCGTTCGGGTATGTATCATTTCAACCCTTAGTGATTTTTCCTAAACTAGGGTATCACAATCACAAACAACAATCACAGCATATATATCATTAGTGCAACTACGTGTCATATAAATATATCGTATCACATACAAAATGTGCATATATATATCAAATCAAACAATTTCAATCAGCAATCCTATGCATTTTGTATATCAGTTCATTATTGATCTAACATCCATGAAATAAATGTGAGTCAGGTGTGAGATAAACTCACCTTCCGTGGCATATAAATGGAGATAGAAGACGGACTGACACTGAATCAACCGACGTATTTCAGGCACGATTTAGAATCGACCCAACTCGATGATTACTCAATATTATTTCATTTAATAAGAGGAGGTTAATGGATTTTCAATGGGTCGGTATGGATATGGGTCATGGGAATAGTTTCGAACTCAACAACGCACTCGACACAACAAAATAAATGCAATAAATTTTTTACAAAGATATATATATATATATGTGTGAAATCAACACAATGCTAACCGCACACATATATCAAACCCATATAAACGTGTATATATATATATATATAAAATTTTAAATACCCCCACCACAATACAACAAAGCATCTTTGTATATATATAATAGGATTTTTTTTCGATTTGGCCACCTTTTATAAACTTATAACACTTTTAGCCTAGTTTCAAAACTTATTACGGCCGTAGCCTGGTTTATGTCACGTCAGCTCAAAACAGTTATTAACACAAGTGGCATTTAAGATGACGCTAACTGCGGCATCTTAAATGACGCCCAGACATGAGTTCTATGCGTCATCCCAAATAACGCTCCACGCATCATCTCAAATGCCGCTTCTGTTGATAACGGTTTTGAGCTGATGTGACATAAACCAGGCTACGGCCGTAATAAGTATTGAAACTAGGCTAAAAGTGTTATAAGTTTATAAAAGGTGGCCAAATCAAAAAAAAATCCTATATAATATGACACACTAGCACCCTTACCAAAATCTATGTATACAAATATATAAACTAACCCCCGTAAAAACACACATCAAATTCATGTAGAAACCTAACTTACAAGTATCCACCCAAGTTCACGCAAACAGAAGGCAGGGTTCCATCACGGTTAGCTTCAGGTCAGGAAGAAAGGGTGGTCTCGGGTCAGTAGAGTTTTGCTCGGGCAGAGACTAGACAGAGGGGAAGCCAAGAAAGCCGTCACAGTCGGTCTATGGGTACAACAGGCGAAGTAGGTTGGGTTGGCGAGTGGGTCAAGGCAGAGGGTGGGACTCGGTAGTGGGAGGCTCACGGTGGAGGGGAGGTGAAGTGGTGCAGGGTCGGGCTGTTGTTGGGTGGTTGGGGCTTCTAGGCAACTGAATGAAGGGGAGGATCAACAGTGGGGAGGCGGAGTTGGTGAGGCATGGTGGAGAGGTTGACGTGAGTGAGGGCGGAGGTGGCAGCTGGCGAAGCTTGGTTGGGAGGGACGGGTTTGCTGTCGATGGTGAGGCGATGAGAGGAGGGAGATGGACGGAAATAAAGGGGAAGATGATGCGAACTTCAATGCTTTGTTTGGTAGAAGCGAAATGGGAAAGGTTTAGTTAGAGGGAGAAATGAATAGGCAAGTGTTTTTGTTTATATATATATATATATATATATATATATATATATATAAATGAAACACGTTGGAAATCCAAGCAACAACATTGGAAAGGAGCAGATGATTTTAAAGCATGGAGTCCTGGTATTCTAACGGAAAGTGAATGGACACAAAACGAAAAGGAAGGTTACAAAAGGAACCACCGTTTGAAAATGGTCAAGGAATGGTTTTCAAAATTAAAAGGAACTGATGTTTTCAATTCAAATGGTACGAATGATTTTATTTGGAACAGACAAAACAGATTTCCATAAATAAAAATTCGAACACTGTTTGCATCAATAATCAATCGATATAAATAGCAATTAATGAAAGAAATAATTTGAAATTAAATCAAAGATGAAATTTCATAAATACCGAACAAATTATATAACCAGTTATATAAAAATACCAGTTTAGATATTTATATTAAAATTCAAGAGCGGGTTTAAATTCAAATAAATAAATAAACTCGATAAAATAAAATAAATCAGATCTGAAATAGC
Organism: Allium sativum; assembly: GCA_030737875.1. Taxonomy (NCBI): domain Eukaryota; kingdom Viridiplantae; phylum Streptophyta; class Magnoliopsida; order Asparagales; family Amaryllidaceae; genus Allium; species Allium sativum. The sequence goes on along the minus strand of CM060909.1, from coordinate 670,920,314 downwards.
GAATACCGATTTTCATTACAAAGATATATATTCATATCAAAATAAATTCATTCGCTATATAAAATCCAAAATAAATATAGTTTAAATATAAATTAGTATAGTTACCAAAAAATATATGACAAATCGAGGTTCTAAATAAATAAAATAAAATAGAAATGATTTTTAAATAAATAAATAAATAAAATAATAATTAAAATACTGGTCGTTACAATCTCCCCTACTCAAACCTTTTCGTCCCCTAAAAGGAAAAAGGCAGGGAAATTGTAATTAAATAAGTTTTTAAACCAATGGTTCATATCTATCCTCATACATATATAATAATTTGAATATATATATTTCGATCAGAAGTTAAACTTTTTCAAACATTTCATAATAGATTTGAGTATTCAATCGACGTCTCAATTGGTAATATACATCTGTCCGACTTTCGAGACTCCAAATTAGATATCGTTGATGCCGCGGTCATCACCAGAATCATTTTCAAGCTACAAGAGTGTGACTCTATATCAATCAAATACATATAGGATTTAACATACATGATGATCAGACGTATATCAAATTAGTAAGTATTCGATATGCCAACTTTAACGTCAAATAAATACTCAAAACATCATTATAAATTTAAGCAGAATATATATCGAGTTTTCAAATCTTATATTATAAATAATATATTTCAAATCAAAAAAATTTTAAGTAGGGAAAATTATATCTCTCCCGCACTCGTTTATTTATTATAATTGAACTTCAAATCTTAATAAATATACTAATGATAATATTATTAAATCGAATACATAACAATATTATTCTATACTATACATAAATATTTTCAAACCCCAATTTATCAATACTTAAACTTATAAATTGTGTCAAATTCCATAAGTTTAACATATAAATATATTAAAAATAGAAATCTTTATAAAACAATTTAAAATTATAAATTCCTATATATACACACACATTTATAAACTATACCACTATAAATTTCAAACAAGATAAAATCATTTTCTTATGAAATCTAGATCTTTAAATCTTATTCAAAATATATAGTTTATAAAATATAAAATCTTAAAGTATAAATGTTAAATCTTTTCAAAACATTGGTATCAACAAAAATGATATTTACAAATATACATCCTCTAAAAATTTATATCAGAATTTCAATATTATATCATGAGAAATATAAGACCTATTTCAGACCAAAATTTAGATAGGAATGGACTCGCTGGAAGAATTATACTCCTCTTCTACTTCTTACCTTGTTATGGATAAGGCTAAGTTATAGAATTGGAGTAAAAGCTGAACAAACGAAAGACCCTAATCAAAGAATTCTACAAAGGAAGATGGATTTAAATGGAAAAGAAATTTCATAAAATATTTGAATATTGAACAAAATTTTTATATCCAATATATTTGTTTTAAAAACATTTTAAAACCATTTAAAAACTTTTTATAATTTTAAAAATACGCTCCCTCTAAAGAAGGATTCTGCGACCGCTTCTACTCATTCTAGGATATCACTACCCTATCTCTAATGAGCTTTTACCCCATTGGCTAAAGCTTTGATAAACCAAAGCTCTGATATCACATGTAACGACCCGTCATTTTGTCTATGCCGAATCGACAAAACATGTGAACTTGAAACGTCCAAAAAACTGGGTTGTTATTAGCTTCTGAGGTAAATAGAATAAATCACAGATCACATACATAGAGTAATATAATATCTCGCAATGGAAAATTAAAATACAATAATAGTTCATAAAGCTACTAAATAAGTTTTACATCAGAGTTTACATAATTACTACAATGGAAATCTTAAACAATAAATAATAGATAACAGACTGAAACAAAATAACAGAGGTAATTGAATGACTGGAATAACAGATCAACAAGTAGATGTAGATGAGCAAAAACCCAATCTGAGCTCCAAACTCCAAGGATGAATCACGAAACTATGATAATCGATCTGACCCGAGCAATAATCCAAAGCAAAACAACTCGGATCAGGACTAACATTCTTATGGAAGTAAATCAACTCAAATGAAATATTCGATAAAATGCAATCAGTAACTTAAAGGATGTTTGGGATCACCATCCTCTAAGGATCCATCAAACTAATACTATATAGTATAATACGCTATATACAATAGTGACTATCAATAAAGTAAATATCAAAATCGCATAAGCGGGATTACAATGATTACCCTTACACTGTTTATATATTCCCATAGTATATACAGTATTGTAATTCCTCCGTAAACTGTAGGTTGATCAGAGGGCCCTCCATATAATATAGTACAAAACAAAGTCGTAGTGGGCTCATATAAGGCATGTGACAAGGCACACAAGGAATGTCAGGGTGGATTCACCGTTTGCAGAGCCGGATTGATGGTAATGCATAGTAGCTACTACCGCCCACCTCGATGCACACTCTCATAATCAAAAAGGCCCAAATCAAATCACAAACAATAATAGAATAATATCGAAGAAGTGTGTTCGATAGGAGGTATGACCTTACTTGGTCCGGGCGTAGCTACTGTTTTTTCCACATCAAGCTGACTCAAGGTAGTCAGGGTCTCGTAAGTAGTATGAAATACAAAAATGGAGCCGTTCGCCAAATCATCCCCTTCATTCTGGAACTCCACCGCGTACACAGTTGTTAAAGTGGTTTTTGGTATTGGCAGAGAGTATGACAATAGCTGATCCCGGTCTCTTTAACAACCTATCATTTACATTTTTCACACCGTGGTCATTACTTTATAAATCACTTTACAAAATCATTTATACGAAATATCATATTCAAAATTTGAAATGAAATTCAAATATCTAACTTCGATATTTCAATTTTGAAACCCATTCACTTAAATTACTTAAATTGAATCGATTTAGAAGTCATATCGTAAAGGTTTCGAAACTAATACTATATTTAAGTTTGGTATAATTTTAAATTCCATAAATGTTCACATAACAATTTCAATTCAAAAATCGTTTTATACAAAATTATGTTCCAAAGGTCATTCAAATCAATACAAAAATACATAAACTTCAAGAATATTTTAGTTAGATTTATGTTCGCCAAAACTTAAGTTCGAACAATTCAAATGATTCAATTTTACATTTAAAAGAACTCATTAAGTCGATTCACGAAATCCAACGCTTAACTTCAAAATTTCATTTTTAATGATTTAAATCAAACCCTTTTCTTCGCTTTATCTAATTCATACAAATCATATATTTCAAATTCAACAGTCATATTTTACTATACAAGTCGAACCAATAAAATTTGTTACTTATAAATTTATATCAAATCTTATATTCAATTCATACCATTTATACAATTCGAACTATTCTTACAAATCGATTTAACAAATTCCTTAATACAAATCGAACGATTCATAAAAATTAATTCCATATATATATATAATATATATATATGTATATATATTCAGGTTCAAATTCGGTTACTTAAAATCGAATTCATTCCATATCCAGTTAAAATTTCACATACAATTTCTCTTAAATTCGAAAGATCCAAATTCAGAATCAATAATTCAAATTTATCTCATATAAGTTCAACCCAATTCGAATTCAAATTCATTTCATATTTTTCTCATTTAGTCTCTACTAAAAGTTCGTATCAATTCGAATTCATAACTTAATATGAGTTCATTCGTTATTCAAATATCGTTATACAAATTTACATTTTAAACTTCGAATTTAAGTCACGAAATCTAACTTATCTATCTAGACATTATTAAAGTTTATAAAATATATATAAGAAAACAAATTTTGAAAATAGATATATATAAGTTTATAAAATTCTAAAATTAATTATAATATAGATTAAAAACATATAAAGGATTTAAAATAACATAGAAAATAAGTTTAAAATAATTATTTATATAAAAAGCTAAACATAATTATAAAATTAAATTATATAGTTTTAAAATATATCAATTATAAGTAAAGCATTAAATTTAAATTTACATATAAAATCATTTTAAAACATATAATTCAAAATTATAAAAATTTAAGTTTAAAATATTTGAAATATATATATATATATATATATATATAAAAAATTCTTAAGTTATTATTTTAAAATCAAATTCCCAAATCAAAATACTTCAAAAAAGATATAACCAACGGTGCCCATATATAGTTTTCTACCTTATGGTCATGTGATATGGATATTTATCATTTCAACCCGTAATTTATAAATTTCTACGGGTCTATCATTTCAACCCGCGATCCCAAATTTAGTAAAAAATAGTTCTGGTCTATCATTTCAACCCATAACGATTTTCCCTATTCTAATGTCTGTTCGGGTATGTATCATTTCAACCCTTATTGATTTTTCCTAAACTAGGGTATCACAATCACAAACAACAATCACATAGCAACAATCACAGCATATATATCATTAGTGCAATTACGTGTCATATAAATATATCATTTCACATACGAAATGTGCATATATATATATATATATATATATATATATATATATATATCAAATCAAACAATTTCTATCAGCAATCCTATGCATTTCGTATAATAGTTCATTATTGATCTAACATCCATGAAATAAATGTGAGTCAGGTGTGAGATAAACTCCCCTTACGTGGCATATAAATGGAGATAGAAGACGGACTGACACTGAGTCAACCGACGACTTCCAGACACGATTTAGAATCAATCCAACTCGATGATTGCTCAATATTATTTTATTTAATAAGAGGAGGTTAATGGATTTTCAATGGGTCGGTATGGATATGGGTCATGGGAATAATTTCGAACTCAACACCGCACTCGACACAACAAAATAAATGTAATAAATTTTTACAAAGTAATGTATATATATATGTGAAATCAACACAATGCTAACCGCATACATATATCAAACCCATATACACGTATATTTATATAATTTAAAATACCCCGACCACAATACAACAAAGCATCTTTGTATATATATATATATATATATATATATATAATATGACACATTAACACCCTTACAAAAATCTGTGTATACAAATATATAAAATATATAAACTAACCCCCGTAAAAACACACATCAAATTCATGCAGAAACCTAACTCACAAGTATTCACCCAAGTTCACGCAAATAGAAGGCAGGGTTCCATCACGATGAGCTTCAGGTCGGGAAGAAAGGGTGGTCTCGGGTCAGTAGAGTTCTTCCCGGGCGGAGACTAGACAGAGGGGAAGCCAAGCAGGCTGTCACAGTCGGTCTTGGGGTACGGTAGGCGAAGCAGGTTGGGTTGGCGAGTGGGTCAAGGCGGAGGGAGGGACTCGGCAGTGGGAGGCTCACGGTGGAGGGGAGGTGAAGTGGTGCGGGGTCGGGCTGTTGTTGGGTGGTTGGGGCTTCTAGGCAACTGAATGAAGGGGAGGATCAACAGTGGGGAGGTGGAGTTGGTGAAGGATGGGGAGGGGTTGACGTGAGTGAGGTCGGAGGTGACTGGCAACTGGCGGAGCTTGGTAGGGAGGGTCGGGTTTGCTGTCGATGGTGAGGCGAGGGGAGGAGGGAGATGGACGGAAATAAAGGGGGAAGAGGATGCGAACTTCCATGCTTTGTTTGGTAGAAGTGAAATGGGAAAGGTTTGGTTAGAGGGAAAAATGAATAGGCAAGTGTTAATTTTTTTTTATATATATAAATGAAACACGTTGGAAATCCAAGCAACAACAATGGAAAGGAGCAGATGATTTTAAAGCATGGAGTCCTGGGATTCTAACGGAAAGTGAACGGGCACAAAACAAAAAGGAAGGTTACAGAAGGAACCACCGTTTGAAAATGGTCAAGGAATAATTTTCAAAATTAAAGGGAACCGGTGTTTTCAATTCAAATGGTACGAATAATTTTATTTGGAACAGACAAAACAGATTTCCATAGATAAAAATTCGAACGCTGTTTGCATCAACAATCAATCGATATAAATAGCAGAATAACAAATGAAATAATTTGAAATTAAATCAAAGATGAAATTTCATAAATACCGAACAAATTATATAACCAGTTATATAAAAATTACAGTTTAAATATTTATATTAAAATTCAAGAATGGGTTTAAATTCAAATAAATAAATAAACTCGATAAAATAAAATAAATAAATCAGATCTGAAATAGTGAATATCGATTTTCATTACAAAGATATATATTCATATCAAAACAAATTCATTCGCTATATAAAATCCAAAATAAATATAGTTTTAAATATAAATTAGTGTAGTTACCATAATAAAATATGACAAATCGAGGTTCTAAATAAACAAAATAAAATAGATATCAATTTTTTTTAAAAATAATTAAATAAAATAACAATTAAAATACTGGTCGTTACAAGTTCAGACGTATGATATTATATAGTTGTGTTTCCGTTGTGTGTTGTATATGAGGACAGATATTATAACTGTCCAGATGTGTTGATGTACTCTGATGATTGTAAGTATTATCTGAAAACTCTTAATAAAGATTTATTTCTATATTATATTTCGTTCCGCTGTGATGTGAGACTCTGATCATGTGTTGGTTCTTCCTCTTCTTCTATCCTAATATTTCTTTCTTTCTTATCTCACCCTCTAATTTCTTTCTATTTGCATCTGGGTTCTAATGCATTTTGGGTTCGATTGTGTTGTTTTGGTCAGCTCATAAGGTACCAGATTTTTGGGTCTTCACACCAATTTATGCCATTACCTGATGATGAAGCTTAAGATCATCCCATACCTTATGTCAAGCGCATCATTTACTCCAAGTTTCACGTTGTCAAATCCATCATACACAATTGATATCCACCAAGTACAACCTTTGAGCTCGTATGTCTCAGATAAGGGTGTATATAGTGCAGGAGAGTTAATTCAACCATCACCAAATGGATGTGCATTCACAGATATCCATATACATGTGTTAGAAGTGCAACGTCAGATATTCGTCCATACAAGTATCCAGGTTTTGGATAAACCAAAGACACTTCTTCTACCGCATCGTGTGATTAGTAGCAAGGAGCTCTTGCATAGAAGATTTGAATGAAGAACCGCTGTCATTTTGTAATATAGGAGAAAGCCTTGCGTGGGTAACTGACAACAACCTTCATTCAGTCTTCATAACTCTTGTTCATTCCATCTCTTTTGTTTACAAAAAGTAAATCCTTCCGACATAGTTTTTAGATTGGAATCACTAAAATCTAATCTTAGTCTCTTCGATTCAGTCACGAAGAAACCATTATTTAAATATGTGTATCTTTTAAATATTCTTTGAGTGTATATATGAAATTATTAAACCTCATTCATTCATTTCATTTGTTTTTTTTTATAAGAAATAAGAATATATATATATATATATAATCAAAAAGAAGAAAATACTCATTCTCCGGTGGCTCACAAAAACAGATCAACCGTACAACATACTAAACTAAATCTGTGGACGTGGGACATACAGAGATAAACAAACACAAAACTACCATAGCAAACAAAAAGCATACTAACCAACAACACCGCATGAACTAAAGAAAAAAAAGACCAACACGGCCCAATCTTCCCAAATACAAAGACAAGCTCGCTGACTGAACTAGCCCAAAAGCTCTACCATTGAAGACAAACGCCATCCGCAAATAAATACTCTAGCTCTAGACCCAAATCCAATAGGAAGCTTCAAACCAAAAATCTGAACCATATCCAGAGCTTTAGCAGCTAAGATAGAAGCAAGCATCCAACCCATGCTCAATGCGACCTCGATAAAGGACGATTCCGAAGTAAGATAGAAGGAAAGAGGCAACCCTAAAACCAGTAAAGGACTTTATCTGAGAACTCCTTACCTGATCCATGGATTTAGAGGGAACATAACAACTTTTCAAAGAGTTGACAAGTTGGCCTGAACACCGTTTTTAAAGATGAAGAAAGTCCAAGAGACTACGAATGGAGCATCTGTTCCCATTTGAGAAGATGATGATATCATCCTAAAATGACAAAATCAAAGGACAACCACCAGGGATACTGAAACGATGGATCTGGCCTGCTATTGTAATAGAATGCACTCCTCTCACGAAAGCTTCCGTCACGATGACGAAAAGCATAGAGGAAAGGGGAAATCCTTGATGAAGTCCTCTTCCAAAAGGAAAAAACCTTTGACCAATCTGTTAATACGAACGAAAAAACAACAGTTCGAGATGAGATGCCACATAAGATCAATAAGAGGTTCAAGGAGTCCAAAAGCTTGGAGAATCCGAATAATAAAGAACCAAGACATGCGATCATAAGCCTTTGCCATATCCAGCTTTATTACTATTGATGTGGGGAATCGTCGCTTTATTCAGCACGCGCTAACCCCGATGTGTGTGTGGTATGAACATAATAATCCAAAGATGTAAAAAAAGTAAATGTGTGAGAACACATCTTTTTATAATGGTTCGGCACTAACGCCTACATCCACTTCATAGCAATCATTCATCATATAATATTCAATTGTATAAGTTTGGACAATAGTTGAGTTCATAACATTACAATAGAATAAACAAAAGCATGTTAGTTCTAAACTTTGACTAAATTGTCATTCTTCTTCTCTGTTGAGATGGGTTGACTTGGTCAACTACGTCTAAAATTAGCTTCAATGTCCAAGAAGTCCGAAACAGTTCAAAAGTGATGCTTTTATGCTTGTAGATGCACAAAAAGTGATGAAAAAAAATGTTTGTGCAATGTTTTAATGTCTCTTCCCATGTCAATGGCCATGGAGGAGAAGTTGTCTGCTATTTATTATGCTTTTGGTGCTCAGGAAGGCTAAAATTCAAAGAGAAAAAGATCCCAATAAAGGCCAAGGCTTGGGGTATATATAGGTGAAGGTTGGTAGTGGAGTGGGTAGGAAGTGCGGACCTTGCAGCAGGAATTCGGATCCCAAAAGAGGCCAAGAACAAGAATTTCGTATCCCTCTAGTGAGGAACACGAAATTCGTATCCCTTAGGTGAGGGACACGAATTTTCATATCTCCTGAGGGGATACAAAAATTCATATCTCCATGAGGGATATTAAAGAGAGGGATGATTTTGGGGGATTCGAAATCCTTGTGTGCGATGAGGAATCAAAATACGCCTAGGCCGCGGGATTCGAGGTATTGGGATTTGAAATCCTGAAGTTGACTGACATGCGTTCAAGGAAACGAGAGTATAAGTCTGTTTTGGTCAGACAAAAGCTATACTTGAAGCTAATTTAGAGGGCTACAAGAGTTATGGTGCATATCACCGTAATTGACGTTTATGGGCTCAAAAGAGGTCATTTAAAGGGGTTTTGGTCCATTTTTATGTTTATGGCGCGACTTTGACCAAATCGCTTTGTATTTGCGGACGATGTTATTGACGCTTGAGCGCGTTGCTAAGCAGAAACTTGATGTATGACAGCTTTGACCAAAAAGCAAGTAAATATTTCCCCCTAAAACATGTCTTACTTGATAGGAGGAAGATGTGTTTTGCGATAAGACTAACAATCCAAAAAACCATAGCTAGAAGAAGTCCGAAGTGAAGTTCTGTAACCAGGAAGCCGAAGAGCCATGATCATGCAAGATCGTATTATATATGAACTTGGAAACCAGAAAGTACGAAATCCAATGGATGCTGACGATCACTAAGATCATAATAGAATAGAAGACCGACGATCACTAAGTTCGTAATAATATTAATAGTCTGACGAACGTTGAGGCCATAGTAGAATGGAAGTCAGACGATTGCTTGGATTGTATTTAGAATGGGTTGTCGAGTCTGGGATGCTTGATATCAAAAATAAGAAGCCATGGGCTTGTTTGCGCCTTGCCGAAGCAAATACATACCTATAAAAGAGGGTTTTGCACTTGGTGGACCAAGCTATGTAATGTTATGTGTATGGAGGGTCGGGTTGTTTAGGTTCCTACGATGAGAAAATTGCGATAGGGAACTCTCGTGCTCCGCGGACCAAGCCGGGTAGTTCTTATGTTTGGCCAATTTATTCATGGAATCTTAACAACCGATATGCCCAATCTTTGGGGGAAATCGTGGATCAAATTCTAAATCTTGAAACTAGAGTTCAAATATCATACCCGACTGATTAGGGAGGAGGAGATCGGAGTCTTATATTTATATTGGACGGAGCCAGTGTGGGGGAGCCGGAGTCAAGGACTTTATTTATACTAGACCGATCCAGTGCGGTAGGGATATGTTTATACTGGATTGATCCAGTGTGGGACTGTATTTATACTGGACCGATCCAGTGCGGGGGGACTATGTTTATACTGGACTGATCTAGTGGGAACTTTATTTATACAGGACTGATCCAATGCAGGGAGGTTATGTTTATACCGGACTAATCCAGTGCGGGACTATATTTATACTGGACTAGTCCAATGTGGGGGACTATGTTTATACTAGACTGATTCAATGAGGACTATATTTATACTGGACCGATCCAGTGCGGAATCATATTTATACTAGACTGGTCCAGTGTGGAATCATATTTACACTGGACTAGTCCAGTGTGAGACGGAACCCGAAAGTAGCATTTTATTAACTCCTTATGAGTACAATAATCATTAGTCCAACCCTGAACACAACTGGAGACAACAAGCCGGTTCCATGCGTGTGGGCCGACGTTACCACTTTGATTACATGGAAAAGGAAATAAAAGCGAGAATTCGCCAATAGCAAGAACAACAAAAGTGTCGGATCGAGGTCCGGGAAAGCCAAGAAGAACCGTTGAGTGGGATCAACAAATGATGATGCCCTAGGGATGACAAGTTCTACGCCTATCCTGAGATGTTGTGGTGGTAGCACCGATAGTGCAGCCATGGTAAATGGATGCAAGACATACTATTGTAGCTCGCCATGCCTGATGCGGGCTTCAATGTGATCGTGGAGCACACTATAGCGATTAATGTCATTACACGACATCTCATGGAAGAGGCAGTATTTCTCGGAGGCTGCTTGTTGTGGAGTCAGATATCTCCTGGTAGGCTTCAGGAAAGGCACAGTCTCTTGCATGTTGAGGTAGATCCTTTCCAGGCTTTGGTTGAGCTCGGTGTAAGCTGGGAACCTTGACTCGAAGCGAGGTTGTGAGTTTTGGTAGTCCCAAGACTTACCCTTGCCTTTGTCGGGGGCGGATGGCCATGAGTCTGTTGTGGAGTTGGTTCATTGCACGGGCTTCTCGTCGTGGTAGTCTTCCTACCTCATAAATCTTTCGGCCTCAAAGTAGAATTCAGTGAGATCCCTCGGAGGGTCCCGTCGTAGTAAGACCTTGAAGTTGGTTTTATTGAAAATGCCGGAGACGGTGACGATCAGGAATATGGATGGATTAGGCCTGTCGATAGAGGTCATCGCCACATTGAATTGTTCGAGGAACTTACGCAGAGTTTCGCCATTTTTTTGCTTGACAATCGTCAAGGTCATGACGTTTCTCGGTTGAGTGATGTGGACTCTGAACTGCTCGACGAATCATGTGACCAAGGCATGTCAGCTGTTAATTGACTCTAGCTCTAACTGTCTGAACAATAGAGCAGCTATCTCGGTGAGGTAGAGAGGGAAGCACTTGGCTATGCCACCTTCCGAGGCTAAGTGTACTTCCATGTGGTGCATATAGTGCATGAGATGAATAGTAGGGTCTTTCCTACCGTCAAAAGGTTCTAACATCGGTAGCTTGAAGTCTGGTGGGTCCGAGAAGTCCTGATGTCTGGAGTGAAGGGGCTGCGAGTAACGCAGTCCATGCTTGCATGAGCTGCCCTACGATAAGAGTAGTGTCGGATGATATCGGCGACTTGGCTTTCGCTGCCCAAGCCAAGAAATGAGTTCATATTAGGTAAATCGACGTTGATGCCCCCAACATCGAGTCTAAAGTTAACGAAAGGTCGAGGGCCAAGTAGAATATTCGGCTCGATCCTAGCTTGAGGTGCCTTGGTGGGAATAAATCTATGATTAGGAACTACGGGAGTTCCTGGGTCCAAAGTTGCGCACACTGGCGCTTGTGTGACATTTCCAGTACCTGATCCTGAAGCTTGATTGGCTACAATCTGAGATGAGTTCTGAATGGGATTGGGGGTGTTATCCCCAACCCTAGACGATCCAGTAGTTGTTTGTGGATTGGTGTCGACGCGGGGTTGTTCTTCAGGAATTATCTCTAAGTCCCAAGCTAAGCCTTGTGGGACACTAGCACTGGTTCCAACAAGATTTCCCTGGCCCAACTACCTCGTAAACCCTTCTAGGCGGGAGAGAATAGTGGCCATGGGGGCCTCCTGGCGACGGAAGTTTTCTTTCTGATGTTCCAAGCAGGAGGTAAGATCTTTGGTCGGATCTTTGATGACTCCGTCGATGTCATCTCGAGTGACGTAGTTAGATAGGATCGCGATCGAGGAAAGTTCTTGTTCTTCCTCAACACCTACTCCTTCCGAGCGAATTACTTGTTTTCGCTTAACCATGTCGAGAAGCGAGTGAAGCTTATTTCTAACAGAAAGTTGAAGTTGAATTCCAAGATCTGAGGACCAAAGTCGAGAATTAAGTCAGAAGTAGAGGTCAAAGTTATGTGCCCTATTCCTGGCATGTCAAAATATTGACTTGGGGAATTGTCACTCTATTCAGCACATGCCAACCCCAATGTGTATGGGTGGTTTGAACACAATAATCCAAAGATGTAAAAAAAAGTAAATGCGGGAGAACACAGCTTTTTGTAGTGGTTCGGCACTAACGCCTACGTCCACTTCATAGTAATCATTCATCATATAACATTCGATTGCAATGTTGTACAAGTTTAAACAATAGTTGAGTTCAAAGCATTACAATAGAATAACAAAAAGTATGTTAGTTCTAAACTTTGACAAAATTTCCCTTCTTCTTCTTCGTTGAGATGGGTTGACTTGGTCAACTATGTATAAAATTAACTTCAATGTTCAAGAAGTTTGAAACAGTTCAAAAGTGGTGCTTTTAAGCTTGTAGATGCACAAAAAGTGATGAGAAAAACGTCTGTGCAACGTTTTAATGTCTCATGCCATGTCGAATGGTCATGAAGGAGAAGGTGGCTACTGTTAATGATGCTTTTGGAGCTCAAGAAGGCTAAAATTCCAAGAGAAAAAGATCCCAATGAAGGCCAAGACTTGGGGTATTTATAGGTGAAGGTTGGTAGTGGAGTAAGTAGGAAGCAGGGACCATGTAGCAGAAATTCGGATCCAAGAAGTGGCCAAGAACTGGAATTTCATGTCCCTCTAGTGAGCGACACGAAATTCGTATCCCTCCGGAGAAACAAGAATTTTCATGTCCTCTAAGGGATACGAAATTGCATATTCCTCCAGGGGATACGAAAATCCTTATCCTCCCAAAGGAATACAAAATTTCGTACGCCCATGAGGGAAATGAAATCTCTTATCCCTCTAAGGGATACAAAAGAAAGGAATGATACTGGGGGATCCGAAATTCTTGTGTGATGAGGGAGTCAAAATACGCCTAGGTCGTGGGATTCGAGGTGTTGGGATTCGAAATCCTTAAGTTGACTGACATGCGCTCACGGAAACAGGAATAACTCCAAAACCGTAAGTCCATTTTGGTCAAACAAAAGTTGTACCTAAAGCTAATTCAGTGGGCTACAAGAATGCGCAAAGCACCGTAGTTGACGTTTTCAGGCCTAAAAGAGGTCATTTAAAGGGGTTTTTGGTCATTTTTATGTTCATGACGCGACATTGACCAAATTGCTTTATGTTTGTTGACGATGCTATTGACGCTTGAGCATGTTGCTAACAAAAAACTTGACATGTGATGGATTGGATCAAAAAATGTGTCAAAAATTACCAAATTGGAACCTATAACTTTGCGATCGATTTGGGAAATAAGCTCTTGGCCAACAAGGACATTGCCAATGATAAGACGGTCTTTCACAAAACCAGCTTGGGACGAAGAGATAATATGATCAAGAATAGGTGCAAGCCTAGAAGATAACACCTTTCAAATAACCTTGTTCGAGAAGTTACACAAGATAATCAGTCTGTAATCTTCACAAGACCGCAAACTCTCACTTTTTGAAATGAGAACAAGATTGGTTGATTTCCAACCCTTTGGAAACAAACCACACGAGAAGAAAGACTGAACAACCAAGAAGAAGTCTAGCTAAATGATCGACCATAAACTATAGTAAAATACTCCACTGAATCCATCCAGACCACTCTAGCTATTCTTACTAAGCAGGAACACACAAGAACGAATCTCCTCAATAGAAGGAGAAGGGATGCAAAGATCTAAAGAGTCATCACTAGCAACTAACTGAGGGATGAAGGACAACAGAACCAGATCATTTTGGTAAACAGATGGAAATTAGAGGAAAGATAGGAAGTAGGATATGATAGCCAACTCGACTTCTTATGGAGATGAAGTTGTCGAAAGGTTAGGACGAAGAATTTAGCGAATAGACAAAATATTCTTCTTCTTTCTAATAAAGGAATGAAAAAGTTTCGAGTTAGAGTCACCGTCGACGATCCATTTAATCCTGACCTCTTGACAAAGGAATTCATTCTCAATGCATAACTTAAAATTGAAGGCAAATTGGGCTTGAACCCAATCTACCTTTTTAGAGGAAGAAGGGACTTCATCATAGAGAGATTCCGCTGGGATAAAAACTTCCTCTGCAGAACGAACTCTATCAAAGATGTTCTTGAAAGAGTGTGAATTCCACCCCTTAAGATAAGATTTAAATCATCTGAGTTAAAGCGAGAAAACAACAATAGGGCTCCCTATCGCTGGGGCAGACCAAGAATCTTCCACAGTCTGAAAGAAAGAGTGATGAATTTTCCACATGGATTGAAAACATAACGAAGATGGTCCCCTTAAAGCGAAAGGGAACAAAAAAGAAAGATTGGGGCATGGTTCGAGTTATGTGATGGAGGTAGAATACAGGGAAGGAGAAAGGAAAGCTAAATCAACCCTCAGTTCTGAAAACCCGATCGACACGGGAGAGTATCATTGTAACACCCCGTGAATTCTATAACTGTGAAATTCACAAATTAAAGTATAATTAATTTCAAATCAAAGAACTAAGGGAAACGGGATACACCATTGCGTTCGTATCGGAAAAATACGCGAAATAGAGTCCGAGTTTTCGAAAAACGGAGTCCGTATGAAGAAGATATAGCCTCCGGAAGTTTCTGAATTAAGTTTAAAATTCGAACAGCTCAGAAAAACAAGTTTAAAATTAAAAATCGGGCCCAATTGGCCAAGGCGGGAAAACTCCCGCCTAATGCACCCAGGTCGACTGGGCTGTCGACCTGGTCTAGCCAGGTCGACAGGGCTGTCGACAGGGCTGTCGACCTGGTCCAGAGCCAGGTCGAACCCAGCCCACCCTGGCTGGCCTAGTCTATGTTGGTCGATTTTCAGAAGCATGCTTTGTCATTAGGGCTAGGTGGCAGGCTCTAATTGGTCTCTCTTTCGAATGAATGGCTACGATCAATCCAAGCAACATCGATGGTCCTAATAAGTTCATAAACTCTATAAAAATGACCCTAGACTCAACCTAATCTATTCATTCAAAAATAAGAACAAAGCCATCATGCTGCTGAGGAACGACTAGGAGTAGCCACCAATTTGGGAGAAGACTAGGAGGAAAATTCTAAAGCATAAAGCAACTTAGACAAATCAAATCAACGCCTACGTCAAAAGGAGTCACATCTCCAAATTCCTAAATTGGAGAATTCGCCACACAATTGTAAGTAGAGTATTATTTTGGTATGAACAAATAATTGTTTTGGTTTGTATACTTGATTTGTGGTGATAAAGTAATTCATATTTATGCGTTACTATGATTCTTATCGATTTGGAATATTGTATACGTTTGGATATTCTCAAATTATGTTATTCATTATAAAAACTACATGTTTGCGGTAGTTTTATGCAAGTATACGTTTGGATATTCGCAAAGCATGTTATTCATTATAAAAACTACATGTTTGCGGTAGTTTTATGCAAGTATACGTTTGGAATATTCGCAAATTATGTAATTCATGTTGAAGCTACATGTATGTAGTTGTTTAATTGAAATTCATGCAAGTTTGGGGTTTTACTACTATGCCATCATAATGTGTATTTTTGTACAAAAATCATTTTTGTGAGTAATTGGAACAAATTTGGGTTATTATAATTCATATGAAATTATGTTGAAAATTTGGCATCATGATCTATGTATTAAGCCATACTTTTGTACTAGAAAACCTCTTTGCGAACTTATGAATATGACTAGGCTATGATTGATATTTTGCATAATTGAAAACCATGTTAGGTCTATATTGTTAACAAGAATTATATGATGACATATGTGGTACATAGCTAGGTTAGATTCAAAATCCCATTTGCAAGTTTGCATGACTAAAGTAAAAATCATGATTTCATGTTTAGAAATATTTATGCCATAAGTATATGTGCGCCATGGTTATGTGAATAGATTTAAAATCATGATTAAGTTGGAATAATTCAAGTTGAACTATGCTTTTGTATTAGTAACAAAAGTAAACCCCTTTGTAAACATGTAGGAATCTTATGAACATGACTTGCTTATGTTTGACATTATGCCTAAATAAAAAACATAAGTTTATGTGGTAGTTAAGACTATGTGTAAATAATGACATCCAATTTAGATTCTTATCTCAACTACAAGTTTACATGCTTTGATTCATGTCACTTATGCTTTATGACCAAAGTATACATTACTACTATGCAAGTACACCAGTTTCTATTTTGGAGTTCCAACGTTATGTTGCAAGTTCATGCGTTCACATTCCCCTTCTTGTGTATGTAATCATGCTTTAAGCCTCCCCTTCTTCACGTGGCTAAGTTGGGCTTAAAAAGGCTAAGCCCAACATATATATAATAAATGAGCGAATTAAACGGGGGTAAATAGCGTTGGGCCAAATTAATTAATAAATGAAAATATAAAGTAAAGGGGCCCAAATTCAAGTATGGGTTGGGCCCATGATTGGTGTAAATCTTTACACCATTAGCTTAATAATGGGCCACAAATATTTACATATAAGAAAATAAAGAAGAAAGACAAAATATGTAAATGTAGAACATACGATGTGTTTAACCCGAGGTTGGATTGAGTTGTGATGTAAACCTGCCCGGAACCGCCCGGCTGTCCAGTAGTCACAACAATACCTATCCAATGTGGGTGGTTAAACATGGAGCCCAATAAGGACCCGAGGTTAGATTGAGTTGTGGCGTAAGACTGCCCGGAACCAACCGGCAACAGGCAGCCACAACAATACCTGTCTAATGTGAGAGGTCAAGGCTTTAATAAGACAATTAAGGCTGAGTCAGGATTGTTAGGATTAAGTGAACTAAAGACTTAATCAAAATGGAACATGCTAAACTAAACAGACTGATTGGGGGGTTAGGTTATAAAACACTTAACCAACTTAGCATGTTGGCTAGAAATAGAAAACCTAGTAGCGGGGGACCCTTTTCAGCAGTAACCCTATAAGGTGTATCATGATACCCTGAAACTAGGCAGGATGGGGCACGATTACTGGGCTGATTGTAAGAGGTCAAATCGACGGCGGTGGTGTAGCAGTGTAGGTTCTAACGGGGTGCGGTCGTGCACACCCTCCGGCGTAGAAAAATAAAGCACTGGGTACCAGTAGCATACCTGTGCATTCTAAGGTTGTGTCGGGCCGCTGCCATGGGACTTGATACACCCCATGGTGGGACCAGCATAGGTAACTACAACATCGGGGGCCGTAAGACACATGTAACTATGCGAGTAGGAGCCGATCATCATAGAATGGATCACTTCACCCTGATTATGAGGTGCCAGTTGGGAACTAGTTTATATGGGTTCAGAGATTAACATGGGGTACGATAGTATATTCGACCCTAGACAAGTTAACCAAGTTTATAGTGCTTTCCCACTTCTTGTTTATACTTATCATACCCAGTTCTTTATTCATAGACAGAGTAGTCCTAGACTTACTCAGGCTTTATGTCTGACTCTACTTTTCTTTCGTCTTCTTTTCTTCCGTTCCCCCCCCAGGTCCACAGGGAGGGAACACTGCAGCTTGACCAGCCTTCATATCCAGCTTGAAGAGAAAGAATGTATTGCTTGGACCTTTTCGCTTTTGAACTATGGCTTTGGACAACCACTATGGGGCTTTTGCAGTTTATTTATGTTTTCTTTATGCTTCTTTAAATAATGTAATCAAGACAGATTATGAAAGTGTTATGTTATGTTTTTGGAAAGGATGTAAGACATTCATGGTGATGTTGCTGTAACACGTATTTGCTTTTATGAAATAAAAGTTGCTGCTTTTTCCGCTGTTTACAAATATGTGTTCTTATATCTGTCTTGTATATCTGTGACTTATACTTATAAACCTCCACCAAAATTAGGGCATTCCCTTTGAGAGTGACCCTAACGGAGGTGGGGTGTTTCAATCATGCTGGGACTCTCTTAATTATTACACCAAGTAAAGGTCAATCCAACAAAAGACATTTCTGAAAGATCCGATTTGACGATGAAAGATTTGAAATCTTCAACCGCCAAGCATTTAATATAAGCTCCCCCAGACTTCTCCGCTTGGCAAGAAACAACATTAAAGTCACCTCCTATTGCCGAAGCTTCAAAGCCTAGGACAAAGAGAGACAAAATATCGTCCATAAGCACTGATGCTTAATGCGATCACATCTGGCATAGACTGCGGAAATTAGGAATAGGTAAGGGAAAGACGCAACCTCACACTCAACTGATAGAAGTTGAGTCAAATCAAATCGGACAGAGACATCTTTAGTCCAAAAAATCTGGATTTTGTTGGAAATGTTGGAAACTCCTCCTCCAAACCCAAAGGACAAAATAATGTTTGGTAGCACCTTAGAACCAATCAGTGGATCCTAAACTACTACCAACTGGTTCGAATGTTTCTTAACTGGATAATAAGCTCATTCGATCATTCATTTGTTCAATGTTGGAACTAGTTATTACACCAAGTAACTGGATGGCAAGCACATTCATTCCTGAACCCATCAATGTTGGAATGACTACCAGCCTCATTCATTCATTTTATTAGCTTGGATGACAATCCCTTTTTAATGAGATACATCCAAAAGAAATCATATTCATTTTACTGAATATCAATTTCCACATTCAATATCTACTATTAGTCGAATAATGTTAAAAAAGCCTTTTAAATTCTTACAGATAGCAGGGATTCCCTCCTTGGAATTTAATACTAAATATAACAAGATCATCTTCAATTAATCTGATTTATTTAACTTAAGATATCTTATTCTTTTACACTTGACTCATTTTAGTCATTTCAATCTTTTTATCTCTCGTCCAGCAAAGGGTCAGTTGAGCCAAGGAACTGGTTGCTCATGAACATCTCCTTGTTAAACACCAATTGGATCTCATGAATAGAAAAATTAGGTTTACTCATTCGCTTATTAAAGTCAAGGTTAAAACAATTTCTAATGATAGATTTTAGTTTAAATCAATTATTAAAGAAACTTTTAAATAAACCCGAGCATTTCATCTTAGAATGAAGTTGAAGAAGCTAGGGATTCCCGAAGATGTGCAGGCTCTGAAGATAAATACTGTGAATCTTATTTGTTAAACTATATTAGAAATTCTGTTGTATAAAAAATTGTGTATCAAACTCTAATTATTATATAAAATTTGTTATGTTACGAGATATTGTATTATTTTACTCTATTATTTTTGTGTTGATTTAATTTAAACTTTGTAAGCTAAATAATAATCTGTCATTTTAGAAGGTTTTAGTTAATTTAGTTATCGGTTTGAAGCGGTCAAAAAGGCTAATATAAGGTATTTGACAATATAAGTATAGGTGAGATCTTGAAATTTTGGTAAGAATTGTGAGAAATATATAATGTAAACCGATTATTAAGATATAAGCCAGTAAATTTAGGTAAGGAAATAACCTAGAGTTTTCAAACAAAGTTTCTTTCTAATTAAAAAGGGCCTGAAAGATAGAATGTTACAACAGAAGATTGATTAATTCAATGATTAACCAAAAAGTTAAGAACTAAATTTAAAGAATATTTGTAAGGCCATTGGAAATAATGATTTTGGGAAATCATTTGGATGTAAACCTCCTTAAATATTTGACTAAGAATCAAAATTTTCGACGATTTTGGACAATCGATAAGTTCCGAAAACCTGTTAAAAAAGGAAATAAAACATTTAATAGTTATGAATGCTTTTGAATTGAATTTTTACAATTTAACTGAAATTTATTTGGCAGATGAGAATAATTGGAAATAAGAAATTATCTAAACTAAAATATTTATGTAAGTTTGGTTATCTGACTTTTCCACGTAAAGGTTAATAGTAATTTTGGAAATTGAAAGGGAATTATTTTTTAGGATGATCAACAAGTTAAGATTAAGACCTAAGGAAACATTTTCTAAAAGTTCCCTTATATGGGACGGTAAATCGTTGAGTGTTATGCAATTAGCCCAGTAGATGATGAATAGGATGTAACGGTTGATTAGGTAATTTGAGATCATTGTTTGGAATACTGTAAATATGGTAGTCCGAACTTATGTGTATAGAGTATTCTATCTGACATTTCCATTGTGAGGACGGAATATTGGTATATAGAATTTTAAACTTTGAGTTTGAAAATCTACTAAATGTTGAGTGGGTAGTCACAATTCTCTTCTTTTTCGAGAACGAGAAGTTTTAAGGGGTCGAATGTAACGATCTGGAATTTTCGACAAGCTAAATAACAAATTTTGTTGAATTTATAAATTATATAGATAAAAAAATTGAATTTATTTTGAATAATAAATATGCGGTTTTAAATTTAATTTGAAGATTAATAAGGGTCAAAATGATTGTTAATAAGATCATGATTTGAATCGGAATTGTTTAAAGATAATTAGAAGTTGAAATATGATAATGATAGCCTAGTGTTGCATATAGTTTCCATAGCATTTTGAGTAAAATGCTATCTAAAGTGCCTTCCTCCTTAAGCAAGCAAGTGTTAGGACACTTGGCTTATGCATGCTTCTTTCCATAAGAAGCTTACACATGTATTATTATGTATCACTCCCTCTTTACCCATTTCTCCCTATACAAGCAACCCTTTCCTTCACATCTTCATTTACTTCTCACTTCTCTGTTTTCTCTCTTCTTCACAGAGCTTGAAGCCGTGGCTTTCATGGCATAGATGCTCCTCCTTTTTCTCTTATTTTCCTCCATTTTCCTTAGCCTTCTCCTCCTTCTTCTGTTCATCCCCCTTGGCTAACTACTTCCCCACCTCCTCCTCCACCAGCCATAGCCTCACCTACTCCACCCATGTCCGGCCAAGCACCCCACACCATCTCCATGCACTACCACTCCATTTTTTTTCTCACCCTCCACCTCAGCCCAGGCTAGCAACTTGTAGGGGATATAACTTATAAAAAAATGATCCAAATGAGGCTATTAATTTTTTCATATTGTGTATTTTTTCAGTGGATAAAACTTTGTAGTTGAGAACTTTTTCTAATTCTGAGCTTAGATATCCCAAAACCTAGATCTTTGAAGGCCATATTTCTGGCTATTTTTATTGAACCTGAAAAACACCTCCACCACTTCAACCATATCTCCCTAAAAAATGCTCAGAATTGATAAACTCTTTTTTTTAACTGGAGAGAAAAAAAATCCTATAACTTTTTAGTTGGTCACTTTTCTAAAATCAAAGAGTAGTTAGTCCAAAAACTCAGGGAAGTTAGACTATTTTTGGAGTCAGAAAAGTTAGAGTAAGGTACGCGGTTACGATGTCCATTTGGCAAAGTGGATATGTCGGTGAGAAATCTTCACACCTGTTTTGTTTATATATTTAATAACATATGTTAAATATAAAAATATATGTGATGATTGGATGAATGGATGCATAGTTAATAACACATATACACTAATAAGTGTTAAGTATCGTAATGCTTGCAAGTAGGAACTATCATTATTGTTGATATTGCTGATGAATGTTATGGATGTTTGTATGTTGTATAGTATTATTGAATATTTTTTGCACACCTATCACACCCAATTATGGAATTATATAGGTGATTGGTTGGGTCTCCTTCTCAATTGAAAATACAAACAGTTTTATATACTGAGAATTGTCCATGAAAATAAAGTTTTGAATTTAAAAACCAAAATAGTTTGGAGATGAAGTTGATACATATATATATATACACGAACAACTTTTAAAAGGAGGAAATGATTTTGAAAATAGTCTTGACTATAAATGGCTTTTCCAATTTTGAAATCGTAAATTTGGAAATTGAAGTTGAATTAAGTATATAAATGGAAAATG
This sequence comes from Allium sativum, assembly GCA_030737875.1. NCBI lineage: Eukaryota > Viridiplantae > Streptophyta > Magnoliopsida > Asparagales > Amaryllidaceae > Allium > Allium sativum. The sequence continues at coordinate 670,898,007 of CM060909.1, read as the reverse complement.
TTTGTTTTTAAATATGGAATTATTTTGTAAAATCATTATAAATTATTTAGAAGTAATTTAAATTGGAAAATGGTAGTTTTGGATAGTATAAAGTTTATTTTGTTCGAACTATATAATATAGCTATTTTGCGACGCTTTTGTAACGCTTTTGTAACGTTTTTTTTTTTAAAACAGTATATTTTGAAGTTTCAGACTTATGAATCATTATTCGAAATTTAAATGATCATTTTGTAATGATTAACGAAATATTTTTAGAAGTTTATACTACTTAAAACATATTGAATTTAAGTAATATATAATTTATCTTGAGATGAAATGGTTTTCCAATATTAATGAAATTGAAAATGGCTGAAAGTGATATGTGGATGTCGTTATTAAGTCCATAAGTAGACTTGTACTGTGAAAGGGAATTGAAAGGTATAATTACCATTATTCTGCTTATAGTATTAGTCAAGTATGGAAATTGATTTTGAACATAGGTTGATGTAACTTCTGCCCAGGTCTGATATTTAATATCGAATGGTTTTGATAAATCTTTTGAGTCAGACAAAGGTTTTCAAATTTAAACAATGAGACTGGATAGAAATATTCTTTGGATATTTGTATGGATTTTCGTAGTTAAGACGTATACTATCTAGGGAATTTGATAGATATTTATATCATTATGCTGCTTATAGTTTTTGCTGATTATGAGAATTGGTATCAAATATAAGTTCATAATTTATGTTTAACTCCTGTATTCAATATCAATTGGTTTTGGGTTTGTTGTGAATGGTGTCTTAAATAACATCTTTTTTTAACCCACTAAAGATTAAGTTATGATTTGAAATTTTAAAGAGGGTTAAAGGTTTGTAAAGGCTATATGAAACGGTACTTAATGATCTTGATTTCGAGATGTGTTTTAAGAGAAAAGTAAAGGAATAAAGAGCTAATGAATCTAGGTAAAAAAAAGTCAATGATTGATTATTAAGATTTTTGAAGCCAAGTTATCTTTGACTTTAAAAGATATGTTTTAAAGAGGAAGTAATGAAATGAATTATTGGAATATGGGATTTTGGGTTGTGATTAACTAAAATCTTTAGCTAAGTGGATTAAATGTTTGAGAATTTGAAATGAGTCATGATTTAAGGTCAATGAAGATGATATTGAATAATTTTTTATTAAGAGATAATTTTGAAAGAGAAGTTAAGATCTTTCTTAAGGGTTTGTGAAAGTTTTTGGAAATAAATCATAAGGGTTCTATTTAAAAGGAAGCCTTGATTAAGGTTAACAAAAATCTTGGTAAAAAAAAATGTAAAGGACCGAATGTTGATTTATAAGTTCGAAAAATATAGATTTGATTGAAGGATGATTTGAGAATGGATTTAAAGAAGTTTTAATGAACAAAATCCAAAGTAGAAGGAGATTTAATTGAAATCCTTTGTAATCCATTATTGTATTTTTAAATTGTGCTAATTAATTGGAAAGACCGGATTGGATTTCTATTTAAAAACCATTCCAAATAATTTTACGATGTTATGGAGCAATTAAAGATGATGGTTGAAGACCGGGAACCTTCACATCATAAGGACTGCTCGCTGATGGTCTCAATTGAGTAGCTTCCATCTTGAGATTTATATTGTGGCAGTGGTCCAGATGTACTTGAAGAATTTCCTGATTTGCAAGGGTCTTTCTCCTTTATTGGACGAGGAATAATGTGCCTTCAGTTTTATTCAGACCCAGAATGGACTTGTATGAATGTGTGTCTGAAATTCTATTTTTTAATGCATGATTGATTCTTACTAAACATATTTCTGATTGGTGGAGGAAAATTTATTCTTAGCTTAACACCCTTCTTTGAGACATACGAGCTCAAAGGTAATATGGTTAGTGATTATCAATTATATGTTATAGAATGACAATGTGGCATACCAAGTAATAAGCTATTGATGATCAAAGCATGATTAGTTAAGCGTAGCATTGTGTAACAAGACTTCGACAAGCCTCACACTCCGGTAAAGGCCAAAACAGGAAGAATGCAGTGAGGATATGTGTAACATACAGATTTTCCTGTACCCTTTGAGTTGATAATCACAACACACGTCCAACCCAAATTGCACAGAAAAACATATAGTTATTAGAATGAATATTAGAGGGTGAGATAAGAAAGAAAAAAAAATTAGAATAGAAGAAGAAAATTAAACAACAACAACACAACACAGAGTCTCATATCGCGTCGGAACAAAATATAATATAGAAATAAATCTTTATTGAGAGCTTTGAAAAAAAAATACTTACAATCATCAGAGTACATCAACACATCTGGACAACTATAATAATCTATCCTCATATACAACACACAAAAGAAAATATTATATAATAGCATACGCCTGAACCCATCCAGCTTGTCTGTTCATAGCACCTAATAACCTGAACCTGTACAACTCGGTCTAACCCGAGCATTACAAACGCCGGGCCAGTCAGGTGAACTAGAGAGAGAAAACCACTATGTTTAAAGGTATCATACAACTTGATTTTAAAGTCAAAATCTTCTAAAAAAAGGATAATTGTAATACCAAATCCACACATAAATACAGACAATTTCTACCTTATGAAAACTCAAAACGTTTTTCAAAACATATCTTTTCTGATATTATAACAATGTCCAAATACAAATAAATTACAATATAGTGAAATGCTTGCATCTCACACTCTACATACATAGTATACAATCAAAATCGTGGGTTCTTATTGGAGGGTGGATTTCCATGGTATGGTATGGGCAACCACCTTTCCGACAATGTACATCCGGAGATGAATACATTAGGGTTCAACAAGAAACATCTAGCAACCCAAGCTAAACATGACAGACTCCTCACTTCGCTTGAGAGTACCGAATATATCATTACCACGGTTGGGGGCCAGCCAACCGAACCGATAGCATACATACAAAAATAAAAAGGGACAACTAAAGGCATTTTGTTTCTCCAGATTAGGTAATGATATAATCTTTTGATGGGTGCGACCCACATAGCCATGCAACCTACCCGATTTTTACCATTTCCCGGTTGATGAAGTTTGAGGTCATGAATATCTTTAGAACGTCTAGCCACCATTCACTTTGAATGTCACATAGTCATATCTGCCATAAAATCACTAATTGACGTCAACAAAAATACTCTAGTTATTAGGCTAAGAGAAAGGCCTTTTATCCTCCATCAACTATGGCACGTTTGAAGAAATCAACGTACGTGATTCCTTTGGAAATACTCTATTAGACATCTGTCCATACAAGTCATCCAGGAACATGATGAACCAAAGGCACCCTCCTACCACATCCTAGGTATCACCCTATGGATTAGTAGTGAGTAGTCCTTGCAATCCTTCTATTTCAACCACAACAGGATCACCATTAGAATATCTCCGGGCATGATTCAAGAGAATTCGATAAGTAGTCCTTTCGCTTATGTAGATCCACAGTCTTCAATGCTCCATCTTCAATCATCATCTTTCACGTATTTGCTGGTTTGGAATAGTTTTCGAATAAAATTTCGATCCTGGTCTTTTTGTACCAACAATCGTATTGGCCATATTTGATAGTTGGTTATTTAACTATCAAATAAATAATCATGAGAATAGAATGATTTCACTTATTCAGTTTTCGGCATTACTTGGCCTATTTAATTAAAGTTATTAATGGATAGTTATTTAAACATAAAAATATTTTTAATATATCAACATAGCATTTCACTTCTTAATTAACATACTATTATTTCAAAACTATTTTATTTTAATACTTAGGAAAATCCTATAATCATACCCAATTTTTGTAATCTACTATCATTTCTCATTATCTTTAATTGGGAAAATCAATTTAGCTTATCATTCGTAAATTATCGTTCCAAAATCTTGAAACGACCCGAACTTCCCCGGCCTCCGAAGAGAAGAGAAAGAACGAATTGTTTGAGAACACGACAAATCAGGACGCATATAGAAGAACATTTCATTGTATATTACAACAATGCATCAGATTACAAGAATATACAGAGTATAAATGAATATTACACAGAAATATCAGAGATTTAAATTACATATAAATACATAGCAGCGGAAAATAATACAATACACAACTGAAGGAGATATACGGATACAAAGCTTTCCGGATATCGTTCCAGCTGTAAACCAGGATCCTGTGAATATAAATCTGCAAAACCAAAACTACTAGCTGCCCATGTCAAAATAAGGGCACCCAGAGTTTAGGTTAAAACAATAAACTCCAGGCCAGTCATGGGACTGGTGTGAGAACTAAAACAATTAATCTTTATTTTTAAAGTTAGGTAAAACAAGGGACCACGCCGTATAACACGGAACGGGTTTCCTCCCAAGAATACCAGTGCATAAAACAAACAGCGCAATGCTAAATAAAGAAAAATGAAGCTGTTATAAGACCCAGGTCCTATCAGACAATGCAACGCAAGCCGGGGGATAGGGTTTTCCCTTATAACAGCCAAAGAATGCTTGATACGTTTAAAACAAATCATTTGATACTACTATAAGTGCATAGTGTATAAAACAACTTCAAATCATAAGTATCAATCATAGGCGGCATGGGTACCATATATCATGTCGCCATACTAGTTCTACAATTAAAACCGCAAATGTCACGTATTTGGAAATTGGATTTCCATCTATGAACCGAGGCAAAAGATAGTCCTCAACCGATTCGAGACGCTCTAGCCCGCCCCTCAGGCAAGTACTCTGTCAAGCCTTTGGATCGTCAGGGCCGGTCCACCGATGTGGATTAAATTTAAACCCTGAACATGCGTTCCCCCGCCCTATGGGGCGTAAATGAGCCAACGAATGACTCCATCGGACCCGGATCGTCCGATCAAAACGAGGCGCCTCGCAACAGCAACAACCACATAAGTCAAACTCGTCAGGGCGTGTAAAACCACTGACGCCACTTTTTAGCTAGAAGAAAACGCATGCCCTCCCTGAGGTCCGTCTCCCGTTTTTGGTTCATACCGGGTGTGAAACTCGCGAATTCACGTTACACAAAGCTGTGCCACACAGGCTGTGCTTTGATCATCACCACAAGACTTTGCTTTTCAACAGAAGCCTCGATCTACTGCCACTTAGGCATGCCACACAGGCAATTCACTCTATGTGTTTGATATCCATCAGTATATAACCCCTGAGCTCGTATGTCTCAGAGAAGGGCGTTAAGCAAGAGAATAAATTCTCCGCCGCCAAACAGATATATATTTAATAGAAATCAATCACACAGACTAAAATCCAATGTCAGACACACAGTCCATTTACAAGTCCGTTCTGGGTCTGAACGAAACCGGAGGCACCTAGTACCCCGCATATCCATCGATCTCCAAGTACGTCTGGACGATCACCAACTGTTTCCATCTTCTTGGGTGTACAGCCCAATCAAGATCATCAGTAATCACCCAAACGATGTGAAGACTTCCGGTCTTCGACCATCGTCTTCATCTTCGACACCACGTCGAATCAGTTATTCAGAATGGGATAAACCCGGTCTTTCTGAATAACTCGCGTATATATTATAAAAGTGTTACACAAACACAACATACGCCTCATTCCAATTCAGAATATTCTTTTATTCAAATATTCCTATACTTTGGGAAAAGTTCCCATTAATTTTATCCAAGATAAATTCTTTAAATTTATTCTTTAATCTCCTTTGAATATCAATTCAAACTAGTCGGGATTAGCGAACCACACCGAAGAAATCATTTATTTTATTTCCCAATCCCAACCTATTCATCCCATGAAGTAAAACTGGTTATACTTCATATCTAACACCACGGTGTTATCGATAAATTCAATTACCATTTCACGTTCAAATCTAATTAAAGATTTAACTATCGCCTGGAGTAAAACTGGTGATACTCCATTCTCGATCTTTTCAATCTAATTAAAGATTCATTAAAACTTCACTTAGTTTTAATATTTCTCTGGGTTAAAGAATCAGTGTCATTTAAAAACACAGTTCACGATAAACCCAAAATCACATTCATTAATTATCGGGTTAAAGAACAAGTGTTATTTAAAACACCGTTCACGATAAACCCAAAAATCAATATCAATTCAATTCCAATGAAATCTCATTTAATTGGTACACTTCATTAAATCGAAATAAAAAGATTTAATCTTTTCACAACTGGGTTCAAGAACAGTGTTAGTGAAGACACCATTCATGACAAACCCACATCACATTTGATATTCAATACAAGGCTCTGAATAGAAAATATATCGGCTTATATTCAATATCAAATTCTACGATTAACAAATGTCGTATTGAAATAACGATATAAATGTATATCTTTCAAATTCCCATAACAACATCTGTATAATCACGAATTCCAACATCGAAATATTCCGAAGACAATTTCGATTCAAATCCACTCCAATGCAATCATTGGAAATTCTGGTTATTTTTAAAACCCTTTTCAAATTCAATTTATTTATTTACAAATAAATAGAATTATATTTCTAGTTCAAAACTAGTTCATTTCGATAAAAATCTATTTTTATCTTTTCAAATATGGAGTTTTTCATCCCAAATCTTCACAAATCATTTCTTATGATTTTACACAAATTATTACTATTTTTAATAATTTTATCAAGGCCCGTGCAGTCGATTTCCACCAATGGCCATCGAACTGCACTTACAGCGACCTTTTTCAAATTTGATTTGGACATAATTCCAAATCCAACCGTTAGATTTCTAATTTCTCACATTCGTTAGAAAGCTCTCTTCGATACGAACCCAACGGTTCCGATTTTAGGAGAATCCGACGGTCGGATCTCCCATAATGTCCGTTGGAAATCAATGGTCGAAATTCGCGAACTGCCGCGGCGCGGCGCGTTCTATTCAGGCCATTATATTATATATATAATATATATATAATATATTTCGTCGATTTCGATTTAAAACGAATTATATAAATAGTTTTAAATTCGTTTCAAAAGCCATTTCAACTTCCTTTTCAATTCAAATCAAAATTGAATTCTTCTTTATAAATTCGTTTTAAAATTCCTTTCTATTCAATTCAAATTTCAATTCAATTTGAATTCATATTCAATTCAATTCATTTCGAAATCGTTTTCAATTCAATTCATTTCGAAATCGTTTTCAATTCAATTCATTTCGAAATCGTTTTCAATTCAATTCATTTCGAAATCGTTTTCAATTCAATTCATTTCGAAATCGTTTTCAATTCAATTCATTTCGAAATCGTTTTCAATTCAATTCATTTCGAAATCGTTTTCAATTCAATTCATTTCGAAATCGTTTTCAATTCAATTCATTTCGAAATCGTTTTCAATTCAATTCATTTCAAAATGAATAAAACCGATATAAATATCGTTTACGTCAAAATAGCGTCAATCTAATCAACACGGCTTCATATGTTTCTATTTTCAAATATTTCTATTTCAAATATTTCTATCTCAAATATTTCTTTTCAAATATTTCCTTTTTCAAATATTCTATTTTCAAATATTTCTTTTCGAAACTGGAATGAGGCCCAATCAATTACCATATAATGTCAATTATATGGATTTTCTACAACACATGTATATATCAACAACGATGAATAGTCAACCATCATCCAAAGTGCATTCTACACTGTATAAGCATCAAATATAAATATTCAACGCTTATAACAGCCTGTCAATCGATCGATCGACATATTTAATCAATCAGGATGAGTGAACTTCAAATTTCATCCTAACACCCGTGTGGGGTTTCAGACAATCAAACACATTTTATTTTTGCAGTTGGGCGATGTGTAAAATTTATCGTCCCAATCAATGTCCTTCAAATAGGTGTACATAAACAAACCGTCCGGTTTGTAAATGAATATTTATTTATTCACATTCACGTTAAAAATTATATTTTTAACGATAAAACATTTTATTTCAACATATGAATTTCTATTCGATTCATTTCTTCGATATAATGATATTTTTATTTTTCTAACTTATTTTAGAAAATTTCGGCGGCATAACGGCACGATACTAGAAATGGGACAAGGCCTAGCCTAATCCCCGGTCTAGTGAAGGCCCACGCCATTCACACATCAATCATATCAATTTTATTATGCAAACCACAAAATTTGGAGTAAGAGTCTAACCTAGCCTTACTCCTTCGCCTTATAACGGTGCACGTCTAATCCTAACCAATTTATCGATTCGATTTTTCACACCACAAACCACATTCAAACCAATATCACAATCAATAACCAAACAGCCAAACAAACAAGTCCATGGTCTGTGGACGATTGTGTCGGGTGCTACTAAACACCGTCTGCATCCTAGTATATATATATATCTATATAACTAGAAAAGAAATTGAAAGGTGAGAAATTCTCACCGATAGCTATCCTAGCTCCACGGCACTTCTAATGGAGGAAATCTTCGCCAACTCGCCTTTTGTCGCTTTCGTTGTCCGCTTTCACTACATATGTAAAAATCGAATTTTACCTCGCTATTCCATATATAAAAATCATATTTTTATCTCGAAGTTCAACATATAAAAATTCTATTTCTAATCCGAAGTTCAACATATAAAAATTCTATTTTTAATTCGAAGTTCAACATATAAAAATCCTATTTTCAATCCGAAGTTCAACATATAAAAACCCTATTATCAATCCGAAGTTCAACATATAAAAATTCTATTTTTATTTCGAAGTTCAACATATAAAAATCCTATTTTAATTTCGAAGTTCACTATATAAAAATCATATTTTTATTTCGAAGTTCACTATATAAAAATCATATTTTTATTTTGAAGTTCACTATATAAAAATCATATTTTTATTTCGAAGTTCACTATATAAAAATCATATTTTTATTTCGAAGTTCACTATATAAAAATCATATTTTTATTTCGAAGTTCACTATATAAAAATCATGTTTTTATTTCGAAGTTCACTATATAAAAATCATATTTTTATTTCGAAGTTCACTATATAAAAATCATATTTTTATTTCGAAGTTCACTATATAAAAATTATATTTTTATTTCGAAGTTCACTATATAAAAATTATATTTTTATCATATATATATATTAGAGATCAAATCTTTTATTATCATTCATATGGGAAAAATTATATTTTTACATATCAAAAACCATATCTTTAATATATAGAAACATCCTATCTTCCTCTATAAAGATCTAACCTTTTCTACGTTAAAGATTAGCCCCCCCTTTTTTTATAAAATAATGTTGGTTTAAAGAAAACAATACTTTAAATAAAACAAAATAATAAATAAAAGGTAGAAGGCTCACTGTTGTGTCCTGGAGGTGTAGGGTTGCAGCTGACTGGTCCGAGACGGCGGAGCTCGTCGGAGCTGGTGATAGGAGGGCGCGGGTCCAAGGCTTGGGTGTTGGGGTTCGGTTTGGGGACCCACGAGATGGAGAGAGGAAGGAGGGAGTGGCCAACGGCCGGAGGAGGGATGGGGGTTGGCGCCAGCGACGGCGATCGTCGTGGGGGCGTACATCGTGGAGCGGCGGCCTAGGGGTTAGGGATGACATCGATTTGACGCGGAGGAGGAGGACAGGCGGACGGGAAGAAGAAGGGGGAGGCGCTCGAACGAGCGGCGGTGGTGGCATCGCGATCCTCCGCGGTTTTCGTCTTTTTTTTTCTGCCTAAATTCGATTTGGAAATAAAAAGGGGGGGAGGGGCCAGAACGAAATAAAAGGGGGAGAAGAGAGATAATTAATTTTTTTATTTTAATTGCAAAAAGTTGACTTTTACATACGACCTCTAAACGAGGTCCACCGCCTGTCGTCCATAGCGTTTCACCCCCATTCCGAACACAATGGGATATGTACCGCAAGCTGAATCGACCGTTTTGATCAGTTTCCGTTGCATTTACATTTAAATCACTATATTGAATTTTAAACGTACATTTAAATTACCGGGGTCACATACTAACTAGAAAAATTCCCGAAAAATATTTTCTAGCTTCGTATTGACGATACGGTCCTAACAAAACTAGTTTCGTCGAATTCTGAGACCGTTGGAAAAATGGCCAATTTCCAGTCGATTAAAATCAACTAAAACTGGTCAAACGCGTTTTCCTTTGCCACGCCCACATATTGATTCGAAAAATTATGAAATTTGAAACCTAGCAATAACTTCACATCACGGACCCAACAAAACTGGTTTCGTCGAAATCCGAGGTCATTTGCAAAATGTCCATTTTTAAGGGCCTGAATTCCATAGCGATTATTCAGAATTTTCAACTGGACATATCTTTTGATTCCCGATATGAAATCTTGATTTTTCGGATTCGTTGGGAAGATATTATCAATTAGATCCTATCATTTTTGGTTTCACTAAAATCCGGATTGTTTTGCACCCGGTACATTCAATTGAAGTTTGAAATTGAATTATCGAACTACCGCGCCATTTTCATTTCCATTTATAATTATATATAAATATTTATATTCTAACGACGACGCGTATAAATATATACGTTCGAATTATATTCAAAATAAATTTCTCGTCGATATTATTTAAAATAATTCATTTTAAATAATCAAAATTCGCTAAAATTGTCAAAATAAAAATTTTAAACTGGCCCAGATTTTCCGGGTTATTACAATCTCCCCCACTTAAAACTTTTCGTCCCCGAAAAGGAACAAAGTCGAAAATGGTTTGATCATTCAACTCTACGTTCTATCTGGCTTCCATTCTCCAACTTTTCAGTTTCTGAGAATTTTCAAAAATTTCAAAAATTTGGCTAACACCCTAAATTTTTGAAAAATTTCGCCATAACCTCCCCTACACCGGGAGCATCGGGGAATTTCAAATAGCTTCCCCGGTCCTTCAGATCTCAAAAAGAAAAAGAAAAAGCCAAGCGGCTAGCCAATTGGCTCACAAAATCATCATCACCCAAACAAAACAGGAAATTATGTAGTAAACATGTACCTATTTTGTCGGGCAAACAAATTTTATTCTCTGGCTCTAGCCTCCTTGCTATGACCTGTTCAATGTAAGTATATGTATATGCAAGCAAATGCGACTAATTTCAATACAATTCAATATTCGATTCAATTAGGCTAAATGGCTAAAAATTAGCAAACAAATAAACAAACAACACAAACATCAATCAATTAGTGAATTAGAGTTTCAAATTCATAATTTGATACATAGTCAAAAATCAGATTTTTGATGCCAAATCACAACAATAGGCCCTATCTAATTTTGGTTCTCACACCAGTCTAATGGAAATATATAGATATCACACCTTCGAAACACAAATATAAATATTGATAATGCGGCCGCATTACCAAAATTATCTCCGGGCGACTAGAGTGTGATTCTATATCTATCCAGTATATTAAAATTTCAAATACACGTTTGCAAGGCGTATATGCAAAAATTTTGTATACTGAACTGTCCAAATCAATATAAATAAATAATCAAATACGAATAATTGATTTAAATTTTCAAAACAAAATTTGTTTTCATTTTTAAAAATATACTCTTCACACTCGTTCTAGGATACTTCTGATCCCATCTCTAACGAGTCATTCCCATTGGATATTACTAATCCAATATCTGATGAATTCTTTCGTATGGTTCTAATGTGCCTTGTTCTCTGAGCTTTGTAAACCAAAGCTCTGATACCACGATGAAACGACCCGAACTTCCCCGGCCTCCGAAGAGAAGAGAAAGAACGAATTGTTTGAGAACACGACAAATCAGGACGCATATAGAAGAACATTTCATTGTATATTACAACAATGCATCAGATTACAAGAATATACAGAGTATAAATGAATATTACACAGAAATATCAGAGATTTAAATTACATATAAATACATAGCAGCGGAAAATAATACAATACACAACTGAAGGAGATATACGGATACAAAGCTTTCCGGATATCGTTCCAGCTGTAAACCAGGATCCTGTGAATATAAATCTGCAAAACCAAAACTACTAGCTGCCCGTGTCAAAATAAGGGCACCCAGAGTTTAGGTTAAAACAATAAACTCCAGGTCAGTCATGGGACTGGTGTGAGAACTAAAACAATTAATCTTTATTTTTAAAGTTAGGTAAAACAAGGGACCACGCCGTATAACACGGAACGGGTTTCCTCCCAAGAATACCAGTGCATAAAACAAATAGCGCAATGCTAAATAAAGAAAAATGAAGCTGTTATAAGACCCAGGTCCTATCACACAATGCAACGCAAGCCGGGGGATAGGGTTTTCCCTTATAACAGCCAAAGAATGCTTGATACGTTTAAAACAAATCATTTGATACTACTATAAGTGCATAGTGTATAAAACAACTTCAAATCATAAGTATCAATCATAGGCGGCATGGGTACCATATATCATGTCGCCATACTAGTTCTACAATTAAAACCGCAAATGTCACGTATTTGGAAATTGGATTTCCATCTATGAACCGAGGCAAAAGATAGTCCTCAACCGATTCGAGACGCTCTAGCCCGCCCCTCAGGCAAGTACTCTGTCAAGCCTTTGGATCGTCAGGGCCGGTCCACCGATGTGGATTAAACTTAAACCCTGAACATGCGTTCCCCCGCCCTATGGGGCGTAAATGAGCCAACGAATGACTCCATCGGACCCAGATCGTCCGATCAAACCGAGGCGCCTCGCAACAGCAACAACCACATAAGTCAAAGTCGTCAGGGCGTGTAAAACCACTGACGCCACTTTTTAGCTAGAAGGAAACGCATGCCCTCCCTGAGGTCCGTCTCCCGTTTTTGGTTCATACCGGGTGTGAAACTCGCGAATTCACGTTACACAAAGCTGTGCCACATAGGCTGTGCTTTGATCATCACCACAAGACTTTGCTTTTCAACAGAAGCCTCGATCTACTGCCACTTAGGCATGCCACACAGGCAATTCACTCTATGTGTTTGATATCCATCAGTATATAACCCCTGAGCTCGTATGTCTCAGAGAAGGGCGTTAAGCAAGAGAATAAATTCTCCGCCGCCAAACAGATATATATTTAATAGAAATCAATCACACAGACTAAAATCCAATGTCAGACACACAGTCCATTTACAAGTCCGTTCTGGGTCTGAACGAAACCGGAGGCACCTAGTACCCCGCATATCCATTGATCTCCAAGTACGTCTGGACGATCACCAACTGTTTCCATCTTCTTGGGTGTACAGCCCAATCAAGATCATCAGTAATCACCCAAACGACGTGAAGACTTCCGGTCTTCGACCATCGTCTTCATCTTCGACACCACGTCGAATCAGTTATTCAGAATGGGATAAACCCGGTCTTTCTGAATAACTCGCGTATATATTATAAAAGTGTTACACAAACACAACATACGCCTCATTCCAATTCAGAATATTCTTTTATTCAAATATTCCTATACTTTGGGAAAAGTTCCCATTAATTTTATCCAAGATAAATTCTTTAAATTTATTCTTTAGTCTCCTTTGAATATCAATTCAAACTAGTCGGGATTAGCGAACCACACCGAAGAAATCATTTATTTTATTTCCCAATCCCAACCTATTCATCCCATGAAGTAAAACTGGTTATACTTCATATCTAACACCACGGTGTAATCGGTAAATTCAATTACCATTTCACGTTCAAATCTAATTAAAGATTTAACTATCGCCTGGAGTAAAACTGGTGATACTCCATTCTCGATCTTTTCAATCTAATTAAAGATTCATTAAAACTTCACTTAGTTTTAATATTTCTCTGGGTTAAAGAATCAGTGTCATTTAAAAAAAAAGTTCACGATAAACCCAAAATCACATTCATTAATTATCGGGTTAAAGAACGAGTGTTATTTAAAACACTGTTCACGATAAACCCAAAAATCAATATCAATTCAATTCCAATGAAATCTCATTTAATTGGTACACTTCATTAAATCCAAATAAAAAGATTTAATCTTTTCACAACTGGGTTCAAGAACAGTGTTAGTGAAGACACCATTCACGACAAACCCACATCACATTTGATATTCAATACAAGGCTCTGAATAGAAAATATATCGGCTTATATTCAATATCAAATTCTACGATTAACAAATGTCGTATTGAAATAACGATATAAATGTATATCTTTCAAATTCCCATAACAACATCTGTATAATCACGAATTCCAACATCGAAATATTCCGAAGACAATTTCGATTCAAATCCACTCCAATGCAATCATTGGAAATTCTGGTTATTTTTAAAACCCTTTTCAAATTCAATTTATTTATTTACAAATAAATAGAATTATATTTCTAGTTCAAAACTAGTTCATTTCGATAAAAATCTATTTTTATCTTTTCAAATATGGAGTTTTTCATCCCAAATCTTCACAAATCATTTCTTATGATTTTACACAAATTATTACTATTTTTAATAATTTTATCAAGGCCCGTACAGTCGATTTCCACCAATGGCCATCGAACTGCACTTACAGCGACCTTTTTCAAATTTGATTTGGACATAATTCCAAATCCAACCGTTAGATTTCTAATTTCTCACATTTGTTAGAAAGCTCTCTTCGATACGAACCCAACGGTTCCGGTTTTAGGAGAATCCGACGGTCGGATCTCCCGTAATGTCCGTTGGAAATCAATGGTCGAAATTCGCGAACTACCGCGGCGCGGCGCGTTCTATTCAGGCCATTATATTATATATATAATATATATATAATATATTTCGTCGATTTCTATTTAAAACGAATTATATAAATAGTTTTAAATTCGTTTCAAAAGCCATTTCAACTTCCTTTTCAATTCAAATCAAAATTGAATTCTTCTTTATAAATTCGTTTTAAAATTCCTTTCTATTCAATTCAAATTTCAATTCAATTTGAATTCATATTCAATTCAATTCATTTTGAAATCGTTTTCAATTCAATTCATTTCGAAATCGTTTTCAATTCAATTCATTTCGAAATCGTTTTCAATTCAATTCATTTTGAAATCGTTTTCAATTCTATTCATTTCGAAATCGTTTTCAATTCAATTCATTTCGAAATCGTTTTCAATTCAATTCATTTCGAAATCGTTTTCAATTCAATTCATTTCGAAATCGTTTTCAATTCAATTCATTTCGAAATCGTTTTCAATTCAATTCATTTCGAAATCGTTTTAAATTCAATTCATTTCGAAATCGTTTTCAATTCAATTCATTTCAAAATGAATAAAACCGATATAAATATCGTTTACGTCAAAATAGCGTCAATCTAATCAACACGGCTTCATATGTTTCTATTTTCAAATATTTCTATTTCGAATATTTCTATCTCAAATATTTCTTTTCAAATATTTCCTTTTACAAATATTCTATTTTCAAATATTTCTTTTCGAAACTGGAATGAGGCCCAATCAATTACCATATAATGTTAATTATATGGATTTTCTACAACACATGTATATATCAACAACGATGAATAGTCAACCATCATCCAAAGTGCATTCTACACTGTATAAGCATCAAATATAAATATTCAACGCTTATAACAGCCTGTCAATCGATCGATCGACATATTTAATCAATCAGGATGAGTGAACTTCAAATTTCATCCTAACACCCGTGTGGGGTTTCAGACAATCAAACACATTTTATTTGTGCAGTTGGGCGATGTGTAAAATTTATCGTCCCAATCAATGTCCTTCAAATAGGTGTACATAAACAAACCGTTCGGTTTGTAAATGAATATTTATTTACTCACATTCACGTTAAAAATTATATTTTTAACGATAAAACATTTTATTTCAACATATGAATTTCTATTCGATTCATTTCTTCGATAAAATGATATTTTTATTTTTCTAACTTATTTTAGAAAATTTCGGCGGCATAACGGCACGATACTAGAAATGGGACAAGGCCTAGCCTAATCCCCGGTCTAGTGAAGGCCCACGCCATTCACACATCAATCATATCAATTTTATTATGCAAACCTCAAAATTTGGAGTAAGAGTCTAACCTAGCCTTACTCCTTCGCCTTATAACGGCGCACGTCTAATCCTAACCAATTTATCGATTCTATTTTTCACACCACAAACCACATTCAAACCAATATCACAATCAATAACCAAACAGCCAAACAAACAAGTCCATGGTCTGTGGACGATTGTGTCGGGTGCTACTAAACACCGTCTGCATCCTAGTATATATATATATATATATATATCTATATAACTAGAAAAGAAATTGAAAGGTGAGAAATTCTCACCGATAGCTATCCTAGCTCCACGGCACTTCTAATGCAGGAAATCTTCGCCAACTCGCCTTTTGTCGCTTTCGTTGTCCGCTTTCACTACATATGTAAAAATCGAATTTTACCTCGCTATTCCATATATAAAAATCATATTTTTATCTCGAAGTTCAACATATAAAAATTCTATTTTTAATCCGAAGTTCAACATATAAAAATTCTATTTTTAATTCGAAGTTCAACATATAAAAATCCTATTTTCAATCCGAAGTTCAACATATAAAAATCCTATTTTCAATCCGAAGTTCAACATATAAAAATCCCATTTTCAATCCGAAGTTCAACATATAAAAATCCTATTTTTATTTCGAAGTTCACTATATAAAAATCATATTTTTATTTCGAAGTTCACTATATAAAAATCATATTTTTATTTCGAAGTTCACTATATAAAAATCATATTTTTATTTCGAAGTTCACTATATAAAAATCATACTTTTATTTCGAAGTTCACTATATAAAAATCATATTTTTATTTCGAAGTTCACTATATAAAAATCATATTTTTATTTCGAAGTTCACTATATAAAAATCATATTTTTATTTCGAAGTTCACTATATAAAAATCATATTTTTATTTCGAAGCTCACTATATAAAAATCATATTTTTATTTCGAAGTTCACTATATAAAAATCATATTTTTATTTCGAAGTTCACTATATAAAAATTATATTTTTATTTCGAAGTTCACTATATAAAAATTATATTTTTATCATATATATATATTAGATATCAAATCTTTTATTATCATTCTATTGGTAAAAATTATATTTTTACATATCAAAAACCATATCTTTAATATATAGAAACATCCTATCTTCCTCTATAAAGATCTAACCTTTTCTACGTTAAAGATTAACCCCCCTTTTTTTTATAAAATAATGTTGGTTTAAAGAAAACAATACTTTAAATAAAACAAAATAATAAATAAAAGGTAGAAGGCTCACTGTTGTGTCCTGGAGGTGTAGGGTTGCAGCTGACTGGTCTGAGACGGCGGAGCTCGTCGGAGCTGGTGACAGGAGGGCGCGGGTCCAAGGCTTGGGTGTTGGGGTTCGGTTTGGGGACCCACGAGATGGAGAGAGGAAGGAGGGAGTGGCCAACGGCCGGAGGAGGGATGGGGGTTGGCGCCAGCGACGGCGATCGTCGTGGGGCGTACATCGTGGAGCGGCGGCCTAGGGGTTAGGGATGACATCGATTTGACGCGGAGGCGGAGGACAGGCGGACGGGAAGAAGAAGGGGGAGGCGCTCGAACGAGCGGCGGTGGTGGCATCGCGATCCTCCGCGGTTTTCCACTTTTTTTTTTCTGCCTAAATTCGATTTGGAAATAAAAAGGGGGGGAGGGGCCAGAACGAAATAAAAGGGGGAGAAGAGAGATAATTAATTTTTTTATTTTTTTATTTTAATTGCAAAAAGTTGACTTTTACATACGACCTCTAAACGAGGTCCACCGCCTGTCGTCCATAGCGTTTCACCCCCATTCCGAACACAATGGGATATGTACCGCAAGCTGAATCGACCGTTTCGATCAGTTTCCGTTGCATTTACATTTAAATCACTATATTGAATTTTAAACGTACATTTCAAATTACCGGGGTCGCATACTAACTAGAAAAATTCCCGAAAAATATTTTCTAGCTTCGTATTGACGATACGGTCCTAACAAAACTAGTTTCGTCGAATTCTGAGACCGTTGGAAAAATGGCCAATTTCCAGTCGATTAAAATCAACTAAAACTGGTCAAACGCGTTTTCCTTTGCCACGCCCACATATTGATTCGAAAAATTATGAAATTTGAAACCTAGCAATAACTTCACATCACGGACCCAACAAAACTGGTTTCATCGAAATCCGAGGTCATTTGCAAAATGTCCATTTTTAAGGGCCTGAATTCCATAGCGATTATTCAGAATTTTCAACTGGACATATCTTTTGATTCCCGATATGAAATCTTGATTTTTCGGATTCGTTGGGAAGATATTATCAATTAGATCCTATCATTTTTGGTTTCACTAAAATCCGGATTGTTTTGCACCCGGTACATTCAATTGAAGTTTGAAATCGAATTATCGAACTACCGCGCCATTTTCAATTCCATTTATAATTATATATAAATATTTATATTCTAACGACGACGCGTATAAATATATACGTTCGAATTATATTCAAAATAAATTTCTCGTCGATATTATTTAAAATAATTCATTTTAAATAATCAAAATTCACTAAAATTGTCAAAATAAAAATTTTAAACTGGCCCAGATTTTCCGGGTTATTACAATCTCCCCCACTTAAAACTTTTCGTCCCCGAAAAGGAACAAAGTCGAAAATGGTTTGATCATTCAACTCTACGTTCTATCTGGCTTCCATTCTCCAACTTTTCAGTTTCTGAGAATTTTCAAAAATTTCAAAAATTTGGCTAACACCCTAAATTTTTGAAAAATTTCGCCATAACCTCCCCTGCACCAGGAGCATCGGGGAATTTCAAATAGCTTCCCCGGTCCTTCAGATCTCAAAAAGAAAAAGAAAAAGCCAAGCGGCTAGCCAATAGGCTCACAAAATCATCATCACCCAAACAAAACAGGAAATTATGTAGTAAACATGTACCTATTTTGTCGGGCAAACAAATTTTATTCTCTGGCTCTAGCCTCCTTGCTATGACCTGTTCAATGTAAGTATATGTATATGCAAGCAAATGCGACTAATTTCAATACAATTCAATATTCGATTCAATTAGGCTAAATGGCTAAAAATTAGCAAACAAATAAACAAACAACACAAACATCAATCAATTAGTGAATTAGAGTTTCAAATTCATAATTTGATACATAGTCAAAAATCAGTTTTTTGATGCCAAATCACAACAATAGGCCCTATCTAATTTTGGTTCTCACACCAGTCTAATGGAAATATATAGATATCACACCTTCGAAACACAAATATAAATATTGATAATGCGGCCGCATTACCAAAATTATCTCCGGGCGACTAGAGTGTGATTCTATATCTATCCAGTATATTAAAATTTCAAATACACGTTTGCAAGGCGTATATGCAAAATTTTTATATACTGAACTGTCCAAATCAATATAAATAAATAATCAAATACGAATAATTGATTTAAATTTTCAAAACAAAATTTGTTTTCATTTTTAAAAATATACTCTTCACACTCGTTCTAGGATATGTAAAGGCCCGCAAATCCGTGCTACCTGAGTTGACTAAATACACCACAAGTCCAACTCAAATTGCACAGAAATACGACTCATTATTAGAAAGAAGTTAGAGGATGAGAAATAGAAAGAAAGAAATATCAGAATAGGAGAAAACGAAGATCACAACTCACAGCGGAACGAATAAAATATATTCTATAACATAAGCTTTGAAATACAAATCTGTTTTGTACATATACACATACCATCATCAGAGTACACATAACATTTGATTCAGCGGAAGTAACTCTAAATAACTAACGTTGAAGCCTCCAGCTTCAAGCTCCTCCAAGTGTATCTGTAAAAGCCTGAAACACTTGACTGCCCGTACAAATTTGGGCACCCAAGAGTTTAGGGAAAACAAAACAAAATAAACTCTGGGTCAGTCATGGGACTGGTGTGAGTAAACTCCAACCACTTGTTTAACTTTCAAGACTCTTTTCGGAAGAAAAGATAATAGTAAGACCAACCCACACATAAACATGGACGGTTTTTACCTTACTATAACCCAAAACACTTTGATACAAAAATCCAGTGATATTATAATAATGTCTACATCAAGTAAATAACCAAATAGTAGAACGCTTGCATCTCACGCTCCACATATATAGTATATAATCAAAAACCGCATGGCGCTTATTGGAGATTGGATTTCCAACATGACAAGGTATGGGACCACCTTCCGATGATGTATCTCTAGAGGCAAATACACCTGGGTTCAACAAGAACATCTTGCAACCCGGCCCACACATGACCGACCACTCATTTCGCTTGAGTGTATCGAATGTATATCACCAACGGTTGGACTCAAACCACCGTTTCCCGAATGGGCAGAATCGATAGATTTAGAAACAAAAGGAATTTCTCTAGATAGGTGATTATACACCCTAATGGGTGCGACCCACATAGCCATGCTGCCTGCCCGATTTTTGTCCTTTCCCGGTTGTTGAGGCCTGAGGCTACGCATACTTACCATTCATTGATAGCACAATCACTTTGAATGCCACATTGTCAGATCCGTTAATCACTAGTTGATTTTGCACAAATATTCTGGATATTATGCTAAGGGATAAATCCGTTGCAACCATATATATTCATACAGACCAACCCATTTGATCATTGGAAATACTTTGTCAGACATTCGTCCATTTACGTTCGTTCTGGGATTGAACGAAACCGAAGGCACTATTTCTATAAATAGATAAGCCCTTGCACTTTACTCCGTCTTCAATATATTCAGCATACTTGGTTCGCAACGCTTATGCCGATACGGAGTGGTTCTTCGGATAATACTCCAACCGGTCTCTCCATATTGACAACGATGGTCAAAAACTTCGATAGTTTGTGATTTAACTATCGAATAAAAACAAGTGTTCATCCAAACATATCAAACAAATCACTGGGCCCTTTAATTAATATTTCATTAATTAAATCTCTTCTCCATTTTCTCAATCAATATTTGTTAGCCAAATATTTTCAATAATCACCTTGCCTCTTATACCATTTTTGATTTCGTTTCCTTATCGAATTCTATATATATCGATATATAGATTTCAAATTGTCAAATTTCTTAAAAATATTCTAACTCCTTAAATTCCCGGAAAAATTCGCCATAACCTCCCCTGTATCGGGAGCATCGGGAAATTTCAAATAGCATCCCGGTATCTTCTAATCTCAAAAAGAAAAAGAAGAAGCCAAGCGGCTAGCCGATACGGCGCATAAAACTCATATATGAATTAAACATGTACCTTTTTGTCGGGCACATAAATTTAAATCTTCATATACTCCATCCCATACCTGTCCAACACCTGTTCACCTGTTTTCAATTCAATTCAACACTATCTAATCGTTTGAATTCAGTTCGCCCATTTATTCTTTAATTAGTCATTTTGCCTATTTCACTTCTTTGTTGAACATAACATGTTCAAACAAAATGTTTAACTCGTTCATAACTAAATTGAATTTCAATTTCAATTCTAGTTCTCTTTTCTATTTCGAATATAAATTCTCAAATCGAATTCACTAATTCAAAACCCCAAAACCCCTTCGAAAATTCGTTAACTAATTTCTATCCAATTTAGTTAATTCTATTAAATAAATCAAAATCTGGTTTCTGTTTCAAAAATCATATTCATTTACACAACTTGAATTCGCATATATTTTACAACTCAACTCTGAAATTTTCTAAATAGAAACTTCGGATTTTATTCGCTTAAAATCCTTTTATAATATTAAATAAACCATTTTGGTCGTTAAATAGTTCTGGCGCTGTTTTTCTAAAAATTTGATTTTTACATATCTCAAAATCTATACGACGAAATTCAGATTTTTCTCCTTCATTAGAAAACTATTATCAAACCGGTCCTGACGTTTCTTGTTTCGAAGAATTCCGACTTCAATTGAGTCCTGTATACTCGATTGAAGCTCGAATCGCTATTTTACGAACTGCAGCGCTGCGGCGAGTTCGTTTTAATTATATTTATAAAAATATATATAAACTTTTAAACTTCTAAACTTCTTTAAATATAAATTCAACTCCATTTAACTCTGCTTGATTCAAATTCAAATCTCACTTTTATTTGAATTCTAAATTCAAATTCCAATTCCTTTTCCATTTGGTATTCAAATTCAATATTTGAATCCTTATTTCAATTCAAATTCAATACCTGAATTCATTTGAATTCTTTTATTCAAACTCTATTTTTAAATTCCATTTGAACTTCTTATATTCCAATTTCTATATTTGAATTCTATTTGAAATTCAAATATTCAACTCCTTTTTAAATTCTATATTCAGAATTCCATAATTTAAAACCCATTTGAATTTCATATTCAAATCCCATAGATCAAATCCTATTTGAATTCAATTTGAATCTCTTATATTCAAATTCCATTTTCCATTTCCGACCTCATTTGAATTTCTAATATTCAAATTCATTTTAATTTCCTTGAATTCAAATTCCATTCCAAAACCCTTTGGATTTCCTATTTGAAATCCTATTTGAAATTCCATTTCCCATTCTACTTTGAAATTCTATTTTCAAAGTTTATTTCAAATTCTATTTTGAAATCTCATATTCAAATTTCTACTTGCATTTCTGTATTCAATTCCATGTTCAAATTAAATACTCGAATTTCTATTTCAAATCTCAATTCAAATTTCATATTTGAATTTCATTTCAAAACTCTAGTCAAATTTCATATTTCAATTCTTCTTTGAAATTCTATATTTCAAATTCTATTCAATTCTTCTTTGAAACTCTACATTTCAAATTCTATTTTGAGATTCTATATTCAAATCTTTATTTGAATTTCTTTATTCGAATTCCTTTGAATTCAAATTTTATTTTAATCTCCCGAATTCAAATTCTATTTTTTCATTGTAATTTCGTCTATTCAAATTCTATTTGAACTTTTAATTGAATTTCTAATATTCAATCTCCTCTTAAAATTCAAATATTTAAACTTCTTTTAAAAATTCAAATGTTATACTCAAATTTCATTTGAGTTATATATTTAAAAATTCCATTTCACATCCTACTTGAAATTTCATTTCAAATTCCAATTTTCACGCTTGTATTTCTATTTTCGAATTATCAAATGATAATTCTTTTTCACTTCATTTATAACTTCGTTATAAAAGAACTATTTATAAACTTCGCTTATAAAGAAACTACTTGTTTTATTTTTCAAAAACAAGTTTAAATCTTTATTTCCTTTTAAAAATTCAAATTCTATTTAAAATAGAATTTTCCCTTTAAAATCTCCAATATCCTTTTTACGATATTTTTAAAGATCATTACTTAAGCCCAGTGATAAAACACACAAAGCAACCAATTATTTATTTTTCTAACACATCATATATAACAATATATATGCAAACAAATAAACAAACAGATAATATATTTTTGAGGAATCCAGTTGGATTCCTCCAACCTGTTTTCCTGCATCCACAGATGTTAGCACATAAATAATACCCATTCTGCTTCGTGGCAGAATATCGCGGTATAGAAGGTCATCCACTAATCATAGCGTGGGGCGTATAGGGTAATCATCCGCTATGAACTGCGGGCATCCGCTAATGAGACTGCGGGAATCCAACCAATCAATTAACCCAATATATATATATATAGCCTAAATAACTAATATATATAAAACAACCATAAAACATGCACACAAGCAACAGACAATTATTTTTAATGAAATAAAAATAATTCTAAAGGTGAGTGAGATTTACTCACCGCGATTTTCCTTTGCCAAATATCCAATTTGATTCAACTCGTCCCAGCCACAAATCATCTCGAATTGTCTTGAATGAATTTATTCCTACGATATTTTATTTTATCTGACGATTAAATGATTATTAATTTAAATCAACCACAATCATAATTAAATTATTTATGTTGTGTATTCCTAAAATTTCCAGTAAAAAGTATACCTTAATATCACATTCTCAGTTAGCATGACTTTACATATATATTTATGTATTTATAAACTTGGTACCATTTAAAAAAAAAATGTCATTATATAATTTAAAATACTAAATTAAATTAGTAAATTACCTTACTTTGATTCCCGACCATTTTCAGCAAATCCTTTTTCCCCCAAAATAGCCTGAAACCACCGCGAGCCATCTGCTATCCTCACCACAATCCGCCATCTTCCCAAACTTCCCAATTCAGAGAACGAACTCCCCTGTCAGTCGTACTCCCCATCTAAGGTTGAAATCCCCACCGAACCCTTGAATCCCATCATCGTACCTCCTTTAAGATGGTCAGAACACCCACCGAGCCGCATCCCGTGACCAACATCGCCCTCGACTTCACCGTCGATTTCAACAACGTGCCCTCCCCACATCATCGATCAACCTTGCACTTCGTCCTTCATTATCAGTACAAACTGTCATCGCCTGGCACCAATTTAGATTATCACGCATCGCACCTTCTGACATCGAGGTGCTCCTCTGAAATTGATGTGCCTTAGATAGTCGCGACTCCCTCCCCTTGAACTCGCGCCGCACCCTTTTCTTTGAATTTTGCTAAATCAACTTTTGTTTTCGAATTGGAGAAAGAGGGGTTACGGTTTCAATTTTTGACTGCAAGGAGGAAATGAATCGAACTTTTGTTTTCCGTGGTTTAGAAAAGGAACTAACGAGGGTTTATATAGGTGTGGATTGGGGAACAAATGGTACGAGCCATTAATTTGCTGTTTCGTTGATACTGAAAGAGGGAGAAAAGAATTTTTGCTCGAGAAAGGAAATAGGCTGCGAGATTTTCATATGTAGGTCGGCTGATTTAATTCCTTTGATTTGATTTTTTTTTTTTTTTTTTTTATAATAAAATATTTCACGGTCCCTTAAATTCAAATCTCGAACCACTATTAAATCGTAACGAGTAACGTTGCTAATGTTATTCATCATTCTAAATTCAACGGAAGGAGTTCTGAAATTAAATTGTGAGAAGATGACAATTTGAATTAACGATTTAAATTAAATTTGATTTAAAATATAAATGGTTTCAAACAAATTTTAAATTTTCGATAACTATCGTTATAATTCAATATATAATTTATATTAGCCATTTGAATCACTCAGAATCCATTATAAATTCAAATTGAATTATTTCAGTTCTCGTATTTCGATAATTCACTATAAAAATTCTTTTATATTGTTAATTCAATATTTAAACGATACTAAATATTTAGAATAAACTGTTCAAAAATCTGGGTCGTTACATTCTTCCCCCCTTAAAATAATTTCGTCCTCGAAATTGCTAAGGTAGGAAAATGGTACAAATCTATTACTTTTCAAAAACTCACCTATGTTGAAACCCAACTCCTCTTATTTTAACAAATTCAATTCCACCAAAACTTTTGGTCTTCCTTCATTTGATTCGAATGATCTACGATCAATCCATTTATATCCAATCTATATTCTATTAAACCAATTCAAATTGATTTAAATTAATTCATTCACTTCGACCCATTTAACTAGCTTAAGTTAAATTCCAATTCCAAAATCCAAATCCCTGGGTTTTCTTTTCAAATTCTTTTGAAATCCCATAAATATATACATATATTTATTTTCTTTTCAAATTCAAAACATTTGAATTCTCAATCTACTTGTTTTCTTCCAAAACAAATTTCCATCAAAAACTTTTCTAAGGCAGCAATTCATCACTTAGAAACTCGGAAATGAACACTGATGATGTTGCAATCATCATCAGAATTATTTCCCAGCCACTGAAGTGAGTTCAGTGCTTTAATTATTTCAAAATCCATTCAAATATGATTTTCTTTCAAATCCTTTAAAACAAATCTATATTATTTAATATACTTTGAAAAATATTTTTCAACTTCCCAGGATTTTGAATTCTCAATTCTGGTTCTGAATTCAATTTTGATTCATCTCAATTGTATATCTTATTCATATACAAGTTTAGTTTGGTTATAAATAACCATTTCAATTTTATAATCTCGTTGGATTATAAAGTCAACATCCAACATATCCATATAATATAATAATTTCAAAAAATTATTCTTTCTATATTAAAATAGAAATTTTTGGGTAAAATTATTTCATTTACCCACTTTAAAACAATACTGTGTCGAGTTTCTCTGTCCAAGTGTTTAGAAATTCCTATCGACTTTGTGGCGTCCCACTATCCGACCAGAATTCATAAACCACTCACAGACTAGTCAACACAATATAGAACAACCTTTATATCAATTTACAAATACGCTCTCTCGTATATATATGCTTAACTCATTCTAGAGTACTACTGACCCTATCTCTAATGAGCACATGCCTCACAAGCCTAGGTGTTCGCTCAACCTAAGCTCTGATACCAACTGTAAAGGCCCGCAAATCCGTGCTACCTGAGTTGACTAAATACACCACAAGTCCAACTCAAATTGCACAGAAATACGACTCATTATTAGAAAGAAGTTAGAGGATGAGAAATAGAAAGAAAGAAATATCAGAATAGGAGAAAACGAAGATCACAACTCACAGCGGAACGAATAAAATATATTCTATAACATAAGCTTTGAAATACAAATCTGTTTTGTACATATACACATACCATCATCAGAGTACACATAACATTTGATTCAGCGGAAGTAACTCTAAATAACTAACGTTGAAGCCTCCAGCTTCAAGCTCCTCCAAGTGTATCTGTAAAAGCCTGAAACACTTGACTGCCCGTACAAATTTGGGCACCCAAGAGTTTAGGGAAAACAAAACAAAATAAACTCTGGGTCAGTCATGGGACTGGTGTGAGTAAACTCCAACCACTTGTTTAACTTTCAAGACTCTTTTCGGAAGAAAAGATAATAGTAAGACCAGCCCACACATAAACATGGACGGTTTTTACCTTACTATAACCCAAAACACTTTGATACAAAAATCCAGTGATATTATAATAATGTCTACATCAAGTAAATAACCAAATAGTAGAACGCTTGCATCTCACGCTCCACATATATAGTATATAATCAAAAACCGCATGGCGCTTATTGGAGATTGGATTTCCAACATGAAAAGGTATGGGACCACCTTCCGATGATGTATCTCTAGAGGCAAATACACCTGGGTTCAACAAGAACATCTTGCAACCCGGCCCACACATGACCGACCACTCATTTCGCTTGAGTGTATCGAATGTATATCACCAACGGTTGGACTCAAACCACCGTTTCCCGAATGGGCAGAATCGATAGATTTAGAAACAAAAGGAATTTCTCTAGATAGGTGATTATACACCCTAATGGGTGCGACCCACATAGCCATGCTGCCTGCCCGATTTTTGTCCTTTCCCGGTTGTTGAGGCCTGAGGCTACGCATACTTACCATTCATTGATAGCACAATCACTTTGAATGCCACATTGTCAGATCCGTTAATCACTAGTTGATTTTGCACAAATATTCTGGATATTATGCTAAGGGATAAATCCGTTGCAACCATATATATTCATACAGACCAACCCATTTGATCATTGGAAATACTTTGTCAGACATTCGTCCATTTACGTTCGTTCTGGGATTGAACGAAACCGAAGGCACTATTTCTATAAATAGAAAAGCCCTTGCACTTTACTCCGTCTTCAATATATTCAGCATACTTGGTTCGCAACGCTTATGCCGATACGGAGTGGTTCTTCGGATAATACTCCAACCGGTCTCTCCATATTGACAACGATGGTCAAAAACTTCGATAGTTTGTGATTTAACTATCGAATAAAAACAAGTGTTCATCCAAACATATCAAACAAATCACTGGGCCCTTTAATTAATATTTCATTAATTAAATCTCTTCTCCATTTTCTCAATCAATATTTGTTAGCCAAATATTTTCAATAATCACCTTGCCTCTTATGCCATTTTTGATTTCGTTTCCTTATCGAATTCTATATATATCGATATATAGATTTCAAATTGTCAAATTTCTTAAAAATATTCTAACTCCTTAAATTCCCGGAAAAATTCGCCATAACCTCCCCTGTATCGGGAGCATCGGGAAATTTCAAATAGCATCCCGGTATCTTCTAATCTCAAAAAGAAAAAGAAGAAGCCAAGCGGCTAGCCGATACGGCGCATAAAACTCATATATGAATTAAACATGTACCTTTTTGTCGGGCACATAAATTTAAATCTTCATATACTCCATCCCATACCTGTCCAACACCTGTTCACCTGTTTTCAATTCAATTCAACACTATCTAATCGTTTGAATTCAGTTCGCCCATTTATTCTTTAATTAGTCATTTTGCCTATTTCACTTCTTTGTTGAACATAACATGTTCAAACAAAATGTTTAACTCGTTCATAACTAAATTGAATTTCAATTTCAATTCTAGTTCTCTTTTCTATTTCGAATATAAATTCTCAAATCGAATTCACTAATTCAAAACCCCAAAACCCCTTCGAAAATTCGTTAACTAATTTCTATCCAATTTAGTTAATTCTATTAAATAAATCAAAATCTGGTTTCTGTTTCAAAAATCATATTCATTTACACAACTTGAATTCGCATATATTTTACAACTCAACTCTGAAATTTTCTAAATAGAAACTTCGGATTTTATTCGCTTAAAATCCTTTTATAATATTAAATAAACCATTTTGGTCGTTAAATAGTTCTGCCGCTGTTTTTCTAAAAATTTGATTTTTACATATCTCAAAATCTATACGACGAAATTCAGATTTTTCTCCTTCATTAGAAAACTATTATCAAACCGGTCCTGACGTTTCTTGTTTCGAAGAATTCCGACTTCAATTGAGTCCTGTATACTCGATTGAAGCTCGAATCGCTATTTTACGAACTGCAGCGCTGCGGCGAGTTCGTTTTAATTATATTTATAAAAATATATATAAACTTTTAAACTTCTAAACTTCTTTAAATATAAATTCAACTCCATTTAACTCTGCTTGATTCAAATTCAAATCTCACTTTTATTTGAATTCTAAATTCAAATTCCAATTCCTTTTCCATTTGGTATTCAAATTCAATATTTGAATCCTTATTTCAATTCAAATTCAATACCTGAATTCATTTGAATTCTTTTATTCAAACTCTATTTTTAAATTCCATTTGAACTTCTTATATTCCAATTTCTATATTTGAATTCTATTTGAAATTCAAATATTCAACTCCTTTTTAAATTCTATATTCAGAATTCCATAATTTAAAACCCATTTGAATTTCATATTCAAATCCCATAGATCAAATCCTATTTGAATTCAATTTGAATCTCTTATATTCAAATTCCATTTTCCATTTCCGACCTCATTTGAATTTCTAATATTCAAATTCATTTTAATTTCCTTGAATTCAAATTCCATTCCAAAACCCTTTGGATTTCCTATTTGAAATCCTATTTGAAATTCCATTTCCCATTCTACTTTGAAATTCTATTTTCAAAGTTTATTTCAAATTCTATTTTGAAATCTCATATTCAAATTTCTACTTGCATTTCTGTATTCAATTCCATGTTCAAATTAAATACTCGAATTTCTATTTCAAATCTCAATTCAAATTTCATATTTGAATTTCATTTCAAAACTCTAGTCAAATTTCATATTTCAATTCTTCTTTGAAATTCTATATTTCAAATTCTATTCAATTCTTCTTTGAAACTCTACATTTCAAATTCTATTTTGAGATTCTATATTCAAATCTTTATTTGAATTTCTTTATTCGAATTCCTTTGAATTCAAATTTTATTTTAATCTCCCGAATTCAAATTCTATTTTTTCATTGTAATTTCGTCTATTCAAATTCTATTTGAACTTTTAATTGAATTTCTAATATTCAATCTCCTCTTAAAATTCAAATATTTAAACTTCTTTTAAAAATTCAAATGTTATACTCAAATTTCATTTGAGTTATATATTTAAAAATTCCATTTCACATCCTACTTGAAATTTCATTTCAAATTCCAATTTTCACGCTTGTATTTCTATTTTCGAATTATCAAATGATAATTCTTTTTCACTTCATTTATAACTTCGTTATAAAAGAACTATTTATAAACTTCGCTTATAAAGAAACTACTTGTTTTATTTTTCAAAAACAAGTTTAAATCTTTATTTCCTTTTAAAAATTCAAATTCTATTTAAAATAGAATTTTCCCTTTAAAATCTCCAATATCCTTTTTACGATATTTTTAAAGATCATTACTTAAGCCCAGTGATAAAACACACAAAGCAACCAATTATTTATTTTTCTAACACATCATATATAACAATATATATGCAAACAAATAAACAAACAGATAATATATTTTTGAGGAATCCAGTTGGATTCCTCCAACCTGTTTTCCTGCATCCACAGATGTTAGCACATAAATAATACCCATTCTGCTTCGTGGCAGAATATCGCGGTATAGAAGGTCATCCACTAATCATAGCGTGGGGCGTATAGGGTAATCATCCGCTATGAACTGCGGGCATCCGCTAATGAGACTGCGGGAATCCAACCAATCAATTAACCCAATATATATATATATATAGCCTAAATAACTAATATATATAAAACAACCATAAAACATGCACACAAGCAACAGACAATTATTTTTAATGAAATAAAAATAATTCTAAAGGTGAGTGAGATTTACTCACCGCGATTTTCCTTTGCCAAATATCCAATTTGATTCAACTCGTCCCAGCCACAAATCATCTCGAATTGTCTTGAATGAATTTATTCCTACGATATTTTATTTTATCTGACGATTAAATGATTATTAATTTAAATCAACCACAATCATAATTAAATTATTTATGTTGTGTATTCCTAAAATTTCCAGTAAAAAGTATACCTTAATATCACATTCTCAGTTAGCATGACTTTACATATATATTTATGTATTTATAAACTTGGTACCATTTAAAAAAAAAATGTCATTATATAATTTAAAATACTAAATTAAATTAGTAAATTACCTTACTTTGATTCCCGACCATTTTCAGCAAATCCTTTTTCCCCCAAAATAGCCTGAAACCACCGCGAGCCATCTGCTATCCTCACCATAATCCGCCATCTTCCCAAACTTCCCAATTCAGAGAACGAACTCCCCTGTCAGTCGTACTCCCCATCTAAGGTTGAAATCCCCACCGAACCCTTGAATCCCATCATCGTACCTCCTTTAAGATGGTCAGAACACCCACCGAGCCGCATCCCGTGACCAACATCGCCCTCGACTTCACCGTCGATTTCAACAACGTGCCCTCCCCACATCATCGATCAACCTTGCACTTCGTCCTTCATTATCAGTACAAACTGTCATCGCCTGGCACCAATTTAGATTATCACGCATCGCACCTTCTGACATCGAGGTGCTCCTCTGAAATTGATGTGCCTTAGATAGTCGCGACTCCCTCCCCTTGAACTCGCGCCGCACCCTTTTCTTTGAATTTTGCTAAATCAACTTTTGTTTTCGAATTGGAGAAAGAGGGATTACGGTTTCAATTTTTGACTGCAAGGAGGAAATGAATCGAACTTTTGTTTTCCGTGGTTTAGAAAAGGAACTAACGAGGGTTTATATAGGTGTGGATTGGGGAACAAATGGTACGAGCCATTAATTTGCTGTTTCGTTGATACTGAAAGAGGGAGACAAGAATTTTTGCTCGAGAAAGGAAATAGGCTGCGAGATTTTCATATGTAGGTCGGCTGATTTAATTCCTTTGATTTGATTTTTTTTTTTTTTTTATAATAAAATATTTCACGGTCCCTTAAATTCAAATCTCGAACCACTATTAAATCGTAACGAGTAACGTTGCTAATGTTATTCATCATTCTAAATTCAACGGAAGGAGTTCTGAAATTAAATTGTGAGAAGATGACAATTTGAATTAACGATTTAAATTAAATTTGATTTAAAATATAAATGGTTTCAAACAAATTTTAAATTTTCGATAACTATCGTTATAATTCAATATATAATTTATATTAGCCATTTGAATCACTCAGAATCCATTATAAATTCAAATTGAATTATTTCAGTTCTCGTATTTCGATAATTCACTATAAAAATTCTTTTATATTGTTAATTCAATATTTAAACGATACTAAATATTTAGAATAAACTGTTCAAAAATCTGGGTCGTTACAGGATACTTCTGATCCCATCTCTAACGAGTCATTCCCATTGGATATTACTAATCCAATATCTGATGAATTCTTTCGTATGGTTCTAATGTGCCTTGTTCTCTGAGCTTTGTAAACCAAAGCTCTGATACCACGATGAAACGACCCGAACTTCCCCGGCCTCCGAAGAGAAGAGAAAGAACGAATTGTTTGAGAACACGACAAATCAGGACGCATATAGAAGAACATTTCATTGTATATTACAACAATGCATCAGATTACAAGAATATACAGAGTATAAATGAATATTACACAGAAATATCAGAGATTTAAATTACATATAAATACATAGCAGCGGAAAATAATACAATACACAACTGAAGGAGATATACGGATACAAAGCTTTCGGATATCGTTCCAGCTGTAAACCAGGATCCTGTGAATATAAATCTGCAAAACCAAAACTACTAGCTGCCCGTGTCAAAATAAGGGCACCCAGAGTTTAGGTTAAAACAATAAACTCCAGGTCAGTCATGGGACTGGTGTGAGAACTAAAACAGTTAATCTTTATTTTTAAAGTTAGGTAAAACAAGGGACCACGCCGTATAACACGGAACGGGTTTCCTCCCAAGAATACCAGTGCATAAAACAAACAGCGCAATGCTAAATAAAGAAAAATGAAGCTGTTATAAGACCCAGGTCCTATCACACAATGCAACGCAAGCCGGGGGATAGGGTTTTCCCTTATAACAGCCAAAGAATGCTTGATACGTTTAAAACAAATCATTTGATACTACTATAAGTGCATAGTGTATAAAACAACTTCAAATCATAAGTATCAATCATAGGCGGCATGGGTACCATATATCATGTCGCCATACTAGTTCTACAATTAAAACCGCAAATGTCACGTATTTGGAAATTGGATTTCCATCTATGAACCGAGGCAAAAGATAGTCCTCAACCGATTCGAGACGCTCTAGCCCGCCCCTCAGGCAAGTACTCTGTCAAGCCTTTGGATCGTCAGGGCCGGTCCACCGATGTGGATTAAACTTAAACCCTGAACATGCGTTCCCCCGCCCTATGGGGCGTAAATGAGCCAACGAATGACTCCATCGGACCCGGATCGTCCGATCAAACCGAGGCGCCTCGCAACAGCAACAACCACATAAGTCAAACTCGTCAGGGCGTGTAAAACCACTGACGCCACTTTTTAGCTAGAAGGAAACGCATGCCCTCCCTGAGGTCCGTCTCCCGTTTTTGGTTCATACCGGGTGTGAAACTCGCGAATTCACGTTACACAAAGCTGTGCCACACAGGCTGTGCTTTGATCATCACCACAAGACTTTGCTTTTCAACAGAAGCCTCGATCTACTGCCACTTAGGCATGCCACACAGGCAATTCACTCTATGTGTTTGATATCCATCAGTATATAACCCCTGAGCTCGTATGTCTCAGAGAAGGGCGTTAAGCAAGAGAATAAATTCTCCGCCGCCAAACAGATATATATTTAATAGAAATCAATCACACAGACTAATATCCAATGTCAGACACACAGTCCATTTACAAGTCCGTTCTGGGTCTAAACGAAACCGGAGGCACCTAGTACCCCGCATATCCATCGATCTCCAAGTACGTCTGGACGATCACCAACTGTTTCCATCTTCTTGGGTGTACAGCCCAATCAAGATCATCAGTAATCACCCAAACAACGTGAAGACTTCCGGTCTTCGACCATCGTCTTCATCTTCGACACCACGTCGAATCAGTTATTCAGAATGGGATAAACCCGGTCTTTCTGAATAACTCGCGTATATATTATAAAAGTGTTACGCAAACACAACATACGCCTCATTCCAATTCAGAATATTCTTTTATTCAAATATTCCTATACTTTGGGAAAAGTTCCCATTAATTTTATCCAAGATAAATTCTTTAAATTTATTCTTTAATCTCCTTTGAATATCAATTCAAACTAGTCGGGATTAGCGAACCACACCGAAGAAATCATTTATTTTATTTCCCAATCCCAACCTATTCATCCCATGAAGTAAAACTGGTTATACTTCATATCTAACACCACGGTGTTATCGGTAAATTCAATTACCATTTCACGTTCAAATCTAATTAAAGATTTAACTATCGCCTGGAGTAAAACTGGTGATACTCCGTTCTCGATCTTTTCAATCTAATTAAAGATTCATTAAAACTTCACTTAGTTTTAATATTTCTCTGGGTTAAAGAATCAGTGTCATTTAAAAACACAGTTCACGATAAACCCAAAATCACATTCATTAATTATCCGGTTAAAGAACGAGTGTTATTTAAAACACTGTTCACGATAAACCCAAAAATCAATATCAATTCAATTCCAATGAAATCTCATTTAATTGGTACACTTCATTAAATCCAAATAAAAAGATTTAATCTTTTCACAACTGGGTTCAAGAACAGTGTTAGTGAAGACACCATTCACGACAAACCCACATCACATTTGATATTCAATACAAGGCTCTGAATAGAAAATATATCGGCTTATATTCAATATCAAATTCTACGATTAACAAATGTCGTATTGAAATAACGATATAAATTTATATCTTTCAAATTCCCATAACAACATCTGTATAATCACGAATTCCAACATCGAAATATTCCGAAGACAATTTCGATTCAAATCCACTCCAATGCAATCATTGGAAATTCTGGTTATTTTTAAAACCCTTTTCAAATTCAATTTATTTATTTACAAATAAATAGAATTATATTTCTAGTTCAAAACTAGTTCATTTCGATAAAAATCTATTTTTATCTTTTCAAATATGGAGTTTTTCATCCCAAATCTTCACAAATCATTTCTTATGATTTTACACAAATTATTACTATTTTTAATAATTTTATCAAGGCCCGTACAGTCGATTTCCACCAATGGCCATCGAACTGCACTTACAGCAACCTTTTTCAAATTTGATTTGGACATAATTCCAAATCCAACCGTTAGATTTCTAATTTCTCACATTCGTTAGAAAGCTCTCTTCGATACGAACCCAACGGTTCCGGTTTTAGGAGAATCCGACGGTCGGATCTCCCGTAATGTCCGTTGGAAATCAATGGTCGAAATTCGCGAACTGCCGCGGCGCGGCGCGTTCTATTCAGGCCATTATATTATATATATAATATATATATAATATATTTCGTCGATTTCTATTTAAAACGAATTATATAAATAGTTTTAAATTCGTTTGAAAGCCATTTCAACTTCCTTTTCAATTCAAATCAAAATTGAATTCTTCTTTATAAATTCGTTTTAAAATTCCTTTATATTCAATTCAAATTTCAATTCAATTTGAATTCATATTCAATTCAATTCATTTCGAAATCGTTTTCAATTCAATTCATTTCGAAATCGTTTTCAATTCAATTCATTTCGAAATCGTTTTCAATTCAATTCATTTCGAAATCGTTTTCAATTCAATTCATTTCGAAATCGTTTTCAATTCAATTCATTTCGAAATCGTTTTCAATTCAATTCATTTCGAAATCGTTTTCAATTCAATTCATTTCAAAATGAATAAAACCGATATAAATATCGTTTACGTCAAAATAGCGTCAATCTAATCAACACGGCTTTATATGTTTCTATTTTCAAATATTTCTATTTCGAATATTTCTATCTCAAATATTTCTTTTCAAATATTTCCTTTTTCAAATATTCTATTTTCAAATATTTCTTTTCGAAACTGGAATGAGGCCCAATCAATTACCATATAATGTTAATTATATGGATTTTCTACAACACATGTATATATCAACAACGATGAATAGTCAACCATCATCCAAAGTGCATTCTACACTGTATAAGCATCAAATATAAATATTCAACGCTTATAACAGCCTGTCAATCGATCGATCGACATATTTAATCAATCAGGATGAGTGAACTTCAAATTTCATCCTAACACCCGTGTGGGGTTTCAGACAATCAAACACATTTTATTTGTGCAGTTGGGCGATGTGTAAAATTTATCGTCCCAATCAATGTCCTTCAAATAGGTGTACATAAACAAACCGTCCGGTTTGTAAATGAAAATTTATTTATTCACATTCACGTTAAAAATTATATTTTTAACGATAAAACATTTTATTTCAACATATGAATTTCTATTCGATTCATTTCTTCGATAAAATGATATTTTTATTTTTCTAACTTATTTTAGAAAATTTCGGCGGCATAACGGCACGATACTAGAAATGGGACAAGGCCTAGCCTAATCCCCGGTCTAGTGAAGGCCCACGCCATTCACACATCAATCATATCAATTTTATTATGCAAACCACAAAATTTGGAGTAAGAGTCTAACCTAGCCTTACTCCTTCGCCTTATAACGGCGCACGTCTAATCCTAACCAATTTATCGATTCGATTTTTCACACCACAAACCACATTCAAACCAATATCACAATCAATAACCAAACAGCCAAACAAACAAGTCCATGGTCTGTGGACGATTGTGTCGGGTGCTACTAAACACCGTCTGCATCCTAGTATATATATATCTATATAACTAGAAAAGAAATTGAAAGGTGAGAAATTCTCACCGATAGCTATCCTAGCTCCACGGCACTTCTAATGCAGGAAATCTTCGCCAACTCGCCTTTTGTCGCTTTCGTTGTCCGCTTTCACTACATATGTAAAAAATTTAATTTTACCTCGCTATTCCATATATAAAAATCATATTTTTATCTCGAAGTTCAACATATAAAAATTCTATTTTTAATCCGAAGTTCAACATATAAAAATTCTATTTTTAATTCGAAGTTCAACATATAAAAATCCTATTTTCAATCCGAAGTTCAACATATAAAAATCCTATTTTCAATCCGAAGTTCAACATATAAAAATTCTATTTTTATTTCGAAGTTCAACATATAAAAATCCTATTTTTATTTCGAAGTTCACTATATAAAAATCATATTTTTATTTCGAAGTTCACTATATAAAAATCATATTTTTATTTCGAAGTTCACTACATAAAAATCATATTTTTATTTCGAAGTTCACTATATAAAAATCATATTTTTATTTCGAAGTTCACTATATAAAAATGATATTTTTATTTCGAAGTTCACTATATAAAAATCATATTTTTATTTCGAAGTTCACTATATAAAAATCATATTTTTATTTCGAAGTTCACTATATAAAAATCATATTTTTTATTTCGAAGTTCACTATATAAAAATTATATTTTTATTTCGAAGTTCACTATATAAAAATTATATTTTTATCATATATATATATTAGAGATCAAATCTTTTATTATCATTCATATGGTAAAAATTATATTTTTACATATCAAAAACCATATCTTTAATATATAGAAACATCCTATCTTCCTCTATAAAGATCTAACCTTTTCTACGTTAAAGATTAACCCCCCCTTTTTTTATAAAATAATGTTGGTTTAAAGAAAACAATACTTTAAATAAAACAAAATAATAAATAAAAGGTAGAAGGCTCACTGTTGTGTCCTGGAGGTGTAGGGTTGCAGCTGACTGGTCTGAGACGGCGGAGCTCGTCGGAGCTGGTGACAGGAGGGCGCGGGTCCAAGGCTTGGGTGTTGGGGTTCGGTTTGGGGACCCACGAGATGGAGAGAGGAAGGAGGGAGTGGCCAACGGCCGGAGGAGGGATGGGGGTTGGCGCCAGCGACGGCGATCGTCGTGGGGGCGTACATCGTGGAGCGGCGGCCTAGGGGTTAGGGATGACATCGATTTGACGCGGAGGAGGAGGACAGGCAGACGGGAAGAAGAAGGGGGAGGCGCTCGAACGAGCGGCGGTGGCATCGCGATCCTCCGCGGTTTTCCTCTTTTTTTTTTTTGCCTAAATTCGATTTGGAAATAAAAAGGGGGGGGGGGGGGGAGGGGCCAGAACGAAATAAAAGGGGGAGAAGAGAGATAATTAATTTTTTTATTTTTTTATTTTAATTGCAAAAAGTTGACTTTTACATACGACCTCTAAACGAGGTCCACCGCCTGTCGTCCATAGCGTTTCACCCCCATTCCGAACACAATGGGATATGTACCGCAAGCTGAATCGACCGTTTCGATCAGTTTCCGTTGCATTTACATTTAAATCACTATATTGAATTTTAAACGTACATTTCAAATTACCGGGGTCACATACTAACTAGAAAAATTCCCGAAAAATATTTTCTAGCTTCGTATTGACGATACGGTCCTAACAAAACTAGTTTCGTCGAATTCTGAGACCGTTGGAAAAATGGCCAATTTCCAGTCGATTAAAATCAACTAAAACTGGTCAAACGCGTTTTCCTTTGCCACGCCCACATATTGATTCGAAAAATTATGAAATTTAAAACCTAGCAATAACTTTACATCACGGACCCAACAAAACTGGTTTCGTCGAAATCCGAGGTCATTTGCAAAATGTCCATTTTTAAGGGCCTGAATTCCATAGCGATTATTCAGAATTTTCAACTGGACATATCTTTTGATTCTCGATATGAAATCTTGATTTCTCGGATTCGTTGGGAAGATATTATCAATTAGATCCTATCATTTTTGGTTTCACTAAAATCCGGATTGTTTTGCACCCGGTACATTCAATTGAAGTTTGAAATCGAATTATCGAACTACCGCGCCATTTTCAATTCCATTTATAATTATATATAAATATTTATATTCTAACGACGACGCGTATAAATATATACGTTCGAATTATATTCAAAATAAATTTCTCGTCGATATTATTTAAAATAATTCATTTTAAATAATCAAAATTCGCTAAAATTATCAAAATAAAAATTTTAAACTGGCCCAGATTTTCCGGGTTATTACAAATCTCTTTTGCTTCATTACTTAAAAATAAAATCCAACGCATCTCCCTTTAGAATAAACCAATTTCAAAACCATCTCTTTAATTCCTTTCACCTTGAGAATACCACTATCACATAATCTCTTTTTTATTTCCGTTACTTTGGAAATCTTATTATATATATTCTCAAATCTTGCAATTAATGTTGCATCGTTATTTCTCATATGGAGATAATAAATTATTCTTAACCTCTCTTCCATTAAAAAATAATATCATCCTTAGATAATCCTGAAGTCATTCAAGTTGGGGTATTTATTTACCTCTCAGGCCTTGATCAACAACATTCTAATGTTAAGATAGATATGAGTAG
Organism: Allium sativum; assembly: GCA_030737875.1. NCBI lineage: Eukaryota > Viridiplantae > Streptophyta > Magnoliopsida > Asparagales > Amaryllidaceae > Allium > Allium sativum. The sequence continues at coordinate 670,858,736 of CM060909.1, read as the reverse complement.
TAATTCAAAAAACGATATTTATTCTAAAATTAATCCAAATTCCATTTAACCATTTCACTTAAACCATGATTTTATAATCCATTTATTATTTTTGGAAATCTCCTTTTCAAGTACAACTATCGTTACTTAATTCGTTGATTAAGTAAATGCTTATTAAACATCCCTTTTTTTACTTTACATTCCTTTAACTAATTGGCTTTATAACACATATTTTTATTATAAAATTTTTAAATCCTTTACCAAATTCATTTTTAACAATCCCTTTTTTAATCCATTCAATCATTTCCCACTTGAAAATATTATTTCAATTTCCTTCATTTTACTTAATTCCATTACTAAGTAATGTTAATTTAAAATTAACGATGTAACACCTCATCACTTTTTATAAACCTCGTTTATACAACTCTAGTTAAATACAAACCCTTTTTGTCTTAATTTCTTTTTGACTTAATTCAAATATTAAGCAAACGTAATTTAAGCTATCGTATTCGCATAGAAATCCCTTTTATAATTTTGTTATAAAAACTCGGTTTATAATATAAAACCTGTTCAAAAACTCCTCTCAGAGTTCAATTAGATTTCATTTCAACTTCGATCACTTTTTAAGGGTATTTCAATTAAAATGTAATCTCTTAAATCATTATTAAAATAATAATTTACTTCAATCATTAACTACTGTAGCAGTAGTTAATTTCTTTTATTAACTAAAATAAATAGTAAATTTCTTTTTATAATCTTATAAAAATTAAAATAAATATTTGTTAAACTATTTCATTAGATTAATTGAAAGTAAATTAATCAAATAGCCAATTCCAATTAATTTAGTTGACTTAGTCAACTCAAACCATGGTTAATTCGTTAACCAATTCCAATTATAGTCCTTCCCTTAAATAAATTAATAATATAATTAATTTAAATAATCTCATTTAATTGTTTCTTAAAAACAATTATCCAATTCTTAACCGTTAGGTTAATTTTTTACTCTCTTACTTATAAATCAGGTTAACATCAGCATTTTGCTTTATAAAATCATTTAGTAATCAATTATAAATTTAAATAATAAATGATAAATATCTATTTCCTTTTAATAACTTTTACTCAAAATAATAGATTTAAAAAATCTATCTTCAGTTATAAAAGAAATATTATAACTTCATTTCCGTTGATTTATCTGACATTAAATCAATATTTATAAAACGATTGATTTATAGGCCAAGTGTTGCCAATACACAACCAATACTATCCATTGGTTAAAACACAACAGACTTTTAATTTCAGTTAACGATCAAGTCAATCATTCAATCAGAACAGTTCATATATGATGATAATATGAAAATAAATAACATCTAATAGATTTGAGGAATCCGGCTGGATTCCTCCAACCCGTTCTTCCCTGCATCAAAATAGATTATCTTACATAAATTTTTTCTACTCAATTTAACTGATTATTTCTATAATGGTAAATAATGGCTATTTAACATCAACCAATTTATTTAACATCAACAAACAATTAATTAAATTTAACACGTTTATTTTATAAACGTGACCAACAAGGTAAGTTACCTCAATTGGTTCCAATCATTGAAATAACGATTTGGTTTTTCATTGAAATTAAACAACGTTTAATTTCATTGGTTTAATCAACGTATGAATATATAATTAACAAGCAACCAACCATTAGCAACCATAGCACATAATTCTAAAACCCGACCTATATAAAATATAAGTGGGAAGAACTAAGTGAGTTTAACTCACTTTGGTCTGATTCGTCATTGAAGCAGTCTGATTACAGCTAAATTAAACAGTCGTTTAATTTAACTATAAAGCCTTGTTTTCTCTATTTTTGTCCAGAACACTTTCCACAATCTAGGGTTTGTCACCACGATCTTTACGCAATTTGTTCCGCCAGATTCTGACCTATAGATGAGAAGTTATTAACGTTTTTAGATATGCAATTTTTACTCAGTAATTAAGTTCCTTATTGATATAATTAGTTTCTAATTACATCCGATTAATCGTTCAGGCTGATAATTTTTGTTCACTGTTCCATTTTTTCGTTTCCTTTTGTTCAGGTATACGCATGCTACCAAAAATGGTTATTTTCCCTCGTTTTGGTTCAGACCCGATGACATAAACATTATAAGTAATATTAGACCATGCTTAAATTGATTAACGTTTTAATTATAAGATTATCACTAATCTTAATTACTTGCGTTTTAAGCAGGCCAATACTTCATTATCTTCTTCTTGGTGTTTCCCCGTTTCTCGAACCCACACACGAAGAAAAATGACTACCGCCGCTCACGTCTCCGGTCAACCAGGGGATGATCCATCTATGACGGCGCATGCACCTAAGTCCAATCCCCCTACGCCCAAAACTACCCTCATCTCGACGTTGCCAGTAGCCAGAAAAACCCCTCGAAGCATCGCCGGTTTTGAGCACTCCACCAGCCTCCGCGTCGAATGATAGCCAATCATCACCGCATATCTGACCGATCTTGGCCAGCACTACAGTTTTGATGTTAAACATTTTTGGAATTGATTAGTAGATTAGAAGATTTGAGTGAAGTAAGGATCGAACATCGCCGTTCGTCCACTTCAGTTTATGGCGGCTTATAAATTGTTGACCGCAGGTGGAAAAATATTGGGTTTTACCCTTTTGTGTATTTATAGGAAACGATTAAAATAAAATATTATTGATCAAAACTTGGCGTTGAAGTAATTTGATAAAACCATAACATACAAAGTCTGTTTTTAGTGAAAAATTGTGATCTTAGCATAGAAAAATACCTAGACACGATGGAACGGGCTTCATTAAATTTGGAATCCTAGCAATGAATAGTCTTTTTCCTTACAGATCCAATGAAATTTGTTTCGTTAAAATCGGAGTTCGTTTGGCCAATTGTTTATTCCTTTAAATTACCCCTGTCTAAATTGGCCAAAATAATATAAACGATCAAATAAAAACAGAGACATTTTTGGCTACCGAAGTCATATACGATATCGGTTTGCCACAAAATTTAATATCGTATAATAATTTAACGCTATGGTTCTAATGAAACTATTTTCATTGAAAACAGAGGCCGTATGGAAATTTGTTATATTTAACACTTATAAAATATCGAATAAATTATAAATAAATTCCAAAATAATCGAATTAAATAATAAAAAATTATAATTATAATAAATATCCAAATTGAAATATCATATATCTCCAAATATAAACCAATATGGATTATACATTTAATATCATCATTTTCGAGTTAAATGCTATTTAAATTATATTAAAGTCCTCCTTAAATTTATTAAATAAACGTTATCGTTTATTAACGATCACCGTACACTACAACAAATTGACCATATTACAACGGTGGAAAACAGTTGTAAAAGAATTTTTACAACGGTGGAGTCACCGTCGTCTATTAAGAAGTTGTAATAGACTAAAATCTTTTACAACTTTTATACACCGTTGTGAAATGTGTATTTTACAACTGTTTTCCACCTTTGTAGTAATACATATTACAACATTTTTGCACTGTTGTAGTAATACATATTACAACTTTTTTCACCATTGTAGTAATTCCTACTACAATTAATTGTAACAATATATTTTCGTTTCGTTATACATTACATTTCATATAAAAATAAATATTTATATTAAATAAAATGATACTACTTTGAACTGAAATAATCAATTAAATATTTTATTTCAATATTTGAATTAGTACAACTTTCTGACCCACTATCGTACAATTCATTTTTACATAATACAGTCATAACAATACTTACATTCCTCACTACAAACTGATCACTCGGTACATTCAGTTACATACACACTTTCATATACATATACATACACATTGACACACACCGAGTCTTTATGCTCCAGCATCCAATCCAGTTACCTGTCACAGAATTTTACACACGTTAATATAGGATGGTTGATCTTCGTAAATTCGCTTCATAACATCGCATTCCTCAAGTAAGAAGAGGGAGAACATATCATAGAGAAGTGTTGCATTGGCAGGGATATTGCCATCACCTACAAATAAAATGCATCGGTTACGTAAATATGATACAAATATGAGATTATACAATAGTGTAGGTAACTGTAAGAAAGAAATTTAGAAATAACACAATTAAGCTTCACCTTTAAAGCATCCGGCAGGCTCAGGCCCATATGCTAACAATGGAGGTATCATAAGCTTCCGCTTTCCTCCTGAGTTTTTCACAACAAAATTCATGAAATATACTACACAAAAAGCAAATATAGATTATTATATATGGAGTGCAAGCAAATTAAATCTTGCCAACGTGCATTGGAGGCACTCCACCACCTCCTAGAATCCCTTGATCCAGTCCTGGAAAAACCTGTAATTATAAGATGCCATGATAAAATACATTATTAATTATGTTACTATTCTTAAATTTGGTTTCGGATTTCGAACTTATATATTCAAGTGAATAGAGCTAAATCTGACTTTGGATAATTCCACTAAATGTCATTTGTTAGAACTTAAAAGCAACCAAAATTTACTTTTGGTTAGCATTCTTTTAGAACGGTGCTGTGTAGTACACAATTGCTACATTCTAAGAACACATTTAGTTTCATCAAATACATGAATCTTATGCAATGAATCTGTTCTTGTAAATGGCTTAGCATGCGAACTTGCAATTAGAAGCTCCTGAATGGGTAACAAATAAAATATAATAGTTTCTTTCATTTCAGTCCCCCTGTAGCAAACCAACATATAACAGTATAAATCTAATAACCATATTTCACCCTACTATTTCTAGTTGGACATAAAATAAATTTCAGCGTCCTCAAGCTCGTTAATTAGCTAATTTTAGGTTCATGTTCAATTACAGGACGAGAAACTAACACAGTAGGTTAAATGAGAAAATTAAAGTAGCAAGAAAACATCAAGTAACATACCAACATATAGAGTTATAATAATTTCAAAACAATCGATTTCAACCTAAGACATATAAAAGATAACATCAGTAGAGTACGAAATTGGACCCATCAATCCGTGAAAAAGTTTAGTAAAAAGTACCCTTTGGTTGTTGGGAGAGGCGGATCCTCTCACTTGATCCATAATCAACGATGAAATCGCAAACATCAATCTGAGACGGAGCGAGAGAGGAGCAGGAGTCGCGAATAAAGTCAGAAGCCAGAGACGAAAGAGTACACTGCGAGTAGAGATCAAGTGAAGGTCAGATCCGGTCGCGCAAAGAGAAAGGAAGGCTGGATCTCACAAAAGCGAAGGGATCAGGTAAAGGTTAGGGTTCGAAGCAATAATTGTGGGTAGCGTCTCTTTCTTCATTGCTGATGGAAGAGGAAACATGATAGAAAGAAAGAGCGGACAACTGTAATTGAAAACCTTGGGAAGGAACGAAAAGTTAAAGCCAATTTTTTTTGTTTTGGAGCCAAATTTTTACGTTTGGAGACAAAAAATCCAACGCACATAACTTGATTTTGTTTTTATATTTTGCCAAATGATTTGGTATTCACGGTCAAATAAAAACTGAAATAATCGAGACATACAGATCATCAAGAAATAATGTGAAAAAACTAAGAAAATTGTCATGCTAACCATTCAAAATAACATATAATTGAAGCTGCTGTGATATCCAAAAATATTAAGTAAAAACAAATTTGAACTTTAACGGTGAAAACCAAGAAGATTTGTAGTACAATCGAAAATTTAAATGGTACCGGCAGTTTTCCATCGGTTACATTTAAAATTTCACCAAAACTTGGAGAATTAAAAATTATAATTTAGAATTAATAAGTAAAATTTTATATTAAATATAAATATAATATGAATTTCTTGAGAATTGATTTTTACTAAAATATTAAATATTATTGATTAATAATAGTTATTATTAATTATTACCTATTTTCCAAAGTTATAATTGAATTCCAACTATTAAAAGTTAATTATTATGTGAATGTTATTGATTATATACTATTAAATATTTAATAGTAACTTTTAAAAAGTAACTATTATTTATTAATCATCAATTAAGAGGTTTTTATCTAATCCAATAGTAATTAATAGTAATTGGTATTAATTTGTAAATTTATTATTGAATGTGAATTATTCTTAAATGTTAATATTACTAATTATTAAATATAAGTTGTTATTAATATTTAATAGGTCTCTAATACAAGAAATAGAAAAAAGAGTTACTAAAAACAAGTTTGAACAACATTCTAATTTAACTATTAATTATCAGAAATTAATTAGTATATATCAGTTATTACAACAGACAAAAAAGAAAAGTTGTGATATATATGTTTATTACAATAGTGATTTTTTCACAGTTGTAAAAACATTTATTACAACAGTGCGAAAAGCACAGTTGTAAAAAAGCATTTATTACAACTGTGCTTTTCGCATAGTTGTAAAATTAAAGTTGTAATATGGTGTTTTTGTTGTAGTGATAGCAACTTTTTTAAAATTTGATGTGGCCATAACTAACAATTTATAACATGAAATCTCGATTTTCCTCCTCCATATGAAAATTATAATCAACAAGATTCAAACATTTCTTGTTTCATAAAAATTCGACTTATATTGAGTCCTATATATTCGATTGAAGTTGAAAACTCAATATTATGAACTACCGCGCCATTTGAAGCTCGTTTTACATTAAATATAAATTAATGTTAAAAAAACGAATTAAATATGAAAAATCCATTAATATTCCAAATATAATATTAAAAACAATAAATAAATAAATTATTTGGCAACCAAAAATACGGGACATTACAATATGGGTTGTCATCTCCTTTTAGATAAAAAGCGTAACATGCTATGGAGCTCAGGTATTACTTATGTGGTGAATTCTACATTTGTGGATGTTGATTTTGCAGGGTCCCGGTTAAAGGTTGGTAACGACTAGGTAACTTTTAAATAATCTTTAAAACACTAATTTATCATTTGAAAACCTTCATAAATGTTTTGGAGAAGGGTTGTTAAGTTTAAACTCATATTTCAATTGTTATTGAAAAGTGCTGCGAAAAGTGCTTTGTAGCTTAATTGATTAAAACGACCTTTTCCTCATTTGTAAATTCAGTCGTACAACTCAAATCACTTTTAAAACATTTTAAATGCTTTATAGATTTATTCCACTTTTTTATTGAATTAAAAATCACATTTTCAAATAAGTGCATTATAAGGGTTTCGAACTGCAAAACCATGATGATTTTCAAAACCTATTTTGCTCATATTTCAAAATTTACTGAATAAATTCTTGTTCTTTTTGATTCATTAAACAACTATGGCTATAAGAGTTCTAAAAAATCTTATTTCAAAGAAATCAGATTTACACTTTGTCGCATACAGAGTTTTAAATTTTCAAGGCGCCAATCGCGAACTATTGTTACGCGACACATTAAAATTTGTTCAAACTTCATATTCTTTTAAAACTCCATGTGAACGCCTTTTAGGTGTTTATTGATCATTTCAAAAAAAATTAACAAATTGTAAGAGGTTGATCATTACATTCACACCATTTCATTCATGGAAGAAAAATATTTCCTTTGTACTTATTACGTTTGTTTAACGTGACTTGTTAAATCATCAATTCAACAAATATATTAAATCAAACATGATATATATATAAACATCATAACGAACATATTCATCATTAAAAATCATCACAAGATATGGATAGCTAATGTCATTTTAATGTTAAGTTTACTATGTTTATTGGTTATTATCATTCCTAGAATTCATTATAGCTTCACTGTGATTGCACGAAATCTTCAAGAACTAGCTTCTTTTTCTTTTTTGGGCTTGGCCTTGTCCCATGGAACTTGGTTGCTCCACGCCTTGCTTGGAAATGGTGGATGACTCGGCTTTAGATGTAGGTTGGAGAGTTGAAGACTTGTGAAGATAGAAGAGTAGAAGTTTGATGATGGTTTCGAGATGTTTGCAAATACAAATCTTATTTCTCTTCCTGCAAATATTTCTTTCTTTTTCTGTTTTATTTACGAGTATTTGGTAGCCGTTAATTAAGCTTGAAAGGAGGAAGATGAGAAGAGTTTAGGTGTGAATAAGAGAGAGTGAGAAAGATAAGCGGTCTTTAAAAGAAAAGGAGAAGTATGAAAATGTTGGTTGAAAAATTTAAAAGAGGCTTAATAGTAGTAGGATCGTTTAATATGGAATATAAGCCGAGTAATGTGCAGGTAGCATAATATCAGCAATAAATAAAATTGACATCAAGATTTTTATATTGGTTCGAACCTTCATTCTATGTCCAGTCCCAGACTCCCTTCTGGAATTTCAACTAATAACCCTCACTTCACTTGGAGAAATAGGTTTATAAATACCCAAACAACCAAATGGAATTTCGTGCCTCTTCGGAAGAGGACTTTGACTATACAAAAAGTTTTGTTGACTATTTGTGTTCCTAATAACACTGATACGTAAAACTAAAGTACACCCTTCCTATAATCTTTCCTTGATGATAATGGTGTAGTTCGTGAAAGAATATGGAAGATTGATATGGTTTGTATTCATAAAAGTATGAAAAATAGTGTGCTCTTGTAAATATGATTGCTACAGATTAGATAGAAAGAATTAGAATAATATTCAGTGAAGAAATTGATTGTTTGTAACTCTACATAAATAGTTTTAATCAGTCATGAAGGGATTTGATGATTGGATATATATATATATATATATATATATACATACATATATATATGAATTTAGAGTTGTGTCCCTTCATTGAAAGGTTACATCTATTCGTTTTTAAAAGTCTAAATTAAAAATTTAGAAGTCTGTTTTAAAACAAATTTTTATACAGTAAGAAAATAGGCTATTTCGGATAATATTCAAAAATTTGAAATATTTAAAACAGACATCTGAATATTATGCTGAACAAATATTTTGTTTTAGCAGACAGACGTCTGAATTGTAAATTTCAGACATCTTTTTCATGTTTTGTGCGTATATTCTATGCATATTTTATAAGAAAACATATAAATTAATATGTGCATGTGTGTGTATCACCAAGGAAGATTTTAACAATATCTATACAAACATACAAAGATTCTAAACATATGTAATCTTCAATTGAGCTCTTAGAATCTGTTGTAGAGTTTCTTCCAGCAAAATGAAGTTAGTCGACATTAATATTTGTACATGTATAGTTGGATCTCGCTTTATAGCGTTTTGATTATGACAACTATAAATGTTCAAAAAATTAGTGTTGACCAACTTTGTTTTGCAGGAAGAAACTCTACATCCGATTCCAAAAGCTCAATTGAAGATTATATATGTTGCATTTTGTATATATTTGTATAGATATTGTTAAAATCTTCGTTGGTGATGCATACACATGCACGCATTAATTTATATGTTTTCTTGTAAAATATGCATAGGAAATAGGCACAAAACAGGAAACATATGTCTAAAATTTACAATTCAGATGTTTTTCTGCAGAAACAAAATATTTGTTTAGCATAATATTCAAACGCCTATTTGCTTGCTGTATAAAAATTTGTTTTAAAACAGACTTCTTAAACTTCTGAAAACGAATAGATGCAACCTTTCAACGAAGGGATACAATTCTTAATTCATATCCATTCATCAAATCCTTTCATGAATGATTGCAACTATTTGTATATTATAAATAAAGTTAAAAACAATCAATTTCTTCACCGAAAATTATTCTAATTCTTGCTATTTAATCTATAGCAATAAGATTTACTAGAGAACACTATTTTCATACTTTTATAATTGCAAACCAATTAAATCTTCCATATTCTTTCACGAACTACACTATTATCATCAAGGAAAGATTATAGGAACGGTGTACTTTAATTTTACATATCAGTGTTATTAAGAACACAAATAGTCAACAAAACTTTTTGTATTGTTAAAGTCCTCTTCCATAGTTGAGGCACAAAATCCCATTCGGTTGTTCGGGTACTTGTAAACCTATTCCTCCAAGTAAAGTGAGGGTTATTAGTTGAAAATCCAGAAGGAAGTCTGGGACGGGACGTAGAATGAAGGTTCGAAACAGTATAAAAATCTTGGTGTCACTTCTATTTATTGCTAATATCATGCTATCTGCACATTACTCTTTGTAGCATCCCACCTCCGTTAAGGTCACTCTCAAAGGGAATGCCTTAACTTCGATGGAGCATTTTAAGGTACAAGATACTACTAAATTACAAGACAGAAAATTTATGCAACGGAAAAAGATCAATATTATTTCGTAAATATTTGTTCAACACAACAATTCAACAATTGTTTCAACCTTCCAAATTATTACAACTTTTCATCTGTCTTGAAAACATAAAGAAGCAATACTGAAAATAAAATGACGTAAATCCCGAATAAGTGCTTGACCATAGCCATAGCTCAAAAAGGAAAGTCCAAGCCTTACATCTACGGTCTTCAAGCTTTGGCTAACCTGGACTAAGCAGAAGTGTTTTCTCCCTATGGACCGGGAGGGGGGAAGGGGGAACGGAAGAAAAGAAGCGAAAGGAAAATGGGTTAGACATAAGTCTGGTAAGCCCAGTCATTTAATAGCATGTAAACAAGTAAAAGATTATGACATGAATAAACTGAACTTAGAATGATACCACAAGGATAGGGTAGTCCTAAAACGAGGTAAAGTAAGATTTAACTAGATTTGGCTATCACACCCACTTTTACTTCTCTGCACCCACTAAGAGCTGTTTAACTAGCAATGTATGGTCGTGATAAAGTGATCCCATTCATGTATTGATCGGCTCCTACTTGCATTCATGTATTCCCGGTGTCATGCGGCCCCACGTGATTTTTAAGTACTTGTGCTTGTTCCAGTATAGGGTGTATCAGTCCTATAATGGAAACCCTGACACAATTCAAAGATGCACAAGTGTACGCCTGGTGCTCAGTGCCTGCTTTTCCCACTCCGGAGCCAGTGCACGCCCGTACTCCGTCGGAACCTACACTGACAAACCTAACCGCTGCCCTTTTGACCACTTATATTCAGTCCAATAATCGTGCCCCACCCTTCCTAGTTCAGGGTACCTTGATACATCCATGTGGGTTACTACTGAAATGGGTCCTCGTTGCTAGGGTTTTTCTAGTCAACATGCTAAATTGGTTAAGTATCATTGGTTTGACTTGACCTCTATCAATCTTTTCTAGTTAATGTGTTAAGTTGGTTAAGTGTTTCTTCAATTACTTGACCCCAACAATCTTGTCTTGTTAACATGTTAAGTTGGTTAAATGTTCCCTTAATTACTTAACCTCACCATTTCTAGCTTGATTGTTCATGAGCTTTAATTAATTAATTAATTAAAGCACCAACCACTCACATTAGACATGTATTGTTGTGATTACTGGATGTGCCGATCGGTTCCGGACAGTTTTACACCATAAGTCGGTCTAACCTCGGGTCTTTCTGGGCTTGATGCACTAACCTCTCACATTAGATACGTATTGTTGTGGTTACTGGATGTGCCGGTCGGTTCCGGGAAGGTTTACACCACAACTCAGTCTAACCTCGGGTCAGGCATATTCATCTTTTACATTTTATATATGTGAATTTTCTACAAGTGTTTCATGTCACATATTTTAATTATGTTCAAGATTAATGGTATAAATTATACCATTCATGGTCTTAACCATTTACATGGTTTTGGGCCCACCTACATTATTAACATGCTTTGATTTAATGACTATCCCAACGTTACCCCCGTTTGTTCATTCGTATTAATAACATAACGTCATTAGGCCCGCATATTAGCCCAATTTGTAAACAAGAGGTAAGGAAGGGAACATGCATAATATAGATTCAACCAAACTTATAAATTTTGCATAAAACTTTATTCATATAATTTAACATGTCACATGAACTTGCATATAATTTAGACTTAGATAATCATAAGCCTAAAACATGTTAATATGTAGATCTAGGCATGTGTGAACATAACCTCATTTATGAACTAGCATATGACATAATCATGACATGTCCAATCACAAGGCATGTTTAATTTTAACATTAACATTTAGGTGTGAACTTGATCTAACAAGGTGAACTTGCGTAAGTCCACTTTACAAACATGCATATAAATATAGATCTAGTTTTGGATCTAACATGTAACTTGCATATGAACATATGTATTATTAGATCGTGACTTGGATCTATCATAAAACATATAACTTGCATTAATCATATGAACCTAGATAGATTCTCCATCCTTAATAGATCCAACACTAAGTCCAGTAAGCCACAAACATTCCAAGACAATTCATGATAAAATCATCACAAGAAACAAACATGAATTAGCATCGTCAATATTATACAACATGGTATAATTCTATTTTTCACTTTATATCTAATCACGTCTTAAATTTATTTACATATAAAAGATAACTACACTTAAAAAAGACAATCTTGATTTCTGGAATCTGTATTCTGAAGCTGAAATGCTCGCCTTTGATGTAGACAATCGTTGTTTTAGTTAAATTTTGATTTGATTTGTCTCTTTTAATTTGCTTCAAGTTGAACGGCGGCTACTCGAGGTTGTCCAACGGCAGCATGACGACTCTTGGTTTGATTTTTAATATGATTTAGGTTTGAGGTATTAGGTTGCTTATATAGAAGTTTGATTTAATAGGAACCTTCAGATTAACCCAGAGCAAATCAAAGCCATTCAAACAAGATAGAACAACCACATCAGCCCTAATGACTTAGCAAGGAGTCCATCAGAACCAATCAGATGCCACATCTGGCTTAGTGCGAATCAGCCCATGGGTTGACAGCCAAACACCCTGAATCAACTCCTAGTCGACCCAGCGGGGCTTGGGTCGACCTCAATAATGGGTCGGTTTGGTTATTCCCCCTCCCGATTCGCTGTTTTGAACTTTTTTACATATTTATTTATTTGATTTATATATATATATATATTTATATATATATTTCTCATATGCATACAAACTTCAAGGCTAAATAACTTCTTCATAAGGTATCCGTGTTATGCAACCCAAATGTCTATCTTGACCAAAATTTTGAGATGAACGTAATAGCGCAACCCATTTCACTTAATCCTTCTTCTAAAAATTAAGTGTTAAGAAAATTCAGGGTGTTACATTCTCCCCTCCTTAAAGGATTTCGTCCTCGAAATCTTCAAGTTAAGAAGAATGCATCTTAACATCTAATCATCCATCTACTCATCCATCATCCACAAGCATCCGTTGACCTTAAAAGACTTCTAATGCCATATGAACATATACAGAGTGTGTGTATATGTCTCTTATCTAGTGCAAATCAGGCGGTCTACTGATCCAGTTGACCTCCTTAATACGAATTATGAGAGTGCCATGAGTCCATTATGTATGCGATTTTTCTTATTCATAATTCTACATGAGTGCGCAATCATTCATACAAATGCAACGTCCATATATATGATAACACATCAAGTTTTAATCCACATATAATTTCATGCGTTCATATGCAAATGCAATATGAAAGTGATTGATTCGATCTAGAACCTAATGTGTATGTGCATACGCATCCACGAGCAGTCACTAGCAACCACTTGCAACCACTTTGCAACCATCAACCATAATATGTTTCAAATACATGTTTACATCCATTGATATCTACTAAGGATCAAGAAATAGGACCGAGAAGATAACTAAGCATGAATAAACTTATGATAAAGGAGAGACCAAAGACATACCCTCAAAAAGATAAGGGTAGGCTTTGGGTATCTTGCTTTCGGTCTCCCAAGTCGCGTCTTTTTCATTGTCACTCCATTATACTTTAACAAGATTGACTTTACGGTTGCGTAGCTTTTTGACTTCCGTTCCCAAGATACGAGTTGGGATTCTTCTCACTGTTGCTTCTCGTTCCACTTCTAGTATCTTTGGTTCCACCACTTCCGCAGACTCATGTAAGCACTTCCGTAAGTGAGAAACATGAAAGACATTGTGAACTCCAGCCAACTTTTTAGGTAGCTCTAATCTGTAGGCCATAGTCCCAATTCTTTCAATGATAGGAAATGGTCCTATGAATCTAGGTGCCAATTTCCCTTTGGATCCAAAACGAACAACATTCCTCAAAGGAGATACTTTAAGGAACACTCTGTCTCCAACCTCAAACTCAAGGTCGGTCCTTCTTTTATCTGCATAGGACTTCTTTCTATCTTGAGCAGTCTTCATTCATCTTCTTATTAGGTCCAACTTTTTTGAGGTTTCCCTAATCATGTCTGGCCCAAGTATAGGCTTATCTGTGGATTCCCACCAACAGGTTGGTGATCGACACGCTCTCCCGTATAAGGCTTCGAAGGGTGCCATGCCTATTGTAGCTTGGTAGCTATCATTGTAGGCGAACTCCACCAAAGGAAAATGATCTTCCCATGTCCCTCCAAAGTCAAGAACACACAATCTCAAGAGGCCTTCTAAGACTCTGTTCATCCTTTTCGTCTGTCCATCAGTTTGGGGGTGGTAGGTCGTGCTTAAACATAGTTGTGTGCCTACAACCTCTTGCAAACTCTTCCAAAACTCGCTTGTAAAGATAGGGTCTCAATCGCTTACTATGCTGGAAGGTATCCCATGAAGTCGAACTATCTCTTTAAGATATAAAGATGCTAGAGATGAGGAAGTCCGTCTACTCTTGACAAGTATAAAGTGAGCGCTTTTTGTGAGCCGGTCCACTATTACCCAAATGCTGGTATTGCCCCTTCTTGACCTAGGCAACCCATTAATAAAGTCAATCGAAATGCTATCCCATTTCCACTGTGGGACCTCTAGAGGATGAAGCAAACCACCAGGCTTCTTCTGCTCCGCCTTGACCTGCTGGCATATCATGCACTTAGAAACAAATTCAGCTACGTCCCTCTTCATGCCATTCCAAAAGAAAACTCTTTTAATGTCTTTATACATTTTGTCTCCACTTGGGTGTATGGTCTGCTTTGAATGGTGTGCTTCTTCTAGAACAGTTTTCACTAAATCTCTTACTTGTGGGACACATAGCCTT
The DNA here is from genome assembly GCA_030737875.1 of Allium sativum. Classification (NCBI taxonomy): domain Eukaryota; kingdom Viridiplantae; phylum Streptophyta; class Magnoliopsida; order Asparagales; family Amaryllidaceae; genus Allium; species Allium sativum. Next base: position 670,843,736 of record CM060909.1, on the reverse strand, counting down.
CCATCCCGTCTCAACCATCCCTTATCATCGATGGAGTATCTATTGGAGTGACTCAAAATCTCACCCCTAATCAGCTTATCTATCACATCTACTAGCTGAAGGTCTTCACGTTGTGCGGTTCCTATTGAGTCAAAAAGTATAGGCCGCACTTCCAGTGTTGCTAACAAGCCGGTTACAAATTCAGAGGAGGGTCTAAAGTCAAAGTTGGCTATGTACTCCAAGCTTTGCCTTTCTACAAAGAGAGGGCTTAACGTCAGTTTCTTTCTACTCAGAGCGTCTGCTACCACATTTCCCTTGCTAGGAGTATATGAAATCTCAAAATCAGATGAGGCAAGAAACTCCATCCATCTTCGCTGCCTCAAGTTGAGATCTTTCTGCGAGAAAAGGTACTTCAATGATTTATGGTCAGTAAGCAATTCAAACTTCTCACCTAGGAGATAATGGCGCCAAGACTTAAGAGCGAAAACGATGGCCGCCAATTCTAGGTCGTAGGTTGGGTAGTTTTTCTCATGTACTTTCAACTGACTTCCACCATAATTTACTACCTTCCCTTCTTGCATCAAGACAGCGCCTAATCCTGTACCGCATGCATCCGTGTATACGGTAAACATCTTGCTCCCATCAGGCAATGTCAGAACTGGGGCTGTTGTTAGAGCCCTTTTCAAGCGTTGGAAAGCAATATCGCAATCCAAATCCCAAGAGAAAACTAGGTTCTTCTTCGTCAACCTTATAAGTGGAGCTGAGATTTTCACAAAGTCTATGATGAACTTTCGGTAAAAGTGTGCTAGCCTGAAAAAGCTTCGGACTTCAGTTGCATTTCGTGGAATCTTCCAATCTTGCACAGCAACCACTTTTGCGGGACCCACGGCTAACCCCTCTTTGGACACCACATATCCAAGGAATCTAACTTCTTCTCTCTAGAAATGGCATTTGGAGAATTTGTCTTTCAACTGATGTCCACGGAGAGTATCCATGACTTCCATTAAGTGCTGAGCATGCTCTTCCTCACTCTTCCAGAAGATCAAAATATCGTCCACAAAGACCACCACAAACTTATTAAGGAATTCCCAGAAAACCTTGCTCATCAAGTCCACGAAATAGGCAGATGCGTTAGTCAAGCCGAAAGGCATGACAAGCCACTCGAAGAAACCATCCGGGGTCCTAAATGCGGTCTTGTCAATGCTATCCTTAGCCACTCTTAGCTTATAAAACCCGGTAGCCATATCTAGTTGGGAGAAAATGGATGCACCTACGAGCTGATCAAACAGATCGTCAATTCTTGGGAGTGGGCGCCTATTCTTCTTGGTCAGCTTCTTTAGCTCCCTATAATCCGCGCATAGGTAGAGTGAACCATTGGCTTTGGTCGCGAACACTATTGGAGCACCCTCATTTAAAAATACTCTGTCTTATGAACCCCTTTTCAAGCTGCTCTTTAACTTGCTTGCTGAGTTCTTTTCTCTCCCTTGGAGCCATGTGTCTAACGGGTAAAGCAACGGGTTTTGCATTATCAATGAGGTATATGTGGAAGTCTATCTCCCGCTTCAGAGGTAAGCCCTTTACCTCTTCAAACACATCTGAGTATTCACGGACCACTCTAACAGACTGCAAATTCTCTACAGACGCATCAAGAGATTCTAGATAACTTATCATAACAGAATTCATGGGATTACAAGAGATTTCGAGAGTGTTATCGAGGCGATTCATGAGTCTAACCACTCTCTTTTCAAAATCGAGGACGACACCATTACTGGATAGCCATTCCATGCCTAGAATCAGCCCATATCCCGTGAAGCCTAAAACATAAGCATTCAATTTAAACCCAACGCTTAAAATAGAGATTTCCAAATCCAAACAAATCATTGAAAATAAACCGTGCCCCCAATTGGATTTGAAACAACCAAGGGATCCTCTACTATATGGGTGTCTAGGTGCAGAGATTCAACTAAAGCAGTAGATATAAAAGAGTGTGATGCGCCAGAATCAAAGAGAGTACGAACAAGATTATCAAACAGATAAACTAAACTCTCAACAGAAATATGTCTACCTCATTCCTGTAGAGGTGAAACGAGAGCATGAACCTGCCCTCCAGAAGATGATCCAGTCCTCTGTCCCTGCCCTTGCCTTTTTGGGCAGTCCTTAGAAAAGTGTCTAGTATCCCGCACTGGAAACAAGCGCCCAATTTCCTCTTTTTCTTTCTACAGTCCCTAGCCAAGTGTCCAGGTATACCACAGAAATTGCACTTCATCTTCTTACGGGATTTCTTATCCTTCCCGCCTTTCTTAGGGTCCGTCTTCTTGTTCTGAGATCCATCTCCTTTCTTGTTTTGGGGCTCTTCCTTCTTCACCTCCTTCTTGCCATCTTTGTTCTCCTCTTGCAACAGATCCATGTCTAACAGTCTCTCGTAAGTCGCTCCCATAGGTATATGGGACATTGCCAAACCTTGCAGTGGCTCATTCAGTCCTTTGGCAAAGAGGAGAGCCTTCTTGTGTGGAGTGTTTACTAACTCCAGTCCAAATCGAGCAAGCTGAATGAATTTATTGACGTATTCTTTGACCGACAAGCTGCCATGTTTAAGTGGTAGGAACTTCTCCATTTTCAGACTCTGCTCAGCTTGTGAGAGGAACTTCATGTCAAATCTCGCCCTGAAGTCCTCCCAAGTCTCTATCGGTCTTTCAGCATTAGTGAATTCCCACCAGAAGGAGGCCTCGTCTTTGAGCAACCACACCATCAACTGTAGTTTCTGCCTCTCATCTACTTCAAAGATAACGAATAAGTCCTTAGTCTCCTTGAGCCAGTTTCTGGCTTCCATGAATGATTCGCTTCCCTTAAAATCTTTTCCACCCATGGATCTAAAGTCTCTACAGATCTTTGAGAAAGCATTTCCTCTCGGAGGAGGAGGAGGAGCAGCAGCTGGGGGAGGAGGAATGTCTGCTGGGCCTGCGTTATTGGCCCTAAATTCTAGGTATCTCCTGAACCAGCCAGGTATCGGTACACCCTCTGGAAGGTTAAGATCCCCAAACATGCTGAAACAAAAAGGAAAGATTCTAAATGAAGGATAGAAAGATAGTGAATATGGCTTTGGGGATTATGCCTTTTTAAATTAACACTTTATTTTGAAAATGCTTCTTTATTACTTCTTTTTGAAAAATAGTTTCAAAAATTTTATCCGATCTGGTAACCTTTAGCTCTGATACCAAGTGTAACACCCCACCTCCGTTAAGGTCACTCTCAAAGGGAATGTCTTAACTTCGGTGGAGCGTTTTAAGGTACAAGATATTAATAAATTAAAGGACAGAAAATTTATGTAGCGGAAAAAGATCAATATTATTTCATAAATACTTTTTCAACACAACAATTCAACAACTGTTTCAACCTTTCAAATTATTACAACTTTTCATCTGTCTTGAAAACATAAAGAAGCAATACTAAAAATAAAATGACATAAATCCCCAATAAGTGCTTGACCATAGCCATAGCTCAAAAAGGAAAGTCCAAGCCTTACATCTACGGTATTCAAGCTTTGGCTAACCTGGACTAAGCAGAAGTGTTTCCTCCCTGCGGACCTGGGGGGGGGGGCACAGAAGAAAAGAAGCGAAAGGAAAATGGGTCAGATATAAGTCTGGTAAGCCCAGTTATTTAACAGCATGTAAACAAGTAAAAGACTATGACATGAATAAACTGAACTTAGAATGATACCACAAGGATAGGGTAGTCCTAAAACGAGGTAAAGTAAGATTTAACTAGATTTGGCTATCGCACCCACTTTTACTTCTCTGCACCCACTAAGAGCTATTTAACTAGCAATGTATGTTCATGATAAAGTGATCCCATTCATGTATTGATCGACTCCTACTCGCATTCATGTATTACCGGTGTCATGCAGCCTCATATGATTTTTAAGTACCTGTGCTTGTTCCAGTATAGGGTGTATCAAGTCCTATAATGGCAACCCTGACACAATTCAAAGATGCACAAGTGTACGTCTGGTGCCCAGTGCCTGCTTTCCCACTCCGGAGCCCGTGCACGCCTGTACTCCGTCGGAACCTACACTGACACACCTAACCGCCGCCCTTTTGACTGCTTATATTCAGCCCAGTAATCGTGCCCCACCCTGCGTAGTTCAGGGTACCTAGGTACATCCATGTGGGTTACTGCTGTAACGGGGACCCCGTTACTAGGGTTTTTCTAGTCAACATGCTAAATTGGTTAAGTGCCCTTGGTTTGACTTAACCCCTATCAATCTTGTCTAGCTAACATGTTAAGTTGGTTAAGTGTTTCCTTAATTACTTAACCCCACCAATCTTGTCTTATTAACATGTTAAGTTGGTTAAGTGTTCCCTTAATTACTTAACCTCACCATTTCTAGCTTGATTGTTCATGAGATTTAATTAATTAATTAAAGCACCAACCACTCACATTAGACAGGTATTGTTGTGGTTACTGGATGTGCCGGTCAGTTCCGGGCAGTTTTACACCACAACTCGGTCTAACCTCGGGTCTTCTAGGCATGATGCACTAACCTCTCACATTAGATAGGTATTGTTGTGGTTACTGGATGTGCCGGTCGGTTCCGGGCAAGTTTACACCACAACTCAGTCTAACCTCGGGTTAGGCATATTCATCTTTTACATTTTATATATGTGAATTTTCTACAAGTGTTTCATGTCACATATTTTAATTATGTTCAAGACTAATGGTATAAATTATACCATTCATGGCCTTAACCATTTACATGGTTTTGGGCCCACCTACATTATTAGCATGTTTTGATTTAATAACTATCCCAACGTTACCCCCATTTGTTCGTTCGTATTAATCACATAAATTCATTAGGCCCGCATATCGGCCCAATTTATAAACAAGAGGTAAAGAAGGGAACATGCATAATATAGATTCAACCAAACATGTAAATTTTGCATAAAACTTTATTCATATAATTTAACATGTCACATAAACTTGCATATAATTTAGGCTTAGATAATCATAAGCCAAAAACAAGTTAATATGTAGATCTAGGCATGTGTGAACATAACCTCAATTATAAACTAGCAGTTGACATAATCATGACATGTCCAATCCCAAGGCATGTATAATTTTAACATTAACATACAGGTGTGAACTAGATCTAACAAGGTAAACTTGCATAAGTCCACTTTACAAACATGCATATAAATATAGATCTAGTTTTGGATCTAACATGTAACTTGCATATGAACATATGTATTATTAGATCGTGACTTGGATCTATGATAAAACATATAACTTGCATTAATTATATGAACCTAGATAGATCTTGACATGCATCCAACATAAAAATTGTAACTTGCATATGATATTGATAGTTTCATCCTTAATCTTCAATAGATCTAACAACAAGTCCAATAAGCCACAAACATTCCAAGACAATTCATGATAAAATCATCACAAGAAACAAACATCAATTAGCATTGTCAACATTATACAACATGGTATAGATTTATTTTTCACTTTATATCACATCACGTCTTAAATTTATTTTCGTCTAAAAGATAACTACACTTACAAAAGACAATCTTGATTTCTGGAATCTGTATTCTGAAGTTGAAATGCTCGCCTTTGATGTAGACAATCGTTGTTTTAGTTAAATTTTGATTTGATTTGGTTTGTCTCTTTTAATTTTCTTCAAGTTGAACGGTGGCTACTCAAGGTTGTCCAACGGCGGCATGACGGCTCTTGGTTTGATTTTTAATATGATTTAGGGTTGAGGTATTAGGTTGCTTATATAGAAGTTTGATTTATTAGGAACCGTCAGATTAACCTAGAGCAAATCAAAGCCATTCAGACAAGATAGAATAGCCACATCAGCCCTAATGACTCAGCAAAGAGTCCATCAGAACCAATCAGATGCCACATCTTCCTTAGAGAGAATCGGCCTATGGGTTGACCGCCAAACACCCTGAATCAACCCCTAGTCGACCCAGCGAGGCTCAGGTCGACCTCAAAAACGGGCCAGCTCGGTTATTCCCCCTCCCGATTCGCTGTTTTGAACTTTTTTGCATATTTATTTGTTTAATTTATATATATATATATATATTTCTCATATGCATACAAACTTCAAGGCTTAATAACTTCTTCATAAGGTATCCGTTTTACGCAAACCAAATGTCTATCTTGACCAAAATTTTGAGATGAACGTAATAGCGCAACCCATTTCACTTAATTCTTCTTCTAAAAATTAAGTGTTCTTGAATTTGTTAATTTTAATATACTCAAAAAATTTGGGGTGTTACACTCTTCTTATATACCATATTATATGATCCTACTGTAGTTAATCCTCTTTCAATTGGTATCGGAGCAAGGTCGTCGTATAACTGTAACACCGTTATTCGATATATTGATAATATGGAAAATAATACAAGTACCAGCACATACACAACCTATTGTTCTACCTTTGCTGAAGGACAATCTACTCAAAGACCTTCACTATTCAATGGTTTACACTGCAATTACTGGGCTACAAAAAAGAGGATATATATTCCAGCAAATAGTTTTGACGCTTGGAATGCAACTAAAACAGAGTTCATAGCACCTATAATTCATTATTCTACATGGACATTAAATCAGAAAAATGAAGCAAGTGCAAATGCCAAAGCTATGAATATCCTATGTTGTGCTTTGGATAGAAATGTATTCAATCACGTTAGCATCTGTACTATTGCACATCATACATGGGAAACACTCAAAAACCATAGATGAGGGTACAAACAAGATCAAACAAACAAAGATTTCAATGCTAAAGAACCAATTCCAAAACTTTAGAATGAGACAGAATGAAACCATCAACGATATATATTCAATATTTCAAGACATTCTTCATGCTTTAATAGGATTAGGAGAAAAATACACGGATTTTGATATTATACCAAAGGCCCTAAATTCACTAACCGGTGAATGGGAAAGAAAAGTCTTAGAATTCAAGGAAGCGAATGATCTTTCTATAATGAATCCAAAAGAATTAATTGGAAATCTTATGTCCTACAAAGTTAACATGTAGGCTAAAAAAACATCAAGCACTAGAAAGAAAAAATGTAGCTTTATATGCTGAATGGAAGAATCAGAATCAGAAGATAAGCTTCTAGCATTTATCACAATTTTTTTTAAGAAATCCTTAAAATATAGAAAAGGAAATAAAAACGGCTTCAAAAAGAATTTCTCAAATAAACTCTCATTCTTTTCAATTGTCACAAGAAAGGACAAATGCACAAAGACTGTACGGAACAAAAAAAGAAAATCAGGAAACTTTCAACAGCAAGAACAAGAAAGATAAATTCAAAAGGAAAGATTTTTCTGTAACATGGGACAATTTAGATTCATCCTCGTCAGATAGTGATAGTGACATTGACAATGAACAAGCAAATGTATGCTTCATGGCTCAAGACACCGAGGTTAGTGATTTATCTTACAATGACTTAGTTGAACTAAACACTGAACTTTTAAATACTATAGAAATTCTCAAAATAAACTTAAGGAAGATTGTGAAAATCAGAATAAAGCAGAATTTGAAAGGGTTATGCTGAAAGACTAGAAGAAAATTGTGGAAGAACTTAAAAAGGTTCAAAGAATCTCTCTCTAATTCAGATACACAACTTTCACTTTTGAGTCAAGAAACTAAAACTCAAAAGGTGAAGAATGATGCTATTATTTCTGAAAATCATAATTTAATAGCCAAAATTAAATAGGTAGAGTTAGAAAATACTAGTCTTCAAACCAGATTGGATAGCATTTCTAAAAATATTTCTAACTTTAATAAAGGAAGAGAGAATTTATCTAAAATTATAGAAAATTCTCAATCTTCTTCCAATAAAATGGGTTAGGTTTCAAGAAAGAACAAAAAATTCCTTCAAAGAAAAATGCTAATCTTAAGAGGAATAATGATTCAAAACATAATATAGTATTAAAAAATAAGGTATCACTAAGTGTTTAAAAACATACTAAAAGGAAAACAGAAGTCAAAATATGGATTCCAAAAACAAACAACAGTTTAATTAGGAACAAGTTATCAAATTATTTATGGAAACTATTCATAACAATAAAAACCATCTTTATAAAAGGGATACTGAACCCACTAGGTTTTGATTTCCTAAGATCTAAATCTTCGGCCCTATTAAAAAGTGGGTACCAATGTATTTATAAAATTTCTTCCAGGTCCCACTCAATAACAGAAAATGGATATTGGACAGTGGTTGCTCAAAGCACATGATTGGGGACAATGATATGCTTACAAACATTACAACTTTGATGGTAGCTCTGCTACTTTCGGAGATAACTCAAAAGACTATATCATTGGAAAAGGAGATTTGTGCAACTAGTATATCAAATTTACCCCTTATTACAAATGTCTCTCTAGTTAAAAATTTAAATCATAATTTATTAGGCATCAGTCAACCATGTGACAAAGGCTTTAAAATAACATTTTCAGAAAATAAATGTAAGGAAATAGAGATAGAAGTATCTATGTTTTAAATTTTGAAATTAATTATAGTAAAGATATGTGTTTAATAGCCAAAGATAACGATCCTTGGTTATGTCACAAAATTTTTTGTCATATTAATTTTAAATCGATATGAATTTTTTTGAAAAATGAATTAGTAAAAGGATTTCCAAAAATAAATAATATTTGCAATGATTTCCAATTAAGAAAAGTAACTAAATCATCCTTTAAATCTATGAAAGTCATTTCAATTGAACATCCACTAGAATAACTATATGTGGATTTATTCGGACCAACACAGGTTCAATCTATTAATCATAATCGATATGTAGTTGTAATAGTTGATGACTTCTCTAGATATACATGGACATTTTTTATGAAAATAAAAAGTGGTACTTTTGATCATTTGTAACACCCCATAATTTTATAACACATTAAAATGGTAAACTAGGGAATACTTAATTAAAAATTGGGAATTAAGTAAAACAGACTGCGCCGTTGCGTTCATCTCGGAATTTTGCTTAAGATAGACTCTGAGTCTGCATGAAACGGACATCGTATGAAGAAGTTATTAACCCTAGAAGTTTGTATACGTACAAGAGAATTATATATACAAACAAATCAAAAAATATATTCAAAACAGCGCAGCAGAAGCCCAGAAGCAGAACCAACCAATTTTGGAGGTCGATCCATGGGTTGACCTCGGGGTCGACACCTAAAGGTGGGGTCGACACCTAAAAGCGGGGGAGGGGGGTGTCGACCCCCATACGGATATGGGTAGATTTCCAATTCTGAATGTGGACTGAATTTCTTGGCTTTGTTTGTTGGGTTTAGGCTAAAAATAGGACCCCATTTATCTTGTTTTTAACACCAAAAACAATGGAGAAGTAGATGCTGCCTCTGCCTTGATTAAAATAGTGTATTCTTCTTCAACAGCTAGAATTATATGAATTCAGAGATCTGTTCTGCAATGGCTACAATCAAATTCCTTGTTCTTTAGATCCAATCACAGTGAGTCTATGTTATTTTTAGATATGAATACTTAAAAGTTAATATTAACATGTTTATGGATTGGATCTAAGCATGTGACTAATTGAATCATATCAGATCTGCCATAGCCTGTGTATCTAAGTTATTTTGACATGACTATGAATTGGATCTAAGCCTATGCCTATTTATCATGTCAAATCTGCCATTATTTGTAAAGCTAATTCACTGTTTAGATCTCATCATGCCTGTTTATGGTGTCCCTAGTATATTAGTATCAGTTCTATTATCACGTATTCATTAGATCATATGATAGTGCTATTAGTGCCCAATTTTGTCACTATATGCTTATTAGTTCTATGCCTATTTCTACCATCATATGTTAATCTTGTTATTATGTTTATTTATGTTCTCTTCCCTTCTTCTTTTCCCGTTTTATTTTATAACCAGGCTACCTTCGAGCCTAGGCATACCGCTGAAATACGCGAACGTATGAAATTGGGAACGAAGGGAATAACTAATTTGGGGCATAATTCATATTATAAAACATGATTGGGAATATTGGGCATAATTCGTACCTTGAGCCAAGACTTGGGATTTGGGGCTTAATTTATATGTTGATCTAAATCTTAATTGGGCATAACTTGTATTGGGAAATTTGGGCATAACTTGAATTGAAAACATGAATATGGAATTCGGGGCATAAATCAAAGTTTTGATTAAAGATCTTAATTTGGTGCATGACAAACATGAAAATTTGTTAGTAATGAATAGGACTTTGAAAAGGGGCATGAAAACCTATAATGAAATAGGGATAATATTTAAATAGTGCAAAATGCCTAGATTTAATGTAATTAGAAATTGTAACCCCGCTTAGACACGACTTAAGATTACACTTGTTGTAAAAGTCTGCCCGGACCACCCCGGCATATCCAGCAACCACAAGTGGTGAATCTAATGTGAGGGGTCTATGTTCATAAACACGTAACGTGTTGAGACACGAGGTTAAGTCCGACTTGTGGAAGAAGTCTGCCTGGACCCGCCCGGCGTATCCAACATCCACAAGTTGTAGACTTAATGTGAGAGGTCTAATACATAAACATATATATGAATATATGTGTATAAAAGGATAGAAATAAATGGTACTAATTATAATTAATGGAAATGAATTGGAATAAATGAGGAATGAGAATAACCTATTGTAGTTAATTACATTAATGAGAATGTTATATAATAGGTAGGCTTGTCCTAGTGACAAGTGGAAATTATAACATAAGTTATAATAAAAGGAAGGAAAACTATCAGTAAACCTTAGTTAATAGAACTAAGTTAATAAGTAAACAAGGACAAGTTGTAGTGACATGTTAAATGGAAAACGTGTGGATTGAGATGAAGTATACTTAATTACATATTAAGTAAAGCATGTTATTATAACCATGGAAACAAACAACGAATAATCGTGGATTGCTTTCGTTAATTAAAATCTGGGGATAATAGATTGTAGATTACAGATTTTGGATTACAATCTAGACAATAACATGTAATGGGCTTATTAATAAGCTTAAATGGATTAAAATGTATATATATGAAATTAATAAGCAAGTGGAACTTGGTAATTTGAAAAGAAGTCAATGTGAATGGGGATAACCTATTAAACTGTAATACCTAACTTGTTTAAATCCATAAGGATTACATGAACATGTTAACTTGAGTAGGGGTCAAGTAAACTTGTTTGAAATAGTGGGAGGGTTAAGTATATCTTGGGGTGGTGGGTAATATATTTATAGGCCCACAAACTTAACATGTGGGGTTATGCAATCTTTTTACACTGGTAGGGCATAACCTGTGGAAATCCTAGTAATGAGGATGCAACCCTAGGGGGAAGCTTGTATCATCTTGTGTGTGGGACCTGTTTCAGTTAGTAACCCATATATAGGTATCAAACAAGTACTCTGAACTAGGTCGGAGTCAGGGCACACTTAGCTGATTGTAAGAGATCCAAACGAAGGGGTGGTGTGGGCGGCACGTTCCGATGGGGTCATGTGCGTGCATGGGTCCAACAGAGGAGGTTTAGACACCGTGACATCAATAGATATGGTTGTGCACATCCTGAAAACGAAGGGTTTCCACTTTAGGAAGTGATATATCCTACTGTGGTGCCAACACAGGGTATCTACGGAGTAGTATGCCGATCGATTAAGGGTAGCAATCAGGGTACTCTAGACTCTGGTATATTTAGGAGGCCGTTATTATCCTTAGGGGTAACCCCGGTATGTTTGGCTGCTTGTTGATTATATGGGGTTAAACCTCTCACTAGAAGTACGCCTAAGTCTACCATCTTATAGTTATTGGGATCATCTCATTTTGGTTATACTGGTATTGGTGTAGAGAAATAGAAAGTATTAGAGAAGCGCAATATATTCTATCATGGTTGTCCTGTTTACCTTGTCATACCTGCCTTATTATGCTGTTATCTATCTCTCTAGTTTATATGCCTATCATGATACTTTTGCTTATTTATATGCTAAAAGTAACTGGACTCGCCAGATTTTATGTCTGACCTATTTTGTTTCCTCTTCTTTCTCTTCCGTTCCCCCTCAGGTTCTCAGGGTTGGAATACTTAAGCTTGATGATATTCTACTTTCATCTTGCTTAGAGCTGCTTAGATGTACTGCTTGATTTCATATCTCTCTACTGTGGCCATGTTTTGGGGATTATGCTTCTTTTATTATTGTACTCTGATGTTTTAAGTACAAGACAGAAGTTTTAATGATGTACTTAGTTTTATGCTTTTCGGACAAATGATTTAACCATGTTTTGAACAACGATGTTTTCTACTTAATAAAATTTTAAATTCCACTGCTATTTTATATCTGTCTTGTAGTGTTTCTGTTCCTGTTTACCTATAACATTTCATGAAACTTAATGCATTCTCTTAATGAGTGACATTAACGGACGTGGGATGTCACACTTGGTATCAGAGCATAGGTCATCTAGTCAAAGATTGTCAAAGAAGGAAAAACGCTTGCTTTAACTGTGTTGAGGTTGGACACTATAAGAGGGAATGCTCGAGGAAACAAGGATAGGACCAAAAGGCAGGATCTTCTGAAGGGCAGGTGTATGTTCTCGTGTTAAGTGTACCGGATAGAGATAGAAATTTTTTTGTTGTTGGTTTGATTTCTCTTTCCAATCATCTAGTTAAAACTCTTTTTGATTCTGGTGCTTCGCATTCTCTTATATCTGATTTCAGTGGTTGAGTTTCTGCACCTTAGTACTAGTATGGTTGTAAATCTCATAATTGTCTCAAACCCCATTGGGGGAATAACACATATGTCTATGATTTTTTGGGGTTTGAGAATATCTGCATTAGGCGTCGAATTTGAATGCGACACATATGTGCTTGGTTTCACGGGCTATGGATTGATACTAGGGATGGATTGGCTAGCCATATATGGTGCCATTCTAGATTGTGAGAGGAGGGTCGTTAGACTTTTGACTTACCATGGGAGGATCCTCGAGATTTCTTGTGACCCAAAATGGTCTATCATGCTTAGTTTCCTAGAGTCGTTTGATGCATCTATTGATGATCTGCGATCTGCACTAGTAGTCTGGAGTATCCTGATGTTTTTGAAGAGGTTCGGGGATTACCTCCAAGGTGCGAGATCAATTTTCGTATGTACTTGGTAGACAATGCAAAGCCAGTTGCATTGCCTATGCGCTACATAGCTCCAAAAGAAAGGAGGGAGCTTAGCAAGTAAGTAGGGGTGCTACTTGAGAAAGGGTTTATCAGGCGAAGCATATCTAAATGGGGTGCTCTGGTGGTATTTGGAACTAAGGCAGATGGTTCGCTTTGCTTATGTGTTGATTATAGAGAGTTGAATAAACTCACCAAGAAAAACAGGCACCCACTTCCGAGGATAGATGATCTATTTGACCAGCTCGTTGGTGCATCTGTTTTCTCACAGTTAGACTTAACCGTGGGGTTTCATCAGTTGAGGATGGCCGAGGGCATTATAGATAAGACCGCTTTTATAACTCCAGATGGTTTCTTCGAGTGGCTCGTTATGACTTTTGGGTTGACGAATGCACCCTCCTATTTTGTTGATCTAATGAGTAGGGTGTTTGGGGAGTTTCTAAATAAGTTCATTGTAGTATTTGTAGATAACATCTTAATTTTTTTTCTCGAAGAGCGAGGAAGAGCATGCCCTACATCTAAAGGTGGTTTTGAAAACTCACTATGTGCACCAGCTGAAGGAGAAATTCTCTGAATGTCATTCTTGGAGAAAAGTGAGATTTCTAGGGTATGTGGTCCCTAAAGATGGGATAACAGTAGATCTCACAGAGGTAGTTGCAGTTCAAAATTGGCAGATCCCACAGAATGCAACGGAGGAGAGAAGTTTTCTTGGTTTAGCGGGATATTATAGGAAGTTTATTAAGGACTTCGCAAAAATATCAGCCCCACTCGCTAAACTGGAGAAGAAGAATCTGACTTTTTTTGGGATGTAGATTGTGATGTTGCTTTCCAATGATTGAAGAGGACTATGACAACAACCCTAGTCTTGGCCTTTCCTGATGGGAAAAAAGTGTTTACAATATACACTGATGCATGTGGTACAGGGCTTGGTGCGGTTCTGATGCAAGAGGGAAGGGTAGTATGTTATGGAGGTAGACAACTAAGAGTTCATGAGAAGAAATATCCTACTCATGACTTAGAGATAGCTGCCATAGTACTCGCGCCTAAGTCGTGGCGCCAATATTTTCTTGGTGAGAAGTTCGAGTTGTACACCGATCATAAATCTCTCAAGTACTTGTTCTCGCAAAAGGATCTTAATTTAAGGCAACAAAGGTGGATGGAGTTCCTAGCAACTTATGACTTTGAGATTGCTTATACCCCTGGTAAGGGCAATGTTGTGGCAGACACACTGAGTAGGTAGAGGATGGCCTTAAGTCTTATGTTTGTGGAGAGGAAAAGCTTGGAGTTCTTATCAACTTTTGACTTTAGACCCTCCCCCAAATTTTTGCCTGGCTTATTTGCATCACTGGAGGTGCGACCTACTCTTATGGATCAGATAGGAGCTTTATAGTGAGAGGATCCACAGATTTTAAACATCTTGGATAGGCTCGGTAAAGGGGAGACTTCTAGTTATCTCAGTAGATATTCCACAGACGATAGAGGGTGGTTGCGATGAGATGGAAGGCTTTGTGTTTCCCAAATTGGGAGTTCATTGAAGACAGTCCTAGAGGAAGCCCACCACTCTAAGATGACTATTTATCCAGCGGCGATAAGATATATAGAGATATGAAGAAGGTTTTCTTTTAGGCTGGAATGAAGAAATATATGGTGGAGTTTGTTTCTCAATGTTTGATTTGCCAGCAAGTCTAAGCTGAGCAAAAGAAGCCTAGTGGGTTACTTCATCCTTTGGAAGCCCTACAGTGGAAGTGGGACAACATCTCTATGGATTTCATTGATGGTTTTGCCAAAATCAAGTAAGGGCAACACTAGTATTTGGGTTTTAGTAGATAGACTTACTAAGAGCGCTCATTTCATCCCAATTAAGAGTAAGAGGACGACGACATGGTTGGTAGCAGTTTACGTTTGTGAGATATTCCATCTTCATGGAGTACCTTCCAGCATCGTAAGTGATCGTGACCCCATTTTCATTAGTGAATTTTGGAGGAGCTTGCAAGATGCATTTGGTACACAGTTGTGTTTGAGCATTTCTTATCACCCTCAGACCGTTGGATAGACGGAAAGGTGAACAGAGTTCTTAAAGATCTTTTAAGACTGTGTATCCTAGACTTCGGAAGGACTTGGGAAGAGCATCTTCTTTTAGTAGAGTTCACATACAACAACGGTTATCAAGCTAGCATTGGCATGGCATCCTTCGAAGCATTGTACGGACGACCCTATAGATCACCAACTTGTTGGTGGGAATCTACATAAAGGCTTCTACTTGGACCAGATATGATTAGAGAAACTTCTGAAAAGGTTGATCTTATTAGATGGCGAATAAAGGCAGCTCAGGATAGGCAGAAGTCCTATGTAGACAAGAGAAGGACTGACATTGAATTTGAGGTGGGAGATATGGTTTTCATTAATGTATCACCATTTAGAAATGTGGTTCGCTTTGGATCTGTTGGGAAATTGGCACCAAGATTTGTAGGGTCGTTTCCCATAACAGAAAGTATTGTCCAAATGGCCTATAGACTAAAGCTACCGGAAAGACTATCCGGAGTTCATGATGTTTTCCATGTTTCTCATTTGTAGAAGTGCTTGCATGATACCGCAGAAGTAGTTGAGCCGAGTATGCCTGAGGAAGTAGAGGTGGAACGGGAGGCGACGGTTAGACAAGTTCCTACCTGTATTCTTAGATCAGAAGTTAAGAAGCTCCACAACCGAGAAGTCAAGTTGATGAAAGTTCAGTGGGGAGATAACCCAGAAGATGCAACTTGGGAGACCGAAGACAAGATTCGCGCTTCGTACCCTTTTCTTTTCAAGGGTATGTTCTTAATTTCCTTTCCAAAGCTTTTATTCATGCTTGTTTCTACCATTTAAGTATATCCAATCGATTGAATTTTCGACCCTTAGGTAGGAATCCCATGAATGAAAACATGTGTTTGCGACATGTTATGTTTGATGGATGCAAGTGGATGCAAGTATTTGCTAGTGGTTGCTCGTGAATGCACATGCACACACATTAGGCACTAAATCTGCTCAATCACACTCATACTGCATTGGGATGTGTGTGCATTTTTCTTCTTTTTTATGGATGGAAATGGTTGATGGATGTTGCATTTGGATGAATGATTGCGCACACATATAAAACTTACATGTTGTAATAGGATTATTTACATACATGTTGGATTCATGGCACTAACATACCTTGCATTAAGGAGGTCGACTGAATCAGTAGACCGCCTGATCTTTCGCAGTAGTATAGGGACATATACACACACCTTTGCATATGTTCATATAGGCATTAGAAATCCTTTAAGGACAATGGATGCCTGTGATTGGTGGAAGAGTAGGTGGATGTGGATGTTAGGATATACATTCTTATTAACTTGGAGATTTCGGGATGAAATCCCTTAAGTAGGGGAGAATGTAACATCCTGTAATTTTATAACACATTAAAATGATAAACAATGGAATACTTAATTAAATATTGGGAATTAAGTAAAACAGACTGCGCCATTGCGTTCGTCTCAGAATTTTGCTTAAGATAAACTCCGAGTTTGCGTGAAACGGACAGAAGTTATTAAGCCTAGAAGTTTGTATACGCGTAAGAGAATTATATATATACAAGCAAATCAAAAAAATATATTCAAAATAGTGCAGCAGAAGCCCCAGAAGCAGAACCGACTGATTTTGGGGGTTTACCCGAGACCCTACTGGGTCGATCCAGGCTCTTTGGAGTCGACCCATGGGTCGACCCCGAGGTCGACACCCAAAGGGGGGGATCGACCCCCATATGGATCTGGGTAGATTCCCAATTCTGAACGTGGACTGAATTCTTGGTTTGGTTCGTTGGCTTTAGGCAATAAATAGGACCCCATTTCTCTTGTTTTTACACAACAAAAACAATGGAGAACTAGATGCTACCTCTGCCTTGATTAAAATAGCCTATACATCTTCAACAACTAGAATTATGTGAATTCAGAGATCTGTTCTTCAATAGCTGCAATTAAATTCCCTGTTCTTTATATCCAATCATAGCGGGTCTATGTTATTTTTAGGTAAGAATACTTAAAAGTTAATCTTAACATATTTTTGAATTGGATCTAAGCCTGTGACTAATTTAATCATATTAAATCTACCATAACCTGTGTATCTAAGTTATTTTGATATGATTATGATCTGGATCTAAGCCTATGCCTATTTATCATGTCAGATATGCCAGTGTTTATAGATCTAATTCACTGTTTAGATCTCATCATTCCTGTTTATGATGTCCTTATTATATTAGAATCAATTTTATTATCATATGTTCATCAGATTTGCTCGTATATGCCTATCTTGTCATTATGCCCAATTTTGTCACTATATGCTTATTAGTGCTATGCCTATGTCTACTATCATATGTGTAACACCCTGTATTTTCTATGAACGTATAAGTAACAAATCAGAGGATAATTAATTTTTAAAATAAGAATCAAGGGAAACGGGTTGCGCCATTGCGTTCGTCTCGGAATTCTGCTTGGAAACGAGTCTGAGTTTGCAAGAATCGGAGTCCGTATGAGGGAGATATGACCCTCCGAAGTTTCAGGAATTTTCAGAATCGAAAACAACTCGAATTCGAATTCAAAATTCGAATTTCAAACGCAGAACAGACTGGGCGGGAAATTTCCCGCCCAGACCCAGGTCGACTGGGGAGTCGACTGGGCAGTCGACCCCCCAGACCAGGTCGACTGGGCAGTCGACCTGGTCCCCGAGCCCATTTTTGGGCCAGTGTTCGTTCTGATGTTTCCAGTCCGATTTCTGTCGAGATTCATCTGCCTAAACCTATTTAAACAGCCCCAAACCTAGCCTTCTCTACACACAATTCTGTTCTGCTTCTGCTCTTCCTCTGTTCTATATAAAAATAAAAATGGCGTCGCTACTCTGCTGGAATCAAAACTAGAAGCTAATCAACATCAACCTAAGCAACTCAATTCAAACTAGAGATTAAAGCTTCTGCAACGATTCTACAACAATTAAAGTTCTTTCTTTAATCCAACCAAGGCAAGTGCAGTTATTTTCCGATGTAAACTTTAATCATAATTGTGACATGATTGTAAATCTGAATTTGAGATTGTGTATGTTCTGTTCTGATCTATTTTATTCTGTATCTCTTCTTCTTTCTGTTCTATAGCCAGGCTACTATGAGCCTGCGCCAATCTCCTAAGAGATTAACGCACGAACGCTAAAATGTTTGGGACAAATAATGAATGTGGCATAATTGGACATGGCTAATATGTGACTGATTTAAGAAAAAGGACATAGGTTGTAAACTAGATTTAGATCTATGCATATTCTGTGAATTGGAAGAAGAGGAACCATGGTATGTTAACATGTGACTTGAGACATTGGACATAACGCATATTTTGAATTAAGATCTGTTATAACTAGATTGTTGGGCATATTGTTTATATAACAATTCATGATTTGAAAGAGAATAGGACTTAGGTGTGAAGATCTATATTAAGATTTGATAACTATCAAATGTGAATAACACCTAAGTAGGAGATTTTTGAATATATGACATGCATTGAAATCGATGGCTATATTTGGTATAATTTATATGTGAATCTTTTGTACTAGGCAAGTTGAACTAAATTGGGACATGTAAATTATGACCATAATCTGTGACATGTAAATTCAATGCAAACGTGGGGTATATGATCATAGTGTGAATCATGACAACTATTTAGGCATGCAAACTTAGGCCAAATTTATAATTAGGCAAGATATGTTTGTGAAACTTTAAGGAATGATTAAATCTGTTATATTTGCCTAATTTGCTAGTTCTGCTATATTTGCCTAATCTGCTAGTTCTGTTATATTGCCTAATCTGCTAGTTCTGTTATATTGCTTAATCTGCTAGTTCCGCTCTACTGCCTAGTCTGCTAGATCTGTTCATCTGCCAAATCTGTCATCTGCTAAGTCTGCTGAAAATGCCAAATCTGTTATATGCTAAATCTGCTAAACTACTTAATCTGCTGAATCCGTTAAGTCGCCTAATCTACGAAAATCTGTTATCTGCTATATCTGTTAAGTTGATATATTCGGTCTGTTATTGACATAATCTGAATTAGCTATGAATAATTGACATGTATATTAGGCGTGGGCATAAATGGTAAATTATTAATTAATTGGCCGCAAAGATAAACATGGCTAACTCGAGGTTAGAATGAGTTTGCGGCGTAATTCTTCCCGGAACCGCCCGGCACATCCAGTGGCCGCAAATAATAGGTTCTAATGTGAGAAGTTAGTCATAACGTGCTTGAAACCCGAGGTTAGAACTCAGTTTGAGGCAGAAATCTGCCCGGAACCAACCGGCCTAACCAGTAGCCGCAAACTGTCAATCTAATGTGAGAGGTCTGGGCATTAATATTTAATTAATGAAAATCTGAGATAAATATGATGTCTAAAACGTGTTGGGCGGATAGGATTAAACCCACTAGACTGATGAATTTAATTAATCTGTTCCGTGAATCTGTAGGCCCAATTGCAAAGTTAGACAAATCTGTTAAATCCGTATATCTGATCCGTTAGTCTGAAAACTTATCTGATCTGTGAACTAGTTGATCTGAAATCTGTATGTCTGAAACTTGTAAACAAGTTAATCTGAAATTTGTTAGTCTGGGGACACAAGGTTAGGAGGGGAATTACTTGTGTCATCTGTTGTTTGGAACCCATATTAGTCAGTAACCCTTTCTGGTATCAAAACTTTGACCCAACAGTAGGTAGGGTCCGGGCACGCTTACTGAACTAATTATAAGTGGTTCATTCTGATAATGGCGAGGGGTGTTGATGGTGCGTTCCAACCGGGTCATGTGTGTGCATGGATCCCTGTCTGCCTCTGAGGACATAAGACGCCGTGACATCTGTACATAGGTCTGTGTCATTTAAAGGTTGCTACTTTGGGAAGTGATACACCCTTTTGTGGGGCTGGCACAGGGTATTTATGTATTAGGGAGCCGATCGCTTGGGGTAGGGTTTTAGGGTACACTTAGTTCTGTCTGTTTCTGTTGGTACCGTCTGTTTCTGTTGGGTGGTAACACCTGCCTATTTCTGAGTGGTACCGTCTGTTCGGGTGGTAAAGGCCCATTACTAGTGTACACCTAATTCTACATTCTATTTCCGTAGGGATTAATCTGTTTCTGTCCGTTTCTGCTGGGGTGGTAAAGGCCCATCATTAGCATTCTGTTTCTGTCCGTTTCTGTTGGGGTGGTAAAGGCCCATTACTAGCATTCTCTTCTGTGGAAATTATTTTGTACCCGTTTCTGTTTCAGTTTAGACATTAGGGTGGCACCTAATTCTGTTATACTAGTATTAGTGCAGAGAAGTGTAAAGCAATATCTTATATCATTCTGTTCTTCTGTTATATCTGTTACAGTTATCTCTCATCCAGTTTTATTTTCATGTCATGTTATTATTATCTGTTCATAACTAAAAATCACTGGACTTGCCAGACTTTTTGTCTGACCCTTGTTGTTTCGCCTCCTTTCTTCCGTTTCTCCCCCAGGTTTTGTAGAAGGGAATACTCTAGCTTGATCCAGATTTCTTCTGCTTGAAGTGCTTAAAGTATGGCTTGTCTTCTTCTGTGGGGATTATGATTTTAAACTATGCATTCTGTAGGCTTTTGTACAAGACTGATATTGTGATTTGAAAGGATGTAACCAAGCTTATTTCGGTTTCTGTTGTAATAAAGTTATAAAATTTTCAAGTACCATTTTATCTATCTTGTAAGTTTCTGTTCTGTTTACTAAAATGCTCCACCAAAGTTAAGGCATTCCCTTTGTGAGTGACCTTAACGGAGGTGGGGTGTTACAGTATGTCAATCTTGTTATTATGTTTATTTATGTTCTCTTCCCTTCTTTTTTCCCTTTTTATTTTATAGCCAGGCTACCTCCAAGCCTAGGCATACCACTGAAATATGCGAACGTACAAAATTGGGAATGATGGGAATAATTAATTTGGGGCATAATTCATACTGTAAAACATGATTGGGAATATTGGGCATAATTCGTACCTTGAGCCAAGACTTGGGATTTGGGGCATTATTTATATGTTGGTCTAAATCTTAATTGGGCATAACTTGTACTGAGATATTTGGGCATAACTTGAATTAAAAACATAAATATGGATTTGGGGGCATAAATCAAAGTTATGATTAAAGATCTTAATTTGGGGCATGTTAAACATGAAAATTTGTGAGTAATGAATAGGACCTAGAAAAGGGGCATGAAAACCTATAATGAAATAGGGATAATTGTTAAATAGTGAAAATGCCTAGATTTACAGTAATCAGAAATTGTAACCGTGCTTATACACGAGGTTAGATTACACTTGCTGTAGAAGTCTGCCCGGACCTACCCGGCATATCCAGCAATCACAAGTGGTGAGTCTAATATGAGGGGTCTAAGTGCATAAACACGTAATGTGCTAAGACACGAGATTATGTCCAACTTGTGGATGAAGTCTGCCCGGACCCGCCCGACATATCCATCATCCAAAAGTTGTGGACTTAATGTGAGAGGTCTAATGCATAAACATATATATGAATATATGCATATAAAATAATATAAATAATTGGCACTAATTGTAATTAATGGAAATGAATTGGAATAAACGTGGAATGAAAGTAACCTATTGTAGTTAATTACATTAATGAGAATGCTATATAACAGATAGGCTTGTCCTAGGGACAAGTGGAAATTATAACATAAGTTATAATAAAAGGAAGGAAAACTTATCAGTAAACCTTAGTTAAGAGAACTAAGTTAATAAGTAAACAATGACGAGTTATAGTGACATGTTAGACATAAAATGGGTGGATTGAGATGAAATATACTTAATCACGTATAAAGTTAAACATGTTATTGTAACTATGGAAACAGACAATGAATAATTGTGGATTACTTTCGTTAATTAAAATCTGGGGATAATAGATTATAAATTACAGATTGTGGACTACAATCTAGAGAATAACATGTGATGGGCTTATTAATAAGCTTAAATGGATTAAGCTGTACATATATGAAATTAACAAGCAAGTGGAATTTGGTAATTTGAAAAGAAGTCAATGCGAATGGGGATAACCTATTAACTTGTAATACTTAACATGTTTAAATCCTTAAGGATTACATGAACATGTTAACTTGAATAGGGGTTAAGTAAACTTGTTTGAAATAGTGGGAGGGTTAAGTATATCTTGGGGTGGTGGGTAATATATATATATATATATATATATATATATATATATATATATATACCCACAAACTTAACATGTGGGGTTATGCAATCTTTTTACACTGGTAGGGCATAACCTGTGGATATCCTAGTAGTGGGAATGCAAGCCTAGGGGAAGCTTGTATCATCTTGTGTGTGGGACCCATTTCAGTCAGCAACCCATATATAGATATCAAACAAGTACTCTGAACTAGGTCGGAGTCAAGGCATGCTTACTGGGCTGGTTGTAAGAGATCCAAACGAAGGGGTGGTGTGGGCGGCGTGATCTGACGTGGTCATTTGCATGCATGGGTCCGACATAGGAGGTTTAGACGCCGTGACATCAATAGATATGGTTGTGCTCATCCTGAAAACGAAGGGTTTCCACCTTAGGAAATGATACATCCTACTGTAGGGATAGCACAGGGTATCTACGGAGTAGTAAGCCGATCGATTGAGGGTAGTAATTAGGTTACATCTAGATTCTGGTATGTTTAGGAGCCCGTTATTATCCTTAGGGGTAACTTCGGTATGTTGGGCTACTTGTTGATTGTATGGGGTTAAACCACTCACTAGAAATACGCCTAATCTACCATCTTATAGTTGTTGGGATCATCTCATTTTGGTTATACTAGTATTGGTATAGAGAAATAGAAATATTAGAGAAGCGCAATATATTCTGTCATCTGTTTACCTTATCATACCGGCCTTATTGTGTTGTTATCTATCTCTCCAGTTTATATGCCTATCATGATACTTTTACTTATTTATATGCTAAAAGTAACTAGACTTGCCAGATTTTATGTCTGACCTATTTTGTTTTCCTCTTCTTTCTCTTCCGTCTCCCCTCCAGGTTCTCAGGGTGGGAATACTCAAGCTTGATTATGATTCTGCTTTCATCTTGCTTGGAGCTGCTTAGATGTACTGCTTGATTTCATATCTCTCTACTATGGCTATGTTTTTAGGGATTATGCTTCTTTTATTATTATACTCTGATGTTTTAAGTACAAGAAAGAAGTTTTAATGATGTACTGGGTTTTACACTTTTCAGACATATGATGTAACCATGTTTTGGACTACGATGTTTTCTTCTTAATAAAATTTTAAATTCCACTGCTATTTTATATCGGTCTTGTAATGTTTCTGTTTCTATTCACCTATAGTGCTTCATGGAACTTAATGCATTATCTTAATGAGTGACATTAACGGACATGGGCTGTCACATCATTTCAAAAAATTTGTCAAAATAATTCAAAATATTAAAAATTTAAAAGTCAAAAACATACTAGTGATCATGGAGGTGAATTTGGAAATGACTTATTTGAATTATTATGTAAAAAGAAAGGAATAAGTCATAAATTTTCATTTACTAGAACTCCACAATAGAATTGAGTTGTAGAAAGGAAAAATAGAATAGTACAAGAATGTGTAAGAACTTTGCTAGATTGGAGTACTTTACCAAAGCATTTTTGGGCAGAAGCTGTAGCAACTACTTGTTATGTACTGAATCGTATTTCCATACGACCTCTAACTAAAAACACCACATATTAAATATTTAATGGAAGAAAACCTAATATTTCTTATTTTAAATTTTTGGGTCAAAATGGTTTATATTAAATACAAAAGATCAACCTAGAAAAATTGATCTAAAAGCCGATTATGGAATATTAGTAGGATCCTCCGAACGAAGTAAGGTATATCGTATTTTTAATTAAAGAACAGATATTATAGAAAAATTATTACATGTATCTTTTGAAGAGAACATTAATAAAAGTTTAATTATCAAAGGTGATGAAGAATTTATAACTAATACAGAAAACACAAATCTTGGAAATAATGAAGATATTACTCATAACACTAATATACAATTAAGGTCTCCTCCTAGAATCTTACGTCATCATCTTGCACAAAATATAATTGGAGAAATCTATTCCCAAGTTCAAACAATAAGTCAACTAACCCAAATGGGACATGTTGCTTTTCATTCGACTATTGAGCCTAAGAATCCTAAAGAATCACATTTAAGAGCGGTAAAACAAATTCTACAGTATCTTTAAAATATTGCAGACTTTGGTCTTTTCTATCCGGAATAATGTCCATTTGAATTAGTATATTTCAACGACGCTGGTTCCGGTGGATGCCGGATTGATAGAAAAAGCGAAAGTGGTATATGTCATTTCATTGGAAAATCATTTGTCTTTTGGTTTAGTAAGAAACATGTAACGACCCGTCTTTTTTCCCGATTCTCGTCGGTAATTAAACCAACTTAAACCATTCATAAAGACGAATTGTTATGGGTACTTACATATATTGAACAAATAACATTACTTTTTATTACATAATACAATATTACATCAGACATGGAATATCAGAGTAACAACATATAGAGCGGAAGAAAAGTAATTATACTCTCAGCGGAAGAAGCAGTATGATATAGCAAAAGCTCCAAACTCTAGCGTGAACTCCAACCCAGAAAGCACTCTGAATCTTGCTCCAATGATCTATAAATGTAAAAATAAACTACTAGCTGCTCATGTGAAAATTAGTGGGCACCCAGAGTTTAGGAAGAAACAATAAACTCCGGGTCAGTCATGGGACTGGTATGAGAACACAAAACAATTGCTTTTAGAATTTAATTTAAAGTTGGGAAATCCTCCAAACCACGCCGCTAATGCGAAACGGGTTTACTCCACATGAATACCCGTGCATATAAATTCGCAATGACTTTTGGAAAATGAAGCTATCATAAGCTCGTCCCACATCACACAATGCAAGCACACACCAAATGGGCGAGTTTAGTCTTATGATAACCAAACATGCTTTCATACATGAAAATCCTCTTTCAATACTATTATATAGTGTGGAAAACAATATCGCAAATAAATGTATTAATCCTAGACGGCATAATACGCATAATATTATGTCGCCATATATATATACAATCAAAATTGTATAGCTCGTATTGGAGATTTGGATTTTTTAATTTGTTGATTTATGGTACGAAAGATCTATCGAAACACAAATGAAATGTAACACTACTTTTTCGTCCATACATGGATAGCAACTACAAATCGCGAGGTAGATCAACGGTTTTCGTCCAGACACAGACCCCTGAACATACCCTGTTCCTCAGGTTCATAAGAGGTACCTCCACCGCAGCTATCAATCATAAAATCATGTATATGTCAACAACCAAACCGCCAGTTTCTCATCATCCGGGGTGTGAAGTTTGTCGATGTCACGTCATTCACAAAGCTATGCTTATTCACAAAGCTATGCTTAAATAAGCAATGCCTTGATCGTACAAGCTCATTGAAACGACCCGAACTTCCCCGGTCTCCGAAGAGAAGAGAAAGAACGAATTGTATTGAGAACACGACAAAATAGAATGCAAATGGAAGAACATTTCATTGTATATTACAACAATTCATCAGAATACAAGAATATACAGAGTATAAACAAATTTTACACAACAGAAAAATATCAGAGTTTACAATACATTACATAGCAGCGGAAAATAATACAAACACAACTGAAGGAGATATACAGATACAAAGCTTTCCGGATATCGTTCCAGCTGTAAGCCAGGATCCTGTAAATATAAATCTGCAAAACCAAAACTACTAGCTGCCCGTGTCAAAATAAGGGCACCCGGAGTTTAGGTTAAAACAATAAACTTCAGGTCAGTCATGTGACTGGTGTGAGAACTAAAACAGTTATTAATCTTTATTTTAAAGTTAGGTAAATCAAGGGACCACGCCGTATAACACGGAACGGGTTTCCTCCCAAGAACACCAGTGCATAAAACAGCAACGCAATGCTAAATAAAGAACAATGAAGCTATTATAAGACCCAGGTCCCATCACACAATGCAACGCAAGCCGGAGGATAGGGTTTTTACCTTATAATAGCCAAAGAATGCTTGATACATTTAAAACAGATTATTTTGATAGTATTATAAGTGCATAGTGTATAAAACAACTTCAAATCATAAGTATCAATCATAGGCGGCATGAGCGCCCCATCCCACTATGTCGCCATATATAGGATTACAACTAAAATCGAAACGTCACGTATTGGAAGTTGGATTTCCTTCTATGAACTGAGGCAAGGGATCATCCTCTGCCGAATTCGAGACAATCTAGCCCATGTCTCCGGAACAGCCGCAACTGCCCCTTGGAGCGACAGGGCCGGTCCACACGAAGTGGATTATAGTGCCTGAACAATACGTCTCCCCACCCTATGGGGCGTAAATGAGCCAACAAATGACTCCATTGGCTTCACATAGTCACCAATATATCCGAGGCGCCTCGCAACAGCAATAAACACATAAGTCAAACTCGTCAGGGCGTGTAAAACCACTGACGCCACTTCTAGCTAGAAGGAAACGCATGCCCTCCCTGAAGTCCTCTCCCGTTGCTGGTCCACTACCGGGGTGTGAGGCTCGCGAATTAACGCTACACAAAGCTGTGCCACACAGGCTGTGCTTTGATCATCAACCACAAGACTCTGCTTTTCAGCAGAAGCCTTGAGCATTTGCATCTTAGCATGCCACACAGGCAATTCACTCTATGCGTTTGATATCCATCAGTATATAACCCCTGAGCTCGTACGTCTCCGAGAAGGGCGTTAAGCAAGAGAATAAATTCTCCGCCGCCAAACAGATATATATTTAATAGAAATCAATCACACAGACTAAAATCCAATGTCAGACACACAGTCCATTTACAAGTCCGTTCTGGGTCTGAACGAAACCGGAGGAACCTTATTCCTCGCATATCCATCGATCTCCAAGTACGTCTGGACGATCACCAACTGATTCCCTCCTCTTGGGTGTACATCCCAATCAAGATCTTCAGTAATCACCCAATCGACATGAAGACCTCCGGTCTTCAACCACCATCTTCATCTTCGACTAATCGCCGAATCAGTTATTCAGAATGGGATAAACCCGGTCTTTCTGAATAACTCGCGTATATAATAAACAAGTGTTACACAAACACAAAATACGCCTCATTCCAATTCATCAGTCACTAACCGTAAATCAACAAGAGAATAATTCCCCAAATATTAACCCCGAAGGCCGAAACCAACATCAGATCAATACCCAGGAAACCATTCTGCTTAGCTAACCTACAGTTAGTTTCTAAATTTCACATTCTTAGGGAAAGGTTCCCATTAATTTTATCAAAGATAAATTCTTTAAATTTATTCTTTAATCATCTTTGAATATCAATTCAAACTAGTCGGGATTAGCGAACCACACCGAAGTAACCATTCATTTTATTTCCCAATCTCAACCTATTCATCCCATGAAGTAAAACTGGCCATACTTCATATCTAACACCACGGTGTTATCGGTAAATTCAATTACTATTTCGCGTTCAAATCTAATTAAAGATTTAACTATCGCCTGGAGCAAAACTGGTGATACTCCATTCTCAATTCTTTTCAACCTAATTAAAGATTCATTAAAACTCCACTTAGTTTTAATCTTTAACTGGGTTAAAGAATCAGTGTCGTTTAAAACACGGTTAACGATAAACCCCAAAATCACATCACATTTCAATCAGTCCCTAACCGTAAAATAGCAAGTGAGCAATTCCCTAAGTATTAACCCTGAAGGCCGAAATCAACATCAGATCAATACCCCAGAAACCATTCAACTTAACTAATCTCCAGTTAGTTTCTGATTTTCTTAACTCCTTTGGGTCTAAGAACAGTATTATTGAAGATACCGTTCACGACAATCCAAAGTCACATTCCATTAGTTATCGGGTTAAAGAACAAGTGTTATTTAAAACACTGTTCACTATAAACCCAAAAATCAATACCAATTCAATTCCAATTAAATACTATTTAACTGGTACACTTCATTAAATCTAAATAAAAAGATTTAATTTTTTTCTCAACTGGGCTTAAGAACAGTGTTAATGAAGACACCATTCGCGACAAACCCAAATCACATTTGATATTAAATACAAGGCTCTGAATAGGAAATATATCGGCTTATATTCAATATCAAATTCTACGACCAACAAATATCGTATTGGAAATAACAATATAAATATATCTTTCAAATTTCCATAACAATATCTGTATAATCACGAAATCCAACATCGAAATATTCTACAGACAATTTCGATTCAAATCCATTCCAATTCACTTATTGGAAATTCTGGGTCGATCCAGGCTCTTTGGAGTCGACCCATGGGTCGACCCCGAGGTCGACACCCAAAGGGGGGATCGACCCCCATATGGATCTGGGTAGATTCCCAATTCTGAACGTGGACTGAATTCTTGGTTTGGTTCGTTGGCTTTAGGCAATAAATAGGACCCCATTTCTCTTGTTTTTACACAACAAAAACAATGGAGAACTAGATGCTACCTCTGCCTTGATTAAAATAGCCTATACATCTTCAACAACTAGAATTATATGAATTCAGAGATCCGTTCTTCAATAGCTGCAATCAAATTCCCTGTTCTTTATATCCAATCATAGCGGGTCTATGTTATTTTTAGGTAAGAATACTTAAAAGTTAATCTTAACATATTTTTGAATTGGATCTAAGCCTGTGACTAATTTAATCATATTAAATCTACCATAACCTGTGTATCTAATTTATTTTGACATGATTATGATCTGGATCTAAGCCTATGCCTATTTATCATGTCAGATATGCCAGTGTTTATAGATCTAATTCACTATTTAGATCTCATCATTCCTGTTTATGATGTCCCTATTATATTAGAATCAATTTTATTATCATATGTTCATCAGATTTGCTCGTATATGCCTATCTTGTCATTATGCCCAATTTTGTCACTATATGCTTATTAGTGTTATGCCTATGTCTACCATCATATGTGTAACACCCCGTATTTTCTGTGAACGTATAAGTAACAAATCAGAGGATAATTAATTTTTAAAATAAGAATCAAGGGAAACGGGTTGCGCCATTGCGTTCGTCTCGGAATTCTGCTTGGAAACGAGTCTGAGTTTGCAAGAATCGGAGTCCGTATGAGGGAGATATGACCCTCCGAAGTTTCAGGAATTTTCAGAATCGAAAACAGCTCGAATTCGAATTCAAAATTCGAATTTCAAACGCAGAACAGACTGGGCGGGAAATTTCCCGCCCAGACCCAGGTCGACTGGGGAGTCGACTGGGCAGTCGACCCCCCAGACCAGGTCGACTGGGCAGTCGACCTGGTCCCCGAGCCCATTTTTGGGCCAGTGTTCGTTCTGATGTTTCCAGTCCGATTTCTGTCCAGATTCATCTGCCTAAACCTATTTAAACAGCCCCAAACCTAGCCTTTTCTACACACAATTCTGTTCTGCTTCTGCTCTGCCTCTGTTCTATATAAAAATAAAAATGGCGCCGCTACTCTGCTGGAATCAAAACTAGAAGCTAATCAACATCAACCTAAGCAACTCAATTCAAACTAGAGATTAAAGCTTCTGCAACGATTCTACAACAATTAAAGTTCTTTCTTTAATCCAACCAAGGCAAGTGCAGTTATTTTCCGATATAAACTTTAATCATAATTGTGACATGATTGTAAATCTGAATTTGAGATTGTGTATGTTCTGTTCTGATCTATTTTATTCTGTATCTCTTCTTCTTTCTGTTCTATAGCCAGGCTACTACGAGCCTGCGCCAATCTCCTAAGAGATTAACGCATGAACGCTAAAATGTTTGGGACAAATAATGAATGTGGCATAATTGGACATGGCTAATATGTGACTGATTTAAGAAAAAGGACATAGGTTGTAAACTAGATTTAGATCTATGCATATTCTGTGAATTGGAAGAAGAGGAACCATGGTATGTTAACATGTGACTTGAGACATTGGACATAATGCATATTTTGAATTAAGATCTGTTATAACTAGATTGTTGGGCATATTGTTTATATAACAATTCATGATTTGAAAGAGAATAGGACTTAGGTGTGAAGATCTATATTAAGATTTGATAACTATCAAATGTGAATAACACCTAAGTAGGAGATTTTTGAATATATGACATGCATTGAAATCGATGGCTATATTTGGTATAATTTATATGTGAATCTTTTGTACTAGGCAAGTTGAACTAAATTGGGACATGTAAATTATGACCATAATCTGTGACATGTAAATTCAATGCAAACGTGGGGTATATGATCATAGTGTGAATCATGACAACTATTTAGGCATGCAAACTTAGGCCAAATTTATAATTAGGCAAGATATGTTTGTGAAACTTTAAGGAATGATTAAATCTGTTATATTTGCCTAATTTGCTAGTTCTGCTATATTTGCCTAATCTGCTAGTTCTGTTATATTGCCTAATCTGCTAGTTCTGTTATATTGCTTAATCTGCTAGTTCCGCTCTACAGCCTAGTCCGCTAGATCTGTTCATCTGCCAAATCTGTCATCTGCTAAGTCTACTGAAAATGCCAAATCTGTTATATGCTAAATCTGCTAAATTACTTAATCTGCTGAATCCGTTAAGTCGCCTAATCTACGAAAATCTGTTATCTGCTATATCTGTTAAGTTGATATATTCAGTCTGTTATTGACATAATCTGAATTAGCTATGAATAATTGACATGTATATTAGGCGTGGGCATAAATGGTAAATTATTAATTAATTGGCCGCAAAGATAAACATGGCTAACTCGAGGTTAGAATGAGTTTGCGGCGTAATTCTGCCCGGAACCGCCCGGCACATCCAGTGGCCGCAAACAATAGGTTCTAATGTGAGAAGTTAGTCATAACGTGCTTGAAACCCAAGGTTAGAACTCAGTTTGCGGCAGAAATCTGCCCGGAACCAACCGGCCTAACCAGTAGCCGCAAACTATCAGTCTAATGTGAGAGGTCTGGGCATTAATATTTAATTAATGAAAATCTGAGATAAATATGATGTCTAAAACGTGTTGGGCGGATAGGATTAAACCCACTAGACTGATGAATTTAATTAATCTGTTCCGTGAATCTGTAGGCCCAATTGCAAAGTTAGACAAATCTGTTAAATCCGTATATCTGATCCGTTAGTCTGAAAACTTATCTAATATGTGAAATAGTTGATCTGAAATCTGTATGTCTGAAACTTGTAAACAAGTTAATCTGAAATCTGTTAGTCTGGGGACACAAGGTTAGGAGGGGAATTACTTGTGTCATCTGTTGTTTGGGACCCATATTAGTCAGTAACCCTTTCTGGTATCAAAACTTTGACCCAACAGTAGGTAGGGTCCGGGCACGCTTACTGAACTAATTATAAGCAGTTCATTCTGATAATGGCGAGGGGTGTTGATGGTGCGTTCCAACCGGGTCATGTGCGTGCATGGATCCCTGTCTGCCTCTGAGGACGTAAGACGCCGTGACATCTGTACATAGGTCTGTGTCATTTAAAGGTTGCCACTTTGGGAAGTGATACACCCTTTTGTGGGGCTGGCACAGCGTATTTATGTATTAGGGAGCCGATCGCTTGGGGTAGGGTTTTAGGGTACACTTAGTTCTGTCTGTTTCTGTTGGTACCGTCTGTTTCTGTTGGGTGGTAACACCTGCCTATTTCTGAGTGGTACCGTCTGTTCGGGTGGTAAAGGCCCATTACTAGTGTACACCTAATTCTACATTCTATTTCCGTAGGGATTAATCTGTTTCTGTCCGTTTCTGCTGGGGTGGTAAAGGCCCATCATTAGCATTCTGTTTCTGTCCGTTTCTGTTGGGGTGGTAAAGGCCCATTACTAGCATTCTCTTCTGTGGAAATTATTTTGTACCCGTTTCTGTTTCAGTTTAGACATTAGGGTGGCACCTAATTCTGTTATACTAGTATTAGTGCAGAGAAGTGTAAAGTAATATCTTATATCATTCTGTTCTTCTGTTATATCTGTTACAACTGTTAAAGTTATCTCTCATCCAGTTTTATTTTCATGTCATGTTATTATTATCTGTTCATAACTAAAAATCACTGGACTTGCCAGACTTTTTGTCTGACCCTTGTTGTTTCGCCTCCTTTCTTCCGTTTCTCCCCCAGGTTTTGTAGAAGGGAATACTCTAGCTTGATCCAGATTTCTTCTGCTTGAAGTGCTTAAAGTATGGCTTGTCTTCTTCTGTGGGGATTATGATTTTAAACTATGCATTCTGTAGGCTTTTGTACAAGACTGATATTGTGATTTGAAAGGATGTAACCAAGCTTATTTCGGTTTCTGTTGTAATAAAGTTATAAAATTTTCAAGTACCATTTTATCTATCTTGTAAGTTTCTGTTCTGTTTACTAAAATGCTCCACCAAAGTTAAGGCATTCCCTTTGTGAGTGACCTTAACGGAGGTGGGGTGTTACAGTATGTCAATCTTGTTATTATGTTTATTTATGTTCTCTTCCCTTCTTTTTTCCCTTTTTATTTTATAGCCAGGCTACCTCCAAGCCTAGGCATACCACTGAAATATGCGAACGTACAAAATTGGGAATGATGGGAATAATTAATTTGGGGCATAATTCATACTGTAAAACATGATTGGGAATATTGGGCATAATTCGTACCTTGAGCCAAGACTTGGGATTTGGGGCATTATTTATATGTTGGTCTAAATCTTAATTGGGCATAACTTGTACTGAGATATTTGGGCATAACTTGAATTAAAAACATAAATATGGATTTGGGGGCATAAATCAAAGTTATGATTAAAGATCTTAATTTGGGGCATGTTAAACATGAAAATTTGTGAGTAATGAATAGGACCTAGAAAAGGGGCATGAAAACCTATAATGAAATAGGGATAATTGTTAAATAGTGAAAATGCCTAGATTTACAGTAATCAGAAATTGTAACCGTGCTTATACACGAGGTTAGATTACACTTGCTGTAGAAGTCTGCCCGGACCTACCCGGCATATCCAGCAATCACAAGTGGTGAGTCTAATATGAGGGGTCTAAGTGCATAAACACGTAATGTGCTAAGACACGAGATTATGTCCAACTTGTGGATGAAGTCTGCCCGGACCCGCCCGACATATCCATCATCCAAAAGTTGTGGACTTAATGTGAGAGGTCTAATGCATAAACATATATATGAATATATGCATATAAAATAATAGAAATAATTGGCACTAATTGTAATTAATGGAAATGAATTGGAATAAACGTGGAATGAAAGTAACCTATTGTAGTTAATTACATTAATGAGAATGCTATATAACAGATAGGCTTGTCCTAGGGACAAGTGGAAATTATAACATAAGTTATAATAAAAGGAAGGAAAACTTATCAGTAAACCTTAGTTAAGAGAACTAAGTTAATAAGTAAACAATGACGAGTTATAGTGACATGTTAGACATAAAATGGGTGGATTGAGATGAAATATACTTAATCACGTATAAAGTTAAACATGTTATTGTAACTATGGAAACAGACAATGAATAATTGTGGATTACTTTCGTTAATTAAAATCTGGGGATAATAGATTATAAATTACAGATTGTGGACTACAATCTAGAGAATAACATGTGATGGGCTTATTAATAAGCTTAAATGGATTAAGCTGTACATATATGAAATTAACAAGCAAGTGGAATTTGGTAATTTGAAAAGAAGTCAATGCGAATGGGGATAACCTATTAACTTGTAATACTTAACATGTTTAAATCCTTAAGGATTACATGAACATGTTAACTTGAATAGGGGTTAAGTAAACTTGTTTGAAATAGTGGGAGGGTTAAGTATATCTTGGGGTGGTGGGTAATATATATATATATATATATATATATATATATAAATATATATACCCACAAACTTAACATGTGGGGTTATGCAATCTTTTTACACTGGTAGGGCATAACCTGTGGATATCCTAGTAGTGGGAATGCAAGCCTAGGGGAAGCTTGTATCATCTTGTGTGTGGGACCCATTTCAGTCAGCAACCCATATATAGATATCAAACGAGTACTCTGAACTAGGTCGGAGTCAGGGCACGCTTACTGGGCTGGTTGTAAGAGATCCAAACGAAGGGGTGGTGTGGGCGGCGTGATCTGACGTGGTCATTTGCATGCATAGGTCCGACATAGGAGGTTTAGACGCCGTGACATCAATAGATATGGTTGTGCTCATCCTGAAAACGAAGGGTTTCCACCTTAGGAAATGATACATCCTACTGTAGGGATAGCACAGGGTATCTACGGAGTAGTAAGCCGATCGATTGAGGGTAGTAATTAGGTTACATCTAGATTCTGGTATGTTTAGGAGCCCGTTATTATCCTTAGGGGTAACTTCGGTATGTTGGGCTGCTTGTTGATTGTATGGGGTTAAACCACTCACTAGAAATACGCCTAATCTACCATCTTATAGTTGTTGGGATCATCTCATTTTGGTTATACTAGTATTGGTATAGAGAAATAGAAATATTAGAGAAGCGCAATATATTCTGTCATCTGTTTACCTTATCATACCGGCCTTATTGTGTTGTTATCTATCTCTCCAGTTTATATGCCTATCATGATACTTTTACTTATTTATATGCTAAAAGTAACTAGACTTGCCAGATTTTATGTCTGACCTATTTTGTTTTCCTCTTCTTTCTCTTCCGTCTCCCCTCCAGGTTCTCAGGGTGGGAATACTCAAGCTTGATCATGATTCTGCTTTCATCTTGCTTGGAGCTGCTTAGATGTACTGCTTGATTTCATATCTCTCTACTATGGCTATGTTTTTAGGGATTATGCTTCTTTTATTATTATACTCTGATGTTTTTAGTACAAGAAAGAAGTTTTAATGATGTACTGGGTTTTATACTTTTCAGACATATGATGTAACCATGTTTTGGACTACGATGTTTTCTTCTTAATAAAATTTTAAATTCCACTGCTATTTTATATCGGTCTTGTAATGTTTCTGTTTCTATTCACCTATAGTGCTTCATGGAACTTAATGCATTATCTTAATGAGTGACATTAACGGACATGGGCTGTCACATCATTTCAAAAAAATTGTCAAAATAATTCAAAATATTAAAAATTTAAAAGTCAAAAACATACTAGTGATCATGGAGGTGAATTTGGAAATGACTTATTTGAATTATTATGTAAAAAGAAAGGAATAAGTCATAAATTTTCATTTACTAGAACTCCACAATAGAATTGAGTTGTAGAAAGGAAAAATAGAATAGTACAAGAATGTGTAAGAACTTTGCTAGATTGGAGTACTTTACCAAAGCATTTTTGGGCAGAAGCTGTAGCAACTACTTGTTATGTACTGAATCGTATTTCCATACGACCTCTAACTAAAAACACCACATATTAAATATTTAATGGAAGAAAACCTAATATTTCTTATTTTAAATTTTTGGGTTAAAATGTTTTATATTATATACAAAAGATCAACCTAGAAAAATTGATCTAAAAGCCGATTATGGAATATTAGTAGGATACTCCGAACGAAGTAAGGTATATCGTATGTTTAATTAAAGAACAGATATTATAGAAAAACTATTACATGTATCTTTTGAAGAGAACATTAATAAAAGTTTAATTATCAAAGGTGATGAAGAATTTATAACTAATACAGAAAACACAAATCTTGGAAATAATGAAGATATTACTCATAACACTAATATACAATTAAGGTCTCCTCCTAGAATCTTACGTCATCATCTTGTTCAAAATATAATTGGAGAAATCTATTCCCAAGTTCAAACAATAAGTCAACTAACCCAAATGGGACATGTTTCTTTTCATTCGACTATTGAGCCTAAGAATCCTAAAGAATCACATTTAAGAGCGGTAAAACAAATTCTACAGTATCTTTAAAATATTGCAGACTTTGGTCTTTTCTATCCGGAATAATGTCCATTTGAATTAGTATATTTCAATGACGCTGGTTCCGGTGGATGCCGGATTGATAGAAAAAGCGAAAGTGGTATATGTCATTTCATTGGAAAATCATTTGTCTTTTGGTTTAGTAAGAAACATGTAACGACCCGTCTTTTTTCCCGATTCTCGTCGGTAATTAAACCAACTTAAACCATTCATAAAGACGAATTGTTATGGGTACTTACATATATTGAACAAATAACATTACTTTTTATTACATAATACAATATTACATCAGACATGGAATATCAGAGTAACAACATATAGAGCGGAAGAAAAGTAATTATACTCTCAGCGGAAGAAGCAGTATGATATAGCAAAAGCTCCAAACTCTAGCGTGAACTCCAACCCAGAAAGCACTCTGAATCTTGCTCCAATGATCTATAAATGTAAAAATAAACTACTAGCTGCTCATGTGAAAATTAGTGGGCACCCAGAGTTTAGGAAGAAACAATAAACTCCGGGTCAGTCATGGGACTGGTATGAGAACACAAAACAATTGCTTTTAGAATTTAATTTAAAGTTGGGAAATCCTCCAAACCACGCCGCTAATGCGGAACGGGTTTACTCCACATGAATACCCGTGCATATAAATTCGCAATGACTTTTGGAAAATGAAGCTATCATAAGCTCGTCCCACATCACACAATGCAAGCACACACCAAATGGGCGAGTATAGTCTTATGATAACCAAACATGCTTTCATACATGAAAATCCTCTTACAATACTATTATATAGTGTGGAAAACAATATCGCAAATAAATGTATTAATCCTAGACGGCATAATACGCATAATATTATGTCTCCATATATATATACAATCAAAATTGTATAGCTCGTATTGGAGATTTGGATTTCCAACTTGATGATTCCTGGCACGAAAGATCTATCGAAACACAAATGAAATGTAACACTACTTTTTCGTCCATACATGGATAGCAACTACAAATCGCGAGGTAGATCAACGGTTTTCGTCCAGACACAGACCCCTGAACATACCCTGTTCCTCAGGTTCATAAGAGGTACCTCCACCGCAGCTATCAATCATAAAATCATGTATATGTCAACAACCAAACCGCCAGTTTCTCATCATCCGGGGTGTGAAGTTTGTCGATGTCACGTCATTCACAAAGCTATGCTTAAATAAGCAATGCCTTGATCGTACAAGCTCATTGAAACGACCCGAACTTCCCCGGTCTCCGAAGAGAAGAGAAAGAACGAATTGTATTGAGAACACGACAAAATAGAATGCAAATGGAAGAACATTTCATTGTATATTACAACAATTCATCAGAATACAAGAATATACAGAGTATAAACAAATTTTACACAACAGAAAAATATCAGAGATTACAATACATTACATAGCAGCGGAAAATAATACAAACACAACTGAAGGAGATATACAGATACAAAGCTTTCCGGATATCGTTCCAGCTGTAAGCCAGGATCCTGTAAATATAAATCTGCAAAACCAAAACTACTAGCTGCCCGTGTCAAAATAAGGGCACCCGGAGTTTAGGTTAAAACAATAAACTTCAGGTCAGTCATGTGACTGGTGTGAGAACTAAAACAGTTATTAATCTTTATTTTAAAGTTAGGTAAATCAAGGGACCACGCCGTATAACACGGAATGGGTTTCCTCCCAAGAACACCAGTGCATAAAACAGCAGCGCAATGCTAAATAAAGAACAATGAAGCTATTATAAGACCCAGGTCCCATCACACAATGCAACGCAAGCCGGAGGATAGGGTTTTTACCTTATAATAGCCAAAGAATGCTTGATACATTTAAAACAGATTATTTTGATAGTATTATAAGTGCATAGTGTATAAAACAACTTCAAATCATAAGTATCAATCATAGGCGGCATGAGCGCCCCATCCCACTATGTCGCCATATATAGGATTACAACTAAAATCGAAACGTCACGTATTGGAAGTTGGATTTCCTTCTATGAACTGAGGCAAGGGATCATCCTCTGCTGAATTCGAGACAATCTAGCCCATGTCTCCGGAACAGCCGCAACTACCCCTTGGAGCGACAGGGTCGGTCCACACGAAGTGGATTATAGTGCCTGAACAATACGTCTCCCCACCCTATGGGGCGTAAATGAGCCAACGAATGACTCCATTGGCTTCACATAGTCACCGATATATCCGAGGCGCCTCGCAACAGCAATAACCACATAAGTCAAACTCGTCAGGGCGTGTAAAACCACTGACGCCACTTCTAGCTAGAAGGAAACGCATGCCTTCCCTGAAGTCCTCTCCCGTTGCTGGTCCACTACCGGGGTGTGAGGCTCGCGAATTAACGCTACACAAAGCTGTGCCACACAGGCTGTGCTTTGATCATCAACCACAAGACTCTGCTTTTCAGCAGAAGCCTTGATCATTTGCATCTTAGCATGCCACACAGGCAATTCACTCTATGCGTTTGATATCCATCAGTATATAACCCCTGAGCTCGTACGTCTCAGAGAAGGGCGTTAAGCAAGAGATTAATTCTCCGCCGCCAAACAGATATATATTTAATAGAAATCAATCACATAGACTAAAATCCAATGTCAGACACACAGTCCATTTACAAGTCCGTTCTGGGTCTGAACGAAACCGGAGGAACCTTATTCCTCGCATATCCATCGATCTCCAAGTACGTCTGGACGATCACCAACTGATTCCCTCCTCTTGGGTGTACATCCCAATCAAGATCTTCTGTAATCACCCAATCGACGTGAAGACCTCCGGTCTTCAACCACCATCTTCATCTTCGACTAATCGCCGAATCAGTTATTCAGAATGGGATAAACCCGGTCTTTCTGAATAACTCGCGTATATAATAAACAAGTGTTACACAAACACAAAATACGCCTCATTCCAATTCATCAGTCACTAACCGTAAATCAACAAGAGAATAATTCCCCAAATATTAACCCCGAAGGCCGAAACCAACATCAGATCAATACCCAGGAAACCATTCTGCTTAGCTAACCTACAGTTAGTTTCTAAATTTCACATTCTTAGGGAAAGGTTCCCATTAATTTTATCAAAGATAAATTCTTTAAATTTATTCTTTAATCATCTTTGAATATCAATTCGGGATTAGCGAACCACACCAAAGTAACCATTCATTTTATTTCCCAATCTCAACCTATTCATCCCATGAAGTAAAACTGGCCATACTTCATATCTAACACCACGGTGTTATCGGTAAATTCAATTACCATTTCACGTTCAAATCTAATTAAAGATTTACCTATCGCCTGGAGCAAAACTGGTGATACTCCGTTCTCAATTCTTTTCAACCTAATTAAAGATTCATTAAAACTCCACTTAGTTTTAATCTTTAACTGGGTTAAAGAATCAGTGTCGTTTAAAACACGGTTAACGATAAACCCCAAAATCACATCACATTTCAATCAGTCCCTAACCGTAAAATAGCAAGTGAGCAATTCCCTAAGTATTAACCCCGAAGGCCGAAACCAACATCAGATCAATACCCCAGAAACCATTCAACTTAACTATTCTCCAGTTAGTTTCTGATTTTCTTAACTCCTTTGGGTCTAAGAACAGTATTATTGAAGATACCGTTCACGACAATCCAAAGTCACATTCCATTAGTTATCGGGTTAAAGAACAAGTGTTACTTAAAACACTGTTCACTATAAACCCAAAAATCAATACCAATTCAATTCCAATTAAATACTATTTAACTGGTACACTTCATTAAATCTAAATAAAAAGATTTAATTTTTTCTCAACTGGGCTTAAGAACAGTGTTAATGAAGACACCATTCGCGACAAACCCAAATCACATTTGATATTAAATACAAGGCTCTGAATAGGAAATATATCGGCTTATATTCAATATCAAATTCTACGACCAACAAATATCGTATTGGAAATAACGATATAAATATATCTTTCAAATTTCCATAACAATATCTGTATAATCACGAAATCCAACATCGAAATATTCTACAGACAATTTCGATTCAAATCCATTCCAATTCACTTATTGGAAATTCTGGTTACTTTTAAAATCCTTTCAAATTCACTTTATTTATTTAAAAATAAATAGAATTATAATTCTACTTCAAAACTAGTTCATTTTGATAAAAATCTATTTT
Organism: Allium sativum; assembly: GCA_030737875.1. NCBI lineage: Eukaryota > Viridiplantae > Streptophyta > Magnoliopsida > Asparagales > Amaryllidaceae > Allium > Allium sativum. The sequence continues at coordinate 670,803,368 of CM060909.1, read as the reverse complement.
TATCTTTTCAAATATGGAGTTTTTCATCTCAATTCTTCACAAATCATTTCTTATGAATTTACACAAATTATTACTATTTTTAATAATTTTATCAAGGCCCGTACAATCGATTTCCATCAACGGCTATCGAACTGCACTTACAGCGACCTTTTTCGAATTTGATTTGGACATAATTTGAAATCCAACTGTAAGGGCCCGTAACTTCCCCATGAAGGAAAGAGCGGATACTTTGAGAACAACACACATCGGAACGCAGACAGAAGAACATTTCATTGTTATTACATCAATTCCATCAGATACAAGAATATACAGAGTATAAATGAATCAATTACATTCAACAAATATCAGAGATTACAATAAATTGCATAGTAGCAGAAAAATATACAAAACACAACTGAAAGAGATACACGGATACAGAGCTTTCCGAGCATCGTTCCAGCTGTAAATCAGGACCCTGTGAATATAAATCTGCAAAACCAAAACTACTAGCTGCCCGTGTCGAAAATAGGGGCACCCAGAGTTTAGGTTAAAACAATAAACTCCAGGTCAGTCATGTGACTGGTGTGAGAACTAAACCAGTTATTTAAAACTTTACTTTAGAAGAGAGTAATTCAAGGGACCACGCCATATAACGTGGAACGGGTTTTCTCCCAAGAATACTAGTGCATATAACAAAACAGAGCAATGCTTTTTGGAAAAATGAAGCTATTATAAGACCCAGGTCCCATCACACAATGCAACGTAAGCTGGAGGATAGGGTTTTCCCTTATAATGGCCAAACATGCTTGGTACGTTTAAAAAACATCATTTGATACTATTATAAGTGTATAGTGTCAAAACATTTCAATCATAAATATCAATCATAGACGGCATGGGTACCATATATCATGTCGCCCTACTAGTTCTACAATTAAAACTGCAATATCACGTATTGGAAATTGGATTCCGTCATGAGCCAAGGCAAGGGGCAAGCTCCTCTCCTATTCGAGACACTCTAGCAAATGTCTCAGGACCCCACTATGATCCTTGGATCTTCAGGGCCGGTCCTCTCCTACTTTTGAGGATTGGCAATTCCTGAACACACGTTTCCCGGTCCTTACAGACCTATATCCGAGGCGCCTCGCATTCCAACAACCACACAGGTGAGAAGTATATAAATATCAGGGCTGGTAGGTCACTGACACCACCCTAGCTAGAAAGAAACGTCGTGCTCTCCCTGCAGTCACTATCCCGTTTTTGACTCATACCGAGGTGTGAGGGTCGCGAATTCACGTTATACACAAAGCTACGCCGCACAGGCCGTGCTTTGATCATCAACCACAAGACTTTGCTTTTCAACAGAAGCCCTGATCAATTGCCACTTACGCGTGCCACACTGGCAATTCACTCCATGCGACTGATGTCCATCGATATACGACCTCTGAGCTCGTACGTCTCAGAGAAGGGCGTTAAGCAAGAGAATAAATTCTCCGCCGCCAAACAGATGTATATTTAATAGAGATCAATCAACACAGAATAAAATCCAATGTCAGACACACAATCCATTTACAAGTTTGTTCTGGGTCTGAATGAAACCGGAGGCACTTTCCTCGCATATCCATCCATCTCCAAGTACGTCTGGACGATCACCAACTGTTTCCCTCATCTTGGGTGTACAACCCAATCGAGATCATCAGTAATCACCCAAACGATGTGAAGACTTCCGGTCTTCAACCACCGTCTTCATCTTCGACATCTCGCCGAATCGGTTATTCAGAATGGGTATAAACTTGGCCTTTATGAATAACCCACGTATATAATGAACGAATGTTACACAAACCCAACAAACGCCTCATTCCAATTCAGAATATCCTTTTATTCACGAAATCACATTCTTAGGGAAAGGTTCCCATTAATTTTATCTAAGATAAATTCTTCTAAATTTATTCTTTAATCTTCCTTTGGATATCATTTCAAACTAGTCGGGATTAGCGAACCACACCGAAGTAATTATTTATTTTATTTCCCAATCCCAACCTATTCATCCCCTGGAGAAAAATTGGTAATACTCCATACCTAACACCACGGTGTTATCGGTAAAATTAATTACCATTTCACGTTCAAATCCAATTAAAGATTTAACTATCGCTTTAGAGCAAAACTGGTGATACTCCACTCTCGATCACCTTTCAGATTTGATAATTTAAATTATCAATTCACATTTTAATCTAATTAAAGATTCATTAAAACTCCACTTAGTTTTAATCCTTTTAAAAATCAACATCTAGCCTTTAACTGGGTTAAAGAACCAATGTCATCAAAAACACGATTCACGATAAACCCAAATCACATTTGATATTAGATACAAGGCTCTGAATAGAAAATATACCGGCTTATATTCAATATCAAATTCTGAAACCAACAAATATCGTATTGGAAATAACGATATAAAATATATCTTTCAAATTCCCATAATAATATCTGTATAGTCACGAAATCCAACATCGAAATATTCCGAAGATAATTTCGATTCAACTCCAGTCCAATCCACGTATTGGGAATATTGATTATTTTTAAAATCACTTTCAAATTCAATTTATTTATTTCAAAAATAAATTGATTTTAATTCTAGTTCAAAACTAGTTCATTTCGATAAAAATCTATTTTATCTTTTCAAATGTGTAATTTTTCATCCCAGTTCTTTCCAATTCACATATTATGATTTTACACAAATTATTAATATTTTTAATAATTTTATCAAGGCCCGTACAGTCGATTTCCAACAATGGCCATCGAACTGCACTTACAGCGACCTTTTTCGAATTTAATTTGGACATAACTCCAAATCCAACCGTTAGATTTCAAATTTCTAATATTCATTGGAAAGCACTTTTCGATACGAACCCAACGGTTTCGGTTTTAGGAGAATCCGACGGTCGGATTTCCCGTAATGTCAATTCGAAGTCAATGGTCGAAATTCACGAACTGTCGCGGCGCGGCGCGTTCTATTCAGGCCATTATATATATAATATATATATTATATATATTTCGTCGATTTCCTTTTTAAAACGTATTTTATAAATCGTTTTAAATTCGTTTTCCAAACCATTTCAACGCTATATTCAATTTCAAATCGATTTGATTTCAATTCAATTTGAATTCATTTCAATTTTATTTAATTCGAATTCAAATTCGTTTCAATTCAATTCAAATTCTAATTCGTTTCAATTCAATTCAAATTCTAATTCGTTTTAATTCAATTCAATTTGAATTTACCTTCTATTTACCTCAATCCGAATTCATTTCAAATTGATTTCAATTCAATTTCAGTTCGTTTTAAATTTCATTCAAAACGATTTCAATTCATTTTCAATTCAATTTCAATTTAATTCAATTTGAATTCATTTCTATTCAATTCAACTTCAAATTCACTTTCTATTCAATTCGAATCGAATTCATTTTCTATTCGATTCGAATTTATTTCAAATTGATTCAATAAAATTTCAATTTGAATTTTAATCTAATTTAATTTGAATTTCATTTCCAAATATTAAATTTTGAAATCACTTTTCAATATTCATTATAAAACGAATAAAATCGATATAAATATCGTTCGCGTCAAAATAACGCATCTCTAATCGACACGGCTTTATGTTTTTCAAAACTTCTTTATTCTATTCAACAAACGAATATTTATTCTATTCAACACATGAATCTATATTTCTTTCAACACACAACTATTTTTGTTATGTAAAATATTTTATAAAATTATGGTATCTATCGTTTGATTTTAATTAGACTCCACCGTGAAGTAGTTCTAATTTTAAATATGATAAAGATGTGAATTTTATTATTAAAATATTTTACTCAATACATAAATATTTTCAACACATGAACATCGTCAACACATGACTATTTATATATTCAACACATGAACTTTCTTTTATAATATTCATTATTTTCCCGATTGGAATGAGGCCCAGTCAATCACCATATAACGTTAATTATATGGCTTCCATCCAACACATGTATATAATAGCAACGATAAACAATTAACCATCATCCAAAGTGCACCACACAACTGCATAGGCATCAAATATAAATAATTAACGCTTACACAGCCTGTCGACCAATCGATCGACATACAATTAAATAATTGGGATTAGTGTACCCAAATATCATCCCTACACCCATGTGGGGTTTCAAATCAACAAACACAGATTTTTATTTGTGCAGTTGGGCGATGTGTAAAATTTATCGACCCAATCAATATCAGTCAAATCAGTGTATATAAACAAATCGGCCGATTTGCTTATAAATATTTATTTATTCGCATTCACGTTAAAAATTATATTTTTAACGATAAAATATTTTTAAATATATAAATATTTTATTTTCTTTCAACACAAGAATATTTTATTATTCAATCATTCCACAACATAATCAATTTTCAGAACACACCAATTAAACAAACAAGCCATCCATGGTCTGTGGATGACGGGTGTCGGGTGCTACTAAGCACCGTCTGCATCCTAGTATATATATAACTAGAAAAAGAAATTTAGAGTGAGGAGTGCTCACCAATAGCTATCCCAACTCCACGACACTTCCTATGTAGAACATCTTCACCGTGCTCGCCTTTCATCACTTTCGTTGCCCGTAGCCACTACATATATAAAAATCACATTTTTACTTCGCTATTCAATATATAGAAATAGAATTTTTACTTCGTTATTCAATATATAAAAATCATATTTTTACTTCGCTATTCAATATATAAAAATCATATTTTTACTTCGCTATTCAATATAAAAAAATCATATTTTTACATCGCTATTCAATATATAAAAATCATATTTTTACTTCGCTATTCAATATATAAAAATCATATTTTTACTTCGCTATTCAATATATAAAAATCATATTTTTACTTCGCTATTCAATATATAAAAATCATATTTTTACTTCGCTATTCAATATATAAAAATCATATTTTTACATCGCTATTCAATATATAAAAATCAAATTTTTACTTCGCTACTATATAGATAAAAATTCTATTTTTACATTGCTACTATATAGATAAAAATTCTATTTTTACATTGCTACTATATAGATAAAAATTCTATTTTTACATTGCTACTATATAGATAAAAATTCTATTTTTACATTGCTACTATATAGATAAAAATTCTATTTTTATCACACTATTCTATATAAAAAGATTTCGCCTTTTTAAATATAAAGATTTCATCATTATAAAAATCACATCTTTCCTACTTCAAAGATGTAATCTTTTCGCCGTTTCATTATAAAAATCATTTCTTTATCTCTTCCATGAATTAAAAATCGAATTTTTCTTCTTTCCAAAATATAAAAATCATAATTTTATATTTTCTATAATGTAAAAATTATAGTTTTAAACCTTTGCAATTGATTACATAGAAAAATAAACAAAAAGAAATAAATTAAACCAATCGAAGGACTTACAGTGAAGGGTTTGGGCTTGGAGGGATTTCTAGTCGAAGGGGGACCCACCGGAGGTGCTGACGGGGGCGGGAAAGGGGGTAGGGGTGACGCAGGTGGTTGCTGGTGGTGGTGGGAGGCTGCGGCTGGCGGTGAGTTTCGGGTCAGTGGAGGAGGCTAGGGTTGGACGGGGTTTGGGGGTTCGCGCGAGGTCTGGGCTGGCGGAGAGGGAGAGAAGGAGAAGAGGAGGGGGGTGCGATGGGGCGGCCTGGCGCGAGGCGGGGGGGGGGGATGCGATGGGGCGGCGGCGGTTTCCCCTCCGCCGTCGATCCCATTTTTTTCTTTTTTTCTTTTGATTTAAATTGAACGGGGGGAGGGGGGCAGAGAGAGATAAAGGAGAGGAGAGAGAGTTTCATTTTTTTTATTTTATTTAATTACCTCCTAAAAAGCAACTTTTATTTTCGACCTCTAAATGAGGCCCACCGCCTGTCGTCCATAGCTAATTACCCCCATTCCGATCACAATGGGATATGTACCGTATGCTGATTCGACCGTTTCGATCAGTTTCCGTTAAAATCAACATATAACTCTATACATTGAATTTGAACGCGCATTTCAATTTACTACGGTCACATACTAACTCTATAAATTCCCAAAAAATATTTTCTAGCTTCGTATTAACGATACGGTCCTAACAAAACTAGTTTCATCGAATTCTGAGACCGTTGAAAAAATGGCCATTTTCCAGTCGATTAAAATAAACTAAAACTGGTCAAACGCGTTTTCCTTTGTCACGCTCACATATTGATTCGAAAAATTATGAAATTTGGAATCTAACAATAATTTGACATCACGGATCCAACAAAAGTGGGTTCGTCGAAATCCGAGGTTGTTTGCAAAATTCCCATTTTTTAAGGGCCTGAATTCCATAGCGACTATTCAGAATTTTCAACTGGACATATCTTTTGATTCCCGCTATGAAATCTTGATTTTTCGGATTCGTTGGAAAGATATTCTCAAATAGATCCTAATATTTTTGGTTTCACTAAAATCCAGTTTATTTTGCAGCCGGTACATTCAATTGAAGTTTGAAATCGAATTATCGAACTACCGCGCCATTTTCAATTCCATTTATAATTATATATAATTATTTATATTCTAACGACGACGTATATAATATATACGTTTGAATTCCATTCAAAATAAATTTCTCGTCGATATTATTTAAAATAATTCAGTTTAAATCTTCAAAATTCGCTAAAATTGCCAAAATAAAAATTTTAAACTGGTCCGCATTTTCGGGTTGTTACATTCTCCCCCACTTAAAACTTTTCGTCCCCGAAAAGGAACAAAGTCAAAAGTGGTTTGATTAATCAACCCTACGTTCGATCTGGCTTCCATTCTCCAACTTTTCAGTTTCTGAGAATTTTCAAATTCTTCAAAAATTTGGCTAACACCCTAAATTTTCGAAAAATTTCGCCATAACCTCCCCTGCACCGGGAGCCACGGGAAAATCCCGAAATTGCCATACAGGCCTTCTGATCTCAAAAAGAAAAAGAAAAAGCCAAGCGGCTAGCCAATAGGCTCATAAAATCATCATCACCCAAACAAAACAGTAAATTATGATAAACAAGTACCTATTTGTCGGGCAAACAAATTTTATTCTCTGCTCTAGCCTCCTTGCTATGACCTGTTCAATGTAAGTAGTTGTATATGCATGCAAATGCGACCAATTTTCAATACAATTCAATATTTGATACAATTAGGCTAAATGGTTCAAAATTATCAAACAAATAAACAAACCACACAAACATCAATCTATTAGTGGATTAACGTTTCAAATTCATAAATTTGATATATAGTCGAAAATCATGTTTTTGATGCCAATTCACAACAAATAAATCTATCTATATAAGTTTTGGTTATCACACCAGTCTAATGAAAATATATAGATATCACACCTTCGTCACTCGAAAAAAATGCTGATGATGTTTCGAACCACCATCAGAACATCTCCGGGCTACTAGAGTGCGGTTCTATATCTATCCGGTATATTAAAACTTCGAATATACGTTCATGACGCGTATATGCAATATTTTTATATATCGGACTATCCAAATTCAATACAAATAAAATATTCAAATACGTATAAAATGGTTTAGATTTCAAAACAAAATTGTTTTCAATTGAAAAATATACTCTTCACACTCGTTCTAGGATACTACTGATCCTATCTCTAACGAGTCATTCTAATTGGATATTACTAATGCAATATCTGATGAATTCTTTCGTATGGTTCTAATGTGTCTTGTTCTCGAGCTCTGTAAACCAAAGCTCTGATACCACTATAAGGACCCGTAACTTCCCCCTGAAGGAAAGAGCGGATACTTTGAGAAAAACACACATCGGAACGCAGACAGAAGAAATTTCATTGTTATTACATCAATTCCATCAGATACAAGAATATACAGAGTATAAATGAATCAATTACATTCAACAAATATCAGAGATTACAATAAATTGCATAGCAGCGGAAAAATATACAAAACACAACTGAAAGTGAGACACGGATACAGAGCTTTCCGAGCATCGTTCCAGCTGTAAATCAGGACTCTGTGAATATAAATCTGCAAAACCAAAACTACTAGCTGCCCGTGTCGAAAATAGGGGCACCCAGAGTTTAGGTTAAAACAATAAACTCCAAGTCAGTCATGTGACTGGTGTGAAAACTAAAACGTTATTTAAAACTTTACTTTAGAAGAGAGTAATTCAAGGGACCACGCTGTATAACACGGAACGGGTTTTCTCCCAAGAATACTAGTGCATATAACAAAACAGAGCAATGCTTTTTGGAAAAATGAAGCTATTATAAGACCCAGGTCCCATCACACAATGCAACGCAAGCCGGAGATAGGGTTTTCCCTTATAATAGCCAAACATGCTTGGTACGTTTAGAACAAATCATTTGATACTATTATAAGTGTATAGTGTCAAAACATTTCAATCATAAATATCAATCATAGACGACATGGGTACCATATATCATGTCGCCCTCCTAGTTCTACAATTAAAACCGCAGCATCACGTATTGGAAATTGGATTCCGTCATGAGCCAAGGCAAGGGGCAAGCTCCTCTCCTATTCGAGACACTCTAGCAAATGTCACAGGACCCCACTACGATCCTTGGATCTTCAGGGCCGGTCCTCTCTTACTTTTGAGGATTGGCAATTCCTGAACACACGTTTCCCGGTCCTTACAGACCTATATCCGAGGCGCCTCGCATTCCAACAACCACACAGGTGAAAAGTATATAAATGTCAGGGCTGGTAGGTCATTGACACCACCCTAGCTAGAAAGAAACGTCTTGCTCTCCCTGCAGTCACTATCCCGTTTTTAACTCATACCGAGGTGTGAGGCTCGCGAATTCACGTTATACACAAAGCTACACCACACAGGCCGTGCTTTGATCATCAACCACAAGACTTTGCTTTTCAACAGAAGCCCTGATCAATTGCCAATTACGCGTGCCACACTGGCAGTTCACTCCATGCGACTGATGTCCATTGATATACAACCTCTGAGCTCGTATGTCTCAGAGAAGGGCGTTAAGCAAGAGAATAAATTCTCCGCCGCCAAACAGATGTATATTTAATAGAGATCAATCAACACAGAATAAAATCCAATGTCAGACACACAATCCATTTACAAGTTCGTTCTGGGTCTGAACGAAACCGGAGGCACTTTCCTCGCATATCCATCCATCTCCAAGTACGTCTGGACGATCACCAACTGTTTCCCTCATCTTGGGTGTACAACCCAATCGAGATCATCAGTAATCACCCAAACGATGTGAAGACTTCCGGTCTTCAACCACCGTCTTCATCTTCGACATCTCGCCGAATCGGTTATTCAGAATGGGTATAAACTCGGCCTTTATGAATAACCCACGTATATAATGAACGAATGTAACACAAACCCAACAAACGCCTCATTCCAGTTCAGAATATCCTTTTATTCACGAAATCACATTCTTAGGGAAAGGTTCCCATTAATTTTATCCAAGATAAATTCTTCTAAATTTATTCTTTAATCTTCCTTTGGATATCATTTCAAACTAGTCGGGATTAGCGAACCACACCGAAGTAATTATTTATTTTATTTCCCAATCCCAACCTATTCATCCCCTGGAGAAAAACTGGTAATACTCCATACCTAACACCATGGTGTTATCGGTAAAATTAATTACCATTTCACGTTCAAATCCAATTAAAGATTTAACTATCGCTTTGGAGCAAAACTGGTGATACTCCACTCTCGATCACTTTTCATATTTGATAATTTAAATTATCAATTCACATTTTAATCTAATTAAAGATTCATTAAAACTCCACTTAGTTTTAATCCTTTTAAAAATCAACATCTTGCCTTTAACTGGGTTAAAGAACCTATGTCATCTAAAACACGATTCACGATAAACCCAAATCACATTTGATATTAGATACAAGGCTCTGAATATAAAATATACCGGCTTATATTCAATATCAAATTCTGAAACCAACAAATATCGTATTGGAAATAACGATATAAAATATATCTTTCAAATTCCCATAACAATATCTGTATAGTCACGAAATCCAACATCGAAATATTCCGAAGAAAATTTCGATTCAACTCCAGTCCAATCCACGTATTGGGATTATTGATTATTTTTAAAATCACTTTCAAATTCAATTTATTTATTTCAAAAATAAATTGATTTTAATTCTAGTTCAAAACTAGTTCATTTCGATAAAAATCTATTTTTATCTTTTCAAATGTGGAATATTTCATCCTAGTTCTTTCCAATTCACATATTATGATTTTACACAAATTATTAATATTTTTAATAATTTTATCAAAGCCCGTACAGTCGATTTCCAACAATGGCCATCGAACTGCACTTACAGCGACCTTTTTCGAATTTGATTTGGACATAACTCCAAATACAACCGTTAGATTTCAAATTTCTAATATTCATTGGAAAGCTCTTTTCGATACGAACCCAACGGTTCCGGTTTTAGGAGAATCCGACAGTCGGATCTCCCGTAATGTCAATTCGAAGTCAATGGTCGAAATTCACGAACTGCCGCGGCGCGGCGCGTTCTATTCAGGCCATTATATATATATAATATATATATATTATATATATATTTCGTCGATTTCCTTTTTAAAACGTATTTTATAAATCGTTTTAAATTCGTTTTCCAAACCATTTCAACGCTACATTCAATTTCAAATCGATTTGATTTCAATTCAATTCGAATTCATTTCAATTTTATTTAATTCGAATTCAAATTCGTTTCAATTCAATTCTAATTCTAATTCGTTTCAATTCAAATTCTAATTCGTTTCAATTCAATTCAATTTGAATTTACCTTCTATTTACTTCAATCCGAATTCATTTCAAATTGATTTCAATTCAATTTCAGTTCGTTTTAAATTTCATTCAAAACGATTTCAATTCGTTTTTAATTCAATTTCAATTTAATTCAATTTGAATTCATTTCTATTCAATTCGAATTCAAATTCACTTTCTATTCAATTCGAATCGAATTCATTTTCTATTCGATTCGAATTTATTTCAAATTGATTCAATAAAATTTCAATTCGAATTTTAATCTAATTTAATTTGAATTTCATTTCCAAATATTAAATTTTGAAATCACTTTTCAATATTCATTATAAAACGAATAAAATCGATATAAATATCGTTCGCGTCAAAATAACGCATCTCTAATCGACACGGCTTTATGTTTTTCAAAACTTCTTTATTCTATTCAACAAATGAATATTTATTCTATTCAACACATGAATCTATTTTTCTTTCAACACACGACTATTTTTGTTATGTAAAATATTTTATAAAATTATGGTATCTATCGTTTGATTTTAATTAGACTCCACCGTGAAGTAGTTCTAATTTTAAATATGATAAAGATGTGAATTTTATTATTAAAATATTTTACTCAATACATAAATATTTTCAACACATGAACATCGTCAACACATGACTATTTTAATATTCAACACATGAATTTTCTTTTATAATATTCATTATTTTCCCGATTGGAATGAGGCCCAGTCAATCACCATATAACGTTAATTATATAGCTTCCATCCAACACATGTATATAATAGCAACGATAAACAATTAACCATCATCCAAAGTGCATCACACAACTGCATAAGCATCAAATATAAATAATTAACGCTTACACAACCTGTCGACCAATTGATCGACATATAATTAAATAATTGAGATTAGTGTACCCAAATATCATCCCAACACCCGTGTGGGGTTTCAAATCAACAAACACAGATTTTTATTTGTGCAGTTAGGCGATGTGTAAAATTTATCGACCCAATCAATAACAGTCAAATCGGTGTATATAAACAAATCGGCCGATTTGTTTATAAATATTTATTTATTCGCATTCACGTTAAAAATTGTATTTTTAACGATAAAATATTTTTAACTACATAAATATTTTATTTCCTTTCAACACAAGAATATTTTATTATTCAATCATTCCACAACACAATCAATTTTCACAACACACCAATTAAACAAACAAGCCATCCATGGTGTGTGGATGACGGGTGTCGGGTGCTACTAAGCACCGTCTGCATCCTAGAATATATATATATATATAACTAGAAAAAGAAATTTAGAGTGAGGAGTTCTCACCAATAGCTATCCCAACTCCACGACACTTCCTATGTAGAACATCTTCACCGTGCTCGCCTTTCATCACTTTCGTTGCCCGTAGCCACTACATATATAAAAATCACATTTTTTACTTCGCTATTCAATATATAAAAATCGAATTTTTACTTCGTTATTCAATATATAAAAATCATATTTTTACTTCGCTATTCAATATATAAAAATCATATTTTTACTTCGCTATTCAATATATAAAAATCATATTTTTACATCGCTATTCAATATATAAAAATCATATTTTTACTTCGCTATTCAATATATAAAAATCATATTTTTACTTCGCTATTCAATATATAAAAATCATATTTTTACTTCGCTATTCAATATATAAAAATCATATTTTTACATCGCTATTCAATATATAAAAATCATATTTTTACTTCGCTACTATATAGATAAAAATTCTATTTTTACATTGCTACTATATAGATAAAAATTCTGTTTTTACATTGCTACTATATAGATAAAAATTCTATTTTTACATTGCTACTATATAGATAAAATTTCTATTTTTACATTGCTACTATATAGATAAAAATTCTATTTTTATCACACTATTCTATATAAAAAGATTTCGCCTTTTCAAATATAAAGATTTCATCATTATAAACATCACATCTTCCCTACTTCAAAGATGTAATCTTTTCGCCGTTTCATTATAAAAATCATTTCTTTATCTCTTCCATGAATTAAAAATCGAATTTTTCTTCTTTCCAAAATATAAGAATCATATTTTTATATTTTCTATAATGTAAAAATTATAGTTTTAAACCTTTGCAATTGATTACATAGAAAAATAAACAAAAAGAAATAAATTAAAGCAATCGAAGGACTTACAGCGAAGGGTTTAGGCTTGGAGGGATTTCCAGTCGAAGGGGGACCCACCGGAGGTGCTGACGGGGGCGGGAAAGGGGGTAGGGGTGACGCAGGTGGTTGCTGGTGGGAGGCTGCGGCTGGTGGTGAGTGTCGGGTCAGTGGAGGAGGCTAGGGTTGGACGGGGTTTGGGGGTTCGCGCGAGGTTTGGGCTGGAGGAGAGGGAGAGAAGGAAAAGAGGAGGGGGTGCGATGTGGCGGCGCGGCTTGGCGCGAGGCGGGGGGGCTGCGATGGGGCGGCGGCGGTTTCCCCTCCGCCGTCGATCCCATTTTTTTCTTTTTTTTTTCTTTTTATCTTTTGATTTAAATTGAACGAGGGGGGGGGGGGGGGGCGGAGAGAGATAAAGGAGAGGAGAGAGAGTTTCATTTTTTATTATTTTATTTAATTACCTCCCAAAAAGCAACTTTTATTTTCGACCTCTAAACGAGGCCCACCGCCTGTCGTCCATAGCAAATTACCCCCATTCCGATCACAATGGGATATGTACCGTATGCTGATTCGACCGTTTCGATCAGTTTCCGTTAAAATCAACATATAACTCTATACATTGAATTTGAACGCGCATTTCAATTTACTGGGGTCACATACTAACTCTATAAATTCCCAAAAAATATTTTCTAGCTTCGTATTAACGATACGGTCCTAATAAAACTAGTTTCATCGAATTCTGAGACCGTTGGAAAAATGGCCATTTTCCAGTCGATTAAAATCAACTAAAACTGGTCAAACGCGTTTTCCTTTGCCACGCTCACATATTGATTCGAAAAATTATGAAATTTGGAATCTAACAATAATTTGACATCACGGATCCAACAAAAGTGGTTTTGTCGAAATCCGAGGTTGTTTGCAAAATTCCCATTTTTTAAGGGCCTGAATTCCATAGTGACTATTCAGAATTTTCAACTGGACATATCTTTTGATTCCCGCTATGAAATCTTGATTTTTCGGATTCGTTGGAAAGATATTCCCAAATAGATCCTAATATTTTTGGTTTCACTAAAATCCGTTTTATTTTGCACCCGGTACATTCAATTGAAGTTTGAAATCGAATTATCGAACTACCGCGCCATTTTCAATTCCATTTATAATTATATATAATTATTTATATTCTAACGACGGCGTATATAATATATACGTTTGAATTCCATTCAAAATAAATTTCTCGTCAATATTATTTAAAATAATTCATTTTAAATGTTCAAAATTCGCTAAAATTTCCAAAATAAAAATTTTAAACTGGCCCGCATTTTCGGGTTGTTACAATCTCCCCCACTTAAAACTTTTCGTCCCCGAAAAGGAACAAAGTCGAAAGTTGTTTGATTAATCAACCCTACGTTCGATCTGGCTTCCATTCTCCAACTTTTCAGTTTCTGAGAATTTTCAAATTCTTCAAAAATTTGGCTAACACCCTAAATTTTCGAAAAATTTCGCCATAACCTCCCCTGCACCGGGAGCCACGGGAAAATCCCGAAATTGCCATACAGGCCTTCTGATCTCAAAAAGAAAAAGAAAAAGCCAAGCGGCTAGCCAATAGGCTCGTAAAATCATCATCACCCAAACAAAACAGTAAATTATGATAAACATGTACCTATTTGTCGGGCAAACAAATTTTATTCTCTGCTCTAGCCTCCTTGCTATGACCTGTTCAATGTAAGTAGTTGTATATGCATGCAAATGCGACCAATTTTCAATACAATTCAATATTTGATACAATTAGGCTAAATGGTTCAAAATTATCAAACAAATAAACAAACCACACAAACATCAATCTATTAGTGGATTAACGTTTCAAATTCATAAATTTGATATATAGTCGAAAATCATGTTTTTGATGCCAATTCACAACAAATAAATCTATCTATATAAGTTTTGGTTCTCACACCAGTCTAATGGAAATATATAGATATCACACCTTCGTCACTCGAAAATAAATGCTGATGATGTTTCGAACCACCATCAGAACATCTCCGGGCTACTAGAGTGCGGTTCTATATCTATCCGGTATATTAAAATTTCGAATATACGTTCATGACGCGTATATGCAATATCTTTATATATCGGACTGTCCAAATTCAATACAAATAAAATATTCAAATACGTATAAAATGGTTTATATTTCAAAACAAAATTGTTTTCAATTGAAAAATATACTCTTCACACTCGTTCTAGGATACTACTGATCCTATCTCTAACGAGTCATTCTAATTGGATATTACTAATCCAATATCTAATGAATTCTTTCGTATGGTTCTAATGTGTCTTGTTCTCGAGCTCTGTAAACCAAAGCTCTGATACCACTGTAAGGACCCGTAACTTCCCCGTGAAGGAAAGAGCGGATACTTTGAGAACAACACACATCGGAACGTAGACAGAAGAACATTTCATTGTTATTACATCAATTCCATCAGATACAAGAATATACAGAGTATAAATGAATCAATTACATTCAACAAATATCAGAGATTACAATAAATTGCATAGCAGCGGAAAAATATACAAAACACAACTGAAAGTGATACACGGATACAGAGCTTTCCGAGCATCGTTCCAGCTGTAAATCAGGCCCCTGTGAATATAAATCTGCAAAACCAAAACTACTAGCTGCCCGTGTCGAAAATAGGGGCACCCAGAGTTTAGGTTAAAACAATAAACTCCAGGTTAGTCATGTGACTAGTGTGAGAACTAAAACAGTTATTTAAAACTTTACTTTAGAAGAGAGTAATTCAAGGGACCACGCCGTATAACACGGAACGGGTTTTCTCCCAAGAATACTAGTGCATATAACAAAACAGCGCAATGCTTTTTGGAAAAATGAAGCTATTATAAGACCCAGGTCCCATCACACAATGCAACGCAAGCCGGAGGATAGGGTTTTCCCTTATAATAGCCAAACAAGCTTGGTACGTTTAAAACAAATCATTTGATACTATTATATGTGTATAGTGTCAAAACATTTCAATCATAAATATCAATCATAGACGACATGGGTACCATATATCATGTCGCCCTACTAGTTCTATAATTAAAACCGCAATATCACATATTGGAAATTGGATTCTGTCATGAGCCGAGGCAAGGGGCAAGCTCCTCTCCGATTCGAGACACTCTAGCAAATGTCTCAGGACCCCACTATAATCCTTGGATCTTCAGGGCCAGTCCTCTCTTACTTTTGAGGATTGGCAATTCCTGAACACACGTTTCCCGGTCCTTACAGACCTATATCCGAGGCGCCTCGCATTCCAACAACCACACATGTGAAAAGTATATAAATGTCAAGGCTGGTAGGTCACTGGCACCACCCTAGCTAGAAAGAAACGTCGTGCTCTCCCTGCAGTCACTATCTCGTTTTTGACTCATACCGAGGTGTGAGGCTCGCGAATTCACGTTATACACAAAGCTACGCCACACAGGCCATGCTTTGATCATCAACCACAAGACTTTTCTTTTCAATAGAAGCCCTGATCAATTGCCACTTACGCGTGCTACACTGGCAATTCACTCCATGCGACTGATGTCCATCGATATACAACCTCTGAGCTCGTACGTCTCAGAGAAGGGCGTTAAGCAAGAGAATAAATTCTCCGCCGCCAAACAGATGTATATTTAATAGAGAGCAATCAACACAGAATAAAATCCAATGTCAGACACACAATCCATTTACAAGTTCGTTCTGGGTCTGAATGAAACCGGAGGCACTTTCCTCGCATATCCATCCATCTCCAAGTACGTCTGGACGATCACCAACTGTTTCCCTCATCTTGGGTGTACATCCCAATCGAGATCATCAGTAATCACCCAAACGATATGAAGACTTCCGGTCTTCAACCACCTTCTTCATCTTCGACATCTCGCCGAATCGGTTATTCAGAATGGGTATAAACCCGGCCTTTCTGAATAACCCACGTATATAATGAACGAATGTTACACAAACCCAACAAACGCCTCATTCCAATTCAGAATATCCTTTTATTTACGAAATCACATTCTTAGGGAAAGGTTCCCATTAATTTTATCCAAGATAAATTCTTCTAAATTTATTCTTTAATCTTCCTTTGGATATCATTTCAAACTAGTCGGGATTAGCGAACCACACCGAAGTAATTATTTATTTTATTTCCCAATCCCAACCTATTCATCCCCTGGAGCAAAACTGGTAATACTCCATACCTAACACCACGGTGTTATCGGTAAAATTAATTACCATTTCACGTTCAAATCCAATTAAAGATTTAACTATCGCTTTGGAGCAAAACTGGTGATACTCCACTCTCGATGACTTTTCAGATTTGATAATTTAAATTATCAATTCACATTTTAATCTAATTAAAGATTCATTAAAACTCCACTTAGTTTTAATCCTTTTAAAAATCAACATCTTGCCTTTAACTGGGTTAAAGAACCAATGTCATCTAAAACACGATTCACGATAAACCCAAATCACATTTGATATTAAATACAAGGCTCTGAATAGAAAATATACCGGCTTATATTCAATATCAAATTCTGAAACCAACAAATATCGTATTGGAAATAACGATATAATATATATCTTTCAAATTCCCATAACAATATCTGTATAGTCACGAAATCCAACATCGAAATATTCCGAAGATAATTTCGATTCAACTCCAGTCCAATCCACGTATTGGGAATATTGATTATTTTTAAAATCACTTTCAAATTCAATTTATATATTTCAAAAATAAATTGATTTTAATTCTAGTTCAAAACTAGTTCATTTCGATAAAAATCTATTTTTATCTTTTCAAATGTGGAATTTTTCATCCCAGTTCTTTCCAATTCACATATTATGATTTTACACAAATTATTAATATTTTTAATAATTTTATCAAGGCCCGTACAGTCGATTTCCAACAATGGCCATCGAACTGCACTTACAGCGACCTTTTTCGAATTTGATTTGGACATAACTCCAAATCCAACCATTAGATTTCAAATTTCTAATATTCATTGGAAAGCTCTTTTAGATACGAACCCAACGGTTCCGGTTTTAGGAGAATCCGACGGTCGGATCTCCCGTAATGTCAATTCGAAGTCAATGGTCGAAATTCACGAACTGCTGCGGTGCGGCGCGTTCTATTCAGGCCATTATATATATAATATATATATTATATATATAATATATATATTATATATATTTCGTCGATTTCCTTTTTAAAATGTATTTTATATATTGTTTTAAATTCGTTTTCCATACCATTTCAACGCTACATTCAATTTCAAATCGATTTGATTTCAATTCAATTCGAATTCATTTCAATTTTATTTAATTCGAATTTAAATTCGTTTCAATTCAATTCAAATTCTAATTCATTTCAATTCAAATTCTAATTCGTTTCAATTCAATTTGAATTTACCTTCTATTTACTTCAATCCGAATTCATTTCAAATTGATTTCAATTCAATTTCAGTTCGTTTTAAATTTCATTCAAAACGATTTCAATTCGTTTTTAATTCAATTTCAATTTAATTCAATTTGAATTCATTTCTATTCAATTCAAATTCAAATTCACTTTCTATTCAATTCGAATCGAATTCATTTTCTATTCGATTCGAATTTATTTCAAATTGATTCAATAAAATTTCAATTTGAATTTTAATCTAATTTAATTTGAATTTCATTTCCAAATATT
Organism: Allium sativum; assembly: GCA_030737875.1. Taxonomy (NCBI): domain Eukaryota; kingdom Viridiplantae; phylum Streptophyta; class Magnoliopsida; order Asparagales; family Amaryllidaceae; genus Allium; species Allium sativum. The sequence continues at coordinate 670,784,630 of CM060909.1, read as the reverse complement.
AAATTTTGAAATCACTTTTCAATATTCATTATAAAACGAATGAAATCGATATAAATATCGTTCGCGTCAAAATAACGCATCTCTAATCGACACGGCTTTATGTTTTTCAAAACTTCTTTATTCTATTCAACAAATGAATATTTATTCTATTCAACACATGAATCTATATTTCTTTCAACACACGACTATTTTTGTTATGTAAAATATTTTATAAAATTATGGTATCTATCGTTTGATTTTAATTAGACTCCACCGTGAAGTAGTTCTAATTTTAAATATGATAAAGATGTGAATTTTATTATTAAAATATTTTACTCAACACATAAATATTTTCAACACATGAACATCGTCAACACATGACTATTTTTATATTCAACACATGAATTTTCTTTTATAATATTCATTATTTTCCCGATTGGAATGAGGCCCAGTCAATCACCATATAAAGTTAATTATATGGCTTCCATCCAACACATGTATATAATAGCAACGATAAACAATTGATCATCATCCAAAGTGCACCACACAACTGCATAAGCATCAAATATAAATAATTAACGCTTACACAGCCTGTCGACCAATCGATCGACATACAATTAAATAATTAGGATTAGTGTACCCAAATATCATCCCAACACCCGTGTGGGGTTTCAAATCAACAAACACAGATTTTTATTTGTGCAGTTGGGCGATGTGTAAAATTTATCGACCCAATCAATATCAGTCAAATCAGTGTATATAAACAAATCGGCCGATTTGTTTATAAATATTTATTTATTCGCATTCACGTTAAAAATTATATTTTTAACGATAAAATATTTTTAACTATATAAATATTTTATTTCCTTTCAACACAAGAATATTTTATTATTCAATCATTCCACAACACAATCAATTTTCACAACACACCAATTAAACAAACAAGCAATCCATGGTCTGTGGATGACGGGTGTCAGGTGCTACTAAGCATCGTCTGCATCCTAGTATATATATATATAACTAGAAAAAGAAATTTAGAGTGAGGATTTCTCACCAATAGCTATCCCAACTCCACGACACTTCCTATGTAGAACATCTTCACCGTGCTCGCCTTTCATCACTTTCGTTGCCCGTAGCCACTACATATATAAAAATCACATTTTTACTTCGCTATTCAATATATAAAAATCGAATTTTTACTTCGTTATTCAATATATAGAAATCATATTTTTACTTCGCTATTCAATATATAAAAATCATATTTTTACATCGCTATTCAATATATAAAAATCATATTTTTACTTCGCTATTCAATATATAAAAATCATATTTTTACTTCGCTGTTCAATATATAAAAATCATATTTTTACTTCGCTATTCAATATATAAAAATCATATTTTTACTTCGGTATTCAATATATAAAAATCATATTTTTACATCGCTATTCAATATATAAAAATCATATTTTTACTTCGCTACTATATAGATAAAAATTCTATTTTTACATTGCTAGTATATAGATAAAAAATTTATTTTTACGTTGCTACTATATAGATAAAAATTCTATTTTTACATTGCTACTATATAGATAAAAATTCTATTCTTACATTGCTACTATATAGATAAAAATTCTATTTTTACATTGCTACTATATAGATAAAAATTCTATTTTTATCACACTATTCTATATAAAAAGATTTCGCCTTTTCAAATATAAAGATTTCATCATTATAAACATCACATCTTTCCTACTTCAAAGATGTAATCTTTTCGCCGTTTCATTATAAAAATCATTTCTTTATCTCTTCCATGAATTAAAAATCGAATTTTTCTTCTTTCCAAAATATAAAAATCATATTTTTATATTTTCTATAATGTAAAAATTATAGTTTTAAACCTTTGCAATTGATTACATAGAAAAATAAACAAAAAGAAATAAATTAAACCAATCGAAGGACTTACAGCGAAGGGTTTGGGCTTAGAGGGATTTCCAGTCGAAGGGGGACCCACCGGAGGTGCTGACGGGGGCGGGAAAGGGGGTAGGGGTGACGCAGGTGGTTGCTGCTGGTGGTGGGAGGCTGCGGCTGGCGGTGAGTGTCGGGTCAGTGGAGGATGCTAGGGTTGGACGGGGTTTGGGGGTTCGCGCGAGGTCTGGGCTGGAGGAGAGGAAGAGAGGGAGAAGAGGAGGGGGGTGCGATGGGGCGGCCTAGCACGAGCCGGGGGGGGGGGGGGGGGGGGGCTGCGATGGGGCGGCGGCGGTTTCCCCTCCGCCGTCGATCCCATTTTTTTTCTTTTTTTTCTTTTGATTTAAATTGAACGGGGGGGGGGGGGGCAGAGAGAGATAAAGGACAGGAGAGAGAGTTTCATTTTTATTTTATTTTATTTAATTACCTCCCAAAAAGCAACTTTTGCTTTCGACCTCTAAACGAGGCCCACCGCCTGTCGTCCATAGCTAATTACTCCCATTCCGATCACAATGGGATGTGTATCGTATGCTGATTCGACCGTTTCGATCAGTTTACGTTAAAATCAACATATAACTCTATACATTGAATTTGAACGCACATTTCAATTTACTGGGGTCACATACTAACTCTATAAATTCCCGAAAAATATTTTCTAGCTTCGTATTAACGATACGGTCCTAAAAAAACTAGTTTCATCGAATTCTGAGACCGTTGGAAAAATGTCCATTTTCCAGTCGATTAAAATCAACTAAAATTGGTCAAACGCGTTTTCCTTTGCCACGCTCACATATTGATTCGAAAAATTATGAAATTTGGAATCTAACAATAATTTGACATCACGGATCCAACAAAAGTGCTTTCGTCGAAATCCGAGGTCGTTTGCAAAATACCCATTTTTTAAGGGCCTGAATTCCATAGCGACTATTCAGAATTTTCAACTGGACATATCTTTTGATTCCCGCTATGAAATCTTGATTTTTCGGATTCGTTGGAAAGATATTCCCAAATAGATCCTAATATTTTTGGTTTCACTAAAATCCGGTTTATTTTGCACCCGGTACATTCAATTGAAGTTTGAAATCGAATTATCGAACTACCGCGCCATTTTCAATTCCATTTATAATTATATATAATTATTTATATTCTAACGACGGCGTATATAATATATACGTTTGAATTCCATTCAAAATAAATTTCTCGTCGATATTATTTAAAATAATTCATTTTAAATGTTCAAAATTCGTCGAAATTGCCAAAATAAAAATTTTAAACTAGCCCGCATTTTCGGGTTGTTACACCAACCGTTAAATTTCAAATCTCTAATATTCATTGGAAATCTCTTTTCGATACGAACCCAACGGTTCCGGTTTTTGGAGAATCAGACGGTCGGATCTCCCGCAATATCCATTCGAAGTCAATGGTCGAAATTCACGAACTACCGCAGCGCGGCGCATTCTATTCAGGCCATTATATTATATATATAATATATACTTCGTTGATTTCCTTTTAAAACGTATTATATAAATTGTTTTAAATTATTTTTTAAAACGATTTCAACTTCTTTTCAAATTCAAATCAAAATTGAAATTTTTCCTTATAAATTCGATTTAAATTCATTTCAAATTGATTTCAATTCAAATTGATTTTTAATTCAATTTCAGTTCGTTTTCAATTTAATTCAATTTCAATTCAAATTCATTTCTATTCAATTTCAATTCTAATTCATTTCTATTTAATTTCAATTCGAATTCATTTCTATTCAATTTCTATTCGAATTCATTTCTATTCAGTTTCAATTCGAATTTCAATTCTTTTCAAAATATCAGATTTTGGAATCACTTTCAATATTCATTATAAAATGAATAAAATCGATATAAATATCGTTCACGTCAAAATGGCGTCAATCTAATCAACATGGCTTCATATATTTCTATTTTCAAATATTTTATTTCAAATATTTCTTTTTCAAATATTTCTATTCAAATATTTCTATTCAAATATTTCTATTCAAATATTTCTTTTTCAAAACTGGAATGAAGCCCAAACAACGCATGTATATATCAACAATGACTAATAATCAACCACATCCAAAGTGCATTCTACACTGTATAAGCATCAAATATAAATATTTAACGCTCATAACAGTCTGTCAATCAATCGATCGACTACAACTAATTATAGGGATTAGTGTACGTCATATATCATCCCAATACACGTGTGTGGTTTCAAATCAACAAACACATATTTTATTTGTGCAGTTGGGCGATGTGTAAAATTTATCGTCCCAATCAATATCAATCAAATCAGTGTATATAAACAAATCGTCCGATTTGTTTATTTTTATTTCATTTCATATACACGTTAAAAATTCATTTCACATCACACAATCAACTACACATCAAAATCAAACAAACAAGCATACAAGCCGTCCATGGTCTGTGGACGATGGGTGTCGGGTGCTACTAAACACCGTCTGCATCCTAGTATATATTCTAACTAGAAAATTAAATTAAAAGTGAGAAGTTCTCACCAAAGCTAATCCAAACTCCACGACTCTTCATATGTAGGAAATCTTCATCATTCTCCTCTTGTCACTTTCATCGTCCGCATACGCTACATATATAAAAATCGAATTTTTATTTTCATCTCATATATATAAAAATAAAATTTTTACTCTTTCTATAATATAAAAATCATATTTTTATTCTCTACTATCTCAAAATCATATCTTTATATCTTCTATAAATTAAAAATCGAATTCTTATTCTTTCTAAAATATAAAAATTATATTTTTCTCTTCGCTATTATATGATAAAAATCATATTTTCTTAATACGCTACTTCCTATTTAAAAAATCCGATCTTTTCTTTCTATAAAAATTCTATTTTGCCTTTTATAAGAATTCTGTTTTTAAAGCTAATCCTATAGGAAAGAAGTAAATAAACCAAATTAAAATGAAAGGATGCTTACTGCATTTCAGCGAAGAAGGGGGATGGAGCTGCTATGCGCTGGAGGTGACGAGGAGGGTGCGACTAGGGTTTCAGGGCGGCGGTGGGACCCCGTGGTGGCTGGCGCGACGCGTTTTGGGCGTGGGAGGTGGATTGGGGCACAATGTTCAATTGGAGGAGGGGAGAATGGAGCGAGGGGAGGGAGAGAATCGAGTGGAGGGGGAAGGTCAGAGGCGATGGGGGTTGGACGGAGGGGAGGCGCGGCGACGACGGTGGGTGGCGGAGGATCGACGATGGGTTCGATTGATTTAGGGTTTTTTTAATTTCTTTTTCTTTATTACGGCTGAATGAAAGGAGAGAGAAAGGTAAGAGGGATGGGGCCTTATAAGTGAAAAGTTTTATATTATTTTATTTAATTTATTCCATAAAGCAACGTTTTATTTCGAACTCAAAATCGTACCCACTGACTGTCGCCCCTAGGGTAATAACCCCATTCCGAACACAATGGGATATGTTTCGCAGGCCAATTCCATCGTTTCAATCAGTTTCCGCTAGACTTAAAAAAATATAAATCATTATATTGAATTTTAAACGCACATTTCTGTTTACTAGGGCCACATACAAACTCAGAAAATTCCCAAAAAATATTTTCTAGCTTCGTATTGACGATACGCTCCTAACAAAACTAGTTTCGTCAAATTCTGAGACCGTTTGAAAAATAGCCATTTTCCAGTCGATTAAAATCAACTGAAACTGGTCAAATGCATTTTCCTTTGTCACGCTCACATATTGATTCGAAAAATTATGAAAATTGGAATCTAGCAATAACTTGACATCGCGAATCCAACAAAAGTGGTTTCGTCGAAATCCGAGGTCGTTTGCAAAATGGCTATTTTTAAGGGCCAGAATTCCATAGCGACTATTCTGAAATTTCAACTGGACATATCTTTTGATTCCCGCAATGAAATTTCGATTTTTCAAATTCGTTGGAAAGATCTTCCCAATTAGATTCTATTATTTTTGATTTTTCTAAAATCCGGTTTATTTTGCACCCGGTATGTTCAATTGAAATTTGAAATCGAATTATCGAACTACCGCGCCATTTTCAATTCCTTTTATAATTTAAAATAAATATTTATATTCTAACGATGATCCATATAAATATATACGTTAGAATTCTATTCAAAATAAATTTCTCGTCGTTATTATTTAAAATAATTCATTTTAAATAATCAAAATTCACTAAAATTGCCAAAATAAAAATTTTAAATTGGCCCAGATTTCCAGGTTATTTGTAACAACCGGTAATTTTTAACGATTTAAAATCCGATTTAAATCAAAATTTTATTTTGAAATTATTCTATGGTTTTTCATAACGGGAATTCGAAATTTGTAATACGTACAGTGAGATGTAGCAACTGTAAAAATTTCATCGGAAAATTTGACTGTTGTCGGTCGCACAATTTTCAGTGCAAAGCTGCGCATATCAGTTCAAATTTTAACGATTTGCAAATTTCTCCAAAACCAGTTCGAACAAACACGAAAAATATCCTATTCGTTGTCACGAATTCGACGGCGAAATTCGTTTCACGAAAATCAGACGTTTTGACCTCTGTTTTCCGTCCGCATTTTGACGTCAAAGGGGTCCGTAACGCGCTTTTGAACGGAGCATCCTGACACTGCAAATTTTATACCGTTGTGTCCGTTCCGTCGCGCTGATTTCCGCAATATATTCATTTGTCAGTTTCGGTGTTCGGTTCGCGCTGAAATTGTGAAAATGATTGCACAGTTCATTTTTGAAACAGAGCCATTTGAGTTCGATGTGTCCCTATTCGGATCCTACATATTTTTCTAAGCATTTTGGGTCTGCAAAACCTGTTCTTTTGATTTACTACACCATTCATTTTTCTTTTTTTCAAAAATTTGAAGTGGACACTTTCACCTTACAAACCATGCATGCGTTTCATATAATTCATTTATTCCATACGTGCATTCCATTCTTGTGTCCATTTTATACTCTCTCCATTTTCAAAGTCATGTGTTACAATGCCACCTTATATTTCAAACCCATGCAAGTTCATTTTTTTGTTCCATTACTTTTTACATCCCTTTTCACGTATATAAAAGTAAAATAAAAATGGACATTGTCATATACATTCATGCGTCCATTTGTAATATATGCCATGCACCCATTTTGGTCCATGCGTTCTAACTTCTAGTGTTTCCATCCATGCTCCATTTCATTTAAAGTTCCAAACCGTTCATATATTAAACCTTTGTGTTTTCCCAGTGCCAACCGCTAGCTTCACGTTTATATTCTCATTGTGTTGACTGCTTTGTTCATCTTCTTTAAACCGTCTGTTGTTTTTCCCGAAACTGTTCCTTTCCAAGCAGCTTTTCATGTAAATAAAAGAAAGGGGATTGAATCCCAAACTCTTCCTTACCGAAATGAATAAAAATACACAGCTCCATTATACTGCAGTTTCGTTTTTCCATCCCATCTCTCCCTTTCATTAACTCACGCCTTTCTTTTTTGCCAATTCTTTGCTTGCTTTTCACCAGTTCTCTCCGAATCCTTTCCCTGAAAGCCGCTCCTCCGACAGAACTCCGACCTTGCTCCTCCGCTCGCTCCCATGCCGCCTCTCACCTCATTGCCCTCGCCACCTGAATCCCGCCAAATCCGACCATCTCCTGCGCCTTCACCAAGCCCTCACCACCAGCTGAACTGCCTCCACCGTGCTGACCAGCGTCGCGCCTTTCCACCTGCACCATTTGTGAACCAACCTGATCTCCTCCCTTGCTTTCTTTTTCTGTTTCACGCAAATTTCCTTTTTCCTCCATAATTTTGAACCGCCTCCTTCTTCTAAAAAAAAAACAGAAAGAAAAAATTTGTATCGCTAGGGTTGATTCCATTGTGGCAGAACAAACAGTGGATCTGAGATTTTGTTTTCTTTGCTAGTTCATTTGTTGTTGGCCGAGAGGAAATTTATGGTGCTGCTGTGGTTTGTTGTGAGGCTAGTACTATTTATGTATAAAATAAAAGGATTTAATTCAAAATTCTGAAGCTTGTCGATGAGAAAAACTTTGGTCTTGAAAGTTTGATTTTTTGTTGATTAGTAGCCTCTACTTAGATTTGGGTTATTAGCGGGAAAAATCCGATCTTGAGTCACATTTGTCCGTCGAGCCTTCATTTCCGCCGTTCTCTTTTTCGTGCCACGAAAGGTGAGTTTATCTCACACCTGACTTACATTTTTCATGAATGTTAGATCAATAATGAGCTGTTATATGAAATGTATAGGATTTGCTGATAGAAATTGTTTGATTTGATATATGTGCACATTTCATATGCGACACGATATATTCATATAACACGTAGTTGCACTAATGATATGTATGCTGGGATTGTTGCTATGTGATTGTTATTTGTAATTGTTGATACCCCTAGTTTAGGAAAATCACTAAGGGTTGAAATGATACATACCCGAACGAACATTAGAATAGGGAAAAATCGTTATGGGTTGAAATGATAGATCTGGACGATTTTTATTGAATTTGGGATCGCGGGTTGAAATGATAGAACCGTAGAAATTTTATCAATTGCAGGTTGAAATGATAAATATCCGTATCACTTGACCATAGGGTAGAAAACTGTATACGGACACCGTCGGTCATGTTTTCGAAGTAAAATGAGTTTTATTTAAAATATTTACTTAAGACTTTATATATTTATATTTATATTCATATTTTATTTAAATATAAATTATTTTGTATATTTTAAATTATGTGTTTTAAAATGATTTATTTGTAAATAGGGATTTAAATGTTTATTTAAGATTTTACTTAGAAATTTATTTATTTTAAACCATATAATCGATTCCTATAAGTATTTTAACCTTTTTATATTATTATAAATATTTCTTTAAATCTATTTTTATATTATTTTAAACCTATATATGTTTATAATCTATTTCAAATTTATTTTAGAGTTTTATAAACTTATATATATATATATATCTATTTTCAAAAGTTAATTTTCTTATATATGTATTTTATAAACTTTAATAATAAACTCAAGATGGATAAGTAGATTTCGCGATTTAAATTCGAAGTTTAAAGATGTAAATTTATATAACGATATTTGAATAACGAATGAACTCATATTAAGTTATGACTTCAAATTGATACGAACTTTTAGTAGAGATGAATTGGGTAAAACTATGAATAAATTTGAATTTGAATTGGTTTGAACTTATAAGAGATAAATTTGAATTGTGAAATTGATTCTAAATCTGAATCTTCCAAATTTAAGAGAAAATGTGTTTGAATTTATATGTGATATGGAATGAATTTGATTTTAAGTAACCGAATGTGAATTTGAATATATAGATTTTATATATGGAATCAATTTTGTTAATCATATAGTTTGAAATGGAATATTTGTGAAATCGAACTTATAAGAATTGTTTAAAATTGTATGAACCGTTTGAATTGAAATATAAGGTTTGACTTGACTATATATTAATGAATTTGAATTTCTCGACTTGAGTCATAAATTTTGATATGATTCGTTGAAATTGAAGGTAAGATTTTTTTTGAATTATATTAACTGAATTTGAACTTAAGCATGCGATTTTGAAATCAACTTAAGTGAATTTTTATAAGGGTAAACTGAATTATACGAATTATTTGAATTTATGAATAACGATTTCAAATTTCATGACCTGAATTGCAATACCACGATATGTTTGTTAAAAATTGAAATGTAAGTTTTGACTTGAATGATACATTTTGAATTCGAACCAAAATGTTGAATTCATGTGAATCGATTTGAAACATTTTCTTATAAAGGTAGAAAATTTAATTATTGGAATTGTGTTGAACTTGAATTTTTGCAAATATGAACCAAAACAAAATATTATCGAAGTTAAATGTTTTGGTATCGATTTAGATGGAAATTGAAATCTTTAAGGTATAAGTTAAATAAAAGTCGATTTTTTGGAATTGAAATCGTTACGCGAATATTTTTGGAAAAATTTATATAAAATCAAAGAAGTAGTATATTATTGGTTTACACTATAATTTGAGTTCTTTTCGATATGGTTTCTAAATCGATTCAATTGAAGTGATTTGAGTTGTTTCAAATTTAATATAATCGAAGTCAGATATTTAAATTTGATTTCAAATTCGAATATGAGATTTTGTATAAACTATTTTATAAAGTGATTTATAAAACAATGACCACGGTGTGAAAAATGTAAACGATTGGTTGTTAAAGAGACCGGGATCGACTATTGTCATACTCTCTGCCAATACCGAAAACCACTTTGACAACTGTGTACGCGGTGGAGTTCCAGAATGAAGAGGATGATTTGGTGAACGACTCCATTTTATTTTATTTCATATTAATTACGAGACCCTGACTACCTTGAGTCAGCTTGATGTGGCTAAAACAGGAGCTACGCACGGACCAAGTGAGGTCATACCTCCTATCGAGCACACTTCTTCGATATTATCATATTACTGTTGAGATTCGATTTGGGCCCTTTTGATTATGGGAGTGTGTATCGAGGTGGGCGGTAGTAGCTGCTATGCGTTACCATCAGTCCGGCTATGCAAACGGTGAATCCACCCTGGCATTCCTTGTGTGCCTTGTCACATGCCTTATACGAGCCCAATGCGATTTTGTTTTGTACTGTTTTATATGGAGTGCCCTCTGATCAACCTCCAGTTTACGGAGGAATTACGGTACTGTATATACTATGGGAATATATAAACGGTGTAAGGGTAATCATGGTAATCCCGCTTACGCTATTTTGATATTTTTACTTTACTGATAGACACTATTGTATATAGCGTATTATACTATATAGTATTAGTTTGACGGATCCTTAGAGGATGGTGATCCCAAACATCCTTTAAGTTACTAATTGCATTTCATCGAACATTTCATTTGAATTGATTTACTTTCATGAGAATGTTAGTCCTGATCCGAGTTGTTTTGTTTTGCATTATTGCTCGGGTCAGATCAATTATTCCAGTTCGAGATTCATCCTTGGATTTGGAGCTTATATTGGGTTTCACTCACCTGTGTCTACTTATTCAGTTCCTATTCAGCTGTTTCTTGTCGCTCCTGTTCATATAGTTATCTTTTATTTATGTATTAAAATTCATTTTATTAGACTTCCGCTGTATTATTTATGTAAACTCTGATGTAAAATATTTATTAGTAGCTTCATGAACTACTATTGTATTTTGTATTTTCCGTTGCGAGGTATTATATTGCTCTGTATCTGTGTCTGTGATCTGTGATTCTGTGATTTATTCTTTTTACCTCAGAAGCTAATAATAATCTGTTGTTTTGGACGTTTCGAGTTGACATGTTTTTTGTCGATTCGGCACGGTCAAAATGGAGGGTCGTTACAAGTGGTATCAGAGCTTTGGTTTTTTCAAAGCTTTAGCCTATGGGGTAAAAGCTCATTAGAGATAGGGTAGTGATACCCTAGAATGAGTGGAATCAGTTGCAGAATCCTTCTTGAGAGAGCGTATTTTTAAAGTAAAAATAGTTTTCAAAATGGTTTTTAAAATGTTTTTAAATAAGTATTTCGAATATAAAATTCTGTTTAATATTAAAATCTTCTTCTGAGTTTCCTTTCCATTTGAATCTATCTTCCTTCGTAGATCCTCTTTGATTAGGTTCTTTTGTTCTTTCAGCTTTTACCTCGAAATCTATAATTTATACTTGTCCATTTCAAGGTAAGAAGTAGAAGAAGAGTGTAAGTCTTCTAGCCAGTCTGTCTTTATTAAATATTGGTTTGAAATTTATATTTTTTAAAGATATTATTATATAAGATCTTCTTAATGTAATATTTAATTTGATATTTGTAAATAATTTGGTAATACCAATGGTTTGTAAAGATTTTATGTGTAAGGTATTCATATGTTAACTTATATAATTAATTAAGTGTTATAAGTTTAAATATTGATAACATGAATTTGAAAAGATTTAGATATAGTATATAATGATTTTGTTATATATTTGATTTAATAATAATATTGTTGTATATTTATTAAGAATTGTAATTGAATTTTAACAAATAAATGAGTAGGGGAGAGATACATTTTCCCTACTTGAAATTTTAATGATTTGAAATATATTATTTATAATATATGATTTAGAGTGTGGTATATATTCTATTTAAATATAAAAAGATGTTTTGAGTACTTATTTGACGTTAAAATTGGCCTATCGAATACTTAGTGACTTGGTGTATACGTCTGATCAACGTCTATGTTAAATCCTATACGTATTAGATAGATATAGAGTCACACCCTAGTCGCTTGAAAATGATTCTGGTGATGACCGCGGCATCATCGATGTCTATTTTCGGGTTTCAAAAGTGGGATAAATATATATAGCCAATCATAACGTCGAGTGAATACTTGAAATGTTTGAAAATATTTTATCATTTGATTTATATATATTTAAAATTATATATGTATAGGGATAAATATGAACCATTGGTTTAAATATATTAAATATTTAATTACTATTTCCCTACCTCGTTCCTTTTCGGGGACGAAAAGTTTTGAGTAGGGGAGATTGTAACAACAGGTAATTTTTAATGATTTAAAATCCGATTTAAATCAAAATTTTATTTTGAAATTATTCTATGGTTTTTCATAACGGGAATTCGAAATTTGTAATACGTACAGTGAGATGTAGCAACTGTAAAAATTTCATCGGAAAATTTGACTGTTGTCGGTCGCACAATTTTCAGTGCAAAGCTGCGCATATCAGTTCAAATTTTAACGATTTGCAAATTTCTCCAAAACCAGTTCGAACGAACACGAAAAATATCCTATTCGTTGTCACGAATTCGAAGGCGAAATTCGTTTCGCGAAAATCGGACGTTTTGACCTCCGTTTTCCGTCCGCATTTTGACGTCAAAGGGGTCCGTAACGCGCTTTTGAACGGAGCATCCTGACACTGCAAATTTTATACCGTTGTGTCCGTTTCGTCGCGCTGATTTCCGCAATATATTCATTTGTCAGTTTTGGTGTTCGGTTCGCGCTGAAATTGTGAAAATGATTGCACAGTTCATTTTTGAAACATAGCCATTTGAGTTCGATGTGTCCCTATTCGGATCCTACATATTTTTCTAAGCATTTTGGGTCTGCAAAACCTGTTCTTTAGATTTACTACACCATTCATTTTTCTTTTTTTCAAAAGTTTGAAGTGGACATTTTCACCTTACAAACCATGCACGCGTTTCATATAATTCATTTATTCCATACGTGCATTCCATTCTTATGTCCATTTTATATTCTCTCCATTTTCAAAGTCATGTGTTACAATGCCACCTTATATTTCAAACCCATGCAAGTTCATTTTTTTGTTCCATTACTTTTTCCATCCCTTTTCACGTATTTAAAAATAAAATAAAAATGGACATTGTCATATACATTCATGCGTCCATTTGTAATATATGCCATGCACCCATTTTGGTCCATGCGTTCTAACTTCTAGTGTTTCCATCCATGCTCCATTTCATTTAAAGTTCCAAACCGTTCATATATTAAACCGTTGTGTTTTCCCAGTGCCAACCGCTAGATTCACGTTTATATTCTCATTGTGTTGACCGCTTTGTTCATCTTCTTTAAACCGTCTGTTGTTTTTCCCGAAACTGTTCCTTTCCAAGCAGCTTTTCGTGTAAATAAAAGAAAGGGGATTGAATCCCAAACTCTTCCTTACCGAAATGAATAAAAATACACAGCTCCTTTATACTGCAGTTTCGTTTTACCATCCCATCTCTCCCTTTCATTAACTCACGCCTTTCTTTTTTGCCAATTCTTTGCTTGCTTTTCACCAGTTCTCTCCGAATCCTTTCCCTGAAAGCCGCTCCTCCGACAGAACTCCGACCTTGCTCCTCCGCTCGCTCCCATGCCGCCTCTCACCTCATTGCCCTCGCCACCTGAATCCCGCCAAATCCGACCATCTCTTGCGCCTTCACAAAGCCCTCGCCACCAGCTGAACTGCCTCCACCGTGCTGATCAGCGCCGCGCCTTTCCACCTGCGCCATTTGTGCACCAACCTGATCTCCTCCCTTGCTTTCTTTTTCTGTTTCACGCAAATTTCCTTTTTCCTCCATAATTTTGAACCGCCTCCTTCTTCCAAACAAAAAAACAGAAAGAAAAAAATTTGTGTCGCTAGGGTTGATTCCATTGTGGCAGAACAAACAGTGGATCTGAGATTTTGTTTTCTTTGCTAGTTCATTTGTTATTAGCTGAGAGGAAATTTATGGATCTGCTGTGGTTTGTTGTGAGGCTAGTACTATTTATGTATAAAATAAAAGGATTTAATTCAAAATTCTGAAGCTTGTCGATGAGAAAAACTTTGGTCTTGAAAGTTTGATATTTTGTTGATTAGTAGCCTCTACTTAGATTTGGGTTATTAGCGGGAAAAATCCGATCTTGAGTCACATTTGTCCGTCGAGCCTTCATTTCCACCGTTCTCTTTTTCGTGCCACGAAAGGTGAGTTTATCTCACACCTGACTTACATTTTTCATGAATGTTAGATCAATAATGAGCTGTTATATGAAATGTATAGGATTTGCTGATAGAAATTGTTTGATTTGATATATGTGCACATTTCATATGCGACACGATATATTCATATAACACGTAGTTGCACTAATGATATGTATGCTGGGATTGTTGCTATGTGATTGTTATTTGTAATTGTTGATACCCTTAGTTTAGGAAAATCACTAAGGGTTGAAATGATACATACCCGAACGAACATTAGAATAGGGAAAAATCATTATGGGTTGAAATGAAAGATCTGGATGATTTTTATTGAATTTGGGATCGCGGGTTGAAATGATAGACCCGTAGAAATTTTATCAATTGCGGGTTGAAATGATAAATATCCGTATCACTTGACCATAGGGTAGAAAACTATATACGGACACCGTCGGTCATGTTTTCGAAGTAAAATGAGTTTTATTTAAAATATTTACTTAAGACTTTATATATTTATATTTATATTCATATTTTATTTAAATATAAATTATTTGGTATATTTTAAATTATGTGTTTTAAAATGATTTATTTGTAAATAGGGATTTAAATGTTTATTTATGATTTTACATAGAAATTTATTTATTTTAAACCATATAATCGATTCCTATAAGTATTTTAACCTTTTTATATTATTATAAATATTTCTTTAAATCTATTTTTATATTATTTTAAACCTATATATGTTTATAATATATTTCTAATTTATTTTAGAGTTTTATAAACTTATATGTATATATATATCTATATCTATTTTCAAAAGTTAATTTTCTTATATATATATTTTATAAACTTTAATAATAAACTCAAGATGGATAAGTAGATTTCGCGATTTAAATTCGAAGTTTAAAGATGTAAATTTATATAACGATATTTGAATAACGAATGAACTCATATTAAGTTATGACTTCAAATTGATACGAACTTTTAGTAGAGATGAATTGGGTAAAACTATGAATAAATTTGAATTCGAATTGGTTTGAACTTATAAGAGATAAATTTGAATTGTGAAATTGATTCTTAATCTGAATCTTTCAAATTTAAGAGAAAATGTGTTTGAATTTATATGTGATATGGAATGAATTCGATTTTAAGTAACCGAATGTGAATTTGAATATATAGATTTTATATATGGAATCAATTTTGTTAATCATATAGTTTGAAATGGAATATTTGTGAAATCGAACTTATAAGAATTGTTTAAAATTGTATGAACCGTTTGAATTGAAATATGTGGTTTGACTTGACTATATATTAATGAATTTGAATTTCTCGACTTGAGTCATAAATTTTGATATGATTCGTTGAAATTGAAGGTAAGATTTTTTTTATGAATTATATTAACTGAATTTGAACTTAAGCATGCGATTTTGAAATCAACTTAAGTGAATTTTTATAAGGGTACACTGAATTATATGAATTATTTGAATTTATGAATAACGATTTCAAATTTCATGACCTGAATTGCAATACCACGATATGTTTGTTAAAAATTGAAATGTAAGTTTTGACTTGAATGATACATTTTGAATTCGAACCAAAATGTTGAATTCATGTGAATCGATTTGAAACATTTTCTTATAAAGGTAGAAAATTTAATTATTGGAATTGTGTTGAACTTGAATTTTTGCAAATATGAACCAAACCAAAATATTATCGAAGTTAAATGTTTTGGTATCGATTTAGATGGAAATTGAAATCTTTAAGGTATAAGTTAAATAAAAGTCGATTTTTGGAATTGAAATCGTTACGCGAATATTTTTGGAAAAATTTATATAAAATCAAAGAAGTAGTATATTATTGGTTTACACTATAATTTGAGATCTTTTCGATATGGTTTCTAAATCGATTCAATTGAAATGATTTGAGTTGTTTCAAATTTAATATAATCGAAGTCAGATATTTAAATTTGATTTCAAATTCGAATATGAGATTTTGTATAAATTATTTTATAAAGTGATTTATAAAACAATGACCACGGTGTGAAAAATGTAAACGATTGGTTGTTAAAGAGACCGGGATCGACTATTGTCATACTCTCTGCCAATACCGAAAACCACTTTGACAACTGTGTACGCGGTGGAGTTCCAGAATGAAGAGGATGGTTTGGTGAATGACTCCATTTTATTTTATTTCATATTAATTACGAGACCCTGACTACCTTGAGTCAACTTGATGTGGCTAAAACAGGAGCTACGCATGGACCAAGTGAGGTCATACCTCCTATCGAGCACACTTCTTCGATATTATTCTATTACTGTTGAGATTCGATTTGGGCCCTTTTGATTATGGGAGTGTGTATCGAGGTGGGCGGTAGTAGCTGCTATGCGTTACCACCAGTCCGGCTATGCAAACGGTGAATCCACCCTGGCATTCCTTGTGTGCCTTGTTACATGCCTTATACGAGCCCACTGCGATTTTGTTTTGTACTGTTTTATATGGAGTGCCCTCTGATCAACCTCCAGTTTACAGAGGAATTACGGTACTGTATATACTATGGGAATATATAAACGGTGTAAGGGTAATCATGGTAATCCCGCTTACGCTATTTTGATATTTTTACTTTACTGATAGACACTATTGTATATAGCGTATTATACTATATAGTATTAGTTTGACGGATCCTTAGAGGATGGTGATCCCAAACATCCTTTAAGTTACTAATTGCATTTCATCGAACATTTCATTTGAATTGATTTACTTTCATGAGAATGTTAGTCCTGATCCGAGTTGTTTTGTTTTGCATTATTGCTCGGGTCAGATCAATTATTCCAGTTCGAGATTCATCCTTGGAGTTGGAGCTTATATTGGGTTCCACTCACCTGTGTCTACTTATTCAGTTCCTATTCAGCTGTTTCTTGTCGCTCCTGTTCATATAGTTATCTTTTATTTATGTATTAAAATTCATTTTATTAGACTTCCGCTGTATTATTTATGTAAACTCTGATGTAAAATATTTATTAGTAGCTTCATGAACTACTATTGTATTTTGTATTTTCCGTTGCGAGGTATTATATTGCTCTGTATCTGTGTCTGTGATCTGTGATTCTGTGATTTATTCTTTTTACCTCAGAAGCTAATAACAATCTGTTGTTTTGGACGTTTCGAGTTGACATGTTTTTTGTCGATTCGGCACGGTCAAAATGGCGGGTCATTACATTATTACACTCATTTCATATCTTAAGTATGTTACATTGTCCATTCACAACATGATCACTGATTTCTATTCATATATAACCACTTTGAGCTCATACATCACAAATCAGATACATGTCCATGGAAATCAGTGCTACGCTATCAATTACAATGTCAAACACACCATCCATACAAGTCCATTCTGGGTCTAAACGGAACAAAATCCGAAAATTCTCCAAATACGTTCGGACTTTCTGCCACTCCTGTAATACGGTCATCTCTCTACTGCAGCTATTCAATAAAGAAACCAATCAGCAGGCAGTCCGTTTGATGTGAAGAACCTCGGTCTTCAATTTTTGTCTTCAAGTCTTCATTTATTACGTCGTATGGTTATTTCGAATGGTTTTCGGAAAATAAGTTCCGATCCCGGTCTTTCCAAATAACCAGCACTTTCATATTTCAAAACAAGAGCTTTCCGTTTATATATATATATATATATATATATATATATATATATATATATATATATACACACACACACACACATCTCTTAATCTTATTCTAAATCTAGAAATGATTATTTAAGAGATGATCGTTTATGGATAGTCTTTTTCTTAATGCCTTACTTTCGAACAATCAATATAAACCAAGGATCACAATTTCAATATCTCCTTAAAAATTCATTGAAATCATTCAAAACAGATTCATTATATTCAAATCAAAGGATTCAGGACCAAAACAATTCCAAATTTAATTAAATAAAATATTTGAAAATAATACATTTGTCATAAACTAATATATATATATATATATGTACAAACTTTAAAAAAAATAGAAATGGTTAAAAATAATTACTTAACATATATTTACTTTGAATTATAAAAATATAATACCTTTAAACATATACATATCGTTAAAACAAATAAGTTTATTTAAATATTTTTGAAATTAACATATAATGTTTAAATAGATGAAAACCTATATAAATATACAAATACTTTAAATCGGAATTGTTTCCTTCTCATGCCGATGACTTGCATTCATATTCATGTTCGAAAAGTATAATAGTTCTAAAAAATCTTGAGTTAATCAAATCGATTCGAAGACATTCAATTTTTCTCTTTTATCTACTTAGTTCCATACTAACTTCCATAATTAACTTAGCCTTTACTTGGCTAAATGATGTTATTACCATATCATTTAACTTATATCAAACGATTCATGCTAGATACATACAATCGGATGGAAATCAAGCTTCTTATGTCTAATATATGTTTCCGTATTAAACTGATACTATAAGAGGAATTGCGATATTTCTACAGCATAATTCCTCAAATAGTATTAGTCATCATCTATAGGACTTACATTTAAATATCTGAAGATCATTTCCATCGATTTTAACCAAATTCAAATTTTTGATTGGAATTAAGATCAAATAATACAAATTCAGCGCATTTCGAAACAGACTATAAGACCATGTCAAAATATAATTTGGATTATAATTTAGATTCCAAATTTACATTATATCCATACTTGATTCACAAGATGATTTTCATTAACTTAATATTTAACCCACAAAATTTAACATTTCTTAATATTCAGTTTACAGTTTAATTCACAAATATTGTATCATTAATTTAAGCGGTAATTAAGTTCAACTCAAAAATCTTCATTTTAAGCTACTTCAAAATGCATTATAATCCCACTTAATGTTGATAATAACATGTTAATTGGTTTCCAAAAATCGAATTTATTTATACCATTAAATCAAATTAACAAGTTTCTAGGTATTACTCAAATCGATATTTCATTCCATATTTTAAAATGTTAATAACATAACTTGGTTTATAAATCACTTTAATGACACCATATAATTTAAATTAACATTATCAACTGTATTCCCTATCATAAAATGTTAATTTGGGAAAGTTATTCGCGAAATCTAATATTACTTAAATTAGAAAATGTTATCGAACCAAAGAATGTCGGTATTAGTAAGTCAATAACACTATTAAGTTAATAAAACACTATATATTCACTAACTTGTCATTTAGCCAATAAATTGTTTCTTAATTAAATTTAGGAAATTTCTAATTTTCCGCTGACAATTCATATAAGGTCGTAGTGAGTACATATAGATCATATATGCATTCAACCACCATTTTGTACATTCGTTTTCTACATGTAATCAACCAATAACATTCCAAATATGTGTTATACAATAACGCACCTGAAATGCATTTATTTGGCAACCATCACACACTAACTGTAATGGCATGGATTTTGCCTGGACGTACCGATCGCTAAATCGATCAAGATCATTCGAATCCCGCATACGCTAAATTTGGGCATACAAAACATCAAAACAAATAACAAAAGACTTTTATAAATATTATAATAATGTTACATCAGAATACAGAATATCAATGTACATCGAATATAATACAGCGGAAGATTAATTTACAATAAACTTAATACAATGCAGCGGAATAATAAACTAACACAGCGGAAGACTATCATGCTCTGAACACAACTTTAAGCTTCGATCCAGAATCCTTCTTAATATATCTGCAAAATAAGCTACTCGACTGCCCGTGTGGAAAAGATGGGCACCCGAGTTTGCAAGTGAAACAAACTACGAGTCAGTCATGGGCCTTGAAACGACCCAAAATCCCCCTTACGGGAAATCACAGATTGAGTTGAGGACAAGACAGATCAGAACACAAACAGAAGAACATTTCATTGTTAATTACAACAATTCCATCAGAATACAAGAATATACAGAGTATGAATAAATATTACATAGAAATTATCAGAGATTTAAATTACATTACATAGCAGCGGAAATATAATATAATACACAACTAACAGTAATACATGGATACAGAGCTTTCCGAGTATCATTCCAGCTGTAAATCAGGATCCTGTGAATATAAATCTGCAAAACCAAAACTACTAGCTGCTCGTTTCAAAATAAGGGCACCCAGAGTTTGGGTTAAAACAATAAACTCCAGGTCAGTCTTGTGACTGGTGTGAGAACTAAAATAGTTATTAATCTTTATTTTAAAGTTAGGTAAATCAAGGGACCACGCCGTATAAAACGGAACTGGTTTCCTCCCAAGAATACCAGTGTATAAAACAATAGCGCAATGCTAAATAAAGAACAATGAAGCTATTATAAGACCCAGGCCCCATCACACAATGCAACGCAAACCGGAGGATAAGGTTTTTACCTTATAATAGACAAAGAATGCTTGATACGCTAAATTTCATGTTTTATTATTACTATAAGTGTATAGTGTCAAAACAATTTCAATCATAAGTATCAATCATAGACGACATAAGTGCCCCATACCACTATGTCGCCATATATAGGTATACAATCAAAATCGCAAAGTCACATATTGGAAGTTGGATTTCCATCTGTGAACCGAGGCAAAAGATAGTCCTCACCGATTCGAGAATCTCTAGCCCGAGCCTTAGGACAAGTACTCAGTCAAGCCCTTGGATCGTTAGGGTCGGTCCACCGATGTGGATTAAAATGCCTGAACATTGCGTTTCCCCTTCCTTTGGGGCGTAAATGAGCCAAATGACTCCATCGGCTCCACACAGTCACCGATATATCCGAGGCGCCTCGCAACAGCAACAACCACACATGTGAAAATAATATAAATGTCAGGGCTGGTAGGTCACTGACACCACCCTAGCTAGAAGGAAACGCATGCCCTCCCTGATGTTCTATCCCATTTCTGGTTCACAACCAGGGTGTGAGGCTCGCGAATCAACATTACACAAAGCTATGCCACATAGGCGGTGCTTTGATCATCAACCACAGGACTTTGCTTTTCAACAGAAGCCTTGATCATTTGCCACTTAGGCATGCCACACAGGTAATTCACTACATGCGATTGATATCCATCAATATATAACCCCTGAGCTCGTACTTCTCAGAGAAGGGCGTTAAGTAAGAGAATAAATTCTCCGCCGCTAAACAGATATATATTTAATAGAAATTAATCGCACAGAATAAAATCCAATGTCAGACACACTGTCCATTTACACGTTCGTTCTGGGTCTGAACGAAACCGGAGGAGCCTTATTTATCCCCTATCCATCGATCTCCAAGTACGTCTGGACGATCACCAACTGATTCCCTCCTCTTGGGTGTACATCCCAATCAAGATCATCAATAATCACCCAAACGATGTGAAGACCTCCGGTCTTCGACCACCGTCTTCATCCTCGACACCACATCGAATCAGTTATTCAGAATGGGATAAACCCGGTCTTTCTGAATAACTCGCGTATATAATAAACAAGTGTTACACAAACACAACATACGCCTCATTCCAATTCAGAATATACCCAGGAAACCATTCTGCTTAGCTAACCTACAGTTAGTTTCTAAATTTCACATTCTTAGAGAAAGGTTCCCATTAATTTTATCAAAGGTAAATTCTTTAAATTTATTCTTTAATCTTCCTTTGAATATCAATTCAAACTAGTCGGGATTAGCGAACCACACCAAAGTAATCATTTATTTTATTTCCCAATCCCAGCCTATTCATCCCATGAAGTAAAACTGGTAATACTTCATGTCTAACACCACGGTGTTATCGGTAAATTCAATTACCATTTCACGTTCAAATCTAATTAAAGATTTAACTATCGCCTGGAGCAAAACTGGTGATACTCCATTCTCGATCTTTTCAATCTAATTAAAGATTCATTAAAACTCCATTTAGTTTTAATCTGTGACTGGGTTAAATAATCAGTGTCATTTAAAACACGGTTCACGATAAACCCCAAAATCACATCACATTTCAATCAGTCCCTAACCGTAAATTAGCAAGTGGGCAATTCCCTAAGTATTAACCCCGAAGGCCGAAACCAACATTAGATCAGTACCTCAGAAACCATTCAACTTAACTAATCTCCAGTTAGTTTCTGATTTTCTTAACTCCTTTGGGTCTAAGAACAGTATTATTGAAGATACCGTTCACGACAACCCAAAATCACATTCCATTAATTATCGGGTTCAAGAACAAGTGTTATTTAAAACACTGTTCACGATAAACCCAAAAATCAATACCAATTCAGTTCCAATTAAATATTATTTAATTGGTACACTTCATTAAATCTAAATAAAAAGATTTTATCTTTTTCTCAACTGGGCTTAAGAACAGTGTTAATGAATACACCATTCACGACAAACCCAAATCACATTTGATATTCAATACAAGGCTCTGAATAGAAAATATATCCGCTTATATTCAATATCAAATTCTACGACCAACAAATATCGTATTGGAAATAACGATATAAATATCTTTCAAATTTCCATAACAATATCTGTATAATCACGTAATCCAACATCGAAATATTCCGAAGACAATTTCGATTCAAATCCATTCCAATTCAATTATTGGAAATTCTGGTTATTCTCAAAACCATTTCAAATCCACTTTATTTATTTTAAAAATAAATGGAATTATAATACTATCTCAAAACTAGTTCATTTCGATAAAAATCTATTTTTATCTTTTCAAATATGGAAATTTTCATTCCAATTCTTCATAAATCATTTCTTATGATTTTACACAAATTATTACTGTTTTTTAATAATTTTATCAAGGCCAGTACAGTCGATTTCCATCAACGGCCATCGAACTGCACTTATTGCGACCTTTTCCAAATTTGATTTGGACATAATTCCATATCCCGCCGTTAGATTTATAATTTCTAATATTCGTTAGAAAGCTCTTTTCGATGCGAACCCAACGGTTCCGGTTTTAAGAGAATCCAACGGTCGGATCTCCCGCAATATCAATTCGAAGTCAATGGTCAAAATTTGCAATCTGCCACAGCGCGGCGTGTTCTATTCAGGCCATTATATATATTATATATATATATATTATATATTCCGTCAATTTCCTTTTAAAACCTATTTTACAAATCGTTTTAAATTCGTTCTAAAACGATTTCAATTTCCTATTCAATTTCTAATCAAAGTTGGATATTCTATATCATCGATATATATATATATATATAAATGATAATATTTTCAAAACGTTATATTTTGAAATCACTTTCTTTTATATATTCATTTTTAAAACGAATATAATCGATATAAATATCGTTCGCGTCAAAATGGCACAAATCTAACCAACACGGCTTTATATATATTTCAATAACTTCGTTATTCTATTCAACAAATGAATATTTTCTTCAACACATGAATATATATTTTATTCAACACATGAATATTTATTTTATTCAACACATGAGTTTTCTTTCTATTCAACACATGCATTTTCTTTTATAATATTCCTTATTTTCTAAATTGGAATGAGGCCCAATCAATTACCATATAATGTTAATTATATGGATTCCATATAACACATGTATATAATAGCAACGATAAATAATCAACCATCATCCAGAGTGCACCACACAACTGCATAAGCATTAAATATAAATAATTAACGCTTACTCAGTCTGTCAACCCATCGATTGACATACAACTAAACAATCGGGATTAGTGTACGTCAAATATCATCCCAATACCCGTGTGGGGTTTCAAATCAACAAACATAGATTTTAATTTGTGCAATTGGGCGATGTATAAAATTTATCGTACCAACCAATATCAGTCAAATGGGTGTACATAAACAAATCGTTCGATTTGTAAATGAATATATATTTTATTTCAACACATGAATATATATTTTCTTTCAACGCATGAATATATATTTCATTTCAACACATGAATATATATTTTATTTCAACACATGAATATATATTTTATTTCAACCCATGTATATATATTTTCTTTCAACACATGAATATATATTTTATATCAACACATGAATATATATTTTATTTCAACACCTGAATATATATTTTATTTCAACACATGAATATATATTTTATTCCAACACATGACTATATATTTTCTTTCAACACATGAATATATATTTTCTTTCAACACATGAATATATATTTTATTCCAACACATGAATATATATTTTATTTCGACACATGAATATATATTTTCTTTCAACACATGAATATATATATTTTATTTCAACACATGAATATATATTTTATTCCAACACATGAATATATATTTTATTTCAACACATGAATATATATTTTCTTTCAACACATGAATATATATTTTATTCCAACACATGAATATATATTTTATTCCAACACATGAATATATATTTTATTCCAGCACATGAATATATATTTTATTTCAACACATCAATCAAACAACCAAGTCATCCATGTTCTGTGGACGACGTGTGTCGGGTGCTGCTAATAAAGTGAGGAGTTCTCACTGAGGGTTCCACTCCTCCATTCGTTATTTCTGAGCGTTTCAGATTTGCATTTATTTTCCACCCGTTCCATCACACAATGTTTCATGCTGTTCATAACAAAAATTGCATTTTTTAATATGATGTTTTTATAAAAATCTCGCCTTTATATAAATAAAAATCTCTTCACGATTAAAAATATCATCTTTTCACGATTAAAAATATAATATTTTCGCCATTAAAAATATAGTCTTTTCACGATTAAAAATACAATCTTTCCACGATTAAAAATATAATCTTTTCATGATTAAAAATACAATCTTTTCACGATTAAAAATACAA
Source organism: Allium sativum (assembly GCA_030737875.1). Taxonomy (NCBI): domain Eukaryota; kingdom Viridiplantae; phylum Streptophyta; class Magnoliopsida; order Asparagales; family Amaryllidaceae; genus Allium; species Allium sativum. The sequence continues at coordinate 670,759,356 of CM060909.1, read as the reverse complement.
TCTTTTCACGATTAAAAATACAATCTTTTCATGATTAAAAATACAATCTTTTCACGATTAAAAATACAATCTTTTCACGGTTAAAAATACAATCTTTTCACGATTAAAAATATAATCTTTTCTCGATTAAAAATCCCGTCTTTACCTAACTAAAAATCATAACTTCTTTTATATAACTTCCATTTCATATATAAAATTAGAATTTTATAATGCTATTTCAGATTTTTAAACAATTGTTTTTAAAGAAAATAAATAAAAGAGAAGTTATATAAATTGAAAGTCACCCTTGCAGTCGAAGGAGTGGATGAAGTGGCGGTTTTCTTGGTTGAGAAGAGAGAGGGAGAGATGAAGGGAGCGGAGGAAGGAGTACGGGGTCGGGGATGGGTGGCACCGGCGTCTGAGGGGTTGGGTGGCGGCGGGTGGGTGGCTCGACGTCAGCTAGGGTTGTAAGGGGGCTCGTGAGGTTCTCGAATTGGGGGAGGGGGGTTCAATTTGACGGAGGGAGAACGAGGATAGAGAGAGGGGGAAGGAGGAGAGACGTCAGGGAGGGGGAGGTGGAGGAGTAGGGGTGGTGCGGCTAGGGGCGTCAGTGGCACGGTGGTGGAGGGCCGCCATTTTATATTTGAAATTGATTTGTGGATCTGAATGGGGAAATGAGAATAAAGGGGGAGGGCTTATGTGTAAATATATATATTTTATTATTTAATTAATTTATTTCTCTAAAAAGTTGCTTTTCGATTTGAACACCAAATCGGACCCAACGACTATCGCGCCTAGCTAATTACCCCCATTCCGAACACAATGGGATATGTATCGTAGGCCAAATCGGCTGTTACGCTAAGTTTCCGTCAAATTTAAAATATTAATCTTTACATATTCAATTTAAATGCACATTTCAATTTACCGGGGTCGCATACCGTCTCTAAAAATTCTAGAAAAATTATTTCTAGCTTCGTATTGACGATACGGTCCTAACAAAACTAATTTCGTTAAATTTGAAGACTGTTTGAAAAATGGCCATTTTCCAGTCGATTAAAATCAACTGAAACCGGTCAAACGCGTTTTCCTTTTCCACGCTCACATATTGATTCGAAAAATTATGAATTTTGGAATCTAGCAATAACTTGACATCACGGATCCAACAAAAGTGGTTTCGTCGAAAACCGAGGTCGTTTGCAAAATTTCCATTTTTAAGGGCCAGAATTCCATAGCGACTATTCTGAATTTTCAACTGGACATAACTTTTTATTCCCACTATGAAATCTTGATTTTTCGGATTCGTTGGAAAGATATTTTCAACTAGATTCTAAAATTTTTGTTTCGCTAAAATCCGGTTTATTTTGAATCCTGTACATTCATTTGAACTTTGAAATCAAAATTTCAAACTACCGCGCCATTTTCAATTCCTTTTATATTTAAAAATAAATATTTATATTCTAACGACGATTCATATAAATTTTTATTTCTAATTATATTCAAAATAATTTTCTCAACCTTATTATTTAAAATAATTCGTTTTAAATATTCAAAATTCGCTAAAATTGCCAAAATAAAAATTTTAAGTTGGCTCGGATTTTCGGGTTATTACAGGACTGATATGAGAAATCTGACTTAACCTATTTAATAATAATAAGGCTAATCACAGGACCACGCCGCTAACGTAGAACGGGTTTACTCCATTTGATTGCGAGTGCATAAATAAAGTAAATCATTAAACAACGCAATGCTTTTTAGAAAAATGAAACCATTATAAGACTCAAGTCCCATCACACAATGCAACGAAAACCGAAGGATAGAGTTTTTACCTTATAATGGTCAAAAATGTTTGATATGATAAAAAAATTTGATATTGTTAGTGTATATATGTTTCAAAAACGTATCAATCATAATGTATCAATCATAGATTGCATAGCTACCATATACTATGTTGCCATACTAGTTTTACAATCAAAACCGTATGGTGCCGTATTGGAAGTTGGATTTCCATCATGAACCAAGGCAAGGGATCGTCCTTACCGGATTCGAGGCACTCTAGCCCGTGCCTCAGGAACAGAATGCATCGTCCCATGGAGCCACAGGGTCGATCCACAACTTACGTTAGTGGATTATATATAATTTCTGAACAATAAGTTTCCTTTCCCTATGGAGCATAAATCTGAGCCACTAGGGACTCAATAACAGAGGTACCTCGCTTTCCATCATCCACATAAGTAAAAATGTCTGGGCTCCATACCATGACACCACTTCTAGCTAGAAAGAAATGCATGTTATCCCTGGATCCTTCTCCCGTTTCTGGTTCATACGGGGGTGTGAGGCTCGCGAAGTAATGCTACACAAAGCTATGCCAAATAAAGTTGTGCTTTGATCATCAACCACAAGGCTCTGCTTTTCAACAAAAAGCCTTGATCATTTGCATCTTTGCATGCCACACTAACAATTCACGCCATGCGACTGATGTCTATCAATATATAACCTCCGAGCTTGTACATCTCAGAGAAGGGTGTTAAGCAAGAGAATAAATTCTCCGCCACCAAGAAGATATATATTTAATAGAAATTAATCAACACAGAATAAAATCCAATGTCAGACACACATCCATTTACAAGTTCGTTCTGGGTTTGAACGAAACCGGAGACACCTTATTCCTCGTCCCATATATCCAATACATGAGAGAGGTCCTTGCATATCCGTCGATCTCCAAGTATGTCTGGACGATCACCACTTATTACCTTGTCTTGGGGTCCCTCCCAATCAAAACATCAGTAATCATCCAAACGATATGAAGACCTCCGGTCTTCAACCACCATCTTCATCTTCGAGTTTTAATTGTCGTAGTAATTATTCAGAATGGATTGAACCCGGTCTTTCCTCAGAACTTGCATATTCTACAATTAATAATCAAGTGCTATAAAAACACATCATACGCCTCATTCCAATTCAGAATATTCTTTTAAATAAATATTCACATTATTAGAGTTAGGTTCCCATTAATTTTATCAAATATAAATTCTTTTAAATTTATTCTTTAATCTTCTTTTAAAAGATTCATTAAAACTCCAATTTGGTTTTAATATCAAAAATCATTACTTTATGATTATTCAACTTTAAGAAATTAATCTTGTTTTTACTAGGTTAAAGAACCAATGTCATTTAAAGCATAGTTCACGATAAACCCAAAATCATCTTCCATTAAATATGGAATTTTAACAGAAATCAAATCAATATGTAATCGATATAAATTTCCGTATCAGACTAATAATATAAACGGAATAACAACAAAGCCTTTTAAATTCCATATATAATGATTGAAATGACTCAAACTTCCCCGTAAAGGAAAGTACGGATCGAATTGAGAACAACACTCATCAGAATACAAACGGAAGAACATTTCATTGCTTATTACAACAATTTACATCTAAGTACAAGAATATTCCAGAGTATGAATAAATAATATACATTGGAAATACAATATCAGAGATTTAAATTACATTTAAATAGCAGCGAAAAAATAATACAAAATACAACTGAAAGAAATACACGGATACATAACTTTCTGAATATCGCTTCAACTGTAAACTAGGATCCTATGAATATAATATCTGCAAAATCAGAACTACTAGCTACTCGTGTGTAAAATAAGGGCACCCAAAGTTTAGGTTAAAACAATAAACTCCAGGTCAGTCATGGGACTGGTATGAGAACTAAAACAGTTATTAAATTTTATTTTAAAGTTGGGAAATCATGGGACCATGCCGTATAACATGGAACGGGTTTACTACACATGAATCTTAAATTAAAATAAAACAACGCAATACTTTTTGGAAAAATGAAGCTATTATAAGACTTTGGTCCGATCACACAATGCAACGCAAGCCGGAGGGTGGAGTTGTCCCTTATATTAGCCACATATGCTTGATACGTATAAAACAAATTTATTTTGATATTACTATAAGTGCATAATGTTAAAAAAAACTTCGAATGTAAATGAATCAATCATAGGTGGCATGGGTACCATATATCATGTCGGCATACTAGTTATACAATCAAAACCGCATGATGTTGTATTGGAAGTTGGATTTCCATCTATGAACCAAGGAAAGGGGCCGTCCTTATCGATTTCGAGACTCTCTAGCCCGAGCCTCAGGATTCAGCCGCAACTGTACCAAAGTAACATGCAGGGCCGGTCCACACTAAGTGCGATAGTGGATCCATAATTCGTAAGCATGTGTTTCCCCGCCCTATGGGGCATAAAATCTGGTCAGTAATGTCGACCATAAAAATATCTGAGGCACCTCTCTATCCATCAAGTAATAATAAGCAAAATCCACATGAGTAAAATGTTAAGGCTTGCAAAACGCTGACACCCCTCCTAGCTAGAAAGAAACGCAATGCCCTCCCTGCTGTCGTCTCCCGTTTCTGGTTCATGCCGAGGTGTGAAGATCGCAAATTAACGCTATACACAAAGGTATGCCCAAATAACCCGTGCTTTGATCATCTTCCACAAGGTTCTGGTTTTCAACAAAATCCTTGAGCATTTGCATCTTAGCATGCCACATTGTCAAGCCATACCATACCATTGATTTCTATCAATATATAACCTCTAAGCTCGTACGTCTCAGGGAAGGGTGTTAAGCAAGAGTATAAATTCTCTACCACCAAAAAGGTATATATTTAGTAGAGATCAATGAATACAACATAACGAAATACATTTTCAGACATACCATCCATTTGCAAGTCAATTCTAGGTCTGAACGAAACCAGAGGCACCTTATTCCTCGTCCCGTATGTCCAATACAGGAGAGAGGTCCTCGCATATCCGTCGATCTCCAGGTATGTTTGTTCGATCACCACTTATTATCTTGTCTTGGGTGTACGGCCCAATCAAGACATCAGTAATCACCCAAACAATGTGAAGAACTCCGGTCTTCAACCACCGTCTTCATCTTCGACTCTTGATCGTCGTATTAATTATTCAGAATGGGTTAAACCCGGTCTTTCTGAATAATTCGTGTATTTTATAATCAAGTGCTTAAAAACACATCAAACGACTCATTCCAATTCAGAATATTCTTTTTATAAAATATTCACATAATTAATCTAATTTAAGATTCATTAAAGCTCTAATTCGGTTTTAATCTCAAAAATTATTATTTAGTGATTATTCAAATTTAAAAAAATAAATCTTGTCATTAACTAGGTTGAAGAACCAATGTTATTTAAAACATTGTTCACAATAAATCCAAAATCATCTTTCATTAAATATGGAATCTTCACGGAAATCAGATCAATATATAATTGATATAAATTTCGTATCAGACTAATAATATAAATGGAATAACAGCAAGACCTTTTAAATTCCATCTATAGTAACAGTCTTCATCACATAAGCTCATCTCGATTATTATTAAATCGAATTCCATTCAATTCCAATTTAATATATTAAATTGGAAAACTTTACTTGGAAAATTCCCATTAAATCTTAATAAAAAGATTTATAAATTCCAAATTATATTTTCACTGTACATCGGGTCAAAGAACGAATGTCTTTAAAAACACAGTTCACGATAAACCCAATTCACATTTTATTTTATTCCAATTACTAAATATAATAGGAAACTCTAATAATCTTAATTAAAAGATTTATAAATTTCATACGGGGTTTAAGAACAGTGTTATTTAAGACACCATTCCCAACAAACCCAAAATCCAATTTGTTTAAAAACATTGGATTATTATTCTAGTTAATAACTAGTTCATTTTTGATAAAAATATTTTTATCTTTATAAAATTGGAATTTTCATTCAAATTCTTTCCAAATCATTTATTATGATTTTACATAATTTTTCCATATTTTTAATAAATTTAATACAGCTCTTACAGCCGGTTTCCAATATCGGCGACCGAACTGCATCCATAGCGACCTTTTCTGAAATTGATTTAGACATATTTCCCAATCTAACTGTTAGATTTCAAATCTCTTATATTCGTTGGAAAGATTTTTCCAATAAGAACCCAAAGGTTCCAGTTTTAGGAGAATCCGACGGTTGGATCCCCCATTACATCAATTTGAAGTTAATGGTCAAAATTCACGAACGGTCGCTGCGCGGCGCGTTCTTTTCAGGCCAATAAATATATATAATATTTTTTTACTATATATATTTCATCGATTTCCACTTAAAACGTATTTATAAAATATTTATAATTTCATTTTAAAACAATTCCAACTTCTTTTTCAATTTTAAATAAAAATTGAATATTCCATATTTTTATCATATCATAATGATAACATTTTCAAAATATTAGATTTTGAAATTACTTCTTTTCTATATTCATAATAAAATGAAATAAAACGATCGATAAACCCGTTCGGGTTAAAATGACGTTTTTATACTTAACCCCGCTTCATATTTTTTATATTTTTGTGTCCATCTAAAAACGGATATCGAAATCATGATTTTATTCTTCATTGAATATTATTTTAAAATATTCGTTGTTTTAAAATATTCTTTATATAAAATTTTCTTTATATTAAAATGATCTTTTGCATTAAAATGCCCTTTTATATAAAAATGATTCTTTTCATAAAAATGTCTCTTTTACATTGAAATGATTCTTTTTCATAAAAATGTTATTTTTCATATGAATGATTCTTTTTACATTATTTACATTAAAAATGTTCTATTACATTAAAAATGGTTCGTTACATTAAAATGGTTCTTTTACATAAAAATGGTTCTTTTACAGAAAATGGTTCTTTTTCATATAAATGATTCTTTTTCATATAAATGATTATTTTTACATTGTTTCTTATAAACAATAAAAATGTAAATTTTTATTGCTAACTTTTCTTTTTCAAAACAATGATCATTTTACCTATTTCTTATATACAATAAAAATGCGAATTTTTATTATTAAACCTTTTTCTATAAATAATGAGTATTTGGTACATACAATAAAAATATAACCATTATTGCTTCAAACAATTTTCATTTCTTATATGAATATTTATCATATTTTGTACATTTAAAATGTAATTTTTATTGTTTCAAACACTTTACTTTAAAATTTTATTTATTTTAAAAGATTCTTTATATTCTGAATCGGAATGCGACTCAATCAATTACCATATAATTTCTATTATATGGATTTCATACATCACATGTATGCAATAATAATGATAAATAATCATCAAACAGTCCAATCACATCCAAAGTGAAATTTACAACTGTGTAAGCATTAAAATAAATAAATAACGCTTATCACAGATCGTTAATCCATCGATTGACATACAACTACATATTGGGACTAGTGTATTTCTAGTATCATCCCAATACCCGTGTGGGGTTTCCAAACAACAACATTTTATTTAAACAAATTATTGGTTAATAAATTTAACCAATTTTCAATGTTCAAATTATAAATGAATATTTATAATTTAATTTCCTTATCCTATTAATATTAACATCATTTTTAATATGTTGAACATTTCACATCACAACCAGTATGTAATACAGTCAATTTAAATCGCCCATGGTTTATGGACGAGGAAGGTGATCTAACATGTACAATATACAATTTATTATAATTAAACTGATAAAAATCTACACTGGCAATTTAATATATATTTTCAGTTATGAAAATAAATAATTAACTATGCAAAATTTTTAGTGGGGAGTTCTCACCTTTGGGTTCCACTCTGTCATTCTTTAACTGTACGGTTTGGATTCTGTTCTGCTTTTAGTCAGTTCCATCGCAATCTGTTTCGCGCGGTATGTATATTAAAAATCATATTTTTAATACAGTGTTACTTATAAATAAAAATCATATTTTTAAAACATTGTTATTTTCTTTTTATGAAAACAATGCTAATTTCATTGTTTAAAAGTAATGTCAATTTTATTAAAAACAATGCAAATTTTATTATTTAAAAACAATGCAAATTTAATTTCTTAAATCTATGCTATTTTTATTTTAAAAAAACATATTTTTATTTTATAAAGCTTTTTATAAAAATCTTAATTTTGATTTACAGAGCTATTTTATTTTTGAAAAACAATTCTATTTTCATTTCTAAAACAATGCGATTTCTTATTAACAAATTAGAATACGATTTTTATATACAAGACAATGCGACTTTTATATACAAGACAATGCGATTTTTTCTTTACAAAATAATGCAATCTTTATTTACAAAATAATGTGATCTTTCTTTACAAAATAATACGATCTTTCTTTACAAAATAATGCGATCTTTCTTTACAAAATAATGTGATCTTTCTTTACAAAATAATGCGATCTTTTCATTACAAAACCTTGTTCTTTTTTTTCAAAAAGAATGTTACTTGTAATTTGCAAAAAATGATTTTATAAATGCTATTATCTATTTCTTTTCTAAACCAAAGTAGTATTTTATTTTCTACATCAAAGTAGTATTTTAATCATAAAACAATGTTACTTTTATTTATAAAACAATGTTAAATTTACTTTAAAACAATTGCTATTTTTTTATTTAATAACTAACAAGTTAATTACCCTCCTCTTTTGTATTCACGGTCCTTCTTCATCGTCTGTTTACTGGAATCCCATATAACACCATCCTAAACTTTAAAAATCTGGCGCTACCCCTAACTCCGATGATCGGAGATGCATCACAGGCCACCGAGAGTTGTGCCTTAGCGTCGCCATCCACCCCCAAGACCGTCGTTGAACTCGAAGCCTCCCCCTCCTCTGAAAATCCGGTTGGACTTGGAAGCGGCGCCACAGCCACGATGGTCCCATTCTAATGATCACGGCCATTCAAAACTTAAGGCTCGCCTAGCCAAACATTTTTCATTTTGGAGATTTCATGGTTTTAGTTCGCGGTTTGATGAAAATTGAGAAGAAAGGGGGTGAAGCCATTGTCGTTGATTCATATACATGGTGGCTGAAAGAGATGAATATGGGGGCTAGGGTTACGCGTATTTCTACATTATTTATATAGTATATATTTTTTATTATTTATTTATTTTAATTCAAAAATAACTTGTTAAACAATTCGAACTCCAAATCCAACCCGACGAGTGTCGCCCCTAGCCAAATACCCCATTCCGAACGCAGTGGGATATGTCCTGTAAGCCAATTAGACTGTTTCGATCAGTTTTCATTAAAATAAAAATATAAATCAATATATGTTTAATTTGAACACACATTTTAATTTACCGGGGTCACATTCTGGCTCTAAAAATTACAGAAAAATTATTTCTGACTTTGTTTTGACGAACGGTCCTAATAAAATTTATTTCATCAAATTTGGAGACCGTTTGAAAAATGGCCATTTTCTGGTCGATCCAATTCAAATTTAAATTACCAAACACATTTACATTTACTGCACTCACATATTGATTCCAAAAATTATGAAAATTGGAATCTAGCAATAATTTGACATTTCAAATCCAAAAAAAGTAGTCTCGTCGAAAACCGAGGTTGTTTGCAAAGTGGCTATATTTAATATTAAAAAATATATATAAATTCCATAGCGACTATTCTGAATTTTAAATTGGGCATAACTTTTGATTCCCGCTATGAAATTACAATTTTTCAGATTCGTTCGAAAGATATTTTTAAACAGATTCAAATATTTATTGTTTCACTGAAATCCGATTTATTTTGAATACTATACATTCATTTGAAATTTGAAATCGAATTTTCAAACTGCCGTGCCATTTCAAGCTCGTTATATAGTTAAAATAAAATTATTCGCTCCAACTTCGATCTAAATAAATTTTTAGTCATTATTATTTAGAATAAATTATTTTAAATATTTAAAATCCATAAAAATTGTTAAAATAAAAATTTTAAATTGGTTCTGATTTTCCGGGTTGTTACAATCTCCCTCACTTAAAATCTTTTCGTCCTCGAAAGGGAACGGAGCTGAAAGTTGTTTAACTAACCAACTCAACTTTCAATTCTAATCAATTTTCAATATTAAATTCGATTTAGCTAAATTCATTATTCCTTTATATATTGGTTAAATTAATGATCATTCCAATATTTTAATTAGTTAAACTAATTATCAAACATCACAACGAGCAATCAATTAGGTGATTAACTTTTTAAATATATATAAGTTTTATATATAGTCAAAAATCATATTTTTAGTGCAAATCACAACAATATACCCTTTCTAGTTTTGGTTCTCGCACCAGTCAATGGAAATATATAGATATACCACTTTCGAAACTCGAACATAAACATTGATGATGCTAGCAATCATCAGAATCATCTCTGGGCAACTAGAGTGTGATTCTATATCTATCCAGTATATTAAAACTTCGAATATACGTTAATTACGCGTATATTCAAAATCTTTATATACTCGATTATCCAAATTAAAATAAAATAATATACTCAAATACATATTTTAAGACAAAATTTGTTTTTGTTTTTATTTTAAAGAAAATAATACTCTTCACACTCATTCTAGGATACTACTGATCCCATCTTTAACGAGTCTTTCTTATTGGATATTGCTAATCCAATCTCTGATGAATTATTTCGTTTGGTTCTAATGTGTCTTGTTCTCGAGCTCTATAAACCAAAACTCTGATACCAAATGAAATGGCACAAACTTCCCTGTAAAGGAAAGTACAGATTGAATTGAGAACAACAATCATCATAACACAAACAAAAGAACATTTCATTGCTCATTACAACAATTTACATCAGAGTACAAGAATATTCCAGAGTATAAATAAATAATATACATTGGAAGTACAATATCAGAGATTTAAATTACATTTAAATAGCAGCAGAAAAATAATACAAAATACAACTGAAAGAAATACACGGATACAGAGCTTTCCGAATATCGATTCAGCTGTAAACTAGGATCATGTGAATATAATATCTGCAAAACCAAAACTGCTAGCTGCCCGTGTGGAAAATAGGAGCACCCAGAGTTTAGGTTAAAACAATAAACTCCAAGCCAGTCATGGGACTGGTGTGAGAACTAAAACAGTTATTAAATTTTATTTTAAAGTTTGGAAATCATGGGACCACGCCGTATAACACGAAGCGGGTTTACTCCACATGAATCTTAGGTTAAAATAAAACAACGCAATGCTTTTTGGAAAAATGAAGCTATTATAAGACTCAGGTCCTATCACACAATGCAATGCAAGCCGAAGGATAGAGTTTTCCCTTATAATAGCCAAATATGCTTGATACGTATAAAACAAATTTATTTTGATATTACTATTAGTGCATATTGTTAAAAAAAACTTCGAATATAAATGTATCAATCATAGGCGGCATGGGTACCATATATCATTTCGCCATACTAGTTCTACAATCAAAACCGCATGATGTCGTATTGAAAGTTGGATTTCAATCTATGAACCAAGGCAAGGGGAAGTCCTTACTGATTTCGAGACTCTCTAGCCCGAGCCTCAGGATTCAGCCACAACTACACCTAGGTAAAGGGCCGGTCCATACTAAGTGCGATGGTGGATTCATAATTCATAAGCATGCATTTCCCCGCCCCATGAGGCGTAAAATCTGGTCAGTAATGTCGACCATAAAAATATATAAGGCACCTCTCTATCCATAAAATAATAATAAGCAACATCCCCATGAGTAAAATGTCAAGGCTTGCAAAATGCTAACACCCCTCCTAGCTAGAAAGAAACGGAATGCCCTCCCTGCTGTCCTCTCCCGTTTCTGGTTCATACCGAGGTGTGAAGCTCGCGAGTTAATGCTATACACAAAGCTATGCCTAAATAAACTGTGCTTTGATCATCATCCACAAGGCTCTGCTTTTCAACAAAAGCCTTGATCATTTGGATCTTAGCATGCCACATTGTCAATCCATACCATACCAATGATTTCTACCAATATATAACATCTAAGCTCGTACGTCTCAGGGAAGGGTGTTAAGCAAGAGAATAAATTATCCGCCACTAAACAAATATATATTTAGCAGAGATCAACGAATACAGCATAAAGGAATACAATGTCAGACATACCATCCATTTACAAGTCCGTTCTGGGTCTGAACGAAACCGGAGGCATCTTATTCCTAGTCCCATATGTCCAATACGTGAGAGAGGTGCTCGCATATCCATCGATCTCCAAGTACGTTTGGACGATCACCACTTATTACATTGTTTTGGGTGTATGGCCCAATCAAGACATCAGTAATCACCCAAATAATGTGAAGAACTCTGGTCTTCAACCACTATCTTCATCTTCGACTCTTGATCGTCGTGTAAATTATTCAGAATGGGTTAAACCCAGTCTTTCCGAATAGTTCGCGTATTTTATAATCAAGTGCTTAAAAACACATCATATGCCTCATTCCAATTCAGAATATTCTTTTAATAAAATATTCACATAATTAGTCTAATCTAAGATTCATTAAAACATTAATTTAGTTTTAATCTTAAAATCATTATTTAGTGATTATACAAATTTAAAAAAATAAATCTTGTCTTTAACTGGGTTGAAGAACCAATGTTATTTAAAACATTGTTCACAATAAACCCAAAATCATCTTCCATTAAATATGGAATCTTCACAGAAATCAGATCAATATATACTCGATATAAATTTCCGTATCAGACTAATAATATAAATGGAATAACGACAAGGCCTTTTAAATTCCATATATAGTAACAGTCTTCATTCACAAAAGCTCATCTCGATTATTATTAAATCGAATTCCATTCAATTCCAGTTTAATATATTGAACTAGAAAACTTTACTTTGGAAAATTTCCATTAAATCTTAATAAAAAGATTTATAAATTTCAAATTATATTTTCACTTTAAATCGGGTCAAAGAACGAATGTCGTTAAAAATACATTTCACGATAAACCCAATTCACATTTTATTTTATTCCAATTACTAAATATAATTGGAAACTCTAATAATCTTAATTAAAAGATTTATAAATTTCATATTGGGTTTAAGAACAGTGTTATTTAATACACCATTCCCAACAAACCCAAAGTCCAATTTATTTAAAAACATTAGATTATTATTCTAGTTAATAACTAGATCATTTTTGATAAAAATATATTTTTATCTATATAAAATTGAAATTTTAATCCAAATTATTTCCAAAATCATTTATTATGATTTTACATTATTTTTCCATATTTTTAATAAATTTAATATCGCCCGTACAATCGGTTTCCAATATCGGCCGCCGAACGGCATCCATAGCGACCTTCTCTGAAATTGATTTAGATATATTTCCCAATCTAACCATTAGATTTCAAATCTATTATATTCATTCGAAAGCTCTTTCAATACGAACCCAATGGTTCTGGTTTTTGGAGAATCTGACGATCGGATCCCCCGTTACATCAATTTGAAGTTAATGGTCAAAATTCACGAACAATCGCTGCGCGATGCGTTCTATTCAGGCTATTAAATATATATAATATATTTATATATATATATTTCGTCGATTTCCATTTAAAACGTATTTATAAAATATTTATAATTTCATTTCAAAACAATTCCAACTTGTTTTTCAATTTTAAATAAAAATTGAATATTCCATATTTTTATCATATTAAAATGATAATATTTTCAAAACATTAGATTTTGAAATTACTTCTTTTCTATATTAATAATAAAATGAAAAAATAACGAATGATAAACCCGTTCGGGTTAAAATGGCGTTTCTATACTTAACCCGACTTCATATTTTTATATTTTTGTGTCCATCTAATAACGAACATCGAAATCATGATTTTATTCTTCACTGAATATTATTTTAAAATATTCATTATTTTAAAATAATCTTTATTTAATAATATTCTTTATATTAAAATGATCTTTTGCATTAAAATGTTCTTTTATATAAAAATGATTCTTTTCATAAAAATGTTTCTTTTACATTGAAATGATTCTTTTTCATAAAAATGTCCTTTTTCATATAAATGATTCATTTTATATTATTTACATTAAAAATGTTCTATTACATTAAAAATGGTTCTTTACATTAAAATGGTTCTTTTACATAAAATGGTTCTTTTACATAAAATGGTTCTTTTACATAAAAATGGTTCTTTTTCATATAAATGATTCTTTTTCATATAAACGATTATTTTTCATATAAATGATTATTTTTACATTGTTTCTTATAAACAATAAAAATGTAAATTTTTATTGTTAACTTTTCTTTTTCTAAACAATGATCATTTTACCTATTTCTTATATACAATAAAAAATGTGAATTTTTACTGTTAAACCTTTTTCTACAAACAATGAGTATTTGGTACATACAATAAAAATATAACCTTTATTGCTTCAAACAATTTTCATTTCTTATATGAATATTTTTCATATTTTGTACATTCAGTAAAAATGTAATTTTTATTGTTTCAAACACTTTATTTTAAAATATTCTTTATTTTAAAAGATTCTTTATATTCTGAATCGGAATGCGACTCAATCAATTACCATATAATTTCAATTATATGGGTTTCATACATCGCATGTATGTAACAATAATGATAAATAATCATCAAATAGTCCAATCACATCCAAAGTGAAATTTACAACTGTGTCAGCATTAAAATAAATAAATAGCGCTCACCACAGACTGTCAATCAATCGATTGACATACAACTACATATTGGGACTAGTGTATGTCCAGTATCATCCCAATACCCGTGTGGGGTTTCTAAACAACAACATTTTATTTAAACAAATTATTGGTTAATAAATTTAACCAATTTTCACTGTTCAAATTATAAATGAATATTTATAATTTAATTTCACTATCCTATTAATATTAACATCATTTTTAATATGTTGAACATTTCACATCACAACCAACATGCAATACAGTCAATTTAAATCGTCCATGGTTTATGGAGGGGGAAGTTGATCTAACATGTACAGTATACAATTTATAATAATTAAACTGATAAAAATCTACATTGGCAATTTAATATATATTTTCAGTTATGAAAATAAATAAATAATTTTGCAAATTTTTTATTGAGGAGTTCTCACCTTTGGGTTCCACTCCGTCATTCTTTAACTGTACGGTTTGGATTCTATTCTGCTTTCAGTCAGTTCCATCGCAATCTGTTTCACGCGGTATATATATTAAAAATCATATTTTTAATACAGTGCTATTTATACATAAAAATCATATTTTTAAAACAATGTTATTTTCTTTTTATAAAAACAATGCTAATTTCATTGTTTAAAAGTAATGTCAATTTTATTAAAAACAATGCAAATTTTATTATTTAAAAACAATGCAAATTTCATTTTATAAACCTATGCTATTTTTATTTTACAAAGCTTTTTATAAAATTATATATTTGATTTATAAAGCTATTTTATTTTTAACAACAATTCTATTTTTATTTCTAAAACAATGTGATTTCTTATTAACAAATTACATTGCGATTTTTATATACAAGGCAATGCGATTTTTATATACAAGACGATGCGATTTTTTCTTTACAAAACAATGCGATCTTTATTTACAAAACAATGCGATCTTTATTTACAAAATAATGCGATCTTTCTTTACAAAATAATGCGATCTTTCTTTACAAAATAATGCGATCTTTTCATTACAAAACCTTGTTCTTTTTTATTTTCAAAAAGAATGTTACTTGTAATTTGCAAAAAGTGATTTTATAAATGCTACTAACTATTTATTTTCCAAAGTTGTATTTTATAAATCTAAGTTGTATTTTAATCATAAAAAAATGTTATTTTTATTCATAAAACAATGTTAAATTTACTTATAAAACAATTGTTATTTTTTTATTTCCTAATTAACAAGTTAATTACCCTCCTTTTTTGTATTCACGGTCCTTCTTCATCGTCTGTTTACTGGAATCCCGTATAACACCATCCTCAACTTTAAAAATTCGGTGCCACTCCTAACTTCGATGATCGGAGATGCATCCCAGGCCATCGAGATTTGATCCTTGGATCCGCGATCTACCCCAAGACCGTCGCTGAACTCGAAGCCTACCCCTCCTCTGAAAATCCAGTTGAATGCTGAGACTTGGCAGCGCTGCCACGACCACGATGGTCCCATTCTGATGATCACAGTCGTTCAAAACTTAAGGCTCGCCTAGCTGAACATTTCTCATTTTGGAGATTCATGGTTTTAGTTCGCGGTTTGATGAAAATTAAGAAGAAAGGGGGTGAAGCCATTGCCGTTGATTCATATACATGGCGGCTGAAAGAGATGAATATGGGGGCTAGGGTTACGTGTATTTCTGCAGTATGTATATAGTATTTATTTATTTATTTATTTATTTTAATTCTAAAACAAGTTGTTAAACCATTCGAACTCCAAATCCAACCCAATGAGTGTCTCTCCTAGCCAAATAGTCTCATTCCGGACATAATGGGATATGTCCTGTAAGACAATTCGACTGTTTCGATCAATTTTCATTAAAATTAAAATATAAATCAATATATATTTAATTTGAACGCACATTTTAAGTTACCGGGGTCACATACTGACTCCAAAAATTACAGTAAAAATATTTCTGACTTTATTTTGACGATATGGTCCTAACAAAATTTATTTCATCGAATTTGGAGACCGTTTGAAAAATGGCCATTTTATGGTTGATCCAATTCAAATTTAAATTACCCAACACATTTACATTTACTGCGCTCACATATTGATTCCAAAAATTATAAAATTGGAATCTAGCAATAATTTGACATTTCGGATCCAACAAAAGTGGTCTCGTCAAAAACGGTGGTCGTTTGCGAAATGGCTATTCTTAATATCAATATATATATATATATATATATATATAATCCATAGCGATTATTCTGAATTTTAACCTGGGTATAACTTTTGATTCCCGTTATGAAATTTCAATTTTTCGGGTTCGTTGGAAAGATATTTCTAAACAGATTCGAATATTTTTTGTTTCACTGAAATCCGATTTATTTTTAATTCTGTACATTTATTTGAAATTTGAAATCGAATTTTCAAACTTTCGCGCCATTTCAGGCTCATTATATAATTAAAATAACATTATTCGCTCTAACTTCGATCTAAATAAATTGTTAGTCGTTATTATTTAGAATAAATTATTTTAAATATTTAAAATCCATAAAAATTGTTAAAATAAAATTTTAAATTGGTTTTGATTTTCCGGGTTGTTACAATAACGGTCTTCTTTTACAGAAGCTCATCTCGATTATTATTAAATCGAACTCCAATTAATTCCAATTTAATATATTAAATTGGAAAACTTCACTTTGGAAAATTTTTCCATTAAATCTTAATAAAAAGATTTATAAACTTCAAATCATATCTTCACTGTTAATTGGGTTAAAGAAAGAATGTCGTTAAAAACACAGTTCACAATAAACCCAATTCACATTTCATTTTATTCCAATTACTAAATATAATTGGAAACTCTAATAATCTTAATTAAAAGATTTATTCTTTTCATACGGGGTTTAAGAACAATGTTTTTTAAGACACTATTCATGACAAACCCAAAAATCAAATTTATTTTGCTTAATTCCAATTTAGTATCAATTAATTGGAAAACTTCATTAAATCTTAATTTAAAGATTTATTCTAGTTAATAACTAGTTCATTTCGATAAAATTATATTTTTATCTTTTCAAATATGGATTTTTTTCATCCAAAATCTTTTCAAATCATTTATTATTATTTTACATAATTTTTCCATATTTTTAATAATTTAAATAAGGCATGTACAGTTGGTTTCCAATAATGGCCACCGAACCGCATCCATAACAACCTTTTCCAAATTTGATTTGGACATAATTCCCAATCCAACCGTTAGATTTCAAATCTCTTATATTCATTGGAAATATCTTTTCGATACGAACCCAACAGTTCCGATTTTAGGAGAATCCGACGGTCGGATCTCCTGTTACATCAATTTGAAGTTAATGGTCGAAATTTGCGAACAGTCGCTGCGCGACGCGTTCTATTTAGGCCATTATATATATATATACACACATATATTTCATCGATTCCCAATTAAAACGTATTTTATAAATTGTTTATATATTTATTTTAAACGATTCCAACTTCATTTTCAGATTTAAATCAAAATTAAATATTCTATATCTTTATCACATTAAAATATTAATATTTCAAAATATTAATATTTTCAAAATATTAATATTTTCAAAATAATAGATTTTTGGAATCATTTATGTTTTATATTCATTATAAAATGAATAAAATCGATCGGTAAACCCGTTCGGGTTAAAAAATGGCGTTTCTATACATATCCCGGCTTCGTATTTTTATATTTTTGTGTCCATCAAAAATCGGATATAAAAATGGTAATGTTGTTCTTCACTGAATATGATTTTAAAATATTCGTTATTTCAAAATATTCTATATTTTAAAAGATTTTTTATTTAAAAAAAATATTCTTTATATAAAAATATTCCGAATCGGAATTCGACTCAATCAATTACCATATAATTTCAGTTATATGGATTTCACACATCGCATGTATTTAACAATAATGATAAATAATCATGCAACAATCCATTCACAACTAGAGTGAATTTTACAACTGTGTGAGCATTAAAATAAATAAGTAACGCTCATCATGAACTGTCAATCCATCGATTGACACATAACTAAATATTGGGACTAGTGTATGAAAAATATCATCCCAATACCTATTTGAGGTTTTCAAACAACAACAGTTTATATAAATAAATCATTGGTTAATAATTTTAACCAATTCTAATTCTGTTTCAATTATTTTCTATTTAACCAATTTTCACTGCTTAAATTATAAATAAATATTTATAATTTTAATTTCAACTACCATATTAATGTTAACATTATTTTTAATACGTTAAACATTTCGACATCACAAACACATATTTCAAGACATGATTCTTCTTATTTAACAAAACGTATTCTAACAAGATGACATTTCTGTTTGACAAAAACATATTCTAACTAAACGATATTTTTATTAAACAAAAACATATTCTAACTAAATGACATATTTATTTACAAAATATGTTTTCTAACATAAATGACATGTTTATTTACAAAATATGTTTTCTAACATAATTTGCATACATTTTTCTATGTATTCCAATGACAAATAAAAGAATAATTTATTTTCTTACATTTTTCTATGTACTCTAATGACAAGTAAAAGAATAATTTATTTTCATAACCATTCTAATGTTTCTGATGACAAATAAAAAGAATATTTTATTTGTATAACATTTACAATATCTCTAATTAGAAATAAAATGAATATTTTATTTGCATATTGGCTTTCTACTTTTCTAATGTCAAATAAAAAGAAGTATTTTATTTGCATACGTTCTATGTTGCTAATGATAAATAAAAAGATAATTCTTATCTACATGACATGTTCTATAATTCCAATGACAAAATAAAAAGTTAACTTTGTCTAAATAACATGTTCTACAATTCCAATGACAAAATAAAAAGGTGATTTTGTCTACATACTATTTCTATGTCCATATATGACAAATAAGAGTTAATTTTTTTTATTTGCAACAATTCCAATATTTAACATGATAAATAAAAATGAAATATTTTTATTTTTATACAATTTTATTTTTACATGACAAATAAAATAAATGTTTTTATTTGTATACAATTCCAATACGTAATAGGACAAATAAAAATGAAATATTTTTATTTGTTTACAATTCTATTTCAACAAAACAATTAAAAATGATAATTTATTTTGTTGACAAATTTATTTCAATAAAACAAATAAAAATGATATTTTTATTTGTTGACCATTTTATTTTAACAAAACGAATAAAAGTGATAACTTCATTTTGTTAATCATTCTATTTTAACAAAAATGGTATTTTAGTTAATCTATTTGACAAAAATATAATTTTTGTTTTAACACAAATCTATTTAACAAAAAAGTGATTTTTGTTTAACTCAAATCTATTTAACAAAAATGTTAATTTTGTTTTAATACTTATCTATTTAACAAAAATGAATATTTTGTTTTAACACTTTTCTGTTTAACAAAAATGAATATTTTGTTTTAACACTTTTCTATTTAACAAAAGTGAATATTTTGTTTTAACATTTTTCTATTTAACAAAAATGAATATTTTGTTTTACCACTTTTCATTTAACAAAAATAAATATTTTGTTTTAACTATTTTATTCAACAAAAATGATAATTTTATTTCACTTGACATTTTCTAATCAAAATGTTATTTTGACATAACATTATCTAACAAAATGTTTTTTTTTATTTTGACATAACATTATCTAGCAAAATGTTATTTTTATTTTGACATAACATTATCTAACAAAATGTTACTTTTATTTTGACATAACATTATCTAACAAAATGTTATTTTTTATTTTGACATAACATTATCTAACAAAATGTTATTTTTTATTTTGATATAACATTATCTAACAAAATGTTATTTTTATTTTGACATAACATTATCTAAAAAAAAGTTATTTTTATTTTGACATAACATTATCTAACAGAATGTTATTTTTTTATTTTGACATAACTTTATCTAACAAAATGTTATTTTTTTTGACATAACATTATCTAAAAAAATGTTATTTTTATTTTGACATAGCATTATCTAACAAAATGTTATTTTTATTTTAACAAAACATTTCTAACCAAAATGACATTATTTTACAAGAACATATAATTCAACAAATCAGCGCAACCACCGTCAGTCAATCAATCTAAATTTTACACAACGCACATATATGTTTTATAGAGCATGTATATATTTATTATCACAATCACGATCAATTTAAATATATATATTTATTTTAAATTTTAAATTGAGAAATCTCACTTTGCTTTTTACTCCTTAATTTGCAGTCAGCTCCAAATCTATTCTGGTCAACTCTTTGTTGGAGATCTCGTCCATATGATTCCATAGAAACTTGTTTCACTGATTTCTAATTTGATCTCAACGAATTATGGATTTTTAAACTTTAATTACATACTTAAGGAATAAATTAATTAAACAAATTAGTTAATCTCCCCTAAATCACGTCGTCTCTTCCCAAGAACCAATCGTTCCTCCAAACCCATTCCATCACAACAAAGAATCAACCACCGCTCGCGCCTCAGGCCGTGATTGGCCGATCAACTGCCGCCACTCCAGAGCCGCTACCTCGCTCCACCCACAGCCAGGAACCACCCAAACTCGATCAAGCTGTTGTCCCCAAAATTCCATTCGAAAACCGCCACTTCAGGTTCTGATTGCCCCCAAAACACCACACGATTTAGGATCTCTTACGTATAGATATGAAGATCAGAACATTCTCCATGATTTTCCCTTAACAAGTTTTGAATAACAATTTACAGATTTGCAGAATTAAACGAATTGAATTCGGACGATGGTGTCCCTTTTTTTAAGGGATGGCGGCTGCGTAAACAAGGCTAGGGTTACGGGGGGGGGGGGGGGGAGGTATTTATAATATATATTTTACTATGATTTTAATATTTAATTCTAGTTTTTTTGTTCATCACTGTTAACTCCAACTCAAAACCAATGACTGTCACCCCTAGCTAAGTGCCCATACTCCGGACATAATGGGATATGTTTCGCAAGCCAATTTGACTGTCACGATATGTTTTTCTTTAAATTTCAATATAAAACATTTTTAATTAAATTTGAACGTACATTTTAATTTACCGACGCCACAAACTGACTCCAGAAAGTCCCCAAAAATAAATCTAGCAATGTTTTGACGATACTGTCCTAACAAAATTAATTTAATCGAATTTGGAGACCGTTTAAAAAATGGCCATTTGCTGGTCGATGCAATTTGACTGAAATTGACAAAACACGTTTTCATTTTCCATGCTCACATATTAATTCCAAAAATTCTAAAAGTTGAATCTAGCAATAATTTGACATTTTGTATCCAGCCAAAGTGGTTTCATCGAAAACGGAGGTCATTTGCAAAATGGTTATTTATACGGGCTATATATTATATTAAGTTCCATAGCGACTATTCTGAATATTTAATTGGCCATAACTTTTTATTTCCGCTATGAAATTTCAATTTTTTAGATTATTGGAAAGATATTTTTAAGTAGATTCTAATATTTTTGGTTTTACTAAAATCCGATTTATTTCGCATCCTTTACATTCAGTCAAAGTTCAAACTCAAATTTTCAAGCTGCCACGCTATTTGTAATCCTTTTATAATTAAAATAAATTTATTCGTTCTAACTTCAATTAAAATAATTTTTTTGTTGCTATTATTTAAAATATTCAAAATCCATTATAAAATAAATTTTTTAAATTGGTTCCAAAATTTCGGGTTGTTACAATTTCCCCACTTAAAATCTTTTCGTCCTCGAAAAGGAACAGAGCTGAAAGTTGTTTAATTAACCAACTCAACTTTCATTCTTTTACTGGTTTCAATTTAATTTTATTAGTTGAAATAATAATCACACAACACAATCATCAATCAATTAGTTTATTAGCTTTTCAAATATATATAACTTTTATATATTCAAAAATCGTATGCTCTAAAATCGGATTATATATATATAATCAAAAATACGTTAATTATAAACTTGCCACCCTGAACTCATTCTAGGGCATTTCTAACCCCATCTCTAACGAGTTTTCTCATTCTAGGATTGAAACACCACACCTCCATTAAGGTCACTCACAAAGGGAATGCCTTAACTTCTGTGGAGCATTTTTGGGTAAAAGATGCAGATAAATTACAAGACAGACAAATAAAGCAGTGGAAAATAAAGTCATTTTATAAACAATGTGGTTCAGTCAAGCTTTTACAACAATTGTCTCGATCATACTTAAAAGTAATACATAGAACTTCTATCTTGATTCAAAAACTTCCAAGTATAAAAGAAGCTTAAAAATAACAATGATATTCCCCAATAAGGCATGAACCAGCCATAGCAGTGGAAGAGAGAGTGCAAAGCAATACATCGACTTTCTTCGTGCTTGGAAAGAAAACTGAGCTAAGTGGTAACATTTCCTTCCTGTGAACCTTGGGGAGGGGGGAGGGAGCGGAAGAAAAGAGCCAAAACAAACTAGGTCAGACATAAGTCTGGTAAGTCCAGTGACTTTCAGTATGTAAACAGGTAAAAGTAACATGACATGAATAAACTGAATATAAGTACCATGATAACCAGAATATCAAGATAACATAAGATTAGCATATGATATGATAAGGCAAGATAAACTGGATGCGCTTCTACTCTTCTCTGCTTCGCTACTACCTTGTTATTCTGATTTTTATTTCTCTGCACCGCCTAACTGGTGTCCAAACAAGTAACCTATGTAAAATGATAATATTACAACGTGATCCCAATCCCCGCAATTATGGTAGCCTTCAGGTGTACATCTAGTATGAGGATCTTTCCTCAATCAGCCTAATTGCCATGAAGATGTTAGGTGTACCCTTACTACCCTTCCGATCGGCTCCCTACTTGTATTAGCGTTTCATATGTCTATGTAAATCGGCCCTCTCTTGCGTGTAGATACCCTGTACTGGTCCCACCATAAGGTGTATCAGTCCCTATGATAGCAACCCGACACGATTCAAGATGCACAGTGTATAACTACTGGTACCCAATGCCTGTTTTTTTCACTCCGGAGTACATGCACGCCCGTAATCCATCGGAACCTACACTGACATACCCCTGCCGCTATTTTAACCGCTTATAATCAGCCCAGTAGTCGTGCCCCACCCTACCTAGTTTCAGGGTACCTTGATACATCTATGTGGGTTACTGCTGAAATTGGTCCTATTACTAGGGTTTCTTACTTGTTAAGTTTGTGGGCCTATATTTACTAATATTACCCACCAACCCGATATGTACTTAACCTTCCCACAGATTCAAACATGTTTACTTAATAGCTAAGTTTGTGGGCCTATATTTACTAATATTGCCCATTAACCCGATATGTACTTAACCCTCCCATACATCATGTCATATTGGTTAAGTGTTGTCCATTCATGTTAACTTAACCCACCCACTCATCATGCCAGTTTGGTTAAGTGTTTCTTATTAACCCTTCTCACTCGTCATGTTGGATTGGTTAAGTGTTTCCTATTAACTTAACCCCGTTAATTCATCATGTTATATTGGTTAAATATTTCTCATTAACATAACCCCATTCGTTCATCAAGTTACGTTGGTTTGTATTGGTTAAGTGTCATCAATAAATTCAAGTTAACTTAACCCACCCACTTGTTGTGTTACATTGGTTAAGTGCTGCCTTCTTGTGTTAACTTAACCCTCCCCATTCATCATGTTATATTGGTTAAGTGTTTCTCTTTTTTTTTAATTAAGTGTTGCTCTCTTGTTTCAACTTAACCCTACCCATTCATCATGTCATATTGGTTAAGTGTTTCTTATTAACTTAACCCTACTCATTCATCATGTCATATTGGTTAAGTGTTCCTCATTAACTTAACCCTACCCACCTAACACGTTTTAGTTATCATATTCATCTTTGATCAGCATTAATTAATTATTAATGCACAGACATCTCACATTAGGTCGATAGCTTGCGACCGCTGGATGTGCCGGGCGGTTCCGGGAAGACTTCTGACACAAGCCAGACTTAACCTCATATCTAAGCATTTCTTAGTTATGCCTACGACCTCTCACATTAGACTGACCGTTTGCGGTTAATGGTTAGGCTGGTTGGTTTCGGGCAAGTTTCTTCTGCAAATGGAGTCTAACCTCGTGTCTCGGCATGTTTATCTTAGCCAATTGGTTCATTTACAGATTATTCTAGCTTCAGGCTAGTTATGTTAATTTATTTATCTACATCGTAGGCTTTCCAATTACAATATTCACTTTCAACAGATTTTCAACATATTATTCAGTTTAACAAATTAAACATCGCTTAAAGTTCCATTAACATATCTCGCCTAATCATAAATTAAGCTTATAAACTTACATGCCCAAAATCAGGGTCATAATTCACATTATAACACATGCCCTAAGGTTTAGTCATATTTCACCGTACAAAATATTCTCCAAAAACCCCCAATCATGATTCACAATATAAACTATGCCAAATTATAGCCTTTAATTACAGTGCATGCCAATTACCCAAAATCCCAATTTGGGCATGTTCGCATTTAATAGTTATCCCTAACTTACTACATGTTTTCATGCTTAAGCCATATATCACTATACACAATAATCTCCTTCTTCCAAGTCATAAACTATCATATATAATATGCCCCAATTTTAGGTCTTAAACCACAACATGTACTATGCCTTGCATGTTTACAGCTCAATTTACGCCCCCAACCCCAAGTCATATGTCCAATATACTTTATGCCTCAAATCTCAAGTCATATGTTCGATACACTTTATGTTTTAAATACAACATGTGTTATGTCCTCAAATCATTTACAAATCAGTTATGCCCAATTATACATAATTTAATACTTTTCCCAATTTTAGCGTTGGCCACGTCCAAATCATATATTTTGCCCAATTATACATAATTTAATACTTTTCCCAATTTTAGCGCTGGCCATGTCCAAATCAGATATTATGTCCAATTTTTCCCAACGTATGTTCATCTCTCATGAGATTTGGCTCAGGCTCGCAGTAGCCTGGCTATAAAAACAAAAAGGGAAAAAGGAAAGAAGAGGTAAAGAATGGACAAAATAATATCAATGAGATATATCCAATGGATATAGAAAGACAGATATAAATAGGCATAATCTCAGATTCAGATTTATTACAATGTCAAAACCACAGTTTAAATTTTATTTCTGAAAGTAACATGAACTCACAAATTACAGAACGGTCTTGAATTCTGGGATCTAATTTCTGAATTTACTTAGCTATTCCTTTAATTTAGACTTTGATTATTAACTTGAAAACTCTAATTTGATTGATTAAGGTGGAGGCTAGGTCACTTCAGGTTTTTGCAGCATACAAACGCCTATGAACTCGTGTGGAGAAAACAATAGGTGTAGGGGTCTTTTTATAGGTGCATAGGGATATTTAGAGTCTTCAGATCAGTCTAAAAGTCATCAAAATCGTCCAGAGCAGAATACTACATCACACATCGAATCAGAAAGCGACACGTGGCGAAACACGTCATCGGCCAGATCTCGGCCAACAGGGGTCGACTCCCCTATAGGGGGGTCAACACCTACGTCGACACCCCTATAGGGGGATCGACACCTCTAAGCGGGAAATTTCATGCTCAGCCTGCTTTGACCCAAATTCGAGATTTGAACCCTGTTTTGACTTCTGGAATTATTTTATATGTATATATACTTCCTTGGGCATATACAAACTTCTAAGGCTTATAACTTCTTCATACGGTGTCCAATTTACACAAACTCGGACTCTATCTCAAGTAGAATTCTGAGATGAACGCAATGGTGTAACCCGTTTCCCTTAATTCCTAATTTTAAAATTAAGTATTCTTTAATTTGTTAATTTAATATTCTCAGAAAATACGGGGTGTTACATTCTCCCCTCCTTAAAGGATTTCGTCCCCGAAATCTCTAAGTTAAGAAGAATGCATATCCTACCATCCAACATCCATCTACTCAACCATTCAATCATAGGCGTCCATTGTCATTAAAATGATTTCTAATGCTTTCATGATCATATTCATAGTGTGTGTACATGTCCTTATCTAATGCAAAATAAGGAAGTCTACTGATTAAGTTGACCTCCTTAATGCGAATTATGTTAGTGCCATGAGTCCATCATGTATGCAATTATTCCTAATCGTACTTTATAACTTATACATGAGTGCACAATCATTCATACAAATGCAACATCCATATGATAACACATCAAGTTTCAATTCACATATATAAAAATTCACTCATGCATATGCAATATGAATGTGACTGAGCCGATCTAGTGCCTAATATGTATATATGCATCCACGAGCAACCACTAGCAAACACTTACATCCACTTTCATCCACCAAACATAACATGTCTCAAACACATGTTTACAACCATTGGCTTCTACCTAAGGATCCAGGATAGGATCGAGAGGGTATACTTAAAAGATAAAGACTAGCAAATAAATTTTACAGAAAAAGAGAGATCAAGGAAATACCCTCAAAAAGGGTGATGCACGTATCTAGTCTTCAGTCTTCTAAGTCGCATCTTCTTGAGCTTCATTCCATATTTCTCTTACTATCTCAACTTCACGATTTGCGTAGCTTCTTAATTTCTGTTTCCAGAATATGCGTTGGAACTCATTTCACTGTCGCCTCCCATTCCACCTTTTCTTCTTATAGTATACTTGGCACTACAACTTCTACCGTATCATGCTAACATTCCCAGAACTATCTCTTGAAAATAAACAGATGCTAACCATGTTACCAAGTGTATATACAAATATGATTAGATTCTTCCTCGTTAATCTAGTAAGTGGGGCCGATACCTTCATAAAGTCTTTAATTAACTTCCTATATTAGCCCGCTTGTCCAAGAAAGCTTCTTACTTCTGTTTCATTCCTTGGGACCTTCCAGTCTTGCACCACAACTAATTTTGCAAGATCTACTGCTATCCCTTCTATGGGTGCCACATGTCCTAGAAACCTTACTTCTTCTCTCACAAATGACATTTTTGGAGAACTTCGCCTTATGTTGATGCGCTTGGAGGGTATCCGAGACTTCCCTTAGATGCAAAGCATGCTCTTCCTCATAACAAAATATCATCTATGCACAAGCAAAGTGAACCATCCTCCTTTGTATTGAACACGACTGCAGCACCCCATTCGGAAATACTTCGCCTTATGAACCCTTTTTCAAGTAACTCTCTTACTTGTTTACTGAGCCTTTCCTTTACCTTGGATTCATTTGTCGTACAGGTAATGTAACTGGTTTTGCATTGTCAACTAGATATATGCGGAAGTCTATCTCGCGTTTTTAGGGGACAAACCCCTAACCTAATCAAAAACATATGCGTACTCATGGACTACTCCAACGGATCACAAATCGTCGATAGATGCATCAAGTGATTCTAGGTAGCTAAGACAGACTGATCCCTTAGGATCGCACGAAATCTCAAGGGTATTCCAGAGGCTAGTCGAAAGTCTAACTACACTCCTTTCACAATTATTAGCTAAGCAATCCATGCTTAGAATCAACCCATATCCCATGAAACAAAAAACATAAGCATTACACTTAAACTCAATACTTAACATGGCTATTCTTAAATCCTTACAAACCAAAGATAAATGAGCCGAGCCACCAATTGGATTTGAGACGATAATAGGATCTTCCATTGTACAAGTACTAAGGTGCAAAGACTCAACTATGGAACTAGATATAAACGGATGTGAAGCGCTAAAATCAAAAAGTGTACTAATAGGATTATCAAAAAGAAAAACTAAACTTTACTATCTCTCTCTCAGGTACGCTGGCGGTGAGAGCATGCACTTGCCCTCTGGAAAATCCTATCCTTTGTTCTTGCCTTTGTCCTTAATTATATGAGCCGTTATACCATAATAACGACACTTCCTTTTGTTTTAGATTTTCCTATTCTTTATTCCCTTCTTGTCCTGTGATTCTTCCACTTACACCTCTTTCTTTTTACCTCCTTTGTGAAACAAGTCTATATCCATGAGTTCCCCATCATTGGGTTGTGCTCCTTAACCAAACTCCCTCATTCTCATCTTTGCCATCCTTGTATAACTTGTTGACAAGTCTCTTGAAAGCTGCCTCAATCGCATGGAAATCCCTACAAAGCTTGAAAGAAAATTAGCTCCAGGTGAAACTATTGCGGCTATAAATGGAAGTTAGGCACTTCTTTGCCCTTTGACAGATGTCGTAGTCTCATCAAGCCCACGGAACCATGCCGCGATGAGGTTACCTCCCAGAAAGCCAGGAGCCCCAGAGACTCAAGAAAGAAGGAAACAAGGATTTAAACAGAGGATCAAAAGATAGTGCATATGGCTTTTGGGAATATGACTTTAAAACAAAACATTTCTTTTGAAACACCACACCTCCATTACGGTCACTCACAAAGGGAATGCCTTAACTTCGGTGGAACGTTTTTAGGTAAAAGATGCAGATAAATTACAAGACAGACAAATAAAGCAGCGGAAAATAAAGTCATTTTATAAACAATGTGGTTCAGTCAAGCTTTTACAACAATTATCTCAATCATACTTAAAAGTAATACATAGAACTTCTTTCTTGATTCAAAAACTTCCAAGTATAAAATAAGCATAAAAATAACAATGATATTCCTCAATAAGGCATGAACCAGCCATAGCAGTGGAAGAGAGGGTCCAAAGCAATACATCGACTATCTCCGTGCTTGGAAAGAAAACTGAGCTAAGTGGTAACATTTCCTCCCTCTGAACGTTGGGGGTGGGGGAGGAAGAAAAGAGGCGAAACAAACTAGGTCAGACATAAGTCTGGTAAGTCCAGTGACTTTCAGCATGTAAACAGGTAAAAGTAACATGACATGAATAAACTGAATATAAGACAATACCGTTATAACCGGGATATCAAGATAACATAAAATTAGTATATGATATGATAAGGCAAGATAAACTGGATGCTCTTCTACTCTTTCTCTGCTTCGCTACTACCTTGTTATTCTGATTTTTATATCTCTACACTGCCTAACTAGTGTACCAACTAGTAGTATGTGTAAAATGATAATATTACAATGTGATCCCAATCCCCGCAATTATGGTAGCCTTCAGGTGTACATCTAGTATGAGGATCTTACCTCAATCAGCCTAGTTGCCATGAAGATGTTAGATGTACCCTTACTACCCTATCGATCGGCTCCCTACTTGTATTAATGTTCCATGTGTCTGTGTCAATCGACCATCTCTTGCATGTAGATACCCTGTGTCGGTCCCACCATAAGGTGTATCAGTCCCTATGATAGCAACCTGACACGATTCAAGATGCACAGTGTATAACTACTGGTACCCATGCCTATTTTTTTCCACACCGGAGTACATGCACGCCGGTAATTCGTCGGAATCTACACTGATGTACCCCCTGCCGCTATTTTGACCGCTTATAATCAGCCCAGTAATTGTGCCCCACCCTGCCTTGTTTTAGGGTACTTGATACATCTATGTGGGTTACTGCTGAAATGGGTCCCCGTTACTAGGGTTTCTTAGTGGTTAAGTTTATGGGCCTATATTCACTAATATTACCCACCAACCCGATATGTACTTAACCCTCCCACTGGTTCAAACATGTTTACTTAATGGTTAAGTTTGTGGGCCTGTATTTACTAATATTACCCAACAACCCAATATGTACTTAACCCTCCCACACATCATGTCATATTGGTTAAGTGTTATCCATTCATGTTAACTTAACCCACCCACTCATCATGCCATGTTGGTCAAGTGTTTCTTATTAACCCTTCTCACTCGTCATGTTGGATTGGTTAAGTGTTTCCTATTAACTTAAACTTGTTCATTCATCATGTTATATTGGTTAAATATTTCCCATTTACTTAATCTCATTCGTTCGTCAAGTTACATTGGTTAAGTGTTTCTTATTAACTTAATCCCACGCATTCATCATGTCGTATTGGTTAAGTGTCATCAATCAATTCAAGTTAACTTAACCCACCCACTTGTCGTGTTACATTGGTTAAGTGTTGCCTTCTTGTGTTAACTTAACGCTTCCCATTCATCATGTTATATTGGTTAAGTGTTTCTCTCTTGTTTTAACTTAACCCTACCCATTCATCATGTCATATTGGTTAAATGTTTCTTATTAACTTAACCCTACTCATTCATCATGTCATATTAGTTAAGTGTTCCTCATTAACTTAACCCTACCCACCTAACATGTTTTAGGTATCATATTCATCTTGGATCAGCATTAATTAATTATTAATGCACAGACCTCTCACATTAGGTCGATAGCTTGCGGCCGCTGGATGTGCTGGGCGGTTCCGGGCAGACTTCTGACACAAGCCAGACCTAACCTCGTGTCTAAGCATTTCTTAGTTATACCTACGACCTCTCACATTAGACTGACGGTTTGCGGTTACTAGTTAGGTCGGTTGGTTCCGGGCAGGTTTCTACCGCAAATGGAGTCTAACCTCGTGTCTCGACATGTTTATCTTAGTCAATTGGTTCATTTACAGATTATTCCAGCTTCAGGCTAGTTATGTCAATTTATTTATCTACATCATAGGCTTTCCAATTGTAGTATTCACTTTCAACAGATTTTCAGCATATTAGTCAGTTTAACAAATTAGACATCACTTAAAGTTCCATTAACATATCTCGCCTAATCATAAATTAAGCCTATAATCTTACATGACCAAAATCATGGTCATAATTCACAATATAACACATGCACTAAGGTTTAGTCATATTGCACTGTACAAAATATTCTCCAAAAACCCCCAATCATGATTCACAGTATAAACTATGCCAAATTATAGCATTTAATTACAGTGCATGCCAATTACCTAAAATCCCCATTTAACGTGTTCGCATTTAACAGTTATCCCTATCTTACTATAGATTTTCGTGCATAAGCCATATATCACTATACACAATAATCTCCTTCTTCCAAGTCAAAAACTATCATATATAATATGCCCCAATTTTAGGTCTTAAACCACAACATGTACTATGCCTTACATGTTTACAGCCACAAACCCTAAGTCATATGTCAAATATACTTTATGCCTCAAATCTCAAGTCATATGTTCGATACACTTTATGTTTTAAATACAACATGTGTTATGTCCTCAAATCAGTTATGCCCAATTATACATAATTTAACACTTTTCCCAATTTTAGCGATGGACACGTCCAAATTAATTATACATAATTTAATACTTTTCCCAGTTTTAGCGCTGGTCATGTCCAAATCATATATTATGTCCAATTTTTTCCAACGTATGTTCATCTCTCATGAGATTTGGCTCAGGCTCGCAGTAGCCTGGCTATAAAAACAAAAAGGGAAAAGGAAAGAAGAGGTAAAGAATGGACATAATAATATCAATGAGATGATCCAATGGATATTGAAAGACAGATAGAAATAGACAAAATCTCAGATTCAGATTTATTACAATGTGAGAATCACAATTTAAATTTTATTTCTCAAAGTAACATGAACTCACAAATTACAGAATGGTCTTGAATTCTAGGATCTGATTTTCGAATTTGATTAGCTATTCCTTTGATGTAGACTTTGATTGTTAACTTGAAAACTCTAATTGGATTGATTAAGGTGGAGGCTAGGTCACTTCAGGTTTTAGCAACATATAAACGCCTATGAATTCATGTGGATAAAATAATAGGTGTAGGGATCTTTTTATAGGTGTATAGGGAGATTTAGAGCCTTCAGATCAGTCTAGAAGTCATCAGAATCGTCCAGAGCAGAATATCGCATCACACAGCGAATCAGAAAGCGACACATGGCGAAACGCGTCATCGGCCAGATCTGGGCCAACAGGGGTCGACTCCCCTATATGGGTGGTCGACACCTACGTTGACACCCCTATAGGGGGTCGACACCTCTAAGCGGGAAATTTCCCGCTCAGCCTTCTTTGACCCAAATTTGAGATTTGAACCCTGTTTTGACTTCTGGAATTATTTTATATGTATATACACTTTCTTGGGCATATACAAACTTCTAAGGCTTATTACTTCTTCATACGGTGTCCGATTTACACAAACTCGGACTCTATGTCAAGTAGAATTCTGAGATAAACGCAATGGTGTAACCCGTTTCCCTTAATTACTACTTTTAAAATTAAGTATTCTTTAATTTGTTAATTTAATATTCTCAGAAAATACGGGGTGTTACATTCTCCCCTCCTTAAAGGATTTCGTCCCCGAAATCTCTAAGTTAAGAAGAATGCATATCCTACCATCCAACATCCATCTACTCAACCATTCAATCACAGGCGTCCATTGTCGTTAAAATGATTTCTAATGCTTTCATGATCATATGCATAGTGTGTGTACATGTCCTTATCTAATGCAAAATCAGGCGGTCTACCGATTCAGTTGACCTCCTTAATGCGAATTATGGCAGTGCCATGAGTCCATCATGTATGCAATTATTCCTAATCATACTTTATAACTTTTACATGAGTGCACAATCATTCATACAAATGCAACATCCATATGCTAACACATAAATTTTCAATTCACATATATAAAAATTCACTCATGCATATGCAATATGAATGTGACTGAGCCGATCTAGTGTCTAATGTGTATATATGCATCCACGAGCAACCATTAGCAAACACTTACATCCACTTTCATCCACCAAACATAACATGTCTCAAACACATGTTTACATCCATTGGCTTCTACCTAAGGATCGAGGATAGGATCGAGAGGATATACTTAAAAGATAAAGACTAGCAAATAAAATTTACAGAAAAAGAGAGATCAAGGAAATAACATCAAAAAGGGTTTGATGCACATATCTAGTCTTCAGTCTTCTAAGTCGCATCTTCTTGAGCTTCATTCCATAATTCTCTTACTATCTCAACTTCATGATTTGCGTAGCTTCTTAATTTCTGTTTCCAGAATATGCGTTGGAACTCATTTCTCTGTCGCCTCCCGTTCCACCTTTTCTTCTTATAGTATACTTGGCACTACAACTACAACCGTATCATGCTAACATTCCCAGAACTATCTCTTGAAAATAAACAGATGCTAACCATGTTACCAAGTGTATATACTAAGATGATTAGATTCTTCCTCGTCAATCTAGTAAGTGGGGCCGATACCTTCATAAAGTCCTTAATTAACTTCCTATATTAGCCCGCTTGTCCAAGAAAGCTTCTTACTTCTGTTTCATTCCTTGGGACCTTCCAGTCTTGCACCACAACTACTTTTGCGGGATCTACTGCTATCCCTTCTTTGTGCGCCACATGTCCTAGAAACCTTACTTCTTCTCTCCAAAAATGACATTTTTGGAGAACTTCGCCATATGTTGATGCGCTTGTGTAATGAAAAATAATTTCGCTCGATCCGAATCAGTCGCTAAACCGATCAAGACCGTTCGAAACGCCTGATTGTTTTGAGAACATGACAAAATAGAACGCAGACAGAAGAACATTTCATTGTATATTACAACAATACCATCAGAATACACAAATATACAGAGTATGAATCAATATTACATAGAAATATCAGAGATTTAAATTACATTTAAATACATCGCAGCGGAAAATAATACAATACACAACTAGAAGTAATACATGGATACAAAGCTTTCCGAGTATCGTTCCAGCTGTAAATCAGGATCCTGTGAATATAAATCTGCAAAACCAAAACTACTAGCTGACCGTGTCAAAATAAGGGCACCCAGCGTTTAGGTTAAAACAATAAACTCCAGGTCAGTCATGGGACTGGTGTGAGAACTAAAACAGTTATTAATCTTTATTTTAAAGTTAGGTAAATCAAGGGACCACGCCGTATAACACGGAACGGGTTTCCTCCCAAGAACACCAGTGCATAAAACAAACAGCGCAATGCTAAATAAAGAACAATGAAGCTATTATAAGACCCAGGTCCCATCACACAATGCAACGCAAGCCGGAGGATAGGGTTTTTACCTTATAATAGCCAAAGAATGCTTGATACGTTTAAAACAAATCATTTGATACTATAATAAGTGCATAGTGTATAAAACAACTTCATATCATAAGTATCAATCATAGACGGCATAAGCGCCCCATCCCACTATGTCGCCATATATAGGATTACAACTAAATTCGAAACGTCACGTATTGGAAGTTGGATTTCCATCTGTGAACCGAGGCAAAAGATAGTCCTTTACCGATTCAAGACGCTCTAGTCCGCCCCTCAGGTCAGAGCTCGAGTGACCTTTGGATCTTCAGGGCCGGTCCACCAATGTGGATTAAAATGCCTGAACAATCCGTTTCCCCGCCCTTTGGGGCGTAAATGAGCCAACGAATGACTCCATCGGACCCGGATCGTCCGATCTAACCGATGCGCCTTGCAACCGCAATAACCACATAAGTCAAACTCGTCAGGGCGTGTAAAACCACTGACGCCACTTCTAACTAGAAAGAAATGCATGTCCTCCCTGAGGTCCTCTCCCGTTTTTGGTTCACCACTGGGGTGTGAGGCTCGCGAATCAACGCTACACAAAGCTACGCCACACAGGCCGTGCTTTAATCATCAACCACAAGACTCTGCTTTTCAACAGAAGCCTTGATCATTTGCATCTTAGCATGCCACACAGGCAAACCACTCTATGCAACCGATATCAGTCACACAGAATGAAATCCGATGTCAGACACACAGTCCATTTACAAGTCCGTTCTGGGTCTGAACGAAACCGGAGGCACCTAGTACCCCGCATATCCATCGATCTCCAAGTAAGTCTGGACGACCACTAAGTGATTCCCTCCTCTTGGGGGTACGGACCAATAAAGATCATCAGTAATCACCCAAACGACGTGAAGACCTCCGTTCTTCGACCACCGTCTTCATCTTCGACTCATCGTCGAATCAGTCATTTAGAATGGGATAAACCCTGTCTTTCTGAATAACTCGCGTATATAGTAAACAAGTGTTACACAAACACAACATACGCCTCATTCCAATTCATCAGTCACTAACCGCAAATTAGCAAGAGAATAATTCCCCAAATACTAACCCCGAAGGCCGAAACCAACATCAGATCAATACCCAGGAAGCCATTCTGCTTAGCTAACCTACAGTTAGTTTCTAAATTTCACATTCTTAGGGAAAGGTTCCCATTAATTTTATCAAAGAAAAATTCTTCAAATTTATTATTTAATCTTCCTTTGAATATCAATTCAAACTAGTCGGGATTAGCGAACCACACCGAAGTAATCATTTATTTATTTCCCAATCCCAACCTATTCATCCCATGAAGTAAATCTGGTAATACTTCATATCTAACACCATGGTATTATCGGTAAATTCAATTACCATTTCACGTCCAAATTTAATTAAAGATTTAACTATCGCCTGGAGCAAAACTGGTGATACTCCATTCTCGATCTTTTTAATCTAATTAAAGATTCATTAAAACTCCAATTAGTTTTAATTAAAGAATCATTGTCATTTAAAACACGGTTCACGATAAACCCCAAAATCACATCACATTTCAATCAGTCCCTAACCGTAAATTAGCAAGTGGGCAATTCCCTAAGTATTAACCCCGAAGGCCGAAACCAACATCAGATCAATACCCCAGAAACCATTCAACTTAACTAATCTCCAGTTAGTTTCTGATTTTCTTAACTCCTTTGGGTCTAAGAACAGTATTATTGAAGATACCGTTCACGACAACCCAAAATCACATTCCATTAATTATCGGGTTAAAGAACAAGTGTTATTTAAAACACTGTTCACGATAAACCCAAAAATCAATACCAATTCAATTCCAATTAAATATTATTTAATTGGTACACTTCATTAAATCTAAATAAAAAGATTTAATCTTTTTCTCAACTGGCTTAAGAACAGTGTTAATGAAGACATCATTCACGACAAACCCAAATCACATTTGATATTCAATACAAGGCTCTGAATAGAAAATATATCAGCGTATATTCAATATCAAAATCTATGACCAACAAATATCGTATTGGAAATAACGATATAAATATATCTTTCAAATTTCCATAACAATATCTGTATAATCACGAAATCCAACATCGAATTATTCCAAAGACCATTTCGATTCAAATCCATTCCAATTCAATTACAGGAAATTCTGGTTACTTTTAAAACTCTTTACAAATTTAATTTATTTATTTAAAAATAAATATAATTATAATTCTAGTTCAAAACTAGTTCATTTCGATAAAAATCTATTTTTATCTTTTCAAATATGGAGTTTTTCATCCCAATTCTTCCCAAATCATTTCTTATGATTTTACACAAATTATTACTATTTTTAATAATTTTATCAAGGCCCGTACAGTCGATTTCCATCAATGGCCATCAAACTACACTTACAGCGACCTTTTCCAAATTTGATTTGGACATAATTCCAAATCCAACCATTAGATTTCTAATTCCTAACATTCGTTAGAAATCTCTTTTCGATACGAACCCAACGGTTCCGCTTTTAGGAGAATCCGATGGTCGGTTCTCCCGCAATATCCATTCGAAGTCAATGGTCGAAATTCACGAACTACCGCAGCGCGGTGCGTTCTATTCAGGCCATTATATATATAATATATATATTATATATATTTCGTTGATTCCTTTTTAAAACGTATTATATAAATCGTTTTAAATTCGTTTTCAAAACGATTTCAACTTCTTTTCAAATTCAAATCTAAATTGAAATTTTCCTTATAAATTTGTTTTAAATTCTTTTCAAATTGATTTCAATTCAAATTGATTTCTAATTCAATTTAAGTTCGTTTTCAATTCAATTTCAATTCGAATTCAATTCTATTCAATTTCATTTCGAATTCATCTCTATTCAATTTCAATTCGAATTCATTTCTTTTCAAAATATCAGATTTTGAAATCACTTTCGATATTCATTATAAAATGAATAAAATCGATATAAATATCATTCACGTAAAATGGCGTCAACCTAATCAACACGGCTTAATATATTTCTATTTTCAAATATTTTATTTCAAATATTTCTTTTTCAAATATTTCTATTCAAATAGTTCTCTTCTAATATTCTATGTCAAACTGGAATGAGGCTTAATCAATTACCATAGATTTTATTTCTATGGACTTCCATACAACGCATGTATATATCAACAAGGACAAATAATCAACCATCATCTTAAGTGCATTCTACACTGTATAAGCATCAAATATAAATATTCAACGCTTATAAAAGTCTGTCAATCAATCGATCGACATACAACTAATTATTGGGATTAGTGTATGTCATATATCACCCCAACACCCGTGTGGGGTTTTCAAACAATCAAACACAGATTTTATTTGTGCAGTTGGGCGATGTGTAAAATTTATCGCCCCAATCAATATCAGTCAAATTAGTGTATATAAACAAATCGTCCGATTTGTTTATATTTATTTCATTTTAAATACACGTTAAAAATTCTATTTTCAACTATAAAATATTTGAACTATATAAATATTTTATTTCATTTCACATCACATTACACAATCAACTACACATCAAAATCAAACAAACAAGCATACAAGCCGTCCATGGTCTGTGGACGACGGGTGTCGGGTGCTACTAAACACCGTCTGCATCCTAGTATATATTTTAACTAGAAAATTTAAATTAAAAGTGAGAAGTTCTCACCAGTCAGCTAATCCAATTCACCGCGACTCTTCATATATAGGGAATCTTCGCCGTGCTTTCAACGAGATCTGTTACACGCGGTTCACGTTAAAAATCACATTTTTAATTCGCTTCACATATAAAAATCCTATTTTTATCGAAGTAAAAATCATAGTTCTACTTCCATACATAATAGAAAAACCGAATTTTTATCACATTTGTTCATTTCACAATAAAGATCATATTTTTATATTGTCTAGTATATAAAAATCATATTTTTATTATCTCTACTTTATAAAAATCGCTTCTTTTCTTTCTCTATCCCATAAAAATTATATTTTTATAATATCTACTATATAGAAATCATATTTTAATTATCTATACATTATAAAAATCATATTTTTATTATCCCTGCATTATAAAAATTTCGCCTTTAACATTATTAAAAGTTGTTTCTTTCCTTTCTATATAAACTCATATTTTTATTTGTAAATCTCTTTTCTTTCAACATAGAAAAATCTATTCTTTTATATTGTTAATAAAAATCCAACCTTTCTATCATTATAAATCAAATATTTTTTTCATAAAGTAAAAAAAATGAAATAAAACAAAATCAGAGGACTCACAACAACCCAGGGTTTCGAATGTGGGAGCTCACTGGGGCTCGTCGGAATTGCTGGTGGAGTGGGGGCGCTTCGTAGGTGGGGCGCCGGAGCAGGAGGGTGGCGGAGCACGGTCAGGCAGCTGCAGAAGCTTCTGGCGGGTCTCGCGATGGCGCGGTGACGGGTTCGCGGTGCTGGAGTTCGCAAGTGGGGCGGAGTGACGTCGGCGCGGGGCGATGGAGGATCGGAGAGGGGGTCTGCGGTGGCTCACGCCGCCGGCGATGGCGATTTGACGGGGGGCGATCGCGATTCCTCCCCTTTTCTTTTTCTTTCTTTATTGATATGAGAATTAACGGGAGGGGGGGGGGGGTAAAGGAGAAAGGGATGTTGATTTTTTTATTTAATTTATTATTTTAATTTTCAAAAAGTAACATTTTCTTTTGAACCCCAAACCGAATCCACCGACTGTCGCCCCTAGCGTTTTACCCCCATTACGAACACAATGGGATATGTATCGTAAGTCAATTCGACTGTTTCGACCAGTTTCCATCAAAATCAAAATATAAATCTATATATTGAATTTTGAACACACATTTCAATTTACTGGGGTCACATACTAACTCGAAAAATTCCCGAAAAATTATTTCTAGCTTCGTATTGATGATACGGTCCTAACAAAACTAATTTCGTCAAATTCTGAGACCGTTTGAAAAATGGTCATTTTCTAGTCGACCCGAATTTAATTGAAACTGTTAAAACACGTTTAACTTCGCCACGCTCACATATTGACTTCAAAAATTATGAATTTTGAAACCTAGCAATAATTTTACATCCCGGATCCAACAAAAGTGGTTTCGTCGAAAACCGAGGTCATTTGCAAAATTTCCATTTTTAAGGGCCAGAATTCCATAGCGACTATTCTGAATTTTCATCTGGACATATCTTTTGATTCCCGCTATGAAATTTCGATTCCCCGGATTCGTTGGCAAGATATTCTCAATTAGATTCAAATATTTTTGGTTTCACTAAAATCCGGTTTATTTTGAATCTTGTACATTCATTTGAAATTTGAAATCGAATTATCGAACTACCGCGCCATTTTCAATTCCTTTTATAATTTAAAATAAATATTAATATTCTAACGGCGATTCGAATAAATATATACATTCGAATTCTATTCAAAATAAATTTTTCGTTGTTTTTATTTAAAATATTCATTTTAATTATTCAAAATTCATTAAAATTGCCAAAATAAATTTTTTAAATTGGCTCAGAATTTCCGGGTTGTTACAATTTCCCCCACTTAAAACTTTTCGTCCCCGAAAAGGTACGAAGCCGAAAGTTGTTTTACAAATCAACTCAACTTTCGTTATTTTTATTATGGCTTAAGTTCTTCAACTTTTCAGTTTCTAAGAACTTTTCAAATTTTTCAAAAATTTGGCTAATACCCTAAATTTTCGAAAAATTTCGCCATAACCTCCCCTGCACCGGGGACTTCGGGATATTTCATATAGCCTCCCATGGTCTTCTTCAATCCAGAAGA
The DNA here is from genome assembly GCA_030737875.1 of Allium sativum. NCBI lineage: Eukaryota > Viridiplantae > Streptophyta > Magnoliopsida > Asparagales > Amaryllidaceae > Allium > Allium sativum. The sequence goes on along the minus strand of CM060909.1, from coordinate 670,718,961 downwards.
AAAAGAAAAGGCCAAGCGGCTCATAAAATCATCATCACCCAAACAAAACAGTAAATTATGGTAAACATGTACCTATTTGTCGGGCAAATAACTTTATTCTTCTGCTCTAGCCTCCTTGCTATGACCTGTTCAATGTAAGTACATGTATATGCATGCAAATGCGACAAATTTTCAATACAACCACTATTTGGTTCAATTTGGCTAAAGGTTCAACATTTAATTAATCAAACAATAATCAAACAACACAATCAACAATCAATTAGTTAATTAATGTTTCAAATTCATAATTTTGATATATAGTCAAAAATCACATTTTTGGTGCCAAATCACAACAATAGGCCCTATCTAATTTTGGTTCTCACACCAGTCTAATGGAAATATATAGACATCTCACTTTCGATACTCGAAAATAAATACGGATAACGCTGCAGCATTATCAGAATCATCCCCGGGCGACTAGAGTGTGATTCTATATCTACCCAATATATTAAAACTTCAAATACACGCGGATCAGACGTATACGCAAAATCTTTATATACTGGATTGTCCAAATTCAATATAAAACAAATAATCAAATACGAATAATTGATTTAAATTTTCAAAACAAAACTTGTCTTCATTTCAAAAATATACTCTTCACACTCGTTCTAGGATACTACTGATCCCATCTCTAACGAGTCATTCTCATTGGATATTACTAATCCAATCTCTGATGAATCCTTTTGTATGGTTCTAATGTGTCTTGTTCTCTGAGCTTTGTAAACCAAAGCTCTGATACCAACTGTAACGAAAAAGAATCTCGCTCGATCTGAATCATTCGCTAAACCGATCAAGATAGTTCGAAACTCCTGATTGTTTTGAGAACACGACAAAATAGAACGCAGACAGAAGAACATTTCATTGTATATTACAACAATACCATCAGAATACACGAATATACAGAGTATGAATAGAACGCAGACAGAAGAACATTTCATTGTATATTACAACAATACCATCAGAATACACGAATATACAGAGTATGAATCAATATTACATAGAAATATCAGAGATTTAAATTACATTTAAATACATCGCAGCGGAAAATAATACAATACACAACTAGAAGCAATACACGGATACAGAGCTTTCCGAGTATCGTTCCTGCTGTAAATCAGGATCCTATGAATATAAATCTGCAAAACCAAAACTGCTAGCTGCCCGTGTTAAAATAAAGGCACACAGAGTTTAGGTTAAAACAATAAACTCCAGGTCAGTCATGGGACTGGTGTGAGAACTAAAACGGTTATTAATCTTTATTTTAAAGTTAGGTAAATCAAGGGACCACGCCGTATAAAACGGAACGGGTTTTCTCCCAAGAACACTAGTGCATAAAACAAACAGCGCAATGCTAAATAAAGAACAATGAAGCTATTATAAGACCCAGGTCCCATCACATAATGCAAAGCAAGCCGGAGGATAGAGTTTTTACCTTATAATAGCCAAAGAATGCTTGGTACGTTTAAAACAAACCATTTGATACTATAATAAGTGCATAGTGTATAAAACAACTTCAAATCATAAGTATCAATCATAGACGGCATAAGCGCCCCATCCCACTATGTCGCCATATATAGGATTACAACTAAAATCGAAACGTCATGTATTGGAAGTTGGATTTCCATCTGTGAACCGAGGCAAAAGATAGTCCTCTACCGATTCGAGACGCTCTAGTCCGCCCCTTAGGTCAGAGCTCGAGTGACCTTTGGATCGTCAGGGCCGGTCCACCGATGTGGATTAAAATGCCTGAACACTGCGTTTACCCGCCCTTTAGGGCGTAAATGAGCCAACGAATGACTCCATCGGACTCGGATCGTCCGATCTAACCGAGGCGCCTCGCAACAGCAACAACCACATAAGTCAAACTCGTCAGGGCATGTAAAACCACTGACGCCACTTCTTCCTAGAAAGAAACGCATATCCTCCCTGAGGTCCTCTCCCGTTTTTGGTTCACCACCGGGGTGTGAGGCTCGCGAATCAACGCTACATAAAGCTACACCACACAGGCCGTGCTTTGACCATCAACCACATGACTCTGCTTTTCAACAGAAGCCTTGATCATTTGCATCTTAGCATGCCACACAGGCAAATAACTCTATGCAACCGATATCAGTCACACAGAATGAAATCCGATGTCAGACACACAGTCCATTTACAAGTCCGTTCTGGGTCTGAACGAAACCGGAGGCACCTAGTACCCCGCATATCCATCGATAGTACGCTTGGATGACCACTAACTGATTCCCTCCTCTTGGGTGTACGGCCCAATCAAGATCATCAGTAATCACCCAAACGACGTGAAGATCTCCGGTCTTCGACCACCGTCTTCATCTTCGACTCATCGTCGAATCAGTCATTCGGAATGGGATAAACCCGGTCTTTCTGAATAACTCGCGTATATAGTAAACAAGTGTTACAAAAACACAACATACGCCTCATTCCAATTCATCAGCCACTAACCGAAAATTAGCAAGAGAATAATTCCCCAAATACTAACCCCGAAGGCCGAAACCAACATCGGATCAATACCCAGGAAACCATTCTGCTTAGCTAACCTACAGTTAGTTTCTAAATTTCACATTCTTAGAGAAAGGTTCCCATTAATTTTATCAAAGGTAAATTCTTTAAATTTATTCTTTAATCTTCCTTTGAATATCAATTCAAACTAGTTGGGATTAGCGAACCACACCGAAGTAATCATTTATTTTATTTCCCAATCCCAGCCTATTCATCCCATGAAGTAAAACTGGTAATACTTCATATCTAACACCACGGTGTTATCGGTAAATTCAATTACCATTTCACGTTCAAATCTAATTAAAGATTTAACTATCGCCTGGAGCAAAACTGGTGATACTCCATTCTCGATCTTTTCAATCTAATTAAAGATTCATTAAAACTCCATTTAGTTTTAATCTGTGACTGGGTTAAAGAATCAGTGTCATTTAAAACACGGTTCACAATAAACCCCAAAATCACATCACATTTCAATCAGTCCCTAACCGTAAATTAGCAAGTGGGCAATTCCCTAAGTATTAACCTTGAAGGCCGAAACTAACATCAGATCAATACCTCAGAAACCATTCAACTTAACTAATCTCTAGTTAGTTTCTGATTTTCTTAACTCCTTTGGGTCTAAGAACAGTATTATTGAAGATACCGTTCACGACAACCCAAAATCACATTCCATTAATTATCGGGTTAAAGAACAAGTGTTATTTAAAACACTGTTCACGACAAAACCCAAAAATCAATACCAATTCAGTTCCAATTAAATATTATTTAGTTGGTACACTTCATTAAATCTAAATAAAAAGATTTTATCTTTTTCTCAACTGGGCTTAAGAACAGTGTTGATGAATACACCATTCACGACGAACCCAAATCACATTTGATATTCAATACAAGGCTCTGAATAGAAAATATATCAGCTTATATTCAATATCAAATTCTACGACCAACAAATATCGTATTGGAAATAACGATACAAATATATCTTTCAAATTTCCATAACAATATCTGTATAATCACGAAATCCAACATCGAAATATTCCAAAGACCATTTCGATTCAAATCCATTCCAATTCAATTACTGGAAATTCTGGTTACTTTTAAAACTCTTTTCAAATTCAATTTATTTATTTAAAAATAAATAGAATTATAATTCTAGTTCAAAACTAGTTCATTTCGATAAAAAAACTATTTTTATCTTTTCAAATATGAAGTTTTTCATCCCAATTCTTCCCAAATCATTTCTTATGATTTTACACAAATTATTACTATTTTTAATAATTTTATCAAGGCCCGTACAAACGATTTCCATCAACGGCCATCGAACTGCACTTACAGCGACCTTTTCCAAATTTGATTTGGACATAATTCCAAATCCAACTGTTAGATTTCTAATTCCTAACATTCGTTAGAAAGCTCTTTTCGATACGAACCCAACAGTTCCGGTTTTAGGAGAATCCGATGGTCGGATCTCCCGCAATATCCATTTGAAGTCAATGGTCGAAATTCACAAACTACCGTAGCACGGTGCATTCTATTCAGGCCATTATATATATATAATATATATATTATATATATTTCTTCGATTCCTTTTTAAAACGTATTATATAAATCGTTTTAAATTCGTTTTCAAAACGATTTCAACTTCTTTTCAAATTCAAATCAAAATTGAATTTTTCCTTATAAATTCGTTTTAAATTCTTTTCAAATTGATTTCAATTCAAATTGATTTCTAATTCAATTTCAGTTTGTTTTCAATTCAATTTCAATTCGAATTCAATTCTATTCAATTTCAATTCGAATTCATCTCTATTCAATTTCAATTCGAATTCATTTCTTTTCAAAATATCAGATTTTGAAATCACTTTCGATATTCATTATAAAATGAATAAAATCGATATAAATATCGTTCACATCAAAATGGCGTCAACCTAATCAACACGGCTTCATATATTTCTATTTTCAAATAGTCTATTTCAAATATTACTATTTCAAATATTTCTTTTTCAAATATTTCTATTCAAATATTTCTCTTCTAATATTCTATTTCAAACTGGAATGAGGCCCAATCAATTACCATAGATTTTATTTCTATGGACTTCCATACAACGCATGTATATATCAACAAGGACAAATAATCAACCATCATCCAAAATGCATTCTACACAATGTAAGCATCAAATATAAATATTCAACGCTTATAATAGTCTGTCAATCAATCGATCGACATACAACTAATTATTGGGATTAGTGTATGTCATATATCACCCCAATACCTATGTGGGGTTTTCAAACAATCGAACATAGATTTTATTTGTGCAGTTGGGCGATGTGTAAAATTTATCGCCCCAATCAATATCAGTCAAATCAGTGTATATAAACAAATCGTCTGATTTGTTTATATTTATTTCATTTTAAATACACGTTAAAAATTCTATTTTCAACTATAAAATATTTTAACTATATAAATATTTTATTTCATTTCACATCACATCACACAATCAACTACACATCAAAATCAAAAAACAAGCATACAAGCCGTCCATGGTCTGTGGACGACGGTTGTTGGGTGCTACTAAACACCGTCTGCATTCTAGTATATATTTTAACTAGAAAATTTAAATTAAAAGTGAGAAGTTCTCACCAGTCAGCTAATCCAATTCACCGCGACTCTTCATATGTGGGGAATCTTCGCCGTGCTTTTAACGAGATCTGTTACACGCGGTTCACGTTAAAAATCACATTTTTAATTCGCTTCACATATAAAAATCCTATTTTTATCGAAGTAAAAATCATATTTTTAATTCCATACATAAAAGAAAAATCGAATTTTTATCGCATTAAAAATCACATTTTTAATTGTTCATTTCACAATAAAGATCATATTTTTATATTGTTTAGTATATAAAAATCATATTTTATTATCTCTACTTTATAAAAATCGCTTCTTTTCTTTCTCTGTCCCATAAAAATTATATTTTTATAATATCTACTATATAGAAATCATATTTTAATTATCTATACATTATAAAAATCATATTTTTATTATCCCTACATTATAAAAATTTCGCCTTTAACATTATTAAAAATCGTTTCTTTTCTTTCTATATAAACTCATATTTTTATTTGTAAATCTCTTTTCTTTCAACATAGAAAAATCTATTCTATTATATCGTTAATAAAAATCCAACCTTTCTATCATTATAAATCAGATTTTTTTTCATAAAGTAAAAAAAAATGAAATAAAACAAAATCAGAGGACTCACAAAAACCTAGGGTTTCGAATGTTGGAGCTCACTGGGGCTCGTCGGAATTGTTGGTGGAGTGGGGGCGCTTCGCAGGTGGGGCGCCGGAGCAGGAGGGTGGCAGAGCATGGTCAGGCAGCTGTGGAAGCTTCTGGCGGGTCTTGCGATGGCGCGGTGCTGGAGTTCGCGAGTGGGGCGGAGTGACGCGGGGCGATGGAGGATTGGAGGGGGGGTCTGCGGTGGCTCACGCCGCCGGCGATGGCGATTTGAGGGGGGGAGGCGATCACGATTCCCCCCTTTTCTTTTTTTTCTTTTCTGAAATGAGAATTAACGGGGGGGGGGGGGGGGGTAAAGGAGAAAGGGATGTTGATTTTTTTATTTAATTTATTATTTTAATTTTCAAAAAGTAACTTTTCTTTCGAACCCCAAAACGAACCCGCCAACTGTCGCCACTAGCGTTTTACCCCCATTCCGAACACAATGGGATATGTATCGTAAGTCAATTCGACTGTTTCGACAAGTTTCCATCAAAATCAAAATATAAATCTATATATTGAATTTTGAACGCACATTTCAATTTACTGGGGTCACATACTAACTCGAAAAATTCGCGAAAAATTATTTCTAGCTTTGTATTGACGATACGGTCCTAACAAAACTAATTTCATCAAATTCCGAGACCGTTTGAAAAATGGTCATTTTCTGGTCGACCCGAATTTAATTGAAACTGTTAAAACACGTTTAACTTCGCCACGCTCACATATTGACTTCAAAAATTATGAATTTTTAAACCTAGCAATAATTTGACATCATGGATCAAACAAAAGTGGTTTCGTCGAAAACCGAGGTCGTTTGCAAAATTTCCATTTTTAAGGGCCAGAATTCCATAGCGACTATTCTGAATTTTCAACTGGACATATCTTTTGATTCCCGCTATGAAATTTCGATTCCGCGGATTCGTTGGCAAGATATTCTCAATTAGACTCAAATATTTTTGGTTTCACTAAAATCCGGTTTATTTTGAATCTTGTACATTCATTTGAAATTTGAAATCGAATTATCGAACTACCGCGCCATTTTCAATTCCTTTTATAAATTAAAATAAATATTAATATTCTAACGGCGATTCGAATAAATATATACGTTCGAATTCTATTCAAAATAAATTTCTCGTCGTTTTTATTTAAAATATTCATTTTAAATATTCAAAATTCATTAAAATTGCCAAAATAAAAATTTTAAATTGGCACAGAATTTCCGGGTTGTTACAGCTTGGAGGGTATCCGAGACTTCCCTTAGATGCAAAGCATGCTCTTTCTCATCCCAAAATATCATCTATGCACAAGCAAAGTGAACCGTCCTCCTTTGTAATGAAAACGACTGCTGCACCCCATTCGGAAATACTTCGTCTTATGAACCCTTTTTCAAGTAACTCTTTTACTTGTTTACTAAGCCCTTCCTTTCCCTTGGATTCATGTGTCGTTTAGGTAATGCAACTGGTTTTGCATTGTCAATTAGATATATGTGGAAGTCTATCTCACATTTTTAGGGGACAAACTCCTAACCTAATCAAAAACATCTGCATACTCATGGACTACTCCAACGGATCACAAATCGTCGATAGATCAATCAAGTGATTCTAGGTAGCTAAGACAAACTGATCCCTTAGGATCGCACGAAATCTCGAGGGTATTCCAGAGGCAAGTTGAAAGTCTAACTACCCTCCTTTCACAATAGCTAGCTAACCAATCCATTTTTAGAATCAACCCATAGCCCATGAAACCAAAAACATAAGCATTACACTTAAACTCAATACTTAACATAGCTATTCTTAAATCCTTACAAACCAAAGATAAATGAGCCGAACCACCAATTGGATTTGAGACGATAATTGGATCTTCCACTATACAAGTACTAAGGTGCAGAGACTCAACTATAGAAGCAGATATAAACAAATGTGAAGTGCTAAAATCAAAAAGAGTACTAACAAGATGATCAAAAAGAAAAACTAAACTTTGCTATCTCTCTCTCTCAGGTATGCTGGCGGTGAGAGCATGCACTTGCCCTCCGGAAATTCCTATCCCTTGTTCTTGCCCTTGTCCTTAATTATATGAGCCGTTATACCATAATAACAACACTTCCTCTTGTTTTAGATTTTCCTATTCTTTCTTCCCTTCTTGTCATGTGATTCTTCCACTTACACCTCTTTCTTTTTACCTCCTTTGTGAACCAAGTCTATATCCATGAGTTCCCCATCCTTGGGTTGTGCTCCTTAGCCAAACTCCCTCATTCTCATCTTTGCTATCCTTTTATAACTTGTCGACAAGTCTCTTGAAAGCTGCCTCCATCGCATGGAAATCGCTACAAAGCTTGAAAGAAAATTAGCCGCAGGTGAAACTATTGCGGCTATAGAAGGAAGTTGAGCACATCTTTGCCTTTGATAGATGTCATAGTCTCATCAAGCCTATGGAACCATGTCGCGATGAGGTTACCTCCCAGAAAGCCAGGAGCCCCAGAGACTCAAGAAAGAAGGAAATAAGGATTCAAACAGAGGATCAAAAGATAGTGCATATGGCTTTAGGGAATATGACTTTAAAACAAAACATTTCTTTTGAAAATACTTCTTTTAAAACAGTTTTGAAAATAATTTTTCAAATCTTTTATCTGATCCGGTAACCTTCAGCTCTGACATCAAGTGAAACACCACACCTCCGTTAAGGTCGCTCACAAAGGGAATGCCTTAACTTCGGTGGAGCGTGTTTAGGTAAAAGATGCAGATAATTACAAGACCGACAAATAAAGCAGCGGAAAATAAAGTCATTTTATAAACAATGTGGTTCAGTCTAGCTTTTACAACAATTATCTCAATCATACTTAAAAGTAATACATAGAACTTCTATCTTGATTCAAAAACTTCCAAGTATAAAACAAGCATAAAAATAACAATGATATTCCCCAATAAGGCATGAACCGGCCATAGCAGTGGAAGAGAGGGTCCAAAGCAATACATCGACTATCTCCGTGCTTGGAAAGAAAACTGAGCTAAGTGGTAGCATTTCCTCCCTATGAACCGAGGGGGGGGGGAACGGAAGAAAAGAGGCGAAACAAACTAGGTCAGACATAGGTCTGGTAAGTCCAGTGACTTTCAGTACGTAAACAGGTAAAAGTAACATGACATGAATAAACTGAATATAAGAAAATACCGTGATAACCTGGATATCAAGATAACATAAGATTTGTATATGATATGATAAGTCAAGATAAACTGGATGCACTTCTACTCTTTCACTGCTTCGGTACTACCTTGTTATTCTGATTTTTATACCTTTGCACCGCCTAACTAGTGTCCTAACTAGTAGTCTGTGGAAAATGATAATATTACAACGTGATCGTAATCCCCGCAATTATGGTAGCCTTCAGGTGTACATATAGTATGAGGATCTTACCTCAATCAGCCTAATTGCCATGAAGATGTTAGATGTACCATTACTACCCTATCGATCGGCTCCCTACTTGTATTAATGTTCCATGTGTCTGTGTCAATCGGCCCTCTCTTGCGTGTATATACCCTGTGTTGGTGCCACCATAAGGTGTATCAGTCCCTATGATAGCAACCCGACACGATTCAAGATGCACACTGTATAACTACTGGTACCCAGTGTGTAACACCCACCTCTGTTAAGGTCACTCACAAAGGGAATGCCTTAACTTCGGTGAAGCATTTTTGGTATAAGCTGCAAAAAAATTACAAGACAGACAAATAAAGCAGTGGAAAATAAATAACCTTTATTGATTAAAGCACAGCTTGTACAAAGATTATTTTACAACACCAACACTTATTACAACAAAGCATCTGTCTTGTTTAAAATAAAGAAGCATAAACTGACAATGATATTCCCCAATAAAGCATGAGCCAGCCATAGTAGTAGAAAATGGAGTTCTAAACAATGAATCAAAGAATCTTCAAGCCCGGAAAGAGTAATAGTCCAAAATGAGCTGAGTTATTCCCTCCCTAGCTACCTGGGGGGGACGGAAGAAAAGAGGCGAAAACAAACTAGGTCATACATAAGTCTGGTAAGTCCAGTTATACTTCAACATGTAAACAAGAAAAGGACTATGACATGAACAAACTGATCTTGGAATCATATCATAGTGATAAGATAATCCTAAAACAAGACAAGGTAGGATTTACGGAATTGGCTATCGCATCCACTTCTATTTCTCCGCACCCACTAAGGACTGTTTCAACTATCATCGTGTGTTCATGATAAGATGATCCCCATTTTTATTGTGTATGCAGTACCTTATCCATCGAGTGTTACCTAGATCCAACTAGGGTTTACTTACCGAATGCTTCCTAGATTCAACCAGGGTTTACGCTACCCAGGGCCACTGGGGTTTATGCTACCTATTTAACGCTTCTCGGATTCAGGGTTTACGCGACCTAGGTCTAACTAGGGATTATGCTACCTATCGAACGATGCCCCCTAGTCTAGGACACACTTCCCATAGTAGTATATGTTCCTAGACTTTCCCCACCTATGTGTCGTTAATTGTTATCGATGTCTAGATCCACATGTCCTCTATATGTGTTACCCGAGTCTCGTGGCAGGGCTAATCAAGAAACACGGAACTCGGTCGGGAGCTTTCAGATATCTGCCGATTGCAGATTCTAAGGTCTTCTTTTACAGTGGCTATGCCCCCACTAGACCCCTCCCTCAACAAACAAATGAAAGACACCCAAGAAAAACAAGATTGAGAACTGTACGCAGGCCCCTCTATGCCCCACAAACCTATGGGCCAACCTCACCCATAACTAGATAGCAAGTATATAGTCTGTTTGAGTTCTCCGCCTTTCCGCTTCACGTATCTCGACTGACTCAAGATGGTAAGTAGACGACGAGTTGCTATCACAGGGAAAAAACTGGTCTCGCCGAATCACGCTGGTCCATCCTAGTCTTTAGGTTGCCTTATTATTGCAACCAAGCCATACCCTTGGCTCTTCTAACGCAGAACTTAACGTCTGTGAGCCTAGGAGGATCATTTGCAGCCTCAAAGAGGGATACCAAGAATACCCTCACGTCCCCTCGAAGAAGCGTGCTTCGTAACCCAGTTCATTGGAGCCTTCTTCATGATCAGATGGACGTTTGCTCCTCCTCGTATTCTACTTGGTTTTCTTGACTAAGGTTTACTAATTAGTTCTCTTAACTAAGGTTTACTACTTAGTTTCCTGAATCATTCGTTTTCTTAACTAAGGTTTACAACTTAGTCCTCTTAACTAAGGTTTACTACTTAGTTCTCTTCCTCGTCATGTTGGATTGGTTAAGTGTTATCCAGCAGTTTACGTTGACTTAACCTGCCCATATATCATGTCAAATTGGTTAAGTGTTATCTAGCGGTTCATGTTGACTTAACCCACCCCTACATCATGTCAAATTGGTTATGTGTTCCTTAACCTTACTCGTTTGTCAGGTTATACTGGTTAAGTGTCTCTTATTAACTTAACCCTGTTTATTTATCATGTTATAACGGCTAAGCCTTCTAAGTTTACTTAACCCCACCATCTAGTCTAGTTAGCATGTTATAACGGTTAAACATTTACTTAACCTTACCCACTTGTCTAGTTTATATGTTATAATGGTTAAGTGTTTCCTTAGTTACTTAACCCCACAAATCTTGTCTTGTTAACATGCTAAGTTGGTTAAGTGTCCAAATTAACTTAACCCCTATCAATCTTGTCTAGTTAACATGTTGAATTGGCTAAGTGTTTTCTCAATTACTTAACCCCACCCTTCTTGTCTTGTTAACATGTTTAGTTGGTTAAGTGTTTCCTTAATTACTTAACCTCACCATTTCTAGCTAGATTGTTCATGAGCTTTAATTAATTAATTAAAGCACCAACCACTCACATTAGACAGGTACTGTTGTGGTTACTGGATATGTCGGTCGGTTCCGGGCAGTTTTACACCACAACTCAGTCTAACCTCGGGTCTTTTTGGGCTTTATGCACTAACCTCTCACATTAGACAGGTATTGTTGTGGTTACTGGATGTGCCGGGCGGTTCCGGGCAGTTTTACACCACAACTCAATCTAACTTCGGGTTAGGCATTTTCCTCTTCTCTAATTTACATATTTACTATTTATGTGAATTTTCCGTAAATCAATTTAAACTAGATCATATTCATTTGTCATGCCAATTAACATACTTATATTCTATGCCCAAAACTTGATTTACCTATCAATTAGCCCAACTTGCAGTTTATACCAATTTAGATTTAATATTCCCCTTTTTCAGTTCATGCCCAATGTAGATTAATATTCCAATTTACAGTTCAAGTCAAAACTAGATTCAATATTCTAGACCGTTTATGTACAAAACTTGGTTTACATTCCAATTACATAATTTGCGGCCAATTAAAATTTATCAATTTATGTCCAAGTCTAATATGCACGTAAATCATTCACTATTATAGCCAATTTAGATTATGCCAACATATTTATTATGCCAAATTAACTTAATTAAGCTAAGCCGAATCCCCGCATCATAATCGTACGTATAACATGATTTCACAAGTTTTCTAAGTACTCATGAAATGGCACTAACAAAAGGAATTGGGGATAAGCACAAGAATTGATATAAAAGAATAGGCATGCAAAAATAATGGCTCCAACAGATTCGATGTACATAATAGTGAATAGGAATAAACTAGCCAAGTTACACACTAAATATGAGATCCAACATAATCAAAGGAATAGGCATAGGTGATTTGGTCCAACATAATGCCAGTTCAAGGTACAACATGATTGGTTAATTGTAACAATGGGAATAGGCATAAGCAACTAACTACAATAGTTATAGGCAATTAACCACAATAGTCATGGGAGAATAATCATAATAATTTCTTAATCAATGTCATAGGCAATAGTCTTATAGTTATGAATCATAGTCGTGGGTAGCAGTCTCATAGTCACGAATCATAGTCATAGGCAAAAATTTCATAGGCAACAGTTTCATGGTCATAGTCTTAGGCAAAGGTCTCATAGTCATAGTCATAGTCATAGGCAATAGTTTCATCACAAGAATATAACATAGGAAAATCGAATGAATAAACATGAATCCACATAGATAAACTAATAGGCACCGTTCTAATATCAGTTTCTTACAAGCCATGACTTCCAATTAATGTTTAAATCAGAAATATAACTGTACTTACAAAATATAGGCAAGTCTTGTTTTTCTAAAATCTGTTTTTTGAAGGTTAATATCTTTCCTTTGATGTAGATTAGTCGTTCTTTTAATTCTATTCAGATTGGAAGAAGATGCACTAGTTATAGCTTAGATTTCAGCAGAGTAGCGACACCATTCTTAGTTTTAATTAGAATAGAGGCAGAGTATAGGTAGAATGAAATTGTGTGGAGAGAAAGCTAGGTTTGTGGGTGTTTAAATAGGTTAGAGCTCACGAATCCGGTCAGAAAGGCGTCCACGTGTAGAAAAATGAGTTTGTCTCCAGATCTGGAAAAAGGGGGGAGGTCGACCCTAGTGTCGACCTATTTACCCAGGTCGACCCCCAGGTCGACCCTAGAGTCGACTTGGGTCCTGGGCGGGAATTTTCCCGCCCAGCCCGGGTGTCTGTTTTGAATTTCGAAATTTGAATTTTTGAATTTCGGCCTGGGTTTTATTGAAACTTCCGAAGGCCATATCTTCTTCATATGGATCCGATTTACGCAAACATGGACTCTATCCCAAGCAGAATTTCGAGACGAACGCAATGGAGTAAACCGTTTCCCTTAATTATTTTGTTATAATTTAATTATTCTCTGATTTGTTACTTAACTTATTTCCCGAAAAATACGAGGTGTTACATTCTCCCCTCCTTTAAAGGATTTCGTCCCTGAAATCTCTAAGTTTGGAAGAATGTTTATCCTACCATCCAACATCTATCTACTCAACCATCCAATCACAAGCATCCATTGTCCTTAGAAGGTTTCTAATGCTTTTCATGATCATATGCATAGTGTGTGTATATGTCCTTATCTAATGCAAAATCAGGCGGTTTGCTGATTCAGTTGACCTCCTTAATGCAAATCATGTCAGTGCCATGAGTCCATCATGTATGCAACTACTCCTAATCGTATTTTATAACTTCTACATGAGTGCACAATCATTCATACAAATGCATCGTCCATATGATAACACATCAAGTTTCACAAATACATATATGTATATGTAATAAGGAAGTGACTGAGCCAATTTAGTGCCTAATGTGTGTGTATATGCACTCACGAGCAACCACTAGTAAATACTTGCAACCATCAAACATAACATGTTTCAAACACATGTCTACATCCATTGGCTTCTACTTAAGAATTTAGGATAGGACCGAGAGGATATACTTAAAAGATAGAAACCAGTCATGCAAATAAACTCTACAGAAAAAGAGATAACAAGGATATACCCTCAAAAAGGGTATGATGCGCGTATCTAGTCTTCAGCCTTTTAAGTTGCATCTTCATAAGCTTCTCTCCACTGTACCTTAACTTCACGGTTGTGAAGCTTCTTGACCTCCATTTACACAACTCACTAGTTAAGATAGGACTTTGGTCACTTACTGTGCTAGAGGTTATCCAAGGTAGTCGAACTACCCTTCCAAGATAAACAGATGTTAACCACAATACCAAGTGTATATCCTAAGATGATTAGAGGTCTCTCCTCTACTTAGCTTGTCCATCATGTTACAAATCTGAGGGTCTAAAGCTTGTTATGTACTCTTAAGGTCAGTTTTACTTAGGGTGCCAGCCCCAACCATTTATTTCTCACGCAAACCATCCTAGTCGAACTTGACATCCCTCAAGTACAAGCCCCAAAGGCCTAAACCAATATCAGACAGGCACCCGAGGGATACCTCCTCCAAATTTGGACGATCTATGGGAGATGATACTAGCAAAACAACCAAACAATTGAGCACTTTATTGACTCTGGCTATCCTCGCCAATCTTGCACCAAAATTATCGTTGATCACATAACTGGCTTTGCAGTATCATCTAGATATATGCGGAAGTATGTCTCGAGTTTTAGGGGGAAAACCCCTACCCTAATCAAAACATCTTGCGTACTCATGGACTACTCCAACGGATCGAAAATCATCGGTAGATAAATAAAGTGATTCTAGGTAACTAAGACAAACTGATCCCTTAGGATCTCACGAAATCTTGAGGGTATTCCTGAGGCAAGTCGAAAGTCTAACTACCCTCGTTTCACAATTACTAGCTAACCAATCCATGCCTAGAACCAACTCATAGCCGATGAAAACAAAAACATACGCATTAATATAGCTATTCTCAAATCCTCACAAGTCAAAGATAAATGAGCTGAACCAGCAATTGGATTTGAGACTATAATGGGATCCTCTACTATACAATATCTAGGGTGCAGAGACTCAACTAAAGCAGCAGATACAAATTAGTGCGACGCACTAGAATCAAATAGTGTACGAACAGGATGATCAAAAAGAAAAACTAGTCTTTTTCAACAGAAACGTTACTACCTCTCTCTCAGGTATGCTGGCGGTGAGAGCATGTGCTTGTCATCCGGAAAATCCTGTCCTTTGTTCTTGCCTTTGCCCTTAAGTATGCGACCGGTTATACCAAAATAAATATACTTCCTCTTGTTTTAGGTTTTACTATTCTTTCCTCCCCTCCAAGTCCATATCCATGGGTTCTTCATCCTTGTGTAACTTGTTGACATGTCTCTCGAAAGCTGCCTCCATTGCACAGAGAATCCTACAAAGCTGAAAGAAAATTACGGCTATGGATGGAAGTTAGGCGGTTATTTTCCCTTTGAAAAGTGTCGTAGTCTCATCAAGCCTACGGAACCATGTCGCGATGAGGTTACCTCCCAGAAAGCCAGGAGCCCCAGAGACACAGGAAAGAAGGAAACAAGGATTCAAACAGAGGATCAAAAGATAGTGCATATGGCTTTGGGGAATATGCCTTTAAAACAAAACTTTTCTTTTGAAAATGCTTCTTTTAAAACCATTGAAAATAATTTTTCAAATCTTTTTATCTGATCCGGTAGCCTTCAGCTTTGATACCAAGTGTAACACCCCACCTCTGTTAAGGTCACTCACAAAGGGAATGCCTTAACTTCGGTGGAGCATTTTTGGTACAAGTTGCAAAAAAATTACAAGACAGACAAATAAAGCAGCGGAAAATAAATAACCTTTATTGATTAAAACACAGCTTGTACAAAGATTGTTTTACAACACCAATACTTATTACAACAAAGCATCTGTCTTGTTTAAAATAAAGAAGCATAAACTGACAATGATATTCCCTAATAAAGCATGAGCCAGCCATAGAAGTAGAAAATGGAGTTCAAAACAATGCGTCGAAGAATCTTTAAGTTCGGAAAGAGTAACGGTCCAAAATGAGCTGAGCTATTCCCTCCTTGGCTACCTTGGGTGGGGGGGGGGGATGGAAGAAAAGAGGCTAAAACAAACTAGGTCAGACATAAGTCTAGTAAGTCCAGTTATACTTCAGCATGTAAACAAGAAAAGAACCATGACATGAACAAACTGAACTAAGAATCATACCATAGTGATAAGATAATCCTAAAGCAAGACAAGGTAAGATTAACGGAATTGGCTATCGCATCCACTTCAATTTCTCTGCATCCATTAAGGACTGTTTCAACTATCATCATGTGTTCATGATAAGATGATCCCCCTTTTTATTGTGTATGCAGTCCCTTATCCATCGAGTGTTACCTAGATGCAACTAGGGTTTACTTACCGAATGCTTCCTAGATTCAACCAGGGTTTACGCTACCTAGGGCCACTAGGGTTTATGCTACCTATTGAACGCTTCTCGGATTTAGGGTTTACGCGACCTAGGTCCAACTAAGGATTATGCTACCTATCGAACGATGCCCCCTAGTTTAGGATACACTGCCCAGAGCGGTATATGTTCTTAGACTTTCCCCACGTATGTGTCGTGAATCTTTATCGATGTCTAGATGCACATTTCCTCTTTATGTGTGACCCGAGTCTCGTGGCAGGGCTAATCAAGAAACACGGAACTCGGTCGGGAGCTTTCAGATATCTGCCGATTGCAGATGCTAAGGTCTGCTTTTACTGTGGCTATGGTTCCACTAGACCCCTTCCTCAACTAACAAATGAAAGGCACCCAAGAAAAACAAGATTGAGAATTGTACGCAGGCCACTCTATGCCCCACAAAACCTATGGCCCAACCTCACCCATAATTAGATAGCAAGTATATGGTCTGTTGGAGTTCTCCACCTTTCCACTTCACGTATCTCGACTGACTCAAGATGGTAGGTAGACGACGAGTTGCTATCACAGGGCAAAAACTGGTCTCGTTGAATCACGCTGGTCCATCATAGTCTTTAGGTTGCCTTATTATTGCAACCAAGGCATACCCTTGGCTCTTCTAACGTAGACCTTAACCTCTGTGAGCCCAGGGGGATCATCTGCAGCCTCACAGAGGGATACCAAGAGTACCCTCATGTCCCCTCGAAGCCGCGCGCTTCGTAACCCGGTTCATTGGAGCCTTCTTCATGATCAGATGGACGTTCGCTTCTCCTCGTATTCTACTTGGTTTTCTTGACTAAGTTTTACTACCTAGTTCTCTTAACTAAGGTTTACTACTTAGTTTCCTGAATCGTTCGTTTTCTTAACTAATGTTTACAACTTAGTCCTCTTAACTAAGGTTTACTACTTAGTTGTCTTCCTCGTCATGTTGGATTGGTTAAGTGTTATCCAGCAGTTTACGTTGACTTAACCTACCCATATATCATGTCAAATTGGTTAAGTGTTATCTAGCGTTTCATGTTGACTTAACCCACCCCTACATCATGTCAAATTGGTTAAGTGTTCCTTAACCTAACTCGTTTGTCAGGTTATACTGGTTAATTGTCTCTCATTAACTTAACCCTGTTTATTTATCATGTTATAACGGCTAAGCATTCTAAGTTTACTTAACCCCACCATCTAGTCTAGTTAGCATGTTATAACGGTTAAACATTTACTTAACCTTACCCACTTGTCTAGTTTACATGTTATAATGGTTAAGTGTTTCCTTAGTTACTTAACCCCCACAAATCTTGCCTTGTTAACGTGTTAAGTGGGTTAAGTGTCCAAATTAACTTAACCCCTATCAATCTTGTCTAGTTAACATGTTGAATTGGCTAAGTGTTTTCTCAATAATTAACCCCACCCTTCTTGTCTTGTTAACATGTTAAGTTGGTTAAGTATTTCCTTAATTACTTAACCTCACCATTCCTAGCTTGATTGTTCATGAGCTTTAATTAATTAAAGCACCAACCACTCACATTAGACATGTATTGTTGTGGTCACTAGATATGTCGGTCGGTTCCGGGAAGTTTTACACCACAACTCAGTCTAACCTCGGGTCTTTCTGGGCTTGATGCACTAACCTCTCATATTCGACAGGTATTGTTGTGGTTACTGGATGTGCCAGGCGGTTCCGTGCAGTTTTGCACCACAACTCAATCTAACCTTGGGTTAGGCATTTTCCTCTTCTCTAATTTCCATATTTACTATTTATGTAAATTTTCCATAAATCAATTTAGCCCAGATCATATTCATTTGTCATGTCAGTTAACATACTTATATTCTATGCCCAAAACTTGATTTACCTATCAATTAGCCCAACTTGCAGTTTATACCAATTTAGATTTAATATTCCCCTTTTTCAGTTCATGCCCAATCTAGATTAATATTCCAATTTACAGTTCATGTCAAAACTAGATTCAATATTCTAGTTTACCGTTTATGTCCAAAACTTGGTTTACATGCCAATTACATACTTTGCGGCCAATTAAAATTTATCAATTTATGCCCAAGTCTAATATGCATGTAAATCATTCACTATAGCCAATTTAGATTATGCCAACATATTTATTATGCCAAATTAACTTAATTAAGCTACGCCCAATCCCCGCATCATAATTGTACGTATAACATGATTTCACAAGTTTTCTAAGTACTCATGAAATGGCACTAACAAAAGGAATTGGGGATAAGCACAAGAATTGATATAAAAGAACAGGCATGCAAAAATATTGGCTCCAACAGGTTCGATGTACATAATAGTGAATAGGAATAAACTGGCCAAGTTACACACTAAATATGAGATCCAACATAATCAAGGGAATAGGCATAGGTGATTTGGTCCAACATAATGCCAGTTCAAGGTACAACATGATTGGTTAATTGTAACAATGGGAATAGGCATAAGCAACTAACTACAATAGTTATAGGCAATTAACCACAATAGTCATGGGCGACTAATCACAATAATTTCTTAATCAATGTCATAGGCAATAGTCTTATAGTTATGAATCATAGTCGTGGGCAGCAGTCTCATAGTCACGAATCATAGTCATAGGCAAAAATTTCATAGGCAACAGTTTCATGGTCATAGTCTTAGGCAAATGTCTCATAGTCATAGTCATAGTCATAGGCAATAGTTTCATCACAAGAATATAACATAGGAAAATCGAATGAATAAACATGAATCCACATAGATAAACTAATAGGCACCGTTCTAATATCAGTTTCTTACAAGCCATGACTTCCAATTAATGTTTAAATTGGAAATATAATTGTACTTACAAAATATAGGTAAGTCTTGTTTTTGTGAAATCTGTTTTCTGAATCTGAATAGCTTTCCTTTGATGTAGATTAGTCGTTCTTTTAATTCTATTCAGATTGGAAGAAGATGCACTAGTTCTAGCTTAGATTTCAGCAGAGTAGCGATGCCATTCTTATTTTTAATTAGAATAGAGGTAGAGTATAGGCAGAATGAAATTGTGTGGAGAGAAAGCTAGGTTTGGGGGTGTTTAAATAGGTTAGAGCTTACGAATCCGGTCAGAAAGGCGTCCAGGTGCAAAAAAATGGATCTATCTCCAAATCTGGAAAATGGGTGGGGGGGGGGGGGGGGAGATCCACCCTAGTGTCGACATGTTTACCCAGGTTGACCCTAGTGTCGACCTAGGTCCTGGGCAGAAATTTTCCCGTGCAGCTCAGGTGTCTATTTTGAATTTCGAAATCTGAATTTTTGAATTTCGGGTTGGTTTTTATTGAAACTTCCGAAGGCCATATCTTCTTCATACGGAGTCCGATTTACGCAAACTTGGACACTGTTCCAAGCAGAATTTGAAGAAGAATGCAATGGCGTAACCAGTTTCCCTTAGTTATTTTGTTACAATTTAACTATTCTCTGATTTGTTACTTAACGTATTTCCCGAAAAATACGGGGTGTTACACAGTGCCTGTTTTTTTTTCATTCCAGAGTACGTGCACGCCTGTAATTCGTCAGAACCTACACTAACGTACCCCATGCCGCTATTTTGATCGCTTATAATCAGCCTAGTAATTGTGCCCCACCCTTCCTAGTTTCAGGGTACCTTGATACATCTATGTGGGTTACTGCTGAAATGGGTCCCCGTTACTAGGGTTTCTTACTGGTTAAGTTTATGGGCCTATATTTACTAATATTACCCACCAATCCGATATGTACTTAAATCTCCCAATGATTCAAACATGTTTACTTAATGGTTAAGTTTGTGGGCCTATATTTACTAATATTACCCACCAACCGATATGTACTTAACCCTCCCACACGTCATGTCATATTGGTTAAGTGTTGTCCATTCATGTTAACTTAACCCACTCACTCATCATGCCATGTTGGTTAAGTGTTTCTTATTAACCCTTCTCACTCGTCATGTTGGATTGGTTAAGTGTTTCCTATTAACATAACCTTGTTCATTCATCATGTTATATTGGTTAAGTATTTCCCATTAACTTAAACCCATACGTTCATCAAGTTACATTGGTTAAGTGTTTCTTATTAACTTAACCCCACGCGTTCATCATGTTGTATTGGTTAAGTGTCATAAATTAATTCAAGTTAACTTAACCCACCACTTGTCGTGTTACATTGGTTAAGTGTTGCCTTCTTGTGTTAACTTAACCCTCCCTATTCATCATGTTATATTGGTTAAATGTTGCTCTCTTGTTTTAACTTAACCCTACCCATTCATCATGTCACATTGGTTAAGTGTTTCTTATTTACTTAACCCTACTCATTCATCTTGTCATATTGGTTAAGCGTTCCTCATTAACTTAACCCTACCCACCTATCACGTTTTAGGTATCATATTCATCTTTGATCGGCATTAATTAATTATTAATGCATAAACCTCTCACATTAGGTCGATAGCTTGCGGCTGCTTGATGTGCCGGGCGGTTCCGGGCAGACTTCTGACACAAGCCATACCTAACCTCGTGTAATAACCCGGAAATCTGAGCCAATTTAAAATTTTATTTTTGAAATTTTGATGAATTTTGAATATTTAAAATGAATTATTTTAAATAAAAACGACGATAAAATTTGTTTTGAATAGAATTAGAACGTATATATTTATATAGATCGTTGTTAGAATATAAATATTTATTTTAAATTATAGAAGGAATTGAAAATGACACGGTAGTTCGAAAATTTGATTTCAAATTTCAAATAAATGTACAGGATTCAAAATAAACCGAATTTTGGCGAAACCAAAAATATTAGAATCTATTCGAAAATATATTTCCGACGAATCCGAAAAATTGAAATTTCATAGCGGGAATAAAAAGTTATGCCCAGTTGAAAATTCAGAATAGTCGCTACGGAATTTTGGCCCTTAAAAATAGCCATTTTGCAAACGACCTTTGTTTTTTACGAAACCACTTTTGTTGGATTCGGGATGTGAAGTTATTGCTAGGTTTCAAAATTCATAATTTTTGAAAGCAATATGCGAGCGTGGCAAAAGAAAACGTGTTTTAACAGTTTCAGTCAACTTTGAACGACCAGAAAATGGCCATTTTTCAAACGGTCTCAGAATATGACGAAATTAGTCTTGTTAGAATCGTATCGTCAATACGAAGCTAGAAAATATTTTTCAGGAATTTTTAGAGTCAGTATGTGGCCCCGGCAAATTAAAATGTACGTTCAAATCTAAAGTTGAATGTTTTATATTTTAATTTGAAGAAAAACTGCTCGTAACAGCTGAATTAGCTTACGAAACATATCCCATTGTGTTCAGAATAGGGGTATTTAGCTAAGGGCGACAATCGTTGGATTTGATTTGGGGCTCGTATATGAAAGCAGGTATTTTTGAAAATAAAATAAAATATTAAAATCTATAAAACCCTAGAATCTTCCCATTGGTCAACGCAGAAGGAAAATCGCGCCACTCTATCTAGTTTGACAGCGGAATTCGCTCAATTCTTCCCGTCCAATTCCCTTTCGATCCACGACATATAATTTAGTGCTCATGAAGGGAAAATTGGAGTCCTCTCTCCACTCTACACATCCATACTTGTTTGAGCCATTAACGTTGAGAGTTGGAGCTGAATTTCGAGCTCAAATGAGCTCCGTTTCGTTGCGATTTTTTGACAAACGGGGAGATCGAATTGGGCCCCACTCCGGCCGGTGGTGGCACTCCCCAAGGCGGTTCACGTGGCGGTTCCTGATCGGCGACCCGCCCCTCGTACAGTGCGCAATGGCGAACCTTAGAGTCGGAGAAATGGGTTTCAAAGACGCCTGTAATGTCTAAAGAGAGAGAGCAAGGTTTGTTTGATTAATTAGTATATTAATTAATTTTTAAAATGTCATTAAGGTTCGTAACACCATAACTTTTATGTACGAGGTCGAAAAATTACAAACTTTGATCCGTTGCGATCGTGGGGACGAGAGCTTCACAACAAAGCTGACACGTCCAAAATAGAGCACGTCAGAATTTCAGGCAATTTGAAATCGAAACAGGATAGAAATTCAGATAAAACTGAAGGAGTGGATCCCGATGTGAGAACTTCTCACTTTAATTCTTTTTTTCTAGTTAAAAATATATACTAGGATGCAGACGGTGCTTAGCATCACCCTACACCCGTTGTCCACAGAACATGGACGACTTGTTTGATTTTGTTGTGTGGTGAAAATTGATTGTGATGTGGAATGAATGGAAATATATTCATGTGTTGAAATAAATTATTTATCCTTAAAAATATAAATTTAATGTGAATGTGAATAAATAAATATTCATTTATAAATCGAACAATTTGTTTATGTACACCCATTTGAAGGATATTGATTGGGACGATAAATTTTACACATCGCCCAATTGCACAAATAATATTCAGTGTTTGTTGATTTGAAACCCCACACGGTTGTTGGGATGATATTTGGCGTACACTAATCCCAATTATTTAGTTGTATGTCAATCGATTGGTTGACAGACTGTGTAAGCGTTAATTATTTATATTTAATGCTTATGCAATTGTGTGATGCACTTTGGATGAAGATTGATTATTTATCATTGTTATTATATACATGTGTTGTTTAGAATCCATATAAATAAAATTATATGGTGATTGAGTGGGTCTCATTCCAATTTAGAAAATAAATTATATTCATGTGTTGAATAAAAAAATAGTCATGTGTTGACAATACTCATGTGTTTAGAATATTCATGTGTTGAAACCATTCATGTGTTGAAAATATTCATTTGTTGAATAAAATAACGAAGTTATTGAAATATATAAAGCCGTGTTGATTAGATTTGCGCCATTTTAGCATGAACGATATTTATATCGATTTTATTCATTTTTATAATGAATTGCAAAAAGGAATTGATTTCAAAATATAATGTTTTGAAAATATTATCATTTAGATATCGATGATATGGAATATTCAATTTTGATTAGAAATTAAATAGGAAGTTGAAATCATTTTGAAAACGAATTTAAAACAATTTATAAAATACGTTTTGAAAGGAAATCAACGAAACATATATATATTATATATAATGGCCTGAATAGAACGCGCCGCGCCGCGGCAGTTCGCGAATTTCGACCATTGACTTCGAATGGATATTACGGGAGATCCGACCGTCGGATTCTCCTAAATCCCGAACCGTTGGGTTCGTGTCTAAAAGTGCTTCCTAAGAATATTAGGGATTTGAAATCTAACGTTTGGATTTGGAATTATGTCCGAATCAAATTTGGAAAAGGTCACTGCAAGTGCAGTTCGATGGGCGTTTATGGAAATCGACTGTACGGGCCTTGATAAAATTATTTAAAATATCAATAACTAGTGTAAAATCATAAGAAATGATTTGGAAAGAATTGGGATGAAAAATTCCATATTTGGAAAGATAAAAATAGATTTTTATCGAAATGAACTAGTTTTGAACTAGAATTATAATCCATTTATTTTTGAAATAAATAAATTGGATTTGAAAGGGTTTTAAAAGTAACCAGAATTTCCAATAATTGAACTGGACTGGATTTGAATCGAAATTGTCTTTGGAATATTTCAATGTTGGATTTCATGATTATACAGATATTGTTATGGAAATTTGAAAGATATATTTATATCTTTATTTCCAATACGATATTTGTTGGTTGTAGAATTTGATATTGAATATAAGCCGATATATTTTCTATTCAGAGCCTTGTATTTAATACCAAATGGGATTTGGATTTGTCATGAATGGAGTCTTCATTAACACTTTTCTTAAACCCAGTTGAGAAAAAGATTAAATTTTTTATTTTTATTTAGAATTAACAAAGTATACCAATTAAATGGTATTTAATTGGAATTGAATTTGAATTGATTTTTGGGTTTATCGTGAATGGTGTTTTAAATAACACTTGTTCTTTAACTTGATAATTAATGGAATGTGAATTAGGTTTATCGTGAACTGTGTTTTAACAACATTCGTTCTTTAACCCAATTTACAGTGAAATGTGATTTGAAATTTATAAATCTTTTGTTAAGATTTAAAGGAGATTTTCCAAGGTAAAGTTTTCCAATTTAATAAAATAAATTGGAATGGAATGGAATTCGATTTGGTAATAATCGAAGTGAATTTCTGTGGAGGAAGACAACTAATATATCTGGAATTTAAAAGGCTATGTCATTATTCCATTTATATTATTAGTCGGATATGGTAGTTTATATCGATTATATATATTGATTTGTTTTCCATGAAGATTCCATTGTAAATGGAATGTGATTTTGGGTTGTCGTGAACGGTATCTTTAATAATACTGTTCTTAGACCCAACGGAGTTAAGAAAATCAGAAACTAACTGGAGATTAGTTACGGTGAATGCTTTCCTGGGTATTGATCTGATGTTGGTTTCAGCCTTCGGGGTTAATACTTAGGGAATTGTTCACTTGCTAATTTACGGTTAAAGGCTAATGGAATGGAATGTGATTTTGGGTTTATTGTGAACCGTGTTTTAAATGACATTGGTTCTTTAACCCAGTTAAAGACAGGATATGATTTCCCAAGTTAAACAATCATTAATATTGATTTTTGGGAGGATTAAAACCAAGTGGTGTTTTAATGAATCTTTAATTAGATTGAAATGATCGAGAATGGAGTATCACCAGTTTTGGTCCAGGCGATAGTTAAATCTTTAATTAGATTTTGACATGAAATGGTAATTGAATTTACCGATAACACCGTGGTATTAGATATGAAGTATTACCAGTTTTACTTCATGGGATGAATAGGTTGGGGTTGGGAAATTTAACAAATGATTACTTCGGTAAGGTTCGCTAATCCCGACTAGTTTGGATAAACCATAATTTGGTTTGAATTGATATTCAAAAGATGATTAAAGAATAAATTTAAAGAATTTATCTTTGATAAAATTAATGGGAACCTTTCCCAAAGTATAAGAATATTTGAATAAAAGAATATCCTGAATTGGAATGAGGCGTAGGTTGTGTTTGTGTAACACTTGTTTATTATATACGCGAGTTATTCAGGAAGACCGGATTTATCCCATTCTGAATAACTGATTCGACGATGTGTCGAGGATGAAGACGGTGGTCGAAGACCGAAGGTCTTCACATCGTTTGGATAATTACTGATGATCTTGATTGGGCTATATACCCAAGAGGAGGGAATCAGTCGGTGATCGTCCAGACGTACTTGGAGATCGATGGATATGCGAGGTACAAGGTGCCTCCAGTTTTGTTCAGACCCAAAATGGACTTGTAAATGGACTGTGTGTTTGACATTGGATATCACTGTGTGATTGATGGATATCGGTTGCATGGAGTTGTTTGCCTGTGTGGCATGCTAAGATGCAAGTGATTAAGGCTTTTTTTGAAAAGCAAAGTCTTGTGGCTGATGATCAAAGCACCGCTTGTGTGGCATAGCTTTATGTAGCGTTAATTCGCGAGCCTCACAACCCGGTTGTGAACCAGAAACGGAAGAGGACCTCAAGGAGGATGTAACACCCCACGTCCACTAATGTCACTCACAAAGGGAATGCATTAACTTCTATGGAGGTTTTAGGTGAATATAGAACAGTAAAATTTCAACAAGACAGATATAAAATAGTACTTGAAAATTTAAAAACTTTATTTCAATTGCAGCAGAAGTCAAAACATGTTTGATTACATCATTACACCATAATCAAAGGCAAGTACAATATCTATCTTGATAAAACAAGAACATAATCCCATTACATAAATAGCCATTAAAAAGAAAGATAACAAGCTGAACTTTACTTCAGCAGTCCAAGCTTTCCAAGAGATAAGCAATCCAATCAGACTTCACTGGAATTTGGCCCAACCTGAGGACCTGAAGGGAGAAAAAGATGAAAAAGAGTAGGGGGGGGGGTCAGACATAAAGTCTGGCGAGGATGATAATTCTACAATACTATTATCAAAATAACTGGACTAAGGCATAAGCTGGAAAACAAGGAAATGTCTATGAAAGAGCAGATTAAGGACATAGACAATTGCTAAAGGAAACGTTATAGGCGCTCCTAAATAAAGGATAAACACTATACTGCACCACACCAGTCACCCTAAAGATTGATTCCACTTAGCTTCACTTAGAAACTTTCTTAATGGCTTTACGTACTCCTAGCTGACTACATAGGTGCCGCCTGCCCCTATCTCCACTAGGTGTACCCCACTTTCCATTTTTCGATCGGCTCCCTACTCGTAGATACCCGTGCTGGCCCCACAGTGGGGTGTATCATTCTCCTAAAGTGGCAACCCGATATAACGGAGATGCACGGCTTATACCTACACGATGCAACAACGTCTTACCTACCAGCCCGGGTCCACACACGCATATGAAACCCGTTGGACTTGCGTTGCCACCGCTCCCAGTTTTGGCCTCTTATAGTCAAACCCAGTATGCGTGTCCCGTCCTCGACTTCGGTCGAGCCCACAAAGATACGTTTTGGGATACTGGTTGAAATGGGCCCCCATTATTTCCCACAAGCATTCCACCTAAGCTTGTCCCATTAGTCCATCCACTTAACCCACTTAGTCATGTTCATTTACATGTGTATTTGGTTAAGTCTAATCGTATTTCAAATGCCTCTAAAGGCAACCACTAGATTCCTCATGCCACCCAAGGCACCTACTTAACCCCCATGTCCCACCTTACATGATTATCTGGCTAAGTATTTCTTAATTCATTAAGGCCATAACCTCATAAAGACCTCTCACATTAGACTGGCATTTATGGCAGCTGGATTTGCCGGGCGGGTCCGGGCAGTCTTACACCATAAAAGAGTCTAACCTCGTGTCTTTACAACTGTTATGCTTTAGTTTGGGCCTAGGACCTCTCACATTGGGCCGACATTTGTGACTACTGGATTTGCCGGGTGGGTCCGGGCAGGTTTACATCACAAACGGGTCCAACCTCGTGTCTTAAGCATTGATTATTATTAATAATCCACTTTCCTCAATTTTAGTAATTCCCTACCTGAATTATTAATTAATTCCAAATTTAACAATGTCCATAATTGACTCAATTATGGACATCCATTTAAGGCATGCAAAATCATATCAATTGCACCCCAATTTATTAATTTCCTAATATTACCCCTACCCCACGTTTGAACGTTTATTCGCAAAATGTATGCTAGACCCTATTAGTCTAACTCATAGCATAAAAGAAAATATTCACAACAACAACATATATATGTGAATAAATAAGTCATAACAAGGGGTAAAACTTGCATACATTACAACTTGCATAAGGTTATACATGTCATGGATCTAAGGGTGTCAACTTATTCATAATTCACATAATATGATTTTGATCAAATTTCATAAACTTGTATAGGACATGTGTGAATCAACATCATTAACAATATGGTTTTATATGGGTACACCTAACTCAATAGGCAAATTCCAAAAAATCAAAATTCATTTAATCATAGATTCATGTATATGGGTACACCTAACTTAATAGGCAAATTCTCATATTCAAGATCCAATTAATCTGTAGATTCATGTATATGGGTACACCTAACCCAATAGGCAAATTCCCATAATCAAGATCTATTATAAAAAAACATAAACTTTAAACATGATCCAATTCGCATAAATACTAACATCATGATTTTACAAGTTGTATGATTCAACACAACTTAACATGACATCATTATCATATAACATAAGTATTTCAACATATGTGATAATATGAGATCTACAACATATATAAGATTTACAACATAGCATATCATAATTTGCAACATAGCATGATATGATTTACAACATAGCATAGCATGATTAATCACATATGACATAGCATAGGATTATTTACAACATAATCACTACAACATAACAACATATATATGATAACATAATAGCATAACAAGAGATCCACAACATAATTTACAAATACATAACCATTCATATCACTTTCTTGTGATCCATTCATAACTTAATCTAATTATTTTATAATAATATTGTGAGATTCATCATACTCACAATTTTAAAGAAGAGAAATAGAAAGAGAGAGAGATTTTGATTTGATTTGAGTAGATTTACTTTGTAGATTAGGCCTTCTTCTTCTTTAGTTTGTGACGGCTATGCTGAACTCCATGGCAACGGCATGTCGGTAGCTCTCCAATTTTTCAAGTGATTTAGGGTTAGAGTCCACCCACTTATTTATGGATGTTAGGATTCATTTAGGCCATTAGATTTAACCTAGTAATAACCGCAGCCATTCAGACCAGATGGGGTTTATCTTATTGACTCAGCAATGAGTCAGAAGTGACTCAGCAAACACTCAGCAAATTAATAAACTTCTATTCATGTTTACATTAACTGCCCATATATATATAAATAAATATATATATATATAAATACACACGCACCTATTCATGAATTCAAATTAATCCATAATTAACTTATGACCATTTCTACACATTAATTTTCCAATTAATGTCTTAATTCCATTTTTCGCCTTTTAAGGCAATTCACATATTTCAAATTTGTTATATGCCTTTTTAAGGCTATTTCGTGCAAATTCTCAATATTAATTCTTTTAATTTGTGAATATTAGTATTAACAGAAATATGGGGTGTTACATTCTCCCCTCCTTAAGGGATTTCGACCCCGAAATCTTCAAGTTTATATCCTATCATCAACCATCTACTCAATCAACAAACACTGGCATCCATTGTCCTTATAGACTTCTAATGCTTTCATGTTTAAATGCACAGTGTGTGTCTATGTCCGTATCTAATGCAAAATCAGGCGGTCCACTGATTCAGTTGACCTCCTTGATGCAATTCATGATAGTGCCATGCATCCATTATGTATGCAAAAGATCCTAATTGCTTACAAACTACTTCTATATGCGTGCACATCCATTCAACCGAATGCAACATCTATATGATGGTACAACCATTATACATCCATTATACTAAATACATTCATTTATGCAATATGCAATATGTAGTGACTGAGCCGATCTAGTGCCTAAAGTGTGTGTATATATGCATCCACGAGCAACCACTAGCAACCACTTGCATCCATTTTGCATCCATCATACATAACATGTCTCAAACACATGTTTCAACCATAGGATTATCCTAACTAAAGGTCAAAGATACTAATGAGAGGACATACTAAAGATAAGATAAGATAAGCTAAGCGATAAAGGAGAAATTAAAAGACATACCCTCAAAAAGAAAAGGGTATAGCGAACGCATCTTCCCTTCTGTCTCCCAAGTAGCGTTGCTCTCATCATCTCCCCATTGCACTTTAACTAGTCTGACCTCTCGATTTCTCAACTTTTTGATCTCCAACCCAAGAATGCAAGTAGGAGCTCGTCTAATTGTTGCATCACACTCTATTTCCACCTATTTAAGCAAGCTCGGCTCTACCACCTCCGCGGTCTTGTGCAAACACTTCCTCAAATGTGATACATGGAATACGTCGTGTACTCCACTAAGTTTCTCAGGCAACTCCACCCTATACGCCATCTTCCCAATCCTGTCTTTTATAGGAACCGGCCCTACAAACCTTGGCGCTATTTTCCCAACGGACCCAAAGCGAACAACATTCCGTAACGGAGACACTTTGATAAAAACCATGTCCCCAATGTCAAACTCAAGATCTGTCCTCCTCTTATCAGCATACGATTTCTGCCTATCTTGTGCTGCTTTCATCCTCCTTCGAATCAAATCAATCTTCTCCAAGGTTTCCCTAACCATATCGGGCCCAAGTAGGATTTTATCGGTAGATTCCCACCAACATGTAGGCGAACGGCAAGGCCTTCCATAAAGAGCTTCGAAAGGTGCCATGCCAATACTAGACTAAAAGCTATTATTATATGCGAATTCTACCAACGGAAGGTGCTCTTCCCATGTACCCCCAAAGTCTAGGATACAAAGCCTTAAAAGATCCTCTAGAATACGATTCACCCTCTCGGTCTAGCCATCCGTCCGAGGATGATATGCGGTGCTCAAACATAGCTGAGTCCCTACCGCCTCTTGTAAACTCTTCCAAAATTCGCTAGTGAAGATGGGATCACGGTCGCTTACTATACTAGAAGGAATACCGTGCAAACGAACTATCTCTTTAATGTATACAGAAGCCAACCACGGAGCAATCCTCTTACTTTTCACGGGAATAAAATGGGCCCTCTTAGTAAGTATATCTACTATAACCCAAATCCCCGTATTACCCTTCCTTGATTTTGGTAATCCATCCATAAAATCCATTGAGGCGCTTTCCCATTTCCATAGTGGAACTTCCAATGGGTGAAGCAACCCACCGGGTTTCTTTTGTTCTGCTTTTACTCGTTGGCACACCAAGCATCTAGCGACGTACTCGGCCACATCCGGCCACATCCTTTTTCATACCGGCCCAAAAGAAAACCCGCTTCATATCTTTGTACATCTTGTCTCCGCCGGGATGAATGGTCATCTTTGAGCGATGAGCATCATCAAGAATGGCCTTCCTTAAGTCTTCGTCTTGTGGTACACAAAGTCTATTATCCCTTCGTAACCAACCCTTATCGTCTAGGGTATACCGACGAAGATGGCTAGACGACTCCCCTCCTTTGAGCTTTTCTACTATCTCAACCAACTAGGGGTCGTCTTGCCGTGCCTCACCAACTCGTCCTAGAAGTGTAGGTCTAACCTCCAAGGATGCTAACAAACTAGGTACTAGGTCAACGGAGGGTCTAAAGTCAAACATGGAGATGAATTTTAAGCTTCGTCGTTCAACAAACAACGGACTCAAGGACAACCTTTTCCTACTTAAGGCGTCTGCTACCACGTTACCCTTGCCCGGGGTATATGCTATTTCAAAATCGTAGGAGGCTAGGAATTGCATCCACCGTTTTTGCCTTAAATTCAAATCCTTCTGAGAGAATAAGTATTTTAATGATTTGTGGTCAGTGAACAGTTCGAATTTCTCACCAAGAAGATAGTGACGCCAAGACTTAAGCGCGAAAACAATTGCGGCTAACTCAAGGTCATGCGTAGGGCAATTCTTTTCATGAACCCTCAACTGCCTTCCACCATAGGCTATTACTCTTCCCTCTTGCATGAGGACCGCGCCAAGTCCCGTCCCACAAGCATCAGTATAGACGGTAAATGGTTTATTCCCGTCTGGCAGCACTAAGACTGGGGCTGAAGTTAAGGCTCTCTTTAAACGCTGGAACGCATCATCACAATCTTCGTCCCACGTAAAAACCAGGTTCTTCTTCGTTAACCGTGTTAATGGAGCTGATATTTTTGCGAAGTCTTTGATAAACTTCCTATAATAGTCAGCCAACCCCAAGAAACTTCTTACTTCGGTTACATTTTTAGGGACCTTCCAATCTTGGATGGCCACCACCTTTGCAGGATCCACTGCTATCCCTTCCTTGGAAACCACGTGCCCTAAGAACCGTACTTCTTTCCTCCAGAAGTGACACTTAGAAAATTTTGCCTTAAGGTTATGTGCTCGAAGGGTTTCCAACACTTCCCTAAGATGTAGGGCATGCTCTTCTTCATTCTTAGAAAAGACTAAGATGTCATCCACAAAGACTACCACGAATTTGTTAAGGTACTCCCTAAACACCCTACTCATCAAATCAACAAAATATGCGGGGGCGTTTGTCAAACCAAAAGGCATCACTAGCCATTCATAGAATCCGTCAGGAGTCCTAAAAGCAGTCTTATCTATACTATCCTCAGCCACTCTCAGTTGATGAAAGCCAGTGGCTAAGTCCAACTGCGTAAACACTGAGGCGCCAACTAACTGATAAAGAGATCGTCAATTCTCGGCAGTGGGTGTCGGTTCTTTTTAGTAAGCTTGTTTAGTTCTCTATAGTCCACACAAAGTCTAAGGGACCCATCCGCCTTTGTAGCAAATACTACTGGAGCACCCCACTCTGATATACTACGTCTTATGAACCCCTTCTCAAGCAACTCCTTCACTTGCTTATTGAGTTACCTACTTTCACGAGGAGCCATGTGGCGCACTGGAAAAGATACGGTTTTAGCATTATCCACAAGATAAATTCGAAAGTCTATCTCCCGCTTTGGAGGTAAGCCCTTCACCTCCTCAAACACATCCGGATATTCCCGGAACACCTCTACCGTTCGCAGATTCTCTACAGACGCGTCAAGCGATTCAAGATAACTTAGCATAACGGAATTTATGGGACTACAAAAGATGTCGAGAGCATTACCAAGGCGAGTCACAAGCCTAACTACTCTCCTTTCACAATCAAGAATGGCCCCATTTCTAGATAACCAATCCATTCCTAAGATTAGCCCATAGCCCGTGAAGCCCAATACATAAGCATCACATCTAAATTCAACGCTAAGTATAGAGATTTTCAAATCCAAACATATCATGGTCAAATGAGCCGAACCGCCAATTGGATTTGAAACAACCAAGGGATCCTCTACTAAACTGGTGTTCAAGTGCAGTAATTCAACTAATGATGCAGAGATAAACGAATGAGATGCGCCAGAATCGAATAAGGTACGGACAGGATGATCAAACAGAAAAACTAAGCTTTCAACAGAAATTGTTCTACCTCTTTCTTGCAGCGGTGGGGCCGCAATAGCCTGAACTTGCCCCCTTGCCTGCCCTGGTGCCATAAAAGCCTGCACCTGTCCTCCCGAGGTAGACCCTGCCCTCTGCCCCTTCTTTGGGCAGTCCTTCACCAAATGTCCCGCATCTCCACAATGAAAACAACCAGTCTTCTTTTTCTTTCTACAATCTTTGCTGAGATGGCCAGGCATCCCACAATTGAAGCATCTCTTCTTCCCTTTGCCATTATTGTTTTTACCACCCTTCTTATTTTGCTGTTGGGGTTTCTTCTGATCCCCTTTCTTTTCAACTGCCTTATCCTCATGCATAAGTGCCATTTCTACTAGCCTTTCAAAGGTGGCTCCCATAGGGATGTGGGTCATAGCCAACCCTTGCAATGGTTCATTCAAGCCTCTAACGAACCTCAAAGCTTTCTTCTCTGGCGTGTTCACCAACTCCAAGCCAAACCTTGCTAACTGATTAAATTTATTGACATACTCCTTCAGTGATAAGCTCCCTTGCTTTAATGTCAGGAATTTTTCCATATTTAAATTCTCCTCTGCCATTGAAAGAAACTTTGCCTCAAACCTTCGTCTGAAATACGCCCATGAATCAACTGGACGTTCCCCGTTAGTGACCTCCCACCAAAACGAGGCCTCTCCCTTTATTAACCAAGCAGCTAAACGAACTTTCCTCCCATCTTCCACTTCAAAGATATCGAACAATTCCTCAGTCTCCTTAAGCCAGTCTCTGGCCTCCACAAACGTCTCAGTCCCTTGAAAAGTTTTTCCTCCCATAGCCTTAAATTCCTTGCACGACTTTGCAAAAGTGTCAACACGAGGAGGAGGAGGAGGAATGGGTGCAACTGGGGGTGGAGGAACATCTTCTGGGCATGCAGTGGTGGCCCTAGCCTCAAAATATCTCCTAAACCACCCTGGAACCGTCACACCTTCTGGGAGATTAAGATCTTCAGCCATGCTGAAACGAAAAAGGAAAGATTCAAAATGGAGAATTCGAAAGATAAAGATAAGGATATGGCTATTTGGGATTATGTTTTTCATAAAAACTTTCTCTAAATAACATGTTTTTGAAAGCACTTCTTCCAAAAATACTTTAGAAAAATATTTTTCTAAAAATTTTATCTGTTCTGGTAACCTTATGCTCTGATACCACGTGTAACACCCCACGTCCATTAATGTCACTCACAAAGGGAATGCATTAACTTCTATGGAGGTTTTAGGTGAATATAGAACAGTAAAATTTCAACAAGACAGATATAAAATAGTACTTGGAAATTTAAAAACTTTATTTCAATTGCAGCAGAAGTCAAAACATGTTTGATTACATCATAACACCATAATCAAAGTCAAGTACAATATCTATCTTGATAAAACAAGTACATAATCCCATTACATAAATAGCCATTAAAAAGAAAGATAACAAGCTGGACTTTACTTCAGCAGTCCAAGCTTTCCAAGAGATAAGCAATCCAATCAGACTTCACTGGAACTTGGCCCAACCTGAGGACCTGAAGGGAGAAAAAGATGAAAAAGAGGGGGGTCAGACATAAAGTCTGGCGAGGATGATAATTCTACAATACTATTATCAAAATAACTGGACTAAGGCATAAGCTGGAAAACAAGGAAATGTCTATGAAAGAGCAGATTAAGGACATAGACAATCGCTAAAGGAAACGTTATAGGCGCTCCTAAATACTAAAGGATAAACACTATACTGCACCACACCAGTCACCCTAAAGATTGATTCCACTTAGCTTCACTTAGAAACTTTCTTAATGGCTTTACGTACTCCTAGCTGACTATATAGGTGCCGCCTGCCCCTATCTCCACTAGGTGTACCCCACTTTCCATTTTTCGATCGGCTCCCTACTCGTAGATACCCGTGCTGGCCCCACAGTGGGGTGTATCATTCCCCTAAAGTGGCAACCCGATATAACGGAGATGCACGGCTTATACCTATACGATGCAACAACGTCTTACCTACCAGCCCGGGTCCACACACGCATATGAAACCCGTTGGACTTGCGTTGCCACCGCTCCCTGTTTTGGCCTCTTATAGTCAAACCCAGTATGCGTGTCCCGTCCTCGACTTGGGTCGAGCCCACAAAGATACATTTTGGGATACTGGTTGAAATGGGCCCCCATTATTTCCCATAAGCATTTCACCTAAGCTTGTCCCATTAGTCCATCCACTTAACCCACTTAGTCATGTTCATTTACATGTGTATTTGGTTAAGTCTAATCGTATTTCAAATGCCTCTAAAGGCAACCACTAGATTCCTCATGCTACCCAAGGCACCTACTTAACCCCCATGTCCCACCTTACATGATTATCTGGCTAAGTATTTCTTAATTCATTAAGGCCATAACCTCATAAAGACCTCTCACATTAGACTGGCATTTATGGCAGCTAGATTTGCCGGGCGGGTCCGGGCAGTCTTACACCATAAAAGAGTCTAACCTCGTGTCTTTACAATTGTTATGCTTTAGTTTGGGCCTAGGACCTCTCACATTGGGCCGACATTTGTGACTACTGGATTTGCCGGGCGGGTCCGGGCAGGTTTACGTCACAAACGGGTCCAACCTCATGTCCTAAGCATTGATTATTATTAATAATCCACTTTCCCCAATTTTAATAATTCCCTACTTGAATTATTAATTAATTCCAAATTTAACAATGTCCATAATTGACTCAATTATGGACATCCATTTAAGGCATGCAAAATCATATCAATTGCACCCCAATTTATTAATTTCCTAATATTACCCCTACCCCACGTTTGAACGTTTATTCGCAAAATGTATGCTAGACCCTATTAGTCTAACTCATAGCATAAAAGAAAATATTCACAACAACAACATATATATGTGACTAAATAAATCGTAACAAGGGGTAAAACTTGCATACATTACAACTTGCATAAGGTTATACATGTCATGGTTCTAAGGGTGTCAACTTATTCATAATTCACATAATATGATTTTGATCAAATTTCATAAACTTGTATAGGACATGTGTGAATCAACATCATTAACAATATGGTTTTATATGGGTACACCTAACTCAATAGGCAAATTCCCAAAAATCAAAATTCATTTAATCATAGATTCATGTATATGGGTACACCTAACTTAATAGGCAAATTCCCATATTCAAGATCCAATTAATTTGTAGATTCATGTATATGGGTACACCTAATCCAATAGGCAAATTCCCATAATCAAGATCTATTATAAAAAAACATAAACTTTAAACATGATCCAATTCGCATAAATACTAACATCATGATTTTACAAGTTGTATGATTCAACACAACTTAACATGACATCATTATCATATAACATAAGTATTTCAACATATGTGATAATATGAGATCTACAACATATATAAGATTTACAACATAGCATATCATAATTTGCAACATAGCATGATATGATTTACAACATAGCATAGCATGATTAATCACATATGACATAGCATAGGATTATTTACAACATAATCACTACAACATAACAACATATATATGATAACATAATAGCATAACAAGAGATCCACAACATAATTTACAAATACATAACAATTCATATCACTTTCTTGTGATCCATTCATAACTTAATCAAATTATTCATCATACTCACAATTTTAAAGAAGAGAAATAGAAAGAGAGAGAGATTTTGATTTGATTTGAGTAGATTTAGTTTGTAGATTAGGCCTTCTTCTTCTTTAGTTTGTGACGGCTATGCTGAACTCCATGGCAACGATATGTCGGTAGCTCTCCAATTTTTCAAGTGATTTAGGGTTAGAGTCTACCCACTTATTTATAGATGTTAGGATTCATTTAGGCCATTAGATTTAACCTAGAAATAACCGCAGCCATTCAGACCAGATGGGGTTTATCTTATTGACTCAGCAATGAGTCAGAAGTGACTCAGCAAACACTCAGCAAATTAATAAACTTCTATTCATGTTTACATTAACTGCCCATATATATATATATATATATATATATATATATACACACGCACCTATTCATGAATTCAAATTAATCCATAATTAACTTATGACCATTTCTACACATTAATTTTCCAATTAATGTCTTAATTCCATTTTTCGCCTTTTAAGGCAATTCACATATTTCAAATTTGTTATATGCCTTTTTAAGGCTATTTCGTGCAAATTCTCAATATTAATTCTTTTAATTTGTGAATATTAGTATTAACAGAAATATGGGGTGTTACAGGGGACATGCGTTTCCTTCTAGCTAGGGTGGTGTCAGTGACCTACCAGCCCTGACATTTATATTATTTTCACCTGTGTGGTTGTTGGATTGTGAGGCGCCTCGGACATATCGGTGACTATGTGGAGCCGATGGAATCATTTGGCTCATTGACGCCCCAAAGGGAGGGGAAATGCAGTGTTCAGGCATTTTAATCCACATCGGTGGACCGGCCTTGACGATCCAAGGGCCCATCTGAGTCTGGGTCCTTAGGGGCGGGCTAGAGCGTCTCGAAGCGGTGAGGACGATCCCTTGCCTCGGTTCACAGTTGGAAATCCAACTTCCAATACGTGACTTTGCGGTTTTGATTGTAGAGCCTAGTATGGCGACATAGTGGTATGGGACACTTATGCCGTCTATGATTGATACTTATGATTGAAATTGTTTTAACACTATACACTTATAGTAATAATAAAAGATGAAATTTAGCGTATCAAGCATTCTTTGGCTATTATAAAGTAAAACCCTATCCTCCGGCTTGTGTTGCATTGTGTGATGGGACCTGGGTCTTATAATAGCTTTGCTGTTCTTTGTTTAGCATTGCGCTATTGTTTTATGCACTAGTATTCTTGGGAGGAAACCCGTTCTGTGTTATACGACATGGTCCTTTGATTTACCGAACTCTAAAATAAAGATTAATAACTGTTTTAGTTCTCACACCAGTCACAAGACTGACCTGGAGTTTATTTTTTTAACCTAAACTCTGGGTGCCCTTACTTTCCACGGGCAGCTAGTAGTTTTGGTTTTGCATATTTATATTCAAAGGATCCTGATTTACAGCTGAAGCGATATTCGGAAAGCTCTGTATCCATGTATTACTTTCAGTTGTGCTTTGTATTGTTTTTCCGATGCGATGTATTTAAATGTAATTTAAATCTCTGATATTTTCTATGTAATATTTATTCATACTCTATTATATTTTTTTATTCTGATGGAATTGTTGTAAAAAGCAATGAATTGTTCTTTTGTCTATGTTCCGATGTGGCTTGTTCTCAACTCAATCTGGGCTTTACTTCGCGGGGAGGTTCGGTTCATGTCAGCTTGGTATCAGGGCTTTGGTTTACAAAGCTCGAGAATAAGACACATTAGAACCAAACGAAAGAATTCATCAAAGATTGGATTAGAAATATCCAATGAGAATGACTCGTTAGAGATGAGATCAGTAGCATCCTAGAACGAGTGTGAAAAGTGTTGTTTTTAAAAAATAAAAGTGAAAACAAGTTTTGTTTTGAAAATTTAAATCAATTATTCGTATTTGATTATTTATTTTATATTGAATTTGGACAATCAAGTATATAAAGACTTTGTGTATACGTCTGATCCGCGTGTATTTGAAATTTTAATATACTGGATAGATATGGAGTCACACTCTAGTCGCCCGGAGATGGTACTGATAATTGTTATGACATTATCAGTATTTATGCTCGAGTTTCGAAGGTGTGATATTTATATATTTCCAATTGACTGGTGTGAGAACCAAAACCAGATAGGGTCTATTGTTGTGAATTGGCATGAAAAATCTGATTTTTGGACTATGTATCAAAATTATGTATTTGAAAAGCTAATCAACTAATTGATTGATGGTTGTGTTGTTTGATTATTGGTTTGATATTTTTTAACCATTTAGGCCAAATTATATTGAACTGTATTGGAAATTGCTTGAAAATGCATGCATATACATATATATGTGTGAACAGGTCATAGCAAGGAGGCTAGAGCAGAAGAATAAAATTGTTTGCCCAACAAATAGGTACATGTTTACTAATTTCTTGGGTTTTGTATGATTTTATGAGCCGCTTGGCTGTTTCTTTCTCTTTTTGGATTGGAGAGGCCTATATGGAAATTTCGGGATTTTCCCGGTGCTCCCGTGCAGGGGAGGTTATGGCGAATTTTTTCGAAAATTTAGGGTGTTAGCCAAGTTTTTGAAAAATTTGAAAAGTTCTTAGAAACTGAAAAGTTGAAGGACTTAAGCCATAATGAAAATAATGAAAGTTGAGTTGGTTTGTAAAACAACTTTCAGCTTCCTTCCTTTTCGGGGACGAAAATTTTTAAGTAGGGGAGATTGTAATAACCTGGAAATCTGAGCCAATTTAAAATTTTTATTTTGGCAATTTTGATGAATTTTAAATATTTAAAATGAATTATTTTAAATAATAACGATGAGAAAATTTGTTTTGAATAAAATTAGAACGTATATATTTATATAGATCGTCGTTAGAATATAAATATTTATTTTAAATTATATAGGAATTTAAAATGGCGCGGTAGTTCGAAAATTCGATTTCAAATTTCAAATGAATGTACAGGATTCAAAATAAATTGGATTTTGGAGAAATCAAAAATATTAGAATCTATTCGAAAATATCTTTCCGAAGAATCCGAAAAATTGAAATTTCGTAGCGGGAATAAAAAGTTATGCCCAGTTGAAAATTCAGAATAGTCGCTACGGAATTTTGGCCCTTAAAAATAGCCATTTTGCAAACGACCTCTGTTTTTTACGAAACCACTTTTGTTGGATTCGGGATGTGAAGTTATTGCTAGGTTTCAAAATTCATAATTTTTGAAAGCAATATGTGAGCGTGGCAAAAGAAAACGTGTTTTAACAGTTTCAGTCAACTTCGAACGACCAGAAAATGACCATTTTTCAAACGGTCTCAGAATATGACGAAATTAGTTTTATTAGAACCGTATTGTCAATATGAAGCTAGAAAATATTTTTCGGGAATTTTTAGAGTCAGTATGTGGCCCCGGCAAATTAAAATGTACGTTCAAATCTAAAATTGAATGTTCTATATTTTAATTTGAATAAAAACTGCTCGTAACAGCCGAATTAGCTTACGAAACATATTCCATTGTGTTCGGAATAGGGGTATTTAGCTAGGGACGATAGTCATTGGGTTTGATTTGGGGCTCGTATATGAAAGCAGGTATTTTTGAAAATAAAATAAAAGATTAAAATCTATAAAACCCTAGAATTTTCCCATTGGTCAATGCAGAAGGAAAATCGCGCCGCTCTATCCAGTTCGACGGCGGAATTCGCTTAATTCTTCCCGTCCAATTTCCTCTCGATCCAGGCCATAAAATTTAGTGCTCATGAAGGGATAATCAATGTCCTCTCTCCACTCTACACATCCATACTTGTTTGAGCCATTAACTTTGAGAGTTGGAGATGAATTTCGAGCTCAAAGGAGCTCCGTTGCGTTGCAATTTTCTGACAAAGGGGGAGATCGAATTGGGCCCCACTCCATCCGGTGGTGGCACTCCCCGAGACGGTTCGCGGGGCAGTTCCTGATCGGCGACCAGCCCCTCGTACAGTGCGCAATGACAAACCCTAGAGTCGGAGGAATGGGTTTCAAAGGCGCCTGTAACGTCTAAAGAGAAAGAGCAAGGTTTATTTAATTAATTAGTATGTTAATTAATTTTTAAAATGTCATTAAGGTTCGTAACACCATAACTTTTACGTACGAGGTCGAAAAATTACAAACTTTGATACGTTGCGATCGTGGGGACGAGAGCTTCACAACAAAGCTGACCGCGTCCACAATAGAGCACATCATAATTTCAGGCAATTTCAAATCGAAATGGAACAGAAATTCAGATAAAAATGAGAGTGGATCCCGATGTGAGAACTTCTCACTTTAATTCTTGTTTTCTACTTAAAAATATATACTAGGATGCAGACGGTGCTTAGCAGCACTCGACATCTGTTGTCCACAGACCATGGACGACTTATTTGGATTTGTTGTGTGGTGAAAATTGATTGTGATGTGGAATGAATGGAAATATATTTATGTGCTGAAATAAATGTAACAACCCGAAAATCTGGGCCAGTTTAAAATTTTTATTTCGGCGATTTTAGCGAATTTTGATTATTTAAAATGAATTATTTTAAATAATATCGACGAGAAAATTATTTTGAATATATTTAGAACGTATATATTATATACGCCGTCGTTAGAAAATAAATAATTATATATAATTAAAATAGAAATTGAAAATGGCGCGGTAGTTCGATAATTCGATTTCAAACTTCAATTGAATGTACCGGGTGCAAAACAATCCGGATTTTAGTGAAACCAAAAACATTAGGATCTAATTGTGAATATCTTCCCAACGAATCCGAAAAATCAAGATTTCATAGCAGGGATCAGAAGATATGTCCAGTTGAAAATTCTGAATAGTCGCTATGGAATTCAGGCCCTTAAAAATGGGAATTTTGCAAACGACCTCGGATTTCGACGAAACCACTTTTGTTGGATCCGTGGTGTCAAATTATTGCTAGGTTTCAAATTTCATAATTTTTCGAATCAATATGTGAGCATGGCAAGGGAAAACGCGTTTGACCAGTTTCAGTTGATTTTAATCGACTGGAAATTTGCCATTTTTCTAACGGTCTCGGAATTCGACGAAATTAGTTTTGTTAGGACCGTATCGTCAATACGAAGCTAGAAAATATTTTTTGAGAATTTTTAGAGTTAGTATGTGACCCCGGTAATTTGAAAGGTACGTTTAAAATTCGCCTGAAGCCGCTGCGGCCTCCCTCACTGGGCCCGCCGCCGGCGATCCGCCCCTCCCAAGCCTCCTCTGCCACCCAGTGCCGACGTGGAATCCTCTCCTCCAATTTACAGTGAGTGTTTTTGATTATTTGTTTTATTTATTTTAATTTAGCTATTTAAATATAAAAACATGCTTTAAATTCCGTTTTAAAAATATGAAAAAGATTAGATGAGATTTTTATTATAGTAAAAGCGAGATTTTATATACATAATATAGAGAATGAAAAGATGATTTTCTAAGCTATGAAAATATGATTTTTCTTGGATATGAACTTCTATGATTTCTTTGACGTAAAGATATTATTTTTAGAAACATAAAGAAATGATTTTGCTTAGATAAAAATATAATTTTTAGTCTTGTAGAAGGATAAAAATATAATCTTTATGTATGTAGCGAATTAAAGGTTTGATCTTTATAATGCAAACAAAGTGACAAAGATGTGGTTTTTTACAAATAAAGAAGTAGCGAATAAAACATGATTTTTATCATATGTATAGCAAAGTAAAAAT
The DNA here is from genome assembly GCA_030737875.1 of Allium sativum. NCBI lineage: Eukaryota > Viridiplantae > Streptophyta > Magnoliopsida > Asparagales > Amaryllidaceae > Allium > Allium sativum. Next base: position 670,676,400 of record CM060909.1, on the reverse strand, counting down.
TCGATTTTTCTATATTGAATAGCAAAGTAAAAATTCGATTTTTATATATTGAATAGCATAGTAAAAATTCGATTTTTACATATGTAGAGAATACGGGCAACGAAGGTGATAAAAAGGCGAGAACGACGAAGGTTTCTGCAAATGAAGTGTCGTGAAGTGGGATAGCTATCGGTGAGAATTTCTCACCTTTCGATTTCTTTTTCTAGTTATATATATATACTAGGATGCAGACGGTGCTTAGTAGCACCGGACACAATTGTCCACAGACCATGGACTTGTTTGGTTGATTGCAAAAATTAGTTAGATTATTTGATTGAAATTGAATTGTTTGGTGAAATGAATGGATTTGATTGATGTGTGAATGGCGTGGGCCTTCACTAGACCGGGGATAAGGCTAGGCCTTGTCCCGTTTCTAGTATCGTGTCGTTATGCCGCCGAAATTTTCTAAAAATAAGTTAGAAAAATGAAGATAACATTTTATTTAATAAATGAACCGAATAGAATATTCATAGGTTGAATAAAATAGTTTGATCGTTAAAAATATAATTTTTAACGTGAGTGTGAATAAATAAATATTCATTTACAAACCGAACGGTTTGTTTATGTACACCTATTTGAAGGACATTGATTGGGACGATAAATTTTACACATCGCCCAACTGCACAAATAAAATCTGTGTTTGATTGTTTGAAACCCCACACAGGTATTGGGATGATATTTGACGTACATTAATCCCGATTGTTTAGTTGTATGTCGATCGATGGATTGATAGGCTGTTATAAGCATTTAATATTTATCTTTGATGCTTGTACAGTGTAGAATGCACTTTGGATGATGGTTGATTATTCATCGTTGTTGATATATACATGTGTTGTAGAAAATCCATATAATTAACATTACATGGTAATTGATTGGGCCTCATTCCAGTTTAGAAGAAAAGAAATATTTGAAATAGAAATATTCAAAAAGAAATATTTGAAAAAGAAATAATTGAAATAGAAATATTCGAAAAGAAATATTTGAAATAGAAATATTCAAAATGGAATATTTGAAAATATCAATATATGAAGCCGTGTTGATTAGATTGACGCCATTTTGACGTGAACGATATTTATGTCGATTTTATTCATTTCAAAACGAATATTGAAAAGGGATTTCGAAATCGAATAAATTGAATTAAAATTTGATTTGAATTGAATAGAAAACCAATTTGAATTTAATTGAATTAAAACCGAATTCGAATTGAATTGAAATCGAATTGAAATGAATTCAAATTGAATTGAAATTTGAGATGAATAGAAATGAATTTTAAAACGAATTTATAAGGAAGAATTCAATTTTGATTTGAATTGAAATGGAAGTTGAAAATGTTTTTGAAACGAATTTAAAACTATTTATATAATTCGTTTTAAATAGTAATCGATGAAGTATATATTATATATATATAATATAATGGCCTAAATAGAACGCGCCGCGCCGCGTTAGTTCGCGAATTTCGACCATTGACTTCGAATGGATATTGCGGGAGATCCGACCGTCGGATTCTCCTAAAACCGAAACTGTTGGGTTCGTATCGAAAAGAGCTTTCCAACGAATATTAGAAATTAGAAATCTAATGGTTGGATTTGGAATTATGTCCAAATCAAATTTGAAAACGGTCGCTGTAAGTGCAGATCGATGGCCGTTGATGGAAATCGACTGTACGGGCCTTGATAAAATTATTAAAAACAGTAATAATTAGTGTACAATCATAAGAAATGATTTAGAAAGAATTGGGATGAAAAACTCCATATTTGAAAAGATAAAAATAGATTTTTATCGAAATGAACTAGTTTTGAACTAGAATTATAATTCTATTTATTTTTAAATAAATAAATTGAATTTGAAAGGGTTTTAAAAATAACCAGAATTCCAATGATTGCATTGGAGTGGATTCGAATCGAAATTGTCTTCGGATTATTTCGATGTTGGAATTCGTGATTATACAGATGTTGTTATGGAGATTTGAAAGATATATATTTATATCGTTATTTCCAATACGACATTTGTTAATCGTAGAATTTGATATCGAATATAAGCCGATATATTTTCTATTCAGAGCCTTTTATTGAATATAAAATGTGATTTGGGTTTGTCTTGAATGGTGTCTTCATTAACACTGTTCTTGAACCCAGTTGAGAAAAGATTAAATCTTTTTATTTAGATTTAATGAAGTGCACCAATTAAATAATATTTAATTGGAATTGAATTGATATTGATTTTTGGGTTTATCGTGGACAGTGTTTTAAATAACACTCGTTCTTTAACCCGATAATTAATGGAATGTGATTTTAGGTTTATCGTGAACCGTGTTGTAAATGACACTGATTCTTTAACCCAGTTAACGATTAAAACTAAGTGGAGTTTTAATGAATCTTTAATTAGATTGAAACAATCGAAATGGAATATCACCAGTTTTACTCCAGGCGATAGATAAATCTTTAATTAGATTTGAACGTGAAATGGTAATTGAATTTACCGATAACACCGCGGTGTTAGATATGAAGTATTACCAGTTTTACTTCATGGGATGAATAGGTTGGGATTGGGAAATTAGAACAAATGATTACTTCGGTAAGGTTCGTTAATCCCGACTAGTAGAATCAAAATTCAAAAGAGTAGATTAAAGAATAAATTCAAGGAATTTATCTTTGATAAAATTAATGGGAACCCTTCCCTATGAATGTGAAATTTAGAAACTAACTGTCGGTTAGCCAAGCAAAATGGTTTTCTGGATATTGGTCTGATGTTGGTTTCAGCCTTCGGGGTTAATATTTGGGAAATTATTCTCTTGATTAATTTACGGTTAGTGACTGATGAATTGGAATGAGGCGTATGTTGTATTTGTGTAACACTTATTTAAAATATATGCGAGTTATTCGGAAAGACCGGGTATATCCCATTCTGAATAACTGATACGACGATAAGTCGAAGATGAAGACGATGGTCGAAGACCGGAAGTCTTCACGTCGTTTGGGTGATTACTGATGATCTTGATTGGGCTGTACACCCAAGAAGATGGAAACAGTTGGTGATCGTCCAGACGTACTTGGAGATCGATGGATATGCGGGGTACTAGGTGCCTCCGGTTTCGTTCAGACCCAGAACGGACTTGTAAATGGACTGTGTGTCTGACATTAGATTTTAGTCTGTGTGATTGATCTCTATTAAATATATATCTGTTTGGCGGTGGAGAATTTATTCTCTTGCTTAACACCCTTCTCTGAGACGTACGAGCTCAGGGGTTATATACTGATGGATATCAAACGCATGGAGTGAATTGCCTGTGTGGCATGCTAAGATGCAATTGATCGAGGCTTCTGTTGAAAAGCAAAGTCTTGTGGTAATGATCAAAGCACAGCCTGTGTGGCACAGCTTTGTGTAACGTGAATTCGCGAGTCTTACACCCCGGTTGTGAACCAAAAACGGGAGACGGACCTCAGGGAGGGCATGTGTTTCTTTCTAGCTAGGGTGGTGTCAGTGACCTTCCAGCCCTGACATTTATATACTTTTCACTTGTGTGGTTGTTGCTGTTGCGAGGCGCCTCGGTTTGATCGGACGATCCGGGTCCGATGGAGTCATTCGTTGGCTCACTTACGCCCCAAAGGGTGGGGAAACGCAGTGTTCAGGAATTTTAATCCACATCGGTGGACCGGCCCTGACGATCCAAAGGCTTGACAGAGTACTTGCCTGAAGCTCGGGCTAGACAGTCTCGAATCGGTTGAGGACTATCTTTTGCCTCGGTTCATAGGTGGAAATCCAACTTCCAAATACGTGACATTTGCGGTTTTAATTGTAGAACTAGTATGGCGACATGATATATGGTACCCATGCCGTCTATGATTGATATTTATGATTTGAAGTTGTTTTATACACTATGCACTTATAATAGTATCAAATGATTTGTTTTAAACGTATCGAGCATTCTTTGGCTGTTATAAGGGAAAACCCTATCCCCCGGCTTGCGTTGCATTATGTGATAGGATCTGGGTCTTATAACAGCTTCATTTCTCTTTATTTAGCATCACGCTGTTGGTTTATGCACTGGTATTCTTGGGAGGAAACCCGTTCCGTGTTATACGGCGTGGTCCCTTGATTTACCTAACTTTAAAATAAAGATTAATAACTGTTTTAGTTCTCACACCAGTCACATGACTGACCTGGAGTTTATTGTTTTAACCTAAACTCTGGGTGCCCTTATTTTCAACACGGGCAGCTAGTAGTTTTGGTTTTGCAGATTTATATTCACAGGATCCTGGTTTACAGCTGGAACGATATCCGGAAAGCTTTGTATCCGTATATCTCTTCTAGTTGTGTATTGTATTATTTTCCGCTGCTATGTATTTAAATGTGATTTAAATCTCTGATATTTTTGTGTAATATTTATTCATTTATACTCTGTATATTCTTGTAATCTGATACATATTTGTATATAACATGAAATGTTCTTCCGTCTGCGTTCTATTTTGTCGTGTTCTCAAACGATAGGGCGTTTCGAACGGTCTGGGTCGGTTTAGCGACTGGTTCGGACCGAGCGAAATTCTTTCTCGTCACAATAAATTATTTATCGTTAAAAATATAAATTTAACGTGAATGTGAATAAATAAATATTCATTTACAAATCGAACAATTTGTTTATGTACATCCATTTGAAGGATATTGATTGGGACGATAAATTTTACACATCGCCCAACTGCACAAATAATATTCAGTGTTTGTTGATTTGAAACCCCACATGGGTGTTGGGATGATATTTGGCGTACACTAATCCCAATTATTTAGTTGTACGTCGATCGATTGGTTGACAGACAGTGTAAGCGTTAATTATTTTTATTTAATGCTTATGCAGTTGTGTGGTGCACTTTGGATGATGGTTGATTATTTATCATTGCTATTGTATACATGTGTTTTATAGAATCCATATAAATAACGTTATATGGTAATTGAGTGGGTCTCATTCCAATTTAGATAATAAATTATATTCATGTGTTGAATAAACAAAATAGTCATGTGTTGACAATACTCATGTGTTGAGAATATTCATGCGTTGAAACCATTCATGTGTTGAAAATATTCATTTGTTGAATAAAATAATGAAGTTATTGAAATATATAAAGCTGTGTTGATTAGATTTGCGCCATTTTGATGTGAACGATATTTATATCAATTTTATTCATTTTTACAATGAATAGCGAAAAGGAATTGATTTCAAAATATAATGTTTTGAAAATATTATCATTTATATATCGATGATATGGAATATTCAATTTTCATTAGAAATTGAATAGGTAGTTGAAATCATTTTGAAAACGAATTTAAAATGATTTATAAAATACATTTTGAAAGGAAATCGACGAAATATAATATATGTAAATATTATATATATAATGGCCTGAATAGAACGCACCGCGCCGCGGCAGTTCACGAATTTCGACCATTGACTTCGAATGGATATTACGGGAGATCCGACCGTCATATTCTCCTAAAACCGGAACCGTTGGGTTTATATCAAAAAGAGCTTTCTAACGAATATCAGAGATTTGAAATCTAACAGTTGGGTTTGGAATTATGTCCAAATCTAATTTGGAAAAGGTCATTGTAAGTGCAGTTCGATGGCAATTTATAGAAATCGATTGTATGGGCCTTGATAAAATTATTAAAAATATCTATAACTAGTGTAAAATCATAATAAATGATTTGGAAAGAATTAGGATGAAAAATTCCATATTTGAAAAGATAAAAATAGATTTTTATCGAAATGAACTAGTTTTGAACTAGAATTATAATCCATTTATTTTTGAAATAAATAAATTGGATTTGAAAGGGTTTTAAAAGTAACCAGAATTTCCAATAATTGAATTGGAATGTATTTGAATCGTAATTGTCTTTGGAATATTTCGATGTTGGATTTCATGATATACAGATATTGTTATGGAAATTTGAAAGATATATTTATATCATTATTTCAATACGATATTTGTTGGTCGTAGAATTTGATATTGAATATAAGCCGATATATTCTCTATTCAGAGCCTTGTATCTAATATCAAATGGGATTTGGGATTGTCGTGAATGGTGTCTTCATTAACACTGTTCTTAAACCTAGTTGAGAAAAAGATTAAATCTTTTTATTTTTATTTAGATTTAATGAAGTATACCAATTAAATGGTATTTAATTGGAATTGAATTTGAATTGATTTTTGGGTTTATCGTGAACGATGTTTTAAATAACACTTGTTCTTTAGCCCGATAATTAATGGAATACGAATTGGGTTTATCGTGAACTGTGTTTTAACGACATTCGTTCTTTAACCCGATTTACACCGAAGTGTGATTTGGAATTTATAAATCTTTTGTTAAGATTTAAAGGTGATTTCCAAAGTAAAGTTTTCTAATTTAATAAAATAAATTGGAATGGAATGGAATTCGATTTGGTAATAATCGAAGTGAATTTCTGTGGAGGAAGACACCTAATATATCTGGAAATTAAAAGGCTTTGCCGTTATTCCATTTATATTATTAGTCGGATATGGAAGTTTATTTCGATTATATATATCGATTTGTTTTCCATAAAGATTCCATTGTAAATGGAATGTGATTTTGGGTTGTCGTGAACGGTATCTTTAACAATACTGTTCTTAGACCCAACGGAGTTAAGAAAATCAGAAACTAAGTGGAGATTAGTTAAGTTGAATGGTTTCTTGGGTATTGATCTGATGTTGGTTTCGGCCTTCGAGGTTAATACTTAGGGAATTGTTCACTTGCTAATTTACGGTTAAAGGCTGATAGAATGGAATGTGATTTTGGGTTTATAGTGGACCGTGTTTTAAATGACATTGGTTCTTTCACCCAGTTAAAGACATGATATTATTTCCCGAGTTAAACAATCATTAATATTGATTTTTGGGAAGATTAAAACCAATTGGAGATTTAGTGAATCTTCAATTAGATTGAAATGATCGAGAATGGAGTATCACCAGTTTTGCTCCAAGCAATAGTTAAATCTTTAATTAGATTTGAACGTGAAATGGTGATTGAATTTACCGATAACACTGTGGTGTTAGATATGAAGTATTACCAGTTTTACTTCATGGGATGAATACGTTGGGGTTGGGAAATTTAACAAATGATTACTTCGGTAAGGTTCGCTAATCCCGACTAGTTTGGATAAACCATAATTTGGTTTGAATTGATATTCAAAAGAAGATTAAAGAATAAATTTAAAGAATCTATCTTTGATAAAACTAATGGGAAGCTTTCCCAAAGTATAAGATTATTTGAATAAAAGAATATTTTGAATTGGAATGAGGCATAGGTTGTGTTTGCATAATACTTGTTAATTATATACGCGAGTTATTCAAGAAGACCGGGTTTATCCCATTCTAAATAACTGATTCGACGACATGTCGAGGATGAAGATGGTGGTCGAAGACCGGAGGTCTTCACATCGTTTGGATAATTACTAATGATCTTGATTGGGCTGTACACCCAAGAGGAGAGAATCAATTGGTGATCGTCCAGACGTACTTGGAGATCGATGGATATGTGAGGTACAAGGTGCCTTCGGTTTCGTTCAGATCCAGAACGGACTTGTAAATGGACTGTGTGTCTGACATTGGATATCATTCTGTGTGATTGATAGATATCTGTTGCATGGAGTGGTTTTCCTGTGTGGCATGCTAAGATGCAAATGATCAAGGCTTTTGTTGGAAAGCAAAGTCTTGTGGTTAATGATCAAAGCACCGCCTGTGTGGCATAGCTTTGTGTAGCGTTAATTCATGAGCCTCACAAGTGACACCCCATCTCCATTAAGGTCACTCACAAAGGGAATGCCTTAATTTTGGTGGAGCGTTTATTGTGTATAGAACAGAAAAGTAAAGAAGACAGATAAATATATTGGTACTTGGAAAACACAAACCACTTTTATTGCAGCGGAGAAATAGTTTGGTTACATCACGTCAAAAACCAACTACAAAACCAAATACACTTATTATCCATCTTGACAAATGAGTTCTGAGTACATAAATAAAAGACATAACCCCAACATAAAATAGCCATAAATAAGATAGGCTGAACTTTATTTCAGCAATCCAAGCAACTTCCAAAAGAAAGAGATAAAGCTGTCCAAATCAAGCTCCATTAGTACTAGTCCCACCCAGAGCACCTGGGGGGGATGGAAGAAAAGAGGTGGAAACAAAGGGGGTCAGACATAAAGTCTGGCGAGTGCAATAACTTTAACAATATAATCATTAAAGTTACTAGGATAAGGCATAACTGGAAAATAAGGAAATGACTGTGAACAAATGGGCATGACAGAGCAAACAAAGGAAATAAGATGAACAAAGATAACGTTAAAGGCGAACCTAATCACTATAAGATAATTACTACATTGCACCACACCAAACACCCTTAAAGTTGATCTAGCCTACAAAACTTAATAATAATGGTAGTTTCATGTACTCCTGGCTGCCTTCATAGGTGTCGTCTGCCCCTATCTCCACTAGGTGTACCCACTACCCCCATTCGATCGGCTCCCTAACTCGTAGATACCCGTGCTGGCCCCCACAGTGGGGTGTATCACTCCCCAAAGTGGCAACCCGATACCACTAAAAATGCACGGCTTATATCTACACGATGCAACAACGTCTTACCTACCAGCCCGGGGCCACACATGCACATGACCCCGTTGGACTTGCATTTCCACCACTAAACCATTTTGACCTCTTACAATCAAACCCAGTACACGTGTCCCGTCCTCGACTTTGGTCGAGCCCTCAAAGATACTTAATGGGTTACTGGTCTGATAAGGGCCACCCCCCATGCCTGACTCAAGCCGTCCACCTATGCTTGGTCCCCACTAATGTTTTCCCACTTAACCCCATTCTTATTCATGTCTTCTTACATGTTTCACTCTTGGTTAAGTGCATATAATAGTATTTCAAATGCCACCCAAGGCACCCTCTTTATTTCACATGACACCCAAGGCACCCGCTTAACCCCCCATGTCCCACCACATGTTTATCTGGTTAAGTGTTTCTTAATTTATTAAAACCGTAACCTTGTAAAGACCTCCCACATTAGACTGGCATTTGTGGCTGCTGGATTTGCCGGGCGGGTCCGGGCAGTCTTACACCACAAACGAGCCTAACCTCGTGTCTTTACAACTGTTACGCATTTAATTCATGCCTTTGACCTCTCACATTAGACTGGCATTTGTGGCTGCTGGATTTGTCGGGCGGGTCCGGGAAGTCTTACACCACAAAAGAGTCTAACTTCGTGTCTTAGGCAGTTTATTATTACACGTCTTTATTTAAACCCAATTTGGATTAATATCCCTCCTCAACTTTGTAAAATAAATTCCAATTTATTTATGTCCATAATTGTCTCTTAAAATTATGTCCATAAATACCAATTTTTTTCCAATTAATGTCTTAAATTAATTATATGCCTTTTTAAGGCCATTTATGCCAATTCTCAATATGTGTATATTCAATATTACCCCCATCGTCCCCACGTTGTTCGTTCGCTTATCATGATATATATATATATATATATATATATATGTATATATGTATACTAGACTAGCAATTAGTCTAATGACATAAAAGGGAAAAAACATCGCAAATTTTCATAACACACAAAATGGATCTAACTTACGAATAAGGATTTCAACATATCTTGCATAAACTTTGTATTGTCATGAATCTAAACATAGACCTTAAGGTGTGAACTTGCAGGTATGAACATAGTTTTCACCCAAACTTGTATAGGACATTGTCACAAACTTGCATAAAACTTTGTATGTCATAGATCTAAATCTAAGGTGTAAACTTGCATATATGTGAATCCAATTTCTACCTAAAATTGCATATAGTCACTTTATTTGGTTCACATGTAAATTTGTTTACAATTCACATAGAAACTAGCATATAATTTGCACCAAAACTTGCATATAAAATGATTTCAAACATGAATCATGTTGAACATAGGTGATTGGGCATATACAAAGGGATCCACAACAAAAACTATCATTATGAACAACTAGCATATATTCACAAAATATCACATTTTTCCCAATGTTCCACAAACATAGCCATATAACCTAAATTATAACTCAACCTAATTAACTTGTTAATTATCTTATTAAAAAAATCGAACTCACAACTCAAAGAAGGTCTTGAGTTCTGGGATCTGTGTTTTGAAATTGATTTAGCTCGCCTTTGAAATAGACAAATTTGTTGTTGTTGTTGTTATAGACTTGAGTTGAATTGAGTTGATTAGCTTTACTTTTCCTCTAGTTGGTGGCGGCTACTCCAGGTTGCAGGGTGATAGCATGACGGCAATGGTTCTAATTTTGATTGGGTTTTAGGGTTTGAGTCTACATGTGTTTATATAGAGATTAGGATTAATTTAGGCCATCCGATCAACCTAGAAGAAGCCTGAACCATCCAAAAAGACAATTCAGCCGTAATGACTCAGAAGTAGCTCAGAATTGGTCTTAATTCAAATCTGACCGAGAGGGGGTAGGTCGACCCCCAGGTCGACCTACAGGGTAGGTCGACACTATGGCCGACCCCATAGTCGACCTGGCCTTAGGCGGGAAATTTCCCGCCCTACCCAGTTATAAGTCTGGATTCGTTTTTGAATTTAAATTTGAATTTTCTGGAAACTTCCGACAACCATAACTTCTTCATACGAAGTCCAATTTACGCAAACTCAGACTCTATCTCAACCATAATTCCGAGACAAACACAATGGCGTAACCCGTTTCCCTTGATTCTCACATTTAAAATTAATTATTCCTCGATTCGTTAGTTTATGTTAACAGAAAACACGGGGTATTACATTCTCCCCTCCTTAAAGGATTTCGACCCCGAAATCTTGAAGTTACGAAGAATACATATCCTATCATCCAATCATCCATCTACTCAACCATCAAACACAGGCATCCATTGTCCTTAAAAGACTTCTAATGCATTCATGTTTGTATGCACAGTGTGTGTATATGTCCGTATCTAATGTAAAATCAGGCGGTCTACTGATTCGTTTGACCTCCTTAATGCAAATTATGATAGTGCCATGCGTCCATTATGTATGTAAAAGATCCCTAAATGATACATATTATTTATACATGCGTGCGCAACCATTCATCCGAATGCAGCATCCATATGATAAAACAACCATTGTACATCCATTAATCTAAATAAGCACACATTTATATGCACTATGAAAGTAATTGAGCCGATCTAGTGCCTAATGTGTGTGTATATGTATCCAAGAGCAACCACTAGCAAACACTTGCATCCACTAGCATCCATCAATCATAACATGTTTCAAATACATGTTTACATCCATTGGAATCCACTTAAGGATAAAAAATATGACCGAGGAGATACACTAAAAAGTTAGATACAAGCTTGAAAAAACTTAAGGTAAAAGAGATCAAATTTGTACCCTCAAAAAGAAAAGGGTAGGCTGCACGTATTTTGGCCTCAGTCTCCCAAGTCGCATCTTCCTCGGCGTCGCTCCATTGAATTTTGACAAGCTTAACTTCACGGTTGCGTAGCTTTTTGACTTCCATCCCTAAGATACGAGTTGGAACTCTCCTCACAGTCGCTTCTCGATCCACTTCGACTTCCTCTAGTATGCTTGGCTCCAAAACTTCTGCCGACTCATGTGAGCACTTTCGTAGCTGAGAGACGTGAAAAACATTATGAACTCCAGCCAGTCTTTCAGGTAGCTCTACGCTGTAGGCCATCGTCCCAATCCTTTTGATGATAGGAAATGGTCCTATAAATCGTGGTGCCAACTTTCCTACGGACCCAAAGCGGATGACATTCCTCAAAGGAGATACTTTAAGGAACGCCTTATCCCCAATCTCAAACTCAAGGTCGGTCCTTCTCTTGTCTGCGTAGGATTTATGTCTATCTTGGGCAGTCTTCATTCTCCTTCGTATCAAGTACACTTTCTCTGAAGTCTCTCTAATCATGTCCGACCCAAGTATAAGTTTATCTGTGGACTCCCACCAACAAGTTGGTGATTGACATGGCCTTCCATATAAAGCTTTGAAGGGTGCCATGCCTATAGTGGCTTGGTAGCTATTGTTGTAAGCGAATTCCACCAAAGGGAGATGATATTCCCAAGATCCTCCAAAGTTAAAAATGCACACTCTCAAAAGATCTTCCAGTACACTGTTCACCCTTTTCGTCTGACCATCGGTTTGAGGGTGATAGGCTGTGCTTAAACATAGTTGTGTGGCTACGGCCTCTTGCAAACTCCTCCAGAACTCGCTTGTAAAGACAGGGTCCGGATCACTCACTATGCTGGTGTGACGACCCCAAATCCCGATGAGACGGTGCAAGGGTAATCTTTGGAATATAACACATAAACAGATAACAGCGGAGCATAAATAAATAAATATACTAGATAATGAACAAATAATACACTAGATAAACGAAATCATCAGAGTTACACGGTATATAGGATCATACTTAGTACAAATACAGTTTAGCTATACATAAATGTCTACAGCGGAAAACAAACATAATATGTACAATAGGAGCTGAACAGCATAAAAAGATATAAATGATAGAATCCATCATCAGCTCCAGCTCTCCAGAAAGAGCCTGCTAAATCCTGAATACAAGGCTGCCCGTGTAGAAATAGGGGCACCCGAGTTTGCAAGTGAAACAAACTACGAGTCAGTCATGGGACTGGTATGAGAAATCTACTTAACACACTTTACAATATGGCTAATCACAGGTATTGCCACTTTCGCGGAACGGGTTTACTCCATTGGATTGCTAGTGCTTTAAAACAAATAAATCTTTTAAACATCGCAATGCTTTTTATAAAAATGAAGCCATTATAAGACTCAGTTCCCATCACACAATGCAACACAAACAGGAGGATAGAGTTTTACCTTATAATGGCCAAAATATGCTTGATATGAGCAAAACAAATCGTTTGATGTTATTGCTTGTGTATATATGTTTCAAAAACAATTTCAATCATAATTATCAATCAAAGACGACATGGGTACCATATATCATGTCGCCATATATATATATGTACAATCAAAACCGCACGATGTTGTATTTGGAAATTGGATTTCCGTCATGAACCGAGGCCAGGGATCGTCCTCACCGCTTCGAGACTGTCTATCCCGAGTCTAAGGACCCAGACTCAAGTGGGCCCTTGGATCGTCAGGGTCGGTCCACCGATGTGGATTAAAATTCCTGAACACTGCGTTTCCCCGCCCTATGCGGCGTAAACTGGTCATCTCTGACCACACCATCAGCTCCGAAGAGACCGAAGCAAACCGAGGCCTCGCTTTCCATCATCCACATAAGTAAAATACCCGGGCGTGTAAAAGCCAAAGCACCACTCCTAGCTAGAAGGAAACGCATGTCCTCCCTGATGTCCGTCTCCCGTTTCTGGCTCATACCGGGGTGTGAGGCTCGCGAAACTACGCTATACACAAAGCTACACCACACAGGTCGTGCTTTGATCATCAACCACAAGACTTTGCTTTTCAACAGAAGCCTTGATCATCTGTCACTTAGGCGTGCCACACAGGAAATTCACTCCGTGCGACTGATTTCTATCGATATATAACCTCTGGGCTCGTACGTCTCAGAGAAGGACGTTAAGCAAGAGAATAAATCTCCGCCGCCAAACAGATATATATTTAATAGAGATCAATCAGCACAGAACAAAATCCAATGTCAGACACACAGTCCCTTTACACATTCGTTCTGGGTCTGAACGAAACCGGAGGCACTCAATACCTCGCATATCCGTACAATCAACAAGTACGTCCGGGTGGCTACCACTTCAACCCCGTCAAGGTAGCTACTCATATCTTGAGCATCAGTAGCACCACTCCATTCGACGTGAAGATCATCGGTCTTGCACCGTCTTCATATCTTCGACTTTCACTCGTCGATTCATTATTTGAAATGATAATTAACTCGGCCTTTTCAAATAATTCACGTATATCTAGAATTTTTAAATCAATTCTTTTCAATGGTTAAATTATTCAACATCACCAATTCTGTTCTTTAATGTAATTTTCACACCAAACACATTCAACCATCAAATATCATATCAACCGATCAAATTCAGTTTATTTCCATTCCATATCGTTTATAATATTTTATCACGATTTATCGCTATTTTTATTTATTTAAAAATAACCAATTCATTCAAACGACGCTTCAGGCCATAACGCGACCATGGCGCTGTTTTTCTCCAGATTTGATTTACACATATCTGAAAATCTAACCATTGGATCTTCAAAAAATTTATATCATTAGAAAGATCTTTTCAAAATGAATCCAACGGTTTCAGTTTTGGGAAAATCCGACGGTCGGATCTCCCGCACTAATCGTTTGAAGTTACGATTTCAAAATACGAACTGCAGCATCGTTATTCGATTTAATTTAATTATATATATATATATATATATAATCGAATCTGGCACTGTTTTTCTTCAGATTTGAATTAAACATTCCAGACAATCCAACCGTTGGATTTTCATAAAATTGGTGTCGTTGGAAAGATATTTCCAAGGCGAACCCGACGGTTGTGGTTTCAGGAAGATCCGATGGTCGGATCTCCCGCACTAATCGTTTGAAATCACGATTTCAAAATACGAACTACAGCGTCGTTATTCACTATATTTTAATTATCTTTATGTAAATATATATAAATATAATTCAGTTTCGATTTCAAAACCATATCCACCTTATAGATTTGATAAAAATGATAGTTTTATCATAAAAAATATTTATTTCACACTTCACCATTTTTAACACTTCATATTCACAATAAAAATGTAGATTTTATTGTTCAATCCATATATTCAACCCATGAATGTTTCCGACTTCACACACACGATAAAAATACGATTTTTATCATTCTAGTCCTTTGTTCAACACATGAATATTTCGTATAATTCATATACATAATAAAAATGTGATTTTTATTGTAAAACAATTTATTTCAAAACACGATTATTTTATATAGTCTGTACTTAAGGTAAAAATGTTATTTTTGATTGTTAAAACAATTTATTTAAAATACTAATATTTTATATAGGCTATATATATAATAAAAATGTGATTTTTATTGTAAAACAATTTATTCATCACGTGAACTTCATTCAACACATGAATTTCTATTCAACACACGAATATTGTTTCAACACATGAAAATAATTCTAACACATGAGTATTATTGAAACTTTCGGCAGCATAACGACAGGGTAGTTAAAACCGGGACCATATCGAAGTACGGCTCCTCGCTCTACCTTAAAACCTTGCGGTTTTTGACAATGGGGATTCATGCATCTAGTTTGCACGCAGGCGACATGTATTATTTTCTTTTCCATAATCTATTCTAATTTTGATTTCAACCACAGATGGGTATTTTTCAACCACAATCAATCAATTTCAACCACAAACAATTCTAATCAACCATTCGCTATCAACCAATTTTCACACCAATCACAACCAATAAATATCGTCCATGTTCTGTGGACGAGGGGAGTATATATATATATATATATATATATATATTCGTTTATAAATATATTTCAATTCACTTCAATTCATTTCAACGCACATATAATTTTTACAATGCATATATAACTTATACATCGAACATACAACTTATACAACGCTTATACATGAGGTGTACAACGCTTATATAACTCATACATCGACTATATAATTTATACATCGTTGTTTTCCATCGTTTATAAATTAGAAATCTCACATTGGGTTCCACTCCACCAAAAATAGCAGAAGGCTTAGAAAAATATGCAGTCTCTTCTAGAATGTAGAAGACGTCCACACGAGTCCACTGTCTCTTCTTTCACAGAATTTCGTCAAGAAATGAAAAAGATATGCTTTTTACAGTAAAATCATAAACGGTAGCGCTTAGAAGTGCTATTAAAACAATTTAATATATAACAGTCGTTATACCTCAGGTTGGGTTCGAAACTAGGTCACTGATTTGCACTCAATCCGTTCAGTTTGAGGACGATCAGATCCTACCACCTCGAAGAGCTTTAAGAGGCCTTGCCAGCGCTGTGGTTGCATGGGGATCGACAGCTCAGGGAGGGAGATCGACGGCTTTGAAGTCGGCGTCTTCCTCACGTTGGATCTCGAATAGCTCGCGATGGTTAAGGGCGAAAGTGTACTGATTTAAAGAGGAGGGGCGGCGCTATGAAAAGCTCCAAAGGGGCAGGCGCTTTTGATTCACGGATTGGAAGAAAAAGAGGAGGGAAGTAAGAAGCTGAAGGCACCGTCGATTTTGAGAGCGTCGAGGAAGAAAGCGAAGAGAGAGGATATGAGATGGTGAAATCCTATTGGCCAAGTATTTTATATTTATTTTATATTTATTTTATTCAGAAAATACTACTTTATCCATACGAACTCCAATTCCAACCCAACGACTGTCGCCCCTAGCTAAATACCCCCATTCCGAACACAATGGGATATGTTTCGAAGGCCCATTCGACTGTTTCAGTCAGTTTTCCTTCAAATTAAAATATAAAACATTCAATATTTAATTTGAACGTACATTTCAATTTGCCGGGGCCACGTACTGATTCGAAAAATTCCAGAAAAATAAATCTAGCTATATTTTGACGATATAGTCCCAACAAAACTAGTTTCGTCGAATTCTGAGACCGTTTGAAAAATGGCCCATTTCTGGTCGACCCAATTTAATAGAAATCGACCAAACACATTTTCCTTTACCACGCTCACATACTAGCTTCAAAAATTATGAAATTTGAAACCTAGCAATAACTTTATATCCCGGATCCAACAAAAGTGGTTTCGTCGAATTCCGAGATCGTTTGCAAAATGGCCATTTTCACGGCCTATACAAACTCCATAGCGACCTCTCAGAAAATTCATTTAGCCATAACTTTTGCTTCCTGCTATGAAGCTCCGATTTTTCAGATTCGTTAGAAAGGTATTCACTAACAGATTTAAATATTTTTGGTTTCACTCAAATCCGTTTTGTTTTGCATCCGGTACAATCAGTCAAAGTTTGAATTCAATTTTCGAAACTATCGCGCCATTCCACGCCTTGTTTATAATTCAAATTAATTCTATTCATTTTCAACATCGATTCTACCATACATTTCATCGTTATTATTTAAAATATTTATTTTAAATACTCAAAATTCACTAAAATAGCCCATTTAAAAATTTTAAATTGGTTCAGATTTTATGGGTTGTTACAATCTCCCCCACTTAAAACTTTTTGTCCCCGAAAAGGAACAAAGTCGAAAATGGTTTGATTAATCAACTCTACTTTCATTCTGGCTTCCATTCTCCAACTTTCCAGTTTATGAGAATTTTCAAATTCTTCAAAAATTTGGCTAACACCCGGAATTTTCGAAAAATTTCGCCATAACCTCCTTTGTACGGGGAGGGGTTTGGAAATTTATTGGACCGTATAAGGTAACCAATAAATCCTATAAAGCATTCACATATTTATAGTGATATATTCTGGTGTTTACAGGGGAGCGTGTATAGATAATAACTCCAGAGAATAAATTCTCGTCACCCTGTCAAAGCCTGAGGGAGTGTGTATTTTTAATTGCTCCAGAGGATAAATCCTCGTCACCTCGTCCCGTGTGGGAAATAAATGATCCATGTGTCGTATCTAATGACTAGAGAGACGTGATTATTGTCAACTCCAGACCCGTGTGGGGTTTTTATTAATCTGGAAATTTATCGTTACAATTTTACATGGTCCATAACAGTCATCTGTTCAACCTGTAATATATAGTCATCGCCATACAAGCCTCTCCCTCGTATGGTAAATCTTCAACCTCGTCACACAAGCTCCAAATGCTTATGTGGTATATGATGAAGTATGCCATGTAGTGTAGTTCAAAACTAATTGTTACTATCCTATGGCGACATTTATTAATTACACACAGAATAACCAGCACTCCACATCAAATGGCATTCACAGGAGTTGATATAATAATAAAAGTGCGCATCCAACTCATTAAGGTTTACCTATTTGTCGGGCACGCAAATAAAATCTTTACTCAACAGCTAATCCATTTACTTGTTCAAACATTTATAAGGCATATGTATATAGTTCTGTCTATTTTTAACTCTGTTCACTGTGTGATTTAATCGAATAAATTCTATCATTCATTCTCTTATTGATTAAATTAACTATCGCTCTAATAATTTAATTAATCAAATCCGCTATCACACAACACAAACAAAAAGCAATTTGTTTTTAACTTTTCAAAATCATACAAACTAATTCATACACTCTTTTTAAATTAATCAGACTATAGAAGTAAAAGTGCACATCCATGGAAAGAAAATAACAACAAAGTAGAGAATTAAATGGTAATGCAAAGTATGGTAAATGTACCTTGCACCGGAGTCAATCAGAGATATCCACCCTGCACTTAGGATAGGCTTTCTTAATGCTCTCCTCTTTTTCCCAAGTACAATCTCGCGGATCTCCACTCCATTGCACTTTGACTAAGTGAACCTTTTTGTTCCTCAGCTCTTTGGTTTCTTTGCCAATTATCTTTAGCGGTTCTCTTCTCATAGCCAATTCTAGAGTGATTTCTATATCCTGTTGCGCTGCTTCTTCCACCATCAAGTCTGGATCATGAACGTGCTTTCGAAGTTGAGATACGTGAAATACATCATGCAATCCAGGTAACCAATTAGGCAATTTAATCTTATATGCGAGAGTTCCAATCCGTTCAAGAATAGGAAACGGACCAATGAATTTGGGTGCCAATTTCCCTGTTTTACAGAACCGGATAACTCCTCTCATTAGAGATACCTTCAAATAAACATAGTCGCCAACAACAAATGATATATATCTTCTTCTCTTAACTGCATAGCTTTTCTGTCGGCTTTGGGCGGCTAGTAATCGTTTCTTAACGAATTCGACTTTGTCTACAGCATTGCGAATCATATCAGGCCCTAATACAAGTCTATTACTTGGTTCAACCCAACAAGCAAGGGATCGGCACGGTCTACCATACAATACTTCGAATGGAGACATTTTCAAGCTCGCCTGGTAGCTGTTATTATATGAGAATTCAGCCAAATGTAAATGGTCTTCCCATGATCCGCCAAAATCAAGAATACAAGCCCGCAATAGATCTTCCAGAATATGATTCACCCTCTCAGTTTGGCCATCTGTTTGAGGATGATATGCGGTGCTCAAGTTCAGTTTCATTTCCAATTCTGCTTGGAATGCTTCCCAGAATTTACTGGCAAAAATCGGGTCACGATCACTAACAATGCTTATGGGAACTCCGTGCAGCATGACAATTTCTTTGAAATAAATCTGCGCCGGACTTTGAGCAGTTCTATTCGATTTGACAGGTATGAAATGAGCGGTCTTAGTAAATTGATCCACGATCACCCAAATACTGTCATTTCCTTTCCTGGTCCTGGGCAAACCATCTATGAAATCCATAGAAATCTGTTCCCACTTCCCACCGGGAATTTCCAAAGGTTGCAACAATCCAGCGAGCTTCTGCTGATCGCTTTTGACTTACTGACAAGTAGTACACCGACTAACATATAAGGAGATGTCTCGTTTCATAGATATCCACCAGAAAGTGCGTTTGATATCATTATACATCTTGCTCACCCCTAGATGGATACTAAGCTTGGCTTTGTGACATTCATCCAATACTTCTCTTCGAAGTTCAGCAATGTTTGGCACACACATTCGGCCTTTCAACCTCAGGATTCCCTCATCATCTATCCGAAAACTCAAGGTCTCGCCTTTCTGCATTCTTTCTTTGATTCTTTGAATGAAGTGATCATCCTTCTGAAGAGCAGATATTTTATCAATCAAAGATGTCGTAATGATAAAACTGGCGATTATTACATTCTTTCTACTCAGCGTATCAGCCACAACATTAGCTTTCCCTGGAGTGTACAAAATCTCAAAATCGTACGCTGCAAGAAATTATAGCCAACGCTGCTGCCTTAGATTCAAGTCTTTCTGGGTGAATAGATATTTCAATGATTGATGGTCTGTGTACAGTTCGAATTTCTCACCCAAAAGGTAGTGCCTCCAGATTTTCAAAGCGAATACAATGGCTAACAACTCAAGATCATGAGTAACGTAATTCTTCTCATGCGGTTTCAGCTGATGGCTAGCATAGGCAATCACTTGACCTCTTTGCATTAACACTGCACCAAGGCCTTCTCTAGATGCGTCAGTCCAGACTTTCAAGTCCTCATTGCCATCTATTATTGTTAACACTGGAGCGGTCATTAGTTTTAATTTCAGCTTCTGGAAAGCTTCCTCACATTCTGAAGTCCAATTGAATCTCGAATGTTTCTTCGTCAGTTTTGTTAAAGAACTAGATGTCTTCGCGAAATCCTTAATGAATTTCCAATAATAACTGGCTAACCCGAGAAAACTTCTGACTTCTGTAGGCGTACGAGGCTGTTTCCAATTCTGAATAGCAGTGATTTTACTGGGATCCACTGAAATTCCTTGCTTTGACACGACGTGGCTAAGAAATTTGACTTCTTCTTGCCAGAATATACATTTGGAAAATTTTGCTTTTAACACATTCTTTCTGAGAATTTCTAACACTTGTTCCAAATGTTTTTCATGTTCGTTTTCTGATTTAGAGAAGTTTAGAATATCATCAATGAAGACAAGAACGAATTTATTCAATACTCCTCTGAATACCCAATTCATTAGATCGATGAAATAGGCTGGAGCGTTACATAAGCCGAACGGCATTACTAACCACTCGTAGAATAGGTCTGGACCTCTGAATGCTGTTAAAGGAACACACTCCTCAGCGATATGAAGCTGATGGAAACCTGTAGCTAGGTCCATTCGAGAAAATACATGTGCGCCATTTAATTGATCCAACAAATCATCAATCCGCGGCAATGGATATTTGTTTTTCAATGTCTGCTTATTCAAGTCGCGATAATCCACACACAGTCTGAGAGTACCGTCGGACTTCGGAACAAATACCACTGCTGCTCCCCAATCAGAAAAACTAGGCCTGATCAGACCTTTCCATACAAGTTGTCTAGTTTGATTGTCTAATTCTTCTTTTTCCTTCAAGGTCATTCTTCTAATAGCGTGAACTACCGGCCTTGCATTCGGAACCAAAGAGATTTTGAAATAAATTTCCCTCTGCCGAGGTAAGATAACAACTTCTTCGAACACATCCGCATAGTTCTTGACAACTGGAATATTTGCAATGTCGACCTGGATATTCTCTGTAACGACAGGAACATGTTCTGTTTGAGCAGGAGAAACATTCAATGCTGCCCAGAAGTCTTTTCTGTCAGAATTCGAACCTTCACATGGAATGCTTATATAATTTCCTGATTTAATTTTTGCCCTTACGACTCTATCGGCGCATTTAACCTCAGCTTCATACTTGGTTAACCAATCCATTCCTATAATCAGATCAAACTCTGTAAAATTCATGACAATCGCAATAGTAGGGAATCGGTAGCAGGAAAAAGAAACTAGGACCCCATAAACCCAACTAAGATCGACAGAACCCCCAACCGGATTATGAACAGTCATGGGTTCTTTGAGCTTTTTCATATTCAAGTCTAGTTTCTTAACCGCATTCTTTGCAACAAAGCTTCGCGACGCGCCTGTATCAAACAGTACTTTAACTGGAATGTTTTTGACAGTAAGCGTGCCTTATAAAACATCTGGCCTTTCCTGGCCGGATGAGGATCCAGGAACTTCCGCTACTTTATTTACCTGTGCCATTTCAGTTTTCTGTGATAGCCGGCAATTCTTCGCAATATGCCCAGCCCGGTGGCACTTGTAGCATCCCCTATTCTCTTGAGGTTTATCTTTGGATTTAAATCCTTCCTTTCCCCGCGATTTCAAAGATTTACAATTCATGGTCAAATGCCCTTACTTATTGCAGTTATTGCATGTGGCCGTGGTTTCTGATCCTTTCTCAGATATAACGTTTTCTCTATTTAATCTAGGCTTCTTTCTGACCCTAGACGTCATACTGGCCTCAAGCTGTGCACTCGCCTCTGAGATATCAGTTTCGAATTTCCTTTTGCTACTAAAATTGACTTCCTCTTCGTCTCGCAACATACCTTTCCTATCGAGATCCTCATACTGGTAGGCCATGTATATCATTTCAGAAAAAGGAAGCTTCACATGCCCCATTACTTTATTATGGTATTTTCTTTGAAGACCATTAACAAACCTCAGATTCTTCATATTTGGCTCTTGAACTAGATGAGGGGCAAAATGAGAAAGTTTATTGAATTTCTTATGATATTCTGGAATATTCATATCTCCTTTTATCAAATAGCAGAATTCATCATATAATCTCTCAGTTGCTTCGAGAGGAATAAATTTTGCATTGAAAAGCTCTTTGAACCTATCCCAGGTGATATCACCTTCTGGATTATCCTCAATAATCGAATCCCACCAGAACAAAGCTTCGTCTTTGAGTGCCCAAGATGCCAATAATCTTTTCTGGTCATCCCGCAGCTTTAAACCTTCAAAGATTTTCTTAGCGGAACGAATCCAAGCTTGAGTTTTAGCAATAGATTCTTCGCCCAAGAATAGTGCTCCACCCAGATTTCTATATTTCGTAAATAGAGCTTCAATATTTGGGTCTGAATTCCTTCTGTTTCTGGCACTCAATTTCTAGTACTTCTGCAAATAGCAGACCAAGTGTCAGGTCAACAGAAAAGATATTATAAAGCATAGAGACATATACTTGATTGTAAATGTGTCTATCGAGGTGTATTTCATTCTGTTATATTCATACTAGGATATTACTGATGTTATCTGTAATGAGTTACTCGTCCTAGAACACTACTGGTTCTATTTCTGACGAGTTCATTCATATGTTATACTCCAGACTAAGCTTAACCAAAGCTCCGATACATGTATCATGGCTCTGATACCACGTTTGTGACGACCCAAAACCCCGATGAGATGGTGTAAGGGTAATCTTTGGAATATAACACATAAACAGATAACAGCAGAGCAGAAATAAATAAATACACCAGATAATGAACAAAAAATATACTGGATAAACGAAATCATCAGAGTTACACAGTATACAGGATCATACTTAGTACAGATACAGTTCAGCTATACATAAATGTCTACAGCGGAAAACAAACATAATATGTACAATAGGAGCTGAACAGCGTAAAAAGATATAAATGATAGAATCCATCTTCAGCTCCAGCTCTCCAGAAAGAGCCTTCTAAAACCTGAATACAAGGCTGCCCGTGTAGAAATAGGGGCACCTGAGTTTGCAAGTGAAACAAACCACGAGTCAGTCATGGGACTGGTATGAGAAATCTACTTAACACACTTTACAATATGGCTAATCACAGGACCACGCCACTTTCGCGGAACGGGTTTACTCTATTGGATTGCCAGTGCTTTAAAACAAATAAATCTTTTAAACATCGCAATGCTTTTTATAAAAATGAAGCCATTATAAGACTCAGTTCCCATCACACAATGCAACACAAACCGGAGGATAGAGTTTTACCTTATAATGGCCAAAATATGCTTGATACGAGCAAAACAAATCGTTTGATGTTATTGCTTGTGTATATATGTTTCAAAAACAATTTCAATCATAACTATCAATCATAGACGGCATGGGTACCATATATCATGTCGCCATATATATATATGTACAATCAAAACCGAACGATGTCATATTTGGAAATTGGATTTCCGTCATGAACTGAGGCCAAGGATCGTCCTCACCGCTTCGAGACTGTCTAGCCTGAGTCTCAGGACCCAGACTCAGGTGGGCCCTTGGATCGTCAGGGCCGGTCCACCGATGTGGATTAAAATTCCTGAACACTGCGTTTCCCCGCCCTATGGGGCGTAAACTGGTCATCTCTGACCACACCATCGGCTCCGAAGAGACCGAAGCAAACCGAGGCCTCGCTTTCCATCATCCACATAAGTAAAATACCTGGGCGTGTAAAACCCAAAGCACCACTCCTAGCTAGAAGGAAACGCATGTCCTCCCTGATGTCCGTTTCCCGTTTCTGGCTCATACCGAGGTGTGAGGCTCGTGAAACTACGCTATACACCAAGCTACGCTACACAGGCCGTGCTTTGATCATCAACCACAAGACTTTGCTTTTCAACAGAAGCCTTGATCATCTATCACTTAGGCGTGCCACACAGGCAATTCACTCCGTGCGACTGATTTCTATCGACATATAACCTCTGGGCTCGTACGTCTCAGAGAAGGGCGTTAAGCAAGAGAATAAATTTTTCGCCGCCAAACAGATATATATTTAATAGAGATCAATCAGCATAGAACAAAATCCAATGTCAGACACACAGTCCCTTTACACGTTCGTTCTGGGTCTGAACGAAACCGTAGGCACTCAATACCTCGCATATCCGTACAATCAACAAGTACGTCCAGGTGGCTACCACTTCAACCCTGTCAAGGTAGCTACTCCTATCATGAGCATCAGTAGCGCCCCTCGATTCGATGTGAAGATCATCGGTCTTGCACCGTCTTCATATCTTCGACTTTCACTCGTCGATTCATTATTTGAAATGAGAATTAACTCGGCCTTTTCAAATAATTCACGTATATCTAGAATTTTTAAATCAATTCATTTCAATGGTTAAATTATTCAACATCACCAATTCTGTTCTTTAATGTAATTTTCACAACAAACACATTCAACCATCAAATATCATATCAACCGATCAAATTCAGTTTATTTCCATTCCATATCGTTTATAATATTTTATCACGATTTATCGCTATTTTTATTTATTTAAAAATAGCCAATTCATTCAAACGACGCTTCAGGCCATAACGCGGTCATGTCGCTGTTTTTCTCTAGATTTGATTTACCCATGTCTGAAAATCTAACTGTTGGATCTTCATAAAATTTATATCATTAGAAAGATCTTTTCAAAACGAATCCAACGGTTTCAGTTTTGGGAAAATCCGACGGTCGGATCTCCCGCACTAATCGTTTGAAGTTACGATTTCAAAATACGAACTGCAGCTTCGTTATTCGATTTAATTTAATTATATATATATATATATATATATATATATAATCGATTCTGGCGCTGTTTTTCTTTAGATTTGAATTAAACATTCCAGACAATCCAACTGTTGGATCTTCACAAAATTGGTGCCGTTGGAAAGATATTTCCAAGGCGAACCCGACGGTTGTGATTTCGGGAAGATCCGATGGTCGGATCTCCTACACTAATCTCTTGAAATCACGATTTCAAAATACGAACTGCAGCGTCGTTATTCACTATATTTTAATTATCTTTATATAAATATATATAAATATAATTCTTTCATCGATTTCAAAACCGTATCCACCTTATAGATTTGATAAAAATGATAGTTTTATCATCAAAATAATTTATTTCACACTTCACCATTTTTAACACTTCATATTCACAATAAAAATGTAGATTTTATTGTTCAATCCATGTATTCAACCCATGAATGTTTCCGACTTCACACACACGATAAAAAAACGATTTTTGTCATTCTAGTCCTTTGTTCAACACATGAATATTTTCTATAGTTCATATACATAATAAAAATGTGATTTTTATTGTAAAACAATTTATTTCAAAACATGATTATTTTATATAGTCTGTACTTAAGGTAAAAATGTTATTTTTGATTGTTAAAATAATTTTTTTAAAATACTAATATTTTATATAGGCTATATATATAATAAAAATGTGATTTTTATTGTAAAACTATTTATTCATCACGTGAACTTCATTCAACACATGAATTTCTATTTAACACACGAATATAGTTTCAACACATGAAAATAATTCTAACACTTGAATATTATTGAAAATTTCGGCAGCATAACGGCAGGGTAGTTAAAACCGGGACCGTATCGAAGTACGGCTCCTCGCTCTACCTTAAAACCTTACGGTTTTTGACAATGGAGATTCATGCATCTAGTTCGCACGCAGGTGACATGTTTTATTTTCTTTTCCACAATCTATTCTAATTTTGTTTTCAACCACATATGGGTATTTTTCAACCACAATCAATCAAACAATTCTAATCAACCATTCGCTATCAACCAATTTTCACTCCAATCACAGCTAATAAATATCGTCCATGTTCTGTGGACGAAGGGAGTATATATATATATATATTCGTTTATAAATATATTTCAATTCACTTCAATTCATTTTAACGCACATATAATTTTTACAATGCATCTATAACTTATACATCGAACATACAACTTATACAATGCTTATACATGAGGTGTACAACGCTTTTATAACTCATACATCGACTATATAATTTATACATCGTTGTTTTCCATCGTTTATAAATTAGAAATCTCACATTGGGTTCCACTCCACCAAAAATAGCAGAAGGCTCAGAAAAATATGCGGTCTCTTCTAGAATGTAGAAGACGTCCACACGAGTCCACTGTCTCTTCTTTCACTGAATTTCGTCAAGAAATGAAAAAGATATGATTTTTACAGTAAAATCATAAACGGTAGCGCTTAGAAGTGCTATTAAAACAGTTGAATATATAACAGTCGTTATGCCTCAGGTTGGGTTCGAAACTAGGTCACTGATTTGCACTCAATCCATTCAGTTTGAGGACGATCAGATCCTACCACCTCGAAGAGCTTCAAGAGGCCTTGCCGGCGCTGGTGGTTGCACGGGGATTGACAGCTCAGGGAGGGGGATCGACGGCGCCGAAGTCAACGTCTTCCTCACGTTGGATCTCGAACAACTCGTGATGGTTAAGGGCGAAAGCGGTACTGATTTAAAGAGGAGGGGCGGCGCTACGAAAAACTCTAAAGGGGCAGGCGTTTTTGATTCACGGATTGGAAGAAAAAGAGGAGGGAAGGAAGAAGCTGAAGGCACCGTTGATTTTGAGAGCGTGGGGGAAGAAAGCGAAGAGAGAGGATATGAGATGGTGAAATCCTATAGGCCAAGGATTTTATATTTATTTTTAATTTATTTTATTCGAAAAATACCACTTTATCCGTACAAACTCCAATTCCAACCCAACGACTGTCGCCCTAGCTAAATACCCCCATTTCGAACACAATGGGATATGTTTCGAAGGCCCATTCGACTGTTTCAGTCAGTTTTCCTTCAAATTAAAATATAAAACATTCAATATTTAATTTGAACGTACATTTCAATTTGCCGGGGCCACATACTGATTCAAAAAATTACAGAAAAATAAATCTAGCTATGTTTTGACGATACGGTCCCAACAAAACTAGTTTCGTCGAATTCTGAGACCATTTGAAAAATGGCCCATTTCTGGTCGACCCAATTTAATAGAAATCGACCAAACACATTTTCCTTTGCCACGCTCACATACTAGCTTCAAAAATTACGAAATTTGAAACCTAGCAATAACTTCACATCACGGCCTATATAAACTCAATAGCGACCTCTCAGAAAATTCATTTGGCTATTACTTTTGCTTCCTGCTATGAAACTCCGATTTTTCAGATTCGTTAGAAAGGTATTCACTAACAAATTTAAATATTTTTGGTTTCACTCAAATCCGTTTTGTTTTGCACCCGATACAATTAGTCAAAAATTTGAATTCAAATTTCGAAACTACCGCGCCATTTCAGGCCCTGTTTATAATTCAAATTAATTCTATTCATTTTCAACATCGATTCAACCATACATTTTGTCGTTATTATTTAAAATATTTATTTTAAATACTCAAAATTCACTAAAATAGCCAATTAAATTTTTTTAAATTGGTTCATATTTTACGGGTAGTTACAGCTGGAGGGTATCCCATGGAGTCGAACTATCTCCTTAAGATAAATGGAGGCTAAAGATGAGGCGGTCCTCCTACTCTTTACAGGTATAAAATGAGCGCTTTTCGTGAGCCTGTCCACTATTACCTAAATACCGGTATTGCCCGTTTTTGATCTAGGCAATCCGTCCATCGAGATGCTTTCCCATTTCCATTGCGGAACTTCTAGAGGATGAAGCAAACCGCCAGGCTTCTTCTGGTCCACCTTGACTTGCTGGCATATCATACATTTCTAAACAAATTCAGCTACATCCCTCTTCATGCCATTCCAAATGAAAACTCTTTTGATATCTTTATACATCTTGTCTCTATCGGTGTGTATAGTCATCATAGAATGGTGTGCTTCTTCCAGAACCATCTTCAACAAATCTCTTGCTTATGGGACGCATAGTCTTCCATCCCGTCTCAACCAACCCTTATCATCGATGGAGTATCTATTGAGGTGACTAGAAGTCTCTCCCCTAATCAGCTTATCTATCACATCAACTAGCTGAGGGTCTTCACGTTGTGCGGTTCCTATTGAGTCCAACAAAGTAGGCCGCGCCTCTAGCATTGCCATCAAGCCAGTCACATAATCAACAGAGGGTCTAAAATCAAAATTTGCTATGTACTCCAAACTTTGCCTTTCTACAATGAGAGGACTTATGGTCATCTTCTTTCTACTTACGGCGTCTGCTACTACATTGCCCTTGCCAGGAGTATAGGAGATCTCAAAGTCGTATGAGGCGAAAAACTGCATCCATCTTTGCTGCCTTATATTAAGGTCTTTCTGCGAGAAAAGGTACTTCAACGATTTATGGTCAGTATACAACTCAAATTTCTCACCTAAGAGATAGTGGAGCCAAGATTTAAGTGCAAAAACGATGGCTGCTAACTCTAGATCGTGGGTTGGGTAGTTTTTCTCATTCACTTTCAACTGCCTTCCACCATAAGCTACTACCTTCCCCTCTTGCATCAAAACAACGCCTAGTCCCGTACCGCATGCATCTGTGTATACCGTAAACATCTTGCTCTCAACTGGTAATGTCAAAACTGGGGCTGTTGTCAGGGCCCTCTTCAACCATTGGTAAGTGACTTCGTAATCCAAATCCCAAGCGAAAGTCAGGTATTTCTTCGTTAACCTTGTAAGTGGAGGTGAAATTTTTGCAAAGTCTTTAATGAACTTGTGATAAAAGCCTGCTAGTCCAAGAAAACTTTGGACTTCGGTTGCATTCTTTGGAACCTTCCAATCCTCGACCGCAACTACTTTTGCGGGTTCCACAACTAACCTTTCTTTGGACACTACATGCCCAAGAAATCTTACTTCTTCTCTCCAGAAGTGGCACTTGGAGAATTTTTCTTTTAACTTATGTGCACGGAGAGTATCGATGACTTCCCTTAAATGCAAACCATGCTCTTCTTCATTCTTCGAGAAAATCAGAATATCATCTATGAAGACCACCACGAATTTATTGAGAAATTCCTGGAACACTCTATTCATCAAATCGACGAAATAAGCAGGTGCGTTTGTCAAGCTGAAAGGCATGACGAGCCATTCAAAGAAAATGTCTGGGGTTCTGAATGCGGTCTTATCAATGCTATTTTCAGCCACTCTTAGCTGATGAAATCCGGTAGCCAGATCTAATTGGGAGAAAACTGTTGCACCTACAAGCTAATCGAACAAATCGTCTATTCTTGGCAATGGGTGCTTATTCTTCTTGGTCAGCTTGTTTAGCTCCCTATAATCAATGCATAGGCGAAGTGAACCGTTCGCTTTGGTTGCGAACACCACTGGAGCACCCCATTCAGAAATACTCCGCATTATAAACCCTTTTTCTAGCAGCTCCTTAACTTGCTTGCTAAGCTCCTTTCTCTCCCTTGGAGCCATGTGCCTAACGGGTAAAGCAACGGGTTTTGCGTTATCAACTAGATATATGCGGAAGTCTATCTTCTGCTTCGGAGGAAAGCGCTCTACTTCCTCAAAGACATCCGAGTATTCACGGACCACCCTAACAGATTGCAAATTCTCAACAGACGCGTCAAGCGATTCTAGATAACTTAGCATAATAGAATTCATGGGATTACAAGAGATTTCGAGAGTGTTGCACAAGAGAGTCATAAGCCTAACCTCTCTCTTTTCGCAATCTAGGACGGCTCTATTACTGAATAACCAATCCATGCCCAGAATTAAGCCATAGACCGTAAAGCCCAAAACATAAGCATCACATCTAAACCCAACACTAAGTATAGAAATTTTCAAATCCAAACAAATCATCGACAAATAGGCTGAGCCCCCAATTGGATTTGAAACAACTAAGGGATCCTCTACTATACTGGTGTTTAGGTGTAGTGACTCAACTAAAGTAGTACGTATAAAAGAGTGCGATGCACCAGAATCAAAGAGTGTGTGAACAGGATGATCAAAAAGATAAACTAAACTTTCAACGGAAATCGTTCTACCTCGTTCTTGCAGCGGTGGGGCCACGAGAGCCTGGACCTACCCGCTTGCCTGCCCTAGTGCCATGAGAGCCTGAATCTGCCCTCCAGAGGTAGGCCCTGCCCTCTTTCCTTTCTTTGGGCAGTCCTTAATCAGATGTCCCGCCTCGCCACAGTAGAAACAACCAGTCTTCTTCTTCCTACAGTCTTTGCTCAGATGGCCTGGTGCCCCACAGTTAAAGCATCTTTCTTTCCCTTGCCATTGTTGTCTTTACCACCCTTCTTGTTCTGCTGTTGCTTTTGTGGTTTCTTTTGATCCCCTTTCTTCTCAGGTTCCTTATTAGCATTGGCGACTTTCTCCTCTTCATGCATAAGCGCCATGTCAACCAGTCTTTCAGAGGTGGCCCCCATAGGGATGTGGGTCATAGCTAACCCATGTAGCGGCTCATTCAAACCCTAAACAAATCTCAGGGCCTTCTTTTCGGGTGTATTCACCAAGTCCAAGCCAAGTCTTGCCAACTGATTGAATTTGTTGACATACTCTTTCACTGATAGATCTCCCTGCCGCAATGCCAAAAACTTTTCCATGTATAGATTCTCTTCGACCCATGAGAGAAACTTTGCCTCAAACCTACACCTAAAATCCGGCCATGTATCAACTGGACGCTTTCCATTAGTGACCTCTCACCAAAATGAGGCCTCATCCTTCGTTAACCAGGCAGCTAACTAGACCTTTCTTCCATCTTCTACCTCAAAGATTCCAAACAATTCTTCTACCTCCTTTAGCCAATTTCGAGCTTCAACAAACGTCTCCGACCCATGAAAAGGTTTTCCGCCCATTGCCCGAAAGTCCTTGCATATCTTTGTGAAAGTATCAACACGGGAATGAGGAGAAGGAGGAGGGGGAGGAGGAGCATTTGTTGAGCCTGCGACATTGGCCCTAGCTTCCAGATACCTTCTAAACCATCCTGATATCGGTATCCCCTCGGGTTTCTCGGAAATTCCAAACATGCTGAAAAGAAAATGAAGAGATTCAAACGGAGAATTCGAAAGAAAGATATATGGCTCTTGGGGGTTATGTTTTTAAAATAAACTTTTCTCTTAAAAATACTTTCCTTAAAACATATTTTTGAAAGTATTTCTTTATAAAATGCTTTATGAAAAATAGTTTTTCAAAATATCATATCTGTTCTGGTAACCTTCAGCTCTTATACCACGTGTGACATGCCATCTCCATTAAGGTCACTCCCAAAGGGAATGCCTTAATTTTGGTGGAGCGTTTATTGTGTATAGAACAGAAAAGTAAACAAGATAGATAAATATATTGGTACTTGGAAAACACAAACCACTTTTATTGCAGCAGAGAAATAGTTTGGTTACATCACGTCAAAAACCAACTACAAAATCAAATACACTTATTATCCATCTTGACAAATAAGTTCTGAGTACATAAATAAAAGATATAACCCTAACATAAAATTGCCATGAATAAGATAGGTTGAACTTTACTTCAGCAATCCAAGCAACTTCCAAAAGAAAGAGATAAAGCTGTCCAAATCAAGCTCCACTAGTACTAGTCCCACCCTGAGCACCTGTGGGCGGGGGGGGGGGGGGGGGGGGAAGGAATAAAAGATGTGGAAACAAAGGGGGTCAGACATAAAGTCTGGCGAGTGCAATAACTTTAACAATATAATCATTAAAGTAACTAGGATAAGGCATAAGCTGGAAAATAAGGAAATGACTGTGAACAAATGGGCATGACAGAGCAAACAAAGGAAATAAGATGAACAAAGATAATGTTAAAGGCGCACCTAATCACTATAAGATAATTACTACATTGCACCACACCAAACACCCTAAAAGTTGATCCCGCCTACAAAACTTAATAATAATGGTAGTTTCGTGTACCCCTAGCTGCCTTCATAGGTGTCGTCTGCCCCTATCTCCACTAGGTGTACCCACTACCCCCATTCGATCGGCTCCCTAACTCATAGATACCCATGCTGGCCCCACAGTGGGGTGTATCACTTCCTTAAGTGGCAACCCGATACCACCAAAAATGCACGGCTTATATCTATACGGTGCAACAACGTCTTACCTACTAGCCCGAGGCCACACAAGCACATGACCCCGTTGGACTTGCGTTGCCACCTCTAACCTATTTTAACCTCTTACAATCAAACCCAGTACGCCTGTCCCGTCCCCGACTTGGGTCGAGCCCACAAAGATACTTAATGGGTTACTGGTCTGATAAGGGCCACCCCTATGCCTGACACAAGCCTTCCACCTGTGCTCGGTCCCCACTAAGGTTCCCCACTTAACCCCATTCTTATTCATGTCTTCTTACATATTTCACTCTTGGTTAAGTGCATCTAACCGTATTTCACATGCCACCCAAGGCACCCTCTTAATTTCACATGCCACCCAAGGCACACACTTAACCCCCCATGTCCCACCACATGTTTTTCAGGTTAAGTGTTTCTTAATTTATTAAAACCGTAACCTTGTAAAGACCTCCAACATTAGACTGACATTTGTGGTTGTTGGATTTGCCGAGCGGGTCCGGGCTGTCTTACACCACAAACGAGCCTAACCTCGTGTCTTTACAACTGTTAAGCATTTAATTCTTCCCTTTGACCTCTCACATTAGACTGACATTTGTGGCTGCTGGATTTGCCGGGCGGGTCCGGGCAGTCTTACACCACAAAAGAGTCTAATTTCGTGTCTTAGGCGGTTTATTATTACACGTCTTTATTTAACACCAAATTGGATTAATATCCCTACTCAAGTTTGTAAAATAAATTCCCAATTTATTTATGTCCATAATTGTCTCTTAAAATTATGTCCACAAATAACAATTTTTTTCCAATTAATGTCTTAAATTAATTATATGCCTTTTTAAGGCCATTTATGCCAATTCTCAATATGTGTATATTCAATATTACCCCCATCGTCCCCACGTTGTTCGTTCGCTTATCATGACATATATATATATATATATATATATATATTAGACTTCAGTTAGTCTAATGACATAAAAGGGAAGAAACACCGCAAATTTGCATAAAACACAAAATGTATCTAACTTACGAATAAAGATTTCAACATATCTTTCATAAACTTTGTATTGTCATGAATCTAAACATAGACCTTAAGGTGTGAACTTGCAGGTATGAACATAGTTTTCACCCAAACTTGTATAGGCCGTAGTCACAAACTTGCATAAAACTATGTATGTCCTAGATCTAAATCTAAAGGTGTAAACTTGCATATATGTGAATCCAATTTCTACCTAAACTTGCATATAGTCACTTTATTTGGTTCACATGTAAACTTGTGTACAATTCACATAGAAACTATCATATAATTTGCACCCAACTTGCATATAAAATGATGTCAAACATGAATCAGGTTGAACATTGGTGATTGGGCATATACAAAGGGATCCACAACAAAAACTATCATTATGAAGAACTAGCATATATTCACAAAATATCACATTTTCCCCAATGTTCCACAAACATAGCCATATAACCCAAATTATAACTCAACCTAATTAACTTGTTAATTATCTTATTAAAGAAATCGAACTCACAACTCAAAGAAGGTCTTGAGTTCTGGGATCTGTGTTCTGAAATTGATTTAGCTCGCCTTTGAAGTCGACAAATTTGTTGTTGTTGTTATAGACTTAAGTTGAATTGAGTAGATTTGCTTTACTTTTTCTCTAGTTGGTGGTGGCTACTCCAGGTTGCGGGGTGATAGCATGACGGCCATGGTTCTAATTTTGATTAGGTTTTAGGGTTTGAGTCTACATGTGTTTATATAGAGATTAGGATTAATTTAGGCCATCCGATCAACCTAGAAGCAACCTGAACCATCTAAAAAGACAACTCATTCCTAATGACTCACCAGCAGCTTAGAATTGGTATTAATTCAAATCTGCTCGAGGGGGGGTAGGTTGACTGTAACACCCCGTATGTTGAATAACTTGTTATAATATGAATCAGGGCATAATTAAATTTTAAGATTTGAATCAGGGGAAACGGGCTATGCTATTGCATTCGTCTCGGAAAAATACGCAAAATAGAGTCTGAGTTTTTGTAAATCGGAGTCCGTATGACCCAGTTATGGCCCATGTAAGTTTTCAGAAAATTCTAAGTTCAAAACAGATTTAAATTTTAGGTTCAAAATTCGAAAATCAGGCCAGGCGGACTGGGCAGGAAAAATCCCGCCAGCCACCCCAAGTCGACTGGGGAGTCGACTTGGGAGTCGACACAGCAGGACCCAAGTCGACTGGCCAGTCGACTTGGGAGTCGACACAGGTGGCCAGGTAGGTTTGGCCTGGATGCACTGTTTTGGCTGTTGGGCTGTGTTTGGGGGCTTGTGACGAAATCTGATGGCTCTAAACTAATCTAGGGTTAATCTAAGGGCCTAAACTACATCCTAAATCTATAAATACACCCTAAGACTACCCTAATCCATACTAAAAATAGATACAACGTCATCATGCCGTCAAAATGCAACTTAGAAGGAGCCTCCACAAATTAGAGAGGAAGATAGCTTCTCAAATCAACTTCTAATCAACTCTAGCAACTAAATCTTCTTCATAGGAGTGCTAATCAACAAGCTGTGAGTTTCTATGCCTTTAGCAAGAAATTGCTAAACTAATTATGATAGGATGTAACGAGGTCATGGTTATGAATGTGGATCAATGCAAGTTATGTTATCATATGCTATGTGCTCATGATGCTAGTTATGCAAGTTTTATGCTATATGTCCATGATGCTAGTTATGCAAGTTTTATGCTATATGTTCATGATGCTAGTTATGCAAATCATTATGATAAACATTGATCCATTATGACACCATGTTATGCAAGTTTGGTGTTTGATTATATGCAAGTTCATATATGACATGTTATGCAAGTTTGGTGTTTGATTATATGCAAGTTCATATATGACATGTTATGCAAGTTTGGTGTTTGATTATATGCAAGTTCATATATGACATGTTATGCAAGTTTGGTGTTTGATTATATGCAAGTAACATGTGCAAGTTTACACCTTTGTATGATATGCATACATATGCAAGTTTACCCCTTTGTATGTCATGCATATATATGCATGTTTACCCCTTTTTATGATATGAGTAACATATGCAAGTTCATCCCTTTTTAGACCTATGACATGTATGCAAGTTTATCCCTTTATGATAGGTCTATGACATGAACATCTATGCAAGTTACCCTCTTTATGACATATGTGATTCATGCAAGTTTGGGTTGATTATTTATGCTAGTTGGGTTTGATGCTATGGTCATATATGCAAGTTGACACCTTTAAAACCCATGTTGATGCTAATGTTATGCTAAGTTGAACCCATTGTATTTGTGATGAATCTTCCCTTTTAAGTATGTCATGTTAGCGTATTACGTGGGGAACGATGGGGTTAATATTCATATTAACAAAATTGTGGTGAAATTGGTATGATGTTGCATACCATAAGTGGATGGACATAATTGAGTCAATTATGTACATCATTAAATTGGAATTAATTAGGGAAAATTAATTCAAAATATGGGGGTGATTAATTAGGTGTAATTAATCGACTAAGACACGAGGTTGGACCCTTTTGTAGCATAAGACTGCCCGGACCCGACCGACAAATCCAGCTGCTACAAATGATTGCCCCAATGTGAGAGGTCTTAGGCATAAACTAAATATGTGACAAGTGTAGAGACACGAGGTTAGACTCTGTTATGGCGTAAGACTGCCCGGACCCGACCGGCAAATCCAGCTGCCATAAAAGACAGTCTAATGTGAGAGGTCTTTACAAAGGTTACGGCCTTAATCAATTAAGAAACACTTAACCAAATAAGCATGTAGTGGGGCATGAGGGGTTAAGTGGGTGCCTTGGGTGGCATGTAGAAATCTAGTGGTTGCCTTGGGTGGCAATAGAAAATACGATTAGAATACTTAACCAAAGTGGAAACATGTAATTAAACATGATTAAAGGGTTAATTGAGATACACTAGAGGGAGCAAGCTTAGGTGGGTAGCTTGTGGGGGCCCATTTCAACCAGTAACCCATATGTATCTTTGTGGGCTCGACCCATGTCGAGGACGGGACACGCGTACTGGGCTTGACTATAAGAGGCCAAAACGGGTTAGCGGTGGCAACGCAAGTCCAACGGGTTTCATATGCGTGTGTGGACCCGGGCTGGTAGGTAAGACGTTGTTGCATCGTGTAGGTATAAGCCGTGCATCAGTGTTGGTATCGGGTTGCCACTTTGGGGACTGATACACCCCACTGTGGGACGAGCACGGATATCTACGTTAGGGAGCCGATCGCTTGGGGAGTAGTGGGTACACCTAGTGGAGATAGGGGCAGACAGCACCTATGTGGTCAGCTAGGGGTACACGAAACTACTAGTTAAATTTTCTAAGTCCTTGGGTGGGATCAACCTTTAAGTTAGGAATGACTGGTGTGGTGCTGTGTAGTAATTATCCTTGGGTGGGTAGATGCGTCTTTACCGTTATCTTCGTTCTTCCTGTGTCTAGTTGGCTGCTTAGTGTAGTCATTTATCCCCAGTCGTTACCGTACCAAGTTTATATCATACCCTAATTATTTTAATGATTGTATTGTTAAAGTTATAGGACTCGCTCAGACTTATGTCTGACCCTGTTGTTTTTTTATCTTTTTCCCAACCCTCAGGTTCTCAGAGTGGGCCTAGCACTAGTGGGCTTTGATCAGATTGCTTTATCTATCTTTTGGAGCTTGGACCATTGATGTAAAGCTCAGCTTATCTTTTCTATTATGGCTATTAGTTATGTAGTGGGATTATGTACTTATGTTTTTATCAGGATGGATATTTAGTACTTGACTCCTGTTTTATGGTTTTGTTATTGTAACCAAACATGTTTACCCTCTGCTGCAATGAAATGATGTTTTAGTTAACAAGTATTATTTATATCTGCCTTGTTGTAATTTTTCTGTTCTATATTCACTTAAAATACTCCACCGAAGTTAAGGCATTCCCTTAGTGAGTGACCTTAGCGGGTGTGGGGTGTTACACGTGGTATCAGAGCTAAAGGTTACCAGAACAGATAAAAAATTTTGGAAAAAATATTATTCTAAAAACATTTTTGAAGGAGTATTTTCAAAAACATGTCTTTTAAGAGAAAAGTTTTTGAAAGAAAAGAATAATCCCTAATAGCCATATCTTTATCTTTCGAATTCTCCGTTTTGAATCTTTCCTTTTTCGTTTCAGCATGGATGAAGATCTTAACTTTCCGGAGGGTGTAGCGATACCAGTATGGTATTGGAGATTGATGGAGGCTAGGGCCGCCGCTGCGGGTCCAGCAAATGTTCCTCCACCACCAGTTGCACCCGATCTTCCTCCCCCTCCTCCTCCTCCTCCTCCTCGCGCGGATACTTTTGCTAAGACTTGCATGGAATTTAAGGCTATGGGAGGGAAACCTTTTCAAGGATCAGAAACTTTTGTGGAAGCTAGGGATTGGCTTAAGGAAATGGAAGAGTTGATAGACATCTTTGAGATGGAAGAAGGAAAGAAAGTCAAGTTAGCTGCTTGGTTAATGAAGGGAGAGGCCTC
Source organism: Allium sativum (assembly GCA_030737875.1). NCBI lineage: Eukaryota > Viridiplantae > Streptophyta > Magnoliopsida > Asparagales > Amaryllidaceae > Allium > Allium sativum. Next base: position 670,638,469 of record CM060909.1, on the reverse strand, counting down.
GTTCTGGTGGGAGGTCACTAATGGAGAACGCCTAGTTGACTCTTGGGTGAATTTCAGGCAAAGGTTTGAGGCGAAGTTTCTTTCACGTGCGGAAGAAAATCTGTATATGGAAAGGTTCTTAACACTAAAGCAAGGAAACTTATCAGTGAAGGAATATGTCAACAAGTTTAATCAGCTAGCAAGATTTGGCATAGACATGGTGAATACACCGGAGAATAAGGCTTTGAGGTTCGTTAAGGGCTTGAATGAACCGATGCATGGGTTGGATATGACTCACATCCCTATGGGGGCCACCTTTGAGAAGCTAGTAGATATGGCACTCATGCATGAGGAAGAGAAGGGTCCCAATGCTAATAAGGCACCCGAGAAGAAAGGAGATCAGAAGAGACCTCAACAGCAACAGCAAAACAAGGGTGGGAAAGGCAACGGTGGCAAGGGAAAGAAGAAGTGCTTCAACTGTGGGACACCAGGCCACCTCAGCAAAGATTATCGGAAGAAGAAGAAGACTGGCTGCTTCCACTGTGGCGAAGCAGGGCATCTAGTGAAGGACTGCCCTAAGAAGGGGCAGAGGACGGGATCTACCTCAGAAGGACAGGTGCAAACTCTTATGGCACCAGGTCAGGCAAGGGGGCAAGTTCAGGATCTCGCGGTTCCACCGATTCAGGAAAGAGGTAGAACTATTTCCGTTGAAAGTCTAGTTTTTCTGTTTGATCATCCTGTCCGTACTTTGTTTGACTCTGGCGCATCGCATTCGTTTATCTCATCATCATTAGTTGAGTCACTACACTTAGACACCAGTCTAGTAGATGATCCCTTGGTTGTTTCAAACCCAATTGGGGGCTCCACTTATTTGTCCATGATATGTTTGGGTTTGAAGATTTCTATACTTAGCGTTGAGTTTAGATGTGATTCTTTTGTTTTGGGCTTCACAGGCTATGGGTTAATTTTGGGCATGGACTTGTTATCTAGTAATGGTGCCGTTCTTGATTGCGAAAGGAGAGTTGTTAGGCTCATGACCCGCTTGGGGAACACTCTCGAGATCTCTTGTAATCCCATGAATTCTGTTATGCTAAGTTATCTTGAATTGCTTGACGCTTTGGTCGAGAGTTTGCGATCTGTTAGAGTGGTCCGGGAATACTCGGATGTGTTTGAGGAGGTGAAGGGCTTACCTCCGAAGCGGGAGATAGACTTCCGAATATATCTGGTGGACAATGCTAAGCCAGTATCTTTGCCAGTGCGCCACATGGCTCCTCGTGAGAGGAGGGAACTCCATAAGCAAGTAGGGGAGTTGCTTGAGAAGGGGTTCATAAGACGAAGTATATCGGAGTGGGGTGCTCCAGTAGTTTTTTCCACGAAGGCAGATGGGTCCCTCAGACTTTGTGTAGACTATAGAGAACTCAACAAACTTACAAAGAAGAATAGACACCCATTGCCGAGGATTGATGATCTCTTTGATCAGTTGGTTGGCGCCTCAGTGTTTTCGCAGTTGGACTTAGCCACGGGGTTTCATCAGTTGAGAGTGGCTGTGGATAGTATAGAGAAGACTGCCTTTAGGACTCCGGATGGTTTCTATGAGTGGCTGGTGATGCCCTTTGGTTTGACGAACGCCCCTGCATAATTTGTTGATTTGATGAGTAGGGTGTTCAGGGAGTACCTTAATAAGTTCGTGGTGGTCTTTGTGGATGACATCTTGGTCTTTTCTAAGAGTGAAGAAGAGCATGCCCTACATCTTAGGGAAGTGTTGGAGACTCTTCGAGCGCATAGCTTTAAGGCTAAATTCTCTAAATGTCACTTTTGGAGGAAGGAGGTGCGGTTCTTAGGGCACGTGGTCTCCAAAGAAGGGATAGCTGTGGATCCCGCGAAGGTAGTGTCCATCCAAGATTGGAAGGTTCCGAAGAATGCTACCAAGGTGAGGAGTTTCTTGGGGTTGGCTGGCTACTATAGGAAGTTTATCAAGGACTTCGCGAAGATATCAGCCCCATTAACTCGCTTGATGAAGAAGAATCTAGTTTTCACACGGGACGTAGATTGTGATGATGCATTCCAACGGTTAAAGAGAGCTTTAACCACAGCTCCAGTCTTAGTGCTGCCAGATGGGAGTAAGCCATTTGTTGTTTATACCGATGCTTGTGGGAAAGGACTAGGCGCAGTCTTAATGCAAGAGGGAAGGGTAATAGCCTATGGGGGAAGGCAGTTGAGAGTTCATGAGAAAAATTACCCTACACATGATCTAGAGTTGGCCGCTATTGTTTTTGCGCTTAAGTCTTGGCGCCATTATCTTCTTGGCGAGAGGTTCGAATTGTTCACTGACCACAAATCGTTGAAGTACTTGTTTTCTCAAAATGATTTGAACTTAAGACAACAAAGATGGATGGAGTTCTTAGCATCCTATGATTTTGAGATAGTGTATACCCCTGGCAAGGGTAATGTGGTGGCAGACGCCTTAAGCAGAAAAAGGTTGTCTTTGAGTCCATTGTTCGTTGAACGACGAAGCTTGGAATTTATCTCAATGTTTGACTTCAGACCTTCCGTTGACTATATACCCAGTTTGCTAGCATCCTTAGAGGTCAGACCTACTCTTTTGTGACGGATTGGTGAGGCACAGCGGGACGACCCACAGTTGGTTGAGTTAGTGGAGAATCTCATAAGGGGGGAGTCATCCAGCCATTTGAGTAGGTACACCCTAGATGGTAAGGGGTGGTTGCGTAGAGACGGTAGACTTTGTGTACTGCAAGACGAGGGTTTGAAGAAGGCTGTTCTTGATGATGCACATCGTTCGAAGATGACCATTCATCCCGGTGGGGACAAGATGTACCAAGACATGAAGCGAGTTTTCTTTTGGGCCGGTATGAAGAAGGATGTGGCCGAGTATGTCGCTAGATGTTTGGTGTGCCAACAAGTGAAAGCGGAGCAAAAGAAACCCGGTGGGTTGCTTCACTCATTGGAGGTTCCGCAATGGAAGTGGGATAGCGTCTCGATGGATTTTATCGATGGATTACCGAGATCGAGGAAGGGTAATACGGGAATTTGGGTTTTGGTAGACAGACTTACTAAGAGCGCCCATTTTATACCCGTGAAGAGTAAGAGGACTACTCCATGGCTAGCTTCAGTCTACATTCGAGAGATAGTTCGGTTACATGGTGTACCTTCTAGCATAGTGAGCGATCGAGATCCTATCTTCACTAGCGAGTTTTGGAAGAGTTTGCAAGAGGCGGTAGGGACTCAGTTGTGTTTGAGCACCGCATATCATCCTCAGATGGACGGCCAGACCGAGAGGGTGAACCGTATTCTAGAAGACCTTTTGAGGCTATGTATCTTAGATTTTGGAGGTACATGGGAAGAGCATCTTCCATTGGTGGAGTTTGCGTATAATAACAGCTTTCAGTCTAGTACTGGTATGGCTCCATTCGAAGCTCTTTATGGAAGGCCTTGTCGGTCACCTACATGTTAGTGGGAATCTACGGATAAGATCTTGCTTGGGCCTGATATGGTTAGAGAGACTTCGGAAAAGATTGATTTGATTCGAAGAAGGATGAAAGCGGCGCAAGACAGACATAAATCCTACGCGGATAAGAGGAGGACAGATCTTGAGTTTGATGTTGGGGACATGGTCTTTGTCAAAGTATCTCCATTATGGAATGTTGTTCGCTTCGGGTCCATTGGGAAGTTAGCACCAAGGTTTGTAGGGCCGTTTCCTATTAAGGAAAAGATTGGACAGATGGCATATAGAGTATAGTTTCCCGAGAGACTTAGTGGTGTACATGACGTATTCCATGTGTCGCATTTGAGGAAGTGCCTACATGAGACCGCAGAGGTGGTAGAGCCGAGCTTGCTTAGAGAAGTGGATGTAGAGCGTGATGCGATGATTCGTCGAGCTCCTACTCGCATCCTTGGGTCAGAGACTAGGAAGTTGAGAAACAGAGGGGTTCAACTAGTCAAAGTGCAATGGGGAGATGATGAGAGCAACGCTACTTGGGAGACAGAAGTGAAGATGCGTTCATTGTACCCTTTCCTTTTCGAGGGTATGTCTTTTAACTTCTCCTTTATCGCTTACCTTGTGCTTATCTTATCTTTAGTATGTCCTCTCGTTGGTACTTTTGACTTTAGATAGGTAAACCTATGGTTTAAACATGTGTTTGAGACATGTTATGTATGATGGATACATGTGGATGCAAGTGTTTGCAAGTGGTTGCTCGTGGATGCATATACACACACTTTAGACACTAGATCGGCTCAGTCACTTCATATTGCATATTGCATATAAATTGTGTGTATGTAGCTAGTTGATGGATGTATAATGGTTGCGTTATCATATGGATGATGCATTTTTATTGTGAATGATTGTGCACTCATGTAGATATAGTATGTGTCGATAGGGTTCTTTCGCATACATATTGGATGCATGGCACTATCATGGTTTGCATTAAGGAGGTCAACTGAATCAGTAGACGGCCTGATTTTGCATTAGGCAGGGAACATATACACACACTTTTTGCAAATGTTCATACGTCATTATAAATTTTAAGGACAATGGATGCCAATGTTTGATGGTTTAGTAGATGGTTGTTTGGTTGGTAGGATACGTTCTTCTTGACTTAGAGATTTCGGGGACGAAATCCTTTAAGTAGGGGAGAATGTAACACCCCGTATGTTGAATAACTTGTTATAATATAAATCAGGGCAGAATTAAATTTTAAGATCTGAATCAGGGGAAACGGGCTATGCCATTGCGTTCATCTCAGAAAAATACACGAAATAGAGTCCGAGTTTTTGTAAATCGGAGTCCGTATGACCCAGTTATGGCCCATGTAATTTTTCAAAAAATTCTAAGTTCAAAATTCGAAAATCAGGCCAGGCGGGCTGGGCGGGAAAATTCCCGCCAGCCACCCCAAGTCGACTGGGGAGTCGACACAGCAGGACCCAAGTCGACTGCCCAGTCGACTTGGGAGTCGACACAGGTGGCCAGGCAGGTTTGGCCTGGATGCACTGTTTTGGCTGTTGGGCTGTGTTTGGGGTTGTGACGAAATCTGATGGCTCTAAACTAATCTAGGGTTAATCTAAGGGCCTAAACTACATCCTAAATCTATAAATACACCCTAAGACTACCCTAATTCATACTAAAAATAGATACAACGTCATCATGCCGTCAAAATGCAACTTAGAAGGAGCCTCCACAAATTAGAGAGGAAGATAGCTTCTCAAATCAACTTCTAATCAACTCTAGCAACTAAATCTTCTTCATAGGAGTGCTAATCAACAAGTTGTGAGTTTCTATGCCTTTAACAAGCAATTTCTAAACTAATTATGATAGGATGTAATGAGTTCATGGTTATGAATGTGGATCAATGCAAGTTATGTTATCATATGCTATGTGCTCATGATGCTAATTATGCAAGTTTTATGCTATATGTCCATGATGCTAGTTATGCAAGTTTTATGCTATATGTTCATGATGCTAGTTATGCAAATCACTATGATAAACATTGATCCATTATGACACCATGTTATGCAAGTTTGGTGTTTGATTATATGCAAGTTCATATATGACATGTTATGCAAGTTTGTTGTTTGATTATATGCAAGTTCATATATGACATTTTATGCAAGTTTGGTGTTTGATTATATGCAAGTTCATATATGACATGTTATGCAAGTTTGGTGTTTGATTATATGCAAGTAACATGTGCAAGTTTACACCTTTGTATGATATGCATACATATGCAAGTTTACCCCTTTGTATGTCATGCATATATATGCATGTTTACCCCTTTTTATGATATGAGTAACATATGCAAGTTCATCCCTGTTTAGACCTATGACATGTATGCAAGTTTATCCCTTTATGATAGGTCTATGACATGAACATCTATGCAAGTTACCCTCTTTATGACATATGTGATTCATGCAAGTTTGGGTTGATTATTTATGCTAGTTGGGTTTGATGCTATGGTCATATATGCAAGTTGACACCTTTAAAACCCATGTTGATGCTAATGTTATGCTAAGTTGAACCCATTGTATTTGTGATGAATCTTCCCTTTTTATGTATGTCATGTTAGCGTACGTGGGGAACGATGGGGTTAATATTCATGTTAACAAAATTGTGGTGAAATTGGTATGATGTTGCATACCATAAGTGGATGGACATAGTTGAGTCAATTATGTACATCATTAAATTGGAAGTAATTAGGGAAAATTAATTCAAAATATGGGGGTGATTAATTAGGTGTAATTAATCGACTAAGACACGAGGTTGGACTCTTTTGTAGCATAAGACTGCCCGGACCCGACCGGCAAATCCAGCGGCTACAAATGATTGGCCCAATGTGAGAGGTCTTAGGCATAAACTAAATACGTGACAAGTGTAAAGACACGAGGTTAGACTCTGTTATGGCGTAAGGCTGCCCGGACCCGACCGGCAAATCCAGCTGCCATAAAAGACAGTCTAATGTGAGAGGTCTTTACAAAGGTTACGGTCTTAATCAATTAAGAAACACTTAACCAGATAAGCATGTAGTGGGGCATGAGGGGTTAAGTGGGTGCTTTGGGTGGCATGTGGAAATCTAGTGGTTTCCTTGGGTGGCAATAGAAATTACGATTAGAATACTTAACCAAAGTGGAAAACATGTAATTAAACATGATTAAAGGGTTAAGTGGGATACACTAGAGGGAGCAAGCTTAGGTGGGTAGTTTGTGGAGGCCCATTTCAACTAGTAACCCATATGTATCTTTGTGGGCTCGACCCATGTCGAGGATAGGACACGCGTACTGGGCTTGACTATAAGAGGCCAAAACGGGTTGGCGGTGGCAACGCAAGTCTAACGGGTTTCATATGCGTGTGTGGACCCGGGCTGGTAGGTAAGACGTTGTTGCATCGTGTAGGTATAAGTCGTGCATCAGTGTTGGTATCGGATTGCGACTTTGGGGAATGATACACCCCACTGTGGGACGAGCACGGATATCTACGTTAGGGAGCCGATCGCTTGGGGAGTAGTGGGTACACCTAGTGGAGATAGGGGCAGACGGCACCTATGTGGTCAGCTAGGGGTACACGAAACTACTAGTTAAATTTTCTAAGTCCTTGGGTGGGATCAACCTTTAAGTTAGGAATGACTGGTGTGGTGCAGTGTAGTAATTATCCTTGGGTGGGTAGATGCGTCTTTACCGTTATCTTCATTCTTCCTATGTCTAGTTGGCTGCTTAGTGTAGTCATTTATCCCCAGTCGTTACCATACCAAGTTTATATCATACCCTAATTACTTTAATGATTGTATTGTTAAAGTTATAGGACTCGCTCAGACTTATGTCTGACCCCGTTGTTTTTTTTATCTTTTTCCCAACCCTCAGGTTCTCAGAGTGGGCCTAGCATTAGTGGGCTTTGATCAGATTGCTTTATCTATCTTTTGGAGCTTAGACCGTTGATGTAAAGCTCAGCTTATCTTTTCTATTATGGCTATTAGTTATGTAGTGGGATTATGTACTTATGTTTTTATCAGGATGGATATTTAGTACTTGACTCCTGTTTTATGGTTTTGTTATTGTAACCAAACATGTTTACCTTCTGCTGCAATGAAATGATGTTTTAGTTAACAAGTATTATTTATATCTGTCTTGTTGTAATTTTTCTGTTCTATATTCACTTAAAATACTCCACCGAAGTTAAGGCATTCCCTTAGTGAGTGACCTTAGCGGGTGTGGGGTGTTACATTGACCCCCTAGGTCGACCCCCAGGTCGACCTATAGGGTAGGTGGACGCTAAGGTCGACCCTCTAGTCGACCTGGCCTTGGGCGGGAAATTTCCCGCGCTGCCCAGTTCTGAGTCTGAATTCGGTTTTGAATTTAAATTTGAATTTTCTAGAAACTTCCGACAGCCATAACTTCTTCATACGAAGTCCAATTTATGCAAACTCGGACTCTATCTCAACCAGAATTCCGAGATGAACACAATGGCGTAACCCATTTCCCTCGATTCTCACATTTAAAATTAATTATTCCTCAATTCGTTAGTTTATGTTAACAGAAAACACGGGGTGTTACATCACACCCCGGTTGTGAACCAGAAACGGGAGAGTACCTCAGGGAGAACACGCGTTTCCTTCTAGCTAGGGTGGTGTCAATGACCTACCAGCCCTGACATTTATATTATTTTCACCTGCGTGGTTATTGGATTGCGAGGCACCTCAGATATATCGGTGACTGTGTGGAGCCAACGGAGTCATTTGGCTCATTGACGCCCCAAAGGGCAGGGAAACGCAGTGTTCAGGCATTTTAATCCACATCGGTGGACTGGCCCTGACGATCCAAGGGCCTACCTGAGTCTGGGTCCTGAGGGGCGGGCTTGAGCGTCTCGAAGCGGCGAGGACGATCCCTTGCCTCGGTTCACTGATGGAAATCCAACTTCCGATACGTTACTTTGCGGTTTTGATTGTAGAGCCTAGTATGGCAACATAGTGGTATGGGGCACTTATGCCGTCTATAATTGATACTTATGATTGAAATTGTTTTGATACTATACACTTATAGTAATAATAAAAGATGAAATTTAGCATATCAAGCATTATTTGGCAATTATAAGGTAAAACCCTATCCTCCGGCTTGTGTTGCATTGTGAGATGGGACATGTGTCTTATAATAGCTTCATTGTTCTTTATTTAGCATTGCGTTGTTGTTTTATGCACTTGTATTCTTGGGAGGAAACCCGTTCCGTGTTATATGGCGTGGTCCCTTGATTTACCGAACTTTAAAATAAAGATTAATAACTGTTTTAGTTCTGTAACACCCCGAATTTTCTGAGAATATTAAAATTAACAAATTCAAGAACACTTAATTTTTAGAAGAAGAATTAAGTGAAATGGGTTGTGCTATTACGTTCAACTCAAAAATTTTGTCGAGATAGACATTTGGTTTGCATAAAACGGATATTTTTTGAAGAAGTTATCAAGCCTTGAAGTTTGTATGCATATGAGAAAAAAATATATATAGATATATATAAAAATTAAATAAATAAATATGCAAAAAATTCAAAACAGCGAATCAGGAGTGGGAATAACCGAACCGACCCATTTTTGAAGTCGATCCGAGCCTCGCTGGGTGGACTAGGGGTTGATTCAGGGTGTTTGGCTATCAACCCATGGGTCGATTCACTCTAAGGAAGATGTGGCATCTAATTGGTTCTCATGGTTCAGGGTTAATCTAATGGTCCTAAAACGCTCTCTACAACTATATAAGGACCCTAAACCTAAAACATAATTCTATTATTCACTCTCATCTAAACCTAGCCGCCACTAAAACCAAAATCAAATTAAATCTAATCTAATTCAACTAAGAGAATTAAACGATCTACATCAAAGGCGAGCAATTTAGTTTCAGAATACAGATCCCAGAACTCAAGAATTCCTTTTTGTTTGTAAGTATAGTTACCTTTCAGATGTGAATAAATTAAAGATGTGGTTTGTAATGAATTGGAAAATAGAATTTGAACCAAGTTGTATGTGATTGATGATGCGAATTCATGTCTAATTCTTGCGATAATTTGGTCATGTATGTCTTGGAATGATTGTGGTTTATTTGAACTTATTGTATCATGTGGAAATTGGTGATAAACTTATTTTGATTTGGGGAACGAAACCAACATACCACATATAAGTTTGACAATCCTTTCATGATGTGTCATATGCAAGATACATGTTTTATGTTAGTCAAGATATATATATATATATATATATATATATATGTTCATATGCAAGATACATGTTTTATGTTAGACCCAAGTCAAGATATATATATATATATATATATATATATATATATATATTCATATGCAAGTTTCATGTTCTGTGTTAGATCCAAAAATTAGATCTATATTTATATGCAAGTTTGTAAATTGGATTCATGCAAGTTCATATGATCATTATTGTTAGATCTAGTTCACATCTACATTTTAAAGTTAAACTTATACATGCTCTGGAATGTACATGTCATGATTTCCCTAAATTATGCTAGTCTATAAACCAAGTTGTGTTCACCTATGCCTAGATCTACATGTTCACATGCTTAGGCTTATGCTAGTTCTATCCAATCTAATTGCAAGTTTCGTGAGACATGTTAATTTAAATTTACATGACATATGTTTGATTAAATGTTACCTTCTTTTACCTCTTGTTTATAAATTAGGCTAATTTGCGGGCCCAATGACTTTATGTGGTTAACGCAAACATACAATGGGGGTAACGTTGGGAAAAACTTGAAAATTACACATAACTGACATATTTGGCTCATAGTCATGTAATTAACGAGTGGCATAAAAATGGTATAGTTTTTATGCCAAAAACCATGAACTTGAATTAGAGGGAAAGTGGGCCATGACAATAAATTGTTGACAAATTTGCATATAAGCATAAAAGGATAAATATGTAAATTTACAAAAGACGAATATGCCTAACACGAGGTTAGACTGAGTTGTGGTGTAAAACTGCCCAGAACCGACTGGCACATCCAGTGACCACAACAATACCATCTAATGTGGGTGGTTAGTGCATTGAGCCCAAAAAGGACCCGAGGTTAGACTGAGTTATGGTGTAAAACTGCCCGGAACCGACCGACACATCCAGTGACCACAACAATACCTGTCTAATGTGAGTGGTTGGTGCTTTAATAAAGCTAAGTCAAGATTGGTAGGGTTAAGTCAATTAAGGAAACAGTTAACCAATTCAACATGTTATCTAAACTGATGGGTGAGGTTAAGTAAATTTAGAACACTTAACTGTTATAACATGTTAATTTGACAAGCGGGTGAGGTTAAGTAAATTTAAAACACTTAACTGTTATAACATGTTAATTAGACAAGTGGGTGAGGTTAAGTAAATTTGGAACACTTAAATGTTATAACATGTTAATTAGACAAGTGGGTGAGGTTAAGTAAATTTAGAACACTTAACCTTTATAACATGTTATTAGACAAGTGGGTGAGGTTTAATAAATTTAGAAACACTTAACCAATATAACTTGATTTATGGAAAGGTTAAGTTTTAAAAGGGGGAAACACTTAACCAATATAACTTGATTTGTAGTAGGTTGAGTTAACACAAGAAGGCAACACTTAACCAAAGTAACATGACACGTAGGTGGGTTAAGTTATCTTGAATTGATTGATGACACTTAACCAATACAACAAGATGAATACATGGGGTTAAGTTAACAAGAAACACTTGACCAATATAACTTGATGAACGAACGGGGTTAAGTTAATAGGAAACACTTAACCGATCCAACATGATAAGTAAGGAGGGTCAAGTTAATAAGAAATGCTTAACCAACATGACATGGTGAATGAGTGGGTTAAGCTAACATCAGCGGACAACACTTAACTGATATGGCGTAATGTGCAGGAGGGTTAAGTACATATCGGGTTGGTGGGTAATATTAGTAGATATAGGTCCACAAAACTTAACCATTAAATAAACATGCTTGAATCAGTGGAAGGGTTAAGTACATATCGGGTTGGCGGGTAATATTACTAAATATAGGCCCACAAAACTTAACTATTAAATTAACATGCTTGAATCGATGGGAGGGTTAAGTACATCTCGTGTAGGTGGGTAATACTACTACATATAGGCCCATAAAACTTAACCATTTATTAAAAATGCTTGAATCGATGGGAGGGTTAAGTACATGTTGGGTTGGTGGGTAATATTAGTAAATATAGGCCTATAAACTTAACCAATAGGAAACCCTAGTAATGGGGGCCCATTTCAGCAGTAACCCACATGGATGTATCACACTACCCTGAACTAGGAAGGGTGGGGCAAGATTACTGGCCTGATTATAAGCGATCAAAGCAACGGCAGGGGGTACATCAGTGTAGGTTCCGATGGTTTACGAGCGTGCACGTACTCCGGAGTGGGAAAAAGCAGGCACTGGGAACCAATAGTTATACACTGTGCATCTTGAATCGTGTCGGGTCGCTATCATAAGGATTGATACACCTTATGGTGGGACCAGCACAAGGTGTCTACACGCAAGAGAGGGCCGATTGACACAGACACATGGAACATGAATACAAGTAGGGAGTCGATCGATAGGGTAGTAAGGGTACATCTAACATGTTCATGGCAATTAGGCTGATTGAGGTGGAATCCTAACGATAGATGTACACCTGAAGGCTACCACAATTATGGGGGTTAGGATCACGATTATCATTTTATACAGATTACTAGTTGGGACACTAGTTAGGTGGTGCAGAGATAAATATAAAAATCATATTAACAGAGTAGTAGCGAAGAAGAGAAAAAGTAGAAGCGCATTCAATTCACCTTGCACTTATCTTGTCTTTAGTTACCTTGTTTTTATGGTATTTTCCTATTTTTGGTTTATTCATGTCATGATCCTTTATCTTGTTTGCATGCTGAAAGATCACTGGACTTACCAGACTTATGTCTGACCTAGTTTGTTTTTCGCCTCTTTTCTTCCGTTCCCCCAGGTAGTCAGGGAGGGAATAGCTCAGCCTAACTTGGACCTCTTCTCTTTCCAAGCTTGAAGATTAGATGGTATATCGCTTTGGACTCTCTCTCTTCCACTGCTATGGCTGGTTCCTGCTTTATCGGGGAAAATCATTGTTTTTATGCTTCTTTTATTCTTGGAAGTTTTTAAATCAAGACAGAAGTTCTATGTATTACATTTAAGTATGATTGAGGAAATTGATATAAAAGCTTGACTGAATTAAGTTGTTTATAAAATGACTTTATTTTCCGCTGCTTTATTTGTCTGTCTTATAATTTATCTGCATCTTTTACCTATAATGCTCCACCGAAGTTAAGGCATTCCCTCTGTGAGTGACCTTAACGGAGATGGGGTGTTTCACTTGGTATCAGAGTTGAAGGTTACCAGATCAGATAAAAGATTTGAAAAATTATTTTCAAAACGGTTTTAAAAGAAGCATTTTCAAAAGAAAAGTTTTGTTTTAAAGGCGTATTCCCCAAAGCCATATGCACTATCTTTTGATCCTCTGTTTAATCCTTGTTTCCTTCTTTCCTGAGTCTCTGGGGCTCCTGGCTTTCTAGGAAGTAACCTCATCGCGGCATGGTTCCGTAGGCTCGACGAGACTACGACACTTGTCAAAGGGCAAATAAGTGCCCAACTTCCATCTATAGCCGTAGTAGTTTAACCTACGGCAAATTTACTTTCGAGCTTTGTAGGATTCTCCGTGTGATGGAGACAACTTTTGAGAGACCTGTCAATAAGTTACACAAGGACGACAAAGATGAAAATGAGGGAGTTTGGCTAAGGAGCACAACACAAGGATGAAGAACTCATGGATGTGGACTTGGTTCACAAAGGAAGGGAGGAAAGAATAGTAAAACCTAAAACAAGAGGAAATATCTTTATTTTGGTATAACGGGTCGTATAATTAAGGGCAATGGTAAGAACAAAAGACAGGATTTTCCGGAAGGCAAGTGCATGCTCTCACCACCAGCTTACCTGAGAGAGAGGTAGTAAGGTTTCTGTTGAAAAATTTAGTTTTTCTTCTTGATCATCTTGCTAGTACTCTTTTTGATTTTTGCGCTTCGCATTCGTTTATATCTACTTCCATAGTTGAGTCTCTGCACCCTAGAGCTTGTATAGTAGAGGATCCCATTATTGTCTCAAGTCCAATTTATGGTTCGGCTCATTTATCTGTGGTTTGTAAGGATTTGAGATACTTATGTTTTTGGTTTCATGGGCTATGGGTTGATTCTAGGCATGGATTAGCTAGCTAGTAATTGTGAAAGGAGGATAGTTAGACTTTCGGCTTACCTCGCGAATACCCTCGAAATTTCATGCAATCCTAAGGGATCAGTTTGTCTTTGCTACCTAGAATCACTTTATGTATTTATCGAAAATTTTCGATCTGTTAGAGTAGTCCATGAGTACGCAGATGTTTTTTTGATTAAGGTTAGGAGTCCCCCCCCCCTAAAAACTCGAGATAGACTTCCGCATATATCTAGTTGACAATGCAAAGCCAGTTATGCGATCAACGATAGTTTTGGAGCAGGATTGGCGAGGATAGCCAGAGTCGGTTAAGTGCTCAATTTTTTGGTTGTTTTACTAGTATCATCTCACATAAATCGTCCAAATTCGGAGGAGGTTTTCCTTGGGTGCTTGTCTAATATTGGATTAGGCCTTTGGGGCTTGTACTTGAAGGATGCCAAGTTCGACTAGGATGGTTTGCGTAAGAGATATCGACCCTCAAATTTGTGACATGAGGGATAAGCTAAGTAGAAGAGAGACCCTTAATCATCTTAGTATATACACTTGGTATCATGGTCAACTTCTGTTAATCTTGGGAAGATAGTTCGACAACATTGGATACCCTCTAGCATAGTAAATGATCGAGATCCTATCTTTACTGTGGGTTTTGGGAATGGAGGTCAAGAAGCTTCACAATCATGAAGTTAAATTAGTTAAGGTACAGTGGAGTGAAGCTCAAAGAAGATGCGACTTAGAAGACTGAAGAATAGATACACACATCATACCCTTTTTGAGGGTCTATCCTTGATTCCTCCTTTTTCTGTAATATTTATTTGCATGCTAGTCTTTATCTTTTAAGTATATCCTCTCGGTCCTATCCTCGATCCTTAGGTAGAAGTCAATGGATGAAAACATGTGTTTGAGACATGTTATGATTGATGGTTGCAAGTGGTTGCAAGTGTTTTCTAGTGGTTGCTCGTGGATGCATATACACACATTAGGCACTAGATCGACTCAGTCACTTTCATATTGATTTTGAGTATGCATATGAATGTATTTGTATATGGATTGAAACTTGATGTGTTATCATATGGATGTAGCATATGGATGAGTGAATATGCACACATATAGTATTTACATGATTAGGGATATTTGCATACATATTGGATGCATGAAACTCTCATGATTCACATTAAGGAGGTCAACTGGATCAGTAGACCGCCTGATTTTGCACTAGATAAGAGACATATACACACACTCTGCATATGTTCATATGGCATTAGAAGTCTTTTAAGGACAATGGATGCTTGTGGATGATGGATGAGTAGATGGATGATTGGATGTTAGGATGCATTCTTCTTAACTTGAAGATTTCGGGGACGAAATCCTTTAAGGAGGGGAGAATGTAACACCCCGAGTTTTCTGAGAATATTAAAATTAATAAATTCAAGAACACTTAATTTTTAGAAGAAGAATTAAGTGAAATGGGTTGCGCTATTACGTTCTTCTCAAAATTTTGGTCAAGATAGACATTTGGTTCGCATAAAACGTATACCTTTTGAAGAAGTTATTAAGCCTTGAAGTTTGTATGCATATGAGAAATATATATATATATATATATATATATATATTAAATAAATAAATATGCAAAAAAGTTCAAAACAGCGAATCGGGAGGGGGAATAACCAAACCGGCCCATTTTTGAGGTCGACCTGAGCCTTGCTGGGTCGACTAGGGGTTGATTCAGGGTGTTTGGCTGTCAACCCGTGGGCCGATTCGCTCTAAGCCAGATGTTGCATCTGATTGGTTCTCATGGTTCAGGGTTAATCTAATGGTCCTAAAACGCTCTCTACAACTATATAAGGACCCTAAACCTAAAACATAATTCTATTTTTCACTCTCATCTAAACCTAGCCGCCACTAATACCAAAATCAAATTAAATCTAATCTAATTCAACTAAGAGAATTCAACGATCTACATCAAAGGCAAGCAATTCAATTTCATAATACAGATCCCAGAACTCAAGAATTCCTTTTTGTTTGTAAGTATAGTTACCTTTCAGATGTGAATAAATTAAAGACGTGATTTGTAATGAATTGGAAAATATAATTTGAACCAAGTTGTATGTGATTGATGATGAGAATTCATGTCTAATTCTTGCGATAATTTGGTCATATATGTCTTGGAATGATTGTGCTTTATTTGAACTTATTGTATCATGTGGAAATTGGTGATAATCTTATTATGACTTGGGGAACGAAACCCTCATACCACATATAAGTTTGACAATCCTTTCATGATGTGTCATATGCAAGATACATGTCTTATGTTAGTGAAGATATATGTATATGTTCATATGCAAGATACATGTTTTATGTTAGTCAAGATCTATATATACGTTCATATGCAAGATACATGTTTTATGTTAGACCTAAGTCAAGATCTCTCTCTCTCTCTATATATATATATATATATATATATATATATATATATATATATATATATGTTCATATGCAAGTTTCATGTTCTGTGTTAGATCCAAAAATTAGATCTATATTTATATGCAAGTTTGTAAAGTGATTCATGCAAGTTCATATGATAATTACTGTTAGATCTAGTTCACATCTATATGTTAAAGTTAAACTTATACATACTCTGGAATGTACATGTCATGATTCTTCTAAATTATGCTAGTTTATAAACCAAGTTGTGTTCACCTATGCCTAGATCTACATGTTCACATGCTTAGGCTTATGCTAGTTCTATCCAATCTAATTGCAAGTTTCGTGAGACATGTTAATTTAAATTTATGTGACATATGTTTGATTAAATGTTCCCTTCTTTTACCTCTTGTTTATAAATTGGGCTAATTTGTGGGCCCAATGGCTTTATGTGATTAAGGCGAACGTACAACGGGGGTAACGTTGGGAAAAACTTGAAAATTACACATAACTGACATATTTGGCTCATAGTCATGTAATTAACGAGTGGCATAAAAATGGCATAGTTTTTATGCCAAAAACCATGAACTTGAATTAGAGGGAAAGTGGGCCATGACAATAAATTGTTGACAAATTTACATATAAGCATAAAAGGATAAATATGTAAATTTAGAGAAGACGAATATGCCTAACACGAGGTTAGACTGAGTTGTGGTGTAAAACTGCCTGGAACTGACCGGCACATCCAGTGACCACAACAATACCTGTCTAATGTGGGTGGTTAGTGCATTGAGCCCAAAAAGGACACGTGGTTAGACTGAGTTGTGGTGTACAACTGCCCGGAACCGACCGGCACATCCAGTGACCACAACAATACCTGTCTAATGTTAGTGGTTAGTGCTTTAATAAAGCTAAGTTAAGATTGGTAGGGTTCAGTCAATTAAGGAAACACTTTACCAATTCTATATGTTAAATAAACTGATGGGTGAGGTTAAGTAAATTCAGAGCACTTAACCGTTATAACATGTTAATTAGACAAGTGGGTGAGGTTAAGTAAATTTAGAACACTTGACCGTTATAACATGTTAATGAGACAAGTGGGTGAGGTTAAGTAAATTTGGAACACTTAAACGTTATAACATGTTAATTAGACAAGTGGGTGAGGTTAAGTAAATTTAGAAAACTTAACCTTTATAACATGTTAATTAGAAAAGTGGGTGAGGTTAAGTAAATTTACAAACACTTAACCAATATAACTTGATTTATGGAAAGGTTAAGTTTAAATAAGAGGGCAACACTTAGCCAATATAACTTGATTTGTAGTAGGGTTAAGTTAACACAAGAAGGCAACACTTAACCAAAGTAACATGACATGTAGGTGGGTTAAGTTAACTTGAATTGATTGACGACACTTAACCAATACAAAAAGATAAATACGTGGGGTTAAGTTAACAAGAAACACTTGACCAATATAACTTGATGAACGAACGGGGTTAAGTTAATAGGAAACACTTAACCGATCCAACATGATAAGTAAGGAGGGTCAAGTTAATACGAAATGCTTAACCAACATGACATGATGAATGAGTGGGTTAAGTTAACATGAGCGGACAACACTTAACTAATATGGCGTAATGTGCAGGTGGGTTAAGTACATATCGGGTTGGTGGGTAATATTAGTAAATATAGGCCCACAAAACTTAACTATTAATTAAACATACTTGAATCAGTTGAAGGGTTAAGTACATATCGGGTTGGTGGGTAATATTAGTAAATATAGGCCCACAAAACTTAACTATTAAATAAACAAGCTTGAATCGATGGGAGGGTTAAGTACATCTCGTGTTGGTGGGTAATATTAGTACATATAGGCCCGCAAAACTTAACCGTTTATTAAAATGCTTGAATCGATGGGAGGGTTAAGTACATATCGGGTTGGTGTGTAATATTAGTAAATATAGGCCCACAAACTTAACCAATAGGAAATCCTAGTAATGGGGACCCATTTCAGTAGTAACCCACATGGATGTATCACGGTACCCTGAACTAGGCAGGGTAGGGCACCGATTACTGGGCTGATTATAAGCGGTCAAAGCAGCGGTAGGGTGTACGTCAGTGTAGGTTCCGACGGTTTACGGGTGTGCACGTACTCCGGAGTGGGAAAAACCAGGCACTGGGTACCAGTAGTTATACACTGTGCATCTTGAATCGTGTCGGGTCGTTATCATAAGGATTGATACAGCTTATGGTGGGACCAGCACAGGGTATCTACACGCAAGAGAGGGTCGATTGACACAGACACATGAAACATGAATACAAGTAGGGAGCCGATCGATAGGGTAGTAAGGGTACATCTAACATTTTCATGGCAATTGGGCTGATTGAGGTGGAATCCTCATGATAGATGTACACCTGAAGGCTACCACAATTACGAGGGTTGGGATCACGATTATCATTTTATACAGATTACTAGTTGGGACATTAGTTAGGTGGTGCAGAGATAAATATAGAAATCAGATTAACAGAGTAGTAGCGAAGCAAAGAAAAAGTAGAAGCTCATTCAGTTCACCTTGCACTTATCTTGTCTTTAGTTACCTTGTTTTTATGGTATTGTCCTATTTTCGGTTTATTCATGTCATGATCCTTTGTCTTGTTTGCATGCTGAAAGATCACTGGACTTACTAGACTTATGTCTGACCTAGTTTGTTTTTCGCCTCTTTTCTTCCATCCCACCCCCCGGTAGTTAGGGAGGGAATAACTCAGCCTAACTTGGACCTCTTCTCTTTCCAAGCTTGAAGATTAGTTGGTGTATCGCTTTGGACTCTCTCCTTCCACTGCTAAGGCTGGTTCATGCTTTATCAGGAAACATCATTGTTTTTATGATTCTTTTATTCTTGGAAGTTTTTAAATCAAGACAGAAGTTATATGTATTACATTTAAGTATGATTGAGGAAATTGTTGTAAAAGCTTGACTGAATTAAGTTTTTTATAAAATGACTTTATTTTCCACTGCTTTATTTGTCTGTCTTGTAATTTATCTGCATCTTTTACCTATAACGCTCCACCGAAGTTAAGGCATTCCCTCTGTGAGTGACCTTAACGGAGGTGGGGTGTTCCAAGTTCTCACACCAGTCACATGACTAATCTGGAGTTTATTGTTTTAACCTAAACTCTGGGTGCCCTTAGTTTCCATGGACAGCTAGTAGTTTTGGTTTTGCAGATTTATACTCACAGGATCCTGATTTACAGGTGAAGCGATATTCGGAAAGCTCTGTATCCGTGTATTACTTTCAGTTGTGCTTTGTATTGTTTTTCCGCTGTGATGTATTTAAATGTAATTTAAATCTCTGATATTTTCTATGTAATATTTATTCATACTCTGTTATATTTTTGTATTCTGATGGAATTGTTGTAAAAAGAAATGAAATTTTCTTTTGTCTGTGTTCCGATGTGGCTTGTTCTCAACTCAATCCGGGCTTTCCTTCATGGGGAGGTTCGGGTCATGTCACCTCGTGTCTAAGCATTTCTTAGTTATGCCTACGACCTCTCACATTAGACTGACCATTTGCGGTTACTGGTTAGGCCGGTTGGTTCCGGGCAGGTTTCTACCGCAAATGGAGTCTAACCTCATGTCTCGGGATGTTTATCTTAGTCAATTGGTTCATTTACATATTATTCCAGCTTCAGGCTAGTTATGTCAATTTATTTATTTACATAGTAGGCTTTCCAATTACAGTATTCACTTTCAACAGATTTTCAGCATATTAGTCGGTTTAACAAATTAAACATCACTTAAAGTTCCATTAACATATCTCGCCTAATCATAAATTAAGATTATAAACATACATGCCCAAAATCATGGTCATAATTCACAGTATCACACATGCCCTAAGGTTTAGTCATATTTCACCATACAAAATACATTCTCCAAAAACCCCCAATCATGATTCACAGTATAGACTATGCCAAATTATAGCCTTTAATTATAGTGCATGCCAATTACCCAAAATCCCAATTTAGGCGTGTTCGCATTTAACAGTTATCCCTATCTTACTATAGGTTTTCATGCCTAAGCCATATATCAATATACACAATAATCCCCTTCTTCCAAGTCATAAACTATCATATATAATATGCCCCAATTTTAGGACTTAAACCACAACATGTACTATGGCTTACATGTTTCCAGTTCAATTTACGTCCCAAACCCCAAGCCATATTTCCAATATACTTTATGCCTCAAATCTCAAGTCATATGTTCGATACACTTTATGTTTTAAATACAACATGTGTTATGTCCTCAAATCAGTTACAAATCAGTTATGCCCAATTATATATAATTTAATACTTTTCCCAATTTTAGTGCTGGCCATGTCCAAATCATATATTATGCCCAATTATACATAATTTAATACTTTTCCCAATTTTAGCGCTGGCCATGTCCAAATCATATATTATGTCCAATTTTCCCCAACGTACGTTCATCTCTCATGAGATTTGGCTCAGGCTCGCAGTAGCCTGGCTATAAAAACAAAAAGGGAAAAAGGAAAGAAGAGGTAAAGAATGGACATAATAATATCAATGAGATAGATCCAATGGATATAGGAAGACAGATAGAAATAGGCATAATCTCAGATTCAGATTTATTACAATGTTAGAATCACAATTTAAATTTATTTCTGAAAGTAACATGAACTCACAAATTACAGAATGGTCCTGAATTTTGGGATCTGATTTCTGAATTTGATTAGATATTCCATTGATGTAGACTTTGATTGTTAACTTGAAAACTCTAATTTGATTGATTAAGGTGGAGGCTAGGTCACCTCAGGTTTTAGCAGCATATAAACGCCTATGAATTCTTGTGGAGAAAACAATAGTTTTAGGGGTCTTTTTATAGGTGTATAGGGAGATTTAGAGCCTTCAGATCAGTCCAGAAGTCATCAGAATCGTCCAGAGCAGAATACAATATCACATAGCGAATCAGAAAGCAACACGTGGCAAAACACATCATCAGCCAGATCTGGGCCAACAGGGGTCGACTCCCCTATAGGGGGTCGACTCCCCTATAGGGGAGTCGACACCTATGTCGACTCCCCCTGAGGGGGTCGACACCTCTGAGCGGGAAATTTCCCGCTCAGCCTGCTTTGACCCAAATTCGAGATTTGAACCTTGTTTTGACTTCTGGAATTATTTTATATGTCTATATACTTCCTTGGGCGTATACAAACTTCTAAGGCTTATAACTTCTTCATACGTTGTCCGATTTACGCAAACTCGGACTCTATCTCAAGCAGAATTCCAAGACAGGCTCAATGGTGTAACCCGTTTCCCATAATTCCTACTTTTAAAATTAAGTATTCTTTAATTTTTTAATTTAATATTCTCAAAAAATACGGGGTTCTACAATGATACTACTGATCCTATCTCTAATGAGTATTCTTTTATAGGATATTTCTAATCCTACCTCTGATGAATCTTTTTTTCAGTTCTTACGAGTTGTACCCCAAAGATTTGAATTAACCAAAGCTCTGATACCAGCTGTAATGACATGGATTTCACCCGGACCTATCGATCAGTAAATCGACCAAGGCCGTTTGAATCCCGCATACGCTAACTTTGGGCATACAACACATCAGAAAAAATAACAAAAAACTTTTATAAACATTATAATAATATTACATCAGAGTACAAAATATCAGAGTACATTGAATATAATATAGCGGAAGATTAATTTACAATAAACTTAATACAATGCAGTGGAACTGATAAACTAACACAGTGGAAGACTATCATGCTCTGAATACAGCTTTAAGCTTCGATCCAGAATCCTGCTTAATATATCTGCAAAATAAGCTACTTGACTGCCCGTGTGGAAAAGATGGGCACCCGAGTTTGCAAAGTGAAACAAACTACGATTCAGTCATGGGACTGGTATGAGAAATCTTACTTAACCTATTTAATAATAATCAGACTAATCATAGGACCACGCTGCTAACGCGGGACGGGTTTACTCTATTGAATTGCCAATGAATAAATAAAGTAAATCGTTAAACAACGTAATGCTTTTTAGAAAAATGAAACCATTATAAGACTCAAGTCCCATCCCACAATGCAACGCAAACCGGAGGATAGAGTTTTACCTTATAATGGTCAAAAATGTTTGATACGACAAAACGAATTTAATATTATTAGTGTATATATGTTTCAAAAACATTTCAATCATAATGTATCAATTATAGACAGCATAGCTACCATATACTATGTTGCCATACTAGTTTTACAATCAAAACCGTATGGTGTTGTATTGGAAGTTGGATTTCCATCATGAACCAAGGCAAGGTATCGTCCTTACCGAATTCGAGACACTCTAGCCCGTGCCTCAAGAACAGAATGCATCATCCCTTGGAGCCACAGGGCCAGTCCACAACTTACGTTAGTGGAATATATATAATTCCTAAACAATACGTTTCTCTGCCCTATAGGGCATAAAATCTGAGCCATTAGGGACTCAATAACCAAGGTACCACGCTTTCCATCATCCATATAAGTAAAAAGGTCTAGGCTCCATACCATGACACCACTTCTAGCTAGAAAGAAACGCATGTTCTCCCTGAATCCTTCTCCCGTTTCTGGTTCATACTGGGGTGTGAGGTTCACGAAGTAACGCTACACAAAGCTATGCTAAATAAAGCTGTGCTTTGATCATCAACCACAAGGCTCTGCTTTTCAACAAAAAGCCTTGATCATTTGCATCTTGGCATGCCACACAGACAATTCACACCATGCGATAGATGTCTATCAATATATAACCTCTAAGCTCGTGCGTCTCAGAGAAGGGTGTTAAGGAAGAGAATAAATTCTTTGCCACCAAGCAGATATATATTTAATAGAAATCAATCAACACAGAATAAAATCCAATGTCAGACACACATCCATTTACAAGTTTGTTCTAGGTCTGAACGAAACCAAAGACACCTTATTCCTCGTCCCATATGTCCAATATAGGAGAGAGATCCTCACATATCCGTCGATCTCTAAGTACGTCTGAATGATCACCACTTATTACCTTGTCTTGGGATGCCTCCCAATCAAAACATCTGTAATCATCCAAAGGATGTGAATACCTCTGGCCTTCAACCACCGTCTTCATCTTCGACTTTTAATCATCATAGTAATTATTCAGAATGAGTTGAACCCGGTCTTTCCGAATAACTCGCGTATTCTATAATCAATAATCAAGTGCTATAAAAACACATCATATGCCTCATTCCAATTTAGAATATTCTTTTGAATAAATATTCACATTATTAGGGAAAGGTTCCCATTAATTTTATCAAAAATAAATTCTTTTAAATTTATTCTTTAATCTTCTTTTAAAAGATTCATTAAAACTCCAGTTTGGTTTTAATATCAAAAATTATTACTTTATGATTATTCAACTTTAAGAAATTAATCTTGTTTTTTTACCGGGTTAAAGAACCAATATCATTTAAAACACAGCTCACAATAAACCCAAAATCATCTTCCATTAAATATGAAATTTTCACAAAAATCAAATCAATATATAATCGATATAAATTTCCATATCAGACTAATAATATAAATGGAATAACGGCAAAGCCTTTTAAATTCCATATATAATAACGGTCTTCTTTTACAGAAGCTCATCTCGATTATTATTAAATTGAATTCCATTTAATTCCAATTTAATATATTAAATTGGGAAACTTTACCTTGGAAAAAATTCCTTTAAATCTTAGTAAAAAGATTTATAAACTTCAAATCATATCTTCACTGTTAATTGGGTTAAAGAACGAATGTCGTTAAAAACATAGTTCACAATAAACCCAATTCACATTTCATTTAATTCCAATTACTAAATATAATTGGAAAATCTAATAATCTTAATTAAAAGATTTATTCTTTGTATATGGGGTTTAAGAACAGTGTTATTTAAGACACTATTCACGACAAACCCAAAAATCCAATTTATTTTATTTAATTCCAACTTAATATCAATTAATTGGAAAACTTCATTAAATCCTAATTTAAAGATTTATTCTAGTTAATAACTAGTTCATTTCAATAAAAATATATTTTTATCTTTTGAAATATGGAATTTTTCATCCAAAATCTTTTCAAATCATTTATTATGATTTTACATAATTTTTCCATATTTTTAGAAATTTTATTTAAGTCTGTACAGTCGGTTTTCAATAATGGCCACCGAACTGCATCTATATCGACCTTTTCCAAATTTTATTTGGACATAATTCCAAATCCAACCATTAGATTTCAAATCTCTTATATTCATTGAAAAGCTCTTTTCAATACGAACCCAACGGTTCTAGCTTTAGGAGAATTCGACGGTCGGAACTCCCATTACATCAATTTGAAGTTAATGGTCGAAATTCGTGAATGGTCGCTGCGTGGTGCGTTCTATTCAAGCCATTATATATATATATATATATATATATGTATATGTATATGTATGTATGTATGTACACACACATATATAATTATATTTCGTCGATTCCTAATTAAAATGTATTTTATAAATCGTTTATATATTTATTTAAAAACTATTCCAATTTCATTTTCAAATTTAAACCAAATTGAATATTTTATATCTTTATCACATTAAAATATAAATATTTTCAAAATATTAGATTTTGAAATCATTTCTTTTTGATATTCATTATAAAATGAATAAAATCGATCAATAAACCCGTTCGGGTTAAAAAAATGGCGTTTCTATACTTATCATGGCTTCGTATTTTTATAATTTTTGTGTCCATCCAAAATCGGACATAAAAATCATAATTTTATTCTTCATTGAATATGATTCTAAAATATTCTGTATTTTAAAATATTCTTTATTTTAAAAAATATTCTTTATATCAAAATATTCTGAATCAGAATGCGACTCAATCAATTAACATATAATTTCAGTTATATGGATTTCACACATCGCATGTATTTAGCAATAATGATAAATAATCATTCAACAATCCAGTCACAACCAGAGTGAATTTTACAACTATGCGAGCATTAAAATAAATAAGTAACGCTCATCATAGACTGTCAATCCATCGATTGACATATAACTAAATATTGGGACTAGTGTATGACAAATATCATCCCAATACCCGTGTGGAGTTTTCAAACAACAACAGTTTATATAAATAAATCATTGGTTAATAATTTTAACCAATTCTAGTTTTGTTTGAATTATTTTCTATTCAACCAATTTTCACTGCTTAAATTATAAATAAATATTTATAATTTTTTAATTTCAACTACCATATTAATGTTGACATTATTTTTAATACGTTAAACATTTCAACATCACAAGCACATATTTCAAGACATGATTCTTTTTATATAACAAAACATATTCTAACAAGATGATATTTCTATTTGACAAAAACATATTCTAACTAAATGATATTTTTATTAAACAAAAACATATTCTAACTAAATGACATATTTATTTACAAAATATGTTTTCTAACATAAATGACATATTTATTTACAAAATATGTTTTTCTAACATAAATGACATTTATTTACATACATTTTTCTATGTATTCCAATGACAAATAAAAGAATAATTTATCTGAATACAATTTTCTATGTATTCTAATGACAAATAAAAGAATAATTTAATTGCATAACCATTCTAATGTTTTTGATGACAAATAAAAAGAATAATTTATTTGTATAACAATAATAATATCTCTAATTACAAATAAAAAGAATATTTTATTTGCATACCTATTTTCTACATTTCTAATGTTAAAAAAAAAGAAGTATTTTATTTGAATACGTTCTATGTCGCTAATGACAAATAAAAAGATAATTCTTATCTACATGACATGTTCTATAATTCTAATGACAAAATAAAAAGTTAACTTTGTCTACATAACATGTTCAGTAATTCTTACGACAATGACAAAATAAAAAGGTGATTTTGTCTACATACTATTTCTATGTCCATATATGACAAATAAAAGATAACTTTTTTTATTTGTAACAATTCCAATATTTAACATGACAAATAAAAATGAAATATTTTTATTTGTATACAATTTTATTTTTACAGGACAAATAAAATAAATGTTTTTATTTGTATACAATTCCAATACATAACAGGAAAAATTAAAATGAAGTATTTTTATTTGTTTACAATTCTATTTCAACAAAACAATTAAAAATGATATTTTATTTTATTAACAAATTTATTTCAATAAAACAAATAAAAATGATATTTTTATTTGTTGACCATTTTATTTTAACAAAATGAATAAAAGTGATAACTTCATTTTGTTAACCATTCTATTTTAACAAAAATGATATTTTAGTTTTATCCCAAATCTATTTAACAAAAAAATGCAATTTTTTTTTAACTCAAATTTATTTAACAAAAACGTTATTTTTGTTTTAATACTTATCTATTTAACAAAAATGAATATTTTGTTTTAACACTTTTCTATTTAGCAAAAATGAATATTTTGCTTTAACACTTTTCTATTTAACAAAAATGAATATTTTGTTTTAACACTTTTCTATTTAACAAAAATGAAAATTTTGTTTTAACACTTTTCTATTTAACAAAAAATGAGTATTTTTTTAACACTTTTCTACTTAACAAAAATGAATATTTTGTTTTAACTATTTTATTCAACAAAAATGATAATTTTATTTCACTTGACATTTTCTAAACAAAATGTTATTTTGACATAACATTATCTAACAAAAATTTATTTTTATTTTAGCATAACATTATCTAACAAAATGTAATTTTTATTTTGACATAACATTATCTAACAAAAATGTCATTTTTATTTTGAAATAACATTATCTAACAAAATGTTTTTTTTTATTTTGACATAACACTATCTAACAAAATGTTATTTTTTATTTTGACATACCATTATCTAACAAAATGTTATTTTTTATTTTGACATAACATTATCTAACAAAATGTTATTTTTATTTAGACATAACATTATATAACAAAATGTTTTTTTTTTATTTTGACATAACATTATCTAACAAAATGTTGTTTTTTTATTTTGACATAACATTATCTAACAAAATGTTATTTTTATTTTGATATAACATTATCGAAAAAATGTTATTTTTTTATTTTGACATAACATTATCTAACAAAATGTTATTTTTTTATTTTATCATAACATTATCTAACAAAATGTTATTTTTATTTTGACATAACATTATCTAACAAAATGTTGTTTTTAATTTGACATAACATTATCTAACAAAATGTTATTTTTATATTAACAAAACATTTCTAACCAAAATGAAATATTATTTTACAAGAACATATAATTCAACAAATCAGCACAACCACCATCAGTCAATCAATCTAAATTTTATACAACGCACATATGTGTTTTATAGAGCATGTATACATTTATTATCACAATCACGATCAATTTAAATATATATATATATATATATTAATTTTTAAATTGAGAAATCTGACTTTTCTTTTTTACTCCTTAATTTGCAGTCAGCTCCAAATCTGTTCTGGTCAACTCCATGTTGTAGATCTTGTCCATACGATTCCATAGAAACTTGTTTCATTGATTTCTGATTTGATCTGAACAAATTACGGATTTTTAAACTTTAATTACATACTTAAGGAATAAATTAATTAAGTAAATCAGTTAATCACCCCTAAATCACGTCGTCTCTTTCCAGGAAATAATCGTTCCTCCAAACCCATTCCATCTCAACGAAGAATCCACCACCGCTCGCGCCTCAGGCCATGATTGGCCGATCAACCGCCGCCACTCCTGAGCCGCTACCTTGCTTCACCCACGGCTAGGAACCACCCAAACTCGATCAAGCTATTGTCCCAAAAATTCCATTCGAAAACAGCCACTTTAGATTCCAATTGCCTCCAAAACACCACACGATTTAGGATACCTTCCGTATAGATATGAAGATCGGAACTTTCTCCACGATTTTCCCTTAACAAGTTTTGAATAACAATTTACGGATTTGAAGAATTAAACGAATTAAATTCAGGCGATGGTGGCCCCTTATTTAAAGGATGGCGGCTGCGTGAATAAGGCTAGGGTTACGGGGGGAGGGTATTTATAATATATATTTTATTATTATTTTAATATTTAATTCCATTTTTTTTGTTCATCACTGTTAACTCCAAATCAAAACCAATGACTATCGCCCCTAGCAAAATGCCCCCATTCTGAACACAATGGGATATGTTTCGTAGGCCAATTTGACTGTTACGATATGTTTTTCTTTAATTTTCAATATAAAACATTTTAATTAAATTTGAACGTACATTTTAATTTACCGAGGCCACATACTGACTCCAAAATTTCTCAAAAAATAAATCTAGCTATGTTTTGACGATACGGCCCTAATAAAATTAATTTCGACGAATTTGAAGACCATTTGAAAAATGGCCATCTTCTAGTCGATCTAATTTGACTGAAATTGACAAAACAAGTTTTCTTTTGCCACGCTCTCATATTAATTCCAAAAATTCTGAAAATTGGAATCTAGCAATAATTTGACTTTCCAGATCCAACCAAAGTGGTTTCGTCGAAAACGAAGGTCGTTTGCAAAATGGTTATATATACGGGCTATATATTATATTAAATTCCATAGCACTATTCTGAATACTTAATTGCCCATAACTTTTTATTCCCGCTATGAAATTTCAATTTTTTGATTTGTTGGAAAGATATGTTTAAGTTGATTCTATTATTTTTGGTTTCACTAAAATTCGATTTATTTTGCATCTTGTACATTCAATCAAAGTTCAAATTCAAATTTTCAAACTGTCGCGCTATTTCTAACTCCTTTTGTAATTAAAATAAATTTATTCGTTCTAACTTCAATTAAAATAAATTTTTAGTTGTTATTATTTAAAATATATTATTTTAAATATTCAAAATCCATTAAAATTGCTAAAATAATTTTTTTTAAAATTGGTTCCAAAATTCCGGGTTGTTACACTAACAATTCCTACATGCAATCAACCAATAAAATCCCAAATGCGCGTTATACAGTAACGCGCCTTAAATGCATTTATTTTGGCAAACATATAACGTAACATACCATATTAAAAAGGCAATATTATCCACTAATGTTATCCTATAACCAGAACCGACCATTCATGTAACCAATTATCATTCATTAGCACATTTATTTCTATGTATAATAAAAGTATAAAATGCATTAAATAATAGAATTTAAACTCGAGTGTTCTTACCAATATTTTTTTTCTTCCAGCGTAGGCCTTTCCGGTCAGAGCACTGTTCCCTGTTTTCGCGATTGGTATTTTTTATGTTCTTTATTCTGGATCCTTCTTCCTTCCTCTCTTACGTCTTCTTTTCCTCTGGTTTTCTCAGTCTTCATTTCTCTCTCTCTCTCTCTCTCTTTTTTTTAAGAAAGGTTTTTATTATAGAAAACATGTGCATGCTTATGCATGCGGGACATGCAAACGGCCAGGACTAATTGGAGTAGACTGACGGTGGAAGCTTTAAAGGGAAAGGCCGACTGTTTTTGGGTTGAAGAGGGGTATGGTAATTGCATACGATTGGAAGGATAAGCACGAGTGGGAAATTACGGTTCCTGGTGGCTGTTGGTGGCGCGATGCGTGCATGTAGAAGAAACTGGGGCTAGGGCGGTCACAAAATGGTAAAGGGAATGTCACAGTGTAGCTAAGATGAAAGTCGTGAGCAATAAAAGAAAATGGGAAGGAAGTTTAACTGATGGGCGGAGTGAAGTAAAAGAATAGGAAATGGAAAGGAGAGGCTGAAGGTGGAGTTTGGCGGAAAAGTTTTGGTGAGGGCGGAAGAAGCAAAGTGGGAAGGAAGCTAGGTATGCACGTGGGAAGAAAGAAGGGGTTTGAATGGACTTGAGTGGGGTTGATAGTGAAGATCGGACTAGAGTCTGATAAGGTAGCCGAGGCACTTCACGGGGGTGCGGATGTGAGCTAGGGTGTTGCAAGATGCGGTGGGGTGCTGTGCGCATGCTCATTTTCATAGTTTCGAGCTTTTTTTTCTTGAATTAGAAATGGAGGATGAAAGTAAGGGAGTAAGAAGATGGACGAAAGAAGAAGAAGATTGAAGAGAGGAAGTTTTTGCGCAGATAAGTTTAAAAACAGTGGAATAGGTGATGGAAAGCTATTTGATTAGCACGTGTAAAACAATGGAAAAGTGTCCCCTCCCATGCTTCATTTGCTTACATGTTTCTTCTTCTTCTTCTTTTTTCTTTATATATATATATATTTTAAATAGTCGGAAGCACTATGAAGTTGTGGAGCCAAAGATGGTGATGAGAATTAGGTTTCGAAACTTGTTATGCTGCATATTTTTGTTTGCGTTTCCTTGTTTTGCCTTGTTTTTTTTCTTTTAATAATCTGGTTGCAAATTTTTATCAACCGTGTACAATGTTATCTTGAAACCTTAACATTTAAAGGCCTTAATTCCACGTAATCTCCTTTAGTTTGCGCGATATTTTTAGTTTTATTTTATAGATGGTGAATGACCGCAACTAATAATGTACCATAATACCAAAACAAAAATAAAACAGACCGGTTGATTTGTTTTGTAAAATGTCAAAAGGGATCACAGTTACCCTAAAATACGCTAGAAAAATCTATGTTTATTTTCTAAAATAAAAATCACATTAAAATTTTATAAAATATTTTAAGAATGCGCGAACTGAAACTGAACAAAATTTAAAATGAATATTTAATTATAATTAAATTTCAAATTCGAACCGTTTCTAGCAACTGAATTACAACTCATTTTGATATTTTGCCTAACGACGATACATTTTCCAAAACGAACATTGTCTTAACTAAATTACACAATAAAATTCAATTTCAATGATAATATTTAATTAAAGTTTGATCTATTAAGCATCAAAATTCTCAGGTTGTTACAATCTCCACCACTTAAGGCTTTTCGTCCTCGAAAAGGAGAGCTCGTGAAATTGTACATAAGCAGAATAAATCTTACATATAAATTTGTTAAACTTATAAATTCGTATATTAAGTCTAAAGCTTATCAAAGCAAACTCTAGGAAAAAAATTCATATGATTACATTTGCCAAAACCCTTTTTATATCCAAGCTTAATTAACTGAACTCAAATTGTTATATTGAAAGATAAAATTTTGGAGAGGTTAATTAAAGAAGTTTGAGTGTATATTCTGATTACAAGTTATAGTTCGAAACGCATTTGGAAATCTCAAAATGATTTCTCTGACTTAGAATCCCATTTTCATCTCAAGACATTGAAATACTATATATTTCTTCCATATAGATAATCATACTTTACTTCGAGATGTTCAAAACCAAATTTGCTTTCAAAGTTTCAAACATATATGATCAGATCTATATATTATTAGTTCGAGAAGTTCATTCCCATGAAAGGGCCACTGAGTACCACCCACCATACGAAATCCACTCCCTTATAACAACCCAGTTTTAGTCACAGTTACTCGAACAACCAAATCATTTCATATCCCGAAGTTGTAAATCATTTCACAATCTATAATTTACAAATACTTTAACCATAATTTAATTGTTTCTAACTATTTCAAAATATCGGGATTCAAGTCGATGAAATTTCCTTTATAACCATTCATCACATCTAGACTAGTTGGAAAACAAATTCGTTCAATAAAATTTTCGACTTCCTAGTATACAACTAATGTTTCATATTTTGAAATCAATGATCGTATTTAAACAATTCAAGCCTTTCAAATTCACTTAGTCAAGATTTTAAAAGTCATCATATCAAACTTCATAAATTTCAATTTATTTCAAAACATCCAACTATTATGCATAAGTTAAAATTCATAAAATTTTCTTTCAGCAATCAAGTTTGATACAAATTAAAACCTTTTCTATATTCTAGTGTTTTAGATTATCATTTACGCTTAGTAAGTCCTTTCAACTTCCTTTAGCTCAAAATCTAAATTATTTCAAATATTTTCAAGATTTCCAAATAATTTCCATATTTTTATAATATCTTCAAGAATTGAATTTCATATTTTAGTCGACATATTCATATAATCGAATAACCCTTTTCTTTTTAAATCCACTTAAAATCCAAAATATATATCTCTTTCATTCTTGTTCAAATATCAAATCTTGTTTAGAAAGTTTTAATTACTCAACTAATCGGAGAATCTCTTAAAATAGTTTTATTCAAAATACCATTACGCTTCGGCTGCGCTTTCCTGATTTAGCATATGCATGTTCAAGTTAGTGTTGTTTCAAACATTAATCTTAACATTTTTAGAACCCACTTCTTAAATTTAATATTTTCAAAGATCAAATTTTCCTTGCCTACTTACTATGTAAGGCCCATTTGTTGAGGTTTTGTTAACACAATTTCTTGGATAAACAAAGTTATCTAGTTTGAATTAAATCTTGATTTCGTTCTACAAAAAACACAAAGGGGTGTATACATATATGAGACAAATCAAATTTCACATGATCAAGTCATACAAAAGTTTAAATACCAAATTAGGTACCAAAAATATGTTATTTCGAATCAAAACACTTGACCAAGTTTATAAAGTAAAGGGTATGAACGATGCTAGTCAAGGACAAATGGTTCTAATTTACATGATGGAACTAACTTAGGCTAAGATAGGGCAGTCGAGCGTACTTAAGGATACAATTATAAGCATTTTATTCTTAGAATACTCGATTTTTTTTCATTAATTTTCTCTTGAGTAAATCTTACTTCAAATTCCCTTTTTCTTTGCATCGTAAGCGGCTACTCTTTAAATACTTTCTATTTAGATTACTCATACAGTTTCAACTGGGAAGAGTAGTTATCTCCCCCACTTAGATATTTGTTACAATTTAAATCATCTTTTCAAACAAATTCTTAACTTAAGCCAAAATTACCTTCAAATTCCTTAGGAAAGTTTGATTGCTAAAATCTTCTTATAAGGAAACAGTTTAACTTGCATTTTATCACTTATAATTCATGCTAAGTATAAGTTCAACTCTATTGCTTAACACTCATCGAGGAGTATGATAACTTATTTGATTTTTATGCTCAAAGTCTTTATTATAGTTTGATCAATTACTTTTTTAAAAAATTGAGCGATGTTCAACATATATGATTGACAAATAAGCTTACTTACATGCACTTCCAAAATTTATTTTTCCAAAATTTATTTTCCAATTCTTTAAGTAAGATTTACCTCTGAAATTAACATATTATCTTGGTTAAATATGTTTTTAGCTTATCTATCTTATATTAAATTCTTATATTATTTCCAATCATGTCGAAACCACCTAAGTATTTGTCGATGTCTTAACCGGAATCATATAGTCATCCCACTTTCAAAACTCGAAAATAAGTGATGATGGTGCCATGGTCATCAGTAGAATCATCCTCGAGCGACTAGAATGTGATTCTATATCTATCTAGTATATATTGGACTTTGTATATACGCGGACCAGACGTATATTCAAAATCCTTACATACTCGATAGTCTAATTGCGACGTCAAATAAAAATACTTGAAAATTCTTATTAAAAGTTATTTCTCAACATGATTTTCAAATGATTTACTTAGTTCAAAATAATTTATTTTCAAAATACGCTTTCTTAACGAAATATTCCAAACTCTCATTCTAGGGTATTCCTGACCCTATCTCTAACGAGATACTATAACTCTGATGAGTCCCATCCTTCGTTCAAAATATGTCGTACCCCGTAGCTTTGTATGAACCAAAGCTCTGATACCAACTGTAACGACCCGTCTTTTTGCCCGATTCTCGTCGGTAATTATACCAACTTAAACGTTCACAAAGACGAATTGTTATGGGTAATTACATATATTGAACAAATAATAGAACTTTTTATTACATAATACCATATTACATGAGTTACATGGAATATCAGAGTTACAACATTTACAGCGGAAGAAAAGTAAATACTCTCAGTGGAAGAAGCAGTACGATATAGCGAAAGCTCCAAACTCTAGCCAGAACTCCAACCCGAAAAGCACTCTGAATCTTCCTTCAACGGTCTATAACTGTAAAACTAAAGTACTAGCTGCCCATGTGAAAATTAGTGGGCACCCAGAGCTTAGGAAGGAACAATAAACTCCGGGTCGGTCATAGGACTAGTGTGAGAACATAAAATAATTGCTTTTAGAATTTAATTTAAAGTTGGGAAATTCACCGGACCACGCTGCTAATGCGGAACGGGTTTACTCCACGTGAATACCCGTGAATACAATTTAACAATGACTTTTGGAAAATGAAGCTATCATAAGCTCGTCCCACATCACACAATGCAAGCGCACACCAAATGGGCGAGTTTTGTCTTATGATAACCAAACATGCTTTCATACGTGAAAATCCTCTTTCAATACTATTATATAGTGTGGAAAACAATTTCGCAAATAAATGTATTAATCCTAGATGGCATAATACTTATAATATTTCGCAAATAAATGTATAATCCGTGGTGTGAGGTTTGTCGATGTCACGTCACACACAAAGTTATACTTAAATAAGAAATGCCTTGATCGTACAAGCTCATTTCATATCTCAAGATGTCACATTGTCCATTCACAACATGATCACTGATTTCTATTCATACATAACCACTTTGAGCTCATACGTCACAAATCAAATACATATCCATGGAAATCAGTGCTACGATGTCAATTAAAATGTCAAACACACCATCCATGCAAGTCCATTCTGGGTCTGAACGGAACAAAATCCGAAAACTCTCCAAATATGTTCGGACTTTCTGCCACTCCGGTAATAAGGTCATCTCTCTACTGTAGCTATTCAATAATAAAACCAATCAGCAGGTAGTCCGTTCGATGTGAAGAACCTCGGTCTTCAATTTTCGTCTTCATATCTTCATTTATTACGTCATATGGTTATTTCGAATGGTTTTCAGAAAATAAGTTCCGATCCCGGTCTTTAAAAATAACCAGCGCTTTCATATTTCAAAACAAGTGCTTTCCGTTATATATGTATACACACACATCTCTTTATCTTTTTCTAAATCTAGAAATGATTGTTTAAGAGATGATCGTTTATAGATAGTCTTTTTCTTAATGCATTACTTTCAAACAATCAATATAAACCAAGGATCACGATTTCAATATTTCCTTAATTCAAATTCATTGAAATCATTCAAAACGGATTAATTATATTCAAATCAAAGGATTCAGGACCGAAACAATTCCAAATTTAATTAAATAAAATATTTGAAAACAATACATTTGTCATAAACTAATTTTTATATATATACAAACTTTAAAAAAAAAGAGAAATGGTTAGAAATAATTACTTAACATATATTTACTTTGAAGAAGTATACAAATATAATACCTTTAAACATATACATATCTTTAAAACAAATATGTTTTATTTAAATATTTTTGAAATTAACATATAATGTTTAAATAGATAAAAACCTATATAAATATACAAATACTTTAAATTGGAATTGTTTCCTTCCCATGCCGATGACTTGCATTCATATTCATATTCGAAAAGCATATTAGTTCTAAAAAATCTTGAGTTAATCAAATCGATTCGAAGACATTCAATTTTTCTCTTTTATCTACTTAGTTCCATACTAACTTCCATAACTAACTTAACCCTTACTTGGTTAAACGATGTTATTACCATATCATTCAAGTTATTTCAAACGATTCATGCTAGATACATACGATCGGATAAAAATCAAACTTCTTATGTCTAATATATGTTTCCGTATTAAACCAATACTATAAGCGGAATTGCGGTATTTCTATAGCTTAATTCCTCAAATAATATTAGTCATCATCTACAGGACTTACATTTAAATATCTAAAGATCATTTCCATCCATTTTTACCAAATTCAAAATTTTGATTGGACTTAAGATCAAATAATACAAATTCAGGACATTTGGAAACAGACTATAGCACCGTTTCAAAATATAATTTGGATTATAATTTAGATTCCAAATTCACATTATACCCATACTTGATTCACAAGGTGATTTTCATTAACTTAATATTTATCCCACAAAATTTAGCATTTCTTAGTATTCAATTTACAGTCTAATTCACAAATACTGTATCAATAATTTAAGCGGTAATTAAGTTCAACTCAACAATCTTCATTTTGGGCTACTTCAAAATGCATTATAATCCCACTTAATGTTGATAATAACATGTTAATTGGTTTCCAAAAATCGAATTTATTTATACCACTAAATCAAATTAAAAAGTTTCTGGGTATTACTCAAATCAATATTTCATTCCATATTTTAAAATGTTAATAACATAACTTGGTTAATAAATCACTTTAATGACTCCATATAATTTAAATTAACATTATCAATTGTATTCCCTATCATAAAATGTTAATTTGGGAAAGTTATTCGCGAAATCAAATATTACCTAAATTAGCAAACGTTATCGAATCAAAGAATGTCGGTATTAGTAAGTCAATAACATTATTAATTTAGTAAAACACTACATATTCACTAATTTGTCATTTAGCTAATAAATCGTTTCTTAATTAAATTTAGAAAATTTCTAGTTTTCCGCTGACAATTCATATAAGGTCGTAGTGAGTACATATAGATCATATAAAAGTGGGGCTAGGGCGATCACAAAATGGTAAAGGGAATGTCACGGTGTAGCTAAGACCAAAGTCATGAGCAATAAAAGAAAATGGGAAGGAAGTTTAACTGATGGGCGGAGTGAAGTAAAAGAATTGGAAATGGAATGGAGAGGCTGAAGATGGAGTTTGGCGAAAAAGTTTTGGTGAGGGCGGAAGAAGCAAAGTGGGAAGGAAGCTGGGTATGCACATAGGAGGAAAGAAGGGGTCTTAATGGAATGGAGTACGGTTGTTAGTGAAGAGCGGACTGGAGGCTGATAAGGTAGCTGAGGTGCTTCCCGGTGGTGCGGATGTGAGTGAGGGTGTTGCAAGGGACGGTGGGGTGCTGTGTGCATGCATAGTTTTACAATTTCGGTTTTTTTTCCTGAATTAGAAATGGACTATGAAAGTAAGAGAATAAGAAGATGGATGGAAGAAGAAGAACATTGAAGAGAGGAAGTCTTTGCGCAGATAAGTTTAAAAACAATGGAATAGGTGATGGAAAGCTATTTGATTAGCACGTGTAAAACAATGGACAAGTGTCCCCTCCCATGCTTCATTTTCTCACATGCTTCTTCTTCTTCTTTTCTTTTTCTTTTCTTTTTCTTATATATATTTGAAATAGTCGGAAGCACTATGAAGTCGTGGAGCTAAAGATGGTGATGAGAATGAGGTTTCAAAACTTGCTCCGCTACATACTTTTGTTTGTTTTTCCTTGTTTTGCCTTTTTTTTCTTTTTATAATCTGGTTCCAAGATTTTATCAACTGTGTATAATGTTATTTTGAAACCTTAAATTTAAAGTCCTTAATCCCATGTAGTCTCCTTTAGTTTGCGCGATATTTTTAGTTTTATTTTATAGATGGTGAATGACCGCAACTAATAATGTACCATAATAACAAAACAAAAATAAAACAGACCGGTTCAAAAGAGGCCACGGTTGTCCTAAAATATGTTAGAAAAACATATGTTTATTTTCTAAAATAAAAATTACAGTAAAATTTATAAAATATTTTAATAACACGTGAATTGAAACTGAACAAAATTTAAAATGAATATTTAATTATATTTAAATTTCAAATTCGAACCGTTTCTAGCAACTGAATCACAACTCATTTTGATATTTCGCCTAACGACGATACATTTTCCGAAATGAACATTGTCTTAAATAAATTACACAATAAAATTTAATTTCAATTATAATATTTAATTAAATTTTTATCTTTTAAGCATCAAAATTTTTAGGTTGTTACAAAACATGATTAGGTCTCGCTCTCAACATGTGAAGCAGAGTATATATCTACACCTTTAGGTTGTGCTCAGGTTATATATATATATATATATATGTATATGTATGTATGTATGTATGTATATAAATCCAGTAAATTATTCACGAACAAAACATATTGATATTCGTCATCATTTCTTACGAGACAATATCGAAAAAGAAATTACTAATTTTGAACATATTTCTACTAAAAATCAAAAGGCTGACATTTTTACTGAACCGTTATTATAAAGTTCATTTATCAAACTACGTCAAGAATTAGAAATAATTTCACTTAAGGATGCTTAAGAATATTTCATGTACATAAGAATACAATAAAGTAAAATAAAATACAAATTTTGCAAAAATAAAATTATTTTAGCGTCATGACAACGATGAGTTTCAAACTTGAGTCACTTGATTACAAGTACGATATATTAACCATTTGAGCTGAGTACTTGAATTGTTTCCATCATATTAACACATAAACTTAACTCTCTTGGAACCATTCATCTAAACATCAATTAGAAACCATTAATTCAATCTTAGGCTCTAAATTTCTGCTAACCCAACACCACAAACATTTTTGGCTTGTTTCCACCTAAATATATACTTGTTTATGTTAAACTCAAAATCACAAGTGTTCTTTTTCAAATCAAATAAAGAAATTTAAACTCTCTTTAAAATGGCATCACAAAACTCAAGAATATCAACTTCTTCCTACATTTGAATAACGGTCAATAGTTCTGCTGAATCACTACATCGTCCTACTCCAACACTAGCTCATGAACCAGTGTATAAATGGGCAAACTACCGCACTAGTTTTACACAAAAAGCTAAGAAAACCCAGCGCCAGCTATTCGTTTCTATGAATATAAAGAAGAATATAGATGAGATTCATCATTATCAGCAACAGCAACTTAATCTTCAAAGAGAACTATACTTTGAACAAAAGGTGACAGCAACACGTCTTAGTTTCTTCGAACAAATAGCATTGAAATACTGTAGCTCAAAGAAAAAGGACGTATGTGAACCCTTACCATGTACAGTTAATTCTCTTTATCCATCATCTTCATATCATATGGATAATGATCCCAAAAATCTCTGGATATCACCTAAATCACATAAGCAAGCTAATATTAGTCACCATTAAAGCCTTGGGTTGAAGATACAAAAGATGATGAGAAACCTTCTAAATCTCATTAAGGCATATATATACACACACACACACTTACGTATACACACACTTATATATGTATAAGATGGATCTTACAAGAATAAGTTTGTAATAAGTTTAATAATATAAATGATTCTATTACAAAATGAAGCAAGAAAAAATTACTTTCCAGAACAGAAGTCTTTCATATTAAATCAGACATCTGAATTCCCACATAAACACAAATTTCATTCAAGATTTGGACGTTTGAATCAATAAAAACAGACATCTAAAAAAGGGCAAAAATGAACTATTTCCACCCTATATGAAAATTTCGCAAAATCAGATGTCTGTTTAAAATTTTCAAACGTTTGAATACTATTGAATCATTTTTTTAAAAGGTTATGACCACACTTTATTACCAACCACTTCATCTCCTCCATTCATTTTTCACTTTCCCCATTTCACAATAAAAACCCTAGCCTCTATTATTTCAGAAACTTCAAAAACCACAACGTCTTCACAATCAAAATCAATGGCATTTAGACAAAAATGATCAAGATAACAAGATCCGGAACCTCCTTCCGACGATCAAATTCAACAGTGGTTATGGAATGATATTGCCAAAGAAAGGTTAAAATCCATGAAAAACTCAAAAAAAAAAATCGAAGGAGCTTTTGTTAAATTTGATGCTTTCCCTCATTATCGTATTCTACAATATGCTAGACATTTCAATTTTGAATCTCTTGTTGAATACAATGTCAACAATGTGAAAATTTTCCCTTTGCATTAAACTCTTCTTAACAAACTTAAACTTAGATCACCAAACTCCTAGAAATCGAATGGATTATGTTTGGTCTTTAGCTTGTGGGAAATGAATTCTTGTACTCATTCAACGTTTAAGCCAAACTTTACATTGTGCTTGCCAAGATCTTGATATTAGTACTATTGAAGTTAATATGGAGGAAAGAGATGAAGTATCCCAAAAAAAAATATCTGATTCGTTAACTAATATGAAAGATCTTACATCCATTATTCTCCGTACCCAAGCACTTCTTTTGAACAGTATCTTAGTTCGAACCATTCAACCAAGGAAAGGAAGTTATGAGAAGGATTACAAACGTGAATTTCAAGCCTTATATGCCATTTATTCTAACAAACAAGTTAATTGGGTTAAGATCATACTGATGAATGGGTGGATAATATGTATAAGAGGAAATATATAACGATTCATTATGGCGCTTACATAATGCACATACTTCTTGAAAATCGTGTTGAGGTACCCGATACTACTTGCTTGAGAATCAAAGAGATTGGTCCAAAAACCTTAGGGCTTATGGGTATTGATCCCAAACCGTCAATGTTAGAACTCATGTCATTTCAAGAATGGTAAGAAAACATTGCATCACAACCAACAACACCAACATCAGAATCATCTGGTCATCGTCATCGACTTGAACAAAAGGAGGAAGAGGAAGAAGGCATTCATATTATTACTCCCGATCTTCCATCTAAACAAGCCTTGGTCATGCTCTCTCGGAATCAATCTAAACTTCAAAAAGATCCTAAAAAGTTTGAGCATACGACCAATAAGAAATTCAACTCTCTAAAAGGCTACCTCAACAAAATTTAAAATGAAATTTCTTGCACCGGACCTCAATTTTCTCAAGCTCATGAACCATCTCCATTTCGGTGGTCTTCAAGTTCCAATGATGAAGAAGCGTTGAATTCAAGCTCCGGTAAGATGATCCTAAAGGTGGTGATGCTAGTATTGTTCCTAAATTGTCAGCTACCGAAAGTTGGTGAAATCTAATGGTATAAACTTTATTTTGCAACTTAACAAACTTATATTATCTTTAG
Source organism: Allium sativum (assembly GCA_030737875.1). Lineage (NCBI taxonomy): Eukaryota > Viridiplantae > Streptophyta > Magnoliopsida > Asparagales > Amaryllidaceae > Allium > Allium sativum. The sequence continues at coordinate 670,597,353 of CM060909.1, read as the reverse complement.
TTTGTAATAATTTTTTGGTACCTTGGTTATGTATGCACAAAACATTACTATATGCATTGCTACCATGTTATCATCTGTGTAGTTGTTTGTAAATATTTGTGCTTGGTATGTATGTCATGTTTGTGGTGCATATTGGTGTGCATTGCATTGTTTTCTGTTTACATAAATATCTCATTTTTGTCAGTGATAAAGGGGGAGAAAAATATGAATATATATATATGCATATTTATATGGGGAGTTACATATATGGTGGTCATTGTCAAAAAGGGGGAGAATGTAGGATCTTGCTTTATAGCGTTATGATTATGACAACTATACATGTACAAATATTAGTGTCGACTAACTTTGTTTTGCAGAAAGAAACTCTATAATAGATTCCAAGAGCTCAATTGAAGATCATATATGTTTAGAGTTTATATATTTGTGTAGATATTGTTTAAATCCTCTTTGGTGAGACACACACATGCATGTATTAATTTATACGTTTTCTTATAAAACATGCACAAGATATAGGTAGAAAACATGAAACAGATGTCTGAAATTTACAATTCATACTTTTGTCTGCTGAAACAAAATATTTGTTCAGCATTATATTCAGATATCTGTTTTGAATATTTCAAAAGTCCGAATATGGTCTGAAATAGCCTATTTTCTTATTGTATTAAAATTTGTTTTAAAATAGACTTCTCAAATTTTAATTTAGACTTCTGAAAACGAATAGATGCAACCTTTCAGCAAAAGGACACAACTCTTAATTCATATCCATTCATCAAATCCCTTCATGAATGATTGCAACTATTTATATATTATAAATAGAGTTGCAAACAATCAATTTCTTCACCGAATATTATTTTAGTTCTTTCTATCTAATCCATAACAATCAGATTCACATGAGCACACTATTTTCATACTTTTGTGATTCAAACAAATTCAGTCTTCCATATTCTTTCACGAACTACACTATTATCATCAAGGGAAGATTATAGGATGGGTGTACTTTAATTTGACACATCAGTGTTATTAAGAACACATACAAAACTTTTTCTATAGTCGAAGTCCTCTTCCGTAGTTGAGGCACGAAATCCCATTCGGTTGCTCAGGTATTTGAAAACATATTTCTCCAGGTGAAGTGAGGGTTATTAGTTGAAATTCCAGAAGGGAGTTTGGGACTGGACGTAGAATGAAGGTTCTAACCAGTATAGAAATCTTAGTATCACTTTTATTTATTACCGATATTTCCATATTATATGATCCTACTACTGTTAAGCCTCTTACAAAATTGTTGCAATGACTTGTAAATTTCCACGATTTTAAACAATTATTTTAACTAACATATAATTTAAAATTTTAAAATTCAGCTTATTTTGAATTATACAAAATGTATAGGTTCGATTTCCGAATATGAATTTAAAATACACATGTCTAGTATGAATAATAAATTTTAAAAAGTTCGTTTAATTTTGTAACTCATTTATCTTAAAACTGAAGTTAAATCAATTAATAAATAAATAATGAAATATTAATTTTTAGAATATAATTTTTTAATTGACTTAGAGAAATTCTATAATAAAAACGTCAAAATTCATTTTGTTGAATTTCAATTTCGCTCCCTTCGTTTAAATCGATTTATACGATCGATTACACTAGAGATAACCGATATAGCGCAATTAACGTCAAAATTTAACATTTAAAATTATGTTACAAAATTTTATATTTGATCTACGTTTAACTAGATAGTGGAGGAAATATTTCATAGAAAATACGCAAGTTTATTCTTTTCGTGATTTTTTATCACTTTTTAATAAATCGTGAAGTTCAAAAACAAAGTTGGCAAATTCAAATTCATCTTTTTTTAATATTAGATCATTTTTTAAGAATACTATCATTTTTCATTTCATGAAATTCGAATGTTCATTTTTTCGGATTTGTGATTTCATCGGTAAAAATACGCAAAATTTTATCAACACATATGTACGTATTTTCAGCTAGTCTCTTTGGATCCTTTTCCTTGTCTACTCACTAGATGTCATCTTATATTTTGAACTCTAGAACTTGTGTTTTAGGAATTTGAATCGCGATATTGGAGCGGTCACCAGGTCGTAGACATATTGGTTCATGCGACTATTCTTTCGCCGTCTTTCAAATTCACTAAGTATCATCTTTCCTCCTTTTATTATTTTCTTTACACGCATGTCCTAAACCTTCTTCTCTTCCCTTTTTTTCTTCAGCAACCTCCTGTCATTACCTCACCAGCTCACATCACCTCCCTCATCTTTAGGTTCGTCGCCTCCACCTAGATTGGCGCTGTTTGAGATTTGCACGAAGCCCCAAACAGTTGTTGTCCTTAAAATCCGCACTCGAAAACAACCCAAACTCTAACCAGTCTCCACCTATTTCCACCACCCACCGCAGCCAGTCAATTTTCGACCCGTCCTCTTCCTTACTTCGATCGTGTTTCTAACAACCTGGACCTTGGAAACCTGTGCTTTCCTCCTTCACAAAACCACAGTTTCCTTCTTTCACACCCCACTACTTTGTCATATTTTTTTTATTTTCCAAAATTGCCTTATTCGAACAACAACCAATTACGTTTAAAAATAATAATGATGTTATGAGGTTCAATGGGGGCAATGTATTTGTACAAATAGAGTGTAGTCCAAGTGAGCTTCCTGTATAAACCTAGTGTGAACTGCACTAGGTTTATATGTTAACCTAGTTCAGGTTGAGCGAGGTTTATATAATATCCTAGTTCGAATCAAGCAAGGTTGGTGAAGTAACAACGTCTCTGCTAAACGTGATTCAGAAAATTTGAGGTAGTTTTGGAATGAACGGAGGGTAAAAGGGAAAAATTTAGATATGATAGTTTTTTAATTAAGTGTGGTGTGAAGAGAAGAAAGAGGGGTGCGAATAGAACTAACTAATAATTCAAGAAGTGATTCAACTGAATACGCACATCACTAACTAATAATTCAAAGAGGAGTTCCTCTTCTTTCGATGATGTGCAACGTGAGAGACTGATAATGGTGGGGTTGAGTTGTGTGACAATGATGCAGCGGCAGACGATAAGGTTCTCCCAGTATATAAGCTCCTGGTTAAGGAGTTGATAATGGATTTTCTAGACTACGTAAGTGATAACCCGGATGGTCTGGTAGTTCCTTTTAACCATTTTACAAAGTATGTAGCTTGATAAATAAGTTGCAACACGGTAATAAGAAGCTTGGATATTGTAATAAATCGAGAGAGAGAAAGAGAAATCGAGAGAAAGAGAGAAAGAGAATCAGAATATAATTAATACTGAATTGAAATTTCAAATAGCCTCAAAGGAGTCAAATATAATCGATTGGACCTACTAGATTTACAAAAATTATCTAACTGACTGTTAGAAAGAAACAATACTTTCTGTCCAAATAACTCTAATCTGACTATCTGTCTAACTCTTAGTTTTGCTACGCTAACTAAGAAACAAATGATTTTTAAGGTTCACTAATAACTCATCTCATTGCATCTCTTTTTGTATGTACCATACATTTGGTTTTACCCTAATTGTACCCTATGCACTAGAATGTTAGGCAAATTCATTTAGGACGATGGTTGAAGTATAAGGCGCGACCTTACACTAGTTCCATCTGGTTTTCTAATTTTTTGAGTCATAATAATCCTTTTCTCATCTATCCAATGGTGAAGAAAATACAAATCAATCTAGTGAAACACCAAGTTTTTACTCTTAAAACATTTCCTTAAAGACGAAGGCCTTCATAGTAAATTCTTTGAATATAGTTATTAAAACAAGGAAATACAGTAACTGTAACACCCTACACTTTTTAACGCCCAAATTTCGACAAAAATTGAAACTCAAACACATCCAAGCATGGAGCGTGTATACTTTGTAACTGTAGTAAATGAGGATGAGCATAATCAGAGTGCGATAAAAATAACTCACAGCGAAAACAAAATAGGATAAACTAGTATTAACTCAAGTAACTACCTTTTTCAAAGTAAGTCACTTTGCCAATACTGAGCATAAGAGAGAATGGGAACCGAAAGCCAAACTTAATCATATGTGATAACCCGACCTTCCCTAGGAAACTTGGGAGGTTGTAATGAGGAGGGGGTTAGAACAACAAGTTTTAGTGACTAAGAAATGTGCAACACAGACTATAAAACAGGTATATTCCGTTTGGTTCAACTCAAGCTATATGCCTAACAAGGTTAGTCATTCTAAAACAACCTTGTTAATGTTTACGCATGACACTACTACTCTTCCCAAAGTAGTATTCCCAAATTATATTACCAATATTGGACATTTGCACATATTTTTGTGAAGAATTTATACCAAAGCTTAACTGTTTAGTTATATCGAGATTAGACCCCTAATTTAGGTGTTTCTATATCCATATACCTATATTCGCTCATCTTTCTTCATTTATTGCCTCACTATCAATAATAGAAAGGGTGGATTCTTCCTGATCGCTTAAGACCATAGGCGGACAGATTGGTCACTTATTATTTCTCGATAGTTTACTTAACTGTAACATGAACTAGAGGGCACTAGTTACGGGCCCTACTATTTAAGGCTTCTGTCATTCGCGCATATACCCTTAACACGGATAAGGTGAGAGATGGTATTTTATCATCCGCTATACCTTCTAGCTGATCTTATTAGATAACCTCAGTTGCTTATTGCTTCCCTTAGGATAGGTAGCCATATCGGACGTTTTAGTTTCAAGGTTTGGGTAGGCCCACGCACCTGTCATTTAAGACCCCTAAACTGAAAGACCAATTCCCAGATGGACTCTTCAACCCTAGTCTCTTAGCCTTTTTGGACCTAGGAAGCGGATTATACACGAAGGTTATTAGTTCGTACCCCATTTTCCTTTAGCACCTTTCCATTCTGGGATAGAGTAGGCTACGTTATTAAGTCATTCTCGTTTAGTCCCTCTATACCGAAATACTATACTTACACGATTCGTCTTTGTCACGGGTTTATATGGTTAATAATATCTTACATTACTAACCTAATGAGTCCAACTATATTTTCTATTTCCATTACTATAAATAAAGAAGGTTACATTCCCTTTTTTCCTAGGATATCTATTTAATACCTTCCCTAATTTGGACTAAGTGTTTAAGCAACAATCATAAATTCCCTTATGACACCCATTCCCTTTTATTTCCTTTTTATTACCCTTTATGACCCTAACGGTCATATATTCCTAAGGCAACTATATATCCGTTCTAAGTTATTTATTTGTTGTACCCCAACGTACAATTGCTATTCTTGTTCATTTATTTATTAGTTGACTGTTATATATATATATATATATATATATATATATATATATATATATATGTTATTTACGTAACAGGCCTCTCACATTAAGTTGACTACTTATGGTTGCTGGATTTGTCGATCGATTCCTGGAAGACTTCTACCATAAGTAAACTTAACCTCGTACCTTAATACGATTATATTTATGCACTAGACCTCTCACATTGAGCTGACTACCTGTAGTTCCTGAATTTGCCAGTCAGTTCTGGGTAGGCTTACACCACAAGTTGAGCTTAACCTCATGTCTGAATGTGGTTATAATTCAAATTTCCTAATTGAGATTTACAACATTTATCCTAATTGATTTTAGGAATTGTAACCATTTTCCTATCACATTTATTTCCCCTTAATCAATATTGGTTACAATGGTTATTTATTGATTTGCGGTCTCATTTATGGCAATTAACTATATCGATTGCTACAAATGGTCACCACAAATATATTAATTCAAAATGGATTATATTTACACATAATTCCATAATTGAACCTTATTCAAACATTCAAACATTCAAACATTTCGTACAATGTATATTTTACCGTTTTACGCTGATTTGGATGGATAATATGCATATATTTATTTTTATATTTTCATGCGGTCAACGTAGTTATTATTGTTATTATTCTTTTTAAATTAATGATTTGGTCTAATTAATTAACCAAAAATTTCCTTTTTATACTCAAACTTGCCAAAAGGTTTCAAGTCTCACAAAGGACCGTTAGCCGTAATTATTGTAAATAATGTCTATTTTGTGGAACTGACATATTTCCAAATCACAAGAAATATATGTAAATATATGTTTTGGAATAGTTGACGCAAATTGCACACAAATATATGTATTTGTATGTAACTTTGCACCACTTTTCCCTTTTTACTCATTTTTATCATACCTCTTGTGATTTCAAAATAATGCCTTCTTATTCAAAAGGAGGAAAATGACATGTTTTGCAATGATTAAGCCAAAATCCAACAATATTGAATATAAACAGAAATATTTCTTTTATTCTTACAATTACATAATTCACAAATTTCCTCTTCCATTAAACCTAATAATCTTCCCAACTGCATATGAATTTGATTTGATTTTATGTATTAACATAGTATTATTTTAGAAATTAGGTTAGAAGAGGAAGAAAACGGGCAGAGCTTCGCGGCCTCTATAGATTTGAATGGAAAAGAATGAGGCTCTACCCCTTTATTTATAGGGGTGGAAATGGCCTAGAACCATCAGATTAGTTTTATGTTATATCCGTTCATTCGTTACATATAAAAAATTTAACCTAACCCTTCAAAATCTAGTCGCCACTGGACGATCTGGCGCCCAGTAGGTCGACCGCCTATTGACCCCCATGGCCCACCACCTGGGCACCAGATTGCCCAGGTCGGCTTGGTTAAATTAGGTAGTATATTAATTACAAATTCTAGTTTATTTATTTTTCGTCCTTTTTTGAAACACCCCACCCTCCGTTAAGGTCACTCACAAAGGGAATGCCATAACTTTGGTGGAGGTTTGTAAGTAAAAGTCACAGATAAAACACAAGACAGATATAAACGCACACACACACACATATATATATATATATAAGCAGCGGAAAACAACAGACTTTTTATTTCATAAATACGTGTTCATACAAAACATTTCCATAGCTGTCACACAATAACTTCCAAAACATTACATCATTATTTTCTGTCTTGGTTATTAAATAAAGAAGCATAAAACATAATTAAAACTGCATAAATCCCCATAGAATGTGTTCAACAGCCATAGCCAAGGAAAGAGAGACCAAACCGCACATCTACTATCTTGAAGCTTGCAAAGAGTCTGACTAAGCTGGGTTGTTTCCTCCCTGTGGATCTGGGGGGGAAACGGAAGAAAAGAAGACGAAAGAAAAAAGGATCAGACATAAAGCCTGGTAAGTCTAGTGACTCTTCAGTATGAGAATAAGAAAAAGGGCATGATAGGTATAAACTGGAAATAGGAAAGTATCATAAACTAAGATAAAGCAGTTTGAATCGAATATACTATCGCACCCCCACACTCTCTGCACCCACTTGCATTGTCTCAATTGGCACCCCATGATTAGGGTGAAGTGATCCCCATTCTAAAGATCGGCTCCTACTCGCATAATCATCTGTGTCTTACGGCCCCCAAAGATTGTAGATACCTATGCTGGTCCCACCATGGGGTGTATCAAGTCCCATGGTGGCGGCCCGACACAATCCTTAGAATGCATAGGTTGTACTACTGGTGCCCCCAGTGCCCTGTTTGTCTGCTCCGAAGTGTGTGCACGCCCGCACTCTGTTAGAACCCACACTGTTGCACCCACCGCCGTCGCTTTTGATCGCTTACAATCAGCCCAGTAATCGTGCCCAACCCTGCCTAGTTTCAGGGTACCATGATACCTAATTGGGTTATTGCTGAAATGGGTCCCCGTTACTAGGGTTTTCTAGTCAAACATGTTAAGTGGTTAAGTGTCTGAATATACGTAACCCCAACCATCAGTTTAAATTAACATGTTGAATTGGTTAAGTGTTCTAGTTAACTTAACCCTACCATCCTGACTTGTCTGTCCTTAGCTTTTTAAAGCACCGACCACTCGCATTAGACAGATATTGTTACGGTTACTGGATGTGACGGTCGGTTCCGGGCAGATTTACACCGTAAATCAGTCTAACCTTGGGTCCTTATTGGGCTCCATGCTTAACCACCCACATTGGATAGGTATTATCGTGACTACTGGACAGCCGGGCGGGTCCTGGTAGGTTCACATCACAACTCAATCCAACCTCATGTTAAGCATACTCGTACTTTCTAAATTTACATATTTGTCTTTATTACTTAATATATGTAAATTTGTGAACAATTAAATGTTGTGGCCCACTTTCCAGGTTTAACATTTTTGGTATAAGAATTTATACCATTTAAATGCCACCAATTTTGGCATGTGACAAACATGCCAATTTCATATATTTTTACCAATTTATGTCGAGTTACCAATTTTCCCAACGTTACCCCGTCTAAATATTAGGCTAACAATCTTAGCCTAATTTTCATTCGCATGGTTTTTAGCATATAATATTAGGCTAAAACCTTAGCCTAATTTAGCGCACACAAAATTTAGCATAAGGGAATTCATAAACATAAACGTGACATAGGTGTAAACTTGGCATTCTTGGCATAATCAATACGAATATCATAGGTGTGAACTTGCAAAATAGTCAATATGAATATCATAGGTTAAACTTGCAACATAGGCTAAATCAATTTACATACATGTAAACTTGCATTGAAATAGGGGTCTAACCAAATAGGTGTCACATGAATTAACATACAATTTAGACAACATAAGCCTAAACATGTTTAGATCTAGGCATAACATCGAACATCACTAGAATATGACATGTTCACAAAGTATGTATATAATTTCATCGCATGAGTGAACTAGATCCAATCATATGTCCAATGAAACATGAAACATGTATTAAAGTGGATCTTGGCATGGATCCAATTATCGACTTTGCAACTTTTGTATAAACATATTAGCATGTATATGAACTTAGGCATAGAGGTTTTAACATATATATACATGAAATATTGTTAACATACAACCTATATAATCACATAAACATATAGGTTTTGATTACAACATAAACTGTACAACTTTCATGTGATTCTAAATGTACAATAGGATCCATATCAATTCAACTATACCACAAACATCACAATACCACAATCATTTCAATACATAGGTATGAATTAACATCGTTGTTACACAATAACACAATTCCATTTTCATTTTACATCGAATCAAATCCTAACTTTTATTCACATTGGAAGAATCACTATACTTACAACAAAGGACGGTCTTGTTTTCTGATTTCAGAAATTCTGAATTTGAATTTCTTTCCTTTGGGTAGACTAACGTTGATTTGATTATTGTTTTAACTTTAATTTGGCTCGTCTCTAAGCTTTTCTACAAATGGAAGCTCCTCTTAGTTTTCTCCCGACAGCATGGCGGCTCTATTTCTATATTATTTGTGAGAATTTAGGTTGAGTGTTGAGTTATATTTATAGAATTTCAGATTGATTTGAGCCGTCAGATGATCACAGATGAATCTAGACCATTCACTTCGAGAGGAGCCAACCAAAATGCGACAAGTCAGCCCTAGTGACACAGCCAAGCCTCAGAAATCGACCAGAACCCGACCAAGCCAGCCAGGAGCAAACTAGGTCGACTGGGCAGGTCGACCCCCAGGTCGACCCTATGGTCGACCTAGTGCCTGGGCGGGAATTTTCCCACCCAGCCCAGTTTGGGTCTGAATTCAAAATTTGAACTAACTTTTGAACTGTTTTGTAACAACCCGTATTTTTATAACATGTTAAAGTCATAAATCAAGGAAGAATTAAATTTTAAAATAAGAATCATGGGAAACGGGTTGAGCCATTGCGTTTGTCTCGGAATTCTGCATGAAATCGAGTCCGAGTTTTCGAAAATCGGAGTCCGCATGACCAAGATATGACCCTCCGAAGTTTCAGGAATTTAAATAAAATAAAACAGCTCGAAAATAAAGCTAGAAATTCGAAATTCAAACCCAGAGAAGGCTGGCGGGAAAATTCCCGCCTATATACCCAGGTCGACTGGGGAGTCGACCCCCCCCCCCAACCAGGTCGACTGGGGAGTCGACCGCCCCATGACCAGGTCGACTAGGGAGTCGACCTGCTTCCTGAACCTATTTCCCGAGCCAGATGCATTCTGATGTATTTAGACTTGTTTCATGACCAGATTCGTCTGCCAAACCCTATATAAGCAGCCCCCTAGCCTCATTCTCTCCACACCATTTCATTTTGTCCTTATGCTACTTCTAAGATAATCAAAATAATAAGATAAAAAGGAAGAAAAAGGACTGCTTCTTCTCCATCAAGACTACGCTTAGAGATTTGCAAATTGGGGGATTTCTATTAGAACACGCTCAATCAAATAGAGATTTAACAATCAAATTCTTCTTTCTAATTCTCGATCCACACAATGTAAGTTCTAGTTACTTTGAGATCTAAACTTGTTAATTGTAATTTGGACATGAGATAAAGTGAAATTTGACTTAAGCATGATAATCGATTCATATCTATTCTTGTTCTTCTTGGATCTTGACATTTGGAATATTTCTTTGAAATCAGTTTGGGCCTATTCGCATTTATAAATCAAACGTTATCATGCCTATGACATTGAAACCATTGTTAATGGCCAAGGACTATGACTGAGAACATAAGACTATGCCTATGCCTATGACTGAGAACATAAGACCATTGCCTATGACTATGACAAGGACAATTGTGGCTAATCACCTATGACTCGTGACTATGAATTACTGCCTATGATTATGAACATAAGACTATGACCATGACTTTGAAACTATTACAGTTAATTGCCTATGACTATTTGGGTAGTTGCCTAGAACTCTTTTGGATAATTATCCATGACTATTGTATAACTATTGTGGTTAATTGACTATTATGGTTGATTGCTCATAACACTATAGTTGAAAACCATGTTGAACACCGAATTGGCATTTAGTTGGATCCCATACCTAGGGTGTGACTTGCTTAGTTTATTTGTTATTATGTACACTAAAAACCATTGACCCATTATCCTTGTATTTGGCTTGCTTGTGCATGCCTATTCTTGTATGTCAAGTTTTTATCAGGAGTATCGCCTTATTTTGCTAGATTTGAAAACCCTATTAATTTCTATATGCCAGTGATGTTGTAACCGATTATCTCAATTTATATCATGCCAGTCTTGTAATCTCTTTTATCGCTTTATGCTTGTCCCTTCTGCCTATCATAGTTTCGATGTTATTCCCTTTATCTCTAGATTTAGATTTGCTTGTAATTTAGATCAATTAACGTTTACATGCGATGGGAATACGATTTGGGTAGATTAGGCAAAACATGAACTGGTTATAAACTTGAATCATGAACTTGATAATATGCATAAGTTGAAACATGAAGCTTGGCACGAACTTGACATGAAACTTGAACATGGTCATTACACTAGAATGAACTTGAAAATGGCCAACTCGAGGTTGGGTGGAGTTGGCAGTGTAAATCTGCCCGGAACCGCCCGGCAAATCCAGTTACTGCAAACAATAGGATCCAATGTGGGTAGTTGGTCATATCGCGCTTGAAACCCGAGGTCAGACTGAGTTGTGATGTAAATCTGCCCGGAACCGCCCGGCATATCCAGTGACCACAACAATAGGTCTGATGTGAGAGGTTAGGGTGCATTAATGAATTAATGCCACGTGATAGGGTTAGGTCATGAACATGAAAGACAACACTTAACCAACTTGAAATATGATTGGTAGGGTTAGGTCATGAACTTGAACGACAACACCTAACCAACTTAACACATGAATGGTAGGGCTAAGTCACGAACTTAAATGACAACACTTAGCCAACTTGATATGCTAGACTGATGGGGTTAAGTCTCGAATTTAAATGACAACACTTAACCTACTAGACGGAAACCCTAGTTACACGGTCCATTTCAGCAGTAACCCACTAGATGTATCATGGTACCCTGGAACTAGGCAGGGTGGGGCACGATTACTGGGCTGATTGTAAGCGACCAGAACGACGGCTGTGTGGGTGCGCCAGTGAAGGTTCAGGTGGGCTATGGTCGTGCTCGTGGTCTGGAGTTGAAAAAGCAGGCATTGGGCATCAGTAGGTTTATCTGTGCATGCTTGATTCGTGTCAGTGGTTGGTACCATAGGGCTTGATACACCCTATGGTGGACCTAGCACAGGTGACTACATTCGTGATAGGGCCGTATGACACAGAAACACAACGAGCTAGAACTTGTAGGGAGCCGATCGATTAGTGGATTGTTCCGTTGGACCTAGTAATGGGTCATTCACGATTTTGGGCCAAGGGATCATTTCATGATTAATACTTGACATGGGTTGGGCTACTAGTACAATTGGTGCAGCGAACCTTGAACATGCGATGCTATACTTGACCTATACTTGATTCATCATGTTATCTTAGTCTATCTTATCCATCTTGACATCATACTTATGTTTACTTTCAGTTTATACATGTCATGTTACCTTTACCTGTTTTTATGCTGAAAGTCACTTGGACTTACCAGTCTTTATGACTGACCCATTTCCTTTCGCCTCTTTTTCTTTCGTTTCTTCCCCCAGGTTCTCAGGGAGGAAACTCTAGCTCTTAGCTTGGATTTAGCTTGCTTTCTGTCAGCTCATGTACGGTTTGGTCTTGAGCAATGCTATGGCAGCACGTCTGCTATTTTTGGGGAATAATTTACTTTTGTTATTTTTAAGTTTATGCTTCTTTATTTAGAACGTGATGTAATGGAATAATGGCAACTTGTACTTTGGATATATGAGGTTTTGACTCTTTTCTTGAAAGTAATAAGATTTGGTTTTTAATTTCTACCACTGCTTTATTTATGTTATATCTCTGTGTATGTTTACCTAGATAATGCTCCACCAAAACTAGTGCATTCCCTTTGTGAGTGACCCTAGTGGAAGTGGGGTGTTACATTTGGTATCAGAGAAGAAGGTTACCAGACTGGGCAAAAGTTTTTAAATACCTTCTGAAACTATTTTCAAAACCGTTTATAAAGAAGCATTTTTCAAGAAAAGTTTATTTTGAAAAGGCTATTCCCCAAAAGCCATCAGCACTTTCCTTTGTTTCCTCGTTTGAATCTTTATCTTTTCGTTTTTCAACATGTCTGGGAATCTTAACTTTCCAGAGGGCGTGCCAATACTTGGCTGGTTTAGGAGGTACTTAGAGGCTAGGGCCAACGATGCAGGCCCAGCAGATATTCCTCCTCCAGCTGCAGCGATTCCTCCTCCTCCTCTTCCTCGTGGAAATGCTTTCGCAAAGACATGTAGATACTTCAAGGCTATGGGTGGAAAGGACTTCTATGGGACTGAATCCTTTGTGGAAGCGAGGAACTGGCTAAAGGAGACCGAAGATTTGTTCGTCATCTTCAAAGTTGACGATAGGCAAAAGATACAGCTAGCATTGTGGTTGCTTAAAGATGAAGCTTCGTATTGGTGGGAGATTACCCATGCTGAGAGGCCAGTGGAAACTTGGGAAGACTTCCGAATGAGATTTGAGATGAAATTTCTCTCCCAAGCTGAAAGAAGCCTGCAGATGGAGAAGTTCCTAACTCTTAAGCAAGGAAGCATGACAATTAGGGAGTACGTCAATCAGTTTAATCAACTGGCCAGATTTGGGCTGGATTTACTGAACACCCAACACAAGAAGGCTCATTGCTTCGTCATAGGTTTGAATGAGCCACTACACAGCCTTGCTATGACTCATGTACCCATGGGGGCGACCTTTGAGAGCTTGGTGGATATGGCACTACTTCATGAAGAAGACGAGAATGGCAAGAAGGAGGTCAAGGCGAATGATTCTCAAAACAAGAAGAAAGACTCCGAGAAAGGAGGCAAGAACAACAACAACAATAATGACAACAAGACACGTGAGAAAAGAAAGTGCAACTTCTGTGGTATTGAGGGGCATATAGTGCAAGATTGTATAAAGAAGAAGATGAAGATGGGAGCATGCTTTCAGTGTGGTGAAACTGGACATATCAGCAAGAACAGCCCTAAGAAGCAAGGGCAAGCCCCGCAAGCAGGACCTTCTGGGGGTACATCTTTAACTTCTCCTCCTTGATGCTTTGTTTTATCTTGCTTATCTTCTCGATCCTATCTTGAGAACCTTAGGTAGAACCATATGGATGGAAACATGTATTTGAAACATGTTATGGTTGATGCTTGCAAATGGTTGCAAGTGGTCGCAAGTGGTTGCTCGTGGTTGCTCGTGGTTGCTTAACACACATTAGGCACTAGATCGGCTCAGACACGTTTTCATATTGCATATGCATGAGTGTTTATACTTGTTTATGGATGAAATTGAATGTGTTATCATGTGGATGTTGCATATGGATGAATGTTTGTGCACACATATAGTGTTTATGTGACTAGGATTATTTGCATACATGTTGGATACATGACACTAAACATATTTTGCATTAAGAAGATCAAACAGGCCTGATCATTTGCATTAGATAAGGAACGTACACACACACTTTCTGCATATGTTAATATAGCATTAGAAATCCTTTAAGGACAATGATAGCTCGTGAATGATGGTTGAGTAGATGGATGATTGGATGGCAAGATATATTCTTCCTAACTTAGAGATTTCGGGGACAAAATCCTTTAAGGAGGAGAGAATGTAACAACCCATATTTTTATAACATGTTAAATTCATAAATCAAGGTAGAATTAAATTTTAAAAATAAGAACCAGGGGAAACGATATGTCCAAATAAAAAATTTGACAATAAAAAACAATGGCGTCCTCCACTTCCTTCGTTAATCCCATTCAACCTTCCCCAGCCTTCATCAACCCCCACTCCGCTGCATCATCACTCTCGTCGTCATCCTCCTCGTTGCCTGCTCCATCGCCACTCGACATTGACTCTCTCCCCGTCCATCAATTCCCTACCAACTCTCATCCCTCCTCCTTACCCGCTAAATCATTTGCCCATGTGGCGGCTTCGCCACCGCCTCTCCCACCCATCCTTCCAAACCCACCTCCACAGCGGTGGCATCGGATCCTTCCGCCATTCACATCAGTAAGGAAGATGTTTGAATTTTTGAAATTCGAAAAACACTGTTTGAAATGTGCGGATAGGCTACGTGGCAAACGCATGTAGAAACATGTCTATATGTTTTTACTGCTCGTGTTTTGGTCATGCAGCTGCGCAGTGTCCCGATAAGAAAAAATCCGCTTTTCATACTTATGCTTCGCTGTCGCCCCATCCCAATATCACTCGAGTATCGAAGAGTCGCGGCACTGCATCACTGCGCAGTCAGAAAAACGGATCCCACAAGTCGTCTCTCACCTCAAATCGTAATTATGAGATTAACCCCCCTAACACACGTAACAAGGCTTTGTTAACTCATTCAGCAGACTCTACTCCATCATCTACTTCCTCTCTATCTGAACCTAAGAAAAAATATCCTCTTCTTGTTGAAATGGCAGACGCCTACCTTTATATTACTGCCACCATCATTGACGGCTTCTGGTCCATTGAAATGGTAGCTCGCGCTCTCAACGAAGGCCTTGGCCTTGACCTTGACCTTGACCGTGCCTGGCCCATCTGGCACTCCTCTGATAACTCGTTCTTGATTTACTGTCCAGACATTCATACCAAAGACCACGCCTTTCATCTGAAACTGCTGACAAAGAAAGATGGAATTGTGGTTCTACAGCATGCCTCCACCCTCGAGGCCACTCCTGAACCAATGTTCTAGCCTGAATCATGGATTAGAATAAGTGGCTTCCCAGAATTCTTAAGATCTGACGCTGACGCCATTAACGAAGCTCTTAAACCAATGGGGCATCTAATTGAGGTCGATGCCCGTGATTGGTCACACATGGACCATCGCTACCTCTATGCGAAAGTGCAACTTTACGATGGCATTTCCACTCCATGTACATTCATCTCACATCTGAATAACCACGATGTGAAGCTGTGTGTTGAAAGATGGGAGCACGCGCATCCTCCCCAGCGGCCTGAAACTCTGCTCCTTGGCATGGACTACGATCAGGAGGGGTACATTTTCCAAACATTAGCACAACACGACATGCAATTAGAGGAGGATAGATATGACTTTATGTCAGAAGAAGCAGAGAGATGGGTGCCTGGTCTAAATCCAACGATCGATCAAGATTTCGAAATGCTGATTCATCAGAACTCTGACCAAATTGTGCCACGTTGGGACCATCTTGCAGATCTGGACCTCTCAGTGCCGCTTCACCTACAACTTCCAGCTCAACAAGAGCAACATGTTCAACTTGACCAGGAACAGCAAATTCAACAACCGTAGGAGGATCAAGATTCAACATCCCCGCATGTTTCATCTGCTGCAGTTAGGCGGAGCGCAAGAATCAACAGAGCACATTCCCTGCCGCCTGGTACCTCTGGTAGCTTCTTTGAACCCATTGTTTTTTCTTCTACTAATAAGGCTCTTAATAAAAAGTTAGCAAATTGCATGGGTGTGAGTCTACATGATACACACTATTCAGCCATGCAAACCCTAGAACAGCAGCGCACTAACCAAAATTAATGAAGATTCTATCCTGGAATATTAGAGGGTCGGGGGACCCCACTAAAAACCGAGCTGTCAATCTAATTATCTCTCATCATCATGTCGATATTTTGTTTATGCAAGAATCTAAAGTCTCTAATCCTTCTGTTAATCTAATTCGTCAACTTTGTGGCCCTCGTCTTTCTGGTTGGTCTCACGTGATGCTTCTGATTCACGTGGTGGACTAATTACAGTATGAAATGAAAATGTCTGGTCATTCCATAACTCTTTATCGCATCCCTCAGTTTTACACGTAACCCTTCGTCATATCCACACAAATACGCTTTTCCACTTCACTAATATTTATGCACCCAACGATCCCAGCCTTAGATCTGTTGTTTGGCAACACTGTATTAGTCTCTCACAAAATATTTATAGGCCTTGGATCATCGGTGGGGATTTTAATACCACCCGCTTCTCATTTGAATGAAACTCAGGCAATGCCTCATCAGATTCTCTATCCTTTAATGCTTTTATAAACGCTTGTTCCCTCATTGACCCACCAATCAATAATCGTAGATACACTTGGACGAATAAAAGGGATGATCCTACCTTATCAAAAATTGATAGATTTTTATTCAACTTAAAATGGGAAGATCTTTATCCTCTCTCACTGGTCATCGGCCTCGCCACTACCGTCTCTGATCATTGTCCCATTATCCTGGACACTCAAGATGGCATGTTGATCAAACGTCCATTCAAATATGAGCGATTCTGGATGCTTGAACCTTCCTTCGATGACTTTGTCAAATTTGTTTGGGCACAACCTTTCAACTGTAATTCAGCATCATCCAGAGTTGTTTGCAAGCTTCGCTCATTGCGTAAACTACTTCGCCCTTGGGCCGAGAACATTTGGAATTCGTTGAAATCCAGAATCTCATCAACTCAAGATTCCATTTTGAACCTTAACATTCTAGAAGAATCACGCCCTCTCACTGAATCAGAAAGACTATCCCTCGATCTCCATGAAAAGGAATTACAAAGACTGTTTAAACAAAAAGAAATTGGCTGGAAACAACGTTCCAAAGCAAAATGGCTAGATGAAGGGGACAAAAACACTGCATATTTTCATCGTTTATCCAATGGTCGCCGTCGAGCTTCTTTCATATCAGAGATTTCTCACAATAGCAACACCATATCTGATCCCAAAGAAATATGCTTTCTTTTCACTCAATTCTATAGAAACATTTTTGGCTCTCAACCACCACCTTCCCCTACTATTGATTGGCCCAAACTTTATCCTCATTCTTCACAGCTTCCCATTGATCATCCATTCTCCGAAGATGAAATCTGGATGGCCATTAAGGGCATGGCGTCAGACAAGGCCCCTGGGCCTGATGGATCCGGCCCATGTTTTTTCAAACACTTTTGGCCCACAGTTAAACATGACCTAATTGAATTGTGCTCTGAATTTTACTCCAACCCTTCAGTAATTGCCAAACTTAATTACGCTAATATCATCCTCATCCCGAAATTTCCTGGTGCCAATTCTCTTACAGCATTCAGACCGATCACCCTCCTCAACACTACCTTCAAGATTATCACCAAAATTCTAGCCTCCAGACTTCAAAATCACATTGTTGATTTAGTGGACAAAGAACAATCTGCATTTATCTTGGGCAGAAACATTTTAGATTGTGTAGCCGCTACCCAAGAAATTATCTCCTACTGCCATACCACCAACTTCCGAGGGGTGCTCCTTAAGCTTGATTTCTCAAAAGCATTCGATTCAGTCAATTGGGATTTCATTTTACAACTTATGTCCCATAGAGGCTTCCCTCTGAAATGATGCACCTGGATTAAACACATTCTCATCTCGAGTTACTCCTCAGTCACCATTAATGGAGAAACCGAGGGTAAAATTAAATCTAGGAGGGGATTAAGACAAGGTGATCCCCTATCGCCCTTAATTTTTGTTCTAATAGCCGATGTCTTTAATCAAATGGTGAAGCATTCCTTATCTAGCAACATTCTTTCAGGCATTTCTCTGCCAAACTCTACCCTCATCACCACTAATTTGTAATTTGCTGACGACACTATCCTCTTCACTTCACCAACCCCTCAAAATATTCATTGTATAAAAGTCCTTCTTTACACCTTTGAACTCATTTCAGGACTTTCCATCAATTTCAAGAAAAGCTCTATTATAATGATGGGTAATTCCTCAAATCTTGGTGCCTCAATTGCTAATTGCCTTAACTGTAAGGAAGATTCTTTCCCCATCACTTATCTTGGTATTCCTCTATGGCCTACCAAACTTCATAAGTCTGATTGGTTTCCTCTCATTTCCAAAATTGAATCTAGACTGGCATCCTGGAAAGCTAACTCATTATCCTCTGCTGGCCGCCTGGTTCTCCTCAAAAGTGTCCTCTCCTCAATGCCATTATATTGGATGTCATTCCACAAACTACCAGTTTGGGTAATTAACAAGATAGATTCCATTCGTAGCTCTTTCCTTTGGAATGGTGACAAACTCAAACGTCTTGTAAATTGGCAAACTGTTTGCCTCCCCTACTCGCATGGGCGGTTAAATGTTCCACATCTCTCAACCTTCAATTTTGCTCTCTTATCCAAATGGATCTGGCGAATACTCTCTCCAACCAACTGTATTTGGAAGGACTGGATCTTAAAACATCACTACAACTCTAATCCTCACTAGGTCCTTCAATTCACCCCTTACTCACGACCGTCTCCCTTTTGGAGCGGTGTTTTGTGCTCCCTTCCGAGAGTTAAAATGCTTTTTCATGTTAAAGTAAATAATGGAGAATCTTGCTTGTTTTGGCAAAACATTTGGAATGGTGAATTACCTTTATCCTCCTCCTTCAACATTCTCGGGCCATTAAATAGATCCAACCCACTAACTCTTGCTGAGGCATTTAGATTAGGGCCGCTGGGCTTTTTTCTAATTCATGGGTTGGGCTTTCCACGCTTAATGATTTAATTCACATTGGAGATCTTATTAATAGCTGCAGGCTATCTGTTGGGCCAGACTCTTTCTCTTGGGCCTTGAACTCCTCTAATACATTCTCTGTTAAATCGTGTTATAATTACCTAATCCACCCAGGTTGTCGCTTCTCTTATTCCAGAATCTGGAATTGTCATCTCCCTCCTCATGTTATTTTTATCCAATGGCTTCTAATCCATAATCGAATTAACTCTAAAGACAGGCTTCGCCGTTTCAACATCAATGTCGATCCACTCTGTGTCCTCTGCAACCTAGAAACTGAATACCTCAACCACTTGTTCTTTGACTGTGATTTCGCCTTCGCTGTTTGGGCGGCAATCAGTTCTTTTGTTCTTGGTTTCATTCCTTCGATTCATTCCTTCTTTGATTATTGGCAGCACTCCTCCCCCGACCCGTCTATTGATTCTTTGGTAGCGATCTTCTCTGGGTGTATCTGGTTAGAGCGCAATGCTTGCGTCTTCAATAAACCTAGAAAGTATTTGCTGGGAACATGTTATCACATTCTGCATCTCTTCGAACAATGGACAAGCACAATCAGGCGCGCCCGTTTCAGATTCTCCCTCCCCAAGCCGCTCTCTCCTAGAACCCAGGGCAGCAGCTCCTTGTTCCCTCCTTGAGTTGGAGTAGCTGGTTGATTTATTTTGGGTGTGTACTGCGCACTGTTATATAGTGCAGGCATGTTATGTATTTTGCTTTCTTATGGGGTAGTTTTATCATGTATATATATATATATATATATATATATATATATTCGGTGTGCTAGACTGACTTCTTAAGACCGTCTTGGTCTTGCTTATTATGAATGCTACTGGTTGGGCTTGTCAACCAGCTACTACTTTACTTTATTTTATATCTACGCGTAATCGGCTGTGTAGTTCATGCTACACACCCGTGTTGCCTAAAAAAAGAACCAGGGGAAACGGGTTGCGCCATTGCGTTCGTCTCGGAATTCTGCATGAAATCGAGTCTGAGTTTTCGAAAATCGGAGTCCGTATGACCAAGATATGACCCTCCGAAGTTTCAGGAATTTAAATAAAATAAAACAGCTCAAAAATAAAGCCAGAAATTCGAAATTCAAACCCAGAGAAGGCTGGCGGGAAAATCCCCACCCATATACCGAGGTCAACTGGGGAGTCGACCCCCCCAACCAGGTCGACTGGGGAGTCGACCCCCCCCCCCCCCCCCCATGACCAGGTCGACTGGGGAGTCAACCTGGGGGTCGACCTGCCTCCCGAACCTATTTCCTAAGCCAGATGCATTCTAATGTATTTAGACTTGTTTCATGACCAGATTCGTCTGCCTAACCCTATATAAGCAGCCTCCTAGCCTCATTCTCTCCACACCATTTCATTCTGTCCTTATGCTGCTTCTAAGATAATCAAAATAATAAGATAAAAAGGAAGAAAAAGGACTGCTTCTTCTCCATCAAGACTACGCTTAGAGATTTGCAAAATGGGGGATTTCAATTAGAACACGATCAATCAAATAGAGATTCAACAATCAAATTTTGCTTTCTAATTCTCGATCCACGCACTGTAACTTCTAGTTACTTTGAGATCTAAACTTGTTAATTGTAATTTGGACATGAGATAAAGTGAAATTTTTCTTGGATCTTGACATTTGGAATATTGCTTTGAAATCAGTTTGGGCCTATTCGCATTTATAAATCAAACGTTATCATGCCTATGACATTGAAACCATTGTTAATGGCCAAGGACTATGACTGAGAACATAAGACTATGCCTATGCCTATGACTGAGAACATAAGACCATTTCCTATGACTATGACAAGGACAATTGTGGCTAATCACCTATGACTCGTGACTATGAATTACTGCCTATGATTATGAACATAAGACTATGACCATGACTTTGAAACTATTACAGTTAATTGCCTATGACTATTAGGGTAGTTGCCTAGAACTCTTTTGGATAATTATCCATGACTATTGTATAACTATTGTGGTTAATTGACTATTATAGTTGATTACTCATAACACTATAGTTGAAAACCATGTTGAACATCGAATTGGCATTTAGTTGGATCCCATACCTAGGTTGTGACTTGCTTAGTTTATTTGTTATTATGTACACCAAAAACCATTGACCCATTATCCTTGTATTTGGCTTACTTGTGCATGCCTATTCTTGTATGTCAAGTTTTTATCAGGACTATCGCCTTGTTTTGCTAGATTTGAAAACCCTGTTAATTTCTATATGCCAGTGATGTTGTAACCGATTATCTCAAGTTATATCATGCCAGTCTTGTAATCTCTTTTATCGCTTTATGCTTGTCCCTTCTGCCTATCATAGTTTTGATGTTATTCCCTTTATCTCTAGATTTAGATTTGCTTGTAATTTAGATTGATTAACGTTTACATGCGATGGGAATACGATTTGGGTAGATTAGGCAAAACATGAACTGGTTATAAACATGATTCATGAACTTGATAATAGGCATAAGTTGAAACATGAAGCTTGGCACGAACTTGACATGAAACTTGAACATGGTCATGACACTAGAATGAACTTGAAAATGGCCAACTCGAGGTTGGGTTGAGTTTGCAGTGTAAATCTGCCCGGAACCGCCCAGCAAATCCAGTTACTGCAAACAATAGGATCCAATGTGGGTAGTTGGTCATACCGCGCTTGAAATCCGAGGTCAGACTGAGTTGTGGTGTAAATCTGCCCGGAACCGCCCGGCATATCCAGTGACCACAACAACAGGTCTGATGTGAGAGGTTAGGGTGCATTAATGAATTAATGCCACATGATAGGGTTAAGTCATGAACATGAAAGACAACACTTAACCAACTTGAAATATGATTGGTAGGGTTAGGTCATGAACTTGAACGACAACACCTAACCAACTTAACACGTGAATGGTAGGGCTAAGTCACGAATAAATGACAACACTTAGCTAACTTGATATGCTAGACTGATAGGGTTAAGTCTTGAATTTAAATGACAACACTTAACCTACTAGACGGAAACCCGAGTTGCGCGGTCCATTTCAGCAGTAACCCACTAGATGTATCATGATACCCTGGAACTAGGCAGGATGGGGCACAATTACTAGGCTGATTGTGAGCGACCAAAACCACGGCTGTGTGGGTGTGCCAGTGTAGGTTCAGGCGGTCTATGATCGTGCACGTGGTCCGGAGTTGAAAAAGCATGCATTGGGCATCAGTAGGTTTATCTGTGCATGCTTGATTCGTTTCGGTGGTTGGCACCATAGGGCTTGATACACCCTATGGTGGACCTAGCACAGGTGACTACATTCGTGATAGGGCCGTATGACACAGAAACACAACGAGCTAGAACTTCTAGGGAGCCGATCGATTAGTGGATCGTTCCGTTGGACCTAGTAATGGGTCATTCACGATTTTGTGCCAAGGGATCATTTCATGATTAATACTTGACATGGGTTGCGCTACTAGTACAGTTGGTGCAGCGAACCTTGAACATGCGACGCTATACTTGACCTATACTTGATTCATCATGTTATCTTAGTCTATCTTATCCATCTAGACATCATACTTATGTTTACTTTCGGTTTATACATGTCATGTTACCTTTACCTGTTTTTATGATGAAAGTCACTTGGACTTACCAGTCTTTATAACTGACTCGTTTCCTTTCGCCTCTTTTTCTTTCGTTTCTTCCCCCAGGTTCTCAGGGAGGAAACTCTAGCTCTTAGCTTGGATTTAGCTTGCTTTCTGTCAGCTCATGTACGGTTTGGTCTTGAGCTATGCTATGGCTGCCCGTCTGCTATTTTTGGGGAATAATTTACTTTAGTTATTTTTAAGGTTATGCTTCTTTATTTAGAACTTGATGTAACGGAATAATGGCAACTTTTACTTTGGATATATGAGGTTTTGACTCTTTTCTTGAAAGTAATAAGATTTGGTTTTTAATTTCTACCGCTGCTTTATTTATGTTCTGTCTTGTGATATCTCTGTGTATGTTTACCTAGATAATGCTCCACCAAAATTAGTGCATTCCCTTTATGAGTGACCCTAGCGGAGGTGGGGTGTTACATGTTTGAACTTTAAATTTGAATTCTGAAGCTTCCGGAGGTCATAACTCCTTCATACGAAGCCCGATTCACGCAAACTCGGACTCTATCTCAAGCAGAATTCCGAGACGGACGCAATGACATAACCCGTTTCTCTTAATTCTTTCAATTAGAATTAATTATACGATAATTTGTTGATTTACTGTTAATAGAAAATTCGGGGTGTTACATTCTCCCTTCCTTAAAGGATTTCGTCCCCGAAATCTTCAAGTCAAGGAGAACGTAAGTCCGAACATCCAATCGTCCATCTACTCAACCATCAAACACAGGCGTCCATTGTCTTTAAAAGACTTCTAATGCTTTATCATCATATGCATAGTGTGTGTACTTGTTCTTATCTAATGCAAAAATTAGGCGGTCTATTGATTCAGTTGACCTCCTTAATGCAAATCATGTAAGTGTCATGAATCCATATGTAAGCAAATTTTTCCTACTCATAATTCTACATGAGTGCGCAACCATCCATACAAATGAAACATCCATATGACGACATATCAAGTTTCAACCACATACAAATATGAATACATATATGCATATGCAATATGAAGTGATTGAGCCGATCTAAAACCTAGGTTGTGTGTGTATATGCATCCACGAGCAACCACTAGCAATCACTTGCAACCACTTGCAGCCATCAACCATAACATGTTTCAAATACATGTTTACATCCAAAGGGGTTTCTACCTAAGGATAAAGGATAATATCGAGGAGATACACCTAAAAGGATAGATATAAACACAACTTTAAGGAAAAAGAGAGGTTAAGGATATACCCTCAAAAAGAAAAGGGTAGGTCGTACGTATTCTATCCTCAGTTTCCCAAGTCGCGTCTTCCTTGGCGTCGCTCCACTGAACCTTAACGAGCTTGAGTTCGCGGTTGCGTAGCTTCTTGATTTCAATTCCTACAATTTGAGTTGGAACTCTCCTCACACTTTCTTCGCATTCCCCTTCGGCTTCTTCTAGAATGCTTGGCTCCACCACTTCCGCGAATTCATGTAAACAATTCTGGAGATGAGAAACGTGAAAGACGTTGTGAATTCCAGCCAATCTTTCAGGCAGCTCTACTCTATAAGCCATTTTCCCAATCTTCTCGATGATAGGGAACGGTCCTACAAATCTTGATGCTAGCTTTCTTGCGAATCCAAAGCGAACGACATTTCTTAAAGGAGATACCTTAAGGAAAACCCTGTCCCCAACCTCAAACTCAAGGTCGGTCCTTCTTTTGTCTGCGTAGGATTTCTGTCTATCTTGGGCAATCTTCATTCTCCTCCGTATCAGGTCTACTTTTTCTGAAGTCTCTCTAATCATGTCTGGCCCAAGTATAATCTTGTCAGTAGACTCCCACCAACAAGTTGGTGATCGGCAAGGTCTTCCATACAAAGCTTCGAAGGGCGCCATACCGATAGTGGCTTGGTAACTGTTGTTGTAGGCGAATTCGACTAAAGGAAGATGATCCTCCCAAGTCCTTCCGATTTCAGGAATGCACAGTCTTAGAAGATCTTCTAGTACTCTATTCACCCTTTCCGTCTGACCATCGGTTTGGGGGTGATAGGTAGTGCTCAAGCATAACTGTGTGCCTACAGCTTCTTGCAGACTCCACCAAAATTCGCTCGTAAAGATGGGGTCTCTGTCACTCACTATGCTGGAGGGTATTCCATGAAGTCGAACTATTTCCTTGAGATAAAGAGAAGCTAAGGACGAAGTAGTCCTTCTACTCTTGATAGGTAAAAAGTGGGCGCTTTTAGTAAGCTTGTCCACTATTACCCAAATGCTAGTATTGCCTCTTCTTGACCTAGGCAACCCATCAATGAAGTCCATTGAAATGCTATCCCACTTCCATTGCGGGACCTCTAGAGGATGAAGCAGTCCTCCAGGCTTCTTTTGTTCCGCCTTGAACTGTTGGAATGTCACGCATTTAGAAACGAAATATGCTACATCCTTCTTTATGCCGCTTCAATAGAAAACTCTCTTTACGTCCTTGTACATCTTGTCTCCACCTGGATGTATTGTCATCTTGGAATGATGTGCTTCCTCGAGAACCATCTTCACTAAATCCCTTGCTTGTGGGACGCATAGCCTTCCATCCCGCCTCAGCCAACCCTTATCATCGATGGAGTACCTATTGAGGTGACTGGAAGTTTCACCCCTAATTAGTTTATCAATCACATCAAAAAGCTGAGGGTCTTCGCGTTGTGCGGCCCCTATTGAGTCTAAAAGAGTGGGCCATACTTCTAGGGATGCCAATAAACCAGGTATAAAATCTGAGGAGGGCCTAAAGTCGAAACTGACTATATACTCCAAGCTTTGCCTCTCCACAAAGAGAGGGCTTAGGGTCAGCATCTTTCTGCTCAACGCGTCTGCTACTACGTTGCCTTTGCCAGGAGTATAGGAAATCTCAAAATCATACAAGGCAAGGAGCTCCATCCACCTTTGCTGCTTCAAGTTAAGATCTTTCTGCGTGAAAAGATACTTCAACGATTTATTGTCAGTATATAATTCGAACTTCTCACCTAGGAGATAATGGCGCCAAGACTTAAGCGCAAAGACAATGGAGGCCAACTCAAGATCGTGGGTTGGGTAGTTCTTTTCATGAACTCTCAGTTGTCTTCCACCGTAAGCTACTACCCTCCCTTCTTGCATCAGAACAGCGCCTAGTCCCATACTACAAGCATCCGTGTATACTGTGAACATCTTGCTTCCATCTGGCAAAGTCAGAACTGGGGCTGTTGTGAGAGTCTTTTTTAAGCGTTGGAAAGCAATGTCACAATCCAAATCCCAAGCGAACGCCAGATTCTTCTTCGTTAATCTTGTGAGTGGAGCTGAGATTTTTGCGAAATCCCTAATGAACTTTCGGTAAAAACCGGCTAGCCCGAGAAAGCTTCGGACTTCGGTTGCATTTCTTGGTGTCTTCCAATCTTGCACTGCCACCACTTTCGCGGGGTCCACAGCTATTCCCTCTTTGGACACTATATGTCCAAGAAATCTTACTTCTTCTCTCCAAAAGTGGCACTTGGAGAATTTGGCTTTTAGCTGATGAACTCAAAGAGTTTCCATGATCTCCTTCAGATGCTGAGCATGTTCTTCCTCATTCTTTGAGAAGATCAAAATATCGTCTACGAAGACAACCACAAACTTATTGAGGAATTCTCTGAACACCCTGCTCAATAGTTCCACGAAATAAGCGGGTGCGCTTGTCAAACCGAAAGGCATGACAAGCCACTCGTAGAAACCGTCGGGGGTTCTGAATGCCGTTTTATCAATGCTATCTTCAGCTAACCTTAGCTGATGGAACCCAGTAGCCAAATCAAGTTGGGAGAAGACCGACACACCTACAAGCTGATCAAACAAATCGTCTATTCCGGGAAGTGGGTGTCTATTCTTTTTAGTCAGCTTGTTTAGCTCCCTATAGTCCACACCAAGACGTAGTGAACCATCTGCTTTGGTGGCGAACACCACTGGAGCACCCCATTCTGAGATACTTCTCCTTATAAACCCCTTCTCGAGAAGCTCCTTAACTTGCTTGCTGAGCTCCTTTCTCTCCTTTGGAGCCATGTGTCTAACAGGCAAAGCTACGGGCTTTGCATTATCAACAAGATATATGAGGAAGTTTATTTCCCACTTCGGAGGTAAGCCTTTCACCTCTTCAAAGACATCCGGATATTCCCGGACCACTCTAACTGACTGCAAATTCTCAATAGAAGCATCAAACGACTCTAGATAACTAAGCATAATAGCATTTAAGGGATTACAAGAAATTTCTAGAGTGTTACCGAGCCGAGTCAAGAGTCTAACCACTCTTTTCTCACAATCAAGAATGGCACCATTATTGGATAACCAATCCATGCTTAAGATCAGTCCATATCCTGAGAAGCCCAAAACAAAGGCGCTACATCTAAATTCAACACTTAGAATAGAGATTTTCAAATCCAAGCAAACCATCGACAAATAAGCCGAGCCCCCAATTGGATTCAAAACAACCAAGGGATCTTCTACCATACTAGTGTCTGGGTGCAGAGATTCTACTAAAGCAGATGAAATAAAGGAGTGTGATGCACCGGAATCAAAGAGAGTGCGAACTGGATGATCATAAAGATAAACTAAGCTTTCAACAGAAATATTTCTACCTCGTTCCTATAGAGGTGCCACCGGCGCGTGAATCTGTCCCTCTGAGGTGGATCCAGTCCTCTGTCCCTGCCCCCGCTTCTTTGGGCAGTCCTTAGCCAAGTGTCCAGTCTCTCCACAATGGAAACAACCCCCGTTCATCTTTGCCTTCATCTTCCTGTAGTATTTTGCTATATGTCCCACAATGCCATAGAAATTGCACTTTCTCTTTTCATGGGATTTGTTTTTCTTCCCGCCTTTCTTGAAGTCTGTCTTCTTAGCCTGTAAACCTTCTTTCTTTTCTTGAGGCACTTCCACCTTTGCCTCCTTCTTGCCTTTATCTTCCTCATGTAGCAGCGCCATGTCCACCAAGCTTGCATAAGTTGCTCCTATGGGTATATGGGTCATTGCAAGGCTGTGTAGAGGCTCATTCAGACCTTTGACGAAGTGAAGGGCCTTCTTGTGTTGGGTGTTTACCAAATCCAGCCCAAATCTGGCCAGCTGATTAAACTGATTGACGTACTCCTTGATCGTCACACTTCCTTGTTTAAGAGTTAGGAACTTCTCCATTTGCAGGCTTCTTTCATCTTGGGAGAGGAATTTCATCTCAAACCTCATCCTGAAATCTTCCCAAGTCTCCACTGGCCTTTCAGCATGAGTAACTTCCCACCAATAGGAAGCTTCATCTTTAAACAACCACACTGCTAGCTGTATCTTTTGCCTGTCGTCAACTTCGAAGATGACGAACAAGTCCTCGGTCTCCTTCAGCCAATTCCTTGCTGCCACAAATGATTCAGTTCCATAAAAATCCTTTCCTCCCATAGCCTTGAAGTCTCTACATGTCTTAGCGAAAGTATTTCCACGAGGAGGAGGAGGAGGAGGAGTAAAAGCGTCTGTAGCTGGGGAGTAAGGTCCCCAGACATGCTGAAACGAAAAGGAAAGATTCAAGACAAAAGGATAGAGAGAAAGTGCATATGGCTTTGGGGGACTATGCCTTTTAAAAAGAACGCTTTTTCTTGAAAACAATGCTTCTTTAAACTTCTTTTTGAAAATAGTTTCAAAAACCTTTATCCAATCTGGTAAATCTGTGCTTTGATACCAAGTGAAACACCCCACCCTCCATAAAGGTCAATCACAAAGGGAATTCCTTAACTTTGGTGGAGGTTTGTAAGTAAAAGTCACAGATAAAACACAAGACAGATATAAACACACACACACACACACACACACACACACACATATATATATATATATATATATATAAGCAGCGGAAAACAACAGACTTTTTATTTCATAAATACGTGTTCATACAAAACATTTCCATAACTGTCACACAATAACTTCCAAAACATTACATCATCATTTTCTGTCTTGGTTAATAAATAAAGAAGCATAAAACATAATTAAAACTGCATAAATCCCCATAGAATGTGTTCAACAACCATAGCCAAGGAAAGAGAGTCTAAACCGCACATCTACCATCTTGAAGCTTGCAAAGAGTCTGACTAAGCTGGGTTGTTTCCTCCCTGTGGACCTGGGGGGAGGGGGGATGGAAGAAAAGAAGACAAAAGAAAATAGGGTCAGACATAAAGCCAGACAAGTCTAATGACTCTTCAATATGAGAATAAGAAAAAGGGCATGATAGGTATAAACTGGAAATAGGAAAGTATCATAAACTAAAAGCAGTTTGAATCGAGTATACTATTGCACCCCACACCAAATCTCTGCACCCACTTGCATTGTCTCAACTGGCACCCCATGATCAGGGTGAAGTGATCCCCATTCTAAAGATCGGCTCCTACTCGCATAATCATCTATGTCTTACGACCCACAAAGATTGTAGATACCTATGCTGGTCCCACCATGGGGTGTATCAAGTCCCATGGTGGCGGCCCGACACAATCCTTAGAATGCATAGGTTGTACTACTGGTGCCCCCAGTGCCCTGTTTGTCTGCTCTGAAGTGTGTGCACGCCTGCACTCCGTTAGAACCCACACTGTTGCACCCACCGCCGTCGCTTTTGACCGCTTACAATCAGCCCGGTAATCGTGCCCCACCCAGCCTAGTTTCAGGGTACCACGATACCTAATTGGGTTACGCTGAAATGGTCTCCGTTACTAGGGTTTTCTAGTCAAACATGTTAAGTGGTTAAGTGTCTGAATTTACCTAAACCCACCCATTAGTTTAAATTAACATGTTGAATTGGTTAAGTGTTCTAGTTAACTTAACCCTACCATCCTGACTTGTCTGTCCTTAGCTTTTTAAAGCACCGACCACTCACATTAGACAGATATTGTTCCAGTTACTGGATGTGTCGGTCAGTTACGGGAAAATTTACACCGTAACTCAGTCTAACCTCGGGTTCTTATTGGGTACCATGCTTAACCACCCACATTGGATAGGCATTGTTGTGACTACTGGACAGCCGGGCGGGTCCGGGCAGGTTTACATCACAACTCAATCCAACCTCGTGTTAAGCATACTCGTATTTTCTAAATTTACATATTTGTCTTTATTACTTAATATATCTAAATTTGTCAACAATTAAATGTTGTGGCCCACTTTCCAGGTTTAACATTTTTGGTATAAGAATTTATACCATTTAAATGCCACCAATTTTGGCATGTGACAAACATGCCAATTTCATATATTTTTACTAGTTCATGTCAAGTTACCAATTTTCCCAACGTTACCCCATCTAAATATTAGGCTAACAATCTTAGCCTAATTTTCGTTCGCATGGTTTTTAACATATAATATTAGGCTAAAAACTTAGCCTAATTTAGTGCACACAAAATTTGGCATAAGGGAATTCATAAACATAAACATGACATAGGTGTAAACTTGGCATTCTTGGCATAATCAATACAAATATCATAGGTGTGAACTTGCAAAATAGTCAATATGAATATCATAGGTGTGAACTTGCAACATAGGCTAAATCAATTTACATACATCTGAACTTGTATTGAAATATGGGTCTAACCAAATAGGAGTCACATGAATTAACATACGATTTAGACAACATAAGCCTAAACATGTTTAGATCTAGGCATAACATCGAACATCACTAGAATATGAAATGTTCATAAAGTATGTAAATAATTTCATCGCATGAGTGAACTATATCCAATCGTATGTCCAATGAAACATGAAACATGTATTAAAGTGGATCTTGGCTTGGATCCAACTATTGACTTTGCAACTTTTGTATAAACATATTAGCATGTATATGAACTTAGGCATAGAGGTTTTAGCATATATATACATGAAATCTTAATAACATACAACCTATATAATCACATAAACATATAGGTGTCGATTACAACATAAACTATACAACTTTCATGTGATTCTAAATGTACAATAGGATCAATATCAATTCAACTATACCATAAACATCACAATAGCACAATCATTTCAATACATAGGTATGAATTAACATCGTTGTTACACAATAACACAATTCCATTTCCATTTTACATCGAATCAAATCCTAACTTTTATTCACATCGGAAAAATCACTATACTTACAAAAAACGACAGTCTTGTTTTCTGATTTCTAAATTCTAAATTTGAATTGCTTTCCTTTGGGTAGACTAACGTTGATTTGATTATTGTTTTAACTTTAATTTGGGCTGGTCTCTAAGCTTTTCCACAAGTGGAGGCTCCTCTTAGTTTTCTCCCGACAGCATTGCGGCTCTACTTCTATATTATTTGTGAGAATTTAGGTTGAGTGTTGAGTTATATTTATAGAATTTCAGATTGGTTTGAGCCGTCAGATGATCACAGATGAACCTAGACCATTCACTTCGAGAGGAGCCAACCAAAATGCGACAAGTCAGCCCTAGTGACACAGCCAAGCCTCAGAAATCGACTAGAACCCGACCAGGCCAGCCAGGGCCAAACCAGGTCGACTAGGCAGGTCGACCCCCAGGTCGACCCTATGGTCGACCTGGTCACCCAGGTCGACCTGGTGCCTGGGCAGGAAATTTCCCGCTCAGCCCAGTTTCGGTCTGAATTCGAAATTTGAACTAACTTTTGAACTGTTTGAACTTTAAATTTGAATTCTGAAGCTTTCGGAGGTCATAATTCCTTCATACAGAGCCCGATTCATGCAAACTCGAACTCTATCTCAAGCAGAATTCCGAGGCGGACGCAATGGCGTAACCCATTTCCCTTAATTCTTTCAATTAGAATTAATTATACTATAATTTGTTGATTTACAATTATAGAAAATTCGGGGTGTTACATTTTTTGTATTTCGTCCATAACTTTTCATACGGACTTTGTTCGCGAAACTCCAAATATGAATATTGACCAGAATTCTGAGGCGAACGCAATTGGTTAAAGTATCGTGGCCGAATTCCATTGTTTGCAGAAATTCCTATTTTTGAAATTCTAATAATTAATTTATATTGTCAAAATTCCAGGTTGTTGCATTCTTCCCACCTTAAAAGGAATTTCATCCTGAAATTCTAACGCTTATAGTCTTATCCTACACAACTAATTTGTATACATACACTTCGCAACTATGTTTTATGTGCATGGTGTACATAATGCAATTTCAACCATAAAAAATGCATGCAAGATGATTTTAATCGGATCCTCCTATATGTTTGCATTAAAATTTTGAAAACATGATGATGAATATCTTAAATATACTGGCAGTTCTATATGAATGCAAATTTTAAAAATTATTTTTCATCCATAACCCTCACACAACTATGAATAGAAGTGTAAAGCAACCGTTTTTTCATCCAAACCCTACCACCCAAAACATATGAAATTTAATCATTTCCTATTTAGCTTCTCCTAAACTGGAAAAAGGAAATTAAGGTGAAGAATTTTTAACATTTCCTCCACTTCCAAATATTCTATTTCCTGCCCTACAATGGAATTTTCACTCAGTTATCCAAAATACTCCAAAAATTTCCGTATATAGACTGTAAAGTAGGCTTAAAACAAGCTCTAAAACATAAACAAGTTATTTTATAACACGCACGCATCATTGACAAGGTATGGAAACAACATTTTCCTTATTGTCATTAACGTTTCTATCGTATCGTCGAGCCTACTGCACTGTTAAAATGTGCACACAAAGCATCCAAACATCTTCCTTACGCTATTCATGTGATCAAAAATCGAAATTTTTCATAAAAATAAATTCCCACTTGAAAACTTGTCATGTCTATTTTGAAAACTTCCTTTCAAAACCGTTTCATTTTCCTATATAAAATAAGAAAATGATATAAATGTTTTTTCCAAACAGCATTTTTCGAAAACTTTCAAAAATGTAATTTGCAAAAACTTAAATGATTAAAGTCACATGGGCGAAAAAGGAAGTCAGTTACACCAATAATGCAAAACCTGAAATCACACATAAAAGGACCAAATTAAATTTAAGCTTTAACAAGGAACAGTAATTTATTTATTTATTTACCTATGGCGAAAACAACGCAAAACCGTTCCTTTGCTAAAATTTATCCAATACAGAATTATAATCTTTCCAGCTCTAGGACAATTGTTAGTTTAGATAAAAAAATGAGATTTCATTCAAATAATCGTGCGTGAATGACAAAACCTTTTTTTCAACATAGAAATCTCATTAACCTAAGTCGTGTGATTCAAACAACACTAAGACTTGCAAGCACAGATCACAACAAAGCCAAGAACCTAATGCTGGAAAGGGATAACAACAAACAAAACAACACCAAAACTCTCAAAACAATAGCTATAAATGACAAGATGTCTTGCTCCTCGACTGGAGCTCAATCCAACTTTTATGATTTTTAATTAGCCATATCATGGTAGGGCAAATGCTCAATCTCGTGTTACAAACATTGTTAGTGTTATTGGAGGTTTCTACATCACCACCTCTACGAAGAGAGAATTTATGATGAGAAAAAGAACCTACCACAAAACTGCTTCTCATGGAAATCCACTCCATATTGCCTTAGGACAAAGTAGATAGGTGAAATTACAGAAAATGACTCCATGAGACTACACATAAGAACACAAGCTGAGTCAAATATGATGCAGCACTAAAAGATGGTTATACCATCAATTAAGAAAAAGATTGATTTCTGCATCATGAGACAAATCTAGTCATAAATTTCCATTTATAGAACATTGTGCTAAATGGGTCATATGTCTACATTGTCAGTTCGAACATAGATTCCTGAACATAAGAACTGACAATAAGAAAAAGAGATTTGCTGCAAAATCTCCAAAGCCAATCAAACAAGAGACTATTCAAGTCCACGTAAGACACAGGTTCCTCTAAAATCTCTTCGAAATTCTCCTCAGAAAAACTATCCAAAAGATAGCTAAATCTTCATCTCTGAAACGACGATCACCTTTTAAAGAACCTATTCTAACAAGGTATAGAAAAGGCGAATGTAGCACAAACACAGCTTTATTCTAAGACCTTGAGCAATGGACAGTGAAAGTCCAACAACCACAACAATTTTTCTTAGCCCTAAAGCGGTGAGAACCTTTCACTTCTGATCCAATCAAATAACCTATACCCAAGGGTGAGACTTAAATGGTGCGAGTAAGATCAGATAGCGCAATTAGGTATTATGAACTAAGAAAAGGTCAGAGAGAAGAAAACTTGATCTTGGAGTACTAGTGAGGCAAGATCTAATTCACGAACAAACACGGGAAATGAGGAGATGAGGCGACGACAAGAAAGAGAAGAAGGATAAAGATATGGTTGGGCTAGATGAGGAAGAAAGGACGAAAGAAGGAAGTTAAAGGGGTAATTTGGATGCAACTTTTACGGTTGAGTCCTTGGTTCAAGTTGTACCAAAACTCATCAATTAATTGACCATCCTAGTATGGCATTAAACGGTCAACTACCCAAATGGGCTTTGGATAGAGGTTGGACCTTGACCTTATCAGGCCGAATTAAAATATTAATCGTCCTGCGTTATCTTTTAAGATTCGATGCGATTCGAAAAATAGTCATCCTCGTCACTGCAGTATTTAAAGACCGTAGTTAAACTCCAAACCAACTCCAAGGACTTATAGTCTCAACAATGCTGCTTCGACTACACAACAAACGAGTGGATTTCAAAAATAATTCAGTTAGAAATCCGTAGTATAACTAAAATGGATTTTCCCCTTACCTAGCTGACAATAAAAGACGGTTCACGAAATCAAATACCCCAAAATCCGGACGAAGGATTTACCTTAGCATTTTCGAAGAAAAATTTAAAACTTTTCCAAAATGGAATTTTATTGTAAACTAACAATTTCATATTCATAAACCAATTTATAATTATCACTATTATTTACATTTAAGTTTTATATTTCAAATTGGAAAAACCTTTTCGCGTTCAAAGATATTAGAGCCTTAGAATATTAAGGATTAATTATGGTAATTTAAATAAATTATCCAATATATACAGGAAAAGGGACACTACAAATTACAAGAAATAAATATTTATTATTTTCAAGTTTATTGGCATATTCCTTGTCAATTCGAACTCCATCTTTCCTACCAATTAAACTATATTTATTAAAATAACACAATAACCCTAAAATTTTGAAACACGAATAGATTAAGGATTTAAAACCATATCTTCACAAACCATTTTTCGAAACTGTATTTCAAAACCGTTGAAATCCATTTTTATTTCTCAAATAGATTTTAAAATAGATTTCCTCGGGTACAAGGTGAAGAACTCAATTGAACGTAACGAAGTAACAAATGGATACACATCGTAATTATATTTCTGAAATGGATATGGCATATTTACATGGGATTTTTCCCCATTTTGGACTGGGTAATGGTCTTAACTGAAACTACTAACGAAACCAAACGAGGAATGATGACTATCTCGGTTATAGCTAGATTTTTGTCAGATCTTGTAACACCCCGTATTTTTAACAACACTAAAAGAGGACAAATTAAATAATAATTAATTTAATATTCGGAATTAAGGGAATCAGATTACGACATTGCGTCCGTCTCGAAATTCTGGTCAAGATAGACATTTGGTCTGCGTAAAACGGACACCATATGAAGAAGTTATGAGGATTTTAAGTTTGTATACACGTAGAAGAATTATATATATACATATGAGTCAAAACCTTATCCACAAAGGGTTCAAAAATCAAAATCCTGTAAGGCGGCAAATTTCCGGCTCTAAGGGGTCGACCCCCTAGAGCGGTGTCGACACCAGGTTCGACCCCCCTTAATGGGTGTCGACACCAAGGTTGATCCCCCTACAGGGGTGTTAACACTCCTAGGGATGATGTGGCAGTCAGTTTCAAAGGTGCTGGCAGCTATAAATATGCGTCCATTTCTCCTGTTTTCTTCATTGGAAATCATTAAGGCCAAATGTTGCTGGTGTTTGAACTGAGACGTATCCTATCTTCTACAATAATCAACTTAAGAAAATCAGTTATAAATCCGAGATCCATTCTTTTTCTATTTTCTAATCCAAACTCTGTGAGTTCCTAGTTGCTTTTAGATTTAAATATTTAAAAGCAAACGTGATGTTGCTATAGTTTGGATTTGTTCATGTGCCTATATTATACTGGATCCATTGTAAATTGTGAACATATGACATTCTATGATGTGGATCTTGACTTTATTTGTGTTAGATCTATTTTCAACTATAGGATCTAAATCTCTATCTCGTCGGATCTTTTGTAACTTCTATGACATACCATGATGTGGATCTTGACCTTATTCGTGTTAGATCTATTTTTAACTATTGGATCTGAGTTATATGGACATTTAAATTATTAATCAGTTCTAGTTTATCACCTTATGCCTATTATATTAGATCTAAACTAGTTGGACATCTAAATTGTTAATTTAGATCTTATTATGCTTGTTATGACATCATAGTTATGTTAGAATTAGTTAACTTCCACAAGTTCACCAGATTTGTGCTTATATGTCCACCTTATCACCATGCTAGTTTATGTTTGTGCCAGAACAATCACTGTTGTCATTTTCCCATTACCTTTCCCTTTTATTGTTTATGGCTAGGCTACTTTCTAGATTTGATGCCGCCAAATATATGCGAATGCATTAGTTAGGAAACAGGGGAAAATGTTAGAATTGGCATAATTTAAATAATGTTTATATGAATTGGACATATAATTCAAAATGGGGAAAAGGGGCTTAATCACCTATAAAGACATAGGTAAGGATTGGATAAGAATAAATGTCTAATAATTACAATTAGATATTGTAATTGCACTTATGAAGCGAGGTTAGGTTGCATTAGTGGTGGAAGTTTGCCCAGACCCGACCGGCATATCCAGCAACCACTAATGTTGAACCTAATGTGAGAGGTCTAAGTGCGCAAATACGAGATGGGCTATGAAACGAGGTTAGGCTCAACTTGTATTAGAAGTCTGCCCGGACCCGACCGGCATATCCAGCATCCACAAGTTGTAGACCTAAAGTGGGAGGTCTAGCCTATTATAAACCATAAATAGACATGGTAATAAATTGGACTACTTAGCCTAATCTAATCCATAAGGGGTTGTATGAATATGAATTAAATTTAGGGTTAAGTAAAATTGATTGGACAGTGGATGGGTAAAGTAAATCCGGAGGGGGCGGGTAATATTTACTTAAAGGCCCACAAACTTAACCAGATAAGCTTACGTAATTAAAGACACATAGTGGTATACATAACCAATGGAAATAATAAAGGTATGTAATTAAAGACACATAGTGGTATGCATAATCAAATGGAAAACCTAGTGGGGGATACAAGAAAAAGGGGAGAGCTTGTTTCATATTATGTGGGACCTATTTCATCCAATAACCCAGAGTAGGTATAAACACATGTACTCCGTACTAGGTCGGAGAAGGGGCATGCTAACTGGACTGATTGTAAGAGATCCAAACATGGAGGACGGTGTGGGAGGCGCAAACCGGTCGGGCCATATGTGTGCATGAGCCGGGCATAAGGGGACAAGATGACCGTGACACCTGTAGATGTGGAGCTATGCATATAAGCGAGGGGTTGCAACTTAGGACGTGATACATCCTACGGTGGGGCCGGCACAGAGTATCTACGGGGATTAGGGAGCTAATTGATTAAGGTACTAGTTAGGGTACACTTGGAAGTATGCCTAAGTCTACCACCTTATAGTGGAAGGGATCATCTCATTCTAGATATACTAGTAATAGTGCAGAGTAATAATTTTAGGGAAACGTATACACCTTATCATGTCTACCTTGCCACACCTATCTTTTATGTAGTAATCCCTCTTATCCACTTTATATCCATGTCATGCTACTTTTATTTACTTGCTAAAAGTAACAAGACTCGCCAGGGTTTATGTCTAACCCTTTTTGTTTCTCCTTCTTTCTTGTGTCCCCCCTCCCCCCTCCAGGTTCTCAGGGAGGAAACACTCAGGCTTGACCATGATTATGCTTACTTTTGCTGGAGCTGCTAATATGTATGGCTCAAGCTCTTATCCTTGTTGTTATGGCTATATTTTGTTTTTGGGGAATTTTATTTCTTTTATGTACTCTGAAATATTTGAAGTACAAGACAGTTATGTTGTAATGGGCTTTTTTGTTTCATACATGGGATGTTTTTTTGGACCATGGTATCTTATGACAAATTATGTTTTTATCCCACTGTTATTATATATGTCTATATTGTAATATTTTCGTTCTGTTTACTATAACGCTCCATGAAACTTAATGCATTCCCTTTGTGAGTAACATTAACGGACGAGGGGTGTCACACTTGGTATCAGAGCTGAAGGTTACCAGAATAGATAAAAGTTTTTGAAAGCTATTTACAAAAACATTTTAAAAGAAAGCATTTTCAAAAAGAAATGTCTATTTTGAAAAGCATTCCCCAAAAAGCCATAAGTAATATCTTTCAATCCCTTGTCTGAATCTCTTTCCATTTCTTTTTCAGCATGTCTGGGGAACCCAACACTCCAGAGGGCTTTACAATACCAGCATGGTTTCGTAGGTATCTGGAGGCCTCAATGCATGCCGAAGGCCAAGGAAATGTTCCTCACCTAGCTACACACATTTTTCCTCCACCTCCTTAGCGCATAGACATCTTCTCAAAGATCTACAAAGTTTTTCGTGCTATGGGAGGGAAGCCGTTTCATGGAACCGAGATGTTTTTAGAAGCTAGGAATTGGCTCAAGGAGACTGAGGTTTGTTTGTAGTCTTTGAAGTAGAGCATCAAAGAAAGATTCAGTTAGCTGCTTGGCTATTGAAGGATGAAGCTTCATTTTGGTGGGAGGTAACCAAGAAAGCCGTCTGGTAGAAACTTGGGATGAATTTAGACAGAGCTTTGAGTTGAAATTCCTTTCCCAAGTTAAGAAGAGCATGCAGATGGAGAGGTTCTTAGCACTCAAACAAGGGAATTTGACTGTTAAAGAGTATGTGAACAAATTTAACCAATTGGCAAGATTTGGACTGGAACTGGTAGACACTCCTCGTAAGAAGGATTTATGATTTGCTAAAGGGTTAAATGAATGCCTTTGTGGGTTAGCTATGTCCCATATCCCAATGGGAGCCACCTTTGAAAGACTTGTTGATATGACCTTGATGTATGAGGAAGAGAAAGGGGAAAAGAAGGAGGTTAAAGCTTAGGAAACAACACAAAACAAGAAGACATGGCCCAAGAAAGGAAACAACAACAGTAACAGAAGAAAGGAGGAAAGAATGACATGGGTAAGGAGAAAAGGAAGTGTCACAGCTGTGGGAAAGAAGGTCACTTCATCAAATACTGTAAAAGAAAGAAGAACACTTGCTTCAACTGTGGAGAGGTCGGACACTTTGCTAGGGAGTTTCCAAAGAAATAGGGACCATAGGAAAAAGTACAATGGGCAGGAACTTCTGGAGGGCTGGTGCATGCTCTCGCGATCAGTGCTCCTGATAGATGTAGAAATTTTTTGTGGAAGGTTTACTTTCTCTTTCAAACCATCCTATAAGAAAACTTTTTGATTCTGGCGCTTCACATTCATTTATATCTATTTCTGTTGTTGAATCTCTGAACTTAATTACTAGTATGGTAGTGGATTTCATAGTTGTTTCAAACCCTATTGGTGGTATGACTCATTAATCTATGATTTGTCGGGGTCTGAAAATATCTGTGTTTGGCGTCAAGTTTGAGTGTGACGCATATGTGCTCGGGTTTATGGGCTATGGGTTGATTCTAGGAATGGATTAGCTTACCACTATGGTGCCATTCTAGATTGTGAGAAGAGGGTTGTAAGGTTTCTGACTTGTCATGGGAGGACCCTCGAGATTTCTTTTGACCCTAAAGGGCCTGTTATGCTTAGTTTTCTAGAGTCTCTTGATGCATCCGTAGATGATTTGCAATCTGTTCAGGTAGTCCGAGATTATTCTGATGTTTTTGAGGAGGTTCGGGACTTACCTCCAAGGCGCGAGATTGACTTTCATATATATATATATATATATATATATATATATATATATATATATATATATATATATACGGTGGACAATGCAAAGCCAGTTGCATTACCAGTGCGCCATATGGCTCCAAGGTAAAGGAGGCAGCTGAGTAGGCAAGTAGGGGAGCTACTTGAGGAAGGATTTATCAGACGAAGCATATCTGAATGGGGTGCTCCAGTTGTATTTGCAAATAAGGTGGATGGTTCGCTTC
The DNA here is from genome assembly GCA_030737875.1 of Allium sativum. Lineage (NCBI taxonomy): Eukaryota > Viridiplantae > Streptophyta > Magnoliopsida > Asparagales > Amaryllidaceae > Allium > Allium sativum. The sequence goes on along the minus strand of CM060909.1, from coordinate 670,557,041 downwards.
GTTTGTGTGTGGACTATAGAGAGTTGAACAAACTCACAAAGAAGAATAGGAACCCACTTCCTAGGATAGGCGACTTGTTTGACCAGCTTGTCGGGGCCTCGGTATTTTCTCAGTTAGACTTGGCCATGGGGTTTCATCAAATGAGGGTGGCTGAGGATAGTATAGAAAACGCTGCTTTTAGGACTCCGGATGGTTTCTTTGAATGGCTAGTTATGCCCTTTGTGCTGACGAATGCACCAGCCTATTTTGTTGATCTAATGAGTAGGGTGTTTCCGGAGTTCCTAAATAAATTTGTAGTAGTCTTTGTTGATGACATTTTGATCTTCTCCAAGAGCGAAGAAGAGTATGCCCGACATTTGGGAGAAGTTTTGAAAACTCTCTGTGACCATCAACTTAGGGCAAAGTTCTCCAAATGCCATTTTTGGAGATAGGAGGTGAGATTCTTAGGGAATGTAGTCTCCAAAAAAGGGATAGCTGTGGATCCCATGAAAGTAGTTGCAGTGCAAGATTGGCAGATTCCTAAAAATCCAACAGAGGTGAGAAGCTTTCTTGGGTTGGCAGGTAATTATAGGAAGTTCATTAAGGACTTCGCAAAGATATCGGTCCCACTCACTAGGCTGACGAAGAAGAATTTGGCATTTTCACGGGATATAAATTGTGATGTTGCCTTCCAACGTTTGAAGAGGGCTCTTACAACAGCCCCAGTCTTGACTTTGACCGATGGAAACAAAGTGTTTATAGTTTACGCAGATGCATGTGATACATGGCTTTGTGTGGTTCTGATGCAAGAAGGAAAGTTAGTGTGTTATGGGCGTAGACAGTTGAGAGTTCATGAGAAAAAATACCCCACCTATGATCTAGAACTAGTTGCCATAGTATTCGCGCTAAAGATGTAGTGTCATTGTTTACTTGGAGACAAGTTTGAGTAACACACCTATCATAAATCTCTCAAGTATATGTTCTCACAGAAGGATCTTAATTTAAGGCAACAAAGGTGGATGGTGTTCTTAACTTCTTATGATTTTGAGATTGCTTATACCCCTGGCAAGGGTAATGTGGTGGATGACACACTAAGTAGGCAAAGGATGGCCTTAAGTCCCCTGTTTGTGGAGAGGAAGAGCTTGAAGTTCATCTAAACTTTTAATTTTAGACCCTCCATCGATATTTTGCCTGATTTATTTGCATCGCTAGAAATACGACCAACTCTTATGGGTCAGATAGGAGCTTCGCAGCAAGGTGACCCATAGATTTTAGACATCATGAATAAGCTCAGAAAAGGGGAGACTTCTAGTCACCTCAGTCGATATACCATAGATGAAAAGGTGGGGTTGCGACAGGATGGAAGGCTTTATGTTCCTCAAACTGGAAGCTTGATAAAGGCAGTCCTAGAAGAAGCCCACCATTCTAAGATGACTATTCATCCAGGCAGTGATATGATGTACAGAGACATGAAGAGGGTTTTCTTTTGGGCCGGGATGAAGAAAGATGTGGCCGAATTTGTTTCTCAATGTTTAGTCTGCCAGCAAGTCAAAGCCGAGTAAAAGAAGCCCAATGGTTTACTTTATCCTTTGGAGGTTCAATAGTGGAAATGGGAGGGCGTCTCTATGGATTTCATAGATGGTTTGCCTAGATTGAAGAAAGGCAACACCAGTGTTTGGGTTGTGGTTGATAGACTCACTAAGAGCGCTCACTTTATTCTAGTTAAGAGTAATCGGACGACATCATGGTTGGCAGCAATCTATGTCTGAGAGATAGTTCATCTTCATGGGATACCTTCCAGCATCGTGAGCGATCGTGACCCCATATTTACCAGTGAATTTTAGAGGATCTTACAAGAAACATTAGATACATATTTGTGTTTGAGCACCGCTTATCATCCTCAAACCGATGGGCAGACGCAGAGGGTGAACAGAATTCTTGAAGATCTTTTAAGCCTGTGTATCCTAAACTTCGGAGGGACTTGGGAAGAGCACCTTCCTTTAGTAGAGTTTGCCTATAACAATAGCTATCATGCCAGCATCGGCATGGCACCCTTCGAAGCATTGTACGGACGACCCTGTAGATCACCAACTTGTTGGTGGGAATCTACAAAAAGATTATTACTTGGACCAGATATGGTTAGGGAAACGTCCAAGAAGATTGACTTTATTCGATGGCGGATGAAGACAGCCCAAGATAGATAGAAATCCTATGCAGACAAGAGAAGGATTGACATCAAATTTGAAGTGAGAGATTTAGTTTTCATCAAGGTGTCACCTTTGAGGAACGTGGTCCGCTTCGAATCGGTAGGGAAGTTGGCACCAAGGTTTGTGGGACCATTTCCCATAACCGAGAGGTTTGGCCAAATGGCCTATAAATAAAGCTTCCAGAAAATTTATCTGGTGTTCATGATGTTTTCCACTTTTCTCATCTGCGGAAGTGTTCGCATGACACCGCAGAAGTTGTTGAGCCAAGCATATTGGAAGAAGTGAAAGTAGAGCGGGAAGCGACAGTCAGACAAGTCCCTATCTGTATTCTTGGATCAGTAGTTAAGATGCTACGCAATAAAGAGATTAAGGTGATAAAGGTTCAATAGGGAGATAACGCAGAGGATGCGACTTGGGAGAACGAAGACAAGATTCAGGCTTTTACCCTTTTCTTTTCAAGGGTATGTTCTTAACTCCTTTTCCAAAAGTTTATCTGTGTTGGTTTCTATCATTTGAATATATCGTATTCATAGTATCTTCGACCTTTAGATAGGAATCGTATGGATGTAAACATGTGTTTGAGACATGGTATGTTTGATGGATGCAAGTGTTTTCTAGTGGTTGCCAGCGGATGCATATTGTTAATGGCAAAAAATGTCGTAATCACCCAAGATTCCTATTACTAGGAATAGTTAATTTGGTCACAAGACTAAGTAAAAGAAAGTGGTAAATGACAGGAGAATTTATAGTGGTTCGGCCGCAGATTAGGCCTGCGTCCATTTTGGAAGGATGTTGAACTTTTATTAATCACTCAAGAATTACAAAGTAGAGCAATGCTCATTACATACACTTTTATAGTTTCCATATGCTAGGTATTTGGGAAAAAGAATATTTAGTTCTCCTTCTTCCTCAAATAGGAGATGCCATTAATGAGACTCATGAAGCTCTAGGAAGGACTTCGCACCTGAGACCATTAGGATCCCGGGAGCGGGGGGTTGAGGCTCGTAATTCCTTTAGGGTCTGAGGCCTTGCTTCGCGGATGTATTCTGTATGCCGTGAGATTACAATCAGTGTAATCCCTTCTTGATCATGTTTCCTTCACTCTTGTGTGTCCCTTTTCGGCCTCAGCTATGCCGTAATACCCGGTATTTTAATAACACGTTAAAACCATAAATCAAGGCAGAATTAATTTTTAAAACAAGAATCAAGGGAAACGAGTTACGCCATTGCATTCATCTCAAAATTCTACTTGGAAACGAGTCTGACTTTTCGAGAAACGGAGTCCGTATGAGGGAGATATGACCCTCTGAAGTTTCAAGTATTTTCAGAACAGAAAAACAACTCGAATTTGAATTCGAAATTCAAATTCAAACCCCAGTGCAGGCTGCGCGGGAATTTTCCCGCCGAGGATCAGGTCGACCTGGGGGTCGACACTATGGTCGACCTCCCAGGGACCAGGTCGACCCTATAGTCGACCTGGGGGTCGACCTGGTGCTGAAGCCCAGTTTTGAGCCTGGGTTCATTCTGATGTTTCTGGTCTCGTTTTCAGTCTAGGTTCGTTCGTCGAATCCTATATAAGCAGCCCTCTAGCCCTATTCTCTTTACACCATTCTTCTCTACCTTATGCTGCACAAATTCTTGATGGACATGGCTTCTTCTAAATTAAATAAATAAGTTAAAATAAAACACGAAGACTATTCCTTGAAGACTACGGCTAGGAATTGCATATTGGGGATTTTCTGCTACAATCAAATCAAGATTCAACGATTCAACAATTCGACGACTAGTTTCTAGATTTGACTTCTGCATATCAATTTCTTATTCCATGATCTGTAAGTTCTAGTTACTTTGAGATTTAAACTTGTTAATTGTAATTTGGACATGAGATAAAGTGAAATTGGACTTAAGTATGATAATCGATTCACATCTATTCTAGTTTCCATCTTGGATCTTGACATTTGGGAATATTGCTATGAAACCAGTTTGGACCTATTCATGTTGTAAATCAACTCTTTCATGTCCATAACATTATCATGCCTGTGATGTTGAATCAGTCTATTATTTACAAGTTTGGGACTATCACCATATGCCATGACTATCACCTTATTATGTTAGATTTGAAATCCTATTATTTTCTATATGCCAATGATGTTGTAACCAATTATCTCAAGTTATGTCATGCTAATCTTGTAATCTCTTTTATCACTTTATGCTCGTCCTTTTGGCCTATCATAGTTTTGATGTTATTCCCTTTATTCCTGGATCTGGATCTGGATTTACTTGTAATTTAGATCGATTCACATTTACGTGCGATGGGAATACGATTTGGGTAGATTAGGCAAAACATGAATTAGTTATGAACATGAATCATGAACTTGATAATAGGCATAAGTTGAAATTTGACACGAACTTGACATAAATTTGAACATGGACATGACACTAGAATGAACTTGAAAATGGCCAACTCGAGGTTGGGTTGAGTTTGCAGTGTAATTCTGCCCGGAACCGCCCAACAAATCCAGTGACTGCAAACAATAAGATCCAACATGGGTAGTTGGTCAAATCGCGCTTGAAACCCGAGGTCAGACTGAGTTGTGGTGTAATTCTGCTCGGAACCGCCCGGCATATCCAGTGACCACAACAACAGGTCTGATGTGAGAGGTTGGGGTGCATTAATGAATTAATGCCACATGATAGGGTTAAGTCATGAATATGAAAGACAACACTTAACCAACTTGACACATGATTAGTGGGGTTAAGTCATGAAATTGAAAGACAACACTTAACCAACTTGACATGCTAGACTGATAAGGGTTAAGTCATGAATTTAAATGACAACACTTAACCTCCTGGACGGAAACCCTAGTTACGCAGTCCATTTCAGTAGTAACCCACTTAGATGTATCATGGTACCTTGGAACTAGGCAGGGTGGGGCACGATTACTGGGTTGATTTTAAATGACCAGAACAACGGCTGAGTTGGTGCGCCAGTGTAGGTTCAGGCGGACTATGGTCGTGCACATAGTCCGGAGTTGAAAAAGTAGGCATTGGGCATCCGTAGATTTACACTGTGCACGCTTGATTCGTGTCGGTGGTTGGCACCCTAGGGCTTGATACACCCTATGGTGGACCTAGCACAGGTAACTACATTCGTGATAGGGCCGTATGATACAAACACACGACGAGCTAGAACTTGTAGGGAGCCGATCGATTAGTGGATCGTTCCGTTGGACCTAGTAATGGGTCATTTCATGATATTGGGCCAAGGGATCATTTCATGGTTAATATATGACATGGGTTTGGGATACTAGTACAATTGGTGCAGCGAATCTTGAACGTGCGATGCTATACTTGATCTATACTTGAATTATCGTGCTATCTTAGTCTATCTTGCCCATCTTGACAGCATCCTTATGTTTACTTTCAGTTTATACATGTCATGTTACCTTTACCCGTTTTTATGCTGAAAGTCACTAGGACTTACTGACCCGTTTTCTTTCACCTTTTTTTCTTTCGTTTTCCCCCACCCCCCAAGTTCTCAGGGAGGAAACTCTAGCACTTAGCTTGGATTTCGCTTGCTTTCGGTTCATCTCATGTACGGTTTGATCTTGAGCTATGCTATGGCTGCATTTATAATACCTTTGGGGAATTAAGCTACTTTTGTTGTTTTAAGTTTTATGCTTCTTTATTATTCAAGGCAGAACTTGTTGTAATTGAAAATGATAGTTGGTACTTTGGATGTAAAAGTTTTGACTCTTTTTGAAAGTAATGAAATTTATCTTTTGATTCTTCCGCTGTTTTATTTATGTTCTGTCTTCTAATATTTTTGTGTTTGTTTACCTCGATAACGCTCCTAAAAAACTAGTGCAATCCCTTTATGAGTGACCCTAGCGGAGGTGGGGTGTTACACTTGGTATCAGAGAAGAAGGTTACCAGACTAGGCAAAAGATTTTAAAACCTTCTAAAACTATTTCCAAAACCATTTACAAAGAAGCATTTTTCAAGAAAATACTTGTTACTTAAAGGCTATTCCCCAAAAGTCATTAGCACTATCCTTTGTTTCCTCGTTTTGAATCTCTTCTTTTTCATTTTAGCATGTCTGGGAATCTTAACCTTCCAGAGGGCGTGCCAATACCTGGCTGGTTCAAGAGGTACTTAGAGGCTAGGGCCAACGATGCAGGCCCAACAGATATTCCTCCTCCAGCTGCAGCAGTTCCTCCTCCTCCTCGTGCAAATGCTTTCTCAAAGATCTGTGGAGATATAGGGCCATGGGTGGAAAGGATTTCAAGGGAACTGGATCATTCATAGAAGCGAGGAACTGGCTCAAAGAAACTGAGCTTCTGTTCGTTATCTTCGAGGTGGACGATAGGCAGAAGGTACAGTTGGCAGTATGGTTGCTCAAAGACGAAGCTTCCTATTGGTGGGAAGTCATTAATGCTGAAAGACCTGTTGACACATGGATGGATTTCAGGGTAAGGTTTGAGATGAAATTCCTCTCACAAGCTGAACGAAGTCTATAGCTGGAAAAGTTATTATGTCTTAAGCAAGGAAGTATGACAGTCAAGGCGTACGTCAATCAATTCAATCAGCTGGCCTGATTTGGACTGGACTTAGTGAATACTCCTCATAAGAAGGCTCTCCATTTTGTCAAGGGATTGAATGAGCCACTTCACAGCTTGGCTATGACCCACATACCTATGGGGGCTACTTACGAAAGGTTAGTAGACATGACACTCTTGAATGAAGAAGACAAGGAAAAGAATGAGGCAAAAGCAGAAGTTCCTCAAGATAAGAAGGGGGAAGGGTCACAGAACAAGAAGGCTAATCCAAAGAAAGCCGGGAAGAACAACAAACCCCGTGAAAAGAGAAAGTGTAATTTATGTGGCACTCCAGGACATCTGGTCAAAGACTGCAGGAAGAAGAAAAGGAAGATGGGTGGCCGTTTCGACTGTGGTGAGATGGGACACATGGCTAAGGCCTGCCCAAGGAAGCAAGGGCAGGGAGCTGGACCTTCTTCTGGAGGACAAGTCCATGCTCTCACGGTGCCTCCGCAAGAACGAGGTAGAAATATTTCTGTCGAAAGTTTAGTCTATCTTTTTGATCTTTCTGTTCGAACCTTATTTGATTCTGGCGCATTGCATACTTTTATTTCTTCTAATATTGTTGAAACTCTGCACCTAAGTACCAGTCTAGCTGAGGATCCTGTTATTGTTTCAAATCCAATTGGTGGCTCCCCTCATTTATCTATGATTTGTGTGGATTTGAGGATTTCTATCTTAAGAATAGAATTCACATGTAATGCTTATGTTCTCGGATTTATGGGATACATTTTGATTCTAGGCATGGATTGGGTGTCCAATAATGGAGCCATTCTCGATTGTGAACGAAGGGTAGTTAGACTCGTGACTCGCCTTTGTAATACCCTTGAAATTTCTTGTAACCCTATGGGTCCTATTATGTTATGTTATCTAGAATCTCTTGACTCGTCTATCGATGATTTGCAATCAGTAAGGTTTGTCCGAGAATATCCCGGTGTCTTTGATGAGGTTAAGGGGTTACCCCCTAAACGCGAGATAGATTTCCGTATATATCTTGTTGATAATGCTAAGCCAGTTGCATTGCCCGTTAGACACATGGCCCCTCGAGAGAGAAAAGAGCTTAGTAAGCAAGTTAAGGAGTTGCTTGAGAAAAATTTCATTAGGCGAAGCATTTTTGAATGGGGTGCTCTGGTGGTATTCGCTACTAAGACAGATGGTTCGCTTCGCCTATGCGTAGATTATCGTGAGTTAAACAAGCCGACTAAGAAGAATAGGCACCCATTACCGAGAATTGACGAATTGTTCGACCAGCTTGTAGGAGCGTCTGTTTTCTCTCAACTTGATCTGGCTACAGGATTCCATCAGCTTAGAGTGACTGAGGATAGCATTGACAAGACTGCGTTTAGGACTCCGGATGGTTTCTTCGAATGGCTCGTCATGTCGTTTGGTTTGATGAATGCACCCGCGTACTTCGTTGATTTAATGAGCAGGGTGTTCCAAGAGTTCCTTAAATAGTTTGTGGTGGTATTCGTGGACGATATTTTGGTCTTCTCAAAGGATGAGGAAGAACATGCTAGACATCTCGAGGAAGTCATGGCGCGCTTAGGGCACACGAGTTAAAGGCTAAGTTCTCTAAGTGTCATTTTTGGAGAAAAGAAGTTCGGTTTCTTAGACATGTAGTTTCTAAGCAAGGTATAGCTGCGGACCCCGCAAAGGTAGTTGTGTTGCAAGACTGGAAAGTTCCCAAGAACGCAACGGAAGTGAGAAGCTTTCTCAGTTTGGTGGGCTACTGTAGGAAGTTCATTAAGGACTTCACTAAGATTTCAGCCCCTCTTACTAGGTTAACGAAGAAGAACCTAGCTTTTGCATGGGACATAGGGTGTGACGTTGCTTTTCAAAGGCTTAAGAGAGCCCTTACCACAGCTCTAGTTTTGGCATTACCCAATGGAGGTAAGATGTTTACGGTGTACACAGATGCGTGCGGAACGGGATTAGGCGCTGTCCTAATGCAAGAAGGGAAAGTGATATGCTACGGGGGTAGACAACATAAAGTTCATGAGAAAAACTATCCCACACATGACTTGGAATTGGCCGCGATTGTTTTTGCGCTTAACTCTTGGCGCCACTATCTTCTAGGTGCAAAGTTCGAGTTGTATACCGATCAAAAATCGTTTAAGTACCTCTTTTCGCAAAAGGATTTGAATCTAAGGCAACAAAGATGGATGGAATTCTTGGCATCGTATGACTTCGATATGACTTATACCCCTGGCAAGGGTAACGTGGTGGCGGATGCGCTAAGTAGGAAAAGGTTGACTTTGAGTCCTTTGTTTGTTGAAAGGAAAAATCTAGAGTTTATAGCAACCTTTGATTTCACACCTGTTGTTGAGCCGTTGGCTAGCACGTTAGCATCTCTCGAGTTAAGGCCTACGCTTCTAGACCAAGTAGGGACTTCACAGAAGAAAGACCCACAGATAGTCGAGATCATGGACAAGTTGATTAGAGGTGAGATGTCAAGTCACCTCAGTAGGTATGCCATAGATGACAAGGGATGGCTAAAGCGTGATGGTAGACTATGTGTCCCACAAGTGGGAGACTTAGTAAAGAGAGTTCTCGAAGAGGCACATCACTCGAAGATGACCACACATCCCGGAGGGGATAAAATGTACAAGGATATAAAGCGCATTTTCTTTTGGAATGGGATGAAAAAGGACGTGGTGGAATTCGTTTCTAAGTGCATGGTGTGCCAACAAGTAAAGGCCGAGTGGAAAAAGCCCGGTGGGCTATTGCATCCTTTGGAGGTTCCGCAGTGGAAATGGGAGAGTGTCTCGATGGATTTCGTGGATGGATTGCCTAGGTCAAGGAAGGGCAATACTAGCATATGGGTTATAGTAGATAGACTCACGAAGAGCGCTCACTTCATTCCTGTGAAAAGCAAGAGGTCTGCATCATGGCTAGCGGCTATATACCTTCGAGAAATAGTACGGTTGCATGGAGTTCCTTCTAGTATAGTTAGCGATCGTGACCCGATTTTCACTAGCGAATTTTGGAATAGTTTACAAGAATAAATGGGTATACGACTAAGTTTAAGCATGACCTATCACCCACAGACGGATGGACAAATCGAAAGGGTAAATGGGATACTAGAGGATCTTTTGAGACTATGCATTCTTGACTTTGGTGGTACTTGGGAAGATCACCTACCTCTCGTTGAGTTCGCGTATAATAATAGTTAACAAGCTAGCATTGGAATGGCACCATTCGAAGTTTATACGGAAGACCGTGCAAGTCACCAACTTGTTGGTGGGAGTCGACCGACAAGCTCATACTTGGACCCGACATGATAAGGGACACTTCCGAGAAGGTTGAGTTGATACGAAGACGGATGAAAATGGCCCAAGATAGATAGAAATCCTACGCGGACAAGAGAAGGACAAACCTAAATTTCGAAGTTGGAGATATGGTCTTTATAAAAGTTTCTCCTTTACGCAATGTGGTTCGTTTTGGAGCGGTTGGAAAGTTAGCACCGAGGTTCATAGGACCGTTCCCTATCATCGAGAGGATTGGACAGATGGCCTATAAGGTAGAGTTACCCGAGAGGCTGGCCGGAGTACACAATGTCTTTCACGTTTCGCATCTCTGAAAGTGCTTACATGAGTCTGCCGAAGTGGTTGAGCCAAGCATCCTTGAAGGCATAGAAGTGGAAAAGGAATCAATGTTGGCGCGAGTTCCGATTCGTATCTTAGAAATAGAGATCAAGAAGCTAAGGAATCGAGAAGTGAAGCTAGTTAAAGTACAGTGGAGTGAAGCCCAAGAAGACACAACTTGGGAAACCGAAGAGAAGATATGCTTGCTATACCCATTTCTTTTTGAGGGTACTTTCTCGATCTCTTTTTCCTATAAGTTTACATACCTTTGTATCATGTACATGCTTTTTTTATCCATGTTTGTCTTGTTATCTTCTCGATCCTATCTTGAGAACCTTAGGTAGTACCCTTTTGGATGTAAACATGTAATTGAAACATGTTATGGTTGATGATTGCAAATGGTTGCAAGTGGTTGCTAGTGGTTGCTCGTGGTTGCATAACACACATTAGGCACTAGATCGGCTCAGTCACATATCTCATATTGCATAAGCATGGGTGCTCATACTTGTATATAGACGGAAACTTGATATGCTATCATTTGGATGTTGCATATGAATGAATGTTTGTGCACTCATGTAGAGATTATAAAGTATGTTAGGAATTTGCAAACATATTGGACTCATTACACTCACATATTTTGCATTAAGGAGGTCTACTGAATCAGTAACCGCCTGAGCTTTTGCATTAGATAAGTACATATACACACACTCTTGCATAAGTTCATACAGCATTAGAAATCTTTTAAGGACAATGGTTGCTTGTGGATGATGGTTGCGTAGATGGATGTTGGATGGTAGGACACATTCTTCTTAACTTGGAGATTTCGGGGACGAAATCCTTTAAGGAGGGGAGAATGTAATTCCCGGTATTTTAATAACATGTTAAAACCATAAATCAAGGTAGAATTAATTTTTAAACAAGAATCAAGGGAAACGGGTTGCACCATTGCGTTCGTCTCGAAATTCTGCTTGGAAACGGGTCCGAGTTTTCGAGAAACGAGTCCGTATGAGGGAGATATGACCCTCCGAAGTTTCAAGGATTTTCAGAATAGAAAAACAGCTCGAATTTGAATTCGAAATTCAAATTCAAACCCCAGTGCAGGCTGGGCGGGAATTTTCCCGCCCAGGACCAGGTCGACCTGGGGGTCGACACTATGGTCGACCTCCCAGGGACCAGGTCGACCCTATGGTCAACTTGGGGGTCGGCCTGGTGCTGAAGCCCAGTTTTGAGCCTGGGTTCATTCTGATGTTTTTGGTCTCGTTTTCAGTCTAGGTTCGTTCTTGAATCCTATATAAGTAGCCCCCTAGCTCCATTCTCTTTACACCATTCTTCTCTAACCTTATGCTGCACAAATTCTTAATGGACATGGGTTCTTCTAAATTAAATAAATAAGTTAAAATAAAACACGAAGACTATTCCTTGAAGACTATGGCTAGGAATTTCATATTGGGGATTTTCTGCTACAATCAAATCAAGATTCAACAGTTCGATGACTAGTTTATAGATTCGACTTCTGCGTCTCAATTTCTTATTCCACGATCTATAAGTTCTAATTACTTTGAGATTTAAACTTGTTAATTGTAATTTGGACATGAGATAAAGTGAAATTGGACTTAAGTATGATAATCGATTCACATCTATTCTAGTTTCCATCTTGGATCTTGACATTTGGGAATATTGCTATGAAAACAGTTTGGACCTATTCATGTTGTAAATCAAACTCTTTCATGTCCATAACATTATCATGCCTGTGATGTTGAATCAGTCTATTATTTAAAAGTTTGGGACTATCACCTTATGCCATGACTATCACCTTATTATGTCAGATTTGAAATCGTATTATTTTCTATATGCCATTGATGTTGTAACCAATTATCTCAAGTTATGTCATGCTAGCCTTGTAATCTCTTTTATCACTTTATGCTCATCCTTTTTGCCTATCATTGTTTTGATGTTATTCCCTTTGTTCCTGGATCTGGATTTACTTTTAATTTAGATCGATTCACGTTTACGTGCGATGGGAATACGATTTGGGTAGATTAGGCAAAACATGAATTGGTTATGAACATGAATCATGAACTTGATAATAGGCATAAGTTGAAACTTGACACAAACTTGACATAAATTTGAACATGGACATGACACTAGAATGAACTTGAAAATGGCCAACTCGAGGTCGGGTTAAGTTTGCACTGTAATTCTGCCCGGAACCGCCCGGCAAATCCATTGACTGCAAACAATAGGATCCAATGTGGGTAGTTGGTCATATCGCGCTTGAAACCCGAGGTCAGACTGAGTTGTAGTGTAATTCTGCCCGGAACCGCCCGACATATCCAGTGACCACAACAACAGGTCTGATGTGAGAGGTTGGGGTGCATTAATGAATTAATGCCACATGATGAGGTTAAGTCATGAACATGAAAGACAACACTTAACCAACTTGACACATGATTAGTGGGGTTAAGTCATGAAACTGAAAGACAACACTTAACCAACTTGATGTGCTAGACTGATAAGGGTTAAGTCACAAATTTAAATGGCAACACTTAACCTGCCGGACGGAAACCCTAGTTACGCGGTCCATTTCAGCAGTAACCCACTTAGATGTATCATGGTACCCTGGGACTAGGCAGGGTGGGGCACGATTACTGGGATGATTATAAGCGACCAGAACGATGGCTGAGTTGGTGCACTAGTGTAGGTTCAGGCAAACTATGGTCGTGCACATAGTCCGAAGTTGAAAAAGCAAGCATTGGGCATCAGTAGGTTTACACTATGCGTGCTTGATTCGTGCCGGTGGTTGGCACCCTAGGGCTTGATACACCCTATGGTGGACCTAGCACAGATAACTACATTCGTGATTGGGCTGTATGACACAGACACATGGCGAGCTAGAACTTGTAGGGAGCCGATCGATTAGTGGATCGTTCCGTTGGACCTAGTAATGGGTCATTTCATGATATTGGGCCAACGGATCATTTCATGGTTAATATATGACATGGGTTTGGGATACTAGTACAGTTGGTGCAGCGAATCTTGAACATGCAATGCTATACTTGATTTATACTTGAATTATCGTGCTATCTTATACTTGATTTATACTTGAATTATCGTGCTATCTTAGTCTATCTTGCCCATTTTGATAGCATCCTTATGTTTACTTTCAGTTTATACATGTCATGTTACCTTTACCTGTTTTTATGCTAAAAGTCACTAGGACTTACCAGTCTTTATGACTGACCCATTTTCTTTCGCCACTTTTTCTATCGTCCCCCCCCCCCCCCCCCCCCCCCCGCCCCCTAGGTTCTCAGGGAGGAAACTCTAGTACTTAGCCTGGATTTCTCTTGCTTTCGGTTCAGCTCATGTACGGTTTGGTCTTGAGCTATGCTATGGCTGCATTTCTGCTACCTTTGGGGAATTAAGCTACTTTTGTTGTTTTAAGTTTTATGCTTCTTTATTTATTCAAGGCAGAACTTGTTGTAATGGAAAATGATAGTTGGTACTTTGGATGTAAAACATTTTGACTCTTTTTGAAAGTAATGAAATTTAGCTTTTGATTCTTCCGCTGTTTTATTTATGTTCTGTCTTGTAATATTTCTGTGTTGGTTTACCTCAATAACGCTCCTCCAAAACAAGTGCATTTCCGTTGTGAGTGACCCTAGTGGTGGTGGGGTGTAACAGATGCTCTCCTGCGAACCGGACCAAAAAGCCGGTTAACGTTTGCCTCCCAAAGTACATCTTGTCTTTGACATGATGTGCTTTGTGTAGGATAAGGTAGTGGCAAAGCTACTAACTTTTACTGTAATTCAAAAGGTAAATAAGAGTTAGTTGTGGGGCTCATTCTCCCGGGGGGTGTAGATGAGCCATCGATCGGAGGATGCGCCGCGCTCAAATCGTCAAGTGTCTGTAGTGCGTAGTCTCCATGGGTGTACAGGGAGTCAGTACACATGTGTGTGGAGCACGCGCAAGAGAGATCGTGTCATGGCGATTTCGATCTTGGAGGTGTGACCATCGTCGCCATCACCATTTCATTCTTTTTTTTAGGTCAAAAATTTCGAGCCTAGGGGTATCGAAATTTCGAACACTGGGGCTCGGAATTTCGATCCTGGGGGTTTGAGATTTCGAGCCCAAGGGGATCGAAATTTCGAGGCCAAGGCTTCGGAAATTCAATCCTCTGAGGTTCAAAATTTCGAACCCATGAGGTTTAAAATTTCGAACCCCGTGGGCTCGAAAATCTCGAACCCGCGCTGGAATGTGAAGAGACATGATTTTCTTCTATAAATAGGCCCCCTTTACTTTTTTCCTTCTAACTTTTCTTTCTCTGGCCGCCATTCCCGAAAGCTTCGAACCCGATAATTTCGAGCCCAATAATTTCGAACCGAGCTAGGTGAGGCCTTGAATCGAGGAGTTGAGAAGGGGAGGAGGTCGAAGGGCCACGGTGGAGACCTCGAGACCTCGTGGGCTCGATTTGTCGATCCCATCTAGCTTCAAATTCTCGAACCCTCATGGGTTCGAATTTTAGAACCTCAGTGGGTTCGAATTTTTGAACCCACCGGGTTCGAAGTCTCAAACCCTCATGTGTTTGAATTTTCGAACCCGGGGTGTTCAAGGCATCGAACCCTCCTGGGTTCGGATTTTCGAACCCCGTGGGTTCGAATTCTCGAACCCCCTGTCTGGGTTCGAAATTTCGAACCCAGAGGGGCTCGAGTTTTCGAACCCAGACTGGTTCAGAACTTCGAACCCTTCTAGGTTCAAAATTTCAAACCTGGAGCTCGAAGTTTCGAGCCTGACATGGTTCAGGAGATAGCCGTTGCTGGATTTCCAATTTGTCATGCTGATGGGTTTTGACTTCCGAATATTTGCCTCTGGATTTGCATGCCTAGGGTTGATGCATATATTGTTTACCACGCGAGCGGGGTTTAGGATTGTTCACATAGGGTAGAGCACACAACCGAACTGGGACTTGGACTGTTACGAATCGCTCTAAATTTTCTTTATGTAGCTCATCCTTGCATAGTATTACATGCACATATTAGTTGTCACCAACACGAGGGGTACAGGTCACTATACTGCCTGTTCTAACACTGATGCATTAAAGTATAGCTAAAGATGCAGACCAGATCAAGGACTAGAAAGACTACGGAAGTCGAGGCTTCCTAGCCTACATCACATACATCTGACCCTACCTCTAGAGGTAGCTCATCTGGCAGCGAGCTTGAGACCACCATCGAAGGATCGACTCCATCTCATTCGACCAGCTCACCCGAAGCGTCTGAGCCTGGGGAGCAACCTGAGCGACAATATTCCCCGGTCGTAACTGAAGAGGCCGAGAATGTTGATATCATGGGCGAGGATGAGCCCGTACCTCCGGTAGCCCTGGACATGTTGTATGATGCGGTGATTTTGGAGAATCCCATTGATTCAGTACCATCGTGCCTGGAAGCTACTGCGGTTAGGAAAATGGCAGTGCGATTTAACATACCGGTGGATGATGCCCATGCCCTCGGGAGAGATGGAAGAGCCCATGTGCTGCCCGAAGGCCTTACTACCTGGAACTGACAAGTTTGCCTCGCCAGGTGTGTGCCTCCGGCTAATAACTTCATTCGGGATATGTTGTTCTATTTCCGCCTCTCGCCATCACAACTACACCCCAATGCTTATGCTTCTCTTATGGGTACTTATGTCCTCTTCCACGAGTTTCTGCACAGGGAACCCACCGGGGAAGACATTCGATATTTATTTCACCTAAGGAAAACGAGCACTACCTCCCTCTTCCAATGGTTTCTGGAAGTGACAGCAGCCATAAAATTCTTTGTCGGGACATGGCCCAGACTGTCAGTGTTTAAGCGCGAGTGGTTTTTCGTTAGCTGCCCTCCCGGATTTGCCAGAAGGTGGATGGAGGGAAGTAAGTGCTTCTCTAAATCCGTTCCTTGCTGTAATTTTAGGATTCCTTCCTTTATTCATGGTTTTAAATGGGATATGACAGGAAATCCAAAGGTGCCTATGGGGGATGAATATCGGCAACGCCTTAATGCATTGTGGGCGATACCAGAGGATCTCCTCGATACCAGTACTATGACAAATCCGGATCGCTTCCGCCGCGCTGGGTTGCTGCCGAACAACCGCGCTCTGATTAGACCTGCGGTTGCTATTAGTGTGCCAAAGGAGGGAGTTGCGGCAGGCTTTACCCCTATTGGGTGGAATAGGAAAATGCCCCCTACGGGAGGAGAATCGCAAAAAACTGCTCCGCCTCGAGGAAATGTGCGTGGAGGCGAGGTTCATGGTCAATAGGAAGTTGTCGGGGATGAGGGGTTGCCGAGCACTCCTGTCCTGCCTTCGTCAGGGGAGGGGGAAGGAGTGTGGGCTAGACCGTAGTCTCCTGCAACTCACTCAGGGGCCACTGCCTCGCTCGAACCCACGGGCCAGTTTGATGGCTTAAAGGAACTTGCTTTAGTAGATTCCATGGCCAAATACGATGAGCCTGGAAGAAATTTTCTGTGCTAATGAGGGGTTAACTCCCTTGATCAGACCGTAATCTAGTCTGTTGAGAGAACACTTAGGGCATATATCCATCCCTGCATAACATAGACATTTGCCTACGTGAGTTACTTGACTAACTTCGGCTTGTTCCATTGGCATGTGTCATGGCAGGAGGACGTGGCGGACGAAGTTATAGGTGCAGGGATCGCCAGCCTCCCCAAAGTTCTTCCTTCGAGAGATTCCGAAGATCCTCCAGCTTGTATGGTGCTCCACCTCCGCTAGAACTAAGCGGGAGGCCTCTAGGCCGGGACCGGTCTAGGCAATCTCCGATGCCTCCCCCTCCTCCTATTGGCGTGTCCGTGGGGGATACTCGGCTCAACATAGGTGGATCTCGATCTTTGCCTTTGACAACTCCCCCATCTATCTCACCTCCGGCCCCCGTTCATCTTGTTAGGGAGGAGGAAGCGCATCTTGGCCAATCGAGGTCGGAGAGAGAGACCGAGATAGAGGTGCTAGACTTGACAGAACCCCAGTTTCAAGCGCTATCGATAGAGGAGCGAAGGGCATTCCTGAAACACCATTTCCCTCGGCATTATTTTGACGAGTTAAGATTCATCCCCGACCTCCATCCAGCTCTTGGTAGAGTGTCTGGGGAGGTGTGGATGCATGTGAAAGCTTCATATCACCAAACCAACGAGTTTACCAAGTATTTCCTCTAGCTTTCGGAGCTGATCAAAAAGAAGAACCTGCAGCTTGCTGCCGAGAAGGCCACCATCGAAGCTTTGAATAAGAAGATAGGTATGCCCGTTCCCCTCATCGTAAGTTCTCTTTTATGCATTGTCAGACCCTTTAACGTTGGCACTGTTGTTGCAGCTGAGGTGACACATGCTTATGATACACTAAAGAGGGAGTCGAGGCATACCATCTCGAATTATAAAGCCACCGTGGTTGATCTAACTACCGAGACCACGGCCCTAAAAAAGGACAAAGCTGATCTAAAGCGAGTGTGTGATGTTTTGGAAAAATACAATGCGAGGGTCATCAAACTCCAGAATAACAATGTCGCTTTAAGGGAGGAAAATGAGAGGTTGCGGACTAAGAATGCCCAAGTCACTGAGTTGAAGAGGCAGCTCGAGTTGATGAGAAAGGCGAAGGAGGATGCCGAAGCTAGCAACAAGGATGCGCTGAGTGAATATGAGGGTATAAAGGCTTAATATTTAAGAGAGATAGAGCTACTGAGGGGACAGCTGAATGACGCGGAGTTTTACGTTGGGTCCTCCTTCGAGGAGAGTATCCATAATATGCATGTCAAGGCTTTAAGATTCCGAGGGATTTCATGGGTCGAAGACTATCATCGCGAGCTCGCTAGAACTTGGGAGAGGTTAATCCCTTATGAGGTCTTCTTGCGTCAAGTGGACGTAAGCACTTTAGAGGAGCGCCAGCTTGCAAATGTTCTTCTGGACAGTGGTGAACATGAGAAGCTGGACGAAGGAAGGAGGTTGTTGCGAGAGGATTCTGAGAATGAGAGGTTGGCGAGGCTCGCTAAGGAGAAGGGGAAGTTTGTGCCGACCGATAGCGTGGTGGTAACAGAAACATTTGCGGGGGGGAGCTCCTAACAGCCCCTGGACCCTGAGTCTGCTATGGTGAGTGGTCCTGAGGCTTCGGCCCAAACCGTACAATCCCGACTTCCTGGCGCTGGGGGATACCGATCTCACCTTACCTATTGCCGCAAGCACCCTTCCTATCATTCCTATGCCACCCTTGACCATAGGTAAACTCCTTTTACCCTGCATCCCTGAGAATGAAGTGATTACCGAATTTATGGACTAAAAAGGTTGTGTCTTTGCTATGGAGTTCCTCCTGAGTCTACAACGGTAGCGGACCCCGCCCCTGTGATCCCCCAAGTGACTTAAACTGGGTCGGGCCTCATAGGGACACAGGCTGGAAAGGGCAGCGACCAACTTGACACCTTTTTTGACATAAGAGTAACTCCTAGCATGGTGGACATTCTCAACGAGGAAGGAGAGGTAGTCGACGGACAGAGTGCCCTTGTCCACAGGTCCAATGGGTGACGATGTGTCTACTATGAGGGACGCAGAGACCCTCGAGAAAACCAAGACTGCTGACATCATACCGCATAAGTCTCGGAAGCTTGTCGAGAAAGCGGCCTCTAGAGAGGCCAAAGAGAAAGCTGAGAGGGAAGGGAAAGAGATCCTAAAGAGGAGCGAGACCGTGGATGGTCATAGTATCGGGAGTGCCCCCGTGCCTGTGCCACATGCCGTTACTACCGATTTCACGGAGATCTCCAGTGGTGACAGTGCGGGGGGTCATCGGCTCTCTGTCACTCGCGAGTTAGTTACTTCATCGAAGGATCAATCGAGCAGAAGGGGATCTGGTCGGAAGAGGTCTGGTACTGGTGACGAACCATCGAGGGTTGAATATGCAAAATGGCATAAGCAAAAGAATAAAAGACACGATTAGTGTTAGTAGCCTAAGTAGAAATTACTGTTATTTTGGTAGTGTAGGCTGATAGTTTATGTGAGTATGGCCCTCGCTTTTGTTTTTTCAATACACGATGTGGTTCTTATGTACACCCTGTATTAGAAAGTAAAAGTGTTAGACACACAGTTTGTTTAGTGTGTGTTTGTGTGGAAAGGAAATATGAATTAGTAAAGATCGTTGTTTATGTCAAGTGTTCGAATGTTCTTTTTATGTTTTCCAGCGTCCTGTACTTGCACAAACTTACTTATTGTTACACTTGTAACAAAAGCGATTAGGGGCCGTCTTTGGGTAAATTATTCCAGAGAGGTGAGGTAGAGCACTGGTTTTAGTGAGTTCCCCTCAGCTCAGGGAACCCATAGTTCGCGAAGCCAGGCTGTACGCCTGCTATTTTGGGTGGCACAGGGTTAAACCCTAAGTACAGAGAAGGCATAGGGCATCGCGTTGTGCGGTCCGCCAAGTGGGTGGCTCTCCCATCGTTCATTGGGTTGAGGCAAGCCGCCAGACATCGTTTATTCACCGATGTAGTTTTCAGCCCCGATCATCAGTTCGTAAGGTCCGATCGTGGCCACGGGCTGCCCCCTAGCCTTATGAGCTAAGGGGAAGAAACGATTTAAGGTCGTTCTTGGTGCTGCACCAAGATTTGACCAGCACCCGCAACCAGCAAAGAGAGATTTGCATCGATTTTAGTTGGTCGCGGAGTGGCGCCAAGCCTACTGGACTGGGACGCGGGACGATTTATCCTCGGCTCCGGCACTGGGCCGAGGTACGAGTTAGAGGTTGTTTATACTCGGTCGCACCACGGGCCGACGATTCGAGTAGCGTTACCGGATCCCGTGCTCGGGATGTCGGGCATAGTTAGGTGTCCTAGACTTGATATTTCCTAGAAATTGAAATTGTCATGCCGGCTCCCGTGCTCGGGGTGCCGATGCGGGGGTTATTGGCGTGAATCGAGCTAGTTGTTGGAATTAACAGGATGCATTACGTGAGAAGCAAACAACAAGGAGATAGGAAATTGAACATCATTTCTACTGATAACTTTGGCAGTAATAGCCTTTACAATGCTTTGGATTTCTGAAAATACATAACATTGCTTGAAAAGCTTAAGCTACCGTAAACTGAGTTATGTAAAGTAGCGGCGGAGATGTTCGCTGTTTCATGCCCTTGGGAGATCAGCTCCGTCGACGATGGCGAGCTTGAAGGTTCCATCGTTGAGCTTTCAATGTATGGAGTACAGGCCTTTCCAATGAGGCGCGAGGCCGGTTGGCGGGGAAAAACACGGTTAAAAACGAGGTCGTCGATGTTGATGTCCTTGTGGCGGACCCTGGAATTGAAGTGTCGGGCTACTCGCAATCGTTGGGCGGCGGCTTGGATATCGGCCTCGTTCCTTTTTCTTCCAGCAAGTCGAGTGATCCCAGAAGTAAATCTTGGTTTGTCTTTGGATCGAAGAACGTTACTCGATGGGACTGAAACTTGAGCTCAATGGGAATGATGGCTACAGACCCATATGTAAGGGCGAAAGGAGTATAACCTATTGCTGTCTTATGGGTGGTGCGGTCAGCCCATAGAGCTAGATGAAGTTCGTCTACCCACATACGCCTAGCCTTTTCCAGACGCTTTTTGATGATGGACTTGATGACCTTGTTAACCGCCTCGACTTGCCCATTGGCTTGGGGAAGAGCCACTACTGAGAATCTTTTATCGATGTTGTAGCGCTGCCAAAAGGCTTTAAACTCGGTGCTCTAAATTGAGTGTCATTGTTGGAGATGATAGCTTGAGGCACTCGATAGCGGGTAATGATGTTGCGGACAACAAAGTTGACCATCTTCTTCGTGGTGATGATGACGAGAGCTTCAGATTTTGCCCACTTTGTGAAATAATCCACTGCGATGACAGCGTATCGTGCCCCGCCTCTGGCCATCGGAAGAGTTCCGATGATGTTGATTCCCCCCATGGAGAACAGCCATAGGCTGACCATTTAAGACAGTTCGGTAGACTGGGCTCTTGGGATCTTGGAGAAGCGCTGGCACTTATTGCACTTGCGAGCGTAGTCTACGGCGTCTTGGTCAAGCATGGGCCAGTAACAACCATGTCTGAGAATCTTTCTGGCCAGGATCTTCCCCCCAGTTTGATCGCCACATTCTCCTTCATGCACACTACTTAGCACTCAGAGGGCGTCGCCGTGAGCTACGCACCGGAGCAAGAGAACGGAAAAACCTTTGTGGTAGAGTACCCCATCTATAAGAAGGTAATGGGCTGACTGGCGAGTGAGCGCGCGCCTTTCCTTGTAGTGCTTTGGTAGGATCCCATGCTATAGGTAATTTCTGATCGGTGTCTTCCATGACTCGTGCTCGGGGTCAGTGCTCATGATAGTCTCGTCTTGCCCTTGCTTGATGCTTGGGGAGTTGAGGATTTCAACCGGGGAGAATCCGTTAAGTTGCGGATCTTTGGAGCTTGCCATCCTGGCGAGTGAATCCACTTTTTTATTTTTCTAGCGTGGGATATGGGTGATGATGAAATGCTTGAGGTAGACGAGTAGTCCCTGAACCCGGGCCAGGTACTGGGCAAGCCGTCCCTCTTTCTCTTGATACTCTCCCAGTACTTGCCGGACGATAAGCTGTGAATCAGAGAAGATGTGGACGATCTCTAGCTTGAGTTCGATCGCGATTCTATGCCCGACGATTAAGGCCTCATATTCCGCATCGTTGTTAGTAGCCGGTAAATTTAGTGTCAACGCATAATACATCAGGCGCTTTTCAGAGGTGATGAGCACGACTCCGGCCCTGGAGCATTTTCTGTTAAGGGAGCCGTCTACGAACAATTTCCACTGAGCGTCGGGAGTTCTAACATTCTATGTGGGTTCCTCCTTGGGGGCTGTGAACTCCACGATGAAATATGTGAGAGCTTGGCTGAGGATGGCTCATCGGGGGATGAAGATTATCTCGAACTGGCTTAACTCTATGCTCTACTTCAATAATCGTCCTGACGCCTCGGGTCTTTGTAGGACCGGACGCAGTGGCTGGTCAGTGAAAACGTTTATGAGGTGCGACTGGAAGTACGATCGGAGCTTTCTAGAGGAAATTAATAAGCAGAAAGCTAGCTCTCTAGCTTCGGGTAGTTCTTCTCTGCCCCCGTCAACCGTTTGCTGATATAGTAGATGGGCCATTGAGTGCAGTCTTCGAGGCGTATTAGTGCCAAGCTGACTGCCTGTGGAGAAATTGCCACGTAAACATATAAGTCCTCATAGTCTATAGGATTAGAGAGGATAGGTGGTCGCTCTAAGTGATCCAGAAGTTCCTTGAACGCGGAGACGCATTCGGGGGTCCACTCGAAGTTGCATTTCCCTTTTCGGAGTAAATCGAAGAAGGGGATGCACTTGTCGGTGGCCTTAGAGATAAACCGACTTAAAGCAGTGACCTTTCCGTTCAGACTCTTGACATCCCTGATGTTCTCGGGGACTTGGATGTCCCGAATTGCTTGGATTTTTTCTGGGTTAGCTTCAATGCTTCAGGAATTGACAATGAAACCCAAGAAATTTCCCGAGGCGACTCCGAAGGAGCATTTTAGGGGTATGAGTTTCATGTTGTACTAGCGAAGAACATCGAACATTTCGGAGAGGTCGTGGACAAGGTCGCTTGATTTTATATTTTACCAGCATATCGTCCACGTACACCTCCATGGACTTCCCAATTTTATTTTTAAAGAGTCGATTAACCATTCGTTGGTAAGTGGCACCGGCATTTTTTAGGCCGAAGGGCATAACACGGTAGCAGTAGAGCCCGAGGTCGGTTATGAATGAGGTATGATCTTGGTTGCGAAGGCTCATCGGGATCTGTTTTTAGCCTGAGTGGGCATCCATGAAGGATAGTAACTGGTATCCGACAGTCGAGTCGACTAATCGGTCAATCTTCGGGAGTGGGAAGCTATCCTTGGGGCATGTCTTGTTCAGATCGGAGAAGTCGATGCATGTTCACCATTTATCGTTGGCTTTCTTAACCAGAACTGGGTTGGAAACCCATTCAGGATAGTCAACTCCAAAGATGAAGTTATTATTGAGCAGACAGTCTACCTCTTCTTTGAGGGCCTTGGACCTCTCGAGCCCTAAAAAGCGGCGCTTCTGTTTAACTGGAGGCATTTTGGGATCTAAGCAAAGGGAATGCCAAGCGATTGTGGGGTCGATGCCCTTCACGTCGGAGTGAGTCCATGCAAACACATCTAAATTGGCTTTCAGGAAGCATATGATATCTTCTTTAATTGCTGGGTGGAGTTGTGACCCTACCTTCAACACTCTTGTTGGGTCGTCGAGGTTGACGGGAACGTCCATCGTGGATTCGACTGGGGTAGCCCTCTCGTATTTGGGCTCTTTGTCTTTCCGTGGGTCGAGGTCATCGGAAAGATAGGAGTGGCGCCTGAGCCAGGGCCCAGACGCCGCTGATTGCTATGCTGAGACGTTCTTGGCGCAAGAAGGCGTGGGAATGGCTTTACCCTTGTCCTTGTTGCACCCATTCTTCCATTCTATTGCGTAACATTCCCTGGTGCTTACTGGGTCGCCCTTAATGGTTCCGATCCCATTTTCCATCGGGAATTTCATTAGGAGAGACCATGGTGCCATGTAAACTCGTAATTCGGTGAGAAAAGGGTGCCCTAGGAAAGCGTTGTTGGGGGAGTTGATGTCTATGACCATGAAAGTGATGATTCAGACTCAGCTTCGGTTCCCTCGCCAAGTTTTACAGGTAGGTCGATCATCCCTACGGGGGAACTAGAGGCCCCATTGAAGCCGTGAATTGCAGCACGACATGGCTTTAGGTCATTTGTTTCCAATTTCATCTGATCGTAGGCGGCCTAAAAGATGATGTTGACCGATCTGCCAGAGTCAATTAAAACCTTCCGAACGGAAGCGGCACCGATCTGGCCAGTGATGACCAATGGATCGGTGGACAGTATTTCCACCCCTGTCGATTCTCTTTCTCGGAAGACGATGTTGTCCCGCATGGTCTTTTTTAGCTTGGATGGGATGGACTCAAGGAGAGCGGAGCAGGCTTCTTAAGTAGCATATTTTATGGAACTCACATATTCCTCCATTTTTCGAAAGCCGTCATGTGTGGAGTAGGGTCCACCACATAAAGTGTTGATAACGATTCCTCTCTTGGGGTAGATGGTCCCGAAGCTCCCTTGATGGCTACCTGTGGAGCTGGCATCGGAGGCTGTGAGTTTGGTTCAGGGGGAAGGGCTCTTGGACATATTGCTCGAGCCATTTCTCACAAATAAGTTTCTCGATTGCATCCCTAAGTTGGCGGAACTCTCGCGGTCTGTTGATTCTCTGACCCGCGGATTCTTTTATGGCAAGGTGTTACACGTTTCAAGTAGATTGTCCCTATATCTTCATTCAATGGGGTGTTGGTCTCGAAAGCTTGACGAGGATTGGGATTTCTTAATTCTGCTGGGGCTTGCCCATTGTTTCGTCCATCCGGCCTGCCATTGTTTGGTTTTTGCCTTTGGGGACCTACTCCCCTGTTTTGGTCGAAGGGCTTCCCGCCTCGCCAACCTCTGAAGTGGTTATTGGCAGTATCCGCTTGGGGATCATTGGGATGACTTGTGGCAGAGAGCCGATTCCGTCTTGCCTCTTCTTGGCACAAGTATTGATTTTCCTTCTCATAGAAGGCATTGAGGCTCTTGGGCTGTTTTCGATCGATCTAGTCCTCGAACTCTGAAGTTGGGAGGACACCTTTCACTAGTTGAAAGAGCATGGTGCAAGGATTTGGATCCTCGACCTCGGCGAGAGCTGTGTTCAACAGGAAAATCTAGCTTCTAAGTGACTTGGCGGGCCCCAGATATAGGTTGGATAAAGTGAGGGAACTCTTCGGAGTTGGGATGTGCACCCTGAATTGCTTGACCAGCTCTATTGCTAGTTGTCCGAAGTTTTTAATGGAATCGAGAGGGAGGCTCGAGAACCAAAGTAAAGCGATACCAGATAGGAAGACCGGGAAGCATTTACATTTGGCTGGATCGTCACCCCTGCTTGAGTCCATTTGTCATTCATAGCGATTCAAGAAGGCACAAGGATCAGTGGTGCCAATGTAGAGTGTCATTTGTGGCATGCTAAAGCGCCTTGGCCATTCGGACTCATTTACACTTCTCGTGAAGGGATTACGCCTAATGTGGGCTTCCCATGCGCTGTCTGCGCCCCGTCGCATTTCCCTCATGACCCTTTGTATCATGTCGGGAAGATAAGTTGGATGGGGATCCTCCATTGGGATCCACGGATTTTGACGCGGCTCTGGAGTCCTGTTGCGAGGCTGTCTTCTATGATGGATGTCTGGATCATCTTCCTCTATGTCCTTGACATCTATGGTTGGGTCTTGGTGTTGACGGCGCGGTGGAGAGGGGTGATGTGGATCCTATTCTGGAGAAGCGCGGACCGCTAGAATAGTGAGCCCTTCACAATGATTAGCAACCATTCGGTTGTGTTGAGGAAGTGGTTGGTTTGAAGGATTGGGTCCGTCATTGATAATTAGGTGAGAGCGGTCTTGCTACTGCGCCCCCGCGCTACTTGTGACTGTAGTTTGATCACCGTTGTCATTCCCATTCCCGTTGGCACGACCGTTACCATTATCGAGGGCGTTGGTACGAGCGGCAACATTGTTGATGAGGGTGAACCTCCTCATTTGGTGTGGGCTCCTTGACTCAGAAGAGGAAGTTTCTGATGCAGTTGGTCGGAGTCGAGCATTGTTCCAAGTCAATTGAAGTCGGGCGACAACGCGTTGACTTTCTTGAAATTGCCGGATAAGGCCGATGTTTTCCCTTAATGCTGGTTGAGCTCGACCGCAGTGTTCTCATATCTTTCATTAAGCGCGCGAATTTCAGCTTGGGTAATGGGTGCTTCGGGGTCCACAACAGGAGGGACGGTTTCATTAGCGGCCAGGACATCTACCGGTTGAGGTTGTTGGGAGGTACTGGCCTTGGCTGCGGTTGAAGAGCCGACCATTGCATTCTTTGACTTCTTTACCATCATAAGCGGACTCGACAGCAGGTCGAGCAAGGAACCTTAAGCTCATCGAAGTCGAGATGATAATGTGGAAGAAAGACGCAAACCTTGAGTTCGACTCTCAGTGAAAGCACCAAATGTTGAAGACAAAAAATGTCGTAAACACCAAAGATTCCTGTTACTGGGAATAGTTAATTTGGTCACAAGAATAAGTAAGAGAAAGAGGTAAATGACACGAGAATTTATAGTGGTTCAGCCGCAGATTAGGTCTATGTCCACTTTGGAAGGATGTTGAACTTTTATTAATCACTCAAGAATTACAAGGTAGAGCCATGCTCATTATGTACACTTTTATAATTGCCATATGCTAGGTATTTGGGAAAAAGAATATTTAGTTCTCCTTCTTCCTCAAATAGGATATACCGTTAATGAGGCTCATGAAGCTCTAGGAAGGTCTCAAGTGAAGAAAATCCAACTCTTTTGAAGTGTGAGGCCATGGGCTATTTATAGCAGTGGGAATAGGTATGAGTAGGTAGGATTAGGTAAAAATAGGGACCACATGCAGGAAATTCGAACCCACCGCCTGCGCGCCTCGAAATTTCAAACCCGGGCATGGATTCGAAATTTCGAGTCCCCAACGCTGGGTTCAAAATTTCGAACCCAGGCGCGGGTGAGACATCTCACTCCCGTTAGGTTCAGAATCTCGAGCCCAGCCATGGGTGCGAGATTTCGCCCCCGCTGGGCTCGGAATCTCGAACCCACCCATGGGTGCGAGATTTCGCACCCACTGGGCTCGAGACCTCGCACCCACTGGGTTCGAAATTTCGAACCCAGGTATGGGTTCGAAATTTCGAACCCAGGCATGGGTGCGAGATTTCGCACCCGGCTAGGTGAGAATTCCGCGTCATGCTTGGTGTGAAGTCCTTCCGAGGGGCGCGAGGATCCCGGGACCGGATGGTCGAGGCTAGTAACTCCTTCGGGGTCCGAGGCCTTGGTTCGCGAATGTCTTCTGGATGCTGTGAGGTTTCAAGCAGTGTAATCCCTTCTTGATCATGTTTCCTTCACTCTTGAGTGTCCCTTTTCGGCATCAGCTTCACGTGGTTCGTTGGATTGAGCGTATCTGATGCTCTCTTGGGAACCAGACCAAAAAGCCGGTTAACACATATAAACACACATTAGACACTAGATCGGCTCAATCACTCACATATTGCATATGGATGTGTGTGCATCTCCGTTTCTTATATGGATGGTAATGGATGTATTATCTTACGGATGTTGCATTTGGACGAATGAGTGTGCACACATATAGAACTCACATGTTATAATAGGATTATTCGCATACCTATTGGATACATGGCACTAACATACATTGCATTAAGGAGGTCAACCGAATCAGTAGACCGCCTGATCTTCGCATTAGTATTGGGACATATAAACACACCTTTGCATATATTCGTATAAGCATTAGAAATCTTTAAGGACAGTGGATGTCAGTGATTGATGGATGAGTAGATGGAAGATGGATGGTAGGATATGCGTTCTTCTCAACTTAAGATTTCAAGGATGAAATCTTTTGAGTTGGGGGAATGTAACACCCCGTATTTTTAACAACACTAAAAGAGGATAAATTAAATAATAATTAATTTAATATTCGGAATTAAGGGAAACGGACTGTGCCATTGCGTCCATCTCGAAATTCTAGTCAAGATACACATTTGGTTTGCATAAAACGGACATCGTATGAAGAAGTTAGGAGGATTTTAAGTTTGTATATGCATAGAAGAATTATATATATACATATGAGTCAGAACCTTATCCACAAAGTGTTCAAAAATCAAAATCTCACAAGGTGGAAAATTTCCCGCTCTAGTGGGTCGACCCCCCTACAAGGGTACTGACACCCCTTGGGCTGACGTGGCAGTCTGTTTCAGATGTGTTGGCAACTATAAATATGTGTCCATTTCTATTGTTTTCTTCATTGGAAATCATGGAGGTTGTCCATTTCTCCTTTTTTCTTCATTGGAAATCATGGAGGCCAAATGTTGTTGGTGTCTGAACTGAGACGGATCATATCTTCTACAACAATCAACTTAAGCAAATCAGTTAGAGATTCAAAATCCATTCTTTTTATATTTTCTAATTCAAACTCTGTGAGTTCCTGGTTGCTTTTAGATTTAAATATTTAAAGGTAAACGTGATATGACTATAGTTTGAATTTGTTCATGTGCCTATATTATACTGGATCCATTGTATATTGTGAACGTATGACATTCTATGATGTGGATCTTGACCTTATTTGTGTTAGATCTATTTTTAACTATTGGATCTAAATCTCTATCTTGTCAGATCTATTGTAACTTCTATGACATGTTATGATGTGGAACTTGACTTTATTCATGTTAGATCTATTTTTAACTATTGGATCTGAATTATGTGGACATCTAAATTATTAATTAGATCTAGTTTATCATCTTATGCCTATCATATTAGATCTAAACCAGTTGGACATCTAAATTGTTAATTTAGATCTTATCATGCTTATTATGACATCATAGTTATGTTAGAATTAGTTAACTACCACTCATTGTTTGTGGCTAGGCTACTTTCTTTCCTAGATGCCGCCAAATATATGCGAATGCGTTAGTTAGGAAACGGGGGAAAAAGATTAGAACTGGCATAACTTAAATAATGTTTATATGAATTGGACATATAATTCAAAATGGGGAAAAAAGGGCATTATCACCTATAAAGATATAGGTAAGAATTGGATAAGAATGAAATGTCTAATAATTACAATTAGAAATTGTAATAACACTTATGACATAAGGTTAGGTTGTATTAGTGGTGGAAGTCTGCAAGGACCCGACCGACATATCCAGCAACCACTAATGTTAAACCTAATGTGAGAGGTCTAAGTGCGCAAATACAAGATGGGCTATGACACGAGGTTAGGCCCAACAGGTGGAAGAAGTCTGCCCGAACCCGATCGGCATACCCAGCATCCAAAAGATGTAGGCCTAATGTGGGAAGTCTAGCCCACTATAAACCATAAATGGACATGGTAATAAATTGGACTACTTAACCTAATATAATCCATAACGGATTGTACAACACAGACTATAACACAAATATATTCTGTTTGGTTTAACCTAAGCTATATGCCTAACAAGTTTAGTGAATCTAAACCAGCCTTGTTAATGTTTACGCATGACTCTACTACTCTTCCAAAAGTAGTATTCCCAAATTATATTACCGAGATAGGACATTCACACATATTTTTGTGAAGCCTTTATACTAGAGCTTAACTGGTTAATTATATCGAGATTTGACCCCTAATTAAGGTGTTTCTATATCCATATACCTTCATTCGCTCATCTTTCTTCATTTATTGCCTCACTATCAATGATAGATAGGGTGGATTCATCCCGATCGCTTAAGACCCTAGTAGGACCGATTGGTCACTTATTATTTCTCGATAATTTATTAATGCTAACATGGACTAGAGGGCACTAGCTATGGGCCCTAGTAGTTAAGGCTTCTGTTATTCACGCATATACCCTTACCCCGCATAAGGTGAGAGATGGTATTTTATCGTTCTCTATACCTTCTAGCTGACCTTATTAGATAACCTCCTTAGTTGCTTATTACTTCCCGTAGGATAGGTAGCCATATCAGATGTTTTAGTTTCTGGATTTGGGTAGGGCCACACACACCTTCCATTTAAGACCCCTAAACTGAAAGACCAATTCCCAGGTGGACTCTTCAACCCTAGTCACTTAACCTTTTGGACATAGGAAGAGGACTATACGCGAAGGTTATTAATTCTTACCCCATTTGCTTTTAGCACCTTTCCCTTTTGGGATAAAGTAGGCTACGTTATTAAGTCATTCCCATTTAGTCCCTCTATACGGAAATACTATACTTACATGATCCATCTTTGTCATAGGTTTATATGGTTTTATTCCCATTTTATATTTCCATTACTATAAATAAGGAAGGTTATATTCCCTTTTAATTTTCCCTAGGATATCTATTTAATACCTTCCCTAATTAGGATTGTGTTTAAGCGACAATCATCACTGATTCCCTTTTATTTCCTTCTTATTGCCCTTTATGACCCTAATAGTCATATTTTCCTAAGGCAACTATTTATCAGTGCCAAGTTATCTATTTGTTGTACCCAAATGGACAATTGCTATTCTTTTTCATTTATTTATCGTTGACTATTATATATATATATATACGTACTAGGCCTTTCACATTAAGTTGACTACCTGTGGATGCTGGATTTGCCAGTCGGTTCTGGGTAGACTTCTACCATAAGTAAACTTAACCTCGTGCCTTAATACGATTATATTTATGCATTAGACCTCTCACATTAAGCGGACTATCTGTGGTTGATGGACTTGCTGGTTGGTTCCGGATTGGCTTACACCACAAGTTGAGCATAACCTCGTGTCTACATGCGATTATAATTCAAATTTCCTAATTGGGGTTTACGACATTTTCCTAATTGGTTTTAGGAATTGTAACCATTTTCCTATCACATTTTTCCCCCAATCAATATTGGTTACACTGGTTATTTATTGATTTGCAGTCTCATTTATGGCAATTAATTATATCGATTGCTACAAACGGTCACCACAAATATATTAATTCAAAATGGTTTATACTTACACATAATTCCATAGTTGAACCTTATCCAAACATGAAAACATTCCATATAATGTATATTTTACCATTTTACTCTGATTTGGAAGGATATTATGCATATATTTATTTTTATATTTTCGTGCGGTCAACGTAGTTATTATTATTTTTATTATTATTCCTCTTTTTAAATTAATGATTTGTTCTAATCAATTAACCAAATATTTCTTTTTTATATTCAAACTTTCCAGAAGGTTTTAAGTCTCACAAAGGACCGTTAGTCGTAATCATTGTAAATAATGCTTATTTTATGGAATTGACATATTTCCAAATCACAAGAAATATATGTTTTGGAATAGTCGATGCAAATTACACACAAATATATGTATTTATATTTGTGTGTACCTTTGCACCACTTTTCCCTTTTTAATCCTTTTTATCATGCATCTTATGATTTCAAAAAAAAGCCTCTTTATTCAAAAGGAGGAAAGCGACATGTTTTACAATGCTTAAGCCAAAATCCAACAATATTGAATATAAACAGGAGTATTTCTTTTATTCTTACAATCACATAATTCACATATTTAATCTTTTTAGGTTAGTAAAGAGTTACTATAACAACCCGGAATTTTGGAAATATAAATTATATATTAGAATTTCAAAAATAGGAATTTCTGCAAACGATGGTATTTGGCCACTAGACTTTAACCGTTGCGTTTGTCTCAGAATTTTGGTCAACTTTCATGTTTGGAGTTTTGCGAACGGAGTCCATATGAAAAAGTTACGGACGAAATACGAAAACGGACGGAAAATAAATAAACAAGAATTTTTAATTACATATTACCTAATTTAACCAAGCTGACCTAGAAAATCTGGTGCCCAAGCAGTCGACCATGGGGGTCAACTGGCGGTCCACCGTCCTATTCAACTTATTGGGTGTCAGATCGCCCAGCGGAGGCTAGGTTTTGAAGGGTTGGGTTAAATTTTTATATGTAATAAATGTACAGATATAAATTGAAAATAATATGATGGTTTTAGGCCATTTCCACCCTTATAAATAAAGGGGTAGAGCCTCAATCTTTTCCATTCAAATTTACAGAGGCAGCAGAGCTCTGCCATTTTTCTTCCTCTTCTAACCTAATTTCTAAAAAAATATGTTCATACATATCAAATCAACTTCATATGCAATTGGAAAGATTATTAGATTCAATGGAAGAGGATGCTCAACGATAGATTCTTCGCTCTCTTCCCTTTTTCTTACATTTTTATAGATATAGAGCTTTCCCCTTTCTAGATAAATTGTAGATTTATAAGAATTTAGGGATTATAGGCCTAAAGGGTTCAAAAATAGAATCTGGAGGCTATAACGTGAGTGGAAAATTTACTAACATAGTTATAATGACTTATCTATTTCATTTGAATTGAATCTATGCTTTATGCCTATCAGATTAGTTCATTTAAATATTGTGGATTTATTGGCAACCATCAGATCAGATTGTCACGACCCGAAATCCCCCTAATGGGAAATCACGGATTGAGTTGATTAGTTAAACAACTTTCGGCTTCGTTCCTTTTCGGGGATGAAAAGTTTTAAGTGGGGGAGATTATAACAACCCGGAAATCTGAGCCAATTTAAAAATTTTATTTTGGCAATTTTAGTGAATTTTGAATATTTAAAATGAATTATTTTAAATAATAACGACGAGAAATTTATTTTGAATAGAATTCGAAAGTATATATTTATATAGGTCGTCGTTAGATTATAAATATTTTATTTTAATTATAAAAGGAAATGAAAATGGCGCGGTAGTTCGATAATTCGATTTCAAATTTCAAATGAATGTACAAGACTCAAAATAAACCGGATTTTAGTGAAAGCAAAAATATATGAATCTATTTGAGAATATCTTTCCAATGAATTCGAAAAATTGAAATTTCATAGCGGGGATAAAAAGTTATGCCCAGTTGAAAATTCAGAATAGTCGCTATGGAATTCTGGCCCTTAAAAATGGAAATTTTGCAAACGGCCTCGGTTTTCGACGAAACCACTTTTGTTGGACCCGTGATGCCAACCTATTGCTAGGTTTCAAAATTCGTAATTTTTCGAATCAATATGTGGCCGTGGCAAAGGAAAACGCGTTTGACCAGTTTCAATTGATTTTAAACGACTGGAAAATGGCCATTTTTCAAACGGTCTCAGAATTCGACGAAATTAGTTTTGTTAGGATCGTATCGTCAATACGAAGCTAGAAAATATTTTTCGGGAATTTTTAGAGTTCATATGTGGCCCCGATAAAGTGAAGTGCACGTTCAAATTCAATGTATAGAGTTATATTTAATTTTGATGAAAACTGATCGTAATGACCGAATTGGCTTACGAAACATATCCCATTGTGTTCGAAATGGGGGTAGTACGCTAGGGACGACAGTCGGTGGGTTCGATTTTGAATTAGAATGAAAATTTTACTTTTAGAGAAAATTAATTTAATTAATTATATAAATTATTATATAATCTCTTTCCTTGGTCAACCTTTTCCCTCTAAACCCCTCCCCGTCATTGATTTAGAAACAGAAGTTTAAAATAAAATAAATAAATAAACGCGGCGCCTCCATCAAATCCGCTGCCTCCATCGCCAATCAGCCGACGCGCTGGCCCCCTCCGCCTCCACAACCTCGCCGAGCCTCCAGCACCTCCTCTCCCCCCTCGACATGAAGAACCGCACCCCTCATGAGCCCTAACCCCCAATCCACGAGCGCAGCACCACCCCGAACCCCTCTGACCCCACCGCCACTTCTCAACTCAATCCGTGATTTCCCGTTAGGGGGATTTCGGGTCGTGACACAGATTGTGAATATGGTCAAAATTTGTAAATGATAAGTTGTGATTATGTATAACATGAATTGTTGGATTCTTAAATAATTTTCCTACATATTCCTATAGTTATGTCATGAAATATGTTGTACATGTTACATAGCACCGTGGATCTGGAAGTTAGTCCCATTAATCATAAATTAGCTATAGTAGCATTCCAGATCTTTAGTTCTTGAAGGATATTAAAAAAAAAAGCTTATGAACACTTATTACAAAAGGTTCTGGTTTCATAGCCTCATGTTTTAAGGTATGTTTACTTCTAAATATTTTAGACATCACCAACTAAGGTTTAAAAGCATATATTTGGCATAATTGCATCTTAACCTTTATAAGCTTTGGTTCGAAGCCATTTGAAATCATTCGGAACAAAAGAGTTATAGAGATTTATATTCTTTAAAATGAAACATGCACTTTTATGGAGCCGAAATAAAATACCTGACTTCACACCTCTATAGCTTCGAAGTGAAACAAAAATAGGGTGCTTAGATTAGTAAAACAGGGCGGCAGTAAAGTGCTTCGAGCTTGAAATAATTTAGCTTTGTGAAACAGCGACACAAATGTAACACCCCACATCCATTCATGTCACTCACAAAGGGAATGCATTAACTTCCATGGAGGTTATAAGTGAATATAGAACAGAAAAATTACAACAAGACAGATAGCAAATAGTACTTGGAAATCTAAAACTTCATTTTATTGCAGCGGAAATTATACATGTTTATTACATCATAAAACCATAGATCATAACCAAGTACAATATCCATCTTCATA
Source organism: Allium sativum (assembly GCA_030737875.1). Taxonomy (NCBI): domain Eukaryota; kingdom Viridiplantae; phylum Streptophyta; class Magnoliopsida; order Asparagales; family Amaryllidaceae; genus Allium; species Allium sativum. Next base: position 670,522,416 of record CM060909.1, on the reverse strand, counting down.
AAAACAAAATACATAATCCCATTACATAAATAGCCATTAAAAAGATAACAAGCTGGACTTTACTTCAACGGTCCAAGCTTTCCAAAGAGAGATGAAGCAATTCAATCAAACTCCACTAGAGCTGGGCCCAACCTGAGGACCTGGAGGGGGAAAAGGGATAGAAATAGAGGGGGTCAGACATAAAGTCTGGCGAGTATGATAATTCTAACAATACTATTATCAAAATAACTAGACTAAGGCAAAAGCTGGAAGACAAGTAAATGTCTATGAACTCTTAGGAAGATAAAGATAGCGTTTAAGATAACGTTAAAGATAACGGTAAAGGCACACCTAATTACTAACGAATGATTACTACACTGCACCGCACATTACTACACTGCACCACACCAGTCACCCTATTGTTTGATCCCACTTGCTTCACACAGAAACTTTATAAATAGGCTTACGTACCCCTAGCTGACTACATAGGTGCCGTCTGCCCCTATCTCCACTAGGTGTACCCCACTACCCACTTTCGATCGGCTCCCTACTCGTAGATACCCGTGCTGGCCCCACAGTGGGGTGTATCACTCCCCTAAAGTGGCAACCCGATACAACTTGAGAATCCACGGCTTATACCTACATGATGCAACAACGTCTTACCTACTAGCCCGGGTCCACACACGCATACGAAACCCGTTGTACTTGCGTTGCCACCGCACCCCGTTTTGGCCTCTTACAGTCGAACCCAGCATGCGTGTCCCGTCCTCGACTTGGGTCGAGCCCACAAAGATACGTTTGGGATACTGGTCTAAATGGGCCCACACAAGCTACCTACCTAAGCTTGTCACTAGTATATCCCACTTAACCCTCTTAGTCATGTTCATTTACATGTGTGTTTGGTTAAGTCTTACTAATCGTATTTCACATGCCACTAAGGGTACCCCCTAGATTCCTCATGCCACCCAAGGCACCTACTTAACCCCCATGTCCCACCTTACATGTTTATATGGTTAAGTATTTCTTAATTCATTCAGGCCATAACCTCATAAAGACCTCTCACATTAGACTGGCATTTATGGCAGCTGGATTTGCCGGGCGGGTCCGGGCAGTCTTACACCAAAAAAGAGTCTAACCTCGTGTCTTTACAACCGTTATGCTTTAGTTTAGGCCTAGGACCTCTCACATTGGGCTGACATTTGTGACCACTGGATTTGCCGGGCGGGTCCGCGCAGGTTTACGTCACAAACGAGTCCAACCTCGTGTCCTAAGCATTGATTAACACTAAAAATCTTTTACCCCAGTTTTAATAATTCCCTATTCAAATTATTAATTAAGTCAACTTTTAATGATGTCCATAATTGACTCAATTATGGCCATCCACTTATGGCATGCAAAATCATATCAATTGCACCCCAACTTTTTAATATTAAATCCTTAATATTACCCCTACCCCATGTTTATACATTCGCTTATTCAACGCATAATATAGGCTAGACTTGTATAGTCTAACACCTAGCACAAAGATAAATTATCACAACATATAGACAATTAAAATAAATCTAATCATAATAGGGGTGAAACTTGCATAAACTACACATGTTAAGGATCAAAAGGTGTCAACTTGTTAAATGTCTCAATTTATATGATATGATCATAGCCCAAATCTATACATAAACTTGCATATGGGGTTTTTAGGCAACATAATGATGGTGTGAACTAGCATAGGATATCACATATGTCATAGCATAATTTTAGATGTCATAATAGATGTCTTGGTACATGTTCATAACTTTTCTAATCAATCTAACTTGCATATGTGACTTGTCATATAGATCAACATAACCCAAACATGATGATTTAATTAATATGAACTAACTAGCATAGTTGGTAACATCTTGGCCTTTTTAACATGTATGATTCATCACAACTTAGCATAGAAACTTTCAACATACATAACATCATCATAGCATGATTTACAAAATGTAAGATATCATCATCACATGACATTGGATTTACAATATACATGATAGCAAAAGGGGTTTACAACAACATATATGATAATTCACATCATCTACTCATAATCCATTCATAACTCAACCTAATTAAAATGATAATAATCTTGTTAAGATCATCATACTCACAATTTAGAGAAGAAAAGAGAGAGTTTCGCTTTGCTTTAGGGTTGAGAGAATTAAAATTGAATTTGCTTTTCTTCTTTCTTAGTTGGCGGCGGCTCCATTGATTTCCATGGCGACGGTATGACGGTAACTATTCCATTTTAATTAGGTTTAGGGTTGGCATTAGGATGTATTTATAGGTGTAGGAAGTTATTTAGGACCATTAGAATAACCCTGAACCATGAGAACCAATCAAATGCAAAATCTGCATTTGAGCGAATCGGCCCACGGGTTGACAGCCAAAGACCCTGGATTAACCCCTAGTCGACCCAGCAAGGCTCGGGTCGACCTCAAAAATGGGCCGGTTCGGTTATTCCCCCTCCCAATTCGCTGTTTTGAACTTTTTCGCATATTTATTTAATTTTTAATTTATATATATATATATATATATATATGTATATATATATATCAATATATATATTTTCTCTGCGCAACCCATTTCACTTAATTCTTTTCTAAAAATTAAGTATACTTTAATTTGTGAATTTTAATGTTATAAAATTACGGGGTGTTACATTCTCCCCTCCTTAAAGGATTTCGTCCCCGAAATCTCCAAGTCAAGAAGAATGTATATCCTACCATCTAATCGTCCATCTACTCAACCATCAAACACCAGCATCCATTGTCCTTAAAAGACTTCTAATGCTTTAATGTTTATATGCACAGTGCGTGTATATGTCCATATCTAATGCAAAATTAGGCGGTCTACTGATTCAGTCGACCTTCTTAGTGCAATTCATGATAGTGCCATGCGTCCAATATGTATGCAAAAGATTCCTAATGATACATATTAATTCTATATGCGTGCACAACCATCCACCCGAATGCAACAACTATATGATAATACAACCATTATACATTCATTTTACTAAATACATCCATATATATGCAATATGCAATATGAAGTGACTGAGCCGATCTGGTGCCTAATAGTGTGTGTATATGCATCCACGAGCAACCACTAGCAAACACTTGCATCCACTTTGCATCCACCATACATAACATGTCTCAAACACATGTTTCAACCATAGGATTATCCTAACTAAAGGTCAAAGATACTAGCGAGAGGATATACTGAAGATAAGATAAGTACAAGCTAAGCGATAAAGGAGAAATTAAAAGACATACCCTCAAAAAGAAAAGGGTATCGTGAACGCATCTTCTCTTCTGTCTCCCAAGTAGCGTTGCTCTCATCATCTCCCCATTGCACTTTGACTAGTCTGGCCTCTCAATTCCTCAACCTCTTGATCTCCGACCCAAGAATGCGCGTAGGAGCTCGTCGAATTGTCGCATCACGCTCTATCTCCACCTCTCTAAGAAAGCTCGGCTCTACCACTTCCGCGGTCTCGTGCAAGCACTTCCTCAAATGTGACACGTGGAATACGTCATGTACACCACTAAGTCTCTCGGGCAACTCCACTCTATACGCCATCTGTCCAATTTTCTCCTTAATAGGAAACGGCCCTACAAACCTTGGTGCTAATTTCCCAATGAACCCAAAGCGAACAACGTTTCGTAATGGAGACACTTTGACAAAGACCATGTCCCCAACTTCAAACTCGAGATCTGTCCTCCTCTTATCCACATAAGATTTCTGCCTATCTTGCGCTGCTTTCATCCTCCTTCGAATCAAGTCGATCTTCTCCGAAATCTCCCTAATCATATCGGGCCCAAGTAAGATCTTATCCGTAGATTCCCACCAACATGTAGGTGAACGACAAGGTCGTCCATAAAGAGCTTCGAATGGTGCCATACCAATGCTGGACTGGAAGCTGTTATTATATGCGAACTCCACCAATGGAAGATGCTCTTCCCACGTACCCCCAAAGTCTAGGATACATAGCCTCAACAGATCCCCTAGAATGCGATTCACCCTCTCGGTCAGGCCGTCCGTCTGAGGATAATATGCGGTGCTCAAACATAACTGAGTCCCTACCGCCTCTTGTAAGCCTCTCCAAAATTCGCTAGTGAAAATAGGATCGCGGTCGCTCACTATGCTAGAAGGGACACCGTGCAAACGAACTATTTCTCGAACGTATACGGAAGCTAACCATGGAGCAGTCCTCTTACTCTTCACGGGAATAAAATGGGCGCTCTTAGTAAGTCTATCTACTATAACCCAAATTCCCGTATTACCCTTCCTCGATCGCGGTAATCCATCCACAAAATCCATCGAGATGCTTTCCCATTTCCATAGTGGAACCTCCAATGGGTGAAGCAACCCACCGGGTTTCTTTTGCTCCGCTTTTACTTGTTGGCACACCAAGCATCTAGCAACATACTCGGCCACGTCTTTCTTCATGCCGGCCCAAAAGTAAACTCTCTTCATGTCTTTGTACATCTTGTCCCCGCCGGGATGAATGGTCATCTTCGAATGATGTGCTTCGTCAAGAATAGTCTTCCTTAGGTCATCGTCTTTTGGTACCCAAAGCCTACCGTCCCTACGTAACCAACCCTTATCATCTAGGGTATACCTACGGAGATGGCTTGATGACTCCCCTCCTTTGATTTTTTCTACTAACTCAACCAACTACGGTTCGTCTCGCTGTGCCTCGCCAATCCGTCCCAAAAGCGTAGGTCTGACCTCCAAGGATGCTAGCAAACCGGGTACGAAGTCAACGGAAGGTCTAAAGTCAAACATCGAAATGAATTCTAAACTTCGCCGCTCAACAAACAAAGGACTTAAGGATAATCTTTTTCTACTTAAGGCGTCTGCCACCACGTTACCCTTGCCAAGGGTATAGGCTATTTCGAAGTCGTAGGTTGCTAAGAACTCCATCCACCTTTGCTGCCTTAAGTTCAAGTCCTTTTGAGAGAATAGGTATTTTAAAGACTTGTGGTCAGTGAATAGTTCGAATTTCTCGCCAAGAAGATAATGACGCCAAGACTTAAGCGCGAAAACAATAGAGGCCAATTCTGGGTCATGTGTAGGATAATTTTTCTCATGCGCTCTCAACTGCCTTCCACCATAGGCTATTACCCTGCCCTCTTGCATTAAGACTGGGCCTAGTCCTATCCCACAAGCATCGGTATAAACAGTAAACGGCTTACTCCCGTCTGGCAACACTAAGACTGGGGCTGAAGTCAAAGCTCTCTTCAAACGTTGGAACGCATCATCACAATCTACGTCCCATGTGAAAACTAGGTTCTTCTTCGTCAAACGTGTTAATGGAGCTGATATCTTTGCGAAGTCTTTGATAAACTTCCTATAGTAGCCAGCCAACCCCAAGAAACCTCTCACTTCGGTAGAATTTTTAGGGACCTTCCAATCTTGGATGGACACTACCTTCACGGGATCCACAACTATCCCTTCTTTGGAAACCACGTACCCTAAGAATCGCACTTCCTCTCTCCAGAAGTGACACTTAGTAAATTTAGCTTTAAGGTTATACGCTCGTAGAGTCTCCAACACTTCCCTAAGATGTAGGGGATGCTCTTCTTCATTTTAAAAAAGATCAAGATGTCGTCTACAAAGACCACCATGAATTTATTAAGGTACTCCCTAAACACCCTACTCATCAAATCAACAAAGTATGCGGGGGCATTTGTCAAACCGAAGGGCATCACTAGCCATTCATAGAAACCGTCCGGAGTCCTAAAGGCAGTTTTGTTTATGCTATCCTCAGCCACTCTCAACTGATGGAATCCAGTGGCTAAGTCCAACTGCGAAAAAATTGAGGCGCAAACTAACTGATAGAAGAGATTGTCAATCCTCGGCAGTGGGTGTCTGTTTTTCTTAGTAAGTTTATTAAGTTCTCTATAGTCCACACAAAGTCTACGGGACCCATTCGCCTTCGTGGCAAATACTACTGGAGCACCCCACTCCGATATACTTCGTCTTATGAACCCCTTCTCAAGCAACTCCTTCACTTGCTTATCGAGTTCCCTCCTTTCACGTGGAGCCATGTGGCGTACTGGCAAAGATACTGGTTTCGCATTATCCACAAGATATATTCGAAAATCTATCTCCCGCTTTGGAGGCAAGCCCTTCACCTCCTCAAACACATCCGAATATTCTCGGACCACTCTAACAGATCGTAGATTTTCCTCAGACGCATCAAGCGATTCTAAATAACTTAGCATAACTGAATTTATGGGATTACAGAAGATTTCGAGAGTGTTGCCAAGGCGAGTCACGAGCCTAACTACTCTCCTTTCACAATCAAGAACGGACCCATTTCTGGATAACCAATCCATTCCTAAAATTAGCCCATAGCCCGTGAAGCCCAACACATAAGCATCACATCTAAATTCAACGCTAAGTATGGAAATTTTCAAATCCAAACACATCATAGACAAATAAGGTGAGCCCCCAATTGGATTCGAAACAACTAAGGGATCCTCTACTAAACTGGTGTTTAAGTGCAGTGATTCAACTAATGATGTAGAGATAAACGAATGTGATGCGCCCGAATCGAATAAGGTATGGACAGGATGATCAAACAGAAAAACTAAGCTTTCAACAGAAATGGTTCTACCTTGTTCTTGCAGCGGTGGGACCGCGAGAGCCTGAACTTGTCCCCTAGCCTGCCCTGGTGCCATAAGAGCATGCACCTGTCCTCCCGAGGTAGCTCCTGCCCTCTGCCCCTTCTTTGGGCAGTCCTTCACTAAATGTCCCGCATCGCCATAATGAAAACAGCCTGTCTTCTTTTTCTTTCGGCAATCCTTGCTGAGATGGCCTGGGGTTCCACAGTTAAAGCACTTCTTCTTTCCCTTGCCATTATTGTCTTTTCCACCCTTCTTGTTTTGCTATTGTGGTTTCTTCTGATCCCCCTTCTTCTCGGGTGCCTTATCAGCTTTAGCGCTTTTCTCCTCATGCATGAGCGCCATTTCTACTAACTTCTCAAAGGTGGCCCCCATAGGGATGTGGGTCATAGCCAACCCTTGCAATGGTTCATTCAATCCATTAACGAACCTCAGTGCCTTCTTCTCCGGCGTGTTCACTAAGTCCAAGCCAAAACTTGCTAACTGATTAAATTTGTTGACATATTCTTTCACTGATGAGCTTCCTTGCTTCAATGTCAAGAACCTTTCCATATATAGATTTTCTTCCGCCCTTGAGAGAAACTTCGCCTCGAACCTATGTCTGAAATCCGCCCAAGAGTCAACAGGACGCTCCCCATTAGTGACCTCCCACCAAAACGAGGCCTCTCCCTTCATCAACCAAGCTGCTAAACGAACTCTCCTCCCTTCTTCTACTTTAAAGATTTCTAGCAATTCTTCCACCTCCTTAAGCCAATCTCTAGCTTCCACAAACGTTTCTGACCCTTGAAATGGTTTTCCACCCATAGCCTTGAATTCCTTGCACGTCTTTGCAAAAGTATCTACGCGAGGAGGAGGAGGACGAACGGTTGCAAATGGTGGTGGAGGAACATTGGCTGGACCTGCAGTGGCCCTAGCCTCCAATAGCCTCCTATACCATCCTGGTATCGTTACACCGTTGAGTAGATTAAGATCTTGAGCCATGCTGAAACGAAAAAGGAAAGATTCAAAATGGAGAATTCGAAAGATAAAGATATGTGGCTATTGGGGATTATGTTTTTCTTAAAAACTTTTCTCTTTAAATTTCTCATTAAAACATGTTTTTGAAAACACTTCTTCCAAAAATAACTATTTTTCTAAAGTATTTTTATCTGTTCTGGTAACCTTAAGCTCTGATACCACGTGTAACACCCCATGTCCATTAATGTCACTCACAAAGGGAATGCATTAACTTCCATGGAGGTTACAAGTGAATATAGAACAGAAAAATTACAACAAGACAGATAGTAAATAGTACTTGGAAATCTAAAACTTCATTTTATTGCAGCGGAAATTAAACATGTTTGTTACATCATAAAACCATAGATCATAACCAAGTACAATATCCATCTTCATAAAAACAAAATATATAATCCCATTACATAAATAGCCATTAAAAAGATAACAAGCTGGACTTTACTTCAACGGTCCAAGCTTTCCAAAGAGAGATGAAGCAATTCAATCAAACTCCACTAGAGCTGGGCCCAACCTGAGGACCTGGAGGGGGAAAAAGGATAGAAATAGAGGGGGTCAGACATAAAGTCTGGCGAGTATGATAATTCTAACAATACTATTATCAAAATAACTAGACTAAGGCATAAGCTGGAAGACAAGTAAATGTCTATGAACTCTTAGGATGATAAAGATAGCGTTTAAGATAACGTTAAAGATAACGGTAAAGGCACACCTAATTACTAACGAATGATTACTACACTGCACCGCACATTACTACACTGCACCACACCAGTCACCCTATTGTTTGATCCCACTTGCTTCAGACATAAACTTTATAAATAGGCTTACGTACCCCTAGCTGACTACATAGGTGCCGTCTGCCCCTATCTCCACTAGGTGTACCCCACTACCCACTTTCGATCGGCTCCCTACTCGTAGATACCCGTGCTGGCCCCACAGTGTGGTGTATCACTCCCCTAAAGTGGCAACCCGATACAACTTGAGAATGCACGGCTTATACCTACACGATGCAACAACGTCTTACCTACCAGCCCGGGTCCACACACGCATACGAAACCCGTTGGACTTGCGTTGCCACCGCACCCCGTTTTGGCCTCTTACAGTCGAACCCAGCATGCGTGTCCCGTCCTCGACTTGGGTCGAGCCCACAAAGATACGTTTGGGATACTGGTTGAAATGGGCCCCCACAAGCTACCCACCTAAGCTTGTCACTAGTATATCCCACTTAACCCTCTTAGTCATGTTCATTTACATGTGTGTTTGGTTAAGTCTTACTAATCGTATTTCACATGCCACTAAGGGCAACCCCTAGATTCCTCATGCCACCCAAGGCACCTACTTAACCCCCATGTCCAACCTTACATGTTTATCTGGTTAAGTATTTCTTAATTCATTCAGGCCATAACCTCATAAAGACCTCTCACATTAGACTGACATTTATGGCAGCTAGATTTGCCGGGCGGGTCCTAGCAGTCTTACACCATAAAAGAGTCTAACCTTGTGTCTTTACAACCGTTATGCTTTAGTTTAGGCCTATGACCTCTCACATTGGGCTGACATTTGTGACCACTGGATTTGCTGGGCGGGTCCGGGCAGGTTTACGTCACAAACGAGTCCAACCTCGTGTCCTAAGCATTGATTAACACTTAAAATCTTTTACCCCAGTTTTAATAATTCCCTATTCAAATTATTAATTAAGTCAACTTTTAATGATGTCCATAATTGACTCAATTATGGCCATCCACTTATGGCATGCAAAATCATATCAATTGCAACCCAATTTTTTAATATTAAATCCTTAATATTACCCCTACCCCACGTTTATACGTTTGCTTATTCAACGCATAATATAGGCTAGACTTGTATAGTCTAACACCTAGCACAAAGATAAATTATCACAACACATAGACAATTAAAATAAATCTAATCATAATAGGGGTGAAACTTGCATAAACTACACATGTTAAGGATCAAAAGGTGTCAACTTGTTAAATGTCTCAATTTATATGATATGATCATATCCCAAATCTATACATAAACTTGCATATGGGGTTTTTAGGCAACATAATGATGGTGTGAACTAGCATAGGATATCACATATGTCATAGCATAATTCTAGATGTCATAATAGATGTCTTGGTATATGTTCATAACTTTTCTAATCAATCTAACTTGCATATGTGACTTGTCATATAGATCAACATAACCCAAACATGATGATTTAATTAATATGAACTAACTAGCATAGATGGTAACATCATGGCCTTTTTAACATGTATGATTCATCACAACTTAGCATAGAAACTTTCAACATACATAACATCATCATAGCATTATTTACAACATGTAAGATATCATCATCACATAACATTGGATTTACAATATACATGATAGCAAAAGGGGTTTACAACAACATATATGATAATTCACATCATCTATTCATAATCCATTCATAACTCAACCTAATTAAAATGATAATAATCTTGTTAAGATCATCATACTCACAATTTAGAGAAGAAAAGAGAGAGTTTTTCTTTGCTTTAGGGTTGAGAGAATTAGAATTGAATTTGCTTTTCTTCTTTCTTAGTTGGCGGCGGCTCCATTGATTTCCATGGCGACGGTATGACGGTAACTATTCTATTTTAATTAGTTTTAGGGTTAGCATTAGGATGTATTTATAGGTGTAGGAAGTTATTTAGGACCATTAGATTAACCCTGAACCTTGAGAACCAATCAAATGCAAAATCTGCATTTGAGCGAATCGGCCCACGGGTTGACAGCCAAACACCCTGGATTAACCCCTAGTCGACCCAGCTAGGCTCGGGTCGACCTCAAAAATGGGCCGGTTCGGTTATTCCCCCTCCCAATTCGCTGTTTTGAACTTTTTCGCATATTTATTTATTTAATTTTTAATTTATATATATATATATATATATATATATATTTCTCTGCGCAACCCATTTCACTTAATTCTTTTCTGAAAATTAAGTATACTTTAATTTGTGAATTTTAATGTTATAAAATTACGGGGTGTTACAACAAACCTCAATAAAATAATTTTAAACCAATTTTTTTAGAAGGGAATCAAAAAAATTCTTCGAAGCAAAGAAAAAGCGAAGAAAAACAAGGAATTTGGATTCATTTCGAAACCATTTAAAAGACCGGCTTCCTCATGTTCGTTGCAAAGCATCACTTCGAATCCTTCCATTCCTTCTTGGTTTGAAACACTCCATAATAAGTTGCATTAGTATAATGCACTTCTCCAAGAAACAAATCAAAGAAGGTTGAACTGAAACCAATGAGTGCAAAGCAAAGCACTACTTTATAGGGTTAAAGAATCGATATTAATATAAAACTGCATATTCTATATTTAAAGTAATGTTTTTCACCAATCCCTTATTATTTGGAAAATCTAATTGGTTAGTAAACTTTCTTTTCAGATTTGTCTCATAGATCTGAGAATCAAAATATAATGTTAATCCCTCGATTCAAAACCATTTGAGTTAACTTATGTTATTAACTTAGGTCTGTGTAAGGAGTGCAAAAAGTTAGCATTTAACCTTGATTTCAAGTATGTTCAGTAACGTAATAGGACGGAGAAAAATTAACATATATGATTCCTACGTCGTGGATGCAGCATATAGGAATATATAAAATGTCGGTTCACCCTACACACTTCAGTAGCTGATAGTCAGGTACATGACAGCAGTGTAGTTTGAAAGCAAAAAACTTCAGAAGAGAAAACCAATATATGTTTAGATGGTCAAATGGGTAACCCACATAACAGGTTGGTTGGTTCATGTAAATCTTTATGTTAAATGAGTGGAAATAAATGGGTTGTAAATGAGTTAGGTTAAATTTTGTTTGATCCTCATACAACCCTACGTGACCAATTTGACATTCCAACTTTCTACAATATCTTCGTGATTAAGCTTTTCTAGCTTAGAAGATTCATATTAAATTATTAAACTATGGGAAAGGTCCCCAAAAAATCATAATAGATCCCTTTATAAATATATCAATAATTTTCAATATATTTATATATATATTTCAACATCTATTAATTTTGAACCAAAATTATTTTTTATTCGCTTAAAATAATTAAAAGTTAAATCATTTTTTAGATTTAGAAAATTCATAGAATATTCATACTTGTCAAGAAAATTATAAAATATGAAACCCATTTCTAAAATAATGTTCCTCACGACATCCTAAAACCTCAAGGTAATTGGGTGTCATGTAATAGGGTTTCTAATCAAATCTTACATGATAACCTCATGAAAATGCACTTATATCATCAATAATTATAGATATATATGTATAAACTTATCATCTAAACTGGACAAAAACAAACATATAAACCTGTAATGATTCAGATGTTAACCTAAAGCCAAATCAACAAGAAAAAAAAAGAGTGAATATCATTATTCGTTTTAGTTAGAATATGAGAAAGCTTCGTAGTTTAGTAGATTAAATTTCATAAGCTTGATTTACTTTTCTAACTTTTATTCTCTTCTCTTTTCCTTGGTTAATGATCGGCCTCTTATGTTTTAATTCGATTAGCAAATGAAAGTGAAGAGAATATAAGAGGTAGTACGGGTTATGGTGTTAGGAAATTGTCATCTCCTATTCTAACCCTCATATAATCCTTCTTCTTATTAACTAATTCTAATTAATCTAATTAGTTGCTCGGTTCGACCCGTTTAATTTTTAAACTTCATCTCCATCACTTATATTATTTTATTTAACTAATTGAATATTTCAAATAATGCATAGAAAATTAAGGAATGTTACACTAAGGTGAACCCTTAATTACTAACTCCCCACTCTCAAGCTTTTCTAGTAATCCAATACTAGCATGCCTTAATCTCAATGCCACAAAGTACCACCTTCGTATCAGCTATTAACAACTAGTGGTCATTAAAAGAGTGGGTGTAAAGATTCCATTTTCTCTTTCCTATGAATACATCACTTGAAGACTCATCAAATGTGACAACAAGGAATTTCGCTCAATCCGAATTAGTCGCTAAACCGATCTAGACCGTTCGAAATGCCTGATTGTTTTGAGAACACGACAAAATAGACCGTAGACGGAAGAACATTTCATTGCTTATTACAACAATTCCATCAGAATACAAGAATATACAGAGTAAAAATAAATATTACACATTTATCAAATACCAGAGATTACAATAAATTACATAGTAGCGGAAAATAATACAATACACAACTGAAGGAGATATACGGATACAAAGCTTTCCAGATATCATTCCAGCTGTAAACCAGGATCCTGTGAATATAAATCTGAAAAACCAAAACTACTAGCTGCCCATGCGGAAAATAGGGGCACCCAGAGTTTAGGTTAAAACAATAAACTCCAGGTCAGTCACGTGACTAGTGTGAGAACTAAAACAGTTGTAAATCTTTATTTTTAAAGTTAGGTAAATCAAGGGACCACGCCGTATAACACAGAACGGGTTTCCTCCCAAGAATACTAGTGCATAAAACAAACAGCGCAATGCTAAATAAAGAACAATGAAGCTATTATAAGACCCAGGTCCCATCACACAATGCAACACAAACCAGAGGATAGGGTTTTCCCTTATAATAGCCAAAACATGCTTGATACATTTAAAACAAATCATTTGATACTATAATAGGTGTATAGTGTCAAAACAACTTCAAATATAAATGTATCAATCCTAGACGGCATGGGTACCATATATCATGTCGCCATACTAGGCTCTACAATCAAAACCGCAAAGTCACGTATTTGGAAATTGGATTTCCATCTGTGAACCGGGGCCAGGGATCGTCCTCACTGTTTCGAGACAATCTAGCCTACCATGTCCCAGGAACAGCCGCAACTGCACCTTGGATCGTCCGGGCCGGTCCACCGATGTGGATTAAAATGCCTGAACACTGAGTCTCCCCGCCCTATGGGGCGCAAATGAGCCAACGAATGACTCCATCGGCTTCACATAGTCACCGATAAATCCGAGGCGCCTCGCAACAGCAACAACCACATATGTCAAACTCGTCAGGGCGTGTAAAACCACTGACGCCACTTCTAGCTAGAAAGAAACGCATGTCCTCCATGAAGTCCTCTCCCGTTTTTGGTTCACCACCGGGTTGTGAGGCTTTTGAATTCACGCTACACAAAGCTTTCGCTACACAAAGCTACGCCACAAAGGTCGTGCTTTGATCATCAACCACAAGACTTTGCTTTTCAACAGAAGCCTTGATCATTTGCATCTTAGCATGCCACATGGGCAAACCACTCTATGCAACCGATATCAGCCACACAGAATGAAATCCGATGTCAGAAACACAGTCCATTTACAAGTCCGTTCTGGGTCTGAACGAAACCGGAGGCACCTAGTGCCCCGCATATCCATCGATCTCCAGGTACGTCTGGACGACCACTAACTGATTCCCTCCTCTTGGGTGTACGGCCCAATCAAGATCATTAGTAATTATCCAAACGACGTGAAGACCTCCGGTCTTCAACCACCGTCTTCATCTTCGACTTATCGTCGTATCAGTTATTCAGAATGGGATAAACCCGGTCTTTCCGAATAACTCGCGTATATAATAAACAAGTGTTACACAAACACAATATACACCTCATTCCAATTCATCAGTCACTAACCGTAAATTAACAAGAGAATAATTCCCTAAATATTAACCCCGAAGGCCGAAACCAACATCAGATCAATATCCAGAAAACAATTCTGCTTAGCTAACCGATAGTTAGTTTTTAAATTTCACATTTCTCAGGGAAAGGTTCCCATTAATTTTATCAAAGATAAATTCCTTTAAATTTATTCTTTAATCTTCTTTTGAATATCAATTCAAACTAGTCGGGATTAACGAACCTTACCGAAGTAATCATTTGTTTTAATTTCCCAACCCCAACCTATTCATCCCATGAAGTAAAACTGGTAATACTTCATATCTAACACCACAGTGTTATCGGTAAATTTAATTACCATTTCACGTTCAAATCTAATTAAAGATTTAACTATCGCCTGGAGCAAAACTAGTGATACTCCATTCTCGATCTTTTCAATCTAATTAAAGATTCATTAAAACTCCACTTAGTTTTAACCTTTGACTGGGTTAAAGAATCAGTGTCATTTAAAACACGGTTCACGATAAACCCCAAAATCACATCACATTTTAATCAGTCCCTAACCGTAAATTAGCAAGTGAGCAATCTGAAACCAACATCAGATCAATACCCCAGAAACCATTCAACTTAACTAATCTCCAGTTAGTTTCTGATTTTCATAACTCATTTGGGTCTAAAAACAGTATTATTGAAGATACCGTTCACTACAACCCAAAATCACATTCCATTAATTATCGGGTTAAAGAATAAGTGTTATTTAAAACACTGTTCACGATAAACCCAAAAATCAATACCAATTCAATTCCAATTAAATATTATTTAATCGGTACACTTCATTAAATCTAAATAAAAAGATTTAATTTTTTTCTCAACTGGGTTCAAGAACAGTGTTAATGAAGACACCATTCACGACAAACCCAAATCACATTTGATATTAAATACAAGGCTCTGAATAGAAAATATATCGGCTTATATTCAATATCAAATTCTACGACCAACAAATATCGTATTGGAAATAACGATATAAATATATCTTTCAAATTTCCATAACAATATCTGTGTAATCACGAAATCCAACATCGAAATAATCCAAAGACAATTTCAACTCAAATCGTGAGACCGTTTGAAAAATGGCCATTTTCCAGTCGATTAAAATCAACTGAAACTAGTCAAACGCGTTTTCCTTTGCCACGCTCACATATAGATTAGAAAAATTATGAAATTTGAAACCAAGCAATAACTTGACATCCCGGATCCAACAAAAGTGGTTTTGTCGAAATCCGAGGTCGTTTCCAAAATGGCTACTTTTAAGGACTAGAATTCCATAGCGACTATTCTGAAATTTCAACTGGACATATCTTTTGATTCCGCTATGAAATTTCAATTTTCCTGATTCGTTGGAAAGATATTCTCAATTAGATTCAAATATTTTTGGTTTCACTAAAATCCGGTTTATCTTGCACCCGACACATTCATTTGAATTTTAAAATCGAATTATCGAACTACCGCGCCATTTTCAATTCCTTTTATATATATAAATAAATTTTTATATTCTAACGACGAAGTATATAAATATATACGTTCGAATTCCATTCAAAATAAATTTCTCATCATTATTATTTAAAATAATTTATTTTAAAAAATCAAACTTCGCTAAAATTACCAATCTAAAAAAATTTTAATTGGCTCGGATTTCCGGGTTATTACAATCTCGCCCACTTAAAACTTTTTGTCCCCGAAAAGGAACGAAGCCGAAAGTTGTTTAACAAATCAACTCAACTTTCATTATTTTCATTACGGCTTAAGTTCTTTAACTTTTCAATTTCTAAGAACTTTTCAATTTTTTCAATACAATTCACTATTTGGTTCAAATTGGCTATATGGTTCAAATTTAATCAATCCAACAATAATCAAGCAACACAACCATCAATCAATTAGTTGATTATCATTTCAAATTCATAACTTTGATATATAGTCAAAAATCAGATTTTTGATGCCAAATCATAACAATAAGCCCTATCTAGTTTCGGTTCTCACACCAGTCTAATGGAAATATATAGAAATCTCACTTTCGAAACTCGAAAATAAATAATGGCGATGGTGCCCCATTATCAGAATTATCCCCGGGCACTAGAGTGTGATTCTATAACTATTCAGTACATTAAAATTTGGAATACACGTTTGCAAGACATATATGCAAAATCTTTATATATTGGATTGTCCAAATCAATTTAAAATAAATAATCAAATATGAATAATTGATTTAAATTTTCAAAACAAAATTTGTTTTCAATTTTAAAATATACTCTTCACACTCGTTCTAGGATACTACTGATCCCATCTCTAACGAGTCATTCCCATTAGATATTACTAATCCAATTTCTGATGAATTCTTTCGCTTGGTTCTAACGTGTCTTGTTCTTTGAGATTTGTAAACCAAAGCTCTGATACCAAAATGTGACAACAAGGAATTTCGCTCGATCCGAATCAGTCGCTAAACCGATCTAGACCGTTCGAAACGCCTGATTGTTTTGAGAACACAACAAAATAGAACGCAGACGGAAGAACATTTCATTGCTTATTACAACAATTCCATCAGAATACAAGAATATACAGAGTAAAAATAAATATTACACATTTATCAAATACTAGTGATTACAATAAATTACATAGTAGCGGAAAATAATACAATACACAACTGAAGGAGATATACGGATACAAAGCTTTCCGGATATCATTCCAGCTGTAAACCAGGATCCTGTGAATATAAATCTGAAAAACCAAAACTACCAGCTGCCCATGTGGAAAATAGGGGCACCCAGAGTTTAGGT
This sequence comes from Allium sativum, assembly GCA_030737875.1. Classification (NCBI taxonomy): domain Eukaryota; kingdom Viridiplantae; phylum Streptophyta; class Magnoliopsida; order Asparagales; family Amaryllidaceae; genus Allium; species Allium sativum. The sequence continues at coordinate 670,505,296 of CM060909.1, read as the reverse complement.
TAAAACAATAAACTCCAGGTCAGTCATGTGACTGGTGTGAGAACTAAAACAGTTGTGAATACTTATTTTTAAAGTTAGGTAAATCAGGGGACCACGCCGTATAACACGGAACGGGTTTCCTCCCAAGAATACTAGTGCATAAAACAAACAGCGCAATGCTAAATAAAGAACCATGAAGCTATTATAAGACCCAGGTCCCATCACACAATGCAACACAAACCAGAGGATAGGGTTTTCCCTTATAATAGCCAAAACATGCTTGATACGTTTAAAACAAATCATTTGATACTATAATAGGTGTATAGTGTCAAAACAACTTCAAATATAAATGTATCAATCCTAGACGGCATGGGTACCATATATCGTGTCGCCATACTAGGCTCTACAATCAAAACCGCAAAGTCACGTATTTGGAAATTGGATTTCCATCTGTAAACCGAGGCCAGGGATCGTCCTCACTGTTTCGAGACAATCTAGCCTAACATGTCCCAGGAACAGCCGCAACTGCACCTTAGATCGTCAGGGCCGGTCCACCGATGTGGATTAAAATGCCTGAACACTGCGTCTCCCCACCCTATGGGGCGCAAATGAGCCAACAAATGACTCCATCGGCTTCACATAGTCACCGATAAATCCGAGGCGCCTCGCAACAGCAACAACCACATAAGTCAAACTCGTCAGGGCATGTAAAACCACTGACGCCACTTCTAGCTAGAAAGAAACGCATGTCCTCCCTGAAGTCCTCTCTCGTTTTTGGTTCACCACCGAGGTGTGAGGCTCGCGAATTCACGCTACACAAAGCTACGCCACAAAGGCCGTGCTTTGATCATCAACCACAAGACTTTGCTTTTCAACAGAGGCCTTGATCATTTTCATCTTAGCATGACACACAGGCAAACCACTCTATGCAACCGATATCAGTCACACAGAATGAAATCCGATGTCAGACACACAGTCCATTTACAAGTCCGTTCTGGGTCTGAACGAAACCGAAGGCACCTAGTACCCCGCATATCCATCGATCTCCAGGTACGTCTGGACGACCACTAACCGATTTCCTCCTCTTGGGTGTACGACCCAATCAAGATCATCGGTAATTATCCAAATGACGTGAAGACTTCCGGTCTTCAACCACCGTCTTCATCTTCGACTTATCGTCGTATCAGTTATTCAGAATGGGATAAACCCGGTCTTTCCGAATAACTCGCGTATATAATAAACAAGTGTTACACAAACACAATATACGCCTCATTCCAATTCATCAGTCACTAACCGTAAATTAACAAGAGAATAATTCCCCAATATTAACCCCGAAGGCCGAAACCAACATCAGATCAATATCCAGAAAACCATTCTGCTTAGCTAACCGAAAGTTAGTTTCAAAATTTCACATTTCTCAGGGAAAGGTTCCCATTAGTTTTATCAAAGATAAATTCCTTTTAATTTATTCTTTAATCTTCTTTTGAATATCAATTCAAACTAGTCGGGATTAACGAACCTTACCGAAGTAATCATTTGTTTTAATTTCCCAACCCCAACCTATTCATCCCATGAAGTAAAACTGGTAATACTTCATATCTAACACCACGGTGTTATCGGTAAATTTAATTACCATTTCACATTCAAATCTAATTAAAGATTTAACTATCGCCTGGAGCAAAACTGGTGATACTCCATTCTCGATCTTTTCAATCTAATTAAAGATACATTAAAACTCCACTTAGTTTTAACCTTTGACTGGGTTAAAGAATCAGTGTCATTTAAAACACGGTTCACGATAAACCCCAAAATCACATCACATTTCAATCAGTCCCTAACCGTAAATTAGCAAGTGAGCAATTCCCTAAGTATTAACCCCGAAGGCCGAAACCAACATCAGATCAATACCCCAGAAACCATTCAACTTAACTAATCTCCAGTTAGTTTCTGATTTTCTTTACTCCTTTGGGTCTAAGAACAATATTATTGAAGATACCGTTCACTACAACCCAAAATCACATTCCATTAATTATCGGGTTAAAGAATAAGTGTTATTTAAAAAACTGTTCACGATAAACCCAAAAATCAATACCAATTCAATTCCAATTAAATATTATTTAATTGGTACACTTCATTAAATCTAAATAAAAAGATTTAATTTTTTTTCTTAACTGGGTTCAAGAACAGTGTTAATGAAGAAACCATTCACGACAAACCCAAATCACATTTGATATTAAATACAAGGCTCTGAATAGAAAATATATCGGCTTATATTCAATATCAAATTCTACGACCAATAAATATCGTATTGGAAATAACGATATAAATATATCTTTCAAATTTCCATAACAATATCTGTGTAATCACGAAATCCAACATCGAAATAATCCAAAGACAATTTCGATTCAAATCCTGAGACCGTTTGAAAAATGGCCATTTTTCAGTCGATTAAAATCAACTGAAACTGGTCAAACGCGTTTTCCTTTGCCACGCTCAAATATCGATTTGAAAAATTATGAAATTTGAAACCTAGCAATAACTTGACATCTTGGATCCAACAAAAGTGGTTTCGTCGAAATCCGAGGTCGTTTGCAAAATGGCTATTTTTAAGGGCCTGAATTCCATAGCAACTATTCTGAAATTTCAACTGGACATATCTTTTGATTCCGCTATGAAATTTCAATTTTCCTGATTCGTTGGAAAGATATTCTCAATTAGATTCAAATATTTTTGGTTTCACTAAAATCCGATTTATTTTGCACCCGGCACATTCATTTGAATTTTGAAATCGAATTATCGAACTACCGCGCCATTTTCAATTCCTTTTATATATATAAATAAATTTTTGTATTCTAACGACGACGTATATAAATATATACGTTCGTATTCCATTCAAAATAAATTTCTCATCGTTATTATTTAAAATAATTTATTTTAAATAATCAAACTTCGCTAAAATTGCCAATTTAAATTTTTTTAAATTGGCTTGGAATTCCGGGTTATTACATCAATGATTTTGCAAATACCAGTATTAACGACATATGGCATTCAACATCCAGTTCGCTTATAGAGGTTATGATGTAGATTTTCGACATAGAGATCATCAATCAAAACTAAAGCATTTGTTGCATAATTTTTATTTTCCAATGATTTCACATTTATCATTATTATAGCAATGCTTACACCTCTATAGTTTTTAAAACTAAGGAACTCTGAATTGTTGCCTATCATATGTCCAGAATAACCTAAATTTGAATATCTTTCTTATTGTTTATTAGCCAACTAATATACATATACCTTGATAGGAAAATATGACCTAGAAAAATTCATAGGTCTATTTACATTAGTGACTGAATAATTTATTATATTTTAGAATGATTTAATTAAATACATTTATCAATAAAGCCCATAGGAACCCATACTTTTAAAAACATTGATAGAAAAATAGACTGAAATGAAACGTCAGTTTATTATTGAAGAATTGTAATACAAGATGATACAAATTGTATAGCGGAGTCATCTATTTATAATACAAGAAATAAATGTAAATTGCTTGAATAATGGGCATGTGACTGCTGCTTGAATAATGGGCATGTGATCGTTGCTTTGTTATATGCGTAAGCGTACACCTAGATATGGATATAACACCATATACGAAAATGTACAGCTGGATATGGATATAATACCATATATGAAAATTTTCCCATTATTCTTTCTTTCCTTTATTACATCCCCTTAAATTAGGTTAGGGTTTGCAACCCTAATTTTCCATTTCATGGACTGACGTTAGTAAAGAGTAAGCAATTTCAATCCTTCATCATACTGGTGAAGATACCAGTAAGATCTAGGTATGAAAGTTCTATCTTTTACTTGATAATTGTTTGTAACTCTTCGATTCCAAGTGCATCTCTGAATATGTAGAAATTTTTGGCTGAGAGTGATTTTGTAAGCATGTCGGCCCTCTAATTGTAACCTGGAATATGATTCACTTGTAAATTTTTCTTTGAACTAGCTCTTGAACAAAATAGATATCGATTTCTATGTGTTTGGTTCGATTATGTTGAATAGCTACTATTGTCATGTAGATTGTGCTCAAATTGTCACACCAAATTATAGAGTTTCTGTTAGATGATAGTTTTAGCTCCTTTAACAATGATTGTAGCTATAAAATTTCAACTGTAGTACTAGCAACACTCCTATATTCTGCTTCTGTGCTTAATCTCGAGATGATTGTTTGCTTTTTAGTGCACCAAGAAATAAGACTTTCTCCTTTATAAATGCAATAACCAAAAATTGATTTTCTATCATCTATGTTGTAACCTAGTCAGCATCTGAATAAGTTGTAATTTTTAAGTCTTTGATGCCTTTTAATGATATGCCAAAGTTAATTGTTACTTTCAAGTATCTGAGTATTTTTTTTAACTGTTGTCCAATGCTCACTTTTGGGTTTTTGTAAAAATATAAAAACTTTTGAGAACTCTTAACCTCTTATCAGGGACCGTTATAGGAGTTTTGGTGCCTAAAGCAAAAACAAGGCTTCTATACAAAAATAATGTTATTATTGTTAATTAAATCATCAAAGCAATTTATACTGCAAGTAAATAATGAGAATGAAATAGAGGATAAATAAAGCTTTTTCATAGCGATAATTCAGTTATATAACAAACTTAATATTATTTATTTATCGACATTTTCCAGACATCTGACATCTAGAATTAGTAATAACATTAAAGTTAATAAGTCGCTGACATAAGAATGAGACATCCCACATTTAGGAGAGGCCCATTCATCCGTCCTCAAACTTCATGTTCACACAAGTCTATCAAATCCCAACATTTCATTATTTGTTTAAAAAAAAATAAAAGATCGGGTCCATGAATATAATATATGGTTGGATTATAGTGGAGACAGGACCCATAATTTTTAGGGACATATGAATTGGTACCCTTCGGGAGGAGGGCATTACTCAATAACATCTGTATGTAGAATTCTTTAACATGAAAAGCTGGTTTTTTCCTAAGTTCTTTTCCAATTTTTGTGCAAAATCATCAAAAGCATAAATAAATTCACTTCCAATGATTTTTTTTCTTTTAGCTTCTGGGTCTTTTGAGACCTTTAAGTCTAACAACAAGCCATTTAGATGCATCAATCCAAGTACCAGACAAATGCAGATCCCTTTCAAACTTTACCTTGATTGCTCTTGAAAACATGAATAGCAACATCCATTAATTAGTACTTTTTCAAGACAACAACATTTAGCTTTGTTGGCACCAAAGCTATTAGTATGTAACTTATATTCAAAATTAAAAAAATCTCATTAAAACCAACATAATATAGAAAAAAAATCAAAAGTGAAAACTTACAAAGTATATCTATAACTATTAGCATTTTTTTTAATATAACCAGTAGTAAATTTATTTAATAGGATAATTTATCTTTTTAATTAACTATTTTTTTATATACAAGCAATTTTCAATGTAGGAGTTTGAGAAAAGATTTGTATACAAATGGATTGGTGCAGAATTGGGAAACAGCTAATTCCCAAGAGTCGTTTAATACGCCTCGTATTCTCCTCTCCTTATTTGCAAACGGCTAATTTTCTCAATCGTTCTCCCTACAAATAGCACAAACGAAATCTTCTTCAAACAAAAATCTTAGGCAAATCCAGTCTTCAGTTAATCTCAGTCCCTCCAGTTCGATTGTAGTTCTAATATACTATGAACGAAATCTACTGCGAATAGGTATGATTTCTACTTTATTTTACTTATAGTTCTAATTTCAATTCGATTGTTCTCCAGATCATTCTCCAATCCATCCAAGACGCTTGCCTACGAAATCGAAGGTGAAATCGGTGGAATCGGTGGAATTCAGGGATTGAAATCATTGAAGAGCGAATAGGTATGTTTTCTACTTTTTTTTTTGTTTGTAATTATTGTTTGTTACATACATCTGCCTGCAAGTGATATCTACCTGTTAAATTTGTTATTTATGTATCTTAATAACGTTGATTCTCTGTAAGTATAAAATTGATTCTCTACTAAATATTTAATTGCGATTAATATAGCTATATCAGATTATTCACATGTATAAATATTCTCTGCAAGTATTACATGTATAAATTTTCTGCAAGTGTTGCATGTGTAATATTTTACTCGAACATACATATTTAATTGCATAAATATTCTCTGGTAGTGTTGCTTGTATAAATTTGGTATATAAACAAAGAACATAAAAGAGTATCACACATCTTGGAGTAAAGTAGATAATGACACTTTAACTTAACATATAAATTTGGTCTGTAGTATGCATGCAAAGCAGCATAGGAGTACTAACACTACCCCTGTTGCTAATCCCCGCACTATACTAACACTACCCTCTTAACTTTTCTCCTAATTTGGAAAGTAAATAGAAAGAACTTGTAAGATCAGTCTATAACTAACATTAGATGCATGACTTTTATGTTTGAAATAGTGGGTCAAACATCTCTAATAGTGGAGTCAAAATTCCTTATAAAGTTGCAGTTTCTATAACTAACATTAGCTGCACAACTTTTATTCTTCTATTTAATAAAACTAAACCTACCATAGGTGACAAATACCCCTCTTTGAATTCAAAAAAAAACCTTTTATTCATAAGTTATCGGTAAATTATTTCAGACATAAGATATGAATGCATCATAAAGATTATAATTATGACATGTTTTCTTATGTGCAATTTACATTTTTTTCTACTACCCTTCTGAAACTATAACCACTAGATAACAAGTAGCTTATTATCTCTGTATTTGTTTTACTTCCTATGGAAAATAAAAAAAAAATTAGTGTGGATGCATTAAAGATTAGGAGACATGAATGAGGAAACAACCACTCATGGGCAGCGATGCATGTCTAGCTACGTTGTGCATCACTGCTCATCGCTGCAGAAATTGTGATAAACTAAAAGCAAAGCAAACAGTCCATATTGTAACATGGGAATTATGTATAATCCACTGCATTAGTTGCTTATTAATTTTTTTGGCTGCTTGGTTGACAATTGATAAAAGAACATGGTATTGGCTTGAGCACTTATAATTACCATATTTCCTTACATATGAAAATATTGATTTTTTTTATTACTAACTACTATTACAAGTTTAATAATTAATAAAGGACTTTATATTCACATGCATTGCATATGCCCAAAAATCTTAAAATAATGTTTTTTTGTTGGAATAGAGTTTATAACCTTAATTACATTTAAAATTTTCCATCTCTTAATAAATATTAGTATTTTTTTGTGAGACTAAAACATCATATATTCGAACTATTAATAAAGACTAATCACAAACGATGTATGTTTTCCAGAATAACTAGAAATATTAGTACTTAGTCTACATAAATATGTTTTTCCAACTAAAATACTGAATAGCTCAATCTAGAAATGACATTGTAAACCATTTTGCTAATGTCTTTTTTAAGCTAGTTATACTCAAGGCTTTGTACGACGGGTCCATATTCTAAATTAAAATAAGGCATTTTTTTCAATATATCTGTTAGACCAAAATTTGGCTCTAACACCCAAATTATTTGAAAATGCAGAGATTAATATCTAGAAATGCAAGAAAACACAGAAAACACACAAGATTTATAGTGGTTCGGCGTTAACGAGCATATGTCCACTTTATATCTATGATTATGCGCAAGATTCAGATACAATCAGTGATTTCTCTCTCAATCTCACTTTTACAATGTTGATTCACTCAATGATTTCGAGTTAATACTGATAAGAAATGATAAGATAACAGTAATGGTGGAAACAACACTTCAAACTGCCAAAAGATCCCTAAAAATGCCAAATACAGGGTTATTTATAGCTGATATCTGCGGGCGGATCGTGGTCACACGTGGCGCAAATCCCGAGGATCTCGGACTGGTTCGTGGCTTGATAGAGAAATGGTCAAAATAGCGGTTACTGGACAGATGTTGCCATCTCCTTGAATTCTGGATCGTGATGGACTTGGTCTTGACCGTTATCTCGGGTTCTGGGATCGGATCGTGGTAATGGTTCAGGTCGTGGGGGATAATCATGAACGGGTCGTGATAGGGAACAACGAGTGGGGTCGTGGTAGTAGCAGCACGAGGTAAGGAGAGCAGAGTGTCCACGAACAGGTCTGGTAAAATCTAGGAATGAGACTTCGTATCGAACATGTGAATACATCTCGGTGGCTTGGTCAAAAAGCTAGCCAACATTTTGCCCCCTCGAAGTATGTTTTATCGGGGATGGAGCATGGTTTGAAGAATCTGAATGGACCTCTTCATGAAATAATATGAATCAATGGTCACATCCATTTATAGCGTCGTACTGTTTTGAATGATCATATCCTTTGAGGAGTATAAATACCAGTCCGAATTTCCAATAATCTCTTTGTTCATTGGTTGATTTTCATCTTCCGAATTCCAAAATACATTGCGATCGACTTGTCAGGTATTTTTCAAATTCCATGAGTATTTATGTACCTTTGATTTAGTGGCCATTCTCGAACCTAGATCGCTGCAATTCCGTACGATTCGTGGTCGCGATACGCATCACGGATCAATCATTTGAGGAAGCCGCCTTCCAGGCTTCAATGGGCCTTCACAAACACTCGTGGCTCGTGGACCTTCACGTATCAAGTCGCGACAAAAAAGGGAATGCGAAGGGACTTTCGGTTTGACTATATAACCCGCTCTCCCCTCCTTCCTTTACTCTTTCTCGTTATTTCACTACTGTCGCCTTCCTCTTCTTCTTCTCAAAAACCCTAATCACAATTTCTAGAAAACACTTTCGTCTCCTAATTTAAAAAAGGTAATTATGCGAAAAGTGCTTTCATGTAATTTTATTCTCGTTTCTCTTGAGTCTTTATTGGTTCGAAAGGTAAGGATGGTGGAGCTAGCTGTGTTGAGGTTTTGATACTGGCCATGGTGAAATGTTTTTATGGAGGCAGGAGGGTGAGGGCGAGGAAGAAGACAAGTTTCACTTGGTCAGTCTGTGAATGGGGCGACGACTCGGCTCATGGTAGTGGCGAGATGAAAGGATCAGAGATGAGAGTGGAGTATTTGCAGTGAAATTGGATAACGACTCCGATCGTGGTATTAGGGGAGCATTGGTTCGTGGTGATAGCGAGGCAGAAGGAGATGGAACGTTAAATTGACCAATGGATCGGGTCGTGGACATGGAGGAGCTTCGGTTCTTGAAAAAAGGAGGTAAAGTGGATCGTGGGGGGACTATCATGATCCGTTGAGGTAAAGCAGAATGGGTTAAGAACTTAAGTGTCCCACGATCCGATGCCCTTCCACGAGCTGGTGCTTTTCCCATGAACCAGGACCTGCTTCACAAACCAACTATGTATCACGAGCCACCCTGACCGACGATCCGATGCACACATTGACTAAAAAATACAATGTAATGCTGATATACCAATGGACAGTTAGGTTAGAGCCTTCAAAATGAACTTTCTGGACTGAACAACAACATGACTTTACAACATACTTATTACGTTTATCCAACTAACTTCATGTTTTTCTTTAATGTATGCACAGGCACACACTTGCACTTACACACACGGGGAATGGGTAATTGTGTTCTAACTTTCTCATGCTTTCTCGGCAACACAGTTATGTCTGATAAACAATCAACCGATATGTCAGAGAAAGATACAGAATCAGAATCATTAGAGCGTTATGATTCCAATGCACTTCCCACGATCCGGATTGGGAAAATTCTGACCCCGATTATGAGACAGATACCGATATAGAATCAACGACTTTGAAAGTACATCTCTTGAAGATAAGGATGAACGAGCTCCTGACGAAATCCCAGGTATTGAGGAGGTTAAGAGGGAGAAACTCAGTGATAGTCTAGCTTCCCAATTGGGTGACGTAAAACTTAAGAAGATACGTCTAAGACATGGGATCCCTTAAGATGATGTGAAAACTCCAGAAGATGGGGATAGGCCTCATTCTGCCCTAGAAGGGTACATGATTGTCAGCCATCTCATGTGTTGGATAGGCGCTATCCCTCCATTTCCTCCAATTGTAATTGATCTTTTAAGACGACTACACATTGCCCCTATGCAACCCCATCCTAACGCTTATGCAGCTTTGTATACCCTATACATTGCATATGCGGAGATTCTACAGACCGAGCTCACTTTTAAGGATTTGAAATTTTATTACCATTCCAAACACCGCTCCATATGGACTCCAAACTTCACTTTCTTTGAATCAGTGGCCAATAGGAAAGTTTTATCGGAGGATCACAGCAACATAGGGGACGCCAAAGCTGATTGGTTTTATATAAAGCACTGGGCCGGGTGTGCGAGAAAGTGGTTAAAATCAAATAAGCCTTAAGTCTCTCAATACCTGACCTAATTACATAGTCAGAGCGTTAACGTGTTTATTTTTTGTGTGCAGATCACAATTTTGCGAAAACAGAAGGTTCGGTGTATGAAGTCCGACTATCCCACCTCTTCAAAAATAAATCAGACTTCTGAAAATTAAGAAGTGTATCACCGACGAGAATCTTCACAAACACCAACTTCTGAGTGTAAGATTCGGACTTGGTGTGGGTGGAAAACCCTACAAATATATGCCCCCAGCCGAGGGAGAAGGAACCTCAGGGGCCATGAAGGCCACCGAACTTCGCAAGAGTCCTTCACCACTAATCAATCAGGATGATGAGGATTTAAATGTATATAAAGGAGGTGAGGTCCGAGCTGATGAGCCAAAGGAAGTCCCAATCTCTAAGAGACGGTCTCCCTCAAGGACTTCACAATCACCTGAACTTCCTGCTAATGATGAACTGACAGAGGAGCAGATATTCGGAGAACTGAGCAAGATTCCTTTACCAGATGACATTTACACATAAAAAAACTTCGAATGGGAACCTTTCTTTCCTATCTCCTAGGAAGTGAATGTTCCATATGGGGAAAAAGAAACCACATAGACGAGCCAGACTCTGGGCCTTGGTCTATTAGGGGGGATTACACGGGATGCACAAATCACCTGCACCACTCGTCACAACACTTCTACACCATCTATATTCATGATTCTAATGCAAATTTGTTTTCTTTACAGGGAAAATGCCTCGTAAACAATCCTATTCTTATCATTCTCTTCAAGCAATCACACCAAGGCTCCTTTCTGATCCTGAGCATGCTCGCAGTGACAGTCAGGGGAGAGATGGTTATCGACCTCGTGACTCTTATCAATCTCATTCTACACGATCTCGTTCTCCATCAAAGCAAGATCTTGGGAAGCCCCACGGTCGTCCAGTGCCACCGTCGAGGGGTAAGCAACTTCCCAAAGACTTGACTCCCCCAAAAAGTACACCTTCTCATAGAAAGTCTTCCAAAAAAACCATGAGCTGAAAGATAATAATAAAGGACGGAGCAAGGATTTAGAAAATGAGAAAATAGCTATTGTCCCCCTAGTCAGCGCGATTTGGATACTACCGCTGCACAGGATGTCGTCTACACCTCTGAGAATCAGGTCAAGCTGGAGCATTTGCGGAAGCAGTTTCCTGACATTTTATTCGAAAGGATGATGTTTGTTCCAGATCTTGAATCGGTTCCCGAGGAGTGGGATGTAGAAGTCATAGGGCAGGTGAGTCATGTGGCCAAACAATATTGGGCAATAAAGAAGCATGCCACCACTCTTTCTGCTGCCATCCGTCATCTAGAGACGGAAGCAGCCAGAACCAGAGTGAAGATTGACAATGAGGCTAGGGCTAGGAGTAAAATCGAAAAATAACTGGAGGATGCACAAGCTCAACTCGCTTTAGCTCAGCGGGATGTGGGAAATTACAAATCGGAGCTAGAAAGTGCCAGGAAGCGTTTCCACACAGAGCTCGACTCAAACAGCCAAAAGCGTGTAGCTCTAAAAATGGAAATAGAAGACCTTAGAATGATCAATACTGATTTAAAGACGGAACAAGACCGTTTTACTACTGAGAAGGCTGCTTGGGAGAAAGAGAAAGCGAGCCTCAAAGACAGCCTTGCTCTTGCTGAAAAAGAGAAAGCATTTCTGAACAATCAACTTTCCCATGCCTAGGAGCGTGCAGCTCTTGCTGAAAGTAACGCGAACAACGCTCTTAAATCGGCCTCCGCCACTGCTGAAAAACTTGCTGCAACTGAAAAAGATATAGAAAGTTTCGATGAACTTCTATTTGACTTTTTCGGTCAAGTTATTAAGACTCGAGACATCTCTTGGATTCAGAATTATCATGTTACTTTGGCCAATGTGTGCGATATGATCGTTGAGGGGGAAAAGCGGCGATTAAAATTCGAGGAAGTTGATGAAAAACAACTCATATAGACTTATCTCAAAGGTGAAGAGCCTGAGGCTTTGGAGACAGGCAGACGTCTAATCCAAGAGGAAATCGAGAAAAAGAAAACAATGCTCAAGAATAAAATTGACGAAGGCTCTAGCTCGGTTGTGGAGCTCAAGGCCTCCGAAATTGAGGAATATAATCCTAATGATCCGTTGATTCCCTTGGTTCCAACCCCTCCAGTTATCAGAGCTACTATTACAAATCTGGGTGAGGAGTCGGCTGAAGGTACCTCCATAGTCTCTCCACAGTTCGTCAAAGCAGTTATAACCTGTTGTCGTCTCGCAGGACAGACAACTGAGATGACCACATTCTCTCCCAAATCACTAACATTTGCTTCTCATGACATAGGTGGCAAGCCAATCGAGAAGGATGCGGAAGAGAAAGCAGAGGCGGAGAAAGTTAGTGTTCCCTCAAGTGCTGGTGCTGAAGTCCCTGAGGTTCCAAAGAAAACCGAGGGTACAATAAGTGTGAAGGCTACTGTGGCGCCCATGGCACCTGGCACTGATGCTCATGCGGATGCCGAAGTTATTGGGGCTTTGCAAGACACCAATGGTGGTCATGGAGATGAAGAGGATGATGTAGTCATCACAGAAGAAATCAAGGATGGCGATAATAAGACCTTGGCTAGCATGCAGGCTAGGAAAGAGAAACAATTGGCTTTAAAGAAGGAGGAGCACGACCCTCTATATGTGCCTCCAATCTCAGAGGTTGATCCCAGGACTGGTCTGGTCATAATATTCTCCTACAGATCAATAACTTCACATCTTGACTCCTAGCCTACTTATTCTCCCCAGGATCCTCCCGTTGATAAGAGGAAGAGGAAGAAGGGTGACCGCTCTGATGCTGACAAGGAGGAGTTAGAGAAACAGAAGAAGGAGAAGAAATCAAAATCGTCTCCCAAGCGTAAATAGGATGCACTTATGAGCTCATATTTTGCTTTTAGGCTGTCCACTGGCCAAGAAATGTAGTTGTGAGAATGGACCTCACTTTTATTTAGCTTTTTGGTCTTGTAAACCTGCTTTTAGTGAATGAAAATTTGTTTCTTTTGCACCATTGCGTACCTGCAAGTTTAACTTATTGTACTTAGTCGTAAACATTTAGATCATAACTAAGTTAAAATCGAACCATGAAGCATTGCAAAAAAAAATTCAAAATTTCTGTAACTGCACGAATATGTGTATATATATACCCCCAATCAATCATTAATATGATTCCTGGCCAGGGCTCATTGAGGATTGATTAGAGTCATATGTGTGCTGCCCCTCATTTCCATAGATGAGGGGTTCGAGTCGTTTAGCGGCATATGTCACTGTGCCTTTATACTTTCCCGATCCTTCGACGGGGATAGGAACTCTCATGGCGTTAAATATTTAGCACCTTTATACTCTCCCGATCCTTCAGCGGGTTAAAGTTCGAGATCGGTTCTTAGTCTGCTCACTGATCCTTTAGCGGGGCAGAAGTTCTGGGGGCGCTAAGTCTCTAGCGCCTTTATACTCTCCCGATCCTTCAGCGGGGTGGAGTGTTATCAAGGCGGTTTTATCATGGTGCACCTTCACACCTTGGGGACGTTATCTTCGCGTCTTTATACTCTCTCTCCGATCTTAAGAGTTAGAGCGCAAGTAGTAGTGTGATTTACCTCGCTGCACCTTTTGGAACTTTAGTTACTGTTAGCCTTCCAATCTGATAGATGGAACTTTGAATTAGGTATTTCGAGATCACTGCATAGTTTATAACAAACCTCGAAATGGTAATGATTTATGTTAATTAAAATAAAAAAGCAGATACGAAACCGTGTAGTAAAGGTAAATGACACGCGACATTTTTATAGTGGTTCGGTCGATTCATGACCTACGTCCACTTTATAATCTTTTGCTCAAGTAACCAGACGTTCTAGGAAAGTCGTGCCTTTTTACATGGTCCTAAAAAACAAAAGAGTAATACTGACAATTTCATGTCAGATAAGGCCGCAAATGCTGGGCATTCCACACTCTGGGGATTTCATCTCCATGCACGGTTGCTAGCTTGAAGGTTTCATTATCAAGCCTTCGTAAAATGGAATACGGTCCTTCCTATTTCGGGCCCATATGTACTGGGGGTGGAAAGACACGCTTCAGAACCAAGTCTCCAGTTTCAAAGGTTCGAGCTCGGACTTTTTTGTTGTAATACCGAGCGACCTGTTGCATGTGCCTCAAGGCGCATAGATCGTCTTCATCCCTCTTTTCTTCAACCATGTTCAGGGATTCAAGGAGTAGCTCATTGTTGGTCACCAGGTCATAATAAGTGATTCGATGAGATGGTACTTCTAACTCGACCGGGATGACCGCTTCAGCTCCAAAAGCGAGGGAAAAGGGTGTGTGACCCGTCGCCAACTTGTATGTTGTCCTATAGGCCCATAGTGCCAAGGGTAATTCATCAACCTACCTGGCTTTGGCCCGCTTCAATCTTTTCTTCATAATAGATTTAATCACTTTGTTCGCCGCTTCGACCTGTCCGTTCGATTGCGGTTATGCCACGGAGGTGTATCTTTTCTCTATATGGTATTTCTAGCAGAAATCTCGGAACTCGATGCTATCAAACTGAGTTCCATTATCGGTCATGATGACTTTCGGAATCCCGAATCGGCATATAATGTTCTTGACGACAAATTTGATCACTCGCTTGGTTGTGATCGTGGTCAATGGCTCAGCTTCGACCCATTTGGTGAAGTAATCCACGGCCACAATAGCGAACTTTTCTCCGCCCTTAGCTATGGGGAGACTTCCAATAACGTCAATTCCCTAAACAGCAAACGGCCACAGGCTCATCATCATCTTCAACTGGGTAGGAGGTGCCCTAGGGATTTTGGAAAATTTCTGACATGCATCATAACATCGTGCATACTTAGCTGCATCCTTGTTTATGGTGGGCCAGAATATCCATACCGCAATATCTTCTTTTCCAATGTTTTCCCTCCAATGTGGTTGCCACATTCACCTTCGTGGACCTCTTTCAGTACACGCTTAATGTCGTCATGGGCGATGCACCGGAGGAGGGGCATCGAGAAACCTTGTATGTATAGGACTTCGCTTTGCAATACATATCGGGAAGCCTTTCGGATAACTGTATGCCTCTCACTTTTCTTTGTTGGAAGTGTTCCATTCATCAAAAAATTCTTTAGAGGAGTCATCCATGACTCCCTCTCGGGTTCAATTTCTAGTACCGGATGAATTTCCATCTGATCTATACTAGGGGACTGTAGCACTTCAATCGGGACTAGCTCCATATTTTCAAGATTATCAAAACTAGCCATCTTCGCTAACTTGTCTGCCTTTTGATTCTCCACTCGGGGAATATTAGATATGTTGTGGTAATCAAAACCATCCAGCAACTTCTTTACATTTTCCAAATAAGATATCATCCTTGGACTCTTGGCCTGAAACTCTCCAGTGACCTGGTTCACGACTATCTTGGAATAGCAAAAGATGTCCAGCTTCGTGATCTCCAACTCCTTTGTGAGCTTCAGCCCAGCAATTAGAGCTTCATACTCGGAGTCATTATTAGTGGCGTGGAACTCCAATTTAAGAGCATAGTATATTAGCTGTTTCTCTGGAGTTTCAAACACCACTCTGGCACCAGATCATCTGTCGTTCTTAGCTCCATTAGTGTACAATTTCCAAGCACTGGGGTCCAGGAGTATTTTTGATGGACTGGCTTTCTCGCTTACTACATCATCCTCTGGGATAGTGAATTCTGCTATAAAGTCCGCCAGTACTTGTCCCCTTATCGACCTTCGGGGCAAGAAGTTCAAATCGAACTGACTTAGCTCAATGTTCCACTTGAGCAGTCTATCTGATGCTTCTGGTTTTTGCAGAACTTATTTGAGTGGGTGATCGGTGTACACAAGAATGGGATGAGCCTGGAAATAGCGGCGAAGTTTCCTAGATGCGATCAGCATGCTATATGCAAGCTTTTCTATTCTTAGGTAGTTTCGCTCGGTCGCCGCCAAATTCTTACTCAGTACACTGGTCTCTGCACCTTATCTTCCTCTCTCACTAAGGCTGAACTAATCGCATAGGATGACACTGCTAAGTACACAAACAAATCCTCGTGATCCACAGGCTTAGACAGTATCGGGGGTCTTTCCAGATGATTCAGAAGGTTTTGAAATGCTTCTACACAATCAGGAGTCCATTCGAAATTGCACTTTCCTCGCTTTATTAATTCAAAGAAAGGAATACATTTGTCCGTAGCTTTGGAGTTGAATCTGCTCAGTGCGGCTACTTTCCCTACGAGGCTTTGCACATCTTTGATTTGTCTTAGTTTCTGAATGTTTCTAATTGCCGCAATTTGATCTAGATTGATCTCAATCCCATGCGAGCTAACGATGAATCCTAGGAATTTTCCAGATGCCACCCCAAATGAGCATTTCAAAGGATTTAGTTTCATCCCACATTTCTGGATAATCTCAAACATCTCTGCTAAATCGGCAGTATGGTCGGATGATTGTCTGGATTTTTTCAACATGTTATCAACGTATACCTCCATCGTTTTCCCGATTTGTTTGTAGAACATTCTATTCACAATCGCTGATATGTAGCACCGGCATTCTTCAGACCGAAAGGCATCACTACGTAACAGTATAAACCCAGATCCGTAATGAAGCTGGTATGCTCTTGGTCCGGGACGTGCATGGGGATTTGGTTGTACCTAGAGTAGGCATCCATGAAAGAAAGAAGCTCGTGACCCACCGTTGAATCCACCAGCTGATCAATTCTAGGTAACGGAAAGCTATCCTTTGGGAAAGCTTCGTTTAGGTCTGAGAAGTCAATGCATATGCGCCACTTTCCATTGGCCTTTTTTACCAAAATCGGATTTGAAATCCAGTCAGGGTATGTTGAGTCTTTAATGAACCCATTACTTCTCAGCTTTTCGACGCTTTCCTTCAAGGCAGCAGGTCTCTCTGGGCCAAGCATTCGCCTTTTTTGTTTGACGGGAGGATGCTTCGAGTTGATGCTTAACGAGTGACTCATAATTGAGGGAGATATCCCACATATGTCCGCATAGGTCCAGGCGAATACATCCAAGTTAGCTTTTAAGAATTTCGTTAATTCTTTGGCTCGAACAGGGTCCAACTGGGATCCAATCTTCAGGACCTTCTCTTGGTCACTATCATCGATTGGTACATCCACAGTCGTTCCATTGAGAGTCTCCATTCTTTCAAGCCTGAGGACATAGATC
Source organism: Allium sativum (assembly GCA_030737875.1). NCBI lineage: Eukaryota > Viridiplantae > Streptophyta > Magnoliopsida > Asparagales > Amaryllidaceae > Allium > Allium sativum. The sequence continues at coordinate 670,487,752 of CM060909.1, read as the reverse complement.
CCAGAGAGGATGAAGAGCCTAGGGGCAACTCTCTGGGCGACTCTCCCAGGGTTACTTTCTTTAGTTGCTATGATGTTTCCTCCCTTGAAGGGGAAGAAGCGCCCTTTGTTTATACATCTCTTCCTTTGCAGAGAAAATTCAACTCTGCTATGTAGCATGCTCATGCAACAACTTAATCTCCTCTTATTATTCCTTCACCAGCATCCGTTGGGAACTTCAGCATCAAGCACCAAGGTGCAATGCAGGTTCTGAACTCTGCTAGGGCCGGTGGGCCCAAAAAGGCATTGTATGGTGACTCAATATCCAAAACCACTAAGGGGAGGATTCTCACTCTCCGGCGTTCTCCTTCCCCAAGGGTTACTGACAGTTCTACGTATCCCATCGGAGAAGTTGAGGCTCCGTTGAAGCCGCGTACCCATCCTTCGCAGGGCTTCAAATCGTTTGGTTCAAGTTTCATCTGATCAAATGCTTTCTTGAACAGAATATTAACCGAACTCCTGTTATCTACCAGAACTTTATGGACTATAGCTAGGCCGATGGTGATGGTAACCACCAAAGGATCTTTAGTTAGGGAATGGACTCCAGTACTCTCTCAATCGCGAAATATGACGTCATCAGACATCGTCTATTGTTGCTTAATCGGGGCATTATCTTCAAGGTTGCTACATTCTAAAACATCAAGATGTTGTTTAGCCACGTTCACGTACTTATCCATAGCCCTGAAACTGTGCCCTGCCAGATGAAGCCCACCAACTATGGTATTGATAACGATATTTTTTCCTTTTTGCTGAGACGTTGGTCTGGCAGCAGGTTGGCTTTGGTTTGGGGCTTGTGCAGCTTTCCCCCTATCTCTAGGTGTCACCTTATACTCATCGATCTTTCCTTCCCGGAGTAGCTTTTCAACCAAATCTCTCAAATGATGACATTCGTCTGTGGAATGACCATGAGTCTGGTGGAAAAGACAAAATTTCCCAGTCTCACGTTTCTTTTCTGTCGAATCTCTCGGAGGAGGCCTTTTGTACTAGAGGACATTATATGTGTCCAGGAAAATATTCTCCAATGTGTCGTTTAATGGTGTGAAGTTCTCAAATGGCCTAGGCGGCGATCTTCTCTAAGAGTCATTCCCTCGATTTCTCTTCCGATTATTGTTATTGTTATTCCCCGATTGGTGACCGTTGCCTTGATTCTTGTTTCCGACATTAACTTCAACCTTTCCTGAGCTATCTCCCATCTACTTGATGGCCACATTACTTTGGACATCCTCCTTATCAGCAGCCTTCCTTTTCCTATTAGCAAATAATTCTTCCTGACGTAGGCAGATATTAACTTTTTCATAGAATACCTCTCTAGTTAGTGGCGGCTTACCAGCTAGGTACCTTCCAAAATTCAGAATCTTATCCACTCCGTCAATTAAAGCCATTAAGACAGTCTGGTCATGGTGGTCTCTGACCTCTGTGATAGCTAGATTGAAATGATCTAGGTACGATCTCAAAGTCTCGTTAGGACGCTGCTTAATGAGGGACAACTCCATGACATTTTTAGGCCTCTGGGTGTGAAGCCGAAATTGATTCACGAACCTTTCACTTAATTCCCTGAAACTGGATATCGATCGTGCTGGCAAGCGTGTGAACCACAACAGTGCCACGTCTTCCAGGAATATTGGGAACGCCTTACACTTTATTGCGTCAGAAGCTGCAACGGCATTCATTGACCAAGAGTATCGCATTAATTGCTGGAACGGATCAGTCCTACCTGCATAGAGATTCATTGATGGCATATTGAAGCGCTTTGGGAATGTAGCCTTCAGTATGTCATCAGTAAAGGGCATATGACTGCGATCTATGCCCCAATCTACATTTCTCTGTCCATGGCTATCCACCATGATCTGCCTGATCATTGCTTCAACCTCAACATGAGTTACTGTTGATTCAGGGTCAGCACTCCTTGCCCTACGGGGTCCCTCATCGTTCCTTCGACTGGTTGCCACTAATTCTAAAACTTTAGATGAACTCCCTTGCCCCCTGTTGCCACGGTCAATCACGCGACGAAGGGGATGCGGTGGTTGATTCTCCGTAGGATCGTCGACAACCTGAGCTCTAGGATGTATTGCAGGATTATTTAGACTGAGATTGGCAGGCCCTAGGTTGAGTGTTGCTTCCTCCCGTGAAGGGAGTGATCCGAATTGAAGTTGTTCTATATTTTCAGCCCTTTCCAACGGCCGTCGTGGAGGTCTTGGAGATTCCCTTGACGAAGAAGAGTACTCTGGGGTAAGAGGTCGAGCTGGCGGAGGCATCCTCTGCCTCAGAAGATCATTAATACGCCTATCCATAGCAGTCAGATTCTGTCGTAGTATGGAGTTCTTGCCTCTGAGCGGCTAATTCATCATTCGTTCTACCCAGCATCTCGATGATGCGAGAGAGATCTCCTTCATTAGCTGGGGAGGAAGGGTTGAACTGGTCATCACTATCATCTCTTATATGCAAAGAGCCCGAGCCAGGTCGAGCAGAAGTACCAGTATGAGCGTGACGAACCATGATCTCCTTCCCAGGTCGAGTTGTGGTCTGATTGTCGTTTCGGGTCGTGGTCCCCTTATGCTGACGGCTCGTGGTGGCCCCTTGAAGCTGGCTCGCGGTGGCGTGCGCAGGAGGGATTGCAGCGTGGTCCTGCGATCAAGTGGTGACACCTTCAGTCGTTCGGGTCGTGATGCCCTCTTCGGGTCGGATCGCTCCCTCCTCACCACGATCAGGGGATGGACCTTCGACCTGCTCTTGAATTATCTCTTCTACCGCTTCATTTGCAACTTCATTTGCTTGCGAAACTCATACTTCTTTAGACTTCTTTCCAGCCATGATATCTGAGCTTTGCAGAAATCTTCAAAAATCGAAACAGTGTGGTTTTGGTTTGTTTTCTTCGGACTTGAATATCCAAACAATAGAGCAACAATCCAATATGATGAGACTTCGTTCTCAGTGAAAGCACCAAAACGTTAGACGAAAATTTGGCTCTAACACCCAAATTATCTGAAAATGCAGAGATTAATATCTAGAAATGCAAGAAAACACAGAAAACACGCAAGATTTATAGTGATTCGGCGTTAACGAGCCTGCATCCACTTTATATCTATGATTATGCGTAAGATTCAGATACAATCAGTGATTTCTCTCTCAATCTCACTTTTACAATGTTGATTCACTTAATGATTTTTAGTTAAGACTGATAAGAAATGATAAGATAACAGTAATGGTGGAAACAACACCTCAAACTGCCAAAAGATCCCAAAAAATGCCAAATATAGGGCTATTTATAGCTGATATCTGCGGGCGGATCATGGTCACACGTGGCGCAAATCCCGGGGATCTCAGACTGGTTCGTGGCTTGATGGAGAAATGGTCAACATAGCGGTTACTGGACGGGTGTTGCCATCTCCTTGAATTCTGGATCGCGGTGGACTTGGTCTCGACCATTATCTCGGGTTCTGGGATCGGATCGTGGTAATGGTTCAGGTCGTGGGGGATCATCACGAAAGGTTCGTGATAGGGAACCATGAGTGGGGTCATGGTAGTAGCAGCACGAGGTGAGGAGAGCAAAGTGGCCACAAACAGGTCTGGTAAAATCTAGGAATGATACTTCGTATTGAACTTGTGAATACATTTCGGTGGCTTGGTCAAAAAGTTAGCCAACAATATCTTGGTTTTTAAAACTTGTTATATAAATTATCATGTTTGTAAACTAATAATAAACATAATCTACTTTGACCAACATAGTGTTGACAGCTGAGTTGGCAAGGACACATTGGTTTTACTTGAAATTATGCTAGTTTATCCTTTATGTATATTTGCGGTGTACACTGCATCATGACTGGCAATAGCATTATTTCATTCATGCAAACTTATAAAACCTTAAACCGCCTTCTTTCTTAAGCTTGAACACCTTTGCCTAGCTTATTTGATGAGTTTTCCCTACCGAGAAGGCATTGAATTGCCAATAGGAAGCAGCATTGAGGGGCTCTAGCAAATGGCATTGTGCTACGAGGCAGAACTGACAAGGGTGGTGCGAGGCAGCACCGCAAGGGTTGCTGCTACCATTCAAAATGTAGGAATTTAATCCGTCGATCGTCAAGAAATATTTATAATCGTACGCAACATAATGCATGGATTATCCAGATGGGCATAACGTCTTTTCTTTAGGTTTTGACATTAGAGGATTATCAAGCTGGAAAAAGCATGTATCCACCTACTAAGGTTTTATCAGTTTTGATTTTCAGTTTTATACGTTTTACTATTAGGGTTGATTATCGATCTCTTTATGTGTCATAGAATGTCTGAAGAATATAGGCAAGTTGTTCGGAAGTTTATATATGAGCATGCAGAACGGAAGGGCAATCCAGAAAAAATTATTTTCCCTAGTATAAAATGTAAGAATCTTATCCGCCAATTGCCAAGGGATATTGTATCACACTTGGTTTGTTTTGGAATTGACCCAACATATGACGTATGGATTTTTCATGGGGAGGCATGCCCTTCAAAAAGTGAAGGAGGTAAAGTGACAGATACATACAGAATGTACTTAGACACACAAGTATGTAATGGCGAGAAGGAAGATCATGCTAACGTAAAACATGGGGTGGAGTCTAATGTAAGACATGGTGTGGAGTTTAATGTAAGACATGGGGTGGAGATTAAGGAGATTATAGACAATTCTGAAATTCCTTTGTACCCTAGTTGTGCAAGCCACACAAAGTTGTCGACCACAACACTTCTTTACAAGCACAAAGCTCGAAATAGTGTGTCTGACACAACATTTACAGAATTTTTTAAAATTCTAAAACATGTGTTGTCTATGGAAAACAAGCTTCCTGATTCGATGTATGCAACAAAGAAGATGCTGAAATCATTTAGTTTAGGCTATAAACAAATACATGCATGTGTTAATGATTGTTGTCTTTTTAGGAAAGGGCTCACATATAGTGATTTTTGTCCTAAATGTGGAAAATCTCGTTGGAAAAAAAAACAAGACGAAGGAAGATGGAAAGAAAGCCAAAGTAGCTGCAAAGGTCTTGAGATACTTTCCAATAATACCAAGACTAAAAAGAATGTTTATGTCCACATAAACATCGGAGCAACTAAGATGGAATAACAGTCATAAGTATGAAGACGGTAAAATACGTTATCCAGTAGATTATTCTTAGTGGGCTACAATTGATAGGATGTATCCTTCCTTTGCATCCGATCCACGAAATTTAAGGGTTGGTCTTACAAGTGACGGCTTTAATCCCTTTGGGGATTGGAACAGTAAATATAGTTGTTGGTCAGTATTTCTTGTTGCATACAACATTGCTCCGTGGCTTTGTATGCACAAAGATAATATGATGTTATCTTTATTAATTTTGGTGTCACGACAACCTGGGAATGACATGGATGTGTATCTACAACCACGTATCGAAGATTTGAAGAAATTATGGAATAAAGAGGCGAAGGCATATGATGCATACACTCGCAATGAATTTAGGTTAAGTGTAATTCTAAGGTGGACGATAAGTGATTTTTCAGCTTATGGAAATTTAGCAGGTTGCACCGTAAAGGGTAAGAGGGATTGTCCTGTTTGTGGTGTTAATATATGCTCAATATGGTTACCATTTAGTAAGAAGTGTGCATATTTAGTCCATAGGCGATTCCTTGATCCTAATCATGAATATCGCCAATGAAAAAGCTTGTTTGATGGAACCATAAAGAAAAGACGAAGGCCTCCAATACAAACCGATGATCAAGTCTTTGATATTGTTATAGATATTTGCAATGATTGGGGAAGTAATTCAAAGGGAGAAGAAAAAGATAGAGAAAAGGAAAAAAGGAAAAGAAAAAGGAGAGATGAGAAGAAAAAGGAAGTCAGATATGGAAAAAAGAAATTCATTTTCTTTGATTTTCCTTATTAGCAGGTACAACTTAAGTAGAAACAAAATTGCTTCTTTTCTATCTACGTAATCAATACTTTATTATTAAATATGTATACTCTATATTTTCTTAGGTACTTCCTTTGCATCACAATCTAGATGTAATGCATGTTGAAAAAAATATTGGTGAAAGTGTTCGCGGTACGTTATTTGATATTAAAGGAAAATCAAAAGATGGCATTAACACACAAAGATCTAGAAGTATTGGGTATTAAGAAAAAATTACATCCTATAGACATGGGAAGCAAAGCATTACTTCTAGCTACTCCATGCACCTTAACCGATCCAGAAAAGGATATATTTTACAATAGAATGAAGAATTTGAAAGTACCTGATGGGTATAGCCCAAATATTAGAAAATATTTTGCAAAAGAAAACAAAATTTCAAGTCTGAAGTCCCATGATTATCATGTGTTTATGCAACAATTGTTGTCTGTATCACTGAGAGGACTTCTACCTAAAGGGACGAGGAATGCATTACTATGACTATGTTCTTTTTACAGCGACATTTGCCAAAGACTGCTTGATAAAGATAAATTAGAATGCATCGAGAATCAGATCGCATTAGCACTATGTGATCTTGAGAGATATTTTCCTCCTTTTTTTGATATCATGATTCACTTGACAACACATTTAGCGAGGGAAGCAAGAATTTGCAGACTAGTACAATATCGGTGGATGTATCCATTTGAGAGGTAAGAATTAGTACTTACAGTCAAGGTTTTAAATCTCTGATTTTGGCCAATATCTCAGAAAAATATCTCGGGCGATATTTGAAACACGTATTACTAAACTAGCTGCCAAATCTCGGATTTTGGCTAATATCTCGGGATTTTCATCTCGGCAATCTCGGGGAGATTTAAAAGCCAGCTTACAGTAATTAATAATATATGTGCTTATGCATATTCGTTATAATACATGAGAACACTGAAGGGGTATGTTAAAAATCAAGCATGACCTGAAGGGTGCATAGCTGAGTGTTATTCTGCTGATGAATGCATGAAGTATTATGCTAAATATATTGATGGTGCATTAGAAGTTGGACAAAGGAAAAAATAGGAATGAAGTGGAACAAAGTGATTCTTCCATACTCGAGGGGCGTCCTAAAGGAAAAACTATGGTAGTTACTAAGGAGATGATTGATGCTGCTCATCTGTATGTTTAATATCGAGGAAGTGGAGCCTTATATAAAGTAAGAATTAAATTAGTTTAATTATTTTGCATGAAATAAATTAGATTCTTACTTGTATGTTTACATATAGAGGATGCACAACGAGGAGTTGAAACGTTTATATCCCAATCTTTCACGAGATGATTAGGACCTTTCAAAGCAGCATTCAGAGACTTTTAGTCATTGGTTTAGAAAAAAGGTTAATATTGTTATGCATCTTTTAAGATGGATAAGTTCGACATAAAAGTATATGTTATTGTGATTTGTAACGTCCCAGAATTTTGACAATTGGAAAATATAATTAATTAAAGATTTATTAGGAGCAATCAGTTTCATATACATGGATTAGAAATTTAAAATCAAATAGATTGTTTGTGTGTGAATTGGATTTAACTCAAAATGGTTTGTAAAGATAAATATTTATTTGAATCGAATTTGGTTGGGTATTTGATTTGGATTTGAAATTAAATTGGAAAATAAAAATGGTTGAATTAAAAATAATAATAAACATTATTAACATTAAATAAATTAGATATTTTATTCGTCGATATATGCAAAGATTATCTTGAAAATGTGTGTATATACAGAGAAATGAAAAACAATAACGTTCAAATGTGGAATCGAACGGAATTGTTTTGGGAACAAACGGAATTAAATCAGTAAACTAATAAGTAATATAAAAATAAATTATCGTGGTATACAAACGAAGACAAATTACGATTAAATTAATTTTACTGGATTTAGAACGCGAATACGAAGATGTACATATAATCTTTGTCGTATTTGATGACTGTGTTTGCGGTATGAATATGGAGCGTTCAACGTCAGTTCACGGTACAGTTAAATATTAAGTCAAACCAAAAATGAACCTTCCCCAGTAAGATTCATGCATTCCCATGTCTGATGCACGCCACTCCCTATAACCTTACATGATGGAACTTCGTTCTTATCTTCGCAATTTTATCTCTATAAACTCATGTCCGCCATTCTCATTTTCCTTCAACCAGAAAATGTTTTCTCTTTCTCAATATTAATGGCTACCGTCCCATTTGCCTTTCCCTTTTTTTTTCTATGAATGGCGCAAGCCTAAAATTCTCTTCAGCGAGAAATCAAATTGAAACCCTTGTTCATGGCAACCCCCAAATCGAAACTCGATGCCACCAAATTGAAGCCGTTTGCGCTTGAGCATCTGTCTCGTTCTCCAACACTCCATTTGCAGCAACATTCGGGGTCACTTCACTGCCGCAAAGTCGCTTCGTTTTTCATTTCCATCGCTTTCTCTTTGATGTTTTAAGGTGAGCATCTCACTCACGATTAATCTTAGTTTCAAGTAAATTGATTTCAACTTAAGCTAAGATATATGATGGATATTGCTGATGTGTTTTCACTCCCTATTGCATTTTGAAATGAAAGTCCTGAGGCTTGGAATTTTATATTGTAAAAACTAAAAACTGCATGTTCCCTAAAATGTGGAAACAGAAACTTTATACCCCAAAATTGTGCACCTGGATTATGGTATAATTTTAACCCTTCTAGATTTGTACCATGTTCATACGCAAGTCAGATTACACATATGGGTACTTAGATGTTCATATATTTTAATATGCCCAGATTTCAGTATATGTGTGTATGGACCAATTATTCATGCCTCAATATTTTTGGGAATACCTGAATGTTCTATCGTGCATGGTACAAAATAAGCACAGGGGCATGTGTGTATGGAACAAACATTTGAAGTTGATTAACGCAGTAAATGTATTAAAGAATGGTTGAAGATTTATAAATGAGTAGTGGTTAGGAAACTATGTTTCTACCTTCTACCCAAGCCCATGAGGTAGAAAATGAGAAATGTTTAGTTTAGTTCAAAAGTCATGGTTATTAAGTATCATCATTTATATTAGTTTGTTCATCCACTTGGCTACATGATCACTTGCTGTAGAAACACATTGGATCACAGAAGGTCAAACGTAGACCATGTACACCAAAAGCTTACTATATTAAATTAAGGAATACATATACTTATAAATAAACACTACATTAAAATATACCAAAGGGAGGTGAACATCAGCGTTACCAAACAATAAACGACTTGTTTTTGCACAACAAAGTGTTAAGTTACTAATTTATTGTTTGCGGATTGTTTTGCGGAAAACTAAAACTGTTTTAAGCCATCCCTTGTATCTATATATAAACACCTACTGAGCTTGAATTGGACACATTATTGATTGGCTGACTCCAAGTATTCACTGTCGGAACTGTAGTATTCATTGCTGATCTAATACATTGATTTTGCAAGTAGAAATTGTTACCAGTTTTAGCTAAAAAAATGTGGTTCTTCATGTTGCCCTTGGATTTTCTTGAGGTTATGAAAACTAAATATGAGTACTGTTTGATTCTCACATATTTTAATCTGGAAGAAGTCTGGTAAAATGGAAGTGCCTATTGTCTTTGAATCGACAGTCTTATCATGTGCAATTCTGTTTACTTGAACCTGATAAATACATTGTTGGATTGTTGAGACATACACTTTTCCTATTTAAGTATATGTGTAGGAGTACACTGTCTATAATTACCTGCATGATGATCACTAATACCGAAATAATCTATTATAATTATGCTCATAAATATACGCAGTTGAATAATATTAGTGCCAAGAAATGTATTAAGTATGCATGGAATGTTAATGCAAACTTGTTGAAAAGACCCAGACTTCCCAGTGAAGGAAAGCACGGATTGAGTTGAGAACACGATAAATCAGAACACAAACAGAAGAACATTTCATTGTTGATTACAACAATTCCATCTGAATACAAGAATATACAGAGTATGAATAATATTACACATCATAAAATATCATAGATTAAAATACATTACATAGCAGTGGAAAATAATACAAAACACAACTGAAAGTAATACACAGATACAGAGCTTTCCGAATATCGCTTCAGCTGTAAACCAGGTTCCTACGAATATAAATCTGCAAAACCAAAACTACTAGCTGCCCGTGTGGAAAATAAGGGCACCCAGAGTTTAGGTTAAAACAATAAACTCCAGTTTAGTCATGTGACTAGTGTGAGAACTAAAACAGTTATTTAAAATTTTACTTTGAAAGAGAGTAACTCAAGGGATCACGCCGTATAACACGGAACTGGTTCCTCCCAAGAATATCAGTGCATAGAATAAACAACGCAATGCTTTTTGGAAAAATGAAGCTATTATAAGACCCAAGTCTCATCACATAATGCAACGCAAGCCGGAGGATAGGGTTTTCCCTTATAATAGCTAGATAATGCTTGATACGTTTAAAACAAATCATTTGATACTATTATAAGTGATTAGTGTCAAAACAACTTCAATATAAATGTATCAATCCTAGGCGGTATGGGTACCATCTATCATGTCGCCAATACTAGGCTCTGCAATCAAAACCGAAATTTCACGTATTGGAAATTGTATTTCCTTCATGAGTCGAGGCAAGGGGAAAGCTCCTCACCGCTTCGGGACACTCTAGCAAATGCCCCAGGACTGCACACTCTGGGTAGCCCTTGGATCTTCAGGGTCGGTCATCTCTTACGTTTGAGGATTGGCAATTTCTGAACACACGTTTCCCGGTCCTATCGGACCTATCTATCAGCTCCGTAGAGACCGATATATCGGAGGCGCCTCGCAATCCAACATCCACAAGGGTATAATAAACAATGATGTCAGGGCTAGTAAAACGCTGACACCACCCATAGCTAGAAAGAAACGTTGTGCACTCCCTGCAGTCCTTATCCCGTTTTTAACTCATACCGCGGTGTGAGGCTCGCGAATCAATGCTATACACAAAGCTACGCTGTATTAAAGCCTTGCTTTGATCATCAACCACAAGACTCTGTTTTCAACAAAAGCCTTGATCACTGCATCTCAGCTTGCCACACAGGAAATTCATGCCATGCGACTGATATCTATCGACATATAACCTCTGAGCTCGTACGTCTCAGAGAAGGGCATTAAGCAAGAGAATAAATTCTCTGCCGCCAAACAGATACATATTTAACAGAAATCAATCAACACGGAATAAATCCAATGTCAGACACACAATCCATTTATAAGTTCGTTTTGGGTCTGAATGAAACCGGAGGCACCTTATACCTCGCATATCCATTGATCTCCAAATACGTCTGGACGATCACCAACTATTTCTCTCCTCTTGGGCGTACAATCCAATCAAGATCACCAGTAATCGTCCAAACGATGTGAAGACCTCCGGTATTCAACCACCTTCTTCATCTTCGACTTATCGTCGAATCAGTTATTCAGAATGGGATGAACCTGGTCTTTCCGAATAACTCGCGTATATAATAAACAAGTGTTATAAAACACAACATACGCCTCATTCCAATTCTGAATATTCTTTTATTTAAATATTCACATCTTTTGGGAAAGGTTCCCATTAATTTTATCAAAGATAAATTCTTTAAAATTTGTTCTTTAATCTTCCTTTGGATATCATTTCAAACCAAATTATGGTTTTCCTAACTAGTTGGGATTAGCGAACCACACCGAAGTAATTATTTATTTTATTTCCCAGTCCCAACCTATTCATCCCACGGAGCAAAACTGTTATTACCCCATAACTAACACCATGGTGTTATAGGTAAATTTAATCACCATTTCACGTTCAAATCTAATTAAAGATTTAATTATCGCTAGGAGCAAAACTGGTGATACTCCATTCTTGATCATTTTCCAAATTTGATAATTTATATTATCAATTCATATTTTAATCTAATTAAAGATTCATTAAAACTCCACTTAGTTTTAATATTCCCAAAAACCAATATTAATGATTATTTAACTTTGGAAAATCAAACATGTCGCATCGACAATCTACACCACACTATTGATTTCTGCCGATATATAACCTCTAAGCTCGTACATCTCGGAGAAGGGCGTTAAGCAAGAGAATAATTTCTCCACCGCTAAACAGATATATATTAAGCAGAGATCAACCATACAGTTCGAAATACAACGACAAACATGTAATCCTGTCTTTTACTGGGTTAAAGAACTAATGTCATTTAAAACACAGTTCACGACAAACCCAAATCACGTTCCATTAATTATGGAATCTTCACGGAAAAACAAATCAACATCTAATCGATATCAATTTCTGTATCCGACTAGTAATATAAATGGAATAACGGCAAAGCCTTTTAAATTCCATATGTATAAACAGTCTTCCTCCACAGAATTTCATTTCGATTATTATCAAATCGAATTCCATTCAATTCCAATTCCATAAATTAAACTTGAAAATGTTACTCTGAAAATCCCATTAAATCTTTACAAAAAGATTTATAAATTCCAAATCATATTTCACTGTAAATAGGGTTAAAGAACGAATGTCATTAAAAACACAGTTCAAAATAAACCCAATTCACATTCCATTAATTGTCGGGTTAAAGAACAAATGTTATTTAAAACACCATTCACAACAAACCCAAAAATCAATTCTAATTCAATTCCAATTAAATATATTAATTAATTGGTAGACTTCATTAAATCTATATAAAAAGATTTAATCTTTTCTCAACTGGGTTTAAGAACGGTGTTGATGAAGACACCATTCACGACAATCCCAAATCTCAATTGATGTAATAACCCGGAAATCTGGGCCAGTTTAAATTTTTTATTTTGGCAATTTTAGCAAATTTTGATTATTTAAAATGAATTATTTTAAATAATATTGACGAGAAATTTATTTTGAACATATTTAAAACGTAAATATTTATATACGTCGTCGTTAGAATATAATAATTATATATAATTATAAAAGGAATTGAAAATGGTGCGGTAGTTCGATAATTCGATTTCAAACTTCAAATGAATGTACCGGATGCAAAACAAACCGGATTTTAGTGAAACCAAAAATAATAGGATCTAATTGAGAATATCTTTCCAACGAATCCGAAAAATCAAAATTTCATAGCGGGGATAAAAAGATATGTCCAGTTGAAAATTCTGAATAGTCGCTATGGAATTCAAGCCCTTAAAAATAGCAATTTTGCAAACGACCTCGGATTTCGACGAAACCACCTTTGTTGGAACCGTGATGTCAAATTATTTCTAGATTCCAAATTTCGTAATTTTTCGAATCAGTATGTGAGCATGGCAAAGGAAAACGCGTTTGACCATTTTCAGTTAATTTTAATCGACTGGAAAATGGCCAATTTTCAAACGGTCTCAGAATTCGACGAAACTTGTTTTGTTAGGACCGTATCGTCAATACGAAGCAAGAAAATATTTTTCTGGAATTTTTAAAGTTCATATGTGACCCCGGTAAATTGAAATGCGCGTTCAAATTCAATATATAGAGTTATATGTTGATTTTGACGAAAACTGATCGAAACGATCGAATCAGCTTACGATACATATCTCATTGTGTTCGGAATGGGGGTACTTAGCTATGAACGACAGGCGGTGGGCCTCGTTTCGAGGTCAAAATAAAAAGTCACCTTTTTGAAATTAAATTAATTAAATAAATAAAAAAATATCTCCCTCTTCCTTTTATTCCTCTGCCCCCCCCCCCCCCCCCCCCCCGATTTTATTTTTCAGATCCGATTAAAAAAAAGAAGTATTTGAATAGAAATATTTGAAATAGAATATTTGAAAATAGAAATATATGAAGCCGTGTTGATTAGATTGACGCCATTTTGACGTGAACGATATTTATATCGATTTTATTCATTTTATAATGAATATCGATTTTATTCATTTTATAATGAAAACGAAAGTGATTTCAAAATCTGATATTTTGAAAAGAATTGAAATTCAAACTGAATTTGAATTGAATTGAATAGAAAACGAATTTGAATTGAATTGAAAACGAATTTGAATTGAAATCAAATAGAAGTGAATGTAAAAAGAATTTATAACGGAAAATTCAATTTTGATTTGAATTTGAAATAAAGGTTGAAATTGTTTTTGAAACAAATTTGAAATGATTTATAAAATTCGTTTTAAAAAAGGAAATCGACGAAATATATATAATATATATATTATATATATAATGGCTTGAATACAACACGCCGCGCCGCGGCAGTTCGTGAATTTCGACCATTGACTTCGAACGGACATTGCGGGAGATCCGACCGTCGGATTCTCCTAAAACCGGAACCGTTGAGTTCGTATCGAAAAGAGCTTTCTAACGAATATTAGAAATTTGAAATCTAATGGTTGGATTTGGAATTATGTCCAAATCAAATTTGGAAAAGGTCGCTGTAAGTGCAGTTCGATGGCCGTTGATGGAAATCGACTGTACGGGCCTTGATAAAATTATTAAAAATAGTAATAATTTGTGTAAAATCAAAAGAAATGATTTGGGAAAAATTGGGATGAAAAACTCCATATTTGAAAAGATAAAAATAGATTTTTATCGAAATGAACTAGTTTTGAACTAGAATTAAAATTCTATTTATTTTTAAATAACTAAATTTGATTTGAAAGGGTTTTAAAAGTAACTAGGATTTCCAATAATTGAATAGGAATGGACTTGAATCGAAATTGTCTTTGGATTATTTCGATGTTGGATTTCGTGATTATACAGATATTGTTATGGAAATTTGAAAGATATATTTATATCGTTATTTCCAATATGATATTTGTTGGTCGTAGAATTTGATATTGAATATAAGCCGATATATTTTCTATTCAAAGCCTTGTATTTAATATCAAATGTGATTTGGGTTTGTCGTGAATGGTGTCTTCATTAACACTGTTCTTAAGCCCAGTTGAGGAAAAGATTAAATCTTTTATTTAGATTTAATGAAGTGTACCAATTAAATGATATTTAATTGGAATTGAATTGGTATTGATTTTTGGGTTTATAGTGAACAGTGTTTTTAAATAACACTTGTTCTTTAACCCGATAATTAATAGAATGTGATTTTGGGTTGTCGTGAACGGTATCTTCAATAATACTGTTCTTAGACCCAAAAGAGTTAAGAAAATCAGAAACTAACTGGAGATTAGTTAAGTTGAATGGTTTCTGGGGTATTGATCTGATGTTGGTTTCGGCCTTCGGGGTTAATACTTAGGGAATTGCTCACTTGCTAATTTATGGTTATGGTCAGATTGAAATGTAATGTGATTTTGGGTTTATAGTGAACCGTGTTTTAAATGACACTGATTCTTTAACCCAGTTAAAGATTAA
Organism: Allium sativum; assembly: GCA_030737875.1. Lineage (NCBI taxonomy): Eukaryota > Viridiplantae > Streptophyta > Magnoliopsida > Asparagales > Amaryllidaceae > Allium > Allium sativum. Next base: position 670,472,434 of record CM060909.1, on the reverse strand, counting down.
AACTAAGTGGATTTTTAATGAATCTTTAATTTGATTGAAAAGATAGAGAATGGAGTAGCACCATTTTTGCTCCAAAGCGATAGTTAAATCTTTAATTAGATTTGGACGTGGAATGGTACTTAATTTTACCGATAACACCGTGGTATTAGATATGGAGTATTACCAGTTTTGCTTCATGGGATGAATAGGTTGGGATTGGGAAATAAAATAAATAATTACTTCGGTGTGGTTCGCTAATCCCAACTAGTTTGGAAAACCATAATTTGGTTTGAAATGATATCCAAAGGAAGATTAAAGAATAAAATTTAAAGAATTTATCTTTGATAAAATTAATGGGAACCTTTCCCTAAGAACGTGAAATTTAGAAACTAACTGTAGGTTAGCTAAGAAGGATGGTTTCCTGGGTATTAATCTGATGTTGGTTTCGGCCTTCGGGGTTAATATTTAGGGAATTGTTCTCTTGCTAATTTACGGTTAGTGACTGATGAATTGGAATGAGGCGTATGTTGTGATTGTGTAACATTTGTTTACTATATACGCGGGTTGTTCAGAAAGCCGGGTTTATACCCATTCTGAATAACCGATTCGACGATAATTCGAAGATGATGACGGTGGTCGAAGACCGAAAGTCTTCACATCGTTTGGGTGATTACTGATGATTTTGATTGGGCTGTACACCCAAGATGAGGGAATCAGTTGGTGGTCGTCTAGACGTACTTGGAGATCGACGGATATGCGAGGAAAGTGCCTCCGGTTTCATTCAGACCTAGAACGTACTTGTAAATGGATGGTGTGTCTGACATTGTATTCCTTTATATTGTATTCGTTGATCTCTGCTAAATATATATTTGTTTGGCGGCGGGGAATTTATTCTCTTGCATAACGCCCTTCTCTGAGACATGCGAGCTCAGAGGTTATATATTGGCAGAAATCAGTGGTACGATATGGATTGATAGTGTGGCATGCTGAGATGCAGTGATCCAGACTTTTGTTGAAAAGCAAAGTTTGGTGGATGATGATCAAAGCGCAGCTTTGATATAGCATGGCTTTGTGTATAGCGTTGATTCGCGAGCCTCACACCTCGGTATGGTGGTAAACTGATGGTTTGATCAGTATGCTTTTTAGTGGATGGGCACCTTAGTGGTGTCGTGGATTCGGTCGACCGAGATGAGCTTAGTGCTCAGGGATATATAGAGTAAGCGGTGTTTTCTCTCGCTGGGACGTAAGCCGCGGGGATACTCTAGTCCCAAAAGTGCGGATGTGCAGACTGTGTTTTCTCTTGTTGGGACGTAAGCCGTGGGGAATTGCATTACGCGATCGATCTTTCGAATCAGGAGCCACCATGACGGAAATCCAATTTCCAATACGCAATATTGTGGTTTTAATTGTAGAACTAGTATGGCGACATGATATATGGTACCCATGCCGTCTATGATTGATACTTATGATTTGAAGTTTTTTTAGACGCTATGCACTTATAGTAGTATCAAATGATTTGTTTTAAACGTACTAAGCATGTTTGGCTATTATAAGGGAAAACCCTATCCCCCGGCTTGCGTTGCATTGTGTGATAGGACCTGAGTCTTATAATAGCTTCATTTTTTTTCCAAAAAGCATTGCGTTGTTTTGTGGTATGCACTGGTATTCTTGGGAGGAAACTCGTTCCGTGTTATATGGCGTGGTCCCTTGATTTACATTACTTTGAAAATAAAGATAAATAACTGTTTTAGTTCTCACACCAGTCATATGACTGACGTGGAGTTTATTGTTTTAACCTAAACTCTGGGTGCCCTTATTTTGACACGGGCAGCTAGTAGTTTTGGTTTTGCGGATTTATATTCACAGGATCCTGGTTTACAGCTGGAATGATATCCGGAAAGCTTTGTATCCATATATCTCTTCTAGTTGTGTATTGTATTATTTTCCGCTGCTATGTAATTTATTGTAATCTCTGATAAATTGTGATTTATATTATTTATTCATACTTTGTATATTTTTGTATTCTGATGGAATTGTTGTAATTAACAATGAAATGTTCTCCCGTCTGCGTTCTGATTTGTCTTGTCCTCACAGTAATTCGTTCTTTCTCATCTCTTCGGAGACCGGGGAAGTTCGGGTCGCTTCATTTGATATTAAATACAAGGCTCTGAATAGAAAATATATCGGCTTATATTCAATATCAAATTCTGAAACCAACAAATATCGCTTTGGAAATAACGATATGTAAAATATATCTTCCAAATTTCCTCCACAATATCCGTATAATCACGGAATCCAATACCAAAATATTCCAAAGATAATTTCGATTCAAATCCATTCCAATTCATATATTAGAAGTTCTGGTTATTTTTAAAACCATTTCAAATCCAATTTATTTATTGTAAAAATATTGAATTTATAATTCTAGTTCAAAACTAGTTCATTTTGATAAAAATGCAATTTTATCTTTTCAAATATGGCATATTTCATCCCAGTTCTTTCCAAATCATTTATTATGATTTTACACAAATTATTGATAGTTTTAATAATTTTATCAAGGCCCGTACAATCGATTTCCTATAATGGCCATCAAACTGCACTTACAGCGACCTTTTCTGAAATTGATTTGGACATATCTCCAAATCCAATCATTAAATTTCAAATCTCTTGTATTCATTGGAAAGCTCTTTTCGATACGAAACCAACGCTTCCGGTTTTAGGACAATCTGATGGTCAGATATCCCGTAATGTCCATTCGAAGCCAATGGTCGAAATTCGCGAACTGCCGCAGCGCGGCGCGTTCTATTCAGGCCATTATAATATATATATATATATATATATATATATATATATATTATATATATTTTTCGATTTCCATTTAAAACGAATTTTATAAATCGGTTTAGTTTCATTTCCAAAACAATTTCAACTTCCATTTCAAATCCAAATCAAAATTGAAATTTTCCTTATAAATTCTTTCTAAATTCATTTCAATTTAATACGAATTTCAAATTCATTTCAGTTTAATTTGAATTTCAAATTCATTTCAATTCAATTCGAATTTCAAATTCATTTCAATTCAATTGAATTTCAATTCTATTCAATTTAATTCGAATTTCAAATCTATTCAATTTAATTCAAATTGATTTCAATTCAATTCCCAACTCGTTTCAAAATTGAATATCCTATATCATTTCAATATTTTCAAAACATCATATTTTGAAATCACTTTTCGATATTCATTATAAAAATGAATAAAATCGACCAAATTCCCTTTTGTGTTGAAATGGCATTTAACTACTTAACACGGCTCCACATTTCAATATTCACTGAATATTATTTTGAAATATTCGTTAATTCTGAACTGGAATTAGACTCAGTCAATTACCATATAATTTCAGTTATACTGATTTAATCCAATACATATATACAACAATGATGATAAACAATCAACAATCATCCAAAGTGCGTTCTACACTGCATAATCATCAAATATAAACATTTAACGCTTATAACAATCTGTCAATCAATCGATCGACATACAGCTAATTATTGGGATTAGTGTATGTCATATATCATCCCAATACCCGTGTGGGGTTTCAATCAACAAATAATGAATTTCAATTGTGCAGTTGGGCGATGTGTAAAATTTATCGTCCCAATCCATTTCAGTCAAATGTGTATACATAAACAAATCATTCGATTTGTTTATAACTATTTATTTATTTCATATACACGTTAAAAATTCTATTTTTAACGATAAAATATTTATTCCCATTTGTGAATATTTTATTTATCCATCCCACATCACAAACAATTTTCACAACAACATACAATCAAACAAACAAGTCGTCCATGGTCTGTGGACGACGGGTGTCGGGTGCTACTAAGCATCGTCTGCATCCTAGTATATATTTCAACTAGAAAAATAAATTAAAGTGAGGAATTCTCACCTTTGGGTTCCACTCCGTAGTTCTACTTCTAAGCTTCTGAACCGTTTGGATTTGTTTGAAATTCCAATGCAGTCCTTACCACGCTGTTCATAATAAAAATTATATTTTTAATGCGTCATTCCAATAAATAAAAATCATATTTTTATTTTTACTTCATATATTTTTACAACGCTCCTTCCTATATGAAAATTATATTTTTGTATTTCTACCTCTTATATAAAGATCGAATTTTTATTTCGACGCTATAAAAATCACATTTTTATTTCAACATATATATAATAAAAATCAGATTTTTATTTCGCTACATACATAAAAAAATCATATTTTTCTCTCGCCGTTCTCTGTATAAAAATCACATTTATATATAAAGATTGTATTTTTATATCTCTACTACATATGTAAAAATCACTCCTTTACATCGCTACTTCCATGATAAAAATTATATTTTTATCTTGCTAGTAATATATAAAAATTATATTTTTATAACGCTCTCTTTAGAATAAAAATTCATATTTTTATTTAACCATTCAAACAATAAAAATCGCATTTTTATATCGATACCATATAAGTAAAAATCGGATTTTTTCCGCTACCTCCTATGTAAAGATCGAATTTTTATACCATTGACAAACAAATAAAAATCGTATTTTTATTCTAGCTAAAAATTATATTTTAATATATTAAAAGTCATAGCCTTATCTATTAAAAATCAAAACTTTTTATATATAAAAAAAACTAAACTTCGTATAAATAAAAATCTAATCTTTCTCTTTCAAAAATATAAACTTTTCCCTTCCAAAAATGTAAACTTTTATCTTCTAAAAATGTAAACTATTCTCTTCTAAAATTATAATCATATTTTTGTTACTATGCTACAAAAACTGATTTTCATAATTTTAAACGCTAATTACTATAAAATAAATAAACAAATAAGTAGAAGAAGAAAAAAAATACAAAGGAGGACTTATAGTAGAAATCGAGAGGAGGTGGGAATGGTTCGCTGTTGCGAGGACGAAGAAGGGCTCGAGAGGAGGGAGGAGGCAGGGGGTTGCGGCGCGCAGGCCGCCGTCGCGAGGAGGAAGGAGGGGGTCAACGCGAGAGAAGGGGAAGAAGATGGAGGCGGCGGCGAAGTCCTACGGGGCGCGACGATAAGGGTGTGGCGGCTAGGGCTTCCGTCGCCCTTCTCTTTTCTTTTTTCTTTCAAAATCGATTTCTGTACAGAGGAGAGAGCAGAGGGAGAGGGGTGAGTTATATAAATATTTATATATTTTATTTTTTTTAAAATTCAAAAAGCAACTTTTTATTTCGAGCTCGAAATCGAACCCACCGATTGTCGTCCCTAGCTAAATACCCCCATTCTGAACACAATGGGATATGTATCGTAAGTTGATTCGATCCTTTCGATCAGTTTTCGTCATAATCAAAATATAAATCTATATATTGAATTTGAACGCGCATCTCAATTTACCGGGGCCACATACTGACTCTAAAAATTCACGAAAAATATTTTCTAGCTTCGTATTGACGATACGGTCCTAACAAAACTAATTTCGTCACATTCTATGACCATTTGAAAAATGACCAGTTTTTGGTCGATCGAAATTGACTGAAACTATTAAAACACGTTTTACTTTGCCACGCTCACATATTGATTTGGAAAATTACGAATTTTGGAATCTAGCAATAATTCGACATCCCGGATCCAACAAAAGTGGTTTCGTCGAAAATAGAGGTCGTTTGCAAAATTTCCAATTTTAAGGGCCAAAATTCCATAGCGACTATTCTGAATTTTCAACTGGGCATAACTTTTTATTCCCGCTTTGAAATTTCAATTTTTCGGATTCGTTGGAAATATATTCTAAATTAGATTCTAATATTTTTGGTTTCGCTAAAATCCAGTTTATTTTGAATCCTGTACATTCATTTGAAATTTGAAATCGAATTTTCGAACTACCGCGTCATTTTCAATTCCTTTTATAATTAAAAATAAATAATTATATTCTAACGTCAATTCAAATAAATATACGTGTTCTAATTCTATTCAAAATAAATTTCTCATTGTTATTATTTAAAATAATTCATTTTAAATATTCAAAATTGCCAAAATAAAAAAATTCAAATTGGCTCGGATTTTCCGGGTTATTACAATCTCCCCTACTTAAAACATTTCGTCCCCGAAAAGGAACGAAGATGAAAATTGTTTAACTAATCAACTCAACTTTCATTATTTTCTTTATGGCTTAAGTTCTTCAACTTTTCAATTTCTAAGAATTTTTCAAATTTTTCAAAAATTTGGCTAACACCCTAAATTTTCGAAAAATTTCGCCATAACCTCCCCTGCACGGGAGCACCGGGAAAATCCCGAAATTGCCATACAGGCGTCTCCAATCCAAAAAGAAAAAGAAAAAGCCAATCGGCTCATAAAATCATCAAAAACCCGAAGAAATTAGTAAACATGTACCTATTTGTTGGGCAAACAATTTTATTCCTCTGTTGTAGCCTCTTGCAATGACCTGTCCAATATATATGCATGTACATGTATACAATTTTTCAAACAAATTTCAATTCAGTTCAACATTCATCACAATTTGGCCCAAATTTACCATACCTCTACTAAGTGGTTTAAATGAATAATCATACAACACAAACATCAATCAATTGGTGAATTAACGTTTCAAATTCATAACTTTGATACATAGTCCAAAAATCAAATTTTTGATGTTAAATCACAACAATAAGCCCTATCTAGTTTTGGTTCTCACACCAGTCAATTGGAAATATATAGAAACCCCACTTTCGAAACCCGAACATAAATGCTGATGATGCTCGAGCGATCATCAGAATCATCTCCGAGCAACTAGAGTGTGATTCTGTATCTATCCTGTATATTAAAACTTTGAATATACGTTTGCAAGGCGTATATGCAAAATCTTTATATATTGGATTGTCCAAATTCAATACAAATAAATATTCAAATACGTTGAATAAGGTTTAAATCTTCAAAACAATTTGTTTTCATTTAAAAATACACTCTTCACACTCGTTCTAGGATATTACTGATCCCATCTCTAACGAGTCATCCTTATTCGATATTACTAATCCAATCTCTGATGAATTCTTTTGTACAGTTCTAATGTGTCTTATTCTCGAGCTCTGTAAACCAAAGCTCTGATACCAGCTGAAACGACCCGAACTTCCCACTGAAGGAAAGCATGGATTAAGTTAAGAACATGACAAATCAGAACACAAACAGAAGAACATTTCATTGTTAATTACAACAATTCCATCTGAATACAAGAATATACAGAGTGTGAATAAATATTACACATCATAAAATATCAGAGATTAAAATACATTACATAGCAGCGGAAAATAATACAAAACACAACTGAAAGTAATACACGGATATATAGCTTTCCGAATATTGCTTCAGCTATAAACCAAGTTCCTGTGAATATAAATCTGCAAAACCAAAACTACTAGCTACCCGAGTGGAAAATAAGGGCACCCAGAGTTTAGGTTAAAATAATAAACTCCAGGTCAGTCATGTGACTGGTGTGAGAAATAAAATAGTTATTTAAAACTTTACTTTAAAAGAGAGTAACTCAAGGGACCACGCCGTATAACACGGAACGGGTTTCCTCCCAAGAATATAAGTGCATATAATAAACAACGCAATGCTTTTTGAAAAAATAAGCTATTATAAGACCCACGTCCCATTACACGATGCAACGCAAGCCGGAGGATAGGGTTTTCCCTTACAATAGCCAAATAATGCTTGATACGTTTAAAACAAATAATTTGATACTATTATAAGTGTATAATGTCAAAACAACTTCAATATAAATATATCATTCCTGGGCGGCATGGGTACTATCTATCATGTCGCCAATACTAGGCTCTACAATCAAAACCAAAATGTCACATATTGGAAATTGGATTTCCGTCATGATTCGAGGCAAGGGGAAAGCTCCTCACCGCTTCGGGACACTCTAGCAAAAGCCCCAGGATTACACACTCTGGGTAGCCCTTGGATCTTCAGGGTCGGCCCTCTCTTATATTTGAGGATTGGCAATTCCTAAACACACGTTTCCCGGTCCTACCGGACCTATCTATCGGCTCCGTAGAGACCGATATATTCGAGGCGCCTCGCAATCCAACATCCACAAGGGTATAATAAACAAAGATGTCAGGGCTAGTAAAACGCTGACACCACCCATAGCTAGAAAGAAACATCGTGCACATCCTGTAGTCCTTATCCCATTTTTAACTCATACCGAGGTGTGAGGATCGCGAATCAACGCTATGCACAAAGCTACGTTGTATTAAAGTCGTGCTTTGATCATCAACCACAAGATTTTTCTTTTCAACAAAAGCCTTGGTCACTGCATCTCAGCATGCCATACAGGCAATTCATGCCATGCGACTGATATCTATCGATATATAACCTTTGAGCTCGTACGTCCCAGAGAAGGGCATTAAGCAAGAGAATAAATTCTCCGTCGCCAAACAGATATATATTTAACAGAAATCAATCAACACAGAATACAATCCAATGTCAGACACACAATCCATTTATAAGTTCGTTCTGGGTCTGAACAAAACCGGAGGCACCTTATAACTCGCATATCCATTGATCTCTAAATACGTTTGGATAATCACCAACTATTTCTCTCCTCTTGGGTGTATAGCCCAATCAAGATCACCAGTAATCTTTCAAACGATGTGAAGACCACTGGTCTTCAACCCCCTTCTTCACCTTTGACTTATCGTCGAATCAGTTATTCAGAATGGGATGAACCCGTTCTTTCCGAATAACTCGCGTATATAATAAACAAGTGATATAAAACACAACATACGCCCCATTCCAATTCTGAATATTCTATTATTTAAATATTCACATCTTTTAGGAAAGGTTCCCATTAATTTTATCAAAGATAAATTCTTCAAAATTTATTCTTTAATCTTCCTTTGGATATCATTTCGAACCAAATTATGGTTTTCCAAACTAGTCGGGATTAGCGAACCACACTGAAGTAATTATTTATTTTATTTCCCAGTCCTAACCTATTCATCCCATGGAGCAAAACTGTTATTACCCCATAACTAACACCGCGGTGTTATCAGTAAATTTAATTACCATTTCACGTTCAAATCTAATTAAATATTTAACTATTGCTAGGAGCAAAACTGGTGATACTCCATTCTCGATCATTTTCCAAATTTGATAATTTATATTATCAATTCACATTTCAATCTAATTAAAGATTCATTAAAACTCCACTTAGTTTTAATCTTCCCAAAAACCAATATTAATGATTATTTAACTTTGGAAAATCAAACATGTGTAAAAACCCGTAACTTCCCCGGTGAGGAAAGCCCGGATAGTTCGAGAACAAGCCACAAAACAACGCAGACGGAAGAACATTTCATTGTATATTACAACAATTCCATCAGAATACAAGAATATACAGAGTATGAATAAATAAATATTACACAGAAAATATCAGAGATTACAATACATTATATAGCAGCGGAAAATAATACAATACACAACTAGAAGAGATATACGGATACAAAGCTTTCCGGATATCGTTCCAGCTGTAAACCAGGATCCTGTGAATATAAATCTGCAAAACCAAAACTACTAGCTACCCGTGTCAAAATAGGGGCACCAGAGTTTAGGTCAAAACAATAAACTCCGGGTCAGTCATGGGACCGGTGTGAGAACTAAAACAATTATCAATCTTTAATTTAAAGTTCGGTAAATCAAGGGACCACGCCGTATAACACGGAACGAGTTTCCTCCCAAGAATACCAGTGCATAAAACAACAAAGCAATGCTAAATAAAGAACAATGAAGCTATTATAAGACCCAGTTCCCATCACACAATGCAACGCAAGCCGGAGGATAGGGTTTTTACCTTATAATAGCCAAGAATGCTTGATATGTTTAAAACAAATCATTTGATACTATTATAAGTGCATAGTGTATAAAACAACTTCAAATCATAAGTATCAATCATAGATGGCATAAGCGCCCCATCCCACTATGTCGCCATACTAGGCTCTACAAATAAAACCGCAAATGTCACGTATTTGGAAATTGGATTTCCGTCCATGAACCGAGGCAAAAGATAGTCCTCAACCGATTCGAGACTCTCTAGCCCGAGCCTCAGGTAAAAGCTCGAGTGACCTTTGGATCGTCAGGGCCAGTCCACCGATGTTGATTAAAATTCCTAAGCACTGCGTTTCCCCGCCCTTTGGGGCGTAAGTGAGCCAACGAATGACTCCATCGGACCCGGATCGTCTGATCAAACCGAGGCACCTCGCAACAGCAACAACCACATAAGTCAAACTCGTCAGGGCGTGTAAAACCACTGACGCCACTTCTAACTAGAAAGAAACGCATGTCCTCCCTGAGGTCCGTCTCCCGTTTTTGGTTCATACCGGGTGTGAAACTCGCGAAGTAAACGCTACACAAAGTTATGCTACAAAGGCCGTGCTTCGATCATCAACCACAAGACTTTGCTTTTCAACAGAAGCCTTGATCATTTGCCACTTAGGCATGCCACACACGCAGTTCACTCTATGCGTTTGATATCCATCAGTACATAACCCCTGAGGTCGTACGTCTCAGAGAAGGGCGTTAAGCAAGAGAATAAATTCTCCACCGCCAAACCGATATATATTTAATAGAAATCAGTCACACAGACTAAAATCCAATGTCAGACACACAGTCCATTTACAAGTTCGTTCTGGGTCTGAACGAAACCGGAGGCACCTAGTACCCCGCATATCCATCGATCTCCAAGTACGTCTGGACGATCACCAACTGTTTCCATCTTCTTGGGTGTACAGCCCAATCAAGATCATCAGTAATCACCCAAAAATCGTGAAGACCTCCGGTCTTCGACCACCGTCTTCATCTTCGACTTATCGTCGTATCAGTTATTCAGAATGGGGGTAAACCCGGTCTTTCCGAATAACTCGCGTATATTATAAACAAGTGTTACACAAACACAACATATGCCTCATTCCAATTCATCAGTCACTAACCGTAAATTAACAAGAGAATAATTCCCCAAATATTAACCCCGAAGGCCGAAACCAACATCAGATCAATATCCAGAAAACCATTCTGCTTAGCTAACCGACAGTTAGTTTCTAAATTTCACATTCATAGGGAAAGGTTCCCATTAATTTTATCAAAGATAAATTCCTTGAATTTATTCTTTAATCTTCTTTTGAATTTCGATTCAACTAGTCGGGATTAACGAACCTTACCGAAGTAATCATTCGTTTTAATTTCCCAATCCCAACCTATTCATCCCATGAAGTAAAACTAGTAATACTTCATATCTAACACCATGGTGTTATCGGTAAATTCAATTACCATTTCACGTTCAAATCTAATTTAAGATTTAACTATCGCTTGGAGCAAAACTGGTGATACTCCATTCTCGATCTTTTCAATCTAATCAAAGATTCATTAAAACTCCACTTACTTTTAATCTGTGACTGGGTTAAAGAATTAGTGTCATTTAAAACACGGTTCACGATAAACCCAAAATCACATCACATTTCAATCAGTCCCTAACCGTAAATTAGCAAGTGAGCAGTTCCCTAAGTATTAACCCCGAAGGCCGAAACCAACATCAGATCAATACCCCAGATACCATTCAATTCAACTAATCTCCAGTTAGTTTCTGAATTTTCTTAACTCTTTTGGGTCAAAGAACAGTATTATTGAAGATACCGTTCACGACAACCCAAAATCACATTTCATTAATTATCGGGTCAAAGAACAAGTGTTATTTAAAACACTGTTCATGATAAACCCAAAAATCAATACCAATTCAATTCCAATTAAATATTATTTAATTGGTACACTTCATTAAATCTAAATAAAAAGATTTAATCTTTTTCTCAACTGGGCTTAAGAAAAGTGTTAATGAAGACACCATTCACGACAAACCCAAATCACATTTGCAATTAAATACAAGGCTCTGAATAGAAAATATACCGGCTTATATTCAATATCAAATTCTACGACCAACAAATATCGTATTGGAAATAACGAAATAAATATATCTTTCAAATTTCCATAACAATATCTGTATAATCACGAAATCCAACATCGAAATAATCCAAAGACAATTTCGATTCAAATCCATTCCAATTCAATTATTGGAAATTCTGGTTACTTTTAAAACCCTATTTCAATCCATTTTATTTATTTAAAAATAAATAGAATTTTAATTCTAGTTCAAAAATAGTTCATTTCGATAAAAGTTTATTTTTATCTTTTCAAATATGGAGTTTTTCATCTCGATTCTTCCCAAATCATTTCTTATGATTTTACACAAATTATTGATATTTTTAATAATTTTATCAAGGCCCGTACAGTCGATTTCCATCAACGGCCATCGAACTGCACTTACAACGACCTTTTCCAAATTTTATTTGGACATAATTCCAAATCCGACCTTTGGATTTCAAATTTCTAATATTCGTTAGAAAGCTATTTTCGATACGAACCCAACGGTTCCGGTTTTAGGAGAATCCGACGGTCGGATCTCCCGTAATATCCGTTCGAAGTCAATGGTCGAAATTCGCGAAATGCCGCGGCGCGGCGCGTTCTCTTCAGGCCATTATATTATATATATATAATATATACTTCGACGATTTCCTTTTAAAACGTATTTTATAAATCGTTTTAAATTCGTTTTCGAAATGATTTCAACTTCATTTTCAAATTCAAATCAAAATTGAATTTTTCCAATATAAATTCGTTTTAAATTCATTTCAAATTGATTTCATTTCAAACTAATTTCAATTCAAATTGATTTTCAGTTCATTTTCAATTCAATTTAATTTCAATTCGAATTCATTTATATCCAATTTCAATTCGAATTCATTTCTTTTCAAAATATCAGATTTTGAAATCACTTTCGATATTCATTATAAAATGAATAAAATTGATATAAATTTTGTTCACGTCAAAATAGCGTCAATCTAATCAACACGGCTTCATATATTTCTATTTTCAAATATTCTATTTCAAATATTTCTATTTCAAATGTTAATTATATGGATTTTCTACAACACATGTATACAATAACAACGATGAATAATCAACCATCATCCAAAGTGCATTCTACACTGTATAAGCATCAACTATAAATATTTAATGCTCATAACAGTCTGTCAATCAATCGATCGACATACAACTAAACAATCGGGATCAGTGTACGTCAAATATCATCCCAATACTCGTGTGGGGTTTCAATCAATCAAACATAGATTTTATTTGTGCAGTTGGGCGATGTGTAAAATTTACCGTCCCAATAATATCAGTCAAATATGTGTATATAAACAAATCGTCCGATCTGTTTATTTTTATTTCATTTCATATACACATTAAAAATTCTATTTTTAACTATAAAATATTTTCCACTATAAAATATTTTATTTCATTTCACATAACATCACACAATCAACTACATATCAAAATCAAACAAACAAGCATACAAGCCGTCCATGGTCTGTGGACGACGGGTGTCGGGTGCTACTAAACACTGTTTGCATCCTAGTATATATCATTAACATAGAAAACAAAGTTAAAGGTGAGAAGTTCTCACAGTCTAGCTAATCCAAACGCCACGAGTCTTCTTGTGCAGAAATCTTTGCCGTTCTCGCCTTTCGTCGCTTTCGTTGCCCGCTTTCACTACATATATAAAAATCGAATTTTTACTTCACTCTATAGGGATAAAAATCACATTTTTATACTGCTACTATATAGATAAAAATTCTATTTTTACATCGCTATTTTATATAAAATATTATATTTTTACAATGCTATTCTATATAAAAAGATTTCGCCTTTTTATTTATAAAGATTTCGCCTTTTTATTTATAAAGATTTCGCCTTTTTATTTCATCACTATAAAAATCACATTCTTATTTCAATATATATATAATAAAAATCAGATTTTTATTTCGCTACATATATAAAGATAATATTTTTATATTCTCTATTATATAAAGGTCATATTTTTAATACTCTACACAAGTAAAAATCATATTTTTAATATGCCACTAGTATAAAAATTATATTTTTATACTCCATTGTAAAAATCACATCTTTACATGATAAAAATCATCGCCTTATGCGTATAAAATCCCGACCCTTTCATCTCTAAAAATCCAAACTTTTCTATTTCTAAAAACCCTATCTTTTATTTTTCTTTTCTAAAAACTAGAAAATAAATGCAATGTGAGAAGAAAAAAAACAAACTGAAAATAAACAAGGCTAAAATATAAAATAAACGCTCACTGCAATGTAATCAAAGGAGGGCTTGGCGGTTTTGCTGCTGCGCTGGAGGTGGAAGAGGAGGAGCAGGGGCGCTGTTCGTCGGAGGGCGCAGGCGGGGTTCGACGATGCTGGTGGCGGGGGGGGGGGGTGCTTGTCGGCGAGAAGGAAGAGGGGGGGTCTCGGTTAGGGGGATTCGAAAGGGGGGGTTTCGGTTGTCGAGAAGGAGGAGGGTCGGGCTCCGAGGGGCTGAAGTGGAGGGGGCGGCGCCTTGTGACTGGGCGACGGACGATCTCGAGGGGGCGTCTGGTAATTGGGCGGCGACATCTCCCCCCTTTTTTTATTTGATTTTGAACTGAAGAGTAAAAGGGGGGTCAACAGGTTTATATAAATTTTGTTTATTTAATTTTTTTTATTTTCCACCAAAAAGTAATTTTTTATTTCGACCTCGAAATCGAACCCACCGCCTGTCATCCATAGCTAATTACCCCCATTCCGAACACAATGGGATATGTATTGTAAGCTGATTCGATCGTTTCGATCAGTTTTCGTCAAAATCAACATATAACTCTATATATTGAATTTGAACGCGCATTTCAATTTACTGGGGTCACATACTAACTCGAAAAATTCCCGAAAAATATTTTCTAGCTTCGTATTGACGATACGGTCCTAACAAAACCAGTTTCGTCGAATTCCGAGACCGTTTGAAAAATGGCCATTTTCCAGTCGATTAAAATTAACTGAAACTGGTCAAACACGTTTTCCTTTGCCACGCTCACATATTGAATCAGAAAATTACGAAATTTGAAACCTAGAAATAACTTGACATCACGGATCCAACAAAAGTGGTTTCGTCGAAATCCGAGGTCGTTTGCAAAATGGCTATTTTTAAGGGCAAGAATTCCATAGCGACTATTCTGAATTTTCATTTGGCCATAACTTTTGATTCCCGCTATGAAATTTTGATTTTTCGGATTCGTTGGAAAGATATTCTCAAATATATTCTATTATTTTTGGTTTCGCTAAATTTCGGTTTATTTTGCACCCGGTACATTCAATTGAAGTTTGAAATCGAATTATCGAACTACTGCGCCATTTTCAATTCCTTTTATAGTTTAAAATAAATATTTATATTCTAACGACGAACTATATAAATATATTCATTCGAATTCTATTCAAAATAATTTTCTCGTCGTTATTATTTAAAATAATCCATTTTAAATAATCAAAATTCATTAAAATTGCCAATCTAAAAATTTTAAACTGGCCCAGATTTTCGAGTTGTTACAATCTCCCCCACTTAAAACTTTTCGTCCCCGAAAAGGAACAAAGCCGAAAGTGGTTTGATTAACCAACTCTACTTTCATTATTTTGACTACGACTTAAGTTCTTCAACTTTTCAGTTTCTAAGAATTTTTCAAATTTTTCAAAAATTTGGCTAACACCCTAAATTTTCGAAAAATTTCGCCATAACCTCCCCTGCACCGGGAGCACCGGGAAAAACCCGAAATTGCCATACAAGCCCTCTGATCTCAAAAAGAAAAAGCCAAGCGGCTAGCCAATCGGCTATAAAATCATCATCACCCAAACAAAACAGTAAATTATGGTAAACATGTACCTATTTGTCGGGCAAAGAATTTTATTCTTCTGCTCTAGCCTCTTTGCTATGACCTGTTCAATAGATATACATGTATATGCATGCAAATGCGACAAATTTTCAATACAATTCACTATTTGGTTCAAATTGGCTATATGGTTCAAATTTAATCAATCCAACAATAATCAAGCAACACAACCATCAATCAATTAGTTGATTATCATTTCAAATTCATAACTTTGATATATAGTCAAAAATCACATTTTTGATGCCAAATCACAACAATAAATCCTATATAGCTTTGGTTCTCGCACCAGTCCAATGGAAATATATAGATATCACACTTTCGAAACACGAATATAAATACTGATGATGTCTGGACATCACCAGAATTATCCCTGAGCGACTAGAGTGCGAATCTATATCTATCCAGTATATTAAAACTTCGAATACACGTGGATCAGACGTATATGCAAAATCTATATAAACTGAATTGTCCACATCAATATAAATAATTAAATATGAATGATTGATTTAAAATTTCAAAACAAAAATTGTTTTCACTTTCAAAAATATACTCTTCACACTCGTTCTAGGATACTACTGATCCCATCTCTAACGAGTCATTCCCATTGGATATTACTAATCCAATATCTGATGAATTCTTTCGTATGGTTCTAATGTGTCTTGTTCTCTGAGCTTTATAAACCAAAGCTCTGATACCAACTGTAAAAACCCGTAACTTCCCCGGTGAAGAAAGCCCGGATAGTTCGAGAACAAGCCATAAAACAACACAGACGGAAGAACATTTCATTGTATATTACAACAATTCCATCAGAATACAAGAATATACAGAGTATGAATAAATAAATATTACACAGAAAATATCAGAGATTACAATACATTATATAGCAGAGGAAAATAATACAATACACAACTAGAAGAGATATACAGATACAAAGCTTTCCGGATATCGTTCCAGTTGTAAACTAGGATCCTATGAATATAAATCTGCAAAACCAAAACTACTAGCTGCCCGTGTCAAAATAGGGGCACCCAGAGTTTAGGTCAAAACAATAAACTCCAGGGCAGTCATGGGACTGGTGTGAGAACTAAAACATTTATCAATCTTTATTTTAAAGTTCGGTAAATCAAGGGACCACGCCGTATAACACGAAACGGGTTTCCTCCCAAGAATACCAGTGCATAAAACAACAGCGCAATGCTAAATAAAGACCAATGAAGCTATTATAAGACCCAGTTCCCATCACACAATGCAACGCAAGCCGGAAGATATGGTTTTTACCTTATAATAGCCAAGAATGCTTGATACGTTTAAAACAAATCATTTGATACTATTATAAGGGCATAGTGTATAAAACAACTTCAAATCATAAGTATCAATCATAGACGGCATAAGCGCCCCATCCCATTATGTCGCCATACTAGGCTCTACAAATAAAACCGCAAATGTCACGTATTTGGAAATTGGATTTCCGTCTATGAACCGAGGCGAAAGATAGTCCTCAACCGATTCGAGACTCTCTAGCCCGAGCCTCAGGTCAGAGCTCGATTGACCGTTGGATCGTCAGGGCCGGTCCACCAATGTGGATTAAAATTCCTGAACACTGCGTTTCCCTGCCCTTTGGGGCGTAAGTGAGCCAACGAATGACTCCATCGGACCCGGATCGTCCGATCAAACCGAGGCGCCTCGCAACAGCAACAACCACATAAGTCAAACTCGTCAGGGCATGTAAAACTACTGATGCCACTTCTAACTAGAAAGAAACGCATGTCCTCCCTGAGGTCCGTCTCCCGTTTTTGGTTCATACCAGGTGTGAAAGTCGCGAAGTAAATGTTACACAAAGCTACGCCACAAAGGTCGTGCTTCGATCATCAACCACAAGACTTTGCTTTTCAACAGAAGCCTTGATCATTTGCCACTTAGGCATGCCACACAGGCAGTTCACTCTATGCGTTTGATGTCCATCAGTATATAACCCCTGAGCTCGTACGTCTCAGAGAAGGGCGTTAAGCAAGAGGATAAATTCTCCGCCGCCAAACCGATATATATTTAATAGAAATCAATCACACAGACTAAAATCGAATGTCAGACACACAGTCCATTTACAAGTTCGTTCTGGGTCTGAACGAAACTGGAGGCACCTAGTACCCCGCATATCCATCGATCTCCAAGTACGTCTGGACGATCACCAACTGTTTCCATCTTCTTGGGTGTACAGCCCAATCAAGATCATCAGTAATCACCCAAACGACGTGAAGACCTCCGGTCTTCGACCACCGTCTTCATCTTCGACTTATCGTCGTATCAGTTATTCAGAATGGGATAAACCCGGTCTTTCCGAATAACTCGCGTATATTATAAAAAAGTGTTACATAAACACAACATACGCCTCATTCCAATTCATCAGTCACTAACCGTAAATTAACAAGAGAATAATTCCCCAAATATTAACCCCGAAGGCCGAAACCAACATCAGATCAATATCCAGAAAACCATTCTGCTTAGCTAACCGACAGTTAGTTTCTAAATTTCACATTCATAGGGAAAGGTTCCGATTAATTTTGTCAAAGATAAATTCCTTGAATTTATTCTTTAATCTTCTTTTGAATTTCGATTCAACTAGTCGGGATTAACGAACCTTACCGAAGTAATCATTTATTTTAATTTCCCAATCCCAACCTATTCATCCCTTGAAGTAAAACTGGTAATACTTCATATCTAACACCACGGTGTTATTGGTAAATTCAATTACCATTTCACGTTCAAATCTAATTAAAGATTTAACTATCGCTTGGAGCAAAACTGGTAATACTCCATTCTCGATCATTTCAATCTAATCAAAGATTCATTAAAACTCCACTTAGTTTTAATCTGTGACTGGATTAAAGAATCAGTGTCATTTAAAACACGGTTCACGATAAACCCAAAATCACATCACATTTCAATCAGTCCCTAACCGTAAATTAGCAAGTGAGCAGTTCCCTAAGTATTAACCCCGAAGGCTGAAACCAACATCAGATCAATACCCCAGAAACCATTCAACTCAACTAATCTCCAGTTAGTTTCTGAATTTTCTTAACTCTTTTGGGTCTAAGAACAGTATTATTGAAGATACCGTTCACGACAACCCAAAATCACATTTCATTAATTATCGGGTTAAAGAACAAGTGTTATTTAAAACACTGTTCACGATAAACCCAAAAATCAATACCAATTCAATTCCAATTAAATATTATTTAATTGGTACACTTCATTAAATCTAAATAAAAAGATTTAATCTTTTTCTCAACTGGGCTTAAGAAAAGTGTTAATGAAGACACCATTCACGACAAACCCAAATCACATTTGCTATTAAATATAAGGCTCTGAATAGAAAATATACCGGCTTATATTCAATATCAAATTCTACGACCAACAAATATCGTATTGGAAATAACGATATAAATATATCTTTCAAATTTCCATAACAATATCTGTATAATCACGAAATCCAACATCGAAATAATCCAAAGACAATTTCGATTCAAATCATTCCAATTCAATTATTGGAAATTCTGGTTACTTTTAAAACCCTATTTCAATCCATTTTATTTATTTAAAAATAAATAGAATTTTAATTCTAGTTCAAAACTAGTTCATTTCGATAAAAGTTTATTTTTATCTTTTCAAATATGGAGTTTTTCATCCCGATTCTTCCCAAATCATTTCTTATGATTTTACACAAATTATTGATATTTTTAATAATTTTATCAAGGCCCGTACAGTCGATTTCCATCAACGGCCATCGAACTGCACTTACAGCGACCTTTTCCAAATTTGATTTGGGCATAATTCCAAATCCGACCTTTAGATTTCAAATTTCTAATATTCGTTAGAAATCTCTTTTCGATACGAACCCAACGGTTCCGGTTTTAGGAGAATCCGACGGTCGAATCTCCCGTAATATCCGTTCGAAGTCAGTCGAAATTCGCGAAATGCCGCGGCGCGGCGCGTTCTATTCAGGCCATTATATTATATATATAATATATATAATATATACTTCATCGATTTCCTTTTAAAACGTATTTTATAAATCGTTTTAAATTCGTTTTCGAAACGATTTCAACTTCATTTTCAAATTCAAATAAAAATTGAATTTTTCCAATATAAATTCGTTTTAAATTGATTTCAATTCAAATTGATTTCTAATTCAATTTCAGTTCGTTTTCAATTCAATTCTATTTCAATTCGAATTCATTTATATCCAATTTCAATTCGAATTCATTTCTTTTCAAAATATCAGATTTTGAAATCACTTTCGCCTTTTTATTTATAAAGATTTCGCCTTTTTATTTCATCGCTATAAAAATCACATTCTTATTTCAATATATATAATAAAAATCATATTTTTATTTTGCTACATATATAAAGATAATATTTTTATATTCTCTATTATATAAAGGTCATATTTTTAATACTCTACACAAGTAAAAATCATATATTTAATATGCCACTAGTATAAAAATTATATTTTTATACTCCTCCTTCATTGTAAAAATCACATCTTTACATAATAAAAATCATCGCCTTATGTGTATAAAATCCCGACCCTTTCATCTCTAAAAATCCAAACTTTTCTATTTCTAAAAACCCTATCTATTATTTTTCTTTTCTTTAAAAATTTTGTCTTCTCTTTTATTTCTTTTCTAAAAACTAGAAAATAAATGCAATGTGAGAAAAAAAGAAAAACAAACTGAAAATAAACAAGGCTAAAATATAAAATAAACGCTCACTGCAATGTAATCAGAGGAGGGCTTGGCGGTTTTGCTGCTGCGCTGGAGGTGGAAGAGGAGGAGCAGGGGTGCTGTTCGTCGGAGGGCGCAGGCGGGGTTCGACGATGCTGGTGGCGGGGGGGGGGGGGGAGGGGCGTGCTTGTCGGCGAGAAGGAAGAGGGTGGGGTCTCGGTTTGGGGGATTCGAAAGGGGGAGTTTCGGTTGTCGAGAAGGAGGAGGGTCGGACTTCGATCAAGGGGGGCTCCGAGGGGCTGAAGTGGAGGGGGCGGCGCCTTGTGACTGGGCGGCGGACGATCTCGAGGGGGGCGTCTGGTAATTGGGCGGCGACATCTCCCCCCCCCCCTTTTTTTATTCGAATCTGAACTGAAGAGTAAAAGGGGGGTCAACGGGTTTATATAAATTTTGTTTATTTAATTTTTTTTATTTTCCACCAAAAAGTAATTTTTAATTTCGACCTCGAAATCGAACCCATCGCCTGTCGTCCATAGCTAATTACCCCCATTCCGAACACAATGGGATATGTATTGTAAGCTGATTCGATCGTTTCGATCAGTTTTCGTCAAAATCAACATATAACTCTATATATTGAATTTGAACGCGCATTTCAATTTACTGGGGTCACATACTAACTCGAAAAATTCCCGAAAAATATTTTCTAGCTTCGTATTGACGATACGGTCCTAACAAAAACCAGTTTCGTCGAATTCCGAGACCGTTTGAAAAATGGCCATTTTCCAGTCGATTAAAATTAACTAAAACTGGTCAAACACGTTTTCCTTTGCCACGCTCACATATTGAATCAGAAAATTACGAAATTTGAAACCTAGCAATAACTTGACATCACGGATCCAACAAAAGTGGTTTCATCGAAATCCGAGGTCGTTTGCAAAATGGCTATTTTTAAGGGCCAGAATTCCATAGCGACTATTCTGAATTTTCATTTGGCCATAACTTTTGATTCCCGTTATGAAATTTTGATTTTTCGGATTCGTTGGAAAGATATTCTCAAATAGTTTCTATTATTTTTGGTTTCGCTAAATTCCGGTTTATTTTGCATTTGGTACATTCAATTGAAGTTTGAAATCGAATTATCGAACTACCGCGCCATTTTCAATTCCTTTTATAATTTAAAATAAATATTTATATTCTAACGACGAACTATATAAATATATTCGTTCGAATTCTATTCAAAATAATTTTCTCGTCGTTATTATTTAAAATGATCCATTTTAAATAATCAAAATTCATTAAAATTGCCAATTTAAAAATTTTAAATTGGCCCAGATTTTCGGGTTGTTACAACATGTCGCATCGACAATCAACATCGCACTATTGATTTCTGCCGATATATAACCTCTGAGCTCGTATGTCTCAGAGAAGGGCGTTAAGCAAGAGAATAAATTCCCCACCGCCAAATAGATGTATATTAAGCAGAGATCAACCATACAGTTCGAAATACAACGACATACATGTAATCCTGTCTTTTACTGGGTTAAAGAACTATTGTCATTTAAAACATAGTTCACGACAAACCCAAATCACTTTCTATTAATTATGGAATCTTCACGAAAAAACAAATCAATATTTAATCGATATCAATTTCCGTATCCGACTAGTAATATAAATGGAATAATGGCAAAGCCTTTTAAATTCCATATGTACTAACAGTTTTCCTCCACAGAATTTCATTTCGATTATTATCAAATCGAATTCCATTCAATTCCAATTCCATAAATTAAATTGGAAAACGTTACTTTGGAAAATCCCATTAAATCTTTATAAAAAGATTTATAAATTCCAAATCATATTTCACTGTAAATCGGGTTAAAGAACGAATGTCATTAAAAACGTAGTTCACAATAAACCTAATTCACATTCCATTAATTATCAGGTTAAAGAACAAATGTTATTTAAAACACCATTCACAATAAACCCAAAAATCAATTCTAATTCAATTCCAATTAAATATATTAATTAATTGGTATACTTCATTAAATCTATATAAAAAGATTTAATCTTTTCTCAACTGGGTTTAAGAACGGTGTTGATGAAGACACCATTCACGACAATCCCAATTCTCATTTGATATTAAATACAAGGCTCTGAATAGAAAATATATCAGCTTATATTAAATATCAAATTCTGAAACCAACAAATATCGCTTTGGAAATAACGATATATAAAATATATCTTCCAAATTTCCTCCACAATATCCGTATAATCACGGAATCCAATACCAAAATATTCCGAAGATAATTTCGATTCAAATCCATTCCAATTCATATATTGGAAGTTCTGGTTATTTTTAAAACCATTTCAAATCCAATTTATTTATTGTAAAAATATTGAATTTATAATTCTAGTTCAAAACTAGTTCATTTTGATAAAATACAATTTTATCTTTTCAAATATGGGATATTTCATCCCAGTTCTTTCCAAATCATTTATTATGATTTTACACAAATTATTGATAGTTTTAATAATTTTATCAAGGCCCGTACAGTCGATTTCCTATAACGGCCATCAAACTGCACTTACAGCGACCTTTTCTGAAATTTATTTGGACATATCTCCAAATCCAACCATTAAATTTCAAATCTCTTGTATTCATTGGAAAGCTCTTTTCGATACGAAACCAACGGTTCCGGTTTTAGGAGAATCTGACGGTCGGATCTCCCGTAATGTCTGTTCGAAGCCAATGGTCGAAATTCATGAACTACCGCAGCGCAGCGCGTTCTATTCAGGCCATTATAATATATATATATATATATATATTATATTTCGTCGATTTCCATTTAAAATGAATTTTATAAATCGTTTTAAATTCGTTTCAAAAACAATTTCAACTTCCATTTCAAATCCAAATTAAAATTGAATTTTCCTTATAAATTCGTTTTAAATTCCTTTCAATTCAATTCCAATTTCAAATTCATTTAAATTTAATTCAAATTTCAAATTCATTTCGATTCAATTCGAATTTTAAATTCATTTCAATTCAATATTCAATTTAATTCGAATTTCAAATCTATTCAATTTAATTCAAATTGATTTCAATTCAATTCCCAATTCGTTTCAAAATTGAATATCCTATATCTTTTTAATATTTTCAAAACATCAGATTTTGAAATCACTTTTCGATATTCATTATAAAAATGAATAAAATCGACCAAATTCCCATTCGTGTTGAAATGGCATTTAACTACTTAACATGGCTTCACATTTCAATATTCACTGAATATTATTTTGAAATATTCATTAATTCTGAACTGGAATCAGACTCAGTCAATTACCATATAATTTCAGTTATATGGATTTCATCCAATACATATATACAACAATGACGATAAACAATCAACCATCATCCGAAGTGCGTTCTATACTGCATAAGCATCAAATATAAATATTTAACGCTTATAACAGTCTGTCAATCAATCGATCGACATACAACTAATTATTGGGATTAGTGTATGTATGTCATATTTCATCCCAATACCCATGTGGGGTTTAAATCAACAAATAATGAATTTCATTTGTGCAGTTGGGCGATGTGTAAAATTTATCGTCCCAATCCATTTCAGTCAAATGTATATACATAAACAAATCATTCGATTTGTTTATAATTATTTATTTATTTCATATACACGTTAAAAATTCTATTTTTAACGATAAAATATTTATTCCCATTTTTGAATATTTTATTTATCCATCCCACATCACAAACAATTTTCATAACAACATACAATCAAATAAATAAGTCGTCCATGGTCTGTGAATGATGGGTGTCGGGTGCTGCTAAGCACCGTCTGCATCCTAATATATATTTCAACTAGAAAAATAAATTAAAGTGAGGAATTCTCACCTTTGGGTTCCACTCCACCAGTTTTACTTCTGAACTTCTGAACCGTTTGGATTTGTTTGAAATTTCAATGTAGTCCTTACCACGCTGTTCATAATAAAAATTATATTTGTATTGCTTCATTCCAATAAATAAAAATCATAATTTTTATTTCTACTTCATATATTTGTACAACGCTCCTTCCGATATAAAAATTATATTTTTATATTTCTACCTCTTATATAAAGATCGAATTTTTATTTCGACGCTATAAAAATCACATTTTTATTTCAACATATATATAATAAAAATCAGATTTTTATTTCCCTACATATATAAAAATCATATTTTTCTCTCGCCATTCTCTATATAAAAATCACATTTTTACATATAAAGATCGTATTTTTATATCTCTACTACATATGTAAAAATCACTCCTTTACACCGCTACTTCCATGATAAAAATTATATTTTTATCTTGCTAGTAATATAATAAAATTATATTTTTATAACGCTCTCTTTAGAATAAAAAATCATATTTTTGATTAACCATTCAATCAATATAAATTGCATTTTTATATCGAACCATATAAGTAAAAATCGGATTTTTTCCGCTACCTCCTATGTAAAGATCGAATTTTTATACCATTGACAAACAAATAAAAATCGTATTTTTATTCAATCTAAAAATTATATTTTAATATATTAAAAGTCATAGCCTTATCTATTAAAAAACAAAACTTTATATATATATATATATATATATATATATATATATATATATATAAAAACTAAACTTCGTATAAATAAAAATCTAATCTTTCTCTTTCAAAAATGTAAACTTTTCTCATCCAAAAATGTAAACTTTTCTCTTCTAAATATGTAAACTTTTCTCTTCTAAATATGTAAACTTTTCTCTTCTAAAATTATAATCATATTTTTGTTACTATGCTACTAAAACTGATTTTTATAATTTTAAGCACTAATTACTTTAAAATAAATAAACAAATAAGTAGAAGAAGAAAATGTTACAAAGGAGGACTTACGGTAGAAATCGAGAGGAGGGGGAATGGTTCGCTGTTGCGAGGAAGATGGGGGCTCGAGAGGAGGGAGGAGGCAGAGGGATTGCGACGCTCAGTCCGCCGTCGCGAGGAGGAAGGAGAGGGGGTCAACGCGAGAGAGGGGAAGAAGATGGAGGCGGAGACGAAGCCCTAGGGGGGCGCGACGACGAGGTGGTGGCGGCTAGGGCTTCCGTCTCCCTTCTTTTTTTTTTCAAAATCAATTTCTATATGGAGGAGAAAGAAGAGGGAGAGGGGTGAGTTATATAAATATTTATATATTTTATTATTTTTAAATTTGAAAAAGCAACATTTTATTTCGAGCTTGAAATCGAATCCACCGACTGTCGTCCCCAGATAATTACCCCCATTCCGAACATAATGGGATATGTATCGTAAGCTGATTCGATCCTTTCGATCAATTTTCGTCAAAATCAAAATATAAATCTATATATTGAATTTGATCGTGCATTTCATTTTACCGGGGGCCACATATGGACTCTAAAAAATTTCAAAAAATATTTTATAGCTTCGTATTGACAATACGGTCCTAACAAAACTAATTTCGTCACATTCTGAGACCATTTGAAAAATGGCCATTTTCTGGTCGATCGAAATTGACTGAAACTGTTAAAACACGTTTTACTTTGCCACGCTCACATATTGATTCAGAAAATTAGGAATTTTGGAATCTAGCAATAATTCGACATCCCAGATCCAACAAAAGTAGTTTCGTCGAAAACAGAGGTCGTTTGCAAAATTTCCATTTTTAAGGGCAAAAATTCAAAAGCGACTATTCTGAATTTTCAACTGGGCATAACTTTTTATTCCCGCCATGAAATTTCAATTTTTCGGATTCGTTGGAAAGATATTCTCAATTAGATTCTAATATTTTTGGTTTCGCTAAAATCCATTTTATTTTGAATCCTGTACATTCATTTGAAATTTGAAATCAAATTTTCGAACTACCGCGCCATTGTCAATTCCTTTTATAATTAAAAATAAAAAATTATATTCTAATGTCGATTCAAATAAATATACGCATTATAATTTTATTCAAAATAAATTTCTCATTGTTATTATTTAAAATAATTCATTTTAAATATTCAAAATTCATCAAAATAAAAAAAAAATTGGCTCGGATTTTCCGAGTTATTACACTTGTGGTACCCCTTTTATCTCTTTGGTGTATACTTTCATTTGCCATCAAAATTTACTGAACTACCGTTCGACCATTTATTCTAGCCCTAGCAAGTAGGACACTTTTTTTCACGAAATAAAGGCTTGTACAGTTGCTGGAAATTGTAGACTATGTCACATACATGTCTAAACTAACTAAATTAATTAAATTTTAATTCCCCTTTCTACTAGATGTTCTTATATTTATATACATCATGGTCATAAAAATAGTTTTGCTGTTGATACATAAGATGAGAAAATCTTACTTCTAAATGTCATGTATTATACATGTTGCGTATTTACTTGTGCGATATGTAGCATATTATAGTTACTGAGGAAATTTATGGGCATCATTTAAACCAGCGTAGTCGTATTATTTTTGTCAAAATAATGGAGCGTAAAAACTAACAGAGCTCGATCTAGAAATAACCAAACTGAAATGCGCAGTATGAGTTCATATTTAACTGCACTGTCTTGTTCACTTTTTTCATGTATGGTTGCAAACTTTTAGTTTGATTAGAAGTGTAGAATATACTTTTACATGCTTTTGAATTTGTGTTATCAAGTGGAAGTATACCTAGCCTACCCTATTACACTGAAAGTATGTATGTCTGGACAGCTGCTTTGAGTAAATATACATTGATAGATTACATACATTCAACTAAAGGACACCGTCATTATGATTTGTCTTTGTTAGCTCATAAATATAACCGAACTTTGGTGACAAATATATACAAGGGCTGCTCAGTGGAATATCCTTGCGTAAATGGAGTTTCGATTGTGTTACATGCGTGGAGGCCGATATATATGTGTATACATATATTTTGTGCATGTATATACATATTGTGGGCATACGTATGTATATACGAACCAGCTGTCATGATACGATATACTCGAAATTTTAATAAATTATTAGGGTTAGCTATTTTATGTCAGTTCTTATTGAAGTTAATTTACTTGAACTATGATTAATCCTGACTCAAGTGTTTTTATGTTTTTGCATGGAAAGCTCGGGTCAGACTTGAGTAGTACAGAATTAATGATTACAACTTAGGATTCGAAGATTGGCGAAGCTGGGGATTCCAAAAATGGTGCACTCTGGTGTTTTCAAATAGTAATATTTTTCTTGTATTCAAGTGATATTTTAAATTCCGCTGTATAAAAAAATTTGTGTCAAACTTCTGACTATATATAAAAGATTATTTTCGTTGTTCAATACTGTGTTATTTATTTATTCTGTATTGGTTCTGCTTTTAATCTCTATAAGCTAAATAACGATCTGTCGATTTGGACGTTTTAGATTGGTTTAATTACCGATTTGAAGCGGTCAAAAAGGCAGGCCGTTACATGGTTAATCTTTATAAAATCTTATGCTTTTCCAGGTTAATGATGATAGGAAAACATCTGATGTTAGTGAACTATTGATTTGGCTTTCACATGGACCTCACCATCAAGTTATATCTTATACTGGCTATATAATTAATGGTCGTCGTTTTCAAACTAGAGACAATGACAAATCTACAAAAAATAGTGGTGTTTTCGTTGAGGCAAATACTGTTTGCTTAGGTGGATCCATTGAGAACGTTGTTATAAAATAAAACAGAATGTATAATAAAAGAAAAGCCATTAGAGAGAACAAAAGAGATAAAGAGAGACTTTCATTCGAATTGCTTCAGGTGTATCTTATTTCTATTACATTAGCTCCTTTGTATATATAGTCTTTGGAGTTGATGTTAAACTTATCTCCATGATGTTGGACTAAATAGAATATTACAAAAGCATATTCGCTCTTATATATTACAACACTTCCCCTTGAATGTTCGTCTTCAAAATCTTGAATGCTCTACTATCTTGAAGTTGTCCCTTTTAAAATATATATAACGAATATATATATATATATACACAAATACATATGTATATCAAGTTTATAGTTTATGACGAACTTCTGGTTCTTAATCTTTTAACATACTTCTAATTTAGAAGCTTTTACATTCTTGCTAATTGTCAAGATTTCAAACTGAGAACTTCATCAAAAAGTACTTTTTCATAATTCAAGACTTCAGGTCTCATATCTAAGTTATACAACTTCTTCCATTACATTAGATATTTTGATCTAACTACAGTATTGATCAACGACAAAACTGAAATAAACAACTTATAGTTGTGCTGTATTTCTCAATTATCAAATTTTCTAAAATACCTTGTATATGCATAATATCTTATCGAGAATTGAGTAGAAATGCATAATTATAGAACTAAGATTTTATTTTCTTTAATATGAATGATTCAAAAACTTGCAGATTTATACATAAACTTTATAACATAAAAATTACATGTTTTAGATTCAAATTATACAATCAATATAAAATCTTTTAGATCTTTGCTTTTACATCAAAATTACTTACATGACAAATTCATAGATGATCTAGAAGATCTCAAAAAATAACTATAATAGATCTCGTGCTGATAACGTGTTATAAAATAAAACAGAACATATAATAAAAGAGAAGTCGTTAGAGAGAACAAAAGAGATAGGGGGGAGACTTTCATTCCTATTGCTTCAGGTGTATCTTATTTCTATTGCATTGGCTCCTTCATGTATAGGTTTTGGAGCTGATGTTAAACTTATCCCCATGATGTGGGACTAAATCGAATATTACGAAAGCATATTCACTCTTATATATTACGACAAAAGTGATATATTATGGTGTTTTGCATGATTTTGTTGTCAGACTATCGTCACTTTCAAAATACTTTGTTTAAGTATCATTGGGAAAATACTGATCGTGGAGTTAAAGTTGAAGATGGATTTACGTTAGTCAATTTACATCAATTCCAAAATCAATTTGCAAGGGATCCTTTCATCTTGGCAACGCAAGGCGTACAAGTGTTCTTTTATAGAGAAAATAGTTCTTCAAATTGGTATGTTGTGCTAAAAGCACCTGCTAGAGGTTTTCATGAGTTGGAAATGTATGATGAGGAGGATGAGTCAACTAGCAAACCGGTAGATGAGTCACTAGTTTATGAAAGAGATATCGATGATTAAGATGAAATATATATAAGAAAGGATTGTGATAGTATTTTGATATGATATACACATCCTTTATTAATGATTGTGTTAAAACATAGTTATATAACAGTATAATCAAAAACTTACCATATAATCAAAATATTCTATGATATAAGCATCCTTTATTAATGATACTTGTGTAACATAGCTTTTATCATGAAAAAAGAACAATTAGTGAGTTCCAAAGTTGCAATAGAAAATTGGCGATCGGATGAAAATTTAATTACATTAATTATTAACGAACCTCATTACTCACCTGTTGCATTTATTCGTTGCATATTTAGGCCGACTAATAGTATGGTCAGATCATTGCATTTATTCATTGCATATTTATCTCTACTTCACAATATGATGTTCTGATCATTCATATATATTTTATGATTTTTTTTTTGGGGTTCATCCGCAGAAGATAGTTGTACTTGAAGCATCAATAATTAAAATAGAGAAAAATCAAGGACATGTAAATTATTAAAACTTTTGACAATGAATTCAGTTTTCCATGACGTTGTTTGGTGCATAGTCATTAACTATACTTTTTTATTTTATATGCTTTCCAGTCAAATGAATAAATTGCTCAATCGCTTGAACTCAATTAAATTTCATAATTTAGTGTACTAATATTGACAATGCTCTCGGGAACAAAATTAAGCTGATCTAGAGGCCATGAAAATGTGGAATTACTAATGTGTTGTATGGAGATTATGATTTTAATGGAAAATTTTCCAGAACATTGTTTTTCTTTTTTCTATTAAGTATGTGTGACTAATAATGCACCATTAGTTAAAACGGTTTTAAAACTTGTTTGTACATTTTCTACTCAATTTTGGCTTGATTAAGAACGAATCCCATTAGTAGATGAATAATGAAGGCTGACCATTTATGTTATAAAGACGAATGTTGAATATTTAAGTTTTTTGAAATAGTAATAGCTGTTATCTTAAGTGACATACAAATGATATATCATACATACAAATGAATTTTTTTAGATTATCCTTCATACAAATGATATATCAAAAGATTATTCACACTTGTATTTAAACTTTGTATTATACTCCATAAGTAAGAAAAAATTCAAATAACTAAGTTATATTATTAAAATATATGAATATATGCAGTAAAAATAGACAAAAATAAACAATTTCAATCGATAAAATTTTCTTTGAGTCCACTGTCCTACAACAAAAAACAAAAATAAAATACAAAGCAAGCTGAGTAAATATAAATAGCCAACTGAATTTAAGGAGGCTTTCCGAAACAAAAATACTCAATTTCAGTCAGCTTAATTTCGTAGCCTGCTCGATCGAACCACCTCAGAATTCAAAACAGTCAACTAACATATATAAATAAATCAACTATAATTGGCATAGCACTTTGGCACTTTTTTATATGCTTCCAGTCTACTAATATTGACAACGCTCTCGGGAGTAAAATTAAGCTGATCTAGGCCATGAAAATGTGGAATTACCAGTGTCTTGTATGGAGATTATGATTTTAGTGGAAAGTTTTCCAGAACAATGTTTATCTTTTTTCTATTGAGATATGCATTTAAAGCTCCGCTAAAGCTCTACAAAATCCCCGCTACAGCCCCTAGCGTTCTCCGATCGCTGCGCTATTTCAATTTAGCGCTGATGAACAGTAGTACCGCTTTATCCCAGCTATTTTCTGCTACACCCGTTAATTCGATGCTATTAAGCACCCTCTTTGTAATATTAATATATAGAGGATGATTTAACTAGTTCTCTTTTAAAATAAATCAAAAAAGTTAATATAAAAGGCTAATTTTAAGTCATAAGTGCCTTATATATGATAGAAGTATGTAGTAATCCTTGAATTAAGTGTCCATAACAATGATATTCTTTGATTTTATTATATAATATTAATTAATATTCGTTTTCTCTACACAAATGATGCAAGAATGATAATTAATTAATTTTAATTATATAGTTTTACATCTAATTTACATTTTAGCACCTACGTTATATCCTCGCTACTTCCCCAATTTAACCCCGCTACAACTTTTTACACCTCCACCGCTATAGAACCGTCAAGCGCTTTAACTGTACAGTTGTTGAGTATGTGTTGACTAAGAATGGACCATTAGTTAAAACAATTTTAAAACTTGTTGTACATTTTCTACTCAATTTTGGCTTGATTAAGAATGGATACCACTCGTAGATGATTAATGAAGACTGACCATTTATGTTATAAACACGAATGTTGAATGTCGTAAGTTTTTTGAAATAATTATAGTTGTTATCTTAAATGACATAAAAATGATATATCATACATACAAATGATATATCATGCATACAAATGAATTTTTTTAGATTAACCTTCACACAAATGATATATAAAAAGATTATTCATGTTTGTATTTAAACTTTGTATTATACTCCTTAAGTAAGAAAAAATTCAGATAATTAAGTTTATTATTAAAATATATGAATATATGTAGTAAAATAGTCAAAAATATCCAATTTCAATTGATAAAATTTTCTTTGAGTCGATTGATCTACAATAGAAAACAAAATAAAATACAAAGTAACCCGAGTAAACATAAATAGCCAACTGAATTTAAGGAGGCTTTCCAAAACAACAATACTCAATTTCACTCAGCTTGATTTGGTTGCCAGTTCGATCGAACCACCTCAGAATTCAAAACAGTCAATTAACATATATGAATAAATCAACTATAGTTGGCATAGCACTCTGGCACTTTTTTATATGCTTCCAGTCGAATGAATAAATTGCTCAGTCGATTGAACTCAACTAAAAATCATAATTTAGTCTACTAATATAGATAATGCTCTCGGGAACAAAATTAAGCGCATCTAGAGGCCATGAAAATGTGGAATTACCAATGTCTTGTATGGAGATTATGATTTTAGTGGAAAATTTTTAGAACATTGTTTACCTTTTTTCTATTGAGTATGTGTTGACTAAGAATGGACCATTAGTTACAACGGTTTTAAAACTTTGTTGTGCATTTTCTACTCAATTATGGTTTGATTAAGAACGGATACCATTAGTAGATGATTAATGAAGACTGACCATTTATGTTATAAAGGCGAATGTTGAACGTTGTAAGTTTTTGAAACAGTAATAGTTGTTATTATAAGTGACATACAAATGATATGTCATACATACAAATGAATTTTTTTAGATTAACCTTCATACAAATGATATATCAAAAGATTATTCATGTTTGTATTTAAACTTTTTGTTATACTCCTTAAGTAAGAAAAAATTCAAATAACTAAGTTATATTATTAAAATATATGAATATGTGTAGTAAAAAATAGTCAAAAATATACAATTTCAATCGATAAAAATTTCTTTGAGTCGACTGACCTACAATTGAAGACAAAAATAAATTACAAAGCCAGCTAAGTAAATATAAATTGCCAAATGAATTTAAGGAGGCTTTTCAAAACAAAAATACTCAGTTTCACTCAGCTTAATTTGGTAGCCATTTTGATCGAACCACCTCGAAATTCAAAACAGTCAACTAACATATATGAATAAATCAACTGTAGTTGGCATAGCACTCTGGCATCTTTTTATATGCTTCCAGTCAAATGAATAAATCAATTATAGTTTAATTGTCGTACTATGCTAAAGCGTTAACCTGTAGTATGCATGTACAAAAATAATTCGCTGAGCAAATCAGACTGTATTTGTTACTTTTCAGCAAATCGTGTTTTTTTCTTCTAACTTTGTGTACCAATTTCAGGTATTAAAGGTAGCAACGAGACTGTCAAAGAAGCAATCTCTAGCTGCATTTGCGACTTTACAAACAAATGATAAGGCTGCTGGTGTAAAAATCAATGTTACGGGATGTATTAATGTTAGAAGATCCCCTCCGAAGCGTACTGAAATCCAGCCTCAACCCGTTAAAAACCAACCTCTTCCCGATAAAAACCAGCTGCCTTCAAATCTAAGCCCACACCTGATAAAAACCAGCCTTCAAATCTCAACCCTAGCATTAATTCATCCGGATCTCCAAATATTACTCCCATGAACATAGACTCACTCAACGCCATCGATTCCTCGAGCAACCCATATTCTAATTATTGTATTCAAGAAGAAACAACAAGGAGAAAAAAGGGAAAATCAGTGATGTAAACATTTACTTTGAAGCCGAATGAGAGGGATGAGTTTGAATTCAACGATCGAGGTCAACCAGTGGGCTCCAACTCTAAGCACTTATCATCCTATCTTGTTACCTTAGCAAGGGAGATGGTACATTTGACCATTTCAGATTGGAAAAAAGTAGATGTAGACTTAAAGAAAGATATACGGACTTGTATTCAGGTATGAAATATGCTATTATAAATGTCCCACTATTATACTCGTTATAATTAAGCTTGATTTTTCTTGATATTTTGTAGAGTTTTAATGGACTTGATTTTTCTTGATATTTTGTATTATTCATCACTATAGCATATGCTTTAATGATACTGAAACAGTTTGCAATTTTTTGATAGGGATGAAACTGTCATTTGGATCTAGACCTGTTATGCTCAATCGTATTTAGGAATGATATTAGATCATCCAAGGTTTTCATCTATTTAGGTTATTGCTTTAGGTTGTTTTACTTTTAAGTGGTGCAAATAGATTTTCTATATCACAATTTGATTTCTTATGCAAACTATAATGATCAATGGTATGTTCTAGTTCATTATGCAATAGTAATGCTCAATGATGACGACGATAACTCAGATTCAAACGAGTGGTTCGTGTTTTGTTCAAAGGCGTTCATAAAATAGTTCATGTTTTGTAAAAAAGATTATATGTTTCATGTTTTTTACCAAAGCATGGGCCTTTTACACAATGTAGAATATGTACCATAAATTTTTGTTTGGACATTTGTGATAGGATTACAAAAACATTCACCGGAACTAATAAATAAGTTATAACTACCATTTTGAAGGTGTTTGGTCGTACCATATGACCTCTTTTATTTGCACTGTTATATGAATTAATAATTGATCTAGTTTTAAATTAAATGTGTAGTTCAGTGAACAAACTAGTAGGTGAAAAAAAACGTTATGAGTATCCTATATCTAGCTTGCAGGATTGTATTTCTATCTACATACTTTTGATTGATACATATATACACATTGAAACTGTAATGACCCGAACTTCCCCGTAAAGGAAAGCCCGGATTGAGTTGAGAACACGACAAATCAGAACACAAACAGAAGAACATTTCATTGCTTATAACAACAATTTACGTCAAAGTGCAAGAATATACAGATTATGAACAAGTAATATACATTTGATAAATGTCAGAGATTTACAAATTACAATGCAGCGGGAAATAATACAAAACACAACTGAAAGAGATACACGGATACAGAGCTTTCCTAATATCATTCCAGCTATAAATCAGGATCCTATGAATATAAATCTGCAAAACCAAAACTACTAGCTACCCGTGTGGAAAATAGGGGCACCCAGAGTTTAGGTTAAAACAATAAACTCCAGGTCAGTCATGTGACTGGTGTGAGAACTAAAACAGTTATTTAAAACTTAACTTTAAAATATAGTATATTAAGGGACCATGCCATATAACATGGAATGGGTTTCCTCCCAAGAATACTGGTGCATAGAATAAACAGCGCAATGCTTTTTGAAAAAATGAAGCTTTTATAAGACCCAGGGCCCATCACACAATGAAACGCAAGCCGGAGGATAGAGTTTTACCTTATAATAGCCAAGCATGCTTGGTACGTTTAAAACAAATCATTTTGATACTATTATAGTGTAAATTGTATAAAACAACTTCAAATATAAATCTACCAATCATAGGCGGCATGGGTACTATCCATCATGTCGCCAATACTAGGCTCTACAGATAAAACCGAAATGTCACATATTGGAAATTGGATTTCCGTCATGAGTCGAGGCAAGGGATGTACTCCTCGCCGGCTTCGAGACACTCCAGCAAGTGCCTCAGGATCTCCCGCAGAAGACCCCTGGATCCTCCAAGGCCGGTCCACACAAAGCTATGCTATGTTAAAGTCGTGCTTTGATCATTAACCACAAGACTCCGTTTTTCAATAGAAGTCTTGATCATTTGCATCTCAGCATGCCACACAGGCAATTCATGCCATGCGACTGATATCTATCAATATATAACTGATAGTATTTTCAAAACATTAGATTTTGAAAACACTTCCTTTTCAATATTCATTATAAAGATGAATAAAATCGATATAAATATCATTCACGTCAAAATGACGTTAATCTAATCAACACGACTTTGTATATTTAAATATTTTCGTGTCCATCCCAAATCGGACATCAAAATCAGATTTTGATCTTTTACTGAATATTATTTTAAAATATTCATTATTTTAAAATACTCATTATTTTAAAATATTCATTCTTTCTGAACTGGAATCAGACATAGTCAATTACCATATAATGCTATTTATATGGATTTCATACAACACATGAACACAATAATAATCAAAATCAAACAACCATCATCCGGAGTGCATTACACAACTGCATAAGCGTTAAATATAAATAATTAACGCTTACAACAGCTTGTCAACCCATCGATTGACATACAACTAAATATTGGGATTAGTGTATGTAAAGTATCATCCCAATACCCGTGTGGGGTTTCAATCAATCAAACACATATTTTATTTGTGCGGTTGGGCGATGTGTAAATGTAACGACCCGACTTTTTGCCCGATTCTCGCCGGTAATTAAACCAACTTAAATCGTTCATAAAGACGGATGGTTATAAGTACTAACATATTTGAACACAAGTAACAGAACTTTTTCATTTCATTACAAAAAATTTCATTAGAGTTACAAATAAATCAGAGTATACCATAAGCTTAGCGGAACCAAATGCTCACAGCGGAAGAAGTAAAACCAAAGAACTCTATCTCCAAACTGAATCCGGCTCAAAAGACTAAACCTGCAAACTAAACTACTAGCTGCCCGTGCTAAATTATGGGAACCCAGAATTTAGATAAGGGAACAATAAACTCCAGGTCATTCGTGGGACTAGTGTGAGAACTCAAAAAGGTTATTATTTCGGGTTTATTTTAAAGTTGGGAAAATTCACCGGACCACGCCGCTAACATAGAACGGGTTTACTCCATGTGAATTCCAGTGCACAGAAATTCGTAATGACTTTGGAAAATGAAGCTGTCATAAGCTCGTCCCATATCACACAATGCAAACGCACAACAGATGGGCGAGTTTTGTCTTATGGTAACCAAAAATGATTTTATATGGGAAAATTCTCTTTTAATACTATCATTAGTGCATAGTGCCGAAAACCATTTCGCAAACAAATATATTAATCTTATCAAGCATAGTGACTATGCCAAAATATATAGTTTATAAGCAAATCGAATGACTCGTATTGGTTATTGGGTTTTCCAACATGATGGTTCCTGGCACGAAAGATCATTGGAGGATACGAAGCTAAGTATTCCCAGATAACATCCAGACATCGGACACTGAATATAGCACAAAAGTATATATCCCAGATAACATCCAGACATCGGACACCGTATATACTTTATTCCCTCGGGTTTCGAGGTAGATCTACCGCCGCAGCTTTCGATTTTCACTAGAGATTATATATACAACCTAACCGCCAGTTTACCATCAATCCGGGGTGTGAGGTTTGTCGAGGTCATGACATACACAAAGCTACGCTTCGATAAGCCATGCTTTGATCATCACTAGCTCGTTTAAAAACTTGAGTATGCCACATTGACAATTCACGACATGTCACTGATTTCTATAAACACATACCCTCTAAGTTCGTATGTCTTAGAGACAAGAATAGTATATTGCCACGAGTCTGATATATATTAACAGAAATCAGTACTACGCAGCCAATTTCAATGTCAGACACACAATACATACAAGTACGTTCTGGGTCTGAACGTAACAACAGTCCGAAAATCTACAAATATATTCAGATCTCATGCCACTTATAACCTTGTATTGGGTGATCAGCCCAAACAAGACATCAGCAAACAATCTAAACAAATCAAAGATTATCGGTCTTCACTTATCGATTTCCAAGTCTTCAATTTCTTTATAACGTCGTATTATTACTTGGATTGGTTTTCAAAATATTTGATCCTTGTCTTTCCAAGTAATAAGCGCATTTCAAAATAATGGTTATGGATCATATTGGATTTCCCATTTTAAATCTCCTGCCAAATCGTTATTAATTCACTCAAGGTTGGATTTATTCCAGTCTCCCTACACCCCGTTATCGCTTTAACCCTTCCGTGAAATTCGATATTCATTTTCAAACCTTATAGTCCCAAAATATAGTTCTTCCATTCATTGTCATAAATTTCATAAGTTTACAAAATTTACCAAGACTTAAATTGGTTTGGATTCCATTTACGATAATTCAAACAATTCATATTTCAAAATAGACATACTTTCCATATCAAATATCGCAATCATTCCACCCGTTTATATTCAACATATAATATATTTCTTATCGAGATATCATAATCTTTTCAAAGTTGGTTTATATTCAAAGGAAAATATATTTTACTTTAAATCTCAACTTGAATCAATGGATTAAATCGAGAGCAATTCCAATTTAGGAAAATTTTATAATTATTTAAAATAACCTAAAAAATAGAAAATCTAAAGTAACCCTTTTATGAGTATATATATATTAATATAATTAGAGTAAAATAAAAATAATTTAAATCACTATATACATATATATATTAATTGATTTACTAAAATAATCTTTAAATATTAAATAAATAATTGATAATATAATATACTTTATTTTAAACTATAGGTATGTGTATATATATATAATTAACTCTATAAAACCATAATTGTTTCCTTCTTCCCATTTTTTTTAAAAAAATTAAAGAGAATTATTAATTCATCTTTAAATAATTAAATATGAATAATCAAATTATATTCAAATTTAATTCCAAATTTTTATAATTCATATAAATCCGTTTATTTGATTTCCACTACGATTGTAGTAACCCGTAACTTCCCCGGTAAGGAAAGCACGAATTGCTTTGAGGACAACACACATCGGAATGCAAACAGAAGAACATTTCATTGTTTATTACAACAATTTCATCAGATACAAGAATATACAGAGTATGAATAAACAAAATACATTCGATAAATATCAGAGATTACAATAAATTACATAGCAGCGGAAAAACAATACAAAACCAACTGAAAGTGATACACGAATAGAGAGCTTTCCGAGCATCTTTCCAGCCGTAAATCAGGATGCTGTGAATATAAATCTGCAAAACCAAAACTACTAGCTTCCCGTACGGAAAATAAGGGCACCCGGAGTTTAGGTTAAAACAATAAACTCCAGGTCAGACATGTGACTGGTGTGAGAACTAAAACAGTTATTAATCTTTATTTTTAAAGTTAGGTAAATCAAGGGACTACGCCGTATAACACGGAATGGCTTTCTACCCCAAGAATACCAGTGCGTATAACAATAGCGCAATGCTAAATAAAGAAAATGAAGCTATTATAAGACCCAGGTCCCATCACACAATGCAACGCAAGCCGGAGGATAGGGTTTTTACCTTATAATAGCCAAAAATGCTTGGTACGTGAAATTTCATCTTTTATTATTACTATAAGTGAAGAAAACAATTTCAATCATAAGTATTAATCATAGACGGCATAAGTGTCTCATACCACTGTGTTGCCATACTAGGCTCTACAAATAAAACTGAAAGTCATGTATTGGAAATTGGACTCCATCATGAGTCGAGGCAAGGGGCAAGCTCCTCTCCGATTCGAGACACTCTAGCAAATGTCTCAGGACCACACACAGTGATCCCTTGGAACCTCCAAGGCCGGTCCTCTCTTACTTTTGAGGATTAGTTATTCTTGTACACACGTTTCCCGATCCTATAGGACCTATATGATGGTCTGTACGTCGGCCCACATAGTGCCGATTATCGACCATATATTCGAGGCGCCTCGCATTCCAACAATCACATAGGTAAAAAGTATATAAATGTCAGGGCTGGTTGGTCACTGACATCACCCATAGCTAGAAAGAAATGTTGTGCACTCCTTGGGTCCTTATCCCGTTTTTGACTCATACCGAGGTGTGAGGCACGTGAATTAACGCTATACACAAAGCAATGCCACACAGGCCGTGCTTTGATCATCAACCACAAGACTTTGCTTTTCAACAGAAGCCATGATCATCTGCCACTTAGGCATACCACACAGGCAATTCACTCCAAGCGACTGATGTCCATCGATATACAACCTCCGAGCTCGTACGTCTCAGAGAAGGGCGTTAAGCAAGAGAATAAATTCTCCGTCGCCAAACAGATGTATATTTAATATCTACACAGAATAAAATCCAATGTCAGACACACAGTCCATTTACAAGTTCATTCTAGGTCTGAACGAAACCGGAGGCACTTTCCTCGCATATGCATCGATCTCCAAGTACATCTGGGCGATCACCAACTGATTCCCTCCTCTTGGGTGTACAGCCCAATCAAGATCATCAATAATCACCCAAACGATGTGAAGACTTCCGGTCTTCAACCACCGTCTTCATCTTTGACTTATCGTCGAATCGGTTATTCAGAATGGGTATAAACCCAGCCTTTCTGGATAACCCGCGTATAAAATAAACAAATGTTACACAAACCCAACATACGCCTCATTCCTATTCAGAATATTCTTTTATTCCAATATTCACATTCTTAGGGAAAGGTTCCAATTAATTTTATCGAAGATAAATTCTTCTAAATTTATTCTTTAATCTTCCTTTGGATATCATTTCAAACCATGTTAAGGTTTTCCAAACTAGTCGGGATTAGCGAACCACACCGAAGTAATTATTTATTTTATTTCCAAATCCCAACCTATTCATCCCATGGAGCAAAATTGGTAATACTCCATATCTAACACCATGGTGTTATCGGTAAATATTAATTACCATTTTACGTTCAAATCTAATTAAAGATTTAACTATCGCTTTGGAGCAAAACTGGTGATACTCCATCCTCGATCACTTTAATCTAATTAAAGATTCATTAAAACTCCACTTAGTTTTAATCTTCTCAAAAATCAATATCCTACCCTTAACTGGGTTAAAGAACCAATGTCAAATAAAACACGATTCACGATAAACCCAAAATCACTTTCTATTGTTAATCGGGTTAAAGAACGGGTGTTATTCAAAACACCGCTCACGATAAACCCCAAAAACCAATTCAAATTCAATTCCAATTAAATACTAATTAACTGGACAATTTCACTAAATATTAATTAAAAGATTTATTCTTTTCTAAACTAGGTTCAAGAACAGTGTTATTTAAGACACCATTCACGACGAACCCCAAAATCCCGTTTGATATTAAATACAAGGCTCTGAATAGAAAATATACCGGCTTATATTCAATATCAAATTCTGAAACCAACAAATATCGTATTGGAAATAACGACATAAAGTATATCTTTCAAATTTCCACAACCATATCTGTATAATCACGAAATCCAACATCGAAATATTCCAAAGACAATTTTGATTCAAATCCATTCCAATTCAATTATTGGAAATTCTGGTTATTTTCAAAACCATTTCAAATCCAATTTATTTA
The DNA here is from genome assembly GCA_030737875.1 of Allium sativum. Classification (NCBI taxonomy): domain Eukaryota; kingdom Viridiplantae; phylum Streptophyta; class Magnoliopsida; order Asparagales; family Amaryllidaceae; genus Allium; species Allium sativum. The sequence goes on along the minus strand of CM060909.1, from coordinate 670,431,009 downwards.
TTTTAAAAATAAATGGAATTACAATTCTAGTTCAAAACTAGTTCATTTCGATAAGAATCTATTTTTATCTTTTCAAATATGGAATTTTTCATCCCAATTCTTCACAAATCAGTCCTTATGATTTTACACAAATTATTACTATTTTTAATAATTTTATCAAGGCCCGTACAGTCGATTTCCATCAACGGCCATCGAACTGCACTTACAGCGACCTTTTCCAAATTTGATTTGGACATAATTTCAAATCCAACAATTAGATTTCAAATCTCTAATATTCTTAGAAAGCTCTTTTCGATACGAACCCACCGGTTCCGGTTTTAGGAGAATCCGACGGTCGGATCTCCCGTAATGTCCATTCAAAGTCAATGGTCGTAATTCATGAACTGCCGCAGCGTGGCGCGTTCTATTCAGGCCATTATATATATAATATATATACATTATATATATTTCGTCGATTTCCTTTTACAACGTATTTTATAAATCGTTTTAAATTCATTTTCGAAACGATTTCAACTTCATACTCAATTTCGAATCAAAATTGGATATTCCACATCATCGCTATACAAATGATAATATTTTCAAAACGTTATATTTTGAAATCACTTCCTTTTCTATACTCATTATAAAAACGAATATAATTGATATAAATATCGTTCGCGTCAAAATGGCGCATCTCTAATCAACACGGCTTTATATATTTCAATAACTTCGTTATTTTATTCAACAAATGAATATTTATTCTATTCAACACATGAATCTATATTTCTTTCAACACATGAATATTTATTTTTCTTTCAATACATGAATATTCTCAACACATGAGCATCGTCAACACATTACTATTAATGTTATTTAACATATTTTATAAAATTGTGATAAAGATGTAAATTTTATTGTTTAAAATATTTTACTCAACACATGATATTTTCAACACATGAATATTCTCAACACATGAGCATCGTCAACACATGACTATTTATTCTATTCAACACAAGAATCTTTATTTTATAATATTCTTTATTTTCCCAATTGGAACGAGGTTCAATCAATTACCATATAATGTTAATTATATGGATTCCATACAACACATGTATATAATAGCAACGATAAATAAACAACCATCATCCAAAGTGCACCACACAACTGCATAAGCATTAAATATAAATAATTAATGCTTACACAGTCTGTCGACCAATCGATCGACATACAACTAAGTAATTGGGATTAGCGTACGCCAAATATCATCCCAACACCCATGTGGGGTTTCAATCCACTAACACCAAATATTATTTGTGCAGTTGGGTGACGTGTAAAATTTATCGTCCCAATCAATGTCCTTCAAATAGGTGTACATAAACAAACCGTCCAGTTTGTAGATGAATATTTATTTATTCACATTCACGTTAAAAATTATATTTTTAATGATAAAATATTTATTTCAACACATGAATATTTTATTATCCATTTCACATCAACATCACAACAAACTTCACAACACATCAAACAAGCATACAAGTTGTCTATGGTCTGTCGACGATGGGTGTCGGGTGCTGCTAAGCACCGTCTGCATCCTAGTATATAATTTAACTAGAAAACAAGATTTAAAGTGAGAAGTTCTCACCGACTAGCTAAACCAATACACCGTGACTCTTCATATGTAGAAATCTTCGTCGCGCTCGCCTTTTGTCATTTTCATTGTCCGTAGCCACTACATATATAAAAATCACATTTTTATATTGTTGCTATGTATATAAAAATCACATTTTTATATTCATTCTATATGGATAAAAATCACATTTTTATACTGCTATAATATAGATAAAAAAAATCAATTTTTACATCGCTACTATATAGATAAAAATTCTATTTTTACAACGGTGTTCATATAATAGAGATCATATTTTTACCATGCTAACTTCATAATAAAAATTATATTTTTATATCGCTGTTCTTCTAATAAAGATTAAATTTTTATTACGCTACGTATATAAAGATCAAATTTTTACTAACTATAGAATATAAAAATCGTATTTTTATTCTTTCTATAATATAAAAATCAAATTTTTATTATCTTTACGATATAAAAATCATATTGTTATATTCGCTATTACTTCATAAAAATTATATCTTTATCGAATATAAAAATCAAATTTTTCTATTCTAAAAAAATTCAATCTTTCTATTATTAACAACCCAATCCTTATCAAATTTTCATTTCTAAATAAAAGTTATATTTTTATAACCTTATCTAGATGGTAAGACTCACCTTTTCAACCACCTAAATAAATAAAACAATAATAAGGAAGACTTACGGTGGTCTATGGGGGAGCTGATGCGTTCACTGGAGGGGGGTGGCAGTTCACGTCGGAGTTGGGTGGTGGCCGGCTACTGATGGCGGCGGAGGAATGGTTTTGGCAATGGAGGGCGGAGCACCGGTTTTGGGCGATAGGGTTTTGGGGGTGGTGGGAATCGAGGCGAGAAAGGAAGAGCGAGGGGAGGTCGGAGTTGCTGCGGAGGTCGGCGGTGAGGTCCGGGAGGGTGGCGGCGATCGCGATGGTGGCGTAGAAGGGGGGCTTCAGCGTTCCATCTTTTTCTTTTCTTTTTCAAAAATCGATCTAAACTGATAAGGAGAGGGGGAGGGAATATAGGAAAATATATATTATTATTATTATTTAATTATTTCAAAAAAGTACCTTTTTATTTTGACCTCGAAACGAGATCCACCGCCTGTCCTCCCTAGCTAATTACCCCCATTCCGAACACAATGGGATATGTATCGTAAGCTGATTCAATAGTTTCGATCAGTTTTCATCAAAATTAAAATATAACTCTATATATTGAATTTGAACGCACATTTCAATTTACCGGGGCCACATACAGACTTTATAAATTTCCGAAAAATATTTTCTAGCTTCATATTGACGATACAGTCCTAACAAAACCAATTTCGTCAAATTCTGAGACCATTTGAAAAATGGTCATTTTCCAGTCGATTAAAATCAATTGAAACTGGTCAAACGTGTTTTCCTATGCCACGCTCACATATTGATTCAAAAAATTACGAATTTTGGAATTTAGCAATAATTTGACATCACGGATCCAACAAAAGTGGCTTCGTCGAAAACCGAGGTCGTTTGCTAAACTCCCATTTTTAAGGGCCAGAATTCAATAGTGACTATTCTGAATTTTCAACTGGACATAACTTTTTATCCCCGCTATGAATTTTTGATTTTTTTGGGTTAGTTGGAACGATATTCTCAAATAGATTCTAATATTTTTTTGTTTCGCCAAAATCCGGTTTATTTTGCACCCGGTACATTCTTTTAAACTTTGAAATCGAATTATCGAACTACCGCACCATTTTCAATTCCTTTTATAATTATAAATAATTATTTATATTCTAACAATGATTCGAATAAATATATACGTTCTAATTCTATTCAAAATAAATTTCTCGTCGTCATTATTTAAAATAATTCATTTTAAATATTCAAAATTCACTAAAATTGCCAAAATAAAAATTTTAAATTGGCTCAGATTTTCCGGGTTATTATAATCTCCCCCACTTAAAACTTTTCGTCCCCAAAAAGGAACGAAGCCTAAAGTTGTTTTACAAACCAACTCAACTTCCATTATTTTCATTACGGCTTAAGTTCTTCAACTTTTCAGTTTCTATGAACTTTTCAAATTTCTCAAAAATTTGGCTAACACCCTAAATTTTCGAAAAATTTCGCCATAACCTCCCTTTCGGGATATTTCAAATAGCCTCCCATGACCCTCATCAATCCAAAAAGAAAAAGAAACAGCCAAGCGGCTAGCCAAGCGGCTAGCCAAGCGGCTAGCCAATCGGCTCATAAAATCATCCAAACCTAATAAATTTGTAAACATGTACCTATTTGTCGGGCAAACAATTTTATTCCTCTGCTCTAGCCTCCTTGCTATGACCTATTCAATGGAAGTACATGTATATGCATGCATTTGTAATCATTTTTCTTACAGTTCAATATTTGATTCAATTTGGCATAATGGTTCAAAATTATCAAACCAATAATCAAACAACACAACCATCACTCAATTAGTGGATTAACATTTCAAATTCATAATTTATATATATATATATATATACAGAAAATCATGTTTTTGATGCCAAATTACAACAATAAACCTATCTAGTTTTGGTTCTCACACCAGTCTAATGGAAATATATAGAAATCCCACTTTCGAAACACGAACATAAATATTGGTGACGGAGCTCCATCATCAAAATCATCTCCGAGCGACTAGAGTGTGATTCTATACCTATCCAGTATATTAAAACTTCGAACATACGTTCATGACGCGTATATGCAAAATCTTTATATACTCGATTGTCCATATTCAATACAAATAAAATATTCAAATACGTATACTTGAATTTAACTTTCAAAACAAAATTTGCTTTCAATTTTATATTTCAAAATTTTCACTCTTCACACTCGTTCTAGGATACTACTGATCCTATCTCTAACGAGTTATTCTCATTGGATATTACTAATCCAATCGCTAATGAATTCTTCCGTATGGTTCTAATGTGTCTTGTTCTGGAGCTCTGTAAACCAAAGCTCTGATACCAAATGTAGTAACCCGTAACTTCCCCGGTAAGGAAAGCATGAATTTCTTTGAGGACAACACACACCGGAATGCAAACAGAAGAACATTTCATTGTTTATTACAACAATTCCATCAGATACAAGAATATACAGAGTATGAATAAACAAAATACATTCGATAAATATCAGAGATTACAATAAATTGCATAGCAGCGGAAAAACAATACAAAACACAACTAAAAGTAATACATGGGTACAGAGCTTTCCGAGCATCGTTCCAGCCGTAAATCAGGATCCTGTGAATATAAATCTGCAAAATCAAAACTACTAGTTGCCCGTGCGGAAAATAAGGGCACTCAGAGTTTAGTTTAAACAATAAACTCCAGGTCTGTCATGTGACTGGTGTGAGAACTAAAACATTTATTAATCTTTATTTTTAAAGTTAGGTAAATCAAGGGACTACGCCGTATAACACGGAATGGCTTTCTACCCCAAGAATACCAGTGCGTATAACAATAGCGCAATGCTAAATAAAGAAAATGAAGCTATTATAAGACCCAGGTCCCATCACACAATGCAACGCAAGCCAGAGGATAGGGTTTTTACCTTATAATAGGAAAAAATGCTTGGTACGTGAAATTTCATCTTTTATTATTACTATAAGTGAAGAAAACAATTTCAATCATTAGTATTAATCATAGACGGCATAAGTGTCTCATACCACTGTGTTGCCATACTAGGCTCTACAAATAAAACTGAAAGTCATGTATTGGAAATTGGATTCCATCATGAGTCGAGGCAAGAGGCAAGCTCCTCTCCGATTCGAGACACTCTAGCAAATGTCTCAGGACCACACACAGTGATCCCTTGGAACCTCCAAGGCCGGTCCTCTCTTACTTTTGAGGATTAGTTATTCTTGTACACACGTTTCCCGATCCTATAGGACCTATATAATGGTCTGTACGTCGGCTCACATAGTGCCGGTTATCGACCATATATTCGAGGCGCCTCGCATTCCAACAATCACATAGGTAAAAAGTATATAAATGTCAGGGATGGTTGGTCACTGACATCACCCATAGCTAGAAAGAAATGTTGTGCACTCCTTGGGTCCTTATCCTGTTTTTGACTCATACCGAGGTGTGAGGCACGTGAATTAATGCTATACGCAAAGCTATGCCACACAGGCCGTGCTTTGATCATCAACCACAAGACTTTGCTTTTCAACAGAAGCCTTGATCATCTGCCACTTAGGCATGCCACATAGGCAATTCACTCCAAGCGACTGATGTCCATCGATATACAATCAAGGGACCACGCTGTATAACACGAAACGGGTTTTTACCCCAAGAATACCCGTGCGTATAACAACAGCGCAATGCTAAATAAAGAAAATGAAGCTATTATAAGATCCAGGTCCCATCACACAATGCAACGCAAGCCGGGGGATAGGGTTTTTACCTTATAATAGCCAAAAATGCTTGGTACGTGAAATTTCATCTTTTATTATTACTATAATTGAAGAAAACAATTTCAATCATAAGTATCAATCATAGACGGCATAAGTGTCCCATACCACTATGTCGCCATACTAGGCTCTACAAATAAAATCAAAAGTCACGTATTGGAAATTGGATTCCATCATGAGTCGAGGCAAGGGGCAAGCTCCTCTTTGATTCGAGACACACTTGAAAATGTCTCAGGACCACACACAGCGATCCCTTGGAACCTCCAAGGCCAGTCATCTCTTACTTTTGAGGATTAGTTATTCCTGTACACACGTTTCTCGGTCCTATAGGAGCATATAATGATCTGTACATCGGCTTTCATAGTGCCAGTTATCGACCATATATTCGAGGTGCCTCGCATTACAACAACCACACAGGTAAAAAGTATATAACTGTCAGGGCTGGTAAGTCACTGACACCACCCTTTGCTAGAAAGAAACGTCATGCACTCCTTGGGTCCTTATCCCGTTTTTGACTCATACTGAGGTGTGAGGCTCGCGAATTAACGCTATACACAAAGCTATGCCACACAGGCCGTGCTTTGATCATCAACCACAAGACTTTGCTTCTCAACAGAAGCCTTGATCATCTGCCACTTAGGCATGCCAAACAGGCAATTCACTCCATGCGACTGTTGTCCATCGATATACAACCTCTGAGCTCGTACGTCTCGAGAAGGGCGTCAAGCAAGAGAATAAATTCTCCGCCGCCAAATAGATGTATATTTAATAGAGATCAATCTACACAGAATAAAATCCAATGTCAGACACAATGTCCATTTACAAGTTCGTTCTAGGTCTAAACGAAACCGGAGGCACTTTCCTCGCATAACCATCGATCTCCAAGTACGTCTGGACGATCACCAACTGATTCCCTCCTCTTGGGTGTACAGCCCAATCAAGATCATCAATAATCATCCAAACGATGTGAAGACTTCCGGTCTTCAACCACCGTCTTCATCTTCGACTTATCGTCGAATCGGTTATTCAGAATGGGTATAAACCCGACTTTTCTGGATAACCCGCGTATAAAATAAACAAATGTTACACAAACCCAACATACGCCTCATTCCAATTCAAAATATTCTTTTATTCCAATATTCACATTCTTAGGGAAAGGTTCCCATTAATTTTATCGAAGATAAATTCTTCTAAATTTATTCTTTAATCTTCCTTTGGATATCATTTCAAACCATGTTAAGGTTTTCCAAACTAGTCGGGATTAGCGAACCACTTCGAAGTAATTATTTATTTTATTTCCCAGTCTCAACCTATTCATCCCAAGGAGCAAAACTGGTAATACTGCATATCTAACACCACGGTGTTATCGGTAAATATTAATTACTATTTCACGTTCAAATCTAATTAAAGATTTAACTATCGCTTTGGAGCAAAACTGGTGATACTCCATCCTCGATCACTTTAATCTAACTAAAGATTAATTTAAACTTCACTTAGTTTTACTCTTCTCAAAAATCAATATCCTACCTTTAACTGGGTTAAAGTACCAATGTCACATAAAACACGATTCACGATAAACCCAAAATCACTTTCTATTGTTAATCGGGTTAAAGAACGGGTGTTATTCAAAACACCGCTCACGATAAACCCCAAAAACCAATTCAAATTCAATTCCAATTAAATACTAATTAACTGGACAATTTCACTAAATCTTAATTAAAAGATTTATTCTTTTCTAAACTGGGTTCAAGAACAGTGTTATTTAAGACACCATTCACGACGAACCCCAAAATCCCGTTTGATATTAAATACAAGGCTCTGAATAGAAAATATACCGGCTTATATTCAAATCAAATTCTGAAACCAACAAATATCGTATTGGAAATAACGACATAAAGTATATCTTTCAAATTTCCACAACCATATCTGTATAATCACGAAATCCAACATCGAAATATTCCAATGATAATTTCGATTCAAATCCATTCCAATTCAATTATTGGAAATTCTAGTTATTTTCAAAACCATTTCAAATCCAATTTATTTATTTTAAAAATAAATGGAATTACAATTCTAGTTCAAAACTAGTTCATTTCGATAAGAATCTATTTTTATCTTTTCAAATATGGAATTTTTCATCCCAATTCTTCACAAATCATTCCTTATGATTTTACACAAATTATTACTATTTTTAATAATTTTATCAAGGCCCGTACAGTCAATTTCCATCAACGGCCATCGAACTACACTTACAGCGACCATTTCCAAATTTGATTTGGACATAATTCCAAATCCAACCGTTAGATTTCAAATCTCTAATATTCGTTAGAAAGCTCTTTTCGATACGAACCCACCGGTTCTGTTTTTAGGAGAATCCGACGGTCGGATCTCCCGTAATGTCCATTCAAAGTCAATGGTCGAAATTCATGAACTGCCGCAGCGCGGTGCGTTCTATTCAGACCATTATATATATATATATATATATATATATAATATATTATATATTATATATATTTCGTCGATTTCCTTTTAAAACGTATTTTATAAATCGTTTTAAATTCGTTTTCGAAACGATTTCAATTTCGTACTCAATTTCGAATCAAAATTGGATATTCCACATCATCGCTATACAAATGATAATATTTTCAAAACGTTTATTTTTGAAATCACATCCTTTTCTATATTCATTATAAAAACGAATATAATTGATATAAATATCGTTCGCGTCAAAATGGTGCATCTCTAATCAACACGACTTTATATATTTCAATAACTTCGTTATTCTATTCAACAAATGAATATTTATTCTATTCAACACATGAATCTATATTTCTTTCAACACATGAATATTTATTTTTCTTTCAACACATGAATATTCACAACACATGAGCATCGTCAACACATGACTATTTATGTTATTTAATATATTTTATAAAATTTTGATAAAGATGTAAATTTTATTGTTTAAAATATTTTACTCAACACATGATATTTTCAACACATGAATATTCTCAACATATAAGAATCGTCAACACATGACTATTTATTCTATTCAACACATGAATCTTTATTTTATATTATTCTTTATTTTCCCAATTGGAATGAGGCCCAATCAATTACCATATAATGTTAATTATATGGATTACATACGACACATGTATATAATAGCAACGATAAGTAATCAACCATCATCCAAATTGCACCACACAACTGCATAAGCATTAAATATAAATAATTAACGCTTACACAGTCTGTCGACCAATCGATCGACATACAACTGAATAATTGGGATTAGTGTAACGCCCCACCCCGAGACCCACCCTAATAAAGAGCATTAACAAGTAATGCCATCTATTAGAGCGGAGAATAGGGCTTGATAGGAGCGACCATTCGTAGATTTGCATTAACAAGTCTTAAGTACGTCAGTGATGTACTCTCTGTTTTTTTTCTTCTTTCTATGTGGCTCGACATACTTAATACTTGTGTAATACAACTCTACGACGGCTATAGGATCAGCTCAGAACATCGTACATTTACATACACAATTACAGCTTACAGAACAGTTTACATATTATTACAACAATAGAATACAACAAATACATGTGCTACAAACAAATGGTTATACATAATCCGTTACTTATATAATTAGATACACATTAAAGAATACACTCAAAACTCGGATACATAACAAGGAATAGCGACAGGAGAGATAGTCCAGTAGTGATATACCCAAACTCCAAGCACGATAACTAAACCTGAAACATCTCGGTCTGACCCGAGGAATACACACACGGGTCAGTCTAACTTGCAAGAGTATAAGTTATATAAGAACAATAAGTAATTAAATCACTAAGGTGGATATTCCTTTAGGACACAAAAGAATAAGATGGAACAATACACTGCAAGGTTAAATTCATATAAAGTATTCATAGGAATAACTTTTGAAGTTCACAAGATAAAGACATAGAACCACAAAACCCCAAATTCACTAAAATCACTAAATCACGGAGTCCTGAAAAAAAAAATTTGAAAAGATTTTAAATATCACAAATAAAATCTTAATAGATACAAAACACAAAACCACAGACGATGGATCCATCACAAAATGGCTAGCTGATGTTATGCCTGCACGTGCTATCACACAGGATGGCGCAAAGCCATAGCCAGTACTATATCATACAGATTGGGTACCCGAATGACACGAAGGTCCACAGAACCACACAGGATTAACACAAAGGTCCACACAGGATTGACCCGAAGGTCTAGTACTGGCGGTCACACAGGAATGTGTCACAGACTCTCAGATAGTAACCCGAAAAGTGAAAATAGTGTGTCACATACCACACATTCTCACTTAACGGTTCACAAACTGTAAGTCAGCTTCACATCTGAAAAAACAAAAGTCACAAGAAATCACTGAAATCACAAAAACACTGGGAAAGCACTGAGATTTGAAAAGACAAAAAGGCACAAGAAATCACTGAAATCACATAAATACTGAGAAGCATTGAGATATATTGCTTCAATCGGACGTATATGGGATGAATATATATCGTATACCATCACGTCCCATACCGTAGGGTTTACGATATCATTCATTCTCCAACACGTCTTCTCGAAGGGTGGTAGTACACGTGATTCTTATATTAAAACATGCATAATAAAGTAGTTTGAACAAAAATAAGGTTTCATAGAAATATGTTAAAACCCGTAAAGTTTGGGAATACTTGTTAAAATAAGATTTCTAATGTATTTATAAAACCTTATCAAGGCAATATTTTGTTTTAAAACAATAATTTCATACTTGAAAATTTTCGAAAGCGATTTATAAAAAAAAACAATGCATGTGTCACGGAGTCACAAAAGATAGTTGTTGATTTTCTCCAGAGACAACAGTACAAAACCACAATTTTGAACTTGTTAATCATAAAACCATTGTAGATTCAACAAATGAAACTTGTAGTTCACGATATGAGAATTCCAAAACCATATAATAATAATGATTTCGATCAAGAACGAGAGAGTTATGATCAAAACGGTTTCAGCTTAACAAAAAAACATGGCTGTCGATTTTATCTCGAAACAGCAGTACAAAACAACGATTTTAACAATGTTAATCACAAAATCTTGTAAACTGAACAACTGAAACTTGTAGCTCACAGTCTGAGCATTCCAAAACCATATAATAATAAGGATTCTGATCAATAACGAGAGAGTTATGATCGAAACAGTTTCAGCTTAACAAAAAAGCGTAGCTGTCGATTTTTATCTCGAAACAGCAGTATAAAACCACGATTTTAACAATGTTAATCACAAAATCTTGTAAACTAAATAATTGAAACTTGTAGCTCACAGCCTGAGCATTCCAAAAACATATAATAATAAGGATTCCGATCAATAACGAGTTAGTTATGATCGAAATAGTTTTCAGCCAAACATAAACCGCAAAACACTTATGACAAATTCAATGAAACTTAAGATTTCATAGCAAATTACAATAATAAACAGCTGAAACAAGTTAGAATTTGTGTGAGGGAACCCTCACCTAAGATTTGCAGCAAGTTGAAGGAAGTTTAAAAGCTTTTGGAGACCAAATTGCTAAGAGATCCGAGCTTTCTTCCCTAATTTCTCAGCTGCTGCTAATAAGAGTAGAAACCCCAAAATTAACAATTAGAACAAGATAGAAGCCAAGAATTGAAGTTACAATGAAGTTGTCCCAAATTTTCTCGATGAAGAAGGAGGAATTACGTTCTCCTCTGGAGAAACAAGGAGAAACAACGTACTAAAGATTTCTGGAGAAATCTTTTTCTTAACTATGGTACTTAGGCCCAATTAATCCTCTTAAGTCCAATTTCAAGTAATTAGGCCATTAACAATGAAATTTTTCCTTAACGACGCATACTTAAGCTAAAAATGACACAATTTAACATGTTTTTAACACTTTTCTTCCCACTATAAGTATGTCGAGACTAAATTAACATTAAAGAAAAGTAATAAACACGATTTTTACATTATTTTGAACTTTTAACACTTAAAATCATGTTTACAACAAATTTCCACACTTTTATACAAAACACAATCTTTTTAAAACAATTTATGTAAATTTCACAAAACTTTGAATTTGAATATATCAATAACGCCATAATCCTGCATAATTCACCAAAATTACATTTTCTATATATTTTATTAATACTTTTGGAACAATTTCTATTAATTATTCAAATTAAATATCTTATGCTTATTAAAATTCTCAAAATTTCTTATCATACAAATTTTGACATAATTTTGCTAAACTATGTTTCTTTTAATCACCGAAGTTTTCAACGCATACTTTCTCAACTTTTAATAAATCCCAAGCCTCAAATTAATCACTAAAATGATTAATCCTTTTCTTTTTCTTTACATCAATATTTTAAACTTACATCAAACTTTACGAAATATAGATATTTTGACAAAATTTACACAACAACAAAAATTTTAACCACATTATAATTTAAAGCAAGTTCTACATGTTTATGTATGTTTATTACTTCACATTCTTATTGAAACTTCATTATTAACCCAAGTATTCAATATTTGAGTTTCTAATCTCAAAAGTCACGTTATCAATGCAAAAATATACTTCCTTATGGGTTTGACACTATTAATTTCCCATAAGAAAAAACTTTAACCTTTCAATTCTATATTACGACATATATCAACATTTGTTAATACTTTTAGTTCTCAAATTATCACCCCAAAACCAATCTTTCATAATTTGTCATAAAATTCACATTTAATTAACCTAAGCCTCAAATATAATCACTTAAACGCGAGTAAGCTCCACAACCAATCCTCAAAGCACTAACTGATTATTAACACGAATAATGATGTCAAATAGCCAAGTTGATGATATATTTCATCTTAATTATCAACCATTTTTTTTTATTATCATTAATTATAGCACGTAATTACCGAAAACTCGGGTTGTTACATACTTCCACCCTTACAAAAATTGTGTCCCCGCAATTTCATAAAGGTTAAGTCCATACACAGCCTAACCTCATAACATCAATACGCAAAATTGACAATGAATAGGAGGAACTTGAATTTGGAACTACTCATCTTTTAGCTCGGAAAAGCGAAAAACTAGGATTCGACATATTCGATGGACGAGTGAGTAAAACAAGGATAAGTAGAGATAAGGCGAGAGCAACAAAAGCCTTCTACAATGACGTTTATCCTTTGGAGCGAAACACTAAAGGATATACCAAGATTAACCATGCAAAACAACTCATAAGTATAAAAATAAACATAAGTACTGAACAAAAATATTACAAACACTTCCTTATATAGGATGTGGTACACATTGTACACTTCCAAGATCAATAAAGAAGGGTTAAATAGAAATTCGAAGGTGGATAAGCTAGGAGATAGGAAGTGGCTTTCTAAGGTGGCACCAAATTCATATTCCTTAAGCAACATAATGTTTCACGAAGGAAATATTGGATGGAGATAGAACATCCAACAAATATCAAGACACCTCCTAAGGGGTTAGCATAGAGTTTAAGGAAACTTGATTCCTTTGTCCCTATGCAATCAAAAGATATACAATCACAAGAGCTTCACCAAAAGATTAGGGATTTAATGCACCAACCAGACTAAATTCAACGAATATAGTTTGAATACTGAATTTCCATATAAAGTTTCAGCATGAGCTATGCCAATACAATACATATATACACACACAGATATATATATATATTTGTATATATATATATATGTGTGTGTGTGTGTGTGTGTATATGTATGTATATATAACACCAAAGATGTGGTAGATCTTAATATGAAGTAGATTGTTTTCACAAGAACATAGGATTAACAACAATGCAACCACTAGGTCTACCACAACACAACCCAAAAGTTTAAACAAAATGCTAAATCATAGAAGGACACAAGAATTTTAAACTTCCGCACTCAAGGCTCTTGGAGATAACGATGCCATTTGCGAATGACTAGCGTATCTCCAACACAAGATTGAACATTTGAAAATCTTATGATTTCTCAATCCAGATGGTACAAGAAATGGACTCCAGTTGGAAATGATATAAAAGGATAACAAAATCCAAAGGTAGCCACTCGATCCTTTCTCGAAGGCATCAAGAATCACCAACACTGAAATTTCATAACTTAATGTTACAGCTCCAAATTACCCGATCGGATAAGAATACATGATCACGGCATAGTCCCGAAGCATCAACACTAAAAAAAAAAAAACAGAACACAAGGGAGCTTTCAAATACTATTATCTTTAATTCACTCTTATTTTCGAATATTCCGGATTAAATTTCACAATTGTTTTTTGATGACACCTCAAAAATTTCGTACTAAAAATACACATTTTAGTTTAAATTGTCAGCAATTCACTGTTCCACATTTACAACAGATGACAAAATCATTATTCTTATCAAAAGAAAACTCAGGTATTTCAAAAATTCACCATCTGTTGGCTATCTTTTAAAAATTGGAGATTTTATTTAATTAAGGTCTTTCACAACCTCAATGCATATAGAAGAGAATCAAGATAAAGAATAATTATTTTCAAAGTTACATCATGTCCATTCTAAATAATAAATTTATAGCTATATATATATATGTATATAACTCAAAAATTTACGATTCAAATTACTTTGTAATTCAAGTTTCACCAATTTCACTTTAAAAATGAAACCACTTAGTATTACTAGAAATCCATACCTTAAAATCTAATTCAACATCAAATACTGCATAACCCTTTACAATCCTAATGTCACTTAGTTAGGAAAATTATAAAAGACACTCATATAATTTTTAAAATTTACATTAATTATTTTTATGTCAACAAAGTCTTTGTTTTGGAAACCCCTATCGACCCAAGGCATCCCTTGTCTCGAGTTCTTAAACTACGTCTAGACACATCGACAAAATCAACAATCACCATAAAATACTTAATACTATTTAATTTCAAATGAATCCAATTTATTATCTTGCCTTTAATATCTTAGTTATAAAAGAAAGTATTTCACAATAATTCACAAGGTGTATTGATTACTTTGCTCAGTCACAAAAATCAACTTGTTTCCGCTGCACATGCACTTTGATTAATTAGGACTATCTCTGGTTGGTATTCAACTAAATTTTCTAAATTTTTATAGTATATTAGCTCAACAAGAAATAATTCAAGAGATACCAACTTGATAACATAGATCGAATGCTTGGATTCATGATACGAGCCAATACATACAAGAAGAAATCATAAATAGTCCAAAGGATTAAGGCTAAGGATTTTACCATGGCTCACGAAATTCAACGAGAATGTAAGGGTGATTTAAACCCTTATTCAGAGTCTTAAAGTATAAAATACTTCAATTAATCCGAATAAGATATCCAATAAAATTTTCAGATTCCACAACATACTCATGAAATAAGAATCAATTTTTGGAAAGACAAACAGTCCGTTAGATAGGAGATCCGCATGGGAAAGTCCCACACTTACCCATGGCATACACACACCACGTCATCTATAAGGGGTGCGTACTCACATAACCACCCCGTTTTTTTCCAACATCACAGATCACAAGGACAACGACAGGGTTTTTTTTTTCTTAGCACAGCCGAAATGACTTGTCCGCTTTCGATGCGCAACTCCCATTTTACTTTATTTTCGAATTATGATTTAATTTATCTCAACTTTAACATCTTTTTGCTTTGAGTGAAGACCTCTTTTAAAAAAAATTCAAGTCTCAATTATCATCAAATCCCCTTATTAAACCTAACAATCAACTCAAATATAAAAGATATGGTGGGAAGATTTCCTAAAACTTCACCCAAAGGTTCGAATTTTGAAAGATTAAGAGGATAGAATGATTCTCTTATCAAATCTCTCTGCGAAAGGTGAAACGAACAATGGAATACTATGGAATAAACTTCTTTTTCCTAGATGTATTGCTCAATCACAAGATTCCTCACGACTTGAAGATAAGATTCTCAAGATTAGGATAACAAAGGAAATGAAAATGTAGACACGATTGTTATCCTTCTACGTTGTAACACGTGTACTATTCTGGTTTTTGTCTTGTGTCTAACGTACTTTGTTCTGAACCTGGCTCTGATACCAACTGTAACGCCCCACCCGAGACCCACCCTAATAAAGAGCATTAACAAGTAATGCCGTCTATTAGAGCGGAGAATAGGGCTTGATAGGAGCGACCATTCGTACATTTGCATTAACAAGTTTTAAGTACGTCGGTGATGTACTCTCTGTTTTTTTTTTCTTCTTTCTATGTGGCTCGACATACTTAATACTTGTGTAATACAACTCTACGACGGCTATAGGATCAGCTCAGAACATTGTACATTTACTTACACAATTACAGCTCACAGAACAGTTTACATATTATTACAACAATAGAATACAACAAATACATGTGCTACAAACAAATGGTTATACATAAACCGTTACTTATATAATAAGATACACATTAAAGAATACACTCAAACCTCGGATACATAACAAGGAATAGCGACAGGAGAGATAGTCCAGTAGTGATATACCAAAACTCCAAGCACGATAACTAAACCTGAAACATCTTGGTCTGACCCAAGGAATACACACACGGGTCAGTCTAACTTGCAAGAGTATAAGTTATATAAGAACAATAAGTAATTAAATCACTAAGGTGGATATTCCTTTAGGACACAAAGGAATAAGATGGAACAATACACTACAAGGTTAAATTCATATAAAGTATTCATAGGAATAACTTTTGAAGTTCACAAGATAAAGACATAGAACCACAAAACCCCAAATTCACTAAAATCACTACATCACGGAATCCTGAAATCAAAAAAATTGAAAAGATTTTAAATATCACAAATAAAATCTTAATAGATACATAACACAAAACCACAGACGATGGATCCATCACAAAATGGCTAGCTGATGTTATGCCTGCACGTGCTATCATACAGGATGGCGCAAAGCCATAGCCAGTACTATATCATACAGATTGGGTACCCGAATGACCCGAAGGTCCACAGAACCACACAGGATTAACACGAAGGTCCACACAGAGTTCACACATGATTGACACGAAGGTCCACACAGGATTGACCCGAAGGTCTAGTACTGGCGGTCACACAGGAATGTGTCACAGACTCTCAGATAGTAAACTGAAAAGTGAAAATAGTGTGTCCCATACCACACATTCTCACTTAACGGTTCACAAACTGTAAGTCAGCTTCACATCTGAAAAAACAAAAGTCACAAGAAATCACTGAAATCACAAAAACACTGGGAAAGCATTGAGATTTGAAAAGACAAAAAGGCACAAGAAATCACTGAAATCACATAAATACTGAGAAGCACTGAGATTCATTTCTTCAATCGGACGTATATGGGATGAATATTGTTAGAACGAAATTTGGGCCTAACACCCAAATGCTATGTGAACACCTCACAATCACAGATTAATACAGAAAAAGCAGTAAAATAAGAGGAGACACACGAGATTTTTATAGTGGTTCGGCTCAATCCAAGCCTACGTCCACTTTATAGTTTCTTAAATCCTAAGAAGCTATTACAATGTTGTTTGTTTGCAGTTTATACACGAAATCCTCATGTTTACAATGAAGAAGAGGAGATTAAAGGGGAGATTATACACAAAATCCTCGTGTTGTAATGTGGAATTCGACTTCTAGGTTATGCAATAGCCTTGCGAAGAACCATAGTTGATGCCATGGAGAGTTAGAGTTCAAAAAGTCCCTTGAAATAGCCATGTTGTGGTGTATTTATAGGCGTAGAGGAGCCTCCGGGAGTCCTGAATCGGATCGGATCGGAGGGGCACGTGGCAGGCCCTGAGGTGATCTCGGAAGCAGTGGAGAAATGGTCTTCAGATCGTGCTAGGACAGGTGGAGTGTAAAGACCCGCAAATTCCCACCCTTTGGATCGACCATAAACCACACAGGTCTGACCCAAAAAGTGAAAACCTACGAATACTTTAACTTTGGGCATACAACATATTAAAACAACAACAGAAGACTTTTATAACATATCATCATATAATGTTACATCAGAGTACAGAATATACATATCAGAGTACATTGGAATATAATAACAGCGGAAGATAAATACAAAAATGTAATATACTGCAACGGAAGAACACAGCGGAAGACTTTCTATCTCTGGACACAGCTTTAAGCTTCAACCCAGAATCCTGCTTAATATATCTGCAAAAATAGCTACTCGACTGCCCGTGTGGAGAATATGGGCACCCGAGTTTGCCAGTGGACAAACTACAGGTCAGTCATGGGACTGGTGTGAGAATTCTACTTAACCTATATAATATAATAAGGCTAATCACAGGACCACGCCACTTTCGCGGAACGGGTTTTCTCCTATGGATTGCCAGTGCATGACTAAAGTAAATCGTCAAAATAGCACAATGCTTTTTAGAAAAATGAAACCATTATAAGACCCAAGTCCCATCACACAATGCAACGCAAACCGGAGGATAGGGTTTTACCTTATAATGATCAAAAGATGCTTGATACGATAAACCCGTATTATATAATAATAGTGTGCAACCAATTTGAAGTACATCAAAGTAAATGTATCAATCCTAGACGGCATGAGTGCCCCATCCCACTATGTCGCCATATATAGGTATACAATCAAAACCGCGTGATGTCGTATTGGAAATTTGGGTTTCCATCTGAGTCAAGGCTAGGGAGGAGATCCTTACCGATTCGAGACACTCTAGCAATGCCCCAGGATTGGTACTCTGTCCAACCCTTGGATCCTGCAGGGCCGGTCCACACTTACTTTTGTGGATTGGCAATTCCTGAACACACGCTTCCCGGTCCTTTTGGACCTATACTACGGCCAGTAGCGACCGCATAAACCGAGGCCTCGAACAATCCAACAACCACAATGAATAAATGCCAGCGCTGGTAGGTCCCTGGCACCACTCTAGCTAGAAAGAAACGTGCGCACTCCCTGCGTTCCCTTCTCCCGTTTTAGACTCTACCGGGCTGTGAGGCTCGTGAGGTCACGTAACACAAAGCTATGCCTAAATAGACTATGCTTTGATCATCCCACAAGGCTCTGCTTTGCAACAATAAGCCTTGATCAAGTGCAACTTGGCATACCACATCAACAACTCATATCATGCGATCGGTAATTATTTAACATACAAAATGGTGTTAAGCAAGAGAATAAATCCTCCGCCACCATGCATTTATATATTAAATAAAAACCAATTTAATTACATGAAATAAATTTCAATGTCAGGCATGCTATCCATTTACAAGTCCGTTCTGGGTCTGAACGAAACAACGTATCCGTCGATCTCCAGTACGTCTGGAAGATCATCACTTTTACCTTGCCTTGGGGGATCAGTCCCAATTCAAGATATTAGTCACCATCAACCAAACGGTGTGAAGCTCTCCGGTCTTCAGTCACCGTCTTCATCTTCGACTCTTGATCGTCGTGATGATTATTCAGAATGGGTTAGACCCGGTCATTCTGAATAACTCGCGTATCCTTAATTAAAATCAACCATACGCCACATTCCAACTTTGAATATCCTTTTAAATAAAAATTATTATTTATGTTAAAAGGTTCTCCTTAATTTTATCAAAGATAAAATAAATTACATTTTAATCTTTCAAAAAAGATTTATTAATATTCCAATTTTTGATTTAATTTATAAAATAGATTTATAAATTTCAAATAGTAATTTCAATGTAAATTGGATTAAAGGATAAATGTTATTTAAAACATCGTCCACTACAAATCTAATTCACATATCAATCACCAGACATAATGGCTAAAATCTAATAATCTTAAATAAAAGGTTTATCCTAAAGATATTAAATCATTACTATATAAAAAAAAACATATTTTAAAATAATCAATAAAATATTCTATATATAAAAGATTCTGAATGTAACATATACTTTATAATATAAAATCTTTTATTTTACAAAAATCCTTTTATTATATAAAACTTCTTTATTTAAAAAGAAATTCTGCATTGGAATGCGACTCAACCATGTACCATATAATTTGGGTCATATGGGTTTCATACATTTCATGTATAGGGTAATAATAGGAAATAATCCTCAATCCATCCATTAACAACCAGAGTGACAATGTCAACTGTGTGAGCATTAAAATAAAACAATAACGCTCATCGCAGCATGTCGATCAATCGATAGACATATAATTAAACATTGGGATTTGTGTCATTCAAGTATCGTCCCAATACCCGTGTGGGGTTTTCAGCCAAC
Source organism: Allium sativum (assembly GCA_030737875.1). NCBI lineage: Eukaryota > Viridiplantae > Streptophyta > Magnoliopsida > Asparagales > Amaryllidaceae > Allium > Allium sativum. The sequence goes on along the minus strand of CM060909.1, from coordinate 670,410,642 downwards.
AACAGTTCACATAAATAAATAAATATAGAATTGGTTAATAGGTTTAACCAATTTCAATTTCACTTAACATGTCACTTATATCAAGTAAAAATGTATTTTACTCTTATGACTTCCCTATATACTTCTAAAGTTACATAAACAGTAATTTATTTATATAGCTTTATTGCGGATGACAAATGGAATATATATTCCATTATATTTGTATGAAGTTTCTTACCAATACTTTTCAGTGTATATTTTGACCAACAATACAATTGTATATTAGAATATAAATTCTAGTGCAAGTTTGCAAATAAAAATTGGATTTTATATTTGCGTATAAATTCTACTGTATATTATGCAAATAAAAGTGATTCTCATATTTTCACATAATTTCTGTTTTCAACAAAGATGAGTAAAGTGATACACTCGTTTTGTTAACGATTCTATTTCCAACAAATACAATGTAAATAAAAGTGTGTTTCTAATCTTGTACTTTTATTTGTACATAAAACACAAATAAAAGTGTATCTCATGTATTTGTCTTTTTATTTGACAAAACAATGTTAATAAAAATGTTCTTTTATATCTTGTACTTTTATTTAACAAAACAATGGTAAATAAAATGTCTTTTTAACTCTTTTACTTTTATTTAACAAAACAATGACAAATAAACGTATAATTTTCTTTCTATGCTTTATTTGCATCTGAAAATGCAAATAAGAAATATAACTCTCTTTTTACTTTTTCTTTGCGATAGAAAATGTAAATAAAATGGTTCACACAATTTTGTTATTTTTCTTTACGATAGAAAATGTAAATAAAAGGATTCACATTATTTTGTTCTTTTTCATTTACAATAGAAAATGTAAATAAAAAGATTCTCATTATTTTGTTCTTTTTTTTTTTATTTACAAAGGAAAATGTAAATAAAAAGATTCTCATTTTCCTGTTCTTTTTATCACATCTAAATGACGATAGAAATGTACCATTAACATCGCTATTTATATCGCATAAAAAAAATGTCGAATAAAATGAATCACTAACATTGTCTATTTCTATCGCACTAAAATGTCAATAAAAATGAATCACTAACATTGTCTATTTTTATCGCACTAAAAATGTCGATAAAAATGAATCACTAACATTGTCTATTTTTATCGCACTAAAAACGTCGATAAAAATGAATCACTAACATTGTCTATTTTTATCGCACTAAAAACGTCGATAAAAATGACAACATTACCCATTCTATTTTCACCGCGTTCAAAATGACGATAAAATATTCAACATTAACAATTCTATTTTTACCGCATTCAAAATGATGATAAAATATTCAACATTAACAATTCTATTTTTACCGCATTCAAAATGACGATAAAATACTCAACATTAACAATTCTATTTTTACCTACTATAGAAAATGTAAATAAATATATTTCTAAATTCTATTCTTTTTATTCATATAAGAAAATGTAAATAATTGCATTTTCAATTTCTATTCTTTTACTTACATAAGAAAATGTAAACAAACATATTTCTAAATTTTTATCATACCGTCATAACTCATATAAAAATTACATAGAAAAATGTCACTTTTATTTTATCGTTCTAATTCACCTCTAAATTACATAGAAAAATGTAATCTTTAATATACGATGGGAATTCATATTTTAATTACATAGAAAAATGTAATTCCTATCATACGACCTAAATTCATATTTAAATTATATCTAAAAATGTAGTTTTTATCCTACAACGCAAATTCACATTTTAATTACATGAAAAAATGTAATTTTCATTCTACCGTTATTATTCATCTCTAAATTACATAGAAAAATGTAATTTAAATCATGCAATGTAAATTTACATTTTTATATCATAGAAAAATGCAATTTTTGTCATACAGCGCAAATTCATATATAAAGCACATATAAAAATGTAACTTTTGTTATGCAAAGAAAATATGTCTTTTTCTATTTTACAATGTAAAAAATATGACCTTTTCTATTTTACAATGAAAATAATAACTTCTTTATTCATTCTTTCATTACATATAAATGTAATCTTTTCTATTTATTACAATGAATAAAATTACAATAAAAATGTAATCTTAGCTTATGAACTTTTCATTGCGACAAAATGAAAATAAAAATATAATCTTTTTGTTTTCGTCTTTACAGTGAAATCTACATCACATTAAAAATATAATCTTTTTATGCAACATCTTTCTATTGAAAACAATCAACACATAAAAATATAATCTTTTACATTGCTTCTTTTATTGAAATCACTATTACCTTAAAAATGAAGTTTTACTGTTACTTCGTTTATCGAAACAATATTACGTTAAAAGTGAGATTTTTAATGTTACAACTTTTATTGAAATCAAGGTGACAAATAAAATATGACTCTTTATTGAAATCACTATTTTTTTTACATAAAAATGTAATCTTTTATTTTCATTCTTTTTTAATGAAACAAATTCATATTAGAATTATATACTTTTTAATCCACTATTCTTAATGTAACAAATTTACAATGAAAATTTATTCTTTTTAATCATTCCTTTTTAATATAAACAAATCCACATTAAAAATATATTATTTTTCATTGTTCAAATTCTATTGTAAATAAACAAATTAAAAATAATATTGTATTTGTCGTTCAAATTCTGCTGTTATACAAACAAATAAAAATAAGGTTTTTATTTGTTGAACAATCTCTATTGTAATATAAACAAATAAAAATGAAATTTTACTCATTGTCCATTTTCAATTTTAATATCAACAAATAAAAATAAACTTTTTATTTGGCGATCAATTTCTTTTGTTATGCCAACAAATAAAAATATAAGTTTTTATTTGTCGTTCCCATTCTATTGTTCATTACAGAGTAAATAAAATATATTTTTTTATAACATGAAATAAATTATAATAACTTGATTTGCATAAATATGATTTTATTCTGAATAAAATATGTTTTAGATCTAACTTTCTCACTGCAAATGAATTCAACAATATATAAAATTCCAATGCGAATTTAGCGTATCATGAACAACAAAACATACAACAAGCAACAATCAACAATTCAAACAACACAGAACATTTCAGAACTGAATCAATATGATAATACCATTATTTTTAGCGCGAGAAAATAATTAATAATTGATTAAATAAATAAAATTAGAATTCTCACCTAGATTTTTGGCTGAAATTTTACTGTCTCCTTTTCAACTGCGGTCTGCGCCATCGCGAAGCTCTCAATTTTGTGATTCCAACGCAATTTACGGTTCGTCAAACGGACCTCGTATGAAAGAGTTATGAATTTTTAAAGATTGGAAAAATAATTACAAAATTAATTAAAGTAATTAAGCTTAATCATCTTCTACCTCAACCCGTATACAGCCGACCCCAACATCCCACTCTTTGCCACCTCGCGCGCGCCGCCTCGAGCACCTGGCCGCCGATCTGAAATGCTCTGCCCGACCACCGACGTCGCCTCCACCCTCGCCCAGACCGCCGACCGACGCGACGGACCCCACGCACCAGAAAACGAGCTCGACCGCCGTGACTTCCTGCTCCATATTCGCGAAATCCGTGACCCTAATGATGATCATAGCCGTATAGATCTGAGGCTCACGAAATTCTCTTCGATTTGGTACCAAGTTTGCCAATTTTCGTTGAGTGAATCAAAAGATATTAAGGTTTGAAAATGGGAGGTTTCTGGCCATCGGTTTAAGGTGGCGGCTGGCCATTGTTCTAGGGTTTCGGATTTTTTTAATATTTTAATAATATAAATTTCGAAATTCGTGAAATAAAGTGGATTTTCGGACTTTCTCGGATTTGGGCCTGCTTACTGTCGATCTTAACGTTTTGAGGCCTTCTGAACGCGATGGGCTATGTCCCAAGGTCCAGTTCTGATGTCTACACGTTTTATTTTCGGTTTTAATTTAAAAATGCAATATTAAATTAATTATTTAATTTCTACCGCACATTTAAATATGCCGGGGCCACATACGACCTCAGAAAATTCTAAAAAAAATATTTTTAGCTTTCTTATGATGATACGAATCCAACAAAATTATTTTCGTCGAATTCTGAGACTGTTTGAAAAATGGCTATTTTTAAGGCGTTCAAATTTAACTGTAAATAGTCAAAACACATTTTATTTCGCCACGCTCACATATTAATTCGAAAAATTCTGAAAATTGAAACCTAGCAATAATTTGACATTCCGGTTCCAACAAAAGTGGTTTCGTCGAAAACAGAGGTCGTTTGAAAAATGACTATTTTTCAGGTGTATATTTTAATATTTAAAAATACCAAAAATAGTGGAATTTTTCAGAAACTCAAAAATATAAGTTCTTATAGTCATTTTTATATGTAAACAACATTCTAAAACCAATGGAGATGGTTTCGGGTCCTAATTCCTTATTCTTCAAAATGTAGCATTTTGGCCCTTATAAATTTCATAGCGACCTTTCTAAATATTGAATTGGCCATAACTTTTGATTCCCGTTATGAAATTTCGATTTTTCGGATTCGCTGGAAAGATATATTTAAATAGATTCTAATATTTTTGGTTTCACTAAAATCCGTTAAATTTTGCATCCTGTACGGTCAGTCAAAGTTCAAGTTTGACTTTTCAAAGTACCGCGTTATTTCTAACTCTTTTGTTAATTAAATTAAATTATTCATTCTAACTTCGATTTAAATCAAATTTGATCATTATTACTTAAATAAATTATTTTATATTGTCAAAATTCATTAAAATTTTCTAAAATAAAAATTTTAAATTGGTCCTGATTTTGCGGGTTGTTACAATCGCCCCCACTTAAAAACTTTTCGTCCTCGAAAAGGAACGTAGCTAAAAATTGTAAAATTAACTATCTTAATTTTAAATTTTAATGGTTAATTATCTTTTCAAAATATATATAACTTTATATATATATATAAATCATATTTCAAAGAATAGATTATAAATATCGAAAATACGTTAATTATAAATTCGTAACTCTGAACTCGTTCTAAGGCATTACTAACCCCATCTCTAACGAGTTTACTCATTCTAGGATACTACTGATCCTATCTCTAATGAGTATTCTTATTGGACATTACTAATCCAATCTCTGATGAGTCTTCTGTTCAGTTCTAACAAGTTGTACCCCAAAGATTTGAGCTAACCAGAGCTCTGATACCAACTGTAAAGGCCCGCAAATTCCCACCCTTTGGATCGACCATAAACCACACAGGTCTGACCCAAAAAGTGAAAACCTACGAATACTTTAACTTTGGGCATACAACATATTAAAACAACAACAGAAGACTTTTATAACATATCATCATATAATGTTACATCAGAGTACAGAATATACATATCAGAGTACATTGGAATATAATAACAGCGGAAGATAAATACAAAAATGTAATATACTGCAACGGAAGAACACAGCGGAAGACTTTCTATCTCTGGACACAGCTTTAAGCTTCAACCCAGAATCCTGCTTAATATATCTGCAAAAATAGCTACTCGACTGCCCGTGTGGAGAATATGGGCACCCGAGTTTGCCAGTGGACAAACTACAGGTCAGTCATGGGACTGGTGTGAGAATTCTACTTAACCTATATAATATAATAAGGCTAATCACAGGACCACGCCACTTTCGCGGAACGGGTTTTCTCCTATGGATTGCCAGTGCATGACTAAAGTAAATCGTCAAAATAGCGCAATGCTTTTTAGAAAAATGAAACCATTATAAGACCCAAGTCCCATCACACAATGCAACGCAAACCGGAGGATAGGGTTTTACCTTATAATGATCAAAAGATGCTTGATACGATAAACCCGTATTATATAATAATAGTGTGCAACCAATTTGAAGTACATCAAAGTAAATGTATCAATCCTAGACGGCATGAGTGCCCCATCCCACTATGTCGCCATATATAGGTATACAATCAAAACCGCGTGATGTCGTATTGGAAATTTGGGTTTCCATCTGAGTCAAGGCTAGGGAGGAGATCCTTACCGATTCGAGACACTCTAGCAATGCCCCAGGATTGGTACTCTGTCCAACCCTTGGATCCTGCAGGGCCGGTCCACACTTACTTTTGTGGATTGGCAATTCCTGAACACACGCTTCCCGGTCCTTTTGGACCTATACTACGGCCAGTAGCGACCGCATAAACCGAGGCCTCGAACAATCCAACAACCACAATGAATAAATGCCAGCGCTGGTAGGTCCCTGGCACCACTCTAGCTAGAAAGAAACGTGCGCACTTCCTGCGTTCCCTTCTCCCGTTTTAGACTCTACCGGGCTGTGAGGCTCGTGAGGTCACGTAACACAAAGCTATGCCTAAATAGACTATGCTTTGATCATCCCACAAGGCTCTGCTTTGCAACAATAAGCCTTGATCAAGTGCAACTTGGCATACCACATCAACAACTCATATCATGCGATCGGTAATTATTTAACATACAAAAGGGTGTTAAGCAAGAGAATAAATCCTCCGCCACCATGCATTTATATATTAAATAAAAACCAATTTAATTACATGAAATAAATTTCAATGTCAGGCATGCTATCCATTTACAAGTCCGTTCTGGGTCTGAACGAAACAACGTATCCGTCGATCTCCAGTACGTCTGGAAGATCATCACTTTTACCTTGCCTTGGGGGATCAGTCCCAATTCAAGATATTAGTCACCATCAACCAAACGGTGTGAAGCTCTCCGGTCTTCAGTCACCGTCTTCATCTTCGACTCTTGATCGTCGTGATGATTATTCAGAATGGGTTAGACCCGGTCATTCTGAATAACTCGCGTATCCTTAATTAAAATCAACCATACGCCACATTCCAACTTTGAATATCCTTTTAAATAAAAATTATTATTTATGTTAAAAGGTTCTCCTTAATTTTATCAAAGATAAAATAAATTACATTTTAATCTTTCTAAAAAGATTTATTAATATTCCAATTTTTGATTTAATTTATAAAATAGATTTATAAATTTCAAATAGTAATTTCAATGTAAATTGGATTAAAGGATAAATGTTATTTAAAACATCGTCCACTACAAATCTAATTCACATATCAATCACCAGACATAATGGCTAAAATCTAATAATCTTAAATAAAAGGTTTATCCTAAAGATATTAAATCATTACTATATAAAAAAAAAACATATTTTAAAATAATCAATAAAATATTCTATATATAAAAGATTCTGAATGTAACATATACTTTATAATATAAAATCTTTTATTTTACAAAAATCCTTTTATTATATAAAACTTCTTTATTTAAAAAGAAATTCTGCATTGGAATGCGACTCAACCATGTACCATATAATTTGGGTCATATGGGTTTCATACATTTCATGTATAGGGTAATAATAGGAAATAATCCTCAATCCATCCATTAACAACCAGAGTGACAATGTCAACTGTGTGAGCATTAAAATAAAACAATAACGCTCATCGCAGCATGTCGATCAATCGATAGACATATAATTAAACATTGGGATTTGTGTCATTCAAGTATCGTCCCAATACCCGTGTGGGGTTTTCAGCCAACAACAGTTCACATAAATAAATAAATATAGAATTGGTTAATAGGTTTAACCAATTTCAATTTCACTTAACATGTCACTTATATCAAGTAAAAATGTATTTTACTCTTATGATTTCCCTATATACTTCTAAAGTTACATAAACAGTAATTTATTTATATAGCTTTATTGCGGATGACAAATGGAATATATATTCCATTATATTTGTATGAAGTTTCTTACCAATACTTTTCAGTGTATATTTTGACCAACAATACAATTGTATATTAGAATATAAATTCTAGTGCAAGTTTGCAAATAAAAATTGGATTTTATATTTGCGTATAAATTCTACTGTATATTATGCAAATAAAAGTGATTCTCATATTTTCACATAATTTCTGTTTTCAACAAAGATGAGTAAAGTGATACACTCGTTTTGTTAACGATTCTATTTCCAACAAATACAATGTAAATAAAAGTGTGTTTCTAATCTTGTACTTTTATTTGTACATAAAACACAAATAAAAGTGTATCTCATGTATTTGTCTTTTTATTTGACAAAACAATGTTAATAAAAATGTTCTTTTATATCTTGTACTTTTATTTAACAAAACAATGGTAAATAAAATGTCTTTTTAACTCTTTTACTTTTATTTAACAAAACAATGACAAATAAACGTATAATTTTCTTTCTATGCTTTATTTGCATCTGAAAATGCAAATAAGAAATATAACTCTCTTTTTACTTTTTCTTTGCGATAGAAAATGTAAATAAAATGGTTCACACAATTTTGTTATTTTTCTTTACGATAGAAAATGTAAATAAAAGGATTCACATTATTTTGTTCTTTTTCATTTACAATAGAAAATGTAAATAAAAAGATTCTCATTATTTTGTTCTTTTTTTTTTTATTTACAAAGGAAAATGTAAATAAAAAGATTCTCATTTTCCTGTTCTTTTTATCACATCTAAATGACGATAGAAATGTACCATTAACATCGCTATTTATATCGCATAAAAAAAATGTCGAATAAAATGAATCACTAACATTGTCTATTTCTATCGCACTAAAATGTCAATAAAAATGAATCACTAACATTGTCTATTTTTATCGCACTAAAAATGTCGATAAAAATGAATCACTAACATTGTCTATTTTTATCGCACTAAAAACGTCGATAAAAATGAATCACTAACATTGTCTATTTTTATCGCACTAAAAACGTCGATAAAAATGACAACATTACCCATTCTATTTTCACCGCGTTCAAAATGACGATAAAATATTCAACATTAACAATTCTATTTTTACCGCATTCAAAATGATGATAAAATATTCAACATTAACAATTCTATTTTTACCGCATTCAAAATGATGATAAAATATTCAACATTAACAATTCTATTTTTACCGCATTCAAAATGACGATAAAATACTCAACATTAACAATTCTATTTTTACCTACTATAGAAAATGTAAATAAATATATTTCTAAATTATATTCTTTTTATTCATATAAGAAAATGTAAATAATTGCATTTTCAATTTCTATTCTTTTACTTACATAAGAAAATGTAAACAAACATATTTCTAAATTTTTATCATACCGTCATAACTCATATAAAAATTACATAGAAAAATGTCACTTTTATTTTATCGTTCTAATTCACCTCTAAATTACATAGAAAAATGTAATCTTTAATATACGATGGGAATTCATATTTTAATTACATAGAAAAATGTAATTCCTATCATACGACCTAAATTCATATTTAAATTATATCTAAAAATGTAGTTTTTATCCTACAACGCAAATTCACATTTTAATTACATGAAAAAAATGTAATTTTCATTCTACCGTTATTATTCATCTCTAAATTACATAGAAAAATGTAATTTAAATCATGCAATGTAAATTTACATTTTTATATCATAGAAAAATGCAATTTTTGTCATACAGCGCAAATTCATATATAAAGCACATATAAAAATGTAACTTTTGTTATGCAAAGAAAATATGTCTTTTTCTATTTTACAATGTAAAAAATATGACCTTTTCTATTTTACAATGAAAATAATAACTTCTTTATTCATTCTTTCATTACATATAAATGTAATCTTTTCTATTTATTACAATGAATAAAATTACAATAAAAATGTAATCTTAGCTTATGAACTTTTCATTGCGACAAAATGAAAATAAAAATATAATCTTTTTGTTTTCGTCTTTACAGTGAAATCTACATCACATTAAAAATATAATCTTTTTATGCAACATCTTTCTATTGAAAACAATCAACACATAAAAATATAATCTTTTACATTGCTTCTTTTATTGAAATCACTATTACCTTAAAAATGAAGTTTTACTGTTACTTCGTTTATCGAAACAATATTACGTTAAAAGTGAGATTTTTAATGTTACAACTTTTATTGAAATCAAGGTGACAAATAAAATATGACTCTTTATTGAAATCACTATTTTTTTTACATAAAAATGTAATCTTTTATTTTCATTCTTTTTTAATGAAACAAATTCATATTAGAATTATATACTTTTTAATCCACTATTCTTAATGTAACAAATTTACAATGAAAATTTATTCTTTTTAATCATTCCTTTTTAATATAAACAAATCCACATTAAAAATATATTATTTTTCATTGTTCAAATTCTATTGTAAATAAACAAATTAAAAATAATATTGTATTTGTCGTTCAAATTCTGCTGTTATACAAACAAATAAAAATAAGGTTTTTATTTGTTGAACAATCTCTATTGTAATATAAACAAATAAAAATGAAATTTTACTCATTGTCCATTTTCAATTTTAATATCAACAAATAAAAATAAACTTTTTATTTGGCGATCAATTTCTTTTGTTATGCCAACAAATAAAAATATAAGTTTTTATTTGTCGTTCCCATTCTATTGTTCATTACAGAGTAAATAAAATATTTTTTTTTTTTATAACATGAAATAAATTATAATAACTTGATTTGCATAAATATGATTTTATTCTGAATAAAATATGTTTTAGATCTAACTTTCTCACTGCAAATGAATTCAACAATATATAAAATTCCAATGCGAATTTAGCGTATCATGAACAACAAAACATACAACAAGCAACAATCAACAATTCAAACAACACAGAACATTTCAGAACTGAATCAATATGATAATACCATTATTTTTAGCGCGAGAAAATAATTAATAATTGATTAAATAAATAAAATTAGAATTCTCACCTAGATTTTTGGCTGAAATTTTACTGTCTCCTTTTCAACTGCGGTCTGCGCCATCGCGAAGCTCTCAATTTTGTGATTCCAACGCAATTTACGGTTCGTCAAACGGACCTCGTATGAAAGAGTTATGAATTTTTAAAGATTGGAAAAATAATTACAAAATTAATTAAAGTAATTAAGCTTAATCATCTTCTACCTCAACCCGTATACAGCCGACCCCAACATCCCACTCTTTGCCACCTCGCGCGCGCCGCCTCGAGCACCTGGCCGCCGATCTGAAATGCTCTGCCCGACCACCGACGTCGCCCCCACCCTCGCCCAGACCGCCGACCGACGCGACGGACCCCACGCACCAGAAAACGAGCTCGACCGCCGTGACTTCCTGCTCCATATTCGCGAAATCCGTGACCCTAATGATGATCATAGCCGTATAGATCTGAAGCTCACGAAATTCTCTTCGATTTGGTACCAAGTTTGCCAATTTTCGTTGAGTGGATCAAAAGATATTAAGGTTTGAAAATGGGAGGTTTCTGGCCATCGGTTTAAGGTGGCGGCTGGCCATTGTTCTAGGGTTTCGGATTTTTTTAATATTTTAATAATATAAATTTCGAAATTCGTGAAATAAAGTGGATTTTCGGACTTTCTCGGATTTGGGCCTGCTTACTGTCGATCTTAACGTTTTGAGGCCTTCTGAACGCGATGGGCTATGTCCCAAGGTCCAGTTTTGATGTCTACACGTTTTATTTTCGGTTTTAATTTAAAAATGCAATATTAAATTAATTATTTAATTTCTACCGCACATTTAAATATGCCGGGGCCACATACGACCTCAGAAAATTCTAAAAAAAATATTTTTAGCTTTCTTATGATGATACGAATCCAACAAAATTATTTTCGTCGAATTCTGAGACTGTTTGAAAAATGGCTATTTTTAAGGCGTTCAAATTTAACTGTAAATAGTCAAAACACATTTTATTTCGCCACGCTCACATATTAATTCGAAAAATTCTGAAAATTGAAACCTAGCAATAATTTGACATTCCGGTTCCAACAAAAGTGGTTTCGTCGAAAACAGAGGTCGTTTGAAAAATGACTATTTTTCAGGTGTATATTTTAATATTTAAAAATACCAAAAATAGTGGAATTTTTCAGAAACTCAAAAATATAAGTTCTTATAGTCATTTTTATATGTAAACAACATTCTAAAACCAATGGAGATGGTTTCGGGTCCTAATTCCTTATTCTTCAAAATGTAGCATTTTGGCCCTTATAAATTTCATAGCGACCTTTCTAAATATTGAATTGGCCATAACTTTTGATTCCCGTTATGAAATTTCGATTTTTCGGATTCGTTGGAAAGATATATTTAAATAGATTCTAATATTTTTGGTTTCACTAAAATCCGTTAAATTTTGCATCCTGTACGGTCAGTCAAAGTTCAAGTTTGACTTTTCAAAGTACCGCGTTATTTCTAACTCTTTTGTTAATTAAATTAAATTATTCATTCTAACTTCGATTTAAATCAAATTTGATCATTATTACTTAAATAAATTATTTTATATTGTCAAAATTCATTAAAATTTTCTAAAATAAAAATTTTAAATTGGTCCTGATTTTGCGGGTTGTTACATGGAGCTCGATCCGGATTAATAGGAAGTAGTTACTCCTTGAGAACAGGTCAAAGTTGAGGTGTAGCAGCAGGTCGAAGTGGTTCGGTTCGGGTCCTCTTTCTTCCGAACCGATCCGGAGCATTCCAACCGAAGGCGAGACATGTTGCTATACATCTGGTGCAAGGCGGGTCGGTTCGGACTTCCGATCCGAACCGAGTTGGTGTCTTCGATCCGAAGAGTGGAGGCACTTCAGTGCAGTGTGTAAGGCGGGTCAGGTTCGGATGATCCGATCCGAACCGAGGTGAGCTGGAATCCAAGTATGAGCATCTTCGAAGTGGGGAGTCGGAGCGGGTCCGATCCGATCTGAGAGGTCAAGCCAATTTCCAAATTCCAAGTTTCCAGTTCTGCATGCGTTCACGGAAACGGGCATAACTTTCAAACCGTAAGTCCGATTGAGCCAAACCAAAGCTCAAACTGAAGCTAATTCAGAGATCTACAAGAGTTACAGAGCTTAGCTCTATAATCGCTGTTATTGGGCCCAAAAAATGTCATCTGGTAGGAGTTTCGGGCCATTCTTTGTTTGTGATGCGATTTCAACCAAATAACTTCATGTCTTCTGACGATATTCCGAACGCTTGAGTGTATTGTTGAGAAGAGATTCCATGTGTGAATGCTTTGACTAAAAAGTGGGTCAACATTTTGCCCCTCAGAACATATCTTGCTGAATGAAGGAAGATGTGTTCTGGATAATCCAAGGCCACGCCGGGCCTGCCAGCTGCAAGTATAATCCATACCTGCGAAGAAAAGAGAGCATAAAGGTGTGTCAAATCGTGACAAAACTAATTACACTTTCGAGCATAAACCATGCTTGGGCGCTTGTTTGAGCATAAACCATACTCAAGACACGTTCGAATCATCCTGCCAAAACCTGACGAGGGACCTAACCTTCCGGGTATAAGCCATACCAGGAAGTTCAAACTGAGCATAAACCATACTCGTGTTTTATTGAGTTCCTTTGCCAAATCCTGACAAAACAATAAGCCGTTCCAGAGTATAATCCATACTTAAGAGTCCTAGTGAGTACAATCCATACCCATGTCGGGATAGAGATATGCTTGCCAAGACCTGACAAGACAGTCTGTCCCTAAGCATAATCCATGCCTAGGGGTCCGAGATAAGTATAAGCCATACTTTAGTTGAGATTGAGAATCCTGCCACAACCTGATAAGATACTTAAATTGCCAAACATAATCCATGCTCGGAAAGTCCTTCCTTATTCAATTCAAAGTACAAAATCAAATCAAATCCTGATTGGTTTGTTATCGAGTGCAGCGCACGCTTTGGAGTTAAATCCTAACCCCAAACATGTGTACTCCGATTTAGCCAATCGGAAAACCTAAAAAAAGCAAAGAAACATATCTTAAATCCTAAGAAATGCTGAAAATGCATAGTGATCCAATCCAGATCAGTTGATGACGAGCCGATGGGAGCTCGTTCCAGGGTCATTCCCTCTCCGGGGAGCAGGTGGTGGCAGCACAGGTATAGGTGCTGTTGGTTGTTTCACATACTCGGGTAGCTCTCCACGTCTAACCCGTTCCTCAATCAGATCTCGCAAGTGTCTACAGTCATTTGTGTCATGATCGTCCATATCGTGAAATATGCAATATTTCCCAGAATCGCGTTCTCTTTGTGATGGCTCCCTCCTGGGAGGCTTTGGATAGAAGACGTCACCGTTTGTGTTCACGTAGATGTCAGTTAGTGACGAATTGAGTTCTGTGTACTTTTCATATCTGGGCCCTCTCCGGGGCTGAGCGTTGGGGTTATTCTTGACGGCAGCTTTTCCTTTGACTTTATCAGAATCAGACGGTTCTCCGTCTTTGAGCATGTTAACATCGAGAACTTTCTTCTCGGAGGTTGCGTCTTCTTCACGCAAAAACCTATCCGATTCAAGGTAGAATTCGCTGAGATTCCTTGGTGGTCCCGGTACAAGGATTTTTTGAACTCCGAGTTGTCCAGAACACCGGATACTGCCGCCATCAATACCATAGATGGCTCAGGTCGATCAACTGAAGCTGCTGCAACGTTGAACCTTTCCAAAAATGACCACAGAGTTTCTTTGGGCCTCTGCTTGATTGTAGTTAGTGACATTACATTCTTGGGTCGAGCGATATGGACCCGAAATTGTTTAATAAAGCGAGCGACCAACATGTTCCAGCTGTTGATCGATTCAGATTCCAGCTGCCGAAACCACATAGCAGCAATATCAGTAAAAAAGAGGGGAAAGCATTTAGCCATGACGTTTTCTGACGCCGATTGAACTTCCATATGCCGTTTATAGCGCATTAGGTGCACGGTAGGATCTGCCCTGCCGTTGTAGGGTTCCAGTTGTGGAAGTTTGAAATCTGGAGGATTGCGGGAATTCCTGATTTCCTGTGTGAATGGATTGTGATTGACATCATCCATGTCATTCTGATAAGTGCGGCCTCTCGAGAGGCGTTCAATGAGGTTGGCGAGTCGATCGCCTTCAAAGAGCTGTTGCAAGCTGCTAAAGCCAGAGCTGGTGCCCCCAGCGTTGAGTTCAGAAGAGTGTGGAAGAGTATAAGGAGCTTGGCAGGTCATCCGGTTCGGTTCGGAGGTGCCCCCTTGCTGCGGTTCGGAGAAGCGAGGGAGGTTATGGAGAGGTGCACGGTTCGGATCGGAGGTGCCGATCCGAACAGGTTCGCCTGTTCCGAACCGGGGAGCTTGATGCTGAATTTGTGTGGTATTTCCGACCCGAACCGGTGCGGATGTAGGTCGAACAGGAGCGAAATCTTGATTTCCAGAGGGGAGGCTGCTGACCCCAGGCTCATGCAGGGTTGCTGTTCGGATCGGGTCCGAACCGATCCGGTGGGGAATGTCCCCCATTTCCATCTGCGTTGGATTCAGATTTTGGCCCTCGGTTCGGATCCGATCCGAACCGATCCGGTTTGTTATTCCTGCTGGAGCCATTTCAGTACCATTTCCAGTGAGTTGTGCATTGCCGCTCGGCCTTCCTTCCATCCGAGCGAAGAATTGGTCGATCATCTCCTGTTGTTTGCGGAGGAGATCATCTTGCCTTGCCATTTGAGTTCTCAATTCAGCAAGAACGCCATCCATTTCATCTCTGGTTAAGTATGCTGATGGATTTTCATGAGAGGAAGCCTCCTGGCTTGCCTCGTTCCTTGTGCCTTCAGTGCCAACATCCTCAGCACGAGAGAAGGTTCCGTCTTTCTTTCGCTTGACCATTGATCCAATAGCCAAATAATCCGCTTCCGTTCAAGCTAGTAGAAGAAGTTATATCGTGTGCCCCCCTTCCTGGCGCACCAAAATGTTAGACCGAAATTTGGGCCTAACACCCAAATGCTATGTGAAAACCTCACAATCACAGATTAATACAGAAAAAGCAGTAAAATAAGAGGAGACACACGAGATTTTTATAGTGGTTCAGCTCAATCCAAGCCTACGTCCACTTTATAGTTTCTTAAATCCTAAGAAGCTATTATAATGTTGTTTGTTTGCAGTTTATACACGAAATCCTCGTGTTTACAATGAAGAAGAGGAGATTAAAGGGGAGATTATACACGAAATTCTCGTGTTGTAATGTGGAATTCGACTTCTAGGTTATGCAATAGCCTTGCGAAGAACCATAGTTGAAGCCATGGAGAGTTAGAGTTCAAAAAGTCCCTTGAAATAGCCATGTTGTGGTGTATTTATAGGCGTAGAGGAGCCTCCGGGAGTCCTGAATCGGATCGGATCGGAGGGGCACGTGGCAGGCCTGAGGTGATCTCGGAAGCAGTGGAGAAATGGTCTTCAGATCGTGCTAGGACAGGTGGAGCTCGATCCGGATTAATAGGAAGTAGTTACTCCTTGAGAACAGGTCAAAGTTGAGGTGTAGCAGCAGGTCGAAGTGGTTCGGTTCGGGTCCTCTTTCTTCCGAACCGATCCGGAGCATTCCAACCGAAGGCGAGACGTGTTGCTATACATCTGGTGCAAGGCGGGTTGGTTCGGACTTCCGATCCGAACCGAGTTGGTGTCTTCGATCCGAAGAGTGGAGGCACTTCAGTGCAGTGTGTAAGGCGGGTCAGGTTCGGATGATCCGATCCGAACCGAGGTGAGCTGGAATCCAAGTATGAGCATCTTCGAAGTGTGGAGTCGGAGCGGGTCCGATCCGATCCGGGAGGTCAAGCCAATTTCCAAATTCCAAGTTTCCGGTTCTGCATGCGTTCACGGAAACGGGCATAACTTTCAAACCGTAAGTCCGATTGAGCCAAACCAAAACTCAAACTGAAGCTAATTCAGATATCTACAAGAGTTATGGAGCATAGCTCCATAATCGCTGTTTTCGGGCCCAAAAAAGGTCATCTGGTAGGAGTTTCGGGCCATTCTTTGTTTGTGATGCGATTTCAACCAAATCACTTCATGTCTTCTGACGATATTCCCAACGCTTGAGTGTATTGTTGAGAAGAGATTCCATGTGTGACTGCTTTGACTAAAAAGCGGGTCAACAAATATATATCGTATACCATCACGTCCCATACCGTAGGGTTTACGATATCATTCATTCTCCAACACGTCTTCTCGAAGGGTGGTAGTACACGTGATTCTTATATTAAAACATACATAATAAAGTAGTTTGAACAAAAATAAGGTTTCATAGAAATATGTTAAAACCCGTAAAGTTTGGGAATACTTGTTAAAATAAGATTTCTAATGTATTTATAAAACCTTATCAAGGCAATATTTTGTTTTAAAACAATAATTTCATACTTGAAAATTTTCGAAAGCGATTTATAAAAAAAAAAAACAATGCATGTGACACGGAGTCACAAAAGATAGCTGTTGATTTTCTCCCGAGACAGCAGTACAAAACCACAATTTTGAACTTGTTAATCATAAAATCGTTGTAGATTCAACAAATGAAACTTGTAGTTCACGATATGAGCATTCCAAAACCATATAATAATAAAGATTTCGATCAAGAACGAGAGAGTTATGATCAAAACGGTTTCAGTTAACAAAAAAAACATGGCTGTCGATTTTATCTCGAAACAGCAGTACAAAACCACGATTTTAACAATGTAATCACAAAATCTTGTAAACTGAACAACTGAAACTTGTAGCTCACAGTCTGAGCATTCCAAAACCATATGATAATAAGGATTCCGATCAATAACGTGAGAGTTATGATCGAAACAGTTTCAGCTTAACAAAAAAGCGTAGCTGTCGATTTTTATCTCGAAACAGCAGTATAAAACCACGATTTTAACAATGTTAATCACAAAATCTTGTAAACTGAACAATTGAAACTTGTAGCTCACAGCCTGAGCATTCCAAAAACATGTAATAATAAGAATTCCGATCAATAACGAGTTAGTTATGATCGAAATAGTTTTCAGCCAAACATAAACAGCAAAACACATATGACAAATTCAATGAAACTTAAGATTTCATAGCAAATCACAATAATAAATAGCTAAAACAAGTTAGAATTTGTGTGAGGGAACCTCACCTAAGATTTGCAGTAAGTTGAAGGAAGTTTAGAAGCTTTTGGAGACCAAATTGCTAAGAGATCCGAGCTTTCTTCCCTAATTTCTCAGCTGCTGCTAATAAGATTAGAAACCCCAAATTAACAATTAGAACAAGATAGAAACCAAGAATTGAAGTTACAATGAAGTTGTCCCAATTTTTCTCAATGAAGAAGAAGGAGGAATTACGTTCTCCTCTGGAGAAACAAGGAGAAACAACGTACTAAATATTTCTGGAGAAATCTTTTTCTTAACTATGGTATTTAGGCCCAATTAATCCTCTTAAGTCCAATTTCAAGTAATTAGGCCATTAACAATGCAATTTAGCCCTTAATGACACATACTTAAGCTAAAATTGACACAATTTAACATGTTTTTAACACTTTTCTTCCCATTATAAGTATGTCGAGACTAAATTAACATTAAAAAAAAGTAATAAACACGATTTTTACATCATTTTGAACTTTTAACACATAAAATCATGTTTACAACGAATTTTCACACTTTTATACAAAACACAATCTTTTTAACACAATTTGTGTAAATTTCATAAAACTTTGAATTTGAATATACCAATAACGCTATAATCCTGCATAATTCACCAAAATTAACCTAAATTACGTTCTCTATATATTTTATTAATATTTTTGGAACAATTTCTATTAATTATTCAAATTAAATATCTTATGCTTATTAAAATTCTCAAAATTTCTTATCATACAAATTTAGACATAATTTTGCTAAACTATGTTTCTTTTAATCAGCAAAGTTTTCAACGCATACTTTCTAAACTTTTAATAAATCCCAAGCCTCAAATTAATCACTAAAATGATTAATCCTTTTCTTTTTCTTTACATCAATATTTTAAACTTACATCAAACTTTACGAAATATAGATATTTTGACAAAATTTACACAACAACAAAAATTTTAACCACATTATAATTTAAAGCAAGTTCTACATGTTTGTGTATGTTTATTACTTCACATTCTTATTGAAACTTCATTATTAACCCAAGTATTCAATATTTGAGTTTCTAATCTCAAAAGTCACATTATCAATGCAAAAATATACTTCCTTATGGGTTTAACACTATTAATTTCCCATAAGAAAAAACTTTAACCTTTCAATTCTATATTACGACATATATCAACATTTGTTAATACTTTTAGTTCTCAAATTATCACCCCAAAACCAATCTTTCATAATTTGTCATAAAATTCACATTTAATTAACCTAAGCCTCAAATATAATCACTTAAACGCGAGTAAGCTCCACAACCAATCCTCAAAGAACCAACTGATTATTAACACGAATAATGATGTCAAATAGCCAAGTTGATGATATATTTCATCTTAATTATCAACCATTTTTTTTTAATTATTATTATCATTGATTATAGCACGTAATTACCGAAAACTCGGGTTGTTACAATTAGTGTACGCCAAATATCATCCCAACACCCGTGTTGGGCTCCAATCCACTAACACCGAATATTATTTGTGCAGCTGGGCGACGTGTAAAATTTATCGTCCCAATCAATGTCCTTCAAATAAGTGTACATAAACAAACCGTCCGGTTTGTAAATGAATATTTATTTATTCACATTCACGTTAAAAATTATATTTTTAACGATAAAATATTTATTTCAACACATGAATATTTTATTATCCATTTCACATCAACATCACAACAAACTTCACAACACATCAAACAAGCATACAAGTCGTCCATGGTCTGTGGACGATGGGTGTCGGGTGTTGCTAAGCACCGTCTGCATCCTAGTATATAATTTAACTAAAAAACAAGATTTAAAGTGAGAAATTCTCACCGACTAGCTAAACCAATACACTGCGACTCTTCATATGTAGAAATCTTCGCCGTGCTCGCCTTTTGTCATTTTCATTGTCCGTAGCCACTACATATATAAAAAAATCACATTTTTATATTGTTGCTATGTATATAAAAATCAAATTTTTATATTCACTCTATATGAATAAAAATCACATTTTTATACTGCTACAATATAGATAAAAAAATTCTATTTTTACATCGCTACTATATAGACAAAAATTCTATTTTTACAACGGTGTTCATATAATAGAGATCATATTTTTACCACGCTAACTTCATAATAAAAATTATATTTTTATATCGCTCTTCTTCTAATAAAGATTAAATTTTTATAACGCTACGTATATAAAGATCAAATTTTTACTAACTATAGAATATAAAAATCGTATTTTTATTCTTTCTATAATATAAAAATCAAATTTTTATTATCTTTACGATATAAAAATCACATTTTTATATTCCCTATTACTTCATAAAAATTATATCTTTATCGAATATAAAAATCAAATCTTTTCTATTCTAAAAAAATTCAATCTTTCTATTATTAACAACCCAATCCTTATCAAATTTTCATTTCTAAATAAAAGTTATATTTTTATAACCTTATCTAGATGGTAAGAATCACCTTTTCAACCACCTAAATAAATAAAACAATAATAAGGAAGACTTACGGTGGTCTATGGGGGAGCTGATGCGTTCACTGGAGGGGGTGGCAGTTCACGTCGGAGTTGGGTGGTGGCCGGCTGCTGATGGCGGTGGAGGAACGGTTTTGGCAGTGGAGGGCGGAGCACCGGTTTTGGGCGATAGGGTTTTGGGGGTGGTGGGAATCGAGGCGAGGGAGGAAGAGCGAGGGGAGGTCGGAGTTGCTGGGGAGGTCGGCAGCGAGGTCAGGGAGGGTGGCGGTGATCGCGATGGTGGCATGGAAGGGGGGCTGCAGCGTTCCATCGTTTTTTTTTCAAAAATTGATCTGAACTGATAAGAAGAGGGAGGGGAATATAGGAATATATATATATTATTGTTATATAATTATTTCAAAAAAGTACCTTTTTATTTTGACCTCGAAACGAGACCCACCGTCTATCGTCCCTAGCTAATTACCCCCATTCCGAACACAATGGGATATGTATCATAAGCTGATTCGATCAGTTTTCGTCAAAATCAAAATATAACTCTATATATTGAATTTGAACGCACATTTCAATTTACAGGGGCCACATACTGTGATAGCCCGTGACTTCCCCTTGAAGGAAAGCATGGATTACCTTGAGAACACGAAAAAATAGAACGCAGACGGAAGAACATTTCATTGTTATTACAACAATTCCATCAGATACAAGAATATACAGAGTATAAATGAATAAATTACATTCGATAAATATCAGAGATTACAATAAATTACATAGCAGCGGAAAAACAATATAAAACACAACTGAAAGTAATACATGGATAAACCCGGTCTTTCTGAGCAACTCGCGTATATAATAAACAAGTGCTACACAAACACTACATACGCATCATTTCAATTCATTAGTCACTAACCGTCAATCAGTAAGAGAACGATTTCCCAAATATTAACCCCGAAGGCCGAAACCAACATCAGATCAACACCCAGGAAACCATTTGAAGTGACCCGAACTTCCCCAGTCTCCGAAGAGATGAGAAAGAACGAATTACTGCGAGGACAAGACAAATCAGAACGCAAACAAAAGAACATTGCATTGCTATTACAACAATTCCATCAGATACAAGAATATACAGAGTATAAATGAATAAATTACATTCGATAAATATCAGAGATTTAAATACAGTACTGCAGCGGAAAAATAATACAAAACACAACTGAAAGTAATACACGGATACAGAGCTTTCCGAGCATCGTTCCAGCTGTAAATCAGGATCATGTGAATATAAATCTGCAAAACCAAAACTAATAGCTGCCCATGTCGAAAATAGGGGCACCCAGAGTTTAGGTTAAAACAATAAACTCCAGGTCAGTCATGTGACTGGTGTGAGAACTAAAACAGTTATTTATCTTTATTTTCAAAGTAAGGTAAATCAATGGATTACACCGTATTACACGGAACGGGTTTCCTCCCAAGAACACCAGTGCATAAAACAACAGCGCAATGCTAAATAAAGAAAAAAATGAAGCTATTATAAGACCCAGGTCCCATCACACAATGCAACGCAAGTTGGAGGATAGGGTTTTTACCTTATAATAGCCAAGAATGCTTGATACGTTTAAAACAAATCATTTGATACTATTATAAGTGCATATTGTATAAAACTTCTTCAAATCATAAGTATCAATCATAGACGGCATAAGCGCCCCATTCCACTATGTCGTCATACTAAGCTCTACAAATAAAACCGAAATACACGTATTGGAAAGTTGGATTTCCATCATGGTGGCTCCTGATTCGAAAGATCGATCGCGTAGTGCAATTCCCCACGGCTTACGTCCCAGCAAGAGAAAACACCGTCTGCACATCCGCACTTTTGGGACCAGAGTATCTCCGCGGCTTACGTCCCAGCGAGAGAAAACACCGCTTACTCTATCCCTGAGCACTAAGCTCATCTCGGTCAACCAAATCCACGACACCACTAAGGTGCCCATCCACTAAAAAGCATACTGATCAAACCATCAGTTTACCACCATATCGGGGTGTGAGGCTCGCGAATCAACGCTATACACAAAGCCATGCTATATTAAAGCTGCGCTTTGATCATCATCCACCAAACTTTGCTTTTCAACAAAAGTCTGGATCACTGCATCTCAGCATGCCACACTATCAATCCATATCGTACCACTGATTTCTGCCAATATATAACCTCTGTGCTCGTATGTCTCAGAAAAGGGCGTTAAGCAAGAGAATAAATTCTCCGCCGCCAAATAGATATATATTTAGCAGAGATCAACGAATACAATATAAAGGAATACAATGTCAGACACACCATCCATTTACAAGTCCGTTCTGGGTCTGAACGAAACCGGAGGCACTTTCCTCGCATATCCATCGATCTCCAAGTACGTATGGACGATCACCAACTGATTTCCTCATCTTGGGTGTACAGCCCAATCAAGATCATCAGTAATCACCCAAACGATGTGAAGACTTCTGGTCTTCGACCACCGTCATCATCTTCGACTTATCGTCGAATCGGTCATTCAGAATGGGTGTAAACCCGGCCTTTCCGAACAACCCGCGTATATTATAAACAAATGTTACACAAACACAACATACGCCTCATTCCAATTCATCAGTCACTAACCGTAAACTAGCAAGAGAACAATACCCCAATTTTTAACCCCGAAGGCCGAAACCAACATTAGATCAATACCCAGGAAACCATTCTTCTTTACTAACCTACAACTAGTTTCTAAATTTCATATTCTTAGGGAAAGGTTTCCATTAATTTTATCAAAGATAAATTCTTTAAAATTTATCCTTTAATCTTCCTTTGGATATCATTTTAAACCAAATTATGGTTTTCCAAACTAGTCCGGATTAGCGAACCACACCGAAGTAATTATTTTATTTTATTTCCCAATCCCAACATATTCATCCCATGAAGCAAAACTGGTAATACTCCATATCTAACACCACGGTGTTAACAGTAAATTTAATTACCATCTCACGTTCAAATCTAATTAAAGATTTAACTATCGCTTTGGAGCAAAACTGGTAATACTCCATTCTCGCTCACTTTCCAAATTTGATAATTTAAATTATCAATCCACATTTTAATCTAATTGCAGATTCATTAAAACTCCCTTTACTGGGTTAAAGAACTAATGTCATTTAAAACACAGTTCACGATAAACCCAAATCACATTCTATTTATTATCGGGTTAAAGGACAAGTGTTATTTAAAACACTGTTCACGATAAACCCACAAATCAATTCTAATTCCATTCCACTCAAATATATTAGAAATTACGATTATATAAAACCCCTTTTTAAATCCAATTGATTTATTTAAAAATAATTGGGTTTTAAATTTAGTTCAAATCTAGTTCATTTCGATAAAAATCTATTTTTATCTTTTCAAATATGGAGTTTTTCATCCCAATTTTTCCAAAATTATTTCTAATGATTTTACACAAATTATTGATATTTTTAGTAATTTTATCAAGGCCCGTACAGTCGATTTCCAACAGCGGCCATCGAACTTCACTTACAGCGACCTTTTCCAAATTTGATTTTGACGTATCTCTAAATCCAACCGTTACATTTCAAATTTCTAATATTCGTTAGAAAACTCTTTTCGATACGAACCCAACGGTTCCGGTTTTAGGAGAATCCGACGGTCGGATCTCCCGTAATGTCCGTTCGAAGTCAATGGTCGAAATTTACGAACTGCCGCGGCGCGGCGAGTTCTATTCAGGCCATTATATTATATATATAATATATATTTCGTCGATTTCTAATTAAAATGAATTTTATAAATAGTTTTAAATTCGTTTCAAAAACAATTTCAAATTTCAATTCAAATCGAATTCGTTTTCTATTCAATTCAATTCAAATTCGTTTTCTATTCAATTCAATTCAAATTCGTTTTCTATTCAATTCAAATCGAATTCGTTTTCTATTCAATTCAGTTCAAATTCGTTTTCTATTCAATTCAATTCAAATTCGATTTCCTGTTACAAATATTCGATTTTTATCTCTTTTCAGTATTCATTATAAAAACGAATATAATCGATATAAATATCGTTCGCGTCAAAATAGCGCATCTCTAATCAACACGGCTTTATATTTTTCAATAACTTCGTTATTCTATTCAACAAATGAATCTATATTTCTTTCAATACATGACTCTATATTTTTGTCAACACATGACTAATCTCAAAGAATGAGTACGGCCCACGTGTGACTATTTTTGTTACTTAGTATATTTTATAAAAATTATGGTATCTACCGTTTGATTTTAAATCAGACTCCGACCATAAATTAGTAAGAGAACGATTCCCTAAATATTAACCCCGAAGGCCGAAACCAACATCAGATCAATATCCAGGAGACCACTCATCTCATCTATTTTCCAGTTAATTTCTAATTTTATATATGATAAAGACGTAAATTTTATTGTTAAAATATTTCGTTCAACACATGACTAATCTCAACGAATGAGTACGGTCAACACATGAACCTTTATTTTATAATGATAAAGATGTAAATTTTATTGTTAAAATATTTCGTTCAACACATGACTAATCTCAACGAATGAGTACTGTCAACACATGAACCTTTATTTTATAATATTCTTTATTTTTCCAATTGGAATGAGGCCCAATCAATTACCATACAAAGTTAATTATATGGATTTCATACAACACACGTATATAATAGCAACGATACATAATCAACCATCATCCAAAGTGCACTACACTGTATAAGCATCAAATATAGATATCTAATGCTTATAACAGCCTGTCAATCAATCGATCGACATACAACTAATTACCGGGATTGGTGTATGCCGTATTTTATCCTAATAACCGTGTGGGGTTTCAAACAATCAAACACAGATTTTATTTGTGCAGCTGGGCGATGTGTAAAATTTATCGTCCCAATTAATATCAGTCAAATGTGTGTATATAAACCAATCGTCCGATTTGTTTATATTTATTTATTTCATTTCATATACACGTTAAAAATTCCATTTTTAACTATACAATATTTATTTTCTATATAAATATTTTATTTCATTTCACATCACACAATCAACTACACATCAAAATCAATCAAACAAACAAGTCGTCCATGGTCTGTGGACGACGGGTGTCGGGTGCTACTAAACACCGTCTGCATCCTAGTATAAATTATTAACTAGAAAAATAAAATTAAAGGTGAGAAGTTCTCACCGACTAGGTAATCCAAACATCTCGACTCTTCATATGTAGAAGTCATCGCTGTTCTCGCCTTTTGTCACTTTCGTTGCCCGTAGCCACTACATATATAAAAATCACATTTTTATACTGTTGTCTTTAAAATAAAAATCACATTTTCATACTGTTCACTTTCAATTTAGAAATCATATTTTTATAATCACTCCATATGGATAAAAATTCTATTTTTACAACGGTAATATATAGATAAAAAATCTATTTTTACAACGGTACTATATAGATAAAAATTCTATTTTTACTATATAAATAAAAATTCTATTTTTACAATGGTACTATATAGATAAAAATTCAATTTTTACATCGCTATTCATTATAGAAACCATATTTTCCTATCGCTAATGAATATATAAAAATCGAATTTTTACTTTATAAAGATCATAGCTTTCATATGTTAAAAATTCTAACCTTCATATAATAAAATTTATATTTTTATCACGCTACTCTCTATATAAAGATTTCGCCTTTTCATTTCATCACTATAAAAATCACATTTTTATTTCAACATATATATAAAAAAAATCAGATTTTTATTTCGCTACATATGTAAAGATGATATTTTTACTCTCTATATAATATAAAAATTATATTTTTATACTCCTACAATATATAAAAGATTATATTTTTATACTTCACATATGCTAAAAATCATATTTTTATTCTGCTACTTCTATTTTAAAAACAATGCATACTATATTTTAAAAACTTTTGCTAATTTCATTTCTTTATATTTTCAAACTTTTAAAACAAATTTATATACATTATAGTCTTAAAAAAAATAAAAAAATCAATGCTTAATTATAAAACAAAACAAAAAGGAGGCTCGCTTTTATCTTCTTCCTCTCAGTATACTTCCTGGGCAATCACGCACTGTCGAACCCAATACCCAAACCCTAGGGTTTAAATCTGCTTCCACCCTGACGTGCCGGAGTGCCATCGAGGACCTCCACTTGAACCAGCACACCGCCACCTCCTAGCCCCTACGACGACCATCAACTCGTCGGTCCCTGCTCCTCTCGATTCAAGCGCGAACTGGTGAGGTTCAGGACAAAAATTCACTCGAAATCCGAACCCATAGATGATCATAACCGTTCATCCTCGATGCCTTGCTCTCCTCTCCCATTTTGTCTTTGAAACTACCCTAAACCGCTGCGTGGAATTTGAGAACAAAGGAGGAGAAGGATGGGCGATTTCTGCCCTTCGATTCTGAACCCTGACGGCGGAAGAAGGAAAATGAATTCAGGGTTTTAATTTCCCTTTTATACCCCCCCTTTTTTATTTAATAATATTTTAATTCTAAAATAACTTGTTTTATGCCACGCTCTCTAATTTGAACTCAACGACTGTCGCCCATAGCTAACTACCCTCATTTCGAACGCAATGGGATATGTTTCGTAACCCAATTCGGCTGTTACGATTAGTTTTCATCAAAATTAAAATATAAATCTTTGTATATTCAATTTTAACGCACATTTCAATTTACCGGGATCACATACTAACTCTAAAAATTCATGAAAAATATTTTCTAGCTTCGTATTGATGATACGGTCCTAACTAAACTAATTTCGTCGAATTCTGAGACCGTTGGAAAAATGGCCATTTTCCAGTTGATTAAAATCAACTAAAACTGGTCAAACGCGTTTTCCTTTCCCACGCTCACATATTGATTCGAAAAATTATGAAATTTGGAATCTAGAAATAATTTGACATCGCGGATCCAACAAAAGTGGTTTCGTCGAATTCCGAGGTCATTTGCAAAATGGCCATTTTTAAGGGCCGAAATTCCATAACTACCATTCAGAAATTTCAACTGGACATATCTTTTTATCCCCGCTATGAAATTTCAATTTTCTGGGTTCGTTGGAAAGATATTCTCAATTAGATTCCGTTATTTTTGGTTTCACTAAAATCCGGTTTGTTTTGCACCCGGTATGTTCAATTGAAATTTGAAATCGAATTATCGAACTACCGCGCCATTTTCAATTCCTTTTATAATTATAAATAATTATTTATATTCTAACGACGACGTATATAAATATATACGTTCTAATTCTATTCAAAATAATTTTTTCGTCATTATTATTTAAAATAACCCATTTCAAATATTCAAAATTCATTAAAATTGCCAAAATGAAAAATTTTAAACTGGCCTAGATTTTCGGGTTATTACAATCTCCCCCACTTAAAACTTTTCGTCCCCGAAAAGGAACGAAGCTGAAAGTTGTTTTAAAAACCAACTCAACTTTCATTATTTTGATTACGGCTTAAGTTCTTCAACTTTTTAGTTTCTAAGAACTTTTCACATTTTTTTCAAAAATTTGACTAACACCCTAAATTTCCGAAAAATTTCGCCATAACCTCCCCTACACCGGGAGCACCGGGAAAATCCCGAAATTGCCATACAGGTCGTCTGATCTCAAAAAGAAAAAGAAAAAGCCAAGCGGCTAGCCAATCGGCTCATAAAATCATCACCCAAACAAAACAGTAAATTATGGTAAACATGTACCTATTTGTCGGGCAAACAAATTTTATTCTCTGCTCTAGCCTCCTTGCTATGACCTGTTCATTGTAAGTACATCTATATGCAAGCAAATTCGACCAATTTTCAACACAATTCACTATTTTGTACAATTAGGCATAATGGTTCAAAATTATCAAACAAATAAACATACAACACAAACATAAATCAATTAGTGAATTAACGTTTCAAATTCATAATTTTGATATATATACAAAAATCACATTTTTGATGCTAATTCACAACAATGTATTCTAGCTATATTTTGGTTCTCACACCAGTCTAATGGAAATATATAGAAATCACACCTTTGAAACACAAAAATAAACCACTGATGCCATACGTCATCAGTTTAATCATCCCCGGGCTACTAGAGTGCGATTCTATATCTATCCAGTATATTAAAACTTCGAATATACGTTCATAACGCATATATGCAAAATCTTTATATACTAGATTGTCCTAATTCAAAATAAATAAATATTCAAATACGTATACTTGAATTTAACTTTCAAAACAAAGTTTGTTTTCAAATTTTTATTTTAAAAATATACTCTTCACACTCGTTCTAGGATACTACTGATCCTATCTCTAACGAGTCATTCTAATTGGATATTACTAATCCAATATCTGATGGATTCTTTCATATGGTTCTAATGTGTCTTGTTCTCGAGCTCTGTAAACCAAAGCTCTGATACCAACTGTGATAGCCCGTAACTTCCCCGTGAAGGAAAGCACGGATTACCTTGAGAACACGACAAAATAGAACGTAGACGGAAGAACATTTCATTGTTATTACAACAATTCCATCAGATACAAGAATATACAGAGTATAAACGAATAAATTACATTCGATAAATATCAGAGATTACAATAAATTACATAGCAGCGGAAAAACAATATAAAACACAACTGAAAGTAATACACGGATACAGAGCTTTCCGAGCATCATTCCAGTTGTAAATCAGGATCCTGTGAATATAAATCTGCAAAACCAAAACTACTAACTGCCCGTGTCGAAAATAGGGGCACCCAGAGTTTAGGTTAAAACAATAAACTCCAGGTCAGTCATGTGACTGGTGTGAGAACTAAAACAGTTATTTATCTTTATTTTCAAAGTAAGGTAAATCAAGGGACCACGCCGTATAACATGGAACGGGTTTCCTCCCAAGAACACCAGTGCATAAAACAACAGCGCAATGCTAAATAAAGAAAAAAATGAAGCTATTATAAGACCCAAGTCCCATCACACAATGCAACGCAAGCCGGAGGATAGGGTTTTTACCTTGTAATAGCCAAGAGTGCTTGATACGTTTAAAACAAATCATTTGATACTATTATAAGTGCATATTGTATAAAACATCTTCAAATCATAAGTATCAATCATAGACGGCATAAGCGCCCCATCCCACTATGTCGCCATACTAGGCTCTACAAATAAAACCGAAATACACGTATTGGAAAGTTGGATTTCCATCATGGTGGGTCCTGATTCGAAAAATCGATCGCGTAGTGCAATTCCCCACGGCTTACGTCCCAGCAAGAGAAAACACCGTTTGCACATCCGCACTTTTGGGACAAGAGTATCTCCGCGGCTTACGTCCCAGCGAGAGAAAACACCGCTTACTCTATCCCTGAGCACTAAGCTCATCTCGGTCGACCGAATCCACGACACCACTAAGGTGCCCATCCACTAAAAAGCATACTGATCAAACCATCAGTTTACCACCATACCGGGGTGTGAGGCTCGCGAATCAACGTTATACACAAAGCCATGCTATATTAAAGTTGCGCTTTGATCATCATCCACCAAACTTTGCTTTTCAACAAAAGTCTGGATCACTGCATCTCAGCATGCCACACTATCAATCCATATCTTACCACTGATTTCTGCCAATATATAACCTCTGAGCTCGTATGTCTCAGAGAAGGGCGTTAAGCAAGAGAATAAATTCTCCGCCGCCAAACAGATATATATTTAGCAGAGATCAACGAATACAATATAAAGGAATACAATGTCAGACACACTATCCATTTACAAGTCTTTTCTGAGTCTAAACAAAACCGGAGGCACTTTCCTCGCATATCCATCGATCTCCAAGTACGTATGGACGATCACCAACTGATTCCCTCATCTTAGGTGTACAGCCCAATCAAGATCATCAGTAATTACCCAAACGATGTGAAGACTTCTGGTCTTCGATCACCGTCATCATCTTCGACTTATTGTCGAATCAGTCATTCAGAATGGGTGTAAACCCGGCCTTTCCGAACAACCCGCGTATACTATAAACAAATGTTACACAAACACAACATACGCCTCAATCCAATTCATCAGTCACTAACCGTAAATTAGCAAGAGAACAATTCCCCAAATATTAACCCCGAAGGCCGAAACCAACATCAGATCAATACCCAGGAAACCATTCTTCTTTACTAACCTACAACTAGTTTCTAAATTTCATATTCTTAGGGAAAGGCTCCCATTAATTTTATCAAAGATAAATTCTTTAAATTTTATCCTTTAATCTTCCTTTGGATATCATTTCAAATCAAATTATGGTTTTCCAAACTAGTCGGGATTAGCGAACCACACCGAAGTAATTATTTTATTTCCCAATCCCAACCTATTCATCCCATGAAGCAAAACTGGTAATACTCCATATCTAACACCACGGTGTTACCGGTAAATTTAATTACCATCTCACGTTCAAATCTAATTAAAGATTTAACTATCGCTTTGGAGCAAAACTGGTAATACTCCATTCTCGCTCACTTTCCAAATTTGATAATTTAAATTATCAATCCACATTTCAATCTAATTGCAGATTCATTAAAACTCCCTTTACTGGGTTAAAGAACTAATGTCATTTAAAACACAGTTCACGATAAACCCAAATCACATTCTATTTATTATCGGGTTAAAAAACAAGTGTTATTTAAAACACTGTTCACGATAAACCCACAAATCAATTCTAATTCCATTCCACTCAAATATATTAGAAATTCCGATTATTTAAAACCCCTTTTTAAATCCAATTGATTTATTTAAAAATAATTGGGTTTTAAATTTAGTTTAAATCTAGTTCATTTCGATAAAAATCTATTTTTATCTTTTCAAATATGGAGTTTTTCATCCCAAATTTTCCTAAATCATTTCTTATGATTTTACACAAATTATTGATATTTTTAATAATTTTATCAAGGCCCGTACAATTGATTTCCAACAGCGGCCATCAAACTGCACTTACAGCGACCTTTTCCAAATTTGATTTGGACGTATCTCCAAATCCAACCGTTAGATTTCAAATTTCTAATATTCGTTAGAAACCTCTTTTCGATACGAACCCAACGGTTCCGGTTTTAGGAGAATCCGACGGTCGGATCTCCCGTAATGTCCGTTCGAAGTCAATGGTCGAAATTTACGAACTGTCGCGGCGCGGCGAGTTCTATTCAGGCCATTATATTATATATATAATATATATTTCGTCGATTTCTATTTAAAACAAATTTTATAAATAGTTTTAAATTCGTTTCAAAAACAATTTCAACTTCCAATTCAAATTTCAATTCAATTCAAATCGAATTCGTTTTCTATTCAATTCAATTCAAATTTGTTTTCTATTCAATTCAATTCAAATCGAATTCGTTTTCTATTCAATTCAATTCAAATTCGTTTTCTATTCAATTCAATTCAAATTCGATTTCCTGTTACAAATATTCGATTTTTATCTCATTTCAGTATTCATTATAAAAACAGATATAATCGATATAAATATCATTCGCGTCAAAATAGAGCATCTCTAATCAACACAGCTTTATATTTTTCAATAACTTCGTTATTCTATTCAACAAATGAATCTATATTTCTTTCAATACATGACTCTATATTTTTGTCAACACATGACTAATCTCAACGAATGAGTATAGTCCACGTGTGACTATTTTTGTTACTTAATATATTTTATAAAAATTATGGTATCTATCATTTGATTTTAAATCAGACTCCAACCGTAAATTAGTAAGAGAACGATTCCCTAAATATTAACCCCGAAGGCCGAAACCAACATCAGATCAATATCCAGGAGACCACTCATCTCATCTATTTTCCAGTTAATTCCTAATTTTATATATGATAAAGACGTAAATTTTATTGTTAAAATATTTCGTTCAACACATGACTAATCTCAACGAATGAGTACGGTCAACACATGAACCTTTATTTTATAATGATAAAGATGTAAAGTTTATTGTTAAAATATTTCGTTCAACACATGACTAATCTCAACGAATGAGTACTGTCAACACATGAACCTTTATTTTATAATATTCTTTATTTTTCCAATTGGAATGAGGCCCAATCAATTACCATACAAAGTTAATTATATGGATTCCATACAGCACATGTATATAATAGCAACGATACATAATCAACCATCATCCAAAGTGCACTACACTGTATAAGCATCAAATATAGATATCTAATGCTTATAACAGCCTGTCAATCAATCGATCGACATACAACTAATTACTGGGATTGGTGTATGCCGTATTTTATCCCAATACCCATGTCGGGTTTCAAACAATCAAACACAGATTTTATTCGTGCAGCTCGGCGATGTGTAAAATTTATCGTCCCAATCAATATCAGTCAAATGTGTGTATATAAACCAATCGTCCGATTTGTTTATATTTATTTATTTCATTTCATATACATGTTAAAAATTCAATTTTTTACTATACAATATTTATTTTCTATATAAATATTTTATTTCATTTCACATCACACAATCAACTACACATTAAAATCCATCAAACAAACAAGATGTCCATTGTTTGTGGACGACGGGTGTCGGGTGCTACTAAACACCTTCTGCATCCTAGTATATATTATTAACTAGAAAAATAAAATTAAAGGTGAGAAGTTCTCACCGATTAGGTAATCCAAACATCTCGACTCTTCATATGTAGAAGTCATCGCTGTTCTCGCCTTTTGTCACTTTCGTTGCCCGTAGCCACTACATATATAAAAATCACATTTTTATACTGTTGTCTTTAAAATAAAAATCACATTTTCATACTGTTTACTTTCAATTTAGAAATCATATTTTTATAATCACTCCATATGGATAAAAATTCTATTTTTACAACGGTACTATATAGATAAAATTTCTATTTTTAGTGTATAGATAAAAATTCTATTTTTACAACGGTACTATATAGATAAAAATTCTATTTTTACATCGCTATTCATTATAGAAACCATATTTTCCTATCGCTAATGAATATATGAAAATCGAATTTTTACTTTATAAAGATCATAGCTTTCATATGTTTAAAATTCTAACCTTCATATAATAAAAATTATATTTTTATCACGCTACTCTCTATATAAAGATTTTGCCTTTTCATTTCATCACTATAAAAATCACATTTTTATTTCAACATATATATAATAAAAATCAGATTTTTTATTTCGCTACATATGTAAAGATGATATTTTTACTATCTATATAATATAAAAATTATATTTTTATACTCCTACAATATATAAAAAATTATATTTTTATACTTCACATATGCTAAAAATCATATTTTTATTCTACTACTTCTATTTTAAAAACAATGCATACTATATTTTAAAAACTTTTGCTAATTTCATTTCTTTATATTTTCAAACTTTTAAAACAAATTTATATACATTATAATCTTAAAAAAAAAAAAATCAATGCTTAGTTATAAAACAAAACAAAAAGGAGGCTCACTTTTATCTTCTTCTTCTCAGTATACTTCCTGGGCAATCACGCACTGTCAAACCCAATACCCAAACCCTAGGGTTTAAAACTGCTTCCACCCTAACGCGCCGGAGTGCCATCGAGGACCGCCACTTGAACTAGCACACCGCCACCTCCTAGCCCCTGCGACGACCATTAACTTGTCGGTCCCTGCTCACCTCGATTAAAGCGCGAACTGGTGAGGTTCAGGACAAAAATTCACTCGAAATCCGAACCCATAGATGATCATAACCGTTCACCCTCGATGCCTTGCTCTCCTCTCCCATTTTGTCTTTGAAACTACCCTAAACCGCTTCGTGGAATTTGAGAACGAAGGAGGAGAAGGATGGGCAATTTCCGCCCTTCGATTCTGAACCCTGACGGCGGAAGAAGGAAAATGAATTTAGGGTTTTAATTTCCATTTTATACCCTCCTTTTTTATTTAATAATATTTTAATTCTAAAATAACTTATTTTATGCCACGCTCTCTAATTTGAACCCAACGACTTTCGCCCATAGCTAACTACCCCCATTTCGAACACAATGGGATATGTTTCGTAACCCAATTCGGCTGTTACGATTAGTTTTCATCAAAATTAAAATATAAATCTTTGTATATTCAATTTTAACGCACATTTCAATTTACCGGGATCACATACTAACTCTAAAAATTCCTGAAAAATATTTTCTAGCTTCGTATTGACGATACGGTCCTAACAAAACTATTTTCGTCGAATTCTGAGACCGTTGGAAAAATGGCCATTTTCCAGTCGATTAAAATCAATTGAAACTGGTCAAACGCGTTTTCCTTTGCCACGCTCACATATTGATTTGAAAAATTATGAAATTTGGAATCTAGCAATAATTTGACATCCCGGATCCAACAAAAGTGGTTTCGTCGAATTCCGAGGTTGTTTGCAAAATGGCCATTTTTAAGGGCTGAAATTCCATAGCGGCTGTTCAGAAATTTCAACTGGACATATCTTTTTATCCCCGCTATGAAATTTCAATTTTCCGGGTTAGTTGGAAAGATATTCTCAATTAGATTCCGTTATTTTTGGTTTCACTAAAATCCGGTTTGTTTTGCACCCGGTATGTTCAATTGAAATTTGAAATCGAATTATCGAACTATCGCGCCATTTTCAATTCCTTTTATAATTATAAATAATTATTTATATTCTAACGACGACGTATTTAAATATATACGTTCTAATTCTATTCAAAATAAATTTTTCGTCATTATTATTTAAAATAACCCATTTCAAATATTCAAAATTCATTAAAATTGCCAAAATGAAAAATTTTAAACTGGCCCAGATTTTCGGGTTATTACACATACGGACTTTAAAAATTCCCGAAAAATATTTTCTAGCTTCGTATTGACGATACGGTCCTAACAAAACCAATTTCGTCAAATTCTGAGACCGTTTGAAGAATGGCCATTTTCTAGTCGATTAAAATCAAATAAAACTGGTCAAACGCGTTTTCCTTTGCCACACTCACATATTGATTCGAAAAATTACGAATTTTGGATTCTAGCAATAATTTGACATCACGGATCTATTGACATCACGGATCCAACAAAAGTGGTTTCGTCGAATACCGAGGTCGTTTGTAAAATTCCCATTTTTAAGGGCCAGAATTCCATAGCGACTATTCTGAATTTTCAACTGGACATAACTTTTTATCCCCGCTATGAAATTTCGATTTTTCGGATTCATTGGAAAGATATTCTCAAATATATTCTAACATTTTTGGTTTCGCCAAAATCCGGTTTATTTTTCACCCGGTACATTCTTTTAAACTTTGAAATCGAATTATCGAACTACCGCACCATTTTCAATTCCTTTTATAATTATAAATAATTATTTATATTCTAATGACGATTCGAATAAATATATACGTTCTAATTCTATTCAAAATAAATTTCTCGTCTTCATTATTTAAAATAATTCATTTTAAATATTCAAAATTCACTAAAATTGCCAAAATAAAAATTTTAAATTGGCTAAGATTTTCCGGGTTATTACAACGATCGCTGAACTACACATATAGCGGCTTTTTTCCAGTTCTATTTTGGACATATCTCGGAAATCGTACGTTAGAATTTGGAAATTTCTTTTCTATTCAAAACTATTGTTAATATAATTCCGATGTTTCTTGTTTCGCATCAATCCGATTTTAAACACTCGAGTTATAGTCATTTGAAAATTAAAATCAATATTTACGAACTATCGCTAAGCGACGTGTTCTGTTCGAGCTATATAACGAATAAATATAAATCGGCTAATTCCTTTTTAAAGTAAACGTAAATTTTCAGAATTTAAATTTAAAACCATATTCCAATAATATTTTTAATTCATTTAATTCGAGATCACTTATTTCAATTTATCATTTTTAAATTCCAAATCTCTATTTCAAAATAAATCGAATAATAATTCCTTCAAACTTGTTCGACTATTGATCCGAATTCTATTGTTTCCATAAATATCTAAAATTTGGGTACATAATTTGAAATACCATTTCTCTCTAAATTTTCAAAACCAGTTTCTATATAATTTAGAGTTTAATTTCAAACCATTAAATTTAGTAATAAAATCGTTATTTCCATGACAAGGAGATTTAGAATCGTTTGTCCGTACAATTCCACATCTACGATGTGTGTGCAACAACAAACAAATGAACAACCTTACGAACATGAATCCATCTACTAACATTACAAAAAATCACGCAATCATTTAGTTGTGCGCAAGCACAATGTTCAATAACACTCAGTGTTCAATGTGTCTAACTATGTTTACATTCACTAAGCACCACATAAAACATGCACAAACATTCATAGGAAATCAGCTAACATTAAATCATTATCCGTTTCTACTAATTTAAATAATTATGTTAGGAATTCTCACCAAATGCTCTCCAAATCTTTCGTCGTGAGAGCTCGTGTCAACCGCAACAACCATGGACGAGCATGTACCAGCTTGTGGCGCACACTGGAAACTAATGCATATATACTTCCTTTACACCAAGCTTTATCCATTCCATTTCCTTTCCTTACACTCTCATTCATTTCACGCTTATCCCATATGCATAACCAATTTACTTCTTCTACTGCTCGCATCTTCATTTTCTTCTACTTATTAAATCTTATATATACATTAAACAAAATCTTAAAATAAGTTTCCTTTTACAAAAATCACATTTATAAAATATAAAAAAATATTTATTCAAACTAATATATAAATCAATATTTGTATTTATACCATATTAATTAAATTTATATTCAGAAAATCCAAACTAATTTCATATATTAAAACGTTGAAATCTTAGATCGTTATAATCTCCTCCCTTAAAAAATTTCGTCCTCGAAAAGGGGAGATCGTTAAACCCATACGAATTTAAAATATTCCAATATCAAATTTTGTTTTAAATAACTAGCAATAAGATATAAACTTGAAAATCAAAGTATGAAATAACTTCTTCAACCCAAAATCCCAAATTATTTCCAAGTCATTTGAAATACTATATTGTTTTCATATTGAATTATGCTTGCTTCAGTTTTCAAAACATAAATTATTTCGGAGAATCAAAATATTTCATGATAAGACAACATAAAATCTTTATGTCCCAAGTCGAGAGGTTTCTCCCAATGACAAGGCCACTAGGCACGACCTACGCATGTATCGATATAAATAAATAATGTCTCTTCGAACCCCAAAGAAGATCATCAATCAAGGGTTTGCACCCACATCATACCTTTCTTTAGTCACGGGTTACTCGAATCTTAGTAATAAATCATTTTATTTCATATCCCAAAGTCATGAATCATTTCGCAACAATAATTTACAAATATTTCCAAATCATAATATTTTCATTTTCTAACCATTTCAAAATCTCAGGATTTCAAGTCGTCGAACATTCTATGTTTATAAAATAACTTATAAACTATTTTCACATTCCAAGTAATTGGAAAACGACTTCATTTTATAATTAGACATCAGAATACAATCAATTTACAATACATTTAGCTTAACTCGAGTATTTTACAAATTAAAAGTTTACAATTTCCAAAATATGATATCTTGGGTAAA
This sequence comes from Allium sativum, assembly GCA_030737875.1. Taxonomy (NCBI): domain Eukaryota; kingdom Viridiplantae; phylum Streptophyta; class Magnoliopsida; order Asparagales; family Amaryllidaceae; genus Allium; species Allium sativum. The sequence continues at coordinate 670,372,553 of CM060909.1, read as the reverse complement.
TTCAATTCTTCAAAATTCGTTTGTCAACCGTTTGCAAAAATTCCACTATAATTAAGAATACTTATTTCCAAATCCAAAACTATGTTATTAACAATTTAACCTTAGATCGATTGTTGCAAAGTGAAAGGGAGGGTTCAGGGACAGGATTTGACCATAACACATATATCGAATAAGTAACGATAACTAAAAGATGACGACGGGGCAAAGAAAAGCAAAACATAACAACCAGCGAGGGGACAACGTTATATTTTCAGAATATTCATTTCTATCTAATTTATTTTCAAATTCAATTTATACTTCGCAAGAAATTTTCAAAAATGGAAATTTTATTTTACATATCTATTCCAATTCATATTAAGTTATCAAATCGTTTCATTAAAATTTATCCAAATATTTTCAAACACTTATCTAAAAGATTTTAAGTATATCTCGACGTTTAAATCGGAATCATACAGTCATCCCACTTTTAAAACTCGAAAATAAATACTGATGATGCTGCAGTCATCAATAGAATCATTTTCAAGCGACTAGAGTGTGATTCTATATTTATCTAGCATACATTGGACTCCGTATATACGTTGGCCAGGCGTATATCAAAATCCGTATATACCGAAAGTCCGATCTCGACGTCCAGAAATATACTCAAAACCATTATCATACATTATCTTCAAAACGATTTACATAGCTTCAAAATAATTTATATTTCAAAATACGCTCTCTTAATCCTAATACTCTAGAATCTCATTCTAGGGCCTTTCTAACCCTATCTCTAATGAGATATTATAACCCTGATGAGTCCTATCTTATTTTCAAATATGTCGTACCTCATAGTTTTGTATAAACCAAAGCTCTGATACCAACTTGTAACGACCTGACTTTTTGTCCGATTCTCGCTGGTAATTAAACCAACTCAAATCGTTCATAAAGACGGATGGTTATGGGTACTAACATATTTGAACACAAGTAACATAACTTTTTCATTTCATTACAAAAAATTTCATCAGAGTTACATATAAATCAGAGTATACCATAAGCTCAGCGGAACCAAATGATCACAGCGGAAGAAGTAAAACCAAAGAACTCTATCTCCAAACTGAATCCAGCTCATAAGACTAAACCTGCAAACTAAACTACTAGCTGCCCATGCAAAATTATGGGCACCCAGAGTTTAGATAAAGGAACAATAAACTCCAGCTCAGTCGTGGGACAGGTGTGAGAACTCAAAAAGGTTATTATTTCGGTTTATTTTAAAATTAGGAAAATTCACCGAACCACGCCGCTAACACGGAACGGGTTTACTCCACGTGAATTCCGGTGCACAGAAATTCGTAATGACTTTGGAAAATGAAGCTGTCATAAGCTCGTTCCATATCACACAATGCAAACGCACACCAGATGGGCAAGTTTTGTCTTATGATAACCAAAAATGCTTTTATACGGGAAAATTCTCATGCATAGTGTCGAAAACCATTTCGCAAATATATATATATATATATATATATATATATATATAGCTTAGCAAGCATTGTGACTATGCCCACATATATAGTTTACAAACAAATTGAATGGCTCGTATTGGTTATTGGGTTTTCCAACGTGATGTTTTCTGGCACGAAAGATCATTGGAGGACATGAAGCTAAGTATTCCCGGTTAACATCCAGACAACAGACACTGAATACATAGCGCGAAAGTATATATCTCGGATAACATCCAGACATCGGACACCATACATACTTTATTCCCTCAAGTCTCGAGGTAGATCTACCGCCACAACTTTCGATTTTCACTAGAGATTATGTATACAAGCTAACAGCCAGTTTACCATCAATCCGGGGTGTGAGGTTCGTCGAGGTCATGATATACACAAAGCTTCGCTTCGATAAGCCATGCTTTGATCATCACTAGCCCGTTTCATAACTCGAGCATGCCACATTGACAATTCACGACATGTTACTGATTTCTATCAATACATACCCTCTAAGTTCGTATGTCTTAGAGACGAGAGTAATATATTGCCACGAATCTGATATATATTAACGGATATTAGTACTACGCAGTCAATTTCAATGTCAGATAGACAATCCATACAAGTACGTTCTGAGTCTGAACGTAACAACAATCCGAAAATCTACAAATATATTCAGATCTCAGGCCACTTATAACCTTGTATTGGGTAATCGGCCCAAACAAGACATCAATAATCAATCCAAACAATTCAAAGATTATTGGTCTTCACTTATCGATTTCCAAGTCTTCCATTTCTTTATAACGTCGTATCATTACCTGGAATGGTTTTCGAAATTATGATCCCGGTCTTTCCAAGTAATAAGTGCATTTCAAAATAATGGTTATGGATCATATTGGATTTCCCATTTTAAATCTCCTGCCAAATCGTTATTAATTCACTCAAGGTTGGATTTATTCCAGTCTCCCTACACCTCGTTATCGCTTTAACCCTTTCATGAAATTTGATATTCCTTTTCAAACCTTATAGTCCTAAAGTATAGTTCTTCCATTCATTGTCATAAATTTCATAAGTTTACAAAATTTACCAAGACTTAAATTGGTTTGGATTCCATTTACGATAATTCAAACAATTCATGTTTCAAAATAGACATACTTTCCATATCAAATATCGCAATCATTCCACCCGTTTATATTCAACATATAATATATTTCTTATCGAGATATCATAATCATTTCAAAGTTGGTTTATATTCAAAGGAGAATATTTTACTTTACATCTCAACTTGAATCAACGGATTAAATCGAGAGCAATTCTAATTTATGAAAATTTTACAATTATTTAAAATAACCTGAAAAATAGAAAATCTAAAGTAAAACCCTTTTATGAGTATATATATTAAAATAACTAGAGTAAAATAAAAATAATTTAAATCACTATATACATATATATTAATTGCTTTACTAAAATAATCTTTAAATAGTAAATAAATAATTGATAATATAATATACTTTATTTTAAACTATAGGTATATATATATATATATATATATATGTATAGTTAGCTCTTTAAAACCATAATTGTTTCCTTCTTCCCATTTTTTTTTTTAATTTATAGAGAATTATTGATTCAGACTTAAATAATTAAATTTGAATAATCAAAATTATATTTAAATTTCTTTCCTAATTTTTATAATTCATATAATTCCGTTTATTCGATTTCCACTACGATCGCTGAACTGCACATATAGCGACTTTTTTCCAATTCTATTTTGGACATATCTCGGAAATCATACACTAGAATTTGGAATTTTCAATTCAAAACTATTATAAATATAATTCCGACGTTTCTTGTTTCGCATCAATTCGATTTTAAACGCTTGAGTTATAGTCATTTGAAAATTAAAATCAATATTTACGAACTATCGCTAAGCGATGCGTTATGTTCGAGCTATATAACGAATAAATATGAATCGGCTAATTCCTTTTTAAATTAAACTTAAATTTTAAGAATTTAAATTTTAAACCATATTCCGATAATATTTTAAATTCCTTTTTAATTCGAGATCACTTATTTCAATTTATCATTTTTAAATTCCAAATCTCCATTTCAAAATAGATCGAATAATAATTCCTTCAAACTTGTTTGACTATTGATCCGAATTCAATTGTTTGCATAAATATCTAAAATTTGGGTACATAATTCGAAATACCATTTCTCTCTAAATTTTCCAAACCAGTTTCTATATAATTTAGAGTTTAATTTCAAACCATTAAATTTAGTAATAAAATCGTTATTTCCATGACAAGGGGATTTAAAATCGATTGTCTGTACAATTCCACAACTACGATGTGTGTGCAACAACAAACAAATGAACAACCTTACGAACATGAATCCATCTACTAACATTACAAAAAATCACGCAATCATTTAGTTGTGCTCAAGCGCTATGTTCAATAACGCTCAGTGTTCAATGTGTCTAACTATGTTAACATTCACCAAGTACCAGATATGACATGCACAAACATTCATAGGAAATCAGCTAACATTAAATCATTATCCGTTTCTACTAATTTAAATAATTTAAGTTAGGAATTCTCACCTAATGCTCTCCAAATCCTTCATCGTCAGAGCTTGTGTCAACCGCAACAACCATGGTCGAAAATGTACCAACTTGCGGACATTGTTACCGTCGCGCGCACACCGGAAACTAACGCATATATACTTCCATTACGCCTAGCTTTATCCATTCCATTTCCTTTCCTTACACTCTCGTTCATTTCACGCTCATCCCATATGCATAACCAATTTACTTCTATTGCTCGCATCTTCATTTTCTTCTACTTATTATATCTTATATATACATTAAACAAAATCTTAAAATAAGTTTCCTTTTACAAAAATCACATTTATAAAATAGAACAAAATATTTATTTAAACTAATATATAAAAGATTATAACTCAATATTTGTATTTATACCATATTAATTAAATTTATATTCAGAAAATCCAAAATAATTGCATATATTAAAACGTTGAAATCTTGGATCGTTATAGTAAAATTTATCGTCCTAATCAATATCAGTCAAATGGGTGTACATATACAAATCGTTCGATTTGTAAATGAATATTTATTTCATTCATGTACACGCTAAAAATTATACTTTAACCAATAAAATATTTATTTCAGCACATGAATATTTTATACAGTCCATTTCACATCACTAACAATTTTCACAACACAATCAAACCAAACAAGTCGTCCATGGTCTGTGGACGACGGTGTCGGGTGCTACTAAGCACCGTCTTCCTCCTAGTATATATTTTAACTAGAAAATAAAATTTAAGTGAGAAGTTCTCACCTTTAGGATTCAGTCCTCCATTCCTTATTGTCGCTCTGATTCGTTGTTCTGCTTCCAACGCAATTTGTTTCACGAAATTCATATTAAAAATCATATTTTTAATCAACGATGTTTATATTCAAAAATCACATTTTTATTTCACTACATATATGAAAATTCTATTTTTATCCTATTCAAAATATTATTTCATACATATGATAAAATTTATATTTTTATCTAACTAAAAATAATATTTTTATATCGCTGTTCATTATAAAAACCATATTTTTCTATCGCTAATGAATATATAAAAATCGATTCTTTCTATCGCTAATGAATATATAAAAATTGAATCTTTCTATTACTAATGAATATATAAAAAACGAATCTTTCTATTTATAAAAATTAATTCTTTTCTAGTTAAAAATCAAATCTTTTCCTATGTTAAAGAATCTAATTTTTTTTATTACCATTCAACAATAAAAATCATAATTTTATTTCAAAACTATTTCATATAAAAACATTGAGATCTTTATATAGTAATAACCTCATATAAACTAATTATAATAAAGTAAAACAAAAAAACTTACATCGATCAAAGAAAAAGGGGCTTTTGCTATTGAACCGCGAGGGAGGGCTGCTGAGTTCGTCGAAGGGCGGACGGGGTGCGCCGGAGTCTAGTGGGGTGGGGTGGTTGTATATTGGTGGTGACGGCTTGTAGTTGGGTTAGGGTTTTAAATAGGAAGGGGAGAGAGGAAGGGTTGCGGAGGAGAGGGGGAAGGGCCTGACGAGGTAGCGACGGGGGTGGGGGCATGGGGGGCAGGCGTCGCTATTGAAACCGTGCATTGAAGGCAAACAAGATTGTTACAAGAACTATCACAGAGGTAATTTTTTATGATCGTGGTACATAGGTCATTGGTCAATGAATCCGCAGGCATTAACTATTATAACTACCATAGCTAATCAACCTTATGGATTCAAATCTGATGTTCCTTAGTGGCTAGTATGAAATACAGTGATGATTTATACAAAATTCTGAAACATGTTGAACAGGATTTGTAACTTGTTTTGTATAGAAACAATGTGCCAGTTAATCTTACGAGAACATCCTGTTTATTTCAAGTTATTTTTGTTGTACAGTCAAGATTCGCGGTAGATGAAGCAAACAAAGAGTTATTGCTTAAAATGGTGGGAGTATGATAGAGATAGGCAAAGTCTAGATTAGTTTCTGCTATTAAATTAGCTTCTACTTGTCCCGAGTCTTCCTCTAGATTAGCAATGCTAAGACCAGGAACTATAGAAAATGTTCAAGAGTGGAACAACTTTGTTAAGGAAAAGCTATCATAAAATTTTGAGGTAATAAGTTGTATTGTATTCATTACGAAATAAAGGTAAATTATAGTTTATTAATGTTTATGGATTCTGTTGCTGCCTAAAAATATTTTGCAGTTTATGGATTCAGTTTTTGCATTGGAAATTTTTGAGGTAATAGGTTGTATTGTATTCATTATCCATATACACTTCTAGATATAAAGGTAAATTATAGTTTATGGATTCAATTGCTGCCTAAAAATATTTTGCAATGCATTAATTACAGACAATCAGTGTTTAACATCTTGTTTTGATTCTACTTGATATTTTTTGAAAATGGGTAAATGGCCTCGTTAAAAACCTAAACTAGTACTCAGTGTAAGCACTAGCTAGGAAAAAAGAGTGAGGCGTTTTATTGAGAACGAATCAATAAAAAATGTACAAAAATCCAAGTACAAAGGGCATACAATCAACAAGAGCCTAACCCAAATTCAAAATTAGAGAAAAACAGGACAAAGAAAAAACCGACCCATAAAAAAATAAAATACTATGGAACTTGAGAAGCCCATGACCGCACCACATCAGCATTAAAGTAGACAAACAGCCGAACATCCACTTGAACTCTACTTTCCCAATTTAGAGAAAAGAAAAACCTATTGTTAAACCACCAAGAACAGTTTGAGAAAAACAATGGGGAGTTAACCTTCATCGTTTAGTTCGATACCCAACTTTTCTAATATTTTCATGTCTGCGAGCTACTGGACGCCTCTTCCTGATTTGCAAAGTAAGTAATAATATCCAGATTCATTAATTCTCATTGTTGAAACTTATCTCTTCGCGATTGCTATGGATTCTTTCATTTCTTTCCTTCCAGATATGATAGATAGTAGTTACTATGCTACAAAAGGCGACGTCTTGGATGAATCCCTTATGTTGAACTGCTGATTTGAGAAGGAGAAGCTCGTTCTCCAGCAGTAACGGTTCTACGGTCGATGGTGGAAGATCAAGATTAATTCCACAGCGTATCCACAATTATGATGCGTAGGAACACAGAAAAATAGGTGATCCCTATCCTTTAAATTTTCAGAGCATAAAACACATTTAGGATTAACGTCATACCCCCACGAAATTATTTTGTCTTTAGTACTCAAACGATTAAGCATAGCTTTATACGTACATAAAGACATTTTAGGACTATTTATGTAGTGCCACGTCACTTTGCACCAGTCAAGCTCTAGTAAATGCTCTCTAGAAATGTCCCATGCAGAATATAAAGAGAACCCATTTGGTTTATCATTCCAACTCCAAAAATCTTTGTCGTAAGAATAATGACCTTTCTGATCTTGTTTGAAACCATTCTAGTTGCTTGTAGATTATTATTATTAAACATATCATTGTGTATAAACTGCTTACCAAAAGATCCTCACCACCAAAAATACTTAGATGATCCCATCTTAGAAAGTTAACTAGGATATCGTTGTTTATCCATGGATCGAACCATTACTTAGAATCAATCCCATTGATTATATACCTAATAATGCCTTAAAGCCCCAATTTTCTGTGTTTTAAAATTGATTTCAAGGTATAAGAGCTATTAGAATCGCACTTCATAACCTAGAAATGTTCCTCAGCACAATATATACTCACCATCCATTTTTTCCACATACTGTCCCCATTAACAAAATGCCATAATAATTTAAGGGTCGCAGCTATCTTAATATCTTTAAAATTCCGAAGACCTACACCCCATCCAATTTAGGTGTACATAAAATATCCCATGCTATTTTATGAGTTCTCCCATCCCAGATAAAGTTAGCACACAATCTGTTAATCTTCCCAATAGTAGCCGCCGGTAATTGATATGTACACATCCAATACAAAACCATTGGCGTAATGATAGAACGGGTAAGTTCCACTCTTCCCACCATAAATAAAAGCCTGCAGTCCCAGGTATCTATTCTTTTTCTAATTTTATCAAAAAGCAGTCCACAATCAGCAAATTCAAATAATTAGTAGATAAATAGGATCCCTAAATATTTAATAGGTAGCATTCCTTCCTTCATGTCAAGCATCAGTAGAAATTGCGCTTTATTACCAACCCCTTTACTAAAAAAAACCTTGGACTTGACATTATTCAGTTTAAGACCTACGACTTCCCTCAAAACATCTAAAATCTCTTTGATTTCTTTAGCACATTTTATTTTGGCCTCAGAAAAAATCATCAGATCATCGGCGTATATTAAATGTGTGATAATAGGATCATTTTTGTAGATAGGCTCCACTATTTTCATTCTTAATTCTAATTGATATTTAAGTACAAAAATATTTATTTTAATTTATTTAAATGAATAGCATGTACTGTTAAATAATAATATGATTATTAATGACTTCATGCTAAAAAGATATATTATTGAACATGCAGGTATGTTGCATTTGATGAAAAGGTATTGACTTCTTAGGCATATATTGATGAGCATGTCAATAGAAAAAATTTGAATAGAATAGAATAGAAGTTTACACCTTATAATGTAATAACAGCTTGAATGATATCCGTAACTTTGAATAGAATAGAACAAATTCTTACTATTATTATAGAATCACGTCATATTTTTATACTTGTAACTTTGGATATGTTCTGTTTTATGTCTAAGAGCTGAGTGGCAATAAATTTACCACCTTTGAACATTGATGGATAGTAGTTTATTCATATTTCATTTTTCTTGAAATAGTCTATTTCAATTTGTCGGTAAGAGAAAAGAGCACCACAATAGTGCTCAGAGCTCTCATGGAACAACATCAACAAGTGGAGATGGGGTGTCTCATGTTTTTGGAAATGAACATTGGGAAGGGTGAGAGGACTAGGTTTTGGTGTACTTCCATCTCGAATGGGTATTTATTCGAGTAACTCAAAAAAAGTGACTGCATTGGAAAATCAAGTAACTCATTTGTTGGCTAGAGTAGACGAGCTGACTAATTTGGTTATGACAGTAAGTTTATAGTAAATTAGCTATTCTTATTAGAAAGGCGATATATGCTTATGAATCATCGAGTCATCTCTTGTACTTTTAAAGAGAAGAAATGATAATATGATGGAAATGGGGACTCCTCATACTCATACTCCTCAGGTTAGAATATATAAATACTCCTCAGGTTAGAATATTTTATGGTCCATTGTGTTTCCTTGGTCCGCTCCTTTTCTCAAGTGCACCTGTAGTACTTATAAACTTCACGCATTAAGGTAGACACAAAATACTAGATTCGAACTCAGGTGGCTTCTAAACAAAGCACTTAATCTCACCATCATATTGAAAACACCTTGTTGATTTAATGGCTTTAGGTTGTACCCAACTTTGTTGATTTGGTGGTTTTAGGTTGTACCATTATATTTTTATGTGGACTCCTCATACTCCTTTAGATTGTACCCGACTTTGTGAATAGTCATGCACCATAACATATACACTTATGTTTCTTCTTTGAGATTTTTTTTGTTTTAGAAAAGCTGGGTCATTCCTTTTTATCTACTTTTCAGATTGTGTTTTATATATATATATATATATATATATATATATATATATATGGTGACTTGTTATAGGGAATAATTCTGGGAAGTGATAGCAAAAGTTGAATGACAAATTTCCATCACTTATTGATGTCACATTTTCTTCATCTGGCTACATTTGGAAATTTTTTATGGTTATATTTTTTGTAGTTTTTGAATTTAGTATTATCTACATGACAAACAGTGAGGTGCTTCTTGTTTACGTAGGTTATGAATTTGATATTTTTTGCAGGCTATATATTTTGAAATTTTGGTTTTCATGACATGATTGTGTTGGTATAAGCCATAAACCAGAAGTACATAATCATTAACATTATTGCAGAAGTGTTGTTTGTATATTTAAGATGTTGTTTGTATATGCCATAAACCAGAAGTGCCAGAAATGCTGTTTGTATAAGCCATAAACCAGAAGTGCCAGAAATGCTGTTTGTATAAGCCATAAACCAGAAGTGGCAGAAGTGTTGTTTGTCAAGGCCGGTCCTAGATGTTTTGCTACCTAAAGCCAATCGCGGAATCAAGGCCTTATGCAAACTAAAGTTGTTAATGTTAATTGAATCATTGTTTGTCCAAAATGTTTTCAATAAAAAATTTCTTCTACTATTTGATTCAACTTTAAAACATTAATTATAAATTTAACAATTATTAATGAACAATTTCTATATTAACTATCGTTCTTCCACAAATTATATGTCAAGACTAAATTGATTAATAATATATAATCCGATATTGGACATAATATTAAAAAAATCCTTGATAAATTATTTCAAACTCTAAACTGCAATTACGTCCAGACTCACAAAACTTTCCTTACACATTTTGATTAGAACAAAGAACTAGGAATATAAGAGCATCAAGCAAAATACATTAGATAATATCTCCAGCATTCAAAGCACGTTAATATTTGTCATGCGGAAGTGGCCATTGAATTGAACAGACAAAAAAAATTTCCCAAATTTATTATATCACTGGCCACACAAATGCGAAGACTTGAATGCAAGATTCATAACCGAATCAGGCTATTCAAAAGAAAATGGACAGTGAGTTCCATTAATAATAGAAAAAAAATTCAGCAAACCTTCATATATAGATCTGCGATATACACAGTTACATCTTCACTTACTCAAGGGGACGTGGTCTTTGAAACAAGCATCGATGCAGGAAGGGCCTTATCAGCTGTCATGATTTTTGTTTTTATTATTCAGTTCCGCTTTCTTATTTAATTCGCAATTGCTGTTTTTATCAACGTGTAGTAAAAAAAATTACTGAGCGGTGCCCTAGATTTTTGAGAGGCCCAAAGCAGGTGCTTTGCCTACTTTACCCAAGAGCCAGCCTTGTTGTTTGTATATCATGAATTTACAGAACATTGCAAACTAAATAATTACTGCTTATTTTTTGCTTGTAGTTGCACCGCTCGAGTAACAGTCTGCATATTCAAGATGTTGATCGGGTTACTGTGGATAGTTTGGTGAAAAGAAAGTGCAAGCAGTTGAGTTGGCATAAGAACATAGTAGCAGAAGGGACGATAGCAAGTACTGATCTCGCTGCATTAGTGCATTTTGTTAAGCTTGGAGTAGATGCTTAGAAGGTATGGGTGAATGTTGCAGTGGAACCGGACGCCTTTCTTTTAGGCCAAATTCAGATATGGCCACTATCAAGGAGGCCGTCAGATCAGCAGTGGCATGGCACAAGGACTTCATCTCCTTAGTCTAGTATAATAGTACGTAGAATACTACATTAGTAGCTGACTGTTATGATTATTAATGTTTTGTGTGTGGCTATCATGGAAACTTATCTGATCTTTCGGGATGTAAATATTATGACTTATGTAAACTTATCTAAGTCTTTTGGGATGTGAATATTATAACTACAGAAACTTATCTAAGTCTTTTGGGATGTGGTGTTTATCTAATCTTTTTTGTATGTGCTTTTCTGCATGTGAATGTTATACGTTATTGGTTCGCAAGGCTGCTACAGCAAAAAAAAAAATTATTCGTAATTACAGTGCAACGGTCAAATGTAGTTGTTAAAAGAGATTTCACGACAAAAATAGTACGTTGTCAAAGACTCTAGTAACTTGTACGGCAGCATGTTACAATAGGCAAAAACAGTTACAAAAGAATTTATTACAACAGACAGAGCGACATGTAATAAAGCCTATTACAACATTTAAAGATAGTTGTTATAGAAGATATTACAACACTCAATATCTGTTGCAAAAAATATTACAATGGGTTGTTATTCTATTGAAAGAACATACAACAACAACATAAGACCGTTGTAAAAAGACTATTACAACCGCCGGTTACCACGGTTATTGCCCGTTGTAAAAGGACATATTACAACATGGCCTAATACAGCGGGAGGGTTGGCCGCTATAAAACCCCTATTACAATGGGAAATACCCATTGTATAGATATGTTTTGTTGTAGTGATAAACCCTCTTGGTTTTTGGAATTATCTTGATTATGTACTAGTTATTGAAAGATTTGTGAATGTATTTCCTTCCACCAAATCCTTTTTCTTTTTAATTTGAATGAAGTTTTCTTGAATGAATTTTGAAAATTTGTATTTTTTTATTCCCTTTGGTGACAACATAATATATTGATGAGATCAAGTAATCGAGTTGCATTGGCTATTTGATTATCTCAGCAATATATTACTCAAAATATCCAAATTCTAGTCGTTGATAAATTTTTCCAAATTCCCTTTTTCTTTGTTTTGAACGAGATTTTAATCCTGTGCATACACAGCACTGAACATATACTTTAAATGAAACATATTTTTTAACATTAAGCAAAATCTGTGATTAATTCGAATCCCGGGTATATATCATTTCAACCCGTATCACTTGACCATAGGATAGAAAATTTTATAAGACGCTTTGGTCAATAAAACTATTTTAAAATTATATATATATATATATTGACTTTAGTGAATTGATTATTATAATGAATTTAAGTTGAATTTTGAAGTTATGTAAGATTAGAATATAGTAAAATGGATTTTTTGAACATAAGTTTATAAAGGTTATTATTTAAAGTTGAAGTTAATATAATTAGACATTTTATGAAAATTGGTTTTGTATGATATAGCTAAATTTTTACATAAGATATTTTACAATGGTTTGATTAAATGTAAAATATTTTTGTCAAAGATTCGATTAAAAGTGCAAAAAGATTATTTTCATACAAACACTCAAGTTAATAACTTTTATAAATTTAATTTTAGAAGGATTAAATGCTATGATGTGATCTTGTTATAAGTAAATGTTAAGAAATTTGTTTCTTAAAGTTTTAATTTGACATTAGATTTTATTTTGAAAACAGAGCAAGTTAAATGTTGGATAAGTGCGATTATAGAGATAACTCGACGACTAAACATTGAAACTATTTTTGGAATATAATACCATGAAAGGAACTTCAAATCCAAGTTAAACCGGATTTGGAACTAAATTTATAAACCAAGTTGAGGTAATGCTTTAGAAATGAAGTTATATTTGTATATATAAGTTGGAATCCTTGTTAAGTGCATATGATTTTGAACTGGAAGTCGAAATCTGAAGTAAGCAATGAATCGTATTTTGAATACAGATAGTTTATTCGGATTGGATTGATTATTTATATATTTAAACTACTACTATTCGGATCAAACTATTTTTAAAAAAAAATTGCTTTGTTAATTGTTTCCATAACCATTCCATGATTATATAGAAAGTGTTTCTCTAGTAAAGAAAAATATTAAGGTAAGGTTATAAGTTAAAAATTGTTTTGAAATTTAAGCGGGAATAAATAAGTGGAATTTAAATAAAATGCATCTTCGTTGTTTGTAAAGTATAGATTGAATTAGCTAATGATAAATTATTGTGAACTAATATGTATATAATAATTTTATTCCGCTGCAATTATTATTGTACTGTGATTCTCTGTGTTATTACTTTTAGACCCGTAAGATAAAATAACTACCCGTCGTTTTGAACGTTCTGAGCTGGTTTAAATACTGACTTGGAGCGGTCAAAAAGACTGGTCGTTACAACGTGCTCTGATTCCATATTTAACACTATCAAAGCAATTGAATATTAAGTTACTCTAGTGTAGTAAAATCATAATAACTTCTTAAGGTGTGTTAATGCTAGTGAGACTAAGATCAAAAGTGAAAGTTTATAGCTAGCGAGCTTAGCAAGTGCAACAATCCTATTGTTGGCAACCAATAGGCAAGGTTGGAACAATTACTAGACGGATGCTAGACGAAAAGCATGGACTATGGATTAAATGTCTAAGCGAAGGTTAATCAAAATAGGCGTTTTTATAAACTCGGACATTATATATAAAATTTTAGTACTTTGTCTTGTAATTTTATTCCAAAATGAGAATTTATAGGTTTTCGATATTTTTTAAAGCAATAATGGATGAAAAACCACTCGAGCCAAAAAAATTCAAATGCTTATAAGAGGAATTAAGTCTAGATTGGTACAAAGTGATTCCTATAAACTCATTTATATACGTAGATAATGCAGTAAGTCTCATTTAGGTGGAGTAATCAAATAAAAATGCGGTAAGTCTAGTCCAGCGGCTCGAAACGAGGCCCAGACAAGAGCCTAGAAGAATTTTGACAAAACTGTCGAAATGTTATACTAGTATGTATGTTTTTTTGTTTTTATTTTTTAATCTCCTTATAGTTTTCCTTTGTAATTGTTCCAATGAGTGGAAGTATCTGGAAGGACGCAATTTTTCTAAGGATGAAAGAACATATTTGTTTTACCTATAGGCATAATTGTCCCTAAGTGTGCATGTGCATATGGACTTGAATGCATGGAGTGTACGTGATAAGTTACATGTTTATGTGGACTACATTGTACATGTTTATCAGTTAATTTGTTGAACCTTTCTTTCTCTGTTTTGATGTACAAGGGCTCAAATGATGCGCAAGACCGGTCATTGAAGCAAATGTCATGCTTGTGTCTGTTTTGAGTGGAAGATATATCGCTTGTGTCTGCTTCTAGTTGAAGACTTCTAACAGTCAGCCCATATATTGTACTGAGTTATAGATCTCTAAATGGGCCGAGGGTGGATTAAATAGGCCATTATGGTTAGCTAAACCCAATAGCCTTGAATCCTATACTTATGAGCGTTACCATTCGCAAAATTAACTTGATTTAGTTTTACCCACAAAATTGATTGTCAATAATGTGCTGATTGTAATAAAGAGAAACAACATTTCATTGCAAACTATAATGAACAAATCATACAATTTCATTATTATGGTTGACAACAAGATGCCGATTGAAATAAAGAGCAACCGACATGTTATTGCCGACCAATTTTGTGGATCAAACCTAGCAAAGTATTTGGTATGAGCAGTATTAATCATACTGAATCTTTATTCTATGCTCCATCATCTCTCGTTTAAGCTTGTAATTAAAAGAAAGACGGCTACTGATGGTTCAAAGAGAGAAATGTAACCTACAACAACCTAATATAAGAGTTAAAGTCACTTAGAACAACCTGATTAAAGAGTGAATAAACATTAGATGAGAGGTGACAATCCTATTCGCACTAACAAATTGATTTAGTTTTACTTCGCCAACCGCGTGTTGGTCGCAATGAAGAGAAATTAGCATTTTGTTGCAAATTGTAATGAAAAATCAAACATTTTCATTGTTATGGCTTATGGTTAACAACAAGACGTCGATTGAAATGAAAAGCAATTGATATGTAGCTACCAAAAATATTTGTTGCAAATAGTATTACTCATGCTTAATCTCTATTATGTTCTCCATCATCTCTCACTTAAGCTCTTCTCTATAAAAAAAGGCTATGAATGGTTCAAATGGAGAAAAGTCACTTGGATCAACCTAATTAAAAAGTTCAATCAACACTAGGTGCAAGAAGGCAACCTGGAAAATAACACCAAAAGTAGAAGGCCAAAATCAAGAAATTATTTGAAGATCGCCAACATACAGTTCAGACTAATTTGAGTGTATTCAGAGCGATTAAAGGTGAATTACAACTCAACGAGTCCTCCAACATGTTCCAAAGTTAGGTTTTTCCTTGATTTTCTAGTGGTTTGATTAATTTGACATATTTTAATGGTAGTTGCATATGATTGGATAAATGGATCGATCATACAGTGATTTGTATGAATTGGAGATATTTTGGCGATATAACATCACATTTCAGATTAATGTTGGTCTAGAGTAATTGGAGCATTCAGGATGGATTGTATGGTCTTGGATGATCTTATCTACCACTATGAGTGAACCCCAAGGAGATGGGATGAATGAGGACTTTCACATGGGGCTGGTTGAAGATTTTCAATCAATGTTTTTCAAATGTTGGATAAATGTTCTAAATGAGTGATTGGAGGTTCAAATGGTGCGCAATAAAACTACACAACACATTGGAATAGATGGACACTAGATATCTACATAATCTAAGCAAAAGTTAAAGCTAACCCGTAAGGTTGACTCAAGTGTATTAGCTTCCTTAAGCAATAGAATTTGCTTTCTTGGAATTTTTTGAAAACATGCTACCAAGGTGGCAATCAAACCACCAACCTCGGTGAGGCGTTGTGACACCCCATGTCCGTCAATGTCACTCATTAAGAGAATGCATTAAGTTTCGTGAAGCGTTATAGGTAAATGGAAACAGAAATATTACAAGACAGATATAAAATAATAGCAGAATTTAAAACTTTATTTAACAGAAAACAACTCGGTCCAAAACATAAGTCTGAAATACAGAAAACTCATTACATCAACTTAAAATTTTTGTCTTGTACTAAAATCATCAGAGTACAGTAACAAAAGAAGCATAGTTCCCCATAAATACAGCCATATCAGAGAATATAGGAAATCAAAGCAAGCCTGAGTATTCCCACTCTGAGAACCTGGAGGGGAAACGGAAGAGAGAGAAGAGGAAAAAAATGGGTCAAACATAAAGTTTGGCGAGTCCAGTTACTTTTAGCAAATAAATGAGTAAAAGCACGATGAGAGGCATGTAGACTGGATAAGAGATATAACATCATAAGACAGGTATAACAGACTGAGCAAGATAAGCAGAATAAACTGAACAGAATAGGTTACGCTTCTCTAATACTTTTTTCTGCAAAAACACTAGTATAAGAGATATGTAACAGGATTGCATACTCCCTAATTACTTAATAGAAACATGATAATCCCAACAGAAATATAATGGTAGTTTTAGGTGTACTCTAGTAGCGGGTTTTACCCCAGACAGAATTAACCGGTACCTAAATAGAAATAACAGGTGTTAATCCAAACAGGAATACAGGTATGCCACAGTAACAGACAGGACCATATGCACCCTAATTACTACCCCCCCCAATCGATCGGCTCCCTATCCCGTAAATAACCTGTGTCGGCCCCATAGTAAGGTGTATTACTTCCTAAAGTGGCAACCTACAGAAGGACACATACCTATTTACTGGTGCTACAATGACTTTTTTCCCCAGAGCATATCGTACTCATGCACGCACATGAGTCTGTTGGAATGCACCAGTACACACCTCCCAGATAAACCTCTTACAATCAGCTCAGTAAGCGTACCCTGACCCCTACCAAGTGCGGGGTCCCTCGTTAATACCAGAATGGGTTACTGACTAATATGGGTCCCACACAGCAGATGACACAAGCCAACCCATATAGATCTTGTGTTCCCAATTAACTTGGATTTTGATAGATTATGCCTAACAGATTTAACAGATTCGCACAACCCTTTATAGATTTATAGGTTAAACCTTACAAGTTAACGCGTCCATATAACCCCTACAGGTTTACGTAGGTTAAGTTTTCTAGATTAACAGGTTCGTATAACCCCCAAAGATTTAACAGCTTTACTTAACAACACATACTTAATGGGTTTACCTAACCCCACAGATTTAACAGGCCCACACAATCCTTATGGATTCAAATAGGTCACGTATTATAAGTTCATTACCATACATTCGTTTATGGTCATAATGCATTAGACCTCCCATAAGTCTACCATTTGTGGAGGATGGATATGTCGGTTGGGTTCGGGCAGACTTCTTCCCCAAGTCGGAATTAACCTCGTGTCTTAGCACCGTCGCGTGTTTATGCACTTAGATCCCTCACATTAGATTTAACATTTGTGGACGCTGGATATGCCGGTTGGGTCCGGGCAAGCTTCTACTTCAAGCATAATCTAATCTCGTGTCTAAGTTCGGTTACAGTTTCTAATTACTGTAATTTTAGACATTTCATTCTTTAACAACCATCCCTATTTCATTATAGGTTTTCGTGCCCCTTTTCCAAGTCATATTCATCATGTACCATATGCCCCAAATTAAGATCTAAATCATAATTTGATTTATGCCCCAAATCCGTATTCATGTTTTCAGTTCAAGTTATTCCCCAAATTCCCTAATACAAGTTATTCCCCAATTTTAACTAGATTAAACAGGCTTCACAGATTCTTTACAGTTCCATTAACATGTTTTGCCTAATCTTAAATTAAGCCTACTGATTTACATGTCCCAAATCACAAGTCATAATTTACAGTATAAATCATACCCCAATTTTTAGCCCAATTTCACAATATAGTTTATGCCCCCAGATTCCAATCGTGATTCAAAGTACAGGTTATGCCCCTAAATTACCATTTCCAATCATTCCAATTTAACCCAATTTTGTTTGTATGCATATTTAAGCGATATCGGCCTAAGCTCGAAGGTAGCCTGACTATAAAATAAAAATGGAATGAGAGAGGGAAGAACAGAATAGGCATAAGACCAAAAGTAACAGAAATGGGCATATGATAGCAGAAATAGGCATATAAGAACAGATCTGATGAACATGTGATAATAGAACTGATTAGGCATAGTGTCGTGATCATAAACAGGCATGATGAGATCTAGTCAGTGAATTAGATATACAAATAATGGCAGATATGATATGATTTAATAGGCATAGGCTTAGATCCAAATCATAAACATGTCAAGATTAACTTTTAAATATTCATATCTAAAAATAACGTAGACTCATAGAGAATGGATCTAAGAAAACTTAGGAAAGCGTGTTGATGTTGAGTCAGCGATCTTTTGGATACGTATGAATCGTCATTGCTGAAGAAAATGCTAATTTAATCCGAGTTGGAGCAGCATCTCATCGTCGCCATTGATTGGGATGAATAAAACAATGGGTATAGGGTCTTATTTGTAGCCATCAGCCAACGAACAAAGTCTAGGATTCAGTCCACGTTCAGAAACAAGAATCTTCCCCGAATTTAGAGGGGTGTCGACATGGGGGGCGACACCCCTGCATAGGGGTTGACATTGGTGTCGACACCCCTACGATGGTGTCGACCCCTAGGTCGACACCTAGAGCGGGAAATTTTCCGCCTACTTCGTCCGCGTGATTTTGAATTGTTTTGAAAATCTGGAACGGTTTTATTTATATATAATTAGCTAATATATGCGTAAACTTCAAACCTTAATATCCTCTCATACAGTGGCAAACTTGGAGTCTATCTGAAGTAGAATCCCAAGATTAACGCAGTGACGTAGTCCGTTTCACTTGATTCTAAATATTTAATTAAATATTCTTTAATTTATCATTTTTAGTGTTGTTAAAATTACGAGGTGTTACATTCTCCTTTACTTAAAGGATTTTGTCCCCGAAATCTTCAAGTTAAGAAGAATGTATATCCTAACATCCATCACCCATCTACTCATCCACCAATCATAGACATCCATTGTCCTTAAAGATTTCTAATGCTTATATGAAAATATGCAAAGGTGTGTGTATATATCCATATACTAATGCGAAAGATCAGAAAGTTTACTAATTCAGTCGACCTCCTTAATTCAATGTACGTTAGTGTCATGAATCCCACATGTATGCAAATAATCCTATTATATCATGTAAGTTCTATATGTGTGCACAATCATTCATCCAAATGCAATATCCACATGATGATACACCCATTTTCATCCATCAAAAAGAAGAAAAATGCACACACATCCATATGTAGTATGAGAGTGACTGAGCCGATCTAGTGCCCATTGTGTGTGTATGCATCCACGAGCAACCACTAGCAAACACTTGCATCCACTTGCATCCATCAAACATAACATGCCTCAAACACATGTTTACATCCATGGGATTTCTACCTAAAGGTCGAAGATTCGATCAATAGGATACACACGAATGACAGAAGCAAGTATGAATAAAAGCTTGGAAAAAGAAGTTAAGAACATAGTCCCGAAAAGGAGAAGGTATAAAGCGTGATTCTTGTCTTCAGTCTCCCAAGTCGCATCCTCGATGTCTCCTCCCTATTGCACTTTTATTAATTTTAACTCCCTATTGCGCAGTATCTAACCTCTGATCCAAGTATACGGGTAGAAACTTGTCTTATTGTTGCCTCCCATTCTACCTTTACTTACTCAAGCATGTTCGGCTCAACTACCTCTGTTGTATCACGCAGACACTTCCGTAAATAAGAAATGAGGAAAAACGTCATGAGTATCCACACATAAGCGAAGCGAGCTATACGCATTAGTTGCAAAGATGACCGGAGCACCCCATTCTGATATGCTTCGTCTAACCAACACCTTTTCAAGTAACTCCCCTACTTGCTTGCTGAGCTCCCTCCCTTCCCTAGGAGTCATGTGGCGCACATGTAATGCGACTGGCTTCGCATTATCTAACAAGTATACCCAAAAATCAATCTTGCGCCTCGGAGGTAAGTCTCTAACCTCCTCGAAAACATCTAGATACTCACCAACTATAGGTATAGATCGCAAATCATCGATAGAAACATCAAGTGATTTTAGGAAATTAAGCATGCTAGACCCTTATGGGTCACTAGAAATCTCGAGAGTCCTCCCAAGGCAAGTCAAAAACCTAACGACCCTCCTCTAACAATCCATAATGGCCCCATGCATGACTATCCATTCTATCCCCAGAATCAGACAGTATCCCGTAAAACCGAGTACATATGCGCTGTGCTCAAACTCGACGCCCCAAAACAAATATCTTCAAACCCCGACAAATCATAAACAGATGAGTCATGCCCCCAATGGGGTTTGAGGTAATAACGTGATCAGAAACAATACTAGTACTAAGGTGCAGAGACTCAACCACAGAATCAAATATAAAAGAGTGAGAAGCGCCAGAATCAAAAAGCGTCCTAACTGGATGATTTTGAAAAGAGAAATCGAACCTTCTACAGGAACTTTCATACCTCTGTCCGGTACACTGTCCTCGAGAGCATGCACCTTCCATCCAGAAAGTCCTGCCCTTTGGTCATGTCCTTGCTTCTTCGGGAACTCCTTAGTATAGTGTCCGACTTCACCATAGTTGAAGCAAGCATTCTTCCATTTTCTGCAATCTTTGACCAAATGACCCACGTTCCCACAACCATGAGATTTCTTTTTGCCTTGAGCTTTGTCGTTCCTTCCGTCCTCTTATTGTTGTTCTTTCTTGTGCCACACTTTCTTTTTCTGTGTTTCCTCAATTTTAGCCTCTTTCTTTTCACCTTCATCTTCCTCGTGCATTAACCCCATATCAACGAGCTTCTCAAAAGTTGCTCCCGTCGGAATATGAGACATAGCCAACCCATGGTGGGGTTCATTCAATCCTCTAGCAAACCTCAAAGCTTTCTTATGCGGGGTATTTACCAGCTCCTAACCAAACCTCGCCAATTGATTAAACTTATTAACATACTTTCTAATAGACATGCCTCCTTGCTTAAGCGCCAAAAACCTTTCCATTTGCATACTTTGCTGGGCTTGAGAAAGAAACTTCATTTCAAACCTCTATCGGAAAACATCCCATGTCTCAACTGGACGTCCTACTTGCGTCACCTCCCACCAGAACGAAGCCTTATCTTTCACCTGCCACACAGCTAACTGAATCTTCCAACGATCGTTAACTTTGAAAATTCCAAACAAATCCTCTGTCTCTTTAAGCCAATTCCTTGCTTCTATAAAAGTCTCAGTTCCTTGGAATGGATTTTCGCTCATAGCACTGAAATCTTTGCATATCTTAGAGAAATTATTAGCACGCAGAGGAGGAACAGTGGGTAGAGCTAGCGGAGGAACGTCTGCTTGACCACCAGCAAGCGTCGTGGCCTCTAAATACCTACGGAACCAACCCGGTATCGTTACGCCCTCAGGAATATTAGGTTCCTCAGACATGCTGAAAAGAAAAGGGAAAAGGGATTCAAATGGAGAATCGAAAGATATTACATATGGCTTTGGGGGATATGTTTTTCAAAGCAGATTTTTGTTTTGAAAATGCTTACTTTTAAAACCTTTTTGAAAACAATTTTCAAAATCTTTTATCCGATCTGGTAACCTTCAGCTCTGATACCAAGTGTGACACCCCACGTCTGTTACTGTCACTCATTAAGAGAACGCATTAAGTTTCGTGAAGCGTTATAGGTAAATAGAAACAGAAGTATTACAAGACATATATAAAATAACAGCGGAATTTAAAACTTTATTTAATAGAAAACATCGCAGTCCAAAACATAGTTGCATCATAAGTCTAAAATACAGAAAACTCATTACATAAACTAAAAACTTCTGTCATGTACTAAAATCATCATAATACAGTAATAAAAGAAGCATGGTTCCCCATAAATAAAGCCATATAAGATAATACAGGATATCAAAGCGGTACATCTAAGAAGCTCCAAGCAGAATGAAAGAGAGAGTCAAAATCAAGCCTGAGTATTCCCACCTCGAGAACCTGGGGGGAAACGGAAGAGAGAGAAGAGGAAACAAAATGGGTTAGACATAAAGTCTGGCGAGTCCAATTACTTTTGGCTTATAAATGAGTAAAAGCGCCATGACATGCATATAGACTGGATGAGAGAGATAACATCATAAGACAGGTATAACAGAGTAGGCAAGATAAGCAGAATAAACAGAACAGAATAGGTTATGCTTCTCTTATACTTTTATATGCACCAATACTAGTATAAGAGATATGTAACAGGATTGCATACTCCCTAATTACTTAACAGAAACAGGATGATCCCAACAGAAATATAATAGTAGTTTTTGTTGGATTTAAAATAACCCTAGAGGGGGGTGAATAGGGTTTATCACGGTTTTTAGATGAATTAAAAAACTAACGGGATATATAATAATAAACAGATCACAGAATATAGCAGAAACAGAAATGCAGAAAGTAAATGACACAAGATATACCCAGCTTCGGCAAAACCTTGCCTACTGCTGCATTCCTAAGGTTTCTACTAGGTAAAAGAACAGATCCCGCATACAAGACCATGTACACTCGCGAACCCCTCGCTCCTATTTTAATCCTACGCTCAAAACCATAGACTGATCGATATCCCCTCGATCAGATTTCCCCTGATTACAACCCTGTAACCAGTAACCTAGATTTTACAGACTCTAGCAACTGTCAGTCAACACCCTGACTGAATCTCTTAGTATTTTACAGACACTAGAAACTATTTGCTTGATTTTCAAAAACAAAATACAACAAAAAGATAAACAAGAAAAACCCTAAAATAAAAACAATTTAATTTCCCCTTTTAAATATAAGCTTGGCTTAGCCAAGTGAAAAGTAGGCCAGCCTCCTCCTATTCTTTAGCCCAATGCTTTTCTCTTTTGCTCTGGAACTCAAAAATAGAGGCCTCGATCAAATTGGGAATTAGGGTTTTTTCTGATTCCTCCAAATCGCGATATCTCGATTGTTGATGGAATTGATTCAGTGATGCTTTTGAGTTGTTGAACGCTTTCAGTGCTTCGATTTGGGGAAAAAACTTCTGATCGAAAATGATGTGAGTATTCTTGCTTTATTATTCGATATGCTCTTGAGATTTTTTTTTTGTATTTTTTTTCGATACCTAAAAGCCTATGATGAATTGGTGATAAATAGGATTAGAAAATCCTTTAATCTCTCTCTGATTTCGTTTAATGACTTGCCTGGTTGATTGCGGTTTCCCCTTTTACTTTTGCTGATAAATTCGGCCTTAATTTGTATGGCTTGATTGGAAGAATTCTTGCATAAATAACATGCTTGATTTGTTGCCATTTAAATAGAAATTCCCACGAATTTATTTCGGATTTGTTTTGCTGGTCCCTTGAGTTTAACAAACTTTGCATACCAAAATAAATTGTGATAGTGAACAGCATTGAACCAGATTGATCTCTTGCCAAGTTTGATATCAGAAAAAAAATGTTTGATTTGATTTCTTGCCGAATTTGGTTGGTTTCTGGAAAACCTTAAAGTTTGATTCAGAAATTGTTCTCTTGCCAAGTTTGAACTAGTCTCTGGAAATGACTTGCCCAAAAATTGTTTTAATTGCTTTCCATATCATGAATAATTTCTGGAAATCATTTGTTGCCCTGCAAGATAAGCATGCTGTACACACATTTGTTTAAAACAGGAAACAAATAAAAATTTATCCAAGAAATTGTTTACTGGTTGATTCTTGAAAATAATTTTTGCTAAATTCAATCCCATGCTTGATTAAAGAACTGGAAATATATTAAACACTATCCAAAAATGTTGTTCCTTGATTTGATTTCTTTGGCAACATTAAATTGACAAAAGAGACTTTCATGCACATATAAATGAACACTGAAAAATTTGTCCAATTTTGTGTATGTTGTAATTCTAGAAACCATTTTGAAATATCTTGCCAAAAATGAATTATTTCAGTGAAAAAAAAACCTGAGCAGATGTAACAACCGGAAAATCTGGGCTAGTTTAAAATTTTTATTTTGGCAATTTTAGCGAATTTTGATTATTTAAAATGAATTATTTTAAATAATATCGACGAGAAATTTATTTTGAATAGAATTCGACGTATATATTATATACGTCGTCATTAGAATATAAATAATTATTTATAATTATAAATAGAATTGAAAATGGCGCAGTAGTTCGATAATTCGATTTCAAACTTCAATTGAATGTACCGGGTGCAAAACAATCCGGATTTTAGTGAAACCAAAAATAATGGGATCTATTTGATAATATCTTTCCAGCAAATCCGAAAAATCAAAATTTCATAGCGGGAATCAAAAGATATGTCCAGTTGAAAATTCTGAATAGTCGCTATGGAATTCAGGCCCTTAAAAATGGGAATGTTGCAAACGACCTCGGATTTCGACGAAACCACTTTTGTTGGGTCCGTGATGTTAAATTATTACTAGGTTTTAAATTTCATAATTTTTCGAATCAATATGTGAGCGTGGCAAAGGAAAACGCGTTTGACCAGTTTCAGTTGATTTTAATCGACTGGGAATTGGCCATTTTTCCAACGGTCTCAGAATTCTACGAAACTAGTTTTGTTAGGACCGTATCGTCAATACGAAGCTAGAAAGTATTTTTCGAGAATTTTTAGAGTTAGTATGTGACCCCGGTAATTTGAAATGTACGTTTAAAATTCAATATAATGATTTAAATGTAAATTAAAAGGAAATTGATCGAAACGATCGAATCAGCTAGCGATACATATCCCATTGTGTTCGGAATGGGGTTAATTAGCTATGGACGATAGGCGGTGGGTTCGATTTCGAGTTCGAAAATAAAAGTACCTTTTTGAAATTAATTAAATAAATTAAATATAAAATAACCCTTCATCTCCTTATACCCCTCAGCCCCCCCGGTCTATTTTTAAAATTGAAAATAGAATATATAAAAAATGAAGAAAAGGGCGGAGCCCTAGCCGCCGCCCCCATCGACCACCGCGCCTGACCTCGGCCACCGCCCGCCTCCGTCAATCGCTCCACCGCCACCTTCTTCTCCTCCTCCCCCCTTCTCCGCTGCTCTTCCCCTTTTCTACCTCGCGAACCGCAAACCGCCATCCTCGAGACCCCAAAATCCGCCAAACGCCGCCTTCGACTGCTCCCCGACCACCCAGCCTCCCTACGCCAACGTCAGACCTCCCCCTTCCCTTCCTTCTTCGACGGTGAGCATTTCTAATTTATTTAATCAATTTTTTTTCTATATAAAGGCAAGGTTTTGTCCGATTTTTAATTATAACAACCTGAGATTTCCTATATACATCAAGTTAGGATTTTAGCATATAAAGTTTATATTTTTAAATAAGACAAGTTTAGATTTTTTAAAGTTAATGAAGACATGATTTGGGAAAAATAAAAAGATATGATTTTTAAGTTTGAACGCTTTAAAAAGATGTGATTTTTATTATAGGAAAGTTTAGATTTCTTAAATGAAAGTTATGGTTTTTCTTATGTAGAAAGCAAAGCAAAATATGATTTTAATTGACTCATATAGCAAAGAACGACAAAAATCGAATTTTTTTTATATATGTAAAAGAAGTTTAAAAATAGAATTTTTATATACTAGAGAATATAAAATGTGATTTTTATATATTGAACATCGAAGTAAAAATGTGATTTTTATATATTGAACATCGAAGTAAAAATGTGATTTTTATATATTGAACATCGAAGTAAAAATGTGATTTTTATATATTGAATAGCAAAGTAAAAATTCGATTTTTATATATTGAATAACATAGTAAAAATTCGATTTTTATATATTGAATAGCAAAGTAAAAATTCGATTTTTATATATGTAGTGGCTACGGGCGAAGAAAGTGATATGAGACGAGAACAGTGAAGATTTCCTTCCTTAGAAGTGTCGTGGAGTTAGGATAGCTAAAAGTGAAAATTTCTCACCTTTCAATTTCATTTTCTAAGTTATATATATATACTAGGATGCAGACGGTGTTTAGTAGCACCCGACACAATCGTCCACAGACCGTGGACTTGTTTGTTTGGTTGCATAGATTAGTTGGATTATTTGATTGATGTGTGAATGGCGTGGGCCTTCACTAGACCGGGGATAAGGCTAGGCCTCGTCCCGTTTCTAGTATCGTGCCGTTATGCCGCCGAAATTTTCTAAAATATGTTAGAAAGATAAAAATAACATTTATTGTATAAATGAACTGAATAGAAATTCATGTGTTAAAATAAAATGTTTTATCGTTAAAATATATAATTTTTAACGTGAAAGTGAATAAATAAATATTTATAAACAAATCAGCCGATTTGTTTATATACACTGATTTGACTGATATTGATTGGGTCGATAAATTTTACACATCGCCCAACTGCACAACTAAATCTGTGTTTGATTGTTTGAAACCCCAGGCAGGTGTTGGGATAAAATTTGAAGTTCACTCATTTTGATTGATTAAATGTGTCGATCGATTGATTGACAGGCTGTTATAAGCGTTAGATATCTATATTTGATGTTTATACAGTGTAGTGCACTTTGGTTGATGGTTGATTATTTTTCAATGCTATTATATACGTGTGATGTATGAAAATCCATATAATTAACATTATATGGTAATTGATTGGGCCTCATTCCAATTTAGAAAATAAAGGATATTATAATATAAAGGTTCATGTGTTGACTGTACTCATCCGTTGAGATTGGTCATGTGCTGAACGAAATATTTTAAAAAAATAAAATTTACTTCTTTATCAATATAAAATAAAGGTTCATGTGTTGACTGTACTCATCCGTTGAGATTAGTCATGTGTTGAACGAAATATTTTGATATTAACGAATATTTTGGTAATAGGAATATTTGAAAACGAAATATTTGAAAATAGAAATATATGAAGCCGTGTTGATTAGATTGACGCCATTTTGACGTGAACAATATTTATATCGATTTTATTCATTTTAAAACGAATATTGAAAAGTGATTTCGAAATCGAATATTTTAAAATGAAATTTGAATTTGAATCAAATAGAAAACAAAACGAATTTGATTTCAATTGAATAGCAAACGAAACGAATTCGAATTGAATTGAATAGATAACGAATTCGAATTGAATCGAACAGAAAACCAATTTGAATTGAATCGAATAGAAAACCAATTTGAATTGAATCGAATAGAAAACCAATTTGAATTGAATCGAATAGAAAACCAATTTGAATTGAATCGAATAAAAAACGACTTTGGAATTGAAATGAATTGAAAATGAATTCAAATTGAATTGAAAGCGAATTGAAATGAATTCAAATTGAATTGAAATTTGAATTGAATAGAAATGAATTTTAAAACGAATTTATAAAGAAGAATTCAATTTTGATTTGAATTGAAATGGAAGTTGAAATTGCTTTTGAAACGGATTTAAAACTATTTATATAATTCGTTTTAAATAGAAATCGACGAAATATATATTATATATATTATATATATAAAATAATGGCCTGAATAGAACGCGCCGCGCCGCGGTAGTTCGTAAATTTCGACCATTTATTTCAAACGGACATTACGGGAGATCCGACCGTCGGATTCTCCTGAAACCGGAACCGTTGGGTTCGTATCGAAAAGAGCTTTCTAACGAATATTAGAAATTTGAAATCTAACGGTTGCATTTGGAATTATGTCCAAATCAAATTTGAAAAAGGTCGCTGTAAGTGCAGTTCGATGGCCGTTGATGGAAATCGACTGTACGGGCCTTGATAAAATTATTAAAAATAGTAATAATTTGTGTAAAATCATAAATTTAGAAAGGATTAGGATGAAAAACTCCATATTTGAAAAGATAAAAATAGATTTTTATCGAAATGAAGTAGTTTTGAACTAGAATTAAAATTCTATTTATTTTTTTTTAAAATAAATAAATTGAATTTGAAAAGGATTTTAAAAATAACCAGAATTTCCAATGATTGCATTGGAGTGGATTTGAATCGAAATTGTCTTCGGAATATTTCGATGTTGGAATTCGAGATTATACAGCTGTTGTTATGGAAATTTGAAAGATATATATTTATATCGTTATTTCCAATACGACATTTGTTAATCGTAGAATTTGATATTGAATATAAGCCGATATATTTTCTATTCAGAGCCTTGTATAGAATATCAAATGTGATTTGGGTTTGTCGTGAATGGTGTCTTCATTAACACTGTTCTTGAACCCAGTTGAGAAAAGATTAAATCTTTTATTTAGATTTAATGAAGTGTACCAATTAAATAATATTTAATTGGGATTGAATCGATATTGATTTTTGGGTTTATCGTGGACGGTGTTTTAAATAACACTCGTTCTTTAACCCGATAATTAATGGAAGGTGATTTTGGGTTTACCGTGAACCGTGTTTTAAATGACACGGATTCTTTAACCCAGTCAAAGATTAAAACTAAGTGGAGTTTTAATGAATCTTTAATTAGATTGAAATGACCGAGAATGGAGTAGCACCAGTTTTGCTCCAGGCGATAGTTAAATCTTTAATTGGATTTAAACGTGAAATGGTAATTGAATTTACCGATAACACCGTGGTGTTAGATATGAAGTATCGCCAGTTTTACTTCATGGGATGAATAGGTTGGGACTGGGAAATTAAAACCAATGATTACTTCGTTAAGGTTCGTTAATCTCGACTAGTTGAATCGAAATTCAAAAGAAGATTAAAGAATAAATTCAAGGAATTTATCGTGGATAAAATTAATGGGAACGTTTCCCTATGAATGTGAAATTAGAAACTAACTGTCGGTTAGCCAAGTAGTATGGTTTTCTGAATATTGATCTGATGTTGGTTTCGGCCTTCGGGGTTAATATTTGGGGAATTATTCTCTTGATTAATTTACGGTTAGTGACTGATGAATTGGAATGAGGCGTATGTTGTGTTTGTGTAACACTTATTTAAAATATACGCGAGTTATTCGGAAAGACCGGGTTTATCCCATTCTGAATAACTGATACGACGATAAGTCGAAGATGAAGACGATGGTCGAAGACCGGAGGTCTTCTCGTCGTTTGGGTAATGATTGATGATCTTGATTGGGCTGTACACCCAAGAAGATGGAAATAGTTAGTGATCGTCCAGACGTACTTGGAGATCGATGGATATGCGGGGTACTAGGTGCCTCCGGTTTCGTTCAGACCTAGAACGAACTTGTAAATGGACTGTGTGTCTGACATTGGATTTTAGTCTGTGTGTTTGATTTCTATTAAATATATATTTGTTTGGCGGCGGAGAATTTATTCTCTTGCTTAACGCCCTTCACTGAGACGTACGAGCTCAGGGGTTATATACTGATGGATATCAAACGCATAGAGTGAATTGCCTGTGTGGCATGCCTAAGTGGCAATTGATCGAGGCTTCTGTTGAAAAGCAAAGTCTTGTGGTTGATGATCGAAGCACGGCCTTTTTGGCGTAGCTTTGTGTAACGTTTGCTTCGCGAGTTTCGCACCCCGGTTGTGAACCAAAAACGGGAGAGGACCTCAGGGAGGGCATGCGTTTCTTTCTAGCTAGGGTGGTGTCAGTGACCTACCAGCCCTGACATTTATATACTTTTCACCTATGTGGTTGTTGCTGTTGCGAGGCGCCTCGGTTAGATCGGACGATCCGGGTCCGATGGAGCCATTCGTTGGCTCATTTACACCCCAAAGGGTAGGGAAACACATGTTCAGGCATTTTAATCCACATCGGTGGACCGGCCTTACGATCCAAAGGTCACTCGAGCTCTGATCCTGAGGGGCGGGCTGGAGCGTCTCGAATCGGTTGAGGACTATCTTTTGCCTCGGTTCATAGATGGAAACCCAATTTCCAAATACGTGACTTTGCGATTTTGATTGTATAACCTATATATGGCGACAAAGTGGTATGGGGCATTCATGTCGCCTATGATTGATACTTATGATTTGAAGTTGTTTATACACTATACACTTATAATAGTATCAAATGATTTCTTTTAAACGTATCAAGCATTCTTGGCTATTATAAGGTAAAAACCCTATCCCCGGCTTGCGTTGCATTGTGTGATAGGACCTGGGTCATATAATAGCTTCATTTTTCTTTATTTAGCATTGCGTTGTTGTTTTATACACTGGTATTCTTGGGAGGAAACCCGTTCCGTGTTATACGGCGTGGTCCCTTGATTTACCAAACTTTAAGAATAAAGATTAACTGTTTTAGTTCTCACACCAGTCACATGACTGACCTGGAGTTTATTGTTTTAACCTAAACTCTGGGTGCCCCTATTTTGACACGGGCAGCTAGTAGTTTTGGTTTTGCAGATTTATATTCATAGGATCCTGGTTTACAGCTGGAACGATATTCGGAAAGCTTTGTATCCGTATATCTCCTTCTAGTTGTGTATTGTATTATTTTCCGCTGCGATGTATTTAAATGTAATTTAAATCTCTGATATTTCTATGTAATATTCATTTATACTCTGTATATTCTTGTAATCTGATGCATCGTTGTAATATACAATGAAATGTTCTTCCGTATGTGTTCTATTTTGTCGTGTTCTCAAAACAATTCGTTCTTTCTCTTCTCTTCGGAGACCGGGGGAGTTCGGGTCATTTCAGCGTGGTATCAGAGCTTTGGTTTACAAAGCTCAGAGAACAAGACACATTAGAACCATACGGAAGAATTCATCAGATATTGGATTAGTAATATCCAACGGGAATGACTCGTTAGAGATGGGACCAGTAGTATCCTAGAACGAGTGTGAAGAGTATATTTTTAAAGTAAAAGCAAAATTAGTTTTGAAAATCTAAATCAAATATTCGTATTTGATTATTTATTTGTATTGATTTGGACAGTCCAGTATATAAAGAATTTGCATATACGCCTTGCAAACGTATATTCGAAGTTTTAATATACTGGATAAATATAGAGTCACATTCTAGATACCCGGGGATAATTCTGATGATGTGGCCACATCATCAGTATTTATATTCGTGTTTCGAAGGTGTGATTTCTATATATTTCCATTAGACTGGTGTGAGAACCAAAATATAGCTAGAATACATTGTTGTGATTTGGCATCAAAAACATGATTTTTGTATATGTATCAAAATTATGAATTTGAAACTCTAATTCACTAATTGATTGATGTTTGGGTTGTTTGTTTATTTGTTTGCTAATTCTTAGCCATTTAGCCTAATTGAATCACATATTGAATTATATTGAAAATTGGTTGCGTTTGCTTGCATATACCTATACTTACATTGAACAGGTCATAGCAAGGAGGCTAGAGCAGAGAATAAAATTTGTTTGCCCGACAAATAGGTACATGTTTACTACATAATTTACTGTTTTGTTTGGGTGATGATGATTTTATGAGCCTACTGGCTAGCCGCTTGGCTTTTTCTTTTTCTTTTTGAGATTAGAAGGACCGGGGAACTATTTGAAATTCCCCGATGCTCCCGTTGTAGGGGAGGTTATGGCGAAATTTTTCGAAAATTTAGGGTGTTAGCCAAATTTTTGAAATTTTAGAAAATTCTCAAAAACTGAAAAGTTGGAGAATGGAAGCCAGATCGAACGTAGAGTTGAATGATCAAACCACTTTCGACTTTGTTCCTTTTCGGGGACGAAAAGTTTTAAGTGGGGGAGATTGTAACAACCCGAAAATCTGGGCCAGTTTAAAAATTTTATTTTGGCAATTTTAGCGAATTTTGATTATTTAAAATGAATTATTTTAAGTGATATCGACGAGAAATTTATTTTGAACAGAATTCGACGTATATATTATATACGTCGTCGTTAGAATATAAATAATTATTTATAATTATAAATAGAATTGAAAATGGCGCGGTAGTTCGATAATTCGATTTCAAACTTCAATTGAATGTACCGGGTGCAAAACAATCCGGATTTTAGTGAAACCAAAAATAATGGGATCTATTTGATAATATCTTTCCAGCGAATCTGAAAAATCAAAATTTCATAGCGGGAATCAAAAGATATGTCCAGTTGAAAATTCTGAATAGTCGCTATGGAATTCAAGCCCTTAAAATGGGAATGTTGCAAACGACCTCGGATTTCGACGAAACCACTTTTGTTGGGTCCGTGATGTTAAATTATTGCTAGGTTTTAAATTTCATAATTTTTCGAATCAATATGTGAGCGTGGCAAAGGAAAACGCGTTTGACCAGTTTTAGTTGATTTTAATCGACTGGGAATTGGCCATTTTTCCAACGGTCTCAGAATTCTACGAAACTAGTTTTGTTAGGACCGTATCGTCAATACGAAGCTAGAAAGTATTTTTCGAGAATTTTTAGAGTTAGTATGTGACCCCGGTAATTTGAAATGTACTTTTAAAATTCAATATAATGATTTAAATGTAAATTAAACGGAAACTGATCGAAACGATCGAATCAGCTAGCGATACATATCCCATTGTGTTCGGAATGGGGTTAATTAGCTATGGACGATAGGCGGTGGGTTCGATTTCGAGTTCGAAAATAAAAGTACCTTTTTGAAATTAATTAAATAAATTAAATATAAAATAACCCTTCATCTCCTTATACCCCTCAGCCCCCCCGGTCTATTTTTAAAATTGAAAATAGAATATAAAAAAAATGAAGAAAAGGGCGGAGCCCTAGCCGCCGCCCCCATCGACCACCGCGCCTGACCTCGGCCACCGCCCGCCTCCGTCAATCGCTCCACCGCCACCTTCTTCTCCTCCTCCCCCCTTCTCCGCTGCTCTTCCCATTTTCTACCTCGCGAACCGCAAACCGCCACCCTCGAGACCCCAAAACCCGCCAGACGCCGCCTCCGACTGCTCCCCGACCACCCAGCCTCCCTACGCCGACGTCAGACCTCCCCCTTCCCTTCCTTCTTCGACGGTGAGCATTTCTAATTTATTTAATCAATTTTTTTTCTATATAAAGGCAAGGTTTTGTCCGATTTTTAATTATAACAAGCTGAGATTTCCTATATACATCAAGTTAGGATTTTAGCATATAAAGTTTATATTTTTAAATAAGACAAGTTTAGATTTTTTTTTAAAGTTAATGAAGACATGATTTGGGAAAAATAAAAAGATATGATTTTTAAGTTTGAACGCTTTAAAAAGATGTGATTTTTATTGTAGGAAAGTTTAGATTTCTTAAATGAAAGTTATGAATTTTCTTATGTAGAAAGCAAAGCAAAATATGATTTTAATTGACTCATATAGCAAAGAACGATAAAAATCGAATTTTTTTATATATGTAAAAGAAGTTTAAAAATAGAATTTTTATATACTAGAGAATATAAAATGTGATTTTTATATATTGAACATCGAAGTAAAAATGTGACTTTTATATATTGAACATCGAAGTAAAAATGTGATTTTTATATATTGAACATCGAAGTAAAAATGTGATTTTTATATATTGAATAGCAAAGTAAAAATTCGATTTTTATATATTGAATAACATAGTAAAAATTCGATTTTTATATATTGAATAGCAAAGTAAAAATTCGATTTTTATATATGTAGTGGCTACGGGCGAAGAAAGTGATATGAGACGAGAACAGTGAAGATTTCCTTCCTTAGAAGTGCCGTGGAGTTAGGATAGCTAAAAGTGAGAATTTCTCACCTTTCAATTTCATTTTCTAAGTAATATATATATATATATATATATATATATATATATACTAGGATGCAGACGGTGTTTAGTAGCACCCGACACAATCGTCCACAGACCATGGACTTGTTTATTTGGTTACATAGATTAGTTGGATTATTTGATTGATGTGTGAATGGCGTGGGCCTTCACTAGACCGGGGATAAGGCTAGGCCTCGTCCCGTTTCTAGTATCGTGCCGTTATGCCGCCGAAATTTTCTAAAATATGTTAGAAAGATAAAAATAACATTTATTGTATAAATGAACTGAATAGAAATTCATGTGTTAAAATAAAATGTTTTATCGTTAAAATATATAATTTTTAACGTGAAAGTGAATAAATAAATATTTATAAACAAATCGGCCGATTTGTTTATATACACTGATTTGACTGATATTGATTGGGTCGATAAATTTTACACATCGCCCAACTGCACAACTAAATCTGTGTTTGATTGTTTGAAACCCCACACGGGTGTTGGGATAAAATTTGAAGTTCACTCATCCTGATTGATTTAATGTGTCGATCGATTGATTGACAGGCTGTTATAAGTGTTAGATATCTATATTTGATGCTTATACAGTGTAGTGCACTTTGGTTGATGGTTGATTATTTTTCAATGCTATTATATACGTGTGATGTATGAAAATCCATATAATTAACATTATATGGTAATTGATTGGGCCGCATTCCAATTTAGAAAATAAAGGATATTATAATATAAAGGTTCATGTGTTGACTGTACTCATCCGTTGAGATTGGTCATGTGTTGAACGAAATATTTAAAAAAAATAAAATTTACTTCTTTATCAATATAAAATAAAGGTTCATGTGTTGACTGTACTCATCCGTTGAGATTAGTCATGTGTTGAACGAAATATTTTGATATTAACGAATATTTTGGTAATAGGAATATTTGAAAACGAAATATTTGAAAATAGAAATATATGAAGCCGTGTTGATTAGATTGACGCCATTTTGACGTGAACGATATTTATATCGATTTTATTCATTTTAAAACGAATATTGAAAAGTGATTTCGAAATCGAATATTTTAAAATGAAATTTGAATTTGAATCAAATAGAAAACAAAACGAATTTGATTTCAATTGAATAGCAAATGAAACGAATTCGAATTGAATTGAATAGATAACGAATTCGAATTGAATCGAATAGAAAACCAATTTGAATTGAATCGATTAGAAAACCAATTTGAATTGAATCGAATAGAAAACCAATTTGAATTAAATCGAATAGAAAACCAATTTGAATTGAATCGAATAGAAAACGACTTTGGAATTGAAATGAATTGAAAACGAATTCAAATTGAATTGAAAGCAAATTGAAATGAATTCAAATTGAATTGAAATTTGAATTGAATAGAAATGAATTTTAAAACGAATTTATAAAGAAGAATTCAATTTTGATTTGAATTGAAATGGAAGTTGAAATTGCTTTTGAAACGGATTTAAAACTATTTATATAATTCGTTTTAAATAGAAATCGACGAAATATATATTATATATATTATATAATGGCCTGAATAGAACGCGCCGCGCCGCGGTAGTTCGTAAATTTCGACCATTTATTTCAAACGGACGTTACGGGAGATCCGACCGTCGGATTCTCCTGAAACCGGAACCGTTGGGTTCGTATCGAAAAGAGCTTTCTAACGAATATTAGAAATTTGAAATCTAACGGTTGGAAATCAAATTTGAAAAAGGTCACTGTAAGTGCAGTTCGATGGCCGTTGATGGAAATCGACTGTACGGGCCTTGATAAAATTATTAAAAATAGTAATAATTTGTGTAAAATCATAAGAAATGATTTAGAAAGGATTGGGATGAGAAACTCCATATTTGAAAAGATAAAAATAGATTTTTATCGAAATGAAGTAGTTTTGAACTAGAATTAAAATTCTATTTATTTTTTTTAAAATAAATAAATTGAATTTGAAAAGGGTTTTAAAAATAACCAGAATTTCCAATGATGGCATTGGAGTGGATTTGAATCGAAATTGTCTTCGGAATATTTCGATGTTGGAATTCGAGATTATACAGCTGTTGTTATGGAAATTTGAAAGATATATATTTATGTCGTTATTTCCAATACGACATTTGTTAATCGTAGAATTTGATATTGAATATAAGCCGATATATTTTCTATTCAGAGCCTTGTATAGAATATCAAATGTGATTTGGGTTTGTCGTGAATGGTGTCTTCATTAACACTGTTCTTGAACCCAGTTGAGAAAAGATTAAATCTTTTATTTAGATTTAATGAAGTGTACCAATTAAATAATATTTAATTGGGATTGAATCGATATTGATTTTTTGGTTTATCGTGGACGGTGTTTTAAATAACACTTGTTCTTTAACCCGATAATTAATGGAAGGTGATTTTCGGTTTACCGTGAACCGTGTTTTAAATGACACGGATTCTTTAACCCAGTCAAAGATTAAAACTAAGTGGAGATTTAATGAATCTTTAATTAGATTGAAATGACCGAGAATGGAGTAGCACCAGTTTTGCTCCAGGCGATATCTTTAATTGGATTTAAACGTGAAATGGTAAATGAATTTACCGATAACACCGTGGTGTTAGATATGAAGTATCACCAGTTTTACTTCATGGGATGAATAGGTTGGGACTGGGAAATTAAAACCAATGATTACTTCGGTAAGGTTCGTTAATCTCGACTAGTTGAATCGAAATTCAAAAGAAGATTAAAGAATAAATTCAAGGAATTTATCGTGGATAAAATTAATGGGAACGTTTCCCTATGAATGTGAAATTAGAAACTAACTGTCGGTTAGCCAAGTAGGATGGTTTTCTGAATATTGATCTGATATTGGTTTCGGCCTTCGGGGTTAATATTTGGGGAATTATTCTCTTGATTAATTTACGGTTAGTGACTGATGAATTGGAATGAGGCGTATGTTGTGTTTGTGTAACACTTATTTAAAATATACGCGAGTTATTCGGAAAGACCGGGTTTATCCCATTCTGAATAACTGATACGACGATAAGTCGAAGATGAAAATGATGGTCGAAGACCGGAGGTCTTCACGTCGTTTGGGTAATTACTGATGATCTTGATTGGGCTGTACACCCAAGAAGATGGAAACAGTTAGTGATCGTCCAGACGTACTTGGAGATCGATGGATATGCGGGGTACTAGGTGCCTCCGGTTTCGTTCAGACCCAGAACGGACTTGTAAATGGACTGTGTGTCTGACATTGGATTTTAGTCTGTGTGTTTGATTTCTATTAAATATATATCTGTTTGGCGGCGAAGAATTTACTCTCTTGCTTAACGCCCTTCTCTGAGACGTACGAGCTCAGGGGTTATATACTGATGGATATCAAACGCATATAGTGAATTGCCTGTGTGGCATGCCTAAGTGGCAATTGATCGAGGCTTCTGTTGAAAAGCAAAGTCTTGTGGTTGATGATCGAAGCACGACCTTTTTGGCGTAGCTTTGTGTAACGTTTGCTTCGCGAGTTTCGCACCCCGGTTGTGAACCAAAAACGGGAGAGGACCTCAGGGAGGGCATGCGTTTCTTTCTAGCTAGGGTGGTGTACGTGACCTACCAGCCCTGACATTTATATACTTTTCACCTATGTGGTTGTTGCTGTTGTGAGGCGCCTCGGTTAGATCGGACGATCCGGGTCCGATGGAGCCATTCGTTGGCTCATTTACACTCCCAAAGGGTGGGGAAACGCATGTTCAGGCATTTTAATCCACATCGGTGGACCGGCCCTGACGATCCAAGGGTCACTCGAGCTCTGATCCTGAGGGGCGGGCTAGAGCGTCTCGAATCGGTTGAGGACTATCTTTTGCCTCGGTTCATAGATGGAAACCCAATTTCCAAATACGTGACTTTGCGATTTTGATTGTCTAACCTATATATGGCGACATAGTGGTATGGGGCATTCATGCCGCCTATGATTGATACTTATGATTTGAAGTTGTTTATACACTGTACACTTATAATAGTATCAAATGATTTCTTTTAAACGTATCAAGCATTCTTGGCTATTATAAGGTAAAAACCCTTGTTTAAATGAATCAGTATCAGAGCAGCACAAAAAAATATCAAGTCAGACTTGTCAAGATAATGGTAAAAATAATAATTCATGATCCAAGAATATTTTTTTTTTGAAATCACTTGAGGGAATATGAAAATTTCAAGATTAAATGATCGATCACACCCGTTTGTATAATTTAGATTCAGGAAGTGTGTGAGATTCAAGAAATCAATAATTTCAAATGATTTCAAACACATATTTAAGCCAATCAATCATGAAATAACAGTGAGTTACAAAATCAGATTTTTGACGAATTTTTCACAAGAAATCTCTGACAAGCACAAGTGAAATATTCAGATCATTTACATCATGTTTGAGAATTATTCATGATCCTAAAATTAAGAAATAATTTATTTGAAATCACATGAATCAATGTCGAGTTTTGAGATATAATGAATCTGTCACACAAGATTGATATTTTTAAATTTAAGAGGTGTGTGAGATTCATAATATCAAGTATTTCAGATGATTTCAAGCAAACAAACTTCGACCATAATAATCATGAATAAATGTGAAATTCAAGATGTATCACTGTGATTCAAGCCAATCCGAAAATCAATGAAATTATCACGAATGATAAGAAGCAGCGTACTGTAATGAGTATAATATTTTAAGCATTTCCAAAATGAATTAAAGAAACTCAAAACAGCATAAGTGTGTGAAATTTCATTAATTATTCAGATCTTCAAAAATTTGGAATTCAAAATGACAGTTTTCAAGATATGATATTAATGCATCAACACTGTTATGAATTCAGAGAATCAGAAAGCAAACTTCAAAACAATTGCAGGGATTTACAAGATTAAGTTCAAGATCTGGAAAAGATTAAAAACATTAGAGTTTTATTCAAGAGAAGCAAATTTTCAAAAAAAAAACCATGACTTCTACAATTGGAAGTTAATAAAGCCCATAAAGCAACAAAAAATATGGCAGTGATAAATCAAATCAAAAAAAACTGAAGAAAAATAGAAGGGGTAGAGGAAGGAATAAACACAGAAAATAAAAGCAGAAAGAATATACAAAGGTGAGTTTAGAGATCATACCAGAAGCCAATGTAAAACAGAATCTCTAACTCAGTAGATTTTGGCTGAAGGAACTGTAAATGATACAGAAGTATAAACCAGCTTGATTTCAAATTTCTTTTCAGCACAGTAGTTCCTCAGCCACCCTTTGGTATCTATGAATTTATAGGATCGAGTGGTCTAACAAAATTTGCAAAATCACTCACAATTTTCTTCACACATTTTGGTACCCAGACTTGTTTATACAATAAACCATTCAAATTTATTTTTGTGCCTTTAGGAACCCAGGTTTGTTTGAATTTAACTGAATTTGTTTTATTTCCTTTTGCGGTCCAAATATGTTTAAATGGTTTATTATACAAGTTTTTATTTTGTTTTTGTTTCAAGAATCCTTTGGAATTTTCAAAGTTCAGATTTTCAAGTCTATTCCTTTCAAAGAAGTTTGGGGGATTTTTAAAAACACCTGAATCTCGTTTTCCAAACACATTGATTTCCCCAAAGCCAAGACCGTTTTTATTTCCTGAAGAAAATTGGTTTTTCAACAACATATTCAAAGATTTTTCTCCATCAGAAAATTTTGTCAATGTTATTTCAAGTTGTTGAATTTTAGATTTAAGATCACCATTTTCTTTCATTAAATCTGAACAATGGTTTTCGGTGATTTTACTCTTTTCAAAATTAGTTTTCAAAACTAAATTTTCATCTTCAAGAAATTTAATTTTGGCTTGGGATTCCGAGATTTCAAATTCAAATCGTTTTTGTTTTTCAAACTCAAAATTCCTGGATTTTTCAATCTCATTTTCAAGTTCTTTCAAAATCAAATCACTTTTTACCAAATTTTCATTTTCAGCAATTTCAAGTTTGGAATTTATGGCAGTCTTAAAACTTTCAAATTCCTTTTGCAAAAAATTATTTGAACTTGATAACTTAATCTTGTTCTCTTTTAAGATCAGAATTTCATTTTCAAACTTTTGAATATTTTTACTGAGATGAACAAGATTGGTTTCCAATTTCAAACAATTTATGCAGTCTGAATTTGAGGAGTTTTTAAAATATTCAAGTTGTGATTCCAAATCATTGATTTTTCCGGTCAACTCAAGATTTTTAGATTTCAAACATTTGTTTTTAGATTGGAGTTTTTCAACAGACTTAGTTAGATCAGCACAAAAATAAACTAGATCTTCATAAGAGAAATTTTCTACTTCATTGTCTGTTGAGTCTCCATCAGCTGATCCATCTGAACTATCATCTGTAAGACCTGTTAAGCATAAATTTGAATCTGAGTTGATCTTTGCCGGTTTTGAGCAGTTGTCAACTTTTTGTCCATACAGCGCATTGAGAGTTTTCTATATTTCTTGTGTAGATAAACAATGAGTGATAAGCTTAAATTGATCAATACTGAGACAAGAATAAATAATGTCCATAGCACGAGTATTGATAACAATATTCCTTTTATCTGACAAATCTACTCCATTAATAATAATATTCCAATATTTAATATGAACAGATTTTATATAAATTTTCATCTTTATTTTCCAATTTAAAAAATCTGATCCATTGAAAATAGTTGGAATATTACTGGACTGACTCTTAGAAGGTTGACAACTAGGATCCATGATTCTAGGGTTAATGAAATTACCAGGCTCTGATACCACTTGTTGGATTTAAAATAACCCTAGAGGGGGGTGAATAGGGTTTATCACGGTTTTTAGATGAATTAAAAAACTAACGGGATATATAATAATAAACAGATCACAGAATATAGCAGAAACAGAAATGCAGAAAGTAAATGACACAAGATATACCCAGCTTCGGCAAAACCTTGCCTACTGCTGCATTCCTAAGGTTTCTACTAGGTAAAAGAACAGATCCCGCATACAAGACCATGTACACTCGCGAACCCCTCGCTCCTATTTTAATCCTACGCTCAAAACCATAGACTGATCGATATCCCCTCGATCAGATTTCCCCTGATTACAACCCTGTAACCAGTAACCTAGATTTTACAGACTCTAGCACCTGTCAGTCAACACCCTGACTGAATCTCTTAGTATTTTACAGACACTAGAAACTATTTGCTTGATTTTCAAAAACAAAATACAACAAAAAGATAAACAAGAAAAACCCTAAAATAAAAACAATTTAATTTCCCCTTTTAAATATAAGCTTGGCTTAGCCAAGTGAAAAGTAGGCCAGCCTCCTCCTATTCTTTAGCCCAATGCTTTTCTCTTTTGCTCTGGAACTCAAAAATAGAGGCCTCGATCAAATTGGGAATTAGGGTTTTTTCTGATTCCTCCAAATCGCGATATCTCGATTGTTGATGGAATTGATTCAGTGATGCTTTTGAGTTGTTGAACGCTTTCAGTGCTTCGATTTGGGGAAAAAAACTTTTGATCGAAAATGATGTGAGTATTCTTGCTTGATTATTCGATATGCTCTTGAGATTTTTTTTTGTATTTTTTTTCGATACCTAAAAGCCTATGATGAATTGGTGATAAATAGGATTAGAAAATCCTTTAATCTCTCTCTGATTTCGTTTAATGACTTTCCTGGTTGATTGCGGTTTCCCCTTTTACTTTTGCTGATAAATTCGGCCTTAATTTGTATGGCTTGATTGGAAGAATTCTTGCATAAATAACATGCTCGATTTGTTGCCATTTAAATAGAAATTCCCATGAATTTATTTCGGATTTGTTTTGCTGGTCCCTTGAGTTTAACAAACTTTGCATACCAGAATAAATTGTGATAGTGAACAGCATTGAACCAGATTGATCTCTTGCCAAGTTTGATATCAGAAAAAAAATGTTTGATTTGATTTCTTGCCGAATTTGGTTGGTTTCTGGAAAACCTTAAAGTTTGATTCAGAAATTGTTCTCTTGCCAAGTTTGAACTAGTCTCTGGAAATGACTTGCCCAAAAATTGTTTTAATTGCTTTCCATATCATGAATAATTTCTGGAAATCATTTGTTGCCCTGCAAGATAAGCATGATGTACACACATTTGTTTAAAACAAGAAACAAATAAAAATTTATCCAAGAAATTGTTTACTGGTTGATTCCTGAAAATAATTTTTGCTAAATTCAATCCCATGCTTGATTAAAGAACTGGAAATATATTAAACACTATCCAAAAATGTTGTTCCTTGATTTGATTTCTTTGGCAACATTAAATTGACAAAAGAGACTTTCATGCACATATAAATGAACATTGAAAATTTTGTCCAATTTTGTGTATGTTGTAATTCTAGAAACCATTTTGAAATATCTTGCCAAAAATGAATTATTTCAGTGAAAAAAAAACCTGAGCAGATTTCGTGGAATAAAAACTTTCCAATTATCTCTTTCCCATTAAAACAGTTTAAAACAGAGAATCATTTCGGGAAAGAA
This sequence comes from Allium sativum, assembly GCA_030737875.1. Lineage (NCBI taxonomy): Eukaryota > Viridiplantae > Streptophyta > Magnoliopsida > Asparagales > Amaryllidaceae > Allium > Allium sativum. The sequence goes on along the minus strand of CM060909.1, from coordinate 670,330,010 downwards.
TTGAACTCTTGCCAACTAAGAATTAATCTGAATCGTTTGGTTTCACTGTGTGAACACACACTTGATGTTGCCATAAAATCCCATTCGAATTCAGAGATGTTGCATGTATATGTTTTGCTTTGCTGCAGTTGTGTTGCCACTTTCTTCTTCACCTCGAAGAAAAAGAATTTTTCAAGCTGATGTGCATTGAACTTAATTCACCATTAATGTTTGCTTAGTTTTATCGCCATGCATTTGTCTTTAAACTGGGTCTACCAATTTGCATGAAAAAGCTGTCATGTATGCCCTCCATTAATTCTTGTTCATGTAGAAAATATTTTCTTGCCAAATTTAATTCTTTGCAGAAAATTACTTGCTCAAATTTGGAGTGCTTTAAAACTTGCCAAACATTGTTTCCAAAGTACTGATTGATTTGTTGCCAAAACCATTCTGACTTCTTGTCTAAAAAAAAAAACTGCTTACCATATACTGATTTTGTCAAGAAAATGCACTGGTTAATTTAGAAAGATTTGAAACCAAAAAAAAATTTGTTAAAAAAAAAACTATACACCATTAAATCCCCTGATGAAATCATGCCTAATATATGATTGTTTCTTTCTTCATAATGTTCTGGAATACATTTTGCCTAGAAGAAAAAAATCACTGATTTCATGCAGTAATACTGGAAACACGATAGAAATATTTGTCCAAAATGGTTCTTTGATTTTCTGTGGTTTCTGGAAATGTTAAAATTGATTTAGCCATTATTGGAATGACTAAAACCATTATTGGAATGACTAAAAAAGTTGCCAATTTGTTGTGCCCAAAAACAAATTTCTTGCATGATTATATGCTGTGAAGACAGAGAATGAAGTCAAGAACAGTGTCAGTTAAAGAGTTTTTGTAACAGTGTATGTATAGATGAAAATGTACAACTGAGTGTAAAATGTATATGAGTGTTGAATGAGAAACTGTGAGTATGAAATGTATTGCAATGCAGAGATGTACAAATAGTGGAGTATAAAATTTGTACTGTTTGATATTGAAATAAAATATTCTATTCAAATAAAATACTGTGAATATCTAAATTTTAGTACAGTTGTATTTTATTTAAATAGAAATATTATATTTATGTATGTTGTGTGTATATAAAGCAGTACAGTACAAATACATTTATAATAATATATATTTGGTTGTTATCATCAAACAAAAATCATATAATTGTGTATATAACAATGTTATATAATACAACAACGTTATATACAACAGTTTTAGGTGTACTCTAGTAGCGGGTTTTACCCCCAAACAGAATCTGGTACCTAAACAGAAATAAAGAGTGTTAATCCAAATAGAAATATAGGTACCCCACAGAAACAGATAGGACTAGATGTACCCTAATTACAACCCCCTAATCGATCAGCTCCCTATCCCGTAAATACCCTATGTCGGCCCCATAGTAGGGTGTATTACTTCCACAAATGGCAACCTACAGAAGGACACAAACCTATTTACTAGTGCTACAGTGGCTTATTTTCCCAGAGCAGGCTGTACTCATGCACGCACATGAGTCCGTTGGAACATGCTAGTACACACCTCCTCCCAGATGAACCTCTTACAATTAGCTCAGTAAGCGTTCCCTGACCCTTACCTAGTGCGGGGTCCCCCTTTAATACCAGAATGGGTTACAAACTAATATGGGTCTCACACAGCAGATGACACAAGCCAACCCTTACAGATATTGTGTCACCAATTAACTAGAAGTTTGACAGGTTATGCCTAACATATTTAACAGATTCGCACAATCCCCTACAAATTTACGGGTTAAACCTTACAAGTTAACGGGTCCATATAACCCCTACAGAATTACGCAGGTTAAGTTGTCTAAACTAACAGGTTCATATAACCCCCACAAATTTAACAAGTTTACTTAACCCCACCGATTTAACAGGATTACTTAACCCCACATACTTAACGGGTTTACTTAACCCCACAGATTTAACAGGCTCACACAATCCTTATTGATTCAAACAGGTCAAGTATTACAAGTTCATTACCAAACATTCGTTTATGGTTATAATGCGCTAGACTCCCCACATTAAGTCTACCACTTGTGGATGCTGGATATGGCAATTGGGCTAGCGCAGACTTCTTCCATAAGTCGGACTTAACCTCGTGTCATAGCACCGTCACATGTTTATGCACTTAGACCCCTTACATTAGATTTACCACTTGTGGAAGCTGGATATGCCGGTTGGGTCCGGGCAGGCTTCTACCACAAGTGTAATCTAACCTTGTGTCTAAGCGCGGTTACAACTTCTAATTACTGTAATTCTAGGCATTTCATTCTTTAACAACTATCCCTATTCAATTATAGGTTTTCATGCCCCTTTTGCAAGTCATATCCATCATGTACCATATGCCCCAAATTAAGATCTAAATCACAATTTGATTTATGCCCCAAATCCATATTCATGTTTTCAATTCAAGTTATGCCCTAATTTTAACTGATTAAACAGGCTTCACAGATTCTTTACAGTTCCATTAACATGTTTCGCCTAATCTTAAATTAAGCCTACTGATTTATATGTCCCAAACCACAAGTCATAATTTACAGTATAAATCATACCCCAATTTTTAGCCCAATTTCACAATATAGTTTATGCCCCCAGATTCCAATTGTGATTCAAAGTACAGGTTATGCCCCTAAATTACCATTTCCAATCATTCCCAATTTAACCCAATTTCGTTTGTATGCATATTTAAGTGATATCGGCCTAGGCTCGAAGGTAGCCTGACTATAAAATAAAAATGAAATGAGAGAGGGAAGAACAGAATAGGCATAAGATCAAAAGTAACAGAAATGGGCATATGATAGCAGAAATAGGCATATAAGAATAGATCTAATGAACATGTGATAATAGAATCGATTAGGCATAGTGTCATGATCATAAACAGGCATGATGAGATCTAATCAGTAAATTAGATACACAAATAATGGTAGATCTGATATGATTTAATAGCATAGGCTTAGATCCAAATCATAAACATGTCAAGAATTTTTTTAAATATTCATATCTAAAAATAACGTAGACTCAAAGAGAATATATCTAAGAAAACTAAGGAAAGCATATTAATGTTGAATCAGCGATCCTCGAATGCGTATGAATCGTTGTTGTTGAAGAAAAGACTAATTTAATCTGAGTTGGAGCAGCATCTCACCGTCACCATTGATTTCGATGAATAAAACAATGGGTATAGGGTCTTATTTATAGACATCAACCAACGAACAAAGTCTAGGATTCAGTCCACGTTCATAAACAGGAATCTGCCCCGGATCTAAGGGGTGTCGACATGGGGGTCGACACCCCTGTGTATGGGTCGACATGGGTGTCGGCACCCCTATGATGTACTCCGCGTAATTTTGAATTGTTTCGAAAATCTGGAATGGATTTATTTTTATATAATTAGCTTATATATGCATAAACTTCAAACCTTAATATCTTCTTCATGCGGTGTCCGTTTTACGCAAACTTGGAGTCTATCTTAAGTAGATTTCTGAGACGAACGCAATAGCGCTGTCCATTTCACTTAATTCTGAATATTTAATTAAGTATTCTTTAGGTTACCATCTTTATTTTTGTTAAAATTACGGGGTGTTACAGGCGTGCTTAATACTACCACAACAATATTGTTTTTGAAACAAATAGCATAATATATTCTTATAATACTAGTGCGTAACCCGTATATTGCATAGGACAATATTATTAAAAAATAGTATTTTACTATTTTAATGTTAAGATGAGAACTTTGTTATGCAATATATGATAAATTTTATTGTGAAATATATAAATATTAATTAAAATTATTATTATTGTTTTTGTGTAATATGTTCTATAGCTTACACAAACAATATGTACGCGTGTGTATTTGAGAATTCTTTTAATTATTTTTGTTAATATAGATATACATGTTGAAATTGATGTATGTTAGTAATTTATTCAATGAATTAGCAAATAATATTTAATAATATTTGTTTAAATAAATTAAATGTAAAATTACGAAGTTAGTTTAACTGTTTCTATGCAGTTAAAGCCCTGCAAAATCCCTGCTATAGCCTGTAGCGCCCTCTAACCGCTACGCTATTTCTATTTAGTGCTGATGAACAGTACCTCCGCTTTAAGCCCCACTATTTTCCGCTGTACCCGCTAAATCAACACTTTGTAGCACCCGCTTTAGCAATATTAGTATACGAAGCTCGATTTGACTAGTTCTCTTTAAAATCAATAAATAAAGTTAGTGTAAAAAGATAATTTTAACACTTAAGTGTCTAATATATGATACAAATCTATTATAGTCACTAATTCTAATGTGTGTAACCATGATAATCTTTGATTTTATTATATAAGATCAATAGATATTAATGAAGTGAGAATGATAATTACTATATTAAAATACTTATTTTCACATCTAATGTACCTTTTTGCATCTCCGCTATCTCCCCGCTACACAATTTTAAACCTTCACCGCTACAGAACCACTAAGCGCTTTAACTGCACAGAACTATATAGAATAGCACCGAAAGTTGAAAAGAAATCTATAAAAAAATGTTAAAATTTATTCTGGAGCTATTAGTGTTCAAAGAGAATATTATGATATAATATATGACAAATTCTTGATATAAACGAATCATAACTAATTTACAAATTAACTTTGTTATTATTGTTGATATACATAGTTTAAGTTATGTGATCTATAAATCTTTATAGTTGCATGAAAAAAATACATTTTCAAATATGTTTATACAAAGTAAAATCGGCGTATATTTTTAAGAGCTATTAGAAAAATGGCCTAAATGCTCTCTAAGATTATTTAACTAATTAGAATTTAAGATCTCATGAGTAGTTCTAAAATATGGATTGAAATATAAAATATCATGAAAGAATTGAGAAGATTTAACAAATACTTGTAGAAATGTTAAATGCTGGTATTTAGAGTGGAAATTGTTTTGTTCAATTTATGTAAAATTTATTAAGAAAAGTGTATAATATACTAATTTTTTATTAATGTTTACATATATTATTTAAACTTTGTTACTTATTTAACTTTATATATGAAAGAAAAACTAAGTTTGCCATTTTTATTGATAGGAAAAAGGTGTATATTTTAAAACATCACATTCAACATTAAATAGATAACTTAACAATGATTTTTTGGTTGAATTCATTTGTTAAATTCAAAATCACATAATTAATTTAAGCATATTACCTTAAATGTACAATGTTAAGTGATATTGTACAGTATTTATAAATAACTAAATGAAAATTAAAATGTAAGCAATTGACATTAATATTACAATGCAATGCACGATAAATATATTAACGTAAATGAGTTCAATTTTGAACTTATGATAATTAATTACGTGTCTAATTCATGTAATTGAAGCGTTTATATATTTAATTTTTTTTTCATTTTTATTAATATCAATATGGTCAACCTAGATTTAATTATTAGGTGAATCAATAAATAATAGTTTGTTAAAATTATTTAGATAGTTTTAATATTATGTAATTAATTGTAAGATATGGTATTAAATGTAAAATTTAGAAAAGAATTCAAAGGAACTTCAATAATTATAAAAAAAAAAATAGAAGTGTAGGTAATCAAAGCCAATGTTAACGGTATTTTTCGTCAACACCGGATATGGGTCTATGGAAATGACCGTGAAAAAAGGGTCAGGCGGCTAAGGGCCTGACGGCTTGGGCATAAATATTCTGATGATCCTACCGCATCACGAAATTCACACAGGAGTATACTGTAAAGTAACATAGCATGTGGAAAAGGTAAAGACACACAATTTTATAGTGGTTCGATTCCTTGGGAATCTACGTCCACTTTAACAGCTTTTACTGGTTCTTTTTATGGAGGAGGAGAAGGTTACATGAGAAATCCCTCAAATTAATTTATGGACTTGGGATTTTATATTTTTCTTAGAATAAGAGAAGAAGATTGTCCAAGAATCCCACCTTTTCTAGTGTTACTCCTAGGATCTTATTTATAGGAGGCTTGAGGACCGTTTCGCTATAGAGCTATTGGGCCTATAAGAGCTTTGTCGGTCGCCTTTTTCTTTGGTTTCAAGAGTTAGGCTGTAATAGCCCGAATTTCAGTACCCTTTGAGTTGATTAATAACACGACACGTCAAACCCAAATGACACAGAAATACGAATCATTATAAGAAAGAAATTAGAGGATGAGAAACAGAAAGAAAGTAATATTAGAATAGGAGAAAACGAAGATCACAAACTCACAGCGGAACGAATAAAATATATTAGATAACATAAACTTTGAAATACAAATTAGTAACTGTATAGACATACCATCATCAGAGCACAACAGTTATTCCTGGAACAGTTATAACACCTGTTTCCATATACAACATAGTACACAGCGGAAATACGATAGTTATAACAATCTGGTGAAGCCTTCTGCTTCCAGCTATTCCAAGTGAATCTGAAAAAACCCAACTACTTGACTGCCCGTAAAAATTTGGGCACCCAAGAGTTTAGGGAAAACAAATAAAAGAAATTTTGGGTCAGTCATGGGACTGGTGTGAGTAAACTCCAATCATTTGTTTAACTTTCAAAATCCCTTCGAAAGAAAAGATAATCGTAAGAACGAACCATACATAAACACGGATGGTTTTTACCTTACGATAACCCGAAACATTTTGATATCAAAATCTGGTGATATTATAATAGTGTCTAAATCAAATAAATAGAATCTAGCGGAACGCATGCATCTCACGCTCCATATATAATATAAAATCAAAAACCGCAGGGCGTTTATTGGAGATTGGATTCCGACTATGACAAGGTATGGAACCACCTTCCGATGGTGTATCTCTAGAGGAGTATACACTGGGTTCAACAAGAATTTCTGGCAACCCGGCCCACACATAACCGACCACTCATTTCGCTTGAGTGTATCGAATGTATATCACCAACGGTTGGGATCAGCAACCGTTTCCCGAAAGGGACAGCATCGAAATATATTAAAGAAGGAAATGAAGTTTCTCTATATAGTTGATTATACATTCTAATGGGAGCGACCCACATAGCCATGCTGCCTGTCCGATTTTTGTCATTTCCCGGTTGATGAGGCTTGAGGTCACGATTATCTTTCAATAAAATTTTGCCAACATTCACATTGAATGCCACATCGTCAAACCCTATACGTTGTCCTGGGACTGGAAAAATCGAAGGCATCATTCTATTAATCCATCTTGAGCAATTTCTGCCTAGGATTAACAGAACAACCCCTGCACTTTACTCCATTTTCAATTATCTTCAGCATAAGTTGATTCGTAACGCTTATGCAAATACAGAGTGGTTTTCAGATATTAAATCTGATTCCGGTCTCTCCATATTGACAACGAAGGTATAAAATAAATCAAAACTTTGATAGTCGGTGATTTAACTATCAAAGAAACATTCATACAATCAACGGTCCAATTTCCAATTGGAAATCCTACCGATCAAGCATCAAAAAACACTGGCCTCTTTTTATATTAATTCCTTATTATATTATCGATTCCAATTCCTATTTCCCATCTTCTAGATTCTTTCAAAATTCAATTGTCTTTCTCGATTCTTAGAAAAACATTTCCCATATCAAAATTCCTTTATTCGAGAAAATATTTCTTATTCCAGTTAGGAACATTTCTATATATTCACGAAATTCTTATTTTCTATATTCAGAAAATATACCTTATTTATATCGGAAAATATTTCCATATTCAATTTCTAAATTCCATTACGTGTAGAAAATATCTCTCATTTTATTTGGAGAAAAACATTTCAAAATTCTTTAAATTGACGCAATGTTATAAACATGGTTATTATAACTCAAACTATAAATCATTTATTCACTTACCATATTGCTAACCAATCTTCACTATCAAATCTTAACCATTTCTCCATCAATCACGAAGTCAATCAAGTTGGGGTGTAATTACCTCTCAGACCTTAATTGAACGACATTCTTAACTTTGAAATAGTCAAAGCTCACAACTTTAAACAAAATCTCGCTTGCGAAACTCTTAGATTCAATCTAAAAATCCACTTCTCTTACTGAAAAATATTGATTATAGCTGTAGCGTTATAATCGCTGTATCTGATTTGTAAAACATTAATTATAACGGTAGCGTTAAAAATCATTGTTTAGATTTACAAAACATTTATTATACAGCAGCATTATAATCGCTGTTTGGATTTATAAAATATTTATTATAACAACAGCGTTACAATCGCTGTTTAGATTTACAAAACATTTATTATACAGCAGCGTTATAATCGCTATTTAGATTTACAAGACATATATTATACAACAGCGTTATAATCGCTTTTTAGATTTACAAAACATTTATTATACAACAGCGTTATAATCGCTGTTCCCAAATATTTGGTTTATAAAAATATGACTTGTACTTTTAATCTCCATGTATAAATTAATAGGTAAATAATTAAATAATTAAATTTGATTCAAATGGAAAGTATAAACAAAGATTTCCCTAAATTTGATATAATCGAATTCCAATAAATAACTCTCTCAAATAATCTATATTCGATTTATATTCCGAACTTCGGAATTTATATATCATTTTAGGTTAATTCAAATTCTAAATTCACTTCTGAATCTGTCCTTTCAAAATCCTTACCTGATTCCTTGATACCCATTTTAGTTTACAAAACCTTATCACAATTTATTTTATATTCCAAACGTTGTAATAAAACTCATCGTTTTATTTTAAAATGATTATCCATTTCCCTTCCTCTTTCGAGTTCCAATTTGGATTCATATTCCAAATCTAAATTTCCTTTATGGACATTTCATTTGCAAAATATTTACTCCAGACTATTATTCACTTATCGTGAATATATTTCCTTTATATACAGTTTGATTCATACATATAAAAATATCTTAAACCCCATTATATATATATATATATATAACTTCTATAATTTTTCATATAAGTCTTATTTCCTTTTTATTTCAATCATTTAAAATCCTGTTTAAAATTTCCTTCATAATTGCTAAGTATAAATTTCATTCCAAATATTTGACTTCCAAACTGATTTCCACTTCTCTATATTAATTAAAATTTGAATTTATATTTCAAAGTATCCAATGACAAATAATTCAGTTAATTTATATTCCCATTTATAAACAAATTATTGATTTATCCATTTGAATTGATTTTTTTTTCTAATTTCAACTCTTATTCAAAATTTAATTCCTAGTTTTGGGAAAAATTTCCATTTTAAATCCCAGTTTTCTTTTCCATATTCGAAAATGTTTCACGGTATCTAAAGCACCAAGTTTCTAGGGCCAGGGTAAATCAAACACAGCATATCCAATCACATCACATATCACAATCAAATAAAAACAGTAAAATAAATGTTGTGGAATCCAGTTGGATTCCTCCAACCTGTTTCCCTGCATCCACAGATGTTAATCAACATCAATAATATTGTTTCATATCAATATGAAATATTAGACTAATAATCGATCAACGATGAGATCATATCAACTATTCAACCAAGCAACCATCGCACAGTATAAATTACTATAAATAAATTTAAAACTCGTTTATATAAAAATATAAATGATTTAGAGTTAGTGAGTTTACTCACCTTGTTCGCGGTTGCCGATTTTGCTTCCGTTTCGTTTTTAAAATGATACAGATGGTTGATTTTTCCACGAAATTCTCGTAGCTCCTTTCTCAATGAAATCAGTTCCGCAATATAGCCCTTTTGCTACGATTCCAATTTGAATGGTTTCACCTGATTCTCAGACAATCATTATGCTTTCTCCAGATACTTCCAGTTTTACCAAAACCCAAAGCTCTCCCTTGCCATTAACCTTATTTTTTTGTATCTTCTTCTATCTGCCAAAAGTCAAAACCCAACCCAAAGCTTCAGTTTTATTTTCTACTGACTAACGGTTGAACAACCACCATCGAAGTACCCCCTTCCACTTCTTGTTTAAATTCCTCACGCAATATATAGTACCCCCAACCGATCACATACATCCCTCCACCATGCATTATTAATTATGACCTGAAACGCAACCCTCCCCGTTAAACATCCACTTCAATAGTAAACCCGCACCCTGTAGAAGGAAAATGAACGCTACACAATTCCTCCCACCATCGCAACACAGACCACCCGCGCAAAACATGAACACAACTTGACACCTTCTCTTCTCCCCAGTTATTTCCATGTCTTCACAAACCCAACAGACTCCATCTTATCGTCACCAACTTTAATCTCCTTCGCGAGCTCGAACCCTTCCATCATCCGTAAAACAACCTCGAGCCACCCATACTCGTCATCCTGACCCCACAAACACTTGCAGTGAACTTCTCATCGGAACTACATCACCTACGGCGAGTACAAACAGCCGCAACCAGCAGCAAAATAACTCTGCTCCAACCCTTCCTGACGCCTCAACCTCACTTCGGATCTCGACAACAACTCGCCGGTGAACCCAAAAAAAAAAACAACGAACCAAACCACCTACAAATCCCCTAAACTTTTGTAATAGTCTTAACTCCTTACCACCCGAACCCCTGAACAAAGCAACACCCTCCGATTTTCCCCTAACAACCTCCAACGTCGAGCTCAGTAACAGCCGCTCCTTGCCCCCTGCCATAATCACTGTGCCACCTTCGGTTGTGCTTCCAGTCTCCCTGACGTGATCCTAGTCCAGACCTAGCTCATTGTTCATGAGTTCGAGCTCCATAAGTTAAGTCGCACCAAACCAAACACATACGGAACTGAAGAGTAGCCTTACAGGATCCGAAAAGTATAAGGTTTGTGATTTGCTGTAGTTTGTGTAAGTTGATTGTATTTTTTCCTTTTCTTTAGGTCGGTTTCTGACGTTTTTCTTATGAATGAAATGTGCAGTATTTAAAAGAAGAAATAACTTGGGGGTTATGGTGTGTAATAGCTTGGAGTCCATGGTAATACAATAGCTTATGATGCATGGTGATGGGACGGCTTGAATATCACATATACAAGGCTGTTAGGCTAGGATAGGATTTGCATGTGGGTTCATTTGATTTCGCGCACAGAAGGATTGTAGTTATTTAAAGAGATAGGTCTGTGTATAGTCAACAATAGTTTATGTGGAAAAAAAAGTGTAATTTTAGTGGTAAGATTGTGCGTGATTTGTTTTAAATACACGTTCTTTTGTTGTGTTTTATTTATATCGTTTCTCCTTTCAGGTATATTCAGGTGCAGGTTGATTGTTATGTTGGGTACATAAGGTTTCCGTCTATGTCTGAACTGCTACGGACAGAAATAAGAGTACGGTCGTATCCGGCGAGGTAGCATGATCCAAAAAATATAATAATATCGGTAGTTTAACTTATATAATGAAATCTCAAAATATTGATATAGGGTGCAAAATACTCCAAATAAAAAGTTGTGTATTTAATTAATTAAAAATTACAGTAAAATTCTAAAAATTAAATTATAATTACGTCTCAAAAGGCTTTCCCAAATTCAAGACCGATATTTAAATATATTAAATAAACCGTTATGGTCTATATGCGAGAAATTTTGATTTGGACATAACTTTTTATTCCCGTTATGAAATCTGGATTTTTCACATTCGTTGGAAAGATATTTTCAAACAGATTCAAATATTTCTTGTTTCGCTAAAATTCGATTTATTTTGAATCCCGTACGTTCATTTGAAATATGAAATCGAATATTCAAACTACTGCGCCATTTTAAACTCGTTTTAAATTATATTATAAATTATATGTTGAAATATCGTTTTATTAAATAAATTCCTTATAAATTTCTATATCTAATTCAAAAAAAATATTTTAACAATTTAAATATTCAGAATTCAACGGCTAAAAATCCGGGTCGTTACTTTCCTTCCCCCCCTAAAATAATTTCGTCCTCGAAATTGCTAAGGTAGGAAAAGATGCTACATTCCCTATTAACTAGGTCCAAAATTCCTTTTTGTTCAATTCTTAACTTCAGTTTAACTGGACCAATTTGTTTCAATTAAAATATTAATTTATTCTTACTAACGAAAATTTCCAAAAATTCTAAAAAATTTCTAACACTTTAAATTCTGAAGAATTCCAGCAGCATCTCCTTTGCACGGCTCAATCAATACAACCACAACTCGCCTTTCTAGGCCTTCTCCAATCCAAAAGAAAACCAAAAAGCCAAGTGGCTTGCCCCATAGGCTCATAAAACCATCAAACCAAAGTAATAATGTAAACAAGTACCTTTTTGTCGGGCATAATTCTATCTCTTGCCTTTGCATCCATTCAGTATCTGCTAAGTATACATATATCCGTCTCCAGTTGGTTTCAAATAAATCCAACTTCCAGTTGTCTTTACTCTCTAATCATTTTCTGATTAGTTTACTTCCATTCTATCAATTCAAATCTGATCTTTACTTCAGGAATCAAACCACTTATTCAGTTTTAGTTTCAATTTCCATTCACAATTTAACTCTAAATAATAATATCCAATATATATTCATTTTATTTATTCATAAGTCGAATTCATATTAATATTTTGAATCTCAACATTTTCCTTATTTAATTTCATTCGGAATTATTTCTAATCTAATCCAATTTCATTAATCTTAACTTGAATTTTAATTCACTTAATACATTTTTACCATTTCGATCTATTCAACTTATATAAGTTAAATTTTAATTTTAGAATTCAAATTCCCAGGTTTTATTTCAAATTAGCTTGAAATCATACATATTTATACATATATGCAACCATAATAATTCAAAAATTTTGAATTCTCAAAGCAACTTGTTTCTCAACCCAATTTCGTTAAAAAAATCTTCCTTTGGTAGCAATTCATCACTTAGAAGCTCGAAAATAGATACAAATGATGTGGCCATCGTCATCTGAATTATTTTCTAGTGACTGAAGTGATTACAGTGCTTTAAAAATTTAAAAATCCATTTGAAACAATTTTTATTCAAATCCTTTCAAAATATTTCTTAATTAATTTCAAAACACTTCAGAAATATTCTTTAACTTCCGGGATTCAAATTCCATATTCTGGTTTGGATTCAATTTCAAATTTTCTCATTTGTCTATATTATCCATATATAAATCATATTCAATTATACGTCACCAATTCTACTTCATTTGATTGTAATAAAAATCAACACACCCATATATTATGAGCGATTGAGAAAATTATTTCTTCTTATATCAAAATACAAATTTGGGTAAAATTATTTCATTTACCCACTTTTTAAATAATACTGTGTCGAATTATTCTATTCGAGAGTTTAGAAACACCTATCGATACAGTTGTACACCCTGCATCGACCAGAATTCATAAAATACTCAACAAACCAGCCAACACAATATAAAACCATTTTTATATCAAATCTACAAATACGCTCTATCATTACATACTCAAACTCAATCTAGGGCATTACTAACTCCATCTCTATTGAGTCACGCCACAGAGCCAAGGTTACTACTCAACCTTCAGCTTTGATACTAAATGTAATGGCCCGAATTTCAGTACCCTTTGAGTTGACTAATAACACTACACGTCCAACCCAAATGACACAGAAATACGAATCATTATAAGAAGGAAATTAGAGGATGAGAAATAAAAATAAAAAAAATATTAGAATAGGAGAAAATGAAGATCACAAACTCACAGCGGAACGAATAAAATATATTAGATAACATAAACTTCGAAATACAAATTAGTAACTGTATATACATACCATCATCAGAGCACAACAATTATTCCTGGAATAGTTATAACACTTGTTTCCAGATACAACATAGTACACAGCGGAAATACGATAGTTATAGCAATCTGGTGAAGCCTCCTGCTTCTTGCTCTACCAAGTGAATCCGAAAAAACCCAACTACTTGACTGTCCGTACAAATTTAGGCACCCAAAAGTTTAGGGAAAACAAACAAAATAAACTCTGGGTCAGTCATGGGACTGGTGTGAGTAAACTCTAATCATTTGTTTTACTTTCAAAATCCCTTCGAAAGAAAAGATAATCGTAAGACCGATCCCCACATAAATACGGATGGTTTTTACCTTACGATAACCCGAAACATTTTGATATCAAAATCTTGTGATATTATATTAGTGTCAAAATCAAATAAATAGAATCTAGCAGAACGCTTGCATATCACGCTCCATATATAATATAAAATCAAAAACCGCAGGGCGCTTATTGGAGATTGGATTCCGACTATGACAAGGTATGGAACCACCTTCCGATAGTGTATCTCTAGAGGAGAATACACTAGGTTCAACAAGAACTTCTTGCAACCCGGCCCACACATGACCGACCACTCATTTCGCTTGAGTGTAGCGAATGTATATCACCAACGGTTGGGATCAGCAACCGTTTCCCGAAAGGGACAGCATCGAAATATATTAAAAAAGGGAATGAAGTTTCTCTAGATAGGTGATTATACATTCTAATGGAAGCGACCCACATAGCCATGTTGCTTGCCCGATTTTTGTCATTTCCCGGTTGATGAGGCTTGAGGTCATGATTATCTTTCAACAAAATTTTGCCACCATTCACTTTGAATGCCACATCGTCAGACCCTATACGTTGTCCGGGGACTGGACAAATCGAAGGCATCATTCTATTAATCCATCTTGAGCAATTTCCACCTAGGATTAACAGAACAACCCTTACACTTTACTCCGTCTTCAATTATCTTCAGCATAAGTTGATTCGTAACGCTTATGCCAATCAGAGTGGTTTTCAGATATTAAATCTGATTTCGGTCTCTCCATATTGACAACGGAGGTATAAAATAAATCAAAACTTTGATAGTCAGTGATTTAACTATCAAAGAAACATCCATACAATCAACGATCCTATTTCCAATTGGAAATTCTACCGATCAAGCATCAAACAAAACTGGCCTCTTTTTATATTAATTCCTTATTATATTATCGATTCCAATTCCCATTTCCCATCTTCTAGATTCTTTCAAAATTCAATTGTCTTTCTCGATTCTTGGAAAAACATTTCCCATATCAAAATTCCTTTATTCGAGAAAATATTTCTTATTCCAGTTAGGAACATTTCTATATATTCACGAAATCCTTATTTTCTATATTCAGAAAATATACCTTATTAATATCGGAAAATATTTCCATATTCAATTTCTAAATTCCATTACGTGTAGAAAATATCTCTCTTCTTATTTGGGGAAAAACATTTCAAAATCCTTTAAATTGACGCGATGTTATAAACATGGTTATTATAACTCAAACTATAAATCATTTATTCACTTACCATATTGCTAACCAATCTTCACTATCAAATCTTAACCATTTCTCCATCAATCACGAAGTCAATCAAGTTGGGGTATAATTACCTCTCAGACCTTAATTGAACGACATTCTCAACTTTGAAATAGTCAAAGCTCACAACTTTAAACAAAATCTCGCTTGTGAAACTCTTAGATTCAATCTAAAAATCGACTTCTCTTATAGGAAAATATTGATTATAGCTGTAGCGTTATAATCGCTGTATCTGATTTGTAAAACATTAATTATTACGGTAGCGTTAAAAATCGCTGTTTAGATTTACAAAACATTTATTATACAACAGCATTATAATCACTGTTTAGATTTATAAAATATTTATTATAACAACAGTGTTACAATCGCTGTTTAGATTTACAAAACATTTATTATACAGCAGCGTTATAATCGCTGTTTAGATTTACAAAACATATATTATACAACAGCATTATAATCGCTATTTAGATTTACAAAACATTTATTATACAACAGCGTTATAATTGTTGTTCCCAAATATTTGGTTTATAAAAATATGACTTGTACTTATTAATCTCCATAAACAAATTAATAGGTAAATAATTAAATAATTAAATTTGATTCAAACGGAAAGTATAAACAAAGATTTCCCTAAATTCGATATAATCGAATTCCAGTAAATTACTCTCTCTCGAATAATCTATATTCGATTTATATTCCGAACTTCGGAATTTATCTAACATTTTATGTTAATTCAAATTCTAACTTCACTTCTGAATTTGTCCTTTCCAAATCCTTACCTGATTCCTTTATAACCATTTTAGTTTACAAAACCTTATCACAATTTATTTTATATTCCAAACGTTGGAATAAAACTCATCGTTTTATTTTAAAACGATTATCCATTTCCCTTCCTCTTTTGAGTTCCAATTTGGTTCATATTCCAAATCCAAATTTCCTTTATGGACTTTTCATTTGCAAAATATTTACTTCAAACTATTATTCACTTAAATCGTGAATATATTTCCTTTATATACAGTTTGATTCGTACATATAAAAATATCTTAAACCCAATTATATATATATATATAACTTCTATAATTTTTCATATAAGTCTTATTTCCTTTTTGTTTCAATCATTTAAAATCCTGTTTAAAATTTCCTTCATAATTGCTAAGTATAAATCTCGTTCCAAATATTTGACTTCCAAAATAATTTCCGCTTCTCTATATAAATTAAAATTTGAATTTATATTTCAATGTATCCAATGACAAAAAATTCAATTAATTTATATTCCCATTTATAAATAAATTATTGATTTATCCATTTGAATTGGGTTTTTTTTCTAATTTCAACTCTTATTCAAAATTTAATTTCTAGTTTTGGGAAAAATTTCCATTTTTAAAACCCAGTTTTCTTTTCCATATTCGAAAATGTTTCACGGTATCTAAAACACCAAGTTTCTAGGGTCAGAGTAAATCAAACACAACATATCCAATCACATCACATCTCACAATCAAATAAAAAACAGTAAAATAAATGTTGAGGAATCCAGTTGGGTTCCTCCAACCTGTTTCCTTGCATCTACAGATGTTAATCAACATTAATAATATTATTTCATACCAATATGAAATATTAGACTAATAATCGATCAACGATGAAATCATATCAACTATTCAACCAAGCAACCATCGCACAGTATAAATTACTTTAAATAAATTTAAAACCCATATATATAAAAATATAAATGAGTTAGAGTTAGTGAGTTTACTCACCTTGTTCGCGGTTACCGATTTTGCTTCCATTTCGTTTTTAAAATGAAACAGATGGTTTATTTTTCCATGAAATTCTCGTAGCTCGGTTCTCAATGAAATCAGTTCCGCAATATAGCTCTTGTTGCTACGATTCCAATCTGACCGGTTTCACCTGATTCTCAGACAATCACTATGCTTTCTCCAGATATTTCCAGTTTTACCAAAACCCAAAGCTCTACCTTGCCATTAACCTTATTTTTTTGTATCATCTTCTATCTGCCAAAAGTCAAAACCCAACCCAAAGCTTCAGTTTTATTTTCTACTGACTGACGGTTGAACAACCACCATCGAAGTACCCCCTTCCACTTCTTGTTTAAACTCCTCACGCAATATACAGTACCCACAACCGATCACATACATCCCTCCACCATCCACTATTAATTATGACCTAAAACGCAACCCTCCCCATTAAACATCCACTTCAATAGTAAACCCGCACCCTGTAGAAGGAAAATGAACGCTACACAGTCTCTCCCACCATCGCAACATAGACCACCCGTGCAAAACATGAACACAACTTGACACCTTCTCTTCTCCCTAGTTATTTCCGTGTCTTCACAAACCCAACATACTCCATCTTCCCGTCACCAAATTTAAACTCCTTCGCAAGCTCGGACCCTTCCATCATCTGTAAAACAACCTCGAGCCACCCATACTCGTCATCCTGACCCCACAAACACTTGCAGTGAACCTCTGACCGGAACTACATCACCTACGGCGAGTACAAACAGTTGCAACCAGCTGCAAAATAACTTCGCTCCAACCCTTCCTGACGCCCCAGCCTCACTTCGGATCTCGACAACAACTCGCCGGTGAACCCAAAAAAAACCTCTGAACAAAGCAACACCCTCCGATTTGCCCCTAACAACCTCCAACGCCGAACTCAGTAACAGCCGCGCCTTGCCTCCCCATAATCACTGTGTCACCTTCGGTTGTGCTTCCAGTCTCCCTGACGTGATCCCAGTCCAGACCTAGCTCATTGTTCATGAGTTCAAGCTCCAGAAGTTAAGTCGCACCAAACTAAACCCATACGGAACTGAAGAGTAGCCTTACAGGATCTGAAAAATATAAGGATTGTGATTTGCAGTAGTTTATGTAAATTAATTGTATTTTTTCCTTTTCTTTAGGTTGGTTTCTGACGTTTTTCTTATGAATGAAATGTGTAGTATTTAAAAGAAGAAATAACTTGGGGGTTACGGTGTGTAATAGCTTGGAGTCCACGGTAATAAAATAGCTTGTGATGCACGGTGATGGGACGGCTTGAATAGCACATATACAAGGTTGTTAGGCTAGGATAGGATTTGCATGTGGGTTCATTTGATTTCGCGCACAGAAGGATTGTAGTTATTTAAAGAGATAGGTCTGTGTATAGTCGACAGTAGTTTATGTGGAAAAAAAGTGTAATTTCAGTGGTAAGCATGTGCGTGATTTGTTTTAAATACACGTTCTTTTGTCGGGTTTTATTTATATCGTTTCTCCTTTCAGGTATATTCAGGTGCAGGTCGATTGTTATGTTAGGTACATAAGGTTTTCGTCTATGTCCGAACTGCTACAGACAGAAATAAGAGTACGGTCGTGTCCAGCGAGGTACCATGATCCCAAAAATATAATAATATCGGTAGTTTAACTTATATAATGAAATCCCAAAATATTGATATAGGGTGCTAAATACTCCAAATAAAAGGTTGCATATTTAATTAATTAAAAATTACAGTAAAATTCTAAAAATTAAATTATAATTACATCTCAAAAGGCTTGTCCAAATTCAAGACCGATATTTAAATATATTAAATAAATCGTTATGGTCTATATGCAATTCCATAGCGACTTTCTGAAAATTTGATTTGGACATAACTTTTTATTCCAGTTATGAAATCTGGATTTTTCACATTCGTTAGAAAGATATTTTCAAACAGATTCAAATATTTCTTGTTTCACTAAAATCCGATTTATTTTGAATCCTGTACATTCATTTGAAATTTGAAATCGAAAATTCAAACTACCGCGCCATTTTAAACTCGTTTTAAATTATATTATAAATTATACGTTTAAATATCGTTTTATTAAATAAATTCCTTATAAATTTCTATATCTAATTCAAATAAAATATTTAAACAATTTAAATATTCAGAATTCAACGGCTAAAAATCCGGGTCGTTACACAGGCTCCTGGTTGTTTTTGCGGTACTGGTCATGGCCTTCGAAGTAGGGCTTCCGTTGTTCGCCACTTCTTTTGAGATGGGAATGAATTTGTTGATACAGTGCCTTCCGGAAGGTATTTGGATTTCTTGATGGCTTCTTTCGGTTGTATGCCCTCGGCGGTTAACTCCCGACCATTCTGCGGATACTCAGAGAAGCTCGTTTTTTCGATGTTTCCCCGCCCTGTCGCGTCGGTATCCAAGGGGCTAATGTCGGAACACCCTCTCGCCCTTCGAGGTTCTGGTTGTTGGGATTCTCTCCTTTCTTTTCCTTAGTTCGCTGACTCAGCTCCTTTTCCTTTTGTTACAGGGCATCCATTCGGATATGTTCTGCCGGATGGGCTGTGTCGGAAATTTGTGGGCTTCAAATTCTCTTCCCTTAAGGAGGCGGGGTCGGCGTGGCTTTTAGATCACCCTTTCGTGCTCATATTCACTAAATACCTTTTTCACTACTAGCTGGTAGCGAGGATGTGTTTTGGTTGACATTTCCCTTCGGAACTTTTCTCTCTATCGTTGCCTCTTCTTAGCCCTTGGTCCTGTTTCCTAAAAGACCATTGGGTGCTTATGGTTATCCGATACCCCTTCACTGTTATTCTATTTCACTATCAATTTTTGGTAGTAACATTTATCCCCCCTCTAATGAAGGGGTATCTTTGACTTTTCAAGTCAAACTCCCTGCCCCTTCCGCGGTATCATTCGATCTCTTTTAACTGAAGTCTTAATTGCCTTTTCTTCGCGAGGTTTTTATTAGTTATGATCCTGATTTTTTTTTTCTCTTTTCTTTTTTAACAGGAAGGGATAGTGAGGCATAACAAAATTTGGTGCTACACTTAAATACATACAACAATCAGAGCATAATAATACTTCCATTACAGTTCATAAACAAACGTGCACACAAACGGGGCCCACACAGGAGCCGAGATTTTTCATGCAAAATGAGGAAAACACTTAGCAAACTCCAACTACGTCATTCAATTGCTGCGTGTTCTGATGCCTAAGCGGTCATGCAATAGTTCGGTAAACTCATAATGATCCAGCTCCCCCAGGAGGTGCTCAAGACCTGAGCTTTCCACATCGCCGTGCCTTGATTCTAATGCATCCGAGGGGACTATCAGTTCCTTGTCCTTGCTGGTTTTCCTAGCGAAACTCTCCTCGATGTCGCCATCGAAACTCACATTTTCCAGTACCATGTTGATAACGTCACTCTTTTCTTTACCATCTTCGGAATCGAAAGCCTCTTCCTCGTCCTCGCATGATTGCTCCTCTTCATCTTCGTTGAAATTTGAAAGAATCGTACAGGGATTTGAAGAAGACACTCCACCATTGCTAAGGTCATCAACAAACTTCATCTTTCTCCTCGGCTTCCAAACCCTTAGGAACCCATTCCTGTCTTTTCTAAACACCACATTCTTGAATCCAGCGGGTTCAATAGGATCGTTAGGGTTTCCGGGAAATTTGCTAACTTCAATCTCATGATAAGAAGTCCGGGTAAAGAGCCTTATTAGTGACGAAACGTATACCGGAGAGGGAACTTCTATTTCTACTTTAAGATACGTGAAATCGGCCACAGCCCAAGCGTCTTCTTGTATTCTTAAGACCTTTCCAACTTTTGATAGTATGATCTCCATCATCTTGAAATTACGGAATATGATGGGGAGATTCTTTAAGATGACCCAAAGTATCACCTCCTGTTTTGGTCTTGTCGAGCCATAATTGAGGCTCCATGGCTGAATGTGTAGGGTACCTCTGTCGCTTGTAATGGAGTAGAAATCCCCCATAAAGAAATTTCTCGGAAATTTAACCATGAAAGCATTCCCAAACTTCTTAATGTTCCATTCCCATGAATATAGGTACTTGAATTCCCATTTTAAAGCTCGCTCGATGCTGTTGATTGAGAATTGGCCAGAGAAAATTGAGATGATCGCCCATGAGCTGAAGCGCTACAAATCCTCATCAGGAATAAGTGGCGTTATATTGATATCGTTTCCTGTTTCCATGCTTGCTCGAAGAGAATGTGTTTGATCGCTAAAACCCCTTATGTCCTATCTTTATGTTTAAAGAAAATAATCGGGTCTCTGAAATCCTTGATCCAACGGTTGAAATTCCTGCATCGTAAGTTTGTATTATATATGTATATTTTTATACGACATGACTGTGCTCAGAGTTTTAGAATACGAAGAGGCCTTTGGAACAGATAATAATGACTTTTCTCGCCTCGATCTTAGGGACAAGGTTCTTTAACCAATAAAATCTTCTTTACTAAGGGTAGGTGTCGCAGATTATTGTAGGATGTTATTAACTCTAAGTGTGGTTATTTGCACCTAGATATGTTGGACATGAAATGTGTACCATCTACCGATGTGCGGTATGCTACAACAATTATTAGACAAACGGGTATAAGAACATGACAAAAACATGAGTTGAACGATCTTCCCTGAGCAAGTTAGCAGCCTGTAGACTTGCACCTAACGATGCAAAGAGCATGCATCCCCGTCATACACTGATTGGTTTATCTGTCTCTGCTTAACCACGGGCATCGGAAATGGTCCAGACTCCGGCACCAATGGAAGATTGGGGCGGCCTTCGTCTTCGGGCTGAACCCGGATTCAGGAGATTAATTGAAGACAAGCACCCCCTTGAGTATTAAATAGAGGTCCCGAACCAAACTCAGATTCAGGCATTTAAATAGATAGGAGACCGGAACCTCTTCCGGTATTAAATAGAAGTCCCGAACCAAACCCAGATTCGGGTGTTAAATATATAGAAGATCGGAACCTCTTCCGGTATTAAATAGAATTCCCGAACCAAACCCAGATTCGGGTATTTAAATAGACAGAAGACCGGAACCTCTTCCGGTATTAGATAGAAGTCCCGAACCAACCCAGATTCGGGTATTTAAATAAATAGAAGACCGGAACCTCTTCCGGTATTAAATAGAAGTTCGAGTCTATTTCGGTTCCGTTCATCTGAGTGTAGATTGTGCGCGTTTTTGAGTGCTCCCTTCAAGCTTTTGTTCCCTATAAGCTTTTATTTTCTTCAAGTCTTCGTTTTCTTCAAGCTTTCGCTCCCTTCCGTGGGATGATATTTGAGCAGAGGCTGTACGTGCTCCCGATGCTCCCTTCGAGTTTTTTCTCCCTCCTTCGGGATGGAATTTGAGCAGAGGATGTACATGCTCCCTTCGAGCTTTTCTCCCTTCTTCGAGATGGAATTTGAGCAGAGGATGTACATGCTCCAGATGCTCCCTTCGAGCTTTTTCTCCCCTCTTCGGGATGAAAACGTACTCTAATTTGGAATATTGGTTAGAACGTACCCATATAGGGCATTAGTTAGAACGTATCCATATAGAGCATTAGTTAGAACGTACTAATAAAGGGCATTGGTTAGAACGTACTCAAGAGCATTGGCTAGAGCGTACCCATGTGGGGCATTGGTTAGAACGTACCCAAGAAGGGCATTGGTTAGAACGTACTCAAGAGCATTGGTTGGATGAGCATACGACTCATGTAGCATAGAGCATATGGCTCGCGTCACGATGAGCATATAGCTCGCGTAGTGTGAAAATGCGAAGAGTGGAACCGTAGTTCCACGGATGGGCAAAGCACCTATGACCCTCTAAGGTGTTGTGAGAAGTGTATCCACACAAAGCTTTTGCAAGCCGGCGAGATCAGTCAAATGTCGCACCATTACTTAGCTTGAGCATCTTGGTTTAAGAAATGCTAAACTACCACTAAATACAAAACAAATTATTGTATCAGAACTTACAGTGCCGAGGAATCCTTAGAGGAACCCCTCGACGTTGTAACGCTTTCCAACACACCATACAAAGTAAAACAACATAGCCAATCAAATAATCATCCATGACACCTTGTAGAAAAATCTCCTACTCGCCTTAGACTCAAAGATTTAGCTACTCTAGGTGCTACCTTAAACTCCTTATTTTCTTAAAGAGCAAGGATTGTGTACGAAGAAGGGTTATCTAGACTAAGGTCTTAAGCTAACTTTGACACTACAGAAGCCTTAAACAGGCACATAGCCCTTGGTACGACTATCTAGGCACAAACCACACAATGCACATACAAGCAAGCATTCATAAGTTGGAAATTGAGGCAGTAGAAACTACTCGATCCAGAAGGAGTTGCCTCTAAGAGCTTACTTGATACCTAGCATTCCTTCTGAAATGCGGGCCATGAAAGCGTCGCATGTCCCGATGATTGGCAAATGCAACAAGTGCGGGTCCTTGGACATTTTGAGTAGCAGTCCTTTGACTCGTAATTGTAGCTATTCCCATGGGTGGAGCCGAAGGTTCTGAGTCTGGAAAATACCTTCCTACTTCCGGAATCAAAACCTTTGCCACAAGGATTAGCAAACCTTGTTTTGGGGGGAATAGGTGTAGGAGAGGCCCCGGCTGTTGGGTTATTCGACGTGAAGCTAAGTGGTTGTTGAGTTGGCTTCTTTTCGTCATTGGTATCTCCCTCTATGTGTCCTTTCAGGATGAGATTCTGCATTACACCTTCCAACACCTTGCGTTTGTCAGTTTGATGTCCATTTCTCTTGTGATATTCGCAATACTTCCCTCCTTTAAATGGTTCTGGATGGTTTTTTGATTTGAAAGGCACTAAGAAGTTGATTTTCTCCTTCATTGCTGCATATAGGTGTGAAATAGGTTTGCCTAAGGTCATAATGTTGGCGCTTGGTTCCTTTTCCCCTTAGGTCCTTTTGATCTTCGTGAAATCTAGGCCTCCCACCCCGACGGTCCCGGGGAGTGTGAATCTCCTTGTCTTCTTTGTAACAAACAAGACTCCCTCTCGGGTGATACAACTCTTCCATACGGGCAAAGGTATTTGCTCGATGGTAAAATTCTGTAAGTCTTTACATCCTTGTATGTATAATTCTTTCCAAAAAGGTGTTCTTTCAATTAGTCCTAAATGGATGGCGACAAGTTTATCGCGGCTACTCATACCCTCTGCTTTCGAAGCTTCAACATTGAATCACTTTATGTAGTTAGTTATAGATTCCTCTGGCCCTTTCTTTACGCCTATAATGGTTGAGTAATTCACCACTGGGTTCCTATAGCTATAAAATTGTATAGAGAAATCATGGGAGAGTTGCTTCCAAGAACTGATTTCTTTCTCCTGGTACCGGCGGTACCATTTAGCGGTTGTTTCCCGCAGTGTCAAAGGAAACATTCAGCGTCGAATTTTTTCTGATGCATCATGGAAATCCATATGACTTTCAAACGCAGCAAGGTGTTCTTCTGGGTTTGTAGCTTCGTCATATATAAATTGCGGGGCCTTTATGCTGGATGGAGTTTTAGTGGTTCTCTCCCTTTCACCCCCCGATGGTGATGGACTTTTGTCTATGTTCGAGTTAGTTGCTTCACTTGACACTCGATTGTTCCCTAGTGAAATTGGATTGCTCTGTAGGCAGGCCCGGTCCAACGTAATTTTGGGCCCTGGGCAAATAGGTTGCTAAGAAAAAATTCGGTTTCATTGTGCCCAAGATAAATAGGCTGCATAAAAATTGCTTGAAGCTGCAAGGATTCGAACTCTGGTCAGTTGGTAGGAAATGATTCAGCGTTTCCACTCAGCCATGTTACCATTGGTTACAATATACAGTGGCCTTATTCATCAATCTTACCTGCAAATTGAATATTAGCAAGCACAATGATTTTGGGCCCTTCCAACGGATTGGGCCCTGGGCCGTCGCCCAGCTTGCCCAGGCCCAGGGCCGGCCCTGTCTGTAGGTCCGCTAGAGGTTCGATGGGGCTCTCAGACCCTTCAGGTGCCACTATTCTTGACTCTGCTTCATGGGGCACCGTGCCTGAAGCCCATCGGGCCAAGTCGGCTTCAATAATCCTCCTGGTAATATCAATTTGTGTTGCCAAAAGTAATATTTCTGTCTCGTCGTATACCCCTTTTAACTTCAGGGTTGGAGGTCCCTTCATTTCTAATTTAGACGGATCAGTGTGTAGACTGGATGGAGGTCTTGCTCTGTTGTTAAATTCGGGGGTATCTCCACCTCAAACTTTGTTCGATAGGCTTCCATTTCAAAGGCTCTCCAAGTTGAGTTTTCTCCAACGGACTTCTAAGTAGCATCAAACTGCAAAGTCGGATATAGTACTTCCAATTCATCGTTCTTCTCCTTTATCAGACTTAGGGCCTTTCTCACTCTTAAATCTGTAGAGCCGGCATTTGATAGTACACTAATTTCTACATCCGAGGACAAGAGAGAGCCCCGCTCCGTGCTTTCCTATTGTTCATCCATTCCAACCAATTCTCGAGGACATCTTGCAAGGCTCTCCTTGTTTAGCTCTGTTTCTTCAAAGCTAGTCCAATCCGGGATGGAACGGCCCAGGTAGATATGTGTGGCTATTAACCACAAGGTTGGAGGTTCAGGCCCTCCTTCTAGCGCCAAAATGTTAAATATATTATTAGTCAACACCGGATATGGGTCTATGGAAATGACCATGGAAAAAGCGTCAAGCGGCTAAGGGCCTGACGGCTTGGGCGTAAATATTCTGATGATCCTGCCGCATCACGAAATTCACACAGGAGTATACTGTAAAGTAACATAGCATGCGGAAAAGGTAAAGACACAATTTTATAGTGGTTCGATTCCTTGGGAATCTACGTCCACTTTAACAACTTGTACTGGTTTATTCATGGATGAGGAGGAGAAGGTTACATGAGAAATCCCTCAAATTAATTTATGGACTTGGGATTTTATTTTTTTCTTAGAATAAGAGAAGAAAATTGTCCAAGAATCCCTCCTTTTCTGGTGTTACCCCTGAGGTCTTATTTATAGGAGGCATGAGGACCCTTTCGCTATAGGGCTATTGCGCCTATAAGAGCTTTGTTGGCCGCCTTTTTCTTTGGTTTTGGGCGTCAGGCTCCCGGTCGCTTTTGCGGTACTGGTCATGGCCTTCGAAGTAGGGCTTTCGTTGTTCGCCACTTCTTTTGAGATGGGCATGAATTTGTTAGTACGGCGCCTTCCGGAAGGTATTTGGATTTCTTGATGGATGCTTTTGGTGGTATGCCCTCGGCGGTTAACTCCGGGCCATTTTGCGAATACTCAGAGAAGCTCGTTTTTCCGATGTTTTCCCATCCTGTCGCATCGGTATTCAAGGGGCTAATGTCGGCACACCCTCTCGGCCTTCTAGGTTCCTATTGTCGGGATTCTCTCCTTTCTTTTCCTTAGTTCGCTGATTCAGCTCCGTTTTCTTTTATTACAGGGTGTCCCTATCGGATATGCTTTACTGGATAGACTATGTCAGAAATTTGTGGGCTTCGAATTCTCTTCCCTTAAGGAGGCGAGGTCGGCACTGTGACGAAAAGGAATTTCGCTCGATCAGAATCAGTCGCTAAACCGATCTAGACCGTTCGAAACGCCTGATCGTTTTGAGAACACGACAAAATAGAGCGCAGACGGAAGAACATTTCATTGTACATTACAACAATTCCATCAGAATACAAGAATATACAGAGTATAAGTGAATAAATATTACACAGAAATATCAGAGATTTAAATTACATTTAAATACATAGCAGCGGAAAATAATACAATACACAACTAGAAGAGATATACTGATACAAAGCTTTCCGGATATCGTTCCAGTTCTAAACCAGGATCCTGTGAATATAAATCTGCAAAACCAAAACTACTAGCTGCTCGTGTCAAAATAGGGGCACCCAGAGTTTAGGTCAAAACAATAAACTCCAGGTCAGTCATGGGACTGGTGTGAGAACTAAAACAGTTATTAATCTTTATTTTTAAAGTTAGGTAAATCAAGGGACCACGCCGTATAACACGGAACGGGTTTCCTCCCAAGAACACCAGTGCATAAAACAAACAGCGCAATGCTAAATAAAGAAAAATGAAGCTGTTATAAGACCCAGGTCCCATCACACAATGCAACGCAAACCGGAGAATAGGGTTTTTACCTTATAACAGCCAAAGCATGCTTGATACGTTAAAAACACATTCTTTATTATTACTATAAGTGTATAGTGTATAAAACAACTTCAAATCATAAGTATCAATCATAGGCGACATGAGCGTCCCATGCCACTATGTCGCTTTATATAGGTTTACAAAGAAAACCGCAAATGTCACGTAATTGGAGATTGGATTTCCATCTATGAACCGAGGCAAAAGATAGTCCTCAACCGATTCGAGACTGTCTAGCCCGAGTCTAAGGATCAGAGCTCGAGTGACCCTTGGATCCTCAGGGTCGGTCCACCGATGTGGATTAAAATGCCTGAACATGCGTTTCCCCGCCCTATGGGGCGTAGGTGAGCCAACTAAATGACTCCATCGGACCCGGATCGTCCGATCAAACCGAGGCGCCTCGCAACAGCAACAACCACATAAGTCAAACTCGTCAGGGCGTGTAAAACCACTGACGCCACTTCTAGCTAGAAAGAAACGCATGCCCTCCCTGACGTCCTCTCCCGTTTTTGGTTCATACCGGGTGTGAAACTCGCGAAGTAAACGTTACACGAAGCTACGCCACAAAGGCCGTGCTTCGATCATCAACCACAAGACTTTGCTTTTCAACAGAAGCCTTGGTCATTTGCCACTTAGGCATGCCACACAGGCAATTCACTCTATGCGTTTGATATCCATCAGTATATAACCCCTGAGCTCGTACGTCTCAGAGAAGGGCGTTAAGCAAGAGAATAAATTCTCCGCCGCCAAACAGATATATATTTAATAGAAATCAATCACACAGACTAAAATCCAATGTCAGACACACAGCCATTTACAAGTCCGTTCTGGGTCTGAACGAAACCGGAGGCACCTAGTACCCCGCATATCCATCGATCCCCAAGTACGTCTGGACAATCACCAACTGTTTCCATCTTCTTGGGTGTACATCCCAATCAAGATCATCAGTAATCACCCAAACGACGTGAAGACCTCCGGTCTTCGACCACCGTCTTCAACTTCGACTTATCGTCATATCAGTTATTCAGAATGGGATAAACCCGGTCTTTCCGAATAACTCGCGTATATTTTAAATAAGTGTTACACAAACACAACATACGCCTCATTCCAATTCATCAGTCACTAACCGTAAATTAATCAAGAGAATAATTCCCCAAATATTAACCCCGAAGGCCGAAACCAACATCAGATCAATATCCAGAAAACCATTCTGCTTAGCTAACCGACAGTTAGTTTCTAAATTTCACATTCATAGGGAAAGGTTCCCATTAATTTTATCAAAGATAAATTCTTTAATTTATTCTTTAATCTACTTTTGAATATCAATTCAAACTAGTCGGGATTAACGAACTTTACCGAAGTAATCATTTGTTTTAATTTCCCAATCCCAACCTATTCATCCCATGAAGTAAAACTGGTAATACTTCATATCTAACACCACGGTGTTATCGGTAAATTCAATTACCATTTCACGTTCAAATCTAATTAAAGATTTATCTATCGCCTGGAGCAAAACTGGTGATACTCCATTCTCGATCATTTCAACCTAATTAAAGATTCATTAAAACTCCACTTAGTTTTAATCTTTAACTGGGTTAAACAATCAGTGTCATTTAACACACAGTTCACGATAAACCCCAAAATCACATCACATTTCAATCAGTCCCTAACCATAAATTAGCAAGTGAGCAATTCCCAAAATATTAACCCCGAAGGACAAAACCAACATCAGATCAATACCCCAGAAACCATTCAACTTAACTAATCTCCAGTTAGTTTCTGATTTTCTTAACTCCTTTAGGTCTAAGAACAGTATTATTGAAGATACAGTTCACGACAACCCAAAATCACGTTCCATTAATTATCGGGTTAAAGAACAAGTGTTATTTAAAACACTGTTCACGATAAACCCAAAAATCAATATCAATTCCAATTAAATATTATTATTTAATTGGTACACTTCATTAAATCTAAATAAAAAGATTTAATCTTTCCTTAACTAGGCTTAAGAACAGTGTTAATGAGGACACCATTCACGACAAACCCAAATCACATTTGATATTAAATACAAGGCTCTGAATAGAAAATATTTCGGCTTATATTCAATATCAAATTCTACGACCAACAAATATCGTATTGGAAATAACGATATAAATATATCTTTCAAATTCCCATAACCATCACGAAATCCAACATCGAAATATTCCGAAGACAATTTCGATTCAAATCCATTCCAGTTCAATTATTGGAAATTCTGGTTACTTTTAAAACCTTTTTCAAATTCAATTTATTTATTTAAAAATAAATAGAATTATAATTCTAGTTCAAAACTAGTTCATTTCGATAAAAATCTATTTTTATCTTTTCAAATATGGAGTTTTTCATCCCAAATCTTCACAAATCATTTCTTATGATTTTACACAAATTATTACTATTTTTAACAATTTTATCAAGGCCCGCACAGTCGATTTCCATCAACGGCCATCGAACTGCACTTACAGCGACCTTTTCCAAATTTGATTTGGACATAATTCCAAATCCAACCGTTAGATTTCAAATTTCTAATATTCGTTAGAAATCTCTTTTCGATACGAACCCAACGGTTCCGGTTTTAGGAGAATCCGACGGTCGGATCTCCCGCAATATCCATTCGAAGTCAATGGTCGAAATTCGCGAACTGCCGCGGCGCGTTCTATTTAGGCCATTATATAATATATAAATATATATAATATATACTTCGTCGATAACCTTTTCAAAATGATTTTTAATTCAGTTTCAATTCGTTTTCAATTCAGTTTGAATTTCAAATTAACTCAATTTCAATTCAAATTCATTTCTATTCAATTTCAAATATATTTCAATTTACTTCGAATTCATTTTAAAACGATTTCAATTCTATTCGAATTCATTTCAAAACGATTTCAATTCTATTTCAATTCTATTCGAATTCATTTCAAAACGATTTCAATTCTATTTCAATTCTATTCGAATTCATTTCAAAACGATTTCAATTCTATTCGAATTTCAAACCATTTCAGTTATTTCGAATTTCAAATCAATTCAATTAAATTTGAATTTCAATTCACTTCAATTTGAATAAAATCGATATAAATATCGTTCACGTCAAAATGGCGTCAATCTATCAATGCGGCTTCATATATTTCGATTTTCAAATATTCTACTTCAAATATTTCTTTTTCAAATATTTCTAATTTTCAAATATTCTATTTCGAATATTTCTTTTTCAAATATTTCTATTTCAAATATTTCTATTTCAAAACTGGAATGAGGCCCAACCAATTACCATATAATGTTAATTATATGGATTTTCTACAACACATGTATACAATAACAACGATGAATAATCAACCATCATCCAAAGTGCATTCTACACTATATAAGCATCAAATATAGATATTCAACGCTTATAACAGTCTGTCAATCAATCGATCGACATACAACTAAACAATCGGGATTAGTGTACGTCAAATATCATCCCAATACCTGTGTGGGGTTTCAAACAATCAAACACAGATTTTATTTGTGCAGTTGGGCGATGTGTAAAATTTATCGTCCCAATCAATATCAGTCAAATGTGTGTATAAAAACAAATCATCCGATTTGTTTATTTTTATTTCACTTCATATACACGTTAAAAATTCTATTTTTAACTATAAAATATTTTCCACTATAAAATATTTTATTTCAACTATATAAATGTTTTATTTCATTTCACATCACACAATCAACTACACATCAAAATCAAACAAACAAGCATACAAGCCGTCCATGGTCTGTGGACGACGGGTGTCGGGTGCTACTAAGCACCGTCTGCATCCTAGTATATATATATATAACTAGAAAAAGAAATTTAGAGTGAGGAGTTCTCACAGAATAGCTAATCCAACGCCACGACTCTTCTTAGGTAGAAATCTTCGTTGTTCTCGCCCTTTTGTCAATTTTCACTGCCCGTATTCTCTACATATATAAAAATCACATTTTTACTTCGCTATTCAATATATAAAAATCGAATTTTTACTTCGCTATTCAATATATAAAAATCGAATTTTTACTTTGCTATTCAATATATAAAAATCGAATTTTTACTTTGCTATTCAATATATAAAAATCGAAATTTTACTTTGCTATTCAATATATAAAAATCGAATTTTTACTTCGCTATTCAATATATAAAAATCGAATTTTTACTTTGCTATTCAATATATAAAAATCGAATTTTTACTTTGCTATTCAATATATAAAAATTCTATTTTTACATCGTTACTATATAGATAAAAATTATATTTTTACATCGTTACTATATAGATAAAAATTATATTTTTACACCGCTACTCTCTACATAAAGATTTCGCCTTTATTATCATAACTATACAAAAATTATATTTTTATATTTCTACTTTAATAAAATCCATATTTTTATATCTCCTACATAATAAAGATCGAATTTTTATTATCTATATTATATAAAAATTATATTTTTAACTTTTCTATATATTAAAAATTATATTTTTATCCTTTCTACTCTTCCTATATTATAAAAATTATATTTTATATAATCAAAAATATTACCTTTGTTTAATCAAAAATCCTATCACATTAAAAATTTGATTTTTACTAAATTAAAGATCTAAACTTTATTAAATATGAAGATCTACACTTCATAATCTTTGCAAGTAAACAAATAAATAATAAAAACTCACGTTTAAATCCGATTTTCTGAGGAGGAGGCGCCACAGCTCGGATGGTGGTCGATCGGCGGAGTGAAGGTTAGGGGAGGGGAAGGTCGCGGTTGCACAGGGGAGGGCTGAAACGGTGGTGGCTTGCGTCGGTTTCCTCGATGGTGCTCGCAGGTTCTGAAATTCGCGAAGGGGGATCGAGTGGCGTGGCCTAGGGAGGCGCGAGGGGGGCGGCGGAAGTGGGTGGAGCGCCGACGACGATGAACGGAGGGAGGGTAGGGCTTCATCGGGTTTTTTTTATTATTATTAATTCGATTTGGAGTGTTGACCAGAAAGAGTGAGGGAGGAGAGAGAGGTATAGGAGTTAGGTTATATAATATTTTATATATTTTGTTATTTTTAAATTTCAAAAAGCAACTTTAAAATTCAAAACCCAAATCAAGCCCACCGACTGTCGTTCCTAGCGTAATACCCTCATTCCGAACACAATGGGATATGCTGCGTAAGCCAATTCGATCGTTTGAATCAGTTTCCGTTAAGATCAACATATAACTTTATATATTGAATTTGAACGCGCATTTCAATTTACTGGGGTCACATACGAACTTTAAAAATTCCCGAAAAATATTTTCTAGTTTCGTATTGACGATACGGTCCTAACAAAACTAGTTTCATCGAATTCCGAGACCGTTGGAAAAATGGCCATTTTCCAGTCGATTAAAATCAACTGAAACTGATCAAACGCATTTTACTTTGTCACACTCACATATTGAATCGAAAAATTATGAAATTTGAAACATAGCAATAACTTTACATCGCGGATCCAACAAAAGTGGTTTCGTCGAAATCCGACGTCGTTTGCAAAATGGCTATTTTTAAGGGCCTGAATTTCATAGCGACTATTTAGAATTTTCAACTGGACATATCTTTTGATCCCCGCTATGAAATCTTGATTTTTCGGATTCGTTGGAAAGATATTCACAATTAGATTCTATTATTTTTGGTTTCACCAAAATCCGGTTTAGTTTGCACCCGGTATGTTCAATTGAAGTTTGAAATCGAATTACCGCGCCATTTTCAATTCCTTTTATATTTATAAATCATTATTTATATTCCAACGACGATCTATATAATATATACGTTCGAATTCTATTCAAATTAAATTTCTTGTCGTTATTATTTAAAATAATTCGTTTTAAATAATCAAAATTCACTAAAATTGTCAAAATAAAAAATTTAAACTGGCCCAGAATTTACGGGTTGTTACATCGGCGTGGCTCTTAGAACACCCTTTCGTACTCATATTCACTAAATACCCTTTTCATCACTAGCTGGTAGCGAGGATGTGTTTCGGTTGACATTTCCCTTCGGAACTTTTCTCCCTATCGTTGCGTCTTCTTAGCCCTTGATCCTGTTTCCTAAAAGACCATTGGGTGCTTATGGTTATCTGATATCCCTTCACTGTTATTCTATTTCACTGTCAATTTTTTGTAGTAACAGCCAAACTATAATTGTCATTTTTAGTATTTAAAAGAAATATTAGTTAATTAAATTTATTTAAATTACTTAAATTTAGGATTTTCTAATTAATTTAAATATGTGGACTTAAATATAAAATGATAGGAATTAACAGTTAATAAATATTATGTAAATTCTGAAATATTCATATCAAAATGTATAATGTTAGAAGCAGTAAAATAATGTGAAATAAATAGTAAATAAGTGTAACGCGATGAACAAACTTAAAAATAAAATATTCAAAGAGAATTAAGGAAAAGAGATTAAGAAAAGAACTTTAAATGGTTCTGTTATAGTATTATTTAATAGATTAACTCCTTTAACCTTCTTTATCTCTCCACCTTGTTGGCTCCATCCAGAGCTATGCCCTAGGCGGCCGGCGGCTAGAATAATCCTAAACCAGGCCTGCTAACACAGAGCTCCTTTATGGTAAATGAAACATTCCTATATATTATATCAGTTTCCATTCTACTTTGTGAGATTACGGACCTGCACAGCAATTATTTCAGACTAAAGCGTTATTACTGCACAATCATCAATGCAGATGTATATCATATACCAATCCTATTTTGTATATTTCCTTAACCAAGGTTACAAATGTGATTTAAACATGTCTTAACTTCCTCATCTTCAACGTTACTAATTGAATATCAACCTTCAAAATGTTGAGTTCTACTGGTTTTATTCGTTGGAAATTCGACATGGGAAACTCAAGCGTACAACCTGTGAAAGTAAAAAAAGAGTAGTCAGATAGCATTACAGTTATTTAATTTTCATATAACTTATCTTATGGCTTTACTGATGTGAGAAATAAGCTAGTACCTATATAAACATTACGGCTTTAGGGTATGAGAAATAGGCAAGTAGTATGTACAAGCATTGTGTAAGGGTTAACCACCTTCATTGCGATCATCTTTTAAATTTTCATAAACCAAAACGATGAACTTCATTGTTTGTTTCTTAAATCGCTCTGGCAATAATGCTATCAAAAATGAAGACATGACAGCATATGATAATGTCTAAGGTGAGCGTAGAATCATAGATAACAATTAAATTCTACGATGTAGTCAGCAGTCACTTTTACTCTAAAGAACCAGCATTAGATGTAGGTATTCTCCCCCCAAACCACAAATAAATAAATTAAAAAAAATTATTTAAAAAAAAAAAAAAATCTGCTTGAAATACTAGAAAATAAGATAAAGTTCCATTGGACTTCGGAGTAAAGCCTATGGTGATAATAGGACAAGACCATAACTGCGATAACGTGTACATGCGACCAACACGTCACTATGATGTTGCTAATCGGCCTTTTATCTGCTAGTGCAGACATACCATTGAAGTAGTGGTTTGTCATTATAATTTTGTCTTGTGGTTTAATTCCAAACATAGGCGGTTGTTCTTTGAAAAACAGTATAAATAAAGAGGACAAATACCTCATCACATATACTATCATTGAGCATGTTTGTCAGCATCCACAGTGCTGGAATCATCGCTATCAGCGACATGTGGGGATGGCCCTGCTCCGAGTAAAACACTCCTCAATTGCTTGTCTTCTAAATGTTTCTACATAAGTGATTACGTAAATATTAGTATAGCAAGATACATTGGAAATCATGAAGGAAAATGCCACAAAGATTATCCATCTTTATTATATAATGCTCAGGTTTGGTCTCCCGTTCGTATATACCATAAGAATTTGGTGTAATTTTTCTTTTTATAATATACCAAGATTACCCTTAATTAATCTTCTAATTTATTAATTATTAAAAGGAGCGATCATGATTGATGCTACCGCAGTAGCAAGAGTGGCTGACAGTCAGACCTGGGTTAGAGGAAATCAACCCTGTGCAACTTCTTTTTAACTTGTTAATTTTTGAACCATCCATGAAACAACAAATGTTGGCATACAGTCAGGTGAGATTGTGAAGCTCAAAACGATTTCGTTCATTTTAAGGAATAGAACCAAACCACCCTCTTCAACTACCATGCTAAATACTTGTAACAAGAACAGGAAGAACATTCCCTTAAATGGGAGTAAGTTAGGCAACCCAAAGGGATGACTAAAAGGTATTTTGGTCCACGAAATTGAGCGGTGCTTTAGATATATGTTCTCATCATGCACATAGTCTTCGGAATAAAAAAAAACACAAGGAAACAACAGTATAGAAATTATATATACAAAAATCCTTAAGCCTGTTACATCCATGAAGTAACTGTCTTTTGATAACTGCCAGTTTGATATTCAACATCAATTCTATCCTGGTTGCTGCATAAAATAATATAGGACCAAATATGATTCAATCATTGATTCATATACCGAGTCACACCCATGAAATCTAGATCGAGAAAAATGTCATATTCTTCAGATTGTAACAAGTTTAGGTAGTGTTTGGTTTATTTTGTGTTTTGAGTTTTCAACGTTAATTTCAAAACGTGTGAAGATTTAAAGCATAACGGAATTGACGGACAAAAAGAGGAGAGGATGATAGAGGGGACGGAGTGACGGTGGGTGGATGGGTGTTATCATTTTTCTATCGTTTCTTAAAATATAGAAAACGATAAAAAATTGTTTTTTGATTTGTGTGTTAACTCCGTTTTGTAAAACAATCGTTTTTCATGATATGTATGTGTCGTTCGTACTTTCATTCTTTTATGTTTTCATTTTAATAAATAAGTTGATTGTAAAAAAGATAAATAAATCATTAAATGAAGAATCTTCTAGAAAAGGTCTTATGGTATCTAATAATATGGAATTTGGTTACATGAGCTTCCAACATTCACGAAGTCAAATAACAAGTAATTATCTCTGGCCTTGCAACAAAAATATCAAGATATTGAAAATGCGATGATGTTAGTGAATATCTTAAGGGATAATAGGAATCTACCGAGTGAGGAAGTTTCTAAATTTGTGAGTTTCATATTTGTATACAAGTATGGATGACTTATATAAGTGGGAAAAGGATCAAAATGCAAATATGGAAAATTTAAAAAATGCATCATTACTGCATCCATTTGTTGCATACCATTACTGGTATGCAATTAGCAGAGTAAAATAATAGATTTGATGAGGAGATTACACTACCAGTAAATCCACCCAATCTTTTTGCTGCTAGCAACAAGCACTGATTGACTGGATTAATTCAGTTTAATCTAAAATACTTCCGAAAAGCAAGCTTCTTGCACTGTTATATCAACTCAGAATTTTCAGTATGGGTTTGCTTGTAACTATATTAGGATTTAGGATACTGCTATCTACAATATCCTTCTGTATACAGACAGCTACTGATTATGAGCAATATTGATAACAATTCTTTTTTTGTCAAAGGGTAGTGCAGAGATATGGAAACAAAAAAATCACTCAAAACTACTGATCAAAATTCCCCCACAGACTTCCTCTGTTCATTTCTCTTTCAACATTAACAATATCCGATATACACTTTGGAGAACACTGTTAAAATTGGAAGGAAAAAAAAAAAGCTCTTAAATCCAATCACTTTCAACATTCCAAACAAATTTGAGCTGATTTCCTTTCTTCTTCCTTTTCAATATACATTGTGAGTGATGATACCATGAAACAGCTATTGAAATTTGTATTCTGTATCCATGAAAAATTGCATTAACTATGAAAAGAATTATGGTAATATAGTATTGAACTAAACGGTCTAGTTCTGTTGATTTTAATTCGTGATGTGTAGATGAAATCTGAATTAAACAATGAAAATATTATTCGATATGCCCTATAAACCATAGTTATTAATGGCGCACGGCGCAAAAAGACTCAAACCTCTCCACAGCCTTGACGGATGGCACATCAAACGGCGCATCCCTTTTTAACTACTGTGCACACTTAATTTTTTTTACTATAAATTTTAATATGTAACATCCCGTAATTTTTTCAATAATTTAAAATTCCAATTTAAATCGATTTTATAATGAAGTTCAAATTTTGGATTTAACAATGGAAAATTTATATTTGGTATGCGTCCAATTAAATATAACAAATGGTTAAGTTTCGTCGGAAGATACAGATGTCCGCACAATGGCGTTATTTCTATGCTAATCATTGAAATTATTGAGCGAACAGAAATATTTTCGAAATCCATATATACATATATATATATATATATATATATATATATATATAGTACGACTTTTCTGATGAAGACGACTAGAATTCGTTTCGCTGAATTTGGACATCGCTAGCTTCGTTTAAACCGTTTCAGTGAAATAGTAACATTACCAGTGTCCGTGTTGAAATTTTGAAAGTCAAAACATTGCACTAATATTTATGCACCGTTGCGTCCATCTCATTACGCTGATCACCGTGGCATATTCACTTGTCAGCTTTGGTGTTCAGTGTGCAACATAATCGTTATAATAGCTTGCGCAGTTATTTTCTAACCGTGAGCCATTTGAGTTTGAAGTGTCCCTAATTGTGTTTTCCAAGGTTATCACGACGCCAAGTCGAGCCACTACCGTCTAGAAGACTAGTCGACAAATCATCCAACTAGTCATGACTAGTCGACAAATCATCCAACTAGTCATGACTAGTCGACAGGTCTTTTATATATATATTTTAATTAGACTTAAATATATAATATAATTAAATATAATTATAAATTTATAATAAGTTCAAATTCAACGAAGATAACATAATAATAGGTTCAAATTCAACAAATATCATTTGATTTAGCTTTTCTCTTAGGATCTTTAGTCATCTCATGCCAAGTATTTTCTATATTACTCTCCATTTCAAGTGTTGCATATATAATTAAAAACAAATCAGTTAATTATTAATTAGGGTATAATATAATTAACAGTATATATAAGTTTTAAATATACATACCTGTAAGCGACGAGGTGCGAGGAGGAGCCGACGAGGAGCAGCGACGAGGGGCGAGGAGCAACGACGAGGGTTTTATCGATGTCGATCTCGTCTGTTATCTTTTTTTATCAATCTCGTTTGTTATCGAGGTGCGACAAGGAGCAATTTGGGTTTTATCGATGTCAATCTAGGGTTTTTGGGCTGGTTTAAGCCCACATCGTCGAATTGGACAAGTCGACTGTCGTTGAACTTGATCGACCGACTGGTCGACCAGTCGTCGACGTGATAACAATGGTGTTTTCCTTTGATAGTTTTTTCGTTTGGGTGTGTTAATTTTATCCAGAAGTTTTTAAGACTGTATAAATTCAAAATTTGAAAATTAATAATTATGTACAGCCGAAATTGAACGATTCTTCCACCGTTATCCCCTTAAATCCAGCCCCACTCACCCATGTCTTTCTCTGCTTCTTTCCATTTTATTCTCCAATCCCGATCTAAATCTCAACATAAAACCACAAACGCCATTCTTAGATATATATATATATATATATATATATATAAGCAAAGTTCAAATCAGCCTTGTCGTGCTCTTTGTTGAAGAAATCTCCTACCTTTATTTTTCAACCGTGCGTGCTGCAACCTTGCGCTTTACAAAAGAAAAACGTGAGTTTGACTCTTTCCTTCTTTTCAGTTTCATTGTTTGGCCATGCGTATGTAATATATTTTATATGGGAAACGTGGTTGTGTTCAATTACACCATGCGTGTTTTTTTGTTTTTTTTAAAAGGCAAAACGTGTTGAAGTATATAGGTTGCTGAAACATGGAGCTACCACTTTTAATCTTTCCTTAAGCGTACTATTTCAATTTATACCATTTCATTTTATAAAACTATGCAGTTGAGGAAAAAAAAGGGAAAAGAAAACGTACTGAAAGCTTATAGCTTGTTTAGGAACTTTGGTATGTTGTCTTGTGTCAAACTTTAGCCTACTGAAACATATATATTCAGAATTAAAGAAGCTATTTAAACTTCTAGCTTTGTTAACTTTATGAAACAAAGTTCTATTTTTTTGTGCCTCCTTGCCATATTATAATAACGCATTATATTATATGATATCTATTTAACGGATCCTTAGAGAATGAATCTCAAACATTCTTTAAGTTAGTTATGCATTTTTATGACATTTCACTTGAGTTAATTTACTTACATGAGAATATTAGTCCTGATTCGAGTGGTTTTGTTTTGCATGATGCTCGGGTCAGCTTGAGCACCACAACCTTTGGAGATTTATCTTGGAGCTAGAGACCATTCGAAGCTTTAGCACTCTATCTGTTTGTTCTTCAGTTTTATCTATGTTAGTCAGTTGTTGTTGTTTATGTTTATCTTTTAGCAGACATCTTATGTATTTGAGATTTCCATTGTATTAGTTCTAGTGACTTGACACTATATATTTTGTTCTGAAGACTGTGTTCGTAGTAGCTTCATGAACTATTATGGTTTATTTTATTTCCGCTGCGAGTTATTCTGTTTTTTCTATGTTTGTGATTCTGTGATATGATTTGTATTTACTCCAAATTTATTGATAATCTATTATTTTGAACCATTCAAGTCTGATATGTGTGGATTATTATCGATTTGAATGGTACAAGATAGTGGGTTGTTACATAATATATATATCAATATATGACAATAGATACAAAAATTTCATTGCCAAACATATATAACAAGTATTTTTCAGTTATTCTGACAAAAAAAAAATCACCGAATATGATATCGTAGATTTAGAATTTCAAATGTAATGGTTTTCAAAACCAAAATTCAATATAATTATTAATATTACCGATAAACTTGAAATCTGGATATGATTCAAACGATTATATTCTCAAATCAATGCATGCATTATCGTATTCATAAGCTTCAACGTCTCACTTATCTATCCCATTTAGTTTTTTTCTTTTTTCTTTATTCGTGAAGATGTAAAGGAGCTGAACATGAGCTAAAAAACCTCTCAACGTGGATGCTCTTCTACTCGAATATTTAGCTTCTCCACACTTTCTGCTATAGCAGCAACGTCCCAAGTTAAATCATCATTATCACCATCAAATACAAACAGATATTAAGCATTAGATGCATCATGTCTTCATCTATATTTCTCGTTATTCATTTATTACAATCATCAATATCATTTAAGGATATCGAATTGATAGTGTCAAAGACGCCGTTCCCTCTTTTTAATGCTCTATAATATGATTAATACTAATTTTTATGTAGTCTGGATTATAATAATCGAAAAACAAATTAAAAAGGAAACAAAAAAAATGAAAAGGCCTGTCATTTTGCGCCACACAACATTTGCCATGTATGTGTGTCATGCCACAAGGAAGAAATGTGCAAATGTCGCGCCCCGCCATGCGCCATGGCACATCTTTCAGAAATATGCCCTAAATTGTTTCCAACTATTGATTTTGAACAAATGCTTTTGAGGTTCTTTATGTTCTTGTTCCAGGTTATGGTACTTCTAAGGTCAGTTGTGTTCTTTTTATTTGGATTCTAGTTCATTCTACTATTATATAAATTATGACTTTGAACCTTAGTTTTTCTTTTTTTTTCAAACCTTCATTTTACTTTTACGAAAGTTTTTAATCTTCGTTTATCTTTTTCAAACCTTTATTTTACTTTTAAGAAAGATTTTAAAACTTTTTTTTTTCTTTTTTCTTTTTTTGGTTCCATATCTAGCCAACCCCAACTTGTTTGGGATTTATGGCTTAGTTGTTGTTGTTATAAAAAGGTTTGCTTAAGAATTTAACACTGGTAATAGAAATGTCAAATTTAACGATGGCTTTGACCATAACATACATATATAATTGTTTACAAGCATACAACGATGGCTTTGACCATAACAGTGGTAATTGGTACAGTGAATAACAATTATGCTATGAAGATTCATCAAAAATCAGCCTAGAAATCAGATAAATGACAACGGGTTAATTATATTTTTAAATGTTCATGTAGAGAAAGACAGTTAACAATTAGGCCGTCATATTAATTCCAAAATATGACAAATTATAGAGGACATTTGTCATTTAATATGAAACAAAATTAAAATTAGAATGCAGGTGGTGCAACAACCTTTTACTACAGAATACACACAAAAATTAATTTCCACCATTGTATAATGACGACTAAGGTGAAATTTGAAGTGGGGGTTAAATAAAAAAAACTGTATCAGAATTTAATACAAGGATTAGAAATGTTAAGTTCAACAAAATTTCAAATAATTTAGTTTCCCACAGACAACATGATATTGCAAGTAGTAATACCTTCTTTTAAGAGCATTATTAAAGGGACAACATCAGATAAAGGATACACATAAAGGATACACAATTTTAAGGAAACTCCGCCTAGAAAAATGTTATTGAAGTGATGTAATAAATGGAAAAAAAAAGATTTACTATTTTCCCATTGTGCAAAGAAAATTCAGCTAAAACCCATCAGAAAAAAAAAGCGACGGCCATTTACCTAAAACCATTTTCGATGGATTCTGATCGAAATCAAGTCAAAATAACGGTGGAGGATCACCAAAGTAATGAGGACAATTACGAAAAAAGTTTAGGGTAAGGGGACTATATCTTTTGATATATC
This sequence comes from Allium sativum, assembly GCA_030737875.1. Taxonomy (NCBI): domain Eukaryota; kingdom Viridiplantae; phylum Streptophyta; class Magnoliopsida; order Asparagales; family Amaryllidaceae; genus Allium; species Allium sativum. The sequence continues at coordinate 670,288,050 of CM060909.1, read as the reverse complement.
CCATAACAATTTACGAAGATTGAAAAAATATTAATCCAACTACACAAAATTCGAGTCCCTTTGACAATGTCCTATTTTAAATGTAGAATTGAAAAGGATGGTGGTTTTCAAGATGGGATGAACATCATAAATCTTAGAGTTCAAATTTTGAATCATGGATTCAAAAAATACAAATCCTAAGGTACGTACACACTCTGGAATTGGTTTTGATGGTTGATCTTCTACAACAAAACTTAATTTTCCCTCGAATCACATACACACACAGAGTGAAAATATTATAATCAGAGTTATGAGTCCTGCTGAATATTTTACTCTTATTAGTACAAGTTGATCTTTTTTTTTAACAAAAAAAATTGAGGTATTGATTAAGTTTGAATCGAAATGTAAATCAAATAGTAAAGGATGATCTGAATCGGGGTTAAAATCGTAGCACACTAAATTTTTTGACAATTATAATGAGGATGTGAGTCAAAACAAAGCATATGAAACCAAAAGAAATGTATCATATCTATTGATTTCAAGCATATGACTATGACTTAGACCTACTGGTAATAGTGAAGAATGTTTCGGCTATGAAAATCATCAAAAATCGGTCTTGAAATTAGATTAATGATAAAGGGTTAAATGATATAATAGATTGTTCATGTTGAAAAGATAAAGTTCACAATTTTTTATGTTAAATTATCATACGGTAATTACAAAATATGAAAAATTGTAGGGAAGAATTGCTATTTGTTAAACAAAGAAAATACATAGGTGGTGGTACAAAAATTTATATATGCACATGTGCATGTGCAAGCGCATGCAAATTCTTTATATAAATAAGTTGCCAAACAATCTAACAATCAGCTGAACTGCTAAAAGGAGAATGTCTGCAGTGTTTGTTACTACCATTTCTATCTTCATTAGGTGCAAAACAAAGAGACAAAATTAATATCTCGCTTAATGGCACTTCAAGATTCGCTTAAGTGTCATTTAATTTTTAATGCATGAAACACGTTTTTTTTTTTTTTTTTTTTTTTTTTTTTTTTTGGCATTAGATGGAATGTTTTGGAACTATAATTCTAACATCGTGTTTTAGGACAAAAATTGCAAACATATTAGCTGGGGTCAATTTCTATGGTCACCATTATTTACATGTAAGATTTGTTTGATGATACCAATTTTTTGCTTACACAACATCCAAGTGCACAGTAAAGCACCACATAAGCATGTTTGGGAGCTTATTCTCTTAATTACATCAATACTGGAAGGAAAAAACATAGACATTAGACAATCAGTTTGCGATTAAGCATCACTTAGCGCATCTCATAACATATATCATATCTTTTTATAACCCAATAAAAACAGAGATGATATCGGAATATTATTTTGACATTTGTAGAATATCACATATCTGATATATCACTGATATTGATATCAAATAATTACACTAAATGGAATATAAGATGCGATAGAGAACAAGCCTTATATCCCTTCGGGGACATCCAATAAAATTGAAACGATGCAAAGAAGATTAGCATGGCCCCTACGCAAGGATGACACTACAGCATGTTGAAGAGTGGAGATTGGTAGGTTAGAATCATCAGACAGAGTAGAACGGAACCAATGGCCTAAATCAAGTAAGGAGTTGGTTTACAGGATTTTTCTTTTGTCCTTTTCAGTGTTCAGTTAAGAGGTTGTGGAATAATTTTCCCTATTGACATAAAGGAAATATATATTTTGAGCCATAAACATAGGAATAAAATATCAACGATGTATATCTTTGCAATGAGATTATCCTACGCATCAACTGAAAATATGTGTATGAATAGCCTGTGTCAAACTAGAGTGTAAGCAAGCATCAATGTAATCAAGGCACTTTTAAAAGACTAGTCTAAGTTTTGGCAGAGGATACGACCTTTAGCAAGATAAGCAGTCTATAGTGCACTTAGCATCATTGATTGCCTTTATCAAGACATAACCTAAGCTGTATACCAAGGATCGAGTATCATTTTATCTTTTATCCTATGATTTTCTCGGCTTCTTCTGATTCAATTATTTCCCAACATGCAGAGTAAATTTCAGTCAGATTTCTTCCACTAAAACCTTTCGTGTAATCTTGACAAACTTTAACCGTTGGAAATTGGAATGTTAAAATAAAGTGGTTACAAGTATAAACAGAAGCCCAATGCCAAGACCCAAAAGTAACGAATTGTAAAATTCTAGTGATCGCCTAGATAAACATGAACATGAATACTGACATTTCATTTCTGACTACAAATTCATTATGTATTTCAACAGCAACTTAACTTTAGTAAACATAAGACACACAAAATAGGCAAAAAGAGATCAAAAACTCACAGCAAGGCAAGCTCTATACTTGTCCCATTCAGCAACGCACTCTTCTTTGTCCCCCTGTCCTTTTGAGAATTTTTCCGAATACCACCTGCGCGTCATTTCAAATATTCACTTAATACTTCCACCAGAAAATTGACCAAGGAACGTTGTTTACCTATTGAAACAATCGTGATAAATAGATTTGAGCTCAGCACACGTTGAGGCCGGCGAAGATGAAGAAGCCGATGCAGCTTTGCTGCTGCTGCTGCTGCTCAGTACCATTTTTGGGAGACAAGCTACACCAACCGGCTTTGAAGCAGAAGGAAGTACGGATGCAAAATCGAACGGAGGAAGAAATCAGGGGCTACGATTTGTAGCTGCGATTTTGCCCGCCTGTAGCCGGATGTTTATTCACCGGTTGAAGTAGCATTTCGCTTCTTCCAAGGGTATCGGTGTACTTTTGGGTGTCAAAAGTTATGTGCAATTAAAAGCTCCGCGGAGTCCGCCCGCAGGTTTGTTTCATCGGAAAACCTAGAGCATCTTCAACCCTTCAGAACGTGAAACCTGTGGCATTTGCATATTACAAAAAAGAAAAAAAAAAAAAAGAATTAAAAAAAAAAAAAAAAAAAAAGTTGCTCCAGTTCAAATATGCTTAAATGTTGAAATTTGCGTATGTATCAAAAAACAAGTGGTAGTTAGCCTTTAATATCTTGAAATATAATGTCTACAACTAGACATTTCATTTTACAATGTCTAGCAATAAGATTGTCACATCATATTACGCATGTCATTAACATTAGCATTGGAGACCAAAAACAAAATGACAATGTTAATTATCTATGTGACATGTACTTTATATTAATAAGACACATGCGAGGCTCGCGAATCGATGCTATACACAAGGCTATGCTACTTAAAGTCGTGCTCTGATCATTAACCACAAGACTCTACTTTTCAACAAAAGCCTTGCTCATTGCATCTTAGCATGCTACATTATCAATCAATATCATACCATTGATTTCCACAAATATATAACTTCTAGGCTCGTATGTCTCAGAGAAGGGTGTTAAGCAAGAGAATAAATTCTACGCCACCAAACGGAAACATATTTAGCAGAGATCAGGGAATATGGCACACAATACAATGTCAAACATACAATCCATTTTCAAGTTTGTTCTAGGTCTGAACGAAACCGGAGGCACCTTATTCCTCATCCTATATGCCCAACACAGAAGAGAGGTCCTCACATGTTCGGTCGATCTCCAAGTACGTCTGAACGATCACCACTTATTACCTCGTCTTGGGTGTACAACCCAATCAAGACATCATAATCATCCATTCGATGTGAAGATTTCCGGTCTTCAACCACCGTCTTCATCGTCGACTTTTAATCGTCGTAACAGTTATTCAAAATGGGTTAGACCCGGTCTTTTCGAATAATTAACGTATCTTTATAATCAAGTGATAAATACACAAAGATAATACACATCTCATTCCAATCCAGAATATTCTTTTATTTAAATATTCACATCTTAGGGGAAAGGTTCCCATTAATTTTGTCAAAGACAAGTTCTTTTAAACTTATTCTTTAATCTTCCTTCATTTTCAAAAGATTTTATTTTATCTTTTCACCACTTAAACCCAATTAAGGTTTATCAACTAGTCGAGATTATCTGTAACACCCCGTAATTTTATAACATTAAAATTCACAAATTAAAGTATACTTAATTTTTAGAAAAGAATTAAGTGAAATGGGTTGCGCAGAGAAATATATATATATTGATATATATATATATATACATATATATAAATTAAAAATTAAAAAAATAAATATGCGAAAAAGTTCAAAATAGCGAACTGGGAGCGGGAATAACCGAACCGGCCCATTTTTGAGGTCGACCCAAGCCCCGCTGGGTCGACTAGGGGTTAATCCAGGGTGTTTGGCTGTCAACCCGTGGGCCGATTCGCTCAAATGCAGATTTTGCATTTGATTGGTTCTTATGGTTCAGGGTTAATCTAATGGTCCTAAATAACTTCCTACACCTATAAATACATACTAATGCTAACCCTAAACCTAATTAAAATAGAATAGTTACCGTCATACCGTCGCCATGGAAATCAATGGAGCCGCCGCCAACTAAGAAAGAAGAAAAGCAAATTCAATTCTAATTCTCTCAACCCTAAAGCAAAGCAAAACTCTCTCTTTTCTTCTCTAAATTGTGAGTATGATGATCTTAACAAGATTATTATCATTTTAATTAGGTTGAGTTATGAATGGATTATGAGTAGATGATGTGAATTATCATATATGTTGTTGTAAACCCCTTTTGCTATCATGTATATTGTAAATCCAATGTTATGTGATGATGATATCTTATATGTTGTAAATCATGTTATGATGATGTTATGTATGTTGAAAGTTTCTATGCTAAGTTGTGATGAATCATACATGTTAAAAAGGTCATGATGTTACCATCTATGCTAGTTAGTTCATATTAATTAAATCATAATGTTTGGGTTATGTTGATCTATATGACAAGTCACATAGCAAGTTAGACTGATTAGAAAAGTTATGAACATATACCAAGACATCTATTATGACATCTAGAATTATGCTATGACATATGTGATATCCTATGCTAGTTCACACCATCATTATGTTGCCTAAAAACCCCATATGCAAGTTTATGTATAGATTTGGGCTATGATCATATCATATAAATTAAGACATTTAACAAGTTGACACCTTTTGATCCTTAACATGTGTAGTTTATGCAAGTTCACTCCTATTATGATTAGATTTATTTTAATTGTCTATATATTGTGATAATTTATCTTTGTGCTAGGTGTTAGACTATACAAGTCTAGCCTATATTATGCGTTGAATAAGCGAACGTATAAACGTGGGGTAGGGGTAATATTAAGGATTTAATATTAAAAAGTTGGGGTGCAATTGATATGATTTTGCATGCCATAAGTGGATGGCCATAATTGAGTCAATTATGGACATCATTAAAAGTTGACTTAATTAATAATTTGAATAAGGAATTATTAAAACTGGGGTAAAAGATTTTAAGTGTTAATCAATGCTTAGGACACGAGGTTGGACTCGTTTGTGACGTAAACCTGCCCGGACCCGCCCGGCAAATTCAGTGGTCACAAATGTCAGCCCAATGTGAGAGGTCCTAGGCCTAAACTAAAGCATAACGGTTGTAAAGACACGAGGTTAGACTCCTTTATGGTGTAAGACTGCCCGGACCCGCCCGGCAAATCCAACTGCCATAAATGCCAGTCTAATGTGAGAGGTCTTTATGAGGTTATGGCCTGAATGAATTAAGAAATACTTAACCAGATAAACATGTAAGGTGGGACATGGGGGTTAAGTAGGTGCCTTGGGTGGCATGAGGAATCTAGGGGGTGCCCTTAGTGGCATGTGAAATACGATTAGTAAGACTTAACCAAACACACATGTAAATGAACATGAATAAGAGGGTTAAGTGGGATATACTAGTGACAAGCTTAGGTGGGTCGCTTGTGGGGGCCCATTTCGACCAGTATCCTAAACGTATCTTTGTGGGCTCGACCCAAGTCGAGGACGGGACACACATGCTGGGTTTGACTGTAAGAGGCCAAAACGGGGAGTGGTGGCAACACAAGTCCAACGGGTTTCGTATGCGTGTGTGGACCCGGGCTGGTAGGTAAGACGTTGTTGCGTCGTGTAGGTATAAGCCGTGCATTCTCAAGTTGTATCGGGTTGCCACTTTAGGGGAGTGATACACCCCACTGTGGGGCCAGCACGGGTATCTACGAGTAGGGATCCGATCGAAAGTGGGTAGTGGGGTACACCTAGTGGAGATAGGGGCAGACGACACCTATGTAGTCAGCTAGGGGTACGTAAGGCTATTTATAAAGTTTCTGTGTGAAGCAAGTGGGATCAAACAATACGGTGACTGGTGTGGTGCAGTGTAGTAATGTGCGGTGCAGTGTAGTAATCATTTGTTAGTAATTAGGTGTGCCTTTACCGTTGTCTTTAACGTTATCTTAAACGCTATCTTTATCTTCCTAAGAGTTCATAGACATTTACTTGTCTTCCAGCTTATGCCTTAGTCTAGTTATTTTGATAATAGTATTGTTAGAATTATCATACTCGCCAGACTTTATGTCTGACCCCCTCTATTTCTATCCTTTTTCCCCCTCCAGGTCCTCAGGTTGGGCCCAACTCTAGTGGAGTTTGATTGAATTGCTTCATCTCTCTTTGGAAAGCTTGGACCGTTGAAGTAAAGTCCAGCTTGTTATCTTTTTAATGGCTATTTATGTAATGGGATTATGTATTTTGGTTTTATGAAGATGGATATTGTACTTGGTTATGATCTATGGTTTTATGATGTAACAAACATGTTTAATTTCCGCTGCAATAAAATGAAGTTTTAGATTTCCAAGTACTATTTACTATCTATCTTGTTGTAATTTTTCTATTCTATATTCACTTATAACCTCCATGGAAGTTAATGCATTCCCTTCGTGAGTGACATTAATGGACGTGGGGTGTTACACGTGGTATCAGAGCTTAAGGTTATCAGAACAGATAAAAATACTTTAGAAAAATAGTTATTTTTGGAAGAAATGTTTTCAAAAACATGTTTTAATGAGAAATTTAAAGAGAAAAGTTTTTAAGAAAAAAAACATAATCCCCAATAGCCCATATCTTTATCTTTCGAATTCTCCATTCTGAATCTTTCCTTTTTCGTTTCAGCATGGCTGAAGATCTTAATCTACCCGACGGTGTAACGATACCAAGATGGTATAGGAGGCTATTGGAGGCTAGGGCCGCTGTAGGTCCAGCCAATGTTCCTCCACCACCAGTTGCACCCGTTCCTCCTCCTCCTCCTCGCGTAGATACTTTTGCAAAGACGTGCAAGGAATTCAAGGCTATGGGTGGAAAACCATTTCAAGAGTCAGAAATGTTTGTGGAAGCTAGAGATTGGCTTAAGGAGGTGGAAGAATTGTTAGAAATCTTTGAAGTAGAAGAAGGGAGGAGAGTTCGATTAGCAGCTTGGTTGATGAAGGGAGAGGCCTCGTTTTGGTGGGAGGTCACTAATGGGGAGCATCCTGTTGACTCTTGGGCGGATTTCAGACGTAGGTTCGAGGCGAAGTTTCTCTCAAGGGCGGAAGAAAATCTATATATGGAAAGGTTCTTGACATTGAAGCAAGGAAGCTCATCAGTGAAAGAATACGTCAATAAATTTAATCAGTTAGCAAGGTTTGGCTTGGACTTAGTAAACACGCCGGAGAAGAAGGCTCTAAGGTTCGTGAATGGCTTGAATGAACCATTGCAAGGGTTGGCTATGACCCACATCCCGATGGGGGCCACCTTTGAGAAGTTAGTAGAAATGGCGCTCATGCATGAGGAGAAAAGCGCTAAAGCTGATAAGGCACCCGAGAAGAAGGGGGATCAGAAGAAACCACAACAGCAAAACAAGAAGGGTGGTAAAGACAATAACGGCAAGGGAAAGAAGAAATGCTTTAACTGTGGAACCCCAAGCCATCTCAGCAAGGATTGCCGAAAGAAAAAGAAGACAGGCTGTTTTCATTGTGGCGATGCGGGACATTTAGTGAAGGACTATCCAAAGAAGGGGCAGAGGCCAGGAGCTACCTCGGGAGGATAGGTGCAGGCTCTTATGGCACCAGGGCAGGCAAGGGGACAAGTTCAGGCTCTCGCAGTCCCACCGCTGCAAGAACGAGGTAGAACCATTTCTGTTGAAAGCTTAGTTTTTCTGTTTGATCATCCTGTCCGTACCTTATTCGATTCGGGCGCATCACATTCGTTTATCTCTACATCATTAGTTGAATCACTGCACTTAAACACCAGTTTAGTAGAGGATCCCTTAGTTGTTTCGAATCCAATTGGGGGCTCACCTTATTTGTCTATGATGTGTTTGGATTTGAAAATTTCCATACTTAGCGTTGAATTTAGATGTGATGCTTATGTGTTGGGCTTCACGGGCTATGGGCTAATTTTAGGAATGGATTGGTTATCCAGAAATGGGGCCGTTCTTGATTGTGAAAGGAGAGTAGTTAGGCTCGTGACTCGCCTTGGCAACACTCTCGAAATCTTCTGTAATCCCATAAATTCGGTTATGCTAAGTTATCTAGAATCGCTTGACGCGTCTGAGGAAAATCTACGATCTATTAGAGTGGTCCGAGAATATTCGGATGTGTTTGAGGAGGTGAAGGGCTTGCCTCCGAAGCGGGAGATAGATTTTCGAATATATCTTGTGGATAATGCGAAACCAGTATCTTTGCCAATACGCCACATGGCTCCACGTGAAAGGAGGGAACTCGATAAGCAAGTGAAGGAGTTGCTTGAGAAGGGGTTCATAAGACGAAGTATATCGGAGTGGGGTGCTCCCGTAGTATTTGCCACGAAGGCGGATGGGTCCCTTAGACTTTGTGTGGACTATAGAGAACTTAATAAGCTTACTAAGAAGAACAAACACCCACTGCCGAGGATTGACGATCTCTTCGATCAGTTAGTTGGCGCCTCAGTGTTTCCGCAGTTGGACTTAGCCACTGGTTTCCATCAGTTGAGAGTGGCTGAGGATTGCATTGACAAGACTGCCTTTAGGACTCCGGACGGTTTCTATGAATGGCTAGTGATGCCCTTCGGTTTGACAAACGCCTCCGCATACTTTGTTGATTTGATGAGTAGGGTGTTTAGGGAGTACCTTAACAAATTTGTGGTAGTCTTTGTAGATGACATCTTGATCTTTTATAAGGATGAAGAAGAGCATGCCCTACATCTTAGGGAAGTGTTGGAGACTCTTCGAGCGCATAAGCTTAAAGCTAAATTTTCTAAGTGTCACTTTTGGAGGAAGGAAGTACGGTTCTTAGGACACATGGTTTCCAAAGAAGGGATAGCTGTAGATCCCACGAAGGTGGTGGCCATCCAAGATTGGAAGGTTCCTAAAAATGCTACCGAAGTGAGAAATTTCTTGGGGTTGGCTGGCTACTATAGGAAGTTTATCAAAGACTTCGCAAAGATATCAGCTCCATTGACACGCTTGATGAAGAAGAACCTAGTTTTCACATGGGACGTAGATAGTGATGATGCGTTCCAACGTTTGAAGAGAGCTTTGACTTCAGCCCCAGTCTTAGTATTGCCAGACGGGAGTAAGCCGTTTACCGTTTATACTGATGCTTGTGGGACAGGACTAGGCGCAGTCTTAATGCAAGAGGGTAGGGTAATAGCCTATGGTGGAAGGCAATTGAGAGCGCATGAGAAAAATTATCCTACACATGACCTAGAATTGGCCGCTATTGTTTTCGCGCTTAAGTCTTGGCGTCATTATCTTCTTGGCGAGAAATTCGAATTATTCACTGACCACAAGTCTTTAAAATACCTATTCTCTCAAAAGGACTTGAACTTAAGGCAGCAAAGGTGGATGGAGTTCTTAGCGTCCTACGACTTCGAAATAGCCTATACCCCTGGCAAGGGTAACGTAGTGGCAGACGCCTTAAGTAGAAAAAGATTATCCTTAAGTCCTTTGTTTGTTGAGCGGCGAAGTTTAGAATTCATTTCGATGTTTGACTTTAGACCTTCCGTTGACTTCGTACCCGGTTTGCTAGCATCCTTGGAGGTCAGACCTACGCTTTTGGGACGGATTGGCGAGGCACAGCGAGACAACCCGCAGTTGGTTGAGTTAGTAGAAAAACTCAAAGGAGGGGAGTCATCAAGCCATCTCCGTAGGTATACCCTAAACGATAAGGGTTGGTTACGTAGGGACGGTAGACTTTGTGTACCAAAAGACGATGACCTAAGGAAGACTATTCTTGACGAAGCACATCATTCGAAGATGCCCATTCATCCCGGTGGGGACAAGATGTACAAAGACATGAAGAGAGTTTACTTTTGGGCCGGCAGGAAGAAAGATGTGGCCGAGTATGTCGCTAGATGCTTGGTGTGCCAACAAGTAAAAGCAGAGCAAAAGAAACCCGGTGGGTTGCTTCACCCATTGGAGGTTCCACTATGGAAGTGGGAAAGTGTCTCGATGGATTTTGTGGATGGGTTACCGCGATCAAGGAAGGGTAATACGGGAATTTGGGTTATAGTAGATAGACTTACTAAAAGCGCCCATTTCATTCCCGTAAAGAGTAAGAGGACTGCTCCATGGTTAGCCTCCGTATACGTTCGAGAAATAGTTCGTTTGCACGGTGTTCCTTCTAGCATAGTGAGCGACCGCGATCCCATTTTCACTAGCGAATTTTGGAGAAGCTTACAAGAGGCGGTAGGGACTCAGTTACGTTTGAGCACCGCATATCATCCTCAGACAGATGGCCAGACTGAGAGGGTGAATCGCATTCTAGAGGATCTGTTGAGGCTATGTATCCTAGAATTTGGGGGTACATGGGAAGAGCATCTTCCATTGGTTGAGTTCGCATATAATAATAGCTTTCAGTCCAGCATTGGTATGGCACCATTCGAAGCTCTTTATGGACGACCTTGTCGTTCACCTACATGTTGGTGGGAATCTACGGATAAGATCTTACTTGGGCCCGATATGATTAGGGAGACTTCGGAGAAGATCGACTTGATTCGAAGGAGGATGAAAGCAGCGCAAGATAGGCAGAAATCTTATGCGGATAAGAGGAGGACAGATCTCGAGTTTGAAGTTGGGGACATGGTCTTTGTCAAAGTGTCTCCATTACGAAACGTTGTTCTCTTTGGGTCCGTTGGGAAATTAGCACCAAGGTTTGTAGGGCCATTTCCTATTAAGGAGAGGATTGAACGGATGGCGTATAGAGTGGAGTTTCCCGAGAGACTTAGTGGTGTACATGACGTATTCCATGTGTCACATTTGAGGAAGTGCTTGCACGAGACCGCGGAAGTGGTAGAGCCGAGCTTTCTTAGAGAGGTGGAGATAGAGTGTGATGCGACAATTCGATGAGCTCCTACGCGCATTCTTGGGTCGGAGATCAAGAGGTTGAGGAATCGAGAGGTCAGACTAGTCAAAGTGCAATGGGGAGATGATGAGAGCAACGCTACTTGGGAGATAGAAGAGAAGATGCGTTCATGATACCCTTTTCTTTTTGAGGGTATGTCTTTTAATTTCTCCTTTATCGCTTAGCTTGTACTTATCTTATCTTTAGTATATCCTCTCGCTAGAATCTTTGACCTTTAGTTAGGATAATCCTATGGTTGAAACATGTGTTTGAGACATGTTATGTATGGTGGATGCAAAGTGGATGCAAGTGTTTGCTAGTGGTTGCTCGTGGATGCATATACACACACTATTAGGCACCAGATCGGCTCAGTCACTTCATATTGCATATTGCATATATATGGATGTATTTAGTAAAATGGATGTATAATGGTTGTATTATCATATAGTTGCTGCATTCGGGTGGATGGTTGTGCACGCATATAGAATTAATATGTATCATTAGGAATCTTTTGCATCCATATTGGACGCATGGCACTATCATGAATTGCACTAAGGAGCTCGACTGAATCAGTAGACCGCCTAATTTTGCATTAGATATGGACATATACACACACTATGCATATAAACATTAAAGCATTAGAAGTCTTTTAAGGACAATGGATGCTGGTGTTTGATGGTTGAGTAGATGGACGATTAGATGGTAGGATATACATTCTTCTTGACTTGGAGATTTCAGGGACGAAATCCTTTAAGGAGGGGAGAATGTAACACCCCGTAATTTTATAACATTAAAATTCACAAATTAAAGTATACTTAATTTTTAGAAAAGAATTAAGTGAAATGGGTTGCGCAGAGAAATATATATATATATATATATTGATATATATATATATATATATATATTAAAAATTAAATAAATAAATGTGCGAAAAAGTTCAAAACAGCGAATTGGGAGCGGGAATAACCGAACCGGCCCATTTTTGAGGTCGACCCAAGCCCCGCTGGGTCGACTAAGGGTTAATCCAGGGTGTTTGGCTGTCAACCCGTGGGCCGATTCGCTCAAATGCAGATTTTGCATTTGAATGGTTCTCATGGTTCAGGGTTAATCTAATGGTCCTAAATAACTTCCTACACCTATAAATACATCCTAATGCTAACCCTAAACCTAATTAAAATAGAATAGTTACCGTCATACCGTCGCCATGGAAATCAATGGAGCCGCCGCCAACTAAGAAAGAAGAAAAGCAAATTCAATTCTAATTCTCTCAACCCTAAAGCAAAGCAAAACTCTCTCTTTTCTTCTCTAAATTGTGAGTATGATGATCTTAACAAGATTATTATCATTTTAATTAGGTTGAGTTATGAATGGATTATGAGTAGATGATGTGAATTATCATATATGTTGTTGTAAACCCCTTTTGCTATCATGTATATTGTAAATCCAATGTTATGTGATGATGATATCTTATATGTTGTAAATCATGCTATGATGATGTTATGTATGTTGAAAGTTTCTATGCTAAGTTGTGATGAATCATACATGTTAAAAAGGCCATGATGTTACCATCTATGCTAGTTAGTACATATTAATTAAATCATCATGTTTGGGTTATGTTGATCTATATGACAAGTCACATATGCAAGTTAGATTGATTAGAAAAATTATGAACATATACCAAGACATCTATTATGACATCTAGAATTATGCTATGACATATGTGATATCCTATGCTAGTTCACACCATCATTATGTTGCCTAAAAACCCCATATGCAAGTTTATGAATAGATTTGGGCTATGATCATATCATATATATTGAGACATTTTACAAGTTGACACCTTTTGATCCTTAACATGTGTAGTTTATGCAAGTTTCACCCCTATTATGATTAGATTTATTTTAATTATCTATATGTTGTGATAATTTATCTTTGTGCTAGGTGTTAGACTATACAAGTCTAGCCTATATTATGCGTTGAATAAGCGAACGTATAAACGTGGGGTAGGGGTAATATTAAGGATTTAATATTAAAAAGTTGGGGTGCAATTGATATGATTTTGCATGCCATAAGTGGATGGCCATAATTGAGTCAATTATGAACATCATTAAAAGTTGACTTAATTAATAATTTGAATAGGGAATTATTAAAACTGGGGTAAAAGATTTTAAGTGTTAATCAATGCTTAGGACACGAGGTTGGACTCGTTTGTGACGTAAACCTGCCCGGACCCGCCCGGCAAATTCAATGGTCACAAATGTCAGCCCAATGTGAGAGGTCCTAGGCCTAAACTAAAGCATAACGGTTGTAAAGACACGAGGTTAGACTCTTTTATGGTGTAAGACTGCCCGACCCTAGGGCTGTCAATGGATATCCGAAATATATGAAATCCGTCCGTATCCGCATCCGAAAATACGAAAAATATCCGATATCCGAAAAGCGGATACGGATATCCGATATCCGAAATGCTTAGCGGATACGGATACGGATATGGCAATATCCGTATCCGATAATTATCTGTCCGCTATGAAAATATATAGTTTTGTATTTTTATATTTAGGTTATAGTAATTTATTATTTTATAAACAGATGGATAAAAAGTAAGTAACAAAACACATTTAAATTAATGTTGAATTTTATGTGATTGAATGTGCTATTGTTAAATCGGTATGTTTTATCATTTATGTATTATTTCAAAATTTTCAGCTATTGTTTAGTACCAAATGAAATATGCATCATATTGTAACTTACATATTTTTAAGTTCGGATTCGGATATTTTCGGATATCCGGAAATATCCGTATTTGCTAAGCCGGATACGGATATTTTCGGATATCCGAAAATATTCGCGGATACGGATACGGATATTATTTAGTAGGTATCCACCGGATACAGATACGGATTCGGATATGGATTTTTATTTTCGGATACGGATACAGCACTATCCGCATCCGTTTGCATCCGTTTACAGGCCTACCCGACCCGCCCGGCAAATCCAACTGCCATAAATGCCAGTCTAATGTGAGAGGTCTTTATGAGGTTATGGCCTGAATGAATTAAGAAATACTTAACCAGATAAACATGTAAGGTGGGACATGGGGGTTAAGTAGGTGCCTTGGGTGGCATGAAGAATCTAGGGGGTGCCCTTAGTGGCATGTGAAATACGATTAGTAAGACTTAACCAAACACACATGTAAATGAACATGACTAAGAGGGTTAAGTGGGATATACTAGTGACAAGCTTAGGTGGGTAGCTTGTGGGGGCCCATTTCGACCAGTATCCCAAACGTATCTTTGTGGCTCGACCCAAGTCGAGGACGGGACACGCATGCTGGGTTTGACTGTAAGAGGCCAAAACGGGGAGCGGTGGCAACGCAAGTCCAACGGGTTTCGTATGCGTGTGTGGACCCGGGCTGGTAGGTAAGACGTTGTTGCATCGTGTAGGTATAAGCCGTGCATTCTCAAGTTGTATCGGGTTGCCACTTTAGGGGAGTGATACACCCCACTGTGGGGCCAGCACGGGTATCTACGAGTAGGGAGCCGATCGAAAGTGGGTAGTGGGGTACACCTAGTGGAGATTGGGGGAAGACGGCACCTATGTAGTCAGCTAGGGGTACGTAAGGCTATTTATAAAGTTTCTGTGTGAAGCAAGTGAGATCAAACAATAGGGTGACTGGTGTGGTGCAGTGTGGTAATGTGCGGTGCAGTGTAGTAATAATTCGTTAGTAATTAGGTGTGCCTTTACCGTTGTCTTTAACGTTATCTTAAACGCTATCTTTATCTTCCTAAGAGTTCATAGACATTTACTTGTCTTCCAGCTTATGCCTTAGTCTAGTTATTTTGATAATAGTATTGTTAGAATTATCATACTCGCCAGACTTTATGTCTGACCCCCTCTATTTCTATCCTTTTTCCCCCTCCAGGTCCTCAGGTTGGGCCCAACTCTTGTGGAGTTTGATTGAATTGCTTCATCTCTCTTTGGAAAGCCTTGACCGTTGAAGTAAAGTCCAGCTTGTTATCTTTTTAATGGCTATTTATGTAATGGGATTATGTATTTTGGTTTTATGAAGATGGATATTGTACTTGGTTATGATCTATGGTTTTATGATGTAACAAACATGTTTAATTTCCGCTGCAATAAAATGAAGTTTTAGATTTCCAAGTACTATTTACTATCTGTCTTGTTGTAATTTTTCTGTTCTATATTCACTTATAACCTCCATGGAAGTTAATGCATTCCCTTCGTGAGTGACATTAATGGACGTGGGGTGTTACATTATCGAGCCTTATCGAAGTAACTATTTACTTTATTATCCCAATCCCAACCTATTCATCCCATGGAGCAAAACTGGTAGCACTCCATATCTAACACCCACTGTGTTATTGGTAAATTTAATTACCACTTAACGTTCAAATTTAATTAAAGATTTAACTACCACATGGAGTAAAACTGGCGGTACTCCATCCCGAACGATTCTCGAATTTGATAAATTTAATTATTCCATTCTCATTTCAATCTAATTAAAGATTCTTAAAATTCTTACTTAATTTTAATCCCAAAAAATCATTACTTAATGATTATTCAACCTTTGGAAATTAATCTTGCCTTTACCTCGGTTGAAGAACAAATGTCACTGTTCACAATAAACCTAAAATCATCTTCCATTTAATATGGAATCTTCACAGAAATCTGAACAAATTATAATCGATATAAATTTCTATATCTGGCCAATACTATAAGTGGAATAACGGCCAGACCTTTTAAATTCCATAAATAGTAAACGTCTTCCTTCACAGAAGTTCATCTCGATTACTATTATTTGAATTCCATTCAACTCCAATTTAATAAAATAAACTAGAAAACTTTCTTAAAAATTTAAAAAAAGATTTATTACTTTCACAAGTGGGCTCAAGAATAATATCATTTAAGATACCATCCACAACGAACCCCAAAATCCAATTTGATATTAAATATAAGATCTTAAATGGAAATCATGTCGACTTACATTCAACACCAATTTCTAAGACTAAAATATATCGTTTTGGAATAATGATATCAATATCTTCCAAATTCCCACCACAATATCTGTATAATCACGGAATCCAATATCGAACTATCCAAAGATAATTCCCATTCAAATCCATTCCAATATATATATGTCGAAAACTTTTGGTTACATTAAAAACCATTCACCATCTGATTTATTATGTCTAAAAATCATTGGACTATTATTCCAGTTATTAACTAGTTCATTTAGATAAAAATATCTTTTATCCTTTCAAACTTGGAGTATTTCATCCAAAAATCTTTCCAAATCATTTATTATGATTTTATGTAATTTTCCCATATTTTTAATAATTTTAATAAGGCCCTTACAATCGGTTTCCAATGTTGGCCACCGAACTGCATCCGTAGTGACATTTTCCAAAACTGATTTGGATATATCTTAAAATCTAACCATTAGATTTCAAATGTCTTATTATCATTCGAAAGCTCTTTTCGTCACAAACCTAATGATTCTAGTTTTAGGAGAATCCGACGGTCGAATCTCCCGTTATGCTAATTCGAAGTTAATGGTTGAAATTCGCGAATGGTCGCTGCACGACACGTTCTATTCAAACCGTTTAAATATATAAAATATATTTCATTGATTTCCATTCAAATCGTACTTTATAAAACATTTATAGATTCGTTTAAAAAAGATTTCATTTCCATTTCAATTTTAAATTAAAATTGAACATCTCATATCATTATAATCTCATAATGATAATATTTTCAAAATGTCGGATTTTGAAATTCAGTCTTCTCGATATAAAAAAATCCATTCGAGTTGAAATAGCGTTTATATGCTTAAACTGGCTTCCTTATTTGTTTTCGTATCCATCCAAAATCGGACATCAAAATCAAACTTCTAACCTTCATTGAATATTATACTATAAAAATACTCATATTCATTCCGGATTGGAATAACATTTCAACCAGTATCCATATAAATAAATTCATTTGGATCACATTCATCATGTACATCCAACGATAGTTGCAAACAACTCGACATCTAAATTGACATCCAATGTACATTTTATTTTCATATGAGCTTCAATTAGATAACTGACGTTTATATAAATCTGCCAATCTACTGATTAACCGCAATTTCACACAAGGGAGATGTGTGAGTCAAATATCATCTCAAGACCCGTGTGGGGTTTTCAACCAACAAATAATTATTTAATGAATAATCACTCGCATACAATGGGCACACCGTAGTCATAAATAAATAAATACTCAACTATCTAATGTCATTTACGGCACCACAAGTGTCTATCCACGTAGTATGAAATGCGAGTGTCACATATTCATACAACGCTTCTAATGCAAATGAGTTTGTGAATAGTTCATGTGTCGAACTCAAGAGATATCACATGCAACATGTAAAAATGACTGTATAAAATATTTGAGTGAGAGAGTTCTCACCGAGATTTCTGATCGTTATAATAACAATCGCTTTTGGGTTAAATTAAACACGGATTCAATTTAACCCAAATTTCCAATTAGCTCCAAATTTGACCAAATTAGTTTTGTTACAAAGCTCTTGTCGATACGGTTCCAATGCATTTTGAATCGCCTAATTTCGAGTTCATGCAAAAAAAATTATGACTTTTACAAGTTCGCATATATACTTAAATCAAACATTTAACAACTTATTTTGATTTTACAAAAACTAACTAAATGATAATTCTCACCCTGAGCATTCCAACACCTCGCCACTTCACCTTACGAACTCCACGCACTTGCTACAAGCCAAAGATCTCACCTTTTCAATCCAAATCAACTCAACACTTCTCGCACACACTCAAACACACTTGCACTTTGGTTCAAAGGGAGAAAGCTAGGACTTTTAAGGGTATTTGGACTCGACAGGGGGCATGGGGCTCGGGATCTCGCTATCAGCCAAGGGGCTGACGTGGCAGGCTGTAACGGGGCTGAGGTGGCAAGTAGGGACCACGGGAAGGAGTTAGGAGGAGCTAGATCTAGGTTTAGGCTAAAAAGGAGGCATCTTTATCACCATGGAAGAGTTTAAGGAGGAGAGAGGAGGAGGGGAGGGGGCAACGGCCAGGTCTAAGGTGACGCGCTGCTACGCTGGTGCAGCGAAGGGAGGAGGTGCAGCATCCTTAGGGCTCAGTGGTGGTGGTAGAGAGATGAATGAAAGAGGTAGCCATTAATAAGGTTTTAAGCTTTTGGAAGAAGCTTTAGCAAATGAAAGTGAATTAAAACCAAACTAAAACCCACTTAACCATATATCATGTCATGGAAGCACAAATGAAGGGGAGGGTGCCAAGTGTAGGTGAGAGGGAATGATTTGTCTAATTTTAATTGGTTGTGCACTATTCATGAATTGACACATTACGACGATGTATTAATTCCAACGTGCAAACTTTGTTTTACTCTCCTGGCCACGCTTTAACTCCAAAAATAACGAAATTTGGAATCTTGCTACCTTATGGAATTACGGTTCCAATGAAGCTAGCCACGTTGAATTTGGAGACCATTCGAAAAATGATCTTATTTTCATCTTAAATTGAAATCTGGTTGAATTTTCAGCTTACATTTACATATCGTTCTCTCACGTACAAACTCCATTTGACTTGAAATTTTGGATTCTACCTTATTTCGATATTATGGATCCAATAAAAGTTGTTTCGTCGGTTTTTGAGACTATCTTAAAAATGGTCTGTTTTCAAGTGATCGATATAGCTTTTAAGATATTGATTTTTAAATTCATACTTATAAATCAAATTAGTAATTTTACTGAGCTTGTTCTAAGTTGATTAAAATATAAAAATGAAATTTAAAATTGTTCTCAAATTTTATTGAGCAAAAATTAGCAATTTATATTCAAAATTCAATAAAATAGATTTAATAAAAATTTTAAATTGGTTCTGAAATTCCAGGTTGTTACAACTGCGCTATATAATAAGAGGTCTAAATGTGGTGGGTACGGGCGCGTTCCGACGGGACGATGAGCGTGCATTGTGTCAATTGGGGAAGATAAGCCGTTGTAATGCCTGTGATTAACGGTTATTCCTTTTTGTTGATGGGTTCTGGATTGATAACCCCAGATTCCATAGTTGGCATAGGCTATCACATTATGGTTATAGGAGTCGATCGACAGGTAGAAATTAGGTAACGCCAAATTATGACATCTTGGTAGTTGATGTAGCAATCTTGGATATGAATGAGAAGCTCATCTTTATTCATACTTAACTTTGCTTACTTCTTTTACACTTTTATGCCTATGTCCTTGAAATTATTTGTCCGTATAATGCTTCCTTAACTTATGCTCATGCTAGAAATTACTAGAACTCACCAGACATATGTCTAACCTAGTTTGTTTTCTCCTTTTATTTTCCTCCCCCCTTCCCCCCATGTTCGCAGGGTAGATGGTCTCAGCAGTGATTCTTGGTTTTTCTTTTCAACTTAGATTCATACTCATGTATTGGTTTATTTCTCAATTTTTGGCTATTGTATTGATATTTGAGAGGGATGGTTTTACTTATGTATTATGGTTTTCCATGAGACAGTGTATTTGGTTTTATGTTAATGAATATTTAGTTTTTATGAAATGTAATAAGCACTATGATTTGACTTGCTTTATTAAATGATATTTTAAATTTTCCATTATGTTTTATATTTCTATCTTGTGAATTTTAGTCTCTGTGTTGTTAGGTTATACCTAAGCGCTTTACAAACCTTAACGCATCCTCATATGGGTGACATTAATGGGTGTGAGGTGTTTCATTTGGTATCCGAGCCTAAGGTTGCAAGATCAGAGAAAAGTTTTTTGAAAAAAATTATTTTTAAAGTAAAGTATTTTCAAATAAAACTTGTTTTTGGAAAATATCCCTCAAATCAATTACAATATTCCCTTGATTCATTTTTGAATTCGTGTCTCTTTCTTTTTAGCATTTCTAGGGCTCCCAGCTTTCCTGAGGGTGTTCCCATCCATAAATATGTTGAAGCTACAATGCCTACTGAAGGGCAACGAAATGCTGCACCTCCAGCTATAACAGCGGTAGTTCCACCGAATCCAGTGACTAACTTCTCTAAGCTCTATAAGGATTTTTTCCTATGGGAAGAAAGCCATTTCTTGAATCGTAGAGTTTTGTTGATGCTTGTAATTAGCTTAGAGAGATCGATCATGTATTTGGATTATTAGTGCTTGACGATGGGAGGAGGATTCAGTTGGCCGCTTGGCAGCTGAAAGAGGAGGCTTGTATTGGTGGTAAGTGGCCGAAGTAGAGTGTGCTTTAAGACATGGGATAAGTTCAAGGATAAGTTCGAGAAGAAGTTCTTATCGCAAGCTGAAGAAGGGATGCGCGCAATTGGAGAGACTCTTGAGTTTGAGATAAGGTGATAAGTTGGTTAAGGAGTATGTGAATAGCTTTAATGAGTTAGCAAGATTTGGCTTGGATCCAGTTAATACTGCACATAAGAAAGCATTAAGTTTTGCGAGGGGCTTAACCAACCCCTCCAAAGGCTAGCATTGACACACATTCCTATGGGTGCGACTTTTGAGACTTTTGTGGAGATGGATCTTATGCACGATGATGGAAAGGAGAGTACTCTGAAGGCTAAGACCGAGGTTTCCAAGACAAGTTTTGAGAAGAAAAGGTGGTGGCCCAAGAAAGGAGGAAAGAAAAAGGGAGAGAAACTGGATAAAGCATAGATTAATAAGGAAGTGAAGTGTCATGGATGGGGTATGATAGGCAGTTCGTCAGAAATTGCAAGAAAATGACTAATACGTGTGCTTGCTTTCAGTGCGGATAGATGGGACATTATAGCAGACAGTTCCATTGGGAGCAAGGACATGGAGCAGGTTCATGCACTTGAGGCGAATCAGAACGGTGGTAGTGGTCAGGACAGAGGTAGGAAGGTCACTGTAGAAGGTTTAATTTCTCTTTTCTACTTTCCCATTAGTGCTTTGTTCAATTCCGTTGCTTCTCATTCTTTCATATCTAGATCTATTGTTGATAATCTACACCTAGGTACTTTATAGTTTCTAATCCAGCAGTTGTCTCAAATCCCATAGGAGATGTGACATCATATGTCTTTTAGTGTCACTATTTAACAGAATGCATTAAGTTCCATGAAGCGTTATAGGTAAACAGAACAAAATCTCACAAGATAGATATGTATAATAGTAGTGGAAATTTAGAACTTTATTTTCCGATAGAAAACATCGTGGTCTCAAAATCCAGTTACAACATCAGGCTAAAATACTGGAACAAAATACATCACATAAAAACATCTATCTTGAACAAAAAATCATCAGAGTGCAGAAATGAAAAATCGTAATCCCCATAAGTAGCCATAAACAAGTAGTCAAAGCAATACATCGAAGCAAATCCAAAATCCAAGCAGAAACAGAAGAAAGAGTCCTAATGAAGACTGAGCGTTCCCACCCTAAGAACCTAGGTGGGTGGAAAAGGAAGAGAGAGAAAAGGAAACAAAACGGGTCAGACATAAAGTTTGGCGAGTCCAGTGAATTTTAGCTTATATAGAAGTAGAAGTATCATAACAGGCATACAAACAGGATGAGAGATAACAGTACCGTATAACAGGTATGAACAGGCTGAACAAAATAAGAAGAATGAAAAAAAGTATATTATGCTTCTCAAATACATTTCTCTACACCAATACTAGTATACCGGATTAAGTGTTTTCCAATTACTAAATAGAAACAGAATAATTCCAATAGAAACATATGACAGACTTTGGTGTGCTTCAAGAAACGGGCTTTATCCTAAATAGAAATAATAGGTACCTAAACAGAAATAACGATTGTTACCCCAAACAGAAATAATAGGTACCTAAACATGACTAGATGTACCCTAATTACTACTCCTAGCGATCGGCTCCCTACCACGTAAATACCCTGTGTCGGCCCCACAGTATGATGTGTTACATCCTAAGGTGGCAACCACCAGAAGGACACAGACTTATTTATAGGTGTTATGGCGGCTTATTTTCCTAAGCAAGCCAGACCCATGCACGCACATTACTCCGTTGGAACGCTCTATCAGAACAGCTCCACCCAATTGAACCTCTTATAATCAGTTCGGTAAGTGTGCCTTGACCCCTACCTAGTGTGGGGTCTCCATTTAATACCAGAATGGATTACCGACTGATACGAGCCCCACACAACAAATGACATAAGCCACCCTTTAGGCTTGTATCCCCAGTAACTAGGATTATGACAAGTTATGCCTAACATATTAACATGACCGCATAACCCCAACGGATAAAACATGTTAAGTTTAGCGGTTTTGTGACACCCCACGTCCGTTAATGTCACTCACTAAGGGAATGCATTAAGTTTCGTGAAGCGCTATAGGTAAACAGAAACAGAACTATTACAAGACAAATATAAAAGCAACTGCGGAATTTATATTTCAAACATAAGTCATAACATCGTGGTCCAAAAATACCGTAAGTCTAATGTAACAACCCGTATTTTCAATAACCTGTTATAACATAAATCGAGGCAGAATTTATTCTAAAATCTGAATCAAGGGAAACGGGCTGTGCCATTGCGTTCGTCTCGGAAAAATACGCGAAATAGAGTCCGAGTTTTCGAAAATCGGAGTCCGTATGAAGAAGATATGGACGAACGAAGTTAGGCAGAAAAACCGAAAATCAAGCCAGAATGCACTGGCGCACTTGTGAAGTGCGCCAGCACAAAAATACACTGGCGCACTTGGGAAGTGCGCCCGTGTCGAGCCAGAAACCTGCACAGCTTTCTGGCTTGACCCTGGCTGGCTTGGTGCACCTGTTTTGGTTCTCCGGTCTGTTCTGCTGGCCTATGACGATTTTTGATGGTTTAGATCTAAACTAGGGTTAATCCTATGGCCTAAACTAACCTAAACTTCTATAAAAGGACCCCTAAACCTAGCCTAAATCATCATTAATCATTCATACAACTAAACTATGGCAAAATCAATCCTCTCATGGCCTCCACTCTCTTCATAAAATTCCTAAGTCATTTCTATGAGAGATTTTCCATGCATACAAGTGTTTTCAAGCTTGTATGAGCATCATTAGCTTGCATTCAAGTCAAGTTTCTATATTTGCATCATAAAGAAAGAGTTTTGATCATTTTGGCTCAAGGGTTTTTCTATTAGAGCTTGCATTTTGGGTTTAATTGATTGCATAAGGGCTTTGTCATATTTCCTAAGCATTGTAAGCCCTATTCTACTTTCATACTTAAACTCTAAAGTTAGATGTATGATATGCAAGTTTATATGCAAGTTTGCTATGCTATGATATGCAAGTTCATCATGTTATGTTATGCAAGTATGCCATGTCATGATATGCAAGTTTATCGTGTTATGTTATGCAAGTTTGATATGCAAGTTTGTCATATGATATGCAAGTTATGTTATGCAAGTTTGGGTTGAACATTTTGTTCATGCTATCATGTTATGCAAGCTTATCTTGGGTTTATGAACATAAAGCTTCAAGCTTTATGCCAAAGGTTGCATTTTGGCAACATGTAAGTTATCATATCTCTTATGATAACTTGCATGTGAGGCTAGATGCGAACTTATGGCCATTTCTACATGTCATTTAGCACCATGTATCACCAATATGCCAAGTTTGGTTTTATGCATGCTTTTGAGGCCTAAAAATGTAATATGCAAGTATATGAACATATGTCCATTTCATATGCCACCATGTTGAACTTGTGGCTTCAACACCTTTATGTCATGATTATGCCAAGTTCCCTCTTTTTATCCTTTATGCGCTATTGCGATATGTAAGCGATGGGATTGCGTTTGGGGTTGGGTAAACTTAAAAGACATAAAAACATAAGTTTGGGAATTTACCTATTAAGTTAGGTCTACCCTTTGGGAATTTACCTATTAAGTTAGGTCTACCCAAATGCTTGAAAATTTGTAACATGTTTTGGAAACATGATGGACATGACACTTAGAAAAGATAAGTGTGACCAACTCGAGGTTGGGTTGAGTTTGTAGCGTAAACCTACCCGGAACCGACTGGCTTAACTAGTTGCTACAAACAATAGGACCCAATGTGAGAAGTTGGCCATGTTGTACCTTGGACCCGAGGTTAGACCAAGTTGTGGTGTAAAGCTACCCGGACCCGCCCGGCTTAACTAGTAACCACAACAAGGTCTAATGTGAGAGGTTAAGGCATATTAAATTAATTAATGCCTCGTGATTAGGGTTAAGTCATGGTCCACTTAATACTTAACCAATTTGGGCTTGGTAGATTAATCAGGGTTAAGTCGTGAACTCATCGTTACACTTAACCAAGTTAATCCATGATTAGCATGAGGGTTAAACCGTACTTAACCCACTAGAAAATCCTAGCAATGGGGGCCCACTCCACAGTAATCCCCAAAAATTGGTATCATTAAGGCCCTAGGGACTAGGCTAGTGAGGGGGCACGATTACTGGGCTGGAGGTAAGCGACCAAATAAACGACGGCCGGGTGGTACGCCGATGTAGTTCCGGACGGACTATGGTCGTGCACGTAGTCCGTATTTGGAGAAGTCACCCATGGGTACCAGTAGATCGAGACTGTGCACTCATGTTTATGGTGTCCAGGGGTTGGCACCCTAGGGCTTGATACGCCCGAAGGGTGGACCTGGCACAGTTCTACTACAATTATGTTTGGGCCGTATTGACACCAACACGTGACGAGTTAGGCTTAGGGAGCCGATCGACTAGACCGTTTGGTTAGACCTTGTATTAGGGTCATTTCATGTTATTGGGCCAAAGCTTGGACCAAGGGATCAATACTTGTATATTCAAGTCATGTTAGTTTGCTAGTACACCTGTGGTGCAAAAACCTTAATCCTGATTATGCGATGACACCTTTATCTACCTTGTTAGTAAATCATCATGCTAGTATGTTGTTATCCTTATGTTCATCCCTGCTTCTCATGACAGTTAACTTTATCAGTTTACATTGATTGTAGTAGGGCTTACTCAGTCTTTTTGACTGACCTGTTTTCTTTCGCCTCTTTTCTTCCGTTCCCCCCCTCCCCCAGGTTCTCAGGGTGGGAATATTGGAGCTTAGCTTGGATTTCTGATCGCTTGCTTGTGGGAGTTTAGCTCATGTACGGTCTTGACATGAAGCTAGCTATGGTTATCACTTATTTTGGGGATAGTACTTATGTATTTCAGTTTTTCAGTAATGTTGTTTTTATCTAGACTTGTGTACTTGGAAAGTTAACATTATGTTGTACCAGACTTGTTTTGAAATGGTTTGAAAATCTTCCGCTGATTTATCTATGTTATTTACTCTGTTTACATATATACATATGTTCTTGTTCTGCCTTGATATATCATTATGCATGTTTACTTGATTCAAACGCCCCTCCAAAGTTAGAGTGCTTGCAAGAGACACCCTGGCGGAGGCGGGGTGTTACATCTAAAACCACATAAAACCCATTACAATAGTGTAAACCTCTGTCTTATACCATCAGAGTGCAGAAAATACATAAAAAGCATAATTCTTAAATGAAACAAAGCCATAGTTGCAAAGATATAAACTGAGCAATACTTCAAAAGTGAAAAATGCATGTACATGCTAATATAATACACACGTATTGTGTAATATGGTGTATAACACACAAGCATGAAATAATAGCTAATCACAGATATATATAAAATAGTAGTTGCAATAAACTAGAAAAATCACACCAATGATTTTTATACTCGTTCGGAGCACTGTCCTACGTCCAGTCCCAGACTTCTATTTGGATTTTCACTAACAACCACCTCACTTCACATAGAGGAACAGGTATACAACACCCGAGCAGACGAACGAGATTTCATGCCTCTAACAATACCGAGGACTTTAACACGTGCCTCTTACAACACCGAGGACTTCAACTGAGATGAATATACTTTGTTGTTGACAGTGTGTGTTCTTGACAACACGATTTTGTCACTTTTAGTACAAACTTCCTACAATCTTATCCTTAAATAACATATTTGTGTATATGAAGATTTGGAAGTGGATATCGTATTGAATTAAAAGAATGTTAAATAGATTCTAGGATTCAAAACGATATATGATAGAATATGAGAAATTTGAGCGCTTGAGAGTTCAAGATTGAAATCAAAAGAATAGAAATTAGATTGGTAGAATCTGTGATTTGGAATGATGATTTCATGATGTTTATATAGAGGATAAACAGTTGTAACCCTTTGTGAAGAGTTACAAACAATGGTCATGATTGTTGTTGAAGAGAAAGATAAATATCCTTTAAAAGGTGTCTCTTTGAAAAGTTGCTATCTGGAAGAAAATGGTCGACAGGTCAAAAAGGACCGGTAGACAGGAATTTGAATATATATATTCGATATGTACCCTTGTGCATGTTATCTGTGCATTCTAGGCAGAAACGGTCGACCGTCTGGTTTCTACCGGTCGACTGGTTTATCCCAGATTACACAGTTAAAGTGCACTCATATATTCTTATATATATATTCAAAGATTGGAGGTGTTAGATTATTTGAGGATAGATTTTAACATAAATAACACTACTAACATACCAAATAATCAACCTCTAATGTATAGTACCAATGAATATCTTCTTTTTGTCGACTATGGCGTATCTCTTTGTCAAAAATTAAAACTTATGAAAATCTTGACTCAACATTCTCCCTCTTTTTGATTGATGACAACATAACTCTGAATCTCGCCTTGTATACGATCTCCCCCTAAGATTATGCCTGTAACTGTAAATCTATATTTTCCTGCATATACACTATTAGTACAACCATTCTCCCCCTTTTTGATTGATGACAACATAATTCTGAATCTCCCCTTGTATATGATCTCCCCCTGAGATTGTTCCTGTAACTGTAAATCTATATTTTCCTGCATATACAATCGCCTTTGCGATGATATAGCCTTTTGATATATCTCCAAAAGTAACGGAGCCACCATCTGAGTATGTAATATTTGTCAACAAGTTCTTGTCTCCAGTCATATGTTTTCAGCAACCACTGTCCAAGATCCACTTTCCTCTTTTCCTAAGTGGGACCTGCAAAAAATAAAATTAAGTCCATGGTACCCACTTTTTATGGGGTCCTAAGAGTTAGGTCTTAGGAGTCCAAACCCATATGGGTCCGGTATCCCCTTTATATATATAATTAGAATTAAGATGCATAGAATTCATGAAATGTCGAATATATTTACTCCTAATCAAATTGTTATTTGTTTTAGGAACCCATATTTTGATAGTCTTGACATTTTTCTTTTTAACTTCACAACTTGGCTTGGAATTTAATAAACTAGGATTTTTCTTAGCTTCATCTCTCTTCTTCTTGAGAAGTTTCTTGGTTTCTTGTTTCTTATATCCCAAACCTTGTTTGTTTGAAGCAGGTTGTGAACTTTCAATGATCTTTGTCAAATTTTCTCGACCTTTGTTGAAGTTAGAAACATTTTCAGTAATATCATCTAACTTTGTTTGTAAACTAGCCTTTACCAGGTCCAGAATTTTGACTTTTGCCTTAAGCTCATGATTTTCAGTAGTAAGAGCATCATTGTTCTCTTTTTGAGTTTCAATTTCTTGACTCAAAAGAGATAATTGAGAGTCAATATTAGATGATGATTCTTGAAGTTTTTCAAGTTCTTCTTCTAATATTTTCTTTTCGTCTTTTAACATATCTCGTTCAAACTCCGCTCTACTAAAATCTTCTTCGGCTTCTTTTAATTGTCGTTTTATGTCTTTATATTTAATTATCAATTCGGCATTAATATTAAGTACTTCATCAAATGTATGAATTTGTACCTCATCTTTTGCTACCATGAAACAAACATTTGTTTGTTCATTTTCTGTATCACTTTCACTTTCTGATGAAGATGAGTCTGAATCATCCTATGTAACTGAGAATATTCTTTTCTTTGATTTGTCCTTCTTGTATCTGAATTTGTCATTTTCTGACTTCTTCTTTTGCTCCGGACAATCCTTGTGCATGTGCCCTTTTTGTGGTAGTTGAAACATTCTATAGCGGATGAAGATGGTTTATTTGATCCAGTTTTCTTTTTGTTATATCGACTAGCTTTTCGTTGTTTCAAGAATTTTTTGAAACCTTTTGCAATGAATGCTAGGTCTTCATCTTCAGAATCTGATTCATCTTCATCTTTTTCTACATGAAATGCTATATTTTTCTTTTCTTCTTTCTCTTCCTTTCTAGTTGCAAATTATCTTCATAGGGCATTAGATTTCCTATCAATTCATTTGGCTTCATGAAGGAAAGGTCATTAGCTTCTTCAATTGCTAGTACTTCTCCTTTCCATTCACTAGTCAGAGAATGTAGGACTGCCGAAACAACATCAAAGTCTGAATATATTTTTCCTAAACCAATAAGTGCATGGTGAATAGTTTGAAACCGTGAATATATATATCATTGATTGTCGCCTTCATTTTGAAATTGACTTTTCAGCATGGCTATTTTGGCTTATTTAACCTTGTTAGTACCTTCACGAGTAGTTTTCAACGTTTTCCAAATTTGATATGTAGTGGTGCAGATACTAACACTGTTATATTCATTTTGGTCTAATGCACAAAACAACATGTTTATTGCATTTGCATTTACGGCTGCTGCCGGTTTCTCAGCCGGCGTCCATTCTGAAAAATCAGTTGTTTGATTCACTATTTCTTTTTGGGTAGTATTACAGGCATCATAGATATTTGATTGCATAAAAATTACATACGTGTTGCCCAATAGTTATAGTTGAGACCACTGAAGAATGGAGATCTTTGTGTCGATTGACCTTCTGTGTAAGTGGAAGTGCTGGTGCTTGCGTTATTTGCCATATTACTAGAATATATCAAATAACTGTGTTACAGTTGTATGAAGACCTTGCTCTGATACCAAATGAAAAATGCGTGTACATGCTAATATAATACACAAGGATCGTGTAATATGGTGTATAACACACAAGTATGAAATAATAGCTAATCACACACACACACACACATATATATATATATATATATATATATAATAGTAGATGCAGTAAATTAGAAAAATCACACTAGGGATTTTTATATTGGTTCGAAGCACTATCCTATGTCTAGTCCCATACTTCTATCTGTATTTTCACTAACAACCACCTCACTTCACCCGGAGGAACAAGTATACAACACCCAAGTAGACGAACGGGATTTCATGCCTCTAACAACACTGAGGACTTCAACACATGCCTCTTACAACGCCGAGGACTTCAACTGAGATGAATATACTTTGTGGTTGACAGTATGTGTTCTTGATAACACAATTTTGTCACTTTTAGTACAATCTTCCTATAGTCTTATTCTCAAATAATATATTTGTGTATATGAAGATTTGGAAGTGGATATCGTATTGAATCAAAAGAATGTTAAATAGATTCTAGGATTCAAAACGATATATGATAGAATATGAGCAATTTGAGCGCTTGAGAGTTCAAGATTGAAATCAAGAGAATAGAAATTAGATTGATAGAATTGGTGATTTGGAATGATGATTTCATGATGTTTATATAGAGGATAAACAGTTGTAACCCTTTGTGTAGAGTTACAAACAATGGTCATGATTGTTGGTGAAGAGAAATATCCTTTAATGAAAGAAGGTGTCTCTTCGAAAAGTTGCTATCTGAAAGAAAACGGTCGATAGGTCAAAAAGGAACAGTAGATAGGAATTTGAATATATATACGTTATGTACCCTTGTGCACGTTATCTATGCATTCTGGGCAGAAACGGTCGACTGCATGGTTTCAACCGGTCGACCGGTTTAGCCCAGATTGCACAATTAAAGTGCACTCATATATTCTTATATATATATATATATATATTCAAAGATTGGAGGTGTGAGATTATTTGAGGATAGATTTTAACATAAATAACACTACTAATATACGAAATATTCAACATCTAATGTACAGTACCGTTGAATATCTTCTTTTTGTCGATCACGGCTTATCTCTTTGTCCGAAATCAAAACTCTATGAAAATCTTGACTCAATAAAAAGCTGCTCCAAGCAAGATAATAACGGAGTCCTGAATAAGACAGAGAATTCCAATCCTACGAACTTAGGGAGAGGGGGGGAACGGAGGAAAGAAGAAGGAACAAAAAGGGTCAGACATAAAGTCTGGCAAGTCTATGTAACAACCCGAAAATCTGGGCCAGTTTAAAATTTTTATTTTGGCAATTTTAGCGAATTTTGATTATTTAAAATGAATTATTTTAAATAAAATCGACGGGAAAATTTATTTTGAATATAATTCGAACGTATATATTTTTACGCGTCGTCGCTAGAATATAAATAATTATATATAATTATAAAAGGAATTGAAAATGGCGCGGTAGTTCGATAATTCGATTTCAAACTTCAATTGAATGTACCGGGTGCAAAACAATCCGGATTTTAGTGAAACCAAAAACATTAGGATCTAATTGTGAATATCTTTCCAACGAATTCGAAAAATCGAAATTTGATAGCGGGAATCAAAAGATATGTCCAGTTGAAATTTCTGAATAGTCGCTATGGAATTCAGGCCCTTAAAAATGGAAATTTTGCAAACGACCTCGGATTTCGACGAAACCACTTTTGTTGGATCCGTGATGTCTAGTTATTGCTGGATTCCAAATTTCATAATTTTTCGAATCAATATGCGAGCATGGCAAATGGAAACGTGTTTGACCAGTTTCAGTTGATTTTAATCGACTGGAAAATGGCCATTTTTCTAACGGTCTCAGAATTCGGCGAAATTAGTTTTGTTAGGGCCGTATCGTCAATACGAAGCTAGAAAATATTTTTCGAGAATTTTTAGAGTTAGTATGTAACCCCGGTATTTTGAAATGTACGTTTAAAATTCAATATAGTGATTTAAATGTAAATTTAACGGAAACTGATTGCAACAGCCGAATCAGCCTACGATACATATCCCATTGTGTTCGGAATGGGGGTAAAACGCTATGGACGACAGGCGGTGGACCTCGTTTCGAGGTCGTATGGAAAAGTCAACCTTTTTGAAATTAAATAAATTAAAATATAAATATATATAAACATAACCTAAATTCTAGTTGGTCAAAGTTCTTCTCGTGGTCAACGAGAGTCCTGCGCCCCTCAATGCGATTAACGACGGACGTTCTCCCCAAATAAATCCCCATTATCGTTCGATCCGTTCAACGATGTTGGAAACTTCTAAAGGGAAATGGGGGAGCTCAACGAGATCGAGGCGTAGACCGGTGATGATCGGAACTCCTTCACTGTAGCCATCGGAAATCGAGCTCCAACCTGGTTCGCTCACAGGGGTTTTTCAAGGCAAAGGGGGCATCGAGTCTCGTGCTTTCTGGAAGAGGGGGTGGCTCTCGTGAAGGCGGTTGGAGGGAGCATCGACGATGGTGGTTCTAACCACCGTGGCAGCGGCAAAGGGGAAACCCTAGTTCGGAGGTTGGGTTTGAAGAAGGAGCGACTTTCATAAACGATTTACAGAGAAAGGGTATAGTTTTTAATTTAAATCAACTTTATTTGAATCAGATTTTGTTTATATAAATCGGTTTTGTTTAAATCAGTTTTTGTTTATATAAATCAGTTTTAAAAATATATGATAACATTATTCTTTTTCAGTTTTTTTTTGAAATAAAATATATCATTATTTTTAAAGTAGAAAAATTTACTTTGTTTTAAAGTAGAAAAATATACTTTGTTTTTAAAGTAGTAAAACATACATTGTTTTTGAAAAATATAAGATTTTTTTTTTGTAAATAACATTGATTTCAGAATGAAATATTTAAAATAAATACGATGAAATTTTATTTTTAGTTTATAAAAATAAAATAGCGAAGTAAAAATGTGATTTTTATATATTGAACATCGAAGTAAAAATGTGATTTTTATATATTGAATAGCGAAGTAAAAATTCGATTTTTATATATTGAATAGCGAAGTAAAAATTCGATTTTTATATATTGAATAGCGAAGTAAAAATTCGATTTTTATATATTGAATAGCGAAGTAAAAATTCGATTTTTACATATGTAGAGAATGCGGGCAACGAAGGTGACGAAGATGCGATAGCGATGAAGATTTCTATCAATGAAGTGCCGTGGAGCTAGGATAGCTATTTGTGAGAATTTCTCACCTTTCAATTTCATTTTCTAGTTATATATATATACTAGGATGCAGACGGTGTTTAGTAACACCCAACACCCGTCATCCACAGACCATGGATGGCTTGTTTGTTAAATTGTTTGGTTGTGTAGTTGGTTAGACCATTTGGTTTGAATTAAATTGTTTGGTGAATTGAATGAATTTGATTGATGTGTGAATGGCGTGGGCCTTCACTGGACCGGGGATTAGGCTAGGCCTTGTCCCGTTTCTAGTATCGTGCCGTTATGCCGCCGAAATTTTCTAAAATAAGTTAGAAAAATAAAAATAAAAATAAAAATATCATTTCATTTAAAGAATGAACTGAATAGAAATTCATATGTTGGAATAAAATGTTTTATCGTTAAAAATATAATTTTTAACGGGAATGTGAATAAATAAATATTCATTTACAAACCAGACGGTTCGTTTATGTACACCGATTTGAAGGACATTGATTGGGACGATAAATTTTACACATCGCCCAACTGCACAAATAAAATATGTGTTTGATTGTTTGAAACCCCACACGGGTGTTGGGATGAAATTTGAAGTTCACTCATCCTGATTGATTAAATATGTCGATCGATTGATTGACAGGCTGTTATAAGCGTTAGATATCTATATTTGATGTTTATGCAGTGTAGTGCACTTTGGTTGATGGTTGATTATTTTTCAATGCTATTATATACGTGTGATGTATGAAAATCCATATAATTAATGTTATATGGTGATTGATTGGGCCTCATTCCAATCTAGAAAATAAAGAATATTATAACATAAAAGTTCATGTGTTGACTGTACTCACTCGTTGAGATTAGTCATGTGTTGAACGAAATATTTTAATAATAAAATTTGCATCTTTATCAATATAAAATAAAAGTTCATGTGTTGACTGTACTCATTCGTTGAGATTAGTCATGTGTTGAACGAAATATTTTAGTAATAAAATTTACATCTTTATCAATATAAAATAAAGGTTCATGTGTTGGCAGTACTCATGCATTGAGATTGGTCATGTGTTGAACAAAATATTTTAGTAATAAAATTTCCATCTTTATCAATATAAAATAAAGGTTCATGTGTTGACAGTACTCATCCATTGAGATTGGTCATGTGTTGAACGAAATATTTTGATAATAACAACTATTTTGAAAAAGAAATATTTGAAATAGAATATTTGAAAATAGAAATTTATGAAGCCGTGTTGATTAGATTGACGCCATTTTGACGTAAACGATATTTATATCGATTTTATTCATTTTGAAATGAATTGAATTGAAAACGATTTTGAAATGAATTGAATTGAAAACGATTTCGAAATGAATTGAATTGAAAACGATTTCGAAATGAATTGAATTGAAAACGATTTCGAAATGAATTGAATTGAAAACGATTTCGAAATGAATTGAATTGAAAACGATTTCGAAATGAATTGAATTGAAAACGATTTCGAAATGAATTGAATTAAAAAACGATTTCGAAATGAATTGAATTGAAAACGATTTCGAAATGAATTGAATTGAAAACGATTTCGAAATGAATTGAATTAAAAACGATTTCGAAATGAATTGAATTGAAAACGATTTCGAAATGAATTGAATTGAAAACGATTTCGAAATGAATTGAATTGAAAACGATTTCGAAATGAATTGAATTGAAAACGATTTCGAAATGAATTGAATTGAAAACGATTTCGAAATGAACTGAATTGAAAACGATTTCGAAATGAATCGAATTGAAAACGATTTTGAAATGAATTGAATTAAAAACGATTTCGAAATGAATTGAATTAAAAACGATTTCGAAATGAATTGAATAGAAAACGATTTCAAAATGAATTGAATTGAAAGCGAATTGAAATGAATTCAAATTGAATTGAAATTTGAATTGAATAGAAATGAATTTTAAAACGAATTTATAAATCAAAATTTAATTTTGATTTGAATTGAAATGGAAGTTGAAATTGTTTTTGAAACGAATTTAAAAACTATTTATATAATTCGTTTTAAATAGAAATCGACGAAATATGTATTATATATATATAATATAATGGCCTGAATAGAACGCGCCGCGCCGCGGCAGTTCGTTATTTTCGACCATTTATTTCAAACGGACATTACGGAAGATCCGACCGTCGGATTCTCCTAAAACTGGAACCGTTGGGTTCGTATCGAAAAGAGCTTTCTAACGAATATTAGAAATTTGAAATCTAACGGTTGGATTTGGAATTATGTCCAAATCAAATTTGAAAAAGGTCGCTGTAAGTGCAGTTCGATGGCCGTTGTTGGAAATCGACTGTACGGGCCTTGATAAAATTATTAAAAATAGTAATAATTTGTGTAAAATCATAAGAAATGATTTGAGAAGAATTGGGATGAAAAACTCCATATTTGAAAAGATAAAAATAGATTTTTATCGAAGTAAACTAGTTTTGAACTAGAATTATAATTCTATTTATTTTTAAATAAATAAATTGAATTCGAAAGGGTTTTAAAAATAACCAGAATTTCCAATGATTGCATTGGAGTGGATTTGAATCGAAATTGTCTTCGGAATATTTCGATGTTGGAATTCGTGATTATACAGATGTTGTCATGGAAATTTGAAAGATATATATTTATATCGTTATTTCCAATATGACATTCGTTAATCGTAGAATTTGATATTGAATATAAGCCGATATATTTTCTATTCAGAACCTTATATTGAATATCAAATGTGATTTGGGTTTGTCGTGAATGGTGTCTTCACTAACACTGTTCTTGAACCTAGTTGAGAAAAGATTAAATCTTTTTATTTAGATTTAATGAAGTGTACCAATTAAATGATATTTAATTGGAATTGAATTGGAATGATTTTTGGGTTTATCGTGAACAGTGTTTTAAATAACACTTGTTCTTTAACCCGATAATTAATGGAATGATTTTTGGGTTTATCATGAACAGTGTTTTAAATAACACTTGTTCTTTAACCCGATAATTAATGGAATGTGATTTTGGGTTTATCGTGAACCGTGTTTTAAATGACACTGATTCTTTAACCCAGTCGAAGATTAAAACTAAGTGGAGTTTTAATGAATCTTTAATTAGATTGAAATGATCGAGAATGGAGTATCACCAGTTTTGCTCTAGGCAATAGTTAAATCTTTAATTAGATTCGAACGTGAAATGGTAATTGAATTTACCGATAACACCGTGGTGTTAGATATGAAGTACTACCAGTTTTACTTCATGGGATGAATAGGTTGGGATTGGGAAATTAAAACCAACGATTACTTCGGTAAGGTTCGTTAATCCCGACTAGTTTGAATTGATATTCAAAAGTATATTAAAGAATAAATTCAAGGAATTTATCTTGGATAAAATTAATGGGAACCTTTCCCTATGAATGTGAAATTTAGAAACTAACTGTCGGTTAGCTAAGCAGAATGGTTTTCTGGATATTGATCTGATGTTGGTTTCGGCCTTCGGGGTTAATATTTGGGAGGTTATTCTCTTGATTAATTTACAGTTAGTGACTGATGAATTGGAATGAGGTGTATGTTGTGTTTGTGTAACACTTATTTAAAATATACGCGAGTTATTCGGAAAGACCGGGTTTATCCCATTCTGAATAACTGATACGACGATAAGTCGAAGATGAAGACGATGGTCGAAGATCGGAAGTCTTCACGTCGTTTGGGTGATTACTGATGATCTTGATTGGGCTGTACACCCAAGAAGATGGAAACAGTTGGTGATCGTCCAGAC
The DNA here is from genome assembly GCA_030737875.1 of Allium sativum. Lineage (NCBI taxonomy): Eukaryota > Viridiplantae > Streptophyta > Magnoliopsida > Asparagales > Amaryllidaceae > Allium > Allium sativum. The sequence goes on along the minus strand of CM060909.1, from coordinate 670,251,864 downwards.
GTACTTGGAGATCGATGGATATGCGGGGTACTAGGTGCCTCCGGTTTCGTTCAGACCTAGAACGGACTTGTAAATGGACTGTGTGTCTGACATTGGATTTTAATCCGTGTGATTGATCTCTATTAAACATATATCTGTTTGGCGGCGGATAATTTATTCTCTTGCTTAACGCCCTTCTCTGAGACGTACGAGCTCAGGGGTTATATATTGGTGGATATCAATCGCATGGAGTGAATTGCCTGTGTGGCATGCATAAGTGGCAAATGATCAAGGCTTATGTTGAAAAGCAAAGTCTTGTGGTTGATTATCGAAGCACGGCCTTTGTGGCGTAGCTTTGTGTAACGTTTACTTCGCGAGTTTCACACCCGGTATGGACCAAAAACGGGAGACGGACCTCAGGGAGGGCATGCGTTTCTTTCTAGTTAGGAGTGGCGTCAGTGCTTGAACTGGCTGACGAGTTTGACTCATGTGGATGTTACTTATTATTACTTGCTGAAAAGCGAGGCGCCTCGTGATATCGGTTTCGGCCGATGCTTCTGGTCGGCTGACGGGCCAGGCTTACGCCCCAAAGGGCGGGGAAACGCAGTGTTCAGGCATAATAATCCACATCGGTGGACCGGCCCTGACGATCCATGGGGCAGTTGCGGCTGTTCCTGAGACACGGGCTAGAGCGTCTCGAATCGGTAGAGGATCTTGCCCCTAGCCTCGGTTCATACCATAGATGATAACCCAACTTCCAATACGACGTCTTGCGGTTTTGATTGTAAACATTATATATGGCGACATAGTGTTATGGGGCATTCATGCCGCCTATGATTGATACTTATGATTTGAAGTTGATTTATACACTATGCACTTATAATAGTATCAAACGATTTGTTTTAACCGTATCAAGCATTCTTTGGCTGTTATAAGGGAAAACCCTATCCTCGGCTACGTTGCATTGTGTGATGGGACCTGGGTCTTATAACAGCTTCATTTTTCTTTATTTAGCATTGCGCTGTTTGTTATATGCACTGGTATTCTTGGGAGGAAACCCGTTCCGTGTTATACGGCGTGGTCCCTTGATTTACCTAATGATTTAAAATAAAGATTAATAACTGTTTTAGTTCTCACACCAGTCACATGACTGACCTGGAGTTTATTGTTTTAACCTAAACTCTGGGTGCCCCTATTTTCGACACGGGCAGCTAGTAGTTTTGGTTTTGCAGATTTATATTCACAGGATCCTGGTTTACAGCTGGAATGATATCCGGAAAGCTTTGTATCCGTATATCTCTTCTAGTTGTGTATTGTATTATTTTCCGCTGCTATGTATTTAAATGTAATTTAAATCTCTGATATTTCTGTGTAATATTTATTTGTTTATACTCTGTATATTCTTGTAATCTGATGCATTGTTGTAATATACAGTGAAACGTTCTTTTGTATGTATTCTGTTGCGGCTTGTTCTCGAACTATCCGTGCTTTCCTTTACGGGGAAGTTACGGGTTTTCACAGTTGGTATCAGAGCTTTGGTTTACAAAGCTTAGAGAACAAGACACATTAGAACCATATGAAAGAATTCATCAGATATTGGATTAGTAATATCCAACGAGAATGACTCGTTAGAGATGGGATCCGTAGTATCCTAGAACGAGTGTGAAGAGTTTTTTTTTTTCAAATGAAAACAAATTTTGTTTTGAAAATTTAAATCAATTATTCGTATTTGATTATTTATTTATATTGATGTGGACAATCCAGAATATATAGATTTTGCGTATACGTCTGATCCGCGTGTATTCAAAGTTTTAATATATTGGATAGATATAGCATCACACTCTAGTCGCCCGAAGATGATATTGATGATAGCGATCGCATCATCAACATTTATGTTCGAGTTTCGAAGGTGTGATTTTCTATATATTTCCATTAGACTGGTGTGAGAACCAAAACTAATATAGCTAGAATACATTGTTGTGATTTGGCATCAAAACATGATTTTCTGTACATATATCAAAATTATGAATTTTAAATGTTAAATTCACTAATTGATTGATGTTTGTGTTGTTTGTTTATTTGTTTGCTAATTATGAACCATTTAGCCTAATTGAATCAAATATTAAATTATATTGAAAATTGGTCGCATTTGCTTGCATATACATACACTTACATTGAACAGGTCGTAGTAAGGAGGCTAGAGCAGAGAATAAAATTTGTTTGCCCGACAAATAGGTACATGTTTACTACATAATTTACTGTTTTGTTTGGGTGATGATGATTTTATGAGCCTATTGGCTAGGCGCTTGGCTTTTTCTTTTTCTTTTTGAGATTAGAAGGACCGGGGAAGCTATTTGAAATTCCCCGATGCTCCCATTGCAGGGGAGGTTATGGCGAAATTTTTGAAAATTCTCAGAAACTGAAAAGTTGGAGAATGGAAGCCAGATCGAACGTAGAGTTGATTAATCAAACCACTTTCGGCTTTGTTCCTTTTCGGGGACGAAAAGTTTTAAGTGGGGGAGATTGTAACAACCCGAAAATCTGGGCCAGTTTAAAATTTTTATTTTGGCAATTTTAGCGAATTTTGATTATTTAAAATGAATTATTTTAAATAAAATCGACGGGAAAATTTATTTTGAATATAATTCGAACGTATATATTTTACGCGTCGTCGTTAGAATATAAATAATTATATATAATTATAAAAGGAATTGAAAATGGCGCGGTAGTTCGATAATTCGATTTCAAACTTCAATTGAATGTACCGGGTGCAAAACAATCCAAATTTTAGTGAAACCAAAAACATTAGGATCTAATTGTGAATATCTTTCCAACGAATTCGAAAAATCGAAATTTGATAGCGGGAATCAAAAGATATGTCCAGTTGAAATTTCTGAATAGTCGCTATGGAATTCAGGCCCTTAAAAATGGAAATTTTGCAAACGACCTCGGATTTCGACGAAACCACTTTTGTTGGATCCGTGATGTCTAGTTATTGCTGGATTCCAAATTTCATAATTTTTCGAATCAATATGCGAGCATGGCAAATGGAAACGTGTTTGACCAGTTTTAGTTGATTTTAATCGACTGGAAAATGGCCATTTTTCTAACGGTCTCAAAATTCGGCGAAATTAGTTTTGTTAGGACCGTATCGTCAATACGAAGCTAGAAAATATTTTTCGAGAATTTTTAGAGTTAGTATGTAACCCCGGTATATTGAAATGTACGTTTAAAATTCAATATAGTGATTTAAATGTAAATTTAACGGAAACTGATTGCAACAGCCGAATCAGCCTACGATACATATCCCATTGTGTTCGGAGTGGGGGTAAAACGCTATGGACGACAGGCGGTGGACCTCGTTTCGAGGTCGTATGGAAAAGTCAACCTTTTTGAAATTAAATAAATTAAAATATAAATATATATAAACATAACCTAAATTCTAGTTGGTCAAAGTTCTTCTCGTGGTCAACGAGAGTCTTGCGCCCCTCAATGCGATTAACGACAGACGTTCTCCCCAAATAAATCCCCATTATCGTTCGATCCGTTCAACGATGTTGGAAACTTCTAAAGGGAAATGGGGGAGCTCAACGAGATCGAGGCGTTGACCGGTGATGATCGGAACTCCTTCACTGTAGCCATCGGAAATCGAGCTCCAACCTGGTTCACTCACAGGGGTTTTTCAAGGCAAAGGGGGCATCGAGTCTCGTGCTTTCTGGAAGAGGGGGTGGCTCTCGTGAAGGCGGTTGGAGGGAGCATCGACGATGGTGGTTCTGACCACCGTGGCAGCGGCAAAGGGGAAACCCTAGTTCGGAGGTTGGGTTTGAAGAAGGAGCGGCTTTCAGAAACGATTTACAGAGAAAGGGTATAGTTTTTAATTTAAATCAACTTTATTTGAATCAGATTTTGTTTATATAAATCGGTTTTGTTTAAATCAGTTTTCGTTTATATAAATCAGTTTTAAAAATATATGATAACATTATTCTTTTTCAGTTTTTTTTTGAAATAAAATATATTATTATTTTTAAAGTAGAAAAATTTACTTTGTTTTAAAGTAGAAAAATATACTTTGTTTTTAAAGTAGTAAAACATACATTGTTTTTGAAAAATATAAGATTTTGTTTTTGTAAATAACATTGATTTCAAAATGAAATATTTAAAATAAATACGATGAAATTTTATTTTTAGTTTATAAAAATAAAATAGCGAAGTAAAAATGTGATTTTTATATATTGAACATCGAAGTAAAAATGTGATTTTTATATATTGAATAGCGAAGTAAAAATTCGATTTTTATATATTGAATAGCGAAGTAAAAATTCGATTTTTATATATTGAATAGCGAAGTAAAAATTCGATTTTTATATATTGAATAGCGAAGTAAAAAATTCGATTTTTACATATGTAGAGAATGCGGGCAACGAAGGTGACGAAGATGCGATAGCGATGAAGATTTCTATCAATGAAGTGCCGTGGAGCTAGGATAGCTATTTGTGAGAATTTCTCACCTTTCAATTTCATTTTCTAGTTATATATATACTAGGATGCAGACGGTGTTTAGTAACACCCGACACCCGTCATCCACAGACCATGGATGGCTTGTTTGTTAAATTGTTTGGTTGTGTAGTTGGTTAGACCATTTGGTTTGAATTAAATTGTTTGGTGAATTGAATGAATTTGATTGATGTGTGAATGGCGTGGGCCTTCACTCGACCGGGGATTAGGCTAGGCCTTGTCCTGTTTCTAGTATCGTGCCGTTATGCCGCCGAAATTTTCTAAAATAAGTTAGAAAAATAAAAATAAAAATATCATTTCATTTAGAGAATGAACTGAATAGAAATTCATATGTTGGAATAAAATGTTTTATCGTTAAAAATATAATTTTTAACGGGAATGTGAATAAATAAATATTCATTTACAAACCAGACGGTTCGTTTATGTACACCGATTTGAAGGACATTGATTGGGACGATAAATTTTACACATCGCCCAACTGCACAAATAAAATATGTGTTTGATTGTTTGAAACCCCACACGGGTGTTGGGATGAAATTTGAAGTTCACTCATCCTGATTGATTAAATATGTCGATCGATTGATTGACAGGCTGTTATAAGCGTTAGATATCTATATTTGATGCTTATGCAGTGTAGTGCACTTTGGTTGATGGTTGATTATTTTTCAATGCTATTATATACGTGTGATGTATGAAAATCCATATAATTAATGTTATATGGTGATTGATTGGGCCTCATTCCAATCTAGAAAATAAAGAATATTATAACATAAAAGTTCATGTGTTGACTGTACTCATTCGTTGAGATTAGTCATGTGTTGAACGAAATATTTTAATAATAAAATTTGCATCTTTATCAATATAAAATAAAAGTTCATGTGTTGACTGTACTCATTCGTTGAGATTAGTCATGTGTTGAACGAAATATTTTAGTAATAAAATTTACATCTTTATCAATATAAAATAAAGGTTCATGTGTTGGCAGTACTCATCCATTGAGATTGGTCATGTGTTGAACAAAATATTTTAGTAATAAAATTTCCATCTTTATCAATATAAAATAAAGGTTCATGTGTTGACAGTACTCATCCATTGAGATTGGTCATGTGTTGAACGAAATATTTTGATAATAACAACTATTTTGAAAAAGAAATATTTGAAATAGAATATTTGAAAATAGAAATTTATGAAGCCGTGTTGATTACATTGACGCCATTTTGACGTAAATGATATTTATATCGATTTTATTCATTTTGAAATGAATTGAATTGAAAACGATTTCGAAATGAATTGAATTGAAAACGATTTCGAAATGAATTGAATTGAAAACGATTTCGAAATGAATTGAATTGAAAACTATTTCGAAATGAATTGAATTGAAAAAGATTTCGAAATGAATTGAATTGAAAACGATTTCGAAATGAATTGAATTAAAAAACGATTTCGAAATGAATTGAATTGAAAACGATTTCGAAATGAATTGAATTAAAAACGATTTCGAAATGAATTGAATTAAAAACGATTTCGAAATGAATTGAATTGAAAACGATTTCGAAATGAATTGAATTGAAAACGATTTCGAAATGAATTGAATTGAAAACGATTTCGAAATGAATTGAATTGAAAACGATTTCGAAATGAATTGAATTGAAAACGATTTCGAAATGAATTGAATTAAAAAACGATTTCGAAATGAATTGAATTGAAAACGATTTCGAAATGAATCGAATTGAAAACGATTTCGAAATGAATTGAATTAAAAACGATTTCGAAATGAATTGAATTAAAAACGATTTCGAAATGAATTGAATTGGAAACGATTTCAAAATGAATTGAATTGAAAGCGAATTGAAATGAATTCAAATTGAATTGAATAGAAATGAATTTTAAAACGAATTTATAAATCAAAATTTAATTTTGATTTGAATTGAAATGGAAGTTGAAATTGTTTTTGAAACGAATTTAAAAACTATTTATATAATTCGTTTTAAATAGAAATCGACGAAATATATATCATATATATTATATATATAATATAATGGCCTGGATAGAACGCGCCGCGCCGCGGCAGTTCGTGAATTTCGACCATTTATTTCAAACGGACATTACGGGAGATCCGACCGTCGGATTCTCCTAAAACCAGAACCGTTGGGTTCGTATCGAAAAGAGCTTTCTAACGAATATTAGAAATTTGAAATCTAACGGTTGGATTTGGAATTATGTCCAAATCAAATTTGAAAAAGGTCGCTGTAAGTGCAGTTCGATGGCCGTTGTTGGAAATCGACTGTACGTTCCTTGATAAAATTATTAAAAATAGTAATAATTTGTGTAGAATCATAAGAAATGATTTGAGAAGAATTGGGATGAAAAACTCCATATTTGAAAAGATAAAAATAGATTTTTATCGAAGTAAACTAGTTTTGAACTAGAATTATAATTCTATTTATTTTTAAATAAATAAATTGAATTCGAAAGGGTTTTAAAAATAACCAGAATTTCCAATGATTGCATTGGAGTGGATTTGAATCGAAATTGTCTTCGGAATATTTCGATGTTGGAATTCGTGATTATACAGATGTTGTCATGGAAATTTGAAAGATATATATTTATATCGTTATTTCCAATATGACATTCGTTAATCGTAGAATTTGATATTGAATATAAGCCGATATATTTTCTATTCAGAACCTTATATTGAATATCAAATGTGATTTGGGTTTGTCGTGAATGGTGTCTTCACTAACACTGTTCTTGAACCCAGTTGAGAAAAGATTAAATCTTTTTATTTAGATTTAATGAAGTGTACCAATTAAATGATATTTAATTGGAATTGAATTGGAATGATTTTTGGGTTTATCGTGAACAGTGTTTTAAATAACACTTGTTCTTTAACCCGATAATTAATGGAATGATTTTTGGGTTTATCGTGAACAGTGTTTTAAATAACACTTGTTCTTTAACCCGATAATTAATGGAATGTGATTTTGGGTTTATCGTGAACCGTGTTTTAAATGACACTGATTCTTTAACCCAGTCGAAGATTAAAACTAAGTGGAGTTTTAATGAATCTTTAATTAGATTGAAATGATCGAGAATGGAGTATCACCAGTTTTGCTCCAGGCGATAGTTAAATCTTTAATTAGATTCGAACGTGAAATGGTAATTGAATTTACCGATAACACCGTGGTGTTAGATATGAAGTACTACCAGTTTTACTTCATGGGATGAATAGGTTGGGATTGGGAAATTAAAACCAACGATTACTTCGGTAAGGTTCGTTAATCCCGACTAGTTTGAATTGATATTCAAAAGTAGATTAAAGAATAAATTCAAGGAATTTATCTTGGATAAAATTAATGGGAACCTTTCCCTATGAATGTGAAATTTAGAAACTAACTGTCGGTTAGCTAAGCAGAATGGTTTTCTGGATATTGATCTGATGTTGGTTTCGGCCTTCGGGGTTAATATTTGGGAGGTTATTCTCTTGATTAATTTACAGTTAGTGACTGATGAATTGGAATGAGGCGTATGTTGTGTTTGTGTAACACTTATTTAAAATATACGCGAGTTATTCGGAAAGACCGGGTTTATCCCATTCTGAATAACTGATACGACTATAAGTCGAAGATGAAGACGATGGTCGAAGACCGGAAGTCTTCACGTCGTTTGGGTGATTACTGATGATCTTGATTGGACTGTACACCCAAGAAGATGGAAACAGTTGGTGATCGTCCAGACGTACTTGGAGATCGATGGATATGCGGGGTACTAGGTGCCTCCGGTTTCGTTCAGACCCAGAACGGACTTGTAAATGGACTGTGTGCCTGACATTGGATTTTAGTCCGTGTGATTGATCTCTATTAAACATATATCTGTTTGGCGGCGGAGAATTTATTCTCTTGCTTAACGCCCTTCTCTGAGACGTACGAGCTCAGGGGTTATATATTGGTGGATATCAATCGCATGGAGTGAATTGCCTGTGTGGCATGCATAAGTGGCAAATGATCAAGGCTTATGTTGAAAAGCAAAGTCTTGTGGTTGATGATCGAAGCACGGCCTTTGTGGCGTAGCTTTGTGTAACGTTTACTTCGCGAGTTTCACACCCGGTATGGACCAAAAACGGGAGACGGACCTCAGGGAGGGCATGCGTTTCTTTCTAGTTAGGAGTGGCGTCAGTGCTTGAACTGGTTGACGACTTTGACTCATGTGGATGTTACTTATTATTACTTGCTGAAAAGCGAGGCGCCTCGTGATATCGGTTTCGGCCGATGCTTCTGGTCGGCTGACGGGCCAGGCTTACGCCCCAAAGGGCGGGGAAACGCAGTGTTCATGCATAATAATCCACATCGGTGGACCGGCCCTGACGATCCATGGGGCAGTTGCGGCTGTTCCTGAGACACGGGCTAGAGCGTCTCGAATCGGTAGAGGATCTTGCCCCTAGCCTCGGTTCATACCATAGATGATAACCCAACTTCCAATACGACGTCTTGCGGTTTTGATTGTAAACATTATATATGGCGACATAGTGTTATGGGGCATTCATGCCGCCTATGATTGATACTTATGATTTGAAGTTGTTTTATACACTATGCACTTATAATAGTATCAAACGATTTGTTTTAACCGTATCAAGCATTCTTTGGCTGTTATAAGGGAAAACCCTATCCTCGGCTGCGTTGCATTGTGTGATGGGACCTGGGTCTTATAACAGCTTCATTTTTCTTTATTTAGCATTGCGCTGTTTGTTTTATGCACTGGTATTCTTGGGAGGAAACCCGTTCCGTGTTATACGGCGTGGTCCCTTGATTTACCTAATGATTTAAAATAAAGATTAATAACTGTTTTAGTTCTCACACCAGTCACATGACTGACCTGGAGTTTATTGTTTTAACCTAAACTCTAGGTGCCCCTATTTTCGACACGGGCAGCTAGTAGTTTTGGTTTTGCAGATTTATATTCACAGGATCCTGGTTTACAGCTGGAATGATATCCGGAAAGCTTTGTATCCGTATATCTCTTCTAGTTGTGTATTGCATTATTTTCCGCTGCTATGTATTTAAATGTAATTTAAATCTCTGATATTTCTGTGTAATATTTATCTGTTTATACTCTGTATATTCATGTAATCTGATGCATTGTTGTAATATACAGTGAAACGTTCTTTTGTATGTATTCTGTTGCGGCTTGTTCTCGAACTATCCGCGCTTTCCTTTACGGGGAAGTTACGGGTTTTCACAGTTGGTATCAGAGCTTTGGTTTACAAAGCTTAGAGAACAAGACACCTTAGAACCATATGAAAGAATTCATCAGATATTGGATTAGTAATATCCAACGAGAATGACTCGTTAGAGATGGGATCCGTAGTATCCTAGAACGAGTGTGAAGAGTTTTTTTTTTTCAAATGAAAACAAATTTTGTTTTGAAAATTTAAATCAATTATTCGTATTTGATTATTTATTTATATTGATGTGGACAATCCAGAATATATAGATTTTGCGTATACGTCTGATCCGCGTGTATTCAAAGTTTTAATATATTGGATAGATATAGCATCACACTCTAGTCGCCCGAAGATGATATTGATGATAGCGATCACATCATCAACATTTATGTTCGAGTTTCGAAGGTGTGATTTTCTATATATTTCCATTAGACTGGTGTGAGAACCAAAACTAATATAGCTAGAATACATTGTTGTGATTTGGCATCAAAACATGATTTTCTGTATATATATCAAAATTATGAATTTTAAACGTTAAATTCACTAATTGATTGATGTTTGTGTTGTTTGTTTATTTGTTTGCTAATTATGAACCATTTAGCCTAATTGAATCAAATATTAAATTATATTGAAAATTGGTCGCATTTGCTTGCATATACATACACTTACATTGAACAGGTCGTAGCAAGGAGGCTAGAGCAGAGAATAAAATTTGTTTGCCCGACAAATAGGTACATGTTTACTACATAATTTACTGTTTTGTTTGGGTGATGATGATTTTATGAGCCTATTGGCTAGCCGCTTGGCTTTTTCTTTTTCTTTTTGAGATTAGAAGGACCGGGGAAGCTATTTGAAATTCCCCGATGCTCCCATTGCAGGGGAGGTTATGGCGAAATTTTTCGAAAATTTAGGGTGTTAGCCAAATTTTTGAAATTTTTGAAAATTCTCAGAAACTAAAAAGTTGGAGAATGGAAGCCAGATCGAACGTAGAGTTGATTAATCAAACCCCTTTCGACTTTGTTCCTTTTCGGGGACGAAAAGTTTTAAGTGGGGGAGATTGTAACAACCCGAAAATCTGGGCCAGTTTAAAATTTTTATTTTGGCAATTTTAGCGAATTTTGATTATTTAAAATGAATTATTTTAAATAAAATCGACGGGAAAATTTATTTTGAATATAATTCGAACGTATATATTTTTATGCGTCGTCGCTAGAATATAAATAATTATATATAATTATAAAAGGAATTGAAAATGGCGCGGTAGTTCGATAATTCGATTTCAAACTTCAATTGAATGTACCGGGTGCAAAACAATCCGGATTTTAGTGAAACCAAAAACATTAGGATCTAATTGTGAATATCTTTCCAACGAATTCGAAAAATCGAAATTTGATAGCGGGAATCAAAAGATATGTCCAGTTGAAATTTCTGAATAGTCGCTATGGAATTCAGGCCCTTAAAAATGGAAATTTTGCAAACGACCTCGGATTTCGACGAAACCACTTTTGTTGGATCCGTGATGTCTAGTTATTGCTGGATTCCAAATTTCATAATTTTTCGAATCAATATGCGAGCATGGCAAATGGAAACGTGTTTGACCAGTTTTAGTTGATTTTAATCGACTGGAAAATGGCCATTTTTCTAACGGTCTCAGAATTCGGCGAAATTAGTTTTGTTAGGACCGTATCGTCAATACGAAGCTAGAAAATATTTTTCGAGAATTTTTAGAGTTAGTATGTAACCCCGGTATATTGAAATGTACGTTTAAAATCCAATATAGTGATTTAAATGTAAATTTAACAGAAACTGATTGCAACAGCCGAATCAGCCTACGATACATATCCCATTGTGTTCGTAATGGGGGTAAAACGCTATGGATGACAGGCGGTGGACCTCGTTTCGAGGTCGTATGGAAAAGTCAACCTTTTTGAAATTAAATAAATTAAAATATAAATATATATAAACATAACCTAAATTCTAGTTGGTCAAAGTTCTTCTCGTGGTCAACGAGAGTCCTGCGCCCCTCAATGCGATTAACGATAGACGTTCTCCCCAAATAAATCCCCATTATCGTTCGATCCGTTCAACGATGTTGGAAACTTCTAAAGGGAAATGGGGGAGCTCAACGAGATCGAGGCGTTGACCGGTGATGATCGGAACTCCTTCACTGTAGCCATCGGAAATCGAGCTCCAACCTGGTTCGCTCACAGGGGTTTTTCAAGGCAAAGAGGGCATCGAGTCTCGTGCTTTCTGGAAGAGGGGGTGGCTCTCGTGAAGGCGGTTGGAGGGAGCATCGACGATGGTGGTTCTGACCACCGTGGCAGCGGCAAAGGGGAAACCCTAGTTCGGAGGTTGGGTTTGAAGAAGGAGCGGCTTTCAGAAACGATTTACAGAGAAAGGGTATAGTTTTTAATTTAAATCAACTTTATTTGAATCAGATTTTGTTTATATAAATCGGTTTTGTTTAAATCAGTTTTTGTTTATATAAATCAGTTTTAAAAATATATGATAACATTATTCTTTTTCAGTTTTTTTTGAAATAAAATATATCATTATTTTTAAAGTAGAAAAATTTACTTTGTTTTAAAGTAGAAAAATATACTTTGTTTTTAAAGTAGTAAAACATACATTGTTTTTGAAAAATATAAGATTTTGTTTTTGTAAATAACATTGATTTCAAAATGAAATATTTAAAATAAATACGATGAAATTTTATTTTTAGTTTATAAAAATAAAATAGCGAAGTAAAAATGTGATTTTTATATATTGAACATCGAAGTAAAAATGTGATTTTTATATATTGAATAGCGAAGTAAAAATTCGATTTTTATATATTGAATAGCGAAGTAAAAATTCGATTTTTACATATGTAGAGAATGCGGGCAACGAAGGTGATGAAGATGCGATAGCGATGAAGATTTCTATCAATGAAGTGCTATGGAGCTAGGATAGCTATTTGTGAGAATTTCTCACCTTTCAATTTCATTTTCTAGTTATATATATATATTAGGATGCAGACGGTGTTTAGTAACACCCGACACCCGTCATCCACAGACCATGGATGGCTTGTTTGTTAAATTGTTTGGTTGTGTAGTTGGTTAGACCATTTGGTTTGAATTAAATTGTTTGGTGAATTGAATGAATTTGATTGATGTGTGAATGGCGTGGGCCTTCACTGGACCGGGGATTAGGCTAGGCCTTGTCCCGTTTCTAGTATCGTGCCGTTATGCCGCCGAAATTTTCTAAAATAAGTTAGAAAAATAAAAATAAAAATATCATTTCATTTAAAGAATGAACTGAATAGAAATTCATATGTTGGAATAAAATGTTTTATCGTTAAAAATATAATTTTTAACGGGAATGTGAATAAATAAATATTCATTTACAAACCAGACGGTTCGTTTATGTACACCGATTTGAAGGACATTGATTGGGACGATAAATTTTACACATCGCCCAACTGCACAAATAAAATATGTGTTTGATTGTTTGAAACCCCACACGGGTGTTGGGATGAAATTTGAAGTTCACTCATCCTGATTGATTAAATATGTCGATCGATTGATTGACAGGCTGTTATAAGCGTTAGATATCTATATTTGATGCTTATGCAGTGTAGTGCACTTTGGTTGATGGTTGATTATTTTTCAATGCTATTATATACGTGTGATGTATGAAAATCCATATAATTAATGTTATATGGTGATTGATTGGGCCTCATTCCAATCTAGAAAATAAAGAATATTATAACATAAAAGTTCATGTGTTGACTGTACTCATTCGTTGAGATTAGTCATGTGTTGAACGAAATATTTTAATAATAAAATTTGCATCTTTATCAATATAAAATAAAAGTTCATGTGTTGACTGTACTCATTCGTTGAGATTATTCATGTGTTGAACGAAATATTTTAGTAATAAAATTTACATCTTTATCAATATAAAATAAAGGTTCATGTGTTGGCAGTACTCATCCATTGAGATTGGTCAGGTGTTGAACAAAATATTTTAGTAATAAAATTTCCATCTTTATCAATATAAAATAAAGGTTCATGTGTTGACAGTACTCATCCATTTAGATTGGTCATGTGTTAAACAAAATATTTTGATAATAACAACTATTTTGAAAAAGAAATATTTGAAATAGAATATTTGAAAATAGAAATTTATGAAGCCGTGTTGATTAGATTGACGCCATTTTGACGTAAACGATATTTATATCGATTTTATTCATTTTGAAATGAATTGAATTGAAAACGATTTTGAAATGAATTGAAAACGATTTCGAAATGAATTGAATTGAAAACGATTTCGAAATGAATTGAATTGAAAACGATTTCGAAATGAATTGAATTGAAAACGATTTCGAAATGAATTGAATTAAAAAACGATTTCGAAATGAATTAATGAATTGAATTGAAAACGATTTTGAAATGAATTGAATTGAAAACGATTTCGAAATGAATTGAATTGAAAACGATTTTGAAATGAATTGAATTGAAAACGATTTCGAAATGAATTGAATTGAAAACGATTTCGAAATGAGTTGAATTGAAAACGATTTCGAAATGAATTGAATTGAAAACGATTTCGAAATGAATTGAATTAAAAAACGATTTCGAAATGAATTGAATTGAAAACGATTTCGAAATGAATTGAATTGAAAGCGATTTCGAAATGAATTGAATTAAAAACGATTTCGAAATGAATTGAATTAAAAACGATTTCGAAATGAATTGAATTGAAAACGATTTCGAAATGAATTGAATTGAAAGCGAATTGAAATGAATTCAAATTGAATTGAAATTTGAATTGAATAGAAATGAATTTTAAAACGAATTTATAAATCAAAATTTAATTTTGATTTGAATTGAAATGGAAGTTGAAATTGTTTTTGAAACGAATTTAAAAACTATTTATATAATTCGTTTTAAATAGAAATCGACGAAATATATATTATATATATAATATAATGGCCTGAATAGAACGCGCCGCGCCGCGGCAGTTCGTGAATTTCGACCATTTATTTCAAACGGACATTACGGGAGATCCGACCGTCGGATTCTCCTAAAACCGGAACCGTTGGGTTCGTATCGAAAAGAGCTTTCTAACGAATATTAGAAATTTGAAATCTAACGGTTGGATTTGGAATTATGTCCAAATCAAATTTGAAAAAGGTCGTTGTAAGTGCAGTTCGATGGCCGTTGTTGGAAATCGACTGTACGGGCCTTGATAAAATTATTAAAAATAGTAATAATTTGTGTAAAATCATAAGAAATGATTTGAGAAGAATTGGGATGAAAAACTCCATATTTGAAAAGATAAAAATAGATTCTTATCGAAGTAAACTAGTTTTGAACTAGAATTATAATTCTATTTATTTTTAAATAAATAAATTGAATTCGAAAGGGTTTTAAAAATAACCAGAATTTCCAATGATTGCATTGGAGTGGATTTGAATCGAAATTGTCTTCGGAATATTTCGATGTTGGAATTCGTGATTATACAGATGTTGTCATGGAAATTTGAAAGATATATATTTATATCGTTATTTCCAATATGACATTCGTTAATCGTAGAATTTGATATTGAATATAAGCCGATATATTTTCTATTCAGAACCTTATATTGAATATCAAATGTGATTTGGGTTTGTCGTGAATGGTGTCTTCACTAACACTGT
Organism: Allium sativum; assembly: GCA_030737875.1. Taxonomy (NCBI): domain Eukaryota; kingdom Viridiplantae; phylum Streptophyta; class Magnoliopsida; order Asparagales; family Amaryllidaceae; genus Allium; species Allium sativum. The sequence continues at coordinate 670,236,466 of CM060909.1, read as the reverse complement.
TCTTGAACCCAGTTGAGAAAAGATTAAATCTTTTTATTTAGATTTAATGAAGTGTACCAATTAAATGATATTTAATTGGAATTGAATTGGAATGATTTTTGGGTTTATCGTGAACAGTGTTTTAAATAACACTTGTTCTTTAACCCGATAATTAATGGAATGATTTTTGGGTTTATCGTGAACAGTGTTTTAAATAACACTTGTTCTTTAACCCGATAATTAATGGAATGTGATTTTGGGTTTATCGTGAACCGTGTTTTAAATGACACTGATTCTTTAACCCAGTCGAAGATTAAAACTAAGTGGAGTTTTAATGAATCTTTAATTAGATTGAAATGATCGAGAATGGAGTATCACCAGTTTTGCTCCAGGCGATAGTTAATTCTTTAATTAGATTCGAACGTGAAATGGTAATTGAATTTACCGATAACACTGTGGTGTTAGATATGAAGTACTACCAGTTTTACTTCATGGGATGAATAGGTTGGGATTGGGAAATTAAAACCAACGATTACTTCGGTAAGGATCGTTAATCCCGACTAGTTTGAATTGATATTCAAAAGTAGATTAAAGAATAAATTCAAGGAATTTATCTTGGATAAAATTAATGGGAACCTTCCCTATGAATGTGAAATTTAGAAACTAACTGTCGGTTAGCTAAGCAGAATGGTTTTCTGGATATTGATCTGATGTTGGTTTCGGCCTTCGGGGTTAATATTTGGGAGGTTATTCTCTTGATTAATTTACAGTTAGTGACTGATGAATTGGAATGAGGCGTATGTTGTGTTTGTGTAACACTTATTTAAAATATACGCGAGTTATTCGGAAAGACCGGGTTTATCCCATTCTGAATAACTGATACGATGATAAGTCGAAGATGAAGACGATGGTCGAAGACCGGAAGTCTTCACGTCGTTTGGGTGATTACTGATGATCTTGATTGGGCTGTACACCCAAGAAGATGGAAACAGTTGGTGATCGTCCAGACGTACTTGGAGATCGATGGATATGCGGGGTACTAGGTGCCTCCGGTTTCGTTCAGACCCAGAACGGACTTGTAAATGAACTGTGTGTCTGACATTGGATTTTAGTCCGTGTGATTGTTCTCTATTAAACATATATCTGTTTGGCGGCGGAGAATTTATTCTCTTGCTTAACGCCCTTCTCTGAGACGTACGAGCTCAGGGGTTATATATTGGTGGATATCAATCGCATGGAGTGAATTGCCTGTGTGGCATGCATAAGTGGCAAATGATCAAGGCTTATGTTGAAAAGCAAAGTCTTGTGGTTGATGATCGAAGCACGGCCTTTGTGGCGTAGCTTTGTGTAACGTTTACTTCGCGAGTTTCACACCCGGTATGGACCAAAAACAGGAGACGGACCTCAGGGAGGGCATGCGTTTCTTTCTAGTTAGGAGTGGCGTCAGTGCTTGAACTGGCTGACGAGTTTGACTCATGTGGATGTTACTTATTATTACTTGCTGAAAAGCGAGGCGCCTCGTGATATCGGTTTCGGCCGATGCTTCTGGTCGGCTGACGGGCCAGGCTTATGCCCCAAATGGCGGGGAAACGCAGTGTTCAGGCATAATAATCCACATCGGTGGATCGGCCCTGACGATCCATGGGGCAGTTGCGGCTGTTCCTGAGACACGGGCTAGATCGTCTCGAATCGGTAGAGGATCTTGCCCCTAGCCTCGGTTCATACCATAGATGATAACCCAACTTCCAATACGACGTCTTGCGGTTTTGATTGTAAACATTATATATGGCGACATAGTGTTATGGGGCATTCATGCCGCCTATGATTTGAAGTTGTTTTATACACTATGCACTTATAATAGTATCAAACGATTTGTTTTAACCGTATCAAGCATTCTTTGGCTGTTATAAGGGAAAACCCTATCCTCGGCTGCGTTGCATTGTGTGATGGGACCTGGGTCTTATAACAGCTTCATTTTTCTTTATTTAGCATTGCGCTGTTTGTTTTATGCACTGGTATTCTTGGGAGGAAACCCGTTCCGTGTTATACGGCGTGGTCCCTTGATTTACCTAATGATTTAAAATAAAGATTAATAACTGTTTTAGTTCTCACACCAGTCACATGACTGACCTGGAGTTTATTGTTTTAACCTAAACTCTGGGTGCCCCTATTTTCGACACGGGCAGCTAGTAGTTTTGGTTTTGCAGATTTATATTCACAGGATCCTGGTTTACAGCTGGAATGATATCCGGAAAGCTTTGTATCCGTATATCTCTTCTAGTTGTGTATTGTATTATTTTCCGCTGCTATGTATTTAAATGTAATTTAAATCTCTGATATTTCTGTGTAATATTTATTTGTTTATACTCTGTATATTCTTGTAATCTGATGCATTGTTGTAATATACAGTGAAACGTTCTTTTGTATGTATTCTGTTGCAGCTTGTTCTCGAACTATCCGCGCTTTCCTTTACGGGGAAGTTACGGGTTTTCACAGTTGGTATTAGAGCTTTGGTTTACAAAGCTTAGAGAACAAGACACATTAGAACCATATGAAAGAATTCATCAGATATTGGATTAGTAATATCCAACGAGAATGACTCGTTAGAGATGGGATCCGTAGTATCCTAGAACGAGTGTGAAGAGTTTTTTTTTTTCAAATGAAAACAAATTTTGTTTTGAAAATTTAAATCAATTATTCGTATTTGATTATTTATTTATATTGATGTGGACAATCCAGAATATATAGATTTTGCGTATACGTCTGATCCGCGTGTATTCAAAGTTTTAATATATTGGATAGATATAGCATCACACTCTAGTCGCCCGAAGATGATATTGATGATAGCGATCGCATCATCAACATTTATGTTCGAGTTTCGAAGGTGTGATTTTCTATATATTTCCATTATACTGGTGTGAGAACCAAAACTAATATAGCTAGAATACATTGTTGTGATTTGGCATCAAAACATGATTTTCTGTATATATATCAAAATTATGAATTTTAAACGTTAAATTCACTAATTGATTGATGTTTGTGTTGTTTGTTTATTTGTTTGCTAATTATGAACCATTTAGCCTAATTGAATCAAATATTAAATTATATTGAAAATTGGTCGCATTTGCTTGCATATACATACACTTACATTGAACAGGTCGTAGCAAGGAGGCTAGAGCAGAGAATAAAATTTGTTTGCCCGACAAATAGGTACATGTTTACTACATAATTTACTGTTTTGTTTGGGTGATGATGATTTTATGAGCCTATTGGCTAGCCGCTTGGCTTTTTCTTTTTCTTTTTGAGATTAGAAGGACCGGGGAAGCTATTTGAAATTCCCCGATGCTCCCATTGCAGGGGAGGTTATGGCGAAATTTTTCGAAAATTTAGGGTGTTAGCCAAATTTTTGAAATTTTTGAAAATTCTCAGAAACTGAAAAGTTGGAGAATGGAAGCCAGATCGAACATAGAGTTGATTAATCAAACCACTTTCGACTTTGTTCCTTTTCGGGGACGAAAAGTTTTAAGTGGGGGAGATTGTAACAACCCGAAAATCTGGGCCAGTTTAAAATTTTTATTTTGGCAATTTTAGCGAATTTTGATTATTTAAAATGAATTATTTTAAATAAAATCGACGGGAAAATTTATTTTGAATATAATTCGAACGTATATATTTTTACGCGTCGTCGCTAGAATATAAATAATTATATATAATTATAAAAGGAATTGAAAATGGCGCGGTAGTTCGATAATTCGATTTCAAACTTCAATTGAATGTACCGGGTGCAAAACAATCCGGATTTTAGTGAAACCAAAAACATTAGGATCTAATTGTGAATATCTTTCCAACGAATTCGAAAAATCGAAATTTGATAGCGGGAATCAAAAGATATGTCCAGTTGAAATTTCTGAATAGTCGCTATGGAATTCAGGCCCTTAAAAATGGAAATTTTGCAAACGACCTCGGATTTCGACGAAACCACTTTTGTTGGATCCGCGATGTCTAGTTATTGCTGGATTCCAAATTTCATAATTTTTTGAATCAATATGCGAGCATGGCAAATGGAAACGTGTTTGACCAGTTTTAGTTGATTTTAATCGACTGGAAAATGGCCATTTTTCAAACGGTCTCAGAATTCGGCGAAATTAGTTTTGTTAGGACCGTATCGTCAATACGAAGCTAGAAAATATTTTTCGAGAATTTTTAGAGTTAGTATGTAACCCCGGTGTATTGAAATGTATGTTTAAAATTCAATATAGTGATTTAAATGTAAATTTAACGGAAACTGATTGCAACAGCCGAATCAGCCTACGATACATATCCCATTGTGTTCGGAATGGGGGTAAAACGCTATGGACGACAGGCGGTGGACCTCGTTTCGAGGTCGTATGGAAAAGTCAACCTTTTTGAAATTAAATAAATTAAAATATAAATATATATAAACATAACCTAAATTCTAGTTGGTCAAAGTTCTTCTCGTGGTCAACGAGAGTCCTGCGCCTCTCAATGCGATTAACGACAGACGTTCTCCGCAAATAAATCCCCATTATCGTTCGATCCGTTCAACGATGTTGGAAACTTCTAAAGGGAAATGGGGGAGCTCAACGAGATCGAGGCGTAGACCGGTGATGATCGGAACTCCTTCACTGTAGCCATCGGAAATCGAGCTCCAACCTGGTTCGCTCACAGGGGTTTTTCAAGGCAAAGGGGGCATCGAGTCTTGTGCTTTCTGGAAGAGGGGGTGGCTCTCGTGAAGGCGGTTGGAGGGAGCATCGACGATGGTGGTTCTAACCACCGTGGCAGCGGCAAAGGGGAAACCCTAGTTCGGAGGTTGGGTTTGAAGAAGGAGCGACTTTCATAAACGATTTACAGAGAAAGGGTATAGTTTTTAATTTAAATCAACTTTATTTGAATCAGATTTTGTTTATATAAATCGGTTTTGTTTAAATCAGTTTTTGTTTATATAAATCAGTTTTAAAAATATATGATAACATTATTCTTTTTCAGTTTTTTTTTGAAATAAAATATATCATTATTTTTAAAGTAGAAAAATTTACTTTGTTTTAAAGTAGAAAAATATACTTTGTTTTTAAAGTAGTAAAACATACATTGTTTTTGAAAAATATAAGATTTTGTTTTTGTAAATAACATTGATTTTAGAATGAAATATTTAAAATAAATACGATGAAATTTTATTTTTAGTTTATAAAAATAAAATAGCGAAGTAAAAATGTGATTTTTATATATTGAACATCGAAGTAAAAATGTGATTTTTATATATTTAATAGCGAAGTAAAAATTCGATTTTTATATATTGAATAGCGAAGTAAAAATTCGATTTTTATATATTGAATAGCGAAGTAAAAATTCGATTTTTATATATTGAATAGCGAAGTAAAAATTCGATTTTTACATATGTAGAGAATGCGGGCAACGAAGGTGACGAAGATGCGATAGCGATGAAGATTTCTATCAATGAAGTGCCGTGGAGCTAGGATAGCTATTTGTGAGAATTTCTCACCTTTCAATTTCATTTTCTAGTTATATATATATACTAGGATGCAGACGGTGTTTAGTAACACCCGACACCCGTCATCCACAGACCATGGATGGCTTGTTTGTTAAATTGTTTGGTTGTGTAGTTGGTTAGACCATTTGGTTTGAATTAAATTGTTTGGTGAATTGAATGAATTTGATTGATGTGTGAATGGCGTGGGCCTTCACTGGACCGGGGATTAGGCTAGGCCTTGTCCCGTTTCTAGTATCGTGCCGTTATGCCGCCGAAATTTTCTAAAATAAGTTAGAAAAATAAAAATAAAATTATCATTTCATTTAAAGAATGAACTGAATAGAAATTCATATGTTGGAATAAAATGTTTTATCGTTAAAAATATAATTTTTAACGGGAATGTGAATAAATAAATATTCATTTACAAACAAGACGGTTCGTTTATGTACACCGATTTGAAGGACATTGATTGGGACGATAAATTTTACACATCGCCCAACTGCACAAATAAAATATGTGTTTGATTGTTTGAAACCCCACACGGGTGTTGGGATGAAATTTGAAGTTCACTCATCCTGATTGATTAAATATGTCGATCGATTGATTGACAGGCTGTTATAAGCGTTAGATATCTATATTTGATGCTTATGCAGTGTAGTGCACTTTGGTTGATGGTTGATTATTTTTCAATGCTATTATATACGTGTGATGTATGAAAATCCATATAATTAATGTTATATGGTGATTGATTGGGCCTCATTCCAATCTAGAAAATAAAGAATATTATAACATAAAAGTTCATGTGTTGACTGTACTCATTCGTTGAGATTAGTCATGTGTTGAACGAAATATTTTAATAATAAAATTTGCATCTTTATCAATATAAAATAAAAGTTCATGTGTTGACTGTACTCATTCGTTGAGATTAGTCATGTGTTGAACGAAATATTTTAGTAATAAAATTTACATCTTTATCAATATAAAATAAAGGTTCATGTGTTGGCAGTACTCATCCATTGAGATTGGTCATGTGTTGAACAAAATATTTTAGTAATAAAATTTCCATCTTTATCAATATAAAATAAAGGTTCATGTGTTGACAGTACTCATCCATTGAGATTGGTCATGTGTTGAACGAAATATTTTGATAATAACAACTATTTTGAAAAAGAAATATTTGAAATAGAATATTTGAAAATAGAAATTTATGAAGCCGTGTTGATTAGATTGACGCCATTTTGACGTAAACAATATTTATATCGATTTTATTCATTTTGAAATGAATTGAATTGAAAACGATTTTGAAATGAATCGAATTGAAAACGATTTCGAAATGAATTGAATTGAAAACGATTTCGAAATGAATTGAATTGAAAACGATTTCGAAATGAATTGAATTGAAAACGATTTCGAAATGAATTGAATTGAAAACAATTTCGAAATGAATTGAATTAAAAAACGATTTCGAAATGAATTGAATTGAAAACGATTTCGAAATGAATTGAATTAAAAACGATTTCGAAATGAATTGAATTAAAAACGATTTCGAAATGAATTGAATTGAAAACGATTTCGAAATGAATTGAATTGAAAACGATTTTGAAATGAATTGAATTGAAAACGATTTCGAAATGAATTGAATTGAAAACGATTTCGAAATGAATTGAATTGAAAACGATTTCGAAATGAATTGAATTAAAAAACGATTTCGAAATGAATTGAATTGAAAACGATTTCGAAATGAATTGAATTGAAAACGATTTCGAAATGAATTGAATTGAAAACGATTTTGAAATGAATTGAATTAAAAACGATTTCAAAATGAATTGAATTGAAAACGATTTCGAAATGAATTGAATTGAAAGCGAATTGAAATGAATTCAAATTGAAATGAAATTTGAATTGAATAGAAATGAATTTTAAAACGAATTTATAAATCAAAATTTAATTTTGATTTGAATTGAAATGGAAGTTGAAATTGTTTTTGAAATGAATTTAAAAACTATTTATATAATTCGTTTTAAATAGAAATCGACGAAATATATATTATATATATTATATATATAATATAATGGCCTGAATAGAACGCGCTGCGCCGCGACAGTTCGTGAATTTCGACCATTTATTTCAAACGGACATTACGGGAGATCCGACCGTCGGATTCTCCAAAAACCGTTGGGTTCGTATCGAAAAGAGCTTTCTAACGAATATTAGAAATTTGAAATCTAACGGTTGGATTTGGAATTATGTCCAAATCAAATTTGAAAAAGGTCGTTGTAAGTGCAGTTCGATGGCCGTTGTTGGAAATCGACTGTACGGGCCTTGATAAAATTATTAAAAATAGTAATAATTTGTGTAAAATCATAAGAAATGATTTGAGAAGAATTGGGATGAAAAACTCCATATTTGAAAAGATAAAAATAGATTTTTATCGAAGTAAACTAGTTTTGAACTAGAATTATAATTCTATTTATTTTTAAATAAATAAATTGAATTCGAAACTAGAATTTCCAATGATTGCATTGGAGTGGATTTGAATCGAAATTGTCTTCGGAATATTTCGATGTTGGAATTCGTGATTATACAGATGTTGTCATGGAAATTTGAAAGATATATATTTATATCGTTATTTCCAATATGACATTCGTTAATCGTAGAATTTGATATTGAATATTAGCCGATATATTTTCTATTCAGAACCTTATATTGAATATCAAATGTGATTTGGGTTTGTCGTGAATGGTGTCTTCACTAACACTGTTCTTGAACCCAGTTGAGAAAAGATTAAATCTTTTTACTTAGATTTAATGAAGTGTACCAATTAAATGATATTTAATTGGAATTGAATTGGAATGATTTTTGGGTTTATCGTGAACAGTGTTTTAAATAACACTTGTTCTTTAACCCGATAATTAATGGAATGATTTTTGGGTTTATCGTGAACAGTGTTTTAAATAACACTTGTTCTTTAACCCAATAATTAATGGAATGTGATTTTGGGTTTATCGTGAACCGTGTTTTAAATGACACTGATTCTTTAACCCAGTCGAAGATTAAAACTAAGTGGAGTTTTAATGAATCTTTAATTAGATTGAAATGATCGAGAATGGAGTATCACCAGTTTTGCTCCAAGCGATAGTTAAATCTTTAATTAGATTCGAACGTGAAACGGTAATTGAATTTACCGATAACACCGTGGTGTTAGATATGAAGTACTACCAATTTTACTTCATGGGATGAATAGGTTGGGATTGGGAAATTAAAACCAACGATTACTTCGGTAAGGTTCGTTAATCCCGACTAGTTTGAATTGATATTCCAAAGTAGATTAAAGAATAAATTCAAGGAATTTATCTTGGATAAAATTAATGGGAACCTTTCCCTATGAATGTGAAATTTAGAAACTAACTGTCGGTTAGCTAAGCAGAATGGTTTTCTGGATATTGATCTGATGTTGGTTTCGGCCTTCGGGGTTAATATTTGGGAGGTTATTCTCTTGATTAATTTACAGTTAGTGACTGATGAATTGGAATGAGGCGTATGTTGTGTTTGTGTAACACTTATTTAAAATATACGCGAGTTATTCGGAAAGACCGGGTTATCCCATTCTGAATAACTGATACGACGATAAGTCGAAGATGAAGACGATGGTCGAAGACCGGAAGTCTTCACGTCGTTTGGGTGATTACTGATGATCTTGATTGGGCTGTACACCCAAGAAGATGGAAACAGTTGGTGATCGTCCAGACGTACTTGGAGATCGATGGATATGCGGGGTACTAGGTGCCTCCGGTTTCGTTCAGACCCAGAATGGACTTGTAAATGGACCGTGTGTCTGACATTGGATTTTAGTCCGTGTGATTGATCTCTATTAAACATATATCTGTTTGGCGGCGGAGAATTTATTCTCTTGCTTAACGCCCTTCTCTGAGACGTACGAGCTCAGGGGTTATATATTGGTGGATATCAATCGCATGGAGTGAATTGCCTGTGTGGCATGCATAAGTGGCAAATGATCAAGGCTTATGTTGAAAAGCAAAGTCTTATGGTTGATGATCGAAGCACGGCCTTTGTGGCGTAGCTTTGTGTAACGTTTACTTCGCGAGTTTCACACCAGGTATGGACCAAAAACGGGAGACGGACCTCAGGGAGGGCATGCGTTTCTTTCTAGTTAGGAGTGGCGTCAGTGCTTGAACTGGCTGACGAGTTTGACTCATGTGGATGTTACTTATTATTACTTGCTGAAAAGCGAGGCGCCTCGTGATATCGGTTTCAGCCGATGCTTCTGGTCGACTGACGGGCCAGGCTTACGCCCCAAAGGGCGGGGAAACGCAGTGTTCAGGCATAATAATCCGCATCGGTGGACCGGCCCTGACGATCCATGGGGCAGTTGCGGCTGTTCCTGAGACACGGGCTAGAGCGTCTCGAATCGGTAGAGGATCTTGCCCCTAGCCTCGGTTCATACCATAGATGATAACCCAACTTCCAATACGACGTCTTGCGGTTTTGATTGTAAACATTATATATGGCGACATAGTGTTATGGGGCATTCATGCCGCCTATTATTGATACTTATGATTTGAAGTTGTTTTATACACTATGCACTTATAATAGTATCAAACGATTTGTTTTAACCGTATCAAGCATTCTTTGGCTGTTATAAGGGAAAACCCTATCCTCGGCTGCGTTGCATTGTGTGATGGGACCTGGGTCTTATAACAGCTTCATTTTTCTTTATTTAGCATTGCGCTGTTTGTTTTATGCACTGGTATTCTTGGGAGGAAACCCGTTCCGTGTTATACGGCGTGGTCCCTTGATTTACCTAATGATTTAAAATAAAGATTAATAACTGTTTTAGTTCTCACACCAGTCACATGACTGACCTGGAGTTTATTGTTTTAACCTAAACTCTGGGTGCCCCTATTTTCGACACGGGCAGCTAGTAGTTTTGGTTTTGCAGATTTATATTCACAGGATCCTGGTTTACAGCTGGAATGATATCCGGAAAGCTTTGTATCCGTATATCTCTTCTAGTTGTGTATTGTATTATTTTCCGCTGCTATGTATTTAAATGTAATTTAAATCTCTGATATTTCTGTGTAATATTTATTTGTTTATACTCTGTATATTCTTGTAATCTGATGCATTGTTGTAATATACAGTGAAACGTTCTTTTGTATGTATTCTGTTGCAGCTTGTTCTCGAACTATCCGCGCTTTCCTTTACGGGGAAGTTACGGGTTTTCACAGTCTAGCTACTTTTGGCAACTAAATAAATAAAAGTATCATGACAGACATATAAATTGGAGGGATAGATAACAGTAATAAGACAGGTATAACAGACTGAGTAAGATAAGCAGAATGAACAGAATTGGTTACGCTTCTCTAATACTTTTCTCTACACAAATACTAGTATAACAAATATGAGACAGGATTGCATACTCCCTAATTACTCAGCATAAACAGGATGATCCCAACAGAAACATATTGGTAATTTTAGGTGTACTCTAGTAACGGGTTTTACCCCAAACAGAATTAACCGGTACCTAAACAAAAATAACGGGTATTAAACCCAACAGAAACACAGGTACCCAACAGAAACACAGGTACCCCACAGAAACAGAAATGACTAGATGTACCCTAATTACTACCCCCAATTGATCGACTCCCTATTCCATAAGCACCCTGTGTCGGCCCCATAGTAGGGTGTATTACTTCCTAAAGTGGCAACCTACAGAAGGACACAGACCTATTTACCGGTGCTACAGCGACTTTGTTTCCCAAAAGCACGCCGTACTCATGCACGCACATGAGTTCGTTGGAACGCGCCAGTACACACCTCCTCCCAGATGTACCTATTACAATCAGTTCAGTAAGCATGCCCTGACCCCTACCTAGTGCGGGGTCCTCCTTTTAATACCAGAATGGGTTACTGACTAATATGGGTCCCACACAACAGATGACACGAGCCAGCCCCCACAGATCTTATGTCCCTAATTAACTAGGATTTTGATAGGTTATGCCTAACAAACTTAATAGATTCGCATAACCCCCTATAGATTTACAGGTTAAACTTTACAAGTTAATGGGTCCCTATAACCCCAACAGATGTAACAGGTTAAGTCTTTTAGATTAATAGGTTCGTATAACCCCCACGGATTTAATAGGTTTACTTAACACTACAGACTTAACAGGTTTACTTAACCCCACAAATTTATCAGATTTACTTAACCCCACAGAAACTTAACAGGTTTACTTAATCCCACAGACTTAGTAGGTTAACTTAACCCCACAAATTTAATAGGTTTACTTAACCCTACAGAAAATTAACAGGTTTATTAACCCCATAGATTTCATATTTACTTAACTCCGTCAATTCATATAAATTTACTTAACCCTTTATTCCATTTGTTGGGTTCATATATTACCCCTTTTCACATTCAAACCGGTTAAGTATTCCAATTTAATATATTGTCATTATCTTTTCATTTGTACATGTTAACACACCAGACCTCTCGCATTAAGTCAATCACTTATGGTTGCTGGATATGTTGGGCGGCTCCGGGCAGACTTAAACTACAAGTTTAGACTTAACCTCATGTTGTGGTGCCGTTTTGCATTAGACCCCTCACATAAGATTAGCCACTTGTGATTGCTGGATATGCCGGGTGGCTCCCGGCAAACTTATACCACAAGCGCAATCTAACCTCATGTCTAAGCATTATTACCATTCCAAGTTTTTAAGCATATTCATATTAGCAATTATCCTATTTTAATTATAGGTTTTCCCATGCCCCTTTTCAATTCACATATCATTATGCCTAATATGCCCTTTTTCCTAAGTCATAAATCAATATACAATTTATGCCCAATTTCAATATTCGCATATGGTCCAATTTATGCCCTAATTCAATGTTCACATATGTTCCAATTTATGCCCCAATTCAATATTCACATATGTTCCAATTTATGCCCCAATTCAATATTCACCTATGTTCCAATTTATGCCCCAATTCAATATTCACATATGTTCCAATTTATGCACCAATTCAATATTTACATATGTTCCAATGTATGTCCCAATTCAATATTCACATATGTTCCAATTTATGCCCCAAATTCATGTTTTCCCAATGATTCCCAATTTCGTACTTTCGCATATTTCAGCGTTAGGCCAAGGCTCGAAGGTAGCCTGACTATATAAAAATAAAAAGGGAAAAGAGGGAGAGAAGAGAGTCAAAAGTAGGCATAATTATGAATCAATAATTAACTGACAGAAACATGCATAAAAATTGAATAAGCATATTATGACAAGATTTGGCCTGGTGGCGATATAAACATATAAGAACAGATCTGATGAATATGTCATAATAGAACTGATTTAGGTGATGATTCAAGATCCAATTTTTATATACATATCAATATTGCCAATTAAATATTTAGATCTAAAAATAACATAAACTCATAGTGAATAGATCTAAGAAAATGGATCCAAATAACTGAGAAGGACACGTTGATTTTGTTGTAGCAATCTTTGAATATGCATAATCTCCTTTGAATTGTTTTTGGAGAAGAATAGGCTATTTAATTTTCATTGCAGCAGAGCTCCGCCGTTGCCACCATTTTTCAAATGAATAAAAACCTAGGTTTAGGGTCCTATTTATAGCCTACAATCAACGAATCTTGCTCAGAAAGGTATCCAGATACAAAACGAAGTATTTTGCCTAGATCTGCGTAGAGGGGTCGACCACCCCTTATGGGGTGAACCCCCCTTTGATGGGGTCGACACCCCTTTGATGGGGTCGACCCCCCTTTGATGGGGTTGACACCCATGGGCGGAAAATCTGTCGCCTCACCAAATTTCGAATTTTGAACCGATTTTTGAATTTCTGGACCTAATTTTCAATATTTAGATCTTACATATATATATTTTCCTTGTGCGTATAAAAACTTCAAACCTTAATAACTTCTTCATACGAAGTCCGTTTTACACAAACTTAGTATCTATCTTGACCAGAATTTTGAGTCGATTGTAATAGCGCAGTCTGTTTCCCTTAATTCTGAATATTAAATTAATTATTCTTTAATTTTTCCTCTTTTAGTGTTGCTAAAATTACGAGGTGTTACATTCTCCCCTACTCAAAGGATTTCGTCCCCGAAATCTCCAAATTAAGAAGAATGTATATCCTACCATCCACATCCATCTGCTCATCCACCAATCATTGGCATCCATTATCCTTAAAAAATTTCTAATGCTTATATGAACACATGCATAGGTGTGTGTATATGTCCCAATACTAATGCGAAGATCAGGTGGTCTACTAATTCAGTCGACCTCCTTAATGCAATGTATGTTAGTGCCTTGAATCCAACATGTATGCAAATAATCCTATTATAACTTGTTAGTTCTATATGTGTGCACAATCATCCGTCCAAATGCAAAATCCATATGACGATACATCCATTTTCATCCATAAAAAGAAGAAAAGTGCACACACATCTATATATAGTATGAGAGTGACTGAGCAGATCTAGTGCCTAATGTGTGTGTATATGCATCCACAAGAAACCATTAGCAAACACTTGCATCTGCTTGCATCCATCATAACATCTCTCAAACACATGTTTGCAACCATGGGATTTCTATCTAAAGGTTGAAGATTCGATTGATAGGATGCACACGAATAACAGAAGCAAGTAAGGTAAAAGCTTGGAAAAAGAAGTTAAGAACATAGTCCCAAAAAGGAAAGGGTATGAAAAGCGATCCTTGTCTTCAGTCTCCCAGGTCGCATCCTCGTTGTCTTCTCCCCATTGCACTTCTATTAACTTCACCTCTCTATTGTGCAGTTTCTTAACCTTTGATCCAAGTATACAGGTAGGAACTTGTCTAATTGTCTCCTCCCTTTCTACCTCTACTTTCTCAAGTACGTTCGACTCAACTACCTATGTTGTATCGTGCAGATACTCCCATAAATAAGAAACGAGGTAAAACATCATGAGTATCCACACATATGCGAAGCGAGTTGTACACCTAGTGGCAAATATTACTGAAGCACCCCTTTTAGATATGTTTAGCCTAATAAACCCTTTCTCATGCAGCTCCCTTACTTTCTTACTAAGCTCCCACCTTTCTCTTGGAGCCATGGGGCGCACAGGCAATGCAACTGGCTTTGTATTGTCCACCGATATATACAGAAATCAAACTCGCGCATCGGAGGCAAGCCCTAAACCTCCTAAAAACATCAGAATACTCACAGACTACTGGTACAGATCATAGATCATTGATAGATGCATCAAGTGACTCTAGGAATCTAAACATACTAGACCCTCTTGGGCCACCAGAATTCTCGAGAGTCCTCCCACGGCAAGTCAGAAATTTATCGACCCTCCTCTAACAATCTAGAATGGCACTATACATGGCTAGCCAACCCATCCCTAGAGTAAAACAATATCCTATAAAACCCAGTACATATGCATCATACTCAAACTCGACGCCCCAAAACAGATATTATCAAACCCCGACAAGTCATAAACAAATGAGCCATACCACCAATAGGGTTTGAGGCAACAACGGGATCTAAAACCATACTAGTACTAAGGTGTAGAGACTCAACTACAGAATCAGATATAAAAAAGTGAGAAGCGCCAGAATTAAAAAGAGTCCTAACTAGATGATCGGAAAGAGAAATCAAACCTTCAATAGAAACTTTCATACCTCTGTCCAGTACATCAGCCATGAGAGCATGCACCTGTCCTCTAGAAGGTCGTTCCCTTTGGTCATGCCCTTGCTTCTTCGGGAACTCCTTAGTATAGTGTCCGACTTCACCATAGTTAAAGCAAGCATTCTTCCTTTTTCTACAGTCTTTGACCAATGACCCACGTTCTCGCAACCATGGCATTTATTTTTTCCTTGTGCATTGTCGTGCTTTCCGCCCCCTTGTTGTTGTTCTTTCTGTGTCCACGCTTTCTTCTTTTGTGTTTCCTCAACCTTAACTTCCTTCTTTTCCGCTTTATCTTCCTCGTGAATTAAGGCCATATCAATGAGCCTCTTAAAAGTTAATCCCATTGGAATATGGGACATAGCTAACCCATGAAGGGGTTCATTCAGTCCTTTAACAAACCGCAAGGCCTTCTTATGCAGAGTATCTACTAGTTCCAAACCGAATCTAGTTAGCTAGTTGAATTTGTTCACATATTCATTAACAGTCATGTCTCCTTGTTTGAGCACCAAGAACCTCTCCATTTGCATGCTTTTCTTAGCTTGGGAAAGAAACTTCATTTCAAATCTCATTCTAAAATCATTCCATGTCTCCACCGGACATCCAGCTTGAGTAACTTCCCACCGGAATGAAGCTTCATCTTTCGGTAGCGAGGAAGCTAACTGAATCTTCCTTTGGTCTTCTACTTCAAAGATTACAAACAAGTCCTCGGTCCCCGTGAGCCAGTTCCTTGCCTTTACGAATGTCTCGGTTCCACGGAACGGGTTCCCTCCCATTGCATAGAAATCCTTGCAGATCTTGGCAAAATTATTTGCCCTTGGAGGAGGAGGAGGAACGATGGGTGCAGCTGGGGGAGAAGCATCAGCTTGACCACCGGCAGCCGTCGTGGCCTCTAGATACCTACGGAACCAGCCTGGTATCGTAACGCCCTCTGGAATATTAGGTTCCCCAGACATGCTGAAACGAAAAGGAAAGAAATTTAGACAAAGGACCGAAGGATATTACATATGGCTTTGGGGAATATGTTTTTCATAACAGACTTTTCTTTTTGAAAAATGCTTTCTTTTAAAACCTTTTTTTTGAAAATAATTTTCAATTTTTTTATCTAATCTGGTAACCTTCAGCTCTGATACCAAGGGTGACACCCCACGTCTGTTAATGTCACTCATTAAGGGAATGCATTAAGTTTCGTGAAGCGTTATAGTTAAACAGAAACAGAATTATTACAAGAAAGATATAAAAAGCAACTACAGAATATAAATTTTATTTCAAACATAAGTCATAACATCGTGGTCCAAAAATACCATAAGTCTAAAACTGCATAAAACCCATTATAGTAATGTTAAACCTCTGTCTTGTACCATCAGAGTGCAGAAAATACATTAAAAGCATAATTCCCCAAAAGAAACAAAGCCACAGTAGCAAAGATAGAAATTGAGCAATACTTCAAAAGCTGCTCCAAGTAAGATGATAACCGATTCCTGACTAAGCCTGAGAATTCCCACCCTACGAACCGGGGGGAGGGGGAACGGAAGAAAGAAGAGGAAACAAAAAGGGTTAGACATAAAGTCTGGTGATTCCAGTTACTTTTAGGAAGTAAATAAATAAAAATATCATGACAATCATATAAATTGGAGGGATAGATAACAGTAATAAGATAGGTATAAAAGACTGAGCAAGATAAGCAGAATGAACAAAACAGAATAGGTTATGCTTCTCTAATACTTTTCTCTGCACCAATACTAATATAACAGATATGTGACAGGATTACAAACTCCTTAATTACTCAACATAAATAGGATTATCCCAACAGAAACATAATGGTAGTTTTAGGTGTACTCTAGTAACGGGTTTTACCCCAAACAGAATTAACTGGTACCTAAACAGAAATAATGGGTTTTAAACCAAACAGAAATACAGGTACCCCACAGAAACAGACATGACTAGATGTACCATAATTACTACCCCCCGATCGATTGGCTCCCTATTCCGTAAATACCTTATGTCGGTCCTACATTAGAGTGTATTACTTCCTAAAGTGGCAACCTACAGAAGGAAACAGACCTATTTACTAGTGCTACAGCGACTTATTTTCCCAAAAGCAGGTCGTAATCATGCACGCACATGAGTTCGTTAGAACGCGCCAGTACACACCTCCTCCTAGATGAACCTCTTATAATCAGTTCAGTAAGCATGCCCTAACCCCTACCTAGTGTGGGGTCCTCCTTTTAATATTAGAATGGGTTACTAACTAATATGGGTCCCACACAACAGATGACACAAGCCAACGCCCACAAATCTTGTATCCTCAGTTAACTAGGATTTTGACAGGTTATGCCTAACAGACTTAACAGATTCGCATAACCCCCTACAAATTTACGGGTTAAACTTTACAAGTTAACTGGTCCTTGTAACCCCAACAAATGTAATAGGTTAAGTCTTTTAGATTAACAGGTTCGTATATCCCCCTCGGATTTAACAAGTTTACTTAACCCTACAGACTTAATGGGTTTTCTTAACCCCACAAATTTAACAGGTTTACTTAACCCCACAGAAAATTAACAGGTTTACTTAACCCCACAGACTTAACAGGTTTACTTAACCCCACAAAATTAACAGGTTTACTTAACCCCGTAGAAACTTATCAGGTTTACTTTACCCCATAGATTTCATATTTATTTAACTCCATCAATTCATATAAATTTACTTAACCCTTTATTCCATTTGTTGGGTTCATATATTACCCCTTTTCACATTCAGACTGGTTAAGTATTTCAATTTAACATGTTGTCATTATCTTTCCATTTGTATATGTTAACACACCAGACCTCCCACATTAAGTTAATCACTTATGGCGATTGGATATGCCAGGCGGCTCCGGGCAGACTTAAACCGCAAGTTTAGACTTAACCTCGTGTCATGGTGCTATTTCGCATTAGACCCCTCACATTAGATTAGCCACTTGTGGTTGCTGAATATGTCGGGCGGCTCAAGACAGACTTATACCACAAGCGCAATCTAACCTCCTGTCCAAGCGTTATTACCGTTCTAAAATTTTAGGCATATTTATATTAGTAATTATCC
The DNA here is from genome assembly GCA_030737875.1 of Allium sativum. NCBI lineage: Eukaryota > Viridiplantae > Streptophyta > Magnoliopsida > Asparagales > Amaryllidaceae > Allium > Allium sativum. The sequence continues at coordinate 670,218,176 of CM060909.1, read as the reverse complement.
TATTTTAGTTATAAGTTTTCCCATGCCCCTTTTCAATTCACATATCATTATGCCTAATATGCAATTTTTCCTAAGTCATAAATCAATATACAATTTATGCCCAATTTCAGTATTCACATTTATTCAAATTTATGCCCCAATTCAATATTCACATATATTCCAAGTTATGACCCAATTTGATATTCACATATGCTCCAATTTATGCCCCAATTCAATATTTACCTATGTTCCAATTTATTCCCCAATTCAATATTCACATATGTTCCAATTCATGCCCCAATTCGGTATTTACATATGTTCCAATTTATGCCCCAATTCAATATTCACATATGTTCCAATTTATGCCCCAAATTCATGTTTTTCCCAACGATTCCCAATTTTGCACGTTCGCATATTTCAGAGTTAGGCCAAGCCTCGAAGGTAACCTGACTATATAAAAATAAAAAGGGAAAAGAGGGAGAGAAGAGAGTCAAAAGTAGGTAGGCATAAAAACTGAATAAGCATATTATGACAAGATTTGGCATGGTGGCGATATAAACATATAAGAACAGATCTGGTGAATATGTCATAATAGAACTGATTTTGGTGATGATTTAAGATCCATTTTTTATATACATATCAAGATTGCCAATTAAATATTTAGATCTAAAAATAACATAAACTCTCAATGAATACATCTAAGAAAATGAATGCAAATAACTGAGAAGGACGCGTTGATTTTGTTGTAGCAATCTTTGAATATGTATAATCTTCTTTGAATTGATTTTGGAGATGAATAGGCTATTTAATTTTCGTTGCAGCAGAGCTCCGCCGTTGCCAACATATTTCAGATGAATAAAAACCTAGGTTTAGGGTCCTATTTATAGCCTAGAATCAACGAATCTTGCTCAGAAAGGTGTCCAGATACAAAACGAAGTATTTCGCCCAGATCTGCGCGGGGGGTCGACACCCCTTTGATGGGGTCGACCCCCCTTTGATGGGGTCGACATGCATAGGCGGGAAATCTGCCACCTCCCCGAGTTTTGAATTTTGAGCCGAATTTTGAATTTCTGGACGTAATTTTGAATTTCTGGACTTTATATATATATATATATATATATATATATATATATATATATATATACTCCTTGTGCGTATACAAACTTCAAACCTTAATAACTTCTTCATATGAAGTCCGTTTTACGCAAACTTATGTCTATCTTGACCATAATTTCGAGATGGTTGCAATGGTGTAGTCTGTTTCCCTTAATTATGAATATCAAATAACTTATTATTTACTTTGTTCTCTTTTGGTGTTGCTAAAATTACGAGGTGCTACAGGTTTTGTATAGCTCCCCCATAGATTTAACAAATTTACTTAACCCCATAGGTTCAACATGTTTACTTTACCCCACCTACAGATTGAACAAGCCACATATTAACATGTTTATATGTTTATAACCCTCATAGATTACACTAGTTAAATATTACAGGTTAACAGGTATGCATAACCCCCAACATGTTACACAGGTTATTATAGTTTCATTACATATTCCGCTTAATCTTTAAATTAAACCTACAAACTTATATGCCCCAAACCACAAGTCATAATTCACAGTCTAAGACATGCCCCCAAATTTTAATCATATTTTACGGTATAGTTTATGCCCCTAAATTCTAGTCATGATTCATAGTACAAGTTATGCCCCCAAATTATCATTCCCAACCATCCCCAAGTTATCCCAATTTCGTTCGTACACATGTTTCAGCTATATTGGCCTAGGCTCAAAGGTAGCCTAGGCTATAAAAATAAAAAAGGAATGAGGGAGGAAGAAGAACAGAAATAGGCATAATAAGAAAACAGGTATATGATAACAGAAATAGGCATATCAAAAATAGGCATATAAGAACTGGACAACAGATTAGGTATACAGGGGAATACGTTTAATAACACATTGGTTTAGGTATGAATCAGATTCTTAACAGGCATAACTTCTAGATCCAGATTTATAAACTTATCAGGATTACTTGTTAAATGTTTATATCTAAAAGTAACATGAACTTATAGAGATTGGATCTAAAGAACAAAGAATAATATGCTGAAGTTGTAAAAGGAATCCTCGTATGTGTGCAGGCTGTTGTTGAAGAAAATAGGCTAATTCAATCCAATATGGGGCAACATCTCATTGTCTCCACTGTTTTTTACGTTTAAAAACAATAGAAATGTTGTCCTATATATAGCTTACCACCGACGAACTCAAACAACAAATTAGTCCATGTTCAGAATAATGCACCCGTTCGATCCTCGTTAAGTCGACCCATAGGTCGACCCACATGGCCTTGGGTCGACCCATAGGTCAACCCAGGCCTAGCATGGGTCGAGCGATCTCCCGCCTACACCGCCCCTTTTTACCGCTGTGTGTTTTTGAAATATTTTGAATTCTGGTTGTTAAATGTTCATATATATGTCTCTTATACGTATATAAACTTCTAAGCTTCATATCCTTCTTATACAATGTCTGTTTTATGCAAACTTGGAGTGTATCCCATTCAGAATTCAGAGACGAACGCAATGGTATTGTCCATTTTACTTAATTCCCAATATTTAATTAAGTAATCTTTAGTTTAACATTATAATGTCCTTTAAAATTACGGGGTGTTACATTCTCCCCTACTTAAAGGATTTCATCCCCGAAATCTCTAAGTTAAGAAGAATGTTTATCCTAACATCCATCAACCATCTATTCATCCATCAATCACAGGCATCCATTGTCCTTAAGGGATTTATAATGCTTGTATATATGAACATATGCAAAGGTGTGTGTATATGTCCCTACGCTAATGTGAAAAATCAGGTGGTCTGCTGATTCAGTCGACCTCCTTAATGCAATGTATGTTAGTGCCATGAATCCAACATGTATGAAAATAATTCTAACATATCATATGAATGCTATAGGTGTGCACAATCATCCATCCAAATGCAAATCCCTATGATGATACAATCATTTCCATCCATAAAAATTTAAAATGCACACGCATCCATATGCAATATGTAAGTGATTGAGCTGGTCTAGTGCCTAGTGTTTGTGTGTATGCATCCACGAGCAGCCACTAGCAAACATTTACATGCACTTGCATCCATCAGACATAACATGTTTCAAACACATGTTTACATCCATTGGTTTTTCATATTTAAAGGTCGAAGATTCGATTGATAGGATATACTCAAATGACTGATGCAAGTATGAATAAAAGCTTGAAAAAGGAAGTTAAGAACATACCCTTGAAAAGAAAAGGGTACGAAGCACGAATCTTTTCTTCAGTATTCCAAGTGCATCTTCGTGGTCTTCTCCCCATTGAACTTTCATTAATTTGACTTCTCGATTGTGAAGCTTCTTAACCTCCGATCCAAGTATACATGTAGGAACTCGTCTAACTGTCGCCTTCTGCTCTATCTCTACTTCCTCAAGCATGCTCAGCTCAACTATCTCTTTGTATCGTGCAGACACTTCAGTAATGAGAAACGTGGAAAACATCATGAACACCCGCCAATCACTCTAGTAACTTTATTCTATAGGCCATTTGACCTATCATTTCCTCTATTTGGAAATGGCCCTACGAACCTTGGTGCCAACTTCCCTACAGATCCAAAGCGAACCACATTCCTTAAAGGTGATACTTTGATGAAAACCATGTCTCTAACCTCAAACTCAATATTAATCCTTCTCCTATCTGCATAGGACTTCTGCCTATCCTGCGCTGTCTTTATGCATCCGAGGATAAGATCAACCTTTTCTGAAGTTTCTCTAATAATCTCAGGTCCAAGTAGAAGCCTATTCGTAGACTCCCACCAACAAGTCGGTGGCCTACAAGGTCGCCCATACAATTCCTCGAAGGGGGCCATACCTATACTAGCTTGATAGCTATTGTCTCTTCCCAAGTCCCTCTGAAGTCTAGGATACACATCCTCAAAAAATCTATTCACCCTGTAACACCCCGCAAATTCTATAACTGTGAAATTAACAAATTAAAGTATAATTAATTTAAAATCAAAGAACTAAGGGAAACGGGATACGCCATTGCGTTCGTCTCGGAAAAATACGCGAAATAGAGTCCGAGTTTTCGAAAAACGGAGTCCGTATGAAGAAGATATGGCCTTCGGAAGTTTCTGAATTAAATTTAAATTTCAAACAGAATAAAACAGTTTAAAAAATTAAAAGTGGGGCCCAATGGGCCAGGGCGGAAGAACACCCGCCTCACGCACCCAGGTCGACTGGGCTGTCGACCTGGTCTAACCAGGTCGACAGGCCTGTCGACAGGGGTGTCGACCTGGTCCAGACCAGGTCGAACCCAGTCTAACCCGGTTGGCCTATGTTGTATATAACGGTGTTGTATACACAATTATATGATTTTTGTTTGATGATAACAACCAAATATATTTTTATTATAAATGTGTTTGGTACTGTACTGTTATATAATAAAATACGACTGTACTGTTATATATATACATCACAGCAATGAATATAATGTTTATATTTAAATAAAATACGACTGTACAGAAATTCAAATATTAACACAGTATTTTATTTAAATAGAATATTTTATTTCAATATTCAAACAGTACAACTATTTGTAACTCCACTATTTATACATTCACAGAATATTTGTACTTGTATAAACAGAATAAAATAGACAAGTTCGTTTGACAACAATAAAATGATATTTTATTTCAATCAAACTTGTTTATTACAGACATCAGTACATTTCATATATACACAGCTCCTCACAGCAACACTCATACATTCATTCAGTTTACATTTCATATATATCCATTTTCACTTGTATATACAGACTCATACATTCATTTACACCACACACTGTCTTCTTGTCTTCAGCTTGTCAGTCCTGTCGTCACAGTTAGTCCAGTCATCCCAGCTTACCTGTCACACATGAAACACACACACACAGTACACTGCAATAGAAATAAAACAGAATGCATGCAAATTTAAATTTTATTTTTAAAATTTTATTTGCCTCAGTTTTCTGGTGTGTTTCTCATCATTTTTCATGACTTGATCTGAATTATAAAACCAACAATCTGTGTCTAGACAGCTTGTGATATTCACAGTGATACACTGTAAATACCACAAGGCAGACAACATATATCTCAATGCAGGGACAGAGACAACTCGTTTGATGGCTGCATGTACACACGTGTACACGTGTGCACTGCCACGCCAGTCAGATTGCAACTGAGGAGTAGCCACGAGGACCTGCTCAACTCAGTGCAATACACAAGTCAACAATAATTCAAAGTGTCGAGGCAGCACAACAGTAAAAGCAACAAAACAAATGTCAACCAGCAAATGTCAAAGCTAACAAAGAGTAAAAATGGTCGAGCCATGCTAAGCAAAACAAGCCAAAGTGAAATTACACAGCAAAGAAGTGATGAAGCAACAAGACAGCCCAGTTTCAAAGGCATAAACAGTGTACATGGCGAGCAAGTGCAGGGCCGAGCACATTTCAGTGATCAAGGCAGTTTCAAAGAATGCACAAGGCAAGGGTGACACTCGACAAAATCAGTTTCAGAAATGTCAAACCAAAGTGGCAAGAAGGGAATCAGGTTTATTTGAATGCAACTAATGGACACTGCATTCTCAAGTTTAAAGCATCAAGGAAATTTTCAAGTGCAGCATGAAACATGGCAAAGCAAAACAGTGAGCATGGTTCGAGCAAGAGGTGCAAACTCGAGCCAAATACAAGTGAACAATGGTGAAGGTTCAAGTGTACACAGCAAATACAAATGCAGCTCAATCACAAAATGATCACAGTCTGAAGTCACACAACTCAAAGGAACTCAGCTAGTTTTATGTGGCGAGCAGCATATACAAGAATGGTGGAATCAAGTGTGCTTTTTCAATACAAACAAAGCACAAGCCATTAAATCTTTCAAATTTGATGATAATGATTCAGAAAACAAATACGTTTTCTTTCAATATGTTTCCAGTTTTTAAATATGAAAATTGAACAAAATTTTGACATGGAAACATTTTTTTTGCATTCAAATATTTCCTGAAATGGTCTAGTCAAATTCAGAAAACCAGATTTCAGGAAAGTGATTCACGAGGATATCATTTATACAAGAGGAGCATTTACAAGCAAAGTCTACATTGGAAAGAAATCGGCCAACATTTCAGAACAGAGGCAACAATTAAGTTCAATCCATCAAAGCCGATTCATTTCACTACAAGGCAACATTTATCAAGCAACAAATCAGAGAATAAAGTCATGGAATTTTTTTTGGCAAGTACAAATGGCGCAAAGAAAAACATATCAATGCATATGAGTTCCAGAAAAGTGACTCAAGTATTTTGTGGCAACATTTTAAAGCTTTCCAGAAATGAATATCAGCTCACAAAGTCATCAGGAAAACAAACCATCAGCATGTACATTTTGGCAATAAATACGTTCTCCAAAAATGGTATGCAATTAATCTTTCAGATTTACACAGAGGAATAATAAATAGGCCAAGTACATCCAAGCTAATTACACAAATATGTTTGGAAAGAATTAATTTGTGTTTCCTGTTTTCAATCCACAAATTCGAAGAAAGAATTTCAATTTTGTTTCTGGGTGAAGCAGACAACAATTTAATGATGGATAAATTGTTTGACAAGTATGAAATCTCGGCAAGAATTAAATTCCAGAAATTCAGTAATTTATCTTTGGCAACAGTTTTTTAAAAAAGGGGATCAATTGATTTTGCCAGAAGACCAATTTCATGTCCAGGTTCAATGATTCAATTCACAACAGTCATGGGAACATTCAAAGCCAAGGAATTCAATCAAAGCCGAGAATATCAATTTCAAAAGAGGAAAACAGCATGCATTCAAATCGAGCCATCATACTGAAATCAGAGGGTTAGGGTTTCGTTCTTAACCCTATATGTAACACCAACTCATCATAGGCAAAGTGACATAGAGAAAAAAATCGAAAACCCACAAAATCAAAGCAAACAATAAAATCCGAATTACTCACAATTTTTAGGGTTTCGTTCAAGTGAGAACTCCGGCAAATCGACAACAGCACGCAAGCTACAAAGACAAGAGCCATCAGAGATCAAATTTCCAGAAGCATCGATTTCGATTTGGGAATCGATTTCAGAAACCCTAGCAATCGCCAGAGCCGCCATTTATTTTCCCAGAGCAAAAAGGAAAGAGATCGGGCTAAATGAATTACAAAGGGGCCGGCCTATCTTTTATTTTGACCAAGGCCATGTCTTTTAAAAAGGGGATGACCCCTATCCTTTAAACTCCTTTTTGTTTAGGGTTTCATTTGTTTTGCTCTTATTTTTGTTGAATTTTTTTTAATCTCTTTTGTAATCAAACGATCAGTTTCTAGTGTGTAAAATACTAGGATATCAGTCAGGGTGTTGACTGTCAGTTTCAGAGTCTGTAAAATCTGGGTTACGAGTTACAGGGTTTGTAATTCGGGAAATCTGATTCAGGGGTTTGAATCAGTCTAGGGTTTTGAGCGTAGAGTTAGAATAGGAGCGAGAGTCGCGAGTGTACAAGGTCTTGTATGCGGGATCTGTTCTATCATCTAGTAGAAACCTTAGGAATGCAGCAGTAGGCAGGGTTTTGCCGAAGCTGGGTATATCTGTGTGTGATTTATTTTCTGCACTTTTATTTCTGCTGCATTCTGTGATCAGTTTTTATTTTAATATATCCTGTCAATTTTTCAATTCTTGTTAAAACTATGATAAACCCTATTCACCCCCCCTCTAGGGTTAATCTAGATCCAACAAGTGGTATCAGAGCCTGGTTTTTTGATTAACTCTAGAATCATGTTTTCCCCTTGCTGTCAATCTTCTAAGAATCAGTCCAGTGATATCCCATTTATTTTCAATGGAACAGATTTTCAAATATGGAAATCAAATTTTGAATTATATTTAAAATCTGTTAATTCTGAGTATTGGAATATTATTGAAAATATGGGAGACTTGTTAGACAAGAGGAATAAGGTCTTAAATGCTCGCGTCATACACATTATTTATTCCTGTCTTGATAATGATCAATTAAAATTTATCTCTCATTGTTTAACCGCGCAGGATGTCTGGAAAACTCTCAACACGTTGTATGGAAAATCTGACAGCTGTTCAAAACTCTCAACTGCAAACTCAGATTCAGATCTGTGCTTAGCTGGAGCTATTCATGACGACTCAGACGATGTGGACTTATCATATGAAGATTTGATATCTCTTTGTAATAATTTAACAAGAACCGTTGATCGCCTCAAACGGAAAAACAAGTCTTTGAAATCTGAAAAGTCTGAGTTGACCCACAATAACAATATGTTGAAATTAAAATTTGAACACTCTGAGTGTAAGAATTGTTTTAACTTGAAAACTGATTTAGCTCAACTTAATGAGAATTCTAGAAAGATTGAAAATGAATTTTTGATTTTGAAAAATCAAGAAGATGAGCTAATTCATGAAAACAATACTTTGCAGAAGGAGTTGAATAAGGTTAATTTTGAACATGAAAATTTTGAAATAGAAAATTTGTTGAAATCAGAATCTGCTTTAAAGGAACTTGAAAAAGAAATTGAAAAATTCAAAATTTTTGAAATTGAAAAACAAAAGCTCTTTGATTCTGAGATTTCTGAATATAAAGGCAAAATTGAGAAGTTTTTAAACGAGAATAATCTTCTGAAATCCAAAATCAATGATCTTGAGTTGAGTCTGAAACGTTTTTCTTTCGGAGAAAAATCTTTGAATATGCTTTTGAATAATCAGTTCTCTCATGGAAATAAAAGAGGTCTAGGCTTTGGAAAAAATAATGTTTTTGAAAAACGAAATTCAAATGAGTTGAGAAGTCCCTCAAACTGCTTTGGAAATAGTTGTTTTGATAATTTGAACTTTGACAATTCCAAAGGATTTTTGAATCAAAAGCAAAATATGAATTTGTTTTGTAATAAACCATTTAAACATTCTTGGATCCCAAATGAAAATAAAACGAGTTTTGTTAGATTCAAATCGATTTGGGTTCCTAAGGGTACAAAAGTTAATTCTAATGGTTTGTTGTACAGACAAGTTTGGGTACCTAAAGCTGTGAACAAAACTGTGAGTGGTTTTACAAATTTTGTTAGACCACTCGATTCTCAAATCTGTTAGGTACCGGAGGAGGCTGAGGAACTGCTAGGCAAAAGAGATTTGGATTCAAGTTGCTCAATACTTCTGAAATCATTCACAGTTCCTTAGCCACATCTGCTGAGTTAGAGATTCTGATTTACACTGGATTCTGGTATGATCTCTAAACTCACCTCTGTAAATATTTTCTTGTTTTTGATTTTTTTTTCTCTTTTGCTTATTTCTTCTTCTCACTTCTATCTCTTTCTTCTGTCTTTTCTAATTTGATTTATCATTGTCATTTTTTTTGTGCTTCTGGAATTGCAGTATTTGAATTGCAGTATTCATGATATTCCGGAAATTTGTTTTGTGTGTATAGAACTCTGATACTTTTAATCATGTTCAGATATTTTTTTTTCCTGCAATAGTTTTGAAGTTCTTTTTCTGTTTTCTGAATTCATAACAGTGTTGATGTTTAATTGTCATATCCTGAACACTGTTAATCAGAATTCTAAAGTTTTGAAGATCTGAAAATTTGATGGAATTTCACACGCCACTGCTGTTTTGAGTTTTCACTAATTCAGTTTAGGAAAGCTTAAAATAACATACTCATTACAGCACTCTGTTACTTATCAGTTATGATAATTTCATTAATTTTCAGATTGGCTTGAATAAATTGTCTTGAATCAGTGATTCATCTTAAAATTCATCTTATTCATGAGTATTATGATTGAAATTATTTTTTGTTTGAAATCATCTGAAATTCTTAATATTTTTGAATATCACACATCGTTTAAATCTGAAATTATCAATCTTGTGTGAATATTCATTATATCTCAAACTTGACATTGATTCAAATGATTTCAAATAAATTGGTTTGGATCATGAATATCTCTCAAATCTGATATAAATGATCTGAAATTATCCCTGTACTTGTCAGTAATACTTGTGAATACTCTTTGAAAATCTGGTCTTAAATTTCATTGTAAGTTCATGGTTATTTGATTCGAATATCTGTTTGTTTAAAATCATTTGAAATTATCGATTTATTAAATCACACACATATCTCGAATCAAAATTTATGAATTGGTGTGATTGATTTATTAAATCCTGATATTTTCATATTTCTTTAAATGATTTAAAATAAGCGGTATTTTTTGGATCGTGAATCATATTCTGTGATCATCAGAAATGTATTGACAAGTGTGCTTTGAAACTAATTTTGTGCTACTCTGATACTGTTTTTGAAAAATGTTTGTTTTGGAATTATGCTGCACTGATTATAAGAAATTGAATTGTAAATATCTTTGAGGACTGCTTGATTTGGTATCAAAGGTTTATCGTGCTCTGATAAATGGAATTTGTGTGCTTGAGTTGCTTGCTTTGTAATTAAGTTTTTTTTGTTGACTGAGGTACCATTTGTTTGCCACCGGGGTGTCATTAAAACCCTCGAGAAAGCGAGAACATTTGATATCAGAAGCGCCTTATATTTGTCTCATCCATCTGTTCTGATTTTTCACTTTGTAGAGACACCATGTGGTATCAGTTTAAAAGTGCTGCATATTTTTTTTTCTGTTTGTATATATTTTTTTCCCTCTTGTCATGTATAGATCAGCATATTACACTTGTAATTGATTTTCAATTTTAAAATTATTTATTAATTATTCTTTCAGAAATTGAAATCAATATCCAAATTAAACTGTATTTATAATTCATCAAAATTATAATCAGATTTAGAAATTGTGATGAATTGTGACTGCAGTATATTTCACAACAAGAGGAGAATTTTATTTAGATTTTCATGATGGTTGAATATTTATTATAATATCTTTGAACTGGCAATTATTTCACGGCCATCTTCATTACTTATCATCCTTCTGCCATCCGTTATGATTTTATATAAATGTGGAGGGTTTAATTTTTTTCTTAAAATCATTTTAAATAAACAGTGAAAATATTTGTGATGGAATTGTGGTTATATTATTATTCAGAATTAGTGATAAATGAAAATTTTCAATAATCCCGGTACAGTTCATGCATATCTCATAATATAATTAATTTAGAAATTTATTTCACAGTCCATCTCTGTACTTACCACATTTCTATCATCCGTACCGGTTTTATATATCGAGGAGTTTTTTTAAAAAAAAAAAGCTGAAAATGATATAATTAATTTATAAGTGTGTTTCTAACCTCATTTAAAAATCCAAGCTCTGGTCATGAATGGTTAAGAGACAACTTATAATTTAAGCTGCGACTGACCTCATTTAAAAATCCAAGCTCTGGTTATGCGTGGTCAGGGTGCTCTTAAATCAAAAGAGAAAGAAAAGAAAATAATTTGCAATAAATAAATTTTTATGTGAAATTCTCCTTGGTGTATATTAACCAGCCTATCAATCCACTTTCTAATCTGTGAAATGTGTTGAAATTTTATGACGTATTATGATTTGTTGATTGATATTGGAATTTGAGATTATTCGATTTTGTCATTTAAAATTGAATTTATAATTATAAGTCTGAATTCATCACTGTTTTTTTAACTCATTTTTATAAAATTCTTTTGAAAATATTTGGAAATCATTTTTTTTCCATTTTATATAAAATTCATCATAAATCCGTCATTCTCTAAAATGTGAAATATGCCACCTGTTCTCAGAATATTATGATTTTTGTTTGACTGATTGAGATTTATGATGATCGTTCTTCCTCTTAAGCTGATTTAATATTTGTTAGTCGCTATTCATCTATATTTTAAATTCTATATCCTTTTGATGATAACAAAAGGGGGAGAATGGATTAGATTTTGATTTATGAGTGAATATTTGATAAATATTTTTTTTGAAAATTCATTATTATTCATACATTTCATTCATGCATAGTTATAGGGGGAGTTTCTGTTGTAGGGGGAGCATTTAAATAGGGGGAGTTCAAATATCCACGAACAAACACATTTATTATACTCAAAATCTTTTATTTGTTTGTCATCATCAAAAGGGGGAGATTGTTGTATATAACGGTGTTGTATACACAATTATATGATTTTTGTTTGATGATAACAACCAAATATATTTTTATTATAAATGTGTTTGGTACTGTACTGTTATATAATAAAATACGACTGTACTGTTATATATATACATCACAGCAATGAATATAATGTTTATATTTAAATAAAATACGACTGTACAGAAATTCAAATATTAACACAGTATTTTATTTAAATAGAATATTTTATTTCAATATTCAAACAGTACAACTATTTGTAACTCCACTATTTATACATTCACAGAATATTTGTACTTGTATAAACAGAATAAAATAGACAAGTTCGTTTGACAACAATAAAATGATATTTTATTTCAATCAAACTTGTTTATTACAGACATCAGTACATTTCATATATACACAGCTCCTCACAGCAACACTCATACATTCATTCAGTTTACATTTCATATATATCCATTTTCACTTGTATATACAGACTCATACATTCATTGACACCACACACTGTCTTCTTGTCTTCAGCTTGTCAGTCCTGTCGTCACAGTTAGTCCAGTCATCCCAGCTTACCTGTCACACATGAAACACACACACACAGTACACTGCAATAGAAATAAAACAGAATGCATGCAAATTTAAATTTTATTTTTAAAATTTTATTTGCCTCAGTTTTCTGGTGTGTTTCTCATCATTTTTCATGACTTGATCTGAATTATAAAACCAACAATCTGTGTCTAGACAACTTGTGATATTCACAGTGATACACTGTAAATACCACAAGGCAGACAACATATATCTCAATGCAGGGACAGAGACAACTCGTTTGATGGCTGCATGTACACACGTGTACACGTGTGCACTGCCACGCCAGTCAGATTGCAACTGAGGAGTAGCCACGAGGACCTGCTCAACTCAGTGCAATACACAAGTCAACAATAATTCAAAGTGTCGAGGCAGCACAACAGTAAAAGCAACAAAACAAATGTCAACCAGCAAATGTCAAAGCTAACAAAGAGTAAAAATGGTCGAGCCATGCTAAGCAAAACAAGCCAAAGTGAAATTACACAGCAAAGAAGTGATGAAGCAACAAGACAGCCCAGTTTCAAAGGCATAAACAGTGTACATGGCGAGCAAGTGCAGGGCCGAGCACATTTCAGTGATCAAGGCAGTTTCAAAGAATGCACAAGGCAAGGGTGACACTCGACAAAATCAGTTTCAGAAATGTCAAACCAAAGTGGCAAGAAGGGAATCAGGTTTATTTGAATGCAACTAATGGACACTGCATTCTCAAGTTTAAAGCATCAAGGAAATTTTCAAGTGCAGCATGAAACATGGCAAAGCAAAACAGTGAGCATGGTTCGAGCAAGAGGTGCAAACTCGAGCCAAATACAAGTGAATAATGGTGAAGGTTCAAGTGTACACAGCAAATACAAATGCAGCTCAATCACAAAATGATCACAGTCTGAAGTCACACAACTCAAAGGAACTCAGCTAGTTTTATGTGGCGAGCAGCATATACAAGAATGGTGGAATCAAGTGTGCTTTTTCAATACAAACAAAGCACAAGCCATTAAATCTTTCAAATTTGATGATAATGATTCAGAAAACAAATACGTTTTCTTTCAATATGTTTCCAGTTTTTAAATATGAAAATTGAACAAAATTTTGACATGGAAACATTTTTTTTGCATTCAAATATTTCCTGAAATGGTTTAGTCAAATTCAGAAAACCAGATTTCAGGAAAGTGATTCACGAGGATATCATTTATACAAGAGGAGCATTTACAAGCAAAGTCTACATTGGAAAGAAATCGGCCAACATTTCAGAACAGAGGCAACAATTAAGTTCAATCCATCAAAGCCGATTCATTTCACTACAAGGCAACATTTATCAAGCAACAAATCAGAGAATAAAGTCATGGAATTTTTTTTGGCAAGTACAAATGGCGCAAAGAAAAACATATCAATGCAAATGAGTTCCAGAAAAGTGACTCAAGTATTTTGTGGCAACATTTTAAAGCTTTCCAGAAATGAATATCAGCTCACAAAGTCATCAGGAAAACAAACCATCAGCATGTACATTTTGGCAATAAATACGTTCTCCAAAAATGGTATGCAATTAATCTTTCAGATTTACACAGAGGAATAATAAATAGGCCAAGTACATCCAAGCTAATTACACAAATATGTTTGGAAAGAATTAATTTGTGTTTCCTGTTTTCAATCCACAAATTCGAAGAAAGAATTTCAATTTTGTTTCTGGGTGAAGCAGACAACAATTTAATGATGGATAAATTGTTTGACAAGTATGAAATCTCGGCAAGAATTAAATTCCAGAAATTCAGTAATTTATCTTTGGCAACAGTTTTTTAAAAAAGGGGATCAATTGATTTTGCCAGAAGACCAATTTCATGTCCAGGTTCAACGATTCAATTCACAACAGTCATGGGAACATTCAAAGCCAAGGAATTCAATCAAAGCCGAGAATATCAATTTCAAAAGAGGAAAACATCATGCATTCAAATCGAGCCATCATACTGAAATCAGAGGGTTAGGGTTTCGTTCTTAACCCTATATGTAACACCAACTCATCATAGGCAAAGTGACATAGAGAAAAAAATCGAAAACCCACAAAATCAAAGCAAACAATAAAATCCGAATTACTCACAATTTTTAGGGTTTCGTTCAAGTGAGAACTCCAGCAAATCGACATCAGCACGCAAGCTACAAAGACAAGAGCCATCAGAGATCAAATTTCCAGAAGCATCGATTTCGATTTGGGAATCGATTTCAGAAACCCTAGCAATCGCCAGAGCCGCCATTTATTTTCCCAGAGCAAAAAGGAAAGAGATCGGGCTAAATGAATTACAAAGGGACCGGCCTATCTTTTATTTTGACCAAGGCTATGTCTTTTAAAAAGGGGATGACCCCTATCCTTTAAACTCCTTTTTGTTTAGGGTTTCATTTGTTTTGCTCTTATTTTTGTTGAATTTTTTTTAATCTCTTTTGTAATCAAACAATCAGTTTCTAGTGTGTAAAATACTAGGATATCAGTCAGGGTGTTGACTGTCAGTTTCAGAGTCTGTAAAATCTGGGTTACGAGTTACAGGGTTTGTAATTCGGGAAATCTGATTCAGGGGTTTGAATCAGTCTAGGGTTTTGAGCGTAGAGTTAGAATAGGAGCGAGAGTCGCGAGTGTACAAGGTCTTGTATGCGGGATCTGTTCTATCATCTAGTAGAAACCTTAGGAATGCAGCAGTAGGCAGGGTTTTGCCGAAGCTGGGTATATCTGTGTGTGATTTATTTTCTGCACTTTTATTTCTGCTGCATTCTGTGATCAGTTTTTATTTTAATATATCCTGTCAATTTTTCAATTCTTGTTAAAACTGTGATAAACCCTATTCACCCCCCCTCTAGGGTTAATCTAGATCCAACAGCCTATTCTCTGTTGGTCGATTTTCTGTGGTCTCCTTTGTCATTAGGGCTAGGTGGCAAGCTCTAATTGGTCTCTCCTTAGGATGAATGGCTACGATCAATCCAAGCAACATCAATGGTTCTAATCAGTTCATTACCCCTATAAAAAGGACCCTAGACTCTACCTAGGTTTCTTGTACAATTCTCTAGCCTCCATTGCTCTCTTCTTCTAATAAAAAAATAAAAATGGCGTCTCTGCTCTGCTGGAATTAAAACTAGAAGATAATCAACATCAGCCTAAGCAACACAATTCAAACTAGAGATTAAAATTTCTGCAAAGATTCGACAACAAGTTCTTTCTTTAATCCAATCAAGGCAAGTACAGTTATTCTCCGCTATAAACGTTAATTATAATTTTGATATGCATTTAAATCTGAGTTTGAGGTTGTATTCTCTTCTGTTAGATCTGTTTTCTGTGACTGTTCTATATTCCTTTCTTCTTTTCTGTTTCTATAGCCAGGCTACCACGAGCCTGTGCCTAATCTCATAAGAGATGAACGTATGAACGCAAGTTTTGGGATGAATGATGAGAAATTTGACAAAACCAAATTGAATGTATGACTTTAGGTCTGGGGCATAAAATATATTGGACATATGACTTGGGATTGGATGCATAAATTTGACTATGAACATATAATTTATGCATGTTGTATGCATAGTTATGTTGTAATTTAGACCTATAATTAATTAGAAAAAAATAGCATATGTTATAAACTAGTTTTAGACCTATGCATATTTTGTGATAAAAGAAGAAGAGGAACCACTGTAAAGATTGCATATGATTTGAGACTTTGGACAAAATGCATATAAAAAGGCAAGATCTGATTTTTAGAAGATATGGTTTAAAGATTTATATTATTGGGGATAGTTTGCATAATAATTCATGACATGAAAAGAAGGAAGATATGGAAACTTAAGATTTACATTAATTAGGATATCTAGTATTGTAATTACACCTAAATAGGGATTTTTGGATATATGGCATGCATTGGAATTAATGGTTATATTTGGTATAATTTATATGTGAATCTGCTGTAAAATGCTAGTTTAACAAAAATTGGAACATATGTTATAGGGTAAATTATGTCCATATTCTGCGCTATGTAAATGTATGCAAACATGGAAGTATATGATCATATTGTGAATCATGACATTATTTAGGCATATGAACTTAGGCCTAATTTATGTTTAGGCAAGGCATGTAAATAGAACCTTTAGAAATATTAAATTTGCTAAATCTGCTAATTTGCCAAGTTGCCTAAACTGCTAGTTTTGTTATATTGCCTAGACTGCTAATTAGATTGAAATGCCTAATCTGTTAAATTTGTCGGTTGAAATGCCTAACCTGTTATATGCCAAAATCTGCTAAGTTGCTAAATCTGTTAAATCCGTTAAGTCATATAAAATCTGTTATCTGCTATGTTGATATAATCATCCTGTTATTGATATAATCTGAATTGGCATATTTATTGGGCGTGCGCATAAACGGTAAATTATTAATTAATTGGCCGCAAAGATAAACATGGCTAACTCGAGGTTAGAATGAGTTTGCGGCGTAAATCTGCCCGGAACCGCCCGGCACATCCAGTGGCCGCAAACAATAGGTTCTAATGTGAGAAGTTAGTCATAACATGCGTAAGACACGAGGTTAGGTCTGGCTTGTGGCAGAAGTCTGCCTGGAACCGCCCGGCATATCCAGCGGCCACAAGCTACCGACCTAATGTGAGAGGTCTGTGCATTAATAATTAATTAATGCAAAATCTAAGATAAGAATGACGTCTAAAACGTATTGGGGAAAATAGGGTTAAACCAAAGGGATTAATAGATGTAGTAAAACCCGTCCATGAATCTGTAGGCCCAATACAAAGTTAGACAAATCTGAAAAATCTGTACATCTGACCTGGTTAGTCTGGAAACTTGTTAACTTAATTTGTGAATTAGTAAACCTGAATTCTGTATGTCTGAACTTGTAAACAAGTTAATCTGAAATCTGTTAGTCTGGGGACACAAGGTTAGGAGGGGAATTACTTGTGTCATCTGTTGTTTGGGACCCATATTAGTCAGTAACCCTTTCTGGTATCAAAACTTTGACCCAACAGTAAGTAGGGTCCGGGCACGCTTACTGAACTAATTATAAGTGGTTCATTCTGATAATGGCGAGGGGTGTTGATGGTGCGTTCCAACCGGGTCATGTGCGTGCATGGATCCCGGTCTGCCTCTGAGGATGTAAGACGCCGTGACATCTGTAAATAGGTCTGTGCCAATTGGTTGTCACTTTAGGGAGTGATACACCCTACTGTGGGGCCGACACAGGATATTTATGTATTAGGGAGCCGATCGCTTGGGGTAGGGTTTTAGGGTACGCTTAGTTCTGTCTGTTTCTGTTGGTACCGTCTGTTTCTGTTGGGTGGTAACACCTGTCTGTTTCTGTGTGGTACCGTCTGTCCGGGTGGTAAAGGCCCATTACTAGTGTACACCTAATTCCAAATTCTGTCTCCATAGGGATAAATCTGTTTCTTCTTCTGTCTGTTTCTGATCGGGTAGTAAAGGCCCATTATTAGCATTCTGTTTCTGTTAAAAGTATTCTGTACCCGTTCCTGCTTCAATTTAGACATTAGGGTGACACCTAATTCTGCTATACTAGTATTAGTGCAGAGAAGTGTAAAACAATAGTTTATATCATTCTGTTTTTCTGTTATATCTGCTACACCTGTTATAGTTATCTCACATCCAGTTTTATGTTCATATCATATTATTATTATCTGTTCATATGCTGAAAGTCACTGGACTTGCCAGACTTTTTGTCTGACCCTTGTTGTTTCGCCTCCTTTCTTCCGTTTCCCCCCCAGGTTATCCAAGGAGGGAAATACTTTAGCTTGATCCGGATTTCTCTTTGCTTGAAGTGCTTAAAGTATGGCTTGGCTCTGTATGGCTTCCGTTCCATGGGGATTATGATTTTAAACTATGCATTTTGAAGGCTTTTTACAAGACTGATATTTTGTACTTGAATTCTGAAATTGAAAGGATGTAACCATATTAATTTTCTGTTTCCGCTGTAATAAAGTTAAAAATTTTCAAGTACTGTTTTATCTGTCTTGTAAGTTTCTGTTCTGTTTACTAAAATGCTCCACCAAAGTTAAGGCATTCCCTTTGTGAGTGACCTTAACGGAGGTGGGGTGTTACACTTGGTATCAGAGCCGAAGGTTACCAGATTAGGTAAAGTTTTTGAAAACTATTTTCAAAAAGGTTTTAAAATGAAGTATTTTCAAAATTAAAGCTTATTTTGAAAAACATGATCCCCAAGAGCCATATATCTTTCTTTCAGTCCTTTTTGTATTGAACCTTTCCTTTTTCGTTTCAGCATGTCTGAAGCATCTGAGATACCAGAGGGTGTCCATGTACCCGGTTGGTTTCGTCAATATCTTGAGGCTAGGACCGCCGCTGCAGGTCCAGCAAATGATCCCCCTCCTCCACTCCCTCCTCGTGCTATTGCTTTCTCAAAAATCTATAGAGATTTTAGGGCCATGGGTGGGAAGGATTTCAAAGGAACTGAATCATTCGTAGAAGCAAGGAATTGGCTCAAAGAAACTGAGGATCTGTTCGTTATCTTCGAGGTGGACGATAGGCAAAAGGTACAGTTGGCAGTATGGCTGCTCAAAGACGAAGCTTCCTACTGGTGGGAAGTCACTAACGCCGAGAGACCAATTGAGACTTGGATGGATTTCAGAACAAGGTTTGAGACAAAATTCCTCTCGCAAGCTGAACGAAGTTTACAATTGGAAAAGTTCTTGTCTCTTAAGCAAGGAAGTATGACGGTCAAGGAATACGTCAACCAGTTCAACCAACTAGCAAGATTCGGATTGGATTTAGTCAACACTCAGCATAAAAAGGCTCTCCGCTTTGTTAAAGGATTGAATGAGCCACTGCACAGCCTAGCCATGACCCATGTACCCATGGGAGCAACTTACGAGAAATTGGTGGATATGGCACTACTGCACGAGGAAGACAAGGGCCCGAAAGAGACAAAGAAGGAAGAAACACAGAATAAGAAGGCGGGGCCCAAAAAGGAAACACAAAAGAAGGATGAGAAGTCTGAATATAAGAAGGGGAAAAAGTGCTTTACTTGTGGGAGCTCAACTCATCTGAACAAGGATTGCAGAAAAAGGAAGGGCGCTTGCTTCAACTGTGGGGAGATGGGACACTTCACTAGGGACTGCCCGAAGAGACGAGGACAAGGAGGGCAGGCGAATAATCTTGAGGCTAGTGGCTAGGATAGAAATAGGAAAATTTCTATAGTAGGTTTAATTTCTTTATCTGATTATGGAGTTAAGACTTTTTCTGATTCTGGTATTTTGATTTTGTAATCGATACTCTGCACTTTAATACTAGTATTATTTCTGAATTCCGCTATAGACTCAGACCCATAAGGGTTATGGATCATCTGTTTGAGATTGGGGTTTTGAGGGATATCTGTGTTAGGCGTCAAGTATGACGCATACATTCTGAGTTTTCGTGGGGTATGATTTTATCATGCTTGGCTTCCTAAGAATCATTAGGGAACCTGATCTGTACCAGTAGTCTGTAAATATCTAAATACTTTTTATAGGATTTCCAGTCTTGACATTTCCTCTGGGTGTCAATTTGATGTTGGTTTCGGTCTTTGGGGCCGATACTTAGGACCCATGTCTAATGGGAACCAAATTTTCGTTCTGTCCGTACTCGCTTCCATCATTCGACTGTATCCTATCGATCGAATATTTGAACTTTAGGTAGAAACTAATGGGTGTAAACATGTGTTTGAGACATGTTATGTTTGATGGTTGCAAGTGGATGCAAGTGGTTGCTAGTGGTTGCTCGTGGATGCATATACACACACTAGGCACTAGATCGGCTCGAAAGCACTCTCATACTGCATATGGATGTGTGAGCATTTTTTTAAATTTTTATGGATGCAAAATGGTTGAATCAGCATATGGATGTTGCATATGAATAAGCAGTTGTGCACTCATATAGAAATGATATGTCTCAAGTAGGAAAATTTGCATACATATTGGACTCATGGCACTAACATGATTCGCATTAAGGAGGTCGACTGAATCAGTGGGCCGCCTGATTTTGCATTAGATACGGACATGAACACACACTGTGCATTTAAACATGAAAGCATTAGAAGTCTATAAGGACAATGGATGCCTGTGGTTGATGATTGAGTAGATGGATGATTGGATGGTAGGACACATTCTTCTTAACTTGAAGATTTCGGGGACGAAATCCTTTTAAGTGGGGGAGAATGTAACACCCCGCAAATTCTATAACTGTGAAATTAAAAAATTAAAGTATAATTAATTTCAAATCAAAGAACTAAGGGAAACGGGATACACCATTGCGTTCGTCTCGGAAAAATACGCGAAATTGAGTCCGAGTTTTCGAAAAACGGAGTCCGTATGAAGAAGATATGGCCTTCGGAAGTTTCTGAATTAAATTTAAATTTCAAACAGAATAAAACAGTTTAAAAAATTAAAAGTGGGGCCCAATGGGCCAGGGCGGAAGAACACCCGCCTCACGCACCCAGGTCGACTGGGCTGTCGACCTGGTCTAACCAGGTCGACAGGCCTGTCGACAGGGCTGTCGACAGGGGTGTCGACCTGGTCCAGACCAGGTCGAACCCAGTCTAACCCGGCTGGCCTATTCTCTGTTGGTCGATTTTCTGTGGTCTGCTTTGTCATTAGGGCTAGGTGGCAAGCTCTAATTGGTCTCTCCTTAGGATGAATGGCTACGATCAATCCAAGCAACATCAATGGTTCTAATCAGTTCATTACCCCTATAAAAAGGACCCTAGACTCTACCTAGGTTTCTTGTACAATTCTCTAGCCTCCATTGCTCTCTTCTTCTAATAAAAAAATAAAAATGGCGTCTCTGCTCTGTTGGAATTAAAACTAGAAGATAATCAACATCAGCCTAAGCAACTCAATTCAAACTAGAGATTAAAATTTCTGCAAAGATTCGACAACAAGTTCTTTCTTTAATCCAATCAAGGCAAGTACAGTTATTCTCCGCTATAAACGTTAATTATAATTTTGATATGCATTTAAATCTGAGTTTGAGGTTGTATTCTCTTCTGTTAGATCTGTTTTCTGTGACTGTTCTATATTCCTTTCTTCTTTTCTGTTTCTATAGCCAGGCTACCACGAGCCTGTGCCTAATCTCATAAGAGATGAACGTATGAACGCAAGTTTTGGGATGAATGATGAGAAATTTGACAAAACCAAATTGAATGTATGACTTTAGGTCTGGGGCATAAAATATATTGGACATATGACTTGGGATTGGATGCATAAATTTGACTATGAACATATAATTTATGCATGTTGTATGCATAGTTATGTTGTAATTTAGACCTGTAATTAATTAGGAAAAAATAGCATATGTTATAAACTAGTTTTAGACCTATGCATATTTTGTGATAAAAGAAGAAGAGGAACCACTGTAAAGATTGCATATGATTTGAGACTTTGGACAAAATGCATATAAAAAGGCAAGATCTGATTTTTAGAAGATATGGTTTAAAGATTTATATTATTGGGGATAGTTTGCATAATAATTCATGACATGAAAAGAAGGAAGATATGGAAACTTAAGATTTACATTAATTAGGATATCTAGTATTGTAATTACACATAAATAGGGATTTTTGGATATATGGCATGCATTGGAATTAATGGTTATATTTGGTATAATTTATATGTGAATCTGCTGTAAAATGCTAGTTTAACAAAAATTGGAACATATGTTATAGGGTAAATTATGTCTATATTCTGCGCTATGTAAATGTATGCAAACATGGAAGTATATGATCATATTGTGAATCATGACATTATTTAGGCATATGAACTTAGGCCTAATTTATGTTTAGGCAAGGCATGTAAATAGAACCTTTAGAAATATTAAATTTGCTAAATCTGCTAATTTGTCAAGTTGCCTAAACTGCTAGTTTTGTTATATTGCCTAGACTGCTAATTAGATTGAAATGCCTAATCTGTTAAATTTGTCGGTTGAAATGCCTAACCTGTTATATGCCAAAATCTGCTAAGTTGCTAAATCTGTTAAATCCGTTAAGTCATATAAAATCTGTTATCTGCTATGTTGATATAATCATCCTGTTATTGATATAATCTGAATTGGCATATTTATTGGGCGTGCGCATAAACGGTAAATTATTAATTAATTGGCCGCAAAGATAAACATGGCTAACTCGAGGTTAGAATGAGTTTGCGGCGTAAATCTACCCGGAACCGCCTGGCACATCCAGTGGCCGCAAACAATAGGTTCTAATGTGAGAAGTTAGTCATAACATGCGTAAGACACGAGGTTAGGTCTGGCTTATGGCAGAAGTCTGCCCGGAACCGCCCGGCATATCCAGCGGCCACAAGCTACCGACCTAATGTGAGAGGTCTGTGCATTAATAATTAATTAATGCAAAATCTAAGATAAGAATGACGTCTAAAATGTATTGGGGAAAATAGGGTTAAACCAAAGGGATTAATAGATGTAGTAAAACCCGTCCATGAATCTGTAGGCCCAATACAAAGTTAGACAAATCTGAAAAATCTGTACATCTGACCTGGTTAGTCTGGAAACTTGTTAACTTAATTTGTGAATTAGTAAACCTGAATTCTGTATGTCTGAACTTGTAAACAAGTTAATCTGAAATCTGTTAGTCTGGGGACACAAGGTTAGGAGGGGAATTACTTGTGTCATCTGTTGTTTGGGACCCATATTAGTCAGTAACCCTTTCTGGTATCAAAACTTTGACCCAACAGTAAGTAGGGTCCGGGCATGCTTACTGAACTAATTATAAGTGGTTCATTCTGATAATGGCGAGGGGTGTTGATGGTGCGTTCCAACCGGGTCATGTGCGTGCATGGATCCCAGTCTGCCTCTGAGGATGTAAGACGCCGTGACATCTGTAAATAGGTCTGTGCCAATTGGTTGTCACTTTAGGGAGTGATACACCCTACTGTGGGGCCGACACAGGATATTTATATATTAGGGAGCCGATCGCTTGGGGTAGGGTTTTAGGGTACGCTTAGTTCTGTCTGTTTCTGTTGGTACCGTCTGTTTCTGTTGGGTGGTAACACCTGTCTGTTTCTGTGTGGTACCGTCTGTCCGGGTGGTAAAGGCCCATTACTAGTGTACACCTAATTCCACATTCTGTCTCCATAGGGATAAATCTGTTTCTTCTTCTGTCTGTTTCTGATCGGGTAGTAAAGGCCCATTATTAGCATTCTGTTTCTGTTAAAAGTATTCTGTACCCGTTCCTGCTTCAATTTAGACATTAGGGTGACACCTAATTCTGCTATACTAGTATTAGTGCAGAGAAGTGTAAAACAATAGTTTATATCATTCTGTTTTTCTGTTATATCTGCTACACCTGTTATAGTTATCTCACATCCAGTTTTATGTTCATATCATATTATTATTATCTGTTCATATGCTGAAAGTCACTGGACTTGCCAGACTTTTTGTCTGACCCTTGTTGTTTCGCCTCCTTTCTTCCGTTTCCCCCCCAGGTTATCCAAGGAGGGAAATACTTTAGCTTGATCCGGATTTCTCTTTGCTTGAAGTGCTTAAAGTATGGCTTGGCTCTGTATGGCTTCCGTTCCATGGGGATTATGATTTTAAACTATGCATTTTGAAGGCTTTTGTACAAGACTGATATTTTGTACTTGAATTCTGAAATTGAAAGGATGTAACCATATTAATTTTCTGTTTCCGCTGTAATAAAGTTAAAATTTTTCAAGTACTGTTTTATCTGTCTTGTAAGTTTCTGTTCTGTTTACTAAAATGCTCCACCAAAGTTAAGGCATTCCCTTTGTGAGTGACCTTAACGGAGGTGGGGTGTTACACACCCTCTCAGTTTTCCCATTAGTCTGAGGGTGATACACGGTGCTCAAACATAACTATATACCTAACGCCTATTATAGGCCCTTCCAGAACTCACTAGTAAAGATGGGGTCACGATCACTCACAATACTAGAAGGTACTCCATTTAGACGGACTATCTCACGAAGATAGACTAATGCCAACAATGCCGCCATTCTCTTACTCTTAACAGGAATGAAATGAGCTCTCTTAGTAAGCCTGTCTACTGTGACCCAAATACTGGTGTTGCCTTTCCTCGATCTAGGCAAACCATCAATGAAATCCATAGAGATGCTTTCCCACTTCCAATGTGGGACCTCCAAAGGATGAAGCAAATCGCCGGGCTTCCTTTGTTCAACTTTAACTAGCTGGCAAACTAAACATCGAGACACAAACTCCGCTACATCTTTCTTCATCCCAGCCCAAAAGAAAACCCTCTTCATATCTCTATACATCTTATCACCACCCAGATGGATAGTCATCCTAGAATGATGAGCTTCCCCAAGGACTGTCTTCAAAAGACTCCCAACTCAGGGAACACAAAGCCTTCCATCCCGTCACAACCACCCTCTATCATCCATGGAATATTTACTGAGGTGACTAGAAGTCTCCACTTTACTGATCCTATCCAAGATGCCTACTATCTGTGGGTCCTCTCGCTGTGAAGATCCTATCTAATCCATAAGAGTAGGTCGCACCTCTAAAGATGCCAACAAACCAGGTGTAAGATCCACAAATGGCCTGAAATCGAAGGTCGGTATGTACTCCAAGATCCGCCTCTCTACGAATAGAGGACTCAAAGTCATCCTATGCCTACTCAATGCGTCTGCCACCACATTACCATTGCTAAGGGTATAAGCAATCTCAAAATCATAGGATGCTAGGAACTCCATCCATCTCTGCTGCTCAAGTTGAGATCCCTTTACAAGAATAGATACTGGAGAGATTTATGATCTGTGTACAACTTGAACCTCTCTCCAAGTAGATAATGTGGCCAAGTCTTAAGTGTGAATGCTATAGCAGCCAATTCCAAATCGTGGGTAGGGTGATTTTTCTCATGAACTCTCAACTGTCTACTAACTTAGCACACCACCCTTCCCTCTTGTATTAAGACGGCACCAAGTCCTACACCACATGCATCAGTGTACACCGTGAACACTTTATTCCCATCGGGCAAAGTCAACATTGGGGCTGTTGAAACACCCCACCTCTGTTAAGGTCACTCACAAAGGGAATGCATTAACTTTGGTTAAGTATTTTAGGTAAAAGACACAGATAATTTACAAGACAGACATATAAACAGCGAAAAACTAAAATTATTTATTAAAAAGCGTGGTTCAGTCAAAAAATTACAAGCATTGTCTCAAAACCCAACTTCTAAATTATTACAACAAAACATCTGTCTTGTTTTAAATCCCCAAGTACATAAAGAAGCATAAAACAGAAGTAAAGCAGCATAAATCCCCAATAAAAGTGTAACCACAACCATAGCCCAAGAAAAGAGAATCCAAGCAATACATCTACTCTCTTCAAACTTGAAAAAGGTCTGCACTAAGCTGAAGTATTCCCTCCCTGTGGACCCGGGGGGGGGGGGGGAGGACAGAAGAAAAGAAGGCGAAAGAAAACGGGTCAAACATAAGTCTGGTAAGTCCAGTGATTATTCAGCATGTAAACAGGTAAAAGGATCATGACATGAATAAACTGAATATAGGACAATACCATAGAAATATGATAACATAAGATAAACTGAATGTACTATTGCACTCATTTCTATTTCTCTGCACCTACTACGAATGTTTCAACTATCATCATTGTTCATAACAAAGTGATCCCTTTCCCGATCGGCTTCTACTCACATGCATTTGTTAGTTGTGTCATTCGGCCCCGCTCGATTGTAGATACCTGTGCTGGTCCCATCATGGGGTGTATCAATTCCTATGGTGGGAAACCGACACAAATTCAAGATGCACGGTGTATACTACTAATGCCCAGTGCCTGCTTTTCCACTCCGGAGTACGTGCACGCCCATACTCCATCGGAACTACACTGCTGCACCCCCTACCGCTATTTTGACCGCTTATAATTAGCCCAATAATCGTGCCCCACCCTGCCTAGTTCAGGGTACCTTGATACATCTATGTGGGTTACCGCTGAAATGGGTCCCCGTTACTAGGGTTTCCTAATCAACATGTTATAACGGTTAAGTATTCTCCATTTTACCTAACCCACCCATCTGTTTGATTAACATGTTGTATTGGTTATGTGTTGCCTTAATTAACTTAACCCTACCATTCTTAGCCTGTCTGTTCCTTAGCTTTAATTCATTCATTAAAGCACCAACCTCTCACATTAGATATGTATTGTTGCGGTCGCTGGATGTGCCGGGCGGTTCCGGGCAGTCTTACACCACAACTCAATCTAACCTCGGGTTTTTCAAGCTTAATGCGCTCACCTCTCACATTAGATCTGTATTGTTGCGGTCGTTGGATGTGCCGGGCAGTTCCGGACAGTCTTACACCGCAACTCAATCTAACCTCGGGTTTGGCATATTTATCCTTTAATTAATTTACATATCTACCATTCATGTTTATATGTATATTATCCATAAGTGTTGTCAAATCAAGTCATGTCCCATTTACCCTCTAAATTATGTCCAAATTATGCGATTTCATGCTACTAATCATTTACATGATTATGAGCCAATCTATGCCTATAGCATGTAATTTAATATTTTCCCCCAATGTCTCCCCATTATTCGTTCGCATAATTCGCATATAACGTTAGGCTTGAAAATTAGCCTAACTCATAAGAAAAAGGGAAAAGAAAAGGGGCATGTAACATTCCAACAGGCATAAAACAACATAGATCAATATGTGTAATATAAATTCGGCATAGAACGACATAAACTTAATTAAGCATATAAACGTGATCTTGCATTTAAATTAGATCCAATTGACAGTCAAACTAGCATAAGTCTAATTGTATAAAC
The DNA here is from genome assembly GCA_030737875.1 of Allium sativum. NCBI lineage: Eukaryota > Viridiplantae > Streptophyta > Magnoliopsida > Asparagales > Amaryllidaceae > Allium > Allium sativum. The sequence continues at coordinate 670,190,682 of CM060909.1, read as the reverse complement.
ATGAACTTATATAGAATTTAAACATGGGTACTAGCTTGGATCTTGTGACGACCCCAAAACCCCGTACTGACGGTGGCAAGGGTAATCTTTGGAATATAACACATAAACAGACAATAGCAGAACAGAAATAAATAAATACACCAGATAATGTACAAATAATACACTGGATAAACATAATCATCAGAGTTACACAGTATACAGGATCATACTTAGTACAAAAACAGTTCAGCTATACATAAATGTCTACAACGGAAAACAAACATAATATGTACAATAGGAGCTGAACAGCATAAAAAGAGAAATGATAGAATCCATATTAAGCTCCAGCTATCCAGAAAGAGCCTGCTAAAACCTGAATACAAGGCTACCCGTGTAGAAATAGGGGCACCCGAGTTTGCAAGCGAAACAAACTTCGAGTCAGTCATGGGACTGGTATGAGAAATCTACTTAACACATTTTATAATATAGCTAATCACAGGTCCACGCCACTTTCGCGGAACGGGTTTACTCCATCGGATTGCCAGTGCTTTAAAACAAGTAAATCTTTTAAACATCGCAATGCTTTTTATAAAAATGAAGCCATTATAAGACTCAGTTCCCATCACACAATGCAACGCAAACCGGAGGATAGAGTTCTACCTTATAATGGCCAAAATACGCTTGATACGAATAAAACAAAAGAATTTGATATTATTGCTAGTGTTTATATGTTTCAAAAACAATTTCAACTCATAAGTATCAATCATAGACGGCATGGGTACCATATATCATGTCGCCATATATAGGTATACAATCAAAACCGCACAGTCACGTATTTGGAAATTGGATTTCCATCATGAACCAAGGCAAAAGACAGTCCTTACCGACTTCGAGACTGTCTAGCCCGAGCCTCCGGAACAGCCGCAACTGCCCCTTGGAGCGATAGGGTCGGTCCACACGGAGTGGATTATAGTGCCTGAGCAATACGTTTCCCCGCCCATTGGGGTGTAAATGAGCCAACGAATGACTCCATCGGTCCCGGATCGATTGATATAACCAAGGCGCCTCGCAACAGCAACAACCACACAGGTGAAAATAATATATATGCCAGTCAGTTTAATCACTGACACTACCTCTAGCTAGAAAGAAACACATGTCCTCCCTGAGGTCCTCTCCTGTTTATGGTTCATACCGGGGTGTGAGGCTCGCGAATTCACGTTATACACAAAGCTACGCCACATAGGCGGTGCTTTGATCATCAACCACACGACTTTGCTTTTCAACAGAAGCCTTGATCACTGCATCTTAGCATGCCACACAGGCAATTCACACCATGTAACTGATGGCTATCAATCACACAGAATGGATTCCAATTCAGACACACAGTCCATTTACAAGTCCGTTCTGGGTCTGAACGAAACCGGAGGCACTATATACCCCGCATATACATCGATCTCCATGTACGTCTGGACGATATCCACTCATTATCCATATTTCGGGATGCCTCCCAATCAGGACATCAGTTATCATCCAACCGAGGTGAAGATCTCCGGTCTTCAACCACCGACTTCATCATCGATTTCTTATCGTTGATTCAGTTATTCAGAATGGGATAAACCCGGTCTTTCTGAGAAACTCGCGTATATAATTAACAAGTGCTACACAAACACAACATATGCCTTATACCAATTCATTAGTCACTAACCGTAAATTAGTAAGAGAACGATTTCCCAAATATTAACCCCGAAGGCCAAAATCAACATCAGATCAAAACCATGGGAACCATTCGACTTAGCTATGGTTAGTTTCTAAATTTCACATTCCATGTCGTTTATAATATTTTATAACGATTTATCGCTATTTTTATTTATTTAAAAATACCCAATTTATTCAAACGCGCTTCAGGCCATAACGCGGCCGTGGCGCTGTTTTCCTTCAGATTTGATTTACACATATTTGAAAATCTAACTGTTGGATCTTCACCAATTTTATATCATTAGAAAGATCTTTTCAAAACGAATCCAACGGTTCCAGTTTTGGGAAAATCCGACGGTCGGATCTCCCGGTACACTCGTTTAAAATTTCGATTTCAAAATACGAACTGCAGCTTCGTTATTCGATTTAATTTATTTACATTTTTATATATATATAAATATAATCGATTCTAGTGCTATTTTTTTCAGATTTGAATTAAACATTCCAGACAATCCAACCGTTGGATCTTTACAAAGTTGGTGTCGTTGGAAAGATATTTCCAAAGCGAACCCAACGGTTTCGGAAAAATCCGATGGTCAGATCTCCCGAACTAATTGTTTGAAATCACGGTTTCAAAGAACGAACTGCAGCTTCGTTATTCGATTTATTTTGATTATATTTATATATACAAACATAATCTATTCTTCGATTTCAAAACCATATTCTTTTCATACATTTGATAAAAATGATATTTTTGTCCAACAGACATTTATTTCGACATTTCACTATTTTTAACAATTCATGTATATAATAAAAATGTGATTTTTATTGTAAAACAATTTATTTCAAAATATGACTATTTTATATAGTTTATATAGATGATAAAAATATGATTTTTATTATAAAACAATTTATTTCAACCACGAATAACATTCAACACATGAATTTCTATCCAACGAATGAATTTCTATTCAACACATGAATGTTTTCTATAGTTCGTATATATATAAAATAAAAATGTGATTTTTATTGTTAATGCAATTTATTTAAAACACGAATACCATTCAACACATGAATTTCTTTTCAACGAATGAATTTCTATTCAACACATGAATGTTTTCTATAGTTCGTATATATAAAATAAAAATGTGATTTTCATTGTTAAAACAATTTATTTAAAACACGAATACCATTAAACACATGATTTATTATTGAAAATTTCGGTAGCATAACGGCAGGGTAGTTAAAACCGGGGTCGTCCCTAGTACGGCTCCTCGCTCTACCTTAAAGCCTCGCAGCTTTTGACAACGGGGATTTCATGCATCTAGTTCGCACGCAGGCGGCATGCTCATATTTTTCTTTTTCCGCAAACTAATCCTATGTGGTTTCAACCAAATAATTCTCAACCACAAACGGGTATTTTTCAACCACAATTAATCAATTTCAACCACAAACAATTCTAATCAACCATTCGCTATCAACCAATTTTTCACACCAATCACAACCAATAAATATCGTCCATGGTTTGTGGACGAGGGGCGTATATATATATGTATGTATATTTATATAAGTATATCACTTCTATTTTAACACATATATACTTTTTACAATGCATATATAACTTATACATTGAACGTACAACTTATACAACGCTTATACATGAGGTGTAAAACATTTATATAACTCATACATCGACTATATAATTTATACATCGTCGTTTTCCATATCGTTTATAATTTAGAAATCTCACATTGGGTTCCACTCCACCAAAAATAGCAGAAGGCTCAGAAAAATATCCGGTCTCTTCCAGAATGTAGAAGACGTCCGCACGAGTCCACTGTCTCTTGTTTCACTGAATTTCGTCAACAAACGAAAAAGATATGATTTTTACAGTGAATTCAAAAACCGTAGCGCTTTAAAGCGCTATAATATAGTTTAATTTAAAATCAGCCGTTACCACGAAACCTTCAAAACTAGGTTTCAGTTTTTTTTTGAAATCCGTGCAACGATACGTCGATCGGCTTTTGCCACGTGAAAGGGGGGAGAGAGGCGCGCCTAGGGGTGGCCGCGCTATCAGGTCCGACCGCCTAAGGTGTGCATGGCGGCGCGATGAACGGCCGACGTTCCTGGGCGCGAATCTCGAGACTGGGGCCATGAGGTTGGATGAATCGGGTATGGATTTGAAGCTCTCGCCGAGCTCTTCAAAATTCTCAACTGTGTCGTGGTCTGACACGAAGCGGTTTGGAAGAAATCGGCCTGGGAAGTTTTGAAGCTATTTCCGTCGTCGATCGGCAGATAATCGGGGAGAGAGACGGTGGGTTTGACCAATGATAGGTTTTTATTTTATTTATATATTTTAAAAATCCAAAAATACCCCTTATCTCATACGAACTCCATTCCAAACCCAACGGCTGTTGTCCCTAGCTAAATACCCTCATTCCGAACACAATGGGATATGTTTCGTAGGCCCATTCGACTATTTCAGTCAGTTTTCCTTCAAATTAAAATATTAAACATTCGATATTTAATTTGAATGCACATTTCAATTTGCTAGGGCCACATATTGATTCTAAAAATTCCCGAAAAATAAATCTAGCTATGTTTTGATGATACGGTCCTAACAAAACTGGTTTCATCGAATTCTGAGACCGTTTGAAAAATGGCCCTTTTCTGGTTGATCCAATTTAATAGAAATCGACCAAACACATTTTCCTTTGCCACACTCACATACTAGCTTCAAAAATTATGAAATTTGAAACCTAGCAATAATTTGACATCTCGGATTCAACAAAAGTGGTTTCGTCGAATTCTGAGGTCGTTTGCAAAATGGCCATTTTTATGGGCTATATAAACTCTATAGCGACCTTTCTGAAAATTCATTTAGCCATAACTTTTGCTTCCCGCTATGAAACTTTGATCTTTCAGATTCGTTAGAAATATATTCACTAACAGATTCAAATATTTTTGGTTTCACTAAAATCCGTTTTGTATTGCACCTCGTATAGTCAGTCAAAGTTTGTATTCAAAATTTGGAACTACCGCGCCATTTCAAGCCTTGTTTATAACTAGAATTAATTATATTTATTTATTTTCAAACATCGATTCAAACTTACTTTTCATCGTTATTATTTAAAATATTTATTTTAAATATTTTAAATTCACTAAAATAGCCAAATTAAAATTTTCAAACTGGTTCAGATTTTCCGGGTTGTTACAATCTCCCCTACTTAAAACTTTTCGTCCCCGAAAAGGAACAAAGTCGAAAGTGGATTAATTAACCAACTTTACTTTCAATCTGGCTTTCATTCTCCAACTTTTCAGTTTCTGAGAATTTTCTAATTCTTCAAAAATTTGGCTAATACCTTAAATTTTTGAAAAATTTCGCCATAACCACCTTTGTACGGGGAGGGGTTTGGAAATTTATTGGGCCGTATTAGGTACCCGATAAATCCTAGTAAGCATGCACATATTTATAGTGATATATTTCGGTGTCCACAGGGGAATGTGTATAGATCATAACTCCAGAGAATAAATTCTCGTCACCCTATAAATGGTTTTTGTGCCTTAATGACCAGAGAGACGTGTTTATTGTCATCTCCAGACCCGTGTGGAGTTTTTTTATTAATCTAGCAATTTACCGTTATATTTTATATGGTCCATATCAGTCATCAGTTCAACCTGTAAAATATAGTCATCACCATACAAGCCTCTCGCTAGTATGTTAAATCTTCAACCTCGTCACACAAGCTCCAAATGCTTATGTGGTATATGATGGAGTATGCCTATCTTCAAGAAGTATGCCATGTAGTGTAGTTCAAAATTAATTGTTACTATCCTATGGTGACATTTAGTATTACACACAGAACAACTAGCACTTCGCATCCAATGACATTCACAGGAGTTGATATAATAATATTTCGCATCCAACTCATTAAGGTTTACCTATTTGTCGGGCACGCAAATAAATTCTTTACTCAACAGCTAATCCATTTACCTGTTGAAACATATATAATGCACATGTATATATTTCTGTCTATTTTTAACTCAGTTCAATGTGCGATTTAATCGAATAAATTCTACCATTCATTCTCTTATTGATTAAATTAACTATCGTTCTAATAATTTAATTAATCAAATCCACTATCACACAACACAAACAACAATCAATTTTATTTTTAACTTTTCAAAAATGTATCTTTTATATATTCAAAAATTATATTTCTAAAACTAGACTATATATATAATCACAAATACGTTATTTATAAACATATAGCTCTCAACTCGTCTTGGGGCACTTCTGACCCCATCTCTAACGAGTTATTCCGATTCTGCTATACTCGTACTAGGATATTGTTGATCCTATCTGTAATGAGTTCTTCTTCCTAGAACACTACCGGTTCTATCTCTAACGAGTTCGTTAATGTGTTATATACCAGAACTTGGCTTAACCAAAGCTCTGATACCACGTTGTGACGTTACCGCGAAATCCGGTAGGCTTTGCAACCATCCCTTCATCCTCCAGTACAGCAGGTAAAACCCACCGCGGCTCACAATGGTCCCCGAATCCCTTGTTTTACGGCGACCCTCTCAAGTCTCCCGGCACTGCCAAACCAACCCTCAACGGGGACATGTAGGGGTAAGAGTCTCCCGTTCGCCACCAAACCGCGAAGCGAGAACCCCCTATCATGCGTACACAGCCTACTCAGGACCAACAACAAGGACTGGTATGAGAAATCTACTTAAAACACTTTATAATATGGCTAATCACAGGACCACGCCACTTTCGCGGAACGGGTTTACTCCATCGGATTCCCAGTGCTTTAAAACAAGTAAATCTTTTAAACATCGCAATGCTTTTTATAAAAATGAAGCCATTATAAGACTCAGTTCCCATCACATAATGCAAGGCAAACCGGAGGATAGATTTTTACCTTATAATGGCCAAAATTGCTTGATACAAATAAAACAAAAGAATTTGATATTATTACTACTGTTTATATGTTTCAAAAACAATTTCAAATCATAAGTATTAATCATAAACGGCATGGGTACCATATATCATGTCTCCATATATAGGTATACAATCAAAACCACACAGTCACGTATTTGGAAATGGTATTTCCATCATGAACCAAGGCAAAAGATAGTCCTTACCGACTTCAAGACTGTCTAGCCCGAGCCTCTGGAACAGCCGCAACTGCCCCTTGGAGCGACAGGGCCGGTCCACACGGAGTGGATTATAGTGCCTGAACAATACGTTTCCCCGCCCTTTGGGGCGTAAATGAGCCAAAGAATGACTCCATCGGTCCTGAATCGACCGACATAACCGAGGCGCCTCGCAACAGCAACAACCACACAGGTGAAAATAATATATATGCCAGCCAGTTTAAGCACTGACACCACCTCTAGCTAGAAAGAAACGCATGTCCTCCCTGAGGTCCTCTCCTGTTTCTGGTTCATACAGAGGTGTGAGGCTCGCGAATTCACGTTGTACACAAAGCTACGCCACACAGGCGGTGCTTTGATCATCAACCACAAGACTTTGCTTTTCGACAGAAGCCTTGATCACTGCATCTTAGCATGCCGCACAGGCAATTCACACCATGCAACTGATGGCTATCAATCACACAGAATGAATTCCAATGTTAGACACACAGTCCATTTACAAGTCTGTTCTGGGTCTGAACGAAACCAGAGGCACTATATACCTCGCATACCCGTCGATCTCCACGTACGTCTGGACGATCACCACTCATTATCCATATTTCGGGATGCCTCCCAATCAGGACATCAGTTATCATCCAACCGAGGTGAAGATCTCCGGTCTTCAACCACCGTCTTCATCATCGATTCAGCTGAGCAACTCGCGTATATAATTAATAAGTGCTACAAAAACACAACATACGCCTTATTCCAATTCATTAGTCACTAACCGTAAATTAGTAAGAGAACGATTTCCCAAATATTAACCCTGAAGGCCGAAACCAACATCAGATCAAAACCCAGGGAACCATTCGACTTAGCTAACCTTCAGTTAGTTTGTAAATTTCACATTCCATGTCGTTTATAATATTTTATAATGATTTATCGCTATTTTTATTTATTTAAAAATAGCCAATTTATATAAACGACGCTTCAGGCCATAACGCGGCCGTTGTGCTGTTTTACTTCAGATTTGATTTACACATATCTGAAAATCTAACTGTTGGATCTTCACTAATTTTATATCATTAGAAAGATCTTTTCAAAACGAATCCAACGGTTCTAGTTTTGGGAAAATCCGACGGTCGGATCTCCCGGTACACTCGTTTAAAGTTTCGATTTCAAAATACGAACTACAACGTTGTTATTCGATTTAATTTAATTATATATATATATATATATATATATATATATATATAAATATAATCGATTCTGGCGCTGTTTTTCTTCAGATTTGAATTAAACATTCCAGACAATCCAACCATTGGATCTTTATAAAGTTGGTGTCGTTGGAAAGATATTTCCAAAGCGAACCCAACGGTTTCGGTTTCGGGAAAATCCGATGGTTGGATCTCCCGCACTAATCGTTTGAAATCACGGTTTTAAAACACGAACTGCAGTTTCGTTATTCGATTTATTTTGATTATATATATATATATAAATATATAATCTATTCTTCGATTTCAAAACCATATTCTTTTCATACATTTGATAAAAATGATATTTTTATCCAACAGACATTTATTTCGACACTTCACTATTTTTAACAATTCATGTATATAATAAAAATGTGATTTTTATTGTAAAACAATTTATTTCAAAACACGACAATTTTATATAGTTTATATAGATGATAAAAATATGATTTTATTATAAAACAATTTATTTCGAACACGAATACCATTCAAAACATGAATTTATATTCAACGAATGAATTTCTATTCAACACATGAATGTTTTCTATAGTTCGTATATATATAAAATAAAAATGTGATTTTTATTGTTAAAGCAATTTATGTAAAATACGAATACCATTCAACACATGAATTTCTATTCAACGAATGAATTTCTATTCAACACATGAATGTTTTCTATAGTTCGTATATATAAAATAAAAATATGATTTTTATTGTTAAAACAATTTATTTAAAACACGAATACCATTCAACACATGAATTATTATTGAAAATTTTGGCAGCATAACGGCAGGGTAGTTAAAATCGGGGCCGTCCCTAGTACGGCTCCTCGCTCTACCTTAAAGCTTCGCAGTTTTTGACAATGGGGATTTCATGCATCTAGTTCACACGCAGGCGACATGTTTATATTTTTATTTTTCCACAAACTAATCCTATGTGGTTTCAACCAAATAATTCTCAACCACAAACGGGTATTTTTCAACCACAATTAATCAATTTCAACCACATACAATTTTAATCAACCATTCGCTATCAACCAATTTTTCACACCAATCACAACCAATAAATATCGTCCATGGTTTGTGGACGAGGGGCGTATATATATATATTTATATAAGTATATCACTTCTATTTCAACACATATATAATTTTTACAATGCATGTATAACTTATACATCGAACGTACAACTTATACAACGCTTATACATGAGGTGTAAAACGCTTACATAACTCATACATCGACTATATAATTTATACATCGTCGTTTTCCATATCGTTTATAATTCAGAAATCTCACATTGGGTTCCACTCCACCAAAAATAGCAGAAGGCTCAGAAAAATATCCGGTCTCTTCTAAAATGTAGAAGACGTCTGCACGAGTCCACTGTCTCTTGTTTCACTGAATTTCGTCAACAAACGAAAAAGATATGATTTTTACAGTGAATTCAAAAACCGTAGCACTTTAAAGCGCTATAATATAGTTTAATTTAAAATCAGGCGTTACCTCCACGAAACCTTCAAAACTAGGTTTTAGTTTTTTTTTAAATCCGTGCAACGATACGTCGATCGGCCTTCGCCACATGAAAGGGGGGAGAGAGGCGCGCCTAGGGGTGGCGGCACTGTCAGGTCCGATCGCCTGAGGCGTGCGTAGCGGCGCGTTGAACGGCCGACGTTCCTGGGCGCGAGTCTCGGGACTGGGGCCACGAGGATGGATGAATCGGGTATGGATTTGAAGCTCTCGCCGAGTTCTTCAAAATCCTCAACTGTGTCGAGGTCTGAAACGAAGCGGTTTGGAAGAAATCGGCCTAGGAAGTTTTGTAGCTATTTCCGTCGTCGATCGGCAGATAATCGGGGAGAGAGGCGATGGGTTTGACCAATAATAGATTTTTATTTTATTTATATATTTTAAAAATCCAAAAATACCCCTTATCTCATACGAACTCCAATCCAAACCCAACGACTGTCGTCCCCAGCTAAATACCCCCATTCCGAACACAATGGGATATGTTTCGTAGGCCCATTCGACTATTTCAGTCAGTTTTCCATCAAATTAAAATATAAAACAATCGATATTTAATTTGAATGTACATTTCAATTTGCCAGGGCCACATATTGATTCTAAAAATTCCCGAAAAATAAATCTAGCTATGTTTCGATGATATGGTCCCAACAAAACTAGTTTCGTCGAATTCTGAGACCGTTTGAAAAATTGCTCTTTTTGGTCGATCCAATTTAATAGAAGGGCGCGTTTTTTACAGGTCCCTATTAAGTTTCAAAATATAAAAAAAACCCGGTGATAAAAATAATATAGAATACATCCCTATTTTTGAATTTCCGCTAAAAAAATTCAGATCTACCCTTCAAACCTAAAAAACTATCCAACAACTATTTGTCCTCATTTACTCAGTCTATGCTCCTATTATCTCGCTCATAAACCTAATCCTACAATTCTGGAAAACCGTCGATCACTCCAACAGCGTTTTTTTAATTAATTTTTTTGATTTTTACGAAAAATAGACAGTTAGATACATATATTACATAAAATTGCATACATTCATGCAACTAAGTGGAATAATTGCATACATATATTAATATTATGCAGAAAATAAATTATTAGTTTTGCGAAACAATGAAGTAGATGTGCATACATTAATATTTTTCAGAAATAAATAATTACTTGAATGTAGGGACTACAATTTTTTTATTAAGATTTTTTGATTTTTACGAAAAACTAGACAATTAGATACAAATATTAATTAAAATTGCATACATTTATGCGAAAAACTGAATTAATTGCATACATATACAGAACTTTACTGCATAATTGCTGAAACAAAAGAAATGACAAAAAAGTAAATACATATAATTATAACAAGATGCATATATATATATATATATATATATATATATATATATATGCAAATAACAGAAATATTTGCCTACTTACGTGAAAAATTTCATAACATTTACATGTACTACATCAAAAAATAAGTACAGACCACATTTACATGTACTACATCAACAATTTCAGAACATTTACAAAGAAAAGATGATGGTCTGTTGAAGAACAAATAAATTTGTTAAGACCCAGCTTATTGCGCAAAACACTCCTAGTAATCTCGGTAGAAACAACTGAAGATTTCAATGAGTTGGAAAAGGATGGAGGACCAATCTTCAACAACACCACTACACCAATATCCGCCGGAACACTGTTATCAAAAAAAGAAAATCAACATTAATAAGACTAATGTGCAATAACCTAAATTACAAAAACAGCTTCAGATTAATACAAATACATGCGTACATTTCAGCAAAATAACAATAATTTCTGAATATTTATATGCAAGTATTCTAAATATATGCATAGAAATATGAATATATTTGTAAAATAATATGTTTTTCTGTTTGTCTGATTAAAAATTGCATTCATATATATGCATATATGAAGAATAGATGCATATTTGTCCGCAACTTTTTATCAGAAGTTCAGCAAAAAATTACAAAAAATGCTTCAGAATAATATAAATACATGCGTACAATTCAGCAAAATAACAATAATTTATGAATATTTATATGCAAGTATTCCAGATATATGCATAGAAATGTGAAAATATTTATAAAATAATATGTTTTTCTGTTTGTTTGATAAAAAAATGAATACATATATGCATATATTAAGAATAGATGCATATTTGTCTGCAACTTTTTATCAGAAGTTCAGCAAATCAATATCAACTTATCTGATTATATATATAAACTGTAGTGCAGAAGGATCTAGCACATACGTAAGTGAAGAATACTCACAGACCAAATTCGAAAGGCACAATGAATAAAAAACTACATGAAACCTTCTCAAACAGCATGGTATCTCAAACTTAGCCCAGTGAATCACAAAGTCCACAAGTAATCTAACCAAAAGTGAATCACAAATTCGAAAGGCACAATCAATTATTTTGAACCAAACGGGAATCAAACCAAGTAATCACATAGCCCAGTCATCCTTAAAATTAAAGTTGAAAAATTGAATATAGAAAACTGAGAGCAAGGGACTCACCTACACTCCGTCGATCACGGCAACGAGAAGAGGTGACTGGTCAAGCTTGCGGCGCAAACCAGAGACATCGGACAAACGGTGGGGCCTGCGACGCTCCAAGTAGCGAACGCCCGAATGGTGGTGCGATCGACGAGCGGAGGTGATGGCTTCCGATTTGAGGAGAAGGGAACGATGTGATTAGTGCAGAAGGGAACGATGTGATTTGAGGAGAAGGGAACGATGTAAGCAGTGGAGTTTTGGATCTGGGGCCGCCGCCGCCATGGATTGCTCAATTTTGTTTCTGTACAAAATAAAACCTAATACGTAACCTATAAACAATCCATACACCGTTAAAATTGAATGAGGGCATTTCCGGAAAAATAAAAGCTACGATTCAAAAATAGGGATGAGATTTAGATGTTTCAAAAGGGGAGGATGTGAGCCTAATTAACTTTATTTTTAAGGACGTGAGCATAATTTTCACTTAATAGAAATCGACCAAACACATTTTCCTTTTCCACGCTCACATACTAGCTTCAAAAATTATGAAATTTGAAACCTAGCAATAATTTAACATCTCGGATCCAACAAAAGTGGTTTCGTCGAATTCTGAGGTCGTTTGCAAAATGGCCATTTTCACGGGCTATATAAACTCTATAGCGATCTTTCTGAAAATTCATTTAGCCATAACTTTGGATTCCCGCTATGAAACTTCAATCTTTCAGATTCGTTAGAAAGATATTCACTAACATATTTAAATATTTTTGGTTTCACTAAAATACGTTTTGTTTTGCACCCGGTACAGTCAGTCAAAGTTTGAATTCAAAATTTGGAACTACCGCGCCATTTCAGGCCTTGTTTATAATTAGATTAATTATATTTATTTATTTTCAAACGTCGATTCAAACTTACTTTTCGTCGTTATTATTTAAAATATTTATTTTAAATATTTTAAATTCACTAAAATAGCCAAATTAAAATTTTCAAACTGGTTCAGATTTTCCGGGTTGTTACAGATCTAAACATATAACATGTATGAACATAATTTAGCATGTAACTTACATGCATAAAAGAACCACAAATTTAATACAACATGATAGGTTCAATGGTATCAGCCCCAATATTCTCATAGGCAAGATAGGTTTTACTATGTCAGTCACAACAGTCCAATAGGCACGATAGGCTTTACTATGTCAGTCACAACAGTCCAATATGCATGATAGGCTTTACTATGTCAGTCACAACAGTCCAATAGGCATGATCAATTCAAAATTGACAAAAGGATAGGCCCGAATATAATTAGGCATAGTTCTAGATCCAGTTATTATAGTCACGTTTTCTTATTAGGTGTTCACATCTAAACAATAACTGTACTTACAGAAAAAGGACAGATCTTGATTTCTGGGATCTGATTTCTGAATTTGAAAAGCTATTTGATGTAGACATTTGATTCTCTAGTTCTTCTAATTGATTCCTAGTTTGAATTTGATTCTCTAGTTTGAGGTAGATGAATGGAGGCTAGACCAGTTTGTAGACGAACAACATGACGGCTTCATAGAATGGGTTCTAGGGTTTAGGGTGATTTTATAGAAGTCTAGGTTCAATTCTAGCCTATAGATTAGTCTAGGAGAAATCAGAGCCATCAAACTAAAGAGATGTGTCATCCAGCCAACCGTAGCATGACATATATGCCCTAATACCTCTGAAATAAGTCATTGACCAATCGGAGAAGGCCACATCAACACAGGATTGTAAAAATTTGTCACAGGAGCTGGATCTAAAAAGGGGTCGACTCCCTACAGGGGGGTCGACACCTATGTCGGCTCCCCTATAGAGGGGCCGGCACCTATGTCGACTCCCCTTACCCTGAGCGGGAAATTTGCCGCTCAGCCGATTTTGAATATTGAACTGTTTTTATTATTTAATTATTATTTATATTTATTTTCTGCTTGAACTTGAAATTTCTAAGCTCCATAACTTCTTCATACGGAGTCCGATTCATGCAAACTCGGACTCTATCTCAAGTAGAATTCCAAGACGAACGTAATGGCGTAACCCATTTACCTTAATTCGCACTTTTAAAATTAAGTACTCTTTAATTCATTACTTTAATGTTCACAGAAAATATGGGGTGTTACATTCTCCCCTCCTTAAAGGATTTCGTCCCTGAAATCTCTAAGTTAAGAAGAATGTATCCTAACATCCAACATCCATCTACTCAACCATTAATCACAGGCATCCACTGTCCTTAAAAAGATTTCTAATGCTTTCATGTTCATATGCATAGTGTGTGTATATGTCCTTATATAATGCAAAATCAGGCGGTCCACTAATTCAGTTGACCTCCTTGATGTGAATCATGTCAGTGCCATGAGTCCATTATGTATGCAATTATTCTAATTATACTTTCTACATGAGTGCACAATCATTCATACAAATGCAACATCTACACGATAACACATCAATTTCCAATCTATATATAAATACATATATGCATATGCATCCACGAGCAACCACTAGCAACCACTTGCAGCCATCAATCATAATATGTTTCAAATACATGTTTACATCCATTGGTTTCTACCTAGAGATCAAGAATAGGACCGAGGAGATATACTTAAAAGGATAGATATAATCATGCATAAACTTTATGGAAAACAAGAGATCAAAGATGTACCCTCAAAAAGATAAGGGTAGGCTGCGCGTATCTTGTCCTTTGTCTCCCAAGTCGCATCTTCCTCTGCATCACTCCATTGTATTTTAACTAGCTTGACTTCATGATTGCGTAGCCTTTTAACTTTTGTACCCAAGATATGAGTTGGAACTCTTCTCACCGTCGCTTCTCGCTCCACTTCTATTTCCTCTAGTATGCTTGGCTCCACAACTTTTGCCGACTCATGTAAGCACTTTCGTAGATGAGAGACATGAAAAACATTATGTACTCCAGCCAATCTATCGGGCAACTCTACTTTATAAGCCATCTTCCCAATCCTTTCAATGATAGGAAATGGCCCTATAAATCTTGGTGCCAATTTTCCTGTAGACCCAAAGCGAACGACATTCCTCAATGGAGATACTTTAAGGAAAACCCTGTCTCTAACCTCAAACTCAAGGTTGGTCCTTCTTTTATCAGTGTAGGACTTCTATCTATCTTGTGCAACCTTCATTCGTCTTCGTATCAATTCCACCTTCTCTGAAGTTTCACTGATCATGTCAGGCGCAAGTACGAGCTTATCTGTAGACTCCCACCAACAAGTTGGTGATCGGCATGGTCTTCCATGTAAAGCCTCAAAGGGTGCCATGCTTATGGTGGCTTGGTAGCTATTGTTGTAGGCGAACTCCACCAAAGGAAGGTGATCCTCCATGTTCCCCCAAAATCTAGAATGCACAATCTCAAGAGATATTCTAATACTCTATTCACCCTTTCCGTCTGACTATCGGTTTGAGGGTGATAGGCAGTGCTTAAGCATAGCTGTGTGCCTGCAGCCTCTTGCAAACTCTTCCAAAACTCGCTCGTAAAGATAGGATCTCGATAACTTACTATGCTAGAGGGTATTCCATGCAGTCGAACCACCTCTTTAAGATAAATGGATGTTAACGACAAGACATTCCTCCTACTTTTAACAGGTATAAAGTGAGCGCTTTTTGTGAGCCTGTCCACTATTACCCAAATACTGATATTGCCCCTTCTTGAACTAGGCAACCCATCAACAAAGTCCATCGAAATACTATCCCATTTCCACTGTGGGATCTCCAGAGGATGAAGCAGACCACCAGGCTTCTTCTGTTCCGCCTTGACTTGCTGGCATATCAAGCATTTAGAGAAAAACTCAACTACATCCTTCTTTATGCCATTCCAGAAGAAAACCCTTTTTATGTCTTTATACATCTTGTCCCAACCTGGATGTATGGTCAACTTAGAATGGTGTGCTTCTTCGAGAACGGTTTTCACCAAATCCCTTGCTTATGGGATGCATAGTCTTCCATCCCGTCTCAACCAACCCTTGTCATTGATAGAGTATCTATTGAGGTGACTAGAAGCCTCACCTCTAATTAGCTTATCCATCACATCAACTAGCTGAGGGTCTTCACGTTGCGCGGTTCCTATTGAGTCCAAAAGAGTAGGCCGCACCTCTAGTGATGCTAACAAACCAGGTACAAATTCAAAGGAAGGTCTAAAGTCAAAGTTTGCTATGTACTCCAAGCTTTGACTTTCTACAAAGAGAGGACTCAAGTTCAGCTGTTTCCTACTCAAGGCGTCTGCTACCACATTGCCCTTGCCAGGGGTATAAACAATTCAAAATTGTATGAGGCAAGAAATTCCATCCACCTTTGTTGTCTTAAGTTAAGATCTTTCTGTGAGAAAAGGAACTTTAACGATTTATGGTCAGTAAATAATTCAAACCTTTCTCCTGGTAGGTAATGACGCCATGACTTAAGAGCAAAAACAATGACAGCTAGCTCTAAATCATGAGTTGGGTAGTTCTTCTCATGTACTTTCAACTGCCTTCCTCCATAGCAAACTACTTTGCCTTCTTGCATCAAGACAACGCCTAATCTTGTACCGCATGCGTCTGTGTATACGGTAAACATCTTGCTTCCATCAGGCAATGTCAGAACTAGGGCTGTTGTCAGAGCCCTTTTCAATCGTTGGAAAGCAATGTCGCAATCCAAATCCTAGGCAAAAGTTAGGTTCTTCTTTGTCAGTCTAGTAAGTGGGGCTGAGATCTTCGCGAAGTCTTTAATGAACTTTCTGTAAAAGCCCGCTAGCCCGAGAAAACTTTGTACTTCTGTTGCATTCCGGGGGATCTTCCAATCTTGCACCGCAACTACTTTTGCGGGATCCACAGCTATCCCCTATTTGGACACCATATGTCCAAGAAACCTTACTTCTTCTCTCCAAAAATGGCATTTAGAGAATTTTTCTTTCAACTAGTGTGCACGAAGAGTATCCATAACTTCCCTTAAATGCAGATTATGTTCTTCCTCACTTTTTGAGAAAATCAAAATGTCGCCCACGAAGACCACTGCAAATTTATTAAGGAACTCTCTGAACACCCTACTCATCAGGTCTACGAAATAGGAAGGTGCATTTGTCAAGCCGAAAGGCATGACAAGCCATTCGAAGAAACCATCCGGGGTCCTGAACGCGGTCTTATCAATGTTGTCTTCAGCCACTCTTAGATGATGAAACCTGGTGGCCAAATCTAATTGGGAGAAAACCAAGGCACCTACGAATTGGTCAAACAAGTCGTCTATTCTAGGAAGTGGTCGCCTATTTTTCTTGGTCAGCTTGTTTAGCTCCCTATAGTCCACGCAAAGGCGAAGTGAACCATCTGCTTTGGTTGCAAACACCACTGAAGCACCCCATTCAGAAATACTCCACCTTATGAACCCCTTTTCAAGCAACTCTTTAACTTGCTTACTGAGCTCTTCCTTTTCCCTTGGGGCCACATGTCTAATGGATAAAGCAACAGGTTTTGCATTATCAACAATGTATATGCGAAAGTCTATCCCTCGCTTCGGAGGTAAATCTTTCACCTCTTCAAAGACATTCAAGTATTCACGGACTACTCTAATAGATTGCAAGTTTTCAACAGACACATCAAGAGATTCTAGAGAGCTAAGCATGAAAGAATTCATAGGATTACAAGAGATTTCAAGAGTGTTATTGAGGCGAGTCATAAGTCTAACTACTCTCTTTTCACAATCGAGGATGGCACCATTACTGGATAAGCAATCCATGCCTAGAATCAAACCATAGCCCGTGAAGCCCAAAACATAAGATTACATCTAAACCCAATGCTTAATACAGAAATTTCCAAATCCAAAAAAATCTTTGATAAATAAGACGAGCCCCCAATTGGATTTAAAACAACCAAGGGATCCTCTACTATACTGGTATCTAGGTGCAGAGATTCAACTAAAGCGGTAGATATAAAAGAGTGCGATGCGCCAGAATCAAAAAGAGTATGAACTAGATGATCAAAAAGATAAACTAAACTCTCAACAGAAATATTTCTACCTCTTTCTTGCGAAGGTGCCATGAGAGCGTGAATTTGTCCTCCAGAAGTGGATCTAGTCCCCTGCCCTTGCCTTTGCCTTTTTGGGCAATCCTTAGCCATATGTCCTGTCTCCCCGCATTGAAAGCAGCTACCCATCTTCCTCTTCTTCTTTCTGTAGTCTTTAACTAGATGTCCAGGTATGCCACAAAATTTGCACTTTTTCTTTTCACGTGGTTTATTATTCTTCCCGCCTTTCTTGGGATCCGTCTTCTTATTCTGCGATCCCTCCACTTTCTTGTCCAGAGGTTCTTCCACCTTTGCCTCTTTCTTGCCATTCTTCTCTTCCTCCTGTAACAATTCCATGTCCACTAGTCTCTCAAAAGTCGCACCCATAGGTATATGGGACATAGCTAGGCTGTGCAGTGGCTCATTCAACCCTTCAACGAATAGGAGAGCCTTTTTATATAGAGTGTTTACTAAATCCAGTCTGAACCTAGCCAGCTGGTTGAATTGGTTGACGTATTCCTTAACCGATATGTTTCCCTGTTTGAGTGCTAAGAACTTCTCCATCTGTAGGCTTTGTTCAGCTTGCGAGAGGAACTTCACTTCAAATCTCATCCTGAAATTCTCACAAGTTTCAACTGGTCTCTCAGCATTAGTAACTTCCCACCAATAAGAGGCTTCGTCCTTAAGTAACCATACAACCACTTGTATCTTCTGCCTATCGTCCACTTCGAAGATAACAAACAAATCTTCTATTTCCTTGAGCCAATTTCTTGCTTCCACAAATGACTCAGTCCCATTAAAGTTCTTTCCACCCATGGCTTGAAAGTCTCTACATATCTTCGAGAAAGCATTCACACAAGGAGGAGAAGGAGGAGGAACAGCTGCAACGGGGGAGGAGGAACGTCTGCTGGGTCTGCATCATTAGCCCTAGCCTCCAGGTACCTTCTGAACCAACTAGGTAGCGGTACGTCCTCAGGAATATTAAGATCCCCAGACATGCTGAAACAAAAAGAAAAGGTTCAAAATAAAGGATAGAAAGATAATGCATATGGCTTTGGGGATTATGCCTTTATAATAAAACAACACTTTTCTTGAAAATGCTTCTTTAAACTTTTTTCTGGAAAATATTTTTCAAAAACTTTTATCTGATCTGGTAAACCATTGCTCTAATACCAAGTGAAACACCCTACCTCCGTTAAGGTCACTCACAAAGGGAATGCATTAACTTTGGTGAAGTGTTTTAGGTAAAAGACACGGATAATTTACATGACAGACATATAAACAGCGGAAAACTGAAATTATTTATTAAATAGTGTGGTTCAGTCAAAACATTACAAGCATTATGTCAAAACCCAACTTATAAATTATTACAACAAAACATCTGTCTTGATTTAAATCTCCAAGTACATAAAGAAGCATAAAACAGAAGTAAAGCAGCATAAATCCCCAATAAAAGCGTAACCACAGCCATAGCCCAAGAAAAGAGAATCCAAGCAATACATCTACTCTCTTCAAGCTTGAAAAAGGTTTGCACTAAGCTGAAGCATTCCCTCCCTGTGGACCTAGGGGGAGGGGGAAACGGAAGAAAAGAAGGCAAAAGAAAACAGGTCAGACATAAGTCTGGTAAGTCCAGTCATTATTCAGCATGTAAACAGGTAAAAGGATCATGAGATGAATAAACTGAACATAGGACAATACCATAGAAATAAGATAACATAAGATAAGATAAACTGAATGTACTATCGCACTCATTTCTATTTCTCTGCACCTACTACGAATGTTTCAACTATCATCACGTGTTCATAACAAAGTGATTCCTTTCCCGATCGGCTTCTACTTGCATGGATTTGTTACTTGTGTCATTCGGCCCTGTTCGATTGTAGACACCTGTGCTGGTACCACCATGGGGTGTATCAATTCCTATGGTGGCAACTCGACACAAATTCAAGGTGCACAGTGTATACTACTGATGTCCAGCGCTTGCTTTTCCACTTCGGAGTACGTACATGCCCATACCCCATCGTAACTACACTGCTGCGCCCCCTCCGCTATTTTGACCGCTTATAATCAGCCCAGTAATCATGCCTCACCCTGCCTAGGTCAGGGTACCTTGATACATCTATGTGGGTTACTGCTGAAATGGATCCCCGTTACTAGGGTTTCCTAATCAACATGTTATAACGGTTAAGTGTTCTCCATTTTACCTAACCCCACCCACCTGGTTGATTAACATGTTGTATTGGTTAATTGTTGCCTTAATTAACTTAACCCTACCATTCTTAGCATGTCTGTTCCTTAGCTTTAATTCATCCATTAAAGCACCAACCTCTCACATTAGATATGTATTTTTGTAGTCGCTGGACGTGCCGAGCAGTTCCGGGAAGTCTTACACCGCAACTCAATCTAACCTCGGGTTTTTTGGGCTTAATGCGCTAACCTCTCACATTAGATCTGTATTGTTGCAGTCGCTGGATGTGCCGGGCGGTTCCGGGCAGTCTTACACCACAACTCAATCTAACCTCTGGTTAGGCATATTTATCCTTTAATTAATTTACATATTTACCATTCATGTTTATATGTAAATTATCCACAAGTGTTGTCAAATCAAGTCATGTCCCAATTACCCTCTAAATTATGTCCAAATTATGCCATTTCATGCTACTAATCATTTACATGATTTTGAGACAATCTATGCCTATATCATGTAATTTAATATTTTCACCCAATGTCTCCCCCGTTATTCGTTCGCACAATTTACATATAACATTAGGCTCGCAAATTAGCCTAACTCATAAATGAAAAGGGAAAAGAAAAGGGACACGTAACATTCCAACAGGTATAAAACAACATAGATCAATATGTGTAATATAAATTCGGCATACAACGACATAAGCTTAATTAAGCATATAAACGTGATCTTGCATTTAAATTAGATCCAATTGACAAGCGAACTAGCATAAGTCTAATTGTATAAACATGAACTTATACAGATTTTAAACATGGGTACTAGCTTGGATCTAAACATATAACATGTATGAACATAATTTAGCATGTAACTTACATACATAAAAGAACCATAAATTGAATACAACATGATAGGTTCAATGGTATCAGCTCCACTAGTCTGATAGGCATGATAGGTTTTACTATGTCAGTCACAACAGTCCAATAGGCATGATAGGCTTTACTATGTCAGTCAGAACAGTCCAATAAGCATGATTGGCTTTGCTATGTCAGTCACAACAGTCCAATAGGCATGATCAATTCAGAATTGACAAAAGGATAGGCACGAATAGAATTAGGCATAGTTCTATATCTAGTTATTATATTCATGATTTCTTATTAGGTGTTCACATCTAAAAAATAACTGTACTTATAGAAAAAGGATAGATCTTGATTTCTGGGATCTAATTTCTGAATTTGAAAAGCTACCCTTTGATGTAGACGTTTGATTCTCTAGTTCTTCTAATTGATTCCTAGTTTGAGGTAGATGAATGGAGGCTAGACCACTTTGTAGACAAACAGCATGACGGCTTCGTAGAATGAGTTCTACGGTTGGGGTTTGGTGTGATTTTATAAAAGTCTAGGTTCAATTCTAGCCTTTATTTTAGTCTAGGAGAAATCAGAGCCATCAAACTAAAGAGATGTGTCATCCAGCTAACCGTAGCATGACACATATGCCCTAATACCTCAGAAATCAGTCGTTGGCCAATTAGAGAAGGCCACATCAGCATAGGGTTGTAAAAATTTGTCATAGGAGCTGGATCTAAAAAGGGGTCGACTCCCAATAGGGGGGTCGATGCCTATGTCGACTCCCCTATAGGGGGTTCGACACCTATGTCGACTCCCCCTAGGGCGGGGGTTCAACACCCTGAGCGGGAAATTTCCCGCTCAACCGATTTTGAGTTTTGAACTGTTTTTATTATTTAATTATTATTTATATTTATTTTTTGCTTAAACTTGAAATTTCTAAACTCCATAACTTCTTCATACGGAGTCTGATTCTCATAAACTCGGACTCTATCTCAAGCAGAATTCCGAGAAGAACGCAATGGTGTAATCCGTTTCCCTTAATTCCCACTTTTAAAATTATGTATTCGTTAATTCGTTACTTTAATGTTCATAGAAAATACGGGGTGTTACAGCTGTCGTCATAGCCCTCTTTAACCGTTGAAAATCATCTTCACAGTCAATGCTCCAAGAAAAGGTCAGATTCTTCTTTGTTGGTCTGGTCAGTGGTCAAAGTCCTTGATAAATTTCCTATAATAGCCCGCTAAACCAAAAAAATTTCTCACCTCCATTGCATTCTTTGGAACCTTCCAATCTTGAACTGCAACTACTTTAGCGGAATCCACTGCTATCCAATTCTTGGAGACCACATGCCTTAGAAATCTTACTTTCACTCTCCAAAAATGACATTTGGAGAATTTTGCCTTAAGCTAGTGTGTCAAGGATTCCTCAAAACCTCCCCTAAATGTAGGGCATGCTCTTCCTAGTTCTTCGAGAAGATCCGAATGTCATCCACAAAGACCACAACGAACTTTTCAGAAACTCCCGGAACACCCTACTCATCAGATCCAAAAAATACGCGGGTGCATTCGTCAACCCAAAAGGAACGAGTAGCCACTCAAAGAAACCATCAAGAGTTTTGAAAGCTGTCTTTTCTATACTATCCCCGACCACCCATAACTGACGAAATCCCATGGCTATGTCTAACTAAGAGAAAACATATGCACCAACAAGCTAGTCAAACAGGTCATCAACCTCGGAAGTGGGTTCCTATTCTTCTTTGTGAGCTTATTCAACTCCTTGTAATCCACACATAAGAGAAGCGAGCCATTCGCCTTAGTTGCAAAGACGAATGGAGCACCTCATTCTCATATCTTTCACCTAATATACCCCTTCTCAAGTAACTCCCCTCCTTGCTTGCTAAGCTCCCTCCTTTCCCTAGGAGCCATGTGGCGCACAAGCAATGCGATTGGCTTTGCATTATTAACCAAGTATATCCGGAAACCAATCTCGCCCCTCAGAGGTAATCCCCTAACCTCTTCAAAAACATCCGGATACTCACAGACAATAGGTACAGATCGCAAATCATCGACAGAAGCATTAAGTGATTCTAGGAAACTAAGCATAACAAACCCCTTTGGGTCACGGGAAATCTCGAGAGTCCTCCCTCGGTAAGTCAAAAGTCTAAGGACCCACCTCTCACATCCCAGAATGGCACCATACATGGCTAGCCAATCCATCCCTAGAATCAGACCATAGCCCATAAAACCAAGCACATATGCGTCAC
Organism: Allium sativum; assembly: GCA_030737875.1. Taxonomy (NCBI): domain Eukaryota; kingdom Viridiplantae; phylum Streptophyta; class Magnoliopsida; order Asparagales; family Amaryllidaceae; genus Allium; species Allium sativum. The sequence goes on along the minus strand of CM060909.1, from coordinate 670,167,270 downwards.
ACTCAAACTCGACGCCCAACACAAATATCCTCAAACTCCGACAAATCATAGGTAATGAGTCGTGCTGCCAATGGGGTTTGAGACAATAACAGGATCAGAAACAATACTAGTACTAATGTGCAGAGGCTTAACCACAAAATCGAATATAAAAAAATGAGAAGCGCCAGAATCAAAAAGAGTCAAAACAGGATGATTGGAAAGAGAAATCAAACCTTTAACAGAAACCTTCCTACCTTTGTCTAGTACACTGGCCTTGAGAGCATGCACTTTCCCTCTAGAATATCCTGTCCTTTAGCCCTGTCCTTGCTTCTTTGGGCACTCCCTAGAATAGTGTCCGACCCCACCATAGTGGAAGCAAACATTCTTCCATTTTCTGCAATCTTTGACCAAATTACCAAAGCTCCCACAACCATGACATTTCTTCTTGACTTTAGTTTTTTCATTCTTTACGTCCTTCTTTTGATGTTCTTTCTTAGGCCACACTTTGTCGTTTTTTGTCTTATCAGTCTTTGCCTCCTTTTTCTAGTCTTTTCCATCTTTGTGCATCAATGTCATATCAACCTGTCTCTCAAAATTAGCCACCATCGGAATGTGAGATAATGTCAATGCTTGAAGGGGGTAATTCAATCTTCTTGCAAACCTTAAAGCTTTCTTGTGCGGGGTATTCACCAGCTCCAGACCAAACCTCGCAAACTGGTTGAACTTATTGACATACTCTTTGACGGACATGCTTCCTTACTTAAGTACCAGAAACCTCTCCATCTGCATATTCTCTTCCGCCTAAGAAAGAAACTTCGTCTCGAACCTCTATCGGAAATCATCCCAAGTTTCCATTGGACACCCTGCTTGCGTCACTTCCCCACCAGAATGAAGCCTCGTCCTTAAGCTGCCATGCAGCCAACTGTATCTTTCTACGGTTATCAACCTCCAAAAGCCCGAATAAGTTCTCCATCTCTTTTAGGCATTTCTGTGCTTCCACAAAGTTCTCAATTACTCGGAATGGCTTTCTTCCCATAGCACGAAAATCCTTACATATCTTAGAGAAATTATCCGCTCGTGGAGGAGAAGGTACAGTGACTGCAGCTAGGGGAAGGGAGTTTGCTTGGCCTCCGGTGTGTGCCATAACCTCACGATATCTACGGAACCAAGCCGGTACCTAAATGCCCTCAGGAATATTCAGTTCCCCAGACATGCTGAAAAGAAAAGGAATCCAAATAGAGAATCGAAAGATATTTTATATGGCTTTGGGGAATATGTTTTCCAAAAACAGACTTTTATTTTGAAAATACTTTCTTTTTGAAACCTTTTGAAAACATTTTTCAAAAACCTTTTTATTTGATCTTGTAACCTTCAGCTCTGACCAAATGTGACACCCCACGTCTGTTAATGTCACTCTTTAACAGAATGCATTAAGTTCCATGAAACGTTATAGGTAAACAGAACATAATCTCATAAGACAACTATATAAAATAGCAGCAAAAATTTAAAACTTTATTTCTCAACATAAAATATCGTTTTCTCAAAATCCAGTTACAACATCAAACTGAAATACTGGAGCAAAATGCATCAAATAAAACATTTATCTTGCACTAAAACCATCAGAGTACAGAAATGAAAAATCATAATCCCCATAAGTAGCCATAAACAAGTAGACAAGTAATCAAAGTGATACATCGAAGCAGATCCAAAATCCAAGCAGAAACAGAAGAGAGAGTCCTAATCAATCCTGAGCGTTCTCACCCTGAGAACCTGGGGGGGAAAAAGTAGAGAGAGAAAAGGAAACAAAACGGGTCAGACATAAAATCTGGCGAGTCCATTGACTTTTAGCATATAAAGAAGTAAAAGTATCATGATAGGCATATAAACTGGATGAGAGATAACAGTATCGTATAACAGGTATGAATAGGCTAAACAGAATAAGCAGAACAAACAAAGTAAAATATGCTTCTCAAATACTTTTCTCTGCATCGATACTAGTACACCAGATTAAGCGTTTTACAATTACTTAACAGAAACAGAATGATCCCAACAGAAACATATGGCAAACTTAAGTTTATTTTAGTAATGGGTTTTCCCCAAATAGAAATAACAGGTATCTAAATAGAAATAACGAGTGTTACCCCAAACAGAAATAATAGGTACCTAAACAGGACTAGATGTACCCTAATTACTACCCCCAGCGATTGGCTCCCTACCAATTAAATACCTTGTGTCACCCCCACAGTAGAGTGTATTACTTCCTAAAGTGGCAACTACCAGAAGGACACATACCTATTTATAGGTGTTATGGCGGCTTATTTTGCCAAGCAAGCCAGACCCATGCATACACATTACTTCATTGGAACGTACCATCAGAACAACTCCACCCAATTAAACCTCTTATAATCAGTTCAGTAAGCATGCCCTGACCCCTACCTAGTTTGGGGTCCCCCTTTAATACTAGAATGGGTTACTGGCTGATACAGGCCCCACACAAGAGATGACACAAGCCACCGCTTAGGCTTGTATCCTCAATAACTAGAATTTTGACAAGTTATGCCTGACAGATTAACAAGCTTGCATAACCCCAATAAATAAAACAGGTTAAGTTTAACGGTTTCGTATAGCCCCCTCCATATTTAACAGATTTACTTAACCCCATAAATTCAAAATGTTTACTTAACCTCACCTACAGCTTAATCAAGCCACAGATTAACACATTTATATGTATATAACCCCCATTGGTAACATGGGTTAAATATTATAGGTTAACAGATATGCATAACCCCCAACATGTTACACAGGTTATTACAGTTTCATTACATGTTCCACTTAATCTTTAAATTAAGCCTACAAACTTATATGCCACAAACCACAAGTCATAATTCACAGTTTAAGATATGCCCCTAGATTTTAGTTATATTTCACGGTATAGTTTATGCCCCCAAATTCTAGTCATGATTCATAGTACAAGTTATGCCCCCAAATTATCATTCCCATCATCCCCAAATTATCCCAATTTCATTCGTACGCATGTTTCAACAGTATTGGCCTAGGCTCGAAGGTAGCCTAAGCTATAAAAATAAAAAGGGAATGAGGGAGGACGAAGAACAGAAATAGGTATATGATAATAGAAATAGGCATATCAAAAATAGGAATATAAGAACTGGACAACAGATTAGGTATACAGAGGAATACATGTAATAGCAAATCGATTTAGGTATGAATCAGATTCTTAACAGGCGTAGGTTTTAGATCCAGATTTATAAACATATTAGGATTACTTGTTGAATGTTTATATTTAAAAGTAACATGAACTCACAGAGATTAGATCTACGAAACGGAGAATAGTATGCTGAAGTTACAGAAGGAATTCTCGTATGTGTGTAGGAAGCTATTGAAGAAAATAGGCTAATTCAATCCAAGCGGGGCCAACATCTCATTGTCTCTATTGTTTTTTGTGTATTAAAACAATAGAAATGTTTTCCTATATATAGCCTACTGCCAACGAACCCAGACGACAAATCAGTCCACGTTCAGAATAATGCACCAGGTCAGATCCCCATTGGGTCGACCTACTCCTCCCTGGGTCGACCCATATGTCGACCCAGGCTTGACATGGGTCGACATTTAATAGGTCGATCTCCCGCCTGCCCCGCCCTTTTTCCTACTGCATGTTTTTGAAATATATTTTTAATTTTGGTATTGAAATGTTTGTATATATGTCTCTTATATGTATACAAACTTTTAAGCTTCATATCTTTCTTATACGTTACCCGTTTTATGCAAACTCGAAGTCTATCCCACCTAAAATTTCGAGAAGAACGCAACGGTACAGTCCATTTTACTTAATTCCCAATATTTAATTAAGTATTCTCTAGTTTAATGTTATAATGTCCTTTAAAATTACGCGATGTTACAGGAGGTATGGCTCATCTATCTATGATGTGTAGGGGTTTGAGGATTTATATTCTTGGCGTCCAGTTTGAGCGCATATGTACTAGGTTTCATGGGGTTTGGGCTTATTCTAGGGATGGATTGGTAAGCCATGTATGGTTCCATTCTTGACTATGAGAGGAGAGTAGTGAGGCTTTTAATTTGCCATGGTAGGACTCTCGATATTTCTTACAATCCACAGGGGTCAGTCATGCTCAGTTACTTGGATTCCCTAGATGCTTCTGTAGACAATTTCAGTTTGGTGCCCATACTTAGTGATTTTCGGACATGTTTGTGGATGTGTGAGAGCTGTCTTCGAGGTGTGAGATTGATTTCTGGATAAACATGGTGGAGAATGTATTATGAGCGCGTGATATGGCTCCGAGGGAGAGGAAGGAGCTTTGTAAGCAAGTGAGTGAGTTGTTCGAGAAAGGGTTTATGAGACGAAGTATTTCTAAGTAGGGAGCACTAGTCATCTTCGCAACTAAGGCGGACGACTCTCTCCATCTATTTGTGGATTATAGAGAACTGAATAAGCTCACGAAGAAGAATAGATACCCACTCCTACAGATAGATGACTTGTTTGACTAATTGTTGGGCGCTTAAATTTTCTCATGCTTTTATTTGGCTACAAGTTTTCATCAGCTTTGGTGGCAAATGATAGTATATAAAAGGTTTCTTTTAGGACTCCAGATGGATTCTTTGCGCGGCTGGTTATGCCTTTTGGGGTAACCAATGAACCGACGTATTTTGTGGATTTAATGAGCTGGGTATTTAGGTAGTACCTAAACAAGTTGGCGGTGGCGTTTATTAATGGTATCATAGCATTCTCGAGAAGCGACGAGGAACACACCTTTGAGAGAGGTCCTTCGTAATCTCCATGCACATCAATTGAAGGCGAAATTTTCTAAGTGCCACTTTTGGTGGAAGGAGGCGAGGTCCTTGGGGCATGTTGTATCAAGTGATGGTATAGTAGTGGATCCCGCTAAGGTTGTCGTAGTTTAGGATTGGAATGTCCCCAAGAATCCGACATTGGTGAGGAGATTTCTACGTTTGGAAGGTTACTACGGAAGTTCACTAAGGATTTTGCGCGGACCTCAACTCCGCTTACCCGCCTTACGAAGAAAAACTTAGTATTTGCTTGTGATATGGATTGCGAGGATGCATTCTTGAGATTGAAGAAGGCCCTCACATCAGCTCCAGTATTGATGCTTCTTGATGGTACGAAGATGTTCACCGTATATACAGCAACACGGGTTTAGGTGTGGTGCTTATGCAGGAGGGTAGGATTGTCTGCTATAGGAGTAGGTAGTTGAGGGTACATGAGAAAAATTACCCCATCCCTGATTTGGAGCTAGCGACGATAGTGTTTGCGCTTAAGTTTTGGCGACACTATTCATTAGGTGAGAGGTTTGAGCTATACACAGACTATAAGTCTCTAAAGTAATTGTTTTCGCAAAAGGATCTTTATTTGCGACAGCAGCGCTGGATGGAGTTTCTTCTATCTTATGACTTCGATATAGCATGTACCCCAGGGAAGGGGAATTAGTGGAAGATGCGTTGAGTAGGCAAAGGATGACTTTGAGTCCGTTGTTCATAGAGTAGCCGAGTTTGGAGTTTATCTCATCGTTCAATTTTAGACCATCAATAGATTTTACACCAGGATTATTGGCATCTTTGGAAGTGTGACCTACTTTCATAGAGCGCACTGGATTTAGTTAGTGCGAGGATTAGCAGTTAGAGGATATCATGGACCAACTCAGTAATGGAGAGACCTCTAGTCACCTTGCGAGGTATTCTGTGGATGAGAGAGGGTGCCTACACCGTGATAGAAGATTATGCGTTCCTCAAATTGATGACTTGTTGAGATCGGTTTTAGAGGAGGCCCATCGTTCTCGGATGACCATCCATCCCAGAGGTGATAAGATGTATAGAGACATGAGGAGAGTTTTTCATTGGATTGGGATGAAGAAGGGCATGGAAGAGTTTGTGGCTAGATGTATGACTTGTCAATGAGTTAAGGCTGAGAAGAGGAAGCCTGGTTGATTACTTTAACCTCTAGATATGCACAGTGGAAGTGGGAAAGCGTCTCAATGGCCTTCATAGATGGGTTCCTAGATCGAGGAAGGACAACTCCAGTATTTGGGTTATAATTGATAGGTTGACTAAGAGCGCTCACTTTATCCCAGTTAAGAGTAACCAGACGATGGCTTGGTTGACATCAGAGTATCTTACAGAGATTGTCCGATTTCATGAAGTTCCCTCTAGTAATATTAGTGATATAGACCCCATATTTATGAGTGAGTTTTGGAGGAGCCTACAAGAGTCATTAGGGACAAAGCTATGACTTAGCATTGCCTACCACCCTCAAACAAATGGACAGATGGAGAGGGTTAATAGGTTTTTGAGGATTTATTGCGGCTGTATGTCCTAAACTCCAGAGGGACTTGGGAGGAGCATCTTCCATTGGTAGAGTTCGCGTATAATAACAACTACTATATAAGTATAGGGTATGGCTCCCTTCGAGGCATTATATAGGCGGTCGTGCTGATCTCCTACTTGTTAGTGGGAGTCCATGGATAGACTTCTACTTGGGCCTGAGGTGGTTAGGGAAACCTCAAAGAAGATAGACTTGATTCGGAGGTGGATGAAGGCAGCTCAGGACAGGCAGAAGTCGTATGCAAATTAGCAGAGGATAGACCTAGAGGTCGAGGTAGAAGACTTGGTTTTCATTAAAGTGTCACCTTTGAGAAATGTTATTCGGTTCGGCTCAGTGGGAAGTTGGCGCCAAGGTTCGTAGGGCTATTCTCTGTAGTAGAGAGAATATGTTAGTTGGCCTGCAGGGTTAGACTAGCGGAGAGATTAGATGGAGTTCATGATGTATTCCATGTTTCGCACTTGCGAAAGTGCTTACATGATTCCACGATAGTAGTAGAGCAAAGTACTCTAGAGGAGATCGAGTTAGAGAGGGAGGCTCAGTTAGGAAAGTTCCTACAAGGATACTAGGATCTAAGGTGAAGCATTTACATAATAAAGAGATCAAGCTTCTTAAGATTTAGTGGGGAGAGGGCAACAATGACGCTACTTAGGGAGCCAGAGATAGGATTCACGCTTCTTTTCCATTTCTGTTTTATAGTATGTTATTAATCCTTTCCTAAGCCTTGAATTTGAATATATTTTTCCTATCATTTGAATCATTAGTCTTGGGTAGAAGCCTATGGATTTAAAGAATTATTTAAAACATGTTAATATGACATGTTATGGTTGAATGGATTCACGTGGATGCAAGCGTTTTCTAGTGGATGCAGTGGATGCATATACACACACTAGGCATAGTTAGAGATCGACAAACTAGAACATAACATAATTTCATATGGATGTGTGTGCATTTAAATTTATTTTAAATATAGATGAAAAATGGTTGAATCATCACTTGGATGTTTCATTTTGGTGAATGGTTGTTGCATGCACATAGAATTATATGTATTATCAGGATTCATTTGCATACATATTGGATGTGTGACGACTCCAAACCCCCGTTCCACGGTGGCAAAGGTAATCTTTGGAATATAACACATAAACGAATAACAGAAGAACATAAATATATAAATACACTAGATAATGTACAACAGAATACACTGGATAAACATAATCATTAGAGTTACGCAGTATACAGGATCATACTTAGTACAAAATACAGTTCAGCTTTACATAAAATGTCTACGGCGGAATCAAAACATAATATGTACAACATGAGCTGAACAACATAAAAAGATAGAAATGATAGAATCCATCTTCAGCTCCATAGCTATCCAGAAAGAGCCTGGTAAAACCTGAATACAAGGCTGCCCGTGTAGAAAATAGGGCACCCGAGTTTGCAAGTGAAACAAACTACGAGTCAGTCATGGGACTGGTCTGAGAAATCTACTTAACTTATTTTACTATAAGGCTAATCATAGGACCACGCCGCTAACGCGGAACGGGTTTACTCCATTGGATTGCCAGTGCTCAAAATAAGTAAATTATTTAAACATCGCAATGCTTTTTTATAAAAACGAAGCCATTATAAGACTCAGTTCCCATCACACAATGCAACGCAAACCGAAGGATAAAGTTTTACCTTATAATGACCAAAAGATGCTTGATACGAATAAAACAAAAGCATTTTATATTATTACTAGAGTTTATATGTTTCAAAAACAATTTCAATCATAAGTATCAATCATAGACAGCATGAGTACCATATATCATGTCGCCATATATAGGTTTACAATCAAAACTGCACGATGTCGTATTTGGAAATTGGATTTCCTTCATGAACCAAGGCAAGGGATCGTCCTTACCGCTTCGAGACAATCTAGCCTACCATGTCTCAGGCAAGCGCGCAGGCAAGCCTTGGATCGTCAGGGCCGGTCCACACGGAGTGGATTAAAATGCCTGAACACTGCGTTTCCCCACCCTATAGGGCGTAAACTAGTCATATCCCGACCAGACCATCGGCTCCGAAGAGACCGAAATAACCGAGGCGCCTCGCTATCCATCATCCGCATAAGTAAAATGCCCGGGCATGTAAAACCCAAAACACCACTCCTAGCTAGAAAGAAACGCATGTCCTCATTGATGTCCTCTCCCGTTTCTCGTTCATACCGGGGTGTGAGGCTCGCGAATCAACGTTAAACACAAAGCTAGCTATTTAAAGTCCTACTTTGATCATCAACCACAAGGCCCTACTTTTCAGCAAAAGCCTTGATCACTGCAACTCTGTATGCCACGTTTTCAATCTACAACGTCAGACACACATCCATTTACAAGTCCGTTCTGGGTCTGAACGAAACCGGAGGCACCTTATTCCTCTACCATACGTCCAATATAGGAAAGAGGCCCTCGGATATCCGAACGATCAACAAGTACATCCGGAGGACCACCACTATAACCCCTTCTGTAACACCCCACCTCCGCCAGGGTCACTCACAAGAGAATGCACTAGCTTTGGAGGGGCGTTGTCTAGGTAAACATGCACAGAAATATTACAAGACAGAACATATAAAACAACGGAAGAAAAACCAAATTTCATTACCTCATAAAATTATAAGGTCTAAAGCCTTTTACATCAAAATGCCTTTAAAAGCCATTACATTGGAAACCTGTCTTGCAAAAGTTAAAGAAGCATAAAACCACAGTCATAAAAATATTCCTCAAGTAAAACGGTAAAGCAGCCATAGACAAGAAAAATCCAAGCCATACATGATGACCTTGAAGCAGAAGAAGTCCGAGCTAAATAACAGTATTTCCTCCCTGAAAACCTGGTTAGGGGGGGGGGGGAACGGAAGACAAAAAGGTGAAAGAAAACGGGGTCAGTAATAAAGACTGGTAACTCCTATCTACTTCCAACATAAAAACAGGTAAAGGTAACATGACATGCATAAACTGAAAGTAAACATAAGGATGATGACAAGATAGACAAGCTAAACCAAGGTAACAGGATGAACTACTGTATCAAGATAAACTACGGTCACTATGAATCAAGTATAACATCCCAAGGTTCTATCGAGTATAACATCCCAAGGTTCTATCGAGTATAACATCCCAAGGTTCTACCGAGTATAACACCCCAAGGTTCTATCGAGTATAACACACCAAGGTTCTATCAAGTATATTTGCACTGCACCTTCCGTACAAGTATCCCAACCCGTGTCATGTGTTAGCTACAAAATGTCCCTTGCCAATGAAATGGTCCATGTCAACCTAATGTAGGTTTTCCCAACTCGTATGTTTCTTTCCATGTATATGTTTAGTCCTTTGCCGTAAATCCTACGGGCTTCCTCACGTAGTTCTATACTACTTCAACGTAGTTCCATTATCCTTGAAATTGTTTGGACTGTCACCCTTGATCTAGCTATATTTTCTTACCATGAATTCTCGAATGTTCGGCTAGGATTTATGCCACCTAGGACCACTAGGGATTACGCTACCTACTAAACGTTTTCGTAACTCGGTTTGGGTTTAAGCCACCTAGGACTGCTAGGGATTACGCTACCCGTCAACCACGCCCTTTTACCCACGTATGTATCATGAATCGTTTTCCATGTCTAGATGCACATGTATCTCAATGTGCCATCCGAGTCCCGTGACAGGGCTAATCAAGAAATACAGGACTCGGTCGGGAGCTTTAGGTTATCTGCCGATGCAGATATCAAAGTCTATTTTTCTACCGGTGGTTATGGTCCCACGTGACCCCTCCCTCAACTACTGAAAGGCAATCCAAGAAAATCATGCACGAGAACTATACTCCGGCCATCCATGCCCCACTTTCCTATTGGCCAACCTCACCCATAACTAGATAGCAAGTATATGGTCTGTTGGGAGTTCTTTGCCTTTCCGCATACGTACACGATTGACTAAAGATGGTAGGTAGTCGACGACGTGCTATCACAGGGCTAAACTAATTATCGCCGACTCCACGCTAATCCACCCCAGTCTTTAGGTTGCTCGCACAACAACCAAGACAAACCGTTGGTTCTTCTACCGCAGACCTTAACCTCTGTGAGCCCAGGTGGATCATCTGCAACCTCACAGAGGGATACCAAGAGTACCCTCACGTCCCCCGAAGCTACCGCTTCGTCACCCAGTTCGCTGGAGCCTTTATCTAAGTCAGATAAACATGCACTCCTCCTCGTGTGTTTGTTTAAACGATGACCTACCGTATCAGGTTACTCATCTATTTGTGAACTGGTCCAATTCTCTTGACTAAGAATTATTACTTAGTTATCCTTAACTAAGGTTTATCACTTAGTTTCCCCTTCCCGTTATCCTTTTTAACTACAATTTTCCACTTAGTCCCCTGAACTAGGGTTTTGTCTAATGTGTTAAGTGTTGTCATTCGAGTTCATGACTTACCCCGCCTACGAATCATGTCAAAATTGGCTAAGTATTCAAGTTCAAGACTTAGCCCTACAAACCATGTATCAAGTTGGTTAAGTATATCAAGACATTCATGACTTAACCCTAGATTATCGTGTCAGATTGGTTAAGTATAGGTTAACTTAACCCTATCAAATTACCGTGTCAGATTGGTTAAGTATAGGTTGTCTTAACCTCATCAAATCATCGAGTAAAATTGGTTAAGTGTAGGTTAACTTAACCCCATTAAATTATCGAGTTGGATTGGTTAAGTATAGGTTAACTTAACCCCATTAAATTATCGAGTCGGATTGGTTAAGCATATTTAAGAGGTTCGTGACTTAACCCTATCAAATCATCAAGTCAGATTGGTTAAGTGTAAGTTAACTTAACCCTATCAAATTACCGAGTCGGATTGGTTAAGTGTAGGTTAACTTAACCCCATCCACTAGTCGTATTTATAATGGTTAAGTATCATTCTTGTGGGTTTACTTAACCCTACCACGCATCGCGTTATCCCAGTCGGGTGTTATCAACCCATTTAGGTTAAACTAACCCATCCGCTAATCGTGTGATATGGTTAAGTGTCTTTAAGTAATCAAGTCCGGTCTTACTTAACCTATCCATTCATGTCATATCGGTTAAGTGCCATTAGTCAAACTAACTTAACCTTATCATGTGGCATTAAGTAAATTAATGCACCCCAACCTCTCACATTAGACTTTGTTGTGGTTACTGGTTACGCCGGGCGGGTCCAGGCAGCTTTACACCACAACCTAGTCTAACCTCGGGTTTTGAGCGCGATATGACCAACTACTCACATTGGGTCTTATTGTCTGTAGCTACTGGATTTGCCGGGCGGTTCCTTGCAGATTTATGCTACAAACTCAACCCAACCTCGAGTTGGCCACTTTCATGTTTTTCTACTTGTCATGTTCATGTCAAATTTAGGCTACGACAAAGTCCACGTTTTCCACTTATGCCCATTGTCCCATTACTTAATTCATGTTAAGTTTCATAGCCCATCTCAAGTTTTCCTAAACTACCCAAGGCGTATTCCCAATGCAAGTGAAAGCGAGTCAACATAGTAGGAATAATATGACAACATATTGGCCTCAAACATGTATGATAGCATAACACTAGGTTCATCATCATAGGTATGTAAATGGTCATGAGGGGTTTAGGTTCTTTTACATGCATAAGCCCCAAGTCAAGTTCATATGAATGTTCCACAAGTCAAATTGTTCTAAGGGTTCATGCCAACATTCCACAAGTCAAGATTCAATCTTGCATGATAAACTAGGTCAAACACAACATGAGTGGCATGATTTAATCACTAAGAAATAGCCCAAAGTCATAGGTTCAAGAGAGGGGCAAGTCTAGATTCACATAGACTAACATACTTAGGTTTCATCTCATTTTATTTCATGTCAACATTAGAACTACCGTTTTGATCTAAAAGTAGCTTGAACTTACAAAGCGTGGCTAGAGATTTATGAGCAAGCATTTGTCGTAGAACGGTGTTGAGATGATGCTCTACTTCCTTGATTTGATGTAGAAAGCTTGCTCCTTTGACTTGAATTTAGTTTGCATTCTTAAGCCCTTGAAGTTGAAGATGGAGGCCATGATCAAGAGACATTTGGGCAGCACTTGGTTGTTAGGATGGTTTGTTGTGAATTAGGCTAGGTCTTAGGGTGTTTTTATAGAAGTTAGGACTAGTTTAGGCCCTTAGATTAACCCTAGTTTAGATCTGAATCATCCATTCTCGTCACAGGCCAACAGAATAGACCCAAAGGAGCAAGCAGATGCACCAGGCCAACCTGGCCCGACCAAGGAGGTCGACCCCCAGGTCGACACCCAGGTCGACTGCCCAGTCGACCTGGTCCCTGGGGGGTCGACTCCCCAATCGACCTGGGGCTGGGCGGGAAATTTTTCCGCCCAGTCTGTTTGGGGCTAAATTCGAAATTTGAAAATCTGTTTTCGTTTTCTGATTTTTCGTGAAACTTCTAGAGGCCATATCTCGGTCACACGGACTCCGATTTACGAAATTTCGGACTCGTTTCCAACCAGAATTCCGAGACAAACGCAACGGCGCAACCCGTTTCTTTTGATTCTTATTTTAAAATTTAATTCTGCCCTGATTTCTTATTTTAACATGTTATAAAAATTCGGGTTGTTATATTCTCTCCACCTTAAAGGATTTCGTCCCCGAAATCTCCAAATTAGGAAGAACGTATCCTACCATCCATCATCCATCATCCATCTACTCAAAACATCATCCACAAGCAACCATTGTCCTTAAAAGATTTCTAATACCATATGAACATATGCAGAAAGTGTGTGTATATGTTCCTTATCTAATGCAAATGATCAGGCCTGATTGATCTTCTAAATGCAAAATATTTTTAGTGCCATGAATCCTTATGTATGCAAATAGTCCTAGTCACATAAACACTATATGTGTGCACAACCATTCATCCATATGCAATATTTACATGATAACACATTCAAATTCATCCATAAACAAGTATAGACACGTATACATATGAAATATGAAATGTGACTGAGCCGATCTAGTGCCTAGTGTGTATTCACGCATCCACGAGCAACCACTTGCAACCATAACATGTTTTCAAATACATGTTTACATTCACAGGGTTCTACCTAAGGTCCTTAAGATAGGACCGAGAAGATAAACAAGATAAACTCCTTTTTGGATTACAAGAAATCCCTTTCTAAACCCAACCCATATCCTATAAAGCCCAAAAGGTTTAGTCAACCTAACGGACACCTTCAAACCCTGACATGTATTATTAACCGATGAATCATACCCCCTATGGAGTTTGCAACAGAAATAAGATCGAGAATAGGACAGAGAGGATATGCATAAAGGATAGCATGCGGGTAAGCTCTACAGGAAAACAGGGGTCAAGAATATACTCTTAAAAAGAGATATGATTTCATGTCTTCAATCTTCTAAGTCGCATTTCCTTGAGCCTAATTCCATTATGCTTTGACCATCTTTAACTTCATGATTTCATGGCCTCTTAACTCCTATTTCCAAATATGAGCTGGAACTCACTTCATTGTCGCCTCTCGTTCCACTTTTACTTATTCTCCCTCTAGTATACTTGGCTCAACCATATCCATGCACTCATGGTTTCATGTAAGCTCTCCAAAATTCACTAGTGAATCATGGATCTCGTTTACTCGCTCTACGGCATTCCACGCAGAAGAACTTATCTCTTGAAAACAAACAGATGCCAACCATGTTACCAAGTGTACTTACTAGAGTGATTTCCATAACTCATGCACAAGCGAAATGAACCATCCGCCTTAGTGGCGAACTCTACTCGAACGGATTACCAACAAATGCATCAAGAGCTTCTAGGTAACCAATCATGACAGAACCCTAAAGGTTACACGAGCTTCGAGGGTATTACCGAGGCAGGTCAAGAGCCAAACTACCCTCCTTTCAGAACCGAGAATGACACCCTTACTGGATAACCACTCCATTCCTAGAATTCAACCCATAGCTTAAAAGCATAAGCATTATTCCCAAAAGTCATAGGCGTCATCAAATCCAAACAAGTCAAGAATAAATGGACTGATTCCTCAACAAGATTTGAGACAAAAATGGGATCTCTACTATGCTAGTACGAAGATGCAGAGACTCAACTATCGAAGCAGACTTAAATGATGCGGTGATCAAAGCAAAGTCCTGACGGGATGATAGAGAAGAAAAGCTAAACCTTTCACAGAAACGTTACCATCCTTCTTAGGTACGCTAACAGTGAGACCATACAATTGCCCTCTCGATGATCTTGTCCTCGTCTCATAATACTTGACTATCTTTCCCTTTTTACCCTACTAGAGATACTCTCTTTTGTCATGGGTTTTATCATTCACCTTTTTCCTCCTTTGTGAATTAAGCCATACCAACAAGTTGCTTGTCCTTAAGCTTGTATCCTTTATCCTTGTTCTTACTATCCTTTCTTATAACGCGGTAACAGGTCTCTCGAGAACTGCCTCCATCGTACCGAAAACACTGACGTTGTTAGAAAAGGATTAGTCGCAGTTCGAACCACTGTGACTATAGATGGAGGAAAGAAAGGAAAAGAGATTCAATCAAGGAAACAAAGGATAATGATAATGGCCTTTGGGGAATAGCCTTTAAAAATAAAACTTTCCTTGAAAAATGCTTCTTTGTAAACGGTTTTCAAATAGTTTTCAGAAGGTTTTAAAACTTTTGCCCAGTCTGGTAACCTTCTAATCTGATACCAAATGTAACACGCCACCTCCGCCAGGGTCACTCACAAGAGAATGCACTAGCTTTGGAGGGGCGTTGTCTAGGTAAACATGCACAGAAATATTACAAGACGGAACATATAAAACAGCGGAAGAAAACCAAATTTCATTACCTCATAAAATTATAAGGTCTAAAGCCTTTTACATCAAAATGCCTTTAAAAGCCATTACATTGGAAACTTGTCTTGCAAAAGTTAAAGAAGCATAAAACCACAGTCATAAAAATATTCCGCAAGTAAAACAGTAAAGCAGCCATAGCCAAGAAAAATCCAAGCCATACATGATGACCTTGAAGCAGAAGAAGTCCGAGCTAAATAACAGTATTTCCTCCCTAAAAACCTTGGGGGGGGGGGGGGGGGGAGGGGGAACGGAAGACAAAGAGGCGAAAGAAAACGGGGTCAGTCATAAAGACTGGTAAGTCCTATCTACTTCCAGCATAAAAACAGGTAAATATAACATAACATGCATAAACTGAAAGTAAACATAAGGATGATGACAAGATAGACAAGCTAAACCAAGGTAACAGGATGAACTACTGTATCAAGATAAACTACGGTCACTATGAATCAAGTATAACATCCCAAGGTTCTATCGAGTATAACATCCCAAGGTTCTATCGAGTATAACACCCCAAGGTTCTATCGAGTATAATACCCCAAGGTTCTATCAAGTATATTTGCCCTGCACCTTCCGTACTAGTATCCCAACCCGTGTCATGTGTAAGCTACAAAATGTCCCTTGCCCAATGAAATGGTCCATGTCAACCTAATGTAGGTTTTCCCAACTCGTATGTTTCTTTCCATGTATATGTTTAGTCCTTTGCCGTAAATCCTACGGGCTTCCTCACGTAGTTCTATACTACTTCAACGTAGTTCCATTATCCTTGAAATTGTTTGGACTGTCACCCTTGATCTAGCTGTATTTTTTACCATGAATTCTCGAATGTTCGGCTAGGATTTATGCCACCTAGGACCACTAGGGATTACGCTACCTACTAAATGTTTTCGTAACTCCGTTTGGGTTTAAGCCACCTAGGACCGCTAGGGATTACGCTACCCGTCAACCATGCCCTTTTTCTCACGTATGTATCGTGAATCGTTTTCCATGTCTAGATGCACATGTATCTCAATGTGCCATCCGAGTCCCGTGACAGGGCTAATCAAGAAATACAGGACTCGGTCGGGAGCTTTAGGTTATCTGCCGATGCAGATATCAAGGTCTGTTTTTCTACCGGTGGTTATGGTCCCACGTGACCCCTCCCTCAACTATTGAAAGGAAATCCAAGAAAATCATGCACGAGAACTATACTCCGGCCATCCATGCCCCACTTTCCTATTGGCCAACCTCACCCATAACTAGATAGCAAGTATATGGTCTGTTGGGAGTTCTCTGCCTTTACGCATACGTACACGATTGACTAAAGATGGTAGGTAGTCGACGACGTGCTATCACAGGGCTAAACTAAGTATCACCGACTCCACGCTAATCCACCCCAGTCTTTAGGTTGCTCGCACGGCAACCAAGGCATACCCTTGGTTCTTCTACCGCAGACCTTAACCTCTGTGAGCCCAGGCGTATCATCTGCAACCTCACAGAGGGATACCAAGAGTACACTCACGTCCCCCGAAGCTACCGCTTCGTCACCCAGTTCGTTGGAGCCTTTATCTAAATCAGATAAACATTGGCTCCTCCTCGTGTGTTTGTTTAAACGATGACCTACCGCATCAGGTTACTCATCTATTTGTGAACTGGTCCAATTCTCTTGACTAAGAATTATTACTTAGTTATCCTTAACTAAGGTTTATCACTTAGTTTCCCCTTCCCGTTATCCTTATTAACTACGATTTTCCACTTAGTCCCCTGAACTAGGGTTTTGTCTAATGGGTTAAGTGTTGTCATTCGAGTTCATGACTTACCCCGCCTACGAATCATGTCAAAATTGGCTAAGTATTCAAGTTCAAGACTTAGCCCTACAAACCATGTATCAAGTTGGTTAAGTATATCAATACGTTCATGACTTAACCCTAGATTATCGTGTCAGATTGGTTAAGTATAGGTTAACTTAACCCTATCAAATTACCGTGTCAGATTGGTTAAGTATAGGTTGTCTTAACGTCATCAAATCATCGAGTAAAATTGGTTAAGTGTAGGTTAACTTAACCCCATTAAATTATTGAGTCGGATTGGTTAAGTATAGGTTAACTTAACCCCATTAAATTATCGAGTCGGATTGGTTAAGCATATTTAAGAGGTTCGTGACTTAACCCTATCAAATCATCAAGTCAGATTGGCTAAGTGTAAGTTAACTTAACCCCATCAAATTACCGAGTCGGATTGGTTAAGTGTAGGTTAACTTAACCTCATCCACTAGTCGTATTTATAATGGTTAAGTATCATTCTTGTGGGTTTACTTAACCCAACCACACATCGCGTTATCCCAGTCGGGTGTTATCAACCCATTTAGGTTAAACTAACCCATCCGCTAATCGTGTTATATGGTTAAGTGTCTTTAAGTAATCAAGTCCGGTCTTACTTAACCTACCCATTCATGTCATATCGGTTAAGTGCCATTAGTCAAACTAACTTAACCTTATCATGTGGCATTAAGTAAATTAATGCACCCCAACCTCTCACATTAGACTTTGTTGTGGTTACTGGTTACGCCGGGCGGGTCCGGGCAGCTTTACACCACAACCTAGTCTAACCTCGGGTTTTGAGCGCGATATGACCAACTACTCACATTGGGTCTTATTGTCTGTAGCTACTGGATTTGCCGGGCAGTTCCGGGAAGATTTATGCTACAAACTCAACCCAACCTCGAGTTGGCCACTTTCATGTTTTTCTACTTGTCATGTTCATGTTAAATTTAGGCTATGACAAAGTCCACGTTTTCCACTTATGCCCATTGTCCCATTACTTAATTCATGTTAAGTTTCATAGCCCATCTCAAGTTTGCCTAAACTACCCAAGGCGTATTCCCAACGCAAGTGAAAGCGAGTCAACATAGTAGGAATAATATGACAACAAATTGGCCTCAAACATGTATGATAGCATAAAGGGATTGGCCCCAAACATGTATGATAACACAAAGGGATTGGCCTCAAACATGTATGATAGCATAACACTAGGTTCATCATCATAGGCATGTAAATGGTCATGAGGGGTTTAGGTTCTTTTACATGCATAAGCCCCAAGTCAAGTTCATATGAATGTTCCACAAGTCAAATTGTTCTAAGGGTTCATGCCAACATCCCACAAGTCAAGATTCAATCCTGCATGATAAACTAGGTCAAACACAACATGAGTGACATGATTTAATCACTAAGAAATAGCCCAAAGTCATAGGTTCAAGAGAGGGACAAGACTAGATTCACATAGACTAACATACTTAGGTTTCATCTCATTTTATTTCATGTCAACATTAGAACTACCGTTTTGATCTAAAAGTAGCTAGAAATTACAAAGCGTGGCTAGAGATTTATGAGCAAGCATTTGTCGTAGAACGGTGTTGAGATGATGCTCTACTTCCTTGATTTGATGTAGAAAGCTTTCTCCTTTGACTTGAATCTAGTTTGCATGCTTAAGCCCTTGAAGTTGAAGATGGAGGCCATGATCAAGAGACATTTGGGCAGCACTTTGTTGTTAGGATGGTTTGTAGTGAATTAGGCTAGGTCTTAGGGTGTTTTTATAGAAGTTAGGACTAGTTTAGGCCCTTAGATTGACCCTAGTTTAGATCTGAACCATCCATTCTCGTCACAGGCCAACAGAACAGACCCAAAGGAGCAAGCAGGTGCACCAGGCCAACCTGCCCCGACCAAGGAGGTCGACCCCCAGGTCGACACCCAGGTCGACTGCCCAGTCGACCTGGTCCCTGGGGGGTCGACTCCCCAGTCGACCTTGGGCTGGGCGGGAAATTTTCCCGCCCAGTCTGTTTGGGGCTAAATTCGAAATTTGAAAATCTGTTTTCGTTTTCTGATTTTTCGTGAAACTTCTAGAGGCCATATCTCGGTCATACGGACTCCGATTTATGAAATTTCAGACTTGTTTCCAACCAAAATTCCGAGACGAACGCAACGGCGCAACCTGTTTCTCTTGATTCTTATTTTAAAATTTAATTCTGCCCTGATTTCTTGTTTTAACATGTTATAAAAATTCGGGTTGTTACACCTTCAGGGTAGCAACTCCGAACGAAGGCATCAGTAGCCATCCATTCGATGTGAAGATCATTGGTCTTACACCATCTTCATATCTTCGACTTGTAATCGTCAATCAATTATTTGAAATGAGAATTAACTCGGCCTTTTCAAATAATGCACGTATATCTAGAATTCAAATCAACTCATTTCTAGTTAAATTATTTGACATCTATAATTCAGTTCATTAATGTAATTTTCACGTCAAACACATTCAACCATCAAACATCCAGTAAACCGAGTAAATTTAGTTTATTTCCATTACATATTGTTTATAATATTTTATAATGATTTATCGCTATTTTTATTTATTCAAATATAGCCAATTTATTCAAACGACGCTTCAGGCCATAACGCGGCCATGGCGCTGTTTTTCTCCAGATTTAATTTACATATATCTGGAAATCTAACTATTGGATCTTCACATATTTTATATCATTGGAAAGATCTTTCCAAGCGGACCCAACGGTTCCAGTTTTGGGAAAATCCGAAGGTCGGATCTCCCGGTACAATCGTTTGAAGTTACGATTTCAAAATACGAACTACAGCGTCGTTATTCGATTTAATTTAATTATATTTGTATATATTAATATAATCCATTCTGGCGTTGTTTTCATTTATATTTAAATTTAACATTTCACGAAATCTAACCGTTGGATCTTTACAAGTTTGGTGTCATTGGAAAGATATTTCCAAAGCGGACCCAATAGTTTCGGTTTTGGGAAAATCCGATGGTCGGATCTCCCGCAATAATCGTTTAAAATCACGGTTTCAAAATACGAACTGCAGCTTCGTTATTCGATTTATTTTAATTATATATATATATACTTAAATATAATCTGTTCTTCGATTCCCACACCATTTCATTTCATATATGTGATAAAAATAATATATTTATCCAACAAATATCTATTTCAACAAATGACTATTTTTTTATACTTCATATATATATAAAAATGGGATTTTTATTGTTAAAACATTTTATTTCATACATTCACTAAAAATGTTATTTTTATTGTTCAAACCATTTCTATTTCGTACATTCAATAAAAATGTTATTTTTATCATTCAAACAATTCTATTTCAAAAATGAATATTTTTCCAACACATGAATAATAATCAAACATATGAATATTTCAGAAAATTTCAGCAGCATAACGGCAGGGTAGTTAAAACCGGCACCGTCCCGAGTATGGCTCTTCGCTCTACCGTAAAGCCTAGTAGCTTTTGACAATGGGGATTTCAATAATCTAGTTCGTACGCAGATGAATTTTCCCATAAACTAATCCTATTGGGTTTCAACCACAATCAATCATTATCAACCATTCACATTTATCAACCAAATTTCACATCAACCAAAATCCAAAAAATCACAACCAATATATATTGTCCATGGTCTGTGGACGAGGGGAGTATATATGTAGATATATGTATATAAATATATTTCGATTTCATTTCAATATCATTTCAATTCCATTCAACGCACATATGATTTTTACAACGCATATATAACTTATACATCGCACATACAACTTATACGACGCTTATACATGAGGTGCACAATGCTTATACGTGAGGTGTAAAACGCTTATATAACTCATATCTCGATTGTATAATTTATACATCGTCATTCCATATCGTTTATAATTTAGAAATATCACATTGGGTTCCTCTCCTCCAAAAATTGTAAGAGGCTCCAAAAAATCTCCGGTCTCTTCAAGAATGTAGAAGACATCGTCACGGTCCCGGTGTCTCTTATTTCACTGGATTTCGACAAAAAAGCAAAAAGATATGATTTTTACAGTGAAATCACGATTGATAGCGCTTTTGAAGTGTTGTATATAGTTTAAAATATATACAGTCGTTACCTCAGTCCACTGTTTGAAACTAGGTTTCGATTTTTCTTCGAATCCGAAGCTCGTGAGGCCGATCAGGTTGCACAGTGTCGTCGAGCTTGGAGTTGTGCACACGTGCGTGGTAGAGACGTCAGGTGCGATCAATGATGACAGGGGCGGCGGAGCTTCAAAGTCCGTAACTTCACATCGTTGATTCTCACCAAATACTAAGTGATGGAGGTCGAATTTGGTATGGATTTGAAGAGGAAGGAACGATCTACAAAAACCCCAACCGGGTCACTAGATTTTATTGCGTGGATTGTGAGGTAAAAAGGAGAGAAGTGGGAGTTTGGTTCCGTTGTTCAACAGGAAGGGGTATTGGGTTTCTTCGAAGTGAACGTTGAAACGTGATTGGCCAGGAGATTTTATATTTAATTTTTAATTTACATTCGAAAATACCGCTCAATCCATACTAACTCCAATTCACACCCAACGATTGTCGCTCCTAGTTAAATACCCCCATTCCGAACACAATGGGATATGTTTCGTAAGCCCATTCGACTATTTCAGTCAGTTTTTCTTCAAATTAAAATATAAAACATTCAATATTTGATTTGAACGTACATTTCAATTTGCCGGGGCCACATACTGATCACAAAATTTCCAGAAAAATAAATCTAGCTATGTTTTGACGATACGGTCCCAACAAAACTGATTTCGTCGAATTTGGAGATCGTTTGAAAAATGGCCATTTTCTGGTCGATCCATATTGACTGAAATTAACCAAACACATTTTCCTTTGCCACGCCCACATATTAACTCCAAAAATTATGGAATTTGGAATCTAGCAATAATTTAGCATTCCAGATCCAACAAAAGTGGTTTCGTCGAAAATGGAGGTCATTTGCAAAATGTCTATTTTCAAGGGCTATATAAACTCCATAGCGACCTTTCTGAAAATTCATTTGACCATAACTTTTGACTCCCGCTATTAAATTCCGATTTTTCAAATTCGTTAGAAAGATATTCATAAATAGATTTAAATATTATTTGTTTCACAAAAATCCGTTTTATTTTGCGTCGGTACAGTCAGTCAAAGTCCGAATTCAAAATTTTAAACTGCCGCGCCATTTCAGGCCTTGTTTTATAATTAAAATAAATATATTTATTTTCCAACACCGATTCAAGTATACTTTTGGTCATTATTATTTAAAATAATTTATTTTAAATATTCAAAATCCACTAAAATAGCCAAATTAAAATTTTTAAATTGGTTCAGAATTTCCTAGTTGTTGCAATCTCCCCTACTTATAATCTTTTTGTCCCCAAAATGGAATGAAGCTGAAAGTTGTTTGATTAACCAACTCAACTTTCATTTTGGCTTTCATTATTCAACTTTTCAGTTTCTAAGAATTTTCCAATTCTTCAAAAATTTGGCTAACACCCTAAATTTTTGAAAAATTTCACCATAACCTCCATTGTATGTAATGGGGTTTGGAAATTTATTGGGCCGTATTAGGTACCCAATAAATCCTAATAAGCATACACATATTTATAGTGATATATTCTGGTTTCCACATGGGAGTTGTATAGATCATAACTCCAGAGAATAAATTCTCGTCACCCTATAAATAGTTTTTTGCCTTAATGACCAGAGAGACATGTTTATTGTTATCTCCAGACCCGTGTGGTGTTTTTATTAATCTGGCAATTTACCGTTATATTTTATATAGTCGATGTCAGTCTTCTGTTCAACCTAACATATAGTCATCGCCATACAAGCCTCTCGCTCATAAGGTAAACCTTCAACCTCGTCACCAAAGCTCCAAATGCTTATATGGTATATGATAAAGTATTCTATCTTCAAGAAGTATGCCGTGTAGTGTAGTTTAAAATTAATTGTTACTATCCTATGGAGACATTTATTAGACAAACAGAACAACCAGCACTCCGCATCCAATGGCATTCACAGGAGTTGATATAATAATAAAATTGCGCATCCAACTCATTAAGGTTTACCTATTTGTCAGGCACGCAAATAATTTCTTTACTCAACAGCAAATCCATTTACCCGTTCAAAAATACATAATGTACATGCATATATTTCTATCTATTTTCAAATTATTTCAATATTTGATTCATTTGCATAAATTTATCTTTCATCCTCTTATTGATTAAATTAATTATCATTCCAATAATTTGATTAATCAAATTCATAATCACACAACACAAACAATCATCAATTTGTTGATTAACTTTTTAAATATATACTAATTAATTCATATACTCTTTTAAAATCATTCAGACTATATAATTAAAATTTTACATCCATGAAAAGAAAACAACAACCAAGTAGAAAACAATACGGAAATGCAAAATATGGTAAATGTACCTTGCACCAGAGTTAATCAGAGATATCCACCCTGCAATTGGGATAGACTTTCTTAATGCTCTCCTAAGTTTCCCAAGTACAGTCTCCCGGATCTCCACTCCATTGCACTTTGACTAAGTGAACCTTCTTGTTCCTCAACCCTTTAGTTTCTTTGCCAATAATCTTTATCGGCTCTCTTCTCACAGCCAATTCTGGGGTAATTTCCAAATCTTGTTGCGCGGCTTCTTCCACGACCAAGTCTAGATCATGCACATGCTTTCGAAATTGAGATACGTGAAACACAACATGTATTCCAGGCAACCAGTCAGCCAATTGAGCTCTATAAGGGAGAGTTCCAATCCATTCAATCACAGGAAATGGACCAATAAATCTGGGTGCCAACTTCCCTATTTTTCCAAATTGGACTACTCCTCTCATTGGAGAAACCCTCAAATATACATAGTCACCAACGGATAAAGTCAAATCTCTTCTTCTTGCATATGCATAGCTCTTCTGTCGTCTTTGAGCGGCTAGTAATTGTTTCTTAATGAAATTGACTTTATTTGCAGCTTCGTGAATCATATCTGGTCCCAATACAAGTCTATTACTAGGTTCTACCCAATAATCGGGAGATCTGCACGGTCGACCATACAATGCTTCGAATGGTGACATCTTCAGGCTCGTTTGGTAGCTGTTGTTGTATGAGAACTCGGCCAAATGCAAATGGTCTTCTCATGATCCGCCAAGATCAATAACACAAGCCCGCAATAAATCTTCTAGAATACGATTCACCCTCTTAGTCTGGCCATCTATTTGAGGATGATAAACAGTGCTTAAGTTCAGCTTTGTTCCCAATTCTGTTTGGAATGCTTCCCAGAATTTACTAGCAAAAATAGGGTCACAATCACTATCGATACTCATGGGAACTTCATGAAGTTTAATAATTTCTTTAAAATAAATCTGCGCCAGACTCTGAGCGGTTCTATTTGATCTGACAGGTATGAAATCGGCGGTCTTCGTGAAATGATCTACGATCACCCAAATACTGTCATTTCCTTTCCTGGTTCTGGGATAGAATCCTGTTCTCACTTCCAACCTGGAATGTCCAACGGTTGTAACAATCCGGCGAGTTTCTATAGATCGCTTTTAACTTGTTGACAAGTAGTACACCAGCTAACGTACAAGGAAATGTCTCGTTTCATAGATATCCACTAGAAAGTGCGTTTGATATCATTATACATTTTGCTCACTCTTGGATGGATACTCAATTTGGCTTTGTGACATTCATCCAATACTTCTCTCTGGAGCTCAGATATTTTTGGAACACAAATTCGGCCCTTTAACCTCAGAATCCCATCGTTATCAATCTGAAAACTCGAGGGCTCACCTTTCTAAATTCTCTCTTTGATCTCCTGAATGAAGTGATCATACTTCTGAAGAGTAGATATATTATCAATCAATGAAGGCGTGATGATAAGACTGGCGATGATTATATTCTTTCTGCTAAGCGCATAACCACAACATTGGCTTTCCCCAGAGTATATAAAATATCAAGATCATATGCTGCGAGAAATTCTAGCCAACGCTGTTGCCTCATATTTGGATCTTTCTGGGTGAATAAATAATTCAATGATTGATGATCAGTATATAATTCAAATTTCTCACCCAATAGATAATGTCTCCAGATTTTCATAGCAAACACGATGGCTAACAATTCAAGATCGTGAGTTGCATAATTCTTCTCATGTGTCCTCAATTGACGGCTAGTATAAGTGACTACTTGGCCTCTTTGCATTAATACTGCACAGAGACCTTCTTTAGAAGCATCTGTCCAGACTTTCAAGTCTTGATTGCCATCGATAATTGTTAACACTGGAGCAATTGTCAGCCTTAACTTTAGCTTTTGGAAAGCCGCCTCACATTCTGGATTCCAATTGAACCTTGAATGTTTCTTAGTGAGCTTCGTTAAGGAACTAGATATCTTCGAAAAATCCTTAACGAACTTCTAATAAAAACAAGCCAATCCGAGAAAACTTTAGACTTCTATGGGTGTAGTCCGCTATTTCCAATTCTGAATAGCAGTAATTTTACTGGGATCCACAGAGATTCCTTCTTTCGATACAACATGGCCAAGAAACTTGACTTCTTCTTGCCAGAATATACATTAGGAAAATTTTGCTTTTATAACATTCCTTCTCAGAATCTCTAACACTTGTTCCAAATTTTTTGCATGCTCGCTCTCTAACTTAGAGAAGATTAGAATATCATCAATGAAGACCAGTATGAATTTATTCAATACTACTCTGAATACTCGGTTTATTAGATCGAAAAAATAAGCTGGAGCGTTACATAAGCCGAATGTCATTACTAAACACTCGTAGAATAAATGTGGACCTCTGAATGCTGTCAAAGGAGCACACTCTTTGGCAATACGAAGCTGATGGAAACCCGTAGCTAGGTCCATTGGTGAAAATACTTGTGCGCCATTCAATGGATCCAACAAATCATCAATCCGCGGCAATGGATATTTGTTCTTTAATGTCTGCTTATTCGAGTCACGATAATCCGAACATAGTCTGAGAGTACTGTCGGTTTTTGGGACAAACACCACTGCTGCTCCCCAATCAGAGAAACTAGGCCTGATTAGACCCTTCGATACAAGCTGTCGAGTTTGATTGTATAGTTCTTCTTTTTCCTTTAATATCATTCTTCGAATAGCGTGAACTACTGGCCTTGCATTCAGAATTAAAGCAATCTTGAAATCTATTTCTCTACGCGGAGGTAAGCTAACAACTTCAAACACATCCGCATAGTTCTTGACGACAGGAATATTTTCTACGTCGACCGGAGTATTCTCTGTAACGACGAGAATATTTTCTTTTTGAGCAGGAGAAACATCCAAAGCTGACCAAAAGTCTTTTCTATCTGAATTCGGACCTTCGCATGGAATAGTTATATAGTCTCCTAGTTTAATCTTCGCCTTAACGACTCTATCGGTGCATTTAACTTCAGCTTCATATTTGGTTAACCAATCCAATCCTAAGATAAGATCAAATTCTGTAAAATTCATGACGATCACGATGGTAGGGAACCGATAGCGGGAGAAAGAGACAGGCATCCCACAAATCCAACTAAGATCGAGGGAACCCCCAATCGGAATATGGACAGTCATGGGTGCTTTGAGCTTTTTTATATTCAAATCCAGTTTCTTAACCGCATTACTTGCAATAAAGCTTCGTGACGCGCCTGTATCAAACAGTACTTTAACTGGAATGTCTTTGACAGCAAGCGTGCCTTCTAAAACATTTGGCCTTGCTTTACTGACTGAGGATGCAGGAACTTCTGCCACTTCATTTACCTGTACTACTTCAGATTTCTCTAATAGCAGACAATCCCTGGCAAGATGACATGTCCGGTGACACTTATAGCATTCCCTTGTGCCATGAGATTTCCTTTGCTTCTCAGTGGGTTTAGATCCACTCTTTATTATTTTCTTTAAAGGTCCGCAATTTATCGCCAAATGTCCTTGCTTATTGCAGTTAGAGCATGTGGCCTTCATTACCGGTTCTTTCTCAGACTTAACCTTTTTCCTGTTGACTCTAGGCTTCTTACTGGCCTCAGACGTCGTACTCGCCTCAGGCTGTGTACTTGCCTCTGGGTTATTAGTTTCGAATTTCCTTTTGTTGTTGGAGCTACATTCCTCTTCATCACCCAAAAGATCTTGCTTATCCAGATCTTCATACTAATAAGTCATGTATATAATTTCAGAAAAAGATTGTTGCACATGTGCAGTTACCCTACTTTGGTACTTTCTTTGGAGCCTGTTAATAAACCTCAAATTCTTCATCTTTGGATTTTGAATTAGATGCGGGGCAAAACGAGAAAGTTCATTGAATTTCTTATGGTATTCTAGAATAGTCATATCCCCTTGAATCAGATAGTAGAATTCATCACTTAACTGCTCAGTTGCTTCTGGAGGAATAAATCTTTCATTGAAAATTTCTTTAAATCTCTCCCAGGTAATATTACCTTCTAGATTATCTTTAATAACTGTATCCCACCAGATTAAAGCTTCATCTTTGAGTGCCCAAGATGCCAGTAATCTTTTCTGATCATCTCTCAGCTTTGAACCTTCAAAGATTTTCTCAGCAGAACGCATCCAGGCTTGAGTTTGAATAATAGATTCATTGCCCGAGAACGGTACTCTACCCAGATTTCGATACTTGTTTAATAGAGCCTCAATATCTGGTTCTGACCTACCTCTTCTACTTCTGCCACTCATTTTTCAACGTCTGCAAATAGCAGACAAAATGTTAGGCCAACAGAAAAGGTATCTTAAAGCATAAAGACATATACTTGAATGTAAATGTGTCTACGGGGGTGTATTTCATTCTGCTATACTCATTCTAGGATATTAGTGATCCTATCTGAAATGAGTTATTCATCTTAGAATACTACTGTTTTTATTTCTGACGAGTTCATTAATATGTTATATTCCAGAACTAAGCTTAACCAAAGCTCTGATACCACGTTGTGATGACCCCAAACCCCCATTCCACGGTGGAAAGGGTAATCTTTAGAATATAACACATAAACGAATAACAGCAGATCATAAATATATAAATAAACTAGATAATGTACAACAGAATACACTGGATAAACATAATCATCAGAGTTACACAGTATACAGGATCATACTTAGTACAAAATATAGTTCAGCTTTACATAAAATGTCTACAGCGGAATCAAAACATAATATGTACAACAGGAGCTGAACAGCATAAAAAGAAAGAAATGATAGAATCCATCTTCAACTCCATAGCTATCCAGAAAGAGCCTGCTAAAACCTGAATACAAGGCTGCCCGTGTAGAAAATAGGGCACCCGAGTTTGCAAGTGAAACAAACTATGAGTCAGTCATGGGACTGGTATGAGAAATCTACTTAACTTATTTTACAATAAGGCTAATCACAGGACCACGCCGCTAATGCGGAACGGGTTTACTCCATTGGATTGCCAGTGCTCAAAATAAGTAAATTATTTAAACATCGCAATTTAAAAAAAATGAAGCCATTATAAGACTCAGTTCCCATCACACAATGCAATGCAAACCGGAGGATAGAGTTTTACCCTATAATGGCCAAAAGATGCTTGATACGAATAAAAAAAAGCATTTGATATTATTACTAGTGTTTATATGTTTCAAAAACAATTTCAATGATAAGTATCAATCATAGACGATATGGGTACCATATATCATGTCGCTATATATAGGTTTACAATCAAAACCGCACAATATCGTATTTGGAAATTGGATTTCGGTCATGAACCAAGGCAAGGGATCGTCCTTACCGCTTCGAGACCATTTAGCCTACCATGTCTCAGGCAAGCGCACAGGATAGCGTTGGATCATCAGGGCCGGTCCAGACAGAGTGGATTAAAATGCCTGAACACTGCTTTTTCCCACCGTATGGGGCATAAACTAGTCATATCCCGATCAGACCATCATCTCCGAAGAGACCGAAATAACCGAGGCGCCTCGCTATCCATCATCCACATAAGTAAAATGCCCGGGCATGTAAAACCCAAAACACCACTCCTAGCTAGAAAGAAATGCATGTCCTCCCTGATGTCCTTTCCCGTTTCTGGTCCATACTGGGGTGTGAGGCTCGCGAATCAACGTTAAACACAAAGCTAGCTATTTAAAGCCCAGCTTTGATCATCAACCACAAGGCCCTGCTTTTCAATAAAAGCCTTGATCACTGCAACTTTGTATGCCAGGTTGTCAATCTAAAACGTCAAACACACATTCATTTACAAGTCCGTTCTGGGTTTGAACGAAACCAGAGGCACCTTATTTCTCTCCCGTATGTCCAATACAGGAGAGAGGCCCTCGCACATCCGAACGATCAACAAGTACGTCCGGACGACCACCACTGTAACCCCTTGAGGGCAGCAACTCCCATCAAAGGCATCAGTAGCCATCCATTCGATGTGAAGATCATCGGTCTTGCACTGTCTTCATATCTTCGACTTCTAATTGTCGATCAATTATTTGAAACGAGAATTAACTCGCCCTTTTCAAATAATTCACGTATATCTAGAATTCAAATCAATTCATTTTCTGGTTCAATTATTTGACATCTATAATTCAGTTCATTAATGTAATTTTCATGTCAAACACATTCAACCATAAAATATCCAATAAATAGAGTAAATTTAGTTTATTTCCATTCCATATTGATAATAATATTTTATAATGATTTATCGCTATTTTTATTTGTTTAAATATAGCCAATTTATTCAAATGACGCTTCAGGCCATAACGCGGCCATGGCGCTGTTTTTCTCCAGATTTGATTTACACATATCTGAAAATCTAACCATTGGATCTTTCCATATTTTATATTATTGGAAAGATCTTTTCAAAGCGGACCCAATGGTTCCAGTTTTGGGAAAATCCGACGGTCGGATCTCCCGGTACAATCGTTTCAAGTTACGATTTCAAAATATGAACTGCAATGTCATTATTCGATTTAATTTAATTATATTTATACATATTAATATAATTCATTCTGGCGCTGTTTTCGTTCAAATTTGAATTTAACATTTCACAAAATCAAACCATTGGATCTTTACAAATTTGGTGTCGTTGGAAAGATATTTCCAAAGCGGACCCAACGGTTTCGGTTTCGGGAAAATCCGATGGTCGGATCTCCCGCAATAATCGTCTAAAATCATGGTTTCAAAATACGAACTGCAGCTTCGTTATTCGATTTAATTTAATAACATATATATATATATATATATATATATATATAAATATAATCCATTCTTCGATTTCCACACCATTTCATTTCATATATGTGATAAAAATAACATTTTTATCCAACAAATATCTATTTCAATAGATGACTATTTTTTTATACTTCATATATATATATGTATATAAATGTGATTTTTATTGTTAAAACATTTTATTTCATACATTCACTAAAAATGTTATTTTTATCGTTCAAACCATTTCTATTTCATACATTCAATAAAAATGTTATTTTTATCGTTCAAACAATTCTGTTTCAAAAATGAATATTTTTCCAACACATGAATCTATTTCAACACATGAATAATAATAAAACAAATGAATATTTCAGAAAATTTCGGTAGCTTAATGGCAGGGTAGTTAAAACCGGCACCATCCCGAGTACGTCTCCTTGCTCTACCTTAAAGCCTCGCAGCTTTTGACAATGGGGATTTCAATAATCGAGCTCGTACGCAGACGACTTTTCCCATAAACTAATCCTATTGGGTTTCAGCCACAATCAATCATTATCAACCATTCACATTTATCAACCAAATTTCACATCAACCAAAATCCAAACAATCACAACTAATATATATCGTCCATGGTCTGTGGACGAGGGGAGTGTGTGTGTGTATATATATATATATATATAGAGAGAGAGAGAGAGAGAGAGAGAGAAGTATATAAATATATTTCGATTTCATTTCAATATCATTTCAATTCCATTCAACACATATGTTTTTTTACAACGCATATATAACTTAAACATCGCACATACAACTTATACAACGCTTATACATGAGGTGTACAACACTTATATAACTCATATCTCCATTGTATAATTTATACATTGTCATTCCATATCGTTTATAATTTAGAAATCTCACATTGGGTTCCACTCCACCTAAAATTGGAGGAAGCTCAAAAAAATCTCCGGTCTCTTCTAGAATGTAGAAGACGTCGTCATGGTCCCGGTGTCTCTTGTTTCACTGGATTTCAACAACATAGAAAAAAGATATGATTTTTACAGTGAAATCACGATTCCTAGCGCTTTTAAAGAGTTGTATATAGTTTAAAATATATACAGTCATTAACTCAGTCCACTGTTCGAGACTAGGTTTCGATTTTTCTTCGAATCCGAAGCACGTGAGGCCGATCAGGTTGCACAACATCGTCGAGCTTGGAGTCGCGCACACGCGCGTGGTGGAGGCGTCAGGTGCGATCAACGGTGGCAGGCACAGCGGAGCTTCAAAGTCCGTGACTTCACAGCGTCGATTCCCACCAAATACGGAGTGATTGAGGTCGAATTTGGTATGGATTTGAAGAGGAAGGAATGATCTACAAAAATCCCAACTGGGTCACTAGATTTTATTGTGTGGATTGTGAGGTAAAGAGGAGAGGAGGGGGGAGTTATGTTCCATCGTTCAACAGGAAGGGGTATCGGGTTTTTTCGAAGTGAACGTTAAAACGTGATTGGCTAGGAGATTTTATATTTAATTTTTAATTTATTTAAATTCGAAAATACCCCTTAATCCATACTAACTCCAATTCACACCCAACGATTATCGCCTTTAGCTATATACCCCCATTCCGAACACAATGGCATATGTTTCGTAAGCCCATTCGACTGTTTCAGTCAGTTTTTCTTCAAATTAAAATATAAAACATTCAATATTTGATTTGATCATACATTTCAATTTGTCGGGGCCACGTACTGATCCCAAAAATTCCAAAAAATAAACCTAGCTATGTTTTGACGATATGGTCCCAACAAAACTTATTTCGTCGAATTTGGAGACCGTTTGAAAAATGGCCATTTTCTGGTCGATCCAAATTGACTAAAATTAACCAAACACATTTTCCTTTGCCACGCCCACATATTAACTCCAAAAATTATGGAATTTGGAATCTAGCAATAATTTGGCATTCCGGATCCAACAAAAGTGGTTTCATCGAAAACCGAGGTCGTTTGCAAAATGTTTATTTTCAAGGGCTATATAAACTCCATAGGACCTTTCTGAAAATTCATTTGGCCATAACTTTTGATTCTCGCTATGAAATTCTAATTTTTCAGATTCGTTCGATAGATATTCATAAACAATTTAAATATTTTTGGTTTCACTAAAATTCGTTTTATTTTGCATCCTGTACAATCAGTCAAAGTTCGAATCCTAATTTTTAAACTACCGCACCATTTCAGGCCTTGTTTTATAATTAAAATAAATATATTTATTTTCCAACATCGATTCAAATAGACTTTTGGTCGTTATTATTTAAACCAATTTATTTTAAAATTCAAAATCCACTAAAATACCAAAATTAAAATTTTTAAATTTGTTCAGATTTTTCGGGTTGTTACAGGATGCATGACATGAACATGAAATTGCATTAAGGAGGTCAATTGAATCAGTGGACCGCTTGATTTTTGCGTTAGTCTAGGGAAATATACACTACACAGTTTGCATATGTTCATGAAAAACATTCGAAAATCTAAGTACAATTGATGCCAATGGTTGATGGCTGAATAAATGGGTGTAGATAATGGTTGATAACACACACACACACACAGATATATATATATATATATCATTCTTCTAGCCTTAGAGATTTCGAGGATGAAATCCTTTAAGGAGAGGAGAATGTAACACCCCGAATTTTTAATCAATAATAATTAACTAGAAAAGGGTAATAATTAAATATTAATTAGAATAAACTATGGAATTAGACAATGGGACTAGCACCATTGTGTCTGCTGTAATTTTCTAATTAAAATGGTTGCTTGGTTTGATGAAATCGAAGTTAAAATAAATTATTTATGAATTAAAGAAGTAACCAGAAAATCATAGAATAAATTTATGATAATTATATAATAGGGCACCTAGGATGACACCGGGCCGCACTTTGGTTGACACTGGGTCAACCCAAGGCGCGGGTGTGTCGACCCAGGTGGCCTGTAGGTGTGCTTAGTGTGCACGAAATTTCGAGCAAACGTTTTATTTTGCTCCAACAATATTTTTGTTGACGTGTCTTAGTTTTATTGATTTATTTTGAACAAAAGGCTGACATGGCACTTTCTAACTAGCCCAATAACATGGTTGGTCCAGATCTAATCCTAAAACTGGACAACTGAGGCATCTAATAAACCTTATAAATAGACTAGCAGAGCCTCTCTCATTTCTTCACATCCATTCTTTCTCTCTTCTTCCCTAAGCCTATCCTTAAAATTAAGAAGGGCCAAATATGAACCTTTTACGGGGATAAAGAAGTTCTGTACTTTTAAATATTTTTTTCTAGAGGCAGAGGTTCTGCTAGATTAGAGAAAGGCCATGGCAGAAGCTCTTTTCACCAGATCTATGAGTTTTTATGCGATTTCTAGATTAGTTATATACATAGGAAAAGTTAGACAGTTAAATATTTTTAAGTTCGTAAGTTTAATGTTTACAGTTATTTACAGTATTTTTATGTTTAGTTTTTCTGTAAAAGTTACTGTGATTTATCTACTGTCTATGCCTATTTCTTTCCAATTATTTACCGTTTGTAAGTAATTCTCCTTGTTCCATCCCCTTCACTGTTGTAGTTTTATTTACAATTATGCGTATGCCCTATTTTATTTGTTTTATTTATTTTTGAGTCCAGGCCTTACGAGTAACCTAGACCATTTCCCTTTTATTTTAGCATTGAGCCTAGGCCTAAAGAGAGCTTAGGCCATTATCTTTATTGTTGCGTTAAAAATTGGAATAATGTTAAAATGATTAAAAATGGAATAATTGGGCATGTTAGAACCAGTTAAATGCTATAATCAGAATTGGAATGCACATAAGGGATAAAGCATAGCATGTAATTGAAGAACATG
Source organism: Allium sativum (assembly GCA_030737875.1). Lineage (NCBI taxonomy): Eukaryota > Viridiplantae > Streptophyta > Magnoliopsida > Asparagales > Amaryllidaceae > Allium > Allium sativum. The sequence goes on along the minus strand of CM060909.1, from coordinate 670,133,092 downwards.
AAAACATACAAACTGTAATAAGACTAACTTAGTTGGTAGCTAAGTAACGTGGGGTTGGGTTGTATAAAAAGATAAACATTATTAGAATGTTTAATACAACCTAGGATTATAACATGAGGTTATATTGGGCTTATTAATAAATTTGAATTATGATAAGTTAAATTGAAGACGGAACTAATAAGCTAAGACAACAGAGTCTATTCCGGTAGCATGAGGGACGAATGGGGAAAATAAATGGCTTGTAGGTTCGTTACGACAGCATGAGGATGATTAAAGAAAATAGATCACCTAATAAAATAACGAAATGGCAGCGGGAGTCCATTTCGATAGCATAGGGCTAATTTGGGGAAATAAGTGGCTCGTAGGTCTGTTCAGGCAGCGTAGGGCTAATCTAGAAAAATAAAAGGCCTAACAAAATGATAGAATCCTAGTTTAGGTCCATTTTGGCAATGCAGGGTTGATTAGGGAAACTAAGTGGCCTAGTAGAGTAAATGAGGACCAAGTCTAGAGAGGACTTGTGTCAATTGCATATTTTGGTTAGGACCCATATTAAGCAATATCTGTATTATCATCTATGGAGGTCTCACACTAGGTAGAGGCGAGGACACGCTTTATTGCGCTGGATAGTAAGAGATCCAAATGAGGTGGGTACGGGCTTATTCCGACTGGACGATGAGCTTGCATCGTGCCGGTTGGGGAAGATAAGCCACTGTAACGCGTATGATTAATGGATATGTCCTTTTAGTTGATGGGTTCGGGAATGATAACCCTAAAGCTGGCATAGTTATAACATTGTGGTTATAAGAACCGATCGATGAGTAGAAATTAGGTAAAGCTAATTATGACATCTTAGTAGTTAGTGCAACAATTTTGGATAAAATGAGAAGCCCATCTTTATTCATGCTTAACTACGTTTACTGCTTTTATACTTTTATGCCTTTTGTCCTTGAAACTGTTCATCTGTCTAATGCTTCCTTAACTTATGATCTTGCTAAAAACTACTAGAACTAACCAAACGTATGTCTGACCTAGTTTGTTTTCTCTTCTCTCTTCCTTTCCTTTCGCTACCGGTTCATAGAGCAAAGTGTCTCAACAGTGATTCTTGACTTTTCTATTCAGCTTGGATTCAGACTCATGTATTGGTTTATTTCTCATTTTCTAGCTTTTGTATTGATATTTGGGAGGGATGGTTTTATTTATGTACTTGGATATTATGGTTTTCCATAAGACGGTGTATTTGGCTTTATGTTGATGACTATTTAGTATTTATGAAATGTAATAAACATTGTGATTTGACTTGCTTTATTAAATGATGTTTTAAAATTTTAGTTGTGTTTTACATTTCTGTCTTGTGAATTTTAGTCTCGGCATTGTTACTTTATACCTAAGCGCTTCACAAACCTTAACACATCCTTATATGGGTGACGCTAAGGGGTGTAGGGTGTATCAACTATGCAATGATAAAGTGGATAATTTACTAAGTTCATGCTGCTGCTTACCTAAGTTGACATTGGATTAAAATTGAGCACATTGACAAGGGGAGTATATAAATTTAGAAGAAGTAAATATTAAGAGGGAGCAATATAATATTTATTCATATAATCATACATTTGTCCTACTATTGCTTAAATAACGATTCTAAAATTACATGTGCAAGACGCAGGCGGCCTGCATAAAAATGTCTACTGTGGGAATCGATCCCAAGACGTTAGAATGAGCGGGAACTGCCTTTATCACTATACCATGTGATATTTTGAGTAATTGGCTTCTAACCACTTCATTTGACCATTAAAAATGATGAGTTGCAAAACGATCACTGATGGGATTCGATCTAGGGATGGTAATGGGGCATGTTTTTGGTGCCTTAGACCCATCCCGGGATTTTTGAACCTTGCCTTAGACCCACCGCGTAGACCCAGTGTGGGTCTAGAATTTTGACTTGTACCTGAAACCTGTATGGGTTAGGGTTGACCCAGTTCGCCCCGAGACCCGAGAAATTGTTTACCAATATGTACAATTTTGTTTTTTTTTATATTTTTTCATCACTATATGACAAATTAAATACAACCAATAATGTGTTTACAATGCTATAACCAAATCGAAGGTTTAGGGCGGACTCTTTCTCTCCCCTAGCCATTATTAGCGGCCTATTTTGGAGGCCTTGTCCGTCATTCTTGCAACACGGTCTACCTCGAGGAGCTAAGGTTTCCAATTGCTGAGGCCTCATCTGCCTTTTCCGAGGGCTTGCTAGCCAGTGTCTTGAGACAGTCTTTTGTTTTTCTCCTTTGTTTTTCTATTGTTTTTTATTCATCTGTGTGTGCATGGTTTCTGCTATTAAGAAACTGTTTTTGTGAGCCATTGGAGAATGGCTAGATTCTCCCTTTGGTTATATATCATATATTTTATTTTTTTAAAAAGAAAAAAAATGATATAACAAAATGAGTTATACGATGACATCTCAAATGTATGAATTTGTTATTTTATAATTATCATTGATGCAACTAAATACTATGAAAATTTTGAAGCTTATTTATTGAAATTATATAATATTCATGCAATAACGATGTATACTTAAAAACACAGACAAGTAATCTTATAGTTATAAAGGAGTATAATGATTTTTCACCAATGCGAGTCAGGTTTAGATGAGTTAGTCGTGCCCTATGCCCAAACCTAGACCCAGACCTCATAAATTTGGTCACGAGTCTACCCTCCCCGAAGCCTTAATGTTTGTGGGTCTAAATGGGCCAAAAAAGGGCAGATCAACCGGGTTTGGACCCTATATCCGCCTCCATTGTCGTCCCTAATTCATTGTACACAACAATGTCTCTTACTAGCCAAGCCGCACACCCGTTTGAATTGAAAACCAAACGGCTCTTCTTTATTCAAAAGGCGGAATTTATTTGCAAAAACTGGCAATGCTGGTATAAGAACCCAGGTCTCTATGCTAGGATGCACATGCCTCATTAACCAACTAGACTACATGATTATTTATGCATGACAACGACTAATATATTTCAACATTTGAAAATGGAAGCAATGGCTACTCACTGAAGCATTGCAATTATATGTTTCAACCAAGTGTGTATGTCTAATGGACGCTTCTTTTCTGAAGGGGATTCATTGAAGCATTGCAATTATTTGTTGGCCTTCATTCACTCCTATATAATCTTTCTACTATGCCAGAACCAATAACAACAACTACCTTCTCGAAACTATTCTTGTATTGCTTCCAAACACTTCAAATTCCATATTTATTCCAAAACAAAAATTAGACCAACACTATTCCATTCCACAGAACATTCGAATATGGTCGAAATTTCACTTCCTAGCCTCTACGCGCTTATTGTTGAGATCTATAGAAGTTGTACTACATTGTTACTACTTCGTATATTGAAGGCACAATATATAGTCCGTCATCTACTTACTTTATACTAAAAGTTTTGGTGAGCCTATAGCCCAATCAAACCAGGTGGGTAAGATTATAGACCGTTCAAATCAAGTGGGTAAGCTTGTGAACTGTGAAATCAAATAGTGTTTGTAAACATGTTCCTCCGGGTGAATAGAGAGTGTTTTTAGTGAAATTCCAGGGAAGTCTAGGACTGAGCGTAGGACAGAAAGCCTAAATCAGTATAAAATCGACTATGTGATTTATATTTTCTACTGTTATTTTCTTTATTTTACTGCTACTTACTATGCTTTAAATTTTACATATATATTGGCCATTATGATCCAGTGCATAGAGACTATTCACTCGTCGCCGCACTAACTCAACAATAACTTTATTATGCAATTTGATATTTGCTTGTTAATTCATTTGTTAACTGGCTCGATATGGTTATGATTGATAGTAAATACACATCGAAATCACATGAAAAGAATCACTTATTTTACGAATATAAAGATGCATACGGACTTGTTATCCTCTTTAAACATAAGTAATATTACCCAAAATTTCTTTGAAATGATTTACGTTGCTTTTTAAAGTGCTTAAACTTTTTGGAAACAACTGAAAAAGTATGAAATACTAAGTCAAAATGAACATCGGCAGTTCCCGATTTCATGACCCGAAATGTCAAAAGGACGTGTATAGTAAAATATAAGTCAGTATTTTTTAAATTAAGTAATTTTATAGTAACCAATAACCATTGTTATCCCGCCTGGTGACAAGGTCGTCCAACGTTCAACTAGTTATGGTCACATCCGCTAGATACTAAAGGTGGCATCCTTATAAGAGCAAGTGGTCAGATCGAATTGGAAGAAAGGACATCGGGTTGAATAGAAATCATGGGTTTCGGGTCAGTAGCCTTCGAGTCAAACATATTCGAACTGACCTAACCCCTAATTTCTCCATTGCCTAGGGTAACTCCCCACTAACATCATTATTTCCTGCTTTAATGGATCAATCACCACGTGGCCACAATATGCAATCCACGGACTGCACGAACCCCATTCTACTCACGAGCTACACATCCGGATCCAATGCCACTTCATGTATAACCGTTTGTGCCTAAATTTCCTACCTGATACCTATAAATACCCGATCCAAACATGAAGAAAGGACTTTTGCCATCCGAATTTCTAAACACTCCATATTGTTGTTGCCATTAACTTCGACTCGAATGCTGTTTAATCCTTTTTGAGAGAAATTCAACATTTATGCAACAAAAGGAGTTGTATCTCGAGTGTTTGAGAAATTCTAAGCATTGTACTTATATTTTTTTGCGGAATTTAAGGATTATAAAGTGGACATAGGCTTGTTAATGCTGAACCACTATAAATCTTCTGTGTTTGCTGACTTTTCTTCATTTTTAGTTTATATTTCTTCGCTATCCTCTTCAAAAGTCTATCCTATTTGATGTTAGTGCCATTTTTGTTCTAACATTTTGGTGCTTTCATGAGAACGGTGAATTCTTAGTTTTCAAGATTATTCGTCTACTGTTCGGATGACCAAGTCCAAAGAAATGGTCCTTTTTTTCATTACCTTCGACATTTTTGATGATTTCAGCAAGTTTGGTAAATATGGCTTTGAGAAGAGATAGGAACCAGCAAGCTCCCAAAGAAATGACGCTAATGAAGAGCAACAATACAGGCTGGGAATTGAAATAGCGACATAAAATGCTCTCAAGTCGAATGACCCTGAGTCGAGTGTACCCGGGTCGAATTCGACCCGACTTGCTCAAGATGTTTCAGAGCCAACTGCCACCAACAATCAACCTCCTCCGTCCACACCTGTTTTACAAAATGACTTTGCACGCCTGATTCCTAGGTTGGAAGAGACCAATGCCTGCCTACAACTCAAAGACTGGATAACGCTGCAATCTGGGATAATATGGATGTGATAACTAAGCAATGGGAAGAATTCTGAAGATAGAGAACACCATCACCTACGCATCGTCAAGTGGTAGAAGATTCATTTTCCTATGAGGATAACGAACGACACCCACGTCATAGGAAATGTCTTGAAAGGCCTGAGAATCTTTGACAACTACGATTCGATTCACTGGGTTTTCAAGAAGATGCAGCAGTCCGTCTCGGTCTTAATGATCCCAGCCTAGTAGAACTTATGCTATTGCCAATATATGGATCCCACATTCTTCATTTGGACCAAGGCACTTCTCTGACCACTCAAGCTCACTTTCTCTAACTTACTCATCATGTGACAGTCCGGGATCGCAGGCGGCAAGGAAACTCTGTCCAAATGGTGATTCATTTGACATTACCTAAGATAGGAGCAGGAGGATCTCGAAGAGCTGAAAGCACTGAGCCAGAGCATGCATTGACCAATGCAGAGGTAGCGACAATGATGCGTCAAATAATGAATGACATTAGAGGTTATACCAATGATGACTGTGGTATAGACTATAGCCACACACCTTTTACAGAAGATATCTTAGAGGTGCAATTGCCAAGACGATTCAACCTTCCCACGATGAACCGTTATTCAGGGAAAACTGATCTACGACAACATTTGATGCGTTACTCATGGTACAAGAACGCCGCAGCAGCTCCCGATGCTATAATGTGTAAAGTTTTCCTAATACACCTTGAGGATGTTGCCATGATGTGATTTACTAGGCTTCTGCCTTGATCAGTTTCTAACTTCAAGGATTTAAGTGAGAAATTCCTGAACTAATTTCGACTGCATGCCAAGAAGTCTAAGAGTGTCATAGATCTCTTGATGGTTAAACAAGCTTCCGGAGAAACCCTTAGGGGGTATTTGGACCATTTCCATATGGCAGTCATCGAAGTAAGCCACCCCAAACCCATTACTATCCTGATGGCGATGATAGACGTGGTAGACAAAGATACTGAATTTGGGAGATACTTGGTTGGAAACCCTCTGCAACCATTGAGTTGTTTCATGAGAAAGCAGATATATGCCTGCAGCAGGATGAGGTGCACTTAAACAGAAAGAGTAGACCCATTTAGGTTGTAAGGGAGGAGATCCAAAGCAATGTCGTTATAAAGCAATCCGGCGATAGTTCTAGTAAGGTTGAAGTTAATGTCAACAATAAGAATGAAGGAAATAGCCGCCAAGGCAAAAAAGATAATAAAATAAACAAAAATTAGGAGGGTGATTCCAAGAAGCGACCCCAGTTTCAGTCTTTTGAAAGCTACACACTATTGAATGATACCTTAGAGAACATTTATTTGGAACTTGTAACGTGATGCAATACAAGAAACCTCCGCCAAGGGATTCAACAAAGAAAGAACCTTAAACCGAAATGTTCTACTTGTTTCACAAAACCTATTTCCATTCAAAGAACGAATGCTGACACATGAAAGATGTGATTGAAAGGCTACTGCAAGAGGGGAAGCCGAATGAGTACAAAGTTTCCACAAGAGATGCGGGGCAAGGGGGTTTGGTCCATTACCAAGGTCCAGCGGCTCCTAGGGCCACTGCCCAATAAAAAGGAAAAGGAGTAGTCATCAATACCATTGTCGAAGGGATCCATCCAACAGGATTCAGTACTAGAACCATGGAATAGTATGTCAACACTCAAAGCATCTATATGTAGGGGAGTGTAGTGTTCCCGTGGATGATACACTTATCAAACAACAGAAAACAATGATGGACGACATTGTTTTCCATGATTGATAAAGCATAGGAGTGAAAAATCCAAGCATAGATCTTTTGATAATATAGCTATAATTGGCCCAACAACAGCAAAAGAAGGTTTTAGTTGACTGTGAAAGTTCCGTCAACATTTTATTCAAGAAAGCTTTTGTCTAGATGAAGTTAGAAGCTAAAGATCTAAAACCGTGCACCAAGTGATACATGGCTTTAACGATTCAACGACTACACTAGTGGGTGTGGTTGACTTGCCATTGGAACTTGGTGAGAGAGACCGCAGAAGAGGGTGAATCGTTCCATTTCTTGTCATGGATGTAGATTCTCCATACAAGCCTTCTTGGGTTGACCAGCTCTAGCATAATTTAGAGCCTGCATTGCTCCTTGGTGTCTGTTACTGAAATTCCCAACCGAAGCTGGACTGGGAATGGTCCGTGGAGACAAAGTAACTGGAAGGGATAATTATCTTGTATAATGGAAGATGGTACGTGATGGAGTTGATGTAGAGACTAAGAGTGCCTCCCTTCTACCAAGGAGGCATCAACATAGCAAATAAAGGAAACATCCCGACCAGAGTCACCCGATTACCAGTCCAAGGACATTGATCCCGGAGAGGATGAGGAAGCGGGATGTAGAAAGGCGACACCTAATGAAACAACCATGGATATTCTGATTGACGACGACGACCCAACTAAGGTATTGAAAATCAGGTCTCATTTAGATTCTTTCCGGATGAGGGAATTGACAGACTTCCAACGATCCAACCTGGATGTATTTGCATGGATCCATTCTGAGATGTGTGAGATATCTCCATCGGCCAAGAGCCACGTGCTACATAAACCCGAAGTACGTCCCAATCAAGCAAAAAATACATATGCTTGGACCAGATAGATCGATAGCTCTAAAGGAGGAAGTCAAGAAGTTGAAGGGCAACGGTTTCATTCGACACGCGACGTATCCGGACTGGATATCAATCCCTGTCTTTGTTAAGAAGGCTAATGGAAACTGGTGAACGTGCATCAACTTTTCATATTTTAACAAAGCCTACCCAAAAGACAGCTTCCCACTTTCAAGGATCGACCAATTAGTAGACTCAATAGCAGGGAATGAGCTTCTTTCATTTATGGATGCGTACTTGGGATACAACACATCCCAATGCATGTGCTAGACCAGGAACATACGAGTTTTATCATAGACCTTGGGCTATATTATTATGTGGTGATGCCTTTCAGATTGAAAAATGGCAAGGAGACATACCAAATACTAGCGAATCACATGTTTCATAATCAGATTGGGAAGTCCATGGAGGTATACGTGGATGACATGCTTGTGAAGTCAGGCGGTTGGCTGACCACGTTTCAGATTTGGCAGAATGTTCAACATCCTCCGATATTATGGAATGAAACTCAACCCTTTGAAATGTTCTTCCGACATCACGATAGGGAAGTTTTTAGGTTTCATCATCAGTTCCCGCGGAATTGAGCCAGATTGCAGCGATCAGGAATATCTGTTAACCACAAAGAATCAAAGACGTGGAAAGCTTAGCAGTGAAGGTTGCAGTATTGAGTAGTTTTATTTCTAGGGTTGCAGACAAGTGCATTCCTTTCTTCGACTTAATAAAGCGAGGAAAGCGTAATTTTGAGTGGACCCTGGATTGCAATGAAGCCTTTTACAACTTGCAAAACCATTTGGAGAGACCACCGATACTGTCTAAGCAGGTAGATCATGAAGATTTGTTTGTATACTTGGCAGTATCATTGCATGCAATTAGTTCAACTCTTGTCCGTGAGGAGGATAAGGTCTAAAGACCGGTGTATTACGTGAGTAAGAAGTTGGCAACTACGGAACAAAATTACCCGAAGATTAAGAAGCTTTCTTATAGCCTATTGATCGCTTCAAGGAAACTTCGCCATCACTTCCAGGTTCATCCCATCACAATATACAATGATCAACCGCTACGACAGGCCCTCCAGCGACATGAGGCATCTGGGAGATTGCTTAAATGGAACATTGAACTAAGCCAGTTCAATCTCACTTTCCTTGCACGGAAATCCATATGAGGGCAAGTATTGGCAAATTTCATAGCTGAGTTTACCATCGTTGAGGAATATGTGTTGGATGAGTGAGGTTTCCCTTTGGAATCCAAGTCAGAATCGAGCACCTAGAAGCTGTGCGATGATTGCAACGATCGACGGTCCGATGTTGGAGTTGTATTGATAACTCCTGAGGGACAGTCAATCTATTATGCCTTACGATTGAGCTTTCCCGCCACTAACAACGACTTCAATTATGAAGCTCTGATTGTCGGGTTGAAACTCGCAAAGGAATTGATAGTGCTAGTGTCTTATATTTACTGTGACTCTCAGATTGTTGTGTTTTAGGTTCAAAAGGAAGTATGTACGAAGGGACCATGACTTGCAGCCTATCTATAATGGATCGAGGAGCTGTTAGAGGGATTAGAGCATAATAGCTTTTCCCATATTCTGCGAGAAGAAAACCAAAAGGATGACTGATTAGCTAGACTAGCAAGTTCCGACAACCCAAAAGGCACAGAAATGGTCCCGATTTAAGCACTGGGTACTCCGAGCATTGATCAAATGGAAATTGACCAAGTGTTGGAATGAGCCTGAAAGAGAGTCCTGGATGACCCCATAAAGAATTTCTTGCATCATGAAATCCTTTCAGAGAGGAAGAATTAATGGCATGCCATTGTTCACAAAGAATCTAGATACGCTAAGCAATGTATAAAGCTTTATAGACGGGGGTTCTCGGTTCCTTTACTTCGGTGCATATCTAATGAAGACGTCAAGCGTGTATTAAGGGAAGTACACGAAGGCGAGTGTGGTGATTACACTAGAGGACAAACATTGGCAAAGAATATATTGTGGTATGACTACTTATGGCCTACCATAAACAAAGATGTGGCTGATTATTCACGATGATGAGATAAGTGAAAAAAATTCACAAGAATTCCTAGAGCTCCACCCAACCAACTCACCTCGATGGTGAGTCGTGGTCGTTCTCCGTATGTGGAATTGACATCATTGGAAGCTTTCCAATTGCTAAAGGTGGAGCGAAACACACAATTGTAGCTATGGATTACTTTGCAAAATTGGCAATAGCCGAACAGTTAACCACAATCACAACGAAGCTGGTGATCAACTTCATTGTCAAAAATATTATATGTCGATTTGGAATTCCCAAAACTATTATAACCGATAATAGGAGTCAATTCGGTAGAACCGAATTCATAGATTCCTGCTAATGATACCGCATCGAGAAAAGATACACTGCTGTGACATATCTGCAATCGAATGGATAAATAGAAACTGTAAATAAGATCATGAAGTCCATTCTAAAAAAGTGATTGGAGCAGGCAAAGGCCAGGTGGATGGAAGAATTACCGTTGGCCCTATGAGCATACTGTTAATGTTAAAAATGGCACTAACACCCCAAGGTGTGATTCCACACTTCACAAAAGATTAAGATCTAGAAAAGTGGTAGCCACAAACACAAAAGCAAGTAAAAAGATAGGAAAATATAGTGGTTCAGCCTTGAATTGGCCTACATCCACTTTGAAGAGAATTCTCATTATCATCATCAAGGTTACACGGTACATGCTTTCTACAACTTTATTCATTCTCACTCTTTTTACAATAATCTTCTCTACTTCTTCTCTTTTTACTTTTGATTCACTCGAATTCACGAAGGAAGTGATGAGATCTCCTAGATTGTGATGGTTGTTGGAGTAGATCTTCAGCAACTTGAGCACTTAGATGATCTTTGGAAAACCATGATGGTTAAAAGGTTGAATCTAAGCTTGAAAGAGGATTAATGGAGGTTTGATTTGTTTGGAGGAGTTCAGAAGTGATTTGGGCAACACTTCCTAGAGGGATAATTCGATCCCTTTAACAATGGAAGTGTGAGGGAATTTATAGGAGTAGTTGTGAGGTAGTGTGGTTCAGAAATGGTGTATATGGGGCCTTAGGTCGTTCGGATGACCTGACACTCAAGGTCGTAACAGACTTAGCTTTTTAGGTTGTAATTGACCTAGTCTCTTAGGTCATAAATGACCTGGTTGGCTTGTGCACCAAGCAACAGTCTTGTGTGCAGCTGTCTGACTTCATAACAACCATCACAATCCGACTCAGCTCTAAAATTAAAGAATGACTTGGTCTCGTCTATGTCGTAGAATGTCATGAATGGCCCGATCTTGTAGTCGTAGGTCACAGAATGATGTTCATACAAGTCTGAACGATTAAGAAAGGAATGACCTGGAAGGTCTTGTGACTCGAACGACTTGTCCTTTAAGTGTTTTAACAACCCATACTTGAAGTCATATTTTTTGTAGGTTAACATTTTCCCCTCGAAGTTTGTACTCATTGAAAATGATGTGGGCTTCGAATCACTGTTGGCATAGGTACACATTGAAAGACAGGTTGCATTCTTTAGATCGTGGGCCCACTCGCTTAGAAAAATAGTATGCATGAGCTATGTCAGGTCGTCGTGGGATTTTAGATCAAAGCAAGTACAACCCATCAGCACTTGACCCTTATAATCTCTTCTAGGTCGTTACTGCCCCCATCATCTACCTCTTGGTGGAAAAATTTGTTAATGGCGGCTTGTCTTTAATAAGTTATATGATTCATCCATCGCCTCTTGAGTTTGACATCGTTGATTGGACCCACTTCACTGCCTCCATCTACTAGCGATTCAGACTTTGGTGATCCCGATTGCATCCTCAATCAAAGCCGATTTGATCCATTTTGAGATCAAACCCTTTAAATCCGAAGCACCCCGTTGTTACCGAACATCTTAAAGCCATCATAAGAGATCTTCGTTTGAAATTAGGTTTAATCTTCATTTTGTTCTTTCCGACTTTAGGGTTTGAATTGGATTTTGGGGATTTGTGTTGGTTTGGTGAATGTGTGATAATTTGATTCGGCTTTGGACGAGTAGAAAGTTGGAGTTTTTTTGAATTTTGATAACATTACCAATATCCATTGTCAATAAACTTGAAGTTGCTCTGAGCTCCAATTTTCTGTTGTATCAACGTTGAACTGTTCTTTTCCATAAATTATGCTCAGATCCAATTTTTATTAACAAATTTTTGCTTTTGAAATTCTGGGCTGCTTGTATGTAGTAACATGATAATGGATTGACACTTTTGATTTCACGTAACCATACTATCGAATTGTTGATGATTTGAAATTGATATTACCATATGTTATTATATAATGCGTTGATTGGTTTATCACCCTGAATTTTTGAACTGCTTTGTAATTCTATACGACATCTTTATGTTTGCATATTTTAGTGAGCTGTAGCTAGAATTCCATCGGTGAAAACTGTTTGAATCAATGTTGTACATCATGCTGGACTAGAAATGAGATTGAACGGCTGCAATCTTCATTGATAACCCATGAACTTTTTGTATATGTTAGATAACATGTTTTGTGGATTGTCAATAATCGAACCAATATACAACTTTTCAGAATTAAGGCCAAAACATGATTATGTGAGCAGATCGTGGAAACAATCCATATCTACAGGTCGTTGATGGCTTAGAGATTTTTGGAGATGCACGATCTGAGTTTCTAGGAGCGTACTAAATCTTCAACGGTCCAGGCCCCCAAGAGCTTGAACGACCTAAGCCTTCAGAAGATTGAACGACCTAAGTCCTCGACGGTCCAAAATTCCCAATGACCCAAGCCTTCAACCTTTCCGGATGACCTAAAACTCTTCATGATACATGACCTAAGCCTTTAAGCCGTTGAAACGACCCAAATTTTAGGTTGCGGATATGACCCTTGAGCTTTTGAAGTGATCACCTACATGACCCCCTTAGGTCACTGAGCGATCTAAGCCTCCAGCTATCATATGACTCGACCCTTGAGACATCACATCGACTTGACTCTTTTGATGACCTAGTTCCTCTAGGATATAAAACGATTTATTCGACTAGGTCATAGAATGGTCTACATTGTTAGATTTGATCTAGTTTTCTTTACTAGGCCGCTTAACAAATTACTTTACTAGGTCATTGAGCAACCTTGAGGGTTGAATGCATGTATGGCCTGTTTCCTGTCTTATGGAAACAACAAATGTTTGTATGATTTGGACTTATACGTCACCATCGATCGCCCACTTCGATAGTGGATTAGATAATAAATCATATCACAATGAATTTCAAGACTTAAACTAGATGGCGCATCTATACAAGCTTATTTCGTTTAACAGTTTATAACTTGTCAACCTTTGCTTGCGCACACACGACACTTTAGTTTAAGTTAACAGTGACGTTTGAGATCAACTAATCGACCTAAGTCGGATTGTGGATTTCAAGCCTCGCTTTTATATAACTTGTATAATTCTGCACAACACTTCGCTTTTAGGAAATGCATACCTGTGGTATGTTTATAAACAATATTTTTTTGTGTAGAATGACTATTAGGCAACAAGCTCGCCTTTAGACTAAAGGGGAATCTTCTTCTACACAAGTTAATGCATCTACATCTGCTTCTGGGGCTACAACAACTACAGCTCCTGGCCCAATACCTGATCAGCCATTTCCTGCTCTTCATCCCCTTAGCGCTCAACCGTTAGAAAGATAATAAACCACACTTACACCGTAAGTTTACAAGCAGTTGTGTAGTCAGTTTGGCATTCCTGAGACAGACGTAGTATTGCCAGGGGAGAATGTAAAACACCCGACCAAACACGGGAGTAGCATTAATTGCAAGCAAGAAAACCTATAGTTCAATAACTTGACAAGAAAAAGTGTTAGCTCAGTCATAACTCAGAACTCAAATCTTCTAATTTAGAAAGAACTTATTCACAAATTAATTTTGTTGAGTTATTATATCCACTCATTGAAATTGAATAATTGATGATTAAATGGTTTTTACTCAAATAACCCTTTTACTTAGCTTGGGATTAAATCATCATGGTTCTTGTATGAATCTGAGGTTTTAATTGAACTTCTTTTTCTTGTGTCGTCTTGTATCGAAATACTATTGCCTTTTCTCCCTGATTAGCCACCGAGTGGATATGTAGCCGTTAATTGCTAGATGTTGATAGGGCGGTGGTGTTCCTCCTTTAAATCCTTTTCTAGAGAAGATCTTGAATCATATGGCTATCGCTCCTTTTCAACTTCATCCAAGTGGTTACATCATTTTACTAGGATTTATACGCTTTTCATGCAAGTGAAGGAGCCCAAGCCTACGTTTCAGGATAGCTGCTATCTTTGCTAGTTTAAAAGGAGGGGGGACAACCCATATATCATTAACATTGAAGGTGAATGAAACATGAAGCTTATACAGGATTTACCAGAAAGTGCCTTGGGATTCTTGACTCAATTTTTCTTCGTTCGTTGTCCCGAGACTTTTCGCTGGAACTGGATGGAAGGAGATGAGAAAATTTTACATATACCTTCTCATTTAATTCCCGTTAAATCTCGATTATTGAAACTTTCTTTCTTGATTACAGTCGTTTCTGCTCCGGTTAAGGACAATAAAGATTCTACCCCCTTCAAGGTCGTTTTTGAAGCTTCAAAAGCCGTTGGTGAAGTAGATAGGGTAGAAAATACTTAATAAAAGAAGAGCTTCTCTGCAAATATGGATTGCTTCATCATTCAAGGAAATATCCTACCAAAGGACCACCTTCCACACCTAAATCTATGCCTATAGCATTAGATGATGGCGCATCGTAAAGTCAAGCCAATGAACCCTTGCTGAAGAAGTGCTTTGATCCCGCCAGTGGTAGCAAGACACCTCCTAAGTCTCAGTTGCCTTTGATCGAAGAAGAAGAATGTACACACCGTGAAGGCAAAGGTCTTATGAAAGAAACTGAGCAGATCAAGGAGGGTGAGACTACTCAAGGAGATGATTTAAATGTTGAGAAAGTTAGTGAGGATCCCATCATTCCGGACACCCATGAGGAGAGTTCCACAAATATTTTCAAGACTTTGAGTGATCTTAGTAATACGAAGGATCTTTCCCCAAGTAAGACTATGACTTCGGAAATGGTAGCCACGGTTACCAAAACATGAACTGATATAGCTTTAGCTCGAACTCCTCCATTGCGGAGAACATTTTCAAACATAGATCCTCCATTAGCTTCACTATCGAGGAGCGGTTCGTTATTAGATGCATGTTAGATCACACATCACACATAATCTAAGCTTTTGTCGCTTTTGCACATACACTATACTCCTCCTCTTTACTTTTTAATCTTAGTATTGAAATCCTGCTTTTCCTTATTTTAGGTTCAGACATGAATCGTCAATTTTTAAAGAATTTTAAGTACCGAACTAGCACTTATAATCCAAGGCATCTCATACAGTCTCATCATTCACAACAATCGCAATACTCCCAACAATCTCAATATTTCCAACATTCACAATATTTACATTAGCCTTAACAAACTCGTGGCTGTATAGAAACTGAAGAACAAAGAAGGTGGCGGAACGAGGATCTGGAGCAGCAAGAGAAATAAGTTCGGGACTGTAACACCCCGTAATTCTGCAACACTAGGATTCACAAATCAAGGCAGAATTAAATTTTAAAATCAAAATCAAGGGAAACGGGCTAAGCCATTGCGTTAGTCTCAGAATTCTGCATGAGATAGAGTCCGAGTTTGCGTTAATCGGACTCCGTATGAAGGAGTTATGGTCTTTAGAAGTTTCAGAATTCGATTTAAAATTCGAACAGGTCAAAAACGAGTTCAAATTCGAAAAACAGACCCAGATTGGGCTGGGCGGGAAAATTTCCGCCCAGGACCCAGGTCGACTGGGTAGTCGACCTGGGGGTCGACCCCCCTGCTTTTTCCAGATCTGCAGTCTGGTTCGTTCCTCTGTATCCGGACGCCATTCTGACCAGATTCGTCCGCTTAATCCTATATAAACAACCCTAGTCTCCTTCTCTATTCACAATTCTTTTCTATCCTTATGCTGCCTTTGAGAAAATGTATTAATAAATAAAAATAAGAAAATAAACCAAGACGAGGAAATGCTGCTAAAGACTTTCAAGAAGAGGTTCAAGTCAAGCTAGGATTTAAGTGAAGATTCAAACGACTGTTTTTCTACGATAATCTCTATAAGTCGGTTACTTTTTAGATTTGAAGGTTTTCTCTATTCGTGACATGAAATTAAAGGAATAAAAGAATATGCCAAATCTTTCAATTCGAGTCAGTGCTTATATCTTTGGACCTAATTAAGAACTGTTATGATTCGAGGACCAATAAGACTGTGACTATGAAAATATGGACCTTAAAACCATATGGCTCTTTGACTATGAACATTGCCTATGACTATGAACACTGCCTATGACTGTGACTCATGACTATGAGAACTATTTCCTTGACTATGAACACAAGCCCATGCCTTTGATTAGGAAACATAAACTATTGCCTATGACATAACAAGGACAACTGTGATTAAACACCTATGATTCATGATTAGGAAAGTGTTTCTTAAGTTTTGTGACTGTGAAATTGGGTCTAAACCTGATTATCTATTCTGTCTATTCTTGGTTTTCTTTGGTTTTAGATCTTGGGAATTTACCTATTAAGTTAGGTCTACCCATGTTCTTGAACCTATACTATTCAACCCTTTTCATGTCGTAATATTACCATATCTATATGCATGTGAATTGTCATCTTATGCCAGTTATTATGTCTATTCTTTCATGGCATTTTGGTTCATTCCCTTTTTCCACGAATCTATATTTATTTATAATCTAGGTTGAATCACGATTATACGAACGGTGGGAATACGATTTGGGCAAAATATGAAATTTACTAAAAACGTAGTTATAAACTTGGAAATTGGCATAAATTGGAAACATGTATTATGGCATGTTCATAGGAATGCAAATTGGATAAATTTGACATGAATTATAGGATGTGTAATTTGAATCTAGTATTGACTTGTAAATCTAGCATTTACATGAACTGTGAACTAGAATAGTAAGTCTAGTTTGACATGAACTATAATTAGAATGTTAAATCAGAATTGGATTAGCTAATTTGGCATATTGGCATAAATTTGAAATTGGCCATAATTGGGAGTAATGGTCATGTTTGGTAAAAATTATGGTTAGTGACACTTAATTTGGTATAACTTACACAGCAAAAAGCATAAATATGATATAGAGGGGAAAATGGGCCACAAGAATAAATGTTGACAATTTACATTAAAAGAGTAATTAGGAAATAAGTAAATTAGGAATGATTTACTTATAGAATTTGTCCTAAATGAGAAAATGTAAATTTAGACAAATTAAAGGTTTATTAACGACATCTCTTTTAATAATACACCGGAAATTTCTAGAGTGACAGAGAGGATAGTGTATAGGCTTGGGTTTGGAAAATACAAGTTTCCTGCTCTCCCTGGCTATCCCTAACTGATCCGACGGACGGGATGGTTACTTTCGAAACCTGATTTGAAAATTAATCAAAACCCTTTGAACTTAGAAAACACGAATATGCCTAACCCGAGGTTAGACTGAGTTGCGATGTAAACCTGCCCGGAACCAACCGGCACATCCAGTAATCGCAATAATATCTGTCTAATGTGAGGGGTAGCGTCTTTAATTTATTTAGTTAAATCTAGAACAAGAATGGTAGGGTTAAGTTAACTAAGACACTTCAACTAGACTGGTGGGTGGGGTTAGGTTCATACAGACACTTAACACAGTTAAGCTAGAATGGGAAGGTTAAGTCCATAGGAACACTTAACCAACTTAACACAGTTAAGCTAGAATGGAAGGGCTAAGTCCATAGGGACACTTAACCAACTTAACATGGTAACAAGACAAGATTTGTAGGGGTTAAGTAACTAAGAAAACACTTAGCCAAATTAACATGTTAACTAGACTAGAAGGCGGGGTTAAGTAAAGTTAATACACTTAGCCAAATTAACATGTTAACTAGACTAGAGGTTGGGGTTAAGTAAAATTTAATACACTTAGCCAATTTGATATGTTAGCTGGACTAGATCGTAGGGTTAAGTAAACTTGAACACTTAACCGTCAGGTTGTGATAAAGGAATAGGGTTAAGTCTAAAACATGAAGGGATAATACTTAACCATTAATAACATGTTAGTTAAAACAGACGGGCAGGGTTAAGTTAAAAAGGAACACTTAACCGATACAGGATGAATGGGTAGGGTTAAGTAATAAGAAATACTTAACCAATATAACTTGGTTTGTGGTAGGGTTAAGTCAACATGAATTACTGATAACACTTAACCAGTTTAACAAGATAAATGAAGAGGGTTAAGTTAGCTTGAATTGACTAATGACACTTAACCAATCCAAATTGACGGGAAAGAGAACTAAGTAGTAAACCTTAGTTAAAAGGATCTAAGTAGTAAACCTTAGTTAACAAAACAACGATTCTGGAAACTAAGTGGTAAACCTTAGTTAGCAAAACTAAGTAGTAATTCTTAGTATGACACAGGAAGGAGCGAATGTCCGTCTGAGCAAAAAGAAGGCTCCAACGAATTGGGTTACGAAGCCCGAGGCTTCGAGGGGACGTGAGGGTACTCTTGGTATTCCTCTGTGAGGCTGCAGATGATCCTCCTGGGCTCACAAAGGTTAAGGTCTGCGTTAGAAGAACCAGGGGTATGCCTTGGTTGCAATATATGGCAACCTAAAGACTAGGATGGACCGGCGTGATTCGGCGAGAAAACGGTAGCCCTGTGATAGCAACTCGTCGTCTACCATCCATCTTGAGTCAGTCGAGATACGTGAAGCGGAAAGGCGGAGAGCTCCAAAAGACCATATACTTGCTATCTAGTTATGGGTGAGGATGGCCATAGGTTAGTGGGGCATCGGGGGCCTGCGTATAGTTCTCAATTTTCAAGGTGTGCCTTTCATTAGTTGAGGGAGGGGTCAAGTGGGACCATAGCCACTGGAATAAAAACAGACCTTAGCATCTGCATTGGCAGATATCTGAAAGCTCCTGACCAAGTTCTGTGTTTCTTGATTTGCCTTGCCACAGGACTCGGGCCGCACATTACATGACATGTGCATCTAGACAAGCGATAACGATTCGCGATACATGCGTGGGGAAGTATAGGAACATATACCACTCTAGGTAGTGTGTCCTAGACTTGGGGGCATCGTTCGACAGGTAGCATAATCCCTAGTTGGACTAGGTGGCATAAACCCTGAATCCGAGAGGCGTTCAGCAGATAGCGTAAACTCTAGTTGAATCTAGAAAGCACTT
This sequence comes from Allium sativum, assembly GCA_030737875.1. Taxonomy (NCBI): domain Eukaryota; kingdom Viridiplantae; phylum Streptophyta; class Magnoliopsida; order Asparagales; family Amaryllidaceae; genus Allium; species Allium sativum. The sequence goes on along the minus strand of CM060909.1, from coordinate 670,113,785 downwards.
GATAGAAAACCCTAGATTAGATCTAGGTAATAAATAATAAATGTATGCCTGAAGGCAATGGAAACTACAGGGATTGGGATCACATTATCGTTACTAGTTGGGACACTAGTTAGGCGGTGCAGAGATATAGAAACCAGTATAACAAGGAAATAGCGAAGCAGCGAAAGTATTAGAGCATATCCAGTTTATCTTATTTTAGCATATCTTGTGATTGTCTTGTCTAATCTTGCTAACCCAATCATCATGGTGTTATCTTGTATTCAGTTAATTCATGTCGTTTTGTTTTTCCATGTTCACATGCTAGAAGTTACTGAACTTACTCAGGCTTTATGTCTGACTCTGTTTTTCTTTCATCTTCTTTTCTTCCGTTTTCTCCCCCCAGGTAGTAAAGAAGGGAATAGTATAGGTCAGGTTAAGTTGGACTGTCACTCTTTCCCAGCTTGAAGATTTGTCGAAGTTTGCTTGGATTCTCTTTTCAGATGCTATGGCTAGCTCTTGCTAAAATTGGGGAATATAAATGTTGTTTTATGCTTCTTTATTTTGAAAGACAGATGATACTCTGATATTGTAAAGAAATCGTTGTACAAACTATTTTATCAATAAAGCAAAGTTTTATTTTCCGCTGTTGTAATTTTTGTCTGTCTTGTAATTTATCTGCCTCTTTTACCCTAAATGCTCCATAGAACTTAGTGCATTCCCTTTGTGAGTGACACTAACGGATGTGGGGTGTTACACGTGGTATCAGAGCTGAAGGTTACAAGATCAGATAAAGGATTTGAAAAATTATTTTCAAAACGGTTTTAAAAGAAGCATATTTCAAGAGAAAAGATTTGTTTAAAAGGCATATTCCCTAAAGCCATACGCACTATCTTCTCTTCCTCTGTTTAAATTCTTGTCTCCTTCTTTCTTGAGTCTCTGGGGCTCCTGGCTTTCTGGGAGGTAACCTCATCAATGGGCGAAGTCGTGCCTGGCTTCCATCCATAGCCGTGGTTGTTTCACCTACGGCCAGTTTTCTTTCAAGCTTATAGGGTTTTCTGTACGATGGAGGCAGCTTTCGAGATATTTGTCAACATGGTTACACACGGAAGGGGATGAGGAGTTTGGCTAAGGAGCACAACCCTAGGATGAGGAATTCATGGATGTAGATTTAGCTCACAAAGGAGGAAGAAATTATAAAACCTAAGACAAGAGGAAGTATCTTTACTAGGGTATGATAGGGCATATAATTAAGGACAAGGGCAAGAACGAGGAACAAGATTTTCAAAAGGGCAAGTATATACTTTCACCACCAAGCGTACCTAGGAGAAAGGTAGTAAAGTTCTGTTGAAAGAGTCTAGTCTTGCTATTCGTACTCTTTCCTTTGGTTTTAGCACTTCGCATTTGTTCATATCCACTTCCATAGTTGAGTCTCTGCACCATAGTACTTGTATAATAGAAAGATCCCACTAGAGTCTCAAATCCAATTGGTGGTCCGACCAGTTTATTTTTGGGGATTTGAGGATAGCTATCGAGTTTGCTTATATCATCTCACGTAGAACGTCTAAATTCGGAGGAGATATTCCTTGGGTGCTTGTCTGATATTGGTTTAGGCCTTTGGGGCTTGTACTTGAGGAATGTCGAGTTCAACTAGGATGGTTTGCGTGAGTGATGAATAGTTGTGGCAGGCACTCCAAAAAGCACGTAGTAACCTTTTGACCCTTATAGTTATGGCATGGTGGATAAGAGGGAGACCTCTAATCATCTTAGTACATACACTTGGTACCGTGATTGACATCTGTTTACTTTGGAAATGGAGGTCAGAAACTTCACAATCGTGAAGTTAAATTAGTTAAGATACAGTGGAGTAAAGCTCAAGAAGGCTAGATACTAGCATCATACCCTTTTCCTTAAGGGTGCATCCTTGATTTCTTTGGTAGGAGCTTTACGCATAATTGTTTCTCTCTTTCCAAAGTATATCCTCTAGGTCGTATCCTCGATCCTTAGGTAGAAGCCAATGGATGTAAACATGTATTTGAAACATGTTATGGTTGATGGTTGCAAGTGGTTGCAAATGGTGGCTCGTGAATGCATATGCATACGTATTAGGCACTAGATCAGTTCGGACGCTTTCATATTGCATTTACAGATATGTATTTGTTTGTAAGTTGAACTTGATATGTTATCATATGGATGTTGCATATGGATATATGGCTATGCACACATGTAGTATTTACATAACTAGGGATGCTTGCATACATGATTGGACGCATGGCACTGACATGATTCGCATTAAGGAGGTCAACTGAATCAGTAGACCGCCTGATTTTGCATTAGATAAAGACATATACACACACTATGCATATGAACATGAAAGCATTAGAAATCTTTTAAGGACAATGAATGCCTGTGATTGAATGGTTGAGTAGATGGGTGATTGGATGGTAGGACACATTCTTCCTAACTTGAAGATTTCGGGGACGAAATCCTTTTAAGTGGGGGGAGAATGTAACACCCCGTAATTCTACAACACTAAGATTCACAAATCAAGGGAAACGGGCTGTGCCATTGCGTTCGTCTCAGAATTCTGCATGAGATAGAGTCCGAGTTTGCGTTAATCAGACTCCGTATGAAGGAGTTATGGTCTTCAGAAGTTTCAGAATTCGATTTAAAATTCGAACAGGTCAAAAACGAGTTCAAATTCGAAAAACAGACCCAAATTGGGCTGGGCGGGAAAATTCCCGCCCAGGACCCAGGTTGACTGGGTAGTCGACCTGTGGGGCACCCAGGTCGACTGGTAGTCGACCTGGGGGTCGACCCCCCTGCTTTTTCCAGATCTGCAGTCTGGTTCGTTCCTCTGTATCCGGACGCCATTCTGACCAGATTCGTCCTCTTAATCCTATATAAACAGCCCTAGTCTCCTACTCTATTCACAATTCTTTTCTATCCTTATGCTGCCTCTGAAAAAATGTATGAATAAATAAAAATAAGAAAATAATAAAATAAACCAAGACGAGGAAATGCTGCTAAAGACTTTCAAGAAGAGGTTCAAGTCAAGCTAGGATTCAAGTGAAGATTCAAACGACTTCAACGACTGTTTTTCTACGATAATCTCAGTAAGTCGGTTACTTTTTAGATTTGAACGTTTTCTCTATTCGTGACATGAAATTAAAGGAATAAAAGAATATGCCAAATCTTTCTATTCGAATCGGTGCTTATATCTTTGGACCTAATTAAGAACTGTTATGATTCGAGGACCAATAAGACTGTGACTATGAAAATATGGACCTTAAAACCATATGCCTCTTTGACTATGAACATTGCCTATGACTATGAACACTGCCTATGACTGTGACTCATGACTATGAGAATTATTTCCTTGACTATGAACACAATCCCATGCCTTCGATTAGGAAACATAAACTATTGCCTATGACATAACAAGGACAACTGTGATTAAACACCTATGATTCATGACTAGGAAAGTGTTGCTTAAGTTTTGTGACTGTGAAATTGGGTCTAAACCTGATTATCTATTCTGTCTATTCTTGGTTTTCTTTGGTTTTAGATCTTGGGAATTTACCTATTAAGTTAGGTCTACCCATGTTCTTGAACCTATACTATTCAACCCTTTTCATGTCGTAATATTACCATATCTATATGCCTGTGAATTGTCATCTTATGCCAGTTATTATGTCTATTCATTCATGGCATTTTGGTTCATTCCCTTTTTCCACGAATCTAGATTTATTTATAATCTAGGTTGAATCACGATTATACGAACGGTGGGAATACGATTTGGGCAAAATATGAAATTTACTAAAAACGTAGTTATAAACTTGGAAATTGGCATAAATTGGAAACATGTATTATGGCATGTTCATAGGAATGCAAATTGGATAAATTTGACATGAATTATAGGATGTGTAATTTGAATCTAGTATTGATTTGTGAATCTAGCATTTACATGAACTGTGAACTAGAATAGTAAGTCTAGTTTGACATGAACTGTAATTAGAATGTTAAATCAGAATTGGATTAGCTAATTTGGCATATTGGCATAAATTTGAAATTGGCCATAATTGGGAGTAATGGTCATGTTTGGTAAAAATCATGGTTAGTGACACTTAATTTGGTATAGCTTACATACCAAAAAGCATAAATATGATATAGAGGGGAAAATGGGCCACAAGAATAAATGTTGACAATTTACATTAAAAGAGTAATTAGGAAATATGTAAATTAGGAATGATTTACTTATAGAATTTGTCCTAAATGAGAAAATGTAAATTTAGACAAATTAAAGGTTTATTAACGACATCTCTTTTAATAATACACCGGAAAGTTCTAGAGTGACCGAGAGGATAGTGTCTAGGCTTGGGTTTGGAAAATACAAGTTTCCTGCTCTCCCTGGCTATCCCTAACTGATCCGACGGACATGATGGTTACTTTCGAAACCTGATTTGAAAATTAATCAAAACCCTTTGAACTTAGAAAACACGAATATGCCTAACCCGAGGTTAGACTGAGTTGCGATGTAAACCTGCCTGGAACCAACCGGCACATCAGGTAATCGCAACAATATCTGTCTAATGTGAGTGGTAGCGGCTTTAATTTATTTAGTTAAATCTAGAACAAGAATGGTAGGGTTAAGTTAACTAAGACACTTCAACCAGACCGGTGGGTGGGGTTAGGTTCATACAGACACTTAACACAGTTAAGCTAGAATGGGAGGGTTAAGTCCATAGGAACACTTAACCAACTTAACACAGTTAAGCTAGAATGGAAGGGCTAAGTCCATAGGGACACTTAACCAACTTAACATGGTAACAAGACAAGATTTGTAGGGGTTAAGTAACTAAGAAAACACTTAGCCAAATTAACATGTTAACTAGACTAGAAGGTGGGGTTAAGTAAAGTTAATACACTTAGCCAAATTAACATGTTAACTAGACTAGAGGTTGGGGTTAAGTAAAATTTAATACACTTAGCCAATTTGATATGTTAGCTGGACTAGACCGTAGGATTAAGTAAACTTGAACACTTAACCGTCAGATTGTGATAAAGGAATAGGGTTAAGTCTAAAACATGAAGGGATAATACTTAACCATTAATAACATGTTAGTTAAAACAGACGGGCAGGGTTAAGTTAAAAAGGAACACTTAACCAATACAGGATGAATGGGTAGGGTTAAGTAATAAGAAATACTTAACCAATATAACTTGGTTTGTGGTAGGGTTAAGTCAACATGAATTACTGATAACACTTAACCAGTTTAACAAGATAAATGAAGAGGGTTAAGTTAGCTTGAATTAACTAATGACACTTAACCAATCCAAATTGACGGGAAAGAGAACTAAGTAGTAAACCTTAGTTAAAAGGAGCTAAGTAGTAAACCTTAGTTAATAAAACAGCGATTCTGGAAACTAAGTGGTAAACCTTAGTTAGCAAAACTAAGTAGTAATTCTTAGTATGACACGGGAAGGAGCGAATGTCCGTCTGAGCAAAAAGAAGGCTCCAACGAATTGGGTTACAAAGCCCGAGGCTTCGAGGGGACATGAGGGTACTCTTGGTATCCCTCTATGAGGCTGCAGATGATCCTCCTGGGCTCACAGAGGTTAAGGTATGCGTTAGAAGAACCAGGGGTATGACTTGGTTGCAATATATGGCAACCTAAAGACTAGGATGGACCGGCGTGATTCGGCGAGAAAACGGTAGCCCTGTGATAGCAACTCGTCGTCTACCATCCATCTTGAGTCAGTCGAGATACGTGAAGCGGAAAGGCGGAGAACTCAAAAAGACCATATACTTGCTATCTAGTTTTGGGTGAGGATGGCCATAGGTTAGTGGGGGCATCGGGGGCCTGCGTATAGTTTTCATTTTTCAAGGTGTGCCTTTCATTAGTTGAGGGAGGGGTCAAGTGGGACCATAGCCACTGGAATAAAAACAGACCTTAGCATCTGCATCGGCAGATATCTGAAAGCTCCCGACCGAGTTCTGTGTTTCTTGATTTGCCCTACCACCGGACTCGGGCCGCACATTACAGGACATGTGCATCTAGACAAGCGATAACAATTCGCGATACATGCGTGGGGAAGTATAGGAACATATACCACTCTAGGTAGTGTGTCCTAGACTTGGGGGCATCGTTCGACAGGTAGCATAATCCCTAGTTGGACTAGGTAGCATAAACCCTGAATCCGAGAGGCGTTCAGCAGATAGCGTAAACTCTAGTTGAATCTAGAAAGCACTTGATAGAAAACCCTAGATTAGATCTAGGTAATAAATAATAAATGTATGCCTGAAGGCAATGGAAACTATAGGGATTGGGATCACGTTATCGTTACTAGTTGGGACACTAGTTAGGTGGTGCAGAGATATAGAAACCAGTATAACAAGGAAATAGCGAAGCAGCAAAAGTATTAGACCATATCCAGTTTATCTTATTTTAGCATATCTTGTGATTGTCTTGTCTAATCTTGCTAACCCTATCATCATGGTGTTATCTTGTATTCAGTTAATTCATGTCGTTTTGTTTTTCTATGTTCACATGCTAGAAGTTACTGAACTTACTCAGGCTTTATGTCTGACTCTGTTTTTCTTTCGTCTTCTTTTTTTCCGTTTTCTCCCCACCCCCCAAGGTAGTAAAGAAGGGAATAGTATAGCTCAGGTTAAGTTGGACTGTCACTCTTTCCCAACTTGAAGATTTGTCGAAGTTTGCTTGGATTCTCTTTTCAGATGCTATGGCTGGCTCTTGCTAAAATTGGGGAATATAAATGTTGTTTTATGCTTCTTTATTTTGTAAGACAGATGATACTCTGATATTGTAAAGAAATCGTTGTACAAACTATTTTATCAATAAAGCAAAGTTTTATTTTCCGCTATTGTAATTTTTGTCTGTCTTGTAATTTATCTGCATCTTTTACCTTAAATGCTCCACAGAACTTAGTGCATTCCCTTTGTGAGTGACACTAACGGATGTGGGGTGTTACAGGGACCAGGGATCCTATGGTGATCGTGACCGATATAATGATCGTTATGAAAGGAGCAGACGGGAAGAGGAGGAGAGTTAAAGAAAGAAGAGAGATAGGGATGGCCAGGGTAGGGATGATCCTTAGTAGCACCCCAGACCGGATAAAATTCTTGTCCCTGCTATTTAGACTACTTCTAGCTGTCTGCCCCTTGATACACCGCTGTTACTCCTCCTCCCGCCGATATTCAGAAGTTCATACATAGGCCCCGTCATGAACTTGAACCGGCATATACTACACTTGCTGAATGATTCAAGAATTGTTATCTGAAAGGAGTGTACTTTGATTTGGACATATATCCATCTGACAGGAAAGATATACTTAAAGAGTTGGATGCCTTGAAAGGCAATATTAATAAGCAGATGGATACTTTCAAAAGTCATCTCGAGAAGCAGGTAGACGCAATTAGGGGTTGAGCTAATAAACAACTATCTCTATGGTACAAGCTAGCCATAGAGCTTCAGAGAGTTAACAGGCGTAATTTTGATCAAATCGCTACACTGGAGAGTGACAAGGTTGAGTAAGCCAAAGTTTTTAAGTCTTGGGATGCTAACATTGCATCTCTTAAGCAGAGGAATATAGAGCTAGAGGAGCTAGAGGCCGCGAATTGAAGTCTCAAAGAAGAGCTTGCTGCAGCTAAACTAAGAGAAAATGCGCTGATATCACAAGTAAATGATGCTCAGTCTACTCAACAGACTACTGAAGCCCAACTGGTCGTGGATAAGCAAGCTTCTATAGCTTATCAACTGAAAAACGCTAGTCTCCACGAGAAGAACATTGATCAGACATTGGCGATTTCTATGCTGAAAGCTAAGGAAAAATCTTTGAGCAAGAAACAGATCAAGCTCTAGTCTGCAAAGCAGCCGCCGAAAAAGCATTCGCTAATGCTAAGACGGATGCCAATGCCACCTTATTCAGATTTTACGTCTTCAGTGTCATGAGCCGAGGAAGCTTGCACTATTTAGGACCTGATTTTGCAGTAACTCTGGCTTTAGTCTGGGGGTTAGTGCTTGTGTAGGTTGGAAATAGTTATGATGAAGAATACCTTTTACAGAATTGTTTGGACGAGGAATCCCACAAGGCTTTGGTCGAGGGGAAGAAAATGCTTATGAGGGAGCGGGGATAACTAGGTGACGAAGCTGAATCCTCTGGGAAGCAACTCCCTATTGTAGCTTCTAAGGATGCCCCCAATGATTCTGATAATTTTGAGTTCTCAGATTCTTAGACTCCAACTATGTATTCCACTGATCCTTCTGCAGCTCATGAAGAAAAGGACATAGCTACTGGGGAATACACCATTGAGGAGCATATTATTGAGGAGCGTATAGGAGATGACGAAGGTGACGATGACAACCCGGATAAGTATGAGGTTGAGCACAGAAGTCTTCAAGGCACAGGTAAAACCGATATTGACCGAGTCGTGTCAACCTTCTTCCGCTGGATCCAACACAACAGTGATTGAATCCATCATTACTGATTCAACCTTGGTGTCCACTACTGTTTCTGCTCTGACTACCACTCCTCCTACGGGTGATGCATGCTTAATCACCGCTTCTACTCCTGCTTCACAGTCAGGGTTACATGATGCAAAAGATCGGTGCACTCACTGAGTTGGATGATGTCGATTACATTCCTAGTGACGAAGAAGAAGATCTTGACAACACCGATGAAAGCCTGGGGAAGAGAACCAAGGCCCAGGAAAAGAAGAAGATTAAGCCTTCGTCATCCTTGAGGCACAAGGGAAAGCGCACTACTCATAAAAAAGAAGGACTTGTCATTCTATCTTCCCCTGAGAGTCCATCTACTGGCACATAAGCCAAGGACAGAAGTCACCCAGTTGATGCACCTCCTTCTCCCTCCGTCAAAATTAATAAACCATCTCTGAGGTCTAGTGGTTCCAAGAATGAAAATAAGAAGAATTAGTGCTTATGGCTGACTCAGTTTACTTTTTGTAGCTTCCTTTCATATATTTCATTTAGACAGGTTGTATATGCGAGTGCCGGTCCCCGCTCATGACCTTATGGATGATGCACCTGAGACTTGTGCTTTGCATTTGTACTGATGTGATAAAACTGCATTTTGCTTATTGTACTTTAGCCTTCTGTTTTAGCTTTGCCATATTTTTTTCTGTTTGCACACTTGTCTCTTTACACATCACAAGTCTTTTGTTTGGTGTGAAGTTGTGACAGGCTTGTGGTATGTATTGTAAGCATTATTGGTCTGTCTTAATGCAGTGGTGATGCCCTCATACCAAAGGTCGTCATGAACTTCTTAGGTCGGATGCAATCATCTTTACTAGATTTCCTTGGTTATAGCTAAAATACTGGAAGTTCCTGGTTTATTAGCTAAGTCTATTGCTTTTTGCCTTTGCGCTTAGAGCTTCTCAACTTGCCAGTTAACCATAAAATCTAGTTTTGTTGATCAAACTCGTGCCTTTAGTTAAAGAAGTTTTCTAGTCTTCGTATCTCCGCTTAAGAGGTCTTATATTTCTGGCCCAATGTTCATCTTCTATCTTGCTAGCCAATTCAGGCATTGGAGACTCTCGTCTGCAATTAGATTGATTAATTCTAGCATCGACAATTTCATTGGGTGCCTCAGAAGAGGTCTTTGGTTAAAGCCCAACAGTCATCGCAACCCGAACAAATATGGTGCTATTCGAATTAATTGGACGCCTTTGAAGAGGTCATTTAAGCCCGCCGATCGCCGAATATGAGATAATCAGAACTAATGAACTAATCGGACGCCTCCAAAGAGGTCATTTAAGCTTGTTGATCGCCGAGTATGAGATAATCAAACACTAACGAACTAATTGGACACCTCCGAAGAGGCCATTTAACCCCAATGTTTGTCGTAATTGGGTCTGATACTTCCTGACACCGACGATCTTATTGGGTGCCCTTTTTCGGTTGGGTATTTCTTATGAATCCAATCATGCAACTCGGTAGCTCGGTAATCCAGGCCCTCTGGAGACTGGATTAAACTCATGCCCCCTTTCGGCTAGGGCTTCTGATAAGATTCGCTGTGATAGGCTTTATTATTGCGTCTTTCCATGGGGCAGACGCTGGTTCCTCTACCGGACGCCTGACTTAACAAGCTATCTACTGATGGGACTAGGGGCCTGGACCTCTTATTTTAGGGGGTTCACCTTTGGTGAAACTTGCAACTTTTGTCTATGATTTGCTCGTTGCACCTTATCACCTTTTGACTCTTGGTATTCTTCATTTTCCATTTGCAAGGCGGTGCTTTAGACCTTCGTATTTATTGCAAATGATGCTTGTGGCACTCGTCACTTGAGCTATCTCCATCGGGATGTGCTATAAAGGTCACCAGGTCTTATCAGGTTGTTGGCGAACGAGCATTCTTTAAATACAAAATGATCTTTTTAGCAACTTTTGAACAATTAAACAAGATTTTGCAGATGTACGATTCAGGCAAGCAAATCAACTTTTTCATTCATATGTACAAAGTTCAATTACAATGCTTGTAAAGTATTTACAACTTTTTTTTACAGGAAATATGAATGAAACATTATGACTTATAGAAAATATAATTTAAAACTTTACTTCAACTAAAAAAAATATAACTTAAGCTTCGTCGATTTGCCTGAAGGCAAATCAACGTCTTAATAAGATGGATTTTTGGTAATCTGCTACAAATCACTTAATCAATTCCATTTATTGACTAATAACACATCAATGTCGAATTTCATTTCAACAGTCAACATCCAAAAAAAAAATTAACATTACTTGGGTTAAACAACTCATATATGAATAAATTTGAAAATAAGTAACATCCAAAATATTGGAGGAATCTAGTCCAGCCTGTTCTCCCCGCGTACAATTCATAATATCGTTTTGTATATGCATATGAAATTAATTTCTATTCTAATTCATTTAAGAAGACAAAAATATAAATGTTATAAATCAACAATCAAACAACAATCATCCAAAGCATCTAAACACTCAATTTATACTAACAACAATAGATTATAATTATGTGAATTTTACTACATCTTAGTATTCAGAAAGCATGAGAGTTAACTCACATTTCATTTTTGATTCAACGACTTGTACGTCGTTTTATCTAATTTCAAACGAGCATTCAAAATTAGATAAAGTTCCTAGTAGCTTTAAAGCCAACCAATCCATGCGTAGAGTTTTCCAATATGATTCCAATGCATTTTGTTTCGTTTGATTCTGATCACGTATGACAAAGATATAATGAATGCAAGTTTATATCCATTTTTATATAAATTATAATCATCTAACATACTTTGATTAACCTTAATGATATTCTTAAACCTAGGATTAGTGTAATTATAGGCCAACTGTAGCCTATTAAAAACACGCATTCCTTTTTCTCTAGGATTGAACTGACCTACAGAAGCATACCTCTGTTCATCACGCTGCTGCTCCGCCCTGTGCCCATCGGACCATTGCCACCATCGTGTCGAAGCCTATACTTCCAACATTCCACCAGCACCTAGCTGTACTAGCTCCGAACCACCTACTGAGCCACCACACCTCGAAATGTCAAACTCATACAAATTTCATTCATCTTCACCTATCTTTGACCATCCGCCACTTGGAACCACTAGGCCAATGCCAAATGATTCACCACACTCCTCCCTATCTTTGCTTGGAATGGCGATCTCCTATTTTCCATCAATTAGCCAGAATCGGCGCGTCCAAATCCCAAATTCTACCTCCTCAGATTATCGCAAGGAACACCACCACCATCGACCGAAAGGTCTTCTTTCCCTCTATGATTTCCTGTTAACGACTTCTCCTAAATGTCTGCGGTTTTAGAAGTATAATTGATTGAAAACAATCAATGGTGGCGTCTGTTATTAAATGGGAAAGAAGGAATTGCAACAATTTATAGGGAGGGCTTGGGATTATTTTATTAATATATTTTATTCAGTTGATTCACACGCTATTTAACATTGAACGTTTTACGCTTGTATGATTACAAATGAAATCCTGCAATAACTTAATACTCAAGACTTGATGGAACTGTTTTCGTCGAACTACAAACCTATTTGAAAAACTCCTATTTTAATTTCTAAAAGTAAATCGATACGCGTTTGTATTGCACACGATTACATAATAACTCCAATTGACCTGAAACTAGGAATCTTGCAATAGTTAACCATTTTGAATTTTATAAAATTAGTTTCATTGAAATCCGAATTCATTTGAAAATTGACTATTTTCATGTGTTAAATTAAACTAAAAAAATAAAAAAACAATTTCAAAATAATCAAATCCGCTGATAATTTTTTTTATCATCGTATATATACATATATATTCAAATAGAATTTCTATTAATTTTTAGGATCATTTTCGATTTATTTTTAACTTGAATTCAATTAATTCTTGTTTTCATATTACGATAATTTTGTGTATTCGAAATTAAACGTATTCCGCTTATTAAATCAATAAGCACCTCATAAAATTCCATTCATATTTCCAATTCAACAATTAGAACAAATTTTAAATGTTCAAAACTAAATGACTAAAAATCTGAGTCATTACATTCCTTCCCCCTTAAAAGAATTTCGTCCTCGAAATTACTAAGGCAGAAAAAATGCTTTAAACTCATTAACTTCTCAAAAAACTACTTAGTTGAAATCCAACACTTCACATTTCTATAATTTTAGTTCCATACAAAACTTTTAGTTTCCATTCAAATATTTGATTTCCCATTTCTAGTTCAAAATCCTTTAAAATTACCCAATTTAACAATCATCCTTTTAACTTAAAAAAATTTGAATAATTTTCTAACTCCCTATTTCCGAAAGTTTCGGCAGATTCTCCTCTGCACAGAGGTCCTTTAGCAATATGACAAGAGAGTACGTATACATCGACCTATACGGTCGAAAAACCTAATATATAACATTTCTTACATCCTATTTTGTATTTTGCGTAGGCGTACCTTATATAAGTGTTACTAAAGGAGTTCAATTAATACCTATGCAATCTACGCAAGGAAAACCAAGCCATACAGCTCCATGTACTCGTACTTACTTAATTTAAACATAGGAGTCTCATAACATGAGGTTTAAACAACATTCATTCTTTTAATTCAAACAAAATACAAAATTTTCATGTTTTGCATGCTATACATGTATGTTTATAAGCAAATCTCGGGATTCCATCATTCAATTATTCATTTTGATCGATCTTTATACCCTTTTATTCAGTTTTGAATAATGTCCAATCAATTCCATTACATTCAATTCATATCCCATACACAATACATCCACATTCATCCAAATTGATTTTAAATCAATTATTCACTTTCGTTTACGACAAACGAAATTTTTTCTAACTCATTTGCTTATTTCACTTCTAAGCTATAAGCTATGCAATTTAATTTTAAAATCCTTCTGTTTTATTAAGTAAATTGTTACAGTTTATAAATGATCATGCAGCGATTATTCTATAAATTTGTTTTTGACAAAACTCAAAATCTACCAGATGAAATCTTGATTTTTCTCTTCCAACAGAAAACAATAATCCAATAAATTCATACGATTCTTGTTTCAAAGAATTTCGACTTATATTGAATCCTATACATCCACTTAAAGTTCAAAACGTTAAATTACGAACTATGCAATGCAGCGAGCTCGTTTTTAATTTAAATTTAATTAATACGTTCATCTTCGTTTAATTAATAAATTTCAACTCCACTCCCTTATATATCAATATAAATAAAGCCAGGTTTTCAAATCTAACTTAAAAATTTCGACCGTCCGAAAACGTCGAATATTTCATCCAAAATTCAAAACTAAGTTATAAAATCATTTGTAATCGATTTTTCTATATTTAAATTCCACTCGACATTATTTCTAATCTAGTCAAATTTTATTTAACTTAACTTAAGTTAAATTTTAATCTATTTGATTCGCTTATACCATTTCAATTTATTTAAGAATTCAAATTCTTGGCATTTATTTCAAATTATTTTAAAATATTATAAATATATGCATATTTTTATTACCATTTGTAAATCAAAACATTTTTATTTTTTTAGAACTTGTTTTCTCAAACAAATTTCCATTAGCAAATTTAATATGGTACTAATCTGTCACTTAAAAACTCGAAAATGAATACTGATGGTGCGGCCGTCATCATCAGAACTATTTTCCAGCGACTGAAGTGAGTTCAGTGCTTTATCACTTTCAAAATCCATTTAAAACGATTTTTATTCAAAACTCCTTCAAAATAAAGATAAATTACACAATAATATCTTAAAAATATTTTCTAGACATTTTAAATTTAAATTCTCAATTTTGGTTTGAATCTAATTTCAAATTAGCTAATTGGTATATTCCATTTTTATCTAAATTCTATTTGGTTGTATATAACCATCTCATTATTATAATCTCATTTGATTATAATAGTAATCTTTACACACTTTTTGGTAAAAGCTGTCACATTGAATATCTGGATTGCGTCGCGCTCGGATATGGAGAACATCGTCAGAAGACAGGCAACGATTTGGTCAAAGTCGCATCACGAACAAAGAAGGGCCCGAAACTCCTATCATATGGCCCCTTTTGGGCCCGAAAACATCAATTACAAAGCCGAGCTCATAACTCTTGTAGATCTATGAATTATCTTCAGTTTGAGCTTTGGTTTGGCTCAATCGGACTTACGGTTTGAAAGTTATGCCCGTTTCCGTGAATGGGTGTAATGTGGCAATCATTTGGATGAAGTGACGAAGCAACACATCCTGGACCGGATCGTCCCCTTTAGCTCGTGGGCTCCTCCTTGGTTCGCACACGCCGGATCGCTCCCATCAGCTCGCCCACGGTTGGATCACCTCCCCTCGGATCGGACTTCTGCATTACGATCTGACCTGCTCTGCGTCAGCTTCAGCACTCGAGCACCACGACCACTCCAACTCATCACCACTGAACCACCGGCTCGGCTCGCCCTATGTGACCACGACCCGACCCCCAAACCTTCTCCTGCGCAGCTTGTTCTAACCTATTCTCAAAGCTATTCGCTCTCCTATTTTCCCGGATCGGGTGCCATGTACCCCATCACGAACCGGTCTTCCCAGAAGCTCCTCTTCGCCTATAAATACACCATTTGAAGGCATTTTCAAGGATTTTTGGGGCTCTAACTCCTTACGTCTTCCACCATTGCTCTCTGCAGAACGTTTTCAGCAGCAAAGGAGCCAAATTCCACATTATAACACGAGGATTTCGTGTATATTCTTATGATTTCTTATCTCTATTCATTGTAAACACGAGGATTTCGTGTATAAACCGAGAGAATTTGTAACACCCCACCTCCATTAGGGTCACTCACAAAGGGAATGCACTTGCTTTGGTGGAGTATTATCTAGGTAAACATACACAGAAATATTATAAGACAGAACATATAAAACAGCGGAAGAAGAACCAAATTTCATTGCTTTAAAATCTAGAAAGGTCTAAAGCCTTTTACATCAAAATGCCATTAAATCCGTTACATCGAAATCTGTCTTGCAATAGTAAAGAAGCATAAAACCATAGTCATAAATCATTCCCCAAGTAAAACAGTAAAGCAAAGCAAGCCAAGAGGAATCCAAGCAGCACATGAAAGAGCCTTGGAGCTTGGTAAGATCCGAACTAAGCTGTATTCCCACCCTGCGAACCTGGGGGGGGGGGGGGGAACGAAAGAAAAAGAGGCGAAACAAACTGGGTCAGTCATAAAGACTGAGTAAGTCCTAGTGGCTTTCAGCATAAAAACAGGTAAAGATAACATGGCATGAATAAAGTGAAAGTAAACATAAGCAAGACGACCAGATAGCTACAGGCACGATAACTAAGAATAACATCATAGGCTTTCTGTCATGTATAACATTGCAAGGTTCCCATTCAAGATTTCTATCAAGCATCGCAAGAATTCTATCAAGCACCGCAAGATTTCTCTGCTTCACCATTAAAACGATATCTATTTGCTCTGCACCACCTAACTAGTGTCCCAACTAGTAATCTATATAAAATGATAAAATCATAACGTGATCCCAATCCCCAAAATTAAGGTTGCTTTCACGTGAACATCTATTTATTTATTACCTAGACCTAATCTAGGGTTTTCTATCGAGCGCTTCCTAGATTCAAACAGGATTTATGCCACCTAGGGATTATGCTACCTATTGAACACTTCTCGGATTTAGGGTTTATGCCACCTAGGTCCAACCTAGGGATTATGCTACCTACGTGTGTCATATGGCCCCCAATGATTTGTAGATACCTATGCTGGTCCCACCATGGGGTGTATCAAGACCCATGGTGGCGGCCTGACGCAATTTTAGAAGGCATAGGTTATACTATTGGTTCCCCCAGTGCCCTGTTTGTCTGCTCCGAAGTGTGTGCACGCCCGCACTCCGTTAGAACCTACACTGTTGCACCCACCGCCGTCGCTTTGACCGCTTACAATCAGCCCAGTAATCGTGCCCCACCCTGCCTAGTTCCAGGGTACCGTGATACATCTAGTGGGTTACTGCTGAAATGGGTCCTTGTTACTAGGGTTTCCTACTGGTTAAGTTTGTAGGCCTATATATACAGATATTAACCACCTTCCAGTGATGTACTTATCCCGCCGATTCAAGCATGCTTATTAATGGTTAAGTTTGTGGGCCTATATTTACTAATATTACCCACAAACCCGATATGTACTTAATCCTCTCCGTCCATCACGTTAAGTTGGTTAAGTGTTTTCTCTTGTTTTACTTAACCCTACCACACATCATGTTATATCGGTTAAGTGTTGTTCCTTGTGTTACTTAACCCTACCGCAAGTCTTGTTATACTGGCTAAGTGTTCTCCCTTGTGTTAACTTAACCCCACCGCATGTCATGTCATATTGGTTAAGTGTACATTGACTTAGCCCACCTACTTATCATGTTGTGACAGTAAGTGTTACCCTTTGTTGTTTACTTAACCTTACCACACATCACATTATATTGGTTAAGTGCATGTTAACTTAACCCCATCCACCAGTCATATTATAATGGTTAAGTGTTACCCTCGTGTGTTTACTTAACCCTACCACGCATCAGGTTATATCGATTGGGTGTTATCAACCTATTCAAGTTAGCCCAACCCATCCGCTAGTCATGTTATAACGGTTAAGTGTCATTAGCCTAGCCATGTTACTTAACCCACCCATTCATATCATATTGGTTAAGTGTCACTAGTCTAGTCATATTACTTAACCCACCCATTGGTCTGATTAACAATTATGTTGGTTGAGCCTACATTTATAAGTTTTACATGTTCTTAACTCATACCGATTTGGTCCATATTTACATGTCAAATTTCCATGTCATCCCACCTAACCCTCTAACCATACCCACGTCTTATTATGGTTAGTATTCCTTAATCCATTCATTATGACGAACAAATCGTGACCTCTCACATTAGACCGTGCATTTTGTGGCCACTGGATTTGCCGGGCGGTTCCGGGCAGATTTACACCACAAACTGGGTCTAACCTCGTGTCGTAAACTGTTCTCCTACAATTTGGCCTTCGACCTCTCACATTAGACTGACACTTTGTGGCTACTGGATTTGCCGGGCGGTTCCGGGCAGATGTACACAACAAACTGAGTCTAACCTCGTGTCTAAGGTTCATTAATGGTCGTATTTCACCGAAAACCCCAATACCAGTTCATGTGTTTAACATATAGGAATGTTCATGGTTCACGTTTTTGCCCCCAAAACGTATTCCTAAATTATTACCATAATTCACTATAAGGTTATGCCAAGTTATAGCCTTTTATACACAATACATGCCAATTACCCAAAAACCCAACTTAGGCGCGTTCATATTAAACCTCTACTAAGTCATAAATTATCATATATGTTTCAACTCCAAATTTTACATAATTAACATATGCCCAAGTTCTAGATTACATGTAAATTTTACATATGCCCAATTCCTACCAAATTTACATATGTTCAATTCATGTCGTTTTACATGTATGCCAACTTTATGCCAATTTACACATATACCAAGTTTCATGCCGCTTTACATATGTCAAGATTCATGATTTACATGTTTACAAAGCTAGGCCCAATTTACATAGATCAAGTCTTATCCCCAAAATTTCATGTATACTACGTTTACACCAATTTACTCATAACATATTCTAGCCATATTACATATATCAAGATCCATGCCAAATTATATATATATATATATATATATATATATATCAAGATCCATATCAAATTATATATGCCAATCCCCATTCTTGCAATTACCATTATAATGACAATACCCAAATATCAAGTTTCACGTTAATGGTAGTAATACCCAAATATCCAATTTTTATGTTATGCCATCAATTCCACCAAACACATATATTCCACTAGGCAATATTCCAATATTTCCCCCGTATACCATCGCACGTATATCATAGTTTAGGCCTAGGTCCGAAATTGACCTAGGTTCATCAAAAGAAAATAAATAGGGGAAGATAGAATTTTGCATAAAAATAAGATCAGAGAGAAAAACATCATCATAGGCATGAAGATTACAACTTGATAATAATATCAACATGAATTGAGAAAACTGCTTTACAACAGGCTGAATAGATCATGAACTTGACATGAGAATAAAGATAGACAAGTCTCAAAAACTCAAGATTCAAGAAGCAACAGAAATAGGTCTGAATAGATAAACATACTTAGATCCAATTCCACTTTATTTCATGTCCATATTATAATTAAATGTTTAAATGTAAAAGTAACTAGCACTTACAGAGCATGGCTAGTGAATTAGGAACTGAATTTGTCATAGAACGTTGTTGATTTATTGTCTTGAATCATTGTAGAAGCTTAAATCTTCGAATTGGATTGTGTATGAAAGCGTAAGAAATTGATTAGAGACGGCGACCATGATCAAGAGGTATTTTAGCAGCATAATGGTGTAAGAATGATTTGATATGAATTAGGTTAGGTCTAAGGGTGTTTTTATAGGTGTAGCAACTAGTTTAGGCCCTTAGATTAACCCTAGAATCAATCTGGACCATCAAAACATGTCTTAGGCTTCAAAAATGAGTTCTGGGTCAAAACAGGCCGACCTGTAAGGGGGGGAGGTCGACACTATGGTCGACCTGGGGGTAGGTCGACCCTATGGTCGACACTATGGTCGACCTAGGGGGAAGGGGTAGGTCGACCCTATGGTCGACCCCCTGGTCCAGTGCTGCCTGAAAACTGCTGAAAATTGTACAGGCCATAACTTCTTCATCCGGACTCCGATTTTCGAAAACTCGGACTCTATTTCATGTAAAATTTCAAGACGAACGCAATGGCGTAACCCGTTTCCCCTGATTCTAACTTTAAAATTTAATTCTACCTTGATTTCTTGTTTTAACATGATATAAAAATACAGGTTGTTACATTCTCCCCTCCTTAAAGGATTTCATCCCCGAAATCTTCAAGTTAAGAAGAATGTGTCCTACCATCCAATCATCCATCTACTCAATCATCAATCACAGGAATCCATTGTCCTTAAGAGATTTCTAATGCTGTATGAACATATGCAGAAAGTGTGTGTATATGTTCCTTGTCTAATGCAAATGATCAGGCCTGATTGATCTTCTCAATGCAAAATATGTTTAGTGCTATGAATCCAACATGTATGCAAATAGTCCTAGTCACATAAATGCTATATGTGTGCACAAACATCCATCCATATGCATCATCCATATGATAACACATCCAATTTCATCCATAAACAAGTATAAACACTCATGCATATGCAATATAGAAATGTGTCTGAGCCGATCTAGTGCCTAATGTGTGTTCATTCATCCACGAGCAACAACTAACAACCACTTGCAACCACTTGCAACCATCAACCCTAACATGTCTCAAACACATGTTTACATCCATTAGTTCCTACCTAAAGGTATAACCGAATGATAGAAGCAAGTAAAGAAAAACTTTGTACCCTAAACACCAGCCCAAAACCAATATATATGATTCTAGGAAACCAAGCATGATAAACTCCTTTTAGGTCGCAAGAAATCCCTTCCTTAAACCAACCCGTATCCTATAAAACACAAAGAGTTTAGTCAACCCAACGGACACCCTCAAGCCCCAAAATGTATTACTAACAGACGAGTCATGCTCTCTATGGGGTTTCTAACAGAAATGGGATTGAGAATAGGATCGAGAGGATATACTTGAAAGATAGCATGCAACTAAGCTCTACATGAAAAGAGGGATCAAGGATATACTCTTAAAAAGAGATATGATGTGCGTATCTAGTCTTCAATCTTCTAAGTCACATTTCCTTGAGCTTAATTCCATTGTGCTTTGTCCGTCTTTAACTTCGTAATTTGTTAATTCTTGTTTCCAAAATATGAGTTGGAACTCATTTCACTATTGCCTCTCATCCCATTTTCCCTTATCCTCCTTCTAGTATACTCGGCTCAAACATAACTGTGTACTCATGGTTTCATGCAAGCTCTCTAAAATTCACTAGTGAATCTCGGATCTCGTTAACTTACTAGAAGGTATTCCACATAAATGAATCTTCTCTTGAAAACAAACAAATGCCAACCATGTTGTCAAATGTACTTACTAAGGTGATTTTCTATGACTCATGCATAAGCGAAATGAACCATTCGCCTTAGTGGCGAACACTACTCGAGCGGATCAATAAATGTATCATGAGATTCTAGGTAACTAAGCATGGCAGAACCCTAAGGGTTACACTAGACTTCGAGGGCATTACTGGGGCAAGTCAAGAGTCTAACTACCCTCTTTTCATACTCGAGAATGGTTATCATTTCTGGATAACCACTGCATCCCTAGAAACAACCCATAGCCCAAAAACATAAGCATTACTTCTAAACTCAACACCTAGCATAGACATTCTCAAATCCAAACAAGTCATGAATAAATGAGCCGATTCCCTAATAGGATTTGAGAATAAAATGGGATCCTCTACTACGCTAGTACTAAGGTGCAGAGACTCAACTATCGAAGCAGAATTAAGAGGATGCGATGTACAAAACAAAGTTCCCACGGTATGATAGAAAAGAGAAGCTAAACCTTTAATGGAAACGTTACCACCTCTCTTAGGTACGCTAGTAGTGAGAGCATACAATTGCCCTCTCGACGATCTTGTTCTTTGCCCTTGTCCTTGTCCTATAATACTTAATTACATGTCCCTTTTTGCCATACTAAAGATATTCTCTCTTGTCATGGGTTTTTATATTTTTTTTCACTTCGCCTCTTTCCTTTCACCTTTTTCCTCTTCGTGGATTAAGCTATATCAACAAGTTTCTCATCCTTAGACTTGTGTTCTTTCTCCTCGTTCCTACTATCCTTGTATAGCTTGTTGAAAAGTTTCTCGAAAGCTACTTCCATCGCACGACAACCCTACAAAGCTTGAGATAAGATTAGTCGCAAGTAAAACTACTGCGGCTACATATGGAAGTTGGACCCTACTTTGCCCTCCGACATGTGTCGCATGCCTACAAACTATGGTGAAAAAGAAAGAGAGAAGAAACTCAAGGAGAGAATCAAAAGATAGTGCATATGGCTTTGGGGAATATGCCTTTCGTAAAACAAAACTTTTCTTTAGTAAAATGCTTCTTTGTAAATGTTTTGAAAATAATTTCAGAAGGTTTTTTAAAAGCTTTTGCCTAGTCTGGTAACCTTCTGCTCTGATACCAAATGTAACACCCCACCTCCGCTAGGGTCACTCACAAAGGGAATGCACTAGCTTTGGTGGAGTATTATCTAGGTAAACACACATAGAAATATTACAAGACAGAACATATAAAACAGCGGAAGAAGAACCAAATTTCATTGCTTTAAAATCTAGAAAGGTCTAAAGCCTTTTACATCTAAATGCCATTAAATCCATTACATCGAAATCTGTCTTGCAATAGTAAAGACGCATAAAACCATAGTCATAAATCATTCCCCAAGTAAAACAGTAAAGCAAAGCAAGCCAAGAGAAATCCAAGCAGCACATGAAAGAGCCTTGGAGCTTGGTAAGATCCGAACTAAGCTGTATTCCCACCCTGCAAACCTTGGGGGGGGGGGGGGAGGACGAAAGAAAAGGAGGCGAAACAAACTGGGTCAGTCATAAAGACTGAGTAAGTCCTAGTGGCCTTCAGCATAAAAATAGGTAAAGATAACATGGCACGAATAAACTGAAAGTAAACATAAGCATGACGACAAGCTACAGGCACGATAACTAAGAATAACATCATAGGATTTCTGTTATGTATAACATTGCAAGGTTCCCATTCAAGATGAACTAAGTATAGTTTCGCAAGATTTCTATCAAGCATCGCAAGATTTTTCTGCTTCACCATTAAAATGATATCTATTTGCTCTGCACCACCTAACTAGTGTCCCAACTAGTAATCTATATAAAATGATAAAATCATAACGTGATCCCAATCCCCGAAATTAAGGTTGCTTTCACGTGAACATCTATTTATTTATTACCTAGACCAAATCTAGGGTTTTCTATCGAGCGCTTCATAGATTCAACCAGGATTTATGCCACCTAGGTCCAACCTAGGGATTATGCTACCTATTGAACACTTCTCGGATTTAGGGTTTATGCCACCGAGGTCCAACCTAGGGATTATGCTACCTACGTGTGTCATATGGCCCCCAATGATTTGTAGATACCTATGCTGGTCCCACCATGGGGTGTATCAAGACCCATGGTGGCGGCCCGATGCAATTCTAGAAGGCATAGGTTATACTACTGGTGCCCCCAGTGCCCTGTTTGTCTGCTCCGAAGTGTGTGCACGCCCGCACTCCGTTAGAACCTACACTGTTGCACCCACCGCCGTTGCTTTTACCGCTTACAATCAGCCCAATAATCATGCCCCAACCTGCCTAGTTCCAGGGTACCGTGATACATCTAGTGGGTTACTGCTGAAATGGGTCCCTGTTACTAGGGTTTCCTACTGGTTAAGTTTGTAGGCCTATATATACAGATATTAACCACCTTCCAGTGATGTACTTATCCCGCCGATTCAAGCATGCTTATTAATGGTTAAGTTTGTGGGCCTATATTTACTAATATTACCTACCAACCCGATATGTACTTAACCCTCTCCGTCCATCACGTTAAGTTGGTTAAGTGTTTTCTCTTGTTTTACTTAACCCTACCACACATCATGTTATATCGGTTAAGTGTTGTTCCTTGTGTTACTTAACCCTACCGCAAGTCTTGTTATACTTGCTAAGTGTTCTCCCTTATGTTAACTTAACCCCACCGCATGTCATGTCATATTGGTTAAGTGTACATTGACTTAGCCCACCTACTTATCATGTTGTGACAGTTAAGTGTTACCCTCTGTTGTTTACTTAACCTTACCACACATCACATTATATTGGTTAAGTGCATGTTAACTTAACCCCATCCACTAGTCATATTATAATGGTTAAGTGTTACCCTCGTGTGTTTACTTAACCCTACCACGCATCAGGTTATATCGATTGGGTGTTATCAACCTATTCAAGTTAGCCCAACCCATCCGCTAGTCATGTTATAACGGTTAAGTGTCATTAGCCTAGCCATGTTACTTAACCCACCCATTCATATCATATTGGTTAAGTGTCACTAGTCTAGTCATATTACTTAACCCACCCATTGGTCTGATTAACAATTATGTTGGTTGAGCCTACATTTATAAGTTTTACATGTTCTTAACTCATACCGATTTGGTCCATATTTACATGTCAAATTTCCATGTCATCCCACCTAACCCTCTAACCATACCCATGTCTTATTATGGTTAGTATTCCTTAATCCATTCATTATGACGAACAAATCATGACCTCTCACATTAGACCGTGCATTTTGTGGCCACTGGATTTGCCGGGCGGTTCCGGGCAGATTTACACCACAAACTGGGTCTAACCTCGTGTCGTAAACTGTTCGCCTACAATTTGGCCTTCGACCTCTCACATTAGACTGACACTTTGTGGCTACTGGATTTGCCGGGCGGTTCCGGGCAGATGTACACCACAAACTGAGTCTAACCTCGTGTCTAAGGTTCATTAATGGTCGTATTTCACCCAAAACCCCAATACCAGTTCATGTGTTTAACATATAAGAATGTTCATGGTTCATGTTTTTGCCCCCAAAACGTATTCCCAAATTATTACCATAATTCACTATAAGGTTATGCCAAGTTATAGCCTTTTATTTACAACACATGACAATTACCCAAAAACCCAACTTAGGCGCGTTCATATTAAACCTCTACTAAGTCATAAATTATCATATATGTTTCAACTCTAAATTTTACATAATTAACATATGCCCAAGTTCTAGATTACATGTAAATTTTACATATGCCCAATTCCTACCAAATTTACATATGTTCAATTCATGCCATTTTACATGTACGCCAACTTTATGCCAATTTACACATATACTAAGTTTCATGCCACTTTACGTATGTCAAGATTCATGATTTACATGTTTACAAAGCTAGGCCCAATTTACATAGATCAAGTTTTATCCCCAAAATTTCATGTATACTACGTTTACACCAATTTACTCATAACAAGTTCTAGCCAAATTACATATATCAAGATCCATGCCAAATTATATATATATATATATATATATATATATATATATATATATATATCAAGATCCATATCAAATTATATATGCCAATCCCCATTCTTGCAATTACCATTATAATGACAATACCCAAATATCAAGTTTCACGTTAATGGTAGTAATACCCAAATATCCAATTTTTATGTTATGCCATCAATTCCACCAAACACATATATTCCACTTGGCAATATTCCAATATTTCCCCCGTATACCATCGCACGTATATCGTAGTTTAGGCCTAGGTCCGAAATTGACCTAGGTTCATCAAAAGAAAACAAATAGGGGAAGATAGAATTTTGCATAAAAATAAGATCAGAGAGAAAAACATCATCATAGGCATGAAGATTACAACTTGATAATAATATCAACATGAATTGAGAAAACTGATTTACAACAGGCTGAATAGATCATGAACTTGACATGAGAATAAAGATAGACAAGTCTCAAAAACTCAAGATTCAAGAACCAACAGAAATAGGTCTGAATAGATAAACATACTTAGATCCAATTCCACTTTATTTCATGTCCATATTATAATTAAATGTTTAAATCTAAAAGTAACTAGCACTTACAGAGCATGCTAGTGAATTAGGAACTGAATTTGTCATAGAACGTTGTTGATTTATTGTCTTGAATCATAGTAGAAGCTTAAATCTACGAATTGGATTGTGTATGAATGCTTAAGAAATTGATTAGAGACGGCGGCCATGATCAAGAGGTATTTTAGCAGCATAATGGTGTAAGAATGATTTGATATGAATTAGGTTAGGTCTAAGGGTGTTTTTATAGGTGTAGCAACTAGTTTAGGCCCTTAGATTAACCCTAGAATCAATCTGGACCATCAAAACATGTCTCAGGCTTCAAAAATGAGTTCTGGGTCAAAACAGGCTTCAAAAACCCGTTTCCCCTGATTCTGACTTTAAAATTTAATTCTGCCTTGATTTCTTGTTATAACATGTTATAAAAATACGGGTTGTTACAAAATTGTACTTGTAATTTCCTAGGATTTAAGAAGAGATAAAGTGGACGTAGGCTTGGTTTGAGCTGAATCACTATAAAAACTTCGTGTGCCTCCTCTTTATTTACTTTTTCCTGCTCTTCTGTGATCTATGAACTGCAATTGGGTGTTCGGCCCAAATTTTGGTCTAACATTTTGGCGCGCCAGGTAGGGGGCACGTGACAACTTCAATTTCTGCTTGGATTTTTTGGCTATTGGATAAATGGCAATCAAAAGGAAGAAGACTGGAACTTCCTCTCATGCTGAGGATGTTGACGCTGAAGACACAAGGAACGAGGCAAGCCAGGAAGCTTCCTCTCATGGAGATCCTTCTGCATACTTGACCAGAGACGAGATGGACGGAGTTCTCACTGAACTGAGAGATCAGATGGCACGACAAGATGATCTCCTTCAGAAACAACAGGAAATGATCAACCAATTCTTCGCTCGGATGGATGGAAGGACGAGCAATGCTCAAGTCATTGGAAATGAAGCCACAGAAGCGGCTCGGGCATCACATAGACTAGGGGGAAACCCCCTCGTTATTGGAAATGCACAGCGACCGACTTCAGCTACAGATCGGATGGTACTGGAGCGCAAACTCTCACTCAACTGCAACAGGGATCGGCTCATGACAGGCCACCAGCACCGGGTCGGATCGCCCCTCCTCCATTCGCTCCCCACGAACCACGATCCGTCCTTCACCAAGCTTCCTCACGAACCGACCCCATCGAATCGGATCGGGTCGCCACCCTCGATCCGCGATCCCCAGGCAACAGCTCACCAGCAGCTTCTGTTCTCTCCTGCACTCAACGCTGGGGGCACCAGCTCTGATTTTGGTAGTTTGCAACAGCTTTTTGAAGGCAATCGACTTGTTGATCTGATTCAACGCCTCTTGAGAGGCCGCACCTATCAGAATGACGTGGATGACGTCAACCACAACCCATTCACTCAAGAAATCTGGAATTCCCGCAATCCCCCCGGATTTCAAACTTCCACAACTGGAGCCTTATAACGGCAGGACGGATCCTACCGTACACCTGATGCGCTACAAACGGCGTATGGAAGTTCAATCGACGTCGGAAAAAGTCATGGCTAAGTGTTTTCCCCTCTTTTTGACTGACATACAGCCATGTGGATTCAGCAACTAGAAACGGAATCGATCATTAGCTGGAATATGTTGGTCGCTCGCTTCCTTGAACAGTTTCGGGTCCATATCGCACGACCCAAGAACGTCATGTCACTCACCACAATCAAGCAGAGGCATAGAGAAACTTTGCGTTCCTTTCTGGAAAGATTCAATGTTGCAGCAGCATCAGTTGATCGCCCTGAACAATCGATGGTACTGATGGCAGCGGTATCCGGCATTCTGGATAACATGGAATTCAAGAAATCTTTGTACCGAGACCCACCACGGAATCTCGGCGAATTCTACCTTGCAGCAGATAGATTTCTGCGGGAAGAAGATGCAACCTCCGAAAAGAAAGTTCTCGACATCAACATGGTTAAAGACGAAGAACCGTCCGATTCTGGAAATGGCGAAGGAAAAGCCGCCGTTAGGAATGACCGCAACACTCAGCCCCGGAGAGGGCCCAGATATGAAAAGTACACTGAACTCAATGCCCCACTCTCAGACATCTATCTGGACACGAGCGGTGCTATCTCCTACCCAAAGCCTCCCAGGAGGGAGCCATCACAAAGAGAATGCGATTCTGGAAAGCACTGCATATTCCACGATATGGACGAACACGACACAAATGACTGGAGGCATCTTCGTGATTTGATTGAGGAACGGGTTAGACATGGAAAGATGCCCGACTATGTGAAACCACCAATAGTGCCTGCACCTGCGCTACCACCTCCTGCCCCCCGGAGAGGGAAGGACCCTGGATCGAGCTCTCGTGGGCTCATCATCAACTAATCTGGATGAGGTCAGCTTTCATTTTCTGCATTTCTTAGGCTTTAAGATTTGTTTTTCCTTTCATTAGGTTCTCCGATTGGTTGAATCGGAGTACAAACGTACGGGTTTAGGATGTAGCCCCAAAGCGTGCTCTAGACTTGGTGTCAAACCGATCAGGATTTGATTTGGTTTTGCATTTTGAATTGAATAAGGAAGGACTTTCCAAGCATGGATTATGTTTGGAGAATTTAAGTATCTTGTCAGGATGTGGCACGACCCTCAACTTCAGTTAAAGTATGGCTTATAATTATTATGGAACTCTAGGTATGGATTATGCCTAGGGATGGGCTATCTTGTCAGGCTGTGGCAAGCATAGCTCAATTTTAGGTCTGAGTATGGATTATACTCACTTTGGACTCCTAAGTAGGGATTATACTTAGGAATGACAAATGGTCTTGTCAGGATGTGACAAAAGAAATCGGGTATGGATTATACTCGGTTTGAACTCCAGGGTATGGATTATGCCCTGCAAATGGTCTTGTCAAGATGTGACAAAAGAAATCGGGTATGGATTATACTCGATTTGGACTTTTAGGTGTGGATTATGCCTGGAAATGATGGCCCTTGCCAGGATTTGGCAAGATGACTCAAACGTCCCTTGAGTATGGTTTATGCTCATTAGACGCCGAAGCATGGTTTATGCTCAGAAAATTTGAACAATATCACCAGGATTTGGCACGTTTGTTTCTCCTTTATCTCTTTACAGAACACATCTTCCTTCAACCAGCAAGATATGTTCTGAGGGGCAAACTTTTTGACACACTTTTTGGTAAAAGCTGTCACACTGAATATCTGGATTGCGTCGCGCTCGGATATGGAGAACATCGTCAGAAGACAGGCAGCGATTTGGTCAAAGTCGCATCACGAACAAAGAAGGGCCCGAAACTCCTATCAGACGGCCTCTTTTGGGCCCGAAAACAACGATTACAAAGCTGATCTCGTAACTCTTGTAGATCTATGAATTAGCTTCAGTTTGAGCTTTGGTTTGGCTCAATCAGACTTACGATTTGAAAGTTATGCCGGTTTCCGTGAACGGGTGTAATATGGCAATCATTTGGATGAAGTGACGAAGCAACACCTCCTGGACCGGATCGCCCCCTTTAGCTCGTGGGCTCCTCCTTGGTTCGCATACGCTGGATCGCTCCCATCAGCTCGCCCACGATTGGATCGCCCCCCCTCGGATCACACTCCTGCATCATGATCCGACCTGCTATGCGTCAGCTTCAGCACTCGAGCACCACGACCACTCCAACTCGTCACCACTGAACCACCGGCTCGGCTCGCCCTATGTGACCACGACCCAACCCTCAAACCTTCTCCTGCGCAGCTTGTTCTGACCTATTCTCAAGGCTATTCGCTCTCCTATTTTCCCGGATCGGGTGCCACGTACCCCATCACTAACCGGTCTTCCAAGAAGCTCCTCTACGCCTATAAATACACCATTTGAAGGCATTTTCAAGGATCTTTGGGGCTCTAACTCCTTATGTCTTCCACCATTGCTCTCTGCAGATCATTTTCAGCAGCAAAGGAGCCAAATATCACATTATAGCATGAGGATTTCGTGTATATTCTTATGATTTCTTACCTCTTTTCATTGTAAACACGAGGATTTCGTGTATAAACCGAGAGAATTGTACTTGTAACTTCTTAGGATTTAAGAAGAGATAAAGTGGACGTAGGCTTGGTTTGAGCCGAACCACTATAAAAACTTCATGTGTCTCCTCTTTATTTACTTTTTTCTGCTTTTCTGTGATCTGTGAACTGCAATTGGGTGTTAGGCCCAAATTTTGGTCTAACAAGTAACAACCAACCACATCAATAATTTCAGAAAATTATTCCTCCACATCAAAATATAATTTCGAGTAAAATTATTTCATTTACCCATTTTAAAACAATACTGTATCAAATTGCTTTGTTCAAGTGTTTAGAAACACTTATTGATACAGCTGTACATCCTGTATCGACCAAAATTCATAAACTACTCAAAAAGTCATTCAACACAATATAATTTTTTTTATAACACTAACAAGTATACTCTCTCATATATATACATATACACTCAAACTCAATCTAGGGTATAGTAACCCCGTCTCTATTAAGTTACGCCACAACAAGGTTAACGGTTCACCTTCTGCTCTAATACCAACTTTAGCGGTCTAACTTTTCTATACAATTTAAGCAGAAATTTTACCAAACATGTCCTACTCAAAAGCACATGAAGGTTGATTGTTGGAGGAATGAATTTAGATGGTGAGAAGAAGAAAGAAATGTTAGAATAAATAAAGAAGAAGAAAAACATCAACACTAGAGAAGCATAATATCTCACAGCGGAACGAATAAAATATAACAGCTAAATACTCTTTGCACAAAGTGAAAACTATATATATATATATATATATATATATATGATTACATAACCATAATACACAATTAGATCATACTATAAAACACACACAACACAAATAAATTAATACCATAAAATATGGGAATACGTCTCGACTCCGGATCCTCTCCTGAAGCTCCAAGCAAAATAGTTGCAACTTGGAAATGTACTTGGTCTGGAATCAAAATAACCTGGATCAGTCTGGAATACTTTCAAGTATAAATCTCATATCATAAACAACTTGCTTAACTTTTAGAAATCCTTTAAAAGAATGGAACTCTTGTAAAATACGACCAAACATAAACATAACATGTGCTTTTCCCATATGATAACCAAATTAATTTTTATTATAAATTCAACTATATTATAATAATGTCCAACAATCCACAAGTAAAATAGAAATATAGCCGAAAATCTTACATCTCATGTTTGAACATAGTTAGTTGTGTATTGGAGTTTGCATTTCCAAACAATACTAGGTGAGGGACTACCTACAGTCAGTGTCCTCTAGAGATAAAACAACGGGATTCAACAAGAACATCTTGCAACCCAGCCACACTAAACTGGCTACTCATTCAATTTGAGTGTACCGAGTATATCACCACCACGGTTGGGTTCAACAATCGTATCATTCCAAAGCATACAAAAAAGGGACAACCAACTTCTCTAGATAAGGTGATGATATACCCTAATGGGTATGACCCACATAACTCTGCTGCTTGCCCAATTTTAGTTATTTCCATCTTGATGAGGCTTGAGGCTACAATTACTTTTTTGGATATCACATTCAAACTTTGAATGCCACATTGTTAGATCCGCCAATCACTCATTGATTTGCAAAAATATACCCTGAGTGTTAAGCTAAGAGAAGTTACCTTGTCCACCATCATACTTGGTATATTTGTAAAAACCAATGTACATTATCTTAGAAAATACTCTGTCGGACATTCGTTCATACAAGTGATGTATAAGTATATTCACACTTCATATCTGGGTCAAACAATACCAAGTGATGTATTGTTTACTAAAAAACCCAACAGTTTATTAAATTTCTAAACCTTGAAAAAAAAGTTGCAATATCCCTCTATGGAAATAATAATTTATTTCCAAATTCATTACCATTTAAAACTAATGTCATCCCTTAGATTATAAAGAAGTCATTCAAGTTGGGGCACTTAATTTACCTCTCAGAACTTGACTCAACAACGTTCTTATATTAAGATAAATAAAAGTTTGTAACTCAAAATCTGATAATCATTTGTCATATCACGCAAATCTTATTTACTATTCCATTTAAAAAATGGTTTTACAAACCAATACTTACATTTGAAAAATAATCAATTTAATTATTATTAATTAAAAATAATAATTAACTTCATCATTAACCAAAGTAGCAATGGTTGACTTCTTTATTAACTAGGATAGAATAGTTAACCCCTTTTAAAAGTTATTAAAATAAGAATTAACTTTAGTAATAATAAACAACTCGATAATTACCTTTAAAAAAATTAATTTAAAGATTAATTAATTTTTAGTAATCCCTATTAAGTTTAAACAACTATTTTTTAAAACTATTTCTTTTAAATTAATTGATAACAATTTAGTCTAATAACTAATTAAACAGTTGACATAGTCAACTTGAAAATAGAGTTAACTTGTTAAATAATTTACACTAATCCTTCCTCTTAAATTAATTAATAATATAATTAATTTAATAATATCACTTAATTGTTTCATAGAAACAATTATCCCTAAGAAAACAACTCTAATCCTTTTTGATTTCATGGTAACGGAGCCAAATCCCCTTCCCGCCCAGTCCCATCAAAACCCAAGCCATCCTCTTTCCTCTGACACCACGCCGCCTAACACTCACCCTAACCTACCGCTACCTAAATGTTCTCCAGACCCTATAGATAACCCATCCTCCTCTACCGACCCAGCTTCCTCGCAACCATCTATAAACATCACCAAATCTAACCCTAGCAAAGCACCTCTTAAATAAGCTTGGACTAATCCTAACCTCTTTCACCACCTACCGCGCAATGTAGGTCAGTACAAGCCTGTTCAGATGGTAATAGAATACATAGGAGACAAGATGGTACCAACTGAATTCATAATCAAAGCAGGAACATAAGTGTGGAAAAACTATGTGGTTGGTTTCTTCCTTGACAAACCGCTATCATGCATGTTAGCCTACTTTGTGAACTAGGCTACACAAAGATAAAAGATTAAAGAATGAAGATCACTCACTCAAAGAATCGGGTCGGATCAGAGTGCATTTGGTCAAGACAAAAGGCACTAAGTGAAGAAAAAGGGGAGACAGGTCGATCCGGATCGGTTCAGTCAAATCCGATCCACCTTCCAATTGGAGTATTTCCGATCCGATCCCAGGCTCCTGAAATTGTAGAAACTATGCCCACTTTCCCTTAAGAATCGGAGCGGTTATACCCACGTTCTCCCCATGTTCACAACTAACCTGATGCGCTGTCGCTATCATATCCAATCCGAACCCGATAGTAACGGGATGGGCGCTACGTGGATCCGAACCGAAGCCGTTTCATGAGCATTTTTCACCTATAAATACACCCCAAGGCACATCTCAAAGGATCTTTTGGCATTTTCAGAGTTGAAATCCCTTTGAGAACCGAATTCCATCACCATTTTCATATTGCAATCATCTTATAAAGTACATTTCAGAGAGAATTGAGTGAATCAATTATGATGTGAGTGAAAGTGAGTAAGAATCATTGTTGTATCTACATTCAACTCATCAATATAAAAAGTAGAAAGCGGACATAAGCTATTTAACTCCGAACCACTATAAGTTGTGCGTTTTCTTCATTTTTAATTTCATTTCATCAGAAATTATTCCTAGTTTGGGTGTTAGAGCCATTTTTGGATCTAACATTTTGGTGCTTTCACTGAGAAATCTTTGAATTCTTCGCTTTTTGAGATTATCGTTCTACTATTTGGACCTTCAGGTTCAAAGAAGTCAATCCTTTGTTTCTGACACTTTCAAGCATTTTCTGATTAATAATTGAAAGATTGGACATTATGGCTAAAGGAAAAGGAAAAGAAGTGCAAGGCGCTAGGGGGAACGATGCTAGAGAAGATCAACAAGCCATCGTGTTGACGAGGTCGCGGGGACAAAGCTCTGGACAAACCCGATCCAAGAAGGACGTTCCAAACCGAACTGACCAGGAGAATCTGAACCGATCAGGAAGTACTAGAGCTGCTCAGACCCCTCCGAACCGAATCACCCCTGACACCCTGCTCCGATTCGAACCGGATGAAGCTAAAGCTGGTACTTCTACTCGAGCACCTACCAATGTTCCAATGTTGGCCGCGACAACTGGTGATCAACCTGCTCCATCCATGCCCATCACGCACCGGGATTTTTCGCGTTTTCTTGACATGCTGGAGAGTATTAGAAATGCATTGGAAGCCCATAAACATGAAAGTCTTCGCATGCAAGAGAACATGATCGCCATGAGTAGGGAACTCAATGAACTCCGAAGGCAAAAGACACCTTCCCAACACGCCGCCATGCTGCAGATTATTCATCTTCTTCAGATGAAGGACGTCCTCGTGAAAGAAGGCCGCTTGAGTGACCTCAAAATCTTGATCAGTTGACCTTTGGATCTTTAGGATCCCATGAAGATGCGGCTCGTGTGTTAGGACCTGATGACCCGAGCCTGCAAGAGCCTATGTTGCTACCCATGCGCAGATCCCACGTTCTACCTAGGGATCCTAATATTACTAATCCTACGCAATAACAACTTCTCCAACCCCTTCCTCCTGAGATCAACCTGGAGCATAGGGAGCAATGTAGAGAAACCGCCGCTAGAAATAGAAATTTATCCCCTAATCAAGAACCCAGGGGTAGTCCGAAAATCATACCTAGATAACCTGTGCAAATGTTAACAAATGCCGATGTGTGGGTAATGGTGCGTCAGATCATGTCCGAAAGCCAACGATACACTAATGAGGACTGGGGCATTGAGCGAAGTCATACTCCCTTCACAGATGATATATTGGACTTCCAGTTCCCCCGGCGATTCAACTTGCCACAGGTGGATCGATATTCAGGGAGAACGGACCGAGGACAGCATTTGATGAGGTATGCATGGTTCTTGAATGCCGCAGCAGCTCCAGACGCTATAAAATGCAAGGCCTTTCCGATTTATCTAGAAGACGTGGCGTTAATGTGGTTCACCCGACTCCCTCCACGGTCAGTATCAAATTTCATAGAATTAAGTGAGTGCTTTATGAACCAGTTTTGACTTCACGCCCGAAAATCCAAAAGCGTCATAGAGTTTTCAAGGATTAAATAGGCTCCAGGTGAATTTCTGAAATCATATTTGGACCGCTTCAACCTGGCTGTCACTAAAATTAGTGACCCTCATGAACCCACTATTCTGATGGCCCTAATAGAAGGAGTTGACCTGGACACAAAATTCAGGGATTATCTATTCGGGAAACCGCAACCCACTAGGGAATTATTCTACGAAAAGGCTAATATTCGCTTAAGGCAAGAAGAAGCTCATGCAAATAGGAAGAGAAAGTCTGAAGGGGCCTCGAGGGAAGGTGTCCAAAGTAATGTTGCTGTAAAGCAATCCAGTGACAGTTCGGGGAAGGTTGAGGTGAACGTCGGCAACTAGAACGGAGGTAATAACAACAAGAATGGAAATGACAATAGGAGGAGTAGGAACCGAGGGAACAATTCCAGCAAAAGACCTCGATTCCA
Organism: Allium sativum; assembly: GCA_030737875.1. Classification (NCBI taxonomy): domain Eukaryota; kingdom Viridiplantae; phylum Streptophyta; class Magnoliopsida; order Asparagales; family Amaryllidaceae; genus Allium; species Allium sativum. The sequence continues at coordinate 670,079,060 of CM060909.1, read as the reverse complement.
AAATTTTGAGAATTATTCGCCATTGAATGATACCTTGGAAAACATTTATTTGGACACATATAACATATTGCAATATAAGAAGACGCCACCCAGAGACTCCACTGAAAAAGAGATCACTACAGGAAAGTTTTGTTTGTTCCATGGAACCCACAGTCATTCCACCAACGGATGCCATCATTTGAGAGATGTAGTTGAAAAATTGATATGGGAAGAGAAGCTAGACGAGTACAAGGTTGCTCTACAGGACAGGGGCAAGGAGGGCAAGCCCCAAACCCAAACCAGCCTACTTCTAAACCCACAGCCCAGCAGAATGGTAAGGGGATCGTTATCAATACCATTATAGGCGGACCCCATCTAGCTAGCCATAGCTTCAAAGCGATGGATCAGTACATTAACGCAGCCAAACACATTGAGGTAGGAGAATGCAGTAACCTCGAGGACATTACTCCAGTAAAACAACAAAAGACGATGTCATATTCCGTAGTAGAGATGATATCGGAATTAAATCACCAACTGAAGACCCACTGGTAATTACCATGGCCATCGGCCCCGCCTTAGTCCATAAGGTGTTGGTGGACAATGGAAGCTCAGTTAATATCCTCTTCAAGAAAGCTTTTGAAAAAATGAGACTCAAAGCAAAAGATCTAAAGCCCTGCAAAGGATTGATACAGGGCTTCAATGGGGCGTCAACGGCTCCGATAGGCTGCGTAGAATTACTAGTGACGTTAGGACAAGGAGATCTCCAGAGAGTGAGAATCCCTCCATTTGTAGTTTTGGATGTTGAGTCACCCTACAATGCTTTCCTAGGCCGACCGGCCCTCGCCGAGTTTAGGGCATGTATCACACCTTAGTGCTTACTGCTTAAATTCCCGATAGATGCAGGAATAGGGGTAATGAGAGGTGATCAAGCTACGGGATGATCTTGTTACATGACGGAGTTGAAGATGCTAATGAAGGGGTTGAATATAGAATCTAAGGACGATTCACCCCTTCGAAGGAAAACTCAGCATAGCAATTAAGGGGTCCAACCCCAAGAGAGTCGCCCTTAGATGTGCTCGACGATATAGATCCCAGAGAGGATAGAGAGCCCGAGGACAGATAGGCGACCCCCAACGAGATGACAATAGATATATCTATTGATGAGGCAGATTCGACAAAAGTACTAAAAATCAGATCGCAGCTAGATCCAATTCGAGCGAAAGAGTTGGCTGACTTCTTAAGGGCAAATTTGGATGTGTTTGCCTGGACTCATGCTGACATGTGTGGGATTTCGCCTGCTATTATAAGCCACTCTTTAAGCATCAATCGAAAGCACCCGCCGGTCAAGCAGAAGAGACGGATGTTAGGCCCAGAGCGGTCTGCAGCTTTGAAGGAAGAGGTATAGAAATTAAAGGATAATGGATTCATTAAGGATTTGAAATATCCCGACTGGATATCAAATCCTGTCCTAGTCAAAAAATATAAGGGGAAGTGGCGTACATGTATTGACTTCTCTGACTTGAACAAGGCTTGTCCGAAGCATAGTTTTCCTCTTCCCAGGATTTATCAACTAGTAGACTCGACGGCCGGACACGAGCTTTTATCCTTTATGGATGCCTATTTGGGGTACAATCAAATTCCCATGCATATACCGGATCAGGATCACACAAGTTTCATCATAGACTTGGGGTTATATTGTTATGTGGTAATGCCATTTTGATTAAAGAATGCAGGAGCCACGTATCAACGTTTGGTCAACCGCATGTTCTATAATCAAATCGGAAAAACAATGGAGGTTTATGTGGATGACATGCCTGTGATTCTAGACAATCTTCCGACCATACAAAGGACTTAGACGAAATGTTCGACATTCTTCGAAGGTATGGGATGAAGTTAAACCCCCTAAAATGCTCGTTTGGGGTCGCATCTGGGAAATTCCTTTGATTAATCGTGAGTTCTCGAGGGATTGAGATAAATCCTAGTCAAATAGTAGCAATAAGGAATACTGAAGAACCACAAAAGATTAAGGATGTTCATAGCCTGGCCGGAAAAGTTGCTGCGTTGAGCAGGTTTATCTCCAAAGCCACAGATAAGTGTGTACCTTTCTTCAATCTAATAAAGCGAGGGAAATGAAATTTTGAGTGGACTCCTGATTATGTGGAGGCTTTCCAGAATTTATTAGACTTATTAGAGAAGCCTCCAATATTGTCAAAACCCGTGGAACATGAGGATTTGTTTGTCTACCTAGCTGTATAATCTCATGCCGTTAGTACAGCATTGGTACGTGAAGAAGATAAAGTCCAGAGGCCGGTATACTACATAAGCAAGAAGCTAGCCGCTGCCGAACGTAACTATCCAAAAATAGAAAAACTTGTTTATACCTCCTGATTGCTTCCCGCAAACTTCGTCATTAGTTTCTGGCTCACCCGATAGTTGCATACACCAATTAACCTTTAAGGCAAGTGTTGCGAAAACCCAAAGCATCGGGGCGGTTACTTAAATGGAACATCGAGTTGAGTTAATTCGATTTGAATTTTCAGCCACGGAAATCAATAAGGGGGCAGGCATTGGCCGACTTCATAGCTTAATTCACAATTCCCGAAGAGGAAACGGTGGGAGACAAGGTGGTTACTTTAGAACAAGAATTAGAGCTTAGTCCGTTCAAGTTATATACGGACGGAGACAAGAATGATCGAAGGTCCAGCGCCAGAGTTGTTTTGATCACTCCTGAAGGACGACCTATTTACTATGCCTTGCGATTAGAATTTTCTACTACCAATAACGATTCCGAGTATGAAGCCTTGATTGCCGGGTTGAAACTCGCCAAAGAACTAGGAGTGAAGACACTGGATATATGCTGTGACTCCAAAATAGTTGTATGCCAGGTACGGGAGGAGTTTGTTACTAAAGGACCTCGGCTCGTTACTTATCTCAAAAAAGTAAAGGAGTTGATGGGTAATTTGGAGCGTTATAGCATAACACACATTCTAAGAATAGAAAATAAGAAGGCAGACCGGTTGGCAAAACTAGCAAGTTCTGACAACCCTGAAGAAACTGAAATGGTTCCAATAGAGATTTTGGAATCACCGAGTTTCAACCTGATGGAGGTAGAACTAGCCTTAGAATTTAATCCAGAGAGAGAATCATGGATGACACCGATCAAGAACTTTCTCAAGAGTGGAACCCTCCCATTGAAGAAAAGCGAAAGACGAGTTGTAACACGTAAGGCTGCTAGATACGTTTTACAGCACAACGTCCTTTATCACCAAGGGTTTTCAATGCCCCTACTATGGTGTATCGCACATGTCGACATCAAATGTGTACTGCAAGAAGTACACAAAGGTGAGTGTGGGGACCACACTGGGGGCCAAACCCTAGCAAAGAAAGTGTTGCGGTATGGATATTTTTGGCCTACCGTGAATACATATGCAGCTGATTATTCACGACGCTGCGACAAATGTCAAAGATTCTCCAAAATTCCCAAAGCACCTCCGGCTCATCTTAAGTCAATGGTAAGCCCATGGCCGTTTTCCATGTGGGGAATTGATATTATTGGAGTGATACCTATCGCCAAAGGGGGAGCAAAGTACGCGATCGTCGCCATGGACTATTTCACGAAATGGGTGGAAGCTGAACCTTTAACCACGATCACGGCCAGGAAGGTGATTAGTTTTGTGGTCAGAAACATTATTTGTCGATTTGGGATACCAAAAACTATCATAACTAATAATGGAACCCAATTTGATAGTACTGAATTTAGAAACTTCTGCCAGAAATACAAGATTGATAAACGATACACCGTTATAACTCACCCGCAGTCAAATAGCCAGGTTGAAGCAATAAACAAGGTCATTAAAATTATTCTCAAGAAGCGATTAGAGCGGGCCAAACCTAAGTGGGTAGATGATTGCCACTAGCTTTGTGGGCCTATAGGACAACCTTTAAGACGACTACTGGCCATACCCCTTTTTCACTCTCCTTCGGGTCAGAAGTAGTGATCCCGATAGAACTAAAGTCCCTTCTCATCGATTAGCATACTATGGCCCAATGACGAATAGAATACTCCTCCTAGAGTCTCTTGATATGGTTGAAGAAAAAAGAGGTGAAGCAGACTTGCGTGCCTCAAGACATCGACATCAAGTAGCACGTTATTATGACCGGAAAGTTCGCTTCAAAACCTTCTAACCAGGAGACTTAGTACTGAAACAAGTCTTCCCGCCTTCAACCCAATTGGGTCCAAAATGGGAAGGGCCATACGCCATCCAACGGAAGCTTGATACAGGGGCATTCAAGCTAATGACCGTGGACGGTGAAGAGATTCCTAGAGCTTGGAATGCTCAGCACTTGCGATGATATCTGAGCTAAATATGAAATGTCTTCCTTTTTGTTTTTGTAGGCTATGTAAAAAGGCACGACTTGCCTTAAAAAGTCTGTTTATATAAACAACGGATTATGAAGTGGATGTAGGCTACGACATAGCCGAACCACTATAAAAACATCACGTGTCATTTATCTTTCCTGCACTGTTCTTATATTTTTTGACTGCTTTGTCTTGATTATGAAATGCTAAATATCGAATTAAGTTTTTTTAGAAAAATATTAAGAATAATTCATATGCAGGAGCAAGCGAAATGACTGTTTGCATCATAGGATAGAAGGAATGGGAAGACAACATTCCTAACTCTAATTCTCACGAATTGAGAGAGTATAAAGGACGGGAAGACGACGTCCCTTGAGGCGTGAAGGTGCACCCCATTAAGAGACCGCCTCGATAAAACTCTAACCTGGCTATGAAACAGGAGAGTATAAAGATGCTAGAAGGATAAACATCAACGACAAAAGAAATTTAGCTTTGCCAGAGGGACGAGGGCAACTGGATGTTAAGTCTAGTCAATCTCAAATAAACCTCAGTTAGTCAATCTATTCAAAATTAATTGGGGGCATGCATATGCACATGTTCCCTTTATAATGACTTTATTGTATGGCTGCGATATGACATGTTGTTTATCTGCATTCTTACTTAAATAATAGATTTACAAGTATTTGATATTGCAGGAAATAAACTGCTTTACTCACAAATACTCGAGTTTGTACAGGAAAGAAAAACAAAAGGTGCAAGGGCCACACTCGCTACTATAATAGCGGGCCAACGGAATATCAAAACAAAAAAAAACGCATTATCACTTTGACTTTGGAGTAGACTTGGACTTCTTCGCAGCCTTAAGAGCTTTTTTATCTTCTTTTTCAGCATCGAACATGAGACACTTTTGTTTCTTCTTCTCTGTAATTGAGGTACCAAAGTCAATAGATTTCTTCCCAGGAGTCAGAGCGCTGGGATCGAGAGAAGATTTTTTAGCAAGCTCCTTGTAATTGACCTAGTTGAAAGCTTAACAACTAACCTCGATCCAACATCCACCACTGCAAGGGGCTTAAGGCTTTCAGGGTCTATCTCTTCGACTTCCAACTACATGCGCTTGTCTTGTTTGGCCTTTATTTCAGCCAAATTCACATCATCAGCATTCTTCGAATCCCCAATTATGCTAACATCGAGATCTTCTTCGTGCCTATCATTACCACCGTCATCTTTCAAAGCGTCTATCATTTCATCATCATGAGAAATGCCGACATTTGGCAGTATGGGAGTCTTGTTGATAGCCTCCTCCTCTTTACCTTCAGCTCCCCCGCCGGAATAGACGATGGTAGCCTTATCCTATCCATCCTGAGTCTCTTCGACGAGTTTTCCCTCAATAGCGGTTCCCCGTTGCTCGTCAGTCTTCTCGGTTGGTTCAAAATCTACAGAATGAGAAGAGTTATCAACTCAGGTGAAAACAAGGAATCTTTGATCGATTTCCCAATTATGTGACGAAAGGTGCAGACTGCCTTGGAAAATTGGGGTGAAAAGGTGGAAATACTTCAAATGATTTCTCAATTGAGGTCGCTACCGTCCTTAATGCTGATTCGGGTATAGGAGATAAAAGAGGCGCTTTAGGAATTTCCGGATTCTGGGGATCATATTCCTCTGCTCCAGTAGCTTCGATGGTAACAAAAGAGGAACCAACTTCAAGGATATTCTTTCCTTTGGCCTGGCGTTTCTCCTCTTACATAGTAGCAGCAATAAGGTGACGCCCCTCGGCCAGGCGTGCCGGTTCATCATCTCTCAAATTCTTCTCCATTAGCCTGTCTTCATCAACGGAGTCTACTTTAAGTTTGTACTTTTCCCACTCAATAATTTGATTCCACACGTGAACTAGGGTGGTCGGATAGTCCTCGATCCAAGGATGTTTCGGCGACGGATTATATGAGCAAAGAATTCTATCATCAGTTCGCCAAATCCGTCCAATTCCTTCTTAGCCTCAGACAGCTGTGTGTGGGCCTCCGCGGCGGACTTGATAGCATTATCCGCGTTCCCCTCAGCTAAGGCATCTCCAGTCTCGGCCTCCATTAACTTGGCCTCCAAGTCAGCATTTCGTTTCTCCAACTCGGCATTCTTCCTCGCTAACTCGGCCTTTTCTTGCTCAGGAGTGCTATAAGCTAGTTGCACCTTGACACTTTTTGACTTAACATCTTCGACTGGTTTCTTCAAATCTAAAGGCTCTTCACTATGAGATACCAGTAGGTCATGATAACGCTTTTGTAATTCTTCAAATTGCTTTTTGAAGTTGGCATCTCGTTGAGTAATGGCAAGTTGAGCCTGTGTATCTTCTAAGTCCTTCTCCATATTTTTCAAAACCTTCTCATCGGAGTCTGGAACTTTCTTCATTGCATCGACGTCTACAATTAGGGATCGAATGATTCTGGAGAGATTACATGAATACTTGTAAATCTTCAAGTACTGTTTCTCTACTGCATCGATCTTCACCCTGGCATCATCTGCCCACTTTAAAGAAATATGCTCAAGTGCCGGTAGGAAAGTTAAATGCTCAAAGTAGTGATCTGGGAACTGCTCCTTCAGATAAGCCAGTTTTTTTTTGAATCAGAGTCCAGTGGTGGGGATTTGGAATAAGACAGCTCAAAATGTTTCCGCTTGGCGGGGACGATGGCTGCATCACCTTTTTCAGGTCGCTTCTCAGAGACTTTGTGCTTATCTAGCGAGTCAGTGTGTTTCGGTGGACTTTTTCTCAGGAATATCTATCTTGGGGAAGAATTCGGTCTTTGGACTGTGATGTGTCTCCCTCACGACGGCTTTGGTGGCTCTTGTATCGGTCTGGATCCGACCAAACAGGAGAACGAGAGCGTGAAGCGTGAGGTCGATGGGAATCATGATGCCTTCTGCCATCTCTACCCCGGTTCTCACGGCGATCATGCTCAGTGTCAGAAGGAGGTCTGGACATGCTACGGCGAATTTTCCTGACATCATAGTAAGGGCGTGACATTGTACCTGCACAATAATATAAGTAGAATTTAGAATCGACATTCACATAAGACATAAGTGCTGTGGCGTGTAGTGCTAATGTGTTATGTGCATCCTAGTCACGTTCCCCCTAACAAACCCGATCCTGAAGCCAGACTAGCATGAGCAGGCTCTTTGGTCTTCATGGGAGTAGTCTCTTATGAAGAAGTGAAGGTTAAAGGATTCGTTCTGAAGTCCTCTAAAGTATATATAGTTTCGGGCAGGGGAAGATTTCCTAAACCCTTAAATGTAGAATCGTCGGTAGTAGGAGCATCTCCTTGAGGAGCATCTAGTGGCAGCTCTTTAGGGGATGTTGACTTTCCAGGAGAAATGGCATCATCAGGAATGGTATACCCTTCTCTGTACTTCTTAGCTATGTTGGCTAATTCATCGTCCTGAGTTGAGGACAAAGAGGGAGGAGTCCTAAGGGGTATCGTCGGACCTTTCGAGCCCTCACCCGTCTCAGGAATAATGTCGACCGAAGGTATGTACACATATGGACCTGTCCCATGACCTATACTACGGGAAATAGATAGTAACCCGTGACGATGGAGATACTTATCTTTAAGAACATCGTCGATGGTTAAGAACTTTTGATCACCATTGAGCAGCTAGTGCAAACGATCAAAGTATAATTGACCCGATATTTGCTTTGGGTTATCAACTATGAGTGAAAATGAAAGCAAGTTAATGTGTTGACATAAACATTTAAAGTTGGAATTTAGAAAGTCGGTGCTTTACTTGATTTGGTCCATCTCCTCGAGCACCCCGGTTGCTGTCTGATGTAAAACCATTCAGGTTTTGAGTCACCAACCTTTCTGCTATATGGAACAGTGATGATTTTCCTTTTTGGAACTGATTCAACATATGAGAAAGAGGGAATCTCTTGAGTCCGATGCTTGAAATTATAAAAGAAGTGGACGCCATCGAAGGTAGGCTCTATACCTAAATTCTTTTTGTATGTTATATACAAGGTGTATAAATAAGCATAAGAGTTGGGATGTAACTGCATGGGGGCAATCCGCATCTGTCTCAGAAAATCGACGACAAAAGGCGGAAATGAATGTATTGCCCTAACTAGACACATTAATCGGGTAATAGCCATAAATCCTTCCGGTGGATTGTGGGGGCGATTTGTTTTTGAAGGCAACTGGGTATCTCTTTTTAATATCCCATGCTTTAGACATATTTGGGTGAGTCTATCATCATCGATTGTCGACTCAACAAAATCTTTAGGTAATTCGAATATGGTGGCAATTTCAAACTCGTCGGGAGCACGATCATCTCCTACCTCTCCTTCCTCACTAAGAGAGACATCACGCCCGGAAGATACTTCACTATCGTGCGCTTCCATTTCATAATCTGGGCCCTCATCATCCCATTCTGGGTCTGAGGAAGAGGATATGTCATTAAGAGTGAGTTTCTCGGATGTTTCTATGACTTCTCCCTTTTCTGCTAATCTAGATGAACATCTCTCTGCCATGGTTGCTAAACTATTGAAGAAGCAATAGCATAAGTTAGTGTAAAATAGCCCGTATCCCCCCGTGCATATGTGTGAACTAAGGTGTGTACAGTGTGTGAAAGAGATGCAAAGTAAATACGCACGAGCATAATGTAGAAGTTTGGCAAAACAATAATGTTCACAATAGTCTTAAATGTTTGCTCATGTTCATAGGGCACTATCCTAACTGTTCATTAACTTATAGGTCACGACAGACATTGATCGGGCAAGTAGGATATTTCTTGTGCATTGAGTTTCAATTCGGTTCGGGTGCATATGCCAGGACCGGATCGGATACCTCATGAAGAAAAGGGTTCGGGTTGAGGGTAGCATCATGTTTGGTTCAGAGCAGAAGTTAATGCCTTAAAGGAAAAAACGGTTCGATTCGGAAATAGGTTGTCTAAGAAGTCCGGATCGGTTCGAGTATCTATGTGTTCCCTTGTCTACTTCTTTCACTCTGACCCGCCCCGGTCAGATGAACCCCTCTCACTCCTTTACTCTTATGCCTCCTCACCCGAACCGATCCCATACCTTCCTCTCTTCTTCTTCTTCTTCCTCCTCTCTCTCCCTTAACCAACTCCGAACCCAGTCTCATGCCAAAAACCCAAGTCAAAGACAAGCACTTATGCGCTGACACGTTCAATATTAGATCCTAATCCCATCCGTTACTGCTTCGAGATGGCGGTGAGGCCATTAACGGCGATGGCGGAGGGGGGAAAGGCCATGACGTCAAGGTCAACCGAACACCATTCCTAAATCGCTCAAATTATCCACAAATCCTAATTGAAATCTGCTATAACGAAGTTAATCGAAGTTATGAGCCTACTTATGTGCTCGATTTGAAGATTAAAATGAGGATTTCGGAGTTTTTGAGAGCTAGATTTTTCTGTGAAAAACTTAGAAGGCGATAAGAATGAAAGGAAGAGAAGAGAGATGGAGGTGTGGCGGATCTATATATGGATTTGAGGTGGCTCTTAGTATTCCTAATACTTCGTTCCGATCGGAACGGAGTGCTGGCCCACATAGGTATTTAGCTCAGTCATTCAGTAGTAGTGAGGTGTAAGAAAAACTGTTCGGATCTGGTCCGAGCCCAAATTTAGTTACAGAGTTAACTCGATGTATGAAACGAACTAAAAGAAAAATAAACAAAAAGCTTACCTAGAGGAGTCACTGGACATCAATAGGAATTCACAGAGTTGTTTAAAATAAGGAAGATGATTCATACGTTCAATGATGTATATATAAGCAACAAGAGACACGACTTTATGAAGCAACACATCCCTACACGCGAATGAAAGCAACTATTCAACACTTCAAATTCAGAGAACAAAAGGCAAATAATGTCAAAGCACGCTTCATCATCAATAGAAGCGTCCTTTGAGGGGGCAAAATGTTAGCCTACTTTGTGAACTAGATTACACAAAGATAGAAGATCAAAGAATGAAGATCACTCACTCAAAGAATCGAGCCGGATCAGAGTCCATTTGGTCAAGACAAAAGGCACCAAGTGAAGAAGAAGGGGAGACAGGTCGATCAGGATCGGTTCAATCAAAACCGATCCGCCCCGCAATTGAAGTATTTCCGATCTGATCCCAGGTGCCTGAAATTGCAAAAACTATGCCCACGTTCCCTTAAGACTCGGAGCAGTTATACCCACGTTCTCCCCATGTTCACCACTAACCTGATGCGCTGACGCTATCATATCCCATTCGAAACCGATAGTAACGGGATGGGCGCCACGTGGATCCAAACCGAAGCCGTTTCAAGAGCATTTTTCACCTATAAATACACCCCTAATGCACATTTCAAAGGATCTTTTGGCATTTTCAGAGTTGAAATCCCTTTGAGAACCGAATTCCATCACCATTTTCATATTGCAATCAACTTATAAAGTACATTTTAGAGAGAATTGAGTGAATCAATGTATGATATGAGTGAAAGTGAGTAAGAATCATTGTTGTGTCCACATTCAACTCATCAATATAAAAAGTAGAAAGTGGACGTAGGCTATTTAACGCCGAACCACTATAAATTGTGCATTTCCTTCATTTTTTATTTCATTTCATCAAAAATTATTCCTAGTTTAGGTGTTAGAGCCATTTTTGGATCTAAAAATGCACAATGGTGTTGAAGACACTCAAATCAAGATGGAGTCTTAAAGGTAATTTTAAAGTTAAATCAGATGGTTCCTTGTTTATATTCGACTTTGTAAACGATTTGAATAAAGAGAAAGGTATAAGAGGAGATCCGATTATTATGAAGAATAATCTTTTCATTCTTAAACAATGGGATCCCAGTATTAGCAATGTGTGTGGGTTTATTAAAGTTGTTCCGGTGTAGTTGAGGTTAACCAATAAACTGATATACTTGTGGTCTCACATTGGTATAAACTGGCTTGCACATGGTTTGGGTAAACTTGTATGTCTTGATGGTGCTGCAGAAGCTATGTCTAGAATACAGGATGCAAAATGTTTGATAGAGATAACGCCAAATGCTGAATTAGTTAACTCATATGAAATTTTGAACCCTGATGACACGACGCAGATGATCTATGTTGAATACCTATGGCAACCTGACATATGCACTCATTGTAAGGTTTTTGGACACAAAATGTATCATATAAGGAAAATAAGAAGACAGTCGAGAATAAAGTGAAGAAGGAAGTAGTAAATAAACAAGCATCTGATAACAAGACTGCAGAAACGAAAGCATAGAACAATGATGATCCTATTTAAAAACACATGGACAAAAGTGAATACAAATAGCAGGAGAACCAGTGCATACAGACAGCCACCAAGAGTGCAGTTTTACAAGGGGAAACGAAACAAGAGTCTTTGCAAAACCAAAAGACAGAATACAGATAGCCAAATCTGCCTTACGTAACAAGTTTGATGCTCTGTATACACCAGAAATTAATGAGAATGTAGAGGAAAATAACAAATAAAAAGGAAATTTAGTAGGGGAAAAGGAAGATGACATAGAATCTTGAGTGCTAACGAAGTTGGAGACAATGAAGAAAGAAATGAAAATGAAGAAATTGCAGAGATTGATGAGAATGTCATGCATGAAACACATGAAATAAAGGACACACAAAGAAGCAAATATGTTAAAAATAGAAACAAAGCAAGAAGGAATGAAAAGCAAAAGTAGAGAGTAGATATAGGAATGGAAAATGCCTGCATGAAAGAAACAATGCATGGCACAACCAATGCAAATGAATGCAATTCAAAAGCATTGAACGCACATCAAATTGCCGCATCTAATCCCCCCAAACATCCTTAACCTTTTCAAAGTCAAACAAAGAGTATTACCAACATCATCCTATGCTCCAACAACCTTACAGCATGACATAATCAAATCTGGTCCTGAAATCCTTCCTTCTCTCAAAATCAAACCTCCTGATATTATCACCTACCCTCCCCCGCAAACCAAATCCCAATCTAAATCCATCAATGTCAAATCCAAGAAAAGTAATATCACTCATGAACCTGATCCAATCCCATGCAAAAAACAAAGAAATGCAAAAAAAAAAAAAAAAAAAAAAAAAAAAACAAGAGCATCCCAGAGCCTTAGAATCTCTCTCCTTTTGACACTGATTGTGATACTAACACTAACCACCAAAATTTCCCATGCAAATCTCCTTCCTCTTCTCCTAGAAGAACTAGAAGCTCATCTAAATCCTAACTGTTTAATCATGCAACATAGCATCGGAGCATGGAACATAAGGGGAGCTCACAAAATAATTAAACTTGACCAAAAAAATCCTTAATCCAGGAACATAAACTCTCTCTTTTATCTATATGTGAAACAAAACTGAACCCTGCTCTCTCTTCTAAAGCTGTTAATCACATCAATCCTACTTGGTTCTCCATCACCAACCATTATAAAGCTCCTTATAGCATATTACTTGTGATCTATAATCCTAGTATATTTATCCTCTCGCCCATTCTCATTGAGTTTATTCACTCTAAAGTTCACCACATCCCCTCCTCATCCAACCTTTATATCACTTTTGTTTATGCCAACATTACACAAGCGGTAAGGCAGAAGATGCTGGACTATTTTCCTCACTTCTTTCAAGATTCTCATCCACGGATATTATTAGGTGATTTTAATTGCTCCTACCAATTTGAACATTAGCTAAATGGTATTCCATTATCTCTAGCTGATATAACTCCTCTACAAAATTTATGCATAATTCATCCTTGATTGTTATTCTTACCATAGGCAACAATTTCACTTGGTCAAACAAAAGTAATGATGGTCCTAGAACTCTTACTAGGATTGCCCATGGCTTTATGAACCTTAAATCTCTTACCTCCTGGACTACCAAAAAAATAAATATAACTATGCCACTCCTATCTGACCATTGCCCCTTGATCCTCACATTTTTCTTAGCAAATTTAAATAAAATGGTAAATTTTAATTTTTTTGATGAATGGACAACAAATGATACTTTTCTGCAAGTTGAAGTTGATGCTTGGAAAAAACATACATATGGGAACCCTATGCTTTAATTATAGAAGAATCTAAAGAACACTAAAGAAGCATTAAAAATATGGTTAAGAGAAATATATGGCAAAGGAAGCAAGCTATCAACATCTCTCTATAAGAAATTGAAGCTGGTTCAGGTGCAAACATTTCAACCTAATGCTAACCCTGCATGCAACCAAAAAGAAAAGGATTTAATTAAACAACTTGAAGAAGCCTATAAAGCAGAAGAAAACATGGCCAATTAGAAGAATAAACAAAGGTGGTCACACATGGTGATAGGAATATAAAGTCTTTTCATGCATCTTTGAAGATAAGGTAAGCTAAGGATTATATACATCAAATTACTGACAATCAAGGTCAATGCCACTCTAACCCCAATTCTGTTGATAATGCCTTTTTGTATTATTTCAATAACTTACTAGGAAGGCAATCTACTGATGCCGATACATCCTTTCTACACAATTTATCCCTCCAAGCTATATCACATGATATGCATGATAGATTGATTAAACCTGTAGCTGATGATGATATAAAGAATTCTATATTTAACATGAGAAGATCGGCATCTCCTGGTCCAGATGTATATACAGTTTCATTCTTCATTCATAATTGGCAAATTATCTCTCCTGTTGTTCTAAAAGCAATCCATAGTTTCTTCATTCATAGAAAGATTCTCAGCTCTATCAACTCAACAAAACTGACTTTAGTTCCCAAAACAAATAATCCTTCCATAGTCACTCAATTCAGACCGATTGCCTTATGCAATGTAATATACAAAGCTAAATCGAGACTTTTAGCCAAGAGGCTAAAGGAAGTACTTCCAGCATTAATTTCTCCTAATTAAGCTGTGTTCTTGCCTGATAGAAGTATCTTCGACAATGTACTCTTAGCTCATGAGTTATTGAATGGCTACTTAAGGAAAAATATATCCTTCCGTGCTATGCTCAAAATTGGTATAATGAAGGCATTTGATTCTATACTCTGGGCTGCCTTGTTATCAATTTTGGAGAAAATGTTATTCCCACCTAAGTTTATCAACTGGGTTTATCTTTTATTTCAAAAGTTAGGTATTCCTTGGTTTTGAATGCACACACAATTGTTTATTTTAAGGGATGTAATGGGTTGAGACAAGGTGATCCTATCTTGACCTATTTATTTATTCTGATTATGGAGACTCTGACAATAGCTCTTACTAGACATGTTCAACTCAAGAATTATCATCTACATCCAAAATGCAGAACTCCTCAAATAATCTCTTTGGCTTTTGCAAATGAAATAATCATATTCACTAAACCTTCATCCCAATCTCTTCAAACTATAATGCACACCTTAACATACTTCCATTCTTTCTCAGGCCTGGTTATGAATCTCAATAAATCCAAAATTCTATTTGCAGTCCTCTCAGCTCTCCAATCTAATGCATGCTTATTGTCACTGGTATGGATTTGATGGATCCTAATATAACTTACTTGGGGATTCCAGTTTCTACAAAAAGAACAACTTCTGTTAATTGACTGCCACTCTATGAGAAAATTACATCTGTATTCAATAAATGGGAAAACAGATATCTATCCCAGCTTGGAAGGCTGTTATTTTGAATTCATTGATACTTTCAATGACTATATACTGGAGTAGAACATTTTTGTTGCCAGTAAAGCTAATAAATATGATCAAAACTGCAATGAGAAAATTCGTTTGGTTTGGCTTAATCCCTGTTAACAAGTTAACCTGTGTAGCTTATCATAAACTTGAGAGACCAAAGAAGAAAGGGGGACTTGGTTTAAAAAATATATTACTCTGGAACATTGCTACCATCTCTCGAAACTTTGAGAATGTTGTCATGAAAAAGAATACATTATGGGTCCAATGGTGCATGACATACAATCTAAAAACTGAATAGATATGTACTGTTCAACCAAAAGCTAGTCGACTCATAGCTGGATTTTGTAGATGATGATCAAGGTCAGAGAGAAAATCTATTCTTTCTCAAAAATGGAGATATCTGTTGGAAGTAACTTCAGTTTCTGGAGTACTCCTTGGTTAGAAAGAGGAATGATTCTATGTAAGGAAATTAGGTATGATGACATAATGCAGAGTGGAATTCATATTAATGCAAAAGGCAGTGCTTATATAATCAATCGTAAAATTATACTTCCTCTCACAAGCAATAGCCAGATGAATTTGATGTGGGTGAAATATAATGGTAAGACATATATGCAACCCTCTTTGAATGAGTACATATGGAATGATGAAGAGCACATAAACTCCACTAAAATTATGTATGAATCATCGACTGAGAGAAGCAAATGGTAAAATGTGAATGGTATAAGCGAATTTGGAATATGCAAAATGGTGAAAGATTGAATTTTCAGATATGGAAGGTATACATGAATGCACTACATACTATGAAAAGGTTAGCATGCCAAGGTATGAATGTGGACGTCAGCTGTAAACTTTGCTGATACGGTGAAGAGGATAATCATCATTTATACTTCAAATGCCAATATACGAACTATAATTGGAGGAAAATCAAAAGTAGAGGAGGTTATATGGCTCCACACATGAATAATAAGGAAGAATGGATGAGTATATACAAGGCAACTAGATGGAAACAAGCTGCTTCTTTTGAGCTGCTGATCATGCTTAAAGTGGTAATCAAAGAAGTATGGATGGAACACAATACTTGTGTATTAAATTGGATTGAAAAGAATAGAACTAAAATATATCATGCGGCATGCAGAAATGTTTGCAAAGAAATTCAACTGTCTTCCTATGATTTTGATGATCTTACCAAAAGCAAATGGATATGACCCTCTCATCTACCTTCTTTACATACTATGTATTGTATGCTTTTCGGTGTTTATGTTGTAAGACCTTCTTATGATATAAATATATGGTTGGGAACATTGGTCCCCATTGGATTTACCAAATAAAAACAATTTTAATAAATTATTAACCCTTAGGTTAATTTCATATTTACTTGCTTATAAAACTTATTAAAATATAAGAATTTTTTGAATAAAATATTTTATAACCAATATATAAAAAGTAATTATAAATATTCATTAATTAATAAAACTTCTATTTTTTATAACTTATAGAAATATAATTTAAAACCTTACTTCATCTATAAAAAATAAATTTTATAACTTAAACTTCGTCAATTCGCCTGACGGCTAATCAACATCTTAAAAAGATGGATTTTAAGCCATCTGTAGCTAATCACTTAATCAAACATCAATGTCAAATTTCAATTCAACAATCAACGTCCAAACAAAATTTAATGTAACTTAGGTTAAACAATTGATACATAAATAAATATGAAAATAAGTAACATCCAAAATATTTAAGGAATCTAGTTGGATCCCTCCAATCTGTTCTCCCTACATCACAGTTCATAATACCATTTTATATATGCATATGAAATGAATTCTATTCTAATTCATTTAAGATGATAGAATTATAAATATCGTCAATAAACAATCAAACAACAATCATCCAAAGCATCCAAACACACAACTTATACTAACTACATTAGCTTATAAGCATATGAATTTTACCACATCATAGTATTTCACTTAAGCGTGCACATTTCATTTTTGATTCGACGATTCGCACATTATTTTATCCAATTTCAAATGAGAATGTAAAATTAGATAAAACTCGCAGTAGCTCTAAATCCAATCAATCCAACACGTATGCGTAAATTTTTCCAATACGATTCCAGCACATCCTGCTTCGTCCAATTCTGATCACGTATGACAAAGATATAATGATTGCAAATTTATACCCATTTTTTTATAAATTATAATTAACGAACATACTTTGATTAACCTTAATGATGTTCTTAGCCCGAGGATTAGTGTGACTATAGGCCAACCAAACCAATTAGAAACACATTTTCATTTTTCTCTAGGATCGAACTGACCCACGGAAGCAAACCTTCGTTCGTCACGCTTCTGCTTCGTCCTGGGCCCACCGGATTAGCTTCCACCATCATCGGTTGAAGCCTCTGCTTCTGACGTTTCACCAGCACCCAACTGTACCACCTTTGAGCCACCTACAGAGCCACCACGCCTCGAAATGTCAAACTCATACAAATTATGTTCATCTTCACCTATCTCTTACCACCCGGCCAATGCGAAACGACTTGCCATACTCCTTGATACCTTTTCCCAGAATAGAGAGCTCCAATTCGCTGTCAGCTCGCTAGAATCGACCAAGATCTATCATGACTTCCAAGCCCAAATTCTACCTCCTTCAACCATCGCAAGGAACTCCACTACCGCGGACCAAAAGGTCTTCTTCCCTTCTATGATTTCCTAGTTAATGATTTCCCCTAAATCTCCATGGTTTTAGAGATTTATTTGATTGAAAAAAATTGATGGTGGCAAATGTTTTACAACAGAAATAAAGGGATTGCGACTATTTATAGGGAGGGTTTAGGACTATTTTATTAATATATTTTATTTAATTCATTCATATGCTATTTAACGTTGAACGTTTTATGCTTTCATAATCACATTCAGATCATGATGAAATTTGAAATCCTGTAATAACTTAATTTTCCGGACCCGATGGAACTGGTTTCATAGAATTTCGAGACTATTTGAGATACACCAATTTTAATTTCAAAACGTAAATCAATACATGTTTATATTGCGCATGATCACATAATAACTCCAATTGACCTAAACCTAGAAATCTTACAATAATAAACCATTTCGGGTTTTATAAATTGGTTTCGTTGAAATCCGAAGTCGTTTAAAAATGAGCTATTTTCATGTGTTAAATTAAATCAAAAAATAAATTAAAATTTGATTTCAAAATGATCAAATCCATTGATTACAAATTATTATCATCATGTATATATATTCAAATAGAATTTATGTTAATTGTTAGAATTGTTTTTGATTCATTTTTAACCTAAAGTACATTTATTTCTCGTTTTCGTATTACGATAATTCAATATGTTCGAATTTAAATCATATTCCACTTACTAAATTGATAAACTCCATATAAAATCCATTTATATTTTTAATTCAATATTTAAAACAAATTTTAAATGTTCAATATTAAACAACTAAAAATCCGGGTCGTTACACATTGTTTAATGGTTACTATTTAGGAGTATGTAATAATTAATGTGTGGAGGTTTCTAAGTAACAACAAATGTTTAGGTAAACCCATATTATATGGGGTGAATGGCTATAACTTATTCGGTTATGGTTTGGAAGTATATAACATGTTGACGAGTCAAGTTCATGTGTGGTATTATTCATTTACCTTCGGATTATTCAAATTTGTAGGCCTAATTTGTAGTTTGACGAATTTATAAGCTCGTTTCTGGATATAATCCTTTTAGAATTGATTAGGTTTATAGACCTAATTTGTGTTTCCTTGTGTTTACAGGCTCGTATTTTTTATTTTTTGGGTTTACATACCCATTTGTGTTATGTGTATGCCTAGAGAGTTACAACCACTCTAATTGTGATTTTATGGTGCCATCCCTATTTTATATGCAATTTTTGGATTTTAAACACTAGTTTCTGGATTTGTGTTTTATGTTCTCGCCTAGTGCACTTCTAGGAATTCATGCTTTGCTGAGCTTATTTGAGATTTTTTTACTTAATGATTACATGCTTAGTGAAGTCTTTATACCATTATGTTACCTTTACATGCTTTGTGATTATATTGAGACTCATTTCACTGGTATGCATCCATGTCTTACTAATCATTCTTTATATCTTAGGTGGACATATTTATTATTTTATAATATTTGTGTCAGATTGATATTTATTTCAAGTACTCAGATTTATTAGCCCTCAAGATTAGATATTTATCTATTGTGCTCAAATCCTTTTTCTCTAGTAAATGTATATAAAATGTAGCAAATTTGTAACAACCCGGAATTTTGGCAATAATTCATTTAGTTATTTAATTAGGCTTCAAGAAATGGAATTTCGCAAATGATGGAATTTGACCATGAAACTTACACCCTTCCATTCATGATGGAAATCTGGTCAACTTTCATATTTGGAACTTCGCGAACAGAGTCCATATGAAAAAGTTACAGATGAAATACCAAAATGGACGGAAAATAAATAAAACTGGATATATATACATATATGTAGTAATAAATTTTCCCCTACCACCTCACTGCTAGATCGACAAAGCAGTCGACTGTTGTATCGGCCACTTGGTCAATACAAACAGTGTGGCGGCTAAGGTTTATTATATAATTTATTATATCGAAGGATGGATCTTTATATAATTAAATTTAGTGGTTAAAGGTCATTTCCATGCCTATAAATAAAGGGCTAGACCCTTGCTCTTTTGCTCATATTTCTGGAGGCAACAACAAAGCTATGTTATTTTCAGTTCTCGAATCTTTTCTAAAATTCTAAATTATAAATCTATTCAAATCAAACAAACACAAATTGGAGATGTTGCATCCAGATCTGCGCAAAAGGATCGGTTTACGAATTTGTAATTTATATTATTGAATTTCCTTCTTCTTTTCGTATTTTTCATTTAGAGCTACAAATCTAAATTTTTGTTTGTGAAACCCCTTGGTAAATAAATTGTAGATCTGTAAGATTTGGGAATTATAAGCCTAAATGCTATGTTAGATTCAGATTTGGATAGGTTTCAGGTGAGTGGGAAATTATATACATTGTTTTTAATAACTTATATAGTTCATTTGTGTTGAATCTGAATTATATGCCTAAAAGTCTATTAGATCTATTTCTTTTATCAAATATGAAATGATGTATTTAAAGTTTGGATATGGATTTGTAGGCTTTTTTCTTAATAAGATTATATAGCCTACAATTGTTCTTAGATTTGTTTGTGGTTATTGTAAACACCATGGATCTATAAATCAGCCCCACAGCCATTATTACATTTGTAGTTTTATTTTAGATTCATAGGATTTGGGTATTGATTTGTACTTTGTGTAGTTTTGGTTAAAATAATAATAATCATGTTTATGTTTGTGTTTGGTATTGTTTGGCGTTTTACCTGGTGATTGTAATTTTTGTCCTTTTTGCTCTTTTTGCATAAGAAGGCATTATTTGAAATCTATAAGGAACAAAAGTAAATCAAATAAAAAGAGATGTGCAGATTCACGTATTTTTCTATCTAGTTTGCAAGAACTATTTTAAATAAAATATTAACTTATTTCCTAAAGATTTGAAATAATGTCAATTTTTTCTCTTTTAATCGTTTGGGTAAAATTTACAATAATTACCAATAATTAAGCTTTTATAAGATTTTGAATCATAAAACAAGATTAAACACAAAAAGGGTTGTTTTGGTCATTAGTTTAGACCAGAACATTAGTAATAAATATTAATAAAATAAAATTAGTAACTACGTTTATTATGCACTTAAAATATAAATAAACATATATATACATTAACCTTATCCGTCCGAATCCACGTAAGTAACACTATTATGCCAAATAAATGTTTGTTTGTTATTGTCTCTTTGAATCTTAAGTGTTCCCATTTTATAAGAATAAATGTATGGTAATAATTCCCATGATAAATGGAAAATAAATATTTGTAACCATTGTATCAGTAAACATGGAATTTTCATAAATAAGGTAATAAGTATTGTAACCTTATTTGTTTAGGGAAATGTATTGAATAAGATAAATATGCCTAAATGGTTACAATTAAATTGGAGTTTAGGAATAATGATTGTTACTCCAACTAGCGAATAAATAAATAACAACCTTATGTGTATATATGTATGTATGTATTCAATTAAGAATTAAATGGAATTATATTTTAATAATATTTGAGGGTTATAATAATTAGAATAGACCTTAAATGGGACTAATACAAATGGCCTTAAATAGGTTAATTGATGCCTTAGGAAATATGACTGTTAGGGTCATTAATGGAAGGTAACCTAATTAATAGTAATAAATAGAATTAAAGGGGATTAATAGGGATTGACTATTGTAGTAAATGCAAAGTCTAATGAGGAAATAAATAACTAAACTTCATAGGATAGGAAGTTATAGCTTTTACTTATTTTTATTCTAGTTAATCTATAATTAATATAATTAGAAATAAGACTTGGACTTAGTAGGTTAATGCTGCGAGGCCAACTGCCTTATTCGACAAAAGTTTACACTTTTCAGCTATAGGATATATGTACAACTGATGTCAGATATCATTAACCATTGGAACCCGTGACGATAGTTAATTTTGTAGCAAGGATTGTTTCCAAAAATAGGTTCTTCGAAAAGAGAAACCATCAAGGGAATAATTCGTGAGCGTAGCGGGCTTTGGGATTAGAGGTATTAAGAAGTTAGATCCACCCATAAAAGGGTACTAAGTGATCGTAAAGGTTGCCTCCCCAGAAGTAAAAAGTATTAAATGGCTACTGGGTATGAGTTTCATAATCCTCGTGTAGGTCCACTTCGTCTAGGTGGTAAGTGACCGGTGTGAGAGTCTGACTTGAGATTAGGTACTAAATGACAGTTAAGGTGGTATCATGAGTCTGCCAATCCTACAGGAAATATTAAGTGGCTATGGGATTATTTAATAAGGTCAGCTTGACAGTAACATGGACGTTCGCCAAGAGGGTCTTAAATGGTGTCGAGCTCCTAACTAAAACTGGTATTAAGTTGCTATTTCTCGCTTTATGCAAGGTTTGGGTATATGAGTGAATGACGGAAGCCTTAAATTAGAAGGACTTAGTAGCTAGTGGCTCTTCATTCACAACATAAATCTTGTCCTTTGGGTTCTCTTTTAACGGGTATGGACCTAAAACTTAATTTTTTTGTAAGAACCTAAACTTCCCCCGTCTCCGAAGAGAAGAGGAAGAACGAATTGCTTTGAGAACAAGACAAATCAGAACACAAACAGAAGAACATTTCATTGCTTATTACAACAATTCCATCATAATACAAGAATATAACAGAGTATAAATAAATATTACACATTTACTAAATATCAGATATTTACAAGTTACACTGCAGCGGAAAAATAATACAAAACACAACTGAAAGAAATACACGGATACAGAGCTTTCCGAGTATAATTCCAACTGTAAACTAGGATCCTGTAAGAATAAATCTGCAAAACCCAACTACTAGCTGCTCGTGTCGAAAATAGGGGCACCCAGAGTTTAGGTTAAAACAATAAACTCCAAGTCAGTCATGTGACTGGTGCGAGAACTAAAACAGTTATTTAAAACTTTTCTCCAAAATTAGATATACCAAGGGACCACGCCATATAACACGGAACGGGTTTCCTCCCAAGAACACCAGTGCATATAACAAAATAGCGCAATGATTTTTTGAAAAATGAAGCTATTATAAGACCCAGATCCCATCACACAATGCAACGCAAGCCGGAGGATAGGATTTTCCCTTATAATAGCCAAACATGCTTGGTACGTTAAAACAAATCATTTGATACTATTATAAGTGCATAGTGTATAAAATAACTTCAAATATAAATGTATCAATCCTAGACGGCATGGGTACCATATATCTTGTCGTCAATACTAGGCTCTACAATCAAAACCGCAAAGTCACGTATTAGAAGTTGGATTTCTATCTATGAACCAAGGAAAGGGATCGTCTTTACCGCTTTGAGACGCTCTAGCCCGTTTCTTAGGATTAGAACGCATCAACCCTTGGATCTTCAGGGCCGGTCCATACGGAGTGGATTAAAATGCCTGAACACTGCATTTCCCTACCCTATGGGGCGTAATCTGGTCTGTATAAAGACCATCCATCAGCCCCGGAACGACCGATATAACCGATGCGCCTCATAATCTATCATCCACATAAGTAAAATGTCAGGGATAGTAAAACGCAGACACCACTCCTAGCTAGAAGGAAGCGCATGCCCTCCCTGATGTCCTCTCCCATTTCTGGTTCACACCGGTGTGTGAGGCTCGTGAATTAACGCTACACAAAGCTACGCTATATTCATGCTGTGCTTTGATCATCAACCACAAGACTCTGCTTTTCAACAATAGCCTTGATCATTTGCATCTCAGCAAGCCACACAGGCAATTCACGCTATGCAACTGATGTCGATCAATCACACAGAATGAAGTCCGATGTCAGACACACATCCATTCGTTCTGGGTCTGAACGAAACTGGAGGCACCTTATTCCTCCCCCATATGTCCAATACAAAAGAGAGGTCCTCACATATCCGGTCGATCTCCAAGTACGTCTGGACGATTACCACTTATTACCTTGTCTTGTGTGTACAGCCCAATCAAGACATCAGTAATCATCCAAACGATGTAAAGACCACCGGTCTTCAACCACCGTCTTCATCCTTGACACATCGTCGAATCAGTTATTCAGAATGTGATAAACCGGTCTTTCTGAATAACTCGCACATACAATAAACAAGTGCTATAAAAACACAACATACGCCTCATTCCAATCTAGAATATTCCTTTATTAAAATATTCTTATACTTTGGGAAAGGTTCCCATTAATTTTATCAAAGATAAATTCTTTAAATTTATTCTTTAATCTTCCTTTGAATATCAATTCAAACCAAATTATGGTTTATCCAAACTAGTCGGGATTAGTGAATCTTAACGAAGTGATCATTTTTTAATTTCCCAATCCCAACTTATTCATCCCATGAAGCAAAACTGGTGATACTTCATATATAACACCACGGTGTTATCGGTAAATTCAATTACCATTTCATGCTCAAATCTAATTAAAGATTTAACTATAGCCTGGAGCAAAACTGGTGATACTCCTTTCTCGATCATTTCAATCTAATTAAAGATTCATTAAAACTCCACTTGGTTTTAATCTTCCCAAAAATCAGTATTAATGATTTTTTAACTTGGGAAATCTTATCCTGTCTTTAACTAGGTTAAAGAACCAATGCCATTTAAAACACGATTCACGATAAACCAAAAATCACATTCCATTTCATCAGCCTTTAAATGTAAATTAGCAAGTGAACAATTCCCTAAGTATTAACCCCGAAGGCCGAAACCAACATCAGATCAATACCCAGGAAACCATTCAACTTGCCTGCTCCCCAGCTAGTTTCTGATTTTCTTAACTCCATTGGGTCTAAGAACAACATTATTAAAGATACCATTGACGACAATCCAAAATCACATTCCATTAACAATGGAATCTTCATGGAAAATAAATCGATATATATAATCGATATAAACTTCCATATCCAACCGATAATATAAATGGAATAACGACAAGGCCTTTTAAATTCCATATATATTAACCATCTTCCTCTATAGAAGCTTACTTCGATTATTACCAAATCGAATTCCATTCAATTCCAATTTAATATGTTAAATTGGAAAACTTTACTTTGGAAAATCTCCTTTAAATCTTAACAAAAGATTTATAAATTCCAAATCACATTTCACGGTAAACTGGGTTAAAGAACAAATGTCGTTAAAAACATAGTTCACAATAAACCCAATTCACATTCCAACAGTCTCTAACCGTAAATTAGTAAGAGAACAATCCCCTAAGTATTAACATCGAAGGCCGAAACCAACATCAGATCAATACCCAGGAAACCATTCAACTTAGCTAATCTCCAGTCAGTTTATAATTTTCTTAAGTCCATTGGGTTTAAGAACAGTATTATTAAAGATATCATTCATGACAAACCCAAAATCCAATTTGATATTAAATACAAGGCTCTGAATAGAAAATATATCGGCTTATATTCAATATCAAATTTTGAAACCAACAAATATCGTATTGGAATAACGATATGTATATCTTCCAAATTCCTCCATAATATCCGTATAATCACGAAATCCAGTATCGAAATATTCCAAGGATAATTTCGGTACAAATCCATTCCAATTCATTTATTGGAAATTTTGGTTATTTTTTAAACCATTTCAAATCCAGTTTATTTATTTAAAAATATTGGATTATAATTCTAGTTCATAACTAGTTCATTTCGATAAAATATATTTTTATCTTCTCAGATATGGAGTTTTTCATCCCAATTCTTCCCAAATCATTTATTATGATTTTACACAAATTATTGATATTTTCAATAATTTTATCAAGGCCCGTCCAGTCGATTTCCATAAACATCCATCGAACTGCACTTACAACGACCATTTCCAAATTTGATTTGGACATAATTTCAAAATCCAACCATTATATTTCAAATCTCCCATATTCGTTAGAAGTATCTTTTCGATATGAACCCAATGGTTCTAGTTCTAGAAGAATCCGACGGTCGGATCTCCCGTAATGTCCGTTCAAAGTCAATGGTCGAAATTCACGAACTACCGCGGTGCGGCGCGTTCTATTCAGGCCATTATATATATATATATAATATTATATACATTTCATCGATTTCCATTTAAAATATATTTTATATATAATTTTAAATTCGTTTTCAAAACAATTTCAACTTCATATTCAATTTCCAATCAAAATTGAATATTCCATATCATCGATATATAAATGATAATATTTTCAAAACATTAGATTTTGAAATCACTTCATTTTCAGTATTCGTTATAAAATCGATATAAATATCGTTCACATCAAAAATGGCGTTAATATAATCAACACGACTATATATATTTAAATATATTCGTGTCCGTCCCATATCGGACATCAAAATCAAATTTTGATCTTTTACTGAATATTATTTTAAATTATTCATTATTTTAAAATAATCATTATTTTAAAATATTTATTCTTTTTGAACTGGAATCAAACACAGTCGATTACGATATAATTCGATTATATGGATTTCATACAATACATGTATACAACAACAATGATAAATAATCATCCATCATCCAGAGTGCATTCTACACTGTATAAGCATTAAATATAAATATTTAATGCTTATAACAGTCTGTCAACCAATCGATGGACATACAACTAACTATTGAGATTAGTGTATGTCCAATATCATCCCAAACCTTGTGTGGGGTTTCAATCAACAAATAATGAATTTTATTTGTACAATTGGGCGATGTGTAAAATTTATCGTCCCAATCCATATCAGTAAAATGAGTGTTCATAAACAAAGCGTCTGATTTGTAAATGAATATTTATTTTATTCACATCAACGTTAAAAATTATATTTTTAAGGATAAAATATTTTGTTCAACATATGAATATTCTCTTTAGTTCATTTATATAATAAAAATGATATTTTTATTTGTAATGTCCTGCATTTTTATCGGTTTGTATTTGAATATTTAAATCAGTTTAAATACTGAATTCGTAATATAAGTGGATTTATATATTAATTAAAACAAAGTTGAACATATAAAAATATATATTAAATATAATCGAGCCCGTAATAACGCGGCAGTTCGTAATTTAACGTTCTGAACTTCAATGGAGTGTACAGGATCCGTTATTAGTCGAATTTCTTCGAAACAAGAAACGTTGAATTCTGTTGAACAGTATTTTTCTAATAAAAGTGAAAAGTTAAGATTTCGCGTTATAGATTGTGAATTATATCCAAATCAAAATTTCAAATAGTCGCTATAGAATCGTTTATCGACCATAACGGTTTGTTCGATATAACTAGGTATTGGTTTCGAATTTAGACAAGGTTCTTTTGAGACATAGTGATAATATAATTTTTAGAATTTTACTGTAATTTTTGATTAATTAAATACGCAACTTTTTATTTGGAGTATTTTGCACGCTATATCAATATTTTGGGGTTTCAAAATATGAGTTAATCTACCAAAATTATTATATTTTTGGAATTGTGGTACGTTGCTCGTCACAACGATATTTCTAATTTTGTCGTAACAGTATATCCGTGAACGAAATCCTGCGTAATTCGATAAGTAGATCTTTATAACTTAAAACTAAAAAGGGCAAAAGAAAGGGTATCTTCAAATATGTGTGAACACGGTTCTTTTTGTCTTCTAGGATTTCTTTCCAATTCAATGCAAATGAACTAAATTATTTTACTTCATGGTTAAGACTTGGTGTTCAAAACGTCTGAAATCTAAGGACATGCCTAGGAAAAATAGAGTGAGATTCTATAAACCTATTGCTTCATTACTAAGCTACGTCATACTACAAAATAAAATAAGTTCGGGTAAATTATAGAACCAATTGCTTAACATTTACGTTTGCACATCCAACTCCATGAACATGCTTAAGTCAACACCTACCCTAATCTACTTGGTTAGCCAACCTAGGATGCATCTCTGTTACTTTATCTGTATGTACCCGCCAGCTATGTAAATTGCAAGAAATGTAAAGGAAGTAAAGTCACCAACAGTAAATTGAGGAGACCCAACACTTAAATAAACTGTACCATGCCTAAGCAATAAAAAAACCTACTTTATGTTCCCTGTTACTTCATGGCGAAGGGTTCCTTTAATATATATAAAGACCTACACCTGTTTTTCCTTCTGCAAACCATACGGGTGGAGGATGTACAACCTACACCTCCTAATACTTCACTACCAAGCTTCGAAATCATATAAATTAACACACATCAGTATGTCTTCGTTCTCTTCTTCAACACATTAACAGGCAAACCTTCTTATTTTCATGGAAACAAAAATAATAAGAAAAACAAACTCCAAACCTTCTCAAGAATAAAACAAGTCAAAGCCATGATTTACCAGCATGCCTGAGAGTCCAAGTCGCCAGAAATGGAGACAGTTTTTTGAGTTTGTATTCGGATTTATATTAGGGAGGAGGCTGCTGTCGCTCTTTGGAAGATGGTGGTGGGTTTCTTGTGCAGGAGGTGAACGTTGTAATGCATGGAATGGAGTCATGCACGGAAGTTGGGTCATTTTGGTTGCATTTATACGGATTTTGGAGTGTGCTGTTATAGAGGGAATACACGTGAAAGGAAACATATATTTATAATAGAAGAGGAGTGAGCATTGCAGCATAATGTGTTGATAGGGAAGAAGTATTGTTGGAGTGAGTTTTGGTGGGGTATGAAAACGTGAGGCATGAAATGATATGCGAAGGGATGATGTACGTTGATTAAGGGGGTGTGCATACATGTAGAAGTCATATGCTGGGAGTTAAAATGCGCGTGTATGGGGTGAGTTTCTCTTTTGTTAATAGGTTGTCATTTACAATAAATGGAAAACGTGGAGAGTGATGCATTGTTTGGGTTCAAAATTCATGAAGCGGTGATAGTGAAGAAGGGCACGGAAGTGGAGGGGTACTTTTGAAGGTGGTGCGGTATGGAGCATGTTTGTGAGCAAGTTTTCAAGTTGAGTAGCAGCGTTTTATTCTCGGAAATGGTGTAGGTGGTATGGAAAGATATGAGTTAAAGTATACTGGAGCATGGAGCATTTTGTTTACATGGAGGGGAGTGTTACACGTATGGGATCATGAAGGAGTTTTTGGGCATTTTTGCATGAGCTGGTGAAAAACGTAAAAAAAAGGAGGAGAATAGGTATAGTCGTACTAGTATTTACGTTAGTTTTCGTGAGTTAAAAGAGAAGTCGAGAGCAGTGATATGGAGCATGAAGTCTGTGGCAATGAAGTTTTATGTAAAGAAGGAGCAGTGTTGTTTCTAAAAAAATGATGAAATACAGTTCACATGGGCTGAAATACAAAGAAGATAGGCCGACATGTATGTATATCAATGGAAGTTCATTCATGGATTTCCCATGCAGTTTGGATTTAAAAAGGATAGGTTTAAAGAAAAATGGAACCATAAGCATTCATTTTCGCTGAGATTGACGAGCGCTCCATCACTCTGGAATTATACAAATGCAATGGCACCAACGGGGCGTGATTTGGAGAACGTTACAGTTTAGGCATTGAAAGCGCCGGGTATAATCAACTGACGAAAATCGTTATTTAATGGTTAACGCGCAAAGGTGAGTAAATTCATTAACTCTGATCTATTTTAAAATATTATAATTATATTTTGAATATTGGTTTAATACTATGTGTTGGTTGTTTAGGTAAACTACAGTTAAATTGGTTGAAATATATATATCGATCGTTGCATATGTACACATCATTGGTTTGATACTGATTGGACTAGCATCTGTGGATGTAGGAAACCGGTTGGAGGAATCCAACCGGATTCCTCAATATTTATATGTACTGTTTGATTTATATATGCGCTATTTGAAACCAAATGATATTGAAACCCTGTGCAGATATTGATGTTGAATGGAAATTCAACGTTATTTTGATTTAATAAATAAACGATATCAATTAAGGAAATGGCAGTAGTCGACCATGAACTTATCTTTTATTAAGAAGTGATTGGCCGCCAGGTAAATCAATGAAGTTAGTTATAAAAATTATATTTTTATAATTAAAGCGAAGTTTAAAACTATAATAGAAGTTCTATTATAAACTAGTATTTTATAGTTCGTTTTTATAAAGTAAATATGAACGATTATTTGATATTTAAAATAAGTATGAAGCTTTAATTATCCTAGAGTGAATAATTTGGATAATTATTTTAAAGCAAACTATTAAGAAACATTATTAGATTAATTATACAAATCTAATGGTAAGAAGAAATTAAAATCAGTTACCAAATTTACTGATGGAATGAAGTTGATTAAATCAACTGTTTATTTGGAAAATGATTATTAGATTAATTGGTCTTCAATTAATTTAATGGAAATAACTTAGCGGTAAACTGATCAAAAATCAAGAAGATTCCTTTTTAGTTACCCCTTTTAAATTAATGAGGTATTAAATAATTATTTAACTAATATAATTAGTTTTTGTTTATATACATGAAGCAACCAATCTATTTTAGATTAATGATGAAGTAAATTGTTTACTTTAGCAACGATGAAGTAAAATATTATTTAATTATTTTTAATTAAATAATTGTTTCTTAAATGGACCTCATTTAAGATGTTATTGAATTAGTGATGAGATGTTACTTACATTAAGTAAATGGCTCAAATAAAAGAAAAATTCCAAGAGACAAAGAACGTAAATGGATCTTGGTAAAAGAAGTTATAAATAAAATTGTATAACGAAGACGCAGCAAAGAGTTAATATTTAAATAAATAGTTGTAAACAACTGGGTTTTCAAATTTAGGATATGGCGTTATAAAACCATATTCCAAATAAAATAAGAAATACCGTTTAGGGAATATTAAAGTAATAAGGAGTTAGAGTTACGTACTTTTATCTATCCTAAGATAAGAATGTCGTCGATCAAGGTCTGAGAGGTAAATAGAATACCCCAACTTGAATGACTTCACTATTATCGAGGGATGATATTAGTTTGTACCGGACAGAGACGTCGAGATTTGTTATAAAGGTGAATATGGCAGCGTATGGCATTAGTTATAAAAGGGGGAATATTATAGCGTATTACATTAGTTATAAAAAGGGGAATATTACAGCGTATGGCAAGTTTTTACTATAACAATAAATTAACGTTGTTAACCAAGCTTAAGCGTGATTATTATATATAACACTATTCACTAGAAAGTTTTGAAATTCGCTTATCCCAAGTGATAAGAAAATAATTATGTTTTCCCTAAAAAGTGTAAATGAATTATACGATGATTGGAAGTAGAATTAAATAATTAAGATTTGATATATATATATATATATATTACCCGTACTGAAGGGAACTCTTTAAATTATGGAAATGTTTTCTAAGAAATGTGAAGGGCTAAACGAATTTTGGGAAATATCTGGGAAGATATGGAAAATTGGGAAAGTAATGTTAAATAAAAAGGGCCAGTGATTTGTTTGATGCTTAAGGTAAATTTGAATGGATGTTTGTTTAACTCCGATATTTAAATAACCGACTCTCGAAGTGTTTTGACCATCATTGTTAATACGGAGAGACCGGTGGGATTTATTATCCGAAAACCACTCCGTATAGGCATAAGCGTTGCGAATTAGATATTGCTTAAGACAATTGAAGACGGAGTTAAATGCAAGGGTCGTTCTGTTCCAGAGTGGTGCTTTCTGTTTGTCCAGTCCCAGGACAACTTTTATGGACGAGTGTCTGACAGAGTATACCTAACAAATCACATATGATTGATCTCTTAAAGGTATTACGTCTGGTAGCGGAGGAATTCGTTCCTCTTACCATAAACTAATACATATATGCATATGCAATATGGAAGTGACTGAGACGATCTAGTACCTAATGTGTGTGTATATGCATCCACTAGCAACCACTTGCAACCATCAATCATAACATGTTTCAATTACATGTTTACATCCAAATAGGTTCCTACCTAAAGATAAAGGATAGGATCGAGGAGATATACCTAAAAAGATAGATATGAGCATAAACTTAAGGAAAAAGAGATTAAAAATGTACCCTCAAAAAGAAAAGGGAAGGTTGTGCGTATACGGTCCTCAGTTTCCTAAGTCGCGTCTTCCTCGGCGTCGCTGCATTGAACTTTGACGAGCTTAACTTCACGGTTGCGTAGTTTTCTGACCTCTGTTCTCAAGATACGGGTTGGAACTCTTCTCACAGTTGCTTCTCATTCAACTTCAACTTCTTCTAGCATACTTGGTTCTACCACTTCCGCAGACTCATGTAAGCACTTCCGCAAGTGAGAGACATGAAAGACATTATGAATCCCGGCAAATCTTTCGGGCAGCTGTACCCTATAAGCCATCTTCCCAATCTTCTCGATGATAGGGAATGGCCCTACAAATCCTGGTGCTAACTTTCCTGCGGATCCAAAGCGAACGATGTTCCTCAAGGGAGATACATTAAGGAACACCTTGTCTCCAACTTCGAATTCAAGGTCAGATCTTCTTTTGCCTGCGTAGGACTTCTGTCTATCTTGGGCGGTCTTCATTCTTCTTTGTATTAAGTCTACTTTCTCTGAAGTCTCCCTAATCATGTCTGGTCCAAGTATGAGCTTGTCTGTTGACTCCCACCAGAAAGTTGGTGATCTGCACGGTCTTCCATATAAAGCTTCGAAAGGTGCCATGCCTATGGTGGTTTGGTAGCTATTGTTGTAAGCGAATTCCACCAAAGGTAGATGATCCTCCCAGGTACCTATGAAGTCAATAATGCATAACCTCAAGAGGTCTTCTAATACTCTGTTGACTCTTTCCGTCTGGCCATCGGTTTGAGGGTGATAGGTCGTGCTTAAGCATAACTGTGTGCCTACAGCCTCTTGTAAACTCTTCCAAAACTCGCTCGTGAATAGGGTCTCGATCACTCACTATGCTGGAGGGTATCCCATGGAGTCGAACTATCTCCTTAAGATATATGGATGCTAGAGATGAGGAAGTCCTTCTAATCTTGACGGGTATAAAGTGGGCGCTTTTTGTGAGCCTGTCCACTATTACCCAAATGCTAGTATTGACCCTTCTTGACCTAGGCAACCCATCTATAAAGTCCATTGAGATGCTATCCCATTTCCACTGTGGGATCACTAGAGGATGGAGCAGACCACCAGGCTTCTTCTGCTCTGCCTTGACTTATTGGCATATTAAACATTTAGAAACAAATTCAGCTACATCTTTCTTTATGCCATTCCAAAAGAAAACTCTTTTGATATCTTTATACATTTTGTCTCCGCCTGGGTGAATGGTCAGCTTGGAATGATGTGCCTCTTCTAGAACCGTCTTTACCAAGCCTCTTTCCTGTGGGACACATAGTCTTCCATTTCGTCTCAACCAGCCCTTGGCATCTATGGAGTATCTATTGAAGTGACTAGAAGTCTCACCCCTAATTAATTTGTCCATTACTTCGGCTAGCTGAGGGTCTTCTCTTTGCACAGCTCCGACTGAGTCTAATAAAGTTGGTCGCACTTCTAATGTTGCTAGCAAGCCGGGTACAAAGTCAGTAGAGGGTCTGAAGTTAAAGCTTGCTATGAACTCCAAGCTTTTCCTTTCCACAAAAAGAGGGCTTAAGGTTAGCTTCTTTCTGCTTAAGGTATCTGCTACTGCATTGCCCTTTCCAAGCGTGTAGGAAATCTCAAAATCGTACGAGGTAAGAAACTCCATCCACCTTTGCTGCCTCAAGTTGAGATCTTTCTACCAAAATAGGTATTTCAACGATTTATGGTCAGTATACAGTTCAAATTTCTCACCTAGAAGATAATGGCGCCAAGACTTAAGTGCAAAAACGATGGCTGCCAACTCTAGGTCATGGGTCGGGTAGTTTTTCTCATGTACTTTCAACTATCTTCCACCATAAGCCACTACCTTCCCTTCTTGCATCAAAACAGAGCCTAGTCCCGTTTCGCATGCATCTGTGTATACTATGAACATCTTGCTTCCATCAAGCAATGTCAGAACTGGGGCTGTTGTTAGAGCCCTTTTCAAACGTTGGAAAGCAATATCGCAATCCAAGTCCCAATTGAAATCTAGATTCTTCTTTGTCAATCTTGTTAGTGGAGCTAAGATTTTTGCAAAATCTTTGATGAAATTTCGATAAAAGCTTGCTGGCCCGAGAAAGCTTCGGACTTCGGTTGCGTTTCGAGGAACCTTGAAATCTTGCACAACAACCACTTTTGCGGGGTCCACAACTATCCCCTCTCTGGACACCACATGTCCAAGGAACCTAACTTCTTCTCTCCAGAAATGGCATTTGGAGAATTTTGCCTTCAACTGATGTACATGGAGAGTATCCATGAGTTCTTTTAGATGTTGAGCATGCTCTTCCTCATTCTTTGAGAAGATCAAAATATCATCTACGAAGACCACCACAGACTTATTGAGGAATTCTCGGAACACCCTGCTCACTAAATCAACGAAGTAAGCCGGTGCGTTTGTCAAGCCGAAAGGCATGGCAAGCCACTCGAAGAAACCATCAGGTGTTCTGAATGCGGTCTTATCAATGCTGTCTCCAGCCACTATTAGCTGATGAAACCCGGTAGCTAAATCTAATTAGGAGAAGACCGATGCACCTACAAGATGATCGAACAAATCATCTATTCTTCGGAGTGGGTGTCTATTCTTTTTGGTCATCTTGTTTAGCTCCCTATAATCAACGCACAGGCGAAGCGAACCATCAGCTTTGGTTGCGAACACTATCGGAGCACCCCATTCAGAAAGTCTTATGAAACCCCTTTTCAAGCAGCTCTTTGATTTGCTTGTTGAACTCCTTTCTCTCCCTTTGGGCCATGTGCCTAACGAGTAAAGCAACGGGCTTTGCATTATCAATGAGGTATATGCGGAAGTCTATCTCCCTCTTCGGAGGTAAGCCCTTTACCTCTTCAAACACATGCGAATATTCACGGACTATTCTTACAGACTGCAAGTTCTCGACAGACGCATCAAGTGATTCTAGATAACTAAGCATGACGGAGTTCATGGGATTACAAGAAATTTCGAGAGTGTTACCGAGGCGAGTCATGAGTCTAACCACTCTCTTTTCACAATTGAGGACGACACCATTACTGGATAGCCAATCCATGCCTAGAATCAACCCATAGCCCGTGAAGCCCAAAACAAAGGCATTGCATCTAAACCCAACGCCTAGTATAGATATTTTCAAATCCAAACAAACCATTGACAAATAAGCTGAGCCCCCAATTGGATTTGAAACAACCAAGGGATCCTCTACTATACTGGTTTCTAGGTGCAGAGATTCAACTAAATCAGCAGATACAAATGAGTGCGATGCACCAGAATCAAACAATGTACGAATAGGATGATCAAAAAGATAGACTAAACTTTCGACATAAATATTTCTACCTCGTTCTTGCGGAGGTACCGTGAGAGCATGGACTTGTCCTCTAGAAGAAGGTCCAGCTCCTTGCCCTTGCTTCCTTGGGCAGGCCCTAGCCATGTGTCCTGTCTCACCACAGTGGAAACAGCCACCCATCTTCCTGTTCTTCTTCCTGCAGTCTTTGACCAGATGTCCAGGAATGCCACAGAAATTACACTTTCTCTTTTCACGGGGTTTGTTGTTCTTCCCGCCTTTCTTTGGATCAGCCTTCTTGTTCTGTGATCCTTCCCCCTTCTTATCTTGAGGCACTTCTGCTTTTGCCTCATTCTTGCCTTTGTCTTCCTCATTTAAGAGTGCCATGTCCACTAACCTTTCGTAAGTAGCCCCCATAGGTATGTGGGTCATAGCCAAGCTGTGAAGTGGCTCATTCAATCCCTTGACAAAACGGAGAGCCTTCTTATGAGGAGTATTCACTAAGTCCAATCCAAATTGGGCCAGCTGATTGAATTGATTGACGTACTCCTTAACAGTCATACTTCCTTGCGTAAGAGATAAGAACTTTTCCAGCTGTAAACTTCGTTCAGCTTGTGAGAGGAATTTCATCTCAAACCTTATTCTGAAATCCATCCATGTTTCGACCGGCCTCTCAGCGTTAGTGACTTCCCACCAATAGAAAGCTTCATCTTTGAGCAACCACACTGCCAACTGTATCTTTTGTCTATCGTCCACCACGAAGATAATGAATGGATCCTCAGTTTCTTTGAGCCAGTTCCTCGCTTCTACGAATGATTCAGTTCCCTTGAAATCCTTTCCACCCATGGCCCTAAAATCTCTACAGATCTTTGAGAAAGCATTTGCACGAGGAGGAGAAGGAGGAGCCGCTGCAGCTGCAGGAGGGATATCTGCTCGGCCTGCGTCGTTGGCCCTAGCCTCTAAGTACCTCCTGAACCAGCCAGGTATTGGCACACCCTCTGGAAGGTTAAGATTCCCAGACATGCTGAAACGAAAAAGAAAAGATTCAAAACGAAGGATAGAAAGATAGTGCATATGGCTTTGGGGATTATGCCTTTTTAAATTAAAAACAACATTTTTCCTTGTAAAATGCTTCTTTATATTTCTTTTTGAAAGATGGTTTTTCAAAAGTTCTTATCTAATCTGGTAAACCTTTGCTCTGATACCAAGTGAAACACCACACCTCCATTAAGGTCACTCACAAAGGGAATGCCTTAACTTTGGTGGAGAGTTATGGGTACAATACACAAAAATATTTACAAGACAGATAAATTTAAGCAGCAGAATCCAAATATTTATTTTATACATAGTTCAACACAAAAGCATTACATCAAATTGTCTCAAAACAACTTCAAAACATTACACCATAATTTCTGTCTTGATTATTAAATAAAGAAGCGTAAACCAAAAGGTAAAAATGCATAAATCCCCAAGGATCATATCCAATGCCATAGCCAATGCAAGAGAGTCTAAGTCAAACATCTACTTTCTTGAAGCTTGTAAAGAGTCTGATTATGCTGGAGTATTTCCTCCCTGTGGACCTAGGAGGGGGAACGGAAGAAAAGAAGACGAAAGGAAATGGGTTAGACAATAGGTCTGGTAAGTTCAGTGGTTACTAGTATTTAAACAAGAAAAGGGGTCATGACAGTGATAACAGAACATAGGACAATACCCTAATATAAGATAAGAGGGACGTGTGATCGCACCCATTACTATAGTCTCTGCACCTACTTAACCACTGGTTCAACCAGTCCACGTGTTTACAACAAACAATCCCATCAATGATCGGCTCCTGCTCGCACGTATTCATGTCCTATGTCCTTCAGCCTTGCTTGATTGAAGTCACCTGTGTTGGTCCCACCATGGGGTGTATCAGTCCCTCTGATGGCAACCTGACACGATTCAGGATGCACAGTGTACAATACTGATGCCCAGTGCCTGATTTTTCCACTCCGGAGTATGTGCATGCCCATACTCCGTCAGAGCCTACACTGGCCCACCAACCGCCGATGTTTTGACCGCTTATAGTTCAGCCCAGTAATCGTGCCCCACCCTGCCTAGTTCAGGGTACCATGATACATCTATGTGGGTTACTGCTGAAATGGGTCCCTGTTACTATGGTTTTCTAATCAACATGTTTATTTGGTTAAGTGTCCAAGTTTACCTAACCCAGCCCATTCGTTTTAATTAACATGTTGAATCGGTTAAGTGTTTTCCTAATTTACTTAACCCTACCAGTCTTGACTCAGCTTTAATTTATTAAAGCACCAACCACTCACATTAGACAAGTCTTGTTGTGGTCACTGGATATGCCGGTCGGTTTCGGGCAGATTTACACCTCAACTCAGTCTAACCTCGGGTTCTTTTTGGGCTTGATGCACTAACCACCCACATTAGACAGGTCTTGTTGTGGTTACTGGATATGCCGGTCGGTTCTGGGCAGATTTACACCACAACTCAGTCTAACCTCGGGTTAGGCATATTCGTCTTTTCTAAATTCATATTTTTCTATATACGTCAAATTTCCTTTATGTGAATTAAATTTTATTTAATCATGGCATAATTATCCTGTGATTATGCTCAACATAAATGGTATATCAAATATACCATTAAATGAACAAATCTATGCCATGAATTTTCATATTTCCCATCGTTACCCCCATGGAACGTATGCGTAAATCACATAAAATGTTGGGCTAGCAAGTTAGCCCAAACCCATAAACAAAAAGGGGTAACAAACAAAGAACATGAAATGATCATAAACAGCATACATTTAACTTTTCACATGTAATTTGGCATAGATGTATGTCACTAAACTTTAATCACTTGGGTAAAGGTGAACATGTGACTAATTTGAATCTAATGGTCATGTAAACTCGACAAAGGTCTAGCATGAAATTTTAGCATATAATCACAGTTTCAACCTACAACTTGGCATATAATCTTATGTATGTCAAAATATAAGAAAGCTATTATAATCATTTTCCTATCACAATTTAGCATGATGTTAACAACATAAGAGGACTACAATTCCACTTTTACAACATAAATAGATTCAACTTGGCATAGTTCTAAATATTCATAAATGTAAATCTAACATGTAAACATGTGATTTAGATCCTAAACTTGCAAATAACCACCGAAATTACAACATGACATGTTTTACCATTTTGTTGGCATAATAAGTTCTTTACTCAATCATAATAACATATAATGTTGTGCATCACTCAAACATATAGACATGAGATATACAACATGTTCATCGCCATGAAATATACAACATGTTCATCACCACAAACATATAGAAATGATTAATTTCCACGATATTTTAAGATAAACGAGAATCAAATCTCATACATAAGCATCATACTCCAATTACAACATGTCATGATTCAATCGAAAGGAATGTTTGAATCTGCGTAACAACTAACTTACAAACTAAAAGAAATTCTTGCATTCTGAAATCTGAATTCTGAAATTGGAGATGCGCGCCTTTGATGAAGATCGTTGAACTAAACTAGTTTTAATTTGATTCTTGATTCAAGTTCTTTAACTAGTCTTTTGAATCGAAAAGGGTGACGGCTACTCCAAGTCCTCCATTAACGGCATTTCAGTTCTAGGTTTAATTTTCTGTGTGTTTCTAGGTTAGGTATTGAGTTGTTTATGTATAATTTCAGTTTGATTATAGCCGTCAGATGAACCTAGGGTCAATCACAGCCACTCAGACCTGATCAGGCCCATCCAAAAATCCTAGTGACTCAGCAGTGAGTCAGAAATTGTTCAAATTTCAGATCTGGCCGGGGGCCAGGTCGAACCCCAGGTCGACCCTAAGGTCGACCCCCAGGTCGACCTCAAAGGGGGAGGTCGACACTAGGGTCGACCCCCTGGTCGACTTGCCTGGGCGGGAATTTTCCCGCCCAGCTCGCTTCTGGCTTCTGTTTGAATTTTGAACTTGTTCTTTCGAGCTGTTTGAATTTATTCGAATTTCTGAAACTTCTAACAGCCATAACTTCTTCATACGAAGTCCAATTCATGCAAACTCGGACTCTATCTCAACCAGAATTCCGAGACGAACACAATGGCGTAGCCCGTTTCCCTTAATTTTCACATTTTAAATTAAGTATCATAGGATTTATTATTATAACGTTAATAGAAAGTACGGGGTGTTACATTATGTGTGGGCTGGTATTACGATTATCTTTTTCTTTCGAAATAATTTTTAACTTTAAAATCAAGATGTATGATACCAATAATTTAGTGAGTTTTTATCACGCTGGTTCACCAGACTGACCTGTGGCATTTGTAATGCTCGGGTCAGACCGAGTTGGGTCTGACCGAGTGTAATAACCCGGAAATCCGAGCCAATTTAAAATTTTTATTTTGGCAATTTTAGCGAATTTTGATTATTTAAAATGAATTATTTTAAACAATAACGACGAGAAATTTATTTTGAACAGAATTCGAACGTATGTATTATATAGATCGCCGTTAGAATATAAATATTTATTTATATTTATAAAAGGAATTGAAAATGGCACGGTAGTTCGATAATTCGATTTCAAACTTCAAATGAATGTACCGGGTGCAAAATAAAATGGATTTTAGTGAAACCAAAAATAATAGAATCTATTTGAGAATATCTTTCCAACGAATCCGAAAAATCAAAATTTCATAGCGGGAAACAAAAGATATGTCCAGTTGAAAATTCTGAATAGTCGCTATGGAATTCAGGCCCTTAAAAATGGAAATTTTGCAAATGACCTTGGATTTCGACGAAACCACTTTTGTTGGATCCGTGATGTCAACTTATTGCTAGATTCCAATTTTCATAATTTTTCGAATCAATACGTGAGCATGGCAAAGGAAAACGGGTTTGACCAGTTTCAGTTGATTTTAATCGACTGGAAATTGGCCATTTTTCAAACGGTCTCGGAATTCGACGAAATCAGTTTTGTTAGGACCGTATCATCAATACGAAGCTAGAAATATTTTTTCTGGAATCTTAGAAGTCCATATGTGGCCCCGATAAATTGAAATGTGCGTTTAAATTGAATATGTAAAGATTGGTATTTTAAATTTGATGGAAACTTAGCGTAACAGCCGAATTGGCTTGCGAAACATATCCCATTGTGTTCGGAATGGGGGTGATTAGTTGAGGGCGACAGTCGTTGGGTCTCGTTTGGTGTTCGAAGTAAAAGTCAACTTTTAGAAATAAAAATAATACAAAATTAAAATAAATAAACCACCCCTCACTTCCTTTCTCTTCCCCCGACCACTTCAGAAATAAAAAAAAAATATAGAAAAAGGGGGGCTAAACGCGATCGATGATCGCAGGGGGGAGGGAGACGCTCCACCGCC
Organism: Allium sativum; assembly: GCA_030737875.1. Lineage (NCBI taxonomy): Eukaryota > Viridiplantae > Streptophyta > Magnoliopsida > Asparagales > Amaryllidaceae > Allium > Allium sativum. Next base: position 670,038,715 of record CM060909.1, on the reverse strand, counting down.
GCACCCCCGCTCTTCACCTCCGCCATCCTCCCCTAGCCCTCCTCCTTCTGCGAAACCGAAGCCCCCCAAGCTTCATCGATTAACCCGCTACCCACATCCACCCCACCACCTCACCGCGAGCCTCCCACAACCACCGCGCTAGCCGCCAAACCCCCACCACCACCTGTGAAGCTTCCAGTCCAGCCGACGCAGCCCCCTCCGCCTCCTCCTGGATCTGACGCGCCTCAGACAGGCCCCCCTTCTTCGAATAATCGAATGTAAGATTTATCTTTTCTTTGTTTTTAATTCATATGCAAAGCTAGGACTTTGAGGGGAGGATTTAATTTTTATTATCATCAAGATTTGATTTTTAAACCATGAAAGGTCGGATTTTTATATATTGAATGGCGAAGTAAAGATTCGATTTTTATATATTGAATGGCGAAGTAAAGATTCGATTTTTATATATTGAATAGCAAAGTAAAAATTCGATTTTTATATATTGAATAGCGAAGTAAAAATTCGATTTTATATATTGAATAGCGAAGTAAAAATTCGATTTTTATATATTGAATATCAAAGTAAAAATTCGATTTTTATATATTGAATAGCGAAGTAAAAATTCGTTTTTTATATATTGAATAGCGAAGTAAAAATGTGATTTTTATATATGTAGTGACTACGGGCAACGAAAGTGACAAGAGGCGAGAACGGCGAAGATTTCTACATAAGAAGAGTCGAGACGTTTGATTTAGCTATTCGGTGAGAACTTCTCACCTTTAATTTTTTTTTTCTAGTTATAAATATATACTAGGATGCAGACGGTGTTTAGTAGCACCCGACACCCGTCGTCCACAGACCATGGAAGGCTTGTATGCTTGTTTGTTTGATTTTGCTGTGTAGTTGATTGTGTGATGTGATGTGAAATGAAAATAAAATATTTATATAGTAGAAAATATTTTATAGTTAAGAATAGAATTTTTAACGGGTATGTAAAATGAAATAAAAATAAACAGATCAGACGATTTGTTTATACACACACATTTGACTGATATTGATTGGGACGATAAATTTTACACATCGCCCAACTACACAAATAAAATCTGTGTTTGATTGTTTGAAAACCCCACACGGGTTTTGGGGTGATATTTGACGTACACTAATCCCGATTGTTTAGTTGTATGTCGATTGATTGATTGACAGACTGTTATAAGCGTTAAATATTTATATTCGATGCTTATACAGTGTAGAATGCACTTTGGATGATGGTTGATTATTCATCGTTGTTATTGTATACATGTGTTGTAGAAAATCCATATAATTAACATTATATGGTAACTGATTGGGCCTCATTCCAGTTTTGAAAAAGAAATATTAGAAATAGAATATTTGAAATGGAAATATATGAAGCCGTGTTGATTAGATTTACGCCATTTTGACGTGAACGATATCTATATCGATTTTATTCATTTTGTAATGAATATCCAAAGTGATTTCAAAATCTAATATTTTGAAAAGAATTGGAATTCGAATTAAATTGAATAGAAATGAAATTCGAATTAAATTGAATAGAATTGGAATTCGAATTAAATTGAATAGAAATGAATTCGAATTGAAATTGAATAGAAATGAATTAAAACTGAAATTGAATAGAAATGAATTCAAACTGAAATTGAATATAAATGAATTCGAATTGAAATTGAATAGAAATGAATTCGAATTGAAATTGAATTGAATTGAAAACGAACTGAAATTGAATTCAAAATCGATTTGAATTGAAATCAATTTGAAATGAATTTAAAACGAATTTGTAAGGGAAAATTCAATTTTGATTTGAATTTGAAAAAGAAGTTGAAATCGTTTTGAAAACGAATTTAAAACGATTTATTAAATACGTTTTAAAAAAGGAATCGATGAAGTATATATTATATATATTATATATATAATATATTATATATATAATATAATGGCCTGAATAGAACGCGCCGCGTCGCGGCAGTTCGCGAATTTCGACCATTGACTTCGAACAGATATTACGGGAGATCTGACCGTCGGATTCTCCTAAAACCGGAACCGTTGGGTTCGTATCGAAAAGAGATTTCTAACGAATATTAAAAATTAGAAATCTAACGGTTAGATTTGGATTTATGTCCAAATCAAATTTGGAAAAGGTCGCTGTAAGTGCAGTTCGATGGCCATTGATGGAAATCGACTGTACGGGCCTTGATAAAATTATTAAAAATAGTAATAATTTTTGTAAAATCATAAGAAATGATTTGTGAAGATTTGGGATGAAAAACTCCATATTTGAAAAGATAAAAATAAATTTTTATCGAAATGAACTAGTTTTGAACAAGAATTATAATTCTATTTATTTCTAAATAAATAAATTGGATTTGAAATGGTTTTGAAAATAACCAGAATTTCCAAAAATTATATTGGAATGGATTTGAATCGAAATTGTCCTCGGAATATTTCGATGTTGGATTTCGTGATGATACAAATATTGTTATAGGAATTTGAAAGATATATTTATATCGTTATTTCCAATACGATATTTGTTGGTCGTAGAATTTGATATTGAATATAAGCCGATATATTTTCTATTCAGAGCCTTGTATTTATTATCAAATGTGATTTGGGTTTGTCGTGAATGGTGTCTTCATTAACCCTGTTCTTGAACCCAGTTGAGAAAAAGATTAAATCTTTTATTTAGATTTAATGAAGTGTACCAATTAAATAATATTTAATTGGAATTGAATTCGAACTGATTCTTGGGTTTATCGTGAATGGTGTTTTAAATAACACTCGTTCTTTAACCCGATAATTAATAGAATGTGATTTTGGGTTGTCGTGAACGGTATCTTCAATAATATTGTTCTTAGACCCAAAGGAGTTAAGGAAATCAGAAACTAACTGGAGATTAGTTAAGTTGAATGGTTTTTGAGGTATTGATCTGATGTTGGTTTCGGCCTTCGGGGTTAATACTTAGGCAATGACTCACTTGCTAATTTATGGTTAGGGTCTGATTGAAATGGAATGTGATTTTGGGTTTATCGTGAACCGTGTTTTTAAATGACACTGATTCTTTAACCCAGTTAAAGATTAAAACTAAGTGGAATTTTAATGAATCTTTAATTAGATTGAAAAGATCGAGAATGGAGTATCACCAGTTTTGCTCCAGGCGATAGTTAAATCTTTAATTAGATTTGAACGTGAAATGGTAATTGAATTTACCGATAACACTGTGGTGTTAGATATGAAGTATTACCAGTTTTACTTCATGGGATGAATGGGTTGGGATTGGGAAATTAAAACAAATGATTACTTCGGTAAGGTTCGTTAATCCCGACTAGTTGAATCGAAATTCAAAAGAAGATTAAAGAATAAATTGAAGGAATTTTTCTTTGATAAAATTAATGGGAACCTTTCCCTATGAATGTGAAATTTAGAAACTAACTGTCGGTTAGCTAAGCAGAATGGTTTTCTGGATATTGATCTGATGTTGGTTTCGACCTTCGGGGTTAATATTTGGAGAATTATTCTCTTGATAATTTACGGTTAGTGAATGAGGAATTGGAATAAGGCGTATGTTGTGTTTGTGTAACACTTGTTTATTATATACGCAAGTTGCTCAGAAAGACCGGGTTTATCCCATTCTGAATAACTGAATCGACGATAAGAAATCGAAGATGAAGACGGTGATCGAAGACCGGAGATCTTCACCTCGTTTGGATGGTAACCGAGGTCCTGATTGGGAGGCATCCCGAAATATGGATAAAGAGTGGTGATCGTCCAGACGTACGTGGTGATCAATGGGTTTGCGAGGTATATAGTGCCTCCGGTTTCGTTCAGACCCAGAATGGACCTGCAAATGGACAGTGTGTCTGACATTGGAATTTATTCTGTGTGATTGATAGCCATCAGTTCCCCGGTGTGAATTGCCAGTGTGGCGTGCTAAGATGCAGTGATCAGGGCTTATATTGAAAAGCAAAGTCTTGTGGAGATGATCAAAGCACTGCCTGTGTGGCACAGCTTTGTGTATAACGTGAAATCGCTAGCCTCACACCCCGGTATGAACCAGAAACGGGAGAAAGGACCTCAGGGAGGGCCTGCGTTTTCTCCTAGCTAGAAGTGGCGTCAGTGGTTTTACACACCCTGACGAGTTTGACTTATGTGGTTGTTGCTGTTGCGAGGCGCCTCGGTTAGATCGGACGATCCGGGTCCGATGGAGTCATTTGTTGGCTCGCTTACGCCCCAAAGGGCGGCGAAACGCAGTTTCAGGCATTTTAATCCACATCGGTGGACCGGCGCTGACGATCCAAGGGTCACTCGAGCTCTGATCCTAAGACTCGGGCTAGGTAGTCTCGAATTCGGTAAGGACTATCTTTTGCCTTGGTTCATGACGGAAATCCAATTTCTAAATACGTGATTCTGTGGTTTTAAATTGTAGAACTAGTATGGCGACATGATATATGGTACCCATGCCATCTATGATTGATACTAATGATTTGAAATTATTTTGACACTATACACTTATAATAGTATCAAATGATTTGTTTTAAACGTACTAAGCATGTTTGGCTATTATAAGGGAAAACCCTATCCCCCGGCTTGCGTTGCATTGTGTGATAGGACCCGGGTCTTATAATAGCTTCATTTTTCCAAAAAGCATTGCGCTGTTTTGTTATATGCACTGGTATTCTTGGGAGGAAACCCGTTCCGTGTTATACGGCGTGGTCCCTTGATATATCTGATTTAAAGTAAAGTTTTAAATAACTGTTTTAGTTCTCACACGAGTCCCATGACTGACCTGGAGTTTATTGTTTTAACCTAAACTCTGGGTGCCCCTATTTTGACACGGGCAGCTAATAGTTTTGGTTTTGCAGATTTATATTCACAGGATCCTGGTTTACAACTGGAAGGATATCCGGAAAGCTTTGTATCCTTATATCTCCTTCAGTTGTATTTTGTATTATTTTCCGCTGCTATGTAATGTATTGTAATCTCTGATATTTTATGAACTGTAATGTTTATTTGTTTATACTCTGTATATTCTTGTATTCTGATGAATTGTTGTAATATACAATGAAATGTTCTTCCGTCTGCGTTCTATTTTGTTGTGTTCTCAAAACAATCAGGCATTTCGAACGGTCTAGATCAGTTTAGCGACTGATTCAGATCGAGCGAAATTCCTTTTCGTCACACCGAGTTTACAGGTTCAGGGTAAGATGATATGGACTTTAGGAGAGAAGATGGAGGAGTTCAGACGTATCATATATATAGTATTCCGCTGTGTGTTGAAAATGAGGACAGACTGTTATAACTGCCCATATGAATTAAATGGCCGTTGTACTCTGATGAGTTGTAAGTATTATTTCAAGTTTCAATAAAAAGTTATTTCTATATTATATTTTATTCCACTGCGATGTGAGTTGTTCTTCTTCTTTTTCTTCTATTCTAATTTTTCTTTCTTTTCTTTTTCTCACCCTCTAACTTCTTTCTTTAATGTTCTGGATTTTCGGTACTCGAGTTTGGACATGGGATGTAGTTGTGTCGAAAATTCGAGCATCGAATTTTCCAGTTCGTTACATGGTCATACATCAATAATGGCGCCTAAGTATTCCAAAAATGCAGGATTTAGCTGACCAGAACTGTACATGCACACAGTGCGTTCCCAGTTTTCTCAACCTTGTATATCTTGACCTTCTGTTGATCATTTAAATGAACTCTTATGGTTTTTAGGAGAATATATATGACCTGAATCGCTCCTGTCTGCTTCTCCTCCTCCTGAATTCACTTGTCTTCAGCGATTTTGTTAGTGAGTTACATCGCTGAGTGACAGCACTTGGTAAATAATGGAATGCAAATACATTTCATTTACCTGTGAAGTAAATATATTTTAACCAAATCTGTTAATTACTCTTAACTATTTCATTTCGGGGTTTGTAGTACAAGTCTTGTTCTCTTCAGTTCCCGAAAATAAGTCAAGAGTTGGATCCAAATCTGTTAATTTAACCAGTAACCATTAATATACTACTTGTGTTCAAATATTTATATGCTAAAACAGAAGAGAAAAGAATAAAGGGGGAGTTTTGCACTGAGTTTAATATACTGCTTGTGTTCAAATTTGTTAATTAATATACTGCTTGAGTTTAACTAACATAATTAATTATTATACTGCTTGTGTTCAAATTTTTATCTGCTAAACCAGTAACCATTAACCATTAATACTTACCACTTTATTCAATTCGTTTTGCATTGAGTTTTGCACTGGGTAAAGAGAGGAGTCATTTTTCATTTCATTCACAATATTGTTATATTGAACTTACTAATTTTTTTTGCAGTCACACCGTGGAAGCAATAACTTGACAGCTCAACAGAAACAAATTGCACAGCAAGCAGCTAAAAATGAAATGCAAGCATTGCAAAATGAGGCTAGCAAAACCGCTCGACAGACCAGACAAAATGGAAAGAAATCTGAAAATGAACAGGATAGAAGACAAGTTGAGCAGTATAAACAATTTGGAAATCATGCTGAAAACGATCACGCTAAAGAAAATGAGGGCAGAAAATGTAAAATACTGAATTGCGACACACAAGTAGTTGCTGAAGGAAGATTGTCATCCACTGATCCAGAAGATTTGGTGCACTTTAAAAAAATTGGAACGTAAGGTTGGAAAATTTCGATTGATGTGGTGGTGGATGCAGAAGCTTTCTTGTGGAGGCCGACTCCCGAAATGACTACTATTGGAGAAGTTGTTGGATCGATTGTGGCCTGGAATAAAAATTATGTTGCCTTCAGCTAGAGTGCTTTCGTAGGGTATGCAACTTTTTGTAGACAAAACTTCATCTTTCTTATGTATACTTTCGGTTATATCATATGTATTTTGAAACGGTTATGTGTTTGGTGACGGGTTAAGTTGGTGATGCATGTACTACATACATTTGTTTATTGTTGATCGAATATTATGTCAAGTAATATATATGAATGATTCCGTGTAGTAATATTTGTTGCATTGAAATGTGAATCATATTATTATTAATATATGAATTTTTTTTACTAGTCAGGTTTATATAAATTACAACAGAAAAAAAGTTGTAATAAGCCATGTTATTACGGTGTAAAAATGTTGTAATAAGCCATGTTACAATGGTGTAAAGATGTTGTAATATTAAGGAACTTACAATGGTGTAAAAATGTTGTTATATCTATGATCTCAAGATATTACAATATCTACAACAACGAGGATAAAAGTTGTAATACAGTTTATTACAACGGTGCAAAAATGTTATATCTATGATCTCACAGTATTACAATATATACAACAACGGGGATAAAAGCTGTAATACAGTTTATTACAACATCGACAAAAATTATTATACGTATTCTCTTACTTTACTACAACATATACATCAACGGAGAACTAGAGTTGTATTAAAATGTATTACAACAGTAAATAACTGTTGTTAAATACCCCTATTACAACGGTGTTGCAACGGTGCAGAAAAGTTGTAACACATTTGAATATACTACAACTTCTGCATACACGACGGTGGAGGCACCATTGTAAAATGATATTACAATGGTTTTGCACCATTGTTATAGGGTGAATTTGTTGTAATGCATTGAAATCGATGTATGGCGGCTACGAAGAAGATGTACTAGGGTTGTACTGTATACTGTATTTTATACCGTATTTCTAATTATTTTATTTTTATTTAATTCATTTTAAATTTCTATATCGCTTCTAATTCCAAATCAAACCCAACGAGTGATGCCCGCAACCAAATACCCACATTCCGGACACAGCGGGATATGTCTCATAGGCCCGTTCGACTGTTTCGGTCTGTTATTCTTCAAATTAAATAATAAACCATTTACTTATTTAATTTGATCGAACATTTTAATTTACCAGGGCCACAAACTGACTCTAAAAATTCCCGAAAAATAAATCTGGCTATGTTTTGATGATACGGTCCCAACAAAACTAATTTCGTCGAATTTGGAGACTGTAGGAAAAATGGCCATTTTCAAGTCGATCGAAATTGACTGAAATTGTCAAAACACATTTTCTTTTGCCACGCTCACATATTGATCCCAAAAATTATGAAAATTGGAATCTAGCAATAATTTGACATTCCGGTTTCAACAAAAGAGGTTTCGTCAAAACGGAGGTCGTTTGTAAAATGGCTATTTATACGGGCTATATATTATATTAAATTCCATAGCGATTATTCTAAAAATCCAACTGACCATAACTTTTAATCCCCGCTATGAAATTTCAATTTTTTGGATTCGTTGAAAAGATATTCTTAAACAAATTTAAAATTTTTTGGTTTTACTAAAATTCGATCTATTTTGCATCACGTACGGTCAGTCAAAGTTTGAATTCAAAATTTTCAAACTACCGCACTATTTCTAACTACTTTTAAAGTGAAAATAAATATATTCGTTCTAACTTCGATTTAAATAAATTTTTAATCGTTATTATTTAAAATAAATTATTTCAACTATTCAAAATTCAATAAAATAGTCAAAATAAAATTTTTAAATTGGTTCTGATTTTTAGGTTGTTACAGAAATATTTGAGACAATATAGATAACCATCAACTCACTTATATGCAGCTGGATATACATACACCTTCCCACCATAAATCCTAACTGACACAAAGCCTTAAAATTTTCATCTATAAATACACTTAGAAATCCTCACAAACATACACACTGGGTGTAACGACCCGGAAAATCTGAACCAACTTAAAATTTTTAAATTGGCTAAAATAGTGGACTTTAAATATTTAAAATAAATATTTTAAATAATAACGATGAAATGTACATTTGAATCGACATTCGAAAAGGAATATAATTAATTCTAGTTATAAACAAGGCCTGAAATGGCGCGGCAGTTTCAAAATTTGAATTCAAACTTTGACTGACTGTACCGGGTGCAAAACAAAATGGATTTGAGTGAAACCAAAAATATTTAAATTTGTTATTGAATACCTTTCTAACGAATCTGAAAAATCAAAGTTTCAAAGCAGAAAGCAAAAGTTATGGCCGAATGAATTTTCAGAAAGGTCGCTATGGAATTTATATAGCCCGTGAAATTGGCCATTTTGCAAACGACCTCGGAATTCGACGAAACCACTTTTGTTGGATCCAGGATGTGAAGTTATTGCTAGGTTTCAAATTTCATAATTTTTGAAGCTAGTATGTGAGCGTGGCAAAGGAAAACGTGTTTTGGTCAATTATAGTTAAATTGGATCGACCAGAAATGGACCATTTTTCAAACGGTCTCAGAATTCGACGAAACTAGTTTTGTTGCGACCGTATCGTCAAAACATAGCAAGATTTATTTTTTTGGAATTTTTCGAATCAGTTTGTGGCCCCGGTAAATTGAAATGTGCGTTTAAATTAAATATATAGCGATTTATATTTTAATTTGGATGAAAACTGATCGTAACAGTCGAATTGGCCTACCAGACATATCCCATTGTGTCCGGAATGGGGGTATTACGCTAGGAACGACAATCGTTGGGCACTATTTTGAGTTCGTATTGATATAAGGGTATTTTTGGTTTTAAAATAATAAAATTTAATATAAATTTAATACAAATACCACCCCCACACCCTTTCAGAAACCCTAGCCGCCGCTGTATTAAATAAGCGATCCAAATCGCCCCGTTCTTCCTCCCTCCCGATCTCCCTCGCCAGTCAATGAAAATCAATGGGTCCGGAAGCAAATGAAAGAGCATCACGAGCTCGATATAATGAACGGTGGTGATGGGCGCTAGTGGAGTAATCGGGCCGGATTTTGTTCAAGAAGCGGAGGCGTTAGCGACGGATTTCTCGGCCAAGGGGAACTTCGAGTTGGCCAAAGGGGGGTGGCGCCGGTGGAGCTCGTGAAGCCAGTTCTGGTGGTGGGTGGCGATCGACGCCAGGGCGGTCATGGGAGGAGCGGTGGCCGGTCAACGACGGCAAGGAATGGGTTCAAACGGTTTCCAGTAATCGACTATAGAAGATGATTAAAGAGAGGGTAATTAAAGTTAATTATTTCATTAATTATTTAATTAATTACATCGCTAATTATCCAAAGTAAATAACACCATAAATTTTCCATACGAGGTCGTAATGACGAACTGTCAGTTGCGTTGGACTCGTCTTGAGAAGCACTACATTTCAGAACTGACTAGAACGAAAATGAAGCTAGTTAGAATTTCGGGAAAATTCAAATTCAAACGGTTCGGAAATTCAGATAAAAATTGACGGAGTGGATCCCAGTGTGAGAATTCTCTCACTTTAATTTTTCTGCACAGTTATTTATTTCATAACTGCATATATGAACTGTTACCCGTCGTCCACAGACCATGGACGACTTGTTTGATTGTATTCTATGTGAGATTTCTAATTTATAAACGATATGGAAAACGACGATGTATAAATTATATAGTCGATGTATGGGTTATATAAGCGTTGTACACCTCTTGTATAAGTGTTGTATAAGTTGTACGTTCGATATATAAGTTTTATATGCGTTGTAAAAATTATATATGTGTTGAAATAGAAGTGAAATGCTATATATATGTATATATATATATACGCCCCTCGTCCACAAACCATGGACGATATTTATTGATTGTGATTGGTTTGAAAATTGATTGATTGCGAATGGTTGATTGAAATTGTTTGTGGTTGAAATTGGTTGATTGTGGTTGAAAAATACCCGTTTGTGGTTGAGAAATATTTGGTTGAAACCACATAGGATTAGTTTGTGGAAATGAAAAAAATATACATGCCGCCTGCGTGCGAACTAGATGCATGATTCCCCATTGTCAAAAGCTGCGAGACTTTAAGGTAGAGCGAGGAGCCGTACTAGGGACAGTCCCAGTTTTAACTACCCTGCCGTTATGCTGCCGAAATTTTAATAATATTCATGTGTTAGAATTATTTTCATTTGTTGAAACTATATTTTTTCGTTGAATAGAAATTCATGTGTTGAATGATATTCGTGTTTTAAATATATAAATTACCTTTTTATCTATATATATAAACTATAGAAAACCTTCATGTGTTGAATTGAAATTCATTCGTTGAATAGAAATTCATGTGTTGAATGGTATTCGTGTTTTAAATATAAAAATCACCCTTTTTTCTTTTTTTTTTCTATATCTATAAACTATAGAAAACCTTCATGTGTTGAATTGAAATTCTTTCGTTGAATTGAAATTCATGTGTTGAATGGTAATCATATTTTGACAGAAATTGTTTTATAATAAAAATCCTATTTTGATCACCTATATTAACTATATAAAATAATCGTGTTTTGAAATGAATTGTTTTACAATAAAAATGACATTTTTATTATATACATGAATTGTTAAAAATAGTGAAGTGTTGAAATAGAAGACAGTTAGATAAAAATATCATTTTTATCAAATGTATGAAAATCATATAGTTTTGAAATCGAAGAATCGATATATATATATAAATAGAATTGAAATATATCGAATAACGAAGCTGCAGTTCGTATTTTGAAACCGTGATTTCAAACGATTAGTACGGGAGATCCGACCATCGGATTTTCCCGAAACCGCAACCGTTGGGTTCGCTTTGAAATATCTTTCCAACGGCACCAACTTTGTAAAAATCCAACGGTTGGATTGTATGGAATTTTTAATTCAAATCTGAAGAAAAACAGCGCCAGAATCGATTATATTTTTATATATATATATAAATATAATTATATTAAATCGAATAACGACGCTGCAGTTCGTATTTTGAAATCGAAACTTCAAATGATTATACCGGGAGATCCGACCGTCGGATTTTCCCGAAACTGGAACCGTTGGATTCGTTTTGAAAAGATCTTTCTAAAGATGAAAATTTTGTGAAGATCCAAAGGTTAGATTTTCAGATATGTGTAAATCAAATCTAAAGAAAAACAGCGCCACAGCCGCGTTATGGCCCGAAGCGTCGTTTGAATAAATTGGCTATTTTAAAATAAATAAAAATAGCGATAAATCGTTATAAAATATTATAAATGATATGGATGTGAAATTTAGAAATTAACTGAAGGTTAGCTAAGTCGAATGGTTTCCTGGATTTTGATCTGATGTTAGTTTCGGCCTTCGGGGTTAATATTTGGGAAATCGTTCTCTTACTGATTGACGGTTAGTGACTAATGAAGATGCGTATGTAGTGTTTGTGTAGCACATGTTTATTATATACGCGAGTTACTCAGAAAGACCGGGTTTATCCCATTCTGAATAACTGGATCGACGATAAGAAATCGAAGATGAAGACGGTGGTTGAAGACCAGAAATCTTCACCTCGTTTGGATGGTAACTGATGTCCTGATTGGGAGGCATCCCGAAATATGGATAATGAGTGGTGATCGTCTAGATGTACGTGGAGATCGATGGGTTTGCAAGGTATATAGTGCCTCCGGTTTCGTTCTGACCCAGAACGGACTTGTAAATGGATGGCATGTCTGACATTGTAATTTATTCTGTGTGATTGATAGCCATCAGTTACATGGCGTGAATTGCCTGTGTGGCACGCTGAGATGCAATGATCAGGGATTTTGTTGAAAAGCAAAGTCTTGTGATTGATGATCAAATCACCGCCTGTGTGGCGTAGCTTTGTGTATAACGTGAACTCGCGAGTCTCACACCCCGGTATGAACTAGAAACGGGAGAAGGACCTCAGGGAGGGCATGCGTTTCTTCCTAGCTAGGAGTTGTGTCAGTGTTTTTACACGGCCTGACATTTTACTTATGTGGATGATGGATAGCGAGGCGCCTCGGAAATATCGGTCGATCCGGGACCGATGGAGTCATTCGTTGGCTCATTTACGCCCCATAGGGCGGGGAAACGCAGTGTTCAGGAATTTTAATCCACATCGGTGGACCGGCCCTGACGATCCAAGGGTCACTCGATCTCTGATCCTGAGGCTTGGGCTAGGTAGTCTCGAAGTTGGTAAGGACTATCTTTTGCCTTGGTTCATGACGGAAATCCAATTTCCAAATACGTGACTGTGTGGTTTTGATTGTATACCTATATATGGCGACATAGTGGTATGGGGCATTAATGCCGTCTATGATTGATACTTATGATTTGAAATTGTTTTTGAAACATATAAACACTAGTAATAATATCAAATGCTTTTGTTTTATTCGTATCAAGCATATTTTGGCCATTATTAGGTAAAACTCTATCCTCCGGTTTGCGTTGCATTGTGTGATGGGAACTGAGTCTTATAATGGCTTCATTTTTATATAAAGCATTGCAATGTTTAAAAGAATGATTTGTTTTAAAGCACTGGCAATCCAATGGAGTAAACCCGTTCCACGAAAGTGACGTGGTCCTGTGATTAGCCCATTTGTGTAATGTGTTAAGTAGATTTCTCATACCAGTCCCATGACTGACTCGTAGTTTGTTTCACTTTCAAACTCGGTGCCCCTTTTTCTACACGAGCGGCCTTGTATTCAGGTTTTAGCTGGCTTTCTCTGGATAGCTGAAGCTGAAGATGGATTCTATCATTTATCTCTTTTTATGCTATTCAGCTCCTATTGTACATTATGTTTGTTTTTCCACTATAGACATATATGTATAGCTGAACTGTATTTGTACTAAGTAAGATCCTGTATACTGTAACTCTGATGATTACGTTTATCCAGTATATTCTATTGTGCATTATCTGATGTATTTATTTATTTCTGTTCTGCTGTTATCTGTTTATGTGTTATATTCCAAGGATTACCCTTGCCACCGTCAATACGGGGTTCGGGGTCGTCTCATTTGGTATCAGAGCTTTGGTTAAGCTTAGTGCTGGAATATAACATATTAACGAACTCGTCAGAAATAGAACCAGAAGTGTTCTAGGATGGGTAACTCATTACAGATAGGATCAGCAATATCCTAGTATGAGTACAGCAGAATCAGAACAATTCGTTAGAGATGGGGTCAGAAGTGCCCCAGAACGAGTTGAGAGTTATATGTTTATAAATAACGTATTTGTGATTATATATAGTCTGGTTTTAGAAATATAATTTTTGAATATATAAAAGATATATATTTGAAAAGTAAAGGAATATATGAATCGATTAGTATATTTTTGAAAAGTTAAAAACAAATTTCTTGTTGTTTGCATTGTGTGATAGTAAATTAGATTAATTAAATTATTGAAACGATAGTTAATTTAATTAATAGGATAATGAATGGTAGGATTTATTCGATTGACTCACACATTAAACTGATTTAAAAATAGATAGAAATATATACATGTGCACATATATGTTTGAATAGGTAAATGGATTAGCTGTTGAGTAAAGATTTTATTTGCGTGCCCGACAAATAGGTAAACCTTAATGAGTTGGATGCGAAATATTATTATATCAACTCCTGTGAATGCCATTGGATGCGGAGTGCTGGTTGTTCTGTGGGTAATCATAAACGTCGCCATAGGATAGTAACAATTAATTTTGAACTACATTACATGGCATACTTCTTGAAGATAGGCATACTTCATCATATACCACATAAGCATTTGGAGCTTGTGTGATGAGGTGGAAGATTTACCATACGAGCGAGAGGCTTGTATGGCGATGACTATATATTACAGGTTGAACTGATGACTGATATGACCATATAAAATTATAACGATAAAATTGCCAGATTAATAAAAAAAACCACACGGGTCTGGAGTTGATAATAATCACGTTTCTCTAGTCATTAGATACGACACATGGATTATTTATTTCCCACACGGGATGAGGTGATGAGGATTTATCCTCTGGAGCAATTAAAATGCACACCCCCTCAAGCTGTGACAGGGTGACGAGAATTTATTCTCTGGAGTTATTATCTATACACGCTCCCCTGTAAACACCAGATTATATCACTATAAATATGTGTATGCTTTATAGGATTTATTGGGTACCTAATACGACCCAATAAATTTCCAAACCCCTCCCCGTACAAAGGAGGTTATGGCGAAATTTTTCGAAAATTCCGGGTGTTAGCCAAATTTTTAAAGAATTTGAAAATTCTCAGAAACTGAAAAGTTGGAGAATGGAAGCCAGATCGAACGTAGAGTTGACTAATCAAACCACTTTCGACTTTGTTCCTTTTCGGGGACGAAAAGTTTTAAGTGGGGGAGATTGTAACGACCCTGAAAATCTGAACTAATTAAATTTTTTTAAATTGGCTAAAATAGTGGATTTTAAATATTTAAAATAAACATTTTAAATAATAACGATGAAATGTATGTTTGAATCGACATTTGAAAATGAATATAATTAATTCTAATTAGAAACAAGGCCTGAAATGGCACGGTAGTTTCAAAATTTGAATTCAAACTTTGACTGACTGTACCGGGTGCAAAAAAAACGGATTTTAGTGAAACCAAAAATATTTAAATCTATTAGTGAATTCCTTTCTAAAGAATCTGAAAAATCGAAGTTTCATAGCGGAAAGCAAAAGTTATGGCCAAATGAATTTTCAGAAAGGTCGCTATGGAATTTATATAGCCCGTGAAATTGGCCATTTTGCAAACGACCTCGGAATTCGACGAAACCACTTTTGTTGGATCCGAGATGTGAAGTTATTAGTAGGTTTCAAATTTCATAATTTTTGAAGCTAGTATGTGAGCGTGGCAAAGGAAAACGTGTTTTGGTCAATTACAGTTAAATTGGATCGACCAGAAATGGGCCATTTTTCAAACGGTCTTAGAATTCGACGAAACTAGTTTTGTTGCGACCATATCGTCAAAACATAGCTAGACTTATTTTTTTTGGAATTTTTCGAATCAGTTTGTGGCCCCGGTAAATTGAAATGTGCATTTAAATTAAATATATAGTGATTTATATTTTAATTTGGACGAAAACTGATCGTAACAGTCGAATTGGACTACCAGACATATCCCATTGTGTCCGGAATGGGGGTATTACGCTAGGAACGACAGTCGTTGGGCGCGATTTTGAGTTCGTATTGATATAAGGGTATTTTTGGTTTTAAAATAATAAAATATAATATAAATTTAATACAAATACCACCCCCACACCCTTTCAGAAACCCTAGCCGCCGCTGTATTAAATCGTCGATCCAAATCGCCCCGTTCTTCGTCCCTCCCGATCTCCCTCGTCAGTCAATGAAAATCAATGGGTCCGGAAGCAAATGAAAGAGCATCACGAGCTCGATATAATGAACGGTGGTGATGGGCATTGGTGGAGTAATCGGGCCAGATTTTGTTCGAGAAGCGGAGGCGTTAGCGGTGGATTTCTGGGCTAAGGTAAACTTAGAGTTGGCCAAAGGGGGGCGGCGCCGGTGGAGCTCGCGAAGCCAGTTCTGGTGGTGGGTGGCGATCGACGCCAGGGCGGTCATGGGAGGAGTGGTGGTCGGTCAACGACGACAAGGAATGGGTTCAAACGGTTTCCAGTAATCGACTATAGAAGATGATTAAAGAGGGGGTAATTAAAGTTAATTATTTCATTAACTATTTAATTAATTACATCGCTAATTATCCAAAGTAAATAACACCATAACTTTTCCATACGAGGTCGGAATGACGAACGGTCAGTTGCGTTGGACTCGTCTTGAGAAGCACTACATTTCAGAACTGACTAGAACAAAAATGAAGCTAGTTAGAATTTTAGGCAAATTCAAATTCAAATGGTTCGGAAATTCAGATAAAAACTAACGGAGTGGATCCCAATGTGAGAATTCTCTCACTTTAATTTTTCTGCACAGTTATTTATTTTATAACTGCATATATGAACGGTTCCCCGTCGTCCACAGACCATGGACGACTTGTTTGATTGTATTCTATGTGAGATTTCTAATTTATAAACGATATGGAAAACGACGATGTATAAATTATATAGTCGATGTATGGGTTATATAAGCGTTGTACACCTCTTGTATAAGCGTTGTATAAGTTGTACGTTCGATATATAAGTTATATATGCGTTGTAAAAATTATATATGTGTTGAAATAGAAGTGAAATGCTATATATATATATATATATATATATATATATATATATATATATACGCCCCTCGTCCACAAACCATGGACAATATTTATTAATTGTGATTGGTTTGAAAATTGATTGATTGCGAATGGTTGATTGAAATTGTTTGTGGTTGAAATTGGTTGATTGTGGTTGAAAAATACCCGTTTGTGGTTGAGAAAAATTTGGTTGAAACCACATAGGATTAGTTTGTGGAAATGAAAAAAAATATACATGCCGCTTGCGTGCGAACTAGATGCATGATTCCCCATTGTCAAAAGCTGCGAGGCTTTAAGGTAGAGCGAGGAGCCGTACTAGGGACGGTCCCGGTTTTAACTACCCTGCCGTTATGCTGCCGAAATTTTGAATAATATTCATGTGTTAGAATTATTTTCATTTGTTGAAACTATATTTATTCGTTGAATAGAAATTCATGTGTTGAATGGTATTCGTGTTTTAAATATAAAAATCACCTTTTTATCTATATATATAAATTATAGAAAACCTTCATGTGTTGAATTGAAATTCATTCGTTGAATAGAAATTCATGTGTTGAATGGTATTCGTGTTTTAAATATAAAAATCACCTTTTTTTTCTTCTTTTTTTCTATATCTATAAACTATAGAAAACCTTCATGTGTTCAATCAAAATTCATTCGTTGAATTGAAATTCATGTGTTGAATGGTAATCATATTTTGATAGAAATTGTTTTATAATAAAAATCCTATTTTGATCACCTATATTAACTATATAAAATAATCGTGTTTTGAAATGAATTGTTTTACAATAAAAATCACATTTTTATTATATACATGAATTGTTAAAAATAGTGAAGTGTTGACATAGAAGACAGTTAGAAAAAAATATCATTTTTATCAAATGTATGAAAATCATATAGTTTTGAAATCGAAGAATCGATATATATATATATATATATATATAGAATTGAAATATATCGAATAACGAAGCTGCAGTTCGTATTTTGAAACCGTGATTTCAAACGATTAGTGCGGGACATCCGACCATCGGATTTTCCCAAAACCGCAATCGTTGGGTTCGCTTTGGAAATATCTTTCCAATGGCACCAACTTTGTAAAAATCCAACGGTTGGATTGTCTGGAATGTTTAATTCAAATCTGAAGAAAAACAGAGTCAGAATCGATTATATTTATATATATATATATAATTATATTAAATCGAATAACGACGCTGCAGTTCGTATTTTGAAATCGAAACATCAAATGATTATACTGGGAGATCCGACCGTCGGATTTTCTCGAAACTAGAACCGTTGGATTCGTTTTGAAAAGATCTTTCTAATGATGTAAATTTTGTGAAGATCCAACGGTTAGATTTTCAGATATGTGTAAATCAAATCTGAAGAAAAACAGCGCCACGGCCGCGTTATGGCCCGAAGCGTCGTTTGAATAAATTGGCTATTTTAAAATAAATAAAAATAGCGATAAATCGTTATAAAATATTATAAACGATATGGATGTGAAATTTAGAAATTAACTGAAGGTTAGCTAAGTCGAATGGTTTCCTGGATTTTGATCTGATGTTGGTTTCGGCCTTCGGGGTTAATATTTGGGAAATCGTTCTCTTACTGATTGACGGTTAGTGACTAATGAGTTGAAATGATGCGTATGTAGTATTTGTGTAGCACGTGTTTATTATATACGCGAGTTGCTCAGAAAGACCGGGTTTATCCCATTCTGAATAACTAAATCGACGATAAGAAATCGAAGATGAAGACGGTGGTTGAAGAACGGAAATCTTCAACTCGTTTGGATGGTAACTGATGTCATGATTGGGAGGCATCCCGAAATATGGATAATGAGTGGTGATCGTCCAGACGTACGTGGAGATCGATGGGTTTGCGAGGTATATAGTGCCTCCGGTTTCGTTCCGACCCAGAACGGACTTGTAAATGGATGGCGTGTCTGACATTGGAATTTATTCTGTATGATTGATAGCCATCAGTTACATGGCGTGAATTGCCTGTGTGGCACGCTAAGATGCAATGATCAGGGCTTTTGTTGAAAAGCAAAGTCTTGTGATTGATGATCAAAGCACCGCCTGTGTGGCGTAGCTTTGTGTATAACGTGAATTCGCGAGCCTTACACCCCGGTATGAACCAGAAACAGGAGAAGGACCTCAGGGAGGGCATGCATTTCTTCCTAGCTAGGAGTTGTGTCAATGTTTTTACATGGCCTGACATTTTACTTATGTGGATGATGGATATCGAGGCGCCTCGGAAATATCGGTAGATCCAGGACCGATGGAGTCATTCGTTGGCTCATTTACGCCCCATAGGGCGGGGAAACGCAGTGTTCAGGAATTTTAATCCATATCGGTGGACCGGCCCTGATGATCCAAGGGTCACTCGAGCTCTGATCTTGAGGCTCAGGCTAGGCGGTCTCGAAGTCGGTAAGGACTATCTTTTGCCTTGGTTCATGACGGAAATCCAATTTCCAAATACGTGACTGTGCGGTTTTGATTGTATACCTATATATGGCGACATAGTGGTATGGGGCATTAATGTCGTCTATGATTGATACTTATGATTTGAAATTGTTTTTGAAACATATAAACACTAGTAATAATATCAAATGCTTTTGTTTTATTCGTATCAAGCATATTTTGGCCATTATAAGGTAAAACTCTATCCTCCGATTTGCGTTGCATTGTGTGATGGAAACTGAGTCTTATAATGGCTTCATTTTTATAAAAAGCATTGCGATGTTTAAAAGAATGATTTGTTTTAAAGCACTGGCAATCCAATGGAGTAAACCCGTTCCACGAAAGTGGCGTGGTCCTGTGATTAGCCCATTTGTATAATGTGTTAAGTAGATTTCTCATACCAGTCCCATGACTGACTCGTAGTTTGTTTCACTTTCAAACTCGTGTGCCGCTTTTTCTACACGGGCAGCCTTGTATTCAGGTTTTAGCTGGCTTTCTCTGGATAGATGGAGCTGAAGATGGATTCTATCATTTATCTCTTTTTATGATGTTCAGCTCCTATTGTACATTATGTTTGTTTTTCCGCTGTAGACATATATGTATAGCTGAACTGTATTTGTACTAAGTAAGATCATGTATACTGTGTAACTCTGATGATTACGTTTATCCAGTATGTTCTATTGTGCATTATCTGATGTATTTATTTATTTCTGTTCTGCTGTTATCTGTTTATGTGTTATATTCCAACGATTACCCTTGCCACCGTCAGTACGGGGTTCGGGGTCGTCTCACTGGGTTGCTCCTTAAAATAATATGGCAAAAACTTTAACAAATTCAACTGAAAGCAACGGTCAAAGGAGCAAAGAAACATAAAGGAAAACATGTCAATGAAATAGCAAGACAGAGGGGAGAAAACCTGGAACTGTGAAACAAATTCAAAGTGAGTAAACTCAAGTTATTCTTTTTTTAAACCTATTCAAGACCTCTATCTCTTATGATCCAAACTGCTATAAATACATATATACTTCTAGTGTGTGTTTCTATCATCTATGGACAAATTATCATGTTGTTAACGCTTGAAATGAACTGAATTGAAACTGGGAAAAAGAAAACTAGTAAGAACAGAATTTAAAAGGAAAAAGAAAGTGAGTAAATTTTTAGTCTATTTCTAATGGTACGTTATGGTGGAATCTTGAATATGTTGAATTGGATTGATGTAAATTTATTGCGTTTAAACCTTGAAATGTATGTAAAGCCTTGGACTAAAAAATGAAACAGAGAACGCAAAATGAAAGAAAAGAAAAAACAGTGAAGATATATGGAAACAGCAGTAAACATTTCAAGAAGCAGTATTTGTGAGTAAAATACCAACAATTCCCTTATTATTTATTTCTTAATTTATGTGGATTCAAACCTTGAATGTACCCATCCTGTTTAATATAATCATTTGATTTATGTAAGGGTTAATTTCAGAAAATAGATAGTTTAAGATTTAGAGTTTAAACAAACTGGAAACAAAAGGTAAAGATAGTAAAACCAAAACACGATAGTCAGTAGAATATATATATATATATATATATATAAATAGTGAGTAACTCTAAACTGACTCCCTTACTATTCCATAGTTATATATATATGCATCGACCCTATGTACTACTAGTTCATATAACATCATATGTAGAATTAAACCCTATAAACAAATGTACAGTCGTCTGTATATTTGACAGTAAGGATATATAACCATGCTCAAGTAATGAATAAATCAAATTCTGGCATATACTAAGGTTTAAGGTTTAGATGAAAGTTTTCATTAGTGTCTCGAGAGTACAGTAACATTCATTTCAATTCAAACAAATATATATACTGGCAGAAATCCTCAAATGGCAGTAAAGAAGCTTATGAATTTCCCAAATTTTCAAACATTGTTATATTCTAATTCAGGTATAGATAGATATTAGTACGAGGAAATCATGATTTTTGACATAAAAATCAAGATTTTTAGTGAACTAAGTTGGGAGAATTTTGAATTCGATCTGGAAAGTTATTTTCAGCAAATTGAGGTTGTCGTGGTGTTGGTGGATTGAGGCACCGGAGCTGGAGGAAGGTGGTGAGTTGAAAATCATAGGAAAAATACAAATTGAATTTTCAATGCAATGATTTTCGAGAACGGGGAGAACTAGCATAATTGGGTTCATTTCTTTTTGCTTAAAATAGGGTTGGGCTTTATCTCCTACATAGTGATTGGAACGATCGCACAAGAGGGGTTAGAAAGAGGAAACGGTCAGCCTCACTTGACTGAAGTACGACAACAAGTTGACGTTGATGGTGGCGGTGCGGTACTATTTATTGTAGACAGTTTTTTTTGAAGGGCCGGTTGAAATATCAATTTTGGATGTGATTGGGAAAACAGGATTCTAGGGTCGGGAATGGTTTCAGAGGAGTGGAAGTCGTTTGTGACGACTGTCACGTGTACGGGGTGCTTGTGCACGGTGAAGGAAACAACAGGTGAATGGAAGAAGAAAAGAAAGGACAGGGAAAAGAGAAGAGAGGATCTTGCGAGTTGATCCCTTATTTTTTTGCTGTAAAACATGTGCCAAACTCATGTTTGGAGCTTCGTTCACCTGGCAAAGGAATTTAAAATGAAACAGGAAGGAAATAAATAAATAAATGGTTACATCAGTTTGGTCTATGTTTCGTTGTAACCATTCCACATTTTCACATGGAAGAAGATGCAAGGTTAAACATGGTGGCGTTGGGCTACTGCACAATATTGGGCCTTGGGCCTTGAAAAAAAAGGAAAAGGTTATTTAAAATTATAATGTAAAATTGTAAACATTTTATATAAATATATACATAACCTAGGAAGTATAGAGAAGGGGCTGCTGGGATTTTCATGTTATTGGGCTTTCGGGATTAAATAAATTGAAGAATGTTGATTTAAAATTTAAGTATCCTTCCTAAAATAAACAATTTACATATATGTAATTAGATTTAGAAATAAAATAAAATGAGAGTCTTACCTATGTTGATACAGGAAATGGGAAATTAGATTTAATATATGTACATGAGAAGGGGCCATTATGGATCAAGAAGATTCATGTTATTTAAGTTAATCTAATTTAAATAAAAATTGATTTTTATCATAAGTAAAGGATAAATATATATTAAAACAGAGGATCTGGAAGCTATTTCATAATCAAAGGAGGTCGTCATGTAAAATAAAATAAAATAAAAATTAAATCCATAAACATTTAATATTTATATCTATTTGAAATAGAAGGGATGTTTAATAAAATCAGTATATTTATATCTAAGAAGTTGAGATAAATATGATGTGAAATTAACCGCTACCCGAGATTCCGTATTCCAAACTGTTAATAGTTTGGAATTTAAATCATTGAATCATTGATGATTATTATTATGATGAATGATTGTTGTTTATGCTATGAAGTGACAAATCAAATATAAAATAAAACATTAACACATTTTATTATATTACTGCTATGATATTAGAAACGAAATCATATAAGTTAGTTAATTTGATTGGGCATGTTATGAAGATTATATATGTTGTAAAATAAATTTTAGATAGATGGTTTTTATTCATCTACAAAGTTTAAAATTGATACTTAAAACACCGAGTATCAAATGAATATTCCCTACGTGTTAGTTCGAAGAGACCGGGATGAGAACTAGAGAGAAAACCATTTCGAACTGACTTTACGTAAACTAACTTGCAGGGACGATTATACAATTTATAGAATTGAAGACTGTAGATCCTCATAAGCGGGAGAGTACTTGTTGGAATTCTCTGGTTAGCTCCCAGAGAACTTTCAACAGTTGTTTTGTCGTAATTGAAATCTTCGTATTTGCAAGGACTATTCGCTACTGATCTAAGGGGTGATTCCTATATTGGATGCAGTAGGAGAGTGCCTTTGGTTCATCCTGTTCCTGGATGACTTGTATGGACGAATGTATGACAGAGTATTTCCTGAAAACCACATACGTTGATTTTTACAAATATACCAAGTTGATCGCAAAGAATGGCAATTCTTTTACATCCAGAGTATATTTGTGGACATCAATTAGTGATTTGACGGATCTGACAATGTGGCATTCAAAGAAAATGGTGACCAGATGTTCTAAAGGTAAATTCCAACCTCAAGCTTCATCAACCGGGAAATGACAAAAATCGGGCAGGCAGCATGAATATGTGGGTCGCTCCCATTAGGGTGTATAATCACCTTTCTAGATAAAATCCATTTCATTCCTTAATCTTTTCGATGCTGACCCTTGGAAACAATGGTTTGAGCCCAACCGTTGGTGATATACATTCGATACACTCAAGCGAAATAAGTGGTTGGTCATGTGTTGGCTGGGTTGCAAGATGTTTTTGTTGAACCCAGTGTATTCCCCTCTAGAGATACACTATCGATAGGTGGTTCCATACCTTGTCATAGTTGGAATCCAATCTCCAATAAGCATCTGCGGTTTTGATTGTATACTACATATGTAGAGCGTGAGATGCAAGCATTCTGCTAGATTGTTATTTATTTGTATTTATACATTATTATAATATCAGACTAGTATTGATTTCAAAAATGTTTTGGGTTATTGTAAGGTAAAAACCGACCGTATTTATGTGTGGATTTGGTCTTTCAATGATCATTTATTTCAAAAGGATTTTTGAATGTCAAATCAAACTATTTTAAAATCATTTACTAACACCAGTTCCATGATTGACCCATCGTTTATTTTTCTCTGTTTCCCCTAAACTCTTGGGTGCCCAAATTTGTACAGACAGTCAAGTGGTTTTAGGATTTTACAGATTAACTTGACGAAGCTTGGAGGAAGAGGCTTCAACATTTGTGTGACGACCCGCCCTGCACCAACCAACATTTACTCCAAAAGTGCGCTGTACACATTTCCAGTTAGCATGGGACAGTCGTCAGAAGAAAAAGGAAGAAGATAAAGAATCAATAAAGAACCTATAATATGTCTCACAGCGCATGGAATAAAATATAATCATAACATATACTTGGCATAAAACAGTGAGACAGTGCATAAGCTAAAAACAAACTATCATAGCAGCGGAAAATCCAAACACACCTTAAGTTCCACAACATCATTATTACAACTTTTAAAACTGTCTCTAAAAGCAAGATAAGGAAGGCACACTACTAATGCCCAAGTAGTGACCACCAATGACACAGGGGGAATATCTATATATATATCTCATACGTGGAAGCCTCCTGCTCGCCTCCGGATCAGCTACTCGTGCATCACCAGCTAACCTGTGTCCAGTCTGCTCGTTTAGGAGCACCCAGAGTAAAAAAGAAGAGACATAAAACTCTGGGTCAGACAAAAGTCTGGTATGAGCGATAAGCTACTAAACAAAACAATAACAGGTATACTAAACCATACCTGAACTTGGACCTGCAACCAAAGAGTAAGCACTACATATTGTACAACACTCTAAGGTGCCACTAACATATGGTGTACAAGCATACGGGGGTGGGGGTGTGCATGTCATAGTGATGGCAACCAATCAAGCATAGCAACTATCCTCACATCTCTCACTCAATGCGTAAAGCATACGATATCCACCACTTCGATCACCCAATACTTTGCTATGATCACTCTGCCCCATGAAGTCACAACGACTTCACTGCACTGATCCATAGCCACTAATCCTTCGCTATGTCCACTTTGCCCCATGGAGTCGTACACACCCCACTGCACTGGCTCATAGCCTTACTAATCCTTTACTATGTCCACTCGGCCCCATGGAGTACAACAGCTCCACTGCACTGGCTCATAGTCTTACTACGATCACTTTTCCCCTCGAGTCATGATGACTCTACTGCACTGATATGTAGTCCATCATTCCTTTTCAGTGGTGAATCGAAGTTATGAACGTCGACAACTCCTTAGCACACGTCCCGCAGCAAAGCCCAATCATGAAGTGAACTCATTGGTTCCCAACTGGATCCTGAGCTCTAACTTCCATTTGGATTACCTTTGCATCTCGGGTTATTGGTCATCACCAGATCGGTTCGGATCTCCTCACAGCCTTCAGTTCGGTTCGGCCTTCAGTATCCCCCACTGGATTGATTCGTGCCAAGCTTCTTCGGAGTGGATCGGAGGGTGCCATCGGGTTCGGGTCATAGTCTCTAAGTCAAATCGACATCGCCGGTTCGGGTCGGGGTACCATGGCGGATCGGATCGGAGAACTTCAGGCGGATCGGTCCGGTCGTGTTCTCCTCCAAGTTTCTAGTCAACTCGTGGCATGTAGGCTCAGTTCGGATGCAAGGGGGTGGATCGTGGATGGGCCACACGAACGGTTCGGTTCGGACCTCCCCATCCGATCCGGTCCGGTCCCTGTCCATTTCCTGCATTTTGTCCAGCTAGTTGTTTACGCCATTCGACAGCGTTTCGACCACTCTAACTATTCTAATCAACCACAAAGCATACCACAAAGTCATAGCAACAAATAGAAGTGACCTCAAACACCAAAACATCAATATGATAGGTTAAAATGGATAAAACATAGCCAAAACCCCATATTTTCCCTTAAGCATGTTCAAGCATAATTAATGATAGGATTAGCAAAACTTAACCGAATTAACCCAAGTTTCTAACAGAGGTCTAAAACATCATTTAAGAAATTATAAATATTTTTCTAGAATTTATTAATGCATAAATTCGCGAATCTTCACTAATTACCTTTAATTGACCATAAATAGTGAGGAACTATGCAAATCACTCACCTTAGCCACAATTAAACCTTAGATCTGAAATAAATCTCTGATATGGCGTGAATACTAATGTTAAACAATAGCTCTAATCTTGATTTGGTGAAGATCTCCCTTGATTTGATGTTGCTAAGCATAATCCTTGATTAGAAAGTGATTTGGAGGTGATTTAGAGGTTGGAGGCCATTTTTAGGGTTTCTAAGAGGTAAGTGGAGGCTAGAAAACTGAAATGGAATGAAACCCTAACTCTTTTCAGCCTCCCTATAACCCTAATCCCGAAATGGGTTATGGGCCCATTCATTAATCACCCTATTTGGCCCGGTTAAGCAGTTTTTCACCTTCCAAACCTTATTTCAGCCATTTCTCCCAAATGGTAAGTCCATTTTCCACATGTGACCACTCTACGGAAAGGTAAACCATCATCCGAAGCCAATGGAAATGGTTTTAGGTCAAAACTCCTTTCCAATCAAAAGTTATGGCTGAAACAAGATCGACTAGGGGCAAAACGGTCATTTAAAAATCGGCAAAATTCATGAACATGGGAAATGACCCCAATGGTCGTTTCCCAAAGCCACATGACCATACGACTTCATATAAGAAAGAAATAAATATTCTACGATTCTCCGATGCGTAGAATGCGGGTTGTTACATTCTCCCCTTCTTAAGAAATTTCGCCACCGAAATTCCCTAACCAAAACACACAAAGGGTCCCGCATGCCTATCAGCCATAAAACAACAATCAAACATGCAAAACAAGCAAAACATGTCTATCCTAGCATGCGGAATAACTAAATTGCAAAGTAAATCTTACCGGGCAAAGAGTCCTGGATACGTCTTCCTAATGCTCTCCTCTGTCTCCCAAGTACAGTCATTCTCGTTCTCGCCCCACTGAACCTTGACTAGCTTCACCGCCTTCCTTCGAAGTTGCTTCGTATCGTGCTCGACAATACGAATCGGCTTGCGGTTCCCAACCGCCTCGGGTTCCACTTCGAGGTCCTCTAACTGATAAGGTGAAATAGTCATATCTGGGTCGTGCACGAACTTCCTTAGCTGGGAAACATGAAATACGTTGTGGACTCCCGCCATCTTCTCGAGTAAGTCAACTTTATACACCAAATTCTCAATTTGTTTGAGAACTGGGAATGGACCAACAAATCTTGGTGCCAACTTGCCTCTCCTGCCAAATCGTATCACGCTCTTCAATGGAGAAATCTTGACAAACACCAAGTCACCAACGGAGAATTTTAAGTCTCTTCTCCTCTTATCAGCATAATTTTTCTGCCTATCCTTGGAAGCCTTCATCCGTTGTTGAATGATCTTAATCTTATCTGAAGTTTCCCTTACCACATCTGGTCCAAGCACAAACTTCTCACCGGTCTCTATCCAACATGATGGTGAGTTGCACGGTCTTCCGTACAAAGCTTCATATAGAGCCATACCGATACTGGATTGGTAGCTATTATTGTACGCAAACTCTACTAGATGCAAATGGTCATCCCATGATCCCACAAAATCCAATATATAAGCTCTCAAGAGATCTTCCAATATATGATTCACCCTCTCTGTCTGACCGTCGGTTTGAGGATGATACACGGTACTGAGATATAATTCCGAGCCTAGAGCCTCTTGTAAGCTCTTCTAAAACCCACTAGTAAACAACGGGTCTCGGTCACTCACAATGCTTTTAGGTACTCCATGAAATCTCACTACCCACTTCATATATAGTTCTGCTAACTTAGCTGCCGTTCTGGTCGATTTGACTGGTATAAATCTTGCAATCTCGGTCAATCAATCCACAATTACCCAAATGCTATCATGTCCCGATTTAGTCCTTGGTAAACCATCAATGAAATCCATCGAGACTTGCTCCATTTCCATTCGGGGAATTCTAATGGTTGCAACAAACCACTAGGCTTCTTTTTCTCGGGTTTAACTAGCTGGCAATTCATGCACTTGGATATAAACTTCCCAACGTCTCTTTTCATCCCTTCCCAGTAGTACGTCTGCTTCATGTCTCGATACATCTTATCACCACTGGGGTGTATAGTCAGTTTTGAGTGATGACATTCCCTAAGCACTTCATCTCTCAAACCATTCACGTTGGGTACAACTAGTTTTCCATTCTTTCGAAGCCATCTTTTTCGATAAAGCCCATACAAATTCATCTCCTCACCATCGATATTCATCTCTAACTTGGAGATGACTTCCAACATATTAGGATCGTCCCTCTGACTGGAACCAATCCGCTCAATCAAAGTGGGTCTGATCGTCAAACTAGCTAACATCCCTGGATCCAATTCGCACTTTTGTCTGAAATCATACCCTGCAATATACTCCAGTTGCTTCCATTCAAGAAACATAGCCCCTAAACTGGCATGTCTCCTACTCAAGGCATCGGCTACCGCATTGCCTTTCGCAGGTGTATATGCGATATCAAAATCATACGAAGCCAAGAACTCTAACCATCTCTGCTGACGGATATTCAGATCCATCTGAGAGAAGAGATACTTAACAATTTATGATCGGTAAACAACTCAAATCTCTCTCCCAAGAGATAATGTCTCCACATCTTCAACGCGAACACGATCGCTGCCAGTTCCAAATCATGGGTAGGATACCTTTTCTCATGCGGCTTTAGTTGCCGACTAGCATAAGCTACAACCTTGCCTCCTTGCATAAATACAGCACCTAATCCGGTAGCACAAGCATCTGTGTATACCGTCATCTCTTCATTCCCTTTAGGAATGACTAACACTGGCGCACGTGTCAACTTTTCTTTTATACTCTTGAATGCATTCTCGCACACTCCGTCCCAGACGAAGGCTTGATTCTTCTTAGTCAACTGAGCCAACGGTGCTGCTATCTTGGAGAAGTCCTGGATGAACTTACGATAATATCCAGCTAACCCCAAGAAGCTTCTCACGTCTGTTGCATTATTGGGCATATACCAATCATGTACCGTAGCCACCTTCGCAGGGTCCACGGCAATACCATTCTCTAAAACAACATAGCCCAAGAATCTCACTTCCCTCCTCCAAAAGTGACACTTAGAAAATTTTGCTTTCAATTGGTGTTTTCTCAACACCTCCATCACTATCCTCAAATGTCCCTTGTGTTCTTCCTCTGTCCTTGAGTAAACAAGGATGTCGTCTACGAACACAAGAACAAACTTATTCAACTGATCTCTGAATACACGATTCGTAAGATCCACGAAGCATGTTGGTGCATTGGTCAACCAAAATGGCATTACCAACCATTCATAGAATCCAGACGACGTCCTAAATGCCGTTTTTGGAACACTCTCAGCCGCTTCCCGGAGCTGATGAAATCCTGTCGCGAGGTCCAACTAGGAGAACACTCTTGCTCCTTCCAGTTGATCAAACAAATCATCTATCCGCGGTAGAGGATACTTATTCTTCCTCGTCGCCTTATTCAACTCGCGATAGTCCACACACAAACGAAGGGAACCATCTGCCTTAATGGCAAACACAACTGGTGCTCCCCACTCGGAGATACTTCTTCTAATAAACCCCTTCTTCAAAAGATCGCTTATTTGCACCCCAAGCTCTCGCTGCTTCCTTGGTGCTATACGACGAAGTGGCATCAATATAGGTCTGGCATCTTTCACCAAATCAATACGGAATTCAATCTCTCGGTATGTTGGAAGTCCGGTCACTTCCTCGAAGACGTCCGGATACTGGCCAACCACGGGCACATCTAACAACTCATCATGCAGGATGTCGAGGGAATTTATAAAACTAGCCATTACTCCATCACTAGGTAAACTACTAAACACTACCCTCCGCCAATCATCCGCCCTAACTGTCACCAAAAAGCCCTCACAGTCTACCACCACGTATCTTTGGAGCCAATCGACCCCCAATATAATGACATACCCAGAAACAAAGCAATCACAAACAAACTTACATCCATGACTCGATAAGACAAAATTTTGGCAAATCATACTAAGGTTAGTCGAACCACCAATCAGGTTCGTCACAACCAACGGTCTATCGACTATCTCGGGTTCCAGTCCCAACCTACCTACCAGGTCACTAGATATGAAGGAACGGGAAGCCCCAGTATCAAACAAAACTCGAATAGATACATCAAGAATAGAAAGCATACCTTGAATGACGATATTCTTTCCTTTCTCCACCGCAGTTGGGGCATTCGACGAAGAAGGAATAGCACTGATAGCATATGCTTTCACAATCTGCTTCTCCTTAAGAGGTTGTGGACATTTATCCTTATGATGTCCCACTTGGCCACAGTTGTAGCACTTCCTATCCGCTGGCTTGGCCCGGCATTCTTTGGCATAATGGCCCTTCTTACCACAGCTTAAGCACTCAACATCTTTCTTGCTCTTTTTCTGGCCATCCTTTGTTTGGTTCTACTTCCTCTTGTTCTGAGTGTTATTCTTGCCTCTACTGCCTGCTTGCGGCTTCAACCCTTCTGCAGATGCAACCTCAGTCTTTGACTTAGGGTAAAGACTCTCTGATCTCAAAGCTTTCCCCACAATCGATTCAAAAGTCTCATCGATGTGGTTGATAAGCCTTTCCCCCAAGTATCCATCCAAACCAGTAATGAACTTCTCATTCTTCTTCTTAGGAGTATCGATAAGGGATAATCCATACTTCTACAAAGTGTCGAACTCAGCAATATAGTCCGAGACTGCCCTACCATTCTGCTTAAGCTCCAAGAACTTCCCAAACAATTCCGACATCTGAGCAGTTGGGATAAACTTGTCGCTAAAGCGAGCCTTAAACTGATCCCAAGTAACCTGATCATCTGGAGTGGCTATCTTAATAGCATTCCACCAATTCATCGCTCGCCCTTGCAGTTGATGAGACGCTAGCCTTCTCTTTATCACATCCTCGATACCCAAGTTGTCGAAGATACGATCACAGCTATCCAACCAATCCTCAACATCCGTGGCCGACTCCGATCCGTGGAACGGCTTCCCCGCAAGGTTAGTGTAATCCTTGCACAGCTTGGCGAAATCGGCCCTAAGCGCCTGCACTACTGGACCACCACCATTAACGGCATTGGGAACTGCTCCCTGAACATCCCTAAGCATCTCTCTCATGAAGTCAGTGAACATCGTCCTCATGTCAGGAGCATTCCCATTATTGTCCCCTCTACCAGCACCCCTTGTGTCTCGACTCATCGTTCAATCTATAAAGAGAAAACGATTAACTATCTCCTTAGTGGTGCTAGTGCAGTACGACTTCATCCTTATACTACTAATAGTATATATATAGCTTTTGGAAACCAATGTAATCATAAATACGCGCTCTCATATACGCACTATCTCTCCATAGTGTCTTTTCCTAGGTTAGCTACGCAACCTAGAGCTCTGATACCAAATGTGACGGCCTGCCCTGCACCAACCGACATTTAGTCCAAAAGTGCGCTGTACACATGTCCAGTTAGCACGGGACGGTCGTCAGAAGAAAAAGGAAGAAGATAAAGAATCAATAAAGAACCTGTAATATGTCTCACGGTGCATAGAATAAAATATAATCATAACATATACTTGGCATAAAACAGGTGAGACAGTGCATAAGCCAAAAGCAAACTATCATAGCAGCGGAAAATCCAAATATAGCTCAAGTTCCACAACATCATTATTACAACTTTTAAAACTTCTCTAAAAGCTAGATAAGGAAGGCACACTACTAATGCCCAAGTAGTGACCACCAACGACACAGGGGGAATATCTGTATATATCATACGTGGAAGCCTCCTGCTCGCCTCCGGATCAGCCACTCGTGCATCACCAGCTAACCCGTCTCTAGTCTGCTCGTTTAGGAGCACCCAGAGTAATAAGAAGAGACATAAAACTCTGGGTCAGACAAAATTCTGGTATGAGCGATAAGCAGCTAAACAGAACAATAACATGTATACTAAACCATACCTGAACCTGCAACCAAAGAGTTAGCACTACATACTGTACAACACTCTAAGGTGCCACTAACATATGGTGTACAAGCATACGGGGGTGGGGGTGTGCATGTCATAGTGATGGCAACCAATCAAGCATAGCAACTATCCTCACATCTCTCACTCAGTGCGTAAAGCATACGATATCCACCACATCGATCACCCAATACTTTGCTATGATCACTCTGCCCCATGAAGTCACAACGGCTTAACTGCACTGATCCATAGCCACTAATCCTTCGCTATGTCCACTTTGCCCTATGGAGTTGTACATACCCCACTGCACTGGCTCATAGCCTTACTAATCCTTTACTATGTCCACTCTGCCCCCATGGAGTCACAACTGCTCCACTGCACTGGCTCATAGTCTTACTACGATCACTTTGCCCCCTCGAGTCATGATGACTCTACTGCACTGATGCGTAGCCCATCATTCCTTTTTAGTGGTGAATCGAAGTTATGAACGTCGACAACTCCTTAGCACACGTCCCGCAGCAAGGCCCAATCATGAAGTGAACTCATTGGTTCCCAACTGGATCCTGAGCTCTAACTTCCATTTGGACTACCTTTGCATCTCGGGTTATTGGTCATCACCCGATCGGTTCAGATCTCCTCATAGCCATCGGTTTGGTTCGGCCTTCAGTATCCCCCACTGGATCGATTCGTGCCAAGCTTCTTCGGATCAGATCAGAGGGTGCCATCGGGTTCAGGTCGTAGTCTCTAAGTCAAATCGTCATCGCCGGTTCGGGTCGGGGTACCCTGGTGGATCGGGTCGGAGAACTCCAGGCGGATCGGTCCGGTCGTGAACTCCTCTAAGTTTCCAGTCAGCTCGTGGCATACAGGCTCGGTTCGGATGCAAGGGGGTGGATCGTGGATGGGCCACACGAACGGTTCGGACCTCCCCATCCGATCCGGTCCGGTCCTTGTCCATTTCCTGCATTTTGTCCAGTGAGTTGTTTACGCCATTCGACGATGTTTTCGACCACTCAAACTATTCTAATCAATCACAAAGCATACCACAAAGTCATAGCAACAAATAGAAGTGACCTCAAACACCAAAACATCAATATGATAGGTTAAAATGGACCAAACATAGCCAAAACCCCATATTTTCCCTTAAGCATGTTCAAGCATAATTAATGATAGGATTAGCAAAACTTAACCGAATTAACCCAAGTTTCTAACAGAGGTCTAAAACATCATTTAAGAATTTATAAATATTTTTCCAGAATTTATTAATGCATAAATTCGCTAATCCTCACTAATTACATTTAATTGACCATAATTAGTGAGGAACTATGCAAATCACTCACCTTAGCCACAATTAAACCTTCGATCTGAAATAAATCTCTGATATGGTGCGAATACTAATGCTAAACAGCAGCTCGAATCTTGATTTGGTGAAGATCTCCCTTGATTTGATGTTGCTAAGCTTAATCCTTGATCAGAAAGTGATTTGGAGGTGATTTGGAGGTTGGAGACCATTTTTAGGGTTTCTAAGAGGTAAGTGGAGGCTAGAAAACTGAAATGGAATGAAACCCTAACTCTTTTTAGCCTCTCCATAACCCTAATCCCGAAATGGGTTATAGGCCCATTCACTAATCACCCTATTTGGGTTGGTTAAGCAGTTTTTCACCTTCCAAACCTTATTTCAGCCATTTCTCCCAAACTGTAAGTCCGTTTTCCACATGTGACCACTCTACGGAAAGGTAAACCATCGTCCGAAGCCAAGAAGTGGTTTCAGTTCAAAACTCCTTTCCAATCAAAAGTTATGGCCGAAACAAGATCGACTAGGGGCAAAACGGTCATTTAAAAATCGACAAAAAACATGAACATGGGAAATGACCCCAATGGTCGTTTTCCAAAGCCACATGACCATACGACTTCATATAAGAAAGAAAGAAATATTCTACGATTCTCCGATGCGTAGAATGCGGGTTGTTATAATTTGATGTCTAGAGTTTATATCCGTTGTATTATATATGTTGTACTCTGATGATGCATATAAGTGTAAACACCAGTTTTGTATTTTCAAAGTTGTTATATATTATATTTTGTTCAGTTCCGCTATGAGATTCGTTATACTTGGATCCTATTGTATTCTATTGTTGTTTTCTTCTATTCTAACTTTCTTTCTTTCTACTTATCATCCTCTAACTTCTTTCTATTAATGATCTTTTAATTTCTGATGTTTGATTGGTCGATATGTGATACAGGATACGTATTAGTATCGATAATCAGGATCAGGATTTGCGGGTTGTTACATTTGGTATCAAAGCAATGGTTTAGTAATAACCTTGGCTCTGTGGTGTAACTCGATAGAGATAGGGTTAGTAATACCCTATATTGAGTTTGAGTGTACCTATATAAAAGCATATTTGTTAATATATATAAAAACTATTTTATATTGTGTTGATTGGTTTTGTCGAGTGGATTAGGAGTTCTGATCGGTGCAAGGTTTCAAACTGCATAGATAAGTATTTATATACTCTTGAACAGGGTAATTCGACACAGTATTGTTTTATAAGATGGGTACTTGAAATAATTTTACCAAAAATATATTATGATATAAAAGGACAATTTTATGAAATTATTATAAATGGATGTGATGGTTGCTATAATAGTCTAGATTATAACATTGAGATGGGTATATAAAACCAATTGGAATTTGTATATGAATAAGATATACACAAGAGACAAATCAAAACTAAATTTAAATTGGAACTTGAATTTGAAATCTTGGAAGTCGCAAAGATTTTTGATGGAAGATTGTTTGAAAAAATAGATTGTCATGGGAAATTCAAAAGTTTTGAAAATAAGGAAGGTGATTTCAAACTATATTCGAACTCATTTGAAATAAAATCAGGTATTTTGATTCAGGAATGACAATTTAAATATAACAAGTCAAATGGATTGAGATAATAAAGGTGAATTGAACGGACTAGAGTTGACTAAAGTTAAGTTGAGCAGAATTAAATTGGATTGGAGTTTAAAAAGGGGAATTTAAAGTAGATAAGTATGGTTGAACATATTTGATTCAAACTAATGAGTTTTGGAATTAAGTTCAAAAATAATCAGATATATTTGGGTTTTTTAAGAATTAGGATACGAAGTTAAGAAATTGGAATCTAACCGGAGACTGGTTGAGTTAAATGATTTTCTGAGTATTGATCTGACGTTGATTTCGGTCTTCGGGGTTGATACTTAGAGAATTATCTTCTTACCAATTTACAATTAGGAGCTCATAAATATGGAAGGATAATAAGGTGTGAATATGGAATTGAAATATTTCCAACTAACAAATATTCGTAAGTTATGAATATGACTATGATTTATAGCTAATTATTGATGTATTAACTGCAGTAAAATATTTTTGGTAGATAAACGGAGTGTTCTGAATGCCTTGATTGTTATGGTTTTGAGGGGATGGCACATGGTTGTGTTGATATAAGTCTAAAGATTTTGAATATAATTGGAATCTCCTCGTTACTCTTTAATTTCGGGGACGAAATTCTTTTAAAGGGGTAGATTGTAACGAACCAGTTTTTGGACTAATTTTATAATCTATAATTTATAGATTATGCTGGTAATTAAGTTCAAATGGATTTAAATATTATTGAAACTCAGGGTAAACAATTTTTATATAATTGTCTAAGTGTATATTCAGATTTATTATATTCATCAGTGTACGAGTCTATAAACAAGTAGAAACTTAGGATTTGTTTTATATGAGATGTAAACACGGTAAAATCCAAATCTTGTTATTTATAATGTTTATTATAGACCAGGCAAGGAGAACAAAGTCGCTGACGGCCTATCTCGCTTCACCGAACAGGCGGTGATGAACGCAATTCCAGGGCCTACCTTTCGCATCCTCTCTGACATCAACAAGGCATTACAAAGTGACCCCAAAGCAAAGGAAATCATTCATCAAATACTGCAAGGTAATACTACTAATCAGAATTTTCATTGGCGCAATAATATTTTATTTTGGGGTAATAGACTGTACATTCCTGATGATATACACTTGCAACACCGCATCATCACCGACCTGCACGATTCCAAAACCGGGGGGACACTCGGGGATTAAGAGCACAATTGCACGAGTTTCCAGTAACTTTTTTTGGCCCAAGCTTGCTTCTACAGTATAGGAATTTATCCGCCAATGTCCAACATGCCTACAAACCAAACCCGATAACCTCCCCTACAAAGGACTCCTTCAACCACTACCCATACCCGAGCAAATTTGGGAAGACATAGCTATGGACTTCATCACTCACCTTCCCCCTTCCGCTGGAAAAACCGTAATTTGGGTTATCGTCGATCGCCTATCCAAGTATGCTCACTTCTGTGCCTTACCCACTTCCATTTCAGCCACCAAATTAGCTTCACAATTCCTCCAAGAGTATGTGTGATTACACGGATTTCGCCGCTCCATAGTGTCCGACCGAGATCCCCTATTTACAAGTCAATTTTGGAAAGAACTCTTTCAATTGCATGGAACTAAATTGCGTACGAGCAGCGCCTACCACCCGCAGACGGATGACCAGTCAGAGGTTGTCAATAGGTGCCTGGAAACTTATTTGCAAGCAATTATAGGGGATATACCCACAAAATGGGCAAAATGCCTCCCTTGGGCGAGTGGTGGTACAACACTTCTAAACACACCTCCCTAGGCCTCTCTCCCTTCCAAGCAGTATATGGTCGGCCTCCACCGATCCTCTGCAACTACATATCCCACACTACCCATTTACCGCAACTTAACAAATGAGCCACTTCACGCGATCAACTTCTCCAAACCGTAAAAACCAACTTAACTAAAGCCCAAACCCGTATGAAGAACCTTGCCGATCAACACCGTACCGACAAACAATTTGATGTTGGATCCTGGGTTTTTCTCAAACTACAGCCATATCGACAGACAACAGTAAGAAATAACCATCACAAATTGACAAAAAGGTACTGTGGACCCTTCCAGATCCTTGAACGTATCGGACCGGTCGCATACAAGCTTCTCCTACCACCTGAATCATGTATACACCCAGTTTTTCATGTATCCCTCCTCAAGCTGTGCCCAAAACCATTCATGGTTCCACCACTGCAACTACCAGCTAGTTCGGTTTCCCACGACCTTGAGGACAAGGTCGATTTTGATGGGGTAAGCATTGATGTGCCAATTGATCAACCAGACCTACCACAAATCCATGCAAGGCCAAGGAGGGTCACAAGAGTACAACAAAGATTCCTAGACTGAAAAGCTGCTGAAAAGATGCAAATGGATAAAGCAGACGGTTAGGAGAAAATATCAATTCCATTATTTCTTTTAGTATTTTTCTTATTTCCTGTTAGCAACTTTATGTGCAGGTTGTTATATTTAGCAGTAATTAGGAATCTTTCCATGTAGGCAATTATGTAATGGCAGTAGCTAAATGTGTATCGAAATGATGAATGAAATATAAGTATTTTCCTGTTAAATCTATTCTCACCTGCCTGTGTCTCCTCCTTCTTGCTCACAATCTCTTCTTCTTCATTAAGCCTCAACCGTTAGATCTTTTTATGTTTATGTGGAGAGGTGTAATTCATGGGGTGATCCAATGGTGGAGATTAGTTGTGTCACCAATTGTATCTAAATTTTGCGTCCCAATAGAATTTCCATATATATATATATATATACACACACACACACCCTATCGTGCATAGCTTTCTCCCCACCCCAAACATTTGTTCTGAAACCGCTTTCTTCTGTTTCTTTTTCTAAAAACGAGATCTAAAGTTAGAAAAATAAAATAGAAGCTCAATCCAATAATACACTTCCCCATATTTTATAATACTCACGCAAAAAGGTAGAAGGAGAGCGCGAGTAGATGAGATGAGCGGAGTCGGCCTCAGACCTGATGGCAGTGGTCTGAAGAACAGTTCAGTGGCGGTAAGCGTTGATACATGGGAGGAGGACTGATTCGGCATTACGACATGTGAGGGAGTATCCGCGTTGTAGGTGATGTGCTCTGAGGTTGAATGCAACATGACATGGTTTCGGAGCAGGATCTCATGTGTAACGGGAAGGGAAATTCGCTGCATGGTGTCTTTTGTTTATGAAGCGGAAGTGTAGACAACATGTATTCATGTGGAGGTGACGGTTCTTGAGTAGAAGTTGGTAAAGTCAATGAGGTGTGTGTAGAGTAAGGAGGCACTGAAAAAGAAGGTAGCGAATTGTGTGAAGAGAAAAAAGGCCGTGTCTTTCGTGAGGAGGGAGAGAAGTAGACAAGGGAGGTTTCAATGGAGAAACATCATGTATGGGGAAGTGCGGTTGATGGGGTAACAGGAAATTATAGTTTGCATGGCATTAGAAGCGAGAAGAAACATGTGAAGGATTTTTAAATTGGAAGGGGAATTGGTGGTGTGTATTTTAGTTTGGCATGTGAAGTGAAAAATAGAAATGGGGTATGGGGTTTGGGCTTACGTGGGAACTGGAAACGTTGAGAGGTTATGGAGAGTATTGGTACAATTCAAAAGAAACAGTGGAGAAGGTTGGAACGAAATGAAGCATAATTATGGTAACTATGGGCAGAACGTAATTTATAACATGGTTTATTAATTTAATAAATAATTTAAGTAATAATATATAATTCATATTTAATATTGTTATAGGCATATCTTGTTCTCGCATTATCAGGATCGAACGAAACCAAAGCTGATGGGATCGCATCGACTGAGGCAACGCGATAAGGCTGATATCGACAAACTTCAATTTCTTAGGAATTTCATGTAATTTTAAATGCGTGTTTAAAATTATATGAAACAACACGGGTCATTAAATTGACAACAAATATGGTGAGTTTACTCTCACACTTTTCTGGAATACTATGATGTGTTAAATTCATATAAAAATAGTTTATCATTGATTGGATGATTGCATGCCTTGGTTGGTTGATTGTTTAATTATTGTTGATAAATTTATATATATCATACTGGATTATTTTGTTTTAAGTATTGTTTATATTATTATCTGTGATGCAGGGACGAACAGATTGGAGGGATCCGACCGGATTCCTCAAATACATTATATGTTATTTATATTATTTAAATATGGAACTGTTTACCCTAAGTGATGATATTGATTGAATATTAATTATTGAATTGAAATTCAATGTTGATATGATGTTTTAAACCACTAGGCGGTGTTGGTTGAGTAATTGACAACGAATGGCCTAAAAATCCCTTGTTTTATGAACATTGATTTACCGTTAGGTGAATCGACAAAAAATGAAGTTATAAATTTATTTTATAACTGAAGATAGATTTTTAGATCTTTATTTTCAAATAAAATTTATTAAATGGAAGTACATATTTAATATTTGAGTTTACATGAATTTATTAATTATTTTTAGGAAACGATTAGATTGGGATTACATGGAAATTGACTGTTGAATAACAATCAAAGTAAACGGGATGAATTAAATTAATTAAATGACTAATTAATTTAATGGGATGACAAATTGGAATGGATCAATGGTTAACTATGTTAAGTTGAATAAGTCAATTGTTTAAGTGGGAATTAATTTGTTATAAATTAATGGAAGTTATAAATTGTTAAAACCATGCTTAAGTTAAATCAGTTTCAAGCATATAGATTTTAAGTATATAAATAAGTCTAATTTGAATCCTTCTTAGGATATTATATAATTGAATTTCTTCAAATCCAGTTGGCAAAGATATTGAGAACCATGTTTTATGAAATGTGATGTGAATGATCTCAACTGTTGGAACAAGTTAATAAAGTTATAAACTTTGAAAGGTTTATTAAATAGGAACCGACGCAGGAATTCGAATTGAACTGAAATAGTTTGGCAAGATAAGTTACAAGGATTCGACCCTAAACTGCGTGTTATAACAGAAAGATGAGGTTTATTAAGTTATAACCAAGAATAGTTTGAAGTAAGGTTTACCGAAGGTTTTATATAATATTTGATTTATATTTGAATTAAAGCTTATATATAATGTTTTAAAATGATATATTAAGTATAACAATAAATGTGATATAGTTTAACGAAATTAGAACTTGTTGTACATTGGTTGATTTGAGTAACTTTCGAGGTGTCAATCTGATGTTGGTTTCGGCCTTCAGGGTTGATACCGAGAGTGTTATTCACTTACTGATTTACAATAGGAGCTAATGAAGTAGAAGTGAGATGATAACTGAATATTCTTATATTATATAAGAAAAAGGGGAATGTTTTCCAAGTATTAAAGATATTGAAGTTTAAATTAACCAGATGTTAATTATTAAAGAGGCCAAGTGATGCTGAACACTAAACTAGCTAATTTATTTTATGGATGAATGTTTGTTTATTTGATAGTTAAATAACCGACTGTCAAATATGGCAAATAATCGATTGTTGGTTCGGAAAGACTAGGATCGAATTTATATTCGAAAAACATTCCGACCAGCAAATACGTAATCGTGGAAGAAATCGGATGATTATCGAGATGGAGCATTGAAGACCATAGATTTTCATAAAATGGAAGTATTGCTTATAATCTCCAGTTAGCTCCCAAAGACAAACTGTGGTTCTGTTGTGGTTGAAATCCGTGGATTGCAAGGACTACTTACTGCTGATCTATAGGGTAATTCCTAGGATGTGGTAGGAGGGTGCCTTCGGTTGTCCAATCCCAGGACAACATGTATGAACAATGTGGCATTCAAAGGGAATGGTGGCCAGATGTTTTGGAAAAGATTATAACCTCAAGCCTCACAACCAAAAAATGACAAAAATCGGGCAGGAAGCATGGCTATGTGGGTCATTCCTATTAGGGTGTATTGTCACCATCTAGAGAATATTCATTTTGTTACTTCTTTCGCTTCTGTATCTCCCAGGAACTATTATGTTGGCGCCAACCGTAGGTGACAATATATTTGATACACTCAAGAGAAATGAATGGTCGGTCATATGTGGGCCGGGTTGCAAGACATTCTTGTTGAACCCAGTGTATTCCTCTCTAGAGATACACTATCGGAAGGTGGTTCCATACCATGTCATAGTCGGAATCCAATCTCCAATAAGCGCCCGTGGTTTTGATTGTATACTATATATGTGGAGCGTGAGATGCAAGCGTTCTTCTAGATTCTAGTTACTTGTATTTAGACACTATTATAATATCAGAGTAAGATATTGATTTCAAAATGTTTTGGGTTATAGTAAGGTAAAAACCATCCGTGTTTATGTGCGGGCTAGTCTTACTATTATCCTTTCTTTCAAAAAGGATTTCTAAAGTTAAACAAGTGGTTATGCTATGAATTTACCACTGAAAATATTCCAAACTGATCCAGGTGAATTTTTCTTTGCTTCAAATGTGCTCGGGTCAGACCAAGTGTATTTACAGGTTAGGTTCCGCTTAGAGTTCAGAAGCTGGAAGCAGGAGGCTTCACCATTAGTTATTTAGAGTTTATTTCCACTGTGTCTTACATATGATGTACTCTGATGATTCGTATGTATATACAGTTCTTTTGGTACAAAGAGATTTGATTTATTATATTTTATTCGTTTTGCTGTGAGATTCTGATTTTCTCTTCTTCTTATTCTTTTATTGTAATATTTCTTTCTTTTCTTATCTCACCCTCTAATTTATTTCTCATAACGTTCAGTATTTTCGGTGCTTGACAGTCGACATAGTGTTTTTGTGTCGATTTTCAGGATCGAAAATCCCTGGTCGTTACATTTTTGTCGCGTTCGTAGATTTTGTTGGAGGTACAAAATTTGTACATTCTGTGGTATTTTTGGTATAAATTTATATTAAACAAATATAAATATAACCTACCCTAAACATTACCTACCTCGGTTATTTTTACGCAGACCTAATCTCTGAAATGTATTGTTACTCTATAATACAGGATTTGATGTCGTTCTTATCTCCACAACTTTCTTTCTATAAATATCATGCCCTTCATCCCCATTTTTCTTCAATCAGAAACGATTTTCCTTTTCAATGTTTATTGGCCTAAGCCTTAAAATTCCTCCTCGCACCGAATTAAAAATCCACTTTTCCCCTAAAATCTCCACTGCTTCCTCCGTTCGAATTCGAAATCCATGGATACCATACCGTGCCTCAAATCTCTAATTCAAGAACTGCTTCCTTAATCGAATCCCACAGTAAAATAAACGAATCTCCACCTTTCTCAATCGGTAGGAAACTTCAAGCTTCGGGAAAAAGGGGTCGTTAGTGATAAAACCGACCGAGGATGATTTTGATTCACGAAGACAACTAGCATCATAGTTTTACGTGGTGCGGTTCGAGTGACACAAGCTTCATCTCCCGCATGTTCTTCTTGTTGCGTTTAAGGTGAGTTTCTAACTCAAGATTCATCCTACTTCAAATAAATTAAATTCTGTAATTCGTTCATCCTGGATGGTTGTGTTCATCTTATAATTAGTGACATGCTTGATTTGAAGCTAAGAATTCTTTGTTTGTGTCCTGGTTGCCGCATTGTGTGTATGGACCCATGCTAAATAAAAACATGATTTATTAACATTTCTTACCTCAGCATGACTTGGATTTTACATATTTATCACTACTTAAGAGTTAAGTGAAGATGTTAGAAAACTTCGCTGAAGCATGAACTAAACGATCTTGAATACTTATGAATAAGAAATGCAAGAATAAGTGCTTGTTCGAACCAGAAGTTAAAGCTTAATTTAGGTGCATCAACATAAACCATGTACCGTGCTTCGTGAATGATATATATATATATATATATATATGTATATGTGTATGCATACATATATATATATATATTTGTTCTTTTAAAGCTTGACAATTAAAACTTTTTTTAGTTGAAATTATTACAGTTGTGCTTATTCTTTAATATGAGGTAAATACTAACCAGTTGCTGTAACAATTAATATGTTCAGATTATCTTCATGAATTTTATTTACAGTTTTTAACTTTAAAAGGACATAGTCATTTGTAGTTTGAATACTAATAGTACAAGTATATTTTACGACATTTTAGAACAAAATTATTGATGTATTTGAATTATGTCACTTGATTTTGTATGGTGCACTGACTAAACATTTGTATGATGCACTGACTAAACATTGAAATCTGTTCATTCGAACATGAGACTCAACTGAATCTTCTTTCTATGAAACTGGGTTGCCTTGGTTGCGGAATTGTCTCTATGTCACCGCGAAACATTTGTATTACTAATGCCATTTGAGGCATGTCTTATGGATGCTGCTATACACATAATAATCCAACTTTTATACACCTTAGAACTTAGCTTTTCCATTTTGAACCTAAAACTGAGGAACCTTCTATTATGTCTGTATGCATGTAGTAGGATATTGTTTGGGTTTGAATGATTAATTGAATATAATACCATCTCTCGTTTGGTTAGCAACCTGCTTTAAGTATTTTGACTGATGTGTGTCCTTTGCATTAAAGGTGGATCAATATTTCATATTAGTCATGTCCATCTTAGGTACTTGGCTATTGCAAAAAGTTTTGTTGTTGCTTTGATAATTGTTGGTCTGATGGAGCATAA
This sequence comes from Allium sativum, assembly GCA_030737875.1. Classification (NCBI taxonomy): domain Eukaryota; kingdom Viridiplantae; phylum Streptophyta; class Magnoliopsida; order Asparagales; family Amaryllidaceae; genus Allium; species Allium sativum. The sequence continues at coordinate 669,995,014 of CM060909.1, read as the reverse complement.
ACTACAACAATTCAATTGATACAACATACCTTTATTTTTCTTTTGGCTTTATATGTAAGTTACTTTTACTGCTTTAAATTTTTTGCCTATTGGTTACTCAATCTTAAGTTTTCATTGACTTTTCAACATAACTCTAACTTGCACTAATGCATTTAAAGATAAGAAGGCTTCGTTAGTGTGAGGAAACTTAATTTTTTATGGTTCATGTGTTTGTCCTTGGCTATAACTAGGTGTTTTCATTTTGGGTTTTATAAGCATTTGGATTTAGTTGTACTCCATAGCATGTGCACTATTGCACCTTGATGATGTGATGCTCTATTTATCTTACTGATTTGGACATGAATAGATTTTTGACCCATGGTAAGTATAGTCTGCTGTTAATTGATATAAATTATATGTCCTCTTGTTTCTCATGAACCTAAATGTGTTTGCCTAGTTGCACTTCGCCAGATTGTCTTGTTTAAAAGCTTAATGCATGTCGATATAATTACAAACCTAAGGGTGACTGATTACATGCTATCTTGATTTTTGACCTGAATATACACTTGAAATCCTTTTAGTTTAAATTTTTGTTATGACCATTTGTGTGTATTATGTCTTCGTTACACATGGGTCCTGTTGCCAATCATCCCTACGAAATTGTGAACAAATGCATACTTCCTTAACTTGTTCATTCCATGTTACTTCAATTTTGGCAAAACTTGAACCCTGTTTAACATATAAACTCATCTATATACCTATGTGTATTAACACGTTCACTTGATTTGGCATGGGTTTTCACTACCATGCATCATTCAATTTCAATGGTCATTTATGTTGATGGAACTTCTTAGGCATGCCGAATAGAATATACTTGTATGTCGTTTGTCGTCAGGACTGTACTCCCTAGTGTCTTTCTTTTCTATTGTAAGCATGGTATTAATATGTATACGTGGAGGCCGACGTAAGCATGCATATATACATACCACTGTATGTGTATACACATGTCAACGACATGCATATACATATATATATACCTAAATACATATGTTGTTCTAATTGTTTCATCCCAAGATGCTAGGATATTATTTCGTGTTTGGTATGGGAAGCTGAGGTTATCCACACGTGTATACACATGTGGACAGGAAAGCTCTCACGACTACCAGTCCCTGGAAATATAACTTATATGAATAGATAACACACTTGACCTCGTCATAGGCTACATCCCTGAATGTTTATTTTCCATATGTCATAGAATTGAAGATAGAATTAATTATTATTTCAGTTCCTATTGAAGTTAACTTACATGAACTATGATTAATCTTGACTCGAGTGTTTTATATTTTTCATGGAACGCTCGGGTCAGACCCAAGTAGTACAGATTTTTTAAAAAAAAATCACAGCTTAGGATTCGAAGATTTGCAAAGCTGGGGATTCTAAAAGTGGTGCACTCTAAAGATTTCAAACAGTAAAGATTTTTCTTCTTTTTAAATTGTATTTTCAAATTCCGCTGTACTGAAAAATTCTTGTATCAATTATTCTGATTAATATATAAAAGTTTATTTCGCTATTCAATATTGTGTTATTTATTTATCCCATGTTTTCTATGTTGATTCTGTTTTTAAACTCTGTAAGATAAATAACGATCCGTCGATTTTAATGTTTTAAGTTGGTTTAAATACCGTTTTGAAGCGGTCAAAAAGGCGGGATGTTACATACTTGGTGCAGAATTTGTTCTTGGGATATAAAGGAGAACCTTACTTGATCTTTCTCTTGCCTTGTTATCTCGTTTACTTCGTGCTTGTATATTTTAATGTATTTTCTTATCCATTACTATTTATTTGTCTTAATACTTATTATTTTATGCTTATGCTAAAAATTACTGGAACTTGCCAGACTTTATGTCTGACCTATTTTGTTTTTCCTTCTCTATCTTCCTTCCTCTCCCCCTTAGGTTCTCAAGGTGGTAGTGCGTAGTGATGATCGTGATTTCTTTCAGCTTGGACTTGGATTTCTTCTGACTCGATGTATTATTTTGATTTCTTCTCTATCATTGTTATGGCTTATGAGGAGGGATATGATTTTATGGTTTGGTGCTTTGATAATTTGTGTTTTCATGAGACAGATGGTTATAACTTTGGTTTTTGTTATTTGAAAATGTAATGATGTGACTTGGTGATTTAAAAATAATAAAAGTTTTTATGTCTTGTGAATTTTTGTTACTGTATACTTATATTGCTTCACATAACTTAATGCATCCTCATATGGGTAAAATTATGGGATGTGGGGTGTCACACTTGGTATATGAGCTAAAGGTTACAAGATTAGAGGAAAAGTTTTTGAAAAAGAGTTTTCAAATCGAAGTATTTTCAATAAAAACCTATTTTTGAAAATAAATCCCCTCAAGCCATTTACAATATTTCTTTGATCTCTTTTTGAATCCTTGTTTCTTCTCTTTTCAGCATCTTTGTGGTTCCTAACCTTCACAAGGGCATTCCACTTCCGACATGGTTCCGTAGATACATAGAGACTACTTCACCTGCCGAAGTACAAGGAGATGCCCCACCACCAGCTATAGTCGCAGTAGCCCTACCTCCTCACACAGTCAACTTTTCTAAGCTTTGTTAGGACTTTTGCATGTTGGGAGGCAAGCTGTTTCGTGGCACTAAGAGTTTCGTGGAGGCTTGCAATTGGCTTAGAGAGGCTGGGAGTGTATTTGATCTTTTGGAGCTCGACGATAGAAGAAAGATTCAGTTGACCGCTTGGCAACTGAAGAAAGAAGCTTTATACTTGTGGGAGGTGCCTTTGGCAGCGCAGCCGGTAGCTACTTGAGATAAGTTTAGACATAGATTTGAGATGAAGTTCTTGTCGCAAGCAGAGGAAGGAAGACGGATGGAGAAGTTTTTGCGCTTAAAACAAGAAATTATGTCAGTAAAGGCAAGGTTTGGTTTGGACTTGGTGAACACTCCCCATAAGAAGGCTTTTAGATTCGCGAGAGGGTTGAATCAACCTCTCCAAGGACTTGCATTGTCACATATTCCGATGGAAGCGACTTTCGAGAGGCTTGTTGACATAGCTTTGATGCATGAGGATAGTAAAGAGGAGAAGAAGAAAGTAAAGCGTGAGGATACTGCCCAAGGTTGAGAAAAAGAAATGGTAGCCCAAGAAGGGGCTAAAGAAGTGAGGAAAGCATGATAAGGACCAAATCAAGTAAGAGGTCAAATGCCGTGGTTGTGGGAGTTTGGGGAACTTTGTGAGGGATTGTAAGAAAACGAAGAATGCTTGTTTCCGTTGGGGTCAAGTTGGACATTTTACGAGGCAATGACCCAATAGCAAGGTTAGAAGGCAGGATCGTCTGAAGTACAAATCCATGCTCTAGAGGCAACTCGGGGTTGTGGACCGGATTGAGGTAGGAAAATCATGGTTGATTGCTTGATTTCTCCTTTTGACTATCCTATTAGGACTCTCTTTGATTTTGGTGCTTCTCATTCATTTATATCCAATTATGTGGTAGATAATCTGCACCTAGAAACTATTATTTTTCTCATGTTGTTATAGTATCAAACCACATAGGGGTTATGGCTCATTTATCTATGATATGTTAGGGTTTGAGAATTTTCGTTATGGGCGTCGAGTTTGAATGTGACGCATATTTTCTTGGCTTTATGGGTTATGGGTTGATTCTAGGAATGGATTGGCTATCCATGTATAATACCATTCTAGATTGTGAGAGCAGAGTCGTTAGGCTTCTGAAGTGCCAAGGGAGTAATCTCGAGATTTCATGTGACCGACAGGGGTCAGTTATGCTTAGTTTCCTTGATCCGCCTGATGCTTCTGTAGACGATCTTCGTTCAGTACCCATAGTTATAGATTATCCGGATGTGTTTGATGAGGTTAGGGGATTGCCTTTGAGGCGTAAGATAGACTTCCGGATTTACTTGGTAGATAATGCAATGCCAGTCGCTTTACTGGTGTGCCACATTGCTCCTAGGGAGAGGAGGGAGCTCAGCAAGCAAGTAGGTGAGTTATTCGAGAAGGGATTTATTAGATGGAGCATATCTAAGTGGGGGGGGGGGGGTCTAGTCGTATTTGCAACCAAGATAGGAGGCTCTCTCCGTCTATGCGTGGACTATAGGGAGTTGAATAAGCTCACCAAGTAGAATAGTTACCCACTTCTAAGGATTAATGACTTGTTTGATCTGCTATTAGGAACCTTAGTTTTCTCACAGTTGGATCTAGCCCCGGGATATCATCAGTTGAGGGTAACAGATGATAATATTGATAAGACTGCTTTTATGACTCTATATAGTTTCTTTGATTGGTTGGTCATTCCTTTTGGGTTGACCAATGCACCCGCATAATTTGTAGACTTGATGAGTAGGGTGTTTAGGGAGTATCTGAACAAGTTTGTGGAGGTCTTCGTGGATGATATACTGATCTTCTCAAGGAAAGAGGAAGAACATGTTGTACACTTAGGAGCGGTTATGACTCCATATAGTTTCTTTGAGTGGTTGGTCATGCCTTTTGGGTTGACCAATGCACCCGCGTAATTTGTAGACTTGATGAGTAGGGTGTTTAGGGAGTATCTGAACAAGTTTGTGGAGGTCTTCGTAGATGATATACTGATCTTCTCAAGGAAAGAGGTAGAACATGTCGTACACTTAGGAATGGTTCTACGCACTCTCAGATCTCATTAGCTTATGGCTAAAAATTTTAAGTGTCATTTCTGGAGGAAGGAAGTAAGGTTCCTAGGGCATATTGTCTCCAAGGATGGATTAGCATTGGACCCTGCTTAGGTTGTTGCAGTACAAGATTGGAAGGCTCCTAAGAATGTGATGGAGGTAAGAAGTTTCTTGGGATTGGCGGGTTATTACAGAAAGTTCGTTAAGGACTTTGCGAGGATATCAACTCCACTCACCCGTCTGACAAAGAAGAAGTTGGCGTTTTCTTGGAGCATTGATAGTGAGGAGTCTTTCCAGAGATTGAAGTGGGCACTGACATTAGCCCCTATTATGATTCTTCCCAATGGTAGCAAGGTGTTTACGATCTATACAGATGCTTATGGAATAGGGTTAGGTGTCGTGTTGATGCAACAAGGTAGGGTAGTGTGTTGTGGTAGTAGACAACTGAGAGTTCATGAGAAGAACTACTCTACCCACAACTTGGAGTTAGCTGCAATAGTGTTCGCACTTAAGTCTTGGCGACGCTATCTACTTGGAGGGAGATTTGAGCTATACATCGATCACAAGTCACTCAAATATTTTTTCTCATAGAAGGATCTCAATTTAAGACAACAATATGGATGTAGTTCCTTGCATCATACGATTTTGAGATTGCTTACACCCCAGGCAAGGGGAATGTGGTTGCAGACGCGTTGAGTAGGCGGAGGATGACCATTAGTCCTCTATTCATAAAGAGATAGAGCTTGGAGTATGTTTCGACCTTTTATTTTAGGCCATCTACGGATCTTACACCTAGTTTGTTGGCATCGTTGGAGGTGCATCTTACTCTTATGGAGCACATTGGTTCCACGTAGTGAGAAGACCGGCAGTTAGTGGACTCTTGGATAGACTTAATGGAGAAGATACCTCTAGTTGCATAGCTAGATATTCTATGAAGGAGAAGGGGTGGCTACGTTGAGACGGAAAGCTTTGTGTTCCTAGAATTTGGGATTTGTTGAGGACAATCCTTGAGGAGGCTTATCACTCTCGGATGACTATCCATCCGGGCGGTGATAAGATGTACCGAGATATGAAGAGAGTTTTCCATTGGATTGGTATGAAGAAGGATGCGAAGGAGTTGTGGCCTGATGTTTGATTTGCCAGCGAGTAAAGGCTGAACATAGGAAACCTGACAGATTGCTTCAGCCCTTGGATATCCTACAAAAGAAGTCGGAGAACGTCTCTATGGACTTTATTGATGGACTGCCCAAATCGAGGAAGGGAAACACCAGTATATGGGTGACAGTTGAAAGAATGAATAAGAGCGCTCATTTCATCCTCGTCAAGAGCAAGAGGACAATAGCTTGGCTGGCATCAGTATACCTTAGAGAGTTCGTCCGACTTCATGGGTTACCTTCCAGTATAGTAAGTAACCATAGCCCCATCTTCACAAATGGGCTTTGGAAGAGCTTGCAAGAGGCACTAGGTACCCACTTACGACTGAGCCCAGCTTACCACCCTCAGACCAATGGACAGACTGAGAGGGTAAATAGGGTCCTTGAGGACTTATTAGGACTGTGTATCCTAGACTTCAGAGGGACCTGGGAGGAGCAACTCCCATTTGTTGAGTTTCCTACAATAATAGTTATCATTCAAGCATAGTCATGGCACTTTTCGAGGAATTTTCTGGACGACCTTGTAGATCGCCGACATGTTAGTGGGAGTCTATAGATTTCTACTTGTACCAGAGATGGTGAGAGAGGCTTATGAGAAGATAAATCTTACTCCCAGCAGGTGGAGATGACTTAGGACAGGAAGAAGTCATATGCTGATAAGAGGAGGACTGACTTGGAATTTAAGGTAGGAGACATGGTCTCTATCAAGGTATCACTTCTAAGAAATGTTGTTCGCTTTGGCTCGGTAGGGAAGTTGGCACCAAGATTTGTAGGGACATTCCCCGTATTTGAGAGGATAGGCCAGATGGCCTATAGAGTTAGACTACCAGAGAGGTTGGCGGGAGTTCACGATGTGTTCCATGTTTCCCATTTAAGGAAATGTCTACATGATTCAGCAGAGGTAGTAGAGCCAAGCACGCTTGAGGATGTTGAAGCTGAGAAAGAGGCGTCAGTTAGGAAAGTTCATACACACATTCTTGGATCGGAGGTTAAGAATCTACGCAATAAAGAGATCAAATTAGCGAAGGTAGAAGAAGTTCGTGACGATGCGACATGGGAACCCGAAGACAAGATTCGCGCTTCTTACCCTTTTCTCTTTGAGACTATGTTCTTAATTTCCTTTCTAAGCTTTTGAATTCGAATATGTTGTTTCTATCCTTCGAGTATGTTTATCCTATCGTTCGAATCTCAATCTTTAGGTAGAAGCTTATGGTTGGAAACATGTGTTTGAGACATGTTATGTTTTATGGTTGCAGGTGGATGCAAGTGTTTGCTAGTTGTTGCTAATGGATGCATATACACACACACTAGGCACTAGGTCGGCTCAAGCACATAAATATCGCATATGGACGTGTGCACATTTTTTTTTTCAATAGATGAAAATGTTGAATCATCACATGGGTATTGCATTTTGGTGAATGGACGTTGCACACATATAGAATTTATATGTTATAGTAAGATTCTCTTGTATACATATTGAATACATGGCACAGACATATTTTGCGTTAAGGAGGTCAACTGAATCAGTCGACCTCCTAATTTTCGCATTAGTGTAGGGACATATACACAACACCTTTGCATATTTTCATACAAAACATTAGAAATTTTAAAGGACAATGGATGTCGGTGGTTGATGGATGAGTAGATGGGTGTACGTTGTTGATTAAATAATAACATTCTTCTTAACTTGGAGATTTCAAGGATGAAATCCTTTATGGAGGTGAGAATGTTACACCCCATAATTTAATACACCATAATTAAATAATAAAGATAAAAATGAATATTAATTAATTATTCAAAACCAAGTAAAATGGACTTTACCGTTGCGTTCATTATTAAATTATGGTTCAGACAAACCCTTAGTTTTCGTAAATCGGATTAAGTATGAAGAAGTTATAAACTAAAAAAGTTTGAATTAAAACAATGTATAATATATATATATATATATATTATAAATAAAAATGATCATAGGAAGCAACAGTTAGTGGGCGACCCAGCCCATAACTGAGTCGACCCAGGTCTAAGGTGGGTCGACTTATATGTCGACCCAGGTAGTAGGTGGGTCGATCCACCTACATGCATAACAGATTTCTAAACCTGTATCAAGACTGTTTAGTGTGATATATCCATATGATGACTCAACTTGAGGTGCATGGTTTGATTTGATAACCTAATATCCTTTGATTTAGATTTATCTTAACTAGTCTAAAAATAGGCTAGCCACTTCACTCATTTTCTTACACACAAACATTCTTCTTCTTCTTCCTCGTCTAAGTTATGTTCTGTAATTAAATTAAGAAAATGTCGAGGTGATGCCGAAAGATAGATTGAAAGGATAATTCTGGTTTTTCTACAATAACTTCCTCAAAGACTATTTGTGGATCTAAATCAAACCACTGTGAATTCTATTTATTTTTAGATCTGACATCTAAAAATTATTATGAAAGTAAATAATTTGGATCTGAAATAAGTAGTGTTTTCTTATATGTTTTTTTTTTCACTACTGTAAATTATCTATTTAGCTTACTGTTATTATATGTTCATATATACATCTTTCTTCCTTTTCCATTTTCTGTCTTTTATTTATTTACAATCTTTTCTATGCCTATTTATTCAGTATTGAGTTTGGATCTGTTTTGTCCTTTTCCTTTTTATTTACGCTGAACCTAGGACACCGAGAGCCTAGGCCATTTCCGTTAGAATTGCGTATAATTGGAATAAATTGGAATAAACTTGTAATGACAATAAAGAGAATTGGGCATATTGTAATTTGAGAATCTTTGACCATAAATTTGGGGTAATTACAAATGGAAAGAATATGTAACATGATTACTCTAAATAGTATTGGATTTAATTTAATATTAAGTAAAACATGTTATGGAAAATATGAGTATCATATGTAAATTAAGTAAAATGAGTTACTATAATCTATACATACATCTGAGCAGGTGATTGTCTGTTTAGCGGAGGGGTTGTACACAGAATAACATTTATAGGAAATGTCATTTTACAACCATGCTTATTAATGAACTTAAACCTGTTAATTAATAAGCTAAGAGCTCCCACATCTTGCTGCTTATATCTGGTTTTGGGACTCTTAAAATCCTAGTTACTTGGGGGAACAAGCCTAAGGGATGGCTTGTGTCAATCTTGTTGTGTGGAACCCATATCAATCAATATCCATGTTGGTATCATAGAGGGGCCTCGCACTAGGAAGGGGCCAGCGCACGCTTTACTGATCTAGACTGTAAGAGGTTCAAAGGTGGGAGGAGGGTACAGGCACGTTCCGGTGGAATCATGAGCGTGCATGGGTCCGGTGGGGGAATTAAGATGCTATAACACTAGTGAATAAGTCGGTGCCTTATAAGTTGATGGGTTAGGGACTGATATCCCTACCGCCGTGGTTGGCACATGATATTCACGTAGTAGGGAGCCAATCAGATGGGTAGTAAATAGGGTAAAACCTAATCCTGATAATTGATGCAGAAACTTGTTCTTCGGATATAAATGAGAAGCTTACTTTATCCTTACCATGCCTTGTTATCTCGTTTACTTCGTGCTTGCATATTTTACTATTTTTTATTATCCAGTACCATTTATTTGTCTTGATACTTCTTATCTTATGCTTATGCCAAAAATCACTAGACTTATTGGACTTTATGTTTGACCTGTTTTTTTTTCTTTTCTCTCTTCCTTTCCCCTCAGGTTCCCAGGGTGGTAGTGTGTAGCATGAATGTGATTTCTTTCATTTTTGACTTGGATTTCTTCTGATTATGCTCCATCATTGTTATGGCTTATGAGGAGAGATATGATTTTATGGTTTGGTGCTCTGATGATTTGTGTTTTCATTAGACAGATGGTTATGACTGTAGTTTTTGTTATTTTTAAAACGTAATGATGTGACTTGGTGATTTAATAATAATAAAAGTTTTTCGTTGCATTTTATATTTTTTTCATGTGAATTTTAGTTACTGTACGCTTATTGCGCTCCACAGAACTTAATGCATTCTCATATGGGTGACATTAAGGGATGTGGGGTGTCACAATATTCCTCTCCAAAGGAGCTCTCTAGGTATAAGGCTCTATCTCAAACTCTTTCCCTTCCTCGATGAGATGTTCATTGCCATGAAGAATATAACTTCGTGTTATGCACCAATACCAAGTATAGTACTCATCATCCGATAGCGTGTAGTATCTCTCTACCTTGGTGCACATTTGTTAATGATTCCATGTCTCAGTCTCCAATTTGTATTCTCCCGCTGCAATGCCAAAATTATTAAAAGGTTGTTTCATACCGCACTAGCTTGTTATTCTATCCTGAAGATGATATGCTAAGTCACCCAAACTAGTTAGTAGAACTCGAATCATCCAAAAATTCATGGACACTATGCATAAATTTGAAAGCTATCCAATTGCATGTGTGTATGGGGTCAATGTCACTACACCATAATCGAGCACATTGAACTCATTATGGTAAAATAAAACATTACGTTAGGGAGAATCCACTGTGCTCTTTAATCTAATCCACTAGAAAGAAAAATATTATGGATTATTTGATCAGAACTTAGGTGTGTAAGAAAATAAGATAGAAGATATACCGACCGCCATTGTTGTAAACGTGTATACACATAATAATGAAATCCACAACGAACGTATAAAATATATGCATGTGAACTAGAAAAATAATAATACATGTACTAGATTCAGACAACCTCTAAGAGATACATTCTCCTATAAAGCTAGTTATGGCATCCCATTGTACGTATATGCCAAACTCCCTCATTATCTGTAGGACATACATCGAAGTCCTCTATACAATGAAGTCATCTAAGCTAGACATAGATCTTAAATGAAAAGATATCAAACACAAATTAATGATATGCAATATGATAGTTTGAGCATGTTGCATAATCTAGATCTATTAGGCATACCATGGAATGTCCTCAGCAAACTACTTCATGAACTAAGGGGTGATTATCATTTCATTACCGCACCTTTACTCTTCTGGAGAAGATAGACCTAACGGTCTCTCACACATCTTTATGTAATCCATTGGCTCTATGTTTCTAAAAGAAGCACCATCTATGGGTACACAAACAAAAACATCACCTAAGAGATTGTCATCCTCCAAATCTAATATGGAATTTAGACATCTCGAGTCTCCATCATTCCATCAGAGCTGTAATAAGATGGCGATCCAATTGGTTTTATCCCAATCAAAAGATAAGTGAGAATACAGCTCGCTCTATCAGTTCTAGATGTAGGATAAGAAGAAGTAACTGCTTTCAGTGAGGAGTAGTAATCGATACTGGTAACTGGTTCTTTGCACTGTAAGAAAAAGAGGAAAATATAAGCATTATGTACAATCAACATCACTGAATAATTGTATTATATCAAAAAGTGTTATACCATCATAAAAAAATTGTTGCTCGATCGATGGCCTTCTTGAAAATACATATGCATTATGTAATCCTCTTTCAATGCCTTCTCTGTACCCTTTTTCGTCAAAACTAGTGGTACTATGTGACTCTTCTTTTCACGGTCTTCATTCTATGTTGCCCTGACCTGCTCTTTGTACTCAGGCCCCGTAGGGTATAAGCTTTTTCTTAATAAAAGGTAGCTCTGTTACACTATATGTTCATGATTTTGGTTATGGTTTCCCTAGCTATGTTTTTTGGTAATGTTGGTGTGCTGTAAGATGCTTACGATTTGGTATTTGTTTGTCATTTGGTTGAGGGTTGACTTGTGCTTTCTTTGAATGGTTTCTTATATTGCATCTAGTGGCATTTTCCTTGGGGTTTGCAGTACAGGGTACTGTAGTTTGGAATCTGCAGATGTCCCTTGTGGTAGTCCTATTCCTTACCTATCTTCCACAGTAATAATTATAGGCTACGGTGGAGTCTTTGGTGTATGGATAGGACTTCTGCTTGGATATTGCGTCCTCTCGTCATTATACAGTTGGTCTGTGTAGTGTGGTGATGGCCTCCTCTCTGGAGTGCCACTGCCAAGTTATTCAACAAGCGATTTTGTATTTGGGATTGAGCTAGGGAGCTTGTTTTTCTTTGGTGATGTTGGATGTCGCTATCCATCATATTATGGAGGTTTGTTTCTTGCTTAGTATCTCAAGTGAAGTTTTATGACATGCTTTATGAAATCTACCTTCCCTGTTAGCTATATAGTGTTGAGCTCTATCAATGATTGTCTAAGTGAGCTTGTTATGTTATTAAATGTGTAATTTCTGAACTAGTCCTCTCCCTGCATAGAGAAATGTGATTGCCTTGGAAACTGTACAATGTAATGTTTTCCTTTGTTACTTCCTAGGAAACCAAAATTGAAAAATTACACCCTATGTGGTGTTTGCAGTGGACATGCCACTATAAAAACCATTAGTAGTGGATGGTCCACTTTAAAAACTGAATTAATAGTTTGGCAATCTAACAATCTTCAACACATTTTTGTTATAATAAGTGTTATGGCACACTATAAAAAACGGTCGGGTCTGCCAAAAAAATGTTAATAGTTTCACAATAATAAAGTACTCAGTTCCACGATTATCTCATCAAGAATCTCTCGTCCTTTGCAAACCTAATAGTGTTAATAATTTTTAGGTAAACACTCGACTAATTTGTATATTATAGGTCAAGCAGCTATAATTACAAAATCAAAATTGACAATTTTCTTAATTTTACAAAACCCAAATTTTTAGTAAATTTCAAAAGCGATTGAAGTGTTCATATATATAGAAGTTTTTTGCATTGATAAGCCGATTCTTTGATTTTGCCAAGAAATTGACGAAACTAGGGAAATATTTTTAATTTTATTGAAAAAGAAGGTCTTTTCGATTTTGATGGGGTTGAAAAGAAAGTGAAGGAGGAAGATAAGGGAAGGCTCTATTTTGACCTATAACACGACTCTGTGACATTTGTAATGATACATACAGGCAACATTTCAAATGTTATTTGAATATGTCGCTATAATATTTTTAAAAACAAATGTTCACATTAATGTCTTTCAAATGGTGTCAATGTAAACAATTTTTTTTTATTAATACACTAATATCATTTCAAATGAGATCAGGATATTTTAATCGCATCAACACTACAAATGCTAAAACAGGATTACCATGTTAGTAATTTTAAAATATGGCTATTAGTGCAATAAGTTTCACAAATGAGACTAAAATGCAAAAATAATTTGAAAAAGTTGAAATTATACATAAATCGTCAAAAAGGAAACTTACCTCATTTGGCATAGTATCCCACAATCCATTACAAACTAAAACCCAAAAGTTAATCCCTTTGTAAGTGGTTTCTGCCTAGAAGTTCAGCAGAAAATAATATAAGTTAAACATGCCCAAAAAATATAATAATGAACCAATAAACAAATATTGCACATGACAAGACTTGAAAGATTATAGTGTTATGGTGGAAAACCTTTAATTGATAGCAATCAGACAGTTCAAGAACATTAAGATTAATAATGTTAATAAATAAACAAAAGTGAGTGTAGAATTTGGATATGAAATAGGAAAAATTTAGTTAAGGTCTCTGTTAAGTATCAAAATACACAGAACTCCTTGTCTCAAACTTTGTAAATTAGGTCCCAATTTTTCGAAAATCATCAAACAAACATGAAAAATCAACGTAAAAATAATACCAAACTTTATTTTCGTATTCATGTAAAAAAATATGCTTTAAAAATAAATAATTCACATTATTAGCGAAAATGCAGGAAAACCTGCAATTTTTACAAATTGCTTCAACCTTTCGAATTCAATGCCTACACTTATATAAGCATCATAATGTTGCAAAAAAACATCAAAAATAATAATAACGAACATTGCATACTAATGAAAAAAATATCACTTCCAGTAAAATTGTAGAAAAAAGTAACTATTTGCAAAAATTGTAGATATGTCTACTTTCTTTTATACACTGAGACATATCTGCAATATATTGTAAAATAGTGTAACATCCCGCATTTTTATCGATTTGGTTTTGAATATTTAATTTAGTTTAAATATTGGAATGTTAATGTAAATGAATTTCTATATTAATTAGAACGAAGTTTGAAATGTATAAATTTATATATAATATAAACGAGCTCGAAATGACGCGGTAGTTCGTAATTTACGATTTTTAACTTCAATTGAGTGTATCAGATCCGTTATAAATCGGAATTCGTTGAAACAAGAAATATTCGAATCTGTTGAACTATAAATTTCTAATGAAAGAGAAAAATCAGAATTTCGTATTTTATATTGAAAGTTATGGCCAAATCAAATTTTCAAATAGTCACTGTGAAATCATTTATAAACCGAAACAATTTATTTAAAAGTAATAATTGATTTTAAATCAATTTAATATCGGTTTAATTGGAGAATATAATATCGAGATTTAAAATCATATTAGTTTATTCTAATAGTTGTATAAATTCAGTTAGTAAATATATACGATAATGAGAATTTATTTTTAGTAGAATTGTTCATATTTGGGTTAATATATATTAATCGAATTTAATTTTAAATCATCAATTTAATTTAATATCAACTGTATATGGTCGAATTGGACCGTTGAAATTGTTTCAGTGTGTTCAGAGCAGAGCTAGAACCATATAAATGTCATTCGTTGCGTTCAAATAGAAGTTTGATAAAAGTGATATTTTAAATGGGGTGAAACCACACCAGTTCAACGGAAATGAAAATAAAATTTAATCAAAATAAAAATATAAATATAGGGGATGACTTCTTTCGTTTAGCGCAGGCTACTATGAATAGCTGCTTGTCTTCTCCTTTCAATTGTCCCATTTGAATTCTTTTCTGTCTTCTCTTTTCACTGTGAACCTACCTCCTCTAATGTCAATGGCCCTGTACATTAGAAATGATGGTGTTCTTATCCTTCTCTTCGGTCACTTATAAATAAGCTCTCGCGTTCTACCCAAAAAGCAAACCAACGAAGTCCATTTTCTTTTAACTGTAATACCTTTTGTTCTTTTAAACTCCTCATAAAAATTTAAAACCATTCCGCTGATAATAAAAAAAGGAAGAAGGAGAAATCGAAATCAAATCCAGTGAGTCGCGAGATAAAATCAATCGAAGACATCCGAATTTCAGTCCCACTTCGCTCGTTTATTTTTCTGCCTTTAGTAAATCGCGAAATCATTTTCTTCGATCCAAATAATAATAATAATAAAAAAGAATAACCGCGATCACGATTTTCTGAAGACTCGCCACCATGATTGGGGAGCTCGCGTTGCAGGACAGGTAGATATTAACGGAGTTCGATTAGGGTACCGTCATGGGATATTCGATGATCATGGGGGGAATGCCAACATTTATCGATGGGGGTGTGGATGTGTTTTGTGGTGAGCTGTTTGATTTGTTATGGAGTTCGATTTTTGTGTGTAGATGGAGCTGTTTTCCAGGACCAATCGAAATGGAGTTTCACGATGGGTTTGGAGTTCAAATATTGGGTGCGATTATAGGAAAAATGAGGTGAGTTCGATATGACATTCTGAGGGATGCCGATACTGGTGATTAATAGAGTTCAAACCAAGATGAATACAATGAATTTAGGGACAGTAGCAGTAGGACGAAGGGGAGTTCGGAGATGAATTTTGGATGATGGTTGCTGGAAAATGGCCGTATGTAGAGAAGTGTGAACTATACAATAGAGGTGGAGGTTGTTGAATTTGGAGATGTAAACGCTCTATAGTGATAAAAGTGGGTTGTCGAATGGATGAGGATTGTCTGGAAAATGGGAAGTTGCTGCAACTTTTGGCGATGGGATTGGTTTGGGGTCCGATAGAGAAGCTGTTGAGAATGCGCTTCATACTTAGTTAAGCAAGACAAGGTATACATTTTAAATTTAATTTTACATAGAAAATTTATTTAAATAGTTATTTAAAATAAATAAAATATTTAATCAATAAATACACGTAGGATATTCTATTTTGGTAGTTAGTTTAGATTAATAATTATTTAACTGATTAATAAAATTTAAATTTAATCATAGGTGTAATGTAAATTGTATTTAAGATAATTCAAGTGGATGAGTTGCCGAGAGGATAAAGAATTTAAACGGATATTCAACGCGGAAAATCGAGGTGAGTTAAAC
This sequence comes from Allium sativum, assembly GCA_030737875.1. Lineage (NCBI taxonomy): Eukaryota > Viridiplantae > Streptophyta > Magnoliopsida > Asparagales > Amaryllidaceae > Allium > Allium sativum. The sequence continues at coordinate 669,979,084 of CM060909.1, read as the reverse complement.
TCACTCAGTAATTATTGAAAACTATTTTTAATAGTTCAAAAATTTATTTTATTGTTTGTTGGTTGATAATTGATTGATATAAAGTGATAATAATATATGGTAATAATATATAATAATAATAATATTGGTGATTGGTGATTGGATATTCCCGCAGTACCATTAGCGAATGCCCGTAGTATCATTATTGGATGATTTCCCTATGCGCCCCACAATATATATAGTGGATGACCTTCTATACTGCGATATCCTGCCTCGAAGCAGAATGGGTATTATTATTGTTGACTAACATCTGTGGATGCAGGAAACAGGTTGGAGGAATCCAATTGGATTCCTCAACATTTGTTTATTTGTTTTTCATTTATATGTTGATATATGATGTGATTATAACCTGTGACAATTATGGTATACTTAGATGTGCTATAACCCAGATCATTGATTTTGGATATTTTAAAATATCCTAAGTGATAATATACAAATTTCAAAATGGGATTTGGAATTAAATAAGAACTTTAAAGAGAAAATATTTATATCCAAATAAATATGGTTACTTAGAATCCAAATTTGATAGAATTTAAAGTAAATACGTGTTTAAACCAAATATTTGGAAAGGCGATTTTATAAGCAACATTATAGGAAGTGGAATAATTATTATTGGGAAAAATGTAAATCATGTGTGAATTTGGAAAAGAAATAGAAAACGAATATAAAATTTATATTTAAATAGATTGGGCTTTTCCAGTTACAAGGAAAATATAAAAGAGATTATGTCACTCAAAAATTGGAAGTTATAAATAGATTGAAACTCGATGGGTCAATGTATGAAATCGAATTTGACTAAATGAGTTTAATATAAATTTGCGTTAAGAAATATTATTCACGGGTGAGGTGAATAGATGTTAAAGCAAATAAGTTGAAAATAGAAATTCATTAGGAAGAGGTTTTAAATTTATAAATTCTAATTGAGTTCAATTAGTAAAGTCAAAATATATTTTATTAAAGAATTTATACAAGATTTTGGATAACGAATATTAATAGTAACAAATTCACAAATAATATTTATACACATATATTTTGGATACGGAATGCAGTTTTATAGAAATGAAGCTGAACTAAGTTATAACTAAAATATAGAAGTATGTAAATGAAATGTAACAACCCTGAATATTGGGGTAAATTTAAAAATTTATTTTAATGGGTTTTAATATTTAAAATAATTTATTTTAAATAATAAGACTAGAAAATTTATATTAATTGAAGTTAAAACAAATAAATTTAATTTAATTATAAAAGGAGTTAGAAATAGCGTGGTAGTTTGAAAATTTGAATTTAAACTTTAACTGAATGTACAGGATTCAAAATAAATCGGATTTCATTCAAACCAGAAATATTTAAATTTGTTTAATAATATCTTTCTGAGGAATGTAAGAAACTGAAATTTCATAATATAAATTGAAAGTTATGTCCAGTTCAAAATTTAGAAAAGTCGCTGTAGAATTTATATATATTTTAATGTAATATATACCTCTTGGAAATAGTCATTTTACAAACGACCTCCGTTTTCGACGAAACCACTTTTGTTGGAACCGGAATGTCAAATTATAGTTAAGTTTAGTTTTCCATAATTTTTAGAATTAATATGCGAGCCCGGTAATTATAAACGTGTTTTGTGAGAGTTAGTTGAACTGGGTCGACCGGAAAATGGCCATTTTTCAAACGATGTCGGAATTCGATGAAATTAATTTTGTTAGGACCGTATCGTCAAAACAAAGCCAAAAATAATTTTTCTGGATTTTTCGGAGTCAGTTTGTGGCCCCGGTAAATTAAAGAGGTTCGAATTAATATTAAAAAGATTTATTTTTGATATAAAAGAAACATGCTGTAAACTTCAGAATTGGACTTTAACACTAGTGCCATTGCGTTCAGAAGACGTAAAAACATATGTTTTGACAGTTGTTGGGCTCCGTCTGGAGATCGGACGGAAAAACCCTGATTTCGAAATTAAATAAATAAAAAAAGAAATTAGAAAATACGGTATAAATACGTACGTACTATTCATTCTCTTCCTTCTCATTTCAGCCGCCACCGTAACCCATTACCCTTCGAAATCTCAAGCTCCGATTTCTCCCTTCTCACTCAATTTCAAACCACCCCATAGTTAGACTTTTTGAAGTACTCTTCCTCCTCTTCGATTCTACACCGAAATCACTCCGCCCCGTAGCCTGTAGCCGCCGCACCACCTCGCCAAACCTGCCGCCATTCGAGCCCCGCCCCTACCACCTGGGCCGATCGCACCCCACCCCCTCCCTGGTGAACATTCCCCTCTCCGAGCTCTCCGACGTCGCGCAATCCATTCAAAAATTCATTGATCCAATCTCCTGTAATCTGGACTCAAAGATTTGAACAAAACTGAAATAATTTGGCCAAAGTTCTAAAGGTAATTTCAAAGAATTTTAACACTTATAAGCATCGCAAATTTAGAATTAAATTATAAACTCGATATCTTTTGCATATATTATCCAAATTCAGAAATTCCGGAGACGTTGTGATCGTAACAGCAAATACTTCGACCTAGAACTGATTGGAACGATTTCTGAACCATTTTGAATTCTAGATCTGACTGAAAAGCAAGGTGAGATTTCTGAATTTAATTACCAAAAATTTAATTATTTCTTGCATTATGAATTCCATCTATGTACGTTATGAAATCTGTATTGTTTATGGTTGGGAAATCTGAATTTATTGATTTGTGATGTGAATTGTTTGATGTTGTGATATTGGTGTTCGAAACAAAATCATTGAATCCAGATATGTAATCTTGTTGAAAATAAATGATTAAATTTTCATTGTAATGTTGATTATCATAAAAAGATATCATTTTGTTGATTATTATAAAAAGTTATTATTTCTAAAAGAAAAAGTAACATTAATTTCATTGTTTTTGTAAAGAGGAAAAGAACAAAAATTACATTGTTTTTGTTAAAAAGAAAAAAAATTTAACTTTGTTTTGGAAAAGAAAAAGATGTTATCTTTGTTTTAAAATAAAAATATTTTTCCCTTGTTTTAATAATAAAAAGTGAATATTCATTTTTGTTTGTGTATTGAAAGTTAACAAACAATTTTCAATTTTGGTGAAGGTAAAAAAAAAAGAATATTTTTTTGTATTCTTTTGTTAAAATGAAAGGTCATATTATTTATAACCATTTTTGTCAAATTAAAAAGATTTAACTTTTGTTTATACTTAAAACGATTTCACCTTTGCATTTTAAATAAAAAGAATTCCCTTTTTATTTTGTCATTAAAAAGAATGTCACTTTTATTTTTATGTGTAATGAAACAAAGTACAAAAGTATCATTTTTGAGTATAAGTTAAAAAGGGATATTTTTAATGTTAATTTTGTTAGAAATAAAAAACACATGTTGTATTATCTTTTTGTCAAAAAGAAAACCAAAGTCATTATTTTTATTTGATATATAAAAAGGTCATTTATTTCACCTTCATTGAAATAATAAAAAGGAAAAAAATTCCATTATTAATTGTGTTAGAATATAAGTGTCATATTACACCGCCATGTGTTAAAAAGAAATCGACATCAATTACACCATCATTTGTTGAATATGAAAAAGGACATTATTTTCACCTCCATTTGTTAAATATGAAATTGACATTATTTACTTTGTCAATTTGTTAGAAATGAAATCGACATTATTTACTTTTAAATTAGTTAGAAATGAAAAATAGGACATTGATTTCATTGTCAATTAGATTAAAAGTGAAAAATTACACTTTGATGTAAATATATTAGAAGTGAAAAATTACATTTCATGTAATTAAGATTTAAGGCGAAAAATTAAATTTTCATGTAATTAAGATTAAAGGATTAATTGACATTTTCATGTAAATAGAATTAAAGAGAAAATTTACATTTTCATGTAAAAAGAATTAGAGAGAAAATTGACATCTTCATGTAAATAGTATTTAAAGAAGAAAAATACATTTTCATGTAATTAGATTTAAAGTAAGTGAAATTTTCATTTTTATGTAAATAGATTTTCATTAAAATAATTAAGAAGAAAATTACATTTTTATGTAACTGGATTTTCACTAAAAAGATTAAAGATATGGAATTTACATTTTTATGTAAATAGGTTATCAATAAAAGTCATAACGATGGAAATTTACATTTCAATGAATTTGATTTCATTAAAAAGATTAAAGATATGAAATTTACATTTTCATGTGAAAAGTTTAAAACACAAAATTATCATTTTGCTTGTAAAGAAAAGATTGACACAAAATTATCATTTTAGTTTTGCATTGAAAGATATAAACAAAATTATTATTTTTGCTTGGCATTGAAAGAATAACAAAGTCATTATTTTTGTTACATTGAAATTAAACAAACAAATATATTCATTTTTGTAGAATTGAGGTTGACACCAAAATATACTGCATTTTTGTTAGAAAATTTACATGACACAAAATCTTCATTTTTGTTAAACTGGAATGATACACGAAAAATACATTTTTTTATGAATTGAAGGGTAAAAGAAAATATACATTGTTATGTTTAGGATGTGTATGTGAATTAAAATAAGATAAACATTATTGTGTGTTATGTTATATATCAAAATGTTATGAAACCAAGTGTTCTTTACTTGTTATGATAATCACAATAATGAAATGGACAAAGGAATTATATTTATATAATTATATATATATAAATCAAAATTAAACGAATCGAGCGTGGTAGTTCGCATTTTGGAATCATGCCTTTAAACGATTATACCAAAAGATCCGACCGTCGGATTTTTCCCAAAATTGAAACTGTTAGGTTCGCCTTGGGAAGATCTTTCCAACGATATGAATAGTGTTAAAATCCAACGGTTAGATTTAGAGAAATGTGTAAAACAAATTTGGGAGAAAACAGCGTCAGGGTCGCCCATTGACCCGAAGCGTCGTTAAATTAATTTGGGCTATTGTTATTAAAAATAGCGATTGATCGTTATTAAATACTGATAACGATAAGAAATGATTTTAAAATATACATATATATTTATATGAGAGAATCATTTGAGAAGCCTGAGTTCAATCTCATTTCAAATGATTATACGTCGATCTAAGTCGAAGAGTTGACGACGGTACAAGACCGATGATCTTCACGTCGAATGGATGAGTTACCATTGACGCTCATGATTGGAGTAGCTACCTTGAAGGGGCTACAATGGTGGCCGTCCAGACGTACTTGTTGATTATTCAGATATGCAAGGAATAAGGTGCCTGCGGTTTCATTTAGACCCAGAACGGACTTGTGAATGGATGTGTGTCCGACGTTGAAATTCACTTCTTGTATTTAAATTGATTTCTATTTGATATATAATTGTTTGGTGGCGGAGAATTTATTCTCTTGCTTAACACCCTCTTATATATCGATGGTTGTCGATTGCATGGCATGAATTGTCAATGTGGCACGCCAAGATGCAAATGATCAAGGCTTTTGTTGAAAAGCAGGCCTTGTGGTTGATGATCAAAGCACGGCCTGTTTAGGCGTAGCTTTGTGTATAACATAACTTCACGAGCCTCACAACCCGGTTGAGTCTAAAACGGAGCAAGGGAACGCAGGGAGAGCAGCACGTTTCTTTCTAGCTATAAATGGTGTTTGGGTTTTACACCGCCCGACATTTTACTTATGTGGATGATGGAATGAGGCTCCTCGGATATTAGGTCCTATAGGACCGGGAAATGTGTGTTCAGGAATTGCCAATCCGCAAAATCGTATGTGTGGACCGGCCCTGCAGCTTTCCAAGGGTTCACTGCGTGGGATCCTGAGACATTAGCTAGAGTATCTCGAATCGGTAAGGAGATCGTTCCTAGCCTTGACTCATGATGGAAACCCAAATTCCCAATACGACCCTACGGACTTGATTGTATTACTAGTATGGAGGTATAGTATATGGTAGCTATGCTTCCTAGGATTGATACATTTACTTTGAAATGTTTTTCAAACATATATACACTAATAATAATATCAAATTAGTTTTATCGTATCAAGCATCTTTTGACCATTATAAGGTAAAACTCTATCCTTCGGTTTGCATTACATTATGTGATGGGACTTGAGTCTTATAATGGTTTCATTTTTCTAAAAGGCATTGCGTTGTTTAACGATTTACTTTATTTTGCACTGCCAATCCAATGGAGTAAACCCGTTCCGCGTTAGCGGCGTGGTCCTGTGATTAGCCTTAATATTAGATTAGTTAAGTTAGATTTCTCATACCAGTCCCATGACTAACCAGTAGTTTGTTTCACTGGCAAACTCGGGTGCCCATCTTTTTCACACGGGCAGTCGAGTAGCTTTTTGCAGATATTTTTCATTAGCGGGATCCTGAATCGAAGCCTAAGCTGTGTCCAGATCATAGTTGTCTTCCGCTACCTTAGTTATTTTATTTCCGTTGTGTATTGTATTAATTTACTGTAATTTATCTTCCGTTGTAATTTTATTCGATGTACTCTGATATTCTGTACTCTGATGTATCATTATTATGATGTTTATAAAAGTATGTTGTTATTGTTCTAATGTGTTGTATTCCCAGAGTTAACGTATTCGGGTTTTGAACGGTCTTAGTCGATTTTGCGATCGATTGAGTCTGGGCAATTCCTGAGCCGTTACAGTTCGTATCAGAGCTCTGGTTAGCTCAAATCTTTGGGGTACAACTCGTTAGAACTGAACAAAAGACTCATCAGAGATTGGATCAGTAATATCCAATAAGAATACTCATTAGAGATAGGATCGTAGTATACTAGAATAAGAAAACTCATTAGAGATAGGGTTAGTAATGCCCTAGAATGAGTTGAGAGTGCCTAGTTTATAATTAACGTATTTTTGATTATATATAATCCGATCTTTGAAAATATGATTTTTGAATATGTAAAAGTCATATATTTTAAAAGTTAATCAACAAATAAAATTATTTAAGATAGGATACTTAAACAACTTTTAGCTTCGTTCCTTTTCGGGGACGAAAAGTTTTAAGTGGGGGAGACTGTAACAACCGTGAATTTTGGGGTAAATTTAAAATTTTATTTTAAGTTATTCTATTGGGTTTTAATAACTAAAATAATTTATTTTAAATAATAACGAATAAAAAAATTTATTTTAATTGAAGTTAAAACGAATAAATTTAATTTAATTATAAAATGAGTTAGAAATAGCGCGGTAGTTTGAAATTTTAAATTTAAACTTTAACTGAATGTACAGGATTCAAAATAAATCTGATTTCAGTCAAACCACAAATATTTAAATCTGCTTAATAATATCTTTCTAACGATTGTAAGAAACTGAAATTTCATATATAAATCGAATGTTATGTCCAGTTCAAAATTTAGAAAAGTCGTTGTAGAATTTATATATATTTTAATATATATACCCCTTGGAAAAAGTCATTTTACAAACGACCTCCATTTTCGACGAAACCACATTGTTGCAACCGGAATGTCAAATTATTGTTAAGTTTAATTTTCCACAATTTTTAGAATTAATATGCAAGCCCGGTAAATATAAACATGTTTTGTCAGAGTTAGTTGAACTGGGTCGACCGGAAATGGCCATTTTTCAAACAATCTCGGAATTCGACGAAATTAATTTTTTTAGGACCGTATCATCAAAACAAAGCCAGAAATAATTTTTCTGGATTTTTCGGAGTCAGTTTGTGGCCCCGGTAAATTAAAGAGTACGTTCGAATTAATATTTAAAAGATTTATTTTAGAAATAAAATAAACATGCTGTAAATTTCAGAATTGGACTTCAGCACTAGTGCCATTGCGTTCAGAAGATGTCAAAACATATGGTTCGACAGTCGTTAGGCTCCATTTGGAGATTGGACGGAAAAACCCTAATTTAGAAATTAAATAAATAAAAAATGAAATTAGAAAATATAATATAAATACGTATGTACTGTTCATTCTCTTCCTTCTCGTTTCATCCGCCACCATAACCCATTACCCTTCGAAATTTCAAGCTCCGATTTCTGCCTCCTCACTCAATTTCAGAGCACCCTGTAGTTAGACTTTTTGAAGTACTCTTCCTCCTCTTCGATTCTACACCGAAATCACTCTGCCCCGTAGCCTGTAGCCGCCGCACCACCTCGCCAAACCCATTGCCGTTCGAGCCCCACCCCCGCCACTGGGCTAATCGCGCCCCACCCCCTTCCCGGCGAACCTTCCCCTCTCCGAGCTCTCCGAGGTTGCGCAATCCATTCGAAAATTCACTGATCCAATCTCCTGTAATCTGGACTCAAAGATTTGAACAAAACTGAAATAATTTGGCCAAATTTCTGAAGGTAATTTCAAAGAATTTTTACACTTATAAGCGTCGTAAATTTAGAACTAAATTATAAACTCGATATCTTTTGCATATATTATCCAAATTCAGAAATTCTGGAGACATTGTGATCGTGACAGCAAATACTTCGACCTAGAAATGATTGGAACGATTTCTGAACCCTTTTGAATTCTAGATCTGACTGAAAAGCAAGGTGAGATTTCAGAATTTAATTATTAAAAATTTAATTATTTCTTGCGATATGAATTCCATCTATGTACGTTGTGAAATCTGTATTGTTTGTGTTTGGGAAATCTGAATTTATTGATGTTGTGATGTGAATTGGTTGATGCTGTGAAACTGGTGTTTGAAACAAAATCATTGAATCCAGATATGTAATCTTGTTGAAAATAAAAGATTAAATTTTCACTGTAATGTTGATTATCATAAAAAGATATCATTTTGTTGATTATTATAAAAAGTTATTATTTTTAAAAGAAAAATTAACATTAATTTCATTCTTTTGTAAAGAGGAAAAGAACAAAAATTACATTGTTTTTGTTAAAAAGAAAAAGATTTTAACTTTGTTTTGGAAAAGAAAAAGATGTTAACTTTGTTTTAAAATAAAAGGATTTTTCCCTTGTTTAAATAATAAAAAGAGAATATTCAATTTTGTTTGTAATAAAAAGAGAATATTCATTTTTGTTTGTGTATTGAAAGTTAACAAACAATTTTCAATTTTGGTGAAGGTAAAAAAAAGAATATTTTTTTATATTCTTTTGTTAAAATGAAAAGTCATATTATTTATCACCGTTTTTGTCAAATTAAAAAGATTTAACTTTTGTTTATACTTAAAAAGATTTTACCTTTGGATTTTAAATAAAAAGAATTCCCTTTTTATTTTGTCATTAAAAAGAATGTCAATTTTATTTTTATGTGTAATGAAACAAAGTACAAAAATATCATTTTTGAGTGTAAGTTAAAAAGGGACATTTATAATATCAATTGTTAGAAATAAAAAAAACACATGTTATATTATCTTTCTGTCAAAAAGGAAACCAAAGACATTATTTTTGTTTGATATATAAAAAGGTCATTTATTTCACCTTCATTGAAATAATAAAAAGGGAAAAATTCCATTATTAATTGTGTTAGAATATAAGTGTCATATTACACCGTCATGTGTTCAAAAGAAATCGACATTATTTACACCGTCATTTGTTGAATATGAAAAAGGACATTATTTTCACCGCAATTTTAAATATGAAATTGACATTATTTACTTTGTCAATTTGTTAGAAATGAAATCGACATTATTTACTTTGTAAATTAGTTAGAAATGAAAAATAGGACATTGATTTCATTGTCAATTAGATTAAAAGTGAAAATTACACTTTGATGTAATTATATTAGAAGTGAAAAATTACATTTTCATGTAATTAAGATTTAAGGAGAAAAATTACATTTTCATGTAATTAAGATTAAAGGATTAATTGACATTTTCATGTAAAAAGAATTAGGGAGAAAATTGACATTTTCATGTAAATAGTATTTAAAGAAGAAAATTACATTTTCATGTAATTAGATTTAAAGTAAGTGAAATTTACATTTTTATGTAAATAGATTTTCATTAAAAGAATTAAGAAGAAAATTACATTTTTATGTAATTGGATTTTCATTAAAAAGATTAAAGATATGGAATTTACATTTTTATGTAAATAGGTTTTCAATGAAAGTTATAACGATAGAAATTTACATTTTAATGAATTTGATTTCATTAAAAAGATTAAATATATGAAATTTACATTTTCATGTGAAAAGATTAAAACTCAAGATTATCATTTTGCTTGTAAAGAAAAGATTGACACAAAATTATCATTTTAGTTTTGCATTGAAAGATATAAACAAAATTATTATTTTTGCTTGGCATTGAAAAAATAACAAAGTCATTATTTTTGTTACATTGAAATTAAACAAACAAAATATATTCATTTTTTGTAGAATTGAGGTTGACACCAAAATATATTGCATTTTTGTTAGAAAATTTAAATGAAAAAAAATCTTCATTTTTGTTAAATTGGAATGATACACGAAAAATACATTTTTGTGTGAATTGAAGGGTAAAAGAAAATATACATTGTTATGTTTAGGATGTGTATGTGAATTAAAATAAGATAAACATTATTGTGTGTTATGTTATATATCAAAATGTTATGAAACCAAGTTTTCTTTACTTGTTATGATAATCACAATAATGAAATGGACAAAGGAATTATATTTATATAATTATATATATATAAATCAAAATTAAACGAATCGAGCGTGGTAGTTCGCATTTTGGAATCATGTCTTTAAACGGTTATACCGAAAGATCCAACCGTCGGATTTTCCCAAAACTGAAACCGTTAGGTTCGCCTTGGGAAGATCTTTCCAACGATATGAATTTTGTTAAAATCCAACGGTTAGATTTAGAGAAACGTGTAAAACATATTTGGGTGAAAACAACGCCAGGGTAGCCCATTGACCCGAAGCGTCGTTGAATTAATTTGGGCTATTGTTATATAAAAAAAATAGTGATAGATCGTTATTAAATACTAATAATGATAAGAAATGATTTTAAAATATACATATATATATATATATATGCGAGAATCATTTGAAAAGCCCGAGTTCAATCTAATTTCAAATGATTATACGTCGACCTAAGTCGAAGAGTTGAAGACGGTACAAGACCGACGATCTTCACGTCGAATGGATGAGTTACCATTGACGCCCATGATTGGAGTAACTACCTTGAAGGGGCTACAATGGTCGCCGTCCAGACGTACTTGTTGACTATTCGGATATGCGAGAAATAAGGTGCCTTCGGTTTCGTTTAGACCCAGAACAGACTTGTGAATGTATGTGTGTTCGACGTTGAAATTCACTTTATGTATTTAAATTGATTTCTATTTGATATATAATTGTTTGGTGGCGTAGAATTTATTCACTTGCTTAACACCCTCTTATATATTAATGGTTGTCGATTGCATGGCATGAATTGTCAATGTGGCACGCCAAGATGCAAATGATCAAGGCTTTTTTTGAAAAGCAGGCCTTGTGGTTGATGATCAAAGCACGACCTGTTTAGGCATAGCTTTGTGTATAACGTAGCTTCACGAGCCTCACAACCCGGTTGAGTCTGAAATGGAGCAAGGGAATGCAGTGAGAGCAGTACGTTTCTTTCTAGCTAGAAGTGGTGTACGACCCGACATTTTACTTATGTGGATGATGGAATGAGGTGCCTCGGATATTAGGTCCTATAGGACCGGGAAATGTGTGTTCAGGAATTGCCAATTCGCAAAATCGTATGTGTGGACCGGCCCTGCAGCTTTCCAAGGTTTCACTGCGGGGGATCCTGAGACATTAGCTAGAGTGTCTCGAATCGGTAAGGAGATCGTTCCTAGCCTTGACTCATGATGGAAACCCAAATTCCCAATACGACCCTACGGACTTGATTGTATTACTAGTATGGAGGCATAGTATATGGTAGCTATGCTTCCTAGGATTGATACATTTACTTTGAAATGTTTTTGAAACATATACACACTAATAATAATATCATATCCGTTTTATCGTATCAAGCATCTTTTGACCGTTATAAGGTAAAACTCTATCCTCCGGTTTGCGTTGCATTGTGTGATGGGACTTGAGTCTTATAATGGTTTCATTTTTCTAAAAGGCATTGCGTTGTTTAATGATTTACTTTATTTAATGCACTGGCAATCAAATGGAGTAAACCTGTTCCGCGTTAGCGGCGTGGTCCTGTGATTAGCCTTATTTTTAGATTAGTTAAGTTAGATTTCTCATACCAGTCCCGTGACTGACCTGTAGTTTGTTTCACTGGCAAACTCGGGTGCCCATCTTTTTCACACAGGAAATCGAGTAGCTTTTTGCAGATATTTATCTTTAGCAGGATCCTGGATCGAAACCTAAAGTTGTGTCCAAAGCATAGTTGTCTTCCGCTACCTTAGTTATTTTATTTCCGCTGTGTATTGTATTAATTTACCGTAATTTATCTTCCGCTGTAATTTTATTCAATGTACTCTGATGTATATTATGATGTTTATAAAAGTATGTTGTTATTGTTCTAATGTGTTGTATTCCTAGAGTTAACCTATTCGGGTTTTGAACGGTCTTAGTCGATTTTGCGATCGATCGAGTCCGGGCAATTCCCGAGCCGTTACAATTGGTATCAGAGCTCTGGTTAGCTCAAATCTTTGGCATACAACTCGTTAGAACTGAACAAAAGACTCATCAAAGATTGGATTAGTAATATCCAATAAGAATACTCATTAGAGATAGGATCAGTAGTATCCTAGAATGAGAAAACTCATTAGAGATAGGGTTAGTAATGCCCTAGAATGAGTTGAGAGTGCCCAGTTTATAATTAACGTTTTTTATTATATATAATCCGATTTTTGAAAATATGATTTTTGAATATATAAAAGTCATATATTTTAAAAGCTAATCAACAAATAAAATTATTTAAGATAGGATACTTAAACAACTTTTAGCTTCGTTCCTTTTCGAGGACGAAAAGCTTTTAAGTGGGGGAGACTGTAACAACCCTGAATTTTGGAGTAAATTTAAAATTTTATTTTAAGTTATTTTAATGGGTTTTAATATTTAAAAAAATTATTTTAAATAATAACGACTAAAAAATTTATTTTAATTGAAGTTAAAACGAATAAATTTAATTTAATTATAAAAGGGTTAGAAATAGCGCGGTAGTTTGAAAATTTAATTTAAACTTTAACTAAATTTACAGGATTCAAAATAAATCGGATTTCCATCAAACCAGAAATATTTAAATTTTCTTAATAGTATCTTTCTAACGAATGTAAGAAACTGAAATTTCATAATATAAATTGAAAGTTATGCCCAGTTCAAAATTTAGAAAAGTCGCTGTAGAATTTATATATATATATATATTAATATAATATATACCCCTTGGAAATAGTCATTTTACAAACGACCTCTGTTTTCGATGAAACCACTTTTGTTGGAACCGGAATGTCAAATTATTGTTAAGTTTAATTTTCCATAATTTTTAGAATTAATATGCGAGCCCGGTAAATATAAACGTGTTTTGTCAGAGTTAGTTGAACTGGATCGACCGGAAAATGGCCATTTTTCAAACAATCTCGGAATTCGACGAAATTAATTTTGTTAGGACCATATCGTCAAAGCAAAGCCAGAAATAATTTTTTTGGATTTTTCGGAGTCAGTTTGTGGCCCCGGTAAATTAAAGAGGTTCGAATTAATATTAAAAAGATTTATTTTAGATATAAAAGAAACATGTTGTAAACTTCAGAATTGGACTTCGGCACAAGCGCCATTGCGTTTAGAAGACGTCAAAACATATGGTTCGACAGTTGTTGGGCTCCATTTGGAGATCAGATGGAAAAACCCTAATTTCGAAATTAAATAAGTAAAAAAAGAAATTAGAAAATACAGTATAAATACGTACGTACTTTTCATTCTCTTCCTTCTCGTTTCAGCCACCACCATAACCCATTACCCTTCAAAATTTCAAGCTCCGATTTCTCCCTCCTCACTCAATTTCAGACCACCCCGTAGTTAGACTTTTTGAATTACTCTTCCTCCTCTTTGATTCTACACCGAAATCACTCCGCCCCATAGCCTGTAGCCGCCACACCACCTCGCCAAACCCGCCGCCGTTCGAGCCCCGCCCCCGCCACCTGGGCCGATCGCACCCCACCCCCATCCCGGTGAACCTTCCCCTCTCCGAGCTCTCCGACGTCACGAAATCCATTCGGAAATTCACTGATCCAATCTCCTGTAATGTGGACTCAAAGATTTGAACAAAACTGAAATAATTTGGCCAAAGTTCTAAAGGTAATTTCAAAGAATTTTAACACTTATAAGCATCGAAAATTTAGAATTAAACTATAAACTCGATATCTTTTGCATATATTATCCAAATTTAGAAATTCCGGAGACGTTGTGATCGTGACAGCAAATAGTTTGACCTAGAACTGATTGGAATGATTTCTGAACCCTTTTGAATTATAGATCTGACTGAAAAGTAGGGTGAGATTTCTGAATTTAATTATTAAAAATTTAATTATTTCTTGCGATATGAATTCCATCTATGTACGTTATGAAATCTGTATTGCTTGTGGTTGGGAAATCTGAATTTATTGATGTTGTGATGTGAATTGGTTGATGCTGTGATATTGGTGTTTGAAACAAAATCATTGAATCCAGATGTGTAATCTTGTTGAAAATAAAAGATTAAATTTTCACTGTAATGTTGATTATCATAAAAAGATAACATTTTGTTGATTATTATAAAAAGTTATTATATTTAAAGAAAAAGTAACATTTATTTCACTATATTGTAAAGAGGAAAAGAAAAATTACATTGTTTTTGTTAAAAAGAAAAATATTTTAACTTTGTTTTGGAAAAGAAAATTGTAACATCCCGGAAAATCTGAGCCAATTAAATTTTTTTAAATTGGCTATTTTAGTGGATTTTAAATATTTAAAATAAATATTTTTAAATAATAACGACGAAAAGTAAGTTTGAATCGATGTTTGAAAATAAATATAATTAATTTTAATTATAAACAAGGCCTGAAATGGCACGGTAGTTTCAAAATTTGAATTCAAACTTTGACTGACTGTACCGGGTGCAAAACAAAACGGATTTTAGTGAAACCAAAAATATTTAAATCTGTTAGTGAATATCTTTCTAACGAATTTGAAAAATCAAAGTTTCATAGCGGGAAGCAAAAGTTATGGCAAAATGAATATTCAGAAAGGTCGCTATAGAGTTTATATAGCCCGTGAAAATGGCCATTTTGCAAACGACCTCAGAATTCGACGAAACCACTTTTGTTGGATCCAGGATGTCAAATTATTGCTAGGTTTCAAATTTCATAATTTTTGAAGCTAGTATGTGAGCATGGATAAGGAAAATGTGTTGGGTCGATTTCTATTAAATTGGATCGACCAGAAAAGGGCCATTTTTCAAACGGTCTCAGAGTACGACGAAACTAGTTTTGTTGAGTCCGTATCGTCAAAACATAGCTAGATTTATTTTTCTGGAATTTTTAGAATTAGTATGTGGCCCCGGCAAATTGAAATGTACGTTCAAATCAAATATTGAATGTTTTTGAAGAAAAACTGACCGAAACAGTCGAATGGGACTACGAAACATATCCCATTGTGTTCGGAATGGGGGTATTTAGGTAGGAACGACAGTCATTGGGTTTGGATTGGAGTTCGTAGGAGACAAAGGGTATTTTAGAAATTTAGAAATATATATAAAAAAAATCCCGTCAGCCAATCATAACTCGACACCCAACCTTCTCTCTCCCCGATATACATATCACGACAACGGAAAGGCCTTCAAACCTTCTCTCCTCGATATCTTCCAATCCATACACCATTATCGAACGCCCCAGTTGAACTTTTTGAAGATCCCTCCCTCCTCTTCAAATCCGTATAGGTGGCGCTCCCCCTCATCTCGTATTTGGAGAGAATCGACGCCAGGAAGTTCGGGCATTCAAACCGCCGCCGCGCCGCCTATAAGCCACCGAAGTGGGCGCCGCTCCAGGCGCCAGTGCGCCTCTCTCCCCTCTTCCTCGCTGCGAAGACCGATCGTCGATCCGCTTCACCGTTTGATCGAAAAGTTCAAATCTAGTTTTGAAGAATTCAGAGAGGTAACGGCTGATAATTATTTAAACTATTCTATAGCACTTAAGTAAAAATCATGTCTTTCTTCTTTGTTGAAGAAATTCAGTGAAACATGAGACAGTGGACTCGTGTGGACGTCTTCTACATTCTCGAAGAGACCGCGTATTTTTCCGAGCCTTCTGCTATTTTTGGTGAAGTGGAACCCAATGTGAGATTTCTGAATTACAAACGATATAGAAATGACGATGTATAAACTATATATTCGAAGTATGAGTTATATAAGCGTTGTACACCTCATGTATAAGCGTTGTATAAGTTGTATGTTCGCTGTATAAGTTATATATGCGTTGTAAAAGTTATATACGTGTTGAAATGGAAGTGAAATATACTTATATATATATATATATATATATACGCCTCTCGTCCACAAACCATGGACGATATTTATTGGTTGTGATTGGTGTGAAAATTGGTTGATAGCGAACGGTCGATTAGAACTGTTTGTGGTTGAAATTGATTGATTGTGGTTGAAAAATACCCGTTTGTGGTTGAGAATCATTTGGTTGAAACCACATAGGATTAGTTTGTGGAAAAAAAAAACATGCCGCCTGCGTGCGAACTAGATGCATGAAATCCCCATTGTCAAAAGCTGCGAGGCTTTTAGGTAGAGCGAGGAGCCGTACTAGGGATGGTCCCGGTTTTAACTACCCTGCCGTTATGTTGCCGAAATTTTCAATAATATTCACGTGTTAGAATTATTTTCATGTGTTAAAACTATATTTGTGTGTTGAATAGAAATTCATGTGTTGAACGACATTCATGTTTTGAAATAAATTGTTTTATAATAAAAATCATATTTTTATCATCTATATGAACTATATAAAATAGTCGGGTTTTGAAATAAATTGTTTTATAATAAAAATCATATTTTTATCATCTATATGAACTATATAAAATAGTCGTGTTTTGAAATAAATTGTTTTATAATAAAAATCATATTTTTATCATCTGTATGAACTATATAAAATAGTCGCGTTTTGAAATAAATTGTTTTCCAATAAAAATCACATTTTTATTATATACATGAATTGTTAAAAATAGTGAAGTGCCGAAATAAATGTCTGTTGGATAAAAATAGCATTTTTATCAAATGTATGAAAAGAATATGGTTTTGAAATCGAAGAATA
Organism: Allium sativum; assembly: GCA_030737875.1. Classification (NCBI taxonomy): domain Eukaryota; kingdom Viridiplantae; phylum Streptophyta; class Magnoliopsida; order Asparagales; family Amaryllidaceae; genus Allium; species Allium sativum. Next base: position 669,961,872 of record CM060909.1, on the reverse strand, counting down.
GGTTATATTTATATATATGTATAAATATAATTAAAATAAATCGAATAACGAAGCTGCAGTTCGTGTTTTGAAACCGTGATTTCAAACGATTAGCGCGGGAGATCCGACCATCGGATTTTCTCGAAACCGAAACCGTTGGGTTCGCTTTGGAAATATCTTTCCAACGACACCAACTTTGTAAAGATCCAATGGTTGGATTGTCTAGAATGTTTAAATCAAATCTGAAGAAAAACAGTGCCAGAATTGATTATATATATATATATATATATATATATAATCAAATTTAATCGAATAACGAAGCTGCAGTTCGTATTTTGAAATCGAAACTTCAAACGAGTGTACCGGGAGATCCGACCGTCGGATTTTCCCAAAACTGAAACCGTTGGATTCGTTTTGAAAAGATCTTTCTAATGATATAAAATTTGTGAAGATCTAACGGTTAGATTTTCAGATATGTGTAAATCAAATCTAAAGAAAAACTGCGCCACGGCCGCGTTATGGCCTGAAGCGTCATTTGAATAAATTGGCTATTTTTAAATAAATAAAAATAGCGATAAATCGTTATAAAATATTATAAACGAATGGAATGGAAATAAACCGAATTTACCCGGTTTATTAGAAATTTGATGGTTGAATGTGTTTGACATGAAAATTATACTAAAGAATTTATCTTTGATAAAAATAATGGGAACCTTTCCCTAAGAATGTGAAATTAATAAACTAACTGAAAGTTAGCTAAATCGAATGGTTCCCGGGGTTTTGATCTGATGTTGGTTTCGGCCTTCGGGGTTAATACTTGGGAAATCATTTTCTTACTAATTTACGGTTAGTGACCGATGAATTGGAATGAGGCGTATGTTGTGTTTGTGTAGCACTTGTTTATTATATACGCGAGTTGCTCAGAAATACCGGGTTTATCCCATTCTGAATAACTGAATCGACGATAAGAAGTCAATAATGAAGACGGTGGTTGAAGAATGGAGATCTTCATCTCGTTTGGATGATAACCGATGTCTTGATTGGGAGGCATCCCGAAATATAGATAATAAGTGGTGATCGTTGTAACACCCCACCTCCGCTAGGGTCACTCACAAAGGGAATGCACTAGCTTTGGTGGAGCATTATCTAGGTAAACATACACAGAAATATTACAAGACCGAACACATATAAAACAGCGGAAGAAAAACCAAATTTCATTTCTTTAAAATCTAGAAAGGTCTAAAGCCTTTTACATCAAAATGCTATTAAACCCATTACATCAAAATCTGTCTTGCAATAGTAAAGAAGCATAAAACCACAGTCATAAATAATTCCCCAATAAAGCAGTAAAGCAAGCCATAGCCAAGAGGAATCCAAGCAGTACATGAAAGAGCCCTAGAGCTTGGTAAGATCTGAACTAAGCTGTATTCCCACCCTGCGATTTTGGGGGGGAATGGAAGAAAAAGAGGCGAAACAAAATGGGTCAGTCATAAAGACTGAGTAAGTCCTAGTGACTTTCAGCATAAAAATAGGTAAAGATAACATGGCATGAATAAACTGAAAATAAACATAAGCAGAATGACAAGGTAAGCTATAGGCACGATGAATCGAGTATAACATTCCATGCTTCCTATCAAGAGTATCATCACAAGGTTTTTACCAAGTATCATATTGCAAGGTTTCTACTGAGTATAACATCGCAAGATTTCTAAGCTTCACCATTCCACTATTTTCTTTGATTTCCTATATTCTCTGCACCAACTGTACTAGTATCCCAATATCATCCTTTCCATGTATATGTACAGTCCCTTGCCGTATATCGTACGGGTTTCATCATGTATTTCTATACTACTTCAACGTAGTGCCACCATCCTTGAAATCGTTTTGACCGCCACCCTTGTTCTGACTAGGTTTCCTTATCATGAGCTATCGCGTGTTCAACTAGGATTTATGCCACCTAGGACCACTAGGGATTATGCTACGTACTGAACGTTTTCTAGATTCGTTTAGGGTTTATGCCACCTAGGACCACTAGGAATTATGCTACCTAACGAATTCCAGGTAACGATCAATTAATCGATCGGCTCCCTACAAGTCCTAGCTCGTTCATGTGTCTGTGTCATACGGTCCAATCACGAAATGTATTTACCTGTGCTAGGTCCACGATAGGGTGTATCAAGCCCTATGGTGCCAACCATCGACACGAATCAAGCACGCACAGTGTAAACCTACTGGTACCCAATGCCTGCTTTTTTAACTCAGGACTACGTGCACGACCATAGTCCGCCTGAACCTACAATGGCGCACCAACTCAGTCGTCGTTCTGGTCGCTTACAATCAGCCCAGTAATCGTGCCTCACCCTGCCTAGTTCCAGGGTACCATGATACATCTAGTGGGTTACTCCTGAAAAGGACCGTGTAACTAGGGTTTCCGTCCATCAGGTTAAGTGTTGTCATTTAAATTCGAGACTTAACCCTTCTACGTGTCATGTCAAATTGGCTAAGTGTTGTCGTTCAAGTTCATGACTTAGCCCTACGAATCATGTGTCAAGTTGGTTAAGTATATTCAAGCGGTTCATGACTTAACCCTATCAACCATTGTGTCAAATTGGTTAAGTATATTCAAGCGGTTCATGACTTAACCCTATCAAACCATCGTGTCAAATTGGTTAAGTATATTCAAGCGGTTCATGACTTAACCCTATCAAACCATCGTGTCAAATTGGTTAAGTATATTCAAGCGGTACATGACTTAACACTATCATGTGGCATTAATTCATTAATGCACCCCAACCTCTCACATCAGACCTGTTGTTGTGGTCACTGGATATGCCGGGCGGTTCCGGGCAGATTTACACCACAACTCAGTCTGACCTCGGGTTTCAAGCGCGATATGACCAACTACCCACATTGGACCCTATTGTTTGCAGTAATTGGATTTGCCGAGCGGTTCCGGGCAGATTTACACTACAAACTCAACCCAACCTCGAGTTTGCCATTTTCATGTTTATTCTAATGTCATGTCCATGTTCAAGTTTCATGTCAAGTCGATGTCAATTTCGTGTCCATATCCAGGTTCAAGTTATAACAACGTTCATGTTTCAAGTTTTGCCTTTTATCGAGTTCATAATTCATGTTCATAACCAATTCATGTTTTGCCTATTCTACCCAAATCGTATTCCCATCGCATGTTAACGTGAATCGATCTATACTACAAATAAATCCAAATCTCGAAATAGAGGGAATAGCATCAAAACTATGATAGGAAAAAGAGACGAGCATAAAGCGATAAAAGGGGTTACAAGACTAGCATGACATAACTTGAGATAATTGGTTACAACATCACTGGCATAAAGGATTTCAAATCTAGCAAGATAAGACGATAGTCATGGTAAACGCGAACATAAAAGAATAGGTATGCGAAAGCATGCCAAATACAAGGATAATGGATCCAATGGTTTCAGTGTACATAATAGAGAAATAAACTAAGCAAGTCACACCCTCGGTATGAGATCCAACAAAATGCAAATTCGGTATACAACATGGGTTTCAATAAACTATAATAGTTCCAGGTAATTAACCCCAATAGTCATAGTCATGGTCATAGGTAAAAATCTCATAATTAAGAACCCTAAGCGATTAATTACAATAGTCATGGTTAATTATCCAAAATAGTTCTAGGCAATTGTCATAGGAAACTAATAGTAATAGTTTCAAAGTCTTGGTCATAGATAATGGCCTTATGTTCATAATCATAGGGAATAATTCTCATAGTCAAGATTCATAGTTGATTAGCCACAATTGTCCTTGTCATAGTCATATGCAACAGTCTTACGTTCATCGTCATAAGCACAGGAATAGTCTTATGTTCACACTCATAGGCACAGTCTTATGTTTTTAGTCATAGGCATAGTCTTATGTTCATCATCATAGTCATAGGCATAGGCAAAACCTTATGTCCACAGTCTCATAGGCATATTAAGGTTTATGGACATGAAAGAATTTGATTTACAACATGAATAGGCCCCAAATAGAAATATTTCCACAAGTCAAGATCCAAGAATTTATGTTACAATCTAGAATTTGAATAATAAACTAGGTCCAACAACATGAATGGGCATGATTCAGTCGATAAGAAATAACCCAAAATCATAGATTCAAGAAGAGACAAGAACAGATCCAAATAGATAATCAAGTTTATGTCTAATTTCATTTTATTCCATGTCCATATCAATTTTAACAAGTTTCAATCTCAAAGTAACTAGAACTTACAGAGCGTGGATCGAGAATTAGAGTGCAGAGATTTGATTTTGGAAACGGTTATTGCATTTGTTGAATCTCTACTTGTTTAGTCTTGTTCTATTTGAAAACCCCCCAATTTGCAATTCCTAGCTGTCGTCTTGACGAAGAAGAAGTAGTCTCTTTTTAATTTAAATATTATCATTGATTTTCACAGAGGTAGCATAAGGACAGAATAAAATGGTGTAGAGAGAATGAGGCTAGGGGGCTGTTTATATAGGGTTAGGCAGACGAATCTGGTCACGAAACAAGTCTAAATACATCAGAATGCACCAGGTTCAGAAAAGTGGTTCGGGAGGCAGGTCGACCCCTAGGTCGACACTATGGTCGACCTGGTCCCTGGGAGGTCGACCCCCAGGTCGACCTGGTCTATGGGCGGGAGTTTTCCCGCCCTACCTGCTGCGGGGTTTGAATTCGAATTTCGAATTCGAAATTCGAGCTATCTTTGATTCTGAAATTTTCTGAAACTTCTAGAGGTCATATCTCCCTCATACGAACTCCGATTTTCGTAAACTCGGACTCTATTTCATGTAAAATTTCGAGACGAATGCAATGGCGTAACCTGTTTTCCCTGATTTTTTAAAATTTAATTCTGCCTTGATTTCTTGTTTTAACATGTGATAAAAATACGGGTTGTTACATTCTCCCCTCCTTAAAGGATTTTGTCCCCGAAATATTCAAGTTAAGAAGAATGTGTCCTACCATCCAATCATCCATCTACTCAGTCATCAATCACAGGCATCCATTGTCCTTAAGAGATTTCTAATGCTGTATGAACATATGCGGAAAGTGTGTGTATATGTTTCTTATCTAATGCAAATGATCAGGCCTGATTGATCTTCTTAATGCAAAATATGTTTAGTGCCATGAGTCCAACATGTATGAAAATAGCCATAATCACATAAACACTATATGTGTGCTCAAACATCCATCCATATGCAACATTCACATGATAACACATTCAATTTCATCCATAAACAAGTATAAACACTCATGCATTTGCAATATGAAAATGTGTCTGAGACGATCTAGTGCCTAATGTGTGTTATGCAACCACGAGCAACCACTTGCGACCACTTGCAACCACTTGCGACCATCAATCATAACATGTCTCAAACACATGTTTTATCCAATTGTTCCTACCTAAAAATATAGCCGAATGATAGAAGCAAGTAAAAACTTTGTGCCCATTAGGCAATGTCAAAGCTGGAAATCTACGTCACATATATACTGAATAGGAGAAGAACTCCCTAAGCACCAGCCTATATCCTATAAAACCCAAAAAGTTTAGTCAACCCAACGAACACCCTCAAGCCCCAACATGTGTTACTAACAGATAAGTCATACTCCCTATGGGGTTTGCAACAGAAGTAGGATTGAGAATAGGACCGAGAGGTTATACATAAAAGATAGCATGCAAGTAAGCTCTACAGGAAAAGAGGGATCAAGGATATACTCCTAAAAAGAGTTATGATGCGCGTGTCTAGTCTTCAATCTTCTAAGTCGCATTTCCATGAGCTTAACTCCATTGTGCTTTCACTGTCTTTAACTTCACAATTTTGTATCTTCTTGTTTCCAAAATATGAGTTGGAACTCATTCCACTGTTGCCTCTCGTTCCACTTTTACTTATTCTTCTTCTAGTATACTCGGCTTAAACATAACTGCGTACTCATGGTTTCGTGCAAGCTCTCCAAAATTCACCAGTGAATCTTGGATCTCATTCACTTATTATAAGGTATTCCACGCAGAAGAACTATCTCTTGAAAACAAACAAATGCCAAACATGTTGCCAAATGAACTTACTAAGGTGATTTTCTATGACTCATGCATAAGCGAGATGAACCATCCGCCTTAGTGGCGAACATTACTCGAGCGGACCAACAAATGTGTCAAGAGATTCTAGGTAACTAAGCATGGCAGAACCCTAAGGGTTACACTAGACTTCGAGGGCATTACCAAGGCAAGTCAAGAATCTAACTACCCTCTTTTCATACTCAAGAATGGTACCATTTCTGGACAACCACTCCATCCCTAGAATCAACCCATAGCCCAAAAACATAAGCTTTACTTCTAAACTCAACACTTAGCATAGACATTCTCAAATCCAAACAAGTCATGAATAAATGAGCCGATTCCCCAATAGGATTTGAGACAAAAATGGGATCCTCTACTACGCTAGTACTAAGGTGCAGAGACTCAACTATCGAGGCAGAATTAAAAGGATGCAATGTATAAAAACAAAGTTCCCACAGTATGATTAGAAAAGAAAAGCTAAACTTTTAACAGAAACGTGACCACCTCCTCTTAGGTACGCTAGTAGTGAGAGCATACAATTGCCCTCTCGACGATCTTGTTCTTTGCCCTTGTCCTTGTCCTATGATACTTAACTACATGTCCCTTTTTACCATACCAACGATGTTCTTTCTTATCATGGGTTTTATTATTCTTTTACTTTGACCTCTTCCCTTTCACTTTTTTCCTCTTTGTGGATTAAGCCCTATCAACAAGTTTCTCATCCTTGGACTTGTGTTCTTTATCCTCGTTCCTACTATCCTTGTATAGCTTGTTGAAAAGTATCTCGAAAGCTACTCCCATCGCATGGCAACCGTACAAAGATTGAGATAATATTAGTCGCAAGTAAAACTACTGCGGCTATAGATGGAGGTTGGACACTACTTTGCCCTCCGGCATGCGTCGCATGCCTACAAACTATGGTGAAAAAGAAAGGGAGAAGAGACTCAAGGAGAGAATCAAAAGATAGTGCATATGGCTTTGGGGAATAGCCTTTAAATAAAAAAAGATTTTCTTGAAAAATGCTTCTTTGTAAACGTTTTGGAAATAATTTCATAAGATTTTTAAAAGCTTTGGTCACTCACAAAGGAAATGCACTAGCTTTGGTGGAGCATTATCTAGGTAAACATACACAGAAATATTACAAGACAGAACACATATAAAACAGCGGAAGAAAAACCAAATTTCATTTCTTTAAAAATCTAGAAAGGTCTAAAGCCTTTTACATCAAAATGCTATTAAACCCATTACATCAAAATCTGTCTTGCAATAGTAAAGAAGCATAAAACCATAGTCATAAATCATTCCCCAATAAAGCAGTAAAGCAAGCCATAGGCAAGAGGAATACAAGCAGTACATGAAAGAGCCTTGGAGCTTGGTAAGATCTGAACTAAGCTGTATTCCCACCCAACGAACCTTGGGGGGGGGGGAGGAGAAACGGAAGAAAAAAAGGCAAAACAAAACGGGCCAGTCATAAAGACTGAGTAAGTCCTAGTGATTTTCAGCATAAAATTAGGTAAAGATAACATTGCATGAATAAACTGAAAATAAACATAAGCAGGATGACAAGGTAAGCTATAGGCATGATGAATCGAGTATAACATTCCATGCTTCCTATCAAGAGTATCATCACAAGGTTCCTACCAAGTATCATATTGCAAGGTTTCTATTGAGTATAACATCGCAAGATTTCTAAGCTTCACCATTCCACTATTTTCTTTGATTTCCTATATTCTCTACACCAACGGTACTAGTATCCCAACCTGTATCATCCTTTCCATGTATATGTACAGTCCCTTGCCGTATATCGTACGGGTTTCATCACGTATTTCTATACTACTTCAACGTAGTGCCACCATCCTTGAAATCGTTTGGACCGCCACCCTTGTTTTGGCTAGGTTTCCATATCATGAGCTATCGCGTGTTCAACTAGAATTTATGCCACCTAGGACCACTAGAGATTATGCTACCTATTGAACGTTTTCTAGATTCGTTTAGGGTTTATGCCACCTAGGACCACTAGGAATTATGCTACCTAACGAATTCCACGTAACGATCTATTAATCGACCGGCTCCCTACAAGTCCTAGCTCGTTCATGTGTCTGTGTCATACGGCCCAATCACGAAATGTAGTTACCTGTGCTAGGTCCACCATAGGGTGTATCAAGCCCTATGGTGCCAACCATTAACACGAATCAAGCACGCACAGTGTAAACCTACTGGTGACCAGTGCCTGCTTTTTCAACTCCGGACTATGTGCACGACCATAGTCCGCTTGAACCTACAATTGCGCACCAACTCAGCCGTCGTTCTGGTCGCTTACAATCAGCCGAATAATCGTGCCCCACCCAGCCTAGTTCAGGGTACCATGATACATCTAGTGGGTTACTGCTGAGAAGGACCGCGTAACTAGGGTTTCCGTCCATCAGGTTAAGTGTTGTCATTTAAATTCGAGACTTAACCCTTCTACGTGTCATGTCAAATTGGCTAAGTGTTGTCGTTCAAGTTCATGACTTAGCCCTACGAATCATGTGTCAAGTTGGTTAAGTATATTTAAGCGGTTCATGACTTAACCCTATCAATCATCGTGTCAAATTGGTTAAGTATATTCAAGCGGTTCATGACTTAACCCTATCAAACCATCGTGTCAAATTGGTTAAGTATATTCAAGCGGTTCATGACTTAACCCTATCAAACCATCGTGTCAAATTGGTTAAGTATATTCAAGCGGCTCATGACTTAACCCTATCAAACCATCGTGTCAAATTGGTTAAGTATATTCAAGCAGTTCACGACTTAACCCTATCAAACCATCATGTCTAATTGGTTAAGTATATTCAAGCAGTACATGACTTAACCCTATCATGTGGCATTAATTCATTAATGAACCCCAACCTCTCACGTCAGACCTGTTGTTGTGGTCACTGGATATGCCGGGCGGTTCCGGGCAGATTTACACCATAACTCAGTCTGACCTTGGGTTTCAAGCGCGATATGACCAACTACCCACATTGGATCCTATTGTTTGCAGTAACTGGATTTGCTGGGCGGTTCCGGGCAGATTTACACAGCAAACTCAACCCAACCTCGAGTTCGCCATTTTCATGTTTATTCTAATGTCATGTCCATGTTCAAGTTTCATGTCAAGTCGATGTCAAGTTCGTGTCCATATCCAAGTTCAAGTTATAACAGCGTTCATGTTTCAATTTTTGACTTTTATCGAGTTCATAATTCATGTTCATAAACAGTTCATGTTTTTCCTATTCTACCCAAATCGTATTCCCATCGCATGTGAACGTGAATCGATCTATACTACAAATAAATCCAAATCTCAAAATAGAGGGAATGGCATCAAAACTATGATAGGCAAAAGAGACGAGCATAAAGCGATAAAAGGGGTTACAAGACTAGCATGACATAACTTGAGATAATTGGTTACAACATCACTGGCATAAAGGATTTCAAATCTAGCAAGATAAGACGATAGTCATGGTAAACGCGGACATAAAAGAATAGGTATGCGAAAGCAAGCCAAATACAAGGATAATGGATCCAATGGTTTCGGTGTACATAATAGCGAAATAAACTAAGCAAGTCACACCCTCGGTATGAGATCCAACAAACTGCAAATTCGATATACAACATGGGTTTCAATAAACTATAATAGTCCCAGGTAATTAACCCCAATAGTCATGGTCATAGGTAAAAATCTCATAATTAAGAACCCTAAGCGATTAAGTACAATAGTCATGGTTAATTATCCAAAATAGTTCTAGGCAATAGTCATAGTAATAGTTTCAAAGTCTTGGTCATAGATAATGGCCTTATGTTCATAATCATAGGGAATAATTCTCATAGTCAAGAGTCATAGTTGATTAGACACAGTTGTCCTTGTCATAGTCATAGGCAACAGTCTTATGTTCACCGTCATAGGCACATGCATAGTCTTATGTTCACAGTCATAGGCACAGTCTTATGTTCTTAGTCATAGGCATAGGCATAGTCTTATGTTCATCATCATAGTCATAGGCGTAGGCAAAACCTTATGTCCACAGTCTCATAGGCATATTAAGGTTTATAGACATGAAAGAATTTGATTTACAACATGAATAGGCCCCATATAGAAATATTTCCACAAGTCAAGATCCAAGAATTTATGTTACAATCTAGCATTTGAATAATAAACTAGGTCCAACAACATGAATGGGCATGATTCAGTCGATAAGAAATAACCCAAAATCATAGATTCAAGAAGAGACAAGAACAGATCCAAATAGATAATCAAGCTTATGTCCAATTTCATTTTATTCCAAGTCCATATCAAATTTAACAAGTTTCAATCTCAAAGTAACTAGAACTTACAGAGCGTGGATCAAGAATTAGAGTGCAGAGATTTGATTCTGGAAACAGTTATTGCAGTTATTGAATCTCTACTTGTTTAGTCTTGTTCTAGTTGAAAACCCCCCAATTTGCAATTCCTAGTTGTCGTCTTGACGAAGAAGAAGTAGTCTCTTTTTAATTTAAATATTATCATTTTGATTTTCACAGAGGTAGCATAAGGACAAAATGAAATGGTGTAGAGAGAATGAGGCTAGGGGGCTGTTTATATAGGGTTAGGCAGATGAATCTAGTCACGAAACAAGTCTAAATACATCAGAATGCACCAGGTTCAGAAAAGTGATTCGGGAGGCAGGTCGACCCCCAGGTCGACACTATGGTCGACCTGGTCCCTGGGAGGTTGACACTATGGTCGACCCCCAGGTTGACCTGATCTATGGGCGGGAGTTTTCCCGCCCTGCCTGCTGCGGGGTTTGAATTCGAATTTTGAGTTCGAAATTTGAGCTGTCTTTGATTCTTAAAATTTCTGAAACTTCTAGAGGTCATATATCCCTCATACGGACTCCGATTTTCGAAAACTCGGACTCTATTTCATGTAAAATTTCGAGGCGAACGCAATGGCATAACCAATTTTCCCTAATTTTTTAAAATTTAATTCTATTTTGATTTCTTGTTTTAACATGTTATAAAAATACGGGTTGTTACATTCGTCCAGACGTACGTGGAGATCGATGTGTATGTGAGGTATATAGTGCCTCCGGTTTCGTTCAGACCTAGAACGAACTTGTAAATGGACTGTGTGTATGACATTGGATTTCATTCTGTGTGATTTATAGACATCAGTTACATGGTGTGAATTGCCTGTGTGGCATGCTAAGATGCAGTGATCAAGGCTTCTGTTGAAAAGCAAAGTCTTGTGGTTGATGATCAAAGCACGGCCTGTGTGGCATAGCTTTGTGTATAATGTGAATTCGTGAGCCTCACACCCCGATATGAACCAGAAACGGGAGAGGACCTCAGGGAGGACATGTGTTTCTTTCTTGCTAGAGCTAGTGTCAGTGCTTAAACTGGCTGGCATTCATATTATTTTCACCAGTGTGGTTGTTGCTGTTACGAGGCCCCTCGGTTATATCGGTCAATCCGGGACCGATGAAGTCATTCGTTGGCTCATTTACGCCCCCAAAGGGCGGGAAATGCATTGTTCGGGAACTATAATCCACATCGAGTGGACCGGCCATGTCGCTCCAAGGTGCAGTTGTGGCTGTTCCGGAGGCTCGGGCTAGCGAGTCTCGAATTCGGTAAGGACTATCTTTTGCCTTGGTTCATGACGGAAATCCAATTTCCAAATACGTGACTATGCGGTTTTGATTGTATGCCTATGTATGGCAACATGATATATGGTACCCATGCGGTTTATGGTTGATATTTATGATTGAAAGTGTTTTTGAAACATATATACACTAGCAATAATATCAAATGATTTGTCTTGCTCATATCAAGCATATTTTGGCCATTATAAGGTAAAACTCTATCTTCCGGTTTGCGTTGCATTGTGTGATGGGAACTGAGTCTTATAATGGCTTCATTTTTATAAAAAGCATTGCGATGTTTAAAAGATTTACTTGTTTTAAAGCACTGGCAATTCAATGGAGTAAAACCGTTCTGCGAAAGTGGAGTGGTCCTGTGATTAGCCATATTATAAAATGTGTTAAGTAGATTTCTTATACCAGTCCCAAGACTGACTCGTAGTTTGTTTCACTTGCAAACTCGGGTGCCCCTCTTTCTACATGGGCAGCCATGTATTCAGGTTTTAGCAGGCTCTTTCTGGATAGCTGGAGCTGAAGATGGATTCTATCATTTATCTCTTTTTATGCTGTTCAGCTCCTATTGCACATATTATGTTTGTCTTCCGCTGTAGACATTTATGTATAGATGAACTGTATTTGTACTAAGTATGATCCTGTATACTATGTAACTCTGATGATTATGTTTATCCAGTGTATTATATGTGCATTATCTGGTGTATTTATTTATTCCTGTTCTGCTATTTTCTGTTTATGTGTTATATTCCAAAGATTACCCTTGCCACCGTCCTACGGGGTTTTGGGGTCATCACAACGTGGTATCGGAGCTTTGGTTAAGCTTAGTTCTGGATAATAACATATGAACGAACTCGTCAGAAATAGAACCAGTAGTGTTCTAGGACGAATAACTCATTACAGATAGGATCAGTAATATCCTAGTATGAGTATAGGAGAATGAAATACACCCCGATAGACACATTTACATTCAAATATATGTTTCTATAATTTATAACTTCTTTTCTGTTGACCTGACACTTGATGTGCTATTTGCAGAAGTACTACAAAATGAGTGTCAGAAACAGAAAAAGGAATACTAAACCAGATATTGAGGCTCTAGTAAAGAGGTATCGAAATCTGGGTGGATCACCATTTTTGGGCAAAGAAATTATTATGGAAACACAAGCTTGGATTCGTTCTACTGAGAAAATCTTTGATGGTTTAAAGCTGAGAGATGATCAGAAAAGATTACTGGCATCTTGGGCACTCAAAGGCGAAGCTTTGTTCTGGTTGGATTCGATTATTAAGGATAATCCAGAAGGTAATATTACCTAGGATAGATTTAAAGAGATTTTCCTAGAAAGATTTGCTCCTCCTGAAGCAATTGAGCGGTTATGTGATGAATTCTCTTATCCGATACAAGGAGATATGACCATTCCAGAATATCATAAGAAATTCAATGAACTTTCTCATTTTGCTCCGCATCTAATTCAAGATCCAAAGAGGAAGAATCTGAGGTTTATTCACGGGCTCTAAAGAAAGTACCAAAATAGTGTAATGAGGAATGTGAAGCTTCCTTTTTCTGAAATGATATATATGGCTTACCGGTATGAGGATCTCAACAAGAAAGGTATGTTGCGTTACAAAAAGGAAGTCAGTTCTAGTAATAAAGGTGAGTCTGAAACTGATAGTCTTGAGGTCAGGACGATGTTTGAGGTCAGTAAGAAGCCCAAAGCCAAGAGGAAAAGGGTTAAATCTGAGAAAGAACCAGTAACGACTGCCACATGCTCTAACTGCAATAAGCAAGGACATTTGTCAATAAGTTGCAGATCTCTGAAGAAACAAAGAAAGGAAGGATCTAAGTCTAATAAGAAGTTTCAAGAGACCAGAGAATGCAGCATTTGCCATCGGTTTGGCCATGTAAAGCAAGATTGTCGGCTGTTAAAAGCGTCCAAAGAGGCTCAGGTAAATTATGTGGTAGAAACCTCAGCACCCCTAGCTAGTCAGAGAAGGTCTGATGTTTTGGAAGGCACGCTTAATGTCAAACATATTCCAGTTAAAGTACTATTTGATACAGGCGCATTGCGAAGCTTTATTGCAAAGAATGCAGTTAAGAAGTTGGATTTGAAATTTAAAAAGCTCAAAGAACACATCACGGTACATAATCCGGTTGGGACTTCCCTTGATCTTAGTTGGATTTGTGGGGTGCCTGTCTCTTTTTCCAGTTATAACTTTTCTACCATCTCTATCGTCATGAATTTTACCGAATTCGATCTTATTTGGGGATTGGATTGGTTAACCAAATATAAAGCTGAGGTTAAGTGTGCTGAGAGAGTTGTTAAGGCAAAGGCCCAATTAGGGAATTATATAACCATACCATGCGAAGGTCCGAATTCAGGTAGAAAAGACTTTTGGTCAGCTCTGGATGTTTCTCCTGCTCAAATAGAAAATATCCCTGTAGTCACAGAGAATATTCCAGACCTCATAAAAGATATTCCTGTCGTTAAGAATTATGTGGACGTGTTTGAAGAAGTTGTTAGCTTACCTCCATAGAGGGAAATTGATTTCAAGATCGCTTCAATTTCGAATGCAAGGCCAGTAGTGCATGCTATTCGGAGAATGACTCTAAAGGAGAAAGAAGAACTAGATAATCAAACTCGATAGCTGGTATGGAAGGGTATGATAAGGCCTAGTTTCTCGGATTGGGGAGCAGCAGTGGTGTTTGTCCCAAAGTCATACGGTACTCTTCGACTATGTGTGGATTATCGTGACTTAAATAAGCAGACAATAAAGAATAAATATCCATTGCCACGAATCGATGATTTGTTGGATCGATTGAATGGTGCACAAGTATTTTCAAGGATGGACCTAGCTACAGGTTTCCATCAGCTTCGTATTGTCGAAGAGTGTGTTCCTATGACAGCACTGAGAGGTCCAGACTTATTCTATGAGTGGTTAGTAATGTCGTTCGGCTTATGTAACTCTGCAGCTTACTTCGTCGATTTGATGAATCGAGTGTTTAGAGGAGTCTTGAATAAGTTTGTTTTGGTTTTTATTAATGATATTCTAATCTTCTCTAAGTCAAAGGCCGAGCATGAAAACATTTGGAGCAAGTTCTAGAAATTCTGAGGAATGTATTGAAAGCTAAACTTTCCAAATGTATATCCTGGCAAAATGAAGTAAAGTTTCTTGGCCACGTCGTATCAAAAGAGGGAATTGCTGTGGATCCAAGTAAAATCACCGCTATTCAAAATTTGAAGCAGCCTAGTACTCCCACAGAAGTCCGAAGTTTTCTTGGATTGGCTAGTTATTACCGGAAGTTCGTTAAAGATTTTTTGAAGATATCTAGTTACTTAACAAAGCTTACAAAGAAGCACGCAAAACTCAAGTGGACTCCAGAATGTGAGGAGGCTTTTCAGAAGCTAAAAGTCAGATTAACAACGGCTCCAGTGTTAACGATTATCGATGACAATCAAGACTTGAAAGTTTGGACAGATGCCTCTAGAGAAGGCCTTGGTGCAGTATTAATGCAAAGAGGTCAAGTGGTTGCTTATGCTAGCCGTCAGCTGAAGCCGCATGAGAAAAACTACGTTACTCATGATCTTGAGTTGTTAGCCATTGTATTTGCTTTAAAAATATGGAGACACTATCTTCTAGGTGAGAAATTCGAACTGTTTACAGATCACCAGTCGCTAAAATATATGTTCACCTAGAAAGACTTGAATCTGAGGCAGCAACGTTGGCTAGAGTTCCTTGCAGCATACGATTTTGAGGTTTTGTACACTCTAGGGAAAGCCAATTTTGTGGCCGATGCGCTAAGTAGAAAGAATGTAATGATCGCCAGTTTTGTTATTACGACTTCATTGATGGATAAAATATCTGCTCTTCAGAATGACGATCACTTCATTCAGAGGATCAGAGAAAGAATACAGAAAGGCGAACACTTGAGTTTTTAGATTGATAACCAAGGGATTCTAAGGCTAAAGGGTCGAATTTGTGTTCCTAACATTTCTGAGATCCGAAAGGAAGTGTTGGATGAATGCCATAAGTCAAAACTTAGTATCCATCCAGGAGTGAGAAAAATGTATAATGAAATCAAAAGCACTTTCTGGTGGAGGTCGATGAAGAGAGACTTTTCTTTATATGTTAGCAGGTGCTCTACTTGCCAACCAGTCAAAAGCGACCAACAGAAACTTGCCGGATTATTGCAACAATTGGATATTCCAGGTTGGAAGTGGGAACATATTTCCATGGACTTCATAGATGGCTTGCCCAGAACCAGAAAAGGAAATGACAGTATTTGGGTGATCGTAGATCGCTTCACGAAGACCGCCCATTTCATACCTGTCAGATCGAACAGAACTGCTCAGAGTTTGGCGCTGATCTATTTCAAGGAAATTGTTAGGCTACATGGAGTGCCGATCCGTATAGTCAGTGATAGAGATCCAATATTTACTAGCAAATTCTGGGAGGCATTTCAAGTAGAACTAGGAACGAAGCTGAACTTGAGCACCGCTTATCATCCTCAGACAGATGGTCAAACTGAGAGGGTGAATCGTATACTAGAAGATTTATTGCGGGCTTGTGTTCTAGATTTTGGTGGATCATGGGAAGACCATTTACATTTGGCTGAGTTCTCATACAACAACAGCTACCAAGCGAGCCTGACAATGTCACCATTCGAAGCATTGTATGGTTGACCGTGTCGATCTCCTGCTTGTTGGGTTGCACCTGGTAATAGGCTCGTATTGGGACCTAGTATGATCCGCGAAGCTGCAGACAAAGTCGATTTCGTTAAGAAACGATTACTCGCCGCTCAAAGCCGACAAAAGAGCTATGCTAATTCGCGAAGATGATATTTGGCTTTTTCTGTTGGCGATTATGTGTATCTAAGGGTTTCTCCGATGAGAGGAGTGATTCGATTTGGCAAAACTGGGAAGTTGGCGCCCAGATTTATTGGTCCATTCCCTATAATAGAACGGATTGGAACCCTCGCTTATAGAGTTCAATTACCTGATTGGTTGCCTGGAGTACATGATGTATTTCATGTATCTCAACTTCGAAAGCATGTTCATGACCCAGACTTGGTTGTGGAAGAGGCCGCATAACAGGATATTAAAATTACTCCAGAATTGGCTGTGAGAAGAGAGCCGCTAAAGATTATTGGCAATGAAACCAATGAGCTAAGGAACAAGAAGGTTCACTTAGTCAAAGTGCAATGGAGTGGAGATCCACGAGATTGTACTTGGGAGACAGAGGAAAGAATTAAGAAAGCCTATCCTAAGTGCAGGGTGGATATCTCTGATTGACTCTGGTGCAAGGTACATTTACCATATTTTGAAATTTCCATTATGTTCTCTACTTTGTTGTTATTTTCTTTTCATAAATGTAAACTTTTAATTCTATAGTCCGATTATTTTAAAAGAGTATATGAACCAATTAGTATATTTATGAAAAGTTAAAAACAAATTGATTGTTGTTTGTGTTGTGTGATAGTGGATATGATTAATTAAATTATTAGAAAGGTAGTTAATTTAATCAATGAATGAAGGGTAAATCTATGAAATTAAATCAAGTATTGTACTGATTTAAAAATAGATAGAAATATATACATGTGCATTATATATGTTTGAACAAGTAAATGGATTAGGTGTTGAGTAAAGAATTTATTTGCGTGCCCGACAAATAGGTAAACCTTAATGAGTTGGATGTGTGATTTTATTATTATATCAACTCCTGTGAATGTCATTGGATGCGGAGAGCTGGTTGTTCTGTGTGTAATAATAAACGTCGCCATAGGATAGTAACAATTAATTTTGAACTACACTACATGGCATACTTCTTGAAGATAGGCATACTTCATCATATACCACATAAGCATTTGGAGCTTGTGTGACGAGGTTGAAGATTTACCATACGAGCGAGAGGCTTGTATGGCGATGACTATATATTACAGGTTGAACTGATGATTGATATAGACCATATAAAATATAGCGGTAAATTGCAAGATTAATAAAAACCCCACACGGGTCTGGAGATGACAATAAACACGTCTCTCTGGTCATTAAGGCACGAAAACCATTTATAGGGTGATGAGAATTTATTCTCTGGAGTTATGATCTATACACACTCCCCTGTGGACACCGGAATATATCACTATAAACATGTGCATGCATATTAGGATTTATTGGGAACCTAATACGGCCCAATAAATTTCCAAACCACTCCCCATACAAAGGAGGTTATGGCGAAATTTTTCGAAATTTTAGGGTGTTAGCCAAATTTTTGAAGAATTTGAGAATTATCAAAAATTGAAAAGTTGGAGGATGAAAGCCAGATTAAAAGTAGAGTTGGTTAATGAACCCACTTTCGACTTTGTTTCTTTCTGGGGGTGAAAAGTTTTAAGTGGGGGAGATTATGACAACCCGGAAAATTTGAGCCAATTTAAAATTTTAAAATAGGCTATTTTAGTGGATTTTAATTATTTAAAATAAATATTTTTAAATAATAACGACGAAAAGAAAGTTTGAATCGATGTTTGAAAATAAATATAATTAATTTTAATTATAAACAAGGCCTGAAATGGCGCGGTAGTTTCAAAATTTTAATTCAAAATTTGATTGACTGTACCGGGTGCAAAACAAAACGGATTTTGGTGAAACCAAAAATATTTAAATCTGTTAGTGAATATCTTTCTACCGAATCTGAAAAATCGAAGTTTCGTAGCGGGAAGCAAAAGTTATGGCCAAATGAATTTTCAGAAAGGTCGCTTTAGAGTTTATATAGCCCGTGAAAATGGCCATTTTGCAAACGACCTCAGAATTTGACAAAACCACTTTTGTTGGATCCGGGATGTCATATTATTGCTAGGTTTAAAATTTCATAATTTTTGAAGCTAGTATGTGAGCATGGCAAAGGAAAATGTGTTGGGCCGATTTCTATTAAATTGGATCGACCAGAAAAGGGCCATTTTTCAAACGGTCTCAGAATTCGACGAAACTAGTTTTGTTGCGACCGTATCGTCAAAACATAGCTAGATTTATTTTTATGGAATTTTTAGAATCAGTATGTGGCCCCGACAAATTGAAATGTACGTTCAAATCAAATATTGAATGTTTTATATTTTAATTTGAAGAAAAACTGACCGAAACAGTCGAATGGGCCTACGAAACATATCCCATTGTGTTCAGAATGGGGGTATTTAGCTAGGGACGACAGTCGTTGGGTTTGGATTCGAGTTCGTAGGAGATAAAGGGTATATTTTAGAAAATAAAAAATATATATATAAAAAAATTCCCCTCAGCCAATCATAACTCGACACCCGACCTTCTCTCCCCAATATACGAATCGCGACGACGGAAAGGCCTTCAAACCTTCTCTCCTCGATATGTTCTAATCCACGCACCATTATCGAACGCCCCATTTGAACTTTTTGAAGATCCCACCCTCCTCTTCAAATACATATAGGTGGCGCTCCTCCTCATCTCGTATTTAGAGAGAATCGGCAAAGCCAGGAAGTCCAGACGTTCAAACCGCCGCCGCACCGCCTATAGGCCACCGAAGTGGGCCCCGCTTCAGGCGCCAGTGCGCCTCTCTCCCCTCTTCCTTGCTTCGAAGGCCGATCGTCGATTCGCTTCACCGTTTGATCGAAAAGTTCAAACCTAGTTTTGAAGAATTCAGAGAGGTAATGGCTGATAATTTTTTAAACTATTCTATCGCACTTTAAAGCGCTACGGTTTTTGATTTCACTGTAAAAATCATATCTTTCTCATTTGTTAACGAAATCCAGTGAAACAAGAGACAGTGTACTCATGTGGACATCTTCTACATTCTAGAAGAGACCGCATATTTTTCTGAGCCTTCTGCTATTTTTGGTGGGGTGGAACACAATGTGAGATTTCTGAATTGTAAACGATATGGAAATGACGATGTATAAATTATATATTCGAAGTATGAGTTATATAAGCGTTGTACACCTCATGTATAAGCGTTGTATAAGTTGTATGTTCTATGTATAAGTTATATATGTGTTGTAAAAATTATATATCTGTTGAAATGGAAGTGAAATATACTTATATACACACACACACACACACACACACACACACACACACACATATATATATATATATATATATATATATATATATATATATGCACGCCCCTCGTCCACAAACCATGGACGATATTTATTGGTTGTCATTGGTGTGAAAATTAGTTGATAGCGAATGGTTGATTATAATTGTTTGTGGTTGAAATTGATTGATTGTGGCTGAAAAATACCTGTTTATGGTTGAGAATTATTTGGTTGAAACCACATAGTATTAGTTTGTGGAAAAGAAAAAAAAACATGCTGCCTGCGTGCGAACTAGATGCATGAAATCCCCATTGTCAAAAGCTGTGAGGCTTTAAGGTAGAGCGAGGAGCCGTACTAGGGACGGTCCCGGTTTTAACTACCTTGCCGTTATGCTACCGAAATTTTCAATAATATTCATGTGTTAGAATTATTTTCATGTGTTGAAACTATATTCGTGTGTTGAATAGAAATTCATGTGTTGAACGACATTCATGTTTTGAAATAAATTGTTTTATAATAAAAATGATATTTTTATCACCTATATGAACTATATAAAATAGTCGGGTATTGAAATAAATTGTTTTATAATAAAAATCATATTTTTATCATCTATATGAACTATATAAAATAGTCGTGTTTTGAAATAAATTGTTTTATAATAAAAATCATATTTTTATCATCTATATGAACTATATAAAATAGTCGCGTTTTGAAATAAATTGTTTTCCAATAAAAATCGCATTTTTATTATATACATGAATTGTTAAAAATAGCGAAGTGTCGAAATAAATGTCTATTGGATAAAAATAGCATTTTTATCAAATGTATGAAAAGAATATGGTTTTGAAATCAAAGAATAGATTATATTTATATATATGTATAAATATAATTAAAATAAATCGAATAACAAAGCTGTACTTCGTGTTTTGAAACCGTGATTTCAAACGATTAGTGCGGGAGATCCGACCATCGGATTTTCTCGAAACCGAAACCGTTGGGTTCGCTTTGGAAATATCTTTCCAACGACACCGACTTTGTAAAGATCCAACGGTTGGATTGTCTGGAATGTTTAAATCAAATCTAAAGAAAAACAGCGCAAGAATCGATTATATATATATAATTAAATTTAATCAAATAACAACGCTGCAGTTCATATTTTGAAATCGAAACTTCAGACGAGTGTACCGGGAGATCCGATCGTCGGATTTTCCCAAAACTGAAATCGTTGGATTCGTTTTGAAAAGATCTTTCTAATGATATAAAATTTGTGAAGATCCAACAGTTAGATTTTCAGATATGTGTAAATCAAATCTGAAGAAAAATAGCGCCACAGCCGCGTTCTGGCCTGAAGCATCGTTTGAATAAATTGGCTATTTTTAAATAAATAAAAATAGCGATAAATCGTTATAAAATATTATAAACGATATGGAATGGAAATAAACCAAATTTACCTGGTTTATTAGAAATTTGATTGTTGAATGTGTTTGACATGAAAATTATACTAAAGAATTTATCTTTGATAAAAATAATGGGAACCTTTCCCCAAGAATGTGAAATTTATAAACTAACTGAAAGTTAGCTAAGTCGAGTAGTTCCCTGGGTTTTGATCTGATGTTGGTTTCGGCCTTCGGGGTTAATACTTGGGAAATCGTTCTCTTACTAATTTACGGTTAGTGACTGATGAATTGAAATGAGGCGTATGTTGTGTTTGTGTAGCACTTGTTTATTATATACGCGAGTTTCTCAGAATGACCGGGTTTATCCCATTCTAAATAACTGAATCGACGATAAGAAGTCAATGATGAAGATGGTGGTTGAAGACTGGAGATCTTCACCTCGTTTGGATGATAACTGATGTCTTGATTAGGAGGCATCCCGAAATATAGATAATAAGTGGTGAACGTCCAGACGTACATGGAGATCGATGCGTATGCGAGGTATATAGTGCCTCCGGTTTCATTCAGACCCAGAACGAACTTGTAAATGGACTGTGTGTCTGACATTGGATTTCATTATGTGTGATTGATAGACGTCGGTTACATGGCGTGAATTGCCTGTGTGGCATGCTAAGATGCAGTGATCAAGGCTTCTGTTGAAAAGCAAAGTCTTGTGGTTGATGATCAAAGCACGGCCTGTGTGGAATAACTTTGTGTATAATGTGAATTCGCGAGCCTCATACCCCGGTATGAACAAGAAATGGGAGAGGACCTCAGGGAGGACATGTGTTTCTTTCTAGCTAGAGGTGGTGTCAGTGCTTAAACTGGTTGACATTCATATTATTTTCACCTGTGTGGTTGTTGCTGTTGCGAGGCGCCTTGGTTATATCGGTCAATCCGGGACCGATGAAGTCATTCGTTGGCTCATTTACGCCGCAAAGGGCGGGGAACCGCATTGTTCAGGAACTATAATCCACATCGAGTGGACCGGCCCTGTCGCTCCAAGGTGCAGTTGCGGCTGTTCCGGAGGCTCGGGCTAGAGAGTCTCAAATTCGGTAAGGACTATCTTTTGCCTTGGTTCATGATGGAAATCCAATTTCCAAATACGTGACTGTGCAGTTTTGATTGTATACCTATGTATGGCGACATGATATATGGTACCCATGCCGTCTATGATTGATATTTATGATTGAAAGTATTTTTTAAACATATATACACTAGCAATCATATCAAATGATTTGTTTTGCTCGTATCAAGCATATTTTGGCCATTATAAGGTAAAACTCTATCCTCCGGTTTCCATTGCATTGTGTGATGGGAATTGAGTCTTATAATGGCTTCATTTTTATAAAAAGCATTGCGATGTTTAAAAGATTTACTTGTTTTAAAGCACTGGCAATTCAATGGAGTAAACCCATTCCGCGAAAGTGGCGTGGTCCTGTGATTAGCCATATTATAAAATGTGTTAAGTAGATTTCTCATACCAGTCCCAAGACTGACTCGTAGTTTGTTTCACTTGCAAACTCGGGTGCCCCTCTTTCTACACGGGCAGCCTTGTATTCAGGTTTTAGCAGGCTCTTTCCGGATAGCTGGAGCTGAAGATGGATTCTATCATTTATCTCTTTTTATGCTGTTCAGCTCCTATTACACATATTATGTTTGTCTTCCGCTATAGACATTTATGTATAGCTGAACTGTATTTGTACTAAGTATGATCCTGTATACTGTGTAACTCTGATGATTATGTTTATCCAGTGTATTATCTGTGCATTATCTGGTGTATTTATTTATTTCTGTTCTGTTATTTTCTGTTTATGTGTTATATTCCAAAGATTACCATTGCCCCCGTCCTACGGGGTTTTGGGGTCGTCACAAAAAAGATGTTACCTTTGTTTAAAAATAAAAAGATTTTTCCCTTGTTTTAATAATAAAAAGAGAATATTCATTTTTGTTTCAGTATTGAAAGTTAACAAAAAAAATTCAATTTTGATGAAGGAAAAAAAAAAGAATATTTTTTATATTCTTTTGTTAAAATGAAAAGTCATATTATTTATCACCGTTTTTGTCAAATTAAAAAGATTTAACTTTTGTTTATACTTAAAATGATTTCACCTTTGGATTTTAAATAAAAAGAATTCCCTTTTTATTTTGTCATTAAAAAGAATGTCACTTTTATTTTTATGTGTAATGAAACAAAGTACAAATGTATCATTTTTGAGTGTAAGTTAAAAAGGGACAAATTTAATGTTAATTTTGCTAGAAATAAAAAAAAACACATGTTATATTATCTTTTTGTCAAAAAGAAAACTAAAGACATTATTTTTGTTTGATATATAAAAAGGTCATTTATTTCATCTTCATTGAAATAAGGAAAAAATTCCATTATTAATTGTGTTAGAATATAAGTGTCATATTACACCGTCATGTGTTAAAAAGAAATCGAAATTATTTACACCGTCATTTGTTGAATATGAAAAAAGGACATTATTTTCACCGCCATTTGTTAAATATGAAATTGACATTATTTACTTTGTCAATTTGTTAGAAATGAAATCGACATTATTTACTTCGTAAATTATTTAGAAATGAAAAATAGGACATTGATTTCATTGTCTATTAGATTAAAAGTGAAAAATTACACTTTGATGCAATTATATTAGAAGTGAAAATTTACATTTTCTTGTAATTAAGATTTAAGGAGAAAAATTATATTTTCATGTAATTAAGATTAAAGGATTAATTGACATTTTCATGTACATAGAATTAAAGAGAAAATTTACATTTTCATGTAAAAAGAATTAGAGAGAAAATTGACATTTTCATATAAATAGTATTTAAAGAAGAAAATTACATTTTCATGTAATTAGATTTAAAGTAATTGAAATTTACATTTGTATGTAAATAGATTTTCATTAAAAGAATTAAGAAGAAAATTACACTTTTATGTAATTGGATTTTCATTAAAAATATTAAAGATATGGAATTTACATTTTTATGTAAATAGGTCTTCAATGAAAGTTATAACGATGGAAATTTACATTTTAATGAATTTGATTTCATTAAAAAGATTAAAGATATGAAATTTACATTTTCATGTGAAAAGATTAAAACACAAGATTAACATTTTTCTTGTAAAGAAAAGATTGACACAAAATTATCATTTTTGTTTTGCATTGAAAGATATAAACAAAATTATTATTTTTGCTTGGCATTGAAAGAATAACAAAGTCATTATTTTTGTTACATTGAAATTAAACAAACAAAATATATTTATTTTTGTAGAATTGAGGTTGACAACAAAATATATTGCATTTTTGTTAGAAAATTTAAATGACACAAAATCTTCGTTTTTGTTAAATTGGAATGATACACTAAAAATACATTTTTGTGTGAATTGAAGGGTAAAAGAAAATATACATTGTTATGTTTAGGATGTGTATGTGAATTGAAATAAGATAAACATTATTGTGTGTTATGTTATATATAAAAATGTTATGAAACCAAGTGTCCTTTACTTGTTATGATAATCACAATAATGAAATGGACGAAGGAATTATATTTATATAATTATATATATATATATATATATATAAATCAAAATTAAACAAATCGAGCGTGGTAGTTCGCATTTTGGAATCATGCCTTTAAACGATTATACCGAAAATTCTACCGTCGGATTTTCCCAAAACTGAAACCGTTAAGTTCACCTTGGGAAGATCTTTCCAAAGATATGAATTGTGTTAAAATCCAACGGTTAGATTTAGAGAAATGTGTAAAACAAATTTGGGTGAAAACAGCGCCAGGGTCGCCTATTGTCCCGAAGCGTCGTTAAATTAATTTGGGATATTGTTATATAAAAAAATAGCGATAGATCGTTATCAAATACTAATAATGATAAGAAATGATTTTAAAATATACATATATATATATATATGCGAGAATCATTTGAAAAGCCCGAGTTCAATCTCATTTCAAATGATTATACGTCGATCTAAGTCGAAGAGTTGAAGACGGTACAAGACCGACGATCTTCACGTCGAATGGATGAGTTACCATTGACGCCCATGATTGGAGTAGCTAGCTTGAAGGGGCTACAATGGTGGTCGTCCAGACGTACTTGTTGATTATTCAAATATGCGAGGAATAAGGTACATTCGATTTCGTTGAGACCCAGAACGGACTTGTGAATGGATGTGTGTCTGACGTTGAAATTCACTTCATGTATTTAAATTGATTTCTATTTGATACATAATTGTTGGGAGGCGGAGAATTTATTCTCTTTCTTAACACTCTCTTATATATTGATGGTTGTCGATTGCATGGCGTGAATTGTCAATATGGCACGCCAAGATGCAAATGATTAAGGCTTTTGTTGGAAAGTAGGCCTTGTGGTTGATGATCAAAGCATGGCCTGTTTAGGCGTAGCTTTGTGTATAACGTAGCTTCACGAGCCTCACAACCCGGTTGAGTCGAAAACGGAGCAAGGGTACGCAGGGAGAGTAGCACGTTTCTTTCTAGCAAGAAGTGGTGTTTGGGTTTTATACGGCCCGACATTTTACTTATGTGGATGATGGAATGAGGCACCTCAGATATTAGGTCCTATAAGACCGGGAAACGTGTGTTCAGGAATTGCCAATCCGCAAAATCGTATGTGTGGACCGGCCCTGCAGCTTTCCAAGGGTTCACTGCGGGGGATCCTGAGACATTAGCTAGAGTATCTTGAATCGGTAAGGAGATCGTTCCTAGCATTGACTCATGATGGAAACCCAAAATTCCCAATATGACCCTACGGACTTGATTGTATTACTAGTATAGAGGCATAGTATATGGTAGCTATGCTTCCTAGGATTGATACATTTACTTTGAAATGTTTTTGAAACATATATACACTAATAATAATATCAAATCCGTTTTATCGTATAAAGCATCTTTTGACCATTATAAGGTAAAACTCTATCCTCCGGTTTGTGTTGCATTGTGTGATGGGACTTGAGTCTTATAACGGTTTCATTTTTCTAAAAGACATTGCGTTGTTTAACGATTTACTTTATTTTATGCACTGGCAATCCAATGGAGTAAACCCGTTCCGCGTTAGCGGCGTGGTCCTCTGATTAGCCTTATTATTAGATTAGTTGAGTTAGATTTCTCATACCAGTCCAATGACTGACCCGTAGTTTGTTTCACTGGCAAACTCGGGTGCCCATCTTTTTCACATGGGCAGTCGAGTAGCTTTTTGCAGATATTTATCTTTACCAGGATCCTGTATCGAAGCCTAAAGCTGTGTCCAAAGCATAGTTGTCTTCCGCTATTTTATTTCCACTGTGTATTGTATTAATTTACTGTAATTTATCTTCCGCTGTAATTTTATTCGATGTACTCTGATATTCTGTACTCTGATGTATCATTATTATGATGTTTATAAAAGTCTGCTGTTATTGTTCTAATGTATTGTATTCCCAAAGTTAACGTATTCGGGTTTTGAACGGTCTTAGTCGATTTTGCGATCGATTGAGTCCGGGCAATTCCCGAGCCGTTACATAAAATTTTATTTTCAAATGGAATATTTATTTAGTAACTAAATAATAAATATTATTTGGCAACAAGGATTTATTTTAACAAATAAGACGAGAGGTTGATTTTAAAGAAGGAAAATTATTATTTTTATCCAGAAAATATAATCTAGGTATGAAGATAAAAGGGAAATTGGTTTGAAATTGACATTGTTAATGGATTTGAATTTCGAAGTTCAATGGGAATTATAAATTGGATTATATGAAATAACTCTATAATTAGAGTTATAATGGGATTTGAAAACTTGAAATCTGATTTATGAATTCAAGGCTTGTATGGACTTGTATTGAATATATTATTCATGATTAAGGTGAATAAAGAAAATTAAGCAAGTGGTGTGAAAAATTGAAATTTATAAATGGTTTTTGAAATATTAAATTCTCATTGAATTTTGGTAGGATTAATTTGAATAATATAA
The DNA here is from genome assembly GCA_030737875.1 of Allium sativum. NCBI lineage: Eukaryota > Viridiplantae > Streptophyta > Magnoliopsida > Asparagales > Amaryllidaceae > Allium > Allium sativum. Next base: position 669,934,661 of record CM060909.1, on the reverse strand, counting down.
TATAGATTATATTAAAGAATTTTACATATGGTTTATAAATAGTAAATATTTTTAGGATTTGCAAATGATAGATATATACAGATATTTTTGAATATAAGTTATAATTAGAATGGAATAAAGTTTTAAACATATATAAGTGTTTATAAAAATTATTTATGGAATAAAGACTTGATATAGAACTTAGTTTATGAAGATTAAAATAGAATTGGATAATGAAAGTATATCACCATAAGGAATATCCGGTTTTAGTTTAGAAATAAATATTTAGCAAATGTTTTGCAAATCAAATCCACAATGTAATATTGTATAAAGATTGTAGTAATATTTTGTAAATATTATTTCTAAGTTAAATATTTGAACGGTCATTAATTTGAGATAAACACCTTATATAAAAATGGTAATTAATATTGAAAATTCCCTTTTAAAAATTTAGAAATGAGGTAAGGGAAACAAGGAGCTGACTGGAGATTAGTGAGTGGAAAAGTTTTTTGAGTTTCAATCTGATGTTGGTTTCGGCCTTCGGGGTTGACACTTAGGGAATTGTTCTCTTATTAGTTTACGTTTAGAGAATAATGACCAAGATGTTAAATAAGTGCTAAAAGGGATTTTAAAATGAAAGGGACTTTTGAATATGCTTATATATATATAAATATATAAGAAGAAAAATGAGTATTCCAATTATTGGGAAATGGAGGAATTCTGAATTAACGAATGATTAACAAAAATGATAAAGTGATGGAGAAAATTAAAACAGTGAATTCAATTTTCTTTTATGGATGAATGGATGTTTTATTTGATATTTAAATAACTGACTATCAAATTTGGCCTAATACGGTTGTTGGTACGGAAAGACCGGGATCGAATATGTTCGAAAACCATTCCGGACCAACTAATACGTAAATGTGGAAAATGCCAATTGAAGAAGGAGCAGTGAAGACCGTGGATCTTCATAAGCGAAAGGGCTACTTGTCGAATTCTCTGGAGTCGCTCCTGGAGATATTTTGATGTTAATCCTATCGTGGTTGAAATTCACGGATTGCAAGGACTTCTCGCTACTGATCCGTAGGGTGATTCCAAGGATGTTGTAGGAGAGTACCTTCGGTTTTTCCAGTTCCAGGACAACTTGTATGGGCGAATGTCTGACAGAGTATTCTCAAAGGACCACGTATGTTGATTTCCTCAAACGTATTTCGGTTGATGGCAGAGAAGGGCACTTCTCTTAGCTTAACATTAGAATATTTTTGTGGACGTCAATTAGTGATATCTGGTGGATTTGACGATGTGGAATTCAAAGTGAATGATGACCAGGTGACCTGAAATAGTAATTTTAAGCCTCAAGCCTCACAACCGAAAAATGAAGAAAAAAAACGAGCAGGCAGCATGGCTATGTAGGTCGCCCCCCATTAGAGTATATTGTCACCGTCTAGAGAAAATTCATAATTGTTACTTCTTTTCATTTCTGTTTCTCCCAGGAACGGTTATGTTGGATCCAATCGTAGGTGACAATATATTTGATACACTCAAGAGAAATGAGGGCCAGTCATGTGTGGGTCGGGTTGCAAGACGTTCTTGTTGAACCTAGTGTATTCCCGTTTATAGATACATTATCGGCTGGTGGTTCCATACCTTGTCATAGTCGGAATCCAATCTCTAATAAAAGCCCACGATTTTTGATTGTACACTATTTATGTGGAGCGTGAGATGCAAGCGTTCTGCTAGATTCTATTTATTTGTATTTAGACACTATTATAATATCGCGACAAGATATTGATTTCAAAAAATGGTTTGGGTTATCGTAAGGTAAAAGCCGTCCGTGTTTATGTGTGGATTGGTGTTACGATTATCCTTTTTTTTTCGAAAAGATTTTTAAATTTTAAAATCAAGTTGGATGCTACCAATAATTTAGTGAGTTTTTTTCTCATGCTGGTTCACCAGACTGACCTGTGCGTTTGTACTGCTTTTGTCAGATCGAGTTGGTCAGGCCGAGTTGTAAAGGTTCAGGGTAAGATGATACGGACTTCAGGTGACAAGCTAGAGGAGTTCAGATGTATGATATATTATTCCGCTGTGTGTTGTAAACGAGGATAGACTATTATAACTGTCCAGATATACTCTGGTAATTGTAATTACTATTTCAATTTTTTAAATAAAGATTTATTTCTGTATTATATTTTATTCCGCTGCAATGTGAGACTATATGCATTGTGTTTAGTTTTTCTTCTTCTTTTTATTCTATTCTAATATTTGTTTCTTTCTTATCTCACCCTCTAACTTCTTTCTTTAACATTCTGGATTTTCGGTACTAGAGTTTGGACAAGGGATATATTTGTTTCGAAAATTCGAGCATCGAATTTTCTTGTTCGTTACAGTAGTATCAGAGCAATGGTTTAGGAATAACCTTGGCTCTGTGGCGTAACTCGACAGAGATAGGGTTAGTTATACCCTAGATCGAGTTTAAGTGTATGTATATGAGAGTGCGTATTTGTATATTTTATAAAAAAATTGTTTTGTAGTGTGTTATTTGATCGGTTCGAATCTGAAATGCCAATTGATACAATATTATTTTAAAAAGAGTAAATGGAATAATTTTTCCCGAATTATATTTTTATAAAGAAAAGAATTAATTTATCGGATTATTATTGATATTTGATTGCTTGATTGATTTGAATATAATTCAAATAGGATTTGAATGGTATTATGGAGTTGAACCGGTTTAATATAACCTAAGGAAGATGAAATGATTGGTTTTTGAAATAAAAATCAAACCTTGGGCATAAACTGGAAGATAAGGAAAACAAATTCCATTATAATGATTTGTATAGATTAAAACTTGATTGAAAGGTAAGTTAAATAGATTTGGATTGAAATGGAAACCCTATTAAACTAGAATGAGTTATTGAATCAATATGGAAATGCTTGAAACCAAGTTGAAATATCAATTAATTGAATGTTGATAATCTAAATATAGCTCGATGTAGATAGTTTGAATGTATCAAGTGAAATAAGAAATGAATTGCAATTAATCCAATTCGAGTAGGTAATCGAGTATGACTTGAAATGTTATTCAATTGAGTTCGGGCTATGGAATTGAATCTTGAAATGGAAGTGAATGTGAGTGTATATTGAATATAAACTTGGGTTGTATAAACTTGAGTTGAATAGAAATTGAATAAAGAATAAATCAAATTAAGTTTGATTGAGATTGAAATTTGAACTCAAAATTTATATGGACTCGTAAATTAAAATGGAAACTCAAGTGAAAATTTAATTGAACTTGTGAATTGAAAATAAGACCTAGAACTGGGGCTATAATCGAAACTTGACTCGTTATAAGCAAATATACACATATTTGAACATGATGGTTTCAAACTATCACAAGGAAAGCAAGAGAACCAATTAATGGATAAATTGGCAAATTAGAAGTAAAATGTTGGATTGATTGTAATCGAACAGGAATGGAGATGTATATGATTATATAGGTTTACTGGATAGAAGCAAGTGTGAAGGATAAATATGAGATGCCCAACAAAAAGGTACATGTTTAATTCGATATGGGATTTTCTGAGCCGATTAGGCAAGCCGCTTGGCATTTTGATTTTCTTTTTGAGCGGGGAAGGCCCAGAGAGGCATTTTGTAGTTGTACCGATCAACCCGTACAAAAAAGGTGCTGGAGATTTTTCGAAAATTAAGGAAGTTAGAAAATTTTTCAACAGTTTTGAAAATTTTTGTTTAAAAAAAAATCAAATATAAGGATTTTTGAGTGGAATTAGAAACTATTAAGTTGGTTAAGTAGTAAGGATAATGAGATTAGTGTTGAGTTGCATGAGTGGATTCGAGAAGTTAATGGGATATAACTCTTTTTCCTACTTAGTAATTTCGGGGACGAATTTCTTTTAAGGGGGAAGGAATGTAACATCCCGCATTTTTATCAATTTAGTTTTGAATATTTAATTTAGTTTAAATATTGAAATGTTAATGTAAATGAATTTCTATATTAATTAGAATGGGGTTTGAAATGTATAAATTTATATATTACTATAAACGAGCTCGAAATGGCGCGGTAGTTCATAATTTACGATTTTAACTTCAATTGAGTGTACCGGATCATCGGAATTTTCTGAAACAAGAAATATTCGAATATGTTGAACTATAAATTTCTAATGAAAGAGAAAAAACGGAATTTCATATTTTATATTGAGAGTTATGGATAAATCAATTTTTCAAATAGTCGCTGTGAAATCATTTATAAACCGAAACGATTTATTAAAAAATTAAATGGATTTTAAATCAATTTAATAATGGTTTAACTGGAGAATATAATATTGAGATTTAAATTCATATTAGTTTATTCTGAAAGTTGTATAACTTAAGTTGGAAAATAATATGATAATGAGAATTTATTTTTAGTATAATTGTTCATATTTGAGTTAATATATATTAATTGAATTTAATGTTAAATCATCAGTTTAATTTAATATCTTGTATATGGTCGAATTACACCGTGGAAACTGTTTCATTGTGTCAGAACAGTGCTAGACCCTATAAATGTCATTTGTTGCGTTCAGATAGGAGTTTGATAACAATCGATATTTTAAATGGGGTGAAACCACACCAGTTCAACCGAAAATGAAAATAAAATTTAATCAAAATATAAATATAAATATAGGGGAGGACTTCTTTCGTTTAGCGCAGGCTACTATGAACAGCTGCTACATCTTCTCCTTTCAATTATCTGATTTGAATTCTTTTCCATCTTCTCTTTTCACTGTGAACGTACCTCCTCTAATGTCAATGGCTACACCTACCTGTACTTTAGAAATGACAAGGTTCTTATCCTTCTCTTCGTTCAGATATAAATAAGATCTCACATTCTGTAACAACCCGGATTTTTACAACGTGCTAAGACAAGAATCAAGGCAGAATTTAATCATAAATTCTGAATCAGGGGAAACGGGATGTGCCATTGCGTTCGTCTCGGAAAAATACGCGAAATAGAGTCCGAGTTTTCGAAAAACGGAGTCCGTATGACCAAGTTATGGCCCAACGAAGTTTTCAAGAAAAATCAGCCCGAAAATTCAAATTCTGCACCAATCAGAGTAGGCGGGAAAAGCTCCCGCCAAGCCCACTAGGTCGACCTGGGAGTCGACCCTAGGGTCGACCTGCCTAGACCAGGTCGACTCTAGAGTCGACCTGGGGGTCGACCTCCCCGGTCGGCCTGGTCGGCCTGATGTACCTGTTTTGGCTCCTGGGTCTTGTTTTGTTGGCTGGTGACGATTTTTGATGGCCCAGATCTATCCTAGGGTTTATCCTATGGCCTAAACTACTCCTAATCTCTATAAAAACACCCTTGGACCTAACCTAAATCACTAAAAATCATTCTAGCAACTAAGTGCTGCCAAAATCTATCTTGATCATGGCCTCCATCTCCAACTCCAAGGGCTTATGCATTCAAATCGTATTCAAATCAAAAGGTGCAAGCTTTCTACATCAAATCAAGGGAGTGGATCAACGTTGCTACGCAAATTTCATGACGATTCTACGACAAGACGATTCATGCTCATAATCCCTTAGCCACGCTATGAAAGTTCTAGCTACTTCTAGATCTAAACGGTAGTTTTAATGATGGCATGGAATAAAATGCGATGAAGCATAAGTATGCTAGCCTATGTGAACTTAGTCATTGCCCCTTTCTTGAAACTATGACCTTGGGCTATGTTTTGGCGACTAAATCATGTTACGCAAGTTGCATTTGGCTTAGTTTATCATGCAAGTTCGAATCTTTACTTAGGAAATGTTAGCATGAACCTTTGGGAACCATTTTGACTTGTGAACTACTTGCATAAACTTGATTTGGGGCTTATGCATGTTAAGGAACCTAAATCCCTCATGATTATTAACTTGCATATGATGATCCTATTATGCACATGTTAGGATTTCCACCCTATGTCACCATTTCCATGATAATCGCCCTTTTTGCTAGATTTGGAATCATACATGTTTGAGGCCTATAATGCATATGCTAGTTGAGTGGTACACCTTAGTCTCAAATTGCACCATGTTTGACTTGTAACCATCTTTGACATCTTATACCCATCCTTGTTGTATTATTCCTACTATGTTGAATCGCTTTAATTTGCGTTGGGAATACGATTTGGGTAGTCTAGGCAAACGTGAATATGACATGAAGACATGACTTGGAATATGACTTGGAAACTTGACATGGAATATTGGCATAGATTATACATGAAAACATGTTTACGATAAACTTGGACATGACACGTAGTAAAACACGAAAGTGGCCAACTCGAGGTTGGGTTGAGTTTGTAGCATAAATCTACCCGAAACCGACCGGCTTAACTAGTGGCTACAAACAATAGGACCCAATGTGAGTAGTTGGTCATATCGCACTTAAAACCCGAGGTTAGACTAGGTTGTGGTGTAAAGCTACCCGGACCTGCCCGGCTTAACTAGTAACCACAACAAAGTCTAATGTGAGAGGTTGGGGTGCATTAAGTTAATTAATGCCACATGATAAAGTTAAGTTAATTTGACTAATGACACTTAACCGATATGACATGAATGGGTAGGTTAAGTGAAACCGAACTTGATTTCTTAATGACACTTAACCATTATAATATGGTTAGGGGATGGGGTTAAGTTAACCTATAATTAACTAATCCGATTCGATAATTTGATGAGGTTAAGCTAACCAACACTTAACCAATCTAGCTTTGTAATAAGATGGGGTTAAGTTAACCAACAATTAACCAATCTAATTCGATGACTTAATGAGGTTAAGTTAAACTACACTTAACCAATCTAAACTCGATAATTTGATGGGGTTAAGTTAAACACTTAACCAATCTAAACTTGATAATTCAATGAGGTTAAGTTAAACACTTAACCAATCTAAACTTGATAATTCAATGAGATTAAGTAACCTATACTTAACCAATCTAATATGAGAACTTGATAGGGTTAAGTCACAAGACCGTTTAAATATACTTAACCATTGTAATACGATTAGTGGATGGGGTTAAGCTAACCCATACTTAACCAATCCGACGCGATAATCTGATGGGGTTAAGAAAATCTATGCTTAACCAATCCAACACGATAATCTGATAGGGTCAAGACAAACTAATAGTTAACCAATCTGACTTAATAGTTGAATAGGGTTAAGTCATGAGCTTCTTGGTATACTTAACCAACTTGTAGGGCTAAGTCTTGAGCTAAAATACTTAGCCAATCTTGACATGATTCGTAGGCGGGTTAAGTCATGAACTGGAATGACAACACTTAACCCATTAAACAAAACCCTAGTTCAGGGGACTAGGTGGAAAATCATAGTTAACAAGGATAACGGGAAAGGGAACTAAGTGATAAACCTTAGTTTAGGATAACTAAGTAATAATTCTTAGTCAAGGGATTTGGACCAGTTCACAGATAGATGAGTAACCCGATACGGTAGGTCATCGCTTAAACACACGAGGGGGAGCAAATTATCTGACTTAGATAAAGGCTCCAACGAACTGGGTAATGAAGCGGTAGCTTCGTGGAATGTGAGGATACTCTTGGTATCCCTCTGTGAGGTTGCGGATGGTCCATGAAACCTGGGCTCACAGAGGTTAAGGTCTACGGTAGAAGAACCAAGGGTATGCCTTGGTTGCTGTGCGAGCAACCTAAAGACTGGGGTGTATTAGCGTGGGGTCGGCGTTATTTTCACGGTAGCCCTAGATAGCACATCGTCGGCCACCTACCATCTTTAGTCAATCGTGTACGTACGGAAAGGCAGAGAACACCCAACAGACCATACTTGCTATCTAGGTATGGGTGAGGTTGGCCGTCCGGGAAGGGGGCATCGATGGCCTTAGTGTAGTTCTCATACATGACTTTTCTTGTTTTGCCTTTCAGTAGTTGAGGGAGGGGTCACGTGGGACCATAGCCACGGATACAAAAACAGACCTTGATATCTGCATCGACAGATGACTTAAAGCTCCCGACCGAGTTCCGTATTTCTTGATTTGCCCTGGCACGGAACTCGAATGGCACATTGAGATACATGTGCGTCTAGACATGGAAAACGATTCACGATTCATACATGGGATAAAGGGGCGGTTGACGGGTAGCATAATCCCCAGTAGCCCTAGGTGGCTAAAACCCAAATCGAGATATGAAACGTTCATTAGGTAGCATAATTCCCAGTGGTCCTGGGTGGCATAAATCTTAGTTGAACACGCGATAGTTCTTGATAAGAAAACATAGTTAGATAAAAGATGACAGTCCAAACAGTTTCAAGGATCAAATGGTACTACGTTGAAGTAGTGAGGAAGCCCGCACGAGGTACGACAAAGGACTGAACTTATACATGGAAAGAAACACCCGAGTTGTGAAAACCTATATATGCGACATATTAGGATGACATGGACCATTACATGACATTGGGCAAGGGACATTTTATAGTTAACACACGACGCGGGTTTGGATACTAGTACGGAAAGGTGCAGAGCAAATATACATGATAGATACCTTGGGATATTATACATGATAGAAACCTGACGATGTGACGCCTTGATTTATCTCGACACAGTAGTCTATCATGATACCTTAGTTTATCTTGATCCAGTAGTTCATCCTGTTATCTTCGTTTAGCTTATCTATCTTGTTCTCATCCTTATGTTTACTTTCAGTTTATGCATGTCATGTTACCTTTAACTGTTTTTATGTTGGAAGTAGATAGGACTTACCAGTCTTTATGACTGACCTCGTTTTCTCTCGCCTCTTTGTCTTCCGTTTCCCCCCGCCCAAGGTTTTCAGGGAGGAAATACTGTTATTTAGCTTGGACCTCTTATGCTTGAAGGTCATCATGTATAGCTTGGTCTTCTCTTGGCTATGGCTGCTTCACCGCTTTATTTTAGGGAATAATTTATGGAAAGGTTTTATGCTTCTTTACTATTGCAAGATAGGTTTTGATGTATTCTGATGTAAAAGGCTTTAGACCTTATTTATTAAAGAAATGAAAGTTGGTTTTACTTCCGCTGTTTTATATATGTTCTATCTTGTAATATTTCTGTTCATGTTTACCTCGATAATACTTCACCAAACCTAGTGCATTCCATTTATGAGTGACCCTAGTGGAGGTGGAGTGTTACATTTGGTATCAGAGCAGAAGGTTACCAGATTGGGCAAAAGTTTTAAAACCTTCTGAAAAACTATTTGAAAAACCGTTTACAAAGAAGCATTTTTCAAGAAAAGTTTTTAAAGGTTATTCCCCAAAAGCCATTAGCACTATCCTTCGTTCCCTTGATTGAATTTCTTTTCCTTTCTTTCCTCCATCTGTAGTCACAGTAGTTTTAACTGCGACTAATCTTTTCGTGCTACGAAGTGTTTTCCGTGAGATGGAGGTGGTTCTCGAGAGACCTGTTTCCATGGTATAAGAAAGGATAATAAGAGAAAGGATAAAGAACACAGACTTAGGGATAAGCAACTTGTTGGTATGGCTTGATCCACAAAGGAAGATAAGGACGAGATCAGTAAGAAGGCAATCGTATGCCCTTACTAGCGTACCTACGAGAAGTGGTACCATTTCTGTTAAAGGTTTAGCCTTTCTTTTCTATCATCCTATCAAGACTTTGTTTTGATCATATCATTTAAGTATGCTTCGATAGTTGAGTCTCTGCACCTTAGTACTAGCATGGTAAAGGATCCCATTTTTGTCCCAAATCTTGTTGGAGGATCGGTCCATTTATTCATGACTTGTTTAAATTTGAGAATGTCTATACTAAGTGTTGAGTTTGGAAGTAATGCCTATGTTCTTGGGCTATGGTTGATTCTAGGGATGAAGTGGTTATCCAGTAAGGATGCCATTCTCAGTTTGGAAAGGAGGGTAGTTAGACTCTTGACTTGCCCTGGTAATACCCTCGAAGTCTCGCGTAACCTTTAGGGTCCCGTCATGATTAGTTACCTAGAATCTCTTGATGCATTTATCGAAAATTTCTGATCCGATCGAGAAGTGTTCGCCAATAAGGCGGAAGGTTCATTTCGCTTAAACAAGGGTTGTAGAAATCAAGTGAGTTAGTACACTTGGCAACACGGCTGGCATCGGTTGTTTTCAAGGAAAAATTCTTCTGCGTGGAATACATCCTAGTAGGTAAACGAGATCCAGAATTCACTAGTGAATTTTGGAAAGCTTGCATGAGATCATGAGTACGCAGTTGCGTTTGAGCCAAGTGTTCTAGAAAAAGAGTAAGTGAAAAAGAAGAACGAGAGGCGACGATGAAATGGGTTCCGACCCATGTTTTGGAAATAGGAAGTAAAAAGCTACGAGATCACGAAGTTAAAAGATGGTCAAGGCACAATGAAATTAAGCTCAAGGAAATGCGGCTTAAACACGCGCATCATATCTCTTTTTAAGAGTATATCTTTGATCCCTGGTTCTCCTGTAGAACTTACTTGCATGCTATCGCATGGTGGATGTCCTCTCGGTCCTGTCTCTGTTGCAAACCCCGTAAAGAGTTTGTCTTGTTTATCTTCTCGATCCTATCTTGGGAACCTTAGGTAGAACCCTATGGATGTAAACATGTACTTGAAACATGTTATGATTGATATATGGTTGCAAGTGGTTGCTCGTGGATGCGCGAATACACACTAGATACTAGATAGACTCAGTCACATTTCATGTTGCATATGCACGAGTATTTATACATGTTTATGGATGAAATTGAATATGTGATCATGTGGATGTTGCATGTGGATGAATGGTTGTGCACACATATAGTGTTTAATGACTAGGACTATTTGCATACATGTTGGATTCATGGCACTAAACATACTTTGCATTAGAAAGATCATTCAGGCCTGATCATTAGCATTAGCTAAGGACCATATACACACACTTTCTGCATGTATTCATAAAGCATTAGAAGTCTTTTAAGGACCATGGTTGCTTGTGGATGATGTTTTGAGTAGATGGATGATGATGGTAGGATACGTTCTTCCTAACTTGGAGATTTCGGGGACGAAATCCTTTAAATTGGGGAGAATGTAACAACCCGGATTTTTACAACGTGCTAAGACAAGAATCAAGGCAGAATTTAATCATAAAATCTGAATCAGGGGAAACGGAATGTGCGATTGCGTTCGTCTCGGAAAAATACGCGAGATAGAGTCCGAGTTTTCGAAAAACGGAGTCCGTATGACCAAGTTATGGCCCAACGAAGTTTTCAAGAAAAATCAGCCCGAAAATTCAAATTCTGCACCAATCAGAGTAGGCGGGAAAAGCTCCCGCCAAGCCCACCAGGTCGACCTGGGGGTTGACTCTAGAGTCGACCTGGGGGTCGACCTCCCCGGTCGGCCTGGTCGGCCTGATGCACCTGTTTTGGCTCCTGGGTCTTGTTTTGTTGCCTGGTGACGATTTTTGATGGCCCAGATCTATCCTAGGGTTTATCCTATGGCCTAAACTAATCCTAATCTCTATAAAAACACCCTAGGACCTAACCTAAATCACTAAAAATCATTCTAGCAACTAAGTGCTGCCAAAATCTATCCTGATCATGGCCTCCATCTCCAACTCCAAGGGCTTATGCATTCAAATCGGATTCAAATCAAAAGGTGCAAGCTTTCTACATCAAGTCAAGGGAGTGGATCAACGTTGCTACGCAAATTTCATGACGATTCTACGACAAGACAATTCATGCTCATAATCCCTTAGCCACGCTATGTAAGTTCTAGCTACTTCTAGATCTAAACGGTAGTTTTAATGATGGCATGGAATAAAATGCGATGAAGCATAAGTATGCTAGCCTATGTGAACTTAGTCATTGCCCCTTTCTTGAAACTATGACCTTGGGCTATGTTTTAGCGACTAAATCATGTTACGCTAGTTGCATTTGGCTTAGTTTATCATGCAAGTTCGAATCTTTACTTAGGAAATGTTAGCATGAACCTTTGGGAACCGTTTTGACTTGTGAACTACTTGCATGAACTTGATTTGGGGCTTATGCATGTTAAGGAACCTAAATCCCTCATGATTATTAACATGCATATGATGATCCTATTATGCACATGTTAGGATTTCCACCCTATGTCACCATTTCCATGATAATCACCCTTTTTGCTAGATTTGGAATCATACATGTTTGAGGCCTATAATGCATATGCTAGCTGAGTGGTACACCTTGGTCTCAAATTGCACCATGTTTGACTTGTATCCATCTTTGACATCTTATACCCATCCTTGTTGTATTATTCCTACTATGTTGACTCACTTTCATTTGCGTTGGGAATACGATTTGGGTAGTCTAGGCAAACGTGAATATGACATGAAGACATGACTTGGAATATGACTTGGAAACTTGACATGGAATATTGGCATAGATTATACATGAAAACATGTTTATGATAAACTTGGACATGACACGTAGTAAAACATGAAAGTGGCCAACTCGAGGTTGGGTTGAGTTTGTAGCATAAATCTACCCGGAACCGACCGGCTTAACTAGTGGCTACAAACAATAGGACCCAATGTGAGTAGTTGGTCATATCACACTTAAAATCCGAGGTTAGACTAGGTTGTGGTGTAAAGCTACCCGGACCCGCCCGGCTTAACTAGTAACCACATCAAAGTCTAATGTGAGAGGTTGGGGTGCATTAAGTTAATTAATGCCACATGATAAGGTTAAGTTAATTTGACTTATGACACTTAACCGATATGACATGAATGGGTAGGTTAAGTGAAACCAAACTTGATTTCTTAATGACACTTAACCATTATAATACGGTTAGGGGATGGGGTTAAGTTAACCTATAATTAACTAATCCGATTCGATAATTTGATGAGGTTAAGTTAACCAACACTTAACCAATCTAGCTTTGTAATAAGATGGGGTTAAGCTAACCAACACTTAACCAATCTAATTTGATGACTTGATGATGTTAAGTTAAACTACACTTAACCAATCTAAACTCGATAATTTGATGGGGTTAAGTTAAATACTTAACCAATCTAAACTTGATAATTCAATGAGGTTAAGTTAAACACTTAACCAATCTAAACTTGATAATTCAATGAGATTAAGTAACCTATACTTAACCAATCTAATATGAGAACTTGATAGGGTTAAGTCACAAGACCGTTTAAATATACTTAACCATTGTAATACGATTAGTGGATGAGGTTAAGCTAACCCACACTTAACCAATCCGACTCGATAATCTGATGGGGTTAAGAAAATCTATGCTTAACCAATCTAACACGATAATCTGATAGGGTCAAGACAAACTAATACCTAACCAATCTGACTTGATAGTTGAATAGGGTTAAGTCATGAGCTTCTTGGTATACTTAACCAACTTGTAGGGCTAAGTCTTGAGCTAAAATACTTAGCCAATCTTGACATGATTCGTAGGCGGGTTAAGTCATGAACTGGAATGACAACACTTAACCCATTAGACAAAACCCTAGTTCGGGGGACTAGGTGGAAAATCGTAGTTAACAAGGATAACGGGAAAGGGAAATAAGTGATAAACCTTAGTTTAGGATAACTAAGTAATAATTCTTAGTCAAGGGATTTGGACCAGTTCACAGATAGATGAGTAACCCGATACGGTAGGTCATCGCTTAAACACACGAGGGGGAGCAAATTATCTGACTTAGATAAAGGCTCCAACGAACTGGGTAATGAAGCGGTAGCTTCGGGGAACGTGAGGATACTCTTGGTATCCCTCTATGAGGTTGCGGATGGTCCATGAAACCTGGGCTCACAGAGGTTAAGGTGTGTGGTAGAAGAACCAAGGGTATGCCTTGGTTGATGTGCGAGCAACCTAAAGACTGCGGTGGATTAGCATGGGGTCGGCGATATTTTCACGGTAGCCCTAGATAGCACATCGTCGGCCACCTACCATCTTTAGTCAATCGTGTACGTACGGAAAGGCAGAGAACACCCAACAGACCATACTAGCTATCTAGGTATGGGTGAGGTTGGCCGTCCGGGAAGGGGGCACCGATGGCCTTAGTGTAGTTCTCATACATGACTTTTCTTGTTTTGCCTTTCAGTAGTTGAGGGAGGGGTCACGTGGGACCATAGCCACGGATACAAAAACAGACCTTGATATCTGCATCGGCAGATGACTTAAAGCTCCCGACCGAGTTCCGTATTTCTTGGTTTGCCCTGGCACGGAACTCGGATGGCACATTGAGATACATGTGCATCTAGACATGGAAAACGATTCACGATTCATATGTGGGATAAAGGGGCGGTTGACGGGTAGCATAATCCCTAGTAGCCCTAGGTGGCTAAAACCCAAATCGAGACACGAAACGTTCATTAGGTAGCATAATTCCCAGTGGTCCTGGGTGGCATAAATCTTAGTTGAACACGCGATAGTTCTTGATAAGAAAATATAGTTAGATAAAAGATGACAGTCCAAACAGTTTCAAGGATCAAATGGTACTACGTTGAAGTAGTGAGGAAGCCCGCACGAGGTTCGGCAAAGGACTGAACTTATACATGGAAAGAAACACACGAGTTGTGAAAACCTATATATGCGACATATTAGGTCGACATGGACCATTACATGACATTGGGCAAGGGACATTTTATAGTTAACACACGACGCGGGTTTGGATACTAGTACGGAAAGGTGCAGAGCAAATATACATGATAGATACCTTGGGATATTATACTTGATAGAAACCTAACGATGTGATGCCTTGATTTATCTCGACACAGTAGTCTATCATGATACCATAGTTTATCTTGATCCAGTAGTTCATCCTGTTATCTTGGTTTAGCTTATCTATCTTGTTCTCATCCTTATGTTTACTTTCAGTTTATGCATGTCATGTTACCTTTACCTGTTTTTATGCTGGAAGTAGATAGGACTTACCAGTCTTTATGACTGACCCCGTTTTCTCTCGCCTCTTTGTCTTCCGTTCCCCCCCTGGGTTTTTTGGGAGGAAATACTGTTATTTAGCTTGGACCTCTTATGCTTGAAGGTCATCATGTATAGCTTGGTCTTCTCTTGGCTATGGCTGCTTCACCGCTTTATTTTGGGGAATAATTTATGGAAAGGTTTTATGCTTCTTTACTATTGCAAGACAGGTTTTGATGTATTCTGATGTAAAAGGCTTTAAACCTTATTTATTAAAGAAATGAAAGTTGGTTTTACTTCCGCTGTTTTATATATGTTCTGTCTTGTAATATTTCTGTGCATGTTTACCTCGATAATACTTCACCAAACCTAGTGCATTCCCTTTATGAGTGACCCTAGCGGAGGTGGGGTGTTACACATTCTACCCAAAAAGCAAACCAACGAAGTCCATTTTCCTTTATCTGTAATCCCTTTTGTTCTTTTAAACTCCTCATAAAAATTTAAAACCATTTCACTGATAATAAAAAAGGAAGAAGGAGAAATTGAAATCAAATCCAGTGAGTTGCGAGATAAAATCAATCGAAGACATCCCAATTTCAGTCCCACTTCGCTCGTTTATTTTATCTGCCTACAGTTAATCGCGAAACCATTTTCTTCGATCCAAATAATAAAAAATTGAAAACCGCAATCACGATTTCCTGAAGCCACCATGATTGAGGAGCTCGTGTTGTAGGAAAGGTAGATATCGACGGAGTTCGATTAGGGTACTGTCGTGGGATATTTGATGATCATAGGGGGATGCCAATGTTGATCGATGGGGTGTGGATGTGGTTTGTGGTGAGCTGTTCGATCTGTTATGGAGTTCGATTTTTTTGGAAGGAAATGGGTATGCAACAGTGGGATTTTGGGAGTGCGATTTGCTGTAAGATGGAGCTGTTTTCCAAGACCAATCGAAATGGAGTTTGCCGATGGGCTTGGAGTTCAAATATTGGGTGCGATAATAGGAAAATGGGGTGAGTTCGGTATGACATTTTGAGGGATGCTGATATTGGTGATTACCAGAGTTCAAACCAAGATGAATATGATGAATTTAGGGACAGTAGCAGTAGGAAGAAGGAGAGTTCAGATATGAATTTTGGAATGATGGTTGCTGAAAAATGGCCGTATGTGGAGAAATGTGAACTATACAATAGAGGTTGAGGCTGTTGAATTTGGATATGTAAACGCTCAGTAGTGATAAAAGTGGGTTGTCGGATGGAAGAGGATTGTCTGGAAAATGGGAAGTTGTTGCATCTTTTGGCGATGGGATTGGTTTGGGGTCCGATAGAGAAGCTGTTGAGAATGTGCTTCATAGTTAGTCAAGGAAGATAAGGTATACGTTTTAAATTTAAATTTACATAGAAAATTTATTTAAGTAGTTATTTAAAATAAATAAAATATTAATCGGTAAATACACGTAGGATATTCTATTTCAATAGGTAGTTTAGATTAATAATTATTTAACCAATTAATAAAATTTAAATTTAATCATTGGTGAAATATAAATTGTATTCAAGACAATTCATGTAGATGCGTTGCCGAGAGGGTACATAATTTAAACGGATATTCAACATAGAAAATTGAGGTTAGTTAAACTCACTCAGTAATTATTGGGAACAATTTTTAATAGTTAAAATTTTTATTTTATTGGTTGTTGGCTAATAATTGATTGATATAAAGTGATAATTGTAACGACCCGCATTCTACGCATCGCAAGATCATGGAATATTTATTTCTTTCGCATACGAAGTCGTATGGTCATGTAACTTCGGGATACGACTATTGGGGTCATTTCCCATGTTCATGATTTTCCCCAGTTTTTAAATGACCGTTTTGCCCCTAGCTGATCTTGTTTTGACCATAACTTTTGATTGAAAAGAAATTTTGACCTGAAACCACTTCCATTGGCTTCGGATGATGGTTTACAATTCCGTAGAGTTGTCACATTAGCCAAACGGACTCACCGTTTGGGAGATATGGCTGAAACAAGTTTCAGATGGTTAAAAACAACTTAATTAGGCTTAAACGGGTGATTAACAGCTAGGCCCAATGGGGGATTTCGGGATTAGAGGTATTTTAGGGCTGCTACTGTTAGGATTTGGTTTTTTCACTCATTTTCCAGCCGCCACAAACCCTCTCTTCAACCTAACAATGGCCTCCAACATCTAAAAACACCTATAATCACTTCTTAATCAAGTTTTGGCTTAAACTACATCAAATTAAGGGGGAATAGCATCAAAGCAAGGTTAGAGCTGCTGTGTCGCATTGGGAACAGCGCCAAACAGAGAATCATTTCAATTTTGGTATTTTGTTTGTGGCAAAGGTGAGTGATTTCCATAGTTTTGCACTAATTACGGTTAAGTAAGGGTAATTAGTGAAGATTAACGAAATTAGACATGATAAAATTTTGGAAAAATACTTATAAATTATAAAATATTGTTTTATACCTCTATTAGAAATTTGGGTTGATTTGGTTAAGTTTTACTAATCCTATCATCATTTGTTGTTAAACATGCTTAAGGGAAAATATGGGGTTTTGGCTATGTTTGATCCGTTTTAATTTATCAAATTGATGTTCTGGTGTTTATGGTCATTTCTGTATGTTGTTATGACTGTATGGTATGTTTTGTGGTTGATTAGAAAAGTTAGATAGGTCAGAAACGCCGTCGAATGGCGAAAAACAATCGCTTGAACAAAGTGCAGGAAATACACCGGACCAGATTGCCCCTACCCTATGCGACCCTACCCGATCGAAGCTCTCAACCACGATCTGCTCCACTTCGAAGGCCACAAACTAGAGACTGGCGCCACGACTCACTTCGAGCATCACTAGCCGTGGACCAAGAAAGACCTACGACCCGACCCGAGCGTCACCACGAGCCGATCCGATGGAGCTGGAGCACCGTCACGAGCCAGCGCAGGGAAGGAGGGCCACGACCTGGATGATGGATACCGACCCGATGCGATGAATGGAGACAGACCCGATCCGGGCGAGGGCAATGACCACGATCCGCGAGTCGAACTGATGCGAGGGGACGAGTCACGAATCGAACCAGGACTGGATGGAAGCTTGAAGTAAGACTGAAGGACAAACGGCGATGACGACCAAAACCCGAGATGCAAAGGTAGTCCAAGTGGGAAGTTTGTACTCAGGATCCAGTTGGGAACCAAAGAGTTAATTTCATGAGTTGGGCTTTGCTGCGGAATGTGTGCAAAGGGGTTGTCGATGTCTGTAACTTTGAATCACTATGTGTAGGGAGTACGTGAACGGATTCCAGGCCACAGTGGCCTAGGTACGACTAAAGAGCTATAGACCAATGAGGTGGGGTCATTTGCAAAGATTTCGTCATGACTCCATGGGGTAAGCTTGGTAGTAGCAGTAGTTGTACAAGTCGAACTCCGCTACTTCGATGGGTCTAGTGATTGACAGTAGTGGACATCGTATGCTTTACGCACTGAATGAGAGATGTGAGGATGGTTGCTATATTTGACTTCTTCACCATCACTATGACATGCACACCCCCACCCCCGTATTCTTTACACCATATGTTAGTGGCACCTTAGAGTATTGTACGGTATGTAGTGCTAACTCTTTGGTTGCAGGTCCAAGTTCACGTATGGTTTAGTGTACCTGTTATTATTCTGTTTGCTGCTTATCGCTCATACCAGACTTTTTGTCTAACCCAGAGTTTTATGT
Organism: Allium sativum; assembly: GCA_030737875.1. Lineage (NCBI taxonomy): Eukaryota > Viridiplantae > Streptophyta > Magnoliopsida > Asparagales > Amaryllidaceae > Allium > Allium sativum. Next base: position 669,916,054 of record CM060909.1, on the reverse strand, counting down.
CTCTTCTTATTACTCTGGGTGCTTTCACGAGCAGACTAGAGACATGTTAGGTGGTATGCACGAGTAGCTGTACCGGAGACGAGCATGAGGCTTCCACGTATGATACATATATATAGATATTCTCCCTGTGTTGCAGCGATCACTACATTGGGCATTAGTGGTGTACCTTTCTTTCTTTTGTTTAGAGACAGTAATTTGGAAAGTTGTAATAAGCTGTATTTGGATTTCCGCTACTCTGATGATGATGTTGATGTTGGTTTTAGTTATCAGCTTATGCACTGTCTCGCCTGTTTTATGTCACGTATATTACTATTATATTTTATTCCAAGTGCTGTGAGACATTCTACAGGTTCTTTGTTAGTTCATTCTCTTCTTTCCTTTCTTTGGCGACCATTCAGTGCTAGCCGGGCATGTGTACAGCGCACCTTCGGAGGAGATGCCGGCTGATGCGGGGCGGGCCGTCACACTTGGTATCAGAGCTCTAGGTAGCGTAGTTAACCTAGGGAAAGACACCAGGGAGAGATAATACGTATATGAGAGCGCATATTTGTGATTATTTTGGTTTGAAAAGCTATATATATATATATTATTAGTATAGCTTAAGGATGAAGTTGCACTGCACGGACACCGCAAAGAGGATGGTTAATCGTTTTCTCTGTGCAGATTAAGCGATGAGTCGACACGCAAGGGGTACCGGTAGAGGAGATAATAATGGGAATGCTGCTGATATGAGGACGATGTTTACTGACGTCATAAGAGAAATTCTTAGGGATGTGCAGAGGGCAGCTCCCAATGCTGGTAATGGTGGTGGTCCAATAGTGCAGGCACCTAGGGCCGATTTCGCCAAGCTGAATAAGGATTATACTAGTCTTGGTGGGAAGCCGTTCCACGGATCGGAGTCGCCTATGGATGTTCAGGATTAGCTTGATAGCTGCGAGCGTATCTTTGAAGACTTGGGTATCGAGGATGCAATGAAGAGAAGACTAGCATCCCGTCAGCTGCAAGGATGGGTAATGAATTGGTGGAATGCTATAAAGGCAGCTAGTCCCGAGGATCAGATTACTTGGGATCAGTTTAAGGCTCGCTTTAGCGATAAGTTCATTCCAGCTGCTCAGAAGTCAGTGTTGTTAAGAAATTTTTGGACCTCAAGCAGAATGGCAGAGCTGTCTCGGAGCATATTGCCGAATTCGACATTTTATCGAAATATGGGTTATCCCTAATAGATACTGCCAAGAAGAAGAACGAGAAGTTTATAACATGTTTGGATCAGTACTTGGGGGAAAAGCTTATTAACCACATCGATGAGACGTTTGAATCGATTGTGGGGAAAGAATTGAGGTCAGAAAGTCTTTACCCTAAGTCCAAGACTAAGGTTGCATCTGCAGAAGAGCCAAAGCCACAAGCAAGCGGTGGAGGCAAGAATGGTTCTCAGAATAAGAGAAAGCAGAATCAGACTAAGGATGGCCAGAAGAAAAAGAATAAGAAGGATGTTCTGTGCTTCAGCTGTGGTAAGAAAGGACATTATGCCAGTAATTGTCGATCTAAGCCAGCGAATAGGAAGTGCTTGAACTGTGGCCAAGTGGGACATCACAAGGACAAGTGTCCGCAACCACCTAAAGAAAAGCATATGCTATCAATGTTGTTCCTTCTTCGTCGAATGCCCCAACTGCGGCGGAGAAAGGAAAGAATGTCGTTATCCAAGGTATGCTTTCTGTTTATGATGTTCCTGTTAGAGTTTTGTTTGATACAGGAGCTTCCAGTTCTTTCATATCTAGTGACCTGGTAGATAGGTTGGGATTGGAGCCCGAGATTGTCGATAGACCTTTAGTAGTGACGAACCTGATTGGTGGTTCGACTAACCTTAGCATGATTTGTCGTAATGTGGTCTTATCGAGTCATGGATGCATGTTTGTTTGTGATTGCTTTGTTTTGGGCTTTACCGGGTTTGGCGTTATTTTGGGAGTCGATTGACTCCAAAGATACGGGGTGGTGTAGACTGTGAGGGCTTTTTGGTGACAGCTAGAGCGGATGATGTGCGGAGGGTAGTGTTTGGTGGTCTGCCTAGCTATAGGGTAATGGCTAGTTTTCTAAATTCCCTCGACATCCCGCATGCCGAGTTGTCAGGTTTGCCCATGGTTGGCCAGTATCCGGACGTCTTCGAGGAAGTGACTGGGCTTCCACCACACCGAGAGATTGAGTTCCGTATTGATTTAGTGAAAGATGCCAGACCTATAGTGATGCCACTTCGTCGTATGGCACCAAGGGAGCAGCAAGAGCTCGGGGTGCAAGTCAGCGATCTTTTGAAGAAGGGATTTATCAGAAGGAGTGTTTCTGAATGGGGAGCACCAGTTGTGTTTGCTACCAAGGCGGATGGTTCCCTTCGTTTGTGTGTGGACTACCGCGAGTTGAATAAAGTGACGAGGAAGAATAAGTATCTTCTACCGCGGATAGATAATTTGTTTGATCAGTTGAGTGGCGCGAGTGTATTGTCTCAGTTGGATCTCGCGACAGGTTTTCATCAGCTTAGAGTGGAAGCTGAGAGTATAGCTAAAACGGCATTTCGGACGCCGTCTGGATTTTATGAGTGGTTGGTCATGCCATTCGGGCTCACCAATGCCCCAGCATATTTTGTGGATCTTATGAATAGGGTGTTCAAAGATCAGTTGAATAAGTTTGTTCTTGTGTTCGTGGATGATATTTTGGTTTACTCAAGGACAGAGGAGGAACACAAGGAACATTTAAGAATAGTGATGGGGATGTTGAGAAAACACCAATTGAAAGCAAAGTTTTCTAAGTGTCACTTCTGGAGGAGGGAAGTGTGATTCTTGGGCCATGTTGTTTCAGAGAATGGTATTGCATAAGAAGTTTCTTGGGATTAGCTGGATATTGTCGTAAGTTTATCCAAGACTTTTCCAAGATAGCAGCACCGTTGACTCAGTTGACCAAGAAGAATCAAGCTTTCGTCTGGGACGAAAAGTGCGAGAATGCATTCAAAAGTATAAAGGAAAAGTAGACATGTGCACCAGTGTTAGCCATTCCTAAGGGGAATGAAGAGATGACAATATATACGGACGCATGTGGTATCAGACTAGGTGCTATATTGATGCAAGGAGGTAGGGTTGTAGCTTATGCAAGTCGGCAACTGAAACTGCATGAGAAAAGAAACTGTAACACCCCACATCCGTTAAGGTCACTCACAAAGTGAATGCCTTAACTTCAATGGAACATTATGGGTACTGGAACAGAAATATTACAAGACAAACATATATAAAACAATGGAAAGTAAAGTAGGAGTACTTCAAATCATTTATTAAATATAATTGTTTACAATAAAAGCCCATCAACTTCCAATACCCAATTACATAGCTAAAATATCTGTCTTGCTCAAAAACAAAGAAGCATAAAAATAAATTCTGATATTCCCCAATAAAGCAAGGCAAGCCATAGCCAAGAGAAATCCAAGCCGTACATGAAAGAGCCTTGGAGCTTGGTAAGATCTGAACTAAGCTATATTCCCACCCTGCGAACTGGGGGGGGGGGTGGAATGGAAGAAAAAGAGGCGAAACAAAACGGGTCAGTCATAAAGACTGAGTAAGTCCTAGTGACTTTCATCATCAAAAAAGGTAAAGATAACATGGCATGAATAGACTGAAAATAAACATAGCACCATGACAAGTTAAGCTACAGGCATGATGAATCAAGTATAACATCCCATAATTCCTATCATGAGTAGAATCACAAGGTTCCTACCAAGTATCACATCGCAAGATTTCTATCAGGTATAACATCGCAAGATTTCTAAGCTTCGCTATTACACTATTTTCCTTGATTTCCTATATTCTCTGCACCGCCTAACTAGCATTCCAACTAGTTTACTTACTTATAATTACAAGATAAGTGATCCCCCATAACCCACATGATAGTTTTATAGGTACATATCCCACGATGAGGATCCCACCTTATACTGACAGTTTCATTTCCCCACCGTACCTATCTTAATTGATCGGCTCTTACTTACAATGTTTCACATGTGTTATATACTAAGGTTATCCCAACCCCGTAGTTGTGGTAGCCTTCAGGACTACATCTAATATGAGGATTTCAACTCAACCAGCCCAATTGCCATGAATGTGTTAGATGTATCCTTACTACACTAATCGATCGGCTCCTACTCGACCTAGTTCTTGTTTGTGTCACGTGGCCCCCTGTTCGTAGATACCTGTGCTGGTCCCACCCTAGGGTGTATCAATCCCTAGGATGGCAACCCCGACACAATTCTTGATGCACAACTTTATATCTACTGATGCCCAGTGGCTAAATTTTCCACTCTGGAATACGTACACGCCCGTAATCCGTCGGAACCTGCACTGCTACATCACCCGCTGCCGTTTTGACCGCTTATAATCAGCCCAGTAATCATGCCCCACCCTGCCTAGATCAGGGTACCGTTGATACTGATGTGGGTTACTGCTGAAACGGGTCCCGCTACTAGGGTTTTCCTAGGGTCTATTCGTATACCCCACAGGTTGGTTAAGTGTTATCCATTCAAGTTAACTTAACCCTACCCCCCATCATGTTACCTTGGTTAAGTGTTCTCTCTTGTATTACTTAACCCTACCGCATGTCTTGTTATATCGGTTAAGCGTTTCCTTCGCGTGTTTACTTAACCCTACCACACACTATGTCATATTGGTTAAGCACCGCCAACCCATTTAACTTAACCCTCCCATTCGTCAGATTGCATTGGTTAAGTGTTTTCAAGTAATTCATGACTTAACCGGCCCGCGTATCAAGCTAAGTTGGTTAAGTATTATCTATATGTTCAAGTTGACTTAACCCACCCATATGTCATGTCAAATTAGTTAAGTCCACACTTATAATTTTACGTGTTCTTAACTCATACCGGTTAGGTCCATATTTACATGTCATCCCATCTAGCCCTCAACCATACCCATGTCATATTATGGTTAGTATTCCTTAATTCATTCATTATGACGAACGAAACATGACCTCTCACAATAGACCGTGCACTTTGTGGCCACTGGATTTGCCGGGCGGTTCCGGGCAGATTCACACCACAAACTGAGTCTAACCTCGTGTCATAAACCGTTACGCCTACAATTCGACCTTCGACTTCTCACATTAGACTGACACTTTGTGGCTACTAGATTTGCTGGGGGGTTTCTGGCAGATTTACACCACAAACTGAGTCTAACCTCGTGTCAAAGGTTCATTAATGGTCATATTCCACCCAAAACCCCAATATCAGTTCATGTGTTTAACATATAATAATGTTCATGTTCGTGTTCAAGTCAATTATCCAGTACACAGTCATTTTCATGTTTCAAATTCCCAACTTTACATATTAATATATATACCCAAGTTCTAATTTTCATGCCGATTTACATATGTCCAATTCTAGCCAATTTACATATGTTCAACTCATGCCGATGGACATATATATCAAGTTTCATGCCATTTTACATATATCAATATTCTTGCCATTTTACATAGGTCAAGTTTCATACCAAACTACATGTATTCCATGTTTACACCAATTTACCCAAACTTAAAAACTTTAATTATAACGATAATACCCAAATCCCAATTTCATGTTATTTCGTCAACTCTACCAAACATATATATAGAATATAGACAATATTCCCATATTTCCCCATATTCAATCGTACGCAAATCGTGGTTTAGGCCTAGGTCCGAAATTGACCTAGTTTCATCAGAAGAAAATAAATAGGGGGAGGTAGAATTTGTATAACAATAAGTACAGAGAGAAAACTGGCATAAGAACATCATCTCAGGCATAAAAGATAGATCTTGATAGTAATATCAACATGAATCAAGAAAAACTGATTTACAACAAGCTGAATAGATCATAAGCTTGACATGAGAATGAAAATAGAAAAATCCCAAAACTCAAGATTCAAGAAGCAATAGAGATAGATCTGAATCGATAAACATACTTAAATCCAATTCCACTTTATTCCGTGGCCATATTATAATTAACAAGTTTAAATCTAAAAAGTAACTAGAACTTATAGAGCATGGCTAGCGAATTAAGAACTAAAATTGATGTAGAAACGTTGCGGTGTCGCTGATCTATTCTCTTGAATTGTTGTAGAAGCGTTGATCTTTGATTTGAATCGAGTTTGAATGCTTAAGCTTTAATTTGGAGGCGGCGGCCATGGTTCAAGAGGGAGTTCAGCAGCATAACGGTGTAAGAATGATTTGTTGTGAATTAGGTTAGGTCTTAGGGTGTTTATATAGGTGTAGGAAACTTATTTAGGCCCTTAGATAAACCCTAGAATCAATCTTGACCTTCAAAAATCGTCGTAGCCCACTGACTCAACCGGTGCACCCAACCAGGTCACCCTGGCCCGACCAGGGAGGTCGACCCTATGGTCGACCTGGTCTGGCCAGGTCGTCCCCCAGGTCGACCTGGGTTCTGGGCGGGAATTTTCCCACCCAGCCCGCTTCTGGTCTTGAATTCGAATTTGAATTCGAATTTCTGAGCTGTTTTTGATTCTGAAAATTCGTGAAACTTCTAGAGGTCAAAACTCGGTCACAGGACTCCGATTTTCGAAAACTCGGACTCGATTTCATGTAGAATTCCGAGACGAACGCAATGGCGCAACCCGTTACCCATGGTTCTCATTTTAAAAGTTAACTATACCATGATTTCTAGTTTCAACATATTATTAAAATTCGGGTTATTACATTCTCCCCTCCTTAAAGGATTTCGTCCCCGAAATCTTCAGGTTAAGAAGAATGTGTCCTACCATCCAATCATCCATCTATTCAATCATCAATCACAGGCATCCATTGTCCTTAAGAGATTTCGAATGTTGTATGAACATATGCAGAAATTGTGTGTATATGTTCCTTATCTAATGCAAATGATCAGGCCTAACTGATCTTCTTAATGCAAAATATGTTTAGTGCCATGAGTCCAACATGTATGAAAACAGCCCTAATCACATAAACACTATATGTGTGCACAAACATCCATCCATATGCAACATCCACATGATAACACATTTAATTTCATCCATAAAAAAACTCATGCATATGCAATATGAAAGGTGACGGAGCCGATCTAGTGTCTAATGTGCGTGTAAATGCATCCACGAGCAACCATTAGCAACCACTTGCAACCATCAATCATAACATGTCTCAAACACATGTTTACACCCAATTGTTCCTACCTAAAGATATAGTCGAATGATAGAAGCAAGTAAAAACTTTGTGCCCATTAGGCAATGTCAAAACTGGAAATCTACGTCACATATATACTGATTAGGAGAAGAACTCCCTAAGCACCAGCCCCGAAGACCGAAATCAACATCAGACTGACACCCAAAGAATTACTCAACCCAATGGACACCCTCAAGCCCCAACATGTATTACTAACAGATGATCCCTATGGGGTTTGCAACAGAAATAGGATTGAGAATCGGACCGAGAGGATATACTTAAAAGATAGCATGAAAGTAAGCTCTACAGGAAAAGAGGGATCAAGGATCTACTCTTAAAAAAGGAGATATGATGCACGTATCTAGTCTTCAATCTTCTAAGTCGCATTTCCTTGAGCTTAACTCCATTGTGCTTTTGTCGTCTTTAACTTCACAAGTTCGTATCTTATTAATTCCTATTTCCAAAATATGAGTTGGAACTCATTTCACTATCCCTCTCGTTCCACTTTCACTTATTCTCTTTCTAGTATACCCGATTCAAACATAACTGCGTACTCATGGTTTCATGCAAGCTCTCCAGAATTCACTAGTGAATCTCGGATCTCGTTCACTTACTAGAAGGTATTCCACATAATTAAATGAATCATCTCTTGAAAATAAACAAATGCCAACCATGTTGCCAAGTGTACTTACTAAGGTGATTTTCTATAACTCATGCATAAGCGAGATGAACCATCCGCCTTAGTGGCGAACACTACTCGAGCGGATCAAAAAATGTATCAAGAGATTCTAGGTAACTAAGCATGGCAGAATCCTAAGGGTTACACTAGACTTCGAGGGTATTACCGAGGAAAGTCAAGAGTCTAACTACCCTCTTTTCATACTCGAGAATGGTATCATTTCTGGATAACCACTCCATCCCTAGAACCAACCCATAGCCCAAAAACATAAGCATTACTTCTAAACTCAACACTTAGCATAGACATTCTCAAATCCAAACAAGTCATGAATACATGAGCTAATTCCCCAACAGGATTTGAGACAAAAATGGGATCCTCTACTATGCTAGTACTAAGGTGCAGAGACTCAACTATCGAAGTAGAATTAAAAGGATGCGATGTACAAAAACAAAGTTCTAACGGGATGATAGAAAAGAAAAGCTAAACCTTTAACAAAAATGTTACCACCTCTCTAGGGTACACTAGTAGTGAGAGCATACAATTGCCCTCTCGACGATTTGTTATTTGCCCTTGTCCTTGTCCTATAATACTCAACTACATGTCCCTTTTTACCATACTAAAGATACTCTCTCTTGTCATGGGTTTTATTATTCCTTCACTTTGGACTCTTCCCTTTCACCTTTTTCTCCTTCGTGGATTAAGCCATATCAACAAGTTTCTCATCCCTAGGCTAGTGTTCTTTATCCTCGTTCTTACTATCCTTGTATAGCATGTTGGCCGGTTTCTCGAAAGTTATCTCCATCACACTACAACCTTACAAAGCTTGAAATAAGATTAGTCGCAGATGGAACTACTACGGCTATAGAAGGAGGTTGGGCACTTCTTCGTCCTCCGACTTGTGTCGTACAACTACAAAATTATGGCGAAAAAGAAAGAAAGAAGAGATTCAAAAAGAGAATCAAAAGATAGTGCATATGGCTTTGGGGAATATGCCTTTCGTAAAACAAAACTTTTCTTATAAGAATGCTTCTTTGTAAATGTTTTGAAAATAATTTCAGAAGGTTTTTAAAACCTTTTGCCCAGTCTGGTAACCTTCTGCTCTGATACCAAAGGTAACACCCCACATCCATTAAGGTCACTCACAAAGGGAATGCCTTAACTTCAATGGAGCATTATGGGTACTGGAATAGAAATATTACAAGACAGACATATTTAAAACAGTGGAAAGTAAAGTAGGAGTACTTCAAATCATTTATTAAATATAATTGTTTACAATAAAAGCCCATCAACTTCCAATACCCAATTACATAGATAAAATATCTGTCTTGCTCAAAAACAAAGAAGCATAAAAATAAAATTTGATATTCCCCAATAAAGCAAGGCAAGCCATAGCCAAGAGAAATCCAAGCCGTACATGAAAGAGCCTTGGATCTTGGTAAGATCTGAAATAAGCTGTATTCCCACTCTACGAACCTAGGGGGAGGGGGAATGGAAGAAAAAGAGGCGAAACAAAACGGGTCAGTCATAAAGACTAAGCAAGTCCTAGTGACTTTCAACATCAAAACAGGTAAAGATAACATGGCGTGAATAAACTGAAAATAAACATAAGCATGATGACAAGTTAAGCTACAGGCACGATGAATCAAGTATAACATCCCATAATTCCTATCAAGAGTAGCATCACAAGGTTCCTACCAAGTATCACATCGCAAGGTTTCTATCAAGTATAACATCGCAAGATTTCTAAGCTTCGCCATTACACTATTTTCCTTGATTTCCTGTATTCTCTGCACCACCTAACTAGCGTTCCAACTAATTTACTTAGTTATACTTACAAGATAAGTGATCCCCCATAACCCACATGATAGTTTTATATTTACATATCCCACGATGAGGGTCCAACCTCATATTGACAGTTTCATGTCCCCACCGTACCTATCTTAATTGATCGACTCTTACTTACAATGTTTCACATGTGTTATATACTAAGGTTATCCTAACCCCGTAGTTGTGGTAGCCTTCAGGACTACATCTAATATGAGGATTTCACCTCAACCAGCCCAATTGCCATGAATGTGTTAGATGTATCCTTACTACCCTAATCGATCAGCTCCTACTCGACTTAGTTCTTGTTTGTGTCACGCGGCCCCATGTTCGTAGATACCTATGCTGGTCCCACCCTAGGGTGTATCAATCCCTACGATGGCAACCCCGACACAATTCTTGATGCACAGCTTTATATCTACTGATGCCCAATGGCTAAATTTTCCACTCCGGAATACGTGCACGCCCGTAATCCGTCGGAACCTGCACTGCTGCATCACCCGCCGCCGTTTTGACCGCTTATAATCAGCCCAGTAATCGTGCCCCACCGTGCCTAGCTCAGGGTACCCTTGATATCTAATATGGGTTACTGCTGAAATGGGTCCCGCAACTAGGGTTTTCCTAGGGTCTATTCGTATACCCCACAGGTTGGTTAAGTGTTATCCATTCAAGTTAACTTAACCCCACCCCCCGTCATGTTACCTTGGGTAAGTGTTCTCTCTTTTGTTACTTAACCCTACCGCATGTCTTGTTATATCGGTTAAGCGTTGCCTTCGCGTGTTTACTTAACCCTACCACACACCATGTCATATTGGTTAAGCATCGCCAACCCATTTAACTTAACCTACCATTCGCCAGATTGCATTGGTTAAGTGTTTTCAAGCAATTCATGACTTAACCCGCCCGCGTATCAAGCTAAGTTGGTTAAGTATTATCTATATGTTCAAGCTGACTTAACCCACCCATATGTCATGTCAAATTGGTTAAGTCCACACTTATAAGTTTTACGTGTTCTTAACACATACCGGTTAGGTCCATATTTACATGTCAAATTTCCATGTCATCCCACCTAACCCTCTAACCATACCCATGTCTTATTATGGCTAGTATTCCTTAATTCATTCATTATGATGAACGAAACATGACCTCTCACGTTAGACCATGCACTTTGTGGCCACTGGATTTGTCGGGCGGTTCCGGGCAGATTTACACCACAAACTGAGTCTAACCTCGTGTCATAAACCGTTATGCCTACAATTCGACCTTCGACCTCTCACATTAAACTGACACTTTGTGGCTACTGGATTTGCCGGGGGTTCCAGGCAGATTTACACCACAAATTGAGTCTAACTTCGTGTCAAATGTTCATTAATGGTCGTATTCCACCCAAGACCCCAATATCAGTTCATGTGTTTAACATATAATAATGTTCATGTTCGTGTTCAAGTCAATTATACAATACACAGTCATTTTCATGTTTCAAATTCCCAACTTTACATATTAATATATATATATATATATATATATCCAAGTTCTAATTTTCATGCCGATTTACATATGTCCAATTCTAGCCAATTTACATATGTTCAACTCATGCCGATTTACATATATATCAAGTTTCATGCCGTTTTACATATATCAATATTCTTGCCATTTTACATAGGTCAAGTTTCATACCAAACTGCATGTATTCCATGTTTACACCAATTTACCCAAACTTACAAACTTTAATTATAACGATAATACCCAAATCCCAATTTCATGTTATGTCGTCAATTCTACCAAACATATATATCCAATATAGACAGTATTCCCATATTTCCCCATATTCAATCGTACGCAAATCGCGGTTTAGGCCTAGGTCCGAAATTGACCTAGGTTCATAAAAAGAAAATAAATAGGGGGAGGTAGAATTTGTATAACAATAAGTACAGAGAGAAAACTGGCATAAGAACATCATCTCAAGCATAAAAGATAGATCTTGATAATAATGTCAACATGAATCAAGAAAAACTGATTTACAAAAAGCTGAATTAATCATAAGCTTGACATGAGAATGAAAATAGAAAAGTCCCAAAACTCAAGATTCAAGAAGCAATAGAGATAGATCTGAATCGATAAACGTACTTAAATCCAATTCCACTTTATTCCATAGCCATATTATAATTAACAAGTTTAAATCTAAAAAGTATCTAGAACTTACAGAGCATGGCTAGCGAATTAAAAACTGAAATTTAGGTAGAAACATTGCGGTGTCGCTGATCTATTCTCTTGAATTATTGTAGAAGCGTTGACCTTTGATTTGAATCGAGTTTGAATGCTTAAGCTCTAATTTGAAGGCGGGGGCCATGGTTCAAGAGGGAGTTCAGCAGCATAACAGTGTAAGAATGATTTGTTGTGAATTAGGTTAGGTCTTAGGGTGTTTATATAGGTGTAGGAAACTTATTTAGGCCCTTAGATAAACCCTAGAATCAATCCTGACCTTTAGAAATCGTCCCAGTCCATTGACTCAACCGGTGCACCCAACCAGGCCACCCTGGCCCGACCAGGGAGGTCGACCTGGTCTGGCCAGATCGACCCCTAGGTCGACCCTTAGTCGACCAGGGCTCTGGGCGGGAATTTTCCCACCTAGCCCGCTTTTGGTCTTGAATTCGAATTTTTGAGCTGTTTTTTATTCTGAAAATTCGTGAAACTTCTTGATATTATAACTCGGTCATACGGACTTCGATTTTTGAAAACTCAAACTCGATTTCATGCAGAATTCTGAGACAAATGCAATGGCGCAACTCATTTCCCATGATTCTCATTTTAAAAGTTAATTATACCCTGATTTCTAGTTTCAACATGTTATTAAAATTCGGGTTGTCACAGATACCCTACCCATGATTTGAAATTAGCAGCGATCGTGTTTGCATTGAAGATGTGGAGACATTATCTCTTGGGAGAAAGATTCGTGTTGTTTACTGATCATAAGTCATTAAAGTATCTTTTCTCTCAAAAGAATCTAAATCTCCGACAGCAAAGGTGGTTAGAATTCTTAGCTTCCTATGATTTGGACATCGCATATACACTAGGAAAGGGCAATGCTGTGGCTGATGCATTGAATAGAAGACATGCCAGTTTAGGGGCTATGTTTCTAGAGTGGAAGCAACTGGAGTACATTGCCAAGTATGATTTCAGACCAAAGTGCGAATTGGACCCAAAAATGTTAGCAAGTTTGACGATCAGACCCACTTTGATTGAGCGGATTGGTTCCAGTCAGAGGAACAATCCTAACCTATTGGAAATCATCTCAAAGTGAGATGGGAATCGACGGAGAGATGAACAGGTATGGGCTTGATCGAGATGGATGGCTTAGAAAGAATGGAAGACTAGTAGTACCCAATGTCAATGGATTGAGAGATGAAGTACTTAAGGAATGTCATTGCTCAAAACTGACTATACATCCCGGTGGTAACAAGATGTACCGAGACATGAAGCAGACCTACTACTGGGAAGGGATGAAAAGAGATGTTGGGAAATTTTTATCCAAATGCATGAATTGCCAGCTAGTTAAAGCTGAGAAAAAGAAGCCTAGTGGTTTATTGCAACCATTAGAAATTCCAAAATGGAAATGGGAGCAAGTTTCAATGGATTTCATTGATGGATTACCAAGGACTAGATCAGGCCATGATAGCATTTGGGTGATTGTGGACCGATTGACCAAAACTGCAAGATTTTTACCCGTTAAGTCAAACAGGATGGTAGCTAAGTTAGCGGAACTGTATATAAAGTGGGTAGTGAGATTTCATGGAATACCCAAAGGCATTGTAAGTGACCGAGATCCGTTGTTCACTAGTGGATTTTGGAAAAGCTTACAAGAGGCGCTAGGATCAGAATTACATCTCAGTACCGCGTATCATCCTCAAACCGACGGACAGACAGAGAGGGTGAATCGAGTATTAGAGGATCTCTTGAGAGCTTGCATATTAGACTTTGGTGGATCATGGGATGACCATCTACATCTAGTAGAGTTTGCATATAATAATAGTTATCAATCCGGTATTGGTATGGCTCCATTTGAAGTTTTGTACGGAAGACCATGCAACTCACCGTCATGTTGGTTAGAAACTGGAGAGAAGTTTGTGCTTGGGCCAGATGTGATAAGAGAAACTTCAGCTAAGATTAAGATCATTCAACAGCGAATGAAGGCTGCCCAAGATAGGCAGAAAAATTATGATGATAAGAGGAGAAGAGAATTAAAGTTCTCCATTGGCGACTTGGTGTTTATCAAGATTTCTCCATTAAAAAGCGTGATACGATTTGGCAGGAGAGGCAAGTTAGCACCAAGATTTGTTGGTCCATTCCCAGTTCTTGAGTAAATTGGGAATTTGGCATATAAAGTTGAATTACCCGAGAAGATGGCAGGAGTTCATAACGTATTTCACGTTTCCCAGTTAAGGAAGTTCGTACACGACCCAGATGTGACTGTTTCACCTGATCAGTTGGATGATATCGAGGTTGAACCCGAGGCGGTTGGGAACCGCAGGCCTATGCGTATTGTTGGGAACGATACGAAGCAACTTCGAAGGAAAGCGGTGAATCTAGTCAAAGTTCAGTGGGGCGAGAATGAGAATGACTATACTTGGGAGACAGAGGAGAGCATTAGGAAGATGTATCCAGAACTCTTCGCCTGGTAAGATTTCAATTTCGATTTAGTCTTTCCGCATGTTAGGATAGGTTTGTTTTGTTTGTTTGGCATGATTGATTGTTATATGTGACTGGTAGGCATGCGTGATCCTTTGTATGTTTTGGGTTAAGGAATTTCGGGGACGAAATTTCTTAAGGAGGGGAGGGTGTAACGACCCGCATTCTACGCACCGCAGGATCATGGAATATTTATTTCTTTCGCATACGAAGTTGTATTGTCATGTAACTTCGGGAGACGACTATTGGGATCATTTCCCATGTTCATGATTTTTCTTGATTTTTAAATGACCGTTTTGCCCCTAACTGATTTTATTTTGACCATAACTTTTGACTGAAAAGAAATTTTGTCCTAAAACAACTTCCATTGGCTCCGGATAATGATTTACAATTCCGTAGAGTGGTCACATTAGCCAAACGGACTCACCGTTTGGGAGATATGGCTGAAACAAGTTTCAGATGGTTAAAAACAGCTTAATTGGGCTTAACCGGGTGATTAACAGCTCGGCCCAATGGGGGGTTTCGAGATTAGAGGTATTTAAGGGCTGCTAGGGCTAGGATTCTGGTTTTTCACTCATTTTCCAGCCGCCACAAACCCTCTCTTCAACCTAACAATGGCCTCCAATATCTAAAAACACCTCTAATCATTTCTTAATCAAGTTTTGGCTTAAACTACATCAAATTAAGGGGGAATAGCCCCAAAGCAAGGTTAGAGCTGCTGTGTCGCATTGGGAACAACGCCAAATAGAGAATCATTTTAGATTTGGTATTTTATTTGTGGCAAGGGTGAGTGATTTACATAGTTTTGCACTAATTACTGTTAAGTAAGGGTAATTAGTGAAGATTAACGAAATTAGACATGATAAAATTTTGGAAAAATACTTATAAATTCTGAAATATTATTTTATACCTTTGTTAGAAATTTGGGTTGATTTGGTTAAGTTTTACTAATCCTATCATCATTTGTTGTTAAACATGCTTAAGGGAAAATATGGGGTTTTGGCTATGTTTGATCCGTTTTAATTTATCAAATTGATGTTCTGGTGTTTACGGTCGTTTCTATATGTTGTTATGACTATATGGTATGTTTTGTGGTTGATTAGAAAAGTTAGATTGATCAAAAACGCCGTCGAATGGCGAAAAACAGTCATTAGAACAAAGTGCAGGAAATACACCAGACCGGATCGCCCCTACCCTATGCGACCCGACCCGATCGAAGCTCTCAACCACGATCCACTCCACTTCGAAGGCCACAAACTATAGAATGGCACCACGAGTCACTTCAAGCATCACGAGCCGTAGACCAAGAGAGACCCACGATCCGACCCGTGCATCACCATGAGCCGATCCGATGGAGCTGGAGCACCGTCATGAGCCAGCGCAGGGAAGGAGGGCCACGACCTGGATGATGGAGACCGAACCGATGCGATGAATGGAGACCGACCCGATCTGAGCGAGGGCGATGACCATGATCCGCGAGTCGAACTGATGCGAGGGGACGAGTCACGAATCGAACCAGGACTGGATAGAATCTTGAAGTAAGACTGAAGGACGAACGGCGATGACGACCAAAACCTGAGATGCAAAGGTAGTCCAAGTGGGAAGTTTGTACTCAGGATCCAGTTGGGAACCAAAGAGTTAACTTCATGAGTTGGGCTTTGCTGCGGAACGTGTGCAAAGGGGTTGTTGATGTCTGTAACTTTGAATCACTATGTGTAGGGAGTACGTGAACGGATGCAGGGCCACAGTGGCCTAGGTACGACTAAAGAGCTATAGACCAATGAGGTGGGGTCATTTGTAAAGATTTGTTCATGACTCCATGGGGTAAGCTTGGTAGTAGCAGTAGTTGTACAAGTCGAACTCCGTCACTACTTCGATGGGTCTAGTGATTGATAGTGGTGGACATCGTATGCTTTACGCACTGAGTGAGAGATGTGATGATGGTTGCTATGTTTGACTTGTTCGCCAACATTATGACATGCACACCCCCACCCCAGTATTCTTTACACCATATGTTAGTGGCACCTTAGATTATTGTACGGTATGTAGTGCTAACTCTTTGGTTGTAGGTCCAGGTTAAGGTATGGTTTAGTGTACCTGTTATTATTCTGTTTGCTGCTTATCACTCATAACAGACTTTTTGTCTAACCTAGAGTTTTATGTCTCTTCTTATTACTCTGGGTGCTCTCATGAGCAGACTAGAGACAGGTTAGGTGGTATGCACGAGTAGCTGTACCGGAGACGAGCAGGAGGCTTCCACGTATGATACATATATATAGATATTCTCCCTGTGTTGCTGCGGTCACTACTTTGGGCATTAGTGGTGTACCTTTCTTTCTTTTGTTTAGAGATAGTAATTTGGAAAGTTGTAATAAGCTGTATTTGGATTTCCGCTACTCTGATGATGATGTTGGTTTTAGTTATCAGCTTATGCACTGTCTCGCCTGTTTTATGTCAAGTATATTACTATTATATTTTATTCCATGCGCTGTGAGACATTCTACAGGTTCTTTATTAGTTCATTCTCTTCTTTCCTTTTTTTGGCGACCGTTCCGTGCTAGCCGGGCATGTGTATAACGCACCTTCAGAGGAGATGCCGGATGATGCGGGGTGGGCCGTCACAATAATAATATATGATAATAATATATAATAATAATATTGGTGATTGGATATTCCCGTAGTACCATTAGCGGATGCCCGCTATATCATTAGTGGATGATTTCCCTATGTGCCCCACAATATATATAGTGGATGGCCTTCTATTCCACGATACCCTGCCTCGAAGAAGAATGGGTATTATTATTGTTAACTAACGTCTGTGGATGCAGGAAACAGGTTGAAGGGATCCAACTGGATTCCTCAACATTTTTTATTTGTTTTTCATTTACATGCCAATATATGAATGATTATAACCTATGACAATTATAGTATACTTATATGTGTTAGAACATTGATCATTGATTTTGGATATTTTAATATATCCTAAATGATAATATATGGATTTCAAAATGGGAATTGGAATGAAAAAAGAACTTTAAAAAGAAAATATTTATTTCCAAATAAATATGGTTACTTAGAATCCAAATTTGATAGAATTTAAAGTAAATATGTGTTTAAGCCAAATATTTGGAAAGGGATTTTATAAGCAACATTATAGGAAGTGGAATAATTATTATTGGGAAAAATGTAAATCATGTGTGAATTTGAAAAAAATATAGAAAACGGACATAAAATTTATATTTAAATAAGTTGGGCTTTTCCAGTTACAAGGAAAATATAAAAGAGATTATATCACTCAAAAATTGGAAGTTATAAATAGATGAAATTCGAAGGATCAATGTATGAAATCGAATTTGACTAAATGAGTCCAGTATAAATTTGCGTTAAGAAATATTATTCACGGGTGAGGTGAATAGATGTTAAAGCAAATAAGTTGAAAATATATTTTTGTTAGGAAGAGGTTTTATAAATTCTAATTGAGTTCAATTAGTAAAGACAAAATATATTTTATTAAAGAATTAATATAAGATTTTGGATAATGAATATAAATAGTAAGAAATTCACAAATAATATTTATACACATATATTTTGGATACCGAATGCGGTTTTATAGAAATGAAGCTGAACTAAGCTATAACAAAAATATAGAAGAATGTAAATGAAATTTTATTTTCAAACGGAATATTTATTTAGTAACTAAATAATAAATATTATTTGGCAACAAGGATTTATTTTAACAAATAAGATGAGAGGTTGATTTTGAAGAAGGGAAATTATTATTTTTATCTAGAAAATATAATCTAGGTATGAAGATAAAAGGGAAATTGGGGTTGAAATCGATATTGTTAATGGATTTGAATTTTCAAAGTTCAATGGGAATTATAAATTGGATTATATGAAATAACTCTATAATTAGACTTATAATGGGATCTGAAAACTTGAAATCTGATTTATGAAATCAAGGCTAGTATGGACTTGTACTGAAAATATTATTAACGATTAAGGTGAATAAAGAAAATTAAGCAAGTGGTGTGAAAAATAGAAATTTATAAAGGGTTTTTGAAATATTAAATTCTCATTGAATTTAGGTAGGATTAATTTGAATAATATAATATAAATTATATCAAAGAATTTTATATATGGTTTATAAATAGTAAATATTTTTAGGATTTGCAAATGATAGATATATACAAATATTTTTTTAATAGAAGTTATAATTAGAATGGAATGAAGTTTTAAACATATATAAATGTTTATAAAAATTATTTATGGAATAAAGACTTGATATAGAACTTTGTTTTATAGATTGAAATAGAATTGGATAATGAAAGTATATCACTATAAGGAAAATCTTATTTCAGTTTAGAAATAAATATTTAGCAAATGTTTTGCAAATCAAATCCGTAAAGTAATATTGTGTAAAGGTTATAGTAATATTTTGTAAATATTAGTTTTAAGTTAAATATTTGAACGGTCATAAATTTGAGATAAATACCTCATATAAAAATGGTAATTAATATTGAAAATTCCCATTTAAAAATTTAGAAAAGATGTTAAGGAAAATTAGGAGCTGACTGGAGTTTAGTGAGTGGAATAGTTTTCTGAGTTTCAATCTGATGTTGGTTTCGTCCTTCGGGGTTGACATTTAGGGAGTTATTCTCCTATTAATTTATGGTTAGAGAATAATGACTGAGATGAGAAACACGTGCTAAAAGGGATTTTAAAATGAAAGGGGCTTTTGAATATGCTTATATATATAAATATATAAGAAGAAAAATGAGTATTCCAATTATTGGGAAAATTGAGGAATTTTGAATTAACGATTGATTAATAAAAAGGATAAAGTGATGGAGAATATTAAAATAGCGAATTCAATTTTCTTTTATGGATGAATGGATGCTTTATTTGATAATTAAATAACCAACTATCAAATTTGGCCTAATACGATTGTTGGTACAAAAAGACTGGGATCAAATATATTCGAAAACCATTCCAAACCAATTAATACGTAAACGTGGAAGATGCCTGAGCATCGGCTGGAGCAGAAATGAAAAGAAGTAATAAATATGAATATCTCGCGCAAAACCCAAACAAAGAAAGGAAAACTAAAGATTTAATGGATTACCTGAGCATCGCCTAGAGCAGCAAAAACACGATAGGTGTAATACGCGGTGTTTCCGTTGGAGCTGTGATGTGGCGAGTGTGGAAGGAACGCAATTGCAGGCAGTTTCAACATAAAAAGAAATCAGTGGAGGAGATAATTAAATTGACTGAAATTGAAGTAAATATCATTAAATCGACAAGGGGATGGAGCCTTAATGGACATGAGGCAACACGACGACCTGATAATGGAGGAGTGGATCAACAGGCAACGCGGGGAAGAAGTACTGATACTCGAATCCAAGAGCAACCATAATTTCTTCAGTGAGCGACATTTGAGGAAGGAGAAGGAGAGTTAATGTTAATCAAAGTGACGAGTTATCGATTTTGTATCTTAGTGGGTTATAACTGTTGAGCATTTTGCAGCTGTAATCATTTGCCTTTTTTGGGCCTCTTTGGGATGAAATAGCCTTAATAAAAGCTATACCAAATTTCAAAAAAAAAAATGTGGAAGATGTCGATTGAAGATGGAGCAGTGAAGACCGCGGTTCTTCATAAGCGAAAGGTCTACTTATCGAATTCTCTGGAGTCGCGCCTGGAGATATTTTGATGGTAATCCTGTCATGGTTGAAATCGACAGATTGCAAGGACTTCTCGCTACTAATCGGTAGGGTGATTCCTAAGATGTGGTAAGAGAGTACCTCCAGTTTGTCCAATCCCAAGACAAATTGTATGGATGAATGTCTGACAGAGTATTTCCAAAGGACCACGTACGTTGATTTTTGTAACGACCCGGATTTCCGATCAATTTATTTTAAAATTTTAGTATTGTTTTAATTATTGAGTTGATAATATAAATAAATTTTTAAATTAAGTTATCGATTTCGATTTAATAACGAATATATTAAATTATCGTAATATGAAATATAATGGAACTCGAAGTTAAAAACTGAATCAAAATGATTCGGATGATAAATAGGAATTTTTTTTTGACTATAAATGATAATAATAAATTATTATTGAGAAATTGGTTTGTTAATAATTTAAATTATATTATATAAATTTATTATGGTTATTTTATACATATACGTTCAAATTAAAATTTAGAATATATTCTGTTGAGCTCAAAAGATCGTTATTACATTTAAAAGTCGGTCTATACGCTAAAATAGCGGTTTGTGATTTAAATTAATGGACCCTGAGATATTTAATTGTTGATAGGATCAAAATCATATCGGTATTTGTTTAAAAAGAATAAAAATCTTTTTAAATCAAATCAGAATTTAATGGAATGTACTTCATCCTATAACCTATACGTACCATCGGCATGTTAATTTCCTTAGGAACTAAGTATTCATCTTCTATATAACACGCACCCCTCTGTTTAATTCTATTCATTTTCCTTCTGGGAAAAACATTTTGATTGAAGCTAAATTGGAAATGGTCACTCTTCTTTCTTCATTCAAAACAAATCCATACAAATCTATCTACTCATGCTTCAATGCAAAATTGGAAATGGTCACTCTTCTTTCTTCCTTGATTTCTCAGAATCTAATCAGCCTCAATGCAAAATTTCAAAGTCGTGTACCCATGGCTTAGCTCGACCGATATTCTGCAACTCGATCTCGAGAATAGGGTTTAAAACTTTGATTTTTTTTGTGTGGTGCGATGTAGATTGGGTTGTTCACATCTTCAGCTATCATCCTAAGGTTGACCTTCGATTGTGTTATGAGAAGTCGAGAGTGGAATTGAGGGCCTAGATGAACTATTAATGGGAAGCAGCATCAAACGTCCAAGTTTCAGAACCTCCACTGACCTGAGGCGATTTCCGTCCTCATGTACAAATGCAAATTAAAGGGAAGCATCGCAATCTACTGTAGCTGCGATTTAGGGTTATGGGGTTTGTGAGTTTGGGTATCGATCTGCATGTTCGGATGTGGAGGTAGAAACGCCAGCGGAGAGGAAGAGAAGGAGACTGTTTTGGTCCTGGTTTTGTGAAGAATCTAGTGCGATCAATTAATTGCTGTGTTCGACTTTTACACAGCGATACCAGTACCTGCGTTCAGTACACTGCGGAGGTTGTTTTAGTGATTGATTTATATGTTCCTGGAGCTGTGTTATTCATCAAAAAGGGAAGCAATGGTCAGAAGTAGAGTTATCTGGAATAAATGTGAGGTGTTGAACAATTTTGAGGCATTGATTGTCAAAGGATTTAAATGGGTCTACCTCGGCTTAAATAGCAGGAAGGAATTCAAATTTTTAATTGGGTGAAAGGGGAAGTATTGATAGCATTGTGGTTGTGCATTTTCTTGTTTCATAGGAGGTCAACAGTTCGATCTTTCTTATGGTAATTAAGGTAATTATTTTTAAGTTAGTAATTAATTTTTGTTTTTATTTTATTTTTGAATGGTTCGATGTGTTATATAATGAACACCATATTACAAGATTTAAGATTTAATCGAGTGGGAGTCAAGCGAGAAATTAATAGCCATGGATTTACATAAGCTGGAATTTGAAATTGAATTCAGAATGGATTGCTTTAAAATAAGGTGAGTAAATCTAACTCAATTTATTATTTAGAATTATTTTTAGTCGTAAAAATAATTGATGGTTGTTTGGTTGGATTTAAATATTACTGTGGCCAATATAAATATATATTAGTTATTTAGGATTGGTGTTTGTGGCTATTATTACATATATATTGGTGGTTGGATTCCCGCAGTATCATTAGCGGATGACCCTATACGCCCCCACGCTATGATAGTGGATGACCTTCTATACCATGATATTGTGCCACGAAGCAGGATGGGTATTATTTCTCTTAGCTAACATCTATGGATGCAGGAAAACAGGTTGGAGGAATCCGATTGGATTCCTCAAAAATATTATTAGTTGTTTGTTTCACATATATTACCATATATGATGTGTTGAAAAATATGTGTTTGATAATTGGTTGTTTTTTACCGGTTAAATGTCACTGGGCCTAAATGTTGATTTAAATAAAATATCGTAAAATGATATTTAGAGATTTAAAAGGGAAATCTATTTTTCTAAAAATAGAAATGGGGAAATCATTTTAAAGAAATAAACGATGGAATTTATTCTGATGTTCAGAATATAAATCGAACTAAAATAAATCCGTAAGGATTTATGATTTTGAATTCGATTAATTTGAATTTATTTAAATAGAAGTTAAATTGAATATGAAAATAAATTGGGTGTTATATATAGAAGTTATTATAAATAGAAATTTCCAAAATAAGATTTTGGTTTTAAATAGATTTCAAAATAGATTTGTTTAAATATAAAACAAAGAAATTTATAAAATGGTGCTTATAAATATAATGAATTAATTATTAAGAGATAATTTGAGTATTTAAATTCAAATATGAATTTAAAAATAGAATTTGAAATCATTCAAAAGGGAACAACGTGTTTTTTTTATTCCGCAATTCGGAATATCAAAGGGATGGGGTTTCAAATAGAAATTTGAAAAGGGAACTTGATTAAATATATGAAACAAGGATGTTGAATTTATAAATAGTGTTATAAATTTGGTGAAATAAATTATCATTTGGATAATTTAAACCATTTAAATTCAAATAGGAATTTAAAAGTAAATTGGGAAGTGTTTAGAAATAGAACGGTAAATTTTATTCCGGAATTCGAAATATAAATTAAAGTGAGGAAATCCAATGGGTTTATAATCAGAATTTGATTATATTGAATTTTATAAATAAATTATTTATAAAGAGATTAGAAGTTAATATAGCAGATCGAGTTGTAAATAAATTGTAACGAACTGGAATTCTCGACTCCGAAAATCAACACAAAACTACCATGTTGACTATTCTGACATCGGAAATACCTGATCATTAATAGATAGAAGTTAGAGGGTAAGAATAGATAAGATAGAAAATTAGAATAGAAGAAGAAGAACACAATCAGAAAGCACGAATCTCACAGCAGAATGAATAAAATATAATACATAACATAACTTTACAATAAAACAGTATATATATGTAGAATAGCATTATCAGAGTACAACACTTACACACAGCGGAAATAACAATAGATATAATCCTGAAGCCTCCTGCTTCAAGCTCCTCCAAATATATCTGTAAAGACCTGAACTACTTGACTGCCCGTACAAATTTGGGCACCCAAGAGTTTAGGGGAAACAAAACAAAATAAACTTTGGGTCAGTCATGGGACTGGTGTGAGTAAACTGAAGTCATTTGATTTAACTTTTCAAAATCCTTTTCAACAGAAAAGATAATCGTAAGACCGATCCACACATAAACATGGACGGTTTTTACCTTACGATAACCCAAACAGCTTTGGAAATCAATACTTCACTGATATTATAATAATGTCTAATCACAAGTAATTTACAATCTAGTAGAACGCTTGCATCTCACGTTCCACATATATAGTATACAAATCAAAATTGCGGGCGCTTATTGGAGATTGGATTCCAACTATGACAAGGTATGGGACCACCTGCCGATAGTCTATCTCTAGAGACGAATACACTGGGTTCAACAAGAACGTCTTGCAACCTGGCCCACACATGACCGGCCACTCATTTCTCTTGAGTGTATCGAATGTATACCACCAACGGTTGGGAGCTACCCACCGTTTCCCGAAAAGGGACAACATCGATAATAGATAAAGAATGAATTAGATTTTCTATAGATAGGTGATATACACCCTAATGGGAGTGACCAACTTAGCCATGCTGCCTGCCCGATTTCTGTCATTTCCCAATTGATGAAGCTTGAGGTCATAACGTATCTTTTGCAACACTGACCACCATTCACTTTGAATGTCACATCGTCATACCCGCCAAATCACAAATTGATTTCCCCCAAAATACCATGGGTATAAAGATAAGAGAAACGAATTCCTCCGCCACCAAACGTAAGTACGTTTGAAGAGATCAACTTACGCGATCCGTTAGATATATTTTGTCAGACATTCATCCATTCACATTTGTCCTGGGACTGGACAAACCGAAGGCACTATTCTGTAAACAGGATAGCCCTTGCATAACTCCGTCTTCAATTATCTTCATCATATTTGATCGCAACACTAACGTCCATACAAAGTGGTTTTCAGATAATGATTCTGATCCCGGTCTCTCCGTATTGACGACGGAAAAATGGTCAAAAACTTCGATAGTCAGTGATTTAACTATCAAAGAAAAATAGGTTTACAACCAACGATCTTATTTCTAGATAGAAATTCGATCGATCAATCATCAATCAACACTTATCTCTTTTAATTATATTAATCATTTATTTATTCATTTCCCATTTCTATATACTCAACATTTCTTATTTTCTAAATTTAGGAAATATACGTCATCAATCATTGGAAGACATTTCCATCTATGTTTCACGTATCACTGTCATTCCAGTATTCTTTCTCATCAACATTTCATTTTCTATGATTAGAAAATATCTCTGATTATATTTGAAAAATGTTTCCAAAATTTATTCATTTGATTTAAACAGATGTTTAAACAAAACATCACTAAGCCAATTTAAACCATTACACTCATTAACTAAATTCACTTAATCCATCTTCACTATCGAACCTTACCCATCCCTTAGTTAAAAACGAAGCTAATCAAGTTGGGGTAAAATTACCTCTCAGACCTTAACTGAACAATATTTCTAACCTTAAAATAGACAAAGTTCACTCTTTACAACTTTAGCAACTTCCTTACGTAACTCTC
Source organism: Allium sativum (assembly GCA_030737875.1). Classification (NCBI taxonomy): domain Eukaryota; kingdom Viridiplantae; phylum Streptophyta; class Magnoliopsida; order Asparagales; family Amaryllidaceae; genus Allium; species Allium sativum. Next base: position 669,890,813 of record CM060909.1, on the reverse strand, counting down.
AGATTCTATTTACGAATCCCTTTCTTTTATAGAAATCATTTTACTATAACGATAGTGTTATAATCCCATGTCTTTGAAATATAATAACTTAAATATACCTTTTAATTATTAATTTGAATAATTAAACAAAAACTAATTTATTTATAAATAAATCTCGATTTGAAAACGGAAAGTATATAGTACTTTCCCAAATTCGATATAATCGAATTTCAACTTACAATTCTCTCTCGAATAATCTCTATTCGATAACTCCTCTCGAATAACTATATTCGATTATCTCTCTTCGAATAAACTATATTCGATAACTCTTTCGTATAAATTACATTCGATAACCCTTTATTTCGAATAACTTATATTCGATAATCTTCTCTTCGAATGATTTACATTCGATTAACTTTCTTCGAATGATTTATATTCGATAAATCTCCTTTTGAATAAACTATATTCAATCAACTCCTTTATTTCTATTCGAATAAATTATTTATCATATAACTCCTTTGATTTAACTCATTTGGATTAACTCGGTTTGATTAACTCATCTTGACTAACTCAACTTGGTTAACTTACTTGATTAACTCAACTTATTTAACTCAACTTATTTAACTCCTATCTAATAACTAATATTCGATTAATTTATATTCGAATAACTATGTCTGTTTTGACTTTATTTCGAATGGCTAATATTCGATTTAACTCCATTCGCTTGACTCTAAATCGCAGCGATCACAATGGTTACGCCTGATTCCCTCAGGAAACATCCGACCGCCGTAGGCTACCTGCAGTCCTGCGAATTACGTTAGCAGTCGTACGAAATGGCAACACATCCTAAATAACTATGTTTGACTAACTCTATCTCAAATAACTATATTTGATCAACTCTAATTGAATCACTAATATTCAATTAATTCAAATTCGATTAACTATGTTCAGTTAACTCTAATTTGATTAATTCTAACTCTAATCGATTTACTCTAGCTGATTAACTCTAACTGATTAACTCCTTTGATTAACTCTATGTTTATTTAGTTTCAAATATCGATGTTGAAATAGATTCTTACTTCTCTATATAAGTCCTGACTTATATATTATATTTATCCAATGATAAACAGTTTATTTGATTTATAAAATATTATTTATAAATTTATCTTTTCAATCTATCTGTTAGAATAAATTCTATTTAAAATCTTTGCTTCAAATCCATATCATGTTATACCCGTGTGCGAAGCACGGGTCTAAACCTTTCAAATGTAAAATTCTCCTTTTATACAATTCTAGTTACTTTTCAAGTATTTTCTTTTATAATCTATACAAAATAAATCCCTTTTTGATAATTCTATTTATTCTATAAAATATTTTCTTTTTATGTAAAATCTATTGATTTTATAAGTAATTCCTTTGATAACCTAACTATTTCCTTTCTATTTATTTTACACATATTTCCTCTTTCTATTCTATTTATTTTCCAAATAAATATCCCTTTTCAATTTTATTTGTAAATAGTTTACAAATATTTCTTTCTCAATTCTATTTGTAAATGTTTTACAAATATTTCCCTTCAATTTTATCTATTTGAATAATAAATAAATATTCTTTTTAATCTATTCATTTTCTAAATAAATATTTTCCTTTTATAAAATCTTTTGATTTTATAAATATTTCTTTTTCAATATAACATTGAAAATTTCCTTTTTAACATTCCAGTATTCCTTATGGTATTTAACGTACCATATAACAATTATCAGTATCATTTCAACATACAAAATCAACAACAGACTTCATATCACATCATATAACACAATATATGAAAAAACAGTAAAATAAATGTTGAGGAACCCAGTTGGGTCCCTCCGACCTGTTTCCCTGCATCCACAGATGTTAAACAATAAAACTAACATCAAGTTCATTTTACTATGAAATATTCTGCTAAACAGAATCAATAGTTGACTTACGATTTATATCTATATCACTATTCATATTTTCAACCAACTGACTAGCAGTTCAACTAAATAGCCAATACACAACAAACAACCATTATTTATAAATTCTAAAACTATTTTATAAAAATATAAATTGAGTAGAGTTAGTGAGATTTACTCACATTGGACAGTTATTGTTATATAACGATAATTGGTCATTGAGTTGATTTAGGCGTTAAATTTCACCATAAATCCAAACGAGCTCCAATTCACTCCCGGTCAGTTCCATGGTGTAGCCGTCATCCATACGATCCCAATGGATCTTGTTTCGTTTGATTCTCATAAGGTATGATGAAGTTATGATTTTTACAAGCTATTATATAATTAATTTTCATTAACGTAAATAATTATATAATTATAACTTTAATTTAAATACTTAATCCATGTGTAAATAGCTTATTATTTATCTCCTCTTCCAAATTCAGTACGCTGACTCCTGTTATTTCCCAGTGGCATAACCATGGCTTCATACACCTCAATCTCCTTCCACCTTCCACGAAAACTGAAATCGCCACCACCATCGAACTCCTGTTTGAATCCTCTATCACCCAACATCAAAATCGTATAACTCGGCATAAGGAATCGAAATGCGTCGCCCACTCTTTTTCTCACTGTACACAAAAATAACGACACCATAAATGATGGAATCACCCAAAATTCGAGTACCAGGTGCGAAATCCCATCACCATCTCATCCGCGACAAACACTTCGGCTAACGCCTCCTCAAAAGCCAACGACGGCTAACCCTAGGTCCGCCGGCGAAGCAAAAAGAACGTTCGAACTCCAGTTGATGCATATCGATGTGAAGCTGAACACGTCAGGAGCTTAAAAACACTAATCTCATGATTTAATGATTTTTCTTTGAATTTTTATGGAATTTCAAACTTAGGTTTTCACTGTTGAAATTTCTTTCGGTGGCGGCTGTATGTTTTGACCGTGAATGAATTTCCGTTAGGGTTAGAAGGATTGTAGGGTATATATGTAGGAAAGATATATATTTTTATTGATTATTTTATCCGATTTTAATCAATCATTGATTGTATTTGGCTTCTAAAAATCCGTATGATCACATACGATACCCAAAAATCACGAAATTGGGCATGCAGCTATAGTTCGACATTGCTGAACCAACGAAACTAGTTTCATCGAATTCCGACCCCACTTGCTAACACAGCGTATTTTTAACCATCGAAATACTGACTGTTTTTCACATTAAAAATCCGTATGGCCACATACGGACTTCAAAAATCACGGAAATTTAAATCTAATAATAATTTAACATTGCGGATCCAACAAAATTAGTTTCGTCGAATTCTTAGGTCGTTTGAAAAACTGGCTATTTTTAAAGCCCTAAATAGACCATTTAAATATATAAATATATTTAAAAGCAATTAAATTTAATATTTAAAAATAAATATTACCGTATATATTCACAATAGAGTACCATACAGCTCCAATGGGATTTATAACTCGATATTTCAAAATTCCCAGTTATATCGATATTCGATTTATATATAAAATCCTTTTATAATATAAATATATATTTATATTTTTCAAGAGAATTCCATGGCGACTTTTCTAAAATTTAATTTGGACATAAATCAAAATCTACAAAATGAAATCCCAATTTTTCTCTTCCATTAGAAAAATATATTTCACTAGCTCATAATGTTTCTTGTTTCACAGAAATCCGATTTAAAACGAATCCTGTACATTCAGTTGAAGTTCAAATCGCCAAATAGCGAACTGTTGCGCCATTCCGAGCTCGATTTTAATTATATTATAATTATACGTTCAAACTGCCATTCAAATAATATATTCGTTATTCTAATTAAATTCAAAACCGAATTAAATATCATTGATGATCCAATTCACACCATTTTGTGAATTCCACTATTTCTGACTATTTAAGAAATTATATATATATTACTATATTATTTATTTAATTAAATATTCAATATTATTTAATTCTGGTCATTTTAAATAAGCAGACCATTATTTAAATAATTAAATAAATTACTTATACACTGTAAAAATACGGGTCGTTACATAAATTTATAACTGAATTATGAAAAAAGGCGACGAATAGGGATAATCAGAACTATTGAGTGAGATTGGGAAATTGGTTTAAAATAGATTAAAATATTTTAGAAGGGAGTTGAAATTAAATTATCAGCAAAGTTTAAAGTTTATATCTAATTATAATTAAAACGAACTCGCCGCAGCGCGGTAGTTCGTAAATTGGCATTCCGAACTTCAATTGAGTATACACGACTCAATTTAAGTCGAAATTCTTCGAAACAAAAATCGTCGGGACCGTTGGAATGATAGTTTTCTAACGGAAGAAAAATCTGAATTTCGTCTTATAGATTTTGAGTTATGTCAAAGTCAAATTTTCAAAAAAACAGCGTCAAAATCGTTTAAAAACCATAATGGTTTATATAAATAAATATAAGGATTTTAAGTAAATAAAATCTGAATTTCCATTAAAAAAATCCGGACTTGAGTTGTAAAATAAATACGAACTCAAGTTGTGTAAATAAAATGATTTTTGAAACAAAAATCAGATTTTAAATTATTGAATAGAATTAACTAATTAGAAGAAAAATTAGTTAATGAACCTTTGGCTTGAATTGGACAATGGATAAGTGAATGGGGTTTGTAATTCATATTCGAAATCGAATATGGAAATTGAATTGAAAATGGAATTAAAATGGGTTTATAAGCAAGTAAATATTTGTATTTGAACATGATATGTTCAAATAGAAAGTGGAATAGGCAAAGGAGCTAATTAGAGAATTAATTAGCGAATTGAATTAAAATGGCCAGATTAAGTTGGAATAAAATGTAAATGGACATATATGGGTTAGACAGGTATGGAATGAAGTATATGAAGATTATAATTTATGTGCCCGACAAAAAGGTGCACGTTTAAATTCCATATGAGCTTTTATGCACCGAATCGGCAAGCCACTTGGCTTTTTGATTTTCTTTTTGAATGGAAAAGGCCTAGAGAGGTGAGTTGAGGTTTGAACTATTTGCCGGTATAAAGGAGGTTATGGTGAATTTTTCTAGAAATCTAAGGAGTTAGAATATCTTTAAGAAGATTTGATAATTAGGAATCGATATATCGATATATATATATATATAATTCGATAATGAAATGAAATAAAAATAATGTTACAAACAAAAAGGAAATCAATAAATTTAATCTGATAAAAATAGAAAGAGAAACGTTTGCGGTTTAAAAAATGAATAATTGGTTTTATGATGTTGATTAATCAAGGTAAGTGGTCTTGTCTATTTTGAAGTTAAAGATGTTATTCAGTCAAGGTCTGAGAGGTAATTATACCCCAACTTGATTTATTTCATTACTAACTGATAAACAGCAAGATTTAGTCTCAAAGAGAGATGTTTAAAGAGTCTAGTTGAATGCAGTATTTTGGGTTGTTGTAACGATGTTTTATACAACATTCGTTTTAACCCAAGTAAGTGGAAATTTGGAAATATAATAATAAATATTTCATGAGTATAGAAATAAATGGATGGTCGTGGAAGTGATAAGTAATTGGAATGTTTTCCAATTATAAACAAAATATATTTTTTAAGTATAGAAAATAAAAGAAGGCGATATAAGGAAATGTTTTCCAAATAGCATAAGAGGTCAAGATGATTATCTAAAATATTGTGTTAAAGAATATGGATAAGAAATAGAGAAGTGTTTTAATTAATGAAATATTAATTAAAGGGCTCAGTGATTTGCTTGATGCTTTTTTTAAATGTTTATTTTTCTTCGATAGTTAGATAACCGACTATCGAAGTGTTTGCCAATATCGTTGTCAATATGGAGAGACCGGTTGGATTATTATTCCGTGAACCACTCCGTATTGGCTGTAGCATAGCGAATCAGAATATATGAAGATAATCGAAGACGGAGTAAAGTGCAAGGACTTTTTCTATTAATAGAAATTGTGCCTTCGGTTTCGTTCAGTCCCAGAACAAAGTGTATGGACGAATGTTTGACAGAGTATTTCCAATTATCGCATATGTTCGTTTGTATAGATATATATGGTGGTAGAGAATTTATTCTCTTGGCATAATATCCAGAATATATTTGTGCAAATCAATTAGTGATTAATGGATCAGACAATGTGGCATTCAAAGTGATTTTTTTTATCAATGAATGATAAGCAAGCGTAGCCTCAGGCCTCAACAACCGGGAAATGACAAAAATCGGGCAGGCAGCATGGCTACGTGGGTAGCTTCCATTAGGGTGTATTATCACCTATCTAGTGAAATTCATTTAGTCCCTTATTCTATTCGATGCTATCCCATTCGGGAAAACGGTTGTTGATCCTAATCGTTGGTGAAATACATTAGATACACTCAAGCGAAATGAGTGGTCGGTCATGTGTGGCCGGGTTGCAAGACGTTCTTGTTGAACCCATTGTATTTCTCTCTAGAGATACACTATCGGAAGGTGGTTCCATACCTAGTCATAGTCAGAATCCAATCTCCAAAAAGCGCCCTCTGGTTTTTGATTTTATATTATATATGGAGTGCGAGATGCAAGCGTTCCGCTAGATTGTTATTTATTTGATTTAGACACTATTATAATATCACTGGACTTTCATATCAAAGTGTTTTGGGTTATAGTAAGGTAAAACCCATCTGTGTTTATGTGTGGGCTGGCCTTACTATTATCTTTTCTTTCGAAAGGATTTTGAAAGTTAAACAAATGGTTGGAGTTTACTCACACCGGTCTCATGACTGACCCAGAGTTTATTTTGTATGTTTTCCGTTAACTCTTGGGTGCCCAAATTTGTAAGGGCAGTCAAGTAGTCGGGATTTTACAGATTCACTTGGAGGAGTTTGAAGTAGGAGTCTTCACCGGTTAGCTATAGACAATCATATATTTCGCTATGCACCATGTTTATATCTGGAAACAGGTGTTTATAACTGTTTCAGAAATAGCTGTTGTGCTCTGATGATGGTATGTATATAAAGTTACCGAATTTTATTTCAAAGTTTACGTTACCTAATATATTTTATTCGTTCCGCCGTGAGTTTGTGATCTTCGTTTTCTTCTATTCTAATATTTCTTTCTTTCTATTTCTCATCCTCTAACTTCTTTCTAATAATGATTCGTATTTCTGTGCAATTTGAGTTGGATGTGTGGTGTTACTAGTCAACTCAGATAGTACGGATTTGCAGGCCATTACAGTTGGTATCAGAGCTTAGGTTGAGTGAATACCTAGGTTGTGATGGGGTTGTGCTCATTAGAGATAGGATCATTAGTGCCCTAGAATGAGTTAAGTGTATGTGTACGAGAAAGCGTATTTGTTAATTTATATAAAAGTTGTTTTATATTGTTTTGGCTAGTCTGGTTAGTGGTTTATGAATTCTGATCGAATCATGGGACCCCACGAAGTCGATATGAATTTCTAAATACTTGAACAGAGCAATTTGACATTGTATAATTGGGTAAATGAAATAATTTTACACAAAATTCTATTTTGATATAGAAGGAATAATTTTCTGAAATTATAGTAATATATGGATGTGTTGGTTGTTATAATTATAATCAAATGAGATTATAAAAATGAATTGGTTATATATAACCAAATATAAATTGTACAAGAATGAAATATACATATGAGATGGATTAAAATTAAATTCAAACCAGAATTTGAAATTTTAAATCCTGGGAAATTGGAAAATATATTTTTTGAAGTATATTAAAATAATATAGATTTGTTTTGGAAGGATTTTTGAATAAAAATCATTTTGAATGGGTTTTGAAATTTTTAAAGCACTGAACTCACATAAGTGGCTGGAAAATAGTTCTAATTCTGATGATGACAGCCGCATCATCAGTGTTCATTTTCGAGTTTCTAAGTGATGAATTGCTACCTTAGAAAATTTTTGGTGGAAATTTGTTCAAAAGAAAACAAGTTGTTTTGAAAAATTCAATGTTTTGAATTTGAGGTGGATATAAATATATACATATATTTATAGGATTTCAAAGGATTTGAAATGAAAACCCGGGTATTTGAATTCTAGAAATTATATTTAACTTAAGCAAGTTAAATAAATCAAGATGAATAAATTGATTAAAATAAATTTGAATGAATTTAAACTAAATACGAATTGGATATGAATATATTAGTTGTAAATCATTTAGATTAATTGAATGAAAGCATATATGATCTGCAATGTAAATAGAAACTAAAGTTTTGGTAGAACTAAATATGTTGAAATATGAAGAGTTGAGTTTCAACATACGTGAATTTTTGAAATGTTAAATAGGTTTGTGCTATTTTCCTACCTTAGTAATTTCGAGGACGAAATTCTTTTAAAGGGGAAAGTATGTAACGACCCGAATTTCCAAACAAATTATTTTTAAATTTTAATATCGTTTTAATTATTGAGTCGATAATATAAATAAATTTTTATATTAAGTTATCGATTTCAATTTAATAGCGAATATATTAAATTATCATAATATGAAATATAATGGAAATCGAAGTTAAAAACTGAATCAAAATGATTCAGATGATAAATAAGAATTTTATTTGACTATAGACGATAATACTAAATTATTATCAAGAAATTGATTTGTTAATAAATATAAATTGTATTAAATAAATTTATTATGGTTATTTTATAAAAATACGTTCAAATTAAAATTTAGAATATATTCTGTTGAACTCAGAAGATCGTTGTCACATTTAGGAGTCGGTCAATATGCTAAAATAGCAGTTCGTGATTTAAATTAATGGACCCCGAGATATTTAATTGTGGATAGGATCAAAATCAAATCGGTATCTATTTAAAAAGAATTAAAATCTTTTTAAATCAAATCATACTTTAATGGAATGTACTTCAGCCTAAAACCTATATGTACCATCGGCAGATTAATTTCCTTGGGAACTAAGTATTCATTTTCTATATAACACGCACCCATCTGTTTAATTCTATTCATTTTCCTTCTGGGAAAAACATTTCGATTGAAGCTAAATTGGAAATGGTCACTCTTCTTTCTTCATTCAAAAAAAATCCATACAGATCTATCTTATCATGCTTCCATCTTCTATAAACTAAAATTGCGCCCGTCTTCCTTGATTTCTCAGAATTGAATCAGCCTCAACGCAAGATTTCAAAGCCGTGCACCTATGTCTTAGCTCGACCGATATTCTGCAACTCGATCTCGAGAATAGGGTTTAAAACTTCAATTTTTTTTGCGTGATGCAATGTATATTGGGTTGTTCACGTCTTCAGCTATCAGCCTAGGGCTGACCGTCGATTGTGTTATGAGATGTCGAGAGTGGAATTGAGGGCCTGGATGAACTCGTAATGGGAAGCAGTAGCAAACGTCCAGGTTTCGGAACCTCCACTGACTTGAGGCGATTTCCATCCTTATGTACAGAGGCAAATTAAAAGAGAGCATCGCGATCTAATGTAGCTACAATTTAGGGTTATGGGGTTTGTGAGTTTGGGCATCGATCTACGTGTTCGGATGTGGCGGTAGAAATGTCAGCGAAGAGGGAGAGAATGAGACTGTTTTGGTCCTGGTTTTGTGAAGAATCTGGTGCGATCAATTAATTGTTGTGTTCGACTTTTACACAGCGGTACCAGTACCTATGTTCAGTACAATGCAGAGGTTGTTTAGTGATTGATTTATACGTTCCTGGAGTTGTGTTGTTCATCAGAAAGGGAAGCTATGGTCAGAAGTAGAGTTATCTGGAATAAGTGTGAGGTGTTGAACGGTTTTGAGGCATTGATTGTCAAAGGACTTAAATGGGTCAACCTCGGCTTAAATAGCAGGAAGGAATTCAAATTTTCAATTGGGTGAAAGGGGAAGTATTGGTAGGATTGTGGTTGTGCATTTACTTGTTTCATGGGAGGTCAATAGTTTGATCTTTCTTATGGTAATTAAGGTAATTATTTTTAAGTTAGTAATTATTTTTTATTTTTATTTTATTTTAAATGGTTCGATGGGTTATATAATGAACACCATATTACATGATTTAAGATTTAATTGAGTGGGAGTCAAGCGAGAAATTAATAGCCACGAATTTACATAAGCTGGAATTTTAAATTGAATTCAGAATGGATTGCATTAAAATAAGGTGAGTAAATCTTGCTCAATTTATTATTTAGAATTATTTTTAGTCGTTAAAAATAATTGATGGTTGTTTGGTTGCATTAAAATATTATTGTGGCTATTATAAATATATATTAGTTATTTAGGATTGGCGTTTGTGGCTATTATTATATATATATTAGTGGTTGGATTCCCGCAGTATCATTAGCAGATGATCCTATACGCCCCACGCTCTGATAGTGGATGACCTTCTATACCACGATATCCTGCCACGAAGCAGGATGGGTATTATTTCTGTTAGCTAGCGTCTGTGGATGCAGGAAAACAGGTTGGAGGAATCCGATTGGATTCCTCAAAAATATTATTAGTTGTTTGTTTCACATATATTACCATATATGATGTGGTGGAAAATATGTGTTTGATAATTGGTTGTTTTTTATTGGTAAAATGTCACTGGCCCTAAATGTTGATTTAAATAAAATATCGTAAAATGATATTTAGAGATTTAAAAGGGAAATCTATTTTTCTAAAAATAGAAATGGGGAAATCATTTTAAAGAAATAAACGATGGAATTTATTCTGATGTTCATAATATAAATTGAACTAAAATAAATCCGTAAGGATTTTTGATTTTGAATTCGATTAATTCGAATTTATTTAAATAGAAGTTAAATTGAATATGAAAATAAATTGGGTGTTATATATAGAAGTTATTATAAATAGAAATTTCCAAAATAAGATTTTGGTTTTAAGTAGATTTCGAAATAGACTTGTTTAAATATAAAACAAGGAAATTTATAAAATGGTGTTTATAAATATAATGAATTAATTATTGAGAGATAATTTGAATATTTAAATTCAAATATGAATTTAAAAATATGAAATCATTCGAAAGGGAACAACGGGTTTTCTTTTAAGTCCGCAATTCGGATATCAAAGGGATGGGGTTTCAAATAGAATTATAAAAAGGGAACTTGTTTAAATATATGAAAGAAGGAAGTTGAATTTATAAATAGTGTTATAAATTTGGTGAAATAAATTATCATTTGGATAATTTAAACCATTTAAATTCAAATAGGAATTTAAAAGTAAATTGGGAAGTGTTTTGAAATAGAACGATAAATTTTATTCTGGAATTCGGAATATAAATTAAAGTGAGGAAAATCTAAAGGGTTTATTATCAGAATTTGATTATATTGAATTTTATAAATAAATTATTTATAAAGGGATTAGAAGTTAATATAGCAGATCGAGTTGTAAATAAATTTATAACTGAATTATGAAAAAAAATGACGATTAGGGATAATCAGAACTATTGAGTGAGATTGGGAAATTGGTTTAAAATAGATTAAAATATTTTAGAAGGGAGTTGAAATTCATTTATCAACAAAGTTTAAAGTTTATATTTAATTATAATTAAAATGAACTCGCCCAGCGCAGCAGTTCGTAAATTGGCGTTCCGAACTTCAATTGAGTATACAGGACTCAATTTAAGTCGGAATTCTTCAAAACAAGAATCGTCAGGTTCGTTGGAATGATAGTTTTCTAATGGAAGAGAAAAATCTGAATTTCATCTTATAGATTTTGAGTTATGTCAAAATCAAATTTTCAGAAAAGCAGCGCCAAAATCATTTAAAAACCATAATGGTTTATATAAATAAATATAAGGATTTTAAGTAAATAAAATCCGAATTTCCAATAGAAAAATCCGGACTTGAGTTGTAAAATAAATACGAACTCAAGTTGTGTATATAAAATGATTTTTGAAACAAAAATCAGATTTTAATTATTGGATAGAATTAACTAATTAGAAGAAAAATTAGTTAATGAACCTTTGGTTGAATTGGACAATGGATAAGTGAATGGGGTTTGTAATTCATATTCATAATCGAATATGGAAATTGAATTGAAAATGGAATTCAAATGGGTTTATAAGCAAGTAAATACTTGTATTTTAACATGATATGTTCAAATAGAAAGTAGAATTGGCAAAGGAACTAATTAGAGAATTAATCAGCGAATTGAATTAAAATGGCAAGATTAAATTGGAATAAAATGTAAATGGACGTATATGGGTTAGACAGGTATGGAATGAAGTATATGAAGATTATAATTTGTGTGCTCGACAAAAAGGTACACGTTTAAATTCCGTATGAGATTTTGTGCGCCGAATCGGAAAGCCACTTGGCTTTTTGATTTTCTTTTTGAATGGAAACGGCCTAGAGAGGCGAGTTGAGGTTTGAACTATTTGTCGGTACAAAGGAGGTTATGGCGAATTTTTTCGGAAATCTAAGGAGTTAGATTACTTTTAAGAAGATTTGATAATTAGGAATTAATATATCGATATATATATATATATAATTCAATAATGAAACAAAATAAAAATAGAATGTTATAAACAAAAAGGAAATCAATAAATTTAATCTGATAAAAATAGAAAGAGAAACGTATGCGGGTTTAAAATGAATAATATGTTTTATGATGTTGATTATTCGAGGTAAGTGGTCTTGTCTATTTTGAAGTTAAAGATGTTATTCAGTCAAGGTCTGAGAGGTAATTATACCCCAACTTGATTGATTTCATTACTATCTGATAAACAGCAAGATTCAATCTCAAAGAGATATGTTTAAAGAGTTTAGTTGAATGCAGTATTTTGGTTTGCTATAACGATGTTTTATACAACATTCGTTTTAACCCAAGTAAGTGGAAATTTGGAAATATAATAACAAATATTTCCTGAGTATAGAAATAAATGGATGGTCGTGGAAGAGATAAGTAATTGGAATGTTTTCCAATTATAAATAGAATATATTTTCTAAGTATAGAAAATAAAAGAAGGCAATATAAGGAAATGTTTTCCAAATAGCGTAAGAGGTCAAGATGATTATCGAAAATATCATGTTAACGAATATGGATAAAGAAATGGAGAAGTGTTTTAATTAATGAATTATTAATTAAAGGGCTCAGTGATTTGTTTGATGCTTTGGTTGAATGTTTGTTTTTCTTCGATTGTTAAATAACCGACTACGAAGTGTTTGCCAATATCGTTGTCAATATAGAGAGACCGGTTGGATTATTATCCGTGAACCACTCTGTATTGGTAGTAGCGTTGCAAATCAGATTATATGAAGATAATCGAAGACAAAGTAAAGGGCAAGGACTTTTTCTATTAATAGAAATTGTGCCTTCGGTTTTGTTCAGTCCCAGAATGAAGTGTACGGACGAATGTCTGACAGAGTATTTCCAATGATCGCATATGTTGGTCTATAGATATATATGGTGGCGGAGAATTTATTCCCTTTGCATAATATCCAGAATATATTTGTGCAAATCAATTAGTGATTAACGGATCTAACAATGTGGCATTCAAAGTGATTTGTGTTATCAATGAATGATAAGTAAGCGTAGCCTCAGGCCTAAACAACCGGGAAATGACAAAAATCGGGCAGGCAGCATGGCTATGTAGGTAGCTTCCATTAAGGTGTATTATCACCTATCTAGAGAAATTAATTTAATCCCTTATTCTATTCGATGTTGTCCCATTCGAGAAAACGGTTACTAATCCCAACCGTTGGTGAAATACATTCGATACACTCAAGCAAAATTAGTGGTCGGTCATGTGTGGCCGGGTTGCAAGACGTTCTTGTTGAACCCATTGTATTCCTATCTAGAGATACACTATTGGAAGGTGGTTCCATACCTTGTCATAGTCGGGAATCCAATTTCAATAAGCACCCTGCGGTTTTTGATTTTATATTATATATGGAGCGTGAGATGTAAGCATTCCGCTAGATTGTTATTTATTTTATTTAGACACTATTATAATATCACTGGACTTTCGTATCAAAGTGTTTTGGGTTATAGTAAGGAAAAAACACCCATGTTTATGTGTGGGCTTGTCTTACTATTATATTTTCTTTCGAAAGGATTTTGAAAGTTAAACAAATGGTTGGAGTTTACTCACACCAGTCCCATGACTGACCCAGAGTTTATTTTGTTTGTTTTCCGTAAACTCTTGGGTGCCCAAATTTATACGGGCAGTCAAGTAGTCGGGATTTTACAGATTCACTTGGAGGAGTTTGAAGAAGGAGGCTTCACCAGTTAGCTATAGACTTTCAAATATTCCGCTATGTACCATGTTTATATCTGGAAATAGGTATTTATAACTGTTCCAGAAATAGCTGTTGTGCTCTGATGATGGTATGTATATAAAGTTACCGAATTGTATTTCAAAGTTTATGTTACCTAATATATTCTATTCGTTCCGCTGTGAGTTTGTGATCTACGTTTTCTTCTATTCTAATATTTCTTTCTTTCTATTTCTCATCCTCTAACTTCTTTCTAATAATGATTCGTATTTCTGTGCACTTTGGGTTGGACATGTGGTGTTATTAGTCAATTCAGATAGTACGGATTTGCGGGCCATTACAATTTCCTCAAACGTAATTCGGTTAATGGCAGAGAAGGGCACTTCTCTTAGCTTAACACTAGAATATTTTTGTGGACATTAATTAGTGATATCTGGTTAATTTCACGATATGGTATTCAAAGTGAATGATGACCAGGTGATCTGAAATGGTAATTTTAAACCTCAAGACTCACTACTGGAAAATGACAAAAATCGAGCAGGCAACATGACTTTGTGGGTCGCCACCATTAGAGTATATTGTCACCATCTAGAGAATATTAATATTTTTTTACTTCTTTTCATTTCTGTATCTCCCGAGAATGGTTATGTTGGATCCAACCATAGGTGACAATATATTTGATACACTCAAGAGAAATGAGTGGTTAGCCATGTGTTGGCCGAGTTGCAAGACGTTCTTGTTGAATCCAGTGTATTCCTCTATAGAGATACATTATTGGTAGGTGGTTCCATACCTTGTCATAGTCAGAATCCAATCTACGATAAGCGCCCGCAGTTTTTGATTGTACACTATTTATGTGGAGCGTGAGATACAAGCGTTCTGCTAGATTCTATTTATTTGTACTTAGACACTATTATAATATAACGATAAGGTATTGATTTCAAAAAATGGTTTGGGTTATCGTAAGTTAAAAACCGTCCGTGTTTATGTGTGGACTGGTCTTACAATTATCCTTTTCTTTCAAAAGGAGTTTTAAATTTTAAAATCAAGTTGGATTCTACTAATAATTTAGTGAGTTTTTTCTCATGCTGGTTCACTAGACTGACCTGTGTGTTTGTAATGCTCGGGTCAAACAGAGTTAGTCGGGCTGAGTCGTACAAGTTCAGGGTAAGACGATACGACCTTCAGGAGACAAGACGGAGGAGTTCAGATGTATAATATATCATTCCGCTGTGTGTTGTAAACGAGGACAGACTATTATAACTATCCAGACATACTCTGGTAATTGTAAGTACAATTTCAAGTTTTTAAATAAAGGTTTATTTCTGTATTATATTTTATTCCACTGTGATGTGAGACTACGTGTATTGTGTTTAGTTGTTCTTCTTCTTTTTCTTCTATTCTGATATTTATTTCTTTCTTATCTCACCCTCTAACTTCTTTCTTTAACATTCTGGATTTTCGGTACTCGAGTTTGGATACAGGATATATTTGTGTCAAAAATTCGAGCATCGGTTTTTTTGGTTCGTTACAAATAGTTTCATATATATGCGCACTTATTCACAATAAGTGCAGAATTTATTGCACCTATTTTTCCTTTTTCATTACCTGCAATACACTATGTGAATAATTGCATATATGCCTACACTTATTCACAATAAGTACAGACATTTTTTATAACAACCAAAAAATTTAATAAAGAAATTTGATTAAAATATTAATAAAATGAATATTAATTTGAAAAATATTGGGAAATGGGCAATGAGATTGCGCCATTGGGTCTATAATGAAATTCAAGCTAAGATAGACATTTAGTTTGCTAAAATCAGACTTATATTGAAGAAGATACAAAAGAAAGAAGTTTGAAAATCAAAATTTGAAATTTGAATAAACAACAAAGTAATATATAATAAATTAAGCCGCAAATCATGATTAGCTCGGGCAACCCAGACTCTAGCTGGGTAGACCCGGGGTCGACCCAGACCGCATGGGTCGACCTAACAGTAGAATGGCTTGACCAATCTAGAAATATACACAACCCGGTGTGCACGTTTCTGGTGTGATTCGGATGGCTTCGGGTGCGTTTTTTGGAGAGTTCTTCCGATTTAATAGCCCAAGTTTTTAACCTAAAATCTGGATATCCAAAATCCCCTGGAACTATTATAAATATAGCTCCAAACCTAACCTATTTCTCCCTACTCCATTTCCTCCATTCTCTGCCTCCACATTAAACAATCTTCTTCTTAAATAATTTTAATGGAGTTCTAAGGCTTGGATTTGCACGTATTTTTGGAGAATATTTATAAATAAAGATTTTGTATCGAGGCTTAGTCAGAATTGCTTAAATTTTTTGAGTACTTTTAGTAATTACAAGATTCAATATAAATTGGGGTTTATTTTTTTATAGTATAATAATTGTTAATTTCTTCTGATTTTTGTTTTCTTTTCCATAAATAATCTATGTACATCTAATTACTTCATCTTTCCTTTCTTCTGTCTATTTCAATAATGTATTTTGTTACTGTAGATTTATTCACCTCATCTTTATCTCTTTCCTTTGTGTGTAATTTTACTACAGTTCAGATTAAGCTTTGTTTTATTTCAGATCTGTTCTTATTTATCTAAGCCTAGGCCATTAACCTTTCTACTTTTACGTCGAGTTTATGCCTTCATGAGCCTAAACCGTTATTCCTTTTTGCATAGCACAATTTGGGGTAAAAATATGGATTTGTCAATAAAGGCGCATTTGGAAAAAATATGAATTTTGTATAAAAAAGGATAAATTAGGCTTATTAGAATTATGCAATAAAGGGATAATTGAACTGTAAATTTGATTAACTGAATAAATACATTTTGGATAGATGCTAAATAGCGGGGGTTGGGTTGTACAATGAAATGAAAAAAAGTGATGTTTATAAACAACTTTAAATTGAAATTTACATGCAACCTATAATATAATGAAAAGTTACATGAAGGAAGTAGGCTTATTAATAAACTTAAGATTGGTGTTAATTTTAAAATAAACAAATTCATAAGCATGAGTAGTAGTGGTCCACTCCGGAGCATAGCCAATTAGGGAAAATAAGTGGCTTGTTAAGAACAATGTGTAGTAGGAGTCAATTCCGCCGGCGATGGTTGATTAGGGAAAACAAGGGAATTGTAGTAATGGTCTGTTCCGACAGCAAAGGTAGGTTGATTAGGGAAAATAAGAGGCCAATTAAAATAATTAATTTGTAGTGACCTTGTAGTTTGTTGACAATTCTATGGGTGTTTGGGGTAGTTAGGCGGTCAGAAATAATTCTATGGTGGCCTTGACGCTCGTAAATTAAATTAGGGACTAAGGATAGGGGTGACTTATGTCAAATTGCATTTTTGGTTGGGGATCTGTAACACTCGGTATTTCTTTTTATCACACTACACCGAGGTGTCACGAGGAGGCGAAGAAACGCTTATATTGTACTGGGTAGTAAGGGGACCAAACGAGGTGGGTACGGGAGTGTTTCGGCGGGCCATTGACCATGCATCACATCGATTAGGGAAGATAAGACATTGTGATGCTGGTTAATTATGCTATGTTCTTAGAGCTAATGGATCGGGTTTGATAAACTCGAGACCATAGTCGGCATAGGTTATCACAATTGTGATTTAGGAGTTCAACGATGGGTAGGATAAGGTTATATCCTGTTTTATGAGTTGTAGCAAGCGGTATAGAAATCGGGTAAATTGACAATCAACTATGTTTTTTCCTACCTTACTGTTCTTATTTACTGTATTGAGATTTAAATTATTATCCCGTCCATATTTCCTCTTTTATCACTCATGCTAGTAATTACTGAACTCACTAGACCTTATATTTGGCTTGTTTTCTTTCTCTCTTCTTCCTTCCTTTTCCCACTCCAAGGTTCTCAAGGTGGAGGATCTAGTAGCTGATAGAGTTTTTGCCCAGCTTGGCCCATTGGAGATTCTCATTTGTCTTGTTCTCTTCTTTTACATGTACCTTTCCATGTTTGGTACATTTCTATATTTGACCTTTAGAGGAAATATTTTTATTTGGGTACTATGATAATGTTACTATTGTGAGACAACTATGGTTTTTATGATCTATGGTGTAATGACACTTTCTATTCAGCTTTAAATAAAATTTACATTTCCACTGTGATTTTCATATGTTGTCTTATAATTTAGTCTCTGTGATATTATTTTATACTTAAGCGCTTCATATTTCTTAATGGAATCCTCATATGGGTAACGTTAAGAAATGCGGGGTGTTACATTTGGTATCATAGCTTAAACCTACAAGATCTCTAATTTTTTTTTAAATAAAGAGTCTTTCAAAGAAAAGTGTTTTCAAAATAAAAACGTTTTTTAAAAATATCCCCTTAAGTCAATTACAATATTCCTTTGACTTTGTTCCTGAATCCTTCTCTGTTTTCATTTCGTGGCATGTATGGGGTTCCCAATTTTCCTAAGGGTATCCCCATTTCGACTTAGTTCCGTAAGCACATGGAAGCTACAACACAAGCTGAAAGGAAAGAGAATTCTTCAGCTCCCACACCAGCCTGGCTCCTCCTAACCCACCACCAACGATTGATTTCTTTAAGCTTTGCAAAGATTTCACTAATTTCGGCAGCAAGAACTTCCTTAGTTCAGAGACTTTAGTTGAGCCCCGCGCTTGGCTTAGGAATACCGAGCTCATATTTGGACTTTTGGAGCTTGATGATATGAGGAGAGTTTGGTTAGCTGCATGGAAATCGAAGGCGAGACATTGTATTGGTGGGAGATGGCTGAGGCATAGCGTGGAATGACTTTTCGAAGAGGTTTAGAAGGAAGTTTCTTTCTTAGGTGGACGAGGGCATGCAATTGGAAAATTTTCGAGTACTGAGACAGGGTGATATTTTTGTAAAGGAATACGTTAATCAGTTAAATGAGCTTTCTAGGTTTAGGATGATTTGGTGAATACGGCTCATAAGAAGGTTATGAGATTTGCTAAGGGTCTGAACAACCTCTGCAGGGACTTGCCATGACTCATATTCTGATGCATGCTAAGTTCAAGAATCTTGTTGAGATGGAACTTATGCATGAGGAAGGGAAAGGTGATACAATGGAAAGTAAATCTGAGGTGGTTAAGGATAATTTTAGAAAAAAGAAATGGTGGCCTAAGAAAGTGTAACAACTCGGAAAATCAAAACCAATTTAAAATTTTTATTTTAGCTATTTTATTTAATTTTGAATAGTTAAAATAATTTATTTTAAATAATAATGAATAAAAATTCATTTAAGTCGAAGTTAGAACGAATATATTTATTTTAATTTAAAAGGAGTTGGAAATAGCGCGGCAGTTTGAAAATTTGAATTTGAACTTTGACTGATTGTACAGGATGCAAAATAAACTAGATTTTAGTGAAACCAAAAGTATTTAAATCTTTTTAAGAATATCTTTCCAATGAATCCGAAAAATTGAAATTTCATAGCCAGAATCAAAAGTTATGGTTAATTGAATACTCAGAATCGTCGCTATGAAATTTAATATAATATATAGGCCCTATAAATAGCCATTTTGCAAATGACCTCCATTTTTGACGAAACCACCCTGGTTGGATCCGGAATGTCAAATTATTGCAGGATTCCAATTTTCATAATTTTTGGAATTAATATGTGAGCGTGGCAAATGAACATGTGTTTTGTCAATTTTAGTCAATTTGGATCGACCAGAAAATGGCCATTTTTTAAACGGTCTCCAAATTCGATAAAATTAATTTTGTTAGGACCATATCATCAAAACATAGCGAGATTTATTTTTCAGGAATTTTAGGAGTCAGTATGTGTAACAACCCAATTTTCGAACACCTCAGAAGTTGTATCATTATATAAAAATAAAAGATAGATAGAAGATAAAACTACAGAAAACATCAGAATCTCACAGCGGAACTTGATCATAACAACCCAAAATATTACATATCATAAGTCAAGTACATTGGAGTACTTCATACATACGGATACATTTCATCACAAATTACATACTTAACATTTGTGATACTAACTTGTAGATAATTATACATAACATAATGGATGAAACAACTTGCAGATAATTATACATAGATAAGCCAACATTCAGATCCTTCCCATCCAACTACTTCAAAAGTTAAGTCAAGACCTGGATCACTTGTCTACTCATAACAAGTGTTATAAGTACCCAAGAGTTTAAAGAAAACACAGAAAAATAAACTTTGGGTCAGTCAAGGAGTGGTGTGAGAAAACGATTTTAAAACAAGTTTAAGAAATAAAATCATACTCATAAGACCACGCCGTAAATACGGAATGGGTTTTTATCCTATGAGAGTCAAAAACAGTTTATATATTTAAACCAGATATTATGATAATGTCTAGGGTTTCCACAATAATTTAGAATCTAGTAGAAATGCTTTCATCTCACATTCTACATATATAGTATACAAACAAAACCGTTTAATGCTTATGGTAAATGGATTTCCAACTATGACAAGGTATGGAACCACCTTCCGATAGTGTACCTCTAGAGAGGAATACACTGGGTTCAACAAGAACTTCTTGTAACCCGACCACTCATTTCTCTTGAGTGTATCGAATGTATATCACCAATGGTTGTGTACGGCAACCATTTCCCGAATGGGACAGCATTGAAAGCATAAGAACAGAAGGAATATCTCTAGATAGGTTATAATGCACCCTAATGGGAGCTACCCACATAGCCATGTTGCTTGCCCGATTTTTGTCATTTCCTGGTTGTGAAGCTTGAAGCTAAACTTACCCTGACACATACTTTTTATTTGCTTTGAATGTCACATCGTCAAACCCGCTAATTTTCTAATTGAATTTTACAAAAATATATTTCAAGTATAAAGCAAGAGAAAAGAATTCCTCTTCCACTCATAACTATGTTTGAAAAGATCAATGTATTTGATTAGTTAGGATTACTCTGTCAGACGTTCGTCCATACAAGTTGCCCTGGGACAGGAAAAACTGAAGACATTATTTTATAAAACCATCTTTGGCAATTTCTACCTAGGATTTTTAAAACAATTCTTGCATAACTCCGTCATTTATTATCCTTGATAATCTTTGACTTACAACGTAGAAATCGAATTGAAGTGGAATATTTATTCCGGTCTCTTTGGAACGATATACATAATGTCCTTTACAGTTGATATTTAATTATCAACTTAACATGATTTTTATTTCAGTTTACATATCCTTAAATTTTGAACAAATAAAGTGTGTGCGTCACACATGGTATTCTATATCGTTTGTCATTTGTGTTTGTACCATGTTTAGTATTTTTGTTCTTCTTGTAAATTATTTTCTTACTTCTAGTTTACAATAAATAAATGAACTTTATAATTTATTAAATTTATTTCTTTTACATTACAAATTTCAACTCGTTGACCTTCTACAGTCAAGTTATGCACTTCGCAATTCTGCTATTGTCTTCTTCCATTTGTCTACGATATTTTTAAATAAAACTTCTCTTTTTATTTAATTATTTCTCTTCTATTTTTATTTTCTATTTTTAAATTAAACGTTTTTTATTTAAAACTTTGTTCAAAAATCTCTATTTTCAACGTTTTTACTAAAGTACCAATTTTTCCGAAGTACCACTTTCAAAACATCCTACTATGCATGTTGATCCCCTTCCACTTGCCATGCTCCAGCTAAATACCAAGTGCCACCTTCCACTACCAGGTTGCCAAAGTACCAACCCTTCAAACACCGTGTTCCAGTGAAAAACCCCTTGCCACAACCAATGACTTTCCCTCAGCCACAGTACCACTTGGCACTACCGGTTTTCCCAAAGTACCAGGTCCAGTCAATGTGTGCAACTCCCTGATCACCGCTAATTTTACGTGCCCGTTCACTTACCAGATCACTGCATTGTTCTTCACTACTAACCCTAATCCAAGAAAACCCCTCCTGCTTCCACCTTTGGCCACCGTAACCTACCCTACTCCGGCCACCTACTGGTGACAACCCACGATAGGGTTCCTCCCTGGTGCGCAGGTCTCCACTGCCACCAAGTCGGCGCAGTTCATCACCACTCTCGATTAACCCAAAACTGAACAAAAAAACCCTATGATTGATTTAAACACCATTTTTATATGTTAGAAAAATTCCTTGATATTTATCCTAGCCTCTAGAGATCGTTATGCCCCTCCAAACTTGAATCCAGAATTTTTCAGCACTTGGATCATCCACAAAAGTTGTAACACCCCCACCTCCATTAAGGTCACTCACAAAGGGAATGCATTAACTTTAGTCGGGGTCATAAGAGTATAGAACAGATAAAATTACAAAACGGACAAATTTAAGCAGTAGAAAACAATTAGAACTTTTATTCCATAGTAGCATAATAGGATAAACTTTCATAAGGGTTGTTTCAAACATCAACATCAAAAAATCAAAACCCATTACATCAAATATCTATCTTGTTTCTCAAAAGAATCATAACACAAAATAACATAACATAATTCCCCAATTAAGCAGTAGCCAGCCATAGAAGTAAAGAAAAGAGTCCAAAGCAATGCATCACAATCTTCGAGCTTGAAAAGAATCTGAACTAAGCGGTGGTATTCCCTTCCCATGGACCTGAGGGGGGAAACGAAAAAAGAATGCGAAACAAAAACAGAGTCAGACATAAAGCCTGGTAAGTCCAGTGACTTTTAGCATGTAAATAGGTAAAGGTGTCATGACATGAATAAACTGGATACAAGACATAACCATGATAATAAGCATCGCAAGATAATGAGATAAGCATAAGATAAGAATAGAACTTGATAAGGTATCGTACTGGTTCCTAATTTCTTTGCACCACCTAACTAGTGTTCAACTAATGCCATTTGTTACAAAACAAGATAAGTGATCCCCATTTCACACATGATAGTTTTATAGGTACATAACTCATGATGAGGGTCCCACCTCATATTGACAGTCTACCTGTCCCCACCGTACCTATCTAAATTGATCGGCTCCTACTCATAACGTTCCGCATGTGTGTGAATAACCCCGGCCCCTACTTGTAGATACCTGTGCTGGTCCCACCATAGGGTGTATCATTTCCTAGAGTGGCAACCCGATACAGTTCAAGAGTGCACAGTTTTATACCTACTTGGTACTCAATGTCTAAATTTTCCCATGCTGAAATTACGTGCACGCCTGTAATCCATCGGAACCTGCACTGCCGTACCACCTGCCACTATTTAAACCGCTTATAATCAGCCCAGTAATCATGCCCTACCCTGCCTAGCTTAGGGTCCCGTTGATACCTTATGTGGGTTACTGCTGAAAAGGGTCTCGCTACTAGGGTGTTCCTAGGGTCTATTTGTATACACCCCCATATTGGTTAAGTGTCATCAATTAATCAATTCAAGTTTACTTAACCCACCCATTCATCATGTTATATTGGTTAAGTGTCATTAATCCAGTCGAGTTACTTAACCCACCCACTTGTCATGTCATATTGGTTAAGTGTTGCATGTTGACTTAACCCTACCATACTTAACATGTTTGTTTAGCATTAATTATTTATTAATGCATCAACCTCTCACATTGGACTTATTTGCGGTAGCTAGATTGTGCCGGGCGGTTCCAGGCAGTCTTACACCGCAAACCCATTCCAACCTCGGGTTCAAGCATTCAATGCGCTAACCTCTCACATTGAACTTCTTGTTTGCGGTTGCTGGATGTGCCAGGTGGTTCGGGGCAGTCTTAAACCACCAACTCATTCTAACCTCGTGTTAGGCATTATTACCCATCTAATATTTTCCTTTGACCTCTCACATTAGATTGTTGTCGTTGCAGTTGCTGGATGTGCCGGGCGGTTCCTGGCAGCCTTACACCATAACTCAAATCTAACCTCGTGTCTTAGGCGACCATTAGATCTAATTAAATTATATATTTGCCAATAATGTCCAAATTCCAATTTTTACATGCTAATTATCATATGCCCAATTATTGATTTACATGCCAATTTACATATGCCCAATTATCAATTTACATGCCAATTTACATATGCCCAAATATTGATTTACATGCCAATTTACATATGCCCAAATATTGATTTACATGCCAATTTACATATGCCCAAATATTGATTTACATGCCAATTTACCCAAACTTGCAATTATAATAATAATACCCCATATCCAACACAAATTATGCCCAATTATTCCACCAAACATGTTATGCCCATAAATTCACCCAAATAGGCAATACCCAATATTCCCCGTATTCCAAATGTTCGTATTTCGCGATTTCAGCCTAAGTTCGAAGTTAACCCAGGTTCAATAAAAGAAAATAAATAGGGGGAGATAGAAGTTGCATAAAATAAGAATAGAGAGAAAATAAGCATGAAAATATCATCACAAGCATGAAGGCTAAGACCTGATAAGAACATCATCATGAACATGAAAAACTGATGTACAACAAGATAAACTGATGATAATAGCATCATGAGAATAAGAATAGAAGCGAAAGAACAACTTAAAATCAGGCATAGTCTCAATTTCATCTCATTACATGTCAAGACTAGATTTAGGTGTTCAAATCAAAAAATAACTGAACTTACAGCGTTTGGATTAGAAAAGATAATTGAATCTCTTGTTGTTGTTGAAGAACTCTAACTTGATATTGATTAATCCTCTAGGTTGATGAAGAACTTTTTGATTTGATTTAGGTTTTAGTGGCGACTAGGTTTAGATGAGAGTTTGGCGGCATGGAGGCATCATGGGAGTGAATAATAGAATTAGGGTTTAGCTTTGGATATGTATGTATAGGTGTGTTAGGCAAACCATGGCCTTTAGATTATCATAGGAGTCATCAGAGCCATCTAAACCAAAGAGACATGTCACCCAGCCAACCACCGTGTGACACATAAGCCCTAAAACACAAAATTTCGTCATAGGCCATTTTACGCAGACGAGGTCGATTCCAAACACCCTTAGTTGACCCGGGGGTCGACCCAGCGGGTCTCGGGTTGACCTATAAAATAGGTCGGCTTGGCGTTTTTCCTTCCCGCTTCCGCTGTTTTGAATTTTATTTGTTGAATTTTGGGTTGATTTTTATTTTATTAATTTATATATATACATATATTTCCCTTATATGTATACAAACTTCCAAGGTCCATAACTTTCTCATACATTATCTGTTTAATGCAAACTTTGTGTCCATCTTGACCAGAATTTTGAGACAAACGAAGTGGTATAGTCTGTTTTACTTAATTCTGTAATGATCCGGATTTTCTAACAGTTTATTTTTAATATTTAATATCTTTAAATATTGAGTTTTATAATATAAATGAATTTTATATTCAGTTATCGACTGAATAATCGAAATATGATTTATTTCGAATGTATATAATCATCGTAATACGAAAATGAATTTAATTAAATTCAAAATTTAAAGCTAAATTAAATCAATTCAGATGATCGATACAAACTTCTGTTTAAATTGGAATAATAATTTTAATTTATTATCGAAGAAATTAATGGTTTTGAATTTAATTTATATTAGTTTAAATTAATATCTTCTACAGATCATCGAATTGGACTTCGTGACCTATCCCAGTGTATTCAGAGTAATAGTATAACCCTAAAAATGTCAGTTGTTGGGCTCAGAAAGGAGTTCGGGATCATAGGGAATTTTAATTAAAGGACACCGGTTCAAAACTAATTAAAATAAAAAGATTTTTTTAACACCTTCCTTCCTAAGTAAATCAGAGTGTTCCCTTTCTCACCACTAAATAAAAATCAGCATGTTCCCTTTCTCACCACTGAATAAAACAAACGTGGCCTTCTTTTTTTGCCTCTCAAAACCGTGAATCCTCCTTATAAAATCAAAAGCCTTCCTCAGTTAAAAATCCTTCAAAAATTGAAACCCTTTTTTCACTTCAGCAAATCGCGATGGACTCTGGGTAGATTTCTGAAGCCGGCGTCGAGCAAGGAGCATCGCGACATCTTCTTCAAGGCAACAGAACGAGGACAGATGCGATCGAAAGGCAGGGGTCGACATCGGAATTTGGGGAATTGAATGTTTAAATCGCAGTCTCGATTTGGGCGCGATAGTTTTTACCATAGTTCGACAGTGTCAGTATCAAGCAAATGACGAGGTTCGAAGTTGAATGGATTAGTGTAGTTTCAGGCTAAGGACGCGTGAGGTCAAGGCGTGTTTCAAGGAGGGGTGCTGTAACACCCCACCTCTGTTAAGGTCACTCACAAAGGGAATGCCTTAACTTTGATGGAGCGTTTTAGTAGACAGAGCAGAAATTTACAAGACAGATAAAACAGTACTTGAAAAATTTATAACTTTATTACAACAGAAACCGAAATAAGTTTGGTTACATATTTTCAAATCACAATATCAGAATTCAAGTACAAAATATCGGTCTTGTACAAAAGCCTTCAGAATACATAGTTTTTAAAGTCATAATCCCCAACATAAACTGCCATGGAAGGATAGAGCCAAGCGATACTTCAAGTAGAGAAAATCCGAATCAAGCTCCTATATTTCCACCCTAAAAACCTG
Organism: Allium sativum; assembly: GCA_030737875.1. Taxonomy (NCBI): domain Eukaryota; kingdom Viridiplantae; phylum Streptophyta; class Magnoliopsida; order Asparagales; family Amaryllidaceae; genus Allium; species Allium sativum. Next base: position 669,864,090 of record CM060909.1, on the reverse strand, counting down.
GGTGGGGGGGCGAAAGGAAAGGGGCGAAAACAAGCGAGGTCGGACATAAAGTCTGGCAAGCCCAGTGACTTTCAGCATATGAACAGATAATAATATCAAGGCATGAAAATAAAGCTGGATAAGAGACAACAGCAACAGGAGTAACTGGTATACTTAAGCTAAACAGAAGAAACAGAATGATATAGCCTAAGTTATACTTCTTACAAATATCTTACTTCTCTGCACTAATACTAGTATAACAGGATTAGGTGTTACCCTAATGTCTAAACTGAAACAGAAACGGAACAGAATAGTCTATATAGAAACAGAATGCCGGTAATGGGCCTTTACCACCCCAACAGACAGAAGGTACATAAACGGAATCAGAGACATAAACAGAATAATCCCAACGGAGACAGAATGTTAGAATTAGGAGTACACTTGTAAATGTGTCTTTACCACTCCAACAGACGGTACCACGTAGAAACAGACAGGTGTTACCACCCAACAGAAACAGATGGTACCCCAGCGGAAACAGACAGAACTAAGTGTAACCTAAATCTCCCCCCAAACGATCAGCTCCCTAATACCTAAATACCCTGTACCATTCCCACAGAAGGGTGTATCACTCCCTAAAGTGGCAACCTTTGAATGACACAGACCTATTTAAAGATGTCACGGCGTCTTACATCCTCAGAGGCAGACCGGGATCCATGCATGCACATGACCCAGTTGGAACGCACCATCAACACCCCTCGCCATTATCAGAATGAACCGCTTATAATTAGTTCAATAAGCGTGCCCGGACCCTACCTACTGTTGGGTCATAGTTTTGATACCAGAAAGGGTTACTGACTAATATGGGTCCCAAACAACAGATGACACAAGTATTTTCCCTCCTAACTTTGTGTCCCCAGACTAATGGATTTCAGATTAACTTGTTTATAAGTTTTCAGACCTACAGAGTTCAGATCAACTAGTTCACAGATCAGAAAATCAAGTCAACAGGTTTTCAGACTAAAGGATCTGATGTATAGTTTTAACAGACTTACAGATTGTCTAACTTTGTATTGGGCCTATAGATTCATGAAACAGGTTTATTAATTAATCAGTCCAGTTGGTTTAGCCCTATCCACCCAACATGTTTTAGACATCATATTTATCTCAGATTTGCATTAATTAAATATTAATGCGAAGACCACTCACATTAGATCGGTAGCTTGTAGCCGCTGGATAAGACGGGTGGTTCCGGGCAGACTTCTGCCACAAGCCATACCTAACCTCGTGTCTAAGCATATTTTAGTTATGCCTACGACCTCTCATATTAGACTAGCAGTTTGCGATTGCTGGTTAAGCCGGTTGGGTCCGGGCAAGCTTCTACCGCAAACATGAGTCTAACCTCGTGTCTCAGCATTTTTATTATAACTAGTTTATTCCATTATAAATTATACAAATATCAGACTAATTATGCCAATTTAACAGATTTGACTTCTTTTCAAGTCGCAGCAGGTTAATCAAATTAACATGTTTTACTCAATGTTAGATCGAGCCTACGGATTTTCATACACAAATTACAATCATTCAGCTTTTCAACAGATTTAACAGATTTAGCAGCTCAAGTGGTTCAACAGATTCAGCAGATTAGGAAAATTTAACATATTAAGCAGATAACAGTTTTAGCCAATTTAAACATTCCTTAAATTCCTATTCACATATCTTGCCTAATTCATAAAGTAAGCCTAAACTTATATGCCCAAATTATGGTCATAATCCACTATATAACATATGTCCAAATTTTACTTAAACTTGCATAGTTCAGAATATTCTCAAAAACCCTGATCGTGATTCACATATAAATTATGCCAAATATAACCATTGATTACAATGCATGTCACATATCCAAAAAAAAAAACCTTACTTAGGTGTATTCACACTTAATAGTTATCAAATCTTAATATAGGTTTTTACACCTAAGCCATATGCAAATTAATTCTCTTACTTCCAAATGACAAGCTATCAGATTTAATATGCCCACATCCAGATCTTAAATTATGAAATATGTTCTTTATGTTCTAAGTCACTATAATCCTCTTCTTCCAAGTCATAAATCATCTTACGCAATATGTCTCAAATTTATGTCCAGAATTGCAACATGCGTTGTGTCCTCAAATTAGTTACAAATCGATTTTGCCCAAATATGCATCATTCAATATTCTTCCCAAATTTAGCGTTTATGTGTTTATCTCTTATGAGACTTGGCTCAGGCTCGTGGTAGCCTGGATATCAAACAAAAAGAAAGAAAGGAGGAAGAAATACATAACAAACAGAATAACAAAACAGAGGAACATGTCTAATAAATAGAAAAAGGGCCTAGTCTCTGATTCATATTTATAATTATGTCAAGATCATGATTAAATTTCATATCGGAAAATAACTGCTCTTGCCTTGGTTGGATTATAGAAGAAGAGTTGCAGTTGTTCTCTTTTAATCTTATTCAGATTTGGAAGAAGATGCACTAGTTCTAGTTTTGATCCCAGCAGAGTAGCGACGCCATTATTTTATTTATTTATTTCCATTATTTCATAGGCAGCATAAGGAGAGAAGAATGGTGTAAAGAGAATGTGGCTGGGGGGCTGTTTATATAGGATTAGGCGGGCGAATCTAGACTGAAAACGAGACCAGATACATCAGAATGAGCCCAGGCTCAAAACTGGGTTCTGGCACCAGGTCGACCCCCAGGTCGACCATAGGGTCGAACTTGTCCCTGGGAGGTCGACCATAGTGTCGACCCCCAGGTCGACCTGGTCCTGGGCGGGAAAATTCCCGCCCAATCTGCGCTGGGGTTTGAATTCGAATTTCGAATTCAAATTTTGAGCTATTTTCGAATCTGAAAATTCCTGAAACTTCGGAGGGTCATATCTCCCTCATACGGACTCCGTTTCTCGAAAACTCGGACTCGTTTCCAATCAATTTCAAGATAAACGCAATGGCGCAACCCATTTCCCTTTATTCTTATTTTAAAATTTAGTTCTGCCTTGATTTATGGCTTTAACCTGTTATAAAAATATGGATTGTTACATGGGGTGCGATACTGGGGTGAACTGAGTTACGATGGCTTTTGGGACGAAGGATGGAGCCGACTTCGTGAATCTGTGAATCTGGAAATGGCATTGCATTGAATGAAGGTGGATTGGAGTTCGGTTTTTAAGAGCAAAGTTTGGCAAAAATGGTGAAGGGGTGAAACGCCTGTAGCGGGAGATTTAACTAAGGAAGAAAAGCTTGGTGAGATGCATGTGAGGTGTTCGATCATTGAATTGACCTAAAATGGCAAGGTTGAGGTTGGTACAATGTTTGGAGTATGGTAGTGGAAATGAAGAGTTCAACAGTCATAAAACAAGGAGCTCATATCTATGCTATTGGGGATAGTGACCAGAAATGGTGGTTGAATTGTGTGATTGGTTTGGGGTTAAGAAATTCGATAGTGAAGAGGGGTTGGAGGTGATAATGTTTTAATGGCAGTGGATGGCTTGGAATATGGAAGTGGTTCAAGACAGCAGGAAAAAGATGCAGGTGGTAAAGAATTGTGCCATTGAATTCATTACACGAATACTAGGTAAATTTTCAATATAATTTATTGAATTAAATTATTGCGATTAGTACGGTAGTTGCAATTAATTAATCAATATTGTACCATAATTGCAAGGTCGAAATTATTCAATGAGTAAGTGGTTTGAAGTAGTACTATATACGAGTTGGAGTTGATTTGGATTTTTCCAAAGATAGATGGAATTTAAATATCAAATATCTCCGATTTATTCCGTCGGATAAAAATAACGATGAGTAAATCTCACACATATATTATTTATAATTATTTGTATTCGGTAAAAATAATTGTTGTTGCTTGTTCGAATGCTTTCTGGTTGATTTAAATATATTAGTTATTTAGGGTTGACTATTATATATATATATATTGGGTTGATGATTGGATTGTTCCTGCAGTCTCATTAGCAGATACCCGCAGTTTCATAGCAGAAGATTTCCCTATGCGCCCCACAAATATATATTAGTGGATGACCTTCATACTGCGATATCCTGCCTCGAAGCAGGATGGTATTATTTATGTGCTAACGTCTGTGGATGCAGGAAAATAGGTTGGAGGGATCCAACTGGATTCCTCAAAAATATATTATCCGTTTGTTTATTTGTTTGCATATATACTGTCATATATAATGTGTTAGAAAACCTGAAATTTATAATTGGTTGTTTTAGGTGTTTAATTACCACTGGTCCTAAATGTTGATATTTAAAAATATCGTAAAAAGGAAATTTCCGGTTTTAAAAAGGAAATTCTATTTTTCTAAAATAGAATTTGAAATTTGAATAGAACAAAAATAATAACTTGTTTTGAATAATTAAAACAAGTAGTTCATTTATAAACGAAGTTTATAAATAAAGTGAATGAATTTTCATTGGATAATTCAGGAAATATAAATACAAGTGTGAATTTGAAAGGGTAAATTCATTTTTCCAAAGTAAAAATATTTATTTCAATGAATTTGAAATCGAGACTTGTTTAAATATATAAACAAGTAAAAATAAATTTGTGTTTGTTAATAGAAAGGAAGAATCATAAATTGGATAACATGAATATGAACTCAAGTAAAGTATATGGATTTATTTGTGAAACAAAATTATATATTTACTATTTAATAGTATTAACCAAGTTAAAAGACAATTTGTTAATCGAGGTATGAATCAAGTTCGATCATAGATAAGTAAACTGGACTTGTAAATTTATATTCAAAATCGAATACGACACTTGAATTGAAAATGAAATTTCAATTAGTTTATAAACCAGTTAAACTCATATTTGAACATGTTATATTCGAATAAAAAGGTGAAATAGGCAAAACAATTAATTAGCAAATCAATTAACGAATTAAGTTAAAACGATTGGATTAAGTTGAAATGAATTAGAAATGTATGAATATACATGAGACAGGTTTGGAATAGAGTATTAGAAGAGATATAAATAGAATGCTCGACACAAAGGTATGTTTTTAATTTGAGTATGAGATTTTATGCGCCATATCGGCAAGCCGCTTGGCTGTTTCTTTTCTTTTTGAATGGAGCGGCCTGTGTGGCGGTTTGGGGATTTTCCCGATGCTCCCCGTACAAAGGAGGTTATGACGATTTTTTCCGGAAATTTAAGGAGTTAGAATAATTTTAAGAAGATTTGATAAACTAGAAATCGATATATCGATATATATAGAATTCGATAATGAAACGAACTTAAAATTGAATATTATAAATGAAAAGGAATTTTATAAATAAAATCCTGGGAGATATATGTTTTAAAGTGAACGATGATTTAAAAGCAAATGATTTGCAGATTTAAAATGATCGGGTTGATAAGAAGTTAATCAAATAGAGTTAAAGAAATAGAGTTAAGCAGAATTAGAAACTGACTGGAAATTAGTTGAGTTGAACGACTTTTTGAGTATCAATCTGATGTTGGTTTCGGCCTTCGAGATTGATACTTAGAGAATTGTTCTCTTACTAGTTTACAGTTAAGAACTAATAGTTGTGGAATGGTAGTGATGCGTGAATAAGAGATGGAAATGTTTTCCAATGTTAATAACATATATTTTCTAAACATAGAAAATAAGGAAGTATGAATATATATATATATATATATATATATATATGTTTGATGATGTGATTGATAATTCCATTTAGAAATAAGATCATTGTGTGTACACGGACATGTTTTCAGTTGATAGTTAAATCACCGACTATCAAAGTTTGACCGCTTTTACGTTGTTAATATGGAGAGACCGGTTGGATTCTTATCCAAAGAACCACTCCCTATTGGCATAAGCATTGCGAATCATATACGCCAAAGAAAATTGAAGACGGAGTAAAGTGCAAGGGTTGTTGTATAAGTCCTAGGTAATGATTGCCTAGGATGGATGTACGGAATAGTGCCTTCGGTTTCGTTCAGTCCCAGAACGAACGTATATGGACGAATGTCTGACAGAATATTTCCAATGATCGCATATGTTGGACTATACAAATATATATGGTGGCAACGGATTTATTCCCTTAGCATAATATCCAGAATATTTGTGCAAACCCAATTAATGATTAACGGATCTGATAATGTGGTATTGAAAGTAATTGTGTTACCAGTGAGAGAAGTAATCGTAGCCTCAGGCCTCAACAACCGGGAAATGACAAAAATCGGGCAGGCAGCATGGCTATGTGGTTAGCTCCCATTAGGGTGTATCATCACCTATCTAGAGATTCATTTAATTCCTTATTCTATTCGATGTTGTCCCATTCGGGAACGGTTGCTGATCCCAACCGTTGGTGGTATACATTCGATACACTCAAGCGAAATGAGTGGTCGGTCATGTGTGGCTGAGTTGCAAGATGTTCTTGTTGAACCCAGTGTATTCTCCTCTAGAGATACACCAGCGGCAGGTGGTTCCATACCTTGTCATAGTTGGAATTTCATTACCAATAAGTGCTTGCGGTTTTGATTGTATATTATATACGTGGAACCTGAGATGCAAACGTTCCACTAAGATTCTATTTATTTGATTTAGACACTATTATAATATCGAAGAGTTTTGATATAAAGATCATTTTGGATACTAACAAGGGAAAACCCGTTCCGTGTTATACGGCATGGTCTTATGAGATATCGTTTATTGCCTAAAGCTGTTTCAAAACTATTTACTCATACCAGTCCAATGACTGACCCGGAGTATATTTTCTATGTTTTCCCTAAACTCTTGGATGCTCAGATTTGTACGAGCAGTCAAGTAGTTCAGGATTTACAGATATTATTGGAGGAGCTTGGAGCAGGAGGCTTCAGTGATAGTTATCTATTGTTATTTCCGATGTATTGTAAGTGTTGTACTCTGATGATAATGTTATGTATATACAGTCAAATTTTGTATTTCAAAAGCTGTTATATATTATATTTTATTCCGCTGCGATGTGAGATTCGGTGTTGTGTTTCTCTTCTTCTTCTTCTATTCTAAGTTTCTTTCTATTTCTCATCCTCTAACTTCTTTCAATAATGATTAATATTTCTGTGCAATTTGGGTTGTGTTGTATTTAGTCAACTCAAATAGAACGGATTTGCGGGCCACTTCAAATTCTCACTTTTAAAATTAAGTATTCTTTTAATTCGTCTATTAATATTCATAGAAAAATATGGGGTGTTACATTATCCCCATCCTTAAAGGATTTTGTCCCTGAAATCTCTAAGTTAAGAAGAATGCATCCTACCATCCAACATCCATCTACTCAACCATCATTCACAAGCATCCATTGTCCTTAAAAAAGATTTCTAATGCTATATGAACATATGCAAAAGTGTGTGTGTGTATGTTCCTAATCTAATGAAAAATTAGGCGGTCTACTGATTCAGTTGACATCCTTAATGCGAATTATGTTAGTGCCATGAGTCCAATTATGTATGCAATTATTCCTAATGTACTTCATAACCTCTACATGAGTGCACAATCATTCATCCATATGCAACATTCATATGATAACACGTCCAATTTCAATCTCATCCATAACCAAACATATATATATATATATGTGTGTGTGTGTGTGTGTGTGTCTACATATATATATATATATATATATATATGCATATGTAATGTGAAGGTGACTTGAGCCGATCTAGTGCCTAAGGTGTGTGTAAATGCATCCACGAGCAACCACTGGAAACCACTTGCATCCACCAAACATAACATGTCTCAAACACATGTTTACAATCATAGGATATTCCTAGCTAAAGGCCAATGATATAATCAAGAGGACGTCCTAAACGATAGAACAAGTATAAACAAAGCGGTAGAAAAAGGGGAAATTAAGAACATACCCTCAAAGAGAAAAGGATACAATGTATGCATCTTAGATTTCGTTTCCCAAGTAGCGTATCCTTCATCACTTCCTCATTGTAATTTGATTAGCTTGACTTCTTTGCTGTGAAACCTCTTGACCTCCGATCCAAGGATGCACATAGGGGCTCGTCTAATCGTGGCATCTCGCTCCACTTCAACTTCCTCAAGTATGCTCGGCTCCACCACTTCCGCCATGTCATATAAGCACTTCCTTAAATTTGACACGTGAAACACATTATGTACACCACTAAGCTTCTCGGGCAACTCTACTCTGTAGGCCATCTGTCCAACTCTCTTTGTGATAGGAAACGGTCCTACGAATCTCGATGCTAGCTTCCCTACCGACCCAAAGCGAATAACATTCCTTAAAGATGGTACTTTGACAAAGACCATGTCTCCAACACTGAACTCAAGGTCGGTCCTTCTTCTATCAGCATACGACTTTTGCCTATCTTGTGCGGTCTTCATATGTCTTCGAATTAGATCCACTTTCTCCGAAGTCTCTCTAATCATATATGGCCCAAGTACTAGCTTATATGTAGATTCCCACCAACAAGTTGGTAGTCTACATGGTTGTCCATACAAAGCTTCAAAAGGTGCCATGCTAATGCTAGACTGATAGCTGTTATTATATGCAAACTCTACTAGTGGAATGTGGTCCTCCCATGTCCCGCCAAAGTCCAAGATACAAAGCCTCAAAAGGTCTTCTAGAATCTGATTCACCTTCTCGGTTTGGCCATCCGTCTGAGGATGATATGCCGTGCTCAAGCATAACTGAGTCCCTATGGCTTCTTGCAAACTTTTCCAAAAGTCACTAGTAAAGATAGGATCACGATCGCTTACTATGCTAGAAGGTACCCCATGCAAACGAACTATCTCCCTAACATAAATAGGTGTTAATGATGATGCAGTCCTCCTTCTCTTGATAGGAATGAAGTGAGCACTCTTCGTAAGTCTGTCCACTATCACACAAATATTGGTATTGCCTCTTCTAGACCTAGGCAACCCATATATAAAGTCCATCGAGATACTCTCCCATTTCCATTGCGGAACCTCTAGAGGATGAAGCAGTCCACCGGGCTTTTTCTGCTCAGCCTTGACTTGCTGACATACCAAGCATTTAGAAACGAACTCAGCCACGTCCTTCTTCATTCCGGCCCAAAAGAAAACTCGCTTCATGTCTTTGTACATCTTGTCACCATCGGGATGTATGGTCATCTTAGAATGATGGGCTTCCTCAAGAACTGTCTTCCTTAAGTTCTCTTCTTGTGGTACACAAAGTCTCCCGTCCCTATGTAACCAACCCTTGTCATCTAGGGTATACCTACCAAGATGGCTCGAAGACTCCCCTCCTATGAGCTTTTCTACTAGCTCAAGCAACTGTGGGTCATCTCGCTAGGCCTCTCCAGTCCGTCCCAAAAGCGTATGTCTCACCTCTAAGGATGCTAACAAACCGGTTACATAATCGACAGAGGGTCTAAAGTCAAAGGCCGCTATGTACTCTAAGCTCTGCCTCTCCACAAACATAGGACTCAAAGTCAACTTCTTCCTACTCAAGCCATTAGCTACAATGTTGCCCTTTCCAGGTGTATATGCGATCTCAAAATCGTAGGATGCTAAGAACTCTATCCACCTTTGTTGCCTCAAGTTAAGATCTTTCTACGAGAAAAGGTACTTCAACGATTTATTGTCAGAATACAATTTAAACTTCTCACCTAGGAGATAATGGCACCAAGACTTAAGCGCAAAACGATGGCAGTTAACTCTAGATCGTGGGTTGGGTAGTTTTTCTCATGTACTTTCAATTGTCTTCCACCATAAGCTACTACCTTCCCTTCTTGCATTAAGACAGCGCCTAGTCTCGTACCGCATGCATCCGTGTATACTGTAAACATTTTACTCTCGTTTGGCAATGTCAACACTAGGGTTGTTGTAAGAGCCCTTTTCAATTTTTGGAAAGCAATGTCACAATCAATATCCCAAGCAAAGGCTAGATTCTTCTTCGTCAGTCCAGTAAGTAGGGCTGATATCTTCGCAAAGCCCTTAATGAACTTTCTAAAATAGCCTGCTAATCCAAGAAATCTTCGCACCTCTGTTGCATTCTTTGGGATCTTCCAATCTTGCACCGCAACTACTTTTGCAGGGTCTACAGCTATCCCGTCTTTGGACACCACATGTCCAAGATACCTTACTTCTTCTCTCCAAAAGTGACATTTGGAGAACTTCACTTTAAGCTGGTGTGCTCGAAGGGTATCCATGACTGCCCTCAAATGCAAAGTATGTTCTTCCTCGTTCTTTGAGAAAATCAAGATGTCGTCCATGAAGACTACCACAAACTTATTAAGGAACTCCCTAAACACCCTACTCATCAAGTTAACAAATAGGCGGGTGCATTCGTCAAACCGAAAGGCATGACGAGCCATTCAAAGAAACCGTCAGGGGTCCTAAAAGCAATTTTGTTTATACTGTCCTCAGCCACTCTTAGCTGATGAAAACCGATAGCCAAATCTAGTTGTGAGAAAACAGACGCACCTACAAGCTGGTCAAACAAATCATCTATCCGTGGAAGTGGGTGCCTATTTTTCTTAGTCAGCTTGTTTAACTCTCTATAATCCACACATAAGCGAAGTGAACGATCCTCCTTAGTAGCGAATACTACTAGAGCACCCCATTCAGAAATACTTCGCCTAATAAACCCCTTCTCAAGCAACTCTTTAACTTGTTTACTGAGCTCCTTCCTTTCCCTAGGAGCCATGTGTCGTACGGGTAAAGCAACTGGTTTGGCATTATCAACCAAGTATATGCGAAAATCTATTTCATGTTTTGGGGGTAAACCCTTCACCTCATCAAAGACATCGGGATACTCACGGACTACTAGAACAGATTGCAAATTATCAACAGATGCATCAAGAGATTCTAGGTAACTAAGCATGACAGAACCCTTAGGGTTACACGAGATTTCGAGGGTATTACCGAGAGAGTCAAAAGTCTAACTACCCTCCTTTCACAATCGAGAATGGCACCATTTCTGGATAACCAATCCATCCCTAGAATCAACCCATAGCCCATGAAACCAAGAACATATGCATTACATCGAAACTCAACACTAAGTATAGATATTCCCAAATCCAAGCAAATCATGGATAAATGAGCCGAACCCCCAATCGAATTTGAGACAACAATGGGACCCTCTACCATACATGTAATAAGGTGTAGAGACTCTATTATAGAAGCAGATATAAAAGAATGCAATGCGCCAGAATCAAAAAGAGTGCGTACAGGATGATTAGCAAGAAAAACTAAACTTTCAACGGAAATATTTCTACCTCTCTCTTGAGTGGTTGCCATTAGAGCATGAACTTGCCCTCTAGAAGGTCCTTCCCTTTTCCCTTGCTTCTTTGGGCAATCCTTAACCACATGTCCTGTCTCGCCACAATGGAAACAACCACCTATCTTCCTCTTCTTCTTTCTACAGTCTTTAGCGATGTGACCAATGATACCACAATAGTTACACTTCCTCTTGTCGCATGGCTTGTTGTTCTTTCCACCATTCTTATTGTCCACCTTCTTGTTTTGAGGTTCATCCTTCTTCACTTCTTTCTTCCCACCCTTGTCTTTTTCATGTAATAACGCCATGTCGACCAATGTCTCAAAAGTTGCGCCTATTGGAATATGGGAAATAGCTAGACCATCAATGGTTCATTCAAGCCTCTAGCAAAATGTAAAGCTTTCTTATGAGGGGTATCTACCAACTCCAACCCAAATCTTGCAGGAAAATTGAATTATTGATGTATTCCTTGACTGACATACTCCCTTGTTTGAATGCTAGAAATTCTCCATCTGTAGGCTTTGTTCAGCTGGCGAGAGGAACTTCATCTCAAACCTCCTCCTAAACCCAAGTCTCAACTAGTTGCTAAGCACTAATAACTTCCCACCAGTAAGAGGCTTCTTCCTTCATTAGCCAAGCGACCAATTGTATCTTCCTCATATCATCCACTTCAAAGATAGCAAACAACTCTTCTGTTTCCTTGAGCCGGTTCCGTGCTTCAATAAACATCTTAGTCCCTTTAATGATCTTTCCGCCCATAGCACGAAAGTCATTACAAATCTTAGCAAAAGCATGTACGCGAGGAGCGACAGCAGCTGGGGGAGGAGGAGGAGGAGGAACGTTGGCTGGGCCCGCGGCAGTGGCCCTAGCCTCTAGGTATCGTCTGAACCAAGCGGGTATCGGAACACCCTCAGGTATCTCGGGTTCCCCAGACATGCTGAAAAGAAAAAGGAAAGGATTTAAAACAAAGAAAAGAAGGATAGTGCATATGGCTTTGAGGAATACGCCTTTTTAAAATAACAATACTTTTCCTTGAAAATACTTCTTTAAATCATGGTTTTGAAAATATTTTCTTTAAATATGCATTTGAAAATAGTTTTCAATATTTTTTATCCGTTCTGGTAACCTTCAGCTCTGATACCACGTGTAACACCCCACCTCCATTAAGGTCACTCACAAAGAGAATGCATTAACTTTAGTGGGGGTCATAAGAGTATAGAACAGATAAAATTACAAAATAGACAAATTTAAGCAGCGGAAAACAATTAGAACTTGTATTCCATAATAGCAAAATAGGATAAACTTTCATAAGGGTTGTTTCAAACATCCACACCAAAACATCAAAACCCATTACATCAAATATCTGTCTTGTTTCTCAAAAGAAGCATAATATAAAATAACATAATTCCCCAATTAAGCAGTAGCCAGCCATAGCAGTAAAGCAAAGAGTCCAAAGCAATACATCACAATCTTCGAGCTTGAAAAGAATCTGAACTAAGTGGTGGTATTCCCTCCCCGTAGATTTGGGGGGAAACGAAAGAAGGAAGGTGAAACAAAAACATAGTCAGACATAAAGCCTGGTAAGTCCAGTGACTTTCAGCATGTAAATAGGTAAAGGTTTAATGACATGAATAAACTAGATACAAGACATAACCATGATAATAAGCATCGCAAGATAACGAGATAAGCATAAGATAAGATTAAAACATGATAAGGTATCGTACTGATTCCTAATTTCTCTGCACCACCTAACTAGTGTTCAACTAATGCCATTTGTTACAAAACAAGATAAGTGATCCCCATTTCCCACATGATAGTTTTATAGGTACATATCTCATGATGAGAGTCCCACCTCATATTGATAGTTTACCTGTCCCAACCGTACCTATCTTAATTGATCGGCTCCTACTCATAACGTTCTGCATGTGTTTGTATCAACCCGACCCCTACTTGTAGATACCTGTGCTGGTCCCACCATAGGGTGTATCATTTCCTAGGGTGGCCACTCGATACAGTTCTAGAGTGCACAGCTTTATACCTACTTGGTACTCAGTGTCTAAATTTTACCATGCCGGAACTACGTGCACGTCCGTAATTCGTCGAAACCTGCACTGTTGTACCACCTGCCGCTATTTTGACCGCTTATAATCAGCCCAGTAATCGTACCCCACCCTACCTAGCTCAGGGTCCCGTTGATACCTAATGTGGGTTACTGCTGAAAAGGGTCCCGCTACTAGGGTATTCCTAGGGTCTATTCGTATATCCCCCATATTGGTTAAGTGTCATCAATCAATCAATTCAATTTTACTTAACCCACCCATTCATCATGTTATATTGGTTAAGTGTCATTAATCCAGTCGAGTTACTTGACCCACCCACTTGTCATGGCATATTGGTTAAGTGTTGCATGTTGACTTAACCCTACCATACTTAACATGTTTGTTTAGCATTAATTATTTATTAATGCATCAACCTATCACATTGGACTTATTTGCGGTAGCTGGATTGTGCCGAGCGGTTCCGGGCAGTCTTACACCACAAACCCCTTCCAACCTCGGGTTCAAGCATTCAATGCGCTAACCTCTCACATTAGACTTGTTGTTTGCGGTTTTTGGATGTGCCGGGCGGTTCCAGGCAGTCTTACACCACAAACTCATTCTAACCTCGTGTTAGGCATTATTACCCATCTAATCTTCACCTTTCACCTCTCACATTAGATTGTTGTCGTTGCAGTTGCTGGATGTGTCGGGCGGTTCCGGGCAGCCATACACCACAACTTAAATCTAACCTCGTGTCTTAGGCGGCCATTAGATTTAGTTAAGTTATATACTTGCCAATTATGTACAAATTCCAATTTTTACATGCCAATTATCATATGCCCAATTATTAATTTACAAGCCAATTTACATATGCCCAATTATTGATTTACATGCCAATTTACATATGCCCAAATATTGATTTACATGCCAATTTACATATGCCCAAATATTGATTTACATGCCAATTTACCCAAACTTGCAATAATAATAATAATAATAATAATAATAATACCCCTTATCCAACACAAATTATGCCCAATAATTCCACCAAACATGTTATGCCCATAAATTCACCCAAATAGGCAATACCCAATATTCCCCGTATTCCAAACGTTCGTATTTCTCGATTTCAGCCTAGGTTCGAAGTTAACCTAGGTTCAATAAAAGAAAATAAATAGGGGGAGATAGAAGTTGCATAAAATAAGAACAGAGAGAAAATAGGCATGAAAATATCATCACAAGCATGAAGGCTAAGACTTGATAAAAACATCATCATGAATATGGAAAACTGATGTACAACAAGATAAACTGATGATAATAGCATCATGAGAATAAGAATAGAAGCAAAAGAACAACTTAGAATTAGGCATAGTCTCAATTTCATCTCATTACATGTCAAGACTAGATTTAGGTGTTCAAATCTAAAAATAACTGAACTTACAGCGTTTGGATTAGAAAACATAATTGAATCGCTTGTTGTTATTGAAGAACTCTAACTTGATATTGATTAATCCTCTAGGTTGATGAAGAACATTTTGATTTGATTTAGGTTTCAGTGGCGGCTAGGTTTAGATGAGAGTTTGGCAGCATGGAGGCGCAATGAGAGTGAATAATAGAATTAGGGTTTAGGTTTGGATATGTATTTATAGGTTTGCTAGGCAAACCATAGCCTTTAGATTAGCATAGGAGTCATCAGAGCCATCTAAACCAAAGAGACATGTCACCCAACCAACCACAGTGCGACACATAAGCCCTAACCACAAAATTTCATCACAGACCATTCTAGGCCGACGGGGTCGATTCCAAACACCCTGAGTTGACCCTGGGGTCGACCCATAAATAGGTCGGTTTGGCGTTTTGCCTTCCCGCTTCCGCTATTTTGAATTTTGTTCTTGGAGTTTAGGTTTATTTTTATTTTATTAATTTATATATATACATATATTTCCCTTATATGTATACAATCTTCCAAGGTCCATAACTTTCTCATACATTATCCGTTTAACGCAAACTTTGGGTCCATCTTGACTAGAATTTTGAGACGAACACAGTGGTATAGTCTGTTTTACTTAATTCTCACTTTTAAAATTAAGTATTCTTTTAATTCGTCTATTAATATTCATAGAAAAATATAGGATGTTACAAAAGCCATGATCATCACTTCGGCCAAAACCCATTTTTCTCATGATCCCCTTTACTAAACTTTTTGATGTTTGATTCAAAAATCATATTTTCTATGTCTGATCATGTTTATATACTTATATATCATAACTAAATTGGTTGACACATACTGGTTTTAAGTTTTTTCTTTAATGTTAACATACTATGTATATGTGTATGATATATATGATCTATTTACTTATTAAATGTTGCTTATATACTTAGATGAATCATATCTATAAAGGACTGGTGTCTGGTCTTAACACTTCTATGTAAAATGGGATCAACAGAGCACTGTTTTCACAAAATGGATACACGGTTTTCACTTTAACAGGGAATGTATTAAGGGTTGGTTCAACACATACAGGTAACAGCATATATAGTAAACTCTAGTGCCATCTACAAACCTGAATATACATTCATGAACCATTAACAGAGTAATAGACAGAACACAATAATGTTTAATCATGTATTCACAATTTAGTTTGCATTTCAGGGATGTCCATGGTTTCTTAACTCAAACCAACATAATTCAGTGGTACAGTTTAAGCAATACATGCATACAAAATCATTCATCAATTTCATGGTTTAAAAAAAGAAAAATAACTAGTGTTTACTCACTTCCTTGTTTGCTATGTGATCAAAGTTTCCTATTTCCCTTTCTATTTGATTTGCTCGAAATATTGTGCCAAAAAGTAAGTAAATATGCTTCCTATTTATAGACTTGAGAATATTATAAAATAAGGGGGTGTCTTAAATGCTAGTACAGAAAAGAACTCTCTGTCCAAACACATGTATGCTCAGATGTAAAGCTATCTGTCATGAGGTCTAGTTTTGTCCAAATTACCCTGCACAAGTTGCTCATTGTACACAACATATGTTTAATTTGACAAACCCATTTAATGCAAGAGTCCTTTTGAAATAAATTCTTAAATTCTCTTACACAATAGATGGAACACTTGGATTGTTTTTTCTACATTTAGACACTCTTACTCATTCCTTTCTATCATACGGCAATGAATGTTTTCCACCTATTTAAATGTTTTTACTTTAAAAGCAAACTTAGTTGTGAAGTTAAATTTGCATTAAATGCATTGAGATCAAAATAGTGTCAATTCCTTTATGATAGAAAGCACTTTCCATCAGGTCTGTTTTTAAATCACTTAAGTGCTATGTTCATGTCATATTGTCCTTAAGCATGAAGAAAACCTTAAGGATCTTTCCTAAGTACTTTAGTCCATAAACATATGCTCAATATGCTTAAGAAGAGAAGTGCTTACATATTCCAAATGACATGTATGCGCAAGTTTTTCTTCATATTTGGGTGCATATGTATGATGAACTCATTATTAACAATTTACTTCTTAACAAATCAAATTTTACTTAGTGTGTAATCTAAGTGTTTGCTACAATTGATATGCATACAAAAGAATGGGAAAATTCTCATATACAAATGTATAAGTATGAAGAAGAAAAGGTTGGTTACAATTTCTTGTTTACATGAATAGTATAAATCTCATAAATTAGTTAAAAATGATTATTTTGTCAATTTATGGGTTTAGAATTTAGTTTAAAAACCCGGGACATTACAATCTACCCTCCTTATAAAAATTTCGTCCTTGAAATTTGTAATTAATGCGTAGGTTCAAGTTATAATTAGATTTATAATCTTATATACATAAACAATCAACACACATTAGTAATTTGTTTTTTGTCACAGTTATTCCATAACTAGAAATATCTGTTACTACGGTTGGAAAACATTTCCATTATTGCATTACTATTTCTCAATATCCATTAGTTCCTGACCGTAAATTGGTAAATAAGTAACCCTCTAAGTATCAACCCCGAAGACCGAAATCAACATCAAACCGATACCTAGTAAATCATTCAACTTAACCAATTTTTCAGTTAGGTTCTAATTTCTTAATCACAAGTCTTAATTCCTCATTATCCATATTACTCCAAAATATCCTTAATTTCATTTCTTATATTAAAAGAATAAGGTACCTTCCATAACTTCTTCCATTTTCACATCCGCAGAGGTTGATGGCTTATCTATTAAAGCAAAGACCCTTGGTTGTGTTCCTTTCTTCATAAGCGGACAATTTTTGATCAAATGTCCGGGCTGATGACACTTATAGCATAAAAACTGTTGGGCAAAAGTGTTACCCAATCCCTGTGGTTTCTGTTGAGGTTGCTCCGGCTTCTTAACCTCCGAATTCCTACAAAACCTAGCAATGTGCCTTTTCTGTTTACATCTGTGGCACATTACATCCTTGTAACGATCTTGGTACTTCTCCTCTCCCTCTTTTCCATTTTCCTTGTTTTTCCAATTTGGATTTAATTTCTTTTTGTTGGGATTTCCTCCACTGGTTTCTCTAGTCTGCTCCTTTTCCACTAGTTTCTTTGCATCTAGTGCTTCATGTCGAATGGCCATGTCCACTAAGTCAATGAATGGATCCTTCAGATGTCCAATCATCTTAACTTGCAAATTATCCTTCAAACCCGCTATGAACATCTCATTCTTCTTAAGCGAAGTATTGATCAGTTCTGGCCCGAAACATGATAGTGCATTAAACTTATTCTCGTAATCTGCTATAGATAGGTTTCGTTGCTTAAGATCTATAAAATCCCGATACATCCTAGACTTACCTGCTGTGGGAAGAAACTGTGCTTCGAACTCCACTTTGAATTTTTCCCAAATAAAGTCATCTTCTGGAATGTTCATTGTCTATGCAACCCACCAGATTGTTCCAGCTCCTTGTAGTTGCAACGAAGCCAAAAGACATTTCTACTCATCATTCAAATTCAGTCCTTTGAAAATCCTTTCACAAGATCTTAGCCACGCTTGAACTTCAATGAACGATTCGGTTCCTTTGAAAACCTTCCCTCCTAGAGTGTTATACTCTTTATAGATAATTGCAAAATTTGTCCTAGGTTGAACTAGTGCAACTTCTTCCACGGTTTCTACTTGGTTCTGAGTAGTGTTACGACCATTGGCAGTGGTGGTTCCACTAGCTCGACCTCTTTGTCCACGGGTATTCATACTTAATCACCTGAATATATCAGGTTGATAATCAAACTTGATCGGATGTTAAAATACTCAAATATCTAACTCAAGTCGATCCCTCCTAAGTACGTATATATATTATATATAATAATATCTAATTTCAAATACGCTCTCTCAATACTCACCCAAAGCCTAGGTATTCAGTAACTTAAGATCTGATACCAACTGTAATGACCTGGGTTTTCAAGTAGGCTTTTCAACCCTCCTCTCACCCCCAAGTAGCAGGCTAACATCCCACCGTGGCTTACATAGGTACCCCAACGCCATGATTTACGGCCAGCCTCTCGACTTGACCAACCCCCATTTTCGGGACATGTAGGAGTAAGAATCTCCCGTTCGCCACCTAACGCGAAGCAAGAACCTCCTATCATGCGTACCAATTAAGCAACATGGACTGGTGTGAGTAAATGATTTTAAAACAAGTTTAAGAAATAAAATCATACTCATAAGACCACGCCGTAAATACGGAACGTGTTTTTACCTTATGAGAATCAAAAACAGTTTGTATATTTAAACCAGATATTATGATAATGTCTAAGGTTTCCACAATAATTTAGAATCTAGTAGAAATGCTTTCATCTCACATTCTACTTATATAGTATACAAACAAAACCATTTAACACTTATAGTAAATGGAATTCCAATTATGACAAGGTATGGAACCACCTTCTGATAGTGTACCTCCAGAGAGGAATACACTGGGTTCAACAAGAACTTCTTGTAACCCGACCACACATGACCGACCACTCATTTCTCTTAAGTGTATCGAATGTATATCACCAATGGTTGTGTATGGCAACCATTTCCCGAACGGGATAGCATTGATAGAATAAGAACAAAAGAAATATCTCTAGATAGGTGATAATACACCCTAATAGTAGCTACCCACATAGCCATGCTGCCTGCCTGATTTTTGTCATTTCCTGGTTGTGAAGCTTGAAGCTAAACTTACCCTGACACACGCTTTTTATTTGCTTTGAATGTCACATCGAAAAACCTGCTAATTTACTAATTGACTTTTCCAAAAATATATTGCAAGTATAAAGCAAGAGAAACAAATTCCTCTGCCACTCATAATACGTTTGAAAGGATCAATGTACGTGATTAGTTAGGAGTATTCCATCAGACGTTCGTTCATATAAGTTGCCCTGGGATTGGACAAACTGAAGACATTATTTTAAACCCATCTTAGGCAATTTCTACGTAGGATTTTTAAAACAATTCTAGCATAACTCCGTCTTTTATTATCCTTGATAATCTTCGACTTGCAACGTAGAAACCGAATTGAAGTGGAATGTTTATTCTGGTCTCTTCGAAACGATATACGTAATGTATTTTACAGTTGATATTTAATTATCAACTTAACATGATTTTTATATCAGTTTACACATCCTTAAATTTTGAACAAATAAAGCGTGTGCGTCGCACATGGTATTTTACATCGTTTGTCATTTGTGTTTATATGATGTTTAATATTTCTGTTCTTCCTATAAATTATTTTCTTACTTCTAGTTTACAAAAAATAAATGAAATTTATAATTTATTAAATTTATTTCTTTTACATTAAAATTTTCAACTTGTTGACCTTCTACAGTCAAGTTCTGCACTTCGCAATTCTGCTATTGTCTTCTTCCACTTGTCTACGATATTTTTAAATAAAACTTCTCTTTTTATTTAATTATTTCTCTTCTTTATTTATTTTCTATTATTAAATTAAACGTTTTTTTATTTAAAACTTTGTTCAAAAATCTCTTTTTTCAACATTTTTACTAAAGTACCAATTTTTCCAAAGTACCACTTTCAAAACATCCTACTGCGCATGCTGATCCCCCTTCTACTTGCCACGCTCCAGCTAAATACCAAATGCCACCTTCCACTACCAGGTTGCCAAAGTACTAACCCTTCGAACACCGTATTCCAGTGCAAAACCCCCCTTGCCACAACCGATGACTTTCCCTCAGCCACAGTACCACTTGGCACTACCGGTTTTCTTAAAGTGCCAGGTCCAGTCAGCGTGCGCAACCCCCTGATCACCGCTAATTTTACGTGCCCGTTCACTTATCAGATCACTGTGTTGTTCTTCACTGCTAACCCCGATCCAAGAAAACCCCTCCTGCTTCCACCTCTGGCCACCAGAACCTAACCTACTCCGGTCACCTACTAGTGACGACCCACTACAGGGTTCCCCCCTAGTGCGCAAGTCTCCACTGCCACTAAGTCGGTGCAGTTCATCACCACTCTCGTGTAACCCAAAACTGAACCAAAAACCGTACGATTGATTTGAACACCATTTTTATATGTTAGAAAAATTCCTTGATATTTTTCCTAGCTTCTAGAGATCGTTATGCCCCTCCAAACTTAAATCCAGAATTTTTCAGCACTTGGGTCATCCACAAAAGCCATGATCATCACTTTGGCAAAAACCCATTTTTCTCATGATCCTCTTTACTAAATTTTTTGATGTTTGATTCAAAAATCGTATTTTCTATGCCTGATCATGTTTATATACTTATATATATAACTAAATTGGTTGACACATATTGGTTTTAACAGTTTTCTTTACTGTTAGCATACTGTGTATATGTGTATGATATATACGATATATTTACTTATTAAATGTTGCTTATATACCTAGATGAATCATATCTATAAAGGATTAGTGTCTGGTCTTAACACTTCTATGTAAAATGGGATCAACAGAGCACTGTTTTCACAAAATGGATGCACAGTTTTCACTTTAACAGGGAATGTCTTAAGGGTTGGTTCAACACATACAGGTAACAACATATATAGTAAATTCTAATGCTATCTACAAACCTGAATATACATTCATGTACCATTGACAGAGCAATAGACAGAACACAGTAATGTTTAATCATGTATTCACAGTTTAGTTTGCATTTCAGGAATGTCCATGGTTTCTTAACTCAAACAAACACAATTCATTGGGACAGTTTAAGCAATACATGCATACAAAATCATTCATCACTTTCGTGGTTTGAAAAGAAAAAAGAAAAATACCTAGTGTTTACTCACTTCCTTGTTTGCTGTGTGATCAAAGTTTCATGTTTCCCTTTCTATTTGATTTGCTCAAAATATTGTGCCAAAAAGTAAGTAAATATGCTTCCTATTTATAGACTTGAGAATATTATAAAATAAGGGGGTGTCTTAAATGCTAGTAGAGAAAAGAACTCTCTGTCCAAACGCAGGTATGCTCAGATGTAAAGTTGTCTATCATGAGGTCTAGTTTTGTCCAAATTATCCTGCGCAAGTTGCTCATTGTACACAACACATGTTTAATTTGACAAACCCATTTAATGCAAGAGTCCTTTTGAAATAAATTCTTAAATTCTCTTACACAATAGATGGAACACTTGGATTGTTCTTTCTATATTTAGACACTCTTATTCATTCCTTTCTATCACACGGTAGGGAATGTTTTCCACCTATTTACATGTTTTTACTTTAAAAGCAAACTTAGTTGTGAAGTCAAATTTGCATTAAATGCCTTGAGATCAAAATTGTGTCAAGTCCTTTACGATAGAAAGCACTTTCCATTAGGTTTGTTTTTAAATCACTTAAGTGTTATGTTCATGTCATATTGTCCTTAAGCATGAAGAAATCCTTAAGGATCTTTCCTAAGTACTTTAGTCCCCAAACATATGCTCAATATGCTTAAGAAGAGAAGTGCTTAAATATTCCAAAAGACATGTATGCACGGGTTTTTCTTCATATTTGGGTGCATATGTATGATGAAATCATTATTAACAATTTACTTCATAAACTTGTTCTTAACAAATCGGATTTTACTTAGTGTGTAATCTACGTGTTTGCTACAATTGATATGTATACAAAAGAAATGGGAAAATTCTCATATACCAGTGTATAAGTATGAAGAAGAAAAAGTTGGTTACATTTTCTTCTTTACACGAATGGTATAAATCTCATAAATTAGTTAAAAATGATTATTTTGTCAATTTATGGGTTTAGAATTTAGTTTCAAAAACCCGGGACATTACAGTACGTGGCCTGGTAAATTAAAATGTACGATCAAAATTAAATAATTAAATGTTTATATTTAATTTTAAAGAAAAACCTATCGAAACAATTGAATTGGCTTACGGGACATATTCCATTGTGTCTGGAATGGGGGTATTTAGCTGGGTGCGACACTCGCTAGGTTTGATTTGGAGTTAGGAGCGATATAGAAATTATATTGGAATTAAATGGAATTAATAAAATAAAAATACACATATATATACAGTATATATACTCGTATACTATATTTTCTTCATCGTTTTAAAACCTGACACCCTAAAAAATGAATGGCGGTTATTTTCCGTTCTTTTTACCTCAATAACTTTTCATCCTCTCAACGAAACACTGAGACGACCCCGAACCCCGTACTGACGGTGGCATGGGTAATCTTTGGAATATAACACAGAAATAGATAACAGCAGAACATAATTAAATAAATACACCAGATAATGAACAAATAGTACACTGGATAAATGTAATCATCAGAGTTACACAGTATACAGGATCATACTTAGTACAAATACAGTTCAGCTATACATAAATGTCTACAGCGGAAAACAAACATAATGTACAATAGGAGCTGAACAGCATAAAAAAAGATAAATAATAGAATCCATCTTCAGCTCCAGCTATCCGGATAAAGCCAGCTAAAACCTGAATACAAGGCTTCCCGTGTAGAAAAAGGGGCACCCGAGTTTGAAAGTGAAAAAAACTACGAGTCAGTCATGGGACTGGTATGAGAAATCTACTCAACACATTTAAAATATGACTAATCACAGGACCACACCACTTTCGTGGAACGGGTTTACTCCATTGGATTGCCAGTGCTTTAAAACAAATGGTTCTTTTAAACATCGCAATGCTTTTTATAAAAATGAAGCCATTATAAGACTCAGTTCCCATCACACAATGCAACGCAAACCGGAGGATAGAGTTTTACCTTATAATGGCCAAAATATGCTTGATACGAATGAAACAAAAGCATTTGATATTATTACTAGTGTTTATATGTTTCAAAAACAATTTCAATCATAAATATCAATCATAGACGGCATGTGTACCATATATCATGTCGCCATATATATATACAATCAAAACCGCACAGTCACGTATTTGGAAATTGGATTTTCGTCATGAACCAAGGCAAAAGATAGTCCTTACCGACTTCGAGACGCTCTAGCCCGTGTCTCAGGCAAGTACTCAGTCAAGCCTTAGGATCGTCAGGGCCGGTCCACCGATGTGGATTAAAATTCCTAAACACTACGTTTCCCCGCCCTATGGGGCGTCAATGAGCCAACGAATGACTCCATCGGTCCCGGATCGACCGATATAACCGAGGCGCCTCGCAATCCATCATCCACATAAGTAAAATGTCAGGCCATGTAAAAACACTGACAGAACTCCTATCTAGAAGGAAACGTATGCCCTCCCTAAGGTCCTTCTCCCGTTTCTGGTTCATACCGGGGTGTGAGGCTCGCGAATTCACGTTATACACAAAGCTACGCCACACAGGCGGTGCTTTGATCATCAATCACAAGACTTTGCTTTTCAACAGAAGCCCTGATCACTGCATCTTAGCATGTCACACAGGCAATTCACACCATGCAACTGATGGCTATCAATCACATAGAATAAATTCCAATGTCAGACGCACAATCCATTTACTTGTCCGTTCTTGGTCGGAACGAAACCGGAGGCACTATATACCTCGCAAACCCATCGATCTCCACGTACGTCTGGACGATCACCACTCATTATCCATATTTCGGGATGCCTCCCAATTAGGACATCAGTTACCATCCAAACGAGGTGAAGATTTCCGGTCTTTGACCACCTTCTTCATCTTCGATTTCTTATCGTCGATTTAGCTATTCAGAATGGGATAAACCTGGTCTTTCTGAGCAACTCGTGTATATAATAAACAAGTGCTACACAAACACTACATACGCATCATTTCAATTCATTAGTCACTAACCGTCAATCAGTAAGAGAACGATTTCCCAAATATTAACCCCGAAGGCCGAAACCAACATCAGATCAACACCCAGGAAACCAATTGAAGTGACCCGAACTTCCCCAGTCTCCGAAGAGATGAGAAAGAACGAATTACTGCGAGGACAAGACAAATCAGAACGCAAACAGAAGAACATTTCATTGCTATTACAACAATTCCATCAGATACAAGAATATACAGAGTATAAATGAATAAATTACATTCGATAAATATCAGAGATTTAAATACAGTACTGCAGCGGAAAAATAATACAAAGCACAACTGAAAGTAATACACGGATACAGAGCTTTCCGAGCATCATTCCAGCTGTAAATCAGGATCCTGTGAATATAAATCTGCAAAACCAAAACTACTAGCTGCCCGTGTAGAAAATATGGGCTCCCAGAGTTTAGGTTAAAACAATAAACTCCAGGTCAGTCATGTGACTGGTGTGAGAACTAAAACAGTTATTTAAACTTTACTTTAAAAGAGAGTAATTCAAGGGACCACGCCGTATAATACGGAACGGGTTTCCTCCCAAGAATACCAGTGCATATCGATAAACAACGCAATGCTTTTTCGAAAAATGAAGCTATTATAAGATCCCAGGTCCCATCACACAATGCAACGCAAGCCGGAGGATAGGGTTTTCCCTTATAATAGCCAAACATGCTTGGTACGTTTAAAACAAATCATTTGATACTATTATAAGTGTATAGTGTCAAAACATTTTCAATCATAAATATCAATCCTAGGCGGCATAGGTACCATCTATCATGTCGCCATACTAGGCTCTACAAATAAACCGAAATACACGTATTGGAAATTGGATTTCCGTCATGACTCGAGGCAAGGGGCAAGCTCCTCTCCGCTTCGAGACACTCTAGCAAATGCCTCGGGACTACACACTCTGGGTAACCCCTGGATCTTCAGGGCCGGTCCTCTCTTACGTTTGAGGATTAATTATTCCTGAACACACATTTCCCGGTCCTTACAGACCTAAAATCGAGGCGCCTCATCCAACAACCACATAGGTGAAAAGTATATAAATGTCAGGGCTGGTAAGTCACTGACACCACCAAAGCCAGAAAGAAACGTCGTGCTCTCCCCGCAGTCCTTATCCCGTTTTTAACTCATACCGAGGTGTGAGGCTCGCGAATTCACGTTATACACAAAGCTGCCACGTAGGCCGTGCTTTGATCATCAACCACAAGACTTTGCTTTTCAACAGAAGCCTTGATCCATGCAACTCAGCATGCCACACAGGTAATTCACGCTATGCGATTGATATCTATCGATATATAACCTCTAAGCTCGTACGTCTCAGAGAAGGGCGTTAAGCAAGAGAATAAATTCTCCGCCGCCAAACAGATATATATTTAACAGAAATCAATCAACATAGAATAAAATCCAATGTCAGACACACAATCCATTTACAAGTTCGTTCTGGGTCTGAACGAAACCGGAGGCACTTTCCTCGCATATCCATCGATCTCCAAGTACGTCTGGAAGACCACCGACTATTTCCATCCTCTTGGGTGTACAGCCCAATCAGGATCATCAGTAATTATCCAAACGATGTGAAGACTTCCGGTCTTCAACCACTGTCTTCATCTTCGATATATCGTCGAATCGGTTATTCAGAATGGGTATAAACCCGGCCTTTCCGAACAACCCGCGTATATTAAAAACAAATGTTACACAAACACAACATACGCCTCATCCCAATTCAGTAGCTACTAACCGTAAATCAACAAGAGAACAATTTCCCAAATATTAACCCCGAAGGCCGAAACCAACATCAGATCAATACCCAGGAAACCATTCTTCTTAGCTAACCTACAGCTAGTTTCTAAATTTCATATTCTTAGGGAAAGGTTCCCATTAATTTTATCTAAGATAAATTCTTTAAATTTATGCTTTAATCTTCCTTTGGATGTCATTTCAAACCAAATTATGGTTTTCCAAACTAGTTGGGATTAGTGAACCACACCGAAGTAATTATTTATTTTATTTCCCAATCCCAACCTATTCATCCCATGAAGCAAAACTGGTAATACTCCATATCTAATACCACGGTGTTATTGGTAAAATTAATTACCATTTCACGTTCAAATCTAATTAAAGATTTAACTATCGCTTTGGAGCAAAACTGGTAATACTCCATTCTCGCTCACTTTCCAATTTTGATAATTTAAATTATGTAACGACCCGTATTCTACACATCATAGGATTGTAGAATATTTATTTCTTTCCCGTATGAAGTTGTATGGTCATGTAACTTAGGGAAACATCTATTAGAGTCATTTCCCATGTTCATGATTTTTGTCGATTTTTAAATGACCATTTTGCCCCTAGTTGGTACTGTTTTGGCCATAACTTTTGATTGGTAAGGAATTTTGACCTGAAACCACTTCCATTTGATTCGTTTGACAGTTTCTCTTTCCGTAGAGTGGTCATAATGGCCAAACGGACTTACCCTTTGGGAGATATGGCTGGAACAAGGTTTGGAGGGTGAAAAAACTGCTTAACCGGGCCAAATCGGGTGATTAGGGAGTAGGCCCATAACCCATTTCGGGATTAGGGTTATGGGAGGGCTGAAATGAGATGGAGAGTCATTCCTTTTCAGTTTTCTAGCCTCCACTTATCACCAAGGATCCCTAAAAATGGCCTCCAACCTCTAAATCACCTCCAAATCACCTTTAGGTTAAGGATTTGGCTTAGCAACCCCTAATCGAGGAGGATCTTCACCAAATCAACAAAGGAGCTGCTGGTTGGTATTGAAATTCGCATCAAATCAGAGGATTATTTCAGATCTTAGTTTATTTTGTGGCTAAGGTGAGTGATTTGCTTAGTTTTGCACTAATTATGGCTAATTAGGGTTGATTAGTGTTAATTAGCGAATTTAAACATGATAAAATTCTGGAAAAATGTTTATAAAATTCGGAATGAAGTTTTAGACCTCTGATATGAATTTGAGTTAATTTGGTTAAGTTTTGATAATCCTATCATTAGTTTCACCTAAATATGCTTAAGGGGAAGTTTGGGATTTTGGGTATGTTTGATCCCTTTTTACCTATCATATTGATGTTTTGATGTTTGTGGTTGATTATGTATGTTGCTATGACTGTATGAAATGCTTTGTGACTGTTTAGAATAGTTGGAATGGTCGAAAACGCCGTCGAGGGGCGTAAACAGCTCGCTGGACAAGGCGCAGGGGTTCGTATCGCATAGGGGGTTGAGGGACGATCGGATCGCCCTATGGGATCGTGGGACATCACCACAAGTCGAGTCACCTCCTCCGAACCGAACCGTCTGTGCAAGGCCCACGAAGCGAATCGATGCAGCGCCGTGCCAAACTGAAGTACTCCGATCCGGATCGCGAATAAACTTTACGACCCGATCCGATCCACTCGTGCTTCATATCACGATCCGAAGAGAGGAAGGCAGCGTCCACGATCCGATGCACAACGAGACGATGGAGGAGCGCGATCCGATCCGTATGGGGTATTCACGATCCGACCAGAAGTGGAGACTGGATTCACGAGACGATGGGGGAGTGCGACCTGATCACCTGGAGGACCACAACCCGATCCAACGTAGGAGGCGCGACCCGATCCAATGAAGAATGCTGAAGGTGACCCGATCCAATCTGGTGATGACCAATAACCCGAGATGCAAAGGTAGTCCAAATGGAAGTTAGAGCTCAGGATCCCGGAACCAGTTGGGAACCAATGAGTTCACTTCATGGTTGGACTTTGCTGCGGGACATGTGCTAAGGAGTTGTCGACATTCATAACTTCGATTCACCACTAAGAATGAATGATGGGCTACTTATCAGTGCAGTAGGGTCGTTATGACCTGAGGGGCAAAGTGATGGTAGCAAGACTACATTATCAGTGCAGTAGGGTCATTATGACCTGACGGGCAAGGTGATGCGTAGTAAGACTATGAGCCAGCGCAGATGGGGTGAATAACTCCATGGGGCAAGTGGACATAGTAAGGATTAGTAAGGCTATGAGCTAGTGCAGTGGGGTTCTTGAAACCCCATGGGGTAAAGTGGACATAGCGAAGGATTTGTGGCTACATTATCAGTGCAGTGAAGCCATTTATGACTTCATGGGGTAAAGTGATCGTAGCAAGGTATGTTGGGTGATCGAAGTGGTGAATATCGTATGCTTTATGCGCTGAGTGAGAGATGTGAGGATGGATGCTATGTTTGATTGTTTACCATCATTATGACATGCACACCTCCCCCACCTCCGTATTCTTATATTGATTGATATGATACCTTAGAGTGTTGTACAGTATGTAGTGCTAACTCTTTGGTTGCAGGTCCAGGTTCAGGTATGTTTTAGTCTACCTGTTATTATTCACTTTAGATGCTTATCGCTCATACCAGGCTTTATGTCTGACCCAGAGTTTTATGTCTCCTCTTATTACTTTGGGTGCTCACACGAGCAGACTAGAGACAGGTTAGCTGGTGATGCGCGAGTAGCTGATTTGGGGGCGGGCAGGAGGCTTCCACGTATGATATATATATACACATTCTCCCTATGTCGTTGGTGGTCACTACTTGGGCATTAGTAGTGTACCTCATTTACCTTACTTTTGCTTTGAGACAGTTTGAAAGTTGTAATAAGCTGTACTTTTGGATTTCCGCTGCTATGATGTTTAGTTTTGATTTTCAGCTTATGCACTGTCTCTCCTGTTTTATGTCAAGTATGTTATTATTATATTTTGTCCTATGCGCTGTGAGACATTCTACAGGTTCCTTGTATGTTCATTTCCTTCTTCCTTTTCCTTCTGACGACCCGTTCCGTGCTAACTGGGCATGTGTACAGCGCACCTTTGGAGTATATGTCGGTTGGTGCGGGGAGGGCCGTCACACTTGGTATCAGAGCTCTAGGTTGCGTAGTTAACCTAGGGAAAGACACTAGGGAGAGTTAGTACGTATATGAGAGCGCGTATTTGTGATTACTTTGGTTTTCAAAAGCTATGTATATATATATATATATATATATACTATTAGTGGTATAAGAATGAAGTTGCACTGCACTAGTACCATTATGGGGTCGTTGATCGTTTTCCTTTTACAGATTGACGATGAGCCGACATGTTAGAGGTGCCGGTAGAGGGGCCAATAATGGGAATGCCGCTGACAAGAGGGCGATGTTTACCAACCTCATGAGAGACATGCTTAGAGAAGTGCAAGGGGCAGTTCCCAATCCCAGAGCTGGTGTTGGCCCAGTAGTGCAGGCGCCTAGGGTCGATTTCGCCAAGTTGTGCAAAGATTACACTAATCTTGGTGGGAAGCCGTTCCACGGAACGGAGTCGGCCACAGATGTTCAAGACTGGATGGATAGCTGTGACCGTATCTTTAATGACTTGGGTCTCGAGGATGCGATGAAGAGAAGCTAGCGTCTCGTCAGTTGCAAGGGCGAGCGATGAATTGGTGGAATGCTATCAGAACAGCTACTCCAAAGGACCAGGTTACGTGGGTTCAGTTCAAGGCTCGCTTCAGCGAGAAGTTTATTCCAGCTGCCCAGAAGTCGGTGTTGTTCAAGAGGTTCTTGGAACTCAAGCAGGGTGGCAGAGAAGTTTCTGATTATATTGCTGAGTTCGACACTTTGTCGAAGTATGGACTGTCTCTTATCGATACTCCTAAGAAGAAGAATGAGAAGTTCATCACTGGTCTGGATGGGTACTTGGGGGAAAGGCTTATCAACCACATCGATGAGACTTTTGAATCGATCGTGGGGAAAGCTTTGAGATCAGAGAGCCTTTACCCTAAGTCAAAGACTGAGGCTGCATCTGCAGAAGGGCCAAAGCCACAAGCAGGCGGTGGAGGCAAGAATAACTCTCAGAATAAGAGGAAGCAGGACCAATCTAAAGGTGGCCAGAAAAAGAGCAAGAAGGATGTTGAGTGCTTCAGCTGTGGAAAGAAGGCCCATTATGCTAAAGAATGTCGGGCCAAGCCAGCGGAAAGGAAGTGCTACAACTGTGGTCAAGTGGGACATCAGAAAGATAAGTGTCCGCAACCTCTTAAGGAGAAGCAGATTGTGAAAGCATATGCTCTTGATGCTATTCCTTCTTCGTCGAATGCCCCAACTGCGGCGGAGAAAGGAAAGAATGTTGTTATTCAAGGTATGCCTTCTATTTATGATATACCAGTTCGAGTTTTGTTTGATACTGGGGCTTCCCGTTCCTTCATATCTAGTGACCTGGTAGATAGGTTGGGACTGGAACCCGAGATAGTCGATAGACCATTAGTTGTGACGAACCCGATTGGTGGTTCGACTAGCCTTAGTATGATTTGCAGGAATTTGGTCTTATCGAGTCATGGATGTATGTTTGTATGTGATTGCTTTGTTTTGGGCTTTACTGGGTATGGCATTATATTGGGAGTCGATTGGCTCCAAAGATACGGGGTGGTGGTAGACTGTGAGGGCTTTTTGGTGACAGTGAGGGCGGATGATGGGCGGAGGGTAGTGTTTGGTAGTCTACCTAGTGATGGGGTTATGGCTAGTTTTGTAAATTCCCTCGACATCCCGCAGGATGAGTTGTCAGATGTGCCCATGGTTGGCCAGTATCCGGACATCTTCGAGGAGGTGACCGGGCTTCCACCACACCGAGAGATTGAGTTCCGTATTGATTTAGTGAAAGATGCCAGACCTATAGTGATGCCACTTCGTCGTATGGCACCAAGGGAGCAGCGAGAGCTCGGGGTGCAAGTTAGCAATCTTTTGAAGAAGGGATTGATTAGAAGGAGTGTATCCGAGTGGGGAGCACCAGTTGTATTTGCCTCTAAGGCAGATGGTTCCCTTCGTTTGTGTGTGGACTATCGCGAGTTGAATAAGGTGATGAGGAAGAATAAGTATCCTCTACCGCGGATAGATGATCTGTTTGATCAGCTGGAAGGAGCAAGAGTGTTCTCCCAGTTGGACCTCGCAACAGGATTTCATCAGCTTCGAGTAGCGGATGAGAGTGTTCCGAAAACGGCATTTAGGACGCCGTCTGGATTTTATGAGTGGTTGGTTATGCCATTTAGGTTGACCAATGCACCAGCCTATTTTGTGGAACTTATGAATCGAGTATTCAGAGATCAGTTGAATAAGTTTGTTCTTGTGTTCGTGGATGATATCCTTGTTTAGTCAAGGACAGAGGAGGAACACAAGGGGCACTTGAGGATAGTGATGGAGGTGTTGAGGAAACATCAATTGAAAGCGAAATTCTCTAAGTGTCATTTTTGGAGAAGGGAAGTAAGATTCTTGGGTCATGTTGTTTCAGAGTGTGGTATTGCCGTGGACCCTGCGAAGGTGGCTACGGTACAAGATTGGCCTACGCCCAAGAATGCTACAGATGTAAGAAGTTTCTTGGGATTAGCCGGATATTATCATAAGTTTATCCAGGACTTCTCCAAGATAGCAGCACCGTTGACTCAGTTGACTAAGAAGAATCAGTCCTTCGTCTGGGACGGAGTGTGTGAGGATGCCTTCAAAAGTCTAAAGGAGAGGTTGACGCGTGCGCCAGTGTTAGTCATTCCTAAAGGGAATGAAGAGATGACGGTATACACGGATGCTTGTGGTACCGGACTGGGTGCAGTATTGATACAAGGAGGTAGGGTTGTAGCTTATGCTAGTCGACAGCTAAAGCCGCATGAGAAGAAGTATCCTACCCATGATTTGGAATTGACAGCGATTGTATTTGCGCTGAAGATGTGGAGACATTATCTCTTGGGAGAAAGATTTGAGTTGTTTACCGATCATAAATCGTTAAAGTATCTCTTCTCTCAGAAAGATCTGAATCTCCGTCAGCAGAGATGGTTAGAGTTATTGGCTTCGTATGATTTTGATATCGCATAAACACCTGGGAAAGGTAATGCAGTAGCCGATGCCTTGAGTAGGAGACATGCCAGCTTAGGGGCAATGTTCCTTGAATGGAAGCAACTGGAGTTTATCGCGAAGTTTGATTTCAGACCAAAGTGCGAATTGGATCCAGTTATGCTAGCTAGTTTGACGATCAGACCCACTTTGATAGAGCGGATTGGTTCTAATCAGAGGGACGATCCTACCCTATTGGAAATCATCTCCAAGTTAGAGATGGGTATCGATGAGGAGATGAATGTGTATGGGCTTGATCGGGATGGATGGCTTCGAAAGAATGGGAGACTAGTTGTGCCCAACGTAAATGGTTTTAGGGATGAAGTGCTTAGAGAATGTCATCACTCAAAACTGACTATACATCCCGGTGGTAATAAGATGTATCGAGACATGAGACAGACTTACTACTGGGAAGGGATGAAAAGAGATGTTGGGAAGTTTATATCCAAATGCATGAATTGTCAGCTAGTTAAAGCCGAGCAAAAGAAGCCTAATGGGTTGTTGCAACCATTAGAAATTCCCGAATGGAAATGGGAGCAAGTCTCGATGGATTTCATCGATGGTTTACCAAGGACTAGATCGGGATATGATAGCATTTGGGTAATTGTGGATCGATTGACTAAGAGCGCAAGATTTATACCAGTCAAATTGACCAGAACGGCAGCCAAGTTGGCAGAATTGTATATGAAGTGGGTAGTGAGATTTCATGGAGTACCCAAAAGCATTGTGAGTGACCGAGACCCGTTGTTCACTAGTGGGTTTTGGAAGAGCTTACAAGAGGCTCTAGGGTAAAGATCACATCTCAGTACCGCATATCATCCTCAGACCGACGGTCAGACGGAAAGGGTGAATCGTATATTGGAAGATCTCTTAAGAGCGTGTATATTGGATTTTGGTGGATCATGGGATGACCATTTACATCTAGTAGAGTTTGCATATAATAATAGCTACCAATCCAGTATCGGTATGGCTCCATATGAAGCTTTGTACGGAAGACCGTGCAACTCACCATCATGTTGGATAGAGACTGGCGAGAAGTTTGTGCTTGGACCAGATGTGGTGAGAGAAACTTCAGATAAGATTGAGATCATTCAGCAACGAATGAAAGCTGCCCAAGATAGGCAGAAGAGTTATGCTGATAAGAGGAGAAGAGATTTGAAATTCTCCGTTGGTGACTTGGTGTTTGTCAAGATCTCTCCGTTGAAGAGCGTGATACGATTTGGCAGGAGAGGCAAGTTAGCACCAAGATTTGTTGGCCCATTCCCTGTTCTTGAATTAGTCGGGAATTTGGCGTATAGAGTTGGCTTACCAGAGAAAATGGTAGGAGTTCATAATGTGTTTCATGTTTCCCAACTAAGGAAGTTCGTTCACGACTCAGGTAGGGCTATTTCACCTGATCAGTTAGAGGACTTCGAGGTAGAACCTGAGGCGGTTGGGAACCGCAAGCCGATTCGTATTGTGGGGCACGATACGAAGCAACTTCGAAGGAAGTCGGTGAAGCTAGTCAAGGTTCAGTGGGGCGAGGACGAGAATGATTGTACTTGGGAGACAGAGGAGAGCATTAGGAAGACACACCCAGAACTCTTTGCCTGGTAAGATTTACTTTGCAGTTTAGTTTTCCGCATGCTAGGGTAGACTTGTTTTGCTTGTTTGCATGTTTGATGGTTGTTTTATGGTTGATAGGCATGCGGGACCTTTGAGTGTGTTTGGATTAGGGAATTTCGGGGGCGAAATTTCTTAAGGGGGGAAGAGTGTAACGACCCGTATTCTACACATCATAGGATTGTAGAATATTTATTTCTTTCCCGTATGAAGTTGTATGGTCATGTAACTTAGGGAAACATCTATTAGAGTCATTTCCCATGTTCATGATTTTTGTCGATTTTTAAATGACCATTTTGCCCCTAGTTGGTACTGTTTTGGCCATAACTTTTGATTGGATAGGAATTTTGACCTGAAACCACTTCCATTTGATTCGTTTGATAGTTTCTCTTTCCGTAGAGTGGTCATAATGGCCAAACGGACTTACCGTTTGGGAGATATGGCTAAAACAAGGTTTGGAGGGTGAAAAAACTGCTTAATCGGGCCAAATCGGGTGATTAGTGAGTAGGCCCATAACCCATTTCGGGATTAGGATTATGGGAGGGCTGAAATGAGATGGAGAGTCATTCCATTTCAGTTTTCTAGCCTCCACTTATCACCAAGGATCCCTAAAAATGGCCTCCAACCTCTAAATCACCTCCAAATCACCTTTAGGTTAAGGATTTGGCTTAGCAACCCCTAATCGAGGAGGATCTTCACCAAATCAACAAAGGAGTTGCTGGTTGGTATTGAAATTCGCATCAAATCAGAGGATTATTTCAGATCTTAGTTTATTTTGTGGCTAAGGTGAGTGATTTGCTTAGTTTTGCACTAATTATGGCTAATTAGGGTTGATTAGTGTTAATTAGCGAATTTAAACATGATAAAATTCTGGAAAAATGTTTATAAAATTCGGAATGAAGTTTTAGACCTCTGATATGAATTTGAGTTAATTTGGTTAAGTTTTGATAATCCTATCATTAGTTTCACCTAAATATGTTTAAGGGGAAGTTTGGGATTTTGGGTATGTTTGATCCCTTTTTACCTATCATATTGATGTTTTGATGTTTGTGGTTGATTATGTATGTTGCTATGACTGTATGAAATGCTTTGTGACTGTTTAGAATAGTTGGAATGGTCGAAAACGCCGTCGAGGGGCGTAAACAGCTGGCTGGACAAGGTGCAGGGGTTCGGATCGCATAGGGGGTTGAGGGACGATCGGATCGCCCTATGGGATCGTGGGACATCACCTCGTGTCGAGTCACCTCCTCCGAACCGAACCGTCTGTGCAAGGCCCACGAAGCGAATCGATGCAGCGCCGTGCCAAACTGAAGTACTCCGATCCGAATCGCGAATTAACATTACGACCCGATCCGATCCACTCGTGCTTCATATCACGATCCGAATAGAGGAAGGCAGCGTCTACGATCCGATGCACAACGAGATGACGGAGGAGCGCGATCCGATCCGTATGGGGTATTCACGATCCGACCAGAAGTGGAGACTGGATTCACGAGACGATGGGGGAGTGCGACCTGATCACCTGGAGGACCACGACCCGATCCGACGTAGGAGGCGCGACCCGATCCAATGAAGAATGCTGAAGGCGACCCGATCCAATCTGGTGATGACCAATAACCCGAGATGCAAAGGTAGTCCAAATGGAAGTTAGAGCTCAGGATCCCGGAACCAGTTGGGAACCAATGAGTTCACTTCATGGTTGGACTTTGCTGCGGGACGTGTGCTAAGGTGTTGTCGACGTTCATAACTTCGATTCACCACTAAGAATGAATGATGGGCTACTTATCAGTGCAGTAGGGTCATTATGACCTGATGGGCAAAGTGATGGTAGCAAGACTACGTTATCAGTGCAGTAGGGTCATTATGACCTGAGGGGCAAGGTGATGCGTAGTAAGACTATGAGCCAGCGCAGATGGGGTGAATAACTCCATGGGGCAAGTGGACATAGTAAGGATTAGTAAGGCTATGAGCTAGTGCAGTGGGGTTCTTGAAACCCCATGGGGCAAAGTGGACATAGCGAAGGATTTGTGGCTACATTATCAGTGCAGTGAAGCCATTTATGACTTCATGGGGGCAAAGTGATCGTAGCAATGTATGTTGGGTGATCGAAGTGGTGAATATCGTATGCTTCATGCGCTGAGTGAGAGATGTGAGGATGGATGCTATGTTTGAATGTTTACCATCATTATGACATGCACACCTCCCCCACCTCCGTATCCTTATATTGATTGATATGATACCTTAGAGTGTTGTACAGTATGTAGTGCTAACTCTTTGGTTGCAGGTCCAGGTATGTTTTAGTCTACCTGTTATTGTTCACTTTAGATGCTTATCGCTCATACCAGGCTTTATGTCTGACCCAGAGTTTTATTTCTCCTCTTATTACTCTGGGTGCTCACACGAGCAGACTTGAGACAGGTTAGCTGGTGATGCGCGAGTAGCTGATTCGGGGGCGGGCAGGAGGCTTCCACGTATGATATATATATATATATATATATATATATATATATATATATATATATATATATATATATATATAGACACACACATTCTCCCTGTGTCGTTGGTGGTCACTACTTGGGCATTAGTAGTGTACCTCATTTACCTTACTTTTGCTTTGAGACAGTTTGAAAGTTGTAATAAGCTGTACTTTTGGATTTCCGCTGCTATGATGTTTAGTTCTGATTTTCAGTTTATGCACTGTCTCTCCTGTTTTATGTCAAGTATGTTATTATTATATTTTGTCCTATGCGCTGTGAGACATTCTACAGGTTCCTTGTATGTTCATTTCCTTCTTCCTTTTCCTTCTGACGACCCATTCCGTGCTAACTGGACATGTGTACAGCGCACCTTTGGAGTAAATGTCGGTTGGTGCGGGGCGGGCCGTCACAAATTATCAATTCACATTTCAATCTAATTGCGGATTCATTAAAACTCCTTTTACTGGGTTAAAGAACTAATGTCATTTAAAACACAGTTCACGATAAACCCAAATCACATTCTATTTATTATCAGGTTAAAGAACAAGTGTTATTTAAAACACCCTTCACGATAAACCCACGAATCAATTCTATTTACAACCCATTTCAAATCCAATTTATTTATCCTAAAAATAAATGGGTTTTAATTTTAGTTCAAAACCAGTTCATTTCGATAAAAATCTATTTTTATCTTTTCAAACATGGAGTTTTTCATCCCAATTTTTCCCAAATCATTTCTTATGATTTTGTACAAATTATTGATATTTTTAATAATTTTATCAAGGTCTGTACAGCCGATTTCCATCCACGGCCATCGAACTGCACTTACAGCGACCTTTTCCAAATTTGATTTGAACGTATCTCCAAATCCAACCGTTAGATTTCAAATTTCTAACATTCGTTAGAAAGCTCTTTTCGATACGAACCCAACGGTTCCGGTTTTAGGAGAATCCGACGGTCGGATCTCCCGTAATGTCCGTTCGAAGTCAATGGTCGAAATTTACGAACTGCCGCGGCGCGGCGCGTTCTATTCAGGCCATTATATTATATATATAATATATATAATATATATTTCGTCGATTACTATTTAATACGAATTTTATAAATAGGTTTAAATTCGTTTCAAAAACATTCCAACTTCCATTTCCAATTCAATTCAAATCTCAATTCATTCTATATTCAATTCAATTCGAAATTGTTATATATTCAATTCAATTCGAAATTGGTTTTCTATTCAATTCAATTCTATAAAAACGAATATAATCGATACAAATATCGTTCGCGTCAAAATAGCGCATCTCTAATCAACACGGCTTTATATATTTCAATAATTCCGTTATTCTATTCAACAAATGAATCTATATTTTCGTCAACACATGACTAATCTCAGCGAAAGAGTACTGTCCATGTGTGACTATTTTTGTTATTTATAATATATTTTTTGTAAAAACTATGGTATCTATCGTTTAATTTCAAATCAGACTCCAACTGTAAATTAGTAAGAGAACGATTCCCAAAATATTAAACCCGAAGGCCGAGACCAACATCAGATCAATATCCAGGAGACCACTCATCTTATCTATTTTCCAGTCAGTTTCTAATTTTATATATGATAAAGATGTAAATTTTATTGTTAAAATATTTCGTTCAACAAATGACTAATCTCAACGAATGAGTACTGTCAACACATGAACCTTTATTTTATAATATTAAAGATGTAAATTTTATTGTTAAAATATTTCGTTCAACACATGACTAATCTCAACGAATGAGTACTGTCAACACATGAACCTTTATTTTATAATATTAAAGATGTAAATTTTATTGTTAAAATATTTCGTTCAACACATGACTAATCTCAACGAATGAGTACTGTCAACACATGAACCTTTATTTTATACTATTCTTTATTTTCTAAATTGGAATGAGGCCCAATCAATTACCATATAAAGTTAATTATATGGATTCCATACAACACATGTATATAATAGCAACGATAAATAATCAACCATCATCCAAAGTGCACTACACTGTATAAGCATCAAATATATATATCTAACGCTTATAACAGCCTGTCGATCCATCGATCGACATACAACTAATTATTTGGATTAGTGTATGCCGTATTTTATCCCAATATCAGTGTGGGGTTTCAAACAATCAAACACAGATTTTATTTGTGCAGTTGGGCGATGTGTAAAATTTATCGACCCAATCAATATCAGTCAAATCAGTGTATATAAACAAATCGGCCGATT
Organism: Allium sativum; assembly: GCA_030737875.1. Taxonomy (NCBI): domain Eukaryota; kingdom Viridiplantae; phylum Streptophyta; class Magnoliopsida; order Asparagales; family Amaryllidaceae; genus Allium; species Allium sativum. Next base: position 669,825,332 of record CM060909.1, on the reverse strand, counting down.
TGTTTATAAATATTCATTTATTCACATTCACGTTAAAAATTATATTTTTAACGATAATTAATTTATTTCAACTATCTACATTTTTTTATCAATTTCACATCAACAACACAAACAATTTTCACAACACATCAATTAAACAAACAAGCCATCCATGGTCTGTGGATGACGGGTGTCGGGTGCTGCTAAGCACCGTCTGCATCCTAGTATATATATATATATAACTAGAGAAAGGAACTTTAAAAGGTGAGAAGTTCTCACCAAAGCTATCCCAACTCCACGACACTTCTACTGTAGGAAATCATCACTGTTCTCGCTTTCTGTCACTTTTGTTGCCCGTAGCCACTACATATATAAAAATCACATTTTTATTTAGCTATTCAATGCATAAGAATCGAATTTTTTTCTTCGCTATTCAATATATAAAAATCGAATTTTTACTTCGCTATTCAATATATAAAAATCGAATTTTTACTTCGCTATTCAATATATAAAAATCGAATTTTTTACTTCGCTATTCAATATATAAAAATCGAACTTTTACTTCGCTATTTAATATATAAAAATCAAACTTTTACTTCGCTATTCAATATATAAAAATCGAACTTTTACTTCGCTATTCAATATATAAAAATCGAACTTTTACTTCGCTATTCAATATATAAAATCGAATTTTTGCTTCGCTATTCAATATATAAAATCGAATTTTTTCTTCGCTATTCAATATATAAAAATCGAATTTTTGCTTCGCTATTCAGTATATAAAAATCGAACTTTTACTTCGCTATTCAATATATAAAAATCGAACTTTTACTTCGCTATTCAATATATAACAATCGAACTTTTATCGCTCCTTCATATATGTAAAAATCGAATTTTTATTGCTACTTCATATATGTGAAAATCGAATTTTTACTTCGCTATTCAATATTTAAAAATCGAATTTTTACTTCGCTATTCAATATATAAAAATCAAATTTTTACTTCGCTATTCAATATATAAAAATCGAACATTTACTTCGCTATTCAATATATAAAAATCGAACTTTTACTTCGCTTTTCAATATATAAAAATCGAATTTTTACTTCGCTATTCAATATATAAAAATCGAATTTTTACTTCGCTATTCAATATATAAAAATCGAATTTTTACTTCGCTATTCAATATATAATAATCGAACTTTTACTTCGCTATTCAATATATAAAAATCGAACTTTTACTTCGCTATTCAATATATAACAATCGAACTTTTATCGCTCCTTCATATATGTAAAAATCGAATTTTTATCGCTACTTCATATATGTAAAAATCGAATTTTTATCGCTACTTCATATATGTAAAAATCGAATTTTTATCGCTACTTCATATATGTAAAAATCGAATTTTTATCGCTACTTCATATATGAAAATCCAACTCTTATATCATTGCACATATAAAAATCTTCGCTACTTTATCTCCAGAAACAAATCTTTATTCTTATATAAAAATCATATTTTTACTACTCTACCTTAATAAAAATTATATTTTTATTACTCTACCTTAATAAAAATCGTATTTTTACTATAAAAACCATCTCTTTATTCTATGCTTTACAAAAAAAAATTATGAAATGATTTAAAACAACATTTATATAAATTAAAATCGCACCTTTTTGTTTACCGTGGAGAATGGGCTTGCGCAGGAGGGTGCTGAAGGGCAGGGGTGCTTCAGGTGGTCGGCGGCAGGGGTATGGGGGTCGGCATCCGGCGATGGTCTTGATTTGGGGTGGTTTTCAAAGTGGATGGGGTGGGGTTGGAGCGGAGAATGGCCTGGGGGGTGGGGGGGTTTGCAGCGGCATCTGGCGGAGATGGGGGAGAGACCGACGACAGCTAGTGGTCCTCCGGTGAGGCGGCGCGGTGGTGTCTGGGTCAATGCGGGTCCGACCAATGGGGTTTCGATCTGCGCGAGGTCTTAAAGGGAGGGAGAAGTGGAGCGAGAGAAGAGGCTGATCGACGGACGTGGAGCGGTGGTCGAGATCGGTGATGGCGGCGGGGTTTCTGAAGAGGGCGACGCGGACAAGGAGATCGAGGTTGGCTGTAGCGCGTTTTTTCCTTTTATTTTGATTTTGACTTTGACCGATATGAGTGGAGGATATGGGCTTGGCCCATTATATAATAATATTAATTTAATTCCATTTTAGTCCAAAAAGTTAAATTTTTATTCGAACTCGAATTCGAGCTCAACGACTGTCGCCCCTAGCGTATTATCCCCATTCAGAACGCAATGGGATATGTCCGGTAAGCCAATTCGTCAGTTACGATCAGTTTTCGTTAAAATTAAAATATAAACTAATATAACGTTCAAAATTCATTTTAATGTACATTTCAATTTACCGGGCCACATACGGACTCTAAAAATTCCAGAAAAATAATTTCTAACTTCGTATTGACGATACGGTCCTAACAAAACTAATTTCGTCGAATTCTGAGACCGTTAGAAAAATGGCCAATTTCCAGTCGATTAAAATCAACTGAAAATGGTCAAACGCGTTTTCCTTTGCCACGCTCACATACTGAATCGAAAAATTATGAAATTTGAAACCTAGCAATAATTTGACATTGCGGATCCAACAAAAGTGTTTTCGTCGAAATCCGAGGTCGTTTGCAAAATTCCCATTTTTAAGGGCCTGAATTCCATAGTGAATATTCAGAATTTTCAACTGGACATATCTTTTGATTCCCGCTATGAAATTTCGATTTTCCGGATTCATTGGAAATATATTCTCAATTAGATCCTAATGTTTTCAGTTTCGCTAAAATCCGGTTTGTTTTGCACCCGGTACATTCAATTGAAGTTTGAAATCGAATTATCGAACTACCGCGCCATTTTCAATTCTTTTTATAATTATATAATTATTTATATTCTAACGACGACGTATATAATATATACGTTCGAATTCTATTCAAAATAAATCTCTCGTCGTTATTATTTAAAATAATCTATTTTAAATATTCAAAATTCGCTAAAATTGCCAAAATAAAAATTTTAAACTGGCCCAGATTTCCGGGTTATTACAATCTCCCCCACTTAAAACTTTTCGTCCCCGAAAAGGAACAAAGTCGAAAGTGGTTTGATTAATCAGCTCTACGTTCGATTTGGCTTCCATTCTCCAACTTTTCAGTTTCTGAGAATTTTCAAATTCTTCAAAAATTTGGCTAACACCCTAAATTTTCGAAAAATTTCGCCATAACCTCCCCTGCACCGGGAGCTACGGGAAAATCCCAAAATTGCCATACAGGCCTTCTGATCTCAAAAAGAAAAAGAAAAAGCCAATCGGCTCATAAAATCATCATCACCCAAACAAAACAGTAGATTATATAGTAAACATGTACCTATTTGTCGGGCAAACAAATTTTATTCTCTGCTCTAGCCTCCTTGCTATGACCTGTTCAATGTAAGCACATGTATATGCAAGCAAATGCGTCTAATTTTCAATACAATTCAATATTTGGTACAATTAGGCTAAATGGTTCAAAATTGTCAAACAAATAAACATAACAACACAAACATCAATCAATTAGTGGATTAACGTTTCAAACTCATAATTTTGATATATATACAGAAAATCATGTTTTTGATGCCAAATCACAACAAAGTATTCTAGCTATATTGGTTTTGGTTCTCACACCAGTCTAATGGAAATATATAGATATCACACCTTCGAAACACAAACACAAATTCTGATGATGATATATCAATCATCAGAATCATCTCCGGGTGTCTTGAATGTGATTCTATATCTATCCAGTATATTAAAAATTCGAATATACGTCATGACGCGTATATGCAAAATCTTTATATATCGGATTGTCCAAATTCAAAATAAATAAATATTCAAATACGTATAAAACTATTTAAATTTTCAAAACAAAATTGTTTTCATTTGAAAAATATACTCTTCACACTCGTTCTAGGATAATACTGATCCTATCTCTAACGAGTCATTCTAATTGGATATTACTAATCCAATATTTGATGAATTCTTTCGTATGGTTCTAATGTGTCTTGTTCTCGAGCTCTGTAAACCAAAGCTCTGATACCAAATGAAGCGACCCGAACTTCCCCAGTCTCCGAAGAGATGAGAAAGAACGAATTACTACGAGGACAAGACAAATCAGAACGCAAACAGAAGAACATTTCATTGCTATTACAACAATTCCATCAGATACAAGAATATACAGAGTATAAATGAATAAATTACATTCGATAAATATCAGAGATTTAAATACAGTACTGCAGCGGAAAAATAATACAAAACACAACTGAAAGTAATACACGGATACAGAGCTTTCCGAGCATCATTCCAGCTGTAAATCAGGATCCTGTGAATATAAATCTGCAAAACCAAAACTACTAGCTGCCCGTGTAGAAAATAGGGGCACCCAGAGTTTAGGTTAAAACAATAAACTCCAGGTCAGTCATGTGACTGGTGTGAGAACTAAAACAGTTATTTAAACTTTACTTTAAAAGAGAGTAATTCAAGGGACCACGCCGTATAATACGGAACGGGTTTCCTCCCAAGAATACCAGTGCATATCGATAAACAACGCAATGCTTTTTGGAAAAATGAAGCTATTATAAGACCCAGGTCCCATCACACAATGCAACGCAAGCTGGAGGATAGGGTTTTCCCTTATAATAGCCAAACATGCTTGGTACGTTTAAAACAAATCATTTGATACTATTATAAGTGTATAGTGTCAAAACATTTTCAATCATAAATATCAATCCTAGGCGGCATGGGTACCATCTATCATGTCGCCATACTAGGCTCTACAAATAAAACCGAAATACACGTATTGGAAATTGGATTTCTGTCATGATTCGAGGCAAGGGGCAAGCTCCTCTCCGCTTCGAGACACTCTAGCAAATGCCTCGGGACTACACACTCTGGGTAACCCCTGGATCTTCAGGGCCGGTCCTCTCTTACGTTGGAGGATTAATTATTCCTGAACACACGTTTCCCGGTCCTTACAGACCTAAAATCGAGGCGCCTCATCCAACAACCACATAGGTGAAAAGTATATAAATGTCAGGGCTGGTAAGTCACTGACACCACCAAAGCCAGAAAGAAACGTCGTGCTCTCCCCCGCAGTCCTTATCCCGTTTTTAACTCATACCGAGGTGTGAGGCTCGCGAATTCACATTATACACAAAGCTGCCACGTAGGCTGTGCTTTGATCATCAACCACAAGACTTTTCTTTTCAACAGAAGCCTTGATCCATGCAACTCAGCATGCCACACAGGCAATTCATGCTATGCGATTGATATCTATCGATATATAACCTCTAAGCTCGTACGTCTCAGAGAAGGGCGTTAAGCAAGAGAATAAATTCTCAGCCGCCAAACAGATATATATTTAACGGAAATCAATGAACACAGAATAAAATCCAATGTCCGACACATAATCCATTTACAAGTTCGTTCTGGGTCTGAATGAAACCGGAGGCACTTTCCTCGCATATCCATCGATCTCCAAGTACGTCTGGACGACCACCGACTATTTCCATCCTCTTGGGTGTACAGCCCAATCAGGATCATCAGTAATTATCCAAACGATGTGAAGACTTCCGGTCTTCAACCACCGTCTTCATCTTCGACATATCGTCGAATCGGTTATTCAGAATGGGTATAAACTCGGCCTTTCCGAACAACCCGCGTATATTAAAAACAAATGTTACACAAACACAACATACGCCTCATTCCAATTCAGTAGCTACTAACTGTAAATCAACAAGAGAACAATTTCCCAAATATTAACCCCGAAGGCCGAAACCAACATCAGATCAATACCCAGGAAACCATTCTTCTTAGCTAATCTACAGCTAGTTTCTAAATTTCATATTCTTAGGGAAAGGTTCCCATTAATTTTATCCAAGCTAAATTCTTTAAATTTATGCTTTAATCTTCCTTTGGATGTCATTTCAAACCAAATTATGGTTTTCCAAACTAATTGGGATTAGCGAACCACACCGAAGTAATTATTTATTTTATTTCCCAATCCCAACCTATTCATCCCATAAAGCAAAACTGGTAATACTCCATATCTAATACCACGGTGTTATTGGTAAAATTAATTACCATTTCACGTTCAAATCTAATTAAAGATTTAACTATCGCTTTGGAGTAAAACTGGTAATACTCCATTCTCGCTCACTTTCCAATTTTGATAATTTAAATTATCAATTCACATTTCAATCTAATTGCGGATTCATTAAAACTCCTTTTACTGGGTTAAAGAACTAATATCATTTAAAACACAGTTCACGATAAACCCAAATCACATTCTATTTATTATCAGGTTAAAGAACAAGTGTTATTTAAAACACCCTTCACGATAAACCCACGAATCAATTCTATTTACAACCCATTTCAAATCCAATTTATTTATCCTAAAAATAAATGGGTTTTAATTTTAGTTCCAAACCAGTTCATTTCGATAAAAATCTATTTTTATCTTTTCAAACATGGAGTTTTTCATCCCAATTTTTCCCAAATCATTTCTTATGATTATATACAAATTATTGATATTTTTAATAATTTTATCAAGGTCTGTACAGCCAATTTCCATCCACGGCCATCGAACTGCACTTACAGCGACCTTTTCCAAATTTGATTTGGACGTATCTCCAAATCCAACCGTTAGATTTCAAATTTCTAATATTCGTTAGAAAGCTCTTTTCGATACGAACCCAACGGTTCCGGTTTTAGGAGAATCCGACGGTCGGATCTCCCGTAATGTCAGTTCGAAGTCAATGGTCAAAATTTACGAACTGCCGCGGCGCGGCGCGTTCTATTCAGGCCATTATATTATATATATTATATATATAATATATATTTCGTCGATTACTATTTAAAACGAATTTTATAAATAGGTTTAAATTCGTTTCAAAAACATTCCAACTTCCATTTCCAATTCAATTCAAATCTCAATTCATTCTATATTCAATTCAATTCGAAATTGTTATATATTCAATTCAATTCAAAATTGGTTTTCTATTCAATTCAATTCTTTAAAAACGAATATAATCGATACAAATATCGTTCGCGTCAAAATAGCGCATCTCTAATCAACACGGCTTTATATATTTCAATAATTCCGTTATTCTATTCAACAAATGAATCTATATTTTCGTCAACACATGATTAATCTCAGCGAATGAGTACTGTCCACGTGTGACTATTTTTGTTATTTATAATATATTTTGTAAAAACTATGGTATCTATCATTTAATTTCAAATCAGACTCCAACTGTAAATTAGTAAGAGAACGATTCCCTAAATATTAACCCCGAAGGCCGAGACCAACATCAGATCAATATCCAGGAGACCACTCATCTTATCTATTTTCCAGTCAGTTTCTAATTTTATATATGATAAAGATGTAAATTTTATTGTTAAAATATTTCGTTCAACACATGACTAATCTCAAAGAATGAGTACTGTCAACACATGAACCTTTATTTTATAATATTAAAGATGTAAATTTGATTGTTAAAATATTTCGTTCAACACATGACTAATCTCAACGAATGAGTACTGTCAACACATGAACCTTTATTTTATAATATTAAAGATGTAAATTTTATTGTTAAAATATTTCGTTCAACACATGACTAATCTCAACGAATGAGTACTGTCAACACATGAAACTTTATTTTATACTATTCTTTACTTTCTAAATTGGAATGAGGCCCAATCAATTACCATATAAAGTTAATTATATGGATTCCATACAACACATGTATATAATAGCAACGATAAATAATCAACCATCATCCAAAGTGCACTACACTGTATAAGCATCAAATATAGATATCTAACGCTTATAACAACCTGTAGATCCATCGATCGACATACAACTAATTATTGAGATTTTTGTATGCCGTATTTTATCCCAATACCCGTGTGGGGTTTCAAACAATCAAACACAAATTTTATTTGTGTAGTTGGGCGATGTGTAAAATTTATCAACCCAATCAATATCAGTCAAATCAGTGTATATAAACAAATCGGCCGATTTGTTTATAAATATTCATTTATTCACATTCACGTTAAAAATTATATTTTTAACAATAATTAATTTATTTCAACTATCTATATTTTTTTTATCAATTTCACATCAACAACACAAACAATTTTCACAACACATCAATTAAACAAACAAGCCATCCATGGTCTGTGGATGACGGGTGTCGGGTGCTGCTAAGCACCGTCTGCATCCTGGTGTATATATATATATATATATATATATATATATATATAACTAGAGAAAGGAATTTTAAAAGGTGAGAAGTTCTCACCAAAGCTATCCCAACTCCACGACACTTCTATTGTAGGAAATCGTCACTGTTCTCGCTTTCTGTCACTTTCGTTGCCCGTAGCCACTACATATATAAAAATCACATTTTTATTTCGCTATTCAATGCATAAAAATCGAATTTTTTTCTTCGCTATTCAATATATAAAAATCGAATTTTTACTTCGCTATTCAATATATAAAAATTGAATTTTTACTTTGCTGTTCAATATATAAAAATCGAATTTTTACTTCGCTATTCAATATATAAAAATCAAACTTTTACTTCGCTATTCAATATATAAAAATAGAACTTTTACTTCGCTATTCAATATATAAAAATTGAATTTTTACTTCGCTATTCAATATATAAAAATCGAACTTTTACTTCGCTATTCAATATATAAAAATCGAACTTTTACTTCGCTATTCAATATATAAAAATCAAACTTTTACTTCGCTATTCAATATATAAAAATCGAATTTTTACTTCGCTATTCAATATATAAAAATCAAATTTTTACTTCGCTATTCAATATATAAAAATCGAATTTTTACTTCGTTATTCAATATATAAAAATCGAACTTTTACTTCGCTATTCAATATATAAAAATCGAACTTTTACTTCGCTATTCAATATATAACAATCGAACTTTTATCGCTTCTTCATATATGCAAAAATCGAATTTTTATCGCTACTTCATATATGTAAAAATCGAATTTTTACTTCGCTATTCAATATATAAAAATTGAATTTTTACTTCGCTATTCAATATATAAAAATCGAATTTTTACTTCGCTATTCAATATATAAAAATCGAACTTTTACTTCGCTATTCAATATATAAAAATCGAACTTTTACTTCGCTATTCAATATATAAAAATCGAATTTTTACTTCGCTATTCAATATATAAAAATCGAATTTTTACTTCGCTATTCAATATATAAAAATCGAATTTTTACTTCGCTATTCAATATATAAAAATCGAACTTTTACTTCGCTATTCAATATATAAAAATCGAACTTTTACTTCGCTATTCAATATATGACAATCGAACTTTTATCGCTCCTTCATATATGTAAAAATCGAATTTTTATCGCTACTTCATATATGTAAAAATCGAATTTTTATCTCTACTTCATATATGTAAAAATCAAATTTTTATCGCTACTTCATATATGTAAAAATCGAATTTTTATCGCTACTTCATATATGTAAAAATCGAATTTTTATCGCTACTTCATATATGTAAAAATCGAATTTTTATCGCTACTTCATATATGTAAAAATCGAATTTTTATCGCTACTTCATATATGAAAATCCAACTCTTATATCATTGCACATATAAAAATCTTCGCTACTTTATCTCTAAAAACAAATCTTTATTCTTATATAAAAATTATATTTTTACTACTCTACCTTAATAAAAATTATATTTTTATTACTCTACCTTAATAAAAATCGTATTTTTACTATAAAAACCATCTCTTTATTCTATGCTTTACAAAAAAAATTATGAACTGATTTAAAACAACATTTATATAAATTAAAATCGCACCTTTTTGTTTATCGTGGAGAATGGGCTTGCGCAGGAGGGTGCTGAAGGGCGGGGGTGCTTCAGGTGGTCGGCGGCAGGGGTATGGGGGTCGACATCCGGCGATGGTCTTGATTTGGGGTGGTTTTCGAAGTGGATGGGGCGGGGTTGGAGCGGAGAATGGCCTAGGAGGGTTTGCAGCGGCTTCTGGCGGAGATGGGGGAGAGACCGACGACAGCTGGTGGTCCTCCGGTGAGGCGGCGCGGTGGTGTCTGGGTCAATGCGGGTCCGACCAATGGGGTTTCGATCTGCGCGAGGTCTTGAAGGGAGGGAGAAGCGGAGCGAGAGAAGAGGCTGATCGACGGACGTGGGGCGGTGGTCGAGATCGGTGATGGCGGCGGGGTTTCTGAAGAGGGCGACGCGGACAAGAAGGAGATCGAGGTTGGCTGTAGCGTGTTTTTTTTTCTTTTATTTTGATTTTGACTTTGACCGATATGAGTGGAGGATAAGGGCTTGGCCCATTATATAATAATATAAATTTAATTCCATTTAAGTCCAAAAAGTTAAATTTTTATTCGAACTCGAATTCGAGATCAACGACTGTCGCCCCTAGCGTATTATCCCCATTCCGAACGCAATGCGATATGTCCGGTAAGCCAATTCGTCAGTTACGATCAGTTTTCGTAAAAATTAAAATATAAACTAATATAACGTTCAAAATTCATTTTAACGTACATTTCAATTTACCGGGGCCACATACGGACTCTAAAAATTCCAGAAAAATAATTTCTAACTTCGTATTGACGATACGGTCCTAACAGAACTAATTTCGTTGAATTCTGAGACCGTTAGAAAAATGGCTAATTTCGAGTCGATTAAAATCAACTGAAAATGGTCAAACGCGTTTTCCTTTGCCACGCTCACATACTGAATCGAAAAATTATGAAATTTGAAACCTAGCAATAATTTGACATCGCGGATCCAACAAAAGTGGTTTCGTGGAAATCCGATATCGTTTGCAAAATTCCCATTTTTAAGGGCCTGAATTCCATAGCGACTATTCAGAATTTTCAACTGGACATATCTATTGATTCCCGCTATGAAATTTCGATTTTCTGGATTCGTTGGAAAGATATTCTCAATTAGATCCTAAAGTTTTCAGTTTCGCTAAAATCCGGTTTGTTTTGCACCCGGTACATTCAATTGAAGTTTGAAATCGAATTATCGAACTACCGCGCCATTTTCAATTCTTTTTATAATTATATAATTATTTATATTCTAACGACGACGTATATAATATATACATTCGAATTCTATTCAAAATAAATCTCTCGTCGTTATTATTTAAAATAATCTATTTTAAATATTCAAAATTCGCTAAAATTGCCAAAATAAAAAATTTAAACTGGCCCAGATTTCCGGGTTATTACACCATTCAACTTAGCCAACCTTCAGTTAGTTTCTAAATTTCACATCCATATCGTTTATAATATTTTATGATGATTTATCTCCATTTTTATTTATTTTAAAATAGCCAATTCATTCAAACAACGCTTCGGCCATAACACGGCCGTGGCACTGTTTTTCTTCAGATTTGATTTACACATATCTGAAAATCTAACCGTTGGATCTTCACAAAATTTACATCATTATAAAGATCTTTTCAAAACGAATCCAATGGTTCCAGTTTCGGGAAAATCCGATGGTCGGATCTCCCAGTATAATCATTTGAAGTTTCGATTTCAAAATACGAACTGCAGCGTCGTTATTCGATTTTATATAATTAAATATATATATATATATATATATATAATCGATTCGGGCGCTGTTTTTCTTCAGATTTGAATTAATCATTCCAGACAATCCAACCGCTGGATTTTTACAAAGCTGGTGCCATAGGAAAGATATTTCCAAAGCGAACCCAACGGTTGCGGATTCGGGAAAATTTGATGGTCGGATCTCCTGCACTAATCGTTTGAAATCACGGTTTCAGAATACGAAGTACAACTTCGTTATTCGATATATTTCAATTCTATTTATATATATATATATATATATATATCAATTCTTCGATTTCAAAACTATATGATTTTTATACATTTGATAGAAATGATATTTTTATCTAACTATCTTCTATTTCAACACTTCACTATTTTCAATAATTCATGTATAATAAAAATGTGATTTTTAATGTAAAACTATTTATTTCAAAACACGACTATTTTATATAGTTCATATAGGTAATAAAAATATGATTTTTATTATAAAACAATTTATTTCTAAACAAGATTATTTTATATAGTTCATATTGATGATAAAAATAGGATTTTTATTATAAAACAATTTCTTCAAAATATGAATATCATTCGACACATGAATTTCAATTCAACGAATGAATTTCGATTCAACACATGAAGGTTTTCTATAGTTTATATATATAGATAAAAAGGTGATTTTTATATTTAAAACACGAATACCATTCAACGCATGAATTTCAATTCAACGAATGAATTTCGACTCAACACATGAAGGTTTTCTATAGTTTATATATACAGATAAAAAGGTGATTTTTATTGTTAAAACAATTTATTCAAAACACGAATACCATTCAACACATGAATTTCAATTCAACGAATGAATTTCGATTCAACACATGAAGGTTTTCTATAGTTTGTATATATAAATAAAAAGGTGATTTTTATATTTAAAACACGAATACCATTCAACACATGAATTTCAATTCAACGAATGAATTTCGATTCAACACAAGAAGGTTTTCTATAGTTTGTATATATAGATAAAAAGGTGATTTTTATATTTAAAACACGAATACCATTCAACACATGAATTTCAATTCAACGAATGAATTTCGATTCAACACATGAAGGTTTCCTATAGTTTGTATATATAGATAAAAAGGTGATTTTTATATTTAAAACACGAATACCATTCAACACATGAATTTCAATTCAACGAATGAATTTCAATTCAATGAATGAATTTCGATTCAACACATGAAGGTTTTCTATAGTTTGTATATATAGATAAAAAGGTGATTTTTATATTTAAAACACGAATACCATTCAACACATGAATTTCAATTCAACGAATGAATTTCAATTCAACACATGAAGGTTTTCTATAGTTTATATAAATAGATAAAAAGGTGATTTTTATTGCAAAACAAATTATTTCAAAACATGAATGTCATTCAATAAAGGAGTTTCTATTCAACACACGAATATAGTTTCAACACATGAAAATAATTCTAATACATGAATATTATTCAAAATTTCGACAGCATAACGGCAGGGTAGTTAAAACCGGGACCGTCCCTAGTACGGCTCCTCGCTCTACCTTAAAGCCTCGCAGCTTTTGACAATGGGCAATCGTGCATCTAGTTCGCACGCAGGCGGCATGTATATTTTTTTCATTTCCACAAACTAATCCTATGTGGTTTCAACCAAATATTTCTCAACCACAAACGGGTATTTTTCAACCACAATCAATCAATTTCAACCACAAACAATTCTAATCAACCATTCGTAATCAACCAATTTTCACTCCAATCACAACCAATAAATATCGTCCATGGTTTGTGGACGAGGGGCATATATATATATATATATATATATATATATATATATATATAAGCATTTCACTTCTATTTCCACACATATATAATTTTTACAACGCATATATAACTTATACATCGAACGTACAACTTATACAACGCTTATACAAGAGGTGTACAACGCTTATATAACTCATACATCGACTATATAATTTATACATCATTGTTTTCCATATCGTTTATATATTAGAAATATCACATTGGGTTCCACTCCACCAAAAATAGCAGAAGGCTTAGAAAAATATGCGGTCTCTTCTAGAATGTAGAAGATGTCCACACGAGTCCACTGTCTCTTGTTTCACTGAATTTCGTCGACAAACGAAAAAGATATGATTTTTAAAGTGAAATAAAAAACCGTAGCGTTTTAAACTGCTATAATATAGTTTATATAATTTTAAACCGTTACCTTTCTATTTCGTTCAAATCTAGGTTTTCACTTTTCTCGAAATCCGCGCAGTTAGGGGTCGATCGGCCTGCGCCACAGCGTCGGGGCTGGAGAGGCGCACGTGCGCCAGGAGGTGGGGCCAGTTCGGTGGCTCTGGTTGACAGCGGCGGCGGTCCAAACGCGGCGTCTTCTCAGGTGTAGATCTCGATGCACGCAGCGCGAGGGAGGGTGTAGCTGCTATGGATGTGGAGAGGAAGCGGAGCTCTTCAAAAATCTCCAAAGGACCATATGGTTTTGGTGCGTGGATCGATCGGAAAATGGCTAGGAAGCGGGGGAGGCTTAATCGCCGTTCGACGAGGGCTCTGGAAGTAAAGCGGGGAGAGAGAAGATGAAGTGGGAGAACGTGATTGGTCCAAGGGTTTTTTTTAATTTATAATTTATTTTAAATCCTAAAAATTCCCCTTGTCTCATAGGAACCCCAATCCAAACCCAACGACTGTCGTCCCTAGCATTTTACCCCCATTCCGAACACAATGGGATATGTTTCGTAGGCCTATTCGACTGTTTCAGTCAGTTTTCCTTCAAATTAAAATACAAAACATTCAATATTTAATTTGAACGTACATTTCAATTTGCCAGGGCCACGAACTGATTCTAAAAATTCCCAAAAAATAAATCTAGCTATGTTTTAACGATACGGTCCCAACAAAACTAGTTTCGTCGAATTCTGAGACCGTTTGCAAAATGGCCCTTTTCTGGTCGATCCAATTTAACTATAATTGACCAAAACACATTTTCCTTTGCCACACTCACATACTAGCTTAAAAAATTATGAAATTTGAAACCTAGCAATAACTTGACATCCCGGATCCAACAAAAGTGGTTTCGTCGAATTCCGATGTCGTTTGCAAAATGGCCATTTTCACGGGCTATATAAATTCCATAGCGACCTTTCAGAAAATTCATTTGGCCATAACTTTTGCTTTCCGCTATGAATCTTCGATTTTTCAGATTGGTTTGAAAGGTATTCACTAACAGATTTAAATATTTTTGGTTTCACTCAAATCCGTTTTGTTTTGCACCCGGTACAGTCAGTCAAAGTTTGAATTCAATTTTTGAAACTGCCGCGCCATTTCAGGCCTTGTTTATAATTAGAATTAATTATATTCGTTTTCAAATGTCGATTCAAACTTACTTTTCATCATTATTATTTAAAATATTTATTTTAAATATTTAAAATCCACTAAAATAGCCAATTTAAAATTTTTAAATTGGTTCAGATTTTCCGGGTCGTTACAAACACCAGGGACCTTTGGAAGTTTCTGTAGATTTCTCTTCTAGCTTCGAATCCGTACGAATCTTGCCCCTATAGTTGCGTATATCTCTAGTTTGAAGCCCCCGAAGTTGCTGCGTTAAGGGAGCCGCCGTTCCGCCGATCTGAGTTCGAAGAAGGGCCCACCATCGCCGTTCTACGTGCGCCTCGGAGCTCTCCGACATGGTGCGGTTGGATCGTCGCCAAGCTGAAGAGGTTGCGCGCAAACTAGATCCCTAGTTTTGATGCTTCTGAAAAACTCGATAGCCTATAATTTGGATGAAGAAGATGGTGGTTTAATTCACTAATTAATTTAATTGTTATATTCAAAATGTTAACAACCTTTGTAAATTCATATCTTTCTCAGACAAAATCGAAATTCGATGAAACAGGATTTGTTGGGACCGTAAAATCGAGATCTATATTTCAGAAGAGACGACAGAATTTTTTGAGCATTCTAAAATTTTAGAAGAAATAGAAAGTGATGTGAGATTTTTGAATCCGAATTAATTAAATAAAATTATATTAGGATGCAGACGAAGTTTAGAAACTCCCGACACCCGTCGTCCACAGACCATGGATGACTTGATTGTATTATGATGTGGAATTGGTTGATTTTTATGTTTGATTGTGGTTGAATTGAAATTGATTGATATTGTGGCATTAGACTGCCTAGAAAAATGTATTAGAAAATTAAACCCCTTGTAAACGCCGCGAGGCCTAAGGTAGTGCGAGGAGCCGTACATCGGGATGGTGCCGGTTTTAATTACCCTGCCGTTATGCTGCCGAAATTTTCTGAAATATTCTTGTGTTATAAATGTTCATGTTATTATATACTAATTGTTTGAATAATATGAAAATTATATTTTTAATATATATATATATATGAAAATGATCGTTGTATGTCAACATAAAATTCATGTTTTGTTGTAAATCAAAAATAGCCATTTGTTAAATAAAAATGTATTTACATTTGAAATTTACATTTTTAATGTAAATAAAACAGTAAAAACAAACATTGTAATATAAAATGCATTTACATTGCATTTTACATTTTTAATGTAATGCAACATTAAATAAACATTTTGGAAAAAAATGTTTTGATATTGAATTATACATTTTTAATGTATATAAAACATTAAAAATAAAACATTGTAATATGAAATGTATTTACATTAGATTAACATTTTAATGTATATGAAACATTAAAATCAACATTTTGATATAGAAATGTATTACAATTGGAAATCTTCTTTCTAATGTAAATGAAATGTGACGACCCGAATTTCGGTACCCTTCGAGATGACTAAATACAACCATGTCCAACTCAAAGAACTCAAAACTCAGGTGTCAAAGAAAGAAATTAGTGGATGAGGAAAGATAAGATAGAAAAGTTAGAATAGAAGAAAAGGAGATTACAATACAGAATCAGAGTAAACACGAATCTTACAGTGGAACGGATAAAATATAATAGATATATATAATCACTTTTTGAAATACAAACTGGGTTTGAACTTACATACACCATCAGAGCACGACATATATACAATACAGCGGAAAACAACTCTAAATAGCTAACGTTGAAGCCTCCTGCTCCAAGCTCCTTCAGATGCCATCTGTAAAGACCTGAACTACTTGACTGCCCGTACAAATTTTGGCACCCAAGAGTTTAGGAAAAATGTAGAAAAATAAACTCTGGTTCAGTCATGGGACTGGTGTGAGTAAACGGTTTTTAAACAATTTGATTTATAATGGAAATCTCATAAGACTACGCCGTAAAAACGGAACGAGTTTTTTCCATATGAAAATCCCAAGCATAAGGTTTAACTTTCAAAACGTTTCGAAAGAAAAGATAATCGTAAGACCGAACCACACATAAAAATGGATGGTTTTTACCTTACGATAACCCAAAGAAATCTTTGAAAACAATATTATTCTGATATAATAGCATCTATCAATTTACAAATAAATAGTAACCTAGCAGAATGCTTGCATCTCACGCTCTACATATATAGTATACAATTAAAACCGCGAGCGCTTATTGGGTAATGGATTTCCAACTATGACAAGGTATGGAACCACCTTACGATAGTGCACCTCTAGAGGGGAATACACTGGGTTCAACAAGAACGTCTTGCAACTCGGCCCACACATGACCGACCACTCATTTCTCTTGAGTGTACCGAATATATTGTCACCTTACGGTTGATACCAACATAACCGTTCCCGGGAGATACAGAAGAGAAAGTAGTAACAAAATGAATATTCTCTAGATGGTGACAATACACCCTAATGGGAGCGACCCACGTAGCCATGCTGCCCGCCCGATTTTTCTCATTTTCCGGTTGTGAGGCTTGAGGTCAAAACTTACATTTAGATATATTACGCCTCCATTCACTTTGAATGCCACATCGTCAAACCCGTCAAATCACAAATTGATTTCCCCAAAACCACGGGTAAAAAGCTAAGAGAAACGAATTCCTCTGCCACCAATCATAGTTTTGAAGAGACCAACTTACGCCATCTGTTAGGTATACTTTGTCAGACATTCATCCATACAAGTTGCCCTGGGTTTGGACAAACCGAGGGCACTATTCTGTAAATCCACCTTAGGATATTTCTACCTAGGTTTGACAGAACAGCCCTTGCATAAACTCCGTCTTCAAGGTCTTCAACTTGACTTCAAACTAAACAACGCGTAGGTCGAAACAAAGTGGTATTTGGATTTCGTTTAGAAAACCAATCCCGGTCTCTTTGAATCGATGAACGTAAAAATCTTTTGGGAACAAGTGATATTTAAATCATCAAGTTATCATACTCAACAAAGTCCAGTAGTATTTTTATCAAGACTTTTCTACAATATTCTAGATTTCAACAGTAATTTGATATTATCTAGATAAAACATGAAAATGATTTAATTAAACTGAACAAGTTTATTGGGACATACCATAGCTTTTAAATTAAAATAAAACAACTATCACACAGATCCATCATAGTTTAACAATATAAATACAACTAAACGTCATTCATAATCGATTGATCTTGGAAATTCATTATTTCCCAATCCTATTTATCTTAGGTTAAATTCAGTTTATTTGATTATAACGTATATTTATAATCCATACTTTAACATATACGACTAAAATATATACTATTATTCATTAATTCAATATATAATTTATTTAAATATTATTTAAAACGGAAAGTGAATGAAACTTTCCTTGAATTCAACTTAGTTAATTACCAATTCACCACCCCTTCCCAAATTATCTCTATTTCCATTTATTTTTTGAACTTAAGGAAATTCTTATGGTTACTGGTCAACCAATCTTTCTTATCAACATCTCTTGCTACCATTATCATCTGTTCAATATTTGCTTCTAACGACACCCACTTTGGATCATTCCTTCTGGGCTCGTTTATCACTTCCACTTGATTCCAGTAATACATATTAGTACCAGGTCAAATTTCTGTTTATCTAATCCCTGTATAAATTCACATATCAGATGAAATTCACTATTTGGTTTAATTATCATTAATTCGACTTTTAAATCATTTATTGATTTAAAATATAGTTGCTGACCTAAGTTGAAAATAACATTTCATTTCAAAACATTTGAGTTTATCATAATATTACTGATGATTAGCCATTATCTATTTATCATCATCATTACATAACGTCGATTACAGTTTGACTAATCAGACATGAACTAATTAACTAGATTTTTAATCTAAGAAGATCCGTATTTTATTCTAATTTTAATTAATTAGGAATTAAATAAACTACTCTGTTTAAAAGACTTATTCTATTCTGACAATGTACAACTTCGTTTACACTGATCCTTGTCTGATCATTTATCATCTGTCCCTTTCAAATTTTATTAATCATATTAGCACTGCTTCCTTTTTATTTCCTTTCTAAAGAAATTATTTTATATCCATTTGGGTAAATATATATGTATATATATCCTAAATATCTAATTTACACTTGTGAAAAGGAAGCCTATATTTTATTTTAAAATTTCTATTCCCTTTTTCAAAAGTCTAATTTCTACTTCCTTTGTTTCTTTACTTTACTTCATTTTCCCATTTTTTAATATTTTTCCTTTTCACTTTTCTTCTACTTTACTACAGCCCCATCCCATTCTCACAAGCCCACTCTTCTGGTCCATCTCCCATTCTTTTATTTTGTTTAGTCACCCTTTTATTTCCTTTCCAGCCCAAGCCCATCTTCCAAGAGCCCACGCTTCTTCCTATCCTTGTTTCCTTCTCCCTTCTTTTATTTCTTCTTCCAGGTATACACCTACATCACTGTATACTGGTGCGCATGCATGCACACCTCAGTCGATCCATACTGATAATGATCCCCTAAACACACGCGACTTCAGCAGCTGACCTCCTTCCTGATCCCATTTTCCCCTTCGATCAGATGCTTCAACCTAAACCATAAACATACAAATAAAAACTCAATCACCTTCCTCCCTCATTACACCACCATCTTTGCCCATTTTACCTCAAACTTCACCATCGCGAAGACAACACGCCACTCGACTTCCACCCCAAAACTGGTCCAACTCGACACCCCCATTTGGTTGCAGTTCAACGCCGAAGTTACTCCTTCAAACCAGTTGTCGAAGACCTAAATGGAGGCCAATCTCCTCGATCAAGTTAGGGTGAAGTTTTTGCATATTTTTCGAGTGATCTACACTTACATATGGTTCCCCAGACCCAAACTTTATGGTTTCCGATCAACCGGATCACCAGAAAAATCATCGTTTCTAATTTTAAATGATCCTAGAAATTACACCCAACCTCACCACTTAAAATCGTGAAATGCCACTATAAAATCATGAATTTAATCTATGAATGCCACTATAAAACTGAATCTCAAAGTTGTGATGTTTGAGATTTTTAGTTTTAAACTCCCTACTGTAATGAATACTTATATCTAGTTACCTACGGTATTGTTTGAGTAAGAATACTTTTCTGGATATACTATAGAAACAAACAAACAACATTCATATAAATCTATTCCTATAACTCATTCGAATCTAGGTTGTTGATTTTTAAGTCACAGGAGAGATTTTTTTCACTGGATTAAATATATTAATATGTTTCAACAAGGTTAAACGGAGTCTCAACACTTCATTCAACTAAAGGGTTTAGATTTCAACTGATCTAACATATCATAACAGGAAAATATATGTATCTACATGAATCACAAAAAACAAACAGACAATGGTGATCTAACTAGGAAGATTTAAAGTGAGTTTACTCACCACCTAAGTCCTCTGTTTTTCTATGCTTTTCCCTGTACAGGCTTCCCTTCATACGCCAAGTTAGCTTCCATTGTTGTTACCGTTTTTAACTTTAGTTTTGGTTCGATTGAGTGCATGAATGAATGTAGTAGCCTAGTGTTTATTTATAGGGCAAAAATTTGATAAAATCATGTGGCATTTAATGACTTGTATGGGAAATATAATGCCCTGTTTTGATGGGAATTCCTAGCTGTAGCTTTTGATTTAAAAATAAATGATGTCATATCTTTCATAGCTGTACATAGTTAATTGATTAAGAAAAGAGGGGGTAGCCTTGTGTATTGTCTGTTAGGTGTAGATGTGTATTAAGGTTGATTGAAAAAGGCGTTGTCTAGTGTATATAGCTGGTTCATATTGCTTTATTTAGCAATGCTATGCATAGTATAGCTGTGTATGTGTAGATTTAGAAAAGAATGCAGTTGTACATATAATGATTGAAGTGAATAGCTAGCTGTGTTTGTGTATATTGGAGAGGATTGTTGTTATGCATGTTTAGTCGTATAGAGTAGGATGATGTTGCACTTGTAGCTGCTGTGTATGCTTTGATTTGAAATGATGTAGCTGCTGCACTTCTTGATTTGAATTGAGATATTATCAAGGGGCTTTCACATTAAACTCTCATGTGGCATGTATACGGCCATGTGCCGTTGATGAGGTGTACAAGTTGCGAAGCAGCCTTATGCACTTATCACACTAAGTCACTAAACTTGAATGTCAAGGAATTTAAGCTGTAAAATGTCTATGTGATAGTTGTGTGTAGGTGTATGAAGTACATGAGTTAAATATTATAAATGACATATCTTGGTACAAATGCATGTACAGCCATGTGAGGAATGAAGTGTAAATGCATGTGCTAATGGTTGTGCATAGATCTGAAAAGCATAACCAGTTCTCATTGCTTAAGACATTGACGCATGGCAGCATGATTGGGATGTATGATTTTGTACACCAATGTGTTAATGGGGAAAAAAAACAACTTCATTCCTAAGAAAATTACATATGTATCACGCTGTACAATATGTACATGCCTTGTGTACTTTATTGTTAGGAAAATAAAACATACTTAGCTGCAAGTATTTTCATTATCAATGCATATGTATTCAAATGTTTTAGATTTTCATTCATGGCTCAAAAATCACATTCTTCATCTATTGCTTTAATTCTAAATACACAAGGTGTTACATCATTTATCAATGTATCATTTCTGCCTTATTAAATAATTATATTTTTAATTAAGTTATTAATTAACTTTAAATTTTGATTAAGTGATGTCATATTTGTTAATATACACATAAATTCATTTGTTAATGATTTTAAATAATAAATATGTATGTATATATATAGGATTTTAAATAAATAAAAAGGATAATTATATTTTCTATAATAATTAAACCCAATTTATTCAATTATATTAATTAAACAATATGATCAATAAATTATCATTTAACAAAATTAACGAAAAACCTCAGTCTTTACAATCTACCCCCGTTAAAAGAATTTCGTCCTCGAAATTGAAAAAGAACGAGGAAATTATAGTTACATTTAAAATCATAGACTTATAATAAAACACATACATAGGTCATCCCCTAAAAATTACAACAAATAAGGTATCTGAAACACACATGTTACCTATTTCACAACAAGCAAGACGCATAATTCAAACACATTCGTCAGTTCCCGACCGGAAATCGGTAAGAAAATAATCACCTAAGTATTAACCCCGGAGGTCGAAATCAACATCAGATCAATATCCAAACAATCATTTAACCCAACCAATCTCCAGTTAGGTTCTCATTCCATATCTTAACTCCTTATCAACTCATATTACCCGTTTTCTATTTCAGAAAAATATCCTCCATTATATTTGGAAAATAATTCCAAAATCTTATATTATAATTTAAACCAAATTAGGTTTTTAAATCAAATTTGGAAATTTTGATTATCCAAAATCGTTGAATATTTCCATCTAAATTCATCACGAAGTTATAGAATCATTTATAACTTCTTTTCCTATCTCGGTTCCATTTGACGTCATTCTAAATCCGATTTAAATTTATTCAATTTAATCTCAATCAAGCTCTGATTCATTTAACTTATTCCAGTTAAATTCCCATATCAAAACTTCTGGTTTTTTTACCCCAAACTGGTTTGAAATTCCATATCTCAATTCAATACCCCTGAATTTTCCCAAATCCTTTTGTTTTGCTCAAACAATTCCCAGTTTGTCTTATATTTTATTCTTATATAACTTCAATTTGGCTATATTTATAACCATTTCTAGATTTATACTCTTATTTGATTATAATGATACCAATTGACACACCCATATATAGTAATTTCTAAAAGATATTAATTTTATGTCAAAATACATTTTTGGGTAAAATTATTTCATTTACCTAGCGTTTAAAACAATATTATGTCGAATTACTCTGTCCAAGAGTTTAGAAACACCTATCGATATAGTTGCGCTGCTGTATCGACCAGAATTCATATACCTCTCGACAAATTAATCAACACAATATAAAACGGTTTTTATATCAAATAACAAATACGCGCTCAAATATATATACTCAAACTCTATCTAGGATATTACTAACCCCATCTCTATCGAGATACGCCACAGAGCCAAGGTTACTACTCAACCTTCAGCTCTGATACCAAATGTGACGACCCGAATTTCGGTACCCTTCGAGCTGACTAATACAACCATATCCAACTCAAAGAACTCAAAACTCAGGTGTCGAAGAAAGAAATTAGAGGATGTGGAAAGATAAGAAAGAAAAGTTAAAATAGAAGAAAAGGAGATCACAATACAGAATCAGAGTAAACACGAATCTTACAGTGGAACGAATAAAACATAATAGATATATATAATCACTTTTTAAAATACAAACTGGGTTTGAACTTACATACACCATCAGAGCACGACATATATACAATACAGCGGAAACCAACTCTAAATAGCTAATGTTGAAGCCTCCTGCTCCAAGCTCCATCAGATGCATCTGTAAAGACCTGAACTACTTGACTGGCCATACAAATTTGGGCACCCAAGAGTTTAGGAAAAACATAGAAAAATAAACTTTGGGTCAGTCATGGGACTGGTGTGAGTAAACGGTTTTTAAACAATTTGATTTATAAAGGATATCTCATAAGACTACGCCGTAAAAACGGAATGAGTTTTTCCCGTATGAAAATCCCAAGCATACGGTTTAACTTTCAAAACGTTTCGAAAGAAAAGATAATCGTAAGACCGATCCACACATAAAAACGATGGTTTTTACCTTACGATAACCCAAAGCAATCTTTGAAAACAATATTATTATGATATAACAGTGACTATCAATTTACAAATAAATAGCAATCTAGCAGAACGCTTGCATCTCACGCTCTACATATATAGTATACAATTAAAACCACGAGCGCTTATTGGGTAATGGATTTCCAACTATGACAAGGTATGGAACCACCTTACGATAGTGTACCTCTAGAGGGGAATACACCGGGTTCAACAAGAACGTCTTGCAACCCGGCCCACACATGACTGACCATTCATTTCTCTTGAGTGTATCGAATATATTGTCACCTTATGGTTGGTACCAACATAACCGTTCCTGGAAGATACAGAAGCGAAAGAAGTAATAAAATGAATATTCTCTAGATGGTGACAATACACCCTAATGGGAGCGACCCATATAACCATGTTGCCTGCTCGATTTTTGTCATTTTCCAGTTGTGAGGCTTGAGGTCAAAACTTACATTTAGATATATTACGTCTCCATTCACTTTGAATGCCACATCATCAAACCCGTCAAATCACAAATTGATTTCCCCAAAACCACGGGTAAAAAGCTAAGAGAAACGAGTTCCTCCGCCACCAATCATAGTTTTGAAGAGATCAACTTACGCGATCTGTTAGGTACACTTTGTCAGACATTCGTCCATACAAGTTGTCCTGGGTCTGGACAAACCGAGGGCACTATTCTGTATATCCACCTTAGGAAATTTCTACCTAGGTTTGACAGAACAGCCCTTGCATAAACTCCTTCTTCAAGGTCTCCAACTTGACTTCAAATCAAACAACGCCTTGGTCGAAACAAAGTGGTATTTGGATTTCGTTTAGAAAACCAATCCCGGTCTCTTTGAATCAATGAACGTAAAAATCTTTTGGGAACAAGTGATATTTAAATCATCAATTTATCATATTCAACAAAGTCCAGTAGTATTTTTATCAAGACTTTTCTACAATATTCTAGATTTCAACAGTAATTTGATATTATCTAGATAAAACATGAAAATGATTTAATTAAACTGAACAAATTTATTGGGACATACCATAGCTTTTAAATTAAAATAAAACAACTATCACACAGATCCATCATAATTTAACAATTCAAATACAACTAAATGCCATTCATAATCAGTTGATCTTAGAAATTCATTATTTCCAAATCCAACATATCTTAGGTTAAATTTAGTTTTTTTCATTTGATTATAACGTATATTTATAATCCATACTTTAACATATACGACTAAAATTTATACTATTATTCATTAATTCAATATATAATTTATTTAAATATTATTTAAAACGGAAAGTGAATGAAACTTTACTTGAATTCAACTTAGTTAATTACTGATTCACCACCCCTTCCCAAATTATCTCTATTTCCATTTATTCTTTGAACTTAAGAAAAATCTTATGGTTACTGGTCAACCAATCTTTCTTATCAACATCTCTTACTACCATTATCATCTGTTCAATATTTTCTTCTAACGACTCTCGCTTTGGATCATCCCTTTTGGGCTCGTTTATCACCTCCACTTGATTCCAGTAATACATATTAGTACCAGGTCAAATTTCTGTTTATATAATACCTATATAAATTCACATATCAGATGAATTTCACTATTTGGTTTAATTATCATTAATTCAACTTTTAAATCATTTATTGATTTAAAATATAGTTATCGACCTAAGTTGAAAATAACATTTCATTTCAAAACATTTGAGCTTATCATAATATTACTGATGATTGGCCATTATCTATTTATCATCATCATTACATAACGTCGATTACAGTTTGATTAATCAGACATGAACTAATAAACTAGATTTTTAATCTAAGTGGATCTGTATTTTATTCTAATTTTAATTAATTAGGAATAAAATAAACTACTCTGTTTAAATGACTTATTCTATTCTGACAATGTACAACTTCGTTTACACTGATCCTTGTCTGATCATTTGTCATCTGTCCCTTTCAAATTTTATTAATCATATTAGCACTGCTTCCTTTTTATTTCCTTTCTAAAGAAATTCTTTTATATCCGTTTTTGTAAATATATATGTATATATATCCTAAATATCTAATTTGCACTTGTGAAAAGGAAACCTATATTTTATTTTAAAATTTCTATTCCCTTTTTCAAAAGTCTAATTTCTACTTCCTTTGTTTCTTTACTTTATTTCCTTTTCCCTTTTTTTATTTTTCCTTTTCACTTTTCTTCTACCTTACTACAGCCCCATCCCATTCTCACAAGCCCACTCTTCTGGCCCTTCTCCCCTTCTTTCATTTTCTTTAGTCACCCCTTTATTTCCTTTCCGGTCCAAGCCCATCTTCCAAGAGCCCACGCTTCTTCATATCCTTGTTTCCTTCTCCCTTCTTTTATTTCTTCTTCCAGGTATACACCTACATCTCTGTATACTGGTGCACATGCATGCACACCTCAGTCGATCCATACTGATAACGATCCCCTAAACACACGCGACTTCACCAGCTGACCTCCTTCCTGATCCCATTTGCCCCTTCGATCAGATGCTTCAACCTAAACCATAAACATACAAATAAAAACTCGATCACCTTCCTCCCTCATTACGCCACCATCTTTTCCCATTTTACCTCAAACTTCACCATCGCGAAGACAACATGCCACTCGACTTCCACCCCAAAACTGGTCCAACTCGACACCCCCATTTGGCTGTAGTTCAACGCCAAAGTTACTCCTTTAAACCAGCTGTCGAAGACCTAAATGGAGGCCAATCTCCTCGATCAAGTTAGGGTGAAGTTTTTGCATATTTTTCGAGTGATCTACACTTATATGTGGTTCTCCAGACCCAAACTTTATGGTTTCTGATCGACCGGATCACCAGAAAAAACATCATTTCTAACTTTAAATGATCCTAGAAATTACACCCAACCTCACCACTTAAAATCGTGAAATGCCACTATAAAATCATAAATTTCATCTATGAGTGCCACTATAAATCTGAATCTCGAAGTTATGATGTCTGAGATTTTTAGTTTTAAACTCCCTACTGTATTGAATACTTATATCTAGTTACCTACGGTATTGTTTGAGTAAGAATACTTTTCTGGATATACTATAGAAACAAACAAACAACATTCATATAAATCTATTCCTATAACTCATTCGAATCCAGGTTGTTGATTTTTAAGTCACAGGAGAGATTTTTTTTCACTGGACTAAATATATTAATATGTTTCAACAGGGTTACACGGAGTCTCAACACTTCATTCAACTAAAGGGTTTAGATTTCAACTGATCTAACATATCATAATAGGCAAATATATGTGTCTACATGAATCACAAAACATACAGACAATGGTGATCTAAGTAGGAAGATTTAAAGTGAGTTTACTCACCACCTAAGTCTTCTGTTTTTCTATGCTTTTCCCTGTACAGGCTTCCCTTCATATGCCAAGTTAGCTTCCATTGTTGTTGCCATTTTTAACTTTAGTTTAGGTTCGATTGAGTGCATGAATGAATGCAGTAGCCTAGTGCTTATTTATAGAGCAAAAATTTGATAAAATCATGTGGCATTTAATGACTTGTATGGGAAATATAATGCCCTGTTTTGATGGGAATTCCTAGCTGTAGCTTTTGATTTAAAAAGAAATGAAGTCATATCTTTCATAGTTGTACATAGTTGATTGAATAAGAAAAGAGGGGGTATCCTTGTGTATTGTCTGTTAGGTGTAGCTGTGTATTAAGGTTGATTGAAAAAGGCATTGTATAGTGTATATAACTGGTTCATATTGCTTCATGTAGCAATGCTATGCATAGTATAGCTGTGTATGTGTAGATTTAGAAAAGAATGCAGCTGTACATATAGTGATTGAAGTGAATAGCTAGCTGTGTTTGGGTATATTGGAGAGGATTGTTGTTATGCATGTTTAGTCGTATAAAGTAGGATGATGTTGCACTTGTAGCTGCTGTGTATGCTTTGATTTGAAATGATGTAGCTGCTGCACTTCTTGATTTGAATTGAGATATTATCAAGGGGCTTTCACATTAAACTCTCATGTGGCATGTATACAGCCATGTGCCATTAACGAGGGGTACAAGTTGCGATGCAGCCTTACGCACTTATCACACTAAGTTACTAAACTTGAATGTCAAGGAATTTATGCTGTAAAATGTTTATGTGATAGCTGTGTGTAGGTGTATGAAGTACATGAGTTAAATATTATAAATGACACATCTTGGTACAAATGCATGTACAGCCATGTGAGGAATGAGGTGTAAATGCATGTGCTAATGGTTGTGCATAGATCTGAAAAGCATAACTAGTTCTCATTGCTTAAGACATTGATGTATGGCAGCATGATTGGGATGTATGATTTTGTACACCAATGTGTTAATGGAAAAAAAACTTCATTCCTAAGAAAATTACATATGTATCACGCTGTACAATATGTACATGGCTCGTGTACTTTATTGTTAGGAATTTAAAACATACTTAGCTGCAAGTATATACACTGTCAATGCATATGTATTCAAATGTTTTAGATTTTCATTCATGGCTCAAAAATCACATTCTTCATCTACTGCTTTAATTCTAAGTACACAAGGTGTTACATCATTTATCAATGTATCATTTCTTCCTTATTAAGTAATTATATTTTTTATTAAGTTATTAATTAACTTTAAATTTTGATTAAGTGATGTCATATTTGTTAATATACACACAAATTCATTTGTTAAGGATTTTAAATAATAAATATTTATGTTTATATATAGGATTTTAAATAAATAAAAAGGGTCATTAAATTTTCTCTAATTATTAAAACCAATTTATTCAATTATATTAATTAAACAATATAATTAATAAATTATCATTTAACAAAATTAACGAAAAACCTAGGTCGTTACAAGAAACATTAAAATAAAACATTGTTATATAAAATGTTTACATTGAAAACATCATTTCTAATGTAAAGGAAACATAAAAAGATTACATTATTTTAATACAATAAAAGAAATGTATTGTTATGGAATTTATTTTTTTAATGTATGTCAACATTGAAAATAAACATTGATAAATAAAAATGTATTGATATTGACATATACATTTTAAATGTAAATGCAACATATAAAAATCAACATTTTGGAAAATAGAATGTATTGCCATTGAAAATTACATTTTAATGTAAACAATACATTAAAAATGTCCATTGTTACATTAAAATGTCTTTATTTTAAAATATGTATTTTTAATGTAACCCAACATTAAAAACAGTCATTTGTTAAATAGAAATGCATTTATATTAAAATATACGTTTTTAGTGTAACGTAAGATTTAAAAATAGACATTGTTAAACAGAAATGTGTTTATATTGAAATATACACTTTTAATGTAATGCAACATTAAAAATAGTCATTTGTTATTTAGAAATGTATTGATATTGAATTATACATTTTTAATGAAAATGCAACATTTAAAAAAATAAACTGTTTGAAATAAAAATGAATTGATTTGAAATTTACATTTTTAGTGTAAATAAAACATTAAAAATGTCCATTGTTATATAAAATGTCTTCTCTTTGAAAATTTACATTTTATTGCAAACAAAACTTTTAAAATGACCATTGCTATGGAAAAATATGTTTACTTAGAAATTTCGCATCTTTAATGTAAGAAAAGATTACATAAAATTTTTACATTTTTCCATGTAATATGGAGATTACATTTTTATTTGTAATCATAGAAAAGAATAAAATATTACATTTTTATTTGTAATCAAATAAAAGAAAAAGGATTTCATTTTTATTTGTAATCAAAGAAAAGAATAAAAGATTTCTTTTTTTATGTAATCAAAGAAAAGAATAAAGAATACATTTTTAGTGTAATCAATGAAAAGGATAAAGATTTCATTTTTAATGTAGTAAATGAAGGATAAAACATATTACATTGTAGTATATGAATCATATAAAAGATTCAATGTTGGAAGAAATTGTATTAACATTAAGAATTACATTTTAATGTAATATATGATTTCATATATAAAAGAAATCAATGTTGAATTGAAAATGGTGTTGAAATCGTCGAACGATTTATATTTATATATTTATATATAAATATAAATTAAAATAAAACGAATCGTGCTGTTGTAGTTCGTGTTTTGAAATCATAATTTCAAACGTTTATACCGAAAGATCCGACTGTCGGATTTTCCCAAAATTGGAACCGTTGGGTTCGTTTTGGAAATATCTTTCAAATGATACCAAGTTTACTAAGATCCAACGGTTAGATTTTAAGAAATATGTAAATCAAATTTTGATGAAAACAGCATCAGGGCCATGTAATCATCCGAAGCGTCGTTTAATAAAAAATGGCTATTTTTAAATAAATAAAAATAGCAATAAATCGTTATAAATTATTATAAACGATATGGAATGAAAAGAATTGGTTTAAATTATATATATTCGAGAACTATTGAAAAGTCCAAGCTAACTCTCATTTCAAATAATTATACGATGATCGGAAGTCGAAGATTTGAAGATGGTGATTGAAGACCAGCAATCTTCACATCGAATGGATGACTACTGATACCTTTGATTGTAGTTGCTACCTTGAGAGGGTTACAGTGGTAGTTGTTCGGACGTACTTGTTGATTGTTCGGATTAGCGAGCACCTCTCTTCCGTGTTGGACATATGGGATTAGGAATAAGGTGTCTCCGGTTTCATTCAGACCCAGAACGGACTTGTAAATGGATGTATGTCTGACATTGGATTTTATTCTATGCTGATTGATTTCTATTTAATATATATATGTTTGGTGGCGGAGAATTTATTCTCTTGCTTAACACTCTTTTCTGAGACACACGAGCTCAGAGGTTATATACTGATAGTTATCAATCGCATGGCACGAATTGTCAGTGTGGCATGCCAAGATGCAAATGATCAAGGCTTATTGTTGAAAAGCATAGCCTTGTTGTTGATGATCAAAGCACAACTTTATTGTAGCATACCTTTGTGGATAGTATTACTTCGCCAGCACACCCCGGTATGAACCAGAAATGGGAGAAGGACCCTAGGGAGAACATTCGTTTCTTTCTAGCTAGAAGTGGTGTCTGGATTTTACAAGCCCAGATATTATTACTTATGTGGATGATGGAAAGCGAGGTACCTCGGATTGGAGTCCTTAGTGACTCTATTTTACGCCCTATAGGGCGGGGAGACGTATTTTTCAGGCATAACCAATCCACTAACATATTTGTGGACCGGCCATGGCGATCCAAGGCTCTCTTGAGCACTGAGTCTAAGACACGGGCTAGAGTGTCTCGAATTCAGTAAGGACGATCCCTTGCCTTGGTTCATGATAGAAATCCAACTTCCAATACGACCCATACGGTTTTGATTGTAAACCTATATTTGGCGACATAGTATATGGTAGTTATGTCGTTTATGATTGATACATTATGATTGAAATGTTTTTGAAAACATACATACACTAATAATAATAATATCAAATCCGTTTTATCGTATCAAGCATTTTTGACCATTATAAGGTAAAACTCTTTCCTCCGGTTTGCGTTGCACTGTGTGATGGGACTTGAGTCTTATAATGGTTTCATTTTTCTAAAAAGCATTGCGTTTTTTAATGATTTACTTTATTTATGCACTGGCAATCAAATGGAGTAAATCCATTCCGCGTTAGCGGCGTGGTTCTGTGATTAGCCTTATTATTAAATAGGTTAAATAAATTTCTCATACCAATCCCATGACTGACTCGTAGTTTGTTTCACTTTGCAAACTCGGGTGCCCTCTTTCCCACACGAGCAGCCTTATATACAGGTTTTAGCAGATTCATTCTGGATAGTTATGGAGCTGAAGATGGATCTTATCATTCCTGTTATGCTGCTCAGACTTCATTTAGTACATTATGTTTCATTCCGCTGTAGACATTTTATATTAAGTTGAAAATTGTATTATGTACTAAGTATGATCCTATTGCGCTGTGTAACTCTAATGATATATTATTCCCAGTGTAATTTGATATAAATTATCTGCTGTAATTCTATATTTCTATTCTGTTGTTATTGTTTATGTGTTATATTCCAATGATTATCCTTGCTTTCGTACTACGGGAGTTTGGTGTCATTAAAAAAAGTTAACAAGAAGAAGGGAGAGAAGCCAGAAAAAGCTCAGATAAATAAAGTTGTTAAATGCCATTGACGTGGAATGACAGGCCATTTTGTGAGGGACTGAAAAAAGACTGCTAAGAAAGGAAGTCACTTTATTTGTGGACAACCAGGCTATTATAGTAGGCGATGTCCTTAGAACTAAGGGCAAGGAGTTATTTTATTTTGAGTGCAGATGCATGCATTGGAGGCGACTTAGGCTAGTCTTGGTCAAGATAGAGGCAGGAATGTTATAGTCAAAGGTTTGATCTCTCTTTCTAATTTTCTAGTTAGGACCTTATTTTATACTGGTGCTTCACGTTTGTTCATTTCTACATCATTAATCGATTGTATTCACCTTAGTATGTCTCTTGTTTTCGACCTAGTAGTAGTTTCAAACCCTATAGGAGGCTAGACTCATTTGTTTATGATGTGTAAGGGTTTGAGACATTCTATATTAGGCATCGAGTTTGATCGTGACGCCTATGTATTAGGGTTTTCTGGGTACGGCATTATTCCAGAAATGGATTGGCTGGCCATATATGGTGTCATTCTTAATTGTGAAAGGAGTGTAGTGAGATTAATGATTTTTCATGGTATGGCCCTCGAGATATCTTACGACCTGCAAGGGTCAGTCATGTTGAGCTTCTTAAAGTCCCTAGAGACTTTTATCGATGATCTTAGCATGGTACCTATGGTGAGGGATTTTATGGACATATTTGAGGAGGTGAGAGGACTACCTATGAGATTAGAGATCGATTTACGAATTTATTTGACAAAGAATGTTAAGCTTGTTGCATTGCATGTGCATCATATGGCTCCGAGGGAAAGCAAAGAACTGAGTAAGCAGGTGGTGATCGAGCTATTAGAGAAAGGCTTTATTAGATGGAGTATATCTGAGTGGGGAGCACCAGTCATTTTAGCTACTAAGTAAGATGGCTCCCTCCGTCTATGTGGGGATCATAGATGATTAAACAGGCTTACCAAGAAGAATCGATACCCACTCCCTCAGATAGACAATTCATTTGATTAGTTAGTGGGTACATCGATTTTCTCTCAGTTAAATTTGGTAAGTAGGTTCGTTGGCTTCGAGTTGCATATGATAGCGTGGATAAGACAACTTTTAGGACTCCATATGGATTTTTTGAGGGCCTGGTTATGCTATTTGGGATAACCAATGCACTGATGTACTTTGTTAATTTGATGAGCCGAATGTTTAGGGAGTTCCTAAATAAGTCTATGGTAGTGTTTGTGGATTACATATTGCTATTCTCAAGGGATGAGGATGAGAAAGTGTTGCATTTGAAAGAGGTTCTCCGTACTCTTTTTTCCCATCAATTGATGGTAAAATTCTCGAAGTGCCACTTTTGGCATAATAAAGAGAGATTCTTGGGGCATGTAGTTTTGGGAGATGGTATAGCAGTGGATCCCTCTAAAGTGGTTATTTTGCAAGACCGGAAGGCATCTAAGAATGCAACTGAGGTGATGAGCTTACTAGTTTTGGTGGGGTTTTATCGGAAATTTTCTAAGGACTTCGCATGGATTTCAGCTCCTCTTACTCGCCTTACGAAGAAGAATTTATTAGGTCAAGGAAAGGCAATACCAACATTTTGATGATCGTGGATATATTAACTAAGAGCGCTCTTTTCATCTCAGTTAGGAATAAGAGGACCGTGGCTGGATTAGCTTTGATATATTTTAGGGAGGTCGTCTGACTTCACGGAGTTCCCACGAGCATCATTAGTGACAAAATACCCTGTCTGTACCATCATGTTTTAGAGGATCCTGCTGGAGGCGCTAGGAAAATAGCTGAGACTTAGTACCACATACCAACGTCAAACAGATGGATAGATCGAGCAGGTTAATAAGATTCTTGAGGATTTATTACGACTGTGCATTTTGGACTTCGAAGGGAGTTGGGAGGAGCATCTTCCCTTGGTTGAGTTTTCTTATATCAATAGTTATCAAGCGAGTATTGGCATGGCACCTTTTGAAGCTTTGTATGGACGTCCCTATAGATCACCATCTTGTTAGTGGGAGACTAATGATTTACTTCTTCTTAGGCCAGAGATGATCTGAGAAACCTCAGGCATGATCGACTTAATTCAGAAAAGGATGAATGCAGCTCAAAACAGATAGAAATCTTGTGCGGACAGAAGAAGGTCTGATCTTGAGTTCAGCATGGGGGATATGGTTTTCATTAAAGTATCTCCCCTTAGGAATATGGTGTGGTTTGGCTCAGTTGAGAAATTAGCACCAAGGTTTGTTGGGCATTTCCGATAGCATAGAGGATAAGACATATGGCATATAGAGTTTGGCTACCAAAGAGGCTGTTAGGGGTTCATGATGTATTTCATGTCTCGCATTTGACGAAATGCCTACATAATCTTGTTGTAGTAGTGGAACCGATCACTTTAGAGGAGGTTGAGGTCAAGAAGGAAGCTTCTATCAGACGAGTACCTACATGGATTTTGGATTCTTGAATAAAGAGGTTGGGGAATAAGGAGATTAAACTCGTCAAGCTTCAGTAGGGAAAGGATAAAAACGAAGCAACATGGGAACCAGAGGAGAGGATCCGCACATCTTTTCCATTCCTTTTCGATAGTATGCTCTCGATCCGTTCTTAGTTTTGAATTTGAACCTTACCCATTTCCTATCATTTGAATTAGTGAATCTTAAAAAATCCTGTGGATGGTAGGACATGGTTTAAACATGTTACTAGGACATGTTATGTTTGATGGATTCGCGTGGATGCAAGTGATTGCTAGTGGATGTAACGAATGTGTATACACACATTAAGAACTCATTATTGATTGGCAACTAGGACACTAACATAACTACATATGGATCTGTGTGCATTTTTAAATCTTTTTTAATTTATGGATGAAAAATGGGTGATTATCATATGGATGTTGCATTTTGATGGTGGTTGTAGCATGCATATAGAATTTTATGCACCATTAGGATTTCTTTGCATAAATTTTGGACGCATAGCACTGACATAATTGCATAAAAGGAGGTCGATTGAAATAGTGGACCTCCTAATTTCTTGCATTAGTTAAGAACATATACACTACAATATTGCATGTGTTATTTTGGAGCCATATGATGTTCTACTTGAATATATATGATAATATGGATTTATTATTATAAAATTAGATTGTCTTTGAATTTATTAATATTCTAATGATTTATTATAAAATATGGATTTCGAATTTGGAGAAGATTTTAAGTGACGTACAGTTAATTTAATTTATAGGACTTTAGTGAAAATTTTAATTTGGAAAATGAATAACTATTTTATTTAACGTAATTAACACCCTATATCAACATTTCGAAACTACACAAAATGAGTTAATTTGTCTATTTCATTATATCTCTGGAATCATAGTGCATTGCTCAATATAACGGTATTTTTACTTACGTTGTTGCGGCTCCTTCATAAATAATGTAGCGTGAAATAGAATACCCATATTTTTCTAAATATAAATATACACGGCTATCTTTATTAAATAAAGTTATCGGTGACGTTTATGATTTTTAAGAGATTCCTTATAGACATGTCGGCTCTTGTCTATAATTACATTATATTATGAAATTCCTTTATTTCTTATCAGATATATATATATATATATATATATATATATAATCTTACCCCATACGCTTAAAACATTGTGACTGCAAAGAATATAAACTGTGTTCCTCAAACCTTTTGAAACCGTGACTGCTAATCTTCTAGTAGCGTGCTCTATATACTTTCCATTCCGTGCCCTGCAAGCTTCATCTTGTTTTAAATATTGGAGGCATAAGGTAAAGAATGCTGTTCTATTCGAAGGAAAAACAAAATAATAAAAATGTGCTATATGAACAACCACCCGGTAATCCCTAACCCCCAATTCTCCTCATCGTTCTAACAGCCGCATCATTTCTTCTAGCAAATTCAAACTGTGATCTTTAAAAGCAAATTAAAAATAAAATCTTCAACAAAAATTGCTGATTTCGAATCCTTTAAATCGCTTTCAGAACAAGCTTCCATTTGGTACAAGTATTACATGACTCGGCAATTTCTATTCGTAACTGATGTTCAGCAGCGACTGTGGAGTTCGAGATCACAAATCATATGGTGGCTTCGAGGGTGACGTGATGTTGGTTGAAACACCCCACCTCCGTTAGGGTCACTCTCAAAGGGAATGCCCTAATTTTGGTGGAGGTTTATAAGTATAAGTCACAGATATACAAGACAGATATAAGAACACATATTTTTGTGAACAGCGGAAAACAACAACTTTTATTTCATAAAAGTAAATACGTGTTACAACAACATCACCATGATTGTCTTACATCCTTTCTGAAAAACATAACACCTTCATAACTGTCTTGATTACATTATTTAAAGAAGCATAAAGAAAACATAAATAAACTGCAAAAGCCCCATAGTGGTTGTCCAAAGCCATAGTTCAAAACGAAAAAGTCCAAGCAATACATTCTTTCTCTTCAAGCTGGATATGAAGGCTGGTCAAGCTGAAGTGTTCCCTCCCTGTGGACCTGGGGGGGGGGGGGGGAACGGAAGAAAAGAATACGAAAGAAAAGTAGAGTCAGACATAAAGCCTGAGTAAGTCTAGGACTATTCTGTCTATGAATAAAGAACTGAGTATGATAAGTATAAACAAGAAGTGGGGAAAGCACTATAAACTTAGTTAAGTTGTCTAGGGTCGAATATACTATCGTACCCCATGTTAATCTCTGAACCCATATAAACTAGTTCCCAACTGGCACCCCATAATCAGGGTGAAGTGATCCATTTTATAATGATCGGCTCCTACTCGCATAGTTACATGTGTCTTACGGCCCCCGATGTTGTAGTTACCTATGCTGGTCCCACCATGGGGTGTATCAAGTCCCATGGTGGCGGCCCGACACAATCCTAGAATGCACAGGTATGCTACTGGTGCCCAGTGCCTTATTTTTCTGCGCCGGAGTGTGTGCACGCCCGCACCCCGTTAGAACCTACACTGCTGCACCACCGCCGTTGATTTGACCTCTTACAATCAGCCCAGTAATCGTGCCCCACCCTGCCTAGTTTCAGGGTATCATGATACACCTTATAGGGTTACTGCTGAAAAGGGTCCCCCGCTACTAGGTTTTCTATTTCTAGCCAACATGCTAAGTTAGTTAAGTGTTTTATAACCTAACCCCCCCAATCAGTCTGTTTAGTTTAGCATGTTCCATTTTGATTAAGTCTTTAGTTCACTTAATCCTAACAATCCTGACTCAGCCTTAATTGTCTTATTAAAGCCTTGACCTCTCACATTAGACAGGTATTGTTGTGGCTGCCTGTTGCCGGTTGGTTCCGGGCAGTCTTACGCCACAACTCAGTCTAACCTCGGGTCCTTATTGGGCTCCATGTTTAACCACCCACATTGGATAGGTATTGTTGTGACTACTGGACAGCCGGGCGGTTCCGGGCAGGTTTACATCACAACTCAATCCAACCTCGGGTTAAACACATCGTATTTTCTACATTTACATATTTTGTCTTTCTTCTTTATTTTTCTTATATGTAAATATTTGCGGCCCATTATTAAAAATCAATGGTGTGAAGGTTACACCAATCATGGGCCCAACCCATACTTGAATTTGGGCCCCTTTACTTTATCTTTTCATTTATTAATAAATTTAACCCAACGTTATTTTCCCCTGTTTAACACGTCCGTTTATTATATATATGTTGGGCTTAGCCTTTTTAAGCCCAACCTAGCCATGCGAAAAGGGGAGGCTTAAAGCGTGATTACATACACAAAAAGGGGAATGTGAACGCATGAACTTGCAACGTGACGTTGGAACTACAAAATAGAAAGTGGTGTACTTGCATAGTGGTAACATATACTTTGGTCATAAAGAATAAGTGACATGAATCAAGCCATGTAAACTTGTAGTTAAGTTAAGAATATCACTATTGACACATAGGCTTAACTACAACATAAACCTATATTTTATTTAGGCATAATATCAAACATAAGCAAATCAGGTTCATAAGATTACTACATGTTTACAAAGGTGCTTACTTTTGTGACTAATACAAAAGTATAATTCAACTAGAATTAATCCAACTTAATCATGATTCTAAATCTATCCACATAACCATGGCACACATATACTTATGGCATAAATATTTCTAACATGAAATCATGATTTTTACTTTAGTCATGCAAACTTGCAAAAGGGATTTTGAATCTAACCTAGCTATGTACCACATATGTCATCATATAATTCTTGTTAACAATATAGACCTAACATGGTTTTCAATTATGCAAAATATCAATCATAGCCTAGTCATATTCATAAGTTCGCAAAGAGGTTTTCTAGTACAAAAGTATGGCTTAATACATAGATCATGATGCCAAATTTTCAACATAATTTCATATGGATTATAATAACCCAAATTTGCTCCAATTACTCACAAAATGATTTTTGTATAAAAATACACATTATGATGGCATAGTAGCAAAACCCCAAACTTGCATGAGTTTCAATTAAACAACTACATACATGTAGCTTCAACATGGATTACATAATTTGCGAATATTCCAAACGTATACTTGCATAAAACTACCGCAAATATGTAGTTTTTATAATAAATAACATGCTTTGCGAATATCCAAACGTATACTTGCATAAAACTACCGCAAACATGTAGTTTTTATAATGAATAACATAATTTGAGAATATCCAAACGTATACAATATTCCAAATCGATAAGAATCATAGTAACGCACAAATATGAATTACTTTATCACCACAATCAAGTATACAAACCAACACAATTATTTGTTCATACCAAAATAATACTCTACTTACAATTGTGTGGCGAATTCTCCAATTTAGGGATTTGGAGATGCGATTCCTTGTTGATTTGATTTGTTTAAGTTGCTTTATGCTTTAGAATTTTCCTCCTAGTCTTCTCCCAAATTGGTGGCTACTCCTAGTCGTTCCTCCGCAGCATGATGGCTTTGTTCTTATTTTTGAATGAATAGATTAGGTTGAGTCTAGGGTCATTTTTATAGAGTTTATGAACTGATTAGGACCATCGATGTTGCTTGGATTGATCGTAGCCATTCATTCGAAAGAGAGACCAATTAGAGCTTGCCACCTAGCCCTAATGACAAAGCAGGCTTCTGAAAATCGACCAACATAGACTAGGCTAGCCAGGGTGGACTGGGTTCGACCTGGGTCTGGACCAGGTCAACAGCCCTGTCGACAGCCCTGTCGACCTGGCTAGACCAGGTCGACAGCCCAGTCGACCTGGGTGTCTTAGGCGGGAATTTTCCCGCCCTGGCCAATTGGGCCCGATTTTTAATTTTAAACTTGTTTTTCTGAGCTGTTCGAATTTTAAACTTAATTCAGAAACTTCCGGAGGCTATATCTTCTTCATACGGACTCCGTTTTTCGAAAACTCGGACTCTATTTCGCGTATTTTTCCAAGACGAACGCAATGGCGTATCCCATTTCCCTTAGTTCTTTGATTTCAAATTAATTATACTTTAATTTTTTAATTTCACAGTTATAGAATACACGGGGTGTTACATTGGTAGTAAGGTGGAATGCGAAGCTGGGAGGCCGATGGTGGCGGTGGTTTTGGTGCTCGTGGGGGGACAGTGAAGCTACAGGAGATCGAATCTCAAGAAAAAGGAAAAAATGTATGAGCCGAATTTAGAAAGTTGGGATGGTGCTGAGGATTGAAATGATGGAGTGGTGGAAAAAATTACTGTGCGAGGAAGATGGAGTGTGGAATTTGATTGATGTTATGATAAAAGGTTGCGTGAAGGGGTGTCTGCCTGGAAGATGCATGTGTGAGTGATGTGGGGAGCGTTGTACTCCGTGAGTGCTTGTGCAAGGAAGAATTATACCTGATATATTGAAGAAGAAGGGTGTTATTCTTCCCATCTTTTGCATGTTTAACTAGGAAAAGCATGTTGAAAAGGAAAATGCAGAACCTATTTTTGTTATTATTGGAAAGAAAAATGATAGCAAGGTTGAAGTGCAAGAGAAGTCTCCGAAGATTTTGAATACTGGTGAAAAGATTTATGAAGCTACAGTTGAGTTGAATGATAATCCATTTGATGCGTTAGCCAACAAGAATGATAGTCTAATTAAGGTATAATTAATTAAGATTTTAAATATTAAAGGTGTTTAATATAATAAAAACTTAAAACATTGATATCTAGGTAATTCATAAACAGAATTGAAAGGAAAACTGGTCATGTTGGAATTATAACGATGAGGTCTTCGTTGTGGAACTAATGGCTGAGAATAGAGCTATTGGAAATTCGTGATAAAATCAAACTTCTGTTTGATTTTAAATGAAACA
Organism: Allium sativum; assembly: GCA_030737875.1. Taxonomy (NCBI): domain Eukaryota; kingdom Viridiplantae; phylum Streptophyta; class Magnoliopsida; order Asparagales; family Amaryllidaceae; genus Allium; species Allium sativum. Next base: position 669,785,005 of record CM060909.1, on the reverse strand, counting down.
AGAAGCAGAATCATCAACTGCAAAACTAGGTGAGTAAACTCAGTAACTCTGACTCATTTATATTTTTATATAAACGAGTTTTAAATTTATCTATAGTAATTTTATACCGTGGGATGGTTGTTTGGATGGATGGTTAATAAAAATGGTTGAAATGGTTGATATAGTTATATCATTGATCGATTATTAGTTCTGTTTATTATGATATTTCATATTGATGTGAAATTAATATTATTATTGTGATTAACATATATAGATGTAGGCAAACAGGTTGGAGGAATCCAACTAGATTCCTCAACATTTATATTACTGTTTTTATTTGATTGTGTATATATGATGTGTTTTATGATCCATGATTGGATATGTTGTGTTTGAATCACCCTATCCCTAAAAACTTGGTATTTTAGATACTATAAAATATTTTCAAATGTGGAAAAGGAAATTGGGATTTAAAAATGGAATTTATTTACAAAATAGAGATAAAATTTTGACAAGAGTTGAAAATAGAAACCTGTTCAAATGGATAAATTAAGAAGTTGTATATAAATAAAAGTATAAATTAAATGAATTATTTAACATTGGATTAATTGAAATATAAATTCAAATTTGAATTTATATGGAAAAGTTATAAATAGAAGTTATAAATGAAATTTGGGTTTAAAAATATTATTTAATAAGTATGAAATCAAATTGATTTGACTGTATATAAAAGATTTCTCATGTTCATTAAGTTTTTATAAGCTAGTGAAGTTATGAATTTACATATGGGTAATAAATTAAAATAACTGTTCGTATGGAACAATTAAGTGGTTGTAACAATCCAGAAAATCTGAACCAATTTAACAAATTTATTTTGGCAATTTTAATGAATTTTGAATATTTAAAATGAATTATTTTAAATAATAACGACGAGAAATTTATTTTGAATAGAATTAGAATGTATATATTTATTAGAATCGTCATTAGAAAATAAGTATTTATTTTTAATTATAAAAGGAATAGAAAATGGTGTGGTAGTTTGAAAATTCGATTTCAAATTTCAAATGAATGTACAGGATTCAAAATGAACCGGATTTTGGCGAAACCAAAAATATTAGAATCTATTTGAAAATATCTTTCCAACGAATCCGAAAAATTGAAATTTCATAGCGGGAATAAAAAGTTATGCCCAGTTGAATTCAGAATAGTCGTTATAGAAAATATAGCCCTTATAAATGGTAATTTTGCAAACAACCTCCGTTTTTGACGAAACCACTTTTATTGGATCCAGGATGTCAAGTTATTGCTAGATTCCAAAATTCATAATTTTCTGAATCAATATGTGAGTGTGGTAAAAGAAAATGTGTTTTAACAATTTCATTCAATTTGGATCGACCAGAAAATGACCATTTTTCAAACGGTCTTCAAGTTCGGCGAAATTAGTTTTGTTATGACCATATCGTCAATACGAAGCTAGAAATAATTTTTTGGAATTTTTAGAATCAGTATGTGGACCCGGTAATTTAAAATGTACGTTTGAATTTAAAATATAATGATTGATATTTTAAATATAGTGAAAACTGATCGTAACAGCCGAATTGGCTTACGAAACATATCCCACTGTATTCGGGATAGGGGTATTTAGCTAGGGGTTGCAGTCGTTGGGATTGATTTAGAGTTCGTGGAGTTACACAAGAATTAAACGATTAAATATTATTAAATTTGCTCCGATATAAATAATTCTAATTTGTCCATACCCTAGTCAAACTTAACCATGGTCAACTCCCTCTTTAAGCTGCCACTTCAGTGAAGAGAAATGAAAAAAGGAACAAAGCCCCTCACCGTCGCACCAAGCCGCTGCCACCGGGGAACTGCCACGCCCTCCCCTGGTGATCGACATCGCTGGCGGACCCACCTTCTCCCCGTCGCTGGCGGATTTCCCTCTCCCCTCGAATAGAAACCGTAAAAAAATCCCCTCCGAACCAATAGAAAACCCCGCTGCCGCCCAATACTCCACCGCCTCCGACCACCACCTGGCCGACGCCCCTCAACACCACCTGCAACACCAGCGCGCAAGCCCCCTCCGGCGTGAATCAACAGTGAGTTTTTTTTGAGTTAGTTTAATTAATTTTTATATATAATCTTATTTATAAAATCATATTTTATATATACCTAGGGTTGTTTTATATAGAAAACTGAAATATAAAGATGAGATTTTTTATTGTAGGAAAATGTGATTTATTTTAATTAGAAAAGCTTATATTTTTAATTAGAAAAGCTTATATTTTCAATCATGAAAAGGATAAATTTTCAATCATGAAAAGGATAAATTTTTAATCATGAAAAGTATAAATTTTTAATGGAAAAAAGAATTGATTTTGTTTACAAAGAAAAGGTTGAATTTTATAACTAGAAAATATTAGATTTTTATAATTAAAAAGATTTGATTTTTAGAACCATAGAGATCTGATTTTTATATAATAGAGAATATACAAATATTATTATTATATATATAGCGAATTAAAAATCTGATTTTTATAAATATAGCGAGGTGATAAAAATGTAATTTTGTTCCATGTAGTAGTGAAACAAAATGTGATTTTTATCTAAGAACAACGTGGAAAGATAGAGTTGGAATGTCGGGTAAATCCAAACCATCGTCCAATACAGAACTGACAGAGTGGAACCCCAAGGTGAAAACTCCTCAGTTTTATATTATTTTCTAGTTAAATTATATACAAGGATGCAGACGGTGCTTAGCAGCACCCGACACCCGTCATCCACAGACCATCGGCGGCTTGTTTGTTTGTTTGATTGTGTTGTGAAAATTGATTGTGTGATGTGTAATGGAATAAAATATTTTATAGTTAAATATAATTTTTAACGTGTATATGAAATAAATATTTATAAACAAATCGAACGATTTGTTTATGTACACACATTTGACTAATATTGATTGGGACGATAAAATTTTGCACATCGCCCAACTGCACAAATAAAATTCATTATTTGTTGATTGAAACCCCACACGGGTATTGGGATGATAAATGACATACACTAGTCCCAATAATTAGCTGTATGTCGATCGATTGATTGACAGGCTGTGGTAAGCGTTAAATACTTATATTTGATGCTTATACAGTGTAGAATGCACTCTGGATGATGGTTGAATGTGTTTGGTTGTTGTTGTATACGTGTGTGTATGAAATCCATATAAATCACATTATATGGTAATCGACTGTGTCTTATTCCAATTCAGAAAGAATGAATACTTTAAAATAACGATTATTTTAAAATAACGAATATTTTCAAATAATATTCAGTAAAAGGTCATAATCTGATTTTGATGTCCGGTTTGGGATGGGTACGTATATATTAAACATATAAAGCCGTGTTGATTAGTTTAATGCCATTTTGACGCGAACAATATCTATATCGATTTTATTCATTTTTATAATGAATATTGAAAAGAATTTATTTCAAAATATAATGTTTTAAAAATATTATCATTTATATATCGATGATATGGAATATTCAATATTGATTGGAAATTGAATATGAAGTTGAAATAGTTTTGAAAATGAATTTAAAATGATTTATAAAATACGTTTTAAATGGAAATCGACGAAATATATATATTATATATATAATTGCCTGAATAGTACGTGCCGCGCCGCGGTAGTTCGTGAATTTCGACTATTCACTTCGAACGGACATTTCGGGAGATCCAACTGTCAGATTTTAAAACTGGAACCGTTGGGTTCGTATCGAAATGAGCTTTCTAACGAATATTAGAGATATGAAATCTAACGGTTGGATTTGGAATTATGTCCAAATCAAATTTGGAAAAGGTCGTTGTAAGTGCAGTTCGATGGCAGTTTTTGGAAATCGACTCTACTGGCCTTGATAAAATGATTAAAAATATCAATAATTAGTGTAAAATCATAAGAAATGATTTGGAAAGAGTTGGGATGAAAAATTCCATATTTGAAAGGATAAAAATAGATTTTTATCGAAATGAACTAGTCTTGAATTAGAATAATAAATCCAATATTTTAAAAAATAAATAAATTGGATTTGAACTGGTTTTAAAAATAACCAGAATTTCCAAAATATGAATTTGAATGGATTTGAATCGAAATTATCTTCGGAATATTTCGATATTGGATTTCGTGATTATACGGATATTGTGGAGGAATTTTGTAATAACCCGAAAATCCGGGCCAATTTAAAAATTTTATTTTGGCAATTGTGGCGAATTTTGAATATTTAAAATGAATTATTTTAAATAACAACGACGAGGAATTTATTTTGAATAGAATTCGAACGTATATATTCGTCTGAATCGACGATAGAATATAAATATTTATTTATAATTATAAAAGAAATAGAAAATGGCGTGGTAGTTCGATAATTCGATTTCAAAATTCAAATGAATGTACCGGGTGCAAAATAAACCGGATTTTAGTGAAACCAAAAATGTTTGAATCTAATTGAGAATATTTTTCCAACGAATCCGAAAAATTGAAATTTCATAGCGGGAATCAAAAGATACGTCCGGTTGAAAATTCAGAATAGTCGTTATGGAATTCTGGCCCTTAAAAATGAAAATTTTGCAAACGACCTCGGTTTTCGACGAAACCACTTTAGTTGGATCCGTGATGTCAAGTTATTGCTAGGTTTCAAAATTCGTAATTTTTCGAATCAATATGTGAGCATGGCGAAGGAAAACGCGTTTGACCAGTTTTAGTTGATTTTAATTGACTTGAAATGGCCATTTTTCCAACGGTCTCAGAATTCGATGAAATTAGTTTTATTAGGACCGTATCGTCGATACGAAGTTAGAAAATATGTTTCGGGAATTTTTCTAGTTAGTATGTGGCCCCAGTAAATTGAAATGTGCGTTCAAATTCAATATATAGATTTATATTTTGATTTGAACGAAAACTGGTCGAAATAGTCAAATCAGCTTATGATACCTATCCCATTGTGTTCGGAATGGGGGTAATTAGCTAGGGATGATAGTCGGTGGGTTCGAATTGGGGTTTGTTATAGAAAGTTGCTTTTCAGAATTTTAAAATAAAATAAAATATATAGAAATATATATTCTCTTCCTTCCCCCATACCCTTTCACAGTCAAACCCGATCAAAAGAAAAAAAAGAAAAAAATGGTGAATGACGGGGAGGATCCGCCGCCACCGCCAGCGCTGGCGTGGGCCACCGCACCCCCTCCCCGATCCTCCATCACCTCCCTTCCTCTCCTCATTCGATTTGAAAACCCCCGAACCACAAAACCCCCCAAACGGTCAACGCTTCCCCCACACGCGCCACCACCACCTGAATCCACTCCGCCTGCCGTCACCCCCCCTCGCGATGCTCTTCCTCCTCCAACCTCTCCCTCCTCGAAACCCGCGGAACCCCCTTAGCTCGGCCCCTTCTTCTCCTTTCCCATCCTCCTCTCGTCGAGCGAAACACCCCCCTCCAACGATGGTGCAATAGCTCTCCTCTTCGTTTGACTGTAAGTTTTTTTTCTTTTCTTAGTTGATTTTAATTCTGGAAAAATATATGATTTCTTAATTTTTTTTATATAAATAAAAAGAATTGATTTTTGTTAATATGAAGTTGTGATATTTAATTAGCAAAGGCAAGTTTTTTTATTAGCAAATCTTTAATTTTTATACGATAAAAGGTGAATTTTTATATGATAAAAGTTTTGATTTTTAATTTAGGAAAGATAAGATATTTGTTAGCAGAAAGAATGGATTTTAGTGAGCGAAAATATTAGATTTTTCTTTTATGTAAAAATAGAATTTTTAGAGATGTAAGGATGTGATTTTTATATAGTAGAAATAATAAAGATGTAATCTTTACAGAAGTAGCCATGTAAAAATATGATTTTTACATTATATAGATAATAAAAATTCGATCTTTATATTAGAAATAGCTATAAAAATATAATTTTTATATAGCAAGGAGCGTTATAAAAATATAATCTTTATTATATGAACACCGTTATAAAAATAGAATTTTTATCTATATAGTAGCGGTGTAAAAATAGAATTTTTATCTATATAGTAGCCGTATAAAAATGTGATTTTTATATATGTAGTGGCTACGGACAACGAAAGAGACAAAAGGCGAGCATGGCGAAGATTTTCTACATAAGAGTCGTCGTGTTTGGTTTAGCTAGTCGGTGATAACTCCTCACTTTTATTTATTTTCTAGTTGAAATATATACTAGGATGCGGACGGTGCTTAGTAGCACCCGACACCCATCGTCCACAGACCATGGATGACTTGTTTGATTGTTGTGTAGTGAAATTTGATTGCTGTGTAGTGAAATTTGATTGTGTGATGGTGAATGAAATAAAATATTTTATAGTGGAAAATATTTTATAGTTAAAAAATATAGTTTTTAACGTGCATATAAAATAAATATTTATAAACAAATCAGACGATTTGTTTATATACATTGATTTGACTGATATTGATTAGGACGATAAATTTTACACATCGCCCAACTGCACAAATAAAAATCTGTGTTTGTTGATTTGAAACCCCACGCGGGTATTGTAATACCCGCATTCGCAGAGGTATTATAATTAATTTATTTAATTATATAATTAGTGATATAGTGAATTTAATGGTCGTGGAATTAAAATAATGGTGAATATTTAATTAAAATAATAATTTAATAATATATTTAATTCTGAAATAATTAGAATTAGCTGAAATGACGATATGGTGTGAACTGGATCATCTGTGATATTTAATTCAGCTTGGAATTGAATTTGAATAACGAATATATTAAAAAATGAAGATTGAACATATAATTATATTATAATTATAATCGAGCTCGAAATGGCGCTGCAGTTCGTAAATTGGCGATCTGAACTTCAACTGAATGTACAGGGTTCGTTTTAAATCGGATTTCTGTGAAACAAGAAACATACGGAGCTGGTGGAGTATATCTTTCTAGTGGAAGAGAAAAATAGGGATTTCGTCATGTAGATTTTGATTAATGTCCAAATCAAATATTCAGAAAAACAGCGGTATATTCGTTCGTGACCATAACGGTTATCTAAAAATATTTGAATATCGGGTTTGAATTTAGACAAGGTTCTTTTGGAAAATAGTGATAATTTAATTTTTAGAATTTTATGGAAATTTTTAATTAATTAAATAAGCAATTTTTATTTGGGGTATTGTGCACCCTAAATCAGTATTTTTGAGATTTCATAGAATGAGTCAACCTACCGATATTATTATATTTCTAGAGTTAGCGCACCTCGCTCGTCACGATGGTGTTTTTATATCAGTCCATAGCGAGACGTAACTATGTGAATAAATAAAAATAAAAAAAAATCAATACAAATTGAACTAGTCCATCCCATTTTCTTTGATCAAACAAACCATCCACGCCCCATTCTTCTCAACCGCCCCTTTTCTCTTGGCCTCAAAGTAGGAATTGTGGTCTTCAAATGATCCTCAAGAATTCCAACGAAAATCTATAAATACATGACTTATTTCTAAACCTAATTACTTTCTCTTCTCTGCTCAATACTTTGTAGTCGCCATACATAATTCCTACCAGCAAAAAAATGGCGAACAAAATAATTCCCAGAAAATCAACAAAGCCTCCTAAAAATCATAATGTATATTTCTTTGAATTCCTAGGATAATCTCCTTCACTCTCATACCCATTTCAATCTCTTCGATGGGTATTTCCGTCCAGTCCTTTTCAATAGCGGAAGTTAGGGGTTGGGTTAGTGGCAAGTTGAAGCAAGTCGGTGATGGTAGGGAAGGTCTCGCGTGCAGACTGTCATAGGGAGGAAGGAGTTGAGCGATTTATTGGAGCATGTATATTCTTGGTTTGGGAAAAAACAATGGTGAGTTGCGGTTCAAATTGATTACTGAGGAGGAATGTGAGCTACTTACGATGGGAGCGGTAAAGGGGGAAAAATAGGCTTGGACGTGTTTTGGAATTGTGGTGTTGATGGATGTTAAATACTGGAGTGATGTAAATAATATGGAAGAAAAGGGACTGTAAGAAGTGGGTTGAGTGGCTTTGGAGGAAGATACGTGTACTGTAGGGAGCAATCAGGCGGATGTGTTGAGTCAAAATATGGAGTAAAGATATATGGTATTGCGAAAAATATATATACTGGGAGCATGCTTTCTGTTTCGTGAATATGATGGAACTAAAGAGGAGTTGAGCCAAACGAAAATCAACAGGGGGTTTCAACATGCAGTATTGTAACTCGCGTTGTTGCCATGTATTAGAGAAGGGCTGGTTCGAAGTGGAAGTGTGGTGGGGAAACTTCAAACCAAAAAGAAGGACTGGGAGAATGTATATTATACGAAATCCATGTATTGTGTTCAAAGAAAGTGAGGAGCGGGTGCATTATAAAAGAAGGCACTGAACAACATGTACAGGGTGGACGGGTTCCTTGTTAATGCGCCATGTTTAATAAATGGGAAGCCCAGTTCCTTTGAACAAAGGGAAAAGGAAATTATAAGATAGAAAACTGACAACTATTGCATTTCAAATGAAGAAAGGGGGCAGAAGTTTCAACTGAGGAGATGGTGCACTATTGTATTGGTTGAATAAGAAATTAGCATGGGCCGGTCTAGTGAGAATTGAGTAAATTTGGATCCGTTGTATTCGTATGGGCGAGCGCGACACCATGGAACTGACTAGAAGTGAATCCGAGCTCGTTACAATTTACGGCGAAATAAATTGTCTAATCCGAATCAACGAAAATTATCGTTATTAACGATGATAGTCCAAAGTGAGTAAATCTCACCAACTCTAAATAGTTTATATTTTCATGTTGTATTTTTAGAACTGTTAAATATTGGCTGATTGACTGTGTGTTGATTGTTTGATTGACCTGCTAGTCAGTTAGTTGAATTTCTATATTGATTCTGTTTAATGGAATATATCATATGGAACTGAAAGTGATGTTGATTTTATTGTGTAACATCTGTGGATGCAGGGAAACAGGTTGGAGGAATCCGAATGGATTCTTCAACATTTATTTTACTGTTTTTCATATATTGTGATTGTGATATATAATCTGTTGTCAATTATATGTGTTTGGACGATATTGATCATCGTGATTTGATATATTGAATACCATAACATACCGGAATGTTGATAAGGGAATTTTCATAATGATATTGAAAATAAAATATTTATAAACTGGAATATTTATAAATAGGAGATATTTAGAAAGGAGATAATTAAAATCAAAGAATTTAATAAAACGATTATTTACTTAGCAAGTAAATAGAAGTATAAAACGATATTTATTTAAGAAGTAAATAGAAGTATAAAGAAAGATATTTACGTAGAAAGTAAATAAATAGAATAAAGGAATATTTAGTTGATAAATAAATAGAACAAAGAAATATTTATTTGTTAAATAAATAGAATTGGAAAGGGAATAGTATTTGTTAAGTAAACAAATAGAAAAGGAATTAATCAAAGGAGAAAATCTGAAAGAGTAAATCAAAAAGGAGTTATCAAATATTAGTTATTCGAATAAGAGTTAAATAGAGTTATCGAATATTAGTTATTCGAATAGAGTTAAATGGAGTTAAAGGAATAAATCGAATATAGTTTATTCGAATGGAATTAAAGGAGTTAATCGAATTTTGTTTATTCGAATAGAGTTAAAGGAGTTATCGACCAAAGTTAAATCAAATATAGTTAATCCAATAGCGTTAGTCCAATAGAGTTAATTGATAAGGGTTAATCGAATAGAGTAAATTGAATAGAGTTATCGAATATACCTTATCGAAGGAAAGAATTATCGAATAGAGATGATTCGAAGGAGAGTTACGTAAGGAAGTTGTTAAAGAATTAAAAGGGTGAACTTTGTCTATTTCAAGGTTAGAAACGTTGTTCAGTTAAGGTCTGAGAGGTAGTATTACCCCAACTTGATTGACTCCATTTTCAACTAAGGAATGGTTAAGGTTCGATAGTGAAGGATGGATAAAGGAATTTAGTAAATGGTTTGAGTTGGCACAACGATGTTTTATTTAAACATCTGTTTAAATCCAAGTAAAGGAATTTTACAAATGTTTTCCAAATAAGAACCAGAAATGTTTTCTGATATAGAAAACAAGAAATGGAAATGATTTCCAATGGTAATAACATATATTTTACTAAATTTAGAAAATAAGAAATGTTGAATATATGGAAATAGGAGATAAGTAAATTAATGAAATAAAGAGATAAATGTTGAATGATGATTGATCGATATAATTTCCTCCTGGAAATAATATCGTTGTTTGCACACCTGTTTTTCTTTGATAGTTAACTCACCGACTATCAAAGTTTTGACCATTTTAACATTGTTAATATGGAGAGACCGGTTGGATTATTATCCAAAGAACCACTCTGTATTGGCATAAGCGTTGCAAATCATATATGCCAAAGATAATTGAAGACGGTGTAAAGTACAAGGGCTGTTGTATAAATCTTAGATAACAGTGCCTAAGATGGATATACTGAATAGTGCCTTCGGTTCATCCTGTTATTTTAGGACTTGTATGGACGGATGTCTGACAGAGTATTTCTAGACGATCACGTATATTGATTTCTCCAACCGTACCAAGAGTGGAAGCGGAGAAGGAAACGTCTTTTAGCTAATACATAATGTATGGTTGAGGACGTCAATCGGTGATTTGATGGATTTGACGATGTGGCATTCAAAGTGAATCTGGTGTGATGATAAAGAGTAGCTTCTAGCCTCACATCCGGTAAATGATAGAAATCGGGCAGGCAGAATGGCTAAGTCGGTCGCTATGAAGTAGGGTGTATAATCACCTGATCTAGAGTTTCATTTATTTCTAAAAATCTATTGTCGATACTGTCCCATTCGGGAAATGGTTGCTGATCCCAACCGTTGGTGATATACATTCGATACACTCAAGCGAAATGAGTGGTCGGTCATGTGTGGCCGGGTTGCAAGATGTTCTTGTTGAACCTAGTGTATTCCTCTCTAGAGGTACACTAGCGAAAGTGGGTTCCATACCTTGTCATAGTTGGAAATCCATTACCCAATACGTGCTTGCGGTTTTGATTGTATACTATATATGTAGAACGTGAGATGAAAGCGTTTCTGCTAGATGATTATTATATTGTGGTTGATAGACATTATTATAATATCAAAAGGTTTTGATATAAAGATAATTTGGATTCTCATAAGGGAAAAACCCGTTCCGTTATACGGCGTGGTCTTATGAGATATCATTTACCTGCTTAAACTGTTTTCCTAAACTCTTGGGTGCCCAATTTTGTACAGGCAGTCAAGTAGTTAGGATTTACAGATACTTGAAGAGCTGAAGCAGGAGGCTTCAGGATCATATAGCTATAGTTTATTTCCGCGGTGTTGTAAGTGTTGTACTTGATAATGATATGTATATTCAAGTACAATCTTTTATTGCAAAGATATGTTATCTATTATATGTTATTTGTTCCGTTGTGAGGTTCGTGTTACTCTGATGTTGTGTTCTTCTTCTTCTTCTATTCTAAGTTTCTATCTTATCTTTCCTCACCCTCTAATTTATTTCATTAATGACCGGTATTTTCGATCCTTGGATGTTCGATATGTGTTGTATATCGGATACCCAAGATCGCCAAAAACCCGGGTCATTACAGTTGGTATCAGAGCTTGAGTTAAGTGAATTACCTTGGCTATATGGCGTGACTCAGTAGAGATGGGGTTAGTAATACCCTAGATTGAGTTGAGTGTATATATACGAGTGAATGTATCTGTTATTGATATAAAAATTTGTTTTATATTGTGGAGATTTATTGGTTGAGTCGTTTATGAGTTCTGGTCGATCAGTTTGATCCACTGTATCGGTAGGAGTTGGTAAACACTTGAATACGATGGACCGTCATGGTATGTTTTGAAAAGAGAGTAAATGAAATAATTTTACCCAAATTATATTTGGATATAAAGGATTTATATTGGAATGATTATAATATATTGGATATATTGGTTGTGATTATAATCGAGTAAGATTATAAAAGTAGAATGGTTATATATATAACCAAGTAGAATTCGTACAAGTGTTACGAAATGAATTAAATCTGAATTTAAACCAGAAATTGAATTAAAACTCTGCAAAATTGGATAAGTGTTTGCAAATAGATTTGGATTAAAAATAAGGAAAATTTAAGATCTTGGGAGATTTTAAATTGTTTACAAGGAGTGTGAATTATATTTTGAAATGAATTTCAAAGTGGAAATGTTTAGAAATGGTTTTATAGTATTGAACTCACTTTGATCGCTGGAAAATAGATTCTGATGATGACAGCTGCATCATCAGTATTCGTTTTCGAGTTGTAAGTGATGAATTACTACCAGAGATACTGTTTTGAATTGTTTAGGGAAAGAAAAGTTGTGTTGAATTTCAAAATGGAATTTGAATAAAATTTGATATATAGATTTGAATAATAAAAGTGATATAAAATTTGAATAGAAATTGAATAGAATTAACTAAGTCGAAGAGGAATTAGTTAATCGAGTTTTGAATTTGAAGTTGAACTTTGAAAGGTGAATTGGATTTGTAAATGGATATTCGAAATCGAATATAGAACTTAAATTTGAAATTTGGATTCAAATTAGTTAATAAGCAAGTTAAAATATATTTGAACATGTCATGTTCAAATATGAAAGTGAAATAGACTAAAGAGTTAATTAACAAATTAATTATCGAATTGAGTTAAAATGATCAGGTGTAGTTAAAATAGATTGGGCAGGTATAAATATACATGAGATAGGTATGGATAAGGTATGAAGGTATATAAATAGAATGCTCAACCAAAAGGTATGTATTTAATTCATATATGAGATTTTATGCGTCGTATCGGCTAGCCGCTTGGCTTTTTCTTTTTCTTTTGGATTGGTGAGGGCCATGGGAGGCTATTTGAAATATCCCGATGCTCCTGGTACAAAGGAGTTATGGCGAATTTTTTCGGGTATTTAAGGAGTTAGAATATTTTTAAGATAATTTGATTAGAAATCAACGTATCGATATATATATATATATATATATATATATAAGTCGATAAGGAAACGAACTTAGAAATAGAATAGTAAAATCAAAATGGAAGACTAAGAATAAAATCTAGTAAGAATAGAAAGAGGAAGCGTATACGTGTTTAAAAGTGAATAAGTAGTTGTATGGTATTGATTATTCGAGTAAGTAGTCATATCTGTTTTGACGTTATAAATGTTATTCAATCAAGGTCTAAGAGGTAGTTATACCCCAACTTGATTGATTTCATTATTAACAAATAAATAGTAAGATTTCAGGCTCGAAGATCAATGTTGAATAAGAGTTAGTTGAATATAGTATTTGGGTTGTCGTAACGATGTTTTACACAAATTCCGTTTTAACCCAAATAAGTGTAAGCTTGGAAATATAATAAAGAGTATTTCCTAAGTATAGAAATAAACGAGATCGGAAAAGAGATGAGTAATTGGAATATTTTCCAATTATAAATAGCATATATTTTCTAAAGTCTAGAAAATAAAGGAAGGCGATATTCGGAAATGTTTTCCAAATAACATAAAAGGCCAATATGGTTATTGAAAATATTTGGTTAACAAATATTGATAAAGAAATAGAGAAGTGATTTAACTAATGGAATATTAATTAAGGGCTCAGTGACATGTTCAAAAGGAAAATTTGATTTTTGAAAAGAGCAAACTTTTTAAAAAACTCCCAGGGAAAGACTGTTTGAATTAAAAACAAATTTAACAGAAATTTGTGAAAGCAAATTTGAATTAAAGTAAAGCCAGTAAAGTGGTAACTGAGATTGAATTAGAATGATATCAAGACAAATTGGATTGTGAGATTCAGATTTTGAAGTGTAATGTGATAATCAAGTTAAGAGTTGGGAATCGAGAAGGAACTCGAGTTGAAATGATATTTGGCTTGGATATAAGCGAATGGTTGTGTTGTGGATAAAAGCAGATTGAAATTTGATTGGGATGACCCTTGTATCCGCTGGATTGATAATAGGTGGAAGGGATATAATGGTATGCCAACAAAAGATACAAGTTTATATTTCTATTGGATATAAGATTTATGAGCCGAATTGGCTAGCCGCTTGGCTGTTTGATTTTCTTTCGGGATGGAGATGGCCCAGAGAGGCGAGTTGGAGTTTGACCTATTGACCAGTACAAAGGAGGTGCTGGCGAAATTTTCGAAAAGTTAAGGTGTTAGAAAATTTTCAGGATTTTTGAAAATTTTCATTGATAAGAATAGGTTAATATTTTAATTGAACTTAAATTGGTTCAGTTGAGACTGAAAATTTAGAAGTGAACAAATATGTTCTAACCAGTCGATAGGGTCGTTCTCTACCTTAGCAATTTCGATGACGAAATTATTTTAAGTGGGGAAGATTGTAATGACCCGCATTTGCTGAGGTATTATAATTAATTTATTTAATTATATAAATAGTGATATAGTGAATTTAATGGTCGTGGAATTTAAATAATGGTGAATATTTAATTAAAATAATAATTTAATAATATATTTAATTCTAAAATAATCAAAATTGGCTGAAATGACGATATGGTGTGAACTAGATCATCTGTGATATTTAATCCAGCTTGGAATTGAATTTGAATAATGAATATATTAAAAAACGAAGATTGAACGTATAATTATATTATAATTACAATCGAGCTCGAAATGGCGCTGCAGTTCGTAAATTGGTGATCTAAACTTCAACTGAATGTACAAGGTTCGTTTTAAATCGGATTTCTGTGAAACAAGAAACGTGCGGAGCTGGTGGAGTATATCTTTCTAGCGGAAGAGAAAAATAGGGATTTCGTCGTGTAGATTTTGATTTATGTCCAAATCAAATATTCAGAAAAACAGCGGTATATTCGTTCGTGACCATAATGGTTATCTAAAAATATTTGAATATCGGGTTTGAATTTAGACAAGGTTCTTTTGGGAAATAATGATAATTTAATTTTTAGAACCCTAAATCAGTATTTTTGAGATTTCACAGAATGAGTCAACGTACCGATATTATTATATTTCTAGAGTCAGGCACCTCGCTCGTCACGATGGTGTTTTTATATCTATCCATAGCTAGACGTAACTATGTGAATAAAAAAATAAAAAAAATCAATACAAATTAACCTAGTCCATCCCATTTTCTCTGATCAAACAAACGATCCACGCCCCATTCTTCTCAACTGCCCCTTTTCTCTTGCCTTAAAGTAGGAATCGTGGTCTTCAAATGATCCTTAAGAATTCCAATGAAAATTAATAAATACATGATTTATTTCTAAACCTAATTACTTTCTCTTCTCTGCTCAATACATTGTAGCCGGTAGACATAATTCCTTCCAGCAAAAAAATGGCGAACAAAATAATTCCTAGAAAATCAACAAAGCCTCCTAAAAATCATAACGTATATTTCTTTGAATTCCTGGGATAATCTCCTTCACTCTCATACCCATTTCAATCTCTTCGATGGGTATTTCCGTCCAGTCCTTTTTAACAGCGGAAGTTAGGGGTTGGGTTAGTAGTAAGTTGAAGCAACTCGATGATGGTAAAGAAGGTCTCGCGTGCAGACTGTCATAGGGAGGAAGGAGTTGAGCGTTTTACTGGAGCATGTATATTCTTGGTTTGGGAAAAAAACGATGGTGAGTTGCGGTTCAAATTGATTACTGAGGAGGATTGTGAGCTACTCACGGTGGGAGCGGTAAAGGGGAAAAAATAGGCTTGGACGTGTTTTGGAATTGTGGTGTTGATGGATGTTAAATATTTGAGTGATGTAAATAATATGGAAGAAAAGGGACTGTAAGAAGTGGGTTGAGTGGCTTTGGAGGAAGAAACGTGTACTGTAGGGAGCAATCAGGCGTAAGTGGTGAGTCAAAATATGGAGAAAAGATATATGGTATTGCGAAAAATATATATACTGGGAGCATGCTTTCTGTTTCGTGAATATGATGGAACTAAAAAGGAGTTGAGCCAAACGAAAATCAATAGGGTGTTTCAACATGCAGTATTGTAAATCGCGTTGTTGCCATGTGAGACAACCCGAAATCCCGTACAGACGGAGACAAGGGTTATCTTTGGAATATAACACAGAAACAGATAACAGCAGAACAGAATAATTAAATACACCAGATAATGAACAATAGAATATACTGGATAAAAGTAATCATCAGAGTTACACAGTATACAGGATCTTACGTAGTACAAATACAATTCCGCTATACATAAATGTCTACAGCGGAAAACAAACAAAATATGTACAATAGGAGCTGAACAGCATAAAAAGAGATAAATGATAGAATCCATCTTCAGCTCCAGCTTTCCAGAAAGAACCAGCTAAACCTGAATACAAGGCTGCCCGTGTAGAAAAAGGGGCACCCGAGTTTGAAAGTGAAACAAACTACGAGTCAGTCATGGGACTGGTATGAGAAATCTATTCAACACATATATAATATGGCCAATCACAGGACCACGCCACTTTCGTGGAATGGGTTTACTCCATTGGATTGCCAATGCTTTAAAACAAATCTTTCTTTTAAACATCTCTATGCTTTTTGTAAAAATGAAGCCATTATAAGACTCAGTTCCCATCACACAATGCAATGCAAACCGGAGGATAGAGTTTTACCTTATAATGGCCAAAATATGCTTGATACGAATAAAGCAACGACATTTGATATTATTGCCAGTGTTTATATGTTTTGAAAACAATTTCAAATCATAACTATCAATCATAGACGGCATGGGTACCATATATCATGTCGCCATACATATATACAATCAAAACCGCACCGTCACGTAATTGGAAATTGGATTCCCGTCATGAACCAAGGCAAAAGATAGTCCTTACCGAATTCGAGACAATCTAGCCCATGTCTCGGGATCAGAGCTCGAGTGACCCTAGGAGCGACAGGGCCGGTCCACCGATGTGGATTAAAATTCCTGAACAATACGTTTCCCCGCCCTTTGGGGCGTAAACGAGCCAACGAATGACTCCATCGGACCCGAATCGTCCGATCAAACCGAGGCGCCTCGCAATAGCAACAACCACATAGGTGAAAAATATATAAATGTCAGGACTGGTAGGTCACTGACACCACCCTAGCTAGAAGGAAACGCATGCCCTCCCTGAGGTCCTTCCTCCCGTTTCTGGCTCATACCGGGGTGTGAGGCTCGCGATTTCACGTTATACAAAAATCTACGCCACACAGGCGGTGCTTTGATCATCACCACAAGACTTTGCTTTTCAACAGAAGCCCTGATCACTGCATCTTAGCATGCCACACAGGCGATTCATGCCATGCGACTGATGTCCATCGATATACAACCTCTGAGCTCGTGCGTCTCAGAGAAGGGCGTTAAGCAAAAGAATAAATTCTCCGCCGCCAAACAGATGTATATTTAACAGAAATCAATCAACACAGAATAAACTCCAATGTCAGACACACAGTCCATTTACTAGTCCGTTCTGGGTCTGAACGAAACCGGAGGCACTAAATACCTCGCAAACCCATTGATCACAATGTACGTCTGGACGATCACCACTCATTATCCATATTTCGGGATGCCTCCCAATCAGGACCTCGGTTACCATCCAAACGAGGTGAAGATCTCCGGTCTTCGACCACCGTCTTCATCTTCGACTTTCAATCGTCGGTCAATTATTTGAAATGAGAATTAACTTGGCCTTTTCAAATAATTCACGTATATTTAGAATTTCAAATCAATTTATTTCAATGGTTAAATCATTCGACAACACCAATTTTGTTCTTTTAATGAAATTTTCACACCAAACACATTCAACCATCAAATACCACATAAATCGAGCAAATTCAGTTTATTTCCATTCTATATCGTTTATGATATTTTATAACGATTTATCGCTATTTTTATTTATTTTAAAATAACCAATTTATTGAAAACGACGCTTCGGGCCATAACGCGGCCGTGGCGCTGTTTTTCTTTAGATTTGATTTACACATATCTGAAAATCTAACCGTTGGATCTTCACAAAATTTACATCATTAGAAAGGTCTTTTCAAAACGAAGCCAACAGTTCCAGTTTCGGGAAAATTCGACGGTCGGATCTCCCGGGACAATCGTTTGAAGTTTCGATTTCAAAATACGAACTGCAGCGTCGTTATTCGATTAAATATAATTATATATATATATAATCGTTTCTGGCGCTGTTTTTCTTCAGATTTGAATTAAACATTCCAGACAATCCAACCGTTGGATTTGTACAAGGTTGGTGTCGTTGGAAAGATATTTCCAAGGCGAACCCGACGGTTGCGGTTTCGGGAAAATCCAATGGTCGGATTTCCCGTACTAGTTGTTTGAAATCACGGTTTCAAAACGCGAACTGCACGGCTACGTTTCGTTTTAATTTTATTTATATTTATATATTTATATAAATATAGTTCATTCAACAATTTCAATATCGTTTTTACTTCAAATATTTCACTAACGCCTTAAAATTTTGGAAAATTTCGCCATAACCTCCTTTGTACGGGAGGGGCTGGGAAAATTCCCAAATAGCCACACGGGCGTCTCATGTCGAAAAGAAAAAGAAAAAGCCAAGCGGCTAGCCAACAGGCTCATAAAATCATCACCCAAACAAAACGGTAAATGTGTACCTATTTGTCGGGCACAAAATTTTATTCCTCTTCTCTAGCCCCTTTGCTATAACCTGTTCAATAAATATGCATGTACATATATACAGTTCTTATCATTTATCATTTTCCATTCAACTTCATATTTGATTCAATTTGGTTTTAAAACACCATTCATTCTAATGTTACATGTATAGGCAAAAATCATATCATTAGCTAATTAATGAATATTTCAACGCATATATGTTTACTTGAACGAGTGGCTATTTTTAACACTTCACATTTCAATGATTCATGTATATAATAAAAATGAGATTTTTATTGTAAAACAATTCATTTCAAAACACTATTATTCTATATAGTTTATATAAGTGATAAAAATAGGATTTTTCTTACAAAACAATTTCTTTTTAAAACGAGATTATTTTTCATATTCCATATAGTTGATAAAAGGTGAATTTTGTTATGAAACAATTTATTTCAAAATATGAATACCATTCAACACATGAATTTCCAATCAACGAATGAATATCGATTCAACACATGAAGGTTTTCTATAGTTTCTATATATAGATAAAAATGTGATCTTTATATTTAAAAACCCGAATACCATTCAACACATGAATTTCTAATCAACGAATGAATATCGATTCAACACGTGAAGGTTTTCTATACAACGAATAAATATAGTTTCAGCAAATGAAAATAATTCAAACACATGAATATTATTCAAAATTTCGGTAGCATAATGGCAGGGTAGTTAAAACCGGGACCGTCCCTAGTACGGCTCCTCGCTCTACCTTAAAACCTCGCGGTTTTTGACAATGGGGATCATGCATCTAGTTCGCACGCAGGCGGCATGTATATATTTATTTCATTACCACAAACTAATCCTATGTGGTTTCAACCAAATATTTCTCAACCACAAACGGGTATTTTTCAACCATAATCAATCAATATCAACCACAAACAATCCCAAACAACCATTCGCTATCAATCAATTTTCACACCAATCACAATCAATAAATATCGTCCATGGTTTGTGGACGAGGGGCGTATATATACACATATATATATTTATATATAGCAATTTACTTTTATTTCAACACATATAAATTTTTACAACGCATATATAACTTATACATCGAACATACAACTTATACAACGCTTATACATGAGGTGTACAACGCTTATATAACTCATACATCGACTATATTATTTATACATCGTCGTTTTCCATATTGTTTATGAATTAGAAATCTCACATTTCACCTTTCGCATATATATACAATTCACAGTCACAACATAATCAAATAAATCGTCCATGGTCTGTGGACGTATGTGAACAGTTCAGATATGCAGTTATAATATAAATAACTGTACAAGAAAATTTATAGTGAGAGAATTCTCACTTTGACTGGGTTTTTCCGAATTTCCGAATCTCTTTTAAGATTCGAAATTGTCTGAAATTCCAACGTGCTTTGTTTCTATCCCGGTCAGTTTTGTTGTGAAGCTCTCATCAAGAGGATTCCAACGGATCCTGTTTCGTTGGATTCCAATATCGTATGAGCGAGATATCTGTGTTTTTTGTTAATGACCTTTTAATTGTTAATTAACAAAGAAACTAAATAAAATAATTAAACCTTTCTTCTTCAAATATCAGGCCGTCGCTTCTCCTTATCTGCTCAAACTAGGGTTCCAATTTTTGCCACCGTCGCTCAACTTGACGGCGATCTGACCATGCCACGCGCCCCGCCTCCGCAAGCTCGACCTCCGTCGCCCCATTTGGTTGAACTCGATCGAGTCTCGGGCTCCAGAAATTGAAAAGAGCGGTGCCACTTCGAGCGAGCGATTTAAGAAAACCACCACCTGAGATCTGATCAAAGCCGTATCATTCGAGAGATCGAAGAAGGCGCCGCCGGTTTTGCTTTGGGATCACGAACTAATTCGTAATGGTGGAGGATAAATTTGGGATCGAATTTTCAAGAATTCCGACCGTTAATTCGCAGGAGGCGGCTCAGAGAAAGGCAACGAGGTTTAGGGTTTCGTTTGACCAATGTTGACTTATATATAATATAATTTAATATTATTAAATTTGGGAATTTACTTGTTTAACGCCATGAACTCTAAATGAATCCCAACGACTGTCGTCCCTAGCTAAATACCCCCATTCCAAACCCAATGGGATATGTTTCGTAAGCCCATTAACCTGTTTCAGTCTGTTTTCGTCAAAATCAAAATATAACTCTATATATATTGAATTTGAACACACATTTCAATTTACTGGGGTCACATCTTAACTCTATAAATCCCAGAAAAATATTTTCTAGCTTCGTATTGACGATACGTTCCTAACAAAACTAATTTCGTCGAATTCCGAGATCGTTTGAAAAATGGCCATTTTCCAGTCGATTAAAATCAACTAAAACTGGTCAAACACGTTTTCCTTTGCCACGCTCACATATTGATTCGAAAAACTATGAAATTTGGAACCTAGCAATAACTTCACATCCCGGATCCAACAAAAGCAGTTTCGTCGAATTCCGAGGTCGTATGCAAAATGGCCAATTTCACGGGCTATATAAACTCCATAGCGACCTCTCTGAAAATTCATTCGTCCATAACTTTTGCTTTCCGCTATGAAAATTAGATTTTTCAGATTCGTTAGAAAGGTATTCACTAACAGATTTAAATATTTTTGGTTTCACTAAAATCCGTTTTGTTTTGCACCCGGTACAGTCCGACAAAGTTTGTATTCCATTTTTGAAACTGCAGCGCCAATTCATGCCTTGTTTATAATTATAATTAATTATATTCGTTTTCAATGGTCGATTCAAACTCACTTTCCATTGCCATTATTTAAAATACTTATTTTAAATATTTAAAATCCATTATTTTAGCCAATTTAAAAAATTTAAATTGATTCAGATTTTCTAGGTCGTTACAATCTCCCCCACTTAAAACTTTTCGTCCCCGAAAAGGAACAAAGTCGAAAGTGGTTTGATAAATCTACAATCACACAACACAACAACCAATCCAATTGTTTACGACCTTTCAAAAAGATATACTAATCACTTTCTATACTCTTTTTAAAATCATTCAGACCATAGAATTTAAAAGTGCACATCCATGGAAAGGAAATAACAACAAAGTAGAGAATTAAATGGTAATGCAAAGTAGGGTAGATGTACCTTGCACCGGAGTCAATCAGAGATATCCACTCGACATCTAGGATAAGCTTTCTGAATGCTCTCCTCAGTTTCCCAAGTACAATCTCGTGGATCTCCACTCCATTGCACTTTGACTAAGTGAACCTTCTTGTTCCTCAGCTCTTTGGTTTCTTTGCCGATGATCTTTAGCGGCTCTGTTCTCACAGCTAATTCAGGGGTAATTTCAATATCCTGTTGAGCTGCTTCTTCCACGATCAAGTCTGGATCATGAACGTGCTTTCGAAGTTGAGATATATGAAATACATCATAAACTCCAGGCAACCAGTCAGGCAGTTTGACCCTATAAGCGAGAGTTCTGATCCGTTCCAGAATAGGAAACGGACCAATGAATTTGGGTGCCAACTTTCCGGTTTTACCGAACCGGATAACTCCTCTCATTGGCGATACTTTCAAATATACATAATCGCCAACAACAAAGGATATATCTCTTCTTCTTCTATCGGCATAGCTCTTTTGTCGGCTTTGAGCGGCGAGTAATCGCTTCTTAATAAAATCGACTTTGTCGGCAGCTTCTCGGATCATATCAGGACCCAACACAAGTCTATTTCCTGGTTCGACCCAACAAGCAGGAGATCGGCACGGTCTACCATACAATGCTTCGAATGGCAACATTGTCAGACTCGCCTGGTAGCTGTTGTTATAAGAGAATTCAGCCAAATGCAGATTGTCTTCCCATGATCCACCGAAATCTATAACACAAGCCCGCAATAGATCTTCTAAAATACGATTCACCCTCTCAGTCTGACCGTCTGTCTGAGGATGATAAGCAGTGCTCAAGTTCAACTTCGTTCCCAGCTCGACTTGAAATGCTTCCCAGAATTTGCTAGTGAAGATTGTATCTCTATCACTTACTATACTGAGCGGCACTCCATGCAGTCTAACTATTTCCCTGAAGTAAATCTGCGCCAGACTCTGAGCAGTTCTATTTGATCTGACAGGTATGAAATGGGCGGTCTTCGTGAAGCGATCTACGATCACCCAAATACTGTCATTCCCTTTTCTGGTTCGGGGCAGACCATCAATGAAATCCATGGAGATATGCTCCCACTTCCAACTAGGAACTTCTAGCGGTTGTAACAATCCAGCCAATTTCTGTTGGTCGGTCTTGACTAGCTGGCAAGTAGGGCATCGGCTAACATATAAGGAAATGTCCCTTTTCATCGACTTCCACCAGAAAGTGCGTTTGATGTCATTATACATTTTGCTTACTCCTGGATGGATACTGAGTTTTGACTTGTGGCATTCATCCAGTACTTCCTTTCGAAGCTCAGGAATGTTAGGGACACAGATTCGACCTTTCAGCCTTAGAATTTCATCATTATCCACTTGAAAACTCGAGGGCTCGCCTTGTTGAATTATCTCTCTGATCTTCTGAATGAAGTGATCGTCCTTCTGATGAGCAAATATCTTATCTAGCAATGAAGTCGTGATAATAAAACTGGCGATCATTACATTCTATCGGCTCAGCGCATCGGCCACGACATTGGCTTTCCCTGGAGTGTATATAATTTCAAAATCGTATGCTGCAAGGAACTCCAGCCAACGTTGCTGCCTCAGATTCAAGTCTTTCTGAGTGAACAAGTACTTTAGCGACTGGTGATCTGTAAACAATTCAAATCTCTCACCCAGAAGATAGTGCCTCCAAATTTTCAAGGCAAATACTATAGCCCATAACTCAAGATCATGAGTTACGTAGTTTTTCTCGTGCGGCTTCAACTGACGGCTAGCATAAGCAATCACTTGACCCCTTTGCATTAACACTGCACCAAGGCCTTCTCTAGAAGCATCAGTCCAGACTTTTAAATCCTGGTTGCCATCGATGATGGTTAACACCGGAGCAGTCGTTAGTCTTAACATTAGCTCTTCGAAAGCCTCCTCACTTTCTGGAGTCCACTTGAACTTAGAGTGCTTCTTCGTAAGCTTCGTTAAATGACCAGATATCTTCGAAAAGTTTTTAACGAACTTCCGGTAATAGCTAGCCAATCCGAGAAAACTGCGGACTTCAGTGGGGGTACTGGGCTATTTCCAATTCTGAATAGCCGTGATTTTGCTTGGATCCACAGCGATTCCTTCTTTCGATACGACATGGCCTAGAAATTTCACTTCATCCTGCCAGAATATACATTTGGAAAACTTTGCTTTCAACACATTCCTCCTCAGAATTTCTAGAACCTGCTCCAGATGCTTTTCATGTTCGGCCTTTGATTTAGAGAAGATTATAATATCGTCAATGAAAACCAGAACAAATTTATTCAAAACTCCTCTGAACACTCTATTCATCAGATCGACGAAGTAAGCTGGAGCGTTACATAAGCCGAACGGCATTACTAACCACTCGTAGAATAAGTCGGGACCTCTGAATGCTGTCATTGGAACACACTCTTCGACAATTCGAAGTTGATGGAAACCTGTAGCTAGATCCATTCATGAAAATACTTGTGCTCCATTTAATCGATCCAACAAATCATCTATTCGCGGCAATGGATATTTGTTCTTTATTGTCTGTTTGTTCAAATCACGATAATCCACACATAGCCGTAGAGTACCGTCAGATTTTGGGACAAATACCACTGCTGCACCCCAATCAGAGAAACTAGGCCTGATCAAACCTTTCCTTACTAGCTGTCATGTTTGATTGTCTAATTCCTCCTTCTCTTTCAAGGACATTCTTCGAATAGCGTGAACTACTGGCCTTGCATTGGGAATTAAAGCAATTTTGAAATCAATTTCTCTCTGCGGAGGTAAGTGAACAACTTCTTCAAACACATCCGCATAATTTTTGACAATAGGAATGTCTTTGATGAGGTCAGGAATATTCTCTGTGACTTCAGGGACATTTTCCATTTGAACTGGAGAAACATTCAAAGCTGCCCAGAAGTCCTTTCTATTTGATGTCGGGCCTTCACATGGTATGGTTATATAATTCCCCGATTGTGCCTTTGCCTTAACAACTCTCTCGGCGCATCTAACCTCTGCCTCATATCTGGTTAACCAATCCAATCCCAGAATAAGATCGAATTCATCAAAATTCATGACGATAGAGATAGTAGGGAATTTATAGCAGGAAAAAGAGACAGGCACCCCACAAATCCAATTGAGATCGATGGAACCCCCAACTAGATTTCGGACCGTCATTGGTTCTTTGAGCTTCTTCAATCTCAAATCCAACTTCTTGACTGCACTCTTTGCAATAAAGCTTCGTGACGCGCCTGTGTCAAATAGTACTTTAACTGGAATGTTCTTGACATTGAGCATGCCTTCTAAAACATCAGATCTTTCCTGAGCAGACGAGGATGCAGGTACTTCTACCACTTCATTTACATGTACTGCTTTAGGTTTTCTGAACAGCGGGCAGGCCTTTGAAAGATGACCGGTCTGATGGCATTGACTGCACTTCCTATTCTCTTGAAACTTATTACCGGATTTAGATCCACTCTTTATTCACTTCTCCGAGGGTTTGCAGTTTCCCTGAAAATGCCCTGGCTTATGGCAGTTATTGCATACAGCTGCCGTTACTGGTTCTTTTCTGGATCTGGCCCTCTTTCGATTGACTTTGGGTTCCTTACCGACTTCAGACATTGTACCGGCCTCAGGACGATCAGTTTCAGACACAATTTTATTACTAGAACTGACTTCCTCTTCGTACTGTAGCATACCTTTCTTGTCTAGATCTTCGTACTGATAAGCCATGTATATCATTTCCGAAAAGGGGAGCTTCACGTTCCTCATTACACTGTTCTGATATTTTCTTTGAAGCCCGTTGATAAATCTCATATTCTTCCTCTTCGGATTTTCAATTAGATGAGGGGAAATGTGAGAAAGTTCACTGAATTTCTTATGATATTCGGGAATGGTCATATCTCCTTGTATCAAATAAGAAAATTCATCACATAGTCGCTCAATTGCTTCTGGAGGAGTAAATCTTTCCAGGAAAATCACTTTGAATTTATCCCAGGTGATATCACCTTCTGGATTATCCTTAACAACAGAATCCCACCAGAATAAAGCTTCGTCTTTGAGTGCCCAGGAGGCCAGTAATCTTTTCTGGTCATCCCTCAGCTTTAATCCTTCGAAGATTTTCTCAGCCGAACGAATCCAGGCTTGTGTTTTCATAATTGATTCTTCACCCGTGAAGGGTTTTCCACCCAGATTTCTATATTTCATAAATAGAGCTTCTATATCCGTTTCAGTATTACTTTTTCTGCTTCTGGCACTCATTTTCTAGCTCTTCTGCAAATAGCAGATCAAGTGTCAGGTCAACAGAAAAGATATTTCAAAATATAGAGACAAATACTTGAATGTAAATGTGTCTATCTAGGTGTTATTTCATTCTGCTACTCATACTAGGATATTACTGATACTATCTGTACAGAGTTACCCATCCTAGAACACTACTGGTTCTATTTCTGACGAGTTCGTTCAAATGTTATATTCCAGAACTAAGCTTAACCAAAGCTCTGATACCACGTTGAGACGACCCGAAATCCCGTACAGACGGAGACAAGGGTTATCTTTGGAATATAACACAGAAACAGATAACAGCAGAACAGAATAATTAAATACACCAGATAATGAACAATAGAATATACTGGATAAAAGTAATCATCAGAGTTACACAGTATACAGGATCTTACTTAGTACAAATACAATTCCGCTATACATAAATGTCTACAGCGGAAAACAAACAAAATATGTACAATAGGAGCTGAACAACATAAAAAGAGATAAATGATAGAATCCATCTTCAGTTCCAGCTATCCAGAAAGAACCAGCTAAACCTGAATACAAGGCTGCCCGTGTAGAAAAAGGGGCACCTAAGTTTGAAAGTGAAACAAACTACGAGTCAGTCATGGGACTGGTATGAAAAATCTATTCAACGCATATATAATATGGCCAATCACAGGACCACGCCACTTTCGTGGAACGGGTTTACTCCATTGGATTGCCAGTGCTTTAAAACAAATCTTTCTTTTAAACATCGCTATGCTTTTTGTAAAAATGAAGCCATTATAAGACTCAGTTCCCATCACACAATGCAACGCAAACCGGAGGATAGGGTTTTACCTTATAATGGCCAAAATATGCTTGATACGAATAAAGCAACGGCATTTGATATTATTGCTAGTGTTTATATGTTTTGAAAACAATTTCAAATCATAACTATCAATCATAGACGGCATGGGTACCATATATCATGTCGCCATACATATATACAATCAAAACCGCACCGTCACGTAATTGGAAATTGGATTCCCGTCATGAACCAAGGCAAAAGATAGTCCTTACCGAATTCGAGACAATCTAGCCCATGTCTCAGGATCAGAGCTCGAGTGACCCTAGGAGCGACAGGGCCGGTCCACCGATGTGGATTAAAATTCCTGAACAATATGTTTTCCCGCCCTTTGGGGCGTAAACGAGCCAACGAATGACTCCATCGGACCCGAATCATCCGATCAAACCGAGGCGCCTCGCAATAGCAACAACCACATAGGTGAAAAATATATAAATGTCAGGGCTGGTAGGTCACTGACACCACCCTAGCTAGAAGGAAACGCATGCCCATCCTGAGGTCCTTCCTCCCGTTTCTGGCTCATACCGGGGTGTGAGGCTCGCGATTTCACGTTATACACAAAGCTATGCCACACAGGCGGTGCTTTGATCATCACCACAAGACTTTGCTTTTCAACAGAAGCCCTGATCACTGCATCTTAGCATGCCACACAGGCGATTCATGCCATGCGACTGATGTCCATCGATATACAACCTCTGAGCTCATGCGTCTCAGAGAAGGGCGTTAAGCAAAAGAATAAATTCTCCGCCGCCAAACAGATGTATATTTAACAGAAATCAATCAACACAGAATAAACTCCAATGTCAGACACACAGTCCATTTACTAGTCCATCTGGGTCTGAACGAAACCGGAGGCACTAAATACCTCGCAAACCCATCGATCACCACGTACGTCTGGACGATCACCACTCATTATCCATATTTCGGGATGCCTCCCAATTAGGACCTCGGTTACCATCCAAACGAGGTGAAGATCTCCGGTCTTCGACCACCGTCTTCATCTTCGACTTTCAATCGTCGGTCAATTATTTGAAATGAGAATTAACTCGGCCTTTTCAAATAATTCACGTATATTTAGAATTTCAAATCAATTTATTTCAATGGTTAAATCATTCGACAACACCAATTTTGTTCTTTTAATGAAATTTTCAACCAAACACATTCAACCATCAAATACCACATAAATCGAGCAAATTCAGTTTATTTCCATTCTATATCATTTATGATATTTTATAACGATTTATCGCTATTTTTATTTATTTTAAAATAACCAATTTATTGAAAACGACGCTTCGGGCCATAACACGGCCGTGGCGCTGTTTTTCTTCATATTTGATTTACACATATCTGAAAATCTAACCGTTGGATCTTCACAAAATTTACATCATTAGAAAGGTCTTTTCAAAACGAATCCAACGGTTCCAGTTTCGGGAAAATCCGACGGTCGGATCTCCCGGTACAATCGTTTGAAGTTTCGATTTCAAAATACGAACTGCAGCGTCGTTATTCGACTAAATATAATTATATTTATATACATATAAATATAATTGTTTCTGGCGCTGTTTTTCTTCAGATTTGAATTAAACATTCCAGACAATCCAACCGTTGGATTTTTACAAGGTTGGTGCCATTGGAAAGATATTTCCAAGGCGAACCCGACGGTTGCGGTTTCGGGAAAATCCAATGGTCGGATTTCCCATACTAGTTGTTTGAAATCACGGTTTCAAAACGCGAACTGCACGGCCACGTTTCGTTTTAATTTTATTTATATTTATATATTTATATAAATATAGTTCATTCAACAATTTCAATATCGTTTTTACTTCAAATATTTCACTAACGCCTTAAAATTTTGAAAATTTTCGCCATAACCTCCTTTGTACGGGAGGGGCTGGGAAAATTCCCAAATAGCCACACGGGCGTCTCATGTCGAAAAGAAAAAGAAAAAGCCAACAGGCTCATAAAATCATCACCCAAACAAAACGGTAAATGTGTACCTATTTGTCGGGCACAAAATTTTATTCCTCTTCTCTAGCCCCTTTGCTATAACCTGTTCAATAAATATGCATGTACATATATACAGTTCTTATCATTTATCATTTTCCATTCAACTTCATATTTGATTCCATTTGTTTTAAAAACACCATTCATTCTAATGTTACATGTATAGGCAAAAATCATATCATTAGCTAATTAATGAATATTTCAACGCATATATGTTTACTTGAACGAGTGGCTATTTTTAACACTTCACATTTCAACGATTCATGTATATAATAAAAATGAGATTTTTATTGTAAAACAATTCATTTCAAAACACTATTATTCTATATAGTTTATATAGGTGATAAAAATAGGATTTTTCTTACAAAACAATTTCTTTTAAAAACAAGATTATTTTCATATTCCATATAGTTGATAAAAGGTGATTTTTGTTATGAAACAATTTATTTCAAAATATGAATACCATTCAACACATGAATTTCTAATCAACGAATGAATATCGATTCAACACATGAAGGTTTTCTATAGTTTCTATATATAGATAAAAATGTGATCTTTATATTTAAAAACACGAATACCATTCAACACATGAATTTCTAATCAACGAATGAATATCGATTCAACACATGAAGGTTTTCTATACAACGAATAAATATAGTTTCAGCAAATGAAAATAATTCAAACACATGAATATTATTCAAAATTTCGGCAGCATAACGGCAGGGTAGTTAAAACCGGGACCGTCCCTAGTACGGCTCCTCGCTCTACCTTAAAACCTCGCGGTTTTTGACAATGGGGATCATGCATCTAGTTCGCACGTAGGCGGCATGTATATATTTATTTCATTTCCATAAACTAATCCTATGTGGTTTCAACCAAATATTTCTCAACCACAAATGGGTATTTTTCAACCACAATCAATCAATATCAACCACTAACAATCCCAAACAACCATTCGCTATCAATCAATTTTCACACCAATCACATTCAATAAATATCGTCCATGGTTTGTGGACGAGGGGCGTATATATATACATATATATATATATAGCAATTCACTTTTATTTCAACACATATATAAATTTTTACAATGCATATATAACTTATACATCGAACATACAACTTATACAACGCTTATACATGAGGTGTACAACGCTTATATAACTCATACATCGACTATATTATCTATACATCGTCGTTTTCCATATTGTTTATGAATTAGAAATCTCACATTTCACCTTTCGCATATATATACAATTCACAGTCACAACATAATCAAATAAATCGTCCATGGTCTGTGGACGTATGTGAACAGTTCAGATATGCAGTTATAATATAAATAACTGTACAAGAAAATTTATAGTGAGAGAATTCTCACTTTGACTGGGTTTTTCCGAATTTCCGAATCTCTTTTCAGATTCGAAATTGTCTGAAATTCCAACGTGCTTTGTTTCTGTCCCGGTCAGTTTTGTTGTGAAGCTCTCGTCAAGAGGATTCCAACGGATCCTGTTTCGCTGGATTCCAATATCGTATGAGCGAGATATCTGTGTTTTTTGTTAATGACCTTTTAATTGTTAATTAACAAAGAAACTAAATAAAATAATTAAACCTTTCTTCTTCAAATATCAGGCCATCGCTTTTCCTTATCTGCTCAAACTAGGGTTCCAATTTTTGCCACTGTCGCTCAACTTGACGGCGATCTGACCATGCCACGCGCCTCGCCTCCGCAAGCTCGACCTCCGTCGCCCCATTTGGTTGAACTCGATCGAGTCTCGGGCTCCAGAAATTGAAAAGAGCGGTGCCACTTCGAGCGAGCGATTTAAGAAAACCACCACCTGAGATCTGATCAAAGCCGTATCATTCGAGAGATCGAAGAAGGCGCCGCCGGTTTTGCTTTGGGATCACGAACTAATTCGTAAAGGTGGAGGATAAATTTGGGATCGAATTTCCAAGAATTCCGACCGTTAATTCGCAGGAGGCGGCTCAGAGAAAGGCAACGAGGTTTAGGGTTTCGTTTGACCAATGTTGACTTATATATAATATAATTTAATATTATTAAATTTGGGAATTTACTTGTTTAACGCCATGAACTCTAAATGAATCCCAACGACTGTCGTCCCTACCTAAATACCCCCATTCCGAACCCAATGGGATATGTTTCGTAAGCTCATTCGACTGTTTCAGTCTGTTTTCGTCAAAATCAAAATATAACTCTATATATATTGAATTTGAACGCACATTTTAATTTACTGGGGTCACATATTAACTCTATAAATCCCAAAAAAATATTTTCTAGCTTCGTATTGTCGATACGGTCCTAACAAAACTAATTTCGTCGAATTCCGAGATCGTTTGAAAAATGGCCATTTTCCAGTCGATTAAAATCAACTAAAACTGGTCAAACACGTTTTCCTTTGCCGCACTCACATATTGATTCGAAAAACTATGAAATTTGGAACCTAGCAATAACTTCACATACCGGATCCAACAAAAGCGGTTTCGTCGAATTCCGAGGTCGTATGCAAAATGTCCAATTTCACGGGCTATATAAACTCCATAGCGACCTCTCTGAAAATTCATTCGGCCATAACTTTTGCTTTCCGCTATGAAAATTCGATTTTTCAGATTCTTTAGAAAGGTATTCACTAACAGATTTAAATATTTTTGGTTTCACTAAAATCCGTTTTGTTTTGCACCAGGTACAGTCCGACAAAGTTTGAATTCCATTTTTGAAACTGCAGCGCCATTTCAGGCCTTGTTTATAATTATAATTAATTATATTCGTTTTCAATGGTCGATTCAAACTCACTTTCCATTGCCATTATTTAAAATATTAATTTTAAATATTTAAAATCCATTATTTTAGCCAATTTAAAAATTTTAAATTGGTTCAGATTTTCTGGGTCGTTACACCATGTATCAAAGAAGGGCTGGTTCGAAGTGGAAGTGTGGTGGGGAAAGTTCAAACCAAAAAGAAGGACTGGGAGAATGTATATTATACAAAATCCATGTATTGTGTTCAAAGAAATGAGGACCGGATGCATTATACAAGAAGGCACTGAACAACATGTACAGGGTGGACGGGTTCCTTATTAATGCGCCATGTTTAATAAATGAGAAGCCCAGTTCCTTTGAACAAAGAGAAAAGGAAATTAGAAGATAGAAAACTGACAACTATTGTATTTCAAATGAAGAAAGGGGACAGAAGTTTCAACTGAGGAGACGGTGCAGTGTTGGATCGGTTGAATAAGAAATGAGCGTGGGCCGGTCTAGTGAGAATTGAGTAAATTTGGATCTGTTGTAATCGTATGGGCGAGCGCGACACCATGGAACTGACTAGAAGTGAATCCGAGCTCATTACAATTTATGGCGAAATAAATTGTCCAATTTGAATCAACGACAATTATCGTTATTAACGATGATAGTCCAAAGTGAGTAAATCTCACCAACTCTGAACCGTTTATATTTTCATGTTGTATTTTTAGAACTGTTAAATATTGGATGATTGACCGTGTGTTGATTGTTTGATTGAACTGCTAGTCAGTTAGTTGAATTTCTTTATTGATTCTGTTTAACAGAATATATCATATGGAACTAGAAGTGATGTTAATTTTATTGTGTAACATCTGTGGATGCAGGGAAACAGGTTGGAGGTCGGATTCCTCAACATTTATTTTACTGTTTTTCATATATTGTGATATATGATGTGATATATAATCTGTTGTCAATTATATATTTTTGGACGATATTGATCATCGTGATTTGATATATTGAATTCCATAACATACCGGAATGTTGATAAGGGAATTTTCAAAGTGATATTGAAAGTAAAATATTTATAAACTGGAATATTTATAAATAGGAGATATTTAGAAAGGGGATAATTAAAATCAAAGAATTTTATAAAACGGTTATTTACTTAGCAAGTAAACAGAAGTATAAAACGATATTTATTTAAGAAGTAAATAGAAATATAAAGAAAGATATTTACGTAGAAAGTAAATAAATAGAATAAAGGAATATTTAGTTGATAAATTAATAGAATAAAGAAATATTTATTTGTTAAACAAATAGAATTGGAAAGGGAATAGTATTTGTTAAGTAAACAAATAGAAAGGAATTAATCAAAGGAGAAAATCCGAAAGAGTAAATCAAAAAGGAGTTATTGAATATTAGTTATTCGAATAAGAGTTAAATAGAGTTATCGAATATTAGTTATTCGAATAGAGTTAAATGGAGTTAAAGGAATAAATCGAATATAGTTTATTTGAATGGAATTAAAGGAGTTAATCGAATTTGGTTTATTCGAATAGAGTTAAAGGAGTTATCGACTAGAGTTAAATCAAATAGAGTTAATCCAATAGCGTTAGTCCAATAAAATTAATTGATAAGGGTTAATCGAATAGAGTAAATTGAATAGAGTTATCGAATATATTATCGAAGGAAAGAATTATCGAATAGAGATGATTCGAAGGAGAGTTACATAAGGAAGTTGTTAAAGAATTAAAAGGGTGAACTTTGTCTATTTCAAGGTTAGAAACGTTGTTCAGTTAAGGTCTGAGAGGTAGTATTACCCCAACTTGATTGTCTCCATTTTTAACTAAGGAATGGTTAAGGTTCGATAGTGAAGGATGGATAAAGGAATTTAGTAAATGGTTTGAGTTGGCACAGCGATGTTTTATTTAAACATCTGTTTAAATCTAAGTAAAGGAATTTTGGAAATGTTTTCCAAATAAGAACCAGAAATGTTTTCTGATATAGAAAACAAGAAATGGAAATGATTTCCAATGGCAATAACATATATTTTTCTAAATTTAGAAAATAAGAAATGTTGAATATATGGAAACAGGAGATAAGTAAATTAATGAAATAAAGAGATAAATGTTGAATGATGATTGATCGATATAATTTCCTCCTGGAAATAATATCGTTGTTTGCACACCTGTTTTCCTTTGATAGTTAACTCACCGACTATCAAAGTTTTGACCATTTTAACGTTGTTAATATGGAGAGACGGGTTGGATTATTATCCAAAGAACCACTCTGTATTGGCATAAGCGTTGTGAATCATATATGCCAAAGATAATTGAAGATGGAGTAAAGTGCAAGGGCTGTTGTATAAATCTTAGATAACAGTGCCTAAGATGGATATACTGAATAGTGCCTTCGGTTCATCCTTTTCCTAGATGACTTGTATGGACGGATGTCCGACAGAGTATTTCAAGACGATCACGTATATTGATTTCTCCAACCGTACCAAGAGTGGAAGCGGAGAAGGAAACTTCTTTTAGCTAACACATAATGTATGGTTGAGGACGTCAATCGGTGATTTGATGGATTTGACGATGTGGCATTCAAAGTGAATCTGGTGTGATGATAAAGCATAGCTTCTAGCCTCACATCCGGTAAATGACAGAAATCGGGCAGGCAGATTGGCTAAGTCGGTCACTCCGAAGTAGGGTGTACAATCACCTGATCTAGAGTTTCATTTATTTCTTAAAATCTATTGTCGATACTATCCCATTCGGGAAACGGTTGCTGATCCCAACCGTTGGTGATATACATTCGATACACTCAAGCGAAATGAGTGGTCGGTCATGTGTGGTCGGGTTGCAAGATGTTCTTGTTGAACCCAGTGTAATCCTCTCTAGTGGTACACTAGCGAAAGGTGGTTCTATACCCTGTCATAGTTGGAAATCCATTACCCAATACGTGCTTGCAGTTGTATACTATATATGTAGAACGTGAGATGAAAGCGTTTCTGCTAGATGATTATTATATTGTGGTTGATAGGCATTATTATAATATCAAAAGGTTTTGATATAAAGATAATTTGGATTCTCATAAGGGAAAAACCCGTTCCGTTATACGGCGTGGTCTTGTGAGATATCTTTTACCTACTTAAAATGTTTTAAACTGTTTTACTCACACCAGTCCCAAGACTGACCCGGAGTTTATTTTGTTTTGTTTTCCCTAAACTCTTGGGTGCCCGATTTTGTACGGGCAGTCAAGTAGTCGGGATTTACATATACTTGAAGAGCTGGAGCAGGAGGCTTCAGGATCATATAGCTATAGTTTATTTCCGCTGTGTTGCAAGTGTTGTACTTGATATCGACATGTATATTCAAGTACAATCTTTTATTGCAAAGATATGTTATCTATTATATGTTATTCGTTCCGCTGTGAGGTTCGTGTTACTCTGATGTTGTGTTCTTCTTCTTCTATTCTAAGTTTCTACCTTATCTTTCCTCACCCTCTAATTTCTTTCATTAATGACCGGTATTTTTGATCCTTGGATGTTCGATATGTGTTGTATATCGGATAACCAAGATCGCCAAAAACCCGGGTCATTACAGTTGGTATCAGAGCTTGAGTTAAGTGAATTACCTTGGCTCTGTGGCATGACTCAGTAGAGATGGGGTTAGTAATACCCTAGATTGAGTTGAGTGTATATATGTGAGTGAACGTATCTATTATTGATATAAAAATTTGTTTTATATTGTGGAGATTTATTGGTTGAGTCGTTTATGAGTTCTGGTCGATCAGTTTGATCCACTGTATCGGTAGGAGTTGGTAAACACTTAAATACGATAGACCGTCATGGTATGTTTTGAAAAGAGGGTAAATGAAATAATTTTACCCAAATTATATTTGGATATAAAGGATTTATATTGGAATGATTATAATATATTGGATATATTGGTTGTGATTATAATCGAATAAGATTATAAATGTAAAATGGTTATATATATAACCAAGTAGAATTCGTACAAGTGTTACAAAATGAATTAAATCTGAATTTAAACCAAAAATTGAATTAAAACTCTGGAAAATTGGATAAGTGTTTGTAAATAGATTTGGATTAAAAATAACGAAAATTTAAGATCTTGGGAGATTTTAAATTGTTTACAAGCAGTGTGAATTATATTTTGAAATGAATTTCAAAGTGGAAATGTTTAGAAATGGTTTTATAGTATTGAACTCACTTCGATCGCTGGAAAATAGATTCTGATGATGACAGCTGCATCATCAGTATTCATTTTCGAGTTGTATGTGACGAATTACTACCAGAGATACTGTTTTGAATTTTTTTTGGGAAAGACAAGTTGTGTTGAATTTCAAAATGGTATTTGAATAGAATTTGATACATAGATTTGAATAATAGAAGTGATATAAAATTTGAATAGAAATTGAATAGAATTAACTAAGTTGAAGAGGAATTAGTTAATCGAGTTTTGAATTTTAAGTTGAACTTTTAAAGGTGAATTGGATTTGTAAATGGATATTCGAAATCGAATATAGAACTAGAATTATAATTCTATTTATTTTTAAAATAAATAAAGTGGATTTGAAATGGTTTTAAAAGTAACCAGAATTTCCAATAATTGAATTGGAATGGATTTGAATTGAAATTGTCTTTGGAATATATCGATGTTGGATTTCGTGATGATACAGATATTGTTATGGGAATTTGAAAGATATATTAATATCGTTATTTCCAATACGATATTTGTTGGTCGTGGAATTTGATATTGAATATAAGCCGATATATTTTCTATTCAGAGCCTTGTATTTAATATCAAATGGAATTTTGGTTTGTCGTGAATGGTGTCTTCATTAGCACTGTTCTTAAACCCAGTTGAGAGAAAGATTAAATCTTTTTATTTAGATTTAATGAAGTGTACCAATTAAATGGTATTTAATTGGAATTGAATTTGAATTGATTTTTGGATTTATCGTGAACTATGTTTAAATAACACTTGTTCTTTAACCCGATAATTAATGGAATGTGATTTTGGGTTGTCGTGAACGGTATCTTCAATAATTCTGTTCTTAGACCCAACTGAATTAAGAAAATCAGAAACTAACTGGAGATTAGCTAAGAAGAATGGTTTCTTGGGTATTGATCTGATGTTGGTCTCGGCCTTCGGGGTTAATACTTAGGGAATTGCTCACTTGCTATTTTACGGTTAAAGGCTGATAGAATGGAATGTGATTTTGGGTTTATCGTGAACCATGTTTTAAATGACATTGATTCTTTAACCCAGTTAAAGACAGGAAGATTAAAACCAAGTGGAGTTTTAATGAATCTTTGATTAGATTGAAAAGATCGAGAATGGAGTATCACCGGTTTTGCTCCAGGCGATAGTTAAATCTTTAATTAGATTTGAACGTGAAATGGTAATTGAATTTGCCGATAACACCGTGGTGTTAGATATGAAGTATTACCAGTTTTACTTCGTGGGATGAATAGGTTGGGGTTAGGAAATAAAACAAATGATTACTTTGGTAAGGTTCATTAATCCCGGCTAGTTTGGATAAACCATAATTTGGTTTGAATTGATATTCAAAAGAAGATTAAAGAATAAATTTATGGAATTTATCTTTGATAAAATTAATGGGAACCTATCCCTAAGAATGTGAAATTTAGCAACTAACTGAAGATTAGTTAAGATGAATGGTTTCCTGGGTATTGATCTGATGTTGGTTTCGGCCTTTGGGGTTAATATTTAGGGAGTTGTTCTCTTACTAATTTATGGTTAGTGACTGATGAATTGGAAAGAGGCGTATGTTGTGTTTGTATAACACTTGTTTATTATATACGCGAGTTATTTGGAAAGACCGGGTTTATCCCATTCTGAATAACTGATACGACAATAAGTCGAAGGTGAAGACGGTGGTTGAAGACCGGAGGTCTTCACGTCGTTTGGATAATTACTGATGATCTTGATTGGGTCGTACACCCAAGAGGAAGGAATCGGTTAGTCGTCATCCAGGCATACTTGGAGATCGATGGATATGCGAGGTACAAGGTGCCTCCGGTTTCGTTCAGACACAGAACGGACTTGTAAATGGACTGTGTGTCTAACATTGGATATCATTCTGGGTGATTGATGGATATCGGTTGCATGGAGTGGTTTGCCTGTGTGGCATGCTAAGATGCAAATGATCAAGGCTTCTATTGAAAAGCAGAGTCTTGTGGTTGATGATCAAAGCATGGCCTGTGTGGCATAGCTTTGTGTAACGTTGATTCGCGAGCCTCACACCCCGGTTGTGAACAAGAAACGGGAGAAGGACCTCAGGGAGGGCATGCGTTTCCTTCTAGCTAGAGGTGATGTCAGTGCTTAAACCGACTGACATTTATATTATTTTCACCTGTTTGGTTGTTTCTGTTGCGAGGCGCCTCGGTTATATCCGTCGATCTGGGACCGATGGAGTCATTCGTTGGCTCATTTACGCCCCAAAGGGCGGGAAAACGCAGTGTTCAGGCATTTTAATCCACATCGGTGGACCGGCGCTGTCTCTCCAAAGGCTTAACTGAGTACTTGCCTGAGACATGGGCTAGATTGTCTCGAATTCAGTAGAGGACGATCCCTTGCCTCGGTTCATAAAAGGAAATCCAATTCCCAGATACATGAATTTGCGGTTTTGATTATAGAGCCTAGTATTGGCGACATGATATATGGTACCCATGCCGTCTATGATTGATACTTATGATTTGAAGTTGTTTTATCCACTATGCACTTATAATAGTATCAAATGATTTGTTTTAAACGTACCAAGCATGTTTGGCTATTATAAGGGAAAACCCTATCCCCCGGCTTGCGTTGCATTGTGTGATAGGACCTGGGTCTTATAATAGCTTCATTTTTTCCAAAAAGCATTGCATTGTTTTATTATATGCACTGGTATTCTTGGGAGGAAACCCGCTCCGTGTTATACGGCGTGGTCCCTTGATTTACTTTATTTTAAAGTAAAGTTTTAAATAACTATTTTAGTTCTCACACCAGTCACATGACTGACCTAGAGTTTATTGTTTTAACCTAAACTTTGGTTGCCCTTATTTTGACACGGGCAGCTAGTAGTTTTGGGTTTGCAGATTTATATTCATAGGATAATGATTTACAACTGGAACGATATCCAGAAAGCTCTGTATCCGTATATCCCTTTCAGTTGTGTATTGTATTATTTTTCCGCTGCTATGTAATGTATTGTAATCTCTGATATTTTGTGATGTATAATATTTATTAATACTCTGTATATTCTTGTATCAGATGGAATTGTTGTAATATACAATGAAATGTTCTTCTGTTTGCATTCCGATGTGGCTCGTCCTCAATTCAATTCGGGCTTTCCTTACCGGGGAAGTTCGGGTCATCTCAAATTTGAAAGATATATATATCGTTATCCCAATACGATATTTGTTAGTTTCAGAATTTGATATTGAATATAAGCTGAAATATTTTCTATTCAGAGCCTTGTATTTAATATCAAATTGGATTTTTGGTTTGTTGTGAATGGTATCTTTAATAACACTGTTCTTGAATCGAATGGAGTTAAGAAAATTAGAAACTGATTGGAGATTAGTTAAGTTGAATGGTTTCCTGGGTATTGGTCTGATGTTGGTTTCGGCCTTCGGG
Source organism: Allium sativum (assembly GCA_030737875.1). Classification (NCBI taxonomy): domain Eukaryota; kingdom Viridiplantae; phylum Streptophyta; class Magnoliopsida; order Asparagales; family Amaryllidaceae; genus Allium; species Allium sativum. Next base: position 669,745,644 of record CM060909.1, on the reverse strand, counting down.
GTTAGTACTTTGGGAATTGTTCTCTAACTAATTTACAGTTAGAGGCTAATTGGATTTTGGATTTGTCGTGAGTGGTGTCTTCATTAACATTGTTCTAGAACCCAGTTGAGAAAAGATTAAATCTTTTTATTTAGATTTAATGAAGTATACCAATTAATTGATATTTAATTGGAATTGAATTGAAACTAGTTTTTGGGTTTATCGTGAACGGTGTTTTAAATAACAATTGTTCTCTAACCCAATTAACGATGAAATGAAATTTTGGGTTGTCGTGAGTGGTATCTTTAAATAATGTTCTTAGACCCAACGGAGTTAAGAAAATCAGAAACTAACTGGAGATTAGTTAAGTTGAATGATTTCCTGAGTATTGATCTGATGTTGATTTCGGCCTTTGGGGTTAATACTTAAGGAATTGTTTACTTGCTAATTTACGGTTAAAGGTTGATGGAACAGAATGTGATTTTTGGTTTATCATAAACCGTGTTTTAAATGACATTGGTTCTTTAACCCAGTTAAAGACAGGATATGGTTTCCCAAGTTAAACAATCGTTAATATTGATTTTTGGGAAGATTAAAACCAAGTGGAGTTTTAATGCATCTTTAATTAGATTGAAATGATATCCAAAGGAAGATTAAAGAATTTATCTTTGATAAAATTAATGGGAACCTTCCCCAAAGTATAAGAATATTTGAATAAAGAAATATTCTAGATTGGAATAAGGAGTATGTTGTGTTTTTATAGCACTTGTTTATTATATATGCGAGTCATTCAGAAAGACCGGATTTATCCCATTTTGAATAACTGATTAGACGATGTGTCAAGGATGAAGATGGTGGTTGAAGACTGGAGGTCTTCACATCGTTTGGATGATTACTGATGTCTTGATTGGGCTATACACCCAAGGCTAGGTAATAAGTGGTGGTCGTCCAGACGTATTTGGAGATCGATGGATTTGCGAGAGCCTCTCCCCTATATTGGACATATGGGGGAGGAATAAGGTGCCTCTGGTTTCGTTCAGACCCAGAACGGACTTGTAAATGGATTTGTATCTGACATCGGATTTCATTCTGTGATTGATAGACATTGGTTGCATAGCGTGAATTGCTTGTGTGGCATGCTGAGATGCAAATGATCAAGGCTTCTGTTGAAAAGCAGAGTCTTGTGGTTAATGATCAAAGCACGAGCTTTGTGGCATAGCTTTGTGTAGCGTTAATTCGTGAGCCTTACACCCCGGTGTGAACCAAAAACGGGAGAGGACATCAGGGAGGGCATGCGTTTCTTTCTAGCTAGGAGTGGTGTTAGCGTTTTACTAGCCCTGGCATTTTACTTATGTGGATAATGGACTGCGAGGCACCTCTGTTATACCGAGGCCGATGGAGTCATTTAGCTCATTTATGCCCCATAGGGTAGGGAAACGTATTGTCCAAGGTTTTTTAATCCACATTTGTAACGACCCAAGGATTTTCGGCCTAGAAAATCGACATAAATACCTTTACCGTAACTCATGTCGACCTTTCAAACACCGAAAACACTGGATAGTATTTGAAAGAATTTAGAGGGTGAGATAAGAAAGAAAGAAAGATTAGAATAGAAGAAGAAGAACCAACACAACACAGAATCAGAGTCTCACATCGCAGCGGAACAAAATATAATACAGAAATAAATCTTTATTGAGAGCTTTAATAAAATTTACAATATCAGAGTACAACACACATCTGGACAGTTACAATAATTTGTCCCCATATACAACACACAGCAGAACGGTAGCTATATGATATCATACATCTGAACATCTCCAGCCCGTCTCTGGACTTCACAGCATTCGATAACCTGAACTTGTACACCCGGGCAATCCCGAGCATTTACAAAACACCGGGTTAGTCTGGTGAACCAGAGTGAGATAAACTCGCACAGTATTAAGGGTAAATCATCCAATATGATTTTAAAGTTTAAAATCCTTTTGAAAGAAAAGGATAATCGTAAGACCAAATCCACACATAAATACGAACGGTTTTTACCGAACGATAACCCAAAACATTTTTGAAACCAATATCTTTTCTGATATTATAATAATGTCTAAATACAAGTAAATAGAATCTAGTAGAACGCTTGCATCTCGCGCTCCACATATATAGTATACAATCAAAACCGCGGGGGCTTATTAGAGATTGGATTCCGACTATGACAAGGTATGGGACCACCAGCCGATAGTGTATCTCTAGAGGCGAATACACTGGGTTCAACAAGAATGTCTTGCAACCCGGATCTCACATGTCCGACCACTCATTTCACCTAAGTGTATGGAATGTATATCACCAACGGTTGGGATCAGCAACCGTTTCCCGAATGGGAACAGCATCGAAATTAGATTAAAGAAGCAAATGGATTTTCTCTAGATAGGTAATTATACACCCTAATGGGAGCGACCCACATAGCCATGCTGCCTGCCCGATTTTTGTCATTTCCCGGTTGATGAGGCTTGAGGTTTAAATTATCTTTAGGATATTTGATCACCATTCACTTTGAAAGCCACATCGTCAGATCCGTCAAATCACTAATTGATGTCCACAAATATACTCTGGGTTTTAAAGAATTGCCCCTCTTAGCCACCACTCGGTATATTCGTAACAATCAACGTACGTGGTTTCAGGAAATACTCTGTCAGACATTCGTCCATACAAGTCATCCATGAATAGGATGAACCGAAGGTACTCTCCTACTGCATCCAATATAAGAATCACTCCATGGATCAGTAGTGTAATAACCCGGAAATCTGGGCCAATTTAAAATTTTTATTTTGGCAATTTTAGCGAATTTTGATTATTTAAAATGAATTATTTTAAATAATAACGACGAGAAATTTATTTTGAATAGAATTCGAACGCATATATTTATATAGCTCGACATTAGAATATAAATATTTATTTTAAATTATAAAAGGAATTGAAAATGGCGCGGTAGTTCGATAATTCGATTTCAAATTTCAAATGAATGTACCGGGTGCAAAATAAACCGGATTTTAGTGAAACCAAAAATATTTGAATTTAATTGAGAAATCTTTCCAACGAATCCGGAAAATCAATTTCATAGCGGGAATCAAAAATTATGTCCAGACGTACTTAGAGATCGATGGATATGCGGGTTAGTAGGTGCCTCCGGTTTCGTTCAGACCCAGAACGGACTTGTAAATGGACTGTGTGTCTGACATTGGATTTTAGTCTGTGTGATTGATTTCTATTAAATATATATCTGTTTGGCGGCGGAGAATTTATTCTCTTGCTTAACGCCCTTCTCTGAGACGTACGAGCTCCGGGGTTATATACTGATGGATATTAAACGCATAGAGTGAATTGCCTGTGTGGCATGCCTAAGTGGCAAATGATCAAGGCTTCTGTTGAAAAGCAAAGTCTTGTGGTGGATGATCAAAGCACGGCCTTTGTGGCATAGCTTTGTGTAACGTTGATTCGCGAGCTTCATACCAGGTATGAACCAAAAACGGGAGAGGACGTCAGGGAGGGCATGCGTTTCTTTCTAGCTAGAAGTGGCTTCAGTGGTTTTACACGCCCTGATGAGTTTGACTTATGTGGTTGTTGCTGTTGCGAGGCGCCTCGGTTTGATCGGACGATCCGGGTCCGATGGAGTCATTCGTTGGCTCATTCACGCCCCATAGGGCGGGGAAACGCATGTTCAGGGTTTAAGTTTAATCCACATCGGTGGACTGGCCCTGAGGATCCAAGGTGCAGTTGCGGCTGTTCCTGAGGGGCGGGCTAGAGCGTCTCGAATCGGTAGAGGACTATCTTTTGCCTCGGTTCACAGACGGAAATCCAATTTCCAAATACGTGACATTTGCGGTTTTATTTGTAGAGCCTAGTATGGCGACATGATATATGGTACCCATGCCGTCTATGATTGATACTTATGATTTAAAGTTGTTTTATACACTATGCACTTATAGTAGTATCAAATGATTTGTTTTAAACGTACTAAGCATGTTTGGCTATTATAAGGGAAAACCCTATCCCCCGGCTTGCGTTGCATTGTGTGATAGGAACTGGGTCTTATAATAGCTTCATTTTTCTTTATTTAGCATTGCGCTGTTTGTTTATGCACTGGTATTCTTGGGAGGAAACTCGTTCCGTGTTATACGACGTGGTCCCTTGATTTACCTAACTTTAAAATAAAGATTTACAACTGTTTTAGGTCTCACACCAGTCACATGACTGACCTGGAGTTTATTGTTTTAACCTAAACTCTGGGTGCCCTTATTTTGACATGGCCAGCTAGTAGTTTTGGTTTTGCAGATTTATATTCACAGGATCCTGGTTTACAGCTGGAATGATATCCGGAAAGCTTTGTATCCGTATATCTCTTCTAGTTGTGTATTGTATTATTTTCCGCTGCTATGTAATGTATTGTAATCTTTGATATTTATCGAATGTAATATTCATTTATACTCTGTATATTCTTGTAATCTGATGGAATTGTTGTTATATACAATGAAATGTTCTCCCGTCTGCGTTCTGTTGTGGCTTGTTCTCGAACTATTCGCGCTTCCCTCACTGGGGAAGTTACGGGTTTTTACAGTTGGTATCAGAGCTTTGGTTTACAAAGCTCAGAGAACAAGACACATTAGCACCATACAAAAGAATGCATCAGATATTGGATTAGTAATATCCAAAGAGAATGACTCATTAGAGATGGGATCAGTAGTATCCTAGAACGAGTGTGAAGAGTAATGTTTTTAAAATAAAAATTGAAAACAAGTCTTGTTTTAAAAAATTTAATTCAATTATACGTATTTGAATTTTTATTTGTATTGATTTTGGACAATCCAGTATATAAAGAATTTGCATATACGCCTTGCAAACGTATATTCGAAGTTTTAATATATTGGATAGATATAACATCACACTCTAGTTGCCCGGAGATGATATTGATGATAGCGATCGCATCATCAACATTTATGTTCGAGTTTCGAAGGTGGCATTTCTATATATTTCCATTAGACTGGTGTGAGAACCAAAACTAGATAGTGCTTATTGTTGTGATTTGGCATCAAAAATGTGATTTTTGACTATATATCAAAGTTATGAATTTGAAATGATAATTCACTAATTGATTGATAGTTGTATTGTTTGATTATTGTTTGAATAATTAAATGTTGAACCTTTAACCAAATTGGTCAAATAGTGAATTGTATTGAGAATTGGTCGCATTTGCTTGCATATACATGTACTTACATTGAACAGGTCTTAGCAAAGAGGCTAGAGCAGAAGAATAAAATTGTTTGCCCGACAAATAGGTACATGTTTACCATAATTTACTGTTTTGTTTGGGTGATGATGATATTATGAGCCGATTGGCTAGCCGCTTGGCTTTTTCTTTTTCTTTTTGAGATCAGAAGGCCTGTATGGCAATTTTGGGATTTTCCCGTGCTCCCGGTGCAGGGGAGGTTATGGCGAAATTTTTCGAAAATTTAGGGTGTTAGCCAAATTTTTGAAAAATTTGAAAAGTTCTTAGAAACAGAAAAGTTGAAGAACTTAAGCCGTAGTCAAAATAATGAAAGTTGAGTTGGTATTTAAAACAACTTTCGGCTTCGTTCCTTTTCGGGGACGAAAAGTTTTAAGTGGGGGAGATTGTAATAACCCGGAAATCTGGGACAGTTTAAAATTTTTATTTTGGCAATTTTAGCGAATTTTGATTATTTAAAATGAATTATTTTAAATAATAACGACGAGAAATTTATTTTGAATAGAATTTGAACGCATATATTTATATAGCTCGACGTTAGAATATAGATATTTATTTTAAATTATAAAAGGAATTGAAAATGGCGCGGTAGTTCGATAATTCGATTTCAAATTTCAAATGAATGTACCGGGTGCAAAATAAACCGGATTTTAGTGAAACCAAAAATATTTGAATCTAATTGAGAATATCTTTCCAACGAATCCGGAAAATCAAAATTTCATAGCGAGAATCAAAAGTTACGTCCAGACGTACTTAGAGATCGATGGATATGCGGGGTACTAGGTGCCTCCGGTTTCGTTCAGACCCAGAACGGACTTGTAAATGGACTGTGTGTCTGACATTGGATTTTAGTCTGTGTGATTGATTTCTATTAAATATATATCTGTTTGGCGGCGGAGAATTTATTCTCTTGCTTAACGCCCTTCTCTGAGACGTATGAGCTCAGGGGTTATATACTGATGAATATCAAACGCATAGAGTGAATTGCTTGTGTGGCAAGCCTAAGTGGCAAATGATCAAGGCTTCTGTTGAAAAGCAAAGTCTTGTGGTGGATGATCAAAGCACGGCCTTTGTGGCATAGCTTTGTGTAACGTTGATTCGCGAGCTTCATACCAGGTATGAACCAAAAACAGGAGAGGACGTCAGGGTGGTCATGCGTTTCTTTCTAGCTAGAAGTGGCGTCAGTGGTTTTACACGCCCTGACGAGTTTGAATTATGTAGTTGTTGCTGTTGCGAGGTGCCTCGGTTTGATCGGACGATCCGGGTCCGGTGGAGTCATTCGTTGGGTCATTCACGCCCCATAGGGCGGGGAAACGCATGTTCAGGGTTTAAGTTTAATCCACATCGGTGGACTGGCCCTAAGGATCCAAGGGGCAGTTGCGGCTATTCCAGAGGGGCGGGCTAGAGTGTCTCGAATCGGTAGAGGACTATCTTTTGCCTCGGTTCACAGACGGAAATCCAATTTCCAAATACGTGACATTTGCGGTTTTATTTGTAGAGCCTAGTATGGCGACATGATATATGGTACCCATGCCGTCTATGATTGATACTTATGATTTGAAGTTGTTTTATACACTATGCGCTTATAGTAGTATCAAATGATTTGTTTTAAACGTACTAAGCATGTTTGGCTATTATAAGGGAAAACCCTATCCCCCGGCTTGCGTTGCATTGTGTGATAGGAACTGGGTCTTATAATAGCTTCATTTTTCTTTATTTAGCATTGCGCTGTTTGTTTATGCACTAGTATTCTTGGGAGGAAACCCGTTCCGTGTTATACGGCGTGGTCCCTTGATTTACCTAACTTTAAAATAAAGATTTACAACAGTTTTAGTTCTCACACCAGTCACATGACTGACCTGGAGTTTATTGTTTTAACCTAAACTCTGGGTGCCCTTATTTTGACATGGGCAGCTAGTAGTTTTGGTTTTGCAGATTTATATTCACAAGATCCTGGTTTACAGCTGGAATGATATCCGGAAAGCTTTGTATCCGTATATCTCTTCTAGTTGTGTACTGTATTATTTTCCGCTGCTATGTAATGTATTGTAATCTCTGATATTTATCGAATGTAATATTCATTTATACTCTGTATATTTTTGTAATCTGATGGAATTGTTGTTATATACAATGAAATGTTCTTCCGCCTGCATTCTGATGTGGCTTATTCTCGACTCTATCCGGGCTTTCCTTACCGGGGAAGTTCGGGTCGTTTCAAGAAGCGAGAAATCCTTGCAACCCGTAGATTCCAACCACGATAGAACCACAGTTTATCTCTGTTTGCAATCCCGGAGATTATTAGCAGTTCCTCTGTTTATGAAAATCTATGGTCTTCACAGCTCCATCTCGATCATCTTTTAATATCTTCACGTATTTGTTGGTCGGAATGGTTTTCGAATATAAATTTGATCCCGGTCTTTCCGTACCAACGGTCATATTGGACAGATTTGATAGTCGGTGATTTAACTATCAAAATAAACAATATTTCAATCATGACAATCAAATGAGTTTACTGGTTCCATATCCAGCATCACTTGGCCTTTAAATTTAAAACAAACTAATTCACTTCTGCTTGATTAAAACTTCTAACTCTTTTAATATTTAAAAATACGATAATTGAATCTTGTTTAATATACTAATGTTCTCAAAACCATCTCATTCTAATACTTAGAAAAATAACTTATAACCATATTTCATTTCTACTTAATTCTCCTTTCCAAACTTATGTTACATCGTTCTCTATTATTCAAAATTGGGAAAGCCATTTAACTTATTATTCATAAACAGCGTTACGTAATATTGGTTATTTCACTAATATTTATTAGTGTAAAATAAAACTAAACTTCACATCTCCTTTACCTCGGATCTCTCGTGTAACACTCCACGTCCATTAATGTCACTCACCAGGGGAATGCATTAACTTCCATGGAGGTCATAAGTGAATATAGAACAGAGAAATTACAACAAGACAGATAATAAATAGCACTTGAAATTCTAAAACTTCATTTTATTGCAGCGGAAATTAAATATGTCTGTTACATCATAAAACCATAGATCATAACCAAGTACAATATCCATCTTCACAAAAACAAAATACATAATCCCATTACAATTAATAGCCATTAAAAAGAAAGATAACAAGCTGGACTTTACTTCTGCAGTCCAAGATTTCCAAGAGATAAGCGATCCAACTAGACTCCACTAGAACTTGGCCCAACCTGAGGACCTGAAGGAAAAAAAAGATGGAAAAGAGGGTGGTCAGACATAAAGTCTGGCGAGTATGATAATTCAACAATACTATTATCAAAATAACTGGACTAAGGCATAAGCTAGAAAACAAGGAAATGTCTATGAAAGAGCATATTAAGGACATAGACAATCGCTAAAGGAAACGTGATAGGCGCTCCTAAATACTAAAGGATAAACACTATACTGCACCACACCAGTCACCCTAAAGATTGATCCCACTTAGCTTCACTTAGAAACTTTCTTAATGGCTTTACGTACTCCTAGCTGACTACATAGGTGCCGCCTGCCCCTATCTCCACTAGGTGTACCCCACTTTCCATTTTTCGATCGGCTCCCTACTCGTAGATACCCGTGCTGGCCCCACAGTGGAGTGTATCATTCCCCTAAAGTGGAAACCCGATATAACGGAGATGCACGGCTTATACCTACATGATGCAACAACATCTTACCTACCAGCCCGGGTCCACACACGCATATGAAACCCGTTGGACTTGCGTTGCCACCGCTCCCTGTTTTGGCCTCTTATAGTCAAACCCAGTATGCGTGTCCGGTCCTCGACTTGGGTCGAGCCCACAAAGATACGTTTTGGGATACTGGTTGAAATGGGCCCCCATTATTTCCCACAAGCATTCCACCTAAGCTTGTCCCATTAGTCCATCCACTTAACCCACTTAGTCATGTTCATTTACATGTGTATTTGGTTAAGTCTAATCGTATTTCAAATGCCTCTAAAGGCAACCACTAGATTCCTCATGCCACCCAAGGCACCTACTTAACCCCCACGTCCCACCTTACATGATTATCTGGCTAAGTATTTCTTAATTCATTAAGGCCATAACCTCATAAAGACCTCTCACATTAGACTGGCATTTATGGCAGCTGGATTTGCCGGGTGGGTCCGGGAAGTCTTATACCATAAAAGAGTCTAACCTCGTGTCTTTACAACTGTTATGCTTTAGTTTGGGCCTAGGACCTCTCACATTGGGCCGACATTTGTGACTACTGGATTTGCCGGGCGGGTCCGGGCAGGTTTACGTCACAAACGGGTCCAACCTCGTGTCCTAAGCATTGATTATTATTAATAATCCACTTTCCCCAATTTTAATAATTCTCTAAACTTGAATTATCAATTAATTCCAAATTCAACAATATCCACAATTGACTCAATTATGGACATCCATTCAAGGCGTGCAAAATCATACAAAATTGCAGCCAAATTATTAATTCCTAATATCACCCCTACCCCACGTTTGAACGTTTATTCGCAAAATATATATTAGACTCGAATAGTCTAACTCATAGCATAAAAGAGATTATCACAATAACAACATGTATATATGACTAAATGAATCATAATAAGGGGTGAAACTTGCATATGTACAACTTGCATAGGATTATACATGTCATGGATCTAAAGATGTCAACTTGTTCATAATTCACATAATATGATCTCAATCAAATTTCATAAACTTGCACAGGAACATGTGTGAATCAACATCATCTAATCTAACAATATGGGTTTATATGGGTACACCTAACTCAATAGGCAAATTCCCATAATAAAAATTCATTTAGTCATAGATTCATGCATATGGGTACACCCAACTTAATAGGCAAATTCCCATATTCAAGATCCAATTTAAATTGTGGATTCATGTATATGGGTACACCTAACTTAATAGGCAAATTCCCATAATCATGATCCATTTAATTTTTAGAAAAAAACATAAACTTTAAAATATGATCCAATTTGCATAAATAACAACATCATGATTTTACAACTTGTACGATTCAACACAACTTAACATGATATCATAATCATATAACTTATGGATTTCCAACATATGTGTTAACATGAGATCTACAACATATATAAGATTTATGACATAACATAGCATGATTTACACATAGCATAGCATGATAGCATAACATAGCATAACATGATTTTCATTATAGCATGGCATAGCATAGGAGAATTTACAACATATAATTTACAACATATGACAACATAATAACATAATAAGAGATCCACAATATAGAATTTACAATTACAATTCACATCACTTTCTTGTGATCCATTCATAACTTAATCGAATTATTTTATAATAACATTGTGAGAATCATCATACTCACAATTTAAAGAAGAGAAATAGAAAGATCTTTGATTTAATTTGTTTGTTGAGTAGATTTAGTTGTAGGCTAGGCTTTCCCCTTCTTCTTTAGTTTGTGACGGCTACGCTGAACTCCATGGCAACGGCATGTCGGTAGCTCTCCAATTTTTCAAGTGATTTAGGGTTAGAGTCTACCCACTTATTTATAGATGTTAGGATGCATTTAGGCCATTAGATTTACCCTAGAATAGATTAGAGCCATTAGATTTCGTTCAGCCTTCAAAACACAGCCCGAAAACCCAACCAGATGCACCCAGGTCACTTGGGCTCGACCAGGGAGGTCGACACCCAGGTCGACTCTAGTGTCGACCTGGCCCCCCCCAGGTCGACTCCCAAGTCGACACCCAGGTCGACCTGGTCTGGGCGGGAGTTTTCCCGCCTGCCTCCATTTCTGTGTTTTTGAAATCTGTTTTAAAATTTGAATTTTTCGTGAAACTTCTCGAGGCCATATCTCGGTCATACGAACTCCGATTCACAAAATTTCGGATCTATTTCGCGTATTTTTCCGAGACAAACACAATGGCGCAGCCCGTTTCCCAATATTCTTATATTTGAAATTAATTATTCTTTCATTTGTGAATATTAGTATTAACTGATTTACGGGTTGTTACATCTCGTTATATATATATATATAATCTAAATTTACACCAAACGTTGCATTATTTCACTAATGGAAATAATGAACTATCACTAACCTCTTTTACGATTACCAACTAATATCATCTTCAGATAATCCTGATGTTGTTCAATTTGGGGTATTTTAATTACCTCTCAGACCTTGATCAACAACGTTCTTATCTTCAGATAAATATAAGTTGTAATCCAAAAACCCATATTCTATTCTAGTCTCAAAACAAATACCATTTAACTATTGGATTTGGTTATACAACCTTGTGACCCACTTCTTTAGTTCAAATTCACTTTTACCAATCCCCTTTCAGATCTATTCAACTATTCCCTACTTTGAAAATCTTATTTCAATCTTTCCCTTTTTACTTGATCTCATTTTCAAGTAACGTTAATTTAAAATTAACGCTTTTCACTTTAAATCTCATTTATATAACCCCGGTTTATTATAAACCCTTTATCTTGATTTCCTTTCACTTAATTCAAATAACCAAGTAACATTGATCTCAAGCTATTTTATTAGCTTGGAATTCTCTTTATAACTTCGTTATAAAAGTTTGGATTTTAAATATAAAACCTGTTCGTAACTCCTTTCACCATTCAAATAGATTTCATTTCAACTTCGATTATTCTTTAAATGAATTTCTATTGAAAAGACACTTTCCTAAATTATTATTAAAATAATAATTTACTTTAATCACTAACTACTTCAGTAGTTAATTTCCTTATTACTAAAATAAATAGTAAATCCCTTTTGTAAAACTTATTAAAATTAAAACAATATTCATTAACTAATTTATTAGATTAATTCAAATCAAACTAATTTAAAATCAATTCCAATTACAATGGTTGACTTAGTCAACTCAAGGCATGGTTATCTTGTTAATCCATTCCAATTCAATCCCACTTTAAATTAATTAATAATATAATTAATTTAAATAATATCATTAAATAAATTCTTAACAAACCAATTATCCACATTTTTACCATTACTGTTAATTTCTATTCCCATATTCAAAAATCTGATTAATCTCATATTTATTTTATAAAATCAATTTATAATAAATAAAAGTTTTCAATAAATAAAATATATATTTATTTCCCTTTTCATAAACTTTTATCCAAAATAAAATATTTCAAAAATCTATCTCCAGTTATAAAATAAATTTTATATCTTCATCTCTATCGACTCACCTAACGGTAAATCAATATTTATAAAACGATTGATTTTATAGGCCATACGCTGCCAAATACTCAACCAATAACGCCCATTGGTTTAAACACAACACAGGTAGAATTCCCAGTCCAAATCAATAATTTAATTAATCACCCAAATTAGAACAGTTCACATTTGATAATATGAAATAAATAATATATTTGAGGAATCCGGTTAGATCCCTCCAACCTGTTCTTCCCTGTACACAAACTTGTTATCACGAATCAGATTATTCAGTTTCATTTAACTGATAGCAATAAATAATGGCCATTTAACATCAACCACACGCCATTCAAACAAGTCAACAATTTAAAATACGTTTATTTTATAAACGTGACCAACAAGGTAAGTAACCTTTGTTGGAACAAATCGTTAAAATAACAATTTGTTATTTCACTGAAATTAAACAACAGTTTAATTTCATCATTTTAATCAACAAATAATATATACTGGCAAACAGTCAACCATAGCAAACAGAGCACACAATATAAAAACCCAATTTATATGAAATATAAATGGGAAAACCGAGTGAGTTTAACTCACCTTGATTAATTCCATTGTTGAACGGTTCAATTTTAATTAAATTAAACATGTGTTTAATTCAATTAAAAGCTCCTGCTGCTTCCAACACCATCCAAGTTGTTTCAGACTGTAGTGTTCAAAACCGTGGTTTCAACGCAATTCACTTGGTCCAATTCTGATCATATAACAAAACGTTATCAATATTTTAGTAACTTGCTTTAATCAAAACTAATAACCCCTTAATTAAATAATTTGTTTGTTAATTACTTTTGGTTAAGGCAAATTAAGGCCAATTACTTGCTTCGTTGCTTTGTCATTGGCTGTTCTGCACCATTTAAAATTATATGATAACTTAGAATAATTATCCTCCTTAATCATTTACAAATTTAACTAAGTAAATTCTTAAGTTAAAAATTAGCTTAAGCTAATTATATCTACATAAGTGATGATGGTCGATTATACTTTCGTTTCCCCTCCGCGGTTCAAGTTCCTGAAAATTCTGCACCAATTTAAAGCCACTATAAGCTACACACAATTATATATTAATTATCACATAATTAAGTTAGGGCTAATTACAAAAATTACGGTTTATTTCTCCTGTTATACACGAGACCAAGCTCAACACCAAAACCCAATTACTGCACCTCACCTGATTAATAATTAGATTAAATTATTCAATTAAGTTAAATAACGTATTGATGTAAATTAAGTTCTGATTACTCTTGAATTACTGTTGAAAGGCCAATCCAAATCTTCCTTCCAGGTCCCATCTTCGCTCTTGTGATTCCCAGTCTAGAACCGAATTAACCACGCCTCCTAGAATACATCCACCACCGCACCAAGTTTCGTGCCACCAGCGTCAGATCGGGCGACGCCAGGAGCATCGCTAGTCCTCGTTCCACCTTCGGCCAAAGCTCGAGCCCCTTGGCCTCACCATGCTTTGCCAGCGAACCCAAAAACCCCAGTGCTTCCCTATTTGATTTACGCCTGCTCGAAGGCCTAAAACAGATCATCACCGCACAACAAATCCATCTCACTGAGTACGATAGATTTGAAGAAGAATACGTTAGGAAAAGATTGGTGGATTTAAAGATTGGATTGAGGAAAGTTTCGAATGATTTTGTGCGTTGGTTTGTTTGTGGAGGCGCTGGAAACACAAAAGTCGACCATGGGTTCACAGAAACTTTGACTTGTGAAGGAACATAAATATAGTGTGTTTTATTATATAATATTATTAGCGAAACTTCATCGTGAAGTAAATCAATAAAAACCACTACAGACGATCTCTGTTTTATGATAAAAAGGCTAATCTTAGTGTAAAAAGTTATTCCGGACCCAATGGGACAAGTTTCATCGAAATCCGACATCGTTTGGAAAAAATCCCTTTATAAAACTAGAAATAAACACGCGATAAATTTTTCCACGATCACTAGATAAATCAGATCAACTTGAAACTTTGAGATCCAATAATAATTCTTCAATACGAACCCAACGGCACTAGTTTCGTCGCATTCTGAGATTGTTTTCCTAGTAGGCTATTTTTACACACACTGTAATGCCATTTTTAACGCCAAATTACCCGATCTCCAAAAATAACAAACTATATACATATCCTACTCTAATCGACGATACGAACTTAACGGAATTGGTTTCGCAGCCTAATTCGATCGTCTGTTCAAGTTATACTCAAATATCTCTTTATTAAATTAATTTAATTTAATTACGTGCCATAGAAAATAACTGGGCGTTTACGGCTACCATGGTCACATACAACATCGGTTTGCCACGCAATTCAACACCGTACAATAATTTAACGATGCGGTTCCAATGAAACTAACTTTGTCGAAATCTGAGTCCATTTGCAAAACGGCTATTTTAACGCATATATTTTAATAAAGATTTCCATAGCGACTATTTCAAAATTTGATTTGGCCATAACTAACAAATTATAACACGAAATCTGAATTTTCCTCTTTCATATGAAAATTATCATCAATACGGTTCCAACGTTTCTCGTTTTACAAAAATCTGACTTATAACGGATCCTATATTCTTAGTTGAAGTTCAAAACCAAATATTACGAACTGCCGCACGATTTCAAGCACGATTTATATTTATATAAATATATAACGTTCAAACTCCATTTTAAATAACGAATTAAATATTAAAATCCATTAATACTCCAAATATAATATTTAAAAAAATAAATTAAATTAAATATTTAACGGTCAAAAATACGGGACTTACAACATTGCACTTTGATGGGCCATCCCTGACGATCTAAGGGCCCACCTGAGTCTGGGTCCTGAGACATGGTAGGCTAGATTGTCTCAAAGCGGTAAGGACGATCCCTTGCCTTGGTTCACAGATGAACATCCAACTTCCAATACGTGACAATTGCGGTTTTGATTGTAGAACCTAGTATTGGCGACATGATATATGGTACCCATGTTGTCTAGGATTGATACATTTATATTTGAAGTTATTTTATACATTATGGACTTATAATAGTATCAAATGATTTGTTTTAACGTACCAAGCATGTTTGTCTATTATAAGGGAAAACCCTATCCCCCAGCTTGCGTTGCATTATGTGATAGGACCTGGTTCTTATAATAGCTTCGTTTTTCCAAAAAGCATTGCGATGTTTTGTTATATACACTGTATTCTTGGGAGGAAACCCGTTCCGTGTTATACGGCGTGGTTCCTTGATATATCTGATCTAAAATAAAGTTTTAAATAACTGTTTTAGTTCTCACACTAGTCACATGACTGACCTTGAGTTTATTATTTTAACCTAAACTCTGGGTGCCTCTATTTTCCACACGGGCAGCTAGTTGTTTTGGTTTTGCAGATTTATATCCACAGGATCCTGGTTTACAGCTGGAATGATATTCGGAAATCTCTGTATCCGTATATCCTTTTCAGTTGTGTTTTGTATTATTTTTCCACTGCATTGTAATTTATAAATCTTTGATATTTAGTAAATGTATAATATGTAATTCATACTATGTATATTCTTGTATTCTGATGAAATTGTTGTAATAAACAATGAAATTTTCTTCTATTTGTGTTCTGATTCGTCGTATTTTCAAATTCAATCCGTTCTTTCCTTAACGGGGAAGTTCGAGTCGTTATTGTTTGTTATCAGAGCTTTGGTTTACAGAGCTCGGAGAACAAGGCATGTCAGAGCCGAATGAAATAATTCATCAGAGATTGGATTAATAATATCCAATGAGAATGACTCGTTAGAGATGGGATCAGTAGTATCTTAGAACGAGTGTAAAGAGTATATTTTTCAAATAAAATTGAAAACAAGTTTCGGTTTGAAAATTTAAACTTTATTATACGTATTTGAATATTTATTTTAAATTGATTTGTACAATCAAGTATATAGAGATTTTAATATACGTCGGATCCACGTGTATGGGAAGTCTCAAATATACTAGATGGATATAAAATCACACTCTAGTCACCCGGAGATGACTCTGATGATACTAGTGATTGACATGTCAGCATCAGTAGTTTATGTTCGAGTTTAGAAAGTGGAATATTTATATTTTTCCAATTGACTGGTGTGAGAATCAAAATTAGACAGGGCTTATTGTTGTGATTTGGCATCAAAAATCTGATTTTTGGACTATGTATCAAAGTTATGAATTTGAAAAGCTAATCAACTAATTGATTGATGATTGATGATTGTGTTGTGTGATTATTTATTTAAACCATTATGTGAAAGAACGGTACATATAACCAAATTGTATCAAATATTGAACTGTATTAAAAATTGTTTGAAAATGCATGCATATACATGTGGATCCATTGAACGGGTCATAGCAAGGAGGATAGTGCAGAGGAATAAAATTGTTTGCCCAACAAATAGGTACATGTTTATTGTATTTCTTGGGGTTTTTGATGATTTTATGAGCCGATTGGCTAGCCGCTTGGCTGTTTCTTTTTCTTTTTGGATTGGAGAGGCCTGTATGGCAATTTCAGGATTTTCCCGGTGCTCCTGTGCAAGGGAGGTTATGGCGAAATTTTTTGAAAATTTAGGGTGTTAGCCAAATTTTCGAAAAATTTGAAAAGTTCTTAGAAACTGAAAAGTTGAAGAACTTAAGCCATAATGAAAATAATGAAAGTTGAGTTGATTAGTAAAACAACTTTCAGCTCCATTCCTTTTCGGGGATGAAAAGATTTTAAGTGGGGGAGATCGTAACAACCCGGAGGATCTGAACCAACTTAAAATTTTTATTTTAGCAATTTTAATGAATTTTGAATATTTAAAATGAATTATTTTAAATAATAACGATGAAAATTTTATTTTGAATAGAATTAGAACGCATATATTTATTTGAATCGTCGTTAGAAAATAAATATTTATTTTTAATTATAAAAGGAATAAAAAATGGCACGGCAGTTTGAAAATTCGATTTCAAATTTCAAATGAATGTACAGGATTCAAAATGAACCTGATTATGGCGAAACCAAAAATATTAGAATCTATTTGAAATCTTTCCAATGAATTCGAAAAATTGAAATTTCATAGCGGGAATAAAAAGTTATGCCCAGCTGAAAATTCAGAATAGTCGCTATGGAAAATATAGCCCTTTAAAATGGAAATTTTCAAGCAACCTCCGTTTTCGACGAAACCACTTTTATTGGATTCGGGATGTAAAGTTACTGCTAGAATCCAAAATTCATAATTTTCTGAATTAATATGTGAGTGTGGCAAAAGAAAACGTGTTTTAACAGTTTCAGTCAATTGGGATTGATTTAGAGTTCGTGGAGTTACACAAGAGATATACGATGAAATATTATTAAATTGGCTCTTAAATAAATAATTCTAATTGGTCCATACCCTAGTCAAACTTAACCCCGGTCAACTCACTCTTTAAGCCGCCACTTCAGTGAAAACAGAAAAAAAAGGAACGAAGCCCCTCACTGTCGCGCCAGGCCGCTGCCACCAGGGGACCGCTGCGCCCTCCCCTGGCGATCGCCATCGCTGGCGGACCCCCTCCTCCCTGTCGCTGGCGGATTTGTAACAACCCGAAAATCTGGGGCAGTTTAAAAATTTTATTTTTGCAATTTTAGCGAATTTTGATTATTTAAAATGAATTATTTTAAATAATATCGACGAGAAATTTATTTTGAATATAATTCGAACGTATATATTCGTTTGAATCGTCGTTAGAATATAAATATTTATTTATATTTATAAAAGGAATTGAAAATGGCGCGGTAGTTCGATAATTCGATTTCAAACTTCAATTGAATGTACCGGGTGCAAAACAACCCGAATTTTAGTAAAACCAAAAACAATAGGATCTATTTGAGAATATCTTTCCAACGAATCTGAAAATTCGAAATTTCATAGCGGAAATCAAAAGATATGTCCAATTGAAAATTCTGAATAGTCGCTATGGAATTCAGGCCCTTAAAAATGGAAATTTTGCAAACGACCTCGGATTTCGACGAAACCTCTTTTGTTGGGTCCGTGATGTCAAGTTATTGCTAGATTCCAAATTTCATAATTTTTCAAATCAATATGTGAGTGTGGCAAAGGAAAATGCGTTTGACCAGTTTCAGTTGATTTTAATCAACTGGAAATTGGCCATTTTTCTAACGGTCTCAGAATTTGACGAAACTAGTTTTGTCCGGACCGTATCGTCGATATGAATCTAGAAATAATTTTTCTGGAATTTTCGGTGTCCGTATGTGACCTCGGTAAATTGAAATGTGCGTTCAGAATTGAATATACTGATTTATATTTTAATTTGAACGGAAACTGAGCAAAACAGTCGAATCAGCTTACGATACATATCCCATTGTGTTCGGAATGGGGGTAATACGCTAGGGGCGACAGTCAGTGGGCTTAATTCTGAGTTCGAATTAAAAGTCAACCTCAAGTGGATATTAAATTAAATTAAAATAAATATTATATAATTCTCCCTTACTCTCTCTCTCCTCATACTTCATTCAGATCTGGAAAAAGTAAAACTGAAAAAAAAAACCCGACATCACGAACTCGTCGCCCCCCTCTTCGTCGACTGCGCGCCACTCACTCCCGGCCCCCATCTTCGCGCCACCACCGGCGAGGCTCTCCTCCCTCCGGCACCTCCAACTGCGAACCCCCACATCGAAACCCGCGACAGCCCTTTTCAGACCCCAAGGCCGAAGTCAACCCCACCGCCACCCGAATCCGGCCGCCTCTGCCTGGACCCGCAGCCAGCAGCTCCGGTCCACCCCTTCCACCACTCCGACGAACTCAGCACCAAGCTTTTTTTTTCTTCCAAACGTGCAATGTGAGTTTTTCCTGTTTATTTTCTTCGATTAAAACAGATTTTATTTATTATAAGAAAACTGATTTAGAAAAGTATGATTTTTATTTAAGCAAGGAAAGTTGAAAATGTAATTCTTACAACATGAAAGGTGAGATTTTTAAAGAAGTAAAAATATGATTTTTAGAGAAGTAAAGATTATATTTTTATATGTGAAGGGATCATATTGTCATACAATGTACGACTAGATTTTCATGAATATGAAAGCAAAATAAAGAAGTGACTTTAGTGGATGGGAGGTTATGATTTTTATCGTTCAAGTAGTGAGAACTTCTCACTCTTCAATTTCATTTTCTAGTTATATATATACTAGGATGCAGACGGTGCTTAGCAGCACCCGACACCCGTCATCCACAGACCATGGATGGCTTGTTTGTTTAATTGTTTGGTTGTGTAGTTGGTTAGATTATTTGGTTTGAATTGAATTGTTTGGTGAAATGAAATTGATTTGATTGATGTGTGAATGGCGTGGGCCTTCACTAGACCGGGGATAAGGCTAGGCCTTGTCCCGTTTCTAGTATTGTGTCGTTATGCCGTCGAAATTTTCTAAAAATAAGTTAGAAAAATAAAGATAACATTTTATTTAATAAATGAACCGAATAGAATATTCATAGGTTGAATAAAATAGTTTGATCGTTAAAAATATAATTTTTAACGTGAATGTGAATGAATAAATATTCATTTACAAACCGGACGGTTTGTTTATGTACACCTATTTGAAGGACATTGATTGGGACGATAAATTTTACACATCGCCCAACTGCACAAATAAAATCTGTGTCTGATTGTTTGAAACCCCACACGGGTATTGGGATGATATGTAGCATACACTAATCCCAATAGTTAGTTGTATGTCGATCGATTGATTAACAGACTGTTATAAGCGTTAAATATTTATATTCGATGCTTATACAGTGTAGAATGCACTTTGGATGATGGTTGATTATTCATCGTTGTTATTGTATACATGTGATGTAGAAAAATCCATATAATTAACATTATATGGTAATTGATTGGGCTTCATTCAATATTTGAAATAGCAATATTTGAAATAGAAATATTTGAAAAGAAATATTTGAATAGAAATATTTGAAATAGCAATATTTGAAATAGAAATATTTGAGATAGAATATTTGAAAACAAAAATATATGAAGCCGTGTTGATTACATTGACGCCATTTTGACGTGAACGATATTTATATTGATTTTATTCATTTTATAATGAATATCGAAAGTGATTTCAAAATCTGATATTTTGAAAAGAATTGAAATTCAAACTGAATTCGAATTGAATTGAATAGAAAACGAATTCGAATAGAATTGAATTGAAAACGAATTTGAATTGAATCGGATAGAAAACAAATCTGAATTGAATTGAATTCAATTGAAAACGAATTGAAATTGAATTAGAAATCAATTTGAATTGAAATCAATTTGAAATGAATTTAAAATGAATTTAAATTGGAATATTCAATTTTGATTTGAAATTGAATTTGAAGTTGAAACCATTTTGAAAATGAATTTAAAACGAATTTATATTGGAATATTCAATTTTGATTTGAATTTGAATATGAAGTTGAAACCGTTTTGAAAACGAATTTAAAACGATTTATAAAGCACGTTTTGAATTGAAATCGACGAAGTATACATTATATATATTATATATATAATATAATGGCCTGAATAGAACGCGCCGCACCGCGGCAGTTCGCGAATTTCGACCATTGACTTCGAACGGATATTGCGGGAGATCCGACCGTCAGATTCTCCTAAAACCGGAACCGTTGGGTTCGTATCGAAAAGAGCTCTCTAATGAATGTAAGAAATTAGAAATCTAACGGTTGGATTTGGAATTATGTCCAAATCAAATTTGGAAAAGGTCGTTGTAAGTGCAGTACGATGGCCGTTGATGGAAATCGACTGTACGGGCCTTGATAAAATTATTAAAAATAGTAATAATTTGTGTAAAATCATAAGAAATGATTGAGAAAGAATTGGGATGAAAAACTCCATATTTGAAAAGATAAAAATAGATTTTTATCGAAATGAACTAGTTTTGAACTAGAATTATAATTCTATTTATTTTTAAATAAATAAATTGAATTTGAAATGGTTTTGAAAATAACCAGAATTTCCAATGATTGCATTGGAATGGATTTGAATCGAAATTGTCTTCGGAATATTTCGATGTTGGATTTCGTGATTATACAGATGTTGTTATGGAAATTTGAAAGATATAGATATATATATATCGTTATTTCCAATACGATATCTGTTGGTCGTAGAATTTGATATTGAATATAAGCCGATATATTTTCTATTCAGAGCCTTGTATTTAATATCAAATGTGATTTGGGTTTGTCGTGAATGGCGTCTTGACTAACACTGTTCTTGAACCCAGTTGAGAAAAGATTAAATCTTTTTATTTAGATTTAATGAAGTGTACCAATTAAATAATATTTAATTGGAATTGAATTGATATTGATTTTTGGGTTTATCGTGGACAGTGTTCTAAATAACACTCGTTCTTTAACCCGATAATTAATGAATGTGATTTTGGGTTTATCATGAACCGTGTTTTAAAATGACACTGATTCTTTAACCCAGTCACAGATTAAAACTAAGTGGAGTTTTATTGAATCTTTAATTAGATTGAAATGATCGAGGATGGAGTATCACCAGTTTTGCTCCAGGCGATAGTTAAATCTTTAATTAGATTTGAACGTGAAATGGTAATTGAATTTACCGATAACACCGTGGTGTTAGATATGAAGTATTACCAGTTTTACTTCATGGGATGAATAGGTTGGGATTGGGAAATTAAAACAAATGATTACTTTGGTAAAGTTCGTTAATCCCGACTAGTTTGAATTGATATTCAAAAGTAGATTAAAGAATTTATCTTTGATAAAATTAATGGGAACCTTTCCCTATGAATGTGAAATTTAGAAACTAACTGTCGGTTAGCTAAGCAGAATGGTTTTCTGGATATTGATCTGATGTTGGTTTCGGCCTTCGGGGTTAATATTTGGGAAATTATTCTCTTGATTAATTTATGGTTAGTGACTGATGAATTGGAATGAGGCGTATGTTATGTTTGTGTAACACTTATTTAAAATATACGTGAGTTATTCGGAAAGACCGGGTTTATCCCATTCTAAATAACTGATACGACGATAAGTCGAAGATGAAGACGGTGGTCGAAGATCGGAGGTCTTCATGTCGTTTGGATGATTACTGACGATCTTGATTGGGATGTACACCCAAGAAGATGGAAACAGTTGGAGATCGTCCAGACGTACTTGGAGATCGAGGGATATGCGGGGTACTAGGTGCCTCCGGTTTCGTTCAGACCCCGAACGGACTTGTAAATGGACTGTGTTCCTGACATTGGATTTTAGTCTGTGTGATTGATTTCTATTAAATATATATCTGTTTGGCAGCGGAGAATTTATTCTCTTGCTTAACGCCCTTCTCTGAGACGTACGAGCTCAGGGGTTATATATTGATGGATATCAGTCGCATGGAGTGAATTGCCTGTGTGGCATGCCTAAGTGGCAATAGATCAAGGCTTCTGTTGAAAAGCAAAATCTTGTGGATGATGATCAAAGCAAGGCCTGTGTGGCATAGCTTTGTGTAGCGTTGATTCGCGAGCCTCACACCCCGGTTGTGAACCAAAAACGGGAGACGGACCTCAGGGAGGGCATGCGTTTCTTTCTAGCTAGGGTGGTGTCAGTGACCTTCCAGCCCTGACATTTATATACTTTTCACCTGTGTGGTTGTTGCTGTTGCGAGGCGCCTCGGTTAGATCGGACGATCCGGGTCCGATGGAGCCATTCGTTGGCTCATTTACGCCCCAAAGGGCGGGGAAACGCAGTGTTCAGGCATTTTAATCCACATCGGTGGACCGGCCCTGTCGCTCCAAGGGCCCACCTGAGTCTGGGTCCTGAGGCTCGGGCTAGAGAGTCTCGAATCGGTTGAGGACTATCTTTTGCCTCGGTTCGTAGATGGAAATCCAATTTCCAAATACGTGACTTTGCGGTTTTATTTGTAAACCTATTTATGGCGACATAATGGCATGGGACGCTTATGCCGCCTATGATTGATACTTATGATTTGAAGTTGTTTTATACACTATGCACTTATAATAGTATCAAATGATTTCTTTTAAACGTATCAAGCATTCTTGGCTATTATAAGGTAAAAACCCTATCCCCCGGCTTGCGTTGCATTGTGTGATAGGACCTGGGTCTTATAATAGCTTCATTTTTTCTTTATTTAGCATTGCGCTGTTGTTTTATGCACTGGTGTTCTTGGGAGGAAACCCGTTCCGCGTTAGCGGCATGGTCCCTTGATTTACCTAACTTTAAAATAAAGATTAATAACTGTTTTAGTTCTCACACCAGTCACATGACTGACCTGGAGTTTATTGTTTTAACCTAAACTCTGGGTGGCCTTATTTTGACACGGGCAGCTAGTAGTTTTGGTTTTGCAGATTTATATTCACAGGATCCTGGTTTACAGCTGGAATGATATCCGGAAAGCTTTGTATCCGTATATCTCTTCTAGTTGTGTATTGTATTATTTTCCGCTGCTATGTATTTAAATGTAATTTAAATCTCTGATATTTCTGTGTAATATTTATTCATTTATACTCTGTATATTTTTGTATTCTAGTGCATTGTTGTAATATACAATGAAATGTTCTCCCGTCTGCGTTCTATTTTGTCGTGTTCTCAAAACGATCAGGCGTTTCGAACGGTCTAGGTCGGTTTAGCGACTGATTCGGACCGAGCGAAATTTCTTTTTCGTCACAGGATTTCTCCCTCTCCTCGAATTGAACCGTAACCAAACCCCCTCCGAACCCATAGAAAACCCCGCCGCTGCCCAATACTCCACCACCTCCGACCACCGCCTCGCCGAGCCCCTCAGCACCACCTCCAACTCCAGCGCGCAAGCCCCCTCCGGCGTGAATCAACAGTGAGTTTTTTTTTGAGTTAGTTTAATTAATTTTTATATATAATGTTATTTATAAAATCAGATTTTATATATACCTAGGGTTGTTTTATATAGAAAACTGAAATATAAAGATGAGATTTTTTTATTGTAGGAAAATGTGATTTATTTTAATTAGAAAAGCTTATATTTTTAATTAGAAAAGCTTATATTTTGAAAAGGATAAATTTTCAATCATGAAAAGGATAAATTTTTAATCATGAAAAGGATAATTTTTAATGGAAAAAAGATTTGATTTTGTTTATATAGAAAAGATTGAATTTTATAACTAGAAAACATTAGATTTTTATAATTAGAAAGATTTGATTTTTAGAACCATAGAGATTTGATTTTTATATAATAAAAAATATAAAAATATTATTTTTATATACATAGCGAATTAAAATTTTGTTTTTTATAAATATAGCGAGGTGATAAAAATGTGGTTTTTATCCATGTAGCGGTGAAATAAAAATGTGATTTTTATTTATGAACAGCGTGGAAAGATAGAGTTGGAATGTCAGGTAAATCCAAACCATCGTCCAATATAGAACTGACAGAGTGGAACCCAAGGTGAGAACTCCTCACTTTTATTTTATTTTCTAGTTAAATTATATACTAGGATGCAGACGGTGCTTAGCAGCACCCGATACCCATCGTCCATAGACAATGGGCGGCTTGTTTGTTTGTTTGATTGTGTTGTGAAAATTGATTGTGTGATGCGGAATGGAATAAAATATTTTATATTTTATATTTAAAATTATAATTTTTAACGTGTATATAAAATAAATATTTATAAACAAATCGGACGATTTGTTTATGTACACACATTTGACTGATATTGATTGGGACGATAAAATTTTACTCATCGCCCAACTACACAAAAAAAATCATTATTTATTGATTGAAACCCCACACGAGTATTGGGATGATATATGACATATACTATTACCAATAATTAGTTGTATGTCGATCGATCGATTGACAGGCTGTGGTAAGCGTTAAATATTTATATTTGATGCTTATACAGTGTAGAATGCACTCTGGATGATGGTTGAATGTGTTTGGTTGTTGTTGTATACATGTGTGTATGAAATCCATATAAATCACATTATACGGTAATTGACTGTGTCTGATTCCAGTTCAGAAAGAATGAATATTTTAAAATAACGAATATTTTCAAATAATATTCAGTAAAAGATCAAAATCTGATTTTGATGTCCGATTTGGGATGGGCACGAATATATTAAATATATAAAGCTGTGTTGATTAGTTTAACGCCATTTTGACGTGAACGATATCTATATCAATTTTATTCATTTTTATAATGAATATTGAAAAGAATTAATTTCAAAATATAATGTTTTAAAAATATTACATTTATATATCGATGATATGGAATATTCAATATTGATTGGAAATTGAATATGAAGTTGAAATTGTTTTGAAAACGAATTTAAAACGATTTATAAAATATGTTTTAAATGGAAATCGATGAAATATATACACACACACACACACACATACATATATATATATATATATATATATATATAATGGCCTAAATAGAACGCGCCGCGGCAGTTCGTGAATTTCGACCATTGACTTCGAAAGGACATTTCGGGAGATTCGATCGTCGGATTCTCCTAAAACAAGATCCATTAGGTTCGTATCGAAAAGAGCTTTGTAACAAATATTAGAGATTTGAAATCTAACGGTTGGATTTGGAATTATGTCCAAATCAAATTTGGAAAAGGTCGCTGTAAGTGTAATTCGATGGTCGTTTATGGAAATCGACTGTACTGGCCTTGATAAAATGATTAAAAATATCAATAATTAGTGTAAAATCATAAGAAATGATTTGAAAAGAGTTGGGATGAAAAATTACATATTTGAAAGGATAAAAATAGATTAATTATCGAAATAAACTAGTTTTGAATTAGAATAATAAATCCAATATTTTTAAAATAAATAAATTGGATTTGAAATGGTTTTAAAAATAACCAGAATTTCCAGTATATGAATTGGAATGGATTTGAATCGGAATCATCTTTGGAATATTTCGATATTGGATTTCGTGATTATACGGATATTGTGGACGAATTTGGAAGATATATATATCGTTATTCCAATACAATATTTGTTGGTTTCAGATTTTGATATTGAATATAAGCCGATATATTTTCTATTCAGAGCCTTGTATTTAATATCAAATTGGATTTTGGGTTCGTCGTGAATGGTATATTTAATAATACTGTTCTTGAACCGAATGGAGTTAAGAAATTAGAAACTGACGGGAGATTAGTTAAGTCGAATGGTTTCTTGGGTATTGGTCTGATGTTGGTTTCGGCCTTCAGGGTTAATACTTAGGGAATTGTTCTCTTAATAATTTACGGTTAGAGGCTAATTGGATTTCGGGTTTGTCGTGAGTGGTGTCTTCATTAACACTGTTCTAGAACCCAGTTGAGAAAAGATTAAATCTTTTTATTTAGAATTAATGAAATATACCAATTAATTGATATATAATTGGAATTGAATTGAAATTGATTTTTGGGTTTATCATGAACGGTGTTTTAAATAACACTTGTTCTTTTACCCGATTAACGATGAAATGAGATTTTGGGTTGACGTGAATGGTATCTTTAATAATATTGTTCTTAGACCCAACGGGGTTAAGAAAATCAGAAACTAACTGGAGATTAGTTAAGTTGAATGGTTTCCTGGGTATTGATCCGATGTTGGTTTCGGCCTTCGGGGTTAATACTTAGGGAATTGTTCACTTGCTAATTTACGGTTAAAGGATGATGGAATGGAATGTGATTTTGGGTTTATCGTGAACCGTGTTTTAAATGACATTGGTTCTTTAACCCAGTTAAAGACAGGATATGATTTCCCAAGTTAAACAATCATTAATATTGATTTTTGGGAAGATTAAAACCAAGTGGAGTTTTAATGCATCTTTAATTAGATTGAAATGATATCCAAAGGAGATTAAAGAATAAATTTAAAGAATTTATCTTTGATAAAATTAATGGGAACCTTCCCTAAAATATAAGAATATTTGAATAAAGAAATATTCTGGATTGGAATGAGGCATATGTTGTGTTTTTATAGCACTTGTTTATTATATAAGCGAGTTATTCAGAAAGACCAGGTTTATCCCATTTTGAATAACTGATTCGACGATGTGTCGAGAATGAAGACGGTGGTTGAAGACCGGAGGTCTTCACATCGCTCGGATGATTACTGATGTCTTGATTGGGCTGTACACCCAAGGCGAGGTAATAAGTCGTGATCATCCAAACGTACTTGGAGATCGACAGATTTGCGAGGGCCTCTCCCCTGTATTGGACATATGGGGAAGGAATAAGGTGCCTTTGGTTTCGTTCAGACCCAGAATGGACTTGTAAATGGATGTGTGTCTGACATCGGATTTCATTCTGTGATTGATAGACATTGGTGGCATAGCGTGAATTGCCTGTGTGGTATGTTGAGATGCAAATGATCAAGGCTTCTATTGAAAAGTAGAGTCTTGTGGTTGATGATCAAAGCACAGCCTTTGTGACATAGTTTTGTGTAGCGTTAATTCACCAGCCTCACACCCCGGTGTGAACCAGAAACGGGAGAGGACATCAGGGAGGGCATGCGTTTCTTTCTAGCTAGGAGTGGTGTCAGCGTTTTACTAGCCCTGGCATTTTACTTATGTGGATGATGGATTGCGAGGCGCCTCTGTTATATTAGTCGATCCGGGGCCGATGGAGTCATTTGGCTCATTTATTTCCCATAGGGCGGGGAAACATATTGTCCAAGGTTTTTTTAATCCACATTGCACTTTGATGGGTCATCCCTGATGATCCAAGGGTCCACCTGAGTCTGGGTCCTGAGACATGGTAGGCTAGATTGTCTCAAAGCGGTACGGACGATTCCTTGCCTTAGTTCACAGATGGAAATCCAACTTCCAATATGTGACAATTGCGGTTTTGATTGTAGAACCTAGTATTGGCGACATGATATATGGTACCCATGCCATCTAGGATTGATACATTTATATTTCAAGTTTTTTTATACACTATGCACTTATAATAGTATCAAATGATTTGTTTTAACGTACCAAGCATGTTTGGCTATTATAAGGGAAAACCCTATCCCCCGGCTTGCGTTGCATTGTGTGATAGGACCTGGGTCTTATAATAGCTTCATTTTTCCAAAAAGCATTGGGATGGTTTGTTATATGCACTGGTATTCTTGGGAGGAAACCCGTTCCGTGTTATACGGCGTGGTCTCTTGATATATCTGATTTAAAGTAAAGTTTTAAATAACTATTTTAGTTCTCACACCGGTCACATGACTGACCTAGAGTTTATTGTTTTAACCTAAACTCTGGGTGCCCCTATTTCCCACATGGGCAGCTAGTAGTTTTGGTTTTGCAGATTTATATCCATAGAATCCTGGTTTACAGCTGGAATGATATTCAGAAAGCTCTGTATCCGTATATTATTTTCAGTTGTGTTTTGTATTATTTTTCCGCTGCATTGTAATTTGTAAATCTCTGATATTTAGTAAATGTGTAATTTGTAATTCATACTCTGTATATTCTTGTATTCTGATGAAATTGTTGTAATAAGCAATGAAATGTTCTTCTGTTTTTGTTCTGATTCGTCGTGTTCTCAAATTCATTCCGTTCTTTCCTTAACGGGGAAGTTCGGGTCGTTATAGTGGTTTTATTGAATTAATTATATTATTAATTAATTTAAGGGAAGAAACTAATTGAAATCAGTTAACAAGATTAACTGATGATTTCCAATTGACCAAGTCAACTGAATTGAATTGAAATTGATTACTAAATTAGTTGTTTATAATTAGTCTTAACGAAATGCTGATAAATAATTATTCAAAACTAGATAAGAGTTTTTAAAAGTTAATTAATCTTTTAATTAGTTGTATTTAAAATAGTTATTGAACTATTTATTAATTAAGTTAATTATTATTTTTGATATTCTTTTAAAAAGTGATTAACTACTCTATTGTTAGTTAATCAAGAAGTTAACTACTTTATTGTAGTCAATAATAATATAATTAAAATGATTATTTTTAGGAAGTAAGCAGGATGTACAGAGATACTAAGTGAAGTTTGTGAAAAGTTTTGTAAAAATATTTGATAGTAAGTATAAGTTATAAACAAAGGTTATAAAAGTTGTTGTAATGGTTTAAGTAGGCATTTTCTTAAAACTGAATTAAGCAAAAAAACGATTGGAACTAATTTAGAAGAGATTTAAAAATGCTAAGGAAGATTATTAAAAAGGATTTTTGTAACAAATGAGGTAAATGGATCGTTTAATTGAAGCCAAGCCAAATTAAGTTATAATAAATTAATTAAAGGGATTTGTGTAAAGATTCGATAGAATATTTATAAGAAATCCAAGTTAAGGATATTTAATTTAATAAAGGGATCGAATAACCAATCCAAGCTGTAAATAAATTCCATACATGAGTTCTAAAGCAAAAATTTGAGTATAGTGGGGTTTACTTAATATATATAATTAAGTAAAGAGAGATTTCTAAAAGCAAAGAAATGGAATATGGAACAGTTTAATAACAAATATTTTATGAATGTATAAAAATAAGAATTTATGAATATATATGGAAATGTTTTCAAATTATGATAAAAGATATTTTTCTGGAATATAGAAAATGAAGAGTTTATAATATTTGGAAATGTTTTTCCCAGGAATATGAGAGGTCAAGCGAGTTTTATGAAATATCTGGGAAAGGATAAGAAAATGAGAAATTTGGGAAATGATAATTTAAATAAATAAATAATTTAAAAAGGGCCCAGTATTGTCTGATGGTTAATCGTTAGAACTTCCATTTGGAAATAGGATCGTTGGTTGTATGGATGTTTTCTTTCATAGTTAAATCACAGGCTATCAAAGTTTGATTTATCGTATACCTCCGTTGTCAATACGGAGAGACCAGGATCAGATTTATTATCTGAAAATCACTTTGTATGGGCAAGAGTGTTACGTATCAACTTATGCTAAAGATAATTGAAGATGAAGTAAAGTGCAAGGGCTGTTTTGTTAATCCTAGGTAGAAATTGCCAAAGATGGATTAATAAAATGGTGCCTTCGGTTTGTCCAATCCCAGGATAACATATATGGATGGATCTGACAAGGTGGCATTCAAAGTGAAGGTGGCAAGGTGTTTTAGAAGGAAACCGTGACATTAAGCCTCATAAACCGGGAAATGGCAGAAATCAGGAAGGCAGGATGGCCATGTGGGTCATTCCCATTAGGGGTATTATCACCTGATCTAGAGAAATTTCATTTACTACTATTCGTTGTTGTATGATTTCGGTAACGGTTGTTGATCACAGCCGTTGGTGATAAGATGCTCGGTGCACTCAAGTTAAATGAGTGGCCAGCCTTGTGTGGCCGGGTTGCAAGATGTTCTTGTTGAACCCCAGTGTATCCCATTTAGAGTACACTGATCGGAAGGTGGTTCCATACCTTATCATAGTCGAAATCCAATCTCCAATAAGCGCCTAGTTTTTTATTTTATATTATTTATGGAGCATGAATGCAAGCGTTCTGCTAGATTTCTATTTATTTGATGTAGATACTATTATAATATCACTTGATTTGATATCAAAAATATTTTTGGTTATCGTAAGATAAAAACCATCTGTGTTTATGTGTGGATCGGTCTTACGATTATCATTTCTCTCGAAAGGATTTTGAAAGTTAAACAATTGGTTGGATTTTACTAACACCAGTCCCATGACTGACCCAGAGTTTATTTTGTTTTGTTTTCCCTAAACTCTTGGGTGCCTATATTTGTACGAGAAGTCAAGTAGTCGGGATTTTACGGATTCACTTGAAGGAGCTTGAATCAGGAGACTTCACTATTAGCTATAGACTATCATATTTTCCGATGTGTACTATGTTGTATCTGGAAACAGATTTTATAACTATTCCATAAATAGTTGTTGTGCTCTGATGATGGTATGTATATACAATTACTGATTTGTATTTTAAAGGTTATGTTATTTAATATATTTTATTCGTTCCGCTATGAGATATATGTTCTTCGTTTTCTTCTATTCTGATTTTCTTTCTATTTCTTATCCTCTTACTTCTTCTATTAATGATTCGTATTTCTGTGCAATTTGGGTTAGACACATGGCGTAATTAGTCAACTCAAAGGGTACGGAAGTTCGGGCCAATACATTTAGTATCAGAGCTGAAGGTTGAGTAGTAACCTTGGCTCTGTGGCGTAACTCAATAGAGATGGGATTAGTAATACCCTAGATTGAGTTCAAGTTTATATATGAGCATGTATTTGTAGATTTGACATAAAATTATTTTATATTGTGTTGATTGGTTTGTTGAGTAGTTTATGAATTCCGGTCGATACAGAATGTACAACTATATCGATAGGTGTTTCTAAACTCTTGAACAAAACAATTCGATACCGTATTGTTTTAAATGTGTAATGAAATAATTTTGCCCAAAGGTTATTTTAATACAAAAGAAATAATTTTCTGAATTATTGATGTGTTGGTTGTCATTCTTATAATCCAATGAGATTATAATACTGAAATGGTCATATATAACCAAATGAATTTGCATAGAATAGATGAAATGTAATAAAATATGATTCAGACTGGAATTTGGAATTTAAATCCCGGATATTTAAAAAGTATTTTCTGAAGTATTTTTATTAAAAAATGGTAATATAGAATTTTTTTGAAGGAATTTTTGAATAAATATTATTATGAATGAACTTTGGAAAGTGATTAAAACTGAACTCACTTCAATGGCGAGAAAATTATTCTGATAATGGATTGTGACATAATCGGTATTCATTTTCAAGTTTCTGAATGACGGACTGCTACTATAATGATTCGCTGACCGAAAATTTATTTGAAAAGAAAATTTTATTTCAAAATTTCGAAGGTTTTGGATTTGTCAATGGTTATGGATATATGTATATAAAGCGAGTTTGAAATAAAAGCCAGGAATTTGAATTCTGAAACAAAAATTTAACTTGTATAAGTGAAATAGATTGAAATGGTAAAAATATATCAAACGAATTGAAATTTAACTTAAGTTAAATAAAATTGGATTGAATTAGAAATAATTCCAAATGAAATCAAATAAAAAGAAGTATTGATATTTGAATTATTAATATGAATTCGACTTATGAATAAGTAAGTTGAATATATATTGGATGTTTTTAATTGAAATTGAATTGTGATAAATTTGGATTCAAGCATAAGAAGTGGATTGGCTTAAATAGAAATCAGATTTGAATTGACAGAATGGAAATGAACTAATCAGGAGTTGATCAGAGAGTTAAAAACTAGAAGTTGGATTGATTTGAAACCAACTGGAAATGGATATATGGATGCTGAGCGTATATAGAATGGAAGAAAATGCATGAGATAGAATTTATGCCCAAAAAAAAGGTACATGTTTACAATATTACTTGGGTTTGATGGTTTTATGAGCCTGTGGGGCAAGCCGCTTGGCTTTTTGATTTTCTTTTGGAGAAGGCCTAGAAAGGCGGGTTGTGGTTGTACCGATTGAGTCGCGCAAAGGAGATGCTGGCAAAAAATTTTGGAAATTGGAAAATTTTCAAGAAATTTTTGATAACTTAAAAATCCAGTTGTTAATTGTAATTGAAATAAGAAAACTAGAACTGTTTAATAAAATTTCAAGTGGAATAATGAAATTGATAAATGTATTTAAAATCAACTGGAATGGGTGTGGATATGGAGAAGAGCATATGGATTGAAGAAAAGAAAGTGATGATGGATTGTCCAAAAATGGTGGACAAATCATTTGGAAAGAATTACGAATGGTCGAGTACTGGTATGAGAATTCAAAGTTTAGGCAAGGACTGGGTTATGAAGATATGGAATATAAAATTTCAACTAAGTAGGTTATGAGGAGTTAAAGTTATAGCATTTTACTACTTAGCAATTTTAAGGACAAAATTATTTTAACGAGGAAGGAATGCAACGTCCCAGATTTTTAGCTATCATATAATTAATTTATTTAATTTTTTAAATGGTGATTTAGAAATTAAATGACTTGAATTCAATTATTTTGAATATTTAATTAATAAACAATGGAATAATATGTTTAATTTCGAACTAGTTGGAAATAAGTTGAATTTGCAATATTGAGTGAATTTGATAATTTAAGA
Organism: Allium sativum; assembly: GCA_030737875.1. Taxonomy (NCBI): domain Eukaryota; kingdom Viridiplantae; phylum Streptophyta; class Magnoliopsida; order Asparagales; family Amaryllidaceae; genus Allium; species Allium sativum. The sequence continues at coordinate 669,712,062 of CM060909.1, read as the reverse complement.
GATTTAATTCCATTTAGATTTTAATTATAATAACGAATTTATTTATAAAATGAAGTTTGAACGTATAGTTTATAATATAATTATAAATGAGCTCGTAATGACGCAGTAGTTCGTAATTTGGCAATCTGAACTTCAATTGAATATACAAAAGCCAATATATGTCGGAATTCTTTGAAACAAGAAACGTTCGGATCTTTTTGATTATATTTTTATAATGAAAGTGAAAAATCGAGATTTTATCTTATATATTGTAAGTTATGTCAAAATCAAAATTTCAAATAGTCGATATGGAATCGTTTATAAATTATAACGATTTATTTCATAAACAAATCGATTTTAATTAAATTGAACGTCATTTTAATTTGAAATATCGTGTTCTAAATTCGAATGTGTTATTTTGGAGCCATATGATGTTCTAATTGAATATAGATGATAATATGGATTTATTATTGTAAAATTAGATTGTTTTTGAATTTATTAATATTCTAACGATTTATTATAAAATATGGATTTCGAATTTGGAGAAGATTTTAAGTGACGTACTGTTAATTTAATTTATAGGATTTTAGTGAAATTTTTAATTTGAAAAATAAACAACTATTTTATTTACCGTAATTAACACCCTATCTCAACATTTCGGAACTCCACAAAATGAGTTAATTTGTCTATTTCATTATATCTCCAGAATCATAGCGCATTGCTCAATATAACGGTATTTTTACTTATGTTGTTGTGACATTTATGATTTTTAAGAGATTCCTTATGGACATGTCGGCTCTTGTCTATAATTACATTATATTACGAAATTCCATTATTTCTGATCATATATATATATATATATATATATATTATCTTACCCTGTACGCTTAAAATAGCGTGACTGCAAAGATTTTAAACCGTGTTCCTCAAACCTTTTGAAGTCGTGATTGCCAATCTTTCAGTAGTGTGCTCTACACACTTTCCATTCCGTGCCCCGCAAGCTTCATCTGGTTTTATATATTGGACGTCAAGCATAAGGTAAAGAATTCTGTTCTGTTCGAAGGAAAAACAAAATAATAAAAATATGCTATATAAACAACCATTCCCCACTAATCCCTAACCCCCAATTCTCCTCATCGTTCTAACAGCCGCATCATTTCTTTTCACAAATTCAAACCGTGATCTTGAAAAGCAAATTAAAAATAAAATCTTTAATGAAAATTGCTAATTTTGAATTCATTAAATCCCTTTCAGAATAAGCCTCCATTTGGTACAAGTATTACAAGACTCGGTGATTTCTATTCGCAACTGATGTTTAGCAGCGACTGTGGAGTTCGAGATCGCAAATCATATGGTAGCTTCGAGGGTGACGTGATGGTGGTAGCAAGGTGGAGTGTGAAGCTGGGAGGCCGATGGTGGCGGCGATTTTGGTGCTCGTGAAGGGATAGTACAGCTACAGGAGATCGAATCTCAAGAAAAAGGAAAAAAATGTATGAGCCGGATTTAGAAAGTTATAAAGATTTTAAATAATTAAAGGTGTTTAGTATAATAAAAACTTATAACATCGATTTCTATGTACTTCATAAACTGAATTGCATGGAAAACCGGTCATGTTGGAATTATAACGATGAGGTCTTCGTTGTAGATCTAATGGTTGAGAATAGAGCTATTGGAAATTCATGATAAAATCAAACGGCTGTTTGATTTTAAACGAAACAAGAAGTAGAATCATCAACTGCAAAACTTGATGAGTAAACTCAGAAGTTCTGGCTCGTTTATATTTTTGTATAAACGACTTTTAAATTTATTTGTAGTAATTTTATGTCGTGGGATGGTTGTTTGGATGAATGGTTGATAAAAATGGTTGAAATGGTTGATATAGTTATATCATTGATCGATTATTAGTTCTGTTTACTATGATATTTCATATTAATGTGATTAACATCTGTGGATGCAAGGAAACATATTGGAGGAAACTAACTGGATTCCTCAACATTTATATTACTGTTTATATTTGATGGTGATGTGTGATGTGTTATATGATCCGTGATTGGATATGTTGTGTTTGAATCACCCTGGCCCTAGAAACTTGGTATTTTGGATACAATAAAATATTTCCGAATGTGGAAAAGGAAATTGGGATTTAAAAATGGAATTTATTTCCAAAATAGAGATATAGTTTCGAATAGAATTGAAAATAGAAACCTATTCAAATAGATAAATCAAGAAGTTGTTTATAAATAAAAGTATAAATTAAATGAATTATTTAACATTGGATTAATTAAAATATAAATTCAAATTTGAATTTATGTGGAAAAGTTATAAATAGAAGTTATAAATGAAATTTGGATTTAAAAATATTATTTATAAGTACGAAATCAAATTGATTTGATTGTATATAAAAGATTTCTCTTATTCATTAAGTTTTTATAAACTAGTGAAGTTATGAATTTACATATAGGTAATAAATTAAAATAATTGTTCATATGGAACAATTGAGTAGTTTTATTGAATTAATTATATTATTAATTAATTCAAGGAAAGAAATTAATTGAAATCAGTTAACAAGATTAACTGATGATTTTCAGTTGATCAAGTCAATTGAATTGAATTGAAATTGATTATCAGATTAGTTGTTTAAAATTAGTCTAACAGAAATGTCGATAAATAATTATTCAAAACTAGATAAGAGGTTTTAAAAGTTAACTATTCTTTTAATTAGTGGTATTTAAAATAATTATTGAATTATTTATTAATTAAGTTAATTATTATTTTTGATAATCTTTTAAAAAGTGATTAACTAATCTATTGTTAGTTAAACAAGAAGTTAACTACTTTATTGTAGTTAAGATTTAAGTTAATTATTATTTTAATTAATAATAATAAAATGATTATTTTAGGAAGCAAGCAGGATGTAATTAGATATTAAGTGAAGTTTGTGAAAAGTTTTGTAAAAGGATTTGATAATAAATATAAGTTATAAACAAGGGTTATAAAAGTTGTTGTAATGGTTTAAGTGAGAATTTACTTAAAACTGAGTTAAGTAAAGAACGATCAGAACAAATTTAGAAGAGATTTAAAAAGGCCATGGAAGAATATTAAAAAGGATTTTTGTGACAGATGAGGTAAATGGACCGTTTAATTGAAGCCAAGCCAAACTAAGTTATAACAAATTAATTAAAGGGATTTGTGTAAGGATTCGAGAGAAGTTTTATAAGAAATCCAAGTTAAGGATATTTAATAAAGGGATTGAGTAACTAATCCAAGCTGTAAACAAATTCCATACATGAGTTCTAAAGCGGAAATCTGAGTATAGTGGGGTTTACTTAATATATATAATTAAGTAAAGAGAGATTTCTAAAAGTAAAGAAATGGAATATGGAACGTGATTAATAACATATATTTTATGAATAAAGAAAAATAAGAATATATGAATATATTTGGAAATGTTTTCCAATTATGATAAAAGATATTTTTGGAATATAGAAAATGAAAAGTTTATAATATTTGGAAATGTTTTTCCCAGGAATATGAGAGGTCAAGCGAGTTTTATGAAATATCTGGGAAAGGATAAGAAAATGAGAAATTTGGGAAATGATAATTTAAATAAATAATTAATTTAAAAAGGGCCCAGTATTGTTTAATGGCTGATCGTTAGAACTTTTATTTGGAAATAGGATCGTTGGTTGTATTGATGTGTTCTTTGATAGTTAGATCACCAGCTGTAAGAACCCGGAATTTCTTAACCAATTTAAATTTTTTATTTTAGTTATTTTAATGGGTTTTGAATATTTAAAATGATTTATTTTAAATAATAATGATTAAAAATTTATTTAAATCGAAGTTAGAACATATAAATTTATTTTAACAATAAAACGAGCCTGAAATGGCGCAGTAGTTTGAAAATTCGATTTAAATTTCAATTGAATGTACAGAATTCAAGAAAAATCGGATTACAGTGAAACAAGAATAGTTAGAATCTATTTAATTATATCTAAATAATGTGAAAAATTCAGATTTCAGAATATAAATTAAAAGTTTTGCCCAGTTTGAAATTTAGAATAGTCGCTGTGGATTTTATTTATATATATATTTAATATAATATATAACCCTTAAAAATAGCAATTTTGCAAACGACTTCCATTTTCGATGAAACCACTTTTGTTGGATCCGGAATGTCAAATTATTGTTAGAATTAAAAAATTCATAATTTTTGGAATTAATATGTGAGCGCAGTAAATTTAAATGTGTTTTGTCAATTTAGTTTAAATTTAATCGACCAGAAAAAGGTCATTTTTCAAATGGTCTCCAATTTTGATGAAATTAGTTTTGTTAGGACCGTATCGTCAAAACATAGCTAGATTTATTTTTCTGGAATTTTTGGAGTCAGTATGTGGCCTTGGTAATTTAAAATGTACGTTGAATTCAATATTGATAGTTATATTAATTTATATTTTAATTTTGATGAAAACTGATCAAAACGATAGAATTGTCTTACAAAACATATCCCATTGTGTTTATAATGGGGGTATTTAGTTAGGGATGACAGTCGGTGGGTTTGATTTGGAGTTCGAATAAAAAACTTGCTTTTTATGGAAAATAATATATATATATATATATATATATATATTAGTAAAACCTAACCCTAGAATTCATTTTTCTCAAAAATTGAAAACCCATCGTTCCCCAAACCGCTCCAATCCCCACCGCTCCCCATCCAGGCCGCCGCCGCACCGCCATGCCGATCACTCGGCCTGAACCCCCCTGCGCCACCCCCCTCCTCCTCGCACCTCCTTCCTCTTAGACCCCCAAACCTCTTACCGTCGCTACCGCCGTAGCCCCACCACCACCGCTGTAACCCCCGGCCACCACCAGCAACCCCCCACGCCGCGTCTGGCCACCCCAGTTCGGCTGTGAGCCCCCTCGTCCTCCAAAAACCCAATTTGCACAAAACACTAGTTTTGCAAATAAGACCCTGTCTGTATTTCTTCAATAACTACCAAACCTTGCAGTTCTAGCCAAAACTCCATAGTGCAAAATAGAAGAGCACAATTTTCTCTCCGATTTAAGTATATGTGAAAACCCGTAACTTCCCGTAAAGGAAAGCGTCAGATAGTTTGAGAACAAGCCACAGCAGAACGCATACAGAAGAACATTTCATTGTATATTACAACAATGCATCAGATTACAAGAATATACAGAGTATAAATGAATATTACACAGAAATATCAGAGATTTAAATTACATTTAAATACATAGCAGCGGAAAATAATACAATACACAACTAGAAGAGATATACGGATACAAAGCTTTCCGGATATCATTCCAGCTGTAAACCAGGATCCTGTGAATATAAATCTGCAAAACCAAAACTACTAGCTGCCCGTGTCAAAATAAGGCACCCAGAGTTTAGGTTAAAACAATAAACTCCAGGTCAGTCATGTGACTGGTGTGAGAACTAAAACAGTTAATCTTTATTTTTAAAGTTAGGTAAATCAAGGGACCACGCCGTATAACACGGAACGGGTTTCCTCCCAAGAATACCAGTGCATAAAACAAACAGCGCAATGCTAAATAAAGAAAAATGAAGCTGTTATAAGACCCAGGTCCCATCACACAATGCAATGCAAGCCGGAGGATAGGGTTTTTACCTTATAATAGCCAAGAATGCTTGATACGTTTAAAACAAATCTTTTGATACTGTAATAAGTGCATAGTGTATAAAACAACTTCAAATCATAAGTATCAATCATAGGCGACATGAGCGTCCCATGCCACTATGTCGCCATATATAGGTTTACAAATAAAACCGCAAAGTCACGTATTTGGAAATTGGATTTCCATCTATGAACCGAGGCAAAAGATAGTCCTCAACCGATTCGAGACAATCTAGCCCATGTCTCAGGTCAGAGCTCGAGTGACCTTGGAGCGACAGGGCCGGTCCACCGATGTGGATTAAAATGCCTGAACACTACGTTTCCCCGCCCTTTGGGGCGTAAATGAGCCAACCAAATGACTCCATCGGTTCGAGAACGACCGATCAATCTGAGGCGCCTCGCAACAGCAACAACCACATAAGTCAAACTCGTCAGGGCGTGTAAAACCACTGACGCCACTTTTTAGCTAGAAGGAAACGCATGCCCTCCCTGAGGTCCATCTCCCGTTTTTGGTTCATACCGGGTGTGATACTCGCGAAGTAAAACGTTACACAAAGCTACGCCACAAAGGCCTTGCTTTGATCATCACCACAAGACTTTGCTTTTCAACAGAAGCCTCGATCAATTGCCACTTAGGCATGCCACACAGGCAATTCACTCCATGCGTTTGATATCCATCAATATATAACCCCTGAGCTCGTACGTCTCAGAGAAGGGCGTTAAGCAAGAGAATAAATTCTCCGCCGCCAAACAGATATATATTTAATAGAGATCAATCACACGGACAAAAATCCAATGTCAGACACACAGTCCATTTACAAGTCCGTTCTGGGTCTGAACGAAACCGGAGGCACCTAGTACCCCGCATATCCATCGATCTCCAAGTACGTCTGGACGATCACTAACTGTTTCCATCTTCTTGGGTGTACAGCCCAATCAAGATCATCAGTAATCACCCAAACGACGTGAAGACTTCCGGTCTTCGACCACCGTCTTCATCTTCGACACCACGTCGAATCAGTTATTCAGAATGGGATAAACCCGGTCTTTCTGAATAACTCGCGTATATATTATAAAAGTGTTACACAAACACAACATACGCCTCATTCCAATTCAGAATATTGTTTTATTCAAATATTCCTATACTTTGGGAAAAGTTCCCATTAATTTTATCCAAGATAAATTCTTTAAATTTATTCTTTAATCTCCTTTGAATATCAATTCAAACTAGTCGGGATTAGCGAACCACACCGAAGTAATCATTTATTTTATTTCCCAATCCCAACCTATTCATCCCATGAAGTACAACTGGTTATACTTCATCTCTAACACCACGGTGTTATCGGTAAATTCAATTACCATTTCACGTTCAAATCTAATTAAAGATTTAACTATCGCCTGGAGCAAAACTGGTGATACTCCATTTTCGATCATTTCAATCTAATTAAAGATTCATTAAAACTCCACTTAGTTTTAATCGTTAACTGGGTTAAAGAATCAGTGTCATTTAAAACACGGTTCACGATAAACCCAAAATCACCTTCCATTAATTATCGGGTTAAAGAACGAGTGTTATTTAAAACACTGTTCACGATAAACCCAAAAATCAATACCAATTCAATTCCAATTAAATATCATTTAATTAGTACACTTCATTAAATCTAAATAAAAAGATTTAATCTTTTCTCAATTGGGTTCAAGAACAGTGTTAGTGAAGACACCATTCACGACAAACCCAAATCACATTCGATATTCAATACAAGGCTCTGAATAGAAAATATATCGGCTTATATTCAATATCAAATTCTACGACTAACAAATGTCGTATTGGAAATAACAATATGAATATATATCTTTCAAATTTCCATAACAACACCTGTATAATCACGAATTCCAACATCGAAATATTCCAAAGACAATTTCGATTCAAATCCACTCCAATGCAATCATTGGAAATTCTGGTTATTTTTAAAACCCTTTTCAAATTCAATTTATTTACTTAAAAATAAATAGAATTATAATTCTAGTTCAAAACTAGTTTATTTCGATAAAAATCTATTTTTATCTTTTCAAACATGAAGTTTTTCATCCCAAATCTTCACAAATCATTTCTTATGATTTTACACAAATTATTACTATTTTTAATAATTTTATCAAGGCCCGTACAGTCGATTTCCATCAATGGCCATCGAACTGCACTTACAGCGACCTTTTTCAAATTTGATTTGGACATAATTCCAAATCCAACCGTTAGATTTCAAATTTCTAACATTCGCTAGAAAGCTCTTTTCGATACGAACCCAACGGTTCCGGTTTTAGGAGAATCCGACGGTCAGATCTCCCGTAATGTCCATTTGAAATCAATGGTCGAAATTCGCGAACTACCGCGGCGCGGCGTGTTCTATTCAGGCCATTATATTATATATATATAATATATATAATATATACTTCGTCGATTTCTATTTAAAACGAATTATATAAATAGTTTTAAATTCGTTTCAAAAGCAATTTCAACTTCCTTTTCAATTCAAATCAAAATTGAATTCTTCTTTATAAATTCGTTTAAAATTTGATTTCTATTAAATTCAAATTTCAATTCAATTTGAATTCATTTCAATTCGCTTTCAATTCAATTTGAATTCGTTTTCAATTCAATTCATTTCGAAATCGTTTTCAATTCAATTCATTTCGAAATCGTTTTCAATTCAATTCATTTCGAAATCGTTTTCAATTCAATTCATTTCGAAATCGTTTTCAATTCAATTCATTTCGAAATCGTTTTCAATTCAATTCATTTCGAAATCGTTTTCAATTCAATTCATTTCGAAATCGTTTTCAATTCAATTCATTTCGAAATCGTTCACGTCAAAATGGCGTCAATCTAATCAACACGGCTTCATATATTCCTTTATTTTCAAATATTCTATTCCAAATATTTCTTTTTCAAAATAGTTGTTATTATCAAAATATTTCGTTCAACACATGACCAATCTCAATGGATGAGTACTGTCAACACATGAACCTTTATTTTATAATAATCTTTATTTTTCAAATTGGAATGAGGCCCAATCAATTACCATATAAAGTTAATTATATGGATTTTCATACAACACATGTATAATAGCATTGAAAAATAATCAACCATCAACCAAAGTGCACTACACTGTATAAGCATCAAATATAGATATCTAACGCTTATAACAGCCTGTCAATCGATCGATCGACATATTTAATCAATCAGGATGAGTGAACTTCAAATTTCATCCCAACACCCGTGTGGGGTTTCAAACAATCAAACACAGATTTTATTTGTGCAGTTGGGTGATGTGTAAAATTTATCGACCCAATCAATGTCCTTCAAATAGGTGTACATAAACAAACCGTCTGGTTTGTAAATGAATATTTATTTTATTCACTTCACGTTAAAAATCATATTTTTAACGATAAAATATTTTATCTCAACATATGAATTCCTATTCAATTCATTTATTCAATAAAAATGATATTTTTATTTTTCTAACATATTTTAGAAAATTTCGGCGGCATAACGGCACGATACTAGAAACGGGACAAGGCCTAGCCTTATCCCCAGTCTAGTGAAGGCCCACGCCATTCACACATCAATCAAATCAATTTCATTTCACCAAACAGTTCAATTCAAACCAATTAGACTAACCAACTACACAACCAAACAATTTAACAAACAAGCCATCAATGGTCTGTGGATGACGGGTGTCAGGTGCTACTAAGCACCGTCTGCATCCTAGTATATATATATATATATATAACTAGAAAAAGAGAAATTGAGTGAGAAGTTCTCACCGATAGCTATCCAAACATCTTGACTCTTCTTGGATATAAATCTTCTCCGTTCTCGCCTTTTTTGTCGCTTTCGCCCGTATTCACTACATATGTAAAAATCGAATTTTTTTACTTCGCTATTCAATATATAAAAATCATATTTTTATTTCGAAGTTCAATATATAAAAATCATATTTTTATCTCGAAGTTCAATATATAAAAATCATATTTTTATTTCGAAGTTTAATATATAAAAATATAATCTTTTCACTAATAAAAATCATAGCTTTTGTTAAATAAAAATCAAATCTTTTCAAATAAAAATTTCAATCTATTCGTATTATAAAATATAAACTTTTTCTAATTTAAAGATCTAATATTTCATGAATCAAAAATCATAACTTTACTCTTCTAAAAATAGGATCTTTCATGAATTAAAAAGTGTATATTTCCTATCGTTAAAATCACATATTAATCACAACTTTTTATATATATATATATAAATCTGAGCTTTACACTCATAAAAATCTGAGCTTTTAAATCTATAAAAATCTGAGTTTTAAATCAATAAAAATATGAGTTTTAAATCAATAAAATCTGAGTTTTAAATCAATAAAAATATGAGTTTAAAATCAATAAAATCTGAGTTTTAAATCAATAAAAATAAATAAAATAATGAAAAATACAAGGCTCACAGTTTTCGATTGAAGGAGGGGGGGTTTTCTGACTAGTGGTCGGCGCTGGTGATCGTTGGTGGTGAGGGGAGGCTGCTGTTAACTACTGGAAGGGAGGGTTTCTTCGCAGTGGCGCAGAGGAGGACGGGGAAGCTCGCAGGTGGTTGTCGGCGCAGTGGTGGCGCCTGGAAGGGGGGGGTTTCTTCTCGGTTCTCGATTTGGGCATGGACGTGGGGTTCTTCGTGAGTTCGAATCATGGAGGAGAAGGAGGAGAGGGTCGAAGGCAAGAGGGGGTGCGGAGGGGCGGTTGGCCTGAGCATGGCGATGGGCGCGGTGGACCAGAACGGGGCGGTGGCGGCTGGCTATCGATCGCTTTTCCTTCTTCTTTTTTTTTTTTTTTTATAAATCGATTTTTAACGTTGACCAGAAGAGTAGAAAAGGGGAGAGGGGGTTTAAATAAATATATATAATAATTTAATATTATTATTTCGTTTCCATAAAAATTGACCTTTTGTTTCGAACTCAGATTCAAACCCAACGACTGTCGCGCCTAGCTAAATACCCCCATTCCGAACACAATGGGATATGCCATGCAAGCCAATTTGGCCGTTACAATCAGTTTCCGTTCAAATTAAAATATAAATCACTGTATATTGAATTTGTACGCGCATTTCAATTTACCGGGGTCACCTACTAACTCGAAAAATTCCAGAAAAATATTTTCTAGCTTCGTATTGATGATACGGTCCTAACAAAACTGGTTTCGTCGGAATCCGAGGTCGTTTGCAAAATGTCTATTTTTAAGGGCCTGAATTCCATAGCGACTATTCAGAATTTTCAACTGGACATATCTTTTGATTCTCGCTACGAAATTTTGATTTTTCGGATTCGTTGGAAAGATATTATCAATTAGATCCTAATGTTTTTGGTTTCACTAAAATCCGGATTTTTTTGCACCCGGTACATTCAATTGAAGTTTGAAATCGAATTATCGAACTACCGCGCCATTTTCAATTCCTTTTATAATTATATATAATTATTTATATTCTAACGACGACGTATATAATATATACGTCGAATTATATTCAAAATAAATTTTCGTCGATATTATTTAAAATAATCTATTTTAAATATTCAAAATTCCCTAAAATCGCCAAAATAAAGATTTCAAACTGGCTCGCATTTTCCGGGTTATTACAATCTCCCCCACTTAAAACTTTTCGTCCCCGAAAAGGAACAAAGTCGAAAGTGGTTTGATAATTCAACTCTACGTTCGATCCGGCTTCCATTCTCCAACTTTTCAGTTTCGGAGAATTTTCAAATTTTCAAAAATTTGGTTAACACACTAAATTTTCGAAAAATTTCGCCATAACCTCCCCTGCACCGGGAGCATCGGGGAATTGCAAATAGCTTCCCCGGTCCTTCAGATCTCAAAAAGAAAAAGAAAAAGCCAAGCGGCTAGCCAATAGGCTCACAAAATCATCATCACCCAAACAAAACAGTAAATTATGTAGTAAACATGTACCTATTTGTCGGGCAAACAAATTTTATTCTTCGGCTCTAGCCTCCTTGCTATGACCTGTTCAATGTAAGTATATGTATATGCAAGCAAATGCAACCAATTTTCAATATAATTCAATATCTGGTTCTATTAGGCTAAATGGCTAAGAATTAGCAACTAAATAAACAAACAACACAAACATCAATCAATTATTGAATTAGAGTTTCAAATTCATAATTTTGATACATATACAAAAATCATGTTTTTGATGCCAAATCACAACAATAAGCCCTATCTAGTTTTGGTTCTCACACCAGCCTAATGGAAATATATAGATATCACACCTTCGTCACTCGAAAATAAATACTGGTAACGCTGCAGCATTATCAGAATCATCTCCGGGCAACTAGAATGTGATTCTATATCTACCCAATATATTAAAACTTTGAATATACGTTTGCAAGGCGTATATACAAATTCTTTATATACTGAATTGTCCAAAATCAATATAAATAACTAATCAAATACGAATAATTGATTTAAATTTTCAAAACAAAATTTTTTTTCATTTTAAAAATATACTCTTCACACCCGTTTTAGGATACTACTGATCCTATCTCTAACGAGTCATTCTCATTGGATATTACTGATCCAATATCTGATGAATTCTTTCGTATGGTTCTAATGAGCCTTGTTCTCTGTTTTGTAAACCAAAGCTCTGATACCAACTGTGAAAACCCGTAACTTCCCGTAAAGGAAAGCGTCGGATAGTTCGAGAACAAGCCACAGCAGAACGCATACAGAAGAACATTTCATTGTATATTACAACAATGCATCAGATTACAAGAATATACAGAGTATAAATGAATATTACACAGAAATATCAGAGATTTAAATTACATTTAAATACATAGCAGCGGAAAATAATACAATACACAACTAGAAGAGATATACGGATACAAAGCTTTCCGGATATCATTCCAGCTGTAAACCAGGATCCTGTGAATATAAATCTGCAAAACCAAAACTACTAGCTGCCCGTGTCAAAATAAGGGCACCCAGAGTTTAGGTTAAAACAATAAACTCCAGGTCAGTCATGTGACTGGTGTGAGAACTAAAACAGTTAATCTTTATTTTTAAAGTTAGGTAAATCAAGGGACCACGCCGTATAACACGGAACGGGTTTCCTCCCAAGAATACCAGTGCATAAAACAAACAGCGCAATGCTAAATAAAGAAAAATGAAGCTGTTATAAGACCCAGGTCCCATCACACAATGCAACGCAAGCCGGAGGATAGGGTTTTTACCTTATAATAGCCAAGAATGCTTGATACGTTTAAAACAAATCTTTTGATACTGTAATAAGTGCATAGTGTATAAAACAACTTCAAATCATAAGTATCAATCATAGGCGACATGAGCGTCCCATGCCACTATGTCGCCATATATAGGTTTACAAATAAAACCGCAAAGTCACGTATTTGGAAATTGGATTTCCATCTATGAACCGAGGCAAAAGATAGTCCTCAACCGATTCGAGACAATCTAGCCCATGTCTCAGGTCAGAGCTCGAGTGACCTTGGAGCGACAGGGCCGGTCCTCCGATGTGGATTAAAATGCCTGAACACTACGTTTCCCCGCCCTTTGGGGCGTAAATGAGCCAACCAAATGACTCCATCGGTTCGAGAACGACCGATCAATCTGAGGCGCCTCGCAACAGCAACAACCACATAAGTCAAACTCGTCAGGGCGTGTAAAACCACTGACGCCACTTTTTAGCTAGAAGGAAACGCATGCCCTCCCTGAGGTCCGTCTCCCGTTTTTGGTTCATACCGGGTGTGATACTCGCGAAGTAAAACGTTACACAAAGCTACGCCACAAAGGCCTTACTTTGATCATCACCACAAGACTTTGCTTTTCAACAGAAGCCTCGATCAATTGCCACTTAGGCATGCCACACAGGCAATTCACTCCATGCGTTTGATATCCATCAATATATAACCCCTGAGCTCGTACGTCTCAGAGAAGGGCGTTAAGCAAGAGAATAAATTCTCCGCCGCCAAACAGATATATATTTAATAGAGATCAATCACACGGACTAAAATCCAATGTCAGACACACAGTCCATTTAAAGTCCGTTATGGGTCTGAACGAAACCGGAGGCACCTAGTACCCCGCATATCCATCGATCTCCAAGTACGTCTGGACGATCACTAACTGTTTCCATCTTCTTGGGTGTACAGCCCAATCAAGATCATCATTAATCACCCAAACGACGTGAAGACTTCCGGTCTTCGACCACCGTCTTCATCTTCGACACCACGTCGAATCAGTTATTCAGAATGGGATAAACCCGGTCTTTCTGAATAACTCGCGTATATATTATAAAAGTGTTACACAAACACAACATACGCCTCATTCCAATTCAGAATATTGTTTTATTCAAATATTCCTATACTTTGGGAAAAGTTCCCATTAATTTTATCCAAGATAAATTCTTTAAATTTATTCTTTAATCTCCTTTGAATATCAATTCAAACTAGTCGGGATTAGCGAACCACACCGAAGTAATCATTTATTTTATTTCCCAATCCCAACCTATTCATCCCATGAAGTACAACTGGTTATACTTCATCTCTAACACCACGGTGTTATCGGTAAATTCAATTACCATTTCACGTTCAAATCTAATTAAAGATTTAACTATCGCCTGGAGCAAAACTGGTGATACTCCATTTTCGATCATTTCAATCTAATTAAAGATTCATTAAAACTCCACTTAGTTTTAATCGTTAACTGGGTTAAAGAATCAGTGTCATTTAAAACACGGTTCACGATAAACCCAAAATCACCTTCCATTAATTATCGGGTTAAAGAACGAGTGTTATTTAAAACACTGTTCACGATAAACCCAAAAATCAATACCAATTCAATTCCAATTAAATATCATTTAATTAGTACACTTCATTAAATCTAAATAAAAAGATTTAATCTTTTCTCAACTGGGTTCAAGAACAGTGTTAGTGAAGACACCATTCACGACAAACCCAAATCACATTCGATATTCAATACAAGGCTCTGAATAGAAAATATATCGGCTTATATTCAATATCAAATTCTACGACTAACAAATGTCGTATTGGAAATAACGATATGAATATATATCTTTCAAATTTCCATAACAACACCTATATAATCACGAATTCCAACATCGAAATATTCCAAAGACAATTTCGATTCAAATCCACTCCAATGCAATCATTGGAAATTCTGGTTATTTTTAAAACCCTTTTCAAATTCAATTTATTTACTTAAAAATAAATAGAATTATAATTCTAGTTCAAAACTAGTTTATTTCGATAAAAATCTATTTTTATCTTTTCAAACATGAAGTTTTTCATCCCAAATCTTCACAAATCATTTCTTATGATTTTACACAAATTATTACTATTTTTAATAATTTTATCAAGGCCCGTACAGTCGATTTCCATCAATGGCCATCGAACTGCACTTACAGCGACCTTTTTCAAATTTGATTTGGACATAATTCCAAATCCAACCGTTAGATTTCAAATTTCTAACATTCGCTAGAAAGCTCTTTTCGATACGAACCCAACGGTTCCGGTTTTAGGAGAATCCGACGGTCAGATCTCCCGTAATGTCCATTTGAAATCAATGGTCGAAACTCGCGAACTGCCGCGGCGCGGCGCGTTCTATTCAGGCCATTATATTATATATATATAATATATATAATATATACTTCGTCGATTTCTATTTAAAACGAATATATAAATAGTTTTAAATTCGTTTCAAAAACAATTTCAACTTCCTTTTCAATTCAAATCAAAATTGAATTCTTCTTTATAAATTCGTTTTAAAATTCATTTCTATTAAATTCAAATTTCAATTCAATTTGAATTCATTTCAATTCGCTTTCAATTCAATTTGAATTCGTTTTCAATTCAATTCATTTCGAAATCGTTTTCAATTCAATTCATTTCGAAATCGTTTTCAATTCAATTCATTTCGAAATCGTTTTCAATTCAATTCATTTCGAAATCGTTTTCAATTCAATTCATTTCGAAATCGTTTTCAATTCAATTCATTTCGAAATCGTTTTCAATTCAATTCATTTTGAAATCGTTTTCAATTCAATTCATTTCGAAATCGTTCACGTCAAAATGGCGTCAATCTAATCAACACGGCTTCATATATTCCTTTATTTTCAAATATTCTATTCCAAATATTTCTTTTTCAAAATAGTTGTTATTATCAAAATATTTCGTTCAACACATGACCAATCTCAATGGATGAGTACTGTCAACACATGAACCTTTATTTTATAATAATCTTTATTTTTCAAATTGGAATGAGGCCCAATCAATTACCATATAAAGTTAATTATATGGATTTTCATACAACACATGTATAATAGCATTGAAAAATAATCAACCATCAACCAAAGTGCACTACACTGTATAAGCATCAAATATAGATATCTAACGCTTATAACAGCCTGTCAATCGATCGATCGACATATTTAATCAATCAGGATGAGTGAACTTCAAATTTCATCCCAACACCCGTGTGGGGTTTCAAACAATCAAACACAGATTTTATTTGTGCAGTTGGGTGATGTGTAAAATTTATCGACCCAATCAATGTCCTTCAAATAGGTGTACATAAACAAACCGTCTGGTTTGTAAATGAATATTTATTTTATTCACTTCACGTTAAAAATCATATTTTTAACGATAAAATATTTTATCTCAACATATGAATTCCTATTCAATTCATTTATTCAATAAAAATGATATTTTTATATTTTTCTAACATATTTTAGAAAATTTCGGCGGCATAACGGCACGATACTAGAAACGGGACAAGTCCTAGCCTTATCCCCAGTCTAGTGAAGGCCCACGCCATTCACACATCAATCAAATCAATTTCATTTCACCAAACAATTCAATTCAAACCAATTAGACTAACCAACTACACAACCAAACAATTTAACAAACAAGCCATCCATGGTCTGTGGATGACGGGTGTCGGGTGCTACTAAGCACCGTCTGCATCCTAGTATATATATATATATATATATATATATATATATATATAACTAGAAAAAGAGAATTTGAGTGAGAAGTTCTCACCGATAGCTATCCAAACATCTTGACTCTTCTTGGATATAAATCTTCTCCGTTCTTGCCTTTTTTGTCGCTTTCGCCCGTATTCACTACATATGTAAAAATCGAATTTTTTTACTTCGCTATTCAATATATAAAAATCATATTTTTATTTCGAAGTTCAATATATAAAAATCATATTTTTATCTCGAAGTTCAATATATAAAAATCATATTTTTATTTCGAAGTTCAATATATAAAAATATAATCTTTTCACTAATAAAAATCATAGCTTTTGTTAAATAAAAATCAAATCTTTTCAAATAAAAATTTCAATCTATTCGTATTATAAAATATAAACTTTTTCTAATGTTAAAGATCTAATATTTCATGAATCAAAAATCATAACTTTACTCTTCTAAAAATAGGATCTTTCATGAATTAAAAAGTGTATATTTCCTATCGTTAAAATCACATATTAATCACAACTTTTTATATATATATAAATCTGAGCTTTACACTCATAAAAATCTGAGCTTTTAAATCTATAAAAATCTGAGTTTTAAATCAATAAAAATATGAGTTTTAAATCAATAAAATCTGAGTTTTAAATCAATAAAAATATGAGTTTTAAATCAATAAAATCTGAGTTTTAAATCAATAAAATCTGAGTTTTAAATCAATAAAAATAAATAAAATAATGAAAAATACAAGGCTCACAGTTTTCGATTGAAGGAGGGGGGTTTTCTGACTGGTGGTCGGCGCTGGTGGTCGTTGGTGGTGAGGGGAGGCTGTTGTTAACTACTGGAAGGGAGGGTTTCTTCGTAGTGGCGCAGAGGAGGACGGGGAAGCTCGCAGGTGGTTGTCGGCGCAGTGGTGGCGCCTGGAAGGGGGGGTTTCTTCTCGGTTCTCGATTTGGGCATGGACGTGGGGTTCTTCGTGAGTTCGAATCAGGGAGGAGAAGGAGGAGAGGGTCGAAGGCAAGAGGGGGTGCGGAGGGGCGGTTGGCCTGAGCATGGCGATGGGCGCGGTGGACCAGAACGGGGCGGTGGCGGCTGGCTATCGATCGCTTTTCCTTCTTTTTTTTTTTTTTTTATAAATCGATTTTTAACGTTGACCAGAAGAGTAGAAAAGGGGAGAGGGGGTTTAAATAAATATATATAATAATTTAATATTATTATTTCGTTTCCATAAAAGTTGACCTTTTGTTTCGAACTCAGATTCAAACCCAATGACTGTCGCCCCTAGCTAAATACCCCCATTCCGAACACAATGGGATATGCCACGCAAGCCAATTTGGCCGTTACAATCAGTTTCCGTTCAAATTAAAATATAAATCACTGTATATTGAATTTGAACGCGCATTTCAATTTACCGGGGTCACCTACTAACTCGAAAAATTCCAGAAAAATATTTTCTAGCTTCGTATTGATGATACGGTCCTAACAAAACTGGTTTCGTCGGAATCCGAGGTCGTTTGCAAAATGTCTATTTTTAAGGGCCTGAATTCCATAGCGACTATTCAGAATTTTCAACTGGACATATCTTTTGATTCTCGCTACGAAATTTTGATTTTTCGGATTCGTTGGAAAGATATTATCAATTAGATCCTAATGTTTTTGGTTTCACTAAAATCCGGATTGTTTTGCACCCGGTACATTCAATTGAAGTTTGAAATCGAATTATCGAACTACCGCGCCATTTTCAATTCCTTTTATAATTATATATAATTATTTATATTCTAACGACGACGTATATAATATATACGTCGAATTATATTCAAAATAAATTTTCGTCGATATTATTTAAAATAATCCATTTAAATATTCAAAATTCCCTAAAATCGCCAAAATAAAGATTTCAAACTGGCTCGCATTTTCCGGGTTATTACAGTATATGACACTCGAAGTTTATAGTTCGGAGCTGTTCAAAAAGCAGGTCTGAAGTCAGCAATCCATATACTGTCTATTCACAATTTCCGACGAATTGGCGCATTCTTGGAAGGAAGCCCGCTAGGAAAAAGTTTTCCAGAATGGCGCGTTTGTGCTAAGAAAAAGAGTTTGTTGAAGATTGGAGCTCGTATGCAAATTTTGGAATTAGAACGGAAAATTGAGACGATGGAGAACGATAAAACAGAGACCGCATGATTGGATTCTTCAGTAAAAGTGTCAAGGAGATTGGTTTAGCTTGGGTGAGAACTCCTTCTCACTCAAACTGTATTTTATCGTGTTATCATGTATAAATTATCAGTGTAGGTTTATATCAGTTTTAATCATTATAAATTGTGTACGATGCTTGTTAGCTCACCTCCCTTGTCCACAGACCATGGACGATTTAATTGATTGTATTGTGTTTTGTTTATGATGTTGGAATGTTTAACATATTAAAATAATGTTAATAGTAATGTGATAGTGAAATTAAATTATAAATATCTATTTATAATTTAAACAGTAAAAATTGGCTAATTAGAAAAATAATTCAGACCGAATTAGAATTGGTTAAATTTGTTAACCGGTAATTTATTTAAATAAACGTTGTTGTTTGGAAACCCCACACGGGTCTGGAGATGATAATTTATTCACATCTCCCTTGAATTTAATTAGATGTCAATCGATTGATCGACATACTGTGATAAGCATTATTTAATTATTTAATGCTTATACATTTGTAAATTGCACTCTGGGCGTGAATTGACTATTTGATGATTATTTATAATTATTGTTGATCAATACATGTGACGTACGAAATCCATATAACTGAAATTATATGGTAATTGATTGAGTCGCATTCTGATTCAGAAATAATGAACATTTTTAAGAATATTATTCAGTGAATAATCAAAATATGATTTTGATGTCCGATATTGGATGGACACGAAAATATATAGAAATATGAAACCGGGTTAAGTATAGAAACGCCATTTTAACCCGAACGGGTTTATCAATCGATTTTATTCATTTTATAATGAATACGAAAAAGAAATGATTTCAAAATCGGATATTTTGAAAATATTATCATTTTAATATTATAATGATATGGAATATTCAATTTTGATTTAAAATTGAAAAATGAATTTGAAATCGTTTTGAAATGAATTTATAAAATGTTTTAAATGTAAATCAATGAAATATATATAATATATATTAAATAGCCCGAATAGAACACGTCGCGCAGCGACCGTTCCCGAATTTCGATCTTTAACTTCAAATTGATGTAATGGGAGATCCGACCATCGGATTCTCCTAGAACCGGAACCGTTGGGTTCATATCAAAAAGAGATTTCCAATGATAATAAGAGATTTGAAATCTAATGGTTAGATTTTAAAATATGTCCAAATCGATTTTGGAAAAGTTCATTGTAAATGTAGTTCGATGGCCGTATATGGAAACCAAATGAAATAGCGATATTAAAATTACTAAAAATATGGATAAATTTTATAAAATCATAATAAATGATTTGGAAAGATTTTGGGTGAAAAATTCCAAGTTTGAAAAGATAAAAATATATTTTTATCGAAATGAACTAGTTATTAACTAAAATAATAATCCAATGTTTTTAAATAAATAAATTAGATTAAATAATGGGTTTTAAAATAACCATAGTTTTCCATTGAGCAAATTGGAATGAATTTGAATGGAAATAATCTTCGGAATATTTTGATATTGGACTCAGTGATTATATGGATATTGTTGAGGAATTTGGAAGATATATATCGTTATCTCCAATACAATATTGGTTGGTTTTAGAATTTGATATCGAATATAAGCCGATATAATTTCTATTTAGAGCCTTGTATTAAATGTCAAATTGGATTTTGGGTTTGTCATGAATGATTTATTAAATAACACTATTCTTAAACCCATTTGAGAAAAGAACAAATCTATTAATTAAGATTTAGAGAATTTTACCAATTAAAATATATTTAATTGGAACTGAATAAAAGAATTTGATTTTGGGTTTGTCGTGAACAATGTTTTCAAATAACATTTTTTCTTTAACCCAATTAATAGCGAAGATATGATTTGGAATTTATAAATCTTTTTATAAAGGTTTAATGGAAATTTCCAAAGTAAAGTTGTAAACATCCGAACTTCCCCGGTCTCCGAAGAGAAGAGAAAGAACGGATTGCTTTGAGGAAAAGACGAATCAGAACACAAACAGAAGAACATTTCATTTCTTATTGCAACAATTTCATCAGAATACAAGAATATATAGAGTACGAATAAATATTACACATTTACTAAATATCAGAGATTTACAAGTTACAATGCAGCGGAAAATAATACAAAACACAACTGAAAAGAATATGCGGATACAGAGCTTTTCGAGTATCATTCCAGCTGTAAACTAGGGTTCTGTGAATATAAATCTGCAAAACCAAAACTACTATCTGCCGTGCGGAAAATAGGGGCACCCAGATTTTAGGTTAAAACAATAAACTGCAGGTCAGTCATGTGACTGGTGCGAGAACTAAAAAAGTTATTATCTGGGTTTTAAAGTAAGGTAAATCAAGGGACCATGCCGTATAACATGGGACGGGTTTCCTCCCAAGAATACCAGTGCGTAAAACAACAGTGCAATGCTAAATAAAGAACAATGAAGCTATTATAAGACTCAGGTCCCATCACACAATGCAACGCAAGACAGAGGTTAGAGTTTTTACCTTATAATAGCCAAGAAAGCTCGGTATGTGAAATTTCATCTTTTATTATTACTATAAGTGTATAGTGTCAAAACAATTTCAATCATAAGTATCAATCATAGATGGAATAAGTGCCCCATACCACTATGTCTCTATATATAGGTTTACATTTAAAACCGCAAAATGTCGTATTGGAAGTTGGATTTTTGTCTGTAAACCAAGGAAAGGGATGGTCCTTATCGCTACGAGATGCTCTAGCCCGCCCCTCAAGCAAGTACTTTATCAAGCCTTTAGATCGTCAGGGCCGGTCCACTCGATGTGGATTAAAATGCCTGACCACTGCGTTTCCCCGCACTATGGGGCGTAAACTAGTTATATCCCAACCAAACTATCGGCACCGGAATGACGATATAACCAAGGCGCCTCGCATTCCAACAACCACATGAGTTAAACTTGCTAGGTCTTATAAAACCACTGGCACCACTCCTAGCTAGAAGGAAACGCATGCCATCCCTGATGTCCTCTCCCGTTTCTGGTTCACACCGGGATGTGAGGCTCACGAATTTACGCTACACAAAGCTATGCTATATTAAAGCCGTGCTTTGATCATCAACCACAAGACTTTGCTTTTCAACAGAAGCCTTGATCACTGCATCTCAGCATGCCACATAGGCAATTCACGCCATGCAACTGACATCTATCAATCACATAGAATGAAATCCAATGTAGGACACACAGTCCATTTACAAGTTCGTCTTAGGTCTGAACAAAACCGGAGGCACCTTATTCCTCTCCCATATGTCCAATACAGGAGAGAGGCCCTCGCATATCCGGTCGATCTCCAAGTATGTCTGGACGATCACCATTTATTACCTTGTCTTGGGTGTACGGCCCAATCAAGACATCGGTAATCATCCAAACGATGTGAAAACCTCCGGTCTTCAACTACCATCTCCATCCTCTACACATCGTCGAATCATTTATTCAGAATGGGATAAACCCGGTCTTTCTGAATAACTCGCGTATATAATAAACAAGTGCTATAAAAACACAACATACACCTCCTTCCAATCCAGAATATTTCTTTATCCAAATATTCATAAACTTTGGGAAATGTTCCCATTAATTTTATCAAAGATAAATTCTTTAAATTTATTCTTTAATCTTCCCTTGGATATCATTTCAATCTAATTAAAGATTCATTAAAACTCCACTTGGTTTTAATCTTCCGAAAAATCAATATTAACGATTGTTTAACTTGGAAAATCATATCCTGTCTTTAACTGGGTTAAAGAACCAATGTCATTAGAAACACAGTTCATGAGAAACCCAAAAATCACATTCCATTCCATCAGCCTTTAAACGTAAATTAGCAAGTGAACAATTCCCTAAGTATTAACCCCGAAGGCCGAAACCAACATCAGATCAATACCCAGGAAACCATTCAACTTAACTAATCTCCAGTTAGTTTCTGATTTTCTTAACTCCATTGGGTCTAAGAACAGTATTATTAAAGATACCATTCACGACAACCCAAAATCTTATTCCTGTCTTTAACTGGGTTAAAGAACCAATGTCCTTTAAAAACACGATTCACGATAAACCCAAAATCACATTCCATTCCATCAGCCTTTAACCGCAAATTAGCAAGTGAACAACTCCTTGAGTATTAACCCCAAAGGCAAAAACCAACATCAGATTAATACCCTGGAAACCATTCAACTTAACTAATCTCCAGTTAGTTTCTGATTTTCTTAACTCCATTGGGTCTAAGAACAGTATTATTAAAGATACCATTCACGACAACCCAAAATCTTTTTCTTTTGTTAATCGGGTTAAAGAACAAGTATTATTTAAAACACCATTCACGATAAATACCAAAGACCAATTTCAACTCCATTCCAATTAAATGTCAATTAATTGGTATACTTCATTAAATCTAAATAAAAAGTTTTAATCTTTTCTCAGCTGGGTTCAAGAACAGTGTTATTGAAGACACCATTCACGACAAACCCAAAATCACATTTAATATTAAATACAAGGCTCTGTAGAGAAAATATATCAGCTTATATTCAATATCAAATTCTGGAATCAACAAATACCGTATTGGAATAATGATATATATATATATATCTTCCAAATTCCTCCACAATATCTGTACAATTACGGAATCCAATATTGAAATATTCTAAAGATAATTTCGATCCAAATCCATTCCAATTCATATATTGGAAATTCTGGTTATTTTAAAACCATTTCAAATCCAATTTATTTTATTTAAAAATACTGGATTATAATTCTAGTTCAAAACTAGTTCATTTTGATAAAATTTATTTTTATCCTTTCAAATATGGAATTTTTCATGCCAATTCTTTCCAAATCATTTGTTATGATTTTACACAAATTATTGATATTTTTAATAATTTTATCAAGGCCCGTACAGTCGATTTCCATAAACGGCCATCAAACTGCACTTACAGCGACCTTTTCCAAATTTGATTTGGACATAATTCCAAATCCAACCGTTCTGTTTCTAATTTCTTTTATTCTTTAGAAAGCTTTTTTTGATACGAACTCAACGGTTCCGGTTTTAGGAGAATCTGACGGTCGAATGTCCCGTAATATCCATTCGAAGTCAATGGTCGAAATTCACGAACTACCGCTGCGCGGCGCGTTCTATTCAGCCCATTATATTATATATAATATATATTCCATCGATTTCCATTTAAAACGTATTTTATAAATCGTTTTAAATTCATTTTCAAAACGATTTCAAATTCATATTCAATTTCAAATCAAAATTGAATATTCCATATCATCGATATATAAATGAAAGTATTTTCAAAACATTAGATTTTGAAATCAATTCCTTTTCGATATTCATTATAGAAATGAATAAAATCGATATAAATATCGTTCACGTCAAAAAGGCGTTAATCTAATCAACATTGCTTTATATATTTAAATATATTCGTGTCCATCCCAAATCGGACATCAAAATCAAATTTTGATCTTTTACTGGATATTATTTTTAAAATATTCATTAACTTTTAAAATATTCGTTATTTTAAATTATTCATTCTTTCTGAATTGGAATCAGACACAGTCAATTACCATATAATTTGATTATATGGATTTCATACGATACATATATACAACAACAGTGATAAATAATCGTCTATCATCCATAGTGCATTTTACAATGTATAAGCATTGAATATAAATATTTAACGCTTATAATAGTCTGTCAACAAATCGATTGACATACAACTAACTATTGGGATTAGTGTATGTCCAATATCATCCCAATACCCGTGTGGGGTTTCAATCAACAAATAATAAATTTTATTTGTGCAGTTGGGCGATGTGTAAAATTTATCGTCCCAATCCATATCAGTAAAATGGGCGTACATAAACAAATCGTCTGATTTGTAAATGAATATTTATTTTATTTATATACTCGTTAAAAATTATATTTTTAACGATAAAACATTTTATTCCATTCTACATCACATAATCAATTTTCACAATACAATCAAATCAAACAAGTCGTTCATGGTTTGTGGACAACGGGTGTCAGGTGCTGCTAATCACCGTCTGCATCCTAGTATATATTTTAACTAGAAAATAAAATTAAAACGAGAAGTTCTCACATTGATTTTCCACTCCGTCGGTGTTATTTCTGAATTACTGAAAGTTTGGTTTGAAATTTATCTGAATTTCCAACATGCACCGTTTTGACTCTAGTCTGTACCATGATGTAGATCTCGCTAAGACGAGTCCAACGCTTCCGAAATCTTCAATTTTCGTTCTCGTATGAAGAATTTATAGCCGTTAATACCTTGATTACGTTTATGAAGTAATTAATTGAATAATTAAATTACATTTTTTGCCTCTTCTTCAAAATCGCATCTTCCTCCTTCAGTAAATTGACCGCATCAAGCTCCATCGAGAAACCCACCTGCGCGCTGCTCCTCCTTGCGCCGGACATCAATCAGAGGCTATCACCTTGTAGCCCAGACCGTCCTCCTTCTCCGCCGACCACCACATGAACCTCGCAGCCCCCATCGCCTGGAAAAATGTGCCCAAAGGTTGCCACTTCACAGCACCGCCCTGGCCACCCCGTCCATCAGTAGATGATCACTGCCATACCCTCTTGAAGCCTGCGACGAGCTCTCAATTCTGCTTTCGGAAGTGATGATTTTTATTGAGTGGGCAGGAAGATCAGCGGCAAAGTTCCCTGGAGCAAATTTGGCCATCCGTTATTTGACCTGGCGGCTAGGGTTGGGGTTATTATAGAAAAAAAAATTTATATTTTATTATTTAACTCCATTTAATTCGAAAAATATTTGCTCGTTAATACTAACTACAAATCGAACCCAACGACTGTCGCCCCGAGCTAAATACCACCATTCCGGACACAATGGGACATGTTTCAAAAGCTAGTTCTAATGTTTTGACTGGTTTCTCTTCAAATTAAAATATAAAACATTCAATTTTAGATTTGAATGTACATTTTAATTTGTCGAGGCCACATACTGACTCTGAAAATTCCATAAAAAATATTTCTAGCTTAGTATTGATGATACAGTCCTAACAAAACTAATTTCATCAAATTTGAAGACCTTTTAAAAAATGGCCATTTTCTGGTGGATCCAAATTGACTGAAACTGTTGAAACACGTTTTCTTTTGCCACGCTCATATACTGATTCCAATAATTATGAAAATTGGAATCTAGCAATAACTTGACATTTCAGATCCAATAAAAGTGGTTTCATCCGAAACAGAGGTCGTTTGCATAATGGCTATTTTCAAGGGCTATATTTATTCCATAGCGACTATTCTGAATATTCAACTTGCCATAACTTTTGATTCCCGCAATGAAATTTCAATTTTTCTTATTCGTTAGAAAGATATTTTCAAATAGATTCTAATATTTCTAGTTTCATTAAAATCCGGTTTATTTTAAATCATGTACATTCATTTGAAATTTGAAATCGAATTTTCAAACTACAGTGCCATTTCCAATTCATTTTACAATTAAATTAAAATTATATTTTCTAACTTCGATTTAAATAAATATGTACATTCCAATTCTATTTAAAATAACTTTCTAGTCGTTATTATTTAAAATAAATCATTTTAAATATTCAAAATTCATTAAAATTGCCAAAAAAGAAATTTTAAATTGGTTTAGATTTTCCGGGTTATTACAATTTCCCCCACTTAAAATCTTTTCGTCCTCGAAAAGGAATGGAGCTGAAAGTTGTTTTACTAATCAACTCAACTTTCATTATTTTAATTATGGCTTATGTTCTTCAACTTTTCAGTTTCTAAGAACTTTTCAAATTTTTCAAAAATTTGGCTAACACCCTAAATTTTTGAAAACTTTCGCCATAACCTCCTTTGTACGGGAGCACCGGGAAAATCCCCAAACCGCCACACAGGCCTCTCCAATCAAAAAGAAAAAGAAATAGCCAAGCAGCTAGCCAATCAACTCATAAAATCATCAAAAACCCCAAGAAATACAATAAACATGTACTTATTTGTTGGGCAAACAATTTTTTTCCACTGCTTAGCTTCCCTTCTATGGACTGTTCAATGTATGTACATGTATATGCATGCAATTCCAAATAATTTTTCAATACAGTTCAATATTTGGTACAATTTGGTTATATGTACCGTTCTTTCACATGTTGATTTAAATAAATAATCACACACCACAATCATCAATCAATTAGTTGATTAACGTTTCAAATTCATAATTTTTATATACATAAAAATCCATTTTTGATGCAAAATCACAACAATCAGGTTCATTTTTGATGAAATATATAGATATCTCACTTTCGAAACACGAACATAAACTCTGATGATGTACGTACTACAGCGATCATCAGAACCATCTCCGGGCAACTAGAGTGTGATTTTATATCTCTCCAGTATATTAAAACTTCGTATACACATGGATCAGACGTATATGCAAAATCTTTATATACCTGATTGTCTAAATCAACATAAAAATAAGTATTCAAATACGAATAATAAAGTTTAAATTTTCAAAACAAAATTCGTTTTCATTTTTATTTAAAAATATCATTCTTCACACTCGTTCTAGGATACTATTGATCCTATCTCTAACGAGTCATTCTCATTGGATATTACTATTCCAATCTCTGATGAATTCTTTTGTTTGGTTCTAACATGTCTTGTTCTCCGAGCTTTGTAAACCAAAGCTCTGATACCAACTGTAAACACCCGAACTTCCCCGGTCTCTGAAGAGAAGAGAAAGAACGTATTGCTCTGAGGACAAGACGAATCAGAACACAAACAGAAGAATATTTCATTGCTTATTACAACAATTTCATCATAATACAAGAATATACAGAGTACGGATAATATTACACATTTACTAAATATTAGAGATTTACAAGTTACAATGCAGCGGAAAATAATACAAAATACAACTGAATAGATCATGCGGATACAGGGCTTTCCGAATATCATTCCAGCTGTAAACCAGGGTCCTGTGAATATAAATCTGCAAAACCAAAACTACTAGCTGTCCGTGTGGAAACTGGGGGCACCCAGAGTTTAGGTTAAAACAATAAACTCCAGGTCAGTCATG
The DNA here is from genome assembly GCA_030737875.1 of Allium sativum. Lineage (NCBI taxonomy): Eukaryota > Viridiplantae > Streptophyta > Magnoliopsida > Asparagales > Amaryllidaceae > Allium > Allium sativum. Next base: position 669,684,052 of record CM060909.1, on the reverse strand, counting down.
TGAAGGGTGTGAGAACTAAAACATTTATTATCTGGGTTTTAAAGTAAGGTAAACCAAGGGACCATGCCGTATAACACGGAACGGGTTTCCTCCCAAGAGTACCAGTGCATAAAACAACAGCGCAATGCTAAATAAAGAACAATGAAGCTACTATAAGACTCGGGTCCCATCACACAATGCAACGCAAGCCGGAGGATAGAGTCTTTACCTTATAATAGCCAAGAATGCTTGGTACGTGAAATTTCAACTTTTATTATTACTATAAGTGTATAGTGTTAAAACAATTTCAATCATAAGTATCAATCATAGACGGCATAAGTGCCCATACCACGATGTCGCCATATATAGGTTTACAATTAAAACCGCAAAATTTCGTATTGGAAGTTGGATTTCCATCTGTGAACCAAGGCAAGGGATTGTCCTTACCGCTTCGAGACGCTCTAGCCCACCCTTTAGGCAAGTACTTTGTCAAACCTTTGGACCTTCAGGGCCGGTCCACTCGATGTAGATTAAAATGCCTGAACACTGCGTTTCCCCACCCTATGGGGAGTAAACTGGTCATATCCTGACCAAAATATCGGCCCCAGAACGATGGATATAACCGAGGCGCCTTGCATTCCAACAACCACATGAGTCAAACTTGCCAGGGCTTGTAAAACCACTGACACCACTCCTAGCTAGAAGGAAACTCATGCCTTACTTAATGTCCTCTCCCATTTCTGGTTCACACTGGGGTATGAGGCTCGCGAATTAAAGCTACACAAAGCTATGCTATATTAAAGTTGTGCTTTGATCATTAACCACAAGATTCCGCTTTTCAATAGAAGCCTTGATAAATGCATATCAGCATGCTACACAGGCAATTCATGCCATGCAACTAACGTATATCAATCACACAGAATGAAATCCAATGTCGGACACACGGTCCATTTACAAGTTCGTCCTGGGTTTGAACGAAATCGGAGGCACCTTATTCCTCTCCTATATGTCCAATACAGGAGAGAGGCCCTCGCATATCCGGTCAATCTCCAAGTATGTCTGGACGATCACCACTTATTACCTTGTCGAGTGTATGGCCTAATCAAGACATCAGTAATCATCCAAACGATTTGAAGACCTCCAGTCTTCAACCACCGTCTTCATCCTCGACACATCGTCGAATCAGTTATTCAGAATGGGATAAACTCAGTCTTTCTGAATAACTCGCGTATATAATAAACAAGTGCTATAAAAACACAACATACGCCTCATTCTTGTAGTGACCCGAAATTCCGGTCCAATTTAAGCTGACCAAATAATACAAGTCCAACCCCAATTACACTGGAAAATCAGAAAACTAATAGAAAGAAGTTAGAGGGTGAAAAAAGATAAGATAGAACTTAGAACAGAAGAAAAAGAAGAACACAACATCAGAGTAACACGAACCTCACAGCGGAACGAATAACATATAATAGATAACATATCTTTGAAATATAAATCTGTATTTGAATATACATCATTATCAAAGTACAGCACTTACAACACAGCGGAAATAAACTATAGTTACATGATCCTGAAGCCTCCTGCTCCAGCTCTTCAAGTATCTGTAAATCCTGACTACTTGACTGCCCGTACAAAATAAGGCACCCAAGAGTTTAGGGAAAACAAAACAAAATAAACTCCGGGTCAGTCATGGGACTTGTGTGAGTAATACAGTTTAAAACAGTTTGAACAAGTAAACGATATCTCATAAGACCACACCGTATAACGGAACGGGTTTTTCCCTTATGAGAATCCAAAATATCTTTATATCAAAAACCTTTTGATATTATAATAATGTCTATCAACCAAAATATACTAATCATCTAGCAGAAATGCTTTCATCTCACGTTCTACATATATAGTATACAATCAAAACTGCAAGCACGTATTAGGTAATGGATTTCCAACTATGACAAGGTATGGAACCACCTTTCGCTAGTGTACCTCTAGAAAGGAATACACTGGGTTCAACAAGAACATCTTGCAACCCGGCCACACATGACCGACCACTCATTTCGCTTGAGTGTATCGAATGTATCTCTCCAACGGTTGGGATCAGCAACCGTTTCCCGAATGGGACCGCATCAACAATAGATTTTTAGAAGTAAATGAAACTCTAGATCAGGTGATTATACACCCTAATAGGTGCGACCTACATAGCCATGCTACCTGCCTGATTTCTGTCATTTATCGGTTGATGAGGCTTGAGGTTACGCTTTATCATCACATCAGATTCACTTCGAATGCCACATTGTCAGATCCATCGAAAATCACTAATTGACGTCTACAACAGTACATTACGTGTTAGCTAAAGAAGTTTCCTTCTCCGCTTCCACTCTTGGTACGGTTGAAGAAATCAATGTACGTGACCTTTCCGGAAATACTCTGTCAGACATTCATCCATACAAGTCATCCAGGAACAGGATGAACCGAAGGCACTATTCAGTACATCCATCTTAGGCACTGTTATCTAAGACTTATATAATAGCCCTTGCACTTTACTCTATCTTCAATTTTCTTTGGCATATATGATTCGCAACGCTTATGCCAATACGGAGTGGTTCTTTGGATAATAAGCCAACCAGTCTCTCCATATTAACAACGTTAAAATGGTCAAAAACTTCGATAGCCGGTGAGTTAACTATCAAAGAAAAATACGTGTGTAAACAATGATATTATTTCCAGATGGAAATTTCTATCAAATCAATCATCAATCATATATATATATATATATATATATATATATATATATATTCATGTGTTCCTTATTTTCTATGTTTAGAAAATATACGTTAACGCTGGAAAACATTTCCGTAACTTATTTACGTATCACTATTCTTCCACAACTATCAGTCTCTGATTGTAAACTAGTATAAGAACAATTCCCTAAGTACCAATCCCGAAGGTCGAAACCAACATCAGATAGACACTTAGGAAATCATTCAACTTAACAAGTCTCTAGTCAAATTCTGATTTAGCTTAACTCCATTTCCTAACTCCTTATACATGAACACTTCCTTTTCTAATTCATATTTCAAATTTCAATATTTGATTACGTTTCTGATTCTATTTGGAAAACATTTCCAAATTTTCTTTACTTGGAATTAAACAGATGTTTAAATCAACATCGCGACGACAACTCAAACCATTATACTTATTTACTAAAAACAATTAACCACTTTCAATCTCGAACCTTAACCATTTCTAAATTATAAACAAAGCCAATCAAGTTGGGGTATAACTACCTCTCAGACCTTAACTAAACAACATTTCAAATCTCGAAATAGGGTAAGTTCATCTATTAACCCTTTAACACTTCCTTACGTAACATCTCTTTCAAATAAATCTCTATTCGATAACTCTATCCTTCGAATAAACTATATTCGATTTATTCTATTCTTCGAATAAACTATATACGATTAACTCTATTCATCTAACTTTATTTGATTAACTCTATTGCATTACTCTATCGATTAACTCTATTGCATTCACTTTAATCAATTAACTCTATTCGATTAATTCTTTTTGATTTAACTCCTTTTTGATTAACTCCTTTCGAATAAACTATATTCGAATAACTCCTTTCTTCGAATAACTAATATTCGATATCTTCTTTCGAATAAACTATATTCGATATCTTCTTTTGAATAAACTATATTCGATTAACTCTATTCAATAAACTATATTCGATATCTTCTAACTGATTAAATCTAATTGATTAACCCTAACTGATTAACTCTAATTGATTAACCCTAACTGATTAACTCACTTCGACTAACTCCTATTGAATTAACTCCTTTGATTTTTTTTTCCTTTCCTATTTGTTTACTTAACATATAACTATTCCCTTTTCGATTCTACTTATTTAACCAATAAAAAATTCTTTTCTCTTTTCTATTAATTTAACAAATAAATATCTCTTTTGTCATTTCTATTTATTTTCTATAAATAAATGATCCTTTTAATTCTATTTATTTAATCCCTATAAATAAATAATCCTTTCATTTTTATTTATTCCCTAAATAAATATTTTCTTTATAGTATCCTTTGATTTTATAAATAAATTTCCATCTTATAAAATCCCTTGATTTTATAATATTTTCTCTTTAATAAATTCTAATTCATTTTATAAATGAATATCCCTTTTTATAAAATCCTTTGATTTTATAAATAAATTTCCTTTTCCATTCTATTTGTAAATGGTTTACAAATATCTCTCTTTCTATTTTATTTGTAATTATTTTACAAATATCCCTCTTTCTATTTGGTTTACAAATATCTTCCCTTATCCTTGTTTTACAAATAATTCCCTTTATATTTGTTTTACAAACAATTCCCTTTTAATTCCTTTTCAAAAATATTTATTTAACAAATAAATGATTTTTTTTTTATAAAATCCTTTGATTTTATAAATATTTCTTTTCAATATAACATTTGAAAATCTCCTTTACAACATTCCAGTATTTTTCATGGTATTTAAAATACCAAGTGACCATGATCGATATCGCTCAAACACACACAATCAACACAGATTATATCTCACATCATATATTACAATATATGAAACAAAACAGTATTTTATATATTGAGGAACCCAGTTGGGTCCCTCCAACCGTTTCCCTGCATCACAGATGTTAAACCATATAATTAACATCAACTTCATTTCAATATGAAATGTTCTGATAAAGAACATCAATATATATATTTAACGTTATATATATATATATATATATAATTTCAACTAACTGACTAGCAATTCAATCAACCAAATCAACACACAACAAATCAATAGATAATTATCAGTTCTAACAATACGTTATAAAAATATAACTGTTTAGAGTTGGTGAGTTTTACTCACATTTGCAGTTCATCGTTAAAGAACGATAAACTGTTTGTTTTGATTTGAATCAAACAACTTATTTCGCCATAAATTCAAATGAGCTCCAATCCACTCCCAACCAGCTCCATTGGGTAGTGTCCATCCATACGATCCTAACGGATCTTGTTTTGTCCAATTCTGACAACGTATAACGAAGTTATTGTATTAACCAGCTAATACACAATTTAAATTAAATAAACTTTGAATTAAATTCTAAATTGGGCTTACCCTTCCATTTTCGGCCCACCCCATTATTTAAAACCCGCTTCCCTTAATCCCTTATCTTTCCCAAGATTAAAATCTGATCACCTCCTGATAAAACAAAACCATCATTGACCTCTTCTTTGACCAACTCCCACCACTGCACCTGTCAACGACCGACTCCGCTGTTACCACCAACCGCTTCCTCCTCGCAAACCCTACCCAGTGGTCCCCTTTATCCCATGCTCGAGACCCCCCTCCGAAATCAACCAGTTTCCTCTCGACCGTGAATCTAGATGTCGGATTTGACCAGAGACCACCGGAGTTCCTTATTTCGACACCTCGGCTGCGCCTTGCCTCAACGAACACCCTGGTACCCTCGATTTTAACTCAAACTTCCCTCATCGAAATCGACCTGTAGCTTCACCATGCTACAGTAAAATGTCGCACCTCACCATAGATGACTGGAATCCTCCTCGTCGATGCCAACTGGTGCGCCTCGGGACCTCAGACGCCATGCCATCCTCACCTCAGCTAAGTTCCTCCCTGGTCGATGCCAAAGTCCAGCCATAGTCTCGCTGGTCAAAACTTCGAGCTCCTCAAAATGGTGCGCACCCTTCTTGAAGACCACTAGCATGAAGCTCTTTGCCCGACGATTACAACGAACTCGAAATCACTTGATTTCATTAACTAGAACTCAAGATTTTCTTGGATGAAGATTTTAAGAGAAGTGGCGGACTACTTTTGATTTACAGAAGAATGAAGTGTTCCGGTTTAGAGTTAAGTTAGTGTGTTATTTATAGGGACAACAAATATCTAGATATTTTGTAGAAGGAATATTCCCGGTATATTCTTCATCGTTAATTTACATTGAACATTTTATGCTCCTACGACCACTCGATCCGTCTGATGGTCACGAAAATTGATGCTCCACTATATTTCATATCTCAGACTCAATAAAATTGGTTTCGACGAATTCAGAAATCGTTTGCAAAACTGGCTATTTTTAAAGCTCTAAATAACCATTTTAAATATATAAATATATTTAAATATAATTAAATTAAATATTTAAAAATAAATGTTATCGTCTATATTCACAGTGGAATACCATACAGTTCAGAAAACCCTTATATGGATTTCTAACTTGATATTTCAAATCTGGGTCAACCCGATATTCGATTTATATTGAAATTTCTTTTTAAAATTTAAATAATTCCTTATAAATTATAAAGGAATTCTACAGTGACTTTTCTAAAATTTGAGTTGGACATAAATAAAAATCTACACAATTAAATCCTGATTTTCCTCTTCCATTAGAAAGATATACTCCACCAGCTCCACACGTTTCTTGTTTCACAGAAATCCGATTTAAAACAGACCCTGTATATTCAGTTGAAGTTCGAATCGCCAATTTACGAACTACAACGCCATTTCGAGCATGATTATAATTATATTATAATTTATTCGTTCAACTGTCGTTTATATAATATATTTGTTATTCAAATTCAATTCCAAACTGAATTATATACTCTGAATTGTCCAGTTCACACAATATTGTGAATTCTACTATTTCCGACTATTCTGGAATTTAAATATATTATTTAATTATTATTTTAATTAAATATTAATTATTGTTTAACTAAACGACCATTTAAATTCTCTAAACCACTCTTTAAATAATTAAATAAATTAATTATTATACCGCTGAAGATGCGGGCCATTACATTCTTCCCTTCTTAAAATAATTTCGTCCTCGAAATTGCTAAGTTAGAAAACAACTCTATTAGCTGGTCATAACTTATTTGTTCACTTCTTAACTTCAGTTTCCAACTGGACCAATTTAATTTCAATTAAATATTAATTAATTCTTATCAACGAAAATTTTCATAAATCCTGAAAATTTTCTTCCGCCTTAATTTTTTTTAAATTTTGCCAGCACCTCCTTTGTACTGGTCAATACGTCAAACCACCACTCGCCTCTCTGGGCCATCTCCATCCCAAAAGAAAATCAAACAGCCAAGCGGCTTGCCAATTCGGCTCATCAAAATCTCATACCATATGAAATATAAACTTGTACCTTTTTGTCGGGCATATCAACGCTATCACTTTCATATTCTATCAACTCAGCATATACCAATGTTATCCCAATCAAATTCTGATCAATTTATCCTCAACACGTCTATTCGCTTATATCAAAAGCAAATCCCATTTCAACTCAAGTTCAATTCTTGATTCCAAATCTTGACTTACCAAACCAATTCTGTTTCAACTTAACTGATTTCAATTAAATTCTAGCTTACTTTCACAAATTTCTATTTAAATTTGTTTTAATTCGAGGGAGTTTTAAATAACTTTGTTTTTCACCAATCAAATATTCCCTTTCGGAATCAAACAGCTTGTTTTTCTCAAAATAATTAAAAACTAAAATTTTGGTAGTAATCCGTCACTTAGAAACTCGAAAATGAACACCGATGATGCACCATCGGAATTTATCTCCCAGCGATCAAAGTAAGTTCAGTACTATATCACTTTTCAAAACTATTTCTTAAACCATTTCCATTTTGAAATCACTTCAAAATATCATTCCAATGTTTGCAAACAAATTTAAAATCTCCCAGGATCTTAAAATTCTCATATATTTAATTTATGTTCATCTACAAACACTTATTCAAACTTCCAGGTTTTAATTCCAATTCTGATTTGAATTCCAGATTTCATTCATTTGTTTCATATTTCTTTCTTATATGAATTCTAATTGGTTATTTACATAACCATTTCGCATTTTTATAATCTTACTCTGTTATAATAACAACCAATATATCCACTATATTATAATTTTGATATATATATCTTCTCTATATCAAAATATACCTTGGGTAAACTTATTTTAATTTACCCTCTTTTCAAAACATATCGTGTCGACCCATCGTATCCGAGTGTTTATAAACTCCTACCAATACAGTGGATCAAACTGATTGACCAGAACCCATAAACAACTCAACCAATGAATCTCCACAATATAAAACCACTTTATATCAAATTACAAATACGCACTCGTATATATACACTCAAACTCAATCTAGGGAATTACTAACCCTATCTCTACTGAGTCATGCCACAGAGCCAAGGTAATACTTAACCTTATGCTCTGACACCAATTGTAGTGACCCGAAATTTCGGTCCAATTTGAGCTGACCAAATAACACAAGTCCAACCCCAATTACACTGGAAAATTAGAAAACTAATAGAAAGAAGTTAGAGGGTGAGAAAAGATAAGATAGAACTTAGAACAGAAGAAAAAGAAGAACACAACATCAGAGTAACACGAACCTCACAGCGGAACGAATAACATAGAATAGATAACATATCTTTGAAATATAAATCTGTATTTGAATATACATCATTATCAAAGTACAACACTTACAACACAGCGGAAATAAACTATAGCTATATGATCCTGAAGCCTCCAGCTCCAGCTCTTCAAGTATCTGTAAATCCCGACTACTTGACTGCCCGTACAAAATTGGGCACCCAAGAGTTTAGGGAAAACAAAAAAAAAACTCCGGGTCAATCACTGGTGTGAGTAAAACAGTTTAAAACGGTTTGAACAACTAAATGATATCTCATAAGACCACGCCGTATAATGGAACAGGTTTTTCCCTTATGAGAATCCAAAATGTCTTTATATCAAAAACCTTTTGATATTATAATAATGTCTATCAACCACAATATACTAATCATCTAGCAGAAACGCTTTCATCTCACGTTCTACATATATAGTATACAATCAAAACCACAAGCACATATTGGGTAATGGATTTCCAACTATGACAAGGTATGGAACCACCTTTCGCTAGTGTACCTCTAGAAAGGAATACATTTGGTTCAACAAGAACATCTTGCAATCCGGCCACACATGACCGACCACTCATTTCGCTTGAGTATATCGAATGTATATCACCAACGGTTGGGATCAGCAATGGTTTCCCGAATGGGACAGCATCAACAATAGATTTTTAGAAGTAAATGAAACTCTAGATCAGGTGATTATACAACCTAATAGGCGCGACCTACATAGCCATACTACCTGCCCGATTTCTGTCATTTATCGGTTGATGAGGCTTGAGGTTACGCTTTATCATCACATCAGATTCACTTCGAATGCCACATTGTCAAATCCATCGAAAATCACTAATTGACGTCTACAACAGTACATTACGTGTTAGCTAAAGAAGTTTCCTTCTCCGCTTCCACTCTTGGTACGGTTGAAGAAATCAATGTATGTGACCTTTCTGGAAATACTCTGTCAGACATTCATCCATACAAGTCATCCAGGAACAGAATGAACCGAAGGCACTATTCAGTACATCCATCTTAGGCATTGTTATCAAAGACTTATACAATAGCCCATGCACTTTACTCCGTCTTCAATTTTCTTTGGCATATATGATTCGCAACGCTTATGTCAATACAGAGTGGTTCTTTGGATAATAATCCAACCGGTCTCTCCATATTAACAACGTTAAAATGGTCAAAAACTTCTATAGTCGGTGAGTTAACTATCAAAGAAAAATACGTGTGCAAACAACAATATTATTTCAAGATGGAAATTTCTATCAAATCAATCATCAATCATATATATATATATATATATATATATATATATATATATATTCATATGTTCCTTATTTTCTATGTTTAGAAAATATAAGTTAACAATGGAAAACATTTCCACAACTTATTTACGTATCACTATTCTTCCACAACTATCAGTCTCTGATTGTAAACTAGTATAAGAACAATTCCCTAAGTACCAATCCCGAAGGTCGAAACCAACATCAGATAGACACTTAGGAAGCCATTCAACTTAACAAGTCTCCAGTTCTGATTTAGCTTAACGCCATTTTTTAACTCCTTATACATTAACACTTCCTTTTCTAATTCATATTTCAAATTTCAATATTTCATTACGTTTCTGATTCTATTTGGAAAACATTTCCAAATTTTCTTTACTTGGAATTAAACAGATGTTTAAATCAACATCGCGACGACAACTCAAACCACTATACTTATTTACTAAAAACACTTAACCACTTTCAATCTCGAACCTTAACCATTTCTAAATTAAAAACGAAGCCAATCAAGTTGGGGTATAACTACCTCTCAGACCTTAAATGAACAACATTTCAAATCTCGAAATAGGGTAAGTTCATCTTTTAACCCTTTAACACTTCCTTACGTAACTTCTCTTTCAAATAAATCTCTATTCGATAACTCTATCCTTCGAATAAACTATATTCGATTTATTCTATTCTTCGAATAAACTATATTCGATTAACTCTATTCAATTAACTTTATTTGATTAACTCTATTGCATTACTCTATCGATTAACTCTATTGCGTTCACTTTAATCGATTAACTCTATTCGATTAATTCTTTTCGATTTAACTCCTTTCGAATAAACTATATTCGAATAACTCCTTTCTTTGAATAACTAATATTCGATATCTTCTTTCGAATAACCTATATTCGATATCTTCTTTCGTATAAACTATATTCGATTAACTCTATTCAATTAACTATATTCGATATCTTCTAACTGATTAACTCTAACTGGTTTAACTCTAACTGATTAAATCTAATTGATTAACCCTAACTGATTAACTCTAATTGATTAACCCTAACTGATTAACTCTAATTGATTAACCCTAACTGATTAACTCACTTCAACTAACTCCTATTGAATTAACTCCTTTGATTTTTTTCCTTTCCTATTTGTTTACTTAACAGATAACTATTCCCTTTTCAATTCTACTTATTTAACCAATAAAAAATTCTTTTCTCTTTTCTATTTATTTAACAAATAAATATCTCTTTTGTCTTTTCTATTTATTTTCTATAAATAAATGATCCTTTTTAATTCTATTTATTTATTCCCTATAAATAAATAATCCTTTCATTTTTATTTATTCCCTACAAAATATTCCTCTTTATAATATCCTTTGATTTTATAAATAATTTTCCATCTTATAAAATCCCTTGATTTTATAATATTTTCTCTTTAATAAATTCTAATTCATTTTATAAATGAATATCCCTTTTTATAAAATCCTTTGATTTTATAAATAAATTTCCTTTTCCATTCTATTTGTAAATGGTTTACAAATATCTCTCTTTCTATTTTATTTGTAATTATTTTACAAATATCCCTCTTTCTATTTGGTTTACAAATATCTTCCCTTATCCTTGTTTTACAAATAATTCCCTTTATATTTGTTTTACAAACAATTCCCTTTTAATTCCTTTTCACAAATATTTATTTAATAAGTAAATATTTCTTTTTATAAAATCCTTTGATTTTATAAATATTTCTTTTCAATATAACATTTGAAAATATCCTTTACAACATTCCAGTATTTTTCACGGTATTTAAAATACCAAGTGACCATGATCGATATCATTCAAACACACACAATCAACACAGATTATATCTCACATCATATATTACAATATATGAAACAAAACAGTATTTTATATATTGTGGAACCCAGTTGGGTCCCTCCAACCTGTTTCCCTATAGATGTTAAACCATATAATTAACATCAACTTCATTTCAATATGAAATGTTCTGATAAACAACATCAATATAAATATTTAACGGTTTATATATATATATATATATATATATAATTTCAACTAACTGATTAGCAGTTCAATCAACCAAATCAACACACAGCAAATCAACAGATAATTATCAGTTCTAACAATACGTTATAAAAATATAATTGTTCAGAGTTGGTGAGTTTTACTCACATTTGCAGTTCATCGTTAAAGAACAATAAACTGTTTGTTTTGATTTGAATCAAACAACTTATTTCGCCATAAATTTAAACGAGCTCCAATCCACTCCTAGTCAGCTCCATTGGGTAGTGTCCGTCAATACGATCCTAACGGATCTTGTTTTGTACAATTCTGACAAAGTATGACAAAGTATGACGAAGTTATTGCATTAATCAGTTAATACACAATTTAAATTAAATAAACTTTGAATTAAATTCTAAATTGGGCTTACCCTTCCATTTTCGGCACACCCCATTATTTAAAACCCGCTTCCCTTAATCCCTTGTCTTTCCCAAAGAAAAAAATCCGATCCCCTCCTGATAAAACAAAACCATCGTTGTCCTCTTCTTTGACCAACTCCCACCACCGCACCTGCCAACGACCGACTCCGCCGTTACCAGCAACCGCTTCCTCCTCGAAAACCCTACCCAGTGGTTCCCTTTATCCCATGCTCGAGACTCCCCTCCGAAATCAACCAATTTCCTCTCGACCGTGAATCTAGATGTCGGATTTGACCAGAGACCACCGGAGTTCCTTATTCCGACACCCCGGTTGCGCCTTGCCTCCACGAACACCCTGGAACCCTCGATTTTAACTCAAACTTCCCTCATCGAAATCAACCTGTAGCTTCACCATGCTACAGTAAAATGTCGCACCTCACCATAGATGACCGGAATCCTCCTCGTCGATGCCAACTGGTGCGCCTCGTGACCTCAGATGCCATGCCATCCTCACCTCAGCTCAGTTCCTCCCAGGTCGACGCCAAAGTCCAGCCATAGTCTCGCTGGTCAAAACTTCGAGCTCCTCAAAATGGTGCGCACCCTTCTTGAAGACCACAAGCATGAAGCTCTTTGCCCGACGATTACAACGAACTTGAAATCACTTAATTTCATTAACTAGAACTCAAGATTTTCTTGGATGAAGATTTTAAGAGAAGTGGGGGCCTACTTTTGATTTATAGAAGAACGAAGTGTTTAGGTTTAGAGTTAAGTTAGTGTGTTATTTATAGGGTGAACAAATATCTAGATATTTTATAGAAGGAATATTCCTGGTATATTCTTCATCGTTAATTTACATTGAACATTTTATGCTCCTACGACCACTCGATCCGTCTGATGGTCACGAAAATTGATGCTCCACTATATTTCATATCTCGGACTCAATAAAATTGATTTCGAAGAATTCCGAAATGGTTTGCAAAACTGGCTATTTTTAAAGCTCTAAATAACCATTTTAAATATATAAATATATTTAAATAAAATTAAATTAAATATTTAAAAATAAATATTATCGTCTATATTCATAGTGGAATACCATACAGTTCAGAAAACCCTTATATGGATTTCTAACTCGATATTTCAAATCTGAGTCGACCCGATATTCGATTTATATTGAAATTTCTTTTTAAAATATAAATAATTCCTTTATAAATTATAAAGGAATTCCACAACGACTTTTCTAAAATTTGATTTGGCCATAAATCAAAATCTACACGACGAAATCCCGATTTTTCTCTTCCACTAGAAAGATATACTCCACCAGTCCCACACGTTTCTTATTTCACAGAAATCCGATTTAAAACAGACCATGTATATTCAGTTGAAGTTCGAATCGCCAATTTACGAACTGCAGTGCCATTTCGAGCTCGATTATAATTATATTATAATTTATTCGTTCAACTGTCGTTTATATAATATATTCGTTATTCAAATTCAATTCCAAACTGAATTATATACTTTGAATTGTCTAGTTCACACAATATTGTGAATTCTACTATTTCCGACTATTCTGGAATTTAAATATATTATTTAATTATTATTTTAATTAAATGTTCGTTATTGTTTAACTAAACGACCATTTAAATTCTCTAAACCACTCCTTAAATAATTAAATAAATTAATTATAATACCGCTGAAGATGCGAGTCATTACAATTCCAATCCAGAATATTTCTTTATCCAAATATTCATAAACTTTGGGAAAGGTTCCCATTAATTTTATCAAAGATAAATTCTTTAAATTTATTCTTTAATCTTCCTTTAGATGTCATTTCAATCTAATTAAAGTATCATTAAAATTTGACTTGGTTTTAATCTTCCCAAAAATCAACATTATCGATTGTTTATCTTGGGAAATCATATCCTGTCTTTAACTGGGTTAAAGAACCAATTTCACTTAAAAACGGTTGACGATAAACCCAAAAATCACATTACATTCCATCAGCCTTTAACCGTAAATTAGCAAGTGAACAATTCCCTAAGTATTAACCCCGAAGGCCGAAACCAACATCAGATCAATACCCAGAAAACCATTCATCTTAACTAATCTCCAGTTAGTTTCTGATTTTCTTAACTCCATTGGGTCTAAGAACAGTATTATTAAAGATACCATTCACGACAACCCAAAATCTTATTCCTGTCTTTTACTGGGTTAAAGAACCAATGTCCTTTAAAACACGATTCACGATAAACCCAAAATCACATTCCATTCCATCAGCCTTTAACCGTAAATTTTCCCTAAGTATTAACCCCGAAGGCCGAAACCAACATCAGATCAATACCCAGGAAACCATTCAACTCAACTAACCTCCAGTTAGTTTCTAATTTTCTTAACTCCATTGGGTCTAAGAACAGTATTATTAAAGATACCATTCACAACTACCCAAAATCTTATTCCTTTGTTAATCGGGTTAAAGAACGACTGTTATTTAAAACACCATTCACGATAAACCCCAAAGACCAATTTCAATTCCATTCCAATTAATTGTAAATTAATTGGTATACTTCATTAAATCTAAATAAAAAGTTTTAATCTTTTCTCAAATAGGTTCAAGAACAGTGTTTCACGACAAACCCAAAATCACATTTAATATTAAATACAAGGCATTAAAGAGAAAATATATCGTCTTATATTCAATATCAAATTCTGGAATCAACAAATACCGTATTGGAATAATGATATATATATCTTCCAAATTCCTCCATAATATCCGTATAATAACGGAATCCAATATCGAAATATTCCGAAGATAATTTCTGTTCAAATCCATTCAATTCATATATTGGAAATTCCGGTTATTTTTAAAACCATTTCAAATCCAACTTATTTTATTTAAAAGTATTGAATTATAATTCTAGTTTGAAACAAGTTCATTTCGATAATAATATATTTTTATCTTTTCAAATACGGAATTTTTCATCCCAATTCTTTACAAATCATTTGTTATGATTTTACACAAATTACTGATATTTTTAATAATTTTATCAAGGCCCGTACAGTCGATTTCCATAATCGGCCATTGAACTGCACTTACATCGACCTTTTCCAAATTTGATTTGGATGTAATCCCAAATTCAACCGTTAGATTTCTAAATTTTTGTATTTGTTAGAAAGCTCTTTTCGATACGAACCCAACGTTCCGGTTTTAGAAGAATCTGACGATCGGATCTCCCGTAATATCCATTCGAAGTCAATGGTCGAAATTCGTGAACTGCCGCTGCGCGGCGCGTTCTATTCAGTCCATTATATTATATATATAATATACATTTCATCGATTTCCATTTAAAACGTATTTTATAAATCGTTTTAAATTCATTTTCAAAATGATTTCAACTTCATATTCAATTTCAAATCAAAATTGAATATTCCATATCATCGATATATAAATGATAGTATTTTCAAAACATTAGATTTTGAAATCAATTCATTTCCGATATTCATTATAGAAATGAATAAAATCAATATAAATATCGTTCACGTCAAAATGCGTTAATCTAATCAACACGGCTTTATATATTTAAATATATTCATGTCCATCCCAAATTGGACATCAAAATCAAATTTGGATCTTTTACTGAATATTATTTTAAAAATATTCATTAATTTTTAAAATATTCGTTATTTTAAAATATTCATTCTTTCTGAAATGGAATCAGACACAGTCAATTACCATATAATTTGATTATATGGATTTCATACGATACATGTATACAACAACAATGATAAATAATCATCCATCATCCAGAGTGCATTCTACACTGTAAAAGCATTAAATATAAATATTTAATGCTTATAACAGTCTGTCAACCAATCGATTGACATACAACTAACTATTGGGATTAGTGTATGTCAAATATCATACCAATATCCGTGTGGGGTTTCATTCAACAAATAATGAATTTTATTTGTGCAGTTGGGCGATGTATAAAATTTATCGTCCCAATCCATATCAGTAAAATGGGTGTACATAATCAAACCATCTAATCTGTAAATGAATATTTATTTTATTCATATACCCATTAAAAATTATATTTTTAACGATAAAACATTTTATTCCATTCCATATCACACAATCTATTTTCACAACACAATCAAATCAAACAAGTCAGGTGCTAGGTGCTACTAAGCACCGTCTGCATCCTAGTATATATTTTAACTAGAAAATAAAATTAAAGTGAGAAGTTCTCACATTGGTTTTCCACTCCGTCAGTGTTATTTCTGAATTTCTGAACAGTTTGGTTTGAAATTTATCTGAATTTCCAACATGCACCATTTTGACTTTAGTCTATTCCATGATGTAGATCTCGCTGAGACGAGTCCAACGCTTCTGAAATCTTCAAACTTCGTTCTCGTATGAAGAAGTTAGAGCCGTTAATACCTTGATTATGTTTATGAAGTAATTAATTGAATAATTAAATTACATTTTTGCCCCCTCGTCAAAATCGCATCTTCCTCCTTCAGTAAATTGACCACATCAAGCTCCATCGAGAAACCCACATGCGCGCTGCTCCTCCTTGCGCTGGACCTCAACCAGAGGCCATCACCTTGTAGCCCAGACCGTCCTCCTTCTCTGTCGACCTACACATGAACCTCGCAGCCCTATCGCCTGGAAAAACACACCCAAAAGTTGCCACTTCACGGCGCCGCCCTGGCCACCCCGTCCATCAATAGATGATCACTGCCATACCCTCTTGAAGCATGCGACGAGCTCTCCAATCTTCTTTCGGAAGTGACGTTTTTTATTGAGTGGGTAGGGAGATCGGCGGCAAAGTTCCTTGGAGCAAATTTTGCCATCCGTTATTTGACCTGGCGGATAGGGTTTAAAGGGTTGGGGTTATTATAGAAAAATATTTTATATTTTATTATTTAACTCCATTTAATTTGAAAAATATTTGCTCGCTGATACTAACTCCAAATCGAACCCAACGACTTCCATCCCTAGATAAATACCCCCATTCCGGACACAATGGGATATGTTTCATAAGCTAGTTCTAATGTTTTGACCAGTTTCTCTTCAAATTAAAATATAAAACATTCAATTTTAGATTTGAACGTATATTTTAATTTGCTGGGGCCACATACTGACTCTGAAAATTCCAGAAAAATTATTTCTTGCTTAGTATTGACGATATAGTCCTAACAAAACTAATTTCGTCAAATTTGAAGACCGTTTGAAAAATGGCCATTTTCTGGTGGATCCCAATTGACTGAAACTGTTGAAACACGTTTTCTTTTACCACGCTCACATATTGATTCCAATAATTATGAAAGTTGGAATCTAGCAATAACTTGACATTTCAGATCCAACAAAAGTGGTTTCATCGAAAACGGAGTTCGTTTGCAAAATGGCTATTTTCAAGGGATATATTATTCCATAGCGACTATTCTGAATATTCAACTTGCCATAACTTTTGATTTCCGCTATGAAATTTCAAAATTTCTTATTCATTAGAAAGATATTTTCAAATAGATTCTAATATTTCTGGTTCCATTAAAATACGGTTTATTTTGAATCATGTACGTTCATTTGAAATTTAAAATCGAATTTTCAAACTACAGCGTCATTTCCAATTCATTTTATAATTAAATTAAAATTATATTTTCTAATTTCGATTTAAATAGATATATACATTCCAATTCTATTCAAAATAAATTTCTGGTCGTTATTATTTAAAATAAATCATTTTAAATATTCGAAATTCATTAAAATTGCCAAAATAAAAATTTTAAATTGGTTCAGATTTTCCGGGTTATTACAAAAGTTTTCCAATTTAATAGATTAAATTGGAATTGAATGGAATTCGATTTGGTAATAATCGAGTCGAACTTCTAAGAATGAAGACCATTATTATATTTGGAATTTAAAAGGCTTAGTCTGATACGAGAATTTATATCGATAATACGCTGTTATGATTTCCGTGCAGATTCCATTTTGATGGAAGATGATTTTGGGTTTATCGTGAACGATGTTTTAAAGGACATTTGTTCTTTAATCCTGTTAAAGAAGGGGATTATTTCCTAAATTTAAATAATCATTAAATAATGATTTTTGGAGATTAAAACTAAGCGATGTTTTAATGAATCTTTAATTAGATCGAAAAGTTAATATGGTAATTAAATTTGCCAAATTTGAGAAATGATCGAGTATGGAGTACCGACAATTTTACTCCACACGGTAGTTGAATCTTTAACTAGATTTGAACGAGAAACGGTAATTAAATTTACTGATAACACCGTGGTTGTTAGGTACGGAAAACTGCCAGTTTTGCTCCATGGGATGAATAAGTTGGGATTGGGATAATAAAATAAATGATTAATTCGGTAAGGTTCGCTAATCCCGACTAGTTAATTAACCTTAATTTGGTTTAAGAGGTGAAAAGATAAAATCAAATCTTTTGAAATGATATCCAAAGGTAGATTAAAGAATAAATTTCAAAGTATTTTTCTTTGATAAAATTTACGGGAACCTTTCCCCAAAGATGTGAATATTTGAATAAAATAATATTCTGAATTGGAAGGAGGCTATGATGTGTTTTTATAGCAATTGACTATTGATTATAAAATATGTGAGTTATTCAGAAAGACCGGGTTTATCCCATTCTGAATAACAGATACGACGACTAAAAGTCGACGATGAAGACGATGGTTGAAGACCAGAGTTCTTCACATAGTTTGGATGATTACTGATGTCTTGATTGGGTTGTACACCCAAGACAAGGTAATAAGTGGTGATCATCCAGACGTACTTGGGGATCGATCGGATATGTGAGGACCTCTCTCCTGTATTAGACATATGGGACGAGGAATAAGGTGCCTCCAGTTTCGTTCAGACCCCGAACGGACTTGTAAATGGATGTGTGTATGACATTGGATTTCATTCTATGTTGATTGATTTCTATTAAATATATATCTATTTGGTGACGGAGAATTTATTCTCTTGCTTAACACCCTTTTCTAAAATGTCTGAGCTTAGAGGTCATATATTGATAGACATCAGTTGTATGGCGTGAATTGTCAGTGTGGCATGCTAAGAAGCAAATGATCAAGGCTTTTGTTGAAAAGCAGAGTCTTGCGGTTGATGACCAAAGAACGGCTTTAAGTAGCATAGCTTTGTGTATAGCGTTAATTCGCGAGCCTCACTCCCGGTATGAGTCAAAAACGGGATAGTGACTGCAGGAAGTGCGCGACGTTTCTTTCTATCTAGGAGTGGTGTCATGGTATGGAGCTCAGACATTTTTACTTATGTGGATGACGGAATGAGGCACCTCGGATATTGAGTCCTTAGTGGCTCAGAGATAGGTCCGATAGGACCAGGAAACGTGTGTTCAGGAATAATTAATCCACTAAAGTAAGTGGGGACTGGCCCTAAAGATCCAGGGTTCACTACGGCGGATCCTGAGGCATTTGCTAGAGTGTCTCGAATCGGTGAGGAGTCATCCCTTGGCTCGACTCATAGATGGAAATCTAATTTCCAACACGCGACTTTTCGGTTTTAGTTGTAAAACTAGTATGGTGACATGATATATGGTACCCATGCCGTTTATGATTGATACATTTATATTTGAAATTGTTTCGACAGTATGCACTTATAGTAATATCAAAATGATTTGTTTTAAATGTACCAAGCATGTTTGGCTATCATAAGGAAAACTCTATCTTCCGGCTTGCGTTGCAATGTGTGACGGGACCTGAGTCTTATAATAGCTTCATTTTTCAAAAAGCATTGCGTTGTTTTATGTCTTAAACTAATATTCATGTAAAGTAAACCCGTTTCGTGTTATACGGCATGGTTCCCTGATTTCCCAACTTTTAAAGTAAAGATTAAATAACTGTTTTAGTTCTCACACCAGTCCCATGACTGACTCAGAATTTATTATTTCTACCTAAACTCCGGGTGCCCATATTTTCCACACGGGCATCTAGTAGTTTTTGGTTTTGCAGATTTTTATTTAACAGGATCCTGGATTACAGCTGGAGATATATTAGGAAAGCTTTGTATCCGTATATCTCTTTTAGTTGTGTCAGTTGTTATTTTCCGCTATGCATTATATTTATGTATTGTATTTTCCGCTGCTATGTATTTCAATCTCTGATATTTGTATTTCGGTTGTGCATATTATTTATTTATTCTCTGATATTCTTATATTCTAATATAAATTGTAGTAAAAGAAATGAAATGTTCTATTGTTTGTGTTCTGATGGGTCGTGTTCTCAAAGCAATCCGGGCTTTCCCGTAAGGGGAAGTTTGGGTCGTTTCATTGTAGTATCAAAGGTTTGGTTTTACAAAGCTCGAGAACAAGACAAGTTAGAACCCAACAAAAGAATTCATCAGAGATAGGATTAGTAACATCCTATGAGAATAACTCGTTAGAGATAGGATCAGTAGAATCTTAGAATGAGTTTGAAGAGTGTTGTTTATTAAAAACAAATTGATTTGAAAAATTATACTTTATTATACGTATTTGAGTATTTTATTTTATATTGATTTGGACTATCGAGTATAAGGAGATCTTAAATATACGCGTAATTAACGTGTATTCGAAGTCTCCAATATAGTTGGTAGATATAGAATCACACTCTAGTCGCTTGGAGATGATTCTGATGATAGTACATACATCATCAGTATCTATGTTCGAGTTTCGAAAGTGGGAAATGATTCCAATTGACTGGTGACAGAACCAAAATTTAGTTAGATTTTATTGTTTGTGATTTGACATTGAAATATGATTTTTTTTTAAGTATATATAAAAAATTATGTATGTTAGAAAAGCTAATCAACTAATTGATTGTTGGTTGTGATGTTTGATAATTATTTCAACTAATTTAAAAATATTAGAATGATCAAACCAATATGTGAATGGAAGGAAAATTTAGCCAAATTGAATTAATATTGAACTGAATTGAAAATTTATTAGAATTGCATATATGTACATGTGTATATAATGAACAGGTCATAACATGGACGCTAAGAAGAAGAATAAAATTGTATGCCCAACAAATAGGTACATGTTTATTTTATTTCTTGGGTTTTGATAATTTTATGAGCAGATTGGCAAGCCGCTTGGCTTTTTCTTTTTCTTTTTTGATTAATGAGGGCCTTGTGAGGCAAGTTGTGTGTGATAACCCCGAACCCCCGTAGTATGAAAGCAAAGATAATCATTGGAATATAACACATAAACAATAACAGCAAAACAGAATATAGAATTACAGCATATAATATACATCAAATTACACTGGAAATAATATATCATCAGAGTTACACAGCATAATAGGATCATACTTAGTACATAATACAGTTTTCAACTTAATATAAAATGTCTACAGCGGAATCAAACATTATATACTAAATGAAGTCTGAACAGCATAATAGAAATGATAAGATCCATCTTTAGCTCCATAGCTATCCAGAATGAGTCTCCTAAAAACCTGAATATAAGGCTGCTCATGCGGGAAAGAGGGCACCCGAGTTTGCAAAGTGAAATAAACTACGAGTCAGTCATGGGACTGGTATGAGAAATCTTACTTAACCTATTTAATAATAGGTCTAATCACAGGACCATGCCGCTAACGCGGAACGGGTTTACTCCATTGGATCGCCAGTGCATAAATAAAGTAAATCGTTAAACAACGCAATGCTTTTTAGAAAAATGAAACCATTATAAGACTCAAGTCCCATCACATAATGCAACGCAAACCGGAGGATAGAGTTTTATCTTATAATGGTAAAAAATGCTTGATACGATAAAACGGATTGATATTATTATTAGTGTATATATATTTCAAAAACATTTCAATCATAATGTATCAATCATAGACGACATATCTACCATACACTATGTCGCCAAATATAGGTTTACAATCAAAACCGTATGGTGCCGTATTGGAAGTTGGATTTCCATCATGAACCAAGGCAAGGGATCGTCCTTACTGAATTCGAGACACTCTAGCCCGTGCCTCAGGACTCAGACTCAGGTGAGGCCTTGCGAGCCACAGGGCCAGTCCACAATAATGTTAGTGGATTATAACTCCTAAACAATACGTTTCCCTGCCCTATGGGGCGTAAATAAAGAACCACTAAAGACTCCAATCCGAGGTACCTCACTTTCCATCATTTACATAAGTAAAAATGTCTGGGCTCCATACCATGACACCACTTCTAGCTAGAAAGAAAAGCACGTTCTCCCTGGATCCTTCTCCCGTTTCTGGTTCATATTCGGGTGTGAGACTCGTGAACCAACGCTATACACAAAGCTATGCTAAATAAAGCTATGATTGATCATCAACCATAAGGCTCTGCTTTCAATAATAAGCCTTGATCGTTTGCATCTTGGCATGCCACATTGACAATTCATGCCAAGCGACTGATGTCTACCAATATATAACCTCTAAGCTCGTACGTCTCAGAGAAGGTGTTAAGCAAGAGAATAAATTCTCCACCACCAAACAGATATATATTAAATAGAAATCAATCAGCACAGAATAAAATCCAATGTCATACATACATCCATTTACAAGTCCGTTCTGGGTCCGAACGAAACCAAAGACACCTTATTCCTTGTCCCGTATGTCCAATATGGAAGAGAGGCTCTCACATATTTGGACAGTCAACAAGTACGTCCGGACAACTACCACTGTAACCCCTTCCTGGTAGCAACTCCAATCAAAAGCATCAATAGTCATCCAAGATCTCTGGTCTTCAATCACCGTCTTCAAATCTTCGACTTCCAATCATCTTATAATTATTTGAAATGAGAGTTAACTCAAACTTTTCAAATAATTCTCAAACATATATAATTTAAATCGTTTCTTTTCATTTCATATCGTTTTATTATATTTTATAACGATTTATCGCTATTTTTATTTATTTAAAACTAGCCATCTTCAATTTAACGACGCTTCAGGTCATTACATGGCCCTGACGTTGTTTTCATCAAAGTTTGATTTACACATTTCTCAAAATCTAACTGTTGGATCATAGCGAATTTTATATCGTTTGAAAGATTTTTCCAAATCGAACCCAACGGTTCCAGTTTTGGAAAAATCTGATGGTCGGATCTTTTGGTATAATCGTTTGAAGTTACGTTTCCAAATCGTGAACTGCATCTGCGCGATTTGTTTTATTTTAATTTATATTTATATTTATACAATTAATTCATTCGATGATTTCAAACCATTTTCACTTTAACATTGATTTCTTTTAAATATGAAATCATATATTTTATTAAAAAAATGAAATTTTTTAATGTCATAAACATTTTGATTTCAACATTGATTCCATTTATATATGAAATCATATATTATATTAAAAAAATGACATTTTTAATGTCATAAACATTTTCATTTCAACAATGATTTCTTTTATATATGATATCATATATTATATTAAAAAAATGAAATTTTAATGTTAACACGTTTTTTTTCAACATTGAATCTTTTATATGAAATCATATATTATATTAAAAAATGAAATTTTTAATGTCATAAACATTTTCATTTCAAAATTGATTTCTTTTATGTATGAAATCATATATATAATATTAAAAAAATGAAAATTTTAGTGTCATAAACATTTTCATTTCAACATTGATTTCTTTTATATATGAAATCATATATTACATTAGAAAAATGAAATTTTAATGTAAACACATTTTTTTTCAACATTGAATCTTTTATATGAAATCATACTAACATTAAAAATGTAATTTTAATGTTAATACATTTTATTCAAACTTGAATGTCTCAACTTTCACTCTTACATAAAAATGTGATTTTTATGTTAATACCATTTTATTCAAAACTTGTATATTTTAATGATTCTATCTTACATTAAAAAGAAAATCTAATCTTTTTTAATCATTCATCTATTACATTAAAAATGTAATCTTTTTATTTAATCTTTTATTACATGGAAAATGTAATCCTTTTTATTTAATCTTGTATTACACGGAAAATGTAATCTTTTTATTTATTCTTGTATTACATGAAAATTTGTAATCTTTTTCTTCATGTTCTCATTTTTATATAACAATGGTCATTTTTAATGTTTCATTTACAATAAAAATGTAAATTTCAAAGGGAATACATGTTTATATAACAATGGTCATTTTTAATGTTTCATTTACAATAAAAATTTAAATTTGAAAGTGAATACATTTTTATATAACAATGGTCATTTTTAATGTTTCATTTACATTAGAAATGATATTTTCAATATGAAAATTTTTATTATTGCAATGGCTATTTTTAAAAGGTTCATTTACATAAAAATGTAAATTTCAATGTAAAACATTTTTATTATAACAATGTTTATTTTTAATGTTTCATATACATTAAAAATGTAAAATACAATCTGAATATATTTTTATTTAACAATGTTATTTTTTTAATGTTTCATTACATTAGAAATGTATATTTCAATATAAACACATTTTTTTATAACAATGTCTATTTTTAATGTTGCATTACATCAAAAATGTATATTTCAATATAAACACATTTTTTTTTATAACAATGTCTATTTTTAATGTTGCATTACATTAAAAATGTATATTTCAATATAAACACATTTTTTATAACAATGTCTATTTTTAATGTTGCATTACATTAATAATTTATATTTCAATATAAACACATTTTTTATATCAATGTCTATTTTTAATGTTGTATTACATTAAAAATGTATATTTCAATATAAACACATTTTTTTATAACAATGTCTATTTTTAATGTTGCATTACAATAAAATTGTATATTTCAAAATAAACACATTTTTTTATAACAATGTCTATTTTTAATGTTGCATTACATTAAAAATGTATATTTCAATATAAACACTTTTTTTATAACAATGTCTATTTTTAATTTTATATACAATAAAAATCTAATTTTTATTGTTCAAACAATTTTATATCATAACATGAATATTTCATAAAACACAAATATTTCAAAAAAATTCGGTAGCATAACGGCAGGTAATTAAAACCGGCACCGTCCCTAGTACGGATCCTCACGCTAATAAGGCCTCGTGGCAATACAAGGGTTTTATTTTCCTAATACAATTTTTTTTTCTATACAATGAATTTTCCACAAACACAAATAATTTTGTTTCAATCCACAATCAATCAACCACAAACATAATCCATTTCACACACAATACAATCAAGTCATCCATGGTCTGTGGACGACGGGTGTCGGGAGTTTCTAAACTCCATATGCAATCTAATATAATTTTATTTATTTAATTTGGATTCAGAAATCTCACATCGCTTTTTATTTCTTCCAAAATTGTAGAATGCTTCAAAAATTCTGCGGTCTCTTCTGAAATGTAGATCTCAAATTTAGAGTGCCGATGCTTCTTGTTTCATCAGATTTCGACATCGTATCAAAAAGTTGTGTATTTTCAAAGGTTCACGATAATTTTAAAGTAAATTAATATAATAATTAAATAAAAAGGTTAATCTTCTTCATCAAAAACAAAGCCGACAGTATTTTTACTTTGATCGAAACCTAGGTCTTGATTTCATTTGAAATTTGCAGCACTTGAGGTCGATCGGGTTGCACGACGTGGAGGGGCTAGGAAGGGCGCACCTACGCGCGGTGGTGGGGCGCACTTCGATGGCCGGAGGTGATCTCGGCGGCGGTGGAAAGATGTGGACTTTGAGGGCTCTGAACTTCGAGGATTTTGAATGATAAAACCCGAGACCAGTATGGATTTGAAAAACACACTCCCCTCTCCAATATTCCCTGAAGGATTGAATGATTTTGATGTGAGGATCGAGATTTTTTAAGGGAGGAAGGTTGGAGCGGTGATGGCCATTAAATGATAAGGGTGGCGGTTGGGAAATTTGATTAGGGTTATAATGAATATTTTAATATATATACATATATATATATATTATTTAATTATAATTTTAAATCTACAAGTCATTTGTTTATCGGCCCAGAATCCAAACGAGGCCCAATGACTGTCGCTGCTAGCTAATTACCCCTATTCCAGACATAATGGGCTAAGTATCATCAGCCCATTCAACTGTTTCAGTCGACTTTTCTTTAAATTAAACAATAAAACATTTTATTATTTAATTTGATCTTACATTTTAATTTACCGGGGCCACAGACTGACTCCAAAATTTCCCGAAAAATAAATCTAGTTACGTTTTGACGATATGGTCCGAAAAAAATTAATTTCATTGAATTTGGAGACCGTTTGAAAAATGGCCATTTTCTGGTCGATCCAAATTGACAAAACACATTTTCTTTTGCCATGCTCACATATTAATTCGAAAAATTATGAAAATTGGAATCTTGCAATAATTTGACATTCCGGATCCAACCAGGGTGGTTTCGTCGAAAACGGAGGTCGTTTGCAAAATAGCTATTTATACGGGCTATATTTTATATTAAATTCCATAGCGACTATTTTGATTATTCAACTGACCATAACTCTTTATTCCCACTATGAAATTTCAATTTTTCAGATTCATTGGAAAGATATTATTAAATAGATTTAAATATTTTAGGTGTCACTAAAATCCGATTTATTTTGCATCCTGTACACTCGGTCGAAGTTCAAATTCAAATTTTCAAACTACTGCGCTATTTCTAACTCCTTTTAAAATTAAAATAAATATATTCGTTCTAACTTCGATTTAAATAAAATTTTAATTGTTATTATTTAAAATAAATTATTTTAAATATTTAAAACTCAATAAAATAGCCAAAATAAAAAATTTAAATTGGTTCTGATTTTCCGGGTTGTTACAATCTCCCCTACTTAAAAACTTTTTGTAACGACCCAGAAAATCTGAACCAATTTAAAATTTTTAAATTGGCTAAAATAATGGATTTTAAATATTTAAAATAAATATTTTAAATAAATATTTTAAATAATGGCGATGAAAACTGAGTTTGAATCGACAATTGAAAACGAATATAATTAATTATAATTATAAACAAGGCCTGAAATGGCGCTGCAGTTTCAAAAATTGAATTCAAACTTTGTCGGACTGTACCGGGTGCAGAACAATCCGGATTTTAGTTAAACCAAAAATATTTAAATCTGTTAGGGAATACCTTTCCAACGAATCTGACAAATCAAAATTTGATAGCGGGAATCAAAAGATATGTCCAGTTGAAAATTCTGAATAGTCGCTATGGAATTCAGGCCCTTAAAAATGGACATTTTGCAAACGACCTCGGATTTCGATGAAACCACTTTTGTTGGATCCGCAGTGTCAAGTTATTGTTAGGTTTCAAATTTCATAATTTTTCGAATCAATATGTGAGCGTGGCAAAGGAAAACGCGTTTGACCAGTTTCAGTTGATTTTAATCGACTGGAAATTGGCCATTTTTCAAACGGTCTCAGAATTTGACGAAACTAGTTTTGCTAGGACCGTATCATCAATACGAAGCTAGAAAATATTTTTCTGGAATTTTTAGAGTTAGTATGTGACCCCGGTAATTTGAAATGTACGTTTAAAATTCAATATAGTGATTTAAATGTAAATTCAACGGAAACTGATTGTAACGATTGAATCAGCTTGCGATACATATCCCATTGTGTCCGGAATGGGGGTAAAACGCTATGGACGACAGGCGGTGGGCCTCGTTTAGAGGTCGTATGTAAAAGTCAACTTTTTGCAAAATTAAATAATTAAATAAATATATTTTATATAAACCCCCCCCCCCCCACCACCCCTATTCCCTCTTCTCTCTCCACTTCGAGCAGAAATAAAAAAAAACCTAAATCTAAATCGCGTCGTGCCTCTTGGGAGCCACCACCACGCCGTCGTCGTCCAACCCTCCCCGCGCCTCCATCTCCTCCTTTCCGATCCTTCTCCTCCCTCCTTGCCCTCTCCGCTCGACGACCACGAACACGAACCCCAAGCACCCCAGACCCGACGCCACCGTTCGTTCCACCACCTCGGGGAACTCCTGCCGCCGAGCCTCGCCGTCACCCCACCCCTTTCTTCGAAGATAAAAGTAAGTTGTTTTATTTTATTTTATTTTTATTTTTATCTGAAAATTTCGATTTTAAAGTTTAAAACTGATTTTTTTGAAAAATTTAAAACTGATTTTTTGAAAAGTTTAAAACTGATCTTTAAAAGGTTTAAAAACTGATGTTATTTGAAAAAAAAAGGAAAAGATTTAAACTTTAAAAAGAAAAAGATTTAAACTTTAAAAAGAAAAAGATTAGAACTTTAAAAAGAAAAAGATTTGAACTGGGATAGAAAGATCAGATTTTTTAGAAAAGAAAAGATCATATTTTTAAAATAGAAAAGACGGAATTTTTATTAAGTAGAAGAAGTAAGATATGATTTTTATATTTTTAAAGTAATAAAAATATAATTTTTACATCATAGGAATATTAAAAATATAATCTTTATTTTTGAAAAGGCGGAATCTATATTTTTAAAATTCGATTTTTGTATATTGAATAACATAGTAAAAATTCGATTTTTACATATGTGGAGAATACGGGCAACGAAAGCGACAAAAGGCGAGATTGGCGAAGATTTCTATAAAGGAAGAGTCGTAGTATTGGATAGCTATTGGTGAGAATTTCTCACTCTTCAATTTCTTTTTCTAGCCATATATATATATGTGTGGAAATAAAAGTGAATTGCTATATAAAAAAAAATATATATATATATATATACGCCCCTCGTCCACAAACCATGGACGATATTTATTGATTGAAATTGTTGAGAAAATTGATTGATAGCGAATGATTGTTTGGGATTGGTTGTGGTTGATATTGATTGATTGTGGTTGAAAAATACCCGTTTGTGGTCGAGAAATATTTGGTTGAAACCACATAGGATTAGTTTGTGGAAATGAAATAAATATATATACATGCCGCCTGCGTGCGAACTAGATGCATGATCCCCATTGTCAAAAACCGCGAGGTTTTAAGGTAGAGCGAGGAGCCGTACTAGGGACGGTCCCGGTTTTAACTACCCTGCCGTTATGCTGCCGAAATTTTGAATAATATTCGTGTGTTTGAATTATTTTCATATGCTTAAACTATATTTATTCATTGAATAAAAAACCTTCATGTGTTGAATTGATATTCATTCGTTGATTAGAAATTCATGTGTTGAATGGTATTCATATTTTGAAATAAATTGTTTGATAATAAAAATCACATTTTTATCTATATATAGAAACTATAGAAAACATTCATGTGTTGAATTGATATTCATTCGTTGATTAGAAATTCATGTGTTGAATGGTGTTCATATTTTGAAATAAATTGTTTGATAATAAAAATCACATTTTTATCTATATATAGAAACTATAGAAAACATTCATGTGTTGAATTGATATTCATTCGTTGATTAGAAATTCATGTGTTGAATGGTATTCATATTTTGAAATAAATTGTTTGATAATAAAAATCACATTTTTATCTATATATAGAAACTATAGAAAACATTCATGTGTTGAATTGATATTCATTCGTTGATTAGAAATTCATGTGTTGAATGGTATTCATATTTTGAAATAAATTGTTTGATAATAAAAATCACATTTTTATCTATATATAGAAACTATAGAAAACATTCATGTGTTGAATTGATATTCATTCGTTGATTAGAAATTCATGTGTTGAATGGTATTCATATTTTGAAATAAATTGTTTGATAATAAAAATCACATTTTTATCTATATATAGAAACTGTAGAAAACATTCATGTGTTGAATTGATTTTCATTCGTTGATTAGAAATTCATGTGTTGAATGGTATTCATATTTTGAAATAAATTGTATGATAATAAAAATCACATTTTTATCTATATATAGAAACTATAGAAAACATTCATGTGTTGAATTGATATTCATTCGTTGATTAGAAATTCATGTGTTGAATGGTATTCATATTTTGAAACAAATTGTTTGATAATAAAAATCACCTTTTATCTATATATATAAAATCCTATTTTTGTCACCTATATGAACGATATAGAAAAATAGTGTTTTGAAATGAATTGTTTTACAATAAAAATCACATTTTTATTGTATGCATGAATCGTTGAAATGTGAAGTGTTAAAAATAGCCACTTGTTCAAAATAAACATATATGAGTTGAAATATTCATTAATTAGCTAATGAAATGATTTGCACCTATGTATGTAACATTAGAATGAATGGTGTTTTTAAACCAAATAGAAATCAAATATGATGTTGAATAGAAAATGATAAATGATAGGAACTGTATATATATGTACATGCATATTCATTGAACAGGTTATAGTAAAGGGGCTAGAGAAGAGGAATAAAATTTTGTGCCCGACAAATAGGTACACATTTACTTTTTTGTTTGGGTGATGATTTTATGAGCCTGTTAGCTAGCCGCTTGGCTTTTTCTTTTTCTTTTTGAGATTAGAAGGACCGGGAAAGCTATTTGCAATTTCCCGATGCTCCCGGTGCAAGGGAGGTTATGGCGAAATTTTCCAAAAATTTAAGGCGTTAGTGAAATATTTGAAGTGAAAACGATATTGAAATCATTGAATGAACTATATTTATATAATTATATAAATATAAATAAAATTAAAACGAAACGTGGCCATGCAGTTCGCATTTTGGAACCGTGATTTCAAACAACTAGTATGGGGAATCCGACCATTGGATTTTCCCGAAACCTCAACCGTCGGGTTCGCCTTGGAATAATCTTTCCAACGGCACCAACCTTGTAAAAATCCAACGGTTGGATTGTCTGGAATGTTTAATTCAAATCTGAAGAAAAACAGCGCCAGAAGCGATTATATTTATATATATATAAATATGATTATATATTTAATCGAATAACGACGCTGCAGTTCGTATTTTGAAATCAAAATTTCAAACGATTGTACCAGGAGATCCGACCGTCGGATTTTCCCGAAAGAACCGTTGGATTCGTTTTGAAAAGACCTTTCTAATGATGTAAATTTTGTGAAGATCCAACGGTTAGATTTTCAGATATGTGTAAATCAAATCTGAAGAAAAACAGCGCCACGGCCGCGTTATGGCCCGAAGCGTCGTTTTGAATCAATGGGCTATTTTAAAATAAATAAAAATAGCGATAAATCATTATAAAGTACCATAAACAATATGGAGTGGAAATAAATTGAATTTGCTTGATTTATGTTGTATTTGATGGTTGAATGTGTTTGGTGTGAAAATTACATTAAAGAACAATATTGGTGTTGTCGAATAATTTAACCGTTGAAATAAATTGATTTGAAATTCTAAATATACGTGAATTATTTGAAAAGGCCGAGTTAATTCTCATTTCGAATAATTGACCGACGATTGAAATTCGAAGATGAAGACGGTGGTCGAAGACCGGAGATCTTCACCTCGTTTGGATGGTAACCGAGGTCCTGATTGGGAGGCATCCCGAAATATGGATAATGAATGGTGATCGTCCAGACGTACGTGGTGATCGATGGGTTTGCGAGGTATTTAGTGCCTCCGGTTTCGTTCAGACCCGGAACGGACTTGTAAATGGACCGTGTGTCTGACATTGGATTTTATTCTGTGTTGATTGATCTCTATTAAATATACATCTGTTTGGCGGCGGAGAATTTATTCTTTTTCTTAACGCCCTTCTCTGAGACGCACGAGCTCAGAGGTTGTATATCGATGGACATCAGTCGCATGGCATGAATTGCCTGTGTGGCATGCTAAGATGCAGTGATCAGGGCTTCTGTTGAAAAGCAAAGTCTTGTGGTAATGATCAAAGCACCGCCTGTGTAGCGTAGCTTTGTGTATAACGTGAATTCGCGAGCCTCACACCTCGGTACGAACCTAAAACGGGAGAGGACATCAGGGAGGGCATGCGTTTCTTTCTAGCTAGGGTGGTGTCAGTGACCTACCAGCCCTGACATTTATATACTTTTCACCTATGTGGTTGTTGCTGTTGCGAGGCGCCTCGGTTTGATCGGACGATCCGGGTCCGATGGAGTCATTCGTTGGCTCGTTGACGCCCCAAAGGGCGGGGAAACGCAGTGTTCAGGAATTTTAATCCACATCGGTGGACCGGCCCTGACGATCCAAGGGCCCACCTGTGTCTGGGTCCTGGGACACGGGCTAGAGCGTCTCGAAGTCGGTAAGGACTATCTTTTGCCTTGGTTCATGACGGAAATCCAATTTCCAAATACGACATCGTGCGGTTTTGATTGTATACCTATATATGGCGACATAGTGGTATGGGGCATTAATGCCGTCTATGATTGATAGTTATGATTTGAAATTGTTTTCAAAACATATTGACACTAGCAATAATATCAAATGCCTTTGTTTTGTTCGTATCAAGCATATTTTGACCGTTATAAGGTAAAACTCTATCCTCCGGTTTGCGTTGCATTGTGTGATGGGAATTGAGTCTTATAACGGTTTCATTTTTATAAAAAGCATAGCGATGTTTAAAAGAAAGATTTGTTTTAAAGCACTGGCAATCCAATGGAGTAAACCCGTTCCATGAAAGTGGCGTGGTCCTGTGATTAGCCAAACTATATATGTGTTGAATAGATTTCTCATACCGGTCCCATGACTGACTCGTAGTTTGTTTCACTTTCAAACTCGGGTGCCCCTTTTCCACACGGGCAGCCTTGTATTCAGGTTTAGCTGGTTCTTTCTGGATAGCTGGAGCTGAAGATGGATTCTATCATTTATCTCTTTTTATGCTGTTCAGCTCCTATTGTACATATTTCGTTTATTTCCGCTGTAGACATTTATGTATAGCTGAACTGTATTTGTACTAAGTAAGATCCTGTATACTGTGTAACTCTGATGATTACTTTTATCCAGTATATTCTATTGTTCATTATCTGGTGTATTTATTTGATTTTGTTCTGCTATTTTCTGTTTCTGTGTTATATTCCAAATATAACCCTTGTCTCCGTGAGAACGGGATTTCGGGTCGTCTCAATGTGGTATCAGAGCTTTGGTTAAGCTTAGTTCTGGAATATAACATTTGAACGAACTCGTCAGGAATAGAACCATTAGTGTTCTAGGACGGGTAACTCCATACAGATAGGATCAGTAATATCCTAGTATGAGTAAAGCAGGATGAAATTACACCTCGGTAGACACATTTACATTCAAGTATTTGTCTCTATATTTTC
Source organism: Allium sativum (assembly GCA_030737875.1). NCBI lineage: Eukaryota > Viridiplantae > Streptophyta > Magnoliopsida > Asparagales > Amaryllidaceae > Allium > Allium sativum. The sequence goes on along the minus strand of CM060909.1, from coordinate 669,650,718 downwards.
AAATATCTTTTCCGTTGACCTGACACTTTGTCTGCTAATTGCAGACGTACTAGAAAATGAGTGACAGGAACAGAAGAAGTAATCGTATGGCTCGACCAGCTAATGAGCCAGTTGTGCTCCCGCAGCCAGAATCCGATATAGAAGTTCTATTCAAGAGATTTCGAAATCTTGGTGGATCGCCATTCTTAGGCAAGGAGTCCATTATGGAAACACAAGCTTGGATTCGTTCTGCAGAGAAAATATTTGAGGGTTTAAAGCTGAGAGACGATCAGAAAAGATTACTGGCGTCTTGGGCACTCAAAAAAGAAGCTTTGTTTTGGTGGGATTCAGTCATCAAAGATAATCCAGAAGGTGATATCACCTGGGACAGATTCAAAGTGATTTTCTTAGAAAGATTTACTCCTCCCGAAGCAACCGAGAGATTATGTGATGAATTTTCTTATCTAATACAAGGTGACATGACCATTCCCGAATATCATAAGAAATTCAACGAACTTCCTCACTTTGCTCCTCATCTAATTCAAAATCCGAAGAGGAAAAATATGAGATTTATTCACGGGCTTCAAAGGAAATACCAGAATAAAGTATTGGGGCATGTGAAGCTTCCTTTTTCTGAAATGATATATATGGCCTATCAGTATGAAGATCTCCATAAGAAAGGAATGTTGCGCGACGAAGAAGAAGCCTGTTCTAGTGACAAAACAGAGTCAGAAACTGATATTCCTGAAGCCAGTAAGAGGTCTGAGGTCAATAAGAAGCCCAGTGCCAAGAGAAAAAGGGCTAGATCTGAAAAGGAACCTGCCACGACTTCCGTATGCAATAACTGCCATCAAAAGGGGCATTTGTCGATAAATTGTGGGCCCTTAAAGAAATGAAGCAAGGGTGGATTCAAACCCGGTGGGAAGACTCGAGAAGGTAGGAAATGCCGGAAGTGCCATCAAGCTGGTCATATTGAGAAAAACTGCCCGTTATTCAGAAAGCCTGAAATAGTTCAAGTAAATGAAGTAGCAGAAACTTCTGAGCCCTCAGCTGGCCAAGAAAGGGCTGATGTTTTAGAAGGCATGCTAACTGTAAAAAACATTCCAGTTAAAGTACTGTTTGACACAGGCGCGCGCGTCACGAAGTTTCATTTCCAAAGAGGCAGCTAAGAAGTTGGATTTGAATTTGAAGAAGCTCAAAGAGCCAATGACTGTCCGAAATCCAGTTGGAGGTTCCATCAATCTCAGTTGGGTTTGTGCAGTACCCGTCTCTTTTTCTTGCTATAAATTCCCTATTATCTCTGTCGTCATGAATTTTGATGAATTCGATCTTATTTTGGGATTGGATTGATTAACCAAATATGAAGCAGAGGTTAGATGCGCCGAGAGAGTTGTTAGAGCTAAGATTAAATCAGGGAGTTATATAACCATACCGTGTGAAGGTCAGAATGCTAATAGAAAAGACTTCTGGGCAGCTCTAAATGTTTCTCCGGACCAAATAGAAAATATCCCTGAAGTCGCAGAGAATATTCCTGACCTCATCAAAGATATTCCTGTCGTCAAGAACTATGCGGATGTGTTCGAAGAAGTTGTTCGCTTACCTCCGCAAAGAGAAATAGATTTCAAAATTGCTTTAATTCCCAATGCAAGGCCAGTAGTTCACGCTATTCGAAAAAATGTCTTTGAAAGAGAAGGAGGAATTAGACAATCAAACAAGACAGTTAGTATGGAAGGGTCTTATCAGGCCTAGTTTCTCTGATTGGGGAGCAGCAGTGGTGTTTGTCCCAAAATCTGACGGTACTCTACGTCTATGTGTGGATTATCGTGATCTGAACAAACAGACAATAAAGAACAAATATCCATTGCCGCGAATAGATGATTTGTTGGATCGATTAAATGGAGCACAAGTATTTTCACGAATGGACCTAGCTACAGGCTTCCATCAACTTCGAATTGCCGAAGAGTGTGTTCCAATGACAGCGTTCAGAGGCCCCGACTTATTCTACGAGTGGTTAGTAATGCCGTTCGGCTTATGTAACGCTCCTGCTTACTTCGTCGATCTAATGAACAGAGTATTCAGAGGAGTATTGAATAAATTTGTTCTGGTTTTTATTGATGATATTCTAATCTTCTCTAAATCAAAAGCCGAACATGAAAAGCATCTGGAACAGATTTTGGAAATTCTAAGACGGAATGTATTAAAAGCCAAATTTTCCAAATGTATCTTCTGGCAAGATGAAGTAAAATTTCTAGGCCACGTCGTATCAAAAGAAGGAATTGCTGTGGATCCAAGTAAAATCACGGCTATTCAAAATTGGAAACAGCCCAGTACTCCCACTGAAGTCCGCATTTTTCTCGGATTGGCTAGCTATTACCGGAAGTTCGTTAAAGACTTTTCGAAGATATTTGGTCATTTAACGAAGCTTACAAAGAAGCACTCTAAATTCAAATGGACTCCATAAAGTGAGGAGGCTTTTGAAGAGCTAAAGTTAAGACTAACAACTGCTCCAGTGTTAACCACCATCGATGGCAATCAGGATTTAAAAGTCTGGACTGATGCTTCTAGAGAAGGCCTTGGCGCAGTGTTAATGCAAAGGGGCCAAGTGATTGCTTATGCTAGCCGTCAACTGAAGCCACACGAGAAAAACTATGTAACTCATGATCTTGAGTTATTGGTTATTGTGTTCGCTTTGAAAATCTGGAGACACTATCTTTTGGGTGAGAGATTTGAACTGTTTACAGATCACCAGTCGTTAAAGTATATGTTCACTCAGAAGGACTTGAACTTGAGGCAGCAACGTTGGCTGGAGTTTCTTGCAGCATATGACTTTGAAATTATATACACTCCAGGAAAAGCCAATGTCGTGGCTGATGCGTTAAGCAGAAAGAATGTAATGATCGCCAGCTTTATTATCACAACATCCTTGATTGTCAAAATATCTATTCTTCAGAAGGAGGATAACTTTATTAAGGATATGATCAAGAGGATTCAGAAAGGCGAACCCTCGTGTTTTCAAATAAATAACGACGAGACCTTGAGGTTGAAAGGAAGGATTTGTGTTCCTGACATCCCAGAGTTAAAAAGGGAAGTGCTAGACGAGTGTCACAAGTCCAAGCTGAGTATCCATCCTGGCATGGCCAAAATGTATAACGATCTCAAACGAACATTCTGGTGGAAGGCTATGAAAAGGGACGTTTCAATATACGGTAGCCGATGCCCTACTTGCCAGCTAGTCAAAAGCGACCAACAGAAATTGGCTGGATTGTTACAACCGCTGGAAGTTCCTGGTTGGAAGTAGGAACATATTTCTATGGATTTCATTGATGGTCTGCCCAGAACCAGAAAAGGTAATGACAGTATTTGGGTGATCGTAGATCGCTTCACGAAGACCGCCCATTTCATACCTGTCAGATCAAACAGAACTGCTCAGAGTCTGGCGCAGATTTACTTCAGGGAAATAGTTAGACTACATGGAGTGCCGCTCAGTATAGTCAGTGATAGAGATACAATATTCACTAGCAAATTCTGGGAAGCATTTCAAGTCGAGCTGGGAACGAAGTTAAACCTAAGCACCGCTTATCATCCTCAGACAGACGGTCAGACTGAGAGGGTGAATCGCATTTTAGAAGATCTATTGCGGGCTTGTGTTCTAGATTTCGGTGGATCATGGGAAGACCATCTGCATTTGGCTGAATTCTCTTATAACAACAGCTACCAGGCGAGTCTGAAAATGTCGCCATTCGAAGCATTGTATGGTAGACCGTGCCGATCTCCTGCTTGTTGGATCGAGCCTGGAAATAGACTTGTGTTGGGTCCCGATATGATTCGAGAAGCTGCCGACAAAGTCGATTTTATTAAGAAACGATTACTCGCCGCTCAAAGCCAACAAAAGAGCTATGCCGATAGAAGAAGAAGAGATATATCCTTTGAAGTTGGTGACTACGTATATTTGAAAGTATCGCCGATGAGAGGAGTTATCCGTTTTGGTAAAACTGGAAAGTTAGCACCCAAATTCATAGGTCCGTTTCCTATTCTGGAACGGATCGGAACTCTCGCTTACAGGGTCAAACTGCCTGATTGGTTGCCTGGAGTTCATGATGTATTTCATATATCTCAACTTCGAAAGCACGTTCATGATCCAGACTTGATCGTGGAAGAAGCAGCTCAACAAGACATTGAAATTACTCCAGAATTAGCCGTGAGACGTGAGCCGCTAAAGATTATCGGCAAAGAAACCAAAGAGCTGAGGAACAAGAAGGTTCACTTAGTCAAAGTGCAATGGAGTGGAGATCCGCGAGATTGTACTTGGGAAACTGAGGAGAGCATTCAGAAAGCTTATCCCAGATGCTGAGTAGATATCTCTGATTGACTCCGGTGCCAGGTACATTTACCCTACTTTGCACTACCATTCAATTCTCTACTCTATTGTTATTTTCTTTTCATAGATGTGCACTATTTATTCTATACTCTGAATGATTTTTAAAAGGGTATAGGATTTGATTAGTATATTTTTGAAGGTTAAAAACAATTGGATTGGTTGTTGTGTTGTGTGATTGTAGATTTATCAAACCACTTTCGACTTTGTTCCTTTTCGGGGACGAAAAGTTTTAAGTGGGGGAGATTGTAACGACCCAGAAAATCTGAACCAATTTAAAATTTTTAAATTGGCTAAAATAATGGATTTTAAATATTTAAAATAAATATTTTAAATAATGGCGATGAAAACTGAGTTTGAATCGACAATTGAAAACGAATATAATTAGTTATAATTATAAACAAGGCCTGAAATGGCGCTGCAGTTTCAAAAATTGAATTCAAACTTTGTCGGACTGTACCGGGTGCAGAACAATCCGAATTTTAGTGAAACCAAAAATATTTAAATCTGTTAGGGAATACCTTTCCAACGAATCTGACAAATCGAAATTTGATAGCGGGAATCAAAAGATATGTCCAGTTGAAAATTCTGAATAGTCGCTATGGAATTCAGGCCCTTAAAAATGGACATTTTGCAAACGACCTCGGATTTCGACGAAACCACTTTTGTTGGATCCGCAGTGTCAAGTTATTGTTAGGTTTCAAATTTCATAATTTTTCGAATCAATATGTGAGCGTGGCAAAGGAAAACGCGTTTGACCAGTTTCAGTTGATTTTAATCGACTGGAAATTGGCCATTTTTCAAACGGTCTCAGAATTTGACGAAACTAGTTTTGTTAGGACCGTATCGTCAATACGAAGCTAGAAAATATTTTTCTGGAATTTTTAGAGTTAGTATGTGACCCCGGTAATTTGAAATGTACGTTTAAAATTCAATATAGTGATTTAAATGTAAATTCAACGGAAACTGATTGTAACGATCGAATCAGCTTGCGATACATATCCCATTGTGTCCGGAATGGGGGTAAAACGCTATGGACGACAGGCGGTGGGCCTCGTTTAGAGGTCGTATGTAAAAGTCAACTTTTTGCAAAATTAAATAATTAAATATATATATTTTATATAACCCCCCCCCCTTATTCCCTCTTCTCTCTCCACTTCGAGCAGAAAAAAAAGAAAAAAAAAACCCTAAATCTAAATCGCGTCGTGCCTCTTGGGAGCCACCACCACACCGTCGCCGTCCAACCCTCCCCGCGCCTCCATCTCCTCCTTTCCGATCCTTCTCCTCCCTCCTTGCCCTCTCCGCTCGACGACCACGAACACGAACCCCAAGCACCCCAGACCCGACGCCACCGTTCGCTCCACTACCTCGGGGAACTCCTGCCGCCGAGCCTGGCCGTCACCCCCCCTTTCTTCGCAGATAAAAGTAAGTTGTTTTATTTTATTTTATTTTTACTTTAATTTGAAAATTTCGATTCTAAAGTTTAAAACTGATTTTTTTGAAAAGTTTAAAACTGATTTTTTGAAAAGTTTAAAACTGATCTTTAAAAGGTTTAAAAACTGAAGTTATTTGAAAAAAAAAGGAAAAGATTTAAACTTTAAAAAGGAAAAGATTTAAACTTTAAAAAGAAAAAGATTAGAACTTTAAAAAGAAAAAGATTTGAACTCGGATAGAAAGATCAGATTTTTTAGAATAGAAAAGATCATATTTTTAAAATAGAAAAGACGGAATTTTTATTAAGTAGAAGAAGTAAGATATGATTTTTATATTTTTAAAGTAATAAAAATATAATTTTTACATCATAGGAATATTAAAAATATAATCTTTATTTTTGAAAAGGCGGAATCTATATTTTTTAAAATTCGATTTTTGCATATTGAATAACATAGTAAAAATTCGATTTTTACATATGTAGAGAATACGGGCAACGAAAGCGACAAAAGGCGAGATTGGCGAAGATTTCTATAAAGGAAGAGTCGTAGTATTGGATAGCTATTGGTGAGAATTTCTCACTCTTCAATTTCTTTTTCTAGCCATATATATATATGTGTGTGTGGAAATAAAAGTGAATTGCTATATATATAAATATATATATATATACGCCCCTCGTCCACAAACCATGGACAATATTTATTGATTGAAATTGTTGTGAAAATTGATTGATAGCGAATGATTGTTTGGGATTGGTTGTGGTTGATATTGATTGATTGTGGTTGAAAAATACCCGTTTGTGGTTGAGAAATATTTGGTTGAAACCACATAGGATTAGTTTGTGGAAATGAAATAAATATATATACATGCCGCCTGCGTGCGAACTAGATGCATGATCCCCATTGTCAAAAACCGCGAGGTTTTAAGGTAGAGCGAGGAGCCGTAGTAGGGACGGTCCCGGTTTTAACTACCCTGCCGTTATGCTGCCGAAATTTTGAATAATATTCGTGTGTTTGAATTATTTTCATATGCTTAAACTATATTTATTCATTGAATAGAAAACCTTCATGTGTTGAATTGATATTCATTCGTTGATTAGAAATTCATGTGTTGAATGGTATTCATATTTTGAAATAAATTGTTTGATAATAAAAATCACATTTTTATCTATATATAGAAACTATAGAAAACATTCATGTGTTGAATTGATATTCATTCGTTGATTAGAAATTCATGTGTTGAATGGTATTCATATTTTGAAATAAATTGTTTGATAATAAAAATCACATTTTTATCTATATATAGAATTTATAGAAAACATTCATGTGTTGAATTGATATTCATTCGTTGATTAGATATTCATGTGTTGAATGGTATTCATATTTTGAAATAAATTGTTTGATAATAAAAATCACATTTTTATCTATATATAGAAACTATAGAAAACATTCATGTGTTGAATTGATATTCATTCGTTGATTAGAAATTCATGTGTTGAATGGTATTCATATTTTGAAATAAATTGTTTGATAATAAAAATCACATTTTTATCTATATATAGAAACTATAGAAAACATTCATGTGTTGAATTGATATTCATTCGTTGATTAGAAATTCATGTGTTGAATGGTATTCATATTTTGAAATAAATTGTTTGATAATAAAAATCACATTTTTATCTATATATAAAAACTATAGAAAACATTCATGTGTTGAATTGATATTCATTCGTTGATTAGAAATTCATGTGTTGAATGGTATTCATATTTTGAAATAAATTATTTGATAATAAAAATCACCTTTTATCTATATATATAAAATCCTATTTTTGTCACCTATATGAACGATATAGAAAAATAGTGTTTTGAAATGAATTGTTTTACAATAAAAATCACATTTTTATTGTATGCATGAATCGTTGAAATGTGAAGTGTTAAAAATAGCCACTTGTTCAAAATAAACATATATGAGTTGAAATATTCATTAATTAGCTAATGAAATGATTTGCACCTATGTATGTAACATTAGAATGAATGGTGTTTTTAAACCAAATAGAAATCAAATATGAAGTTGAATAGAAAATGATAAATGATAAGAACTGTATATATAAGTACATGCATATTCATTGAACAGGTTATAGCAAAGGGGCTAGAGAAGAGGAATAAAATTTTGTGCCCGACAAATAGGTACACATTTACTGTTTTGTTTGGGTGATGATTTTATGAGCCTGTTGGCTAGCCGCTTGGCTTTTTCTTTTTCTTTTTGAGATTAGAAGGACCGGGAAAGCTATTTGCAATTTCCCGATGCTCCCGGTGCAGGGGAGGTTATGGCGAAATTTTCCAAAAATTTAAGGCGTTAGTGAAATATTTGAAGTGAAAACGATATTGAAATCATTGAATGAACTATATTTATATAATTATATAAATATAAATAAAATTGAAACGAAATGTGGCCATGCAGTTCGCATTTTGGAACCGTGATTTCAAACAACTAGTACGGGGAATCCGACCATTGGATTTTCCCGAAACCTCAACCGTCGGGTTCGCCTTGGAATAATCTTTCCAACGACACCAACCTTGTAAAAATCCAACGGTTGGATTGTCTGGAATGTTTAATTCAAATCTGAAGAAAAACAGCGCCAGAAGCGATTATATTTATATATATATATAAATATAATTATATATTTAATCGAATAACGACGCTGCAGTTCGTATTTTGAAATCGAAATTTCAAACGATTGTACCGGGAGATCCGACCGTCGGATTTTCCCGAAACTGGAACCGTTGGATTCGTTTTGAAAAGACCTTTCTAATGATGTAAATTTTGTGAAGATCCAACGGTTAGATTTTCAGATATGCGTAAATCAAATCTGAAGAAAAACAGCGCCACGGCCGCGTTATGGCCCGAAGCGTCGTTTTGAATAAATGGGATATTTTAAAATAAATAAATAGCGATAAATCATTATAAAGTACCATAAACAATATGGAGTGGAAATAAATTGAATTTTCTTGATTTATGTTGTATTTGATGGTTGAATGTGTTTGGTGTGAAAATTACATTAAAGAACAATATTGGTGTTGTCGAATAATTTAACCGTTGAAATAAATTGATTTGAAATTCTAAATATACGTGAATTATTTGAAAAGGCCGAGTTAATTCTCATTTCGAATAATTGACCGACGATTGAAATTCGAAGATGAAGATGGTGGTCGAAGACCGGAGATCTTCACCTCGTTTGGGTGGTAACCGAGGTCCTGATTGGGAGGCATCCCGAAATATGGATAATGAGTGGTGATCGTCCAGACGTACGTGGTGATCGATGGGTTTGCGAGGTATATAGTGCCTCCGGTTTCGTTCAGACCCAGAACGGACTTGTAAATGGACTGTGTGTCTGACATTGGATTTTATTTTGTGTTGATTGATCTCTATTAAATATACATCTGTTTGGCGGCGGAGAATTTATTCTTTTGCTTAACGCCCTTCTCTGAGACGCACGAGCTCAGAAGTTGTATATCGATGGACATCAGTCGCATGGCATGAATTGCCTGTGTGGCATGCTAAGATGCAGTGATCAGGGCTTCTGTTGAAAAGCAAAGTCTTGTGGTAATGATCAAAGCACCGCCTGTGTGGCGTAGCTTTGTGTATAACGTGAATTCGCGAGCCTCACACCTCGGTACGAACCTAAAACGGGAGAGGACATCAGGGAGGGCATGCGTTTCTTTCTAGCTAGGGTGGTGTCAGTGACCTACCAGCCCTGACATTTATATACTTTTCACCTATGTGGTTGTTGCTGTTGCGAGGCGCCCCGGTTTGATCGGACGATCCGGGTCCGATGGAGTCATTCGTTGGCTCGTTGACGCCCCAAAGGGTGGGGAAACGCAGTGTTCAGGAATTTTAATCCACATCGGTGGACCGGCCCTGACGATCCAAGGGCCCACCTGTGTCTGGGTCCTGGGACACGGGCTAGAGCGTCTCGAAGTCGGTAAGGACTATCTTTTGCCTTGGTTCATGACGGAAATCCAATTTCCAAATACGACATCGTGCGGTTTTGATTGTATACCTATATATGGCGACATAGTGGTATGGGGCATTAATGCCGTCTATGATTGATAGTTATGATTTGAAATTGTTTTCAAAACATATTGACACTAGAAATAATATCAAATGCCTTTGTTTTGTTCGTATCAAGCATATTTTGACCGTTATAAGGTAAAACTCTATCCTCCGGTTTGCGTTGCATTGTGTGATGGGAACTGAGTCTTATAACGGTTTCATTTTTATAAAAAGCATAGCGATGTTTAAAAGAAAGATTTGTTTTAAAGCACTGGCAATCCAATGGAGTAAACCCGTTCCATGAAAGTGGCGTGGTCCTGTGATTAGCCAAACTATATATGTGTTGAATAGATTTCTCATACCGGTCCCATGACTGACTCGTAGTTTGTTTCACTTTCAAACTCGGGTGCCCCTTTTTCCACACGGGCAGCCTTGTATTCAGGTTTAGCTGGTTCTTTCTGGATAGCTGGAGCTGAAGATGGATTCTATCATTTATCTCTTTTTATGCTGTTCAGCTCCTATTGTACATATTTCGTTTATTTCCGCTGTAGACATTTATGTATAGCTGAACTGTATTTGTACTAAGTAAGATCCTGTATACTGTGTAACTCTGATGATTACTTTTATCCAGTATATTCTATTGTTCATTATCTGGTGTATTTATTTAATTTTGTTCTGCTATTTTCTGTTTCTGTGTTATATTCCAAAGATAACCCTTGTCTCCGTAAGAACGGGATTTCGGGTCGTCTCACTTTTCGTCCCCGAAAAGAAAACAACAGTAAAGTAGGAAACAAAACGGAAAATGAAAAGTATTGTAAACATACCTTGCACCAAAGCTAATCAGAGATATCCACTCTGCATTATGGATAAGCATGTTTAATGTTATCTTCAGTCTCCCATGTACAGTCTCTAGGATCTCTGCTCCACTGCACTTTGACTAAATGAATTCTTTTGTTCCTCAGAACTCGGGTTTCTTTGCTAATGATCTTTACCGGCTCTCTTCTCACTGCTAAGCTCGGGGTAATCTCCAAATCTTGCTGTGCAGCTTCCACCACAATCAAGTCTGGATCATGTACATGCTTTCAAAGTTGAGACACATGGAATACATCATGTACCCCTGGCAACCAGTCAGGCAACTGAACCCTATAAGCGAGAGTTCCAATCCTTTCTAGAATAGGGAATGAACCAATGAATCTAGGAGCCAACTTCTCAGTCTTCCCAAAACGAACTACTCCTCTTAATGGAGAAACTCTCAAGTACACATAATCGCCAACATCAAATTCTAAATCCCTTCTTCTTGAATCGGCATAGCTCTTCTGTCGGCTCTAAGCTGTTAGCAGTCACTTCTTAACGAAATCAACTTTGTCTGAAGCTTCTCGAATCATGTCGGGACCCAATACTAGTCTATTGCCTAGTTCTACTATAGGAACCCGTAACTTCCCCGGTAAGGAAAGGACGAATTGCTTTGAGGACACGACCAATTAGAACGCAAACAGAAGAACATTTCATTGTTTATTACAACAATTACATCAGAATACAAGAATATACAGAGTATGAATGAATAAAATACATTTAATAAATATCAGATATTACAATACATTACAGCAGTGGAAAATAATACAAAACACAACTGAAAGAGATATACGGATACAGAGCTTTCCGGATATCGTTCCAGCTGTAAAGCAGGATCCTGTGAATATAAATCTGCAAAACCAAAACTACTAGCTGCCCATGGAAAATAGGGGCACCCAGAGTTTAGGTTAAAATAATAAACTCCAGGTCAGTCATGTGACTGGTGTGAGAACTAAAACAGTTATTAATCTTTATTTCAAAGTTAGGTAAATCAAGGGACCACGCCTTATAACATGAAACGGGTTTCCTCCCAAGAATACCAATGCATAAAACAATAGTGCAATGCTAAATAAAGAACAATGAAGATATTATATGACCCAAGTCTCATCACACAATGCAACACAAGCCAGAGGATAGGGTTTTACCTTATAATAGCCAAAGAATGCTTGATACGTGAAATTTCATCTTTTATTATTACTATAAGTGAAGAAAACAACTTCAAATATAAATGTATCAATCATAGACTGCATGGGTACCATATATTATGTCGCCATACTAGTTCTACAATTAAAACCGCAAGATGTCGTATTTGGAAGCTGGATTTCCATCTATGAACTGAGGCAAAAAATAGTCCTCACCGATTCGAGACTGTCTAGCCCGAGTCTTAGGAACAGAACGCATCGTCCCTTGGATCGTCAGGGTCGGTCCACCGATGTGGATTAAAATGCCTAAACACTGCGTTTCCCCGCCTTTTGGGGTGTAAATGAGCCAAATGACTCTATCGGCTCCACATATTCACTGATATATCCGAGGTGTCTCGCAATCCAACAACCACACAGGTGAAAATAATATAAATGTCATGGTTGATAGGTCACTGACACCACCCTAGCTAGAAGGAAACACATGCCCTCCCTAATGTCCTCTCCCATTTCTGGTTCACAACCGGGATGTGAGGCTTGCGAATTAACGTTACACAAAGCTATGCCACACAAGCGGTGCTTTGATCAACAACCACAAGACTTTGCTTTTCAAAAAAAGCCTTGATCATTTGCCACTTAGGCATGCCACACAGGCAATTCACACCATGCGACTGATGTCTATTGATATACAACCTCCGATCCCGTACGTCTCAGAGAAGGGTGAAGTAAGGGAATGAATTCCCCTTCACCAGGCAGATGTATATTTAATAGAGATCAATCAACACAGAGCAAAATCCAATGTCAGACACACAGTCCATACAAGTTCGTTTTGGGTCTGAACGAAACCGGAGACACCTTGTACCTCGCATATCCATCGGTCTCCAAGTACGTCTGGACGATCACCAACTGATTCCCTCCTCTTGGGTGTACAGCCCAATCAAGATCATCAGTAATCACCCAAACGATGTGAAGATCTCCGGTCTTCGACCACCATCTTCATCCTCGACACATCGTCGAATCAGTTATTCAGAATGGGATAAACCCGGTCTTTTTGAATAACTCGCGCATATAATAAACAAGTGTTACACAAACACAACATATGCCTCATTCCAATTCAGAATATTCTTTTACTCAAATATTCTTATACTTTGGGAAAGGTTCCCACTAAATTTATCAAAGATAAATTCTTTAAATTTATTCTTTAATCTTATTTTGAATATCAATTCAAACTAAATTATGGTTTATCCAAACTAGTCGGGATTAGCGAACCTTACCGAAGTAATCATTTGTTTTAAATTTCCCAATCCCAACCTATTCATCCCATGAAGTAAAACTGGTAATACTTCATATCTAACACCACGGTGTTATCGGTAAATTTAATTACCATTTCACGTTCAAATCTAATTAAAGATTTAACTATCGCCTGGAGCAAAACTGGTGATACTCCATTCTCGATCATTTCAATCTAATTAAAGATTCATTAAAACTCCACTTGGTTTTAATATTCCCAAAAATCAATATTAATGATTGTTTAACTTGGGAAATCATATCCTGTCTTTAACTGGGTTAAAGTACTAATGTCACTTAAAACACGGTTCACTATAAATCCAAAATCACATTCCATTTACAATGGAATCTTCATGGAAAACAAATCGATATATATAATCGATATAGACTTCCATATCCGACTAATAATATAAATGGAATAACGGAAAGCCTTTTAAATTCCAGATATATTAGTTGTCTTCCTCCACAGAAATTCACTTCGATTATTACCAAATCAAATTCCATTCCATTCCAATTTATTTTATTTAATTGGAAAACTTTACTTTGGAAAATCTCCTTTAAATCTTAACAAAAGATTTATAATTTCCAAATCACATTTCACTGTAAATCAGGTTAAAGAACAAATCTCGTCAAAACACAGTTCACGATAAACCCAATTCACATTCCATTAATTATCGGGTTAAAGAACAAGTGTTATTGAAAACACCGTTCACAATAAGCCCAAAAATCAATTCAAATTCAATTCCAATTAAATACGATTTAATTGGTACACTTCGTTAAATCTAAATAAAAAAATTTAATATTTTTCTCAACTGGGTTCAAGAACAGCGTTAATGAAGACACCAATCACGACAAACCCAATTCCCGTTTGATATTAAATACAAGGCTCTGAATAGAAAATATATCGGATTATATTCAATATCAAATTCTATGACCAACAAATATCGTATTGGAAATAACGATATAAATATATCTTTCAAATTTCCATAACAATATCAGTATAATCACAAAAACCAACGTCGAAATATTCCAAAGATAATTCCGATTCAAATCCATTCCAATTCAATTATTGGAAATTCTGGTAACTTTTAAAACCTTTTCAAATCCAATTTATTTCAAAAATAAATGGATTATAGTTCTAGTTCAAACCTAGTTCATTTCGACAAAAAACTATTTTTATCTATTCAAATATGGAATTTTTCATCCCAATTCTTTCCAAATAATTTCTTATAATTTTACATAAATTATTACTATTTTTAATAATTTTATCAAGGCCTGCACAGTTGATTTTCATCAAAGGCCATCGAACTGCACTTAAAGCGACCTTTTCCAAATTTGATTTGGACATGATTCCAAATCCAACCGTTAGATTTCAAATTCCTAATATTTGTTAGAAATCTCTTTTCGATACGAACCCAATGGTTCTGGTTTTAGGAGAATCCGACGGTCGGATCTCCCGTAACATCAATTCGAAGTAAATGGTCGAAGTTCGCGAACTACCGCGGTGCGGCGTGTTCTATTCAGGCCATTAAATATATATATATATATATAATATATTATATTATATATATTTTTCGATTTCAATTCTAAACGTATTTTATAAACCGTTTAAATTCGTTTTAAAAACGATTTCAACTTCATATTCAATTTCAAATCAAAATTGAATATTTCATATCATTAATATATAAATGACAATATTTTCAAAATGTTATATTTTGGAATCACTTCCTTTTCTATATTAATTATAAAAACGAATATAATCGATATAAATATCGATCGCCTAAAAATGGCGCATATTTAATCAACACGGCTTTATAGATTTCAATAACTTCGTTATTCTATTCAACAAATGAATATTTTCTCTATTCAACACATGAATCTATATTTCTTTCAACACATGAATATTCTCAACACATGAGTATCGTCAACACATGACTATTTATTCTACTCAACACATGAATTTATATTTTATAATATTCTTTATTTTCCAAATTGGAATGAGGCCCAATCAATTACCATATAATGTTAATTATATGGATTCCATACAACACATGTATATAATAGCAATGATAAATAATCAACCATCATCCAAAGTGCACCACACAACTGCATAAGCATTAAATATAAATAATTAACGCTTACACAGTCTTTCAGTCAAAAGATCGACATACCACTAAACAATTGGGATTAGTGTACGTCAAATATCATCCCAACACCCGTGTGGGGTTTCAATCCACAAACACAGATATTTATTTGTGATGTTGGGCGATGTGTAAAATTTATCATCCCAATCAATATCCTTCGAATTGGTGTACATAAACAAATAGTCTGATTTGTAAATGAATATTTATTTATTCACATTCACGTTAAAAATTATATTTTTAACAATAAACAATTTATTTCAACACATGAATATTTATTTTCATTCATTCCACATCACAATCAATTTTCGCAACACAACAAAATCAAACAAGTCATCCATGGTCTGTGGACGACAGGTGTCGGGTGTGGCTAAGCACCGTCTGCATCCTATTATATATTTTTAACTAGAAAACAAGATTTAAAGTGAGAAGTTCTCACCGAGAGCTAAACCAAACGCCAAGACTCTTCATATGTAGGAAATCTTCGTCGTGCTCGCCTTTTGTCACTTTCGTTGTCCGTACCACTACATATATAAAAATCGCATCTTTATATTGTTGCTATGTATATAAAAGTCACATTTTTATAAATGCTATATAGATAAAAATCACATTTTTATACTGCTATTATATGGATAAAAATTCTATTTTTATACCGCTACTATATAGATAAAAATTCTATATTTATACCGCTACTATATAGATAAAAATTCTATTTTTATACCGCTACTATATAGATAAAAATTCTATTTTTATTCCGCTACTATATAGATAAAAATTCTATTTTTATTCCGCTACTATATAGACTAAAATTCTATTTTTATTTCGCCTTCATTCATATAAAAATCACATTCTCTACTTATGTAAATAATCACATCTTTGTAATATCACTACATGTATAAAAATCAAGTCTTTTTAAATAGAAAAATCAAAGCTTTTCAAATAGAAAAATCAAAGCTTTTCCCGAATAAAAATCATATTTTTGTTAGTTCACTTTCATATATATAAAAGTCGGTTCTTTATCTAGCTTCCATACATATAAAAATCGAAGCTTTATTCGCTATAAAAATTAAAACTTTATATAAATAAAAATTAGAATTTTACAGTGTAAATATCAGTTTTTATTACACTACATATATTTTAAAACAATGAAAAAAAAAAACTCACCTTTCTTTTACTGTATAAATAGAATCGCTGTTGGAGGATGCTCCACGGCTGGAGGTGGTGCTTGCGTCAGTCGCAGGGGGCGCTATTGGTCGGAGGGTGGCGCAGTTGGCTAGCGTCGGCGGCGATAGGGTTTCAAATCAATTTGGGGGAGGGTTTTTGTGGTTGCGTCGGTTTAGAGAGGAGAGAGAGGGAAGAGATCGGTTTGAAGGGGGGCGCCATCCATGGCGAGGCGGTGATGGCCAACGTCGGCGTCGAAGTGGGGGGCCCGCGGGCGAGAATGAGATCCGCCGTTCCTCCTTTCTTCTTTTTTTTTATTTGTTGACTGAGAGAAAAACAAAGGGAGGAGGAGTTTTATATGTTTAATTTATTAATATTTTATTCTAATCTAACAAAACCTCGAAGTCTTCGCATTCTAACTCTAATTCGAACCCACCGCCTGTCGTCTCTAGCTAATTACCCCCATTCCGAACACAATGGGATATGTTTCGTAAGCCGATTCCATCGTTTTGATCAGTTTCCAGTTAAATTAACATTTAAATCTTTATATTGAATTTTAAACGTACATTTCAATTTACTGGGGCCACATACGGACTCTAAAAATTCCCAAAAAACACTTTATAGCTTCGTATTGATGATACGGTCCTAACAAAACTAATTTCATCAAATTCGGAGACCGTTTGAAAAATGGCCATTTTCTGGTCGATCGAAATTGACTAAAACTGTTAAAACACGTTTTCTTTTGCCACGCTCACATATTGATTCAGAAAATTATGAATTTTGGAATCTAGCAATAACTAGACATCCCGGATCCAACAAAAGTGGTTTCGTCGAAAACCGAGGTCATTTGCAAAATTTCCATTTTTAAGGGCCAGAATTCCATAACGACTATTCTTAATTTTCAACTGGGAATAACTTTTTATCCCCGCTATGAAATTTCAATTTTTCGGATTCGTTAGAAAGATATTCTCAAATAGATTCAAATATTTTCAGTTTCGCTAAAATACGGTTTATTTTGAATCCTGTACATTCATTTGAAATTCGAAATCGAAATTTCAAACTACCGCGTCATTTTCAATTCCTTTTATATTTTAAAATAATTATTTATATTCTAACGATGCTCTATATAATTATGTAAGTTCTACTTCTATTCAAAACAAATTTCTCGTCGTTATTATTTAAAGTAAATCATTTTAAATATTCAAAATTCATCAAAATTGCCAAATTGGCTTAGATTTTCCGGGTTATTACAATCTCCCCCACTTAAAATTTTTTGTCCCCGAAAAGGAACGAAGCTGAAAGTTGTTTTACAAACCAACTCAACTTCCATTATTTTCATTACGGCTTAAGTTCTTCAACTTTTCGGTTTCTAAGAACTTTTCAAATTTTTCGAAAATTTGGCTAACACCCTAAATTTTCGAAAAATTTCGCCATAACCTCCCCTGCACCGAGAGCTTCGGGATATTTCAAATAGCCTCCCATGGCCCTTACCAATCCAAAAAGAAAAAGAAACAGCCAAGCGACTAGCCAGTCGGCTCATAAAATCATCCAAACCCAATAAATTTGTAAACATGTACCTATTTGTCGGGCAAACAATTTTATTCCTCTTCTCTAGCCTCCTTGCTATGACCTGTTCACACATATATATGTACATGCATGCATTTGTAATCAATTTTCAATACAGTTCGATATTTGATTTAGTTTGACCTAAATGGTTAAAAGTATCAAACCAATAATCAAACAACTCAACCATCAATCAATTAGTTGATTATCATTTCAAATTCATAATTTTGATACATATACAGAAAATCATGTTTTTGATGCCAATTCACAACAATAGACACTATCTAGTTTTGGTTCTCACACTAGTATAATGGAAATATATAGATATCACACCTTCGAAGCTCGAACATAAATGTTGATAATGCGGCCGCATTCTACCAGAATTATATCCGGGCGACTAGAGTGTGATTCTATATCTATCTAATATATTAAAACTTCGAATATACGTTCATGACGCGTATATGCGAAATCTTTATATACTCGATTGTCAAAATTCAATACAAATAAAATATTCAAATACGTACAAAATGGTTTAAATTTCAAAACAAAATTTGTTTTCATTTTAAAAATATACTCTTCACACTCGATCTAGGATACTACTGATCTCATCTCTAACGAGTCATTCTTCTTGGACATTACTAATCCAATCTCTGATGAATTCTTTCGTTTGGTTCTAATGTGTCTTGTTCTCGAGCTTTGTAAACCAAAGCTCTGATACCAACTGTAGGAACCCGTAACTTCCCCGGTAAGAAAGCACGAATTGCTTTGAGGACAAGACCAATTAGAACGCAAACAGAAGAACATTTCATTATTTATTACAACAATTACATCAGAATACAAGAATATACAGAGTATGAATGAATAAAATACATTCAATAAATATCAGAGATTACAATACATTACAGCAGCGGAAAATAATACAAAACACAACTGAAAGAGATATATGGATACAGAGCTTTCCGGATATCGTTCCAGCTGTAAATCAGGATCCTGAGAATATAAATCTGTAAAACCAAAAACTACTAGCTGCCCTTGGAAAATAGGGGCACCCAAAGTTTAGGTTAAAACAATAAACTCCGGGTCAGTCATGTAACTGGTATGAGAACTAAAACAGTTATTAATCTTTATTTTAAAGTTAGGTAAATCAAGGGACCACGCCGTATAACACGGAACGGGTTTCATCCCAAGAATACCAGTGCATAAAACAACAACGCAATGCTAAATAAAGAACAATGAAGCTATTATAAGACCCAGGTCCCATCACACAATGCAACACAAGCCGGAGGATAGGGTTTTACCTTATAATAGCCAAATAATGCTTGATACATGAAATTTCATCTTTTATTATTACTATAAGTGAAGAAAACAACTTCAAATATAAATGTATCAATCATAGATGGCACGGGTACCACATATCATGTCGCCATACTAGTTCTACAATTAAAACCGCAAGATGTCGTATTTGGAAGCTAGATTCCATCTATGAACCGAGGCAAAAGATAGTCCTCACCGATTCGAAACTGTCTAGCCTGAGTCTCAGGAACAGAATGCATCGTCTCTTGGATCGTCAGGGTCGGTCCACCGATGTGGATTAAAATGGCTGAACACTGCGTTTCCCCGTCCTTTGGGGCGTAAATGAGCCAAATGACTCCATTGCCTCTACATAGTCACCGATATATCCGAGGCGCCTCGCAATCCAACAACCACATAGGTGAAAATAATATAAATGTCAGGGCTGGTAGGTCACTGACACCACCCTAGCTAGAAGGAAACACATGCCCTCCCTGATGTCCTCTCCCATGTCTGTTCACAACCGGGGTGTGAGGCTCGCGAATTAACATTACACAAAGCTATGCCACACAGGTGGTGCTTTGATCATCAACCATAGGACTTTGATTTTCAACAAAACTCTTGATCATTTGCCACTTAGACATGCCACACAGGAAATTCACATCATGCGACTGATGTCTATCGATATACAACCTTTGATCCCGTACGTTTCAGAGAAGGGTGAAGTAAGAGAATGAATTCCCCTTCATCAGGCAGATGTATATTTAATAAAGATCATTCAACGCAAAGCAAAATTCAATGTCAGACACACGGTCCATACAAGTTCGTTCTAGGTCTGAACGAAACCAGAGGCACCTTGTACCTCACATATCCATCGATCTCCAAGTACGTTTGGACGATCACCAACTGATTCCCTCCTCTTGGGTGTACAGCACAATCAATATCATCAGTAATCACCCAAACGATGTGAAGACCTCCGGTCTTCGACCACCATTTTCATCCTCGACACATCGTCGAATCAGTTATTCAGAATGGGATAAACCCGGTCTTTCTGAATAACTCGCGTATATAATAAACAAGTGTTACACAAACACAACATACACCTCATTCCAATTCAGAATATTCTTTTATTCAAATATTCTTATACTTTGGGAAAGGTTCCCAATAATTTTATCAAAAATAAATTCTTTAAATTTATTCTTTAATCTTCTTTTGAATATCAATTCAAACTAAATTATGATTTATCCAAACTAGTCGGGATTAGCGAACCTTACCGAAGTAATCATTTGTTTTAAATTTCCCAATCCCAACCTATTTGTAACACCCCACACCCGCTATAGTCACTCACTAAGGGAATGCCATAGCATCGGTGGAGTATTTTTAGTGAGTATAGAACAGTAAAATTACAACAAGACAGATATAATGTAATACTTGAAAATTTAAAACATCATCTCATAGCAGCGGAAAGTAAAACATGTTTGGTTACATCATAAAACCATAACAAGAGTCAAGTACAAAATATCCATCCTGAATAAAATAAGTACATAATCCCACTACTCATAACAAATAGCCATAACAGAAAAGATAAGATAAGCTGAGCTCTACATCTACGGTCCAAGCTCCAAGAGATAGATAAAGCAAACTGATCAAAGCCCACTAGCACTAGGCCCAACCTGAGGACCTGAAGAAAAAAGATAAAAACAACGGGGGTCAGACATAAGCCTGAGTGAACCCTATCTCCTTAATAATACAATTATTAAAGTAATTAGGGTATGATATGAACTCGGTATGGTATCTTTGGGGATAATGACTACACTAAGTTGCCCACGAACACAGGACGAACTAAGATAACCGTAAAGACGCATCTACCCACCCAAGGATAATTACTAACTGCACCACACCAGTCACTCCTACTCAAAGGTTGATCCCACCCAAGGATATCAAAGATAGATATAACCAGTAGTTTCCTGTACCCTAGTTGACTACATAGGTGCCGTCTGCCCCTATCTCTACTAGGTGTACCCCACTACCCCAAGCGATCGGCTCCCTAACGTAGATACCCGTGCTGGTCCCACGGTGGGGTGTATCACTCCCCTAAAGTGGCTACCCAATACTATCAACGGTGCACGGCTTTATATCTACACGATGCAACAACGGCTTATCTACCAGCCCGGGCCCACACACGCATATGAAACCCGTTGGACTTGCGTTGCCACCGCTACCCCGTTTTGGCCTCTTATAATCAAGCCCAATATGCGTGTCCCGTCACTCGACATGGGTCGAGCCCACAAAGATACGTTTGGGATATTGGTTGAAACGGGCCCCCACAAGCTACTACTTAAGCTTGTCATTTTATCTAGTGCATTCCACTTAACCCCTTTTTATAATCATGCCCCCCTTACATGTTAAGGTTTGGTTAAGTCATCCAATTATATTACAATTGCCACTTAAGGCACCCACTAGATTTCCGCATGCCACCCAAGGCACTTACTTGATTCCCCCATGCCACCCAAGGCACTTACTTAACCCTTTAATCATGTTTAGTTACATGTTCCACTCTGGTTAAGTATTCTAATCGTATTTTCTATTGCCACCCAAGGCAACCCATTAGTTTTCTCATGCCACCCAAGGCACCCACTTAACCCCTCATGTCCCACTACATGCTAATATGGTTAAGTGTTTCTTAATTAATTAAGACCGTGATCTCCCATAAAGACCTCCCACATTAGACTGGCTGTTATGACCGCCTGGTTAAGCCGGTAGGGTCCGGGCAGTCTTACGTCATAACAGAGTCTAACCTCGTGTCTTTACTTTAATCACGTATTTAATTTGTGCCTAAGACCTCTCACATTAGACTGGCTGTTATGACCGCCTGGTTAAGCCGGTAGGGTCCGGGCAGTCTTACGTCATAACAGAGCCTAACCTCGTGTCTTAGTCGATTAATTACACCTAATTAATCACCCCCATATTAATTATCCCTAATTAATATCAATTTATTCATAACATGGGTAGACCTAACTCAATAGGTAAATTCCCATGGGGTAGACCTAACTCAATAGGTAAATTCCCACTTATGTTAATTAATTTTTTATGGTATGCTTAATCATACCCATTTCAACATACTTTTAATTAACATATTAATTAACCCCATCGTTCCCTACGTAAATCGTCATTATGACATAACATAATAAAGGGAAGATTTACCACACATAACATGGGTTTAGCATATAACTTTATCATGGGTTAAGAGGATGTCAACTTGCATATATGAGCATGTATTAACCCAACTATATTCAACCCAAACTTGCATATTATCAAACATGTGTCTTACATAACATGTTGCATATGAACTTACATATCATCAAACATGTGATTTGCATAACATGTTGCATATGAACTTACATATCATCATACATGTGATTTGCATAACATGTAGAACTTGCATTTTAGCATATACTTAACTTGCATAAGCACTCACATACTTGCATAAGCATTCATATACTTGCATAAGCTTGCATATCATGTTAAACTTGCATTTCAACATATACATAACTTGCATAAACATTCACATACTTGCATAGGCTTGCATATTATGTTAAACTTGCATTTCAACATATACATAACTTGCATAAACATTCACATACTTGCATAGGCTTGCATATTATGTTAAACTTGCATTTCAACATATACATAACTTGCATAAACATTCATATACTTGCATAGGCTTGCATATTATGTTAAACTTGCATTTCAACATATACATAACTTGCATAAACATTCATATACTTGCATAGGCTTGCATATTATGTTAAACTTGCATTTCAACATATACATAACTTGCATAAACATTCACATACTTGCATAGGCTTGCATATTATGTTAAACTTGCATTTCAACATATACATAACTTGCATAAACATTCATATACTTGCATAGGCTTGCATATTATGTTAAACTTGCATTTCAACATATACATAACTTGCATAAACATTCACATACTTGCATAGGCTTGCATATTATGTTAAACTTGCATTTCAACATATACATAACTTGCATAAACATTCATATACTTGCATAAGATGTTAAACATGCATATAAGCATATACATGACTTGCATAAGTACTCACATACTTGCATAACATGTTTGCATAATGGATCCATATTCACTTAGTGTTTTGCATCATAAACATCATGAAACAACTTGCATAAAAATATCATGATTACATATTATGAAACTTGCATGACATAAGGCATATAACTTGCAAAACACATAATATTCACTACATCAAGCTTGCATAAATATATGGATCCACAAACATAGCCATACTTTATCACATCTTATCATAATCAATTCAATAATTGATTATTAAGGGGATAGAAGCTCACCAAAACAAGATTAGCAAGTTAAATGAAGCAAATCCCAATGATTAAGTAGAAGAAGATGTAGATTAGCTTGCAAACCCTCTTAGGATTTTTAGTGGAGGCTCTCCAATTTTCTAAGTGGTGGCATAATGGCCTTAGATCTATTTTTGGTAAGGATAAGGGGGGTATTAGGGTGTATATATAGATTAGTTAGATGTTTTAGGACCATAGGATATACCCTAGAACCAATCCTAGCCTTTAAAGCATGTCTTGGGGAAGAAGTCAAGTGTAGGAACCATTTAGGGCCCAAAAAAAACAGCCCAAAACTCATCCCGGGCCTCAAAACATGAGCAGTTTTTGATTTTTCGTGAAACTTTGACGGGCCATAACTTGGTCATACGGACTCCGATTTACGAAAACTCGGACTCTATTTCGCGTATTTTTCCGAGACGAACGCAATGGCACAGCCCGTTTCCCCTGATTCAGAATATTAAATTTAATTCTGCTCTGATTTATGTTATAACAAGTTATTTAACATACGGGGTGTTACATTCTCCCCTACTTAAAGGATTTCGTCCCCGAAATCTCTAAGTCAAGAAGAACGTATCCTACCAACCAAACAACCATCTACTCAACCATCAAACACTGGCATCCATTGTCCTTAAAACAATTTCTAATGATGTATGAGCATATGCAAAAAGTGTGTGTATATGTTCCCTATCTAATGTATGAACATATGCAAACCATGATAGTGCCATGCATCCATTATGTATGCGAGGGAACCCTATCGACACATACAATATCTACATGAGTGCACAATCATTCACCATAATGCATCATCCATATGATAACACAATCATTATACATCCATAAATATAGCTTCCTACACACAATTTTATGCAATATGCAATATGAAGTGATTGAGCCGATCTAGTGCCTAGAGTGTGTGTATATGCATCCACGAGCAACCACTAGCAAACACTTGCATCCACTTGCATCCATCATACATAACATGTTTCAAACACATGTTTCAACCATAGGACTATCCTATCTGAAGGTCAAAGGTACTAACGAGAGGACATACTAAGGATAAGATAAGTACCAGTCAAACGATAAAGGAGAAGTTAAAAGACATACTCTCAAAAAGAAATGGATACAAAGAACGCATCTTCGCTTCCGTCTCCCAAGTTGCGTTGCTCTCCTCTTCTCCCCATTGCACTTTGACTAGCTGAACCTCTCGATTCCTCAATTTCCTAGTCTCTGACCCAAGGATGCGAGTAGGAGCTCGTCGAATAGTCGCATCACGCTCTGCTTCCACTTCTCTAAGCAAACTTGGCTCTACCACCTCTGCGGTCTTATGTAGGCACTTCCTCCCATGGAATACATCATGTACACCACTAAGTCTGTCGGGAAACTCCACCAATGGAAGATGCTCCTCCCATGTACCTCCAAAATCCAAGATACATAGCCTCAAAAGGTCTTCTAAAATATGATTCACCCTCTCGGTCTGGCCGTCCGTCTGAGGATGATATGCGGTACTCAAACGCAACTGAGTCCCTACCGCCTTTTGCAAACTCTTCCAAAACTCTCTAGTGAAGATAGGATCTCGATCACTCACTATACTGGAGGGTACCCGATGCAATCGAACTATCTCTCGAAGATATACAAAAGCTAGCCATGGAGCAGTCCACTTACTCTTCACAGGTATGAAATGGGTGTTCTTAGTAAGTCTGTCTACCACCACCCAAATTCCTGTATTACTCTTTCTCGATCTGGGTAACCTGTCAATAAAATCCAACGAGACGCTATCCCACTTTCATTGCGGAACCTCCAATGGGTGAAGCAACCCACCTGGTTTCTTTCGCTCCGTCTTCACTCGTTGGCACACCAAGCATCGAGCGACATGCTCGGCCACATCTTTCTTCATACCGGCCCAGAAGAAAGCCCTCTTCATGTCTTGGTACATCTTACCCCCACCGGGATGAATGGTCATCCTAAAACGGTGTGCGTCATCAAGAATAGCCTTCCTCAAACCCTCGTCCTGCGGTACACAAAGTCTACTGTCTCTACGCAAGCACCCTCTATCATCTAGGGTGTACCTACTCAAATGGCTGGACGACTCCCCCCTTATGAGCTTCTCTACTAACTCAACCAACTGTGGGTCGCCCCTCTGTGCTTCTCCAATCCGCCCCAAAAGAGTAGGTCTAACTTCCAAAGAAGCTAGCAAACCGGGTACAAAGTCAACGGAAGGTCTAAAGTCAAACTTAGAAATAAACTCTAAGCTCCGTCGTTCAACGAACAATGAACTCAAGGACAACCTTTTTCTACTTAAGGTGTCCGTTACCATGTTACCCTTACTCATAGGATGCTAAGGATCCCATCCACTTTTGTTGTCCTAAGACTATGCGCTCGAAGAGTCTCCAACACTTCCCTAAGATGTAGGGCATGCTCTTCTCCACCAGAATATCATCCAAAATCATCACAACTGTCTCCCACGCAGACCACCCTAGTCGAATTCGGCATCCCCCAAATGCAAGCCCCAAAGGCCTAAACCAATATCAGACAAACACCCAAGGGATACCTCCTTCGAATTCAGACGACCTACGTGAGACGATACTAGTAAAAATGGCTAAATAATTAAGCCCTTGACCAATTCTGGATGTTCTCGCCAGTCTCGCTCCAAAACCGTCGTTTATCCTATACTGGCCCTGCTCAGCCTATTGAGCACATACGAAAACTTATTTCGCTCCTAGAAAAGACCCAGATGTCATCTACAAAGACCATCACGAACTTATTTAGGTACTCCCTGAACACCCTTCTCAACAAAGTATGCGGGGGCGTTCGTCAAACCCAATGGCATCACCAGCCACTCATAAAAGAAATCATCCGGAGTCCCAAAGGCAGTCTCCTCTATACTATTCTCAGCCACTCTCAACTGATGAAATCCCGTGGCTAAGTCCTACTACAAAAATACTGAGGCGCCAGCCAACTGATCAAGGAGATCATTAATCCTCGGCAATGGGTATCTATTCTTCTTTGTGAGTTTCTTTAGTTCCCTTTAGCCTACACAAAGTCTGAGGGACCCATCCGCCTTCATAACAAAAACTACTGGAGCGCCCCACTCCGATATACTTCGTCTTATGAACCCCTTCTCAAGCAAATCGCCTACTTACTTATGGAGTTCCCTCCTCTCACTAGGAGCCATGTGGCACACTGGCCAAGATACTGGTTTGGCATTATCCACCAGATATATTCGGAAGTCAATCTCCCGCTTCGGAGGTAAGCCCTTCACCTCCTCAAACACATCCGGGTATTCCCGGACCGCTCTAACAGATCGCAGACTCTAGACCAACGTGTCAGGCGATTCTAGATACCTTAGCATAACAGATTCTATGGGATTACAAGAGATCTCGAGAGTGTTACTTAGGCGGCCCATAAGCCTAACAACTCTCCCTTCAAAATGAAGAACAGCACTCCTACTGGATAACCAGTCCATGCCCAAAATTAACCCATAGCCCGCGAAGCCCAACAAGCATCACATCTAAACTCAACGCTAAGTATAGAAACTTTCAAACCCAAACATATCATGGAGCCCCAACTGGGTTTGAAACAACTAAGGGATCATCTACCAAACTGGTGTCTAAGTGCAGTGACTCAACTAACAATGGTGGGATAAACGAACTCAATATATCAGAATCAAATAAAGCTTGAATCGGATGATAAAGAAATCCAAATTCCAACCTAGACGGTCATATCCCCATCTGGTACCCTAGTCGTGAGGGAATACAACTACCCTCCAGAAGATTCCATACCTTGCCCTTGCTTCTTTGAACAATCCTAATAAGGTGTCCTATTCCTCTTAAAAGGATAACCACTTGCCTTCTTCTTCCCTATTCTCCACTCGTAACCTCCCACCAATGAGGTTTCATCTTTCATTAACCAAACAACTATTTGAGCCTTCCTCCCATCGTTTATCCAATAGATACCTACCAGTCCTCCTCCTTCTTGAACCAACTTCTAATCCGACTAACGTCTAAGTCCCTTGAAGTGGTTTTCCATCCTTATCTATCTTAGAAAGATCATCTATACGCGGAGGGGAAACTCAAAACGAGAGAAAGGAAGAGATTCAAAATGGAGAATTCGAAAGATATAGATATGGCTATTGGGGATTATGCTTTCCTTTCAAAAACTTTTCTCTTAAAAGACATGTTTTTGAAAATACTCCTTTCCAAAAGTATTCTTAGAAAATAGTTTTTCTAAAAATTTTATCTGTTCCGGTAACCTTAAGCTCTGATACCACGTGTAACACCCCACACCCGCTATAGTCACTCACTAAGGGAATGCCATAGCATCGGTGGAGTATTTTTAGTGAGTATAGAACAGTAAAATTACAACAAGACAGATATAATGTAATACTTGAAAATTTAAAACATCATCTCATAGCAGCGGAAAGTAAAACATGTTTGGTTACATCATAAAACCATAACAAGAGTCAAGTACAAAATATCCATCCTGAATAAAATAAGTACATAATCCCACTACTCATAACAAATAGCCATAACAGAAAAGATAAGATAAGCTGAGCTCTACATCTACGGTCCAAGCTCCAAGAGATAGATAAAGCAAACTGATCAAAGCCCACTAGCACTAGGCCCAACCTGAGGACCTGAAGAAAAAAGATAAAAACAACGGGGGTCAGACATAAGCCTGAGTGAACCCTATCTCCTTAATAATACAATTATTAAAGTAATTAGGGTATGATATGAACTCGGTATGGTATCTTTGGGGATAATGACTACACTAAGTTGCCCACGAACACAGGACGAACTAAGATAACCGTAAAGACGCATCTACCCACCCAAGGATAATTACTAACTGCACCACACCAGTCACTCCTACTCAAAGGTTGATCCCACCCAAGGATATCAAAGATAGATATAACCAGTAGTTTCCTGTACCCTAGTTGACTACATAGGTGCCGTCTGCCCCTATCTCTACTAGGTGTACCCCACTACCCCAAGCGATCGGCTCCCTAACGTAGATACCCGTGCTGGTCCCACAGTGGGGTGTATCACTCCCCTAAAGTGGCTACCCAATACTATCAATGGTGCACGGCTTTATATCTACACGATGCAACAACGGCTTATCTACCAGCCCGGGCCCACACACGCATATGAAACCCGTTGGACTTGCGTTGCCACCGCTACCCCGTTTTGGCCTCTTATAATCAAGCCCAATATGCGTGTCCCGTCACTCGACATGGGTCGAGCCCACAAAGATACGTTTGGGATATTGGTTGAAACGGGCCCCCACAAGCTACTACTTAAGCTTGTCATTTTATCTAGTGCATTCCACTTAACCCCTTTTTATAATCATGCCCCCCTTACATGTTAAGGTTTGGTTAAGTCATCCAATTATATTACAATTGCCACTTAAGGCACCCACTAGATTTCCGCATGCCACCCAAGGCACTTACTTGATTCCCCCATGCCACCCAAGGCACTTACTTAACCCTTTAATCATGTTTAGTTACATGTTCCACTCTGGTTAAGTATTCTAATCGTATTTTCTATTGCCACCCAAGGCAATCCATTAGTTTTCTCATGCCACCCAAGGCACCCACTTAACCCCTCATGTCCCACTACATGCTAATATGGTTAAGTGTTTCTTAATTAATTAAGACCGTGATCTCCCATAAAGACCTCCCACGTTAGACTGGCTGTTATGACCGCCTGGTTAAGCCGGTAGGGTCCGGGCAGTCTTACGTCATAACAGAGTCTAACCTCGTGTCTTTACTTTAATCACGTATTTAATTTGTGCCTAAGACCTCTCACATTAGACTGGCTGTTATGACCGCCTGGTTAAGCCGGTAGGGTCCGGGCAGTCTTACGTCATAACAGAGCCTAACCTTGTGTCTTAGTCGATTAATTACACCTAATTAATCACCCCCATATTAATTATCCCTAATTAATATCAATTTATTCATAACATGGGTAGACCTAACTCAATAGGTAAATTCCCATGGGGTAGACCTAACTCAATAGGTAAATTCCCACTTATGTTAATTAATTTTTTATGGTATGCTTAATCATACCCATTTCAACATACTTTTAATTAACATATTAATTAACCCCATCGTTCCCCACGTAAATCGTCATTATGACATAACATAATAAAGGGAAGATTTACCACACATAACATGGGTTTAGCATATAACTTTATCATGGGTTAAGAGGATGTCAACTTGCATATATGAGCATGTATTAACCCAACTATATTCAACCCAAACTTGCATATTATCAAACATGTGTCTTACATAACATGTTGCATATGAACTTACATATCATCAAACATGTGATTTGCATAACATGTTGCATATGAACTTACATATCATCATACATGTGATTTGCATAACATGTAGAACTTGCATTTTAGCATATACTTAACTTGCATAAGCACTCACATACTTGTATAAGCATTCATATACTTGCATAAGCTTGCATATCATGTTAAACTTGCATTTCAACATATACATAACTTGCATAAACATTCACATACTTGCATAGGCTTGCATATTATGTTAAACTTGCATTTCAACATATACATAACTTGCATAAACATTCACATACTTGCATAGGCTTGCATATTATGTTAAACTTGCATTTCAACATATACATAACTTGCATAAACATTCATATACTTGCATAGGCTTGCATATTATGTTAAACTTGCATTTCAACATATACATAACTTGCATAAACATTCATATACTTGCATAGGCTTGCATATTATGTTAAACTTGCATTTCAACATATACATAACTTGCATAAACATTCACATACTTGCATAGGCTTGCATATTATGTTAAACTTGCATTTCAACATATACATAACTTGCATAAACATTCATATACTTGCATAGGCTTGCATATTATGTTAAACTTGCATTTCAACATATACATAACTTGCATAAACATTCACATACTTGCATAGGCTTGCATATTATGTTAAACTTGCATTTCAACATATACATAACTTGCATAAACATTCATATACTTGCATAAGATGTTAAACATGCATATAAGCATATACATGACTTGCATAAGTACTCACATACTTGCATAACATGTTTGCATAATGGATCCATATTCACTTAGTGTTTTGCATCATAAACATCATGAAACAACTTGCATAAAAATATCATGATTACATATTATGAAACTTGCATGACATAAGGCATATAACTTGCAAAACACATAATATTCACTACATCAAGCTTGCATAAATATATGGATCCACAAACATAGCCATACTTTATCACATCTTATCATAATCAATTCAATAATTGATTATTAAGGGGATAGAAGCTCACCAAAACAAGATTAGCAAGTTAAATGAAGCAAATCCCAATGATTAAGTAGAAGAAGATGTAGATTAGCTTGCAAACCCTCTTAGGATTTTTAGTGGAGGCTCTCCAATTTTCTAAGTGGTGGCATAATGGCCTTAGATCTATTTTTGGTAAGGATAAGGGGGGTATTAGGGTGTATATATAGATTAGTTAGATGTTTTAGGACCATAGGATATACCCTAGAACCAATCCTAGCCTTTAAAGCATGTCTTGGGGAAGAAGTCAAGTGTAGGAACCATTTAGGGCCCAAAAAAAAGCCCAAAACTCATCCTGGGCCTCAAAACATGAGCAGTTTTCGTTTTTGATTTTTCGTGAAACTTTGACGGGCCATAACTTGGTCATACGGACTCCGATTTACGAAAACTCGGACTCTATTTCGCGTATTTTTCCGAGACGAACGCAATGGCACAGCCCGTTTCCCCTGATTCAGAATATTAAATTTAATTCTGCTCTGATTTATGTTATAACAAGTTATTTAACATACGGGGTGTTACACTATTCATCCCATGAAGTAAAACTGGTAATACTTCATATCTAACACCACGGTGTTATCGGTAAATTCAATTACCATTTCACGTTCAAATCTAATTAAAGATTTAACTATCGCCTGGAGCAAAACTGGTGATACTCCATTCTCGATCATTTCAATCTAATTAAAGATCCATTAAAACTCCACTTGGTTTTAATCTTCCCAAAAATCAATATTAATGATTGTTTAACTTGGGAAATCATATCCTGTCTTTAACTGGGTTAAAGAACCAATGTCACTTAAAACACGGTTCACTATAAACCCAAAATCACATTCCATTTACAATGGAATCTTCATGGAAAACAAATCGATATATATAATCGATATAAACTTCCATATCCGACTAATAATATAAATGAAATAACGGCAAAGCCTTTTAAATTCCAGATATATTAGTTGTCTTCCTCCACAGAAATTCACTTCGATTATTACCAAATCAAATTCCATTCCAATTTAGTTTATTAAATTGGAAAACTTTACTTTGGAAAATCTCCTTTAAATCTTAACAAAAGATTTATAAATTCCAAATCATATTTCACTTTGAATCGGGTAAAGAACGAATGTCGTCAAAACACAGTTCACGATAAACCCAATTCACATTCCATTAATTATCGGGTTAAAGAACAAGTGTTTTAAAACACCGTTCACGATAAGCCCAAAAATCAATTCAAATTCAATTCCAATTAAATACCGTTTAATTGGTACACTTCATTAGATCTAAATAAAAAGATTTAATCTTTTTCTCAACTGGGTTCAAGAACAGCGTTAATGAAGACACAATTCACGACAAACCCAATTCCCATTTGATATTAAATACAAGGCTCTGAACAGAAAATATATCGGCTTATATTCAATATCAAATTCTACGACCAATAAATATCGTATTGGAAATAACGATATAAATATATCTTTCAAATTTCCATAACAATATCTGTATAATCACAAAAACCAACGTCGAAATATTCCAAAGACAATTTCGATTCAAATCCATTCCAATTCAATTATTGAAAATTCTGGTTACTTTTATAACCTTTTGAAATCCAATTTATTTATTTCAAAAATAAATGGATTATAGTTCTAGTTCAAAACTAGTTCATTTCGATAAAAATCTATTTTTATCTTTTCAAATATGGAAATTTTCATCCCAATTCTTTTCAAATAATTTCTTATGATTTTACACAAATTATTACTATTTTTAATAATTTTATCGAGGCCTGTACAGTCGATTTCCATCTACGGCCATCGAACTGCACTTACAGCCACCTTTTCCAAATTTGATTTGGACATGATTCCAAATCCAACCGTTAGATTTCAAATTCCAATTATTTGTTAGAAAACTCTTTTCGATACAAACCCAACGGTTCCGGTTTCAGGAGAATCCGACGGTCGAATCTCCGTAAAGTCAATTCGAAGTCAATGGTCGAAATTCGCGAACTGCCGCGGCGCGGCGCGTTCTTTTCAGGTCATTATATATATATATATATATATATATATATATATATATATATATATATATATATTTCGTCGATTTCAATTCTAAACGTATTTTATAAACCGTTTAAATTTTTTAAAAACGATTTCAGCTTCATATTCAATTTCAAATCAAAATTGAATATTCCATATCATTAATATATAAATGATAATATTTTCAAAATGTTATATTTTTAAATCACTTCCTTTTCTATATTCATTATAAAAACGAATATAATCGATATAAATATCGATCGCGTCAAAATGGCGCATATCTAATCAGCACGGCTTTATATATTTCAATAACTTCGTTATTCTATTCAACAAATGAATATTTTCTCTATTCAACACATGAATCTATATTTCTTTCAACACATGAATATTCTCAATACATGAGTATCGTCAACACATGACTATTTATTCTATTCAACACATGAATCTATATTTTATAATATTCTTTATTTTCCAAATTAGAATGAGGCCCAATCAATTACCATAATGTTAATTATATGGATTACATACAACACATGTATATAATAGCAATGATAAATAATCAACCATCATCCAAAGTGCACCACACAACTGCATAAGCATTAAATATAAATAATTAATGCTTACATAGTCTATCAATCAAATGATCGACATACCACTAAACAATTGTGATTAGTGTACGTCAAATATCATCCCAACACCCGTGTGGGGTTTCAATCCACAAACACAGATATTTATTTGTGTTGTTGGGCGATGTGTAAAATTTATCGTCCCAATCAATATCCTTCAAATAGGTGTACAAAAACAAATCGTCTGATTTGTAAATGAATATTTATTTATTCACATTCGCGTTAAAAATTATATTTTTAACAATAAACAATTTATTTCAACACATGAATATTTATTTTCATTCATTCCACATCACAATCAATTTTCACAACACAACAAAATCAAACAAATTATCCATGGTCTGTGAACGACGGGTGTCGGGCGCTGCTAAGCACCGTCTGCATCCTAGTATATATTTTTAACTAGAAAACAAGATTTAAAGTGAGAAGTTCTCACCGAGAGCTAAACCAAACGCCACGACTCTTCATATGTAGGAAATCTTCGTCGTGCTCGCCTTTTGTCACTTTCGTTGTCCGTACCACTACATATATAAAAATCGCATCTTTATATTGTTGCTATGTATATAAAAATCACATTTTTATAACTATGCTATATGGATAAAAATCACATTTTTATACTGCTATTATATAGATAAAAATTCTATTTTTATACCGCTACTATATAGATAAAAATTCTATTTTTATACCGCTACTATATAGATAAAAATTCTATTTTTATTCCGCTACTATATAGATAAAAATTCTATTTTTATTCCGCTACTATATAGATAAAAATTCTATTTTTATTTCGCCTTCATTCATATAAAAATCACATTCTTTACTTATGTAAAAATCACATCTTTGTAATATCACTACACGTATAAAAATCAAGTCTTTTTAAATAGAAAAATCAAATCTTTTCAAATAGAAAAATCAAAACTTTTCAAATAGAAAAATCAAAGCTTTTCCCGAATAAAAGTCATATTTTTGTTAATTCACTTTCACACATATAAAAGTCAGTTCTTTATCTAGATTCCATACATATAAAAATCGAAGCTTTATTCGCTATAAAAATTAAAACTTTATATAAATAAAAATCAGAATTTTACAATGTAAAAATCAGTTTTTATCACACTACATATATTTTAAAACAATGAAAATAAAAAAAATCACCTTTCTTTTACTGTATAAATCGAATCGCTGTTGGAGGATACTCCACGGCTGGAGGTGGTGCTTGCGTCAGTCGCAGGGGGCGCTATTGGTCGGAGGGTGGCGCAGTTGGCTAGCGTCGGCAGCAATAGGGTTTCAAATCAATTTGGGGGAGGGTTTTTGTGGTTGCGTCGGTTTAGAGAGGAGAGAGAGGGAAGAGATCGGTTTGAAGGGGGGCGCCATCCATGGCGAGGCGGTGATGGCCAACGTCGGCGTCGAAGTGGGGGGCCCGCGGGCGAGAATGAGATCCGCCGTTCCTCCTTTCTTTTTTTTTATTTGTTGATTGAGAGAAAAACAAAGGGAGGAGGAGTTTTATATGTTTAATTTATTAATATTTTATTCTAATCTAACAAAACCTCGAAGTCTTCGCGTGCTAACTCCAATTCGAACCCACGGCCTGTCATCCCAAGCTAATTACCCCCATTCCGAACACAATGGGATATGTTTCATAAGCCAATTCCATGGTTTCGATCAGTTTCCATTTAAATTAACATTTAAATCTTTATATTGAATTTTTAACGTATATTTCAATTTACTGGGGCCACATATGGACTCTAAAAATTCCCCAAAAATATTTTCTAGCTTCGTATTGACGATACGGTCCTAACAAAACTATTTTCATCAAATTCTGAGACCATTTGAAAAACGACCATTTTCTAGTCGATCGAAATTGACTGAAACTGTTAAAACACGTTTTCTTTTTCCACGCTCACATATTGGTTCAGAAAATTATGAATTTTCGAATCTAGCAATAACTAGACATCTCGGAAATCCAACAAAAGTGGTTTTGTCGAAAACCGAGGTCGTTTGCAAAATTTCCATTTTTAAGGGTCAAAATTCCATAGCGACTATTCTGAATTTTCAACTGGGCATAACTTTTTATCCCTGCTATGAAATTTCGATTTTTCGGATTCGTTGGAAAGATATTCTCAAATAGATTCAAATATTTTTTGTTTCTCTAAAATCCGGTTTATTTTGAATCCTGCACATTCATTTGAAATTCGAAATCGAAATTTCAAACTACCGCGCCATTTTCAATTCCTTTTATATTTTAAAATAATTATTTATATTCCAACGATGATCTATATAACTATATATGTTCTACTTCTATTCAAAATAAATTCCTCGTCGTTATTATTTAAAATAAATCATTTTAAATATTCAAAATTCATCAAAATTGCCAAAATAAATTTTTTAAATTGGCTCAGATTTTCCGGGTTATTACATCTACCCAACATGCGGGAGATCTACAAGGCCTTCCATTTAATGCTTCGAATGACGACATTTGCAAGCTTGCTTGGTAACTGTTATTATAAGAGAACTCAACCAAGTCAAGTGATCTTCCCCTGACCCGCCAAAATCAAGAATACATGCCCGTAACAAGTCTTCTAGTATACGGTTCACCCTCTCAGTCTGGCCATCTGTTTGAGGATGATAAGTGGTGCTCAGATTTAATTTTGTTCCCAGCTCCTCTTGGAATGCTTCCCAGAATTTACTAGCGAATAACAAATCACGGTCACTAACAATGCTACTGGGAACTCCATGTAGTATAATGATTTTTTGAAATAAATTTTCATCGAACTTTGAGCTGTTCTAGTTGCTCTGACCGAAATAAAATGTGCAAACTTCGTGAAACGATCTATGATCACCCAAATAATCTGTCACTGCCTTACTTGGTTCGGGGCAAGCCATCAATAAAATCCATGGAAATTTGATCCCACTTCCAACTTGGAACTTCTAGTGGTTGTAACAATCCGGCAGGTTTTTGCTGATCACTCTTGACTTGCTGGCAAATAGAACACCTGCTGACATAAATGGAAATGTCTCTTTTCATAGATTTCCACCAGAATGTGCACTTGAGATCATGATACATCTTACTCACCCCTAGATGAATACAAAGCTTGGATTTGTGACATTCATCCATTACTTCTCTTCTGAGCTCAGGGGTATTCAGGACACAAATTCGGCCTTTTAACCTTAGAACTCCCTCGTTATCAATTTGAAAACTCGAGGGATCGCCTTCCCGAACTCTTTTACTAATTCTCTATATAAATTCATCATCTTTCTAAAGAGTAGAGATCTTATCAATCAATGTAGGTGTAAAAATGAGATTGGCGATGATAAGATTGGCGATTACCGCATTCTTCCTGTTGAGCGCATCGACTACAACATTTGCATTCCCTGGAGTATATAAGATGTCCAGATCATAGGACGTAAGAAATTCTAACCAACTTTGTTGCCTCAAATTCAAGTCCCTTTGGGTGAATAGACACTTCAATGATTTATGATCTGTATAAAATTTGAACTTCTCACCGAAAAGATAGTGCCCCCATATTTTTAAAGCAAACACGATGGCCATCAACTCAAGATCATGAGTGGGGTATCTCTTCTCATGCGGCTTCAACTGACGGCTAGCATAAGCAACTACTTTGCCTCTTTGCATTAATACCACACCAATTCCTTCAATAGAAGCATCAGTATAGACTGTCAAATCTTGATTGCCATCAATAATGGTCAACAATGGAGCAGTGGTCAACCTCAATTTTAGCTCTTGGAAAGCTGCCTCACATTCAGGTGTCCAATTAAACTTTGTATGCTTCTTGGTAAGCTTCGTTAGTAGACAAGATTGTTTCGAAAAATCTTTAACAAATTTCCAATAATAGCCAGCCAATCCTAGGAAACTACTGACTTCTGTAGGAGTGCTAGACTGCTTTCAATCTTGAATGGCGGTGATCTTACTAGGATCCACTGAAATTCCTTCCTTTGATACTACGTGACCGAGGAACTTCACTTCTTCTTGCCAGAATATGCATTTAGAAAATTTGGCTTTTAAAACATTCTTTCTCAGAATTTCCAAAACTTGTTCCAAATGTTTTTCATGCTCAGCAGTTGACTTTGAGAAGATTAGAATGCCGTCAAAGAAAACCAGCACAAATTTATTTAGGACATCGCGGAATACTCGATTCATCAAATCCACAAAATAGGCAGGAGCGTTGCATAAGCCGAACGACATTACTAATCATTCATAAAATATGTCTGGACCTCTGAAAGCTGTCAAAGGAACACATTCTTCGACAATCCGCAGTTGATGGAAACCTGTAGCTAGGTCCATCCTAGAAAACACTTTTGCTCCATTCAAACGATCCAATAAATCATTTATACGGGGCAACGGATATTTATTCTTGAGCATCTGCTTGTTGAGGTCTCGGTAATCGAAACATAATCTGAGAGTACCGTCTGACTTTGGAATAAACACTACTGCTGCACCCCAATTTGAAAAGCTAGGCCTGATCAGACCTTTCCATAAAAGCTGTTTAGTTTGATTGCCCAATTCTTCTTTCTCTTTCCATGTCATTCTTCGAATAGGATGCATTAATAGCCTTGCATTCGGAACTAAGTCAATCCTGAAGTCAATTTCTCTACGCGGAGGTAAGCTATCAACTTCTTCGAACACATCCGCATAATTCTTAACAACAAGAATGTCTTTAATTGCAGTGGGAGAAACCTCAAGAGCAGCCCAAAATTCTTTTCTGTCTGAATCTGAGCCTACACAAGTTATAACAACATTGGCAAGCTTCGTTTTAATTCTAACAACTCTTTCTGCACATTTAACTTCAGCCTCATATTTGGTTAACCAATCCAGCCCAAGAATGATGTCAAATTCAGAAAAATCCATAACTATGAAATTAAAAGAAAACTGGCAATGGGAAAAGGAAATAGGCACTCTATAATACACACCGAGAATAAGAGAACCTCCTATCGGATTATGAACTCTAACTGATTCCTTAAGGTTCCTTAGCTTTAACTTCAACTTCTTAACCGTATTGCTTGAGATAAAGCTTTGTGACGCGCCCGTATCGAACAATACTTTGACTGGAATATTGTAGAGAGTAAGAGTACCTTCCAAAACATCTGGCCTTTGCTGACTAGCTGAGGGTGTTGGAGTTTGTGCTACTTCATTTACATGAGCTATTATAGACTCCTTTAGCATCAGGCAATCCCTTGCAACATGACCAGTCTGGTGGCACTTATGGCATTTCCATTTACTATAAGATCTCTTTTGCTTCTAAATGGATTTAGATCCATCCTTGCTTCATTTCTTTAGAGATCTGCAATTTATCGATAAATGGCCTTGCTTATTGCAGTTATTGCATATGGCAGTCGTTAACGGTTTTTCTTTAGATTCAACCTCTATCTTATCATCTTTAGGCTTCTTACTGACCTCAAGCTTTGTACTTACCTCGGGGCTATCAGTTTCAAACTTCCTTTTGCTATTAGAACTGCCTTCCTCTTCATCTTCCCAACCATGTTGTTTATCAGTATACTCATAGCGATAAGCCATTTGTATCATCTCAGAAAATGGAAGATTCACATGAGCAAGTACTCAACCTTTGTATTTCTTTTGAAGTCCTTTGATAAATCTCTAATTCCTCCTTATAGGATCTCGAATTAGTTTTGGAGCAAAGCGGGAAAGTTCATTGAATTTATTCTGATACTCCTAGATGGTCATATCTCCTTGTTTTAGATTGTAAAACTCATCATATAGCCACTCAGTTGCTTCTGGAGGAATAAATCTTTCTTTGAAAATTTCTTTAAATCTATCCCAGGTAATATTACTTTCTGGATTTTCCTCAGTAACTGTTTCCCACTAGATTAGAGCTTCATCTTTGAGTGCCCAAGATGCCAGTAATCTTTTCTGATCATCTCTAAGCTTTAAGCCTCCGAAAATTCTCTCAGTAGAACGCATCCACACTTGTGTTTCAATAATGGATTCCCGAGAATTGTACTCCACCCAGATTCTGATACTTCATTACTAGAGCTTCTAGATCTGGTTCTGGTTGTGGGAGCACGATTGACTCATTAGATTGTCGAACCATAGAATCACTTCTTCTATTTCTGCCAATCATTTTCTACTATGTCTGCAAATAGCAGACAAAGAGTCAAGCCAACAGTAAAGATATTGTAAAGCATAGAGACATATATTTAAATGTGAATGAGTCTATAGGGGTGTATTTTATTATGCTATACTCATTCTAGGACATTACTGATCCTATCTATATGAGTTGTTCATTTTAGAATACTGCTGATTCTATTTCTGTCAAGTTTATTTATACGTTATATTTCGAGCTAAGTTTAACCAAAGCTCTGATACCAACTGTGATAACCCCAAACTCCCGTAGTACGAAAGCAAGGATAATCATTGGAATATAACACATAAACAATAATAGCAGAACATAAATATAGAATCGCAGCAGATAATGTATGTAACACCCCGCATTTTTAATATAATTAGAAATGTTTATATGCATGGAAATATAAATAATGGCGATGTGCAATTTAAATTAGTGGAAGAGACGGAAAAATTAATACATTAACGATATATGTAATAGAAGTGGTAATAAAATAAAGATACTTAATTTAAATATCAGAAATTAAGTAAAACAGACATCACCATTGCGTTCATCTCGGAATTCTGCTTGGGATAGAGTCCAAGTTTTCATAAAACGGATAAAGTATGAAGAAGTTCTGTAGACTATAAGGCTCATATATATATATTATACAAAATATCTCCAGAATTCAAAAACAGTCAAAAGCGGGTAAACGGGAAAAATCCCGCTCGAAGGGTGTCGACCCCCCCAAGGAGAGTCGACCCCCTATAGGGGTGTCGACACAGGTGTCGACCCCCCTTTAGGGGGAAGACACAGGTGTCGACCCCTCTATAGGGGGAAGACATAGGTGTCGACCCCCCTATATAGGGGTAGACCCCCTCCCAAATCCAAGCGAAATACATTGTTTTGTATATAGGCACGTTTTCTGACCAGGTTCGTTGGCTTAGAAGCTATATAGTGGACCCTAAACCTATTGTTTTCTTGACCTAAACTAATGGCGACACCATGAGGCTGCTCCAACCCAAAATAATTTAGATTCTTCGTCTTCCCCAAACAATTCTTAGATCTAATCTCTTCCTCTTCAAATCTGTTCTTAAAATAAAAAGATAGAACTAGGATTCCTCTACTCCAAAATAAGAGAAAAGAATTCAGATGCCTGGATCTATGCTGCGCAAAAAGGGAGAAGACCATGGATCAGATCTAGAATTGGAAAAGCATATAAGTGAGTGGATTTAAAATACATTTTTTATATAATAATGGATCTATCATTCGCCATTCCCCATTTACACATGTAATAAACCTATTAAAAGATCTAATGTGATAAAGTTCACTTATGCCTAATATTGTTGCCATATGCTTAATTATGATCAGTCATTTTATGCCTACGTTAGGTTTCCTCCTTTTATTCTTCCCTTTTTATTTTTATATAGTGGATTTATGCATTGATCGATATTGAGAATAAAAGGGAAAGGTTGATTTAGGTATTATATGTGATTGGGAGGTTTGGGGGCATAACTTATAATGGGGTTTTAGGAATACCTTTGATTGGAATCATAAATATAACTATGGGTGT
This sequence comes from Allium sativum, assembly GCA_030737875.1. NCBI lineage: Eukaryota > Viridiplantae > Streptophyta > Magnoliopsida > Asparagales > Amaryllidaceae > Allium > Allium sativum. Next base: position 669,609,409 of record CM060909.1, on the reverse strand, counting down.
ATGACTCAAATTGTAACTATGAATGTAAATTGGGATTATAAGTTGAATTGGGATTATGGGCATAACTATACTTGGAATTATGAACAAAATTATGGTGGGATCTATGTATATAAATCAAATTGACTATATAAGACTGTAATTTGGGGCAAAAACTGATTGTTGGAATTTGGGGCATTATTGCAATCAAATATGAACAATTGGAAAACTTTGGGAAAATATGTAATAAAATGAAAGTTGACATAAATTATGGAAATTGATTTGGGCATACTTGGGCGTAACTTGTATACGTAGGATTATAAATATAAATTGGATTAGAATTATAAGCATAAATTTGAATTGGAATTTATGGTTAATTGGAAATCATAATAATCCAAGATTTAAAATTGGGCATGAATTAAGAAAAAGATATTGAACGCCTAAGACATGAGGTTAGATTTGGTTTGCGGTAGACGTCTGCCCGGAACCGCCCGGCATATCCAGCAACCGTAAACGGTAATCTAATGTGATAGGTCTTCGGTGGAAATTGGACCCGTAATGGTGTCAAGATACGAGGTTAGATTCGGATGCAGTAGAAGTCTGCCCGGAACCGCCCAACATATCTAGCAACCGCAAACGGTAATCTAATGTGAGTGGTCTTGCACGTTTACAGACATCATAAATAATATTGAACACTTAACTAAGACGACACATGTAAGGTTGATATGGATATAATAAAGGGGTTAAGTGGGTAACATGGGTAGCACGGATAATTTGATAAATTAGAATACTTAACCCAATTAAATCTGTAGTGGTGTTACGAACCAGTTAAATTGAGTAGGGGTTAAGTAAACATGTTAAAGAAGTGGGGACGGTTAAGTTAATCTTAATTAATGCCAAAATGGGGAATGATAATAATAACCTATTATGAATGAACTTAAGAAAAGGAAACGATAATACGTAGGCTTGTCCTAGGGACAAGTGGGAATTATAACTTATGGAATAAGGTAAGTTATAACGAACGATGGAGAAAATAGAATAACTTATGGAATAAGGTAAGTTATAACGAATGATGGAGAAAACAGAATAACTTATGGAATAAGGTAAGTTATAAGGAACAATAAGCGAAAATGAGATGACTTATGTAACAAGGAAAGTTGTACTTAATTGAAGATTAAGTAATCTGTAAAGGCAAGAATAAAACTACAAATGAAGACAACATAAGTTATATGAATGACATAACAGAAGATTGGTTGAGTTGAGTAATTCTCTGAATGTCAATCTGATGTTGATTTCGGTCTATGGGGTTGATACTTAAGGAGTTATTCTCTTAACCAATGTATATGTGAATTAAGATGTACTTAATTATAAATTAAGTAAAACATGTTATTATAACCATAAGAGGGATAATTATTAGATTATGAGAATAACATGTCGTAGGCGTATTAATGAACTTAAAAGGATTAAGTTACAAATGGAATTAACAAGCAAGGATAACTTGGTAAACTTGAAAGGGAAGTAAATGTGAATAACTAAGTTAAATGAGAAAACTGATGAGGTGGCACAAGCACGTAATTAATGATTAGATGTAGGTTCTAAAGATAGATAAAACTAAGACGTTTGAAACAGTCCGTACATTATAGGATGAATAGCCCAACGGGGTAGATCATCATGGTGTCATAAGGCACGAGGGGAGGGCACGTTCATTTTTCTGGCGGCTCCAACGGACTGGAAGGGGAGTCAGGCGGCTTCCTGAGACATTAATAGTGCCGCTGGTAGTCCTCTGTGGTGGTTTAACTTTGGGCTAGGATTAAAGGGGTTGGTTTTATGGGGAACTACTAGGTGGGTTGGCCTTGACTGCACAAGTAAGGGGCAGTCAGAATGTTGTATGTGGCGGCATTAATGGTGGTTCGGCGGTTGCCTCAGGTGGAGGTGGAGGGTCAAGACCAAACGATAGCAAGATCGTCGAACGCCTGTCACCAGTAGCCTAAGGAATGCAAAAAGACAAGAGCTAACCCCTAGAGATCGTTAACATTTGCTATCAAGGGACGGGTGCGGGGAGACCCCACATGGATGTTTAGATTGTTTGCTTGTTAGGGGTGGTCGCTTAGCTCATGTGGTCTTTACTAGTTGAGGGAGGGGCTGAGGTGGGGCCATAGCCACCATAGATAAACCAGACCCGAGGGATATCTGTACATTGTACACTCTTAGAGGCAGGCCCGTGAAGATACAGAAAAGCTCCCGAACGAGTTCTGTGTTTCTGGTGTAACCCTACCATGAAACTCGGGTGCACAAGTAGAGGATATGTGCAGTAGAAAGATCGAGTATGATTGATGATACCTATGCGGGGAAGTCTAGGTACAACCATGTCCGCTCTAGGTGGTGTATCGTAGACTAGAGGGCATTATTCGATGATGGAACCAAATTCAATCGAATAGTTCGAGGATAGCAGTCAGTACGCTTACGTAGCACAGCGATAGTGATTCTATGTGGATGTAGCGTTGTACGTTACTATGGCATAGGATGAGGGACTGCGCACATTACTATGGCGATACGGAGGAGACTATGCGAGTGAGGTACCACAGGGTGTACCTCAGTTTGGGGGTAGCTACATATACATTATATTAGGTTAATCTATTAGGGGGTTGATGGGCGCGACGTATGTGTGAAAGCCTTGAGCGTTAATAACACCGATAACCTAATAAATGAGAAACTGTAACTGAACGGTATATGTAGGATTATTCAAGAGGTGTAGCTTAAATTCATTCACACAGAACTTATGTTCTGACTCCCTCCTCATAACATTCGCAGGTTAGGTTCATGACAAAGACTGTATAGCTTTGGATACTAGTTTAGCAGTATTGTTATTAAGGTAAAGCTATGTTTTAATTATATTACATTTTGTTCCTTCCGCTGTGAGATGTTTTCCGAACTCTGACATGTTTTATGTCTTTGTCTTTTCTGCAGGATACTAGAGCAAAACAATACGGGTTTCGATGGATTGGGTTTTTGAAACAAATTCGGTTCATCGGAACGCGGGTTGTTACATTTGGTATCAGAGCTTCAGTTTAGGATCCCTATATAGATAATAAGTGAACGTATTTGTATTTTCTAAAATATAAATATATTATATATAAACCTAGATCCATAAGGAAGCCCACTATATAGAAAGAGTAAATTGTGGAAAGAAATGGGATATCTAATTTGTACACTAAAGAAATGAACATAGAAATTTTGAGACCCTTAGGTGGTTTGGTTGGAAAGTGTACAATATGTTTGGTATTAAAGAAAGATGTATCTCATATGATAGAAACTGAAATGTTAGTAATTAAGATTAGTGGATTTAGAAGTGAAACCTTATAAGCTAGAAAAAGGTTTAAAAAAATAGTGGAAAATGGATTAGGGATATATATAGTCGAGGGAATTGAATTCGTGGGAGTGTCTTGGAAAGCCTAGGTAAGTTGGAAGCCCACTATGAGTTTAACCCATTTGTTAAACTTTTAAGAACTTGAAATTGTAAAGGTTTTGGCGAAAGAATTTAGGGTGTTTTCAAGTTTTAATCTTAAAACTATTTTTGATGTTTGAAAAGAGTGTATATTGGGTTTTAATGTAAAGTGGGGTATATTTTGTAAAACAATGATTTCTTTTTCTTTCTTGAAAAGGTGCATATTATAGAGCATGTATAGCTTGCTAATTTTCATATTATAGTATATGAAAAGGTTGAAAAGAAAAGATAGCATTTTGTAAAGAAAGTTTTGAAAATCTCTATTCTTTGGACAATAGATTTTGTTTATTATTTTAAAAAGAAAATATTGTTGGGTGGACAAAATAAGTTGTACAAAGTAAGAATAGAGTAGATTTTTTTTTACACCTTGTAGAAAGCAGCGAGAATTAACATTGTAGTTAGAAACAATGTAACCTGATAGTTGTCCTTTTCTACTCCAGTTTTGTGATTTGAAAAAAAAATGTTTTGCATTTTTGTTGTGACATGTTTTTATGGTTTGGCAAAAGTAAGTTTTGGAAAAGAAAATAAAGTTTTACCACTTTTAATTTTTGGAAGAAAAAACTTAATAAAAAGAGAGTCCAAACCATGTTTTGAAAAAAAAATGGAGCAGATAAGGATTAGTACCTAGGGAAAGCGACAAAGGTTAGAGGTTAGGAAGTAAATAGCAAGGACTATCTTGGAATAATAAAAACAAATTCCCGTAGAATGCATAAGCATTGTGAAGCCTAGGATTGTTGCTTGAAAAAAATATGTAGGCTAGTAATACACAGCAAGGACTAGTAGTGACTACTAGATAGTGGAAGGGCAAGTAAGCGTTGAGAGTTTGTGGTTGGACTTTGCTTTAGTGAAATAGTCTTATGATTCTTGGCCTTTGATAGTAGTTGTGTAGGATGTCGAAAGATGGATAGGCTTAATGAAAAAAAATAAGCTAAGAAAGAGAATAGATAAACTAAGAAGAAAACAACAAATTCAGTAAAGCAACAAACGTGACGGGAAAAGAAAATGAAAATCTTAAGAAAAGATGCATAAAAATGAAAATTTTCCAAGATATGTTTAAAAAGAAGAGAAAATTTTCTTATGTAGTTGTACTCAGATAGGAAAATAGGAAATCTATATACAGTAGTTACATAAAAATCCAAGTACAATAAGAAAAGGTACATAAAAGAAAAACGGAGGAAGTGAATTTTTCCGTTTTATACCCTTTTATAACATAAGAAATCGAATTTAGAAAATTATATTTTTCTAAATTTTGAATTTAATGATGGTTGGTAGGATTTTGGATGCAACAATTGGATGAACTATTCTCTTATTCTGTAAGAGTGAGAAAATTTGGGTGAAAAATATTTTGATTTTCCAAAAATATTGCATTCATATAGAACTGCAAGTATATTAAGGATCTGAGCATCATGTTTTGAAAGAGTTTTTAAATGTTTGCAAACATATAGTTGGTACCAATTAGGCATACATTTATTACTATGATGTATTTCACTTTGCACCTGCGCACAATGTTTGCAAAGGTTGGATGCACACGTGATGGTTTGATGCGAGGGATTATAACCCTATTGAATTTCAAGGACGAAATTCTTTAAGAGTAGGAGAATGTAACACCCTGCATTTTTAATATAATTAGAAATGTTTATATGCATGGAAATATAAATAATGGTGATGTGCAATTTAATTAGTGGAAGAGACGGAAAAATTAATATGTTAACGATATATGTAACAGAAGAGGTAATAAAATAAAGATACCTAATTTAAATATTAGAAATTAAACAAAACAGACATCACCATTGCGTTCGTCTTGGAATTCTGCTTGGGATAGAGTTCAAGTTTGCGTAAAACGGATAACGTATGAAGAAGTTATGAGCTTTAGAAGTTTGTATACATATAAGGCTCATATATATATATACACACACACACACACAAAATATCTCCAGAATTCAAAAATATTCAAAAACAGTCAAAAGCGGGTGAGCAGGAAAAATCCTGCTCGAAGGGTGTCAACCCCTCCTAAGGGGTGTCGACATAGGTGTCGACCCCCCTATAGGGGGAAAGAAACAGGTGCCGACCCCCTCCCAGATCCAAGCGAAATACATCGTTTTGTATGTAGGCACATTTTCTGACCAGGTTCATTGGCTTAGAAGCTATATAATGGACCCTAACCCTATTGTTTTCTTGACCTAAACTAATGGCGACGCCATGACGCTGCTCCAACCTAAAATAATTTAGATTCTTCTTCTTCCCTATGCAATTCTTAGAACTAATCTCTCCTCTTCCTCTCCAAATCTATTCTTAGAATAAAAAGATAGATCTAGGATTCCTCTACTCCAAAATAAGAGAAAAGAATTCAAATGCTTGGATTTATCCTGCGCAAAAAGGGAGAAGACTATGGATCAGATCTAGAATTGGGAAAGCATACAAGTGAGTGGATTTAAAATACATTTTTTTTATAATAATGGATCTATCGTTCTCCTTTCCCCATTTACACACATAATAAACCTATTGAAAGATCAATCTGATAAAGTTCACCTATGCCTAATATTGTTGTCATATGCTTAATTATGATCAGTCATTTTATGCCTACGTTGGGTTTCCTCCTTTTATTCTTCCCTTTTTATTTTTATATAGCTAGGCTATCTTCGAGCCTATGCCTATTGTGGATTTATGCGATTGAACGATATTGAGAATAAAAGGGAAAAGGTTGATTTGGGTATTATATGTGTATAACGACCCAAACCTCCCCGTGAAGGAAAGCTTCGGATTGCTTTAAGAACACAACAAATTAGAACACAAACAGAAGAACATTTTATTGCTTATTACAACAATTTACATCAGAATACAAGAATATACAGAGCATGTACAAATAATATACATTTGATAAATATCAGAGATTTAAAATTTACAATGCAGCGGAAAATAATACAAAACACAACTAAAAGAGATCAACAAATACAAAGCTTTCCGAATATCATTCCAGCTGTGAACCAGGATCCTGTGAATATAAATCTGCAAAACGAAAACTACTAGCTGCCTATGTGGGAAATAGGGGCATCCAGATTTTTGGTTAAAACAATAAACTTCAGGTCAGTCATGTGACCGGTGTGAGAACTAAAACAGTTATTTAGATCTTTACTTTAAAATAAAGTAAATCCAGGGACCACGCCGTATAACACGGAACAAGTTTCCTCCCAGGAATACCAGTGCATAAAATAAACAATGCAATGTTTTTTGGAAAAATGAAGCTATTATAAGACTCAGGTCCCGTCACACAATGCAACGCAAGCCGGAGGATAGGGTTTTCCCTTATAATAGCCAAACATGCTTGGTACGTTAAAACAAATCATTTGATACTATTATAAGTGCATAGTGTATAAAACAATTTCAAATATAAATGTATCAATCATAGATGACATGGATACCATATATCATGTCGCCAATACTAGGCTCTACAATCAAACCGCAATGTCACGTATTAGAAGTTGGATTTCCGTCTGTGAACCAAAGCAAGGGATCGTCCTTACCGCTTTGAGACAAACTAGCCTACCATGTCTCAGGAACAGCCGCAACTGCCGCTTGGATCTTCAGGACCGGTCCACTCGATGCGGATTAAAATGTCTGAACACTACATTTCCCCTCCCTATGGGGCGTAAAATTGGTCTGTATAAAGACAATACCATCCATCGGCCCCGCAATGCCGATATATCCGAGGCGCCTCGCTATCCATCATCCATATAAGCAAAACATATGGGCATGAAAAACCCAGACACCACTCCTAACTAGAAAGAAACGCATGTCCTCCCTGCAGTCCTCTCCCGTTTCTGGTTCACACCGGGGTGTGTGGCTTGCGAATTAACGCTATACACAAAGCTATGCTATATTAAAGTCGTGCTTTGATCATCCACCACAAGACTCTGCTTTTCAACAGAAGCCTTGATCATTTGCATCTCAACATGCCCCAGAGGCAATTCATGCCATGCAACTGATATCTATCAATCACATAGAATGAAATCCAATGTCAGACACACATCCATTTACAAGTTCGTTCTGGGTCTGAACGAAACCGGAGGCACCTTATTCCTCGTCCCATATGACCAATACAGGAGAGAGGTTCTCGCATATCCGGTCGATCTCCAAGTACGTCTGGACAATCACCACTTATTACCTCGTCTTGGGTGTACAACCCAATCAAGACATCAGTAATCATCCAAATAATGTGAAGACCTCTGGTCTTCAACCACCGTCTTCATCGTCGACTCATCGCCGATTCAGTTATTCAAAATGGGATAAACCCAGTCTTTCTGAATAACTCGCGTATATAATAAACAAGTGCTACACAAACACAACATACGCCTCATTCCAATTCAGAATATTCTTTTATTCAAATATTCTTATACTTTGGGAAAGGTTCCCATTTGTAACACCCCACCTCCGCTAGGGTCACTCACAAAGGGAATGCACTAGCTTTGGTGGAGTATTATCTAGGTAAACATACACAGAAATATTACAAGACAGAACATATAAAACAGCGGAAGAAGAACCAAATTTCATTGCTTTAAAATATAGAAAGGTCTAAAGCCTTTTACATCAAAATGCCATTAAATCCATTACATCGAAATCTGTCTTGCAATAGTAAAGAAGCATAAAACCATAGTCATAAATCATTCCCCAAATAAAGCAGCAAAGCAAGCCATAGCCAAGAGAAATCCAAGAAGTACATGAAAGAGCCTTGGAGCTTGGTAAGATCCGAACTAAGCTGTATTCCCACCCTGCGAACCTGGGGGGAGGGGATGAAAGAAAAAGAGGAGAAACAAACTGGGTCAGTCATAAAGACTGAGTAACTCCTAGTGGCTTTCAGCATAAAAACAGGTGAAGATAATATGGCATGAATAAACTGAAAGCAAACATAAGCATGATGACAAGGTAAGCTACAGGCACGATGAATCAAGTATAACATCCCATGCTTTCTATCAAGAGTATCATCACAAGGTTCCTACCAAGTATCACATTGCAAGGTTTCTATTAAGTATAACATCGCAAGATTTCTAAGCTTCATCATTCCACTATTTTCTTTGATTTCCTATATTCTCTGCACCAACTGTACTAGTACCCCAACCCGTATCATCCTTTCCATGTATATGTACAGTCCCTTGCCGTATATCGTACGGGTTTCATCACGTATTTCTTTACTACTTCACGTAGTGCCACCATTCTTGAAATCGTTTTGACTGCCACCCTTGTTCTGGCTAGGTTTCCTTATCATGAACTATCGCGTGTTCAACTAGGATTTATGCCACCTAGGACCACTAGGGATTATGCTACCTATTGAACGTTTTCTAGATTCGATTTGGGTTTATGCCACCTAGGACCACTAGGGATTATGCTACCTTACGAACAACACCCTTTTTCCACGTAACGATCTATTAATCGAACGGCTCCCTACAAGTCCTAGCTTGTTCATTGAAACGACCCGAACTTCCCCGGTCTCCGAAGACAAGAGAAAGAACGAATTGTTTTGAGAACACGACAAAATAGAACGCATACAAAAGAACCTTTCATTGTATATTACAACAATCCATCAGATTACAAGAATATACAGAGTATAAATGAATATTACACAGAAATATCAGAGATTTAAATTACATTTAAATAAATTGCAGCGGAAAATAATACAATACACAACTAGAAGAGATATACGGATACAAAGCTTTCCAGATATCATTCCAGCTGTAAACCAGGATCCTGTGAATATAAATCTGCAAAACCAAAACTACTAGCTGCCCATGTCAAAAAAAGGGCACCCAGAGTTTAGGTTAAAACAATAAACTCCAGGTCAGTCATGGGACTGGTGTGAGAACTAAAGTAGTTATTAATCTTTATTTTAAAGTTCGGTAAATCAAGGGACCACGCCATATAACACGGAACGGGTTTCCTCCCAAGGATACCAGTGCATAAAACAAACATCGCAATGCTAAATAAAGAAAAATGAAGCTGTTATAAGACCCAATTCCCATCACACAATGCAACGCAAGCCGGAGGATAGGGTTTTTACCTTATAATAGCCAAGAATGCTTGATACGTTTAAAACAAATCATTTATTCTTACTATAAGTGTATAGTGTATAAAACAACTTCAAATCATAAGTATCAATCATAGACGGCATAAGCGCCCCATCCCACTATGTCGCCATACTAGGCTCTACAAATAAAACCGCAAATGTCACGTATTTGGAAGTTGGATTTCCATCTATGAACCGAGGCCAGGGATCGTCCTCTACCGATTCGAGACTCTCTAGCCCGAGCCTCAGGCAAGCGCGCAGGCAAGCCTTGGATCGTCAGGGCCGGTCCACCGATGTGGATTATTATGCCTGAACACTACATTTCCCCGCCCTTTGGGGCGTAAATGAGCCAACGAATGGCTCCATCGGACCCGGATCGTCCGATCTAACCGAGGCGCCTCGCAACAGCAACAACCACACAGGTGAAAAGTATATAAATGTCAGGGCTGGTAGGTCACTGACACCACCCTAGCTAGAATGAAACGCATGCCCTCCCTGAGGTCCTTCTCCCGTTTTTGGTTCACAACCGGGGTGTGAGGCTCGCGAATTCACGTTACACAAAGTTATGCCACACAGGCGGTGCTTTGATCATCAACCACAAGACTTTGCTTTTCAACAGAAGCCTTGATCATTTGCCACTTAGGCATGCCACACAGGCAATTCACTCCATGCGATTGATATCCATCAGTATATAACCCCTGAGCTCGTACGTCTCAGAGAAGGGCGTTAAGCAAGAGAATAAATTCTCCGCCGCCAAACAGATATATATTTAATAGAAATCAATCACACAGACTAAAATCCAATGGTAGACACACAGTCCATTTATAAGTCCGTTCTGGGTCTGAACGAAACCGGAGGCACTTTCCTCGCATATCCATCAATCTCCAAGCACATCTAGACGACCACAGATTGATTCCCTCATCTTGGGTGTACAGCCCAATCAAGATCATCAGTAATCACCCAAACGATGTGAAGACTTCCGGTCTTCAACCACCGTCTTCATCTTCGACTTATCGTCGTATCAGTTATTCAGAATGGGATAAACCCGGTCTTTCCGGATAACCCGCGTATATTTTAAATAAGTGTTACACAAACACAACATACGCCTCATTCCAATTCATCAGTCACTAACTGTAAATTAACAAGAGAATAATTCCCCAAATATTAACCCCGAAGGCCGAAACCAACATCAGATCAATATCCAGAAAACCATTCTGCTTGGCTAACCGACAGTTAGTTTCTAAATTTCACATTCATAGGGAAAGGTTCCCATTAATTTTATCAAAGATAAATTCCTTGAATTTATTCTCTAATCTTCTTTTGAATTTCGATTCAACTAGTCGGGATTAGCAAACCTTACCGAAGTAATCATTTGTTTTAATTTCCCAATCCCAACCTATTCATCCCATGAAGTAAATCTGGTTATACTTCATATCTAAAACCACGGTGTTATCGGTAAATTCAATTACCATTTCACGTTCAAATCTAATTAAAGATTTAACTAACGCCTGGAGCAAAACTGGTGATACTCCATCCTCGATCATTTCAATCTAATTAAAGATTCATTAAAACTCCACTTAGTTTTAATCTTTAACGGGGTTAAAGAATCAGTGTCATTTAAAACACGGTTCACGATAAACCCAAAATCACTTTCCATCAATTATCGGGTTAAAGAACAAGTGTTATTTAAAACACTGTTCACGATAAACCCAAAAATCAATATCAATTCAATTCCAATTAAATATTATTTAATTGGTACACTTCATTAAATCTAAATAAAAAGATTTAATCTTTTCTCAACTGGGTTCAAGAACAGTGTTAGTCAAGACACCATTCACGACAAACCCAAATCACATTTGATATTAAATACAAGGCTCTGAATAGAAAATATACCGGCCTATATTCAATATCAAATTCTACGACCAACAGATATCGTATTGGAAATAACGATATATATATCAATATCTTTCAAATTTCCATAACAACATCTGTATAATCACGAAATCCAACATCAAAAATACTCCGAAGACAATTTCGATTCAAATCCATTCCGATTCAATTATTGGAAGTTCTGGTTATATTTCAAAACCATTTCAAACTCACTTTATTTATTTTAAAAATAAATAAATTACTATTCTAGTTCAAAACTAGTTCATTTCGATAAAAATCTATTTTTATCCTTTCAAATATGGAATTTTTCATCCCAATTCTTCCCAAATCATTTCTTACGATTTTACACAAATTATTACTATTTTTAATAATTTTATCAAGGCCCGTACAGTCGATTTCCATCAACGGCCATCGAACTGCACTTACAGCGACCTTTTCCAAATTTGATTTGGACATGATTCCAAATCCAACCGTTAGAATTTAAATTTCTAATATTCGTTAGAAAGCTCTTTTCGATACAAACCCAATGGTTCCGGTTTTAGGAGAATCCGACGGTCGGATCTCCCGTAATATCCGTTCGAAGTCAATGGTCGAAATTCGCGAACTGCCGCGGCGTGGCGCGTTCTATTCAGGCCATTATATTATATATATAATATATACTTCGTCGATTTCCTTTAAAACGTGCTTTATAAATCGTTTTAAATTCATTTCAAATTGATTTCAATTCAATTTCAAATTTAATTCGAATACAATTCCTTTCGATTTCAATTCGAATTCAATTCTATTCAATTCGAATTCATTTCTATTCAATTTCAATTCGAATTCACTTCTATTCAATTTCAATTTTAATTCATTTCTATTCAATTTCAATTCGAATTCACTTCTATTCAATTTCAATTCGAATTCACTTCTATTCAATTTCAATTCGAATTCACTTCTGTTCAATTTCAATTCGAATTTCAATTCGAATTTCAATTCTTTTCAAAATTTCAGATTTTGAAATCACTTTCGATATTCGTTATAAGATGAATAAAATCGATATAAATATCGTTCATGTCAAAATGGCATAAATCAAATAAACACGGCTTCATATATTTCTATTTTCAAATATTCTATTTCAAATATTTCCTTTTCAAATATTTCTATTCTAATATTTCTTTTTCAAAACTGGAATGAGGCCCAATCAATTACCATATAATGTTACTTATATGGATTTTCTACAACACATGTATACAATAACAACGATGAATAATCAACCAGCATCAAAAGTGCATTCTATACTGTATAAGCATCGAATAGAAATATTCAACGCTTATAACAACCTGTCAATCAATCGATCAACATACAACTAAACAATCGGGATTAGTGTACGTCAAATATCATCCCAATACCCGTGTGGGGTTTCAAACAATCAAACACAGATTTTATTTGTGCAGTTGGGCGATGTGTAAAATTTATCGTCCCAATCAATATCAGTCAAATGTGTGTATATAAACAAATCGTCCGATCTGTTTATTTTTATTTCATTTCATATACACGTTAAAAATTCTATTTTTAACTATAAAATATTTTCAACTATATAAATATTTTATTTCATTTCACATCACATCACACAATCAACTACACATCAAAATCAAACAAACAAGCATACAAGCCGTCCATGGTATGTGGACGACGGGTGTCGGGTGCTACTAAACACCGTCTGCATCCTAGTATATATATATAACTAGAAAAAAGAAATTTAGAGTGAGGAGTTCTCACAGAATTGCTAATCCAACGCCACGACTCTCCTTAGGTAGAAATCTTCGTCGTTCTTGCCTTTTGTCACTTTCTTTGCCTGTATTCTCTACATATGTAAAAATCGAATTTTTACTTCCCTATTCAATATATAAAAATCGAATTTTTACTTCGCTATTCAATATATAATAATCGAATTTTTACTTCGCTATTCAATATATAAAAATCGAATTTTTACTTCGCTATTCAATATATAAAAATCGAATTTTTACTTTGCTATTCAATATATAAAAATTATTTCTTTTATCCACATTAAAAATCATGTCTATATTTAATAAAAGATTATATTTTTATACTTCTACAATATAAAAGATTATATTTTTATACCTCTACAATATAAAAGATTATATTTTTATACCTCTACTATATTATAAAAATTATAATTTTAAATCGATGAATGCACTATGAAAATCACATCTTTATTCTCACTATATAAAATTCATATTTTTATTATCACTACTTTATATAAAAAAAATCCGATCTTTCTACTGTTAAAAATATATATAAAAACTGAATCTTTTCATGTTATAAATATAAATAAAACTGAATCCTTTCATGTCATGAATATAAATCAGTTTTCCATATGTAAAAATCTAAACTTTATTTTCAGATTTATATAACCGATAAAATCAGATTTATAAAACTAATAAAATCAGAAATATAACACTAAATAAAATCAGAAATATAAAACTAATAAAATCAGAAAGAGAAAACTTACCGCGAGATGGGCAAAAGGCGCGGCGTCGGAATCGAAAAAAATGGGGGGGAAGGTGCGGTGGAGTGTGGTCAGGCGGCGGCGGGTCTGTTGGGTGGTGGAGGTGGTTCCTGGGCTCGCGCGGCGCTCTGGCCGATTTGGGTCATCGGGGTAGCGGATTAGAAAAAAAAGGGGGAATGAGAGGAGGGGGCAGGAGCGACAGGAGGGAGACGGGGCAAGGAAGGAGGAGGGGATCGAGAAGAGGAGGGGGCAGCGATCGTGAGGTGGGCGGCAACGGCGCCGTGGGGGGGGGGGGGGAGGGCAGGATCAATCATCTACGGGTTTCCTTTTTTTTCGATTTGAAACTGACGGGTAGGGGAGAGAGAAGGAAGGGTGTGGGCCTATATAATTTTTTTATTTTTATTTTTATTATTTTTAATTTCAAAAAGTTGACTTTTACATACGACCTCTAAACAAGGCTCACTGCCTGTCGTCCATAGCGTTTCACCCCCATTCCGAACACAATGGGATATGTATCGTAAGCTGATTCGGCCGTTTCGATCAGTTTCCGTTAAAATCAACATATAACTCTATATATTGAATTTGAACGCGCATTTCAATTTACCTGGGTCACGTATAATCTCTAAAAATTCCCGAAAAATATTTTCTAGCTTCGTACTAACGACACGGTCCTAACAAAACCAGTTTCGTCGAATTCTGAGACCGTTTGAAAAATGGCCATTTTCCAGTCGATTAAAATCAACTGAAAATGGTCAAATGCGTTTTCCTTTGCCAAGCTCACATATTGATTCGAAAAATTATGAAATTTGAAAACTAGCAATAATTTGACATCGCGGATCCAACAAAAGTGGTTTCATCGAAATCCGAGGTCGTTTGCGAAATTTCCATTTTTAAGGGCCTGAATTCCATAGCGATTATTCAGAATTTTCAATTGGACATATCTTTTGATTCCCGCTATGAAATTTTGATTTTTCGGATTAGTTGGAAAGATATCCTCAAATAGATCCTATTATCTTTGGTTTCACTAAAATCCGGATTGTTTTGCACCCGATACATTCAATTGAAGTTTGAAATCGAATTATCGAACTACCGCGCCCTTTTCAATTCTATTTATAATTATATATAATTATTTATATTCTAACGACAACGTATATAATATATACGTTCTAATTCTATTCAAAATAAATTTCTCGTTGATTTTATTTAAAATAATTCATTTTAAATATTCAAAATTCGCTAAAATTGCCGAAATAAAAATTTTAAATTGGCCCAGATTTCCGGGTTATTACATTCATGTGTCTGTGTCATACGGCCCAATCACGAAATGTAGTCACCTGTGCTAGGTCCACCATAGGGTGTATCAAGCCCTAGGGTGCCAACCACTGACATGAATCAAGCACGCACAGTGTAAACCTACTGGTGCCCAATGCCTGCTTTTTCAACTCCGGACTACGTGCACGACCATAGTCCGCCTGAACCTACAATGGCGCACCAACTCAGTCGTCGTTCTGGTCACTTACAATCAGCCCAGTAATCGCGCCCCACCCTGCCTAGTTCTAGGGTACCGTGATACATCTAGTGGGTTACTGCTGAAAAGGACCACGTAACTAGGGTTTCCGTTCAGTAGGTTAAGTGTTGTCATTTAAATTCGAGACTTAACCCCGTTAGTCTAGCATGTCAAGTTGGTTAAGTGTTGTCATTCAAGTTCGTGACTTAACCCGCCTATGTCATGTCAAATTGGCTAAGTGTTGTCGTTCAAGTTCATGACTTAGCCCTACGAATCATGTGTCAAGTTGGTTAAGTATATTCAAGCGGTTCATGACTTAACCCTATCAAATCATCGTGTTAAATTGGTTAAGTATATTCAAGCGGTTCATGACTTAACCCTATCATGTGGCATTAATTCATTAATGCACCCCAACCTCTCACATCAGACCTGTTGTTTTTGTTGTCACTGGACATGCCGGGCGGTTCCAGGAAGATTTACACCACAACTCAGTCTGACCTCGGG
Source organism: Allium sativum (assembly GCA_030737875.1). Classification (NCBI taxonomy): domain Eukaryota; kingdom Viridiplantae; phylum Streptophyta; class Magnoliopsida; order Asparagales; family Amaryllidaceae; genus Allium; species Allium sativum. Next base: position 669,593,460 of record CM060909.1, on the reverse strand, counting down.
TTTCAAGCGCGATATGACCAACTACCCACATTGGATCCTATTGTTTGCAGTAACTGGATTTCCGGGCGGTTCCGGGCAGATTTACACTGCAAACTAAACCCAACCTCGAGTTGGCCATTTTCATGTTTATTCTAATGTCATGTCCATGTTCAAGTTTCATGTCAAGTTCGTGTCAAGTTTCAAGGATAAGTTTCATGCCCACATCCAGATTCAAGTTATGACGATGTTCATGTTTCAAGTTTTACCTATTATCGAGTTCATAATTCATGTTCATAACCAATTCATGTTTTGCCTAATCTACCCAAATCGTATTCCCATCGCACGCGAACGTGAATCGATCTATACTACAAATAAATCCAAATCTCGAAATAGAGGGAATATCATCAAAACTATGATAGGCAAAAGGGACTAGCATAAAGCGATAAAAGGGGTTACAAGACTAGTATGATATAACTTGAGATAATTGGTTACAACATCACTGGCATATAGGATTTCAAATCTAGCAAGATAAGGCGATGGTCATGATAAACATTGACATAAAAGAATAGGCATGCAAAAGAAAGCCAAAAACAAGGATAATGGATCCAGTGGTTTTGGTGTACATAATTGTGAATAAACTAAGCAAGTCACACCCTAGGTATACGATCCAACAAAATGCCAATTCGGTGTACAACATGGTTTTCAACTATAGTGTTATGGGCATGAACAATCAACTATAATAGTCTTACGCAATTAACCCCAGTAGTCATAGTCATGGTCATAGGTAAAAATCTCATAGTTGTGAATCATAAGCGATTAATCACAATAGTCATGGATAATTATCCAAAATAGTTCTAGGCAAATAGTCATAGGCAATTAACAGTAATAGTTTCAAAGTCATGGTCATAGACAATGGCCTTATGTTCATAATCATAGGTAATAATTCTCATAGTCAAGAGTCATAGGTGATTAGCCACAATTTTCCTTGTCATAGTCATAGGCATAGTCTTATGTTCACAGTCATAGGCATAACCTTATGTTCTTAGTCATAGGCATAGGCATAGGCATAGTCTTATGTTCATCATCATAGTCATAGGAGGCATATTAAGGTTTATAGACTTGAAAGAATTTGATTTACAACATGAATAGGCCCCAACTAGAAATATTCCCACAAGTCAAGATCAAGAATTTATGTTACAATCTAGCGTTTGAATAATAAACTAGGTCCAACAACATGAATAGGCATGATTTAATCGATAAGAAATAACCCAAAATCATAGATTCAAGAAGAGACAAGAACAGATCTAAATAGATAATCAAGCTTAGGTCCAATTTCATTTTATTCCATGTCCATATCAAATTTAACAAGTTTCAATCTCAAAGTAACTAGAACTTACAGAGCGCGGATCGAGAATTAGAGTGCAGAGATTTGATTCTAGATACGGTTGTTGCAGTTGTTGAATCTCTATTTGTTTAGTCTTGTTCTAGTTGAAAACCCCCAATTTGAAATTCCTAGATGTTGTCTTGATGAAGAAGAAGTAGCCATTCTCTCTTTAATTATTTCAGAAGCAGCATAAGGACACAATGAAATGGTGTGGAGAGAATGAGGCTAGGGGTGAGTTTATATAGGATTAGGCAGACGAATCTGGACAGAAAACGAGGTCAAATACATCAGAATGCATCAGGTTTAGGAAGTGGACTCGGGAGGCAGGTCGACCCCCAGGTCGACACTATGGTCGACCTGGTCCCTGGGAGGTCGACACTATGGTCGACCCCAAGGTCGACCTGGTCCCTGGGCGGGAATTTTCCCGCCCAGCCTGTTCCGGGGTTTGAATTCGAATTTCGAATTCGAATTTCGGGCTGTTTTTTATTCTGAAAATTCGTGAAACTTCAGAGGGTCATATCTCCCTCATACGGACTCCGATTTTCGAAAACTCGGACTCTATTTCATGTAAATTTTGAGACGAACGCAATGGCGTAACCCGTTTCCCTTGATTCTGACTTTAAAATTTAATTCTGCCTTGATTTCTAGTTTTAATATGTTATAAAATACGGGTTGTTACACCATTAATTTTATCAATGATAAATTCTTTAAATTTATTCTTTAATCTTCCTTTGGATATCAATTCAAAAAAAATTAAGTTTAATCCAAACTAGTCGGGATTAGTGAACCGTACCGAAGTAATCGTTTGTTTAATTTCTCAATCATAGCCTATTCATCCCATGAAATAAGTTGGTAATACTTCATATCTAACACCACGGTGTTATCGGTAAAATTAATTACCATTTCACGTTCAAATCTAATTAAAGATTTAACTATCGCCTGGAGTAAAACTGGTGGTACTCCATTCTCGATCATTTCTTAAATTTGATAATTTTAGTTATCAAATTCACCTTTAAATCTATTTAAAGATTCATTAAAACTCTAATTCAATTTTAATCTCCAGAAATCATTACTTAATGATTTTTCAAAGTTAAGAAATTAATCTTATTTTTAACTGGGTTAAAGAGCTAATGTCATTTAAAACACAGCTCACGATAAATCCAAAATCACATTCCATTAACAATGGAATCTTCATAGAAAACCGATCAATATATATAATCGATATGAATTTCCGTATCTGACTAATAATAAAAATGGAATAACGACAAAACCTTTTAACTTCCATATATATTAACAGTCTTCCTCCACAAAAGCTCACTTCGATTATCAAATCGAATTCCATTCCATTCCAATTTAATTTATTAAACTGGAAAAATTTTCTTTGGGAATTTCCCCTAAATCTTAATTAAAAGATTTATAAATTCCAAATCATATTTGACTGTGAATCGGGTTAAAGAACGAATGTCGTTAAAAACACAGTTCACAATAGACCCAATTCACGTTCCATTTCAAATCCAATTAAATGTGAATTAATTGGTAATTCTTTTCTACATCTTAATTAAAAGATTTATTCTTTTCACAGTGGGTTTAAGAATAGTGTTACTGAAGACCCTATCCCATCAGTCTCTAACCGTAAATTAGTAAGAGAACAATTCTCTAAGTATTAATCGTGAAGGCCGAAACCAACATCAGATCAATACATAGGAAACCATTCAACTTAGCTAATCTCCAGTTAGTTTCTAATTTTCTTAACTCCAACGGGTTTAAGAACGGTATTTTTAAAGATACCATTTATGAAAAACCCAAAATCTCATTCCATTGTTAATCGGGTTAAAGAACAAGTGTTATTTAAAACACCGTTCACAATAAACCCAAAAACCAATTTCAATTTAATTCCAATTAGATGTTAATTAATTGGGAAACTTCATTAAATCTTAATAAAAAGATTTAATCTTTTCTCAACTGGGTTTAAGAATAGTGTTAGTGAAGACACTGTTCACGACAAACCCAAAATCCCATTTGATATTAAATACGAGGCTCTGAATAAAAAATATATCGGCTTATATTCAATATCAAATTCGGAAATCAACAAATATCGTATTGGAATATCGATATATATAATATATCTTCCAAATTCCTCCACAATGTTTGTATAATCATGGAATCCAATATCAAAAAATATTCCGAAGATAATTTCGATTCAAATCCATTCCAATTCATATATTGGAAATTCCGGTTATTTTTAAAACCATTTCAGATCTAATTTATTTATTTAAAAATATTGGATTATAATTTTAGTTCATAACTAGTTCATTTCGATAAAAATATATTTTTATCTTTTCAAATATGGAATTTTTCATCCCAATTCTTTCCAAATCATTTATTATGATTTTACACAAATTATTAATAATTTTAATAATTTTATCAAGTCCCGTACAGTCAATTTCCATAAACGGCCATCGAACTGCACTTACAATGACCTTTTCCAAATTTGATTTGGACATAATTCCAAATCCAACCATTAGATTTTAAATCTCTAATGTTCGTTTGAAAGCTCTTTTCGATACAAACCCAACGGTTCTGGTTTTAGGAGAATCCGACGGTCCGATCTCCCGTAATGTCCGCTCGAAGTCAATGGTCGAAATTCACGAACTGCCGCTGTGCGATGTGTTCTATTCAGGCCATTACATATATATATTATATATATTTCATCGATTTCCATTTAAAACGTATTTTATAAATCGTTTTAAATTCGTTTTCAAAACGATTTCAACTTCATATTCAATTTCAAATCAAAATTGAATATTCCATATCATTAATATATAAATGATAATATTTTCAAAATGTTATATTTTGAAATCTCTTCCTTTTCGATATTCATTATAAAAATGAATAAAATCGATATAAATATCGTCCACGTCAAAATGGCGTTAATCTAATCAACATGGTTTTATATATTTAAATATATTTGTGTCCATCCCAAATCGGACATCAAAATCAGATTTTGATCTTTTACTGAATATTATTTTAAAATATTCATTATTTCAAAATATTCGTTATTTTAAAATATTCATTCTTTCTGAACTGGAATCAGACACAGTCAATTACCATATAATGTTGATTATATGGATTTCATACACACATGTACACAACAATAATCAGACACCGTCAACCATCATCCAGAGTGCATTACACAACTGCATAAGTGTTAAATATAAATATTTAACGCTTACAATAGTCTGTTAACCAATCGATTGACATACAACTAAACAATTGGGATTAGTGTACGTCAAATATCATCCCAATACCCGTGTGGGGTTTCAATCAACAAACGCAGATTTTTATTTATGCAGTTGGGCGATGTGTAAAATTTATCGTCCCAATCAATATCAGATAAATGGGTGCACATAAACAAATCGTTCGATTTGTAAATGAATATTTATTTTATTCATACACATGTTAAAAATTATATTTTTAACGATAAAATATTTATTTCAACACATGAGTATTTTATACAATCCATTTCTACAAGAAAATTGATATTTTTATTATTCATATATTTTACTCAACAAATGAATATTTTATACAGTCTATTTCACATCACAATCAATTTCAGCAACATAATACAATCAAACAAACAAGTCGTCTATGGTCTGTGGACGACGGGGAGCAGTTCATATATGCAGTTATAAAATAAATAACTGTACAGAAATAATTTTAGTGAGAAGTTCTCACCTTTATCGGTTTCATTTCTGAATTTCTGAACTATTCGGGTTTGAATTTGCTTGAAATTCTGATTTGCTCTGTTTCTGTCCCAGTCAGTTCCATTACGTAGTGTTCGTCAAGACGGTTCCAGCGCAATTTGAATTACTTGATTTCGTGTCCGTATGCAAAAGATATGACGGTTTTTACATTAATTACATATTTAATATAATTAGTTTTATAATTTCACCATTATTTTCTTCCTAATTACCATCTAAACAGATTGTGGTTCTTCCTTTTCGTTTCTTCTTCATTTGTAATTTCCGTTCGCTGAACCCATAGCTCAAGCACTCTCTCTCCTCACGCACAACAATCTTGGACAGCGTAGCACAATCCATTTGCGCCACCATGTCGGCCTTAGCCAAAACCCCCTCCGCCATGAGCAGCATCAAGATCGACGCCCCCTGGTGGCCCTGAGAGCGCTGCGAATGGAGCAGCTTTACACCCAAAATCCGAGCAACTCGTTAAACAAAAACCCATCACTGCCATTGAGGTTGAAGATTGTGACCTGATCTTCGATTTTTCCCTTGGAAGCGCTTCGATTCATTGAATGGATTAATCGTATTTGAGGAAGGAAATAACGAGAGATTTTGGCCATCTCTTTTAACCCCCGGCGGCAGAAATTACATAGAGCATATTAGGGCTTAAAGAAAATTATTATTTATATATATAATATTATTATATAATATTATTTTAAATTCAAAAATACTAGTTTATCCTCACGAACTCCAAATCGAACACAATGACTGTCGCCTCTAGCTAATTACCCCCATTCCGAACACAATGGGATACGTTTCGTAACCCAATTCGATTGTTTCAATCAGTTTTATTTTAAATTAAAATATAAATCTATATATTTTAATTCAAATGTACATTTTAATTTACCGGGGCCACATACGGATTCCAAAAATTCTGGAAAAATAAATCTGGCTATGTTTTGATGATACGGTCCTAACAAAACTAATTTCATCGAATTTGGAGACCGTTTGAAAAACGTTCATTTTTCAGTCGATTAAATTCAAATTGAAATGACCAAACACATTTAAATCCACCACGCTCACATATTGATTCTGAAAATTCTAAAAATTGGAATCTAGCAATATCTTGACATTCCGGATCCAACAAAAGTGGTCTCATCGAAAACGGAGGTCGTTTACAAAATGGCTATTTTTACAGACTCTTTTCCATAGCAACTATTCTGAATTTTCAACAGGACATAACTTTTTATTCCCGCTATGAAATTTGGATTTTTCAAATTCGTTGGAAAGATATTTTCAAACAGATTCAAATATTTTTGGTTGCGCTAATCCGGTTTATTTTGAATCCTGTATAGTCATTTGAAATTTGAAATCGAATTTTCAAACTACCGCGCCTTTTCCAATTCCTTTTATAATTAAAAATAAATATTTATATTCTAACTTTGATTCAAATAAATATATACTTTCTAATTCTATTCAAAATAAATTTCTTTTCGTTATTATTTAAAATAAATCATTTTAAATATTCAAAATTCATTAAAATTGCCAAAATAAAAATTTTAAATTGGTTCTGATTTTCCTGGGTTGTTACAATGTGATTGGTAGGTTTGGGGGCATAACTTATAATGGGGTTTTGGGAATAATTTTGATTAAAATCTTAAATATAACTATGGGTATATGAATCAAATTGTAACTATGAATGTAAATTGGGATTATGACACTACAACAAAAAGACCCTATTGCAACTGTAATTTTACAACTGTCACAAAATGTTAGTTGCGATAGAGGTTTTTTACAACTGTTTTACTCTATGAGTTGTAATAAATTAGTTTTCAACAACTCTTTCATTTTGCGAGTTGTAATAGATGCCTATTACAACTGTTCTCCAGCTTAGGTGTAATGGAACTTATTTTTTACAACTCTTTTTTATGCTAGTTGTAATAGATTTCTATTACAACTTTTTTTGGTAGTTGTAAAAGATTTCTGTTTTTAACAACTCTTCGTTTTTATCAGTTGTAATAGACGTCGGTTACAACTCTTTATGTCAATTGTAAAAGATATTTGTTTTTAATAATCCTTTTTGCCACTTGTGATAGATGTCTATTACAATTCTTTTTGTAAGTTCAAGAGGATGTTTGTTTTAAATCATTCTTCATTTTTGTTGGTTATAATATTTGGCTATTAAACTTTTCCCTTTTATCCGTCAAATAATTATATTTTAGCAGTAATAGTAAATAATTATTAATTAAATGGTCAATAAAAAATATTATTAACAATTAACATCAATAACTAAAATAATTATTATATAGTAATTATTAGATAATTAATAAATATGAATTTACTTATAATAATTAGTACCACTAATTAAGAATATTGTTTATTTGATTTTTGACAATCCATTATTAATAAAAAAATAAGAAATATTATTAATAATACAATTATATACTTAATATTTAATAATCAATTATTAGCAATATTAATGTTTAAGAATAATTAATATTTAATAGTAACCTTACAAATCAATAATTACTATTAATTATTAAAAACTAGTACTTAATGATTAATAAATAGTAATTAGCTCCTAATTATTGCTATTAAATATATTATAATTGATAATCGATAATATATACATAATAATTAACGTTTAATCATAAATATTAAATTATAATTAGGATGTAATAAGTAGGGATGTAACTTATGTTCGAACGTATGTTGTCTGTTCGTGTCCGTAGCCGTAAAACATTCGTTCGAGATCATTCGATTTTCATTTAGAACATGAGTTAAGACAACAAAATTTGTTCAAGAAAAAAAATCTTATCTGGTCCACGTTCGATCGATTTCTTCCGAATTTCTTACAATCAATATGTCCATTGTGTTATTTAAAACATTTATGAACGCTATTAATCTTGATTTGTTAAGTAAAGATTAAAATATACTTATAAATCAATACATAATTACAAAATAATGCAACTGATATAAATATTATTAAAAAAAAACGTAAAACTCAATGTAAAAAGCAATGCGTGCCCATGTCTGATCAAGTCCGTGATCGAAAAACATCTGTATGTGTTTGTCTGATTTATTTAGGACAACATAATTTTTTCAAACGTAATTATTGTTCGATTCATGTCCGGTTTGATTTTATTTAGGATAGGAACTAAACACAGCTCCATTTGGTCTGGTACGACCGGTTTCACACCCTTAGTACTAAGTAGTAATTAATAAATAAAAATTAACAAGTAATTATTAATTGTAAACATGTAACAACCAATAGTTAATTTTTGCTTATTAATTCAAATTTCTTATTCGTTGTTAAAATTTCAGAAAACTCATAAACGTTAAAAAAAATAGAAAAATATTAAAGTTTTTTGTTAGTTATTGTTTCTATTATCTATGTGCATTTTGAGATTTTCTTTAGTATTACTTTGTATATACAAGTATTATTTCCTTTTATGCAGCATAAACTTTTCCTTCACTTATCCTTTTCGCTCCAAATTGGCGCTAATTGAAAATTTCGCTCCAAAACAAAAATTTTGCCGCTTCTTTTTCTAAAAATCCTGGCTCCACCTGGTTCCACTTTATCCATCCACCGTTATTTTTTAATCCACCCGCTTATTCTACTACTTGGCTCTACGCCTTCCTTTCTTCTCTTTATCTATCATGTTCAGATCCGAAATAGTAGTCTGCCTCCCAATCAAAACAAATTTTACCTTAAAATAAATCTTTTTCGAATTGAAAACTTAGAAGCCTCGTACGTGCAAGTCGAGGGCTACAATTCTTGTTCTAGATCAGAAATTGGGCTCTGCCATGACAATCACATTGGACCGACACCAAATTGGGCTGTTGAGTGCGTTCAATTGAGAAGATGTTTGTGAAGGATGACGATAGTGGGAAGAGCAAACAACAGATGGATTGCTTGGCTTGGCGTGTATACCTAGCAGCGCCAACAATGAGCCAGTTTGGTTATTACTTTAAGTTGGTGTTGTGCTGTTTCGGAAATCTCAACGCCATTAAGGTAAAAAAAATTCACTCACTACTATATTTAAATCTATTTGCAATTTATACATATCAATAGCCCAAACATCATTAAACAGTTTGGTGGAATTGGTTTTTTGAGATGTATTGCATGTGGACATTAATTGTTTAGTAGGATAGATAAACTGATTGGAAATATTGAACTGGATTATGCTATATTGGATTAAACTGAATTGTGTGGATGTCAATTTGGAAAGCATATATATTATGGGGATTTGGGTTTGTTGGATGTTGTGCAATTATATTTCGGAGAAGGTAGAGGGAGCGTGATGTAATTGTTGGCTTTTCTGTTTCAATTGAGTGCGTGATGTGTTTTTTTGGTTTTGTTTACTTAGAATTGAGGGAGCGCAATATCGGTTTTGTTTTGAATTGTGTTTTATTTCACTCACAAGTTGAAACCAGAATTAAAGGCACTCACAAAATCATGAAGTGTTTATAGCTATAATAGTCCTATACTGGGAAGCTCCATGATTCATCGTCTTGCCATTGGACATAAATTTTTAATCAATAAGCGTGCTTGTATGACTCGGTTTGTAAGATCATCTTTGGGGTTTTCTTCGATTCAGTTTGATATAGGAAGACTTTCCGTGTGTGCATTCTCCAAGGGAATGGACTCTATAAGTTCAGTTCCTAAAAGAAGATAAAGCAATTTGTAGGATTTTACTAGTCTAGATTAAAATTTTATAACTACAGTCCAACATAAAAAGAGTTTGAATCATGGAAATCTCCATGCTTGCATTACAAGTGCAGCAGGCTATGTAGCCAAACAAGCAAATATCATGTAGTATAAAAGCACTGTCTGTTTACCTTTTACCAGAATTCTGAGGAGGGTGGTTGTGAGCATGCATGCGGGTGAGTGCTTGAAATGCTAAGTGCTGCGAATTATGAACCTGAAACATTTTATAAATGGTATCTAAAATATGCATGTAGTTTGACTATTAGAAGAAAAGCAATATCGGGCGGTACAAAACTTTTGACTTTTTCATAGTTTTAAAGTTTCGTTTGTGATGCCTAAAGATTATGTACCATTATTGTTTGAGTTTTTAACATTGTCCTGTTTGTTAATGCTCTTAACATTGTCCAGTTTGTTAATGCCTTTAATTCTGCTTTGTTTTTTGCTCGCTTATTTTATTTTTATTTTTTTGTTGCACTCATATTCCATTTTTAAGCAAGTTCATTTGTGGTTTGTTTGAGTCTTTTGTTTGGGTATTTCATTTTTATATTTTTGTTAATGCCTTTAAACAAGTTTGATATGTCTTGTATTCTGGTTTGTTTGAGTCTTTTGTTTTGTTTCCTTCCCTATTTTCAATTTACAATCACTTAGTGTTCTTGTTTTGGTTTCTTTTCAGGTATCAGTTGCCAAGAGCATCGAGGCAATCACCAACAAAGAACAGAAGGCAACACTTGGGAATTACCGGATTTGAAGTCAAATAAGCCTTTCGCATCAACAAAATCATCAGGAACAACACCATAAGTCGAACAAGAACGGAAGTGAACTTAAGATGTTGACCTTAACCTTGATAGAGAAGATCTTAGTTTAGAGCTTAATTTTTGTAGTATGTCTTTGAGTTGTAGTTTTATAGTAAGGAATGTTGTTTAGACTTGTTTTTTGTAACTGAAAAAAGTAATTTATATAGTGCAATCGTTTGTGATATAGTTTTCTTACGGTGTAACACTTGATTTGTTTATATTGTCTTGTTAATCTTGTTACATTGTTTATGCTTATCTATTTTGTAAAATGAGTTTAGAATTCTTTATTTTTTGCACCTTTTGAACCGTGTTTAAAAATATTTGTAGAATTTAGCATGACACATAAAATAGTTATAAATATGATTATACAACTGCCAGAAGCAGTTGTAAAAAAGCATTTTATAATTGCTAAAAACAGTTGTAAACAGAACTTTTACGACTGTCAAAAATAGTTGTAAATAAGTATGATGTTATTACAACTCTGGATATAAGGACTGACGGTTGACAGTTGTGATAGATCTATTACAACTGTTTTTGGCAGTTGCGAAATTGTGTTTTTGTTGTAGTGTGAGTTGAATTGGGATTATGGGCATAACTATACTTGGAACTATGAATAAAACTATGGTTGGATTTATGTATACAGATCAAACTGAGAATATAAGACTATAATTTGGGGCAAAATTGATAGTTGGAATTTGGGGCATTATTGCAATAAAATATGAACAATTGGAAAAGTTTGGGAAAATATGTAATAAAATGAAAGTTAGCATAAATTATGGAAATTGATTTGGGCATAACTTGTATACGTAGGATTATAAGTATAAATTGGATTAGAATTATAAGCATAAATTTGAATTGGAATTTATGGGTAACTGGAAATTATAATAATCCAAGACTTGAAATTGGGGATGAATTAAGAAAATGGTATTGAACGCCTAAGACACAAGGTTAAATTTGGTTTGCGGTAGAAGTCTGCCCAGAACTGCCCGACATATCCAGCGATCGCAAACGGTAATATAATGTGAGAGGTCTTAGGTGGAAATTGGACCCGTAATGGTGTCAAGACACAAGGTTAGATTCGGATGCGGTAGAAATCTGCTTGGAACCGCCCGGTATATCCAACAACCGGAAACAGTAATCTAATGTGAGAGGTCTTGAGCGTTTACGGAAATCATAAATAATAATGAGCACTTAACCAGGACGACACATGTAAGGTTGATATGAATATAATAAGAGGGTTAAGTGGATAACATCGATAGCATGGTTAATTTGATAAATTAGAATACTTAACCCAATTAAATCTGTAGTGGTGTTACGAACCAATTGAATTGAGTAGGGGTTAAGTAAACATGTTAAAGAAGTGGGGACGGTTAAGTTAATCTTAATTAATGCCAAAATGGGGAATGATAATAATAACCTATTATGAATGAACTTAAGAAAAGGAAACGATAATAGGTAGGCTTGTCCTAGGGACAAGTGGAAATTATAACTTATGAAATAAGGTAAGTTATAATGAACGATGGAGAAAACAGAATAACTTATGGAATAAGGTAAGTTATAAGGAACAATAAGGGAAGATGAGATAACTTATGTAATAAGGAAAGTTGTACTTAATTGAAGATTAAGTAATCTAAGGCAAGAATAAATCTACAAATGAAGATAGCATAAGTTATATGAATGACATAACATAAGATTGGTTGAGTTGAGTAATTCTCTGAGTGTCAATCTGATGTTGATTTCGGTCTACGAGGTTGATACTTAAGGAGTTATTCTCTTAACCAACGTATATGTGAATTAAGATGTACTTAATTATAAATTAAGTAAAACATGTTATTATAACCATAAGAGGGATAATTATTAGATTATGAGAATAACATGTCGTAGGCGTATTAATGAACTTAAAAGGATTAAGTTACAAATGGAATTAACAAGCAAGGATAACTTAGAAAACTTGAAAGGGAAGTAAATGTGAATAACCAAGTTAAATGAGAAAACTGACGAGGTGGCGCAAGCGCGTAATTAATGATTACACGTAGGGTCTAATGACAGATAAAATTAAGGCGCTTGAAGCAGTCTGTACGTTATATGATGAATAGCCTAACGAGGTAGATCATCACGGTGTCATAAGGCAGGAGGGGAGCGCACGTTCATTTTTCTGGCGGCTCCAACGGACTGGAAGGAGAGGCAGGCGACTTCCTGAGATGTTAAAGGTGCTGCTGGTAGTCCTCTGTGGTGGTTTAGCTACGGGGTAGGATTACAGGGGTTGGGTCTGTATGGAACTACCAGGTGGGTGGGCCTTGACTACATAAGTAGGGGCAGTCATAATGCTGTACGCGGTGACATTAGGGTGGTTCGGCGGTTGCCTCAGGCAGAGGTGGAGGGTCAAGACCAAACAATAGCAAGATCGTCGGACGTCTGTCACCAGCAGCCTAAGCAATGCAAAAGGACAAGAGCTAATCCTTAGAGATCGTTAACCCACTCCAACAAAATAGGATTTACATAGCATAAATAGTTAGCGTTTCCTCAAATTTTTGTTCACACGTTATTCAATTTAGGGTTCCCAACACTATACATCGCGTACATGGGCGGGGAAACAAAATTTGTGCGTGGGTACAGCAGAAGGCGTGCTTTCCTTTTCTTTTCATCTCCCCCAAAGTATTTCTTCCACTTCCCTGGAGACAAAATCCCGCTTAACATAGATACAATTCCCAGTTCCGAAATCAAATACAACGCTTTCCTCTCGTACTCGTCATCTGCGCTTAATCGCGCAATCCAATCTGCGCTTAATCCGCGCTTAATCGTGCTATCAACCATCAGCGCCTCTCCAATTTCAACAGTCATGAGAGGTAATATTTGATTTTTATAAATTAACTAGTTTGAACAAATTTGTATCATTTCATGGATATTTTTGGTGGTTTCTATCATTACAGTAAGACAAAGTATGTATTAAATTCGCCTACTGAATACACGAAACGGATGGCGCCATTTGAGTTCTTTTAACTTCGTGATTAGAGATATAGAAATAGTTGCAGAGCTTTCAACCACCTTATGATCCTTCTAAAGGCCAAAGGTATGTACGGTTGTAATTATTGGTTTTTTGCCAGCCTACTAGCTACTGTTGATACCAACCGTTCTGGATGAAATACATATAGGTTATGCTAGGAAGATAAAAAAGTATATGCTGTTATGAAAGTCGGACCAAACACAAAATTTAACTTGAAAAAGGTAAAATTTAGACATATTTTTTGTATCAATTTAAAGATTTAAGTCACTTAAACCTTTGATAAAACTTATCATAAAAACCTACTTTGATAGTTCACCTTAAACTTAGAAAGAGAATCTGAATATAAAAACAAGCTATTATACATAATTGAATGACATAGTTGAACAACTTAGGTGAAAATGAGATGAGCAGCTTAGCTAAGAACATTTTATCATTTTTTGTTATGAGTTGATGAGTTAAGGTATTTAATTTAATATAGAATATGCATGTAAATTAATATTTTTTTATCTTCGGAAGTTACCTACAAAGGGTGATAGTCAATTATTTTGACTATATCATATTGTTTCAATTATAGTTGATTCTCTATTCTTGCCTGTTTTGTTTTTGAAATAATAAAAAAAGTACTAATGAATATTTTTGAAATGCTGAAGCTTTTTTGTAATTAACTTGCACATTCCAAAATTAATTTGGTTCTGCATGACATTAGTGATGAGAACATCAGATTATCATGACATCAAGAAAAGTACATTTATGCCATCGACATAGGCTTCTTAGTAACATTCATATGCAGTCATGCATAATATACATTTGTTTCATAATTTTTTACATGCTAGAGTTGAATAGTTTCTTTGCTTAAACCTAATAATTAACAATTTCTTTGAATTTTAGAATTTCGCTTTTTTTTTTATATCAGAATGATGGATAAAGATTAGGTACATCTAAACAGGTAAGCATACGGTACTAAAATATAATATTGAATTTAAAACATTTTTTAAAAGATCCATATGTACTTACATCTCAAGCTAAATAACTTTTTTATTCAAGATAAAATGATTCTTCTAATTGGTATGTGGTAGTGAAAGCACCTTTAAAAGTTTTTGACGAGCTAAAGATCCCTGACCCTGTTGAGGAAGTAAGCCATATTGAGGAAGATTACCAAGAGATCAGTATGGATGTCGATAATTATGTTGATGATGTTTCTTTTGTTAGAGAAGATTGTGAATGCATACTCGACTAATTTTGAGATTTGTCTCGGTTTTGTAAAGAATATTGCTAATCGAAATATATATTTACCATGACAATTAGTCTATATTGGTTTATTATATACATATATATAAACATTTGGCTTACCATTAAGAATATAAATCAACTTACATTCATAGTTACAAATACATGCAACAAAGGAAAAAGCAGCAACACCAGTCCTTTTTTCCTATGCTAGACCAATAGGAAACACTTGAAAACAAATATTTACAATGATACCCTTGTTAAGACATGTTCCAAACTAATCGGTTTCATGATCAGGAGCTTCGGAAAACGATGCAAACTAAATTATAAAACTGTACAATATTTTGCTGTTTTGATGAAAAATAGTCTGAGAGTAATAAATTGAAGAAGATGAATGCATATATAACATGTGATTTAACTGAAACTAGTTGGCTTCAAGTTTGTTATCATTAGTGATGTTTGCAGGATCTTGGCTGTCCAAATGTGAGATTTTATATCACATTAAAAAGAATAAAATTAAACATGAATCAATATGTGTGAATTTCCTTCCATATAGAATATTGCTCTTGCTCGGAAATTAAACAAGGATATAAATCACATTTGTTACGACTAGTGTTCAATTTATATTCGCTTAGTAGTTACCAGTTATAACATGAACAAATTTTCTTTCCCATTTTAAAATTTGGTTTTGTTAAACTTTAATAATACATTCGTCTAGCATTTCAAATACTTATTTTTTCATGACAAAATCAGTACTTTATTCAAATAGAATGATAATCTTTGTTTAAAGCACCACAATGCTAATTATTTGAGTTTGGAGTCCTTCAGAAATAGTTATGTATTTTATTACAATATAGACTTCATTATTTATTTAGCCTTTTCTTATCCTGATTGATGCTTTAGAAGTTTTTTTTTTCCTTTCAAAAAAGGAGATTCAGGAATCCTTCGATTGATTCTGCTTATGCTTAGTGGTTCCAGTTTCGGAATCGAATCACTGCTTCTTTGTGCATTGCAAACAGTAATAGATTTCGTTCTATTTATATTTTCTTTGCATAACAAATCAACAACAAGAGGTTTCAAAGAAGAAGGGTATTGATGAATTATAGATTGTAGCGTATTAATCCTAACAAGTCGAGGAATGATTTTATTTGGAATGAATGAAATGGTTAAGAAATTTTCTATTTTGAATTCTTGTTTGATTGGAACGTTTGCCATCTATATGTTCAGAACCACTATAGAGTACAAATCAAATTTACAGCTTGTAACTATACTTGTTGGTAAAAAGTAGGAATATTTTACAAGTTTTTGTATCATAAACAATGCAGGTTTTTATTTTTTATTTTAAACATCAATAATTTCAGTATTTTACAAGTTTTTCTTAACGTCAACATAAAGAATGCATAACCACTTGAGCTTGTTGCCATTTGTTTATTAGCGTTTTCATCTGTTTAAATTTCAGTATAAGATGATTTGCATATAGAAATGTTGGATTACTTAAACTGTACCCTTCGGTTTCTATTAGCTCTAAAAAATAGCTTTAGATTATGCATTATATAGTCATTGGAAATATGTTTGTAACCCCTAGAATTTTCTTGAAGTCACTCTCTGGCATGTGTCAATAACAAAACAGTTGGGGCCGTGCTCCTTAGAAGGTACCAGGTGAAACCATTTAGAAAGTGGAATTCACAGTATTGATAAACTAAAGTTGATGTTCATGTTTTTAGTAATTGTCCATGTTTTTTTTAGCAACTGTTCAACATATCGAGCCTCATTTATTTTTTTGCAACTGTTCCTCGTCCAATTTAGAAACTGAAATTTGGAATATCGAGCCTCATTTTTTTTTTTATCAACTGTTCATGTTTTTGGATCTCTTGATTATATTCTGATCTTATTTTTAACGTTAATGGCAAAGTGTTTTGTGTTTATTGGGTAATAATATATTAAATAGCAAGGCAGCTTGAAACAACTTGAAGGCATTGAATATCTCTGAACTTAGGGTCTCCAGCAACATAAGGTGACTTGTTAAAATTATACAAACTACCCTTGTTTATTTTAGAAGGCACATGAAAGAGGATGATGGAAAGAAGCGGAATATATGATAATAAGGTAAAAGGAAAATATATTCCATATCCACGTTCAACAGGTGAACATTATGATTATTTGCACCAAGAAGTTTGATTATTAGTGATAATCAGTTGTATTTTCAGAATGTATACAGCAGTTCATTGTACAAGCACATATCTCTATGGTGCAGCTCCTTTTCATGTCTATTTCCAAAATCCTATTTTACCGTATGGGTTGAATAATTTTTTGTAATGTATTAATCAGTGAATCTATTTAATCAGTGAATAGGAAAACAAAGGAGAATACTTCGAAACTCTGGTAATATGTTTAAACAAAATTGTAGCAACTTGTTATCATATTTATCAACTGAAATATATAGTAAGATGATAACTTTTCTTTTTCTTACTTATAAAGTAGAGAGCTAATCCCCAACAATAAATGCAAACTACTTGATGTCAGTGGAACATGAGCAATAGTTGCCGAAGGAGTTGTGGCTTCAACCGACCCAAATGAAATGGTCCATTTCGTACAACTTGGAAAAGATGCTGTTAAAGTCTGGATAGTGAACGATACTATTCCTGATGCAGTTTTTGGAGACTGACTTCTTATCTTGTCCGCGTTGAAGATGCTGTAGGCTCCAGTAACGTGGCCATCCTCATAAATTGTAACAGAAGCAAGTTCTAGTATGTATAAATTGTTTCTTTTATAAATCTACTTGGGTTTAGGTATAAAATTATGTTTTTATAGATGAAATGTTTTTGGTCAAAATTAAGCTTTAAATACAAAACTTAGCATGCATGCACGTATTTTGCAAAACTGAGAGAGGTCGCTCAGTTTTGCAAAACTGGGAGAGCACTCATTTTTGCAGAACTTAGAGAAGGCTAATTGAAACCTTCTCTTATAGGCTTAGAG
Source organism: Allium sativum (assembly GCA_030737875.1). Taxonomy (NCBI): domain Eukaryota; kingdom Viridiplantae; phylum Streptophyta; class Magnoliopsida; order Asparagales; family Amaryllidaceae; genus Allium; species Allium sativum. The sequence goes on along the minus strand of CM060909.1, from coordinate 669,575,645 downwards.
AAGGTTTTGCAAAACTTAGAGAAGGTTTTGAAAAACTGAGTAATTTGTTAAAGTATTTACCGAAACATGGATTCTAAAATAACTTGTTCATCCCATGGTTGCAATTATGCCATCTACGCAAATAGGTATACTAGCAACACCACAGATTTGACTAACTGCAGATATTGATTAAGGTTTTAAATAAATCAACTTTGTTTGCATTATTTAACTAAGTTGACCAAATATCTGAACGCTCGAATCCTTTACGTTTTATATCATTATCGGTAACCAAACTTAATAGTTTCCTATCAGTAGGTGGAAATAAATGAATGATTTTAGATATGCACCTAATCGACCTGTTATCATCCCCGACGCTACAATTGCCATTAGCTATCATGTGCACCATGCTACTGTAAATTTGTCGGGTTCACATATTTACTGTTCCATGAAGAGTGGCTTCACATTGTCCACACCAAAGTTTCCTATTTCAAAGGCTTTACTATTTAGTCCTGTCTATAAGATAATTTTCCAGGAGGTTTTCTTCTTTTTAAATTGATATATGGCCAATAGTTCCAATATTATACATATTACTAGTCAATTTAAAATAATATATATCAAGGACGGAAAAAGAATCGAAGGTTTTTTCTTTTATGGAAGGTGAATATTCCTTGGAATCTGAATTTAGCTTCAGTGCATTTGATTATAAAAACCCAAATGACATGCATTGAACTGATGTAACATTAGATAGGACTAATGAATGTATTCTTTCGTTCGTTAGTCCCTACAAATATAAATCAATTGTCCCTTGGATAAAAGAATATGCATTCTGTCTAGGATATCCAAGTTGAAATCGAAGACTGAAATTGAAACTACGATTACCAAATTGAAAAAAGCTTTCAAAATTGCGGTTGGCATTGGAAGATGGAAGCAGGTCGGAGGATGGTCGCAGTTGGCAATTGGTTGACGTGGATTGAGGTCGAAGTGGTCGCAGTTGGCAATTATGGTTTATCAATAGATGCAGGAGATGTAGGAAACGTGGTAACTAATTGGGCTGCTGTGTTTTCCATTGGGTGGTTGCAAGCGGTTTTTTTAGGTGATTTCGGGTGCAAGGTGGATGATATAATATTTTTTTTAGAAGGTTGTGACTATGGGAGATTGGGTTTGCTGTAAGCTGTTAGCTGCAGAGCTGGTGGCAGTGATAGGGAGTTGGTTATGGATAATGTAGTATTGAGTGACGTGCTTGGGCAAGTTGGTAAAGAAAGTACTTGGTTATGATAATGTAGTATTGACTGGTCTTTAATGATTTTTACCATTCTTTTAGAGCCAACTTGGTTTGTTTTAATTTGCAAAGTATAAAAAATAAAGTAATTCCTATCGCTTGAGCATTTAGGAAATTTTGAAGTAACATACGATATTCAGAGTTTATCTGAAGAGAATTCTGGCATTAGTACATTGAGAATCACCCAATTTTACACAAATCAGAGTATGGTTGCTAAGGGAATGATGCCCAAAATGAATACCATATTTTCAAAACTTTTCTACCCATTTTTGATTTAGAAATACCCTGTCGATTTTACTATGAATAGAATGGTTGAGACCTTTCCATGTAAAATAATTGCCAGAGAAACTGGGTTCAAATAACCTGGTAGCACATACACAATTTAAGAAATCTGTAATACCAAAAGAATCATACACCCCTTGGTTCAGTCTGTCTTGATTAAATAGAATAATGTTAATGTCCCCTACGATGATTTATGGGAGGTCAGTTTGATTGGCCTACTCATCTAAATAGTCCCATGTTTACTTCCTACTGTCAGATAAATTGTGAATGCAAATCACAGCGAATAGAGCACTAGAACCATCTGCATTATGTATAATACAAGTTACGTACTGGTCAAGTAGTCTGAACAATGATGTTAGACCAGCCAAAACAATCTCTAATCAAAAAAATTATTCTTTTCTGGTCTGAATTACAATTATGGGTGAATTTTCATTTGCTGTGAGTTTATTTTTTGCATAAACTGCATAATAGTTAAAGGTAAGTTTATTTTCCAACATTCCTATAATCGAATATTTACCACTATTAAGCAGATGAAGAATTTCCATCTGCTTGTGAGGAGAATTTAGTTACCTGATGTTCCGAACAAGGAACATCATTAATCAGATGCATTGGAGTTGCCACTACCGTCAGCGATAGTGGACAACACTATTTTCTTATATTTTTTTCCTCTTGTCTTTGCCAGCATTTACCATGTTCCTCCTTGCATGTTAGCTGTGACATCCGAGTTATGACACGGGGAAGATTTAGTGACAAATTTCTCTCATCTGATCTTGTCTTCTCATTGCTTTGGATCTTGTCGCTTGCATATGTGAATTTTCGTTAGTTTTCAAAGCTCCAGCAGTTAGAACTGCATTTTGTTCTATATGTGCTTCATCATCAGCATTGTTAGAGGGATTTTTCCTTTTACAGATTTTCATTTTGCGCACTTTCTGAGTTCATGTAAGATACTGTTTTTACTTCATTTTGCTTTCCAGTAGATGATTCTTGACTTAAAGGATTGAGTGGACTGTATTTTATCATGTTATGTGATGATGTGCGTTATTGTTTGGTGATTTTTCATATGTGGCTTTCGCTTTAGGATTATTGTCATTCTATTTGATTGCAATTTTTCATATATAGAAGTGTGCTGTTTTTTTTTTACTGATCTAAGTATTTTTCTTTTTTTTCCCCTTTACTTCAGTTTTTAACTGCTTGTGCCTTGTTACTTTTTGAGTCGTCAGTTTCGAAAACAGAGTTACACTACTCAGTTTAAAAATAGTACTATGTTTTTCATTGAGTAATATTCAATTTCTATAACTTAGAAACTCAGTTTCATAAAACCAAGTTACTAAATCTAAAAATCAAGTTACTCCGCTCAAGAAATGAGTTTACTCTGTTTTTAAACTAAGAAATCCAAGCTTAAAAATTAAATTTACTCAGTTTATTTAACTGGGTAACCTGGTAATAATGTGGACTTATACAAAGCTTTTCGATGGACTTTTAGGCATGAATTATGATCATATTGCCAGTTGGCTTATTGGTTAATCAAATCGGGCAACTATTTGGCATAGTCGTAGGAGAATTCGTTATCAATGTATATATGTAGTGCTTTACAGGTGCCAGTTCTTTTCCTAAGCTTCTATATTATGGTGTACTTTTTATTGAATTAGACTTGTTGGAGATGCTGCTAAATTTTCACACCACTTTGCTTTAGTGTATTGAACATATTAAATGTTCTCATCTTGAATGCACTAAAAATGATCAGTTGGTATATATGAGTTAGGTTCTGACAGAGTTTACTTACAGGATTGGATATAGCTTTATATGGAGAATCATCAATGAGACGTGTGTTAGATGGAGAGTGGTCTCCTAAGTCCCAAGAAATATTACCAGCTTCTTTGTTTCACAACTTATGCAATTTCTTCAAAACTGTAAACTTAAATCCTTCGTATCTTTTTATCATTTATTACCCAACAGTTTAAAACTGAATTTATGTTGAAAGATTTTATTCTCTTCTAGTTTCAGTTTTCCTTCATGGTTTTTTACCTATAATATTTAGGTGATAGTCTAATGGAATAGGTACTTATTATCATTAGTCTCACATTAGATTATAGTTACGAACTGCAAGTTATATATCAATTTAGTTGTTCGGAAGTGAGTACTTGAGAGTGTGATGATGCATACCGTACTATGCTACAGTAAACAATAAGTGTTTACAAATGACCTGTTTAGAAATATTAATATCACTTAGTAGTATAACAGAAAAACTTTTATTCAGCACTAACATAATAAATTTATAGGAATCAAATGTATAAAACCATAGTTTAATGGAACTATTGGAAGTCACTCAAAATACGATTACTTTTTTATAGATCTACGTTACAGGTTTGTTATATACTTCTATATATTGCAGCCTGTTCTTGAAGAGTTTTTTTGAATGGCTTCAGCTTTCTCGGAGCTGGGATTCACAGAGAATTCAGAGAATATAGCTGGGAGATTGGTCGAGGAGAATCGAATCGATGCCGTTGCTTGTCGAGAGAGGAAGGTGGTCCCAAATCCTGCTGTGGTTCTCACAAAATGCATGGTAACTTCTGTGCTTGGCAATATATCTTTTCTTTTACTGCCCGATTTTTGCTAATTGTTCTGTAGTTTTTGCTGCGTGAAAAAAATTGATTAAATGGTTGGAATTTTCTTGAAGCATCTTAAGATCCAGACCAAGTAGTTCCTTGTCACAAAAAGTGCATTTTGAGAAAAGAAGAAAAGCAGATTTTAGTACGACATGTATATAACACAAAGTTCTAGTCTGTTTTTTTTTTTCTTTTGAATCAAAATTATTTTGAATGTTGGGAGGCAATGAAGAAACTGTCAAGAAAAATTGAGATTACATAGGTAGAAGAAAGAAACCTGAATGCAGAAATTCTTTGATAGCTCCAATCATAGGAGTGTTTGGCTACATTTTATTCCAGTATACCTCTCCTGGTAATACCTCGTAGCTTGCGCCTTGCGGTAGCAGCTACCTGCACGATAAAATCAGTGTACTTCTCTTTAACCATTAGGCAAATGCTTAGAGGATAACCATCCTAAAGCTTGACAATTTTACACCTTAATATAGGCACTGATGTTAATTATTTGCATCAAGTAGTAAGGAAAAATTTAACACAAACTGTTTAGAGTCTAGTCTTAATGTACTAGTTATTCAAGAAGGATTTTAAGCATAAAAGTTTGATATGAAAGTTATAGTTGAGTTTGATATGAAAGTTTGCTACGTATATAGTGATGAGTTATAAGAGATAATGATTGGCAGGGAGATTGTTCAGTGATTCTATGCTAATACTCAATTACTCATGCTGAAAGAGATATACAATATCTTGAAGAATGTTTAAATATATATACATGTTCATTCAGTTACGTACAGGTTTGGTGTATGAGAAGAGTGTGTGATGGTTTGAGTGTGCGGTTATGGGTTGTCTCCTATGTTTAGTGATTGTGAATTTTGTGTGCAGAGAGCTCAGATGGGGCTGTAAGTTGGGCGTTTGAGCAGAATGAGGTGAAATGGTGATATGTACAGGTGGCAGGATAGTGAACGAAGGCATGGTTTGGTGTGTACGAGAATGAAGGACAGGTTGAGTAGTTTTTGTATAATGGTGGATTTGAACTGATGACAAAAAGTAAGGCTGCTTCTCTAAATGCAAATCAAAAGAATTTGCATAAATAGGCCAGATCTATAAAATTCCAAAAAGGCTATAAAATTTAACCAATAGAGTTTGCTTAGTTCAGATAAATAAAAATCTGTAAGATGGTTGTAAACAATGAGGAAACTCATTTCATTATGGTCAGAAGTCCTCAATTGAAATTTTCATGCCAGCAGATGTCAACAGTTTGGCACATAAGCAGAATCAAGTTCCCAGTGACCACACAATGCACCACTTATTTCATCTGTTAGCCTAAATGAGGGTATTCGATGAGAAAAACTCAAACTTATTTCACATGAAAAAGAACCATATCTTGCATATTTACAACTTGTATATTTAAACAGCATTTTAACAACTATTAGCTATTTTAATTTATACCGATTGATCTAGTACATCATATATATATATATATATATATATATATATATATATATATATATATATATATTGCAGGTTTAAATATTTTGAGTTAAATATTGCAGGTTTAAATATTTTGAGTTAAATATTGCTTATTTTTGTTGTAACAGGACCAGATTGCTTATGTTTTGGAGAAATTATCAAAAGCAAAGAAAGATTAAATCAAGCATTCAACTATTTTGTAAGTAAGTTGTTAATGCAAGTATATGTGATATATTATGGGCATGGAAGAGTTGACCACGATATGTATGAATTCTTAAGTTTGTATATGTGAAAATAATTTGAATTATATGTATGAAATATTAAGTTTGAATATATGAACATTGTTTGAATTGATATGTACGAAATATTATGTTGTAGTTTACATGTTTGTTGTTTGTGAAAATGTGTTTGTATGCGTTTGATAGCAAAGAGAAAACGCTATAGAATTTTTATTTTTCATAGCGTTTTTCCCTGTGCTATTTAAAGTTGACGGTCTAACATAGCATGTCATTACATGGCGTTTTCTGAAATGCTATTTTAGGATATAATAGCGTTTTTAAAATGCTATGAAATCCTCGTTTTCTTGTAGTGACCTTTGCTATCAAGGGACGGGTGCGAGGAGGCACCACATGGATGTTTATGTTGTTTGCTTGTTAGGGGTGGTCGCTTAGTTCGTATGGTCTTTACTAGTTGAGGGAGGGGCTGAGGTGGGGCCATAGCCACAAAAAAAAAAAAAAAAAAACCAGACCCAAAAGATATCTGCACATTGCACACTCTTAGAGGCGGGCCCACACAGATATGGAAAATTTACCGACTGATTTCCGTGTTTCTGGTGTAGCCCTGCCGCGGAAATCGGGTGCACAAGTAGAGGTTATGTGCAGTAGAAGCATCGAGTACGATTGATGATACGTACGTGGGAAAGTCTAAGTACAACCATGTCTTCTTTGGGTGGTGTATCGTAACTAGAGGGCATTATTCGATGATGGAACCAAATTCGATCGAATAGTTCGAGGATAGCAGTCAGTACGCTTACGTAGCACAGTGATAGTGGTTCTATGCGGATGTAGCGTTGTACGTTACTGTGGCATAGGATGAGGGACTGCGTATATTACTGTGGCGATACGGAGGAGACCGTGCGAGTGAGGTACCACAAGGTGTAACACAGTTTGGGGGTAGCTACATATACATTATATTAGGTTAATCTACTAGGTGGTAGATGGGTGCGACGTGTGTGTGAAAGCCTTGAGTGCTAATAACACCGATAAACTAATAAATGAGAAAATGTAATTGAACGGTATATGTAGGATTATTCAAGAGGTGTAGTTTAAATTCATTCACGCAGAACTTATGTTGTGACCCCCTCCCCCCTCATAACATTCGCAGATTAGGTTCATGACAGAGACTGTATAGCTTTGGATACTGGTTTAGCAGTATTGTTATTAAGGTAAAGCTATGTTTTAATTATATTATATTTTGTTCCTTCCGCAATGAGATGTTTTCCGAACTCTGACGTGTTTTATATCTCTGTCTTTTCTGCAGGATACCAGAGCAAAACAACAAGGGTTTCGATGGATTGAGTTTTTGAAAAATATTCGGTCCGTCGGAATGCGGGTTGTTACAATGTACATCAAATTACACTGGAAATAATATATCATCAGAGTTACATAGCATAATAGGATCATACTTAGTACATAATATAGCTTTCAACTTAATATAAAATGTCTGCAGCGGAATCAAACATAATATACTAAATGAAGTCTGAACAACATAATAGAAATGATAGGATCTATCTTCATCTCCATAGCTATGCAGAATGAGTCTGCGAAAAATCTGAATACAAGGTTGCCCGTGTGGGAAAGAGGGCACCCGAGTTTGCAAAGTGAAACAAACTACGAGTCAGTCATGGGACTGGTATGAGAAATCTTACTTAACCTATTTGATAATAGGTCTAATCACATGACCACACCGCTAACGCAGAACGGGTTTACTCCATTGGATTGCTAGTGCATAAATAAAATAAATCGTTAAACAACGCAATGCTTTTTAGAAAAATGAAACCATTATAAGACTCAAGTCCCATCACGCAATGCAACGCAAACCGGAGGATAGAGTTTTAGCTTATAATGGTCAAAATGCTTGATACGATAAAACAAATTGATATTATTATTAGTGTATATATATTTCAAAAACATTTCAATCATAATGTATCAATCATAGACGGCATAACTACCATATATTATGTCTCCAAATATAGGTTTACAATCAAAACTGTATGGTGTCGTATTGGAAGTTGGATTTCCATCATGAATCAAGGCAAGAGATCGTCCTTACCGAATTCGAGACACTCTAGCTTGTGCCTTAGGACTCAGACTCAGGTGAGCCCTTAAGAGCCACAGGGCCGGTCCACAACTAATGTTAGTGGATTATAGCTCTTGAACAATACGTTTCCCCGCCTTATGGGGCGTAAATAAAGAGCCACTAAGGACTCCAATCTAAGGTACCTCGCTTTCCATCATCCACATAAGTAAAAATGTCTGGGCTTCATACCATGACACCACTTCTAGCTAGAAAGAAACGCATGTTCTCCCTGGATCCTTCTCCCGTTTTTGGTTCATACCGGGGTGTGAGGCTCGTGAAGCAACGCTATACACAAAGTTATGCTAAATAAAGTTGTGCTTGATCATCAACCACAAGGCTCTGCTTTTCAACAATAAGCCTTGATAATTTGCATCTTGGCATGCCACACTGACAATTCACTCCATGCGGTTGATGTCTACCAATATATCCTCTGAGCTCGTACGTCTCAAAGAAACCAAACAGATATATATTAAATAGAAATCAATCAGCACATAATAAAATCCAGTGTCAGACATACATCCATTTACATGTCCATTCTGGGCCCGAACGAAACCGGAGACACCTTATTCCTCGTCCCGTATGTCCAATACGGAAGAGAGGCTCTCACATATCCGGACAATCAACAAATACGTCCGGGCAACTACCACTGTAACCTCTTCTTGGTAGAAACTCCAATCGAAGGCATCAGTAGTCATCCATTCGATGTGAAGATCGTCGGTCTTCAATCACCATCTTTAAATCTTCGACTTCAATCGTCGTATAATTATTTGAAATGAGAGTTAACTCGGACTTTTCAAATAATTCTCGAACATATATAATTTAAATCATTTCTTTTCATTTCATATCGTTTATAACATTTTATAATGATTTATCGCTATTTTAATTTATTTAAAAATAGCCATTTTCAATTTAACGACGCTTCAGGTCATTACATGGCCCTGGCGCTGTTTTCATCAAAATTTGATTTACACATTCTCAAAATCTAACCGTTGGTTCATAGCGAATTTTATATCATTGGAAAGATTTTTCCAAAGCGAACCCGACGGTTCCAGTTTTGGAAAAATCTGACGGTCGGACCTTTCGGTATATTCGTTTGAAGTTACGATTCCAAATCGCGAACTGCAGCTGTGCGATTCATTTTATTTTAATTTACATTTATATATATATATATATATATATATATATTAATTCGTTCGATGATTTCAAACCATTTTCATTTCAACATTGATTTCTTTTATATTTGAAATCGTATATTATATTAAAAAATGAAATTTTTAATGTCATAAACATTTTCATTTCAACATTGATTTCTTTTATATATGAAATCATATATTATATTAAAAAATTGAAATTTTTAATGTCATAATCATTTTAATTTCAACAACGATTTCTTTTATATATGAAATCATATATTATATTAAAAAAAATGAAATTTTAATGTTAACACGTTTTTTTTCAACATTGAATCTTTTATATGAAATCATATATTATATTAAAAAATGAAAATTTTAATGTCATAAACATTTTCATTTCAAAATTGATTTCTTTTATGTATGAAATCATATATATAATATTAAAAAAATGAAAATTTTAGTGTCATAAACATTTTCATTTCAACATTGATTTCTTTTATATATGAAATCATATATTACATTAGAAAAATGAAATTTTAATGTTAACACATTTTTTTTCAACATTGAATCTTTTATATGAAATCATACTAACATTAAAAATGTAATTTTAATGTTAATACATTTTATTCAAACTTGAATGTCTCAACTTTCACTCTTACATAAAAATGTGATTTTTATGTTAATACCATTTTATTCAAAACTTGTATATTTTAATGATTCTATCTTACATTTAAAAAAATGTAATCTTTTTAATCATTCATCTATTACATTAAAAATGTAATCTTTTTATTTAATCTTTTATTACATGGAAAATGTAATCCTTTTTATTTAATCTTGTATTACATGGAAATTGTAATCTTTTTATTTATTCTTGTATTACATGAAAAATGTAATCTTTTTCTTCATGTTCTCATTTTTATATAACAATGGTTATTTTTAATGTTTCATTTACAATAAAAACGTAAATTTCAAAGTGAATACATGTTTATATAACAATGGTCATTTTTAATGTTTCATTTACAATGAAAATTTAAATTTCAAAGTGAATACATTTATATAACAATAGTTATTTTTAATGTTTCATTTACATTAGAAATGATATTTTCAATGTAAACATTTTTATTATTGCAGTGGCTATTTTTAAAAGGTTCATTTACATAAAAATGTAAATTTCAATGTAAAACATTTTTATTATAACAATGTTTAATTTTAATGTTTCGTATACATTAAAAATGTAAAATCTAATGTGAATACATTTTTATTTAACAATGTTATTTTTTTAATGTTTCATTACGTTAAAAATGTATATTTCAATATGAACACATTTTTTTATAATAATGCCTATTTTTAATGTTGCATTACATCAAAAATGTATATTTCAATATAAACACATTTTTTTATAACAATGTCTATTTTTAATGTTGCATTACATTAAAAATGCATATTTCAATATAAACACATTTTTTATAACAATGTCTATTTTTAATGTTGATTACATTAAAAATGTATATTTCAATATAAACACATTTTTTTATAACAATGTCTTTTTTTAATGTTGCATTACATTAAAAATGTATATTTCAATATAAACACATTTTTTTACAACAATGTCTATTTTTAATGTTGCATTACATTAAAAATGTATATTTCAATATAATTTTTTTTATAACAATGTCTATTTTTAATTTTATATACAATAAAAATCTAATTTTATTGTTCAAACAATTTTATATCATAACATGAATATTTCACAACACACAAATATTTCAGAAAATTTCGGCAACATAACGGCAGGGTAATTAAAACCGGCACCGTCCCTAGTACGACTCCTCGCGCTAATAAGGCCTAGCAGCAATACAAGGGTTTTATTTTCATAATACAAATTATTTTTATATACAATGAATTTTCCACAAACACGAACAATTTCGTTTCAATCCACAATCAATCAACCACAAACACAATCCATTTCACACCACAATACAATCAGGTCGTCCATGGTCTGTGGACAACGGGTATTGGGAGTTTCTAAACTCATTCTACAACCTAGTATAATTTTATTTATTTAATTTGGATTCAGAAATCTCACAATGTTTTTTATTTCTTCTAAAATTGTAGAATGCTCCAAAAATTTTGTGGTCTCTTCTGAAATGTGGATCTCGAATTTACAATCCCGATGCTTCCTATTTCATCAGATTTCGACATCATATCAAAAAGTTGTGTATTTTCAAAGGTTCACGATAATTTTAAAGTTAATTAAAATAATAATTAAATAAAAAGGTTAACCTTCTTCTTCAAAAACAAAGCCGACAGTATTTTTACTTTGATCGAAACCTAGGTATTGATTTCGTTCGAAATTTGCAGCACTTCAGGTTGATCGGGTTGCGTGATGTGGAGGGGCAAGGAATGGCGCACTTGCGAGCCGCGGTGGGGCACACTTCAATGGCTGGATGTGATCTCGGCGGTGGTGGAAAGATGCAGACTTCGAGGGCTCTGAACTTCGAGGATTTTGAACGATAAAACCCAAGACCAGTATGGATGTGAAGAATGCACTCCCCTCTCCAATATTCCCTGTAGGATCGAATGATTTTAATGAGGGGATCGAGAGTTTTTAAGGGAGGAAGATTGGAGCGGTGATTGCCATTAAACGATAAGGGTAGCGGCTGGAAAATTTGATTAGGGTTATAATGAATATTTTAATATATATATTATTTAATTATAATTTTAAATTTACAAGTCATTTGTTTATCGGTCCAGAATCCAAACGAGGCCCAACGACTGTCACGTCTAGCTAATTACCCCTATTTCGGACACAATAGGCTAGATCTCATTAGCCCATTCGACTGTTTCAATCCACTTTTCTTTAAATTAAATAATAAAACATTTTATTATTTAATTTGATCGTACATTTTAATTTACCGGGGCCACAGACTGACTCCAAAAATTCCTGAAAAATAGGTATAGCTATGTTTTGACGATACGGTCCTAAAAAAATTAATTTCGTCGAATTTGGAGACCGTTTGAAAAATGGTCATTTTCTGGTCGATCCAAATTGACTGAAATTGACAAAACACATTTTCTTTTGCCACGCTCGCATATTAATTCCAATAATTATGTAAATTGGAATCTTGCAATAATTTGACATTTTGAATCTAACCAGGGTGGTTTCGTCGAAAACAGAGGTCGTTTGCAAAATGGCTATTTATACGGGATATATATTATATTAAATTCCATAGCGACTATTTTGAATATTCAACTGACCATAACTTTTTATTCCCGATATGAAATTTCAATTTTTCAGATTCGTTGGAAAGATATTGTTAAACAGATTTAAATGTTTTTGATGTCACTAAAATCTGATTTATTTTGCATCCTGTACACTCGGTCAAAGTTCAAATTCAAATTTTTAAACTACCGCGCTATTTCTAACTCCTTTTAAAATTAAAATAAATATATTTGTTCTAACTTCGATTTAAATAAATTTTTAATCATTATTATTTAAAATAAATTATTTTAAATATTCAAAATTCAATAAAATAGTCAAAATAAAATTTTTAAATTGTTTTTGATTTTCCGGGTTGTTACATTATCGATCAGACCGTATAAAGGAGGTTATGGCGAAATTTTTCGAAAATTTAGGGTGTTAGCCAAATTTTTGAGATATTAGAATATTCTTAGAAACTGAAAAGCCGAAGAATGAAAGCCATAATGAAAGTTGAGTTGGTTGGTTAAACAACTTTCAGCTCCGTTCCTTTTCGAGGACGAAAAATTTTTAAGTGGGGGAGATTGTAATAACCCGGAATTTCTGAAGCAATTTAAAATTTTTATTTTAGCTATTTTAATGGGTTTTGAATATTTAAAATGATTTATTTTAAATAATAATGAGTAAAAAATTATATTAATTATAAAACGAGCCTGAAATGGCGCGGCAGCTTAAAAATTCGATTTTAAATTTCAATTGAATGTAAAGAATTCAAAATAAATCGGATTTCAACAAAACAAGAAACGTTAGAATCTATTTAATTATATCTTTCTAACGAATGTGAAAAATTCAGATTTCATAATATAAATTGAAAATTATGCCCGTTTAAATTTAGAATAGTCGCTGTGGAATTTATATATATATTTAATATAATATATAGCCCTTAAAAATAGCCATTTTTCAAACGACTTCCGTTTTCCACGAAACCACTTTTGTGGGATTCGGAATGTCAAATTATTGTAAGGTTTAAAAATTCATAATTTTTGAAATTAATATGTGAGCGTAGTAAATTTAAACATGTTTTGTCAATTTAGTTTAAATTTAATTGACCAGAAAAAGGCCATTTTCCAAACGGTCTCCAAATTTGATGAAATCAGTCTTATTAGGACCTTATCGTCAAAACATAGCTAGATTTATTTTTCTGGAATTTTTGGAGTCAGTATGTGGCCTCGGTAATTTAAAATGTACGTTGAATTCAATATTGACCGTTATATTAATTTATATTTTAATTTTGAAGAAAACTGATCAAAACATCATTTTTGATTTAGTAGATTACGAGTTTCTATCCATTTTGCAGCTGCATGAGATAGAATTTCCTTACAAGACATATCTCATTGTGTTTGGAATGGGGGTATTTAGTTAGGCACGACAACCGGTGGGTTAGATTTCGAGTTCGAATGAATAACTTGTTTTTATGGGAAATTATATATATATATATATATATATATTAGTAAAACCTAACCCTAGAATTCATTTTTCTCAAAAATTGAAAACCCGTCATTCCCCAAACCGCTCCAGCCCCCACCGCTCCCCGTCATCGCTGCCCCCTCTAGGTCGCCGCCCTAGTGTCGCGCTGATCGCCAGTGGGCTCCAACCCCTCCTCCTCCTCGTACCTCCTTCTTAAATCCCCAAACCGCTAAATCTCTGACCACCGCCGCGGCCGTAGAGCCACCACCGTCGCCGTACCCTCTACCAGCAACCCCCTGCGTGCCTTTGGCCACCCCAGTTTGGATATTAGTCCACTCCTCCTCCAAAAACCCAATTTCCACAAAATACCAATTTTGCAAATAAGTCTCTGTCCGTATTTCTTCAATAACTCCCAAAACGTGCACTTCTAGCCAAAACACCTGAGACGACCCCGAACCCCGTACTGACGGTGGCAAGGGTAATCCTTGGAATATAACATATAAACAGATAATAGCAGAACAGAAATTAATAAATACACCAGATAATGCACAATAGAATATACTGGATAAACGTAATCATCAGAGTTACACAGTATACAGGATCATACTTAGTACAAATACAGTTCAGCTATACATAAATGTCTACAGCGGAAAACAAACATAATATGTACAATAGGAGCTGAACAGCATAAAAAGAGATAAATAATAGAATCCATCTTCAGCTCCAGCTATCCAGAAAGATCCAGCTAAAACCTGAATACAAGGCTGCCCGTATAGAAAAAGGGGCACCCGAGTTTGAAAGTGAAACAAACTACGAGTCAGTCATGGGACTAGTATGAGAAATCTACTCAACACATTTAAAATATGGCTAATCCCAGGACTACGCCACTTTCGTGGAACGGGTTTACTCCATTGGATTTCTAGTGATTTAAAACAATTAAATCTTTTAAACTTCGCAATGCTTTTTAGAAAAATGAAACCATTATAAGACTCAGTTCCCATCACACAATGCAACGCAAATCGGAGGATAGAGTTTTACCTTATAATTGCCAAAATATGATTGATACGAATAAAACAAAAGCATTTGATATTATTATTAGTGTTTATAGGTTTCGAAAACAATTTCAATCATAACTATCAATCATAGACGGCATGGGTACCATATATCATGTCGCCATATGTATATACAATCAAAACCGCACAGTCACGTATTTGGAAATTGGATTTCCTCCTTGAACCAAGGCAAAAGATAGTCCTTACCGAATTCGAGACTGCCTAGCCCGAGCCTCAGGATCAGAACGCATCAACCCTTTTGATCATCAGGGCCGGTCCACTGAGGTGGATTATTATGCCTAAACACTACGTTTCCCCGCCCTTTGGGGCGTAAAAGAGCCAACGAATGTGTAACGACCCAGAAAATCTGAACCAATTTAAAAATTTTAAATTGGCTAAAATAAGTGATTTTAAATATTTAAAATAAATATTTTAAATAATGGCGTTGAAAACTGAGTTTGAATCGACAATTGAAAACGAATATAATTAATTATAATTATAAACAAGGCCTGAAATGGCGCTGTAGTTTCGAAAATTGAATTCAAACTTTGTCGGACTGTATCGGGTGCAAAACAATCCGGATTTTAGTGAAACCAAAAATAATGGAATCTAATTGATAATATCTTTCCAACGAATCTGACAAATCGAAATTTGATAGCGGGAATCAAAAGATATGTCCAGTTGAAAATTCTGAATAGTCGCTATGGAATTCAGGCCCTTAAAAATGGACATTTTGCAAACGACCTCGGATTTCGACGAAATCACTTTTGTTGGATCCGTGATGTCAAATTATTGCTACGTTTCAAATTTCATAATTTTTCGAATCAATATGTGAGCGTGGCAAAGGAAAACGCGTTTGACCGGTTTTAGTTGATTTTAATCGACTAGAAATTAGTCATTTTTCAAACGGTCTCAGAATTCGACGAAACTAGTTTTGTTAGGACCGTATCGTCAATATGAAGCTAGAAAATATTTTTCTGCAATTTATAGAGTTCGTATGTGACCCCGGTAATATGAAATGTACGTTTAAAGTTCAATATAGTGATTTAAATGTAAATTTGACGAAAACTGATTGTAACGATCGAATCAACCTACGGGACATATCCCATTGTGTTCGAAATGGGGGTATTTAGCTAGGGGCAATAGTTGTTGGGTTTGATTTCGAGTTTGTATCAACATAAGGGTATTTTCGAAATTAAATAAATTAAAATATTTTATATACAAGCCCATTCATTTCAAAACCCTAGTCAAACAAGTCCATCGCTTGGTCAACACTAAATCCCCCGTTCTCTTCCAGCGAAAGGCGCAAAAAGCTCAAAGATTTGAACTCAATTATCTCGCAATCCACTAAATGAAATTCAGAATTTCTTGAGGCAAAACAGTGGTACTTTTCACGCTCTTCAATCCTATATAGGGTTGATCATTCTTCGTGCTTGGATTTGGGAGAAAACCTGCCTCGAAGTGGTCGAGTTCGGCCTTGATTTCAGGGTTGACGGGGGGTCCGAGTTCTTCAGGGAGGCGGGTGGAGGTGATGCTCTCAAGGCCGCATCGGGTGTGGGTGGCGGATCGGGTTCTGACGCTTGGAAGCGCGTGCAAAGGGGAACCCTAAAAATTGAAGTTGGGGTTTACTTGTTTCAGAGTATCGAACAGTGAAGGTATTAACAACAGTGAACCTTAGTTTTTATTTAATTTTTATTTTATTTTCTTTTATATAAAATCAGCATTTGTTTTTAAATTAGTTTTTTTTTTTTGCATTGATGAAAATAAAATAGCATAATCTTTGAAAATAAAACAACATGATCTTTGAAAATAAAATAGCATAATCTTTGAAAATAAAACAACATGATCTTTGAAAATAAAATAGCATAATCTTTGAAAGTAAAACAACATGATCTTTGAAAATTAAAATAGCATGTCATTTGAAAAATAAAATTGGCATTGTTTTGTTTTATAAAAATATAATTTTTATTTATATAGTATAGATAATAAAAATGCGATCTTTATATTATACAGGTAGTAAAGATTTTATCTTTATATATGTATTGAAATAAAAATCTGATTTTTTTTTATTGGATATAATAAAGTGAAAATCTGATCTTTATATTAAAAATAGAAATATAAAAAAATATATAATGTTTATATAGAATGAAGCGTCGAAACTATATACGAAGAAATAAAAATATGATTTTTATTTATTAGAATGAAGCAATAAAAATATAATTTTTATTATGAACAGCGGGACAAAGAACTGCATTGGGATTTCAAGCAGATCCAGACGGTTCAACAGTTCAGGAGCAAAGCACGGCGGAGTGGAACCCAATGTGAGATTTCTAATTTAAAAATTATATATGTGTTGAAATAAAAGTGAATTGCTATATATATATATATATATATATATATATATATATACACGCCCCTCGTCCACAAACCATGGACGATATTTATTGATTGAAATTGTTGTGAAAATTGATTGATAGCGAATGATTGTTTGGGATTGTTTGTGGTTGATATTGATTGATTGTGGTTGAAAAATACCCGTTTGTGGTTGAGAAATATTTGGTTGAAACCACATAGGATTAGTTTGTGGAAATGAAATAAATATATACATGTCGCCTGCGTGCGAACTAGATGCATGATCCCCATTGTCAAAAACCGCGAGGTTTTAAGGTAGAGCGAGGAGCCGTACTAGGGACGGTCCCGGTTTTAACTACCCTGCCGTTATGCTGCCGAAATTTTGAATAACATTCATGTGTTTGAATTATTTTCATTTGCTAAAACTATATTTATTCATTGAATAGAAAACCTTCATGTGTTGAATCGATATTCATTCGTTGATTAGAAATTCATGTGTTGAATGGTATTCGCGTTTTAAATATAAAAATCACATTTTTATCTATATATAGAAACTATAGAAAACCTTCATGTGTTGAATCGATATTCATTCGTTGATTTGAAATTCATGTGTTGAATGGTATTCGCGTTTTAAATATAAAAATCACATTTTTATCTATATATAGAAACTATAGAAAACCTTCATGTGTTGAATCGATATTCATTCGTTGATTTGAAATTCATGTGTTGAATGGTATTCATATTTTGAAATAAATTATTTGATAATAAAAAAAATCACCTTTTATCGACTATATGAACTGTGTAAAATAATCTCGTTTTAAAAGAAATTGTTTTATGATAAAAATCCTATTTTTGTCACCTATATGAACTATATAGAAAAATAGTGTTTTGAAATGAATTGTTTTACAATAAAAATCACATTTTTATTGTATGTATGAATCGTTGAAATGTGAAGTGTTAAAAATAGCCACTTGTTCAAAATAAACATATATGAGTTGAAATATTCATTAATTAGCTAATGAAATGATTTGTACCTATGTATGTAACATTAGAATGAATGGTGTTTTTAAACCAAATAGAAATCAAATATGAAGTTGAATAGAAAATGATAAATGGTAAGAACTATATATATGTGCATGCATATTCATTTAACAGGTTATAGCAAAGGGGCTAGAGAAGAGGAATAAAATTTTGTGCCCGACAAATAGGTACACATTTACTGTTTTGTTTGGGTGATGATTTTATGAGCCTGTTGGCTAGCCGCTTGGCTTTTTCTTTTTCTTTTTGAGATTAGAAGGACCGGGAAAGCTATTTGCGATTTCTCGATGCTCCCGGTGCAGGGGAGGTTATGGCGAAATTTTCCAAAATTTTAAGGCGTTAGTGAAATATTTGAAGTGAAAACGATATTGAAATCATTGAATGAACTATATTTATATAAATATATAAATATAAATAATATTAAAACGAAACGAGGCCGTGCAGTTCGCATTTTGAAACCGTGATTTCAAACAACTAGTACAGGGAATCCGACCATTGGATTTTCCCGAAACCTCAACCATCGGGTTCGTCTTGGAAATATCTTCCCAACGGCACCA
Organism: Allium sativum; assembly: GCA_030737875.1. NCBI lineage: Eukaryota > Viridiplantae > Streptophyta > Magnoliopsida > Asparagales > Amaryllidaceae > Allium > Allium sativum. Next base: position 669,556,879 of record CM060909.1, on the reverse strand, counting down.
ACTTTGTAAAAATCCAACGGTTGGATTGTCTGGAATGTTTAATTCAAATCTGAAGAAAAACAGCGCTAGAAGCGATTATATTTATATATATATATATATATATATATATATATATAATTATATATTTAATCGAATAACGACGCTGCAGTTCGTATTTTGAAATCGAAACTTCAAACGATTGTACCGGGAGATCCGACCGTCGGATTTTCCCGAAACTGGAACCGTTGGATTCGTTTTGAAAAGACCTTTCTAATGATGTAAATTTTGTGAAGATCCAACGGTTAGATTTTCAGATATGTGTAAATCAAATCTGAAGAAAAACAGCGCCACAGCCGCTTTATGGCCCGAAGCGTCGTTTTGAATAAATTAGCTATTTTAAAATAAATAAAAATAGCGATAAATAGTTATAAAATATCATAAGCGATATGGAATGGAAATAAACTGAATTTGCTCGATTTATGTGGCTTTTGATGGTTGAATGTGTTTGGTGTGAAAATTACATTAAAGAACAAAATTGGTGTTGTCAAATAATTTAACCATTGAAATAAATTGATTTGAAATTCTAAATATACGTGAATTATTTGAAAAGGCCGAGTTAATACTCATTTCAAATAATTGACCGACGATTGAAATTCGAAGATGAAGACGATGGTCGAAGACCGGAGATCTTCACCTCGTTTGGATGGTAACCGAGGTCCTGATTGGGAGGCATCCCGAAATATGGATAATGAGTGGTGATCGTCCAGACGTACGTGGTGATCGAAGGGTTTGCGAGGTATTTAGTGCCTCCGGTTTCGTTCAGACCCAGAACGGACTTGTAAATGGACTGAGTGTCTGACATTGGAGTTTATTCTGTGTTGATTAATTTCTGTTAAATATACATCTGTTTGGCGGCGGAGAATTTATTCTTTTGCTTAATGCCCTTCTCTGAGACGCACGAGCTCAGAGGTTGTATATCGATGGAGATCAGTCACATGGTCTGAATTGCCTGTGTGGCATGCTAAGATGCAGTGATCAGGGCTTCTGTTGAAAAGCAAAGTCTTGTGGTGATGATCAAAGCACCGCCAGTGTGGCGTAGCTTTGTGTATAACGTAAATTCGCGAGCTTCACACCCCGGTATGAACCAGAAACGGGAGAAGGACCTCAGGGAGGGCATGCGTTTCTTTCTAGCTAGGGTGGTGTCAGCGACCTACCAGCCCTGACATTTATATACTTTTCCCCTATGTGGTTGTTGCTGTTGCGAGGCGCCTCGGTTTGATCGGACGATCCGGGTCCGATGGAGTCATTCGTTGGCTCGTTTACGCCCCAAAGGGCGGGGAAACGTATTGTTCAGGCATTTTAATCCACATCGGTGGACCGACCCTGTCGCTCCTAGGGTCGATGCGCTCTGACCCTGTGGCTCGGGCTAGAGAGTCACGAAGTCGGTAAGGACTATCTTTTGCCTTGGTTCATGACGGAAATCCAATTTCCAAATACGTAACTGTGCGGTCTTGATTGTATATATATATTTGGCGACATAGTGGCATGGGACGCTCATGTCGTCTATGATTGATAGTTATGATTCAAATTGTTTTTGAAACATATAAGCACTAGCAATAATATCAAATGTCTTTGTTTTATTCGTATCAAGCATATTTTGACCGTTATAAGGTAAAAACTCTATCCTCCGGTTTGCGTTGCATTGTGTGATGGGAACTGAGTCTTATAACGGCTTCATTTTTATAAAAAGCATAGCGATGTTTAAAAGAAATATTTGTTTGAAAGCACTGGCAATCCAATGGAGTAAACCAGTTCCACGAAAGTGGCGTGGTCCTGTGATTAGCCATATTATATATGTGTTGAATGGATTTCTCATACCAGTTCCATGACTGACTCGTAGTTTGTTTCACTTTCAAACTCGGGTGCCCCTTTTTCTACACGGGCAGCCTTGTATTCAGGTTTAGCTGGTTCTTTCTGGATAGCTGGAGCTGAAGATGGATTCTATCATTTATCTCTTTTTATGCTGTTCAGCTCCTATTGTACATATTATGTTTGTTTTCCGCTGTAGACATTTATGTATAGCTGAACTGTATTTGTGCTAAGTAAGATCCTGTATACTGTGTAACTCTGATGATTACTTTATCCAGTATATTCTATTGTTCATTATATGGTGTATTTATTTAATTCTGTTCTGCTATTATCTGTTTCTGTGTTATATTCCAAAGATAACCCTTGTTTCCGTCAGAACGGGATTTCGGGTCGTCTCAACATGGTATCAGAGCTTAGGTTAAGCTTAGTTCTGGAATATAACATTTGAACGAACTTGTCGGAAATAGAACCAGTAGTGTTCTAGGATGGGTAACTCAATACAGATAGGATCAGCAATATCCTAGTATGAGTAAAGCAGAATGAATACACCTCGATAGACACATTTACATTTGAAGTATATGTTTCTATGTTTTAAAATACCTTTTCTGTGACCTGACACTTGAACTGCCATTTACAGAAGTACTAGAAAAATGAGTGCCAGAAACAGGGGAAATGCAGAACCCGATCTAGAGGCTCTATTCAAGAGATATCGAAATCTGGGTGGAGCACAATTCTCGGGCAATGAATCTATTATTCAAACTCAAGCTTGGATGAGTTCTATCGAAAGAATCTTTGAGCATATCCAGCTGAGGGATGACCAGAAACGGTTAGTAGCGTCTTGGGCACTCAAAGAAGAAGCTTTAATTTGGTGGGAAACAATCATCGAAGATAATCCAGAAGGTGATATCACCTGGGACAGATTTAAAGTGATTTTCCTAGAAAGATTTACTCCTCCCGAAGCGATGGAGCGATTATGTGATGAATTTTCTTATCTAATACAAGGTGATATGACCATCCCAGAATATCATAAGAAATTCAATGAACTTGCTCACTTTGCTCCTCATCTGATTCAAGATCCAAAGAGGAAAAATCTGAGATTTATTCATGGCCTGCAAAGAAGATATCAGAATAGTGTAATGAGGAATGTGAAGCTTCCTTTCTCTGAAATGATATACATGGCTTATCAATATGAAGATCTCCATAAGAAAGGAATGTTACGCGACGAAGAAGAAGTTCGTTGTAGTGACAAAGAAGAGTCGGAAACTGATATTCCAGAAGCCAGTATGAGGTCTGAGGCCAATGAGAAGCCCAGTGCTAAGAGAAAAAGGGCTAAGTCTGGGAAAGAACCGGTGACAACAACTATTTGCTCTAACTGCAATAAGAAAGGACATTTGTCGATAAGTTACAGATCTTTAAAGAAACAAAGAAAAGAGGGATATAGAGCAAATCGAAAGCAAAAGAAGAAAAGTTTCAGAACTGACGGGGAGTTCCAAGAGAATAGAGAGTGCAAACAGTGCCACGAGGCCGGTCATCTTGCAAAGAATTGCCCGCAGTTAAACAAGCCTGAAATGGTTCAAGTAAATGAAGTAGCAGAAACTTCTGAGCCCTCAGCTAGTCAAGAAAGGGCCGATGTTTTAGAAGGCACGCTCAATGTCAAAAACATTCCAGTTAAAGTACTGTTTGACACAGGCGCGTCACGAAGCTTTATTGCAAAGAGTGCAGTCAAGAAGTTGGATTTGAATTTGAAGAAGCTCAAAGAGCCAATGACTGTCCGAAATCCAGTTGGAGGTTCCATCAATCTCAGTTGGGCTTGTGCAGTACCTGTCTCTTTTTCCTTCTATAAATTCCCTATTATCTCTATCGTTATGAATTTTAATGAATTCGATCTTATTCTGGGGTTGGATTGTCTAACCAAATATGAAGCGGAAGTTAAATGCGCCGAGAGAGTGGTTAAAGCAAAGGCCCAATCGGGGAATTATATAACCATACCATGTGAAGGCCCAACTTCAAATAGAAAAGACTTCTGGGCAGCTTTAGATGTTTCTCCAGCTCAAATAGAAAATATCCCTGAAGTTGCAGAGAATATTCCCGACCTCATCAAAGATATCCCTATCGTCAAAAATTATGCGGATGTGTTCGAGGAAGTTGTTCGCTTACCTCCGCAAAGAGAAATAGACTTCAGGATTGCTTTGATTCCCAATGCAAGGCCGGTAGTTCACGCTATTCGAAGAATGTCCTTGAAAGAGAAAGAGGAATTAGACAATCAAACACGACAGCTGGTATGGAAGGGTCTGATCAGGCCTAGTTTCTCTGATTGGGGAGCAGCGATGGTTTTTGTCCCAAAATCTGACGGTACTCTACGGCTATGTGTGGATTATCGTGATTTGAACAAGCAGACCATAAAGAATAAATATCCATTGCCACGAATAGATGATTTGTTGGATCGGTTAAATGGAGCACAAGTATTCTCACGAATGGACCTAGCTACAGGCTTCCATCAACTTCGAATTGCCGAAGAGTGTGTTCCAATGACAGCGTTCAGAGGCCCCGACTTATTCTACGAGTGGTTAGTAATGTCGTTCGGCTTATGTAACGCTCCCGCTTATTTCGTTGATCTAATGAACAGAGTATTCAGAGGAGTATTGAATAAATTTGTTCTGGTTTTCATTGACGATATTCTAATCTTCTCTAAATCAAAGGCCGAACATGAAAAGCATCTGGAACAAGTGTTAGAAATTCTCAGATGGAATGTACTAAAAGCCAAATTTTCCAAGTGTATCTTTGTAATAACCCGGAAAATACGAGCCAATTTAAAATTTTTAAATTGATTATTTCAAAGGAATTTGAACAATTGAAATAGAATATTTCAATAAAATAGTGAATTAGAAATAGTGAGTCAGTTTGAAAATTTGAATTCAAACTATGACTGACTGTGCAGGGTGGAAAATATAACGGATTTTAACGAAACCAAAAATATTTAAATCTGTTAGTCAATACCTTTCTAACGAATCTGAAAAATCGAAGTTTCATAACGGGAATCAAAAGTTATGGCCGAATGAATTTTCAGAAGGGTCGGTATATAGAATATATAGCCCTGGAAAATTGATATTTTGCATACAACCTCGGAATTCGACGAAACCACTTTTGTTGGGTCCGGGATGTCAAACTATTGCTAGGTTTAAAATTTCATAATTTTTGAAGCTAGTATGTGAGCGTGGCAAAAGAAAATGTGTTTGGTCGATTTCTGTTAAATTGGATCGACCAGAAAATGGCCATTTTTCAAACGACCTCAGAATTCGATGAAACTAGTTTTGTTGGGACCGTAGCGTCAAAACATAGCTAGATTTATTTTTCTGGAATTTTTAGAATCAGTTTGTGGCCCTGGCAAATTGAAATGTGCGTTCAGAGTTAAAAATTAAATGTTTTATACTTTAATTTGAAAAATAACTCACTGTAACAGTCGAATTGGCCTACGAAACATATCCCATTTTGTCCGGAATGGGGGTATTTAGCTAGGTGCGACAGTCGTTGGGTTTAAAAAGGAATTCGTTTGAGAAAACACTATTTAAAAATTTAATATAGTCCTCGGCCAATCATATTTCTCCATTCATAAATAAAAAATAAAAAATCAGAAACCCCCCCCCCCCCCGACCCCGACATCGACGACGGAAACCTTTTCCCCCCTTCCCTGGCGATTTCCGATCGCCACAGCAGGAATTAGCTCCTCCCCCAGTTCAACCTTTTGTAATTCTCCTTCCCCTCTTCAAATCCATATAAGGAGCTCCCCCTATCGTTGCTTCTACGTCGAGATATCCCCTTCCAAAGTTCCGACCTTTAAACCGCCGCCGCCGCCGATCTGGACCACCGAACGCCACCAAACCGCCGCGCGCCTGTAGCCCTCTCGAAGCTCTTCCACGTCCAACTCCCTGATCGTCCCCTCGTGTCCCAGTTCTCGCAAAAACTGTAAACCTAGTTTTGAAGCTTCGTGAAAGTGAGTTTTTCTTTGATCTTTACACTTTGAAAAATCATATCTTTTTGATGTGTTGACGAAATTCGATAAAACAGGAAACATCGAGACCGCAAGGAAGCTCTCTACCCAATAGAAGAAGCCGCGGATTTTTCTGACATCGTATCGATTTTTAGCGCTCAGAAAACCAAGGTGAGAAATCTAAATTAACGTGAAATTAAATGGAAAATGTCGTGTATAATTTATATAAGCGAAATATAAATTACATACGTGTTGTATACCTCATGTACATGCGTAGTGTAAGCTATATAAGCGAAGTATGAATTTTTACATGCATAGAATAAGTGATATATGTGTTGAAATGCTAGTGAAATATAGCGAATATATATATATACACACACACACACACACACTCCCCTCGTCCACAAACCATGGACGATATTTATTGTGGTGAATTGGTGTGAAATATTGGATGAAAAATACGAATGGTTGAATAATTGTTTGTGGTTGATATTGTTTGGTTGTGGTTGAAAAATACCCATTGGTGATTGAAATCAATTGAAAATGTTTGTGGAAATAAAAATAAACATGCCGCCTGCGTGCGAATTAGATGCATGAATCCCCATTGTCAAAAACCGCGAGGTTTTAAGGTAGAGCGAGGAGCAGTACTAGGGACGGTGCCGGTTTTAACTATCCTGCCGTTATGCTGCCGAAATTTTGAATAATCTTTGGGTGTTAGAATTATTTTCATATGTTGGGATTATTTTCATGCATATAAATTAAAGTCATATATTGAAACTATATCCATGTGTGGAAATGTTTGTGTGTTGAAAAAGTGTTGTATGAAAATTAAATTCATTTGTGAATGAATGAAGTGTTTAAACTATAAAAATCACATTTATATATATATATATATATATATGGAATATGAAAAATATTCGCCTTATATAAATAATTTCAACCATAAAAATCCCATCTTTCTAATATGAACAACATAAATAAAATGTCCATGTGTGGAAATACTCATTTGTTGAGAAGTGTGTGTAGTGGAAAAGTTCATGTGTTGAATAAAAAGATCGAACGATAAAAATTAAATTTTTATTGAAACTATGAAGTGCAGAAACATTTATTTGTCGAATAAATATTTTAAATGATAAAAATATCATTTTTATCATATGTGTGATATGCTAAAGATATGCGGATGTTGAAATAAATATTTGTGATAGAAATATTATTTTTAACATGCATAGGAACTAAATAAAATAGTCATGTGTTGAAATCTATTTTAGTTCGCCAAAATTATCATCTTTGAAATGTAAAGTGTTAAAAATAGCCACTTGTTCAAATAAACGTGCATGAGTTGAAATATACATTAACTAGCTAATGATATGATTTTAGCCTATGCATGCAACATTAGAATGAATGGTGTTTTTAAACCAAAGCAAATCAAATATGAAATTGAAGGGAAAATGATAAATGTTAGAAATTGTATATATGTACATGCATATCTATTGAACAGGTTAAAGCAAAAGGGGCTAGAGAAGAGAAATAGAATTTTGTGCCCGACAAATAGGTACATATTTACCGCTTTGTTTGGGTGATGATTTTATGAGCCTGTTGGCTAGCCGCTTGGCTTTTTCTTTTTCTTTTTGATATGAGACGCCCGTGTGGCTATTTGGGAATTTTCCCCGACCCTCCCGTACAAAGGAGGTTATGGCGAAATTTTCCAAAATTTAAAGGCGTTAGTGAAATAATTGAAGTGGAAACGATATAGGAATTTTTGAAAGAACTATATTTATATAACTATAAATATAAATAGAATTAAAACGAAACGTGGCCATGCAGTTCGTGTTTTGAAACCGTGATTTCAAATGACTAGTGCGGGAAATCCGACCATTGGATTTTCCTGAAACCTCAACCGTTGGGTTCGCCTTGGAAATATCTTTCCAACGGCACCAACTTTGTGAAGATCCGACGGTTGGATTGTCTGGAATGTTTAATTCAAAACTGAAGAAAAACAGCGCCAGAAACGATTATATTTATATATATATATATAAGTATAATTAAATTAAATCGAATAACGACGCTGTAGTTCGTAAATTGAAATCGTAACTTCAAATGGTTAGTGGGGAAGATCCGACCGTCGGATTTTCCCAAAACTGAAACCGTTGGATTCGTTTTGAAATGACCTTCCTAATGATGTAAAATCTGTAAAGATCCAACGGTTAGATTTTCATATATGTGTAAAACAAAATTAGTGAAAAGCAGCGCCAGTGCATCGACACGACCTGAAACGTCGTTTAATTAAATATGGCTGTTTTAAATTAATTAAAAATGGCGATATATCATTATAAAGTACTATAGACGATATAGAGTGAAAATAAACCAATTTTGTTGTGTTTGCTTGATATGTGATGGTTGAATGTATTTGGCATGAAAATTATAACTAAATAACTGAAATGTGAATGTTGAATAGTCCAACCACGTGGTTAATTGATTTGAAAATCTAAATATACGTGGGTTATTTGAAAAGGCCGAGTTTATCTCATTTCAAAAAATCGATCGACGTTGAGAAGTCGAAGAGTCGAAGACGACTGAAGACCGACGATCTCCACATTGGATGGATGGGCGCTACTGATGCTCGTGATTGGAGTAGATACCATGAAGGAATTGAAGTAGTAGCCGTCCACACATACTGTTGATTGTACGGATATGCGAGGAATTGGTGCCTCCGGTTTCGTTCAGACCCAGAATGGACTTGTAAATGGACTGTGTGTCTGACATTGGATTTTGTTCTGTGTTGATTGATCTCTGTTAAATATATATCTGTTTGGCGGCGGAGAATTTATTCTCTTGCATAACGCCCTTCTCTGAGACGTACGAGCTCAGAGGTTATGTATTGACAGAAATCAGTCACATGGAGTAGATTGCCTGTGTGGCGCGCCTAAGTGGCATATGATCAAGGCTTCTGTTGCAAAGCAAAGTCTTGTGGTTGATGATCAAAGCATGGTCTGTGTGATGTAGCTTTGTGTATAACGTGAATTCGCGAGCCTCACACCCCGGTATGAGTCAAAAACGGGAGAAGGACCCAAGGAGTGCATGACGTTTCTTTCTAGCTATGGTGGTGTCAGTGACCTCCCAGCCCTGACATTTATATCTACTTTTCACCTGTGTGGTTGTTGGAATACGAGGCTCCTCGATTATAGGTCTGTAAGGACCGGGAAACGTATGTTCAGGAATTGCCAATCCTCAAAAGTAAGAGAGGACCGGCCTTGGAGGATCCAGGGGATTGCTGTGTGCGGTCCCGAGGCATTTGCTAGAGTGTCTCGAACAGAGAGGAGCTTGCCCCTTGCCTCGACTCATGAGGGAATCCAATTTCCAATACGAAATATGCGGACGTGATTGTATTACTAGTATGGCGACATAGTGGTATGGGTCATTTATGCCGCCTAGGATTGATATTTATGATTGAAATCGCTTTTGAAACATATATGCACTAGTAATAATATCAAACACCTTTGTCTATCCGTATGAAGCATCTTTGGCCATTATAAGGTAAAAACTCTATCCTCCGGCTTGCGTTGCATTGTGTGATGGGACCTGAGTCTTATAATGGCTTCATTTTATAAAAAGCATTGCGTTGATTTAATCATTTACTTTATTTCATGCACTAGCACTCATCGGAGTAAACCCGTTCCGCGAAAGTGGCGTGGTCCTTTGATTTGCCTTATTATTGTTGTTAATAAGTTGAGTAGATTTCTCATACCAGTCCCATGACTGACTCGTAGTTTGTTTCACCTTGCAAACTCGGGTGCCCTCATTTTCACACGGGTAGCCTAGTTACAGGTTTCTGACGCACCTTTTGGCTCATGGCGAGGCTTGACTACACTGTGCTGACTTGGATTTTCTCCGCCATTATTGTATCTATATTATAATTCCGCCATTGGCGATGTAGACTGATATTCCTTTTGTGTACTCTTTATGTATGATTCCGCCTCAGGCGATGGTGACTGATTATGTATCATTATGCACTAAGTTGTATCCTGTACTGTGCTTCTCTGATGTGATGATATCTATATGATTCCGCTGTCATATGTGTGTAAATTATTCTATTTTCTGTTTATGCTATTATCTGTGATCTGCTAATGATGATTAATGTGTTATATTCCAATGATTATCCTTAACACCGTGTCACGGGGTTTTGGGATCGTCACAATCTTCTGGCAGGAAGAAGTAAAATTTCTGGGCCACGTTATATCGAAAGAAGGAATCGCTGTGGATCCAAGTAAAATCACAGCCATTCAGAATTGGAAACAGCCCAATACCCCCACTGAAGTCCGCAGTTTTCTCGGATTGGCTAGCTATTATCGGAAGTTCGTTAAAGGCTTTTCGAAGATATCTGGTCACTTAACGAAGCTTACAAAGAAGCATTCTAAGTTCAAATGGACTCCAGAAAGTGAGGAGGCTTTTGAAGAGCTAAAGTTAAGATTGACGACAGCTCCAGTGTTAACCATCATCGATGGCAACCAGGATTTAAAAGTATGGACTGATGCTTCTAGAGAAGGCCTTGGCGCAGTGTTAATGCAAAGGGGTCAACTGATTGCTTATGCTAGCCGTCAACTGAAGCCACACGAGAAGTACTACGTAACTCATGATCTTGAGTTATTGGCTATTGTGTTCGCTTTGAAAATCTGGAGGCACTATCTTCTGGGTGAGAGATTTGAACTGTTTACAGACCACCAGTCGTTAAAGTATCTGTTCACTCAGAAAGACCTGAATTTGAGGCAGCAACGTTGGCTGGAGTTTCTTGCAGCATATGATTTTGAAATTCTATACACTCTAGGGAAAGCCAATGTCGTGGCCGATGCGTTAAGCCGAAAGAATGAAATGATCGCCAGTTTCATCATTGCGACTTCGTTGATTGATAAGATATCGGCTCTCCAAGAAGATGACCAATTTATCAAAGGAATGAGTCAGCGAATTCGTGAAGGCAATGCTTCGGATTTCCAACTAGACAGCGAAGGGATTCTGAGGTTAGAAGGACGAATTTGCGTTCCAGAAATTCCTGAACTCAGAAGAGATGTGCTTGATGAATGCCACAAATCTAAGCTCAGTATCCATCCGGGTGTGAATAAAATGTATAACGATATCAAAAGCACATTCTGGTGGAAGTCGTTAAAAAGAGACATCTCAATATATGTCAGTCGATGCCCTACTTGCCAGCTAGTCAAAAGTGACCAACAGAAATTGGCTGGATTATTACAACCGCTATAAGTTCCTGGCTGGAAGTGGGAACATATTTTTATGGATTTCATTGATGGTTTGCCCAGAACCAGAAAAGGAAATGACAGTATTTGGGTAATCGTAGATCGCTTCACGAAGACCGCCCATTTCATACCTGTCAGATCAAACAGAACCGCTCAGAGTCTGGCGCAGATTTACTTCAGGGAAATAGTTAGACTGCATGGAGTGCCGCTCAGTATAGTAAGTGATAGAGATACAATTTTCACTAGCAAATTCTGGGAAGCATTTCAAGTCGAGCTGGGAACGAAGTTAAACTTAAGCACCGCTTATCATCCTCAGACAGACGGTCAGACTGAGTGGGTAAATTGCATTTTAGAGGATCTATTGCGGGCTTGTGTTCTAGATTTCGGTGGATCATGGGAAGACCATCTGCATTTGGCTGAATTCTCTTATAACAACAGCTACCAGGCGAGTCTAACAATGTCGCCATTCGAAGCATTGTATGGTAGACCGTGCCGATCTCCTGCTTGTTGGGTCGAGCCTGGAAATAGACTTGTGTTGGGTCCCGATATGATTCGAGAAGCTGCCGACAAAGTCGATTTTATTAAGAAGCGATTACTCGCCGCTCAAAGCTGACAAAAGAGCTATGCCGATAGAATAAGAAGAGATATATCCTTTGAAGTTGGCGACTATGTATATTTGAAGGTATCGCCGATGAGAGGAGTTATCCGGTTCGGTAAAACTGGAAAGTTAGCGCCCAAATTCATAGGTTCGTTTCCTATTCTGGAACGAATCGGAACTCTCGCTTATAGGGTCAAACTGCCTGATTGGCTGCCTGGAGTTCATGATGTATTTCACATATCTCAACTTCGAAAGCACGTTCATGATCCAGACTTGATCGTGGAAGAAGCAGCTCAACATGACATTGAAATAACTCCAGAATTGGCTGTGAGAAGAGAGCCGCTAAAGATAATAGGCAAAGAAACCAAAGAGCTGAGGAACAAGAAGGTTCGCTTAGTCAAAGTGCAATGGAGTGGAGATCCGCGAGATTGTACTTGGGAAACTGAGGAGAGCATTCAGAAGGCTTATCCTAGATGCCGAGTAGATATCTCTGATTGATTCCGGTGCAAGGTACATTTACCCTACTTTGCACTACCATTCAATTCTCTACTCTATTGTTGTTTTCTTCCCATGGATGTGCACTATTTATTCTATACTCTGAATAATTTTTTAAAGGGATATAGGATTTGATTAGTATATTTTTGGAAGGTTAAAAACAAATTGGTTGTTGTATTGTAGGATTGTAGATTTATCAAACCACTTTCGACTTTGTTCCTTTTCGGGGACGAAAAGTTTTAAGTGGGGGAGATTGTAACGACCCAGAAAATCTGAACCAATTTAAAATTTTTAAATTGGCTAAAATAAGGGATTTTAAATATTTAAAATAAATATTTTAAATAATGGCATTGAAAACTGAGTTTGAATCGACAATTGAAAACGAATATAATTAATTATAATTATAAACAAGGCCTGAAATGGCGCTGTAGTTTCGAAAACTGAATTCAAACTTTGTCGGACTGTATCGGGTGCAAAACAATCCGGATTTCAGTGAAACCAAAAATAATGGAATCTAATTGATAATATCTTTCCAACGAATCTGACAAATCGAAATTTGATAGCGGGAATCAAAAGATATGTCCAGTTGAAAATTCTGAATAGTCGCTATGGAATTCAGGCCCTTAAAAATGGACATTCTGCAAACGACCTCGGATTTCGACGAAACCACTTTTGTTGGATCGGTGATGTCAAATTATTGCTAGGTTTCAAATTTCATAATTTTTCGAATCAATATGTGAGCGTGGCAAAGGAAAACGCGTTTGACCGGTTTTAGTTGATTTTAATCGACTAGAAATTGGCCATTTTTCAAAGGGTCTCAGAATTCGACGAAACTAGTTTTGTTAGGACCGTATCGTCAATATGAAGCTAGAAAATATTTTTCTGCAATTTATAGAGTTCGTATGTGACCCCGGTAATATGAAATGTACGTTTAAAGTTCAATATAGTGATTTAAATGTAAATTTGACGAAAACTGATTGTAACGATCGAATCAGCCTACGGGACATATCCCATTGTGTTCGAAATGGGGGTATTTAGCTAGGGGCGATAGTTGTTGGGTTTGATTTCGAGTTCGTATCAACATAAGGGTATTTTCGAAATTAAATAAATTAAAATATTTTATATACAAGCCCATTCATTTCAAAACCCTAGTCAAACAAGTCCATCGCGTGGTCAACACTAAATCCGCCGTTCTCTTCCAGCGAAAGGCGCAAAAAGCTCAAAGATTTGAACTCAATTATCTCGCAATCCACTAAATGAAATTCAGAATTTCTTGAGGCAAAACTGTGGTACTTTTCACGCTCTTCAATCCTATATAGGGTTGATCATTCTTCGTGCTTGGATTTGGGAGAAAACCTGCCTCGAAGTGGTCGAGTTCGGCCTCGATTTCAGGGTTGACGGGGGGTCCGAGTTCTTCAGGGAGGCGGGTGGAGGTGATGCTCTCGAGGCCGCATCGGGTGTGGGTGGCGGATCGGGTTCTGACGCTTGGAAGCGCGTGCAAAGGGGAACCCTAAAAATTGAAGTTGGGGTTTACTTGTTTCAGAGTATCGAACGGTGAAGGTATTAACAACAGTGAACCTTAGTTTTTATTTAATTTTTATTTTCTTTTCTTTTATATAAAATCAGCATTTGTTTTTAAATCAGTTTTTTTTTTTGCATTGATGAAAATAAAATAGCATAATCTTTGAAAATAAAACAACATGATCTTTGAAAATAAAATAGCATAATCTTTGAAAATAAAACAACATGATCTTTGAAAATAAAATAGCATAATCTTTGAAAGTAAAACAACATGGTCTTTGAAAATTAAAATAGCATGTCGTTTGAAAAATAAAATTGGCATTGTTTTGTTTTATAAAAATATAATTTTTATTTATATAGTATAGATAATAAAAATGCGATCTTTATATTATACAGGTAGTAAAGATTTTATCTTTATATATGTAGTGAAATAAAAATCTGATTTTTTTTATTGGATATAATAAAGTGAAAATCTGATCTTTATATTAAAAATAGAAATATATAAAAAAAATATAATGTTTATATAGAATGAAGCGTCGAAACTATATATGAAGAAATAAAAATATGATTTTTATTTATTAGAATGAAGCAATAAAAATATAATTTTTATTATGAACAGCGGGACAAAGAACTGCATTGGGATTTCAAGCAGATCCAGACGGTTCAACAGTTCAGGAGCAAAGCACGGCGGAGTGGAACCCAATGTGAGATTTCTAATTTAAAAATTATATATGTGTTGAAATAAAAGTGAATTGCTATATATATATATATATATATATATATATACATACGCCCCTCATCCACAAACCATGGACGATATTTATTGATTGAAATTGTTGTGAAAATTGATTGATAGCGAATGATTGTTTGGGATTGTTTGTGGTTGATATTGATTGATTGTGGTTGAAAAATACCCATTTGTGATTGAGAAATATTTGTTTGAAACCACATAGGATTAGTTTGTGGAAATGAAATAAATATATACATGCCGCCTGCGTGCGAACTAGATGCATGATCCCCATTGTAAAAAACCGCGAGGTTTTAAGGTAGAGCGAGGAGCCGTACTAGGGACGGTCCCGGTTTTAACTACCCTGCCGTTATGCTGCCGAAATTTTGAATAACATTCATGTGTTTGAATTATTTTCATTTGCTAAAACTATATTTATTCATTGAATAGAAAACCTTCATGTGTTGAATCGATATTCATTCGTTGATTAGAAATTCATGTGTTGAATGGTATTCGCGTTTTAAATATAAAAATCACATTTTTATCTATATATAGAAACTATAGAAAACCTTCATGTGTTGAATCGATATTCATTCGTTGATTTGAAATTCATGTGTTGAATGGTATTCGCGTTTTAAATATAAAAATCACATTTTTATCTATATATAGAAACTATAGAAAACCTTCATGTGTTGAATCGATATTCATTCGTTGATTTGAAATTCATGTGTTGAATGGTATTCATATTTTGAAATAAATTGTTTGATAATAAAAAAAATCACCTTTTATCGACTATATGAACTGTGTACAATAATCTCGTTTTAAAAGAAATTGTTTTATGATAAAAATCCTATTTTTGTCACCTATATGAACTATATAGAAAAATAGTGTTTTGAAATGAATTATTTTACAATAAAAATCACATTTTTATTGTATGTATGAATCGCTGAAATGTGAAGTGTTTAAAATAGCCACTTGTTCAAAATAAACATATATGAGTTGAAATATTCATTAATTAGCTAATGAAATGATTTGTACCTATGTATGTAACATTAGAATGAATGGTGTTTTTAAACCAAATAGAAATCAAATATGAAGTTGAATAGAAAATGATAAATGGTAAGAACTATATATATGTGCATGCATATTCATTGAACAGGTTATAGCAAAGGGGCTAGAGAAGAGGAATAAAATTTTGTGCCCGACAAATAGGTACACATTTACTGTTTTGTTTGGGTGATGATTTTATGAGCCTGTTGGCTAGCCGCTTGGCTTTTTCTTTTTCTTTTTCTTTTTGAGATTAGAAGGACTGGGAAAGCTATTTGCGATTTCCCGATGCTCCCGGTGCAGAGGAGGTTATGGCGAAATTTTCCAAAATTTTAAGGCGTTAGTGAAATATTTGAAGTGAAAACGATATTGAAATCATTGAATGAACTATATTTATGTAAATATATAAATATAAATAATATTAAAACGAAACGAGGCCGTGCAGTTCGCATTTTGAAACCGTGATTTCAAACAACTAGTACGGGGAATCCGACCATTGGATTTTCCCGAAACCTCAACCATCGGGTTCGCCTTGGAAATATCTTCCCAACGGCACCAACTTTGTAAAAATCCAACGGTTGGATTGTCTGGAATGTTTAATTCAAATCTGAAGAAAAACAGCGCCAGAAGCGATTATATTTATATATATAAAAATATAATTATATATTTAATCGAATAACGACGCTGCAGTTCGTATTTTGAAATCGAAACTTCAAACGATTGTACCGGGAGATCCGACCGTCGGATTTTCCCGAAACTAGAACCGTTGGATTCGTTTTGAAAAGACCTTTCTAATGATGTAAATTTTGTGAAGATCCAACGGTTAGATTTTCAGATATGTGTAAATCAAATCTAAAGAAAAACAGCGCCACGGCCGCTTTATGGCCCGAAGCGTCGTTTTGAATAAATTAGCTATTTTAAAATAAATAAAAATAGAGATAAATAGTTATAAAATATCATAAGCGATATGGAATGGAAATAAACTGAATTTGCTCGATTTATGTGGCTTTTGATGGTTGAATGTGTTTGGTGTGAAAATTACATTAAAGAACAAAATTTGTGTTGTCAAATAATTTAACCATTGAAATAAATTGATTTGAAATTCTAAATATACGTGAATTATTTGAAAAGGCCGAGTTAATACTCATTTCAAATAATTGACCGACGATTGAAATTCGAAGATGAAGACGATGGTCGAAGACCGGAGATCTTCACCTCGTTTGGATGGTAATCGAGGTCCTGATTGGGAGGCATCCCGAAATATGGATAATGAGTGGTGATCGTCCAGACGTACGTGGTGATCGAAGGGTTTGCGAGGTATTTAGTGCCTCCGGTTTCGTTCAGACCCAGAACGGACTTGTAAATGGACTGAGTGTCTGACATTGGAGTTTATTCTGTGTTGATTGATTTCTGTTAAATATACATCTGTTTGGCGGCGGAGAATTTATTCTTTTGCTTAACGCCCTTCTCTGAGACACACGAGCTCAGAGGTTGTATATCGATGGACATCAGTCACATGGTATGAATTGCCTGTGTGGCATGCTAAGATGCAGTGATCAGGGCTTCTGTTGAAAAGCAAAGTCTTGTGGTGATGATCAAAGCACCGCCAGTGTGGCGTAGCTTTGTGTATAATATAAATTCGTGAGCCTCACACCCCGGTATGAACCAGAAACGGGAGAAGGACCTCAGGGAGGGCATGCGTTTCTTTCTAGCTAGGGTGGTGTCAGCGACCTACCAGCCCTGACATTTATATACTTTTCACCTATGTGGTTGTTGCTGTTGCGAGGCGCCTCGGTTTGATCGGACGATCCGGGTCCGATGGAGTCATTCGTTGGCTCGTTTACGCCCCAAAGGGCGGGGAAACGTATTGTTCAGGCATTTTAATCCACATCGGTGGACCGGCCCTGTCGCTCCTAGGGTCGATGCGCTCTGACCCTATGGCTCGGGCTAGAGAGTCACGAAGTCGGTAAGGACTATCTTTTGCCTTGGTTCATGACGGAAATCCAATTTCCAAATACGTAACTGTGCGGTTTTGATTGTATATATATATTTGGTGACATAGTGGCATGGGACGCTCATGTCGTCTATGATTGATAGTTATGATTCAAATTGTTTTTGAAACATATAAGCACTAGCAATAATATCAAATGCCTTTGTTTTATTCGTATCAAGCATATTTTGACCGTTATAAGGTAAAAACTCTATCCTCCGGTTTGCGTTGCATTGTGTGATGGGAACTGAGTCTTATAACGGCTTCATTTTTATAAAAAGCATAGCGATGTTTAAAAGAAATATTTGTTTGAAAGCACTGGCAATCCAATGGAGTAAACCCGTTCCACGAAAGTGGCGTGGTCCTGTGATTAGCCATATTATATATGTGTTGAATGGATTTCTCATACCAGTCCCATGACTGACTCGTAGTTTGTTTCACTTTCAAACTCGGGTGCCCCTTTTTCTACACGGGCAGCCTTGTATTCAGGTTTAGCTGGTTCTTTCTGGATAGCTGGAGCTGAAGATGGATTCTATCATTTATCTCTTTTTATGCTGTTCAGCTCCTATTGTACATATTATGTTTGTTTTCCGCTGTAGACATATATGTATAGCTAAACTGTATTTGTGCTAAGTAAGATCCTGTATACTGTGTAACTCTAATGATTACTTTATCCAGTATATTCTATTGTTCATTATATGGTGTATTTATTTAATTCTGTTCTGCTATTATCTGTTTCTGTGTTATATTCCAAAGATAACCCTTGTTCCCGTCAGAACGGGATTTCGGGTCGTCTCAGAATGACTCCATCGGTCCCGGATCGACCGATATAACCGAGGCGCCTTGCAACAGCAACAACCACATAAGTCAAACTCGTCAGGGCGTGTAAAACCACTGACGCCACTTCTAGCTAGGAAGAAACGCGTGTCCTCCCTGATGTCCTCTCCCGTTTCTGGTTCATACCGGGGTGTGAGGTTCGCGAATTCACGTTATACACAAAGCTATGCCACACAGTCGGGGCTTTGATCATCACCACAAGACTCTGCTTTTCAACAGAAGCCCAAATCACTACATCTTAGCATGCCACACAGGCAATTCACGCCATGTAACTTAGGGCTATCAATCACACAGACTGAATTCCAATGTCAGACACACAGTCCATTTGCAAGTCCGTTCTGGGTCTGAACGAAACCGGAGGCACTATATACCTCGCAAACCATCGATCTCCACGTATGTCTGGACGATCACCACTCATTATCCATATTTCGGGATGCCTCCCAATCAGGACATCAGTTACCATCCAAACGAGGTGAAGATCTTTGGTCTTCGACCACCGTCTTCATCTTCAATTTCTTATCGTCGATTCAGTTATTCAGAATGGGATAAACCCGGTCTTTCTGAGCAACTCGCGTATATAATAAACAAGTGCAACACAAACACACATACGCCAAATTCCAATTCATTAGTCACTAACCGTAAATCAGTAAGAGAACGATTTCCCAAATATTAACCCCGAAGGCCGAAACCAACATCAGATCAAAATCCAGGAAACCATTCGACTTAGCCAACCTTCAGTTAGTTTCTAAATTTCACATCCATATCGTTTATAATATTTTATAACGATTTTCGCTATTTTTATTTATTTTAAAATAGCCAATTTATTCAAACGACGCTTCGGGTCATAACGCGGTTGTGGCGCTATTTTTGTTCAGATTTGATTTACACATATCTGAAAATATAACCATTGGATCTTCACAAAATTTACATCATTAGAAAAATCTTTTCAAAACGAATCCAACGGTTCCAGTTTCGGGAAAATCCGACGGTCGGATCTTCCGGTATAATCGTTTGAAGTTTCGATTTCAAAATACGAACTGCAGCGTCGTTATTCGATTTAATATAATTATATTTATATATATATATAAATATAATCGATTCTGGCGCTGTTTTTCTTCAGATTTGAACTAAACATTCCAGACAATCCAACCATTGGATTTTCACAAAGTGGGTATCATTGGGAAGATATTTCCAAAGCGAACCCAACGGTTTCGGTTACGGAAAAATCCGATGGGCGGATCTCCCGCACTAATCGTTTGAAATCACGGTTTTGAAAATACGAACTGTAGCTTCGTTATTCGATATATTTCAATTCTATTTATATATATATATATCGATTCTTCGATTTTAAACTATATTCTTTTCATATATTTGATAAAAATGATATTTTTATCCAACCGACAATTATTTCAACACTTCGCTATTTTTAACCATTCATGTATATAGAAAAAAAATGTGATTTTTATTGAAAAACAATTTATTTCGAAACACGATTATTTTATATAGTTCATATAGGTGATAAAATATGATTTTTATTATAAAACAATTTATTTCTAAACACGACTATTTTATATAGTCTACATAGATGATAAAAATATGATTTTTTATTATAAAACAATTTCTTTCGAACCAGAATACCATTCAACACATGAATTTCTATTCAACGAATGAATTTCTATTCAACACATGAATGTTATTCAAAATTCGTATATATACAATAAAAATGTGATTTTTATATTGTTAAAACAGTTTATTTAAAACACGAATACCATTCAACACATAAATTTCTATTCAACGAATGAATTTCGATTCAACACATGAATGTTTTCTATAGTTTGTATATATAGAGTAAAAATGTGATTTTTATTATTAAAACAATTTATTTAAAACACGAATACCATTCAACACATGAATTTCTATTCAACGAATGAATTTCTATTCAACACATGAATGTTTTCTATAGTTTGTATATATAGAGTAAAAATGTGATTTTTATTGTTAAACAATTCATTTCAAAACATGATTATTTTATATAGTTCATATAGATGTTAAAATAAGATTTTTATTATAAAACAATTTATTTCAAAACACGAATACCATTCAACACATGAATTTGATCCAACGAATGAATTTCTATTCAACACATGAAGGTTTTCTATTCAACACACGAATATAGTTTCAACACAGGAAAATAATTCTAGCACATGAATATTATTCAAAATTTTGGCAGCATAACGGCAGGGTAGTTAAAACCGGGACCGTCCCTAGTACGGCTCCTCGCTCTACCTTAAAGCCTCGCAGCTTTTGACAATGGGGAATCATGCATCTAGTTCGCACGCAGGCGGCATGTATATTTTTTTTCATTTCCACAAACTAATCCAATGTGGTTTCAACCAAATATTTCTCAACCACAAACGGGTGTTTTTCAACCACAATCAATCAATTTCAACCATAAACAATTTCAATCAACCATTCGCTATCAATCAATTTTCACACCAATCACAACCAATAAATATCGTCCATGGTTTGTGGACGAGGGGCGTGTGTGTATATATATATAAATAGCATTTCACTTCTATTTCAACACATATATAATTTTTACAACGCATATATAACTTATATATCGAACGTACAACTTATACAACGCTTATACAAGAGGTGTACAACGCTTATATAACCCATACATCGACTATATAATTTATACATCGTCGTTTTCCATATCGTTTATAAATTAGAAATCTCAGATTGGGTTCCACTCCACCAAAAATAGCAGAAGGCTCAGAAAAATATGCGGTCTCTTCTAGAATATAGAAGGCGTCCACACGGTCACGATGTTTCCTGTTTCATCGATTTTCGTCAACACATGAGAAAGATACGATTTTTCAAAGTTTGCAACGGTTTAAAGGTGTTAAAACAGTTGAAACTAAACAAAGCCGTATACCTCGTTTTGATGTTCAAAACTAGGTTTTGAATTTTTGCTCGATCCGTGAAGCTATTCGTCGATCGGCCTTTGCAGCGTGAGAGAGCTTCGAAAACCGCTCCAGGGGGTGGTAGCCGCGGCGAACTCGAACCAGGGAGGAAGGCACGGCGGCGCTCGAAAGTCCCAGACTTTCTGGGCTTGGATCTCGCTCCACACGACACGATAGAGAGCAAGGGTTATATGGATTTGAAGCTTGGAGGAGCCTCTTCAAAAACCCTAACTGGACCGACGCGATTCGTTGCGAGATCGGAGAGAAAAAGAGGGAAGAAGGGTTGAAGAACTATCACCGTTCGATCTGGGGGTTTCGGAGAGAAGACGGGGAGAGAGAAAGTGAGTTGGACCAATCACGTTTTTTCTTTAATTTATATATTTTTAAATTTCGAAAATACCCCCTTTCACACACGAACTCCAATCCAAATCCAACGACTGTCGTTTCTAGCGTTTCACCCCCATTCCGAACACAATGGGATATGTTTCGTAGGCCCATTCAACTGTTTCAGTCAGTTTTCATTCAAATTAAAATATGAAACATTCAATATTTGATTTGAACGTACATTTCAATTTGCCTGGGCCATATACTGATTCGAAAAATTCCAGAAAAATAAATCTAGCTATGTTTTGACAGTAGGGTCCCAAAAAAACTATTTTCGTTGAATTCTGAGACTGTTTGAAAAATGGCCCATTTCTGGTCGATCCAATTTAACTGTAATTGACCAAAACACGTTTTCCTTTGCCACGCTCACATACTAGCTTCAAAAATTATGAAATTTGAAACCTAGCAATAGTTCAACATCCCGGATCCAACAAAAGTGGTTTCGTCGAATTCCGAGGTCGTTTGCAAAATGGACATTTTCATGGGCTATATAAACTCCATAGCGACCTTTCAGAAAATTCATTTGGCCATAACTTTTGCTTCCCGCTATGAAACTTCGATTTTTCAGATTAGTTAGAAAGGTATTCACTAACAGATTTAAATATTTTTGTTTTCACTCAAATCCGTTTTGTTTTGCACCCCGTACAGTCAGTCAAAGTTTGAATTCAAATTTTGAAACTACCGTGCCATTTCAGGCCTTGTTTATAATTAAAAATAATTATATTTGTTTTCAATGTCGATTCAAACTTACTTCTCATCGTTTTTATTCAAAATATTTATTTTAAATATTTAAAATCCACTAAAATAGCGAATTTAAAAATTTTAAATTGGTTCAGATTTTCCGGGTCGTTACAACACCATAATGCCAAAGTCGAAGAGCACGATTTTCTCTTTAATTTGAGTATATGACACTCGAAGTTCGAAGTTCGGAGCTGTCCAGAAAACGCATCCAAATTCAGCATTCAAAATATTGTCTTTTCGCGATTTCCGACGAATTAGCACATTTTTGAAGGAAGTCTGCTATGTAATAGTTGTCTAGAATGGCACGCTTGTGCTAGAAAAAATAGTTTGGTGAAGACTGGAGCTCGTATGCAAATTCTGGAATCAAAACGGAAAATTTGGATGATAGAACGACAAAACAGAGACTGCACGATCGGATTCTTCAGTAAAAGTGTAAAGGCAATTGGTTTAGCTTAGGTGAGATCTCCTTGTCACTCAAACTGTATTTTATCATGTTATCATGTATAAATTATCAATGCAGATCTATATCAGTTTTAATCATTATAAATTGTATACGGCGCCTGTTAGCTCAAATCCCTCGTCCACAGAAAACGGACGATTTAATTGATTGTATTGTGTTTTGTTTGTGGTATTGGAATGTTTAACATATTAAAATAATCTTAACATTAATTTGATAGTGAAATTAAATTATAAATATCCATTTATAATTTAAAAAGTAAAAATTGGCTAATTAGGAAAATAATTAAACCGAATTTGAATTGGTTAAATTTGTTAACCAATAATTTATTTAAACAAACTGTTGTTGTTTGGAAACCCCACACGGGTCTGAGGACGATAATTTATTCACATCTCCCCTGAATTTAATTAGATGTCAATTGATTGGTCAATAGACTGTGATAAGTGTTATTTAATTATTTAATGCTTATACAGTTGTAAATTGCACTTTGGACGTGAATTGACTGTTTGATGATTATTTATCATTATTGTTGAATACATGTGATGTATGAAATCCATATAACTGAAATTATATATTAACTGATTGAGTCACATTCCGACTCAGAAATAATGAATATTTTTAAGAATAATATTCAATGAATAATCAAAATATGATTTTGATGTCCGATATTGGATGGATACGAAAATAGATAAAAATATGAAGTCAGGTTAAGTATAGAAACGTCATTTTAACCCGAATGGGTTTATCGATCGATTTTATTCATTTGATAGCGAATACGAAAAAGAATTGATTTCAAAACATGATATTTTGAAAATATTATCATTTTAATATTATAATGATATGGAATATTCAATTTTGATTTAATATTGAAAAATGAAGTTGAAATCGTTTTGAAATGAATTTATAAACGAATTTATAAAATATGTTTTAATGGAAATCAACGAAATATATATAATATATTATATATATTAAATGGCCTGAAAAGAACGCGCCGCGCAGCGACCGTTCACGAATTTCGACCATTAACTTCAAACTGATGTAACGGTAAATCCGACCGTCTAAAACCGAAACCGTTGGGTTCATATTGAAAATTCCAATGATAATAAGAGATTTGAAATCTAACAGTTAGATTTTAAAATATGTCCAAATCGGTTTTGGAAAAGGTCGTTGTAAATGCAGTTCAGTGACCGTATATGGAAATCGACTGAAATGATGATATTAAGATCATTAAAAATATGGATAAATTATATAAAATCATAATAAATGATTTGGAAAGATTTTGGATGAAAAATTCCAGGTTTGAAAAATAAAAATATATTTTAATCGAAATGAACTAGTTATTAACTAAAATAATAGTCCAATGTTTTAAATAAATAAATTGGATTAAGAAATGGGTTTTAAAATAACCTTAGTTTTCCAACGAGCAAAATGGAATGGATTTAAATGGAAATAATCTTCGGAATATTTCGACATTGGATTCCATGATTATACAGATATTGTTGGGGAATTTGATAGATATATATATATATATATCGTTATTCCCAATACGATATTGGTTGGTTTCAGAATTTGATATCGAATATAAGCCGATATAATTTCTATTTAGGGCCTTGTATTTAATATCAAATTGGATTTTTGGTTTGTCATGAATGGTGTCTTAAAAAACACTGTTCTTAAACCCAATTGAGAAAAGAATAAATCTTTTAATTAAGATTTAGAGAAGTTTACCAATTAATTAATATTTATTTGGAGTTGAATAAAAGAATTGGATTTTGGGTTTGTCGTGAACAACGTTTTAAAATAACGTTTGTTCTTTAACCCGATTAACAGTGAAGATATGATTTGGAATTTATAAATCTTTTATTAAGATTTAATGGAAATTTCCAAAGTAAAGTTTTCCAATTTAATTGAATAAAGTGGACTTGAATGGAATTCGAGTTGGTAATAATCGAGATGAAGTTTTGTGAATGAAGACCGTTACTATATATGGAATTTATAAGGCTTTGCCGCTATTCCATTTATACTATTATTCTGATATGGGAATTTATATCAATTATACGCTGTTATGATTTCCGTGTAGATTCCATTTTGATGGAAGATGATTTTGGGTTTATCGTGAATGAAGTTTTAAAGGACATTCATTCTTTAACCCAGTTAAAGAAGGAGATTATTTCCTAAATTTGAATAATCATTAAATAATGATTTTTGGAGATTAAAACTAAGTGGAGTTTTAATGAATCTTTAATTAGATTGAAAAGTTAAGGTGGTAATTTAATTTTCTAGATTTGAGAAATGATCGAGTATGGAGTACCACCAGTTTTAACACAGGCGATAGTTGAATCTTTAATTAGATTTGAATGGGAAATGATAATTAAATTTACCAATAACACCGTGGGTGTTAGATGTGGAGTACTGCTAGTTTTACTCCGTGGGATGAATAGGTTGGGATTGGGATAATAAAATAAATGATTACTTCGGTAAGGTTCGCTAATCCCGACTGGTTAATAAACCTTAATTTGGTTTAAGAGGTGAAAAGATAAAATCAAATCTTTTAAAACGATATCCAAAGGAAAATTAAAGATTAAATTTCAAAGAATTTATCTTCGATAAAATTTATGGGAGCCTTTCCCTAAAGATGTGAATATTTGAATAAAATAATATTCTAAATTGGAAGGAGGTGCATGATGTGTTTTATAGCACTTGACTATTGATTATAAAATACGTGAGTTATTCGGAAAGACCGGGTTTATCCCATTCTAAATAACTGATACGACGACTAAAAGCCGACGATGAAGACAGTGGTTGAAGACTGGAGTTCTTCACATCGTTTGGATGATTACTGATATCTTGATTGGGCTGACACCCAAGACAAGGTAATAAGTGGTGATCATCCAGACGTACTTGGAGATCGACCGGATATGCGAGGACCTCTCTCCTGTATTGGACATATAGAATGAGGAATAAGGTGTCTCTGGTTTCGTTCAGACGTAGAACGGACTTGTAAATGGATGTGTGTCTGACATTGGATTTCATTCTGTGTTGATTGATTTCTATTAAATATGTATCTGTTTGGTGACGGAGAATTTATTCTCTTGCTTAACACCCTTCTTTGAAACGTACGAGCTTAGAGGTTATATATTGATAGACATTAGTTGTATGGCGTGAATTGTCAGTGTGGCATGCTAAGATGCAAATGATCAAGGCTTTTGTTGAAAAGCAGAGTCTTGTGGTTGATGATTAAAGCACGGCTTTAAGTAGCATAGCTTTGTGTATAGCGTTAATTCGCGAGCCTCACACCCAGTATGAGTTAAAAATGGGATAGTGACTACAGGGAGTGCACGACGTTTATTTCTAGCTAGGAGTGGTGTCATGGAATGGAGCCCAGACATTTTTACTTATGTGGATGATGGAATGAGGCGCCTCGGATATTGAGTCCCTAATGGCTCAGAGATAGGTCCGATAGGACCGGGAAACGTGTGTTCAAGAATAATTAATCCACTAAAGTAAGTGTGGACTGGCCCTAAAGATCCAAGGGTTCACTGCGGGGGATCTTGAGTCATTTGCCAGAGTGTCTCGAATCGGTGAGGAGCCATCCCTTGTCTCAACTCATAGATGGAAATCCAATTTCCAATAAGCGACTTTTCGGTTTTAGTTGTAAAACTAGTATGGCGACATGATATATGGTACCCATGCCGCCTATGATTGATACATTTATATTTAAAATTGTTTCGACACTATGCACTTATAGTAATATCAAAATGATTTGTTTTAAACATACCAAGCATCTTTGGCTATTATAAGGGAAACCCTATCCTCCGGCTGGCGTTGCATTGTGTGATAGGACTTGAGTCTTATAATAGCTTCATTTTTCAAAAAACATTACGTTGTTTTATGTTTCAAACTAGTATTCATATGGAGTAAACCTGTTCCGTGTTATACGACGTGGTCCCATGATTTCCCAACTTTTAAAGTAAAGATTTAATAACTGTTTTAGTTCTCACACCAGTCCCATGACTAATTCGGAGTTTATTGTTTCTACCTAAACTCTGGGTGCCCATATTTTCCGCACAGGAAGCTAGTAGTTTTGGTTATCCAAATTTCCATTTAAAAGTATTCTGGATTACAGCTGGAGCTATATTAGGAAAGCTTTGTATCCGTATATCTCTTTCGGTTGTGTAAGTTGTTATTTTCCGCTGTGCATTATATTTATGTATTGTATTTTCCGCTGCTATGTATTTTAATCTCTGTTATTTGTATTTCCGTTGTGCATATTATTTATTCTCTAATATTCTTGTACTCTGATGTAAATTGTTGTAATAGAAATGAAATGTTCTATTGTCTGTGTTTTGATGAGTCATGTTCTCAAAGGATTCCGGGCTTTCCCGTAAGGGGAAGTTTGTGCTGTTTCACGGTCTATTAAAGTTTGATTTATCTTATACCTTCGTTGTCAATACGGAGAGACCGAGATCAGATTTATTATCTGAAAACCACTTCGTATGGGCATAAGCATTACGAATCAACTTATGCTGAAGATAAGTGAAGACGGAGTAAAGTGCAAGGGCTGTTCTGTTAATTCTACGTAGAAATTGCCCAAGATGGATTAAAAGAATGGTGTCTTCGGTTTGTCCAGTCCCAAGACAACATATATGGATGGATCTGACAAGGTGCCATTCAAAGTGAATGGTGGCAAGATATTTTATAAGGAAGTCGTGACCTCAAGCCTCATCAACCGGGAAATGACAGAAATCGGGCAGGCAGCATGGCCAAGTGGGTCATTCCCATTAGTGGTGTTATCACCTGATCTAGATAATTTCATTTACTTCTTATTCTATTTGCTGCTGTATGCTTTTGGTAATGGTTGTTGATCACAACCGTTGGTGATAATATGCTCGGTACACTCAAGTTAATTGAGTAGCCAGCCATGTGTGGCCCGGTTGCAGGATGTTCTAGTTGAACCCCAGTGTATATCCCCTCTAGAGTACACTGATAGGAAGGTGGCTCCATACCTTGTCATAGTCGGAATCCAATCTCCAATAAGCGCCATGTGGTTTTTCATTTTATATTATATATGGAGCGTGAGATGCAAGCGTTCCACTACATTTCTATTTATTTGATGTAGACACTATTATATTATCACTTGATTCGATATCCAAAATATTTTTGGTTATTTAAGATAAAAACCATCTGTGTTTATGTGTGGATCGGTCTTACAATTATCATTTCTCTCGAAAGGATTTTGAAAGTTAAACAAATGGTTGGAGTTTACTAACACTAGTCCCATGACTGACCCAAAGTTTATTTTGTTTTGTTTACCCTAAACTCTTGGGTTCCCATATTTGTATGGGCAGTCAAGTAGTCGGGATTTTACAGATTCACTTGGAGGAGCTTGAAGCAGTAGACTTCACCTGTTAGCTATAGACTATCATATTTTCCATTGTGTACTATGTTGTATCTGGAAACAGATTTTATAACTATTCCAGAAATAGCTGTTGTGCTCTGATGATGGTATATGTATATAATTACTGATTTGTATTTCAAAGGATATGTTATTTAATATATTTTATTCGTTCCACTATGAGATATATGTTCTTCATTTTCTTCTATTCTAATTTTCTTTCTTTCTATTTCTCATCCTCTAACTTCTTTCTATTAATGATTTGTATTATGTGCAATTTGTTTTGTATGTGTGGCATAATTAGTCAACTCAAAGGGTATTAAATTCGGGCCATTACAAGGATTCCATTTCGGGTTCACCGAAGATGACTGATTAGGGAAAATAAGGAGCTCGTAGTAGTGGTCTGTTCCGGTAGCAGGAGTAGGCTGATTATTGAAAATAAGAGGCCAGTTAAAATAATTAATTTACCGTGACCTAGGTGATTGTTGATATTTCTATGGAGGTCTGGGATAGCTAGGCGGTCAACAATAATTTTATGGCGGCCCTGGCGTTAGTTATTTAAATTAGGGACTAAGTCTACTGGTGATTTGTGTCAAATTAAGTCAAATTGCATTTGTGGTTAGGGATTTTATCAGTCAGCATTCCTTTTTATCATACTACACCGAGGTCTCATGAAGAGGCAAAGGCACACTAATATTGTACTGGGTTGTAATGGTTCCAAATGATGTCGGTATGGGAATGTTTCGGCGGGGAAGTAAGTGTGCATCGCATTGATTAGGGAAGATAAGATGTTGTGAAATCAGTAATTTATGCTATGTCCTTAAAGCTGATGGATCGGGTCTGATATACCCGAGGCCATGGTCGGCATAGGTTATCACAATTGTGATTTAGGAGCCGATCAATGGGTATAATTAGGTTATATCCCAATTTAATTATGAGTTGCAGGATGTGGTGCAAAAATGGAATGATTTGACAGTCGACTATGTTCTTGCCTACCTTCTTGTTCTTATTTACTGCATTTGGCTTTGAATTATTATCATGTCTAGATTTCCTCTTTTATCACTCATGCTAGTAATTACTGAACTCGCCAGGCTTTATATTTGACTTGTTTTCTTTCTATCTTCCTTTCCTTTTCACCCCAATTTCTCAAGGTGGAGGATCTAGTAGCTAATAGAGTTTTGGCCTAGCTTGGCATATTGGAGAATCTCATTTGTATTATTTTCTGCTTTTACATATACATTCGAACGTTTGGCCTATTTTTGTATTTGATGTTGGGAGGGATTATTTTTTATTTTGGTATTATGATTATGTTCCTATTATGAGACAGTTATGCTTTTTATGATCTATGATGTAATAACACTTTATATTCTATTTTAAATAAAATTTCCAATTCCCCTGTGATTTTCATATGTTGTCTTGAATGGATATTAGTCTCCATGACGTTATTTTATACCTATACGCTTCATATTTCTTTACGTAATCCTCATACGGATAGAGATAAGAAATGTGGTGTTACATTTCTGCAATTTATTTTTAGTAATCTTCTGTTAATATTTACAATTTTTATAAGCAGTTGCACGAAAAATGATGGAAAATGTGTTGCTACAATAATAGAGACCCGCTTTAAATAGAAACTTACAGGAGGATACCGCTTAAATCATGTTTGGCTTTAGTGACTTGTTCCTAATATTCACTACGAAATATATCAAATGTGATACAAGGAGAACTTAAATACTCCACAGATATTAAAAAAAAGACATTGTCCTATATCAATAATATCTATCTATGCTAAAGAACATCAATAATTTTATTAACGCATAACTAAACTATAGAGTAGAACAACTTTATTTATAACTACCTTGAATGAACAGGGGATGAAATTTAGTTGTATTATGAAATTAAGTGTGTATTTTAATTTTAGTTTGTATTATGATATAATTTAAATTATTTGAAAGAGGGGTTAAAATTTAACTTGGTAATAGTGCAAAAGAATAAGGTACATCATGGAGTGTGTTGTATTATATAAGTGAATATGTTTTTTGTATTTTTCTGCTTAGTCATACATCATGGGATAAGTTTAACCATTAGCTCTAAGGCCTATATATAAAGATATCGGTGTAATTGAAATTGATAACTAATATCTTGAATGAAGAAAAAGCCTCTTCCCTTTCTTCACTCCAATGGATTCTAATTTCATTGTTTTATAACATGTTATCAGCACAATAAAAAATTATTCAAATATATCATGTATATACATGTTTTTTCTTCTCTTTAATATAGATTTTAGATTTGATAATAGATCTTCAGAATGACAAGTTATTTTTGTGATATGATTGATCAAATCTGTCAGATCTTATTTTGTTAATTTTATTGCTTTTACATCATATTGTATCATTGATCTGCTTACTCATATATTGTTCCTTTTGTACATCTTACTTTTTTATCTTTATATTTTAGATCTCGTTTTTTTCATGGATTTCGTTTTTTATTCTGATTTACATTTCCAAAAGAATTTTTTTATTGTTTCTTGAAGAAACATATATAAGAATAAAACAAATCGATAAGATTGTATTAAGTTTAGATCTAATAGTGATATTGATTCAACACACCTGAAGTGAATGGAAATACATTATAAAATTTATTTCTAGCATTTGAATCTGAATTTGAGAACCTGTAGTTCCTATAAAGCTAAAAGCGAGTTTCGATAGACAAATAATTTTAAGTTTCTTTGTAATAACGGGCCAGAAGTCCTAAGAAAAATTTATTAGAAATTCAATTCATTAGAGGGAAATATATGGGATCTATTGTTCATATTTATTTATATGTATATATATAATATGATTAGATAATGCTTAAAAGACTATCATTTTCCTATTCAAAATTCATTAGCATGAATTCTTTATAGCTATACAGTATAGCACTTATTAAAGATTTATAAAAAGCAAAGTTGTATGTTATTTGATTGTTAATATGTCTGGTTTTAATCTTCACGTAAGATCGGAATAATTGTAACGACCCGAAAATCTGGGCCAGTTTAAAATTTTTATTTTGGCAATTTTAGCGAATTGTGATTATTTAAAATGAATTATTTTAAATAATATCGACGAGAAAATTTCTTTTGAATAAAATTCAATCGTATATAGTTATATAAATCGCCGTTAGAATATAATAATTATTTATATTTATAAAAGGAATTGAAAATGGCGCGGTAGTTCGATAATTCGATTTCAAACTTCAATTGAATGTACCGGGTGCAAAACAATCCGGATTTTAGTGAAACCAAAAATAATAGGATCTAATTGATAAAATCTTTCCAATGAATCCGACAAATCAAAATTTCATAGCGGGAATCAAAAGATATGTCCAGTTGAAAATTCTGAATAGTCGCTATGGAATTCAGGCCCTTAAAAATGGACATTTTGCAAATGACCTCGGATTTCGACGAAACCAGTTTTGTTGGGTCCGTGATGTCAAATTATTGCTAGGTTCCAAATTTCATAATTTTCTGAATCAATATGTGAGCGTGGCAATGGAAAACGCGTTTGGCCAGTTTCAGTTGATTTTAATCGACTGGAAAATGGCCATTTTTCAAACGGTCTCAGAATTCGACGAAACTAGTTTTGTTAGGACCGTATCGTCAATACGAAGCTAGAAAATATTTTTCTGGAATTTTTCTAGTTAGTATGTAACCCCGATAAATTGAAATTTACGTTTAAAATTCAATATTGTAATTTAAATGTAAATTCAACGGAAACTAATCGAAACGATCAAATCAGCTTGCGATACATATCCCATTGTGTTCGGAATGGGGGTAATTAGCTATGGACGGTAGGCGGTGGGTCTCGTTTCGATTTCGAATAAAAAGTCAACTTTATATAGAAAATTAAATTAAATAATTAAAAAAAACCTTTTCTCCCCCTTATTTCCCTCTACCCCCCCCTCCCGATTTCATTAAGCAGAAAGAAAAAAAATTCAAATCGCCTCCCCCCTCCTCTTCGTCGACGCCGCCGCCACCAGGGGGGGACCGCCGCCCTTCTCCCCTCTGCTCCGCCAACCTCCTCCAACCTCCTACCTCGTGACGCCCTCCTCTTCTCCTCCTCAAATCGCGACGAACCCCCCCCCCCCCCCCGGTCGCTTTCACCAGCCGCAGCCCCCCCCCCCCCCCAACCTCCTACTTCGCGAACCCCCCCCCCCCCAGCTTCGTCGATTAACGCGCCACCGCCCTGCCATTCCCACCACGTCCTCCTCAGCTCCCCTGAAGCCCGTCAGTGCCTCCCGCCACCTCAGAGCGACCCCTTGGCCTCCCTCCCCTTTTGAAAATGTGAGCCATCCTTCTTCTTTTTTATTATTCATTTTGTTAATTTAGCTTAGTTATATACATAGCTAGCATTAAAAATTCAAGAAGTGTGTGTTTTTTTATATAGAAAGGTATGACTTTTAAAAATGAAATGGTAAGGTAAAAATACGATCTTCATGAGGTGAAAAGTTATGATTTTTGAAGGTAAAAAGGATTGATTTTTCATGATAAGAAGGCGAGATATTTTTCATTGTAAAGATTAGATTTTTAGTATGATGTTGAAGTTATAAAAATACAATCTTTGATATAAAATTGAAGTAGTAAAGATATGATTTTTATCGTCTTGAAAGCGAAGTAAAAATAAATTTTTTATATTAGTAGAAGGTTAAAAATATGATTTTTATATTTTTAAAGTAATAAAAATATGATTTTTATATTTTTAAAGTATTAAAAATATAGTCTTTACTATATAGATGATATAAAAATATGATCTTTATAAGGTAGCGATATTAAAAATATAATCTTTTATATTGTAGAAAGATTAAAAATATAATTTTTACATGATAGGAATATTAAAAATGTCATCTTTGTATATGTAGCAAAATAAAAATGTGATTTTTCTATTTTGAATAACGAAGTAAAAATTCGATTTTTATATATTGAATAGCAGAGTAAAAATTCGATTTCTATATATTGAATAGCAGAGTAAAAATTTGATTTCTATATATTGAATAGCAGAGTAAAAATTCGATTTCTATATATTGAATAACAGAGTAAAAATGTGATTTTTATATATTGAATAGCAGAGTAAAAATTCGATTTTTATATATTGAATAGCAGAGTAAAAATTCGATTTCTATATATTGAATAGCAGAGTAAAAATTCGATTTCTATATATTGAATAACAGAGTAAAAATGTGATTTTTATATATTGAATAGCGAAGTGAAAATTCGATTTTTACATATGTAGAGAATACGGGCAGTGAAAAGTGACAAGAGGCAAGAACGGCGAAGATTTCTATAAATGAAGTGTCGTGAAGTTGGATAGCTATTGGTGAGAATTTCTCTCTTTAATTTAGTTTTCTAGTTATATATATATATATATATATATATATATACTAAGATGCAGACGGTGCTTAGTAGCACCCGACACAATCGTCCACAGATCATGGACTTGTTTGTTTGGTTGCATAGATTAGTCAGATTATTTGATTTGAATTTGGTTGTTTGGTGAATTTGATTGATGTGTGAATGACGTGGGCCTTCACTAGACCGGGGATAAGGCTAGGCCTTGTCCCGTTTCTAGTATCGTGCCGTTATGCCGCCGAAATTTTCTAAAATATGTTAGAAAAATAAAAATATCATTTTATTGAATAAATGAACTGAATAGAACATTCATAAGTTAAATAAAATATCTTATCGTTAAAAATATAGTTTTAACATGGAAGTAAATAAAATAAAATATTCATTTACAAACCGGACGGTTTGTTTATGTGCACCTATTTGAAGGACATTGATTGGGTCGATAGATTTTACACATCGCCCAACTGCACAACTAAAATCTGTGTTTGATTGTTTGAAACCCCACACGGGTGTTGGGATGAAATTTGAAGTCCACTCATCCTGATTGATTAAATATGTCGATCGATTGATTGACAGGCTGTTATAAGCGTTAGATATCTATATTTGATGCTTATACAGTGTAGTGCACTTTGGTTGATGGTTGATTATTTTGCAATGCTATTATATACGTGTGATGTATGAAAATCCATACAATTAACTTTGTATGGTGATTGATTGGGCCTCATTCCAATTTAGAAAATAAAGAACAATATAAAGTAAATGTTCATGTGTTGACTGTACTCATCCGTTGAGATTAGTCATGTGTTGAATGAAATATTTGAAATAGAAATATTTTGATAATAAGAAATATTTGAAATAGAATATTTGAAAATAGAAATACATTAAGCCGTGTTGATTAGATTGACTCCATTTTGACGTGAACGATATTTATATCGATTTTATTGATTTCGAAATGAATTGAATTGAAAACGATTTCGAAATGAATTGAATTGAAAACGATTTCGAAATGAATTGAATTGAAAACGATTTCGAAATGAATTGAATTGAAAACGATTTCGAAATGAATTGAATTGAAAACGATTTCGAAATGAATTGAATTGAAAACCAATTTGAATTGAATCGAATAGAAAACCAATTTGAATTGAATTGAATAGAAAACCAATTTGAATTGAATCGAATAGAAAACGACTGTGGAATTGAATTAAATTGAAAACGAATTCAAATTGAATTGAAAGTGAATTGAAATGAATTCAATTTGAATTGAATAGAAATGAATTTTAAAACGAATTTATAAAGAAGAATTCAATTTTGATTTGAATTAAAATGGAAGTTGAAATTGTTTTTGAAACGAATTTAAAACTATTTATATAATTTGTTTTAAATAGAAATCGACGAAATATATATTATATATATTATATATATTATATAATGGCCTGAATAGAATGCGCCGCGCCACGGCAGTTCGCGAATTTCGACCATTTATTTCAAACGGACATTACGGGAGATCCGACCGTCGGATTCTCCTAAAACTGGAACCGTTGGGTTCGTATCGAAAAGAGCTTTCTAACGAATATTAGAAATTTGAAATCTAATGGTTGGATTTGGAGATACGTCCAAATCAAATTTGAAAAAGGTCGCTGTAAGTACAGTTCGATGGCCGTTGATGGAAATCGACTGTACGAGCCTTGATAAAATTATTAAAAATTGTAATAATTTGTGTAAAATCATAAGAAATGATTTAGAAAGAATTGTGATGAAAAACTCCATATTTGAAAAGATAAAAATAGATTTTATCGAAATGAACTAGTTTTGAACTAGAATTATAATTCTATTTATTTTTAAGTAAATAAATTGAATTTGAAAAAGGGTTTTAAAAATAACCAGAATTTCCAATGATTGCATTGGAGTGGATTTGAATCGAAATTGTCTTCGGAATATTTCGATGTTTGAATTCGTGATTATACAGATGTTGTTATGGAAATTTGAAAGATATATATTTATATCGTTATTTCCAATACGACATTTGTTAGTCGTGGAATTTGATATTGAATATAAGCCGATATATTTTCTATTCGGAGCCTTGTATTGAATATCAAATGTGATTTGGGTTTGTCGTGAATGGTGTCTTCATTAACACTGTTCTTGAACCCAGTTGAGAAAAGATTAAATCATTTTATTTAGATTTAATGAAGTGTACCAATTAAATGATATTTAATTGGAATTGAATTGATATTGATTTTTGGGTTTATCGTGGACAGTGTTTTAAATAACACTCGTTCTTTAACCCGATAATTAATGGAATGTGATTTTGGGTTTATCGTGAACCGTGTTTTTAAATGACACTGATTCTTTAACCCAGTTAACGATTAAAACTAAGTGGAGTTTTAATGAATCTTTAATTAGATTGAAAAGATCGAGAATGGAGTATCACCAGTTTTATTCCAGGCGATAGTTAAATCTTTTAATTAGATTTGAACGTGAAATGGTAATTGAATTTTCCGATAACAATGTGGTGTTAGATATGAAGTATTACCAGTTTTACTTCATGGGATGAATAGGTTGGGATTGGGAAATTAAAACAAATGATTACTTCGGTAAGTTTCGTTAATCCCGACTAGTTGAATCGAAATTCAAAAGGATAGATTAAAGAATAAATATAAAGAATTTATCTTTGATAAAATTAATGGGAACCTTTCCATATGAATGTGAAATTTAGAAACTAACTGTCGGTTAGCTAAGTAGAATGGTTTCCTGGATATTGATCTGATGTTGGTTTCGGCCTTCGGGGTTAATATTTGGGGAATTATTCTCTTGATTAATTTACGGTTAGTGACTGATGAATTGGAATGAGGCATATGTTGTGTTTGTGTAACACTTACTTAAAATACACGCGAGTTATTCGGAAAGACCGGGTTTATCCCATTCTGAATAACTGATACGACGATAAGTCGAAGATGAAGACGATGGTCGAAGACCGGAGGTCTTCACGTCGTTTGGGTGATTACTGATGATCTTGATTGGGCTGTACACCCAAGAAGATGGAAACAGTTGGTGATCGTCCAGACGTGCTTGGAGATCGATGGATATGCGGGGTACTAGGTGCCTCCGGTTTCGTTCAGACCCAGAGCGAACTTGTAAATGGACTGTGTGTCTGACGTTGGATTTTAGTCCGTGTGATTGATCTCTATTAAATATATATCTGTTTGGCGGCGGAGAATTTATTCTCTTGCTTAACGCCCTTATCTGAGATGTACGAGCTCAGGGGTTATATATTGATGGATATCAAACGCATGGAGTGAATTGCCTGTGTGGCATGCCTAAGTGGCAATTGATCAAGGCTTCTGTTGAAAAGCAAAGTCTTGTGGTGATGATCAAAGCACGGCCTTTGTGGCATAGCTTTGTGTAACGTTTACTTCGCGAGTTTCACACCCGGTATGAACCAAAAACGGGAGAGGACGTCAGGGAGGGCATGCGTTTCTTTCTAGCTAGAAGTGGCGTCAGTGGTTTTACACGCCCTGACGAGTTTGACTTATGTGGTTGTTGCTGTTGCGAGGCGCCTCAGTTTGATCGGACGATCCGGGTCCGATGGAGTCATTTAGTTGGCTCATTTACGCCCTATAGGGCGGGGAAACGCATGTTCAGGGTTTAAGTTTAATCCACATCGGTGGACTGGCCCTGAGGATCCAAGGGCCCACCTGTGTCTGGGTCCTGAGGGGCGGGCTAGAGCGTCTCGAATCGGTTGAGGACTATCTTTTGCCTCGGTTCATAGATGGAAATCCAATTTCCAAATACGTGACTTTGCGATTTTGATTGTATAACCTATATATGGCGACATAGTGGTATGGGGCATTCATGCCGCCTATGATTGATACTTATGATTTGAAGTTGTTTTATACACTATACACTTAAAATAGTATCAAATGATTTCTTTTAAACGTATCAAGCATTCTTGGCTATTATAAGGTAAAAACCCTATCCTCCGGCTTGCGTTGCATTGTGTGATGGGAACTGGGTCTTATAATAGCTTCATTCTTCTTTATTTAGCATTGCGCTGTTTGTTTTATGCACTGGTATTCTTGGGAGGAAACCCGTTCCGTGTTATACGGCGTGGTCCCTTGATTTACCTAACTTTAAAATAAAGATTTACAACTGTTTTAGTTCTCACACCAGTCCCATGACTGACCTGGAGTTTATTGTTTTAACCTAAACTCTGGGTGCCCTTATTTTCGACACGGGCAACTAGTAGTTTTGGTTTTGCAGATTTATATTCACAGGATCCTGGTTTACAGCTGGAATGATATCCGGAAAGCTTTGTATCTGTATATCTACTTCTAGTTGTGTGTTGTATTATTTTCCGCTGCGATGTATTTAAATGTAATTTAAATCTCTGATATTTCTGTGTAATATTCGTTCATACTCTGTATATTCTTGTAATCTGATGCATTGTTGTAATAACAGTGAAATGTTCTTTCGTCTGCGTTCTGTTTTGTCGTGTTCTCAAACGATAGGGCATTTCGAACGGTCTGGGTCGGTTTAGCGACTGGTTCGGACCGAGCGAAATTCCTGCGCGTCACATTTGGTATCAGAGCTTTGGTTTACAGAGCTCGAGAACAAGGCACATTAGAACCATACAAAAGAATTCATCAGATATTGGATTAGTAATATCCAATTAGAATGACTCGTTAGAGATAGGATCAATAGTATCCTAGAACGAGTGTGAAGAGTATATTTTCAAATGAAAACAATTTTGTTTTGAAATTTAAACCATTTTAAACGTATTTGAATATTTATTTATTTTAAATTTGGACAATCTAGTATATAAAGGTTTTGCATATACGCGTCATGAACGTATATTCGAAGTTTTAATATATTAGATAGATATAGAGTCACACTCTAGTCGCCCGGACATGGTCCTGATGATGAAGTATACCATCACCAGCATTTATTTTCGAGTGACGAAGGCGTGATTTTCTATATATTTCCATTAGACTGGTGTGAGAACCAAAACTTATATAGCTAGAACACATTGTTGTGAATTGGCATCAAAAACATGATTTTTGTATATGTATCAAAATTATGAATTTGAAACTCTAATCCACTAATTGATTTATGTTTGTGTTGTTTGTTTATTTGTTTGATAATTTCGAACCATTATGCCTAATTGCATCAAATTTTGAATATTATTGAAAATTGGTCGCATTTGCTTGCATATACATAAACTTGCACTGAACAGGTCATAGCAAGGAGGCTAGAGCCGAAGAATAAAATTTGTTTGCCCGACAAATAGGTACATGTTTACTACATAATTTACTGTTTCGTTTGGGTGATGATGATTTTATGAGCCTATTGGCTAGCCGCTTGGCTTTTTCTTTTTCTTTTTGAGATCTGAAGGACTGGGGAAGCTATTTGAGATTTCCCGATGTTCCCATTGCAGGGGAGGTTATGGCGAAATTTTTCGAAAATTTAGAGTGTTAGCCAAATTTTTGAAGAATTAGAAAATTCTCAGAAACTGAAAAGTTGGAGAATGGAAGCCAGATCGAACGTAGAGTTGATTAATCAAACCACTTTCGACTTTGTTCCTTTTCGGGGACGAAAAGTTTTAAGTGGGGGAGATTGTAACGACCCGAAAATCTGGGCCAGTTTAAAATTTTTATTTTGGCAATTTTAGCGAATTGTGATTATTTAAAATGAATTATTTTAAATAATATCGACGAGAAAATTTCTTTTGAATAAAATTCAATCGTATATAGTTATATAGATCGCCGTTAGAATATAATAATTATTTATATTTATAAAAGGAATTGAAAATGGCGCGGTAGTTCGATAATTCGATTTCAAACTTCAATTGAATGTACCGGGTGCAAAACAATCCGGATTTTAGTGAAACCAAAAATAATAGGATCTAATTGATAAAATCTTTCCAATGAATCCGACAAATCAAAATTTCATAGCGGGAATCAAAAGATATGTCCAGTTGAAAATTCTGAATAGTCGCTATGGAATTCAGGCCCTTAAAAATGGACATTTTGCAAATGACCTCGGATTTCGACGAAACCAGTTTTGTTGGGTCCGTGATGTCAAATTATTGCT
The DNA here is from genome assembly GCA_030737875.1 of Allium sativum. Lineage (NCBI taxonomy): Eukaryota > Viridiplantae > Streptophyta > Magnoliopsida > Asparagales > Amaryllidaceae > Allium > Allium sativum. The sequence goes on along the minus strand of CM060909.1, from coordinate 669,517,166 downwards.
AGGTTCCAAATTTCATAATTTTCTGAATCAATATGTGAGCGTGGCAATGGAAAACGCGTTTGGCCAGTTTCAGTTGATTTTAATCGACTGGAAAATGGCCATTTTTCAAACGGTCTCAGAATTCGACGAAACTAGTTTTGTTAGGACCGTATCGTCAATACGAAGCTAGAAAATATTTTTCTGGAATTTTTCTAGTTAGTATGTAACCCCGGTAAATTGAAATTTACGTTTAAAATTCAATATTGTAATTTAAATGTAAATTCAACGGAAACTAATCGAAACGATCAAATCAGCTTGCGATACATATCCCATTGTGTTCGGAATGGGGGTAATTAGCTATGGACGGCAGGCGGTGGGTCTCGTTTCGATTTCGAATAAAAAGTCAACTTTATATAGAAAATTAAATTAAATAATTAAAAAAAACCTTTTCTCCCCCTTATTTCCCTCTACCCCCCCCCCCCCCGATTTCATTAAGCAGAAAGAAAAAAAATCAAATCGCCTCCCCCCCTCCTCTTCGTCGACGCCGCCGCCACCAGGGGGGACCGCCGCCCTTCTCCCCTCTGCTCCGCCAACCTCCTACCTCGTGACGCCCTCCTCTTCTCCTCCTCAAATCGCGACGAACCCCCCCCCCCTTCGCTTTCACCTGCCGCAGCCCACCCCCCAACCTCCTACTTCGCGAACCCCCCCAGCTTCGTCGATTAACGCGCCACCGCCCTGCCATTCCCACCACGTCCTCCTCAGCTCCCCTGAAGCCCGTCAGTGCCTCCCGCCACCTCAGAGCGCCCCCTTGGCCTCCCTCCCCTTTTGAAAATGTGAGCCATCCTTCTTTTTTTTATTATTCATTTTGTTAATTTAGCTTAGTTATATACATAGCTAGCATTAAAAATTCAAGAAGTGTGTTTTTTTATATATATAAAGGTATAACTTTTAAAAATGAAATGGTAAGGTAAAAATATGATCTTCATGAGGTGAAAAGTTATGATTTTTGAAGGTAAAAAGGATTGATTTTTCATGATAAGAAGGCGAGATATTTTTCATTGTAAAGATTAGATTTTTAATATGATGTTGAAGTTATAAAAATACAATCTTTGATATAAAATTGAAGTAGTAAAGATATGATTTTTATCGTCTTGAAAGCGAAGTAAAAATAAAATTTTTATATTAGTAGAAGGTTAAAAATATGATTTTTATATTTTTAAAGTAATAAAAATATGATTTTTATATTTTAAAGTATTAAAAATATAGTCTTTACTATATAGATGATATAAAAATATGATCTTTATAAGGTAGCGATATTAAAAATATAATCTTTTATATTGTAGAAAGATTAAAAATATAATTTTTACATGATAGGAATATTAAAAATGTCATCTTTGTATATGTAGCAAAATAAAAATGTGATTTTTCTATTTTGAATAACGAAGTAAAAATTCGATTTTTATATATTGAATAGCAGAGTAAAAATTCGATTTCTATATATTGAATAGCAGAGTAAAAATTCGATTTCTATATATTGAATAGCAGAGTAAAAATTCGATTTCTATATATTGAATAACAGAGTAAAAATGTGATTTTTATATATTGAATAGCAGAGTAAAAATTCGATTTTTATATATTGAATAGCAGAGTAAAAATTCGATTTCTATATATTGAATAGCAGAGTAAAAATTCGATTTCTATATATTGAATAACAGAGTAAAAATGTGATTTTTATATATTGAATAGCGAAGTGAAAATTCGATTTTTACATATGTAGAGAATACGGGCAGTGAAAAGTGACAAGAGGCAAAAACGGCGAAGATTTCTATAAATGAAGTGTCGTGAAGTTGGATAGCTATTGGTGAGAATTTCTCTCTTTAATTTAGTTTTCTAGTTATATATATATATATATATATATATACACTAAGATGCAGACGGTGCTTAGTAGCACCCGACACAATCGTCCACAGACCATGGACTTGTTTGTTTGGTTGCATAGATTAGTCAGATTATTTGATTTGAATTTGGTTGTTTGGTGAATTTGATTGATGTGTGAATGACGTGGGCCTTCACTAGACCGGGGATAAGGCTAGGCCTTGTCCCGTTTCTAGTATCGTGCCGTTATGCCGCCGAAATTTTCTAAAATATGTTAGAAAAATAAAAATATCATTTTATTGAATAAATGAACTGAATAGAACATTCATAAGTTAAATAAAATATCTTATCGTTAAAAATATAGTTTTAACATGGAAGTAAATAAAATAAAATATTCATTTACAAACCGGACGGTTTGTTTATATGCACCTATTTGAAGGACATTGATTGGGTCGATAGATTTTACACATCGCCCAACTGCACAACTAAAATCTGTGTTTGATTGTTTGAAACCCCACACGGGTGTTAGGATGAAATTTGAAGTCCACTCATCATGATTGATTAAATATGTCGGTCGATTGATTGACAGGCTGTTATAAGCGTTAGATATCTATATTTGATGCTTATACAGTGTAGTGCACTTTGGTTGATGGTTGATTATTTTGCAATGCTATTATATACATGTGATGTATGAAAATCCATACAATTAATTTTGTATGGTGATTGATTGGGCCTCATTCCAATTTAGAAAATAAAGAACAATATAAAGTAAATGTTCATGTGTTGACTGTACTCATCCGTTGAGATTAGTCATGTGTTGAACGAAATATTTGAAACAGAAATATTTTGATAATAAGAAATATTTGAAATAGAATATTTGAAAATAGAAATACATTAAGCCGTGTTGATTAGATTGACGCCATTTTGACGTGAACGATATTTATATCGATTTTATTGATTTCGAAATGAATTGAATTGAAAACGATTTCGAAATGAATTGAATTGAAAACGATTTCGAAATGAATTGAATTGAAAACGATTTCGAAATGAATTGAATTGAAAACGATTTCGAAATGAATTGAATTGAAAACGATTTCGAAATGAATTGAATTGAAAACCAATTTGAATTGAATCGAATAGAAAACCAATTTGAATTGAATCGAATAGAAAACCAATTTGAATTGAATCGAATAGAAAACGACTGTGGAATTGAATTAAATTGAAAATGAATTCAAATTGAATTGAAAGCGAATTGAAATGAATTCATTTTGAATTGAATAGAAATGAATTTTAAAACGAATTTATAAAGAAGAATTCAATTTTGATTTGAATTGAAATGGAAGTTGAAATTGTTTTTGAAACGAATTTAAAACTATTTATATAATTCGTTTTAAATAGAAATCGACGAAATATATATTATATATATTATATAATGGCCTGAATAGAACGCGCCGCGCCACGGCAGTTCGCGAATTTCGACCATTTATTTCAAACGGACATTACGGGAGATCCGACCGTCGGATTCTCCTAAAACAGGAACCGTTGGGTTCGTATCGAAAAGAGCTTTCTAACGAATATTAGAAATTTGAAATCTAACGGTTGGATTTGGAGATACGTCCAAATCAAATTTGAAAAAGGTCGCTGTAAGTGCAGTTCGATGGCCGTTGATGGAAATCGACTGTACGGGCCTTGATAAAATTATTAAAAATTGTAATAATTTGTGTAAAATCATAAGAAATGATTTAGAAAGAATTGGGATGAAAAACTCCATATTTGAAAAGATAAAAATAGATTTTATCGAAACGAACTAGTTTTGAACTAGAATTATAATTCTATTTATTTTTAAGTAAATAAATTGAATTTGAAAAAGGGTTTTAAAAATAACCAGAATTTCCAATGATTGCATTGGAGTGGATTTGAATCGAAATTGTCTTCGGAATATTTCGTTGTTGGAATTCGTGATTATACAGATGTTGTTATGGAAATTTAAAAGATATATATTTATATCGTTATTTCCAATACGACATTTGTTAGTCGTGGAATTTGATATTGAATATAAGCCGATATATTTTCTATTCGGAGCCTTGTATTGAATATCAAATGTGATTTGGGTTTGTCGTGAATGGTGTCTTCATTAACACTGTTCTTGAACCCAGTTGAGAAAAGATTAAATCTTTTTATTTAGATTTAATGAAGTGTACCAATTAAATGATATTTAATTGGAATTGAATTGATATTGATTTTTGGGTTTATCGTGGACAGTGTTTTAAATAACACTCGTTCTTTAACCCGATAATTAATGGAATGTGATTTTGGGTTTATCGTGAACCGTGTTTTTAAATGACACTGATTCTTTAACCCAGTTAACGATTAAAACTAAGTGGAGTTTTAATGAATCTTTAATTAGATTGAAAAGATCGAGAATGGAGTATCACCAGTTTTATTCCAGGCGATAGTTAAATCTTTTAATTAGATTTGAACGTGAAATGGTAATTGAATTTGCCGATAACAATGTGGTGTTAGATATGAAGTATTACCAGTTTTACTTCATGGGATGAATAGGTTGGGATTGGGAAATTAAAACAAATGATTAGTTCGGTAAGTTTCGTTAATCCCGACTAGTTGAATCGAAATTCAAAAGGATAGATTAAAGAATAAATATAAAGAATTTATCTTTGATAAAATTAATGGGAACCTTTCCATATGAATGTGAAATTTAGAAACTAACTGTCGGTTAGCTAAGTAGAATGGTTTCCTGGATATTGATCTGATGTTGGTTTCGGCCTTCGGGGTTAATATTTAGGGAATTATTCTCTTGATTAATTTACGGTTAGTGACTGATGAATTGGAATGAGGCATATGTTGTGTTTGTGTAACACTTACTTAAAATATACGCGAGTTATTCGGAAAGACTGGGTTTATCCCATTCTGAATAACTGATACGACGATAAGTCGAAGATGAAGACGATGGTCGAAGACCGGAGGTCTTCACGTCGTTTGGGTGATTACTGATGATCTTGATTGGGCTGTACACCCAAGAAGATGGAAACAGTTGGTGATCGTCCAGACGTGCTTGGAGATCGATGGATATGCGGGGTACTAGGTGCCTCCGGTTTCGTTCAGACCCAGAGCGAACTTGTAAATGGACTGTGTGTCTGACGTTGGATTTTAGTCCGTGTGATTGATCTCTATTAAATATATATCTGTTTGGCGGCGGAGAATTTATTCTCTTGCTTAACGCCCTTATCTGAGACGTACGAGCTCAGGGGTTATATATTGATGGATATCAAACGCATGGAGTGAATTGCCTGTGTGACATGCCTAAGTGGCAATTGATCAAGGCTTCTGTTGAAAAGCAAAGTCTTGTGGTGATGATCAAAGCACGGCCTTAGTGGCATAGCTTTGTGTAACGTTTACTTCGCGAGTTTCACACCCGGTATGAACCAAAAACGGGAGAGGACGTCAGGGAGGGCATGCGTTTCTTTCTAGCTAGAAGTGGCGTCAGTGGTTTTACACGCCCTGACGAGTTTGACTTATGTGGTTGTTGCTGTTGCGAGGCGCCTCGGTTTGATCGGACGATCCGGGTCCGATGGAGTCATTTAGTTGGCTCACCTACGCCCCATAGGGCGGGGAAACGCATGTTCAGGGTTTAAGTTTATCCACATCGGTGGACTGGCCCTGAGGATCCAAGGGCCCACCTGTGTCTGGGTCCTGAGGGGCGGGCTAGAGCGTCTCGAATCGGTTGAGGACTATCTTTTTCCTCGGTTCATAGATGGAAATCCAATTTCCAAATACGTGACTTTGCGATTTTGATTGTATAACCTATATATGGCGACATAGTGGTATGGGGCATTCATGCCGCCTATGATTGATACTTATGATTTGAAGTTGTTTTATACACTATACACTTAAAATAGTATCAAATGATTTATTTTAAACGTATCAAACATTCTTGGCTATTATAAGGTAAAAACCATATCCTCCAGCTTGCGTTGCATTGTGTGATGGGAACTGGGTCTTATAATAGCTTCATTCTTCTTTATTTAGCATTGCGTTGTTTGTTTTATGCACTGGTATTCTTGGGAGGAAACCCGTTCCGTGTTATACGGCGTGGTCCCTTGATTTACCTAACTTTAAAATAAAGATTTACAACTGTTTTAGTTCTCACACCAGTCCCATGACTGACCTGGAGTTTATTGTTTTAACCTAAACTCCGGGTGCCCCTATTTTCGACACGGGCAGCTAGTAGTTTTGGTTTTGCAGATTTATATTCACAGGATCCTGGTTTACAGCTGGAATGATATCCGGAAAGCTTTGTATCCGTATATCTACTTCTAGTTGTGTGTTGTATTATTTTCCGCTGCGATGTATTTAAATGTAATTTAAATCTCTGATATTTCTGTGTAATATTCATTCATACTCTGTATATTCTTGTAATCTGATGCATTGTTGTAATAACAGTGAAATGTTCTTTCGTCTGCATTCTGTTTTGTCGTGTTCTCAAACGATAGGGCATTTCAAACGGTCTGCGTCAGTTTAGCGACTGGTTCGGACCGAGCGAAATTCCTGCGCGTCACAATAATACTCCAATAGAGTTAACTAGGTTGAACTAGATAATCAAATAGTATATAAGAAAATCTTCAAATTCAACAAATTTAGATTAAAAAAATATGAAACAAAATTATGATGGAGATCGAGTTAACATTGGAGGCAAGCATCAATGATATCATCAAACTTAAATAAAAATTACTATTAACGTAATGACTCGATTGATGTGAGGATCAATAAGTAATAAGATTTCCTACTCCAATTATTAATTTGATTGAATTAAAACCCAAAATATTTGCATACTGAATAGTTTATTTATAAAATATTCTATTGGAAGAAGTCAACAAATAAATAAATAAAAATCAATGAGAGAACAAAATGATTTTTTATGCAAATTTAAATCTCTAGACGAGATTTCTCTTATTTTTCTAAAGTTGAGATGAACTATCATTGAATTTAAAATCTCTAGAAGAGATAAAAGGATTCATGTCTAGGATTATTTACTCTATACATTATTATCACATGTTGTTGACATGAATTAATAAAAAGGTGAAATTAGTTTGCTTTTATTTATTTATTGTAACAAACCAGAAAATTCGTTGCCTGAATTTTCGACACAACTACATCCTATGTCCAAAATCAAGTACTAAAAATCCAGAACGTTAAAGAAAGAAGTTAGAGGTGAGATAAGAAAGAAAGATTAGAATAGAAGAAAAAGAAGAAGAACTAAACACAATACACAATCTCACATTGCAGCGGAAAAAATATAATGTAGAAATAACTCTTTATTTAAAACTTGAAATAATACTTACAAGTCATCAGAGTACATCGGCCATTTAATTCATCTGGACAGTTATAACAATCTGTCCTCATTTTCAACACACAGCAGAATACTATCTAAATATATAATGTGTCAGATCTCTTCCAGCTCGTCTCCTGAAGTCTGTATCATCTTGCCATGAACCTATACAACTCGGTCTGACCCAACTGGGCCTGACCCGAGCATTACAAGCGCCATAGGTCAGTCTGGTGAACCAACATGAGAAAAAACCTACTAAATTATTGGTATCATCCATCTTGATTTTAAAGTTAAAAATCCTTTCAAAAGAAAAGGATAATCGTAAGACCAATCCACACATAAACACGGACGGTTTATACCTTACGATAACCCAAAACAGTTTTTGAAATCATAATTATTCTGATATTATGATAGTGTGTAAATACAAATAAATATCAATCTAGCAGAAGCTTGCATCTCACACTCTATATATAGTATACAATCAAAACCGTGGGCGCTTATTGGAGATTGGATTTCCAACTATGACAAGATATGGAACCACCTTCCGATAGTGTATCTCTAGAGGGGAATACACGGGGTTCAACAAGAATGTCTTGCAACCCGGCCCACACACGACCGACCACTCATTTCTCTTGAGTGTATCGAATATATTGCCACTTACAATTGGTACCAACATAACCGTTTCCCGGGAGATATAGAAGCGAAAAGAAGTAACAAATATGAATATTCTCTAGATGGTGACAATACACCCTAATGGGTGCGACCCACATAGCCATGCTGCCTTCCTGATTTTTTTCATTTCCCGGTTGTGAGGCTTGAGGTCATAATTCATTATTAATTTGCTTATTTTATTACTAGAGAACATCTGACCACCATTCACTTTGAATGTCACATCGTCAGATCTGCCAGACACCACTAATTGACGTCCATAAAAATATTCTAGTGTAAAGCTAAGAGAAGCGCCCCTCTTCGCCATCAATCGAAATACGTTTGAGTAAATCAACGTACATGGTCCTTTGGAAATACTCTGTCATATATTCAACCATACAATTTGTCCTGGGACTGGACAAACCAAAGGCACTCCCCTACCGCGTATTAGGAATCACCCTATAGATCGGTAGCGAGTAGTCCTTGCACTCCGTCGATTTCAACCACGACATGATCACTATAAGAATATCTCTGGGCGCGACTCCAGAGAATTCGATGTAGTCCTTTCGTTTGTGAAGATCCACGGTCTTCATTGCTCCATCTTCAGTTAGCATCTTTCACATTACGAATTAGTTGGTTCGGAATGGTTTTCGAATAAATTCGATCCCGGTCTTTCCATACCAACAATCGTATTAGGCCAGATTTGATAGTCGGTTATTTAACTATCAAATAAAAAAACCATTCATCCATAAAAGAAGTTTGAATTCGCTGATTAAATATCCATTTTTCATTTAGCCTCCTTATTCGTTAAATTTAACTTCTCGTATTTTCCAATAGTTGGAATACCCATTTGTCTTCTTATAAGAATATTCTAAACCTCTTCGATTTAAAATACTTTTAAGAATGTACTCATCTCGTTCATTAGTCACTAACCGTAAACTAGTAAGAGAATAATTCCCTAAGTGTCAACCCAGAAGGCCTAAACCAACATCAGATCGACACTCAGAACATAATTCAACTCACTATTCTCCAGTCAGTTTCTAATTTCCATAACTCCATTTATTAATTTTCTAGCGAATAAAAATACCAATCAACACTTATCACTTCAAACGAGATATTTATCTCGGCCTATAACCAATTCAAATATTTAGTTTACAAATATGATTTTTAAACCATTTGCTACTAATAGTATTCAATATTCCATTTATAGATATGATTTGCAAAATGTTTTGCTAAACATTTTTTTATTTATTCCTAAAATGGAATAACGATATCGCTTTCATTAACTCAATTTCAGTTTAACCTTTGTAAAAATAGGGTTTATACCAGTAATCTTTATTTGATCTCAACTTTATTTCAATAAATTGTATTCTATCTAAAATATACGTACATAAATATTGTTTGTAAATTCCTTACTATTTATTATCTAAAATTTTATATAATTTTTTTTATATAAAATCTATATTACATTATTCCAATCAGTTCGACTCAAATTCTGTTAGAATTTAAAAATTAAAAACCCTTCCTAACTTTCCTCTGACGAATTTTCATTTTCATCTCACTTGTTTAACACCTATTCACCTCACCCGTGAATAATATTTCTCAACGCAAATCCCTACTTGACTTATTTAGTCAAATTCTATTTTCTAGTTGAAACTTTGAGTTTCGATCTCTTTATAACTTCTAATTGTAGAGTTATATAATCTCTTTTATATTTCCTTGTAACTGGAAAAATCCAATCAATTTAAATATTGATTTTATATTTGTTTTCCATAAAAAATCCAATTTTATTCAATATCACTTTAAGCGAGATATTTATCTCAACTTTATTATCATTCCAAATGTTTTTCTTAAAATATGATTTACAAAACCATCATCGAATATTCCATAAATATTCTTTATAACACCTTTATAGATTTATTATAACTTATCCCATGTTATTCCAATAACTATATTCCATATGAATATATGAATATTATTTGCCAATTCTTACGATGCGTAATTATTATCTATAAATTTTATATATAAATTCTTTAATATAATATAGACTATATCATGCATATTATTTCGACTTGGATTCAATTAGAATTTATGAATTAAAACAGCTCTTCCAAACCTTCCTTCTGCGTATTCCCATTTGCAAAATATTTAGCTTATTCATCTTAACCGTGAATGATATCCCTTAATACCAATTCATATTTGACTTAATAATTCATACCTCCAACTTCAAGTTTAAATTCTACTTTCCTTTATAGCTTTTATTTGTTATAAACTCTTCTTTATATATTCCTTTTCAAATTGGAATAATTCCAATCTATTTAAAAATAATGGTTTATTTTTCTTTCCCAAATTCCACATAATTTACATTTTCTTAAATCTCTCAATAAAATAGTTTCACTTCTTAAATGTCGCTTATAAAATTACCCCTTTACAATATTTTTTTAAACAAACATTTAATATTAAATTTTATTTTATTTGGATTCTAGATAATCATTTCTGTTTGGAAATAAATATTTTAAAATTCTTTTTATATTTTAATTTCTATTTTGAATCCAAATATTATTATTTAGGACATCCAAAATATCCAAAATCAACAGTCAGTGTCACTAACACATCCAAGTATACTATAAAATGTCACAGGTTCTAGAACACATCATATATAAGCATATATATGAAAACAAATAATTTAAATGTGAGGAATCCAGCTGGATTCCTTCAACCTATTTTCCCTACATCCACAGATGTTAGTCAACAATAATAATACCCATCCTGCTTCGAGGCAGGACATCGCGGTATAGAAGGTCATCCACTATATATATTGTGGGGCGCATAGGGAAATCATCTACTAATGGTACTGCGGGTGTCTGCTAATGGTACTACAGGTATTATCCAATCACCAATATTATTTTTTTATATTATTAGTATATAATATTACCACTTTATATCAATCAATGATCATCCATCAAACAATAAAATAGAATTTGAACTATTAAAAATAGTTCAAAATAATTTACTGAGTGAGTTTAAATCACCTCGGGTTTCCATTTCTGAATATCTCGTTTAATTTCCATATCGAATTAGCACTGAATCTACTTGAATCGTCATGAATTAATTTATCACCTATGATAATTTTATTTATCATTTAAATTATTTTAATTTAAACTAACTATATAAATAAACAATTTCTACGTATATATAAATTTGAAAATAAAACGATTATTTTTTATAAATGTCAACCACTCAACTAATCCGCGAAGCAAATTCCTGACTAGTCCCAATAAACAACACCTACGATAAATTAATTTTTATTTAAATTAACTAACCAAATTAATTAATTATCCTATATAATTAAATAAATAAAATGTATCTCTCGTCACCTTCCATCAAGTATGAATCCAACTACAGTCACCAACTTTAATCAGCCCAAAATTCATGCTTCATCCCACTCGAGCGTTTCAGCAAACAACTCCCAGTCAATCCCCATTCCGTTTTAAATCACCTGAACTACTACCTCTCACTATTAAACTCACTGCAAATACTAACATGTCGTTGCATTGACTCACTTTCGAACTCCAAGCCCACCCAGTCAACAAGTTTAAGCATCAGCAAATTCAGACTCTACACAGTCCCTCTCCATCTCACTTGAGCACCAACCTCCTACAAACAAACACTACTGCCATGCCTCAGTATTAGATCTAGTAAATTCGATATGCCCATCAAAACAAAAACCAAAAACCCGAGCTCCTTTGAAAAATCAGACTTGCATTTTTCAAATGCATTGTCACAACATAGACAAAGAGCATATTTCAAGTTCGATAATGATCCCTTCGAACTCCTCAACATCCCAAAATCGCAGTTCCTAAATTACCTCATGTTTACAGTTCGATCCTCAAATCACCACTCAGAAACAAGGACCGAACTTCCCCCATCTATCATCGCACTACCATCGGTAAGCATGAACTCCCTCCTTTAATTCAAGTGCCCACTATCGAACAACCAGATCAATCAACCTAGTTTGAATTCTATCCAAATCCCATTGCACTCCCCTACAATCCACTATTTAACACTAATTTGCCAGTTCGCACCAATTCATCCCTCAGTAAAATGAACCCCATCCAAAATTATCAGTGACAAAATCGTGTACCTTGATTTAAGGACGAAATGTCCTTATTCATTTCTTCGAGTTCGTCTGAGCATCAGGGAGCTTTCGTGGTCTTCCATCGCAATCACGATATCGATTTATACTTCATTTTTATTTATATATTTGTGGATGGTATCTGCGGTTTGATTTGGGAAAAAGAACGGAATATGAAGGCTTAAATTTGTTTTCCTTTTTCTCTGTGGATGGATTTGTGGTCTGCGGCTTACTGGAAGGAGAAAAGAGCGATCGAATTTTGTTTCTATTTTGAGGATGGAGTGACTAACGAAGGGAACGGGTGTTTATATAGGCGCGAAAAATCGGGATAAGAGCAACGTCTTTCAGATAGGTTGAGAGGTAGAGTAGGCTTCAGTGTACCATTTTCTGAAGCTTCATGAAGAAGGAACGTAAATTAAGGGAGGAGATGGTTTTAGCTTATAGCTGCGATAGAAATAGGTCGTCTCCTATTAATTTTGTTTTATTTTGATTTTATTTTTATTTTCGATTGAACTGGTGTGGTTTCACCCCATTTAAAATATCACGTGCTATCAAACTCCTATCTGAACGCAACGAATGACATTTCTAGCGTTCTGGCACTATTCTGAACACACTGGAACGTGTTTCGTAGTCTAATTCGACCATATTAAGAAGTTATCCAATTAAATTGATGATTTAACATTAAATTTGATTTAATATAAATTGATTCAAATAAATTATTATAATCATTTAAATATACACAAATTGAATTATATAAAATTTCCAAAATAAATTAATTTGAAATCTTAAACTCGATATTTAATTTCATGTTAAATCAATATTAAATTGGATTAAAATCGATTTATTAAATTAAATAAATCATTACGGTTTATATACGATTCCACAACGACTATTTGAAATTTGATTTAGCTATAACTGACTATATAGAATACGAAATCTTGATTTTTCTCTTTCATTACAAAAATATAATTCAACCGATTAGAATATTTCTTGTTTCAGTGAATTTCGATTTATAACGGATCCTGTACACTCAGTTGAAGTTCAAATCGCAAATTACGAATTCCCGCGCCATTCCGAGCTCGTTTATATTATATATATATATATATATATATATATATATCTATACGTTTCAAACTTCGTTTTAATTAATATAAAAATCCATTTATATTACTAATTCAATATTTAAACCGATTTAAATTTCAAAACTAAAGCGATCAAAAATACTGGATGTTACATTCCTTCCCCCTTAAAAGAATTTCGTCCCCGAAATTACTAGTAGGGAATGTTGCTATACCTCATTAACTTCTCCCAATCCATTCATGCAACTTGACACTTACTTCAGTATCCTCACTACTCAACCAACTCGCTAATTTCCAATTACACTCAAAAATCTTTAACATTCGATAAACTTTTTGTTGACAAAAAATTTCGAAACTGTTGAAAAAATTTCTAACTCCCTAAATTTTCGAAAATTTTTGCCAGCACCTCCTTTGCATGGGCTGATCGGTACAACTACAAAATGCCTCTCTGGGCCTTCCCCGATCAAAAAGAAAATTAAAAAGCCAAGCGGCTAGCCAAATAGGCTCAGAAAATCCCATATTGAATTAAACATGTACCTTTTTGTCGGGCATCTCATATTTATTCTTCACACTTGCTTCTATCCAATAAACCTGTATAATTACATACCTCTCTATTCCTATTTGATCACAATCAATTTAAATTTTTACTTCCACTTTACCAATTTATCCATTAATTGGTTCTTTCGCTCAACTCATGGTATTATAAACAAATATGTTCAAATATTTAAATACTTGCTTACAACAAGTTGAGTTTCAATTATAGCCCAAGTTCTAATTTCCATTTTCAATTTACACTTTCAATTAAATTTTCACTTGAGTTCCAAGTTTTATTTTTAATTTTCAAGTCCACATAAATTTTGAGTTCAAATTTAAATCTCAATCAAACTTAATTTGATTTATACTTCATTCATTTCTATTCAACTTAAGTTTATAATCCAAGTTTAATATTCATTATTCAATATACATATATTCAGTTCCATTTCACGACTCAATTTCATAATCCAACCCAATTAGATAATATTTTAAGTCACATTCAATTATTACTACTCAAACAGGATTTATTTCAATTCACTTCTTATTTCACTTGACACATTTAAACTATAATCGAGCTTTGTTTAGATTATCTCTATTCAATTTATTTACATTTCAACTTAAATTCACGAATTTTTTTATTCCATACTAATTCAATAATTCGTTTTAGTTTAACATGGTTTTCAATCCAAATCTATTTAACTTACTATCAACCAAGTTCCAAGCCATTCATTTATATGGGAATTTGTTTCCTTATCTTCCCATTCTGATTTTTATTTCAAACATCATTTATTCATCTTTTGGTTATATTAAACCAGTTCAATTCCATAATTCCATTGAATTTTCATTCAAATAAATCAAATATCAACAATAATTTAAGAAAACTATTTATTTTTTATGCAAACTAAATTTGGGCAAAATTATTTCATTTACCCGCTTTATAAAATAATATTGTATCATCTTCCAGTTCAAAATTGAACCAATCAAGTGACACATTACAAAACATTTTTATAAAATATACAAATACGCTCTCTTATATATATATACACTCAAACAAAATCTAAGGTATTACTAACCCCATCTATATCGACTTACGCCACAGAGCCAAGGTTATTCCTAAACCATTGCTCTGATACCACTGTAACGAACCAGAAAATTCGTTGCTTGAATTTTCAACACAACTACATCCTGTGTCCAAACTCGAGTACCAAAAATCCAGAACGTTAAAGAAAGAAGTTAAAGGGTGAGATAAGAAGGAAAGATTAGAATAGAAGAAAAAGAAGAAGAACTAAACATAATACACAGTCTTACATCGCAGCGGAATAAAATATAATATAGAAATATCTCTTTATTTAAAACTTGAAATAATACTTACAAGTCATCAGAGTACAGCGGCCATTTAATTCATCTAGACAGTTATAACAATCTGTCCTCATTTTCAACACACAGCGGAATAATATCTAAATATATAATGCGTCTGATCTCCTCCAGCTCGTCTCATGAAGTCTATATTATCTTGCCTTGAACCTATACAACTCAGTCTGACCCAACTGGGCCTGACCCGAGCATTACAAATGCCACAGGTCAGTCTGGTGAACCAGCGTGAGAAAAACCCACTAAATTATTGGTATCATCCATCTTGATTTTAAAGTTAAAAATCCTTTCAAAAGAAAAGGATAACCGTAAGACCAATCCACACACAAACACGGATGGTTTATACCTTACGATAACCCAAAACAATTTTTGAAATCATAATTATTATGATATTATGATAGTGTCTAAATACAAATAAATATCAATCTAGCAGAACGCTTGCTTCTCATGCTCTACATATATAGTACACTATCAAAACTGCAGGCGCTTATTGGAGATTGGATTTCCAACTATGACAAGGTATGGAACTACCTTCTGATAGTGTATCTCTAGAGGGGAATACACGGGGTTCAACAAGAACGTCTTGCAACCCGGCCCACACACGACCGACCACTCATTTCTCTTGAGTGTATCGAATATATTGTCACTTACGATTGGTACCAACATAACCGTTTCCCGGGAGATATAGAAGCGAAAAGAAGTAATAAATATGGATATTCTCTAGATGATGACAATACACCCTAATGGGTGTGATCCACGTAGCCATGCTGCCTTCCCGATTTTTGTCATTTCCCGGTTGTGAGGCTTGAGGTCATAATTCATTTATTTATTTGTTTATTTTATTATTAGAGAACATCTTACCACCATTCAATTTGAATTCCACATCGTCAGATCCACCAGATACCACTAATTGACGTGCACAAAAATATTCTAGTGTTATGCCAAGGGAAGTGCCCCTCTCCGCCACCAACCAAAATACGTTTGAGGAAATCAACGAACGTGGTCCTTTGGAAATACTCTGTCAGACATTCGTCCATACAAGTTGTCCTGGGACTGGACAAACCAAAGGCACTCCCCTACCGCATCCTAGGAATCACCTTATAGATCGATAGCGAGTAGTCCTTGCACTACTTCGATTTCAACCACAACATGATCACTATTAGAATATCTCCGGGCGCGACTCTAGAGAATTCGACGTAGTCCTTTCGTTTACGAAGATCCACGATCTTCATTGCTCCATCTTCAATCAGCATCTTTCATGTTACGTATTAGTTGGTTTAGAATGGTTTTCGAATAAATTCGATCCCGGTCTTTCTGTACCAACAATTGTATTAGGCCAGATTTGATAGTTGGTTATTTAACAATCAAATAAAACAACCATTCATCCATAAAAGAAGATTGAATTCATTGATTAAATATCCATTTTTCATTTAGCCTCCATATTCGTTAAATTTAATTTCTCTTATTTTCCAATAGTTGGAATACCCATTTCTCTTCTTATAAGAATATTCAAAACCTCTTCAATTTAAAATACTTTTAAGAACGTATCTCTCATCTCGGTCATTAGTCACTAACCGTAAACTAGTAAGAGAATAATTCCCTAAGTGTCAACCCCGAAGGCCGAAACCAGCATCAGATCGACACTCAGAACATTATTCAACTCACTAATCTCCAGTCAGTTTCTAATTTCCATAACTCCATTTATTAATTTTCTAGCTAATAAAAATTTCAATCATCACCTATCACTTCAAACGAGATATTTATCTCGGCCTACCATTTCAAATATTTAACTTACAAATATGATTTTTAAACCATTTGCTACTACTATTATCCAATATTCCATTTAAGGATATGATTTGCAAAATGTTTTGCTAAATATTTATTTATTCCTAAAATGGAATAACGATATCGCTTTCATTAACTCAATTTCAGTTTGACCTTCGTAAAAATAGGGTTTATACTAGTAATCTTTATTCGATCTCAATTTTATTTCAATAAATTGTATTCTATCTAAAATAAACGTACATAAATATTGTTTGTAAATTCCTTACTATTTATTATCTAAAATCTTATATGAATTTTTTTATAAAATCTATATTACATTATTTCAATCAGTTCGACTCAAATTCAATTAGAATTTATAAATTAAAAACCCTTCCTAACTTTCCTCTGACAAATTTCCATTTTCATCTCACTTGCTTTAACACCTATTCACCTCACCTGTGAATAATATTTCTCAACGCAAATCCCTACTTGACTTATTTAGTCAAATTCTATTTTCTACTTGAAACTTTGAGTTTCAATCTCTTTATTACTTCAAATTGTAGAGTTATATAATCTCTTTATATTTCCTTGTAACTGGAAAATTCCGATCAATTTAAATATCGATTTTATATTCGTTTTCCATAAAAATTCCAATTTTATTCATCATCACTTTAAGCGAGATATTTATCTCAACTTTATTATCATTCCAAATGTTTTTCTTAAAATATGTTTTACAAAACCATCATCGAATATTCCATAAATATTCTTTATAACACCTTTATAAGTTTATTATAACTTATCCTAGTATATTTCAAAAACTTCATTCCATAAGAATATCCGTATATGAATATTATTTGCCAATTCTTACAGTTCGTAGTTATTTTCTATAAATCTTATATATAAATTCTTTAATATAATATAGAATATATCATTCATATTAGTTCGACTTGGATTCAATTAGAACTTATGAATTAAAACAGCTCTTCCAAACCTTCCTTCTACGTATTCCCATTTGTAAAATATTTACCTTATTCATCTTAACTGTGAATAATATCCCTTAATACCAATTCATATTTGACTTAATAATTCATACCTCCAACTTCAAGTTTAAATTCTACTTCCCTTTATAGCTTTTATTTGTTATAAACTCTTCTTTATATCTTCCTTTTCAAATTGGAATAATTTCAATCCATTTAAAAACAATGGTTTATTTTTCTTTCCCAAATTCCACACAATTTACGTTTTCTTAAATCTCTCAATAAAATATTTTCACTTCTTAAATGTCGCTTATAAAATTACCCCTTTACAATATTTGTTTGAACAAACATTTAATATCAAATCTTATTTAATTTGGATTCTGGATAATCATTTCTATTTGGAAATAAATAATTTAAAATTCTTTTATATTTCATTTTCTATTTTGAATCCAAATACTATTATTTAGGATATCCAAAATATCCAAAATCAACAATCAGTGTCACTAACGCATCCAAGTATACTATAAACTGTCACAGGTTCTAGAACACATCATATATAAGCATATATATGAAAACAAATAATTTAAATGTGAGAAATCCAGCTAGATTCCTCCAACCTGTTTTCCCTACATCCATAGATGTTAGTCAACAATAATAATACCCATCTTGCTTCGAGGCAGGACATCGCGGTATAGAAGGTCATCCATTATATATTTTGTGGGTCGCAGAGGGAAATCATCTGCGAATGGTATTGCGGGCATCCGCTAATGGTACTGCGGGAATTATCCAATCACCAATCACCAATATTATTTTTATATATTATTATTATATAATATTATCACTTTATATCAATCAATGATCATCCATAAAACAATAAAATAAGATTTGAACTATTAAAAATAGTTCCCAATAATTTACTGAGTGAGTTTAACTCACCTCGGGTTTCCATTTCTGAATATCTCGTTTAATTTCCGTATCGACTTAGCAGTGCATCTACTTGAATCATCATGAATTAATTTATCACCTATGATTATTTTATTTATCGATTAAATTATTTTAATTTAAACTAACTATATAAATAAACAATTTCTATGTATATATAAATTTGAAAATAAAACGATTACCTTTTTATAAATGTCAACCACTCAATTAATCCGCGAAGCAAATTCCTGACTAGTCCTAATAAACAACACCTACGATAAATTAATTTTTATTTAAATTAACTAACCAAATTAATTAATCAATTATCCTATATAATTAAATAAATAAAACGTATACCTCGTCACCTTCCATCAAGTATGAATCCAACTACAATCACCAACTTCAATCAGCCCAAAATTCATTCTTCATCCCACTCGAGCATTACAGCGAACAACTCGTAGTCAATCCCTATTCCGTTTTAAATCACCTGAACTACTACCTCCCACTATTAACCTTACTGCAAACAATACCATATCGTTGCATTGACTCACTTCTGAACTTCAAGTCCACCCAGTCAACAAGTTTAAGCATCAGCAAATTCATACTCTACACAGTTCCCCTCCATCTCACTTGAGCACCAACCTCCTGCAAACCAACACTACTGCCATGCCTCCGTATTAGCTCTAATAAAATCCATACGCCCATCAAAACAAAAACCAAAAACCCGAGCTCCTCTGAAAAACCAGACTTGCATTTTTCAAATGCATTGTCATAGCACAGACAAATACCAAATTTCAAGTTCGATAATGGTCCCTTCGAACTCCTCAACATCCCAAAATCGCAGTTCCCAAATTACCTCAGGTTTACTGTTCAATCCTCAAATCACCACTCAGAAACAAGGACCAAGCTTCCCCCATCTATCATCGCACTACCATCAGTAAGCATGAACTCCCTCCCTTAATTCAAGTGCCCACTATCGAACAACCAGATCAATCAACCCAGTTTGAGTTCAATCCAAATCGTATCGCACTCCCTTACAATCCATTGTTTAACAATAATTTGCCAGTTCGTACCAGTTCATCCCTCAGTCAAACGAACCCCATCTAAAATTATCAGTGACAAAATCATGTACCTCGATTTAAGGACGGAATGCCCTTATTCATTTCTTCGAGTTCGGTCGAGCATCAGGGAGCTTTCGTGGTCTTCTATCGCAATCGGCGATATCGATTTATACTTCATTTTTCTTATATATATATATATATATATATTTTTGGATGGTATCTATGGTTTGATTTGGGAAAAAGAATGGAAGATGAAGGCTTGAATTTGTTTTCCTTTTTCCTAGTGGATGGATTTGTGGTCCGCGACTTATTGGAAGGAGAAAAGAGAGATCGAATTTTGTTTCTGGTTTTAGGATGGAGTGACTAACGAAGGGAACGATTGTTTATATAGGCGCGAAGATATCAGGATAAGAGCAACATCTTTCAGATAGGTTGATAGGTAGAGTAGGCTTCAGTGTACCATTTTCTAAAGCTTCATGAAGAAGGAACGCAAATTAAGGGAGGAGATGGTTTTAGCTTACAGTTGCGATAGAAATAGGTCGTCCCCTATTAATTTTGTTTTATTTTGATTTTATTTTTATTTATGGTTGAACTGGTGTGGTTTCACCCCCATTTAAAATATTGCGTGCTATCAAACTCCTATCTGAATGCAACTGTGACGATCCCAAAACCCCGTGACACGGTGTTAAGGATAATCATTGGAATATAACACATTAATCATCATTAGCAGATCACAGATAATAGCATAAACAGAAAATAGAATAATTTACACACATATGACAGCGGAATCATATAGATATCATCACATCAGAGAAGCACAGTACAGGATACAACTTAGTGCATAATGATACATAATCAGTCACCATCGCGTGAGGCGGAATCATACATAAAGAGTACACAAAAGGAATATCAGTCTACATCGCCAATGGCGGAATCATAATATAGATACAATAATGGCGGAGAAAATCCAAGTCAGCACAGTGTAGTCAAGCCTCGCCATGAGCCAAAAGGTGCGTCAGAAACTTGTAACTAGGCTGCCCGTGTGAAAATGAGGGCACCTGGGTTTGCAGGGTGAAACAAACTACGAGTCAGTCATGGGACTGGTATGAGAAATCTACTCAACTTATTAACAACAATAATAATGCAAATCAAAGGACCACGCCCATTTCGCGGAACGGGTTTACTCCAATGAGTGCTAGTGCATGAAATAAAATAAATGATTAAATCAACGCAATGCTTTTTATAAAATGAAGCCATTATAAGACTCAGGTCCCATCACACAATGCAACGCAAGCCGGAGGATAGAGTTTTTACCTTATAATGGCCAAAGATGCTTCATACGAATAAAACAAAAGTGCTTGATATTGTTACTAGTGTATATATGTTTCAAAAGCGATTTCAATCATAAATATCAATCATAGGCGGCACAAATGACCCATACCACTATGTCGCCATACTAGTAATACAATCACGTCCGCATATTTCGTATTGGAAATTGGATTCCTTGATGAGTCGAGGCAAGGGGCAAACTCCTCTCCGTTCGAGACACTCTAGCAAATGTCCCAGGACCCCACTATGATCCTTGGAATCGGCTGGGCCGGTCCTCTCTTACTTTTGAGGATTGGAAATTCCTGAACACACGTTTCCCGGTCCTTACAGACCTATAATCGAGGCGCCTCGCATTCCAACAACCACACAGGTGAAAAGTATATATAATGTCAGGGCTGGTAGGTCACTGACACCACCATAGCTAGAAAGAAACGTCGTGCACTCCCAGCGGTCCGTCTCCCGTTTTTGACTCATACCGAGGTGTGAGGCTCGCGAATTCACGTTATACACAAAGCTGCGTCACACAGACCATGCTTTGATCATCAACCACAAGACTTTGCTTTGCAACAGAAGCCTTGATCATATGCCAGTTAGGCGTGCCACACAGGCAATCCACTCCATGCGACTGATTTCTGTCAATACATAACCTCTGAGCTCGTACGTCTCAGAGAAGGGTGTTAAGCAAGAGAATAAATTCTCTGCCGCCAAACAGATATATATGTAACAGAGATCAATCAACACAGAACAAAATCCAATGTCAAACACATAGTCCATTTACAAGTCCGTTCTGGGTCTGAACGAAACCGGAGGCACCAATTCCTCGCATATCCGTACAATCAACAGTATGTGTGGACGGCTACTACTTCAATTCCTTCATGATAGCTACTCCAATCACGAGCATCAGTAGCGCCCATCCATCCAATGTGGAGATCGTCGGTCTTCAGTCGTCTTCGACTCTTCGACTTCTCAACGTCGATCGATTATTTGAAATGAGATAAACTCGGCCTTTTCAAATAACCCACGTATATTTAGATTTTCAAATCAATTAATCACATGGTTGGACTATTCAACATTCACATTTCAGTTATTTAGTTATAATTTTCATGTCAAATACATTCAACCATCACATATCAAGCAAACACAACAAAATTGGTTTATTTCCACTCTATATCGTCTATAGTACTTTATAACGATATATCGCCATTTTTATTTGATTTAAAACGGCCATATTTAATTAAACGACGTTTCAGGTCGTGTCGATGCACTGGCGCTGCTTTTCACTAATTTTGTTTTACACATATATGAAAATCTAACCGTTGGATCTTCATAAATTTTACATCATTAGGAAGGTCTTTTCAAAACGAATCCAACGGTTTCAGTTTTGGGAAAATCCGACGGTCGGATCTTCCATACTAACCATTTGAAGTTACGATTTCAATTTACGAACTGCAGCGTCGTTATTCGATTTAATTTAATTATATTTATATATATATATAATCGTTTCTGGCGCTGTTTTTCTTCAGTTTTGAATTATACATTCCAGACAATCCAACCGTCGGATCTTCACAAAGTTGGTGCCGTTGGAAAGATATTTCCAAGGCGGACCCAACGGTTGCGGTTTTGGGAAAATCCAATGGTCGGATTTCGCGCACTAGTCGTTTGAAATCACGGTTTCAAAACACGAACTGCACGGCCACGTTTCGTTTTAATTCTATTTATATTTATGTATTTATATAAATATAGTTCATTCAAAAATCCCCATATCGTTTCCACTTCAATTATTTCACTAACGCCTTTAAATTTTGGAAAATTTCGCCATAACCTCCTTTGTACGGGAGGGTCTGGGAAAATTCCCAAATAGCCACACGGGCGTCTCATATCAAAAAGAAAAAGAAAAAGCCAAGCGGCTAGCCAACAGGCTCATAAAATCATCACCCAAACAAAGCGGTAAATGTGTACCTATTTGTCGGGCACAAAATTCTATTTCTCTTCTCTAGCCCCTTTTTGCTTTAACCTGTTCAATAGATATGCA
This sequence comes from Allium sativum, assembly GCA_030737875.1. Lineage (NCBI taxonomy): Eukaryota > Viridiplantae > Streptophyta > Magnoliopsida > Asparagales > Amaryllidaceae > Allium > Allium sativum. The sequence goes on along the minus strand of CM060909.1, from coordinate 669,494,114 downwards.
TGTACATATATACCATTTCTAACATTCATCAATTTCCATTCAATTTCATATTTGATTTGCTTTGGTTTAAAAACACCATTCATTCTAATGTTGCATGCATAGGCTAAAATCATATCATTAGCTAGTTAATGTATATTTCAACTCATGCACGTTTACTTGAACAAGTGGCTATTTTTAACACTTCACATTTCAAAGATGATAATTTTGGTGAACTAAAATAGATTTCAACACATGACTATTTTATTTAGTTCCTATGCATGTTAAAAATAATATTTCTATCACAAATATTTATTTCAACGTCCGCATATCTTTAGCATATCACAAATACGATAAAAATGATATTTTTATCGTTCAAAATATTTATTCTACCAATGGATGGTTTCAACACTTCATAGTTGCAATAAAAATGTAATTTTTATTGTTCGGTCTTTTTATTCAACACATGAACTTTTCCACTACACACACTTCTCAACAAATGAGCATTTCCACACATGGACATTTTATTTATGTTGTTCATATTAGAAAGATGAAATTTTGATTGTTGAAACTATTTATATAAGGCGAATATTTTTCATACTTCGTATATATATAAAAATGTAATTTTTGTTGTTTAAACACTTCATTCATTCACAAATGAATTTAATTTTCACACAACACTTTTCAACACACAGACATTTCCACACACGGATAAAGTTTCAATATATGACTTTAATTTCAACGCATGAAAATAATTTCAACATATGAAAATAATTCTAACACACAAAGATTATTCAAAATTTCGGCAGCATAACGGCATGGTAGTTAAAACCGACACCGTCCCTAGTACAGCTCCTCGCTCTACCTTAAAACCTCACGGTTTTTGACAATGGGGATTCATGCATCTAATTCGCACGCAGGCAGCATGTTTATTTTTATTCCCACAAATATTTTCAATTGATTTCAATCACCAATGGGTATTTTTCAACCACAACCAAACAATATCAACCACAAACAATTATTCAACCATTCGTATTTTTCATCCAATATTTCACACCAATTCACCACAATAAATATCGTCCATGGATTGTGGACGAGGGGAGTATATATATATATATTTGCTATATTTCACTAGCATTTCAACACATATATCACTTATTCTATGCATGTAAAAATTCATACTTCGCCTATATAGCTTACACTACGCATGTACATAAGGTATACAACACGTATGTAATTTATATTTCGCTTATATAAATTATACACGACATTTTCCATTCAATTTCACGTTAATTTAGATTTCTCACCTTGGTTTTCTGAGCGCTAAAAATCGATACGATGTCAGAAAAATCCGCAGCTTCTTCTATTGGGTAGAGAGCTTCCTTGCGGTCTCGATGTTTCCTGTTTCATCGAATTTCGCCAACACACCAAAAAGATATGATTTTTCAAAGTGTAAAGATCAAAGAAAAACTCACTTTCACGAAGCTTCAAAACTAGGTTTACAGTTTTCGCGAGAACCGGGGCACGAGGGGACGATCAGGGAGTTGGACGTGGAAGAGCTTCGAGAGGGCTACAGGCGCGCGGCGGTTTGGTGGCATTCGGTGGTCCAGATCGGCGGCGACGGCGGTTTAAAGGTCGGAACTTTGGAAGGGGATATCTCGACGTAGAAGCAACGATAGGGGGAGCTCCTTATATGGATTTAAAGAGGGAAAGGAGAACTACAAAAAGTTGAACTGGGGGAGGAGCTAATTCGGGTTGTGGCGATCGGAAATCTCCAGGGAAGGGGGGAAAGCTTTCCGTCGTCGATGTCGGGGTCGGGAGGGGGGGTTTCTGATATTTTTTATTTATTTATGATTGGAGAAATATGACTGGCCGAGGACTATATTAAATTTTTAAATAGTGTTTTCTCAAACGAACTCCTTTTTAAACCCAGCGACTGTCGCCCCTAGCTAAAAACCCCATTCCGGACACAATGGGATATGTTTTGTAGGCCAATTCGACTGTTACAGTCAGTTATTTTTCAAATTAAAGTATAAAACATTTAATTTTTAACTCTGAACGCACATTTCAATTTGCCAGGGCCACAAACTGATTCGAAAAATTCCAGAAAAATAAATCTAGCTATGTTTTGACGCTACGGTCCCAAAAAAACTAGTTTCGTCGAATTCTGAGGTCGTTTGAAAAATGGCCATTTTCTGGTCGATCCATTTTAACAGAAATCGACCAAACACATTTTCTTTTGCTACGCTCACATACTAGCTTCAAAAATTATGAAATTTTAAACCTAGTAATCTTTTGACATCCTGGACCCAACAAAAGTGGTTTCGTCGAATTCCGAGGTCGTATGCAAAATATCAATTTTCCAGGCCTATATATTCTATATACCGACTCTTCTGAAAATTCATTCGGCCATAACTTTTGATTCCTGTTATGAAACTTCGATTTTTCAGATTCGTTAGAAAGGTATTGACTAACAGATTTAAATATTTTTGGTTTCGCTAAAATCCGTTATATTTTCCACCCTGCATAGTCGGTCAAAGTTTGAATTCAAATTTTCAAACTGACTCACTATTCCTAATTCACTATTTTATTGAAATATTCTATTTCAATTGTTCAAATTCCTTTGAAATAATCAATTTAAAAATTTTAAATTGGCTCGTATTTTCCGGGTTATTACAATCTCCCCTACTTAAAACTTTTCGTCCTCGAAAAGGAAACAACAGTAAAGTAGGAAATAAAATGTAAATGCAAAGTATTGTAAAGGTACCTTGCACCGGAGTTAGTCAGAGATATCCACTCTGCATTTGGGGTAAGCTTGCTTAATGCTTTCCTCAGTTTCCCAAGTACAGTCTCTAGGATCACTGCTTCACTGCACTTTAACTAAATGAACCTTTTTGCTTCTGAGTTCTCTAGTTTCTTTGCCAACAATCTTTAATGGCTCTCTTCTGAGTGCTAATTCTGGAGTTATCTCCACATCCCGTTGCGCTGCTTCTTCTACAACAAGATCTGGATCATGCACATGTCTCCTAAGTTGAGATACGTGAAAAACATTGTGCACTCCAGGCAACCAATCTGGTAATTGAACCCTATAAGCAAGAGTTCCAATTCGCTCAAGTATAGGAAAGGGACCAATAAATCTCGGAGCCAACTTCCCAGTCTTGCCAAATCTGATTACTCCTCTCATCGGAGAAACCTTTAAAATAAACATGTTCACCAACAGCAAATGTCAAATCTCTTCTTCTAGAGTCTGCATAACTTTTCTGTCGGCTTTGGGCGGTTTTCAATCGCTTCTTGATGAAGTCCACTTTATCAGATGCTTCTCTAATCATATCGGGTCCTAGTACAAGTCTGTTGCCAGGTTCTACCCAACATGCTGGAGATCTACAGGGTCTGCCATATAATGCTTCAAATGGTGACATTCTCAAACTTGCTTGATAGCTATTGTTATATCAGAATTCTGCCAAATCCAAATGATCTTCCCATGACCCACCAAAATCGATTATACAAGCCCGCAATAAATCTTCTAGAATTCTATTCACCCGCTCAGTTTGGCCATCTGTTTGAGGGTGATAAGTGGTGCTCATATTCAGTTTTGTTCCCAATTCTGTCTGGAAAGCCTCCCAGAACTTGCTAGTAAATAGGGGATCTCTATCACTGACTATGCTGATGGGAATTCCATGCAGCTTAACAATTTCTCTGAAATATATCTGTGCTAGACTTTGGGCAGTTTTATTGGATCTGACAGGTATAAAATGGGCAGTCTTCGTGAAGCGATCTACGATTACCCAAATGTTGTCATTACCTTTCTTGGTTCGCGGCAAACCATCTATGAAATCCATGGAAATCTGTTCCCATTTCCAGCCTGGGACTTCCAACGGTTGCAATAATCCAGCTAGCTTCTGCTGCTCACTCTTGACCAATTGACAAGTAGGACATCTACTGACATACAAAGAAATATCCCTTTTCATTGCCTTCCACCAGAAAGTGCGTTTGATATCGTTGTACATTTTACTCACCCCAGGATGGATGCAAAATTTGGATTTATGGCATTCGTCCAGCACTTCTCTTTTAAGCTCGGGAATGTCGGGAACACATATTCTTCTATTCAGCCTCAGAACTCCCTCACTATCCACAAGGAAACTGGAGCCTTCACCCCTTTGAATCCTTTTTACCATCTCTTTCACAAAATTGTCACTTTTCTGAAGAACAGATATCCTATCAATCAATCCAGGTGTAATTATAAGATTGGCAATGATTGTGGTTTTTCTACTAAGTGCATCCGCTACAACGTTAGCCTTTCCCGGCGTATACAGGATATCAAGATCATACGCTGCAAGAAATTCTAGCCAACGCTGCTGTCTCAGATTCAGATCTTTCTGGGTATATAAATACTTCAACGATTGATGACCTGTGTACAGTATAAACTTCTCACCCAATAAATAATGCCTCCAGATTTTCAAGGCAAATACGATGGCTAGCAACTCAAGATCATGAGTCACATAATTCTTCTCATGCGGTTTCAGTTGGCGGCTTGCATAAGAGACTACTTGGCCTCTCTGCATTAACACTGCACCAAGACCTCTAATAGAAGCATCTGTCCAAACCGTTAAATCTTGATTGCCATCAATAATAGTTAACACTGGAGCGGTGGTCAGCTTCGATTTCAATTCCTGGAAAGCTTCTTCACAGTCGGAAGTCCACTTAAACTTCTCGTGTTTCTTTGTGAGCTTCGTTAATGGACCGGATATCTTCGAAAAATCCTTAACGAACTTTCGATAATAACTAGCCAACCCCATAAAACTTCTAACTTCTGTGGGAGTAGTGGGTTGTTTCCAGTCTTGAATCGCTGTTATTTTGCTTGGGTCAACAGAAATTCCTTTCTCTGACACGACATGGCCAAGAAATTTAACTTCTTCTTGCCAGAAGACACATTTAGAGAATTTGGCTTTGAAGACGTTCTTCCTTAGAATCTCCAATACTTGTTCTAAGTGTTTTTCATGCTCGGGTTTTGATTTGGAGTAGATTAAAATATCATCGATGAAGACGAGGACAAATTTATTCAGAATTCCCCTAAACACTCTATTCATTAGATCGACAAAGTATGCTGGAGCATTGCATAGGCCAAACGGCATTACTAACCATTCATAGAATATGTCTGGACCTCTGAAAGCGGTCAAAGGAACACACTCTTCTGCTATTCTCAATTGATGGAAACCTGTAGCTAGGTCCATTCGGGAAAATACTTTCGCCCCATTCAATTGGTCTAGCAAATCATCAATGCGGGGTAATGGATATTTATTTTTAAGCGTTTGTTTGTTGAGGTCTCGGTAATCAACACATAATCTAAGAGTACCGTCTGACTTCGGGACAAACACAACGGCTGCACCCCAATTAGAAAAACTAGGTCTGATTAGACCCTTCCACAACAGTTGACGAGTTTGATCGCCTAATTCTTCTTTTTCTTTCGGAGTCATTCTACGAATTGGATGCACCACTAGTCTGGCATTGGGCATTAGATCGATTCGGAATTCTATTTCTCTTTGCGGAGGTAAGTTTTCAACTTCTTCAAACACATCCGCAAAGTTTCTAACAATCGGAATCTTTTCCAGGGAAGTGGGGATAAGTTCTAATGCTGACCAAAATTCTTCTCTATTCTGATTCGAACCATGACAGGGAATCGTAATATATCCAAGCTTCGTTCGAATTTTAACGATTCTTTCCGCACAATTCACTTCGGCTTCATATTTCGTTAACCAATCCAGCCCGAGAATAATATCGAATTCGGGGAAATCCATAACGATTAAATCAAAAGGAAACTTGTATCGAGAAAAAGAAGTAGGAACTTTACAATATGAACCTAGAGTAATAGGACCCCCTATCGGGTTATGAACTTCAACCGATTCTTTGAGCTTTCGCTGTTTTAACTTTAATTTGTGCACTGTGTTTCTAGCAATAAAACTACGCGATGCACCTGTGTCAAACAATACAGAAACAGGAATATTTTTAATTGTAAGGGTATCTCCCAAAACATCGGGTTTACCTGCTCCATCGGAAGCAGCTGGCGGGCTAGACCTGTCATAGATATGAGCTACTGTAGCTTTCTTCAGCAAAGGACAGTCTTTGACCAGATGATTGGTCTTGCGACAATTGAAGCACGAGCGAGGGTTCTGAGAGCCTTGGCTCGAGCCTTGAGAATTCGTTTTCTGCCTCTTCGGAGCTATGCAGACGTTTGAGTAGTGCCCCGGCTTACCACAATTAAAGCAATTTCCTCTTGGCGGCTTGCCAGTCTGAGGTTTTGAAGATGCTGCTTGGCTTGACTCGCCCTGATTTACAGCAGGCTTGCGCTTGTTTCCGGCTTGGCTTCTGGCGCGATCCTGATCCAGATGCCTTTGATCAAGGTCTTCATAGTTGCATGTCATTTCCACCAGCTCGTTGAATTCCAGCTTGACATGGGCCATGGCTCTATCATGATATTGTCGTCTTAGTCCAAGGATAAACCTCTTATTTTTAGATTTTGAGGTAGCAACGAGCTCTGGAGCATAGGGCGACAACATTGTAAATTTGTTCAGATAATCTTGCACGGAAAGATCCCCTTGCTGGAGATTGGCGAAGTCATCGTGCATTCTTTCTAGAGCTTGTTCTGGGACATATTTCTCCTTGAAGAGTTCTTTAAATCCATCCCATGTTCTTCTAGCTTCTCTATTCCCGGCGGTAAGAGATTCCTACCATAATTCAGCTTGTTCCTGCATAAGCCAGGCGCCCATAATAGCTTTGTCTTCGTCTCCAAGCCTTAGGCCTTCAAGAATTTCCTCGCATGTTTTGAGCCATGCAAGGGCCTCTATTACGGTGCCAGTTCCCAAGAAGATCTTGCCTCCTAAGATCTTATATCTCTTAGCTACACGGTCAAGCTCGAAGTATTGAGCTGTCGGAGGTTGTATCAAAGGTCCTTCTTGAGCTGGGATTTCTCCCCTTCCTCGGCCTCGGCCGGCACGGCCTCCTCTAGCGGCGGCTGCTCTGGTAGCCATTTTCAAATTCTGTATAAGCAACGAAAAAAAGTCAGCTAACAGAAATGATAGTCTATTGCATAGTTAAGCAGAAATTCTACGGAAAGATAACGATGGACTAATCAATTGTTTTTGCTATTCTGCTAGGCTCATTCTAGGACTTTGCTAGTCCTATCTCTAATGAGCGACTCGCCTTAGAATACTACTGATTCTATTTTGACAAAGTGTTTAATGTGTTAGACTCCAGAACTAAGGTTAACCAAAGCTCTGATACCAGCTGTGACGATCCCAAAACCCCGTGACACGGTGTTAAGGATAATCATTGGAATATAACACATTAATCATCATTAGCAGATCACAGATAATAGCATAAATAGAAAATAGAATAATTTACACACATATGACAGCGGAATCATATAGATATCATCACATCAGAGAAGCACAGTACATGATACAACTTAGTGCATAATGATACATAATCAGTCACCATCGCCTGAGGTGGAATCATACATAAAGAGTACACAAAAGGAATATCAGTCTACATCGCCAATGGCGGAATCATAATATAGATACAATAATGGCGGAGAAAATCCAAGTCAGCACAGTGTAGTCAAGCCTCGCCATGAGCCAAAAGGTGCGTCAGAAACCTGTAACTAGGCTGCCCGTGTGAAAATGAGGGCACCTGGGTTTGCAGGGTGAAACAAACTACGAATCAGTCATGGGACTGGTATGAGAAATCTACTCAACTTATTAACAACAATAATAATGCAAATCAAAGGACCACGCCCATTTCGCGGAACGGGTTTACTCCAATGAGTGCTAGTGCATGAAATAAAATAAATGATTAAATCAACGCAATGCTTTTTATAAAATGAAGCCATTATAAGACTCAGGTCCCATCACACAATGCAACGCAAGCCGGAGGATAGAGTTTTTACCTTATAATGGCCAAAGATGCTTCATACGAATAAAACAAAAGTGCTTGATATTGTTACTAGTGTATATATGTTTCAAAAGCGATTTCAATCATAAATATCAATCATAGGCGGCACAAATGACCCATACCACTATGTCGCCATACTAGTAATACAATCACGTCCGCATATTTCGTATTGGAAATTGGATTCCTTGATGAGTCGAGGCAAGGGGCAAGCTCCTCTCCGTTCGAGACACTCTAGCAAATGTCCCAGGACCCCACTATGATCCTTGGAATCGGCTGGGCCGGTCCTCTCTTACTTTTGAGGATTGGAAATTCCTGAACACACGTTTCCCGGTCCTTACAGACCTATAATCGAGGCGCCTCGCATTCCAACAACCACACAGGTGAAAAGTATATATAATGTCAGGGCTGGTAGGTCACTGACACCACCATAGCTAGAAAGAAACGTCGTGCACTCCCAGCGGTCTGTCTCCCGTTTTTGACTCATACCGAGGTGTGAGGCTCGCGAATTCACGTTATACACAAAGCTACGTCACACAGACCATGCTTTGATCATCAAGCACAAGACTTTGCTTTGCAACAGAAGCCTTGATCATATGCCAGTTAGGCATGCCACACAGGAAATCCACTCCATGCGACTGATTTCTGTCAATACATAACCTCTGAGGTCGTACGTCTCAGAGAAGGGTGTTAAGCAAGAGAATAAATTCTCTGCCGCCAAACAGATATATATGTAACAGAGATCAATCAACACAGAACAAAATCCAATGACAGACACACAGTCCATTTACAAGTCCGTTCTGGGTCTGAATGAAACCGGAGGCACCAATTCCTCGCATATCCGTACAATCAACAGTATGTGTGGACGGCTACTACTTCAATTCCTTCATGGTAGCTACTCCAATCACGAGCATCAGTAGCACCCATCCATCCAATGTGGAGATCGTCGGTTTTCAGTCGTCTTCGACTCTTCGACTTCTCAACGTCGATCGATTATTTGAAATGAGATAAACTCGGCCTTTTCAAATAACCCACGTATATTTAGATTTTCAAATCAATTAATCACATGGTTGGACTATTCAACATTCACATTTCAGTTATTTAGTTATAATTTTCATGTCAAATACATTCAACCATCACATATCAAGCAAACACAACAAAATTGGTTTATTTCCACTCTATATCGTCTATAGTACTTTATAACGATATATCGCCATTTTTATTTGATTTAAAACGGCCATATTTAATTAAACGACGTTTCAGGTCGTGTCGATGCACTGGCGCTGCTTTTCACTAATTTTGTTTTACACATATATGAAAATCTAACCGTTGGATCTTCACAAATTTTACATCATTAGGAAGGTCTTTTCAAAACGAATCCAACGGTTTCAGTTTTGGGAAAATCCGACGGTCGGATCTTCCATACTAACCATTTGAAGTTACGATTTCAATTTACGAACTGCAGCGTCGTTATTCGATTTAATTTAATTATATTTATATATATATATATATAAATATAATCGTTTCTGGCGCTGTTTTTCTTCAGTTTTGAATTAAACATTCCAGACAATCCAACCGTCGGATCTTCACAAAGTTGGTGCCGTTGGAAAGATATTTCCAAGGCGGACCCAACGGTTGCGGTTTTGGGAAAATCCAATGGTCGGATTTCGCGCACTAGTCGTTTGAAATCACGGTTTCAAAACACGAACTGCACGGCCACGTTTCGTTTTAATTCTATTTATATTTATGTATTTATATAAATATAGTTCATTCAAAAATCCCCATATCGTTTCCACTTCAATTATTTCACTAACGCCTTTAAATTTTGGAAAATTTCGCCATAACCTCCTTTGTACGGGGGGGTCTGGGAAAATTCCCAAATAGCCACACGGGCGTCTCATATCAAAAAGAAAAAGAAAAAGCCAAGCGGCTAGCCAACAGGCTCATAAAATCATCACCCAAACAAAGCGGTAAATGTGTACCTATTTGTCGGGCACAAAATTCTATTTCTCTTCGCTAGCCCCTTTTTGCTTTAACCTGTTCAATAGATATGCATGTACATATATACCATTTCTAACATTCATCAATTTCCATTCAATTTCATATTTGATTTGCTTTGGTTTAAAAACACCATTCATTCTAATGTTGCATGCATAGGCTAAAATCATATCATTAGCTAGTTAATGTATATTTCAACTCATGCACGTTTATTTGAACAAGTGGCTATTTTTAACACTTCACATTTCAAAGATGATAATTTTGGCGAACTAAAATAGATTTCAACACATGACTATTTTATTTAGTTCCTATGCATGTTAAAAATAATATTTCTATCACAAATATTTATTTCAACGTCCGCATATCTTTAGCATATCACAAATATGATAAAAATGATATTTTTATCGTTCAAAATATTTATTCTACCAATGGATGGTTTCAACACTTCATAGTTGCAATAAAAATGTAATTTTTATTGTTCGATCTTTTTATTCAACACATGAACTTTTCCACTACACACACTTCTCAACAAATGAGCATTTCCACACATGGACATTTTATTTATGTTGTTCATATTAGAAAGATGAAATTTTGATTGTTGAAACTATTTATATAAGGCGAATATTTTTCATACTTCGTATATATATAAAAATGTAATTTTTGTTGTTTAAACACTTCATTCATTCACAAATGAATTTAATTTTCACACAACACTTTTCAACACACAGACATTTCCACACATGGATAAAGTTTCAATATATGACTTTAATTTCAACGCATGAAAATAATTTCAACATATGAAAATAATTCTAACACACAAAGATTATTCAAAATTTCGGCAGCATAACGGCAGGGTAGTTAAAACCGGCACCATCCCTAGTACGGCTCCTCGCTCTACCTTAAAACCTCGCGGTTTTTGACAATGGGGATTCATGCATCTAATTCGCACGCAGGCGGCATGTTTATTTTTATTCCCACAAATATTTTCAATTGATTTCAATCACCAATGGGTATTTTTCAACCACAACCAAACAATATCAACCACAAACAATTATTCAACCATTCATATTTTTCATCCAATATTTCACACCAATTCACCACAATAAATATCGTCCATGGTTTGTGGACGAGGGGAGTATATATATATATATATATTTATATTTATATATATATATATATATATATATTTGCTATATTTCACTAGCATTTCAACACATATATCACTTATTCTATGCATGTAAAAATTCATACTTCGCTTATATAGCTTACACTATGCATGTACATGAGGTATACAACATGTATGTAATTTATATTTCGCTTATATAAATTATACACGACATTTTCCATTCAATTTCACGTTAATTTAGATTTCTCACCTTGGTTTTCTGAGCGCTAAAAATCGATACGATGTCAGAAAAATCCGCAGCTTCTTCTATTGGGTAGAGAGCTTCCTTGCGGTCTCGATGTTTCCTGTTTCATCGAATTTCGTCAACACACCAAAAAGATATGATTTTTCAAAGTGTAAAGATCAAAGAAAAACTCACTTTCACGAAGCTTCAAAACTAGGTTTACAGTTTTCGCGAGAACCGGGGCACGAGGGGACGATCAGGGAGTTGGACGTGGAAGAGCTTCGAGAGGGCTACAGGCGCGCGGCGGTTTGGTGGCGTTCGGTGGTCCAGATCGGAGGCGGCGGCGGCGGCGGTTTAAAGGTCGGAACTTTGGAAGGGGATATCTCGACGTAGAAGCAACGATAGGGGGAGCTCCTTATATGGATTTGAAGAGGGGAAGGAGAACTACAAAAAGTTGAACTGGGGGAGGAGCTAATTCGGTCTGTGGCGATCGGAAATCGCCAGGGAAGGGGGGAAAAGCTTTCCGTCGTCGATGTCGGGGTCGGGGGGGGGGGGGTTTCTGATATATTTTTTTATTATTTATGAATGGAGAAATATGATTGGCCGAGGACTATATTAAATTTTTAAATAGTGTTTTCTCAAACGAACTCCTTTTTAAACCCAACGACTGTCGCCCCTAGCTAAATACCCCCATTCCGGACACAATGGGATATGTTTCGTAGGCCAATTCGACTGTTACAGTCAGTTATTTTTCAAATTAAAGTATAAAACATTTAATTTTTAACTCTGAACGCACATTTCAATTTGCCAGGGCCACAAACTGATTCGAAAAATTCCAGAAAAATAAATCTAGCTATGTTTTGACGCTACGGTCCCAACAAAACAAGTTTCGTCGAATTCTAAGGTCGTTTGAAAAATGGCCATTTTCTGGTCGATCCATTTTAACAGAAATCGACCAAACACATTTTCTTTTGCTACGCTCACATACTAGCTTCACAAATTATGAAATTTGAAACCTAGCAATAGTTTGACATCCCGGACCCAACAAAAGTGGTTTCGTCGAATTCCGAGGTCGTATGCAAAATATCAATTTTCCAGGCCTATATATTCTATATACCGACTCTTCTGAAAATTCATTCGGCCATAACTTTTGATTCCCGTTATGAAACTTCGATTTTTCAGATTCGTTAGAAAGGTATTGACTAACAGTTTAAATATTTTTGGTTTCGCTAAAATCCGTTATATTTTCCACCCTGCATAGTCGGTCAAAGTTTGAATTCAAATTTTCAAACTGACTCACTATTCCTAATTCACTATTTTATTGAAATATTCTATTTCAATTGTTCAAATTCCTTTGAAATAATCAATTTAAAATTTTTAAATTGGCTCGTATTTTCCGGGTTATTACAACAACGAATGACATTTCTAGGGTTCTAGCACTATTCTGAACACATCGGAACGTGATTCGTAGTCTAATTCGACCATATCAAGAAGTTATACAATTAAATTTATGATTTAACATTAAATTTGATTTAATATAAATTGATTCAAATAAATTATTATTATCAGATAAATATACACAAACTGAATTATATAAAATTTCCAAAATAAATTAATTTGAAATCTTAAACTCGATATTTCATTTCACGTTAAATCAATATTAAATTGGATTAAAATCGATTTATTAAATTAAATAAATCATTATGGTTTATATACGATTCTGCAATGACTATTTGAAATTTTTATTTAGCTATAACTAACAATATAGAATATGAAATCTTGATTTTTCTCTTTTATTACAAAAATATAATTCAACCGATTAGAATATTTCTTGTTTCGGTGAATTCCGATTTATAACAGATTCTGTACACTCAGTTGAAGTTCAAATCGAAAATTACGAACTACCGCGCCATTCCGAGCTTGTTTATATTATATATATGTTTATACGTTTCAAACTTCGTTTTAATTAATATAAAAATCCATTTATATTACTAATTCAATATTTAAACCGATTTAAATATCAAAACTGAAGCAATCAAAAATACGGGACGTTACATTTATTTTTTAAGTTGTAAATACTATGAAAGTGTAACATCCCAAAAATTTCAGTATATTTGAATTCCAATTTAAATTAAATAAATTGTAATATATTAAGAAAAATCAAATTTTTGTTGGATTTAAATGTTGGTAATTATGTGAAGTTAGTATAAATAGAGTTTCAGATTTTAGTTCTATTTAATAAGACTATGATTTGAATTTAATATTTAAATAATTAAATTTAATCTGAGTGGTTAATTTAAAGGTAGAATTCAAATTTAAATTAAAAATGGTGAAATTCTAAGTTGTGAATAATAATTGGAATTCAAAGCAGAAATTTTAAATAACCAAACTTGAGAACTTAGAATTTGTGGAATCCATTTATAAACTTTATTCAAGTTATAATTTGAGTTAAGTGGGATTTTGAAATATTTAAGTTAAAAAGGAATTCAGATTGAATTGTTAAACAATGGATTTTTATTAGTTTAAATTTGATTTGAAATGCAAAATTTCAAATTTGAAATATAATCAAATATGGAACTTAAAATTTGTGAAATAAGTTTATAGAATTTATTTAAGCTATAATTTGGTTTAAATTTGAATTTATAAATATTTAAATTTGAATTTAAAGCAGTTAATCGAATAATTGAATATTTATTTAATTAATTTACTGTAGAATTTAACGGTTTTGACGACTGTCTCGGAATTCGACGAAACTGGCACCATCGGAACCGGAACGATGAATTATGCTAAGAGTCCAATTTGCGTTGAAATCCGACTTACCGGTTGACCGTACGAGAGAAGTTGTGAGCGAGATCCTTGTAAGCTGATAATAGGGTGTTTATCTGAGTTGGGCCTCCTTTTGCATATAAATAAATTCCACCTCCTTCCTTCAGCCCATTCTCTATTTCCCATGCTGCCCTCCATCAAATTTCATCGTTAATGGCAGAAATAAAATTTAAATCATAATTCCAAAACAAAAATTCACCTCAAATTAAAATCTCTCAAAACCCTATCATATTATATACCAAATCGAAGAGCTCGACGATACGAACTCGCGGGTGGTCTCAGATCTGACATGCAGTGAAAGATGTGGCCGGAAATCGCGGTCAAAGCTCAGAATATTCGGAACCCTAAAGCAAATTTTGGGGGTTTTTGATTCGGGATGAAATCGCGAAATCGGGGGACTGGGTATTGATGAGAGGAAGCATACGAATTCATTGATGGTGTTCGTTGGTTTTATTGTGGTATAGATCGTTGGATTTTCACGTTTTAGGGTCTAAAACCCGGTTTCGTTCATGGGTTCGCTGCGACGGAGGAGGACATCCGGGCTGTCGGGATTGGTAGGGGAGGTGCGCCTCGGTCAGGCGAGAAGGTGGGAGGCGGTCTTGGGTTGAACGATGGTCGGAGTAGGGAGTATTGGATGGTCAAAGTCGGCGGAATATGGGTTTCAACGTCGATTCACTGTAGCGGTTCGAAGAGGAGCGGGAAAGGGGTGCTGACGTGTCCGTATATGATTGGGTGAGGAAGATATTTTATTTATTTTTATTTCTAATATATTCAAAATTTTCAAATGCTAAAACGTGAATAACTTTTACATACGGACTCGGATTTGGACGCGGTTTGTTGCGTTGGGATCGTGGCGGAATTGCGGACGTTTTGGCACTAACCTGGCTGCATTTAGAGACCGTGAAATTTTGGGCTATGGTTGGACGTTCGATCCACCAAGGACCCAAAGGTGAGTAGTTTTCTCACTCACGAAATACTGAATTATTCCCATACTTATTGAATTAAATTATGAAATAAGTTTGGTTGCATGGTTGCATTGGATTGTTGATGTGTTGTTTAAATTTGACATGCAAGTGTGTTAACATGCAATCTAAGTAAATGATTAGTTATTTAATTTAATTTAAATCTCTAGTTGAAATTCGAACCCTTGTTAATCCTGGAACAGTTAATGCTGATCAGTTGAATGAAATGATGTGATGGATGTTTGGTCGAATTTTATTACTGTTGATATTGACACTGCTTATGCCCATATTCAGTATATCGTATTGCATGTTGGTTTTGACGATAGATCTCATTTGTACCCTTGATGTTGCGGGCATCTAATGAACCCGGGATTTATCGATAAAAATGAATTAAGAACACAGAGTGAAATGATAAATCTCTGTGACCCTGATTTGGATTGAAATGATAGATCCATCCCTGAAATATCGAGAAATTTAATATTAAACCACTTGGCCATTGGATAGATAATTATATACAGACATCGGTTGGTTAAATGATTTTAATATTGAAATTTTATTTGATAGAATTTCATTTAAAAGAATGTGTCGATACTCGATTTTAAATTCTTTAAAGATTCTGAACTGGGATGGTGATTAAAAGGGTTGAAGGAATTTTCCAAACCAAAATAGAAATATTTAAATTGGGGTTTGAATATGAATTGAAAACTTTCCAGAATAAGAGTTGGATTAGAAGTAAGAAAAATTTCTTATGGAAATCAAATTTTGGGGAATTTAGAAATCAAGGGTATCTGAGTTGTTTTAACTCAGTTGGAATATATATATCTCGGAACTCTTGAAATCAAGTAGTTGTTTGAACGAGTTTGAAACGAGATAGGGAATTTAATGAACTCCGTTGAGACCGGAGGATAAATTCAAGTATTTGGAATTTGGAAGGAAGAAAGGATTTGATTTGAGGAATTTATTTTTAATTATTTATGCTTTGATTCTAAATGATTATTCTAGCTTTAAAACTATTAATTACCTTTACTTACTACTATTGTATTTAAATAATTTCCTTATAATTCATTTTCAAAGGTTTCTAGTAAATCTTATTTTGAGTGTATATATAATGTTTAAATTACTAATTTATCTTAACTATTATATTCTATATATACATCTATATATATTTATTATATAAAAATTCATTATTATTATTATTATTATTATTATTATTATATGAACATTTAGTTTACAAGTATTTTCTCAAATTTTAAATTTTTCCGAATGGAAATGCTTGAGTTTGAACCACTGGTTCAAATGGAGTTGAGATGAGAATCCGAGATAATTGGAAACCTTTGAGGTAAATTATATTCTATTTGAATATTTCGTTTTGGGAATATTATATGATTATAATATAATGGTATAGGATATATTCTAATTTAGAATAAAATCGGCTTGGGATGATTTATGATATTTTGATATGAAGTTTTATTTTAATTGAATATAAATTGGTTCGAAACAAAATATGATGTTTTGATATGAAAGCGAACCTTTCAAATATAAAAGAACCGACCGATGTGAAAGATGTAAGCGTTGGTTGTTAAAGAGACCGGAGTCGACATAAGGCATACTCTCTGTCAGTGTCGATACCACTTTGACAACTGTGAACGTTATGACGTATCCAGAACGAGTATGATGACTTGGAGGCGATTATTGAATCGAAGAACATGATCGATGACGAAATAGCCCTGACCTTCAGAATTGAAATGACTAAAACAGGAGCTATACCGTGACTAATTGAGGTAGCACCTTTGATCGGACTCCCTCCTTCGATACTATTTCTATGACTATGATGATAATGATGATTTGGGCCCATTTATGACTTTGGGGGTGTGTTCCGAGGTGGGCGGTAGTGGCTGCTATGCGTTACCACCGGTCCGGGAGTGCAATTGGTAGAATCCTACCCTGGGCATTGCCTCGAGTGCCTTGTCATATATATCCATATCGAGCCCCATACGATTTTTGATTTGTATCGTACCTATGGAGTGCCTCTGATGCCATCGTTTACGGTGGTTTTACGGTACTGTATAGACTGCGGTATTATAAACGGCGTAAGGGTAAAAATGTAATCCCGCTTACGCTATTTTCAGTATTTATACTTTACTGAATAGACATTATAATAATAGCGTATTATTATATAGATATTAGTTTAACGGATCCTCGAGAGATGGAAAAATCCCGTAACATCTCTTGAGTTACTGCACTCATGATACTGATGTTATTTCGTATCTTGATTTGACTAATATGAGATGATTTAGTGCTGATCCGAGTGTTTGTTGTGTTTTCTTTTATGCAATACGCTCGGGTCAGCAGACGTTGCAGTTACCGAAGATGACTGTGCTTTGGAGATCGAAGACGAAGATTTGGTATATCTGTTATCTATACATATGTTTATCCGCTGCATTATTTTTCCGCTGCTTATTATGTACATCTGTATATGTGTAACTCTGATATTCATTTGAATGTTATAACCAATGTATATATTTCAACTGCTTTAACTGCTATTTATTTATTATATGTTGTCCTTCCGCTGTGAGATTCTGTGATTTTATTTTTCCTTCTTTCTTTCTTTTTCTTCTTTTTCCCAATAACTACCTGCATTTGCGATTTGTTTAGGTCGACATGTGGGGTTTATTATCGATTTGAACGGTCAAAAATATGGGTCGTTACATTTGGTATCAGAGCGATGGTTAGCGATAACCTTGGCTCTGTTGGGAATTAACTCATTAGAGATAGGGTTAGTAGTGCCCTAGAATGAGTTTGAGTGATATGAGAGAGCGTACTTGTGTTTTGATATAAAAATAGTTTTATTGTGTTGGCTTGTTCTGTTGAATATTTATGGGTTCTGGTCGATATATGGGACGCCATCATATCGATAGGAATTTATAAACAATCGAACAGGATAGATCGACATAATATGGTTTTCGTTCATATTTTAAATATTTATATATCAAATATAATGTTGGTTCAAGTATATGTGAAATCGTTTTAGTAGGTGGTAATTTTAAGCTATTACCTAATATGGTTGATTCGATAATAAATTTTATAAGGAAAATTCAAATGATCTATGAGAACAATTTGAAAATGAAGTGATATCCAAAATAAATTGGGTGAGAAAGATCGAGATTTAAATATAAATGAACTTGAAACTTGATCCTGGGGTATCTTTGGAAATAGTTGCCAAAGTTTTAAACAATACTATATTTTAGGTATGATCGAAAAGAAATGGTTTTAAAGATTATTCAAAGTGGTATAATCCCTCCTTGGACCTTAGAAACGATGTCGGTAATGAGTGCACACATTATCGATGTTACTCCGAAGAGTCTAAGTGGGGGAGAGACCACTCAATGATTATTATAATCAGTTTTGACAAAGGATTTTGGATTTGACTCCATGTAGTATAAATTTCATATAAAGGTATTAATATATAATATTGGAAGGATGAATTTGAATTTTTAACCAGAATTTAAATTTTTGAGTTCTTTGATGACCAAAGATTTGGTTTTAAAATGGTATATGGTAAGTTTTTTTTTTCATATAAATTATATATGTATGTTATTTTAAACTTGATTTGAAATCCGGAATAGAGTATTGAGTTTACCTCAACTAATAACAACTATAAATCTATTTAAAGCGAAATTTGAATTCGAGATTTATAAAAATTTATATTACGAGCCTGAAATGGCGCGGTAGTTTGAAAATTCGATTTCTAACTTTGAATAAATATATAAAATTCAATATAAGTCGGAATTGGATAAAACGAGAAACTCTAGGATCGAATTGACCATATCTTTCTAATGAATGTAAGAAATTTAGTTTTCACTTTATAAATGGTAAGTTATGACTAAATTAAAATTTAGAAATAGCGCTATGGAATTTATATATATTTTATTAATATATAAGCTCTTCAAGATAGAAATTTACAAACGGCTTCCAGAGTTCGATGGATTCAAATTTAAGGAAATCAACTTAAGGGATTTAATGAGTTGTTTAGAATTCATGTGAATGGTTAGATTTAGTGAGAACAATTTGATTTGTGCTAGCGACTAATGTTATGTAAGTTAAGGAAGCTGAATAAACAGGATGAATAGAATGATTTATATAAACCACAGCGAACCTTAATCCATTTATATGGATTCGAAGTTAAACAAATCGAGCGAGCAAGTGAAATAAACTGAAAGTTAAAATATGGAATTTATATATATGTAGTTATATATAATTTATTAATATATACATATATAAGCTTAAAAGTGGAAATCATGCAAACGGTTTCCGAATTTGATGAAACCACTCTCGATGGATTCGTGTAAACATGAAATGAGGTCATAGAAATTTTAAATGGTTAAACCTCATTGGAAGATACATCGAATATGATTTTAAACATGAATTATGAAGGATATGGAACATAACTCAAATTTGAGTAGAAGAAAAAAAAATCGAGTTAAATAAAGGTTTAACTTAGGAAATGGAAATTGGTTTCCGAGTATAAATCTTGAGTTGTGAATAGTTCTTAACTGAAATTTATGATTCGAGAGACTAATAAATGAATCGAGTTGATAGAGTAACCTCAAAAGGAAAATGGGAATAAGCGAATGAGGAAGGATTAAAATTATGAATCGTAGTGCCAGACAAATGAAATAAGATTCAAAAGTAAATTGGCTTATTCGGAATAATATCATGTTAAATGGATTCTAATCTGGGGTTCTAGATATTGAAGTGTGATATAAAATGAAATAACCCGAATTTGGTGGATTTAATAGAACGAAATCAACTTGGGAAAAATTTATATAAGACGAATCCGAATTTAGTAGACACTTGGGTTAAGTAAATAAACTTGATCCATGTTAATGAATTAAGAATATAATATAACCAAGCAAGTTAAAAGTTAGAATGAATTCAAGTTCATTTGGAATTAAATGCTTGGAATGGAATTTGCTTAATATAAAGGAAAGTGAAAACTTTTATCAAACAAACAAACATGGATATGTTAAGCAATAAAAGCATAAGTCACGTTTTGGCATAAGGGAGCGATAATTTCTTTTAGATGATCGATCTTTGTTGAAGTATTAGAGTCCGAAAGGTTTAAAACTTTGTATAAATCAATGGTTATGCGAAAACCTGAAAATGTCAATAAGCTGAAACTAATATAGCCATAACTTTTGAATGGATGATCGGAATCGGACGATTCCGAACTTTTCGGAAACCTTAGAAACCGAGCTAAAACTTTCGTTTATATAGCCCTGTCGAATTCTTATGTTTACTAGGCTGAAATGCGAGTTTTAGTCGTAGTTGTATGTGCAGAAAATTAAAAATCTGAAGCGGATACCTATATTGTTTTGACCATAACTTCCTATCGGAGCGTCGGAATTTAATGTGTGAGTACAATTCGGAAAGGCCAGAATGTAAACTAAAACTTTATCTTAATTTCTAAGTCAAATTCTGATGTCTAAAGGGTTAAAAACTGGGTTGAACAACTCAGATCTGCATATTTCAGTGTATGGGCTGAGGCGTTCGCCTTCACTTAAACTGTCATAACTTTAAAACGGATTATCCGAATTCGACGAACCCGGACAATCCGGAAAGCCTGAAACAAATGCTACAACTTTTTCTTAGTGTGTCTTAGTCAAATTCCATCGTCTAAGGGGTTGTTAGACTCAAATTTGTTCGCTGGCCTGTTATGAATATCGTGGTTTGGTAGTTGAAATACTCAATATATGTTGTCTAAGTTGTATACAATTGCTATGTATTGATATATGTTTGATTCTGACGTATATGTGAGTATGTAGCAGGTGTAAGGAAGTCGTGCTACGCTTCGGAGCTCGCTTGCGCTAAACATTAAATGCTAAGGTAAATAAAAATGCAAATAACGCTAGAGAAAGGTATGTAAATGTGTTACAAAGTTTTGGTGGTTTTATATATGAATTTTCCCCATTTTGGGATGCCTCATCGATGATGAGATGTATATTTTGGTTTGATATATGTATCGGGATTTTTCCCAGGGCCCTCCGTACAAGGGAAATGCTGCCGAAATTTTCCGTGATTTCGGGAGTTAGAAAATTTCATAGGTTTACAACTATGTAACTTATTTTATAAAGTTTATTTTAGGTATGGGTTTAAAATGGATATGTGTTTAATATCGTTTCATTCTCTTTTCGAGGACGAAAAGATTTTTAAGTGGGGGAGAATGTAACATCCCAAAAATTTCAGTATATTTGAATTCCAATTTAAATTAAATAAATTGTAATATATTAAGTAAAATCAAATTTTTGTTGGATTTAAATGTTGGTAATTATGTGAAGTTAGTATAAATAGAGTTTCAGATTTTAGTTCTATTTAATAAGACTATGATTTGAATTTAATATTTAAATAATTAAATTTAATCTGAGTGGTTAATTTAAAGGTAGAATTCAAATTTAAATTAAAAATGGTGAAATTCTAAGTTGTGAATAATAATTGGAATTCAAAGCAGAAATTTTAAATAACCAAACTTGAGAACTTAGAATTTGTGGAATCCATTTATAAACTTTATTCAAGTTATAATTTGAGTTAAGTGGGATTTTGAAATATTTAAGTTAAAAAGGAATTCAGATTGAATTGTTAAACAATGGATTTTTATTAGTTTAAATTTGATTTGAAATGCAAAATTTCAAATTTGAAATATAATCAAATATGGAACTTAAAATTTGTGAAATAAGTTTATAGAATTTATTTAAGCTATAATTTGGTTTAAATTTGAATTTATAAATATTTAAATTAGAATTTAAAACAGTTAATCGAATAATTGAATATTTATTTAATTAATTTACTGTAGAATTTAACGGTTTTGACGACTGTCTCGGAATTCGACGAAACTGGCACCATCGGAACCGGAACGATGAATTATGCTAAGAGTCCAATTTGCGTTGAAATCCGACTTACCGGTTGACCGTACGAGAGAAGTTGTGAGCGAGATCCTTGTAAGCTGAAAATAGGGTGTTTATCTGAGTTGGGCCTCCTTTTGCATATAAATAAATTCCACCTCCTTCCTTCAGCCCATTCTCTATTTCCCATGCTGCCCTCCATCAAATTTCATCGTTAATGGCAGAAATAAAATTTAAATCATAATTCCAAAACAAAAATTCACCTCAAATTAAAATCTCTCAAAACCCTATCATATTATATACCAAATCGAAGAGCTCGATGATACGAACTCGCGGGTGGTCTCAGATCTGACATGCAGTGAAAGATGTGGCCGGAAATCGCGGTCAAAGCTCAGAATATTCGGAACCCTAAAGCAAATTTTGGGGGTTTTTGATTCGGGATGAAATCGCGAAATCGGGGGACTGGGTATTGATGAGAGGAAGCATACGAATTCATTGATGGTGTTCGTTGGTTTTATTGTGGTATAGATCGTTGGATTTTCACGTTTTAGGGTCTAAAACCCGGTTTCGTTCATGGGTTCGCTGCGACGGAGGAGGACATCCGGGCTGTCGGGATTGGTAGGGGAGGTGCGCCTCGGTCAGGCGAGAAGGTGGGAGGCGGTCTTGGGTTGAACGATGGTCGGAGTAGGGAGTATTGGATGGTCAAAGTCGGCGGAATATGGGTTTCAACGTCGATTCACTATAGCGGTTCGAAGAGGAGCGGGAAAGGGGTGCTGACGTGTCCGTATATGATTGGGTGAGGAAGATATTTTATTTATTTTTATTTCTAATATATTCAAAATTTTCAAATGCTAAAACGTGAATAACTTTTACATACGGACTCGGATTTGGACGCGGTTTGTTGCGTTGGGATCGTGGCGGAATTGCGGACGTTTTGGCACTAACCTGGCTGCATTTAGAGACCGTGAAATTTTGGGCTATGGTTGGACGTTCGATCCACCAAGGACCCAAAGGTGAGTAGTTTTCTCACTCACGAAATACTGAATTATTCCCATACTTATTGAATTAAATTATGAAATAAGTTTGGTTGCATGGTTGCATTGGATTGTTGATGTGTTGTTTAAATTTGACATGCAAGTGTGTTAACATGCAATCTAAGTAAATGATTAGTTATTTAATTTAATTTAAATCTCTAGTTGAAATTCGAACCCTTGTTAATCCTGGAACAGTTAATGCTGATCAGTTGAATGAAATGATGTGATGGATGTTTGGTCGAATTTTATTACTGTTGATATTGACACTGCTTATGCCCATATTCAGTATATCGTATTGCATGTTGGTTTTGACGATGATCTCATTTGTACCCTTGATGTTGCGGGCATCTAATGAACCCGGGATTTATCGATAAAAATGAATTAAGAACACAGAGTGAAATGATAAATCTCTGTGACCCTGATTTGGATTGAAATGATAGATCCATCCCTGAAATATCGAGAAATTTAATATTAAACCACTTGGCCATTGGATAGATAATTATATACAGACATCGGTTGGTTAAATGATTTTAATATTGAAATTTTATTTGATAGAATTTCATTTAAAAGAATGTGTCGATACTCGATTTTAAATTCTTTAAAGATTCTGAACTGGGATGGTGATTAAAAGGGTTGAAGGAATTTTCCAAACCAAAATAGAAATATTTAAATTGGGGTTTGAATATGAATTGAAAACTTTCCAGAATAAGAGTTGGATTAGAAGTAAGAAAAAATTCTTATGGAAATCAAATTTTGGGGAATTTAGAAATCAAGGGTATCTGAGTTGTTTTAACTCAGTTGGAATATATATATCTCGGAACTCTTGAAATCAAGTAGTTGTTTGAACGAGTTTGAAACGAGATAGGGAATTTAATGAACTCCGTTGAGACCGGAGGATAAATTCAAGTATTTGGAATTTGGAAGGAAGAAAGGATTTGATTTGAGGAATTTATTTTTAATTATTTATGCTTTGATTCTAAATGATTATTCTAGCTTTAAAACTATTAATTACCTTTACTTACTACTATTGTATTTAAATAATTTCCTTATAATTCATTTTCAAAGGTTTCTAGTAAATCTTATTTTGAGTATATATATATAATGTTTAAATTACTAATTTATCTTAACTATTATATTCTATATATACATCTATATATATTTATTATATAAAAATTTATTATTATTATTATATGAACATTTAGTTTACAAGTATTTTCTCAAATTTTAAATTTTTCCGAATGGAAATGCTTGAGTTTGAACCACTGGTTCAAATGGAGTTGAGATGAGAATCCGAGATAATTGGAAACCTTTGAGGTAAATTATATTCTATTTGAATATTTCGTTTTGGGAATATTATATGATTATAATATAATGGTATGGGATATATTCTAATTTAGAATAAAATCGGCTTGGGATGATTTATGATATTTTGATATGAAATTTTATTTTATTTGAATATAAATTGGTTCGAAACAAAATATGATGTTTTGATATGAAAGCGAACCTTTCAAATATAAAAGAACCGACCGATGTGAAAGATGTAAGCGTTGGTTGTTAAAGAGACCGGAGTCGACATAAGGCATACTCTCTGTCAGTGTCGATACCACTTTGACAACTGTGAACGTTATGACGTATCCAGAACGAGTATGATGACTTGGAGGCGATTATTGAATCGAAGAACATGATCGATGACGAAATAGCCCTGACCTTCAGAATTGAAATGACTAAAACAGGAGCTATACCGTGACTAATTGAGGTAGCACCTTTGATCGGACTCCCTCCTTCGATACTATTTCTATGACTATGATGATAATGATGATTTGGGCCCATTTATGACTTTGGGGGTGTGTTCCGAGGTGGGCGGTAGTGGCTGCTATGCGTTACCACCGGTCCGGGAGTGCAATTGGTAGAATCCTACCCTGGGCATTGCCTCGAGTGCCTTGTCATATATATCCATATCGAGCCCCATACGATTTTTGATTTGTATCGTACCTATGGAGTGCCTCTGATGCCATCGTTTACGGTGGTTTTACGGTACTGTATAGACTGCGGTATTATAAACGGCGTAAGGGTAAAAATGTAATCCCGCTTACGCTATTTTCAGTATTTATACTTTACTGAATAGACATTATAATAATAGCGTATTATTATATAGATATTAGTTTAACGGATCCTCGAGAGATGGAAAAATCCCGTAACATCTCTTGAGTTACTGCACTCATGATACTGATGTTATTTCGTATCTTGATTTGACTAATATGAGATGATTTAGTGCTGATCCGAGTGTTTGTTGTGTTTTCTTTTATGCAATACGCTCGGGTCAGCAGACGTTGCAGTTACCGAAGATGACTGTGCTTTGGAGATCGAAGACGAAGATTTGGTATATCTATTATCTATACATATGTTTATCCGCTGCATTATTTTTCCGCTGCTTATTATGTACATCTGTATATGTGTAACTCTGATATTCATTTGAATGTTATAACCAATGTATATATTTCAACTGCTTTAACTGCTATTTATTTATTATATGTTGTCCTTCCGCTGTGAGATTCTGTGATTTTATTTTTCCTTCTTTCTTTCTTTTTCTTCTTTTTCCCAATAACTACCTGCATTTGCGATTTGTTTAGGTCGACATGTGGGGTTTATTATCGATTTGAACGGTCAAAAATATGGGTCGTTACATTTGGTATCAGAGCGATGGTTAGCGATAACCTTGGCTCTGTTGGGAATTAACTCATTAGAGATAGGGTTAGTAGTGCCCTAGAATGAGTTTGAGTGATATGAGAGAGCGTACTTGTGTTTTGATATAAAAATAGTTTTATTGTGTTGGCTTGTTCTGTTGAATATTTATGGGTTCTGGTCGATATATGGGACGCCATCATATCGATAGGAATTTATAAACAATCGAACAGGATAGATCGACATAATATGGTTTTCGTTCATATTTTAAATATTTATATATCAAATATAATGTTGGTTCAAGTATATGTGAAATCGTTTTAGTAGGTGGTAATTTTAAGCTATTACCTAATATGGTTGATTCGATAATAAATTTTATAAGGAAAATTCAAATGATCTATGAGAACAATTTGAAAATGAAGTGATATCCAAAATAAATTGGGTGAGAAAGATCGAGATTTAAATATAAATGAACTTGAAACTTGATCCTGGGGTATCTTTGGAAATAGTTGCCAAAGTTTTAAACAATACTATATTTTAGGTATGATCGAAAAGAAATGGTTTTAAAGATTATTCAAAGTGGTATAATCCCTCCTTGGACCTTAGAAACGATGTCGGTAATGAGTGCACACATTATCGATGTTACTCCGAAGAGTCTAAGTGGGGGAGAGACCACTCAATGATTATTATAATCAGTTTTGACAAAGGATTTTGGATTTGACTCCATGTAGTATAAATTTCATATAAAGGTATTAATATATAATATTGGAAGGATGAATTTGAATTTTTAACCAGAATTTAAATTTTTGAGTTCTTTGATGACCAAAGATTTGGTTTTAAAATGGTATATGGTAAGTTTTTTTTTTCATATAAATTATATATGTATGTTATTTTAAACTTGATTTGAAATCCGGAATCGAGTATTGAGTTTACCTCAACTAATAACAACTATAAATCTATTTAAAGCGAAATTTGAATTCGAGATTTATAAAAATTTATATTACGAGCCTGAAATGGCGCGGTAGTTTGAAAATTCGATTTCTAACTTTGAATAAATATATAAAATTCAATATAAGTCGGAATTGGATAAAACGAGAAACTCTAGGATCGAATTGACCATATCTTTCTAATGAATGTAAGAAATTTAGTTTTCACTTTATAAATGGTAAGTTATCACTAAATTAAAATTTAGAAATAGCGCTATGGAATTTATATATATTTTATTAATATATAAGCTCTTCAAGATAGAAATTTACAAACGGCTTCCAGAGTTCGATGGATTCAAATTTAAGGAAATCAACTTAAGGGATTTAATGAGTTGTTTAGAATTCATGTAAATGGTTAGATTTAGTGAGAACAATTTGATTTGTGCTAGCGACTAATGTTATGTAAGTTAAGGAAGCTGAATAAACAGGATGAATAGAATGATTTATATAAACCACAGCGAACCTTAATCCATTTATATGGATTCGAAGTTAAACAAATCGAGCGAGCAAGTGAAATAAACTGAAAGTTAAAATATGGAATTTATATATATGTAGTTATATATAATTTATTAATATATACATATATAAGCTTAAAAGTGGAAATCATGCAAACGGTTTCCGAATTTGATGAAACCACTCTCGATGGATTCGTGTAAACATGAAATGAGGTCATAGAAATTTTAAATGGTTAAACCTCATTGGAAGATACATCGAATATGATTTTAAACATGAATTATGAAGGATATGGAACATAACTCAAATTTGAGTAGAAGAAAAAAAAATCGAGTTAAATAAAGGTTTAACTTAGGAAATGGAAATTGGTTTGAGAACCGAGTATAAATCTTGAGTTGTGAATAGTTCTTAACTGAAATTTATGATTCGAGAGACTAATAAATGAATCGAGTTGATAGAGTAACCTCAAAAGGAAAATGGGAATAAGCGAATGAGGAAGGATTAAAATTATGAATCGTAGTGCCAGACAAATGAAATAAGATTCAAAAGTAAATTGGCTTATTCGGAATAATATCATGTTAAATGGATTCTAATCTGGGGTTCTAGATATTGAAGTGTGATATAAAATGAAATAACCCGAATTTGGTGGATTTAATAGAACGAAATCAACTTGGGAAAAATTTATATAAGACGAATCCGAATTTAGTAGACACTTGGGTTAAGTAAATAAACTTGATCCATGTTAATGAATTAAGAATATAATATAACCAAGCAAGCTAAAAGTTAGAATGAATTCAAGTTCATTTGGAATTAAATGCTTGGAATGGAATTTGCTTAATATAAAGGAAAGTGAAAACTTTTATCAAACAAACAAACATGGATATGTTAAGCAATAAAAGCATAAGTCACGTTTTGGCATAAGGGAGCGATAATTTCTTTTAGATGATCGATCTTTGTTGAAGTATTAGAGTCCGAAAGGTTTAAAACTTTGTATAAATCAATGGTTATGCGAAAACCTGAAAATGTCAATAAGCTGAAACTAATATAGCCATAACTTTTGAATGGATGATCGGAATCGGACGATTCCGAACTTTTCGGAAACCTTAGAAACCGAGCTAAAACTTTCGTTTATATAGCCCTGTCGAATTCTTATGTTTACTAGGCTGAAATGCGAGTTTTAGTCGTAGTTGTATGTGCAGAAAATTAAAAATCTGAAGCGGATACCTATATTGTTTTGACCATAACTTCCTATCGGAGCGTCGGAATTTAATGTGTGAGTACAATTCGGAAAGGCCAGAATGTAAACTAAAACTTTCTCTTAATTTCTAAGTCAAATTCTGATATCTAAAGGGTTAAAAACTGGGTTGAACAACTCAGATCTGCATATTTCAGTGTATGGGCTGAGGCGTTCGCCTTCACTTAAACTGTCATAACTTTCAAACGGATTATCCGAATTCGACGAACCCGGACAATCCGGAAAGCCTGAAACAAATGCTACAACTTTTTCTTAGTGTGTCTTAGTCAAATTCCATCGTCTAAGGGGTTGTTAGACTCAAATTTGTTCGCTGGCCTGTTATGAATATCGTGGTTTGGTAGTTGAAATACTCAATATATGTTGTCTAAGTTGTATACAATTGCTATGTATTGATATATGTTTGATTCTGACGTATATGTGAGTATGTAGCAGGTGTAAGGAAGTCGTGCTACGCTTCGGAGCTCGCTTGCGCTAAACATTAAATGCTAAGGTAAATAAAAATGCAAATAACGCTAGAGAAAGGTATGTAAATGTGTTACAAAGTTTTGGTGGTTTTATATATGAATTTTCCCCATTTTGGGATGCCTCATCGATGATGAGATGTATATTTTGGTTTGATATATGTATCGGGATTTTTCCCGGGGCCCTCCGTACAGGGGAAATGCTGCCGAAATTTTCCGTGATTTCGGGAGTTAGAAAATTTCATAGGTTTACAACTATGTAACTTATTTTATAAAGTTTATTTTAGGTATGGGTTTAAAATGGATATGTATTTAATATCGTTTCGTTCTCTTTTCGAGGACGAAAAGATTTTTAAGTGGGGGAGAATGTAACATCCCAAAAATTTCAGTATATTTGAATTCCAATTTAAATTAAATAAATTGTAATATATTAAGAAAAATCAAATTTTTGTTGGATTTAAATGTTGGTAATTATGTGAAGTTAGTATAAATAGAGTTTCAGATTTTAGTTCTATTTAATAAGACTATGATTTGAATTTAATATTTAAATAATTAAATTTAATCTGAGTGGTTAATTTAAAGGTAGAATTCAAATTTAAATTAAAAATGGTGAAATTCTAAGTTGTGAATAATAATTGGAATTCAAAGCAGAAATTTTAAATAACCAAACTTGAGAACTTAGAATTTGTGGAATCCATTTATAAACTTTATTCAAGTTATAATTTGAGTTAAGTGGGATTTTGAAATATTTAAGTTAAAAAGGAATTCAGATTGAATTGTTAAACAATGGATTTTTATTAGTTTAAATTTGATTTGAAATGCAAAATTTCAAATTTGAAATATAATCAAATATGGAACTTAAAATTTGTGAAATAAGTTTATAGAATTTATTTAAGTTATAATTTGGTTTAAATTTGAATTTATAAATATTTAAATTTGAATTTAAAACAGTTAATCGAATAATTGAATATTTATTTAATTAATTTACTGTAGAATTTAACGGTTTTGACGACTGTCTCGGAATTCGACGAAACTGGCACCATCGGAACCGGAACGATGAATTATGCTAAGAGTCCAATTTGCGTTGAAATCCGACTTACCGGTTGACCGTACGAGAGAAGTTGTGAGCGAGATCCTTGTAAGCTGATAATAGGGTGTTTATCTGAGTTGGGCCTCCTTTTGCATATAAATAAATTCCACCTCCTTCCTTCAGCCCATTCTCTATTTCCCATGCTGCCCTCCATCAAATTTCATCGTTAATGGCAGAAATAAAATTTAAATCATAATTCCAAAACAAAAATTCACCTCAAATTAAAATCTCTCAAAACCCTATCATATTATATACCAAATCGAAGAGCTCGACGATACGAACTCGCGGGTGGTCTCAGATCTGACATGCAGTGAAAGATGTGGCCGGAAATCGCGGTCAAAGCTCAGAATATTCGGAACCCTAAAGCAAATTTTGGGGGTTTTTGATTCGGGATGAAATCGCGAAATCGGGGGACTGGGTATTGATGAGAGGAAGCATACGAATTCATTGATGGTGTTCGTTGGTTTTATTGTGGTATAGATCGTTGGATTTTCACGTTTTAGGGTCTAAAACCCGGTTTCGTTCATGGGTTCGCTGCGACGGAGGAGGACATCCGGGCTGTCGGGATTGGTAGGGGAGGTGCGCCTCGGTCAGGCGAGAAGGTGGGAGGCGGTCTTGGGTTGAACGATGGTCGGAGTAGGGAGTATTGGATGGTCAAAGTCGGTGGAATATGGGTTTCAACGTCGATTCACTGTAGCGGTTCGAAGAGGAGCGGGAAAGGGGTGCTGACGTGTCCGTATATGATTGGGTGAGGAAGATATTTTATTTATTTTTATTTCTAATATATTCAAAATTTTCAAATGCTAAAACGTGAATAACTTTTACATACGGACTCGGATTTGGACGCGGTTTGTTGCGTTGGGATCGTGGCGGAATTGCGGACGTTTTGGCACTAACCTGGCTGCATTTAGAGACCGTGAAATTTTGGGCTATGGTTGGACGTTCGATCCACCAAGGACCCAAAGGTGAGTAGTTTTCTCACTCACGAAATACTGAATTATTCCCATACTTATTGAATTAAATTATGAAATAAGTTTGGTTGCATGGTTGCATTGGATTGTTGATGTGTTGTTTAAATTTGACATGCAAGTGTGTTAACATGCAATCTAAGTAAATGATTAGTTATTTAATTTAATTTAAATCTCTAGTTGAAATTCGAACCCTTGTTAATCCTGGAACAGTTAATGCTGATCAGTTGAATGAAATGATGTGATGGATGTTTGGTCGAATTTTATTACTGTTGATATTGACACTGCTTATGCCCATATTCAGTATATCGTATTGCATGTTGGTTTTGACGATGATCTCATTTGTACCCTTGATGTTGCGGGCATCTAATGAACCCGGGATTTATCGATAAAAATGAATTAAGAACACAGAGTGAAATGATAAATCTCTGTGACCCTGATTTGGATTGAAATGATAGATCCATCCCTGAAATATCGAGAAATTTAATATTAAACCACTTGGCCATTGGATAGATAATTATATACAGACATCGGTTGGTTAAATGATTTTAATATTGAAATTTTATTTGATAGAATTTCATTTAAAAGAATGTGTCGATACTCGATTTTAAATTCTTTAAAGATTCTGAACTGGGATGGTGATTAAAAGGGTTGAAGGAATTTTCCAAACCAAAATAGAAATATTTAAATTGGGGTTTGAATATGAATTGAAAACTTTCCAGAATAAGAGTTGGATTAGAAGTAAGAAAAATTTCTTATGGAAATCAAATTTTGGGGAATTTAGAAATCAAGGGTATCTGAGTTGTTTTAACTCAGTTGGAATATATATATCTCGGAACTCTTGAAATCAAGTAGTTGTTTGAACGAGTTTGAAACGAGATAGGGAATTTAATGAACTCCGTTGAGACCGGAGGATAAATTCAAGTATTTGGAATTTGGAAGGAAGAAAGGATTTGATTTGAGGAATTTATTTTTAATTATTTATGCTTTGATTCTAAATGATTATTCTAGCTTTAAAACTATTAATTACCTTTACTTACTACTATTGTATTTAAATAATTTCCTTATAATTCATTTTCAAAGGTTTCTAGTAAATCTTATTTTGAGTATATATATAATGTTTAAATTACTAATTTATCTTAACTATTATATTCTATATATACATCTATATATATTTATTATATAAAAATTTATTATTATTATTATTATTATTATTATTATATGAACATTTAGTTTACAAGTATTTTCTCAAATTTTAAATTTTTCCGAATGGAAATGCTTGAGTTTGAACCACTGGTTCAAATGGAGTTGAGATGAGAATCCGAGATAATTGGAAACCTTTGAGGTAAATTATATTCTATTTGAATATTTCGTTTTGGGAATATTATATGATTATAATATAATGGTATGGGATATATTCTAATTTAGAATAAAATCGGCTTGGGATGATTTATGATATTTTGATATGAAATTTTATTTTATTTGAATATAAATTGGTTCGAAACAAAATATGATGTTTTGATATGAAAGCGAACCTTTCAAATATAAAAGAACCGACCGATGTGAAAGATGTAAGCGTTGGTTGTTAAAGAGACCGGAGTCGACATAAGGCATACTCTCTGTCAGTGTCGATACCACTTTGA
Source organism: Allium sativum (assembly GCA_030737875.1). Taxonomy (NCBI): domain Eukaryota; kingdom Viridiplantae; phylum Streptophyta; class Magnoliopsida; order Asparagales; family Amaryllidaceae; genus Allium; species Allium sativum. The sequence goes on along the minus strand of CM060909.1, from coordinate 669,461,588 downwards.
CAACTGTGAACGTTATGACGTATCCAGAACGAGTATGATGACTTGGAGGCGATTATTGAATCGAAGAACATGATCGATGACGAAATAGCCCTGACCTTCGGGTCAGAATTGAAATGACTAAAACAGGAGCTATACCGTGACTAATTGAGGTAGCACCTTTGATCGGACTCACTCCTTCGATACTATTTCTATGACTATGATGATAATGATGATTTGGGCCCATTTATGACTTTGGGGGTGTGTTCCGAGGTGGGCGGTAGTGGCTGCTATGCGTTACCACCGGTCCGGGAGTGCAATTGGTAGAATCCTACCCTGGGCATTGCCTCGAGTGCCTTGTCATATATATCCATATCGAGCCCCATACGATTTTTGATTTGTATCGTACCTATGGAGTGCCTCTGATGCCATCGTTTACGGTGGTTTTACGGTACTGTATAGACTGCGGTATTATAAACGGCGTAAGGGTAAAAATGTAATCCCGCTTACGCTATTTTCAGTATTTATACTTTACTGAATAGACATTATAATAATAGCGTATTATTATATAGATATTAGTTTAACGGATCCTCGAGAGATGGAAAAATCCCGTAACATCTCTTGAGTTACTGCACTCATGATACTGATGTTATTTCGTATCTTGATTTGACTAATATGAGATGATTTAGTGCTGATCCGAGTGTTTGTTGTGTTTTCTTTTATGCAATACGCTCAGGTCAGCAGACGTTGCAGTTACCGAAGACGACTGTGCTTTGGAGATCGAAGACGAAGATTTGGTATATCTATTATCTATACATATGTTTATCCGCTGCATTATTTTTCCGCTGCTTATTATGTACATCTGTATATGTGTAACTCTGATATTCATTTGAATGTTATAACCAATGTATATATTTCAACTGCTTTAACTGCTATTTATTTATTATATGTTGTCCTTCCGCTGTGAGATTCTGTGATTTTATTTTTCCTTCTTTCTTTCTTTTTCTTCTTTTTCCCAATAACTACCTGCATTTGCGATTTGTTTAGGTCGACATGTGGGGTTTATTGTCGATTTGAACGGTCAAAAATATGGGTCGTTACAGAAAGAATAGTTTATTTATTTTCATTTAGAATTGATTACATTAAATAAATACAATGATACGCTTGATATTTGTTGTGTAGTCATCCAAATTAAAGAAAAATCACTTGAAAATTTAGTTATTTATATCTGCCATCATTTGAATCAAGACAAAAAAAACTTTATTTTTTCTTTCATATTTTTTTTATACATCTAATATAAATTAAATCAGAAGTTTAAGTGAGTACTATAAAACCTTAGTTAATTTGAATTTTATTAGTCACATTATGTTATAAAATCTAAAGTTTTGACAAATTATCTGTGTGTGATATGTTTAGCTATATAGTGAGAGAAATAAATTTTAATATTCTTCGAATGAGCAAACTCATATGCAGTATTGTGTATGTTAATGAATGTGTATGTTTATGTATTAATCTCTTGAAGAGATGTTTTAAAGTTGTATTTATATATTTTTATTGAAAAATACAACATCTTAGAAGAGATGTTATAGAAAAACTATTTTTATTGAATTGCCTGAAGAGATATACAACACTCTTAAAGTGATGTTTATGATGTACCCTGAAAAGTCATATTATATCTTCTTATAACACTATAAAACAATTGTTGTGAAATGTTTTCATATATGATATAACACTTTAAAAAGTGATATAGCAATAAATAATTCAAAGAATTTGTAAATCAAAATACAATTGTGATGGCCCGAATTCCTATACTATCTGAGTTAGCTAAATACACCACACGTGCAACCCAAATTGCATAGAAATACAAATCATTATGAAACAAAGAAGAAAAAGATAGAAGAATAACAGAAACAACAACACAGAATCTCACATCCTAGTGGAATAAAATGTAATATATATATATAACAGCTTTTGGAATACAAAATTTTTACTGTATAAACATATCGGGATCCGAGTACAACACTTACAACACAGCAGAAATAACAATAACTAGATAACGTTGAAGCCTCCTGCTCCATGCTCCTCCAAGTTGTAAACACCTGAACTACTTGATTGCCCGTACAAATTTGGGCACCTAAGAGTTTAGAATAAAAAAAACAAAATAAACTCCGTGTCAGTCATAGGACTGGTATGAGTAAACAATTTAAAACAGTTTGAGAAAATAAAAGATATCTTATAAGACCACGCTGCATAACACGAAACGAGTTTTTCCCTTTTGAGAATCCAAAACACTTGAGAGAAGCGGTAATCTTTATATCATAACTCTTTTTTTTATTATAATAGTGTCTAAATAAAATAAATAACAATCTAGTGGAACGTTTGCATCTCATGCTCCACATATACATAATATACAATCAAAACAACGAGCACTTATTGGGTAATGAATTTTCAACTATGACAAGGTATGGAACCAACTTCCGATAGTGTATCTCTAGAGATAAATACACTGGGTTCAACAAGAACATCTTGTAACCCGGCCAATCATGCCCGACCACTCATCTCGCTTGAGTGTACCGAATGTATATCACCAACGGTTGGGATCAGATACCGTTTTCCTGAATGGGACAACATCGAATAGAATAAAGAAGGAAATAGTTTTTCTCTAGATAGGTGATAATACACCCTAATTGGAAGCTACCGACTTAGCCATGCTACCTTCCCCATTTTTGTCATTTCCAGGTTATTGAGGCCTGAGGCTACGATTACTTACAATTCATTTATAGCACAATCACTTTGAATGCCACATTGTGAGATCCGTTAATCATTAATTGATTTGCACAAATATATTCTAGATATTATGCTAAGAGAATAAATTCTCCGCCACCATATATATATATATATATATATATATATATATATATATATATTTGTACAGACCAACATATGCGATCATTGGAAATACTCTGTCAGACATTCATCCATACAACTTCATTCTGGGACTGAACGAAACCGAAGGCACAATTTCCATGAATCTATCTTAGGCAAATTCTACCTAGGATTAATAGAGAAAGCCCTTGCATTTTACTCCGTTTTCGACTATCTTCATATAATCTGATTCGCAGCTCTATTTCCAATACGGAGTGGTTCTCGGATAATAATCCAACCGGTCTCTCCATATTGACAACGATATTGGCAAATACTTCGATAGTTGGTTATTTAACTATCAAAGAAAAACAAACACTCATTCAAAATTTCAAACAAATCACTGGGCCTCTTAATTAATATTTTGTTAATTAAATTACTTCTTCATTTCCTTGCCAATATTTGTTAAACAAATATTTTCAGTAATCATCTTGGCCTCTTACGCTATTTAAAAAACATTTCCATATATTGCCTTCTTTTGTTTTCTATACTTAGGAAATATATTCTATTTATAAATTGGAAAACATTCCAATTACTTGTCTCTTTCCCGAACTCATTTATTTCTATACTTAGGAAATATTTGTTATTATATTTCCAAAATTCCACTTACTTGAGTTGAAACGAATGTTGTGTAAAGCATCGTTACAACAACCCAAAATACCGCATTCAGCTAAATATCATTCAAACATTTATCTTTGAGACTTAATCTTGCTATTTATCGGCTAATTTTCAAATCAATCAAGTTGGGGTATAAGTACCTTTCGTACCTTGACTGAATAGCATTCTTAACTTTAAAACGTACAAGACTACTTATCTCGAATAATCAACATCATAAAAACCAATTATTAATTTTCAAAACATGCATACATTTTTCTTTCTATTTTTACCAGATTTAATTTATAGATTTCCTTTTTGTTTATAATATTCCATTTTATGTTCATTTCCTTATCACGTTCTATGTCTATTTATATACTTATTTCTAGTTATCAAATTTTCTTAAAAATATTCTTACTCCTTAAATTTGCGGAAAATTTCGCCAGCACCTCCTTTGTACCGGTTAATAGCTAAAACTACAACTCGCCTCTCTAGGCCCCTTTCATTTCAAAAAGAAAATCAAAAGGCCAAGTGGCTTGCCGATTCGACGCATAAAAACTCATGTGGAATTTAAACGTGTGCCTTTTTGATTGGGCACACAGATTATAATCTTCATACACTTCATTCCATACATGTCTAACTCATATACGTCCATTGCCAATTTATTTTAACTCAAAGCAATCATGTGTAACTCAGTTCACTAATTTATTCTTTAATTAGCTCTTTGGCCCATTTCACTGTTTATTTGAACATAACACGTTCGGATATATTTTTAATTTACTTCAAAACCCAATCTAATTCCATTTTCAACTCGAGTTTCATATTCGATTTTGAATACAAATTCTCAAACCCCATTTACTTATCCAACGCCCAATTTTGATTCAAAACCTGATTAACTAATTATTCTTCAAATTAGTAAATTCTATTCAATAATTTAAAATCCGACTTTATGTTTCAAAATCAGTTCACTTACTCCACTTGAGTTCATATTTATTTTATTTCTCAAGTCTGGATTTTTTTCTAATGGAAATCCGAATTTTATTTATTTAAATAAACCGTTATGGTTTTTAAATGGTTATGGCGCTCTTTTTTTCTAAAAATTTGATTTTGACATAACTAAAAATCTATAAGATGAAATCCATATTTTTCTCTTTCATTAGAAAACTATAGTTCAACCGGTCCCGATGAAACGACCCAAACTCGCCCTTACGGGAAAATCTGGATTGAGTTGAGAATGCGACAAATCAAAACACAAACAGAAGAACATTTCATTGCTATTACAACAATTACATCAGAGTACAAGAGTATTCCAGAGTATGAATAAATATTACACATTGGAAATACAATATCAGAGATTTAAATTTACAATGCAGCGGAAAAATAATACATAAGTATAATGCGTAGCGGAAAATAATAACTGACACAACTGAAAGAGATATATGGATATAGAGCTTTTTGAATATAGCTTCAGATGTAAATCCAGGATCCTGTAAATATAATATCTGCAAGACCAAAACCACTAGTTTCCCGTACGGAAAAATATGGGCACCCAGAGTTTAGTTAAAACAATAAACTCCAGGTCAGTCATAGGACTGGTGTGAGAAATAAAACAGTTATTAATCTTTACTTTAAAAGTGGAAATTCATGGGACTACGATGTATAACACGGAAAGGGTTTCCTCCACATGAATCTTAGTTTAAAATAAAACAACGCAATGCTTTTTGGAAAAATGAAGCTATTATAAGACTCTGATCCCATCACACAATGCAACGCAAGCCGGGGGATAGAGTTTCCCCTTATAATAGCCAAACATGCTTGATATGTATAAAACAAATCATTTTGATTGTAACAACCCACCTCCGTTAAGGTCACTCACAAAGGGAATGCCTTAATTTTGGTGGAGCGTTTATTGTGTATAGAACAGAAAAGTAAACAAGACAGATAAATACATTGGTACTTGGAAAACAAAAACCACTTTTATTGCAGCGGAGAAATAGTTTGGTTACATCACATCAAAAACCAACTACAAAACCAAATACACTTATTATCCATCTTGACAAATAAGTTCTGAGTACAAAAAATAAAAGACATAACCCCAACATAAAATAGCCATAAATAAGATAGGTTGAACTTTACTTCAGCGATCCAAGCAACTTCCAAAAAGAGAGAGATAAAGCTGTCCAAATCAAGCTCCACTAGTTCTAGTCCCATCCTGAGCACCTGGGGGGAAAAGGAAGAAAAGAGGTGGAAGCAAAGGGGGTCAGACATAAAGTCTGGCGAGTGCAATAACTTTAACAATGTAATCATTAAGTAACTAGGATAAGGCATGAGCTGGAAAATAAGGAAATGACTATAAACCAATGGGCATGTCAGAGAAAACAAAGGAATAAGATGAACAAAGATAACGTTAAAGCCGCACCTAATCATTATAAGATAATTACTACATTGCACCACACCAAACACCCTAAAAGTTGATCCCGCTTACCAAACTTAATAATGATAATGGTAGTTTCGTGTACCCCTAGTTGCCTTCATAGGTGTCGTCTGCCCCTATCTCCACTAGCTATACCCACTACCCCCATTCGATCAGCTCCCTAACTCGTAGATACCCATGCTGGCCCCACAGTGGGGTGTATAACTCCCTAAAGTGGCAACCCGATACTACCAAAAATGCATGGCTTATACCTGTAACACCCCGTAATTCTGTGACATTAAGATTCTCAAATCAAAGTATAATTAATTTTTAAAAGAAAAATTAAAAGAAAAAGATCCATGCAGTTGTTTAATTTAAGTATTGTAACTAACATGAAAAAAAAGAGGTAAGGAGAGAATAATAATTATTATTGTTCTAAGACTTATTAACAAAAGCCTCTGTAGCTCAGTTGGTTAAGGCATTGGATTGGTAGCATGGAGGTCGGGGGTTCGAACCCCGGCGGCGGTATAATTTTTTATCATTGTTTTAGAGAGGGCCAACTAAACATGCAAATATATGTACGTATACAAATTCAAAATTTGAAAGGATAAGAACGTACATATAAGGAAATAAAGAAAATATATATATACATATGAGAAATATAAATATATATATATACAAAAATATATGTATACGAAAGATAAAATTCAAGATAAGGCTACAGTCAATGAAATATGGCAACATCATTTGAATTTTGAAAATAAAATGAAAGTTGTGCGTATATATATACGCGTAAAATGGTCGTTAGAGGAATTGTATACATATAAGAATATTTCATGTGAATAAAACAGTTAAATAAATTCCAGAAATTCAAAAGTTTGAAAATCAAACTTTTACGCCAAAATAGCTTGTGAGACCCAATGCTGACTCAGCACTGCGTGTATGATAAGGTTTGGCTAGATTCATCTACGTACCTGGACTATTTTCTTAACTAGGTTCAATGCTGACTCAGCGCTGCGTGTACGATAAGGTCTTGAGCAGCTATATAAACAGCCCCAGTCTTCATTCTCTTTGCACCAATTCTCTTCTATCCTTATGCTGCTAAGATTCATGGCTTCTTCCCCTCTTCTAAATTTTCTTAAATAAATAAAATAAAATATGATTCAAGACGAGGAGATGCTGCTAAAAGACTTTTAAGGAGGGATTCAAATCAAAGTTTCAAGTGAAGAATTCAAAGGCTAGCTCAAACAAGTTTCAAGCAACGACGCACGAATCATAGCCACGCTTTCCTTCTTTTCTAGATCTATTTTCTTTAAGTTGGTTATTTCTAGATCTGAATATTTTGTTTTATTTGTGACATGAAATTAAAGGAATAAAGGAATATGCCAAATCTCTCTCTCTCTCTCTTCGAATCTGTGTTTATACTCTTGGACTGAATTAAGAACTGTTATGATTCGAGGACAAATAAGACTGTAACCGTGACTATGACTATAGAACTGTGGCCTTTGAAAGCATATGCCTTTGGACTATGACATAAGCCTTTGATTTTGGGACATATAAACATTGCCTATGACAATGACTTTGGACTATGGGAATTATTTTCCCTTTTGGACTATGAACATCGCCTATATTGCCTATGACCATGGACATTACTTATGACTAAGAACATAAGCCTTTGAATTAGACATAAACTATTGCTTATGACATAATGAGGACAATTGTGATTTTGACACCCATGATTCATGATTAGGAAAATATTGCTTTAGTTTGGTGATTGTGAAATTGGGTCTAAACCCAATTATTTATTCTACCTGTTCCTTGGTTTTTTTTCTTTGGTTTTAAGACAGTGGGAATTTACCTATTAAGTTAGGTCTACCCACGTTTTTGAACCTATTCTGCCCATTCTTTGGTTTTAAGACAGTGGGAATTTACCTATTTAGTTAGGTCTACCCATATTCTTGAACCTACATTGTTATCCAAACCTTTTTATGCCAATTATTCCTTCTTGTCATTTTGATTCATTCCCTTTTTTATCTACGAATCTAGATTTATTTATAATCTAGGTTGAATCACGATTATTCGAACGGTGGGAATGCGATTTGGGGAAAAACATGGAAATGAATATGAACGTAGTTGTAAACTTGGAAATTGGCATAATTTGGAATATGTATTATGACATGCATATTAAAATGAAAACGGGGAAATTTGACATGGATTAGGGAATATGTGATTTTGACATATTAAATTTAGCGTTAGTAAGTAAGCTAAATTTTAGGCATAAAATGTAAACTAGAAAAATAATTCTAGTTTTGCCATAAATTGTGAATTAGGAAGTTAAACCAAGATTGGGTTAATTAAGGTTGATTTGGAATAAGTATATTAGCACAATTTTGAATTTATTCATAATTGTGAGCAATTGTCATGTTTAGAATAAATTATGGTTAGCGACACTAAATTTGGTATAATTTACATACCAAAAAATATAAATATGATAAATAAGAGAGAATGGACCATAATAATAAATGTGACAATGTACATTAAAAGAGTAGTAATGAAATAAGTAAATTAGGAGTAATTTACTTATAGAATTCGTCATAAATGTTAAATTGTTCATTTACCACAAAATATGTAACTTGGTTAAGTTTTGGCCATAAATTATAAACTAGGATATTTAATCTAGTTTCGGCAATGAAATAGGAAATGGCCTAAACTGCATGTTGGGTTAGGACTTGGGCCTAGAATATAAGTATACTAGTAGGCTTGACAAATAAATATAGGCCAAATTTGTCTAAAAAGGGGAAATGGGCTTTTGAAATAAATTGTTAACAATTTATAAACAAAAGAAAAGTATTTTGATAACATCCCTTTTTATAACACATAGACCAGAAGGTTCTAGGGTGACAGAGAGGATAGTGTCTAGGCTTGGGTTTGGAAAATACAAGTTTCCTGCCCTCCCTGGCTATCCCTAACTGATCCGAAGGACGGGATGGTTGTTTTCAAAACCAGATTTGGAAATTAATCAAAAACCCTTTGAACTTAGAAAACATGAATATGCCTAACCCGAGGTTAGACTGAGTTGCGGTGTAAACCTGCCCGGAACCGACCGGCACATCCAGTAACCGCAGCAATATCTGTCTAATGTGAGAGGTTGCGGCTTTAATTTATTAATTAAAGCTAGAACAAGAATGGGAGAGTTAAGTCTATAGGAACACTTAACCAACCTAACACGGTTAAGCTAGAATGGGAAGGTTAAGGAACACTTAACCAACTTAGCACAGTTAAAGCTAGAATGGGAGGGTTAAGTCCATGGGAATACTTAGCCAAATTAACATGTTGACTAGACTAGAAGGTGGGGTTAAGTAAAGTTAATACACTTAGCCAATCTAACATGTTAATTAGACTAGAGGTTGGGGTTAAGTAATACACTTAGCCAAATTAATATGTTAGCTGGACTAGACCATAGGGTTAAGTAAACTTGAATGCTTAACCATCAGAATATGATAAATGAATAGGGTTAAGTAAAAAAGCATAAAGGGATAACACTTAACCAGTGTAATAGGATAAGGGAAGAGGGTTAAGATAGCTTCAATCGACTAAAGACACTTAACCAACCCAACCTGGCGAGAAAGAAAACTAAATAGTAAACCTCAGTTGAAAGAGGGACTAAGTAGTAAACTTAGTTAAGAAAACAAGGAATTTGGAAACTAAGTGGTAAACCTTAGTTAGTAGAACTAAGTAGTAATTCTTAGTATAACACGAAGGAGCGGACATCCATATGGTTTTAAGAAGGCTCCAACGAATTGGGTTACGAAGCCCGAGGCTTCGGGGGGACGTGAGGGTACTCTTGGTATCCCTCTGTGACGCTGCAGATGATCGTCCTGGGCTCACAGAGGTTAAGGTCTGCGTTAGAAGAACCGAGGGTATGCCTTGGTTGCAATTTATATATGTGGCAACCTAAAGACTAGGATGGACCAGCGTGATTCGGCGAGAAGACGGTAGCCCTGTGATAGCAACTCGTCGTCTACCATCCATCTTGAGTCAATCGAGATACGTGAAGCGGAAAGGCGGAGAACTCCAAAAGACCATATACTTGCTATCTAGTTATGGTTGCGGATGGCCATAGGATAGTGGGGCACCGGGGGCCGGCGTATAGTTCTCATTTTACAAGGTGTGCCTTTCATTAGCTGAGGGAGGGGTCAAGTGGGACCATAGCCACTGGAGTAAAAACAGACCTTAGCATCTGCATCGGCAGATATCTGAAAGCTCCCGACCGAGTTCTGTATTCCTTGATTTGCCCTGTCATAGGACTCGGATCGCACATTACAGGACATGTGCATCTAGACAAGCGATAACGATTCGCGATACATACGTGGGGAAGCCTACGAACATATACCACTCTAGGTAGTGTGTCCTAGACTTGGGGGCATTGTTCGACAGGTAGCGTAATCCCTAGTTGGACTAGGTGGCATAAACCCTGAACTCGAAAAGCGTTCAGCAGATAGCGTAAAACTATAGTTAAATCTAGAAAGCAGTGGATAGAAAACCCTAGATTAGATCTAGGTAACAACTAATAAATGGATGCCTGAAGGCGATGGAAAATACAGGGATTGGGATCACGTTATCGTTACTAGTTGAAACACTAGTTAGGCGGTGCAGAGATATAGAAACCAGTATAACAAGTAAATAGCGAAGCAGCGAAAGTATTAGAGCGTATTCAGTTTATCTTAGCATATCTTGTGACTACCTTGTCTCATCTTGTTGACCCTATCGTCATGGTGTAATCTTGTATTCAGTTAATTCATGTCGTTTTGTTTTCCATGTTCACATGCTAGAAGTTACTGAACTTACTCAGGCTTTATGTCTGACTCTGTTTTTCTTTCGTCTTCTTTCTTCCGTTCTCCCCCCCCCCCCCCCCCCAGGTTGTTAAGGAGGAAATAGGATAGCTCAGATTTGTTTTGGGATGATTTCTCTTTCCAAGCTTGAAGAATCTTGGATGCATCGGCTTTGGATTGCTATGGCTGGCTTTTGTTACATTGGGGAATATAAATGTATTTTATGCTTCTTTATTTTGTAAAGACAGTTGATACTCTGATATTGTAAAGGAACCTTGTACAAATTATTTTGTCAATAAAGCAAAGTTTTATTTTCCGCTGTTTAATGTTTGTCTGTCTTGTAATTTATCTGCATCTTTTACCCATAATGCTCCACAGAACTTAGTGCATTCCCTTTGTGAGTGACACTAACGGACGTGGGGTGTTACACGTGGTATCAGAGCTGAAGGTTACCGGATCAGATAAAAGATTTGAAAAATTATTTTCAAAAGGTTTTTAAAGAAGCATTTTTAAAAGAAAGGATTTGTTTTAAAGGCATATTCCCCAAAGCCATACGCATTGTCTCCTCTTCCTCTGTTTGAATTCTTGTCTCCTTCTTTCTTGAGTCTCTGGGGCTCCTAGCTTTCTGGGAGGTAACCTCATCGAAGGGCGAAGTAGTGCCCGACTTCCGTCTATAGCCGTAGTTGTTTCACTTACGGCCAGTCTTCTTTCAAGGTTATAGGGTTTTGCGTGCGATGGAGGTGGCTTTCGAGAGATTTGCCAATGTGGTTACACACGGAAAAGGATGAGGAGTTTGGCAAAAGAGCACAACCCAAGGATGAGGAAAATCATGGATGTAGACTTGGCTCACAAAGGAGGAAGGGATTATAAAACCTAAGACAAGAGGAAGTATCTTTACTCGGGTATGATAGGGCATATAATTAAGGACGAGGGCAAGAACAAAGGACAAGATTTTCAGAAGGGAAAGTACATACTATGCGTACCTAGGAGAAAGGTAGTAAAGTTCTGTTGGAAGAGTCTAGTTTTCTGTTTGTACTATTTCCTTAGGTTTCAGCGCTTCTTAATTGTTCATACCCACTTCCATAGTTGAGTCTCTGCACCATAGTACGTGTATAGTAGAAAGATCCCACTAGGGTCTCAAATCCAATTGGTGGTCCGACCAGTTTTTGGTTAGTAGGGATTTGAGGATAGCTATCGAGTTTGCTTATATCATCTCACGTAGATCGTCTAAATTCGGAGAAGATATTCCTTGGATGCTTGTCTGATATTGGTTTAGGCCTTTGGGGCTTGTACTTGAGGAATGTCGAGTTCGGTTTGGATGGTTTGCGTGAAAGATGAATAGTTGTGGTAGGTACTCTAAAAAGTACGGAGTGATCTTTTGACTCCCATAGTTATGGCGTGATGGATAAGCCAAGAGGGAGGCCTCTAATCATCTTAGTAAATATACTTGGCGCCGTGATTGACATCTGTTTATTTTGGAAATGGAGATTAGGAACTTCACAATCGTGAAGATAAATTGGTTAAGATACAGTGGAGTAAAGCTCAAGAAGGCTAGATACTAGCAACATGCCCTTTTTCCTTAAGGGTGCATCCTTGATTTCTCTGTTTAGGAGCTTTACGCATAGTTGTTTCTCTCTTTCCAAAGTATATCCTCTAGGTCGTATCTGCGATCCTTAGGTAGAAGCCAATGGATGTAAACATGTATTTGAAACATGTTATGGTTGAATGGTTGCAAGTGGTTGCAAATGGTTGCTCGTGGATGCATATGCATACGTATTAGGCACTAGATCAAGTTTGGACGCTCTCATATTGCATTTACATATATGCATTTGTTTATAAGTTGAACTTGATATGATATCATATGGACGTTGCATATGGATGAATGGTTGTGCACGCATGTAGTATTTACATGACTAGGGATGTTTGCATGCATGATTGGACGCATGGCACTAACATGATTTGCATTAAGGAGGTCAACTGAATCAGTAGACCGCCTGATTTTGCATTAGATAGAGACATATACACACACTATGCATATGAACATGAAAGCATTAGAAATCTTTTAAGGACAATGAATGCCTGTGATTGAATGGTTGAGTAGATGGGTGATTGGATGGTAGGACACATTCTTCCTAACTTGAAGATTTCGGGGACGAAATCCTTTTAAGTGGGGGAGAATGTAACACCCCGTAATTCTGTGACATTAAGATTCTCAAATTAAAGTATAATTAATTTTTAAAAGAAAAATTAAAAGAAAAAGATCCATGCAGTTGTTTAATTTAAGTATTGTAACTAACATGAAAAAAAAGAGGTAAGGAGAGAACAATAATTATTATTGTTCTAAGACTTATTAACAAAAGCCTCTGTAGCTCAGTTGGTTAAGGCATTGGATTGGTAGCATGGAGGTCGGGGGTTCGAACCCCGGCGGCGGTATAATTTTTTATCATTGTTTTAGAGAGGGCCAACTAAACATGCAAATATATGTACGTATACAAATTCAAAATTTGAAAGGATAAGAACGTACGTATAAGGAAATAAAGAAAATATATATATATATACATATGAGAAATATAAATATATATATATATACAAAAATATATGTATACGAAAGATAAAATTCAAGATAAGGCTACAGTCAATGAAATATGGCAACATCATTTGAATTTTGAAAATAAAATGAAAGTTGTGCGTATATATATACGCGTAAAATGGTCGTTAGAGGAATTGTATACATATAAGAATATTTCATGTGAATAAAACAGTTAAATAAATTCCAGAAATTCAAAAGTTTGAAAATCAAACTTTTACGCCAAAATAGCTTGTGGGACCCAATGCTGACTCAGCACTGCGTGTATGATAAGGTTTGGCTAGATTCATCTACGTACCTGGACTGTTTTCTTAACTAGGTTCAATGCTGACTCAGCGCTGCGTGTACGATAAGGTCTTGAGCAGCTATATAAACAGCCCCAGTCTTCATTCTCTTTGCACCAATTCTCTTCTATCCTTATGCTGCTAAGATTCATGGCTTCTTCCCCTCTTCTAAATTTTCTTAAATAAATAAAATAAAATATGATTCAAGACGAGGAGATGCTGCTAAAAGACTTTTAAGGAGGGATTCAAATCAAAGTTTCAAGTGAAGAATTCAAAGGCTAGCTCAAACAAGTTTCAAGCAACGACGCACGAATCATAGCCACGCTTTCCTTCTTTTCTAGATCTATTTTCTGTAAGTTGGTTATTTCTAGATCTGAATATTTTTTTTTATTTGTGACATGAAATTAAAGGAATAAAGGAATATGCCAAATCTCTCTCTCTCTCTCTTCGAATCTGTGTTTATACTCTTGGACTGAATTAAGAACTGTTATGATTCGAGGACAAATAAGACTGTAACCGTGACTATGACTATAGAACTGTGGCCTTTGAAAGCATATGCCTTTGGACTATGACATAAGCCTTTGATTTTGGGACATATAAACATTGCCTATGACAATGACTTAGGACTATGGGAATTATTTTCCCTTTTGGACTATGAACATCGCCTATATTGCCTATGACCATGGACATTACTTATGACTAAGAACATAAGCCTTTGAATTAGACATAAACTGACATAATGAGGACAATTGTGATTTTGACACCCATGATTCATGATTAGGAAAATATTGCTTTAGTTTGGTGATTGTGAAATTGGGTCTAAACCCAATTATTTATTCTACCTGTTCCTTGGTTTTTTTCTTTGGTTTTAAGACAGTGGGAATTTACCTATTAAGTTAGGTCTACCCACGTTCTTGAACCTATTTTGCCCATTCTTTGGTTTTAAGACAGTGGGAATTTACCTATTTAGTTAGGTCTACCCATATTCTTGAACCTACATTGTTATCCAAACCTTTTTATGCCAATTATTCCTTCTTGTCATTTTGATTCATTCCCTTTTTTATCTACTGTAACGACCCAGCGGATTTCGGCCCCGAAAATCGACATAAATACCTTTACTGTAACTCATGCCGATCCTCCAAGCACCGAAACACTGGATAGTTATTAGAAACAATTTAGAGGGTGAGATAAGAAAGAAAGAAATATTAGAATAGAAGAAGAAGAAGAACACCACAACACAGAGTCTCACATCGCAGCGGAACAAAATATAATACAGAAATAATCTTTATTGAAAGCTTTAAAATACTTACAGTATCAGAGTACATCATACACTGGGACAGTTATACTAGCCTGTTCCCATATACAACACACAGCGGAATAGCAGCTATATAGTATCATACATCTGGACTCTTCCAGCTCGTCTCTTCATAGCAGTCGATAACCTGAACCTGTACAACCCGGCCTAACCCGAGCATTTACAAAACACCGGGTCAGTCTGGTGAACCAGAGTGAGATAAACTCGCACAGTATAAGGGTAAATCATCCAAATCATGATTTTTAAGTTCAAAAATCTTTTCAGAAGAAAGGATAATCGTAAGACCAAATCCACACATAAACACGGACGGTTTTTACCTTACGATAACCCAAAAACAGTTTGAAACCAATATCTTGTCTGATATTAGAATAATGTCTAAATACGAGTAAATAGAATCTAGTGGAACGCTTGCATCTCACGCTCCACATATATAGTATACAATCAAAACCGCGGGCGCTTATTGGAAATTGGATTCCGTCTTGACAAGGTATGGGTCCACCTTCCGATAGTGTATCTCTAGAGACGAATACACTGGGTTCAACAAGAACTTCTTGCAACCCGGCCCTCACATGACCGACCACTCATTTCGCTTGAGTGTATCGAATGTATATCACCGACGGTTGGGATCAGCAACCGTCTCTCGACAAGGGACAGCATCGAAACATAGATTAAAGAAGCAAATAGGATTTCCTCTAGATAGGTGACCATACACCCTAATGGGAGCGACCCACATAGCCATGCTGCCTGCCCGATTTTTGTCATTTCCCGGTTGATGAGGCTTGAGGCTTAGATTAGCTTTTGAACATCTGGTCATCATTCACTTTGAATGCCACATCGTCAGATCCGTCAGATATCACTAATTGACGTCCACAAAAATACTCTAGCTGAAAGCTAGAGAATGGCAATTCCCTGCCAACAACTATCGTACGTTTGAAGAAATCAACGTACGTGACCCTTTGGAAATACTCTGTCAGACATCCGTCCATATACGTCATCCAGGAACAGGATGAACCGAAGGCACTCTCCTACCGCATCCAATATAGGAATCACCCCATGGATCAGTAGCGAGAAGTCCTTGCAACCCGTTGATTCCAACCACGACAGAATCACAGCTTTCCTCTGCTTGCCAGGCAGAGAACATTAGTGGTTCTTCCGTTTATGAAAATCAACGGTCTTTAGTGCTCCATCTCGATCATCTTCTGATATCTTCACGTATTTATTGGACGGAATGGTTTTCGAATATAAATTCGATCCCGGACTTTCCATACCAACAATCGCATTGGGCGGGTTTGATAGTCGGTGTTTTAACTATCAAAATATATACAGTGTTTCAACCATGACACTCCAATGAGTTCACTGGTTCAGTATTCAGCATCATTTGGCCTTTAACAAACTGATTTGTTTTTGTTAAATTAAAACTTCTAACTCTTTTAAATATTCAAAAATACGATATTTGAATACTCTAATTGATTAATTAACATTCAACTTACTCTATTCGCTCGACTCTAGATCGCAGCGATCACAATGGTTACGCCTGATTCCCCCAGGAAACATCCGACCGCCGTAGGCTATCTGCAGCCCTGCGAATTACGCTAGCAGTCGTACGAAATGGCAACTTAGCCGAATAACTATGTTTGGCTAATTCTATCTCAAATAACTATATTCAATTTCCCATTTTGAAATCTCATTTAAACTTCTCCTTTTTACTTGATCTCGTTTTCAAATAACGTTAATGTAAAGTTCACGCTTTACAATTTAAATCTCACTAAAAACTCTGGTTTATAAGAACCCTTTTTATCGTAATCTCCTTTCACTTAATTCATATAATTGAGTACGTTTATTTCCTTTCACCATTCAATTGGCTTGCATCTCACATTCGGTAACCTTTTTAAATGAATTCCCATTTAAAAATATATTCCTAACTTTATCATTAATTAAAATAACCACTTATTTCAAACATTAACTACTTTAGTAGTTAATCCCTTTATTAACTAAATTCACTACTAAATCCCTTTTAAATCCTTATTTAAATTCAAACAATATTCGTTTAACTATTTTAGTCAAAACACATTAACTTGATAAACAATTCTAATTCCAAACGGTCGATTTAATAAACTCAAAAACTTGATTACCTCATTAACCGATTTCAACAATCCTCGCTTTAAATTAATTAAAAATATACTTAATTTAAATAGATTCTAATTATTTGTTTTCTTACAAAACAAATTTCCAATGTTTAACCATTTAATTCATTTCTTATTCTTCAACTGGTAAATCTGATTAACATCAGCATTTTCTTTGCAAAAATAAATTCATAACAAATCAAAGTCTTAACAAATAAAATATTTATTTATTTTTCTTAAATAACTTTTATTCAAATAATATAATTCAAATCTAACTCTGGTTATAAAATAAATTCTATAACCTCAACTCTATCGATTCACCTGACGGTGAATCAATATCTATAACCCGATTGTTTTTTTTTAAGGCCATACTCTGCCAAACACTTAACCAATATCACCTATTGGTTTAAACCAAATAGATGTTGAATATCCAGTCAATAATCAACCATCAAATCAATCACACAAACAGATCAGTTCATATATATATATACATGGAAACAAACAATATTTTTGAGGAATCCGGTTGGATCCCTCCAACCTGTTCTTCCCTGTATTCAAATGGTTATCTCAAATCAGACGGTTCAGTTTTGTTTAGCTGATAAATTAAATAACGACCATTTAACATCAACCATAAGCAATTCGAACAATTCAACCATTTAAAACACGTTTATAAATAAACGTGACCAACCAAGGTGAATCACCCTTATTGGAACCAATCGTTAAAAATAACGATTTGGTATTTTACTGAAATTAAACACAGTTTAATTTCATCGGTTAAATCAACAAATAAATAACTAGCAAAACAGTCAACCATTGGCAAGCAGAGCACACAAAATAAAAACACCCAATTTATATAAAATATAAAAAGGGTAACTGAGTGAGTTTAACTCACTTTGATTCATTCGTCTCTGAAACAGTCCGCTAATTAAATTAAACGAGCGTTTAATTTAAACTTCCAATAGCTGGCAATCCTGTCCTTACCAGCCTCATTGTGTTATGCTCGTCGATACGGTTCCAGCTTCACTGATCTGGTCCAATTCTGTTAACATCTAAGCACGTTATACCATTTTGTTCAATCATGATTTAAGTTAAATTATTTAATCTTAGTTAAAATTTTTAACGTTAATCACTGTTAATCACTTAGTTAATTAAATCGTCCAGTTTACATAAAATGGTCAATCATGATTTTATAATGCAAACCACGTTATTACTTAATTTGGCATCTTTCTTTGGTCCAGACATCCTCGAATCCTACAGGTTACGTCATTCCCACTAATTGGCGTATAATATGGTATTAGTTAGGCACTTAGGCACAATGTATAAATCTTAAACTAAACTAACATTAAAAATAACTAATTACAAATCATTTAAGTTTTTCCTAATCATGGTTTAAGGTCACGTTTTCTATTAATATAGTAAATTATCTAACAACTTACTTACGCTAATCAAGATCACTGTCCATTTTCTTGAATGCTGTCTCCTCCATGTGGTACACCCTCCGTGTCGGTTCCCCCTCGGCCCTTAACCATGCTGCGGTTCTCTTGTTTGCACCGACCAAGGACCATGCTGCGGTTCTCTTCCCACTCTTCTTTCTACGTTTCTACCTACCCCAGACTAACCCAGCATGCACCACACTCCCACTACCGCATCCATTCACGCCACCACTCTCCTACCGAACCCACTTTCACCATTAAACTTCACTGCACATACTTCCCCTTTCGGATCATCTGAGCTTCGACCGCCATCCTACGTCGGTCCTCACATCAGTAGTAGCAACCGAGAAAGACCCCTCCCTTTCCCTTGCTGTTGAGAGCCTCGGGCGAACGTGAATAGCTGGGGAGCTATTTCTTTTGCTTTGTGGAAGGTTTCATTGTTCTGATGCATGAAGTTTTCTGGTTGGAGAGAGAAAGGTATCTTCTGCTGTGAGGTAACAGCTTTTAGATGGAGTTGTTGAGTTTCTTATTTGTGCTGAAAGAAGAGAACCGAACGAGAAAGTAGCGGATATATATAGATGAGGGAAACTTGGGCATCACGGATGGTGGTTTGGCAAGCAAGTAATAGGGGAAAGTAGCTGTTGTGTATTACAGGTACCTGTTGCATTGGGGAATGGGATTTTCGAAAAAGGCAAGCCTTGGTCGGCACGGTCTTGTAAGGGATTGGACACACGAAAGCAGGTGTGACTGAAAAGGAACAGGTAGGACTTTGTGGTGAATATTAAATTATAATGTGAAACTTCGTCGCGAAGTAACACGCGGAAACCACCACCACGATTTCGGTCTACTGATAGAAAAGTTATTCTTAGTGTAAAAACGTATTCCGGACCCAATGGGACAAGTTTCGTCGAAATCCGAGGTCATATGAAAAAATTTCCTTTATAAAACCAGAAATGAACACATGTTTAATTTTTCCACGGTCACCAGATAAATCAAATCCACTTGAAACTGCGAACATCGACAATAACTTTTCGATATGAACCCAACGGCACTAATTTCGTCGCATTCTGAGACTGTTTGCCCGATAGGCTGTTTTTACCCTGAACCGCCCTACCCTTTTTAACGCCAAATTTCTCGATCTCTAAAAATAACAAACTATATACATATCCTGACTCTAATCGACGATACGAACTCAACGGAACTGGTTTCGTGGCCTAATTCGATCGTCTGCTCAAGTTATGCTAAATATCCTTTTATTTATTTAATTGTGCGTTATAGAAATTGAACGGGCGTTTATGGTTGTTGTGGCCACATACGACATCGGTTTGCCACGCCATTTGACACCGTGCAATAATTTAACGATACGGTTCTAATGAAACTGATTTTGTCGAAATCTGAGTCCGTTTGCAAAACGGCCATTTTAAAGGCCTATAATTTAATAACGATTTTCCATAGCGACTATTTCAAAATTTGATTTAGCCATAACTATCAAACTATAACACGGAATCTGGATTTTTCTCTTTCATATGAAAGCTATCATCAACACGGTTCCAACGGGTCTTGTTTCACAGAAATCCGACTTATATCGAATCCTGTATTCTCAGTTGAAGTTCAAAATTCTATATTGCGAACTGCAGCGCCATTTCAGGCTTGATTTATATTATATATAAATATATAACGTTCAACTTTGTTCTAAATAGCGAATTCAATATTAAATTTCATTAATATTCCCGATATGATATTTAAAATAAATGAATTAAATTAAATATTTGACGGCCAAAAATGCGGGTCGTTACATCTACGAATCTAGATTTATTTATAATCTAGGTTGAATCACGATTATTCGAACGGTGGGAATGCGATTTGGGGAAAAACATGGAAATGAATATGAACGTAGTTGTAAACTTGGAAATTGGCATAATTTGGAATATGTATTATGACATGCATATTAAAATGAAAACGGGGAAATTTGACATGGATTAGGGAATATGTGATTTTGACATATTAAATTTAGCGTTAGTAAGTAAGCTAAATTTTAGGCATAAAATGTAAACTAGAAAAATAATTCTAGTTTTTCCATAAATTGTGAATTAGGAAGTTAAACCAAGATTGGGTTAATTAAGGTTGATTTGGAATAAGTATATTAGCACAATTTTGAATTTATTCATAATTGTGAGCAATTGTCATGTTTAGAATAAATTATGGTTAGCGACACTAAATTTGGTATAATTTACATACCAAAAAATATAAATATGATAAATAAGAGAGAATGGACCATAATAATAAATGTGACAATGTACATTAAAAGAGTAGTAATGAAATAAGTAAATTAGGAGTAATTTACTTATAGAATTCGTCATAAATGTTAAATTGTTCATTTACCACAAAATATGTAACTTGGTTAAGTTTTGGCCATAAATTATAAACTAGGATATTTAATCTAGTTTCGGCAATGAAATAGGAAATGGCCTAAACTGCATGTTGGGTTAGGACTTGGGCCTAGAATATAAGTATACTAGTAGGCTTGACAAATAAATATAGGCCAAATTTGTCTAAAAAGGGGAAATGGGCTTTTGAAATAAATTGTTAACAATTTATAAACAAAAGAAAAGTATTTTGATAACATCCCTTTTTATAACACATAGACCAGAAGGTTCTAGGGTGACAGAGAGGATAGTGTCTAGGCTTGGGTTTGGAAAATACAAGTTTCCTGCCCTCCCTGGCTATCCCTAACTGATCCGAAGGACGGGATGGTTGTTTTCAAAACCAGATTTGGAAATTAATCAAAAACCCTTTGAACTTAGAAAACATGAATATGCCTAACCCGAGGTTAGACTGAGTTGCGGTGTAAACCTGCCCGGAACCGACCGGCACATCCAGTAACCGCAGCAATATCTGTCTAATGTGAGAGGTTGCGGCTTTAATTTATTAATTAAAGCTAGAACAAGAATGGGAGAGTTAAGTCTATAGGAACACTTAACCAACCTAACACGGTTAAGCTAGAATGGGAAGGTTAAGGAACACTTAACCAACTTAGCACAGTTAAAGCTAGAATGGGAGGGTTAAGTCCATGGGAATACTTAGCCAAATTAACATGTTGACTAGACTAGAAGGTGGGGTTAAGTAAAGTTAATACACTTAGCCAATCTAACATGTTAATTAGACTAGAGGTTGGGGTTAAGTAATACACTTAGCCAAATTAATATGTTAGCTGGACTAGACCATAGGGTTAAGTAAACTTGAATGCTTAACCATCAGAATATGATAAATGAATAGGGTTAAGTAAAAAAGCATAAAGGGATAACACTTAACCAGTGTAATAGGATAAGGGAAGAGGGTTAAGATAGCTTCAATCGACTAAAGACACTTAACCAACCCAACCTGGCGAGAAAGAAAACTAAATAGTAAACCTCAGTTGAAAGAGGGACTAAGTAGTAAACTTAGTTAAGAAAACAAGGAATTTGGAAACTAAGTGGTAAACCTTAGTTAGTAGAACTAAGTAGTAATTCTTAGTATAACACGAAGGAGCGGACATCCATATGGTTTTAAGAAGGCTCCAACGAATTGGGTTACGAAGCCCGAGGCTTCGGGGGGACGTGAGGGTACTCTTGGTATCCCTCTGTGAGGCTGCAGATGATCATCCTGGGCTCACAGAGGTTAAGGTCTGCGTTAGAAGAACCGAGGGTATGCCTTGGTTGCAATATATATATGTGGCAACCTAAAGACTAGGATGGACCAGCGTGATTCGGCGAGAAGACGGTAGCCCTGTGATAGCAACTCGTCGTCTACCATCCATCTTGAGTCAATCGAGATACGTGAAGCGGAAAGGCGGAGAACTCCAAAAGACCATATACTTGCTATCTAGTTATGGTTGCGGATGGCCATAGGATAGTGGGGCACCGGGGGCCGGCGTATAGTTCTCATTTTACAAGGTGTGCCTTTCATTAGCTGAGGGAGGGGTCAAGTGGGACCATAGCCACTGGAGTAAAAACAGACCTTAGCATCTGCATCGGCAGATATCTGAAAGCTCCCGACCGAGTTCTGTATTCCTTGATTTGCCCTGTCACAGGACTCGGATCGCACATTACAGGACATGTGCATCTAGACAAGCGATAACGATTCGCGATACATACGTGGGGAAGCCTAGGAACATATACCACTCTAGGTAGTGTGTCCTAGACTTGGGGGCATTGTTCGACAGGTAGCGTAATCCCTAGTTGGACTAGGTGGCATAAACCCTGAACTCGAAAAGCGTTCAGCAGATAGCGTAAAACTATAGTTAAATCTAGAAAGCAGTGGATAGAAAACCCTAGATTAGATCTAGGTAACAATTAATAAATGGATGCCTGAAGGCGATGGAAAATACAGGGATTGGGATCACGTTATCGTTACTAGTTGAAACACTAGTTAGGCGGTGCAGAGATATAGAAACCAGTATAACAAGTAAATAGCGAAGCAGCGAAAGTATTAGAGCGTATCCAGTTTATCTTAGCATATCTTGTGACTACCTTGTCTCATCTTGTTGACCCTATCGTCATGGTGTAATCTTGTATTCAGTTAATTCATGTCGTTTTGTTTTCCATGTTCACATGCTAGAAGTTACTGAACTTACTCAGGCTTTATGTCTGACTCTGTTTTTCTTTCGTCTTCTTTCTTCCGTTCTCCCCCCCCCCCCCCCCCCAGGTTGTTAAGGAGGAAATAGGATAGCTCAGATTTGTTTTGGGACGATTTCTCTTTCCAAGCTTGAAGAATATTGGATGCATCGGCTTTGGATTGCTATGGCTGGCTTTTGTTACATTGGGGAATATAAATGTATTTTATGCTTCTTTATTTTGTAAAGACAGTTGATACTCTGATATTGTAAAGGAACCTTGTACAAATTATTTTGTCAATAAAGCAAAGTTTTATTTTCCGCTGTTTAATGTTTGTCTGTCTTGTAATTTATCTGCATCTTTTACCCATAATGCTCCACAGAACTTAGTGCATTCCCTTTGTGAGTGACACTAACGGACGTGGGGTGTTACAATACCTACACGATGCAACAACGTCTTACCTACCAGCCCGGGGCCACACACGCACCTGACCTCGTTGGACTTGCGTTGCCACCGCTAACCCGTTTTGACCTCTTATGTAATGACTCGAAAATCCGGTCCAATTTGAGCTGACCAAATAACACAGTCCAACCCCAAATTGCACACGAAATTCAAGAAATTAATAGAAAGAAGATAGACGGCGGGATAGATAAGATAGAACTATTAGAATAGAAGAAGAAGAAGAACATCATCATCAGAGTAACCACGAATCTCACAGCGGAACGGATAAAATATAACATAACTTTTGAAATACAACAGTAAATGTATACAATAAAATTTCAGAATACAACACTTACAACAACAGCGGAAATAATAATAGCTATAGAATCCTGAAGCCTCCTACTCCAAGCTCTCCAAGTGTATCTGAAAAATCCCGACTACTTGACTGCCCATACAAATTTAGGCACCCAAGAGTTTAGGGAAAACAAACAAATAAACTCCGGGTCAGTCATGGGACTGGTATGAGTAAAATAGTTTAAACGGTTTGAACAAGTAAACGATATCTCTTAAGACCACGCCATATAATGGAACGGGTTTTTCCCTTATGAAAATCCAAAATATCTTTATATCAAAAACCTTTTGATATTATAATAATGTCTATCAACCTCAATATATTAATTATCTAGCAGAAACGCGTTCATCTCACGTTTCTACATATATAGTATACAATCAAAACCGTAAGCACGTATTGGGAAATGGATTTCCAACTATGACAAGGTATGGAACCACCTTCCGATCAGTGTACTCTAGGAACGATACACTGGAGTTCAACAAGAACATATTGCAACTTAGCCACACATGACCAACCACTCATTTCGCTTGAGTGTATCGAATGTACATCACCAACGGTTGGGATCAGCAACCGTTTCCCGTATATATATATATATATATATATATATATATGGGACAACATTGATAGATTAAAGAAGCAAATGAATATTCCCTAGATAGGTGATTATACACCCTACTTCGGTGCGACCGACTTAGCCATGCTGCCTACCCGATTTTTGTCATTTCCTGGTTGTTGAGGCCAGAGGCTACGATTACTTCCCATTCATTTATAATACGATCACTTTGAATGCCACATTATCAAATCCGTTAATCATTAATTGGTTTACACAAATATTCTGGATGTTATGCTAAGGGAATAAATCCGTCGCAACCATATATATTTATACAGACCAATCCATTCGATCATTGGAAATACTTTGTCAGACATTCGTCCATTTACGTTTGTTCTGGGATTGAACGAAACCGAAGGCACTATTCAGTACATCCATCTTAGTCCATTGTTATCTAAGATTGATACAACAGCCCTTGCACTTTACTCCATCTTCAATTTTCTTTGGCATATTCGCAACGCTTATGCCAATACAGAGTGGTTCTTTGGATAAGAATCCAACCGGTCTCTCCATATTAACAACGTGAATATGGTCAAACTTTGATAGTCGGTGATTTAACTATCAAATGAAAACATGTCGGTGTACAAACAATGATCTTATCCCCAAATGGAAATTCGATCGATCAGTCATCAATCCACCTTATCTCTTTGAATTTAATTTATCATTAATCATTATTCGATTAATTATTTGATTAACTCCCTTTTACTAACTCACTTTGATCATTTTAACTTATTTATCTCAACTCGATTATCTTAACTTATTAATCTCAACCCGATTAACTCTAATTTGATTAACTTAACTCACTAATTCAATTCTATTTAACAAATAAATAATTCCTTTTTATAACTTCATTTATTTCCTAAATAAATATTCCCTTATTACTTCACTTATATTCATTAGATCCTTATTATAAATTGGTAAGTGAATAAACTTCTCAGTGTAAATCTCGAAGGCCGAAACCAACATCAGATCAACACTTTGAAATTTACTCAACTCAATCAACGTAGAACAAGTTCCAATTACTCAAAAACCATACCCTATCCTCTTTAACACTTTTAACTCGATTCTATTTATTTTCTAATAAATATCTCCTTTATAAAATCCTTTGATTTTATAAATATTTCATTTTCACCATACGTTTTGAAAATTCCCTTTTAAACTTTCCAGTATTCATTTTGGTATTTAAAATACCGTATAACCATGATTACTATCAACCAAGAACACATAATCATCATAGATCATATAACACATCACATATCACAATATATGAAACAAAACAGTATTTTATATATTGAGGAACCCAGTTGGGTCCCTCCAACCTGTTCCCCTGCATCCACAGATGTTAAACCATATAATTAACACCAACTTCATTTCAATATGAGATGTTCTGATAAACAACATTAATATATATATTTTACAGTTTATATATATATATATATATATAATTTCAACTAACTGACTAGCAGTTCAATCAACCAAATCAATACACAGCAATCAACAAAAAATTATCAATTCTAAGAATACGTTATAAAAATATAACAATTCAGAGTTGGTGAGTTTTACTCACTTTTCGCGTTAACCGTTAAATACGATTTGCGTCTGTTGATTGAGAGGGACAATTTATTTTGAAAAAAATTGTAACGAGCTTCGATTCACTCCCCGTCAGTTCCATGTTGTAGCCGCCGTCCATACGATCCCGACGGATCTGACCGTTCGAATTTCTGATATCATATGACCAAGTTATCAATACTACAAGTTAATACGATTTTAGATTTAAAACTTAACTTAAATGAAAATGGTTTAGTGGGCTTAACCTCTCAACGGCCCATACCAAATCAGACCCGCTTGAATTCTTCTTCCCCAAATCTGACAATCCGCTCCACCTCCAGTGCACCAACGTGTATCACCGTGCACCATTCCCATTGACACCGAACTCCCCTCATTTGATTCACGATTCCACAC
The DNA here is from genome assembly GCA_030737875.1 of Allium sativum. Taxonomy (NCBI): domain Eukaryota; kingdom Viridiplantae; phylum Streptophyta; class Magnoliopsida; order Asparagales; family Amaryllidaceae; genus Allium; species Allium sativum. The sequence goes on along the minus strand of CM060909.1, from coordinate 669,435,152 downwards.
TTTCCTATCCCATCACCATTTAAATACAAACCAACTTTCATTCCTCTCCACTACTGTTTTCACACAACTCCTTCTTCCTTGTTAAAACCGAAGTTGTCGCACCATTCAAGTCCACTTTGAACTCTCCTTCATGCCAACCCTTCGAACCACAAGTCGATGCCATTCGCATGCACCCAAGTTATCCGCCACCATCTTCCAAGGTGCGACAGCAGGCCCCCTCGACGTCGGCATTTCAGCTGCGTTCTTGGCAACAAAACTCCCACAACTCACCTTTCTATTTTCATTTTTCTTGCACCAGTAATACTCTCCATTTGCCAACACTCATGCACCCTTAATCCAACTCGCATCCATCCACTGAAAACACGTTCTACAGTGACACATGCGAATTGTTTGGCACCCTTATTCCTCAAACTTTTATTCACATAAAACTCCTCTGTTTTGAACTACGAGACAACCTACTTCTCTCCCAAAACAACATGCCAGTTTCCATTCTTGAACCACACCCTCTCAAATATATCCACGTGAAAAGGAAATGCCGCTCAACCTCCTTCCATTTATGATCTTACTTCATGTTGGTATCACGTTTTTTCTTTGTTGCTCCTCATCTCCACGCTGATTTCCATGCAAACCGGTCCCCTCACAACCACTAACTCACGTGTACTTCCAGTAAACAAATCCACCCAAAATCTGACCCTTGATGCCAAACTATTCCATCAAAAGACCCACGCCATTCATGTATCCAACTTTGCAACCACATCAGACTCCACTTGCGTTTGTTTGAGAACAAATGGAGGCTCCAATTGGTGAAAACAGAAGAAAGACTGGATGTGATGTAATTAGGTTTTAGTGGAATTTTTGTTGTAAGGAGGGGTTAGTGTCTATTTATAGAAGAGTTTTATTTTGGTTTATGAATACGTGGAAGCTCGGTTTCTATTTGCTAAGTGGTGGCTGAGAGAATAAAACGTGGCCTCTTTTTTATCAAAGAAAGTTAGGATATTTTATTTTAGCATTTTGGTGACCCTTATATATGAAGTTTTGTTCTCATCCGGACGGCCAACGACAGAAATAAAAATACTATTGTGACGAGCATCGTGTCACGGTTCCAAAAATATAAAAATATTGGTAGGTGAACTCATATTGTGAAACCCCAAAATGTTGATATAGGGTGCAAAATACTCCAAATAAAAGTTGCGTATTTAATTAATTAAAAATTACAGTAAAATTCTAAAAATTAAATTATCACTACTTTCCAAAAGAATCTTGTCTGAATTCAAACCCGATCTCTAGTTATTTTGAATAAACCGTTACGGTCACTAAACGATTCTATAGCGACTATTTTAAAATTTGATTTGGACATATCTCGAAATCTACACAACGAAATCCTGATTTTTCTCTTCCACTAGAAAGATATACTCCACCAGCTTCACGCGTTTCTTGTTTCACAGAAATCCGATTTAAAACGAACTCTGTACATTCAGTTGAAGTTCAAATCGCCAAATTATGAACTACAGCGCCATTTCGATCTCAATTATAATTATATTATAATTATACGTTCAAACTGTCGTTATTTAAATATATTCGCAAATATATTTTAACTCTAAACTGAAATAAAATCTTAGGGATGACTCAGTTCACAGAATATTGTGATTTCCAATATTTTTGATTATTTCTGAATTAAATATATTATTTAATTATTATTTTAATTAAATATTCACCAATATTTAATTAACGACCATTAAATTCTCTAATACCACTATTTAAATAATTAAATAAATAAATTATTATACCGCTGGAAATGCGGGTCATTACATTCTTCCCCACTTAAAATAATTTCGTCCTCGAAATTGCTAAGGTAGAGGACGACCCTATCTACTGGGTAAATATTTATCTGTTTACCTCTTAACTCCGGTTTCACTGAATCACTTAAATTCCGATTAAAATATAAATTCATTCCGACTTACTAAATTTTCAAAAATTTTGAAAATTTTCTAACGCCCGGAATTTCTGGAAAATTTTGCCATAACCTCCTTTGTACAGCCCTATCTGTAAAACCACAACTCGCCTGCCTAGGCCTTTTCCAACTCAAAGAAAATCAAACAACCAAGCAGCTTGCCAAATCAGCTCATAAATCACCAAACTCATATTAAATATAAACTTGTACCTTTTTGTCGGGTATATCATTATATCACTTTGCACCTGTTACCAATTCTGCATATATCATGCCATACCAATCAACTCCAAATAGTTTATATCCTCAAATCACATCTCATTCTTAATTCAAGTTCCATTCTCGATTTTCAAAATTTTAACTCACCAATTCCAATACAATTCCAGATTATTCACTAATCAAATCCAATTTTATTTAACTTAGTTCAAGTTAAATTTTAGTTTATTATTCACTTTTACCATCTCATTCTGGAATTTAAATCCCTGGGTTTATTTCAAATCAATTTGAAATCATAATACCAATTCAAAACCTTTGAATTTCTAAACAACTTGTTTTCCTCAAACAATTGAAAAACAAAACATTTGGTAGTAATCCGTCACTTAGAACTCGAAAATCACACTGATGGTGTGTACACCATCATCAGAATTATTTCCCAGTTTATCGAAGTGAGTTCAATACTATATCATTTTCAAAACCATTCTTAAACATTTCCCATTTTGAAACTATTTCAAAATATCCTTCCAATGTTTGTAAACACATTTAAAATCTCCCAAGATTTTAAAATTCTCATATATTATACTTATATGAATTCTACTTGGTCATTTATATAACCATTTCAATTATAATCTCATTCGATTAAATAACAACCAACACATCCAATATACTATAATGATTCAAATCTTAACCATTCTTTATATCAAAATATAATTCGGGTAAAATTACTTCATTCACCCGCTTTCAAAACATACCGTGTCGACCCACTTTATTCAAGTGTTTAGAAACCCTTATCGATATTGTGGTGCCCCACCATCGACCAGAATTCATAAGCCACTCAACCAATAAAGCTTCACAATATAAAACAAATTTTTATATCAAATAACAAATACGTTCACTCGTATATATACACTCAAACTCAATCTAGGGTATTACTAACCCCATCTCTACTGAGTCACGCCACAGAGCCAAGGTAATAACTTAACTTAAGCTCTGATACCAACTGTAATGACCCGAAAATCCGGTCCAATTTGAGCTGACCAAATAACACAAGTCCAACCCCAAATTGCACTGGAAATTCAAGAAATTAATAGAAAGAAGATAGACGGTGAGGATAGAGAAGATAGAACTATTAGAATAGAAGAAGAAGAAGAAGAACATCATCATCAGAGTAACCACGAATCTCACAGCGGAACGGATAAAATATAACATAATTTTTGAAATACAACAGTAAATGTATACAATAACATTTCAGAATACAACACTTACAACAACAGCGGAAAAAATAATAGCTATAGAATCCTGAAGCCTCCTGCTCCAAGCTCTCCAAGTGTATCTGAAAAATCCCGACTACTTGACTGCCCATACAAATTTAGGCACCCAAGAGTTTAGGGAAAACAAACAAATAAACTCCGGGTCAGTCATGGGACTGGTATGAGTAAAATAGTTTAAACAGTTTGAACAAGTAAACGATATCTCATAAGACCACGCCGTATAACGGAACGGGTTTTTCCCTTATGAAAATCCAAAATATCTTTATATCAACAACCTTTTGATATTATAATAATGTCTATCAACCATAATATATTAATCATCTAGCAGAAACGCTTTCATCTCACGTTTCTACATATATAGTATACAATCAAAACCGCAAGCGCGTATTGGGAAATGGATTTCCAACTATGACAAGGTATGGAACCACCTTCCGATCAGTGTACTCTAGGAACGATACACTGGAGTTCAACAAGAACATCTTGCAACTCAGCCACACATGACCGACCACTCATTTCGCTTGAGTGTATCGAATGTACATCACCAACGGTTGGGATCAGCAACCGTTTCCCGTATATATATGGGAAAACATTGATAGATTAAAGAAGCAAATGAAAATTCTCTAGATAGGTGATTATACATCCTACTTCGGTGCGACCGACTTAGCCATGCTGCCTGCCTGATTTTTGTCATTTCCTGGTTGTTGAGGCCAGAGGCTACGATTACTTCCCATTCATTTATAACACGATCACTTTGAATGCCACATTATCAAATCCGTTAATCAGTAATTGGTTTACACGAATATTCTGGATGTTATGCTAAGGGAATAAATCCGTTGCAATCATATATATTTATACAGACCAATCCATTCGATCACTGGACATACTTTGTCAGACATTCGTCCATTTACGTTCGTTCTGGGATTGAACGAAACCGAAGGCACTATTCAGTACATCCATCTTAGTCCATTGTTATCTAAGATTTATACAACAGCCCTTGCACTTTACTCCGTCTTCAATTTTCTTTGGCATATTCGTAACGCTTATGCCAATACAGAGTAGTTCTTTGGATAAGAATCCAACCGGTCTCTCCATATTAACAACGTGAATATGGTCAAACTTTGATAGTCGGTGATTTAACTATCAAATGAAAACATGTCGGTGTACAAACAACGATCTTATCCCCAAATGGAAATTCGATCGATCAATCATCAATCCACCTTATCTCTTTGAATTTAATTTATCATTAATCATTATTCGATTAATTATTTGATTAGCTCCCTTTTACTAACTCACTTTGATCATTTTAACTTATTTATCTCAACTCGATTATCTTAACTTATTAATCTCAACCCGATTAACTCTAATTTGATTAACTTAACTCACTAATTCAATTCTATTTAACAAATAAATAATTCCTTTTTATAACTTCGTTTATTTCCTAAATAAATATTCCCTTATTATTTCACTTCTATTCATTAGATCCTTATTATAAATTGGTAAGTGAATAAACTTCTCAGTGTTAATCCCGAAGGCCGAAACCAACATCAGATCAACACTTTGAAATTTACTCAACTCAATCAACGTAGAACAAGTTCCAATTACTCAAAAACCATACCCTATCCTCTTTAACACTTTTAACTCGATTCTATTTATTTTCTAATAAATATCTCCTTTATAAAATCCTTTGATTTTATATATATTTCATTTTCACCATACGTTTTGAAAATTTCCTTTTTAACTTTCCAGTATTCATTTAGGTATTTAAAATACCGTATAACCATGATTACTATCAACCAAGTACACATAATCATCACAGATCATATAACACAATATATGAAACAAAACAGTATTTTATATATTGAGGAACCCAGTTGGGTCCCTCCAACCTGTTCCCCTGCATCCACAGATGTTAAACCATATAATTAACACCAACTTCATTTCAATATGAAATGTTCTGATAAACAACATCAATATATATATTTAACGGTTTATATATGTATATAATTTCAACTAACTGACTAGCAGTTCAATCAACCAAATCAACACACAACAATCAACAGAAAATTATCAGTTCTAAGAATACGTTATAAAAATATAACTATTCAGAGTTGGTGAGTTTTACTCACTTTTCGCGTTAACCGTTAAATACGATTTGCGTCTATTGATTCAGACGGACAATTTATTTTGAAATAAATTGTATCGAGCTTCGATTCACTCCCCGTCAGTTCCATGTGGTAGCCGCCGTCCATACGATCCCGACGGATTTGACTGTTCGAATTTCTGATATCATATGACCAAGTTATCAATACTACAAGTTAATACGATTTTAGATTTAAAACTTAACTTAAATAAAAATGGTTCAGTGGGCTTAACCTCTCAACGGCCCATACCAAATCAGACCCGCTTGAATCTCTTCTTCCCCAAGTATGACAATCTGCTCCATCTCTAGTGCACCAACGTGTATGCACCATTCCCATTGACACCGAACTCCCCTCGTTTGATTCACGATTCCGCACTTTCCTATCCCATCACCATTTAAATACAAACCAACTTTCATTCCTCTCCACTACTGTTTTCACACAACTCCTTCTTCCTTGCTAAAACCGAAGTTGTCGCACCATTCAAGTCCACTTTGAACTCTCCTTCATGCCAACCCTTCGAACCACAAGTCGATGCCATTCGCATGCACCCAAGTTATCCACCACCATCTTCCAAGATGCGACAGCAGGCCCCCTCGACGTCGGCATTTCAGCTGCGTTCTTGGCAACATAACTCCCGCAACTCACCTTTCTATTTTCATTTTTCTTGCGCCAGTAATACTCTCCATTTGCCAACACTCATGCACCCTTAACCAAACTCGCATCCATCCACTGAAAACACGTTCTACAGTGACACATGCGAATTGTTTGACACCCTTATTCCTCAAACTTCAATTCACATAAAACTCCTCTGTTTCGAACCACGAGACAACCTACTTCTCTCCCAAAACAATATGCCAGTTTCCATTCTTGAACCGCACCCTCTCAAATATATCCACGTGAAAAGGAAATGCCGCTCAACCTCCTTCCATTTATGATCTTACTTCATGTTGGTATCACGTTTTTTCTTTGTGGCTCCTCATCTCCACCCTGATTTCCATGCAAACCGGTCCCCTCACAACCAATAACTCACGTGTACTACCAGTAAACAAATCCACCCAAAATCTGACCCTTGATGCCAAACTATTCCATCAAAAGACCCACACCATTCATGTATCCAACTTTGCAACCCCATCAGACTCCACTTGCGTTTGTTTGAGAACAAATGGCGGCTCCAATTGGTGAAAACAGAGGAAAGACTGGAGGCGATGTAATTAGGTTTTAGTGGAATTTTTGTTGTAAGGAGGGGTTAGTGTCTATTTATAGAAGAGTTTTATTTTGGTTTATGAATACGTGGAAGCTCGGTTTCCATTTGCTAAGTGGTGGCTGAGAGAATAAAACGTGGCCTCTTGTTGATCAAAGAAAGTTAGGATATTTTATTTTAGCATTTTGGTGACCCTTATATATGAAGTTCTGTTCTCATCCGGACGGCCTCTGACAGAAATAAAAATAATGTTGTGACGAGCATCATGTCACGGTTCCAAAAATATAATAATATCGGTAGGTGAACTCATATTGTGAAACCCCAAAATGTTGATATAGGGTGCAAAATACTCCAAAATAAAAGTTGCGTATTTAATTAATTAAAAATTACAGTAAAATTCTAAAAATTAAATTATCACTACTTCCCAAAAGAATCTTGTCTAAATTCAAACCCGATCTCTAGTTTTGAATAAACCGTTACGGTCGATAAACGATTCTATAGCGACTATTTTAAAACTTGATTTGGACATATCTCAAAATCTACACGACGAAATCCTGATTTTTCTCTTCCACTAGAAAGATATACTCCACCAGCTTCACGCGTTTCTTGTTTCACAGAAATCCGATTTAAAACGAACTCTGTACAATCAGTTGAAGTTCAAATCGCCAAATTACGAACTACAGCGCCATTTCGAGCTCGATTATAATTATATTATAATTGTACGTTCAAACTGTAGTTATTTAAATATATTCGCGAATATATTTCAACTCTAAACTGAAATAAAATCTTAGGGATGACCCAGTTCACAGAATATTGTGATTTCCAATATTTTTTATTATTTCTGAATTAAATATATTATTTAATTATTATTTTAATTAAATATTCACCATTATTTAATTAACGACCATTAAATTCTCTAATACCACTATTTAAATAATTAAATAAATCAATTATTATACCGCTGGAAATGCGGGTCATTACATCTTACAATTAAACCCAATACGCGTGTCCCGTCCTCGACTTGGGTCGAGCCCACAAAGATATTTAATGGCTTACTGGTTTGAAAAGGGCCCTCATGCATGACCCAAGCTTTCACCTATGATTGGTCCCCTCTAAGGTTTTCTACACTTAACCCCATTCTTATTCATGTCTTCTTACATGTTTCAATCTTGGTTAAGTGCATCTAATCGTATTTCACATGCCACCCGAGGCACCCTCTTCATTTCACATGCCACCCATGGCACCCACTTAACCCCCCATGTCCCACCACATATTTATATGGTTAAGTGTTTCTTAGTTCATTAACATCGTAACCTTGTAAAGACCTCCCACATTCGACTGGCATTTATTGCTGCTGGATTTGCCGGACGGGTCCGGGCAGTCTTACACCACAAACGAGCCTAACCTCGTGTCTTTACACCTGTTACGCATTTATTTCATGCCTTTGACCCCTCACATTAGACTGGCATTTATGGATGCTGGATTTGTCAGGCGGGTCCGGGCAGTCTTACACCACAAAAGAGTCTAACCTCGTGTCTTAGGTGATTTATTATTACACATCTTTATTTAACCCCAAATTGGATTAATATCCCTATTCAAATTTGTAAATAAATTCCAAATATACTTATGTCCATAATTGTCACCTAAATTATGTCCATAAATACCAATGTTTCCAATTAATATCTTAAATTAATTATATGCCTTTCTAAGGCCATTTATGCCAATTCTCAATATGTGTATATTCAATATTACCCCCATCGTCCCAACGTTGTTCGTTCGCTTATCATGACATATATATATATATATATATTAGACTAGCAATTAGTCTAATGACATAAAAGGGAAGAAACGTCGCAAATTTGCATAACACACAAAATGGATCTAACTTACTAATAAGGATTACAACATATCTTGCATAAACTTGGTATTGTCATGAATCTAAACATAGGCTAAAAGGTGTTAACTTGCATATATGAATACAGTTTTCACCCAAAACTTGCATATATGAATATAGTTTTCACCCAAAACTTGCATAGGCCATAGTCACAAACTTGCATAAAACTATATATGTCATAGATCTAAATCTAAAGGTGTAAACTTGCATATATGTGAATCCAATTTCTACCTAAACTTGCATATAGTCATCTTATTTGGTTGACATGTAAACTATGTACAATTCACATAGAAACTAGCATATAATCTGCACTCAGACTTGCATACACAATTATGTCAAACATGAATCAGGTTGAACATAGATGATTGGGTACATACAAAGGGATTCACAACAAAAACTATCATTATGAACAGCTAGCATACATTCACAAAATATCGCATTTTCCCCCAATGTTTTACAGACATAACCATATAACCCAAATTATAACTCAACCTAATTAACTTGTTAATTATCTTATTAAAGAAATCGAACTCACAACTCAAAGAAGGTCTTGAGTTCTGGGATCTGAGTTCTAAAATTGATTTAGCTCGCCTTTGAAGTAGACAAATTTGTTGTTGTAGTTGTTATAGACTTGAGTTGAATTGAGTTGATTAGCTTTACTTTTCCTCTAGTTGATGATGTCTATTCTAGGTTGTAAGGTGACAGCATGATGGCCATGGTTCTAATTTTGATTGGGTTTTAGGGTTTGAGTCTACATGTGTTTATATAGAATTTAGCATTAATTTAGGCCATCCGATCAACCTAGAATCAATCAAGACCATTCAGTCAAGATAGGGTGACAGCTCAGCCCTAATGACTTAGCACTTAGTCACAAAATCGTCATCTTTCAGATCTGCTCGGAGGGGGCAGGTCGACCCCCAGGTCGACCCCTAGGTCGACCCCCAGGTCGACCTGTAGAGGGGAGGTCGACACTAGGTTCGACCCCTTGGTCAACCTGGGTCCTGGGCGGGAATTTTCCTGCCCATCCCGCTTCTGACTTCTGATTTGAATTTTGAATCTGTTTTCGAGCCGTTTGAATTTATTTAAATTTTCTAGAAACTTCCGACAGCCATAACTTCTTCATACGAAGTCCAATTTATGCAAACTCAGACTCTATCTCAACCAGAATTCCGAGACGAACACAATGGCGTAACCCGTTTCCCTTAATTCTCACATTTTAAATTAAGTATTGTTTAATTCGTTAGTTTATGTTAACAGAAAACATAGGGTGTTACATTCTCCCCTCCTTAAAGGATTTCGACCCCGAAATCATCAAGTTATGAAGAATACATATCCTACCGTCCAATCGTCCATCTACTCAACCATCAAACACAGGTATCCATTGTCCTTAAAAAACTTCTAATGCTTTCATGTTTTTATGCACAGTGTGTGTACATGTCCGTATCTAATGCAAAATCAGGCGGTTTACTGATTCAGTTGACCTCCTTAATGCAGATTATGATAGTGCCATGCGTCCATTATGTATGCAAAAGATCCCTAATGATACATATTATTTCTACATGTTTGCGCACCCATTCATCCGAATTCAGCATCCATATGATAACACAACCATTATACATCCATTAATCTAAATAAACACACATTTATATGCAGTATGAAAGTGATTGAGCTGATCTAGTGCCTAATGTGTGCGTATATGCATCCACGAGCAACCACTAGCAAACACTTGCATCCACTAGCATCCATCAATCGTAACATGTTTCAAATACATGTTTACATCCATTGGCCTCTACCTAAGGATAAAGAATACGACTGAGGAGATACACTAAAAAAGTGGATACAAGCTTGAATAAACTTAAGGAAAAAGAGATCAAAGATGTACCCTCAAAAAGAAAAGGGTAGGATGCACATATTTTGGCCTCAGTCTCCTAAGTCGCATCTTCCTCAGTGTCGCTCCATTGAACTTTGACAAGCTTAACTTCACGGTTGCGTAGCTTTTTGACTTCCATCCCCAAGATACGAGTTGGAACTCTCCTCACAGTCGCTTCTCGTTCCACTTCGACTTCCTCTAGTATACTTGGTTCCACAACTTCTGCCGACTCATGTAAGCACTTTCGTAGCTGAGAGACATGAAAAACATTATGAACTCTAGCCAGTCTTTCAGGTAGCTCTACTCTGTAGGCCATTGTCCCAATCCTTTCGATGATAGGAAATGGTCCTATGAATCATGGTGCCAACTTTCCTACGGACCCAAAGCGGATGACATTCCTCAAAGGAGATACTTTAAGGAACTCCTTATCCCCAACTTCAAACTCAAGGTCGGTCCTTCTCTTGTCTGCGTAGGATTTCTGTCTATCTTGGGCAGTCTTCATTCTCCTTCGTATCAAGTCCACTTTTTTGAAGTCTATCTAATCATGTCCGGCCCAAGTATAAGTTTATCTGTGGACTCCCACCAATAAGTTGGTGATCGACATAGCCTTCCATATAAAGCTTCGAAGGTTGCCATGCCTATAGTGGCTTGGTAGCTAATGTTATAAGCGAATTCCACCAAAGGGAGATGATCCTCCAAAGATCCTCCAAAGTCAAGAATGCACAGTCTCAAAAGATCTTCCAGTACTCTGTTCACCCTTTCCGTTTGACCATCGGCTTGAGGGTGCTAGGCTGTGCTTAAACATAGTTGTGTGCCTACAGCCTCTTGCAAACTCCTCCAGAACTCGCTTGTAAAGATAGGGTCTCGGTCACTCATTATACTGGAGGGTATCCCATGGAGTCGAACTATCTCCTTAAGATAAATGGAGGCTAAAGACGAGGCGGTCCTCCTACTCTTGACAGGTATAAAATGAGCGCTTTTCGTGAGCCTGTCCACTATTACACAAATACCGGTATTGCCCTTTCTTGACCTATGCAATCCATCAACAAAGTCCATCGATATGCTTTCCCATTTCCATTGCGGAACTTCTAGAGGATGAAGCAAACCGCCAAGCTTCTTCTGCTCCGCCTTGACTTGCTGGCATATCATGCATTTCGAAACAAATTCAGCTACATCCCTCTTCATGCCATTCCAAAAGAAAACTCTTTTGATATCTTTATACATCTTGTCTCCATTGGGGTGTATGGTCATCTTGGAATGGTGTGCTTCTTCCAGAACCATCTTCACCAAATCTCTTGCTTGCAGGACGCATAGTCTTCCATCCCGTCTCAACCAACCCTTATCATCGATGGAGTATCTGTTGAGGTGACTAGAAGTCTCTCCCCTAGTCAGGTAATCTATCACATCAACTAGCTAAGGGTCTTCATGTTGCGCGGTTCCTATTGAGTCCAACATAGTAGGCCGCATCTCTAACATTGCCATCAAGCCAGTTACATAATCAACAGAGGGTCTAAAATCAAAATTTGTTATGTACTCCAAACTTTGCCTTTCTACAAAGAGACTTAAGGTCAGCTTCTTTCTACTTAGGGCGTCTGCTACTACATTGCCCTTGCCAGGAGTATAGGAGATCTCAAATTCGTATGAGGCGAGAAACTCCATCCATCTTTGCTGCCTTAGATTGAGGTCTTTCTGTGAGAAGAGGTACTTCAACGATTTATGGTCAGTATACAACTCAAATTTCTCACCTTAGAGATAGTGGCACCAAGACTTAAGAGCAAAAACGATGGCTGCTAACTCTAGATCGTGGGTTGGGCAGTTTTTCTCATGCACTTTTAATTGCCTTCCACGATAAGCTATTACCTTTCCCTCTTGCATCAAAACAGCACCTAGTCCCATATCGCATGCATCTATGTTTACCGTAAACATCTTGCTCCCATCCGGTAATGTCAAAACTGGGGTTGTTGTTAGAGCACTCTTCAATCGTTGGAAAGCGACTTCGCAATCCAAATCCCAAGTGAAAGTCAGGTTCTTCTTCGTTAACCTTGTAAGTGGAGCTGAGATTTTCGCAAAGTCTTTAATGAACTTGCGATAAAAGCCTGCTAGTCCAAGAAAACTTTGGACTTCGGTTGCATTCTTTGGAACCTTCCAATCCTGGACCTCAACTACTTTTGCCGAGTCCACAGCTAACCCTTCTTTGGACACCAAATGCCCAAGAAATCTTACTTCTTCCCTCCAGAAGTGGCACTTGGAGAGTTTTGCTTTTAACTGATGTACACGAAGAGTATCCATGACTTCCCTTAAATGCAAAGCATGCTCTTCCTCGTTCTTCGAGAAAATCAGAATATCATCTACGAAGACCACCACGAATTTATTGAGAAATTCCCGGAACACTCTATTCATCAAATCAATGAAATAAGCGGATGTGTTTGTCAAGCCGAAAGGCATGACGAGCCATTCGAAGAAACTGTCCGGGGTTCTGAATGCGGTCTTATCAATGCTATCTTCAGCCACTGTCAGCTGATGAAATCCAGTAGCCAGATCTAATTGGGAGAAAACTGTTGCACCTACAAGATGATCGAACAAATCGTCTATTCTCGGCAGTGGGTGCCTATTCTTCTTGGTCAACTTGTTTAGCTCCCTATAATCAATGCATAGGCGAAGTGAACCATTCTCTTTGGTTGCGAACACCACTGGAGCACCCCATTCAGAAATACTCCGCATTATAAACCCTTTTTCTAGAAGCTCCTTAAATTGCTTGCTAAGCTCCTTTCTCTCCCTTGGAGCCATGTGCCTAACGGGTAAATCAACGGGTTTTGCATTATCAACTAGATATATATGGAAGCCTATCTCCCGCTTCGAAGGCAAGCCCTCTACTTCCTCAAAGACATCCGAGTATTCACGGACCACTCTAACATACTGCAAATTCTCAACATACGCGTCAAGCGATTCTACATAACTTAGCATAACAGAATTCATGGGATTACAAGAGATTTCGAGAGTGTTGCCCAAGCGAGTCATAAGCCTAACCTCTCTCTTTTCACAATCTAGGACGGCTCCATTACTGGATAACCAATCCATGCCCAAAATTAACCCATAGCCCGTGAAGCCCAAAACATAAGCATCACATCTAAACCCAACGCTAAGTATAGAAATTTCCAAATCCAAACAAATCATCGACAAATAGGTTGAGCCCCCAATTGGATTTGAAACAACTAGGGGATCCTCTACTATACTGGTTTTTAGGTGCAGTGACTCAACTAAAGCAGTAGATATAAAAGAGTGCGATGCGCCAGAATCAAAGAGTGTGCGAACAGGATGATCAAAAAGATAAACTAAACTTTCAACGGAAATCGTTCTACCTCGTTCTTGCAGCGGTGGGGCCACGAGAGCCTGGACCTGCCCCCTTGCCTGCCCCGGTGCCATGAGAGCCTGAATCTGCCCTCTAGAGGTAGTCCCTGCCCTCTGCCCTTTCTTTGGGCAGTCCCTAATCAGATGTCCTGCCTTGCCACAGTGGAAACAACCAGTATTCTTCTTCTTATTACAGTCTTTGCTCAGATGGCCTGGTGTCCCACAGTTAAAGCATCTTTTCTTTCCCTTGCCATTGTTGTCTTTACCACCCTTCTTGTTCTGCTATTGCTGTTGTGGTTTCTTTTGATCCCCTTTCTTTTCAGGTGCCTTATTAGCATTGGCGCCTTTCTCCTCTTCATGCATAAGCGCCATGTCAACTAGTCTCTCATAGGTGGCCCCCATAGGGATGTGGGTCATAGCTAACCCATTAGCGGTTCATTCAAACCCTTAACAAATATCAGGGCATTCTTTTCGGGTGTATTCACTAAGTCCAAGCCAAATTTCGCCAACTGATTGAACTTGTTGACGTACTCTTTCATTGATAGATTTCCCTGTCTCAATACCAAAAACCTTTCCACATATAAATTCTCTTCGGCCCGTGAGAGAAACTTTGCCTCAAACCTTCGCCTGAAATCCGGCCATGTATCAATTGGACGCTCTCATTAGTGACCTCCAACCAAAACGAGGCCTCATCCTTCATTAACCAGGCAACAAACTGGACCTTTCTTCCATCTTCTACCTCAAAGATTCCAAACAATTCTTCCACCTCCTTTAGCCAATTTTGAGCTTCAACAAACGTCTCCGACCCGTGAAAAGGTTTTCTGCCCATTGCCCGAAAGTCCTTGCATATCTTTGCGAAAGTATCAGCATAGGGAGGAGGAGGAGGAGCATTTGATGGGCCTGCGACATTTGCCCTAGCTTCCAGATACCTTCTAAACCATCCTGGTATCGGTATCCCTTCGGGTATCTTGGGAATTCCAGACATGCTGAAAAGAAAATGAAGAGATTCAAACGGAGAATTAGAAAGAAATATATATGGCTCTTGGGGTTATGTTTTTAAAATAAACTTTTCTCTTAAAAATACTTTCCTTAAAACATATTTCCAAAAGTATTTCTTTATAAAATGCTTTTTGAAAAATAGTTTTTCAAAATATCTTATCTGTTCTGGTAACCTTCAGCTCTGATACCACGTGTAACACCCCACCTTCGTTAAGGCCACTCACAAAGGGAATGCCTTAATTTTGGTGGAGCGTTTATTGTGTATAGAATAGAAAAGTAAACAAGACAGATAAATATGTTGGTACTTGGAAAACAAAAACCACTTTTATTGCAACGGAGAAATAGTTTGGTTACATCACATCAAAAACCAACTACAAAACCGAATACACTTATTATCCATCTTGACAAATAAGTCCTGAGTACATAAAATAAAAGACATAACCCCAACATAAAAAAGCCATAAATAAAATAGGCTGAAATTTACTTCAGCGATCCAAGCAACTTCCAAAAAAAGAGAGATAAAGCTATCCAAATCAAGCTCCGCTAATGCTAGTCCCACTCTAAGCAACTAGGGGGAAAAGGAAGAAAAGAGGTGGAAGCAAAGGTGGTCAGACATAAAGTCTGGCGAGTGCAATAACTTTAACAATATAATCATTAAGTAACTAGGATAAGGCGTAAGCTGGAAAATAAGGAAATGACTGTGAACCAATGGGCATGTCAGAGCAGACAAAGGAATAAGATGAACAAAGATAACGTTAAAGGCGCACCTAATCATTATAAGATAATTACTACATTGCACCACACCAAACACCCTAAAAGTTGATCCCACCTACCAAACTTAATAATGATAATGGTAGTTTCGTGTACCCCTAGCTGCCTTCATAGGTGTCGTCTTCCCCTATCTCCACTAGGTGTACCTACTACCCCCATTCGATCGGCTCCCTAACTCGTAGATACCCGTGCTGGCCCCACAGTGGGGTGTATCACTCCCCAAAGTGGCAACCCGATACTACCAAAAATGCACGGCTTATACCTACACGATGCAACAACGTCTTACCTACCAGCCCGGGGCCACAAACGCACCTGACCCTGTTGGACTTGCGTTGTCACCGCTAACCCGTTTTGACCTCTTACAATAAAACCCAATACGTGTGTCCCGTCCTCAACTTGGATCGAGCCCGCAAAGATACTTAATGGGTTACTGGTTAGAAAAGGGCCCCCATGCATGACATAAGCTTTCACCTATGCTTGGTCCCCTCTAAGGTTTTCACCACTTAACCCCATTCTTATTCATGTTTTCTTACATGTTTCAATCTTGGTTAAGTGCATCTAATCGTATTTCACATGCCACCCAAGGCACCTTCTTAATTTCACATGCCACCCATGGCACCCACTTAACCCCCCATGTCCCACCACATGTTTATCTTGTTAAGTGTTTCTTAGTTCATTAACACTGTAACCTTGTAAAGACCTCCCACGTTAGATTGGCATTTGTGGCTGCTGGATTTGTCGGGCGGGTCCGGGCAGTCTTACACCATAAACGAGCCTAATCTCATGGCTTTACAACTGTTACGCATTTAATTCATGCCTTTGACCCCTCACATTAGACTGGCATTTATGGCTGCTGGATTTGCCGGACGGGTCCGGGTAGTCTTACACGACAAAAGAGTCTAACCTCGTGTCTTAGGCGATTTATTATTACACATCTTTATTTAACCCCAAATTGGATTAATATCCTTATTCAAATTTGTAAATAAATTCCAAATATACTTATATCCATAATTGTCACCTAAATTATGTCCATAAATACCAGTTTTTCCAATTAATGTCTTAAATTAATTATATGCCTTTTTAAGGCCATTTATGCCAATTATCAATATGTGTATATTCAGTATTACCTTCATCGTCCCCACGTTGTTCGTTCGCTTATCATGACATATATATATATATATATATTAGACTAGCAATTAGTCTAATGACATAAAAGGGAAGAAACATCGCAAATTTGCATAATACACAAAATGGATCTAACTTACTAATAAGGATTACAACATATCTTGCATAAACTTGGTATTGTCATAAATCTAAACATAGGCTAAAAGGTGTTAACTTGCATATATGAATATAGTTTTCACTCAAAACTTGCATATATGAATATAATTTTCACCCAAAACTTGCATAGGCCATAGTCACAAACTTGCATAAAACTATGTATGTCATAGATCTAAATCTAAAGGTGTAAACTTGCATATATGTGAATCCAATTTCTACATAAACTTGCATATAGTCATCTTTTTTGGTTCACATGTAAACTATGTACAATTCACATAGAAACTAGCATATAATCTGCACCCAAAATTGCATATACAATGATGTCAAACATGAATCAGGTTGAACATAGATGATTGGGTATATACAATGGGATTTACAACAAAAACTATCATTGTGAACAACTAGCATACGTTCACAAAATATCGCATTTTTCCCCAATGTTTTACAAACATTACCATATAACTCAAATTATAACTCAACCTAATTAACTTGTTAATTATCTTATTAAAGAAATCAAACTCACAACTCAAAGAAGGTCTTGAGTTATGGGATCTGAGTTCTGAAATTGATTTAGCTCGCCTTTGAAGTAGACAAATTTGTTGTTGTAGTTGTTATAGACTTGAGTTGAATTGAGTTGATTAGCATTACTTTTCCTCTAGTTGATGACGGCTATTCTAGGTTGCAAGGTGATAGCATGACGGCCATGGTTCTAATTTTTATTGGGTTTTAGGGTTTGAGTCTACATGTGTTTATATAGAATTTAGGATTAATTTAGGCCATCCGATCAACCTAGAATCAATCAAGACCATCCAGTCAAGATAGGGTGACACCTCAGCCCTAATGACTTAGCACTAAGTCACAAAATCGTCATCTTTCAGATCTGCCCGGGGGAGGGGGGCAGCTCGACCCCCTGGTCGACCTGTAGGGGGGAGGTCGACACTAGGGTCGACCCCTTGGTCGACCTGGGTCCTGGGCGAGAATTTTCTTGCCCAGTCCGCTTCTTACTTCTGATTTGAATTTTGAATCTGTTTTCGAGCTTTTTGAATTTATTTGAATTTTCTGGAAACTTCCGACAGCCATAACTTCTTCATAGGAAGCCCAATTTACGCAAACTCGGACTCTATCTCAACTAGAATTCTGAGATGAACACAATGGCGTAATCCGTTTCCCTTAATTCTCACATTTTAAATTAAGTATTGTTTAATTCGTTAGTTTATGTTAATAGAAAACACGGGGTGTTACATTGATATTACAAGTGTATAGTGTTTAAAAACAACTTCAAATATAAATGTATCAATCATAGACGGTATGGGTACCATATACCATGTCGCCATACTAGTTCTACAATTAAAACCGCATGGTGTCGTATTGGAGGTTGGATTTCCATCTATGAACCAAGGCAAGGGATCGTCTTTGCCGAATTCGAGACACTCTGGCCAATGTCTCAGGAACAGAATGCATCGTCCCTTGGAGTAGCAGGGTCGGTCCATACTTACTTTAGTGGATTGACAATTCCTGAACAATACGTTTCCCTACCCCATGGGGCATAAAATCTGAGCCACTAGGGACTCAATATCCGAGATACCTCGCTTTCCGTCATCCACATAAGTAAAAATGTCTAGGCTCCATACCATGACACCACTCCTAGCTAGAAAGAAACGCATGCCCTTCCTGTTGTCCTCTCCCATTTCTGGTTCATACCGGGGTGTGAGGCTCGCGAAGTATCGCTATACACAAAGCTATGCTAACTAAAGTTGTGCTTTGATCATAATCCACAAGACTCTGATTTTCAAAAAAAGCCTTGATGATTTTCATCTTAGCATGCCACACTGACAATTCACGCCATGCAACGATGTCTATCAATATATAACCTCTAAGCTCGTACGTCTCAGAGAAGGGTGTTAGGCAAGAGAATATATTCTTCGCCACCAAACAGATTAATATTTAATAGAAGTCAATTAGCATAGAATGAAATCCAATGTCAGATACACATCCATTTACAAGTTCATTATGGGTTTGAACGAAACCGGAGGCACCTTATTCCTCGTCCCATATGTCCAATATAGAAGAGAGGTCCTCGCATGTCCGTCGATCTCCAAGTACGTCTAAACGATCACCACTTATTACCTTGTCTTGGGTGTACAGCCCAATCAAGACATCAGTAATCATCCAAACGATGTGAAGAACTCCGGTCTTCAACCACCGTCGTCATCTTCGACTTTTAGTCGTCGTAGTAATTATTTAGAATGGGTTAAATCCGGTCTTTCCGAATAACTCGTGTATTTTATGATCAAGTGTTATAAAAACACATCATACGCCTCATTCCAATTCAGAATATTCTTTTTAATAAAATATTCACATTATTAGGGAAAGGTTCCCATTAATTTTATCAAAGATAAATTCTTTTAAATTTATTCTTTAATCTTCCTTTGGATATCAATTTCAAAAGATTTTATTTTATCCTTTATCAATTATAAACCAAATTAAGGTTTATTAACTAGTTAGGATTAGCGAACCTTACCGCAATAATCATTTATTATTTATTATCCCAATCCTAACCTATTCATCCAATGGAGCAAAACTGGTAATACTCCATATCTAACGCCATGGGGTTATCGGTAAAATTAATTACCATTTCACGTTCAAATCTAATTAAAGATTTGACTATTGCCTGGAGTAAAACTGGTGGTACTCCATTCTCGATCATTTCCCAAATTTGATAATTTAAATTATCACATTCTCATTTCAATCTAATTAAAGATTCATTAAAACTCTAATTCATTTTTAATCTCAAAAATCAGTACTTAATGATTGTTTAAAGTGAAGAAATTAATCTTATCTCTAATTGGGTTAAAGAACTAATGTCATTTAAAACAAAGTTCACGATAAAGCCCAAATTCTTCTTCCATCAAAATGGAATCTACACGGAAATCATAACAGTACACAATCGATATAAATTCCCGTGTCAGACTAATAATATAAATGGAATAGCGGCAAAGCCTTTTAAATTCCATATATAGTAATGGTCTTCATTCACAAAAGCACATCTCGATTATTACCAAATCGAATCCCATTCAATTTCAATTTAATATATATTAAATTGGAAAACTTTACTATGGAAAATTTCCATTTAAATCTTATTAAAAGAATCATAAATCACAAATTATATTTTCACTGTTAATTGTGTTAAAGACACAGTTCACAATAAATCCAATTCACATTTCATTTTATTCCAATTACTAAATATAATTGGAAACTCTAATAATCTCAATTAAAAGATTTATTCTTTTCATACGGGGTTTAAGAACAGTGTTATTGAAGATACCATTCACGACAAACCCAAAATCCAATTTGACATTAAATAAAAGGCTCTGAATAGAAATTATATCGGCTTATATTCAATATCAAATTCTGAAATCAACAAATATCATATTGGGAATAACGATATATATATCTTCCAAATTCCTCAACAATATTTGTATAATCTCGGAATCCAATATCGAAATATTCCGAAGATTACTTCTTCTCAAATCCATTCTAATTTATACATTGGAAAATTTAGTTATATTAAAACCATTTTAGATCCAAGTAATTATTTCTAAAATAATTGTAATATTATTCTAGTTAATAACTAGTTCATTTCGATAAAAATACATTTTTATCATTTCAAACTTAGAATTTTTCATCTAGAACCTTTCCAAATTATTAATTATGATTTTACAAAAATTTTCCATGTTTTTAATAATTTTATCAAGGTCCGTACGGTCGGTTTCCAATAACGGCTACCGAACTGCATCCATAGCGACCGTTTTCAAATTTGATTTCGACATAATTCCCAATCCAACTGTTAGATTTCAAATCTCTTATATTCATTGGAAAGCTCTTTTCGATACGAACCCAAAGGTTCCGGTTTTAGGAGAATCCGACAGTCGGATCTCCTGTTACATCAATTTGAAGTTAACGGTTGAAATTCGCGAACAGTCACTGCGCGACGCGTTCTATTCAGGAAGTTAGATATAATATATATATATATATATATATATATATATATGTATGTATATATATTATTAGACCAAAAAATGGTCCTAACACCTAAATCATTGTATTTAGAGCATAGGATATGAAGAAATAACTGAAAAATAAGAGAAAAAGCAAGACAACAAGATTTTTATAGTGGTTCGGCGTTAATGAGCCTACGTCCACTTCATATTTTCTCATTTCATTCACTGATTACAATTACAATAAAGATTGTCTCTCAATCATTCAAATTCAATGAACAATTCTCTCTGAATTCATTGATTTTATTGAGGAAGATGGTGATTATTCATGAGGAAGTGTTAGCCATGGCAGCCATGGATGTTGAGATGCCAAAAGTCCCTTGAAAATGCTCCCTGGAGGTGTATTTATAATTGTAGGAAAGCCCATATGGTTATCAGGTCATGGTAGGACACGTGGCACCCGATCCGGGAAAGTAGGAGTGGTCATAGCCTTAAGAATAGGTCAACATTCATGCACAGAAGCAGGTTCGGTCCAGACGGTTTGTGACCATGTTGTGCACCACGGATTGGGTCATGGTCATGAGGGGATCCACGAGTCGGATCGTGAATCATGGGTGTGTCATGAACAGATCGTGATGAGGGCGAGCCGAGGGGGGCGATCCGATGAGGGGTGAGCCGGTCCAAGAGGTGATGCTTCGTCACTTCATCCAAATGATTGCCAGATTACACCCATTCACGGAAACGGGCGTAACTTTCAAACCGTAAGGCCGATTGGGCCAAACGAAAGCTCTACTTGAAGCTAATTCAGAGGGCTACAAGTATTGATGTGTTTAGATCCAAATGAGGTAGTTTGATAGGAGTTTCGGGCCAGTTCATACTGCTGTTGTGATTTTGACCAAACCGCCCTGTGTCTTCTAATGATGCGTTCAATGGCGGAGAGTGATGTTATCCAGAGATTCCATATATGACAGCATTTGCCAAAAAGTGTGTTGACATGATCTTTGCTTTGGGTAGCCTGGTCACAAAGTAGGCTAACATTTCCCCCCCCCCCCCCCCAAAGTGCATCTTATCGCAGATGAGATGTGGTTTGAATGTGTTGAGCTAAATCTCTTTGGAACATCATTTATCCTTCCGTTGCATTGCTTCCGTTGGAGCTAGTCAGGCCAAGTTTTATGGAAGAAGTATTCGAGATGATCAAGTAATGGTTTAAGCCTTGTCGAATCAAGAGGTCTGATTCATTCATCAAAAATCACATTAGATCGTTGGCTCTCGATTATGATTCTACACGCACAGGTTGTTGTCGGACATCGTCGTCATTTTATTTAAGCCAAGCATGTTGTCGAGTCGTACTTTCTCTTATGTACGAGTCAATGTATGAAGTAGCCATCTAAGTCATGGGGCGATGCAAGAATCTTTGGGCTCTGAGCTAACATCTGGACAGTTGGGATGGAGCACACCAGAATCATCATATGAATTAGTCATCTGTACTCAGCTTTAAACTATCCGGCATCAGGATATTAATATAGGGCTCCACGATAGCATCGAATCGTAACTATACGGATCCCGAAAGCTACGATCACTCCGGATCATGTCAACAA
This sequence comes from Allium sativum, assembly GCA_030737875.1. Taxonomy (NCBI): domain Eukaryota; kingdom Viridiplantae; phylum Streptophyta; class Magnoliopsida; order Asparagales; family Amaryllidaceae; genus Allium; species Allium sativum. The sequence goes on along the minus strand of CM060909.1, from coordinate 669,412,616 downwards.
AAATAAAGAATCCACGGTCATATTGGGCCGTATTTTAAGGAATTCACAATCGCTTTGGATCGTTTCGTAATTCAATAATTCCATGCAAGTCAATAAGAGATGCAGTTGAAATCATGTGAACTAGTGCTCGTACGATCGTCACTATCGTACGATCGTCACTATCGTAAGGTAGTGGAGGAATTTGTTACAACTTCCATTCGGTGTAGTTTGAGTCTTTAAATTCACATTTGATCCGCAAGCTGGCTTGCTTGGTCAGGGAAGATGAATTGGGTCATACTCCAGAGGCATATTGTACATGTCTTGAATCTTGCTCCAAGTCAGGGTCGTCTTTACGATCAGTCCATGAATTGACGCTCGTGCCCTCAGTGCCATCAAAAGGCAAGCGAACTCAGGGCGTATGCCCCCAGCATCGATGAGGGTTGAGTTAAGTCAGTTAGACATCCAATCTTTAAGCCTTTATACTTCTTATCGCTGCATCGGGTAAGAGTTGCAGGCTCAATAAACTTAGCCAACCCAAGTCATTATGTGTTCTCTCTCGAGTCAGCAAAATTTTGTGTGGTATACGCAAATGGTCGAATTACACTCGCTCTGATAACGTCTTTTCTCTTTAATCAGATAGTGAGGATTGCCTCTTCGGGCGTCAACGGACTCGGTTACTACTATTGGGTCAGTTGTGGAGTTAAGTAATCTTGTTAAATGCGAGTGGATGAATGTCATTGTGAAGTTAGTTGGGCCCCTCCGTTCTTGCTTCAGCGTAATCTGAAATGGTCGTCACAGTCTTGTTGAGTCTCTTTCTCATGCTCGGTTCAATTGATCTTGACAAACAAGATCATGGGCTCGATAAGTGGTATAGATTCTTTTTGGAACTGCCCATTCTTATCATTCTTTTCTAGGGCTTTTCCTTTGTCCTTATCGTTTCAGGAGTTAGAAGGTGTTCCATTCTTTGTCACAAAAGCATCAAGATCGCCTATCTCGACATTAACACCTTCTTGTCATAAAAGTATGTCAACCTCAGGGTTGAACTCTTCAAAGATTCTGAGAAAATCTCGTTACCGAGAAAGTTTAAAGTTCGAGGGAATAACAGGGGATACTAATGTCCCACGTGAAAGGGTTGTGACTGTCGTTATCCCTATCAACTTGGGAAGTGCCGCCCCTCGAGAGGTGCCGAATCAAACTGACGAGCAGGTTGTTATTAAAAAATTGCTGCACATTGTCAAGATCATGGATGGTGCCCCCAGCATCGAGTCTGAGATTACAAAGGGGGTCTTTGCTGATTTCTTGCTTCCGCTTTAATATTGTCCCCGGGTAGTGGTTCGAGTCATTCGACTCGACCAGGTTCCTGTTCTTCGAATTATTGCGTTCTTGCTTGGAGCCAAGTATGGAATGTCGCTCGAGTATCCATTCGAGTTGGAGCTAAAGCTAGTCATGCATAACCTGAGTTTTGTTATAATTCTTGCATTCTTATCTAGGATGTTGCAGGTAGTTGTTCCATTGTCCATGTTTCCATCCACGATGTTCTGAATCGAAGCCGCATGCTGCACGCCTGCTGATTGGTTTGTGTTCATTCCGAGCTGATGGTTGCTATCTGGCCGAGCCAAATTCGTCATTGCTTGAACTTCGATTTTATCATTTCCAGCGAATTGCTGATTGTTGCTTGGCCTTTCAATTTTCGTTGATCCCCCCAGCGCAAAGTCTTGAAATAAGTGAAAATCGGCCTCGGGCTTCTTGTCATCCACATGTGCAGTGGCCATCAATCAGGCTTATGTCACTCAACTAGGAATGGAGGCATCGAGTAGTTGAACTATGCTGCTTGAGGCTCGTATTTCGTGCCCCCATCCTCGGGGGTTTGTTCTGAGCAGCAGGGTTCAAATCCATATCTTCTCTGGATTTATATTCACTCCTCGCACCAAGAGTTGGAGTTGGGTGAAAATCGATATGTTGGTACTCGGTCCATGCTAATGTCTTGTCTCCTATCCAGGCCCTAATTGCTGCATAGGATATGCCCAGCCTTATCTGAACTTTCCAGTCTGGAAGTAAGTTTGGACTAGCAAATGGACATTCTCTTTGCATCCATTTTGTGGACCTCAAGAGGCCTATAAAGATCACAACATAAGTTAAATACAAGCACATAAGCTATGCCGTTTGTGAATATTTTCAATGGTTATGCCCCCAGTTCAGGGGTAATGGCATAAGACAGATAGTCGGATCAATTCCCTTTCAAATGTAGACGAAGGATGGCGTATTATGGATAGTTGGGGAAATCTTTAATCCTGAATGCCACGATCGTGCTAGATTGTATTATGACCAGAAAACCAACGACCGCTCATGATCGTATTAAGGCCGAATAGAAATCCAAAAATCCCAGGGCTTCACCGGGTCCTTCCCAGTCACGAATATTAAGTCGCATGACATGTCATTGAATAATTTACTCTCAAGGCTTCCTTTCGGTCGCCGCCTTCAGTTGCGTCAAAAGTCTAGCATTGGGCATTGGTGTCTGCTTCATGCACATCCCCCTTTAGTTGCTTTCTACTGATCTGTTATTGTGGTTGCAAGTGCGGCCCTTGCGTTTTGTTTAGCTTTGTTCAGTGAACCCGCACTTGGTAAATGAAATTTTGTTTCTTTCGCATTATCCTGCACCTGCGAGCATTCCTTAAGCAAATAAGCAAATACTTCGTGAAACATTATAAGTTATCAATGCAACTATAAATGAAAATGCACTAAAGTAGTATGTATGGAATGTCGCTCAAGTATCCATTCGAGTTAGAGCTAAAGCTAGTCATGCATAACTTGAGTTTTGTTATAATTCTTGTATTCTTTTCTAGGATGTTGCAGGTAGTTGTTCCATTGTCCATGTTTCCATCCACGATGTTCTGAATCAAAGCCGCATGATGCACGCCTGCTGATTGGTTTGTGTTCAATCCGAGCTGATGGTTGCTATCTGGCCGAGCCAAGTTCGTCATTGCTTGAACTTCGATTTTATCATTTCCAGCGAATTGCTGATTGTTGCTTGGCCTTTCAATTGTCATTGATCCCCCCAGCGCAAAGTCTTGAAATAAGTGAAAATCGGCCTCGGGCTTCTTGTCATCCACATGTGCAGTGGCCATCAATCAGGCTTCTGTCACTCAACTGGGAATGGAGGCATCGAGTAGTTGAACTATGCTGCTTGAGGCTCGTATTCCGTGCCCCCATCCTCGGGGGTTTGTTCTGAGTAGCAGGGTTCGAATCCATATCTTCTGTGGATTTATATTCACTCCTCGCACCAAGAGTTGGAGTTGGGTGAAAATCGATATGTTGGTACTCGGTCCATGCTAATGTCTTGTCACCTATCCAGGCCCTAATTGCTGCATAGGATATGCCTAGCCTTATCTGAACTTTCCAGTCTGGAAGTAAGTTTGGACTAGCAAATGGACATTCTCTTTACATCCATTTCGTGGACCTCAAGAGGCCTGTAAAGATCACAACATAAGTTAAATACAAGCACGTAAGCTATGCCGTTTGTGAATATTTTCAATGGTTATGCCCCCAGTTCAGGGGTAATGGCATAAGACAGATAGTCGGATCAATTCCCTTTAAAATGTAGACGAAGGATGGCATATTATGGATAGTTGGAGAAATCTTTAATCCCGAATGCCACGATCGTGCCAGATTGTATTATAACCAGAAAACCAACGACCGCTCATGATCGTATTAAGGCCGGATAGAAATCCAAAAATCCCATGGCTTCACCGGGTCCTTCCCAGTCACGAATATTAAGTCGCATGACATGTCATTGAATAATTTACTCTCAAGGCTTCCTTTCGGTCGCCGCCTTCAGTTGTGTCAGAAGTCTAGCATTGGGCATTGGTGTCTGCTTCATGCACATCCCCCTTTAGTTGCTTTCTACTGATCTGTTATTGTGGTTGCAAGTGTGGCCCTTGCGTTTTGTTTAGCTTTGTTCAGTGAACCCGCACTTGGTAAATGAAATTTCGTTTCTTTCGCATTATCCTGCACCTGCGAGCATTCCATAAGCAAATAAGCAAATACTTCATGAAACATTATAAGTTATCAATGCAACTATAAATGAAAATGCACTAAAGTAGTATGTATGTATGTATGGGTATGCCCCCAATCAATCATTAACTTAGTGCCTGGCCAGGGCTTGTTGAGGATTGATTAGGACCATAACTGTGTTGCCTCCATGTTCGAACATGTAGGATTCGGGCTCAGCTTTCATTCTTTTTCCCAGTCGTGTAACAGGATAGGAGCCCTTGAGTGGCATGTGTCATCATGCCTTTATACTCTCCCGATCCTTCAGCGGGGTAAGAGTTCTTGTGGCGCTAAGTGTCTAGCACCTTTATACTCTCCTGATCCTTCAGCGGGTTAGAGTTCGAGCTCGGTTCTTAGTCTGCTCACCGATCCTTCAGCGGGGCGGAAGTTCTGGGGGCGCTAAGTCTCTAGCGCCTTTATACTCTCCTGATCCTTCAGCGGTGTGGAGTGTATTTCGAGGCGGTTTTAGTCACGGTGCACCTTTACGCCTCATGGACATTCTCTCTGGTCCTTTATACTCTCTCTCGAATCATGAGAGTTAGAGTGGTTCAGGCGAACGGTCATATCATTCGCCCCGGCATTCCTTCTACACTCTAGTTCAAAGAGTGGGACTCTGCCGTTTCGGGTGTCGTTCTAGACATCGGTTCTGGTCCGTGCTCCATGCTTCACTCTGGCGAATGGAGCTTTTCGGACAAGTGGTCGAGTCACACTCATCCCAGGTTTATATTTCTATCTAGGCTCTGTGGATAGCATCAGTTAGTCAAACAGTTGGGAAACGTTTGCCAAGGCTTTGCGTTCCTCCAAACACTCTATGGGAGGAATAGTTGGCACCAATCTCCGGGTACCTGCATCATTCATATCGTATGAGTTAGTCATTTCAATAACTCAAGAGGCATGTAAAAGCAAATTTCATGATTGGAAAATAAGAATATCAATGGGCACTGCTGTCCCTCGTACTGGGGTTCATGTAATCTGGTGGCATCGAGGATAGGATCGAGCCATATAGATGGTCACACCGCGTCCATATGGAGTCGAACCCCGACTTTGCAATTCAATGATTTATGTACAATTGTCTTATGGTCTGCCACATGTAAGCCAGGGATCATATGGTCATCTCAGATGCACTTTGAGTTATACAACTTTCGTTAGATTCAGGGGCGCGACTTTGCAAACGAGCAGTCCATTCGGGCCCGCTACAGCAGTGCTCCATAACTCTACATGTGGGTGTTAAAAGTCTGATCGGTACTAGATCTGAGGTACCTACACAATCCATATATAAATTTTTCTGAGTTAATTACATTGGCAACTCATAAAGAATGTAAATATAAGATTCATGGTTAAAAAATAGTCCTGTTAGAGGAATGAATATCATTCTGAGAGGGAATTGGAATTGCATGCTCTTTTCCGGTTAACTCTTCCTTATCCTGTCTCTGCCATGGGATGGATGCCAGAATCTTAAGCTGATCACGAATATCTTTTCAAATTATTGCGAGGAGGCGGTCCCAAGAATGAATAGATCTTGATCGGGATCTTGAGATGGCAAAGGCGGTTAGGTAAATATCATAAGCGATTAATGAGGTCGCATCTCCTTTGAATCGCCTTTTTGCCACCATGCTGAGGGTAAGGATAGGGTGTCTGGAAGTCGCGACTGTACCGCTAATGGAAGCACACCATCGCATTGGTGTTAGGATGGAAATTGGCATGAGAACAATGGATTTATGCTTATAGAAACTTTTCCACTTTCTGTGCTAGAATATAGGATATTGCAGCTGGTGGGATAGTCATATCTCATAGATTTGCTGATGGGCCTTCGATTCCATATCGGTACAAGTATTGGTGCACAAATAATCAATCATCTTTCGGGCGTAAGCATTCTAAACTTTCAACTTGCTAACTTTTAGGCAAGACTAAGGCAATTGGTCATGCAAGCGTTTGATGTATTGTTTTTGAATTAGATGATGTATTCATGAGCAATCCATGCTCGATCTCTAATTGCCCCTCCATTTGGGGCATGGGTTACTTGACAAATAACTGATGAAAGGAGTGGAACTGTGAGTCTTCGCTTTCTAGCTTCAAAACGCCGTTCACCAGAAGTTTCATTCATGTACATCTCCCATCTAACAAGTGACTAATTAGTGATTTTATTGAATCACTTAGGGCGGTGATTCAGCAATGGGACTTGTTGGTGTCTGTCTTGGGACAACCTTCCAAGGAAAATTAGCAATGTCGCCATGCATCTCATATCTTCTAGATACAACGAATGATGGTTCACCTTTCATCTCCTCTTGCCGGAAGCATTCTGTGCTGCAGGAAGGTCTTTACGGGGATTGTCTATGACTCCTTCTGGGGCTCGGTATCCAATATTAGATCAACTTCCATCTGATCAATTGTTGGATTTTATAGTGTTTTGATGGGGATCGTCTCCATCTTTTCTGGATTGTCAGAACCTTCTAACTTGGTCAGATTATATGCCTTCTGACCTTCTATGTGCGGAATATGAGGTATTTTGTAACGTTCCAATCCATCCAACAGCTCTTCTACTGGTTCTAGGTAAGCTGCGAGTTGTGGTTTCTTCGACTGGAATACCTTTCGAGCTGCCCTTCAGGGGTTATCTGTAAAACTCCGGCATTGGATCGTCGATCATTTCTTGCACCTTCTATATACAGTTTCCAGATGCTTGATTTCTTCTTTCATTCCGAGGGGCCATTTTCTTCATCTGACATATCCTCTTCGGGAACGGTATATTCAGCGATGAAGTTGGCTAATGCTTGCCCCTGTACGGACTACTTTAGGAGGGAATTGAGATCAAACTAGTTCAGCTATATGTCTCGTTCGAGCAACTTTTCAAATGCATCAGGTCGCTGCATGTCATGCCGTAGCGTCTCACAACTGCATATAACAATTAGATGAACTTGGAAGTAGTAGGGAAGATTTTTCAGAGTAATTAGCGAGTTATAGACGATCCTTTCAATTTTTGGGTAGTTACGCTCTACCACGGCGACCTTTTTGCTCACATTATAGACTAGTTCCTGGACTTTTTCCTCATTATGTGTAAGTGGTGCCAACTTTCCTGTCAAGCATCAGACAACTTTAATTCTTTGTTGTTCATGGATGTTTATGATCATTGCAATCTGATCAGGGTTGATTTCGATTCCGTGTGAGCTAACTATGAGGCCAGGAAGCTTTCCCGATGCAACGCCAAACGAGCACTTCAAAGGATGTGGCTTCATTTCAGATGTTGAACATCTCTGTCAGACTTGAAATGTAGTAGGTTGATCGCTTGGACTCCACAATTGCATCATCTATATGGACTTCCATGGGCCTTTCACTGTGGCTGTGGCCCATACAATTCAGTAAGTGTTTGTATGTTTCCTCGGCATTCTTCAGTCTGAATGGCAGCTCCATATAATAGTACAGTTCAAGGTCCATGATAAAACAAGTTTATTCATGATCAGGCACATGCATAAAAATCTGGTTGTAACTTGCGCACATGTCCATATGAGGGAGACATTCGTGTCCAGTCATTGAATCCACAAACCGGTCAGTTCTGAGTGATGGGAATCTTCCTTTTGGGCGAACTTTGTCCAAATATGAAAAATCAATGCATGTGCGCCATTTTCCATTTGCATTCTTGACAAGGATGGGATTTGATATTCAAGCGGGATGTGTGGCATCTCATTTCAAGATAGATGCTCTCATACACCTTATTTGCTTGACAGGGGCACACTTCAGTTTTATACTTGACAAGTGACTCATAAACTATGGTAAAATCCCGCGAGTATCAGCATAGGTCCAAGTGAACACATCCAGGCTCGCCTGCAAAAAGCATGTCAGTTCCCTTGTTTGGAAGAGGTCTAAATGAGATTCGATTTCAAGACCTTAGTCAGGTCGGCGTCACCAATCAGAACATGCGCAGTTGCATCATTAGATGTCACCCTTCTACATCTGAATCACCATCCTCTTTGGGGTCCATGTCTTCGAGCAGATCAACGGGCAATTCCTTTAGTGATGCTCCCTTTATTCGCAATATTGACACCTCCTTCACACTCCATTTCATCTAGAGAGGAAGCGTCTTTGGGTTTCACGCCATCTCTTTTGCGTAGAATAGTCCATCCGGCCCAATAGTCGCCTTCTCCAATAACTTGGTCACCATAGACCATTTCCACTCCATCTTTGGTCGGGATATTTAGCAATAGGCACTAGGGTCTAATGCAGGCTCTGAATTCTGTTGGAGCTAGTCTATCTGAACCTTGATCAGATAAGCTGCTTTGATTCCGAGCTCTCGTCGCTTGACCAAGGTCATATGGTGGCTGGTGAGCAGTCAAGGTTGCTATCGTCCGGGAAAGGATCCTTAGGTCCAATCATGGCTTGCAGTGGTTAAACTGGTATCTGACTCTGGGTACCAAAGTGTGTTGATCTAACCCTTATTCGATGGCAATCAATCTCTCTCGATACGGTTGAAATCAAATAGGCACTGCAAAGGTTAGCTGAGCTATTCAGGGAGCAAACCACGGGACATATGTTTTTCACCATGCCATTCAAGCGAAGGGTAACTTTGTAGTGCCAGGATCCTTACTTGCTGTTGGGTATCCCATTATTGAGAATCATGGTCATTGGGAACTTCTGAGTCATCTTCAGAATAGGGTCCGGATTGTTCTACGTCAATGCCATCTGGGATTCCGCCTGTTGGACGGGTTTAAGTTACATAAACTAGGTGATCACTACTCATTCAGGAGCATCATCAGTTGCATTGGGGAAATCTGTACACCATCGGAGCTCTGGAAAAGGAGGTTGCCAAGAGGTAATCATTATCTCGTATACTGTTATAGCCGGAAAGCCCAATCTTCTCAATAGCTCCTCATATTGAATAACATCAATAAATAGGTGTGATGGCTCTAGGAAGAATTCCCGTCGTTGCCAATTTGCTGTCGATTTCCCCAGAATATCTACTGAATCTTGGTTGATAAGCCTTAATGATTATTGCTGGAAAAAAACGTACTCCGAGCCGAAGGCAAGCCGTGCTCCGAGCCGAAGGCGAGGCCGTCAGTGGGTCCAGGTGCAGCGCCTGTAGGGGTCCGGGGCCCCACAGTCCCGACAGCGATCGACCTAGCTGGTTAGGTCGAAAATGTGGGCACCGCATGATTTTTTCAAATTTGGACGATGGAGCCTTTTCTGAAATGATTTGAAAATTGTATTTTTTTCCAAAAAATGTCACTTTTCCGGATCGGGTCATGACTCTTGTTCGTCATCATTTTTCTGGGTCACGATTCACTACTGTCCTCTGCTTCGTGGTTCGGATAACAGCTCCAATTTGATATCCTCTTCGGTTCGTGATAGCTATTTAGACCCGGGTCGGTTCGCTGAGTTCCTTCGATCATGGTCCAACACTTGGTCCAGGTCGGATCGTGGAGGTGTCACCGGTTCGTGGTTCAGACCTCTCTACGCGGAGCTGAGCGCGTCTGCAGATTGGGTCATGAGGACCCTGTGCCTTCGGGTCATAGTAGTTGCTCCAGGTTCGATCCGCACTATAATTTCACTGCTTCTTGGGATCGGGTCGGGTATGCCTCCACGAGCCAGTTGAATATGCCCTCACGAGCCGATTTAATGGACTTTCCACGAGCTGATTGAATGTCTTCACGAGCGGGTTATATGTGTTTGTACGTTCCATGAGCCACGAGCCATTATCACGAATCAGTTCCATGGCCTTCATCACAACCCTTCGACATGCCTTTGCAAACCATCTGTTCGCTCCTCATTTGCTTGGGAAGCTTGCGTTTTCTTACTTCTTTTAGGAGCCGTGAAGTTCTGATTTTACTATAATCACTAAAATCTTCAAAAATGGTAGAAACGCGGACTGTTTTCTTCATACTTTCAAATCCAAGTAGTAGAGTAACAGTCCGATAGGCTGAGAATTCATTTCTCAGTGGAAGCACCAAAATGTTAGACCAAAAAATGGTCCTAACACCCAAATCATCGTATTTAGAGCATAGGATATGAAGAAATAACTGAAAAACAAGAGAAAAAGCATGACAACATGATTTTTATAGTGGTTCGACGTTAATGAGCCTACGTCCACTTCATATTTTCTCATTTCATTCACTTATTACAATTACAATAAAGATTGTCTCTCAATCATTCGAATTCAATGAATAATTCTCTCTGAATTCATTGATTTTATTGAGGAAGATGGTGGTTATTCATGAGGAAGTGTTAGCCATGGCAGCCATGGATGTTGAGATGCCAAAAGTCCCTTGAAAATGCTCCCTGGAGGTGCATTTATAGCTGTAGGAAAGCCCATATGGTGATCAGGTCGTGGTAGGACACGTGGCACCCGATCCAGGAAAGTAGGAGTGGTCATAGCCTCAAGAATAGGTCAACATTCATGCATAGAAGCAGGTTCGGTCCAGGCGGTTCGTGACCATGTTGTGCACCACGGATCGGGTCGTGGTCATGAGGGGCTCCACAAGTCGGATTGTGAATCATGGGTGTGTCACGAGTGGATCGTGATGAGGGCGAGCCGAGGGGGGCGATCCGATGAGGGGCGAGCCGGTCCAAGAGGTGATGCTTCATCACTTCATCCAAATGATTGCCAGATTACACCCATTCACGGAAACGGGTGTAACTTTCAAACCGTAAGGCCGATTGGGCCAAACGAAAGCTCTACTTGAAGCTAATTCAGAGGGCTACAAGTATTTGATGTGTTTAGATCCAAATGAGGTAGTTTGATAGGAGTTTCAGGCCAGTTTATACTGATGTTGTGATTTTGACCAAACCACCTTGTGTCTTCTAATGATGCGTTCAATGGCGCAGAGTGATGTTATCCAGAGATTTCATATATGACAGCATTTGCCAAAAAGTGTGTTGACATAATCTTTGCTTTGGGTAGCCTAGTCACAAAGCAGGCTAACATATATATTATATATTTCATCGATTTCCATTTAAAATGTATTTTATAAATCGTTTATATATTCGTTTTAAAACGATTCCAACTTCATTTTCAATTTTAAATCAAAATTGAATATTCTATATCTTTATCATATTAAAATGATAATATTTTCAAAATATTAAATTTTGAAATCACTTCTTTTCAATATACATAACTATTTTTATTGTTTAAACATTTCGTTCGACACATGAATATTTTATATGGTTTATACATTCAGTAAAAATGATATTTTTATTGTTCAAAAATTTTATTCAACACATGACTAATTAATTCACCTCACTAAAATGTTAAAATTAATATTTTTATCTAACAAATATATTTCAACCTGTGATTCTTTTTCTTCCTCATTAACATGTTAAAGATGACATTTTTTTATCTAACAAAAATGTATTTTAACGTATGCTTCTTCTGTTCTTCATTAACATGTTAAAGATGACTTTTTTTATCTAAGAAAAACGTATTTTAACATATGCTTCTTATGTTGGTTTATACATACAATAAAAATGTGGTTTTTATTGTTAAAACATTTTATTTTAAAATATTCTTTATTTTAAAAGTATTCTTTATTTTAAAAATATTCTTTATTTTAAAAGATTCTTTATTTCTGAATCGGAATGCGACTCAATCAATTACCATATAATTTCAGTTATATGTTCATACATCGCATGTATTCAACAATAATGATAATTAATCATTAAACAGTCCATTCACATCTAGAGTGAAATTTACAACTATGTGAGCATTAAAATAAATAAATAACGCTCATCACAGACTGTCAATCCATCGATTGACATACTACTAAATATTGGGACTAGTGTATGCCAAATATCATCCCAATACCCATGTGGGGTTTTCAAACAACAACAGTTTATTTAAATAAATCATTGGTTTATAAATGTAACCAATTGTAATTCGGTTTGAATTATTTTTCTAATTAACCAATTTACAGTGTTTAAATCATAAATAAATATTTATAATTTAATTCCAACTACCACATTAATGTTAACATTATTTTTAATACGTTCAACATTTCAACATCACAAACAACACACAACACAGTCCAAACAAACAATCATGGTTTGTACAATAAATAGTGTTGGGTGCTGCTAAGCACCGTCTACACCCTAGTATAAAGTAATTAGAGTGAGAAGGAGTTCTCACCTTTGGTTTCCACTCCATCAGTTTCATTTCTGAATAGTTTGGATTTGCTCTAACGCGTTGTATTCTTCACCGTGATTCCAGTGTCATCTATTTCACGCAGTTTATATTAAAAATCATATTTTTAATACGATGTTTACATTTTAAAAATCACATTTTTAATCAATGCTATATATATTAAATAAAATCACCTTTTAAAAACAATGCTTTTCATATAAAAATTCATTTCTAAAAACAATGTTTTCCATATATGAAAATTCCATTTTTATTATATGCTTTTCATTTATTTAAAAAAACAATGATTTTTCTATATAAAAATCACCTTTCAATTACAATGGAATTTTACATAAAAATTACATTCCTACACAATGCTCTTTCTATTTAAAAAAAAAATCTATGCTATTATATATAATAAAAACCAATGTTATTTCTATTTAAAAACAATGCTAATTTTTATTACAAATCAAATTTTTATCGATGTTATGTATATAAAAAAATCACACCTTTTTTACTAAAGTTTTTTTTCATTTTAAAAATAAAACATTTTTAATCAAAGCTATTTTATTTTTAAAATAAAGTTTTCCATATAAAAATTACATTTTTAAATTATGTTATTTTTATTTTAAAAACCCGTGCTATTTATATTTTTAAAACCGTTCCATTTTTATGTTTAGAAATAATGTTATTCATGTATTTTTTTTTAAACAAATGTTATTCATATAGAAAATTTGATTTTTAAACAAATGTTATTCATATAAAAAAGTTGATTTTCAAACAAATGTTATTCATATAAAAATTTTGATTTTTTAAACAAATGTTATTCATATAAAAAATTAATTTTTGAACAAATGTTATTCATATAAAAAAAGTTGATTTTTAAACAAATGTTCATTTACAAATATAATTATGTTTAGGAGAAGCGTTATCATTAGTCTCTCGTTACATCTTCATTGTTTCCAACTACAGGTCCATCACTGAACCCATCGTCCATAAATCAACCATTAGGTCTTCCCAGCGCGCCACCCTAGGATCACCGTGACCAACATCCAACCTCGCCATTTCGAAGCCCCCACCCTCCTCGACAACCATCGTGAGTAGCACAGCATTCGAAGCTCCCTGAGCGCCTAAATTGGCGTGTGATTTCTGGGGGTTTGAGCTCGAAAAATGAAATGTCCAGGCAATGGAACCTCATCAAAACTGTATGGAATGAAGGAGCTTTCGATCCACTACATTTTTGCTTTTATAAAATTGATTTAATTTGAAACTGTTTAGCAAAGATTTGATGAAGAAAGATCGAACGAAATGGGCCATTCATTCGATACAGGCGGCGGCTAGTTTCTGATTTAGAGATTAGGGTTTTGTCAAACCTTTTATACCCTATTTTTTATTCTTTTGTTTCTAATTCTCATAATTTAATGTTCTGAACTCCAAATCAAACCCAACGACTGTCTCCCTCAGCTAAATATCCCCATTTCGGACACAATGGGATATGTTTCGTGATCCGATTCAATCGTTTTGATCAGTTTTCGTCAAAATTAAAATATAAATCCATATATATTTAATTTAAACGTACATTTTAATTTACCGGGGCCACATACTAACTCTAAAAATCCCCGAAAATAAATCTAGCTATTTTTTGACAATACGGTCCTAACAAAACTAATTTCATCGAATTTGGAGACCGTTTGAAAAACGATCATTTTCCGGTCATCCAATTTGATTGAAATTGACAAAACACGTTTTCTTTTGCCACGTTCACATATTAATTCCAAAAATTATGAAAATCGGAATCTAACAATAATTTGACATTCTGGATCCAACAAAAAAGGTTTCGTTGAAAGCGGAGGTCATTTGCAAAATATTTATTTTTAAAGGCTATATATATTTAAAATATATATACATTCCATAACAACTATTTTGAATTTTAAACTAGACATAACTTTTTATTCCCGTTATGAAATCTGAATTTTTCACATTCGTTAGAAAGATATAATCAAACAGAATCAAATATTTCTGGTTTTACTAAAATCTGGTTTATTTTGAATCCTGTACATTCATTTGAAATTTGAAATCGAATTTTCAAACTGCCATGCCATTTCAGGCTCGTTATATAATTAAAATAAATTTATACGTTCTAATTTTGATTTAAATAAATTTTTAGTCATTATTATTTAAAATAAATCATTTTAAATATTAAAATCCATTAGAATAGCTAAAATAAAAATTTTAAATTGGTTTTGAAAATCAGGGTTGTTACACCCGACGATTCTTGTTTCAAAGAATTCGGACTTAAATTGAGTTCTATATACTCAGTTGAAGTCCAAAACGCCAATTTATGAACTACCGTACTGCGGTAAGCTCGTTTTAATTATATTTAAATATAAAGGTTAAACTTCGTTTAATTTAAATTTCAATCTCGTTCTAATATATATTTTAATATATATATATATATATATATTAAATCCAATTTTCAAATCCAACTTAATATTGCTGATTTTTCATTACTCGGTTATAAATTTATTTACAACTCAATTTTCTATATTAAATTCCAATTCCCTTGTTAAATAAATTATTTATAAAATTTGATATAATCGAATTATAATTCTAAATTCTTAGATTTGTCTCAATTCCGTTTATATTCCGAATTCCGAAATAACATTTGTCATCCCCTTTTTGAAATGATTTCCAATTCATTTTTTAAAATTCATACTTGAATTTAAACTTCTAAAATATCTAATGATGATTTATCTCACTTAATTTATAAACGTCGTTTATACATTTAAGTTCCTTGTTTTATAATTTAAAACAAGTTTCCATTTCAAATCCATTTGAAATCCAATTCCTATTCTGGAATATTTTATTGATTATAACTTATATATATACATTGAATCTATTTTTATATTTAAATTTAAACTTCGATTTTATACAATCCTAATATCTTTTCTGAAAATATGTTATTTAAATAAATTCGATCAAATCGAATTCAAATGATAAATCCATATAGATTTATTTAATTCAATTTACATCTGAACATCAGAATATATTTCATCGTTTCTCTTTGAAACTAATTTCAATTTTCCTTTTTAAATTCATATCTGAATTTTCATTCCCCAAATTATCAAAATGATATTATTTTTCCCATTTCATTTATAAACACTGTTTATATATTCACTTAAATTCCCCATATTATTTAATTTATAAACATCCTTTATAAATTTCTTTACTTATTTTTATTATTCAAAACAAGTTAATATTTCACAGCCTGTTCGAAATTCAAATTCTATTTTTTCCCTTTTAAATCTCAAAACCCTTTTCACGATATTTTTATAAATCAACAATCATGCCCCAGTGATATTTAACACCCCAAAACACTCAATTATCAGTAAAAGGTTTTCTAACACATCATATCTGATAAGATATATGAAATAAACAAATAATAATATTTTTGAGGAATCCGCTTGGATCCCTCCAGCCTGTTCCATGCATCCACATACATTAGCCAACATAAATTGTACCCATCCTACTTCGAGGCAGGATATCGCGGTATAGAAGGTCATCCACTATCATATTGTGGGGCGCATAGGGTCATCCGCTAATGATACCGTGGGCATCCACTAATGGTATTGCGGGAAATATCAAACCACCAATATATATATATATAACCACCAAGCCTAAATAACTAGTATATTTATAATAGCCACAAAAATATTTAAACGAATCCAAACAATCAACAAATATTTTTAACTATTCAAAATAAAGTTTAAATAGTAAATTTTGAGGGAGATTTACTCACCGTGAATTTTATAGCAGCTCACTCCCACTTCAAATTAAATTGAACGACTGTTGATTAAATTTTAAAATTCCCAGTTGATCCTAAAAAATCTCAAACCAACTTCAGCTTGTAATATTTGATGATACAATTCTGATGTTGCTTGTTTTGTTCCAATCGGAACTCGTACAAATGAGATATAATTTACACAAGCTTTTCAGTTTAAAATTAAATTAAATTTAACTTAGTTTCTAGCATTAAAATAAATTAATTACCTTAATATTTGATTAACGTCTTCTGCTCCGATCCGGATTTCGATTGTTTCAAATAATCGATGTCCCTTCTTCACGAATTACACCAAGCGCAAAACCCTAACTTAGCTATCCTGGAATATAATTCCCATTTTACCCAGTTCCCATATTTTATCCACACAAGACACAGGAACTTCTCCTCGTTATCATCGAGATTTTGAACCGGTACCACGCAAGTACCACTTATAGGAATCGACTCATAATCATGCTCCAGATTAGATCGCGATACCCAATTTTATACTACTACCGATCCCTAGTTCGCTGTTCGAGATTAAATGCCCCCAAATTCTATTGCGATAGAACATAATACACACACGTTGAAGATACTCTCACACAAACCCCAAATCAGCGCCTTAGCTCACTGCTGAAAAATTGATCTGCCCTTGTTCTTCGATTTACTGAATTGATCTCTTTTTGAAGAATCAAACAAATTTTGGTTTGGGAAAGTAATGGGAAGCCGCGGGTTGATTTGTTGACGTGATTTTAATTTGGATAAAATAAAGAGGAGCAACACCATTTTATTATGCTGAAGCTTCTGATTTGTATTTGATTTTAATATAATGAGAGGTCGTTTCGATTTTGGTTTTCAGAAGAAGGATTAGAAAAAGGATGCATGCGAATTTATACAAAAAAATATAACTTGGTCATTAAGGAATTAATCTACACAAAAGGTACATTTTTAGGTATAGGTTAGGTACACATACTTTAACTTGATTTGATTTTGTATTTATTTTTATTCGACTTCGATCTTATCTGTTTACTCTTATAATAATATATTTCGCGGATCCGAACTCCAATTGAGGCACAACAACTGACAATGTTATGGTTTAACCGCTATTATGAACACACTTGAACATGTTTTGAAGCCCAAATCGATCATATGGAAAAGATATCAATTTAAATCGACATAAATTAAATTCAAAACAATTAATTCCTTAATAATAAATTATTATTATTATCGTTTATATTCAATACAATTTATATTGATCATCTGAACCATTTTAGCTTGGCTTAAATTTTGAATTGAATTAGTTCAGATTCTCATAATACGATAATTATATATATTCGAAATAAATCGTATTTTGATTATTAAATCGATAATTTAATATAAAATTCATTTATATTATCTATACAATAATTAAATATTTAAAATTAATCGACTAAAAATCTAGGTCGTTACAACAACTATTAACAGCGGGTAAAAAATAGATATACAAAATTCAGTCTATCATTATTGTGGACCTTTAGCTCCATTAGATAATTTTAGAGCAAATAGTGATTGGTGATCTATTATTCTTTGAAAATATTCTATAAATCACATATCATATGCGTAGCTATTTCTTATAAAAATCTTTAGATATTTTCCTGAAGAGATCATGAATAGGTCATATCACATTCTTGCGAAAGCTATAAATATTTTCTTGAAAATATTTGTATGTGCAATTAATTTAAGATCTGTATGTGCAATTAATTTAAGATCTGTATGTGCAATTAATATATTTTTATAAAATGCTAAGTGTTTGGAAGACGCACTTACTTTGTTATAAATATATCACTTTTATTTAATTCTTTAATATGTTATCATAATTAATGTTCAAAAGTGATATTTATGGTATAATGGAGGAATAAAATTTAATAAATTGAAATTGTTTATGTATTTTATTTGATCCAGAAGGTCAATACAGCTCTAAACCAGATGTTTTAAACATTATCATGTAGTCTCAAAGGATTCACATTGACATTGATCCATAAAAAGAAATTAACAGTTTGGATCCTAGTAATAGTTTATTCTAAGAATCATTGACTCAAACGAGAAAGAATATGAAAATGTATAATATATTTGTAATACAAGGATGGATATATATATATATATATATGTAAATATTCAACTGACAACCTGAAGTTTGTTACATGCCCATCTTATATATTATGCATATATATTATTTAGTAATTCAGAAAATCGATGGCACTAATATTAAAATGACCTAAAGTCATATGTGTTTTCAAATGATCTATATAATTAAAAATTTCCTACAAGTTACTAGATCAATAAAAGAGAATAAGAAATTTAATATGAATGCATCTTATCAGCTAATAAAAGCATTACCCTCCTATAATCGAAATACGTACAATGTATTTGCTAGTAATGATGTGATAATGGATCAAAAATGAGAATCCAAAGAGAGTTAATATTTAATGTGACTATATATGTCAAAATTGAGGGGGAAATAAAGGGATACAAGTTCATGTTGATCATCAATGTTAAATATTTATTAACACATACAATAATGAAAAAATATTTAGCAACTTAAAAAAAATATCAACTATATCCCTAGTAGACTTTCTTCAATATAGATTTGAATCCCTAGAGAATCAAAATGTGTAATCATAGCTTAAATGTGGTATAGAAGTTAGTTCAAAATATTTTTGGAGTAAATTATAAAGATGCCAAATAAAGAAGATGGGTGTTCTTGAAAAAACACTTAAGGGTGCTTTAAAATAGACCTATGACATGATTGTCAAGTGTTGACACCCTAGGTACTCTAGGTATTAATTTTGATGATAACAACCACATAAACATTATTATTAACATATCTTTCAAGTTGTGCATTTACATAAGATATCTAATGAAAAGTTGAGTAAAGAAAAATAATGTCTAGAAGATTAAATTGAAAGATTCAGTGCTCATAAAAATGGAAACGATTTAACACTTGGAAGTTTTGAAAAACTGAAAAGTGAAAATGAGTCCTTAAAATTAGAAAATCTTTGAATGAAATCACAGATCACCAATCTAAATGAAAAAAATAACGTCTCTAGACAATGTTATTCTTAATCATAGTAAGGATTTTGATGAAATGAAATCTTATATTGATAAATTTAACAAAGGGAAGGATAATCTTAAGAAATTATTATATGCATATAAACACAATAGGTATAAACAGGACTTGGCTACACCCCAAAGGCTAAATCAAAGAAAAATAATACTCAATGTACTAAGTTCGTTAAAGCCACCAAGTTCAAACCAAAACCTAGGAAATTAAAGTTAAATCCTCCAAATAGGCTCATTAACTTATGGGTTCCAAAAAGGTTGGATAATACTAAAAAAGAAAAATATATTGATAGTTTTATTAATAAGGTT
The DNA here is from genome assembly GCA_030737875.1 of Allium sativum. Lineage (NCBI taxonomy): Eukaryota > Viridiplantae > Streptophyta > Magnoliopsida > Asparagales > Amaryllidaceae > Allium > Allium sativum. The sequence continues at coordinate 669,393,267 of CM060909.1, read as the reverse complement.
CATTTATCTAATAATTATGTTTTGAAAGGGAATTCAAACTCTTCATAGGTTTGGCATCCTAAAACTTAACCCCATGGTCCTAAAATAAAAAGGGTACCAATGTGCTTGTTTTATAATTTTTAGGTACTAAATAGTTGATGCTCAAAGCATATGGCAAGAAATCTATTGAACCTTGGATAAATATGAAAATGATTTGGTATTGGCATCAGCAAAGTCTGTAACTCTAAAACTCATCCAATTATTTAGTTTATTACATGTTTTGATTTCCTCACTTGTGTATATGCATATACAAACTCTACATATTGTCTAGCAATAAACTAAATAATTCTTTTTACCCTTTTTGTAGATGACAAGGGGGGAATGTATAAATATACTAGACAAATTGATAGTGAGAATGCACAGAGTTAGAGGGAGTCAAATAAAAAAAGTATTATATTTTATCTCTCAAATATTATATGGTTGTCATCATCAAAAAGGGGGAGATTGTTAATGCCCTAGGTACTCTAGGTATTGATTTTGATGACAACACCATATAAACATTGTTACTAACATATCTTTCAAGTTGTGCAATTACATAAGATATATTATGAAGATATTTATAAAGATAAACAAGAATTCAAAAGAAGAATTACAGAGGAAGGATAATTCAAGCAATTGAAGACAAAGCCTGTTAAAGATGAATGTTGAAGAACAGAGGTGTTTGAAGTGATGAGGAGTTGGTTGAACCTTAGAATATCTTGCTAAAGATCCCATGGCAATTACTCTTGAAGATAATCAACCACTGACCAAAATCCACAAATATAAGGTAATTTGAAAAGATGAAAATCTAAAAAACTTTTTGTAACACTTTACACTTATATGTCGACATGTTTGTTTTGATATGTCGACATATAATGGTTTTCCAAATTTTCAAATTCAAATTGAGAATCTATTTCCCTCCAAACTTTCACCAAAAGACACATCCTTTCCAACATTATTTAAAGGCTCCTGGAAACGAATTTTTACACTTTCTTCTAATCCTTCTCCATATATTCACTACACAAATCCATTGAACACTATCCTATTATTCTTGCAAATCCACTCTCTTTCACTCCAATTCTCAATTGATTTGCAATCCACACAATATCAGAGAACTGTACTTGAATTCATATCATTCTCTCTCTGATTTTATCCTATTTCCTCAAAGAATTCAAAGATATATTGCTATTGGAGGTCTTATACGATCATTGTACCAAATCTGCAAGAATATGTATTGAAGATACAACTACTTGCCTTTGTTTGTTGCTGTTGATAAGGAGAAGGTGTATCTTGTAGCCCATGAAATCAAGATTGTAAAGGTGTTCTTGCCACCCATGGAAAGAAAGCGATTATAGTGAAATTTTGCACAGTGAAGTGTAGGACTAGATGTAGGATTGGTTAATCCGAACCAGTATAAAAATCCTGGTGTTATTTACTTCACTGCATTTTATTTTATTACTTATTTCTTTCTATTTAAATTTAAATAGATATAGTAAATACACTTCATATCTCTAGTGTCTGAATAGCCTTAAGATCCACTAACATTGTGTTATAGACACCCCAATTCCCTAACATCAAGTAACCAAATAAATGGTTTAGGTACCTAAAATATGAAGGGATCTCAATAAATCATATCGAGAACTGACAATAGATAATCGTCGATGGTAAATTTATAAATAATAAAGCTCTTGTGTTCATTAATAGATTAAAAACCCTGAGTTAGGGGAGAACATGATTGGTCATCATAAATCCTTTTCTATATGAAAAATGTGGACCTATAGTCTACACAATATAATTAGAAATACGTATACAAAATGGAAAATGTAGCGTCTTGGGAAATATAATGCCCGAATTTAGACATTAATACATCCCATGGCCAATCTAAAGTACCAAAACCCAAAAAGCTAAAAGAAAGAAATTAGAGGGTGAGATAAGAAAGAATTATTAAGAGTAGAAGAAATAAGAAGAAGAAACACAATAGAGTCAGAGTCTCACATCGCAGTAGAATAAAATAAAATATAGAAATAAATATTTATTGAGAGCTTGAAATAATACTTACAATCATCAGAGTATATCAATACATTTAGACAATTATAATAATATGTCCTCATATACAACACACAGCGGAATATACAAATCATACGTCTGAACTTCTCCAGCTCGACTTTGGAATTCACAACATCTGATAACCTCAACCTGTAAAACTCGGTCTGGCCCGAGCATTGCAAATGCCAGGATCAGTCTGGTGAACCAGCGTGAGAAAATTCAATAAGTTTAAAGGCATCAACTAATTTGATTTTGAAGTCAAAATCTTTTCGAAAGAAAGGGACAATCGTAAGACCAAATCCACGCATAAACACAGTCGGTTTTTACCTTACGATAACCCAAAACATTTTGAAATCATATTTTTTCGTATATTATAATAATGTATAAATCAAATAGAACTCTTGCATCTCACACTCTACATACGTAGTATACAATCAAAAACCACAGACACTTATTGGAGAATGGATTCCAATTATGGCAAGGCATGAGACAGCCTTCCGACAATGTACCTCTAGAGAAATGTAACTAGGATTTAACAAGAACATCTTGTAACCATGGCTAAACATGACCAGCCATTCATTTCGCTTGAATGTTCCGAATATATTGTCACCTACAATTGATACCGACATAACTGTTTCGGGAGATACAAAAGAAAAAGGAAGAATAAATGAAATTTCTCTAGATGGTGACAACACAGCTTAATGGGAGTGGCCCACTTAGCCATGCGACCTACCCGATTTTATACCATTTCCCGGTTGAAGAGGGTTGAGGTTTTGAATCTTCTTTTTAGAACATCTGGCCACCATTAACTTTGAATGCACATCGTCGGATCCTTCAGAAAATCACTAAGTGACGTCCACAAAAATACTCTAATTGTTAAGCTAAGAGAAGTGCCCTTTTCCGCCACCAACCATGTTACGTTTAAAGAAATCAACATATGTGACCCTTTTGGAAATACTTTGTCAGACATCCGTCCATATAAGTTGTCATGGGACTAGACAAACCAAAGGCACCCTCCTACCATATTCTAGGAATCACCATGTAGATCAGTAACAAGTAGTCCTTGCAATTCATAGATTTCAATCACGATAGAATCACTGTCGAAATATCTCCAGGGATCAGCCATAGAAATTCAACAATATTTTCCCTCGCTCATGAAGATTTACAGTCTTTAATTGCTTCATCTCAATCAGCATCAGATATCTTCTTCGTTTATGTATTCGCTGGTTTGGAATGGTTTTCGAATATAAATTTGATCCCGGTCTTTTCATACCAACAGCGTCTTAGGCATGATTTTGATAGTCGGTTATTTAACTATCAAAATAAACAATCATAAAAATAAAATATATCCATTGGTTAAGTACACAACGTCACTTGGCCTTTTAATTAAAATAATTAATGATGGTTAATTAAACTTCAAATCAACACAGTATTCATTGCTTATTTTATATACTAATATTCTCAAATCATTTCATTTTGATACTTAAAAAAACACCTTGAAATCATATCAAATTTTCCCTTTGACTATCATCTCAAAACATCGCTACAACATTACTTATTATCTCTTCTTGGGAAATCGATTCAGCTTTTCATTCGTAAAATAATTGGTATGAAATCTCCTTTTTTTAGTTATTTGAACACAATAATCGTTACTTATCCTTTAGAATAAACCCAACCTAAATCTCATCTCTTTACTTCAAAAATATCGTTATATTTTCGCAAATCTTCTTTTATTTCTTTTACTATGGAAATATCATTTCATATTCTCAAGCCCAGTTTATTTCTTTTTATTTTGGAATCCCATCATATATATATATATCCCAAAATTCTTCAAATAACATTACTTTATTATTTCTCATAATAAATTACTTCTAACATCTTCACCCATACAACTAATATCATCCTTCAATAATCCTGAAGTCATTCAAGTTGGGGTATTTTAATTACCTCTCAGACCTTGATCAACAATTTTCTTATCTTAAGATAAATATCAGTTGTAATACAAATACCGATATTCATTCCCAATATCAAAACCCCATTTTAGTTATATATTGATGAAACCTCATCTCTTATTTTATATACCGAATCTAGAGCGCATCCTTATAACTTAACTCACCTAACCACTTTATTCAGGTTTGGATTTCAGTTTCGATTCGCATTTCATACCTTCATCAGTCCCTAACCGTAAATCAGTAAGAAAATAATTCCCTAATTAGGTTCCAATTCTTTAATTTCGTATCTAGGGCTTTCATTTCATTCATAAGCCATTTCTAATAACTTTTTCCAATAATATATTCAAAAAACTTACGTTTTATAACTTCGTCCAATTTGTTTTTTTTTATAAAATCCAACTAAATGTAATTCCAATAAGAAAATAGTTTAAACTTCAATATAAACTTAACTTGTATTACTATTATTAATATAAAATCGATTAAAAACTTCACTTTATTATAAACAGCTCCTTATGGTTTCGGAACCCTACATTAAATGGATATTAATTTAAAGATTACCACTTTGATTGTTATTAAATAATAATAATCAACTTCCAACATTTTATTAAAAAAATGGTTTACTTAATCAAATTCAGTTAACCCAGTTGACTTGTTCAACTCTAAACATGATTACCTCGTTAGTCAACTCTCATTAGTCTTTTAATTAATAGTATAAGTAATTTAAATAGTCATATTTCCTTCAATTATTATTAAATAAATAATAATCAATTTCAGTATAATCTCATTTTTATTGTTTCTTAAAAACAATTTATCTCAATTATTAACCGTTACTTTATTTTTATAAACTTTCGTTCAAAATAATAGAATTCAAAATCTATTTCTGGTTATAAAATAAATTTTATAACTTCATATCTATCGATTTACCTAACTATAGATCAATATTTATAGACAATGTATATTTAGGCCATCTGCTATTAATTTATCAACAAATACTGCCCATTGGTTAATAACAAACAAATGTTGAATTCGAAACCAACACTCAATAACCAAGTCAATAATCCAATCACGTTCGTCAAACAATTAATATAATGATCATATTAAAATAAACAATAAATTTAAGGAATCCAGTTGAATCCCTCCAAACTGTTTTTCCCTACATCCAAATAGGTTACCTCAAATAAATCAATCCGTTTAATACGATAATATATTATCTGCTACAATAAATATAAATAAACGATTCAACTGATAATAGTCAAATAATAACAATACAAGCATCCAATTAAATTTAATGCGTTTATATTATTATAAACGTAACCAACAAGGTAAGTTACCTTATTTGGAAATAATCATTAAAGATAATGATTAGGTTCGATTAAATTAAACAAACGTTTAATTTAAATCAGTTATATAAAAATATTCATTATATATGCAAACAATCATTAAATCAACCGACAATTAACAAACATAACACACAAATAATAAACCCAACTTATATAAAATATAAATGGTACAACTGAGTGAGTTTAACTCATCTTGGTTTAATTTTGTCATTAAAGCGCTTGTTTTAATTAAATTAAACTGGAGTTCAATTTAATTAATATAAATTGTTGCTTCTTATGCTGACCAAACCAGCTCCGTCCCGTAGCCCTCGTCCGTACGGTTCCAACGTGACTAATGGTTCGAAAATCTGATAACGTATGAGTGGAATACTCTCATTACAAGATTATAAACAAATTTACTTAATTTAAACATTATATTTTAAAACTAATTGGGCTTTACGTTACGCATACCGGCCCGTCACCATGATTAAAACCCACGAACCCACGATGAACAATTGTTCATCTTCCCCAAAGCTTTACTCCTGAAACTCCCCTATATCCATCGTGCACGTTTCGAATGACACCACCTAGAACTTCACAAATCTCCAAAACAATTATACCAAATGACACCCCACCTTACGCTTGACTCGTTGAACGCCATTGCTCCTCCGATGACGTGCTGCGCCGACTGACTCCCAAACATCCATCCTAAGTGCAAAAAAAATATGCCTAAAATTCGTGAAAAAATACCCAATCGATCTCCTCACTTCGCTGAGCTCTATTGTAACAAACCAGTTTCGAAGATTACCTGTTATATTAAATTATAACGGAGATTATAAGTTAATATAGTTAATAGACAATAAACTGGAATTTTATGACATCTATTTGGGGAAAATCAATAAATTTGAGAAGTTACTATGAAAATAAAGTTTTGAATACTTTATTTGAGATTTAGATTGAAAATAAACCATGATGGTAAGTTACTGAGTCAAATATATTGATATTGGAAATTTATTCCAATATTAGCCTTTTATTATAAAATAAAAGGACAAATAGGAAAAAAATCTAGAAAGTGTAATATTGATTATCAATATTATTTTATGTTTTAAAAATGTTAAAAATATTTTATTGCACTTTATTTGGCTAAGAAATAATTTTTATTTAGTAAAATGTGTCGAAAATGATGATTTTGTCTAAAAATGCGCATACTGAGGAATATAGTTAAAATTAAGGGTTTATTGTGAAAGTAATATATTCAAATGCTGTAATAAATTATTGTTGTTAACATGGCCACTTTATCAAATTATGAAGATTGCACATTGTCTCATGTAAAAAAGAGTTAGTATGTGAAAGTTATGATAAAAATAGTTTAAAATATGTATATATTAGCCTAAATATTAACTATGAATGTGATTTGGGCTTATTGGATAAGATTAGTGATCCAATAACCCTATTTCTGAAAGAACCTAAGGTGAATATGTAACACTCCAATTTTTTAACGACATTAAAGAGAATAAATTAAATAATAATTAATTTAAAATTCATAATTAGAGGAAATGAAATGCACCATTGCATCCGTCTCGAAATTCTGGTCAAGATAGACATTTGGTTTGCATAAAACGGATATTGTATAAAGAAGTTATGACGGTTTAAAGTTTGTATATGCACGGAAATATTTTATATATACGCATGAGTCAGAGGTGAGTCAGAGATGAGTCAGAACTCTATCTAGAGAATTCAAATTCGAAAAAATTCCTCTGAGCAACAAAATTTCCGCTCTAGGGGGTCGACCCCCTAGAGGGGTGTTAACCCACCCACAGGGGTGTAGACACCCCAAACGTGGCACACGGTTTCAGGGGGTCTGGAAGTTATATATACGTGTCCTATTTCTCATATTTTCTTCATTGGAAGTCATGTAGGCCATATGCTGCTAGAGTGCGAACTAAACCGTTTTCTACAACAACATATTCTACAAATCCAATTCAGAAATTCTAGATCCATTCTTCCTCAATTCTCTAAACCTAACGCTGTGAGTTCTAGTTTTTTTTTAGGTTTAGATAAATAAAAGTATATTTTGAAAGACTATGAATTGGATATGTTGTAAAGTATGATTCTATGTTAATGTGAAATCCTATACTATGTCATGACAGATCTATTTTCCAAGATCTAATAAAATTGTGGTTATCCAATTATGTTGCTTATATGGATCTTGACTTGTAACCATGTTATGGTGGATGTACATTTATTAATTTGGACAGTTGAAACATTACTTAGATCTAGATCTTTATGTTAATCACCTTTCACATGTCATATTGAGATCCAGTGAGATATGCTGTAAACTGACATGTTAATCCATCTTTAGATCTAAACATGTTACTATGTCACCCTAACTATGCTAGATCCAAATAGTTAGACACCTTATGGTTAATTTAGATCTCATTATGTTGCACCGACATCATAGTTGCTACAATTTCATCACTTTTATGCCTACCTTGCCATGATGATTATAAGACCATTCACCTTGTTATCATACTAGTTTATGTTTATGTTTATTCCAAGATATGTTGAAACTATCACCTTTGTGGACTACTTGACCTAATTGACCTAATTTAATCCATAAAGATTGTATGACTATGAACTTAAATTTGGGTTAAGTAAAATTGGATGAGTAGTGGGTGGGTTAAGTAAATTAGAGGGAGTGGGTAGTACTTACATATAGGCCCACGAACTTAAACCAATAAGGTTATGTAATTAAAGGCACCTAGTGGTATACATAACTGGTAGATAATGTAATAAGGTTATGTAATTAAAGACACCTAGTGGCATACATAACTGATAGATAATGTAATGAAGTTATGTAATTAAAGACACCCTTTAGGGTAAGCATAACTGGTATAGGGCTATGTAATTAAAGACACCTAAGGGTATACATAGTCAGTGGAAAACCTAGTGGGGATACAAGACTAGGGAGAGCTTGTATCATATTGTGTGGGACCCATTTTAGTTAGTAACCAGAAGTTGGTATCAAGTAAAGAACTCCGTACTAGACGGAGAAGGGGCACGCTTACTGATTGACTGTAAGAGATCCAAACGAGACGGATGGTGTGGGCGGTGCAAACCGACCGGGGACATGTGCGTGCATGGGCCGGGCAGAGGGGGATAAGACGACCGTGACACCAGTAGATATGGTTATGCACACCATGGGTTGCCACTTGAGGAAGTGATACCTCCTACTGTGGGGCCAGCACATGATATCTACAGAGTAGGGAGCCGATCGATTAGGGTAGTGGTAAGTGTATACCTGGACGTATGACCTAAGCCTACCAACTCATAGTGGAAGGGATCATCTCATTTTAGTTATACCAGTAATAATGTAGTGTAATCATTAGTGAGGCACATACACCTTATCTTGCTTACCTTGTCACACCTGCCATTTATGTAGTGATCTCTCTTATCCACTTTATATGCCTATCATGTTGTTTTTATTTAACTACTGGCTAAAAGTAACTAGACTCGCCAGACTTTATGTCTGACCACGTTGTTTCTCCTTCTTTCTTCCGTCCCCCCCAGGTTCTCAAGAGGAAACACTCAGACTTAATTAGGAATCAGATATCATCTTGCTAGGAGCTACTTCTGAAGTATGGCTCAAGTTCTTGTCTCTACTATCGTTTAACTCTTTTAATTGGGGGAATGATGCTTTTTATTTACTTATGTATTCTGATGGAGCAAGACAGAAGTTATTTTATTGTAATGGTTTTTGTGACTTATGAAATTGTGGACCACGGTATTCTGACTTATGCTTGAAATAATAGTTTAAATTTTCCACTGCTGCCTTATTTATATTTGTCTTGTAATTATTATGTGTCTGTTTACCCGTAGCGCTTCACGAAACTTAATGCATTCCCTTAGTGAGTGACATTAACAAACGTGGGGTGTCTCACTTGGTATCAGAGCTGAAGGTTACCAGATTAGATAAAAGTTTTTGGAAATTATTTTCAAAAAGGTTTTAAAAGAAAAGCATTTTCAAAAGAAAAGTCTATTTTGAAAAACATTCCCCAAAAAGCCATATGTAGTTTCCTTCGGTCCTTTATCTAAATTTCTTCCTTTTCCTTTTTTTAGCATGTCTGGGGAACAAAACATCCCTCATATCCCGGAGGGCGTCACAATACCCGGATGGTTCCGTAGGTATTTGGAGGCCGCGACGCCTGCCGAAGGCCAAGAAAACGTTCCTCCCCCAGCTGCACCAGTCATTCCTCCTCCCCCCCCCCTCCAAAAGTTGATAACTTTGCCAAGATCTGCAAAGACTTCCGGGCTATGGGAGGAAGGCCATTCTATGGGAACGATACATTTGTAGAAGCTCGAAATTGTCTTGAGGAGACAGAGGACTTACTCGTAATCGTTGAAGTGGTGGACCGAAGGAAAATTCAATTAGCTGCTTAGTTGTTAAAGGACGAAGCCTCATTTTGGTTGGAAGTCACCCAAGCTGGACGTCCAGTAGAAACTTGGGAAGACTTTAGATAGAGGTTCGAAATGAAATTTCTCTCCCAAGCGGAGAGCAGCATATAGATGGAGAGGTTCTTAACTCTCATACAAGGAAATTTGACGGTGAAGGAGTATGTGAACAAGTTCAACCAGCTGGCAAGGTTCGGGTTAGAGTTGGTAGACACACTGCATAAAAGGGCTTTGCGGTTTGCTAAAGGGATGAATGAGCCTCTGCATGGTTTAGGCATGTCCCATATTCCAATGGGGGCCACTTTTCTTGTAGATATGGCCCTAATGCATGATGAGGACAAGGGAAAGAAGAAGGAAGCAAAGACTGAGGGGATATCGTAGAATAAGAAGGTGTGGCCCAAGAAAGGGCAGCAATAGCAGCAAGAACAGAAGAAAGGGGGAAAGATGACAAAGGCAGGGATAAGAGAAAATGTCACAATTGTGGAAAGGAGGGTCACTTGATCAAAGATTGTAAGAGAAGGAAGGCCAGTTGCGTTAATTGCGGAGAGGTCAGACGCTTCTCTAAAGAGTGCCCGAAGAAACATAGATCGCATGGGCAAGGGCAAAGAGCAGGGATTTCTGGAGGGCAGGTGCATGCTCTCACAATCAGTGCTCCTGAAAGAGGTAGAAAATTTTCCGTAGAAATTTTAGCTTCTCTTTCAAACCATCCAGTTAGAACACTTTTTGATTCTGGTGCTTCACACTCGTTTATATCTAGTTCTGTGGTTGAATCTGTGCACTTAATTACTAGTATGGTAGTAGATCTCGTAGTTATTTCAAACCCCATTGGTGGTTCGGATCATTTATCAATGATGTGTCAAGGTTTGAAAAATATCTGTGTTAGGCGTCGAGTTTGAATTCGACGCTTATGTGCTCGGGTTTATGGGCTATGGTTTGATTCTAGGAATGGATTGGCTTGCCACGTATGGGGCCATTCTGGATTGTGAGTGGAGGGTTGTTAGACTCCTGACTTGTCATGGGAAGACCCTCGAAGTTTCTTGTCACCCTCAAGGGTCTGTTATGCTTAGCTTTCTAGAGTCTCTAGATGCATCCATAGATGATTTGCAATCTGTTCCAGTGGTTCGAGATTATCCCGATGTTTTTGATGAGGTACGAGGTTTACTTCCAAGGCATGAGATCGACTTCCGCATATATCTGGTGGACAATGCAAAGCCAGTTGCATTACCAGTGTGCCACATGGCTCCAAAAGAAAGGAGGGAGCTGAGTAAGCAAGTAGGGGAGCTACTTAAAAAAGGGTTTATCAGACGAAGAATATCTGAGTGGGGTGCTCCAGTAGTATTCGCAACTAAAGTGGACGGTTCGCTTCGTTTGTGTGTTGACTATAGAGAGTTAAATAAGCTCACCAAGAAGAATAGGCACCCGCTTCCGAGGATTGATGATATATTTGATCAGCTTGTTGGTGCCTCAGTATTTTCTTAGTTGGACTTGGCTACGGGGTTCCATCAGTTGAGGGTGGCTGAGGACGGCATAGATAAGACTGCTTTCAGAACTCTAGATGGTTTCTTTGAATGGCAAGTTATGCCTTTTGGGTTGACAAATGCACCCGCCTATTTTGTTGATTTGATGAGCAGGGTGTTTCGGGAGTTCCTAAACAAATTCGTCGTAGTCTTCGTTGATGATATTTTGATCTTCTTCAAGAGTGAAGAAGAGCATGCCCAGCATTTGGGAGAAGTTTTGAAAACTCTTTGTGACCATCGGCTAAAAGCAAAGTTATCCAAATGCCATTTCTGGAGAAAGGAGGTGAAATTCTTAGGGCATGTAATCTCCAAAGAAGGGATAGTTGTAGATCCCGCGAAGGTGGTTGCAGCACAAGATTGGCAGATTCCTAAAAATGCAACCGAGGTGAGAAGCTTTCTTGGGTTGGCAAGTTATTATAGGAAGTTCATTAAGGACTTCACGAAGATATCAGCCCCTCTCACCAGGCTAACAAAGAAGAACTTGGCATTTTCATGGGACATAGACTGTGACGTTGCTTTCCAATGACTAAAAAGGACTCTGACAACAGGCCCAGTCTTGACCTTGCCCGATGGGAGTAAAGTGTTTACTGTTTATACTGATGCGTGCAGTACAGGGCTTGGTGCGGTTTTGATGTAAGAAGGGAAAGTAATATGCTATGGGATCTAGAGCTAGTTGCCATAGTATTCGCGTTAAAGACGTGGCATCATTATTTACTTGGAGAAAAGTTCGAGTTATACATCGATCATAAATCTCTCAAGTATCTATTCTCACAGAAGAATCTCAACTTAAGGCAACAACGGTGGATGGAGTTCTTAGCTTCATATGATTTTGAAATTGCTTACACCCCTGGCAAGGGTAATGTGGTGGCAGACGCACTAAGTAGGCAGAGGGTGGCCCTGAGTCCTCTGTTTCTGGAAAGAAAGAACTTGGAGTTCATACTAGCTTTTGATTTTAGACCCTCCATCGAGGTTTTGCTTGATTTATTTGCATCCTTGGAGATACGACCGACTCTTGTGGATCAGATAGGAGCATCACAACAAGGTGACCCACATATTCTAGACATCATGGATAAGCTCAGAAGAGGGGAGACTTCTAGTCACCTCAATAGGTATGCCATAGATGAAAAGGGGTGATTGCGACGAGATGGAAGGCTTTGTGTTCCTCAAACGGGAAGCTTGATAAAGGCAGTCCTAGAAGAAGCCCACCATTCTAAGATGACCATTCATCCAGGCTTTGATAAAATGTACAGGGACATGAAGAGGGTTTTCTTTTGGGTTGGGATAAAGAAGGATGTGGCCGAATTTGTTTCTCAATGTTTAGTTTGCCAGCAAGTCAAAGCTGAGCAAAGGAAGCCCGGTGGATTACTTCATCCACTGGAGGTTCCGCAGTGAAAATGGGAGAGCGTCTCTATGGATTTCATAGATGGTTTGCCTAGATCGAAGAAAGTAAATACCAGTATTTGGGTGATAGTGGATAGTCTCACTAAGAGCGCTCACTTTATTCCAGTTAAGAGTAAGAGGACGGCATCATGGTTGGCAGCAAATTATGTCCGAGAGATAGTTCGTCTTCACGGAGTACCTTCCAACATCGTGAGCGGTCGTGACCCCATCTTTACCAGTGAATTTTGTAGGAGCTTGCAAGAAGCATTAGGTACACATTTGAGCACTACTTATCATCCTCAGACTGATGGGCAGACGGAGAAGGTGAATAGGATTCTAGGAGATCTTTTAAGGTTGTGTATCCTAGACTTCGGAGGGACTTAGGAAGAGCATCTTCTTTTAATAGAGCTATAATAACAGTTTTCATACTGGCATCGACATGGCACCCTTCGAAGCATTGTACGGACGACCCTGTAGATCGCCAACTTGTTGGTGGGAATCTACAGAAAGATTACCACTTGGACCAGATATGGTTAGAGAAACATCCGAAAAGATTGACCTTATTCGACAGCGGATGAAGACGGCTCATGATAAGCAGAAGTCCTATGCAGACAAGAGAAGGACTGACATCGAGTTCAAAGTTGGAGAGACTTAGTTTTTATCAAAGTATCACCTTTGAAGAATGTGGTTTGCTTCGGATCAGTAGGGAAGTTGGCACCTAGGTTTGTAGGACCATTCCCCATAACCGAGAGGATTGGCCAAATGGCCTACAGAGTAAAGCTCCCAGAAAATCTATCCGGTGTTCATGATGTTTTCCATGTCTCTCATCTGCGGAAGTGCCTGCATGACACCGCAAAAGTTATTGAGCCGAGCATGTTGGAAGAATTCGAAGTGGAACGGGAAGCGACAGTCAGACGAGTCCCTACCCGTATTCTTAGGTCAGAAGTTAAGAAGCTGCACAATAAGGAAATCAAGTTGCTAAAGGTTTAATGGGGAGATAACCCAGAAGATGCGATTTGGGAGACCGAAGACAAGATTCGTGCTTCGTACCCTTTTCTTTTCGAGGGTACATTCTTAACTCCTTTTCCTAAGTTTTATTGGTGCTTGTTTCTATCAATAGAGTATATCTTATCCATAGTATTTTCGACCTTTAGATAGGAATCCTATGGATGTAAACATGTGTTTGAAACGTGTTATGTTTGATGGATGCAAGTGTTTGCTAGTGGTTGCCTGTGGACGCGTAAACACACACATTAGGCACTAAGATCGGCTCAATCACTCTCATACTGCATATGGATGTGTGCGCATTTTCTTTTCTTTTATAAATGGAAATGGATGATTTAGCATATGGATGTTGCATTTGGACGAATGAATGTGCACACATATAGAACTTATATGATATGATAGGTTTATTTGCATACATATTGGATTCATGGCACTAACATACATTGCATTAAGGAGGTCAACTAAATCAGTAGACCGCCTGATCTTCGCATTAGTGTTGGGACATATGCACACATCTTTGCATATATTCATATAAGCATTAGAAATCTTTAAGGACAATGGATGCCAGTGATTGGTGGATGAGTAGATGGATGGTAGGATATGCATTCTTCTCTACTTAGAGATTACGGAGACGAAATCCTTTGAGTAATGGAGAATGTAACATCCCAAATTTTTAACGACATTAAAGAGAACAAATTAAATAATAATTAATTTAATATTCAGAATTAGAGGAAACGGACTGTACCACTGTCTGTCTCGAAATTCTGGTCAAGATAGACATTTGGTTTGCGTAAAACAGACACCGTATAAAGAAGTTATGAGGGTTTAAAGTTTGTATACGCACAGAAATATTTTATATATATACGCATGAGTCAGAGGTGAGTCAGAGATGAGTCAGAATTCAATCCATAGAATTCAGATTTGAAAAAAAAATCCTCTGATCGGAAAAATTCCCACTCTACGGGGTCGACCCCTTAGAGGGGTGTCGACCTAGAGGTCGACCCACCCACAGGTGTGTAGACACCCCAAACGTGGCACACGGTTTCAGGAGGTCTGGTAGCTATATATACGTGTCCTATTTCTCATATTTTCTTTATTGGAAATCATGGAGGCCATATGCTGCTGGAGTGCGAACTGAACCTTTTTCTACAACAACATATTCTACAAATCCAATTCAGAAATTCTAGATCCGTTCTTCCTCAATTCTCTAAACCTAACGCTGTGAGTTCTAGTTTTTTTTAGGTTTAGATAAATAGAATATATTTTGAAAGGCTATGAATTGGATATGTTGTAAAGTATGATTTTGTGTTAATGTGAAATCCTATACTATGTCATGAAAAATCTATTTTCCTAGATCTAATAAAATTGTGGTTATTCGATTATGTTGCTTATATGGATCTTGACTTGTAACCATGTTATGGTGGATGTACATCTATTAATTTGGACAGTTGAAACATTACTTAGATCTTTATGTTAATCACCTTTCACCTTTCATTTTGAGATCCATTGAGATATGTTGTAAACTTGACATGTGGATCCATCTTTAGATCTAAACATGTTACTATGTCACCCTAACTATGCTAGATCTAAATAGTTGGACACCTTATGGTTAATTTAGATCTCATTATGTTGCATTAACATCGTAGTTGGTACAAGTTCATCACTTTTATGCCTACTTTTCCATGATGATTACACGACCATTCACCTTGTTATCATACCAGTTTATATTTATGCCAAGATATGTTGAAACTATCACCTTCATCATATTACCTTTTCATTGTTGTAGCTAGGCTATTTTATTGCCTAGAAGCCACTAAAATACATACGAATATGTTAGATAGGAAACGGGAAAAAAGGATTATAATTGGCATAATTTATGTAATATTTATATGAAATGGGACATGTAATTCAAATGGGGAAAACATAGAAATAGTTACCTATAATGACATAGTTAGATTTGGATTAATTTGGAATGTTTAGTAATTTACAATTAGGAATTGTAAATTGTACTTATGACACGAGGTTAGGTTACATTAATGGTGGAAGTCTGCCCGGACCCAACTGGCATATCCAGCAGCCACTAATGTTGAACCTAATATGGGAGGTCTAAGTACGCAAATACGAATCGGGCTAAGACACGAGGTTAGGCCCAACTGTAGAATAAGACTGCCCGGACCTGACCGGAATATCCAACATCCACATGTTGTAGGCCTAATGTAGGAGGTCTAGCCCATTATAAAACCATAAATGGACATGGTAAAGAATTGGACTACTTAACCTAATTTAATCCATAAAGATTGTATGACTATGAACTTAAATTAGGGTTAAGTAAAATTGGATGGGTAATGGGTGGGTTAAGTAAATTAGAGGGAGTGGGTAATATTTACATATAGGCTCACGAACTTAACCCAATAAGGTTATGTCATTGAAGACACCTAGTGGTATACATAATCAGTAGATAATGTAATAAGATTATGTAATTAAAGACATCCAGTGCTATACATAACCGATAGATAATGTATTGAAGCTATGTAATTAAAGACACCCTTTAGGGTAAGCATAACTGGTATAGGGCTATGTAATTAAAGACACCTAAGGATATACATAGTCAGTGGAAAACCTAGTGGGGATGCAAGACAAGGGGGAGAGCTTGTATCATATTTTGCGGGACCCATTTTAGTCAGTAAACCGGAGTTGGTATCAAGTAAAGAACTCTGTACTAGGCGGAGAAGGGGCACGCTTACTGATTGATTGTAAGAGATCCAAACGAGATGAATGGTGTGGGCGGTGCAAACCGACCGGGGACATGTGCGTGCATGGGCCGGGCAGAGGGGGATAAGACGACCGTGACATAGTAGATATGGTTATGCACACCATGGGTTGCCACTTTAGGAAGTGATACCTCCTGCTGTAGGGCCAGCACAGGATATCTACAGGGTAAGGAGCAGATCGATTAGGGTAGTGGTTAGTGTATACTTGGACGTATGACCTAAGCCTACCAATTCATAGTGGAAGGGATCATCTCATTTCAGTTATACCAGTAATAATGCAGTGTAATCATTAATGAGGCACATACACCTTATCTTGCTTACCTTGTCACACCTGCCATCTCTTATCCACTTTATATGCCTATCATGTTGCTTTTATTTATCTACTGGCTAAAAGTAACTAGACTCGCTAGACTTTATGTCTGGCCCTGTTGTTTCTCCTTCTTTCTTCCTCCCCCCCCCCCCAACCAAGGTTCTCGAGGAGGAAACACTCAGACTTAATCAGGAATCAGATATCATCTTACTAGGAGCTACTTCTGAAGTATTGCTCAAGTTCTTGTCTCTGCTATGGCTTAACTCTTTTAATTTGGGAAATTGTGCTTTTTATTTACTTATGTACTCTGATGGTGCAAGACATAAGTTATTTTATTATAATGGTTTTTGTGACTTATGAAATTGTGGACCATGGTATTATGACTTATGCTTGAAATAAAAGTTTAAATTTTCCACTGCTGCCTTATTTATATCTGTCTTGTAATTATTTTGTGTCTGTTTACCCATAGTGCTTCACGAAACTTAATGCATTCCCTTAGTGAGTGATATTAACAGACGTGGGGTGTCTTAGAATATGTATACCTCCTTCTCTAATTCATTCAGTAAAAAACATTCTTCTTCCTAAAGCCCTAAAAGAGAAACTGTGGTTACTTTTCAATAAAAAAACAAAATCCACTCATTTTCTTGATAATTCAAGACTTAATTCAGGTTTAGAACATAAGAGAAGGTAATCTCTTACCTATTTAATCACAAAGTTCATCTCAATTATCGAATTCGATTCACTATAATTGAGTTTTCATATTTTCCTTGCCAATATGTTGTTGTGGTGTTGTTTTGTAGGTTCTAGAGGCTAAATCCTTCCGAAAGCTTCAAATCTTCGTAGACAAAATTTGTTTTTCTTATTGCTGCAAGTAAAGGTAAGCAAAAACGCTTATAACAGACTAATTATTACCAATTTTGATTTAATTTGATGAAATCCCGTAGTCGTTTTTATTTTGATTCTTTGAACCTCGTTTTTCTGAGAATGTGCTGTAGTAAAATGATCATAACTTTTGAACCACTAATCGGAATATGACGATCTTGGTCATTCTGGAAATCTTAGAAAGTAAGCTACAAATTTCCTTTTATTCAATTTGCCATATTTTTAATTTTACTATGCAAAAATCGCAATTGTCTTCTCAGTTCTGTCGAATATTTAGTTCTGGCTCAGTTTGATATGTGTTATTAAAATGGCCATAACTTCTGAACCACTGATAGGAATTGGACGATCTTGGTCATTTTGGAAAGCGTAGAAACTAAGCTACATATTTTCTTTTATTCATTTTGCCAGACTTTGAAGTTTACTATGCTAAAATCGCAATTGTCTTCTCAGTTCTGTTGAATATATAGTTCTAGCTCAGATTGATATTTGTTAGTAAAATGGCCATGACTTTTGAACCGCTGATCAGAATTCGATTATCCTGATCATCCGGAAAGCTTTAATGGTATGTAACATCTTTCGTTTAAAGTGTTTTCAAATATTTTGATGTTTGCTAGCTCGAAACATCCGATTTTATCCGTTGTCCTATGTTTTTGTTTCATGTTGTTATTGCACTTACGGTTTTCTAACCACTTGAAAGTTGTTTTGCATCCATGAACATGTGTATGCATGCTATGACTTGGTAATTATGATGTTAAATATTTTAAGAGTATTTCTAAATAATAAAATTATTTATACTATATTTATTTTATATTAAAAAATATATGGATTTCAATTTTTTTTTTAAAAAACCAGTTTCCTTGGTAAATTATTTTTGAAAGAACCTAAACTATTTATTTATTTATTTTCACTTTTCATATGTATAAGAATGAGAATTAAACGATTTAGTAAAAATACATGGTATAAGACATGTGTTTTACTTCATTGCTTAATATCGTACTTGTACGATCGAAACCCTTTTGATGCGATGTTTTGAGATGTTTCCAAATTTTGGTGAAGGCCATTGGTTTTAGAACAACTCGGCTAGATTATGCTCAGTGGGGAACCGACCACGATGCTAAGTAAACTTGCCAATGATACGAGGCAATCTATTATATGATGAATTAATGATGTTTTGATGTTTATGAATTTATGATGTTTTGATGTTTATGATGGATCTTTACTTGTCGATGAGATGAGCCAAGTTAGAATGCCACTTAGTACCCATCGGAAAGAGAGAAAGATGAGACCAATTTGCTATCTTTACACTCGCCGATGAGATGAGGCGGCGTATATTGGATTATGTTTTATGATGTTTTCTAGTGTGGTATCGACTAAGGCTAGTAATCCATTAGGTGCAAACGTATGGTTTGGGACATACGTTGACGCCTTATGGGTTTTTAACCGAGAGGTTTAAATACATTCAAGATTTTATTAGTACTACAGAAAGAGTACTCGATTGGATTCATCACGATGTTCACGATGGTATTATTCGACTCCAATAATCATGACGTTATTACTCAATTTTTTATGACTGGGTGTCATCAAGATGTTTCCGACTATAGTTAATCACCATGATCGCGATGTTATGCTGTTATGTGATCCCAAGTCATCATGATGTATGGTACCAAAATTTAGTACTAGTCAAGAAGTTAAGCTCATGCAGTTTTCTATGATGTTTTGATGTTTCGAATTCACCTTTTTGATAATAATGTTCGAATATGTCCTCAAGTATGAGAAAGTCCAAGTTCATATTACGTTTTATGATGATTTCGAATATGATGTTTTGAACCCTTTTTGGGTGTTATCGGTATAGATTTGTGAAATTTTTTGATTATATCGATGAAATGAGTTATAGATTATGGTAATTCTTTTATGATGGATTTTAGCAATGTATTTGAGGTTACCAATGAGATGAGGTATAATAATTAAGAAGTTTCTATTAGATGAGTTTAATAATATATTGAATTATGTTGGGATTGAGTATATGCCGATGAGACGAGGCATATTCATAAGTGTATATCCTTTATTTAAAGATGATGTACTTATGGTGCATGATTATATTTTTATCATCCTTTATGGAGACAATTGATTCTTTAGAAGTTTTAGTCGATGTTTAATTGACATTGTCGATGATATGAAGCAAAGGCCATGATGAATTGAATCTTACCTTCATGACCTAGTTTATAGACATTCTATACGCTTAAGTTTTGTTTTTATCACTTGGTCACTTGAGCATAGTCATAACTTAGCTATCTCTTATAGTTATTATAAAGATATATCATTTCTTTTCATAAGGAATTGTTCCTATATGGCATGGTATCCTTTATATAAAGGATATCACATATTTCAATCGCTCAACCTTATCTAGTGATATGTTTTGCTAATGAACGTAACTAGCCTAATTCGAGTTTTATTATCATCATGAAATTTAAATTGTCTTATGAAAACTCTATTTGTGGTTCACACCTTCACCCATTTCATTTTGTTATATTATAATTAGATGAATCATATCTAGCTATGATATATCGCATTCCCTTATGCAATCATGATGAATCGTTGATGTATTACATTAGAGATAACTTGATGTCTTATACCATCCCACTAGTAATAATGGTTACCACTTATTATCATCACCTTTACTAATGATAAGTTCTAGCCTACCTGGCCCGTGTGATCTCACTTGGGTCAGACCGAGTTTGTTTCAGGTTTAGCTCCTATCTTGGTCTAAGCTGGTTCTTCATGCTATCATTTGAGACTGAGTCATCTTTTTGGGATTGTTCACATTCTTGTGGCATATTATCAAGAGTTTAGTCTTTACTTTTCATTTATTGAGTGGTCATCATACCACTTTAATGTATTATTTGTAGTGTATTGAGATGTATCATCGTATATGTATGCATGTGTATATTTTTATATATATGTGTATACGTTACTGTTCTGTGATGTAACTATAATGTTTTGTTTTGATAGATCCATATCCATCTATGTCTTTGCCTTAAGTATTTATTGAATACGTCGATCCACTTGGAAAAAAAATTAGTTTGTTGGCATGTTCAGTAGATAGTTGAAACAAGGTTATGGTTGGTCTCCCTTAACCAGCCCTATTCTCTGCATTAGCCGACGGAATTATTATGTAATTCTCTGTGTTAGTGTGGGTCTCCGGATGGGGAGTTACAACTGCTCCATTCACGAATCTTCCTATCATCCTCTAAATCTCGAGCTAAATCAAAACCTAACTATCGAATTTATTGTCGAAGAGCATCGTTCGAAGATCAGAAATGGTGGGCTCGTAGAGGATGATTTTAGGAGTCTATTGCAATATATTTCACGATTTTAGGATGTATATATTTGCAGCAATGATTTTTCAAAGCCATCGGATCGCCATTTTTCACTGTAAAAAAATGAAAAGGATGAAGATTCCATGTATGTACAGCATAGTGAACTTGGCACGCACGGTTTACATGGCTTGGCAGGCAAGGTTTCAATAGCTTGGTCCTCATGTAATTGTAAATGGTAGGCATAGAATAGGTTTGCAGGCATGTGTACATATGAAGGCAACTGCTCTGTTTTTCATTTCAAAGCTGGATGATATGATTGGCATGTGCAAAGCTCTGGGTTTTGATGTATATCAGTATGTTAATGTTTTAGGGCAGATTAGTATAGTATGCTAGGATAGGTAGCAGATCATTTTGAGGAAAAACATAGGCGTGTTTGATTTCCATGTACTGGAACAATTTGATAAGGCCAACAATACATGTATAAGGTAGGAGAGGGTTTTTTCTAGTGTAGGCATGTGCTTGAGTTTGTGTAGCATATAGGTTAGGTCGGTGTGTGTATACGTAGGCAGGTAGGCTGCTAATACTTTAGGCTTAAGTATGTATATACTTTAGGTCAGTGAAGTCCAAGGTTTTTTTTCAGCAAAGGTGTCAACAACAAAAATCTGCTTTTGCATGAGCTAAACATGACTGAAGGAAGATTAACGATTAAATATCTTGGTGTCCCCCTTTCTAATAATTATCTACATTTTTCGGAATGTGGCGTATTAATTGACAAAATAAGAGGCAAAATGGACAGCTGGTATTGCCATCTGGTATCGATGGCAGGGAAAATAGAATTGATCAGAACTGTAATTACACCTATGGTTATATACTGGTTGATGTCGTATCAATTGTCGTAGGCTACGATTAGCAAGATCAATAAGCTTTGTGTGAACTTCATATGGGCAGGAAAAAGATATAAGATCGCGTGGGACACGATGTGTACGCCTAAAGATGAGGGTAGGGTTGGGTTACGTAATTTCAAAGACATTAAAACAGCTGCAGCCCTGAAGCTTCTTTAGCATTTTGTGAATAGTAGCAGTCTATGGAAAAAGTGGATGATGAAAAGATACTGTAATGGAAAATTCTTTTGGGTGATGGACATTGATAACAACAGATCAGAGACCTGGAAAACCATTCTTAAACACAGACAAAAAAGTTTGCAATGCACATGATGTATAGTTAATGGGAACGACACAAAGTTATGGTTTGACCCATGGATAAATAGTAGTATTATGGTGAGATTACTCACGTGGGATCATTTAAGTCTATTTGGAGGAGACGATCATACGGTCAATCATATTATTCAGGATGGAGAATTGAACCCATATTGTCTACCTGCTACAAGGCAACTATTAGCCCAAATTAATGAGGTTAGTCTACAAACAAATGGGGATACTGACTACTGGACATGGCTCGACAAAAAAGATGGTTTCACGTTTTACTCTGTGTGGGATAATTTAAGAAGTCATGACAGGGAACCAATGTGGTGTAAAATCGTGTGGCACTATATTAATAGTCCTAAAATGTCCTTATGCTTATACAAGGCCATCCTAAATCGGCTAACTACAAAATATAATATGATAAACTTGGGATACACTGTTGATCCTATTTGTGTCCTCTGTAATGAAGATTCAGAGTCAAGGAATCACTTGTTTTTCCATTGTTCGTATGCTTCATACCTTTGGGTCAGATGTCGCCTTAAATTAGGCCTTGCTCCATCGATTTCTAGTACGCTACAATTAGAGGATGAGATTTTGTTGCTGAAGAACTCCTTCACCTCTGCGTCGTTCAGCCAGGACGCTGCCTTTTGTGCCATTACCACTACTGTCTATCACATTTGGAACGAGAGGAACTTACGTATTCATAGAAATCATAGCTGGGACAAATTTCGACGCTGGAATCTCATTGAAATTGAGGTAAGATATTTATTATATAAATCGAACAGAAAGAAGAATCGTATCCAGTTAGACAATGAAATTGGAGAACGTTGGGGAGTAGATCTCCTTGACACAGGATAATTTAGGACATCTCGATTGCCAATCGATGGGGTTTCTGAAGTGCTCATTTTGGGTAAGAACAAGTTCGATCTAAGATTTACTATTTTTGGGCCTTGTTTGTATTAATGCTTTGGTGACACGTGCCAAGAATTACTCTTTGTTATGGCATGTTTTACCGTTTATTTTTAACTTTTATTTGGGTTTGACGGTGGGTAGCTGAGTCTTGTTGTATTGCCGACCACTTTGTACTTCATGTACTTTTTATTGATTCGTTGTCAATAAAACGCCGCACTATTTTTCCCAGTCTAGTTCTCACACTGAGTTCTAGTTCGGATTTTTAACGAGGCGGTTTACCCATTTTTAAAAAAAAATATGGTTAATTAATTTCTACCGTTATTTAACCTCGCATGTTAAATATACGCATCGTCACACACAATCTCCAAATGTGATGAAAATAGACATACTGCCACGTCTTGCCGTTTCGGATCCAATGAAATTAATTTCGTTGAAAACTGACTTCGTTTGCACAACGACATTATTTTAATTTCAATATATTCATCGGTTCCCAATTTAAATATCGCCTATTCATAAAACAACTCCAGTCGGCTCCAAACTGGAAATCTAGCAATAACTAGCCATACGTGTTCCAATAAAATTTGTTTCATCGAAAACGGAGATTGTTTCAAAAATGGCTACTAATAAGGCTTATATAATATATCGACAAAATATAATTTAAATTCCGAAGTAATTAAATTAAATAATAACAAATTGTTATCGCATATACTCAAATAAAATAATATATCACTTCAGATTCAACCAATATGGATTTATAACTCAATATTAAAATTCTCGAGTTAAACGGTAACCAAATTATATTAAAATTCCTTTTTAAATTATTAAATAAACGTTATCATTTATAAACATTTCCATAGCGACTATTTGAAAATTTTGATTTGGACATAACTTACAAATATATAAGGTAAAATCTCGGTTTTTCTCCTCCATTAGAAAATTATAATCTAATAGATTCTAACGTTTCTTATTTCACATAATTCCGGCTTATAACGGATTCTGTATATTCAGTTGAAGTTCAAAATTCAATTTTACGAAGTACTGTGTTACGAGTTCGTTTTAAATTAAATATAAATTAAACATTCAATCCTCGTTTTATTAACGATTTTAAAATACATTAGTATTCCAAATATAATATTTAAAATAGATTTAAATATTCGAATTCAAATAGCTGAAAAATCCGGGTCGTTACAGCCAAAACACACTAAATTATTGAAGCACCATACAGTATAAACAACATGTTATGTGTCATGAGCATTATACTCTCAGAGAATATTGAATTGATCAAATTAGTAAAAGTATTTGAAACATTTATAATACCCTAAAGGTATAAAGATGAAAGTATGTAAATTCTGGAAGAATGTAAACTTTGGTATCGATAAAGAAAGCAAAGAACAAGAAGTGTAGATTACAGCATTTCTTTTAAGTATTGTTGTGATGAAAATCTTAATATAATTCATGATGAGTAGATTACTTGCTACTTTTAAGAATTGTTGTAATGAAACTCTTAATATCCATTAAAGTGGTAGTTGCGATATCAAAACTTATTAAAATATACAAGTTTCTGAAGGACATAAATAACATTTGTGGTTATAAAGAATTCCAAGGACAGAGTGACAGATTACAACCTTTTTCTAAGTATTGTTGTAATAAAAATCTTGATATACTTCAAGATGAGTGGATTACTTCCGTCTTATTAGTGTTGTTTTAATGAAACTTGTCTTATTTACAAAACGTATATTGCAATATGCAAAACCCGATTGAAGCATAAAATTGTAAGTGGATGAAGTGTATTCATAAACAGACACTAATAAAAATACAAAGCGCAAAGGCCTTTAAATAAGAAAACATGCCAAAAGCATGGAAATGCACATGAAATTTTTGTTCATTTAGAAGTATCTATAAGCAATTTGAGTTATCAAAAGATGAATACGAATTCAGAGGAAATTATTAAATCGAGGGGGGGCATCCATGTATGTAATAATGCACTCTTTTTCCTTAACTAAGATTTTTCCCATTGGTTTTTCTTAGTAAGGTTTTTAATGAGGCAATATCTTGATTTAGAAGTATCAACCCAAAAAGTAACATACGAAATAAGTTTTAATGTACTTTTTTCCTTATTTAAGATTTTTCCCAGGGGATTTTTCTTATTAGGTTTTAACGAGGCATTACATTGATCTGGAAGTGTCAAACTCTATTTGATATAGTAAATTATTGAAATATATCATATTATATTGTGTTCTTTTTTTCTTTCACTAAGATTTTTCCCATAGGGTTTTTCTTAGTACGGTTTTTAACAAGCCACTATCCTGATCCAAAAGTATCAAACTTCATTAGATGAAATGAAATATTAAAATATGTCAGTATACTCTTTTTCCTTCATTGGGATTTTTCCCATTGGATTTTTCTTAATAAGATTTTAAAGAGACATTGTTTTGATCTCGAAGTATCAAACTCTTAAAAGGAATATCATTTCAATAAGATATATATAATCTCACATCTTGCACTATTTTGCTAATCCAAGGTTTTACCCATTGGGTTATCCTAATAGAGTTTTTTCAATAGGGAAACAGACAATGGTTGCATCGATTAAATGGATATATGCGAGCAAAATAATAACAAGAGGAGCAATCACCATATAAGTTTCAGAAGGGATAATGTAATAACCCGGAAAATACGAGCCAATTTAAAAATTTTAAATTGGTCATTTCAAAGGAATTTGAACAATTGAAATAGAATATTTCAATAAAATAGTGAATTAGAAATAGTGAGTCAGTTTGAAAATTTGAATTCATACTTTGACTAGCTGTGCAAGGTGGAAAATATAACGGATTTTAGCAAAACCAAAAATATCTAAATCTGTTTATCAATACCTTTCTAACGAATCTGAAAAATCGAAGTTTCAAAATGGGAATCAAAAGTTATGGCCGAATGAATTTTCAGAATGGTCGCTATATAGAATATATAGCCCTGGAAAATTGATATTTTGCATACGACCTCGGAATTCGACGAAACCACTTTTGTTGGGTCCGGGATGTCAAACTATTGCTAGGTTTCAAATTTTATAATTTTTGAAGCTAGTATGTGAGCGTGGCAAAAGAAAATGTGTTTGGTCAATTTTTGTTAAATTGGATTGACCAGAAAATGGCCATTTTTCAAACGATCTCAGAATTCGATGAAACTAGTTTTGTTGGGACCGTAGCGTCAAAACATAGCTAGATTTATTTTTCTGGAATTTTTCGAATCAGTTTGTGGCCCTGGCAAATTGAAATGTACGTTCAAAGTTAAAAATTAAATGTTTTATACTTTAATTTGAAAAATAACTGACTGTAACAGTCGAATTGGCCTACAAAACATATCCCATTGTGTCCGGGATGGGGGTATTTAGCTAGGGACGACAGTCGTTGGGTTTGAAAAGGAGTTCGTTTGAGAAAACACTATTTAAAAATTTATTAAAACCATCACCAATCATATTTCTCCATTCATTATTTTTTTTAAAAAAAAAAAACCTCGCTCTCGACGATCACCGTCGTTCCAACCTTCCAGGCCCGATCGCCGCCGCCTCAGCCGCTTCCAGACGCCGCCACCACCGCCGTTCGCTTCACCTCCGCCCCCTCGTCAGATCCGACCCCAGCTCGACCACCCTCGACGCCTCCTCCGCCTGAATCGAGGCCAGAAAGTTCTGACCTTTCTGGAGCCGCCGCCGACGATCCCGACCACCGAACGCCACCAAACCACCACCGACAGAAAGCCCTCTCTTCCCTCTTCCACGTCTAACCCGCCGATCGTCCCCTCGTGCCTTGGTTCTCACGAAAACCGCAAACCTAGTTTTGAACCATCGTGAAAGGTGAGTTCTTTTTTATGTTTGCACTTTGAAAAATCATATCTTTTTGGTGTGTTGACGAAATTTGATGAAACAGGAAACATCGGGACCGCAAGGAAGCTCTCTACCACATAGAAGAAGCCGCGGATTTTTCTGAGTCATCTACGATTTTTAGCACTCCGCAAACCAATGTGAGAAATCTAAATTAAATGAATTTGAATGGAAAATGTCGTGTATAAATTATATTAGAGAAATATAAATTACACAAGTGTTGTATACCTCATGTACATGCGTGGTGTAAGCTATGTGAGCGAAGTATGAATTATACATGCATAGAATAATTGATATATGTGTTGAAATGCTAGTGAAATATAGCAATTATATATATATATATATATATATACACTCCCCTCGTCCACAAACCATGGACGATATTTATAGTTGTGAATTGGTGTGAAATATTGGATGAAAAATACGAATGGTTGAATAATTGTCTGTGGTTGATATTGTTTGGTTGTGGTTGAAAAATACCCATTGGTGATCAAAATGAATTGGAAATATTTGTGGAAATAAAAATAAAACATGCCGTCTGCGTGCGAATTAGATGCATGAATCCCCATTGTCAAAAACCGCGAGGTTTTAAGGTAGAGCGAGGAGCCGTACTAGGGACGGTGCCGGTTTTAACTACCCTGCCGTTATGCTGCCGAAATTTTGAATAATCTTTATGTGTTAGAATTATTTTTATATGTTGAAATTATCTTCATGCGTTGAAATTAAAGCCATATGCTGAAACTATATCCATGTGTGGAAATGTTCATGTGTTGAAAAGTGATGTGTGAAAATTAAATTCATTTGTGAATGAATGAAGTGTTTAAACAATAAAAATCACCTTTTTATAATATATATGAAGTACAATAAAAATCACCTTATATATAAATAGTTTCAACAATAAAAATTCCATCTTTCTAATATGAATAATAAATAAAATATCCATGTGTGGAAATGCTCATGTGCTGAGAAGTGTGTGTAGTGGAAAAATTCATGTGTTGAATAAAAAGATCAAACAATAAAAATTATATTTTTATTGAAACGATGAAGTGTTGAAAACATCCATTTGTCGAATAAATATTTTAAATGATGAAAATATCATTTTTATCATATATGTGATATGCTAAAGATATGCGGACGTTGAAATAAATATTTGTGAATGAAATATTATTTTTAACATGCATAGGAACTAAATAGAATAGTCATGTGTTGAAATGTATTTTATTTCGCCAAAATTATCATCTTTGAAATATGAAGTGTTAAAAATAGCCACTTGTTCAAATAAATATGCATGAGTTGAAATATACATTAATTAGCTAATGATATGATTTTAGCCTATGCATGCAACATTAAAATGAATGGTGTTTTTAGACCAAAGTAAATCAACTATGAAGTTGAATGGAAAATGATAAGTGATATAAATTGTATATATGTACATGCATATTTATTGAACAGGTTATAGCAAAGGGGCTAGAGAAGAGGAATAAAATTTTGTGCCCGACAAATAGGTACACATTTACTGTTTTGTTTGGGTGATGATTTTATGAGCCTATTGGCTAGCCGCTTGGCTTTTTCTTTTTCTTTTTGACATGAGACGCCCGTGAGGCTGTTTGGGAATTTTCCCAGCCCCTCCCGTACAAAGGAGGTTATGGCGAAATTTTCCAAAATTTAAAGGCGTTAGTGAAATAATTGAAGTGAAAACGATATAGGAATTTTGAATGAACTATAAAAATAAAATTAAAATGAAACGTGGTCGTGCAGTTCGTGTTTTGAAACCGTGATTTCAAACGACTGGTGCGGGAAATCCGACCATTGGATTTTCCCGAAACCGCAACCGTTGGGTTCGCCTTGGAAATACCTTTCCAACGGCACCAACTTTGTGAAGATCCGACGATTGGATTGTCTGGAATGTTTAATTCAAATCTGAAGAAAAACAGCGCCAGAAACGATTATATATATATATATATATAATTAAATTAAATCGAATAACGACGCTGCAGTTCGTAAATTGAAATCGTAACTTCAAATGGCTAGTGGGGAAGATCCGACCGTCGGATTTTCCCAAAACTGAAACCGATGGATTCGTTTTGAAATGACCTTCCTAATGATATAAATTTTTTGAAGATCCAACGGTTAGATTTTCAGATATGTGTAAAACAAAATTAGTGAAAAACAGCGCCAGTGCATCGGCACGACCTGAAACGTCGTTTAATTAAATATGGCCGTTTTAAATTAAATAAAAATGGCGATATATCGTTATAAAATACTATAGACGATATAGAGTGGAAATAAACCAATTTTGTTGTGTTTGCATGATATGTGATGGTTGAATGTATTTAACATGAGAATTATAACTAAAGAACTGAAATGTGAATGTTGAATAGTCCAACCATGTGATTAATTGATTTGAAAATCTAAATATACGTGGGTTATTTGAAAAGGCCGAGTTCATCTCATTTCAAATAATCGATCGACGTTGAGAAGTCGAAGAGTCGAAGACGGTGCAAGATCGATGATCTTCACGTCGAATGGAGGGGTGCTACTGATGCTCATGATGGGAGTAGCTACCTTGACGGGGTTGAAGTAGTAGCCACCCGGACGTACTTGTTGATTATACGGATAGGCGAGGTATTGAGTGCCTCCGGCTTCGTTCAGACCCAGAACGAACGTGTAAATGGACTGTGTGTCTGACATTGGATTTTGTTCTGTGCTGATTGATCTCTATTATATATATATATATATCTGTTTGGCGGCAGAGAATTTATTCTCTTGCTTAACGCCCTTCTCTGCGACATACGAGCCCAGGGGTTATATATCGATAGAAATCAGTCGCACGGGGTAAATTACCTGTGTGGCACGCCTAAGTGATAGATGATCAAGGCTTCTGTTGAAAAGCAAAGTCTTGTGGTTGATGATCAAAGCACAGCCTGTGTGGCATAGCTTTGTGTATAACGTGAATTCGCGAGCCTCACACCCCGGGATGGACCAAAAACGGGAGAAGGATCCAGGGAGGACATGCGTTTCTTTCTAGCTAGGGTGGTGTCAGTGACCTACCAGCCCTGACATTTATATACTTTTCACCTGTGTGGTTGTTGCTGTTGTGAGGCGCCTCGGATATATCGGACGATCCGGGACCGATGGAGTCATTGGGCTCATTTACGCCCCAAAGGGCGGGGAAATGCAGTGTTCAGGCATTTTAATCCACATCGGTGGACCGACCCTGTGGCTCCTAAGGCTTGACTGAGTACTTGCCTGAGGCTCGGGCTAGAGAGTCTCGAATTCGGGGAGGACTATCTTTTGCCTCGGTTCATGACAGAAATCCAATTTCCAAATACGACATCGTGCGGTTTTGATTGTATATATACATACGGCGACATGATATATGGTACCCATGCCATCTATGATTGATAGTTATGATTGAAGTTGTTTTTGAAACATATATACACTAGCAATAATATCAAATGATTTGTTTTGCTCGTATCAAGCATATTTTGGCCATTATAAGGTAAAACTCTATCCTCTGGTGTGTGTTGCATTGTGTGATGGGAACTGAGTCTTATAATGGCTTCATTTTTATAAAAAGCATTGCGATGTTTAAAAGAATTATTTGTTATAAAGCACTGGCAATCCAATGGAGTGAACCCGTTCCACGAAAGTGGCGTGGTCCTGTGATTGGCCATATTTGAAAATGTGTTAAGTAGATTTCTCATACCAGTCCCATGACTGACTCGTAGTTTGTTTCACTTGCAAACTCGGGTGCCCCTTTTTCTACACCGGTAGCCTTGTATTCAGGTTTTAGCAGGCTCTTTCTGGATAGCTGGAGCTGAAGATGGATTCTATCATTTATCTCTTTTTATGCTGTTCAGCTCCTATTGTACATATTATGTTTTTCTTTTCCGCAGTGGACATTTATGTATAGCTGAACTGTATTTTGTCTTTAGCAAGATCCTATATACTGTGTAACTATGATGATTATATTTATCTATTTCTGTTCTGTTATTATCTGTTTATGTGTTGTATTCCAAAGATTACCCTTGCCACCGTCTTATCGGGAATGGGGTCGTCACAAACGTGGTATCAGAGCTTTGGTTAAGCCTGGAATATAACATATGAACGAACTCGTTAGAAATAGAACTAGTAGTGTTCTAGAACGAGTAACTAACTACAGATAGGATCAGTAATATCCTAGTATGAGTATAACAGAATGAAATACACTTCGGTAGACACATTTACATACGAGTATATGTCTCTATGTTTCAAAATCACTTTTTCTGTTGGCCTAACACTTTGTCTGCTATTTGCAGACATAGAAAATGAGTGGCAGAAGCAGAAGAAATAATCCTATGGTTCAACAAATTAATGAGCCAGTTGTACTCCCTCAGCCAGGATCGGATATAGAAGCTCTATTTAAAAGATATCGAAATCTGGGAGGAGTACCATTCACGGGCAATGAATCTATTATTCAAACTCAGGCTTGGATGAGTTCTGCTGAAAGAATTTTTGAAAGTTTCCAACTGAGAGATGACCAGAAAAGATTAGTGGCATCTTGGGCACTCAAGGAAGAAGCTTTAATCTGGTGGGAAACAATCATTAAAGATCATCCAGAAGGTGATATCACCTGGGATATGTTCAAACGACTTTTCAATAAAAAAAATATTCCTCCGGAAGTAACTGAGCGGTTATGTGATGAATTCTACTATTTGATACAAGGAGATATGAATATCCCAGAATATCATAAGAAATTCAATGAACTTTCTCACTTCGCCCCTCATCTAATACGCGATCCAAAGAGGAAGAATCTGAGATTTATTAATGGTCTTCATAGGAAATACCAGAATAGTGCGATGGGCCATGTGAAGCTTCCTTTTTCTGAAATGATATACATGGCCTATCAATATGAAGATCTTGATAGGCGAGGCCTTTTTGTCGACGAAGAGGAAGTCAGCACTAGCAGTAAAAGGAAATCTAGAGCTGATAGCCCAGAGAGAAGTGCACAGCCAGAGGCCAGTACGACGCCTGGGGCCAGAAAGAAACCTAGGTTGAATCGAAAGAAGGTTAAATCGGAAGAAGGATTAGCAACCAAAGCCATATGCTTTAACTGCAATAAGCAAGGACATCTGTCGATAAGTTGCAAATCTCTGGAGAAACGAATAAAGGGGCGGTATCCCAATGAGAAGCAAGAGAAGTCTCATGGTTCAAGAGTATGCCATAAGTGTAACCAGACAGGTCATCTTGCTAGGAATTGCCTGCTATCCAGAAAATCTGAAATAGTTCAGGTAAAAAAAGTGGCAGAAGTTCCTGCATCCTCGTCTAGTCAGGGAAAGTCAGATGTTTTAGAAGGCACGCTTACTGTCAAGAACATTCCCGTCAAAGTACTGTTTGACACAGGCGCATCGAGGAGCTTTATTGCAAAGGATGCGGTTAGGAAATTAGATTTGAAATTGAAAAAGCTCAAAGAACCCATCTCTGTCTAGAATCCGGTTGGGGGTTCCCTCAATCTTAGTTGGATTTATGGGGTACCTATTTCCTTTTCTCATTATCGGTTTCCTTGTATCTCGATCGTCATGGATTTTACCGAATTCGATCTTATTTTAGGATTGGATTGGTTAACCAAATACGAAGCTGAGGTTAAATGTGCAGAAAGGGTTGTCAAGGTGAAAACGAAGCTCGCCAATATTGTAATTCCATGTGAAGGTTCGAATTCTGACAGAAAAAACTTCTGGGCAGCATTGGATGTTTCTCCTGCCCAAACAGAACCTGGTCCTGTCATTACAGAGAATATCCCTGTCGACATAGAAAATATCCCAGTTGTCAAGAACTATGCGGATGTGTTCGAAGAAGTTGTTAGCTTACCGCCGCAAAGAGAAATTGATTTTAAAATCTCTCTACTTCCGAATGCAAGGCCAGTGGTTCACGCCATTCGAAGGATGACCTTGAAGGAGAAAGAAGAGTTAGATAATCAAACTAGACAGCTAGTATGGAAAGGTCTAATCAGGCCTAGTTTTTCTAATTGGGGAGCAGCAGTGGTATTTGTTTCGAAGTCCGACGGTACTCTCAGACTGTGTGTGGATTATCGCGACTTGAATAAGCAGACATTGAAAAACAAATATCCATTGTCGCGGATTGATGATTTATTGGACCGATTGAATGGAGCACAAGTGTTTTCACGAATGGACCTAGCTACAGGTTTCCATCAACTTCGTATTGCTGAAGAGTGTGTTCCTTTGACAGCATTCAGAGGTCCGAACTTATTTTACGAGTGGTTAGTAATGTCGTTCGGCTTATGTAATGCTCCAGCCTATTTCGTCGATCTAATGAACAGAGTATTCAGAGGAGTATTGAATAAATTTGTTCTGGTTTTCATTGATGATATCCTGATCTTCTCTAAGTCAGAAAGCGAGCACGAAAAACATTTGGAACAAGTGCTAGAAATTCTAAGAAAGGATGTTTTAAAAGAAAAGTTTTCCAAATGAGTATTCTGGCAAGAAGAAGTTAAATTTCTTGGCCATGGCGTGTCAAAAGAAGGAATTTCAGTGGATCCCAGTAAAATCACTGCTATTCAGAATTGGAAACAGCCTCGTACACCCACAGAAGTTAGAAGTTTTCTCG
Source organism: Allium sativum (assembly GCA_030737875.1). NCBI lineage: Eukaryota > Viridiplantae > Streptophyta > Magnoliopsida > Asparagales > Amaryllidaceae > Allium > Allium sativum. Next base: position 669,359,707 of record CM060909.1, on the reverse strand, counting down.
GGTTGGCCAGTTATTATTGGAAATTCATTAAGGATTTTGCGAAGACATCCAGTTCCTTAACGAAATTAACTAAGAAACATTCGAGATTCAATTGGACTCCGGTATGTGAGGAAGCTTTCCAGGAGCTGAAATTAAAACTGACGACCGCTCCAGTGTTAACAATAATAGATGGCAATGAGGACTTGAAAGTCTGGACTGACGCATCTAGAGAAGGCCTTGGCGCGGTGTTAATGCAAAGAGGCCAAGTGATTGCTTATGCTAGCCGTCAGCTGAAACCGCATGAGAAGAATTATGTGACTCATGATCTTGAGTTGTTAGCCATCGTCTTTGCTTTGAAAATCTGGAGGCACTATCTTTTGGGCGAGAAATTCGAACTGTATACTGACCATCAGCCATTGAAGTATTTGTTCACTCAAAAGGATTTGAATCTGAGACAGCAGCGTTGGCTAGAATTTCTTGCAGCGTACGACTTTGAGATTTTGTACACCCCAGGGAAAGCCAATGTTGTGGCTGTTGCGCTGAGTAGAAAGAATGTAATAATCACTAGTTTTATCATTACGACGTCACTGATTGATAAAATATCTGCTCTTCAAAAGGACGATCAATTCATTCAAAGAATCAAAGAAAGAATACAGAAAGGCGAAACCTTGAGTTTTCAGATAGATGACAAGGGAATCCTAAGGTTGAAAGCCCGAATCTGTGTGCCAAACATTGCAGAACTTCGAAGGGAAGTATTGGATGAATGTCACAAAGCCAAGCTTAGTATCCATCCGGGGGTGAGCAAGATGTATAATGATATCAAACGCACTTTCTGGTGGAGATATATGAAACGAGACGTCTCCTTATATGTTAGCCGGTGTACAACTTGTCAGCAAATCAAAAGTGATCAGCAAAAGCTCGCTGGATTGTTGCAACCTTTGGAAATTCCCGGTGGGAAGTGGGAACAAAATTCTATGGATTTCATAGATGGTTTGCCCAGAACCAGAAAAGGAAATGACGGTAATTGGGTGATCGTGGATCGATTCACGAAGACCGCCCATTTCATACCTGTCAAATCGAATAGGACTGCTCAGAGTCTGGCGCAGGTATATTTCAAGGAAATTGTTAGACTACATGGAGTTCCCATGAGCATCGTTAGTGATCGTGACCCGATTTTTGCCAGTAAAATCTGGGAAGCATTCCAAGCAGAATTGGGAACGAAACTGAACTTGAGCACCGCATATCATCCTCAGACAGATGGTCAGACTGAGAGGGTGAATCGTATTCTCGAAGATTTATTGCGGGCTTGTATTCTTGATTTTGGCGGATCGTGGGAAGACCATTTACATTTGGCTGAATTCTCATATAACAACAGTTACCAAGCGAGCCTGACAATGTCACCATTCGAAGCATTGTATGGTAGACCGTGTCGATCCCCTGCTTGTTGGGTCGAACCCGGTAATAGACTTGTATTGGGGCCAGATATGATTCGCGATGCTGCAGATAAAGTCGATTTCGTTAAAAAACGATTACTAGCCGCCCAAAGCCGACAAAAGAGTTATGCATATAAGAGAAGAAGGGATATATCATTTGCCGTTGGCGACCATGTTTATTTGAAAGTATCTCCGATGAGAGGAGTTATCCGGTTTGGTAAAACAGGGAAATTGGCGCCGAAATTCATTGGTCCATTTCCTATTCTTGAACGGATTGGAACTCTCGCATATAAGGTTCAATTGCCTAATTGGTTGCCTGGAGTGCATGATGTATTTCACGTATCTCAACTCAGGAGACATGTGCATGATCCGGATCTTGTTGTAGAAGAAGCAGTGCAACAGGATATAGACATAACTCCAGAATTAGCACTCAGAAGAGAGCCGCTAAAGATAATTGGTAAAGAAACTAGAGAACTAAGAAGCAAAAAGGTTCATTTAGTTCAAGTGCAGTGGAGCAGTGATCCTAGAGACTGTACTTGGGAGACTGAGGAAAGCATTAAGCAAGATTACCCCAAATGCAGAGTGGGCATCTCTGACTAACTCCAGTGCAAGGTACCTTTACAATACTTTGCATTTACATTTTGTTTCCTACTTTACTGTTGTTTCCTTTTCGAGGACGAAAAGTTTGAAGTGGGGGAGATTGTAATAACCCGGAAAATACGAGCCAATTTAAAAATTTTAAATTGGTCATTTCAAAGGAATTTGAACAATTGAAATAGAATATTTCAATAAAATAGTGAATTAGAAATAGTGAGTCAGTTTGAAAATTTGAATTCAAACTTTGACTGGCTGTGCAAGGTGGAAAATATAAAGGATTTTAGCGAAACCAAAAATATCTAAATCTGTTTATCAATACCTTTCTAAGAATCTGAAAAATCGAAGTTTCATAATGGGAATCAAAAGTTATGGCCGAATGAATTTTCAGAATGGTCAATATATAGAATATATAGCCCTGGAAAATTGATATTTTGCATACGACCTCGGAATTCGACGAAACCACATTTTTTGGGTCCGGGATGTCAAACTATTGCTAGGTTTCAAATTTCATAATTTTTGAAGCTAGTATGTGAGCGTGGCAAAAGAAAATGTGTTTGGTCAATTTCTGTTAAATTGGATCGACCAGAAAATGGCCATTTTTCAAACGATCTCAGAATTCGACGAAACTAGTTTTGTTAGGACCGTAGCGTCAAAACATAGCTAGATTTATTTTTCTGGAATTTTTTGAATCAGTTTGTGGCCCTGGCATATTGAAATGTACGTTCAAAGTTAAAAATTAAATGTTTTATACTTTAATTTGAAAAATAACTGACTGTAACAGTCGAATTGGCCTCCGAAACATATCCCATTGTGTCCGGGATGGGGGTATTTAGCTAGGGACGACAGTCGTTGGGTTTGAAAAGGAGTTCGTTTGAGAAAACACTATTTAAAAATTTATTAAAACCATCGACCAATCATATTTCTCCATTCATTATTTTTTTTAAAAAAAACCTCGCTCTCGACGATCACCGTCGTTCCAACCTTCCAGGCCCGATCGCCGCCGCTTCCAGACGCCGCCACCACCGCCGTTCGCTTCGCCTCCGCCCCCTCGTCAGATCCGACCCCAGCTCGACCACCCTCGACGCCTCCTCCGCCTGAATCGAGGCCAGAAAGTTCCGACGTTTCTGGAGCCGCCGCCGACGATCCCGACCACCGAACGCCACCAAACCACCACCAACAGGAAGCCCTCTCTTCCCTCTTCCACGTCCAACCCGCCGATCGTCCCCTCGTGCCTCGGTTCTCGCGAAAACCGCAAACCTAGTTTTGAACCATCGTGAAAGGTGAGTTCTTTTTGATGTTTGCACTTTGAAAAATCATATCTTTTTGGTGTGTTGACGAAATTCGATGAAACAGGAAACATCGGGACCGCAAGGAAGCTATCTACCACATAGAAGAAGCCGCGGATTTTTCTGAGTCATCTACGATTTTTAGCACTCCGCAAACCAATGTGAGAAATCTAAATTAAATGAATTTGAATGGAAAATGTCGTGTATAAATTATATTAGCGAAATATAAATTACACACGTGTTGTATACCTCATGTACATGCGTGGTGTAAGCTATATGAGCGAAGTATGAATTATACATGCATAGAATAATTGATATATGTGTTGAAATGCAAGTGAAATGTAGCAATTATATATATATACTCCCCTCGTCCACAAACCATGGACGATATTTATAGTTGTGAATTGGTGTGAAATATTGGATGAAAAATGCGAATGGTTGAATAATTGTTTGTGGTTGATATTGCTTGGTTGTGGTTGAAAAATACCCATTGGTGATCGAAATGAATTGGAAATATTTGTGGAAATAAAAATAAAACATGCCGCCTGCGTGCGAATTAGATGCATGAATCCCCATTGTCAAAAACCACGAGGTTTTAAGGTAGAGCTAGGAGCCGTACTAGGGACGGTGCCGGTTTTAACTACCATGTCGTTATGCTGCCGAAATTTTGAATAATCTTTATGTGTTAGAATTATTTTTATATGTTGAAATTATCTTCATGCGTTGAAATTAAAGTCATATGCTGAAACTATATCCATGTGTGGAAATGTTCATGTGTTGAAAAGTGATGTGTGAAAATTAAATTCATTTGTGTATGAATGAAGTGTTTAAACAATAAAAATCACCTTTTTATAATATATATGAAGTACAATAAAAATAACCTTACATATAAATAGTTTCAACAATAAAAATTCCATCTTTCTAATATGAATAATAAATAAAATATCCATGTGTGGAAATGCTCATGTGTTGAGAAGTGTGTGTAGTGGAAAAATTCATGTGTTGAATAAAAAGATCGAACAATAAAAATTACATTTTTATTGAAACGATGAAGTGTTGAAAACATCCATTTGTCGAATAAATATTTTAAATGATGAAAATATCATTTTTATCATATATGTGATATGCTAAAGATATGCGGACGTTGAAATAAATATTTGTGAATGAAATATTATTTTTAACATGCATAGGAACTAAATAGAATAGTCATGTATTGAAATGTATTTTATTTCGCCAAAATTATCATCTTTGAAATGTGAAGTGTTAAAAATAGCCACTTGTTCAAATAAATATGCATGAGTTGAAATATACATTAATTAGCTAATGATATGATTTTAGCCTATGCATGCAACATTAAAATGAATGGTGTTTTTAGACCAAAGTAAATCAACTATGAAGTTGAATGGAAAATGATAAGTGATATAAATTGTATATATGTACACGCATATTTATTGAACAGGTTATAGCAAAGGGGCTAGAGAAGAGGAATAAAATTTTGTGCCCGACAAATAGGTACATATTTACTGTTTTGTTTGGGTGATGATTTTATGAGCCTGTTGGCTAGCCGCTTGGCTTTTTCTTTTTCTTTTTGACATGAGACGCCCGTGAGGCTATTTGGGAATTTTCCCAGCCCCTCCCGTACAAAGGAGGTTATGGCGAAATTTTCCAAAATTTAAAGGCGTTAGTGAAATAATTGAAGTGAAAACGATATAGGAATTTTGAATGAACTATAAAAATATAAATATAAATAAAATTAAAACGAAATGTGGCCGTGCAGTTCGTGTTTTGAAACCGTGATTTCAAACGAATGGTGCGGGAAATCCGACCATTGGATTTTCCCGAAACCGCAACTGTTGGGTTCGCCTTGGAAATACCTTTCCAACGGCACCAACTTTGTGAAGATCCGACGGTTGGATTGTCTGGAATGTTTAATTCAAATCTGAAGAAAAACAGCGCCAGAAACGATTATATTTATATATATATATATAAATATAATTAAATTAAATCGAATAACGACGCTGCAGTTCGTAAATTGAAATCGTAACTTCAAATGGCTAGTGGGGAAGATCCGACCGTCGGATTTTCCAAAAACTGAAACCGATGGATTCGTTTTGAAATGACCTTCCTAATGATATAAATTTTTTGAAGATCCAACGGTTAGATTTTCAGATATGTGTAAAACAAAATTAGTGAAAAACAGTGCCAGTGCATCGGCACGACCTGAAACGTCGTTTAATTAAATATGGCCGTTTTAAATTAAATAAAAATGGCGATATATCGTTATAAAATACTATAGACAATATAGAGTGGAAATAAACCAATTTTGTTGTGTTTGCTTGATATGTGATGGTTGAATGTATTTAACATGAGAATTATAACTAAAGAACTGAAATGTGAATGTTGAATAGTCCAACCATGTGATTAATTGATTTGAAAATCTAAATATACGTGGGTTATTTGAAAAGGCCGAGTTCATCTCATTTCAAATAATCGATCGACGTTGAGAAGTCGAAGAGTCGAAGACGGTGCAAGATCGATGATCTTCACGTCGAATGGAGGGGTGCTACTGATGCTCATGATGGGAGTAGCTACCTTGATGGGGTTGAAGTAGTAGCCACCCGGACGTACTTGTTGATTGTACGGATAGGCGAGGTATTGAGTGCCTCCGGCTTCGTTCAGACCCAGAACGAACGTGTAAATGGACTGTGTGTCTGACATTGGATTTTGTTCTGTGCTGATTGATATCTATTATATATATATATATCTGTTTGGCGGCGGAGAATTTATTCTCTTGCTTAACGTCCTTCTCTGAGACATACGAGCCCAGGGGTTATATATCGATAGAAATCAGTCGCACGGGGTAAATTGCCTGTGTGGCACGCCTAAGTGATAGATGATCAAGGCTTCTGTTGAAAAGCAAAGTCTTGCGGTTGATAATCAAAGCACAGCCTGTGTGGCATAGCTTTGTGTATAACGTGAATTCGCGAGCCTCACACCCCGAGATGGACCAGAAATGGGAGAAGGATCCAGGGAGGACATGCGTTTCTTTCTAGCTAGGGTGGTGTCAGTGACCTACCAGCCCTGACATTTATATACTTTTCACCTGTGTGGTTGTTGCTGTTGCGAGGCGCCTCGGATATATCGGTCGATCCGGAACCGATGGAGTCATTGGGCTCATTTACGCCCCAAAGGGCGGGGAAACACAGTGTTCAGGCATTTTAATCCACATCGGTGGACCGACCCTGTGGCTCCTAAGGCTTGACTGAGTACTTGCCTGAGGCTCGGGCTAGAGAGTCTCGAATTCGGGGAGGACTATCTTTTGCCTCGGTTCATGACAGAAATCCAATTTCCAAATACGACATCGTGCGGTTTTGATTGTATATATACATACGGCGACATGATATATGGTACCCATGCCGTCTATGATTGATAGTTATGATTGAAATTGTTTTTGAAACATATATACACTAGCAATAATATCAAATGATTTGTTTTGCTCGTATCAAGCATATTTTGGCCATTATAAGGTAAAACTCTATCCTCTAGTGTGTGTTGCATTGTGTGATGGGAACTGAGTCTTATAATGGCTTCATTTTTATAAAAAGCATTGCGATGTTTAAAAGAATTATTTGTTTTAAAGCACTGGCAATCCAATGGAGTGAACCCGTTCCACGAAAGTGGCGTGGTCCTGTGATTGGCCATATTTGAAAATGTGTTAAGTAGATTTCTCATACCAGTCCCATGACTGACTCGTAGTTTGTTTCACTTGCAAACTCGGGTGCCCCTTTTTCTACACGGGCAGCCTTGTATTCAGGTTTTAGCAGGCTCTTTCTGTATAGCTAGAGCTGAAGATGGATTCTATCATTTATCTCTTTTTATGGTGTTCAGCTCCTGTTGTACATATTATGTTTTTCTTTTCCGCAGTGGACATTTATGTATAGCTGAACTGTATTTTTTCTTTAGCAAGATCCTATATACTGTGTAACTCTGATGATTATATTTATCTATTTCTGTTCTGTTATTATCTGTTTATGTGTTGTATTCCAAAGATTACCCTTGCCACCGTCTTATCGGGAATGGGGTCGTCACAGATAACTTCAATTTAACAGAGTATTCAAGATTTTGAAGACACATATTCAAGGGGAAGTGTTGTAATATATAAGTGAATATGCTTTTGTATTTTAATGTTTAATCCCATATCATGGGTTAAGTTTAACCACATGCTCCAAGGCATATATATATATATATATATATATATATATATATATATATATAAAGATGTCAATGTAACAGAAATAGATAAATAATAACTTGAATGAATAAAATAAAAAGTCTCGTTGACTACGTTCAAAATATTAATAGAATGTGGATGTTACTGACCAATTAAAATGCAATAATATTATATCAAGACATAAAGAGCCAACATTGTTATTTTTTATGCATCATATGACATGCAAAATAAGAGTGGCATTTTCATATTCCATTGTAGGATAAATAATAACCAATATCCAACAAATTAGTAAATTAAAAGATGTAAAATAAGTAACCATTGTGGATTATTTTTGTTACATTATATTCGCAGTTGTATTAGTTACAAAATGACTTTTATGGGATAGGTATGCTTTGCTTTTTTTGGGAAAAACAGACATATGTAATTACACAAAATAGTGAAAAAAAAGCCATTCTCTATTGCCTCACAAAAACAAAATAACAGTGCAAAATACGCAACTGAATTTGTGGAACAATACAGAGACCACACACAAAATAGCCAAGAAGGCAAAAGGGCTACAACAAACTCGAAAACACACCACAAGCCAAACAGACCCCTACAGAGAGGCCGAAGCAAAACCAACTAGTAACTGGAAACCAACTAGAACACGCTACAGCAGCCAACACACCAGGATTGGCAGGACTGACCATTTATCCAGCCTAAAACTCAAACACGGAAAAGTGTCTTGCAAAAACAGGTCAATCGACGAATACAAAATAACAAGCCAAAGGCAACCATCTCCTAACCCCCCCCCCCCCCCCCCCCCCCCCCCCCCACACACACACACAAAAAATAAAACCTCACCCCACACCATCTCTGGGACGCGATCCCCAAGTAATAGAGAAAACACGACAGAGGTTTCTCATGAAGGGTCTACCTTTGAAAGCAAAAAAACATCGTCCGCTACCGGGTGATGGAACACGGCTTCATAGGAGATTCATCGAAAGCCGCCTTGTTGCGGGAGCATCAAAAATGTCAGCAGATGAGACAAGGATAATTTTAAAAAGGATTGACCTAAGATCCATTCCAAGCCCCTTAACCCACCAAGAACGAAGCAAATCAAGCAGGGAAGGTAGGTCCCCTTGGAGACCTGCCAAATCCCTGAAGCAGAGAAGGTATGCTTTACTTGAAATAACACTGGCTCCAAGAATGCGACTAATTCTTAAGTAGAGTAGTTACTGAACATGATGAGCTAGCACTAGTTGCGTTGATACCCCCATTAAGCCAACAATTAACTGAGCAACTCAAATCTAACCACGACACTGTTACAATTTTGTGCAAACGAGTGACCCTGTACATTCAATAATGATCATTTATCCATCCTAATAATCTAATTATAAAGTTGACGTTGTATAAGCAAATATGCTAATTTTTGGCATATTGTATTTTAGCAGTTGAACAATGCAAAAAAACTACCCTGCCTATTTTATTTCAAATTATAAAGAGTACAGATCTTGTTTGTCTAGTAATGTAAATGTGAATCCTTAAAGACTACATGATAACATTCAAAACATTTAGTCCTAAACCATGTTTAATTTCCGGTTCAAATAAATTAAATGCACAACTTCAAGTTAAGAAGGTATATTCTTCAATTATGTTTCAGATACCCTTTTAAGCATTATTTTATAATTATTTATCAGATAATAATACATAGTTGAATTATATATCGACATCACTTCTAAAAAGTTTAATAAAAGAGGCATATTTACCAAAAAAAAAAAAAAAAACTTTTGGACAACTAAAATGTTATAAAAATATGTTATATATTAGTCACCACATACAGCTCTCTACAAGAACGTATTTGTAGCTTTCATGGAAATTATGATACGGCATATAGATTATTTCCTAAAGAGAGCATCTAAAGATAATTATTTTTAAGAATAGCTACGCATATATTACCCAATTTATAGTATGTTTTTGAAAAGAAAACGATCACATGTCAATATTTACTTCTAAACTTTATTAATGGACCCATCAGTCCATACCAATGAAAGAAGGAATTATATAAATTTATTTTATACCCGTTGCTATTGGTTCTATTTGACTTGCAAATTCTTTGTGTTATTTATTATTACATCACTTCTTGGAGTATTATCATATTTGAAAATGTTTCATATACAATGCTCATGTAGTGTCATACAACGATATGGTACTTCTTCTGGAGATATTTTATAAACATCGTCTTTAGAGTATAATAGCAAAATTATCGTGTTAATAGTCTACTTGTAAAGTATAATAGTAACAAACATTTTCTAAATTGAATATATTTTACAAATCTCTTCTGAAAATATTTCACCGTTACTTATTTTGGAGTACTACATTTATCTTTTAGGTATACTTATATGGTGACGTTTCAATACACAATACATCATTTTATGTAATTACAAATTGCTACTTTAATAGTAACATAAAATATTCCTATTGGAGATATTTTTTATAACTACGTTTCAAATGTCATACCAAATTTTAAACACGTTAACAAATTTAGATGTGTTAAATAAAACTTAGGTGTGAAAGATAAAAGTGCTGCTTCTTGAATGTGGTGTTGTTATATGATATCTCTTTCGGAGATGAATTATTATTACTATTTCTAGAGCTTTATATGACAATCCTACAAGGGATATAACATTTCTTTTTAGGCAATTACAATATTTTGAGAAAAATCAGTAACATCTCTTTCGGGGTGTTGGATTTTGCGATGTAAGCAAATAAAACAATAAAATATCCCTTTAAGAGATTACTACACAGTATGTATGCATAAATAGTATGACATTAAGGTTATCTCTTTTGGACAATATTAAAATATATTCTTTCAGATAAATAGGTAGGTAAATACTGGGAAAAACTATAGACTTACAGTAGATGGTTTAATTGGTATAAATCAGAACTACTGTCTCTTTTAGTGCTCACTCATATTTGAGTTTTCTAGATACACCAAGAAGGAAATAACAAAGAGAATAATTATTTAATGCTACACATATTGAAATGAAATTAAACGCAGTACTATACAAAACATGTAAATTGATCATTAATTATTTCCATAATTTGAAATAAACAATAGAGAGAAACAGTTTAAACTAACTTAAACATATGCTGAAATGAAATACAAGAAACATGAACTGAAACGTCGTTTGATTTCATACTTTGTAAATAATGAAAGCTCCATTTTTAGGCTAAATTAATTTTAAAAAATCGATCTAAGAGATGTTTGAAATGTCATACAACACAACTATCTTCAGAAATGGACACAAATGTTGATACAAATCTGAACGATTAGACCTTCCTTTGAATTCCACCTCACACATAAAAAAAGCAAATTTTGTGGTCTAGATTTTGTATACATAATTTTGTCTCCATTGCCGCTCCCATTATATATAGAAACTGGAATGTGTTGTTTTTATCAGCTCCCTCACTTGTTTTTATGTAACAATCCAGTTAAAGTGGCCTCAAGAGCTTTATCATCGCCAATACTTTGAAGCCAACATGCATTGTTCCTGAGTCTCTCTAGGCTTTGCTTTAGTGTCCTAGCAATTGCAGGCTTTGTGTGGCTAGAAAAGAATTCTTCCACTTCTTTAGCTTTCTCTTCTGAGCAAAACTAAAAGATTTTGGAAGAAAAGGAAAAGTTACATAATCAGCAGAAAAAGGTGAACTTACTGAAGTACACTATAAGAATTTGAGGATTGCTGCTTACCGGTGATACAGTCACTCCAATGAAGCTTGGAAGCGAGAATCCAGAACCCCATGTCTTAGAAATATAGTCCCAGTTTTTCTACATACAAACAATGGATTGATATGAGAACATATGTGGAAAGTGTTAACTGCATATCTGTTCTGATTTTTAATTAATATTGTACTTAAAATCTAACAAGATCTTTTCCCAATTTCAAAAACCCTTTATTCGAATCTTAATCACTTAAAAATACGATCTAAAAAATAAATTTCTTTTATAAATTTAAAACATCTATCTACAAATACTACCAAATTACTAGTATAACCGCACAACGGTGGAAAAATCGATTGTTTGATCATATAATTTAAAAAAAAAAATGTTGTATTTTAAAGTAAATTGGAAATACATATTGATTTAAGAATTTGTTGCATTTCTAAATAATCTATTTAGATCTATCAAAGTATATTGTAGTTGAAATAGGATGTTAACGGTAGGTCCAAAGTAGGTTTGAAATTTAATAGATATTTTAGAGAAATTTTATGTATTAAAATTTGAACTGTTAAAAACATAGAGAAAACAATTCCGAGAAAGGGGGAGTATTTTTTGGCTTCACAAATGTTTATTTTGGCCAAGTGACAGTAACCAAACCTCCCTAACGGTCGGTTTGATGAATTCTTAACATCACCTAAAATAGGGTCTAAGAAGAAAATCATCAATCAAAAAGATAAATCAAAATTCAAACTAGAGAAGAAGGTGCTACTTAGAAATAACATTTAAACAATAAAGATTCCAACGAAAAAATATAGTCAAATATTTTCACAAATCATTTTCTCTTGAATGTGTTAAACATAACAATTTGAACAAAAACAATTCATGTGTGAATCGTTTGTCATCATCACGCGTGAAGCGCGTGTCAATGACGTCATAACGCTCAAATGCATGGCCAGGTTTGGTGATTAGCATTAACTCTGTTTAATTTGTGCAATATTTATAACCCAATATGATCGAGTATCATTAGTTAGGTTTAACAGTTGCAATATTTATAAACTGGTAGTTTATTTATTTTTGTCAAATTTGATTCTTTACCATTACAAGCAAATAGTTTTAATCTCTCACGCGCAAATTTACCCAAGGAGACATTCATAATATTAGATTATCAACATGCATGAAACTACTTGTAGCTAAGACTACTTTATTAATTAGATTATCCATATTAACTGTTCTCTTTAGAAATCCATCCTTCTATTATTTAGCATACTAGTTGCACACATCACACGATAATATTAAAAATATAGTATTTAGAATTTTATTTTTAAAATTAGAACTTTATTATATAACATGATGAATCTAACAAAATAAATAAACTATAAAATATTATTGTTGTTATTGTTTATATAAGGTATATATTTTGCAACTTTTATTTGTTTGAAGTAAAAAAATAATTTTATTGTTCTTATTACTATAAGCAAGTGTTTATGTTGAAACTAACATATTTTAATTGTTTTAGATATATTAAAAAAATATTATTTATTTCTTTTAAAAATATGTTAACTTTGAAATTATGTAATTGGTTAAAATATATTATCTTAAGAGTAAATAATCTGAATAAACTGAGAAAGATTTTATAACAAAATTATATAGATCTTAATTGTAGAGTTATTTGAAAGTTAAAAATCGTATTTTTCTTAATGTAGTGTGCGATAAATTTATTGTTTATGTACATAAACGATGATAATTATTTACAAATTAACTTTATTGTTGTTGTTTATTTACGTAATTGTATGCATGTGATCTATACATCTACGTAGTTAAACACAAATTTTTTATTATGATTTTTATTAATATGTAGATCTACACATATGTGACTGATATATAGTTTATTAAAATACTTTATACTCGAGATTTCATAAGCAATTTAAATACATAGGATCTAAATATAAAAAATTAGTAAACAGTCGACGAAGTACACATAACTATAGAAATGTTAAATTATGGATATTTAAAGTTAAAAATAGAATTCTACAATGCAGATAAATTTATTGAGATAAATGAATAATAAATTATCTTTGTTAATGTTGCTCATGTATACTATTTATGATATTTTAATTATATATTTTTATACACTTGACTATTTTTTTTAAGAAAGACTATTTGGATGCAAAATTAGACATAGTTAATGGTACAAAAGATCTAAGCCACTAGATCTTTTTATCCTTGTATGGAGATGTAGAATTCAGAGGGTGATCTAATGGTGGAGATTAACCGTGTCACCAATTATACCAAAATTTTGTATCTAGATAGACTTTCCCTTATTTATATGAATATGATGTACATATTGAAGCCATCACATTTAAGGATTTATTAGATAAATAGTGAATAATTATTAATTAAATTTATTCAAATAATTTATAACCAAGATTTACGTGATTAATTGAAAATATATGGATGATAATGTATAAAATTATGTGATATTGAGATGGGTTTTTTTTTTTTTTTGGGACAACCGTAGAAATTTCAGAAGGTATGCACTTTAGTTAAAATAAAAATTTTACAGTGTAATGCACTAATGTATCAATACAGACGAAACATAAATTAAACTTGTGATTATTGTTTAAGTATATAATTATGTTATGTGATTGATGTACTTGTATATCCAAATGAATTTTATACTATTTATTTAATATGAATATTGTGCAAATATTGAAAATTTCATTTTTTTTTAATGACTTATTTGACACATCAACTACTAATAGTTTACAAAATTTAATTATAGTTTTAAGATTTGTGATTAACTCTAGTGTATGAAGTTAAATATAAAATATTAGAAGATAATTGAGATAACTCGATAAAAGGTTAAAATTAAGGTTTTTGGTGTAAAAAAAACATATTTTTGTAATGCATGACAGAATTGTTGATACTTTTTCTGATACTTTTTGCTATTGTTTTGTGTTTTATTTCAAAATTTGTATTTGTACTTGGTCTCACATTTCTATAAACATTATTTTTTATTTTTCTTTGCACAAATGCACTTTTTTGTAAAAATGAACGCAAATATTCATAGATTGGCTGGAATTAAAAGTGACAATGTTTTTATAGCATGGTTTTTGAGAAAAAATGTAAAGGTATTTCAAAATTTAAAGAGTGTTCCCTATTGTTTATGTTATATTGTATGTCGCATGACTTACGTGCTTTAGTTTATTCAAAATGCAATTTTATCATATTTCATTGATATGAGTGTGACGTATATTATTGAATTTTTCATATTGTCATCCGAATTAATGAATATCGCTTAATTACGTTATCTTATTATATTAAACTTAAGATTGCACAATTAATTTAAACATATGAACTGAAACGTAAAATATATAAGAAAATGGGGTGAGTTTTGTAAATAATTATGGTAATTATAAATTAGGTATTTTACGTTAAATGTCGAATTTTATAATGCCATGTATGATAAAAAAATTACCAATTTGAATATAAGTATCTTATGTTAAATGAATAAAAGATTAAGCTTGTATTATGTGAATCATTTGAATATAATAGACTTTTATTATGAGTGGTTTGAACTTTTGTCATTTACTGAAAATCATGGGGCTTTAAATTGTAAATGGTTTGAATGAAGTAATATTCTCATTCTATACATGCGTTGAAATTGAATATTGTGGAAATTGTGCTCTAATTAGAAATTGCAACGTATATAAATATTAAGCGGAGATGGTATAAAATATCTTTGTCCACTTCTACCAGAGATTGCAACCTAAATAAGATCTATGAAATAAAAAAATCAATATAAAATATCTAAAGACGTTTAAGAAGAGAAGAGATAAGGCAGAGAATCAAGAAGACAGTTTTAAAAGCTTCTGTTTTACTATTATTTAATACATTAGAGGACCTATACCCAAAGATCTGAAAACACTAAAATCGTTTGTTCAGGATGTACCTTTAACCAAGTCCATGCAACTTCTCGTCCTGCCCAACTCACTCTAACTCCATAAACTGCATCTTGATTGCGAACCTTAATTAAAGACATCATAATAGAATGTCATTGAGATAAAGTTACTAATTATGTTCCATGGTTAGATAATTAGATGATGAATGTATTGATCACCTCTGGTGTTAACACAAAATTCAGAACCTCAAGGACAATATCCGTATCTGGGCAAGTTGCCAATGAACCTGATATTTATGTTGGGGGGGGGGGGGGGGGGGGGGATTGTTCCAAAGATGATGAAAATGAACGATTCCAAATTACAACACAAGCAAAAATGTCAAGTGTATCACAGTAAGAGTCGAAGCTTTTAAAATATGCACACAGCTATTAAAAACAAAAACACCATACAAGCATGAAGCAAATGGGGGCAGAACTGAAGATTCACATGCCATAAATATGCACTGCTCCTTTTAGTTTTTATAATTAGAGTATAGAAATAGAATGAACAACATACCTAAAATGCGCACTCTTTCCTCACTTTGGTCAGTTTCTCTATATATCCTTAACAGTGCATCATAGCCTGACCTACTTGAAGTGGTAACACTTTGCATTACCGCAACATATGCTGCCTGTATAACAATTTAAATCTTTATGTACACAACGTAAAAGAAAAAAGAAAAAAGAAAAAAGGTTGACACGAAACACTTCACTCAAGTATGGGTTTCTACCTTTCTTATATCAGGAGGAAGAAGAGAAGTGTTCCTATCATTTAAGAAGGCATCAAACCTTTTTGCTGCTTCCTTCAAGGTATTTTCATGCCCAAAACAGGCAAGAACAGTCAACAACTCTCCTCTCAACATTGCATCTAAATGGCTATCGTTCTCCCGTAAGTCCCACCCCAGATTTCTAAAATGATTATAACAGAAATTTAGTAAGAGAGAAACATGGATTGTACAACAGAGAATATGCTGATATAATGACAGGTGAGCCATACGTATTTAAAAATAGAAAATAAAGGTATTATAATACTATTTAATAATGTGAAGGTATGTATTAGCAATTTAATGTTTTTTCTCAAGTTCAGACATATTGTACTTTTAAGTGTCATTTTTGAGTTTCAACAAACTGAGTTGACACCGAATCATTATAAATAAATAGTCAAGTTTTCTCTCTTTTTAATTCTGGTCACGGAAAGGTTCAAAGGACCTAATTTCCAGGAGTGAGTGTTGTATGTAATTTCATTTATCTTACTGATTATCTCATCTCCTTTACTACTGTCAAAGTTTAAAACCACATACAACACTCACTCCTGGAAATTTTCTATGAAAAGATTGAATCATTAAAATGCTCCCTCTTCTTTCAGCAGCTACAGCAAAGGTGGTAATTTGAATGAGTAGAACAAGAGGGCTATTGCAGTGGTTGCAGCCCCTAAGCGGTGAAGCAAACATGTAGCGGTAGGATAACACTTGGCATGACTAGAGAGAAGTTCGCTGCTGTTAAGACTGATTCACTTTTCGTATATATCTGGTTTTTATCTTCACCAAAATTTGCTTTTAATGAAAATTGTCTTCGAATTTCCATCCACTTAGTATGTCAATTTTTATTTTTTTATTGCGCTGTATGTCTGTATGATATAAAACATAGATGGGTTTTGAATTTAGCATAGCTCTAGCAAAACCCTACTTACGAGTCTACTGATAGAAACCTCACTTACGAGTCTTCTGATACTTTTATCTTCAATCGACACCCGATATTAATAATAACTGTAGATTTGCTTTACGTTCATATGTACAAGCATGATAAACATTAATAGCATTGACAGAATTGGCGAAAGTTCAAACTTTAGTTTAAGGCAACACTGTTTGTTAGAAACGAGCAGGTTGAGACTTTGAGATGCATATAAGGTCTGATTTGGGTCCACACTCATGTTTGTCGTGCCAAGAAGAGAAAATACTCTCCAAACGAGCAGGTTGAGACTTACTCGGCAGAAGGTTTGAGCAGATCAATAAAAAATAGCTTGATATCATTTAATAATCCAGGTGCTGTGTCAGCTGCTATATATACAACTTTATAGCTTATCTGCATTAGAACAACAAAGTCACCATACTGAAAAATGCTGAGAGGGGAAAAAAATGAACATGGAAAAGAACATACAGAGATTATATGTGACATCACGGTGTACTCGTTCTCCTTCCGATAAGCATCCATCAACAAAAGCAATGATGATAGCGTCTGTTTAGAAGCCATACATAAGGCATATGAATCTTCCAGAAGTCCTGGATAAATACAATGTAAACCGGTAAGCTACCAGAAATTTGAAGAAAACATAAGCTACCGTCATTACCATATCTATCAGTTGCGGGTAGCTGGTTTTCATTTATTGCATTTGTAAGCGCAGATAAAAGCTGAGCATCGTATTTCACTCTATAGAATCCTGCTTGATCAACATTGAATTTAATCCATGATCTATTTTCACCGGTTGTTCCCTTGATATCTATTTTCCCATATTTCTTTTCAAGAAGAACCTTTTTGTGATTGCCATATGCCTTTACACAAAATGTCAGGGGAATAATCCATTCTCCACCAGCATTCGATCCATTTGCCAAAAAATGCGACTGCAACAACAAACTTCTATGTCAAATCATCATAAAACTGAATATACCTTTTTTTTGGGGGGGGGGGGGGGGGAGGGTGACAGAGAAAGGGGGAGTGGAGGGGAGACAGAGAGAGAAAAGGAGAAGGATGTGTAGGTGAAATGCCTATGCAGCCATCAATTTGATACGCATTTTTAAAATGAAACAGTGCATTTCATTGTAAACTATGCACATACCAATTTCACTTATTTGTATTCACGTCATCCCGACAATATCACTTTTATACAATTAATTTAAGTACCATGTCATGGTGTTTTCGTTTTCATTTTCATTTCCATCGTTACATGCTTTAAATATAATAGATAACAGCCAACTTGACTTTAGATATGCTATCAAATGGATAACCGTGAAAAGTTACATATATTTGCAGAACATTTATCAACTTATTATACAGTCAAAGATACTTGCCCATTTCATACTATTAGCATGGTCACACACACACGCGCGCGCGCGCGATGAAACAATCACAACTGATATCCACTTTTTCCTTTGAACATAAAAAAATGTTTTGCAAAAGTATTAGTAATTTTTGATTCATTGCTACCAATGTTTATTCCTGCAAAAATAAGTTTTCTTTTCACTCAAACTATTTCAATTCTTATTAGTAAGAAAAAGTGCAAGCATATTTGAGAGGATGGATTATGAAAGAGAGAAAAAGAGTTTAAAATACAGTTTTTTTTCTTTTCTGAAAAAATCTTAAAGAAAAAAAAAACTAATATCAATTCATTGAGTTGTTAGCATTAAAAAAGCTAAATGAACATAGCACTGAAGGCAACTTTTTATTATAGTCAAAGCTGTGGAGAATACAGGATGCAAAAACAAAAGGAAGAAGGGAACAATTCATTTTAGTTATAATTATTTTTGGTAGTCAAAACTGTGGAGAATATATGACAGCCATCTTCATTTTAGTTATAATTAATTTTCGTAGTTAAAACTGTGGAGAATATATGCACTGCATAGCTTTGCCGGCTGCTTTGCAGTGCAAAGCTTTGCTGCGGCAAAGCTATGCAGTGCAAAGCTTTGCCACGGCTGCAAAGCTTTGCCGCAGCATAGCTTGCACCGGCAAAGCTTTGCAGTGCAAAGCTATGCACTGCAAATAGCTTGCACCAGCAAGCTTTGCCACGGCAAAGCTTTTGCAGTGCAAAGCTTTGCACTGCATAGCTTGCACCGGCAAGCTACACTTGCTGCGGCAAGCTTTGCAGTGCAAAGCTTTGCTGCGGATACTTTTTTTTTTTTTTTTTTTGGTCATTGAAAAATGTTTGTTACTTCAGTGCTAACTAGTCAGTTCCATTGTTTATTTGTTTATCCCCTTATCCATAATATTTTTGTTTGTTTCAGGTTAAAGCAGAAGGAAATCAAGCATTCTTAAGGCTGAACTCTTTTAATCTCTATGTATTTGTGTTTGTATTTTGTATTATTAAACAATGTTATATTTGTGTTTGTATTAGGTATTATTAAATCACGTGATTATTATATTTTATGTTTTATTTTAGGCTAATAATTGTGCATTTAGTATGTTGAACATTTTGCAAGTATTTGTAGTGTGGAATTTGTGTGATTGATGAATTGTTCGTAATTTTTTATTAGAATTATCGAATTTGCATTTAAATGATGGATTTGTAAATTTTTATTGTTTAATTTTCGGATATTTTCGGATATTTAAAAATATCCGTATTCGCTAAGGCGGATACGTATCCGAAAATATCCGCGGATATGGATGCGGATATGTTTAAGTCAATATCCGCGGATATCGGATACGGATGTAGATTTTTTTCGGATACGGATACGGATGTAGATTTTTTTCGGATACGGATACGGATACATCACTATCCGTATAATATAACTGAGATGGCACGTTAAACAATTAGCAAATCTGTGTGTCAAAGCAAACTAAACTGATGAAAAACCATTCTCGAATCCCACCTGCAGCATTAATTAGTTCATCCACACAGGTCACACATGCAAAAATATACAGTGGATAAACTTTAGAATAAGATGAAAAAGTCATACTCTTGTAACAATTTATTATAAGTTTATAATATACAATTGTTACTGATTAAGTAATTTGTTAGTTTTTTCCTCCATCTGAAATAAATTAATTTAAATATCTATTTTGAAATATTATATATAATTTAGTTTTCCTTTCAAAATACATGATTAAATAATTATTTATATACACAAATCCAATAGATTAAAAAAGTTAAGGAGAAATAAACATAACATTTGACAACAGCAATGATATATAATTAAAAATAATAAATTCATTTGTCAATTCTAGTGAAAACTCAATAAACTTAACATCATCCCTTTTTTTTGTTTTTGTTTTTACACTACATTGATTTTCAATGCAAGAATACTACAGGCTTAATACGGTGAAAAAGTCAGACTTTACTTTTGAGTTACCAATCAGTAAAATCAATCAATTACTAAACACCGAATAAAATACTGTTCCACTTGATTTTACAAGAAATTTTCTGAAATACAATATGATTGATTGTTGTCTTTATTCAATTTTTGTGATTTTTCTAAACCTTTTTCCATCACACGTACACTACTAATGCTAAATCGAGTTATATTAGAGCAGATATTAGAAGAAGAAAATAAAATTTATTGAACAATATTATTGGAGGACCAAAAATAATTTTCCATATTTTTAAGTATGCATCCACTACGTATTTTTGTACAGTGGATGAACCAACAATCATGGTGGATAGAAATAGAATTGCCAACAACTGATATGCAATCCTCAAGATCTTATTATAATGATATATAATAACTCAGAAATGCTGTTATAGCCGAAGCATGTTTGGGTATTTTTAGCCGATTAACAAATAAATAACGAGGGCTCCTTGTATTCCTCCTGAAACTCCGGAGGTGGATCCCAGTAATTTATCTCTATTTCGGCTCATATACCCGAATCAGCTTCGGGGATTGTAGCAAATTCTATAATAACTGTCAGAACAAAACCAGTTTGCAGACTTCATTGACATACAGTAAGGTTTCTAAAGCAATGCTAGTGATATGCATAATTTTTATAAAAAAAATGAAAAGAAATAAAGAGAAGAAATAAAAAAGAAACAAGAAAAAAGGAAAAACACTTTGCATAACCATATAATGTGTCAACAATATACAAAAACTAATGAAAATGATTAAATGAATGGAAATATAATCATGAATATTAATGTCAGTTTAATTTAGTTTTTAGCATAACAATGAAATATTGAAATTAACAAATTCACATTGACATATGAAATGTCATTAGATCTCCATTCAGTTTAATCATATTGACATTTGAAATGCCTTTTTGTTTATTTTTAATCTGTATCTTCTTCTCATTCGAAGGTGAAAATCATTGATTCAACAGTCTGGTCAAAACATGGAAAAGGGCAAATACCACAGGACAGGAACGATTCCAACTCAATTTGAATCACTGTTTTAAAATGAGTATATTGATTCAGATATTTGACCAAACTAATAACCATTTTCTATCTAACGTGCCAATAATATACAAAAAATAATGAAACTGATTAAATGATTGGACATCCAACGTTAATGTCATCATGCTTAATTTGGAATTTAGCATAATAATGAAGTTAGTGAAATTAACATATACTCGCATTGACATATGAAATGTCATTAGATCTCCATTCATTCAATTACAGACACAAAATGTCGTTTTTTTTTCTTTTTTACTCCATTTTTTGTCCTCGTGAGAAGAAGAAAATCACAGATTCAACAACAACAACAACAACAACAAACTTAACCAAAAGTTGGGTTCTGAATCACAAATTAACATGAATAATTCAGCTTCATTATACAATGAACTGGTTTTATCGATTCTTTGAACAATTTTAATCGAAATGACCAGTAATAAATTGTTTAGTTGGCTAGTTATTCACATACAATTCAAAACATATAGCAATAACTAAGTCATTATTCCGAAACAAGCTGGGGTCAGCTAGAGATGAAACCCAAAACCAAATGACAAAGTCAAATTCAAAAGTAACAACGACACAGTCAAGACATACCCAAAAAAAAAAAAAAAAAAAAAAAAAGACACATTGGCATATGGCTACATTGATAGTTTGATATTTGTAGTAAAGCTATGTGTGTTCTGTTTGTACTCAAATGAAAAGAGCAAAAACTCCAAACTCGACTGATTATCAATTACATGTCTGTTTATGAACTAACCAAAACTTAGGTTTCTTAAGGTACACTACATTATTTAATTATATATTATGCCTGACCTGAAAAGGTGAAGCACCAAGATAACTTTGCAGCATCCGAATAACAGCTGCTCCTTTGTTGTAGCTGACTGAATCAAAAATTTCATTAACCTCACTCGCATGGTTAATTTCAACCTGAAAAGGTTGCATTATTGCTTAAGTGATAATAAACAGATCATGATGCAAATGCCATGCAGCCTCAAATTGAGCTACATTGAAATCAAGGATAAAATAATATAAACTGTAGCAATCATTAACTACAAGTTTTATTGAAAGAAGAAATCAAAACTGATACCTCAATAGGATGGGACTGGGACAGTGAATCTATATTAAGACCTGCAGTGGTTCTATCAAGGAATTGAGTCCAGATGTTCCATTCTGGAAATAAATAATCTGCCGCTAAATAACTAATCTGTTGAACATTATTATTTTTTGATGGCATATAACAATCAGATATAAATGTTTACTAAAAGTTTGTTATAATCACCCATGTCGCAAATCCTTCATTAAGCCAAAGATGCGTCCACCATTCCATTGTTACAAGATTCCCAAACCACTGATGTGCAAGTTCATGTGTAACAGTAATAACCACCTAACAGCAAAATCTTTGTCAAACTAAATCCAATCAAAAATATTTTTTAGAATCAATAAAAGATGTGTATTATAAAGAACTCATGGAAAGAACCTACTGATTGCTTTCCAGAGGCAGCTGAATGTGCTTCATCATAGAGCAATGCTGTGTCTCTATATGTAACTAAACCATAGTTCTCCATTGCTCCATTAAAATCAGGAATAGCAACCATATCCAATTTGGGAAGCACATAAGGAAAATCAAAATACCTAAGTGAACATCAAAATACAAACACATTAAGGAAAATTTAAGAGAACAGAGCAAATGAACAAACTTAATTTATTTTTGATAAGGAATGCAGAAAGGATGCATTGTGCTTATTATATTCTGTAATAAGCAGACAATTAAAATACCTTTCATAAAAATCCAAAGTCTTCACGGCAACGTCTAAAGCAAATTTCCCTTCATTACTCTTACCAACTTGACAATATACACGTACAATCACCCCTATATAAAAAGTAGGTAATATCTGATGCAATGTGGGTCTCACATGTGAATGCAGACTTAAAGTGTGACGTTCAAGATAACTAGAGAAAATATCATACCATCTGATGTTACAGCCTCAACATAGTCAAGAGAACCAACAACTACAGCAACTAGATAGGTCGACATAATTGGTGATTCCTCGAAACAAAGAGTCTTAACGGGTCCGCTAATGTTTTCTTCAATGACTGGCATATTTGATAATGCTGTAAGCTCGGAGGGTACTTGTAAAGTTATCTTAAAAGTAGCCTGAACCATAAGTTTTAAGAAAAATGTTAAGTGCATAAACAATAAATCAGAAGAAAAAATGGCATGCCTACCCTTAGCACTTTCAAATAATAAGCTTAAATAAAGCCGGATAACAATAAGAACTACTGCTGATTATAAAGCAAACTGAATTTAAGGTGTTGATTATTTTATGGCACACTAGTCCTTTAAGGGAATCTCCAACAAATCACATCATCTAAACTTGTGTTCTGTAATACTTTATCAAGCAAACGCTAATAGAATAGATGCCTAATTTGTAGGCAGCTATGTTGACGTGGGAAGTTGTCGTTTACTCCATGCATGCCAACACCCGAATGTAAGTGTGGTATGAACACAGTAATCCAAAGATCTAACATATCAAAAGTAAAGTAATGCGGGGAAGACACAGCTTTTTATAGTGGTTCGGCAATAACGCCTACGTCCACTTTATAGTAATCATTCATCGTATATTTGTTGATTTCAAAGGCGTACAAGTTCGGATAATATTCGAGTACAAAGCGTTATAATAGAACTACAAAATGTATTTTAGTCCTAAACTTTGACTAAATTGCCCTTCTTCTTCTTCATTGGGTGGAAAAGGTGTTGACTTGGTCAACAATGTTCAAGAAATCCAAGATATGTCCAAAACAGCACAAAAGTGGTGTTTTTATCCTTGTAGATGTCCAAAAAGTGGTGGAAAACGTTTGTGTAACGTTTTAATGGTCCATGCTATGTTCAATAGTCATGGAGAAGAAGATGGTAGACATTAATGGTGCTTTTGGAGCTCTAGAAGTCCGACAATCCCAGGGAAAAGAGATCCAAATAAAGGTCAAGCCTTGAGGTATTTATAGGTGGGAGTTGACAGTGGAGTAGATAGGAAACGGGGCCCACACAGCAGAAATTCGGATCCTTGGAGGTCGTCACCTAAAATTTCGAATCCCCCATATGCATACAAGAAGATTTCGTATCCCACTGGGGAGATACGAATTTTGTATCTCAAGGCATACGAAATTCATATCCCTTGTAGAATGAAGTCGTCGAAATTCTGGCTTACGAAGCGGAGAGATACGAAATTATATTGTTCTGGAGGGATTCGAAATCCTGAGAGAAATCCTACACACATTCACGGAAACAGGCGTAACTTTCAAACCGTAAGTCCGATTTGGCCAAATGAAAGTTGTACCTGAAGCTGGTTCAAAGGGCTACAAGAGTTACTGTGCGAAGCACCGCAATTGATTTTTTCGGACCCAAAAGAGATCATCTAAAGGGAATTCGGACCATATTTATGTTTGCGACGTGATTTCGACCAAATCGCTTTGTGTTTTCTGACGATATTCTTGACGTGTGACAACTTCGACTAAAAAGCGTGTCAACAAGCTATAAAATAGGTTTTGGCTTCTAGATTAGAATGGAAAAGGATTGAATTTTGTAAAAGAGTGAGGCCATTTCACAAATAGGATTTTATTACATAGTTGCCTCTCCAAGAAGGAGCCCAATTCATGACTGCCTAGTAGCAGGCCCTAGGTTATATTTCCTGAACTGGAAATGGAACCTTGTGTGTATCTTATGCAAGCTTCCAACCATTGGAGATCAATTTTAACTTTCTAACCAACTTTGCAACATTCAAACCTGTCTGAGGTTAATTATGTCAATAAACATCTGAAAACTCTAAAATATATCAACGTACATATCTGAAAAACGAATGAACATCTGATATCCGAAGAAATGGATATGAAAAGGGATGCGAAGGCATTCACAAATTATCCATTTATTTTTTCCAAGATTATGGTTCACATTAAGTGTTAGATAGTACAATGAAAGATAAATTATGTGTTTGTCTATTTAAGTTAGCAATTTATATTGTAGTCATTTAACGCATGTTAACCATTAAGAACTATTTATTACCATCATATTTGTTTATTTTTCACCCGTTTATAATAGACGAAATTGAAAACAAAAAAAAATGTCAAACCAAAATTTTCTTTGTGGCTCCTAATTTAACGATCGTTGGTGGACTGGATAATTATCCAATATCCAAAAATAATTTCAGATGTGAACGCAAATACGACACTATCCGCATCTGAAAGTATCTGTAGACAGATCTATTTGAGATGGCCTTACAGTTGCAAATCATAGTAGTATCTTTAAATGACTGTAGAGCATGCCATGAGTATCCTATAACAGTGGTGCCTTTTATGAATATTTCAGAAACTGCACTTATAAGGCTACTCCATTCACTATGCTAAACTCCCTAATGATCATTATCAGAACAAAATGAATCGCCTGATTTCTTTTGCAATTGATTACTTTCATGCTAGTGTTGACTTTTATAAGATTCTTTAGAAGTTCAACAACAAAAATTCACCATCCATATAGCAAGTAATGTAATAAATTTTAATGCCTAAATTATTCACAATGAATCGATGGCAACAAACACTGCAATATGATTTAACCAGTGTGGTTCTAGATATTTATGTTGATGCTTCAATTTTCTCATAATGAAAATTGTTAGTCTGAAAATTGGACCAATGCCCGAAATCCAAGAAAAATGCATCAATCCAGATTAAAAAAATAAACAAATAAGCAGAAAACAAAAAAGAAGACACAGATTATTACTATTTTTATAGTGGTGTGGTGTACTTTGAGCTACACCCATTTCGATCAGTTTTTATTAAATTAATTGTACCTCTTCGGATTACAATTAATTTTCCCTATGTCTAAGTTACAATGATTTTGAATAGGCTTGAAAGAAATAAAAAGTGGGAAAATTGAAGAGAATCCGGCAAAGTAATAGCAGCAGTCTCTCTGGGAAAGTCAGAAGATCTTCTCTAGTCGCAGGTAGGCAGGTATTTATAGAACTGACAGGTATCAGGTCAGAGGCCCATGAGCAGCCAAATCCAAAAGACGAGTCAAAGCTGCACCTGGAGAGTGGAGACTCAAGCCATGATGAGTCATGGCTATGACTCGGTGTTGATTCATGGCTATGAATCAGGACCGAGTTTAAATACTTGTCAAATCTCACTAAACTATTGTGTGTAATCCTTCCTTTCATTTAGTTGAGTCATTTGACCCACTTTCCATCCGTATACGAGTTAAATCCTTGCAATCCCTTGAGTGTCTATCTTCCTTTTTGCGTTGTTCACGGCCAATCCATAAAATAGACCATCAACCTGTGCATGCTCCTCTGAGTATGATATAACAGAGTAGAATGTTCATAGCATGAAGTCCCGGGAGTCACCTGACGCATATAGATGGCCCGGAGACAGGTCTGGGACTTAGCTCCTATGCAGGTGTAATTTTTTCCAAGGTGTTCATTACCCTTTTCTTAGTGCTTTCATCAAGTTTCAAGTCAATTCTATTGCAATTGAATTCTCTGAGTTAGGTTAAAGCTGATTTGGTATAAATCAAGTTAACAGGAATGAGTGATTATTTGTCTCGGAATGTGATACATTCTATTCTCATACAAAAACGTTGTCAGGAATACAATTGTTTATTCATCAAGGTTTGAGAACTCGGTTTCAGCTCAGCTTCGCTCATTTCAAATTCTCTTAGTTTTGGAGAATTTCAGAAATTTCAAATGATTTGGTTTTGGTTTCGATTCTAGTCCTGATTTCAATTTTCAATGGTTTGCTAATGAAAATGTATTAATGATCAATGTAAAGAAAATATAGAATATAAATATATTTATGCTAAATCAAGTAAAATAAAACTACACTAAATTAAATTATTCTAAAATAAGTTAAATGAAAATCAAATAGCCCAACCAAATTTACCGCATTACGTTCAGTCCTAATTAAATGATATTTAGTCCATTTCAAAGCCCAAAACCTACCACTATTTCAACCGGCCCTATTTCCCTTTAGCCCTAAGTTACAAGACCGCCTCAACTCACATCTTCACCTTCAGCTGGATGTCGACGCTGACTTCTTCCCCTCCCTTCAGATTTGGCGGCTTCCCCTTCAACCTTAAATTGACGTTTCCCCTACGTCCTGAATTGACATATTTCCTTTCAGCCCTACATAAACCATGACAACTGTTGTTTTGTAATCAACGACAACAGCTGCTGTTTTGCTGCTGTTATTAAATTGACGACAACAATGCTCGCCTGAATTTGAAAATCAAATCTTGATTGTCAATTATTTACCCTTTTTTTAAACTGCAAGTTAGCAGGATGGGACTATCTAATCGCATCTTACCGCCAGCTCAAACTGAACTGAGGTGGCCGGAATCTCGAGGTTCCAGCCAGAAACTTAAACCATGTTATTCACATTTCACAATTATAAATCAGAACCCCAAAATTTTGGTATGTCAGAAAAAAAAAATTAAATTCAGGTAATTATGCAATTCTATAAATTCGGTTTTATCTTCACAAGCATCAACACTACAATAAAAGCAGACCCCCCCCCTCCCCCCCCCCCCCCCCAAAAAAAAAAAAAGAAAGAAAGAAAATCAGAAACAACCTTCACAAGATGATGTATTAGAGCATTATTCGATGCGTAGTAGTCGGTCCATGACAAGCCTTAAGAGTATGATGGTCCAGAATATACAACATTATGACAAAGAAACAAATTTTCAACCAATATCTTGAGTGTAGATTCATTAACAGTTTGATGATCCATGCTATATGGCACTACAACCCATAGTTGTGAAAGGCGCGGCGCGGAGTTTGCGCCATTTTTGCTTGCGGTGCGGCGCATATGAAAAGGCGTGCCAAATGCGCGTGGCACATATATGGCGCACGGCACGAAGTGGCGCGCCTTTTCTTTATTTTATTGTTTTCTTGTTTTTTTTTTGTATTTCAAACTGCAGTAATTACTAGAAATGCTCTTACCACCACTACAATCACTATCACTACTACTAGTACTATTATTATCATAATGACATGAAATGTGAATAACTTTGTTAATACCTTTTTTTTTCAGTTATATGAAAACATAATTACATCATTGTTATTTCTTATTTGATTCTCATCATCAACGAGTTAATAACCTTACAATTATGTAATTGACTGACCTTAGCATGCCGACATTTAGAACGGACATGTGTTTTTTATCCAACATAATTTAAATTCATTTTAATATCGCCAGAAGTATATAATGTAATGTATAAAAGATCATAAAATATTGCCTAGCATAGATGCAAAAGCAAATGAATGGGACTGAGAACCCATGAACGATAAATCAAGAGAATTTTTTTGTCGAACGATAAAGC
This sequence comes from Allium sativum, assembly GCA_030737875.1. Taxonomy (NCBI): domain Eukaryota; kingdom Viridiplantae; phylum Streptophyta; class Magnoliopsida; order Asparagales; family Amaryllidaceae; genus Allium; species Allium sativum. Next base: position 669,331,087 of record CM060909.1, on the reverse strand, counting down.
TCGGGAACGTACCCTTAGAATTTTTTTGCATATATGTGAATATGTCCAATACTTTTATACGATTTGTGTGTAACATAAGAATATTTCATGATTTGGTATTGGTCAAATACAATCGAGCATTGAAAAAAGGTAATATTCGTGACACCATTGATCCAATATCTTTGGACGACATTGATGATTGTAACGAATGGTTAACTGAAATTATGGATGATGCATCTGATGCTGAAGATGAGCTAGTATTTGACGACGAAGATGACCTGACTTGGGGTATTGCTGCTAAAGCAGCACGAGTGGAGTAAGCTAGATATCCAAGTAGAAGAACATCCACATCGAAAGGTTTTTCAGCACCTGCTTCGGTTTCTTTACATATTCACGAAGAAAAAACAAATCTGAATAATATGGATGAGGAAAATGCTGAAGCTTATGAATTTGATAATACAGACATTGATTTAAAAAATATAATTGTTGGATCAGATTAAGATTTATAGTTCATCAGTAATCTGTATTATTATTTTGGATTTGAAACTATTGTGCTTGAAATTTTATGCTTTATGTTTTTTTTTGTAAAATGCATAAAAATCTTTGTATATGTTTCAACAAAAAATATTGAATTTTTTGTTAAAATATTAAATTTATTAAAAAAATAAACGTGCACAGTAAATTAAAAAGGTGCGCGCCATTTGTCGCGTCGTGCGCCAAGGCTCCAAAGACGGTTTACGTCTTTTTGCGCCATGTGCCATTAATAACACTGCTACAACCTGAGAACAAAATTTTAGCAAGATATACCTTGAATGCAGGTTCATCCCAGCATGGAAAACACCTCCTAGCATCAACAGATTCAAACTGTGTGACTGCCATATTCTTTGTCTCTCCGTTGTACTCATATGTACTGCGTAAGAGACCGCATGCAACAATAATAAGATGGACAAGGATAAAAATCTTCCAAACCAAATAGTTACAACCATGCATGTTTTACCTTCTATAAAATCCTCTCAGCTGGTCATTCAGAGTTCCAACAAACCCTAGCTTTAAACTTGCCTCCCCAGTCGGAAGTGCTTCATCAAAAGCAAAAATCAATATTTCATCCTCTTCAACCGCAACAATATCAGAAGGGTGAAATTCCTGTAATCATGTATGTAATGTAATCATGTAATATATAATTCATTTCTTTTTTTATGTATTCACTAATTTATTCCATAAAATTTATCAATTTTGGTCCATCATGATGAGATGAGCCAACTTCACTTTTTCAAAATTAAAACATAAGCAGCACAAGTATTGTTAATATAGAACAATCAAAAATTGATTAATCGCTGCAAATACAAAATACATTCTTTTACGTTAAGCAGCTAGAATGTTGACGTGCAGAAATTACAATAAACGATTTTCTTGTGTTTGCGACCAAAACGTTTTAGCGCAAACATGCGAAAGTTCATCCTTTCTAGCACGTAGTATCTGTTAAATACAAGCTGATACTTTACCTCAGATAGTTACTGGCATTTGAAAGTAACTGACTCCTTATCGATTTCCAGATCGGCGGCGTTGAGAACGAGGAATCTAGTGGCAGCAGTGATGTCAATGGTGATCTCTAGGGTTCCGGCGAACTTGAACGTGGTAAGATTCGGAATGAGTTTCAAATCATACTTTTTTGGAACAGCAAACTTTGGAAGTCGAGACTGGCCTTTGAATTGATCTATGCTTTGTAGATTGTCAGCCATTTTCAAAGAAGCACAAATAGTTGCAGATTTTTATTGTGAATCGATCTATGCTTTGTTGATTGTCAGCCATTTTCAAAGAAGAGCATTCCCAACCACAAACGGCTGGGAAATATCACTTCACAGTGGGTGGTGGTAAATGCAGTAAAAAAATTCTCCATGCAGTAAACAAAATTTGGTCTAATTTACTAAAATATCCTTCACTTATTTTCTGTGCCTTTCTAAATGCAGTAAAAAATTCCTCCATGCATAATCAGTATTAGTGTCTTTCCTAGGAAATGGTGTCGCTCAGTTGTCTACTCCAATAATGAACCATCAGGTCATTTAATATTAGCAAAGGCTAATCTGCAATTGCCGATTACTGTATGAAGAAAATTTTTATTGTATTTAGAAGTCAAGTAAATATAATTGTGTTTGTGTAATGACATTTAAAACGTCCGCTAAGCAACCAACCCCATTTTTTTTTGATAACCTCGCTTGTTGCTTAAACAACCCTGAAATAGCCACTGACTCATGTTAGGGGGTTAGTTGGTTCACAATCCACCATTGGGTTGGAAATGTTCTAAAAGCATCATATCTTACTCTTTCTAACATCATAGCAAGGTAGTCAAAAGCAAAATACGGGTTGCTTTTAGTTTCACATGGTAGGGTGATACTAAAAGCACCATGTTTTGTGTTTTTGTCCACCACATCATGGTGTTAAAATAACACAAACTGATGTGCTTGTAGCAGTACATTTTTTATTTCTTCAAGCGTAGAGCATATAGCTTGAGAAAAATTGGCTTGTTTATGGTGTGGGAAGTCCAGTTAGGATTCTCTGCTGGCATGGACCCTGAAGTAATGCTGAAATTTTTGGCAAACCTACAGACGTTTATGTAGCTTAGCGGTATTTGGTGGCGAGTGGAGGAGCATTTTAAATTTTTGTCCTAGAAGCCGAGAATCATGTAAACTTTAGGGATAGTTTGACGCAGGTGCCTATTAAGTTTTAAAATACAAAAAAAACTCCTTATTTAAAAACTTTATAAGTTAAGTCCATTTTTTTCGAAATCAACAAAAAACAACATAAAAATTTATCAAACTTCAATATTCAATTCAACACATAATCATCATCGTATTCATGCATTAAAATTTTAAAAAAATCAAAAATATGCATGCTGCAGAAATTTTCTGCAATTTTCCGTATAATTGTTGACATTACAGGAATTATATCAAAAAGTTGCATAATTTTATGCAACTATTGCTGATTTACGTTAAAAATTCAAACTCAAAGCCTATACCTATTAAGACATCCAAGTATTGCAGGAAAATCAGCAGAAATAAAAAAAATTGCATACAAATGAAAAATATTTCATCTCCAGTAAATTGGTGCAAATGATGCAACTATTTGCAATATTTACTAGTATATCACCAACTCTTTCATCTAATTACATCAACTGTAAAATAGTTGCTGATATATCAGTAATTATTTATAAATAATAGATGATATATTAGCAAATATTCGTCCTTCTTTCAACTATATATTGTGTGAATAATTGCAAAAATATCTGCAATTATTCACTATAATTGTTGATATTTCAGTATTTTTTATGCAGAATACTTTTGTGAATATTTGCAATTTTTTGAATTTTTTTATATACAGCGGCGCAAAAAAACACGCTGCTACAGGAGATAGGGACCCACTTTACAATGAAACTTACACAGGGATGTGCAGTGAATGATCTTTGAAGATAAGGATGCGCAAGTAATTTCCACAAGGCTTTAAATATGAATTTGATAAAAAAAAAAATGCATTGTTGGAAAAAATGAAAATATGTTGAAAAGTATAAATCCAATTATAGTAAGATTTATACATGTAAGCTAGCTTGAGAATTAGGAACTGCCATCATTATCGATATAAATCATGAACATTCAAATACATGCATATTATATCACGAAAAAATAATACATTTTAAAAGACAAGCTTCTATAAGTTCTAAATTATTACTGAATTTGAGAAATAGAAGGACAAATCGAAAAAAATTACCTCAAAACATATTTGTAGCACCCCTCATTTTTAATTAAATAATAAAATAAAATTTTGAATAATTTTCAGAATTGGTCATGGAAGTAGCGTCACTGCGTCCGCGGCGATTTTTTGATCAATTTAGACATTTTATTTGCAGAAAATGGAATTAAAATGGAAAAGATGTGTTTAGATAAAGTTTTAGAAGAAAGGTGAAAAGAAAATATAAGAGAAACATAAATAAGAATAATAAATACCTATTTTTTTAGTCTTGTGAACAAAAGTCTAAGTAAGTGAGTTGGTAAGACATGCACTTCCCAAGGTATAGGTTAGGAGTTCGGGTCTCATCAACGTCAAGTTTTTAATTTTAAACAGACAGTTAAAAAAATGCATGTTCTAAGAGAAATACATATATATATATACACACACACACACATCTAAGAAATATATATATACTTGTATGTGTATATAGGTGCATGTGTGTGTAAATATATAAATATATGAATATGAAATCCATAAGTAACCTGCAATCAATCAAAATGGGTAAGAAATAAATAAATGATAAATAATTGGTATTTGTGGTAATTGCGATATAATATATTTCTAAATACATTAAGAATGTTGTTGTACAAAACTATTCCATTAATCTTTTGTTTGGATTGAGAATTATTACAATACTGAAATTGTGAAATTTACAATAATTATGACTATGTTCTTAAAATTGTCATTCAACGTAAAATTTGGATATGTCGTAAGAGGATTACAATGAGATTAGGAATAATGGAAACAGAATTGATATGTCTAATTTTGTATGGAAAATTTACAGTAATTAAAAATGGTATACAAAAAACAGGAATCTAACATCTAACTTAGAAAATAAAAAGTGGGAAATTAGTAGTGGACTGAGTTAGTTTGGAATGGGAAAAAAGGATACATTTTCGTAGCTACCGTTACGTCAAAATTAATGAAAACGTAGTTGCAAGTAAAAGAAGGAAAAAAATGGATTTGTGTGAAATAGAGGTTCTTTTACCGTACTGCACACTAATCAAACAAAAACATATGTCCATAATGAAAATAAAAGAAATAACATGTAACTATGAATCTTAATTAATGTACACTCTGGATATGGGTCTTTGTACTAATCAATCTAATGAGGTGTGCGAAATATTTTTTAAATATATAAGAACATACAAAATAGTAAATAAAGGAAGGTTACAATTGTAAATGTTTGGTTAGTGTTATAGGAACCTAAGGAAAATGTGACGAACGGGAAATTTAACATATTATAATTAAATAAATAAAAATGAAATATAATGGTAGGATTATCCTAGAGACAAGTGAAATTATAACATAAGGTATAATTAATGATGGACAAGAGAACTTATTTATAAACCTTAATTAAGGTAACTAAGTTAATAAGCAAACCTACAACAATGGTTGTGGTAACGGTGTAAGATAAGAATATAATTTAATGAGAAAAGAATAAAGTAGGCTTATTATTGATAAACTTATAATTAGAAATATTAAGTCTAATAAATTTAATAGATAATAAGCAGAAGTCCGCTCCGGCGGCATAGAGCTGACTAAAGAAAGTAAGCAGCTGGTTGTGTATTAATAAACCAAGTAATTTAAATAAAAGTAAATATGCATATAATCAAGTTAATCAGCAAATGTGATGAGGTAAAGAAATGGATGTAGGATATAATAACGTGATGGGGTGATGCGTTGGAACCAGTCTGTACGTATGGAGATGAAGAACCCAACGGGGTACATCATCGCGATGTCTGAAGACATGAGAGGAGCACGTCGAGCTGATTATTCTACGGGACTTGAGGGACACACGTGGCTTTTACAGGACGTGGTAGGGTACTGATAGGCTTCGGGCAGTACCCACGGAGATTTGGTATGTAAGGTACCATTCAGTGAGTATACCTTAACTGCAATTAGTAAATGACAGTTAGAAGGCTATGGCGGATGGCGTTGGGTGATTCGTTGGTTTGCCTCGCCAGTAAGAGGGGTGGTCAGTACCAAATTAATAATAGTAATCGTCGGATAACTTGTCATCGGCAGTTAGTGTGATGCGAAAAGACTAGAGCTAAACTGAGAAGCCAATGATCTTTCACTATCGGGACATTGGATGAGGAACACGTCAAATGGATGCTTAGATTGGTTGTTATGGGCACGTCACTTAGCTCTTGAATAAGTCTTTCATTAATTGAGGGAGGGGTTAGGCGTGGTCATAGCCACCATGAAAAGCCAAACCGTATGTGAATATTTGTATTATAGGCCTAATAAAGTTGTCATTTACAGATATTGAATACTCCCGACCGAGTTTCATGCATTGGATGCAGCCCTATTATGAAACTCGGGTTATAGTAGGCAGTACGTTCGTGTGAGGTTGGGTGGTGTATTGTAGACATTAGGGCACTACTCCATGTTAAGACGTGATTCAATCGAGGAGTTCAAATACGAGGATTTGTACGCTTACGCGGCATAGCGTTGGTGGTTCTTTGCGGCTATGTGGCGTATACGCTTTCATCGTGTGATGATGGAGACCGTACGAGGGGGTACTACGGGGAGTGCCTTGAGATGTTGAGCATAACTACATATATACTATATTATGTTTAATCCACTGGAAGTAGAAGGGTACGACATGAGTGCATAGCCTTGAGTGTTATTACCCCAAATAACCAAGTAATTAAGAAAACATAACTGACTGGTATACGTAGGGTCATTTCAGAATGCATAATTTGTCCATTCACCAGAACCTTATGTTTTGACCCCCTCCTTATAACATACTTGCCGGTTAGATTTGCGGCAGAGATTTGGTAGTCTCTGAACACTTGTTATAAAGTGTTATTATTTTCAGTAAGACTATATTTTATTATTATATTTTATCCATTCCACAGAGAAATGTTTTATTAAGCTATGAAATATTTATTATCTCTGTTTTTTCTACAGGATACCAGATAAGCCAACTTGAGATTCGATAGATTTCGATTTTTAAGAAAAATTCGATATGTCGAAATTCGGGTTGTTACATCTGGTATCAGAGCTCAGGTTTAGGATTCTTATGTATAGATAGTGAATGAGCGTATTTGTATTTTTAAAATATAAATATTATATGCATATACACACACACCTAGATCCATAAAGGAACCTACTAAATAGAAAAAGAGCGGCATATGGATTATGTACACTAAAGAAATCGTTATGTGAATTTGAGAATAAGTGACCCTTGAGAGGTTTGGATGAAAAGTGTACAATGTTCTTTATAATGGAAAAAGATGGATCTCATATGTTAAAGTCTGAATGTTAGTATTTCAAATTAGTGGGTTTGGCTGTAGAGCCTTATAAATTAGGAAAGAGTAAAAAGGAAAATAGATTAGGAATATGTGTGTGTGTGCGCACGCGCGTGCGTGTGTGTGTGTGTGTGTGTGTGTGTGTGTGTGTGTGTGTGTGTGTGTGTGAGATAGAGAGAGATGACTTTGTGGGAATATTTAGGAAAGTCTAAGTAAGTTAGAAACCCACTTTGAGTCTAGCCTCATTGTTAACTATTAAGAACTTGAAATTTTAAAAAGCTTTTAAGCGATAATTTATTGTGTTTTTCAAGTTTTGACCTTAAAAGTTTACAATTAAAATACATAGTAGTTAAATTGTGAAGAAAAAAATTGAAACGAAAAGATGTATTTTTGACGTTTGAAAAAAAAAATTGTTTTTTGTTTTTTTTATGAGATGTCATTTTTATGGTTTGGCAAAAGTAAGCTTTAATGACGAAAAATAAAGTGTTGAAGCTTTAATGTTTGAAAAAAAAGTGATAATGCCAAACCATATTTTTAAATCATGGAGTATGTAAGGATTAGTACCTAAGATAGACGAGGAAGATTTTGAGGCTATAAAGTAGATAGCTAGAATTATTTTGGAATAATAATAAATTCTCATAGAGTGCGTAATCACTATAAAGTATAGGTTATTGTTTGGAAAAGACTGTTAGTACACAGCAAGAACTAGTTGTTTAGATCATATGGTTTGGACTTTTCTTTGTCAGTGGGGACTTGGCCCTAGAATTCTTAGCTCTTGGTAGTAACTGTGTAGTGTGCTTGTTTTTCTATTTTAGTTTTGAAAGAATTAGAAGGCTTATTAAAATTAATCTTAGATCGATGGATTAAGTTAAATAAGTTAAGGAAAGGGTGATGATATAACTAAAAGAAAAAAAACAATGATGACAACTGCAAAAATAAAATAACAATAAAGAAAAACACAAATTTTCCAAAATAAGTTTGGAAAACTGAAAAGAAAATTTTCTTATTCAAACCATGCTTTGGATGGAAAATAGGAATTTTTGTAAAATTAGCAATTAAGTTTTCCAAGTATGGGAAAAAGGTTACGTAAAAGTAGATGGAAGATATGTAATTTTCCACTCCCTACCTATATAAGAAACCAAATTCAGAAAATTAAACTTTTCTATATTACGCAAATTTAAAGTTAATTGGTTGGGTTTGGATGCAAAAACTGGAAGAACTACGCTCTTGCTCTGTAAGAGTATAGGAAAAATTATATTTGATTTTCAAATTATTGCATTCATATAGAAATTATTAGTATACTTAGGATGTGTGCATCATGTTCTCAAAAAGATTTCAAAAAAAAAATTGCATTCGTATAGGCATTCATTACATTTATGTATTCTTATGTTGTATTACACTTTTCACAAGTGCATAAATGGTTGCGAAATTGGATGTACACATGATGGTTGTAAATTATGCGAGGACTTACTTAATTTTACCCTTGCCAAATTTTAGGGACAAAATTTCATAAGGATGGAGAATATAACACCCCTCATTTTTAATTAAACAACAAAATAAAAATCTGTATAATTTTCAGAATTTGGTCACGGAATTAGCGTCGTTGTGTCCGTAGTGATTTTCTGATCAATTTAGAATTATGATTTGCAGAAAACAGAACTAAAACGAAAAGGATATCTTTAATTGAAATTTTAGATCAAACGTGAAAAGAAGATATAAAAGGAACATAAATAAGAATAATAATTACGAATGTTGAGTCTTATGAACAAAATGCTATTAATGTGAGCTGGTAAGACATGCACTTCTCAAGGTGGAGGTCAGGAGTTCGAGTTCCATCAATGTCATGTCTTTAATTTTAAAGGAATGACTAAAGAAATGCATGTTCTAAGAGGAAAATATATATATGTACATCTAAGAAAAATTATATATATATATATATACATGTATGTGTATGTGTTTGTAAATATGTAAATATATGAATGTGAAATTCATAAGTAACCGGCAATTAATCAAAATGGGTAATAAATAAATGTCGGCATAATGCCGTTTGAATTTGGAAAAGAAATGAAGATTGTGCGTAAATATATAAGCATAAATTCAAAAATTGAAATTAAAGTGTAATTTAAGAGTGGAGAGCAATAAATGTAAATAAATGAAAATTAGGCAACAAAATGGCTGCATTTGAGATTTGAATATATATTAAAAGGAAGAAATCGATGAATTGATAGCGTTAATAATAACATTACTTAAGCAGCTATTAACGGACAAAGATTTGAAGAGTTATACCCATACATATGCGCATAAGTTTGAAATTCAAATGTTGATATTCATTATAAATGGAAGAAAATAAATTGCATAAGCAATATTCAGAAAGAAAAATAAATGTTTCAAGCAACATTAAACAAGAAATTAATATTGGTAAAATTAACGTTAATAGCGTAGGTCATGGGTCGACCCAGGCCATAGGTGGGTCGACCCAAGGGTCAACACACCTTAAAGGTAGCTCGACACAGTACTAAGCCATTTAACATTGTATTCTTCCACTTGTACGTCTCAGATTTTATTATATTTAATCTGACATACCAAAATCTCATGTACACCTATAAATAGACTAACAGAGCTTAGCCTCTAACTCATATTTTCTAAGACAATGCCAAGGCACTGCCATTTTCTTTCTTCTCCAAATCTTTCAAAAATTAGAATATTAGTTTTTAGGAATTCTGATTCAAGATTTGAAGACAAAAAATGCAAACTATAACATAGGTGTTCGAATATCTTGTCTACGTGAGGTAAATTCTATGAATCTGAATTATTAAGGTTTCTTTCTTTTCAGCATCAAATTTGTAAATCCGTGGTTATTTCAATACTAGATTCAATTACAAAGACCATGGAATAGAAGATCTAAACCATAATCAAGGATTGGAAAGCAGTCCGGTGAGTGGATTTAAAATTATACCTTTTGGTAATGGTATATCTATCGTTTACATTCCCCATACTTCTTAACATGACAAATAATTGAAATTTGTGGTAATGCGATACAATATATTTCTAAGTACCTTAAGAATGTTGTTATTCTACAAAACTATTCCATTAACCTTCTATTTGGACTGAGAATTACTGTAATACTAAAATTGTGGAATTTACAATAATTATGACTATGTTCTTAAGATTGTTATTCAACGTCAAATTTGGATATGTTGTAAAAAGAATTACAATGAGATTAAGAACAATAAAAAAAAGAATTGATATGTCTAATTTTGTATGGAAAACTTACGGTAATTGAAAATAGTATATGAAAAACAGGAATTTAACATCTAACTCAGAAAATAAAAAGGGGGAAATTAGTAGTGGACTGAGTTAGTTTGGATTGGGGAAAAAAGGACACATTTCCATATTTACCATTATGGTAAAATTAATGAAAACGTAGTTACAAGAAAATGATGGAAAAAGGAATTAGTGTGAAATAAGGGTTCTTTTACCGTACTGCACACTAATCAAACAAAAATATATGTGCACAATGAAAAATAAAAAAGTAACTTGCAACTAGAATCTTAATTAACGTACACTATGGAAATGGATTTTTGTACTAACCACTCTAATGAGGTGTGCGAGATATTTTCCTGAATATATAAGAACATACAAAATGGTAAATAAAGGAAGGTCGCAATTGTAAAAGTCTGGTTAATGTTAAGGAACCTTAGGAAAATGTAACGAACGGGAAATTTAACCAATTATAATTAAATAATTGGAAATGAAATATAATAGGTAGGCTTGTCCTAGGGACAAGTGGATTTATAACATACGTTAAAATTAACGATGGACAAGAGAATTTATTAATAAAGTTTAGTTAAGGGAATTAAGTTAATAAGCAAACCTACAACAACGTTTATGGTAACGGTGTAAGAAAAGAATATAATTAAATGAGAAAAGAATAAAGTAGTTTTATTATTGGTAATAAATAATAAGCAGAAGTTCTCTCCGACGGCATAAGGCTGATTAAAGAAAGTTATAAGCAGCTAATTGTGTGCTAATAAACCAAGTAACTTGAATAAAAGTAAATATGCGTATATTCAAGTTATTAAGCAAACGTGATGAGGTAAAGCAAAAACATAATTAGATACTAGACATAGGATCTAATAACGCGATGACGTGATGAGCTAGAACCAGTCCGTGTGTATGGAGATGAAGAACCCAACAGAGTAGATCGTGGCGGTTTTTTGAGACACCAAAGGAGCACATCCAACTGTTTATTCAACGGGACGGGAGGGAGGCACGTGACTTATACGAGATGTGGTAAGGTTGTAGCGACCCAGATTTATTAAGAAATATTTAATGGATATTAAATATTTAAAATGATTTATTTTAAGAATGAATGATTTGAAATTTATTTAATTTAAGGTTTTAACGTATAATTTGTAATATAATTAAAAACTAACTCACAATAGCGCGGTAATTCATAAAATTAAAATTCGAACTTTAAATGAATGTATAGGATCCAGTATAAATCAGAATTCGTTGAAACAAGAAACGTTCGAATCTATTAAACTATAGTTTTCCAGCGAAAGTGAAAAATCGAGTTTTCATCTTATAGATTGTAAGATATGTCCAAATCAAATTTCCAAAAAGTCGCTATAGAATCGCTTATAAACCATAACGATTTATTAAATAATATAAAAGGATTTTATAATAAATTGAACATTGATTTAGCTTGAAAAGGAAGTATTGAGTTATAAACCCAAGTACGTTTATTTTGGAACTATATGACATCATGTTTGGATATATACGATAATTATAATTCGTTTTTCAAAGAATTTAATTAATTTTGAATTATATTTTATCAATTTAATTGAATGTTGAAAATAACCATTTTGCAAACGATCTCAGATTTCAACGAAACCAATTTTATCGGATCTGAAACGTCAAATTGTTATAAGATTCCAAATTTCGTGCCAATCGGATTTGTTTTGTGACCTGCGTAATTAAAATGTAAATTGATCAATAATTTAATCTCGAACTAGCGCGATTTGAGCAAACAGACTCGGATCTAGACGAAACAAGTTTTATTAGGACCATAATGACAAATCATAGTTGCATGTCAATTTTCACCCCGAACGGAATTCATATTTGCCTATGCAAATTTTTATCTATTAAATTATCACAAATCCGATGAAGTTACCAACATGAAAGTTAGAGTACTCGATAAGGGTTACCTATTGTAAAAAAATTGTGGCCAACGGATGCCAGAGTTGATCGGAATCTGGCCCAAGGCATAGGGATATGGGATTCGGTTTTTGTCGTTTTGCGTGCTAACGAAGAAGAATTGGCCAAAGTCACCAACTATGAAGTTATAGAGGGGAAAGAGGGCTACAACTTTGTAGTTGGGCGTTCGGCTTGAAAGTGGTCGTGATGGCCGCAGTTCTGACATGATCGGACGGTTTTTAGTGTAATTTTCATATTTCACGTTTTTTGAGGTGAAGGAGGCGTTTTTGGAAAGTGTCCGACTGGAAAGTTGCTCAGAATGTCAAGACGGTTTGGCGATGAAGTTTAGTGACCATTAAAGGTCGGAGGCAACCCGTGGAGCCAGAAACGTGATTTCAGGTTTTGGGTTGATTTCCGACGAAAGTTGACAAGTGGGGCCCGCTGCTGGGGGCGTGGGACATGCTCGGTCAGGTGAAGGTGCTGTTGGTCGGGGTTCGGCCGCTGGTGGCTCGGTTGCTGCGGTGCAAGAACCGATGAAGTGGGGAAGAAGTTGAATAGTTAAGTTGATTATTTAATTAAATTAATTAATCTGTTTAAAGTTCAATCGATTATATCTTGCTCATATAAATTCGAATTGGACGAAACATGATTCGTTGGAATCACGGAGTTGAGAGCTTCACGACAAAACTGATTTGGATAGATTTGGAGCATATTTGATTTTTGGGTTAAATTAAACTCATGTTTAATTTAATTTAAAAAGGAATCGATAAGCGATCAATGTGAGAACTCCTGAACTATTTTGAAAAGTTACTATAATCTTATATGATTATATATTGATTGCTTGTGGTTGCCATGATTGTTTCCTGGATGATGGTTGTTTATTACAGTTATTTATTTATCGTTTATGTATATTTAAGCGGTAACAATTATAACGCTCATCTTATGACTGTAGTTTGATGGATGATATATGTCGTGGTTGTTATTATAATTGTTCACAAAATTCACACCATGAATTTGAAATAATTTGGGAATCGATTGAGTCGAGTTTCATTGAAATATTAAATGAATATATTTTCATTTAAGTGAAATAAGAAGTAAAAAGGGAAATTGGATTTTTATATCTGAAATAATTTGGAAATGAAGTTAAGACGGTTTCAAACAACTATTGAAATTGTTGAAATGAATTTGAAAGATTTTTGAATTAGAAATGAACTGTTCTAATTTAATATTAATTTTGAATAGTAAATTCAAAAGTGAATTCGAGTTAAATATATAAATAACGTTTTTAACTCAAATGGATTATCCCAATGATCAAAAAATTTTGGATCTCTAAAGATATAATTTTGAAATATATTATTATTTTAATATTATAATAATATAGAATATTTAATTATTGGTTTACAATTGAATTTGAAGTTAGAATCATTTTTAAAACGAGTTTATAAACGTTTTATAAAATACGATTGGATTGAATCAAATGAGTTTTTTTTTAAATAATAATATGTTTGAATAGGACGTGTCACGCAACAACAGTTTGCAAATTTAAACCTTTGACTTCAAATTGACATACCAGGAGATCTGACCGTCGGATTTCCCTTAAAGTAAAAACATTTGGTTTGAAATGAAAAGAGCTTTCAAATGACATGTAAATTTTTAAAATCCAACGATTAGATTTTGAGATAAGTTCAAATTAAATTTGAAGAAAAACAACGCTAATGCCGTTAGTGACCCAACGCTGATGAAATGAGTTATTTTTGAATTGTTAAAAATATGAAAAAATTATGTTAAACCAAAATTAATGATTTCAAAGTGATTTGGAAAATAAATATGAAGTTTCCAACTATATTTCATTTTTTGTGCTTTCAGCCTAACTTGCTGAATACTGTAAAACGACATTTTAGGAATTTAAGTTAAATGAATTAAAGATTTTCAAATATTGGTTTATTGGATTTGAAAGATGAGTTTTGAGAAAAAATTTAATTAAGACTGATTGGAATCTGAATTTGGATAGAAATGATCTTTGGATATTTGGTATTGATTACTGTTGTGTAAACATTTACTATTTGAGGAACGAAGATGTTTACATTGTTATTCCACTTATAGTGTTCATTGATTACGAGAATTGGTGTTGAATATAAGTGGATGTAAATTCTATTTAAATCTTATATTTGATATCAATTGGTTTAGGGTTTGTTGTGAATGGTGTCTTCAATAACACTGTTCATTAACCCAGTTAAAGATGAAGTTATGGAATAAATCTTTTAATAAAGATTAATGAAGTTTTCCAAAGTGAAGTTTTTCCAATTAATAAATTAAATTGGAAGTTAATGGAAATCGATTAGTGATAATCGATATGGGTTCCTGTGGATGAAGACCTTTACTATTTAAGGAATTTAAAAGGCTTTGCCTTTATTCCGCTTACAATATTAGTCAGATACGGAATTTATATCGATTATAAACTGATATGATTTCCATGAAGATTTCATTTAAAATGAAAGTGTGATTTTGGGTTCATCATGGACGATGTTTTAAAATAACATTTGTTCTTTAACCCATGTAAAGGGAAAGATGATTTTCCAAGATTTGTTGAAGTGAAATCTTTATTTAACTTGACTATGAAGATTTAATGAAAAAAGATAAGTGTGTTTTTGCGTAAAGATAAAATTGAATATTGAATAAGATTTTGGGTAAGATTGAATATTGAATAAGATTTTGGGATAAATATGTTTACCCGTAAAGATAATCGAAATCCTAGACTTGATTTGAAATAAAATAAGGTAATCAAACTTACCAAATTACAAGGGGTATTAGATATGGAGTACCCAGTTTTGCTCCATGGATGAATAAGATGGGGATGGGGTAATGATTTGAGAAATTACCTCTTTGCAAGATTTAATAATCTTGATAAAGCGAAGAAACTCGATTTGAGTTAAGTTTGTGAAATGAGATTTCATAATCACCTAAAATGATTTCCAAGGAATGATTTAAACAAGAATTTAAATGATGTAAATCTTTGATAATATTTAAGGGAGTAATTCCAAACGTAAATAATGATTTGAGTAAATGAATATTCCGAAATGGAATGAGACTCATGATATTTTATATATCATTTATGGTTTGTAAAGATGTGCTAGCTATTCAGAAAGACCGGGTTTCGACCCATTCTGAATAACTATATGACGAGAATTGAAGATACTTGAAGACGGTTGTAACAACTAAAAAATTTACAATTTGAATTCATGGGTAAATTTTAAATATCGAAGTGATGAGTTGCAACTAAAATAATTTTCTTTTAAAAATAAAGAGTGATAGTGAAATAGTTTTTACAACTAGTGTACAAAAATATTTAATTCGATGTGAAATTGAAAAGGTAACTGGAAGTCGTTTGTAAAATTCTCAACCTTTCACAAACTAAAAGTTATCCGAAAGGTCATGATGCCCTCGTGCATGCTAACACATTATATAAAGTTAGCATTGGTGGTTAAGCGTGAATATACGTATTCATGTAAGGTAAAATAAATTTAAAATAAGAAGCTTATCATGTAAGCTAAAAGATATAAACTTAAAATAAGAAGCTTATCATGTAAGCTAAAAGATATAAATTTAAAATAAGAAGCTTATCATGTAAGCTAAAAGATATAAACTTAAAATAAGTAGCTTATCATGTAAGCTAAAAGATATAAATTTAAAATAAGAAGCTTACCATGTAAGCTTAAAAAAAGGAAAAAAAGAGATAAGGACACATAACCCTCTTAGGTGTCCATATGTATAAACATTTTAGGACACCTAAGTAGGCATGTGTCATTATCTTATGGTTTGCATAAATGATGATGGACAAGTGTCTTAAGAAAGAACAATGATAGAATTTCAGTGGCTTCTCTTAAAAGTCTAAGTGTTAGTTACTTCTCTAAAAAGTCTAGTCATACCTTAGTAGCTTCTCTTAGAAGCCAAATTTTAGTGGCTTCTCTTAGAAGCCTAAGTATTAGTAACTTCTCTTAGAAGTCTAGTCATGCCTTAGTGGCTTCTCTTAGAAGCCTAAGTATTAATAGCTTCTATTTGAAGCTTATTTTTAGTGGCTTCTCAAAGAAGCTTTGGTTCGCCTATATATATGGCGTTCATTTGTAAAGGGAAAAGCTAACTTCTTATGTACAAAGAAAATATGTTGTTGAGTTTTTGTTTACAAAGATAAGTAGTTCAAAGAAAAATCGATAATGTGGTCGAAAGCAGTTTTGTCGATAAAGGACGTTTTACTTATTAAAACTTGTTGGAACATCATGTGCATGTAGTAACAATAGAAGAACACATATATGTGTATGTACATAGCATATAAATAAAATACAAATGGGATATGTGTACATATTCTAGAATATGAAAAATGGCTTAAAATGATAGGGACACGTGTCATCAAATGAATGGAACACATGTCTTGGAATTAAATAAGATAAAGACACATAAACATATTAGGTGTTCACGTGTAGAAACATCTAAAGACAACTAAGGAGGCACGTGTCTTCATCCTAAAGCTTGCATGAAGATAAGGAGAACAAGTGTCCAAAACTAAATTTCCTAACTAGCCTTGAAAACTACTATATAAAGGGTGGAAATGTTCATTTTACATGATGCATTCACAAAAGAAAAACAAAATTAAGACAAAGAGTAGAAGTTTGGGAAAAGCCTAGAGGATAAATACAAGATAAAGATACAAGTATAAGGTGAGAAAATATATTTAAATTTATGTATTCATTTCATATTTTGAAGAAAAGTTGTGAAAATTACGAAGAAAATGATAAAACCCGAATCACTGAAAACAACGTTCGGTATTTTGGGAATAACTTTACAAATCTGGATGAAATCTCGATTCTCTTATCAATCCGGAAAGCTAATTCAAAGGGCTACAACTTTCACTTGTATCACTTTTTCTAATTCGATCGTTTGGGTACCTGAAAACCAGACGCAAGATAGGTAAAAATCAGCCCGAAATGGACATGATAAAATGCCTCATGATATTTGATTTTATATATTAAATTGATAAACGATTTTGAGATTTTTCTTTTATGATATTTAAATATACTAAGAGAGCTTCTTACTGTAGAAACAATTTTTATCATAGAGAAATAGCATCAAACATTTTGCCAAAAAACTGGCTGAAAATATGAATTTTAGAACTTTTTGTAGCGTTTTAAAATGTTATCTTTCTTTGAATTGGTTATGAAGCATAATAAGCTACCCATAACTTTTCATAACATCCCAGAAAACGCTGTATTAAACTGTTTCTAGTCTAAAATCATTATAAACCACACAGAACTTATGGTAACATTTCTGGAAATATTGTCTTATAGTTGAAAGTTTAAACGAGGTTTGAATAGTGTTTAACCAAGGTATGAATAGTATGTAAACGAGGTATGAATGTTGTTTAATCGAGGTATGAATAGTGTGTGTCTAAACGAGGTTTGAATAGTGTTTAAACGAGGTATGAATAGTCTAAACGAGGTTTGAATAGTGTTTAATCGAGGTATGAATAGTGTGTAAATGAGGTATGAATACTGTTTAATCGAGGTATAAATAGTGTGTGTGTGTGTGTAAACGAGGTATGATTAGTGTTTAAACGAGGTATGAATGGTATCGAACTTGACTATTTCAGTTCAATCTTTGAAGATCTCTCCAAACATATATTAGAGGGATATAAAGGTGGTTTGAGATTAGTATGTAAAATAAAAGATGTTTATCTTATGAAAGGAAGTTTTACAGGTGATATCTTTTAAACCGAATATTAGTAGAGTATTTCTTCTTGATATAAAAAGTATTTTTGGAAGTAATTATTTTTAAATGTTTGGTGTAAAGAAGAACTACATTGGGTTGATCCTTTATCTAATTACTTACCCAATTAGATATAGGTACGTAGGCAATCATAAGGGGGTAGTGATGCAGCTGCTTTTTTAATAAAATATATTTTTGTTATTACTTGTTATGTGTTGGTGCATCTTTCATGTGTTATCATTTAAGCCATGCTAACATGTTTATCGAGTGTACAGGAATGAATATCAATGTCCATCTCATCGGAGTTGCACAATGATAGATGTATGGTAATTGTGTTTAGTTCATATTTAAGCACAAATGGTTAATTAGATAAGTGGTATTTATTAAAAATTTATCCAGAGCATTTAGTGATGTTGTATATTTATCAAATAAAATAGTAACTATCATTGTTTGTTTTGCAAGGATGGATTTTCGGCAATTTTTACTGGTTCGAAATTCCGGGGCGTTACAAAGTGGTATCAGAGCTTAGGTTAGGTGCCTAAATAAAATATCACCTAAGATTAGAATACAATCTTAGAAATTTTGAAATGAAGCAACTTAATATGATAAATAAATCTGGATAGGGTAAGGCACCATACCTCCGACCAGGGTTATGGGTTGTATTTATTCTGTACATCTAGCTTTTATTTAGTGTTTATACTAAGGAGAAAAAATGATTCATTATCAAGCACCACATAGAGGGGTTTAACAAAATTGTAAGTACATAAGATAAGTTATAAAGTAACGAAGGAGGAATGCAGTGGCTTGCAAAGGAAGGAATATAGCAGCCTGAAATGAATGCAGTGGAGTGGCTTCGAAGGGATATGAAATAACAACTTGAAGGAATTAAATGATCTTGGGCAAACAAAATTGAAGAAGACAAGGAGGAGTAAATTGAATACTGCATTCATGCAAAACCGAAGTTATAGCCAATAATCCTTCCCAATCCATACATCCTCTGGCTTTGGTTCGTCTACATACCCCCTCTCTCAACGGTGAACCAAAGTTATAAATATCGATAACTCCTTTGCCCATGTCCCGCAACAAAGTTGTTTAGGCTATGAAAATTGGCAAAAATGTCAAGAACAGCCTTTTACAACGTTCCTGAAATGTTTTTATATCCCCTGGTTTAATTATGCGTTCATCTGATGTGAAGAGCTAAAAAAACTGGCTTTCACAGCGTTTCTGCCCTTTTTACAGCGTTTCAGAAGTGTTGTCGTAGCTCAGGTGCGACCGAAACCCATGCGCGACCGACCACAACATTTCACGAATGTTGTCGTAGGTGCGGCCGAATCCCATGCACGACCAACCACAACATTTCACAAATGTTGTCATAGGTGCGACCGAAACCCATGCGTGACCGACCACAGCTTTCAGTAATGCTGTCGTCGGTGTGACCGACCACAGCATTTCACAAGTGTTATCGTAGGTGCGACCGATCTCATTTCCTCCATACATTCCAGCAAGCAATCTTCGCCGCACGACAGTGTTTTCAACCACTCTAATCTTCCTATGCAGCCACAAAACATCCCAAACAGTAATAGCAACATATAGAATCAACCATAAACATCCAAACATAGATTTAATATGTAATTATGGATCAAACATAACCAAAACCATGATTTTCCCCTTAATCCCCTTAACCATGTTTTAACTATAGAATTAGCAAACTTAATCCAAATTAACCCAAATTTTCACTAGTGACATAAAAATAATATTTTACACTTTCTACATATTTTTCCATATTTTTATGATGCATAATTTCACTAATTATCACTAATCACCCCGAATTAGCCGTAATTAGTGAATAAAAGTGCAAATCACTCACGTTAGCCATAAATAAATTATAGATCTGAAACTCTAACTGATTTGGCATGGATCCCAATGTATTCCAGTAGATTTATCTCGATTTCTATGCTAATCTGCTTTAATTTGATGTAGATTTGGCTAATATGTGATTAGAAAGTGATTAAAAATGAATTTAGTAGGTGGAGGCCATTGTTAGTGTTGAATAAATGAAAGTGGCGGCTGAGAAAAATGAAATGAGATGGTTTCCTAACTCATTTTAGCCTTCCCATAACCCTAGTCCCGAAATGGGTTATGGGCCCATCCACTAATTACCCTGTTAAGCTCATTTAAACACTTTTTCACCTTTTAAACCTTGTTTTAGCCATATCTCCCAAACGGTAAGTCTGTTTGATCAATGTGACCACTCTATGGAAAGGTAAACCATCATCTAAATTCAATGGAGGTGGTTTCAAGTCAAAACTCATTACCAATCAAAAGTTATAGGCAAAATAAGACTCACTAGGGGAAAAACGGTCATTTAAAACTCGGCAAAAATCGTGAACATGGGAAATGACCCCAATAATCGTTCTCCAAAGTTACATGACCATAGACTTCGTATAAAAATGAAATAAATATTCTACGATTCTCCGATGCGTAGAATGCGGGTCGTTACACTCTCTCCCCCTTAAGAAGTTTCGCCCCCGAAATTCCTTAACTAAGAAAACAGCCAAAAGGTCCTGCATGCCTATCAACCATTTGCAACAATCAAACATACATAATAAACACAACAAGCCTATCCTATCATGCAGAATAACTACATCACGATTTAAACCTTACCAGGTAAAGTGCTCTGGATATGACTTCCTTATGTTCTCCTCGGTTTCCCAAGTGCAGTCACTCTCGTTATCACCCTATTGGACCTTAACCAGGTTCACCATCTTCCTCCGAAGTTGCTTCGTATCGTATCCGACAATACAAGTCGGTCTGCGGCTTTCAACTGCCTCAGGTTTTACCTCGATATCATCCATCTGATCGGGTGAGATAGTCATACCAGAATCGTGCACGAACTTCCTTAACTGAGAAACATGCAATACGTTGTGCACTCCCATCATCTTGTCAAGCAATCCAACTTTATATGCTAAATTCCGAACTTGTTCGAGAACTGGGAATGGACCAACAAACCTTGGTGTCAATTTACCTCTCCTACCAAATCGAATCACATTCTTCAACGGAGAAATCTTAACGAATACCAAGTCGCCAACGGAGAATTTCAAATCCCTTCGTCTTTTATCAACATAACTCTTTTGCCTATCTTAGGCAGCCTTCATTCGCTGTTGAATAACCTTTATCTTATCTGAAGTTTCTCTTATTACATCTGGCCCAAGCACAAACTTTTCACCAGTTTCCAGCTAATATGATGGTGAGTTGCACGGTCTTCCGTACAAAGCTTCAAATGGAGCCATACCAATACTGGACTGATAACTACTATTATATGCAAACTCAACCAGATGCAAATGGTCATCCCATGAACCTCCAAAATCCAATATACAAGCTCTCAAGAGATCCTCTAATACACGGTTCACCCTCTCTGTTTGACCGTCGGTTTGAGGATGCTACGCGGTACTAAGATGTAATTCTGATCCCAAAGCCTCTTATAAGCTCTTCCAAAACCCACTAGTGAATAATGGATCTCGTTCACTCATAATACCTTTAGGTACTCCATGAATTCTCACTACCCACTTCATACACAGTTCTGCTAACTTAGTTGTCGTTCCATTTGACTTGACCAGTATAAACCTTGCACTCCTGGTCAATTGATCCATAATCACCTAAATACTATCCTGACCCGATCTAGTACTTAGTAAACCATCAATGAAAACCATTGAGATTTGTTCCCATTTCCATTCAGGGATTTCTAATAGGTTAGGATCGTCTCTCTGACTGGAACCAATCCGTTCATCAAAGTCGATATGATCGTCAAACTTTTTAACATCTCTGGATCTAATCCATACTTAAGTCTAAAATCATATCCCACGATATAATCTACTTGTTTCCATTCAAAAAACATAGCATCTAAACTGGCCTGTCTCCTACTCAATGCATCAGCTATCGCACCTAGTCTGGTACCACAGGCATCCATTTATATCGTCATCTCTTCATTCCCCATCGTCAGAATCCTACAGGTGATAGTATACTCAAAAAAAGAAAAATAGGAACAAACATAGCAACCATAGCATCCATCAAACAAGTCCTATCCATCATCTTCTAGAGTCATGAATACATCGACACCCATATGAATGGTCCAACCAATCTCAAGGGCTAATGGAAGCCCCGGCTCCAAATGGACTACTACACGTCTAACGTACGTTTATCCTCCAAGGATAATGTGACGACCGCCCACATCCCCCGCACTATACAAGAGGAATAATGTGCTGAAAGTTATGCCAGGCAGCTATGGACGATCATCAATGTATGGTAGATAAACGAAATCTGTCGTAAACTCACAGCGCAAGGATAAATATAATAAAACATATACAATAGGTAATGATAGTGAAGCAGAAAACACTAAACATTCATGACAACTAGAAAGTATTCCCATACACGGGATAACAATAGTAGTGTTTGTACAATCTGCCTCACTACAACACTCAAAAAAATAGAACACAGTGAAAAAAATACTAAATAGTAGTAAAAATAGTAAGCCAGCCTCCTGCGCGCCTCCGAACAGCAACACCGTCCTCACTTAAGCAACCTGTTACCTGCTACTTAGTCTACCCATCCAACAATCGGATGAATAGCCCAAGGTAATAAGAGGAACATAAAACCTTGAGTCAGACAACAGTCTTAGTGAGCGATAAAACAGCTAACAAACTTCAACAATAAAGTATATGAGAAGGGATAGATAAGCATATTAATCTACCCACGACACCAGAGAAGAACTCAACCTTATCTTCCCCACATCGGACAGTGATAGCCTTTACTATAAACAATTCAATCATTCATCCATGGAAACCAAAACACTCATTCAATCACGGAAAGCACTCATAACATCCAAAATATATATCTCATGTAGACCATCCTAATCGAATTCAACATCCCTTAAGTACAAGCCCCAGAGGCCTAAACCAATTTCAGACAAGCACCCATGAAACATCTCCTTCGACTTTGGACAACCTATATGAGATGGTACAAACAGAACAACCAATCATTCATGACTGACTCTGGCTATCACCCCCAATCTTGCTTTGAAACCATCGTTAATCGTATGACGGACAACCTTGCCAAATGTCAAGGGATAATGGTAACCCAAGTTCTAGCATAAACTCCATATGTCCAACCTTGACAACTAGGCCTTTCAACGATACCCAAGGTACTCGACCTACAATCGGTATTTTGGGTGCCCCCATCGTACCCCTGCTTTGAGTCTACTAGAACTTACGACAACAATAATCTCTCGGCCTTCAATATCTCTAGTCGCCTAACCTTGACGACTATTTACTGCTCAAGTGACCTTCTTGAGCAACCATTATCCACCAACTCACGACCTTTGAGTTGTCTGCCTATTCATTACTTTTCACCGATCAACGAACGTATCACATCACTTCAAACATCCCCTTCTGGACTCTTGTCGAAGCCACCACCATCGTTGAACCAATAACATCTTTATAAGGTTCAAAGCAATCCATAACATTATTTCAGCACTTCCTGGCTTCCCGATTAAATTTACTTTGAAGTCACACCATCACCAGAAATGTCCGGGTCACTTTAGTCCGAATCACTTTTGGCTGAGCTAATTCTAGCTGAGCCAATTCTGCCTGATCCAACTTCTGCCCGATCCAACTTCTGCCCGTGCCAACTTCTGCCCGAGCCAACTTCTGCCCGATCCAACTTCAGGCCGAGCCAACTTCTGCCCGATCCAACTTCAGGCCGAGCCAACTTCTGCGCGAGCCAACTTCTGCCTGAGCCAAGTTCTGCCAGATCCAACTTCTGCCTGAGCCAAGTTCTTCCCGATCCAACTTCTGCCCGATCCAACTTCTGGTGGAGCCAACTTCTACCTGATCCAACTTCTGCCCGATCCAACTTCTGGCTGAGCCAACTTCTACCGGATCCAACTTCTAGCTGAGCCAACTTCGGCCCGATCCAACTTCTGCCTGATCTAACTTCTGACCGAGCCAACTTCTGCCTGATCCAACTTCTGCCCGATCCAACTTCTACCCAAGTCAACTTCTGCCCGAGCCAACTTCTGGATAGTGCAATTCAACTCCGATTTCGACCAAAACTTCGCCAAAAGACGAATCCGACGAAACCAACTCAACGAAAATCATCAAACACAATCATATACATATCATAACATTACTAATCACATGAATATGACGGTTTCCACAAAAATGATGTAAATCTCACCAAAAACCATTAAAATGATCATATGATCAAAATGAGAGATCTAACTAACATAAACATGTAAAATGACATGAAATTAACGAGTAAAACTTGTTAGATTAGATCATAGGGTGATGCATACGAAAATGAACATGTAATAGTGTAAATCTATGGTAAAAATTCAAATTTGATGAGAAACATGTACAAACACTCATATACTTCATTGCATTCATGTGAGAGATGTAAATCACTCACCGATTCTCCAAAACAAGCTGAAATGATAGAATTATGAATTCGAACAGCGAATACTTCGAACCAAGCTCCTTGATCCCATGAATTTGCCCTTGGAACGATGTAGATCTAGCCTCGAATGGTGTAGATCTTCGATTTCCCTCATTGGATTTGGATTTTTAATGGTGGAAAGGTGTTAAAGGAAGAAGAAGCATAAGGTCTCCAAATGAGAGAATGAGAGAAGTAACTTATTCTCCATACCCCTCACCCTCTATTTATAGTTTCCACCAACCCACTAATGGGCCTCCCCAATTCATCCCATTAGGCTCTCCAAACCTGAACAACCAACTGAAAACCCTAAAATAGCGATTTCTCCCAAACTGCTGAGCCAAATCCTTAATGTAACCACTCTACGGAAAGGCAATCATCAATTCCTTTCCAATGATGCAGGTCTCACCATTTGATTCGAACTGAGTCAAAAGTTATGCCCTGTACAAGACCGACAGTGGCAAAATGGTCACAAACAAAATCGGTAAAAAATTATGGACATGTCTCACATCCCCATAAGCAACATATTAAAATATGAGAATGATCTGACCCTCGGTGAATAAAATAAAAATATCTTACGATCTTCCGATACGTAAAATGCGGGCTATTACATTCTTCCCCCTTAAGAATTTCGCCCCCGAAATTCCAAGTAAACATAAGCAACTACAACAATTTCCGCATGCCTATCATCCTTGAGAAGCCAATTCTATAACCCAAACGAGCAAACAACAAGCCATGCATCCATAGCCTTATCCTAGCACGCGGAATTCTATCAAACAACCCTAAAATAACAACAATATCAACAAGTAACAATAATGACGACAAGTAATAATGATGTGATGATGATACGATATCAATGGGTTCTATGGACGAAGAATTTTGGATGGGTCTTCCTTATACTCTCCTTCGTCCCCCACGTACCATCGTCGCCATCTCCACTCCATTATAACTTAACTAAATAAAACGCCCTCTCCCTAAGTTGTTTCGTGTTATTCTCCATAACACGAAGCGGCTTATAAAGTTTCGTAACTGCAAACTGAACTACAAGGTTGACGTACTACTCCGAATGTACTACCACATCCGGACCATGCAAATATTTTCGTAAAAACGACTCACAGAATATTGTGCACACTCTACATCGCTCGCGTAAAATCACTTTATACGCGAGCTTTCGGATTTGCTCGTCTATCAGAACCGGTCCAACAACCCATAGCACTTAAGCTACCCACCACAACGTTTAGAAGCGTTGCTGAAAAATCCTCCAACATGATCGACCCATTTCCTGGCTTGGTTCTAGGTAGTCCAATGATAAAATCCATCGATACTTGCTTCCGCTTCCACGTAGGAACTTCTAATGGCTGAAGCAACCCACTCGGCTTCTTCTATTCAGCTTTAACCAACTGACAATTTATGCACTTGGAAATGAACTTTCCAATATATGCTTCATCCCTTCCCAGTAGTAGTTTCACTTCATATCTTGATTCATTTTATTACCACCGGGATGAATCGTCAAGTTCGAGTGATGACATTCTCTCAGAACCTCATCTTTCAATCCGTCAATATCAGGAATAACTAATCGCCCATGCTTTCAAAGCCAACCTTCTCGATCGACTTCGAACTCTTTGTCTTTCGGTTCCAGCTTCGGGATAAACTCGACAAGCTTTGCATCTTGCCTTTTGGCTATCACCAATCCTTTCGATGAGAGTAGGTCTTATCGATAAGCTTGCCAACATTTCATGTTCTAACTCGCACTTTGGCCTGAAATCAAACCTTGCCAAATACTCAAGGCTCTTACGTTCCGAAAACATCACTCCTAAACTTGCGTGTCTTCGACTCAATGCATCTGCAACTGCGTTACCTTTACCAGGAGTATAGGCTATATTCAAAATCATACGATGCCAGAAACTCCAACCATCGTTGCTGCCGAAGATTCAAATCCTTCGGGGAGAAAAGATACTTTAACGACTTGTGATCCGTGAACAACTCGAATCTAACTCCCAATAGGTAATGTCTCCACATCTTCAGAGCAAACAAAATCGCCACCAACTCTAAATCATGAATTGGGCAATTTCTCTCATGCAGCTTCAGCTGTCGACTCGCATATGCCACAACCTTATCCTTCCGCATTAGCACTGCTCCAAGTCCAGTACCACATGCATCAGTGTATACCACCATCTCTTCATTCCCACTCGGAATGGTTAACACAGGAGTACTCGTTAGTCTCTCTTTTAGGATTCCGAATGCTTGTTCACACTTCATATTCCATGTGAACACTTGGTTCTTATTCGTAAATCCTGTTAACGGTGCAGCCATCTTGGAGAAATCCTTGATAAACCTTCAGTAATATCCTGCCAACCCAAGGAAACTCCGAATATCTGTTGCATTCTTAGGTCTATCCCAATCCTGGATTGCTGCCACTTTAGCGGGGTCAACCGCAATCCCATTTCCAAAAACAACATAACCTAAGGACCTCACTTTATCCTTCTAGAAGTGACACTTCGAGAACTTAGCTTTCAACTGATGCTTTCGCAAGATCTCTAACACAACTCTCAAGTGCGTCTTGTGCTCTTCCTCATTCCGAGAGTAAACCACAAACACAAACACAAACATGAACTTGTTCAACTGATCTCTGAAAACCCTATTCGTAAGATCCACAAAATACGCTGGCACGTTAGTCAACCCGAATGGCATCACCAAACATTCAAAGAATCCCGATGGTGTCCTAAAAGCAGTCTTTGGTACACTATCCTTGGCCACCCTCAATTGGTGAAATCCCGTTGCCAAACCCATTTGAGAAAACACTTTGACTTCGTGAAGCCGATCGAACAAGTCATCAATCCATGGCAACAGATACTTATTCTTCTTAGTGACCTTGTTCAGTTCACGACAGTCCACACACAATCTTAACGAGCCATCTGCCTTGGTTGCAAACACGAGTGGTGCAACCCATTTGGAAACACTTCTACGAATGAATCCCTTTTCCCAAAAGGTCACAAATCTGCACCTCTAACTCTGGTTGTTCCTTAGGTGTCATCAGCCTAAGAGGCATAACGATTGGTCTAACACCCTCGACCAAATCAATCGTAAACTCGATCTCTTGATGTAGCGGCAACCTTGTAACATCATCAAAGACATCTTTATACTCCTTAGCGATCAGCACAGATGACAAGTCTTCTTGTGGAATTACAAGAGAATATAACAACTTATAAGAACACCATCTTCGGGTTACCCCGAATCAACACCTCCCGCCCTTCCACATCCCCGACCGTCATCTTAAGCTTTTCACAACTTACTTTTGTTGCATATCTCTTGGGCCAATCCATGCCCAAGATGATTTCAAACCCAGCGAAAGTTACAACTAAGAAACCACTCATAAGTGAGCATTCATGATCAACAATACTAGATCCACAAAGCTTGCATAAAGTAGATGAACCCATACTAGATCAATTACAACTAAAGGCCTATTACAACGTCAAGTCCTGAACCCATTCAACATACAATCTTATTATAGGTAAAAGACGACGATTCTCTAGTACCAAATAGAACTCAAACAACTTCATTGGTTGGAAGCACATCCAGACAACAACTTCTCCTAGTTCTCTTAAGGAATACAATAGGAAATTGGAATAGCTTCCACAACACATGCTTCCTCCGGTTGCCTATTCTTTGGAAGGTCCGGACAGTCTTTCTTCTTATGTCCAGGGTTGCTGCATTCAAAGCACTTCCTTTTGGTTTTCGGCTTCTCACAATCGTTGGCATAATGACCCTCCATTTGACAATTAAAGCAAATGACATTCTTCTTAAATCTCTTCTTCTTGCTTTTCTTCTTATCAGCACTGGGGCCAATAAAGGTTTCTTCATATGTAGGAGAATATTCCCTCTGACGCTTAATCGAATCCCTTTTGGGTACTTGCACAGGAACACCACGCTCTACTGATGCTTCTGGAACGGGCCTCCTTATCATGGCTACAACCATCATGGCCGCCCCAAACATAACTAGATACTCCGGTGCAACAGCTAAAGCTCCCAATTGGCTTCCATCTCCTACTCTTCCGGTCTTAGACTCATGTCTAAAGGTTTGACGACTCATTCTAAATCTAAAATAGAATGATTAGTCCACTTAAAAGATAAACTGCTAAAGGAAAACAATCGCTACTACTATATATGCTTATATATATAGTAAACATCCAACTGAAATCTACAAGTACGTCTCTCATACGTAATTACATCTTCTAACTTTGGCCACAATCGTTGACCAAAGCTCTGATACCAAATGTGACGACCGCCCACATCCCCCGCACTATACAAGAGGAATAATGCGCTGAAAGATGTGCCAGACAGCTATGGACGATCATCAAGGTATGGTAGATAAACGAAATCTGTCGTAAACTCACATCGCAAGGATAAAATATAATAGAATATATAAAACAGGTAATGATAGTAAAGTAGAAAACATTAAACTTTCACGACAACTAGAAAGTATTCCCATACACGTGGATAACAATAGTAGTGTTTGTACAATTTGCCTCACTACAACACTCATAAAAATAGTACACGACGGAAACAAATACTAAATAGTAGTAAAAATAGTATGCCAGCCTCCTGCTTGCCTCCGAACAGCAACACAGTCCTCGCTTAAGCTACCTGTTACCTGCTACTTATTCTGTCCATCCAACAATCGGATGAACAACCCAAGGTAATAAGAGGAAACATAAAACCTTGAGTCAGACAACAGTCTCAGTGAGCGATAAAACACATAACAAACTTCAACAATAAAGTATATAAGAAGGGATAAATAAGCATACTAATATACCCATGACATCAGAGAAGAACTCAACCTTATCTTCCCCACATCGGACAGTGATAGCCTTTACTATAAACAATTCAATCATTCATCCATGGAAACCAAAACACCCATTCAATCACGGAAAGCACTCATGACATTCAGATTATATATATCTCATGTAGACCATCCTAATCGAATTCAACATCCCTTAAGTACAAGCCCCAGAGGCCTAAATCAATACCATACAAGCACCCATGAAACATCTCCTTCGACTTTGGACAACCTACATGAGACGGTACAAACAGAACAACCAATCATCCATGATTGACTCTGGCTATCACCACCAATCCTTCTTTGAAACCATCGTTAATCGTATGACGACCAACCTTGCCAAAGGTCAAGGGCTAATGGTAACCCCAGTTCTAGCATAAACTCCATATGTCCAACCTTGGCAACTAGGCCTTTCAACGATACCCAAGGTACTCGACCTACAATCGGTCTTTTGGGTGCCCCCATCGTACCCCTGCTTTGAGCCTGCTAGAACTTACGACAATGATAATCTCTCGGCCTTCAATATCTCTAGTCGTCCAACCTTGATGGCTATTTAGTGCTTAAGCGACCTTATCGAGAAACCATTATCCACCAACTCATGACGTTTGAGTTGTCTTCCTATTCGTTGCTTTTCACCGATCAACGAACGTATCACATCACTTCGAACATCCCCTTCCGGACTCTTGTCGAAGCCACCACCATCGTTGAACCAACCAACATCTTTATAAGGTTCAAAGCAATCCATAGCATTATTTCAGCACTTCAAGACTTCCCGATTAAATTTACTTTGAAGTCACACCATCACTGGAAATGTCCGGGTCACTTTATTTCAAATCACTTCTGGCTGAGCCAATTCTGCCCGATCCAACTTCTGCCCGAGCTAACTTCTACCTGAGCCAACTTCTGCTCGATCCAGCTTCTGCCCGATCCAACTTCTGCCTAAGCCAACTTCTTCCCGATCCAACTTCTGCCCGAGCCAACTTCTGCCCGATCCAACTTCTGCCCGAGCCAACTTCTGCCTGATCCCACTTCTGGCGGAGCCAACATCTACCCGATCCAACTTCTGGCTGAGCCAACTTCTGGCCGAGCCAACTTCTGGCTGAGCCAACTTCTCCCCGATCCAACTTCTGGTTGAGCCAACTTCTGCCCGAGCCAACTTCTGCCCGATCCAACTTCTGGTCGATCCAACTTCTGCCCGATCCAACTTCTGGTCGATCCAACTTCTGCCTGATCCAACTCTGCCCGAGCCAACTTCTGCCCGATCCAACTTTTGCCCGAGCCAACTTCTGGATAATGCAATTCAACTCCGATTTCGACCAAAACTTCACCAAACGACGAATCCGACGAAACCAACTCAACCAAAATCATCAAACACAATCATATACATATCATAACATTACTAGTCACACGAATATGATGATTTCCACAAAAATGATGTAAATCTCACCAAAAACCATTAGAATGAACATATGATCAAAATGAGAGATCTAACTAACATAAACATGTAAAATGACATGAAATTAACGAGTAAAACTTGTTAGATTAGATCATAGGGTTATGCATATGAAAATGAACATGTAATAGTGTAAATCTATGGTAAAATATCCAAATTTGATGAGAAACATGCACAAACACTCATATACTTCATTGCATTCATGTGAGAGATGTAAATCACTCATCGATTCTCCAAAACAAGCTAAAACGATAGAATTATGAATCCGAATAGCGAATACTTCAAACCAAGCTCCTTGATTCGATGAATTTACCCTTGGAACGATGTAGATCTAGCCTCGAATGGTGTGGATCTTCGATTTCCCTCCTTGGATTTGGATTTTTAACGGTGGAAAGGAGTTAGAGGAAGAAGAAGCACAAGGTCGCCAAATGAGAGAATGAGAGAAGTAACCTATTCTCCATACCCCTCACCCTCTATTTATAGTTTCCACCAACCCATTAATAGGCCTCCCCAATTCAGCCCATTAGGCTCTCCAAACTTGAACAACCAACTGAAAAACCCTAAAACAGTGATTTATCCCAAACTGCTAAGCCAAAACCTTAATGTAACCACTCTATGGAAAGGCAATCATCAATTACTTTCCAATGGCACAGGTCTCACCCTTTGATTCGACCTGAGTCAAAAGTTATGCCCTGTACAAGACTGACAGTGGCAAAATGGTCACAAACAAAATCGGTAAAAATTATGGACATGTCTCACATCCCAATAAGCAACATATTAATAGATGAGAATGATCCGACCCTCAGGGAATAAAATAAAAATATTTTACGATCTTCTGATATGTAAAATGCGGGTTGTTACATATAACTAGATCACGTCCAACGGATCCAAGATAAATGGGCATCCCCAGATACCCCTGCTTCGAGTCCTCCTAGAACACTCCAAACTATCGACGGTTCCTTGGCACTCCATTAGAAGATCTATCCATAACTCCATCTTCAACTCGAGTCCCACCCAAGTCAGTCCATTATCTTGCAGGCTTCTCGAGTCCCACTCGAGTCATCTCATATCCCTATCGAGTCCCACTCGGGACAGTCCATATCATCGAACAGTCTTATCATGTCACGGGCTACACATCACTCCTCGAGTAAACTAAGATATCATTCAATGGAAGTCACAACAACTACTTATATCTCACGCAAACCATCCTAGTCAAACTCGACGTTCCCCAAGCACAAGCCCCAAAGGCCTAAACCAATATTAGACAAGCACCCAAAGGAACATCTCCTTTGAATTCAGAAAGTCTACGTGAGATGATATGAGCAAAACAACCAAACACTCGAGCACTCATGATAGACTATGTCTATCCTCTCCAATCCTTCTTTGAAACTATCGTTGATCGCATGACGGCCTATGTCATATGTCAAGGTTAATGGCAACCCGAGTTCTAACCAGACCACTGGACGTCCAATGTACACTTGCCTCCTAGAGACAACTAGAACTTACGACAACGATAATCTCTCATCTTCCCTAACTCCAGTTATCATCGCCGTCACTAGGTAGGTACCCAATACCACCCTATACCCTTGGAGCCAATCGACTCCTAAAATAACGCCAAACCCAGTAAAGTCTAAAACAAAACAATCACAAGTAAACATGCATTTGTGACTCGATCAGACCAAATTACGGCAAATCATATTGAGGCTAGTTGAACCACCGATCGGGTTTGTCACAACTAAAGGTCTATCAACAAGCTCGGGTTCCAATTCTAACCTATCTACCAGGTCACTAGATATGAAGGAATGGGAAGATCTGGTATCATACAAAACTCGAACATGAACATCATAAATGGAAAGCATACCTTGAATAACGACACCTTTTCCCTTCTGCGCCATAGTTAGGGCATTCGACGAAGTAGGAACAACATTGATATCATATGCTTTCACGATCTGCTTCTCTTTAGGGGGTTGTGGACATTCATTTTTGTGACGTCCCGCTTGGCTGCAATTGAAGCACTTGCTTTCCCCAGGCTTTTCCCGACAATCTCTGGCATAGTGGCCCTTCTTGCCACACTAAAGCACTCGACAACCTTCTTATTCTTCTTCTTCTGACCATCCTTGGTTTTGTTCTATTTCCTTTTGTTCTGGGAATTCTTCTTGCCTTCATTGCTTGCCTGCGGTTTTGGCTCCCCTGCAGATGCAACAACAACCTCGATCTTCAACTTAGGGTAAAGGCTCTCTGATCTCAATGCCTTCCCCATAATAGATTCAAATGTCTCATCGATGTGGTTCATAAGCCTTTCCCCAAGTGCCCATCTAAGCCAGATATGAACTTCTCGTTCTTCTTCTCGGTAGTATCGAAAAGAGATAATCCGTATTTCGATAAGGTATTGGACTTAGCAATATATTCCGAGACTGCCCTACCATTCTTCTTAAGATCCAAAAACTTCCTGAGCAATTCTGATTTCTGAGCAGCTGTAATAAACTTATCACTGAAGCGAGTCTTAAACTGATTCCAAGTAACTTGATCCTCGGGAGTAGCCGCTTTAATGGCATTCCACCAATTCATAGCCCGTCCTTGAAGCTGACGCGATGCTAACTTTCTCTTCATTGCATCCTCGATTCCCAAATCCGCGAAGATGCGCTCACAACTATCAAGCCAATCTTGAACCTCCGTAGCCAACTCCGTTCCATGGAACGACTTTCCACCAAGATTAATATAATCCTTGCTGAGCTTGGTGAAATCGGATCTAGGCGCCTGCATCACCACCGTTAGCAGCGTTAGGAACTGCTCCTTGAGCATCCCTGAGCATCCCTCGCATGAAGGCAGTAAACATCGTCCTCATATCAGGGACATTCCCATTATTGGCCCCTGAATCCGTACTCCTTGTATATCAGCTCATTGTTCAATCTGTAAAGAGAAAAACGATTTACCATCTCTTTAGCGGTGCCAGTACAGTGCGACTTCATCCTTAGCTATACCAATAATATATATATAGCTTTTGAAAACCAAAATATCACAACTACGTGCTCTCATATATGTATACTATCTTTCCCTGATATTTTCCCCTAGGTTAAACTACACAACCTAGGCCCTGATAACAAATGTGATGGCCCGCCCTGAACCAGCCGACATTTCCCCGAAATTGCGTTGTGCCGATGCCCAACCAGTACAGGACGGTCGTCAAATGAAAGGAATCTGAAACTATGATTTACAAAGGAACCTGTAGTATATCTCATAGCGCATGGAATAAAATATAATAATAACATAACTTGATATATAAAACAGGCGAGACAATGCATACGCTGAAAACTAAATCATATCTATCAGAGTAGCTGAATTTAAAATACAGCTTATGATCCGAACCATTATTACAACTTCAAAATACTGTCTCTAAAGCATAATAGAAAAGTACACTACTAATGCTCAAAGTAGTGACCATCAACAACACAGAGAGAATATATGTAAATAGTACGTGGAAGCCTACTACTCGTCTCCGGACAACTACTCGTGCGTATCACCTGACCTGTCTCTAGTTTGCTCGTTTAAGAGCACCCAGAGTAATAAGAAGAGACATAAAACTCTAGGTCGGACATAAGTCTGGTATCAGTGATAGCATTAAAATAAAACAATAACAGGTATAAATAAATCATACCTGAACCTGGCCTTGCAACCAAAGAGTTAACAAAACAAGATGTACGGTACTCTAAGGTAAACACTAACATAGAGTGTAAAATAGGAGTGCGTGTGTCATGCTGATAGCAAACATCTAACATAGAAATCATCCTCACATCGCTCGCTCAGTGCGTAAAGTATACGATATCCACTGCTTTGATCACCAACTCCATTGGGGCCATGACAGGTCCATTCCCTTCTGGACTCCGTACAACAAATTGCCATGACCATGCCCTTCTGGTCTATAATCAATAACCCTTCCCAGTTCATACATCCTCTGGCTCTGGTTCGTCTACATACCCCCTCTCTCAACGGTGAACCAAAGATATAAATATCGACAACTCCTTTGCACACGTCCCGCAACAACGCAGTTAGGCTATGAAAACTAGCAAAAATGTCAAGAACAGACTTTTACAGCGTTACTGAAATGCTGTTATATCTCCTGGTTCAATTCTGCATTCATTTGGTGTGAAGAACTAAACAAAACATCAAAATTGGCTTTCACAACGTTTCTGCCCTTTTTACAGCGTTTCAGAAATGCTGTCGTAGCTCAGGTGCGACCGAAACCCATGCACGACCGACCATAACATTTCACAAATGTTGTCGTAGGTGCGAACGAATCCCATGCGCGACCGACCACAGCATTTCACAAATGATGTCGCAGGTGCGACCGAAATCCATGCGCGACAGACCACAGCATTCCAGAAATGCTATCGTAGGTGCGACTGAAACCCATGCACGACCGACCACAGCATTTCACAAATGTTGTCATAGGTGCGACCGACCACAACATTTCACAAATGTCGTCGTAGGTGCGACTGACCACAGCATTTTACAAGTGTTGTCGTAGGTGCGACCGATCCCATTTCCTACATACATTCCAGCAAGTAATCTTCGCCACACGACAGTGTTTTCAACCATTCTAACCTTCCTATGCAACCACAAAACATTCCAAACAGTAATAACAACATATAAAATCAACCATAAACATCCAAATAAAGATTTAACATGTAATTATGGATCAAACATACCCAAAACCATGATTTTCCCCTTAATCCCCTTAACCATGTTTTAACTATAGAATTAGCAAACTTAATCCAAATTAACCCAAATTTTCACTAGTGACATAAAATAATAATTTAGAATTTCTACATATTTTTTCATATTTTTATGATGCATAATTTCGCTAATTATCGCTAATCACCGCTAATTAGCCGTAGTTATTGAATAAAAGTGCAAATCACTCACCTTAGTCACAAATAAATTTCATAAATAAATTATTGATCTGAAACTCTAACTGACTTGGCATGGATCTCAATGTATTCCAGCAGCTCTATCCCGATTTCTATGCTAATCCGTTTTAATTTGATGTAGATTTGGCTAATATGTGATTAGAAAGTGATTAAAGATGAATTTAGAAGGTGGAGGCCATTGCTAGGGTTGAATAAATGAAAGTGGCGGCTGAGAAAAATGAAATGAGATGATTTCCTAACTCATTTCAGCCTCCCCATAACCCTAATCCCGAAATGGGTTATGGGACCATCCACTAATTACCCTATTAAGCCCATTTAAATAGTTTTCACCTTCTAAACCTTGTTTCAACCATATCTTCCAAATGGTAAGTCCGTTTGATCAACGTGACCACCCTACGGAAAGGTAAACCGTCATCCAAGTCCAATGGAAGTGGCTTCAGGTCAAAATTCCTTACCAATCAAAAGTTATAGGCAAAACAATATTTGCCAGGGGTAAAATGGTCATTTAAAATTTGGCAAGAATCGTGAACATGGGAAATGACCCCAATAGTCGTTCCCCAAAGTTACATGACCATACGACTTCGTATAAAAATGAAATAAATATTCTACGATCCTCCGATACGTAGAATGCAGGCCGTTACAAAGGGGGTATATACTTAAGATGATTTGGAAGTTGAAAGTGTGGATTTTCCAAAAAGAAATGGTTATCCATATGGGAGTAATGATTACGAAGTATAAAAGTACTTTGAGGAAATACTTTGTTTAAACTTATTAAAGATTTTTATGGATTATTTCATTAATGATGGATACTTTCGGACGACGATGACGATGTCCAGTATAAGACAATAGATCTTGGGTAGTGCATTATTGCTCTATGTTGGTATCAAGCCGAGTAGAGTACATCCTATTTGATGATGGGATGCCGGCATAAGACAATAGATCTTAGATAGTGCAACTATTACTCTATATTGGTATCGACCGAGTAGAGTACATCCTATTTGATAACGGGATGCTGATCATAATAGGATAAAATATCTTAAATTGAGTGTGTATATTGGATCCACTTTGATGAATATGATCCTAGTTTTGACAAAAGAATTTTTTTATAAAACTTATTTGACTTAATTAAAACTTATTTGACTTTGATGAATATGAGGCTCGTGAAGTAACGCTATACACAAAGCTATGCTAATTAAAGTTGTGCTTTGATCATCAACCACAAGGCTCTGCTTTTCAACAAAAGCCTTGATCATTTGCATCTTAGCATGCCACATTGACAATCCACGCCATGTAATTGATGTCTATCAATACATAACCTCTAAGCTCGTACGTCTCAGAGAAGGGTGTTAAGCAAGAGAATAAATTCTCTGCCACCAAACAGATATATATTTAATAGAAATCAATCAACACAGAATAAAATCCAATGTCAGACACACATTCATTTACAAGTTCGTTCTAGGTCTGAACGAAACCGGAGACACCTTGTTCCTCATTCCGTATGTCCAATTTAGAAGAGAGGTCCTCGCATATCCGGACAATCAACAAGTACGTCCGGACAACTACCACTTTAACCCTTTCCTGGGAGCGAACCAATTCAGGGCATCATTAGTCGTCCATTCAATGTGAAGATCGCCGATCTTCAACCACCGTCTTCAATATCTTCAACTTTAAGTCGTCGTATAATTATTTGAAATGAGATTTAACTCGGCCTTTTCAAATAATTCTCAAATATATATAATTCAAATCATTTCTTTCTTTGGTTAAATTTAATTCAATTCTATAGATTAATTTCGAATAAATCTAACCGTCCATATTACTTTATAAACCATGGGAAATTGGTTTATTTCCATTTCATATCGCTAATAACATTTTATAACGATTTAAAGCTATTTTTATTTATATAAAAACAACCCATTTAATTCGAATGACGTTTCAGGTCATTATGTGGCCCTGGCGTTGTTTTTATTCAGAATTGAATTACATATTTCTCGAAATCTAACCATTAGATCTTAACAAATTTAATATCGTTGGAAAGGTCTTTACAAAGCGAACTCATCGGTTCCAGTTTTGGGAAAATCCGACGGTCGGATCTCTCGGTATAATCGTTTAAAGTTACGATTCCAAAATGCGGACTGCCGCGCGTGATTCGTTTTATTTTAATTCATATATATATATATATAATAATAATAATAATAATAATAATAATAATAATATAATTCGTTCGACGATTTCAAAACCATTTATTTTATTTCATGTAAATTTTGTACCATTCATATTCACGTTAAAAATCATATTTTTAACATACAAATATATATTTGAAGACATGCAAATTTTGGTACAGTTCCTATTTATGTTAAAAATTATATTTTTAACATACTAACATATATTTCAAGACATGACTATTTAATTCCTTTCCTTAACATGTCAAAAATAATGTTTTTATCTAAAAAATATATTTTAACATTTGATTCTTTTATACTACTTCACTAACATGTTATAAATAATGTTTTTAACAAACCAAAATAATATTCTAACATATGATCATTTTTATATTAACATCGCTAACATGTTTAACAAATGATTCTTTTTATATTAACATCCCTAACATATTAATGACAATACTTTAATCTAACAAAACATATTTAGCAAATGATTCTATTTATATTAATATCGTTAACATGTTTAACAAATGATTCTTTTTATATTAACATCGCTAACATGTTAATGACAATACTTTTGTCTAACAAAACATATTTAACAAATGATTCTTTTTATATTAACATCGCTAACATGTTAATAACAAATGATTCTTTTTATATTAACATCGCTAACATGTTAATGACATTTTTTTATGACAAAACATGTTTTAACTTATAATTCTTTTTAACTAACTTAACATGATAAAAATGACATTTTTAATTACAAAACATGTTTTAACATATAATTCTTTTTAACTAACTTAACATGATAAAAATGACATTTTTAATGACAAAACATGTTTTAACATATAATTCTTTTATTCTAACTTAACATGATAAAAATGACACTTTTAATGACAAAACATGTTTTAACATATAATTCTTTTATTCTAACTAAACATGATAAAAATGACATTTTTAACGATAAAACATGTTTTAACATATAATTCTTTTATTCTAACTTAACATGATAAAAATGATATTTTTAATGACAAAACATGTTTTAACATATAATTCTTTTATTCTATCTTAACATGATAAAAATGATATTTTTAATGACAAAACATGTTTTAACATATAATTCTTTTATTCTAACTTAACATCATAAAAATGACATTTTTAATGACAAAACATGTTTTTTTTAATGACAAAACATGTTTTAACATATAATTCTTTTATTCTAACTTAACATGATAAAAATGACATTTTTAATGACAAAACATGTTTAAACATATAATTCTTTTATTCTTACTTAGCATGATAAAAATGATATTTTTAATGACAAAACATGTTTTAACATATAATTCTTTTTAATGAATCAAACATATAATAAAAATGTAATTTTTTATTGTCCAATCATTATATTTAAAACATGACCAATTTGTAATTCATACATACAATAAAATATAATTTTATTATTAAAATATTTTATTCGTAACATGAACATTTTTTGTCATTCATAAACAATAAAAATATTTTTTTTTATTGTTAATATATATTATTCCTAACATGAACATTTTTTTGTTATTCATAAACAATAAAAATATAATTTTTATTGTTAATATATTTTATTCCTAATATGAACATTTTTTGTCATTCATAAACAATAAAAATATAATGTTTTTTATTTTTAATATATTTTATTCCTAACCTGTCATTCATAAACAATAAAAATATAATTTTTATTGTTAATATATTTTATTCCTAACATGAACATTTTTTTGTCATTCATAAACAATAAAAATATAATTTTTATTATTAATATATTTTATTCCTAACATGAACATTTTTTTCATTCATAAACAATAAAAATATAATTTTTATTGTTAACATATTTTATTCCTAACATGAACATTTTTTCTCATTCATAAACAATAAAAATATAATTTTTGTTGTTAATATATTTTATTCCTAACATGAACATTTTTTGTCATTCACAAACAATAAAAATATATTTTTTGTTGTAAATGTATTTTATTCTTAACATGAACTTTTTTCCAAACAAGAATATGATTCAATAAATGATCTTTTTTTTTATTTTTACTACACAATTCAATCCAACAATTCATCGCAACCACAATCTATCAATTCCAAATTTATACAACACATATATGAATTTTATAAAGCATATATATAAATTTAACATCTCAATCACAATCTATTTTATTTTAAATCTAGAAATCTTACATTGGGTTTTACTCCTTCAAAAATTGCAGATCGCTCTAAAATTTCTCCGGTCACTTCTAGAATGTAGTAGACGCTGCCACGATCCCAACGGTTCCTGTTTCATGGGATTTCGACATCGTATGAACAAGTTGTGAATTTTTAAAGGCTAACACATTTTAATTAATTAAAAAAATCACCTTCTTCTTCCTTACAGTACCAAGGCCGATGTTTTTTTACTGCGTTCAAAACTAGGGTTCAGGTTTTCTTCCAATCGGTTGCACGAGCTGATGATCGGACAGTGCCACGACGTGGGGCTAGGAAGCACGCGCCATGTGGGACCCACGACGTTGAAATTGATCGCCGTATGGAGGAGGGGCAGCGCGGTGAACGACGTGACTTCGGGTGATGATTTCGAGACGAACACACAACTCCAATTGCTCTATCCCGTATGGATCTGAAGGGGACAAAATTCTCTACAAAATCCCCTCAAGAAGCATTGAATTTCATGGAGTAACTTGAAAGAAATTGAAGGGGGAAGGATCGGTTGGTTTGCGTCGTTCGTATTTGAGAGGCGGCGGCTACAGATAATTGGAGATTAGGGTTTTTATTCCTAGGGTGTTTATAAACGTTTTAATATTATTTAATTTCAAAAAGGCCCATTAATCCATATGGACTCCTAATCAAGCCCAACGACTATCGCCCGTAGAAAAATACCCCATTCTGGACACAATGGACTATGTTTCGTAAGCCCGTTTGACTGTTTCAGTCTGTTTTTCTTTAAATTAAAATATAAAACATTCAATATTAAATTTGAACGTACATTTTAATTTGTCGGGGCCACATACTGATTCCAAAAATTCTCGAAAATTAAATCTAGCTATGTTTCGACGATACGGTCCTAACAAAATTAATTTCGTTGAATTTGGAGACCATTTGAAAAATGGCCTTTTTAATGGTCAATCCAATTCAACAGAAATTGCCAAATGCGTTTTAATTTACAACACTCACATATTAATTCCAAAATTTATGGAATTTTAAACCTAGCAATAATTTGATATTCTGGATCTAATAAAAGTGGTTTCATCGAAAACGGAGGTCGTTTGCAAAACGGCTATTTTTAATAGCTTTGTTATTATTTAAAAATAAAAATTTTAATTTCTGAAACATTTTCTGTTAAAATTTCTTAAAATGGTTCTGATTTTCCAGGTTGTTACAATCTCCCCTACTTAAAACTTTTCATCCCCAAAAAGGAAACAATAGTAAAGTAACAAAACAGAAATGCAAAATATTGTAAATGTACCTTGCACCAGAGCTAATCAGAGATATCCACTTTGCACTTAGGATAAGCCTGTTTAATGCTATCCGCGGTCTCCCATGTACAGTCTCTAGGATCTCCGCTCCACTGCACTTTGACTAAATGAATCCTCTTGTTTCTCAGAACTCTAGTTTCTTTGCTAATTATCTTTACTGGCTCTTTTCTCACTGCTAAGCTTGGAGTAATATCCAAATCTTATTGCGTGGCTTCCTCCACAATCAGATATGGATCATGCACATGCTTTCGAAGTTGAGATACGTGAAATACATCATGTACTCTTGGCAACTAGTCAGGCAACTGAACCCTTTAAGCAAGAGTTCCAATTCTTTCGAGTATAGGAAATGGACCAATAAATCTAGGCACTAACTTCCCTGTTTTCCCGAAACGGACTAGTCCTCTCATTGGGGAAACTCTCAAATATACATAATCACCAACGACAAATGCTAAATCTCTTCTTCTCGAATTTGCATAACTCTTCTATCGGCTCTGAGCTGTTTGTAATCGCTTCTTAATGAAATCGACTTTATCCAAAGCTTCTCGAATCATGTCGGGACCCAATACTAGTCGATTGCCTGGTTCTACCCAACATGCGGGAGATCTACATGGTCTGCCATACAATGCTTCGAATGGTGACATTTATAAGCTTGCTTGATAACTATTATTATATGAAAAATCAACCAAATGCAAGTGATCTTCCCACGATCCACCAAAATCAAGAATATATGCCCGCAACAAGTCTTTTAGTATACGATTCACCCTCTCAATCTGGCCATTTGTTTGAGGATGATAAACGGTGCTCAGCTTTAACTTTGTCCCCAGCTCCTGTTGGAATACTTCCCAGAATTTACTAGCGAATATCGGATCATGATCACTAACAATACTACTGGGAGCTCCACGTAGTCTAACAATTTCTCTAAAATAAATTTATGCTCAAACAATAACCTATACTTTATAGTGCTTACGCACTCTATGAGAATTTACTATTATTCCAAAAAAAAATCGCACTACACTTTGAGCTATTCTAGTAGATCTGGCAGGATAAAATGGGCGGTCTTCGTGAAACGATCTACGATCACCTATATACTGTCATTGCCTTTCTTGGTTTGGGGCAAGCCATCTATGAAATCCATGGAGATTTGATCCTACTTCCTATCTGGAATCTCCAATGGTTG
The DNA here is from genome assembly GCA_030737875.1 of Allium sativum. Taxonomy (NCBI): domain Eukaryota; kingdom Viridiplantae; phylum Streptophyta; class Magnoliopsida; order Asparagales; family Amaryllidaceae; genus Allium; species Allium sativum. Next base: position 669,288,557 of record CM060909.1, on the reverse strand, counting down.
CAACAGTCCTGTGAGCTTCTGTTGATCGCCGTTGACTTGTTGACAAGTAGAACACCTACTAACATATATGGAAATGTCTCTTTTCATTGCCTTCCACCAGAATGTGCGCTTAAGATCGTGATACATCTTACTTACTCCTGGATGGAAGCTAAGTTTAGATTTGTGGCATTCATCCATTACTTCTCTTTTGAGCTCGGGAATATCCGGAACACAGATTCTTCCTTGCAATCTAAAAGTCCACTTGCTATCAATTTGGAAGCTTGAAACTTTGCCCTTTCGAATTCGTTCGCTGATTGCCTGAATAAACTTATCGTCTTTCTGAAGAACAGAGATCTTATCAATTAATGAAGGCATAATAATAAGATTGGAGATGATCACATTCTTTCTGCTGAGTGCATCAGCTACCACATTGGCTTTCCCTGGAGTATACAAAATATCCAGATTGTACGCTGCAAGAAATTCTAACCAACGCTGCCGCCTCAAATTCAAGTCCTTCTGGGTGAACAGATACTTTAATGACTTATGATCTATATATAATTCAAACTTCTCACCCAAAAGATAGTGTCTCCATATTTTCAAAGCAAACACGACGGCTAACAACTCAAGATCATGAGTAGGATATCTCTTCTCATGCGGCTTCAACTGACGGCTAGCATAAGCAACTACTTGGCCTTTTTGCACTAATACCGCACCAACACCTACAAGAGAAGCATCTGTATAGAATGTCAAATCTTGATTGCCATCAATAATAGTCAACACTGGAGCAGTAGTCAATCTTAATTTCAGCTCTTGGAAAGCTGCCTCACATTCAAGCGTCCAATTAAACCTTATATGCTTCTTGGTAAGCTTAGTTGATGGAAAAGATAGCTTCGAAAAATCTTTTATGAATTTCCCATAGTAGCCAGCCAATCCTAGAAAACTTCTGACTTCTGTAGGCGTGCTAGGTTGCTTCCAATCTCGAATGGCTGTGATTTTGCCTGAATCCACAGAAATTCCTTTCTTCGATACTACATGACAGAGGAGCTTTATTTCTTCTTGCCAGAATATGCATTTAGAAAATATGGCTTTTAATACATTCTTTCTCAGAATTTCGAAAACTTCTTCCAAATGGTTCGCTTGCTCGGCAGTTGACTTAGAGAAGATTAAAATGTCGTCAACGAAAACCAGCACAAATTTATTCAAGACATCGCAGAATACTCTGTTCATTTAGTCGACAAAATAAGCAGGAGCGTTACATAAGCCGAATGGCATTACTAACCACTCATAAAATAAGTCTGGATCTCTGAAAGCTGTCAAAGGAACACACTCTTCAGCAATACGTAATTGATGGAAACCTGTAGCTTGGTCCATTCTAGAAAACACTTGCGCTCCATTCAAGCGATCTAATAAATCATCAATACGCGGTAATGGATATTTGTTCTTCAGTGTCTGCTTATTGAGGTCCCGGTAATCCACAAAAAATCTGAGAGTACCATCTGACTTTGGAACAAACACTGCTGCTGCACCCCAATTTGAAAAGCTAGGCCTGATCAGACATTTCCACAAAAGTTGTTGAGTTTGATTACTCAATTCTTCTTTCTCTTTCAATGTCATTCTTCGAATAGCGTGCATAACTGGCCTTGCATTCGAAATTAAATCGATCCTGAAGTCAATTTCTCTTCGCGGAGGTAAGCTATCAACTTCTTCAAACACATCCGCATAATCTTTAACCACAGGAATATTCTTAATAGAAGTAGGAGTAACTTCTATAGCAGACTAAAATTATTTTCTATCCGAATCTGAGCCGTGGCATGGTATAAATATATCTCCGAGCTTCGTTTTAACGCTAACAATTCTTTTGGCGCATCTAACTTCGGCCTCATGTTTCGTTAGCCAATCCAGCCCAAGAATGATATCAAATTCAGAAAAAATCATGACGATTAAATTGAAAGGAAACTGGTAACGAGAATAAGAGATCGATACTCTACAATATAAACTGAGAACAAGAGATCCTCCGATCAAATTGTGGACACTAATCGATTCTTTAAGATCCCTTGGTTTCAAATTTAACTTTTTAACCGTGTTACCAAAAATGAAACTTCGTGATGTACCCGTATCAAATAATACTGTAACAGGAATATTTTTAATAGTAAGGGTACCTCCCAAAACATTTGGTTTACCTGCTCCTTCAATAGAAGCTAGCACACTCGCCCTATCATACACATGATCCACTTGGGATGTAACGTCCCGTATTTTTAGTTGTCAGATATTTAATTATATTAAATATTAATTTGGAATTTTAAATGGATTTATAACATATAATTTGTTTATATAATGAAGATTGAATGTATACTACTATAATTCGAACTCGTAAACATTGCGGTATTTCGTAATTTACATGTGAAATTCATGTATATTGGTACGAATATAAAACGCTCAATGACAATTAACAATGAAATTAAATAATCATATAAAATAGAACGTTCAAATCAATGCGTTTCTTACCTTATGATGAGGCCTGTGCTTCACATATGGAAAATTGTTTGATATATTATATTGGCCTTAAAAATGTTTTCTTTTCAAATGACCTCCGTTTTCGACGAAACAAGTTTTATTGGAATGCGTACAGTTAATTATTGTTACAATTCCAGTTTGGAGGCAATTAAAGTTATTTTATCTGTGCGTGCAATTTAAGGGTGAATCGATAAATTAAAATAACGACGTTGTGCAAACGGAGTTCGTTTTCAATGAAATTAATTTCATTGCGACCGAAACGTTGAGTTGTAGCAGCGTGTCCATTTTCCGTTGCGTTTGAAGTTCGGGTGCGACAGTATAAATTAGAGCGTCCGACCAAAACCGACGGTAGGATATAAATTAACCGTAAATATTAATAATGGAATTTTTAATAGAGACTTGTGATGTAAGCAAATGAAATAGAATACTTGCATATCCTACCCAATCAAACAAAATACAAAACGCATCCTATTTTGCCTTGCACAAGCGTGGTTGTCTCAACACATGACTAAAATCTACACTTGAAATGATGTCTGCAAACTTACAAAAGGGTGTACAGTCTATACGCCAACTTACACATGAAGGGTGCGAACACAAGAAATTTGTCTAGTCTCCTTTATACATGTATCTTTCATATAAACATATCATGGAAAATTTGCTTAAGCATTAAGCAAATAAAAGGACGGTAAAGGAAAAATTACAGCTACCTTCTTAGGATACACACACTACCTAGAGCCACATACCGCATATGTGGTGTACCCATCTACCACTAAAGATTCATTCACTTGGTTGAGTGTACATGGAAAAGATCGAGCATCAACTATCTTAACAATACAGCCTACCCCTAATCTAAGAAATGTGTACACAAAATAGTCCACTCCTATGTTGCACTACTCTACACAAGTGATTCAATTGTCCTACTGAGCTACTCCATATTTTTTCAGCTAGACACAAGCTAAACCATCTAAAGCACATGCCTTGTCCCGCTGTGCCTGCTATGAGATGAAAACAAGCAGGAAACTTACCCAACGTCTTCCTTCATCCTTAAGCACCATAGGAACATGTCTATACTTAAATAGGGGATGCAACAACCACCATTTTTCCATCCTATACACTGGGCGATAGGCTGTGTATCTTCACATCAAATGTAAGCTCAATCAAAGATTAATGAAAAGAAAACTCATGCTACACTGTCATTGAAAACCCACATGTGTCTACTCTAAATAGCATACGCAGAACATATGATGGTTACAACGATTTAAAACCCGAAATAAAAACACACAACGTAGGCCATCCCTATGAAATGTATATTGCAAACCTACCCATTTGAGAAGCTTGGGTGCCAAGGAGCCTCTCTTATAAATACGTGAGCTCCTCCAAATCATTCCCAGCACAAATCTTCCCTTCATGAAATCAACTCAACGCAACAACATTATATATACATAAATATAAAAATAAATATAGCAAAGATAGGAGATAAAATCGGGAAGGTAAACAATGGATGGGAAAACTGGGTATTTCGGTTAATGGACGGGATGTGTCAGGTGCTGGAAGGTTCGTTGGGGAAGTGAGCAATGGTTCTAGGCGGTGACTGATTGGATGGTGGGAGCTTTGCAGGAGAATGAAGCTTATAGTAGCGCATGGTATATAAACGAACGACAAAAAGCAAAGAAAAGGGAGTGAAGAGATAGGAGAATATACATGGGAAGTAAAGTGACGTACTGGTTTAGCAGCTTAGAAACAGAAACTCTCCACCATTTAAAACATGCACCCTCCATATTAAAATCAAAGCAACACAAACGTGCATTCTTGACTGATTCCAAGCTTATGAAAAATAAAGGGGGAGAGTTAGTGTTCTTTTTGTTCTGTAAACGAAATACATGGGAGAGAGTGGCGAGGTAGGGGTCCTTTGCGGCTTTGTAAAGACGCAATAGCGGGTTCCACGAAATAGTATTGCGTTGGAAAGAACAGTGCAAAGAGAAAAAGTTAGGGAAAGAAACAAGAGTAAGAGCAACGGTTAAAGGAAGAATATGTGGGAGGGAAGGCTCGTAGACAGAGTGTAGAAGGATGAGGCATAGTGGAGTGAGGCGTACTGTCTCCGGCGGCTTGGAGATGTTGCAGCTAGCAACATGCGTGCGTGTTTCCTTTTGTGGAGGGTACATCAGCTAGTGTAAAGACGATGTGAGAGAAGGCATGGATAGTCGGGTTCGAAAATAGGAGATGGGAAATGTGAGAAGCTAGAAATTAGCGAATGTGCTGATGGGTTCGTGAACGTGGCAGTCGAAGTTACGTTCAAACTGGGTGATCAGAGATCGGTGTCGGGTGTTGGTTGACGTGGCAGTTGTATGGGTGGGGTTTCGAAACACAGTAAGGAAAGAGAGCGGGATGGCGGTTTGTAAAGAAATACATGTAGTGGGGAGTTTTAGTTTTACTGTACATTTGTGAAACAGTGGGTCGACGTGGAAAGTGGAGGGCTATTTGGTTTTAATTAAGGTGTACATATAAGAAGCAAAAACAAGTGAAGTGGGAATAGCTCACTCCAAACAATACTACAAGTGTGAGTTTCGAATGGATAAGCTGGGAACGGGAAGAAAGTAAATCCGTGTATTGGCATAGCAGTTAGTCAGTAGTGCGTTGATGATCGACGAAGCAGAGGCTGGGATCTTGTCGAGATGGTGTTGCAGTAGCAAGGCGGTGGTGCCTGACTGGGAGACGTGACATCGGGAGTTCGGTGAACGTTTGTGGTGCGGTTTGCAGGGTAACAGACGAAGGGGGGGGACATGCTGTCTTAAATGGCCATAGGTAAATTGAAAAAAACGTACTGTAAATATATTGTGTCTAAATGTAATCATTAATGCCTATTCCCATCTGCTACTTATGAGTATAAATAAACGTGGCCTTCTAGAAGGAATTCGAACAAGCCTAATAATGGTTCAATATAGCCTAATCTAACATTATGTTAGGCCAAATATTGTTTTAAATTGTTTAAGGTGGAAGGTATAATGCTAAGACACATGTGACTTGGGAATGTATGAAATGCCTGTATATTTTGAAATATATATTAGGTCTAATCCAATATAATTTTAATCACGTGATCGATTTCATTTAGATAATGTTTTGAATGTTGGACATGTCTAGGAAGTTGAGTTAACAAATACAAATTACTTCTTTCCCATCAAAAATACATGGTAAAGTATAAACAATAGTTACCAGGGCCTAAACAAGTTAACGAGCCTTATTATAATATATACTCCCTCTGTTTCACATTATAGGATGTTTTAGACATTTGCACACGAATTAAGAAAATGAATCAAATGTCAGTTTAACCCATGGTTCAATTAATTGTGTCCAGCTCTTCATGCATGCACAACTATTTAGGGATCTTATTTTCATGGGAAAAAGAGAGGGAAAATTAAGAAGCTTAATCACATTAATGAATGAGTGGTTGGAAAGCCAAATACTAATGCATAGAAAGTTTAACTAAGCAGCTGTTGGACTTTGGCATTTATTATGTGTAAAGGATAAAATGGGTAAAAACATTTAAATGTCCTATATTCCAAAACAAAATGAACTTCCTAAAACATCCTATAATGTGAAACAGAGGGAGTATGTATTAAGTTTGTTAACGTGACAATTCTAAGGTGCCTAAGTATTGAAATATGATAAATCAAATGTGCCTAAAGCGTTTTCATTGTGCCTAACCAAGTCCAGTTATAACGTAAATTATACATTAAGAAATAATAATTATTATATTATCAATAATATTAAATTAAATATGGAATACCGTATTTAATTTATAACTGTGTCATACAACAATGGTATTGGACAAAATAAGTGGCGTTAGATCTGTATCGGCCAACACGACAGATGAAACTGGTCTGGACAGAGTTGACAGCTATTGGAGTTTTTAATTAAATTGAACGTCAGTTTAATTTGATTAAAACGGAATGTTTCAATGACAAACGAACCAAGGTGAGTTTACTCACTCAGCTTCTATCCCACTTATATTTATATAAGTCGGGTTTATTTTGTGTGTGCTATGGTTGTTTGATTTGGATGATTACTGCATATATTTGTTGATATTGACTGAACAGATAAAATTAAATGGTTGTTTAATTCAATTGAAATCGATCGTTATTTTAACGATCGTAACCAACTGAGGTAACTTACGTTGTTTGTCACGTTTATAATGATATAAACGTATAAATTTAGGATTGGAGTTTAAATTACTGGTTGATCAAATATATTATTTGTTTTCACATCATCATTATATGAACTATTCTGATTGGATGATTGATTTTGGTGTTGATCAGTGACCAGAAATTCACCGTTTGTTTTTGTTTTAACCAATGGGCAGTATTGGTTAAGTAATTGGCAGCAGTTGGCCTAAAAATCAACTGTTTTATAAATAGTGATTTACCGTCAGGTAAATCGATAGAGATGAAGTTATAAAATTTATTTTATATTTGAAGAAGGATTTTTAATATGTTATTTTGAATAAAAGTATATTAAAAGGAAATAAATATTTATTATTTATTATTTCATCTTATAAGTGATTATTAAATGATTTTATATTAATCAGGGTTATAAGCAAATGGACAGAAATTTACATAACGGTTAAGAGTGCATTAATTGTTTCTAAGAAACAAGTGAATGGAATTTATTTAAATTATTTATATTATTAATTAATTTAGAAGGGAAACTAATTGGGATTGGTTGGGGAAATTATAAACGTGTTTTTGAGTCGACTAAGATAACCGTTTTAACTAGGATTGATTATTTGATTAGTTGTTTTAAATTAACCGAATAAAATGGATAAAGAATAATTGTTTTAATAAGAATTTAAAAAGGAGTTTAAAATATTTATTTTCAGTTAATGGGTAAGTAAATTATTATTTTAAATTAACAATAATTTAAGTGAATACTTTTTAAATGGAAACCATTTAAGTAAGTAACCAGAGTTGTAATGAAATAGAGTTATAATGTGGAAAGCATTTATGAATGGGTTATATTAAAACCCGAGTGTTATGAATAAAAGTTACCAAAGGGATTTTCAAGGAATACAAATGTTTAAAATGAATATTTAATTAATACAAAAATTAAGTAAGAAGAACTTGAGATAAAAAGGAGTTATATTAAAACCAAGTTTATAAAGAAAGAGGCGTGAAGCTAAAATATTGGGTTTGAGTTAGAAATACTTAATGAAGTTAAGTGAAACGAATGGAATGGAATGAGATTTCAAAGCGGGAAATGGTTGAGTGACTTAAAAGTGGAATAATATGGGTTGATAAGGAGTTAAGAAGAAAATTGGAAACTGATTGGAGATTAGTTGAGTTGAACGACTTCTTGAGTGTCGATCTGATGTTGGTTTCGGCGTTCGGGATTGATATTTAGGATTTATTCACTTACAAGTTTTCGGTTGGGGACTAATTAATGTTAAAGTAACAAGAATAGAAAGAGATATTGAGAAAATATAATGATATTTTCGAAAGTTGAGAAATTAACGAGATGTGTTCGAATAAGTTTATTTAAAAGGGAAGTATAGTTATTGTTTTCGAGAAGTGGAACAGAGAGTGATTTCGTAATGATGTCCTTACGTGAAATGTGTTGAAACCATATTGGGAATCTATCTATATATATGATTTAGTTCTAATGTATTTAAAATAGTTTTTAAGAATACTTTTATAGTGAAATAAGAAGATAATACTTTGTTTTAAATATCGAAATATTAGAAGTTTAAATTATTTAATTTAAAAGGGCCAAGTGATGCTGAATACTGAACCATTGAACTCTATTTTATTTATTTTCATGATTGAGTGATTGTTTATTTGATAGTTAAATAACCGATTATCAAATCTTACCCATACGATTGTTGGTACGGAAAGACCGGGATCGAATTTATATTCGAAAACCATTCCGAACCAGCAAATACGAAATCGTAGAAGACGTAGATTGGATATGGAGCAGTGAAGACCGTGGATCTTCAAAAGCGAAAGAATGACTTATCGAATCTCTCTGGCATGCATCCAGAGTTATTTGATTTGTGATTCTGGCGTAAGTGGAATCTGTGAATTGCAAGGACTACTCGCTATTGATCTATAAGGTGATTCCTAGGATGCAGTTGGAGGGTGCCTTCGGTTTGTCCAGTCCCATGACAACTTGTATGGACGAGTGTCTGACAGAGTATTTCCAAAAGGATTACGTATGTTGATTTCTTCAAACGTACGAAATTGGTGGCAAAGAAGGGAAACTTCTTTAGCCTCACAAGCTGAGTATTTTTATGGAAATCAATTAGTGATTTCCAATAGATCTGACAATGTGGCATTCAAAGTGAATGGCAGCGCGCTATCTCAAAAAGGATAATTCAAACCTCAAGCCTCACAACTAGGAAATGACAAAAATCGAGCAGGCATTATGGCTATGCGGGTCGCCCTCATTAGGGTGTATAATCACCTATCTAGAGAAATTCCTTTTGCTTCTTTTATCTGTCGATGCTGTCCCTTTCGGGAAACGATTACTGATCCTAACCGTTGGTGATATACATTCAATACACTCAAGCGAAATGAGTGGTCGGTCATGTATGGGCTGGGTTGCAAGTCGTTCTTGTTGAACCCAGTGTATTCCTCTCTAGAGATGCACTATCGGCAGGTGGTTCCATACGTTGTCATAGTCGGAATCCAAACTCCAATAAGCGCCTGCGGTTTTGATTATATACTATATATGTGGAGCGTCAGATGCAAGCATTTCGCTAGATTGATATTTATTTGTATTTAGACACTATTATAATATCAGAATATATGCATTGTTTTCCAAAATGTTTTGAGTTATCGTAAGGTAAAAACAGTCCATATTTATGTGTGGATTGGTCTTACGATTATCCTTTTCTTTCAGAAAAGATTTGTGTAACTTTAAAATCAAGTGGTTGATATGCTTAAACTTTATGGGTTTTCTCACTCTGGTTTACCAGATTGACCCGGTGTTTGTAATGCTCGGGTTATCCCGGGTTTTCAGGTTCAGGTTTTTGAATACTATGGAGTTCAAAAGACATGCTGGAGGAGTTCAGACGTATTAGTATTTATTCCGCTGTGTGTTGTATATGAGGACAGATACCCATAACTGTACAATTGTATTAATGTACTTTGATGTTGTAAGTATTTTTAAAGCTCTCAATAAAGATTATTTCTATATTATATTTTGTTCTGCTACGATGTGAAACTATGATTGTGTTGTGTTGGGTTATCTTCTTCTTCTATTCTAATATTTCTTTCTTTCTTATCTCACCCTCTAATTTCTTTCTATTGACTATCTGGTGATTTCGATACTTGGGTTTTGGCAAGTAGTACGGGTTTTATGTATTATTGTCGAAATTCGGGTTTCTAACGCGCTGGGTTGTTACATGGGAACTCTTCAGCAATGGACAGTTTGGCTTAATGTGCCCCTTCTTATGGCAACTGAAGCACTTTCTCTAATCATGATAATTCTGACTCGGGCCTGATTGATTTGTTTTTGCCTCTTTGGAGCATTGCACTCACTAGAATAATGTCTGAATTGTTGGTAGTTGAAGTAATTAACCTTTGCTTTTCTATTCTCTTGAGGCTTAGCGCCTTCAGTGTTGCTCGTCTCAGGCTTCTTACCAGAATGATTCCTTTTTTTACTAGTTTGATTTCTCTCGCGATCTTCCTGAGAATTCTTCTGGTCAATTTCTTTATACCTACAAGCCATTTCAATAACCTTGGTAAATGGGAGCTCGATGTGTGCAGTCACTCGGTTGTGATACTTTCTCAAAAGACCGTTTATGAATCGCTTGTTCTTCTGAAGTGGGTCTTGAATCAATTCGGGTGCATAGTAGGAGAGCTCTTCAAATCTTCTCATATACTCATTAATGGTTCGATCCCCTTGCTGAAGATTTGCAAATTCATCATGCAAGCACTCGACTTCTTGTTGAGGGATAGACTTCTCATTAAAGATTTCTTTGAACTTAGCCCAAGTCATGTAAACATCAGGATCGCCAATAGTCGCTGTTTCCCACCATATCAAAGCCTCATCCTTAAGTAGCCAAGATGCCATGGACATCTTCCTGTGGTCTTCTAACTCTAGGCCCGCGAAGATTCGTTCGCACGTATTTAACCAAGCTTGAGCCTCAGTTACTGTTTCATGACCAATGAATGGCATGTCACCCAAATTCATGTACTTCTTAGCCACTTTATCAAGATTGAACGGTTGCGGGGGTGGTGGTGGTGACACTGTAGCCTCTAAATTAGGCTAATTCTGAGCAGCGGGGATTTCACCCTTTCCTTGGCCTCTGCCTGCTCTACCTCTACTTCTAGCTCTAGTACTCATCTCAGTCAGTTCTGTACCAGCAAGGAAAGAGTCAGACCAACAGAAATGATAATTTTTTTCAAGGAATGGTAAAAGCAGAAGGACATATGGAAAAACGATGATGTAATGACTGATTATTATGCTATTCTGCTGTGCACATGCTAGGACATTACTAATCCTATCTTTAATGAGCTAGTCGCCTTAGAATACTACTGATTCTGTTTTTTATGAGTTGTTTTAAATACGTTATACTCTGGAGCTAAGGTTAACCTAAGCTCTGATACCAACTGTGATGACCCCAAACTCCTGTGCCACAGAAGCAAGGATAACCATTGGAATATAACACATTTATCACATCAGCAGATTACAGATAATAGCATAACACATGAAATCATAGAATAATATTCATCATCATGATAGCCGAATCATAAATACCATCATCATCAGAGTTTCATAGATATAGGATACTACTTAGTACATAAAAGTTTTCAACAAGCAGATAATAAGTCTAGAACATCATCAAATACATCATAGATAAGTGATGTCTAAATGTCCAAAATAAGAGATAAAAGATAGTCTTCGTCTTCAGCCAAAAGAGCACCCCATGCTGCGGTGAATATCCCAAAATAAAGCCTGTTACTTGTTTACTTGGCTGCCCGTGTAAAAATAAGGGCACCCGAGTTTGCAAGTGAAAACAAACTATGAGTCAGTCATGGGACTGGTATGAGAAATCTTACTTAACTTATTTAATAATAAGGCTAATCACAGGACCACACCGCTAATGCGGAACGAGTTTACTCCATTGGATTGCTAGTGCATAAAATAAGAAAATCTTTTAAACAACGCAATGCTTTTTAGAAAAATGAAACCATTATAAGACTCAAGTCCCATCACACAATGCAATGCAAACCGAAGGATAGATTTTTACCTTATAATGGCCAAAAATGCTTGAAATGAATAAAATAAAAATCATTTGATATTATTATTAGTGTCTAGTCAGTTTAAAACACTTTTCAATATAAATATATCAATCCTAGATGGCATAGTACCCCCAGCCTGCTATGTCGCCATATATAGGTTTACAATCAAATCTGTAATGTCGTATTGGAAATTGGGTTTCCATCATGATTCGAGGCTAGGAATGGCTCCTCCCGATTCGAGACACTCTAGCAAATGCCTCAGGTTCCCCCGTAGTGGACCCTTGGATGCGGTAGGGCCGGTCCACACATACTTTAGTGGATTAGTTATTCCTGAACAATACGTTTCCCGGTCCTATTGAACCTATCACTTGGCCAGTAGCGACCAATATCCGAGGGCCCTCACAATCCATCATCCACATAAGTAAAAATGTCTAGGCCCCATACCATGACACCACTTCTCCCTACGGTCCTTAACCCGTTTTTGACTCATACTGGGGTGTGAGGCTCGCGAAGTAACGCTATACATAAAGTTATGCTAATTAAAGCTGTGCTTTGATTATCAGCCACAAGGCTCTGCTTTTCAACAAAAGCCTTGATCATTTGCATCTTAGCATGCCACATTGACAATCCACGCAATGTAACTGATGTCTATCAATATATAACCTCTAAGCTCGTACGTCTCAGAGAAGGGTGTTAAGCAAGAGAATAAATTCTCTGCCACCAAACAGATATATATTTAATAGAAATCAATCAACACAATAAAATCCAATGTCAGACACACATTCATTTACAAGTTCGTTCTAGGTCTGAACGAAACCGGAGACACCTTGTTCCTCGTTCCGTATGTCCAATACAGAAGAGAGGTCCTCGCATATCCGGACAATCAACAAGTACGTCCGGACAACTACCACTTTAACCCTTTCCTGGGAGCGACCCAATTCAGGGCATCAGTAGTCGTCCATTCGATGTGAAGATCGCCGATCTTCAACCACCGCCTTCAATATCTTCAACTTTAAGTCATCGTATAATTATTTGAAATGAGATTTAACTCGGCCTTTTCAAATAATTCTCAAATATATATAATTCAAATCATTTCTTTCTTTGGTTAAATTTAATTCAATTCTATAGATTAATTTCGAATAAATCTAACCGTCCATATTACTTTATAAACCAAGGGAAATTGGTTTATTTCCATTTCATATCGCTAATAACATTTTATAACGATTTAAAGCTATTTTTATTTATATGAAAACAACCCATTTAATTCGAATGACGTTTCAGGTCATTACGTGGCCCTGGCGTTGTTTTTATTCAAAATTGAATTACATATTTCTCGAAATCTAACCATTAGATCTTAACAAATTTAATATCGTTGGAAAGGTCTTTACAAAGCGAACCCATCGGTTCCAGTTTTAGGAAAATCCGACGGTCGGATCTCTCGGTATAATCGTTTAAAGTTACGATTCCAAAATGCGGACTGCCGCACGTGATTCGTTTTATTTTAATTCATATATATAATAATAATAATAATAATAATATAATTCATTCGGCGATTTCAAAACCATTTATTTTATTTCATGTAAATTTTGTACCATTCATATTCACGTTAAAAATCATATTTTTAACATACAAATATATATTTGAAGACATGCAAATTTTGGAACAGTTTCTATTTATGTTAAAAATTATATTTTTAACATACTAACATATATTTCAATACATGACTATTTAATTCCTTTCCTTAACATGTCAAAAATAATGTTTTTATCTAAAAAATATATTTTAACATTTGATTCTTTTATACTACTTCACTTACATGTTAAAAATAATGTTTTTAACTAACCAAAATAATATTCTAACATATGATCCTTTTTATATTAACATCGCTAACATGTTTAACAAATGATTCTTTTTATGTTAACATCCCTAACATATTAATGACAATACTTTAATCTAACAAAACATATTTAGCAAATGATTCTATTTATATTAATATCGTTAACATGTTTAACAAATGATTCTTTTTATACTAACATCGCTAACATGTTAATGACAATACTTTTGTCTAACAAAACATATTTAACAAATGATTCTTTTTATATTAACATCGCTAACATGTTAATAACAAATGATTCTTTTTATATTAACATCGCTAACATGTTAATGACATTTTTTTATGACAAAACATGTTTTAACATATAATTCTTTTTAACAAACTTAACATGATAAAAATGACATTTTTAATTACAAAACATGTTTTAACGTATAATTCTTTTTAACTAACTTAACATGATAAAAATGACATTTTTAATGACAAAACATGTTTTAACATATAATTCTTTTATTCTAACTTAACATGATAAAAATGACATTTTTAATGACAAAACATGTTTTAACATATAATTCTTTTATTCTAACTTAACATGATAAAAATGACATTTTTAAAGATAAAACATGTTTTAACATATAATTCTTTTATTCTAACTTAACATGATAAAAATGATATTTTTAATGATAAAACATGTTTTAACATATTGTAACACCCCGAATTTTTAGTTAATACTAGAATTCATTAATTACAGGATAAATAATCTCAGACGTGGGAATTGGGGGAAACGGGCTGCGTCATTACGTTCGTCTCGGAAAAATACGCGAAATAGAGTCCGAGTTTTCGAAAATCGGAGTCCGTATGGCCCAGTTATGGCCCAATGAAGTTTGCAGAAAATTTAAAACCAAAACAGATTTAAAAATTTAAAATATTCAGATTTGGAATGGGCCAGGCGGGGTCAGGCGGGAAGCTTCCCGCCCAGCCCATGTCGACAGGGCTGTCGACAGGGGTGTCGACATGCCTGTCGACTTGCCTGTCGACAGGGTGGCGCCGTTCTGTGAACCTGGGTGCACCAGGTTGCACCAGGTTGGGTTTCAGGCTGGCTAGGAGGGCTGGTTCTAGGGATTTCCTAAATCTAAGGGTCCTAATCTAATCTAGGGTTAATCTAAGGGCCTAAAACATTCACCTAATCCTATAAATAAGACCCCAACCCTACCCTAATTCATTCATAATTAAGTCTTGTAACTAAACTATGGCAAAATGAAATTTGAGCATGGCCTCCACTAGTTCATGAAGGAAGTTGCAAGCTAATCCTTCTCAAATCATTCTCTAATCATTATTATCTTCATAGTTGCAACTAATTCTACTTCATAAGGTTGCTAATCTTAAGTTTGGTGAGTTTCTATCACTTTAACATCAATTGTTAAAGTAAGTAGATTGGGTGTAATGAGATCTATGGTCTTAAATGCGGATTTGTGAGTATGAATCATGTATAATGATATGTTACTCTATGTTGTTCTATGTTTATGCATATTTGATGAGTTGGTTTATGCATGCTTAATAAGTTGATTTATGCATGTTTAACAAGTTGATATATGCATGTTTAATATGTGGATTTATGCATATTTAATAAGTGGTATTATGCATGTTAGCAAAGTGAGATATGCAAGTTAAGTGTATGTTTAAATGCAAGTTGAAAGTGATATGCAAGTTAAGTGTATGTTTAAATGCAAGTTGAAAGTGATATGCAAGTTATGCATGCTTATGCAAGTGTATGGATGCTTATGCAAGTCATATATATGTTTAATGCAAGATTTATGTGATATGCAAGTTATGCATGCTTATGCGAGTATATGAATACTTATGCAAGATATGTATGTGCTTAAATGACATGATATGCAAGTTATGCAAGTATGTGAATGCTTATGCAAGTTATGTGTATGCTTAAATGCATGTTTAACATGTTATGCAAGATTGAGAATGCCTATGTGCAAGTTTAACATGTTATGCAAGATATGTGTATGATAATATGCAAGTTTGGGTTTATATGTAGTTGGGTTAATATATGCTCATATATGCAAGTTGACATCCTCTTAACCCATGACAAAGTCGTATGTTAAACCCATGATATTTGTAAAGATCTTCCCCTTTTTATGTCATGTAACGAGAACGATTTACGTGGGGAACGATGGGGTTAGTAAATATGTTAATAAATGAATGATTGGGTATGATTAAGCATACCATAAAAATAAATTACCATAAGTGGGAATTTACCTATTGAGTTAGGTCTACCCCATGGGAATTTACCTATTGAGTTAGGTCTACCCATGTTATGGAAAACTTGATATTAATTAGGGATAATTAATATGGGGGTGATTAATTAGGTGTAATTAATCGACTAAGACACGAGGTTGGACTCATTTGTAGTGTAAAACTGCCCGGACCCGACCGGCTTAACCAGTTGCTACAAATGTCAGCCCAATGTGAGAGGTCTTAGCCATAAATTAAATACGTGATTAAGGTAAAGACACGAGGTTAGACTCTGTTATGACGTAAGACTGCCCGGATTCTACCGGCTTAACCAGGCGGTCATAACAGCCAGTCTAATGTGGGAGGTCTTTATGGGAGATCACGGTCTTAATTAATTAAGAAACACTTAACCGTAATAGCATGTAGTGGGACATGAGGGGTTAAGTGGGTGCCTTGGGTGGCATGAGGAAATTTGGTGGTTGCCTTGGGTGGCATGTGGAATCTAGTGGGTTGCCTTGGGTGGCAATAGAAAATACGATTAGAATACTTAACCAAGTGGAAACATGTAATTAAACATGATTAAAGGGTTAAGTGGGATACACTAGATATTTGACAAGCTTAAGTGGGTAGCTTGTGGGGGCCATTTCAACCAATATCCCAAACGTATCTTTGTGGGCTCGACCCATGTCGAGTGACGGGACACGCATATTGGGCTTGATTATAAGAGGCCAAAACGGGTTAGCGGTGGCAACGCAAGTCCAACGGGCTTCATATGCGTGTGTGGGCCCGGGCTGGTAGATAAGCCGTTGTTGCATCGTGTAGATATAAAGCCGTGCACCGTTAGTCTTGGGTAGCCACTTTAGGGGAGTGATACACCCCACTGTGGGACCAGCACGGGTATCTACGGTAGGGAGCCGATCGCTTGGGGAGTAGTGGGTACACCTAGTGGAAATAGGGGCAGACGGCACCTATGTAGGGGTACACGAAACTACTGAGTAAGAATTACTGGGTACACCTAGTGGAGATAGGGGCAGACGGCACCTATGTAGTGGACTAGGAGTACATGAAACTACTGGAGAAATTTTCTAAGTCCTTGGAAGGGATCAACCTTTAAGTAGGAGTGACTGGTGTGGTGCAGTTAGTAATTATCCTTGGGTGGGTAGATGCGTCCTGACGATTATCTTAGTTTATCCTAAGTCTAACAAGCTGCTTAGTGTAGCCATTCATCCCCAGATATTACCGTAGGTCAAGTTTATGTCTTCTCTGGTTACCTTAATGATTGTATTGTTAAAGTTATAGGACTCACTCAGACTTATGTCTGACCCCGTTGTTTTTATCTTTTTCCCAACCCTCAGGTCCTACGGTGGATCCTAGCGGTAGTAGAGCTTGATCGAATTGCTGTTCCAGTCTTTCGGAGCTTGGGCAGATGTAAAGCTCCAGTTATCCAGTTATCTTTTCTTTTGTTATGGCTATTGTATGAGAGAGTGGGATTATGTACTTCTTTATTTTGATGGATATTGTACTTGACTTTTATCATGGTTTTATGATGTAACCAGACATGTTTATTTCCGCTGTTATGAGATGATGTTTTAAAATTTCAAGTACTATTTATATCTGTCTTGTGTAATTTTTCTGTTCTATATTCACTAAAATACTCCACCGATGCTATGGCATTCCCTTTGTGAGTGACCCTAGCGGGCGTGGGGTGTTACACGTGGTATCAGAGCAAAGGTTACCGGAACAGATAAAATTTTTAGAAAACTATTTTTCTAAAACATTTTTGGAAAAAGATATTTTCAAAAACATGTCTTTTAAGAGAAAAGTTTTTGAAAGAAAAGCATAATCCCCAATAGCCATATCTATATCCTTCGAATTCTCCGTTTTGAATCTTTCCTTTTTCGTTTCAGCATGGCCGAGAATATTAATCTTCCGGAGGGTGTAGCGGTACCAGTATGGTATAGGAGATTGATGGAGGCTAGGGCCACCACTACGGGTCCAGCAAATATTCCTCCACCAACCGTAGCACCCGATCTTCCTCCTCCCCCTCCTCCTCGCACGGATACTTTTGCTAAGACTTGCAAGGAATTTAAAGCTATGGGAGGGAAACCTTTTCAAGGATCTGAAACCTTTGTGGAGGCTAGAGATTGGCTTAAAGAGGTGGAAGAGTTGATAGATATCTTTGAAATGGAAGAAGGGAAGAAAGTCAAGTTGGCTGCTTGGTTAATGAAGGGAGAGGCCTCATTCTGGTGGGAGGTTACTAATGGAGAACGCCCCGTTGACTCTTGGGCGGATTTTAAGCAAAGATTTGTGGCAAAGTTTCTCTCAAGGGCAGAGGAAAACTTGTATATGGAAAGATTCTTGACTCTAAAACAAGGGAATCTTTCGGTGAAGGAATACGTTAACAAGTTTAATCAATTGGCAAGGTTTGGCCTAGACATGGTGAATACACCGGAGAAGAAGGCTTTGAGGTTCGTGAAAGGCTTGAATGAACCTATGCATGGGTTGGCTATGACTCACATCCCTATGGGGACCACCTTTGAGAAGCTAGTTGACATGGCACTCATGTATGAGGAAGAGAAGGGTCCTAATGCTAATAAGGCACCCGAGAAGAAGGGAGATCAAAAGAGACCTCAACAACAGCAAAGCAAAGGTGGGAAAGGCAACGGTGGCAAGGGCAAGAAGAAGAAGTGTTTCAATTGTGGGACACCTGGCCACCTAAGCAAGGATTGTCGCAAGAAGAAGAAGACTGGCTGCTTCCACTGTGGCGAAGCAGGGCACTTAGTGAAGGATTGCCCTAAGAAGGGGCAAAGGACGGGATCTACCTCAGGAGGACAGGTGCAAGCTCTTATGGCACCGAGTCAGGCTAGGGGGCAAGTACAGGCTCTCGCGGTTCCACCGATTCAGGAGAGAGGTAGAACTATTTCCGTTGAAAGTCTGGTTTTTCTATTTGACCATCCTGTCCGTACATTGTTTGATTCAGGCGCATCGCATTCGTTTATTTCATCATCATTAGTTGAGTCACTGCACCTAGACACCAGTCTGGTAGATGATCCCTTGGTTGTTTCAAACCCAATTGGGGGCTCCACTTATTTGTCCATGATATGTTTGGGTTTGAAGATTTCTATACTTAGCATTGAGTTTAGATGTGATGCTTTTGTATTGGGCTTCACGGGCTATGGGTTGATTTTGGGCATGGACTGGTTATCCAGTAATGGTGCCATTCTTGATTGCGAAAGGAGAGTTGTTAGGCTGGTGACCCGTTTGGGTAACACTCTCGAGATTTCTTGTAATCCCAGGGACTCTGTTATGCTAAGTTATCTTGAATCGCTTGACGCTTCGGTCGAGAGTTTGCAATTTGTTAGAGTGGTCCGGGAATATCCGGATGTGTTTGAGGAAGTGAAGGGCTTACCTCCGAAGCGGGAGATTGACTTCCGAATATATTTGGTGGATAATGCTAAACCGGTATCTTTACCAGTGCGCCACATGGCTCCTCGTGAGAGGAGGGAACTCCATAAGCAAGTAGGGGAGTTGCTTGAGAAGGGGTTCATAAGACGGAGCATATCGGAGTGGGGTGCTCCAGTAGTATTTGCTACGAAGGCGGATGGGTCCCTCAGACTTTGTGTAGACTATAGAGAACTCAACAAGCTCACAAAGAAGAATAGACACCCATTGCCGAGGATTGATGATCTTTTCGATCAGTTGGTTGGCGCTTCAGTATTTTCTCAGTTGGACTTAGCCACGGGGTTTCATCAGTTGAGGGTGGCTGAGGATAGCATAGACAAGACTGCCTTTAGAACTCCGGATGGTTTCTATGAGTGGCTGGTGATGCCATTTGGGTTGACGAACGCCCCTGCATACTTTGTTGATTTGATGAGTAGGGTGTTCAGGGAGTTCCTTAATAAATTTGTGGTGGTCTTTGTGGATGATATCTTAGTATTTTCTAAGAGTGAAGAAGAGCATGCCCTACATCTTGGGGAAGTGTTGAAGACTCTTCGAGCACATAGCCTTAGGGCTAAATTCTCCAAATGTCACTTCTGGAGGAGGGAAGTGCGGTTCTTGGGGCACGTGGTCTCCAAGGAAGGGATAGCTGTGGATCCTGCGAAGGTAGTATCAATTCAGGATTGGAAGGTTCCGAAGAATGCTACCGAAGTAAGAAGTTTCTTGGGGTTGGCGGGTTATTATAGGAAGTTTATCAAAGACTTCGCGAAGATATCAGCCCCATTAACCCGCTTAACAAAGAAGAATCTTGTTTTCACATGGGACGTAGATTGTGATGATGCGTTCCGACGGTTAAAGAGAGCTTTAACCACCGCTCCAGTTTTAGTGTTGCCAGATGGGAGCAAACCATTTGTTGTCTATACCGATGCCTGTGGGACAGGACTTGGCGCAGTCTTAATGCAAGAGGGAAGGGTAATAGCCTATGGTGGAAGGCAGTTGAGGGCGCATGAGAAAAATTACCCTACCCATGATCTAGAGCTGGCCGCTATTGTTTTTGCGCTTAAGATTTGGCGCCATTATCTTCTTGGTGAGAGATTCGAGTTGTTCACTGACCATAAATCATTGAAGTACTTATTCTCTCAGAAAGATTTAAACTTAAGACAGCAAAGGTGGATGGAGTTCTTAGCATCCTATGACTTCGAGATATCGTATACCCCTGGCAAGGGTAACGTGGTGGCGGACGCCTTGAGCAGGAAAAGGTTGTCCTTGAGTCCATTGTTCGTAGAACGACAAAGCTTGGAATTTATCTCGATGTTTGATTTCAGACCTTCTGTTGACTATGTACCCAGTTTGCTAGCTTCTTTGGAAGTTAGATCTACTCTCTTGGGGCGGATTGAAGAAGCACAGAAGGGCGACCCACAGTTGGTTGAGTTAGTAGAGAAGCTCATAAGGGGGGAGTCGTCCAGCCATTTGAGTAGGTACACCCTAGACGATAGGGGGTGCTTGCGTAGAGACGGTAGACTTTGTGTACCGCAAGACGAGGGTTTGAGGAAGGCTATACTTGATGACGCACACCGTTCTAGGATGACCATTCATCCCGGTGGGGATAAGATGTATCAAGACATGAAAAGGGTTTTCTTCTGGGCCGGTATGAAGAAAGATGTGGCCAATTATGTCGCTCGATGTTTGGTGTGCCAGCAAGTGAAGGCGGAGCAAAGGAAACTAGGTGGGTTGCTTCACCCATTGGAGGTTCCGCAATGGAAGTGGGATAGCGTCTCGATGGATTTTATTGACGGGTTACCCAGGTCGAGGAAGGGTAATACAGGAATTTGGGTGGTGGTAGATAGACTTACTAAGAGCACCCATTTCATACCTGTGAAGAGCAAGAGGACTGCTCCATGGCTAGCTTCAGTATATCTTCGAGAGATAGTTCGATTGCATGGGGTACCCTCTAGCATTGTAAGTGATCGAGATCCTATCTTCACTAGCGAGTTCTGGAGAAGTTTGCAAGAAGCAGTGGGGACTCAATTGTGTCTGAGCACCGCATATCATCCTCAGACAGACGGCCAGACTGAGAGGGTGAATCGTGTTCTAGAAGACCTTTTGAGGCTTTGTATCTTAGATTTTGGAGGTACATGGGAAGAGCATCTTCCACTGGTGGAGTTCGCATATAATAACAGCTTTCAGTCCAGTATTGGTATGGCTCCTTTCGAAGCTCTCTATGGAAGGCCTTGTCGATCACCTACATGTTGGTGGGAATCTACGGATAAGATCTTGCTTGGGCCTGATATGGTTAGGGAGACTTCAGAGAAGATTGACTTGATTCGAAGAAGGATGAAAGCAGCGCAGGACAGGCAAAAATCTTATGCGGACAAGAGAAGGACGGATCTTGAGTTTGAGGTTGGGGATATGGTTTTTGTCAAGGTATCTCCGTTGATAAATGTTGTTCGCTTCGGATCCGTTGGGAAGTTAGCACCAAGGTTTGTTGGGCCGTTTCCTATCAAGGAAAGGATTGGACGGATGGCATATAGAGTGGAGTTGCCTGACAGACTTGGTGGTGTCCATGATGTATTCCATGTGTCCCATTTGAGGAAATGCTTACATGAGACCGCAGAGGTGGTAGAGCCGAGCTTGCTTAGGGATATGGAGGTTGAGCGTGATGAGACGATTCGACGAGCTCCTACTCGCATCCTTGGGTCAGAGACTAGGAAATTGAGGAATCGAGAGGTTCAGCTAGTCAAAGTGCAATGGGGAGAAGATGAGAGCAACGCAACTTGGGAGACGGAAGCGAAGATGCGTTCATTGTACCCATTTCTTTTTGAGGGTATGCCTTTACTTTCTCCTTTATCGCTTGTCTAGTACTTATCTTATCTTTAGTATGTCCTCTCGTTAGTACCTTTGACCTTTAGATAGGGTAAACCTATGGTTGAAACATGTGTTTGAGACATGTTATGTTTGATGGATGCAAGTGGATGCAAGTGTTTGCTAGTGGTTGCTCGTGGATGCATATACACACACTCTAGGCACTAGATCGGCTCAGTCACTTCATATTGCATATTGCATAAAATTGTGTGTAGGAAAATATATTTATGGATGTATAATGGTTGTGTTATCACATGGATGATGCATTTTGGTGAATGATTGTGCACTCATGTAGATATTGTATGTGTCGATAGGGTTTTCTCGCATACATAATGGATGCATGGCACTATCATGGTTTGCATATGTTCATACATTAGATAGGGAACATATACACACACTTTTTGCATATGCTCATACATCATTAGAAATTGTTTTAAGGACAATGGATGCCTGTGTTTGATGGATTGAGTAGATGGTTGTTTGGATGGTAGGATATGCATTCTCCTTAGCTTAGAGATTTCGGGGACGAAATCCTTTAAGGAGGGGAGAATGTAACACCCCGAATTTTTAGTTAATACTAGAATTCATTAATTACAGGATAAATAATCTCAGACGTGGGAATTGGGGGAAACGGGCTGCGTCATTACGTTCGTCTCGGAAAAATACGCGAAATAGAGTCCGAGTTTTCGAAAATCGGAGTCCGTATGGCCCAGTTATGGCCCAATGAAGTTTGCAGAAAATTTAAAACCAAAACAGATTTAAAAATTTAAAATATTCAGATTTGGAATGGGCCAGGCGGGGTCAGGCGGGAAGCTTCCCGCCCAGCCCATGTCAACAGGGCTGTCGACAGACCTGTCGACAGGGGTGTCGACATGCCTGTCGACTTGCCTGTCGACAGGGTGGCGCCGTTCTGTGAACCTGGGTGCACCAGGTTGCACCAGGTTGGGTTTCAGGCTGGCTAGGAGGGCTGGTTCTAGGGATTTCCTAAATCTAAGGGTCCTAATCTAATCTAGGGTTAATCTAAGGGCCTAAAACACTCACCTAATCCTATAAATAAGACCCCAACCCTACCCTAATTCATTCATAATTAAGTCTTGTAACTAAACTATGGCAAAATGAAATTTGAGCATGGCCTCCACTAGTTCATGAAGGAAGTTGCAAGCTAATCCTTCTCAAATCATTCTCTAATCATTATTATCTTCATAGTTGCAACTAATTCTACTTCATAAGGTTGCTAATCTTAAGTTTGGTGAGTTTCTATCACTTTAACATCAATTGTTAAAGTAAGTAGATTGGGTGTAATGAGATCTATGGTCTTAAATGCGGATTTGTGAGTATGAATCATGTATAATGATATGTTACTCTATGTTGTTCTATGTTTATGCATATTTGATGAGTTGGTTTATGCATGCTTAATAAGTTGATTTATGCATGTTTAACAAGTTGATATATGCATGTTTAATATGTGGATTTATGCATATTTAATAAGTGGTATTATGCATGTTAGCAAAGTGAGATATGCAAGTTAAGTGTATGTTTAAATGCAAGTTGAAAGTGATATGCAAGTTAAGTGTATGTTTAAATGCAAGTTGAAAGTGATATGCAAGTTATGCATGCTTATGCAAGTGTATGGATGCTTATGCAAGTCATATATATGTTTAATGCAAGATTTATGTGATATGCAAGTTATGCATGCTTATGCGAGTATATGAATACTTATGCAAGATATGTATGTGCTTAAATGACATGATATGCAAGTTATGCAAGTATGTGAATGCTTATGCAAGTTATGTGTATGCTTAAATGCATGTTTAACATGTTATGCAAGATTGAGAATGCCTATGTGCAAGTTTAACATGTTATGCAAGATATGTGTATGATAATATGCAAGTTTGGGTTTATATGTAGTTGGGTTAATATATGCTCATATATGCAAGTTGACATCCTCTTAACCCATGACAAAGTCGTATGTTAAACCCATGATATTTGTAAAGATCTTCCCCTTTTTATGTCATGTAACGAGAACGATTTACGTGGGGAACGATGGGGTTGGTAAATATGTTAATAAATGAATGATTGGGTATGATTAAGCATACCATAAAAATAAATTACCATAAGTGGGAATTTACCTATTGAGTTAGGTCTACCCCATGGGAATTTACCTATTGAGTTAGGTCTACCCATGTTATGGAAAACTTGATATTAATTAGGGATAATTAATATGGGGGTGATTAATTAGGTGTAATTAATCGACTAAGACACGAGGTTGGACTCATTTGTAGTGTAAAACTGCCCGGACCCGACCGGCTTAACCAGTTGCTACAAATGTCAGCCCAATGTGAGAGGTCTTAGCCATAAATTAAATACGTGATTAAGGTAAAGACACGAGGTTAGACTCTGTTATGACGTAAGACTGCCCGGATTCTACCGGCTTAACCAGGCGGTCATAACAGCCAGTCTAATGTGGGAGGTCTTTATGGGAGATCACGGTCTTAATTAATTAAGAAACACTTAACCGTAATAGCATGTAGTGGGACATGAGGGGTTAAGTGGGTGCCTTGGGTGGCATGAGGAAATTTGGTGGTTGCCTTGGGTGGCATGTGGAATCTAGTGGGTTGCCTTGGGTGGCAATAGAAAATACGATTAGAATACTTAACCAAGTGGAAACATGTAATTAAACATGATTAAAGGGTTAAGTGGGATACACTAGATATTTGACAAGCTTAAGTGGGTAGCTTGTGGGGGCCATTTCAACCAATATCCCAAACGTATCTTTGTGGGCTCGACCCATGTCGAGTGACGGGACACGCATATTGGGCTTGATTATAAGAGGCCAAAACGGGTTAGCGGTGGCAACGCAAGTCCAACGGGCTTCATATGCGTGTGTGGGCCCGGGCTGGTAGATAAGCCGTTGTTGCATCGTGTAGATATAAAGCCGTGCACCGTTAGTCTTGGGTAGCCACTTTAGGGGAGTGATACACCCCACTGTGGGACCAGCACGGGTATCTACGGTAGGGAGCCGATCGCTTGGGGAGTAGTTGGTACACCTAGTGGAAATAGGGGCAGACGGCACCTATGTAGGGGTACACGAAACTACTGAGTAAGAATTACTGGGTACACCTAGTGGAGATAGGGGCAGACGGCACCTATGTAGTGGGCTAGGAGTACATGAAACTACTGGGGAAATTTTCTAAGTCCTTGGAAGGGATCAACCTTTAAGTAGGAGTGACTGGTGTGGTGCAGTTAGTAATTATCCTTGGGTGGGTAGATGCGTCCTGACGATTATCTTAGTTTATCCTAAGTCTAACAAGCTGCTTAGTGTAGCCATTCATCCCCAGATATTACCGTAGGTCAAGTTTATGTCTTCTCTGGTTACCTTAATGATTGTATTGTTAAAGTTATAGGACTCACTCAGACTTATGTCTGACCCCGTTGTTTTTATCTTTTTCCCAACCCTCAGGTCCTACGGTGGATCCTAGCGGTAGTAGAGCTTGATCGAATTGCTGTTCCAGTCTTTCGGAGCTTGGGCAGATGTAAAGCTCCAGTTATCCAGTTATCTTTTCTTTTGTTATGGCTATTGTATGAGAGAGTGGGATTATGTACTTCTTTATTTTGATGGATATTGTACTTGACTTTTATCATGGTTTTATGATGTAACCAGACATGTTTATTTCCGCTGTTATGAGATGATGTTTTAAAATTTCAAGTACTATTTATATCTGTCTTGTGTAATTTTTCTGTTCTATATTCACTAAAATACTCCACCGATGCTATGGCATTCCCTTTGTGAGTGACCCTAGCGGGCGTGGGGTGTTACACATATAATTCTTTTATTCTATCTTAACATGATAAAAATGATATTTTTAATGACAAAACATGTTTTAACATATAATTCTTTTATTCTAACTTAACATCATAAAAATGACATTTTTAATGACAAAACATGTTTTTTTTAATGACAAAACATGTTTTAACATATAATTCTTTTATTCTAACTTAACATGATAAAAATGACATTTTTAATGACAAAACATGTTTTAACATATAATTCTTTTATTCTTACTTGACATGACTATTTCAAGACATGACTATTTAATTCCGTTCCTTAACATGTTAAAAATAATTTTTTTATCTAACAAAAATATTGTAACATTTGATTCTTTTATACTACTTCACTAACATGTTAAAAATAATGTTTTTAACTAATCAAAATCATATTCTAACATATGATCCTTTTTATATTAACATCGCTAACATGTTTAACAAATGATTCTTTTTATATTAACAACGCTAACATGTTAATGACAATACTTTAATCTAACAAAACATATTTAACAAATGAACCTTTTTATATTAACATCGCTAACATGTTTAACATATGATTCTTCTTATATTAACATCGCTAACATGTTAATGACAATACTTTTATCTAACAAAAGATATTTAACAAATGATTCTTTTTATATTAACATCGCTAACATATTAATGGCATTTTTTTTATGACAAAACATGTTTTAACATATAATTCTTTTTTAACTAACTTAACGTGATAAAAATGATGTTTTCAATGACAAAACATGTTTTAACATATAATTCTTTTTAACTAACTTAACATGATAAAAATGCAATTTTTAATGACAAAACATGTTTTAACATATAATTCTTTTATTCTAACTTAACATGATAAAAATGACATTTTTAATGACAAAACATGTTTTAACATATAATTCTTTTATTCTAACTTAACATGATAAAAATGACATTTTTAATGACAAAACATGTTTTAACATATAATTCTTTTATTCTAACTTAACATGATAAAAACGTCATTTTTAATGACAAAACATGTTTTAATATGTAATTCTTTTTAATGAATCAAACATACAATAAAAATGTAATTTTTATTGTCCAATCATTTTATTTAAAACATGACCAATTTGTAATTCATACATACAATAAAAATATAATTTTATTGTTAAAATATTTTTTTCCTAACATGAACATTTTTTGTCATTCATAAACAATAAAAATATAATTTTTTATTGTTAATATATTTTATTCCTAACATGAACATTTTTTGTCATTCATAAACAATAAACATATAATTTTATTGTTAATATATTTTATTCCTAACATGAACATTTTTTGTCATTCATAAACAATAAAAATATAATTTTTTTATTGTTAATATATTTTATTCCTAACATGAACATTTTTTGTCATTCATAAACAATAAAAATATAATTTTTATTGTTAATATATTTTATTCCTAACATGAACATTTTTTTGTCATTCATAAACAATAAAAATATAATTTTTATTGTTAATATATTTTATTCCTAACATGAACATTTTTTTTTCATCCATAAACAATAAAAATATAATTTTTATTGTTAATATATTTTATTCCTAACATGAACATTTTTTGTCATTCATAAACAATAAAAATATAATTTTTATTATTAATATATTTTATTCCTAACATGATCATTTTTTGTCATTCATAAACAAAAAAATATAATTTTTATTGTTAATATATTTTATTCCTAACATGAACTTTTTTTTTCAAACAGAAACATGATTCAACAAATGATCTTTTTCTATTTTTACTACACAACTCCATCCAACAATTCATCGCAACCACAACAATCAATTCCAATTTTATACAACACATATGGCGTGTATATAAATTTAACATCGCAACCACAATCAATTTTATTTTAAATTTAGAAATCTCACATTGGGTTTTACTCCTTCAAAAATTATAGATCGCTCTAAAATTTCTCCGGTCACTTCTAGAATGTAGTAGACACTGCCACGATCCCAACGGTTCCTGTTTCATGGGATTTTGACATTGTATGAACAAGTTGTGAATTTTTAAATGCTAACGACATTTTAATTAATTAAGTAATTAAAAAAATCACCTTCTTTTTCCTTACAGTACCAAGGCCGATGTTTTTTATACTTCGTTCAAAACTAGGGTTCAGTTTTTCTTCCAATCGGTTGCACGAGTTGATGATCGGACAGTGCCACGATGTGGGGCTAGGAAGCATGCGCCAAGTGGGACCCACGACGTTGAACTCGATTGCTGTATGGAGGAGGGGCGGTGAACGACGTGACTTTGGGTGATGATTTCGAGACAAACACGCAACTCCAACTGCTCTATCCCATATGGATCTAAAGGGGACAAAATTCTCTAAAAAATCCCCTTAAGAAGCATTAAATTTCATTGAGTAACTTGAAAGAAATTGAAGGGGGAAGGATCGCCTGGTTTGCGTCGTTCGTATTTGAGAGGGGGCGACTACAGATAATTGGTGATTAGGGTTTTAATTCCTAGGGTATTTATAAAGGTTTTAATATTATTTAATTTCTTTAATTTCAAAAAGGCTCATTAATCCATGTGGACTCCTAATCAAGCCCAACGACTGTTGCCTCCAGCTAAATACCCTCATTCCAGACATAATGGACTATGTTTTGTAAGCCCATTAGACTGTTTCAGTCTGTTTTTCTTTGAATTAAAATATAGAACATTCAATATTAAATTTGAACATACATGTTAATTTACTGGGGCACATACTGATTCCAAAAATTCTTGATTAATAAATCTAGCTATGTTTTGACGACACAGTCCTAACAAAATTAATTTCGTCGAATTTGGAGACCGTTTGAAAAATAATGGTCGATTCAATTCAACAGAAATTGCCAAACGCGTTTTAATCTACCACTCTCACATATTATTTCCAAAAATTATGGAATTTTAAACCTTGTAATAATTTGACATTCCAGTTCCAACCAAAGTGGTTTCATCGAAAACGGAGATCTTTTGCAAAACAACTATTTTTAATAGCTTTGTTATTATTTAAAAATGAAAATTTTAAATTCTGACACATTTTTTGTTAAAATTTCTTAAAATAAAATTTTTAAATTGGTTCTGATTTTCCGGGTTGTTACAACTGCAATATGGAGAATACATCCTTACTTGATGATGATGAGTCAGATGAGCCAAAGCACGAAGAATCTTTGGTACATTTCGATGGGTACTGCACAAGAAGAGCATGTGTTTAATGGATGATTTGTCATTGGCTGTAATTATATACAAAAAGGGAAAGCTCTAAAATCTATTCCAAATTGAACGTATGTTCACGGGAAGGAGACTGGGTATCGATATGGATTGCAAAGAACATGATCCTGAATTTGGGCATACAAAGAAGCTATGGTGTGCCTGGTCCAGTAACAGCTTGCAGGATTGCTAGAATGTTGATCACAAATTGAAAAGTTCGAATCATATAATATTCAAGTATGTCATAAAATTTCGACTTATGAAATTATTTCGAAGTATACTTTCAAAACGAAAACCTACATACTTAGAGTTTTATGTGTGGAATATTTGGTTTTCTCTAGATTAAGTATTGCATAGAATTTCGGGGGCGAAATTTCTTTTAAGGGGAAAAGAATCTAACAACCCAAAAAATTACAGTTTGAATTCACGGGTAAATTTTAAATATCGAAGTGATGAGTTGCAGCTAAAATAATTCTCTTTTAAAAATAAAGAGTGATAGTGAAATAGTTTTACAACTAGTGTACAAAAGTAATTAATTCGATGTGAAATTAAAAAGGTAATCGGAAGTCATTTGTCAAATTGTCGACCTTTCATCAACTAAAACTTATCACAAAGATCATGATGCTCTTGTGCATGCTAACACACATTATATAAAGTTAGCATGGTTGTTAAGCATGAATATACATATTCATGTAAGGTAAAATAAATTTAAAATAAGAAGCTTATAATGTATGCTAAAAGATATAAATTTAAAATAAAAAGCTTATCATGTAAGCTAAAAGATATAAATTTAAAATAAGAAGCTTATCATGTAAGCAAAAAGAAAAGGAAAAAAAGAAGTAGAGATAATGATACATAACCCTCTTAGGTGTCCATATGTAGAAACATCTTAGGACACCGGCATGCGTCATTATCTTATGGTTTTGCGTAAATGATGATGGACCAGTGCCTTAAGAAGGAAGAACGATAGAATTTTAGTGGCTTCTCTTAAAAGTATGAGTGTTAGTGACTTCTCTTAGAAGTCAAGTCATATCTTAGTAGCTTCTCTTAGAAGCCAAATTTTAGTGTCTTCTCTTAGAAGCCAAAGTATTAGCAACTTCTCTTAGAAGTCTAGTCATGCCTTAATAGCTTCTCTTAGAAGTCTAAGTATTAATAGCTTCTATTTGAAGCTTATTTTTAGTGGCTTCTCAAAGAAACTTTGGTTCATCTATATATATGGACTTCATTTGTAAAGATAAAAGCTAACTTATGTAAAAAGAAAATATGTTGTTGAGTTTTTGTTTACAAAGATAAGTAGTTCGAAGAAAAATCGATAATGTGGCCGAAAGCAGTTTTGTCGATAATAACGTTTTACTTATTAAAACTTGTTGGAACATCATGTGCATGTACTAACAATAGAACACATATACGTGTATGTACATAGCATATAAATAAAATACAAATAGTATATGTGTGCATATTCTAGAATATGAAAAATGGCTTAAAATGATAGGGACACGTGTCATCAAATGAATGGAACACATGTCTTGGAATTAAATAATAAAGACACATAAACATATTATGTGTCCATGTGTAGAAACATCTAAAGGCAACTAAGGAGGCACGTGTCTTCATCCTAAAGCTTGCATGAAGATAAGGAGGAAAAGTGTCCAAAACTAAATTACCAAACTAGCCTTGAAAACTACTATACAAAGAGCGGAAAGGTTCATTTTATATGATGCATTCACAAATGGAAAAAAAGTAAGATAAAGAGTAGAAGTTTGGGAGAAGCTTAGAGGATAAATACAAGTCTAAGGTGAGAAAATCTATTTAAGTTTATTTATTCATTTCATATTTTGAAGAAAAATTGTGAAAATTACGAAGAAAACGATAGAACCGGAATCACTGAAAATAACGTTTGGTATTTTGGAAATAACTTTTGCAATTCTTGATGAAATCTCGATTTTCTTATTAATATGGAAAGCTAATTCAAAGGGCTACAACTTTCACAAGTATCAATTTTTCTAATTCGATCGTTTGGGTACCTAAAAACTGGACGCAAGGTTAGGTAAAAATCAGCCCGAAATGGACATGATAAAATTCCTCATGATATTTGATTTTATAAATTGAAATTGATAAATGATTTTGAGGTTTTCCTTTTATATAATTAAGTAGACTAAGGTAGCTTCTTACTCTAAAAAATTTGGAGTCAAAAACGATTTTTATCATTGAGAAATAGCATCAAAAATTTTGACCAAAAACTGGCTGAAAATCTGAATTTTAGAACTTTTTGTAGCGTTTTAAAATGCTATCTTTTTTTGAATTGGTTCTGAAGCATAACAAGCTACCCAGAACTTTTCATAGTATCCCAAAAAAAGCTGTAGTAAGTTGTTTCTAGTCTAAAATCATTATAAACAACACAGAACTTGTCGTGGAATTTCTGGAAATGTTGTCTTATAGTTGAAAGTTTAAACGAGGTATGAATAGTCTAAACGAGGTTTGAATAGTGTTTAAACGAGATATGAATAGTGTATAAACGAGGTATGGATGTTGTTTAATCGAGGTATGAATAGTGTGTGTCTAAACGAGGTTTGAATAGTGTTTAAACGAGGTATGAATAGTCTAAACGAGGTTTGAATAGTGTTTAACTGAGGCTTGAATAGTGTGTAAACGAGATAAGAATACTGTTTAATCGAGGTATGAATAGTGTGTGTGTAAACTAGGTATGATTAGTGTTTAAACAAGGTATGAATGGTATTGAACTTGACTATTTCAGTTCAATCTTTGAAGATCTTTCCAAACTTATAGTAGAGGGATATAAAGGTGGTTTGATATTAGTATGTAAAATAAAAGATGTTTATCTTATGAAAGGAAGTTTTACAAGTGATATCTTTTAAATCGAGTATTAGCAGAGGATTTTTACTTGATATAAAAAGTATTTTTGGAAGTAATTATTTTCAAATGTTTGGTATAAAGAAGAACTACATTGGCTTGATCCTTTATCTAATTGCTTACCCAATTAGATATAGGTACGTAAGCAGTCACAATGGGTAGTGATGCAGCTGCTTTATTAATAAAATATTTTTTTGTTATTACTTGTTATGCGTTGGTGCATCTTTCATGTGTTATTCGTTTATGACATGCTAACGTGTTTATCGAGTGTACAGGAATGAGTATCGATGTCCATCTTATCGGAGTTGTACAATGATAGATGTATGGTAATTGTGTTCAATTCATATTTAAGCACAAACGGTTAACTAGATAAGTGGTATTTATTATAATTTTAATCAGAGCATTTAGTGATGTTTTATATTTATCGAATAAAATGGTAACTGTCATTGTTTGTTTTGGATGGAAGGATTTTCGGCAATTTTTACTGGTCTGAAATTCCGGGGCTTTACAACGGTGGTTGAAGACAGGGATCTTCACATCATTTGGATTATTGCTGATATCTCGACTGGGGGTTACACCCAAGACGAGGTTATAGGTGGTAGTAGTCTGGACGTACTTGTTGATTGTCCGGATATGCAAGGACCTCTCTCCTTTATTGGACAAGGAATAAGGTGCATTCGATTTCGTTCAAAACCCAGACCGAACTTGTAAATGGATGTGTGTCTGATGTTGTATTTTACAACATAACCAATTGATTTCTATTGATGTTATATCAGTTAGTGGAAGAGAATTTATTTCCTTAGCTTAACAACCTCCTCTGAGACTTCTGTACTTAGAGAGCTATATATTAATAGACACCGATTATATATTGTGAATTGACCATCTGGCATGCTAAATGCTGAACGGATCAAAGCTTTTTGTTGAAATACAGAGCTTTGTGGGTGTTGATCAAAGCATGGCTGATATAGCGTAGCTTTGTGTTGAAACTTGACTTTAGAGCCTTATAACCAGTGAATGGCCGAAAACAGGATGATGGACAACAAAGATAAGGACATACGTTTTCATCTAGCTAAAAAGTGATGACATGGTATGGAACCCAGGAAAGTTTACTTATGTGGATGATGAGTCGAGGTGCCTCGGAAAGGTCAAATACGTTCGGGGGATGTTATGTTCAGGTAAAATTTCAACCAGCATGTTAGTGTTGGCCGGCTAGCGCTCCGAAGGATCACATGATTGTGAGTCCTGGGACATCCCTCTAGAGGTGTTCCAAACAGTTAAGGAAAATCATTTGCCTTGGTCATGGATGGAATCTAACTTCCAATATGAGCTTGCGTTTTCAGATGTAAACTAATTGCCAACATAATGGGATGGGGAATTATGCGAGCTAAGATTTTTATATTTATTTTCGAACGTGATTTCGACACTATGTATTAGTAATAATAAAAGGGACTTTCGTGTCTCAAGCATGTTTGGTTAGTATAAGATAGAACTCTCTCCTCTTATATGCATTGCATTACGTGATGGGACTTGAGTCTTATAATAGCTTCATTTTTCGAAAAGCATTGCGAGTGTTTTATGACTGATATTCACGTGGAGAAAACCCACTCCATGTTATACGGCGTGGTTCTGTGATTCACCTTAATTTATAATAAAGTTCAAAAACTGTTTTAATTTTTACAACAGTCCCATGACTGATTTGTAGTTTATTGTTTCCCGCCTAAACTCTGGGTGTCCATATTTTCCATACGGGCAGTCTAGTAGTTTTCGTTTGCAGATATTGTATAGAGAAGGTACTGGATTGAAGCAAAGGATGAGTCCAAAGCATTTTATTTCTTCCGCTGAGAGTTTATGTTTTTCCGCTGTATACATGATACACTCTGATATAGTTATTTCCATTGTGCAATGTATTTATTATTCTACTATGATGTAAAAGTTATTGTAATGATAATGAAAAAGTTGATTCGTTTCGTTCTTATTAGTCATATACCCTTAATTATAGTTTCGAGGATTTTTGCCATTTGGATCGAACTTGTGTGGTTTATAGTCGATTCGAAAGGTAGGAATTTTCGTGATATTGTATTTTGTATTAGAGCTTTGGTTTATACAAAACTTTGGGGCACGACTCATCTGAACAGAAGGGAAGAACTCATCAAAGATAGGATTAGTAATATCTTAGAAGAGTGACTCATTAGAGAACTGGTTAGTAATACCCTACAATGAGTTTGAAGGTTATTATATATAGAAGAAAACGAATTTGCGCATATATAAAAATGAAATTGGTTTTAAAAGATTAGTTACGGATAACCTAGCTGATTATCTTATAATAAGAGTTTGAGCCTTTTATTTGATGTTGAGGTTGGACTATCGAGGATAAGAAGATTTTGACTATACGCCTAATTAACGTATATATGAAGTCTTAAGTATACTGGATGGATATAGATTTACATTCTAGTCGCTTGGGGAAGATTCTGGAGATGGTCATAACATCACCAGTATTTATTTTCGAGTTTCGAAAGTGGGATGACTATATAATTCCAATTAAAACATTGAGATATGCTTAAAACCATTTAAATTAGTCTTTGAAAATGATTTGAGTAACTAAGATAAAGAAAATGACTAAGATGATTTAAGCTTAGTTACAAGTTAAATAAATTAAAAAGATAAAAGTAAATCAAACGAATTAAAATTTAACTCAAGTAAAGTTAAATAAAAAAATTGGAATGATAAAACCAATATAAGAATGGAAAATAAATTGAGCTAAGACAAATTTAACGTTAAATGTTGAAATGAACTAGAAATTAGTTGGAATTAGACAGGTTATTGAATAGAAGATAAGAACAGGAATAAAATTGAATGCCTGACATAAAGGTACATATTTATGGTATTGATTGGTTTTGATGATTTTATGCGCCGATTGGAAAGCCGCTTGGCTTTTGGGTTTTCCTTTTTGATTGGTGAGGGCTTAGAGAGGTGAGATGTAGTTGTACCGATTGAGCCGTACAAAGGAGGCTATGACGAAAATTTAAGGCATTAGCCAAATTTCGAGAAATGGGGAAGTTTCTTAAAAACTAAAAAGTTGAAGAACTTGAGTAGGTTAGAACAAAGGCTGAGTTGGTTAAGTAAACGACCTTCAATTTTATCTTCGATTTTGGACAAAATCATTTTAAGTGAGGAAGAATGCAATGATCCAAATTTTATTATTTAATATTTAATGGATATTAAATATTTTAAATGATTTATTTTAATAATTAACGACTTGAAATTTATTTAATAAGCGAAAAATCGAGTTTTCATCTTATAGATTGCAAGATACGTCCAAATTAAATTTCCAAAAAATCGTTACAGAATCGCTTATAAACCATAATGATTTATTAAATAAAATAGAAGGATTTTATAATAAATTGTACATCGGTTTAGCTTGAAAATGGAAGTATTGAGTTATAAACCCAAGTATGTATATTTTGGAACTATATAACATCCTATTTGGATATATACGATAACTATAAATTTTTTCAAAGAATTTAGTTAATTTGAATTTAAATTATATTTTATCAATTTAATTGAATGTTGGAAAATAGCCATTTTGCAAACGACCTCGGATTTCGACGAAACCAGTTTTATCGGATCCGAGACGTCAAATTATTGTAATATTCCAAATTTCATGCTAATTGGAATTGTTTTGTGACTATGCATAATTAAAATGTAAATCGATCAATAATTTAAGCTCGAACTAGCGCTATTTGAGCAAACGGACTCGGATTTCGACGAAATAAGTTTCTTTAGGACTGTAATGACAAACCATAGCTGCATTTCAATTTTCATCTCGAATGGAGTTCATATGTGCCCGTGCGAATTTTTAAACGACGAATGAAGATAGTGATAGCCACATAGCAATATAAAATAATATACGATGCTTCACCTATAACCTAACCTACCTTCTATAAATTCCACCCCTCCTTCACCCAATCCCCAACCCATTATTTCAGCCGACATTTTCCAATAAAATCCTCTTCGTTTTAATTTTTATCTTCCAAAATATCTTGAATTGGAGGAAGTCACCAACATGAAAGTTGGAGTACTCGGTGAGGGCTACCTAATGTAAAAATTAGTTGGCGCATGAGTGTCGGAGTTAGCCGGAATCTGGCCCGAGGCATGGGGGTATGGGTTTCGGTTTTTGCTGTTTTGAGTGCAAACGAAGAAGAATTAGCCAAAGTCACCAACTAGAAAGTTGTAGAGGGGAGAGTGGGATACAACTTTGTGGTTGGGACTTCAGCTTGAAAGTGGTTGTGGTAGCCGCAGTTCTGATGATCGAAGATGAACTATTTTTGGTGTAGTTTTCGTATTTCACTTTTTTTAGATGAAGGAGGCGTTTCAGGAAAAAGTTTCCAACTGGAAAGTTTCTTGGAATGTCAAGACGGGTCTGATGATGAAGTTTGGTAATCATTGGATGTCAGAGGCGACCTGTGGAGCCAGAAACATAATTTCAGGTTTAGGGTTGAAATCCGGCGAACAGCAGCGAAGTGGGGCTCAGTGCTGGGGGAGTGGGACATGCTCGGTTAGGCAAATGTAACGACCCGCATTTTACGTATCGACCGATCGTAAAATAATTATATTTTTCATTAGTGCTCGAATCATTCTCAGATTTTGATATGTTGTTCATGGCCACGTGAGATATGTTCATGATTTTACCGAATTCAAATGTGACCATTTTGCCCTTGAGTTTACTATTTGGGCTATAACCTTTGGTAGGGATCGAATCAAGTGCAGGGGTTGATCTCATTGGATCAGAATGGTGGTTTACGATTCCATAGAGTGGTCACATGAAGGATTTGGTTTAGCGGTTTCGGAGGCATCGTTGTTTTAAGTTTCAGCTTGTGTTAGGCAAACTAGTCAGCAACTAATGGGTTGATTTGCCAAGCCCGTTATACCTATGACTTACAGATATAAATAGGGTGTTTAGGGAGAGAACTAGGGTCACTCTCTTCATTCTAACTTTAGTTTGGGCGACTGTGATTCTCTAGTTCAACCTAAAGCCCTAATTCTCCATCAGCTTCATTCATATTCATAGTAGATTGCATATAAAAGGTAGATCGACATCAAGGAAGGTTAGATCACATCAGATTACATCAAATTTGGGGAAATTCATTGTTGTCCAATCTGAAATCACCAAGTTTGCATTGAATTTAGAGATTGGTGAGTGATAAATATCTCTCATACGGAAACTACGTATTGCATGGGTAAATTAGGATCATATTCATATCTTATATGTTATAATCACCTTGGATCTAATCATATATGTTTAATTATAACTTAGAAACTCTAGAAAAAACTAAATTGATCATGTTAACTGGATAATTATTAGGTTAATCTCATGTGTTTAGATCCAAATCATACTAGATGTCATTATTGTGATACATTTATGCTATAATAGGGACTTTTCTTGTTTGTATGACCGTATATTGCTGGATTGATGTTTGTTCTGATTTCGTTGCTTGAGTTGTTTGTTAGAATTGGATGTCGTAGATCTTAGGGTTGAAGAATAAAGCAAATCAAGGGTTCAGATGATTGGATTCAGATGAAACTTGGCAGAGGTGCTCTGGAAAACGATGGCAGGAAGCACGAAAAATCTCGTGCCAAAATGCAGTAAGTGCATGGGTTGGCACCGACCTATGATAGGTTGGCACCGACCCAGTACCTTAAGTCGGGTGACGTTGAAACTTCGTGCGGAGCATTGTGATGATCTATCAAGGCAATTG
Source organism: Allium sativum (assembly GCA_030737875.1). Classification (NCBI taxonomy): domain Eukaryota; kingdom Viridiplantae; phylum Streptophyta; class Magnoliopsida; order Asparagales; family Amaryllidaceae; genus Allium; species Allium sativum. The sequence goes on along the minus strand of CM060909.1, from coordinate 669,250,760 downwards.
GTGAAATTTCATGTCATTCAAAATTGGTTTAGATGGGGTCGACGACTGATTGCTTGGGATATATATAGACCCATAGAAGTTGCTACAGGAAGGTCGGAATGTTTGGAAAATGGATCGATAGGATATGCTCGAGACAAGGATTAATCGAGGTCAGCTACTTAGCCAAGACTGGCTAAGTAGATGGGTCGGCACTAACTCATGATGGGTCGGCACCGTCTAATGAGGAAGAAAGGTGGGGAGTCGAGTTTTGGGAGGTTGGATTATGACGACTTTGTGAGGTTGCTGGTGAAGTTTGGCGGTGAATGCACTTTATATGTATGGTGCGCAACTAAAAGATGGATGATGCTTCGAGTGTGAACTCACATTGGAGTGGCCGGAGCCAGATTGATGTGACACTGGTCATGATTCGATTTATGATTCAGTATGACGATGGATTGACAAAATGGGAGGCAATCATAGATGATAATGGAATGTTTCGAGGAATTAATGAATTGAGTCACCGAGATGAAAGGCTTGACAAGTTTGAAGCGCCGAGGGATCATGTGTAATCGAAGTGTTCTAGCAGACTCAAAGCAGGTGTATTGTGGGGACACCCGTTAGGATCAGATTCGATAGATCATATATCGTAGGCAATCATGATAGGCCTAGTTGTCTTCATCGAGTAAGGAAAATATACAAGCCATGATGGCGTATGGTAGTTTGTCTAGAACTGAGGTTTCTCAATTAGGCCTTTTGATCGTGGAAAGCAAGTTCGATTATCGAAGGATTCAAGGCGATAGTCGGTGACAGCTAGGATATTGGATGCTATGGTTGATTGTGTGTTTTCTTCTCTACTTTCTTTGGGTAGGCTATCACCGTAAGATGTCGATGAGAAGCGGGATCGGGGATGTTCCTTTCCTATTCTGTAACGACATGTGATGGATGGTTTTTATGTGTTAACTTGTTGGTTGTTGGGCAGATCAGATGGTTGATCCGCCTATACTTATATTATCCTGTGTAACTGTTGTTAGCTATTTTATCGCTCACTAAGACTCTGGTCTAACTCAAGGTTTTATGTTTCCCTCTTATTACCTTGGATTGTTCATCAATATTGTTGATGAGTAGACTGAGTATGTGACGACCCGCCCCGCACCAGCTGCCATTTCCCTCGAAATGCGTTGCGTCAATGTCTGACCAGCACGGGACGGTCGTCATTAAAAAAAGGGGTTTTGAAACTATGAATCACCAAAGAACCTATAGTATATCTCACAGCACATGTAATAAAATATAACGATAACAAACTTGACATAAAACAGGCGAGACAGTGCATAAGCTGAAAACTAAACCATCATAGCAGCGGAATCCAAAATACAGCTTACGATCCAAACCATCATTATTACAACTTCAAAATATTGTCTCTAAAGCGAGATAGAAAGGGTACACTACTAAAGCCCAAGCAGTGACCAGCAACAACACAGGGAAAGTATATGTAAATAGTACGTGGAAGCCTCCTGCTCATCTCTGGACAGCTACTTGTGCATACCACCTAACACGTCTCTAGTCTGCTCGTTTAGGAGCACCCAGAGTAATAAGAAGAGACATAAAACTCTGGGTCAGACAAAAGTCTGGTATAAACGATAGCAGCAAAACAGAACAATAACAGGTGTAAATAATCATACCTGAACCTGCAACCAAAGAGTAGCACAAGATGTACAGTGCTCTAAGGTAACACTAACATAAGATGTAAAATGGGGGTGTGCGTTCCATGGTGATAACAAACATCAAACATAGCAATCAACCTCACGACTCTCACTCAGTGCATAAAGTGTACGATATCCACCACTTTGATCACCAAATCCTTTGCTACGATCACTTTGCCCTTGGGGTCATAATGACCTCATTGTGCTGATCCATAGCTTCTAATCCTTTGCTATGTCCACTTTGTCCCTATGGAGTCATGATGACTCCACTGCACTGGCTCATAGCCATGCTACGATCACTTGCCCTTGGGAGTCTTAACGGTCCCATTGCGCTGATCCATAGCCGCTAATCCGTCTCTCAGTGGTGAACTAAAGCTATAGATATCGATAACCCCTTTGCAAACATCCCGTAGCAAAGCCCAACTTTTAGAAGTTAACTCGTTGGTTCCCATCTGAATCCTGAGTAACAACTTCCCACTTGGACTTCCTTTGTATCTTGGGTTTTTGGTCGAACTGGAGTTGGTCTTCAGAATAGTCATCGCCTAATAGTAGTTCCAAATCCGGTTCGGTTTGGCCATCCAGTTCGGTTTGGTATATGGTCATTGCCTTGATTCGGGTTATGATGCTCCATGGTGCGGTTCGGTGCCTCATAGTGCGGTTCAGTTCGGTGCCCATGGTGCAGTTCGGTTCTTCTATTTGGCTTCGGTCCGGTCCTCTTATTCTTCAGTTGATCCGATCTAATCCTATGCCAAGCTTCGATCCAATCCCAACTCCAACTTCAATGCAAGTGGCCTTTCTTGTTGCCCTTGCCTTTATGCACTGCTAAATATGCAACCACTCCGGTTTGGTTCGGTTATCCGATCCGATCCCCTTATCCGATCAGATCCGGATCTCTGCAGCATTTCCAACAAACTTGTTTCATCCATTCTCGCCATACGACGGCGTTTTCAACCATTCTAACTTTACTAATCAACCATAAAACATTCCAAACAGTAGTAGCAACATATAGGATCAATCAACAAGGTCAAAACATCAAGCATATAGGTTATTTAAGATCAAAATGCCCAAAACCATGATTTTCCCCTTAATCCCCCCAACCATGTTTTAACTATAGGATTAGCAAACTTAATCCAAATTAACCCAAATTTTTATCAGAGGCATAAAATAATATTTAATTTTTTTTACATATTTTTTCAGATATTTATAATGCATAATTTCACTAATTATCACTAATCACCCCTAATTAGCCGTAATTAGTGTAAAAAGATGCTAATCACTCACCTTAGCCGCAAATAAATTCTTATATTTGAAACTCCACTGATTTGGATCGAATTCCTATGCAACACAACAGCCTTACCTCTGATTTGATGCCAATCCGCCTTGATTTGATGTAGATAAGGCTAATATGTGATTAGAAAGTGATTAGGAGGTAGTTTAGAAGGTAGAGGTCATTGTTAGGGTTAGAGAAATGAAAGTGGCGGCTAAGAAAATAAAATGAGATGGCTTACTAACTGATTTCAGCTTCCCTATAACCTTAATCCAGAAATAGGTTATGGGCCCATTCACTAATTACCCCCATTAAGCCCGGTTAAGCTATTTTTCACCTTCCGAAACTTATTTCAGCCATATCTCCCAAAGGGTAAGTCCGTTTGATTAGTGTAACCACTCTACGGAAAAGTAAACCATCATCCGAATGCAATGAAAGTGATTTCAGGTCAAAACTCCTTACCAATCAAAAGTTATAGGCGAAACAAGATTCGCCAGAGGCAAAATGGTCATTCAAAATTCGGCAAAAATCGTGAATATGGGAAATGATCCCAATAGTTGTTCCCCAAAGTTACACGACCATACGACTTCATATGTGAATGAAATAAATATTCTACGATCCTACGATGCGTAGAATGCGTGTCGTTATACTCTCCCCCCTTAAGAATTTTTACCCTCGAAATTCCTTAATCAAAACATATAGTGCAGTCCTGCATGCCTATCAGCCATTCACAAACAAACAAACATACATGATATCACAACAATCCTATCCTAGCATGCGGTTTACTAACAAGGGAATAACTATCACTATTAAAATCTTACCAGGCAAAGAGTTCTGGATGTGTCTTCCTTATGTTCTCCTCTGTTTCTTAGGCACAGTCATTCTCATTATCGCCCCCACGGAACCATAACCAATTTCACCGTCTTCCTTCGATTTTGTTTCGTATAGCGTCCGACAATACGAATCAATCTGCGGTTCCCAACTGCCTTGGGTTCTACCTCGATATCATCCAACTAATCTGGTGAAATAGTCATCTCAGAATCTTGCATGAACTTCCTTTACTGGGGAAAATGAAATACATTGTGAACTCCCGCCATCTTGTCAGGTAATCCCACTTTATACGCTAAATTTCCCACTTTCTCTAGAACTAGAAATGGACCAACAAACCTTGTTACCTTACCTCTCCTACCAAATCGAATCACACTCTTCAATGGAGAGATCTTGACAAATACCGAGTCACCAATGGAGAATTTCAAATCTCTTCGTCTTTTATCAGCATAACTCTTCTGCCTATCTTGGGCCGCCTTCATTCGCTGTGGAATAACCTTGATCTTATCAGAAGTTTCTCTTATTACATCTGGCCCAAGAACAAACTTCTTGTCGGTTTCCAACCAACATGATGGTGAGTTGCATGGTCTTCCATACAAAGCTTCAAATAGAGCCATACCTATATTGGACTAATAAATATTATTATATTTAACTCAAACAAATGCAAATGGTCATCCCATGCTCCTCCAAAATCCAATATGCAAGCTCTTAAGAGATCCTCCAATATACGGTTCACCCTCTCTGTTTGACTGTTGGTTTGAGGATGGTATGCGGTACTGAGATGTAATTCTAACCCTAAAGTCTCTTGTAAGTTCTTCCAAAACCCACTACTAAATAATGGATCTCGGTCACTCACAATCCCTTTAGGTACTCCATGAAATCTCACTACCCACTTCATATAAAGTTCTGCTAACTTAGCTGTCGTTCTATTGGACTTGACCGGTATAAACCTTGCACTTTTGGCTAATCGATCCACAATCACCCAAATACCATCATGACCTAATCTAGTCCTTGGTAGACTATCAATGAAATCCATTGAGACTTGTTCCCATTTTCATTCGGGAATTTCCAATGGTCGTAACAAACCACTAGGCTTCTTTTGCTCGGCTTTAACTAGTTGGCAATTCATGCATTTGGATATAAACTTCCCAACGTCTCTCTTCATTCCTTCTCAGTAGTAGGTCTGCTTCATGTCTCGATACATTTTGTTACCACCAGGATGTATAGTCAGTTTCGAGTGATGACACTCTCTAAGCACTTCATATCTCAATCCATTGACATTGGGTACAACTAGTCTCCCATTCTTTCAAAGCCATCCTTCTCTGTCTAGTCCATACTTGTTCATCTCCTCACCGTCGATATACATCTCTAATTTGGAGATGATTTCCATTAGGTTAGGATCGTCCCTCTGACTGGAACCAATCCGCTCAATCAAAGTTGGCCTGATTGTCAAACTTGCTAACATCTCTGGATCCAATTCGCACTTAGGTTTGAAATCATATCCCTCAATATTCTCCAGTTGTTTCCATTCAAGAAACATAGCCCCCAAATTGGCATGTCTCCTACTCAATGCATCAACTACCGCATTGCCCTTCCCGAGTGTGTATGCGATATTGCAATCATATGAAGCCAAGAACTCTAACCATCTTTGCTGACGGAGATTTAAATCCTTTTGAGAGAAAATGTACTTTAATGACTTATGATCGGTAAACAACTCGAACCTTTCTCTCAAGAGATAATGCCTCTACATCTTTAACGCGAACACAATCGCTGCCAATTCCAAATCATGAGTATGATATCTCTTCTCATGCGGTTTCAGTTGCTGACTAGCATAAGCTACAACCTTACCTCCTTGCATCAGTACAATACCTAGTCCGGTACCACAGCCATCCGTTTATACTGTCATCTCTTCGTTCCCTTTAGGAATAACTACACTGATGTGCACGTCAACTTTTCCTTTAGACTCTTAAATGTATTCTTACACCTTTCGTCCCAAATAAAAGCTTGATTCTTCTTGGTCAACTGAGTTAACAATGTCGCTATCTTGGACAAGTCTTGAATAAACTTACGATAATATCCAGCTAACCCCAAGAAACTTCTTACATCTGTTGCATTCTTGGGCGTAGACCAATCTTATACCGTAGCCACCTTCGCAGGATCCACGGCAATACCATTCTCTGAAAAAACAAGGCCCAAGAATCTCACTTCCCTCCTCCAGAAGTGACATTTAAAAAAATTCGCTTTCAGTTGGTGTTTCTTTAACACCTCCATCACTGTCCTAAAATGTTCCTTGTGTTCTTCCTCTGTCCTCGAGTAAACTAAGATATCATCCACGAATACAAGAACAAACTTATTTAATTGATATCTGAAAACTCTGTTCATAAGGTCCACAAAATATGCTGGTGCATTGGTCAACCCGAATGGCACGACTAATCGCTCATAGAATCCAGACGGCGTCCGAAATGCCATTTTAGGAATACTCTCAATTGCTACTCGAAGCTGATGAAAACATATTGCGAGATCTAATTGGGAGAACACTCTCGCTCCATTCAACTGATCAAACAAATCGTCTATCCACGGAAGAGGATATTTATTCTTCCTCGTTACCTTATTCAACTCGCGGTAGTCCACACACAATCGAAGGGAACCATCAGCCTTGGTAGCAAATACAACTGGTGCTCCCCACTCGGAAACACTTCTTCGGATAAATCCCTTCTTCAAAAGATCACCTACTTGCACCTCGTGCTCTCGTTGCTCCCTTGGCGCCATATGATGAAGTGGCATCACTATAGGTCTGGAATCTTTCACTAAATCAATTCGAAACTCGATCTCTCGGTGTGGTGGAAGTCCGGTCACTTCCCCGAAGATGTCCGGGTACTCGCCAGCAATAGGCACATCTGACAACGCATCATGCGGGATGTCGAGGGAATTTAGAAAATTAGCCATCACCCCATCACTAGGTAGGAAACCAAACAGTACCCTTCACCCATCATCTGATCTAATGGTCACCGAAGACCCCTCACAGTCTACCACCACCCCATACCTTTAGAGCCAATCGACTCCCAAAATAATGCCAAACCCAGTAAAGCCCAAAACAAAGCAATCACAAGCAAACATACGTTCATGACTCGATAAGGCCAAATCACGACAAATCATACTAAGGCTAGTCGAACCACCGATCGGGTTCGTCACAACTAAAGGTCTATCGACAATCTCAGGTTCCAATCCTAACCTATCTACCAGGTCACTAGATATGAAGGAGTGGGAAGCCCCGGTATCAAACAATACTCGAACATGAACATCATAAATGGAAAGCATACCTTGGATAACGACACCCTTTCCTTTCTCCGCCGCGGTTGGGGCATTCAACGAAGAAGGAATAGCGTTGATAGCATATGCTTTCACAATTTTCTTCTCTTTAGGTGGTTATGGACATTTATCCTTGTGATGTCCCACTTGGCCGCAATTTAAGCACTTCTTATCCGCTGGCTTTGCTCGACAGTCTTTGGCAATGTGGACCTTCTTGCCACAGCTATAGCACTCAACATCTTTCTCATTCTTCTTCTGACCATCCTTAGCTTGGTTTTGTTTCCTCTTATTCTGCGAACTATTCTTGCCTCCACGGCTTGCCTGCGGCTTTGGCACCCCTGCAGATGTAATAGCAACCTCAGCCTTTGACTTGGGGTAAAGGCTCTCCGACCTCAACGCCTTTCTACAATAGATTCGAATGTCTCATCGATGTGGTTTATAAGTCTTCCCCCTAAGTACTCATCTAAGCCAGTTATGAACTTCTCGTTGTTTTTCTTAGCAGTATCGATAAGAGATAACCCATACTTCGATAAAGTATCGAACTCAGCAATATATTCTTAGACTGCCTTACCATTCTGCTTAAGTTCCAAGAATTTCCTAAATAATTCTGATTTTTGAGCAGCCGGGATAAACTTATCACTGAAGAGAGTCTTAAACTGATTCCAAGTAACTTGATTCTTAGGAGTAGCTGCTTTAATAGCATTCCACCAATTCATAGCCCTTCCTTGAAGTTGACGCGATGCTAGCTTTCTCTTCATTGAATCATCGATTCTTAAATCCTCGAAGATGCGCTCACAACTATCCGGCGAATCTTGAACCTCCATAGCCGATTCCTTTCTGTGGAACGGCTTCCCACCAAGACTAGTATAATATTTGTTGAGCTTGGCAAAATCGGCCCTAGGTGCCTGCATTGCTGCACCACCACCGTTAGCAGCATTAGGAACTGCCTCGTAAACATCCCTGAGCATCTCTCTCATGAAGGTAGTAAAAATCGTCCTCATATCAGGAGCATTCCTATTATTGGCCCCTGAATCCGTACTCCTCATATATCGGCTCATCGTCTAATATGTAAAGAGGAAATGATTAACCATCTCCAAAGCTGTGCCAGTGCAGTGCGACCTCGTCCTTAGATGTACTAATAGTATATATATAGTTTTTGAAAAACAAAATATCACAAATACGCTCTCTCATCTACGTATACTATCTCTCCCTGGTGTCTTCCCCTAGGTTAACAACGCAACCTGGCTCTGATACCAAGTGTGACGGCCCGCCCCACACTAGCCGACATTTCCCTCGAAATGCGCTGCGCCAATCTCCGACCAGCATGGGACGGTCGTCATAGAAAAAAAGGGTTTTGAAACTATGAATCACCAAAGAACCTGTAGTATATCTCACAGTGCATGGAATAAAATATAATAATAACCTACTTGACACAAAACAGGCGAGACAGTGCATAAGCTGAAAACTAAACCATCATAGCAACGGAATCCAAAATACAGCTTATGATCTAAACCATCATTGTTACAACTTCAAAATACTATCTCTAAAGCGAGATAGAAAAGGTACACTACTAATGCCCAAGCAGTGACCAACAACAACACAAGGGAAGTATATGTAAATAGTACGTGGACGCCTCTTGCTAGTCTCTGGACAGCTACTCATGCATACCACCTAACCCGTCTCTAGTCTGCTCATTTAGGAGCACCTAGAGTAACAAGAAGAGACATAAAACTCTAGGTCAGACAAAAGTCCGGTATGAGCGATAGCAGCAAAACAGAACAATAACAGATATAAATAATCATACCTGAACCTGGACCTTTTAGCTAAGAGTTAGCACAACAAGATGTACAGTGCTCTAAGGTAACACTAACATAAGGTGTAAAATGGGGGTATGCGTTTCATGGTGATAGCAAACATCAAACATAGTAATCAACCTCACATCTCTCACTCAGTGCGTAAAGTGTACGATATCCACCACTTTGATCACCAAATTCTTTGCTACAATCACTTTTCCCTTAGGGTCATAATGACCTCATTGCGTTGATCCATAGCCACTAATCCTTTGCTATGTCCACTTTGCCCCCATAGAGTCATGATGACTCCACTGCACTGGCTCAAAGCCATGCTACGATCATGTGCCCTTGGGAGTCTTAACGGTCCCATTGCACTGATTCATAGCCGCTAATCCGTCTCTCAATGGTGAATTAAAGCTATAGATATCGATAATCCCTTTGCACACGTCCCGCAGCAAAGCCCAACTTTAGAAGTTAACTCGTTGGTTCCCATTTGGGTCCTGAGTAACAACTTCCCACTTGGATTCCTTTGCATCTCGAGTTTTTGGTCAAATTGGAGTTGGTCTTCAGAAGAGTCGTCACGTAGAAATAGTAGTTCCAAATCTGGTTCAGTTTGGCCATCCAGTTCGGTTCGGTATATGGTCATTGCCTCGATTCGGTTTGTGATTCTCCATGGTGCGGTTCAGTTCAGTGCCCATGGCGTAGTTCGGTTCTTCTATTTGGGTTCGGTCCAGTCCTCTTGTCCTCCAGTTGATCTGATCTGATCCCATGCCAAGCTTCGATCCGATCCCAACTCGAACTTCAATGCAAGTGGCCTCCTTGTTGCCCTTTCCTTTTTGCGCTACTGAAGATGCCACCACTCCGGTTCAGTACGGTTATCCGATCTGATCCGTTCCCCCTTATCTGATCCGGATCTATGCAGGATTTCCAACAAACTTGTTACGTCCATTCTCGCCATACGACGACATTTTCAACCATTCTAATTTTACTAATCAATCATAAAACATTCCAAATAGTAGTAGCAATATATAGGATCAATCAATAAGGTCAAAACATCAAGCATATAGGTTATTTAAGATCAAACATGCCTAAAACCATGATTTTCCCCTTAATCCCCCTAACCATATTTTAACTATAGGATTAGCAAACTTAATCCAAATTAACCCAAATTTTTATCAGAGGCATACAATAATATTTATGAATTTTTACATATTTTTCCAGATTTTTATAACGCATAATTTCGCTAATTATCACTAATCTCCCCTAATTAGCCTGTAAAAAGATGCTAATCACTCACCTTAGACACAAATAAATTCTTAGATCTGAAACTCCACTGATTTGGGTCGAATTCCTATGCAACACAATAGCCCTAACTCTGGTTTGATGCCAATCAGCCTTGATTTGATGTAGATTAGGCTAATATGTGATTATAAAGTGATTAGGAGGTAGTTTAGAAGGTGGAGGCCATTGCTAGGGTTAGAGAATTGAAAGTGGCAGCTAAGAAAATGAAATGAGATGGCTTACTAATTGATTTCAGCCTCCCCATAACCCTAATCCCGAAATGGGTTATGGGCCCATTCACTAATTACCCCATTAAGCCCGGTTAAGTAGTTTTTCACCTTCCAACCTTATTTCGGTCATATCTCACAAACGGTAAGTCCGTTTGATTAATATGTCCACTCTACGGAAAGTTAAACCATTATCTAAATCCAATGGAAGTGGTTTCAGGTCAAAACACCTTACCAATCAAAAGTTATAGGCGAAACAAGATTCGCCAAGGGCAAAATGGTCATTTAAAATTCAGCAAAAATCGTGAACATGGGAAATAACCCCAATAGCCTTTCCCCAAAGTTACACGACCATACGATTTCGTATGTGAATGAAATAAATATTCTACAATCCTCCGAAGCGTAGAATGCGGGCCGTTACAGAGTAGCAGCTAGGAGATTTAGTATAGTTGATGTTGTGCGGTGACGAGCAGGAAGCTGGCGTACTATTACTATCTATTTAGTATTTCTTTTGTATTTCCACTGCATGTTGATGTTATTAAACCCTGAGGGATGTAGTGACGCATACTGTATTCATAGATTCATGTACTGAGATGTATTGTACTTTAGATTTTATGGTTTTATGGAGGTTTGATTTTCTGTTCAGTTATGTTCCACTACTATATCCTGTTGTATATTTTATTATTATATATTATCCATGCGATGTGAGTTATACGATAGGTTCAATTCGAGGTATTCTACCCTGATAATCGTCCCGTATCGGCCTGGCACATCATACAACGTACCTTTTTCTTAGTTCGGTGCAAGGGGTAAGGGGCGGTCGTCACATTTGGTATTAGAGCTTTAGTTAATCTATTTTACCCGAAGTTTGCAAACGTAAACACGTATGAGAGACGTATTTGTAATTTTATTTGGATGATTACTATATTATATATGTATATAGTATAGTACAGTAGGTTAGTAAGCACTTGAACACTAATACGGCTTTCTCTAATGTGAATTGACTCTCGTTCCAGAGTAAGGATGAGTAGATGAACTTCGAGACACGCTGCTAGGAATGGACATGAAAATGGTTGACCATATCGATGGCTCTTTTGAGAAGTTAGTTGAAAAGCCATTTGTAACAACCTAAATTGATTAAGAAATATTCAATGAAAATTATATATTTAATAGGATTTATTTTGAGACTTAACGACTCAAAATTTGTTTAAAACGAAGTTTGAATTAATTATAAAACGAACTCGTAACGCCGTGGTAGTTCGAAATAATTAGTTTGAATTTCAGTTGAATTTATAGAATTTGATTTTAGTCGGATTTCTGTAAACAAGCAATGTTAGGATCTATTGAACTATAGTTTTCTAACAGAAGCAAAAAATCGAGATTTCGTGTTATAAATTGTAAGTTATGTCCAATTCAAAATTTCAAATAGTCGATATGGAATTCATTTATAAATTATAATGATTTATTAAATAAACTAAATGGATTTGTTATGAAATTAGATATTGATTTGACTTGAATTTTGAAAATATTGAGTTATAAACCCAAGTATGTTTATTTTGGAACTACATGATATTTTATTTGAATATATACGATAATAATAATTTATTATTATTTAATTAAGTTGTTTTTGAATTTATTTATATTTTATTGGTTTTGTTTAAGTCTTAAAATAGCGATTTTGCAAATGACCTCTATTTTCGACGAAACAAATTTTATCTGATCCAGAGCGTTAAATTACTGTTAGGTTTCAAATTTCAAGTCAATTGGAGTTCGTATGTAAGAATATGTAATATAAATATGTCTTGAAATTTAGTTAGAATTTAGTAAAAAGCTAGAAATAAAGCCATTTTTCAAACAGTCTCCTAATTCAATGAGACCAGACTCGTTAGAACCGTATTTGTGAAACGTAGCAGAATTTCAAATTTCATAATTTTTGGAGTTAGCATGCGGTTGTAGCAAATTAAAACGTGCATTGGAAATCAATATTTAACGTTATATTTACTTATATTTTAGTTTTGAGAAAAATTGATTAAAACCGCCGAATTAGCTTCCAAAACATATTCCATTGTATCCGAAATAGGGGTATTTGGTTAGGGAAAATAGTTGTCGATGTTCATGGAGTTTGGGCACGAAACTTCGCAACGAAGTAACATTAGGAATTATATATTAATAAATATACCATATAGATACCCTTCCATTAAACCGTAACCCTAGCCAACATTAAGCCGCCGCCACCCTTATCTAAATGGCCATAATTATTCAAAATTGATTCCCTAATTTCTCCCAAATCACTTCGACTTAAATTATGATTTCAACATGAAAATTGTAGAGGTTTTTGAGAGCTTCAATTCTCTATGGATATGATCAGATTTGGTGGAGTAACTAGTTTGAATTTTATGCTCAAAGAGCCCACGTTCGAGTCCAATTCTGGAGCAAGGGGGCGTGCGAGTTGGTCGTTGTTCACAGCAACGGTGGAGGAGGTGTAGGGCTACGTTTTCGTGGTTGTTGATCGGCGGTATGAGGTGTCTAGGGGCGCGCGTTTTGAGGATGGGTTGGCGTGCGTTGTTCAGTTCGAACATGGTGATGAAAATGACAAAGAAGAAGGGTTATACAGTGATTAATAAATTAATTAATTATTTAACTATTTTAAGTTGATTAATTAGTGTTTAAATTGTCAACTTGTTCAAACGGAAATTGGAATTGTTGAAATCGTAGAGACGAGAGCTTCGCAGTAAAGCTGATTTAAAAGAATTTGGAGCTAGTCGGAAATTTTGGTTAAATTACATACCATGTTTAATTTAATTAAAACAATCAATCTATAATGATTTCAAACAGATTAAAGTGAGAACTCCCTCAACTGTTTTGTTAAGTTATTATAATCATATCTGAATATGTATTGATTGCAATGTTTGTTTCGTGGTTGATGGATGATATTTACAGTTATTACTGTTATTATTAATCTGAGAATATAAGCATTGTCGATAGAGACACTTATATTATAATTATTGATTGATTGTTGGTATATAATATGGATGTGTTTATATTATTGACACAAGAATTTACACCATGAACAAGAAATATGGAAATTGAATGAATTCACTCTATTGGAATTTTGAATGAATTTTATGTTCGTTTAAGTGAAATTTGACAAGAAAATAGAAATTGGATTTTAAACCCAAATTGATTTGAAACTGAGTTGATATAATTTAAAACAATTTTTGAAATGATTAAAATGGATTTGAAGGAAATTTGGATGAAAAACGACTTGTTTTAATTCAAATTAGATTTTGAATAATAAATTCAAAATGTGAATTTGAATTAGGTACTTAAACGATGTTTTTAACTTAAACGAATTCTTCCATTAATTCTTATTTATTTTAGAATGGATGTAGAGAAAATTTGATTTCAAAATATAATATTTTGAAAAATATTATTATTTTATTATTATGGAATATTCAATTTTGATTTAAAAATTGAATTGGAGGTTGAGTCATTTTTAAAGGAGTTTATAAACATTTTATAAAATATGTTTGAACTGAGTCGATGAGTTTTATTATAAATAATAAAATGGTTTGAATAGGACGAGTCACGTAGGGACAGTATGCGAATTTCGGCCATTAACATTAAGTTGACGTACTGGGAGATCCAGCAACTGAATTCTCCCGAAATGAAAAACGTTGGGTTCAAAATGAAAAGAATTTTCAACTGAGATAGAAAGTGTAAAAATCCATTGGTTTGATTTTAAGATAAGTTCAAATCTATTTTTCAAAAGGTCGCAATAGATGTAGTTCGGTGACCGGAATCAAAAACCGACTAAAAGGGGCTTATAAAAATTATTAAAAATATGGAAAAATTACGATAATTTGTAATGAATGATTTTTAAATGATTTGAGTAAGAATAATGAAATTTTGGATGACTTAAATTTGAGGACTTTTGACTTGATTTACTTAATATAGTAAATCAATATTTTGAAGTTTAGTTTGAAGTTAAACTAAAAGTTTTCAAAATTATATTTATCTGTGTTTGAATGGAAATAGTATTCAAATATTTTAATAGTGGATTACGTAATTATACGGATACATTTTGAGGAATTTGGAAGATAGAGATAACATTATTCCCAATATGATATCTGTTGGTTTCAGAATTTTATATTGAATATAAATCGATATGATTTCTATTTAAAGCCAGACATTTGACATTAAATTGGATTTTGGGTTTGTCGTGAATGGTGTCTTCAATAACACTTTTCTTAAACCTAGTTAAGAATGAATTTTATGGAATAAATCTTTTAATTAAGATTTATGAAGTTTTTCCAAAGTAGGGTTTTCCAATTAATAAATTTAATTGGAACTGAATGGAAGTTTGGTTTTGGCTTTATCATGAACGATGTTTTAAATAACATTTGTTCTTTAACCCAGTTAAAGAAAATATGATATCTCAAGTTTGAGTTGTAATAAATCTTCCAACAAAGATTTGGATAATGATTTTTGGAAATTAAAACTATGTTAGTGTTTTAATAAATCTTACAATAAATATTTGATTGAATGAAATGGAGATTAAAACTAAGTTAGAGTTTTAATCAATCTTTAATTATATTTGAAATGGTAGAAGGTAATTAAATTTACCAAACATAAGGTGTGTTAGATACGGAGTACCACTAGTTTTGCTTCGTGGGATAATTGAATCTTTAATTAGATTTGAAATAGTAGAAGGTAATTAAACTTACCAAACCCGAGGAACGTTAGATATGGAGTACCACCAGTTTTTCTCTATGGGATGAATAGGTTAGGAATGGGATAACTATATGAGTGATTACTTTTTGTAAGGCTCGATAATCCCGATAAAGCTTATAAACCTTTATTTGAGTTAAGTTTATGAAAAGAGATTATATAATCTTATGAAATGATCTCCAAGGAAAGATTTAACAAGAAGTTTAAATGATATAAATATTTGATAAGATTTAAGGGAGTAATCCCCAATGTAAAGGATATTTGAAAAAGGAATATTCTGAATTGGAATGAGGCTTATGATATGTTTAAATATCACTTGATTTTAATGATGCGATAGCTATTCGGAAAGACCGAGCTTCAACCCATTCTGAATAACTAATACAATTGTCGAAGATATTTAAGATGGTGGTTGAAGACTACAGATCTTCACATCGTTTGGATTATTGCTGATGTCTCGATTGGGATGTATATCCAAGACAAGGTTATAAGTGGTGATCGTAAAGACGTACCTGGAGATTGACCGGATATGCAAGGGCCTCTCTCCCTTAGAGGACGAGGAATAAGGTGTCTTCGGTTCTATTCAGACCTAGAACGAACATGTAAATGGATGTGTGTCTGACGTTATATTTCATAACATAATCCGTTAGCTGCTATTGATGATATATCCGCGGTGGCGGAAAATTTATTCTCTTAGCTTAGTACCCTTCTTTGTGACATATGATCTCAAAGGTTATATTATTAATAAAAACTGATAATATGTGTGAATTGACAATGTGGCTTGCTAAGTAGCTAATGGATCAAAGCTTTTGTTGAAAAGTAGAGCTTTGTGGATGATGATCAAAACATGGTTGATATAACATAGCTTTTTGTTGAAACGTGACTTCGGCAAGCCTCACAACCCGGGAATGGCCTAAAACAGGATGATGGACACTAGAGGAAGGACATGCGTTTCCTTCTATCTAAAAGTGATGCCATGATATGAAGCCCAGGCAATTTACTTATGTGGATGATGGATTAAGGCGCCTCGGATGTGGTCAAATACAACCAGGACGATGGTCAAATACAACTGGGGAGCGTTATGTTCAGGAAAAACCCTAACTCATAGGGAATTGGTGGGTCAACTTTGCTGCTCAAAGGGCCACATGCGTGTGAGTCCTTGACATCTTGCTAGAGAACATTTTGAATCAAATAAGGAAGATCCTTTGCCTTGGTCATTGATGGAAATCCAACTTCCAATATGAACCTTGCGTTTTCAGTTGTAAACCTATATGGCGACATAATAGGATGGGTATTATGCCGTCTAAGAATGATACATTTATTTTCGAATTTGGTTTCCACACTATGCATCTAGCTTCATTTTATCAAA
This sequence comes from Allium sativum, assembly GCA_030737875.1. Taxonomy (NCBI): domain Eukaryota; kingdom Viridiplantae; phylum Streptophyta; class Magnoliopsida; order Asparagales; family Amaryllidaceae; genus Allium; species Allium sativum. Next base: position 669,234,279 of record CM060909.1, on the reverse strand, counting down.
AAACATTGTGAATTTTTATGACCAGTATTCATGTGGAGAAAACCCGTATCGTTTTATACGGCATGGTCCTATGATTTACCCAACTTTAAAGTAAAGTAAAATAATTGTTTTGGTTTGCACATTAGTCCTATGACTGGTCTGTAGTTTATTGTTTCTCACCTAAACTCCGGGTGCCCGTAATTTCCACACGGGCAGCTAGCAGTTTTGGTGTCGCGAATATTTTTATGGCATGATCCTTGATTATAGCTGGGCTGTACTCCGGATTATTTGGAAGTTTTCCGGTGAATGTTATTATGTTCCTGTTTTATTGTAATTTACTATCCTTTGATATTTTTCCACTGTGAATCAATTATTTGTAGTATGATATTCTTGTATTCTGTTGTAAAGTTGTTGTAATAGCAATGAAATGTTCTTTTGTTTTTATTCGGATGTGTTGTATCCCATTACGGGTTGAGGATTTCTACTGTTTGGATCGTACCTGCGTGGCTTATAGCCGATTCGAAAGGCGGGAATTTTCGGGTCGTCACAACATTGAGGAAGGAAAGCTTATTTCCTTAGAAGGTTAAGGTTGCTGATGAGAATAGTAAGGAGGATTTGAAATCACAGCAAGGTGTGATAATAAGAAAAAGTAGAATGGTAATAGGTAACAACAATAAGGGAAGAATGCCGAGAAGAAATCCAAGGGTGGAGTTACCTTCTATAGCTACCAACAGAAGGGTCATCTTCCCAAGGATTGTAAGAACGCAAAAGTGGAAAAGAAATGCTTTAACTGTGATAAGCCCGGTCATATGAAGAAGAACTGTTTAGAACCACCAAAGGATAATTAGGTTGTGAGAGCGTATTCTTTCAATGTTGTGCTGTCTTCCTTGAGAGTTCCAACCGCGGAGGAGAAGGGGAAGAGTGTTGTTGTGCAAGGTACACTTTCTTTTAGAGGTGTTTCGGTTTGAGTTTTGTTTGATACTAGAGCATCCCACTTTTATCTATAGTGAGGTTGCTTGCAAGTTAGGTTTAGAACCTGAAATTGTTGATAGACCATTGGTCATGACTATTCCAGTAAGGGTTTCGTCTAGTCTTTGTATGCATTGTCGTGGTCTAGTTTTGTCGAGTTATGGTTGCTCTTTTGTGTGTGATTGTTTTGTTTTGAATTTTGTTGGATTTGGAATCAATTTGGGTATGGACTAGCTTAAGAAGTATGTGACTATTGTGGATTGCGAGAGGCTTGAGGTGACAATCAGGAATGTGAAAGGGCGAACGATAATGATAAGTTGTTTACCAGAGGATGGAATTCTGTTTAGCTTTTTATATTCGCCTGTAATTCCACGGATGGGTTATCATATAAGCAGATTGTATGGGAGTCTTCTGATGTGTTTGATGAGGTCAGAGGATTGCTACCGCATCGAGAGATCGAGTTTTGGATTGATTTAGTGGATGGAGCTAGACCTATTGTTATGCCACTTAGACGAATGGCGCCTAAGGAACAACGAGAGTTAAAGGTGCAAGTGAATGATCTTCCGAGTAAGGGATTCATTCGGAGGAGCGTATCTAAATGGGGTGCAACAGTCGTGTTTGCAGCCAAGGTTGATGGATCGTTGCGATTATGCATGGATTATCGTGAGCTGAATAAGTTAACCAAGAAGAACAAGCATCCATTACCAAGAATCGGTGACTTGTTTGATCAGCTTCACGAAGCCGGGGTGTTTTACCAAATGGATTTGGCATTGGGATTTCACCAATTGAGAGTGGCTAGGGGTAGTGTGTCGAAGATAGTATTTAGAACACCATTCAGATTCAATGAGTGGCTAGTGATGCCATTTGGATTGATTGACGTGCCAATATATTTTGTGGATCTTATGAATCGAGTCTTCAAAGATCAGTTAAACAAGTTCGCACTTGTGTTTGTGGATGATATATTGGTTTATTCCAAGACTGAGGAGGAACACAAGCGCGCTTGAGGATTGTTTTGGAAGTCACACGAAAGCATTAGCTGAGGGCTAAGCTTTCGAAATGTCACTTCTAGAAGGAGGAAGTGAGATTTTTGGGTCATGTCGTATTAGGACAAGGGATAACGGTGGATCCCGCTAAGGTGACAGCAATACAAGATTGGGATTGACCTAAGAATGCGACAAATGTGAGGAGTTTCCTTGGTTTAGCATGATATTATCAAGGATTTCTCTGAGATAGTTGCACCATTAACCGGATTAACAAATAAGAATCAGGACTTCGCGTGGGATGCAAAGTGTGAACAAGCCTTTGGAATTCCAAAAGAGAGATTGATGAGTGCTCCTCTTTTGACTATTCCAAATGGAAATGAGGAGATGATAGTATATACCGATGCATGTGGCACCAGACTTGGAGCAGTGCTTATGAAAAGGGATATAGTTGTGGCCTATGCAAGTCGATAACTGAAGCCGCACGAAAGGAATTACCCGACTCACGATTAGGAGTTAGCAACAATAGTATTTTCCTCGAATATTTGGAGGCATTGTTTGTTGGGAATTAGATTTGAGTTATTTACGGACCATAAGTCATTGAAGTATCTTTTCTCCCAGAAGGCTTTGGATCTTCGGCAACTGCAATAGTTAGGGTTTTTAGCGTCGTATGACTTTGGTATAACCTATACTCCAGGAAAAGGTAAAGCATTAGTTAATGCTTTAAGAAGAAGACATGCTAGTTTGGGAGCCATGTTTTTGGAATCGAAGCATCTCAATTTTTTGGTCGGATTTGATTTTAGACCTCGTTGTGAGTTAGAACCCTTGATGTTAGCAAGTTTGTTGACTAAGCCAACTCTCATCGAAAGGATTGGAAAAAGCCAGAAGTGAGATGCTAAACTTTTAGGAATTATTAGGAGATTACAAATGAGGGTCGACCCCAAGGGGATTAAGGATTATGAAGCCGATCGAGATGGTTAGCTTTGCAAGAATGGACAAATTGTTGTTACTGGTTTGAATGGGTTAAGAGATGAAGTTTTAAGGGAATGTCATCACTCTAGATTGACAATTCATCCATGTGGTAATAAGATGTATCGTGATATGAAACGAGTTTACTACTGTAAAGGTATGAAAGGAACGTTAGGAAATTCATATCAAAATGCATGAATTGCCAGTTGGTTAAAGCCGAGCAGAAGAAACCGACTGGGTTGTTACATCCATTGGAAGTTCCTACGTGGAATAAGAGAAAGTGTCGATGGATTTTATTGATGGATTGCCTAGGAAAAGGACTGGGAATGATAGTTTTTGGGTCATCGTGGATCGTTTGACCAAAAGCGCAATGTTTATTCCCGTTGGATCAACTAGGACTGCATCAAAGTTGGCTGAGTTATATCCAAGGTTTTAAATCTCAGATATCGGTCGCGTTTTGTCTCGGGGATTTTATAGACTTGGTCTCATATCGGGGGAGATCTCGGACGAGATGAGTCTAACTCGGGAGTCCGTCTCGGATTTTCATCTTGGGTCTAAAAGTTCATATCAGAACAATCTCGGGGTACATGATATGTTAAAAATGATATTAAAAAAAAATGATTTTTATGAATGCGATTAAAAACATAGCAACTTAAACTTAAAAATGCAAAATAACTTTGTTATTCTTTATTTTGCGAAAGATCATTCATACTCTAAATTGTAATATGCTTAAAACAGAAACATTATTAGACAGGAAACATTAAAAGGATCCAAAACATTAAAAATTCAGCATAAATAAACCATAAAATACATAATTTCATAAGTAACATGTATGTAAAAAGACGAATATGAAAATCATAAGCATTGTAAAACATATATGAACATACAATATAGTCATTTAACATGCAAAATGTAAAATAACAAAAGATTGATATGGCTAGATTTGAGTTTTTAAATTATAGTTCTAGTTTATGCACAAATTTATATTTTAACCAAAAAAACTAAGATCTCGGACGATATTCCAGTATTTCGTCTCGGTCAGTATATCGTTCGATATTGCAATATCTCGGGCGATATAGTCAAAAGGAGATTTAGAGTGATATTTGCTGTTTCGTTTCGGAAAGAGCCCAAAACGAGATATCGGAGGAGATCTCGGGCGATATTTGCGAGATTTGAAACAGTGGTTATATCTTAAGTGGATAGTTTGATTCCATGGGATTCAGAAGGGTATAGTTAGCGATCGAGATCCACTATTCACCAGAAACAATGGGAACCGAGCTTTGTTTGAGTACAACTTATCATCCCTAGACATATGGTCATACTAAGAGGGTTAATCGAGTATTGGAAGACTTCTCAGAGCTTGTGTGTTGGATTTTGGAGGATCATGGGAAGATCATATGCATTTAGTTGAGTTTGCTTATAATAACAGAAACTAGTCGAGAATTCGGATAGCACCGTATGAGGCGTTGTACAATCGACCGTGCAGTTCTCCGTCTTATTAGTTTGAGACTGGAGAGAAGTTGATACTTAGACCTAAGATGATAAGAGAAATAACGGATAATATTGAGATCATTCGACAACGAATGAAGGCATACCAAGATCATCAAAAAAGTTATGTAGACAAACGACGAAAGGACTTGTAATTCTCAGTTGGAATTCGATATTGGTTTTGGAAAGAAAGGAAAGTTAGCACCAAGATTTATTTGGCCATTTCTGATTACTGAGCGTATTGGGAAGCTCGCTTATAGACTGGATTTACTTGAGAAGATGGCGAGTGTGCATAACGTGTTTCATGTATCATTTCTACGGAAGTTTGTACATGACTCGAATGTTGTAGTATTCCAGATCAGCTTGAAGATTTTGAAATCGAGCCTGAAGTTTCTAAACCTCGTAAACTGCTTTGCGTCGTAGGAAATGACACGAAATAGCTTAGGAGGAAGGTTGTTAAGCTAGTGAAGGTACATTGAAGTGAGGATGATAACGATTGCACATAGGAAACAGAAGAGAGTATGAGGTCGACCCATCCAGAATTCTTTGAGTGGTATGTCCCATATATCGTGTCTTACTTGCACCATTATGTCTTGCACAATTAGAAGTTCCGCAAGCTAGGATAGGATTTTGGATGCACAAATTGTTAGATGCTAGATTGTAATGTAGGTTGGCTACTCGTGATTGGGAGGTATGAGGAATACCTTATTTGCTCGTGTTTGCTTGGAATTTCGGGGGTGAAATTCATAAAGGGGTGTTATGTATCGATGGATCATAAAATAATTATGTTTTCCCCTAGTGGTTGGATCATTCTCAGATTTTGATATGTTGTTCATGGGGATGTGGGGCATATCCATTATTATACCAAATTAAAATGTGACCGTTTTGCCTTTGAGTTTACTGTTTGGGCTATAACTTTTGATAGGTATCGAACCAGATGCTAGGGTCAATCTCATTGGATCAGAGTGGTGGTTTATGATTCTACAGAGTGGTCACGTAAAGGATTTGGTTCAGCGGCTTGGGAGGAATCATTATTTTAAGTTTCAACTTGTGTTAAGCTGATTGGTCAATTGGCAGACTAGTCAACATCAAATGTGCTGATTAGCCAAGCCCATTAGACTTATGACCTACAGATATGAATAGGGGTGTTTGGGGGAGAGAACTAGGGTTACTCTCTTCATTCTAACTTTAGGTTGGGCGACTACGGCTCTTCGGTTCAACTAAAGCCCTAATTCTCTATCTTCTTCATTCATATTCATAATAGATTGCATCTAGAAGGTAGATCAACATCAATGAAGGTTAGATCACATCAGATTACATCAAATTTGGAGAATTTCAATGTTGTCCAGATCTAAAATCATCAAGTTTGCATTGGATCTAAAGATTAGTGAGTGACATATATTGTAACACCCCGAAATTTTAACGATGCTTAAGATGATGAATTAAAGAATAATTAGTGTGAAATATACTATTAATAATTAATTAAGGAAAACTTAATTTAATAATCAGAATTAAGTAAAATAGATCGCGCCATTGTGTCCGTCTCGGAATTCTGGTCAAGATAGATATCTGGTTTGCGTAAATCGGACACCGTATGAAGAAGTTATTAAGGTTTTAAGTTTGTATTCATATAGGAAAGATATATACACATATAAAATTCAAAAATATTCAAAAATCAGCAAAACCAGAAATCCGGTGCGTAAATCGAGGAAGGGCCGACATTTTGAAGTCGACCCAAGTCCCTACTGGATCGACCTAGGGGTCGACTCAGGCTTATGGGGGTCGACCGCGGGGTTGATACCTATGAAGGGGGGTCGACCCACCTGAAGGGGGGTCGACCTACCCGTGGCTCCGGAAACTTCTTTTCTGAACCTAGACGAATTTGGAGCTAGATTCATGAACCCTAGGCTATATAAAGGACCCTAGACCTAGGTTTTATTTATCTAAATACTGACGGCGAAGCTCTGCTCCAATGAAAATTAAAATGGCATTTTTTATTCTAAATCAATTCAAAGAAGATTATACATATTCGGAGATTGCTACAACAAATTCAGTGATGGCTACAACAACTTATTCAACATGTTCTTCGCAGTAAATTGAATCCATTTCCTTAGATCTATTCACTGTGAGTTCATGTTATTTTTAGATCTGAATATTTAAATAGTAATCATGATATGTAAGTAAAAATTGGATCTTGAATCGGTGCCTAATCAGTTCTATTATGACATAACTATCAGATCTGCTTTTTATATGTTCACACCGCCGCCATGTTAAATCTTGTCATAATATGCCTATTTAGTTTATGCCCATTTCTATCAGTTTATTATTTATTCATTATTATGCCTGTTCTCGATTCTCTTCTCTCCCTCTTTTCCCTTTTTATTTTTACATAGCCAGGCTACCTTCGAGCCTAGGCCTAACGCTGAAAAATGCGGACTTGCGAAATTGGGAATAATGGGAAAAGACATAATTTGGGGCATAATTGATATTGGAAAATATGGATCTAAATTTGGGCATAAATTTGGAAACATACGAATATGGGTTTGGGGGCATATGTCTTGTTGGATAATACGAAGTTAGGCATATGTTGGAAAATATAATTTGAGCATAAATTGGGACATGTGTAAGTACTGATTTGGGACATAAATTGAGACGTATGCGAATATGAATTCTAGGCATACATTGGAAAATATGCGAATATGGATTCAGATATAACTTGTATTGAAATGGGTGAATATGGACTAGGGACATAAATTGGAAAATATGTAGATTTGGGTTTGTGCATAACATATATATATGTATATGCCTTGACTTATAACTTGGGAAACAGAGCATATGTTGCATAATTAAATGGTGAATTAAAAAGGGGTGTAAAAGTCTATAATTTGATAGTGAATTGGGCATATAATTAAATATAGGGAAAAAGAGAAATAATCACCTATAATGACATAGGTAGATTTGGATAAAAATGGAATGTCTAGTAATTACAATTAGGAATTGTAATTGCGCTTATGACCCGAGGTTAGGTTGCATTAGTGGTGGAAGTCTGCCCGGTCCCGACCGGCATATCCAGCAACCACTAATGTTAAACCTAATGTGAGAGATCTAAGTGTAAATATGAATTAGGATAAGACACGAGGTTAGACCCAACTGTGGAATAAGACTGCCTGGACCCGACCGGCATATCCAACATCCACACGTTGTAGGCCTAATGTGAGAGGTCTAGCCCATTATAACCATAATTGGACATGGTAATTAATTGGACTACTTAACCTAATTTAATCCGTAAGGATTGTGTGATTACAAACTTAAGTTAGGGTTAAGTAAAATTGGATGGGTAGTGGGTGGGTTAAGTAAAATAGAGGGGATGGGTAATATTTACATATAGGCCCACGAATTTAACCCAATAAGGTTACGTAATTAAAGACACCTAATGGTATACATAACCAGTGGAAAATATAATAAAGTTATGTAATTAAAGACACCCTTGTAGGGTAAGCATAACTTGTAGAAATGATAAAATTAGATATGCGTAATAATCTGCTAAGTAAGCAACAATAAGTTGTAGTGACGGTGTAAATTGAATTTATGATTAAATGAGGAAATAATGAGGAAAACTTGTAAAATAAATAAGTTATATTTAATCATAAATGGTAAGTGACATGTTAATTAGGAAACATGTGAATTGAGATATACTTAATAACGTATTAAGGAGAACGTGTTATTGTAATGATGTAACCAAGCAAGAATATAAAATAGATTGTGGATTACATTCCTTAGGCCCAAATCTAGAGAATAACATGTTGTAGGCTTATTAATAAACTTAAATGGATTAAGTTATATGATTGAAATTAATAAGCAAGAGAAACTTGGTAAATTGGAATAAGAATTCAATATGAACGGGAATAACCAAGTTAAATGGGAACTGGGTGAGGTAAGGCAAGCGCGTAAAAAAATGTTTAGACATAAGGTCTAACAACATATTAAAGAAAGGCGCTTGGACTAGTCCGTACGTTTGAGGGTGAATAACCCAACGGGGTAGATCATCGAGGTGTTATAAGACACAAGGGGAGCGCACATTCATCTGATTGTTATGACGGCTCCAGAGGACTAGAAGGGGAAGCACGCGGCTTCCTAAAGTACATAAGGTGCTCCTAGTAGTCCTCTGTGCGGTGACAGATGTTTTAGGCTGTACTCGCAGAGGTTGGTCTGCGCGTAACTACTAGGTGGGTGGGCCTTGACTGCAGATGTAGCTATGCAGTCAGAATGCTGTAACGAGGTGACACCAAGGTGATTCGACGGTTGCCTCACGAGGAGGTAGAGAGGGTCATGACCAACAAGGATAGTAGACTGTTGGATATCCGCCATTGACAGCCAGCGGGATGCGAAAAGACTAGAGCTAAACCCAAGATATCATTTCACCTTTCACTATCGAGGTACGGGGTTGAGGGTAGATGCCACATGGATGCTTAGATTGGTTGTTATTAAGGGCGGTCTCTTAGCTCTGTAGTCTTTACTAGTTGAGGGAGGGGCCGAGGTGGGGCTATAGCCACCATGAAAAATAGACCCGAGGAATATTTGTATTTGAAGGCACTTAAAGGCGGCCTGTACAGATATGGAAAAGCTCCCGGTTGAGTTCCGTGTTTCTTTTTTAGCCCTGCCACAGAACTCGGTGAACATTAGAGGACGTGCGATTGAGGCATCGAGCTACGATTACAGTACATACAGGGATAGTCTAGATACATGCATATATGCTCTGGGTGGTGTATCGTAGACTAGAGGGCATTATTCCGATAAGGAATTTGATTCGATCGATGGTGGCAGTCCATACACTTACGTAGCATAGTAATGATAGATATATGCGGAACGTAACATTTTATATAGAGATCCGTACGTCACTCCGACGTAGGATGAGGGACTGGGTTCATTACAGTGGAGATCGTGCAAGTGAGATACCATTGGGTGTATCTCAATATTGGGAGATAGCTACATATATTGTATTAGGAGAATCCATGGGAAAGTAAATGATTACGATGCACGTATAAGTCTTGAGTACTATTAACCCAAGTAACCTAATAACCAAGAAAATGTAATGGAATGGTATTAGTAGGGATCATTCTATTTCTGATATACTGGTATCTGCGCGGTGCAGAGAAATGTATTTAAGAAGCGCAATATATCATGTTCATCTTATCTTGCTCAGTTCACATTTGTTATTGTCACTGTTTTCTTGTTCTTCCAGTTTTATATACCTGCCATGATACTTTTATTTATTTATATTTAAAAGTAAATGGACTCGCCAGACTTTATGTCTGACCCTTTTTGTTTCCTCTTCTCTCTCTTCCGTTCCCCCCTTCCCTCCAGGTTCTCAGGGTGGAAGTGCTTAGAGTTGATTTGGATTCTTTCAGCTTAGCTTGGATTTTGGATATAGATGTATCACTTTGACTGCTTGTCAACTCTCTTATGGCTTTGCAAGGGAAATATGGTTTATGCTTTTTTACTATGATATTTGTGGCAAGATAGATTATTAATGTAATTAGTTACTTAAGATGTAAACTCAGTATTTGGGACCATGATGTTTTGATATAAGTAAAAAATTTAATTCTACTGCTATTTTACATGTTTGTCTTGTGCTATTATGTTCTTATTTACCTATAGAGCTTCACGAAACTTAATGTATTACCTTATTCAGTGACATTAACGGACGTGGGGTGCCACAGATATATCTCACACGGAGACTACAGATTGTATGGGTAAATTAGGATCATATCTTATATATTATAATCACCTTGGATCTAATCATATATGTTTAATTCTAACTTAGAAACGATAGGAAGACCTAATTTGATCATTTTAACCTGATAACTTTTAGGTTAATTATGTTTATTCATATGTCTTGATCCAAATCATGCTAGATCTCATGACTGTGATATGTTTATGCTATAATAGGGATTTTTTTCTTGTTTGTATAATCGTTTGTTGTTGGATTGATGTTTGTTTTGATTTCGTTGCTTCAGTTATTTGTTAGAATTGGATGTCGTAGATCTTAGGGTTGAAGAATAGAGCAAATTGGAGGTTCAGATGATCAAATTCAAATGAAACTTGGCAGAGGCGCTCTGGAAGACAATGAGGGAAGCATGGAAAATCTCGTGCCAAAATGCACTAAGTGCATAGGTCCGCACTGACCCTTGATAGGTCGGCACCGACCTATCACTTTAGGTCGGGTGACGTTGAAACTTCTTGGGGAGCACTGTGGCGATCTATCGAGGCTATTGGTGAAATTTTATGTCATTCAAAGTTATTTTGGATGGGGACGAAGACTGATTGCTCAGGATATGGATAGACCGACAGAAGTTGCAATAGGAAGGTCGGAATGTTTGGATAATGGATCGATAGGATATGCTCGAGACAAGGACTAATCGAGGCTAGCTACTTAGCCAAGATTGGCTAAATAGATGGGTCGACACCGACCCATGGGGAAGGCAGGTAGAGACCCGAGTTATGGTGTGCAACTAAAAGATGGATGGTGCTTTGATTTTGAACTCACGTTGAAGTCGTCGAATCCAGATTGATGTGACACCGGTCGTGATTCGATATATGGTTCTATATGACGATGGATCGACAGGATGAGAGTCAATCTTAGATGATAATGGAATGTTTTGAGGAATGAATTGAGTTGCCGAGATGAAAGGCTTGATAAGTTTGGAGCGCCAAAGGAACATCAGTAATCTAAGTGTTCTTGCAAACTCAAAGCAAGGGTATTGTAGGGACGCCCGTTAGGATCTGATTCGATAAATCATATACCATAGGTAGTCATGATGGGCCTAGTTGTCTTCGTCAAGTAAGGAAAACATATGAGTCACGATGGCGTATGGCAGTTTGGCTAGAACCAGAGTTTCTCTATTAGCCCTTTTGATCGTGGAAAGCAAGTTCGATAATCGATGGATTCAAGGCAGTCGTCGGTGATAGCTAGGTTATTGGATGCTATGGCTAGTTGTTTGTTTTCTTCTCTACTTTCTTTGGGTAGGCCATCACCGTAGGATGTCGATGAGAAGCGGGATTGAGGGTGTTCCTTTCCTATTCCATAATGACATGTGATGGATGGTTTGCATGTGTTAACTTGTTGGTTGTTGGGTGTATCAAATGGTTGATCGGCCTATACTCATATTATCTTGTGTAACTATTGTTAGCTATTTTATCGTTCACTAAGATTGTTGTCGTACTCAAGGTTTTATGTTTCCCTCTTGTTACCTTGGGTTATCCATTAGTGTTGTTGATGAGCAGACTGAGTAGCAAGTAGCATATTTTGTGTCGTTAATGTTGTGCGGTGACAAGCATAAGGCCAACGTACTATTGCTATCTATTTAGTATCTCCTTTTTATTTCCGCTGTATGTTGATGTTATTGAACTTGATGGATGTAGTGAGGCATATTGTATTCAAAGATTCATGTACTGAGATGTATTGTACTTGAGATTCTATGGTTTTATGGAGATTTGATTTTCTGCTCAGTTATGCTTCATTACTATATCATGTTGTAAATTTTATTATTATATATTATCCATGCGCCGTGAGTTATACTATAGGTTCACTTTGAGTTATTCTATTGTGATGATTGTACCGTATCGGCCTAGCACGCCATACAACATACCTTTTTCTTTGTTTAGTGCAGGAGGTATGGGGCGGTCGTCACAGCAGAGGTGCTGGTAGTTAGGGTTCAACCGTTGGTGCCTCGACTGCGGCGGTGTAAGCAACGATGAAGTGAAAAGTAGATGAATAGTTAATTTTATTTTTTAATTAAATTGATTAATCTGTTTAAAGTTCGATCGATTATATCTTGCTCATATAAACTTGGAATTGGACAAAACAGGATCCGTTAAAATCGTGGAGTCGAAAACAGATTAGGATAATTTGGAGCAAGTTTAATTTTTGGGTTAAATTAAACTTGTGTTTAATGTAATTTGACAAGGAATCAATAGCCATCAATGTGAGAACTCCTAAACTATTCTGAAAAGTTATTATGATCTTATCTTGTTATATATTGATTGCTTGTGGTTGCTATGATTGCTTCGTGGATGATGGTTGTTTATTACAGTTATTTATTTGCTGTTTATGTACATTTAAGCGTTAACAATTATAAGCTTATCTTATTACTATTGTTTAATAGATGATATATGTTATGGTTGTTATTATAATTGTTCACACAATTCAAACCATGAATATGAAATAATTTGGGAATTGATTGAGTCGAGTCCCATTGGAATATTAAATGAATATATTTTCATTTAAGTGAAATAAGGCGTAAAAATGGAAATTAGATTTTTATATCTGAAATGATTTGGAAATGAAATTAAGATGATTTTAAACAACTACTGAAAAGGTTGAAATGGATTTGAAAGAGTTTTGAATTAGAAATGACCTGTTCTAATTTAATATTGATTTTATATAGTAAATTATAAAATGAAATCGAGTTAGATATATAAATGACATTTTTAACTCGAATGGAATGCCCCAATGATCTTTTTTATTTTTATAATAGATTTCAGGAAAATTTGTATTATAATTTTGAAAAAATATTATTATTTTAATATTACAATAATATAGAATATTCAATTATTGATTTATAATTGAATTTGAAGTTAGAATCATTTTTAAAACGAGTTTATAAACGTTTTATAAAATATGTTTGGACTGAATTGGACGAGTTTTTATTTTAAAAAATAGTATGGTTTGAATAGGATGCGTCGCGCAACGACAGTTCACGAATTTCGACCATTGACTTCAGTAACACTGTTCGAAAATTGGTGTTGAATATAAGCGGATGTAAATTATGTTTAAATCCTATATTTGATATCAATTGTTTTAGGGTTTGTCGTGAATGGTGCTTCAATAACATTGTTCTTTAACCTAGTTAAAGATGAAGTTACGGAATAAATCTTTTAATCAAGATAAATGAAGTTTTTCCAAACTGAAGTTTTCCAATTAATAAATTAAATTGGAATTAAATGGAAATCGATATTGATAATCGAGATGGGTTCTTGTGGATTAAGACCTTTACTATTTATGGAATTTAAAAGGCTTTGGCGTTATTCCGCTTATACTATTAGTTGGATACGGGAAGTTACATCGATTATAATCTGATACGATTTCCGTGAAAATTTCTTTTAAAATGAAAGTGTGATTTTGGGTTTATCACGAACGATGTTTTAAAATAACATTTGTTCTTTAACCCATGTAAAGGGAAAGATGACTTTCCAAGATTTGTTGAAGTGAAATCTTTATTTAACTCTACTATAAAGATTAAATGAAAGAAGATAGGCGTGTTTTCACGTAAAGATAATATTGAATCTTAAACAAGATTTTAGGATAAATATTTTTTCCTATAAAGATAATTGAAATCTTCGATTAGATTTGAAACAAAAGAAGGTAACCAAACTTGCCAAATTACAGAGGGTATTAGATATGGAGTACCACCAGTTTTGCTCCATGGGATGAATAAGATGGGAATGAGATAATGGTTTGAGTAATTACCCTTTTTTTGCGAAATTCAATAATCTTGATAAAGCGTAGAAACTCGATTTGAGTTAAGTTTGTGAAATGAGAATTATAATCATCTAAAATGATTTCCAAGGAAATATTTAACAAGAGGTTAAATGATGTAAATATTTGACAAGATTTAAGGGAGTAATTCCCAACGTAAAGAATGATTTGAGTAGATGAATATTCTGAAATAGAATGAGACTCATGATAATTTATATATAATTTATGGTTTCTAAAGATGCGCTTGCTACTCAGAAAGACCGGGTTTTGACCTATTCTGAATAACAGTACGAAGAGTAAAGATACTTGAAGACGGTGGTTGAAGACCGGGAATCTTCACATCGTTTGGATTATTATTGATGTCTCTTTTGTGGTGTACACCCAAGAGAAGGTCATAAGTGGCAGTAGTCCGGACATACTTTTTGATGGCTCGGATATACAAGGGCCTCTTTCCTTTATTGGATGGGGAATAAGGTGCCTTCGGTTTCATTCACAACCCAGAACAAACTTGTAAATGGATGTGTGTCTGACGTTGTATTTTACAACATAACCAATTGGTTTCTATTGATGTTATATCAGTTGGTGGCGGAGAATTTATTCTCTTAGCTTAACAACCTCCTCTGAGATTTATGTACTTAGAGGGTTATATATTAATAGACACCAGTTATATATTGTGAATTAACAATGCGACATGCTAAGTGCTGAGTTGATCAAAGTTCTTTTTTTTTGTTGAAAATCAGTGCTTTGTGGATGATGACCAAAGCATGGTTTATATAACGTAGCTTTGTATTAAAACGTGATTTTAGAGCCTCACAACCCGCGAATGGTCGAAAACAGGATGATGGACAACAGAGATAAGGACATATGTTTCCTTCTAGCTAAAAAGTGATGTCAGGTATGAAGCCCAGACAAGTTTACTTATATGGATGATAGATCGAGGTACCTCGGAAAGGTCAAATACGACCGAGGGATATTATGTTTAGGTAAGATTTCAACCAACCTATTAATGTTGGCCGGCTCTGGCGCTCCAAAGGATCACACGATTGTGAATCCTGGGACATCAGGCTAGAGGTGTTCTGAACTGTTTAGGAAGAACATTTTCCTTGGTCATTAATGGAAGCCCGGTTCCAATACGAGCTTGCGTTTTCATATGTAACTTAACAGCCAACATAATGGGATGTGGCATTATGCGAGCTAAGATTTATACATTTACTTTTAAAAGTGATTTCGACACTATGCACTAGTAATAATAAAAGAGACTTTCGCATATCAAGCATGCTTAACTATTATAATGTAAAAATCTCTCCCTCGGTATCTGTTGCATTGTGTGATGGGACTTGAGTTTTATAATAGCTTCATTTTTCAAAAAGCACTGCAAGTTGTTTATTCATGTAGAGAAAACTCGTTCCATGTTATACGGAGTGGTCCTGTGATTTAGCTTACTTTAAAACAAAGTTTAATAACTGTTTTAGTTATCACACTAGTCCCACAATTGATCTAGAGTTTATTGTTTCCTGCCTAAACTCTAGATGCCCATATTTTCCATATGGGCAGTCTAGTAATTTTGGTCCGCATATATTTTATAGAGCAGGTGCTGGATTGAAGCTAAATCTAAGTCTAGAGCATTTTATTTCTTCCACCGAAGTTTATGTTTTTCTGCTGTATACATGATACACTCTGATATAGTTATTTCATGGAACTGAGCTACGTCAAATTTAATGTTAAATGTTGAATTGAATTGAAAATTAGTTGGAATTGGACAGGTTATTGAATGGAAGCTAAGAAGAGAAATAAAACTGAATGCCTGACACAAGGGTACATATTTACTATATTGATTGGGATTAATGGTTTTATGAGACGGTTGGCTTTTGGGTTTTCCTTTTGATTGGTGAGGACCTAGAGAGGCGAGTTGGAATTGTATTGATTGAGCCGTACAAAGGAGGTTATGGTAAAAAAAATCTAAAATTTAAGGAGTTAGCCAAATTTCAAGAAATGGGGAAGTTTCTTAGAAACTAGAAAGTTGAAGAACTTGAGTTGGTTAGAACGAAGGTTGAGTTGGTTAAGTAAACGATTTCCAATCCCGTCTTCGATTTCGAGGACGAATTTTTTTTAAGTGTGGGAGAATGTAACGACTTATATGTTATTAAGTAATATTTAATAGATATTAAGTATTTAAAATGATTTACATTAAGAATTAATGACTTGAAATTTATTTAATTTAAGGTTTGAACGCATAATTTATAATATAATTAAAAATGAGCTCGCAGTAGCGCGGTAGTTCGTAATATTACGTTTTGAACTTTAAATGAATGTACATGATCTAGTATAAGTCAAATTCATTGAAACAAGAAACTTTTAAGTCTATTAACCAAATAGCCCATTTAAGTCTCCCTAATCTTATTTTAGCCATTTCTACCAAATGGCATGTCTGTTTGCTTAATGTGACCACTCTACGGAATGAGAAACCATTATCTAAAAGCAACAGAAGTGGTTTTAGGCCTAATTCCTTACCAATCAAAAGTTATAGGCAAAACAAGATTCATCAGGGATAAAATGGTCACATTAAAATTTGACAAAAATGGTGAAAGTACGAAATGACCATATTAGTCAATATAATCATGCGACCTCATATGAAAATAATATAATTTTTTTCCAGTCCTCCGAAATGTAGAATATTGGTCGTTACAATAGCATAACATTTCACATCGAATAAAAAAAATCATTAATATAACATACTGAATTAATCCAACTCGATAACAAGTCAATGTTAATAATGTACTACAACATTTCCCAAGTTGACACTAATAATATACTACAACACTAATGACAAAAACTTTTTCAATTACCGAGGAGGTGTTTTATCCATTATACTTGCTAAGGGAACCTTGTCCTATGAAAACAATCTTTCTTCCAAAACATAAGATCCATGATATTGTAATGACCGGTGTATGAATTGCACTTGTACGGAAGCTAGGGTGGGTGATGAAGCTGGCACTTTCCATGCATCTAAGAAACATATCAGTTGGCTTCATAGCTTGTATAAGAAAGGTAATAGGTGGAGAAGACGGCAGTGATGCAGGCCTCAAGAGCATGTTCTTCTCCAAGATAGATTATAGTTACACTTAGCTTTGAAACATTTTATTTACATTTGCTCCAGCACCTCTTCCGAGAGCTCATCGACTAACTCCATAGCACGACAATTGTCATTTGCCTACCAAAAGATGCTAACTAACACAAATAAAAAGTAACTACGATTAGTATATAATTTAAGTATACATACCATATTCCTCTTTAGAGGAGCTCTCGAGGTATGAGGCTCTATCTCAAACTCTTGCTCTACCTCGTTATTGGGTTCATTGCTACAAGGAATATAACTTTGCCTTATGCGCCAATACCAAGTACAATATTTCTCGTCCGATAGTGTAAAGCCTCGTTCTTTCTTCGTGTGCATATGGTAATGATTCCATGTCTCAGTCGCCAATTTGTATTCTCCAACTGCAATGTAAAATTTATAAAAAGGAGCAACTTTTGGAAAATCCTATTTCATAACACACTAGCATGTTACTCTATTTGGAAGATGATACGCTACATCACCTAAACTAATAAGTAGAACTCGAATCGTCCATAAACGCATGGACATCGTGCATAAATCTGGAAGCTATCCAATTGCATGTGTGTATAGGGTCCAAGTCACCGCACCATAACCAAGCACGTCAGACTCGTTGCGGCAGAACAAAACATTACGTCTTGGAGAATCCACTATGCTCTTCGGTTCAACCCACTAAGAAGAAGAATATTATGGATTATTCGAGTAAAATTTAAGTGTGCAAGCAACTAAGATGGAAGATATACCCACCTTCGTATGAAAAAGAAAAATCTACATTCACTCTCTTTATTCTTATTCTTCTGAATAGAAGATACGTCAAACACCGTAGCTGCAAACGTGTATACACATAATAATAAAATCCACAGTGAATATATAAAATATATGTTTATGAAATAGAAAAATAATAATACATGTATTATAGTCAGACAACTTCCAAGAGATGCATTCTCCCGTAAACTTAATTATGTCATCCCATCATATGTATATGCCAAACTCGCTCATGAACATGTATGACACACGTCAAGTCCTCTATAAAATGAAGTCGTCTAAGCTAGACACGGGTCTTGAATGAACATATATCAAACACGAAGCATTGATATGCAATATGATAGTTCGAGAACACTGCATAATTTGAATTTATGAGGCGTCCTGCCGAATATCCTCAGCAGACTACTTCACGAACCAAGTGGTAACTATCATTTCATTACTGCACCATTGCTCGGCTAGAGAAGATAGAGCTAACAGTGTCTCACAGATCTCTATGTAATACTTTGGCTCTATGTTTCTAAAGGGAGCACCATTTATGGGTACACCAACAACATCACCTAATGAGATGGTCATCCCCGATATCTAATATGGAATGTAGATGTCTTGGGTCTCCATCTATCTAGTAGAGCAGTAATAAGATCCAACTGGGTGTACCTCAATCAAAATATAAGTGAGAATCCAACTAGCTCTATCAACTCTAGAATTGTAGGATAAGAAGAAGAAACTGCCTACGTCGAGGAAGAGTAATCAGTACTAGTAATTGGTTCTTTACACTGTCAGAAAACAAGAAAATATAGGCATTACGTACGATCAACATTGCTGAATAGTTTCATTACATAAAAAAGTGTATTACCATCATAAAAACATTGTTGCTTCATCGATGGCATTCTTGCAAATACATTATGCTATCTCGATTGGTTCAGATAACATCTCATAGTAATCTACATCAAATGTTAATGGTTTCACAATAATAAATTACTCACTTCCACAATTTCCTCATCAAGAATATCTAATCCTTTTCAAACCTAATAATGTTAATAATTTCTAGGTAAACACTTAACTAATTTGTGCATCACAGGGTCAAATGGATATAACTGCAACATCAAAATTGTCAATTTTCCTAATTTTACAAAACCCAAATTTTTAGTAAATTTGAAAATCAATTGATGAATTCATATCTATAGAAGCTTTTTGTGTTGATGAGCCCATTCTTTGATTTGGTAGAGAAATCGACGAAAATAGGGAATGATTTTAATATGATTGAAAAAGAGATTTTTTTCGTTTTTGATGGATTTGGAAAAAAAATATAAAAGTGAAGGAGAAAGATAAGGGAAGGCTCAATTTTAACCACTAACACGGCTGTGAGACATTTAAAACTATATAAACTGACGACATTTCAAATGTTGTCTGAACATGTCGATACAATATTTAAAAAAAAACGTTCACATAGACACCATTTCAAAGGAAGCCAGTGTAAACAAAAGAAAAATATCAATAAACTGACATACTTTCAAATGACGTCAGTGTATTTTAACCAGCTTAGCACTGCATTTGCGAAATAGGATTATGTTTGTAAGCAGTTTTAAAATATGGCTATTAGTATAATAGGTTTCACAAATGTGACTAAAATGCAAAAAAATAATGAACAAATTCAAAATTATACATACATTGTAAGAAAAGGAAATTTACCTTATTTGGCATAATCCTACAATCCATCACCAGCTAAAACCAAAAAGTTAAGCCCTTTGTCAATGGTTTCTATGTGAAAGTTCAAGAGAAAATAATATATGTTGAAACATGCCCAAATAATATAATAACGAATCAATAAACAACTACTTCATATAATAGGACTTGAAAGATCATAGTGTTATAGTGCAAAAACTTTAATTGATTTAAATCAGAGGGTCCAAGAATATGCAGATTAATAATGTTAATAAATAAATAAAAGTATGGGTGCTTCTATTCATACCCCAGTTTACACTTCTTGCCACCTTTATAAATTTAATACAAATGATTATTTTTTATGTTCTTCTGACCACCCTATATGATTCTTTCACTCAACTATTCACCACTGTACTTCTCCTAAAAAACACGTACTACTCTACAATTTCAAACACTAAATCCTAACAAAAGCAGATATTCTTTTGTGCCTAATAAAGATGGAAGATGAAGATAAAAAAGAGTTTGGAATTGATTAAATTTTATTATTTTCTATTTTGATATAGAACATGTTGCTAGATTTTTCTTAATAGTCATGGTTTTCCATTGCGGTTTAGGATATTTTTTCCGCTCCATTAGAAATTTCAAGCTTGGAGGACATTAAATTTGACGATGTTGTAATAGAGAATGACAATGTAAGTTTTGACTTGTAGGGTTTTTATCCGTATAACTTATGCATCTTCTTTTATATATTGGTACATTGATTTTTGTCGTTTTATAGATGAAGTATTTAAATGATGATAAATTGGACGATGAAAATTATGGTTGTGATAATATGATGCAAAATGTTCAATCAAATGACTCAAAAAACATAAGTGTTGAGGAAGGAAGTGTTCGTGTAGAGGAAGGTGCTGGTGGCCTCTCCACTTTTAGGTTATTAATTTACACAGTGGCCAGAAGTGGGAATTTGAAATATTTTCGGTGCTTTTAGTTTTGGTTGGCGGAAGTGTAAGTCGGGGTGTGAATAGTAGTGTAATGTAGAATTTGGATATGAAATAGGGAAAGAATGGTTAACGTCCCTATTAAGTATTAGGTTTCAATATACAAAAACTTCTTGTTTTAAAATTGTATAAATTAATTTCCTCTTTTTCGAAAATCATCAAACAAACATAAAAAATCAACATAAAAACCTACCAAACTTTATAACTTAATTTAATACATAATTATATACGTATTCATGTAAAAAAAAATACAAAAAATATGCTTCAAAAATAAAAATTCACATTTTCAGCGAAAATGGAGGAAAACCTGTAATTTTCAAAAAATTGTAGACATCGCAGCAATTATATCAAAATATTGAAGATTTTAATGTAATTTTGACTGATTGCTTCAAACTTTCAAATCCAATATCTACGTTTACTCAAATATCACATTGTTGTAGAAAAATCATCAAAAAAAATGATGAACATTGCATACTAATGAAAAATATATCACTTCCAGCAAACTTGCAGAAAAAGAAGCAACTATTTGCAAAAATTGCAGACACCTCGTCGGGGTGAGCATTATTTGGTTAAAACGAATAAACCAACCAAACCAATTTATTTCGGTCAGTTTGGTTTGGTTTCGAAATTTGATCGGTTTGTAATCGGTTTGAAAAAATATTTAGTTTGGTTATCGGTTTAACCAAATTAACTGAACTTTTATTATATTTTTAGAATTATTGATATTATAGTAAATATTTTTGATTAGTTTAGTTGATTAAGTAAATTTTAATCATCACAAATGTATGAGAATTATTTTGGGAAGGATGGGAATCATAAATAATAAGACTTTAACCATATATTTATAATTTATTTCAATGTACTGTTAATATTATGAAGATAAAGTTTAAAATATTTTTGGTTCGGTTAAATCGGATAACCAAACGAACCAATCAATCTTAATTTGGTTGGTTCGGTTTGGTTTTCATTTTTATTGGTTTTAGTTTGGTTTGATAATTTTCATCATCGGACAAAACAAACCAACCAAACGCTCACCCATACACCTCGATCTGCAGTTTTTCTATACACTGAGGCATAGCTACAGTATACTGTAAAATAGTTGTAAATACATGCGCACTTATTCACAAGTGCAGACATTGTTGCATCGGTTTTTTCCTTTTTCATTACCTTTTTTTGGCAAAGTTGACCGGTTTTTAATGCGACCTCACACTTTTATTATAACCAATAATAAATACAATAATACAGGAGGTTGGCGGTAACCAACCTACAACAAATTCGGTTTTTAAGGTGGACTGTCCACTGTATGCGGCATTTAAAGTGAGTTGTCTACCAGATCTAAACAAGATCATAGTACGGGAGCTAGTTATTTAAATAGACTACTATAAATTACCTATTCCAAATCAGTCCATGCAAGGAGGTTAGAATTACAATTCAAACTTCTAATACATATGAAAACAACATATGTACTAAAATAAACCAACAAGAACAAGTACATGTTGAAAAGGCTAGTCTCCAACACCACTGTTCTGCACGACACATTGCACAGGGCTCCAAAACGATGAAAGCTGGAAGCATGTAGGAAGACCCTTCTTTCTTAACAATATTGTTTGGGATTGCGGAATGGATCTTAAGGAAAAACTAACACTAGAGGGGGGTGAATAATGTTTTTGAGAATTTAAACAAAATCTAAAACTTATATAATCTACTATATGAACCAAACACCACAGAAACAATCATAGGCACAAAATCAAACATAATCACAAAGATAAACGAAAAATAAAATGCAGAAAAGGAAAGAACACACTGAATTTTACACTGTTTTAGAATTGCTCCTACAACCAGTCCCACGCAACGCTGGATTGCGTAGAGTTTTATTACTATATCAATATCCAATTACAATCCTCTCCTGGATTACACGGCTACAAGGGTAACACCGATTCCACACACTGGATCAAGTATTCTCTTCTTGATTTCACGGCTACAAGGGTAACATCGATTCCAACCTCCTTGATTTCACGGCTACGAGGGTCACACCGATTACTCAAACACTTCCCAAAAGATTACAATAGCCCTATAACTCTTCAATAGCACTTCGATTCAGAGAATAATGAGTAGAGAGTGAAAAAAAAAGAAGTTTTATTTAAATAGATTTGAATTTGACAGAGTATAGGTGTAGAAATCATAAAAATAAGAAAATATAATAGTGTAAAGAAAGGAGATGAAGAAGAAGAATGATGAAAAAATTCGAAATCAGCCCCTATTTATAAGATTTGAAATGTTGCAACGTTTCTGGAGCGTCATAAATAATGAAAAACACGTCCTTTGAAAATAAATAAAAATAACAGTTATATGTCGAAAAAGGCTAAAATGTATGTCGACATAAGCATGTGTAAAATTATATTTTGAGCATTTTTGAATTGTTTTAATATATATATATATATATATATATATATATATATAATTCTGGAAATTCTTGAATTAAAATAGTATTGTAAATGAATATTATAAAGTAGAAAATCATATGAAAATATAAATATAAACTATATAAATATATTTATAAAATTATAAAGTTTAAAACTATATAACTATAAAGTACATAAAAGTATAAATATAAAACTTGAGTTTTAAATCAAAAGTAAAGTAAAGAAATAAAATAGAGAAGATAGAGATTGAAGATAAAATTTGAAAATAGAATTTGAAATCAGAAATTGGAAAAACAGAATTTGAATTTGAACCTGGAGTTATATTTAGAGTCTTACATAACTAGACTCTATTATTATATTTATCTTGAACTCTTGAAATCTTGAATACTCATGAGCTTGAATCATCTCTGAATTCTGAATCTCTAATATCTTTACACTGTACAGTCTTCAGTAATAATTCCTGTATATAAATTCTGCATATGTGTATATATATTCTAGATAAAAGTGTTAGTATATATTTTATAATCAATTAATATTGAAATAAGGTTGTTGTCATCAAAACTCCATTCTCCAACAATCTCCCCTTTTTTGATGATGACAACCGTAGTTTATAAAATATCATACATGTTGATGATAATCCTTCTAATACTTCCCCTGTCTATATGAATCCTATATTTTATAATTTGCCCCATCCCCGTTGGCATTATAAAAAAATTCTAAAACTACTCCCCCTAAATCCTATAACTACCTAAATAATTCCTATACTAAAGTACTAATATACATGACTCCCCTTAAATTTATGCCTATATTGTACTATACCTATAGTAGACTATACTAAACTAAGTTATGCTCCCCCTGAATCTATGCTATAAATGATCCTTATGACTATATAATACTCCCTGAATTGAATAACCTTATATTTCCCTATAATCTATGATTCTAAACTAAAATATTATAACTCCCCCTAATACTAGTCTAATAAACTAAATAAAAGGATAATAAACTAAGCAAAACCAATCAATTCAAACAAACAATCTACACAACCAAATCAACTAAAATAATATATGTTAATTTAGAAACATTTCTAAAATCTTCAACTAATCCTAGAAACTAAAAAACTCCCCCTTAATCTAATACAATACTAAACCTATCATAAAATATAATTCCCTTAAAACTATAATAAGACTTTAATCTAGACTAAGAAATAACTCCGATAAGATACCTTAAAATTTATGATATAAGTTAAATTAATATAAGTTACGTAATGAAAATTTTAATCCAAACAATCAACCAATTAAAGTTTTGCTGTCACAAAACATGAATTCAACTAAATTCAAACATAAAGCCAAACATTTCTTGTAACTTCTATTTATCCTTATAAAGCTCCTATCAACCAAAAATGCATAAGTATATTTCTAACATATCACTAATGAAATTCAACCATGTCAAACAAGTTAACATCTAGTCTAAGTAAATATGTTATGTATTAATAATCCTATATATATTTCTAAGATAATAATTCCCTATATAGTATACTTGTTATGTGTGGAGTTAAAAGTTAACATGTAATGCAGTGTGTGTAGTATGTGGGTTATAATGCAGTATGAACTATGTGTCATATGTAAAGCAATATGAAATGATATATTGAATGATATGTAACCTGTGATGTGAACGATTTTATTTTGACATGCATTGTAATAAATGAGACATGATATGAAATAAGATGTATAATGATATTATGATGATTTGATGATGATATGTATTTAAAGTAATATCTAATTATTACACACACACACACACACATATGTATATTATAAATTATTTGAATCAAACAAAGATAATGTTAATTTCTACACTTAGGTTAATTATACTAATGAAAATTACTGAATGAATGACAAAGATAAGAGTTTAATTTAAAAAAATGATAAGTAGTAAAATATTCACGATAATTCTATGAGAAATATGGAGTTAAATAATCTTAATAGGGTACTTCTTATAGAAAAAATTGAATATATTTTTAAGAGAATATAAAAATTGTATCATATAAAGTAAATTATTTTGATATTAACATATACTAATAAGTATATATATAAAAAAAACTAATTTAAAAAGGACTTAAAATTTAACTTATTATGACATGTATAAATATTTTTATACAAGTCAATTTTAAATTGAACTTTAGAAGTCAAAAAATATTAATTTGCTAAAAAACCATTTATATGTTAAAACTTTAAAAGAAATCTATAGTTATATAAAAAAATTATTTTTGGTAATATAGAGTAACCTATAAAGTTATAACTTCTTATATTAAATCATATATATATATATATATATATCTTTATATCAAAATTTTAATTTAAATATACAAGTTTTAAGAAATCAAAATTAGTATGAAGTTACAAATAGTATTTGTAATAATGTAATCTAAAGTTGTTATGAAAATATATAAGTTAAATTATGTATGTTTAAATTTCATATAAAAGATATATTTACTTTTTATAATAATATCAAATGTTTGAAAATTTTAAATTATTAACATATCTACGTACTATATATATATATATACACATTCAATATATTTTTAAAATAAGTAAATGATCAAAATTGATAACTAGAGTTTGAACTGACATTTTCGTATTTGAAAAGACGTCTTTTCATATTCAAATCAAAGAGTAATTAGATTTTAAAAATAAGAAGGGATTTTAATTAAATTGGTGTATTGATATGTATACTATAGTGTATTGACATACGAACCAAAATATCTAGGATTATAAAAGGGATGAATTTCTATACCTAACTATGTGCACATATATATATATATATTCCTAAATTCTATGATAATTATTAAATAATTGTAAGGCATACCTATTTTTGCACTTCTTCCTTTTGTTATTCTTCTATTGTCATGAATATCTTCTAGAATTTGATGATGAAATATGCTCTATTGTGACGGTCTTGTTTTTCTGATCGGGATAGTATATTCGATTGCCGAATTTGAACAATGTATGAGAAAGATATTGAAGATTTAGTAGATCAACCAACTTGGTGCCAAAATTTTGAATTTGAATGAATGGATACTTCAACTACTATAATTAGGGCCAACTGTTATGTCTCTTCATAACCATTTCTCTTCTTCTTCCCGTTTTTCTATTTTTGATCAATCTTGCAAGAGTTATAACTTCTTCGTTTCTCGACGGAATTGGATGAAACTAGTTGCAAATCGAAGAAAAATTCAAGAAGTACGATCTACTAACAGTTTGGGGATGAATTTGGATGGTATTGGGGGTGCATCAACTCGAAACAGTAAGAGAGAAGCATGAATCCCATAACAGTTTTTCAGTTTTGCACAGCCAACTTCAAATCGTCATATCTCACTCAATTTTGATCAGAGTTCGATGATCTATCCATCAAAACGATCGCGAGAACGAGATCTACGATTTGAAAAAGGATTTAGGACAAAATAAACTAACCTGTGGATGCAATTTAAAGATAATCGTCAACAGTTTTGGTTTCTTCTCTCTTTATTCACCAAAACTTCATTTGATCGTTACTTGATCAATTTTTGACGGAATCACATGAAACCGGCGTTATTACGAAGCAAATGAAGAGAAGTACAGTATGGAGATAAGTTGTAGATGAAAATCCAAAGTTATAAATTAATCTGGTACCCATTTCTTTGTTGATTTACTTTATATATATATATATATGCATTTCTTTTGATGTCTTTTCACCAACTGTCATTACTCTTCTCCTCTTTTTGATTTCTACCATGTGTTCATAAGTCTTAACAGCCATGTAACACACCATTTCCGAATTTGAATTTTCAACAGCCACGTCACTCATCTTGTAATGTCCCGGATTTTTGGTTAATTTTTGTTAAACTAAAATTTATAGATTGTATGTGGGTAATTTAAATTAACTCAATTAAACGATATTGAATTTAAATATAATAGAAAACTTAAATTAGTCTTTTTATAAAATCTTATATATATATGTATAAAGGTATATATTTATCGTTATGATCTTTAGTGTGTGTGTGTGTGTATATATATATATTATCTATATATATATATATTTACAGATCAAGATAGTAACTTTGTTTTATACTATAAATAAATATTTTATTAATTCTCATATAAGCATATGAAATAAGGTCATGTCATTTATTTGAGTTGAACGGAATAAAATCAAATAAGTGTTTATTTGTACAAGAGTGATACTTTAAAAATGTATTAAAAAAATACATAACTATAAAAAAGCAATAGAAGTTTGTAACAAAGTGGACATTTAAAAGCAAAAGTGCACATGGCTTGTGCACGGATATATACTGGAATACATAGCCTAGTTGTGAGTCATAAATGGGAAATCTTAATGAATGAAAGACTAGACACAACATCCTTTTCAAATCAAAAGATATGAGCAGCTTATGATACTATACCAAATATCCTACAGACCATGGACTACTTCACAGCAAAGTAAGCTTTTAGTGACAAGTTTCTGCACATAGATTGGGTAAACATTAATGTACATGTATATAGATTGGTCATGTACTTCACATAGCCTGGAAAGATTTAATATTGAAGTGACTCAACCATGCCTTTTCAATCAAATGTAGAGACAACCTACCCAGTTTTACATTTCTAATGTAAACTTTAGGCCTCCTGATCACCATGTATGTTTATAGCAGTAAAAGGAGAAACAAATATATGTACCTTAATACCAGAACATGGTCGTGGCCTTTCATATGAAGCAAAAGACTGAATCAACTATACTATGCATAGCATTGCTACATGAAGCAATATGAACCAGCTATATACACTAGACAACACCTCTTTCAATCAATCTTAACACACAGCTACACCTAACATAGCTCTCTTCAATTAAAGAAAATACACAAGGCGACCCTCTCTTTTCTTAATCAATCAACTATGTACAGCTATGAAAGATATGAATTCATTTCTTTCAATCAACAAGACAATAGTAGCAACTAGGAACTGTTCATCAAGCTGTGCATTTCCTTCCCCATGCAAGCATGTGCTCCTCATTAGTTTAACATTTCTTTGCTCCTATAAATACAGCCTAGTTGTTGCATACTAGTATAAATTGTTGGAAATTTTATGAATTATTTAAAATATGAAATAAGTTTATGATGCCTCCAATTTGTGAATAGTCCCACATCATGGGATTATAAGAAAGATGCAAGTATTTACACTTGCTTCTAAGAAGTCATGTTGGGGCCTTGGGCTCCCAATGCATGCTTTGTTGTGAGGAGGGAGACCATGCATCATGACCACCACACACGCGCGCGACCGACCTACCGACTCGACTCGACCCGGCCCGGCCCGGCTCGGTTCGGTTCGGTTCGGGATTGGGCTTGGGCCTTGGGCCTTGGCTATGTGGTGTAGACACTTATATTTTTGGTCCAGAAAACACTGCATTTTTCGAACTAGTTTTTTAAATACAAAAATATTTCTGAGCCGACTTTTATTATGAAGCGGTAAACTTTTGACCAAGTATTTCGCAGATCCTATTTTCCTCCACTGACCAGTATTTTCGTTCAGCCCTAATCCCGTCTATATACTATCATCAGTTGCAGACGAGATTGGTACACAGAAAAAAAAACTATTTTCTCTTCCTCCGCAAATAAAAAATTATTCTTTCAGAAATTTTCGAGCAGTTAAATTCGAAAGTGCAAATCTGCACTGATTTGTTTGTGCAAAGCAAATCGGTTATTAATTTAGAGAGGCTGTTTTATCCTAGAGGCGGCGGCGGAAGTACGAACTGGTTTTGCACCACCGACCAGATCGCTGAATCGTCTTCAAGAAAGCGACAAAGTACGTGACTCAGCCATTGTTTCTCAACAATTTGAAGACGATCCGTGAAACAATGTCTTCGACTGCCCCATTTACATTCGGCGACCAAACATCTTCAACCTCGCTCATTTCTGATACCCGTCTAGGGTTTGCTGTATTCATTTCTATGTTTATCTGCACATACCAGACCGCCGCTACCACTCTCGATATTCACTAAAGATCCCAGTTCTAATAATTTGGCCTGATTGACCTTTCAGGTATACCCTGGATCTGAAGAAATACATGTACGGTGAAGATGAGATAGTTGAGTTGAGAGAGCTGATGCGCGGTCATAAAGAGAAGTAAAGCTTCAGAACTTGTTTCCTACTTGCAACTTAATGCCTGGTATGGTTTTAATTTTTTATCGTTTCTTTTGCTCCATGTGACGTTTGAAGTATGATAACTTATACAGTAATGTGCTTTGTCAATGCTGATTAAATTGGTTGTGAATGCCGAAGCACATATACATGGTTAAATGTAATTACACACTCAAGTGATGACCACGAGGTTGCGCAAGTAGAAATGCATGAATTGCGATGTTCAGACTGTATTATGATGCATAAATCTCTCGATTTATTTATATATATTTTTAGGGAAGATAAGAAGTGGCCAAAATAAATAATTGGTACATTTGAAATGCATATGATTACATGGAAATATCATTAAAATTGACATTAATAGAACAAATACAATATTGGGAAATGTCACTAAAAAAATTTTGACATTAATAGAATGTGTATGTTATTTGATAATGTCCTTAAGAATTGACATTAATTGGATGAATAGGTTTTTTTTGCATCAAATAAATTGACATAGTTTATATGCATACAAGTGAAAAGATAGAATATAGAACACCTTTGTTGCATACATGTGGATAATTTATGTTAGTCTCTGAGTTTATGAATATTTTCCTATGAGAAAATATAAAGTCTCAAACATATGAACATCTCTAAAAAATAGTAAGCATCAACAACCGACCAGTAAATAACAGAATGGAATCCGCAAGGAAACCATAAACGACAGCAGCAATCAACCCAAATGAATGATTCTGGACAGTTATTCTATATTACAACTGTAGAAAACCAGATTATATGTCACGAAAGTGTCGGAACAGGCCAGACCCTGCACCGCAGGCAAACCTGACTGAGGAGCCTCTAATGGTTATGATTACTGAGGTTCACCTTGTTGGTGAATCAGAGGGTTGGTGGGCAGACATTGGTGTTTCTCGCCATGTTTGTTATGATCGTGATATATTCACAATATGCACGGTTGCTGACGATCAGAAAGTGTGTTGTGAGATTCCCGCACCACTTAAGCTGCAGAGACTGGTAATATGAAAATAAAACATATGACTGGAAAGACATTGATTCTTAAAGATGTGATGCATTTGATATATTTGAAACATTCAAAATTGAAATCAAGCAAATAGGAAAATTAAGAGACTACATAGTGATAGAGGAACAGAATATGAATCAAATTATATTCTGGATTTTTTATGTGATATATTGTACATAAGAGAACTGCACCATTTTCACCTGAAATGGAAGGTAAAGCTAAAAAAAATATAGGACCTTTACCGAATTAGTAATTGTCATTTTATTAAATTTTAATGCAGCAAAACATTAGTGGGGGATATTTTATAGACTGTATGTTATGTTCTAGATAGAATCCACAAATCTAAGAATAAAATTTCGCCGTATGAAATTCTAGAGAAATATAAATCCAATATGTCATACTTTAGAACTTGGGGTTGCTTAGCATATGTTCGCATTCCAGACCCTAAGAGAATAAAATTGGCAAGTAAATCATACAAATGTGTATTTATAAGCTATGACGTTAATAGCAAAGCATACAGAATTTATGACCTAAATACACATAATATAATTTGAATCAAATGATGCCAATTTTTATGAAACGAAATTTCTTTTTAAATTAAGGAATAGTGGAGGCACATCAAGTACGCCTATTAGAACAGAATTTAATAAAAGTTCTGAAGTTTGAACCTAGAAGAAGTAAAAGAGCAAGAACCGTAAACGAATTTGGTTCGAATTTTTGTGATTTTACTATAGAGGAGGATCCCTTAAACCTCCAAGAGGCCTTATCTTCTTTAGATGCCGATTTTTGGCGAGAGGCAATAAATAATGAGATGGATTCTTTGAAATCCAATGTGACTTGGCATTTGATATATTTACCCTCTGGTTGTAAATCTATAGGCTGTAAATGAGTACTTAAAAAGAAAGCTAAAACCTGATGGTACTATTGATAAATACAAAGCACGACTAATAGCTAAAGGTTTTAGAGAAAAAGAAAATATAGATTTCTTCGACACTTTTTCACCTGTAACTAGAATAACATCCATCCGGGTATTAATCTCACTTGCTTCCATTCATAATTTATTAATACACCAAATGGATGTTAAAACCGCATTTTTGAACGGTGAATTAGAAGAAGAAATTCATATGGACCAGCCTGAAGGATTTGTAGCACATAGTCAAGAACATAAAGTATGCAAATTAGATAAACCATTATATGGTTTAAAACAAGCACATAACAATGACATAAAAAAAAATTTGATAACTTTAATCATTTCACATGGTTTTAAAGTTAATGAAAGTGACAAATGCATTTATTACAAATCTGAGAATGACATTTGCACTATTATATGCCTTTATGTAGATGACCTACTCATCTTTGGGTCAAACATTCATGCCATAAACTCAGTCAAATCCTTATTAAATGCCAATTTTTGATATGAAAGATCTAGGTGAGTGTAATCCTTAGTATTAAGATTACTGGGTAAAAAGGGGATTTTCTTTGGATCAATCTCATTAAAATGAGAATACTCTAAAGAAATACAATTATTTTGACTGTAAACCTGCATATACACCATATGGTCTCAGTGTAAAGTTATTTAAGAACACCGATGAAGGTGTAAGACAGTCTGATTTTGCGAGCATCATTGGCAGCCTTCGGTATGCCACTGAATGTACTAGACCCGACATTGACTATGTCGTGGGATTATTATGCAAATTTACCAATAGACCTAGTATAGAGCACTGACATGCTATTGAAAGGGTCATGAGACACCTTAAACGAACCATGAACCTTAGATTACATTATGAAAAGTTTCAAGCTGTACTTGAAGGATATTCCGATGCTGACTGGAATATTTTATCTAATGATTGTATTGCGACCAGTGGCTATATATTTAGCATTGCTGGAAGAACTGTTTCTTGGAAATCTAAGAAACAGAATATCTTGACTCATTATACTATAGTGACTGAGATAAGAGCACTAGCCACAGCTAGTGAAGAAGCAGAGAACTAAAGAAATCTGCTAGTTGAGATCCATATACGGGAAAGATAGACACCAGTGGTGTAATCGATTGTGATAGTTCCGCGGCTATTACAAAAAGTATAGAACCGTTATAACAACGGTAGAAAACGACGTCGTAAGCACAATACTGTAAAAGAACATCACATATATAGTGATGAAAGATTTGACGACTATTGAAAGAAAAACAGAACCGATAATACAACGGTAAGAAATGACAGTTGTATGCACAGTATTGTTAGAGGACATCACATACGAAGTGATGATGATTTGGCAGATCCTTTGACGAAAGGACTGACCAGAAAGAAAGTCCTTAATAATTCTAAAAGAATGAGACTATTGCCCTGAGATTGTGGAATCACGCACAATGGTAACCCGACCTAAATGACTGGAGATCCCAAGAAATAGGTTCAATGGGTAAAAACAAGTTGTGTAGTGATAGAAGTAGAACATGCTATTTAATAAACTAAGAAGCATGTATTCCTGAAGTGAATAGAGGATGAGTTAATAGAAACTCTTAATGAGATCTATACTCTATTTGGAATGGAGTACCTACCTTCAGGAGTACTCTTGATAGACTCACCTGTGTGAATGTGGAAACGTAGCCGTTTCCTATGGAGTTTTGGGCAGAACTTCTAGAGCGTTCACTAAACTGGGATAGACGTGTATGGCCATAAACGCACGGGCTTATTTGATTGCACTATAGAAAGACTGTGTGTGGTTTGATGTCAGGAATAGAGTTCAAGACTACGTGTCACTCTAGTAAAAACTGAATCTTATTCACTACGCAAAGGTTCAAGTCGGATGACACCTTTGTTTATGCACAATCTTACATTTTTAGAAACTGCTCGATAATATTTTAAAAAATTCAAGTGGGGGATTGTTGGAAATTTTATGAATTATTTAAAATATGAAATAAGTTTATGATGCCTCCTATTTGTGAATAGTCCCACATCATGGGATTATAAGAAAGATGCAAGTATTTATACTTGCTTCTAAGAAGTCATGTTGGGGCCTTGGGCTCCCAATGCATGCTTTGTTGTGAGGAGGGAGACCATGCATCATGACCACCACACACGCGCGCGACCGACCGACCGACTCGGCTCGGTTCGGTTCGGGATTGGGCTTGGGCCTTGGCTATGTTGTGTAGACACTTATATTTTTGGTCCAGAAAACACTGCATTTTTCGAACCAGTTTTTTAAATACAAAAATATTTCTGAGTCGACTTTTATTATGAAGCGGTAAACTTTTGACCAAGTATTTCGTAGATCCTATTTTCCTCCACTGACCAGTATTTTCGTTCAGCCCTAATCCCGTCTATATACTATCATCAGTTGTAGACAAGATTGGTACACAGAAAAAAAAACTATTTTCTCTTCCTCTGCAATTAAAAAATTATTCTTTCAGAAATTTTCGAGCAGTTAAATTCGAAAGTGCAAATCTGCACTGATTTGTTTGTGCAAAGCAAATCGGTTATTAATTTAGAGAGGCTGTTTTATCCTAGAGGCGGCGGCGGAAGTACGAACTAGTTTTGCACCACCGACCAGATCGCCGAATCGTCTTCAAGAAAGCGACAAAGTACGTGACCCAGCCATTGTTTCTCAACATAAATTCATTCGAACCAAAACCACACTAAAAATGGAAGCTAATAGGAAGTCAAAACATGGAAAATCAAAATAGAAAGAAACTAAAAATCTGAGAATGGAGAAGGAAACCAGAAAGCAAAACTATGATGAAAATCTGTAGCACAAAACAAGAACAGAGGACTTCAACTATGAGTAAACTATTCACTACTTTGTGTTATGATACAAACATATATTTGTGTGCATTTATTTTTCTGCATATGTAGTTAATTTAAACCTTCAGGTCAAAATTGGAAAACAAATATGAAAACAGTGAGCTGTTTGAGTGAGTAAACTCCCCATTCTTTCTATTTAAATTACTAGTACTGATTCTACATGGTATAACGTAATGATATATATACACATATGCTTTGATGGTTTGAATATAGTTAAGTTGATTTTCGTACAAAATCTGGGAAACCGCATGTATTAATAGCATTATCATTGTATAATATAGGATAGAAATGGGTGTAGCTGTAGCAAAAAATGTACACGTTGGCTACTAGGATTTGGTTTTTAATTCGCCTGGGTTGTTTGAGTGGATCTCGTAACCCATACTGGAATTTCCATAGTGTAACCATTAGTTAGCCGAGTTAATCCCATTACTTGTTTTAAGTGTTAAAGCCTATCAACCAAAGTATATATATACGAAAAAAAGAAACCTGGACTGAAAAACAATGAAAGAAAAGTAGAACAGAGGAAATATTGTGAGTAAACCTCCCCATATAGTTATTTTATGTAATGTATATATATATATAGAGAGAGAGAGAGAGGTAGGTTCTATGGGGGATCAATTCTTCTGTACCCAACTCCGGTGTTCCCGTGTGCCCGACAAATCACCACCACACATCAATCATACATATTATTAATAATCTAATGAACGGGTCCTACAATCCACTCAAAACCATTAGATTTTGTGCAAATCAATGGCTAAGATTGATCCGGCATATGGGAACACCGGAGTTGGGTACAGAAGAATTCATCCCGTTCTATGGCACACCAAATTTATAGCACCCCAAATGGACCTCATCCTAGACCACCCATTTATATTTAAATAAGTTAGTGGAGGCAGAGAGAGCTAGTGGGTAGAGAGAGAAGCGGAAATATGTGGTGGAAATCAGGGGGCTAAAGGGGTGCTGCACTGTTTGGGGTGCTCCTGATCCTCTCTCTCTCTCTATATATATATATATATATATATATATATATATGCGTATATGTGTTAATAAGTAACCAAATATCGATGTAAAACCTGAAAGCCGAAACTAAAGAACAGAGAGCAACAGAATGTGAGCAAACTCTTTTCGTTTATCATCACTGAAATGGCATATTGTTTGATGATTTAATTATTATATACAAGCATTTGTATATAACATGATGTGTCAAAATAAAATCAAACCATTTGAGTGTATATACGGCCAGCTCTGTTAACCAATGTAAATACTCCAATATGTGGAAATTGAATAAAGATTAATATGATAATATCATATATGGTAACATCAGAGAAGTGTTATATATATATATAATACAACATTTACTATGACAGGACATACAAGTAAATAAATGTTAAACTACCGATAGCATTCAATACAGATAAGTTGTACTACACTATGGCAGGGGAATCTGGGAGTTGATAGACGTAAATATGGTTTATTAAAACAAATCAGTGTTAACAATATAAGCGACTATTAAGGGGAACAATACTAATATGTTCCATAAGCTTGGCACAGTACTGTTAGCTAGCCTAAGATGTAGTCTCGTATTGGACAATACCTCTGTATAGTCATATAACATAACATTCAGTACCACATAGTATGTAGGTACCGAAGTTTGGGGTTGAAGCATTCAAATTTGATGCTGACAATCGGTGCAAAACCTGAAGGTGTGGATGAGTTCAGTGTGCGGTAGCGCATTTGTGACGGATGCAGATTGGTATGGGGTGTGTACGCGCTTGCACCAGTGCACAGACATGCACAAACACACACACACACACATACACACGCACACACATACACACACACACATATATATATGCATAAGAAGGTGAAGGAAAGGAATAGGGAAAGCTAGGGTTTGGGTGCCTCGGGCTCGACGTGTTGCTGTAACCAGGCGTGGAAAAGACGGGGTGTGTAACGGGTATTCAATATGTGTGTACAGGGAAGGTTAGTAAAGCATGAAACAGGAAATAGAAGAGAAGCAGTAACAATTTAAAGAAAAAGTAGAGAAATGGGAAGGGAGCAAATCAAAGAAGGAAAAGCAAAAAAGAAGTGTGGAGGAGGTCAGATGATGGGGGCGGAGGAATGGGTACCAGGCAAAATAATTAAAAGGAGAGAAAGTAAGAATGCACGGGCAAATTCAAACATTTACAGGCGAAGGTGAATATGAATGGATGGGTATTTGGGCTTATGGGGTCGGATATAAAAAAGAAAGAAAAAACCGTAAAGAAATGATAAAAGGGAAAGCAGAAAAGAAACATTCAAGAAGGAGAACACAAGGGAAGTGGCGGCTTGGCATTTTCTTTACCTGGAATGTGCAGTGAGGATATTTGAATGGTGGCAGCGCTTTTGGGCTTAGCCAATCTTTGATAGAAAAAATAAAAGAGAAAGAAAAAAAATAGTAAGAGAAGAAATTAAATCAAAGGAAAAATATATTTAAACTCATTTATATAAGTTATGACAACATAGGTATGTACGTGTATATATGCAAGCATGATTGTTAGACGAATTCGCCGGATAAAAGTGAAATAGCGAATGCTTGTTTGGTAAAAGGAATATGACAAATTTGTCAAGTTCAAACGATTTGAATCTCAGTTGAGACAATTATAATTTAGTTTTTAAATCCTAAGAATCGATATATCACTACAATCGTAAATTTAAATGTTAAAGTGAATTAAAGCATAAATTGTTATTAATTGATTTGTAATGATTTGTTAATCCAGTTAATTCTGATTTGTCTGTTCAATTAATTATTTGATTGAGTTGTGTGTATTAATCGTAATTATAGATCATACATTGACATCGATTAAGTAGAAATAAACATCGTTCCACCACTAACTGTA
This sequence comes from Allium sativum, assembly GCA_030737875.1. Lineage (NCBI taxonomy): Eukaryota > Viridiplantae > Streptophyta > Magnoliopsida > Asparagales > Amaryllidaceae > Allium > Allium sativum. The sequence goes on along the minus strand of CM060909.1, from coordinate 669,197,536 downwards.
TTTAGTGAATTATTGGGACACCCTGCTAGCAGGAATAAACACCGTTCTGCTAATTTGATATATTTTATTAGTAATCATATGTTGTTGAGATATTATTATCAGTTGATAATATTGAATTGTATGGTTGTTTGTGTAGATTTGATTAACACTTGAATGTTATCTGTTAAAGAACTTCTATATACCGTTGAAACTGCTTAGCTGTAATTTCTCTGAAGTAAATCAGAAATTTACATAAGTTGTCAGAGTTTGAATAATTGTTTTAAGAAACAATTAAAGGTGAATATTTTAGATTAATTAATTTATTAATTAATTTTAAAAGAAAGATTAACTGTAACCAGCTAATCAGATTGTTTTTAAGTTGAGTTACATCAACTGTTTTTAAATGAAAATTTATTGTTAAATTAAGGGTGTTTCAATTAATTCAATGGAAATGGTTTTAACATGAGATTGTTCAATATAAGAATGTTTTATTAAAATGTTAATTAATATTTTAATTAACAGAATTGTTAAGCTAATTGTGTAGTTAAATAGAGAAGTTGAAATTTAATAAAGTATCCAAGATGATGTTTAAACTTTAAGTAATTTTCAAAGATAATTATTTCATAAAAGAAAAAGGGAATTAAATTCCGTGGTTTTGAATATTCAAGTTATCCAAGTCAAATTGATGCCTGTTTCCAAAACAACAACATTGTTTTGAAAATGATTTAAGATTTGAAAATCAAATGGATTTACAAAGTCTGGTTTGTCGAATATTTTGGATATCAAACTTCTACAAATCATAAAGATAAGAATGATTTTGATTCAAGGTCTGAGAGGTAACTAAAATACCCCAACTTGAAAATTTTCACTATTATCTGATAGATCGTACTAGTTGTGTTCAAAATGAGTGTTAGATTTGAATATCGCGTTCAGCTATGAAACGACTATTCAAGAATGAGATTATCACGTAAGTTTTAAATAAAAGTTTCCGAAGTTAATATAAATACTTATGTTTCAAATAAATATAAACAAGGTTAATATGTAAATTTAAATAATTAAAGACTATTTAAATAAGGCTTTGCATATCCAATAGAAATAAATCTATTCACTTTATTTTATATTTGATAGTTAAATCACCGACTATCAAATCCTGACCTTTTACGTTGTCGTTTCAAAGAATCCGGAATTTAGTTCCACTTCGATTCGACTTATACGTTCAAGTCAGAGATTATTGAAGATGGAGTTTATGCAAGGGTTGTTCTGTTTACAGAATAGTGCCTTCGGTTTGTCCAGTCCCAGGACAACTTGTATGGAAGAATGTCTGACAAAGTATATATAACAGATCGCGTAAGTTGATCTCTTCAAAACTATGTTTGGTGGCGGAGGAATTTGTAACACCCCGTATGTTGAATAACTTGTTATAACATAAATCAGGGCAGAATTAAATTTTAAGATTTGACTCAGGGGAAATGGGCTATGCCATTGCGTTCGTCTCGGAAAAATACGCGAAATAGAGTCCGAGTTTTTGAAAATCGGAGTCCGTATGACCCAGTTAAGGCCCGAAGAAGTTTTCAGAAAATTCAAATTTCGAAAACAGATTTCAAATACAGAAATGGAGCTAGGCGGGAAAATTCCCGCCACACCCCAAGTCGACTGGGGAGTCGACTTGGGAGTCGACACCACAAGACCCAAGTCGACTGCCCAGTCGACTTGGGAGTCGACACAGGTGGCCGAGCCAGTTTGGCCTGAGTGCACTGTTTTGGCTGTTGGGCTGAGTTTTGGGGCTTGTGACGAAATCTGACGGCTCTATCCTAATCTAGGGTTAATCTAAGGGCCTAAACTACATCCTAAATATATAAATACACCCTAAGACTACCCTAATCCATACTAAAAATAGATACAACGTCGTCATGCCGTCAAAATGCAAGTAGAAGGAGCCTCCATCAAATTTTAGAAGAATATAGCTTCTCAAATCAACTTCTAATCAACTGAGTGCTAATCAACAAGTTGTGAGTTTCTATGCCTTTAGCAAGCAATTGCTAAACTAATTATGATAGGATGTAATGAGGTTATGGTTATGAATGTGGATCAATGCAAGTTATGTTATCATATGCTATGTGCTCATGATGTTAGTTATGCAAGTTTTATGCTATATGTTCATGATGCTAGTTATGCAAGTCACTATGATAAACATTGATCCATTATGACACCATGTTATGCAAGTTTGGTGTTTGATTATATGCAAGTTCATATATGACATGTTATGCAAGTTTGGTGTTTGATTATATGCAAGTTCATATATGACATGTTATGCAAGTTTGGTGTTTGATTATATGCAAGTTCATATATGACATGTTATGCAAGTTTGGTGTTTGATTATATGCAAGTTCATATATGACATGTTATGCAAGTTTGGTGTTTGATTATATGCAAGTAACATGTGCAAGTTTACACCTTTGTATGATATGCATACATATGCAAGTTTACCCCTTTGTATGTCATGCATATATATGCATGTTTACCCCTTTTTATGATATGAGTAACAAATGCAAGTTCATCCCTTTTTAGACCTATGACATGTATGCAAGTTTATCCCTTTATGATAGGTCTATGACATGAACATCTATGCAAGTTACCCTCTTTATGACATATGTGATTCATGCAAGTTTGGGTTGGTTATTTATGCTAGTTGGGTTTGATGCTATGGTCATATATGCAAGTTGACACCTTTAAAACCCATGTTGATGCTAATGTTATGAAAAATGGAACCCATTGTGTTTGTGATGAATCTTCCCTTTTAAGTATGTCATGTTAGCGTATTACGTGGGGAACGATGGGGTTAATATTCATGTTAACAAAATTGTGGTGAAATTGGTATGATGTTGCATACCATGAGTGGATGGACATAATTGAGTCAATTATGTACATCATTAAATTGGAATTAATTAGGGAAAATTAATTCAAAATATGGGGGTGATTGATTAGGTGTAATTAATCGACTAAGACACGAGGTTGGACCCTTTTGTAGCATAAGACTGCCCAGACCCGACCGGCAAATCCAGCGGCTACAAATGATTGGCCCAATGTGAGAGGTCTTAGGCATAAACTAAATACGTGACAAGTGTAAAGACACGAGGTTAGACTCTGTTATGGCGTAAGGCTGCCCGGACCCGACCGGCAAATCCAGCTGCCATAAAAGACAGTCTAATGTGAGAGGTCTTTACAAAGGTTACGTTCTTAATCAATTAAGAAACACAACCAGATAAGCATGTAGTGGGGCATGAGGGGTTAAGTGGGTGCCTTGGGTGGCATGTGGAAATCAAGTAAGTGCCTTGGGTGGCATGTGGAAATCTAGTGGTTGCCTTGGGTGGCAATAGAAAATACGATTAGAATACTTAACCAAAAGTGGAAACATGTAATTAAACATGATTAAAGGGTTAAGTGGGATACACTAGAGGGAGCAAACTTAGGTGGGTAGCTTGTGGGGGCCCATTTCAACCAGTAACCCAAATGTATCTTTGTGGGCTCGACCCATGTCGAGGACGGGACATGCGTACTGGGCTTGACTATAAGAGGCCAAAACGGGTTAGCGGTGGCAACGCAAGTCCAACGGGTTTCATATGCGTGTGTGGACCCGGGCTGGTAGGTAAGACGTTGTTGCATCGTGTAGGTATAAGCCGTGCACCGTTGATAGTATCGGGTTGCCACTTTGGGGAGTGATACACCCCACTGTGGGGCCAGCATGGGTATGTACGTTAGGGAGCCGATCGCATGGGGAGTAGTGGGTACACCTAGTGGAGATAGAGGCAGACGACACCAATGTGGTCAGCTAGGGGTACACGAAACTACTAGTTAAATTTTCTAAGTCCTTGGATGGGATCAACCTTTAAGTTAGGAATGACTGGTGTGGTGCAGTGTAGTAATTACCCTTGGGTGGGTAGATGCGTCTTTACTGTTATCTTCGTTCTTCCTATGTCTAGTTGACTGCTTTGTGTAGTCATTTATCCCCAGTCGTTACCGTACCAAGTTTATATCATACCCTAATTACTTTAATGATTGTATTGTTAAAGTTATAGGACTCGCTCAGACTTATGTCTGACCCCGTTGTTTTTATCTTTTTCCCAACCCTCAGGTTCTCAGAGTGGGCCTAGCACCAGTGGGCTTTGATCAGATTGCTTTATCTATCTTTTGGAGCTTGGACCGTTGATGTAAAGCCCGGCTTATCTTTTCTATTATGGCTATTAGTATGTAGTGGGATTATGTACTTATGTTTTTATCGAGATGGATATTTTGTACTTGACTCTTGTTGGTTTTTGATATGTAACCAAACATGTTTACCTTCTACTGCAATGAAATGATGTTTTAAATTTCAAGTATTACTTATATCTGTCTTATTGTAATTTTTCTGTTCTATATTCACTTAAAATACTCCACCGAAGTTAAGGCATTCCCTTAGTGAGTGACCTTAGCGGGTGTGGGGTGTTACACGTGGTATCAGAGCTAAAGGTTACCTGAACAGATATTTTTTTTAGAAAAACTATTTTTCTAAAAACATTTTTGGAAGAAGTATTTTCAAAAACATGTCTTTTAAGAGAAAAGTTTTTAAAAGAAAAGCATAATCCCCAATAGCCATATCTTTATCTTTCGAATTCTCCGTTTTGAATCTTTCCTTTTTCGTTTCAACATGGCTGAAGATCTTAACTTTCCGGAGGGTGTGACGATACCAGTATGGTATAGGAGATTGATGGAGGCTAGGGCCGCCGCTGCGGGTCCGGCAAATGTTCCTCCACCACCAGTTGCACCCGATCTTCCTCCTCCTCCTCGCGCGGATACTTTTGCTAAGACTTACAAGGAATTTAAGGCTATGGGAGGGAAACCTTTTCAAGGATCAGAAACTTTTGTGGAAGCTAGGGATTGGCTTAAGGAAACGGAAGAGTTGATAGATATCTTTGAGATGGAAGAAGGAAAGAAAGTCAAGTTAGCTGCTTGGTTAATTAAGGGAGAGGCCTCGTTCTGGTGGGAGGTCACTAATGGAGAGCGCCCTGTTGACTCTTGGGCGGATTTCAGATAAAGGTTTGTGGCAAAGTTTCTTTCAAGGGCGGAAGAAAATCTGTATATGGAAAGGTTCTTGACTCTAAGGCAAGGAAACTTATCAGTGAAGGAATATGTCAACAAGTTTAATCAGCTAGCAAGGTTTGGCATAGACATGGTGAATACACCGGAGAAGAAGGCTCTGAGGTTCGTTAAAGGCTTGAATGAACCGATGCATGGATTGGCTATGACTCACATCCCTATGGGGGCCACCTTTGAGAAGCTAGTAGACATGGCACTTATGCATGAGGAAGAGAAGGGTCCCAATGCTAATAAGGCACCCGAGAAGAAAGGAGATCAGAAGAGACCTCAACAGCAACAGCAACAGCAAAACAAGGGTGGGAAAGGCAACAGTGGCAAGGGAAAGAAGAAGTGCTTCAATTGTGGGACACCAGGCCACCTAAGCAAAGATTGTCGGAAGAAGAAGAAGACTGGCTGCTTCCACTATGGCGAAGCAGGGAATCTAGTGAAGGACTGCCCTAAGAAGGGGCAGAGGACGGGATCTACCTCAGGGGGACAGGTGCAAGCTCTTATGGCACCAGGTCAGGCAAGGGGGCAAGTTCAGGCTCTCGCGGTTCCACCGATTCAGGAAAGAGGTAGAACTATTTCCGTTGAAAGTCTGGTTCTTCTGTTTGATCATCCTGTCCGTACTTTATTCGACTCTGGCGCATCGCATTCGTTTATCTCATCATCATTAGTTGAGTCACTGCACTTAGACACCAGTCTAGTAGATGATCCCTTGGTTGTTTCGAACCCAGTTGGGGGCTCCACTTATTTGTCCATGATATGTTTGGGTTTGAAGATTTCTATACTTAGCGTTGAGTTTAGATGTGATGCTTTTGTTTTGGGCTTCACGGGCTATGGCTTAATTTTGGGCATGGACTGGTTATCCAGTAATGGTGCCGTTCTTGATTGTGAAAGGAGAGTTGTTAGGCTCATGACCCGCTTGGGGAACACTCTCGAGATCTCTTGTAATCCCATGAATTCTGTTATGCTAAGTTATCTTGAATCGCTTGACGCTTCGGTCGAGAGTTTGCGATCTGTTAGAGTGGTCCGGGAATACTCGGATGTGTTTGAGGAGGTGAAGGGCTTACCTCCGAAGCGGGAGATAGACTTCCGAATATATCTAGTGGACAATGCTAAGCCAGTATCTTTGCCAGTGCGCCACATGGCTCCTCGTGAGAGGAGGGAACTCCATAAGCAAGTAGGGGAGTTGCTTGAGAAGGGGTTCATAAGACGAAGTATATCAGAGTGGGGTGCTCCAGTAGTTTTTGCCACGAAGGCGGATGGGTCTCTCAGACTTTGTGTAGACTACAGAGAACTCAACAAGCTTACAAAGAAGAATAGACACCCATTGCCGAGGATTGATGATCTCTTTGATCAGTTGGTTGGCGCCTCAGTGTTTTCGCAGTTGGACTTAGCCACGGGGTTTCATCAGTTAAGAGTGGCTGAGGATAGCATAGACAAGACTGCCTTTAGGACTCCGGATGGTTTTTATGAGTGGCTGGTGATGCCCTTTGGTTTGACGAACGCCCCTGCATACTTTGTTGATTTGATGAGTAGGGTGTTCAGGGAGTACCTTAATAAGTTCGTGGTGGTCTTTGTGGATGACATCTTGGTCTTTTCTAAGAGTGAAGAAGAGCATGCCCTACATCTTAGGGAAGTGTTGGAGACTCTTCGAGCGCATACCCTTAAGGCTAAATTCTCTAAATGTCACTTTTGGAGAAAGGAAGTGCGGTTCTTAGGGCACGTGGTCTCCAAGGAAGGGATAACTGTGGATCCCGCGAAGGTAGTGTCCATCCAAGATTGGAAGGTTCCGAAGAATGCTACCGAGGTGAGGAGTTTCTTGGGGTTGGCTGGCTACTATAGGAAATTTATCAAGGACTTCGCGAAGATATCAGCCCCATTAACTCGCTTGACGAAGAAGAATCTAGTTTTCACATGGGACGTAGATTGTGATGATGCGTTCCAACGGTTAAAGAGAGCTTTAACCACAGCTCCAGTCTTAGTGCTACCGGATGGGAGTAAGCCATTTGTTGTTTATACCGATGCTTGTGGGACAGGACTAGGCGCAGTCTTAATGCAAGAGGGAAGGGTAATATCCTATGGGGGAAGGCAGTTGAGAGCGCATGAGAAAAATTACCCTACGCATGATCTAGAGTTGGCCGCTATTGTTTTTGCGCTTAAGACTTGGTGCCATTATCTTCTTGGCGAGAGGTTCGAATTGTTCACTGACCACAAATCATTGAAGTACTTGTTTTCTCAAAAGGATTTGAACTTAAGACAGCAAAGGTGGATGGAGTTCTTAGCATCCTATGATTTCGAGATAGCATATACCCCTGGCAAGGGTAACGTAGTGGCGGACGCCTTAAGCAGAAAAAGGTTGTCCTTGAGTCCATTGTTCGTGGAACGACGAAGCTTGGAATTTATCTTGATGTTTGACTTCAGACCTTCCGTTGACTTTGTACCCAGTTTGCTAGCATCCTTAGAGGTCAGACCTACTCTTTTGGGACGGATTGGCGAGGCACAGCGGGACGACCCACAGTTGGTTAAGTTGGTAGAGAGGCTCATAAGGGGGGAGTCGTCCAGCCATTTGAGTAGGTACACCCTAGATGGTAAGGGGTGGTTGCGTAGAGACGGTAGACTTTGTGTACCGCAAGATGAGGGTTTGAGGAAGGTTATACTTGATGATGCACATCGTTCGAAGATGACCATTCATCCCGGTGGGGACAAGATGTACCAAGACATGAAGCGAGTTTTCTTTTGGGCCGGTATGAAGAAGGATGTGGCCGAGTATGTCGCTAGATGCTTGGTGTGCCAACAAGTGAAAGCGGAGCAAAAAAAACCCGGTGGGTTGCTTCACCCATTGGAAGTTCCGCAATGGAAGTGGGATAGCGTCTCGATGGATTTTATTGATGGGTTACCGAGATCGAGGAAGGGTAATACGGGAATTTGGGTTGTGGTAGACAGACTTACTAAGAGCGCCCATTTCATACCCGTGAAGAGTAAGAGGACTGCTCCATGGCTAGCTTCAGTTTACCTTCGAGAGATAGTTCGGTTACATGGAGTACCTTCGAGCATAGTGAGCGATCGAGATCCTATCTTCACTAGCGAGTTTTGGAAAAGTTTGCAAGAGGCGGTAGGGACTCAGTTGTGTTTGAGCACCGCATATCATCCTCAGACGGACGGCCAGACCGAGAGGGTGAATCGTATTCTAGAAGACCTTTTGAGGCTATGTATCTTAGATTTTGGAGGTACATGGGAAGAGCATCTTCCATTGGTGGAGTTCGCGTATAATAACAGCTTTCAGTCTAGTATTGGTATGGCTCCTTTTGAAGCTCTTTATGGAAGGCCTTGTCGATCACCTACGTGTTGGTGGGAATCTACGGATAAGATCTTGCTTGGGCCTGATATGGTTAGAGAGACTTCAGAAAAGATTGATTTGATTCGAAGAAGGATGAAAGCAGCGCAAGACAGACAGAAATCTTATGCGGATAAGAGGAGAACAGATCTTGAGTTTGATGTTGGGGACATGGTCTTTGTCAAAGTATCTCCATTACGGAATGTTGTTCGCTTTGGGTCCGTTGGAAAGTTAGCACCAAGGTTTGTAGGACCGTTTCCTATTAAGGAAAGGATTGGACAGATGGCATATAGAGTGGATTTACCCGAGTGACTTAGTGGTGTACATGACGTATTCCATGTGTCACATTTGAGGAAGTGCCTACATGAGACCGCAGAGGTGGTAGAGCCGAGCTTGCTTAGAGAAGTGGAGGTAGAGCATGATGCGACGATTCGACGAGCTCCTACTCGCATCCTTGGGTCAGAGATTAGGAAGTTGAGAAACATAGAGGTTCGACTAGTCAAAGTGCAATGGGGAGATGATGAGAGCAACGCTACTTGGGAGACATAAGTGAAGATGCGTTCACTGTACCCATTTCTTTTTGAGGGTATGTCTTTTAACTTCTCCTTTATCGTTTGTCTAGTACTTATCTTATCTTTAGTATGTCCTCTCATTAGTACCTTTGACCTTTATATAGGGTAAACCTATGGTTGAAACATGAGTTTGAGACATGTTATGCTTGATGGATGCGTGTGGATGCAAGTGTTTGCTAGTGGTTGCTCGTGGATGCATATACACACACTTTAGACACTAGATCGGCTCAGTCACTTCATATTGCATATTGCATATAATTGTGTGTAGGTAGCTATATTAATGGATGTATAATGGTTGTGTTATCATATGGATGATGCATTTTGGTGTATGGTTGTGCACACATGTAGAGATAGTATGTGTCGATAGGGTTCTTTCGCATACATATTGGATGCATGGCACTATCATGGTTTGCATTAAGGAGGTCAACTGAATCAGTAAACCGCCTAATTTTGCATTAGACAGGGAACACATACACACACTTTTTGCATATGTTCATACGTCATTAGAAATTTTAAGGACAATGGATGCCAGTGTTTGATGGTTTAGTAGATGGTTGTTTGGTTGGTAGGATACGTTCTTCTTGACTTAGAGATTTCGGGACGAAATCCTTTAAGTAGGGGAGAATGTAACACCCCGTATGTTGAATAACTTGTTATAATATAAATCAGGGCAGAATTAAATTTTAAGATCTGAATCAGGGGAAACAGGCTATGCCATTGCGTTCGTCTCGGAAAAATACGCGAAATAGAGTCCGAGTTTTCGAAAATCGGAGTCCGTATGACCCAGTTAAGGCCCGAAGAAGTTTTCAGAAAATTCAAATTTCGAAAACAGATTTCAAATGCAGAAATGGAGCTAGGCGGGAAAATTCCCGCCACACCCCAAGTCGACTTGGGAGTCGACACCACAAGACCCAAGTCGACTGCCCAGTCGACTTGGGAGTCGACACAGGTGGCCGAGCCAGTTTGGCCTGGGTGCACTGTTTTGGCTGTTGGGCTGTGTTTTGGGGCTTGTGACGAAATCTGACGGCTCTAACCTAATCTAGGGTTAATCTAAGGGCCTAAACTACATCCTAAATCTATAAATACACCCTAAGACTACCCTAATCCATACTAAAAATAGATACAACGTCGTCATGCCGTCAAAATGCAAGTAGAAGGAGCCTCCATCAAATTTTAGAAGAAGATAGCTTCTCAAATCAACTTCTAATCAACTGAGTGCTAATCAACAAGTTGTGAGTTTCTATGCCTTTAGCAAGCAATTGCTAAACTAATTATGATAGGATGTAATGAGGTTATGGTTATGAATGTGGATCAATGCAAGTTATGTTATCATATGCTATGTGCTCATGATGTTAGTTATGCAAGTTTTATGCTATATGTTCATGATGCTAGTTATGCAAGTCACTATGATAAACATTGATCCATTATGACACCATGTTATGCAAGTTTGGTGTTTGATTATATGCAAGTTCATATATGACATGTTATGCAAGTTTGGTGTTTGATTATATGCAAGTTCATATATGACATGTTATGCAAGTTTGGTGTTTGATTATATGCAAGTTCATATATGACATGTTATGCAAGTTTGGTGTTTGATTATATGCAAGTAACATGTGCAAGTTTACACCTTTGTATGATATGCATACATATGCAAGTTTACCCCTTTGTATGTCATGCATATATATGCATGTTTACCCCCTTTTTATGATATGAGTAACATATGCAAGTTCATCCCTTTTTAGACCTATGACATGTATGCAAGTTTATCCCTTTATGATAGGTCTATGACATGAACATCTATGCAAGTTACCCTCTTTATGACATATGTGATACATGCAAGTTTGGGTTGGTTATATATACTAGTTGGGTTTGATGCTATGGTCATATATGCAAGTTGACACCTTTAAAACCCATATTGATGCTAATGTTATGCAAAATGGAACCCATTGTGTTTGTGATGAATCTTCCCTTTTAAGTATGTCATGTTAGCGTATTACGTGGGGAACGATGGGGTTAATATTCATGTTAACAAAATTGTGGTGAAATTGGTATGATGTTGCATACCATGAGTGGATGGACATAATTGAGTCAATTATGTACCCCATTAAATTGGAATTAATTAGGGAAAATTAATTCAAAATATGGGGGTGATTAATTAGGTGTAATTAATCGACTAAGACACGAGGTTAGACCCTTTTGTAGCATAAGACTGCCCGGACCTGACCGGCAAATCCAGCGGCTACAAATGATTGGCCCAATGTGAGAGGTCTTAGGCATAAACTAAATACGTGACAAGTGTAAAGACACGAGGTTAGACTCTGTTATGGCGTAAGGCTGCCCGGACCCGACCGGCAAATCCAGCTGCCATAAAAGACAGTCTAATGTGAGAGGTCTTTATAAAGGTTACGTTCTTAATCAATTAAGAAACACTTAACCAGATAAGCATGTAGTGGGGCATGAGGGGTTAAGTGGGTGCCTTGGGTAGCATGTGGAAATCAAGTAAGTGCCTTGGGTGGCATGTGGAAATCTAGTGGTTGCCTTGGGTGGCAATAGAAAATACGATTAGAATACTTAACCAAAAGTGGAAACATGTAATTAAACATGATTAAAGGGTTAAGTGGGATACACTAGAGGGAGCAAGCTTAGGTGGGTAGCTTGTGGGGGCCCATTTCAACCAGTAACCCATATGTATCTTTGTGGGCTCGACCCATGTCGAGGACGGGACATGCGTACTGGGCTTGACTATAAGAGGCCAAAACGGGTTAGCGGTGGCAACGCAAGTCCAACGGGTTTCATATGCATGTGTGGACCCGGGCTGGTAGGTAAGACGTTGTTGCATCGTGTAGGTATAAGCCGTGCACCGTTGATAGTATCGGGTTGCCACTTTGGGGAGTGATACACCCCACTGTGGGGCCAACACAAGTATCTACGTTAGGGAGCCGATCGCATGGGGAGTAGTGGGTACACCTAGTGGAGATAGGGGCAGACGACACCTATGTGGTCAGCTAGGGGTACACGAAACTACTAGTTAAATTCTCTAAGTCCTTGGGTGGGATCAACCTTTAAGTTAGGAATGACTGGTGTGGTGCAGTGTAGTAATTACCCTTGGGTGGGTAGATGCGTCTTTACCGTTATCATCGTTCTTCCTATGTCTAGTTGGCTGCTTAGTGTAGTCATTTATCCCCAGTCGTTACCGTACCAAGTTTATATCATACCCTAATTACTTTGATGATTGTATTGTTAAAGTTATAGGACTCGCTCAGACTTATGTATGACCCCGTTGTTTTTATCTTTTTCCCAACCCTCAGGTTCTTAGAGTGGGCCTAGCACAGTGGGCTTTGATCAGATTGCTTTATCTATCTTTTGGAGCTTGGACCGTTGATGTAAAGCCCAGCTTATCTTTTCTATTATGGCTATTAGTATGTAGTGGGATTATGTACTTATGTTTTTATCGAGATGGATATTTTGTACTTGACTCTTGTTGGTTTTTGATATGTAACCAAACATGTTTACCTTCTACTGCAGTGAAATGATGTTTTAAATTTCAAGTATTACTTATATCTGTCTTGTTGTAATTTTTCTATTCTATATTCACTTAAAATACTCCACTGAAGTTAAGGCATTCCCTTAGTGAGTGACCTTAGCGGGTGTGGGGTGTTACAAAATTCGTTTCTCTTAGCTTTTTACCCGTGGTTTTGAGGAAATCAATTTGTGATTTGACGGGTTTGACGATGTGGCATTCAAAGGAAATAAAGATGTGCTGTTACAAACGGTAAGTTTTGACCTCAAGCCTCACAACCGGGAAATGACAAAAATCGGGCAGGCAGCATGGCTATGTGGGTCGCTCCCACTAGGGTGTATTGTCACCTATCTAGAGAATATTCATTTTTTTTTCTTTCGTTTCTGTATCTTCGGATAACGGTTATGTGGGCCCAACCGTTGGTGACAATATATTCGATACACTCAAGAGAAATGAGTGGTCGGTCATGTGTGGGTCGGGTTGCAAGGCGTTCTTGTTGAACTCAGTGTATTCCCTCTAGAGATACACCATCGGAAGGTGGTTCCATACCTTGTCATAAGTTGGAAATTTATTATCCAATAAGCGCCCGCAGTTTTGTTTGTATACTATATATGTGGAGCGTGGGATGCAAGCATTCCGCTAGATTGCTATTTATTTGTATTTAGACACTATTATAATATCAGATGAATACTGTTTTCAAAAAATGCTTTGGGTTATCGTAAGGTAAAAACCATCCGTATTTATGTGTGGATCGATCTTACGATTATCTTTTCTTTCGAAAGGCTTTTGAAAGATAAAATCAAGTTGTTTTAATCGTTTACTCACACCAGCCCCATGACTGACCCAGAGTTTATTTTTCTATGTTTTACCTAAACTCTTGGGTGCCCAAATTTGTACGGGTATTCAAGTAGTTAGATATATAAAGAGTTCATTTCCATTGTATTGTGTATGTGTTATATTCTGATGGTGTATGTAAGTTCAAATCCAGTTTGTATTTCAAAAGTGATTATATATCTATTATATTTTATTTGTTCCGCTGTGAGATACGTGTTTACTCTGATTCTGTGTTGTGATCTTCTTTCCTTCTATTCTAACTTTTCTATCTTATCTATTCTCATCCTCTAATTTCTTTCTTTGACACCTGAGTTTTTGTGTTCTTTGGGTTGGACTTGTGTTGTATTTGGTCGACTCAAAGTACCCCGAAATTTGGGTCGTCACACATCTTTTCAGAGTTTGAATATCCAATAGCCATATACCACATCATTTTCTGTAAAACAACACAACTTTTCAAATAATTCAAACGACTTTTCAAATAATCAAATGACTTTTCTAATAATTAAATGACTTTTCAAAATAACTAACTACAATAATATCATGATGGTTTGTAACATATCCATATATCAAAATTTATAAAATTCCAAATTTCAAAATATTAAAATTTTAAAATCAAATTATGAGTTTAAACTAGTGTTATCATTTCAAAATTTGCCATTTAATATTTTCAAAAATCAGATTATGAACTTTTTGAAAGACCAGGCTCTAATACCAATTGTTAGGGATTGTGGAATGAATAGTTAAGGAAAAACTAACACTAGAGGGGATAAATAGTGTTTTTGAGAATTTAAACAAAATCTAAAACTTATATGATCAACTATATGAATCAAACACCACATAAACAACCACAGACATAGAATCAAACAAAATCACAAAGAAAAACAAAAAATAAAATGCAGAAAAGGAAAGAACACACCAAATTTTATACTGGTTCGGAATTGCTCCTATATCGAGTCCCACGCAACGCTGGATTGCGCAGAGTTTTATTACTATGTCAATATCCAATTACAATCCTCTCCTTGATTTCACGGCTACAAGGGTAATACTGATTCCACACACACTTGATCAAGTATTCTCTCCTTGATTTCATGGCTACAAGGGTAACACCGATTCCAACCTCCTTGATTTCACGGCTACAAGGGTCATACCGATTACTCAAACACTTCCCAAAAGAGTCTAATAGCCCTATAACTCTTCAATAGCACTTCGATTCAGAGAGTAATGAGTAGAGAGTGAGAAGAGAAGAAGTTTTATGTAAATAGGTTTGAATTCAACAGAGTATAGGTGCAGAAATCATAAAAATAAGAAAATATAATGGTGTAAAGAAAGGAGATGAAGACGGAGAAGAATAACGATGAAAAAATTCAAAATCTGCACCTATTTATAAGATTTGAAAGGTTGCAACGTTTCTGAAGCGTCACAAATAATGAAAAGATACCTCCTTTGAAAAAAAAAATGACAGTTATATGCCGACATAGGCTAAAATTTATGTCGATATAAGCATGAGTAGAATTATATTTTGAGCATTTTTGAAGTGTTTCGATATATATATATATATATATATATATATAATTCTTGAATTAAAACATAGTGTTGTAAATGAATATTATAAAGTAGAAACTCACATGAAAACATAAATATAAACTATATAAACATATTTATAAAATTATAAAGTGTAAAACTATATAAATATAAAGTATATAAAAGTACAAACATAAAACTTATAAAACTTGAGTTTGAAATCAAAAACAAAGTAAAGAAAATAAAATAGAGAAGATAGAGATTGAAGATAGAATTTGAAAATAAAATTTGAAATCAGAAATTGAATTGAATTTGAACCTGAAGTGCAATTTGGAGTCTTACATAACTAGACACTATTACTATATTTATCTTGAACTCTTGAAATCTTGAATACTCATGAGTCTTGAATCATCTCTGAATTCTGAATCTCTAATATCTTTAAACTGTACAGTCTTCAGTAATAATTCTTGTACATAAATTCTGCATGTGTGTGTGTGTATGTATGTATATATATATATATATATATATATATATATATATATTCTAGATAAAAGTATTAATATATATTTTATAATCAATTAATATTAAAATAAGGTTTCTGTCATCAAAACTCCATTCTCCAACAAATATATGACATTATATTTTGGCAAGTGACATATCATAGTAGTAGGAATTACATGCACACTCAAAGCCGACCAACCGGGCATGGCATACGAGAGCAAGCTCTTCATCATACGTGCATATCAGATGAACACGAAAATGCTCATCCAAAATGCATCATATTCCCAAACATGAAGGAAGAAAAACACTCACACACAACATACATACATCACCAATGCGTACTCCACCAACTCACACCCACCTTTTTCATTATCTGCAATACACTATGTGAATAATTATAGATACGTCTACACTTATTCACAATAAATACTGATATTTCTGCATTTTTTTTTAGTAATCTTCTCTTATTATCTGCAATTTTTTAATTTCTTTAAACAGTAGCGCGAAAAATGAAGGAAAACGTATTGCTACAAAAACAGAAATCCGCTTTAAATAGAAACTTACAGCAGAATGTCGCTTAAATCATCTTTGGTTTTAGGGACTCGTCCCTAATATCCACTATGAGATATATCAAATGTGATACAAGACAAACTTAAATAACCAAGGGATGAAATTTAGGTAGTTCACGTTGGCGTCTGCGTCCAACGCGTCGGGTGTGGACCCATTGAACTGCTCATTCAAACAGAATGGTGAAATTTTATCCGTTCATGTTCTGTCTGAAGCGTCCGATGCGGCGTCTGACGCATTCGACGTGAACGTATAAAATTTCACTATTTCTTTCCCTTTCACATTGCCCCTTTGGTAAAAAGAACGCATTCCCCTTTTGTGAACTTGTCTCTTCCTCGGTTTCTTGCGTTTACCCCTTTCATTTGCCCATTTCGATTAAAAAAAGAGCACACCCTTAGTTTGTTTTATGATTTAAGTTTCAAAGCTATACTTCAGCGATGTGACTACGTTCAAAATATTAATAGAATGTTGATGTTACTGAATAGTTAGTTATAGGGACAGATTGACTCTGGTTCAGTTTAAATTTCAAAAAAAAAAAAAAAAAAAAAAAAGCTTCCCGTCCAAAACTTTATAAATTAGATCTATGTTTTTCAAAACAATTTTAGTATCAAATCAAATCCAAAATCATCACATTTTTTTCCATATACAGATCAGATAGATTCAAATTCAAAACTGATAAAAAAACAAGATAAATTTATATAACAAACAAAAATATCTAATCTTCTACATTAGCACCGCGTTAAATTTATAATTTTTGTTTAAAGATTGTGGTGATAACATGTGGAGAAAATAGTTTCGCTCACAGTAGATTTTGGTACAGCCATTTCCATTAAACAGACTATGATTTATATAGGTTTTGGACTACACTTTTCCCACTATGTAAAAAATATATTAAAGGCAATTCTTAAAAGTGGATAAAATAACATCTATATCCACATCCCCATTTCGGATTAAGGATATTTCTCCATTTCAAAAATATGGCTGCAGCCTGCAGATGCATTTCATATTTTTCGAGTATATATTGACACCAAAATACCATAAATACACGACTTAATTCATATATACACACCAATAACAACAGCACATTCCAGTTTCTTATAGAATGCAAAGTCAGTAGGCTATTGAAACTCAATCAGCGGGATACTGCATAAATATTTGCATGCACCATTTTCCATTTTATTCATTATTTCGAAAGAAAGAAACATTCTAATTCAAGTAATAAGTTACACACATGTATATTCATCATTGGTGCATGATGTCCGACGTTATCAGCTGCCTCAATTGTTTTTATGTAACAAGCCAGCTAAAGTGGCCTCAAGAGCTTTATCTTCGCTGATACTTTGAAGCCAACCTGCATTGTTCCTGACCCTCTCTAGGCTTTGCTTTAGTGTCCTAGCAATTGCAGGCTTTGTGCGGCTAGAAAAGAATTCTTCCACTTCTTTGGCTTTCTCTTCGGTGCAAAACTAAAAGATTTTGGAATAAAAGGAAAAGTAACATAATCAGCAGAAAACGGTGAAGTTACTGAAGTACATTATAAGAAATTGAGGGTTGCTGTTACCGGTGATACAATCGTACTAATGAAGCTTGTAAGCAAGGATCCAGAACCCCATGTCTTAGAAATATAGTCCCAGTTTTTCTACATACAAACCATGAATTGATATGAGAATGTATGTGGAAATGATGACAATTCACAAAATAGTTTTAATCTTAGAAATATAATTCCACAAATCATTTTCTCTTGAATGTGTAACATATGCAATTTGAACAAAAAGAATTCACATGCAAAGCGAAGACAAGTATCCTTGTCTTAATTGATTAAGACGTCACTTAGCATGCAAGAGGTTATGGATTCGATTCGGTCGGACCCAGCAAATGCTTGACTTTTTTTTTTTTTTTTTGGTACTTGTATATATACAAGTTTGATTAGTAGTTAGGTTTAACAATTGCAATATTTATAAACTGGTCGTTTGCTTTTTTTGTCAAATTTGATTCTTTACCATTACAAGCAAATAGTTTTAATCTCCCACGCATAAAATTTACCCAAGGAAGCATTCATAATATTATGTCCCAGGTCTTAAATATCAGTATCTTTTATCAACATGCATGAAACTACTTGTAGCAAAGACTACTTTATTAATTAGATTATCCATATTAACTGTTCTCTTTATAAACCCATCCTTCTATTATTTAGCATATTAAAGGACCCATACCCAAAGAACTGAAAACACAAAAATCATTTGTTCAGGATGTACCTTTAACCAAGTCCATGCAACTTCCCGTCCTGCCCAACTCACTCTAACTCCATAAACTGCATCTTGGTTGCGAACCTTAATTAAAGACATCATAATAGAATGTCAATGAGAAAATTTTACTAATTATGTTCTATGGTTAGATAATTAGACGATGAACGTATCGATCACCTCTGGTGTTAGCACAAAATTCAGAACCTCAAGGATAATATCCGTATCCGGGCAAGTTGCCAACGAACCTGATATTTATGGAAAAAAGAAATGAAAAAAAAAATGTTCCAAAGATGATGAAAATGAATTGTTCCAAGTTCCAACACAAGCAAAAATGTTAGTGTATCACGGTAAGAGTTGAAGCTTTTAAAAGCTACGCGCAACGGCTGAAAAACAAAAGCACCATACAAGCATGAAGCAAATGGTGGCAGAACTAAAAATTCACATGCCATAAATATGCACTGCTCTTTTAAGTTTTATAGTTAGTATAGAAATAAAATGGGCAACATACCTAAAATGCGCACTCTTTCCTCACTTTGGTCAGTTTCTCTATATATCCTTAACAGTGCATCATAGCCTGACCTACTTGAAGTGGTAACACTTTGCATGACCGCAACATATGCTGCCTGTATAACAATTTAAATCTTGATGTACACAACATAAAAGAAAAAAGAAAAAAGGCTAACACGAAACACTTCACTCAAGTATGGGTTCTACCTTTCTTATATCAGGAGGAAGAAGAGAAGTGTTCCTATCATTTAAGAAGGCATCAAACCTTTTTGCTGCTTCCTTCAAGGTATTTTCATGCCCAAAACGGGCAAGAGCGGTCAACAACTCTCCTCTCAACATTGAATCTAAATGGCTATCGTTCTCCCGAGAGTCCCACCCCAGATTTCTAAAATGATTATAACGGAAATTTAGTAAGAGAGAAACATTGATTGCACAACAGAGAATATGCTGATATAATGACAGGTGTGTCATATATATTTAAAAATAGAAAAAGGTATAAGAATACTATTTAAGAATGTGAAGGTATATATTAGCAATTTAATGTTTTTTTCTCAAGTTCAAACATATTGTACTTTTAAGTATTATTTTTGAATTTCAAGGAACTGAGTTGACACCAAATCATTTTAAATAAATAGTCAAGTTTTCTCTCTTTTTCATTCTGGTTGCTGAAAGGTCCAAGGGAACCTAATTTCCAACAGTGAGTGTTGTATGTAGTTTCAAACTTTGACAGTAATAAAGGAGATGAGAAAAGCAATGAGATAAATGAAATTTTCTGTGAAGCGATTGAATCATTAAAATGCCCCCTCTCTTCTTTCAGCAGCTACAGCAAAGGCGGTGATTTGAATGAGTAGAACAGGAGGACTATTGCAGTAGTTGCAGCCCCTAACGCGGTGAAGCAAACATGCAGCGGTGGGATATAGCATAACACTTGGCATGAGTAGAGAGAAGTTCGCTGCTGTTAAAATTGATTCACTTTTCGTATACATCTGGTTTTTATCTTCACCAAAATTTGGTTTTAATGAAAGTTGTCTTCGAGTTTCCATCATTTCACACTTAGTATGTCAAAATTTTTTTTTTTTTTTTTTTTTTTTTTTTTTTTTTTTTTTTTTTTTTTTTTGTATGATATAAAGAGTTGATGAGTTTGAATTTAGCATAGCTCTAGCGAAACACTACTTATGAGTCTACCGATGCTTTATCTTCAATTGACACCCGATATTAATAATAATTGTAGATTTGTTTAATGTTCACACATTAATAGCGTAGAATCGGTGAAAGTTCGAACTTTAGTTGAAGACAACATTGTTTGTTAGAAACGAGCAGGTTGAGATGCATATAAGGTCTGATTTGGGTCCACACTCATGTTTGTCGTGCCAAGAAGAGAATACTCTCTAAAGTTTCTAGAAGCCTTGAACGCTTGTTTCCCAAGTTACATGCATCCAGAAGCCTTGGACACTTGAGCATTAAGTTTCTGCGGATATTCAATTCTATTAATGATATTCCAGCATATACATCTTCATCACCATATAAACACAAAATCCCAATTGTCAATACGTTCAAAATAGATATTAATCGAAAACGTCGTACGAAGTATCCCATTGGCAGTGCTGAGCTAAGTTAAACTCAACTTACTGAGGTCCTTATTGAACGTAAAAGATCAAAATTTGAAATACTTAAAAGCAAAAAGGATGAAGTTCAAATACAATACCATAAAGAAATGGCAAAGGGGGAAAGATTAAAAAAAATAGATATGTAAGAAAATAGACTGAACCTCAACAGCACCGAACTTCTCTCTATTTGTGCTATCATGACAGAAGGGACATTTCTATATTTTTTGCAGAAAAAAATCGTTAAGTTGCACCACTTTTTGCTGTACGCTTCCACTAGCGGTATGGGTTAGCCGACAGCCGCTTTTTCTTTCCAAACGAATGGTAAACCATTGGATTCCTTTTTTATAAATTTGGGGAATGAGACAAAATCGGGACATGCTAATTTGGATAAATTGTGTAAATAAATTTTGTGGTATTATATTATCATCCTAATGAACGTTACTAGACATTTTCATGGTATTGATATGTTCACACTTCGCTGGTTATGAAACCAAAGAAGTTCGACAGTAAATATATGAAGTAAAAGGCTTCAACTTTCAATTATAAATTATAAACGGAGAGTGAAGGCACCAAAGGTACTAGTGTATAAGACTCATGGTTATGCAGCAATCAGGAAGGGCACTCTCTATGGCAATTAACTTTTGCTTGAGATAAATACCTCAAGAAGCTGCACCTAGGGTCAGATCTATTATTGGTATTACTGTACCGAATTGCATATACCTTCATTCTACGTAGAAAGAACATTAATCCAAGCAAATTTATGAATAAAGGCCAGTACAGACGACAGCTGTTGCAAGTACATTCATGTTTTTATGTGGATGAGGAAACTTACTCGGCAGAAAGTTTGAGTAGATCAATAAAAAATAGCTTGATATCATTTAATAATCCAGGTGCTGCATCAGCTGCTATATATACAACTTTATAGCTTATCTGCATTAGAACAACAACAGTCACCATACTGAAAAATGCTGAGAGAGGAAAAAATGAACATGGAAAAGACCATACAGAGATTATATGTGACATCACTGTGTACTCGTTCTCCTTCCGATAAGCATCCATCAACAAAAGCAATGATGACAGCGTCTGTTTAGAAGCCATACATAAGGCATATGAATCTTCCAGAAGTCCTGGACAAATACAATGTAAACTGGTAAGCAATACCAGAAATTTGAAGAAAACATAAGCTACTATCATTACCATATCTATCAGTTGCGAGTAGCTGGTTCTCATTTATTGCATTTGTAAGCGCAGATAAAAGCTGAGCATCATATTTCACTCTATAGAATCCTGCTTGATCAACATTGAATTTAATCCACGATCTATTATCACCAATTGTTCTCTTGATATCTATTTTCCCATATTTCTTTTCGAGAAGAACCTTTTTATGATTGGCATATGCCTTTACACAAAATGTCAGGGGAATAATCCATTCTCCATCAGCATTCGATCCATTTGCCAAAAAACGTGACTGCAATAAGAAACTTCTATGTCAAATCATCATAAAACCGAATATACCTATTTTTTGTGTTTGGTTTTTTTTTTTTTTGGTGGTTGTGTGTGTGGGTTTTTTTTTTTTTTTTTTTGTTGGAGGGGGAGGGGGGGGGGGGGGTGATCGAGAAAGGGAGAAGAAAGATGTAAGTGAAATGCCTACGCAGCCGCCAATTTGATACACATTCCTAAAAATAAAATGTTGCGTTTCATGGAAAAATATGCACATACCAATTTCCCTTATCTGTATTCATGTCATCCCGACAAGATCATTTTTATACAATTAATTTAAGGAAGTACAATATCATGATGTTTTCATTTTCATTTCCATCATTACATGCTTTAGATATAAATAGATAACAGCCAACTTAACTTTAGATATGCTATTAAATGGGTAATCGTGAAACATCATATATATTTGCAAAACATTTATCAACTTGTTAAACACAGTGAAAGATACAAGCCCATTTCATACTATTAGTATGGTAACACACACACACGCACATACAAATACAATGAAACAATACCACGACCGATATCCACTTTTTTCCTTTGAACATTAAAAAAATGTTTTGCAAAAACATGTTTAAAAAAAGCATATATTTATAGTGCATGCGTGTTACTAAGAATAAATATCTTTCAATACATCATCAAGATTCAAACTCATGGTTGGAACACTGCTGTTACTGAAGTCATGAATATAAAGCAAACCATGACATAGATCTACAAATGAACGTACTATTTTATTGAAGAAGTTTATTGACAAATTATGAATGCAGGATGATACCATAGATTCATAGACATTAGACTGACCTGCTCGAATTCCAATTCATCGTCTTTAATTGATACTGAAACGACAGGATATCCTTTTTGTTTAGTCCATGAATTCATCAACATGGTTACAGGTTCACCAGACTCCTTTTCAATTACAGCCCATAAGTCTTCGGTCTTAGCATTTGAGTAGGCATATTTTTTTATATACACAGCTAGAGATTTCTGAACAAGCAGGAAAATTTTCATTAGAACAATAACTGAAATATAACTGAGATGGCACATTAAACAATTAGCAAAACTGATGGAAAACCATTCTCACCTGCAGCATTTATTAGTTCATCCACACAGATCACACAGTCAAATATATACAGTGGATAAACTTAGAATAAGGTGGAAATTTTGTACTCTTGCAATAATTTATTATAACATATCATTGTTACTAATTAAGTAATTTGTTAGTTTTTCCCTCCATCTTAAGTAAACTAATTTAAATATCAATTTTAAAATATTAGCTACAAGTTCCACTGAGAGAAGAAACCAAAACTTTAGGTTTCTTAACATGCAATACATTATTTAATTTATATATTATGTCTGACCTGAAAAGGTGAAGCACCAAGATAACTTTGCAGCATCCGAATAATAGCTGCACCTTTGTCGTAGCTGACTGCATCAAAAATTTCATCAACCTCACTTGCATGGTTAATTTCAACCTGAAAAGGTTGCATTAGTGCTTATGTGATAATAAACAGATCATCATGCAAATGCCATGCAGACTCAAATTGAGCTACACTGGAATCAAGGACAAAATAATAGACTGTAGCAATCATTAACTACAAGTACCATTGAGAGAAGAAACCAAAACTGATACCTCAATAGGATGGGACTCGGACAGTGAATCTAGATTAAGACCTGCAGTGGTATCATCAAGGAATTGAGTCCAGATATTCCATTCTGGAAATAAATAATCTGCCGCCAAATAACTAATCTGTTGAACATTATTATTTTTAGATGGCATATAACAATCAGATTGAAATGTTTACTAAAAGCTTGTTATAATCACCCATGATGCAAATCCTTCATTAAGCCAAAGATGTGTCCACCATTCCATTGTTACAAGATTCCCAAACCATTGATGTGCAAGTTCATGTGTAACAGTAATAACCACCTGACAGCAAAATCTTTGTCAAACTAAATTCAACCAAAAATATTTTTTAGAATCAATAAAAGATGGGTATTATAAAGAACCCATGGAAAGAACCTACTGATTGCTTTCCAGAGGCAGCTGAATGTGCTTCGTCATAGAGCAATGCTGTGTCTCTATATGTAACTAAACCATAGTTTTCCATTGCTCCAGCAGCAAAATCAGGAATAGCAACCATATCCAATTTGGGAAGCACATAAGGAAAATCAAAATACCTAAGTGAACATTAAAATACAAGCACATTTAGGAAAATTTAAAAGAACAGCCAAAATAAATTAACTTGATTCATTTTCGATAAGGAATGCAGAAAGGATGCATTGTGCTTATTACATTCTGTAATAAGCAGACGATTAAAATACCTTTTATAAAAATCCAAAGTCTTCACGGCAACATCTAAAGCAAATTTCCCTTCATTGCTCTTACCAACTTGACAATATACACGTACAATCACCCCTATATAAAAAGTAGGCAATATCTGATGCAATGTAGGTCTCACATTTGAATGCAGACTTAAAGTGAAGTTCAAGATAACTAGAGAAAATATCATACCATCTGATGTTACAGCCTCAACATAGTCAAGAGAACCAACAACTACAGCAACTAGATAGGTTGACATAATTGGTGATTCCTCAAAATAAAGAGTCTTAACGGGTCCGTTAATGTTTTCTTCAATAACTGGCATGTTCGATAATGCTGTAAGCTCAGAGGGTACTTGTAAAGTTATCTTAAAAGTAACCTGAATCATAAGTTTTAAGAAAAATATAAGTCTGTGTAAAATCAGACGAAAAAATAGAATGACTACCCTTAGCACTTTCAAACAATAAGCTTGAATAAAGCCGGACAACAATAAGAACTGCTGCTCATTTTAAATCAAATTGAATTTAAGGTGTTGATTATTTTGTGGCACACTGGTCCTTTGAGGGATTCTCCAACAAATGCATCGTCTAGACTTGTGTTTTGTAATACTTTATCAAGCAAATGCTAATATAATACATGCCTAATTTGTAGGCAGCTATAAAATAGGTTTCAGCTTCTAGATCAGAATGGAAAAGGATTGAATCCTGTAAAAGAGGGATGCCATTTCACAAATAGGATTTTATTATGTAGTTGCCTCGCCAAGAAGGAGCCCAAATTATAACTGCCTAGTAGCAGGCACTGGGTTATATTTCCTGAAATGGAAGCGGAACCTTGTGCGTATCTTACGCAAGCTTCCAACCATTAGAAATGAATTTTAACACGTAACCAACTTTGTAATATTCAAACCTGTCTGAGATTAAGTGTGTCAATAAATATCTGAAAAATCTAAAATATATCAACGTCCATATCTGAAAAGTGGATGAACATCCGATATCCGAAGAAATAGATATGAAAACGGATACGAAGGCATTCACAAATTATCCATTCTTTTTTTCCAAGATTATGGTTCATTCATATCAAGTGCTGTATAATACAATGAAAGATAAAGTATGTGTTTTTGTATTTAAGTTGGCAATTTATATTATAGTCATTTAATGCATGTTAACCATTCAAAACTATTTACTACCATCATATTTGTTTATCGTCACCCGTTTGTAATAGACAGAATTGAAATGAGAAAAGATATGTCAAACCAAAATTTTCTATGAGTCACCTATTTTATCGGTTGTTGGTAATAAGCAGAAAACAAAAAAAAGAAGACACATTTTTTTTTATAGTGGTTTGATGTACTTTGCGCTACATCCTTTTCAGTCAGTTTTGATTATACTAATTGTATATCTTAGGATAACAACTAGTTTTCCCTATGTCTAAGTTACAATGATTTTGAATAAGCTTGAAAGAAATAATTAGTGAGAAAATTGAAGAGAATCCAGCAAAGTAATAGCAGAAGTCTCTCTGAGGAAGTCAGAAGATCATTCTCTAGTCGCAAGTAGGCAGGTATTTGTAGATATTGTTGTCGAAAATTTTCCTATGATTTGAATCCTGTTTCAAATCGAATCTCTAACTTTACGATTCGATTAACATTCCGATTCAAATCTAGCTAATACCGCGGACTAGAAAAATCATTCAATCCAGATTTATATATTCGATATACTTATTTGAATCTACAATCCAAATTTTAATAATTTTCAAACAAAATAAAATCAAAACAAGAGAAAGAATAAAATTTTAGGTTGAGTCTTAAGACATAGAAGTTCAAACATCAAAATAAATTTCAAAATGTGTGCAAATCATTAAAATATGGAATTTTTGAATCTACGATTTACGATTTAAATCTCATTTGATTTGAAGTTTGAATTTTACGATTTACGATTTGAATCTTAATTTGAAAACCTTATTTGTAGAGGAACTGACATGTATCAGTTCAGAGGCCCATGAGCAGCCAAATCCAAAAGACGAGTTAAAGCCGCACGTGGAGACTCAAGCCATGATGAGTCATGGCTATGACTTGGTGTTGATTCATGGCTATGAATCGGGACCGAGTTTAAATACTTGTCAAATCTTACTAAACTATTGTGTGTGTCCTTCCTTTCATCTAGTTAAATCATTTGACCCACTTTCCATCCGTATACGAGTTAAATCCTTGCAATCCCTTGTGTATCTATCTTCCTTTCGCGTTATTCATGACCAATCCATAGAATAGACCATCAATCTGTGCATCATCATTTGGGTATGAAATAACAGAGTAGAATAACCATAGCATGAAGTCCGTGGAGTCACCTGACGCATATAGATGGCTCGGGGATGTATCTGAAACTTAGCTCCTATGCAAGTGTAATTTTTTCCAAATTGTTCATTAGCCTTTTCTTAGTGCATTCATCAAGTTTCAAGTCAATTCTACCGCTTATGAATTCTCTGAGTTTGGTTAAAACTGTTTTGGTAAAAATCAAGTTAATAGGAATGAGTGATTATTTGTCTCGGAATGTGATACATTCTATTCTCATACATGAACGTTATCAGGAATTCAATTGTGTATTAATCAAGGTTTGAGAACTCGGTTTCAGCCCGGCTTCGCTCATTTCGAATTTTCTTCGTTTCGGAGGATTTCAGAAATTTCGAAGGATTTGGCTTTGGTTTTGATTCTAGTCCCGATTTCAATTTTCAATGGTTTGTTAATGAAAATGTAATGATGATTAATGTAAATAAAGTATAAAATATAAATATATTAATGCTAAATTAAATAAATTAAAATTACATTACAATAAATTATTCTAAACTAAATTAAATGAAATCAAATAGCTCAACCCAGTTTATCTCATTACATTCAGCCATAGTTATATTTAGTCCATTTCAAAGCCCAAGACCTACCTCTATTTCAACCGGCCCTATTTCCCTTTAGCCCTAAGTTACAAGACCGTCTCAACCCACATCTTCACCTTCAGCTAGACATCGACGCTGACTTATTCCCTTCCCTTCAGATTCAACGTCTTCCCCTTCAACCCTAAATTGATGTTTCCCCTTAATCCTGAATTGACGTCTTTCCCTTCAGCCCTAAATAAACCATGACAACAACTGTTGTTCTGTAATCAACGACAACAGCTGCTGTTTTGCTGCTGTCATGAAACCGACCACAAAAATGCTTGTCTGAGTTTGAATATCAAATCTCAATGGGAATTTTTTTTTTCTTTTTTTTTTAACTGCAAGCTAGTAGGATGGGACTTTACTCTAATCCCATCTTACTGCAGGCTGAAACTGAACTCAGGTGGCCTGAATATCGAGGATCCAGCCAGAAACTTAAACCATAGTATTCACATTTCGCAATCATAAATCAGAACCCCAAAATTTTGGTATGCCCGAAAAAATTTAAATTCTGGTAATTATACAATTCTATAAATTCAGTTTTACCAAGCATCAACACTATAATAAAAGCAGAGCAAAAAATAATAATCAAAAACAACCTTCACAAGAGGATGTATTAGAACATTATTCGATGTGTGGCAGTCAGTCCATGACAAACCTTAAGATAAGAGTATGATGGTCCAGAATATACAACGTTATGACAAAACAAATTTTCAGCCAATATCTTGAGTGTAGATTCAATAACAGTTTGATGATCCATTCTATATGGCACTACAGCCTTTGGACAAAATTTGAGCAAGATATACCTTGAATGCAGGTTCATCCCAACATGGAAAACACCTCCTAGCATCAACAGATTCAAACTGAGTGACTGCCATATTCTTTGTCTCTCCATTGTAGTCATATGTACTGCATAAGAGACCGCATGCAACAATAATAAGATGGACATGGATAAAAATCTTCCTAACCAAATAGAACTTACAACCATGCATATTTTACCTTCTATAAAATCCTCTCAGCTGGTCATTCAGAGTCCCAACAAACCCCAGCTTTAAACTTGCCTCCCCAGTAGGAAGTATTTCATCAAAAGCCAAAACCAGTATTTCATCCTCTTCAACCGCAACAATATCAGAAGGGCGAAATTCCTGTGATCATGTAGTATATAATTCATTTCTTTTTTTTATGTATTCACTAATTTATTCCATAAAATTTATCAATCTTGATCCATCATGATGAACCAACTTCACTTTCTCAAAATTAAAACATAAGCAGCACAAGTATTGTTAAAATTGATTAACCGCTTCAAATACAAAATACATTCTTTTATGTTATGCAGCCAGAATGTTGACGTGTAGAAATTACAATAACGATTCTCTTATGTTTGCGACCAAAACGTTTTAGCGCACATGCGAAAGTTCATCCTTTCTAGCACGTAGTAGCTGTTAAATACAAGCCGATACTTTACCTCAGATAGTTGCTGGCATTTGAAAGTAACTGACTCCTTATCGATTTCCAGATCGGCGGCGTTGAGAACGAGGAATCTAGTGGCAGCAGTGATGTCAATGGTGATCTCTAGGGTTCCGGCGAACTTGAACGTGGTAAGATTCGGAATGAGTTTCAAATCATACTTTTTTGGAACAGCAAACTTTGGAAGTCGAGACTGGCCTTTGAATTGATCTATGCTTTGTTGATTGTCAGCCATTTTCGAAGAAGAACAAGATAGTGCAGATTTTTATTTCTACAAGCAGTTTGAGAAAAATTGGTCTATTTATGATGTGGGAAGTCCAATTAGGATTCTCCGCTGGCATGGCGTATGGGCCCTGAAGCACTGCTGAGATTTTTGGCAAAACTACAGGCGTTTTTGTAGCTTAGCGGTATTTGGTGGTCAGGGGAGGAGCATTTTAAATTTTTGTCCTAGAATACTCGGAATTTTATTTTGATGGACAACTTTTCAAATTTAAAGGCAGGCTGTTCAAAATCTAGTCATAACTCATAAGAACAATATGTAAAAAATGAAACTATACCGTATCATCATATGAAATATTATGCAAAACTGATATCATGCCAATTGTCCTCCTTATTAAATTTTTGTCCTTATAATATATTTAGTTGAAAAGTTCGTCCTTCTGACTACAAAATTGAAAGCATATCCTTAAGGCTAAAAACATAATGAATTTTGTCATCCACGCCATTTTTCTAATTGATTTTAGGTAGCTGCTTTCGCTTAAAAGCCAAATGAAACTTTTAAATCGAAGAGCCTCTCGGGCTAATGTATGATTTTCGTGGGGAACAAAAAAGAAAAAATGATACAAATCACTGGCAACGAGTGAGGGCATTTTTTTAATAAAAATTAAATCGTTGTAAACCTACAAGCAATTTTAGAAAGAAGTAATTAGGCAGAAGGACAAACATTGAAAACAAAATTAGATTGAAGGATATAAGATTTCATTTTTAATCTAAAAGACAAACTATGGACAAAAATTAAATTGAAAAAAATGCTAAATATAACTAGCATTATATTCAGTTTTTTACACTATACAAAAAAGCTAGTTATAAGTAGAATTATATTCAATTTTGCACTGCACAAGATGCTAAGTTATATTTAACACTATCCTTTCGTCATTTAAGGTTTGTCCTCTAACCTAAAAGTAAAACTTGATGTCATTCATGCTGATTTTTTTTCTTAGAGATTGTCCTTGCCTATTTTCCACGTTTTGAAAACCGTTTATAGGTTTAGACGAGTTTTATAAACCATTTAATGTATATACGGTTTTCTAAAACTTGTTTATACGTTGAGTTACTTTTTTATATGAACATCGATCTCTAGCTTTACACTTAATTCCCCGCTATGACCCTGCTATATCTCATAGTAGATTTCTACCGCTACGATTTCCCAAATGGCATCTGAAATTGCATTTCCGCTTTATGCCCTACTATATTCCGCTATCCCCCGTATATCCCATTATTTCTGATATATTCTGTCATTACCGTTATATCTTCTATAAAAAAAATGAACTGGAAAATCGCATTTGTACATCATAAAATTTATGAAATTAATTTATTTAAAAGAATTTTTCAATATATATTCTTAGAAACAAAAATACTCTAATATTCTATTAAATTAATTAAGTCAAATAAAATTACGACTATTTGCATATATTTGCACGTATTTTTATTTAAAATTAATTTATAATTAAAGTGAATGTAAAATTTTCATTTAGTTATCATTTACACATTATAAAAATATTAAGTATCGGTTTTATATGCTATTTTAGATTCATTCATCATATCCTTGCTATATCTGATTATTTCCTCGTTCGATCCCTGCTACAACTTTTTGCACCTCCGCCACATTGATATCGGTAAATTCTTTAACTGCACAAATTTGTATTTTGTTGTAACAATAAAACCATGAGTTCTTTTCTTTCAGCTTCAATGGCCATCGAAACTAACTCAAATTTCTCTTTAAAAAAAACAACTTAAATGATAAAAATTTATAAATACTCATTCTTCAATTTAATCTTCATAAAACTCCATAAAAAATTTCCAATTTAAACCTAAATTAAAATTTCTCAATTCAAAGAGTTTGGAAATTTTTGTTTGATTTGAAGATGGAATACGTAAATGCTGAAGGATCTAGCTCTACAGGCCATATCCATAAAAGAAAAACTGTTAAAAGAAGCAGACGGGCTTTTGCAGCAACGAGATGGGTTATGGTTGGCCTACCCAATGTGATTTCATCCACATTTCCGTTTAGGTCAGTTACTAGTCTTCAAGAAAAAGTACATCATATGTTCACAATTGGGAAAGAACTTACGTTATACCATCTATTATAGTTCAATGTTATTATTATGTTTTTATTAATTATTTATGTTACTAATTTACTTTCAAAACCATATTATAAATAAAATCACGATAATATGAGATATCACGGAGCTCTTACAACGATGTTGAAATGGTGGATTTATTGATGTTGAGTTCAGAAATTTAGGTAATAAATATATGTGTGTCATAGTTGAGCGATAGTGGTCTACTGCACATACATCTTCATTTCTGGATGCTAAAATTAATTTTACATCATTAAATTTTACTATGCTGACATCTGTACCAGTTGGGCTAAATACACGTTGTATTCCATATGATGAGCAATGAAGCTGATTTTACACCCTAATCAATTTTTCCCGCTGCTTGTTGAAAAAGAATTCAAGATTGAAACGGTGTCATATCTCATTTGGCTAAATATTTTGTTGGGAACTATATAGTAGATAATTTGAATAATCTCGATCATATTGTTAAAAAAATTGTGCTATACATAATGGGCAATCTATGCGTCATATTAACTGGGTATGTAAACTCAATTATGGATATAAAATTAGCTCAACACTATGATTGCAGTTCAACTATTAGGAGATACCTCCACCAGGGTTTGGATTTAGCTGTGACAAGGGAGGCCATATGATTGGATTTATCGGGTTGTTACAAATATATTAACATATCATATTATTGAATTATTTTGCTATATTTGCTAAACTCATCAATTGTTTAACATATTTCAACTATGTTTTGCAGTACCAGTTCTTTAAACATAAGATCGTTTGCAATTATATCGTTAAAAAAAGCATAAAGCAATCGTCTTACGTAAGATTGAAAGCTTAGAAGAAAGAAAATAGAGCAAAAACACGTGCAACTACAGTTTATTTTTTTTTTTATTATATGTTATCATACCGACCATTGACAAATGAATCATATAATTTGAAATTCATGAAACAACTTCGTTGCGTCTAATCTCAACGAGGTTCTAGTTGTCTGTGGATAAAGTGACTATCTCTATTTGTTCATCCAGACGAGTTTTATGAGTTATGTTTAGGGCAACAATGTTATACGTAGTTTTTTCGATGGACTGTCATTCTTTAGATTCTTTATTTCACATGACATGTAGTATGACATATGTTACCTATGCGGAAATGCAGGAAGCGCTATATCAAAATGACTGTCGGCGTTATTTCTTTTAGGGTCAAGATATTGAGTACGACACTTATTGGTGGTAGATAGCTAGAAATGTTAGCCCATTACGTGATGTTGCAGTTTGTATCGGGAGTATGAATATAT
The DNA here is from genome assembly GCA_030737875.1 of Allium sativum. Classification (NCBI taxonomy): domain Eukaryota; kingdom Viridiplantae; phylum Streptophyta; class Magnoliopsida; order Asparagales; family Amaryllidaceae; genus Allium; species Allium sativum. The sequence continues at coordinate 669,165,382 of CM060909.1, read as the reverse complement.
ATTTTTAATCCTTCTACGCTGAAATCGGGTACTCAGGCTTCTCAATACGTAGATAGGGCAGAGGATCCTAACGTGCATAGTGGACAAGATGAGACCTATTACCTATTCTTCATTTGTCTGACATACCTTCAGTCCAATCACATTATATAGAGTCGAAGTATTACGAAGAAGGATTGCATATAGCAAGTGGCATTGCAGCTAATTTTGTAAATTATATTATCTTATTTTAATAATCGAGTATATTATGTTAATTATACTTTAAATTTATGTCACTCGATTTATGTTCTATAAAAAATATAGAAATTAAAAGACAACCCAACTTGATGTTACACACAAAGGTAACAGGGCGTTTATTAAGAAATGAAAAAAGATGCATCAAATGGAACCTGATAAGGAAGACAAAGATAAAGAGGATAATGATGAAGAGGATGAAAAAGTAGGGATGAACGAATAAGACAACTGAGAGGACGATAAAGATGATGATGGAGATGACAACGACGAGGAAGACAACCACGATAATTGAAGAGATCGGAGGCTGTGCAGACAAATAGATACGACATTAAAATCGGAGTTCCGACCATGTTATCCTCCACTGCAGGTATTATATCATGATTAATTGTAAAATTTGAGAATATAAGTTATTGGTACATATTAATAAGCTAATAACAAAAAGTTTTTTTTTTTTGGCTTCCATTAAACAAGAAGATATACATGTTCTTATGAATATAGGCTCAAACTGTGGAAAGGCATAGACAAAGGTAAAAAAGCAGAGTAGCAGGTTCGTGAATAAAAAGAACATCTTTATGCAAGGGAAAGTCGAGCAATAGTCAAAATAACAAGAGGGCGATGGGTTTGAAATATTTCTGATTATGATAATGTGCTAGCTATAGTAAGTGTGCATCTATCATATCTGGTGTTGTATATATCTGAGTGGTTGATGTCTGAATCTAATTATGTATGTGTGTATGTCAGTCAGTCTTGGGTATGATAGCTTGTTGGGTCCGTTTGTTTATGTGTCATATGTATAGAATTTTAAAAAAGTTTAAATGGTGAGCTATCAATGTTTTAAGCTTAAAATGTGAATAAAAAACATTTAAGGTTAAACGGTAATCAGTTAACTGTTAAAATTAAAAGGAGTTTATGATCCCCATATGAAAAAATTGGATTGAGAAATAAAACTAAATTAAACTTATACTTCATATTTTAATAAAACTTAACTTATATTAAAAATAAATCAAATTAAAATGAAAATAAACATAAAATTCAACGTAAATTAAAAACTAAGATTACAAACTATAAGTATACGAAGCAAAACTTGAAAAAGGCTGTAAACTTAAGTGACTAAAACAAACTATATAAACAGAATTGTATCATACAACCATTATAACTTTACAATGGTTATAAATGACTCTATTTTTCACTTTAATTTATCTATAAATCGCACATATATATTCAATCAAACATTCATATTTCAGAAAATGTCACAAAACAGCTAAACCACTGTGTCATCTGAAGTTAGATTAATCAATCAATAATTGTGATAATTCGTGGAAGATATCAAACTGATTTTGATGTAGAAGATGAATTATATAAGCAAACAAATTTGCACTACTGATAGCAATGTGTTAGAGCTAATAATGCAAGCAGTATTTGTTCAACAATATAGAGAACAATAATTTACAATGGAAGAACCTTATGGTAGAACTCATAACTGTAACGACCCAGGGAATCCGACGCCCGAATTCCAACAATAATGCATAACATGTATTACTGATCAGAACTCAAGTATCGAAAACACCAGATAGTTAATGAAAGAATTTAGAGGGTGAGGTAAGAAAGAAAGATATATTAGAATAAAAGAAGAAGAACACAACATCAGAGTCTCACATCGTAGCGGAACAAAATATAATATAGAAATAAAACTTTATTGAGAGCTTTGAAATAAAACTTACAAACATCAGAGTACATCAACACATCAGGACAACTATAAATATCTGTCCTCATATACAACACACAACGGAATAAATATAAATGCGTCTGAACTCCTCCAGCTCGTCTCTGGACTTCGCAGTATCCGATAACCTGAACCTGTACACCCCGGTCTAACCCGAGCATTTCAAACACCGGGTCAGTCTGGTGAACCAGAGTGAGAAAACTCGCTAAGTTTATATAACATCCGTATTGATTTTAAAGTCAAAAATCCTTTTGAAAGGAAAAGATAATAGTAAGACCAGCCCCCACATAAAAACGGACGGTTTTTACCTTACTATAACCCAAAACATTTTTGAAATCATATATTTCTCTGATATTATAATAGTGTCTAAATACAAGTAAATATCAATCTAGTGGAACACTTGCATCTCACGCTCCACATATATAGTATACAATCAAAACCGCAGGCGCTTATTGGAGATTGGATTTCCAACTATGATAAGGTATGGAACCACCTTCCGATAGTGTATCTCTAGAGGCGAATACACTGGGTTCAACAAGAACGTCCTGCAACCCGACCCATACATGACCAACCACTCATTTCGCTTGAGTGTATCGAATGTATATCACCAACGGTTGGGAGCTACCCACCGTTTCCTAAAAAGGGACAACATCGATAGATTAAAGAAGAAAATGAAATTTCTCTAGATAGGTGATTATACACCCTGATGGGTGCGACCCACATAACCATGATGCCTTCCCGATTTTTGCCATTTCCCGGTTGTAGAGGCTTAAGGTTTACCTTTTTAAGAACATCACCATCACTTTGAATGTCACATCATCAGACCTGCCAAATCACTAATTGACATTCACAAAAATACTCTGGGTGTTTATGCTAAGAGAAGGTGTCTTCTCTGCCACCTACAGAATTACGTTTGTAAAAATCAACGTATGTGATTCTTAAGAAATACTCCATCAGACATTCGTCCATACAAGTCATCCAGGAACGGGATGAACCGAAGGCTCCCTCCTACCACATCCTAGGAATCACCCTATAGATTAGTAGCGAGTAGTCCTTGCAAATCCGTAGACTTCAACCACGACAGAACCACACTATATCTCTGGTTATAAATTTTAAAATAAATTTATATATAGTAGACTTTGAAAACTATAGGAGTTAGCCAGAGATATAAGTAATCCTTCCGTTTCATGAAGATCTATGGTCTTCACTGGCTCCGTCCTGATCAACATCTAATATTTTCTTCATTTCGTATTTGCTGGTCAGAATGGTCTTCGAATATAATTCGATCCCGGTCTTTCCGTACCAACAATCGTATAGGTCAGATTTGATAGTCGGTTATTTAACTATCAAACAAAACAACCATGCAACCATAAAAAGAAAATAAACTCACTGGTTCAGTATTTAGCATCACTTGGCCCTTTTTAATTTGAAAACAAATTAAAACTCCTTAATTTTTCCAATAGTTTTAAATCACAAATTACTTCTTATCTTATCATAAGATTATCCTCAAAACTCTTTTTAAATACTTTTGCATTAATCCATGTACATATGGGGGTATATATCCTCAACTTTGGGTTACTCAAATTTAACATGAAACATTGCTACAAAAACCCTTTTATTTATTTGTTTGGAAACAATAACAAATACGTATCCCCTTTTTTAAATAAACCATTCAAATTCATCCCATTAAATCCCTTACTTCATAAACATCATTATATTTTTACCAAATCTCTTTTTATTTCCTTTACATTGGAAATATTATTTTATATTCTTAAATCCTTTTTATCTCCATTACTTTGGAATTATTATCAAAATTCCTCGAACCCTTTTTCATAGTCGGAACATTTCCATTTCTTAATTCTCTTATCTTAATTACTTATCGACCCATATGATTCCCCTCCTAATCCATTTAACCATTTCCACTTTGGAAATCTCGTTTCAATTCTAATTGTTTCACTTAGTTTCATTATTTAGTAACGTCAACTCAAAATCAATGTTTTAACTTCACGCCTCTTCTATAAACCTTATTTATATAACTTGTATTCACTATAAACTTCTCTTTATCTCGATCCCCCTTTTTCAAATGTTAAATAAACATTATTTAAGTTATCACATCAACTCATAATCTCTTTTTATAACTTTGTTAAAACTCAGTTTCAGTATCATCTATAATCTCTTTTCAAAACTCAATCATATTCCATTACAAATTAGTTACTTACTTAAATGTATTTCATTTAAGAAATAATCACTTAAATTATTATTAAAAATCATTAACTACCGAAGAGATAGTTAACTTCTTTATTACTAACATAAATAATAATTCTATCCAAAATCTTATTAAAATTAACAAATATTCATTAAAAAAATTCATTAGATTTATTTAAAATAAACTAATTTAATAATTAATCTCAGTTAAAGTGGTCGACTTGGTCAAATTCAAAATATGATTATCTCTCTAACCAATTCAAATTTATTCCTTCTTTTAAATTAATTACTAATATAATTAATTTAAATAAATCCATTTAATCTAACTCTTAACCTTGTTAGGTTAATCTCTGCTTATCTGTTAATAATCCTTATTAACATAAGAATTTATTTTATAAAACAATTTAATGATTTACTTATAAACTTTATATATAATAAATAATATCTATTTATTTCCTTTAAGATAACTTTTATTCGAATAATAGATTTAAAAAGAAATCCATATTCTGTTATAAACTAAATTTATAACTTCATATCTGTTGATTCACCTCGCGGTAAATCAGTATTTATAAAACAATTTATTTATAGGTCATATGCTACCAATTACCCAACCAATAGTGTCCATTGGTTAATAACAAAGATAACGTTGAATTTAGATTCAACGATCAATAATCAAATCAATCAGCCAATCATATTGGTTAAACAGTTCATATATTTGTGAATAAACAATAAATTTTAGGAATTCAGTTGGATCCCTCCAACCTGTTCTCCCCCTGCACCCAAATATGTTATTTCAGATAACAGTAATCCAAGCAGCCATATTTTAATTTTATACGTTTATATAATTATAAACATAACCAACAAGATAAGTTATCTCAGTTGGAATTAACCGTTAAATTAACGGTTAGATTTTATTTAAATTAAACTAATGTTTAAATCAACTAATTCAATCAGCAACCAGCAAATAGTTATCAAGCATAGCACACAAAATAAACCCGATTTAAAAAAAATGGAATAAAAAAACTGAGTGAGTAAACTCACCTTGATTTCCATTTTATCGATGTAGCGGTTTGGTCACAGTCAATTTAAGCAGTGTTTAATTTAACTGAAACTCTCAGTTGTCCCCATTTTCGTCCAAATCTGCTCCATACGGTTGTGTTCGTCACCACAATTCCAGTATAGCTATTTTTGTTCAATTCTGTTACCGTAACAAAAGTCTTATACGTTTTAATTTACGACTATAATTAAACTAATAAATTTAATTAATTATTATAATGTTAATTACTTCGGTTAGTTAAAATGAAAATCGCATACCGTTACTATGATGAAAACATATCCTATTTCTTTAAATTTGCTTAACCCTTGCATGCGTTCACAATATGGCCAACACGTTCCTTCATACTTTGCCCCACTGTTCTTCACGTTACTTTCTTCATCCCTCATATACTTCACTGCTTCAAAAAAAATGCCCCATACGTCCTTGTACCATGACGTTAATGATATTGCAGACCATGCTCCCCACTTCACATGTATATTTGTATCCTTCCCCAATGTATACCTCAGAAATAACGATCCCGAAACAGTCCTCCATCTCCATACAATATAAAAACCAACCCAACTTCTAACTCCTCCACTGCTCTGATCTGCTAGCGCCCCCTTTCACCCAACACACTACGTTGCCAAATCCTACCCAACTCCCCATGTGAGACTTCCCATCTCCATTCTTTGTTGTTTCACGAAGACATCCCCTTCTAGTATGTAATTGCTACTTCACAAAGCGACTTTGCTTAAAAATGTAAACTGCTTGATCCAAACCTTGCTTCTGTCCCAAAAGAACATGCTATCTAATTAAACTTCCCACTTCATCCCTTTTACACATTCGAAACTCCACTTGCTGTATACATGTTCACTTCATTTTAAAGAAATCCGCCACCCTTTTATTGTGCTTTATCATTCCAGAAGACTTGAAAATCATACTCCAGTTTAAAAAAACTTCTACCCAACACCGTCCCCTACTCTTCTTCTTTGATAACTACTGCTATCTTTAAAACCCACGCACTGCTATGTGAAAGCCATGCCAACCATCGCTCCAAGTCTCCATGTCTCCAGCCCCGCCATCCGTCATCGCTGATCCGATAACCGTGCCTCCTCTGGCTCGCCTGAGCTCCGGCGATCTTTCCCCCACACGAGCGCCACCCAACACGTCCACTTCCTCTGTCTAGTCACTGTCCTTCGCCTCACCACTTCGCCAGACCATCGCGCTCCGACCCCCTCGCGCCACTGGCCCAAACTCCGAGTCAGACTTCACATGGCACAGACCATCCTCAAACTCGCCTCCATCCTCCCTTCACTGACCTCGAACCCCATCGCAATGAAGGAACTTGCCATTGTTATTTTATTGTAGTGGAGTATATAATGATTTTGTTTCTTGAAAAGCAGAACAACCAAGTGTGTATGCTGAACAAAGAACAGATGGCAAGAGTATATATAGGCAACGATGCCTTGTCTGCCAAGCTTTAGGTATGGTAGACTTGCAGTGTAGGACAGGCTTGCTTTCACTTCTCGTCAATGGAATATGCTATGTTTTCAGGGTGTAGTTGTGCCTACCTCTTTTCGTATAGGCATGAGCTGCTGTTTGTTTGGTTAGATCATACGGGAGGAAGAAAGTACACGAGGTGGACAAATGAAGGCAGTGCGCTTTCATTTCTTTCAACTCGCGGTCTTTCAGAAAGTAGGTAGGTTTTCAGAAGGAAAATAGGAGTTGAAAATGTATAAAACATATGCTATTGGACGTTGTCTAGAGCAAAGCACATGGTTATGTCGGCTGAAAGGGATTTCATAGCTGCTCGTGTTTCCAGTTTTTTACAGCAGTTGTAGACTAGGGGAGGTAAGATTGGTTTCCACTTTGATAGTCGCGTCTTAACTGTATGTGCATGTTTATATTTACTTATTATAAGCTTGTGTATTTATATTCCAATAGATTGCATGTTTCTTTTACCCCAGTATCTGTATATACAGTTTAAAAAAAGGCGCATGTGTTGTGGTTCCAACTATGGTTGCTGAAGTAAAAACAAAGACTGCTGCACGTGTATATATCCATTTAATCTTTACTTAGGATTTTAAGTTTTGAGTTATATGTTGTTTTATATAGTATTTAATATACCTCTAACCATTGTTTACCGATGATCGAAAAATTCGTACTGTCACACACAACCCCAGACGCAATGAAACTGGATACACCGCTACATCTCAATGTTCCGATCCCAATAAAATTCGTTTCGTTGGAAACTGAGACGACCCCAAACCCCGTACTGACGGCGGCGAGGGTAATCCGTGGAATATAACACAGAAACGATAATAGCAGAACAGAAATAAATAAATACACCAGAAAATGAACAATAGAATATACTGGATAAAAGTAATCATTAGAGTTACACGGTATACAGGATCATACTTAGTACAAATACAGTTCAACTATACACATATGTCTACAGCGGAAAACAAACATAATGTACAACAGGAGCTGAACAGCATAAAAAGAGATAAATAATAGAATCCATCTTCAGCTCCAGCTATCCAGATAAAGCCTGCTAAACCTGAACACAAGGTTGCCCGTGTAGAAAAAGGGGCACCCGAGTTTGAAAGTGAAACAAACTACGAGTCAGTCATGGGACTGGTATGAGAAATCTACACAACACATTTCAAATATGACTAATCACAGGACCACGCCACTTTCGTGGAACGGGTTTACTCCATTGGATTGCTAGTGCTTTAAAACAAATCATTCTTTTAAACATCGCAATGCTTTTTCTAAAAATGAAGCCATTATAAGACTCAGTTCCCATCACACAATGCAACGCAAACCGGAGGATAGAGTTTTTACCTTATAACGGCCAAAATATGCTTGATACGAATAAAACAAAAGAAATTGATATTATTACTAGAGTTTACATGTTTCCAAAACAATTTCGAATCATAACTATCAATCATAGACGGCATGGGTACCATATATCATGTCGCCATATATATATACAATCAAAACCGCACGATGTCGTATTTGGAAATTGGATTTCCGTCATGAACCAAGGCAAAAGATAGTCCTTACCGAATTCGAGACGCTCTAGCCCGCCCCTCAGGATCAGAGCTCGAGTGACCCTTGGATCATCAGGGCCGGTCCACCGATGTGGATTAAAATTCCTGAACACTGCGTTTCCCCACCCTTTGGGGTGTAAATGAGCCAACGAATGGCTCCATTGGACCCAGTTCGTCCGATTTAACCGAGGCGCCTCGCAACAGCAACAACCACACAGGTGAAAAGTATATAAATGTCAGGGCTGGTAGGTCACTGACACCACCCTAGCTAGAAAGAAACGCATGCCCTCCCTGAGGTCCTTCTCCCGTTTCTGGTTCATACCGGGGTGTGAGGCTCGCGAATTCACATTATACACAAAGCTACGCCACACAGGCGGTGCTTTGATCATCACCACAAGACTTTGCTTTACAACAGAAGCCCTGATCATTTGCCACTTAGGCATGTCAGACTAGCAATTCATGCCATGCGACTGATGTCCATCGATATACAACCTCTGAGCTCGTGCGTTTCAGAGAAGGGCGTTAAGCAAAAGAATGAATTCTCCGCCGCCAAACAGATGTATATTTAATAGAGATCAATCAACACAGAATAAAATCCAATGTCAGACACACAGTCCATTTACAAGTCTGTTCTGGGTCTGAACGAAACCGGAGGCACTAAATACCTCGCAAACCCATCGATCACCACGTACGTCGGGACGATCACCACTCATTATCCATATTTCGGGATGCCTCCCAATCAGGACCTCGGTTACCATCCAAACGAGGTGAAGATTTCCGGTCTTCGATCACCGTCTTCATCTTTGATTTCTTATCGTCGATTCAGTTATTCAGAATGGGATAAACCCGGTCTTTCTGAGCAACTCGTGTATATAATAAACAAGTGCAACACTAACATATACACGCATCATTTCAATTCATTAGTCACTAACCGTCAATCAGTAAGAGAACGATTTCCCAAATATTAACCCCGAAGGCCGAAACCAACATCAGATCAACACCCAGGAAACCATTCGACTTAGCCAACCTTCAGTTAATTTCTAAATCACATCCATATGGTTTATAATACTTTATAACGATTTATCGCTATTTTTATTTATTTTAAAATAGCCAATATATTCAAAACGACGCTTCGGGCCATAACGCGACCGTGGCGCAGTTTTTCTTCAGATTTGATTTACACATATCTGAAAATCTAACCGTTGGATCTTCACAAAATTTACATCATTAGAAAGATCTTTTCAAAACGAATCCAACAGTTCCAGTTTCGGGAAAATCCGACGGTCGGATCTCCCGGTATAATCGTTTGAAGTTTCGATTTCGAAATACGAACTGCAGCGTCGTTATTCGATTAAATATAATTATATTTATATATATATATATAAATATAATCGTTTCTGGCGCTATTTTTCTTCAGATTTGAATTAAACATTCCAGACAATCCAACCGTTGGATTTTTACAAAGTTGGTGCCGTTGGAAAGATTTTTCCAAAGCGAACCCAACAGTTGCGGTTTCAGGAAAATCCGATGGTCGGATCTCCCGTACTAGTCGTTTGAAATCACGGCTTCAAAACACGAACTGCACGGCCACGTTTCGTTTTAATTTTATTTATATTTATATAAATATAGTTCATTCAAAAATTCCTATATTGTTTCCACTTCAAATATTTCACTAACGCCTTTAAATTTTGGAAAATTTCGCCATAACCTCCTTTGTACGGGAGGGTCTGGGAAAATTCCCAAATAGCCACACGGGCGTCTCATGTCAAAAAAGAAAAAGCCAAGCGGCTAGCCAACAGGCTCATAAAATCATCACCCAAACAAAACAGTAAATGTGTACCTATTTGTCGGGCACAAAAATTTTATTCCTCTTCTCTAGCCCCTTTGCTATAACCTGTTCAATAAATATGCATGTACATATATACAGTTCTTATCACTTATCATTTTCCATTCAACTTCATATTTGATTCCATTTGGTTTAAAAACACCATTCATTCTAATGTTGCATGCATAGGCAAAAATCATATCATTAGCTAATTAATGAATATTTCAGCTCATGCATATTTATTTGAACGAGTGGCTATTTTTAACACTTCACATTTCAACAATTCATGTATATAATAAAAATGTGATTTTTATTGTAAAACAATTCATTTAAAACACTATTATTTTATATAGTTTATATAGGTGATAAAAATAGGATTTTTATTGTAAAACAATTTATTTCAAAACAGGATTATTTTATACATTTCATATTGATGTTAAAAATGGGATTTTTATTATAAAACAATTTCTTTCAAAATATGAATACCTTTCAACACATGAATTTCAATTCAACGAATGAATATCGATTCAACACATGAAGGTTTACTATAGTTTATATATATAGATAAAAATGTGATTTTTATATTTAAAACACGAATACCATTCAGCACGTGAATTTCAATTCAACGAATGAATATCGATTCAACACATGAAGGTTTTCTATAGTTTATATATATAGATAAAAATGTGATTTTTATATTTAAAACACGAATACCATTCAACACATGAATTTCAATTCAACGAATGAACATCGATTCAACACATGAAGGTTTTTCAACGAATAAATATAGTTTCAGCAAATGAAAATAATTCAAACACATGAATATTATTCAAAATTTCGGCAGCATAACGGTAGGGTAGTTAAAACCGGGACCGTCCCTAGTACGGCTCCTCGCTCTACCTTAAAACCTCGCCGTTTTTGACAATGGGGATCATGCATCTAGTTCGCACGCAGGCGGCATGTATATATTTATTTCATTTCCACAAACTAATCCTATGTGGTTTCAACCAAATATTTCTCAACCACAATTGGGTATTTTTCAACCACTATCAATCAATATCAACCACAAACAATTCCAATCAACCATTCGCTATCAATCAATTTTCACACCAATCACAACCAATAAATATCGTCCATGGTTTGTGGACGAGGGGCGTATATATATATATATTTATTTATATATAGCAGTTCACTTCTATTTCAACACATATATAATTTTTACAACGCATATACAACTTATACATCGAACGTACAACTTATACAACGCTTATACATGAGGTGTACAACGCTTATATAACTCATACATCGACTATATAATTTATACATCGTCGTTTTCCATATCGTTTATAAATTAGAAATCTCACATTGGGTTCCACTCCACCAAAAATAGCAGAAGGCTCAGAAAAATATGCGGTCTCTTCTAGAAGGTAGAAGACGTCCACACGAGTCCACTGTCTCTTGTTTCACTGGATTTCGACAAGAAACGAAAAAGATATGATTTTTCAAAGTTTGCAACGGTTTAAAGGTGTTAAAACAGTTGAAAATAAAACAAGCCGATACCTCGCTGAATTCTTCAAAACTAGGTTTTGAATTTTCTTCAAATCCGTTGATTGTTGCTTCGATCGGCCAGCGCCACCTTGTCGGGCTAGGAGAGGCGCACGTGCGCCAGGGAGTGGGTCGAACTCGGTGGTCCCCAGGCGGCGGAATCCAGGCGCGAACGGCCGAACTTCTCGAGGGTGGTTCTCCTCCTACAGGCCACGAAAAAATCCAATACTTATATGGATTTGAAGATCACGAGAAGTACTACAAAAACCTTAACTGTGGCGTTGGATTTCATTGAGCGGATCAAAAGAAAAAAAGGAGAGAAGGCGGCGACCAATTTCCGTCGTTCGTTCAAGTCGGGGAGAGAGAAAAGCGGGGGGGGGGGGGGGGGGGGGAGGGGGGTGCGTTCTGACGTGGACCAATGTTTTTTTTATAAAGTTTTAAAAATCCGAAAATACCCCTCGTCACACACGAACACCAATCCAATCCCAACGACTGTCGTCCCTAGCGTTTTACCCCCATTCCGAACACAATGGGATATGTTTCGTAGGCCCATTCGACTGTTTCAGTCAATTTTCCTTCAAATTAAAATATATAACATTCAATATTTAATTTGAACGTACATTTCAATTTGCCAGGGCCACAAATTGATTCGAAAAATTCCAGAAAAATAAATCTGGCTATGTTTTGACGATACGGTCCCAACAAAACTAGTTTCGTCGAATTCCGAGACCATTTGCAAAAAGGCCCATTTCTGGTCGATCCAATTTAACTGTAATTGACCAAAACACGTTTTCTTTTGCCACGCTCACATACTAGCTTCAAAAATTATGAAATTTGAAATCTAGCAATAACTTTACATCCCGGATCCAACAAAAGTGATTTCGTCGAATTCCGAGGTCGTTTGCAAAATGGCTAATTTCACGGGCTATATAAATTCCATAGCGACCTTTCTGAAAATTCATTTGGCTATAACTTTTGCTTTCCGTTATGAAAATTCGATTTTTCAGATTCGTTAGAAAGGTGTTTACTAACAGATTTAAATATTTTTGGTTTCACTAAAATCCGTTTTGTTTTGCACCCGGTACGGTCCGACATAGTTTGAATTCAAATTTTGAAACTGCAGCGCCATTTCAGGCCTTGTTTATAATTAGAATTAATTATATTCGTTTTCAATTGTCAATTCAAACTCCGTTTTCATTGCTACTATTTAAAATATTTATTTTAAATATTCAAAATCCATTGTTTTAGCCAATTTAAATTTTTTAAATTGGTTCAGATTTTCTGGGTCGTTACAATCTCCCCCACTTAAAACTTTTCGTTCCCGAAAAGGAACAAAGTCGAAAGTGGTTTGATTAATCAACTCTATGTTCGATCTGGCTTCCATTCTCCAACTTTTCAGTTTCTGAGAAATTTCAAATTCTTTAAAATTTGGCTAACACCCGGAATTTTCGAAAAATTTCGCCATAACCTCTTTGTACGGGGAGAGGTTTGGAAATTTATTGGGCCGTATTAGGTACCCAATAAATCCTAATAAGCATACACATATTTATAGTGATATATTCTGGTGTTTACAGGGGAGTGTGTATTGATAATAACTCCAGAGAATAAATTCTCGTCACCCTGTCCCATGTGGGGAAATAAATAGTCCATGTGCCGTATCTATTAACTAGAGAGACGTGATTATTGTCAACTCCAGACCCGTGTGGGGTTTTTATTAATCTGGCAATTTAATGGTTACAATTTAAATAGTCCATATCAGTCATCAGTTCAACCTGTAAAATATAGTCATCGCCATACAAGCCTCTCGCTCGTATGGTAAATCTCCCACCTCGTCACACAAGCTCCAAATGCTTATGTGGTATATGATGAAGCATGTCTATCTTCTGAAGTATGCCATGTAGTGTAGTTCAAAATTAATTGTTACTATCCTATGGCGACATTTATTATTTCACACAGAAAAACCAGCACTCCGCATCCAATGGCATTCACAGGAGTTGATATAATAATATTTCGCATCCAACTCATTAAGGTTTACTTATTTGTCGGGCATGCAAATAAAATCTTTACTCAACAGCTAATCCATTTACCTGTTCAAACATATATAATACTCATGTATATAAATTTCTATTTATTTTCTAATCAGTTCAACGTGTGATTTAAATGAATAAATTCTACCATTCGACCTCTTGTCAATTATATTAACTATCGTTTCAATAATTTAATTAATCTAATTTACTATCACACAACTCAAACAATCTATCAAATTGTTTTTAACTTTTCAAAATCATACAAATCAATTTCTATATTCTTTTAAATTCAGACTATAGAATTAAAAGTGCACATCCATGGAAAGAAAATAACAATAGAATAGAGCATAATTGGTAATGCAAAGTATGGTAAATGTACCTTGCACCGGAGTCAATCAGAGATATCCACTCGGCATCTAGGATAAGCTTTCTGAATGCTCTCCTCAGTTTCCCAAGTACAATCTCGCAGATCTCCACTCCATTGCACTTTGACTAAGTGAACCTTCTTGTTCCTCAGCTCTTTGGTTTCTTTGCCGATGATCTTTAGCGGCTCTCTTCTCACAGCTAATTCAGGGGTAATTTCAATATCCTGTTGAGCTGCTTCCTCCACGATCAAGTCTGGATCATGAACGTGCTTTCGAAGTTGAGATATGTGAAATACATCATGAACTCCAGGCAACCAATCAGGCAGTTTGACCCTATAAGCGAGAGTTCCGATCCGTTCCAGAATAGGAAACGGACCAATGAATTTGGGCGCCAACTTTCCAGTCTTACCGAACCGGATAACTCCTCTCATTGGCGATACTTTCAAATATACGTAGTCGCCAACAACAAAGGATATATCTCTTCTTCTCCTATCGGCATATCTCTTTTGTCGGCTTTGAGCGGCGAGTAATCGCTTCCTAATAAAGTCGACTTTGTCGGCAGCTTCTCGGATCATATCTGGCCCTAACACAAGTCTATTTCCAGGTTCAACCCAACAAGCAGGAGATCGGCACGGTCTACCGTACAATGCTTCGAATGGAGACATTGTCAGACTCGCCTGGTAGCTGTTGTTATATGAGAATTCAGCTAAATGCAGATGGCCTTCCCATGATCCACCAAAATCTAGAACACAAGCCCGCAATAGATCTTCTAGTATACGATTCACCCTCTCAGTCTGGCCGTCTGTCTGAGGATGATAAGCGGTGGTTAAGTTCAACTTCGTTCCCAGCTCGACTTGAAATGCTTCCCAGAATTTGCTAGTGAATATTGTATCTCTATCACTGACTATACTGAGCGGCACTCCATGTAGTCTAACTATTTCCTTGAAGTATATCTGCGCCAGACTCTGAGCAGTTCTGTTTGATCTGACAGGTATAAAATGGGCGGTCTTCGTGAAGCGATCTACGATCACCCAAATACTGTCATTCCCTTTTCTGGTTCTGGGCAGACCATCAATGAAATCCATAGAAATATGTTCCCACTTCCAGCCTGGAACGTCTAGCGGTTGTAATAATCCAGCTAGTTTCTGTTGGTCGCTTTTGACTAGCTGGCAAGTAGGGCATCGGCTAACATATAAAGAAATGTCCCTCTTCATCGACTTCCACCAGAAAGTGCGTTTAATGTCATTATACATTTTGCTTACTCCCGGATGGATACTATGTTTTGACTTATGGCATTCATCCAGTACTTCCTTTCGAAGCTCAGGAATGTTAGGGACACAGATTCGACCTTTGAGCCTTAGAATCTCATCATTATCAACTTGAAAACTCGAGGGTTCGCATTTCTGAATTATCTCCCTGATCTTCTGAATGAAGTGATCAACCTTCTGAAGAGTAGATATTTTATCTATCAATGAAGTCGTGATAATAAAGCTGGCGATCATCTCATTCTTTCGGCTTAACGCATCGGCCACGACATTGGCTTTCCCTGAAGTGTATATAATTTCAAAGTCATATGCTGCAAGAAACTCCAGCCAACGTTGCTGCCTCAGATTCAAGTCCTTCTGGGTGAACAGATACTTCAGCGACTGATGATCTGTAAACAGTTCGAATCTCTCACCCAGAAGATAATGCCTCCAGATTTTCAAAGCGAATACTATAGCCAATAACTCAAGATCATGAGTTACGTAGTTCTTTTCGTGCGGCTTTAGTTGGCGGCTAGCATAAGCAATCACTTGGCCCCTTTGCATTAACACTGCGCCAAGGCCTTCTCTAGAAGCATTAGTCCAGACTTTCAAATCCTGATTGCCATCGATGATGGTTAACACTGGAGCAGTCGTTAGTCTTAACTTTAGCTCTTCGAAAGCCTCCTCACTTTCTGGAGTCCATTTGAATTTAGAGTGCTTCTTTGTAAGCTTCGTTAAATGACCAGATATCTTTGAAAAGTTTTTAACGAACTTCCGGTAATAGCTAGCCAATCCGAGAAAGCTGCGGACTTCTGTAGGAGTACTAGGCTGTTTCCAGTTTTGAATAGCCGTGATTTTACTTGGATCCACAGCAATTCCTTCTTTTGATACGACATGGCCCAGAAATTTTACTTCTTCTTGCCAGAATATACATTTGGAAAACTTTGCTTTCAACACATTCTTTCTGAGAATTTCTAACACCTGTTCCAAATGCTTTTCATGTTCGGCCTTTGACTTAGAGAAGATTAGAATATCGTCAATAAAAACCAGAACAAATTTATTCAAAACCCCTCTGAACACCCTATTCATCAAATCGACGAAGTAAGCAGGAGCGTTACATAAGCCGAACGGCATTACTAACCACTCGTAGAATAGGTCGGGACCTCTGAATGCTGTCAATGGAACACACTCTTCGGCAATTCGAAGTTGATGGAAGCCTGTAGCTAGGTCCATCCTTGAGAATACTTGTGTGCCATTTAATCGATCCAACAAATCATCAATCTGCGGCAATGGATATTTGTTCTTTATTGTCTGTTTGTTCAGATCACGATAATCCACACATAGACGTAGAGTACCGTCAGATTTCGGGACAAATACCACTGCTGCACCCCAATCAGAGAAACTAGGCCTGATCAGACCCTTCCATACTAGCTGTCGTGTTTGATTGTCTAATTCCTCTTTCTCTTTCAAGGACATTCTTCGAATAGCGTGAACTACCGGCCTTGAATTGGGAATCAAAGCGATCTTGAAATCTATTTCTCTCTGCGGAGGTAAGCGAACAACTTCTTCGAACACATCCGCATAGTCCTTGACGACAGGAATATCTTTGATGAGGTCAGGAATATTCTCTGCAACTTCAGGGATATTTTCTATTTGGGCTGGAGAAACATTCAAAGCTACCCAGAAGTCTTTTCTATTAGCATTCTGACCTTCATAGGGAATGGTTATATAATCACCTGATTTAATCCTTGCCTTTACGACTCTGTCGGCGCATTTAACTTCAGCTTCATATTTGGCCAGCCAGTCCAACCCCAAGATAAGATCAAACTCATTAAAATTCATAACGACTGCGATGGTAGGAAACCGATAACGAGAGAAAGAAACCGGCACTCCACAAACCCAACTGAGATCAATGGAACCCCAACCGGATTCTGGACAGTCATTGGTTCCTTCAGCCTTTTCAAATTCAAGTCCAGTTTCTTAGCTGCATCCTTTGCTATAAAGCTTCGTGACGCGCCTGTGTCAAACAGTACTTTAACTGGAATATTTTTGACAATTAGCGTGCCTTCTAAAACATCTGGCCTCTCTTGAGCAGACGAAGATGCAGGCACTTCTGCCACTTCATTTACATATACTGTTCCAGGTTTTCTGAATAGCGGGCAGGCCTTTAAAAGATGACCCGACTGATGACATCCACCACATTTTCTATTCTCTTGAAATCCCTTCTTGGGTTGGAACTTATTCTTTCTTTGTTGGTTCCAAGATTTGCAACTTATCGCCAAATGTCCTTTTCTATTGCAGCTTGAGCACGTGGCGGTCGTTATTCGTTCGTTCCCAGATTCACCCCTTTTTCTCTTAGCACTGGGCTTCTTATTGACCTCAGACCTCGTACTGGCTTCAGCAATATCAGCTTCCGACTCTGCTTTGTCACTAGAACTGACTTCTTCTTCGTCGCGTAACATTCCTTTCTTATGGAGATCTTCATACTGATAAGCCATGTATATCATTTCAGAGAAAGGAAGTTTTACATTCCTCAGTACACTATTCTGATATCTCCTTTGCAGGCCATGAATAAATCTCAGATTTTTCCTCTTTGGATCTTGAATCAGATGAGGCGCAAAGTGAGCAAGTTCGTTGAATTTCTTATGATATTCTGGGATGGTCATATCACCTTGTATCAGATAAGAAAATTCATCACATAATCGCTCTGTCGCTTCAGGAGGAGTAAATCTTTCCAGGAAAATCACTTTGAATCTGTCCCAGGTGATATCACCTTCTGGATTATCTTTGATGATTGTTTCCCACCAGATTAAAGCTTCTTCTTTGAGCGCCCAAGATGCTACTAACCGTTTCTGGTCATCTCTCAGCTAGATACGCTCAAAAATTCTTTCGACAGAACTCATCCAAGCTTGAGTCTGAATTATAGATTCATTGCCCGAGAACTGTGCTCCGTTCAGATTTCGATATCTCTTTAATAGAGACTCTAGATCGGGTTCTGCATTTCTCCTGTTTTTGACACTCATTTTTCTAGTACTTCTGCAAATGGAAGATCAAGTGTCAGGTCACAGAAAAGATAATTAAAATATAGAAACACATACTTCAAATGTAAATGTATCTATCGAGATGTAATTTCATTCTGCTTTACTCATACTAGGATATTACTGATCCTATATGTATAGAGTTACCCATCCTAGAACACTTCTGGTTCTATTTCTGACGAGTTCGTTCATATGTTATATTCCCGCACTAAGCTTAACCAAAGCTCTGATACCAAATGAGACGACCCCAAACCGCGTACTGACGGCGGCGAGGGTAATCCGTGGAATATAACACAGAAACGATAATAGCAGAACAGAAATAAATAAATACACCAGAAAATGAACAATAGATTATACTGGATAAAAGTAATCATCAGAGTTACACGGTATACAGGATCATACTTAGTACAAATACAGTTCAACTATACATATATGTCTACAGCGGAAAACAAACATAATGTACAACAGGAGCTGAACAGCATAAAAAGAGATAAATAATAGAATCCATCTTCAGCTCCAGCTATCCAGATAAAGCCTGCTAAACCTGAACACAAGGCTGCCCGTGTAGAAAAAGGGGCACCCGAGTTTGAAAGTGAAACAAACTACGAGTCAGTCATGGGACTGGTATGAGAAATCTACACAACACATTTCAAATATGACTAATCACAGGACCACGCCACTTTCGTGGAACGGGTTTACTCCATTGGATTGCTAGTGATTTAAAACAAATCATTCTTTTAAACATTGCAATGCTTTTTCTAAAAATGAAGCCATTATAAGACTCAGTTCCCATCACACAATGCAACGCAAACCGGAGGATAGAGTTTTTACCTTATAACGGCCAAAATATGCTTGATACGAATAAAACAAAAGAAATTGATATTATTACTAGTGTTTACATGTTTCCAAAACAATTTCGAATCATAACTATCAATCATAGACGACATGGGTACCATATATCATGTCGCCATATATATATACAATCAAAACCGCACGATGTCGTATTTGGAAATTGGATTTCCGTCATGAACCAAGGCAAAAGATAGTCCTTACCGAATTCGAGACGCTCTAGCCCACCCCTCAGGATCAGAGCTCGAGTGACCCTTGGATCGTCAGGGCCGGTCCACCGATGTGGATTAAAATTCCTGAACACTGCGTTTCCCCACCCTTTGGGGTGTAAATGAGCCAACGAATGGCTCCATTGGGCCCGGATCGTCCGATTTAACCGAGGCGCCTCGCAACAGCAACAACCACACAGGTGAAAAGTATATAAATGTCAGGGCCGGTAGGTCACTGACACCACCCTAGCTAGAAAGAAACGCATGCCCTCCCTGAGGTCCTTCTCCCGTTTCTGGTTCATACCGGGGTGTGAGGCTCGCGAATTCACATTATACACAAAGCTACGCCACACAGGCGGTGCTTTGATCATCACCACAAGACTTTGCTTTTCAACAGAAGCCCTGATCATTTGCCACTTAGGCATGTCACACTAGCAATTCATGCCATGCGACTGATGTCCATCGATATACAACCTCTGAGCTCGTGCGTTTCAGAGAAGGGCGTTAAGCAAAAGAATGAATTCTCCACCGCCAAACAGATGTATATTTAATAGAGATCAATCAACACAGAATAAAATCCAATGTCAGACACACAGTCCATTTACAAATCCGTTCTGGGTCTGAACGAAACCGGAGGCACTAAATACCTCGCAAACCCATCGATCACCACTTACGTCGGGACGATCACCACTCATTATCCATATTTTGGGATGCCTCCTAATCAGGACCTCGGTTACCATCCAAACGAGGTGAAGATTTCCGGTCTTCGACCACCGTCTTCATCTTTGATTTCTTATCGTCGATTCAGTTATTCAGAATGGGATAAACCCGGTCTTTCTGAGCAACTCGCGTATATAATAAACAAGTGCAACACTAACATATACACGCATCATTTCAATTCATTAGTCACTAACCGTCAATCAGTAAGAGAACGATTTCCCAAATATTAACCCCGAAGGCCGAAACCAACATCAGATCAACACCCAGGAAACCATTCGACTTAGCCAACCTTCAGTTAATTTCTAAATCACATCCATATGGTTTATAATACTTTATAACGATTTATCGCTATTTTTATTTATTTTAAAATAGCCAATATATTCAAAACGACGCTTCGGGCCATAACGCGACCGTGGCGCTGTTTTTCTTCAGATTTGATTTACACATATCTGAAAATCTAACCGTTAGATCTTCACAAAATTTACATCATTAGAAAGATCTTTTCAAAACGAATCCAACGGTTCCAGTTTCGGGAAAATCCGACGGTCGGATCTCCCGGTATAATCATTTGAAGTTTTGATTTCGAAATACGAACTACAGCGTCGTTATTCGATTAAATATAATTATATATATATATATAAATATAATCGTTTCTGGTGCTGTTTTTCTTCAGATTTGAATTAAACATTCCAGACAATCCAACCGTTGGATTTTTACAAAGTTGGTGTCGTTGGAAAGATTTTTCCAAAGCGAACTCAACGGTTGCGGTTTCAGGAAAATCCGATGGTCGGATCTCCCGTACTAGTCGTTTGAAATCACGGCTTCAAAACACGAACTGCACGGCCACGTTTCGTTTTAATTTTATTTATATTTATATATTTATATAAATATAGTTCATTCAAAAATTCCTGTATTGTTTCCACTTCAAATATTTCACTAACGCCTTTAAATTTTGGAAAATTTCGCCATAACCTCCTTTGTACGGGAGGGGCTGGGAAAATTCCCAAATAGCCACACGGGCGTCTCATGTCAAAAAAGAAAAAGAAAAAGCCAACAGGCTCATAAAATCATTACCCAAACAAAACAGTAAATGTGTACCTATTTGTCGGGCACAAAAATTTTATTCCTCTTCTCTAGCCCCTTTGCTATAACCTGTTCAATAAATATGCATGTACATATATACAGTTCTTATCACTTATCATTTTCCATTCAACTTCATATTTGATTCCATTTGGTTTAAAAACACCATTCATTCTAATGTTGCATGCATAGGCAAAAATCATATCATTAGCTAATTAATGAATATTTCAACTCATGCATATTTATTTGAACGAGTGGCTATTTTTAACACTTCACATTTCAACAATTCATGTATATAATAAAAATGTGATTTTTATTGTAAAACAATTCATTTCAAAACACTATTATTTTATATAGTTTATATAGGTGATAAAAATAGGATTTTTATTGTAAAACAATTTATTTCAAAACAGGATTATTTTATACATTTCATATTGATGTTAAAAATGGGATTTTTATTATAAAACAATTTCTTTCAAAATATGAATACCTTTCAACACATGAATTTCAATTCAACGAATGAATATCGATTCAACACATGAAGGTATTCTATAGTTTATATATATAGATAAAAATGTGATTTTTATATTTAAAACACGAATACCATTCAACACATGAATTTCAATTCAACGAATGAATATCGATTCAACACATGAAGGTTTTCTATAGTTTATATATATAGATAAAAATGTGATTTTTATATTTAAAACACGAATACCATTCAATACATGAATTTCAATTCAACGAATGAATATCTATTCAACACATGAAGGTTTTCTATTCAACGAATAAATATAGTTTCAGCAAATGAAAATAATTCAAACACATGAATATTATTCAAAATTTCGGCAGCATAACGACAGGGTAGTTAAAACCGGGACCGTCCCTAGTACGGCTCCTCGCTCTACCTTAAAACCTCGCCGTTTTTGACAATGGGGATCATGCATCTAGTTCGCACGCAGGCGGCATGTATATATTTATTTCGTTTCCACAAACTAATCCTATGTGGTTTCAACCAAATATTTCTCAACCACAATTGGGTATTTTTCAACCACTATCAATCAATATCAACCACAAACAATTCCAATCAACCATTCGCTATCAATCAATTTTCACACCAATCACAACCAATAAATATCGTCCATGGTTTGTGGACGAGGGGCGTGTGTGTATATATATATATATATATATATATATATATATATATATATATATATATATATATATATATATATATATAGCAGTTCACTTCTATTTCAACACATATATAATTTTTACAACGCATATACAACTTATACAACGCTTATACATGAGGTGTACAACGCTTATATAACTCATACATCGACTATATAATTTATACATTGTCGTTTTCCATATCGTTTATAAATTAGAAATCTCACATTGGGTTCCACTCCACCAAAAATAGCAGAAGGCTCAGAAAAATATGCGGTCTCTTCTAGAAGGTAGAAGACGTCCACACGAGTCCACTGTCTCTTGTTTCACTGGATTTCGACAAGAAACGAAAAAGATATGATTTTTCAAAGTTTGCAACGGTTTAAAGGTGTTAAAACAGTTGAAAATAAAACAAGCCGATACCTCTCTGAATTCTTCAAAACTAGGTTTTGAATTTTCTTCAAATCCGTTGATTGTTGCTTCGATCGGCCAGCGCCACCTTGTCGGGTTAGGAGAGGCGCACGTGTGCCAGGGAGGGGGTCGAACTTGGTGGTCCCCAGGCGGCGGAATCCAGGCGCGAACGACCGAACTTCTCGAGGGTGGTTCTCCTCCTACAGACCACGAAAAAATCCAATACTTATATGGATTTGAAGATCACGAGAAGTACTACAAAAACCTTAACTGTGGCGTTGGATTTCATTGAGCGGATCAAAAGAAAAAGAGGAGGCGGCGACCAATTTCCGTCATTCATTCGAGTCGGGGAGAGAGAAAAGCGGGGGGGGGGGGGGGGGTGCGTTCTGACGGTGGACCAATGTATTTTTTTTATAAAGTTTTAAAAATCCGAAAATACCCCTCGTCACACACGAACACCAATCCAAGCCCAACGACTGCCGTCCCCAGCGTTTTACCCCCATTCCGAACACAATGGGATATGTTTCGTAGGCCCATTCGACTGTTTCAGTCAATTTTCCTTCAAATTAAAATATATAACATTCAATATTTAATTTGAACGTACATTTCAATTTGCCAGGGCCACAAATTGATTCGAAAAATTCCAGAAAAATAAATCTGGCTATGTTTTGACAATACGGTCCCAACAAAACTAGTTTCGTCGAATTCCGAGACCATTTGCAAAAAGTTCCATTTCTGGTTGATCCAATTTAACTGTAATTGACCAAAACACGTTTTCTTTTGCCACGCTCACATACTAGCTTCAAAAATTATGAAATTTGAAACCTAGCAATAACTTTACATCCCGGATCCAACAAAAGTGATTTCGTCGAATTCCGAGGTCATTTGCAAAATGGCCAATTTCACGGGCTATATAAATTCCATATCGACCTTTCTGAAAATTCATTTGGCCATAACTTTTGCTTTCCGTTATGAAAATTCGATTTTTCAGATTCGTTAGAAAGGTGTTTACTAACAGATTTAAATTTATTTGGTTTCACTAAAATCCGTTTTGTTTTGCACCCGGTACAGTCCGACAAAGTTTGAATTCAAATTTTGAAACTACAGCGTCATTTCAGGCCTTGTTTATAATTAGAATTAATTATATTCGTTTTCAATTGTCGATTCAAACTCCGTTTTCATAGCTACTATTTAAAATATTTATTTTAAATATTCAAAATCCATTGTTTTAGCCAATTTAAAATTTTTAAATTAGTTCAGATTTTCTAGGTCGTTACAGAAATGGACTGCGTCTGCACAATGTCGTTATTTTAAATCATCGGTTCACCTTTAAATTGCACGCACTGATAAAACAACCCTGATTTTCCCCAAACTGTAAATCTAACAATAATTAGCTGTACGCATTTCAAAAAAAAATCGTTTCTTCGAAAACGGAGATCGTTTCGAAAATAAAACATTTTTAAGACCTATAAAATATATCGAACAATTTCCCGTGTGCGAAGCACGGGCCTCATCATAAGATAAGCAACGCACTGATTTGAACGTTCTATTTCGTATGATTATTTAATATAATAAAATAAATATCCGACTAGCAAAAATACGGGACGTTACAATAACCTTTTTTTGTGTATAGATAAAGGGAAGATGCGTGATCATAAAGGTGGAATTGTTAGGTCACTGAAAGACTTCAACTCCCCTTGTACTTAGGCCTTAGATGATTTTCGTCATCGTTTTCGAATGAGTAAGAACATGTTTACCTGTATTTTTAGCAGAGTTGTAGATCATGATAATTATTTTGTTCAAAAATTTAATATGCTCCTACCTCAGTATGTTAATCTTAATAAAAAAAATAATAGGAGCATTACATGTTACGACTTATATAATTGCCCCTAACGCATTTGATGAGTGGTCTAAATGGATGAGAGTATGATTAATTCAAGTTTGGAATGGTTTTGCATTGCGATTATTGAATTATAAGGTGAAGAATATTTGTGATGCCCAATACAAAGCGATGTCAATGAACTTAAAACGTTTGGATCTAAAAGAGAATTTTTCTACATGCTAGGTAGCTTCGATTGCATGCACTAAGAATGGAGAAATTGCCCTAAAGCTTGGCATTGTAAATTTACCGGTCGTTACCCTTAAGCTGCAATGCACTAGAATAAGTTGCCTCATATGATGTTTGGTTTTGGCATACATACTTCATATGTCCATGTTACATGAATGTTATTAATGTGTTACACCAGTCGCCTAGATTTAAGATCAGAAACATGGAAACATGCCTATATGAAATTATAGTATTATTGGAAATTTATGTGACATGGAATATTATTTGGCAGATGGTACTTATCCATCTTGGGGTACCATAGTCCAAATAATTGCATATTCAAAAACTGAGAAAAAGAAATTTTTTGCTAAAAAATAGGAGGCCCAAAGTAAAGAAATAGTGCATTCTTTCAGAGTTTTATAAGCACGGTTTTCCATTGCTAAAATTCTATAAACTGCGGGAGCCAAAAGTAATTTAGAAATGTGATTGGCTATGTATTATAATGCATAATATAATTACCGAAGAAGAAAGAGATGCATTGTAACGTCCCACCTTTTTGACCGCTTTAAATTGATGATTAAACCAACTTAAAACGTCCAAATCGACGGATCGTTATTTAGCTTACTGAGTTTAACAATAGAGTCAACACAAAGATACAGAATAAATAATAACACGGCATTGAATAGTAAAATAAACTTTTATTTCATAATTTTTTATAGTAATCTTTCTATACAGCGGAATATAAAATACAGCTGAATACAAGAAAATATTACTGTTTTAAAACATCAGAGTGCGCCGTCTTCTGGAATCCCCAGCTTCGTCAATCTTCGAATCCTAAGTTGTGATCTTTAAATCTGAAATGCTCGGGTCTGACTCGAGCATTCCATGCAAAACATAAAAATACTCGAGTCAGGATTAATCATAGTTCAAGTAAATTAACTTCAATAGAACTGAATATAATAGTTAATTCCTACGAAAGTTTAAATGCCGAGTACTTTTAATCATAGACCTACTGTCAAAATATAGTTTCCATACCCACCAAATACTTTACTGCCTAAAATATAGTTGGCAAAATACCAACTACTTACAACTATATTGGTAGTATACTGTATGAATATACATATCATACATCACTAGTAAATATACAATAGTGAACAAATAACTATGTTGTTGCGCAGGGAACAAATATCGGTGAACAGCAATGATATGGCTCAAAACAAACATCACTTGTAAAGCATACAATAGAAGATTTTGTTTTCTATCATTGTTTCTTTTTGGATTTTGACCTTGCCATTTTATGCACATAAAAATTCATTTAAAACTTTATTAATACATCATGTGCTGTTCTAAAAAAATATATACATGAATAACATTTAAAGGTTTATAGAAAAAGGGGACAGTGAGATTCTGCACTTAGCAACTAATAAACACAAGTTAGCACTCGAAATGCAATGAATAAGCTACAAAAAAAATATTATACTATAATACTATACTAAAGCTACGTATCTTTCTAGAGACATATGAACCCAATATATAAAAGGGAACAAATGTATTTCAATGGAAGTCCACTGTACGAATATGCATATTATTCAATGGTAGCATACTGTACAAACAAAGGAACTCAAACATGAAAAAAAGAAAGAAAATTGGAACATAAGATAATGTGAGCAAACTTAAAAACCAAAAAAAAAAAATTAACTGACGGGCAATTGTGTTTGTACTACATCTAATTTTGAAATGAATCAATGTAGAAGAATTTACTCCGCTTATAATGAAACTAGAACATACCAAAAAGGAACATATACTTAAATTGTCTGAGTTCAAATAACTAAAATAAAACTAGAACAGATACTTTATATAAAAAATAAAACTTCAGCCATATATATATATATATATACACATTTAGTGAATATAAGCAGTTCCATAGGGTGGTGTATGCCATCAGGTTAAGACTGTTAAGTTGCATATATCATGAGGAATTACAAACTATAATAATTCAAACAATACCGGGCAGGAATGGTTATAACATTTTGACCGAGACAGGCAACATGCCTACGGATGGGAAGGTCATCATTTTAAAGTATATGTAGGGGACAATGCATACAAATGCGTATATACATGGGTTGGCAGTTATATATATACACATAGCAAGATTTAAGTTGTATTATGCAACGCAAGGGAGGCGGCATTTCGATATAAAGCACGAAAAGGCAGTAGTTAGTCGGACAACATGGGGCAGAGTTATATTCAAACCATAGAATAGTGTGAGTCATGTATGCCCTGTTCAACATTAATTTAATTGCTGGGTAGCCAAATATAAACATGGGTGCAAAGTAAACTAAAACAAGGTGGCAGTTAGTTAAACCATGCAGTAAACAAAATAGATCTGATGCATGACCACAATTTATGGTGCGGCTAAACCATTATCTAAAATTGGACATATAAAGTCAAACAACATATTAACTTAGATGTAACACGACAATACAGCTTCTTTATAATAACAAATTTAGGACAATAACTTAAATGTAACATGACTGATCCAATTATGCAATGTTAACGAGTCAATTAGTCACCTGTTATAATGATATTTACGATAAATCCTTTAGCACTTATAAATTTCTTCCTTGTTATTTTATTAAAGTAAAATGAATGCCAGTGTTATAATCTATCACATGCGGTAACATCAATGACAGTCGGGCTAAGCAAATGTACACATTTCCATGGCAACAGGTTCACATATACGTACGCCCACAATATGTATATACATATACAAAGTATACATATACACCTATTTATCGGCCTCCACGCATGTATACCCAGCCCAAACAGACCAACCGGTAACATCAAAATGGATGATGATACAACGAGGTTTACATGGTCCGGTTATT
This sequence comes from Allium sativum, assembly GCA_030737875.1. Taxonomy (NCBI): domain Eukaryota; kingdom Viridiplantae; phylum Streptophyta; class Magnoliopsida; order Asparagales; family Amaryllidaceae; genus Allium; species Allium sativum. The sequence continues at coordinate 669,137,710 of CM060909.1, read as the reverse complement.
TAACTTTTGCAACTTTTAGTAAACATGAACAGGTTTCAGCATATAAATATGAACAGAGTGCCAAATTAGTATAGTGTGTATACTTCGACTATCAGGGTTCAGCATATCAATATATGATGAGGAATATGTTCATGCAATCAAGATGCCACTACCCACACAACAAGTAAAAGAGGAAGGGTAATGCAAATATAGATGGTTATATAACACCAATTCAAACAGTGGCTAAGATGTCAAGATGGTGCTAGTGTACATATATACATACAGGTAAATACTGGTAGAGTTACACTTTTGAGTAGTTGAAATGTCAAGCCGTTAAAATGAAGCTATGCAAAATTTTCACAAATATACACATATGTGTATATATGTATAAACACATACATTTAATAAGCAGGTGCAATGATCAAATTTAAGAAAAGTCTGACAGTATTAAATGATCATGCATGTTAAGGCAAGTCCTCCGGTTCAAGCCTAAGTTCAAACAGACTGTTCAATTTCAAGGTATTAAGTTTCCAGTTATGAGGGTGCTAAGTCCAGAAATTTAAAGACCAAGCTTCAACCGAATACAAAAATGCAAGTCAGTTCAAAGCATTGCCCAAAATCTAGTGTCAAGTATTCAGGCTGCACACATTCATGACTAAGCACACAATTAGGTGACAAGAACCCCATGTACGTGAAACAAAAACATAACAGGCTAAACAAGTATCTTAACAGCCAGGGTCACACTATACAGTTTAATTTTAAATTGGATTTAAATTACTTGAAGTAGGAAGAATTTGAGTTTTAAAACTCACTTAATCAATAAATCGCAATCAACCCCTAAGGCCACTATTATGCTGAGTTATATCAATGTTAAAATGCTTGAATCAATGATCAATCGTGAGTGATTTCTCACCTTAAAATCAGCCATTATGATGATAGAAGGAACATCAACCCTACTATAGGCGGCATACTTCGATCCGCGATGAATTTGTGGTGGCCCTTGAAGTAGCGATGGCGAATGGGTGCTCAGTCGGCTTCGATTTGTAGATTCATGGAGAAGCTTTAGAGGAAGGGATGAATTTGACAGCGGCGGTGATTTGGGAAGAAGAAATCTCGTTTTAAGGGGAATGATTTAGGGTTCAGCCATGGATTTCGATATGAATTAAGGGGAAAATGATTTCTTTTTGCTGAAGGAAATTGGGAAGCACAACGTGATTTATAGGGCAAGAAGAAGAGATAAGAACGAAGTAATATCATAGGGCTTAGGGTAGTCTGCGTGTTTTCCAGAGTATAGGTCGGCTTGAATCGTAACTGGGATAGGTTAAAAGTAAGGTAGGTAAATCCTTGTGGAGAGTTTATTTATGTTTAATTTAATATTATTTTTCTATCGTGAATTATCGTCAAACGCTCAGCATTTGTACCGTTAACACAAGCTCCGAACGCAACGAAATTTGATGTACCACCGCATTTCAACGTTCTGAAATAAAAATTAATTCAGTTGTAATGACATTATCCTAATTTTTAATTATTCATCGGTTCAGTGATTTTATTCTGCTTATTCATCAATGACTTCGTTCGCTTAAATTTTCAAATGTTAAATTCAATTTCTTTATATATTCAAATACACACATATCCAAGCCAATTTTTCATATGTTTTTAAATAAATAAAATTTCCCATTCATTCAACGTAAATCACGTTTATTTTAAATTCAGCCATCAATATTTTTCCAATCGAATTTTAAATCCAATTCGAATATTCAACCAAATTCAATCCAAATATTCAATAGTAAATATTTGATTCTCAACCAACCATAATAAATTAAATATTCAATTCATACACAAAACCGCATATTCGATTTTAAATTTCTAACCTCAACATCAATATAAAACTGATTATTCATAGTTAAACCTTAATTAATCTCATATTCCTGTTGTCGAAATTTCTGGGTCGTTACATTCTTCCCCCCTTTAAAACTTTTCGTCCTCGAAAAGGAAAGATCGTTAGAGTTACATTAACGTATACTCCAAATTTCCATCTTCAGGTGAAAACTTTCCACCACTAATTCAAATATCGATATTTAAGCTATCGATCCTCAACGTTTACCATTATATCCAATTAATTTGGAAAAACACATTTTCTTTCAAAATTAATCTATTCTTAAATTTGAAATACTGCAAATTATTCCAAATTTCTTTATAATCTCATCCGTCAATATTTACTTATCCATTGTTTCACAAGTTCAATCACATCTCCTTATATTTAATCTTTTACCACACTCATTAAAGAGTGTAAATAACTCCTTTCTCAAGTACAAATTGTTGACTTGAAAATTTCCAAAATTCAAAGTCTTATATAACTTTTATACAGAAAATATTTGTATTACTATCTCAAAGTTATAGACTTAAAAATATTCCGAAATTCTCCTCCTTAACTTATCAATTTGGATACATTTTAATTTCAAATTACTTGAAAATACTTGATAACTCGAAGTTTGACAAGTCTATTGTCGTCCTCACAGATGTTAGGCATACGCTGGCCAGGCGCACGACTAAAATCTCCAAGTACTACGTATATCCTTGCTTCAACTTCCAGTGAGGATATTTCAAAATTCATTTTAAAAGAAAACAGATACGGAAAATACCAATGTGATGTTGATATGTTGATTGTTCATGAATCGCAGATACACAATGGTTTCGTCTGAATCCCCCAGAAAACATCCGTATCCGTAGGAAATCACTTCCCTGCGAATTCCGTCGTGGACAGAGCAACAGAAGATATTTAAGAATCAAAAGACAACCTGAGGTCATTGAGCGTTAACTGCTCTTCCTCAGGGTCCCGAAAACAAATCATGGAATTCTGAAGATACTTCAAGTCACGAGGACGAATCATGTCACGAAGACAAATTGTGTCACGTAGACAAATCATGTCACGAAGACAAACTGCTGCATTAAACAGGTGGCTCACTATCACTAAGATATATCAGTGGACCGCATGTACACAATGGTTACGCCTGGGTCCCCCAGGAAACATCCATACCCGAAAGCTTTCACAACTCTGCAGATTACGCCCTTATAATTCGACTGTAGATCTCGCCAGTCACAATGGTTACGCTTGGTTCCCCCAAGAAACATCCGTCCGCCGTAGGCTATCTGCAGCCCTGCGAATTTCGCTACACGATCGAATTCCCACGACTCTAGATCGCAGCGATTACAATGGTTACGCCTGATTCCCTCAGGAAACATCCGACCGCCGTAGGCTATCTGCAGCCCTGCGAATTACGCTAGCAGTCGTGCTCAACGGCAACTCATGAGTTTTATGTCCGGACAACCTACTACCACCAGCAGTATATCTCAACAAAGCTCGAAATTCAAAGGAGAAGGAAGGTACTTTCCTTATTCTTACTTTGAAAACATATAATACTATATACTTATAGTATTTTATTTCATACTCCTCATAAATCATACTTATGTAACTTACATAAGATTTTCTTTCCAAATCACATTTTCAACTTTATATATATATATATATATATATAATCTGTTATATAAAATTTATCTCAATTCATTACTTTCCAATCAATGGCTTCCGAATTCGCTATATTCACATTTATATTTTTCAAAAACTTCTATATCCAATATCTCAAATCGAATATCCTCAAGTTTCCATACAGATTTCAAAATTTTGATTTGATCTCCTTATCAATTCAGATATTTGATATCCTACAAACTCAGATTTATGAATCGATTGGTTATAAACCAAAATCTCTTTCAACTTTCCCATTATCAAGTTCATCACCTTCGAAAATAGGTAATTTTAAAATATTCTTTATTCATTAATCTGGATACATAAACAATTCATTAATAATATATTAAATTTTAATTAAAACCGAAAGTAAATGGTACTTCCCCGATATTCGACATAAATGTCTCCTCTAAGTAACTTCCTTTCGAATAATTTGTTATTCGATATCACATTCCGAACTTCGGAAAAATCTCACGAATTTATATTCTGGACCTCAGAATAATCTCGCCGTCCTGGTCAATTCATTTCTTTCATCCTTCATTTGCAACACACTTGCTTTCAAACATTACTTACTTCCGAATACCATTCCTTTCATGGAACTCTGTATTCGTCACATACAATCAGTTTTGATTCCATTAAATATCGGTTTAAATCTCCTCACATTCTTCATTCATATATCGATTCATCTCATTTACGATTTACTTCATTTATAATTCTCATTTACAAGCTTATAACTTGCCATCGATTTCATATATACGATCGTGCATTATTAGTTTGGAACCAATTATAAATTATCTTGCCATATTCTGAATAATCTAAGTTAATAACAAAATTTGACAAAATCGATTTCCAATTATACTCTCTCATTTCATTTATATTCCGATAAAATTTATCGTTTTCATCTTTAAACCGATTTTCAAATTTCTCCTCTTTTTCTCAAATTCTCATTGGAATTCTTATCCCTATAAATTTCAATTCTCTTTGATTTGCTAAAATACACAATCAGAGAGATCGATTCATCGATTTTTCTTATACTTATCCTCTCTGGATATTTTTCGATAATGGATTCTAATTTCAAATTTAAAAGGACCTTACCGAAGATTAGCTCTCGCAAGCCGGGACTCGAAGACTTCAGAAGACTGGGGATTCCGAAAATTTTAAACCTCAAAATCAATTTTTTGTTTCCGCTGTATTACTTTCAAAATACTAAATCCAAAATACTTTCAAAATCATTTAAAATTATTTATACTTTCAAGAATTTACTTTCCAAAACCTTTTTATTTTCAAGATCCTGTTTTTAAACTCAATAAGCTAAGCTTTGAATAAACCAAAGCTCTGATACCAACTATAACGTCCCACCTTTTTGACCGCTTTAAATTGATGATTAAACCAACTTAAAACGTCCAAATCGACGGATCGTTATTTAGCTTACTGAGTTTAACAATAGGGTCAACACAAAGATACAGAATAAATAATAACACGGCATTGAATAGTAAAATAAACTTTTATTTCATAATTTTTTATAGTAATCTTTCTATACAGCGGAATATAAAATACAGCTGAATACAAGAAAATATTACTGTTTTAAAACATCAGAGTGCGCCGTCTTCTGGAATCCCCAGCTTCGCCAATCTTCGAATCCTAAGTTGTGATCTTTAAATCTGAAATGCTCGGGTCTGACTCGAGCATTCCATGCAAAACATAAAAATACTCGAGTCAGGATTAATCATAGTTCAAGTAAATTAACTTCAATAGAACTGAATATAATAGTTAATTCCTACGAAAGTTTAAATGCCGAGTACTTTTAATCATAGACCTACTGTCAAAATATAGTTTCCATACCCACCAAATACTTTACTGCCTAAAATATAGTTGGCAAAATACCAACTACTTACAACTATATTGGTAGTATACTGTATGAATATACATATCATACATCACTAGTAAATATACAATAGTGAACAAATAACTATGTTGTTGCGCAGGGAACAAATATCGGTGAACAGCAATGATATGGCTCAAAACAAACATCACTTGTAAAGCATACAACAGAAGATTTTGTTTTCTATCATTGTTTCTTTTTGGATTTTGACCTTGCCATTTTATGCACATAAAAATTCATTTAAAACTTTATTAATACATCATGTGCTGTTCTAAAAAAATATATACATGAATAACATTTAAAGGTTTATAGAAAAAGGGGACAGTGAGATTCTGCACTTAGCAACTAATAAACACAAGTTAGCACTCGAAATGCAATGAATAAGCTACAAAAAAAATAGTATACTATAATACTATACTAAAGCTACGTATCTTTCTAGAGACATATGAACCCAATATATAAAAGGGAACAAATGTATTTCAATGGAAGTCCACTATACGAATATGCATATTATTCAATGGTAGCATACTGTACAAACAAAGGAACTCAAACATGAAAAAAAGAAAGAAAATTGAAACATAAGATAATGTGAGCAAACTTAAAAACCAAAAAAAAAAAATTAACTGACGGGCAATTGTGTTTGTACTACATCTAATTTTGAAATGAATCAATGTAGAAGAATTTACTCCGCTTATAATGAAACTAGAACATACCAAAAAGGAACATATACTTAAATTGTCTGAGTTCAAATAACTAAAATAAAACTAGAACAGATACTTTATATTAAAAATAAAACTTCAGCCATATATATATATATACACATTTAGTGAATATAAGCAGTTCCATAGGGTGGTGTATGCCATCAGGTTAAGACTGTTAAGTTGCATATATCATGAGGAATTACAAACTATAATAATTCAAACAATACCGGGCAGGAATGGTTATAACATTTTGACCGAGACAGGCAACATGCCTACGGATGGGAAGGTCATCATTTTAAAGTATATGTAGGGGACAATGCATACAAATGCGTATATACATGGGTTGGCAGTTATATATATACACATAGCAAGATTTAAGTTGTATTATGCAACGCAATGGAGGCGGCATTTCGATATAAAGCACGAAAAGGCAGTAGTTAGTCGGACAACATGGGGCAGGGTTATATTCAAACCATAGAATAGTGTGAGTCATGTATGCCCTGTTCAACATTAATTTAATTGCTGGGTAGCCAAATATAAACATGGGTGCAAAGTAAACTAAAACAAGGTGGCAGTTAGTTAAACCATGCAGTAAACAAAATAGATCTGATGCATGACCACAATTTATGGTGCGGCTAAACCATTATCTAAAATTGGACATATAAAGTCAAACAACATATTAACTTAGATGTAACACGACAATACAGCTTCTTTATAATAACAAATTTAGGACAATAACTTAAATGTAACATGACTGATCCAATTATGCAATGTTAACGAGTCAATTAGTCACCTGTTATAATGATATTTACGATAAATCCTTTAGCACTTATAAATTTCTTCCTTGTTATTTTATTAAAGTAAAATGAATGCCAGTGTTATAATCTATCACATGCGGTAGCATCAATGACAGTCGGGCTAAGCAAATGTACACATTTCCATGGCAACAGGTTCACATATACGTACGCCCACAATATGTATATACATATACAAAGTATACATATACACCTATTTATCGGCCTCCACGCATGTATACCCAGCCCAAACAGACCAACCGGTAACATCAAAATGGATGATGATACAGCGAGGTTTACATGGTCCGGTTATTTAACTTTTGCAACTTTTAGTAAACATGAACAGGTTTCAGCATATAAATATGAACAGAGTGCCAAATTAGTATAGTGTGTATACTTCGACTATCAGGGTTCAGCATATCAATATATGATGAGGAATATGTTCATGCAATCAAGATGCCACTACCCACACAACAAGTAAAAGAGGAAGGGTAATGTAAATATAGATGGTTATATAACACCAATTCAAACAGTGGCTAAGATGTCAAGATGGTGCTAGTGTACATATATACATACAGGTAAATACTGGTAGAGTTACACTTTTGAGTAGTTGAAATGTCAAGCCGTTAAAATGAAGCTATGCAAAATTTTCACAAATATACACATATGTGTATATATGTATAAACACATACATTTAATAAGCGGTGCAATGATCAAATTTAAGAAAAGTTTGACAGTATTAAATGATCATGCATGTTAAGGCAAGTCCTCCGGTTCAAGCCCAAGTTCAAACAGACTGTTCAATTTCAAGGTATTAAGTTTCCAGTTATGAGGGTGCTAAGTCCAGAAATTTAAAGACCAAACTTCAACCGAATACAAAAATGCAAGTCAGTTCAAAGCATTGCCCAAAATCTAGTGTCAAGTATTCAGGCTACACACATTCATGACTAAGCACACAATTAGGTGACAAGAACCCCATGTACGTGAAACAAAAACATAACAGGCTAAACAAGTATCTTAACAGCCAGGGTCACACTATATAGTTTAATTTTAAATTGGATTTAAATTACTTGAAGTAGGAAGAATTTGAGTTTTAAAACTCACTTAATCAATAAATCGCAATCAACCCCTAAGGCCACTATTATGCTGAGTTATATCAATGTTAAAATGCTTGAATCAATGATCAATCGTGAGTGATTTCTCACCTTAAAATCAGCCATTATGATGATAGAAGGAACATCAACCCTACTATAGGCGGCATACTTCGATCTGCGATGAATTTGTGGTGGCCCTTGAAGTAGCGATGGCGAATGGGTGCTCAGTCGGCTTCGATTTGTAGATTCATGGAGAAGCTTTAGAGGAAGGGATGAATTTGACAGCGGCGGCGATTTGGGAAGAATAAATCTCGTTTTAAGGGGAATGATTTAGGATTCAGCCATGGATTTCGATATGAATTAAGGGGAAAATGATTTCTTTTTGCTGAAGGAAATTGGGAAGCACAACGTGATTTATAGGGCAAGAAGAAGAGATAAGAACGAAGTAATATCATAGGGCTTAGGGTAGTCTGCGTGTTTTCCAGAGTATAGGTCGGCTTGAATTGTAACTGGGATAGGTTAAAAGTAAGGTAGGTAAATCCTTGTGGAGAGTTTATTTATGTTTAATTTAATATTATTTTTCTATCGTGAATTATCGTCAAACGCTCAGCATTTGTACCGTTAACACAAGCTCCGAACGCAACGAAATTTGATGTACCACCGCATTTCAACATTCTGAAATAAAAATTAATTCAGTTGTAATGACATTATCCTAATTTTTAATTATTCATCGGTTCAGTGATTTTATTCTGCTTGTTCATCAATGACTTCGTTCGCTTAAATTTTCAAATGTTAAATTCAATTTCTTTATATATTCAAATACACACATATCCAAGCCAATTTTTCATATGTTTTTAAATAAATAAAATTTCCCATTCGTTCAACGTAAATCACGTTTATTTTAAATTCAGCCATCAATATTTTTCCAATCGAATTTTAAATCCAATTCGAATATTCAACCAAATTCAATCCAAATATTCAATAGTAAATATTTGATTCTCAACCAACCATAATAAATTAAATATTCAATTCATACACAAAACCGCATATTCGATTTTAAATTTCTAACCTCAACATCAATATAAAACTGATTATTCATAGTTAAACCTTAATTAAACTCATATTCCTGTTGTCGAAATTTCTGGGTCGTTACATGCATTTCCATATTATTTAGGATACGACCCAAGCAACGTAGTTATAGTTATTACTGATAGAAATCCTAACACAATCGCAGTTTTCTTAAAACGTTTACGTAGAATTAGATTTAATCACACACATGAAAACCTCAAGATGATCTTGTTGAGCATCTGTAAAGTCCCGTATTTTTTCTACTTCTTAAATTATTGAATTTAACATGATTTTTTTATTATGGTTATGGTTAGAAATAAAACTTAGTGATTTAATTATATGCATTATGTGGTGTGAATTTAATTAAATTAATTAAGTAATGAATTTCATCCGGTTAAAACAATAATAACTTGTATTGATTATAAATGAAACTATGATTTGATCTGTATGGATAATTATTTGAAGTTGGAAATTTAATATTGAAGAATCTGAATTAAATTGATTTAGTTAATTTATCATTAAAATTTGGTAAATAATCAAAATTGAAAGTTAAAATAAGTGAAATTGATTTCTTAAGTTATTTTAAACTCTATTTGGAATTGAATGAAGTTAACAAACTTTGAAATTTAATTAAAAAGCGCATAAATGGAAATTTGAAAATATTATATATTAATTAACTTGTTAAAATAGCAATTTAGCAAACAATCTCGAAATTAGATGAAACAAGTTTCATCAGACCCAGAATTGTAAATGTTTGTAAGATTTCAAGTCAATCAAAGTTGTTGTGTGATCGTGCATGATATAAACGCATATCGATTAACCACTTGAGATTAAAATAGTCATTTTCAAATAACCTTAGATTTCGACAAAATGAGATTCATCGAGTCTGAAATATTGAAATATAACAAAGTGTTAAGTTTTATGCGATTGGGTTTGTTATGTAGATGTATGAGCTTAAAACATTCAATGTGAATAAATGAATGTAAATTATAAAATATCTTCATTATAAAGCACTTCTACCTCTAAACCTAATTCACTAATCTTTTTTATTCCAGTAAACAAACAATGAAGCCGCCATTTCCTCTTATTTATTTATATACATAAAGGAGTGCTTTAAAATTCAAAACCGATTGGAATAAATTCAAATAAAATTTAAGGTGTGAATCCTTCAATTTGCAGTGGAGAGTTCTTCATTTGGAAGGAGTTTGGCCGGGGTTGGAGCTAGGGTTTGCGATTCATGGGTTTTTAGACATGGATTCACAAAACAAAGCATAAATCATCAATCAGGGCTTCAGATGCACTTGCTATGATTTTCTGAAGGATTTTCGACACATAAAATGTTGTACAATAAGAAGACCAAGCATATAGGGCGTGATGGACAGGAAATTGGGGAGGCGTGCGTATTGGTTTTAGTAGGGTTGGAGGGATAATATTCGCAAAGAGAGGTTTGTAGGAATCGACAAAAGGCGATTTCGTGCAGTGAAGAGGAAGGGAGAGAGGAAAGAAGTTTCGACCATGGGGATTATTTACTGTTCGAATTTACAAGCGATTTTCAGTTCTTAAATTTGAGGAAGAGCATAGGGGGTGATGTGGCATATTAAGTTTGGTTGAGGTGTTGTTTGTTTGTTTGTTTGTTTTTATATTAATTTAAATCTCAATATTAAAACTTGAATAATTTTTTCATATGAGGCCAGATTCACACGCGGTTTTCTACATTGGGTTCGTATTGAAATTCCAGATGATATGGAACTAGTCTCGCTTAATTTGGAGACTGCTGAAATTTTGAATTCGGTTAGTGCTGGTTTGAGGTGAAAATCAAAGGTTGGTGATTAAACACATTCACGCTTAACTAAAATATTTGATTATTAGTTAAATTAAGATCATGTTATGATATGAATTGCTATTGGTTGAAGTGAGGTAATTTAATTTGATATTTTAGTTAAACTGGAATTTGGTTAGATTAAATCATCATTAAATTAATATTGAATTAATTACCAGTTATCATTCGACATGTCAGTTTAATTGTTGTGATTATTGGCTGATTTGGGCGATAAATTGTGATGAATGTTTAATAGGTGACGTTTGGATGATTGGATGTCATGTTTATTTTGTATTTCACATTTCAAGTTCCTATAGTTATTATGAGGAAAAATCACCATGGGTTGAAATGTATATACCTGAACAATCTTATAGGTTAAGGAAAAATCATTATGGGTTGAAATGATAAATTCGAGCAATCTTATGGATTTTAAATCTTACTTGGGGTTGCGGATTGAAATGATATATATCCATAGATTTAAATTATTACAAGTTGAAATGATAGATATATATATTACTTGGCCATAGAATAGAGATAAACGAACACCGTATTGGTTTAATTAAATGATTTTAAATAGTGAATTGAAAATATTTGAAATGATTTGACTTTGAGAAATAGAAAAATTGAATTCATGGAAATTGAATTGTTTTCGAATTGGAGCTCGAAATGTTGAAATTTAAATTTGGTAAATGAAATTACTTTTAATAATTGAAGTTGAGATTTTGAAGTTATAATCAAATTGTGATTTGAAATTCAGAGAATCTATTTGTTGAAAAGGGTTAGACTTTTATTTGAACTTTGAGTATAGCCAAGTAAAATTGATACAAAACAATATTTCGAAATTGAGCTCGAGATTAAATTATAATTGAAGTTTTGGGTTTAAAATTGGATATTGAACTCGAAATCGTCATAAATCGAAATTAGCTAGGAACTGAAATTAAATGAAATTGGAATTAATTTTGATTTAAAATAATTTTAAATTTGAATTGAAATTAGCTTAGAATTAAATTAAAGTTAATTTGGAGCTGGAATGAGAGTTAGTTAATGGAAATTGTTTAAAGAATTAATTGGAAATTTGAAGTTATAACTGATTATGGACTTAATATGGGAAATAGGTTTATTTCAAAAGCTTGAACTCTAAAATGAAAAAATGTAATTTAATCCGATTTGCATGTTTTAAATCATAAATTTGAAACTTGTCTTAAAATCGATACAAATCGAAATGGTTTGAAATAAAAATGGATTTTGGAATTTTATTTCATGAGAGTAAATTACTGAGTCGAAGTGAACTTTTAAATGTACGATTTAGAGGATTAGATTTATTCGAATCGGGACTAAAGTCATGGATCATAACTAAATCCAAATTTAGTCAAAATAAAATTATAAGAAATCGATAATTGAGTTTGTTGATTCGAAATTTGGACATGAATCCAAATTCGTTGGAATAGAGGAAACAATTTGACTTGATATTTTTTTTAATTTTATTATTTTATATAAGTTGTTTTAAAACTTTTTTTATGAATACTCAATTTATTTTGGTTTTACACACTATTTTAGTATATAAAAAACTTAGACTATCTTAAACTATTTTAAATTATTTATCACTATTCAAATTATTTTTCTAAGAATTTCGAACTGTGCAAGGAGGAGTGTTACATTTAAATTATGGATTTAAATGCTAATGTGGTTAATGAAGTGTAACCTAAGTTGGAAATTGAAATGATATTTTCAAGCCTAACGAAATAGGTGGGTATATATGTGATTTTGAATGAATGATATTTTGAATTAAATATGATGATTTCGAAATGGATTTGGTTTTCTGAAACGAATATGATACTTTGATATCAAATGTTAATTTTTTGGAAATGTAAAAGAACCAACCGGTATGTAAAATGACGATTGGTTGTTAAAGAGATTTGGGCCTATTATTGGCATACTCTCTATCAATATTAGAACCATTTTTATAATCATGTACGTGGTGGATGATATCTAGGATGGAGTGGTTGGATTGGCGTACGTTTACTTGAATGAAGTAAGAGAATGATGACGGATAGCCTTGACATTCATGTCATAAATGAAATGACTAAACAGGAGCCTATGTCTGGCCAATGAGTTTAGCTACCTCTAGCGACGTTGATTACTCGTATTGCTATCATGATTTTGTACTCGATGAGTGCACTCTTGTTTGTTAGATTAATAGCCCCGATCGTCCATGGAAGTTTTACGGCCAGCCAGAAAGGGTAAACTGGTAGAATCCTACCTTGGGCATTGCCTTGCGTGCTCTGTCATATTTTCGATATGTGATCCCATTACGACTTTGGTTACTAAATTAAATGTGTTAAGGTGGATCAATGTAAAGCCTTAAGGTTATTTTGATATTTATTTTAATGATAGACATTACCTATCATAGCGTATACTATTATATGTAAATAGTTTAATGGATCCCTAGGAGACGGAAATTCCCGTAACATCTTTCAAGTTATTGCACTCACGAACACAATATATATGAGATATGGATTACCATAAGCATCTTTGATGCCGTGACACTCATATTGTTATGTGGTTTTAATTTGACTGATATGAGAATGTTTTAGTTCTAATCCGCGTGTTTTTGTATGTTCATTGTTGCTCAGGTCAATCTGAGTTTTTCAATTAGTAAAGACCACGTTATATTAAAGGATGAAGATAGAGTTTGGGCATATTATCTATTATATATTCCTGCAACATCATTTACATTATGCTGCATTAGTGTATTATGTCCAGGTGTGTATAACTCTGATGATTGTTGTAATGTGTAATCAATTGTATTTTAACAGATTCATGAACTGTTATTTAATTTTATATTTTGTCCTTCCATTGTGAGATTCTATGATTATTTTTCTTCTTTCTTTATTTTTCTTATATTTACCCCAATAACTATCGGTACTTCAGATTTGTTTGGGTCGACATGTGTGGATTATTGCCGACTCCAACGGTAAAAAATACAAGTCATTACAGTTGGTACCAGAGCTTTGGTTTAGTGATACCTTGGCTCTATTTGGAGTTAACTCATTAGACGTAGGGTTAGTAATACTCTAGAATGAGTTTGAGTGTATGTGAGAGAGTGTATTTGTAATTTCGATATAAAAATGGTTTTGTATTGCATCAATTTTTTTCATTGAGTATTTATGAATTCCTGTCCGTACTCGAGATGCCAAGGCATTGATAGGAATTTCTAAATACTTGAATAGGACAAACTGACATAATATTTTTTGGATTTTTTGGAAATTATTAATTTTGATTATTTTGGTTGTCATGAGATGATAATATTAGATTATCATCGCCTATTATTCGATTAGTCAATAATTATAACTACTGACTTGTTACAACCTACTTGGGATGGGCCTAAATTCTGACCCAGAAAAGACCCATCGGAACTTAGAGTCATTTTAAATGGATCGTTGACTCTTATAAGGAAATACTAAAACAAATATAACAGAGCAATCTAAAATGAAATCAAAGTCTCATGCAGCGAGAGGGATAAAGTATAATATCTCAAAATATATATACCATAAACTAAACCATCATAAATGTGAGGTACAATGAGTCTCAAATAATAAAAAGTACGCTACACCATATATGCTAATTAGGCTGTGTTTTTTGTCGTATCTAAAATAGTTAGGCACGACAGTAAGCCGTATCAAAAAATAGCGCATTAAATTATTAGATACGGCTGTAAACCATATCCCACTAGTAATAACATACAACTATTGGACGTATCTAAACGATTAGTAGATACGACTATAAACTGTATCTTATATGTGTGTGTGTGTGTTTATATATAAAAACTGGAAACTGCAACACATATTATTTGTAATACAAAGCGTGTATAACACAATTTATACACAGGATACACTAATTCACAATTGTAACAGTAAACGAAACAATTGTATGAAATATTGCATTACATTACAATATATAATAATACATGCTATTTGATTACATTACAAAAATTAAGATACACGCTGTTTCATTACATTACAATAAAGAAGATACATAATGTTACAATAAAGAAGATACGTACCATTTCGTAATTACATTATAATAAAGATGGTAAACTTCAATGATAAACCACTCTCCACTTTTCAACTTCGGCGATCGACCACTTCGATCCATAACTAATCCATTCACCAAGCTGAAGGTGTAACTTTCTAGTTAAGAATTTACTGGGTGATTCATTAGGTGGATGCACTTTAGCTCACGCACCTGTTTCAGGTATTTATCCTAACTTATGCATTTAACTAAGCACTAAGACTAGCAAAGGGGATACTATATTAAGTGCCATATGCTGCTTCCCTAAACCTTAGGAAAAAGCATTTGACACTTGATATTATCCCCTTTGCATGTCTTGGCGCTTAGTTAAATGCATAAGTTGGGATAAATACCTGAACCGGCGTCGTGAGATAAAGTGCATCCATCTGGTGAATCACTCAGTAACTCTTAACCAGAGAGTTAAAGCCTTCAGCTTGGTGAGGCTTCACTGGTGGATCACCTAGTAAATTCTTAACCAGAATGCATCATCTTCGCCTATACTTGCAACCTAATTTGCATTAGAATAATAATGAGTCAGAATATATAATACAATACACACATATTTACACATAAAAGAACATATTTCCACCAGACTAAGTACTGACTTGAATGCACAAGATAATAGAAGAATGTACATTTACAACACGCACGCCTACTCTGCACAACAGCATCATGAACATACAAGCAAGTAGAACACAGTTAGGTCATGGATGAATACAACAAATCAGTGCATAAGCACATGCACATACTTGATGCACATAATGTGATATACATGAGCACAAAGCAACTTGGTTCAAGGCAGCAAGTCATAAATGGAAAAATAGTTCAGGTGGAGTAACAACAACAATAACACATACACACATATTTACATATAAAAGAACATATTTCTACAAGACTAAGTACTGACTTTAATGCACAATATAACAGAAGTATACATTGAATATAAATGAATGTGTGTGTGTGTATGGATAAGCAATACAACCATCAGAGGAACTAGCAAGCAAGAATGAAGTATCAGTTCTTATCAATTTTTAAAGTGTCCAAAACACATAGAAGAAAACATCAAATACATGCAACTCAGTGAATAAAGAAAGAATGAAGTTTCATGTGTACTTACAGCTTAGTCAAAAAAAATAGTATGCTTTAGTTCTCAAATCATACCACATGATCTTTTTTGGCACAAGCCAGAAATGACACATGCACTTCAGATCAGTAAGGATTAGTGTACACGGTGCAATAATACACACAAAGAGCAGGGCAACACAAGTAAAAGTGTCTGAATTCAAGGTAGATAAATACAGCACAAGCAAGTGAGAGCAGATACACTGCCGCATTATAAAACTTTCTGAAAATACCCAATTTAAACACAATAGCAGCATGAATTCTAGGTAGACAAGCACATACAAATATCTATCATTCATATTTTTGAACTAAGGAATGGAAGTTCAAATCAAACCCAATTTAAACACAATTAAACCCAATTCGAATTCAAATTAAACCCAATTCATATTCATATTTAACCGTGATCTAATACTCACCTCCAGCGGCGACGAGAAGGATGGACAGCGGTGGACTGAAGCTTCACCTATCAGCTGAAGGCAACACGAGCTGACGATAACCCATGGACTACGGTGGATGGCTTATTGACAAAGGAAGTCGGTCGAGTACCAAAACCCTAATTTGGGTATTCGGTCGCCATTGCAAAATAAAAAGAGGGATAATTCGGCCGAAAATTTTTGATGTGTCAAAACTTGATTGTGCCAGAAAGGAAGTAGTAGGGAAAATTTTGATAAGTATTTCATACGGTCAAAAGCCGTATCAATTGAATCGATCCGGAACTTTGTTGATGAACGGTTAGATCCTACATGTTTGGGGAGGTGCAGATCGCCAAGAGGATAGCTGATATGGCTATGAGATGTACCACATTTGATACGGCTAAAAGCTTTATCAAATCTCCGCATGATCATATGCTAAATTAGCATATATGGTGTAGTCTGATGATTGTTGTAATGTGTAATCAAATATATTTTAACAGCTTCATGAATTGTTACTTAATTTTATATTTTGTCCTTTCGTTGTGAGATTCTGTGATTGTTTTTCTTCTTTCTTTATTTTTCTTATATTTACCCCAATAATTATCTATATTTTGGATTTGTTTGGTCGACATGTGTGGATTATTATCGACTTCAATGGTAAAAAATGCAGGTCATTACAGTTGGTACCAGAGCTTTGGTTTAGTGATAACCTTAGCTCTATTTGGAGTTAACTCATTAGACATTGGGTTACTAATACTCTAGAATGAGTTTGAGTGTATATGAGAGAGTGTATTTGTAATTTTGATATAAAAATGGTTTGTATTGCATTAATTTGTTTCATTGAGTATTTGTGAATTCTGGTAGGTACTCGAGATGCCAAGGCATTGATAGGAATTCCTAAATACTTGAATAGGACAGACCGACATAATATGTTTTGGATTTTTTGGAAATTATTAATTTTGATTGTTTTGGTTGTTAGGAGATGACAATATTAGATTATCATCGCCTATTATTCGATTAGTCAATAATTATAACTATTGACTTGTTACAACCTACTTGGGATGGGCCTAAATTCTGACCCAGAAAAGGCCCATCGGAACTTAGAGTCATTTTAAATGGATCATTGGCTCCTATAAGGAAATACTAAAACAAATATAGTAGAGCAATCTAAAATGAAATCAAAGTCTCACACAGCGAGATGGATAAAATATAATATCTCAGAATAGATGTACCATAAACTAAACCATCATAAATGTGAGGTACAACGAGTCTCAAATAATAAAAGGTATATCAACAGCTATCCCAATAATACAATAAAAATATTAATAATACTGCCATAAATAACTAAAAGCCTCCATCGTCGGGCTCCATCTCCAAAGCATCATTGATCCAAATTTTTCCCACTTATTAACTTGTTTATGTGAAAGAAGGTCGGAACATAAAGTTCTAGTGAATGCAAATCATATAAGTTTAAGGAGTAACTATTTCATATATTTGGAAGTATAAACTCTGCATATTATGTCTACGCAATTCTACACATAGTCAATCACATAAATTTATGGGACAGACTACTCTATAGTCACTTAAGGCTTACATTACTATTTACTTTATGGCATATTCTCTATCATAACTTAATACCCTACAAGGTGGACTACCATTCGGCCACTTAAGGCCATTTCTTTATGTTATTCTTCGGCGGATTTTAACTATCACTTAATACCCTATGGCGGACCCTAGTCATTTAACACCCCGTCTTATAATTATTAACGCTATTAAATATTCTCTTCTTTTTAATACTAGAAATAGTAATCTACCACTTAATACCAGGGTAGGGTAAACCCTCGTTGCCATTTAAGACCCATCCGACAGATCTATGCGCACTTATTTAGCTAGTATTACGGGTGAACTCCTAGCAACAATATACTTCTCTTAGACAAGCGGCTCCCATTACACGATTGTTGGAACTCTTAGTTGTCCATCCCTAGGTCAACCCTCACTTAGTCCCTAGATAAGAAGTTGACACCTCAGGAGAGCTACCCTACTTATACACTATCGTCTATTAGGACCATCTAATATCTTATAAGATAAAGGCAAAACTAATGACCATTTAAAACCTAAAAGGGTGGATTCCATGACTCTAGTCGTGAACCTTAGGCGCAGACCTAGTTGTAACACCCCGAAAATTCTATAACTGTGAAATTCATGAATTAAAGTATAATAAAATTCAAATCAAAGAACTAAGGGAAACGGGATATGCCATTGCGTTCGTCTCGGAAAAATACGCGAAATAGAGTCCGAGTTTTCGAAAAACGGAGTCCGTATGAAGAAGATATGGCCTTCGGAAATTTTGAATTAAATTTAAAATTCAAACAGAATAAAATAATAATTTAAAATCGGGCCCATTGGGCCAGGGTGGAAGAACACCCGCCTGGGCCACCCAGGTCGACTGGGCTGTCGACCTGGGCTACCCATGTCGACAGGGCTGTCGACAGCCCTGTCGACAGGGGTATCGACCTGGTCGAGCCCAGTCAACCTGGCTGGCCAGGTCGGTGTGTGGTCGAATTTCTGTGGTCTGCTTTGTCATTAGGGCTAGGTGGCGGGTTTTTATTGGTCTCTCTTCCTAATGAATGGCTACGATCTATCCTAGCAACATCAATGGTCCTAATCAATTCCTAACCTCTATATAAACAACCCTAGACTAAACCCTAATCTATTCATTCAAATTAAGAACATAGCCGCCATGTTGCTGAGGAACGACAAAGAGTAGCCGCCAACTAAAGAGAGGATTAGGGAGAAAGTTCTAAGCCTAAAGCAATTCAAGCAACCTAAAGCCAATCAATTCAACAAAGGAATCATATCTCTTAATTAGAGAATTCGCCGCAACCATTGTAAGTAGAGTATTACTTTGGTATAAATAAACAACTGTGTTGATGTGTATGCTTGAATTGTGGCAATGGAAGTAATTCATATTTGTGCGTTCTTATCAATTTATATACGTTTGGATTATGTTATTCATTATAAAGAACTACATGCGGTAGTTCTATGCAAATATACGTTTGGAATATTGCGCAAATTATGTAATCTATGTTGAAGCTACATGTATGTAGTTGAGTGAAATTTATGCAAGTTTGGGGCTTTGTTATTATGTTGTCATGATGTATATTTTGTGCATAAATCGTTTTGCAAGCAATTGAGACAAGTTTGGTTGTTATAGTTCATATGAAACTATGTTGGAATTTTGACACCATAATCCATGTATTAAGTCATGCTTATGAAATTGGCTAGGCTATGAATGATATTTGGCATAATTGAAATCTATGATTAAGTCTATCTTGTTTAAAAGAATTATATGATGACATATGTGAGACATGGCTAGGTTAGACTCAAAAATCCCTTTTTGCAAGTTTTAAAGCAAACACCATGTTTAGGAATATTTATGCATAAGTATGTTTATACCATCGTTATGTGATTAGGCTTAAACCATGATTAAGTTGAACTATGCTTTTGTGTTGGTAACAAAGTATCCCCTTTGTAAACGTGTAGAAACCTTATGAACATGACATGTTTATGTTTATGCCATGAACAAAATTTAACTTTATTTATGCCATGCTTATGTTTGACATTATGCCATGTTTATGCCAAAAGTATTTACGCCATGCTTATGTTTGACATTATGCTATGCTCATGCTAGAAATATTTACGACATGCTCATGTTTGACATTATGCCTAAATAAGAATATAGGTTCATGTTGTAGTTAAACCTATGCAAGTTCACATGCTTTGATTCATGTCACCTATGTTACCACTATGCAAGTACACCAGTTTCTATTATGTATTCCCAACGTCTTATGCAAGTTCATGCGCTCACCTTCCCCTCTTTGTGTATACGCCATAAGCCTCCCCTTTTCGCATGGTTAAATTGGGCTTTAAAAGGCTAAGCCCAATATATATGAACGGACGTGTAAAACGGGGGAAAATAACGTTGGGTTAAAATTAATTAATGAATGAAAATATGAAATAGAAGGGCCCAAATTCAAGTATGGGTTGGGCCCATGATTGGTGTAACCTTTACACCATTAACTTAATAATGGGCCGCAAATATTTACATATAATTAAAGAAGAATGACAAGATATGTAAATGTAGAAAATACGATGTGTTTAACCCGAGGTTGGATTGAGTTGTGATGTAAACCTGCCCGGAACCGCCCGGCTGTCCAGTTGTCACAACAATACCTATCCAATGTGAGAGGTTAAACATGGAGCCCAATAAGGACCCGAGGTTAGACTGAGTTGTGGCGTAAGACTGCCCAGAACCAACCGGCAACAGGCAGCCACAACAATACCTGTCTAATGTGAGAGGTCAGGGCCTTAATAAGACAATTAAGGCTGAGTCAGGATTGTTAGGATTAAGTGGACTAAAGACTTAATCAAAATGGAACATGCTAAACTAAACGGACTAGTGGGGGTTAGGTTAGAAACACTTAACCAACTTAGCATGTTGGCTAGAGATAGAAAACCTAGTAACGGGGGACCCTTTTCAGCAGTAACCCTAAAAGGTGTATCAGGATACCCTGAAACTAGGCAGGGTGGGGCACGATTACTGGGCTGATTGTAAGAGGTCAAAACGACGGCGGTGGTGTAGCAGTGTAGGTTCTAATGGTGTGCGGGCGTGCACGCACTCCGGCGCAGAAAAATAAAGCACTGGGCACCAGTAGCATACCTTTGCACTCTAAGGTTGTGTCGGGTTGCCACTATGGGACTTGATACACCCCATGGTGGGACCAGCATAGGTAACTACAGACATCGGGGGCCGTAAGACACATGTAACTATGCGAGTAGGAGCCGATCATCATAGAATGGATCACATCACCCTGATTATGGGGTGCAAATTGGAAACTAGTTGATATGGGTTCAGAGATTAACATGGGGTACGATAGTATATTCGACCCTAGACAACTTAACCAAGTTTATAGTACATGCCCACTTCCTGTTTATACTTATCATACCCAGTTCTTTATTCATAGACAAAATAGTACTAGACTTACTCAGGCTTTATGTCTGACTCTACTTTTCTTTCGTCTTCTTTCTTCCGTTCCCCCCCAGGTCCTCAGGGAGGGAACACAGCAGCTTGACCAACCTCAACATCCAGCTTGAAGAGGAGAAATGTATTGCTTGGACTTTCCTGTTTTGAACTATGGCTTTGGACAATCCACTATGGGGCTTTTGCAGTTTATCTATGTTTTATTTATGCTTCTTTAAATAATGTACTCAAGACAGATTATGAAAGTGTTATGTTATGTTTTTGGGAAGGATGTGGTTGTAACACGTATTTGACTTTATGAAATAAAAGTTTGTTGTTCTTCCGCTGTTTACAAATATGTGTTCTTATATCTGTCTTGTATATCGGTGACTTGTACTTATAAACCTCCACCAAAATTAGGGCATTCCCTTTGAGAGTGACCCTAACGGAGGTGGGGTGTTTCACTTGGTATCAGAGCATAGGTTTACCAGATAAGATAAAAAGTTTTGAAAAAATTATTTTCAAAAAGGAAATTTAAAGAAGCATTTTTAAGAAAAATATTATTTTATTTTAAAAAAAGGCAAAGTCCACCCCCCCAAAGCCATAGGTACTATCTCTTATCCTTCGTTTTGAATCTATCCTTTTTGTTTCAGCATGTCCCAAGAACTTAACTTGCCGGAAGGGGTACCAATACCTGGTTGGTTTAGACGGTTCTTAGAAGCAAGGACCACTCAGCCAGGTCCTACCATTCCTCCTCCCCCAGCTGAAGGGAATCATCCAGCTGCAGCAGCACCTTTTCCTCCACCTCCTCCTCGGGGAAACACGTTTGCTAAGATATGTAAAGATTTTAAAGCTATGGGAGGAAGGGATTTCCATGGAACTGAGTCCTTCGTAGCATCTAGGAATTGGCTAAAAGAAACCGAAGACCTATTCATCATCTTTGAGGTAGAGGATAGACAAAAAGTACAGTTGGCAGTATGGCTATTGAAGGGCGAGGCTTCCTACTGGTGGGAAGTCACTAATGCTGAAAGACCAGTGGAGACATGGGAGGACTTTAGGGCAAGGTTTGAGACTAAATTTCTCTCAGATGCAGAAAGAAGTTTGCAGTTGGAAAAATTCTTATTTCTTAAGCAAGGGGATAAGACGGTCAGAGAGTATGTGAATCAGTTCGATGAGCTGGCTAGGTTTGGGCTTGACCTAGTCAACACCCCGCACAAGAAGGCTCTCCGTTTCGTCAAAGGGTTAAATGAGCCATTACACAGTTTGGCCATGACCCATATACCCATGGGAGCCACGTATGAAAGATTGGTGCAAATGGCATTGCTGAATGAAGAGGATAAGGGCAAGAAGAAAGAGGGTTTGCAGCCCAAGAAGACAGACTTTAAGAAGGGCGGGAAAGGCAACAAAGAGAAGAGGAAGTGCAATTTCTGTGGCAAAGTGGGGCACTTGGTAAAGGACTGCCGAAGAAAGAAGGCCAAGGAGAATGGTGGGTGCTTTTCTTGCGGTGAGACGGGCCATAGGGCTAAGGACTGTCCAAAGAAACGAGTACAGGGGCAGAGGGCTGGATCCACCCCAGGGGCACAGGTCCATGTGCTAGAAGCGCCACCTCTGCAACAGCGAGGTATAAATACTTCTGTAGAAAGTGTAGTTTATCTTTATGATCACCCCGTTCGCACTTTATTTGATTCCGGCGCATCACACTCCTTTATCTCGTCTGCTTTAGTAGAGTCTCTGCACCTAAAAACTAGTATGGTAGAGGACCCCTTAATTGTTTCAAACCCAATTGGGGGCCCAGCTCATTTGTCTATGATCTGTTTGGATTTGAAAATTTCTATTCTAAGTGTTGAATTTCAATGTAGTGCCTTTGTTTTGGGCTTTTCGGGGTATGGTTTGATTTTGGGTATGGATTGGCTATCCAGTAATGGGGCCATCCTTGATTGTGAGAAAAGGGTTGTTAGGCTCCTAACCCAGCTCGGTAATACTTTGGAAATTTCTTGTAATCCCTCGTATGCGGTTATGCTTAGTTATCTTGAATCGCTAGATGCCTCTGTTGAAAACTTGCAATCAGTTAAAGTGGTCCGGGAATATCCGGATGTCTTTGAAGAGGTGAAGGGCTTGCCTCCGAAGCGGGAAATAGACTTCCGCATATATCTTGTAGATAATGCAAAGCCCGTTGCGTTGCCCGTTAGACATATGGCTCCACGAGAAAGGAAAGAGCTCAGTAAACAGATTAAAGAGCTTCTAGAAAAGGGGTTCATTAGGAGGAGCATTTCAGAATGGGGCGCTCCGGTGGTGTTCGCTACAAAGGCGGATGGTTCACTCCGTCTATGTGTTGACTATAGGGAGCTCAACAAGCTAACGAAAAAGAATAGGCACCCTCTCCCTAGAATTGACGATTTATTTGACCAGCTTGTAGGAGCGTCTGTTTTCTCCCAACTCGATTTAGCAACCGGTTTTCATCAGCTAAGGGTGGCTGAAGATAGCATCGATAAAACGGCGTTCAGAACCCCAGACGGCTTCTTTGAATGGCTTGTCATGCCTTTCGGCTTGACAAATGCACCTGCTTACTTCGTGGACCTGATGAGTAGGGTATTTAGAGATTTCCTCAACAAATTCGTAGTGGTCTTCGTAGATGATATCCTTATCTTCTCAAAGAGTGAAGAGGAACATGCTCAACACTTAAGGGCAATCATGGAAACTTTGCGAGTCCATCAACTAAAAGCCAAATTCTCCAAATGCCACTTTTGGAGGGAAGAGGTGAGGTTCCTTGGGCACATAGTATCCAAACAAGGGTTAGCGGTGGACCCTGCTAAGGTAGTGGCGGTACAGGATTGGAAGACACCAAGGAATGCGACTGAGGTCCGAAGCTTTCTAGGACTAGCGGGTTTCTATCGAAAGTTTATAAGGGATTTTGCGAAAATCTCAGCTCCACTCACGAAATTGACCAAGAAGAATCTAGTGTTTAATTGGGATTTGGATTGCGAATTTGCTTTCCAACGACTGAAAAGGGCTCTTACAACAGCCCCAGTTTTGACGCTGCCAGATGGGAGCAAGATGTTCACTGTTTATACGGATGCATGTGGGACAGGACTAGGCGCCGTCTTAATGCAAGAAGGAAGGGTAGTAGCTTATGGCGGGAGGCAGTTGAAGGTGCACGAAAAGAACTACCCAACCCACGATCTTGAGTTAGCCGCCATCGTCTTTGCACTCAAGTCTTGGCGACACTATCTCCTAGGTGAGAAGTTCGAACTTTACACTGACCATAAATCGTTGAAATATCTTTTCTCGCAGAAGGATCTTAACTTGAGGCAACAAAGATGGATGGAGTTTCTTGCCTCGTACGATTTCGAAATCTCCTATACTCCGGGCAAAGGCAACGTAGTGGCAGACGCGTTGAGCCGAAAGAAATTGACCCTAAGCCCGTTGTTTGTTGAAAGACAAAGCCTAGAGTTTATAGCCAGTTTCGACTTTTGGCCTTCCTCCGATTTCGTACCGGGCCTGCTAGCATCTCTCGAAGTGCGCCCAACTTTAGTGGATTCAGTGGGGACAGCACAACGCGAAGACCCTCAACTTGTGGAAATAATTGATAGGCTAATTAGGGGTGAGACTTCAAGTCACCTCAACAGATACTCCATCGACGATAGGGGTTTGCTAAGGCGAGACGGAAGACTATGCGTCCCACAGACGAACGATTTAATAAAGAAGGTTCTCGAAGAAGCGCATCATTCCAAGATGACGATACACCCAGGCGGGGATAAAATGTACAAAGACATAAAAAGGACTTTCTTCTGGAACGGCATGAAAAAGGACGTGGCGGAATTCGTTTCTAAATGTATGATGTGCCAACAGGTTAAGGCGGAACAGAAAAAGCCTGGCGGACTACTACATCCTCTGGAGGTCCCGCTGTGGAAGTGGGATAGCATCTCAATGGACTTCATCGATGGGCTGCCTAGGTCTAGGAGAGGCAACACTAGCATTTGGGTAATAGTGGATAGGCTTACTAAAAGCGCCCACTTTTTACCTGTCAAAAGTAAAAGGACTGCCTCATCCCTAGCATCACTTTACCTTAAGGAAATCGTTCGACTCCATGGAATACCATCTAGCATTGTTAGTGACCGAGACCCCATCTTCACCAGCGAGTTTTGGCGGAGTCTGCAAGAAGCGGTAGGAACGCAGTTATGCTTGAGCACAGCCTATCATCCCCAAACCGACGGCCAAACAGAGAGAGTGAACAGAGTTTTGGAAGACCTTTTAAGGCTATGCGTCCTTGACTTCGGAGGGACATGGGAAGACCACCTTCCTTTGGTGGAATTTGCCTACAACAACAGCTATCAAGCAACCATAGGAATGGCGCCCTTCGAAGCTTTATATGGAAGACCGTGCCGATCGCCCACTTGTTGGTGGGAATCCACGGATAAGCTCATACTTGGACCAGACATGATCCGAGAGACTTCAGAGAAAGTAGACTTAATACGAAGAAGGATGAAGACGGCCCAAGACAGACAAAAGTCCTATGCCGACAAGAGGAGGACCGACCTTGAATTTGAAGTTGGAGACAGAGTTTTTCTCAAGGTATCACCACTAAGGAACGTTGTTCATTTTGGAACCAAAGGAAAGCTAGCGCCAAGATTCGTAGGGCCATTCCCTATTATCGAGAAAATTGGGAAAATGGCTTATAGATTAGAGCTACCCGAGAAGTTGGCTGGAGTCCACAACGTTTTTCACGTTTCACATCTCCGAAAATGTCTACACTAGTCTGCTGAAGTGGTAGAGCCGAATATCCTCGAAGAGGCCGAAGTGGAGCGCGAAGCAACCATAAGAAGAGTTCCAACCCGCATATTAGGAACGGAAGTGAAGAAGCTACGCAACCGCGAAGTCAAGCTCGTCAAAGTTCAGTGGAGCGACGCCGAGGGAGACGCGACTTGGGAAACTGAAGCTAGAATACGCACAGCCTACCCTTTTCTGTTCGAGGGTACATCCTTGATCTTTCATTTTCCTTAAGTTGCGCTTTTATCTATCTTTTTAGGTATATTTCCTCGACCTTATCTTTTAGGTAGAATCTTTTTGGATGGAAACATGTAGTTGAAACATGTTATGTATGATGGTTGCAAGTGGTTGCAAGTGATTGCTAGTGGTTGCTCGTGGTTGCATATACACACACAATCTAGGTTTTAGATCGGCTCAGTCACTTCATATTGCATATGCATATATGTTTGCTTTCGTATGTGGTTGAACTTTAATGTGTTGTCATGTGGATGTTGCATTTGTATTGAATGAGTGTGCACTCATGTAGAATCAAGAATAGGAAAATTTGCATACATAATGGATTCATGGCACTTACATAATTCGCATTAAGGAGGTCAACTGAATCAGTAGACCGCCTGATTTTGCATTAGATAAGTACATGTACACACACACTTCGCATATGATCATGAAGCATTAGAAGTCTTTTAAGGACAATGGATGCTCGTGTTTGATGAATGAGTAGATGGATGATTGGATGTTAGGATATACATTCCTCCTAACTTGAAGATTTCGGGGACGAAATCCTTTTAAGTGGGGGAGAATGTAACACCCCGAAAATTCTATAACTGTGAAATTCATGAATTAAAGTATAATCAAATTCAAATCAAAGAACTAAGGGAAACGGGATACGCCATTGCGTTCGTCTCGGAAAAATACGCGAAATAGAGTCCGAGTTTTCGAAAAACGGAGTCCGTATGAAGAAGATATGGCCTTCGGAAATTTTGAATTAAATTTAAAATTCAAACAGAATAAAATAATAATTTAAAATCGGGCCCATTGGGCCAGGGTGGAAGAACACCCGCCTGGGCCACCCAGGTCGACTGGGCTGTCGACCTGGGCTACCCATGTCGACAGGGCTGTCGACAGCCCTGTCGACAGGGGTATCGACCTGGTCGAGCCCAGTCAACCTGGCTGGCCAGGTCGGTGTGTGGTCGAATTTCTGTGGTCTGCTTTGTCATTAGGGCTAGGTGGCGGGTTTTTATTGGTCTCTCTTCCTAATGAATGGCTACGATCTATCCTAGCAACATCAATGGTCCTAATCAATTCCTAACCTCTATATAAACAACCCTAGACTAAACCCTAATCTATTCATTCAAATTAAGAACATAGCCGCCATGTTGCTGAGGAACGACAAAGAGTAGCCGCCAACTAAAGAGAGGATTAGGGAGAAAGTTCTAAGCCTAAAGCAATTCAAGCAACCTAAAGCCAATCAATTCAACAAAGGAATCATATCTCTTAATTAGAGAATTCGCCGCAACCATTGTAAGTAGAGTATTACTTTGGTATAAATAAACAACTGTGTTGATGTGTATGCTTGAATTGTGGCAATGGAAGTAATTCATATTTGTGCGTTCTTATCAATTTATATACGTTTGGATTATGTTATTCATTATAAAGAACTACATGCGGTAGTTCTATGCAAATATACGTTTGGAATATTGCGCAAATTATGTAATCTATGTTGAAGCTACATGTATGTAGTTGAGTGAAATTTATGCAAGTTTGGGGCTTTGTTATTATGTTGTCATGATGTATATTTTGTGCATAAATCGTTTTGCAAGCAATTGAGACAAGTTTGGTTGTTATAGTTCATATGAAACTATGTTGGAATTTTGACACCATAATCCATGTATTAAGTCATGCTTATGAAATTGGCTAGGCTATGAATGATATTTGGCATAATTGAAATCTATGATTAAGTCTATCTTGTTTAAAAGAATTATATGATGACATATGTGAGACATGGCTAGGTTAGACTCAAAAATCCCTTTTTGCAAGTTTTAAAGCAAACACCATGTTTAGGAATATTTATGCATAAGTATGTTTATACCATCGTTATGTGATTAGGCTTAAACCATGATTAAGTTGAACTATGCTTTTGTGTTGGTAACAAAGTATCCCCTTTGTAAACGTGTAGAAACCTTATGAACATGACATGTTTATGTTTATGCCATGAACAAAATTTAACTTTATTTATGCCATGCTTATGTTTGACATTATGCCATGTTTATGCCAAAAGTATTTACGCCATGCTTATGTTTGACATTATGCTATGCTCATGCTAGAAATATTTACGACATGCTCATGTTTGACATTATGCCTAAATAAGAATATAGGTTCATGTTGTAGTTAAACCTATGCAAGTTCACATGCTTTGATTCATGTCACCTATGTTACCACTATGCAAGTACACCAGTTTCTATTATGTATTCCCAACGTCTTATGCAAGTTCATGCGCTCACCTTCCCCTCTTTGTGTATACGCCATAAGCCTCCCCTTTTCGCATGGTTAAATTGGGCTTTAAAAGGCTAAGCCCAATATATATGAACGGACGTGTAAAACGGGGGAAAATAACGTTGGGTTAAAATTAATTAATGAATGAAAATATGAAATAGAAGGGCCCAAATTCAAGTATGGGTTGGGCCCATGATTGGTGTAACCTTTACACCATTAACTTAATAATGGGCCGCAAATATTTACATATAATTAAAGAAGAATGACAAGATATGTAAATGTAGAAAATACGATGTGTTTAACCCGAGGTTGGATTGAGTTGTGATGTAAACCTGCCCGGAACCGCCCGGCTGTCCAGTTGTCACAACAATACCTATCCAATGTGAGAGGTTAAACATGGAGCCCAATAAGGACCCGAGGTTAGACTGAGTTGTGGCGTAAGACTGCCCGGAACCAACCGGCAACAGGCAGCCACAACAATACCTGTCTAATGTGAGAGGTCAGGGCCTTAATAAGACAATTAAGGCTGAGTCAGGATTGTTAGGATTAAGTGGACTAAAGACTTAATCAAAATGGAACATGCTAAACTAAGCGGACTGGTGGGGGTTAGGTTAGAAACACTTAACCAACTTAGCATGTTGGCTAGAGATAGAAAACCTAGTAACGGGGGACCCTTTTCAGCAGTAACCCTAAAAGGTGTATCAGGATACCCTGAAACTAGGCAGGGTGGGGCACGATTACTGGGCTGATTGTAAGAGGTCAAAACGACGGCGGTGGTGTAGCAGTGTAGGTTCTAACGGTGTGCGGGCGTGCACGCACTCCGGCGCAGAAAAATAAAGCACTGGGCACCAGTAGCATACCTTTGCACTCTAAGGTTGTGTCGGGTTGCCACTATGGGACTTGATACACCCCATGGTGGGACCAGCATAGGTAACTACAGACATCGGGGGCCGTAAGACACATGTAACTATGCGAGTAGGAGCCGATCATCATTGAATGGATCACATCACCCTGATTATGGGGTGCCAGTTGGAAATTAGTTCATATGGGTTCAGAGATTGACATGGGGTACGATGGTCTATTCGACCCTAGACAACTTAACCAAGTTTATAGTGCATGCCCACTTCTTGTTATTACTTATCATACCCAGTTCTTTATTCATAGACAAAGTAGTACTAGACTTACTCAGGCTTTATGTCTGACTCTATTTTTCTTTCGTCTTCTTTCTTCCGTCCCCCCCCCCCCCAGGTCCTCAGGGAGGGAACACAGCAGCTTGACCAACCTCAACATCCAACTTGAAGTAGAGAAATGTATTGCTTGGATTTTTCCTGTTTTGAACTATGGCTTTGGACAATCCACTATGGGGCTTTTGCAGTTTATCTATGTTTTATTTATACTTCTTTAAATAATGTACTCAAGACAGATTATGAAAGTGTTATGTTATGTTTTTGGGAAGGATGTGGTTGTAACACGTATTTGACTTTATGAAATAAAAAGTTGGTTGTTGTTCTTCCGCTGTTTACAAATATGTGTTCTTATATCTGTCTTGTATATCGGTGACTTGTACTTATAAACCTCCACCAAAATTAGGGCATTCCCTTTGAGAGTGACCCTAACGGAGGTGGGGTGTTTCACTATGATTAGGAATTTTTATGCATAAGTATGTTTATACCATCGTTATGTGATTAGACTTAAACCATGATTAAGTTGAACTATGCTTGTGTGTTAGTAACAAAGTATCCCCTTTGTAAACATGTAGGAACCTTATGAACATGACTTGTTTATATATATGCCATGAACAAATTTAACTTTACTTATGCCATGCTTATGTTTGACATTATGCTATGCCTATGCTAGGAATATTTATGACATGCTTATGTTTGACATTATGCCTAAATAAGAATATAGGTTCATGATGTAGTTAAACCTATGCAAGTTTACATGCTTTGATTCATGTCACCTATGTTGCCACTATGCAAGTACACCAATTTCTATTTTGTATTTCCAACGTCGTATTGCAAGTTCATGCGCTCACCTTCCCCTCTTTGTGTATACGCCATAAGCCTCCCCTTTTCGCATGGCTAAATTGGGCTTTAAAAGGCTAAGCCCAATATATATAAACGGACGTGTAAAACGGGGGAAAATAATGTTGGGTTAAAATTAATTAATGAATGAAAATATAAAATAGAAGGGCCCAAGTTCAAGTATGGGTTGGGCCCGTGGTTGGTGTAACCTTTACACCATTAACTTAATAATGGGCCGCAAATATTTACATATAAGAAATAAAGAAGAATGACAAAATATGTAAATGTAGAAAATACGATGTGTTTAACCCGAGGTTGGATTGAGTTGTGATGTAAACCTGCCCGGAACCGCCCGGCTGTCCAGTAGTCACAACAATACCTATCCAATGTGAGAGGTTAAACATGGAGCCCAATAAGGACCCGAGGTTAGACTGAGTTGTGGCGTAAGACTGCCCAGAACCAACCGGCAACAGGCAGCCACAACGATACCTGTCTAATGTGAGAGGTCAGGGCCTTAATAAGACAATTAAGGCTGAGTCAGGATTGTTAGGATTAAGTGGACTAAAGACTTAATCAAAATGGAACATGCTAAACTAAACGGACTGGTGGGGGTTAGGTTAGAAACACTTAACCAACTTAGCATGTTGGCTAGAGATAGAAAACCTAGTAACGGGGGGCCCTTTTCAGCAGTAACCCTAAAAGGTGTATCAGGATACCCTGAAACTAGGCAGGGTGGGGCACGATTACTGGGCTGATTGTAAGAGGTCAAAACGACGGCGGTGGTGTAGCAGTGTAGGTTCTAACGGTGTGCGGGCGTGCACGCACTCCGGCGCAGAAAAATAAAGCACTGGGCACCAGTAGCATACCTTTGCACTCTAAGGTTGTGTCGGGTTGCCACTATGGGACTTGATACACCTCATGGTGGGACCAACATAGGTAACTACAGACATCGGGGGCCGTAAGACACATGTAACTATGCGAGTAGGAGCCGATCATCATTGAATGGATCACATCACCCTGATTATGGGGTGCCAGTTGGAAATTAGTTCATATGGGTTCAGAGATTGACATGGGGTACGATGGTCTATTCGACCCTAGACAACTTAACCAAGTTTATAGTGCATGCCCACTTCTTGTTATTACTTATCATACCCAGTTCTTTATTCATAGACAAAGTAGTACTAGACTTACTCAGGCTTTATGTCTGACTCTATTTTTCTTTCGTCTTCTTTCTTCCGTTCCCCCAACCCCAGGTCCTCAGGGAGGGAACACAGCAGCTTGACCAACCTCAACATCCAGCTTGAAGTAGAGAAATGTATTGCTTGGATTTTCCTGTTTTGAACTATGGCTTTGGACAATCCACTATGGGGCTTTTGCAGTTCATTTATGTTTTATTTATGCTTCTTTAAAAATAATGTACTCAAGACAGATTATGAAAGTGTTATGTTATGTTTTTGGCAAGGATGTTGTTGTAACACGTATTTGACTTTATGAAATAAAAAGTTTGTTGTTGTTCTTCCGCTGTTTACAAATATGTGTTCTTATATCTGTCTTGTATATCTGTGACTTGTACTTATAAACCTCCACCAAAATTAGGGCATTCCCTTTGAGAGTGACCCTAACGGAGGTGGGGTGTTTCACTTGGTATCAGAGCCATCCTTATACTTGTGGGGGGAACACATATTATAAGTGTTGAAAACCAAAATAAGAATATTAATTTTATTAACCTGGGGAGGGGGGGGGGAACGGAAGAAAGAAGATGAAAGATAAGTAGAGTCAGACATAAAGCCTGAGTAAGTCTAGTACTATTTTGTCTATGAATAAAGAACTGGGTATGATAAGTATAAACAGGAAGTGGGCATGTACTATAAACTTGGTTAAGTTGTCTAGGGTCGAATATACTATCGTACCCCATGTTAATCTCTGAACCCATATAAACTAGTTTCCAATTTGCACCCCATAATCAGGGTGATGTGATCCATTCAATGATGATCGGCTCCTACTCGCATAGTTACATGTGTCTTACGGCCCCCGATGTCTGTAGTTACCTATGCTGGTCCCACCATGGGGTGTATCAAGTCCCATAGTGGCAACCCGACACAACCTTAGAGTGCAAAGGTATGCTACTGGTGCCCAGTGCTTTATTTTTCTGCGCCAGAGTGCGTGCACGCCCGCACACCGTTAGAACCTACACTGCTACACCACCGCCGTCGTTTTGACCTCTTACAATCAGCCCAGTAATCGTGCCCCACCCTGCCTAGTTTCAGGGTATCCTGATACACCTTTTAGGGTTACTGCTGAAAAGGGTCCCCCGTTACTAGGTTTTCTATCTCTAGCCAACATGCTAAGTTGGTTAAGTGTTTCTAACCTAACCCCCACCAGTCCGTTTAGTTTAGCATGTTCCATTTTGATTAAGTCTTTAGTCCACTTAATCCTAACAATCCTGACTCAGCCTTAATTGTCTTATTAAGGCCCTGACCTCTCACATTAGACAGGTATTGTTGTGGCTGCCTGTTGCCGGTTGGTTCCGGGCAGTCTTACGCCACAACTCAGTCTAACCTCAGGTCCTTATTGGGCTCCATGTTTAACCTCTCACATTGGATAGGTATTGTTGTGACTACTGGACAGCCGGGCGGTTCCAGGCAGGTTTACATCACAACTCAATCCAACCTCGGGTTAAACACATCGTATTTTCTACATTTACATATTTTGTCATTCTTCTTTATTTCTTATATGTAAATATTTGCGGCCCATTATTAAGTTAATGGTGTAAAGGTTACACCAACCACGGGCCCAACCCATACTTGAACTTGGGCCCTTCTATTTTATATTTTCATTCATTAATTAATTTTAACCCAACATTATTTTCCCCCGTTTTACACGTCCGTTTATATATATTGGGCTTAGCCTTTTAAAGCCCAATTTAGCCATGCGAAAAGGGGAGGCTTATGGCGTATACACAAAGAGGGGAAGGTGAGCGCATGAACTTGCAATACGACGTTGGAAATACAAAATAGAAATTGGTGTACTTGCATAGTGGCAACATAGGTGACATGAATCAAAGCATGTGAACTTGCATAGGTTTAACTACATCATGAACCTATATTCTTATTTAGGCATAATGTCAAACATAAGCATGTCATAAATATTCCTAGCATAGGCATAGCATAATGTCAAACATAAGCATGGCATAAGTAAAGTTAAATTTGTTCATGGCATATATATAAACAAGTCATGTTCATAAGGTTCCTACATGTTTACAAAGGGGATACTTTGTTACTAACACACAAGCATAGTTCAACTTAATCATGGTTTAAGTCTAATCACATAACGATGGTATAAACATACTTATGCATAAAAATTCCTAATCATGGTGTTTGCTTTAAACTTGCAAAAAGGGATTTTTGAGTCTAACCTAGCCATGTCTCACATATGTCATCATATAATTCTTTTAAACAAGATAGACTTAATCATAGATTTCAATTATGCCAAATATAATTCATAGCCTAGCCATATTCATAAGTTTTGCAAAAGCATGACTTAATACATGGACTATAGTGTCAAAATTCCAACGTAGTTTCATATGAACTATAACAACCAAACTTGTCTCAATTACTTGCAAAATGATTTATGCACAAAAATATACATCATGATGGCATAATACCAAAGCCCAAACTTGCATAAATTTCACTCAACTATATACATGTAGCTTCAACATAGACTACATAATTTGCGCAATATTCCAAACGTATATTTGCATAGAACTACCGCATGTAGTTCTTTATAATGAATAACATAATTTTGCACAAATATGAATTACTTCCATTGCCACAATTCAAGCATACACATCAACACAGTTGTTTATTTATACCAAAGTAATACTCTACTTACAATGGTTGCGGCGAATTCTCTAATTAAGAGATATGATTCCTTTGTTGAATTGATTGGCTTTAGGTTGCTTGAATTGCTTTAGGCTTAGAACTTTCTCCCTAATCCTCTCTTTAGTTGGCGGCTACTCTTTGTCGTTCCTCAGCAACATGGCGGCTATGTTCTTAATTTGAATGAATAGATTAGGGTTTAGTCTAGGGTTGTTTATATAGAGGTTAGGAATTGATTAGGACCATTGATGTTGCTAGGATAGATCGTAGCCATTCATTAGGAAGAGAGACCAATAAAAACCCGCCACCTAGCCCTAATGACAAAGCAGACCACAGAAATTCGACCACACACCGACCTGGCCAGCCAGGTTGACTGGGCTTGACCAGGTCGATACCCCTGTCGACAGGGCTGTCGACAGCCCTGTCGACATGGGTAGCCCAGGTCGACAGCCCAGTCGACCTGGGTGGCCCAGGCGGGTGTTCTTCCACCCTGGCCCAATGGGCCCGATTTTAAATTATTATTTTATTCTGTTTGAATTTTAAATTTAATTCAAAATTTCCGAAGGCCATATCTTCTTCATACGGACTCCGTTTTTCGAAAACTCGGACTCTATTTCGCGTATTTTTCCGAGACGAACGCAATGGCGTATCCCGTTTCCCTTAGTTCTTTGATTTGAATTTGATTATACTTTAATTCATGAATTTCACAGTTATAGAATTTTCGGGGTGTTACATTCTCCCCCACTTAAAAGGATTTCGTCCCCGAAATCTTCAAGTTAGGAGGAATGTATATCCTAACATCCAATCATCCATCTACTCATTCATCAAACACGAGCATCCATTGTCCTTAAAAGACTTCTAATGCTTCATGATCATATGCGAAGTGTGTGTGTACATGTACTTATCTAATGCAAAATCAGGCGGTCTACTGATTCAGTTGACCTCCTTAATGCGAATTATGTAAGTGCCATGAATCCATTATGTATGCAAATTTTCCTATTCTTGATTCTACATGAGTGCACAATCATTCAATACAAATGCAACATCCACATGACAACACATTAAAGTTCAACCACATACGAAAGCAAACATATATGCATATGCAATATGAAGTGACTGAGCCGATCTAAAACCTAGATTGTGTGTGTATATGCAACCACGAGCAACCACTAGCAATCACTTGCAACCACTTGCAACCATCATACATAACATGTTTCAACTACATGTTTCCATCCAAAAAGATTCTACCTAAAAGATAAGGTCGAGGAAATATACCTAAAAAGATAGATAAAAGCGCAACTTAAGGAAAATGAAAGATCAAGGATGTACCCTCGAACAGAAAAGGGTAGGCTGTGGTTGTAACACGTATTTGACTTTATGAAATAAAAGTTTGTTGTTCTTCCGCTGTTTACAAATATGTGTTCTTATATCTGTCTTGTATATCTGTGACTTGTACTTATAAACCTCCACCAAAATTAGGGCATTCCCTTTGAGAGTGACCCTAACGGAGGTGGGGTGTTTCACTAGTCCTAACCACTTAATACCCAATAAGGTAGGCCAGCCACTTAATAACTTCTCAAGGCAGACCTACATCAAGCACACACACACATATACATATATATCCACACACACACACACACACACACACACACATATATATATATATACACACACACACACACACATATACACTAGACATCTCGCATTAAACTGACCATTTGTAGAAGCTGGATTTTCCGGGTGGATTTGGGCAGGCTTCTACTACAAGACTGCAAGTCGGGCTTAACCTTGCATCTTAGCGTACTAATTATAATGGCCCATGACACCTACACCTCTCACATCAACCAGTCATACTTGTAGTTGCTGGATATGCCAGTCGGTTCCGGGTAGACTTCTACTACAAGCAATGGTTAACCTCATGTCTGTGTGTCATTAATTCTAATAGAGCCATTAACCCACACACATATAAATTTCCTATGGGGACATTTAATTTCTATTACTGAATTTGAATGCATTTAGTACACAATTAATACACATTAATATTACGTTTAATTACACTATAAATATATAAATAAACATGCGTAAATTTAGCGCATGTGAATAACAACCTAATACATTTGAAATATCAATCCTAATAACCACAATTAAGTTATACAAGTTAATTTCCCAATTAACATAGTCCAAACATGCATATTCTCATTCAATTATAAAAAGGGAAATAACAACACATAAAAATAAAACTTGCAACCTAGGTTTGAATAATTATTTGAATAATTAAAGTATGGACAAGGTGTCATAATCCAATTATATATGCAAAACCTTAATTTTGGCATTGCTTCACTTTTTATCAGGTGAATCCGGCCAAAGTTAAGAATTTCACAACATCCAAAGCTAAATTTCATTTTCCAATAATGTAAACATAAATTTATCACTTTTGATTGACCATTTTCACAATAAATAAAATATAGTAATTAGAGGGTTTATAGTATTTTATATTCGTTTTGATCCGAATTCCATACAGGCATAAAAATTCAAATCCATACTATAAAGGACAGAAAATTGCAACTTATAAGATTTCCGCTCACATTGATTTTAAAAGGAAGAATAATAGGGTTTATGTAAAATTAGATCTAGATTCAGCCTTCAAAATAATCGTACTCTAATACTCCTAATATAATATATAAGAATTAAATATTAGAATCTCATATATATAACGCTAAATTCCATAATCTAAATCTATATGAATCTAGATGAGAAAGGCTACAATGGAAGTTAAAGGAATAGAAGAGAATCCTAACCTTTTCTAGAATTTAATAATGGCAGAAAGACAGTACGGAGGCGCAATATGAAATGAGAGGAAGGTTTAAAGTAAGGCTAGGGGATATATTTATAGTTGCAAGTGTGTGTATAGGTTGTTGGATTAGTTAGATTTAATCTGGACAGTTTATTGTTGCAAAATGATAAAAATATCCCTATAAAAGTACAACCTCACCACACTTCCCCAAGAGGGTGGTCGACCCCCTTTATAGAAGGGAGGTTGATCCCTATCCTATAGGGTGATCGAACCCCTTTTTAGGGTCAAACTAGGAGACTTTAAATCTCATGTAGCGTCGTTTTTATTAATTTTTTGATTTTTGGCTTTGATTTGTTTTCTTATGTTGATTATTCTTGTCCCCTTTGCAAGTGAATATATATACACAAATTCAAATCGTCAAGAAATATTCTTTTATTCCAATCTATAATTGATTATATTCTGGATTTATATTTAATCAATTTGAATTTCAAACCTTACGTGTAAATATTTATGCAAACTTGTTTTATTAATATCTTCTTCATACGGACTCCGTTTTCAGTAAATAAAATATGTAAATGGGTCAGAATCTCACCATAAACG
Source organism: Allium sativum (assembly GCA_030737875.1). NCBI lineage: Eukaryota > Viridiplantae > Streptophyta > Magnoliopsida > Asparagales > Amaryllidaceae > Allium > Allium sativum. The sequence continues at coordinate 669,099,668 of CM060909.1, read as the reverse complement.
TAATAGTAATATTTTTGTGTCCATTTCCTAATTATTAAAAATTCTATTTTTCAGCTCATTAATTTATTACTGGTTATTATTATTAAATTATTTATGTTTATTTGGGGCTTATTTTCTCCCCCTTAAAAGAGATTTCGCCCCGAAAACTTTTTGAAGGGGCAAAAAACACAACTCGCTCTAATAACCATGTTGTACACCCATGTTATTTTAAAAACATCCATAACTCATAGTGATTGTGTATTGCAGACTTGCTAAAGTGAGCTCAGTCCTAGCATGTACGTATAGTAAGTGATGTTGTATGTATACAAAGCATCCTTATATATATATTATATGGGTGCACAGTGCATTCATGTTGTAACCATCCCCTACCATCCAATCTAGCAACCACAATGCAACTAAAAAAGAAAATAAATAAAGGAAATAATTACCTGAGAAAAACTGTGGATAAGTTTGACTAATTTTCCCCTCGGTTTCCCAGATGCTTTTCAAAAGGTTATCTCCTAATTGAAATCAGACTAGGCGAATATGTTTGTTGCATAGTCATCTGATTCCATGCTCTATGATCTTTGCGATGGCATAGGGAACCCTAGACTCTAACTCGAAGCTTCCTAAGTCCCCAATATCATCTATCTCGAGTCTGATAGTGGAATCATGAAGGCATTTTCGAATAGGAGAAACACAAAAAACGTTATGGACTCCCTATATACACTCCGGAAGATCCATATAATAAATTAGTTTCCCAATCCATTTCGCGATCTTAAATGGGCCATTAAATACGGGAGCTAACTTCCCTTTCTTCCCAAACCAGTCTGTGTTTCTAAGAGGGGAAACTTTAAAAAAATACCCAATCTTCGATGCTAAATTCAAGTTCCTTCCTCCTTTTATCTGGGTATGATTTCTATCGGTCTTGGGCAACCTTCATCCTCTGCCGAATCAAAGCGATTTTCTCCATAGGATCATGGATAAGGTCTGGTCTGAGTAAAACCTTATTGGTAGTTTCCCACCAATAAGTAGGCAATTTGCATGATCACCCATACAATGCTTCATAAAGGGACATACCAATCGTCACTTGATAACTATTGTTATACGAAAACTCCACTAATGGAAAATGTTATTCCCAAGATCCTTCGATGTCGATGATGTAGGATATAAGCAGGCCCTCGAGAACTCCATTGAATCTCTCTATTTGGACTATTGGTTTGTTGGTGATTGGCTGTACTCAAACTCAGTGTTATCCCTAAGGCTGCTTGTAGGCTCCTCCAAAATTCACTAGTAAACAAAGGGTCTCTATCACTAACTTTGCTAGTCAGGACTCCATGCAATCTAACTATCTCCTTGACATAAAACTGGGATAACAAAGCAACGGTCCTATTCTTATTGAATGGGATAAAATGGGCACTCTTCGTCAATCGATCCACAACGATGCAAATGGATTCATTTCCCTTCTGACTCGTTGGAAGCCTATCAATAATCCATCGAAATGTGTTATCATTTCCAAGTGGTAATCTCTAGGGGTAACAACAACCCTCTAGGCTTACCTTGCTCAGCCTTATTCTTTTAAGAAGTCAAACATCTAGCTACAAACTTGGTAACATCCTTCTTCATTCCTTCACAGTAAAGACTTCTTCTCATATCCCTAAACATTTTATCTCCTTCAGGGTGTATGGTCATCCTCGACCGATGACACTCCTCTAGAACTTCCCTTCTAACGTCTCCATTTTTAGGGACATAAAGTCGATTTTTCCTTCTCAAACTACCACTACTATCAATAGAATATCCATCCAAGTTAGAAAAAGGTTCTCCCTTGGAAATATTTTCCTTTAGCGTCCTCAAATCATCCTCAATACTTTGCTCGCTCTTAATTCTTTTTACAAAAACCGGGCTTATGAGACGACCCGATTTCCCGTTCTCACGGAAACAAGGTTATCTTTTGGAATATAACACAGAAACAGATAATAGCAGAACAGAATTAAATAAATACACCAGAATGAACAACAAAATATACTGGATAAAAGTAATCATCAGAGTTACACAGTATACAGGATCTTACTTAGTACAAATATAGTTCAGCTATACATAAATGTCTACAGCGGAAATAAACAAAATATGTACAATAGGAGCTGAACAGCATAAAAAGGAATAAATGATAGAATCCATCTTCAGCTCCAGCTATCCAGAAAGAACCAGCTAAAGCTGAATACAAGGCTGCCCGTGGAAAAAGGGGCACCCGAGTTTGAGAGTGAAACAAACTACGAGTCAGTCATGGGACTGGTATGAGAAATCCACTCAACACATATATATAATTGGCTAATCTCAGGACCACGCCACTTTCGTGGAACGGGTTTACTCCATTGGATTGCCAGTGCTTTAAAACAAATCTTTCTTTTAAACATCGATATGCTTTTTATACAAATGAAGCCATTATAAGACTCAGTTCCCATCACACAATGCAACGCAAACCGGAGGATAGAGTTTTACCTTATAATGGCCAAAATATGATTGATACGAATAAAACAAAGGCATTTGATATTATTGCTAGTGTTTATATGCTTTGAAAACAATTTCAAATCATAACTATCAATCATAGACGGCATGGGTACCATATATCATGTCGCCATATATATATACAATCAAAACCGCACGATCACGTATTTGGAAATTGGATTTCCGTCATGAACCAAGGCAAAAGATAGTCCTTACCGAATTCGAGACTGTCTAGCCCGAGTCTCAGGTATAGCCGCAACCATACCCTGGATCGTCAGGGCCGGTCCACACGAAGTGGATTATAATGCCTGAACAATGCGTTTCTCCACCCTTTGGGGTGTAAATGAGCCAACGAATGACTCCATCGGACCCGGATCGTCCGATCAAACCGAGGCGCCTCGCAACAGCAACAACCACATAGGTGAAAAGTATATAAATGTCAGGGCTGGTAGGTCACTGACACCACCCTAGCTAGAAAGAAAACGCACGTCCCCCCTGATGTCCTTCTCCCGTTTTAGGTTCATACCGGGGTGTGAGGCTCGCGAATTCACGTTATACACAAAGCTACGCCACACAGGCGGTGCTTTGATCATCACCACAAGACTTTGCTTTTCAACAGAAGCCCTGATCACTGCATCTTAGCATGCCACACAGGCAATTCACACCGTGCAACCGATGGCTATCAATCACACAGGGCAAATTCCAATGTCGGACACACAGTCCATTTACAAGTCCGTTCTGGGTCTGAACGAAACCGGAGGCACTAAATACCTCGCAAACCCTTCGATCACCACTCACGTCTGAACGATCACCACTCATTATCCATATTTCGGGATGCCTCCCAATCAGGACCTCGGTTACCATCCAAACGAGGTGAAGATCTCCGGTCTTCGACCATCGTCTTCATCTTCGAATTTCAATCGTCGGTCAATTATTCGAAATGAGAATTAACTCGGCCTTTTCAAATAATTCACGTATATTTAGAATTTCAAATCGATTCATTTCAATGGTTAAATTATTCGACAACACCAATCTTGTTCTTTTATGTAATTTTCACACCAAATACATTCAACCATCAAAAGCCACACAAATCGAGCAAATTCAGTTTATTTCCCTTCCATATCGTTTATAATATTTTATAACGATTTATCGCTATTTTTATTTATTTTTAAATAGCTAATATATCCAAAACGACGTTTCGGGCCATAAGGCGGCCGTGGCGCTGTTTTTCTTCAGATTTGATTTACACATATCTGAAAATCTAACCGTTGGATCTTCACAAAATTTACATCATTAGAAAGGTCTTTTCAAAACGAACCCAACGGTTCCAGTTTCGGGAAAATCCGACGGTCGGATCTCCCGGTACAATCGTTTGAAGTTTCGATTTCAAAATACGAACTGCAGCGTCGTTATTCGATTAAATATAATTATATTTATATATATAAATAAATATAATCGTTTCTGGCGCAGTTTTTCTTCAGATTTGAATTAAACATTCCAGACAATCCAACCGTTGGATTTTTACAAGGTTGGTGCCGTTGGAAAGATTATTCCAAGGCGAACCCGACGGTTGAGGTCTCGGGAAAATCCAGTGGTCGGATTTCCCGCACTAGTCGTTTGAAATCACGGTTTCGAAATACGAACTGCACGGCTTCGTTTCGTTTTAATTTTATTTATATTTATATAGTTATATAAATATAGTTCATTCAATGATTTCTATATCGTTTTCACTTCAAATATTTTTCTAACACCGTAAATTTTGGAAAAATTTCGCCATAACCTCCCCTGCACCGGGAGCATCGGGAAATCGCAAATAGCGTTCCCGGTCCTTCTAATCTCAAAAAGAAAAAGAAGAAGCCAAGCGGCTAGCCAACAGGCTCAAAATCATCACCCAAACAAATCAGTAAATGTGTACCTATTTGTCGGGCACAAAATTTTATTCCTCTTCTCTAGCCCCTTTGCTATAACCTGTTCAATGAATATGCATATACATATATATACAGTTCTTATCATTTATCCTTTTCTATCCAACTTCATATTTGATTTCTGTTTGGTTTAAAGACACCATTTATTCTAATGTTACATACATAGGTGCAAATCATTTCATTAGCTAATTAATGAATATTTCATCTCATATATGTTTATTTTGAACAAGTGGCTATTTTTAACACTTCACATTTCAACGATTTATGCATACAATAAAAATGCGATTTTTATTGTAAAACGATTCATTTCAAAACACTATTTTTCTATATAGTTCATATAGGTGACAAAATAGGATTTTTTTTCATAAAAAAATTTATTTCAAAATATGAATACCATTCAACACATGAATTTCTAAACAACGAATGAATATCAATTCAACACATGAATGTTTTCTATGGTTTTTATATATAGATAAAAATGTGATTTTTATTATCGAACAATTTATTTCAAAATATGAATACCATTCAACACATGAATTTCTAAACAACGAATGAATATCAATTCAACACATGAATGTTTTCAATAGTTTTTATATATAGATAAAAATGTGATTTTTATTATCGAACAATTTATTTCAAAATATGAATACCATTCAACACATGAATTTCTAAACAACGAATGAATATCAATTCAACACATGAATGTTTTCAATAGTTTTTATATATAGATAAAAATGTGATTTTTATTATCGAACAATTTATTTCAAAATATGAATACCATTCAACACATGAATTTCTAAACAACGAATGAATATCAATTCAACACATGAATGTTTTCAATAGTTTTTATATATAGATAAAAATGTGATTTTTATTATCGAACAATTTATTTCAAAATATGAATACCATTCAACACATGAATTTCTAAACAACGAATGAATATCAATTCAACACATGAATGTTTTCTATACAATGAATAAATATAGTTTAAGCATATGAAAATAATTCAAACACACAAATATTATTCAAAATTTCGGCAGCATAACGGCAGGGTAGTTACACCGGCACCGTCCCTAGTACGGCTCCTCGCTCTACCTTAAAACCTCGCGGTTTTTGACAATGGGGTTCATGCATCTAGTTCGCACGCAGGCGGCATGTATATATTTATTTCATTTCCACAAAATAATCCTAAGTGGTTTCAACCAAATATTTCACAACCACCAATGGGTATTTTTCAACCACAATCAACCAATATCAATCACAAACAATCCCAAACAATCATTCGCTATCAATCAAATTTCCACAACAATTTCAACCAATAAATATCGTCCATGGTTTGTGGACGAGGGGCGTATATATATATATATATATATATATATATATATATATATATATATATATTTATAGATAGCAATTCACTTTCATTTCACACATTTATAATATTTTTAAAACAGAAATCTCACCAATAGCTATCCAACTGCACGACTCTTCCTTTATAGAAATCTTCGCCTTTTGTCGCTTTCGCCCGTATTCTCTACACATGTAAAAATCGAATTTTTACGATGTTATTCAATATATAAAAATATGATTTTTACTTGGACTTTCAATATATAAAAATATGATTTTTCTTTGACTTTCAAAATAAAAATATGATTTTTAATTTTTAAAGAAATCAGTTTTCAATACCTTTTAAAAATCAACATCAGTTTTTACTCTTTTTTAAAAAAACCAAATCAGTTTTAATTTCTATTTTTTTTTAAAAAAAATCAGTTTTTAATTTTTAAAACAAATCAGTTTAAAAATCTTTATAAAATCAGTTTTAAAAATGCTTATAAAATCAGTTTTAAAAATGCTTATAAAATCAGTTTATTTTTAAAACAAATTTAGTTTTTATTTTTAAAAATTTCAGTTTTTAACTTTTAAAAATTTCAGTTTTTAACTTTATAAAAAAATCAGTTTTTAACTTTATAAATAAATCAGTTTTTACTTTATAAATAAATCAGTTTTTAACTCTATACAAAAATCAGTTTAAAAATCTGTTTTAAAACTTTTTTTTTAAACTCTAAAATAAACAGTTTTTAAATCCCTAAAAATAAAATAATAAAACAACAAAAACTTACGGGGGGGGGGGGGGGGGGGGGGTTTCTGTAGTTCGTCGGAGTCTTCTCGAGGGCGGCGGCGCTAGGGCTTCGAACGAGGGAGGCGCTTCAAGCCTCGAACGGAGAGGCGATGGCTTCTGGGTTCGAACGCGATGGCTTCGATCGAATGGGGGGAGCGACTACGTCGCGAGGTGGGGGTTCGACAGCTCTTGGCGGTGGCGTCGATCTCCAGGGGCGTCGAGACGAGGGGGGCCAGGTCGATTGATTTAGGTTTTTTTTTTATTTTGTTTTCTGATAACTGAATCGGGGGGGGGGGGGGACCAATGAAGATAAAAGGGGGGAAGAGAAAATTATATTTTATTTTTTATTTTATTTAATTATTTATATTTTGCAAAAAGGTTGACTTTTACATACGACCTCGAAACGAGGCCCACCGCCTGTCGTCCATAGCGTTTTACCCCCATTCCGAACACAATGGGATATGTATCGCAAGCCGATTCGATTGTTACAATCAGTTTCCTTTTGAATTTTCATTTAAATCTCTATATTGAATTTTAAACGCATATTTCAAATTACCGGGGTCACATACTAACTAGAAAAATTCCAGAAAAATATTTTCTAGCTTCGTATCGTCGATACGGTCCTAACAAAACTAGTTTCGTCGAATTCTGAGACCGTTTGAAAAATGGCCAATTTCCAGTCGATTAAAATCAACGGAAACTGGTCAAACGCGTTTTCCCTTGCCACACTCACATATTGATTCGAAAAATTATGAAATTGGGAATCTAACAATAACCTGACACTGCGGATCTAACAAAAGTGGTTTCGTCGAAATCGAAGGTCATTTGCAAAATGTCCATTTTTAAGGGCCTGAATTCCATTATTTTTGGTTTCACTAAAATCCGGATTGTTTTGCACCCGGTATATTCAATTGAAGTTTGAAATCGAGTTATCGAACTACCACACTATTTTCAATTCTATATATAATTATAATTAATTATATTCGTTTTCACATGTCGATTTAACTCAGTTTTCATCGCCATTATTTAAAATATTTATTTTAAATATTTAAAATCCATTATTTTAGCCAATTTAAAAATTTTAAATTGGTTCAGATTTTCTGGGTCGTTACAATCTCCCCCACTTAAAACTTTTCGTTCCCGAAAAGGAATAAAGTCGAAAGTGGTTTGATAAATCTACGATCACAAAATACAACAACCAATTTGTTTTTAAAATTCAGAGTATAGAATAAATAGTGCACATCCATGGGAAGAAAATAGCAACAGAATAGAGAATTAAATGGTAATGCAAAGTATGATAAATGTACCTTGCACCAGAGTCAATCAGAGATATCTACTCGGCATCTAGGATAAGCTTTCTGAATGCTCTCCTCAGTTTCCCAAGTACAATCTCGCGGATCTCCACTCCATTGCACTTTGACTAAGTGAACCTTCTTGTTTCTCATCTCTTTAGTTTCTTTGCCGATGATCTTTAGCGGCTCTCGCCTCACAGCTAATTCTGGAGTAATTTCAATGTCCTGCTGAGCTGCTTCTTCCACGATCAAATCTGGATCATGAACATGCTTTCGAAGTTGAGATATATGAAATACATCATGCACTCCAGGCAACCAGTCAGGCAGTTTGACCCTATAAGCGAGAGTTCCAATCCGTTCCAGAATAGGAAACGGACCAATAAATTTAGGCGCTAACTTTCCAGTTTTACCGAACCGGATAACTCCTCTCATCGGCGATACTTTCAAATATACATAGTCGCCAACTTCAAAGGATATATCTCTTCTTCTTCTATCGGCATAGCTCTTTTGTCGGCATTGAGCGGCGAGTAATTTCTTCTTAATAAAATCGACTTTGTCGGCAGCTTCTCGGATCATATCAGGACCCAACACAAGTCTATTTCCTGGCTCGACCCAACAAGCAGGAGATCGGCACGGTCTACCATACAATGCTTCGAATGGCGACATTGTCAGACTCGCCTGGTAGCTGTTGTTATAAGAGAATTCAGCCAAATGCAGATGGTCTTCCCATGATCCACCGAAGTCTAGAATACAAGCCCGCAATAGATCTTCTAGAATGCGATTCACCCTCTCAGTCTGACCGTCTGTCTGAGGATGATAAGCGGTGCTTAGGTTTAACTTCGTTCCCAGCTCGACTTGAAATGCTTCCCAGAATTTGCTAGTGAATATTGTATCCCTATCACTGACTATACTGAGTGGCACTCCATGTAGTCTAACTATTTCCCTGAAGTATATCTGCGCCAGACTCTGAGCGGTTCTATTTGATTTGACAGGTATAAAATGGGCGGTCTTCGTGAAACGATCTACGATCACCCAAATACTGTCATTCCCTTTTCTGGTTCTGGGCAGACCATCAATGAAATCCATAGAAATATGCTCCCACTTCCAACCAGGAACTTCCAGTGGTTGTAATAATCCAGCCAATTTCTGTTGGTCACTCTTTACTAGCTGGCAAGTAGGGCATCGACTAACATATAAGGAAATGTCCCTTTTCATCGACTTCCACCAGAAAGTGCGTTTGATGTCATTATACATTTTGCTTACTCCCGGATGGATACTGAGTTTTGACTTGTGGCATTCATCCAATACTTCCTTTCGAAGTTCAGGAATGTTAGGAACGCATATTCGACCTTTGAGCCTTAGAATCCCCTCATTATCAACTTGAAAACTCGAGGGTTCGCCTTGTTGAATTATACCTTCGATCTTCTGAATGAAGTGATCATCCTCCTGAAGAGCAGATATCTTATCTAGCAATGAAGTCGTGATAATAAAACTGGCGATCATTACATTCTTTCTGCTTAATGCATCAGCCACGACATTGGCTTTTCCTGGAGTATATATAATTTCAAAGTCATATGCTGCTAGAAACTCCAGCCAACGTTGTTGCCTCAGGTTTAAATCCTTCTGAGTGAACAGATACTTTAACGACTTGTGATCAGTAAACAGTTCAAATCTCTCGCCCAGAAGATAGTGTCTCCAGATTTTCAAAGAGAATATGATAGCCAATAACTCAAGATCATGAGTTACATAGTTTTTCTCGTGCGGTTTCAGTTGACGGCTAGCATAAGCAATCACTTGGCCCCTTTGCATCAACACTGCACCAAGGCTTTCTCTAGACGCATCAGTCCAGACTTTTAAATCTTGGTTGCCATCGATGATGGTTAACACTGGAGCTGTAGTTAATCTCAACTTTAGCTCTTCGAAAGCTTCCTCACTCTCTTGAGTCCATTTGAATTTAGAATGCTTCTTTGTAAGCTTTGTTAAGTGGCCAGATATCTTAGAAAAGTCTTTAACGAACTTCCGATAATAGCTAGCCAATCCAAGAAAACTACGGACTTCAGTGGGAGTACTGGGCTGTTTCCAATTCTGAATAGCTGTGATTTTGCTTGGGTCCACTGCAATTCCTTCTTTTGATACGACGTGGCCCAGAAATTTCACTTCATCTTGCCAGAATATACACTTGGAAAACTTTTCTTTCAATACATTTCTCCTGAGGATTTCTAACACTTGTTCCAGATGCTTTTCATGTTCGGCCTTTGATTTAGAGAAGATTAGAATATCATCAATAAAAACCAGAACAAATTTATTCAAAACCCCTCTGAATACTCTGTTCATCAGATCGACGAAGTAAGTTGGAGCGTTACATAAGCCGAACGGCATTACTAACCACTCGTAGAATAGGCCGGGACCTCTGAACGCTGTCATTGGAACACACTCTTCGGCAATTCGAAGTTGATGGAAACCTGTAGCTAGGTCCATTCGTGAAAATACTTGTGCTCCATTTAATCGATCCAACAAATCATCAATCCGCGGCAATGGATATTTGTTCTTTATGGTCTGCTTGTTCAAATCACGATAATCCACACATAGCCGTAGAGTACCGTCAGATTTTGGGACAAATACCACGGCTGCACCACAATCAAAGAAACTAGGCCTGATCAGACCTTTCCATACGAGCTGTCGTGTTTGATTGTCTAATTCCTCTTTTTCTTTCAAGGACATTCTTCGAATAGCGTGAACTACCGGCCTTGCATTGGGAATTAAAGCAATTTTGAAATCTATTTCTCTCTGCGGAGGTAAGCGAACAACTTCTTCGAACACATCCGCATAGTTCTTGACGACAGGAATATCTTTAATGAGGTCAGGAATATTCTCAGTGATCTCAGGGATATTTTCTATTTGGGCTAGAGAAACATTCAAAGCTGCCCAGAAGGTCTTTTCTATTAGCATTCTGACCTTCACAGGGAATGGTTATATAACTCCCGGACTTGATCTTAGCTCTAACAACTCTCTCGGCGCATCTAACCTCTGCTTCATATTTGGTTAGCCAATCCAATCCCAGAATAAGATCGAATTCATCAAAATTCATGACTACAGAGATAATAGGGAATTTATAGCAAGAAAAGGAGACAGGTACTGCACAAATCCAACTGAGACTGATAGAACCCCCGACCGGATTCTGGACAGTCATTGGTTCCTTAAGCTTTCTCAAGTTTAAATCAAGTTTCTTAGCGGCACTCTTTGAAATAAAGCTTCGCGATGCACCTGTGTCAAACAGTACTTTAACTGGAATGTTTTTGACAGTAAGCGTTCCTTCTAAAACATCAGCCCTTTCTTGACTTGCTGAGGGATCAGAAGTTTCTGCCAATTCATTCACCTGAACTTCTTTGGTCATTTTTAACAGCCGGCAATCTTGCTTTACATGACCAAACTGATGGCATTGATTACATCTTTTACTTTCCCGGAGCTTCTTGCCGGATTTAAACCGACCCTCCTTATGTTTCTTCGAGGATTTACACTTCCTGGTCAGATGCCCCTGTTTATTGCAGTTAGAGCACGTGGCAGTTGTTACGGGTTCCTTCTTAGATTTATCCCTTTTTCTCTTGGCATTGGGCTTCTTACTGACCTCAGACCTCGTACTGGTTTCAGGAATATCAGTTTCCGACTCTTCTTTGTCACTACCACAGACTTCTTCTTCGTGGCGCAACATTCCTTTCTTATGGAGACCTTCATACTGATAGGCCATATATATCATTTCAGAAAAAGGAAGCTTCACATGCCCCAATACTTTATTCTAGTATTTCCTTTGAAGCCCGTGAATAAATCTCATATTTTTCCTCTTCGGATTTTGAATTAGATGAGGAGCGAAGTGAGAAAGTTCATTAAATTTCTTATGATATTCGGGAATGGTCATATCGCCTTGAATTAGATAGGAAAATTCATCACATAATCTTTCAGTTGCTTCGGGAGGAGTAAATCTTTCCAGGAAAATCACTTTGAATCTGTCCCAGGTGATATCACCTTCTGGATTATCTTTAATAATTGAATCCCACCAAAACAAAGCTTCTTCTTTGAGTGCCCAAGACGCCAGTAATCTTTTCTGATCGTCTCTCAGTTTTAAACCCTCAAATATTTTCTCTGCAGAACGAATCCAAGCTTGTGTTTCCATAATGGACTCCTTGCCTAAGAATGGCGATCCACCAAGATTTCGAAATCTCTTGAATAGAACTTCTATATCGGATTCTGGCTGTGGGAGCACAACTGGCTCATTAGCTGGTCGAGCCATACGATTATTTCTTCTGTACCTGGCACTCATTTTCTAGTTCTTCTGCAAATGGCAGATCAAGTGTCAGGTCACAGAAAAGGTATTTTAAAATATAGAAACATATACTTCAAATGTAAATGTGTCTATCGAGGTGTAATTTCTTTCTGCTTTACTCATACTAGGATATTACTGATCCTATCTGTATTGAGTTACCCGTCCTAGAACACTACTGGTTCTATTTCTGACGAGTTTGTTCAAATGTTATATTCCAGAACTAAGCTTAACCAAAGCTCTGATACCACGTTGAGACGACCCGATTTCCCGTTCTCACGGAAACAAGGTTATCTTTTGGAATATAACACAGAAACAGATAATAGCAGAACAGAATTAAATAAATACACCAGAATGAACAACAAAATATACTGGATAAAAGTAATCATCAGAGTTACACAGTATACAGGATCTTACTTAGTACAAATATAGTTCAGCTATACATAAATGTCTACAGCGGAAATAAACAAAATATGTACAATAGGAGCTGAACAGCATAAAAAGGAATAAATGATAGAATCCATCTTCAGCTCCAGCTATCCAGAAAGAACCAGCTAAAGCTGAATACAAGGCTGCCCGTGGAAAAAGGGGCACCCGAGTTTGAGAGTGAAACAAACTACGAGTCAGTCATGGGACTGGTATGAGAAATCCACTCAACACATATATATAATTGGCTAATCTCAGGACCACGCCACTTTCGTGGAACGGGTTTACTCCATTGGATTGCCAGTGCTTTAAAACAAATCTTTCTTTTAAACATCGATATGCTTTTTATACAAATGAAGCCATTATAAGACTCAGTTCCCATCACACAATGCAACGCAAACCGGAGGATAGAGTTTTACCTTATAATGGCCAAAATATGATTGATACGAATAAAACAAAGGCATTTGATATTATTGCTAGTGTTTATATGCTTTGAAAACAATTTCAAATCATAACTATCAATCATAGACGGCATGGGTACCATATATCATGTCGCCATATATATATACAATCAAAACCGCACGATCACGTATTTGGAAATTGGATTTCCGTCATGAACCAAGGCAAAAGATAGTCCTTACCGAATTCGAGACTGTCTAGCCCGAGTCTCAGGTATAGCCGCAACCATACCCTGGATCGTCAGGGCCGGTCCACACGAAGTGGATTATAATGCCTGAACAATGCGTTTCTCCACCCTTTGGGGTGTAAATGAGCCAACGAATGACTCCATCGGACCCGGATCGTCCGATCAAACCGAGGCGCCTCGCAACAGCAACAACCACATAGGTGAAAAGTATATAAATGTCAGGGCTGGTAGGTCACTGACACCACCCTAGCTAGAAAGAAAACGCACGTCCCCCCTGATGTCCTTCTCCCGTTTTAGGTTCATACCGGGGTGTGAGGCTCGCGAATTCACGTTATACACAAAGCTACGCCACACAGGCGGTGCTTTGATCATCACCACAAGACTTTGCTTTTCAACAGAAGCCCTGATCACTGCATCTTAGCATGCCACACAGGCAATTCACACCGTGCAACCGATGGCTATCAATCACACAGGGCAAATTCCAATGTCGGACACACAGTCCATTTACAAGTCCGTTCTGGGTCTGAACGAAACCGGAGGCACTAAATACCTCGCAAACCCTTCGATCACCACTCACGTCTGAACGATCACCACTCATTATCCATATTTCGGGATGCCTCCCAATCAGGACCTCGGTTACCATCCAAACGAGGTGAAGATCTCCGGTCTTCGACCATCGTCTTCATCTTCGAATTTCAATCGTCGGTCAATTATTCGAAATGAGAATTAACTCGGCCTTTTCAAATAATTCACGTATATTTAGAATTTCAAATCGATTCATTTCAATGGTTAAATTATTCGACAACACCAATCTTGTTCTTTTATGTAATTTTCACACCAAATACATTCAACCATCAAAAGCCACACAAATCGAGCAAATTCAGTTTATTTCCCTTCCATATCGTTTATAATATTTTATAACGATTTATCGCTATTTTTATTTATTTTTAAATAGCTAATATATCCAAAACGACGTTTCGGGCCATAAGGCGGCCGTGGCGCTGTTTTTCTTCAGATTTGATTTACACATATCTGAAAATCTAACCGTTGGATCTTCACAAAATTTACATCATTAGAAAGGTCTTTTCAAAACGAACCCAACGGTTCCAGTTTCGGGAAAATCCGACGGTCGGATCTCCCGGTACAATCGTTTGAAGTTTCGATTTCAAAATACGAACTGCAGCGTCGTTATTCGATTAAATATAATTATATTTATATATATAAATAAATATAATCGTTTCTGGCGCTGTTTTTCTTCAGATTTGAATTAAACATTCCAGACAATCCAACCGTTGGATTTTTACAAGGTTGGTGCCGTTGGAAAGATTATTCCAAGGCGAACCCGACGGTTGAGGTTTCGGGAAAATCCAGTGGTCGGATTTCCCGCACGAGTCGTTTGAAATCACGGTTTCGAAATATGAATTGCACGGCTTCGTTTCGTTTTAATTTTATTTATATTTATATAGTTATATAAATATAGTTCATTCAATGATTTCTATATCGTTTTCACTTCAAATATTTTTCTAACACCGTAAATTTTGGAAAAATTTCGCCATAACCTCCCCTGCACCGGGAGCATCGGGAAATCGCAAATAGCGTTCCCGGTCCTTCTAATCTCAAAAAGAAAAAGAAGAAGCCAAGCGGCTAGCCAACAGGCTCAAAATCATCACCCAAACAAATCAGTAAATGTGTACCTATTTGTCGGGCACAAAATTTTATTCCTCTTCTCTAGCCCCTTTGCTATAACCTGTTCAATGAATATGCATATACATATATATACAGTTCTTATCATTTATCCTTTTCTATCCAACTTCATATTTGATTTCTGTTTGGTTTAAAGACACCATTTATTCTAATGTTACATACATAGGTGCAAATCATTTCATTAGCTAATTAATGAATATTTCATCTCATATATGTTTATTTTGAACAAGTGGCTATTTTTAACACTTCACATTTCAACGATTTATGCATACAATAAAAATGCGATTTTTATTGTAAAACGATTCATTTCAAAACACTATTTTTCTATATAGTTCATATAGGTGACAAAATAGGATTTTTTTTCATAAAACAATTTATTTCAAAATATGAATACCATTCAACACATGAATTTCTAAACAATGAATGAATATCAATTCAACACATGAATGTTTTCTATGGTTTTTATATATAGATAAAAATGTGATTTTTATTATCGAACAATTTATTTCAAAATATGAATACCATTCAACACATGAATTTCTAAACAACGAATGAATATCAATTCAACACATGAATGTTTTCAATAGTTTTTATATATAGATAAAAATGTGATTTTTATTATCGAACAATTTATTTCAAAATATGAATACCATTCAACACATGAATTTCTAAACAACGAATGAATATCAATTCAACACATGAATGTTTTCAATAGTTTTTATATATAGATAAAAATGTGATTTTTATTATCGAACAATTTATTTCAAAATATGAATACCATTCAACACATGAATTTCTAAACAACGAATGAATATCAATTCAACACATGAATGTTTTCAATAGTTTTTATATATAGATAAAAATGTGATTTTTATTATCGAACAATTTATTTCAAAATATGAATACCATTCAACACATGAATTTCTAAACAACGAATGAATATCAATTCAACACATGAATGTTTTCTATACAATGAATAAATATAGTTTAAGCATATGAAAATAATTCAAACACACAAATATTATTCAAAATTTCCGCAGCATAACGGCAGGGTAGTTACACCGGCACCGTCCCTAGTACGGCTCCTCGCTCTACCTTAAAACCTCGCGGTTTTTGACAATGGGGTTCATGCATCTAGTTCGCACGCAGGCGGCATGTATATATTTATTTCATTTCCACAAACTAATCCTAAGTGGTTTCAACCAAATATTTCACAACCACCAATGGGTATTTTTCAACCACAATCAACCAATATCAATCACAAACAATCCCAAACAATCATTCGCTATCAATCAAATTTCCATAACAATTTCAACCAATAAATATCGTCCATGGTTTGTGGACGAGGGGCGTATATATATATATATAGATATATATTTATAGATAGCAATTCACTTTCATTTCACACATATATAATATTTTTAAAACAGAAATCTCACCAATAGCTATCCAACTGCACGACTCTTCCTTTATAGAAATCTTCGCCTTTTGTCGCTTTCGCCCGTATTCTCTACACATGTAAAAATCGAATTTTTACGATGTTATTCAATATATAAAATTATGATTTTTACTTCGACTTTCAATATATAAAAATATGATTTTTCTTTGACTTTCAAAATAAAAATATGATTTTTAATTTTTAAAGAAATCATTTTTCAATACCTTTTAAAAATCAACATCAGTTTTTACTCTTTTTAAAAAAAACCAAATCAGTTTTAATTTCTATTTTTTTTTTAAAAAAATCAGTTTTTAATTTTTAAAACAAATCAGTTTAAAAATCTTTATAAAATCAGTTTTAAAAATGCTTATAAAATCAGTTTTAAAAATGCTTATAAAATCAGTTTATTTTTAAAACAAATTTAGTTTTTATTTTTAAAAATTTCAGTTTTTAACTTTTAAAAATTTCAGTTTTTAACTTTATAAAAAAATCAGTTTTTAACTTTATAAATAAATCAGTTTTTACTTTATAAATAAATCAGTTTTTAACTCTATAAAAAAATCAGTTTAAAAATCTGTTTTAAAACTTTTTTTTTAAAACTCTAAAATAAACAGTTTTTAAATCCCTAAAAATAAAATAATAAAACAACAAAAACTTACGGGGGGGGGGGGGGTTTCTGTAGTTCGTCGGAGTCTTCTCGAGGGCGGCGGCGCTAGGGCTTCGAACGAGGGAGGCGCTTCAAGCCTCGAACGGAGAGGCGATGGCTTCTGGGTTCGAACGCGATGGCTTCGATCGAATGGGGGGAGCGACTACGTCGCGAGGTGGGGGTTCGACAGCTCTTGGCGGTGGCGTCGATCTCCAGGGGCGTCGAGACGAGGGGGGGCCAGGTCGATTGATTTAGGTTTTTTCTTTTTCTTTTTTTTTTTTATTTTGTTTTCTGATAACTGAATCGGGGGGGGGGGGGGGGACCAATGAAGATAAAAGGGGGGAAGAGAAAATTATATTTTATTTAATTATTTATATTTTGCAAAAAGGTTGACTTTTACATACGACCTCGAAACGAGGCCCACCGCCTGTCGTCCATAGCGTTTTACCCCCATTCCGAACACAATGGGATATGTATCGCAAGCCGATTCGATTGTTACAATCAGTTTCCTTTTGAATTTTCATTTAAATCTCTATATTGAATTTTAAACGCACATTTCAAATTACCGGGGTCACATACTAACTAGAAAAATTCCAGAAAAATATTTTCTAGCTTCGTATCGTCGATACGGTCCTAACAAAACTAGTTTCGTCGAATTCTGAGACCGTTTGAAAAATGGCCAATTTCCAGTCGATTAAAATCAACGGAAACTGGTCAAACGCGTTTTCCCTTGCCACGCTCACATATTGATTCGAAAAATTATGAAATTTGGAATCTAACAATAACCTGACACTGCGGATCTAACAAAAGTGGTTTCGTCGAAATCCGAGGTCATTTGCAAAATGTCCATTTTTAAGGGCCTGAATTCCATTATTTTTGTTTTCACTAAAATCCGGATTGTTTTGCACCCGGTATATTCAATTGAAGTTTGAAATCGAGTTATCGAACTACCACACTATTTTCAATTCTATATATAATTATAATTAATTATATTCGTTTTCACATGTCGATTTAACTCAGTTTTCATCGCCATTATTTAAAATATTTATTTTAAATATTTAAAATCCATTATTTTAGCCAATTTAAAAATTTTAAATTGGTTCAGATTTTCTGGGTCGTTACAGCTTACTTCCATAACTCCGAGGAATCCTTGAGTTGCTTCAAATGGTGGCTGCAAATTGAAACTCGAAAGAAACTCCAAATTCTTCCACTCGGTAATTACACTTAGGGTAGCATGTCTCCAACCTAAAGCGTCGACAACGACATTACCTTTCCTACGGTTATATAGAATAGCAAAGTCGAGTGATGGTAGGTATTCCATCCACCGCTTTTGATGAAGTTTCAAATCTCGCGGAGAAAACAAATATCTAAGAGACTTGTCGTCGGTAAAGAGCTCAATCTTTTCTCCTAAAAGGTAGCATCTCCACATCTTTAGGGAAAAAACCACAACTGCCAATCCTAAATCATGGATAGGGTACCTCTTCTTATCGTTTAAGTTGTCTACTTGTGTAGGCAAATACTTTAGCTTCTTGCATGAGTATCGCTCCGAAACCAGTCCCACAAGCATCGGTGAAAACTGTGAACATCTTCATCCCATCTAGAATAATAAGGATAGGTGCGCTCATGAGAGATTCCATCAACCTTTCGAAAGCAATCTCGAACTTCTCACTCCATAAAAACTCAAGATTCTTTTTCATTAACCGGGTTAAAGGGATTACAATCCTCGCGAAGCCCTTAATAAATTTCCTGTAGTAGTCCATTAATCCATGAAAAATTCTAACCTTCGTTGCATCATGGGTAACCTCCTCTCTTGATCAACCTCTACCTTAGAGGGATCTACAATCAATCCTTCTCCTAAAATGATGTGTCCAAGAAATTTGACTTTTTTCTTCCAAAAGTGACATTTAGAAAACTTCGCCTTAAGTTGGTATATCCTTGGAATTCCTAGGACCTTTCTCAAGTGATCCCAGTGCTTCTTAAAGTTCTTGGAAAAGATAAGAATGTCATATACAAACACTACTACTATCTTGTT
The DNA here is from genome assembly GCA_030737875.1 of Allium sativum. Taxonomy (NCBI): domain Eukaryota; kingdom Viridiplantae; phylum Streptophyta; class Magnoliopsida; order Asparagales; family Amaryllidaceae; genus Allium; species Allium sativum. The sequence continues at coordinate 669,080,641 of CM060909.1, read as the reverse complement.
GAGAATACCCCTAAATACCCTACTCATAAGATCCATAATGAAAGCAGGGGCATTCGTAAAACCGAAAGGAATAACCTCCCACTCAAATAATCCATTTGGCATCCTAAACGCTGTCTTAGGTTTACTCTCTTCGTAAATCCATAGCTGGTGAAATCCTGTTGACAGATCTAGCTAAGAAAAAACTTGATGCCTCCCAAATGGTCAAACAGGTCATCAATCCTAAGTAGAAGGTGTATATTTTTCTTAGTTAGCTTGTTGAGTTCCCTATGGTCTACAAAAGATCTTAATTACCCATCGAATTTGGTGGCAAATACTACTGGTGAACCGCACTCTATATGTCACATGTAGAATTCCTTTGTTTAGGTTAGATGAAATATTGATGCATCCCTTTTATGAATGACATGATGAACCATATATCATTCCGTTGGCAACAACGTAATGGTTATCTCTTTTCTGCTTATTATTGAGACCTTTACTACTTATAAGTTATAGCCTACTGCTTCTTCATGGTAGAAGAAAGGCAAACATTCTCAAGAAACATGGTTTAATATATGAACAAAATGATGCGGGACACTCAAGATTTACCCTAAAATCTTTCATCCAAACTGTGTTGAAATTGTAGTGAATTTTGTTATAATTCATTCTATGATGTCTTCTTTGTGATTATGAGAACATGTGCACATATTTTCTAACTATTTTTTTTTATCTAAGATGAGTTTTGTAATATATCTATTTTTTAAGGAAAATGTTTTATAAACAGATTTTACATATAAATATATTATTAATAATATTTCTAAAATATAAAGAGATTTTCTAAGTTGATTTCTTGAAATACTTTTTGAAATTCATTTTAAACCCCAACCTTCCTAAAATATATTTTGTTATTTAATAACACACAATTTTGCACCCTTCAAGAGTGCAAGGACGGAAGCTAAACGATTTAGTAAAATAGTTAAAGTTGAGATTTTAAAGTTATAATCAAAATGTGATTTGAAATTCAGAGAACTGATTTGTTGAAAAGGGTTTGACTTTAATTTGAACTTTGAATATAGCTAAGTAAAATGATATAAAATAATATTTCGAAATTGAGCTTGAGATTATATTATAATTGAATTTTTGGGTTTTAATTGGATATTGAAGCAAATTTTATTTATTTTAAATCGATAAATTTGGAAATTGAACTTGGAACTGTTATAAATCGAAATTAATTGGGAATTGAAATTAATATGAAATTGGAATTGAAATTAATTTAGATTTGGAATTAAAAATTGGATTCAAAATTTATTTGGAATTGAAATTTGCTTAAAATTAAGTTAAAGTTAATTTGGAGCTAGAATGGGAGTTAGTTAGCAGAAACCGTTTAAAGAATTGAATTGGAAATATTAAATTATGACTCCTGTATGGGCTTAATTCGGGAAATGAGTTTATTTTAAATGTTTGAAATTTAAAATTTAAAAATGGAATTCAATTAGATTTACTTGTTTTAAATCATAAATTTGAAATTTGTCTTATAATTGTTACAAGTCGAAATGGTTTAAAATAAGAATGGACTTTGGAATTTTAAATCATGAAAGTAAATTGTTGAGTCGAATTGATCTTTTAAATGTATGATTTAAAGGATGAGATTTATTCGAATCGGGATTTAAATCATGGATCAGAACTAAATCGAAATTTAGTCAAAACGAAATTGTAAGAAATTGACAATTAAGTTTATTGATTTGAAATTTGGACATGAATCCAAATTTGTAGGAATGGAGGAAACAGTTTGACTTGATACATTTTAAAGTTTTATTATTTTAAAATAAATTGTTTTAAAACTTATCCTATGAATACTTAATTTATTTTGGTTTTACAAACTATTTTAGTATATAAATCATTTTTTATACTCAAACTATCTTAAGTTATTTATTACTGTTCAAAATATTTTTCTAAGAATTTCAAACTGTGTTGGGTGGAATGTTATATTTAAATCATGGATTTAAATGTAAATGTGGTTAATGAACTATAATGTAATAACCCGGAAAATGTGAACCAGTTTAAAATTTTTAAATCAGGTTATTACCAAAGAATTTGAATAATTGAAATAGCCTATTTAAATAAAATATAGAATTGGGTATAATATTGCAGTTTGAAATTTTGAATACAAACTTTGTCTGACTGTACCGGGTGGAAAATATAACGGATTTTAGCGAAACTGAAAATATTTAAATCTGTTTATGAATACCTTTCTAACGAATCTGAAAAATCGAAATTTCATAACGGAAATCAAAAGTTATGGCCAAATGAATTTTCAGAAAGGTCGCTATATAGTATATATAGCCCTTGAAAATTGAGATTTTGCATACGACCTCGGAATTCGACGAAACCACTTTTGTTGGGTCCGGGATGTCAAATTATTGCTAAGTTTCAAATTTCATAATTTTTGAAGCTAGTATGTGAGCGGGGCAAAAGATAATGTGATTGGTCAAATTCTGTTAAAAAGGGTCGACCTAAAAATGGCCGTTTTTCAAACGAGCTCAGAATTCGACGAAACTGGTTTTGTTAGGACCGTATTGTCAAAAAAAAGCTAGATTTATTTTTCTGGAATTTTTCGATTCAGTTTGTGGCCCTGGCAAATTGAAATGTACGTTTAAATTAAATATCGAATGTTTTATATTTTAATTTGAAAAATAACTGACTGTAACAGTCGAAATGGCCAACGAAACATATCCCATTGAGTCCGGAATCGGGGTATTTAGCTAGGGGCGACAGTCGTTGGGTTTAAAAAGGAGTCCGTTTGCAAAAACACTATTTAAAATTTCCTATAAAGCATGGACCAATAGGAATTTTTCTTTAAAAATAAAAAATAAAAAAACCCAAAACCCTAGCCGCCAGAGACGATTTGGACGATCCACGTTGCTCCATGCTTCTCCTCCCTTTTCCGACCGCCACAGGCGACGCTAGGCCGCGCCACCACCACCAGTTGACCGCCCTTCGCCTCCTCTCCACATCCAACCAAACGCCGCCCCCTATCGTCAGCTCCTACGCCTGAACGACGTCGAGGAAGTCGTCGACTTCCCAGAGCCGCCGCCGCCTCGATTCGCCATCGCACCCCCTCAAACTACCAGCACCGGAAAGCTCTTCCCTCCCTCGACGACGTCCGACAGTCTGATCATCCTATAGAGCAACGAATCAAGAGAAAAATCAAAACCTAAATCTGAGCAGGTTTGAAAACTAACGGCTTATATAATTTTAAACTGTTTTAACACTATAAAGCGTTGCAAAAATTTGAAAAACAATATCTTTTTCGTTCTTTAACGAAATTTGATGAAACAGGAGACACCGTGACCGCAAGGAGGCTCTCTACATTCTAGAAGAAGCCGCGGATTTTTCTGACCTTCCTACGATTTTTAGCGCTGCAATAACCAATGTGAGGAATCTAAATTAATTGTGTGAATGAAATCATGTTGTATAAATTATATAAGCGAAGTGTAAATTATATACGCATTGTATACCTCATGTACATGTGTTGTATAAGTTATATTAGTGATGTATAAATTATACAAGCGTTGTTTGAAACATATATGCTTTGAATTGTGATGAAATGCAAGTGAATTATTATATATATATATATATATATATATATATACACACACACTCCCCTCGTCCACAGACCATGGACGATATTTATTGCTTGTGACTGACGTGATATTATATGGTATGACGAATGGTTGGAAATAATTGTTTGTGGTTGATATTATGGTTGAAAAATACCTTTGTGGTTGAAAAATACCCACTTGTGGTTGAAACAAATTAGAATATAATTGTGGAATTGAAAATAAACATGCCGCCTGCGTGTGAACTAGATGCATGATCCCCATTGTCAAAAATCGCGAGGTTTTAAGGTAGAGCGAGGAACCGTACTAGGGACGGTCCCGGTTTTAACTACCCTGCCGTTATGCTGCCGAAATTTTCTGAAATATTTATGTGTAAGAATAATTTTCATTCGTTGAAATAAATTTACATATGCTATATCGAATATTCATGTGTTGAGTTGCAATTCATTCGTTGAGTTGAAATTCATGTGTTGAATATTATTTGAATTTAAACAAATGGCTTTAGCAATAAAAATCACATTTTTATATATATACAAACTATATCGAATATTCATGTGTTGAGTTGCAATTCATTCGTTGAGTTGAAATTCATGTGTTGAATATTATTTGAATTTAAACAAATGGCTTTAGCAATAAAAATCACATTTTTATATATATACAAACTATATCGAATATTCATGTGTTGAGTTGCAATTCATTCGTTAAGTTGAAATTCATGTGTTGAATATTATTTGAATTTAAACAAATGGCTTTAGCGATAAAAATCACATTTTTATATATATACAAACTATATAGAATATTCATGTGTTGAATTGCAATTCATTCGTTGAGTTGAAGTTCATGTGTTGAATGTTATCATCTTTTAAAAATAAAATGAATCGACAATGAAAACTATATTTTTATAGTGAATATGAAGTGTTAAAAATACACACGTGTCGAATAAATATTTTTGATGATAAAAATATTCCTTTTACCATGTATACGCTTAGTTAAAAATACATAGGTGTCGAATAAATATTTTTGATGATAAAAATATTCCTTTTACCATGTATACGCTTAGTTAAAAATACACAGGTGTCGAATAAATATTTTCGATGATAAAAATATTTCTTTTACCATGTATACGCTTAGTTAAAAATACACACGTGTCGAATAAATATTTTTGATGATAAAAATATTCCTTTTACCATGTATACGCTTAGTTAAAAATATACAAGTGTCGAATAAATATTTTCGATGATAAAAATATTTCTTTTATCATGTATACGCTTAGAAAAAAATACACACGTGTTGAAATAAATAATAGTTTGCTAGAAATATTATTATTAGCTTTGTTCTGCATATATATACATGTGTTGAACAGGAAAAATGGATTAACTGTAGAGTAAAGAAATTATTTGCGTGCCCGACAAATAGATAAACCTTGATGAGTTGGCTGCACAATTTTATTTATATATCAACTCCTGTGAATGCCATTGGATGCGGAGTGCTGGTTTTTCTGTGTGAAATAATAAATAACGCCATGGGATAGTAATAATTAATTTTGAACTACACTACATGGCATACTTCTTGATGATAGGCATACTTCATCATATTCCACATAAGCAATTGGAGCTTGTGTGACGAGGTGGAAGATTTACCATATAAGCAAGAGGCTTGTATGGCGATGACTATATATTACAGGTTGAACTGATGACTGATATAGACTATATAAATTATAACGATAAATTGCCAGATTAATAAAAACCCCACACGGGTCTGGAGTTGACAATAATCACGTCGCTCTAGTTATTAGATACGGCACATGGACTATTTATTTCCACACGGAAACGGGGGTGACGGGAATTTATTCTCTGGAGTGATTATCAGTACATGCTCCCCCGTAAACACCAGAATATATCACTACAAATACGTGAATGCTTTTTAGGATTTATTGGGTACCTAATACGGCCCAATAAATTTCCAAACCCCTCCCCGTACAAAGGAGGTTATGGCGAAATTTTTCGAAATATTAAGGCGTTAGTGAAATATTTGAAGTGAAAACGAAGTTGAAAATATAGAATGAACTATAGTTGAAATTATAGAATGAAATATATTTATATATATAAATATAAATATAATTAAAAGGAATAGAGGCGGTGCAGTTCGTGTCTCAGAATCGTAATTTGAAACGATTAGTGCGAGAAATCCGACCATCGGATTTTCCCGAAACCGCAACCGCTGGGTTCGCCTTGGAAATATCTTTCCAACGGCACCAACCTGGTAAAAATCCAACGGTTGGATTGTCCGGAATGTTTAATTCAAATCTGAAGAAAAACAGCGCCAGAATCGTTTATATTTATATATAAATATAAAAATAATTAAATTTAATCGAATAACGACGCTGCAGTTCGAATTTTGAAACCGTAACTTCAAACGACTAGTGTGGAAGATCCGACCATCGGATTCTCACGAAACTGGAACCGTTGGGTTCGCTTTGGGAATATCTTCCCACTGATATGGACTTTGTAGAAATCCAACGGTTAGATTTTCCGATATGTGTAAAACAAATTAAGGGAAAAACAGCGCCAGTGCCATGGCACGACCTGAAACGTCGTTTAATTAAATATGGCCATTTTTAAATAAATAAAAATGGCAAAAAATCGCTATAAAATATTATAAGCAACACTGATTGAAAATAAACCAATTGGGCTTGAATTGTTTGATATTTGATGGTTGTATGTGTATGACATGAAAATAACACTAAAGAACTGAAAGAAGGATGTCGAATAATATAACCATAAAAAGAATCGATTTAAATTCTAATGACGTGAATTATTTGAAAAGGCCGAGCTAACCCTCATTTCAAATAATTTATCGAGCGATTCGAATTGGAAAATGCAAAGACGATTCAAGACCGACGATCTTCGTATCGGTTGGATGGGCGCTACTGAGGTTCCTGACCGGAGTAGCTACCGGAAGGGGACGGAAGTAGTAGCCGTCTGAACGTATGTGTTGATTGTACGAATTTGCGAGGAATTGACGCCTCCGGTTTCGTTCAGACCCAGGACGGACTTGTAAATGGACTGTGTGTCTGACATTGGATTTTGTTCTATAATGATTGATCTCTGGTAAATATATATCTGTTTGGCGGCGGAGAATTTATTCTTTTGCTTAACGCCCTTCTCTGAGACGTACGAGCTCAGAGGTTATATATCGATGGAAATCAATCGTATGGAGTGAACTGCCTATGTGGCATGCCAAGATGCTGTGATCAAGGCTTCTGTTGCAAAGCAAAGTCTTGTGGAAGATGATCAAAGCAAGGTCTTCGTGGCCTGGCTTTGTGTATTTCGTAGATTCGCGAGCCTCACACCCCGGTATGAGTTAAAAACGGGATACGGACTGCAGGGAGAGCACGACGTTTCTTTCTAGCTATGGTGGTGTCAGTGACTTACCAGCCTTGACATATATATCTACTTTTCACCTTTGTGGTTGTTGGAATGCGAGGCGCCTCGATTATAGGTCTGTAAGGACCGGGAAACGTGTGTTCAGGAATAACTAATCCTCTAACGTAAGTGAGGACCGGCCCTGAAGCATCCAGGGGTTACCCAGAGTGTGTAGTCCTGAGGCATTTGCTAGAGTGTCTCGAAGCGGAGAGGAGCTTGCCCCTTGCCTCGACTCATGACGGAAATCCAATTTCCAATACGAGATAACGGATTCGATTGTAACTTATATATGGCGACATAGTGGCATGGGACGCTCATGTCGCCTATGATTGATATTTATGATGCTGTTCGTTTTTGAAACATATATGCACTAGTAATAATATCAAATGATTTCGCTTTATACGTATCAAGCATATTTGGCTATTATAAGGTAAAACTCTATCCTCCGGCTTGCGTTGCATTGTATGATGGGACCTGAGTCTTATAATGGCTTCATTCTTTCTAAAAGCATTGCGTCGTTTTAAAAGAATTTACTTTGTTTTAAATGCACTAGCAATCACTGGAGTAAACCCGTTCCGCGAAAGTGGCGTGGTCCTATGATTTGCTATTACTGTTGTTTAACTGTTAAATAGATTCCTCATACCAGTCCCCATGACTGACTCGTTGTTTGTTTCACTTTGCAAACGCGGGTGCCCTTATTTTCACACGGGCAGCCTAGTACACTGGTGATAGGTTGTTTTGGCTCTGCACTGCTGCATAGGGTGCATTTTTGGCTCATGGCGAGGCTGACTTCACAGAGATGACTTTGACATTTTTCCGCCATTACTGTACTTATATTATGATTCCGCCATGGGCGATGCAGACTGATTTACTTTCCGTATTTCTTACTATATGTATATGTATTCCGCCTTCGGCGATGTAGACTGATACCCTTATTATGTCTCACTGCATGTATGTATCCCGCCTCTGGCGATGATGACTGATCACTTTCCTTTTATTTACTAAGTTATATCCCACGCTGTGCTATTCTGATGTTATTACATGTTGTGATTCCGCTGTCATATCCATGTAAAATTGTTCTATTTATTGTTTCTGCTATTATCTGTACTCTGCTATGATGATTAATGTGTTATTTCCCGATGATTATCCTTAATACCGCCCCTCGGATTTTGGGATCGTCACAGTTGGTATCAGAGCTGTGGTTAACCTTAGTTCCGGGATCTAACACATTAAACACCTCGTCAGAATAGAATCAGTAGTGTTCTAATGCGAGTAGCTCATTAGAGATAGGATTAGCAATGTCCTAGAATGAGCTAAGCAGATTAGCAAAACAATTTGATCAGTACATCATCATCATTATCTTTCCTTATGTTCCCCTGCTTTATCATTTATGTAAATTATCAAATCTGTGAGCTTGACTCTTTTCTTGCTTATACAGTATTCTCTTAGATGGCTACACGAGCAGCAGCAGCTAGAGGAAGCCGTGGAGGCCGAGGAGATGCAGCAGGAGGACGGGGGAATATCCCCGTAGTTGTAGAAGGCCCTATTGTTCAGCCACCAGCACTTGAGGACTTTGAGCTAGATAAAGTAGCAAAGAGGTGTAGGAATCTTGGGGGAAAACCCTTTACTGGCACTGGTACAGTGACCGAGGCTATAGCTTGGCTGAAGACCTGTGAGAAAATCTTTGAAGGCATGGGTATGGGAACCAATTAAAGTTCGAAACCCAATAGAAAGTTCCGTTAGTCTCAGTTTATACTGTAGAGTGCCTATCTCTTATTCTTGCTACAAGTTCTCTTTTAAAGTGATTGTCATGGACCTTTCCGAATTTGATATTATACTGGGGCTGGACTGGTTGACACAATATAAGGCCGAAGTTAGATGTGCCGAAAGGATAGTCAAAGTCGAAACAAAGCTTGGACCTATATATATACCATGTCATGGCTCAGAAATTAATAGAACAGAATTTTGGTCTTCTTTAGAAGTTACTTCCCCTTCATTAGAAAAGATACCCGTCGTTAAAAACTACGCGGACGTGTTTGAAGAAGTAGAAAACTTACCGCCGCAAAGAGAGATTGAATTTAGAATAGATCTAATTCCTAACGCCCGACCGGTAGTACATCCAATTAGAAGAATGGCCCCGAAAGAAAAAGAAGAGTTAAGTAGTCAAACCCGAGAATTACTTTGGAAAGGTCTGATCAGACCGAGCTTTTCAGCATGGGGAGCAGCAGTAGTATTTGTCCCGAAATCAGACGGTACTCTAAGACTTTGCGTTGATTACCGAGATCTCAATAAGCAGACAATGAAGAACAAATATCCTTTGCCCCGTATATATGATCTGTTAGATCAATTAAATGGAGCAACAATATTCTCCAGAATGGACCTAGCCACAGGTTTCCACCAATTGCGTATAGACGAAGACTGTGTTCCTTTGACAGCCTTTAGGGGTCCCGATTTATTCTACGAATGGTTAGTAATGCCGTTCGGCTTATGTAATGCTCCGGCATACTTCGTTGATCTTATGAACAGAGTGTTCCGTGGTGTATTGAATAAATTTGTTCTTGTCTTCATAGATGACATTTTAATATACTCTAAGTCGGAAGACGAGCATGCAAAACATTTAGAACAAGTGTTAAAAATCCTAAGGAGAAATGTCTTGAAAGCTAAATTTTCTAAGTGTGTCTTCTGGCAGAATGAAGTTAAATTCCTAGGCCATGTCGTATCAAAGGAAGGAATTGCTGTAGACCCAAGCAAAATTACAGCGATTCAGAACTGGAAACAACCTACTACGCCCACCGAAGTTCGAAGTTTCCTTGGATTGGCTAGTTACTATCGGAAATTCGTTCAGGATTTTTCAAAGATATCAGGAGTATTGACAAAGCTTACAAAGAAGCATGAGAAATTCAAATGGACTCCCGAATGTGAAGAAGCTTTCCAGGAGCTGAAACTGAAGTTGACAACCTCTCCAGTATTGACAATTATAGAAGGCAACCAAGACTTGACTATATGGACAGACGCTTCTATTAGAGGGCTAGGCGCGGTACAAATGCAAAAAGGCCAAGTGATCGCTTATGCCAGCCGTCAGCTAAAGCTGCATGAAAGGAACTATGCAACTCATGATCTTGAGTTATTAGCTATCGTGTTTGCTTTAAGAATCTGGAGGCATTATTTACTGGGCGAGAAGTTCGAACTATTTACCGATCATCAATCCTTGAAATATCTGTTCACTCAGAAAGATCTAAACTTGAGACAACAACGTTGGTTAGAATTCCTTGCAGCATATGATTTTGAAATTCTATACACTCCGGGGAAAGCCAATGTTGTCGCAGATGCCCTCAGCAGAAAGAATGAAATCATTACCAGTTTTATCATTACTTCTTCCTTAGAAGATAAGATTACTATTCTACAGAAGGGCGATGAATTCATTGAAAGGATTAGCCAGCGGATCCAAGAAGGAAAACCCTCATATTTTAGCCTTGATAGCCAAGGGGTCCTAAGATTAAAAGGGCGAATTTGTGTGCCTGGAATTCCAGAGCTCAGAAGAGAAATACTTGATGAGTGCCACAAATCCAAATTGAGTATCCATCCCAGTGTGAGCAAAATGTATAACGATATCAAACGCACATTCTGGTGGAAGGCAATGAAAAGAGATATCTCATTATATGTTAGCAGATGCCCCACTTGTCAGCTAGTTAAGAGTGATCAACAGAAATTGGCTGGATTATTACAACCATTAGAAATTCCAGGATGGAAGTGGGAACAAATTTCGATGGACTTCATCGATGGCTTGCCTCGAACTAAAAAAGGAAACGACAGTATATGGGTAATCGTAGATCGCTTCACGAAGACTGCCCATTTCATACCTGTCCGATCCAATAGAACGACTGAAAGTCTGGCACAGATTTACTTCAAAGAAATAGTTAAACTTCATGGAGTGCCACTCAGTATAGTCAGTGATAGAGATCCCCTATTTACTAGCAAATTCTGGGAAGCATTCCAGGAAGAATTGGGAACCAAATTGAATCTAAGCACCGCTTATCACCCTCAGACAGACGACCAAACTGAGCGGGTGAATAGAATTTTAGAAGATTTACTACGGGCTTGCGTTATCGATTTTGGAGGCTCATGGGAAGATCACTTACATTTAGCCGAATTCTCTTACAACAATAGCTATCAAGCAAGTTTGGGAATGTCTCCATTTGAAGCGTTATACGGTAGACCGTGCAGATCTCCCGCATGTTGGGTAGAACCCGGCAACAGACTTGTGTTAGGGCCCGATATGATTCAAGAAGCATCGGATAAAGTCGATTTCATTAAGAAGCGATTAAAAACCGCACAGAGCCGACTGAAAAGTTATGCTGATGCGAGAAGAAGGGATATATCGTTTGCCGTTGGCGATTATGTTTATTTAAGAGTTTCTCCAATGCGGGGAGTAATCAGATTTGGCAAGACTGGGAAGTTGGCACTGAGATTTATTGGTCCCTTTCCTATACTTGAACGGATTGGAACTCTTGCATATAGGGTTTCATTACCTAATTGGTTGCCTGGTATACATGATGTGTTCCACGTGTCTCAACTCAGAAAACATGTTCATGATCCAGATCTTGTTGTGGAAGAAGCAGCGCAACATGATATTGACATAACTTCAGAATTAGCACTCAGAAGAGAGCCATTAAAGATAGTTGGCAAAGAAACTAGAGAGCTAAGGAGGAAAAAGATTCATCTAGTCAAAGTGCAGTGGAGTAGTGATCCTAGAGACTGTACTTGGGAGACTGAGGAAAACATTAAACAAGCCTATCCCAAATGCAGAGTGGACATCTCTGACTAACTCCGGTGCAAGGTACCTTCACAATACTTTGCATTTACATTTTATTTCCTACTTAGATGTTATTTCCTTTTCGAGGACGAAAAGTTTTAAGTGGGGGAGATTGTAATAACCCGGAAAATGTGAACCAGTTTAAAATTTTTAAATCAGGTTATTACCAAAAAAATTGAATAATTGAAATAGCCTATTTAAATAAAATATAGAATTGGGTATAATATTGCAGTTTGAAATTTTAAATACAAACTTTATCTGACTGTACCGGGTGGAAAATATAACGGATTTTAGCGAAACTGAAAATATTTAAATCTGTTTATGAATACCTTTCTAACGAATCTGAAAAATCGAAATTTCATAACGGAACTCAAAAGTTATGGCCAAATGAATTTTCAGAAAGGTCGCTATATAGTATATATAACCCTTGAAAAATGAGATTTTGCATACGACCTCGGAATTCGACGAAACCACTTTTGTTGGGTCCGGGATGTCAAATTATTGCTAAGATTCAAATTTCATAATTTTTGAAGCTAGTATGTGAGCGGGGCAAAAGATAATGTGATTGGTCAAATTCCATTAAAAAGGGTCGACCTAAAAATGGCCGTTTTTCAAACAAGCTTAGAATTCGACGAAACTGGTTTTGTTAGGACCGTATTGTCAAAACAAAGCTAGATTTATTTTTCTGGAATTTTTTGATTCAGTTTGTGGCCCTGGCAAATTGAAATGTACGTTTAAATTAAATATCGAATGTTTTATATTTTAATTTGAAAAATAACTGACTGTAACAGTCGAAATGGCCAACGAAACATATCCCATTGAGTCCGGAATGGGGGTATTTAGCTAGGGGCAACAGTCGTTGGGTTTAAAAAGGAGTCCGTTTGCAAAAACACTATTCAAAATTTCCTATAAAGCATGGACCAATAGGAATTTTTCTTTTTTTTAAAAAAAAAACCCAAAACCCTAGCCGCCAGAGACGATTTGGACGATCCACATTGCTTCACGCTTCTCCTCCCTTTTCCGACCGCCACAGGCGACGCTAGGCCGCGCCACCACCACCAGTCGACAGCCCTTCGCCTCCTCTCCACATCCGACCAAACGCCGCCCCCTATCGTCAGCTCCTTCGCCCGAACGACGTCGAGGAAGTCGTCGACTTCCCAGAGCTGCCGCCGCCTCGATTCGCCATCGCACCCCCTCAAACTACCAACGCCGGAAAGCTCTTCCCTCCCTCGACGACGTCCGACAGTCTGATCATCCTATAGAGCAACGAATCAAGAGAAAAATCAAAACCTAAATCTAAGCAGGTTTGAAAACTAACGACTTATATAATTTTAAACTGTTTTAACACTATAAAGCGTTGCAAAAATTTGAAAAATAATATCTTTTTCGTTCTTTAACGAAATTTGATGAAACAGGAAACACCGTGACCGCAAGGAGGCTCTCTACATTCTAGAAGAAGCCGCGGAATTTTCTGACCTTCCTACGATTTTTAGCACTGCAATAACCAATGTGAGGAATCTAAATTAATTGTGTGAATGAAATCGTGTTGTATAAATTATATAAGTGAAGTGTAATTTATATACGCATTGTATACCTCATGTACATGTGTTGTATAAGTTATATTAGCGATGTATAAATTATACAAGCGTTGTTTGAAACATATATGCTTTGAATTGTGATGAAATGCAAGTGAATTATTATATTATATATATATACTCCCCTCGTCCATAGACCATGGACGATATTTATTGCTTGTGATTGACGTGATATTATATGGTATGACGAATGGTTGGAAATAATTGTTTGTGGTTGATATTATGGTTGAAAAATACCCACTTGTGGTTGAAACAAATTAGAATAGAATTGTGGAATTGAAAATAAACATGCCGCCTGCGTGCGAACTAGATGCATGATCCCCATTGTCAAAAACCGCGAGGTTTTAAGGTAGAACGAGGAGCCGTACTAGAGACGGTCCCGGTTTTAACTACCCTGCCGTTATGCTGCCGAAATTTTCTGAAATATTTATGTGTAAGAATAATTTTCATTCGTTGAAATAAATTTACATATGCTATATCGAATATTCATGTGTTGAGTTGCAATTCATTCGTTGAGTTGAAATTCATGTATTGAATATTATTTGAATTTAAACAATTGGCTTTAGCAATAAAAATCACATTTTTATATATATACAAACTATATCGAATATTCATGTGTTGAGTTGCAATTCATTCGTTGAGTTGAAATTCATGTGTTGAATATTATTTGAATTTAAACAAATGGCTTTAGCAATAAAAATCACATTTATATATATATACAAACTATATCGAATATTCATGTGTTGAGTTGCAATTCATTCGTTAAGTTGAAATTCATGTGTTGAATATTATTTGAATTTAAACAAATGGCTTTAGCGATAAAAATCACATTTTTATATATATACAAACTATATAGAATATTCATGTGTTGAATTGCAATTCATTCGTTGAGTTGAAGTTTATGTGTTGAATGTTATCATCTTTTAAAAATAAAATGAATCGACAATGAAAACTATATTTTTATAGTGAATATGAAGTGTTAAAAATACACACGTGTCGAATAAATATTTTTGATGATAAAAATATTCCTTTTACCATGTATACGCTTAGTTAAAAATACACAGGTGTCGAATAAATATTTTTGATGATAAAAATATTCCTTTTACCATGTATACGCTTAGTTAAAAATACACAGGTGTCGAATAAATATTTTCGATGATAAAAATATTTCTTTTACCATGTATACGCTTAGTTAAAAATACACACGTGTCAAATAAATATTTTTGATGATAAAAATATTCCTTTTACCATGTATACGCTTAGTTAAAAATATACAGGTGTCGAATAAATATTTTCGATGATAAAAATATTTCTTTTATCATGTATACGCTTAGAAAAAAATACACACGTGTTGAAATAAATAATAGTTTGCTAGAAATATTATTATTAGCTTTGTTCTGCATATATATACATGTGTTGAACAGGAAAAATGGATTAACTGTAGAGTAAAGAAATTATTTGCATGCCCGACAAATAGGTAAACCTTGATGAGTTGGCTGCGCAATTTTATTTATATATCAACTCCTGTGAATGCCATTGGATGCGGAGTGCTGGTTTTTCTGTGTGAAATAATAAATAACGCCATAGGATAGTAACAATTAATTTTGAACTACACTACATGGCATACTTCTTGATGATAGGCATACTTCATCATATTCCACATAAGCAATTGGAGCTTGTGTGACGAGGTGGAAGATTTACCATATAAGCAAGAGGCTTGTATGGCGATGACTATATATTACAGGTTGAACTGATGACTGATATAGACTATATAAATTATAACGATAAATTGCCAGATTAATAAAAACCCCACACGGGTCTGGAGTTGACAATAATAACGTCGCTCTAGTTATTAGATACGACACATGGACTATTTATTTCCACACGAAAACGGGGTGACGGGAATTTATTCTCTGGAGTGATTATCAGTACATGCTCCCCCGTAAACACCAGAATATATCACTATAAATATGTGAATGCTTTTTAGGATTTATTGGGTACCTAATACGGCCCAATAAATTTCCAAACCCCTCCCCGTACAAAGGAGGTTATGGCGAAATTTTTCGAAATATTAAGGCGTTAGTGAAATATTTGAAGTGAAAACGAAGTTGAAAATGTAGAATGAACTATAGTTGAAATTATAGAATGAAATATATTTATATATATAAATATAATTAAAAGGAATAGAGGCCGTGCAGTTCGTGTCTCGGAATCGTAATTTGAAACGATTAGTGCGAGAAATCCGACCATCGGATTTTCCCGAAACCGCAACCGCTGGGTTCGCCTTGGAAATATCTTTCCAATGGCACCAACCTGGTAAAAATCCAACGGTTGGATTGTCCGGAATGTTTAATTCAAATCTAAAGAAAAACAGCGCCAGAATCGTTTATATTTATATATAAATATAAAAATAATTAAATTTAATCGAATAACGACGCTCCAGTTCGAATTTTGAAACCGTAACTTCAAACGACTAGTGTGGAAGACCCGACCGTCGGATTCTCACGAAACTGGAACCGTTGGGTTCGCTTTGGGAATATCTTCCCACTGATATGGACTTTGTAGAAATCCAACGGTTAGATTTTCCGATATGTGTAAAACAAATTAAGGGAAAAACAGCGCCAGTGCCACGGCACGACCTGAAACGTCGTTTATTTAAATATGGCCATTTTTAAATAAATAAAAATGGCGAAAAATCGCTATAAAATATTATAAGCAACATTGATTGAAAATAAACCAATTGGGCTTGAATTGTTTGATATTTGATGGTTGTATGTGTATGACATGAAAATAACTCTAAAGAACTGAAAGTTGGATGTCGAATAATATAACCATAAAAAGAATCGATTTAAATTCTAATGACGTGAATTATTTGAAAAGGCCGAGCTAACCCTCATTTCAAATAACTTATCGAGCGATTCGAATTGGAAAATGCAAAGACGATTCGAGACCGACGATCTTCGTATCGGTTGGATGGGCGCTACTGAGGTTCCTGACCGGAGTAGCTACCGGAAGGGGACGGAAGTAGTAGCCGTCTGAACGTATGTGTTGATTGTACGGATTTGCGAGGAATTGACGCCTTCGGTTTCGTTCAGACCCAGGACGGACTTGTAAATGGACTGTGTGTCTGACATTGGATTTTGTTCTATAATGATTGATCTCTGGTAAATATATATCTGTTTGGCGGCGGAGAATTTATTCTTTTGCTTAACGCCCTTCTCTGAGACGTACGAGCTCAGAGGTTATATATCGATGGAAATCAATCATATGGAGTGAACTGCCTATGTGGCATGCCAAGATGCTGTGATCAAGGCTTCTGTTGCAAAGCAAAGTCTTGTGGAAGATGATCAAAGCAAGGTCTTCGTGGCCTGGCTTTGTGTATTTCGTAGATTCGCGAGCCTCACACACCGGTATGAGTTAAAAACGGGATACGGACTGCAGGGAGAGCACGACGTTTCTTTCTAGCTATGGTGGTGTCAGTGACTTACCAGCCTTGACATATATATCTACTTTTCACCTTTGTGGTTGTTGGAATGCGAGGCACCTCGATTATAGGTCTGTAAGGACCGGGAAACGTGTGTTCAGGAATAACTAATCCTCTAACGTAAGTGAGGACCGGCCCTGAAGCATCCAGGGGTTACCCAGAGTGTGTAGTCTGAGGCATTTGCTAGAGTGTCTCGAAGCGGAGAGGAGCTTGCCCCTTGCCTCGACTCATGACGGAAATCCAATTTCCAATACGAGATAACGGATTCGATTGTAACTTATATATGGCGACATAGTGGCATGGGACGCTCATGTCGCCTATGATTGATATTTATGATGCTATTCGTTTTTGAAACATATATGCACTAGTAATAATATCAAATGATTTCGCTTTATACGTATCAAGCATATTTGGCTATTATAAGGTAAAAACTCTATCCTCCGGCTTGCGTTGCATTGTATGATGGGACCTGAGTCTTATAATGGCTTCATTCTTTCTAAAAGCATTGCGTCGTTTTAAAAGAATTTACTTTGTTTTAAATGCACTAGCAATCACTGGAGTAAACCCGTTCCGCGAAAGTGGCGTGGTCCTATGATTTGCTATTATTGTTGTTTAACTGTTAAATAGATTCCTCATACCAGTCCCCATGACTGACTCGTTGTTTGTTTCACTTTGCAAACACGGGTGCCCTTATTTTCACACGGGCAGCCTAGTACACAGGTGACAGGTTGTTTTGGCTCTGCACTGCTGCATAGGGTGCATTTTTGGCTCATGGCGAGGCTGACTTCACAGAGATGACTTTGACATTTTTCCGCCATTACTGTACTTATATTATGATTCCGCCACGGGCGATGTAGACTGATTTACTTTCCGTATTTCTTACTATATGTATATGTATTCCGCCTTCGGCGATGTAGACTGATACCCTTATTATGTCTCACTGCATGTATATATCCCGCCTCTGGCGATGATGACTGATCACTTTCCTTTTATTTACTAAGTTATATCCCACGCTATGCTATTCTGATGTTATTACATGTTGTGATTCCGCTGTCATATCCATGTAAAATTATTCTATTTATTGTTTCTGCTATTATCTGTACTCTGCTATGATGATTAATGTGTTATTTCCCGATGATTATCCTTAATACCGCCCCTCGGATTTTGGGATCGTCACATATAACCTAGGTTGGAAATTGAAAATAATATTTTTGAGTGTCATGGCATAGTTGGATATATATATATATATATGTGTGTGTGTGTGTGTATGTGTGTGTGTGTGTGTGATTTTGAATAAAGTGGTAATTTGAAATAAATATGATGATTTTAAAATGGATTTGGTTTTTTGAAACGATTATGATACTTCGATATCAAATGTGAATCATTTTGAATGTAAAAGAACTAATCGGTGTGTAAAATGACGATTCGTTTTTATAGAGTCTAGGGCCTCTTATTGGCATATTCTCTATTAATATTTGAACCAATTTGATAACCATGTTCGTGGTGGATGATATCCAGAATGGAGTAGTTAGATTGGTGAATGTTTATGGTACGAAGTAAGAGAACGATGATGGATAACCTTGACATTCATCTCATAATTAAAATAGATAAAACGGGAGCCTTTGTTTGGCCAATGAGGTTAGCTACCTCTAGCGACGTTGATATCTCGTATTGCTATCATAATTTTGTACTCGATGGGTGCGCCCCTGCTCGCTTGATTGATTGTTGCGGTGTAATGACCCGCCCTTGGGCACGCTTCGAGCCAGTAGTTAGCCCACTCAAAACATCCTTAAAGGCGGATTGTTATGGGTACAACACATCGGAATAGAACATAAAAGAACATTTCATTGATACTACAACAATTTTACATAAGAGTACAAAAATATATTAGAGTACAGATAATCGATTCATAGTGGGAAAAATATCTAAGTAATAAATTACAATAGACAGCGGAAACATAAATACACACAGCGGAAGACCATAATATAATTAAAGTATAGCTCCAACCATAATCAAGGATCATGCTTATTAAAATATCTGCAAAACCAGAATTGTTGGATGCCCATGTGGTACCCACAGTTTAGGTGGGAAACAATAAACCCCGAGTCAATCATGGGACTGGTGTGAGAACTAAAACAACTATAAAAACTTTATTTTAAAGTTGGGTAAATCACGGGACCGCACTATATAACACGGAACGGGTTTCCTCCACATGAATACCAAATATAGACCAATCACAATGCTTTTAAAAAAATGAAGCTATTATAAGATTCAAGTCCCATTGCATAATGCAAGAGCAAGCCAGAGGATAGAGTTTGCCTTATAATATCAAACATGCTTGATACGAGAAATTTTTCTTTTATTATTACTAGTGCATAGTGTGAAAGTCAATCTCAAAAACAAATGTATCAATCTTAGATGGCATAATACCCCATCCTATTATGTCGACATATAGGTTTACAACTGATAACGCAAGGTTCGTATTGGAAGTTGGATTTCCATTAATGACCAAGGCAAAGTATCTTCCTTGACCAACTCGGATCGCATCTCTAGCATGATGTCTAGGAATCACACAATGTGTCCCTTGATCGGAAGAGTTATCCCACCAATTCCTGGTGAGTTCGGGGTACTCCTAAACAATGCATTCCCCTGTCGTATTTGACCGTCGTCGTGGTCGTATTCGACCATCATCTAAAGCGCCTCAATTCCAACGTCCACATAAGTAAATTATCTAGGCTTCATACCATGGCATCACTTTTTAGCTAGAAGGAAACGCATGTCTTTACTCTACTATCTTTCATCCTATTTTCGGCTATTACCGGGTTGTGAGACTTGTTGAAGCCACGTCTTAATGCAAAGCAACGCTATATCAGCCATGTTTTGATCATCATCCACAAATCTCTGATTTTCAACAAAAGCTTTGATCAATCAACATCTTAGCTTGCCACGTTGTCGATCCATACATATGATCAGTTTCTATTAATATATAACCTTTGAGTTCATACGTCTCAAAGAAGCGCTTTAAGCTAAGAGAATAAATTCTCCGCCACCACATAAACATTATCAATAGAAACTAATCATTTATGTTATGAAATACAATGCCAAACACACAATCCATTTACGAGTTCGTTCCGAGTATGAACGAAACCGAAGGCACCTTATTCCTCGTCCCCTAGGGGAGAGAGGACCTTGCATATCCAGTCGATATCCAAGTACGTCTGGATGACCACCACTTATAACCATATCTTGGGTGTACAACCCAATCGAGACACCAACAATAATCCAAACGATGTGAAGATCTCTGGTATTCAACCAGCGTCTTTAGCATCTTTCATACTCGTCGTGCTAGTTATTCGAAATGGGTTGAAACCCAGTCTTTCCGAAATAACTATCGCATTTATAAAATCAAGTGATATATAAACATATCATAAGTCTCATTCCATTTTGAAATATCAAATCATTCTTTGTGTTTTGGTAAGTTTAATTACCATCTTACATTTCACACCTTTGTTGAAAGATTTATTAAAACTCTAACATAGTTTTAATCTCCAAAAATCATTATTCAATGATTAATTAATCTTGGAAATAAATCTTGTCTTTAATTGGGTTAAAGAATCGCTGTTATTCAAAAACATCATTTACGGCAGCCCAAAATCCAATTTGATATCAAATACAAGGCTTTGAATAGAAATCGTGTTGACTTATATTCAACATCAAATTCTGAAATTAACTGATACCGTATAAGGAATAACAATATTGATATCTTCCAAATTCCTCAAACAGTATCCATATAATTACGAAATCCAATTTTGAAATATCCAAAGATTATTTCCATTCAAATCCAATCCAATTCATACATTGGAAAACTTTGGTTATATAACCATTTTATTCCAATGTGTTATTTACAGAAAACTTCGCCTGTCTTAATCAAATATCTGATATTATTTTGGTTCTTCCCACCCCTCGTCTAACAGAATATTTTCCAATTAGATCTTACAGGTTATACTAAACTGTACTCTTAGGAATCATCGCATATTCCTTCTAGTTCTTTATTTTAGCTGTTAAACAATCCTTCAGATAAAACGTCTTTTATCTTTCCAAACTTGGGATTTTCAATCCAAAATCCTTTCAAACCATTTATTATGATCTATCATAATTTATTCCAATTTTTAGTAATTTGAAAATAGTTCATTTCAATTAGGTCCCATTTCGGGTCCTAAACTGCACTAGCGCCGCTTTCATTCAAATTTGAATTGAAATTCTTTTCAAATCTAACCGTTGGATTTTAAAACTTCTTATTCCCTTTGAATATTCTTTTTATTTTGAACCCAATGTTTTTCATTTCAGGAGAATCCGATGGTCGGATCTCCCGGTACGTCCATTTAAAGTTCATTGCCAAACTTCGCGAACTACCGATGTGCGGTAAGTCCTATTCAGACCTAATTCGATTTATAATTAAAAATCGAAGCAAAACATTTCCAAAATAATTTATTAATTATATAAAAAAATATAATTTTTAAGGGAAACCATATTTTAATTATTTTCCTGTAAAATCAAATATTCCAATCTTAAATCATTTTAATATTATTTAAATCATTAAAATAATATTATTTTTCAAAACTTATTATTTAAAGTCCAAATTTTCCTGACATTCATTATAAAAATAAATAAGTTACTTTTGAAAAGAAACTTCTTTTAACACTTACCCTAGATAACCTAATCGAACTTCACTTTCGCCCATTGCTATTCATTTCAAAAATAGAACTTGAACAAGTTATAGTTATATGAAAATTAACTCAAATCAAATCATTTCAGTTACGAATATTCATCGTAATTTTATAAACTTATATCCAAATTGGAATTAGATTCAACCAATTACCATATAATTCCATTTATATGGATTTCATACATCATATACATACAATAATAGTTGATAACAACTATTAACATTTAATAATCACACATTGGCGTCATTGACCTAAGTGTTAAGGTCATTAACACTTAATTCCAAAACAAGCCATTATTAGATAAGATATTAAATATTATTAACCAATCATTGTTGTATTTAACAACACCATTCATATTAACAAACATCAAATTTCATTGATCAATCTCTATCAATACCAAACAATCAATGATATCACATTATTTCATATTCTACGTTCACTAAGTTTTCTTGACTTAAACTAGTGATAATTTATGATTCGTTTTAACTCGTTAATGAGTAATTAACCCTACAATAACTACCATCATATTTTCAACATGGTATTACCCACTTTAACATCCAAATCACATTACAGTTCATTATCAATTTCATCACACCACAATAAAACTTTAAATAGTATAAGTTATAATTAACTGAACTAATTAAGCAATTAAAGTGAGAATTTCTCACCCCCAGCCATTCCAACTTCTCGAAACTTCAATGTAGGACTCTCAAGCTTGCAACTAAACCAAGATTCCACATTTTAAACTCAAATCAACTAGTTACTCAACACATACATTGGTACACACTTTAATTTGTAGAAATCAAAGAAAGATGAGATTTTTAAGAGGTTTAAGGGCTTGGAGGCAAGGGGGGCCACGATAGAAGGTGTAGGGGGGTGGCACAGGGTGGGGGGGGGGGTTGGGTCATGGCGTGGGTATGTGGGGCTCGGGTGAGGTGCTTCAAGTGGTGAATGGTTGATTTAAGGAAGAAAGGTAGTGTTTTTAGTAGTTTAAGGATGATAGAAAAGGTTTGGAGCTAGGGGAGGGGACAAAACGACGTGAGGAGGAGGAGGGTGGCTGGTGGTGGTGGTGAGCAAGGGGGTGGAGGCGGTGAAGGAGCTTGGATGGGGTGCGTTTGGCTAAGCAAGGAGGAGGAGGGAAGTTAATGGAAGAAAGGAGCATAAGGAAGAAGATTAATGGAAGAATAAAAAGAAAAGGAGGCACATGTTTAAGTACAAGGGAAAGAGGGCTATTAGGAAGAAATTGACAAGTGTCTAAGGGTACATTAGTTGTCTAATTGTGGTGGCTTATGGAACTTAGTGTACAACAGAGTTAATTGTCTCTTAATTAATTATGCAACGTTAACTCGTTCCTAGTCGTATGACTACGTACTAACTCCAAAGATTACGATATTTGAAATCTCGCTATGTTCTACAATTATGGTTCTAATGAGCCTGGTCTCATAAAATTCGGAGATCATTTGAAAAATGGCCTTATTTCTAGTTTTTACTGAATTTAACTAGTTTTTCAACATAAATTTGTATTATGTACGCTCAAATACAAACTCCGACCAAATAAATTTTAAATCTTACCATATATTGATATTACGGATCTGATAAAATTAGTTTCATTGGATTCCAAGATTATTTCAAAAATTGTCTATTTTCAGGTTATCAGAATAATATTAAAATATTGATTTTCAAGATTTTCACTTTTAAATTAATTTTAAAAGTTTACTAACCTTGTCTTAACTATTTAATAAGTTGTATGCGAATACTTAACTCAAAAATCTCAAAATCTATAATTTCGGTGAATAGTGTTTCCATTCAAAATTGTTTTAAACTGATAAGTTGATAAAACTAATTTAAATATTTTTTCTGACTGTTATACTTTTTGAAACTGTATTTAAAAATGAGTGTATGTATCTAGAACCGTACGCGATTATTCCAAATTCTTGAAAACTCGATTTTTCAAAATATCAGAGTTTCTGGGTCGTTACACCCGGTCGTCCACAGATGGGTTACACCAACTTGAAAGGATAAACTGGTAGAATCCTACCTTAGGTATTGCCTCACATGCCTTGCCATAATTTCCATATAAGAACCTAATACTACTTTAGTTACTAAATCAAATGTGTTAAGGCAGATCAATGTAAAGTCTTAACGTTATTTTGATATTCATTTTACTGATAGACATTACCTATTACAGTATATACTATTATATGTAAATAGTTTAATAGATCCTTTGGAGATGAAAATTCTCGTAACATCTCTCAAGTTATTGCACTCATGAACACATAATATGAGAAGCATCTATGACGTTGTGACACTCATATTATTATATGATTTTAATTTGACTGATATGAGAATATTCTAGTTTTGATATGAGTATTTTTTTCTTTTCATCGATGCTCGGGTCAGCCTGAGTTTTGCAGTTAGCGAAGGTTACATTATATTGCAGGATGAAGACAGAGTTTTGGTATATTATCTAGTATATATTCCCACTATATAATTTCTGTTCTGCTACTTTATTGTATTATGTCTAGGTATGTATAAATCTAATTGTTGAAGCCAAAAAGTGGCACAAGCACCCAAAGATTATAATAAAGAAAAATAAATGAAGAATAATAAATGATGAGAGAACAATAAGCACACACAAATTTACAGTGGTTCGGCATTAACTCGGCCTACGTCCACTTTATAATCTCCATAATAACTTAAGAAAATATGAGTCAGTGTGTTGGGAATATTAGAAATTTTGAATAGAATACTGTTGAAGAGAATCCAATATCGTAGAGATAATTCAAGTGCCAAAAGTCCTTATTTCGTAGCTCTGGCCGATTCAATAGATGTGGAGATCGAGGACACTGCCAATGCGCAGTTAGAGCACTTCTCCAGGGTAAGTATCTGCTCAGCTCGACATTTTTTTGGTTCGATGTTGGATATGTGGCAGCCATTCTGAAGCTTGAGGAGGTAGTGGATGCAGTTTTTTCACTACTGGAGCATTTCTTTAGGACAAATATTTCCTCGGTTTGACTATGCCCGGATCGACATAGTCAAACCAGATGCTTGTTGACCTGAAATTCTTTTTCTCTTCAAGTAGGAATTGTGCGGCACTGTCTTCATCGAATCGGAGTTCAACTTTTAATTACCTTGTCGAGCTGAGATAGATCGATTTGGATTTCCCACCATATATAGCCTAGCCGATCCAAGTTTATGTCGATCCAAGGCAGTGTCAAATTGTGATTGTATTACTTGATCTCTTTGGCATGTGAATGCATAATGAACAAGTTCCAGGCACTTTCATCTGGGGTATCGATGGTCTTTACGGCCTTGCCGAAAGGCAGGTCAACACTTTGCCCTCTAAAGTACACTACGTCGCAGATGGGATGTGATTTGAATCTGTTTATTTGCATCTCCTAGGAATGTCATCTGACTTTGAGGGAGATGAGCAGTCGTGTCTTCATGGATAGTTGCAACACTTGAATTCTTCTTTCCTATTTAAATAGCTAGTCGTGCTTCACCCTATGCCTGATGGTACCCGTCGAGCCAAAGTCGTTGACTGGAGCAATCAGGAGACACAGATAAATATTCAAACCCCATCGAATCTAGATGTTGAATATATTTTTTATATAATCAAACTGTGCCGGATCGTTGGCTCCTGCATGTGATTTCATACATAGAGGTCATTACCAAATGATGTTGTTTTTCTGCGCAAGTCAAGCACATAGTCGAGTCAGACCATCTTTCACGTACAAGTCAGTACGTGGAGTCACCGATCAAGCCATGAGATAGGAAAGTCCTTTTTTCCTTCCCTCTTCCCTTCCTTTTGTTTCAGGTTGGTAGTCGAACCGATCCTCGGTTCAACATAGTCGATTTGATCTACCTCGAGTCGATATGGTCGATTCGAACTTTGTTAATCAATCACTTTGAACTAGCTAAACTTGTCTTTTCGAAGAGAGCTCAAAGTAACTTTCTTTTTTGTGAATTCTGGGCCCATGCTATACTTCAGTTTTTACTTTTAACACTCCGAACCAAGAATCTGCAGCACCCTTCAAAACCCTAGTCCAATTTGCTCACGATGTCGAATCGCTCCAATTATGTTTTTCATTCTTCGATTATAAACCGATTTAGGTGGTTTTGACTGCTTTTATCCATATTTTTATATGAATTGAGTGTGTATTTACGTCTTTGTTCTTGGGTTCTCCATTAGTGATGATGACGTCGGAAACACCGCCTAAGGCGGTGTTGACGTTGAGAGATGGGTATTGAGGAGAAGCGATGCCAGATTAATGTGCGATGGTATGTTGATGAATTTGGATTGCTGAGGAAGATGGTGTTGAGATCTTCGAGAATTCTGGAGTGTTGTGAAAGGACTTATGTAGGCAATGGAGAAAAGGAAGTGAGGAGTTGTTGTTTGGATGGAAGCCAAGTGGCTTCGGTTCGGTGAAGAGGTAGATCAAACCGGTGATGCAATGGATTGAAAAGGCTAGGAGGGAAGTGAAGAAAGCTTGGAGTCTTGGATTGATATAGCACTTAGCCGATCCGGGGATATCTACCTTGACATATCGATCCGGATGTGTCAGTCCGGATATGATTGAACCGAGCATGATCGAACCGACCCATGACTTAGCTCCGATGTCCCAACTAAAATCAACCACAACGACCTCACATGGCATGATAATAAATCAACTCTGATCAAGTATCTAGACGGTTAGGCTAGATCATATCAGAAATGACATATGAACTAGATGTTGCATATGACCTTAGACGACTTAAACACCAGAATATTACTTCAGGCTAAAATACGATGTAGAACCATTGACAAGAGAGATTTAGTTTCACGGTTGGGAATAATGGTCTTATGCGTCTAACTATCGCCTACTTATAATACTTTGTCTGTTTGTCATTTCATTCCAGCATCACTTTCACTACATGTAACACCCCACCTCCGCTAGGGTCACTCGCAAAGGGAATGCACTAGCTTGGGTGGAGCATTATCTAGGTAAACATACACAGAAATATTACAAGACAGAACATATAAAACAGCGGAAGAAGAACCAAATTTTATATCTTTAAAAAAAATCTAGAAAGGTCTGAAACCTTTTACATCAAAATGCTATTAAAAATCCATTACATCGAAATCTGTCTTGCAATTGTAAAGAAGCATAAGACCATAGTTATAAATCATTCCCCAATAAAGCAGCAAAGCAAGCCATAGCCAAGAGCAATCCATGTCTTCATGAAATAGCCTTGGAGCTTGGTAAGATCCAAACTAAGCTGTGTTCCCACCCTGTGAACCGGGGGGGGGGGGGGGGGGTGGGGGGAAATGGAAGAAAAAGAGGCGAAACAAACTGGGTCTATAATAACCCGGAAAATCCGAGCCAGTTTAAAATTTTTATTTTGGCAATTTTAGCGAATTTTGTATATTTAAAATGGATTATTTTAAATTAAATCAACGAGAAAATTTATTTTGAATATAATAGAACGTATATATTATATACGTCATCGTTAGAATATAAATAATTATAAATAATTATTAATAGAATTGAAAATGGCGCGGTAGTTCGATAATTCGATTTCAAACTTCAATTGAATGTACCGGGTGCAAAACAATCCGGATTTTAGTGAAACCAAAAACATTAGAATCTAATTGATAATATCTTTCCAACGAATCCGAAAAATCAAAATTTCATAGCGGGAATCAAAAGATATGTCCAGTTGAAAATTCTGAATAGTCGCTATGGAATTCAGGCCCTTAAAAATGGGAATTTTGCAAACGACCTCGGATTTCGACGAAACCAGTTTTGTTGGGTCTGTGATGTTAAATTATTGCTAGGTTTCAAATTTCATAATTTTTCGAATCAATATGTGAGCGTGGCATAGGAAAACGCGTTTGACCAGTTTCAGTTGATTTTAATCGACTGGAAAATGGCCATTTTTCCAACGGTCTCAGAATTCGACGAAACTAGTTTTGTTAGGACCGTATCGTTAATACGAAGCTAGAAAATATTTTTCGAGAATTTTTAGAGTTCGTATGTGACCCCGGTAATTTGAAATGTACGTTTAAAATTCAATAAAGTGATTTAAATGTAAATTTAAAGGAAACTGGTTGTAACTGCCGAATCAACCTACGATACATATCCCATTGTGTTTGGAATGGGGGTAATTAGCTATGGACGATAGGCGGTGGGCTTGATTTCGGCTTCGAAATAAAAAGTTACTTTTTCTTTAAATTAAATAATTAAATATATTTTTATATAAAAGCCCTTTCCCCTTTTTCTCCTCAGAAGGTCAACGAAGGAAAAGGCGAAATCTTTAAAATAGAAAAGGCGAAATCTTTAAAATAGAAAAGGCGAAATCTATATTTTTGAAATGGAATTTTTATCTATATGACATCTTAGTAAAAATTCGATTTTTATATATTGAATAGCAAAGGAAAATTTCGATTTTTGAATGTATGAAGCGATTATAAAAATATGATTTTAAATTGAAAGTGAACATATAAAAATGTGATTTTTATTTTAAAGATGTCAAAATATAAAAATGTGTGATTTTTATATATGTAGTGACTATGGGCAACAAAGATGACAAAAAGGCGAGAACGTTGAAGATTGTTATCAAAGAAGAGTCAAGATGATTGGATGGCTATAGGTGAGAATTTCTCACCTTTCAATTTCTTTTTCTAGTTATATATATGTACTAGGATGCAGACGGTGCTTAGTAGCACCCGACACAATCGTCCACAGACCATGGACTTGTTTGTTTGGTTGCATAAATTAGTTAGATGATTTGATTTGAATTTGGTTGTTTGGTGATTTTGATTGATGTGTGAATGGCGTGGGCCTTCACTAGACCGGGGATAAGGCTATGCCTCGTCCCGTTTCTAGTATCGTGCCGTTATGCCGCCGAAATTTTCTAAAATAAGTTAGAAAAATAAAAAATATCATTTTATTTAAAGAATGAACTGAATAGAAAATGAATTCGAATTGAACTGAATTGAAAATGAATTCGAATTGAACTGAATAGAAAATGAATTCGAATTGAACTGAATAGAAAATGAATTCGAATTGAAATGAATAGAAAATGAATTCGAATTGAAATGAATAGAAAACGAATTCAAATTGAATTGAAATTTGAATTGAATAGGAATGAATTTTAAAACGAATTTTTTAAGAAGAATTCAATTTTGCTTTGGATTGAAATAGAAGTTGAAATGGTTCTTGAAACGAATTCAAAACTATTTATACAATTCGTTTTAAAAAAAAATCGATGAAATATATATTATACATATTATATATATAATAGAATGGCCTGAATAGAACGCGCCGCGCCGCGGCAGTTCGTGAATTTCGACCATTAATTTCAAACGGACATTACGGGAGATCCGACCGTTGGATTCTCCTAAAACCGGAACCGTTAGGTTCGTATCGAAAAGAGCTTTCTAACGAATATTTGAGATTTGAAATCTAATGGTTGGATTTGGAGATACGTCCAAATCAAATTCGAAAAAGGTCATTGTAAGTGCAGTTCGATGGCCATTGTTGGAAATCGACTGTACGGGCCTTGATAAAATTATTAAAAATAGTAATAATTTGTGTAAAATCATAAGAAATGATTTGGGGAAAATTGGGGTGAAAAACTCCATATTTGAAAAGATAAAAATAGATTTTATCGAAATGAACTAGATTGAACTAAAATTTAAAACCCGATTTGTTTTTAAATAAATGAATTAGATTTAAAAAGGGGTTTTAAATAATCGGAATTTCTAATATATTTGATTGAATTTGAAATGGGTTTATCGTGAACGGTGTTTTAAATAACACTAGTTCTTTAACCCGATAACAAATAGGATGTGATTTGGGTTTGTCGTGAACTGTGTTTTAAATAACACCTAGTTCTTTAATCCAGTTAAAGGAGTTCTAACGAATCTGCAATTAGATTGAAATGTGAATCTATAATCTAAATTATCAAATTTAGAAATGAGCGAGAATGGAGTATCGCCAGTTTTGCTCCAAAGCGATAGCTAGATCTTTAATTAGATTTGAACGTGAAATGGTAATTAATTTTACCGATAACACCACGGTGTTAGATATGGAGTATTACCAGTTTTGCTTCATGGGATGAATAGGTTGGGATTGGGAAATAAAATAAATAATTACTTCGTTGTGGTTCGCTAATCTCGACTAGTTGGAAAAACCATAATTTGGTTTTAAATGACATCCAAAGGAAGATTACAGGATAAATTTTAAAGAATTTATCTTGGATAAAATTAATGGGAACTTTTCCCTAAGAATGTGGAATTTAGAAACTAGCTGTAGGTTGGCTAAGAAGAATGGTTTCCTGGGTATTGATCTGATGTTGGTTTCGGCCTTCGGGGTTAATGTTTGGGAAATTGTTCTCTTGCTAATTTGCGGTTAGTGACTAATGAATTGGAATGAGGCGTATGTTGTGTTTGTGTAACATTTGTTTTTAATATACGCAGATTGTTCGGAAAGTCCGGGTTTACACCCATTCTGAATAACCGATTCGACGATATGTCGAAGATGAAGATGATGGTTAAAGACCGGAAGTCTTCACATCGTTTGGATTATTACTGACGATCCTGATTGGGCTGTACACCCAAGAGGATGGAAATAGTTGGTGGTCGTCCAGACGTACTTGAGGATGGATGGATATGCGAGGAAAGTGCCTCCGGTTTCGTTCAGACCCAGAACGGACTTGTAAATGGATTGTGTGTCTGACATTGGATTTTATTCTGTGTTTATTGATTTCTATTAAATATACATCTGTTTGGCGGCGGAGAATTTATTCTTTTGCTTAACGCCCTTCTCTGAGACGTACGAGCTCAGAGGTTGTATATCGATAGATATCAATCGCATGGCATGAATTGCCTGTGTGGCACGCTAAGATGCAATGATCAAGGCTTTTGTTGAAAAGCAAAGTCTTGTGGTTGATGATCAAAGCACGCCTACGTGGCAGCTTTGTGTATAACGGGAATTCGCGAGCCTCACACCCTCGGTATGAGTTAAAAACGGGATACGGGCCGTTGGGAGAACACGACGTTTCTTTCTAGCTTTGGTGGTGTCAGTGACTTACCAGCCCTGACATTTATATACTTTTCACCTTTGTGGTTGTTGGAATGAGGCGCCTCGATTATAGGTCTGTAGGGACCGGGAAACGTGTGTTCAGGAATTGCCAATCCTCTAACGTAAGTGAGGACCGGCCCAACCGATCCAAGTGGCTACCCAGAGTGTGTAGTCCTGAGCATTTGCTAGAGTGTCTCGAAGCGGAGAGGAGCTTGCCTCTTGCCTCGACTCTTGACGGAATCCAATTTCCAATACGTGTATTTCGGCTTTATTTGTAGAGCCTAGTATGGCGACATAGTAGCATGGGATACTATGCCGTCTATGATTTATATTTATGATTGAAACTGTTTTGACACTATACACTTATTATAGTATCAAATGATTTGTTTTAAACGTACCAAGCATGTTTGGCTATTATAAGGTAAAACCCTATCCTCCGGCTTGCGTTGCATTGTGTGATGGGACCTGGGTCTTATAATAGCTTCATTTTTCGAAAAAGCATTGCGTTGTTTATTGATATGCACTGGTATTCTTGGGAGGAAACCCGTTCCGTGTTATACGGCGTGGTCCCTTGAATTACTCTCTTTTAAAGTAAAGTTTTAAATAACTGTTTTAGTTCTCACACCAGCCACATGACGGACCTGGAGTTTATTGTTTTAACCTAAACTCTGGGTGCCCTTATTTTCCGCACGGGCAGCTAGTAGTTTTGGTTTTGCAGATTTATATTCACAGGATCCTGGTTTACAGCTGGAATGATATCCGGAAAGCTCTGTATCCGTATATCACCTTCAGTTGTGCTTTGTATTATTTTCCGCTGCTATGTAATTTATTGTAATCTCTGATATTTATCAAATGTAATTTATTCATTCATACTCTGTATATTCTTGTATTCTGATGGAATTGTTGTAATAACAATGAAATGTTCTTCTGTGTGTTCTGATTTGTCCTGTTCTCAAACGATCAGGGGTTTCGAACGGTCTAGATCGGTTTAACGACTGATTCAGATCGAGCGAAATTCCCGGCCGTCACATTTGGTATCAGAGCTTTGGTTTACAGAGCTCGAGAACAAGACACATTAGAACCATACGAAAGAATTCATTAGATATTGGATTAATAATATCCAATTAGAATGACTCATTAGAGATAGGATCAGTAGTATCCTAGAACGTGTGTGAAGAGTATATTTTTCAAATGAAAACAATTTTGTTTTGAAACTTAAACCATTTTATACGTATTTGATTATTTATTTATTTTAAATATGGACAATCGAGTATATAAAGATTTTTCATATACGCGTCATGAACGTATATTCAAAGTTTTAATATACTGGATAGATATAGAATCATACTCTAGTGGCCCGAAGATGATTCTAATAATTGACTAGTTGTCATTAGTATTCATGTTCGAGTAACGAAGGTGTGATATCGATATATTTCCATTAGACTGGTGTGAGAAACAAAACCAATATAGTTAGAACACATTGTTGTGAATTGGCATCAAAAACATGATTTTCTGTATATATATCAAATTTATGAATTTGAAACTTTAATTCACTAATTGATTGATGATTGTGTTGTTTGATTATTGTTGCCTAATTGAATTTGAACCATTTAGCCTAATTGAACCAAATATTGAACTGTATTGATAATTGGTCGCATTTGCTTGCATATACATATACTTACATTGAACAGGTCATAGCAAGGAGGCTAGAGCCGAAGAATAAAATTTGTTTGCCTGACAAATAGGTACATGTTTACTACATAATTTAATGTTTTGTTTGGGTGATGATGATTTTATGAGCCTATTGGCTAGCCGCTTGGCTTTTTCTTTTTCTTTTTGAGATTAGAAGGACCGGGGAAGCTATTTGAAATTCCCCGATGCTCCCGATGCAGGGGAGGTTATGGCGAAATTTTTCGAAAATTTAGGGTGTTAGCCAAATTTTTTGAAAATTTGAAAATTCTCAGAAACTGAAAAGTTAGAGAATAGAAGCCAGATCGAACGTAGAGCTGATTAATCAAACCACTTTCGACTTTGTTCCTTTTCGGGGACGAAAAGTTTTAAGTGGGGGAGATTGTAATAACCCGGAAAATCCGAGCCAGTTTAAAATTTTTATTTTGGCAATTTTAGCGAATTTTGTATATTTAAAATGGATTATTTTAAATTAAATCGACGAGAAAATTTATTTTGAATATAATAGAACGTATATATTATATACGTCGTCGTTAGAATACAAATAATTATAAATAATTATTAATAGAATTGAAAATGGCGTGGTAGTTCGATAATTCGATTTCAAACTTCAATTGAATGTACCGGGTGCAAAACAATCCGGATTTTAGTGAAACCAAAAACATTAGAATCTAATTGATAATATCTTTCCAACGAATCCGAAAAATCAAAATTTCATAGCGGGAATCAAAAGATATGTCCAGTTGAAAATTCTGAATAGTCGCTATGGAATTCGGGCCCTTAAAAATGGGAATTTTGCAAACGACCTCGGATTTCGACGAAACTAGTTTTGTTGGGTCCGTGATGTTAAATTATTGCTAGGTTTCAAATTTCATAATATTTCGAATCAATATGTGAGCGTGGCATAGGAAAACGCGTTTGACCAGTTTCAGTTGATTTTAATCGACTGGAAAATGGCCATTTTTCCAACGGTCTCAGAATTCGATGAAACTAGTTTTGTTAGGACCGTATCGTTAATACGAAGCTAGAAAATATTTTTCGAGAATTTTTAGAGTTCGTATGTGACCCCGGTAATTTGAAATGTACGTTTAAAATTCAATAAAGTGATTTAAATGTAAATTTAAAGGAAACTGATTGTAACTGCCGAATCAACCTACGATACATATCCCATTGTGTTTGGAATGGGGGTAATTAGCTATGGACGATAGGCGGTGGGCTTGATTTCGGCTTCGAAATAAAAAGTTACTTTTTCTTTAAATTAAATAATTAAATATATTATTATATAAAAGCCCTTTCCCCTTTTTCTCCTCAGAAGGTCAACGAAGGAAAAGGCGAAATCTTTAAAATAGAAAAGGCGAAATCTTTAAAATAGAAAAGGCGAAATCTATATTTTTGAAATGGAATTTTTATCTATATGACATCTTAGTAAAAATTCGATTTTTATATATTGAATAGCGAAGGAAAATTTCGATTTTTGAATGTATGAAGCGATTATAAAAATATGGTTTTAAATTGAAAGTGAACATATAAAAATGTGATTTTTATTTTAAAGATGTCAAAATATAAAAATGTGTGATTTTTATATATGTAGTGACTACGGGCAACAAAGATGACAAAAAGGCGAGAACGTTGAAGATTGTTATCAAAGAAGAGTCAAGATGATTGGATGGCTATAGGTGAGAATTTCTCACCTTTCAATTTCTTTTTCTAGTTATATATATGTACTAGGATGCAGACGGTGCTTAGTAGCACCCGACACAATCGTCCACAGACCATGGACTTGTTTGTTTGGTTGCATAAATTAGTTAGATGATTTGATTTGAATTTGGTTGTTTGGTGATTTTGATTGATGTGTGAATGGCGTGGGCCTTCACTAGACCGGGGATAAGGCTAGGCCTCGTCCCGTTTCTAGTATCGTGCCGTTATGCCGCCGAAATTTTCTAAAATAAGTTAGAAAAATAAAAAAATATCATTTTATTTAAAGAATGAACTGAATAGAAAATGAATTCGAATTGAACTGAATAGAAAATGAATTCGAATTGAACTGAATAGAAAATGAATTCGAATTGAACTGAATAGAAAATGAATTCGAATTGAAATGAATAGAAAATGAATTCGAATTGAAATGAATAGAAAACGAATTCAAATTGAATTGAAATTTGAATTGAATAGGAATGAATTTTAAAACGAATTTTTTAAGAAGAATTCAATTTTGCTTTGGATTGAAATAGAAGTTGAAATGGTTCTTTAAACGAATTCAAAACTATTTATACAATTCGTTTTAGATAAAAATCGACGAAATATATATTATACATATTATATATATAATAGAATGGCCTGAATAGAACGCGCCGCGCCGCGGCAGTTCGTGAATTTCGACCATTAATTTCAAACGGACATTACGGGAGATCCGACCGTCGGATTCTCCTAAAACCGGAACCGTTAGGTTCGTATCGAAAAGAGCTTTCTAACGAATATTTGAGATTTGAAATCTAACGGTTGGATTTGGAGATACGTCCAAATCAAATTCGAAAAAGGTCGTTGTAAGTGCAGTTCGATGGCCATTGTTGGAAATCGACTGTACGGGCCTTGATAAAATTATTAAAAATAGTAATAATTTGTGTAAAATCATAATAAATGATTTGGGGAAAATTGGGGTGAAAAACTCCATATTTGAAAAGATAAAAATAGATTTTATCGAAATGAACTAGATTGAACTAAAATTTAAAACCCGATTTGTTTTTAAATAAATGAATTAGATTTAAAAAGGGGTTTTAAATAATCGGAATTTCTAATATATTTGATTGAATTTGAAATGGGTTTATCGTGAACGGTGTTTTAAATAACACTAGTTCTTTAACCCGATAACAAATAGGATGTGATTTGGGTTTGTCGTGAACTGTGTTTTAAATAACACCTAGTTCTTTAACCCAGTTAAAGGAGTTCTAACGAATCTGCAATTAGATTGAAATGTGAATATATAATCTAAATTATCAAATTTAGAAATGAGCGAGAATGGAGTATCGCCAGTTTTGCTCCAAAGCGATAGCTAGATCTTTAATTAGATTTGAACGTGAAATGGTAATTAATTTTACCGATAACACCACGGTGTTAGATATGGAGTATTACCAGTTTTGCTTCATGGGATGAATAGGTTGGGATTGGGAAATAAAATAAATAATTACTTCGTTGTGGTTCGCTAATCTCGACTAGTTGGAAAAACCATAATTTGGTTTTAAATGACATCCAAAGGAAGATTACAGGATAAATTTTAAAGAATTTATCTTGGATAAAATTAATGGGAACTTTTCCCTAAGAATGTGGAATTTAGAAACTAGCTGTAGGTTGACTAAGAAGTATGGTTTCCTGGGTATTGATCTGATGTTGGTTTCGGCCTTCGGGGTTAATGTTTGGGAAATTGTTCTCTTGCTAATTTGCGGTTAGTGACTAATGAATTAGAATGAGGCGTATGTTGTGTTTGTGTAACATTTGTTTTTAATATACGCGGATTGTTCGGAAAGTCCGGGTTTACACCCATTCTGAATAACCGATTCGACGATATGTCGAAGATGAAGACGATGGTTGAAGACCGGAAGTCTTCACATCGTTTGGATTATTACTGACGATCCTGATTGGGCTGTACACCCAAGAGGATGGAAATAGTTGGTGGTCATCCAGACGTACTTAGGGATGGATGGATATGCGAGGAAAGTGCCTCCGGTTTCGTTCAGACCCAGAACGGACTTGTAAATGGATTGTGTGTCTGATATTGGATTTTATTCTGTGTTGATTGATTTCTATTAAATATACATCTGTTTGGCGGCGGAGAATTTATTCTTTTGCTTAACGCCCTTCTCTGAGACGTACGAGCTCAGAGGTTGTATATCGATAGATATCAATAGCATGGCATGAATTTCCTGTGTGGCACGCTAAGATGCAATGATCAAGGCTTTTGTTGAAAAGCAAAGTCTTTTGGTTGATGATCAAAGCACGCCTACGTGGCAGCTTTGTGTATAACGGGAATTCGCGAGCCTCACACCTCGGTATGAGTTAAAAACGGGATACGGGCCGTTGGGAGAACACGACGTTTCTTTCTAGCTTTGGTGGTGTCAGTGACTTACCAGCCCTGACATTTATATACTTTTCACCTTTGTGGTTGTTGGAATGAGGCGCCTCGATTATAGGTCTGTAAGGACCGGGAAACGTGTGTTCAGGAATTGCCAATCCTCTAACGTAAGTGAGGACCGGCCCAACCGATCCAAGTGGCTACCCAGAGTGTGTAGTCCTGAGCATTTGCTAGAGTGTCTCGAAGCGGAGAGGAGCTTGCCCCTTGCCTCGACTCATGACGGAATCCAATTTCCAATACGTGTATTTCATCTTTATTTGTAGAGCCTAGTATGGCGACATAGTAGCATGGGATACTATGCCGTCTATGATTTATATTTATGATTGAAACTGTTTTGACACTATACACTTATTATAGTATCAAATGATTTGTTTTAAACGTACCAAGCATGTTTGGCTATTATAAGGTAAAACCCTATCCTCCGGCTTGCGTTGCATTGTGTGATGGGACCTGGGTCTTATAATAGCTTCATTTTTCGAAAAAGCATTGCGTTGTTTATTGATATGCACTGGTATTCTTGGGAGGAAACCCGTACCGTGTTATACGGCGTGGTCCCTTGAATTACTCTCTTTTAAAGTAAAGTTTTAAATAACTGTTTTAGTTCTCACACCAGCCACATGACTGACCTGGAGTTTATTGTTTTAACCTAAACTCTGGGTGCCCTCATTTTCCGCACGGGTAGCTAGTAGTTTTGGTTTTGCAGATTTATATTCACAGGATCCTGGTTTACAGCTGGAATGATATCCGGAAAGCTCTGTATCCGTATATCACCTTCAGTTGTGCTTTGTATTATTTTCCGCTGCTATGTAATTTATTGTAATCTCTGATATTTATCAAATGTAATTTATTCATTCATACTCTGTATATTCTTGTATTCTGAGGGAATTGTTGTAATAACAATGAAATGTTCTTCTGTGTGTTCTGATTAGTCCTGTTCTCAAACGATCAGGGGTTTCGAACGGTCTAGACCGGTTTAACGACTGATTCAGATCGAGCGAAATTCCCGGCCATCACAGGGTCAGTCATAAAGACTGAGTAAGTCCTAGTGACTTTCAGCATAAAAACATGTAAAGAAAACATGGCATAAATAAACTGAAAGTAAACATAAGCATGTTGACAAGATAAGCTACAGGCACGATAACTAAGAATAACATCATTGTATTTCTATCATGTATAACATTGCAAGGTTCCCATTCAGGATGAACTAAGTATAGTTTCGCACGATTTCTATCAAGCATTGCAAGATTTCTCTGCTTCACCATTAAAGCGATATCTATTTGCTCTGATTTCCTAAATTCTCTGCACCAACTGTACTAGTATCCCAACCCGTATCATCCTTTCCATGTATATGTACAGTCCCTTGCCACGTATCGTACGGGTTTCATCACGTATTTCTATACTACTTCAACGTAGTGCCACCATTCTTGAAATCGTTTGGACTGCCACCCTTGTTCTGTCTAGGTTTCCTTATCATGAACTATCGCGTGTTCAACTAGGATTTATGCCACCTAGGGCCACTAGGGATTATGCTACCTATTGAACGTTTTCTAGATTCGATTAGGATTTATGCCACCTAGGACCACTAGGGATTATGCTACCTAATGAATTCCACGTAACGATCTATTAATCGATCAGCTCCCTACAAGTCCTAGCTCGTTCATGTGTCTGTGTCATACGGCCCTATCCAGAAATGTAGTTACCTGTGCTAGGTCCACCATAGGGTGTATCAAGTCCTATGGTGCCAACCACCGACACGAATCAAGCACGCACAGTGTAAATATACGGGTGCCCAATGCCTGCTTTTTCAACTCTTGACTACGTGCACGACCATAGCTCACTTGAACCTACAATGGCGCACCTACTCAGCCGTTGTTCTGGTCGCTTACAATCAGCCCAGTAATCGTGCCCCACCCTGCCTAGTTCCAGGGTACCATGATACATCTACTGGGTTAGTGCTGAAACGGACCGCGTAACTAGGGTTTCCGTCTAGTAGGTTAAGTGTTGTCATTAAAATTCGAGACTTAACCCCATCGGTCTAGCATATCAAGTTGGCTAAGTGTTGTCATTTAAGTTCGTGACTTATCCCTACAATTCTCGTGTCAAGTTGGTTAGGTGTTGTCGTTCAAGTTCATGACCTAACCCTACCAATCATGTTTCAAGTTGGTTAAGTATATTCAAGCGGTCCTTGACTTAACCCTATCAAATCATCATGTTAAATTGGTTAAGTATATTCAAGAGGTTCATGACTTAACCCTATCAAATCATCGTGTTAAATTGGTTAAGTATATTCAAGCGGTTCATGACTTAACCCTATCAAATCATCGTGTTAAATTGGTTAAGTATATTCAAGCGGTTCATGACTTAACCCTATCAAATCATCGTGTTAATTTGGTTAAGTATATTCAAGCGGT
The DNA here is from genome assembly GCA_030737875.1 of Allium sativum. Taxonomy (NCBI): domain Eukaryota; kingdom Viridiplantae; phylum Streptophyta; class Magnoliopsida; order Asparagales; family Amaryllidaceae; genus Allium; species Allium sativum. The sequence continues at coordinate 669,041,707 of CM060909.1, read as the reverse complement.
TCATGACTTAACCCTATCAAAAAATCGTGTCAAATAGGTTAAGTATATTCAAGCGGTACATGACTTAACCCTATCATGTGGCATTAATTCATTAATGCACTTCAACCTCTCACATTAGACTAACTGTTGTGGTTACTGGATTTGCCGGGCGGTTCCGGGCATATTTACACCACAACATAGTCTAACCTCGGGTTTTACGTGCGATATGACCAACTACCCACATTGGATCCTATTGTTTGCAGCCACTGGATTTGCCGGGCGGTTCCGGGCAGATTTACACTGCAAACTCAACCCAACCTCGAGTTGGCCATTTTCAAGTTTTTCTAATTGTCATGCCCACATTCAAGTTTTCATGTCAAAATTCATGTCGAGTTTTCATGTCATGTTTCATGGCAAGTTTCATATCAAGTCGATGTCAGGTTCGTGTCCATATCCAGGTTCAAGTTATAACAACGTTCATGTTTCAAGCTTTGCCTATTATCGAGTTCATAATTTATGTTCGTAACCAATTCATGTTTTTGCCTATTCTACCCAAATCGTATTCCCATCGCACGTGAACGTGAATCGTTCTATACTACAAACAAATCCAAATCTCGAAATAGAAGGAATAGCATCAAAACTATGATAGGTAAAAGAGACGAGCATAAAGCAATAAAAAGGGGGTCACAAGACTAGCATGACATAACTTGAGATAATTGGTTACCACATCACTGGCATATAGGATTCCAAATCTAGCAAGATAAGGCGATGTTGATGATAAACACCAACATAAAAGAATAGGCGTGCAAAAGCAAGCCAAATACAAGAATAATGGATCCAGTGGTTTTGGTGTACATAATAGCGAATAAACTAAGAAAGTCACACCCTAGGTATATGATTCAACAAAATTTCAATTCGGTGCACAACATGGTTTTCAACTATGGTGTCATGGGCATGAGCAATCAACTATAATAGTCTTAGGCAATTAACCCCAACAGTCATAAGTACAAATCTCATAGCTATGAATCATAAGCGACTCATCACAATGATCATGGATAATTATCAAAAATAGTTCTAGGCAAATAGTCATGGACAATTAACAGTAATAGTTTCAAAGTCATGGTCATAGATAATGGTCTTATGTTCATAATCATAGGTAATAATCCTCATGGTCATAAGTGATTAACCACAATTGTCCTTGTCATAGTCATAGGCAACAGTCTTACGTTCACCGTCATAGGCATAGGCATAGTCTTATTAGTCATAGGCGGTCTTATGTTCACCATCATAGTCACATGCATAGCCATATTAGTCATAGGAAGTCTTATGTTCTCAGTCATAGTCCTTGTCCATTAACAATACATTCAACGTCATAGGCATGTTAAGGTTATAGACACGAGAGAGTTTGATTTACAACATGAATAGGTCCGAAAGTCAAGATCCAAGATGAACAAGAATAGATAAGAATCAATCACCATACATAGATCCAATTCCAATTTACAACATGGATATTAAGTTTACAGCTTTTATCTAAAAGTAACCTGAACTTACAGTGCGTGGATCGAGAATTAGAAAGCAAAATTTGACTGTTGAATCTCTATTTGATCGATCGTGTTCTAATTGAAATTCCCCCAATTTGCAAATCCCTAAGCGTAGTCTTGATGGAGAAGGAGCAGTCCTTTTTCTTCCTTCTTATCTTTTTATTTTGATTATCTTAGAAGCAGCATAAGGGTAGAAAGAAATGGTGTGGAGAAAATGAGACTAGGGGGGCTGTTTATATAGGGTTGGGCAGACGAATCTGGTCAGAAAACGAGTCTAAATACGCTAGGATGCATCTGGTTCAGAAAAGTGGTTCGGGAGGCAGGTCGACCACCAGGTCGACACTATGGTCGACCTGGCCCCTGGTAGGTTGACACTATGGTCGACCTGGTCTATGCGCGGGAAATTTCCCGCCGAGGCTGCTGCGGGGTTTGAATTCGAATTTCGAGCTGTTTTTGATTTTGAAAATTCCTGAAACTTCGGAGGGTCATATCTCCCTCATACGGACTCCGATTTTTGAAAACCCGGACTCTATTTCATGTAAAATTTCAAGACGAACACAATGGAGTAACCCGTTTCCCCTGATTCTGACTTTAAAATTTAATCCTGCCTTGATTTCTTGTTTTAACATGTTATAAAATTACGGGTTGTTACATTCTCCCCTCCTTAAAGGATTTCGTCCCCGAAATCTTCAAGTTAAGAAGAATGTGTCCTTCCATCCAATCATCCATCTACTCAATCATCAATCACAGGCATCCATTGTTCTTAAGAGATTTCTAATGCTGTATGAACATATGCAGAAAGTGTGTGTATATGTTCCTTATCTAAAGCAAATGATCAGGCCTGATTGATCTTCTTAATGCAAAATATATTTAGTGCCATGAGTCCAACATGAATGCAAATAGCCCTAATCACATAAACACTATATGTGTGCTCAAACATCCATCCATATGCAACATTCACATGATAACACATTCAATTTCATCCATAAACAAGTATAAACACTCATGCATATGCAATATGAAAATGTGTCTGAGCCGATCTAGTGCCTAAGGTGTGTTATGAAACCACGAGCAACCACTTGCGACCACTTGCAACCACTTGCAACCATCAATCATAACATGTCTCAAACACATGTTTCACCCAATTGTTCCTACCTAAAGAAATAGCCGAATGATAGAAGCAAGTAAAAACTTTGTGCCCATTAGGCAATATCAAAGCTGGAAATCTACGTCATATATATACTGAATAGGAGAAGAACTCCCTAAGCACCAGTCCATATGCTATAAAACCCAAAAAGTTTAGTCAACCCAACGGACACCCTCAAGCCCTAACATGTATTACAACCAGATGAGTCATACTCCTTATGGGGTTTGCAACCGAAATAAGATTGAGAATAGGACCGAGAGGTTATACTTAAAAGATAGCATACAAGTAAGCTCTACAGGAAAAGAGGGATCAAGGATATACTCTTAAAACGAGATATGATACATGTATCTAGTCTTCAATCTTCTGAGTCGCATTTCCTTGAGCTTAACTCCATTGTGCTTTCATCGCCTTTAACTTCACAATTTCGTAGTTTATTATTTCTTGTTCCCAGAATATGAGTTGGAACTCATTCCACTGTCGCCTCTTGTTCCACTTTCGCTTATTCTCTTTCTAGTATACCCAATTCAAACATAACTGCGTACTCATGGTTTCGTGCAAGCTCTCCAAAATTCACTAGTGAATCTCGTTAATTTATTATAAGGTATTCCACGCAGAAGAATTGTCTCTTGAAAACAAACAAATGCCAACCATGTTGCCAAATGTACTTACTAAAGTGATTTTCTATGACTCATGCATAAGCGAAATGAACCATTTGCCTTAGTGGCGAACACTACTCGAGCGGATCAATAAATGTATCATGAACGGATCGACAAATGTATCAAGAGATTCTAGGTAACTAAACATGGCAGAACCCTATGGGTTACACTAGACTTCGAGGGCATTACCAAGGCAAGTCGAGCGTCTAACTACCCTCTTTTCATACTCGAGAATGGTACCATTTCTGGACAACCACTCCATCCCTAGAATTAACCCATAGCCCAAAAACATAAGCTTTACTTCCAAACTCAACACTTAGCATAGACATTCTCAAATCCAAACAAGTCATGAATAAATGAGCCGATTACCCAACAGGATTTGAGACACAAAAATGGGATCCTTTACTTCGCTAGTACTAAGGTGCAGAGACTCAACTATCGAAGCAGAATTAAAAGGATGCGATGAACAAAAACAAAGTTCTAACGGGATGATAGAAAAGAAAAGCTAAGCCTTTAACAGAAATGTTACCACCACTCTTAGGTACGCTAGTAGTGAGAGCATACAATTGCCCTCTCGACGATCTTGTTTTTTGCCCTTTTTACCATACTAAAGATACTTTCTCTTGTCGTGGGTTTTATTATTCTTTTACTTTGACCTCTTTCCTTTCACCTTTTCCTCCTTCGTGGATTAAGCCATATCAACAAATTTCTCCTCGTTAGGCTTGTGTTCTTTATCCTCGTTCTTACTATCCTCGTATAGATTGTTGACAAGTCTCTCGAAAGTTACTTCCACTGCACGACAAAGCTTGAGATAAGATTGGTCGCAAGTAAAACTACTGCAGCTACAGATGGAGGTTGGACACTACTTTGCCCTCCGACATGTGTCGCATGCCTACAAACTATGGTGAAAAAGAAAGGGAGCGGAGACTCAAGGAGAGAATCAAAAGATAGTGCATATGGCTTTGGGGAATAGCCTTTCGTAAAACAAAACTTTTCTTTAGAAAAATGCTTCTTTGTAAACGTTTTGAAAATAATTTCAGAAGGTTTTTAAAAGCTTTTGCCCAGTCTGGTAACCTTCTGCTCCGATACCAAATTGTAACACCCCACCTCCGCTAGGGTCACTCGCAAAGGGAATGCACTAGCTTGGGTGGAGCATTATCTAGGTAAACATACACAGAAATATTACAAGACAAAACATATAAAAAAGCGGAAGAAGTACCAAATTTTATATCTTTAAAAAAAATCTAGAAAGGTCTGAAACCTTTTACATCAGAATGCTATTAAAAATCCATTACATCAAAATATGTCTTGCAATTGTAAAGAAGCATAAGACCATAGTTATAAATCATTCCCCAACAAAGCAGCAAAGCAAGCCATAGCCAAGAGCAATCCAAGCCTTCATGAAATAGCCTTGGAGCTTGGTAAGATCTGAACTAAGCTGTGTTCCCACTCTGTGAACGTAGGGGGGGAACGAAAGAAAAAGTGGCAAAACAAACTGGGTCAGTCATAAAGACTGAGTAAGTCCTAGTGACTTTCAGCATAAAAACAGGTAAAGATAACATGGCATGAATAAACTGAAAGTAAACATAAGCATGGTGACAAGATAAGCTACATGCACGATAACTAAGAATAACATCATAGGATTTCTATCATGTGTAACATTGCAAGGTTCCCGCTCAGGATGAACTAAGTATAGTTTCGCATGATTTCTATCAAGCATCGCAACATTTCTCTTCTTCACCATTAAAACGATATCTATTTGCTCTGATTTCCTAAATTCTCTGCACCAACTGTACTAGTATCCCAACCCGTATCATCCTTTCCATGTATATGTACAGTCCCTTGCCATGTATCGTACGGGTTTCATCACGTATTTCTATACTACTTCAACGTAGTGCCACCATTCTTGAAATCGTTTGGACTGCCACCCTTGTTCTGTCTAGGTTTCCTTATCATGAACTATCGCGTGTTCAACTAGGATTTATGCCACATAGGGCCACTAGGGATTATGCTACCTATTGAACGTTTTCTAGATTTGATTAGGATTTATGCCACCTAGGACCACTAGGGATTATGCTACCTAACGAATTCCACGTAACGATCTATAAATCGATCGGCTCCCTATAAGTCCTAGCTCGTTCATGTGTCTGTGTCATACGACCCTATCCAGAAATGTAGTTACCTGTGCTAGGTCCACCATAGGGTGTATCAAGTCCTATGGTGCCAACCACCGACACGAATCAAGCACGCACAATGTAAATCTATGGGTACCCAATGCCTATTTTTTCAACTCCGGACTACGTGCATGACCATAGCCCGCCTGAACCTGCAATGGCGCACCTACTCAGCCGTCGTTCTGGTCGCTTACAATCAGCCCAGTAATCGTGCCCCACGTTGCCTAGTTCCTGGGTACCATGATACATCTAGTGGGTTACTGCTGAAACGGACCGCGTAACTAGGGTTTCCGTCTAGTAGGTTAAGTGTTGTCATTTAAATTCGAGACTTAACCCCATCGGTCTAGCATATCAAGTTGGCTAAGTGTTGTCATTTAAGTTCGTGACTTAGCCCTACAATTCTCGTGTCAAGTTGGTTAGGTGTTGTCGTTAAAGTTCATGACCTAACGCTACCAATCATGTTTCAAGTTGGTTAAGTATATACAAGCGGTCCATGACTTAACCCTATTAAATCATCGTGTTAAATTGGTTAAGTATATTCAAGCGGTTCATGACTTAACCCTATCAAATCATCATGTTAAATTGGTTAAGTATATTCAAGCGGTTCATGACTTAACCCTATCAAATCATCATGTTAAATTGGTTAAGTATATTCAAGCGGTTCATGACTTAACCCTATCAAATCATCGTGTCAAATAGGTTAAGTATATTCAAGCGGTACATGACTTAACCCTATCATGTGGCATTAATTCATTAATGCACTTCAACCTCTCACATTAGACTAACTGTTGTGGTTACTGGATTTGCCGGGCGGTTCCTGGCAGATTTACACCACAACATAGTCTAACCTCGGGTTTTACGTGCGATATGACCAACTACCCACATTGGATCCTATTGTTTGCAGCCACTGGATTTGCCGGGCGGTTCCGGGCAGATTTACACTACAAACTCAACCCAACCTCGAGTTGGCCATTTTCAAGTTTTTCTAATTGTCATGCCCACATTCAAGTTTTCATGTCAAAATTCATGTCGAATTTTCATGTCATGTTTCATGGCAAGTTTCATATCAAGTCGATGTCAGGTTCGTGTCCATATCCAGGTTCAAGTTATAACAGCGTTCATGTTTCAAGCTTTGCCTATTATCGAGTTCATAATTTATGTTCGTAACCAATTCATGTTTTTGCCTATTCTACCCAAATCGTATTCCCATCGCACGTGAATGTGAATCGTTCTATACAAACTAATCCAAATCTCGAAATAGAGGGAATAGCATCAAAACTATGATAGGCAAAAGAGACGAGCATAAAGCGATAAAAAGGGGGTCACAAGACTAGCATGACATAACTTGAGATAATTGGTTACCACATCACTGGCATATAGGATTCCAAATCTAGCAAGATAAGGTGATGTTCATGATAAACACCGACATTAAAGAATAGGCGTGCAAAAGCAAGCCAAATACAAGAATAATGGATCCAGTGGTTTTGGTGTACATAATTGCGAATAAACTAAGCAAGTCACACCCTAGGTATATGATTCAACAAAATGTCAATTCGGTGCACAACATGGTTTTCAACTATGGTGTCATGGGCATGAGCAATCAACTATAATAGTCTTAGGCAATTAACCCCAACAGTCATAAGTACAAATCTCATAGCTATGAATCATAAGCGACTCATCACAATGATCATGGGTAATTATCAAAAATAATTCTAGGCAAATAGTCATGGACAATTAACAGTAATAGTTTCAAAGTCATGGTCATAGATAATGGTCTTATGTTCATAATCATAGGTAACAATCCTCATAGTCAAGAGTCATAGGTGATTAACCATAATTGTCCTTGTCATTGTCATAGGCAATAGTCTTACGTTCACCGTTATAGGCATAGTCTTATTAGTCATAGGCGGTCTTATGTTCACCGTCATAGTCACAGGCATAGTCATATTAGTCATAGGCAGTCTTATGTTCTCAGTCATAGTCCTTGTCCATTAACAATACATTCGACGTTATAGGCATGTTAAGGTTATAGACACGAGAGAGTTTGATTTACAACATGAATAGGTCTGAAATTCAAGATCCAAGATGAACAAGAATAGATAAGAATCAATCACCATACATAGATCCAATTCCAATTTACAACGTGGATATTAAGTTAATAGCTTTTATCTAAAAGTAACTTGAACTTACAATGCGTGGATCGAGAATTAGAAAGCAAAATTTGACTGTTGAATCTCTATTTGATCGATCGTGTTCTAATTGAAATTCCCCCAATTTGCAAATCCCTAAGCATTGTCTTGATGGAGAAGGAGAAGTCCTTTTTCTTCCTTCTTATCTTTTTATTTTGATTATCTTAGAAGCAGCATAAGGGTAGAAAGAAATGGTGTGGAGAAAATGAGACTAGGGGGGCTATTTATATAGGGTTGGGCAGACGAATCTGGTCAGAAAACGAGTCTAAATACGTCAGGATGCATCTGGTTCAGAAAATTGGTTCGGGAGGCAGGTCGACACCTAGGTCGACACTATGGTCGACCTGGTCCCACCAGGTCGACACTATGGTCGACCTGGCCCCTGGTAGGTTGACACTATGGTCGACCCCCAGGTCGACCTGGTCTATGGGCGGGAAATTTCCCGCCCAGGCTACTGCGGGGTTTGAATTCGAATTTCGAGCTGTTTTTGATTTTGAAAATTCCTGAAACTTCGGAGGGTCATATCTCCCTCATACGGACTCCGATTTTCAAAAACCCGGACTCTATTTCATGTAAAATTTCAAGACGAACGCAATGGAGTATCCCGTTTCCCCTGATTCTGACTTTAAAATTTAATTCTGCCTTGATTTCTTGTTTTAACATGTTATAAAAATACGGGTTGTTACATTCTCCCCTCCTTAAAGGATTTCGTCCCCGAAATCTTCAAGTTAAGAAGAATGTGTCCTTCCATCCAATCATCCATCTACTCAATCATCAATTATAGGCATCCATTTTCCTTAAGAAATTTCTAATGCTGTATGAACATATGCAGAAAGTGTGTGTATATGTTCCTTATCTAATGCAAATGATCAGGCCTGATTGATCTTCTTAATGCAAAATATATTTAGTGCCATGAGTCCAACATGTATGCAAATAGCCCTAATCACATAAACACTATATGTGTGCTCAAACATCCATCCATATGCAACATTCACATGATAACACATTCAATTTCATCCATAAACAAGTATAAACACTCATGCATATGCAATATGAAAATGTGTCTGAGTCGATCTAGTGCCTAATGTGTGTTATGCATCCACGAGCAACCACTTGCGACCACTTGCAGCCACTTGCAACCATCAATCATAACATGTCTCAAACACATGTTTCACCCAATTGTTCCTACCCAAAGATATAGCCGAATGATAGAAGCTAGTAAAAACTTTGTGCCCATTAGGCAATGTCAAAGCTGGAAATCTACGTCATATATATACTGAATAGGAGAAGAACTCCCTAAGCACCAATCCATATCCTATAAAACCCAAAAAGTTTAGTCAACCCAACGGACACCGTCAAGCCCTAACATGTATTACAACCAGATGAGTCATACTCCTTATGGGGTTTGCAACCAAAATAAGATTGAGAATAGGACCGAGAGGTTATACTTAAAAGATAGCATACAAGTAAGCTCTACTGGAAAAGAGGGATCAAGGATATACTCTTAAAAAGAGATATTATACATGTATCTAGTCTTCAATCTTCTGAGTCGCATTTCCTTGAGCTTAACTCCATTGTGCTTTCATCGTCTTTAACTTCACAATTTCGTAGTTCCTTAATTCTTGTTCCCAGAATATGAGTTGGAACTCATTCCACTGTCGCCTCTCGTTCCACTTTCGCTTATTCTCTTTCTAGTATACCCGATTCAAACATAACTGCGTACTCATGGTTTCGTGCAAGCTCTCCAAAATTCACTAGTGAAACTCGGATCTCGTTAACTTATTATAAGGTATTCCACGCAGAAGAACTGTCTCTTGAAAACAAACAAATGCCAACCATGTTGCTAAATGTACTTACTAAAGTGATTTTCTATGACTCATGCATAAGCGAAATGAACCATTTGCCTTAGTGGCGAACACTACTCGAGCGGATTGATAAATGTATCATGAACGGATTGATAAATGTATCAAGAGATTCTAGGTAACTAAACATGGCAGAACCCTAAGGGTTACACTAGACTTCGAGGGCATTACCAAGGCAAGTCGAGCGTCTAACTACCCTCTTTTCATACTCGAGAATGGTACCATTTCTGGACAACCACTCCATCCTTAGAATCAACCCATAGCCCAAAAACATAAGCTTTACTTCCAAACCCAACACTTAGCATAGACATTCTCAAATCCAAACAAGTCATGAATAAATGAGCCGATTACCCAACAGGATTTGAGACACAAAAATGGGATCCTTTACTTCGCTAGTACTAAGGTGCAGAGACTCAACTATCGAAGCGGAATTAAAAGGATGCGATGAACATAAACGAAGTTCTAATGGGATGATAGAAAAGAAAAGCTAAGCCTTTAACAGAAACGTTACCACCTGTCTTAGGTACGCTATTAGTGAGAGCATACAATTGCCTTCTCGACGATCTTGTTCTTTGCCCTTTTTACCATACTAAAGATACTTTCTCTTGTCGTGGGTTTTATTATTCTTTTACTTTGACCTCTTTCTTTTCACCTTTTCCTCCTTCGTGGATTAAGCCATATCAACAAATTTCTCCTCGTTAGGCTTGTGTTCTTTATCCTCGTTCTTACTATCCTCGTATAGCTTGTTGACAAGTCTCTCGAAAGTTTCTTCCACCGCACGACAAAGCTTGAGATAAGATTGGTCGCAAGTAAAACTATTGCGGCTACAGATGGAGGTTGGACACTACTTTGCCCTCCGACATGTGTCGCATGCCTACAAACTATGGTGAAAAAGAAAGGGAGCAGAGACTCAAGGAGAGAATCAAAAGATAGTGCATATGGCTTTGGGTAATAGCCTTTCGTAAAACAAAACTTTTCTTTAGAAAAATGCTTCTTTGTAAACGTTTTGAAAATAATTTCAGAACGTTTTTAAAAGCTTTTGCCCAGTCTGGTAACCTTCTGCTCTGATACCAAATTGTAACACCCCACCTCCGCTAGGGTCACTCACAAAGGGAATGCACTAGCTTGGGTGGAGCATTATCTAGGTAAACATACACAGAAATATTACAAGACAGAACATATAAAATAGCGGAAGTAGTACCAAATTTTATATCTTTAAAAAAATCTAGAAAGGTCTGAAACCTTTTACATCAAAATGCTATTAAAAATCCATTACATCAAAATATGTCTTGCAATTGTAAAGAAGCATAAGACCATAGTTATAAATCATTCCCCAACAAAGCAGCAAATCAAGCCATAGCCAAGAGCAATCCAAGCCTTCATGAAATAGCCTTGGAGCTTGGTAAGATCCGAACTAAGCTGTGTTCCCACTCTGTAAACCTGGGGGGGGGGGGGGGGAACGGAAGAAAAAGAGGCGAAACAAACTGGGTCAGTCATAAAGACTGAGTAAGTCTTAGTGACTTTCAGCATAAAAACAGGTAAAGATAACATGGCATGAATAAACTGAAAGTAAACATAAGCATGGTGACAAGATAAGCTACAGGCACGATAACTAAGAATAACATCATAGGATTTCTATCATGTATAACATTGCGAGGTTCCCGTTCAGGATGAACTAAGTATTGTTTCGCACGTTTTCTATCAAGCATCGCAACATTTCTCTGCTTCACCATTAAAACGATATCTATTTGCTCTGATTTCCTATATTCTCTGCACCAACTGTACTAGTATCCCAACCCGTATCATCCTTTCCATGTATATGTACATTCCCTTGCCACGTATCGTACGGGTTTCATCACGTATTTCTATACTACTTCAACGTAGTGCCACCATTCTTGAAATCGTTTGGACTGCCACCCTTGTTCTGTCTAGGTTTCCTTATCATGAACTATCGCGTGTTCAACTAGGATTTATGCCACCTAGGGCCACTAGGGATTATGCTACCTATTGAACGTTTTCTAGATTCGATTAGGATTTATGCCACCAAGGACCACTAGGGATTATGCTACTAACGAATTCCACGTAACGATCTATTAATCGATCGGCTCCCTACAAGTCCTAGCTCGTTCATGTGTCTGTGTCATACGGCCCTATCCAGAAATGTAGTTACCTGTGCTAGGTCCACCATAGGGTGTATCAAGTCCTATGGTGCCAACCACCAACACGAATCAAGCACGCACAGTGTAAATCTACGGGTGCCCAATGCCTGCTTTATCAACTCCGGACTACGTGCACGACCATAGCCCGCCTGAACCTACAATGGCGCACCTACTCAGCCGTCGTTCTGGTCGCTTACAATCAGCCCAGTAATCGTGCCCCACCCTGCCTAGTTCCAGGGTACCATGATACATCTAGTGGGTTACTGCTGAAACGGACCGCGTAACTAGGGTTTCCGTCTAATAGGTTAAGTGTTGTCATTTAAATTCGAGACTTAACCCCATCGGTCTAGCATATCAAGTTGGCTAAGTGTTGTCATTTAAGTTCGTGACTTAGCCCTACAATTCTCGTGTCAAGTTGGTTAGGTGTTTTCGTTCAAGTTCATGACCTAACCCTACCAATCATGTTTCAAGTTGGTTAAGTATATTCAAGCGGTCCATGACTTAACCCTATCAAATCATCGTGCTAAATTGGTTAAGTATATTCAAGCGGTTCATGACTTAACCCTATCAAATCATCGTGTTAAATTGGTTAAGTATATTCAAGCGGTTCATGACTTAACACTATCAAATCATCGTGTTAAATTGGTTAAGTATATTCAAGCGGTTCATGGCTTAACCCTATCAAATCATCGTGTTAAATTGGTTAAGTATATTCAAGCGGTTCATGACTTAACCCTATCAAATCATCGTGTCAAATAGGTTAAGTATACTCAAGTGGTACATGACTTAACCCTATCATGTGGCATTAATTCATTAATGCACTTCAACCTCTCACATTAGACTAACTGTTGTGGTTACTGGATTTGCCGGGCGGTTCCAGGCAGATTTACACCACAACATAGTCTAACCTCGGGTTTTACGTGCGATATGACCAACTACCCACATTGGATCCTATTGTTTGCAGCCACTGGATTTGTCGGGCGGTTCCGGGCAGATTTACACTACAAATTCAACCCAACATCGAGTTGGCCATTTTCAAGTTTTTCTAATTGTTATGCCCACATTCAAGTTTTCATGTCAAAATTTATGTCGAGTTTTCATGTCATGTTTCATGGCAAGTTTCATATCAAGTCGATGTCAGGTTCGTGTCCATATCCAGGTTCGAGTTATAACAGCATTCATGTTTCAAGCTTTGCCTATTATCGAGTTCATAATTCATGTTCGTAACCAATTCATGTTTTTGTGTATTCTACCCAAATCGTATTCCCATCGCACGTGAACGTGAATCGTTCTATACTACAAACAAATCCAAATCTCGAAATAGAGGGAATAGCATCAAAACTATTGTGACAACCCGGATTTTTACAACATGCTAAGACAAGAATCAAGGCAGAATTTAATTATAAAATCTGAATCAGGAGAAACGGGTTGCGCCATTGCGTTCGTATCAGAAAAATACGTGAAATAGAGTCCGAGTTTTCGAAAATCGGAGTCCGTATGACCAAGTTATGGCCCGTCAAAGTTTTCAGAAATTTCAAGTTCAAAATCAGTTCAAATTTGAATTCAGAATTCAAATTCAGCCAAGCAGAACAGGCGGCAAAAATTCCCGCCACCCCCAAGTCGACTGGGGAGTCGACTTGGGAGTCGACACACCCCAGGTGGTGTCGACTGCCCAGTCGACACCCCTGTCGACTTGGGTGGTCGGCCAATTTGGCCTGGGTGCACGTGACTTGTTCCTCAAGACATGTTTGGAGGCTTGTGATGGATTTTAAAGGCTCAGATCTATCCCAGGGTTAATCTAAGGGCCTAAACTACTCCTAATCTCTATAAAAAGACCCCTAAGCCTACTCTAAACCCTCACAAATCACTCATGCCACGAAATGTCGCCCAAATGCCAAGTGATCATGGCCTCCATCTCCAACCCCAAGAGCTTATGCATTCAAATCGGGTTCAAATCAAAAGGTGCAAGCTTCCAATATCAAATCGAGGGTAGATCAACGTTGCTACGCAAATTTCATGACGATTCTTCAACAAAGGAGCCACCTTTCTTCGTCAAGACGATTCATGTTCCTAGCCCTCTTGCCACGCTATGTAAGTTCTAGCTACTTGTAGATTCTAACGGTGGTTCTAATGTGACATGGAATAAAATGCGATGAAACATAAGCATGCTAGCCTATGTGAACCTAATTTTGCCCCTTTTCAATGATCTATGACCTTGGGCTAAGTTTTAGCGACTTTATCATGCCACTCATGTTATGTTTAACCTAGTTTTCTTGCAAGTTTGAATCTTTATCTATGGAATGTTAGCATGAACCTTTGGGAACCATTTGACTTATGAAACATTGGCAAAGACTTGACTTTGGGGATTATGCATGTAAATGAACCCAAACCCCTTATGTTATCATGCATGTTTGTGGCCAAATTCCCTTATGATACTATGCATGTTTGTGGCCAAATTCCCTTATGATACTATGCATGTTTGTGGCCAAATTCCCTTATGATACTATGCATGTTTGTGGCGAAATTCCCTTATGATACTATGCATGTTTGTGGCCAAAAACCCCTTATGATGCTATGCATGTTTGAGGCCAAAAACCCCTTTTGATGCTATGCATATTTTGAGGCCAAACCCCTTATGATACCATGCATGTTTGTGGCCAATCCCTTTTGGCATCGTGCATGTTTTGAGGCCAACATGTAGCATAGTATCCTTACTATGTTGACTCGCTTTTACTTGGGTTGGAAACACGATTTGGGGTAGGTTAGACGAGCGTGATTATGACATGATAATTTGACATGGGATTTCATCAAAATATGACACTCATGATACACCTAAATGTGGACATGACATGTAGGGTAAACATGGGACTTGAAACTAGACACGTATGGGTTGTAAGTGTAATATGACACTAGACCAAACATGAAAGTGGCCAACTCGAGGTTGGGTTGAGTTTGTAGCATAAATCTACCCGGATCCGCCCGGCTTAACTAGTGGCTACAAACAATAGGACCTAATGTGAGTAGTTGGTCATATAACACTTAAAACCCGAGGTTAGACTAGGTTGTGGTGTAAAGCTACCCGGACCCGCCCGGATTAACTAGTAACCACAACAAAGTCTAATGTGAGAGGTTGAGGTGCATTAATCTAATTAATGCCACATGAAAAGGTTAAGTAATTTTGACTAATGACACTTAACCGATATGACACGAATGGGTAGGTTAAGTTAAACCGGACTTGATTTCTTAATGACACTTAACCATATAAGACAATGAGGGGATGGGGTTAAGTAATTTACACTTAACTAATCTAGACTTGGTAATTAGATGGGGTTAAGTAACTTAGACTTAACTAATCTAAACATGGTAATTAGATGGGGTTAAGTAACCTACACTTAACTAATCTAAACACAGTAATTCGATGGGGTTAAGTTAAACACTTAACCAATCTAAACTTGGTAATTCAATGAGGTTAAGTAACCAATACTTAACCAACTTAACATGATAATTTAACGGGGTTAAGTAACTTATACTTAACCAATTATACATGATGATTTGATGAGATTAAGTAACCTACACTTAACCAATCTAATATGCGGACCTGATAGGGTTAAGTCACAAGACCTTTTAAATATACTTAACCATTGTAATACGATTAGTGGATGGGGTTAAGCTAACCCATACTTAACCAATCCGACTCGATAATCTGATGGGATTAAGATAATCTATGCTTAATCAATCTAACACGATAATCTGATATGGTTAAGACAAACAAATACTTATCCAATTTGACTTGATAGGGTTAATTCATGAGCTTCTTGGTATACTTAACCAACTTGTAGGGCTAAGCCTTGAACTTAAATACTTAGCCAATCTTGACATGATTCGTAGGCGGGTTAAGTCATGAACTTGAATGACAACACTTAACCCATTAGACAAAACCCTAGCTCAGGGGACTAGGTTGAAAATCGTAGTTAACAAGGATAGCGGGAAGAGAAGCTAAGTGGTAAACCTTAGTTAAGGATAACTAAGTAATAATTCCTAGTCAAGGGATTTGGACCAGTTCACAGATAGATGAGTAACCCGATACGGTGGGTCATCGCTTGAACACACGTGGAGGAGCGAATTATCTGACTTAGATAAAGGCTCCAACGAACTGGGTGACGAAGCGGTAGCTTCGGGGGACGTGAGGGTACTCTTGGTATCCCTCTGTGAGGTGGAAGATGGTCCATGAAACTTGGCGTCACAGAGGTTAAGGTCTGCGATAGAAGAGCCAAGAGTATGCCTTGGTTGCTATGCGAGCGACCTAAAGACTGAGATGGATTAGCGTGGAGTCGACGATACTTGTTTTTTCCCTGGATAGCACGTCGCCGACTACCTACCATCTTTAGTCAATCGTGCATGTACGGAAAGGCAGAGAACTCCCAACAGACCATATACTTGCTATCGAGTTATGGGTGAGGTTGGCCAATAGGAAAGTGGGGCTATAGTGGGGCCGGGATGTAGTTCTCATACATGATTTTTCTTGGATTGCCTTTCAGTAGTTGAGGGAGGGGTCATGTGGAACCATAGCCACGGATACAAAAATAGACCTTGATATCTGCATTCAGCAGACGACTTAAAACTCCCGACCGAGTCTCATATTTCTTGATTTGCCCTGGCACGGGACTCGGATGGCACATTGAGATACATGTGCAGTTAGACATGGAAAAACGATTCACGGAGCTTACATGGGAAAAAGGGCGCGGTTGACGGGTGGCATAATCCCTAGTGGCCCTAGGTGGCTTGAACCCAAACCGAGACACGGAAACGTTCATTAGGTAGCATAATCCCTAGTGGTCCTAGGTGGCATAAATCCTAAGTGAACACGCGATAGTTCATGGTAAGAAAACATAACCAGATCAAGGGTAGCAGTCCAAAACAACTTCAAGGATAAAATGTTACTACGTTGAGGTGGTATAGATTTACATGGGAAAGCCCGTATGGCCTACGGCAAAGGACTGAACTTATACATGGAAAGAAACATACGAGTTGGGAAAACCTACATATGCTATATATTAGGTTGACATGGACCATTACATGACATTGGGCAAGGGACATTCATAGTTAACACATGACGCGGGTTGGGATACTAGTACGAGAGGTGCAGAGCAAATATACATGATAAATACCTTGGGATGTTATACATGATAGATACCGTGGGATGTTATACATGATAGATACCTTGGGATAGTATACTTGATAGAAACCTGACGATGTGATACCTTGATTTATCTTGACACATAGTTTATCATGATACCTTAGTCTATCTTGCTACAGTAGTTCATCCAGTTATCTTGGTTTAGCTTATCTATCTTGTCGTCATCCTTATGTTTACTTTCAGTTTATGCATGTCATGTTACCTTTACCTGTTTTTATACTGGAAGTAGATAGACTTACCAATCTTTATTACTGACCCCATTTTGTTTCGCCTCTTTGTCTTCCGTTTCCCCCCCAGTTTTCAGGGAGGAAATGATGTTGGTTAGTTCGGACCTCTTATGCTTGAAGGTCATCATGTATAGCTTGGTCTTCTTTTGGCTATGGCTGCTTCACCGCTTTATTTTGGGGAATAATTTATGAAAAGGTTTTATGCTTCTTTACTATTGCAAGACAGGTTTTGATGTATTCTGATGTAAAAGGCTTTAGACCTTATTTTATAAGGTAATGAAATTTGTTTTACTTCCGCTATTTTATATATGTTCTGTCTTGTAATATTTCTGTGCATGTTTACCTCGATAATGCTTCACCAAACCTAGTGCATTCCCTTTGTGAGTGACCCTAGAGGAGGTGGGGTGTTACATTTGGTATCAGAGCAGAAGGTTACCAGACTGGGTAAAAGTTTTTAAAAACCTTTTGAAAACTATTTGAGAAACCGTTTACAAAGAAGCATTTTTCAAGAAAAGTTTTTAAAGGCTATTCCCCAAAAGCCATTAGCACTATCCTTTGTTTCCTTGACTGAACCTCTTTTCCTTTCTTTCCTCCATCTGTAGTCACAGTAGTTTTAACTGCGACTAATCCTTGTCTAGCTACGTAAGTGTTTTCCCGTGCGATGGAGGAAGTTCTCGAGAGACCTGTTACCGAAGTTATAAGAAGGGATAATAAGAGCAAGGATAAAGGACACGAGCTTAAGAATAAGCAACTTGTTGGTATGGCTTGATCCATAAAGGAAGATAAGGACAAGATCAGCGAGAGGGCAATTGTATGCTCTCATTTCTAGCGTACCTAAGAGGAATGGTACCGTTTCTGTTAAAGGCTTAACCTTTCTTTTCTATCATCCCGTCTAGACTTTGTTTTGATCATCGCATCATTTAAGTCTGTCTCGATAGTTAAGTCTCTGCACCGTAGTACTAGCATGGTAGAAGATCCCACTTTAGTCCCAAAATCCGGTTGGAGAGTCGGTCCATTTATTCATGACTTGTTTGGACTTGAGAACGTCTATGCCAAGTGTTGAGATTAGAAGCAATGCTTCTATTGTTGAGCTATGGATGGATTCTAGGGATGAAGTGGTTATCCAGTAAGGGATGCCATTCTCGGTTTTGAAAGGAGGATAGTTAAACTCTTAACTTGCCTTGGTAATACCCTCGAAGTCTCGTGTAACCTTTTGGGTTCTGTCATGGTTAGTTACCTAGAATCTCTTGATGCATTTATCGGAAATCTCTGATCCGATCAAGTAATGTTCGCCAATAAGGCGGATGGTTCATTCTGCTTAAGCATGGGCTGTAGGAATCACCCTAGTAAGTACACTGGGCAACATGGCTGGCATCGGTTGTTTTCAAGGGAAAGCTCTTCTGCGTGGAATACCTCTTAGTAGGTAAACGAGATCCAAGATTCGCTAGTTGATTGACATAGAAATGTGTTTATTTTATGCCTTTATATCTTATCTTCTGTATATAAATAAATATTACTTGGGTATTATTTTGTTACTTTTACAGATATTCCAACCCAGCCCGCATGCAACCAGAAATGTAGAGAAATAGAGTTCAATTTGCTGTGTATTTGCATTTTGAAGAATTGTAGATGAAGATATCACATCTAGTTGCTGTTGGACAAGAAAAAGATTGATGACAAGGCTTTGCACATCACAAATCAATGAAGAAGTGTCAAGGAAACAAGAGGAAAAGAGAAAAGGCTCAAATTTGCTTTAATTATCAAAGGCCCATTTATGTTCCTCATTGTAAACTAATTAGTGATGTAATGACCAGGCCCATTTATCATTAGGGTTAGGGTTAGGGTTTGGCTATCTACCCTATATATACCCTTGTAATGGCATTGTAGCCACCATCCTATATCCCATTTTCTATTTCTAATAAAGTTTCTAGTTCTTCTTCTTCTTTTTATTTTCTGCATTTTTTTCTATTTCTTAGCAATTAGTGTGTCTACACGATTAGATTCGGTAGAACACTATTTGTGTTTTGCATTTCTTTTCATTAGTGATTGACCGTCTGATTAGATTCAGCGGTAATCCTAATTTTATTTCCTGTTGTTATTTATATTCTGCACTTTTATTTTCTGTATTTTAATCGCGTTCATAGGTTAAATTGGATTTGATTAGATTTGAATCTGATTTATAGTTTCATTGCTTTTCCATTGAAATTGTGATTTGATCGTCGGTTCAGTTAGATCTGTTCTGAATCAAATTACAGTTTTAATTTTGTTTTGTTTTGCAAAATCAACCTCCAGCTTCGTCTAACTCGCCCAAGAGATTAGATAAATAATTTGAATTAATTAAACCTCCCTGTGTTCGACCTGTATGCTACACACCTGTATGCTTGCAGAATTTATTACAAATGTCGCGCTTTTCTAATTCATAGACTAGCGTCGATCAAGTTTTTGGCGCCGTTGCCGGGGAGGTAACGATTAAATTTTATTATTTATTTAATTTTTGATTCGTGTTAGCTTTTATTTTATTTTTTATTTTATTTTCTTCTGTGTATATATATAAAATCTTGATTAATGATTTGGTATATCAATTCTAATGGTGTTATCATCCATTAAGCAAGAGAAAAAAATTACCATTTTTTCTCAAATTTCTTTCTATCTTTCCTCTGCCTTAATTGTCAAATTTCTTTCCCTCCCGACCTTCTTTTTACAATTTGATTTCTTTCCCTAAAAAACAAACAAAAAAAATCTTGTCAAATTCTGTTTAAATTCTTTCTTTTTTCTCTCTCATCTATTTCTCCTTTCTCTATCCCCTTCTCTGTTTTCAATAAAAAAAAAAAAATTTAATAAAAAAAATTGCCAAATAAAAAAAAGTTTTTATTTGTTTTCTTGTGTATAGATATAGGAAAAAAAATCTTGACTGATTGATTTGGTATTATATATTGTAATCATCTGAATCAAGAAAAAAAATCATGCCAATTTTTGTTTAGTTTGTTTCCCCTTCTCCCATCTATTTCTTTCCTTTCCTTGTACATTTTTTTCTTCTTCTGTACAACTCTCAAAAAAAAAAAAAAAACAACTTTCAATTTTCCTTTATTCTTTCCATCTTTCCAATCATCTACATTCTTTTTATTTTTACAAATTTCAAAAAAAAAAAAGATCCCTCTTTTAATTTTTTTTTTCCTTTCTTCTTTTGTCCTTCTTGTTCTCAATACATTTGATTTCTTTTCTTCTCTTACAAATTTCCTTTTTTTTTCAAAAAAAAAAAAAATCCACTTTTGATTTCTTTCCTCTTTATTCCTCCTTTCCAATTTTCAATACAATTACTTCTCATTCTTCTTTTACAAGTTCAAAAAAAAAAAACTTGCCATTTTTCTTTTGTTTCTTTCCTGTTTTCAACCTCTTTCCCCTTTCCCCTTTCTTTCATTTATTTGTTTCCCTCTTGCAAATTAATTCCTACTTTAGACAAATAATAATAATAAAAAAAATAGAACTTGCCAAATTCTCTTGATTTTTTTTTCCTTTTCATTTTTGTTTTTCCTTTTATATTTCTTTTTTTTCTTTCCCTCTTCATCTATTCCTTCTTTCCAATTTTTACTTTATTTTTATTGTTCATTATTGTTGTACATTTAATTTGCCAAATTTTCTTTAATTGGTTTCCATTTATTCCTTCCTTCCTTTTACTTCTTTCCAATTGTCAATACACTGGTTTCCATTCTTTTACAACAATAACCAAAAAAAAAAACTTGCATTTTTTAATCGATTGCTTTCTAATTACAACTCTCTCTCACTTCCTCTAATCTTTCTTTCCATCTTTCTACCACCTTGTTGATTTTCACATTTTTCTTTTCTCTTTCCTTTTCTTTTTATTTGTTTCCATCTTTTGTCTACAATTTTCTAAAAAAAAAACTTCTGCATTTTCTTCTCTGTCTACGTTGATTTCTTTCTTGTTTTTGTCTGCTTTTATTTCTTTCCTCCATTCCTTCTACCCTTCCTCTCTACTCAAAAAACCTTGTTTTTTTCCTTATTTCCTTCCTTTTTTTCATTTTTTTTCCTTTTTTGTTTTTCTTTTCTCATTCATTTCTTTCCCTTTCTTCTTGTTCAAATTTTCAAAAAAAATAATAATAAAAAAACTGCATTCTTTTCTTTTTATTTATTTCTTTCCAATTTTCAAGTCGAGGTATCTAAAATAAAATCAACTGGTTAGAAATTATTAACTTAATTTGTTGTACCACTTTCCTGAAATAAGTCGTGTTGTCATTTTTCGTTTTTATTTTTGCATATGTCCATTGCATTCATGTAGTTTCATTAGAATCATAGCATACTGCATTTGGATTTTGTGGGTAGTATCCGCTGAAAACCCTCACGAGACACCACTCGTCCTACTAGGGACACCTAGAGGTTTAACGGCTTGTTGCATGCGCTTGATGCAATCGTGTTTCCTACGAAAGTGCAACCTATCTAGTTAGTTTTTCATTTTCTTTTTACTCGAGGACGAGTAAAAGATAAGTGTGGGGGTATTTGATTGACATAGAAATATGTTTATTTTATGCTCTTATTTCTTATCTTTTGTATATAAATAAATATTACTTGGGTATTGTTTTGTTATTTTTACAGATAGTCCAACCCAGCCCGCATGCAACCAGAAATGTAGAGAAATAGAGTTCAATTTGCTGTGTATTTGCATTTTGAAGAATTGTAGATGAAGATATCACATCTAGTTGCTATTGGACAGGAAAAGGAGTGATAAAAAGGCTTTGCACATCACAAATCAATGAAGAAATATCAAGGAAGCAAGAGGAAAAAGAGAAAAGGCCCAAATTTGCTTTATTTATCTAAGGCCCATTTATGTTTCTCATTGTAAACAAATTAGTGGTGTAATGACCAGGCCCATTTACCATTAGGGTTAGGGTTAGGGTTTGGCTATCTACCCTATATATACCCTTGTAATGGCATTGTAGCCACCATCCTATCTCATCTCTCATTCAATATGCCTAGGCATAGTGGGAATGGGACTCATAGGGCTAGAACCAAGTGTGGAGGGAAAAGTTGGTGGAATTCTTTGCATCGCATGCACCGCAAACACATATACCATTGTACATACGATCCATTCTTGCATATAGCTAGACTGCATTTCATTCTTCAAATAATTTTGCATCTCATTCACCTTTGGGTACTGTCTTTCAAATATAGAAAAAAATTACAGTGTGGACACTGTTTAGTTCAAGTGTGGGGGGGAGTCTGCATTTCATCCATTTTCATTTTTCTTTCCTTTATTTTCATCATTTAAATAGGACCATCATGCATTTTAGACTGTAGTAACATGCCATTTTTTTTTTTTTGAAACATGACTCATTTTAGTTTGATACAACAAAATAAGTTTACAATTTTTAGCCAGTTGATAGTATTTTTCTCTCTCAACTTAGATCGAATAGGAAATATAATGAAAAGTTTAATTTTGAGGGATAATAGTGTAACCAGTACATAGGGAGATTCTTAGGTGATGGCCATGAAATCTATTCTATATTGTAGACTTTGTTTAAATAAGTGGAGGACTTAAAGCACTTATATTGGCTTTTCAAATCTTTAAAACTAAGTTGTGTTAAGTTGAATTCGCGTAACTCTCTTTTGTGCTTATATTTTCGATAATAATAATAATAGTATTCCAAGGGTATCCAACATTGCTTGTATATCGAGCGTTGGTGTGCAAACCCGCCAAGCTCTATCCGACACGTTGTTGACAAAGTCAAAGTTGGAATATCTTGGTCTCATTTTATGGGATTGGACACCTAAGGATTACCGACACGTTGTTGACAAAGTCAAAGTCGGCCTGCACAATCCGCCAAGCTCTTTACCCACTCTCCGTTAGTCCGCGAGGCAGTGCATGGGTGGTAAACCTTGGTCTTTTTAGTTAGGTGTATGTACTTAATCGTAAATCTTAAAATTTTACAAAGAATAAGCGATGATACCCAAACACTTCTTGACCTTATTGATTTGACTAGCCATACATGAGAAAATTAGAATACCACTTTGCAAACTGTGCCAAGCAAACTAAGAATTTATTTCATGGCTGCACTATGTTATCGACCGAACTAACTGGCCAAACTGGAATTTAACATTTGAAAACTTGATTTATATTGAAAATTTGTGACAAGTCGAGGTATCTAAAATAAAATCAACTGGTTAGAAATTATTAACTTAATTTGTTGTACCACTTTCCTGAAATAAGTCGTGTTGTCATTTTTCGTTTTTATTTTTGCATATGTCCATTGCATTCATGTAGTTTCATTAGAATCATAGCATACTGCATGTGGATTTTGTGGGTAGTATCCGCTGAAAACCCTCACGAGACACCACTCGTCCTACTAGGGACACCTAGAGGTTTAACGGCTTGTTGCATGCGCTCAATGCAATCGTGTTTCCTACGAAAGTGCGACCTATCTAGTTAGTTTTTCATTTTCTTTTTACTCGAGGACGAGTAAAAGATAAGTGTGGGGGTATTTGATTGACATAGAAATATGTTTATTTTATGCTCTTATTTCTTATCTTTTGTATATAAATAAATATTACTTGGGTATTGTTTTGTTATTTTTACAGATAGTCCAACCCAGCCCGCATGCAACCAGAAATGTAGAGAAATAGAGTTCAATTTGCTGTGTATTTGCATTTTGAAGAATTGTAGATGAAGATATCACATCTAGTTGCTATTGGACAGGAAAAGGAGTGATAAAAAGGCTTTGCACATCACAAATCAATGAAGAAATATCAAGGAAGCAAGAGGAAAAACAGAAAAGGCCCAAATTTGCTTTATTTATCTAAGGCCCATTTATGTTTCTCATTGTAAACAAATTAGTGGTGTAATGACCAGGCCCATTTACCATTAGGGTTAGGGTTAGGGTTTGGCTATCTACCCTATATATACCCTTGTAATGGCATTGTAGCCACCATCCTATCTCATCTCTCATTCCATTGTTCTAATAAAAGTTCTTCTTTCTCTTTTATTTTCTGCAATTTTTTAGCAACTAGTGTTGTCTATACGATTAGATTCGGTAGAACACTATTTGTATTTTGCACTTGTTTGCATTAGTGATTTACCGTCTGATTAGATTCAGCGGAAATCCTAATTTTAATTCTTGTTTGTTATTTCAATTTCTGCAATTCAATTTCTGCTTTTTATTATTTTCTTAGGTCAAATTGGGTTTGATTAGATTCAAATCTAATTCATAGTTTCATTTGCTTCCATTGAAATTGTGATTTGATCGTCGGTTCAGTTAGATCTGTTCTGAATCAAATTACAGTTTTAATTTTGTTTTGTTTTGCAAAATCATCCTCCAAAGTTCGTCTAACACGCCCACGAAACATATAAATAATAAAATTTAACTTTCCTCCCTGTGTTCGACCTGTATGCTACACACCTGTATGCTTGCAGAATTTATTACAAATGTCGCGCTTTTCTAATTCATAGACTAGCGTCGATCACTAGTGGATTGTTGGAAAGCTTGCATGAAATCATGAGTACGCAGTTATGGTTGAGCCAAGTATTTTAGAAAAGAATAAGTGAAAAAGGAACGAGAGGCGACAGTGAAATGAGTTCCAACTCATACCTTGGAAATAGGAATCAAGGAGCTACAAAATCATGTAGTCAAAGGCTGTCAAGGCACAATGGAATTAAGCTCAAGAAAATGCGGCTTAGACGCGCACATCATGTCTCTTTTTAAGAGTACATCTTTGATCCTTGGTCCATCTGTAGAGCTTACTTGCATGCTATCGCTTGGTGGATAATCTCTCGGTCCTGTTTCTGTTACAAACCCCGTAAGGAGTTTGTCTTGTTTATCTCCTCGATCTTATCTTGGGAACCTTAGATAGAACTCTATGGATGTAAACATAAATTTGAAACATGTTATGGTTGATATGGTTGCAAATGGTTGCAAGTGGTTGCTCGTGGATGCGCGAATACACATTAGATACTAGATTGACGCAGTCATGTTTCATGTTGCATATGCACGAGTATTTATACTTGTTTATGGATGAAATTTAATGTGTTACCATGTGGATGTTGCATGTGGATGAATGTTTGTGCACACATATAGTACTTATATGACTAGGACTATTTGCATACATGTTGGATTCATGGCACTAAACATATTTTGCATTAGAAAGATCATTCAGGCCTGATCATTAGCATTAGCTAAGGAACATATACACACACTTTCTGCATGTGTTCATAAAGCATTAGGAGTCTTTTAAGGACCATGGTTGCCTGTGGATGATGTTTTGAGTAGATGGATGATGGATGGTAGGATACGTTCTTCCTAACTTGGAGATTTCGGGGACGAAATCCTTTAAGTTGGGGAGAATGTGACAACCCGAATTTTTACAACATGCTAAGACAAGAATCAAGGCAGAATTTAATTATAAAATCTGAATCAGGAGAAACGGGTTGCGCCATTGCGTTCATCTCAGAAAAATACGCGAAATAGAGTCCGAGTTTTCGAAAATCGGAGTCCGTATGACCAAGTTATGGCCCGTCAAAGTTTTCAGAAAATTTCAAGTTCAAAAACAGTTCAAATTTGAATTCAGAATTCAAATTCAGCCAAGCAAAACAGGCGGGAAAAATTCCCGCTACCCCCAAGTCGACTGGGGAGTCGACTTGAGAGTCGACACACCCTAGGTGGTGTCGACTGCCCAGTCGACACCCCTGTCGACTTGGGTGGTCGGCCAGTTTGGCATGGGTGCACCTGACTTGTTCCTCAAGACATGTTTGGAGGCTTGTGACGGATTTTAAAGGCTCAGATCTATCCCAGGGTTAATCTAAGGGCCTAAACTACTCCTAATCTCTATAAAAAGACCCCTAAGCCTACTCTAAACCCTCACAAATCACTCATGCCACGAAATGCCGCCCAAATGCCAAGTGATCATGGCCTCCATCTCCAACCCCAAGAGCTTATGCATTCAAATCGGGTTCAAATCAAAAGGTGCAAGCTTCCAATGTCAAATCGAGGGTAGATCAACGTTGCTACGCAAATTTCATGACGATTCTTCAACAAAGGAGCCACCTTTCTTCGTCAAGACGATTCATGTTCCTAGCCCTCTTGCCACGCTATGTAAGTTCTAGCTACTTCTAGATTCAAACGGTGGTTCTAATGTGACATGGAATAAAATGCGATGAAACATAAGCATGCTAGCCTATGTGAACCTAATTTTGCCCCTTTTCAATGATCTATGACCTTGGGCTAAGTTTTAGCGACTTAATCATGTCATTCATGTTATGTTTAACCTAGTTTATCTTGCAAGTTTGAATCTTTATCTATGGAATGTTAGCATGAACCTTTGGGAACCATTTGACTTGTGAAACATTGGCAAAAATTTGACTTTGGGGCTTATGCATGTAAATGAACCCAAACCCCTTATGTTATCATGCATGTTTGAGGCCAAATTCCCTTATGATACTATGCATGTTTGTGGCCAAATTCCCTTATGATACTATGCATGTTTGTGGCCAAATTCCCTTATGATACTATGCATGTTTGTGGCCAAAAACCCCTTATGATGCTATGCATGTTTGAGGCCAAAAACCCCTTTTGATGCTATGCATATTTTGAGGCCAAACCCCTTATGATACCATGCATGTTTGTGGCCAATCCCTTTTGGCATCGTGCATGTTTTGAGGCCAACATGTAGCATAGTATCCTTACTATGTTGACTCACTTTTACTTGGGTTGGAAACACGATTTGGGGTAGGTTAGACGAGCGTGATTATGACATGATAATTTGACATGGGATTTCATGAAAATATGACACTCATGATACACCTAAATGTGGACATGACATGTGGGGTAAACATGGGACTTGAAACTAGACACGTATGGGTTGTAAGTGTAATATGACACTAGACCAAACATGAAAGTGGCCAACTCGAGTTTGGGTTGAGTTTGTAGCATAAATCTACCCGGATCCGCCCGGCTTAACTAGTGGCTACAAACAATAGGACCTAATGTGAGTAGTTGGTCATATAGCACTTAAAACCCGAGGTTAGACTAGGTTGTGGTGTAAAGCTACCTGGACCCGCTCGGATTAACTAGTAACCACAACAAAGTCTAATGTGAGAGGTTGAGGTGCATTAATCTAATTAATGCCACATGAAAAGGTTAAGTAATTTTGACTAATGACACTTAACCGATATGACACGAATGGGTAGGTTAAGTTAAACCGGACTTGATTTCTTAATGACACTTAACCATATAAGACAATGAGGGGATGGGGTTAAGTAATTTACACTTAACTAATCTAGACTTGGTAATTAGATGGGGTTAAGTAACTTAGACTTAACTAATCTAAACATGGTAATTAGATGGGGTTAAGTAACCTACACTTAACTAATCTAAACACGGTAATTTGATGGGGTTAAGTTAAACACTTAACCAATCTAAACTTGGTAATTCAATGAGGTTAAGTAACCAATACTTAACCAGCTTAACATGATAATTTTATGGGGTTAAGTAACTTATACTTAACCAATTATACATGATGATTTGATGAGATTAAGTAACCTACACTTAACCAATCTAATATGCGGACCTGATAGGGTTAAGTCACAAGACCTTTTAAATATACTTAACCATTGTAATACGATTAGTGGATGGGGTTAAGCTAACCCATACTTAACCAATCCGACTCGATAATCTGATGGGATTAAGATAATCTATGCTTAATCAATCTAACACGATAATCTGATAGGGTTAAGACAAACAAATACTTAACCAGTCTGACTTGATAGGGTTAAGTCATGAGCTTCTTGGTATACTTAACCAGCTTGTAGGGCTAAGCCTTGAACTTAAATACTTAGCAAATCTTGACATGATTCGTAGGCGGGTTAAGTCATGAACTTGAATGACAACACTTAACCCATTAGACAAAACCCTATCTCAGGGGACTAGGTTGAAAATCGTAGTTAACAAGGATAGCGTGAAGAGAAGCTAAGTGGTAAACCTTAGTTAAGGATAACTAAGTAATAATTCCTAGTCAAGGGATTTGGACCAGTTCACAGATAGATGAGTAACCCGATACGGTAGGTCATCGCTTGAACACACGTGGAGGAGCGAATTATCTGACTTAGATAAAGGCTCCAACGAACTGGAAGACGAAGCGGTAGCTTCGGGGGACGTGAGGGTACTCTTGGTATCCCTCTGTGAGGTGGCAGATGGTCCATGAAACCTGGACTCACAGAGGTTAAGGTCTGCGGTAGAAGAGCCAAGAGTATGCCTTGGTTGTTATATGAGTGACCTAAAGACTGAGATGGATTAGCGTGGAGTCGACGATACTTGTTTTTGCCCTGGATAGCACGTCGCCGACTACCTACCATCTTTAGTCAATCCTGCACGTACGGAAAGGCAGAGAACTCCCAACAGACCATATACTTGCTATCGAGTTATGGGTGAGGTTGGCCAATAAGAAAGTGGGGCTATAGTGGGGCCGGGATGTAGTTCTCATACATGATTTTTCTTGGATTGCCTTTCAGTAGTTGAGGGAGGGGTCACGTGGGACCATAGCCACGGATACAAAAACAGACCTTGATATCTGCATTCGGCAGACGACTTAAAACTCCCGACCGAGTCTCGTATTTCTTGATTTGCCCTGGCACGGGACTCGGATGGCACATTGAGATACATGTGCAGTTAGACATGGAAAAACGATTCACGGAGCTTACGTGGGAAAAAGGGCGCGGTTGACGGGTGGCATAATCCCTAGTGGCCCTAGGTGGCTTGAACCCAAACCGAGACACGGAAACGTTCATTAGGTAGCATAATCCCTAGTGGTCCTAGGTGGCATAAATCCTAAGTGAACACGCGATAGTTCATGGTAAGAAAACATAACCAGATTAAGGGTAGCAGTCCAAAACAACTTCAAGGATAAAATGGTACTACGTTGAGGTGGTATAGATTTACATGGGAAAGCCCGTACGGCCTACGGCAAAGGACTGAACTTATACATGGAAAGAAACATACGAGTTGGGAAAACCTACATATGCTATATATTAGGTTGACATGGACCATTACATGACATTGGGCAAGGGACATTCATAGTTAACACATGACGCGGGTTGGGATACTAGTACGAGAGGTGCAGAGCAAATATACATGATAAATACCTTGGGATGTTATACATGATAGATACCGTGGGATGTTATACATGATAGATACCTTGGGATAGTATACTTGATAGAAACCTGACGATGTGATACCTTGATTTATCTTGACACATAGTTTATCATGATACCTTAGTCTATCTTGCTACAGTAGTTCATCCACTTATCTTGGTTTAGCTTATCTATCTTGTCGTCATCCTTATGTTTACTTTCAGTTTATGCATGTCATGTTACCTTTACCTGTTTTTATACTGGAAGTAGATAGGACTTACCAGTCTTTATGACTGACCTCGTTTTGTTTCGCCTCTTTGTCTTCCGTTTCCCCCCCAGGTTTCAGGGAGGAAATGATGTTGGTTAGTTCGGACCTCTTATGCTTGAAGGTCATCATGTATAGCTTGGTCTTCTTTTGGCTATGGCTGCTTCACCGCTTTATTTTGGGGAATAATTTATGAAAATGTTTTATGCTTCTTTACTATTGCAAGACAGGTTTTGATGTATTCTGATGTAAAAGGCTTTAGACCTTATTTTATAAGGTAATGAAATTTGTTTTACTTCCGTTGTTTTATATATGTTCTGTCTTGTAATATTTCTGTGCATGTTTACCTCGATAATGCTTCACCAAACCTAGTGCATTCCCTTTGTGAGTGACCCTAGCGGAGGTGGGGTGTTACAACTATGATAGGCAAAACAGACGAGCATAAAGCGATAAAAAGGGGGTCACAAGACTAGCATGACATAACTTGAGATAATTGGTTACCACATCACTGGCATATAGGATTCCAAATCTAGCAAGATAAGGCGATGGTCATGATAAACACCGACATAAAAGAATAGGCGTGCAAAAGCAAGCCAAATACAAGAATAATGGATCCAGTGGTTTTGGTGTACATAATTGCGAATAAACTAAGCAAGTCACACCCTAGGTATATGATTCTACGAAATGTCAATTCGGTGCACAACATGGTTTTCAACTATGGTGTCATGGGCATGAGCAATCAACTATAATAGTCTTAGGCAATTAACCCCAACAGTCGTAGGTACAAATCTCATAGCTATGAATCATAAGCGACTCATCACAATGATTATGGATAATTATCAAAAATAGTTCTAGGCAAATAGTCATGGACAATTAACAGTAATAGTTTCAAAGTCATGGTCATAGATAATGGTCTTATGTTCATAATCATAGGTAATAATCCTCATAGTCAAGAGTCATGGGTGATTAACCACAATTGTCCTTGTCATAGTCATAGGCAACAGTCTTACGTTCACCGTCATAGGCATAGGCATAGTCTTATTAGTCATAGGCAGTCTTATGTTCACCGTCATAGTCACAGGCATAGTCACATTAGTCATAGGCAGTCTTATGTTCTCAGTCATAGTCCTTGTCCATTAACAATACATTCAACGTCATAGGCATGTTAAGGTTATAGACACGAGAGAGTTTGATTTACAACATGAATAGGTCCGAAAGTCAAGATCCAAGACGAACAAGAATAGATAAGAATCAATCACCGTACATAGATCCAATTCCAATTTACAACATGATATTAAGTTTACTACTTTTATCTAAAATTAACTTGAACTTACAGTGCGTGGATCGAGAATTAGAAAGCAAAATTTGACTGTTGAATCTCTATTTGATCGATCGTGTTCTAATTGAAATCCCCCCAATTTGCAAACCCCTAAGCGTAGTCTTGATGGAGAAGGAGCAGTCCTTTTTCTTCCTTCTTATCTTTTTATTTTGATTATCTTAGAAGCAGCATAAGGGTAGAAAGAAATGGTGTGGAGAAAATGAGACTAGGGGGGATGTTTATATAGGGTTGGGCAGACGAATCTGATCAGAAAACGAGTCTAAATACGTCAGGATGCATCTGGTTCAGAAAAGTGGTTCGGGAGGCAGGTCGACCCCCAGGTCGACACTATGGTCGACCTGGTCCCCCCAGGTCGACACTATGGTCGACCTGGCCCCTGGTAGGTCGACACTATGGTCGACCCCTAGGTCGACCTGGTCTATGGGCGGGAAATTTCCCGCCTAGGCTGCTGCGGGGTTTGAATTCGAATTTCGAATTTGAATTTCGAGCTGTTTTTTATTCTGAAAATTCCTGAAACTTCGGAGGGTCATATCTCGCTCATACGGACTCCAATTTTCGAAAACTCGGACTCTATTTCATGTAAAATTTCGAGACGAACGTAATGGATTAATCCGTTTCCCCTGATTCTGAATTTAAAATTTAATTTTGTCTTGATATCTTGTTTTAACATGTTATAAAAATACGGGTTGTTACACTACACTCACTACACTAGTTCACATGGGGTGTACAGATTCTTTACTCTAACCAATGACATTTCTTGGATAACATAGCTAAAATGTCTGGAAGATATCCTACTATATTTTCTAAGCAGAGAATGATAAAACCACTCAACCAAATCCCGAGAAACACACCAACTTTGACATTGATTCAAACAACGAAGACTTGTTGTTCGATATAAAGAGACAAGCAATTCCGAAGAAACTTCTATAGAAGAAGGAGGTGTAGGAGAGGATAGAGCTCCTAATATATTTCCTGGGGACGTCCTTCTAAACAATCTAATAGATTCTTGGAATTCTTAAATGGATGAAGGGAAACTGAGTAGGTTAGATGGAAAACACAGGGTTCCGTAGGAGAACATTTGGGTTCCTACTTAGGTCGAGACTTCCCATAACCGCCTAAAGTCTTCATGACTATAAGCTGATAGATGTGCACGGTCGGGTGTATATCTCTCTTTAGTCCATTCATAGTCAATTTCCTTCACAACATGAAGTTGGCGCTCATGCAGCTTCATCCTACAACGTATTCTTACCTCTTCTCACTATACCTCTTGTACATGGAGCATCTGGGACAAGATTCAACCTTCAGTGATGTCGTCTTTTTCTATAGTTTCAAACACCGACAAAAGGTAACTACCTTGTTCCTCTACTTCGAGTTTGCCCAAGGCAAGAAGATTATTAAAGAGGGATTCAATAAATTACGGGACATAAGCCCGGAATAGTTCTATGTTCCTCAATAAGAAGGTTGTGCCAGGAGATGACTTCAGTGCAGTAATCGTCAAGTCTTGGCTCACTTTTCTTATTTTCATAGGAGAGTTTCTGACTCTCGTTACTCTTTGCAAGTAGCACTTAGGCTAAGCCCACCAACCAAGTATATCACGAACGCATGGACACTCTACATGATGCTATGGAGAGCAGTCGGAGTGTCAAGAGCTGTATTGCATATGAGTTCTTACATCACTTTCATCTTCAAAACCTAATCTTTCCTTGGGAGTCGGTGAAGCTCGAGCTCCTGCTATTGCACCATCAACAGTTGTGGCCCCAGTCGAGGAGCAAGCAGCAACATAAAATCTGTAACAACCCATATTTTTTGTATCGGAGGATCGTAAAATATTTTATTTATTTCTCTGAAGGTTGGATCATTCTCGTAGTTTGATATGTTGGTAATAGGGATATGAGACATGCCCATAATTTTTACCAATTTTATTTGTGACCATTTTCCCCCTGTCAGTTTTGTACAGGGAATAACTTTTGACTGGGATGGAACAGGTGTTGAGATCGATACCATTGGAAAGGGAATGATGTTGCCAATTACGTAGAATGGTCACATTAAAGATTTGGTTCAACGGTTTGGGAGGAATCATTGTTTTAGTGCTGCACAATTTCTGTACAGGTTTTATAAGCTATTAATGGGCTGGATTGGTATGGCCCATTAGTAGGTTGGTTTGAGGCTATAAATAAAGGGTTAAAGGCATGGAGAGTGGGTTACTTTTCTTCATTTTCTCATTTGGTTAAGCTCGCGATCCTCCTTGCTCAATCAAATACATCTTTCCTCCATTAAAATTCTAGATCTAGGCAAGAGGATTGAAGATCTACATCGAGTAAAGCTAGATCTACATCAAGTGAAGGGAGATCGCATCAAATTGAGAGGTTTCAAGAACATTCTTCGCTGCCCGGATTGGGAATTTAGCGATTTCAAGTTAATTTGAAGATTTGGTGAGTGGTAAGCATCTCTCCCACGGATTCAATCAAGTATATTGGTTGTTTGATCTTATTTTCATCATTTTAAGTTGTTTTCACCTAGATCTACATCAAGGTAAGTATATTTTCATTTGAATCGCCATAGGATCTAATTTAGCAACTTAAACCGGTAATTCTTATGTTAGTTCATATGTTTATGCAAGTTTAGATCCATCATTTTGTTCATTCATTGATTTATCATGATTTGGTGAATTCTATATGGTTGCATGATGAATAATTGTCATTTAAGTGCTGTTGTTGATTTCATAAATTGTTGTGGTCGAATTGGATGATTTGGATCAGTTGTTTGCATCGATGTTGTCATTTGGTGATGATTTGGTTAAGATTGGAGATAGATTGGTCAGATCTAGAGTCGGTCTTTTTTGCTTGGGTTGTTGATGACGTGGCATGGAGCTTGGGTCGCATGGCTTCTTTTCTAAGAAATGGTGGGACATTGAAGCTTCGGGTCGCAGGAGCTTCTACGGGTCAGGTTGTGGGCTTCAGGTCGTGGGTCATGGTTTGGAGAACACGAAAGAAGGCGGGTCGTTCGGCTTTGGGAAAGTCAGATCGTTCAATCAAGGGTCGACCAATGTTGATGGATCGTTAAGCACCTGGATTGAACCAGGTCATTTGGCTCTAGGTCGTTCATGTCATGAAGTGGGTTTTTGGACTCATGGGTCATCCGAAGGAAGGAAGGCCGTTGAGCTAATGGAATGACCCGGTGAGTTAGGTCGTTAAATGTGTAAAAGTTGGGTCGGTCGCGACC
The DNA here is from genome assembly GCA_030737875.1 of Allium sativum. Taxonomy (NCBI): domain Eukaryota; kingdom Viridiplantae; phylum Streptophyta; class Magnoliopsida; order Asparagales; family Amaryllidaceae; genus Allium; species Allium sativum. Next base: position 669,007,623 of record CM060909.1, on the reverse strand, counting down.
TAAAGGAAGATGACCTAGTGAATGAAGAACCAAGTGATGTTATTTTTGGTTCGAGAATGGATGTAGCTTCGATGTAAGTTCAAGACAGAATGATCGAAGTGTTATGATGTTGTGACGGCCGCCCTGTACCATCAGACATTTCCCCAAAATGCGTTGTGTCAATGCCCGAGTGGCACGAGACGATCTTCAAAAGGGTTGAAACAATGAATTACCAAAGAACCTGTAGTATATCTCACAGCGCATGGAATAAAATATAATAATAACATAACTTGATATAATACAGGTGAGACAGTACATAAGGTGAAAACTAAACCATATCCATCAAAGTAGCGGAATCCAAAATACAGCTTCATATCCAATTATTACAACTTTAAAATACTGTCTCTTAAAGAAAATAAAAGAGGTACACTACTAATGCCCGAAGCAGTGACCAACAACAATACAGGGAGAATATGTATAGGGTATGTGGAAGCCTCCTGCTCGCCTCCGGATAGATATTCGTGCATAACCACCTAACATGCCTCTAGTCTGATTGTTTAGGAGCACCCAGAGTAATAAGAAGAGACCTAAAACTCCGGGTCAAACGAAAGTCTGGGGTGAACTATAGCAAATCTATGTAACTGAATAAAGCAATAACAGGTATAAATAATCATACCTGACCTGGACCCATAGCCAAAGAGTTAGCACAACAAGATGTACAATACTCTAAGGTAACACTAACATAAAGTGTAAAATGGAAGTGTATGTGTCATGTTGATAGAAAACATCAAACATAGCAATCATCCTCACATCTCTCACTCAGTGCCTAAAGCATACGATATAAACCGCTTTGATCACCAAATCCATTGGGGCTACGACGGATCCACACCGTCCTGGACTCCATATAACTATTGCTATGACCATACCGCCCTAGTCTATAGTCAATAAGCCTACCCAATCCACACCTCCCTAGCTCTGGGGTACGAGCCAACCAGTCCACACCGCCCTGGCTCTGGTTCGTCTACACGCACCCTCTCTCAATGGTGAACCAAAGTTATAGATATCGATAAGTCCTTTGCACGCGTCCTGCAGCAAAGCCTAACTCTTGAAGTTAACTCGTTGGTTCCCTTCTAGATACTGAGCAATAAATTCCCACTTGGACTTCCTTTGCATCTCGGGTTTTGGTCGAATTGGTATTCGGTTCAGTTCGTCACCCCCTGTCCATTTTGGTTCATCATCTCCTGTCCGGTTCAGTTCGTCATCTCCTATTCAGTTCAGTTCGGGTCTCCTCCTCCTATCCAATTTGGGTCTCCTCCTCCTATCCGAATCGGTTCGGATCTCCTCCTCCTATCGGGTTCGGTTCGAGTCTCCTCCTCCTATTCGGTTCAGTTCTAGTCTCCTCCTCGTATCCGATCCGGTTCGGTTCGGGTCTCCTCCTCCTATTCGGTTCGGTTAGGGTCTCCTCCTCTTATCCGGTTTGGTTCGGGTCTCCTCCTCCTATCCGGTTTGGTTCGGGACTCCTCCTCCTATCTGGTTTTGTTCAGGTCTCCTCCACCATTCTAATTCGGTTCGGGTCTCCTTCTCCTATCCAGACCAAAACTCTACAAGTTTTCAAGCGAGCTATTTTCGCTAAACGATGGCGTTTTCAACCATTCTAACTTCCCTATGCAATCATAAACATACCAAACAGTAGTAGTAACATGTGGAATCAACCAAGAACATCAAAACGATGATTTCACATGTTAGTTTAGATCAAACATACCCAAATCCATGATTTTCCCCTTATTCCCCTAAATTCTGGGATTTAACAAAATAAATCCAAATCAAACCAATTTCATGTATGTGACATAACATATAATTTTAGAATTTATGCATATTTTTCCATAATTTTTGGGTGTATAATTTCACTAATTATCACTAAGCACCCTTAATTAGCACTATTTAGTGTATAAACTTGCAAATCACTCACCCTAGCCAATAATAAATGATAAATATGAAACTTTTACTGATTTGGCTCGGATTCCAATGTGGCGCAGCAACTCTACCTCGAATTTGTGTTAATCTGGCTTGATCTGATGTAGGTTTGATTAATTTGTGATTAGGGAGTGATTAGAAAGAGATTTAGAAGATGGAAGCCGTGATTAGGGTTTGAGAAAGGTTTGTGGCGACCAGAAAAATAAAAGGAAATGATTCTCCAATTCTTTTCCTCCCTCCCATAACCCTAATCCTGAAATGGGTTATGGTCTAGCTGCTAATCACTTAATTAAGCAAAATTAGGTTGTTTTCCATCTTTCAAATCTTATTTCAGCTATATCTCCTAAACGGGAAGTCCGTTTGATTAATATGACCACTTACGGAATGGGAAACTATCATCCAAATCCAGTGGAAGTGGTTTTAGATCAAAAATCCTTACTAGTCAAAAGTTATAGGTGAAACAAGATTCTCCAGGGGTAGAACGGTCATTTTAAAACCCGACAAAAATCGTGAATGTGGGAAATGACCCTTATAGTTGTTCCCAAAGTTACACGGCCATATGACTTTGTACGAAAATAAAAAATATATTTAACGATCCTCCAAAAAGTAGAATACGGGTCGTTACACTCTCCCCCCCTTAAGAAATTTCAACCCCGAAATTCCTTAACCCAGAAAACATACAATAATGACCTGCATGCCTATCAACTATTTACAAACAATCAAGCATATATAATAAACACAATAAGCATGCCTTAGCATGCGGCTTACTAACAGGGGAATAACTATATTACGATTAAAATCTTACCAAGTAAAGAGCTCTGGATACGACTTCCTTATGCTCTCCTCGTTTTCCCAAGTACAATCATTCTCATTATCACCCCACTGGACCTTAACCAGTTTCACCATCTTCCTTCGAAGTTATTTCGTTTTGTGTCCGACAACACGAACTGGTTTGCGGTTTCCAACTGACTCGGATTATACCTCAATATCATCCAACTGATCTGGTGAAATAGTCATATCAGAATAGTGTACGAACTTCCTTAACTGAGAAACATGAAATATATTGTGCACTCCGCCATCTTGTCAGGTAATCCAACTTTATACGCTAAATTCCTAACTCTCTCGAGAACTGGAAATGGACCAACAAACCTTGGTGCTAACTTAACTCTCCTACCAAACCGAATCACGTTCTCCAGAGGAGAAATCTTGACGAATACCGAATCACCAATGAAGAATTTCAAATCTCTTCGTCTTTTATCAGCATAACTGTTCTGCCTATCTTGGGCAGCCTTCATTTGCTGTCGAATAACCTTGATCTTATATGAAGTTTCTCTTATTACATCTGACTCAAGCACAAGTTTCTCACCGGTTTCCAACCAGCATGGCGGTGAGTTGCACGGTCTTCCGTAAAAAGCTTTAAATGGAGCCATATCAATACTGTACTGATAACTATTATTATATGCGAACTCAACTAGATGTAAATGGTCATCCCATGACCCCTAAAAATCTAATATACAAGCTCTCAAGAGATCCTCTAACACACGATTCACCCTCTTTGTTTGATCGTCGATTTGAGGATGGTACGCGGTACTGAGATGTATTCTGACCCTAAGGCCTCTTGTAAGCTCTTCCAAAACCCAGTAGTAAATAATGGATCTCGGTCACTCACAATACCTTTAGGCACTCCATGAAATCTCACTACCCATTTTATATACAGTTCCGCTAACTTAGCTGCATTCTATTCGACTTGACTGGTATAAACCTTGCACTCTTGGTCAATCGATCCACAATCACCCAAATACTACCATGACGCTACACCATATCAGCGAATTTGGCACACAGGGATGCAAATATAAAATTCGGCTATAAGCCATATCAAATTTGATAATGCTCAAAGCCGTATCAAACTACATTTTGCGATCCGCACCACCTAAACACCCCTAATCTGACCGTCCATCGACGAAGCCCCGGATCAATTCATATGATATGGCTTTGGGCCGTATGAAATGCATATCAAATTTTTCCCTCCATATCATCATTCGGGCACAATCGACTTTTGCCACATCAAAAATTTCGGCTGAATTATCCCTCCTTTTATTTTGCAATGGCGACCACCGAATACCCAAAATAGGGTTTTGGTACTTGACCAACTTCCTTTGTCAATAAGCCAACTACCGCAGTCCTTCAGTTATCATTAGCTCGTGCTGCCTTCAGCTGATCGGCGAAGCCTCAATCCACCGCTGTCCATCTTTCTCGTCGCTACTGGAGGTGAGTACTAGATCACAGTTAAATTTAAATATCAATTGGGTTTAATTTGAATTAGAATTGGGTTTAAATTGGGTTTAATTTGAATTTTCATGCCTTAGTTCAAAAATATGAATGATAGATAGTTGCATGTGCTGTCTACCTAGAATTCATGCTGCTATTGTGTTTAAATTGGGTATTATACCCAGTTTTATAGTGCGGTAGTGTATTTGCTATCATTTACATGTGCTACATTTGTCTACCTTGAATTCAGACACTTTTACTTGTTAGAAATTATTGTGGATGACGATATTAGTTCAAAATAAAAGGTCGATGCACAAGTTTTGCTAGACATAATGCACTCATATGACTTTTTGTTTACCATGCACTTGATGAAAAATATCTTAGGAATAGCTAATGACTTGTCATTGACATTGCAAAAAAAAAAGATCAAGAGATTGAAAATGCGTTGAATTTAGTAAAAATATCAAAAACGCGCCTATAAGACATGAGATGTAATGATTTGAAGTGGGAATCTTTGTTAGAGGAAGTGTCATTATTTTGTTCTTTGAATGGAATTGTTGTACCTAACATGGATGATGAGTAAGTAGCTCGTAAACGTTCAAGATGGAGAGCTGAAAATATTACAAATTTACATCACATACAAGTCGACGTTTGGAACACCGTCATAGATTTGCAACTTTCAGAAATAAACAATCGGTTTACAGAGCAAAATAGCGAGTTGCTTTTGTGTATGGGAAGTTTTAATCCAATCGATTCATTTTCTGCTTTCAACATTGCAAAGTTGCTTAAATTTCTTCGATTTTATCCAAAATATTTTTCTATGTATGATATTGTTGTACTTGAGAATCAACTTGAAACTTATGTTACGGATATGCATTTGGATGATAAGTTTTCGGTGATTAAAGACATAACTACTCTTGCAAAGAAAATGGTTGAAAGAAAAACACATATAATTTACCCATTTGTGTACAAACTCATTGTCTTGTATATCAATATATAACTTTTTATGGATGATTGTTGTTGCTCCTTCTCATATATATTCCTGTATTCGCCCCTGACTATTATAACATGTGTGTGCAACAACCTCCGTCATTTGGATGAAGCTAATAAGCATGGATTTGGATGAAGCTAATAAGCATGGATTTAGTTGTCAGTTTTCTCTGTTTTGAGTTTTAGTTGTTGGCTTTTGGATAAAGCTAATAAGCTTTGTTCTGCCAGTGGTTCTTGTTTGGTTTGAGATTACCTTCGTATTGTTTTGGAGGATGTTAATCTTGATGGAAGCATTGATTCAACAGGTGACTGCATTTTAATGTATCTTATTTAATGTAATGAAACAACGTGTATCTTATTTATTGTAATGTAATCAAATAGCATGTATCATTATATATTGTAGTGTAATGAAATATTTCATACAATTGTGAAGTGTATCCTGTGTTATATATGCTTTGTGTTACAAATAATATGTGCTGCAGTTTCTGCGTGTATACACACACACACACATATAAGATATGGTTTATAGTCATATCTACTTATGCTTTAGATACGGCCAATAGCCGTATGTTATCACATTGGGATACGGTTTTGAGTCGTATCTAAAAATTTAACACCCCATTTTTTGATACGGCTTTTATGACGGCCCGCCCCGCACCAGCCGACATTTCCAATGAAAATGCGATGTGCCAATGCCCGACTAGCATGGGACAGTCGCCAAAGAAAGGAAAGGAAAGGAATTTGAACTAACAAGGAACCTGTAGAATGTCTCACAGCGCATGGGATAAAATATAATAATAACATAACTTTGACATAAAAAAGGCGAGACAGTGCATAAGCTGAAAACTAAACCACCATAGCAGCAGAAATCCAAAATACAGCTTGTCATCCAAACCAACATTATTACAACTTTGAAATACTGTCTCTAAAGCAAAACGAAAGAGGAACACTACTAACGCCCAAAGTAGTGACCAGCAACAACATAGGGAGATTATATATATATATATATATATATATATATATATATATATATATCATACGTGGAAGCCTCGTGCTCGTCTCCGGTACAGCTACTCCTACATAATCACCTGACCTATCTCTAGTCTGCCCGTTTAAGAGCACCCAGAGTAATAAGAAGAGACATAAAACTCTAGGTCAGACAAAAGTCTGGTATGAGCGATAAGCAACAAAACAGAACAATAACCGGTATACTAAACCATACCTGAACCTGGACCTGCAACCAAAGAGTTAGCACAACAAGATGTACAATACTCTAAGGTGACACTAACGTATGGTGTAAAGATACGGGGGAGGGGGTGTGCATGTCATAGTGATGACAGACAATCAAGCATAGTAACCACCCTCACATCTCTCACTCAGTGCGTAAAGCATACGATATCCATCGCTTTGATCACCCAAATACTTGTTATGATCACTCTGCCCCATGGAGTCATAGCGATTCCACTGTACTGATCCATAGCCACTAGTCCTTGCTATGCCCACTCTGCCCCCATGAAGTCATGACGACTTCACTGCACTGACTCATAGCCATGTTATGAACACCCTGCCCCATGGAGTAATAACTACCTCCACTACACTGATCCGTAGCCTAACATTTGTCTCTCGGTGGTGAATCAAAGTTGTGGACATCGACAACTCCTTAGCACACGTCCCGCAGCAAAACCCAATCATGAAGTTAACTCGTTGGTTCCCATCTGGATCCGGAGTACAAACTTCTCCTTTGGACTGACTTTGCATCTCGGGTTTTGGTTATCATCTCCGGATCGGTCGGTTCTTCACTTCTCTTCACTTTCATACTCCCAGTTCGGTTCGTGGTTCACGTCTTGAGTCCAAACTCCTCGGTTCGGTTCGATCCTCCAATAGTGGTTCGGCTCGTGGTACCCATTCTGGTTCGTGAGCTCCTTCATCAACTTGGGTTCATCGGCTTGGTTCATGATACCTCGTCCGGGTTGGGTCGTGGCCTTCTCTTTGGATCGGGTCGTGGAGCGCACCGGTTCGGTTCAGGTATGGTAACTCTTCTAGTTCGTGGCCACCAGGTGGTTCTAGTTTTCAGTCATGAGCGGGTCGGTTTGGATGAGTACTCCACGATCAATTCGTGGCACACACAGGTTCAGAGGGGGCAACTCGATCTGATTCGGATCGGAGTGGTGCTTCACGAGTGGGTTGGGTTCGAGGAACCCGATCCGATCCGGTATCTACAGATTTCCTGCAACTTTTCCAACGATTGTTTTACGCCACACGATGGCGTTTTCGACTAATGTAACTGTACTAAACAATCATAAAACATTCCAAACAGTCATAACAACATGTATAATCAACCATAAACACCAAAACAACAATCTAATGTGTTAAAATGAATCAAACATACCCAAAAACCTATGTTTTCCCCTTAATCCCCCTTAATCATGTTTAATCATAACTAATGATTGGATTAACAAAACATATCCAAATTAACCCAAATTTCTAACAGAGGCTTAAAATAATATTTAAGAATTTCTAACCATTTTTCCAGAATTTAATCATGTATAATTTTGTTAATTAACACTAATCACCCTTAATTAGCCGAAATTAGTGAAAAACAATGCAAATCAAATCACTCACCTTAGCCACAAATAAAACTTAGATCTGAAACTATCTCTGATTTAAGGCGTTTTCCTATGCAAAACAGCAGCTCCAACTCTGATTTGGTGTTGATTTGCCTTGATTTGATGTAGATCTTCTGAACTTATGATTAGAAGGTGATTTGGGATGATTTTAGAAGGTAGAGGACATGGCTAAGGTTAGAGAAATGTATTTGGCGGCTGAGAAAATGAAAATAGATCGTTTCCTAACTGATTTCAGCCTCCCTATAACCCTAGTGTCGAAATGGGCTATGGGCCTAGCTGCTAATCACCCTAATTAGGCCCGGTTAAGCTGTTTTCACTTTCTAAACCTTATTTAAGCCATATCTCCCAAACGGTAAGTCCGTTTGATTAATGTGACCACTCTACAGAAAGGTAAACCATCATCCGAATCTAATGGAAGTGGCTTCAGGTCAAAATTCCTTACCAATCAAAAGTTATGGGCAAAACAAGATCCTCCCGGGGTAAAACGGTCATTTAAAAATCGGCAAAAATCGTGAACATGGGAAATGACCCAATAGTCGTTCACTAAAGTTACACGACCATACGACTTCATATGATAATGAAATAAATATTCTACGATCCTCCGATGCGTAGAATACTGGTCGTTACACTCTCCCCCCCCCCCCCTCCCTTAAGAAATTTCGCCCCCGAAATTCCTTAACCAAAACATACAAAGGTGTTCCGAATGCCTATTAGTCATTCACAAACAATCAGACATACACAATAAGCTCATCAAGTCTATCCTAGCATGCGGAATAACTAAATCACAATTTAAAATCTTACCAGGCAAAGAGTTCTGGATATGACTTCCTTATGCTCTCCTCTGTTTCCCAAGTACAGTCATTCTCATCCTCGACCCACTGAATCTTGACTAGATTCACTGCTTTCCTTCAAAGTTGCTTCGTATCGTGCTCGACAATATGAGTCGGGTTGCGGTTCCCAACCACCTCGGGTTCTACTTCGACATCATCCAACGGATCAGGTGAAATAGTTACATCGGGACCGTGCACGAATTTCCTTAACTGGAAAAAATGAAATACGTTATGAACTCCTGCCATCTTGTCCAGCCACTCAACTTTATACGCCAAATTCCCAACTTGTTCGAGAACTAGGAATGGAACAACAAATCTTGGTGCTAACTTGCCTTTCCTACCAAATCGAATCACGCTCTTTAACGGAGAAATCTTGATAAACACCAAGTCGCCAATGGAGACTTTTAAATCTCTTCGCCTCTTATCAGCATAACTCTTCTGCCTATCCTGAGCATCCTTCATTCGCTGTTGGATAACCTTAATCTTGTCTGAAGTTTCTCTTATTACATCTTGCCCAAGCACAAACTTCTCATCGGTTTCTAACCAACATGATGGTGAGTTGCACGGTCTTCCGTACAAAGCTTCAAATGGAGCCATACCAATACAGGATTGATAATTATTATTATATGCGAACTCTACTAGATGCAAATGGTTATCCCATGATCCACCAAAATCCAATACACAAGCTCTTAAGAGATCTTCTAATATACGGTTCACCCTCTCCGTCTGACCATCGGTTTGAGGATGGTACGCGGTACTGAGATGTAGTTCTGATCCTAATGCCTCTTGTAAGCTCTTCCAAAATCCACTAGTAAACAACGGATCTCGGTCACTTTCAATGCTTTTGGGTGCTCCATGAAATCTCACTACCCACTTCATATACAGTTCTGCTAACTTAGCTACTGTTCTATTCGACTTGACGGGTATAAACCTTGCACTCTTGGTCTATCGGTCCACAATCACCCAAATGCTATCATGGCTCGATCTAGTCCTTGGTAACCCATCAATGAAATCCATTGGGACTTGTACCCATTTCCATATTGGTATTTCTAATGGTTGCAACTAACCGCTAGGCTTCTTTTTCTTAGTTTTAACAAGCTGGCAATTCATGCATTTGGATATAAACTTCCCAACGTCTCTTTTCATCCCTTCCCAATAGTAGGTCTGCTTCATGTCTCGATACATTTTGTTACCCCGGGGATGTGTAGTCAGTTTTGAGTGATGACATTCTCTAAGAACTTCATCTCTCAATCCGTTGACATTGGGTACAACTAGTTTCCTATTCTTTCTAAGCCATCCATCTCGATCAAGCCCGTACTTGTTCATCTCCTCGTCGATAACCATCTCTTACTTGGAGATGATTTCCAATAAGTTAGGATCGTCCTTCTGACTGGAACCAATCCGCTCAATCAAAGTGGGTCTGATCGTCAAACTTGCTAACATTTCTGGATCCAATTCGCACTTTAGTCTGAAATCGTACCCTGTGATATACTCTAGTTGCTTCCATTCAAGAAACATAGCCCCTAAACTGGCATGTCTCCTACTCAATGCATCAGCTAACGCATTGCCCTTTCTTGGTGTATATGCGATATCGAAATCATAGGAAGCCAAGAATTCTTACCATCTTTGCTATCAGAGATTTAGATCCTTCTGGAAGAAAATGTACTTTAACGATTTATGATCAGTAAAAAACTCGAATCTTTCTCCCAAGAGATAATGTCTCCACATCTTCAACGCGAACACGATTGCTTCCAATTCTAAATTGTGGGTAGGGTATCTTTTCTCATGCGGTTTCAGTTGCCGACTTGCATAAGCTGCAACCCTATCTCCTTGCATCAATACAGCACCTAGTCCGGTATCACAGGCATCTGTGTATACTGTCATCTCTTCATTCCCTTTAGGAATGACTAACACTGGCGCACACATCAACTTTTCCTTTAGACTTTTGAATGCATTTTCACACCTTTCGTCCCAAACGAAAGCTTGATTCTTCTTGGTCAACTGAGTTAACGGTGCCGCTATCTTGGAGAAGTCTTGGATAAACTTACGATAATATCCAGCTAATCCCAAGAAACTTCTTACATTTGTTGCATTCTTGGGCATAGACCAATCTTGTACTGTAGCCACCTTCGCAGTATCCACGGTAATACCATTCTCTGAAACAACATGGCCCATGAATCTCACTTCCCTCCTCCAGAAGTGACACTTAGAAAACTTCGCTTTCAATTGGTGTTTTCTCAACACCTCCATCACTACTCTCAAATGTTCCTTGTGTTCTCCCTCTGATCGCGAATGAACCAAGATATCGTCTACGAACACAAGAACAAACTTATTCAACTGATCTCTGAAAACTCTATTCATAATATCTACAAAATATGCTGGTGCATTGGTCAACCCGAACGGCATGACCAACCACTCATAGAATCCAGACGGCATCCGAAAGGCCGTTTTAGCTATACTCTCAGCTTCCACCCTAAGCTGATGAAAACCTGTCGTGAGATCCAACTGGGAGAACACTCTTGTACCACTCAACTAATCAAACAAATCATCTATCCGCGGTAGAGGATACTTATTCTTCCTCATCACCTTATTCAACTCACGGTAGTCCACACACAATCGAAGGGAACCATCTGCCTTGGTAGCAAACACAACTGTTGCTCCCCACTCAGAAACACTTCTTCTGATAAATCCCTTCTTCAAAAGATCGCTTACTTGCACCCATAGCTCTTGCTTCTCCCTTGGTGCCATACGACGAAGTGACATCACTATAGGTCTGGCATCTTTCACTAAATCAATACGAAACTCAATCTCTTGGTGTGGTGGAAGTCCGATCACTTCCTCGAAGATGTCCGGATACTGGCCAGCCACGGGCACATCTGACAACTAATCATGCGGGATGTCGAGGGAATTTAGAAAACTAGCCATTACCCCATTACTAGGTAGACCACCAAACACTACCCTCCGCCCATCATATGCTCTAACTGTCACCAAAAAGCCCTCACAGTCTACCACCACCCCGTACCTTTGGAGCCAATCGACTCCCAAAATAATGCCAAACCCAGTAAAGTCCAAAACAAAGCAATCACACACAAACATACATCCATGACTCGATAAGGCCACATTATGACAAATCATACTTAGGCTAGTCGAACCACCAATCGGGTTCGTCACCGCTAAAGGTTTATCGACTATCTCGAGTTCCAATCCCAACCTATCTACCATATCACTAGATATGAAGGAACGGGAAGCCCCGGTATCAAACAATACTCGAACAGGATCATCATAAACAGAAAGCATACATTGAATGACGACATTCTTTCCTTTCTCCGCCGCAGTTGGGGCATTCGACGAAGAAGGAACAACATCAATAGCATATGCTTTCACGATCTGCTTCTCTTTAGGGGGTTGCGGACATTTATCCTTGTGATGTCCCACTTGGCCGCAGTTGAAGCACTTCCTGTCCGCTGGCTTTGCTCGACATTTTTTAGCATAGTGGCACTTCTTGCCACAGATAAAGCACTCTACCTCTTTCTTATCTTTCTTTTTCTGACCATCCTTGGTCTGACTCTGCTTCCTTTTATTCTGAGAATTATTCTTGCCTCCACCGCTTGCCTGCGGCTTTGGCCCCTCTGCAGATGCAACAACGACTTCAGTCTTGGGCTTAGGATAAAGGCTCTCTGACCTCAATGCTTTCCCAACAATCGATTCAAAAGTCTCATCAATATGGTTTATAAGCCTTTCCCCCAAGTACTGATCTAAGCCTGTTATGAACTTCTCATTCTTCTTCTCGAGAGTGTCAATGAGGGATAATCCATACTTCGATAAAATATCGAACTCAGCAATTTACTCCGAGACTGCCCCACCATTCTGTTTAAGCTCCAAGAACTTCCTAAACAACTCTGACTTCTGAGCAACTGGGATAAACTTATCATTGAATCGGGCCTTGAATTGATCCCAAGTAACTTGATCCTCAGGGGTAGCTGCCTTAATAGCACTCCACCAATTCATAGCCCGTCCTGTAGCTGGCGCGATGCTAGCTTTCTGTTCATCGCGTCATCAATCCCTAAGTCCTCAAAGATGCGCTCACAACTATCGAGCCAATCCTGAACTTCTGTGGTCGATTCCGTTGCGTGGAATGGCTTCCCACCAAGACTAGTGTAGTCCTTACAGAGCTTGGCGAAATCGGCCCTAGGCGCATGCACCGCTGCACCACCACCATTTGCAGCATTAGGAACTGCTCCTTGCACACCTCAAAGCACCTCTCTCATGAAGTCAGTGAACATCTTCCTCATATCAGGAGCATTCCCATTATTGGCTCCTCTAAAGTACCCCTCGTATGTCGGCTCATCGTTCAATCTGTAAGGAGAAAACGATTAACCATCTCTTCAGTGGTGCCAGTGCAGTGTGACTTCATCCTTAAATATACTAGTAGTATATATATATAGCTTTTGAAAACCAATATATCACAAATACGCGCTCTCGTATACGTATACTATCTCTCCTTGGTGTCTTTCCCTAGGTTAACTACGCAACCTAGAGCTCTGATACCAAGTGTGACGGCCCTCCCCGCACCAGCCGATATTTCCAATGAAAGTGTGTTGTGCCAATGCCCGACTAGCACGGGACAGTCGCCAAAGAAAGGAAAGAAATTTGAACTAATAAGGAACCTGTAGAATGTCTCACAGCGCATGGGATAAAATATAATAATAACATAACTTTGACATAAAACAGGCAAGACTGTGCATAAGCTGAAAACTAAGCCATCATAGCAGCGGAAATCCAAAATACAGCTTATCATCCAAACCAACATTATTGCAACTTTGAAATACAGTCTCTAAAGAAAAAAGAAAGAGGAACACTACTAATGCCCAAAGTAGTGACCAGCAACAACACAGGGAGATTATATATATATATATCATACGTGGAAGCCCCCTGCTCGTCTCCGGTATAGCTACTCGTGCATAATCACCTGATCTATCTCTAGTCTGTCCCTTTAAGAGCACCCAGAGTAATAAGAAGAGACATAAAACTCTGGGTCAGACAAACGTCTGGTATGAGCTATAAGCAGCAAAACGGAACAATAACAGGTATACTAAACCATACCTGAACCTGGACCTGCAACCAAAGAGTTATCACAACAAGACATACAATACCCTAAGGTGACACTAACATATGGTGTAAAATATGGGGGAGGGGGTGTGCATGTCATAGTGATGGCAGACAATCAAGCATAGTAACCATCCTCACATTTCTCACTCAGTGCGTAAATTATACGATATCCACCACTTTGATCACCCAAATCCTTGCTATGATTACTCTGCCACATGAAGTCATAGCGACTCCACTGCACTGATCCATAGCCACTAGTCCTTGCTATGTCCACTCTGCCCCATGAAGTCATGACGACTTCACTGCACTGGCTCATAACCATGCTACGATCACTCTGCCCCATGGAGTAATAACTACCCCACTGCACTGATCCGTAGCCTAACATTCGTCTCTCGGTGGTGAATCAAAGCTATGGACGTCGACAACTCCTTAGCATACGTCCCGCAGCAAAACCAAATCATGAAGTTAACTCGTTGGTTACCATCTGGATCCTGAGTACAAACTTCTACTTTGGACAACCTTTGCATCTCGGGTTTTGGTTACCATCTCCGGATCGGTTCGGTTCTTCACATCTCTTTACTTCAGGTCGTACTTCCAGTTCGGTTCGTGGTTCACGTCTTAAGTCCAAGCTCCTCGGTTCGGTTTGATCCTCTAGTAGTGGTTCGACTCGTGGTACCCATTCTGGTTCGTGATCTCCTTCATCAACTTGGGTCCATCGGTTTGGTTCGCGATACCTCGTCTGGGTCGAGTCGTGGCCTTCTCTTTGGGTCGGGTCGTGGAGCACACCGGTTCGGTTCGGGTACGGCAACTCTTCCGGTTCGTGGCCACCAGATGGTTCGGGTCTTTGGTCACGAGAGGGACGGTTTGGATGAGTACTCCACGATAAATTCGTGGCACACACAGGTTCAGAGGAGGTAACTCAATCTGATTCGGATCGGAGTGGTGCTTCATGAGCGGGTTGCGTTCGGGGAACCCGATCCGATCCGGTATCTGCATATTTCCTGCAACTTTTCCAACGACTGTTTTACGCCACACGACGGCGTTTTCGACCATTCTAGCTATTCTAAACAATCATAAAACATTCCAAACAGTCATAGCAACATGTATAATCAACCATAAACACCAAAACAGTAATCTAATGTGTTAAAATGGATCAAACATAGCCAAAAACCTATGTTTTCCCCTTAATCCCCCTTAATCATGTTTAATCATAACTAATGATAGGATTAACAAAACATATCCAAATTAACCCAAATTTCTAACAGAGGCTTAAAATAATATTTAAGAATTTCTAACCATTTTTCCATAATTTAATCATGTATAATTTTGTTAATTAACACTAATCACCCCTAATTAGCCGTAATTAGTGAAAAACAATGCAAATCACTCACCTTAGCCAAAAATAAAACTTAGATCTGAAACTATCTCTGATTTGGGGCGTTTTCCTATGCAACACAGCAGCTCCAACTCTGATTTGGTGTTGATTTGCCTTGATTTAATGTAGATCTTCTTAATTAGTGATTAGAAGGTGATTTGGGATGATTTTAGAAGGTGGATGCCATGGCTAGGGTTAGAGAAATGTTTTAGGCGGCTGAGAAAATGAAAATAGATCGTTTCCTAACTGATTTCAGCCTCCCCATAACCCTAGTCCCGAAATGAGTTATGGCCAAGCTGTTAATCACCCAAATTAGGCCTGGTTAAGTTGTTTTTCACCTTCTAAACCTTATTTCAGCCATATCTCCCAAACGGTAAGTCCGTTTTATTAATGTGACCACTCTACGGAAAGGTAAACCATCATCCGGATCAAATGGAAGTGGCCTCAAGTCAAAATTCCTTACCAATCAAAAGTTATGGGCAAAACAAGATCCTCTAGGGGCAAAGCGGTCATTTAAAAATCGTGAACATGGGAAATGGCCCCAATATTCATTCCCTAAAGTTACACGACTATACGACTTCATATGATAATGAAATAAATATTCTACGATCCTCCGATGCGTAGAATGCGGGTCCTTACAGCTTTTTGTCGTGCCTACATGCTTTTGATACGGCTAGAAACACAGTCTAATTAGCATATATTGTGTAGTATGACCCGATCTAGTCCTTAGTAAACCTTCAATGAAATCCATTGAGACTTGTTCCAATTTCCATTCGGGAATTTCCAACGGTTGTAACAAACCACTAGGCTTCTTTTGGTTGGCTTTAACTAACTGGAAGTTCATGCACTTGGATATAAACTTCCCAACATCTTTCTTCATCCCTTCCCAGTAGCAGGTCTGCTTCGTGTCTCGATACATTTTGTTACCACCGAGATGTATAGTCAGTTTCGAGTGATGACACTCTCTAAGCACTTCATCTCTCAATCCACTAACGTTGGGTACAACTAGTCTCCCATTCTTTCTAAGCCATCCTTCTCGACCAAGTCCATACTTGTTCATTCTAACACTGTTGATACCCATCTCTACCTTAGAGATGATTTCCAATAGATTAGGATCGTCCCTCTGACTGGAACCGATCTTCTCAATCAAAGTCGATCTGACCGTCAAACTTGCTAACATCTCTGGATCTAATTCACACTTAGTATAATCCTTGTTAAGCTTGGCGAAATTAGCTCTAGGCGCCTGCACTACTGCACCACCACCGTTAGCAGTATTAGGAACTGCTCCCTGAGCATCCCTAAGCATCTCTCGCATGTAGTAAACATCGTTCTTATATTAGGGACATTCCAATTGTTGGCCCCTAAACCTGCTCCTACTTCAACTTCCGATGCAGAGTTCCTTACCGCACTCCTCGTATTTTGGCTCATCGTTCAATCTGTAAAGAGAAATCGATTAACCATCTCCTTAGTGGTGCTAGTGCAGTGCAAATTCATCCTTAGATATACCAATAGTATATATATAGTTTTTAAAAACAAAAAAATCACAATTACGCGCTCTCATATACGTACTGATACCAAGTGTGACGACCGCCCTATACCATCAGACATTTCCCCGAAATGCATTGTGCCGATACCCGAATGGCATGGGATGATCGTCAAAAGGGTTGAAACAATGAATTACCAATGAACCTGTAGTATATCTCACAGCGCATGGAATTAAATATAATAATAACATAACTTGATATAAAGCAGGCGAGGCATTACATAAGCTGAAAATTAAACCATGTCCATCAAGTAGCGGAATCCAAAATACAGCTTCATATCAAATTAATACAACTTTAAAATACTGTATCTAAAAGGAAATAAAAGAGGTACACTACTAATGCCCGAAGCAGTGACCAACGACAATATAGGGAGAATATGTATAGAGTAACTGGAAGCCTCCTGCTCGTCTTCGGACAACTACACATGCATAACTACCTAACCTGCCTCTAGTCTGCTCATTTAAGAGCACCTAGAGTAATAAAAAGAGACATAAAACTCTGGGTCAGATGAAGTTCTGGTGTGAACGATAGCAAATCTATGTAACTGAATAAAGCAACGACAGGTATAGATAATCATACCTAACCTGGACCCGCAACCAAAGAGTTAGCACAACAAGATATGCAATACTCTAAGGTAACACTAACATAGAGTGTAAAATGGAAGTGTGTGTGTCATGGTGATAGCAAACATCAAACATAGCAATCATCCTCACATCTCTCACTTAATGCGTAAAGCATACGATATCCACCCCTTTGATCACCAAATCCATTGGGGCCATGACGGGTCCACACCTCCCTGGACTCTGTATAACTATTGCTATGACCACACCGCCCTGGTCTATAGTCAATAACCCTACCCAGTCAAAACTGCCCAGGCTCTGGGGTACGGGCCAACCAGTCCACACCGCCCTAGCTCTGGTTTGTCTACATGCCCCCTCTCTCAATGGTGAACAAAAATTATAGACATCGATAACTCCTTTGCATGCGTCCCGCATCAAAGCCCAACTCTTGAAGTTAACTCATTGGTTCCCATCTGGATCCTGAGCGATAACTTCCCACTTGGACTTCCTTTGTATCTTGGGTTTTGGTCGAATTGGTGTTCTATTTGGTTTGTCACCCCCGTCCGGTTCGTCATGTCCTATCCGGTTCGGTTCGTCATCTCCAATCTGATTCGGGTCTCCTCCTCCTATCCGGTTCGGGTCTCCTCCTCCTATCTGGTCTGGTTCAGGTCTCCTCCTCCTATCCGGACCGAAACTCTACAAGTTTTCCAACGAGCTACTTTTGCCAGACGGCGGCATTTTCAACCATTCTAACTTCCCTATGCAATCATAAAACATACCAAACAGCAATAGTAACATGTAGAATCAACCGAAAACATCAAAACGATGATTTCACATGTTAGTTTAGATAAAACATACCCAAATCCATGATTTTCCCCTTAATCCCCTAAAATCCGGGATTTAACAAAATAAATCCAAATCTAGCCAAATTCATATATGTGACATAAAATATGATTTTAGAATTTATGCATGTTTTTCCATAATTTTTGGGTGAGTAATTTCGCTAATTATCAATAATCACCCCTAATTAGTACTGATTAGTGTATAAACATGAAAATCACTCACCTTAGCCAATAATAAATGATAGACCTGAAACTTTTACTGATTTGGCTCGGATTCCATAGTGGTGCAGCAACTCTACCTTGAATTTGGTGTTAATCCGGCTTGATTTGATGTAGATTTGATTAATTTGTGATTAGGGAGTGATTATAGAGAGATTTAGAAGATGGAAGTCATGATTAGGGTTTGAGAAAGGTTTGTGGCGGCTAGAAAAATGAAATGAGATGGTTCTCTAACTCCTTTCAGCTCTCCCATAATCCTAATCCCGAATTGGGTTATGGGCCTAGCTGATAATCACTTAATTAACCCCAATTAAGTCGTTTTCCATCTTTCAAATCTTATTTTAGCCATATCTCCCAAACAGTAAGTCCGTTTGATTAATGTGACCACTCTATGGAATGGGAAACCATCATCCAAATCCAATGGAAGTGGTGTTGGATCAAAAATCCTTACCAATCAAAAGTTATGGGCGAAACAAGATTTGCCAGGGGCAAAACGATCATTTTGAAACCCGGCAAAAATCGTGAATGTGGGAAATGACCCTAATAGTTGTTTCCCAAAGTTACATGAACATATGACTTCGTATGAAAATAAGAAAAATAGTCAATGATCCTCCGATATGTTAAATACGGGTTGTTACAGATGCGTTCGTTGATCGATGAAATGAAACGAATATGAAGACAACTTAAAGATGTTGAGTTTGTGGATAATGGTTACTCGAGAAGACGCTTGAGCTTATGGATAGTTGCTGTCGATGACAACTAAAGATATTGAAGGGCAGGGATTGTCATTAGCCGGAGATTCTAGCAAGCTCGAAGTAGGGGTACAATGGGGACGCTTAAGAGGCCGAATGGGTCAAGTACCCTGGCAAATACTTGATGGGCCTAGTTGTCTTCATCAAGTAAGACAAATATACAATGCAGATGGCATATGGAGTTTTGCTAGAACCAGGTTACCATTAGCCCTTGATGAATGACCAGATGGGTCAACCATACGATTAACGATGGTTTTAAAGCAAGATTGGCGGTGATAGCTAGAGTCATGGATGATGATTGTTTTGCTTGTATCGTCTTGTATAGGTTATTCGACGTCGAAGGAGATATCTCTTGGGTGCTTGTCTGATGTTGGTTTAGGCCTTTGGGGCTTGTCTGATGTTGGTTTAGGCCTTTGGGGCTTGTGTTTAGGAGATGTCAATATCAATTAGAATGGTCTACGCTTGATAACTGTTTCCATGAATGTATTGTTTGCTTCTAATAAATTGTTGTAACGGCTATCATTATCAGATGTGGGGAAGACGAGTTTGGGTTCTTCTCTGGTTATGTGGGTAGGTTGGTTAGTTAATCTACTTATTCTCATATACTTTATTAATGATGTTAGATTGTTTTTTGTCGCTCATCAAGACTATTGTCTGACTTAAGGTTTTATATTTCCCTCTTATTACCTTGGGTTGTTCATCAATGTGTTGGATGGGAAAACCGAGTAGCAATATCTTAATGGGAACATGCTGATGAGCAATGACGAGTAGAAGTCTTCCATATTTTTTTCACTATTCATATCTTAATGTTTTTCGTTGTTTGATGTATTCTTTGAGTGTTGTAGTGAGGCCTTTTGTATAGTGTTTGATGATGTAATTCAATGATGTTTTGGATATTCCTTGATGATACTGAAGTTTAAAATTCTGTACAATTATGCTTTGCTATTATTACATGTTGTATATGATCTACTATACTTTATCCTTGTGTTCTGAGTTATAAGACTAGTTCCGCTTGTGTTATTCTACCCTGATGATTGTTTATAGCTGCCTGGCACGTCTTTAAGCGCATTATTTCCCTTGTTAAGTGCAGGAGTTATGGGCGGTCGTAATATTTGGTATTAGAGCTTTGGTTATCGATTTTAGCCAAAGTTCAAGGACGTAATAACGTTTGAGAGACATATTTGTAGATTTTAGATGGATGTCTACTATCTAGTAGTGTACAGTATAATAGCGTTTGAACTTCGTTTGTAGTTTTTCTCGTGCATGGACCAATCGTTCTATATTACATATTTAGAATGAGTCGTCGAACATTGAGATACACTGCTAGGGAGGAGACTATTTCTGGAGGGGGTAATGGAGGTATACCAGATTACCCGACTATGTTAGAGGCCATGGTAGCAGAGATCATGAAGAGGGATCCCGCTCCAGAGACAGCTGCGGTAGATGTAGGAGTTCAAGTGCAGGTGCCTAGAGTCGTGGACTTCTCAAAGCTATGCTAATACTTCACAACTCTAGGAGGGAAGAAGTTTATAGGGACAGAGCCGATTGAAGAGATTCAAGGGTGGCTTGATACTTGCATTAGGATCTTTAGAGACTTAGGAATTGATGATGCAACAAAGAGGAAGCTTGCATCAAGACAGCTATAGGGCAGAGTTATGGATTGGTGGAACTCTTTCACTCTAGAAATCCAAGAAGATGATATTTCATGGGAGTAACTCCAAGTCAAGTTTGAGAGAAGTTCATTTTACGGTTCAGAAGTCTATTCTATTTAAGAGGTTTGTCGAGCTCAAGCAGAATGGTCGACCAGTGATAGAGTATGTTTCTGACTTCGAAGCTTTGTCGAAGTATGCTCGTTCACATGTTTAAACTCCTTATTAGAAGAACGAGAAGTTTGTTATAGGCTTGGACAAGTACCTTGGGAATCAGTTGGTTGATCATCTAGATGATACCTACGAGAAGATTGCGGAGAAAGCTCTAAGGCATGAAAGTTTGTTTCCTAAGGAAGTGACTGTTGCTATAGCTAAAGAGGAACCGAAACCATAACAAGGTGGTAATAACAAGAAGAGGAAGTAGCAGTAGTAGAAAGTAAAAGATGTCCAGAAGAAGCAGAAAAGTGGGGTGACCTGTTTCAATTGTTAGTAGAAAGGCTATTTTCCAAGGATCGCAAGAATCCAAAGGCTAAGAGGAAGTGCTACAACTGTGGCAAGCCTGGACATGGCAAGAAGGATTATCTAGAACCGCTAAAGGGAAAGAAGATTGTGAAGTCGTATGCTTTGGAAGCTGTGCCATCATCTTCGAGGGCTCCAACGGTGAAGGAGAAAGGGAAGAGTGTCGTCGTTCAAGGTATTCTTTCCATTAGAGTTTTTTCAGTTCATGTGTTGTTTGATACTACAACATCGCATTCTTTCATTTGTAATGAGTTTGTTTGTCGCTTGGGTTTGGAACCCAAGATTTGTGATAGGCCATTGATCGTGACTAATCCAATTGGGGGTTCATCCAGTTCGTGTATGATTTGTCGTGGTCTAGTGTTGTCAAGTCATGGTTGCTTCTTTGTGTGTGATTGCTTTGTTTTGAACTTCGCTCTGTTTAGGGTTATTTTGGTTATGGACTGGCTAAAAAGGTATGCGGAAAAAGTGGATTGCAAGAGGCTGGAAGTGACAGTCAGGAATGTGGAAGGGCAAATGGTTGTGATTCGGATGTAAGCCCGAAAATGGTGTCTTCGTGAGTTATATATATTCTCTTGTGATTCTACAGGAAATCTTGTTGTCGATGCCAATCGCAAGTGAGTTTGATGATGTCTTTGAAGAGATCAATGGGTTACCGCTGCGTCGCGAGATTGTGTTTAGAATCGATTTGGTCGAGGATGCTAGACCTATCGTCATGCCTCTTAGGCGAATGGCGCCTAAGAAATAGCGAGAGTTAGGGGTGCAAGTACGTGACCTTTTGGGAAAAGGAATCATTCGGAGAAGCGTGTCCAAATAGGGTGCTCTAGTTATGTTTGCAACCAAGGTGGATGGATCATTGAGATTGTGTGTAGACTATCATGAGCTGAACAAGGTGACCAAGAAGAACAAGTATCCGTTGCCGAGGATCGATGACTTGCTCGATCATCGTCATGAGGCCAAGGTGTTTTCTCAGATGGATTTGGCAACGTGATTCCACCAATTGATGGTGGGAAAGGATAATGTGCCAAAGACTGCTTTTAGGACACCATACGGTTTCTTAGAATGGGTGGTGTGCCATTTGGGTCGACTAATGCGCCAGTGTATTTCGTGGATCTTATGAATAGGGTATTCATAGATCAGTTGAACAAGTTCGTGCTTGTGGTCGTGGATGATATTCTGGTTTACTCCCGGAATGAGGAAGAGCACAAGACGCACTTGGAAGTTGTTTTGGGAATCTTACGAAGTCATCAATTGAGAGATAAGTTTTCAAAATGTCACTTCTGGAAGAGTGAAGTGAGGTTGTTAGGCCATGTTTTTCTGGAAATGGAATAGCGGTTGACCTTGCTATGGTGGCAGCAATCCAGGACTGGGATAGACCTAAGAATGCGATAGGTGTTTGGAGTTTCCTTGGGTTGGCAGGATATTATCATCGGTTTATCAAGGATTTCTCCAAGATAGTTTCACTATTAACAAGGTTGACGAAGAAGAACCAAGTGTTCACATGGGATGCAAAGTGTGGGCAAGCTTTCGGAAACTTGAAAGAGAGACCGACGAGTGCTCCTGTTTTGACGATTCCAAGTGGAAATGAAGAGATGGTAGTATAGATCGATGCATGCGGTACTGGACTTGGAGCAGTGCTAATGTAGAAGGATAAAGTTGTGGCCTACACGAATCGACAGCTGAAGCCGCACGAAAGGAATTATCCAACTCATGATTTGCAGTTGGCAGCGATTGTGTTTTCTCTGAAGATGTGGAGAAATTACCTATTGGAAGTTCGATTTGAGTTGTTTACGGATCACAAGTCGTTAAATTATCTTTTCTCCTAAAAGGATTTGAATCTTCAGCAACAACGGTGGTTAAAGTTTCTGTCATCATATGATTTTGGTATAGCCTATACTCCTGGTAAAGGTAACGCAGTGGCAGATGCGTTGAGTCAATGACACACAAGTTTGAGAGCGATGTTTTCGGAATGGAAGCACCTCAAGTACTTAGCAGGATTTGATTTCAGACCACAGTGTGAGCTAGAACCTGAAATATTGGCAAGCTTATTGATAAGACATACTCTTATCGAAAGGATTGGCGAGAGCCAAAAGTGTGATGCAAAGCTTGTCGAGATTATCCAGAAGTTGGAACCAGAGGATAAATAATTGTCGATCGAGAGGGTTGGCTTCGAAAGAAAGGACGATTGGTTGTTCCTGATATCGATGGATTGAGAGATGAGGTTCTAAGGGAATATCATCACCCAAAGTTGACAATTCATCCAGGTGGTAATAAGATGTATCAGGACATGAAGAGATCTTACTACTGGGAAGGTATGAAGAGGGATGTTGGAAAGTTTATTTCCAAGTGCATAACTACTAGTTGGTGAAAGCTGAACAGAAGAAGCCAAATGGATTGCTTCATCCATTAGAAGTTCCTACATGGAAGTGGGAGCATATATCGATGGATTTTATCAATGGACTACCTAGAACCAGGGCATGAAACGAAGGAATTTGGGTCATCATGGATCGCTTGACCAAAAATGCAGGGTTTATTCCTGTTAAATTGAACAGGATAACATTGAAGTTGGCTGAGCTTTATATAAAATGGATAGTTTGATTCCATGGTATCCCGAAGAGCATAGTGAGTGATCGAGATCCATTGTTTATAAGTGGATATTGGAAGAGTTTGCAAGAGACTTTGGGAACCGAACTATGTTTGAATATGGCTTATCATTTCCAGATTGATGGTCAAACCAATAGGGTTAACCGAGTTTTAGAAGATCTCCTAAGAGCTTGTGTATTGGATTTTGGTGGATCAAGGGAAGACCATCTACATTTAGTTAAGTTTGCTTATAATAATAGCTACCCGTCGAGCATTGGGATGGAACCATACGAAGCATTGTATGGTAGATTGTGTGATTCTCTGGCATGATGGTTAGAAACTAGAGATAAGTTGATATTTGGGCCTTAGATGATTAGAGAAACCTCAGATTGTATCGGGATTGCTCGGCAACGAATGAAGGCAACCCAAGTGCATCAGAGGAGTTATGCTGATAAGCATCGAAATGAATTTGGAATTCGACGTTGGCGATATGGTTTTTGTGAAGATTTTGCAGTTAGAACAAGTTTTTTGATTCGGAAGCTAAGGAAAGTTAGCTCCATGGTTTGTTGGACCATTTCTGATAGTCGAGCGGATTGGAAAGCTCGCGTATAGGTTGGAGTTACCTGACAAGATGTCGAGTGTGCATAATGTTTTCCATGTGTCATTTCTAAGGAAGTGTGTGCATGATTCGAATGTGGTGGTATCTCGGGAATAGTACGAAGACCAACAAGTCGAGTCCGTAGTTATGAACCTTGTAAGATGCTTCGCGTTGTGGAGAATAACACGAAACAACTTAGGAGGAAGACGGTTAGGTTAGTCAAGGTGCAATGGACTGAGGATGATGATGATTGTATGTGGGAGATGGAAGAGAGTATGAAGATGACCCCTCCAGAACTCTTCATCGGTATGAACCATTAATGTCGTGTCACCTTACATCATTGTAACTTGTGTTATTGTTATTAGAATTCTACGTGCTAGGCTATGGATGCATGGCTTGATGGATGCTAGTTTGGATGGTAAAATGAGATACTCATGAATGGTAGGCATGCAGAACGGTTTTGGTTGCTTGTGTTTGCTTGGAATTTTGGGAGCGAAATTCCTATAGGGGGGTGGGGGAGAGAGAATGTAGCAACCCGTATTTTACGTTTCAGAGGAACGTAAAATATTTTTATTTATTTCTCTGAGGGTTGGATCATTCTCATATTTTGATATGTTGGTTATTGGGATGTGAGACATATCCATAATTTTGTGACCATTTTACCCCTATCATTTTTGTACAAGGCATAACTTTTGACTGGGATCGAATCAGGTTCTGAGATTGATTTCATTGGAAAGGAAATAGTGTTGCCAAAGAGTGGTCACATTAAAGATTTGGTTCAACAGTTTGGGAGGAATTGTTGTTTTAGTGCTGCACAATTTCTGTACAGGTTTTGTAAGCTATTAATGGGATGATTTGGTGTGGCCCATTATTAGGCTGGTTCGAGGCTATAAATAGAGGGTTAGAGGCATGGAGAGTGGATTCTTTTCTTCATTCTCTCATTTGGTTGAGCTAATGATGCTCCTTGCTCAATCAAATACATCTTTCCTCCATTAAAATTCTAGATCTACGCAAGAATATTGAAGATCCACATCGAATAAAGCTAGATCTACATAAAATAAAGGGAGATCGCATCAAATTGAAAGGTTTGAAGATCATTCTTTGCTATCCGAATTGGGAATTTAGCGACTTCAAGTTAATTCGAAGATTTGGTGAGTGATAAGCATCTCTCACACAGATTCAATCTAGATGTGGGTTGTTTGATCTTATTTTCATCATTTTAAGTTGTTTTCACCTAGATCTACATTATGGTAAGTATATTTTCATTTGAATCACCATAGGATCTATTTTAGCAACTTAAACCAGTAATTCTTATGTTAATTCATATGTTTATGGAAGAGTAGATCCATCATTTTGTTTATTCATTTATTTATCATGATTTGAAGAATTCTATATGGTTTTATGATGAATAATTTCCATTTAAGTGTTGTTGATGATTTCATAAAGTGTTTTGGTTGAATTGGATAATTTGGATGTGTTGTTTGCATCGATGTAGTCGTTTGGTGATGATTAAGTCAAGATTGGAGATAGATTGGTTATATATGGAGTCGGATCATTTTTTCTTTGGTCGTTGATGACGTGGCATGGAGCTTGGGTCGCATGGCTTCTTATCCAGGAGATGGTGGGACGTTGAAGCTTCGGGTCACAAGACCTTCTATGGGTCAAGTCATGGATCGTGGAACTCGAAAGGAGGCGCGTCGTTCGACTTTGGGAAAGTCAGGTCATTCAATCAAGGGTCGGCCAGTGTTGATGGATCGTTGAGCACCCAGATTAAGTCAGGTTGTTTGGCTCTAGGTCGTTCGTTTCATGAAGCGGGTCGTTGGACTCATGGGTCGTCCGAAGGAAGGATAGGCCGTTGAGATCATGGAGTGATGTGGTGAGTCAGGTCGTTAAATATATAAAAGTTGGGTCGGTCGCGACGTGAAGGGATACGATCTGGTGAATGGAGAACCAAGTGATGTTATTTTTGGTTCGAGAATGGATGTAGCTTCGATGTAAGTTCTAGATGAAATAATCGATGTGTTGCGTTCTTTGATCGATGAAATGCAACGAATGTGAAGACAACTCAAGGATGTTGAGTTTGTGGATAATGTTTGCTCGAGAAGATGCTTGAGCTTATGGATAGTAACTGTCAATGACGACTAGAGATAATGGAGGCCGAGGGATTATCGTTAGTCGGAGGTTGTAGCAGGCTCAAAGCAGGGGTATAACGGGGATGCCTAAAAGACCGGATGGGTCTAGTACCCTGGGCAAAAAATTGATGGGCCAAGTTGTCTTCGTCGAGTAAGACAAACATACAATGCAGATGGCATATGGATTTTTCTAGAACCGGGTTACCATTAGCCCTTGACGAATCGAAAGATGGGCCAGTCATACGATAACGATGGTTTCAAAGCAAGATTGGCAGTGATAGCCAGAGTCAGGGATGATGATTGTTTTGCTTGTATCATCTTGTGTATATTATTCGACATCGAAGGAGATATCTGTTGGGTGCTTGTCAAATGTTGGTTTAGGCCTTCAGGGCTTGTGCTTGGGAGATGTCGATATCGATTAGAATAGTCTACGCTTAATAACTGTTGCCATGAATGTACTGTTTGCTTCTAATTGATTGTTGTAATGGTTATCACTGTCGGATGTGTGGAAGACAGGCTCGATATACCTATATATCTTATTGTTGAATCTTCTTGTATTTAATCTATATTCTTCTCCTTTTTCCTGTAATAAATGTTAGTAAATGATATCGTCGATATATATTTGTCATGGTGAAATCTAATTCAAGACTGAAGGTTCAACGGTCTTCTTCTTTTTGATGATAACAACCATATACGTCTTTGTATATATATATATATATATGTGTGTATGAGTGTGTGTGTATATATTATATGATATATTTTAAAAATTATTTTTACCTATGCTTTCTCTAAATATATTGCTTCCCGTATATAAATGTTATACATATTTTTCTCCCGCTTTGTCATCGACAAAAAGGAAGTACAACTTAACGGGAACTATTTAGTTCATGAATTATACTATAAATATATGAATTAAAAGCAATAATCTATATAACCTATATTATAATAATTAACTATGTATATATGAATTATGCTCTATATAAAATCATTAAGGGTATATCTTATATATATACATAGTATACTCATGAGTTTAGATATATATAAACATGTGATGTTTATAAAATGGAAAATAAACACAACAATTATAACCTATGGTAATCATCACAACAATATTATATCAACATAAAAGATATTATAATGTTTACAACATAACCAAAATAACATCATGAATTTCACACAAAATAGCATCATAAGTTTAACATAACCAATATAATGTAGGTTCAACACAATCACAACATAGGTTTTAGGACATAGAGTTTTAAAGCAAATAATTATTTATACAAAAATGAATTAAAATATACCATCATTCTCCACCTCCTCATCATCCTCACCACTTTCCTCATTATTATCGTTTTCTTCGTCGTCATCTTCTTCTTCTTGAGATGACCATTCGAATATTATTGGTTGGTATGACTCAGAAGAAGAACTCACACAAGCAATCTTATTCCAAATTTTACTTAGGAAACCTTTGATTGAATTGAAACATTTATTAGCTTTTGTTTGCAACCTAATCATTTAAGTTTGAAGCTTTTATTTGTTTTTCGAGAGGGTGACTAGGGCTTGTTTTAGAGTTTCATTCGGACTTATGATTTGAAAAGAATCATCGTATTCTAAAGTTATGGAGGAGGTCTTTTTAGAGGTTATAAGCTGGGAAGGTTGTGCGACTTTATTGGAAATGTTTGCTTTCCATTGCGCAAAGGAAATTATGTTAAGCATTTCCGGTCTTGCGGGAATATGCATCAAAGCCAATGTCATAGCTCCAACCTCACCAATTGCAGAGATCATAGATTCCGTAAGCTTGACTTCAGAGTCAAGGATAAATCTCATAATATAGGCACCGTAGTGAATCATTCTGCATTTTCTTTTATATGTGATATTCAAGAATTCGTCCATTATGATTTTAGCCCAGTTCAATTAATAATTTCAATGATCAGCCATTAATAATTCAAGTATCCAACTATTCATTTATACTATAATAAACATGACTAACTAGGTAAGTTAACTCAATTGGAAATAAGCATTAAAAATAATGATAGTGTTTCAATTAAATTACATGAATGTTTAATTTAATCAGTTCAGCCAATATATAAATAAGCATCCAGTAATCATCCAAAAATTATCAACCATAGCACACAAATATTAAAACCGACTTATACAAAATATAAGTGGGATAAACTGAGTGAGTTATACTCACCTTGATTTCCTTTTGTTGCTTAAGCGATTCGTTTAATTAAATTAACCATTGTTTAATTTTATTAAAATTCTTATATGCTTTTATGTCGGTCCAGACTGACTCCAGAATGTAGATCTCGACAATACAGTTCTACTAAAGCTTGTTTGGTTAAATTATGATATCATATGCATAAATTATATAATTATAAACATATGATTTATATTTAATACAATTAATATTTTAGATAAACATTTGTTTACTTAATTACATTTAATAAAGACGATTAGAAATTTCGATTCCTTCATTCCCCTTTGCTGCGGCTTCGATCCCGATCAGTACCTATAACAAATAGGTTATAATTATTTTAGTTCATTGTTTATATTAAATTAATTAATTTTCTTAACTAAAATTTAATTCAATACATTACGTTTAACTTAGAATAAGTGTGACATGCCATATCCGTTGATGTCACTCTTTATCAGAATGCATTAAGTTTCGTGAAGCGTTATAGGTAAACAGAAACAGAAACATTACAATACAGATATAAAATAACAGCGGAATTAAAACTTTATTTAATAGAAAAGCTTCGTGGTTCAAACCCAATTACATAATAAGTTTGGAATACTGAAAACATAAAACTTCTTCATTGTACAAAAGTCATCATCAGAGTATACAAAAAAAGAGCATAATCCTCAAAATATAGCCATAGTAGAGAAGATACGAAATCAAGCGGTACGTCTAAGCAGCTCCAAGCAGAATGGAAGTGGAACCTTGATCAAGCTTGAGTATTCCCACCCTGAGAACCTTGGAGGGAGGGGGAATGAAAGAGAGATAAGAGGAAACAAAATGAGCCAGACATAAAGTCTGGTGAGTCCAGTTACTTTTAGCATATAAATAAGTAAAAGCATTATGACAGGCATATAAACTGGAGAGTGAGATAACAGTGTCATAAGGCGAGTATAACAAGGTAAACAGGATAAGCAGAATAAAATATATTGCGCTTCTTTAATACTTTTCTCTGCACCAATACTAGTATAAAAAGAATAAGATGATCCCAACAAGTACAAGATGGTAGACTTAGGTGTACTTCTAGTGAGAAGTTTTACCGCATACAATAACAGATAGCCCAACAGAACTGACCAGCATTAACCCCCAATGACTATAACGGGCTAATAAACAAGCAAGACTATATGTACCCTAATTACTACCCCCAATCGATCGGCTCCCTAACTCTAGATACCCGTGCTATCACCACAGTAGGATGTATTGCTTTCTAAAGCGGCAACCACGTTATTTTCAAGATACACAACTATATCTACTGATGTCACAACGTCTTATCTTTCTGAGCAAGCGGACCCATGCATGCACATAACCCCGATGGAATGCGCCGTCAACACATTTTACCTAAGGGACCTCTTATAATCAGCTCAGTAAGCATGCCCTGACCCCGACCTAGTTTGAGGTTTCCCATTTTATACCAAGATGGGTTATTGATTGAAACGGGTCCCATACACCAGATGATACAAGCTTCCCCCTAGGTTTGCATTCCCACTACTAGGATTTCCACAAGTTATGCCTACTAGTTTAACAAGATTGCATAACCCCAACAGGTTAAGTTTGTCAGGTTCATATGTATAACCCGTCGCCACATATTTTAAAAGATTAACTTAACCCTCCCACTGATTCAAGCAAGTTTACTTAACCCCTACTCAAGTTAACAGGTTCATGTAATCCTTATGGATTCAAACAGGTTAAGTATTACAAGTTCATCACCATTCATTCATTTATGGTTATAATGCGCTAGACCTCCCACATCAAGTCTACCATTTGTGGATGCTGGATATGCCGGTTGGGCCCGGGCAGACTTCTTCCACAAATCGGACTTAACCTCGTGTCTTAGCGCCGTCACGTGTACATTTATACACTTAGACCCATCACGTCAGGTTTACCACTTGTGGACGTTGGATTTGTCGGGCGATTCCGGGCAGACTTCTACCACATGTGTAATCTAACCTCATGTCTAAGAGCGGTTATAGTTTCTAATTACTGTAAATCTATTCATTTTCATTACTAACCAATTTTCAAGTTTTTTTCCCTAAATCCCCATCCGATCTACGATACAAGTTATGCTCCAGATTATGGTTTAGATCAAGATATAGATTATGCCCCCAAATATCAAGTTTTTGCACAAGGTATAAATTATGTCCAAATTTCCCAGTCATGTCTACAATATGAATTATTCCCCAAATTAATCATTACCAATCGTTCCCAAATTTGTACATTCGCGTATTTCAGCGATAGGCCTAGGCTCGAAGGTAGCCTGGCTATGAAAACAAAAAGGGAAGAAAAGGAGAGAAGAAAACAAGAATAGGCATAGTAAATAAAACTGGCATATGATGACGTAATTAGGCAAACTAACATAATAGGCATAAGGTGACATGATTAGGCAAACTAACAGAATAGGGATACAATGAATAGACATATAGGCACTAATCAATAGATCAAGTGTAAAAGTAATGGCAGATCTGTTATGATTTAGGTTACTAACAGGAATAGGCTTAGATCCAAACTTATAAACATGTCAAGATTACATTTTAGGTGTTTATATCAAAAAGCAAGATAAACTCACTGTGATTGGATCTAAAGAACAGAGAATTGATCGTAGATGTCGTAGCACAGATATCTAAATACGTATAACTTGTTGTTGAAGAAGAATAGGCTAGATCAAACTAAGTTAGGGTAGCACCACGTTGTCGCCATTGATTTAGATGAATAAAACAATGGGATTAAAGACCTTTATATAGTTATCAGCCAGCGAATCAGACACATAACAGGTCCACATTCGTTAGGGGGGTCGACATGTGGGTCGATATGGGTGTCGATACGCATGTTTTTGTAGCGACCCATGGGTTGACACCCTTAGGGAACGAGGTCTCCCCCAATAGGCCTAGTTCCCTCGCCTTCCTGCTTCTGGTTTTCGAAATATTTTGAATGTTTTGATTGGGTTTGTGTATATATATAATTCCCTTATGCGTATACAAACTTCTAACCTTAATATCTTTCTCATACGATGTACGTTTTAAGTGAACTTGGTGTCTGTCTTTAGCAGAATTCCAAGATACAATGCCACAGTCTATTTTCCTTAATTTTGAATATTTAATTAAGTATTATTTAGTTTATCATTTTAATGTGTTATAAAATTACGGGGTGTTATATTCTCCCCTACTTAAAGAATTTTATCCTCGAAATCTCCATGTTATGAAGAATGTATATCCTAAAATCCATCGTCCATCTACTCATCCACCAATCACAGATATCCATTGTCCTCAAAATATTTATAATGCTTATATGAATATATGCAAAGGTGTGTGTATATGTCCCAATACTAATGCAAAAAAATCAAGCGGTCTACTGATTCAGTTGACCTCCTTAATGTAATGTATGTCAGTGCCATGAATCCAACATGTATGCAAATAATCCTATTGTAACATGTAAGTTCTTTATGTGTGCGCAATCATTCATTCAAATGAAATATCCATATGATGATACACCCACTTTCATCCATTGAAAGAATAAAAATGCACACACATTCATATGCAGTATGAGAGTGATTAAGCCGATCTAGTGCCCAATGCGTGTGTATATGCATCCACAAGCAACCACTAGCAACCATTTGCATCTACTTACATCCATCAAACATAACATGTCTCAGACACATGTTTACATCCATGGGATTCCTACCTAAAGGTTGAAGATTCGACCGATAGGATATACTTAAACGACAGAAACAAGCATGAATAAAAGTTTTGGAAAGAAAGTTAAGAACATACCCTTGAAGAGAAAAGGGTACGAAGCGCGAATCTTGTCTTCAGTCTCCCAAGTTACATCCTCGTGGTCATCTCCCTGCTGAACTTTCATCAATTTGACCTCTCAGTTGCGTAGGTTCTTAACCTCTGATCCAAGAATATGGGTAGGAACTCATCTAACTGTCGCCTCCCGTTCCACCTCTACTTCCTCAAACATACTCGGCTCAACTACTTCTATGGTACCATACAAGCACTTCCTTAAATGAGAGACGTGGAAAACATCATGAACGTTGGACAGTCTCTCTGGTAGCTTTACTCTATAGGCCATTTGGCCAATCCTTTCTGTTATGCGAAATGGACCTACAAACCTTGGTGCCAATTTCCTTATAGATCCAAAATGAATTATATTCCTCAAAGGTGATACCTTGATGAAAACTATGTCTTCCACCCCAAACTCAATGTCAATCCTTCTCTTATCTGCGTAGGACTTCTGCCTGTCCTGAGCTGTCTTCATGCGCCTGCGGATAAGATCAATCTTTTCTGAAGCTTCTCTAACTATCTCAGGTCCAAGTAGAAGCCTTTCTGTAGATTCCCACCAACAAGTCGGTGATCTACAGGGTCGTTTGTACAATGCTTCGAAGGGTGCCATGCCAATACTAGCCTGGTAACTGTTGTTGTAGGCGAACTCTACTAAAGGAAGATGCTCTTCCCAAGTCCCTCTGAAGTCTAGGATACATAGTCTTAAATGATCCTCAAGGCCTCTATTCACCCTTTTCGTCTGTCCATCGGTCTGAGGGTGATAAGCGATGCTCAAACACAACTGTGTACCTAACGCTTCTTGCAAGGTCCTCCAAAACTTAATGGTGAATATGTGTCACGATCACTCACAATACTAGAAGGTACTCCATGTAGACGGACTATCTTACAAAGATAAACTGCTGCCAACCATGTTGCTGTCCTCTTACTCTTAACACGGATGAAGTGAGGACTCTTAGTAAGCCTGTCAACTACAACCCAAATACCAGTATTGCCTTTCCTTGATCTAGGCAAACCATCAATGAAATCCATAGAGACGCTCTCCTGTTTCCACTGTAGGACTTCCAAAGGATGAAGTAAACCACCGGGATTCTTTTGCTTAGCTTTGACTTGCTGACAAACCAAACATCGAGAAACAAACTCCAGCACATCTTTCTTCATCCTAGCCTAAAAGAAAACCCTCTTCGTATCTCTATACATCTTATCACCGCCTGGTTGAATATTCATCTTAGAATGATGGGCTTCCTCAAGGACTGTCTTCAACAAACTCCCAACTCGGGGAACACAAAGCCTTCCATCTCATCGCAACCACCCTCTATCGTCCATGGAATATCTACTGAGGTAACTAAAAGTCTCCCCTCTACTGAGCCTATCCAAGATATCTACAAGTTGTGGGTCCTCTCGCTGCGAAGTCCCTATCTGGTCCAATAGAGTAGGTCGCACCTCTAATAATGCCAATAAACCAGGGGTAATCGGTGGAGGGTCTAAAATCAAAAGTCAGTATAAACTCCAAGCTTTTACTCTTCACAAACAGAGGACTCAAAGTTATCCGCTGCCTAATCAATGCGTCTCTACCATATTACCCTTGCCATGAGTATAAGCAATCTCAAAATCATAGGACGCTACGAACTCCATCCATCTTTGTTTCCTTAAATTAAGATCCTTCTGTGAGAGCAAGTACTTGAGAGATTTATGATCAGCGTACAACTCGAACTTCTCTCCAAGTAGATAATGGTGCCAAGTCTTAAGCGTGAATACTATGGCAAATAACTCTAAGTCGTGCATAGGATAGTTCTTTTCATGAACTCTTAGATGTCTACCTCCATAACATACTATCCTTCCTTCTTGCATCAGAACCGCACCTAACCCTGTACCACAAGCATTAGTGTACACTTTAAACTTAAAATCATAGGATGCTAGGAACTCCATCCATCTTTGTTTCCTAAAATTAAGATCCTTCTGTGAGAACAAGTACTTGAGAGATTTATGAATGGTGTACAACTCGAACTTCTCTCCAAGTAGATTATGGCGCTAAGTCTTAAGCGTGAATACTATGGCAACTAACTCTAAGTCGTGGGTAGGATAGTTCTTTTCATGAACTCTTAGTTGTCTATCTCCATAACATACTACCCTTCCTTCTTGCATTGGAACCGCACCAAACCCTGTACCACAAGCATCAATATACCCTGTGAACACTTTGTTCCCATCGGGCAAGGTTAAGACCGGGGCTGTTGTCAGAGCCCTCTTCAATCGCTGAAAAGCATCGTCACAATCTATATCCCAAGAAAATGTCAGATTCTTCTTTGTCAATTTGGTGAGTGGGGTTGATATCTTTGCGAAGTCCTTAATGAACTTACTGTAATAGCCCGCTAATCCAAGAAAACTCCTCACCTCCATTGCATTCTTTGGGATTTACCAATCTTGAACTGCAACTACCTTCGCGGGATCTACTGCTATCCCATATTTAGAGAGCACATGCCCTAGAAATCTCACTTCTTTTCTACAAAAATGACATTTGGAGAATTTCGCCTTAAGCTGGTGCGCAAGGAGAGTTTTCATAACCTCCCTAAACTGTAGGGCATGCTCTTCCTTGTTCTTCGAGAAAATCAAGATGTCATCAACAAAGACCACAATGAACTTATTTGGAAACCCCCGAAACACCCAACTCATCAGATAAACTAAATAGGCGGGTGCATTCGTCAACCCAAAAGGCATGACGAGCCACTAAAAGAAACCATCTAGAGTTCTAAAAACGATCTTGTCTATACTGTCCTCGGCCACCCTCAACTGATGAAACCCCATGACCAAGTCTAACTGAGAGAAAACAGATGCACCAACAGGCTGGTCAAACAGATCATCTATCCTCGGAAGTGGGTGCCTATTCTTCTTTGTGAGTTTATTCAATTTCTATAGTCCACACATAAGCAAAGTGAACCACCCGCCTTAGTGGCGAATAATACTGGAGCACCCCATTCCGATTTGCTTTTTCTAATAAACCCTTTCCTAAGTAGCTCCCCTACTTGTTTGCTGAGCTCCCTTCTTTCTCTTACAGCCATGGAGCACAGGCAATGCAGCTGGCTTTGCATTGTCCATCAAGTATATACGGAAATCAATCTCGCGTCTCAGAGGGAAGCCTCGAACCTCCTCAAAAACATCAGGATACTCACAGACTACTGGTACAGATCGTAGATCATCGATAGATGCATTAAGCGACTCTAGGAAACGAAGCATGATAGACTGTTTTTGGTTACAAGAAATCTCGAGGGTCCTCCCATGGCAATTCAAAAGTCTAACGACCATCCTCTCATAATCCAGAATGGCACCATACATAGCTAGCCAATACATCCCAAGAATTAAACCATAGCCCATGAAACCAAGTATATATGCGTTGCATTCAAACTCAACGCCTAACAAAAATATTCTCAAATCCTGACAAATCATAGACAGATGTGTTGTACCCCCAACGAGGTTTGAGATAACAACAGGATCCAAAACCATGCTAGTACTAAGGTGTAGAGACACAACTACAGAATCAGATAAAAAGAATGTGAAGCGCTAGAATCAAAAAGAGTTCTAACCGGATGATTGGAAAGAGAAATCAAACGTTGAAAGGAAACTTTCCTACCTCTATCTGGCGTGCTGGCCACGAGAGTGTGCACCTGCCTTCTAGAAGATCCTTCCCTTTGACCTTGTCCTTGCTTCTTTTGGCAATCCTTAATAAGATGTCCGACCTCTCCACAATGGAAACAAGTGTTCTTCCATTTCTTACAAACCTTGATCAAATGACCCTCGCCTCCGCAATTATGACATTTCTTCATATCTCGAGCTTTGTTGTTCTTTCCGCCCTTCTTTTGTTGTTGTTGTTGTTGTTCTTCTTCTTCTTCTTTCTTGGTCCACCCTTTTTCTCATCCTTGGGCTATGCTCCTCAGCCCTAACTCCCTTATTCTCCTCTTCACCATCCTTGTGTAACATGTGAACAAGCCTCTTGAAAGCTGCCTCCATTGCATGGAAATCCTTATGAAGGTTGAGAGAAAATTAGCCATCGGTAAAACTACCGTGGCTACAGATGGAGGTTAGGCACTTCTTTGCCTTTCGACATATGCCATAGTTTTAATATGCCTATGGAACCATGCCGCAATGAGGACACCCTTAGGGGAGAATCGGTTCCCCAGGCATGCTGAGAAGAAAAGGAAAAGGGATTTAAGCGGAGAATCAACATATATTTTATATGGCTTTGGGGAATATGTTTTCAAAATAGACTTTTCTTTTGAAAATGATTTCTTTTAAAAACTTTTTGAAAACAATTTTCAAAATCTTTTATCCGATCTGGTAACCTTCAGCTCTGATAACAAATGTCACACCCCACGTCTGTTAATGTCACTCTTTATCGGAATGCATTAAGTTTCATGAAGCGTTAAAGGTAAATAGAAAGTTACAAGACAGATATAAAATTACAGCGGAATTAAAACTTTATTTAATAGAAGAGCTTCGTGGTTCAAACCCAATTACATAATAAGTCTGGAATACTGAAAACATAAAACTTCTTCCTTGTACAAAAGTCATCGTCAGAGTACAATAATACATAAAAAGAGCATAATTCCCAAAATATATAGTAGAGAAGAAACAAAATCAAGCGATACATCTAAGAAGCTTCAAGCAGAATGGAAGAGGAATCCTGATCAAGCTTGAGTATTCCCACCCTGAGAACCTAGGGGGTGGGGAACAGAATAGAGAGAAGAGGAAGCAAAATGGATCAGACAAATGTCTGGCGAGTCCAGTTACTTTTAACATATAAATAAGTAAAAGCATCATGACAGGCATATAAACTGGAGAGTGAGATAACAGTGTCATAAGGCAGGTATAACAAGGTAAACAGGATAAACAGAATAGAATATTTTGCGCTTCTCTAATACTTTTCTCTATACCAATACTAGTATAACAAGAACAGGATGATCCCAACAAGTACAAGATAGTAGATTTAGGTGTACTTCTAGAGAGAGGTTTTACCCCATACAATAACAGATAGCCCAATAGCTGACCGGTGTTAACCCTCAACGACAATAACGGGCTCCTAAACAAGCAAGACTAGATGTACCCTAATTACTACCCCAATCGATCAGCTTCCTATCTCGTAGACACCTGTGCTGGCCCCACTGTAGGATGTATCACTTCCTAAAGTGGAAACTCAGTTATTTTAAAGATGCACAACTATATCTACTGATGTCACAACGCCTTATCTTCCCGAGAAAGAGGACCCATGCATGCACATGACCCCGATGGAACGTGCCGTCAACACCCTTTACCCAAGTGACCTCTTATAATTAGCTCAGTAAGCGTGCCTTGACCCCGACCTAGTTCGAGGTTCCCCATTTGATACCAAGATGGGTTACTAACCGAAACGGTTCCTGTACACCAGATGATACAAGCTTTCCCCTAGGTTTGCATACCCAGCACTAGGATTTCCACAGGTTATACCTACCAGTTTAACAAGATTGCATAACCTCAACAGTTTAAGTTTGTTGGGTTCATATGTATAACCCACTCCCTCATATTTTACACGATTAACTTAACCCTCCCACTGATTCAAGCAAGTTTACTCAACCCCTACTCAAGTTAACAGGTTCATGTAATCCTTATGGATTCAATCAGGTTAAGTATTACAAGTTCATCACCATTCATTCATTTATGGTTATAATGCACTAGACCTCCCACATCGAGTCTACCACTTGTGAATGCTGGACATGCCGGCTGGGTTTGGGCAGACTTCTTCCACAAGTCGGATTTAACCTCGTATTTTAGCACCGTCACATGTACATTTATGCACTTAGACCCCTCATATTAGATTTACCACTTGTGGACGCTGGATTTGCCGGGCGATTCCGGGCCGACTTCTACCATAAGTGTAATCTAACCTTGTGTCTAAGCGCGGTTATAGTTTCTAATTACTGTAAATCTAGGCATTTTCATTACTAACCAATTTTAAATTTTGTTATGCCCCAAATCCCTATCCGATCTATGATACAAGTTGTGCCCCAGATTAAGGTTTAGATCAAGATATAGATTATGCCCCCAAATCTCAAGTTTTGGCTCAAGGTATAAATTATGCTCAAATTCCCCAATCATGTTTACAATATAAATTATCTCCAAAATTAATCATTCCCAAATTCGTACGTTTGCGTATTTCAGTGATAGGCCTAGGCTCAAAGGTAGCCTGGCTATAAAAACAAAAAGGGAAGAAAGGGAGAGAAGACAACAAAAATAGGCATAATAAATAAAACCAGCATATGATGACATAGTTAGCTAAACTAACATAATAGACATAAGGTGGCATGATTAGGCAAACTAACAGAATATGGATATCATGAATAGGCATATAGGCGCTAATCAATAGATCAGGGGTACAAGCAATGACAAATTTGTTATGATTCAGGTTACTAACAGGCATAGGCTTAGATCCAAACTTATAAACATGTCAAGATTACATTTTAGGTGCTTACATATAAAAGCAACATAAGCTCACTATGATTAGATCTAAAGAACAGAGAATTGATTGTAGATGTTGTAGCACAGATCTCTGAATACGTATAACTTGTTGTTGAAGAAGAATAGGCTAGATCAATCTGAGTTGGGGCAGCACCTCATTGTCGCCATTGATATAGATGAATAAAACAATGGGATTAAGATCATTTATATAGCCATCATCCAGCGAACCATGACACACAACATGTCCAGATTCATTGGGGGGGGGGCGATATGGGTGTCGACATCCCTGTTGTGGTGTCGACCCATGGGTCGACACCCTTAGGTCATAGGGTCGACCCCCAACGGGCCGAGTTCTCGCACCTTCCCGCTTCTGGTTTTCAAAATATTTTGAATGGTTTTTTATATATAATTCTCTTATGCGTATACAAACTTCTAACCTTAATATCTTTCTTATATGATGCCCGTTTTACGCAAACTTGGCCTCTATCCTAAGCAGGATTCTAAGACGAACGCAATGGACCAGTCCGTTTTACTTAATTCCAGATATTTAATTAAGTAATCTTTAGTTTATCATTTTAATGTGTTATAAAATCATGCGGTGTTACAATAAGTCTAGTTGATGTTCACTTTATTTCCTTCGTTCTATAATCTGCATCGTCTTCACAATCGTTCCTTCCTATTTCCACCATCCACACCCAAGTATCCGTTCAAGACATACGCTATTTCTTCGATTTGCACCATTCAAGACATACACTTTACGTACATTACCGAGCTCTCAACCCCAGATCATCGGAGGACCATTCGATGCCATCAACTTGTGCATGCCGATCTTCTGCATCTCGTATAATTGCGACCACCCGCCCCACACCAGCCGACATTTCCTCGAAACGCGCTGTGCCCATGCCGGACAAGCACGGAACAGTCGTCAAAAGAAAGGGTTGAAAAGATGAACTAACAAAGAACCTATAGAATGTCTCACAGCGCAAGGAATACAATATAATAGTAACATATCTTGACATAAAACAGGCGAGACAGTGCATAAGCTGAAACTAAACCACCATAGCAGTGGAAATCCAAAACACAACTTATGATCCAATACTATTATTACAACTTCAAAATATTGTCTCTAAAGCAAAATAGGAAAGGTGCACTACTAATGCCCAAAGAAGTGACCAGTAATAATGCAGGGAGAATAAATAGATATATCATACGTGGATGCCTCTTGCTCGTCTCTGGTACAACTACTCGTGCAACCACCTAACCTATCTCTAGTCTACTCGTGTGAGCTCTCAGAGTAATAAGAAAAACATAAAAATCTAGGTTAGAAAACAGTCTGATATGAGTGGTAGCAAGTATACATCTCTAAGATGAAGAATAACAGTTATAAGAACCATACCTGAACTTGGACCTACAACCAAAGAGTTAGCTCACATGATGTACAATACTCTAAGGTGATACTAACACATGGTGTGAAAATGACGGGGAGGGGGTGTGCATATCATGGTGACAGAAAAACATCAAACATAGCAATCATCCTCACATCTCTCACTCAGTGCGTAAAGCATACGATATCTACCACTTTGATCACTAGACCCATCGAGGTAGTGACGGAGTTCGACTTGTATAACTATTGCTACCACCAAGCTTGCCCCATGGAGTCATGACTAAATCTTTACAAATGAACCCACTTCATTGGTCCATAGCCAATAGTCCTACCTAGGCCACTATGACCCTGAATCCGTCCACATACCCCCTACTCCATAGTGATCCAAAGTTATAGATATCGATAACCCCTTAGCACACGTCTTGCAGCAAAGCCCAACTCATGAAGTTAACTCATCGGTTCCCGTCTGGATCCTGAGTTACAACATCTCATTTGGACTACCTTTGCATCTCGGGTTTTAGTCGAATTGGAGTTGGTCTTCAGAAAAGTCGTTGCATAGTAATAATAGCACACATCCGATTCGGTTCGAATATGCATAGTGTTCCAGTCATCATCGGTCCAGTTCGGTCCAATACTTCCTAGTATGCTCCTGGGTGCGGTTCAGTTCGGTGCTCCCCTTCTGGCTCGGTTTGGTGCATCTGGAGCAATTCAGTTCGGTGCTACTCCGGTTCAGTGCTTTATTCAAACTCCAATCCTACTCCAGTCCGATCCGATCCGATCCGGCCTTCCTTGTTGCCCTAGCACTTGTACGTTGCTAAAGATGCCATCACCTTAGTTCGGTTCGGCTATCCGAACCGATCCCCTAATCTGATATGATCCGGATCCCTATAGCATTTCCAACAAGCTATTTTTCATCCATTCTCGCCATACGACGACGTTTTCAACCATTCCAACCTTACTAATCAATCATAAAACATTCCAAACAGTAGTAGCAACATATAG
Source organism: Allium sativum (assembly GCA_030737875.1). Classification (NCBI taxonomy): domain Eukaryota; kingdom Viridiplantae; phylum Streptophyta; class Magnoliopsida; order Asparagales; family Amaryllidaceae; genus Allium; species Allium sativum. Next base: position 668,966,192 of record CM060909.1, on the reverse strand, counting down.
AATCAATCAACAAGGTCAAAACATCAAGCATATAGGTTATTTAGATCAAAACATACCCCAAAAGCATGATTTTCCCCTTAATCCCCTTAATCATGGTTTAACAATACGATTAGGAAAACAAGTCCAAATTAACTCAAATTTCTAACAGAGGTATAAAATAGCATTTAAGAATTTCTACATATTTTTGTAGATTTTTATAATGCATAATTTCGTTAATTAACACTGATCACTCCTAATTAGCCATAATTAGTGTAAAAAGATGCTAATCACTCACCTTAGCCACAAATAAACTCAGATCTGAAACTTTTGGACAATATGGTTCGGATTCCAATACACTCCAGCAGCTCTACCTCGATTTTGGTGCTAATCCGCCTTGATTTGATGTAGATTTGGCTTAATTAGTGATTAGAAGGTGATTTGTGGCGTTTTAGAAAGTGGAGGCCATTGCTAGGGTTCAAAGGTTGTAAGTGGTAGCTAGAAAATGAATAAAATCTGATTTACTAACTCATCTCAGCCCTCCCATAACCCTAATCTCGAAATGGGTTATGGGCCTAGCTGCTAATCACCCGGTTAAGTCCAATTAGTGCTGCTTTTTATCTTCCAAACCTTATTTCAGCCATATCTCCCAAACGGTAAGTCCGTTTGATCAGTTTGACCACTCTACGGAAAGGTAAACCATCATTCAAATCCAATGGAAGGGGTTTCAGGTCAAAACTCCTTACCAATCAAAAGTTATAGGCGAAATAAGATTCGATAGGGGCAAAACGATCATTTAAAATTTGGAAAAAATCGCGAACATGGGAAATGACCCCAATAGTCGTTCCCCAAAGTTACATGACTGTATGACTTCTCATGAAAGCAAAATAAATATCCTACGATCTTCCGATGCGTAGAATGCGGGTCGTTACATTCTCCCCACTTCCCCCTCCCTTAAGAAATTTCGCCCTCGAAATTCCTTAACCAAAACATAGAAAGGTGTCATGCATGCCTATCAGCCATTCATAAACTATCAAACATACATAACACAACACAACAAGCTTATCCAAGCATGCGGTTTTACTAACAAGGGAAAAATAACTATATCACTATTAAAACCTTACCAGGCAAAGAGCTCTGGATACGACTTCATTATGCTCTTCTCTGTTTCCCAAGTACAATCATTCTCGTCATCACTCCACTGGAATTTAATTAATTTCACCATCTTTCTTTGAAGTTGATTCGTATCGTACTCGACAGTACGCATCGGTCGGCAGTTCCCAACCACCTCAGGTTCTACTTCGATGTCGTCCAACTGATCCGGTGAAATAGTCATATCGCGATCGTGCATGAACTTCCTTAGCTGGGAAACATGAAATATGTTGCGAAATCCCGCCATCTTGTCAGGCAACTCAATTTTATATGCTAAACTTCCAACTTGTTCAAGAACTGGAAACAACCCAACAAACATTGGCGCTAACTTGCTTCTCCGAACAAATCGAATCACTCTTTTCAACAGAGAGATCTTGACAAATACCAAGTCGCCAATGGAGAACTTCAAATATCTTTGTCTTTTATCAGCATAACTCTTCTTCCTATCTTGGGCAGCCTTCATTTGTTGTTGAATAACCTTGATCTTGTCAGAAGTTCTTCTTATTACATCTGGCTTAAGCACAAATTTCTCACCGGTTTCCAACCAACATGATGGTGAGTTGCATGGTCTTCCATATAAAGCTTCAAATGGAGCCATTCCAATACTGGATTGATAACTATTATTGTATGCAAACTCAACTAGATGCAAATGGTCATCCCATGACCCACCAAAGTCCAATATGCAAGCTCTCAAGAGATCCTCTAACACCCAATTCACCCTTTCTGTCTGACTGTCGGTTTGAGGATAGTATGCGGTGCTGATATGTAACTCTTTCCCTAACACCTCTTGTAAGCTCTTCCAAAACCCACTAGTGAATAACGGATCTCTGTCACTCACATTGCCTTTAGGTACTCCATGAAATCTCACCACCCATTTCATATACAGTTCTGCTAACTTAGCCGCCATCCTATTCGACTTGAGTGGTATAAACCTTGCACTCTTGGTCAATTGATCTACAATCACCCAAATACTATCATGACCTAATCTAGTCCTTGGTAAACCGTCAATGAAATCCATTGAGACTTGTTCCCATTTCCATTTGGGAATTTCCAATGGTTGTAACAAACCACTAGGCTTCTTTTGCTCAGCTTTAACTAACTGGCAATTCATGCACTTGGATATAAACTTCCCAATGTCTCTCTTCATCCCTTCCCAATAGTAGGTCTGCTTCATGTCTCAATACATTTTGTTACCATCGGTATGTATAGTCAGTCTCGAGTGATGACATTCTCTAAGCACTTCATCTCTCAATCCATTTACGTTGGGTACTACTAATCTTAGGGAGCGATAAAACAACTAACTAATATCACTAATAAGGTATACGAGAATAGGCAGATTAACCATCAATCTACCAATCATCTTACTAGAGGAGAACTCCAAGCCCAACTCTGCACACTCGACAGTGACAGCCTTTACAATAAAACATTTCATCCATACTTCAGGATGAAACCGAAATGACTCATTCAACACTAGCAATCAAAAGCAACCAAATAACGACACTCATAACATCCAGTTTATACATCTCGCGTGAACCATCCTAATCGAACTCAACATCCCTCATGTACAAGCCCCAGAGGCCTAAACCAATATTAGACAATCACCTAAGAAACATCTCCTTCGACATTGGACAATTCACGTGAGACGGTTCAACAAAGAAACCAATCACTCACGACCGACTTTGGATATCCTCGCCAATCCTGCTTTGAAACTATCGTTGATCGAATGACTGGCTATGTCACCATACCATCCGTCAAGGGCTAATGATAACCCCAGTTCTAATCAGGCTATTGCACATCCAATGTACATTTGCCTCCTAGGGACAACTAGGCTCATCTAATAGGTCCAGGGTATTCAACTAGTCCAACTTGCCTTTTTAAGTGCCCCTACCATACCCTCGCTTTGAGCCCGTTAGAACTTACAACAATGATAATCCCCTCATAACTCTTGTCGGCTTCACCGACGACCATTCATAACTCAGACCCAGTCTCGAGTATCTATTACCCATAACTCAAGTCCAACATGAGTCGTCTCCCTACTCGTTGCGTCTGCAAGATCAACGAACACATCTTATCGCTTTGAGATTTTTCCATTAAATTCACTCCGAAGTTATTACCATTTTTGAACCAAAGAGAACATCAACATAAGGTCCTAAACAATCCATAGCATTCATCGAACAAGTCCTGCCTATCATCCGCTAAAACCATGAATACTTCGACACCCGAATGACTGGTCCAACCAGTATCAAGGGCTAATGGAAGCCCCGGCTCCAAACGGACTACCGCATGTCCAACGCATGTTTATCCTCCAAGGATAACTAGATCACGTCCAACGAATCCAGGGTAAGTGGGCGTCCCCAGATACCCCTGCTTCGAGTCCGCCTAGAACACCCTAAACTACCGACGATTCCTTGGCACTCCATCAGAAGAGCTACCCTTGACTCCATCTTTAACTCGAGTCCACACATAAGTGAAGGGACCCATCGGCCTTAATAGAAAATATAAGTGGTGCTCCCCACTCGGAGACGCTTCTTCGGATAAATCCCTTCTTCAAAAGATCTTACTTGCACCCTGAGCTCTCGCTGCTCCTTTGGCGCCATGCAACGAAGTGGCATCACTATAGGCCCGGCATCTTTCACTAAATCAATTCGAAACTCGATCTCTCAGTGTGGTGGAAGTCCAGTCACTTCCTCAAAGACGTCCATATACTGGCCAACAATGGGCACATCTGACCACTCATCATGCGGGATGTCGAGGATATCTATAAAACTAGCCATCACCCCATCACTAGGTAGGCTACGAAATAGTATAGAAATCTAGCCATCACCTCATCACTGGTTAGGCTACCAAACAGTACCCTCCACCCATCATCCGCTCTAATGGTCACCGAAGACTCCTCACAGTCTACCACCTCCCCATACCTTTGAAGCCAATCGACTCCCAAAATAATGCCAAACCCAGTAAAGGCCAAAACAAAGCAATCACAAGCAAACATACATCCATGACTCGATAAGACTACATTATGATAAGTCATACTAAGGATAATCAAACCACCGATCGGGTTCGTCAGAACTAAAGGTCTATCGGCAATCTCAGGTTCCAATCCGAATTATTTACCAGGTCACTAGATACGAAGGAATGGGAAACCACGATATCAAACAAAACTAGAACTGGAACCTCATAAATGGAAAACATACCTTGAATAACAACACCCTTTCCCTTCTCCGCCGCAGTTGGGGCATTCGACGAAGAAGGAACAGAGTTGATAGCATACACTTCCATACTCTGCTTCTTCTTAGGGGGTTGCGGACATTCTTTCTTGAGATGTCCCACTTGGCCGCAATTGAAGCACTTCCTTTCCCTTGGTTTCGCACGACATTCTTTGGCATAGTGGCCCTTCTTGCCACAGCTAAAGCACTCTACATCTTTCTTGTTCTTCTTTTTCTGGCCATCCTTAGCTTGGTACTGTTTCCTCTTTTTCTGGGACTCCTCGTTAATCTTTGCGAGACCGACTCTTGGCGCCTGCACTACACCACCACCACCATTAGTAGCATTAAGAACTGCTCCCAGAGCATCCCTATGCATATCTCATATGAAGGCAATAAACATCTCCCTTATGTCAGGGACATTCCCATTGTTGGCCCCTGAACCCGCTTCTTCTTCAACTCCTGATGCGGAGTTCCTCACCGCCTTTCCCGTATTTCGATTCATCATTCAATCTGTAAAGAGAAAACGATTTACCTTCTCCTTAGTGGTGCCAATGTAGTGCGATTTCATCCTTAGTATATATATATATAGCTTTTGAATACCAAAATATCACAAATACGCACTCTCATATACGTACACTATCTCTCCCTGGTGTCTTTCCATAGTTTAACTACGCAACCTAGAGCTCTGATACCAAATGTGATGGCCCGCCCCGCACCAGCCAACATTTCCTCGAAACGCGCTGTGCCCATGCCTGACCAGCACAGAACGGTCATCAAAAGAAAGGGTTGAAAAGATAAACTAACAAAGAACCTGTAGAATGTCTAACAATGCAAGGAATAAAATATAATAGTAACATATCTTGACATAAAACAGATGAGACAGTGCATAAGCTGAAAACTAAACCATCATAGCAGCGGAAATCCAAAACACAGCTTATGCTCCAATACTATTATTAAAACTTCAAAATATTGTCTCTACAGAAAAATAGGAAAGGTACACTACTAATGCTCAAAGAAGTTACCAGTAACAACACAGGGAGAATAAATAGATATATCATACGTGGATGCCTCCTGCTCATATCCAGTACAACTACTCGTGCAACCACCTAACCTGTCTCTAGTCTGCTCGTGTGAGCACCCAGAGTAGTAAGTAAAACATAAAACTCTGGGTCAGACAACAGTCTGGTATGAGTGGTAGCAAGTATACATCTCTAAGATGAATAATAACAGGTATAAGAACCATACCTGGACCTGGACCTGCAACCAAAGTGTTAGCATACAGGATGTACAATACTCTAAGGTGACACTAACACATGGTGTGAAAATGACGGGGAGGGGGTGTGCATGTCATGGTGATAGCAAAACATCAAACATAGCAATCATCCTCACAACTCTCACTTAGTGCGTAAAGCATACAATATCTACCACTTTGATCACTAGACCCATCGAGGTAGTGACGGAGTCCGACTTGTATAACTATTGCTACCACCAAGCTTGCCCCATGGAGTCATGACTAAATCCTTACAAATGACCCCACTTCATTGGTCCATAGCCAATAGTCCTACCTAGGCCACTATAGCCCTGAGTCCGTCCACATACCCCCTACTCCATAGTGATCCAAAGTTATAGACATTGATAACCCCTTAGCGCATGTCCCACAGCAAAGCCTAACTCATGAAGTTAACTCATTGGTTCCCGTCTGGATCCTGAGCTACAACCTCTTATTTGGACTACCTTTGCATCTCGGGTTTTGGTCGAATTGGAGTTGGTCTTCAGAAAAGTAGTCGCGTAGTAGTAATAACACACGTTCGGTTCGGTTCGAATATGCATAATGCTCTAGTCATCATCGTTTCGGTTCGTTCCAATGATTCCTAGTATGCTCATTTGTGTGGTTCGGTTCCGTGCTCCCCTTTGGTTCGGTTCGATGCTCGAGCGGTTCGGTTCGATGCTACTCCGGTTCAATGCTCTATTCAAACTCCAATCCTACTCCAATCCAATCGGATTTGGCCTTCCTTGTTGCCCTAGCATTTGTACGCTGCTGAAGATGCCAACACCTTGGTTCGGTTCAGCTATCCGACCCGATCCCCTTATCCGATCTGATCCGGATCCCTATAACATTTCCAACAAGCTATTTTTCGTCCATTCTCGGCATGCGATGGCGTTTTCAACAATTCTAACCTTACTAATCAATCATAAAACATTCCAAACAGTAGTAGCAACATATGGAATCAATCAACAAGGTCAAAACATCAAGAATATAGGTTATTTAGATCAAAACATACCCCAAAAGCATGATTTTCCCCTTAATCCCCTTAATCATGGTTTAACAATACGATTTGCAAAAGGTGTCCAAATTAACCCGAATTTCTAATAGAGGTATAAAATGACATTTAAGAGTTTTTACATATTTTTCCAAATTTTTATAATGCATAATTTCGTTAATTAACACTAATCACTCCTAATTAACCGTAATTAGTGTAAAAATATGCTAATCACTCACCTTAGCCACAAATAAACTCAGATCTGAAACTTTTATACAATATGGTTCGGATTCCAATACACTCCAGTAGCTCTACCTCGATTTTGATGCGAATCCGCCTTGATTTGATGTAGATTTGGCTTAATTAGTGATTAAAAGGTGATATGGGGTGTTTTAGAAAGTGGAGGCCATTGCTAGGGTTCAAAGGTTGTAAGTGGCAGCTAGGAAATGATAAAATTTGATTTACTAATTCATCTCAGCCCTCCCATAACCCTAATCCCGAAATGGGTTATGGGCCTAGATGCTAATCACCCGGTTAAGTCCAATTAGTGCTGTTTTTCATCTTCCAAACCTTATTTCAGCCATATCACCCAAACGGTAAGTCCGTTTGATCAATGTGACCACTCTACGAAAAGATAAACCGTCATTCAAATTTAATGGAAGTGGTTTCAGGTCAAAACTCCTTACCAATCAAAAGTCATAGGCGAAACAAGATTCGCTAGGGGCAAAACGGTCATTTACAATTCAGCAAAAATCGTGAACATGAAAAATAACCCTAATAGTCGTTCCCCAAAGTTACTAGACTATATGACTTCTCATGAAAGAAAAATAAATTTCCTACGATCTTCCAATGCGTAGAATGTGGGTCGTTACAATAATTACCCAGCTCTTCGTTCTAACTATCCGAACCCAACTCACGAACCATTTCTCCTATAAACGCCATATATTAACATATAAACGCCATATATTAACATGATATCATCAATTCTTCTCAATAAAGACTCAAAACTGACTTAACTCAAGCCATCTTAAAGCAGACTCAAAACATATTGACTACAGCTAAAATAAGAACATATACAGATTATTACACATAGATTTTAGTCAGTATCTAAAAAATCAACCCCCCAAATCTTCATTAGCTCTTGATCTTTCTGTTTTTCTTCCATTCTTATTTACTAGCCATTGAACTTCTTTCTCTATCATCATCAAACGATTTTCTTTTGTGATCCTTCGGCCATTGAAAATTCTCGAGTTCCTTTCTTGCCATATTTGATAAATTGCCACTGTAAAAACCGCATATGCAACATCTTGAATCTGGTTGTTCTTCCTAAACTTTACCAATATCTTCATAGCTTACTCCTCCATATTTCCATTGTTCATAGAATCAAGACCCAGCTTAGAAATCAAAGAACTCCAAATGTAAAACACATATTCACATCTAAAAAACAAATGACTTACATCTTCATCTTCATTACAGCAAAGAGGACATGAACTCTCTTCTAATATCCCAAATCTTCTTAACCTTGTTTTTGTGCTTAACCTGTCATTCACTACCAAAAATGCAATTAGAGACATTCTTTTTGCATTTTTTTGTGCCAAATAACTTTGAAAATTTCTCTGGACTGTTGCCTTCTCCTTATTTTGTTCCATGCATTATGAAAAGAGAAAGCACCATCATCTGCCCAAACATAAAAATCTTCCTGTGCACTTGTGTTCACCTCAATTTCATTAACTATTGACTGTATTTCTAAAGTTGTAGGATGCAAATTACTACATAAACTTCCAACTTTCATAATGCATGAAACATGTTCTTCATGACTACCAATCATATGAAATCTAGAAACAACAAGAATATCCACCAAACATTTTGCATTCAACCAAGGTTCTAGCCACAACAAAGTGTTTTCTCCATTAACAATAATCTTATTGAAATATACCTGAACTTATACCCTTAAAATTGTTTTCCATGTGCTTGATGAATTATTATCCTCATTCATTAGCCAGAAAAATTTACCTTTGTAGTATTTACCTCTCATCCAAAGACTCCATAAAGATGAATTAGTAAGAAATTTCCATATCAACTTGATTCTTGCAGCCTTTTTTAAATCTGAAAATGATTTTAAACCAATTCCACCCTCCAGTTTTGGTAAACACAGATTACTCCAACTAATTTTATGAACTGCACCACACCAAAAGAAATCAGCACACATCATATGGAGTTTATCAATAATAAATTCAAGAAGTTGATAAACAAAAAGCCAGTAAAGAACAGTTGGAGTTATTACTAATTAAATAAGTTCAGCCCTAATAGAAAAACTCAAAAAATTAACATCCCAACTCTGAATTTTATCCTGAACACTATTCAACAAAGCCTGGCATTCATTATAATGTATATAATTATATGACAAAGGTACACCTAAGTATCTTATAGGCAATTGACCTATCTGCACCCTCAAAACTGAAGTTATCTCACTTGTATTTCTAGCATGTGCACTAAAGAGCACCTTAGTTTTATTCACACTAACAGATAATCCAACATATTGCTTAAATTTTTCAAAAATATTCCTCAAAGCAAATGCACAAGTAGGTATACTCTTCCCAAAAATTAAGAGATCATCAGCATATAGTAGATGAGATACCTTTGGCTCAAAAGTATGCACAGGTAAAAATTTCTTTTGCAGCATTACTTCATTCATTCTAAAAGTGAAAAATTCCATAGCTATAGAAAACAAATATGGGGATAAAGGATCCCCTATCTAATTCCTCTGTTTGTGGCAATAAAACCTCTAGGAGTCCCTTGAATCAAAATTGAGAATGTAGGAGTGGAAATACATTCATATACTATATTAATGAAATGTATTGGAAACCTCCTAATTTTCATTAAATGGCATATGTTCTCTTTATTTAGCATATCATTGGCTTTATGTAAATATACTTTTACACAGAATTTGTTAACACGGGGCTTCTTAAAATCTCTTAACAATTCATGTGCTAATAGAATATTATCTCCAATGTATCTAGATGGTATAAAAGCACTTTGATTTTGGGAAATCAGATGAGGTAAATACCATTTGATTTTGTTACACAGGACTTTACTGTAGATCCTATAGAACATGTTACAACAAGCTATAGGCCTATATTGTGAAACGTTTGAAGGTCTATCTACCTTAGGAAAAAATGTTAAAAAGGTGTGATTACATCCTTTAGTAAACTTAGAAGTATTAAACATATCTTTTAAGGCAGTCAACAATTCCCATTTGATATCTTCCCAATGTAATTTAAAAATTGTTGAGCTCATACCATCAGGACTAGGGCTTGGGTCTTCATGCACAGAAAATACTGCTATCTTAACTTCCTCCAGTGAAATGTCCCTAAGCAGAGCTTGTTTTCCTCTATGATAGATAACATTCAAGAATTGGAATGAAGGGAACTCTTTGCTAATGACACCATTGTACATAGAAGCGAAATATTAGATAACTTCCTGAGCCAAATCTTCCTGCTTATACAAAAGATCTCCATTAGAATTAATCAGAGCTTTAAGGTTATTTATACTTCCTATGTGTCATTTTTGAGTGAATTTTTTTTGAATTGGTGTCACCATCTTGTAACCAAGAGACTTTGGCTTTCTGTTTGTAGCTCCAACTTCTAATCTGCTTCTGAACTGTTAGAGCTTGTTTTGCTTCAAGCATTTTCTCACATAAAACCAAATTTTCATCCATATCTGAATCTCTTTCCTTCTCAAGAAAATTAGCTTCTGCCTTTATAAGTATTTCATTATCCTTAACTCTGGTTTTATTTCATTTCTTAAGCTCCATTTGCATGCCTGTAACTTTGCTTGAAAAATATAGCTAGGATATCCATTAGCACCTTAGTTAAAGCCTCTTAGAAAACACTCCATATACCCTTCTTTTTTTATGCCATTCATTTGAATATCTAAATGGAAAACCTTTCACATTTGAAGAAAGAATTAAGTCTAGCAGTAATGGATTATGATGACTAGATAATTGTGTTAAAGTGAGTGCCTTTATATCAGTAAACTTTTGTGAACAAAGATGATTTACAAAAATATTATCTAAATTATTGGCTATACCTCTCCTTCTACATGTATAGTTAAACCCTACAGCTTTGATTCCAACCAAACCTGCTTGAGATAAGCAATTATTGAAAGATCTGATTTATTGAAAAGGAATTGGCAGTCCTCCTTTTTTGTCCAGATGTGAAGTAGAATTGTTGAAGTCCCCCAATAACAGCCATTCTCCATTCATATTTCCCGATTCTTGAACAATTTGTTGCCATAAAACCCGTCTCTCAGAGTAACTGTTGCTAGCATAAACTATTGTCACAAATATAATCAAACCTCCTCTATTAGTAGCTTGTACAGTAACATGTTGATTGGTGGATGATAAAATAATAATTGACTATACATCTGTATTCCATAAGCATAAAATTCTTCCTGAAAAAGGAGTAACATCTCTGGAAAAATATCCCATTTCCTAGGAATTAATCTATCAAATCTACCTAAATTAACAACATTAATTTTGTTTTCTACCAAACCAACAAGAGTTAGTTTGAATTTTGTTAGGAGTGATAAAACGTCACCCATCCTTTGAGGTGAGTTAATCCCCCTAACATTCCAGGTAATTATTGTCATTTGACAGATGTGCTACTCCTTGTTTGCCTTTTAGGAGGATTGATTGGTTTACTAACAGCTTTGCCTTTCAAATGTGACATATACTCATTATTCTTAGAGATACCCTCAGAAACGTCTCGATGTTCTTTAGTACTTGGATTGTCATTTAAATGTTCTGCTACAAAATTAACTTCATCATGCATAAGATTTTTAGGCAATTCATCATCCAAAAAATCCAAGTTATTATCCCCTAATTATTTATCAGCTTCTGTATTTCCAGTAGACATTTTATCACTCAAGGTCTCTTCATTAATTTCTGAATTTCTACCTAGTGGATCACTTAGATCATTTGAGACATCAATATTAATACCACTATTAGAAGTACTTGGCATATCCTTCTTTTGCTTCATTATCCAAGTAGGCTCATTATCAAAATCATGAACTGAAGATTTATGACCATACCTTTTACACTTAGAACATTTAGGGGTATGAACTCGTATTCTACAGTTATATCTTTCTTCTTACCATTATGAATAACTATAGGGATTTTAGAAACAAGTTTAGAGTCCAAATAAATCATTATAAGTACTTTAGCATAACCTTCTTAGCAGTTCTCCAATCTGTACTTGTGGGATCTCCAATAAAACTAGCTATCACTGAAAATGCTTCATTAGACCACATTTCTGTATCTAGATCAAACAGGTTTATCCAGATCTGGACATTATTTGCCTTCAACTTGACAAAATCATATCCAGGATACCATTTATAAACCATCAAAAGTTTTCCAAAATAAGAGTATGTCGAAGACTTTAGAACTAAATAACAATCAGATTCATCCTCAAATCTAACTGTATAATGGAATCCAGTAACTATATGGATATTGAAATTACCCTTGGGACGCCATACCTTCAATATGTATTCGTTCAACTTCTTAATTGTCAGACGAAATTCCACAGGATGCAGAACAACTGTATTCATCCATGAATCGGCAGAGAGCTTAAAAGTATCTTCAGAGAGGAAAAAACATGATCTGATTCCGGTTGAATAAAGTGAAGATTCAGATCCACTTCAGCTGGTGAAACTTGAGGATTCGAATTAGAGATATTCATCTATTTCATCGACAAGATTAGTGAGATTGAAAGGGTTAGGCATATGAAAAGAGGTAAAACCTCTTAATAGTCCACCATTTTTTTATACTACAATACACACACACACACACACACACACACACACACACACATATATATATATATATATATATATATATTGGATGAATTGGTTGAATTACACATTAGTTTAATTTAAATGAAATTAAATCATTATTTAACGATTATTTCCAAATGAGGTAACTTACCTTGTTGTTTACATTTATAATGATACAAACATATTAAATTGAAAGATAGTTGCTTGAATTGTTGTTATTGGTTGATTTTTGAAATTATTAGCTGAACCATTTATTTTTGTTTATCGAGATGACAAATATATTATTGTATTGATTGGATGATTTTATTCGAGTAACCTATTTGGATGTAGGGAAAAAGGTCGGACGGATCCAACTGGATTCCTCAAATTTATTGTTTGTTTTCATATTACAATTATATGAATTATTTAACCAATATGATTGAATGGTAAATTTGTTGATTGATTGTTGAATCGTAAATCTATGTTACTTATGATATTAACCAATGGGCAGTATTGGTTGAGTAATTGGCAACAAATGGCCTAAAAATACATCGTTTTATAAATGTTGATTTACTATCAAGTGAAGCAATAGAAATGAAGTAATAAAATTTATTTTATAACTGAAGATAGATTTTGAAATCTATTATTTTGAATGAAATTTGTTAAAAAGGAAATAAATATTTATTATTTAAATTTATAATTAATTATTAAATGATTTTATAAGGCAAATTCTTATGTTAATAAGTTTATAAGCAAATGATCATAAATTAACCTAAGAGTTAAGAGTTGGATTAATTATTTCCAAGAGACAGTTAAATGAATTATTTAAATTAATTATTTTAATTATTTTAAAGGAAGGACTAATTGGAATTGATTTACGACATAACCATTGTTTGAGTTGACTAAGTCAACTATTTTCATTGAAATTGGTTATTTGATTAATTTGTCTCTAATTAATCTAATGAATAGTTTAATGAATATCAGTTTTAATTTTAGTAAGATACTAAAAAGAAATTTACTATTTATTTTAGTCAATAAAGAAGTTAACTACTTTTACAATAGCAAATGATGAAGTAAATTATTATTTTAGTTAATGATAATTAAAGAGATTGCTTTCTAAATGAAATTCATTTAAATAAGTAATTGAAGTTGTAATAAAATCTAGCTGAATTTTGAAAGGAGTTAATGAACGGGTTTTATATTAAACCCAAGTTTTATAAACGAAGTTATAAAAGAGAGTTTAAGAAAATACGATAACTTAAAATAATTGTTTACTTAATATTTGAATTACGTAAAAAGAAATCAAGATAAAAAGGGTTCTATATTAAAACCTGAGTTTTATAAGCATGGTTTATAAAAGTGGTGTGAATCTCAAACGTTGAGTTTAAATTACCGTTACTTAAAAAATGGAAGTAAGTGAAATAGATGGAACTGAAAATGAGTTTTTTAGAGAGGAAAATAGGAAAAAGGGATTTTCATAATTAGATTCGGTAAAGGGGTTAGTAACAGGATTTTGTAACAAAAATCTGAGTTGTAAAATAAACTGCTTAAGGAAGTTTATAAAATGAACTGCTTAAGGAAGTTAAAGGTAAAAGGTGATGTTTTAGTAAACAATTGCTTAATCAGTGAATTAAGTAATCATATTTTTATCTAAAAAAGACTTTCAAAAAGATAAGGAGGGTTTATAAAACATATTTCAAATAAAATAGTTAAATGGGATTTGCTTGGTATTAAAATAAATATCACTTTTGAGTTATAAACTCATATCTGTCTTAAGATAAAAATATTGTCGATTAAGGTCTGAGTGGTAAATAAAATACCCCAACTTGAACAACTTCAGGATTACCTGAGGATGATATTAGTTTGTAATAGTAAAGAGATTAGAAATAATTTATTATTTCCATATGAGAAAAAAATAATGCAACGTTAGTTGCAAGGTTTTGGATATAATAAAAACTATTGGGTTCTAATTTAAACAATGTATTATTTAACATTGTTCGACCCAGATTTAAAGTATAATTATATATATACCGCTGGGTTAATATATAATGATTTTTTCAAAGTAAAGAAAATAAAGAGGATTTGAGAGCATCTAATGAAATTTCCACAGTAACGGAAATAAAAGGAAACTTTGTGAAATTATAGCAATATTTTCGAGGGAATAGGAAGTAATGAAATGTGTTTTAGAATAGATTTATTCTAAAAGGATAAGTTTTGTTTATTGTTTTCGAGTAATGAAACGAAATAGATTTCGTAATGTTGTTTTATGAATGATAAGTTAAACTGACTTCCCAGTTACAGTTAATGAATAATGTTGTAGCAAATTTTTTGCAGATAATAGTTAAATGGAAAACTGGATATGGTTATAAGATACTTTTTCTAAGTAGTAAAAATAATGGTTTTGAGAATATTCGTATATTAAAATAAGAAGTGAAAAACTATGCTTCAAATATTGAAAGATTTAGAAGTTTAATTAACCGTTCGTTAATTAGCTTTAATTAAAGAAGCCAAGTGATGCTGAGTATCAAACTAGTGAATTCATTTTATTTTCATGGTTGTATGGCTGTTTAGTTGATAGCTAAATAACCGACTATCAAATCTGGCCTATACGATTGTTGGTACAGAAAGACCGGGATAAAACTTATATTCAAAAACCATTCTGATCCAGCAAATACGTGGAAAATGCTGATTGAAGATGAAACATTTGAAGATTGTGGATCTTCGTAAGCAGAAGGGATACTCGATAAATTTTTCTGGACCGCAACCAGAGTTTATTGATGGTTATTTGATCATGGTTGAAATATGTGGATTGCTAGAACTGCTCTCTACTGATCCATAGAGTAATTCCTAGGGTGTGGAAGGAGGGTACCTTCAGTTCATCCTGTTCCTGGATGACTTGTATGGACGAATTTATGACAGAATTTTTCCAAAGAATCATGTACATCGATTCCTCAAATATATTTCTGTTGGTGGCGGAGAAGGCACCTTCTCTTAGAATTAACACCTAAGGAATTTTCGTGGATGCTAGTTAGTGATTTTGCGGATCTGACAATGTGGCATTATAGGTTAATGTGATGTTCTTAAAAATGTAATAGTTGCATCAAGCGCCATCAATTGAGAAATGATAAAAATCCTGTAAGCAGCATGGCTATGTAGGTCGCTCCCATTAGGGTGCATTATTACCTGATCTAGAGAAAAATCCATTTGCTTCTTTATTCTATCGCTGCTGTATACTTCAATAACGGTTGCTAATCCCAACTGTCGGTGATATACATTAGTTACACTCAAAGGAATGAGTGGTCGGTCATGTGTTATCGGGTTGCAAGATGTTCTTGTTGAACTCAATGTATTTCTCTCTAGAGATACACTATCAGAAGGTGGTTCCATACCTTGTCATAATTGGAATAATCTTTAATAAGCGCTCGTGGTTTGTGATTATATACTATATATGTGGAGCGTGAGATGCCAAAGTTCTGGTAGATGGTTATTTTTTTGATTTAGATACTATTATAATATCAGATAGATACGTTCCCAAAATGTTTTAGATAATCGTAAGGCAAAGACCGTTCGTGTTTATGTGTGGACTAGTTTTACGACTATCCTTTTCTTTGAAGAAAAGATTTTTAAAAATTTAAATCAATTCGACAACACTTTTAAACTTAGTGAGTTTTCTTACCCTGGTTCACCAAATTGATCCGGCGTTTTCAATGCTAGGGTCAGACAGATTCTTGGTTACGATGTTATGGACTTCAGAAGATATGTTGGAGGAGTTTAGACATATTAATGTTTATTCTGCTGTGTGTTGTATACGAGGATAGGTTGTTATAACTATCCAGATGTATTGGTTGTCTGTTGTACTCTTGATGAACTATAAGTATTTATTTTAGGCTCTCAATAAAGATTTTATTCTGTATTATATTTTATTCTGCTATGATGTGAGACTTTATTTCTGGTGTGTTCCTATCCTTCTTCTTTTCTTATATTCTAATATTTCTTTCTACTTCTCACCCTTTAATTTTTTTCTATTAACTATCTGGTGTTTTCGATACTTGGATTTTGGCAAGTAATACGAGATTATGTATTATTGTCAGAATTCGGGGGTTGAATTCCTCGGGTTGTTACAGTGGTATCAGAGCATAAGATTTAGTAATAACTTTGGCTCTGTGGCATAACTCGAGATAGATGGGGTTAGGTACTAGATTGAGTTTGAGTGTATATATATGAGAGTGCGTATTTGTAGAATTCATAACAATATTTTGTATTGTATTGTTTGATCTGCTAAAGTGTTTTATTTGAACTGGCAATGGAAACGATATTGTTATGTAAAGAGGGTAAGCGAAATAATTTTTCTTGAATTATACTTTTGTATAGAAAAGAAATAATTTTATCAAATTATTGAGATATTAGTGTATTTGATTGATTTGAATGGAATTCATAAATGAAAGTGAACTAATTAGAGAAGCAATTAGATAGTTGAATATGGAAAGGGAACTTAACTTGGTTATGTGTAATTAATTTAAGAATGGATATTAGAACAAAATATAATAGATTTGGGATTTGGAAATCAAATTAATAATAATTGAATTGTAGTCAATCAGATATTAATTGATTGTTATTACAGTATGTTCAATCGAAGTGAAGGCAAACAAGTAAATATTAGTGTTGAATATGAATTTAATTGATTGGTTAAGTTGGTTGTGCATTGTTGGCTGATTGTTTGTTAGATGGGTTAAATAAAATTCATCAATGATTTAATAAAAAGTTGAATGAATTTAAAACTAAATTCCAGTATAATAAATTTGAATGAAACCACATATGAATTGAAACTGAATGATTTTACCTTGTGTTTGCACATAAATGATGCTATATGTTTGATATTGGAAATTTGTGTAGTTATACTTGTTAATCAATGAAGTGTTAATTAAATTTTCATGTAATTGTTACTTACGTGGTAAATTGAGTTGAGTACAGGTACAAGAAGGCTATGAGGATAGATTTTGGTTGCATAGATTGCTTATAAATTGAGCAAGTATGCTCAGTAGAGCTTATATATGGTACGCTTATGCGAGAATATAATTTTTGGGTTTTGAATTTTGTTTTCCGACTGTGTGGGTCGATGAATATATATTTGTTGTTCCTACGATATCGCAGAAGTCCCTCCGTATAAGGGAGACTCTTCTGAATAATTCCGGGAATTTAAGATGTTAGAATTTTTTTGATATTTTTGGAAATTTTTGTTAGTAGTAATGAATTGGTTTTCAATTTAAAATAAATTGGGTTTTTAAAGGATAATGGGTTTGTAACATTTTTCCTACCTTAGTAATTTCGAGGACGAAATTCTTTTAAGGGGGAGGAATGTAACCTCCCGTATTTTTTGATAATCAGATATTTATTTTATTTTATTATTTTAAATATTGATTTGGAATTATAAATGAATTTGCAAGATAGAATTTGTTATTAAATGAATTTTGAACATTAAATTTATATTTAATGAAAATGAGTTCATAACAATGCAGTAGTTTGTAATATTACGTTTTGAACTTCAATTGAATATACAAAACTCGATATAAGTTAGAATTTTTTGAAACAAGAATTGTCTGAATCTATTCAATTGTAATTTTCTAATGAAAGAGAAAAATACATATTTCATATTACAAATTTTGTGTTATGGCAAAATCAAATTTTCTGAAAGGCATTATGGAATCATTAGTAAACTATAACGTTTATTGAATAAATTTAAAAAGGATTTCTATATAATTGGATATCATTTAACTCAGGAATGTTAACATTGAGTTTGAAATCCATATTGGTTTACTTTTGAAGCTATATATACAATTCCATTTCGCTATTTATGATAATAATAATTTATTATTATTTAATCGGATTGATTTGGAATTTAATTATAATTATATCGATATCATATAAGCCTTTAGAATAGCCATTGCAAATGGACTCAGTTTTTGATGAAACGAATTTCATTGGATCTATAACGTTAAATTATTATATAAAACCAAATTTCATGGCAATCCGATGTCGTATGTGACATAGGTAGCCATAAACGCTTAGTCATTATGTATAGCGCAAAATTAAATAAATTTAATTTAATGGATGAGTATTTCTGTATAACTTAAGCTAACGATCAAATTAAGCTATGAGACTAATTTCGTTGAATTAGTAACGAGATTTAGAGTCAGGTTAGGTAGGTAGTTCATTATTTTTGGAGATCAGGAAATTCATTGTTCAAAATAGCATCGTTTGGCATATAAAATATCATTTAGGGAGAACAGTTTCAGAATACGACGAAATTGTGTCGTTGGATCCATATTAGTAAATTAATATATGATTTCGATTTTCATATTGATCAGACTTACCGTTTGATCGTACGAATGGTAAACACTTAGATTTTTATTTAATCATTTTATCGATTTAATTTGGAAATAAAGAATAACCGATTTTATAACAAACTCCGATTCCAACGTAATTATTATTTTTTAATCCTTAATGATTAATTATTGAAAGTTTTCATATTTCAAGTTAATTGGATTTATTTTGTGATCGTACGCAATTTAAATGCGTTTCAATTCATGTTATGAATTATAAAGGATTTTTTATAAACAATCTCGGAATTTGACGAATCATATTTCAACGTGTTCTAAATATTATTTTATGCTAGGATTTCAAATTTCATCTCGATCGAAGATTGTACGTAGTTGTTATAACGGGTTACTTCATGGAGAAGTATCATTTAATATTCAACCCTACCTATATATACCACACAACATCCCTTAACCCTAATTTATTGGATTCCCTGGTCAACGCCATATTTATGCCGCAACCCTACGATCTGAACGACAGTTTTGATTCAAACCTTTTTCTCTCTCCAAATCCAAATCCATCAATCTATTGGGAAACTTCTTAACAACAAAATTATCGAGTTAGGAGAGAGCTTTATGATGATCGGTGGAGTTGGATTTTTATTCACTGTACTGGACAGAATCGAGGTCGATAGTGCCGACGTTCAAAGGACGATTGGGAGCAAATGATGGCGTAGAGTTCAATAGGACTGGTGGCGGTGCGGGAGTAAGGTATGACGAGCATCTCGATGAGGTCAAATTGATGTCAGATGAACTGGAGGCAGGGCAACCTAATGAAGCCAAAGTCAAAGGGGATTTCCTATTTGAAGTCGCAATAGTGAACGAGAGAGATGGGGAGTTCAGCATGTTTAAATTTAATAAAGTAATTAAACGTTTACAATATTATAATTAAGGATAATAATTAATTTATTTAAATTGTGTACTAATTCAAACAGAGTGGGAGATAGTGGGAATTTATAGTTAAATTAAATGAATATTTAATTTAACTATAACCGAACCTTTAGCAATAAATGGTACCAGTGTGAGTGTAACTCACTCAGTTTTGATCCACTTATATTTCATATAAGTCAGGAATTTATCTGTGTGCTATGGTTGATAATTGTTTGTTATATGCTATATATATATATAAATATATATATATCTATGTGTGTATATTTGATGAATTGGTTGAATTACATGTTATTTTAATTTAAATGAAATTAAATTATTATTTTAATGATTATTTCCAAACGAGGTAACTTATCTTGTTGGTTATGTTTATGATAATACAAACAAATTAAATTGAAAGATGGATGCTTGAATTGTTGTTATTGGTTGATTTTTGGAATTATTAGCTAACCATTTATTTTTGTTTATCGAGATGATATATATATATTATCGTATTGATTGGATGATTTTATTTGAGGTAACCTATTTGGATGTGGAGAAAATAGGTTGGAGGGATCCAATTGGATTCCTCAAATTTATTATTTATTTTCATATTACAATTATATGAACCGTTTAACCAATATGATTGAATGATTCATTTGTTTGTTGATTATTGACTCATAATTAAAAATTTGTTATGATATTAACCGATGGGCAATACTAGGTGAGTAACTGGTAATAAATGGCCTAAAAATACATCGTTTTATAAATGTTGATTTACTGTCAAGTGAACTGACAGAAATAAAGTTATTAAATTTATTTTATAACTGAAGATAGAATCTATTATTTTGAATGAAAGTTTATTAAAAAGGAAATAAATATTTATTATTTAAATTTATAAGTAATTATTAAATGATTTTATAAGGCAAATTCTTATGTTAATAAGTTTATAAGCAAATGAGCAGATATTAACCTAAGAGTTAAGAGTTGGATTAATTGTTTCCAAGATACAATTAAATGGATTATTTAAATTAATTGTAATGACGCAGATTTTTCAGTCATTTGAATATGGATATTTAAATTGATTTTAAATATTTTATTTTAGATATAAATCGATTATTAAGAATTCATTTAGTAAACGACGATTAAACATTTATATTTTTATTTAATATAAAATGAACTCGAAATTGCTCAGTAGTTCGTAATATTGAGTTTTGAACTTCAATTGAATACGCAGAATCCGTTTTGAGTTGAGATTCTGTGAAACAAGAAACGTTGGGATCTAGTTGATCATAATTTTCATATAGAAGAGAAAAATCTAGATTTCATGTTATAAATTGTTAGTTATGTCCAATTTAAATTTGAAAATAGTCGCTATGGAATTCCTTAATAAACAATAATGTTTATTTAATAAATTTAATAGATTTTGTATATATATTAATACCGTTTTAACTCGATATTGATAATATTGAGTTATTAAATGGTGCTTATGGTCATAGTAAACCTCGAAATACTAACGTCTTATCAGACAGTAGCATATCTTTCCACTATGCCACACTATGTTGGTAATTTTGAGTTGTATATTCCATATTAGTTTATATTTGAAACTAACATATATTTTATTTGAATATATTTGATAACAATAATTTATTATTATTTAAATTAACTATTTTGAAATATAATTTGTAGTTTATCGATATTATATAAGTCGTAGAAATGATTATTTTCCCAAAACAAAGTCCATTTTTGACGAAACAAGTTTTATTGTAATACGTACAATTAATTATTTCTAGATTTTCAGTTTGAAGCCAAACAGAGTTGTTTTGTCGGTAGACGGGATTTAAAAGTAAACCGATTGCTAAACTGGGGCCTAAATAGCGCCGTTTTTGCAAATAGAGACCGTTTTCAACAAAATTAATTCCATTAGAACCATAACGTCAATACATAATAGTGTATTTATTTTCATTGCGTTCGAAGTTTGGGTATTGCGGTATGTATATTTAATGACCAACGTAAACAGTGGTGAAATTAAATAACCATGTCAGAGTGAATGTACCATATAAATGTGAGATAAAATAATTAAAAGAACGTATTAGCCAAATCCTTTCAAGCCAAGTAATATAGTTACTTTTGTCCTAAGGAATGCATACACGTATCTGTTGAAAACATAAAATCTACCTATGTGTGTACCTTATAAGCCACGTCCAATTCTGCAGATTTAAAAGCATGCTCATGCCTAAGTTAAAGTATACACATACCTACTTCAAGCCTATGCACATGTTCTTAGACTAATATTGCCCATCGCCTGTGCAAACCGAGGGTGACACCTCCCCCCCCCCCCCCCCGCAACCCTACCACCAGTGACCCGCTTGTTAAATCTCCATCAAATTAGTGTAGCAGTACATACCTATTACACAGATGATACCATGCAGCTAGAAAGAAAATTAAATTATACATTCCTATTGCGTGAAGCCCAGCTACCTATTTCCATTCCAGTTGTCCACTAACCTACCCACACATCACACTCAGCCTAAGAAAACACATACAACTACCATGCTTCATGCCTTTAGTTCTCAATATCTTACTACCCATCCTATGTTATATCATGCACAATAAATAAAAACTTAAAATCAGTCACAGCAAATGGAAAGTTAGAAACAACTCATGCTACTCTAATTTGCCTATTGACCTACATCCTGTGCCAACCAAGTCTTCGATAGTATGAATACCTCACCAACTCGTTCTTTTTCATTTCCATGATCAAATAATTCAGTGAAGAAATTCTTTTATTCGAAAGCTCCACATGCATAGTATTCTTATTGAAATTGTTTATTTTTAAGTATACCACATACATAGTATCTCTAACATACATAAGGCAAACCGAAAGCTCCACATACATTTTCAATTATCATGAAATCTGTCAACCGTGAGGGCTAGGGTACGGGCACTGGTGGTGTTACAGACAAGCGGCGGCGGTGCGCCAATGAGGGATAGCGATGGTAGGTCAAGACCAACCCTGGTGGTCAAGGTACGGTCCACAATGTTAGTAACGTGCGGTTTGGTTCAGGGAGTTGTGTCCTTCCGGTCTAGATGACGTAGCACAGGCGAGGCGAGAAAGTTGGGAAGTGCGACATTATCATGGGAAGTTGGGGGAGGAAGCTGCATCCCTTTTTGGGGGAGGAGGAAGACAGTAGATGGATCGAAGAAGAATTGGGAGTGGCGTTTGAGAGCAGAAATACGGAAGGAAGTAGGGAAGATGAAACAACATGATGTGGAGCAACTGTAGATGGAAGAAAGGAAATATAATCTGTGAGTGTAACGTCCCATATTTTCTAGCAATTATTTGAATTATTTTATTATTTAAAATATCGATTTGAATTTAAAATAATTGAATTTTACAATTTTTATTTTGAATATTTATTTATATTAATAATATAATAATAATATAATTCCAAAATATTTGGAAAAATGTTGAATTTGAAGTATAATGTGATCGGATAATTTAAAATGGTTTAATATGGTTTGTTATAGTAGCGATTTCACTTATAAAGCAACGGTTGAGCAATAAATTTATAATCTAATTATAAAACGAGCTGCAGCGGCATGATAGTTCGTAATATGATGTTTTGAACTTTAAACAGCTGTACAGGATCCAATATTAGTCGGATTTTCTCGAAACAAGAAACATCCGAATCTGTTGGATAATATTTTTCTAATGAAAGAGAAAATTCTAGTTTTCATAGTGTAGATTTTGTTTCATGTCCAAATCAAATTTTAAAATTGATGTTATGGAATTCGTTGTATATTATAGCGATTTATTTATATAAAACAAAGGATTTTTATTTTTCTAAATATCGATTTGGCTTGAAATTCAACCCGGTATATTTTATTTTGGTAGTGTATGAAATTCTGCTCGTGTATGGCCAATAATAATATTTTATTATTTTTATATTGAGGTATTTTAAAATTGGTTTATTTTAATTTGAATTAGGCAGTTAAAAAGGAACTTTATTCAAACGACTTCCGTTTTTGACAAAACAAATTTTATTGGAACCATAACAGATAATTATTGCTAGATTTCAATTTGCACGCAAATCGGAGCTAATCTGTGAGTGCAGCAAAATAAAATGCAAATAAAGCGATCATTTGGACATGAATGAGCGCCATTTGAGCAAACGGACTCGGAATTCGACGAAACAAGTTTCATTAGGACCGTAACATCAAATTTTATCATGACGTCCATTCGCGTCACGAACGGAGTTTGTATGTGAGCACAGAAGCGAATAAACAACGCTCAAAATTGCGATAGACACGAAAAATAATATCGTTAATCACATCGACATATGATAATAGTGTGGTGCTAAGGGCACCCCAATATGTTCTTCCTAATACCGCAATTAAAAAAAATAAAACTTATTAAATTTTGTATGCTTCCTAATTCTACACTACCTCTACATTCTAATATCTTATTCAATCATTATTTGTCGAACTAATCACGTACTGAGCTAATCTAATTACCTTATTCTCTCGTAATCGCTGTCTTCTTCGCATCTCTCATGGGAAAATTCAAATTTGTACGGTAATCTCTCAATTATTTGGTGATCTGAAAACCTAATCTCTCACTTCCTCTTATAGTTTTCTTTATTCAAACCTTATTCACGGCTTTTGTATATTAAAGAGTCAAATTTGTTGATCGGTTATAGATCTAGGGTTTAGCTCGTTGACTGGTTTTGCAGATGAGGACAAACGAATATCGAGCAAAATAGAAATAGCATAAAACAGTGTGGTAGCCCCTATTTTTAAGTGTGTGGTATTAAGAAGTGTGTAACACTAATTATTGTGGTATTTTTTAGTCGTGGTATTAGGAAGAACATATTGGGGTGGCCTTAGCACCACACTAATAATATTATTTCCCCTTATAAATGGCACCTACACTTCACCGGTTTTCAGCAAACCCATTCCCAAACAGTCACCAGCGAATACAATTTGCAGAAAAGTCCACTTTTGCAAAATAATTTATATCTTCAAATCTAGAGGGAGTTGGCTAGAGGAATCAGAAACAAAAGTGAAGATCGGAAGAGATCTACTCTCAGTTAATATTTGGTGAGGTTATGTTGACTGAGGTAGCGGGAAATCGCGATGAACAGCAGGAAATGACTTTCGTTTTTATGGGTTTTCGGCAATTTGGATTGTCGATTGATGATGGATTCTAAAGCCACGTTGTAGAGCGCAAAGAAGGCTACAATTTCTCTTTGGGTCGGAGGAGCTGAAATTGATTGTGGTGATCGTAATAGGTAGATGATCGGAGGACAATTTTTGGGTTTTTTTTTCCAAAGCAAACTCGGTCTTGGTCAGTTTTCCAGCAAGGGGGGTGACATAAGGCCCTGACACCTGAAGGAAGGTTGAAAGCGGAGGAAAGGCAGTGACAGGCGTGGTGGTGCGGTGGGTCGCGATGGTCTATAGCGTTCGAGTTCTTGGTATAACTGGAAGGGCTTTGAACGGAGATTTTGGCAATCTGGAGGGGTTTTGGGTGTCGAGGCTGAGGGCGGTGATGCGTTTTGGGATGGCGGTGAGAGTGACAGTTGTGTGGCGGTCTGGAAGTGGACGACGGTGGCGCGGTTGGTGTCTGATGGATCGTTTTGGGGTTCTAGATAACAACGAAGAAGGAAGAATCGGGGTCTGGAAAATTGAATTGGGGAAAACGCGTTGGGTTATCTGACGTGGCAATTTAATTAAGGTATATAGTTAATTATTTAATTAAATTATTAATTAGTTTGTTAATTAATCAATAAATATATATAAAAACTTTAAATTAGCGTAACTTTTACATACGTTAACGAAATTCAGTGAAACTGGATCCGTTGGGTTCGCAGGCACGAGGCCTAGACGATGGTGTTGACTGGGAACTGATTGGAGCTGTTTGGAATTTCAATTAATTTTAAATGCTTGTTTAAAATTAAATGGAACTAAAATATCAACCTTCAACCGAATAAACCTGTTGAGTTAATTCTCACACCTTCTGGAATCCTGTGATGTGTTAAATTCATTGAAAAATATAATTTATAGCTAACAATATAAATTGGATGATTGGCTGCTATGGATGCTAATTGGTTGTTTATTTATTTTGATTGGTTGCCAATATTTATATTTCATCAATTTAAATGCATTATTGAAATTAAATTTGTATATTATTATCAAACTGTTATCTATGATGTAGAGAAGGATATGTTGGTGGGATCCGACCGGATTCCTCAAATAAACTGTATTTTATTTGTGGTGCATATTATTCATATATGAATTGTTCACCCTGACTGAAACTAGAACCTGTTTTAATGTTGATGGTTGAATGGATATTCATTATTGTTGTGTTTAAAAATCAATCGATAGTGTTAATGGAGTAATTGGCGGTGAATGGCCTAAAATGTATTGTTTTCAGACGTCGTTTTACCATTAGGTAAATTAACGTAGTTTTAAAGTTGTAAATTATTTTATAACTGAATTAAAGTTTTTCAGTCATTTTATATAAATAATTATTTTAGAAATTTATAAATAAATATTTTTAATTGAGTTTATAAAAGAAATTAAAAGGTCTTTATCTTATGATTTATAGAAGTTTTAAAAGCAGAAAGCCAAAGGAATTTACATATGGGTTAGTCAAATGGGATAATTGTTTTTAAAACAATTAAATGGTGTTTTTAAATTAAATAAGTTATTTAATTAATTTAAAAAGGGAAATGACAAATAAAAATCAGTTAACTATTAACTGATATGTACGGCTGACAAAAATCAACCGTTTTAATTGATAATGAAATTAATTTAACGAGTGGGTTAAATATTAGTTAATCTTCGATTAACTATAATTAAAGTAATCATCGAATTGGTGGGTGTTAATATAGTCAATTATTATTAAACAAGCTTTTAAAGGTGATAATTATACTATTTTAAATTAATAGCAAAGTTAACTATTTTTAATATAGTTTATATTTAAATTTAATTGTTATTTTAATTAAATAATAATTAAATGATGGATTTTAATTGGAATTCAACAAAGAGGTGATTAAGTGGTGGTAAGTCTGATTTAAGTCAAATAAATGTGCTATAAAGGGATTTATAATCCGAATGTTCGAACGAGATTTGTAAATGGGATTTGTCGGTGAATGCAGGGATTTAAATATGATTTTACCTAATTATTAAATTAAGTAAAGTGAATTCAACTACATGAAATTTTTAAGGAAAATAATTAATAAATTAGTAATGGACTGAAATATGTTAGTGGTTTTAAAATGAAATCTAAGCTAAGTTGTGAAAATGCTAACAAATTGGTATAAATGATTTAGAATTAATCCAAGAGAGGTTTAGAAAGGGGTTTTAAACCAAACGATGACTTGAAATATAAAGAATCGAATTAAGTGAAACATTGTAATTGAAATATGGCTTTAAAATGAAAAGGAGAAATACATACAATAGTTTATGACAGATGGAAATAAAATCCAAGTTAAGAAGGTCTTATTGTAAAGAAGGTGGTAAGCGGATTCTAGTATAAAATCCAAGATAAAGTTGTTATAAGAAATACCCGAATATATGGAAGCAGAATATTGGATGTGGATTTTTATAAAAATCAAAAAGTTATAAGTAAAATAATGCTTTAAGTTAAAAATTATGTTTTAATTAATATTTACTTAATTAAATGAATTAAGTAAAAAGATTATTGAACGAGGATTTCAAATATAAGAAACGGCTTATAAAACCAGATTTGAAATCAAGGTGGTAAATGAGATTTTAATATCAGTGGTTAGGTGACAAACTATTATTTATTCTGAGATAAGAACGTTGTTGATCAAGGTCTGAGAAGTAAATAAAATACCCCAACTTGAACGGCTTCACTATTATCGAGGAATGGTATTAGTTTGAAATGAAGAAAAGGTGTTGTAATTGGTCAATTATTCCATACAAGGAATATTGAACATGAGTACGAGGTTTTTGAGCATAAATGTTAGTTACAAGGTAAATAAGAATATTTGATTTTAAATTATATAATTTTGACATTTGATTTGTCATATCAGAATTGGTAATTTGGTTTATACCATTAAGTATTATATATAAGTATACACTATGATGTTAGAATTTAAGGAAATGGGAAAAGAGGTTTTGAAGAATATAATGATATTTCCAATGGTAATAGAAATGAAAAGTTAGGTATATATTCATATTCTAAAACATATAAAATAGCTTTTGTTATTATAAAATAAGGATAAATAAAAGGTTTAAATATATTGAAAGAATTAAAAGTTTATTTACCATTTATTAATTATTTTTAAAGAGGTCAAGTAATGCTAAGTACAGAATCAGTAAACTTATTTACACGATTGTTATTTGATAGTTAAATCACCGACTATCAAACCTGACCAATACGATAGTTGGTACGAAAAGACCGGGATCAAAATTATATTTGAAAACCATTCCGAACCAACAAATATGTGAAGATGGCAATTGAAGATGGTGCAATTGAAGACCGTGGATCTTCATAAGCGGAAGGACTACTTGTCGAATTTCTCTAGCTTGCAACCAGAGTTAATTGGTTTGTGATTCTGTCGTGGTTGAAATCTACGGATTTGCAAGGACTTCTAGCTACTGATCCATGGGGTGATTCCTGTATTGGATGCAGTAGGAGGGTGCCTTCGGTTCATCCTATTCCTGGATGACTTATATGACGCATGTCAAACAGAGTATGTAATGACCTGAGTTTCCGTACCCTTTGAGTCGACTAATAACACCACACGTCCAACCCAAATTGCACAGAAATACTAATCATTATTAGAAAGAAGTTAGAGGATGAGAAATAGAAAGAAAGAAATATTAGAATAGAAGAAAATAAAGAACACAAACTCACAGCAGAATGAATTAAATATATTAGATAACATAAACTTTGAAATACAAATCGGTAACTTTATATACATACCATTATCAGAGCACAATGGTTATCCCTGGAACAATTATAACACATGTTTCCAGATACAACATAGTACACAGCGGAAAATATGATAATCTATAGCTAACTGGTGAAGCCTCCTGCTTCGAGCTCCTCCAAGTGAATCTGAAAAATCCCGACTACTTGACTGCCCATACAAATTTGGGCACCCAAGAGTTTAGGGAAAACAAACAAAATAAACTCTGGGTCAGTCATGGGACTGGTGTGAGTAAAGTCCAACCATTTGTTTAACTTTCAAAATCCTTTTGAAAGAAATGATAATCGTAAGACCAATCCACACATAAACACGGATGGTTTTTACCTTACGATAATCAAAATATATTTTTGATATCAAATCCGGCGATATTATAATAATGTCTACAACAAATAAATAGAATCTAGCGGAACGCTTGCATCTCATGCTCCATATATAATATAAAATCAAAAACCGCAGGGCACTTATTGGAGATTGGATTTCCAACATGACAAGGTATGGGACCACCTGCCGATAGTGTATCTCTAGAGACGAATACATTGGGTTCAACAAGAACATCTTGCAACCCGACCCTCACATAACCGACCATTCATTTCGCTTGAGTGTATCGAATGTATATCACCAACGGTTGAGATCAGCAACCGTTTCCCGAAAGGGACAACATCGATAGATTAAAGAACAAATGGAATTTCTCTAGATAGGTGATTATACATCCTAATGGGAGCGACCTGCATAGCCATGCTGCCTGCCCGATTTTTGTCAAATCCCGGTTGTGAGGCTTGAGGTTTGAATTATCTTCCAGAACATCTGGCCACCATTCACTTTGAATGCCACATCGTCAGATCCATCGGAAATCACTAATTGATTCCCACAAAAATACTCAGATTGTTAGGCTAAAGAAGTTTCCTTTCTGTGCCACCAACTTCGTACGTTTGAAGGAATCAACGTACGTAATCCTTTTGGAAATACTCTGTCAAACACTCGTCCTTACAAGTTGTCCTGGGTCTGGAAAAACCGAAGGCACTGTTCTATAAATCCATCTTGGGAAATTTCTACCTAGGATTAACAGAACAGCCCTTGCATTTACTCCGCCTTCAATTATCTTCAGCATAAGTTGATTCATAACGCTTATACCAATACAGAGTGGTTTTCAGATATTAAATCTGATTCCGGTCTCTCCATATTGATAACGAAGGTATAAAATAAATCAAAACTTTGATAGTCGGTGATTTAACTATCAAAGAAAAATAAGTGTGCAACCAACGATCTTATTTCCAGGTAGGAATTCGATCGATCAATCATCAAACAACATTGAGCCCCCTTTTTATTTAATTTCTTATTAAATTATTATTTCCAATTCCTGTCTCTTAATTCCTCGTTGACAATTCATTTTCTATGTGTAGAAAATATCTCTCATTTTATTTGGGAAAACATTTCAAATTAATGCGATGTTATAAAACATCGTTATTATAACTCAACCCACTAATCATTTATTAGCTAACCATATTGCTTAACCAAGTTTCACCATCGAACCTTAACTATTCCTCCATCGATCATGAAGTCAATCAAGTTGGGGTATAATTACCTCTCAGACCTTAATTGAACCACATTCTCAACTTTGAAATAGTCAAAGCTCACAGTTTTAAACAATCCATCGCTTACGCGACTCTCGGATTCGATCTAAGAACACACTTCCTTTACAAAAAAATATTGATTATAAAGGTAGCGTTATAATCGCTGTTTCCAAATATTTGATTTATAAAACATTGCTTTTAACAACAGTGTTACAATCGCTGTGTAGTATTATAGAACATTTTTTATAGCGTTAAGATCGTTACCAAACAGTTATTATGGCGACAGTGTTAAAATTTGCTATCTAGATTTACCAAAACAATTATTATAACAACAGCGTTAAAATTGTTGTTTAGATTTACAATACCTTATCATAACGGCAGCGTTATAATCGCCGTTTGGATTTACAAAACATTTATTATAATCATTTCATTTAGACCACTCCATTGATTCTAAAAATCAATTCAATATTCTTGCCTCGATTAACCTCTCACGTTTCATTACTTTGAAAACATTATCAAATTCTCGAATCTTTTGGATAAACAAAACTCCTTTCATTGATATTCACCTTCACTTAATCTTTCTTTTCTTAAGTAACTTTTATATAAACAAAACCCTTGGTTTTTATTTCTTTCCATATCATTCATATACGAAGCTGGATTTTTATTATAACAAATCCATTTATCCCATCTCAAAACTTAGATTTATTTGGTATAACGTAACTTAGGTTCAATACCACCAACAAAGTCCATTAAGCCTTTCCTTTATAAATTTCGAACATCTTCCTTCGATACCAAATACTTTACTTAACTAAATTATTAAGTAAATGTTTTATTTAAAACTATCATTCAATTAAGTTCAAATCTATTTTCAAATATTGGTCTCAAAATTGATTTTCACTTTCCCATATAAATTCATATTTGGATTTATATTTCAATGTATCCAACGATAACTAATTCACTTACTTTATATGCTCGTTTAAAATCAACTTCTTGTCTTAGTAAACAAGTTTTCTACCTTTTAACTATATTTGAAATAACACTTCAGTTTCTTGGAAAAATATAATTTCTTTTTAAATCTTAAATTTCATTTTCTATTCAAGAATATTTTACGGTATTTAAATACTAAAATTCTAGGTCTAGGGTAAATCAAGCACAACATAGTCAATCACTGACTATATATATCACATCACACATCAAATCAAGGAAAAATGGTAAAATAAATATTGAGGAACCCAGTTTGGTCCCTCCAACCTGTTTCCCTGCATCCACAGATGTTAATCAACATCAATAATATTATTTCACATCAATATGAAACATCAGAACTAATAATCGATCAACGATGTAATCCTATCAACCAATTTTATCAACTATTCAACTAAGCAACCATCACATAGTATAAAATAAATTTAAAAACTCGTTTATATAAAAATATAAACAAGTCAGAGTTAGTGAATTTACTCACCTTGGTTCGCAATTGACGGTTCTGCTTTTGTTTCCTTTAAAATCCAACAGCATTTGATTTTACTGCGAAATTCCAATTGCTTGATTTTTAACCATGTCGGTTCCATGATATTGATCTCCTCCTTCGATTTACGATCCAACGAGCCAAAGTCCCAATTTTCTTTTCATCACCAGGCTTCGGTCAATCGAAGGTGACCCTCCTCCTTACCAAAACCCCCACGTGTGCAACCATATGCCATCGCGTCCAAGGTGCAGTTCGTTCCCAGGCCCCTGACTCCGTATGGCAACCAACGAGAAAATAACAATGCTGCACCCTTTCTTTTTTCCTTTCACATGTTCTTTCTTTTCCTTATTTCTTTATGCTGCTTCTTTATCTTCCACTTGCAGTGACCCAACTCCTGATCGCACCCATATATTTTCATGAAAAATCATTTCTATTTCCTCTTGTGACCTTATTACTTAAAGTCCTTCTTGTTCGATTTTGGTTTAAAATTTGTTTCTTTATTTTCTTTTTCGGAAACAGGGGAAATACTAGGTGCATGTCTGCTACATATACATCAACGTTTCTGTTATGTTGGAGGATCAGCTCCTCATAATGAACAACAAACCAAACTGTTTTAACTAACCTATCTTTCTCTGATTCACAGTAAGGCCCCTCTACCACGTTTTGCCAATACACCATGATGCCAAATTTTAAACACCATGCTAACCCTCACCGTTCGCCTAGAAAACGCAACCCCACATACCATCAATACATTGCTGTTTGATCAAGGTTGAGCCCGCCACCCTCATTTCATTCATTTTTTTCAGACAACCCGCTATATTAACGACACTCGATATTTCTTCCAATATTCGAAATACAGATTCACTCACCTTTATCTTTGAGCTACAAATAGCTGTCATCTCCCTTCTTATGTAACCGTACAGTGGAATCTCCACTTGCAAACCCATCCGCTCATCCTAATTTCCATATTAGGACCCAAAATAGCTTTACGTATATTCTAATCAAGTCACTACTTCTTCCTTCTTAAATTGCTTCAGCCGTTTCCCTCATTTTTAACATCCACTGCACCTCCAGTTTACACTGGATGGCATCCCAATGCATCACACCCTAGTTTCAGCTCAAACACCACTACAGATCTCCACGCTCTCAAACCAGTCCTCCTTCCTAACCCGTACCCATGGCAAGGAAAACCAAACCGAACTAAACCCACGAAAACCCAACAGCAAATCCGACCTTGAACTGGACTTCGAACTCTCCTGTACCATTATTCGAATTAAGTCTCTTGTGGTACGAACACGACAGATCCAGTATTTCACGATTCCGTTTTGGTTTTGATTTTAAATTGATTTTTGAAGTATCATTCTCTGTTGAAAGAAATAGTTTTAGAATGGGATTTGGAAACGAGGAATTTGGGATTAGGGATCGAGACTTGAGAGACCGGTTAATTTATAGATAAAGGGTATAATATTTTATTATATTAACGAAACTTAGCGATGAAGTATCAAGTAAAACTAACCACAGTCGACTTATGTCTACTGATAAAAAAGCTAATCTTGGTGTAAAAAAGTATTCTGAACCCAATGGGACAAGTTTCGTCGAATTCCGACATCGTTTGAAAAAATTTCCTTTACAAAACCAGAAATAAACACACATTTAAATTTTTCACGATCACCAGATAAATCGAAACAAATTGAAACTTTGATATCCTACAATAATTAATCAATAAGAACCCAGCGACACCAGTTTCGTCGCATTCTGCGACTGATTCCCCGGTAGGATATTTTTACGTGCACCGCAATACCCTTTTTAAGGCCAAATTACCCGATCTCCAAAAATAACAAACTATATACCTATCTTGACTCTAATCAACGATACGAACTCAACAGAACTGGTTTCGCGGCCCAACTCAATCATCTGTTCAAGTTATACCCAAGTAACCATTTATTAAATTAATTACGCGCTATAGAAATTGAACGGGCATTTACGGCTACCGTGGTCACATACGACATCGGTTTGCCATGCAATTCAACACCGTACAATAATTTAACGCTGCGGTCCCAATGAAACTAATTTCGTCGAAATCCGAGATCATTTGCAAAATGGCCATTTTAAAGGTCGATATTTAAATAACGATTTCCACAGCGATTATTTCAAATTTTGTTTTGGCCATAACTTGCTATTTATAATACGAAATCTGAATTTTTCTCTTTCATATGAAAATTATCATCAATACGATCCCAACGTTTCTTGTTTCACAGAAATCCAACTTATAACGAATTCTGTATATTCATTTAAAGTTCGAATCGCCAAATTACGAACTACCGTGCCGTTACGAGCTCGTTTTAAATACAATTATATATTATACGTTTAAATATCGTTTTATTAAATAAATTCCTATATATAATTCAAACAAAATATTTAAACCAATTTAAATATTCAGAATTCGACGGTTGAAAATCCGGGTCGGTACATTCCTTCCCCCTTAAAATAATTTCGTCCTCGAAATTGCTAAGGTAGGAAAAGATGCTACATACCCAATTAACTAGGTCCAAAAATCCTTTTTGTTCACTTCTTAACTTCAGTTTAACTGGACCAATTTATTTCAATTAAAATATTAATTTATTCTTACTAACGAATATTTTCAAAAATTCTGAAAATTTTCTAACACTTTAAATTCTGAAAAATTTCGGCAGCATCTCCTCTGCACGGCTCAACCGGTACAACCACAACTCACCTATCTAGCCGTCCCCAGTCCAAAAGAAAATCAAAAAGCCAAGCGGCTAGCCTCATAGGCTCATAAAATCATCAAATCCCAGTAATATTGTAAATGTGTACCTTTTTGTCGAGCATAAATTCTCTCTCATGCATCTGCTTGCATTCAATATCTGCTCTGCATACACCTACCGATTTCCAATAGGTTCTAAATCAATCCATCTTTTGGTCTTTAACTTTTCTAATCAACTTTATGATTAGCTCACTTATATTCATTAATCCAAACTGAGATATATTTCCCAAAATCAAAACTCTTATTCTGCTTGAGTTCAATTACATCGCAGTTTAATTCCAAACAACAACATCCAATATATATTCAACTTGTTTGATTTCATTCTGGATTATTTTTAATCCAGTACAGTTTTATTTAACTTAACTTAAGTTTCAATTCATTTGATACTCTTTACCATTTCAATCTATTCAACTTATACAAGTTAAATTTTAATTTTAGAATTCAAATTCCTGGGCTTTATTTCAAATTGGTTTGAAATCAAATACATTTATACCCATATATTTATAATCAACCCAATTCAAAACTTTTGAATTTCTAAAACATCTTGTCCTTTTCAAACAAATTTTTCATTCCCAAATTACTATGGTAGCAATCCATCACTCAGAAACTCGAAAATGAATACCAATAATGTCGCGACCCATTATCAGTACTATTTTCTCACCCCATGAAGTGATTTCAGTGCTTAATCACTTTTAAAATCCATTTAAGACCATTCTTGTTCAATAATCCTTCAAAACAATGCTATATTCATAATATTTGAGAAAATATTTTCTAAACACCCGGAATTTAAATTCCAATTATGGTTTGAATTTAATTCTAGTTTATCTTGGTTATATAACCATTTCAATATTTTATAATTCCATTTGATTGTAATAACAATCAACACATTCAATAATTTCAGAAAATTATCCCTTTTGTATCAAAATATCCTTTGGGCAAAATTATATTATTTACCCATCTTTAAAACAATACTGTGTCAAATTGTTCTGTTCGAGAGTTTAGAAACACCTATAGATAAAGTTGTACATCCTGTATCAAGCAGAATTCATAAACCACTCAACAAACCAGACAACACAATATAAAACAAATTTATATCAAATCTACAAATACGCTCTCTCGTATATATACTCAAACTCAATCTAGGGTACTACTAACCCCATCTCTATTGAGTCACGCCACAGAACCAAGGTTATCACTCAACCTTCAGCTCCGATACCAACTGTAATGACCCGAGTTTCCGAACCCTTTGAGTCGACTAATAACACCACACGTCCAACCCAAATTGCACAGAAATACGAATCATTATTAGAAAGAAGTTAGAGGATGAGAAATAGAAAGAAATATTAGAATAGCAGAAAACGAAGAACACGAACTCACAGCGCAACGAATAAAATATATTAGATAACATAAACTTTGAAATACAAATCGGTAACTTTATATACATACCATTATCAGAGCACAACGGTTATCCCTGGAACAGTTATAACACCTGTTTCCAGTTACAACATAGTACACAGCGTAAAATATGATAATCTATAGCTAACTGGTGAAGCCTCCTGCTTGGAGCTCCTCCAAGTGAATCTGAAAAATCCCGACTACTTGATTGCCCGTACAAATTTGGGCACCCAAGAGTTTAGGGAAAACAAACAAAATAAACTCTGGGTCAATCATGGGACTGGTGTGAGTAAACTCCAACCATTTGTTTAACTTTCAAAATCCTTTTGAAAGAAATGATAATCATAAGACCGATCCACACATAAACATGGATGGTTTTTACCTTACGATAATCAAAATATATTTTTGATATCAAATCCGGTGATATTATAATAATGTCTACAACAAATAAATAGAATCTAGCGGAACGCTTGCATCTCACGCTCCATATATAATATAAAATCAAAAACCGCAGGGCACTTATTGGAGATTGGATTTCCAACATGACAAGGTATGGGACCACCTGCCGATAGTGTATCTCTAGAGACGAATACACTGGGTTCAACAAGAACGTCTTGCAACCCGGCCTTCACATAACCGACCATTCATTTCGCTTGAGTGTATCGAATGTATATCACCAACGGTTGGGATCAGCAACCGTTTCCCGAAAGGGACAGCATCGATAGATTAAAGAACAAATGGAGTTTCTCTAGATAGGTGATTATACATCCTAATGGGAGCGACCCGCATAGCCATGCTGCCTGCCCGATTTTTGTCAAATCCCGGTTGTGAGGCTTGAGGTTTGAATTATCTTCCAGAACATCTGGCCACCATTCACTTTGAATGCCACATCGTCAGATCCATCGGAAATCACTAATTGATTCCCACAAAAATACTCAGATTGTTAGGCTAAAGAAGTTTCCCTTCTATGCCACCAACTTCGTACGTTTGAAGGAATCAACGTACGTAATCCCTTTGGAAATACTCTATCAGACACTCGTCCTTACAAGTTGTCCTGGGTCTGGACAAACCGAAGGCACTGTTCTATAAATCCATCTTGGGAAATTTCTACCTAGGATTAACAGAACAGCCCTTGCATTTACTCCGCCTTCAATTATCTTCAGCATAAGTTGATTCATAACGCTTATACCAATACAGAGAGGTTTTCAGATATTAAATCTGATCCCGGTCTCTCCATATTGATAACGAAGGTATAAAATAAATCAAAACTTTGATAGTCGGTGATTTAACTATCAAAGAAAAATAAGTGTGCAACCAACGATCTTATTTCTAGGTAGGAATTCGATCGATCAATCATCAAACAACATTGAGCCCCCTTTTTATTTAATTTCTTATTAAATTATTATTTCTAATTCCTGTCTCTTAATTCCTCGTTGACAATTCATTTCATTTTCTATGTGTAGAAAATATCTCTCATTTTATTTGGGAAAACATTTCAAATTAACGCGATGTTATAAAACATCGTTATTATAACTCAACCCACTAATCATTTATTAGCTAACCATATTGCTTAACCAAGTTTCACCATCAAACCTTAACTATTCCTCCATCGATCATGAAGTCAATCAAGTTGGGGTATAACCTCTCAAATCTTAATTGAACCACATTCTCAACTTTAAAATAGTCAAAGCTCACAGTTTTAAACAATCCATCGCTTACGCGACTCTCGGATTCGATCTAAGAACACACTTCCTTTACAGAAAAATATTGATTATAATGGTAGCGTTATAATCGCTGTTTCCAAATATTTGATTTATAAAACATTGCTTTTAACAACAGCGTTACAATCGCTGTGTAGTATTATAGAACATTTATTATAGCGTTAAGATCGCTACCAAACAGTTATTATAGCAGCAACGTTAAAATTTGCTATCTAGATTTACCAAAACAATTATTATAACAACAACGTTAAAATTGTTGTTTAGATTTACAATACCTTATCATAACGGCAGCGTTATAATCGCCGTTTGGATTTACAAAACATTTATTATAATCATTTCATTTAGATCACTCCATTGATTCTAAAAATCAATTCAATATTCTTGCCTCGATTAACCTCTCACGTTTCATTACTTTGAAAACATTATCAAATTCTCGAATCTTTTGGATAAACAAAACTCCTTTCATTGATATTCACCTTCACTTAATCTTTCTTTTCTTAAGTAACTTTTATTTAAACAAAACCCTTGGTTTTTACTTCTTCCCATATCATTCATATACGAAGCTGGATTTTTATTATAACAAATCCATTTATCCCATCTCAAAACTTAGATTTATTTGGTACAACGTAACTTAGGTTCAATACCACCAACAAAGTTCATTAAGCCTTTCCTTTATAAATTTCAAACATCTTCCTTCGATACCAAATACTTTACTTAACTAAATTATTAAGTAAATGTTTTATTTAAAACTATCATTCTATTAAGTTCAAATCTATTTTCAAATATTGGTCTCAAAACTGATTTTCACTTTCCCATATAAATTCATATTTGGATTTATATTTCAATGTATCCAACGATCACTTACTTTATATGCTCGTTCAAAA
Organism: Allium sativum; assembly: GCA_030737875.1. NCBI lineage: Eukaryota > Viridiplantae > Streptophyta > Magnoliopsida > Asparagales > Amaryllidaceae > Allium > Allium sativum. Next base: position 668,927,758 of record CM060909.1, on the reverse strand, counting down.
TCAACTTCTTGTCTTAGTAAACAAGTTTTCTACCTTTTAACTATATTCGAAATAACACTTCAGTTTCTTGGAAAAATATTATTTCTTTTTAAATCTCAAATTTCATTTTCTATTCAAGAATATTTTACGGTATTTAAATACTAAAATTCTAGGTCTAGGGTAAATCAAACACAACATAGTCAATCACTGACTACATATATCACACCATACATCAAATCAAGGAAAAACAGTAATATAAATATTGAGGAACCCAGTTGGGTCCCTCTAACCTGTTTCCCTGCATCCACAGATGTTAATCAACATCAATAATATTATTTCACATCAATATGAAACATCAGAACTAATAATTGATCAACGATGTAATCCTATCAACCAATTTTATCAATTATTCAACCAAGCAACCATCACACAGTATAAAATAAATTTAAAAACTCGTTTATATAAAAATATAAACAAGTCAGATTTAGTGAGTTTACTCACCTTGGTTCGCAGTTGACGGTTCTGCTTTTGTTTCCTTTAAAATCCAACAGCGTTTGATTTTACTGCGAAATTCCAATAGCTTGATTTTCAACCATGTCGGTTCCATGATATTGATCTCCTCCTTCGATTTACGATCCAACGAGCCAAAGTCCCAATTTTCTTTTCGTCACCAGGCTTCGGTCAATCGAAGGTGACCCTCCTCCTTACCAAAACCCCCACGTGTGCAACCATATGCCATCACGTCCAAGGTGCAGTTCGTTCCCAGGCCCATGACTCCGTACGACAACCAACGAGAAAAAAACAATGCTGCACCCTTTCTTTTTTCCTTTCACATGTTCTTTCTTTTCCGTATTTCTTTATGCTGCTTCTTTATCTTCCACTTGCAGTGACCCAACTCCTGATCGCACCCATATATTTTCATGAAAAATCATTTCTATTTCCTCTTGTGACCTTATTACTTGAAGTCCTTCTTGTTCGGTTTTGGTTAAAAATTTGTTTCGTTATTTTCTTTTTCGGAAACAGGGGAAATACTAGGTGCATGTCTGCTACATATACATCAACGTTTCTGTTATGTTGGAGGATCAGCTCCTCATAATGAACAACAAACCAAACTGTTTTAACTAACCTATCTTTCTCTGATTCACAGTAAGGCCCCTCTACCACGTTTTGCCAATACACCTTGATGCCAAATTTTAAACACCATTGCTACCCCTCACCGTTTGCCTAGAAAACGCAACCCCACATACCAACAATACATTGCTGTTTGATCAAGGTTGAGTCCGCCATCCTCATTTCATTCATTTTTTTAGACAACCCACTATAATACTGACACTCTATATTTCTTCCAATATTCGAAATACAGATTCACTCACCTTTATCTTTGAGCTACACATAGCTGTCATCTCCCTTCTTGTGTAACCGTACAGTGGAATCTCCACTTGCAAACCCATCCACTCATCCTAATTTCCATATTAGGGCCCAAAACATCTTTACATATATTCTAATCAAGTCACTACTTCTTCCTTCTTAAACTGCTTCAGCTGTTTCCCTCATTTTTAACATCCACTGCACCTCCAGTTTACACTGGATGGCATCCCAATGCATCACACCCTACGTTTCAGCTCAAACACCACTACAGATCTCCACGCTCTCAAACCAGTCCTCCTTCCTAACCCCGTGCCCATGGCAAGGAAAACCAAACCGAACTAAACCCACGAAAACCCAACAGCAAATCCGACCTTGAACTGGACTTTGAACTCTCCTGTACCATTATTCGAATTAAGTCTCTAGTGGTACGAACACGACGGATCCAGTATTTCACGATTCCATTTTGGTTTTGATTTTAAATTGATTTTTGAAGTATCATTCTCTGTTGAAAGAAATCGTTTTGGAACGGGAATTAGAAACGAGGAATTTGGGATTAGGGAATTAGGGATCGAGACTTGAGAGACCGGTTAATTTATAGATAAAGGGTATAATATTTTATTATATTAACGAAACTTAGCGGTGAAGTATCAAGTAAAACTAACCACAGTCGACTTCTGTCTACTAATAAAAAAGCTAATCTTGGTGTAAAAAAGTATTCTGAACAAAATGGGACAAGTTTCGTCGAATTCCGACATCGTTTGAAAAAATTTCCTTTATAAAACCAGAAATAAACACATGTTTAAAATTTTCACGATCACCAGATAAATCGAAACAACTTGAAACTTTGATATCCTACAATAATTAATCAATACGAACCCAATGGCACCAGTTTCGTCGCATTCTGCGACTGTTTCCCCGGTAGGCTATTTTTACGCGCACCGCAATACCCTTTTTAAGGCCAAATTACCCGGTCTTCAAAAATAACAAACTATATACCTATCTTGACTCTAATCGACGATACGAACTCAACGGAACTGGTTTCGCGGCCCAACTCAATCGTCTGTTCAAGTTATACCCAAATAACCATTTATTAAATTAATTACGCGCTATAGAAATTGAACGGGCGTTTACGGCTACCGTGATCACATACGACATCGGTTTGCCATGCAATTCAACACCGTACAATAATTTAACGCTGCGGTCCCAATGATACTGATTTCGTCGAAATCCGAGATCGTTTGCAAAATGGCCATTTTAAAGGTCGATATTTAAATAACGATTTCCACAGCGATTATTTCAAATTTTGTTTTGGCCATAACTTGCTATTTATAATACGAAATCTGAATTTTTCTCTTTCATATGAAAATTATCGTCAATACGATCCCAACGTTTCTTATTTCAAAGAAATCCGATTTATAACGAATTCTGTATATTCATTTAAAGTTCGAATCGCCAAATTATGAACTACCGTGCCGTTACGAGCTCGTTTTAAATATAATTATGTATTATACGTTTAAATATCATTTTATTAAATAAATTCCTTATAAATTCCTATATATAATTCAAATAAAATATTTAAACCAATTTAAATATCCAGAATTCGACGGTTGAAAATCCGGGTCGTTACAGAGTATTTCCCAAAAACCACGTACGTTGATTTTTACAAATATACCGAGTTGGTGGCGAAAAGGGGCACTTCTTTTATACCCAAAGTATATTTCTGGACATCAATTAGTGATCTGACGGATCTGACAATGTGGCATTCAAAGTGAATGATGACTAGATGTTTTAAAGGAAAATTCTAACCTTAAGCCTCATCAATCGGGAAATGACAAAAATTGGGCAGGCAACATGGCTATGTGGGTCTCTCCCATTAGGGTGTATAATCACCTATCTAGAGAAATTCCTTTTGCTTCTTCAATCTATCAATGCTGTCCCTTTCGGGAAACGGTTGCCGATCCCAACCGTTGGTGATATACATTCGATATACTCAAGCAAAATGAGTGGTCGGTCATGTGTGGGCCAGGTTGTAAGACGTTCTTGTTGAACCCAGTGTATTCGCCTCTAGAGATGCACTATCGGCAGGTGGTTCCGTACCTTGTCTTAGTCGGAATACAATCTCCAATAAGCGTGTAACAACCCGGAAAATCTGAACCAGTTTGGAAATTTTAAATTGGCTATTTAAGTGGATTTTAAATATTTAAAATAAATATTTTAAGTAAAAACGATGATGTATAAATTATATAGTCGATGTATGAGTTATATAAGCATTGTACACCTCTTGTGTAAGTGTTGTATAAGTAGTACGTTCGATATATATAAGTTATATATGCGTTGTAAAATTATATATGTGTTGAATGGAAGTGAAATATATATATATATGTGTGTGTGTGTGTGTGTGTGTGTGTGTTTGTATGTGTGCCCCTCATCCACAAACCATGGACGATATTTATTGGTTGTGATTGGTATGAAAATTGATTGATAGCAGATGGTTGAAATTAATTGTTTGTGGTTGAAATTGATTGATTGTGGTTGAAAAATACCCATTTATGGTTGAGAATTATTTGGTTGAAACCACATAGGATTAGTTTGTGGAAATGAAAAAAATATACATGTCGCCTACGTGCGAACTAGATGCATGAAATCCCCATTGTCAAAAGCTACGAGGCTTTAAGGTAGAGCGAGGAGCCGTACTAGGGATGGCCCCGGTTTTAACTACGCTGCTGTTATGCTGCCGAAATTTTGAATAATATTCATGTGTTAGAATTATTTTCATTTGTTGAAACTATATTCGTGTGTTGAATAGAAATTCATTCGTTGAATAGAAATTCATGTGTTGAACGACATCATGTTTTGAAATAAATTGTTTTAACAATAAAAATCACATATTTATTTTATATATACGAATTATAAAAAAAAAATCATGTGTTGAATAGAAATTCGTTCGTTGAATAGAAATTCATGTATTGAATGGTACTCGTGTTTTTAAATAAATTGTTCTATAATAAAATTCATATTTTTATCACCTATATGAACTATATAAAATAGTCGTGTTTTGAAATAAATTGTTTTGCAATAAAAATCACATTTTTACTATATACATTAATCGTTAAAAATAGTGAAGTGTCGAAATAAATGTCTGTTGGATAAAAATATCATTTTTATCGAATGTATGAAAAGCATACGGTTTTGAAATCGAAGAATAGATTATATTTGTATATATATATATATAAATATAATTAAAATAAATCGAATAACGAAGCTGTAGTTCATGTTTTGAAACCGTGATTTCAAACGATTAGTGTGGGAGATCCGACCATCGGATTTTCCTGAAATCGAAACCAATAGGCTTCGCTTTGGAAATATCTTTCCAACGACACCAACTTTGTGAAGATCCAACGGTTGGATTGTCTAGATTGTTTAATTCAAATCTGAAGAAAAACAGCGCCAGAATCGATTATATTTTTATATATATAAATATAATTAAATTAAATCGAATAACGACGCTGTAGTTCGTATTTTGAAATCGAAACTTCAAACGATTGTACCGGGAGATCCGACCGTCGGATTTTCCCAAAACTGGAACTGTTGGATTCGTTTTGAAAAGATCTTTCTAATGATATAAATTTTTTGAAGATCCAACGGTTAGATTTTCAAATCAAATCCAAAGAAAAACAGCGCCACAGCCGCGTTATGGCCTGTAGCGTCGTTTGAACAAATTAGCTGTTTTTAAATAAATAAAAATACCGATAAATCATTATAAAATATTATAAACGATATAGAACGTGAAATTTAGAAATTAACTGAAGGTTAGCTGAGTCGAATGGTTTCCTGGGTTTTGATCTGATGTTGGTTTCGGCCTTCGGGTTTAATATTTAGGAAATCGTTCTCTTACTGATTTACGGTTAGTGACTGATGAATTGAAACGAGGCATAAGTTGTGTTTGTGTAGCACTTTTTATCATATATGCGAGTTGCTCAGAAAGACCGGGTTTATCCCATTCTGAACAACTAAATCGACGATAAGAAGTCGAAGATGAAGACGATGGTTGAAAACCAGAGATCTTCACCTCGGTGGGATGGTAACTGTAACAACTCGAATTTTAATAACGTGTTAAGACAAGAATCAAGGCAGAATTAAATCATAAATTCTGAATCAGGAGAAACGGGCTGTGCCATTGCGTTCGTCTCGGAAAAATACGCGAAATAGAGTCCGAGTTTTCGAGAATCGGAGTCCGTATGACCAAGTTATGGCCCGTCGAAGTTTTCAGAAAATTCCAAGTTCAAAACAGCTCGAAATTCAAATCTGGAGCCAAACGGACTTGGCGGGAAAATTCTCGCCCAAGCCCCAGGTTGACTGGGGTGTCGACTGGGGAGTCGACACGCCCAGGGGGCAGGTCGACTGCCCAGTCGACACGGGTGTCGACCTGGGTGGTCCGACCACTTGGGCCTGGGTGCACCTGCTGCTATCTTGGCTCGGTTTTATGGGCCTGTGACGAATTTTGAGGGCTCAGATCTATCCTAGGGTTTATCCTATGGCCTAAACTACTCCTAATCTCTATAAAAACACCCTAGGACCTAACCTAAATCACTCAAAATCAATCTAACAACGAAGTGTTGCCCAAATCCCTCTTGATCATGGCCTCCATCTCCAACTTCAAGAGCTTATGCATTCAAATCGGATCCGAATCAAAGGTGCTAGCTTGCTACATCAAATCAAGGGAGTGGATCAACATTGCTACGCAAATTTCATGATGATTCTACGACAAGACGATTCATGCTCATAATCCCTTAAGCCACGCTACGTAAGTTCTAGCTACTTGTAGATCTAAACGATAGTTCTAATGTGACATGGAATATAATGCGATGAACATAAGTATGCTAGCCTATATGAACCTTGTCATGCCTCTTTTGCTTGAACCTATGACTTTAGGCTATGTTTAGTGACTAAATCAAGTTACTCATGTTGCATTGGACTTAGTTTGCCTTGCAAGATTGAACCTTTATTTGTGGGATGTTGGCATGAACACTTGGAACCATTTTGACTTGTGAAATATGTGCATGAATTTGACTTGGGGCTTATGCATGTAAAAGAACCCAAAACCCCTTATGATTTCATGTTTATGTGAGGCCAAACCCCTTATGATATTATGCATGTTTGAGGCCAAACCCCTTATGATACCGTGCATGTTTGTGGCCAATCCCTTTATGACATCGTGCATGTTTTGAGGCCAATATGCAATATGCTAGTTATGTGAACACCTTTGCCTCAATTTTCACCATGTTTAACTTGTGATTCATCTTTGCCATCTTGTACCCATCTTTGTCATATTATTCCAAATATGTTGATTCGCTTTCATGTGCTTTGGGGACACGTTTTGGGTAGTTTAGGCAAACTTGAAAATGGGCTATGAACTTGACATGGAATTACATGGAACATGTAATGATAATAAACGTGAATAGGACACGAAAACTTGACATGGGGTTACATGAAAACATAGACTTAAAAAGGGGTCTAAACTTGACATGAACATGACACGTAGAAAAACATGGAAGTGGCCAACTCGAGGTTGGGTTGAGTTTGTAGCATAAATCTGCCCGGACCCGCCCGACAAATCCAGTGGCTACAAACAATAGGACCCAATGTGGGTAGTTGGTCATATCGCGCTTGAAACCTGAGGTTAGACTAGGTTGTGGTGTAAATCTGCCCGGACCCGCCCGGCGTAACTAGTAACCACAACAACGTCTAATGTGAGAGGTTGAGAGTGCATTAATTCAATTAATGCCACATGATAAGAGTGTACCAACTCCTCTTTTACTGAATAAAACCATTCCCAGTCTAATGGCGTCCGTCCCTTTCAGCCATTCCCAGTCTCCCAACCATCATCAGCCTCTCAGTCGTTCCCAGCCTCTTGCCTCTAACCTCAGTCAGTCCTCCTCCTCCTCGTTCCCTCGTCGTCTGCCTGCCACCTCGCCGTTGTTCTCCAACCACCCTCTTGACACTGACTCCCTCCCTGTCCACCGCTTCTCTGCTAGTCCACCACCCGCGTCTTCTACCAGATCGTACGCCCAGGTGGCTGCCTCGCCTCCGCCTCGCTCTCCCATTCTCTCCAATCCACCGCCCCTGAAGCGTAGAATCCTGCCGCCGTTCACAACAGTCAGAAACATGATCGATTTTTTGAAATTTGAACGTCGGTGCTTGAGATGTGCAGATAGACGACACGTGGCAAGCCAGTGTAGAAACACATCGATTTGTTATTGCTGTTCGCTCTTTGGGCACGCAAGCTCGCGTTGTCCCGATAAAAGAAAATCCTTCCAGCACAGCGCTGAGCTGTCGCTCCATCCCAAGGGTTCTCGAACACTGAAAGGCCGCGAGGCATTTAGGCTGCGCGATCAGAACAATGGGACCCAGCGGTCTACTCCTATTTCAAATCGTAATTATAACTTGAATAATCCAAAAACACGTAACCCCTTAAGCTTAACCCCCCCTGCAAACAACCCATTACCCTCGTCCTCCTCTCCTTCCCCAAATCCACTCAAAAAATTTCCAATCTTGCTTGAAATGGCGGATGCTTATCGCTATCTCTCAGCAACCATTATTGATGGACTATGGTCTATTGAACTTATCAGTCGAGCTCTTAATCTAGCCCTCGACGTTCACCTCGACTGGCCAATGTGGCATACCTCTGATAACACTTTTCTGATTTACTTCCCTGATTTAGAAACAAAAAACCGAGCCCTTCAACTGAAATCCCTGACTAAGGAAGATGGAACTGTGTCCCTTTATCAAGCCCCCACCCTTTCTGAGCTCATAGAACCAGCCTTTGAACAAGAATCCTGGGTGAAAGTCAGTGGCTTTCCTGAGTTTATGAGAACCTTTAATGCCATTAGTGAAGCCCTCAAGCCGATGGGACGCGTAATTGAAGAAGACTCTTGCGATTGGTCTCTGGTGGATCATCGCTATCTCTATGTGAAGATGCAGTTGTATGAGGGCATCACCACCCCTTGTACTTTCATTTCCCACCTTAACAATCATGCTGTTAAGCTTTGTATCGAGCGTTGGGATCATGCTCACCCTCCGCAACGCCCAGAAACGCTCCTCCTTGGTATGGATTATAATCATGAGGGCTACATCTTCCAAACATTGGAGCAACATGACATGCAAATTGATGACACCAGATATGATGTAATGACGGATGAAGTGGAGCGTTGGGTGCCTGGACTCATCCCAACGCATGAGCAGGATCTGGCAATGTTGATTCACCACAACGTGGATCAGTTTGTGCCTTGTTGGGACCCTCTTGCAGATCTGGATCTTTCAGTACCCCTCCACCTTCAGTTGACACCCCAACAGGAGCATCAACATCAAATTATTCAGGATAACCTCGAGCATGCTGACAGCGAGCAACACCCCCAAGCTCCCCAGGAACATCAAGATTCAACTTCCCCTTTGGTGGTATCCTCTACAATCAGGCGGAGTGCCAGGATCAGCAGACCACAATCCCTTCCGCCTGAAACCTCTGTTACCTTTTTTGTACCTATTGTTTTTTCTTCTGCTAATAAGACTTTAAATAAAAAACTTGCTAAATGCATGGGCGTGAGTCTGCATGATACACACTATTCTGCCATGCAAACCCTAGAACAGCAGCGTACTAACCAAATTAAATGAAGATTGTATCTTGGAACATTCGTGGGTCAGGGGACCCTACAAAAAATCGTGTTGTCAATCTAATCATTTCCCCTCTTCGTATTGATATCCTATTTATACAAGAATCTAAAGTCTCGAATCCACCCAATGCTCTTATTCGTCAACTCTGCGGCCCCCACCTCTCTGGTTGGTCCCACGTGGATGCAGTTGACTCACGTGGAGGACTTATTACTGTGTGGAACGAAAGTATTTGGAAGCTTTGTCACACCACGTATCACCCTTCTGTTTTGCACGTGACCCTCCTCCACAACCCCTCCAACACTTTCTTTCATTTCACCAATGTTTACGCTCCCAATGACCCTCACCTCAGATTAGAAGTTTGGCAATTCTGCCTTGACTTATCTCATAATATTAATGGCCCATGGATCATTGGTGGTGACTTCAACACTACTAGATTTTCCTTTGAACGTAATTCAGGAACCCCCTCCGTTGATTCCGACTCTTTTAACTCCCTCATCAATTCATGCCAACTCATTGATCCACCCATTAATAATCGTAGATTCACTTGGTCCAGCAGAAGAGACAATCCTTCCTTATCAAAAATTGATAGATTTTTCTTTAATTTAGCCTGGGAAGATCGGTTTCCCCTCTCCTTGGTCAACGGCCTCGCCACAACTATTTCTGACCACTGTCCAATTGTCCTTGACACTCAGGATAATGCTTCGATTAAGAGACCATTTAGATATGAGAGATTGTGGACACTTGAACCCTCCTTTGAAGATTTCATCAAACACATTTGGTCTCAACCTTTGAATTGTAATTCTGCAACAACCAGAGTGGTTTATAAGCTTCGCTCTCTTCGCAAATTAATTCGCCCTTGGGCTAAGAACATTTGGAACTCTTTGAAATCCAGAATCTCATCCACTCAAGATGCCATTTTAAACTTAAACATCATTGAGGAGAGTCGTCCACTAACTGACCTGGAGAAACACATCTTGAAAAACCATGAATTGGAATTAGAGAGACTTATCAAACAGGAAGAAATTGGATGGAAACAGCGATCCAAAGCTAGATGGATCAATGAAGGGGATAAAAACACGGCATACTTTCACCGATTAGCTAATGGTCACCGACGAGCTTCATTCATTTCTGAAATATTTCACGACAACAACTCATTTTCTGAGCCTAAAGAAATTTGCTCCTTGTTCACACAATTTTACAGAAGCATTCTGGGTTCACAACCCCCTCCATCCCCTTTGATTGATTGGCATAAACTTTATCCCAACCCTAAGCATATTGCCATTGATCACCCATTCACAGATGAAGAGATTTGGGCCGCAATCAATGACATGGCAACAGACAAGGCTCCTGGACCTGATGGCTTTGGCCCATGTTTTTTCAAACATTTTTGGCCCACCATCAAATTTGACATTATTGATATGTGCACTGAATTCTACACTGACCCATCTTCTATTGCTAAACTTAACTATGCTAATATAATCCTCATTCCTAAATTCCCTGGAGCTAGCACCCTACCAGCATTTAGACCCATTAGCCTCCTCAATACTACTTTCAAAATCATCACCAAAATATTAGCTAACAGACTTCAAAACCATATCTCTGAGTTAGTAGGTATTGAACAATCCGCCTTCATTCTGGGAAGAAATATATTAGACTGTGTTGCTGCTACACAGGAGATCATCTCCTTCTGTCACACCATGAACTCCCCTGGAGTGCTTCTTAAACTTGATTTCTCTAAAGCCTTTGATTCGGTTAACTGGTTTTTCATCCTGGACCTTATGTCTCACAGAGGCTTTCCCATGCAATGGTGCAACTGGATCAAGCATATCCTATTCACTAGCTATTCAATGATCAATATCAATGGAGAAATTGGCGGCAAAATTAAATCTAAAAGAGGCTTACGGCAAGGAGATCCACTTTCACCTTTGCTTTTTGTCTTGATTGCTGATGTCTTCAACCAGATGGTGAAACTCTCATCAACCCACAACATCCTCTCTGGCATTTCTCTTCCTAACTCCAATCTCTCCACAACCAACTTACAATTTGCCGATGACACAATTCTCTTTACCGTTCCTTCACCCCAAAACATACACAGTCTTAAAGTTCTCCTTTACACGTTCGAACTCATCTCTGGTCTTTCTATCAATTTCAATAAAAGTTCTGTTATAATGTTGGGAAATTGTTCTTCTCTTGGTGCCCCTATTGCCAAATGTCTAAATTGCAAGGTTGGTTCTTTCCCCATTACTTATCTTGGCATACCCCTTCGCCCTACCAAACTTCATAAATCAGATTGGATTCCTCTTATTTCAAAGATTGAATCTAGACTTTCATCTTGGAAGGCAAATTCCTTGTCCTCTGTTGGTCGCCTTGTGCTCCTCAAGCATGTTCTCTCCTCAATACCAATGTACTGGATGTCGTTTCACAAATTACCCATCTGGGTTATCAACAAGATTGACTCTATTCGAAGTTCTTTCCTTTGGAATGGTGATAAGCTCAAGAGGCTAGTCAACTGGCATACAGTTTGTCTCCCTTATTCTCATGGGGGACTGAATGTCCCTCAGCTTGCCTCCTTCAACCAAGCTCTCTTGGCTAAATGGATTTGGCGTGCTCTTTCCCCTTCTTATTTCATATGGAAAGATTGGATCTTAAAGCGGCTTTACAATGCAAACCCAGCTTTCATCCTTCACTTCAGCCCTGCCTCTAACCCATCTCCGTTCTGGAGGGGTGTTTTATCCACCCTCGCGAGAATTAAACCGCTTTTCCATGTTAAAGTAAATAATGGTGAAGCATGTTTGTTTTGGCAAGATATTTGGTTCGGAGAACTTCCTCTTTCCTCCTCCTTACCCAATCTTGGATCTATTTACATTCCTAACCCTCAGACAGTTGCTGAAGCCTTTAATTTGGGCCCATTGGGCTTGTTTCCCAGTTCCATATTTGGGCTGTCCAGTTTACAAGAGTTGGCTAAGATAGAAATACTCTTTAATTCTTTCCAACTCTCGCATGGGCCTGACTCTTTTTATTGGGCTTTGGGCTCTACCCGAAAATTCTCAGTCAAGTCTTGTTATGATTATTTGATCCATCCTGGTCGATGCTTCTCTTTCTCCAGAGTCTGGAGCTGTCAACTCCCCCCTCGAATCATTTTCTTTCAATGGCTCTTAATTCACAATCGCCTCAACTCAAAAGACAGACTCTGTCGATTTGGGATCGATGTCAACCTCATTTGCGTCCTTTGCAACCTGAGTAATGAATCCCTCACCCATCTTTTCTTTGAGTGCGACTTTTCTTTTGCGGTTTGGGCCGCGGTTAGCTCATTCATTCTCGGGTTCGTCCCTTCTTTCTGCTCTTTCTTCGACTACTGGCAGTACAATCCCCCTGATCCCTCGATTGACTCTCTGGTAGCGATCTTCTCCTGGTGTATCTGGTTAGAACGAAATGCACGCGTATTCGGAAGACCCAAAAAGTTATTCTGGGGAACTTGTTTTCATATTCTGCATCTCTTCGAATCATGGACAGGCTCGGCTAGGCACGCTCGTTTCAGACTCTCCCTCCCCCAGCCTCGCTCGCCTGGATCTGAAGAAAGCAGCTCGCTTTTTCCTCTGTGATCTGGTTGGAACGAAGTTTATGTATGTAGCTCTATTTTGGTAGTGTTCTTATCACTTAGCGGTGTTGTGGTTGCATTATGTACATCTTAATAGTACTCTTTAGACTGTACTTTATATGACCATCTTGGTCTGTTCTTAGACTGCTACTGGTTGGGCCTGTCAACCAGATATTACTACTTGCTCTTTTGCATCTACGCGTAACCGGCTGTGTAGTGCCCGCTACACACCCGTTTTCCTCAAAAAAAAAAGTAAATCTGACTAATGACACTTAACCGATATGACATGAATGGGTAGGTTAAGTGAAACCGGACTTGATTTCTTAATGACACTTAACCGTAAAACACAGTTAGGGGATGGGGTTAAGCTAATCCATACATAACTAATCCGACTCTGTAATTAGATGGGGTTAAGTAACCTACACTCAACTAATCTAAACACGGTAATTAGATGGAGTTAAGTAACCTACACTTAACTAATCTAAACACGGTAATTAGATGGAGTTAAGTTAACCTAGACTTAACTAATCTAAACACGGTAATTCGACGGGGTTAAGTTAAACACTTAAACAATCTAAACATGATAATTCAATGAGGTTAAGTAACCAATACTTAACCAATTTAACATGATAATTCAATGAGGTTAAGTAACTTATACTTAACCAATTATACATGATGATTTGATGAGGTTAAGTAATCTATACTTAACCAATCTAATATGAGAACTTGATAGGGTTAAGTCACAAGACCGTTTAAATATACTTAACCATTGTAATATGATTAGTGGATGGGGTTAAGCTAACCCATACTTAACCAATCCGACTCGATAATCTGATGGGGTTAAGATAATCTATGCTTAACCAATCTAACACGATAATCTGATAGGGTCAAGACAAACTAATACTTAACCCATCTTACTTGATAATTAAATATGGTTAAGTCATGAGCTTCTTGGTATACTTAACCAACTTGTAGGGCTAAGTCTTGAGCTTAAATACTTAGCCAATCTTGACATGATTCGTAGGCGGGTTAAGTCATGAACTGGAACGACAATACTTAACCCATTAGACAAAACCCTACTTCAGGGGACTAGGTGGAAAATCGTAGTTAACAAGGATAACGGGAAAGGGAACAAAGTGAAAAACCTTAGTTTAGGATAACTAAGTAATAATTCTTAGTCAAGGGATTTGGACCAGTTCACAGATAGATGAGTAACCCGATACGGTAGGTCATCGCTTAAACACACGAGGAGGAGCAGATGTTCTGACTTAGATAATGGCTCCAACGAACTGGGTGACGAAGCAGTAGCTTCGGGGGACGTGAGGGTACTCTTGGTATCCATCTGTGAGGTTGCAGATGATCCGCCTGGGCTCACAGAGGTTAAGGTCTGCGGTAGAAGAACCAAGAGTATGCATTGGTTGCTGTGCGAGCAACCTAAAGACGGGGATGGATTAGCGTGGAGTCGAAGATACTTGATTTTTTCCCTGGAAAGCGTGTCGTCGACTACCTACCATCTTTAGTCAATCGTGTATGTATACGGAAATGCAGAGAACTCCCAACAGACCATAAACTTGCTATCGAGTTATGGGTGATGTTGGCCAATAGGTAAGTGGGGAATAGGGGGCCGAAGTATAGTTCTCGTGCATGATTTTTCTTGGATTGCCTTTCAGTAGTTGAGGGAGGGGTCACGTGGGACCATAGCCATGGATACAAAAACAGACCTTGATATCTGCATTCGGCAGACGACTTAAAGCTCCCGACCGAGTCTCGTATTTCTTGATTTGCCCTGGCACGGGACTCGGATGGCACATTGAGATACATGTGCAGTTAGACATGGAAAAACGATTCACGGTGCTTACGTGGGAAAAAGGGGCGCGGTTGACGGGTAGCATAATCCCTAGTAGCCCTAGGTGGATAAAACCCAAACCGAGATACGAAAACGTTAATTAGGTAGCATAATCCCTAGCGGTCCTAGGTGGCATAAATCCTAGGTGAACACGCGATGGTTCATGGTAAGAAAACATAACCAGATCAAGGGTAGCAGTCCAAAACAACTTCGAGGATAAAATGGTACTACGTTGAGGTGGTATAGATTTACATGGGAAAGCCCGTACGGCCTACGGCAAAGGACTGAACTTATACATGGAAAGAAACATACGAGTTAGAAAAACCTATGTACGCGATATATTAGGTTGACATGGACCAGTTCATGACTTTGGTCAAGGGACATTTTATAGTTAACTCATGACACGGGTTGGGATACTAGTACGGGAGGTACAGAGCAAATATACATGATAGATACCTTTGGATATTATACTTGATAGAAACCTGACGATGTGATACTTTGATTTACCTTGACACCGTAGTTCATCATGATACCTTAGTTTATCTTGATACCGTAGTTCACCCTGTTATCTTGGTTTAGTTTATCTATCTTGTCATCATCCTTATGTTTATTTTCAGTTTATGCATGTCATGTTACCTTTACCTGTTTTTATGCTGGAAGTAGATAGGACTTACCAGTCTTTATGACTGACCCCGTTTTCTTTTGCCTCTTTGTCTTCCGTTTCCCCCCAGGTTTTCAGGGAGGAAATACTGTTGTTAGTTCGGACCTCTTCTGCTTGAAGGTCATCATGTATGGCTTGAACTTCCATGGGCTATGGCTGCTTTACTGCTTTACTTGGGGAATAATTTATGAAAAGGTTTTACGCTTCTTTACTATTGCAAGACAGGTTTCTATGTAATCTGTTGTAAAAAGGCTTTACTGTTTATAAAGAAATGAAAATTTGTTTTACTTCCGCTGTTTTATATATTCTGTCTTGTAATATTTCTGTGTATGTTTACCAATAACGCCCCTCCAAACCTAGTGCATTTCTTTGTGAGTGACCCTGGCGGAGGTGGGGTGTTACATTTGGTATCAGAGCAGAAGGTTACAGGATTGGGCAAAAGTTTTTAAAACCTTATGAAACTATTTTCCAAACTGTTTACAAAGAAGCATTTTTCAAGAAAGGTTCTATTTTTTTTAAGGCTATTCCCCAAAGGCCATTAGCACTATCCTTTGTTTCCATGATTGAATCTCTTTTCCTTTCTTTCCTCCATCTGTAGTCACAGTAATTTGAACTGCGACTAATCCTTCCCTAGCTACCCAAGTGTTTTCCGTGCGATGGAGGTAGTTCTCGAGAGACCTGTTGCCGCGTTATAAGAAAGGATAGTAAGAACAAGGATAAAGGATATGGGCCTAAGGATAAGCAACTTGTTGGTAGGGCTCAACCCATGACGAGAGAGTATTTTTGGTATTGTAAAACGGGACGGATAGTTAAGTATTATGGAACAAGGACAAGATCATCGAGAATGCAATTGCATACCCTCACTAGCGTACCTGAGAAGGATGGTAACATTCTTGTTGAAGATTTAGTTATTCTTTTCTATCATCCCGCCAAGACTTTGTTTTGATCACCACATCATTTAAGTCCGCTTCGATAGTTGAGTCTCTGCACCTTAGTACTAGCGTAGTAGAGGATCCCATTTTGTCTCCAATCTTGTTGGAAAATCAGTCCATTTATTCATGACTTGTTTGGATTTGAGAATGTCTATGCCAAGAGTTGAGTTTGGAAGTAATGCTTATGTTTTGGGCCATGGATGGATTCTAGGGATGAAGTGGTTATCCAGTAAGGGGTGCCTCCCTCGGTTTTGATAGGAGGGTAGTTAGATTCTTGACTAGCCTTGGTAATACCCTCGAAGTCTCGTGTAACCTTTTGGGTTCTGTCATGATTAGTTACCTAGAATCCCTTGCTGCCTTTATTGGAAATTTGAAACCCGATCGAGTGGTGTTTGCCAATAAGACGGATGGTTCATTTCACTTATGCATAAGTGATAAAAATCACCCTAGTAAGTACACATGGTAACCTGGTTGGCATCCGTTTACTTTCAAGAGAAAGTTCTTCTGCGTGAAATACCGTATAGTATGTAAACGAGATCCAAGATTCACTAGTGAATTTTGGAGAGCTCGCATGGAACCATGAGTACGCAGTCATGTTTAAATCAAGTATACTAGAAGAAGAATAAGTGAAAGTGGAACGAGAGGCGACAATAAAATGAATTCCAACTCATATTATGGAAATAGGAAATAAGAAGCTACGAAATCATGAAGTTAAAAGATGGTCAAAGCACAATGGAACTAAGCTCAAGGGAATGCGACTCAGAAGGATGAAGACTAGATACGCGCATGATATCTTTTTTTAAGAGTATATCCTTGATCCCTGTTTTCTGTAGAACTTAATTGTAGGCTATCTTTTATGAATATCCTCTCGGTCCTGTTTTCGATCTTAGTTCAGTTGCAAACCCCATAAGGAGTTTATCTTGTTTATCTTCTCGATCCTATCTTGAGGACCTTAGGTAGAACCCTATGGATGTAAACATTTATTTGAAACATGTTATGATTGATATGGTTGCCAGTGGTTGCTCGTGGGTGATTGAGTACACATTAGACACTAGGTCGATTCAGTCACATTTCATATTGCATATGCACGAGTATTTGTACTTGTTTATGGATGAAATTGAATATATTATCATGTGGATGTAGCATGTGGATGAATGGTTGTGCATACATATAGTGTTTATGTGACTAGGACTATTTGCATACATGTTGGATTCATGGCACTAAACATACTTTGCATTAGAAAGATCATTCAGGCCTGATCATTTACATTAGATAAGTGCATATACACACACTTTTTGCATATGTACATACAACATTAGAAATCGTCTAAGGACATTGGTTGCTTATGGATGATGTTTTGAGTAGATGGATGATGGATGGTAGGATACGATCTTCCTAACTTAGAGATTTCGGGGACGAAATCCTTTAAGTTGGGGAGAATGTAACAACCCGAATTTTAATAACGTGTTAAGACAAGAATCAAGTCCGAATTAAATCATAAAATCTGAATCAGGAGAAACAGGCTGTGCCATTGCGTTCGTCTCGGAAAAATACGCGAAATAGAGTCCAAGTTTTCGAGAATCGGAGTCCGTATGACCAAGTTATGGCCCGTCGAAGTTTTCAGAAAATTCCAAGTTCAAAACAGCTCGAAATTCAAATCTGGAGCCAAATGGACTGGGCGGGAAAATTCCCGCCCAAGCCCCAGGTCGACACAGGTGTCGACCTGGGTGGTCCGACCACTTGGGCCTGGGTGCACCTGCTGCTGTCTTAGCTCGGTTTTATGGGCCTGTGACGGATTTTGAGGGCTCAGATCTATCCTAGGGTATATCCTATGGCCTAAACTACTCCTAATCTCTATAAAAACACCCTAGGACCTAACCTAAATCACTCAAAATCAATCTAACAACGAAGTGCTGCCCAAATCCCTCTTGATCATGGCCTCGATCTCCAACTCCAAGAGCTTATGCATTCAAATCGGATCTGAAACAAAGGTGCTAGCTTGCTACATCAAATCAAGGGAGTGGATCAACGTTGCTACGCAAATTTCATGACGATTCTATGACAAGACGATTCATGCTCATAATCCCTTAAGCCACGCTATGTAAGTTCTAGCTACTTGTAGATCTAAACGATAGTTCTAATGTGACATGGAATAAAATGCGATGAACATAAGTATGCTAGCCTATATGAACCTTGTCATGCCTCTTTTGCTTGAACCTATGACTTTAGGCTATGTTTAGTGACTAAATCAAGTTACTCTTGTTGCATTGGACTTAGTTTGCCATGCAAGATTGAACCTTTATTTGTGGGATGTTGGCATGAACACTTGGAACCATTTTGACTTGTGAAATATGTGCATGAATTTGACTTGGGGCTTATGCATGTAAAAGAACCCAAAACCCCTTATGATTTCATGTTTATGTGAGGCCAAACCCCTTATGATATTATGCATGTTTGAGGCCAAACCCCTTATGATACCGTGCATGTTTGTGGCCAATCCCTTTATGACATCGTGCATGTTTTGAGGCCAATATGCAATATGCTAGTTATGTGAACACCTTTGCCTCAATTTTCACCATGTTTAACTTGTGATTCATCTTTGCCATCTTGTACCCATCTTTGTCATATTATTCCAAATATGTTGATTTGCTTTCATGTGCGTTGGGGACACGTTTTGGGTAGTTTAGGCAAACTTGAAAATGGGCTATGAACTTGACATGGAATTACATGGAACATGTAATGATAATAAACGTGAATAGGACACGAAAACTTGACATGGGGTTACATGAAAACACAGACTTAAAAAGGGGTCTAAACTTGACATGAACATGACACGTAGAAAAACACGGAAGTGGCCAACTCGAGGTTGGGTTGAGTTTGTAGCATAAATCTGTCCGGACCCGCCCGGCAAATCCAGTGGCTACAAACAATAGGACCCAATGTGGGTAGTTGGTCATATCGCGCTTGAAACCCGAGGTTAGACTAGGTTGTGGTGTAAATCTGCCCGGACCCGCCCGGCTTAACCAGTAACCACAACAACGTCTAATGTGAGAGGTTGAGAGTGCATTAATTCAATTAATGTCACATGATAAGGTTAAGTAAATCTGACTAATGACACTTAACCGATATGACATGAATGGGTAGGTTAAGTGAAACCGGACTTGATTTCTTAATGACACTTAACTGTAAAATACAGTTAGGGGATGGGGTTAAGCTAATCCATACTTAACTAATCCGACTCGGTAATTAGATGAGGTTAAGTAACCTACACTCAACTAATCTAAACACGGTAATTAGATGGAGTTAAGTAACCTACACTTAACTAATCTAAACACGGTAATTAGATGGAGTTAAGTTAACCTAGAGTTAACTAATCTAAACACGGTAATTCGATGGGGTTAAGTTAAACACTTAAAAAATCTAAACATGATAATTCAATGAGGTTAAGTAACCAATACTTAACCAATTTAACATGATAATTCAATGAGGTTAAGTAACTTATACTTAACCAATTATACATGATGATTTGATGAGGTTAAGTAACCTATACTTAACCAATCTAATATGAGAACTTGATAGGGTTAAGTCACAAGACCGTTTAAATATACTTAACCATTGTAATACGATTAGTGGATGGGGTTAAGCTAACCTATACTTAACCAATCCGACTCGATAATCTGATGGGGTTAAGATAATCTATGCTTAACCAATCTAACACGATAATCTGATAGGGTCAAGACAAACTAATACTTAACCAATCTTACTTGATAATTAAATAGGGTTAAGTCATGAGCTTCCTGGTATACTTAACCAACTTGTAGGGCTATGTCTTGAGCTTAAATACTTAGCCAATCTTGACATGATTCGTAGGCGGGTTAAGTCATGAACTGGAACGACAACACTTAACCCATTAGACAAAACCCTACTTCAGGGGACTAGGTGGAAAATCGTAGTTAACAAGGATAACGGGAAAGGGAACTAAGTGAAAAACCTTAGTTTAGGATAACTAAGTAATAATTCTTAGTCAAGGGATTTGGACCAGTTCACAGATAGATGAGTAACCCGATACGGTAGGTCATCACTTAAACACACGAGGAGGAGCAGATTATCTGACTTAGATAAAGGCTCCAACGAACTGGATGACGAAGCAGTAGCTTCGGGGGACGTGAGGGTACTCTTGGTATCCCTCTGTGAGGTTGCAGATGATCCGCCTGGGCTCACAGAGGTTAAGGTCTGCGGTAGAAGAACCAAGAGTATGCCTTGGTTGCTGTGCGAGCAACCTAAAGACGGGGATGGATTAGCGTGGAGTCGACGATACTTGATTTTTGCCCTGGATAGCGCGTCGTCGACTACCTACCATCTTTAGTCAATCGTGTACGTATACAGAAAGGCAGAGAACTCCCAATAGACCATAAACTTGCTATCGAGTTATGGGTGAGGTTGGCCAATAGGTAAGTGGGGGCATAGGGGGCCGAAGTATAGTTCTCGTGCATGATTTTTCTTGGATTGCCTTTCAGTAGTTGAGGGAGGGGTCACGTGGGACCATAGCCACGGATACAAAAACAGACCTTGATATCTGCATTCGGCAGACGACTTAAAGCTCCCGACCGAGTCTCGTATTTCTTGATTTGCCCTGGCACGGGACTCGGATGGCACATCGAGATACATGTGCAGTTAGACATGGAAAAACGATTCACGGTGCTTACGTGGCAAAAAGGGGCGCGGTTGACGGGTAGCATAATCCCTAGTAGCCCTAGGTGGCTAAAACCCAAACTGAGATACGAAAACGTTCATTAGGTAGCATAATCCCTAGCAGTCCTAGGTGGCATAAATCCTAGGTGAACACGCGATAGTTCATGGTAAGAAAACATAACCAGATCAAGGGTAGCAGTCCAAAACAACTTCGAGGATAAAATGGTACTACATTGAGGTGGTATAGATTTACATGGGAAAGCCCGTACGGCCTACGGCAAAGGACTGAACTTATACATGGAAAGAAACATACGAGTTAGAAAAACCTATGTACGCGATATATTAGGTTGACATGGACCATTTCATGACTTTGGTCAAGGGACATTTTATAGTTAACTCATGACACGGGTTGGGATACTAGTACGGGAGGTGCAGAGCAAATATACATGATAGATACCTTGGGATATTATACTTGATAGAAACCTGACGATGTGATACTTTGATTTACCTTGACACCGTAGTTCATCATGATACCTTAGTTTATCTTGATACCGTAGTTCACCCTGTTATCTTGGTTTAGTTTATCTATCTTGTCGTCATCCTTATGTTTATTTTCAGTTTATGCATGTCATGTTACATTTACCTGTTTTTATGCTGGAAGTAGATAGGACTTACCAGTCTTTATGACTGACCCCGTTTTCTTTCGCCTCTTTGTCTTCCGTTTCCCCCCAGGTTTTCAGGGAGGAAATACTGTTGTTAGTTCGGACCTCTTCTGCTTGAAGGTCATCATGTATGGCTTGAATTTCCATGGGCTATGGCTGCTTTACTTCTTTACTTGGGGAATAATTTATGAAAAGGTTTTATGCTTCTTTACTATTGCAAGACAGGTTTCTATGTAATCTGTTGTAAAAAGGCTTTACTATTTATAAAGAAATGAAAATTTGTTTTACTTCCGCTGTTTTATATATTCTGTCTTGTAATATTTCTGTGTATGTTTACCAATAACACCCCTCCAAACCTAGTGCATTCCTTTGTGAGTGACCCTGGCGGAGGTGGGGTGTTACAGTAACTGATGTCCTGATTGGGAGGCATCCCGAAATATGGATAATGAGTGGTGATCGTCCAGACGTACGTGGAAATCGATGGGTATGCGAGGTATATAGTGCCTCCGGTTTCGTTCCGACCCAGAACGGATTATAAATGGACTGTGTGTCTAACATTGGATTTCATTCTATGTGATTGATAGCCATCAGTTGCATGGTGTGAATTGCCTGTGTGGCATGCTAAGATGCAGTGATCAAGGCTTCTGTTGAAAAGCAAAGTCTTGTGATTGATGATCAAAGCACCGCCTGTGTGGCGTAGCTTTGTGTATAACGTGAATTCGCGAGCCTCACACCATGGTATGAACGAGAAACGGGAGAGGACCTTAGGGAGGGCATGCGTTTCCTTCTAGCTAGAGGTGGTGTCGGCGCTTAAACTGGCTGACATTATTATTATTTTCACCTATGTAGTTGTTGCTGTTGCGAGGCGCCTCGGATATATCGGTCGATCCGGGACCGATGGAGTCATTCGTTGGCTCATTTACGCCCCAAAGGGTGGGGAAACGCAGTGTTCAGGCATTTTAATCCACATCGGTGGACCGGCCCTGATGATCCAAGGGTCACTGAGCTCTGATCCTGAGACTCAGGCTACACAGTCTCGAAGTCGGTAAGGACTATCTTTTGCCTTGGTTCATGATGGAAATCCAATTTCCAAATACGTGACTGTGCGGTTTGATTGTATAAATATATATGGCGACATGATATATGGTACCCATGCCATCTATGATTGGTACTTATGATTTGAAATTGTTTTTGAAACATATAAACACTAGTAATAATATCGAATTCTTTTGTTTTATTTGTATCAAGCATATTTTGGCCATTATAAGGTAAAACTCTATCCTCCGGTTTGCGTTGCATTGTGTGATGGGAACTGAGTCTTATAATGGCTTCATTTTTATAAAAAGCATTGCGATGTTTTAAAAGATTCACTTGTTGTAAAGCACTGGCAATCCAATGGAGTAAACCCGTTCCGCGAAAGTGGTGTGGTCCAGTGATTAGCCAAATTATATAATGTGTTAAGTAGGTTTCTCATACCAGTCCCATGACTGACTCGTAGTTTGTTTCACTTGCAAACTCGGGTTCCCTTATTTCTACATGGGCAGCCTTGTATTCAGGTTTTAGCAGGCTCTTTCTGGATAGCTGGAGCTGAAGATGGATTCTATCATTTATCTCTTTTTACGCTGTTCAGCTCCTATTGTACATATTATGTTTGTTTTCCGCTGTAGACATTTATGTATAGCTGAACTGTATTTGTACTAAGTATGATCCTGTATACTGCGTAACTATGATGATTATGTTTATCCAATGTATTATCTGTACATTATCTGGTGTATTTATTTAATTCTGTTCTGCTATTTTCTATTTATGTGTTATATTCCAAAGATTACCCTTGCCACCGTCAGTACGGGGTTTGGGGTCGTCACAGCTGGTATCAGAGCCTTGGTTAAGCTTAGTTCTGGAATATAACATAATAACGAACTCGTCAGAAATAGAACCAGTAGTGTTCTAGGACGAGTAACTCATTACAGATAGGATCGGTAATATCCTAGTATGAGTATAGCAGAATGAAATACACCCCGATAGACACATTTACATTCAAGTATATGTTTCTATGTTTTAAAATATCTTTTCTGTTGACCTGACACTTGATCTGCTATTTGCAGAAGTACTAGAAAATGAGTGTCAGAAACAGAAGGAATGCAGAACCGGATATTGAAGCTCTATTTATGAAATATAGAAATTTGGGTGGAAAACCGTTCTTTGGCAAAGAATCTATTATGAAAACACAAGCTTGGATTCGTTCTGTTGAGAAAATCTTTGACGGTTTAAAGCTGAGAGATGACCAGAAAAGATTACTGGCATTTTGGGCACTCAAAGACGAAGCTTTGTTCTGGTGGGATTCGATTATTAAAGATAATCCAGAAGGTGATATCACCTAGGATAGATTCAAAGTGATTTTCCTAGAAAGATTTACTCCTCCTGAAGCAACTGAGCGGTTATGTGATGAATTCTCTTATCTGATACAAGGAGATATGACCATTCCCGAATATCATAAGAAATTCAATGAACTCTCTCATTTTGCCCCTCATCTGATTCAAGATCCAAAGAGGAAGAATCTGAGGTTTATTCATGGCCTGCAAAGAAGATATCAGAATAGTGTAATGAGGAATGTGAAGCTTCCTTTTTCTGAAATGATATACATGGCTTATCAGTATGAAGATCTCGATAAGAAAGGTATGTTACGTTACGAAGAGGAAGTCAGTTCTAGTAACAAAGAACAGTCTGAAACTGATAATCCCGAGGCCAGTACGGTACCAGAGGTCAGTAAGAAGCCAGATTGGAAGTAGAGTTGATTAATCAAACCACTTTCGACTTTGTTCCTTTTCGGGGACGAAAAGTTTTAAGTGGGGGAGATTGTAACAACCCGGAAAATCTGAACCAGTTTGAAAATTTTAAATTGGCTATTTTAGGGGTATTTAAATATTTAAAATAAATATTTTAAATAAAAACGACAATGTATAAATTATATAGTCGATGAATGAGTTATATAAGCGCTGTACACCTCTTGTATAAGCGTTGTATAAGTTGTACGTTCGATATATAAGTTATATATGCGTTGTAAAAATTATATATGTGTTGAATGGAAGTGAAATATACTTATATAAATATATATATATATACGCCCCTCATCCACAAACCATAGACGATATTTATTGGTTGTGATTGGTGTGAAAATTGATTGATAGCGAACGGTTGAAATTAATTGTTTGTGGTTGAAATTGATTGATTGTGGTTGAAAAATAGCCGTTTGTGGTTGAGAATTATTTGGTTGAAACCACATAGGATTAGTTTGTGGAAATGAATAAAATATACATGCCGCCTACGTGCGAACTAGATGCATGAAATCCCCATTGTCAAAAGCTGCGACGCTTTAAGGTAAAGCGAGGAGTCGTACTAGGGACGGCCCCGGTTTTAACTACCCTGCCGTTATGCTGCCGAAATTTTGAATAATATTCATGTGTTAGAATTATTTTCATTTGTTGAAACTATATTCGTGTGTTGAATAGAAATTCATTCGTTGAATAGAAATTCATGTGTTGAACGACATTCATGTTTTGAAATAAATTGTTTTAACAATAAAAATCACATCTTTATTTTATATATACGAACTATAGAAAACATTCATGTGTGGAATAGAAATTCGTTGGTTGAATAGAAATTCATGTGTTGAATGGTATTCGTGTTTTTAAATAAATTGTTTTATAATAAAAATCATATTTTTATCACCTATATGAACTATATAAAATAGTCGTGTTTTGAAATAAATTGTTTTGCAATAAAAATCACATTTTAACTATATACATGAATCGTTAAAAATAGTGAAGTGTCGAAATAGATGTCTATTGGATAAAAATATCATTTGTATCGAATGTATGAAAGCATATGGTTTTGAAATCGAAGAATATATTATATTTGTATATATATATAAATATAATTAAAATAAATCGAATAACGAAGCTGCAGTTCGTGTTTTGAAACCGTGATTTCAAACGATCAGTGCGGGAGATCCGACCATCGGATTTTCCCGAAATCGAAACCGTTGGGTTCGCTTTGGAAATATCTTTCCAACGGCACCAACTTTGTGAAGATCCAACAGTTGGATTGTCTGGAATGTTTAATTAAAATCTGAAGAAGAACGGCGCCAGAATCGATTATGTTTATATATATAAATATAATTAAATTAAATCAAATAACGATGCTGCAGTTCGTATTTTGAAATCAAAACTTCAAACGATTGTACCGGGAGATCCGACCGTCGGATTTTCCCAAAACTAGAACTGTTGGATTCGTTTTGAAAAGATCTTTCTAATGATATAAATTTTGTGAAGATCCAACAGTTAGATTTTCAAATCAAATCTGAAGAAAAACAGCGCCACAGCCGCGTTATGGCCTGAAGCGTCGTTTGAATAAATTGGCTGTTTTTAAATAAATAAAAATAGCGATAAATCGTTATAAAATATTATAAACGATGTGGAACGTGAAATTTAGAAATTAACTAAAGGTTAGCTGAGTCGAATGGTTTCCTGGGTTTTGATCTGATGTTGGTTTCGGCCTTCGGGGTTAATATTTGGGAAATCGTTCTCTTACTGATTTACGGTTATTGACTGATGAATTGAAATGAGGCGTATGTTGTGTTTGTGTAACGACCCGGATTTCGCCCGACCCCAATCGTTCGCAAGATCGATCAAGACCGATCAAAACCCGCGTACGTTAACTTTGGGCATACAACACATCAGAACAACAACACAGACTTTTATAACATCAATAATATATGTTACATCAGAGTACAGAATATATCAGAGTACATCAATAAATAATACAGCGGAAGATACATTTACTATAAATTAAATACATTGCAGCGGAACTAATCTCAGCGGAAGGCCATCAATATTCTGGACCCAGCTTCAGACTTCAATCCAGGATCCTGCTTAACTATATCTGCAAAAAGCTACTCGACTGCCCGTGTGGAAAGAGGGCACCCGAGTTTGCAAAGTGAAACAAACTACAGGTCAGTCGTGGGACTGGTGTGAGAATTCGTAACTTAACCTATCTAATAAGTAGGCTAATCACAGGACCACGCCGCTAACGCGGAATGGGTTTACTCCATTGGATTTGCCAGTGCAAAAATAAAGTAAATCGTCAAATAACGCAATGCTTTTTTTAGAAAAATGAAACTATTATAAGACCCAGGTCCCATCACACAATGTAACGCACACCAGAGGATAGGGTTTTACCTTATAATGGTCAAAAGATGCTTAATACGTAAAAACGATATTATTATTAGTGTATATATATATATATTTAAAACATTTCAATATAAATGTATTAATCTTAGACGACATAGTATCCCATCCTACTATGTCGCCATATATAAGTTTACAATCAAAATCGTAATGTCGTATTGGAAATTGGTTTTCTGTCATGAATTCGAGGCTAGGGATCGTCCTCTTTCGATTCGAGACACTCTAACAAATGCCTCAGGATCACACCTATGGGCAACCCTTGGAACGGTTGGGCCGGTCCCCACCTAGCGGTAGTGGATTGGCAATTCCTGAACATACGTTTCCCGGTCCTTATGGACCTATAATATGACCACTTTCGGCCTATAAAAACCCGAGGTACCTCAATCCAAAATCCACATAGTAAAATGTCGGGCCGTGTCAAAGCCCAAACACCACTTCTAGCTAGAAAGAAACGTATGCACTCCCTACGGTCCATATCCCGTTTTTGACTCATACCGGGGTGTGAGGTTCGCGAAGTCACACTATACACAAAGCTATGCCTAAACAGGCTATGCTTTGTTCATCAACCACAAGGCCTGCTTTTCAACAAAGCCTTGATCATTTGCGTCTTAGCATGTCACATTGTCAGACCCTACCATATTATTGATCATCTACCAATATATATATATAACCTCTAAGCTCATACGTCTTAGAGAAGGGTGATAAGTAAAATATTACAAATTCTTTATCTTTTACAAATATTCCTTGGTTTAACATATACTTAATTAACAATCTATATTTTGAAAATATATATACTTTATATAAAAAGGATTTCTATTGTAAAAATATTCTTATTTAAAAGAACACCTGAATCGAAATGCGACTCAAACATTTACCATCTAATTTGGGTTACATGGATTTCACACACATCATCAAATCATCCATTTACATCCAAAGTGTAAATTCCACTGTGTAAGCGTTAAAATTAAATAATAACGCTCATCACAGCCGGTCGATCTAACGATCAACAAACAATTAAATATTGGGATTAGTGTATATAAATTTTCATCCCAACACCCGTGTGGAGTTTCAACCAACAAACAAATGATAAACTAATTTGTGCACTTGGGCGATGTGTGAAAATTATCGTCCCAATCACATACACAAGTCGGGTAACTTATGAATGGGAGTGTAATACACAATACATATAATGATGACTAGAAAATATATCTATTGCAATGAATGAATAAGCATAATAACTTTGTCCCTATTGACAAATTTCTATTTTGCTAATTTAGACTCTAAAAAGAAATGGTTATTTTGTTTTGGCAATTCTAATGAGGCAAAATGATAAATATTTTGATTTAACTCCTATCTTGACAAGTATATATCTTGCCAAACATATATATATATATATCTTTATATAAATTGCTTCAACTAATTCATTTTGACAAAAATAAATATTTCTGACAAAATGTAAAATTTGGTTTAACTAGTATAAATTGACTATAATGAATAATTATTTTTAACTAATGTAAATTAACAAAAATGAATGATTGGTTTTAACTAATATAAATTTACAAAAATGAATAATTTGTGTTTCAAATCTAATAAACATGCCAATGCTATATTTTGTTCTATTCTTTTAATTTAGACAAAATGAGTGTTTTTGTCTATCCTACTTTAATGATAAAAATGTGAATTTAGTTATTAAAAATGTAACTTTTAAGATCTATCCTTTATTTCAAACAATCTTTATTCATATCAAAATTATAAATCAAGAATATAATTTCCAATCTGATGATTTGTTTGCATTAATGAATTGCAACAAAGATGAACTTTATTTTAAGGTTTTATTTGTAACGAGGAATGCAAATAACAAATACAACTTTTATTTTTATTTAAAAGTATATTTGAGTGAATGTAAAAAGGAACCTCATTTCCAAAGTGTATTTACATTAGTGAATGTAAATAAAAGAAACAAGTTTTATTTAAAAGAGTATTTGCATTTATGAACACAAACAAAGAATAGTTTTGTTTATAAATTTTATTTACATTAGTGAATGTAAATAAGAGAACAAAATTTATTTTCAAAGTATAATTTAAACAAATTCTGTTAAATGTATAAAAGTGTGTACATTGGGGTTGGAAAATGTAGATAAATAAAATAGACTATAGTTTCATTGAATATTTACATTGATAAATGCAAATAAAAGAATAAACCTTAATTTTCAATGCATATATATTGATAAATGCAAACAAAGAAATAAACTTTATTTTCAATATATGTTTATATTTGCATTGGTGAATGCAAATGAATAATTTGTTTTCAATATACATTTTGCATTGGTAAATGCAAAAAAGAACAATTTCTATTTTCTATATATATGTATGCATGGTTGAATGTAAATAGAAGAACAAACTTTATTTTCAAAACATGTTTACATTTGCGAATGCAAATAAAAGAACAAAACTTTATTTCCAATATGTGTTTGCATTTGTGAATGCAAATGAAAGAACAAAACTTTATTTCCAATATGTGTTTGCATTTGTGAATGCAAATAAAAGAACAAAACTTTATTTCCAATATGTGTTTGCATTTGTGAATGCAAATAAAAGAACAAAACTTTATTTCCAATATGTGTTTGCATTTGTGAATGCAAATAAAAGAATAAATTTTATTTTTAATGTTTATTTACATTAGTAAATGCAAATAAAAGAATAAACTTGAATTTCAATGTATATTTACATTTGAAAATGCAAATAAAAGGACAGTTTTTATTTCAAAGTATATTTGCATTTGAAAATGCAAATAAAAGAACAATTTCTATTTTCAAAGAATATTTGCATTGTGAGATACAAATGAAAAGTGAACTTTTAATCTCTATATTTATTTTTATTGTAGAATGCAAAAAAAAAAAAAGTGTACTTTCATTTCCAACATTTTATTTACATGGTGGAATGCAAATAAAAAGTAAAACTTATATTTCTATGTAACATTTGCATTGTAAATGCAAATAAAAAGAATGATTTTATTTCTAAGTATATATTTGTGTTGAAACACAAATAAAAAGAATGACTTTATTTGCTATGCATATATTTGTGTTAAGAACACAATAGAAAGAATAGCTTTATTTACTATGTAATATTTGTGTTGAAAACACAAATAAAAAGAATAACTTTATTTCAATGTTCATATTTGTGATGAAGACACAAATAAAGGTGACTCCAATTCTATGATATATTTGTGTTGAATACACAAATGAAAAGAAGCAAATTAATTTCAATGTTAATATTTGTGTCGAGGGACAAATAAAAGAATGGTTCAATTTCTATGTTATTATTTGTGTTGAAAAACACAAATAAAAGAATGGTTCTTTTATTCAAAAGTAAAATGTACAAATAAAATGTATTGTTTGATCTTGTTCTTTCATTTAACAAAAACAATGTTAAACAAACATGCCTTTCCCAAATTCAGGTTTTTATTTACATATATAAAATGTAAATAAAAATATCATTTTAAATATTACAATTTACCAAAAATGTAAATAAAATAATCTCTTTTCAATCCTATGTTAAATCCTTTCTAACATTTTATTTTAACATAAAGAATATTTTATGTTTACCACTTTTCTAACTTTTTATTTTAACATAAAAAGAATATTAAATGTTTCCCATATTTTTCTATTAACAAAATGAATATTTTGTTTCCATACTTTTCTATTTAACAAAATGAAGATTTTGTTGTCGTCGCTTCTAACACAACAAATCATATATGTAGTATATTTGTTTGCCGTCAATTCTAACACAACAAATCATATATGTAGTATATTTGTTTGCCGTCAATTCTAACATAACAAATCATATATGTAGTATATTTGTTCGTTGTCAATTCTAACACAACAAATCATATAAGTGATATATTTGTTCGTTGTCAATTCTAACACAACAAATCATATATGTAGTATATTTGTTCGTTGTCAATTCTAACACAACAAATCATATATGTAGTATATTTGTTGATTTAATACAGATCTATTCATACAATAACAGATCCAAGCAAAACAGTACAAAACAATTCATCAAATCACAGACAAAAATTCACTACATCACAGTTCTGCATATATAACACACAAATAGACATTTAACAACAATACAACAATTTATTTAATTAATTAAATGTTAAAATCAGAAATTCTCACATTGATATGGCTGAAAATTCGACTATCTCAGAAT
This sequence comes from Allium sativum, assembly GCA_030737875.1. NCBI lineage: Eukaryota > Viridiplantae > Streptophyta > Magnoliopsida > Asparagales > Amaryllidaceae > Allium > Allium sativum. The sequence continues at coordinate 668,896,891 of CM060909.1, read as the reverse complement.
TAGCTCTGGTCTGTGCCATCGCGAAGATCTCGGAAAGACGAGTCCAACGCAACTTACGGTTCGTCAATCGGACCTCGTATGAGAGAGATATTGATTTTTAAAGTTTGTATAAATTAAATATTTAAATAATAAAATAATAATTAAAATACCCTTTCTTCCTCGTCGTATATCGTTTTCAGCCGAACCCATACCGCAAAACTAGGGCACGCCACCGCTCCGCCTACGGACCACCATCGCGCGTCACCACTTCGAAGCCTGCACCCTCCTCCACCTGCGCCGCCAATCCGAGCCAACTCGGTCCCACCATCACGCGGGAAAACGCCCCCGACCGCGCCGCCTTTAGGCTCGAAATCCGTGAAATCCATGAACCAAAAGCCGATTTTGACCGTATGGATCTGTAGATCTCTCCAAGAGCTTCGATTTGGTATATAATATGTTGAATTTCATTGAGCGGATCAAAAGTTATTGATGTTTGAATTCTGGAGCAATTCTGGCCATCGAACAGTAATGAACAGTGTCGGCCATGATATTAGGGTTTTGTTTTATATTATTTTAATATTTAAATCTCGTAATCCGTGTTTTAAAGTGGAAAATCCGGACTTTCTCCGAATTGGGCCTGCTTACTGTCGTTCTTAAGGTTTTGACACCTTCTGAACGCAATGTGATAGGTCCCGTGGCCCAATTCCGAAATCTGTATGATTTTTATTTAAAATTGCATTAAAAATTAATTAATTAAATATTGATCGTACATATAAATATGCCGGGGCCACATACGACCTCAGAAAATTCTAAAAAAAATAATTTTAGCTTTCCTATGACGATACGAATCCAACAAAATTATTTTCGTCGAATTCTGAGTCTGTTTGAAAAATGGCTATTTTTAAGGCATTTAAATTTAACTGTAAATAGTCAAAACACATTTTCTTTCGCCATGCTCACATATTAACTCGAAAAATTTTGAAAATTGAAACCTAGAAATAATTTTACATTCTGGTTCCAACAAAAGTGGTTTCGTCGAAAACGGAGGTCGTTTGAAAAATGATTATTTTCAAGGGCAATATATTTCATATTAAAAATACATTTTTAAACAAATAAATCCCGAAACTCAAAATATATAAGTGTTTACTATTTTTCAATGCAGAAACGTCATTCCGAACTCAATGGAAGTGGTTTCGAGTCGAAATTCCTTCATATGTGAAAAGTAGCCTTTTGGGCCATATATATTATATATATATAAATTCTACAGCGACCTTTCTAAAAATTGAATTGGCCATAACTTTTGATTTCCGCTATGAAATTTTAATTTTTCAGATTCGTTAGAAAGATATTTTTAAATAGATTCTAATATTTTTGGTCTCACTAAAATCCGTTAAATTCTGCATCCTGTATGGTCAGTCAAAGTTCAAGTTTGACTTTTCAAACTGCGTTATTTCTAATTCCCTTTTATATTTAAATTAAATTTATTCTTTCTAACTTCGATAAAAATAAATTCTGGCCACTATTATTTAAAATAAATCACTTTATATTTTCAAAATTAATTAAAATTTTCTAAAATAAAATTTTTAAATTAGTTTAGAATTTGTGGGTTGTTACAATCTCCCCCACTTAAAATCTTTTCGTCCTCGAAAAGGAAATGAAGCTAAAGTTGTTTATTTAACTAATTTAATTTTCAATCTTTAATTGTTTAATCATTTTATTAGTAGAATTCATATTCACACAACACAATCATCAATCAATTAGTTGATTAAATTTTCAGTAATATCTAACTTTTATATATTCTAAGTCATATTTTCTAAAATCGAATTATATATAATAACAAGTACGTTAATTATGAATTCTTCTTCACTCTGACTCATTCTAGGGCATTCCTAACCCCATCTCTAATGAGTATTCTCATTCTAGGATACTGCTGAACCTATCTCTAATGAGTATTCCTATTGGATATTACTAATCCAACCTCTGATGAGTCTACTGTTTAGTTCTAATGAGTTGTGCCCCAAAGATTTGAGCTAATCGAGCTCTGATACCAACTGTAACGACCCGGATTTCGCCCGAGCCCAATCGATCGCAAGATCGATCAAGACCGTTCAAAACCCGCATACGTTAACTTTGGGCATGCAACACATCAGAAAAACAACACAGACTTTTATAACATCAATAATAAATGTTACATCAGAGTACATAATATATCAGAGTACATCAATAAATAATACAGCGGAAGATACATTTAAAATAAATTAAATACATTGCAGCGGAACTAATCTCAACGGAATGCCATCAATATTCTGGACCCAGCTTCAGACTTCAATCCAGGATCCTGCTTAACTATATCTGCAAAAAGCTACTTGACTGCCCGTGTGGAAAGAGGGCACCCGAGTTTGCAAAGTGAAACAAACTACAGGTCAGTCGTGGGACTGGTGTGAGAATTCTTAACTTAACCTGTTTAATAAGTAGGCTAATCACAGGACCACGCCGCTAACGCGGAACGGGTTTACTCCATTGGATTTGCCAGTGCAAAAATAAAGTAAATCGTCAAATAACGCAATGCTTTTTTAGAAAAATGAAACCATTATAAGACCCAGGTCCCATCACACAATGTAACGCACACCAGAGGATAGGGTTTTACCTTATAATGGTCAAAAGATGCTTAATACGTAAAAACGATATTATTATTAGTGTATATATATATTTAAAACATTTCAATATAAATGTATTAATCTTAGACGGCATAGTACCCCATCCTACTATGTCGCCATATATAAGTTTACAATCAAAATCGTAATGTCGTATTGGAAATTGGTTTTCTGTCGTGAAATCGAGGCTAGGGATCGTCCTTTTCTGATTCGAGACACTCTAGCAAATGCCTCAGGATCACACCTATGGGCAACCCTTGGAACGGTTGGGCCGGTCCCCACCTAACGGTAGTGGATTTGCAATTCCTGAACATACGTTTCCCGGTCCTTATGGACCTATAATATGACCACTTTCGGCCTATAAAAACCCGAGGTACCTCAATCCAAAATCCACATAGTAAAATGTCGGGCCGTGTCAAAGCCCAAACACCACTTCTAGCTAGAAAGAAACGTATGCACTCCCTACGGTCCATATCCCGTTTTTGACTCATACCAGGGTGTGAGGTTCGCGAAGTCACGCTATACACAAAGCTATGCCTAAACAGGCTATGCTTTGTTCATCAACCACAAGGCCTGCTTTTCAACAAAGCCTTGATTATTTGCATCTTAGCATGTCACATTGTCAGACCCTACCATATTATTGATCATCTACCAATATATATAACCTCTAAGCTCATACGTCTTAGAGAAGGGTGATAAGTAAAGAATAAATTCTCCATCACCAAACAGAAATATATAACCAGTAGCGTTCAACAAATACAGTAGAAAGAAATACAATGTCAGACACGCAATCCATTTACAAGTCCGCTCTGGGTCTGAGCGAAACAACGTGTCTGTCGATCTCCAAATGCGTTTGGACGATCATTACTAAATACCTTGCCTTGGAAGGCCAATCCCAATTCAAGATACCAGTCATCATCACCCCAACGATGTGAAAACCTTCGGTCTTCAATCACCGTCTTCATCTTCGACTCTTGATCGTCGTGATGATTATTCAGAATGGGTTAAACCCGGTCTTTCTGAATAACTCGCGTATTTTGGGTTTTAAAAAGCAAATATTGGAAGATCACACATTACACCACATTCCAACTCCGAGTATTCTTTTAATAAGATATTCGTTTTAAAGGATTCTCATTAATTTTATCAAAGATAAACTCTAAAAATAAAATCTATACATCAATTTCCAAAATATGGAATTCCATAGAAATCAAATCAATACATAATCGATATAAATTTCTGTATCGGACTAATAATATAAATGGAATAACGGCAAAGCCTCTTAAATTCCATATATAATGTCGGTCTTCTTTTACAGAAGTCCATTTCGATGATTACCAATCGAATTTCCACTTAATTCCAATTTAATATATTAAATTGAAAAACTTGAGTTTTTAGAAAATGCCCTTTTTAAATCTATAAAATAGATTCATAGGTCCCGAGTAATAATTTCAATGTAAATTGGATTAAAGGACAAATGTCGTTTAAAACAACGTCCACGATAAATCCACTTCACACCTCAATTTATTTCATATCACAAAATATAATTGCAAATGCTAGTAATCTTTTAAAAACATATTTTTTAAATAATCATAAAAATATTCTTTATATAAAGACTCTAAATGAAAGGTATTCTTTATATTACAAATTCTTTATCTTTTACAAATATTCCTTGTTTTAACATATACTTAATTAACAATCTATATTTTGAAAATATATATACTTTATATAAAAAGGATTTCTAATGTAAAAATATTCTTATTTAAAATAACACCTGAATCGAAATGCGACTCAAACATTTACCATCTAATTTGGGTTACATGGATTTCACACACATCATCAAATCATCCATTTACATCCAAAGTGTAAATTCCACTGTGTAAGCGTTAAAATTAAATAATAACGCTCATCACAGCCTGTCGATCTAACGATCAACAGACAATTAAATATTGGGATTAGTGTATATAAATTTTCATCCCAACCCCCGTGCGGGGTTTCAACCAACAAACAAATGATAAACTAATTTGTGCACTCGGGCGATGTGTGAAAATTATCGTCCCAATCACATACACAAGTCAGGTAACTTGTGAATGGGAGTGTAATACACAATACATATAATGATGACTAGAAAATATCTCTATTGCAATGAATGAATAAGCATAATAACTTTGTCCCTATTGACAAATTTCTATTTTGCTAATTTAGACTCTAAACAGAAATGGTTATTTTGTTTTGGCAATTCTAATGAGGCAAAATGATAAATATTTTGATTTAACTCCTATCTTGACAAGTATATATCTTGCCAAACATATATATATATATATATATATATATATAAAAATTGCTTCAACTAATTCATTTTGACAAAAATAAATATTTCTGACAAAATGTAAAATTTGGTTTAACTAGTATAAATTGACTATAATGAATAATTATTTTTAACTAATGTAAATTAACAAAAATGAATTATTGGTTTTAACTAATATAAATTTACAAAAATGAATAATTTGTGTTTCAAATCTAATAAACATGCCAATGCTATATTTTGTTTTATTCTTTTAATTTAGACAAAATGAGTGTTTTTGTCTATCCTACTTTAATGATAAAAATGTGAATGTTTAGTTATTAAAATGTAACTTTTAATATCTATCCTTTATTTCAAACAATCTTTATTCATATCAAAATTATAAATCAAGAATATAATTTCCAATCTGATGATTTGTTTGCATTAATGAATTGCAACAAAGATGAACTTTATTTTAAGGTTTTATTTGTAACAAGGAATGCAAATAACAAATACAACTTTTATTTTTATTTAAAGTATATTTGAGTGAATGTAAAAAGGAACCTCATTTCCAAAGTGTATTTACATTAGTGAATGTAAATAAAAGAGACAAGTTTTATTTAAAAGAGTATAAACGCCCTCGACCGCGCCGCCTTTAGGCTCGAAATCCGTGAACCAAAACCTGATTTTGACCGTATGGATCTGTAGATCTCTCCAAGAGCTTCGATTTGGTATATAATATGTTGAATTTCATTGAGCGGATCAAAAGTTATTGATGTTTGAATTCTGGAGCAATTCTGGCCATCGAACAGTAATGAACAGTGTCGGCCATGATATTAGGGTTTTGTTTTATATTATTTTAATATTTAGATCTCGTAATCCGTGTTTTAAAGTGGAAAATCCGGACTTTCTCCGAATTGGGCCTGCTTACTGTCGTTCTTTAGGTTTTCACACCTTCTGAACGCAATGGGATAGGTCCCGTGGCCCAATTCCGAAATCTGTACGATTTTTATTTAAAATTGCATTAAAAATTAATTAATTAAATATTGACCGTACATATAAATATGTTGGGGCCACATACGACCTCAGAAAATTCAAAAAAAATATTTTTAGCTTTCCTATGATGATACGAATCCAGCAAAGTTATTTTCGTCGAATTCTGAGACTGTTTGAAAAATGGCTATTTTTAAGGCGTTTAAATTTAACTGTAAATAGTCAAAACACATTTTCTTTCGCCACGCTCACATATTAATTCGAAAAATTCTGAAAATTGAAACCTAGCAATAATTTGACATTCCGGTTCCAACAAAAGTGGTTTCTTAAAAAACGGAGGTCGTTTGAAAAATGACTATTTTCAAGGGCAATATATTTAATATTAAAAATACATTTTTAGACGAATAAATCCCGAAACTCAAAATATATAAGTGTTTACTATTTTTCAATGCAAAAACGTCATTCCGAACTCAATGGAAGTGGTTTCGAGTCGAAATTCCTTCATATGTGAAAAGTAGCCTTTTGGGCCATATATATTATATATATAAATTCTACAGCAACCTTTCTAAAAATTGAATTGGCCATAACTTTTGATTTCCGCTATGAAATTTTAATTTTTCAGATTCGTTAGAAAGATATTTTTAAATAGATTCTAATATTTTTGGTCTCACTAAAATCCATTAAATTCTGCATCCTGTATGGTCAGTCAAAGTTCAAGTTTGACTTTTCAAACTACTGCGTTATTTCTAATTCCCTTTTATATTTAAATTAAATTTATTCGTTCTAACTTCGATAAAAATAAATTCTAGCCATTATTATTTAAAATAAATCACTTTATATTTTCAAAATTCATTAAAATTTTCTAAAATAAAAATTTTAAATTGGTTCAGAATTTGCGGGTTGTTACACTTTGTGTAGCACTTTTTATTATATACGCGAGTTGCTCAGAAAGACCGAGTTTATCCCATTCTGAACAACTGAATCGACTATGAGAAGTCGAAGATGAAGAGGATGGTTGAAGACCGGAGATCTTCACCTCGGTTGGATGGTAACTGATGTCTTGATTGGGAGGTATCCCGAAATATGGATAATGAGTGGTGATCGTCCAGACGTACGTGGAGATCAATGGGTATGCAAGGTATATAGTGCCTCCGGTTTCATTCCGACCCAGAACGGACTTGTAAATGGACTGTTTGTCTGACATTGGATTTCATTCTGTGTGATTGATAGCCATCAGTTGCATGGTGTGAATTGCCTGTGTGGCATGCTAAGATGTAGTGATCTTCTATTGAAAAGAAAAGTCTTGTGATTGATGATCAAAGCACCGCCTGTGTGGCGTAGCTTTGTGTATAACGTGAATTCGCAAGCCTCACACCCCGGTATGAACCAGAAACGGGAGAGGACCTCAGGGAGGGCATGCGTTTCCTTCTAGCTAGAGGTGGTGTCGGCGCTTAAACAGGATGACATTGTTATTATTTTCACCTATGTGGTTGTTGCTGTTGCAAGGCGCCTCAGATATATCGGTCAATCCGGGATCGATGGAGTCATTCGTTGGCTCATTTACGCCCCAAAGGGTGGGGAAACGCAATGTTCAGGCATTTTATTCCACATCGATGGATCGGCCCTGACGATCCAAGGGTCACTCGAGCTCTGATCCTGAGACTCGGGCTAGACCATCTTGAAGTCGGTAAGGACTATCTTTTGCCTTAGTTCATGACGGAAATCCAATTTCTAAATACGTGACTGTGCGGTTTTGATTGTATACCTATATATGGCGACATGATATATGGTACCCATGCTGTCTATGATTGATACTTATGATTTGAAATTGTTTTTGAAACATATAAACACTAGTAATAATATCGAATTCTTTTGTTTTATTCGTATCAAGCATATTTTGGCCATTATAAGGTAAAACTCTATCCTCCGGTTTGCGTTGCATTGTGTGATGGGAACTGAGTCTTATAATGGCTTCATTTTTATAAAAATCATTGCGATGTTTTAAAAGATTTACTTGTTGTAAAGCACTGGCAATCCAATGGAGTAAACCCGTTCCGCGAAAGTGGCGTGGTCCAGTGATTAGCCGAATTATATAATGTGTTAAGTAGATTTCTCAAACCAGTCCCATGACTGACTCGTGGTTTGTTTCACTTGCAAACTCGGGTGCCCTTATTTCTACACGGGAAGCCTTGTATTCAAGTTTTAGCAGGCTCTTTCTGGATAGCTGGAGCTGAAGATGGATTCTATCATTTATCTCTTTTTATGTTGTTCAGCTCCTATTGTACATATTATGTTTGTTTTCCGCTGTAGACATTTATGTATAGCTGAACTGTATTTGTACTAAGTATGATCCTGTATACTGCGTAACTCTGATGATTATGTTTATCCAGTGTATTATTTGTACATTATCTGGTGTATTTATTTAATTCTGTTCTGCTATTTTCTGTTATGTGTTATATTCCGAAGATTACCCTTGCCACCGTCAGTACGGGGTTTGGGGTCGTCACAAAGCGCCCACGGTTTTGATTGTATACTATATATGTGGAGCGTGAGATGCAAGTGTTCCGCTAGATTGTTATCTGTTTGTATTTAGACACTATTATAATATCAGAATAAGTTATGATTTCAAAAATGTTTTGGGTTATAGTACGGTAAAAACCATCTGTGTTATGTGTGGGCTGGTCTTACTATTATCCTTTTATTTCAAAAAGGATTTTCCAAAGTTAAACAAGTTGTTGTGCTGTGAATTTATCACGGAAAGTATTCCAGACTGACCCGGTGAATTTTGCTTTGCTTCAAAAGTGCCCGGGTCAGAATGAGTATGTTTCCAGGTTAGGTTTCGCTTAGAGTTTCAGGAGCTGAAAGCAGAAGCCTTCACCGCTAGTTATATAAAGTTATCTCCGCTGTGACAGTTATATGTTGTACTCTGACGATTGGTATGTATATATAGTTCTTTTGTATAAAGAAATTTGATATTATATTTTATTCGTTCCGCTGTGAGATTCAGATATGATGTTCTTCTTCTTTCTTCTATTCTAATATTCTTTCTTTCTTTCTTCATCACTTAATTTCTTTCTATTAACAATCTGGGATTCGACACTTGGGTTTTTGGGCAAGTAATACAGGTCTATGTGTTATCGTCAAAATTTAAACATCGAATTTTCCCCCCGGGTCGTTACAGTGAGCTTCAGTTGGATAAATGGAGAAGACGCAACTGTTTGTTGCAGTTTTAAAGTGGGCTTTTGGGTTGGAGTTTTTGGGCTGTTAAGAAAAAAGAAAACAAAAAATGGGTCGTATGCTATTCGAACAGCAGAGATGGAGGAACGGATGCTTTTGGGAAGAAGAAACTTATACTGGAAGAGTAGGCTTGGATTTTTAGTTTGGGACGTGGTCTACGAAAGGGCTATGGGCCAGCATTTATGAAAAAATATAAAAATATAAAAGCGAAAGTGGCATATGTGTGTAGACGAAAAATGAACGTGAAGGGGTGGTATGATGAAGTGCATTTGAAGACTGTATAGCATGATAAGGAAAAAGGTAAGTGGCCTGGTAACCCTATAAATTAATCATGCCTAATGATATTCTTAATTATGCCGAATAATAGAACTATGCCTAGGCCAACTTACACTAACGTGTTACATAAAATCTATATATGTATAACGTAGGAAGGGAATTTAGAGATAACATATATATTTATGTTTAGTGTTATTAATTTAAATTAGTGAATACCGCATTAAATTTATAACATCGTCATACAGTGACGGGATTGACTGAAACAAGGGACGATGGAGCCATTCTGACAAACATAACATTTGGGAGCTGGGTTGGACAGAGTTGGAAACAACCAGAGTTTTAATTTAATTAAACATCCGTTTAATTGAATTAAAAACGAACTGTTTCAGCGAGATAATTAAACCAAGGTGAGTTAAACTCACTCAGTTCTCCCACTTATATTTTTATAAGTCGGGTTTTAGTGTTTGCATGCTATGATTGCTAATTGTTCGTTGATTTGATGATTGTTCGAATTTATTTAAATTAAACAGTTGTTTAATTTAAATGAAATGACATCTTTATTTTTAACAATTATTTCCAAACAAGCTAAATTACCTTGTTGGTTACGTTCATAACAATATAAACATATTAAATTAAATGGGGTGCTTGAATTATTATTGTTAATTGACCGTGATCAGTTAGTTTTATTATTCGTGTTTATTATCGTATTTAATTGATTGTTTATTTGAGGTAACTATTTGAATGCAGGGAAGGACAGATTGGAGGAATCCAACTGGGTTCCTCGAATTTATTGTTTATTTTCATATGATCATTATATGAACTATTGAACCCATGTGATTGGATTATTGAATTGGTTATTGATGTTTAAACCCAATTTCAACATTTATTTGGTTATTAACCAATGGGTGGTATTGGTTAAGGAATTTATAGCAGATGACCAAAATACAAACTGTTTTATAGAGATTGATTTACCATCAGGTGAATCGATAGAAATGAAGTTATGAAATTTATTTTATAACTGAATAAAGATTTTTAAATATATTATTCTAATTGAAGTTTATAAAAAGGAAATAAACCAACCACATATATATATATTGTTTATTTTAACCACAAATCACCATTTTTGCACCAAAATTGTAACGGAAGGGGTTTTTGACTCCGGAAATCAACACAAAACTGCCGTGTTGACTATTCAGACATTGGAAATTCCTGTTCATTAATAGAAAGAAGTTAGAGTGTGATAATAGATAAGATAGAAAAATTAGAATAGAAGAAGAAGAAGATCACCACAGAACAGAATCAGAGTAATACGAACCCCACAGCGGAACGAATAAAATATAATATATAACATAACCTTGCAATAAAACAATATATATATATATAGAATAACATTATCAGAGTACAACACTTGCACACAGCGGAAATAACAATAGCTATATAATCCTGAAGCTTTCTGCTTCAAGCTCATCCAAGTATATCTGTAAAAACCTGAACTACTTGACTGACCGTACAAATTTGGGCACCCAAGAGTTTAGGGAAAACAAAACAAAATAAACTCTGGGTCAGTCATAAGATTGGTGTGAGTAAACTCAAATCATTTGGTTTAACTTTGAAAAATCCCTTTTCAAACAAAAAGATAATCGTAAGATCAATCCACACATAAACATGGACGGTTTTTACCTTACGATAATCCAAAACAGTTTTGGAAATCAATACTTTTCTGATATTATAATAGTGTCTAATCACAAGTAATTAATAATCTAGCAGAACGCTTGCATCTCATGTTCCACATATATAGTATACAAGCAAAACCGTGGGCGCTTATTGGAGATTGGATTCCGACTATGACAAGGTATGAGACCACCTGCCGATAGTGTATCTCTAGAGACGAATACACTGGGTTCAACAAGAACGTCTTCCAACCCGGCCCACACATGACCGACCTCTCATTTCTCTTGAGTGTATCAAATGTATATCACCAATGGTTGGAAGCTACCAACCGTTTCCCGAAAAGGGACAGCATCGATAATAGATAAAAGAATGAAATAGATTTTCTCTAGATAGGTGATATACACCATAATGGGAGCGATCCACCTAGCCATGTTGCCTGCCCGATTTCTGTCATTTCCTGGTTGATGAAGCTTGAGGTCACTGCGTATCTTTTAGAAAGCCTGCCCACCATTCACTTTGAATGCCACATCGTCATACCCACCAAATCACAAATTGATTTCCACAAAAATACCACGGGTATAAAGCTAAGAGAAACGGATTCCTCTATCACCAAACGTAAGTACGTTTGAAGAGATCAACTTACGCGATCTGTTAGATATACTTTGGCAGACATTCGTCCATTTACGTTTGTCCTGGGACCGGACAAACCGAAGGAACTATTATATAAACAGGATAGCCCTTGCATAACTCCGTCTTCACTTATTTCCATCATATTTGATTGCAACGCTAACGTCCATACAGAGTGGTTTTCAGATAATGAATCTGATCCCAGTCTCTCCATATTGACAACGGAAAAATGGTCAAAAACTTCGATAGTCGGTGATTTAACTATCAAAGAAAAATAGGTGTACAAACAACGATATTATTTCCAAATGGAAATTCTATCGATCAATCAACATTCAACATTTATCTCTTTAGATTGAATTATCATTAATTTATCCATTCTCCCATATCTATATATTCGTAAATTCTTATTTTTTTAATTTAGAAATTATACTTTATTAACATTTTGAAACATTTCCATATTTGCTCACATTCCTTATTTTCTATATTAGAAAACATTTCTAGTTCGTATTTGGAAAACATTTCCAAACTCCTTTCATTTGATTTAAACTGATGTTTAAACATAACGTCGCTATGCGAACTTGAACCATTACCCTCACTAACTAGATTCACTTAACCAATCTTCACTATTGAACCTTAACCATTCCTTAGTTAAAAATAAAGTCAATCAAGTTGGGGTATAATTACCTCTCAAACCTTAACTGAACAACATTCCTAACCTCGAAATAGATGAAGTCCAACTTGTAAATCTTTAACAACTTCCTTACGAACTCTCGGATTTTATTTACGAATCCACTTCTTTTATAGAAATCATTTGATTTTAACAATAGTGTTATAATCCCCTGCCTTTAAAATATAATAATTTAAATATAACTTTTATTTATTAATTTGAATAATTAACCCAACAACTAATTTATAAATAAATATTCTCGATTTGAAAGCGGAAAGTATATAGTACTTCCCTAAATTTGATATAATCGAATTTCAACTTACAATTCCCTCTCGAATAATCTCTATTCGATAACTCTTCTTGAATAACTATACTCGATTATCTCTCTTCGAATAAATTATATTCGATAATTCTCCCGAATAACTACATTGGATAGCCCTTTCTTTTAAATAACCTATATTCGATTATCTCTCTTCTTCGAGTAACTTCTATTCGATTAACGATCTTCTTCGAATAACCTATATTCGATTATCTCTTCTTTACGGATTTTATTTAATCCTTTTTACACTTCGAATATCGAAATGGATTTCATCGTTCCCTTTTTAAAACAACTCCGAATTTCCCATTTTACATTCATTGTTGAATTTACCATCTCAATTATCCACTGACAATTATATTTTAGTTCATTTATAAACTTTATTTATAAATCACAACACTTGTTTCATTTTTAAACAAGTTCTTTATTTCTTAACCATTCGGAATTTCATTACTGTTTGAATTCCTGTTACAAAAACCTAATTTCCTTTACACATGTTTTTATTTTCAAAATCTTTGCTTATTTCATTATTCACATCGAATGTGAATAATGTTTTCTTTGTATAATCTATTCAGTTTGATTTCATATTTAAAACAATATCTCATTTTCAATTTCTATTTATATTTCTATTTACAGAATTATTTGTACAAAATCTCCTTTTAACTTCTAACGCTTTAATTCTCATTTAAATATCCCTTTACAAATGCCGAATTCATATTGCATAAAATATCGGTGTTAAAACCCATTTCTACTTCTCTATATAAGTTCGACTTATATATTTCATTTATCAAAGATAAATATTTTTGTTTAATTTATAAAATATTATTTATAAATTAATCTTCTCAATCTATCGGTTAGAATAGATTCTATTTAAATCTTTGCTTTAAATCCATATCATGTTATACCCGTGTGCGAAGCACGGGTCTAAACCTTTCAAATGTAAAATTCTCCTTTTATACAATTCTAGTCACTTTTCTAGTATTTCCTTTTATAATCTATTTATTTACAAAATAAACCCCTTTTTCATAATTCTATTTATCTATAAAATATTTTCTTTTTATATAAAATCCATTGATTTTATAAGTAATTCCTTTTATAATCTAACTATTTCTTTTCTATTTATTTAACACATATTTCCTCTTTCTATTCTAATATCCTTTTTCAGTTCTATTTGTAAATGGTTTACAAATATTTCTTTTTCAATTCTATTTGTAAATGTTTTTCCAAATATTTCCCTTCAATCCAATCTATTTGATTTACAAATAAATATTCCTTTTTAATCTATTTATTTTCTAAATAAATGGTTTTCTTTTTATAAAATCTTTGATTTTATAAATATTTCTTTTTTAATGTAACATTGAAAATTTCCTTTTCTAACATTCCAGTATTCCCTATGGTATTTAACGTACCATATAACAATGATCGGCATCATTCAACCATACAAAATCAACAACAGATTTCATATCAGATCATATAACACAATATAAAAAAAACAGTAGAATAAATGTTGAGGAACCCAGTTGGGTCCCTCCGACCTGTTTCCCTGCATCCACAGATGTTAATCAACATAAATAACATGAATGTGGAGTATTCTGATAAACAGAATTAATATTCGATTAACGATATATATATATATATATATATATATATATATATATATCGTTATCTAAATTTTCAGTCAATTAACTAGCAGTTCAACCAAACAGCTAATACACAGAAAACAACCATCATTTATAAATTCTAAAAATATTTTATAAAAATATAAATTGAGTAAAGTTAGTGAGATTTACTCACATTGGACGGTCATCGTTAAAAACGATTATCGGTCATTGATTTGATTCAGGCATTTAATTTCACCATAAATTCAAACGAGCTCCAATTCATTCCCGGTCCATTCCATGGTGTAGCCGCCGTCCATATGATCCTAATGGTTCCAGTTTTGTCCAATTCTGATACAGTATGATGAAGTTATTCCATTCACAAGTTAGTACACTATTTAAAATTAAATAAAACATGAATTATTTACTTTTGGGCTTAACTTAACTTTCCCCGACCCATTACTATTCAGACCCATCCCCTACAGTATTCATCCTCCCCAATTGAAATGCTCCGCTCTCCAGTACCATATTCATGGCCAACCCGACGTCTACTTCATCCTCAACCGCTCTTTTTCCTTCCACTTAAAAGTCTCACAAAAAATACCATAATTTCTCTTGTCAAAATCTCTTCGATCTCATACCATACAAATCAAACTCGCACCAACAACCATAATCGCGTCACCCAGGTCTTGGAGCACTGCTATAGGAGTCGTGCGACACCTTCCCCCTCGGATCCTCACCAAACATTGCATACAAACCCTATCTTCCATGCTAGATCCAAAAACAATCACCAAAACAAACATCAAAGCGTCTAATTCACAAATCGATCAACCCTAACCCATAAGAACTCTTGCTGTATATATTTCGCCATCGGAAATCTTCACCGAACCCCTCCAGAGCTACACCAAATCGAAGAGGACGACACAGGGATCATGGATATACAAGTATCATGATTTATAGGAATTTATATTAATTTTTATTCATTTTCAAAGGTGAATCATTTACTGTAGAGGAAAAATTTTGTGGCGGCTCAATTGTCTGTTGACTTAGGAGGAAAGAATTAGGGTTAAGGGATTGGTAGTGTATTTATAGGAAATATAAAATATCTTTTTTAATTGAATATTTTATTTTAAGCAAGCGCAGTTTGTATTCATCCTCTAAAATTCCTGTGACTACATACGATACCCAAAAATCATGAAATTGGACATGCAGCTACAGTTCGACATTGCGGACCCAACGAAACTGGTTTCGTCGAATTCCGACTTCGTTTGCTCACACAGCGTATTTTTAACCGTCAAAATACTGACTGTTTTTCACATTAAAATCGCCCACGGCCACATACTGACTTCAAAAATCACGAAACTTGACATATAACAATAATTTAATATTGCGGATCCAACAAAATTAGTTTCGTCAAATTTCGACTTTGTTTGCAAAACTGGCTATTTTTAAAGCTCTAATTAACCCTTTTAAATTTATAAAGATATTTAAAAACAATTAAATTAAATAAAAATAATATAATATTATCGTATATATTCACACTAGAATATCATACAGCTCCACCGGGATTTATAACTTGATATTTCATTTTCGCAATTATATCGATATTCAAATTTATATTGAAATTCCTTTTATAATATAAATATATATTTATAAATTTCAAAGGAATTCCATAGCGACTTTTCTAAAATTTGATTTGAACATATATCAAAATCTACACGATGAAATCCCGATTTTTTTCTTCCATTAGAAAAATATACTTTACCAGCTCCGAACGTTTCTTGTTTCATAGAAATCCAAGTTAAAACGGACCATGTATATTCAGTTGAAGTTCAAATCGCCAAATAGCGAACTGCCACGCCATTTCGAGCTCGATTTTAATTATAATATAATTATACATTCAAATTGCCATTCAAATAATATATTTGTTATTCTAATTCAATTCTAAACTGAATTAAATATCATAAATGATCCAATTCACACCATTTTGTGAATTCCACTATTTCTGACTATTTCAGAAATTTAATACATTATTATATTATTTATTTTAATTAAATATTCAATATTATTTAATTCTGGTCATTTTAAATAACTGAACCATTATTTAAATAATTAAATAAATTATTTATATACCGCAAAAATACGGGTCGTTACATTCTTCCCCCTTAAAATAATTTCGTCCTCGAAATTGCTAAGGTAGAGAGCAAACCCTATTGACTAGTACAAATTCATTTGTTTAATTATCAACCTTATTTTCAACTGAACCAATTTAATTTCAATAAAAATATTAATTAATTCTTATCAACGATAATTTTCTAAAATCCTGAAAATTTTCTAACACTCTAAATTTCCGGAAAATTTCGCTAGCACCTCCTTTGTACAGGTCAATAGTTCAAACCCCAACTCGCCTCTTTAGGCCTTCTCCAATCCAAAAGAAAATTAAACAGCCAAGCGGCTTGCCAAATGTAACAACCCGGAAATTCTGAGCCAATTTAAATTTTTTATTTTGGCAATTTTAACGAATTTCGAATATTTAAAATGAATTATTTTAAATAATAGCGACGAGAAATCTATTTTTGAATAGAATTAGAACGTATATATTTATTCGAATCGTCGTTAGAATACAATTTTTTTTTTAAATATAAAAGGAATAAAAAATGGCGCGGTAGTTCGAAAATTCGATTTTAAACTTCAAATGAGTGTACATGATTCAAAATAAACCAGATTTTAGCGAAACCAAGAATATTTGAATCTAATTGAGAATATCTTTCCAACAAATCCGAAAAATCAAAATTTCATAGTGGGAATCAAAAGTTATGTCCAGTTGAAAATTCAAAATAGTCGCTATGGAATTCCGGCTCTTAAAAATGGGAATTTTACAAACGTCCTCGGTTTTTGACAAAACCACTTCTGTTGGATCCGTGATGCCTAGTTATTGTTAGATTCCAAAATTCGTAATTTTTCGAATCAATATGTGAGTGTGGCAAAGGAAAACGCATTTGACCAGTTTCAGTTGATTTTAATCGACTGGAAAATGGCCGTTTTCAAATTGTGTTGGAATTTGATGAAATTAGTTTTGTTAGGACGGTATCGTCAATACGAAGCTAGAAAATATTTTTCGGGAATTTTTCTAGTTAGTATGTGGCCCAGGTAAATTGAAATGTGCATTCAAATTCAATATATAGATTTATATTTTTGTTTTGATGAAAACTGATCGAGATAGTCGAATCAGCCCGCGATACCTATCCCATTGTGTTCGGAATGGGGGTAATTAGCTATGGACGACGGTCAGTGGGTTCGATTTCGAGTTCAAAATTAAAAGTTGCTTTTTGAAATTAAATAATTAAATATATATATATATATATTAATATACTCTTCCCCTCCCCCCTTTATCACCATTCAGCCCCCGTTTACTTTTTCTAAAATAAAAAAAAGGGAAGAGGAAGGAGGAGCCGTCGCTCCTTCGATCAGGGCGCCGCCGCGCCTCCTGGCGTGCCGCCATCGGAGCGAGAGCCCCCATTTTCTTCCCCGATCCTCCTCCTCCCCCTCTTCTAAATCGCGCGCCTCCCCCTTCAGTAACCACCACCGCCACCCTTCCTGACCTCGCCGCCGACCCGCCGTCGACCCGCCGCCACATCCGACGATCCTGACCCCCTACGCACCCCCAACAACCTCCCGCGAGCGCTGACAGCCCTCCCCCACACCTGAATTCAACTGTGAGTTTCTTTTTCTTCTTTTTTAGTTCTTTTTTATTACTTCATTTTATCTTATTTTCTTTTATTTAATTTATCTATGAAGGCTTTGATTTCATACGTAAAAAGATTAGCTTTTTGTTTAAAAAAGAAAGATTGGATTTTTATATGCGATATTAGCAAAGAAAGATTTGATTTTTTTATATGCAATATTAGCAAAGAAAGGTTGGATTTTTAATGAAGTAAAGATTTGATTTTTAGCGAAGTAAAAATATAATCTTTATTAAAGAAGAGCGATATAAAAATATAATTTTTTTATGAAGTTAGCATGATAAAAATATAAATTTTATATAGTAGAGATTATAAAAATATGATTTTTATATCATAGGAAGAATAAAAATATGATTTTTATTAGTGTAGAGTAATAAAAATATGAATTTTATTATATTACTAGCGAGACAAAAACAGAATTTTTATCTATATAATAGTGGTATAAAAATAGAATTTTTATCTATATAGTAGTGGTATAAAAAATTGAATTTATATATATAGTAGTGGTATAAAAATAGAATTTTTATCTATATAGTAGCGGTATAAAAATAATTTTTTTATATAATAACTACAATATAAAAATGTGATTTTTATATATGTGGTGACCACGGACAATGAAATTGACAAAAGGAGAGCACGACGAAGATTCCTACATATGAAGAGTCGTGGTGTATTGGTTTAGCTAGTCGGTGAGAACTTCTCACTTTAAATTTCATTTTCTAGTTAAAATATATATCAGGATGCAGACGGTGCTTAGCAGCACCCGACACCCATCATCCACAGACCATGGACGACTTGTATGCTTGTTTGATGTGTTGTGTAGTTTGTTTGTGATGTTGATGTGAAATGGATAATAAAACGTTGATGTGTGAAATAAAATATTTTATTGTTAAAAAATATAATTTTTAACGTGTGTGTGAATAAAATAAATATTCATTTACAAACCGGATGGTTTGTTTATGTACACCTATTTGAAGGATATTGATTGGAACGATAAATTTTACACATCGCCCAACTACACAAATAATATTCAATGTTTGTGGATTGAAACCCCACACGGGTGTTGGGATGATATTTGACGTACACTAATCCCAATTGTTTAGTGGTATGTCGATCGTTTGATTGACAGACTGTATAAGCGTTAATTATTTATATTTAATGCTTATGAGGTTGTGTGGTGCACTCTGGATGATGGTTGATTATCTATCGTTGTTATTATATACATGTGTTGTATGGAATCCATATAATTAACATTATACGGTAATTGATTGGGCCTCATTCCGATTGGGAAAATAAATAATATTATAAAATAAAGATTCATGTGTTGAATAGAATAAATAGTCAAGTGTTGATGATGCTCATGTGTTGAAAGAAAAATATATATTAGTGTGTTGAAAATATTCATGTGTTGAAAGTATTCATGTGTTGAGTAAATATTTAAACAACAATAAAATTTACATCTTTATCATAATTTTTATAAAATATATTAAATAACATAAATAGTCATGTGTTGACGATGCTCATGTGTTGAAAGAAAAATATATATTCATATGTTGAAGAAAATATTCAATTGTTGAATAGAATAACGAAGTTATTAAAATATATAAAGCCGTGTTGATTAGAGATGCGCCATTTTGACGCAAACGATATTTATATCGATTATATTCGTTTTTATAATAAATATAGAAAAGGAAGTGATTTCAAAATATAACGTTTCGAAAATATTATCATTTGTATATCGATGATGTGGAATATTCAATTTTGATTCGAAATTGAATATGAAGTTGAAATCGTTTCGAAAACGAATTTAAAACGATTTATAAAATATGTTTTGAATTGAAATCAACGAAATATAATATATATATATATTATATATGTTAAATGGCCCGAATAGAACGCGCCGCGCTGCGGTAGTTCGTGAATTTCGACCATTGACTTCGAAGACGTTACGGGAGATCCGACCGTCGGATTCTCCTGAAACCGGAACGTTGGGTTCGTATCGAAAAGAGCTTTCCAATGAATATTAGAAATTTGAAATTTAATGGTTGGATTTGGAATTATGTCCAAATCAAATTTGGAAAAGGTTGCTGTAAGTGCAGTTCGGTGGCCGTTATTGAAAACCAATTGTACGGGCTTGATAAAATTATTAAAAATATTAATAATTTGTGTAAAATCATAATATATGAATTGGAAAGAACTGGGATGAAAAATCCCATATTTGAAAAGATAAAAATAGATTTTTACCGAAATGAACTTGTTTTAAAAATAATCAGAATTTCCAATACGTGAATTGGAGTGGATTTGAATCGAAATTATCTTTGGAATTTTTCGATGTTGGGTTTCGTGATTATACAGATATGGTTGTGGAAATTTGAAAGCTATATTTTATATAGTTATTTCTAATACGATATTTGTTGGTTTCAGAATTTGATATTGAATATAAGCCGGTATATTTTCTATTCAGAGCCTTGTATTTAATATCAAATGGGATTTTGGGTTCGTCGTGGATGGTGTCTCAAATAACACTGTTCTTGAACCCAGTTTAGAAAATAATAAATCTTTTAATTAAGATTTAGTGAAATCGTCCAATTAATTAGTATTTAATTGTAATTGAATTTAAGTTGGTTTTTGGGTTTATCGTGGGCGGTGTTTTGAATAACACCTGTTCTTTAACCCGATTAACAATGAGAAGTGATTTTTTTGGTTTATTGTGAACTGTGTTTTAGATGACATTGGTTCTTTAACCCAGTTAAAGACAGGATATTGATTTTTGGGAAGATTAAAATTAAGTGGAGTTTTAATGAATCTGTAATTAGATTGAAATGTGAATTGATAATTTAAATTATCAAATTTGGAAAGTGATCGAAAATGGGATATCACCAGTTTTGCTCCAGAGCGATAGTTAAATCATTAATTAGATTTGAACGTGAAATGGTAATTAATTTTACCGGTAACACCGTGGTGTTAGATATTGAGTATTACCAGTTTTGCTCCATGGGATGAATAGGTTGGGATTGGGAAATAAAATAAATAATTACTTCGGTGTGGTTCGCTAATCCCGACTAGTTTGGAAAACCGTAACATGGTTTGAAATGATATCCAAAGAAATATTAAAGAATAAATTTGAAAGAATTTATTTTTGATAAAATTAATGGGAACCTTTCCCTAAGAATGTGGAAATTTGAATAAAAGAATATTCTGAATTGGAATGAGGCGTATGTTGTGTTTGTGTAACACGTGTTTATTATATATGCGGGTTATTCGGAAAGGCCGGGTTTTTACCCATTCTGAATAACTGATTCGACGATATGTCGAAGATGAAGACGGTGGTTGAAGACCGGAAGTCTTCACATCGTTTGGATGATTATTGACCATCTTGATTGGGCTGTACACCTAAGAGGAGGGAATCAGTTGGTGATCATCCACATGTACTTGGAGATCGACGGATATGCGAGGAAAGTGCCTCCGGTTTCGTTCAGACCCAGAACGAACTTATAAATGGACTGTATGTCTGACATTGGATTTTATTCTGTGTTGATTGATCTTTATTAAATATACATTTGTTTGGCAACGGAGAATTTATTCTCTTGCTTAACGCCCTTCTCTGAGACGTACGAGCTCAGAGGTTGTATATCGATGGACATCAGTCGCATGGAGTGAATTGCCTATGTGGCATGCCTAAGTGGCAGATGATCAAGGCTTCTGTTGAAAAGCAAAGTCTTGTGGTTGATGATCAAAGCATGGACTGTGTGGCATAGCTTTGTGTATAACGTGAATTCGCGAGCCTTACACCTCGGTATGAGTCAAAAACGGGATACAGACCGTTGGGAGAACACGACGTTTCTTTCTAGCTATGGGTGAAGTCAGTGACCTACCAGCCCTGACATTTATATACTTTTTACCTGTGTAGTTGTTGGAATGCGAGGCGCCTCGAATATATGGTTGATAACTGGCACTATGTGAGCCGACGTACAGACCATTATATAGGTCCTATAGGACCGGGAAATGTGTGTTCAGGAATGACTAATCCTCAAAAGTAAGAGAGGACCGGCCCAACCGATTCCAAGGATCGCTGTGTGTGGTCCTGAGACATTTGCTAAAGTGTCTCGAACGGAGAGGGGCTTGCCCCTTGCCTCGACTCAAGATGGAATCCAATTTCCAATACGTGATAATTCGATTTTATTTGTAGAACCTAGTATGGCGACATAGTAGATGGTAGTTATGCCGCCTATGATTGATACTTATGATTGAAATTGTTTTGACACTATACACTTATAGTAATATCAAAATAATGTGTTTTAAACGTATCAAGCATTCTTTGGCTATTATAAGGGAAAACCCTATCCTACGGCTTGCGTTGCATTGTGTGATGGGACCTGGGTCTTATAATAGCTTCATTTTTCTTTTTTTAGCATTGCGCTGTTTGTTTTATGCACTAGTATTCTTGGGAGGAAACCCGTTCCGTGTTATACGGCGTGGTCCCTTGATTTACCTAACTTTAAAATAAATATTAATAACTGTTTTAGTTCTCACACTAGTCACCTGATTGACCTGGAGTTTATTGTTTTAACCTAAACTCTGGTTGCCCCTATTTTCCACACGGCACCTAGTAGTTTTGGTTTTGCAGATTTATATTCACAGGATCCTGATTTACAGCTGGAACGATGCTCAGAAAGCTCTGTATCCGTGTATTACTTTCAGTTGTGTTTTGTATTGTTTTTCTGCTGCTATGTAATTTATTGTAATCTCTGATATTTATCGAATGTGTAATATTTATTCATACTCTACATATTCTTGTATTTGATGGGATTGTTGTAATTAACAATGAAATGTTCTTCTGTTTGTGGTCCGATGTGTGTTGTTCTCAATGCAATCCGTGTTTTCCTTACCGGGGAAGTTACGGGTTATCACAGTGGTATCAGAGCTTCGGTTTACAGAGCTCGAGAACAAGACACATTAGAACCATACGAAAGAATTCATTATATATTTGATTAGTAATATCCAATGAGAATGGTTCGTTAGAGATGAGATCAGTAGTATCCTAGAACGAGTGTGAAGAGTATGTTTTAAGGAAAAAAAGTAAAATTGAAAACAAATTTTGTTTTGAAAGTAAAATTCAAGTATACGTATTTGAATATTTTATTTGTATTGAATTTGGACAATCCAATATATAAGGATTTTGCATATACGCGTCATGAACGTATATTCGAAGTTTTAATATACTGGATAGATATAGATTCGCACTCTAGTCGCCCGGAGATGATTCTACCGATGACGTACGGCATCAGTAGTTTATGTTCGAGTTTCGAAGGTGGGATTTCTATATATTTCCATTAGACTGGTGTGAGAAAAAAAAACTAGATAGGTTTATTGTTGTGATTTGGCATCAAAAACATGATTTTTTGTATATGAATCAAATTATGAATTTGAAACGTTAATCCATTAATTGATTGATGGTTATGTTGTATGATTATTATTTTGATTAATTAAAATTTTGAACCATTATGACAAATTGAACCGAATATTGAACTGTATTGAAAAATGATTACAAATGCATGCATATACATGTACTTACATTAAACTGGTCATAGCAAGGAGGCTAGAGCAGAAGAATAAAATTGTTTGCCCGACAAATAGGTACATGTTTACAAATTTATTGGGTTTGGATGATTTTATGAGCCGATTGGCTAGCTGCTTGGCTGTTTCTTTTTCTTTTTGGATTGATGAGGGCCATGAGAGGCTATTTGAAATATCCCGAAGTCCCCTGTGCAGGGGAGGTTATGGCGAAATTTTTTGAAAATTTAGGGTGTTAGCCAAATTTTTGAAAATTTTGAAAAGTTCTTAGAAACTGAAAAGTTGAAGAACTTAAGTCGTAGTGAAAATAATGAGGGTTGAGTTGATTAGTTAAACAACTTTCAGCTTCGTTCCTTTTCGGGGATAAAAAGTTTTAAGTGGGGGAGATTGTAATAACCCGGAAATTCTGAGCCGATTTAAATTTTTTATTTTGGCAATTTTAACGAATTTCGAATATTTAAAACAAATTATTTTAAATAATAGCGATGAGAAATCTACCTTTGAATAGAATTAGAACGTATATATTTATTCGAATCGTCATTAGAATATAAATAATTTATTTTAAATATAAAAGAAATAGAAAATGGCGCGGTAGTTCGAAAATTTGATTTTAAACTTCAAATGAGTGTACAGGATTCAAAATAAACCGGATTTTAGCGGAACCAAGAATATTTGAATCTAATTGAGAATATCTTTCCAACAAATCCGAAAAATCAAAATTTCATAGCGGGAATCAAAAGTTATGTCCAATTGAAAATTCAGAATAGTCGCTATGGAATTCTGGCCCATAAAAATGGGAATTTTGCAAACGTCCTCGGTTTTCGATGAAACCACTTTTGTTGGATCCGTGATGCCTAGTTATTGTTAGATTCCAAAATTCGTAATTTTTCGAATTGAGCGTGGCAAAGGAAAACGCGTTTGACAAGTTTCAGTTGATTTTAATCGACTGGAAAATAGCCGTTTTTCAAATGGTCTCGGAATTTGACGAAATTAGTTTTGTTAGGACCGTATCGTCAATACGAAGCTAGAAAATATTTTTCGGGAATTTTTCTAGTTAGTATGTGACCCCGGTAAATTGAAATGTGCGTTCAAATTCAATATATAGATTTATATTTTGGTTTTGACGAAAACTAATCGAGACAGTCGAATCAGCCCGCGATACCTATCCCATTGTGTTCGGAATAGGGGTAATTAGCTATGGATGATAGTCAGTGGGTTCGATTTCGAGTTCGAAATTAAAAGTTGCTTTTTGAAAATAAATAAATAAATATACATATATATATATTAATATACTCTCCCCCCCCCTTTATCACCGTTCAGCCCCCGTTTACTTTTTCTAAAATAAAAAAAAAGGAAGAGGAAGGAGGAGCCGTCGCTCCTCCGATCAGGGCGCCGCCGCGCCTCCTGGCGCGCCGCCATTGGAGCGAGAGCCCCATTTTCTTCCCCGATCCTCCTCCTCCCCCTCTTCTAAATCGCGCGCCTCCCCCTTCAGTAACCGCCGCCGCCACCCTCCCTGACCTCGCCACCGACCCGCCACCACATCCGACGCTCCTGACCCCCTGCGCACCCCTAACCACCTCCCGCGAGCGCTGACAGCCCTCCCCCACGTCTGAATTCAACTGTGAGCTTCTTTTTCTTTTTTTTAGTTCTTTTTTTTACTTCATTTTATCTTATTTTCTTTTATTTAATTTATCTATGAAGGCTTTGATTTCATATGTAAAAAGAATAGCTTTTTGTTTAAGAAAGAAAGATTGGATTTTTATATGCGATATTAGCAAAGAAAGATTTGACTTTTTTTATATGCGATATTAGCAAAGAAAGGTTGGATTTTTAATGAAGTAAAGATTTGATTTTTAGCGAAGTAAAGATTTGATTTTTATTGGAAGAAAAGCGATATAAAAAAAAATTATGAAGTTAGCGTGATAAAAATATAAATTTTATATAATAGAGATTATAAAAATATGATTTTTATCTCATAGGAAGAATAAAA
Organism: Allium sativum; assembly: GCA_030737875.1. NCBI lineage: Eukaryota > Viridiplantae > Streptophyta > Magnoliopsida > Asparagales > Amaryllidaceae > Allium > Allium sativum. The sequence continues at coordinate 668,871,285 of CM060909.1, read as the reverse complement.
ATATGATTTTTATTTGTGTAGAGTAATAAAAATATGATTTTTATTATATTACTATCGAGATAAAAATAGAATTTTTATCTATATAGTAGTGGTATAAAAATAGAATTTTTATCTATATAGTAGTGGTATAAAAATAGAAATTTTTTATATATATAGTAGTGGTATAAAAATAGAATTTTTATCTATATAGTGGCGGTATAAAAATAGAATTTTTATATACATAACTACAATATAAAAATGTGATTTTTATATATGTAGTGACTACGGACAATGAAATTGACAAAAGGAGAGCACGACGAAGATTCCTACATATGAAGAGTCGCGGTGTATTGGTTTAGCTAGTCGGTGAGAACTTCTCACTTTAAATTTCATTTTCTAGTTAAAATATATACCAAGATGCAGATGGAGCTTAGCAGCACCCGACACCCATTGTCCACAGACCATGGACGACTTGTATGCTTGTTTGATGTGTTGTGAAGTTTGTTTGTGATGTTGATGTGAAATGGATAACAAAACGTTGATGTGTGAAATAAAATATTTTATCATTAAAAATATAATATTTAACGTGTGTGTGAATAAAATAAATATTAATTTACAAACTGGACGGTTTGTTTATGTACACCTATTTGAAGGATATTGATTGGAACGATAAATTTTACACATCGCCCAACTGCACAAATAATATTCAATGTTTGTGGATTGAAACCCCACACGGGTGTTGGGATGATATTTGACGTACACTAATCCCAATTGTTTAGTGGTATGTTGATCATTTGATTGACAGACTGTGTAAGCATTAATTATTTATATTTAATGCTTATGCAGTTGTGTGGTGCACTCTGGATGATGGTTGATTATCTATCGTTGCTATTATATACATGTGTTGTATGGAATCCATATAATTAACATTATATGGTAATTGATTGGGCCTCATTCCAATTGGGAAAATAAAGAATATTATAAAATAAAGATTCGTGTGTTGAATAATAAATAGTCATGTGTTGACGATGCTCATGTGTTGAGAATATTCATATGTTGAAAGAAAAATATATATTCGTGTGTTGAAAATATTCATGTGTTGAAAGTATTCATGTGTTGAGTAAATATTTAAACAACAATAAAATTTACATCTTTATCATAATTTTTATAAAATATATTAAATAACATAAATAGTCATGTGTTGACGATGTTAATGTGTTGAGAATATTCATGTGTTGAAAGAAAAATATATATTCATGTGTTGAAGAAAATATTCAATTGTTGAATAGAATAACGAAGTTATTGAAATATATAAAGACGTGTTGATTAGAGATGCGCCATTTTGACGCAAACGATATTTATATCGATTATATTCGTTTTTATAATGAACATAGAAAAGGAAGTGATTTCAAAATATAACGTTTCGAAATATTATCATTTGTATATCGATGATGTGGAATATTCAATTTAGATTTGAAATTGAATATGAAGTTGAAATCGTTTCGATAACGAATTTAAAACGATTTATAAAATACGTTTTGAATTGAAATCGACGAAATATATATAGTATATATAATAAATAGCCTGAATAGAACGCGCCGCGCTGCGACATTCATGAATTTCGACCAGTGACTTCGAATTGACGTTACGGGAGATTCGACTGTCGGATTCTCTTGAAACAGAAACCTTGGGTTCGTATCGAAAAGAGCTTTCCAATGAATATTAGAAATTTGAAATCTAACGGTTGGATTTGGAATTATGTCCAAATCAAATTTGGAAAAGGTCGTTGTAAGTGCAGCTCGGTGGCCGTTATTGAAAACCGACTGTACGGGCCTTGATAAAATTATTAAAAATATTAATAATTTGTGTAATATCGTAAAAGAACTAGGATGAAAAATCCCATATTTGAAAAGATAAAATAGATTTTTACCGAAATGAACTAGTTTTGAACTAGATTTGAAGTGGTTTTAAAAATAATCAGAATTTCCAATACGTGAATTAGAGTGGATTTGAATCGAAATTATATTTTGAATATTTCGATGTAGGGTTTCGTGATTATACAGATATGGTTATGGAAATTTGAAAGATGTATTTTATATCGTTATTTCCAATACGATATTTGTTGGTTTCAGAATTTGATATTGAATATAAGCCGGTATATTTTCTATTCAGAGCCTTGTATTTAATATCAAATGGGATTTTGGGTTCGTCGTGGATGATGTCATGAATAACACTGTTCTAGAACCCTGTTTAGAAAAGAATAAATCTTTTAATTAAGATTTAGTGAAATTGTCCAGTTAATTAGTATTTAATTGGAATTGAATTTAAATTGGTTTTTGGGTTTATCGTGGGCGGTGTTTTGAATAACACCTGTTCTTTAACCCGATTTACAATGGGAAGTGATTTTTTGGTTTATCGTGAACCATGTTTTAGATGACATTGGTTCTTTAACCCAGTTAAAGACAGTATATTGATTTTTGGGAAGATTAAAACTAAGTGGAGTTTTAATGAATCTGTAATTAGATTGAAATGTGAATTGATAATTTAAATTATCAAATTTGGAAAGTGATCGAAAATGTGGTATCACTAGTTTTGCTCCAGAGTGATAGTTAAATCTTTAATTAGATTTGAACATGAAATGGTAATTAATTTTACCGATAACACCGTGGTGTTAGATATGGAGTATTACCAGTTTTGCTCCATGGGATGAATAGGTTGGGATTGGGAAATAAAATAAATAATTACTTCGGTGTGGTTCGCTAATCCCGACTAGTTTGGAAAACCTTAACATGGTTTGAAATGATATCCATAGTAAGATTAAAGAATAAATTTGAAAGAATTTATCTTTGATAAAATTAGTGGGAACCTTTCCCTAAGAATGTGAAAATTTGAATAAAAGAATATTCTGAATTGGAATGAGGCGTATGTTGTGTTTGTGTAACACGTGTTTATTATATACACGGGTTATTCGGAATGGCCGGGTTTATACCCATTCTGAATAACCGATTCGACGATATGTCGAAGATGAAGACGGTGGTTGAAGACCGGAAGTCTTCACATCGTTTGGATGATTATTGACCATCTTGATTGGGCTGTACACCCAAGAGGAGGGAATCAGTTGGTGATCGTACAGACGTACTTGGAGATCGATGGATATGCGAGGAAAGTGCCTCCGGTTTCGTTCAGACCCAGAACGAACTTGTAAATGGACTGTGTGTCTGACATTGGATTTTATTCTGTGTTGATTGATCTCTATTAAATATACATCTGTTTGGCGGTGGAGAATTTATTCTCTTGCTTAACGCCCTTCTCTGAGAAGTACGAGCTCAGAGGTTGTACATCGATGGACATCAGTCGCATGGAGTGAATTGCCTGTGTGGCATGCCTAAGTGGCAGATGATCAAGGCTTCTATTGAAAAGCAAAGTCATGTGGTTGATGATCAAAGCACGGCCTGTGTGGCATAGCTTTGTGTATAACGTGAATTCGCGAGCCTCACACCTCGGTATGAGTCAAAAACGGGATACGGACCGTTGGGAGAACACGACGTTTCTTTCTAGCTATGGGTGATGTCAGTGACCTGCTATCCCAGACATTTATATACTTTTTACCTGTGTGGTTGTTGGAATGCGAGGCGCCTCGAATATATGGTCGATAACTGGCACTATGTGAGCCGACGTACATACCATTATATAGGTCCTATAGGACCGGGAAACGTGTGTTCAGGAATGACTAATCCTCAAAAGTAAGAGAGGACCGACCAAACCGATTCCAAGGATCGCTGTGTGTGGTCCTGAGACATTTGCTAGAGTGTCTCAAACGGAGAGGAGCTTGCCCCCTCATGATGGAATCCAATTTCCAATACGTGATAATTCGGTTTTATTTGTAGAACCTAGTATGGCGACATAGTAGATGGTAGCTATGCCGCCTATGATTGATACTTATGAATGAAATTGTTTTGACACTATACACTTATAGTAATATCAAAATAATGTGTTTTAAACGTATCAAGCATTCTTTGGCTATTATAAGGGAAAACTCTATCCTACGGCTTGCGTTGCATTATGTGATGGGACCTGGGTCTTATAATAGCTTCATTTTTCTTTATTTAACATTGCGCTGTTTGTTTTATGCACTGGTATTCTTGGGAGGAAACCCGTTCCGTGTTATACGGCGTGGTCCCTTGATTTACCTAACTTTAAAATAAAGATTAATAACTGTTTTAGTTCTCACACCAGTCACATGACTGACCTGGAGTTTATTATTTTAACCTAAACTCTGGGTGCCCTTATTTTCCACACGTGCAGCTAGTAGTTTTTGTTTTGCAGATTTATATTCACAGGATCCTGATTTACAGTTGGAACGATGCTCGGAAAGCTCTGTATTCGGATATTACTTTCAGTTGTGTTTTGTATTGTTTTTCCGCTGCTATGTAATTTATTGTAATCTCTGATATTTATCGAATGTGTAGTATTTATTCATACTCTGCATATTCTTTTATCTGATGGGATTGTTGTAATTAACAATGAAATGTTCTTCTGTTTGTGGTCCGATGTGTGTTGTTCTCAATGCAATATGTACTTTCCTTACCGGGGAAGTTACGGGTTATCACACCAAATCGGCCCATAAATCGCCAAATCCATAAAAATAAACGTGTATCTTTTTGTCAGGCATATCATTAAATCCTTTCATTCTGCTGCCAATTCAGCATATACCAAAGTCATCCCAATCAATCTCCAATTATCTGTTCTCAAATCCAATCATCCTATTTTCAAACCAAATCTCATTCTCAATCTCAAATTCCATTACCAATTTCAACTCTTACTTACTTGTCCAATATACTTACACAAATTCATAACTCACAAACCCAACTTTATTAGATATCGTTCTATTTCAATTCAATTTCCCCTTACTGGTTTTAATTCAATTTCAATTTGCTTTCGCCAATTTTCTTTAAATTTGTTTTAATTCAAACAGTCTCTTTCTGGGAGTTTTTAAACAGCTTAGCTCTTTCAAAAATTAAATATTCCTTTTTAGGATTCAAAACAACTTGTTTTTTTTAAAACAATTTAACACAATTTCTTTGGTAGTATCCGTCACTTACAACTCGAAAATGAACACTGATGTTGTGGCCAGCATCATCAACGTTATTTCCCAGCTATCGAAGTGAGTTCAATACTATATCACTTCCAAAACCATATCTAAACACTTCCATTTGAAATTCATTTCAAAATACCATTTACAATGCTTTAAAACAATTTAAAATCTCCCAGGATCTTAAAATTCTCTTATACTTAACTCAAATCCACTTACAAACACTTCTCCTAGTTTTCAGAATTTTAATTCCAATTCTGATTCTAAATTCAGATTTAGTTCATCTTATTTCATATATTATATTCATATGAATTCTGATTGGTTATTTACATAACCATTCCAATTTATAGTCTCATTCAATTATAACTACAACCAATATATCCTATATATATTATAATAATTCCAATATAAATTCTTTATATTAGAATATAATTTGGGTAAATTATTCCATTTACTCTCTTTCAAAACATATCGTGTCAACCCATCGTATTCGAGCGTTTATAAACTCCTACCGATACAGTGGATCAAACTGATCGATCAGAATTCATAAACATCTCAACCAATAAATCTCCAAAATATAAAATCATTTTTTTATAAAATCTACAAATACGTTCACTCGTATATAAACTTTCAATTCAATCTAGGGCATTACTAACCCTATCTCTACTGAGTCACGCCACAGAGCCAAGGTAATCACTTAACCTTCAGCTCTGATGCCACCGTAACGAACAGGGGTTTTCGACTCCGAAAATCAACACAAAACTGCTGTGTTGACTATTCAGACATCGGAAATTCCTGATCATTAATAGAAAGAAGTTAGAGGGTGAGAATAGATAAGATAGAAAATTAGAATAGAAGAAGAAGAAGATCACCACAGAATAGAATCAGAGTAATACGAACCTCACAGCGGAACGAATAAAATATAATATATAACATAACCTTCCAATAAAACAATATATATATATAATAACATTATCAGAGTACAACACTTACACACAGCGGAAATAACAATAGCTATATAATCCTGAAGCCTCATACTTCAAGCTCCTCCAAGTATATCTGTAAAGACCTGAACTACTTGACTTCCCGTACAAATTTGGGCACCCAAGAGTTTAGGGAAAACAAAACAAAATAAACTATGGGTCAGTCATGGGACTGATGTGAGTAAACTCAAATCATTTGGTTTAACTTTGAAAAATCCCTTTTCAAATGAAAAGATAATTGTAAGACCAATCCACACATAAACATGGACGGTTTTTACCTTATGATAATCCAAAACAGTTTTGGAAATCAATATTTTTCTGATATTATAATAGTGTCTAATCACAAGTAATTAACAATCTAACAGAACACTTGCATCTCACGTTCCATATATATAGTATACAAACAGAACCGTGGGCGCTTATTGGAGATTGGATTCCGATTATGACAAGGTATGGGACCACCTGCCGATAGTGTATCTCTAGAGACGAATACACTGGGTTCAACAAGAGCGTCATGCAACCCGACCCACATATGACCGACCATTCATTTTACTTGAGTGTATCGAATGTGTATCACTAACGGTTGGGAGCTACCCACCGTTTCCCGAAAAGAGACAGCATCGATAACAGATAAAAGAATGAAATGATTTTCTCTAGATAGGTGATATACACCCCAATGGGAGCGACCCACCTAGCCATGCTGCCTGCCTGATTTCTGTCATTTCCTGATTGATGAGGCTTGAGGTCATTGCGTATCATTTGGAACAGCTGCCCACCATTCACTTTGAATGCCACATCGTCATACCCGCCAAAACACAAAATGATTTCCCCAAAAATACCATGGGTATAAAGCTAAGAGAAACGAATTCCTCCGTCACCAAACATAAGTACGTTTGAAGAGATCAACTTATGCCATCTGTTAGATATACTGTCAAACATTCGTCCATTCACGTTTGTCCTGGGACTGGACAAACCGAAGGCACTATTCTGTAAACAGGATAGCCCTTGCATAACTCCGTCTTCACTTATTTCCATCCTATTTGATCACAACGCTAACGTCCATACAAAGTGGTTTTTAGATAATGAATCTGATCCCGGTTTCTCCGTATTGGCGATGGAAAAATGGTCAAAAACTTCGATAGTCGGTGATTTAACTATCAAAGAAAAATAGGTGTACAAACAACGATATTATTTCTAAATGGAAATTCTATCGATCAATCAACATTCAACATTTATCTCTTTAGATTGAATTATCATTAATTTATCCATTCTCCCATATCTATATATTCGTAAATTCTTATTTTTTTATTTAGAAATTATACTTTATTAACATTTGGAAACATTTCCATATTTGCTCACATTCCTTATTTTCTATATTAGAAAACATTTCTAGTTCTTATTTGGAAAATATTTCCAAACTCCTTTCATTTGATTTAAACCGATGTTTAAACATAACGTTGCTATGCGAACTTGAACCATTATCCTCACTAACTAGATTCACTTAACCAACCTTCACTATTGAACCTTAACCATTCCTTAGTTAAAAACGAAGTCAATCAAGTTGGGGTATAATTACCTCTCAGACCTTAACTGAACAACATTCCTAACCTCGAAATAGATAAAGTTCAACTTGTAAATCTTTAACAACTTCCTTATGAACTCTCGGATTCTATTTACGAATCCACTTCTTTTACAGAAATCATTTGATTTTAACAATAGTGTTATAATCCCCTGCCTTTGAAATATAATAACTTAAATATAACTTTTATTTATTAATTTGAATAATTAACTCCACAACTAATTTATAAATAAATAATCTCGATTTGAAAGCGGAAAGTATATAGAACTTCCCTAAATTTGACATAATCGAATTTCAACTTACAATTCCCTCTCGAATAATCTCTATTTGATAACTCTTCTCGAATAACTATACTTGATTATCTCTCTTCAAATAAACTGTAACGACCCAGAAATTTCGACAACTAGAATATGAGATTTATTAGAAATTTAAAAATCGAATATATTGTTTTGTTTATGGATTGAATTCAAAATTTAATTTAAAATAAAATGTCATTGGCGTTAAACAAATTTGAGATTTTATTTGTGAAAAATTAGCCTGGAAATGTGTGTACTCGTGTATATAAAAGATTTAGTTTAACATTTCAAATTTAGGATGAAAACAAAGTTGTGTGGACAAACGAGATAAAAACGGTGAACCGACGAACAATTTAAGATTTAAAACAACGTCGTATATAGACGAAGTCAGACTGATTTTTATTGGATTCGTAACGCGACGACAAAAAGATACGCATGATTTTTTGTTACGTTTGAAGATTTTGTTTGCAGTACGGAATCAGAACGGTACGTGGTTATTCGTAGTACAGTTTAACTGCGTTATTAGCTACCCTAAATAAAACCTCCCTCGGTTAATATTCAGCGCACCATCGTTATCAAGCAGACCTACGGTGATACACACAGCTATCCTATTCCTATTTGATGGAACGTCGTTCTTATCTACACTTTCTCTTCTATAAAAATCATCGCTCTTCCTATTTTCCTTCAGCCGAGGAAAAAATCACCTCTTCTTTTCTCATTTCAATGGCGGCAGCCCTAAAATTTGATCCTCTTCCCAAATAAAGTCGTTTCCTTTTAATGGTCGAAGCCATCTCCCTCCTCTTCCAACTAAATCGCCATCGGCTTTCCCCTAACCCAAATTGAAATCATCCCCAAATTCGAAGCCCTAGATCAGAACCGCAGCCTTTACTCAACTAAGCGTCATCATCTCGTCGATGCTTGCTTCTCCAAATCGTGGCTTCAAAGAACATCGACCCTCGAATCAAAGCCGCTGCTCCAATATCCATCACTGCGCCTTCTTGCTGTAGCGTTCAAGGTGAGCATCGCTCACGATTGATTAATCATTGATTCAAGTTATTAACCTCAGTAATTAACTAAATACGATAGTTAATCTTTGAATGTTTAAACCGCTTGTCATGTTCATTTTGGTTGCTGTGTCAATTGCTGGAAATATTAAGTCGGTACGTTTTATGATTTCAGAACCTGACTGTGTTTAACCTTCGGTAATTGGCATGCTTTACCCTAAACTATGTCGTACCGGACAATTGGAATACCCTATTGATAGTTAGAAATCTGGAAAACAGCCGAGTTGCAGTCATGTAGTTTACAATGGCCACGAGCACTATCATTTGGTACATGATTCTTTTTAGTTACATTTGCTGAAAACACTCAGTATGCACTTTGAAACCATTTATATATGAATGTTGTTAGTTGATCCATACAAGTTATATGTCCCCTTACGATCGCATGAACCTGTATGTAATATGCATATGTTGAAAGTCTGAACCCATTTGTATTATGATCAATATGCACTTAAGTTGGCACCTTGAACCCATTGTTAATATTAATTCGAACCAAAGAACTGGGATATACACGTTGTTGTATATCATTGAACCTGTATGTGTGAAAACCTGAGGGTATATTTTGCTGTTAGTATCACATGCTGCTTGCTCTACAAACAAAGTGAGTTCACTATTGAGTTGTTGGTTAGTTCATCATTCCCTTTAAACAAATGACCTGCTTATGTAATATACTAACATGATATTCTACTGTAACTTCAATGACCTGCTTATGTAATACATCTTACTGAAATAACATGATATAGTATAAGGGAATGATGGCCTCATGTTGAGATAAATTGCTCGCAACTTAACTGCAAACAATTTGGTTTGCTAAAATTTAACTTTAACATGCCTTCTTTGCAAACTAAATAATGCAGAACAGAGGTGATTAAAAGGGTGGAATGTTATATATTGTATGGAAATGGTTGATAAAAATTCAACTGTTTATAAACGGTGAAGGGGACCAAATCTTATATGAATAAGTGTTTACTGTACATACCTGACTGCCAGTTTATAACTTTGTTCGTGTAACCGACTTGTACACCAATTGTAGGTGCCAGTTCCTTGCATTTATTAGCGGAAATTGCTAGTATGCAGGCACATATATATACCAGTATATATATATATGTGTACATGTATTCTATGCGGACTGATATAATTAGGTCGAAAAATGGGGTGCCATATATTCATGACCTGCCGTGCGTTAGCATTGTAATCCCCTGAATACACATCTTTGTCTTGTTTACCCAAGGCAAGTCTAAACCTTGTTGTGTACCCTTGAATACTGACGTGAGTATATGGCTGTGTAAAATTACACTACTGTAACCTGTTTAAATTCCATGTTTCGTCATCACCAATTACCAAGGCATGGTTCTATTATTTCCTTCGAACTGTTTGAGTTATACACCGTACATCTTTGCACCCATGTATTGTTAACATGCATTCATTTGTATTTATTGTCATGGTTTTTAAGGATGCCTTGCTGCCTTGTTAGAGAAAGGCGGAAATACACCTATGACTGGTTCTTGTTTATTTGCTACAACCGACAGACCCTTTGTTTTGTGACTAAGAAGTAAAACCTGCTATATATATTCTTACATGATTAAGTATTTTTATAATAAACCTATGTATATATTTCACTTGGTTAATAACTTGCCACGTTAAAACACTCTTGGCGGTTTTTCCTTGAAAAGCAGCTCAATACCTTGTTGTATAAAAGTTGGTTAGGCATATTGTTTATTTCCCTATGAGGTCACCTTATTGCCGCACATATAGTGTGTTATATTTAGAAAATCCGGAAATGGTTATAGGATATGATCGTGCCATGCTCATGAAACTTGAAATGCGTTGCATATATAATTACATGGATCCATTATTCGCCATGTTGCACTTTTCTTAAAACCTTAAATGCACAAATTCATTGCCTTAAGTGTCAACCTGAGGGGTGGCAAACCCTGTAAAAGTATAAATATAAATGTTATTTTTATCATACTTTATGAGTTGCTGAACACAATTATCTGGTTCATGCATATTTCATGCTAATTTGATCATGCATGTTGATTGGGTATTTTTGTGATCTACCATGTTCGAATTGCTTGTATGGGGTTTTTTACCATTTGACTAATGTTGCACTTTTGAGTATATACCGCTTTTTGAATTAAAAGTGTCCTTACATTATTGTGCACATATTCCATAGCTGTTTATGTGTTAATCCTGTTATGCCACGCCATCTATATATATATACATGTATATGTATGTATGTTGCTCTTGTCGTGTACCTTGTGATTTTGGTTTATGGGATGTTGAGGCAGTGCACACGTGTACCTGTGCACGTGTGTACGTGCAGACTTCCGTAACCGTTTATCCTTGAAATAAAAAAAAAGGGATAAGTACAGATAATATATTTGATGTTAGGATGAACTATTATATTTCAGTTTCTATTGAAGTTAATTTACTTGAACTATGATTAATCCTGACTCGAGTATTTTTATGTTTTACATGGGATGCACGAGTCAGACCCTGAGCGTTACAGATTTAAAGATTTCAGCTTCGGAATTGGAGATGGGCGAAGCTGGGGATTTCGATAGCGGCGCACTCTGAAGATTTATACAGTAAAGATTTTCTTATATTCAATGCATATTTTATATTCCGCTGTAGAAAATCCTTGTATTCAAAAATCATGTTTTATAAATGAAAGTTTTATTTTTACTGTGTTATTTATTATTCTGTATTCTCTGTGTTGATTCTGTTTCTACACTTTGTAAGCTAAATACGCTCCGTCAGTTTGGACGTTTCAAGTTGGTTTAACCACCAATTTGAAGCGGTCAAATTGGCGGGACGTTACATAAACTATATTCGATAATTCTTCCGAATAACTACATTAGATAACCCTTTCATTCGTATAACCTATATTCGATTATCTCTCTTCTTCGAGTAACATCTATTCGATTAACGATCTTCTTCAAATAACTTATATTCGATTATCTCTTCTTTACAGATTTTATTTAATCCTTTTTACATTTCGAATATCGAAATGGATTTCATCGTTCCCTTTTTAAAACAACTCCGAATTTCCCATTTTACATTCATTGTTGAATTTGCCATTTCAATTATCCACTGACAATTATATTTTAGTTCATTTATAAACTTTGTTTATAAATCACAACACTTGTTTCATTTTTAAACAAGTTCTTTATTTCTTAACCATTCAGAATTTCATTACTGTTTGAATTCCTGTTTCAAAAACCCAATTTCCTTTACACATGTTTTTATTTTCAAAATCTTTGCTTATTTCATTATTCACATCGAATGTGAATAATGTTTTCTTTGTATAATCTATTCAGTTTGATTTCATATTTAAAACAATATCTCATTTTCAATTTCTATTTATTTTTCTATTTATAGAATTATTTGTACAAAATCTCCTTTTAACTTCTAACGCTTAAAATCTCATTTAAATATCCCTTTACAAATGTCTAATTCATATTCCATAAAATATCGGTGTTAAAATCCATTTCTACTTCTCTATATAAGTTCGACTTATATATTTCATTTATCAAAGATAAATATTTTTATTTAATTTATAAAATATTATTTATAAATTAATCTTCTCAATTTATCGGTTAGAATAGATTCTATTTAAATCTTTGCTTTAAATCCATATCATATTATACCCGTGTGCGAAGCACGAGTCTAAACCTTTCAAATGTAAAATTCTCCTTTTATACAATTCTAGTCACTTTTCAAGTATTTCCTTTTATAATCTATTTATTTACAAAATAAATCCCTTTTTCATAATTCTATTTATGTATAAAATATTTTCTTTTTATATAAAATCCATTGATTTTATAAGTAATTCCTTTTATAATCTAACTATTTCTTTTCTATTTATTTAACACATATTTCCTCTTTCTATTCTATTTATTTTCCAAATAAATATCCTTTTTAAATTTTATTTGTAAATGGTTTACAAATATTTCTTTTTCAATTCTATTTGTAAATGATTTTCCAAATATTTCCCTTAAATCCTATCTATTTGATTTACAAATAAATATTCCTTTTTAATCTATTTATTTTCTAAATAAATGGTTTTCTTTTTATAAAATCTTTGATTTTATAAATATTTCTTTTTCAATATAACATTGAAAGATTCCTTTTCTAACATTCCAGTATTCCCTATGGTATTTAACGTATCATATAACAATGATCGGCATCATTCAATCATACAAAATCAACAACAAATTTCATATCACATTATATAACACAATATATATAAAAAACAGTAGAATAAATGTTGGGGAACCCAGTTGGGTTCCTCCGACCTGTTTCCCTGCATTCACAGATGTTAATCAACATAAATAACATGAATGTGAAGTATTCTGATAAACAGAATTAATATTCGATTAACGATATATATATATATATATCGTTATCTAAATTTTCAACCAATTAACTAGCAGTTCAACCAAACAGCCAACACACAGAAAACAACCATCATTTATAAATTCTAAAAATATTTTATAAAAATATAAATTGAGTAGAGTTAGTGAGATTTACCCACATTGTACGGTCATCATTAAAAACGGTTATCGGTCATTGATTTGATTCAGGCGTTTAATTTCACCATAAATTCAAACGAGCTCCAATTCATTCCCGGTCAGTTCCATGTTGTAGTCGCCGTCCATACGACCCTAACGGATCCAGTTTTGTCCAATTATGATACCGCATGATGAAGTTATTCCATTCACAAGTTAGTACACTATTTAAAATTAAATAAAACATGAATTATTTACTTTTGTGCTTAACTTAACTTTCCTTGGCCCATTACTATTCAGACCCGTCCCCTACAGTATTCATCCTCCCTAATTGAAATGCTCTACTCTCCAGTACCATATTCATGGCCAAACCTGACGTCTAATTCATCCTCCATCGCTCTTTTTACCTCCATTTAAAAATCTCACAAAAATTACCATAATTTCTCTCGTCAAAATCTCTTCGATCTCATACCATACAAATCAAACTCGCACCAACACCCATTATCGCGTCACCCAGGTCTTGGAGCGCTGCTACAGGAGTAGTGCGACACCTTCCCCCTCGGATCCTCACCAAACATTGCATACAAACCCTATCTTCCATGCTAGATCCAAAAACAATCACCAAAACAAACGTCAAAGCTTCTAATTCACAAATCGATCAACCCTAACCCATAAGAAGTCTCGCTGTATATATTTCGACAGTTGGAAATCTTCACCGAACCCTTCCAGAGCTACACCAAATCGAAGAGGAAGACTCAAGGATCATGGATATACAAGTATCATGATTAATAGGAATTTATATTCATTTTCAAAGGTGAATCATTTACTGTAGAGGAAAATTTTTGTGGCGGCTCAATTGTCTGTTGACTTAGGAGGAAAGAATTAGGGTTAAGGGATTGGTAGTGTATTTATAGGAAATATAAAATATTTTTTTAATTGAATATTTTATTTTATTTTAAGCAAGCACTGTTTGTATTCGTCCTCTAAAATTCCTGTGACCACATACGATACCCAAAAATCACAAAACTGGACATGCAGCTACAGTTCGACATTGCGGACCCAACGAAACTAGCTTCGTCTAATTCCGACTTCATTTGCTCACACAACGTATTATAACCGTCAAAATACTGACTGTTTTTCACATTAAAATCGCCCACGGCCACATACTGACTTCAAAAATCAAGAAACTTGACATCTAACAATAATTTAATATTATGGATCCAACAAAATTAGTTTCGTCGAATTTCGACTTCGTTTGCAAAGCTGGCTATTTTTAAAGCTCTAATTAACCCTTTTAAATATATAAATATATTTAAAAACAATTAAATTATATAAAAAATAATTTAATATTATCATATATATTCACACTAGAGTATCATACAGCTCCACCGGGATTTATAACTTGATATTTCCAATTTCCCAGTTATATCGATATTCAAATTTATATTGAAATTCCTTTTATAATATAAATATATATTTATAAATTTCAAAGGAATTCCATAGCGATTTTTCTAAAATTTGATTTGAACATATATCAAAATCTACACGATGGAATCCCGATTTTTTTCTTCCACTAGAAAAATATACTTCACCAGCTTCGAACGTTTCTTGTTTCATAGAAATCCGAGTTAAAACGGACCATGTATATTCAGTTAAAGTTCTAATCGCCAAATAGCGAATTGCCACGCCCTTTCGAGCTCGATTTGAATTGTAATATAATTATATGTTCAAACTGCCGTTCAAATAATATATTCGTTATTCCAATTCAATTATAAACTGAATTAAATATCACAGATGATCCAATTCACACCATTTTGTGAATTCCACTATTTCTGACTGTTTCGGAAATTTAATACATTATTATATTATTTATTTTAATTAAATATTCAATATTATTTAATTTCGTCATTTTAAATAACTAAACCATTATTTAAATAATTAAATGAATTATTTATATACCATAAAAATACGGGTCGTTACAAAAATCTGCCGTGTGCGAAACACGTGCCTCATCTTAATTACAAAATGATTTTATAAAGCTGATTCTTATATTAATAAGATTGATAATCAAGTGAGCGGGAATTAACGTGACAATCAATAACCGGGATTTATTGTTTTTAAGAAATAACTAAAATGGAATTATACTGAATCAATGATTATTTATTTAATAATAATCGAAGTATATGAAATTATTTTAATTAATTTTATTATCAATTAATGGAAAGTCTAAGTGGAATTAATTAATGAATAAATCATGTTAAAAGCTGCGTTAACTGAGATGGCTTTTGTAACACCCCGCAAATTCTATAACTGTGAAATTAACAAATTAAAGTATAATTAATCTGAAATCAAAGAACTAAGGGAAACGGGATACGCCATTGCGTTCGTCTCGGAAAAATACGCGAAATAGAGTCCGAGTTTTCGAAAAACGGAGTCCGTATGAAAAAGATATGGCCTTCGGAAGTTTTTAAATTAAATTTAGAATTCAAACAGAATTAAACAATTAAATATTCCGAAGTGGGGCCCAATGGGCCAGGGCGGATAAACACCCGCCTAGGCCACCCAGGTCGACTAGGCTGTCGACCTGGGCTACCCATGTCGATAGGGCTGTCGACAGCCCTGTCGACAGGGGTGTCGACCTGGTCGAGCCCAGCCAACCTGGCTGGCCAGGTCTGTGTTTGGCCGATTCTCTGTGGTCTGCTTTGTCATTAGGGCTAGGTGGCAAGTTTTAATTGGTCTCTCTTCCTAATGAATGGCTATGATCAATCCAAGCAACATCAAGGGTCCTAATCAGTTCCTAACCTCTATATAAACAACCCTAGACTAAACCCTAATCTATTCATTCAAAATTAAGAACATAGCCGCCATGTTGCTGAGGAACGACTAAGAGTAGCCGCCAACTAGAGAGAGAATTAGGAAGAAAGTTCTAAAGCCTAAAGCAATCCAAGCAACCTAAGCAAATCAATTCAACAAAGGAATTTGCGTCTTCAATCCCTAAATTAGAGAATTCATCGCACCATTGTAAGTAGAGTATTACTTTGGTACGAATAAATAACTGTGTTGATTTGTATGCTTGAATTGGGATAATAAAGTAATTCATATTTGTGCAAAATTTATGTTATTTATTATAAAGAACTACATGCGGTAGTTCTATGCGAGTATGCGTTAGGAATATTTCGCAAATTATGTAATCTATGTTGAAGCTACATGTATGTAGTTGATTGAAATTCATGCAAGTTTGGGGCTTTGTTATTATGCCATCATGATGTATATTTTTGTGCATAAATCATTTTGCAAGTAATTGAAACAAGTTTGGTTGTTATAGTTCCTATGAAACTATGTTGGAATTTTGACACCATAATCCATGTATTAAGTCATGCTTTTGCAAACTTATGAATATGGCTAGGCTATGAATGATATTTGGCATAATTGAAATCCATGATTAAGTCTATCTTGTTTACAAGAATTATATGATGACATATGTGAGACATGGCTAGGTTAGACTCAAAAATCCCTTTTTGCAAGTTTAAAGCAAACACCATGTTTAGGAATATTTATGCATAAGTATGTTTATACCATCGTTATGTGATTAGACTTAAATCATGATTAAGTTGAACTATGCTTTTGTGTTAGTAACAAAGTATCCCCTTTGTAAACATGTAGAAACCTTATGAACATGACTTGTTTATGTTTGACATTATGCCTAAATGAGAACATAGGTCTATGTTGTAGTTAAGGCTATGTGACACCTAATTTAGATTCTTATCTTAAGTTTACATGGTTTGGTTCATGTCACCTATGCTTTATGACCAAAATATATATATGCAAGTACACCAGTTTCTATTTTGTATTTCCAACGTCATATTGCAAGTTCATGCGCTCACCTTCCCCTCTTTGTGTATGTAATCACGCTTTAAGCCTCCCCTTTTCGCATGGCTAAATTGGGCTTTAAAAGGCTAAGCCCAATATATATAAACGGACGTGTAAAACGGGGGAAAAATAACGTTGGGTTAAAATTAATTAATGAATGAAAATATAAAATAGAAGGGCCCAAATTCAAGTATGGGTTGGGCCCATGATTGGTGTAACCTTTACACCATTAACTTAATAATGGGCCGCAAATATTTGCATATAAGAAATAAAGAGGAATGACAAAATATGTAAATGTAGAACATACGATGTGTTTAACCCGAGGTTGGATTGAGTTGTGATGTAAACCTGCCCGGAACCGCCCGGCTGTCCAGTAGTCACAACAATACCTATCCAATGTGGGAGGTTAAACATGGAGCCCAGCAAGGACCCGAGGTTAGACTGAGTTGTGGCGTAAGACTGCCCGGAACCAACCGGCAACAGGCAGCCACAACAATACCTGTCTAATGTGAGAGGTCAGGGCCTTAATAAGACAATTAAGGCTAAGTCAGGATTGTTAGGATTAAGTGAACTAAAGACTTAATCAAAATGGAACATGCTAAACTAAACGGACTGGTGGGGGTTAGGTTAGAAAACACTTAACCAACTTAGCATGTTGGCTAGAGATAGAAAACCTAGTAACGGGGGACCCTTTTCAGCAGTAACCCAAAAAGGTGTATCAGGATACCCTGAAACTAGGCAGGGTGGGGCACGATTACTGGGCTGATTGTAAGAGGTCAAAGCGACGGCGGTGGTGTAGCAGTGTAGGTTCTAATGGAGTGCGGGCGTGCACACACTCCGGTGCAGAAAAATAAGGCACTGGACACTAGTAGCATACCTGTGCACTCTAAGGTTGTGTCGGGTTGCCACTATGGGACTTGATACACCCCATGGTGGGACCAGCATAGGTAACTACAGACATCGGGGGCCGTAAGACACATGTAACTATGCGAGTAGGAGCCGATCATCATTGAATGGATCACATCACCCTGATCATGGGGTGCAAATTGGAAACTAGTTTATATGGGTTCAGAGATTAATATGGGGTACGATAGTATATTCGACCCTAGACAACTTAACCAAGTTTATAGTGCTTGCCCACTTCTTGTTTATACTTATCATACCCAGTTCTTTATTCATAGACAAAATAGTACTAGACTTACTCAGGCTTTATGTCTGACTCTATTTTTCTTTCGTCTTCTTTCTTCCGTTTCCCCCCCCCCCCCCCAGGTCCTCAGGGAGGGAACACAGCAGCTTGATCAGCCTTGACATCCAGCTTGAAGTAGAGAAATGTATTGCTTGGACTTTCCTGTTTTGAACTATGGCTTTGGACAATCCACTATGGGGCTTTTGCAGTTTATCTATGTTTTATTTATGCTTCTTTAAATAATGTACTCAAGACAGATTATGAAAGTGTTATGTTATGTTTTTGAAAAGGATGTTGTTGTAACACGTATTTGACCTTTTTGAAATAAAGTTTGTTGTTCTTCCGCTGTTTACAAATATGTGTTCTTATATCTGTCTTGTATATCTGTGACTTGTACTTATAAACCTCCACCAAAATTAGGGCATTCCCTTTGAGAGTGACCCTAACGGAGGTGGGGTATTTCACTTGGTATCAGAGCATAGGTTTACCAGATAAGATAAATAGTTTTGAAAAATTATTTTCAAAAAGGAAATTTAAAGAAGCATTTTTAAAAGAAAAATATTATTTTATTTTAAAAAGGCAAAATCCACTCCCCAAAGCCATAGGTACTATCTCTTATCCTTCGTTTTGAATCTATCCTTTTTGTTTCAGCATGTCCGAAGATCTTAACTTGCCGGAAGGGGTGCCTATACCTGGTTGGTTTAGACGGTTCTTAGAAGCAAGGGCCACTCAGCCAGGTCCTACCATTCCTCCTCCCCCAGCTGAAGGAAATCATCCAGCTGCAGCGGCACCTTTTCCTCCACCTCCTCCTCGAGGAAACACATTCGCTAAGATATGCAAAGATTTTAAAGCTATGGGAGGAAGGGATTTCCATGGAACTGAGTCCTTCGTAGCAGCTAGAAATTGGCTGAAAGAAACGGAGGACCTATTCATCATCTTTGAGGTAGAAGATAGACAAAAAGTACAACTGGCGGTATGGCTATTGAAGGGTGAGGCTTCCTACTGGTGGGAAGTCACTAATGCTGAAAGACCAGTGGAGACATGGGAGGACTTTAGGGCAAGGTTTGAGACTAAATTTCTCTCAGATGCGGAAAGAAGTTTGCAATTGGAAAATTTCTTATTTCTTAAGCAAGGGGACAAGACAGTCAGAGAGTATGTGAATCAGTTCGACGAGCTGGCTAGGTTTGGGCTTGACCTAGTCAACACTCCGCACAAGAAGGCTCTCCGTTTCGTCAAAGGGTTGAATGAGCCATTACACAGTTTGGCCATGACCCATATACCCATGGGAGCCACGTATGAAAGATTGGTGCAAATGGCATTGCTGAATGAAGAGGATAAGGGCAAGAAGGAGACAAAGGCGGAAAGCTCTCAAGGGAAGAAAGAGGGTTTGCAGCCTAAGAAGAAAGACTTTAAGAAGGGCGGGAAAGGCAACAAAGAGAAGAGGAAGTGTAATTTCTGTGGCAAAGTGGGGCACTTAGTAAAGGACTGCCGGAAAAAGAAGGCCAAGGAGAATGGTGGGTGCTTTTCTTGCGGTGAGACAGGCCACAGGGCTAAGGACTGCCCAAAGAAACGAGGACAGGGGCAGAGGGCTGGATCCACCCCAGGGGCACAGGTCCATGTGCTAGAAGCGCCACCTCTGCAACAGCGAGGTATAAATACTTCTGTAGAAAGTGTAGTTTATCTTTATGATCACCCCGTTCGCACTTTATTAGATTCTGGCGCATCACACTCCTTTATCTCGTCTGCTTTAGTAGAATCTCTGCACCTAGAAACTAGTATGGTAGAGGACCCCTTAATTGTTTCAAACCCAATTGGGGGCCCAGCTCATTTGTCTATGATCTGTGTGGGATTGAAAATTTCTATTCTAAGCATAGAATTTCAATGTAGTGCCTTTGTTTTGGGTTTTTCGGGGTATGGTTTGATTTTGGGTATGGATTGGCTATCCAGTAATGGGGCCATCCTTGATTGTGAGAAAAGGGTTGTTAGGCTCCTAACCCAGCTCGGTAATACTTTGGAAATTTCTTGTAATCCCTCATATGCGGTTATGCTTAGTTATCTTGAATCACTAGATGCCTCCGTTGAAAATTTGAAATCAGTTAGAGTGGTCCGGGAATATCCGGATGTCTTCGAAGAGGTGAAGGGCTTGCCTCCGAAGCGGGAAATAGACTTCCGCATATATCTTGTAGATAATGCAAAGCCCGTTGCGTTGCCCGTTAGACATATGGCCCCACGAGAAAGGAAAGAACTCAGTAAACAGATTAAAGAGCTTCTAGAAAAGGGGTTCATTAGGAGGAGCATTTCAGAATGGGGCGCTCCGGTGGTGTTCGCTACAAAGGCGGATGGTTCACTCCGTCTATGTGTTGACTATAGGGAGCTCAACAAGCTAACGAAAAAGAATAGGCACCCTCTCCCTAGAATTGACGATTTGTTTGACCAGCTTGTAGGAGAGTCTGTTTTCTCCCAACTCGATTTAGCAACCGGTTTTCATCAGCTAAGGGTGGCTGAAGATAGCATCGATAAAACGGCGTTCAGAACCCCAGACGGCTTCTTTGAATGGCTTGTCATGCCTTTCGGCTTGACAAATGCACCTGCGTACTTCGTGGACCTGATGAGTAGGGTATTTAGAGATTTCCTCAACAAATTCGTAGTGGTCTTCGTAGATGATATCCTTATCTTCTCAAAGAGTGAAGAGGAACATGCTCAACACTTAAGGGCAATCATGGAAACTTTGCGAGTCCATCAACTAAAAGCCAAATTCTCCAAATGCCACTTTTGGAGGGAAGAGGTGAGGTTCCTTGGGCACATAGTATCCAAACAAGGGTTAGCAGTGGACCCTGCTAAGGTAGTGGCGGTACAGGATTGGAAGACACCAAGGAATGCAACTGAGGTCCGAAGCTTTCTAGGACTAGCAGGTTTCTATCGAAAGTTTATAAGGGATTTTGCGAAAATCTCAGCTCCGCTCACGAAATTGACTAAGAAGAATCTAGTGTTCAATTGGGATTTGGATTGCGAGTTTGCTTTCCAACGACTGAAAAGGGCTCTTACAACAGCCCCAGTTTTGACGCTGCCAGATGGGAGCAAGATGTTCATTGTTTATACGGATGCATGTGGGACAGGGCTAGGCGCCGTCTTAATGGAAGAAGGAAGGGTAGTAGCTTATGGCGGGAGGCAGTTGAAAGCGCACGAAAAGAACTACCCAACCCACGATCTTGAGTTAGCCGCCATCGTCCTTGCACTCAAGTCTTGGCGACACTATCTCCTAGGTGAGAAGTTCGAACTTTACACTGACCATAAATCGTTGAAATATCTTTTCTCGTAGAAGGATCTTAACTTGAGGCAACAAAGATGGATGGAGTTTCTTGCCTCGTACGATTTCGAAATCTCCTACACTCCGGGCAAAGGCAACGTAGTTGCAGACGCATTGAGCCGAAAGAAATTGACCCTAAGCCCGTTGTTTGTTGAAAGACAAAGCCTAGAGTTTATAGCCAGCTTCGACTTTAGGCCTTCCTCCGATTTCGTACCGGGCTTGCTAGCATCTCTCGAAGTGCGCCCAACTTTAGTGGATTCAGTAGGGGCAGCACAACGCGATGACCCTCAGCTTGTGGAAATAATTGATAGGCTAATTAGGGGTGAGACTTCAAGTCACCTCAACAGATACTCCATCGACGATAAGGGTTTGCTAAGGCGAGACGGAAGACTATGCGTCCCACAGACAAAAGATTTAGTAAAGAAGGTTCTAGAGGAAGCACATCACTCCAAGATGACGATACACCCAAGCGGAGATAAAATGTACAAAGACATAAAAAGGACTTTCTTCTGGAACGGCATGAAAAAGGACGTGGCAGAGTTCGTTTCTAAGTGTATGGTGTGCCAACAGGTTAAGGCGGAACAGAAAAAGCCTGGCGGACTACTACATCCTCTGGAGGTCCCGCAGTGGAAGTGGGATAGCATCTCAATGGACTTCATCGATGGGCTGCCTAGGTCTAGGAGAGGCAACACTAGCATTTGGGTAATAGTGGATAGGCTTACTAAAAGCGCCCACTTTTTACCTGTCAAAAGTAAAAGAACTGCCTCATCCCTAGCATCACTTTATCTCAAGGAAATCGTTCGACTCCATGGAATACCATCTAGCATTGTTAGTGACCGAGACCCCATCTTCACTAGTGAGTTTTGGCGGAGTCTGCAAGAAGCAGTAGGAACGCAGTTATGCTTGAGCACAGCCTATCATCCCCAAACCGACGGCCAAACAGAGAGAGTGAACAGTGTTTTGGAAGACCTTCTAAGGCTATGCGTCCTTGACTTCGGAGGGACATGGGAAGACCACCTTCCTTTGGTGGAATTTGCCTACAACAACAGCTATCAAGCAACCATCGGAATGGCGCCCTTCGAAGCTTTATATGGAAGACCGTGCCGATCGCCCACTTGTTGGTGGGAGTCCACGGATAAGCTCATACTTGGACCAGATATGATCCGAGAGACCTCAGAGAAAGTAGACTTAATACGAAGAAGGATGAAGACGGCCCAAGACAGACAAAAGTCCTATGCCGACAAGAGGAGGACCGACCTTGAATTCGAGGTTGGAGACAGAGTTTTTCTCAAGGTATCACCACTAAGAAACGTTGTTCGTTTTGGAACCACAGGAAAGCTAGCACCAAGGTTCGTAGGGCCATTCCCTATTATCGAGAAAATTGGGAAAATGGCCTATAGATTAGAGCTACCCGAGAAGTTGGCTGGAGTCCACAACGTTTTTCACGTTTCACATCTCCGAAAATGTCTACATGAGTCTACTGAAGTGGTAGAGCCAAATATCCTCGAAGAGGCCGAAGTGGAACGCGAAGCAACCATAAGAAAAGTTCCAACCCGCATATTGGGAACGGAAGTGAAGAAGCTACGCAACTGTGAAGTCAAGCTCGTCAAAGTTCAGTGGAGCGACGCCGAGGGAGACGCGACTTGGGAAACTGAAGCTAGAATCCGTACTGCCTACCCTTTTCTGTTCGAGGGTACATCCTTGATCTTTCCTTTTCCTTAAGTTGCGCTTTTATCTATCTTTTTAGGTATATTTCCTCGACCTTATCTTTTAGGTAGAATCTTTTTCGATGGAAACATGTAGTTGAAACATGTTATGTATGATGGTTGCAAGTGGTTGCAAATGATTGCTAGTGGTTGCTCGTGGTTGCATATACACACACAATCTAGGTTTTAGATCGGCTCAGTCACTTCATATTGCATATGCATATATGTTTGCATTCGTAAATGGTTGAATTCTTATATGTTGTCATGTGGATGTTGCATTTGTATTGAATGATTGTGCACTCATGTAGAATCATGAATAGGAAAATTTGCATACATAATGGATTCATGGCACTTACATAATTCGCATTAAGGAGGTCAACTGAATCAGTAGACCGCCTGATTTTGCATTAGATAAGTTCATGTACACACACACTTCGCATATGATCATGAAGCATTAGAAGTCTTTTAAGGACAATGGATGCTCGTGTTTGATGGATGAGTAGATGGATGATTGGATGTTAGGATATACATTCCTCCTAACTTGAAGATTTCGGGGACGAAATCCTTTTAAGTGGGGGAGAATGTAACACCCCGCAAATTCTATAACTGTGAAATTAACAAATTAAAGTATAATTAATCTGAAATCAAAGAACTAAGGGAAATGGGATACGCCATTGCGTTCGTCTCGGAAAAATACGCGAAATAGAGTCCGAGTTTTCGAAAAACGGAGTCCGTATGAAAAAGATATGGCCTTCGGAAGTTTTTAAATTAAATTTAGAATTCAAACAGAATTAAACAATTAAATATTCCGAAGTGGGGCCCAATGGGCCAGGGCGGATAAACACCCGCCTAGGCCACCCAGGTCGACTAGGCTGTCGACCTGGGCTACCCATGTCGACAGGGCTGTCGACAGCCCTGTCGACAGGGGTGTCGACCTGGTCGAGCCCAGCCAACCTGGCTGGCCAGGTCTGTGTTTGGCCGATTCTCTGTGGTCTGCTTTGTCATTAGGGCTAGGTGGCAAGTTTTAATTGGTCTCTCTTCCTAATGAATGGCTATGATCAATCCAAGCAACATCAAGGGTCCTAATTAGTTCCTAACCTCTATATAAACAACCCTAGACTAAACCCTAATCTATTCATTCAAAATTAAGAACATAGCCGCCATGTTGCTGAGGAACGACTAAGAGTAGCCGCCAACTAGAGAGAGAATTAGGAAGAAAGTTCTAAAGCCTAAAGCAATCCAAGCAACCTAAGCAAATCAATTCAACAAAGGAATTTGCGTCTTCAATCCCTAAATTAGAGAATTCATCGCACCATTGTAAGTAGAGTATTACTTTGGTATGAATAAATAACTGTGTTGATTTGTATGCTTGAATTAGGATAATAAAGTAATTCATATTTGTGCAAAATTTATGTTATTTATTATAAAGAACTACATGCGGTAGTTCTATGCGAGTATGCGTTAGGAATATTTCGCAAATTATGTAATCTATGTTGAAGCTACATGTATGTAGTTGATTGAAATTCATGCAAGTTTGGGGCTTTGTTATTATGCCATCATGATGTATATTTTTGTGCATAAATCATTTTGCAAGTAATTGAAACAAGTTTGGTTGTTATAGTTCATATGAAACTATGTTGGAATTTTGACACCATAATCCATGTATTAAGTCATGCTTTTGCAAACTTATGAATATGGCTAGGCTATGAATGATATTTGGCATAATTGAAATCCATGATTAAGTCTATCTTGTTTACAAGAATTATATGATGACATATGTGAGACATGGCTAGGTTAGACTCAAAAATCCCTTTTTGCAAGTTTAAAGCAAACACCATGTTTAGTAATATTTATGCATAAGTATGTTTATACCATCGTTATGTGATTAGACTTAAATCATGATTAAGTTGAACTATGCTTTTGTGTTAGTAACAAAGTATCCCCTTTGTAAACATGTAGAAACCTTATGAACATGACTTGTTTATGTTTGACATTATGCCTAAATGAGAACATAGGTCTATGTTGTAGTTAAGGCTATGTGACACCTAATTTAGATTCTTATCTTAAGTTTACATGGTTTGGTTCATGTCACCTATGCTTTATGACCAAAATATATATATGCAAGTACACCAGTTTCTATTTTGTATTTCCAACGTCATATTGCAAGTTCATGCGCTCACCTTCCCCTCTTTGTGTATGTAATCACGCTTTAAGCCTCCCCTTTTCGCATGGCTAAATTGGGCTTTAAAAGGCTAAGCCCAATATATATAAACGGACGTGTAAAACGGGGGAAAAAATAACGTTGGGTTAAAATTAATTAATGAATGAAAATATAAAATAGAAGGGCCCAAATTCAAGTATGGGTTGGGCCCATGATTGGTGTAACCTTTACACCATTAACTTAATAATGGGCCGCAAATATTTACATATAAGAAATAAAGAGGAATGACAAAATATGTAAATGTAGAACATACGATGTGTTTAACCCGAGGTTGGATTGAGTTGTGATGTAAACCTGCCCGGAACCGCCCGGTTGTCCAGTAGTTACAACAATACCTATCCAATGTGGGAGGTTAAACATGGAGCCCAGCAAGGACCCGAGGTTAGACTGAGTTGTGGCGTAAGACTGCCCGGAACCAACCGGCAACAGGCAGCCACAACAATACCTGTCTAATGTGAGAGGTCAGGGCCTTAATAAGACAATTAAGGCTGAGTCAGGATTGTTAGGATTAAGTGAACTAAAGACTTAATCAAAATGGAACATGCTAAACTAAACGGACTGGTGGGGGTTAGGTTAGAAAACACTTAACCAACTTAGCATGTTGGCTAGAGATAGAAAACCTAGTAACGGGGGACCCTTTTCAGCAGTAACCCAAAAAGGTGTATCAGGATACCCTGAAACTAGGCAGGGTGGGGCACGATTACTGGGCTGATTGTAAGAGGTCAAAGCGACGGCGGTGGTGTAGCAGTGTAGGTTCTAACGGAGTGCGGGCGTGCACACACTCCGGTGCAGAAAAATAAGGCACTGGACACCAGTAGCATACCTGTGCACTCTAAGGTTGTGTCGGGTTGCCACTATGGGACTTAATACACCCCATGGTGGGACCAGCATAGGTAACTACAGACATCGGGGGCCGTAAGACACATGTAACTATGCGAGTAGGAGCCGATCATCATTGAATGGATCACATCACCCTGATCATGGGGTGCAAATTGGAAACTAGTTTATATGGGTTCAGAGATTAATATGGGGTACGATAGTATATTCGACCCTAGACAACTTAACCAAGTTTATAGTGCTTGCCCACTTCTTGTTTATACTTATCATACCCAGTTCTTTATTCATAGACAAAATAGTACTAGACTTACTCAGGCTTTATGTCTGACTCTATTTTTCTTTCGTCTTCTTTCTTCCGTTCCCCCCTCCCCCCCAGGTCCTCAGGGAGGGAACACAGCAGCTTGATCAGCCTTGACATCCAGCTTGAAGTAGAGAAATGTATTGCTTGGACTTTCCTGTTTTGAACTATGGCTTTGGACAATCCACTATGGGGCTTTTGCAGTTTATCTATGTTTTATTTATGCTTCTTTAAATAATGTACTCAAGACAGATTATGAAAGTGTTATGTTATGTTTTTGGAAAGGATTTTGTTGTAACACGTATTTGACCTTTTTGAAATAAAGTTTGTTGTTCTTCCGCTGTTTACAAATATGTGTTCTTATATCTGTCTTGTATATCTGTGACTTGTACTTATAAACCTCCACCAAATTTAGGGCATTCCCTTTGAGAGTGACCCTAACGGAGGTGGGGTGTTTCAGCTTTATTAAATTAGTTTATTAATTTAATGGGAATAGTTAATGGTGAAGAAACCAAGTTTTGTTTCTAATAAATGTTGAAACTTAATTATTAGTTATTTAATAATAACCGAAGTGGTATTTTGGGTATGTAAAATTTAGAAATGGATGTTTGTGAAGTTTAAAGCCATGATTATAGTTTAAATGGATATTTAAGCAATTTAAGATTTATAAGCATATAAGTATGTTTAAATCGAAGTTTTAATTAAATTGGATTATATGAAATCCAAGAGTTTGTTATAAAATCCGAAGTATTATTGAATACATTATTGGAAAAGGTTATTGAAAACAGATTTGGAATGGAAACTGGAACGGAAACCAAGTTTGAATTAAAGTGGCTGGGAAGTTTGAATTATAAAGATACGATCTAGATTCGCTATTTTAATTAGAGATGAGATTTCATCAAGAAATAATTAAAATGGGATTTTGCTTTGATATTAGGAAAATTAATATTGATTTTTGGTATTACCACTAATATCTATCGTAAGATAAGAATGTGGTTGATCAAGGTCTGAGAGGTAACTAAAATACCCCAACTTGAACAACTTCAGGATTATAGTAATTTATTTTGGGGCAATAATAGTGTAACGTTATTTGTTGATGTTGGGATATATATGATGGAATTCTGAAATAAAAGGGGCTTGAGAATGTGAAATGATATTTCCATAATGGAAATAAATGAAAAGGAGATTTGTGAAAATATAACAATTTTTTCAAAATAAGCAGTTGAATTTTAGAATGGGTTAATTATAAAAAGGAAAGTGACGATTATAGTGTACAAATAATGAAATAAAGGAGATATTGTAACGATTATTTAAAATGATAAGTTAAAGGGTTTCCCAATTATAAATAATAAGCAATGTTGTAGTAATGTTTTGAAATGATGTTAAA
Source organism: Allium sativum (assembly GCA_030737875.1). Classification (NCBI taxonomy): domain Eukaryota; kingdom Viridiplantae; phylum Streptophyta; class Magnoliopsida; order Asparagales; family Amaryllidaceae; genus Allium; species Allium sativum. The sequence goes on along the minus strand of CM060909.1, from coordinate 668,842,969 downwards.
TGGGGAATTTGGATATGAAATTGGATAAAAAGTTAAGATAATTTTCTAAGTATATAAATAAATGATTTGAGAATATTAATATATTAAAATTGATATACTATTTTTAAAGGCCAAGTGACGTTGTATAATAAACCAATGGATTTATTTTATTTTTATGATTGCTTATTTTGATAGTTAAATAACTGACTATCAAAATCATGCCCAATGCACTATTGGTACGGAAAGACCAAGATCGAACTTATATTCGAAAACCATTCCGAACTAGCAAATACGTGAAAGATGTTGATTGAAGATGGAGTAATTGAAGACCGTATATCTTCATGAGCGGATGAACTATTGTTAAATATCTCTGGCTGATCCCTAGAGTTAACAATGATTCTGTCGTGATTGAAATCTATGAACTGCAAGGACTACTCGCTACTGATCTATAGGGTGATTCCTAGGATACAATAGGAGATTGCCTTTGGTTTGTCCAGCCCCAGGACAACCTGCATGAACGGATATCTGACAGAGTAGTTCCAAAGGGGTTATGTACGTTGACTTCTTCAAACGTACCATAGTTGGTGGCAGAGAAGGGGACTTCTCTTAGCTCAATAGCTTGAGTATTTTTGTGGAAATCCATTAGTGATTTCTGGCTGATCCGACGATGCGGCATTCAAAGTGAATGGTGGCCAGATGCTCCAAAAATAATTATAACCACAAGCCTCATCAATCAGGAAATTAAAAAAATCGAGCAGGCAGCACGGCTATGTGGGTCGCACCCATTAGGGTGTATAATCGCCTATCTTGATAAATTCCTTTTGCTTCTTTAATCTATACCGATGTTGTCCCTTTTCGGGAAATGTGGGTTGCACCCAACCGTTGGTGATATATATTCGATACACTCAAGCAAAATGAGTGGTCGGTCATGAGTGGGTCGGGTTACAAGACATTCTGGTTGAACCCAGTGTATTCCCCTCTAGAGGTACGCTATCGGCAGGTGGTTCTATACCTTGTCATAGTCGAAAGCGAATCTCTAATAAGAGCCTGCGGTTTTGTTTGTATACTATATATGTGGAGCGTGAGATGCAACCGTTCTGCTAGATTCTATTTATTTGTATTTAGACACTATTATAATATCAGAATAAAATATTGATTTCAAAATTATTTGGGTTATCATAAGGTAAAAACCGTCTGTATTTATGTGTGGATAACTTTTTAATCAAGTTGGACGATATTATAAACTTATCGAGTTTTCTCACTTTGGTTCACCAGACTGATTAGGTATTTGAAATGCTCGGGTTAGACTGAGTTGTACAGGTTCAGGTTATTGGATGCTGTGAAGTCCAAAGATGAGCTAAAGGTGTTCAGACGTATGATATTATCTAGTTTTATTCTGTTGTGCGATGTATATGAGGACAAATTATTATAACTGTCTGATGTATTGATGTACTCTGATGATTGCAAGTTTTTATTTCAAAGCTCACTATAAAGTTTATTATATATATTATATTTTGTTCCGATGCGATGTGAGACTCTATGTTGTGTTGGTTCTTCTTCTATTCTAATATTTCTTTCTTTTCTCATCCTCTAATTTCTTTCTATTAACGTTCTGGTATTTTTGCTACTTGAAGATTCGACATGGTGTTTTTTTGTCGATTTTCAAGATCGAAAATCCCTGTTCGTTACATTAATTGTATTAATTAATTTAAAGGGAGGACTAAATGGAATATTTATGAGATAACCATGGTTTGAATTGACTAAGTCAACTATTTTAATTGGAATTAGTTATTTGATTAATTTGTTTCTAATTAATCTAATGAAATAGTTTAATGAATATTTGTTTTAATTTTAATAAGATTTTATAAAAAAATATTATTATTTTAGTTAACAAAGAAGTTAACTACTTCTACAGTAGTTAATGGTGAAGTAAATTATTATTTTAATTAATAATAACTTAAGAGATTACTTTGTAAATGAAATTCATTTAAATAAGTAATCGAAGTTGTAATAAAATCTAGTAGAATTTTGAAAGAAGTTTATGAATGGGTTTTATATTAAACTCGATTTTTATAACGAAGTTATAAAAGAGATTTTAAGCAAATACATAACTTAAAATAAATGTTTAGTTCATAATTAAGTAAAAAAGAAATCGAGATAAAAAGGATTTTATATTAAACCAGAATTTTATAAACAAGGATTATAAAGGGGTGTGAAGCTAAAACGTTGAGTTTAATTTAGTAATACTTACAAAATGGAATTAAGTGAAATTAATGGAATTGAAAATTAGACTTCTAGAGTGGAAAATGGGAAAAAGATATTTTTGTAATTCGATTCGGTAAAGGATTTAGTAATAGGATTCACGAGTTATAAATTGAACTGCTTAAAGAAGATAAAGTTAAAAGGTGATGTTTTAGTAAAAAAATTACTTAATCAATGAATTAAGTAATAATAGTTATACTTTAAAAAAGGACTTTTAAAAAGATAATAATAATTTATAAAACATATTTTAAATAAAATAGTTGAATGGGATTTGCTTGGTATTAGAATAAATATAGGTTTTTGAGTTATAAATTCATATCTATCTTAAGATAAGAACGTTGTCGATTAAGGTCTGAGGGGTAAATAAAATACTCCAACTTGAACGACTTTAGGATTATCGGATGATGATATTACTTTGTAATGATAAAGAGGTTTGAAATAATTTATTATTTCCATATGAGAAAAAAAATGCAATGTTAATTGCAAGGTTTTGGATATAATAAAAACTATTGTGTTCTAATTTAAACAATGTATTATTTCACATTGTTCGACCGAGATTAAAAGTATAATTATATGTATACCACTGGGTTAATAAATAATAATTTTTCCAAAGTAAAGGAAATAAAGAAGTTTTGAGAGTATATAATGAGATTCCCAAAGTAACGGAAATAAAAGGAAATTTTGTGAAAATATAAGAATATTTTCAAGGTAAAAGGAAGTAAAAAAATGTTTTTTAGAATAGATTTATTCTATAAGGAGAAGTGTTGATTATTGTTTTCATGTAATGAAATGAAAGAGATTTCATAATGTTGTTTTACAAACGATAAATTAAACTGATTTCCCAGTTATAGTTAATGAATAATGTTGTAGCAAATGTTTTGTAGATAATAGTTAAATGGTTTGATATGGTTATAAGATTTTTATTAAGTATTAAATTAAAATGGTTTTGAGAATATTCGTATATTAAAATAAGTTTAATTAACCATTCGTTAATTAATTTTAATTATAGAAGCGCAGTGATGTTGAGTACCGAACTAGTGAATTCATTTTATTTTCATGGTTGTATGGTTGTTTAGTTGATAGTTAAATAATCGACTATCAAATCTGGCCTATATGATTGTTGGGACGGAAAGACTGGGATCGAATTTATATCCAAAAACCATTCGGAGTCAGCAAATACGTGGAAAATGCTAAATGAAGATGGAACAGTTGAAGATCGTGGATCTTCATAAGCAGAAGGGCTACTTGATAAATTTTTCTGGAGTGCAACCAGAGGTTTTTGATGGTAATTCAATCGTGGTTGAGATCTACGGATTGCAAGGACTACTTGCTACTGATCCATAGGATAATTCCTAGGATGTGGTAAGAGGATACGTTCAGTTCAACCTGTTTTTAAAGACTTGTATGGACGAATGTTAGACAGGGTATTTACAAAGAATCATGTACATTGATTCCTCAAACGTATTTCTGCTGGTGACGGAGAAGATACCTTCTCTTAGCATTAACACCCAGGGTATTTTTGTGGATCATAAGCGATTTGGCGGATCTGACGATGCGACACTCAAAGTTAATGCGATGTTCTTAAAAAGGTAATAGTAACCATAAGCCACATCAACCGTGAAATGACAAATATCGGGCAGGCGGCATAGCTATGTGGTCCCTCCATTTTTGGTGTATTATAACCTGATCTAGAGAAAAATCCATTTTCTTCTTTATTCTATCGATGTTGTATGCTTTGGTGATGGTTGCTGATCCCAACCGTCGGTGATATACATTTGGTACACTCAAAAGAATGAGTGGCCTGCGATGTGTGGCCATGTTGCAAGATGTTCTTGTTGAACCCAGTGTATTTCTTTCTAGACGTACACTATCAGAAGGTGGTTTCATACCATGTTATAGTTGGAATCCAATCTCCAATAAGCGCTTGTGATTTTTGATTATATACTATGCATGTGGAGCGTGAGATGCAAGCATTTTGCTAGATAGTTATTTATTTGATTTAGGCACTACTATAATATCAGAACAGATATGATCTCAAAATGTTTTGTGTTATTGCAAGGTACAAACTGTTTGTCTTTATGTGTGGACTAGTCTTATGATTATTTTCTTTCGAAGAAAAGATTTTTAAAACTTTAAATCGATTGGATGATACGTGTAAACTTAGTGAGTTTTCTCACTCTAGTTCACCAGATCGGTCCAACGTTTGTAATGCTTGGGTCAGACCGAGCTTTACAGGTTCAGGTTATGATGCTATGGATTTCAGAAGACATGTTGGAGGAGTTCGTACATGTTATTGTTTATTCCGCTGTGTGTTGTATATGAGGACAGGTTATTATAACTGTCCAGATGTATTGTTTGTCTTTTGTACTCTGATGAAATGAAAGTATTTATTTCAAGTTCTCAATAAAGATTTATTTATTATGTATTATTCTGCTGTGATGTGGAACTCTGATTCTGTTGTGTTGTTATCCTTCTTCTTTTCTTTTATTCTGATATTTCTTTCTTTCTACTTCTCACCCTCTAATTTCTTTCTATTAACTAGTTGGTGTTTTCGATACTTGGAGTTTGGCAAGTATTACGGGATTATGTATTATTGTCGAAATTTGAGCGTTGAATTCCCAGGGTCGTTACAGCTTGATCACTTGGCCTAGGAACTAATTCCCAAACTTTATTGCGTTCCAATTAGTTAGCTCTTCTTGCATAGCTGTAATCAAGTTATCATCGGTAGGTGCTTCTTTTGTATTTTTAGGTTCTATGTTTGACAGAAAAGCTACATGACTTACTAAATTTAATTGATTTCTTGTTCGTACATTTGAATTAATTTCTCCAATAATGTTTTGAATAGGATGGTCTCTTAATATTTTTAGTGGAGATCTTATTTCATTGTTATTATGTACAATTTTTCTTCTTCTCTAATTTCTTGAATAGTGCTTTCATTTCCATCATTATTTTGAATAGTGTTTTCATATTTTCTAGTATTTTGAATAGTGTTTTCACTTTCTCCGGTGTTATTATTAGTATTTTGAACAATGTTTTCATGTTTTCTGAAATCATGGATAATGTTTTCATCTTCTCTAGAATTTTTATTATTCAGAATTTCTTTATTTTAATTATAAGTTTCTTGATTAATTTTTTCTCAAAGGACACACGAAAAATTTCTTCTATTTTATTTGTTCGTTTATTAAAAATTTGATAAGCTTTACTTCACTCTGTATATCCAAAGAAGATTGCTTCATTAAATTTTGAATCCAATTTGTCAAGCTGATCTTTCATGTTTGAAACAAAACATTTTGAACCAAAGACTTTAAAATACGAAATATATGGTTTTCTACTGCTAAAAAGTTCATAAGGGATATTTTTCATAAGAGGTCGAATAGAAACATGATTCAATAAATAATACCCTACTGCAACTTCTTCTGCCCAAAAATGTTTTGGTAATGTGCTTCCATTTAGTAATGTTTTGGAACATTTTTGTAACGTTCTATTTTTCCGTTCAGCAACTCCATTTTGTTGTGGAGTTCTTAGAAATGAAAATTTATGGAAAACACCTTTTGTTTTACAATACTGATTGAATTTTTCGTTTTCAATTTCACCTCTATGATAACTTGTTATATTTATTTTATATTAAATCCTTTTGAATTTTGAATTCTTTTAACAAAAGTTTTAAAACGATCTAAAGTATCAATTTTATTTTTCATAAAAATCGTCCAAGTAAATCTAGATAAAACCATCAATAATTAGAAACACATATCTATTATGATTTATGCACTGAACTTGGGTTAGCGCAAATAAATCCGTATAAAGTAATTCTAGTGGTTATAATGTTGAAATAACTGTTGACACACTTTTTGGTTGAAGCAGTCACATGTCAAGTATTGGGTCAGCGACGTGCTCAAGCATGGATGCCGTCATTGGGAATCACAAAGCGGCTCAGTTGAAGTCGTGTCACAAATAAAAAAGACCCAAGACTCCTACCAGATGACCCCTTTCGGGCCCGAGAACGTCTACTTCAAGGCTTTGCAGTATAACTCTTAGTCAAACCATCATCCGAGCCGAAGGCGAGCCGTCAAGCAGGTCCGGGCGTAACGCCGGTGGGGTCCGGGGCCCCATAGTCCGATTTTCTCCATTCCAGAAGCCAAGATTCCTTCACTTCGGACTAGCAAAGCCGCGGATTCTCTCACTTCACGTTCAGGAACTTCGATCCCCATGAGAGCACAATTACGGTCTCCTCCACCATCAAAATCATATCCCCTAGTGGGGTGCTAAATTCCTCACCCACCTGGTGGGGTGCGAATTTCGCACCCCTCCAGGAGGTGCGAAATTCTGCACCCACTTGGTGGGGCACAAATTTCGTACCCACCTGGTGGGGTGCTAAATCCCGCATCCACCTGGCGGGGTGCGAAATTCCGCACCAACCTGGCGGGGTGCGAAATTCCGCACCAACCTGGCGAGGTGCGAAATTCCGCACCAACCTGGTGGGGTGCGAATTCCGCACCCACCTGGTAGGTTGCGAAATTCCGGCCCCTCCAGGAGGTGCGAAATTCCGCACCCCCCAGTGGGGTGCGAATTTTCATACCCCTGCCTAGGGGTGCAAATTTCCTGATATAGGCTGTTTTACGGGGTACGAAAATTGGCTTCTATGGGTCCCGCTGCTCACCTACTCCCACCTAACCATCCTCCTATAAATACCCCAATCCTTGGCCTTCATTTGGGGCCTTCTCCCTTGGAATTTTTAGAGCTTGAGAGCTCCAAACACTCATTAATGGCTTCCAACACCTTCACCATGGCCATTGGAGATGGCACGGATAATTAAAACGTGGCATGCATGTTTTCCATCATCACTTGGACATCAACCAGGATTGTTATGCTACTTTTGAACTTCATGGACATGAACAACAAAATTGGATATTGTTGACCAAGTCGACTCTTCTCAACGTAGAAGAAGAAGGGCAATTTAGTCAAAGTATAGAACAAACATATATTTTGTGATTCTATTGTTACACCTTGTACTTAGCTATTGTCCGAACTTGTACGACTTTGTAATTGACAAAAGATATGATGAATGATGATTATAAAGTTGACATAGGCGTTAGTGCCGAACCACTATAAAAGTTGTGTCTCCCTGCACTTACATTATTTACGGCTTATTTGGATATTTGTTCACACATCACATTGGGTGTTGGCGTGTGACAATTTTGCTCGTCAACAATAACCCTTTTAGATTTAGTTGATTTTGTTAATTTTTATAATTGACAAGCATCACAAGGATTATTAACTTTTAATTTCATTTTTGGTAATCCTTAAACTAATTCTTTTTTCGAATTTTTATTTATTCTTTTAAAATTTATGTGATAATACCTTTTGTGCCATAGCCATAGATCATTTTCTTTGGCTAATACACATATCAGGATTATTATTTATTTTCATATTTAAAAAATATATATATTTATTTCTATTTCCTTCGAAAATAAGTTTTTTATTTTTATCAGAAATATTAGATTTACTTTTTAAAAATGAAATTTTAAAACCTTTATTACACAACTGACTCATACTAAGCAGATTATGTTTTAAATTCTTAACTAATAAACCATCAATAATAAGAAGTAAATTAGATGTACGGTAATTGCTCACATCGCCTTTGCCGATGATGTATACCTTGGAATTATCTTCAAAAATGACATTTCCATTTCTTTATCTCCTGTCATATGTATTGAGCAACCACTATCGAGTATCTACTTTCCTTTTTTCTTGTGTGGGATCTGTAAAAAATATAGAATATTGTTGGTACCCATTTAATAATAGGGTCCCAAGAGTTAGATCTTAGGAAACCAAACCCAAGAGGGCTCGGTGTCCCTTTTATAAATATAATTTTTACTTTTATGAATAGTTTCTAAAAGCGATTTTAAATATTTATTTCTAATTAAAAAATTATATGTTTTAGGAACCGATATGTTAATAGTTTTAGAAATCGTTTTTCTTTTAAAAGGTTTTGATGACGAACAACAAGGTTTTACCTACTTTCTGCTTAATTTTGTTTTAGTCTGAATATCAGCCTTCTTTTTATATCCTAGCCTTTTCTTGCTAGATGTAAGTTGAGAATTTTCTATAATTTTAGATAGATTCCATTTTCCTTTATTAAACTTCGATACATTTTTTGTAATATGTTCTAACTTGATTTTAAGACTAAAATTATCTAATTCTGTTATTTTGATCTTAGTTTTCAACTCTTGATTTTTAGGAATAAGTGCATTATTCTTTTTTTATTTCTTGACTCAATAAAGTAAGTTGAGAATTAACATTAGAAAGGGATTCTTGAAGTTTTCTAATTTCTTCTACTAATATTTCTTTCTCATTTTTAATAATATCTCTTTCGAATTCTGCCTTTTTCCGATCCTCGTTCGCTACTTTACATATTTTATTGAAATTATTCCTAGAATTTAATAATTCTGAATTTATTTCTACCATATCATAAAAAGTAAAATCACTAACCTCATTATCTTCAACCATGAAGCATACATTAGCTTGTTCATTGCCACTATCACCCTAACATTATGAAGATGAGGAATGTGAATCATCCCATGTTACTGAAAATGCCTTCCTTTTAGATTTATCCTTCCTATGTTTATTTCAATATTCTTTCTTCTGATCTGAATAATCCTTTTGTAAATTCCCTTTCTTGTTACATCTGAAACATTCACTTGCCGATAATGATGGTTTATTGTTATTGAAATTCTTTGTTCTGTTGTCATAGTTTTCCTTCTTATGTTTCAAAAAAATTTTAAAAGTTTGTGGCAATAAAGGCTAGATTTTCTTCATCTAAATTTGATTCTTATTCTTCTGCATGGAAAGCTAGGTTTTTTTTGTCCTATGCTTGACTCTTTTTGTCTGCAAATTTACTTCATACGACATTAGATTTCCTATTAACTCTTCTGGTTTCATGGTCGAGAGATCATTAGCTTTTTCGCTTGCTAAGAACTTTCTTTCCAAATCTTTCGTTAAAGAATTTAGGATTTTTGATACTACATAAAAATTAGAATATTTTTCTCCTTGTCCTAATAGTGAGTGACAAATATCTTGAAATCTGGAATACATATCATTTACAGATTCATCTTGATTCATTCTAACTGAAACTGACTCTTAAGCATGGATATTTTGCTTTGGTTAACCCTGTTAGTTCCTTTGTGAGTTACTTTTGTTTTCCATGTTTCATATGCAGTATTGGACATGCTAAAAATGGTTAAACTCATTTCTATCTAGGGCACAATGCAACATATTCATAACTTTAACATTTTCATTGGCTTCTAGTTTTTATAAGTTTGAGCAATCAGAATAATTTGTAGTAGGAGGTGTATATTCTTTTTCAGTAATATTCCATGAGTCAAACGCATTTGCTTTCATATATATTCTCAATCGTGTAGCCCGATAATTAAAGTTCATGCCATTAAATAGTGGAGGTCGTGTGGCAGATCAACCTTCCATAAAACTAGTGTAAATGCTGGTGTTAATGTAACTTTCCATATTATCGAGAAATCAAATAACTATTTTGTGTTTATAAGATGTTCTACTCCAATACCAAATGAAAAAGACAAGTAGAACCGAGTAATATGGAAATACGTGTAATATACTGATTGCGGAAGTAGATGATATAATAGTTTTGATATATGCAAGTAAATATTTAATGAGATAAATACTTAGAAATGATATCACAAATAAGCAATATAAAAGATGTAAAAAAAAGTAAAGAACACCTAGAATGTTTGTATTAGTTAGAAGCAGTGTCCTACATCCAATCACAGACTTCTTCTAGAATTTCAATTAATTAACACCCTTACTTAACCCAGAGGAATATGTTTTACAACACCTAAGCAGCAGAACATGGAGTTGAGTAGTAGAACAGGATTTCACCTCAGCAGCCAAAGAGGACATCTTGCATGAGTAGTGAAACATGACTTCAACAAATACACAAAAGTTTGTTTGATTGTATATGTGTTCTTGATAACACACACACACACACACACACACACACACACACACACACACATATATATATATATATATATATATATATATATATATATATGAAAGAGTATGAAGAATAAAGAAGGAGTGTGCTTTGTAATCACAGAGTATTGAATATTTTCGAGCACAAGTGAATATTGTACAGAAAAATTTCAAAATCAAAGAATATTAAGATCATAAAAGTTCGGTGATTAAAACAAGAGATTCTAAATTATATTTATAATAAATAAAAGGATGCAATTATTCGTGAAAAGATTTGATCAAAAGATATAGTCATAACTATTGGATTAAAGAATTACGACTATTTCAAAAGTCGCAACCCTGCAGGTCAACCGATTTAATTTATAATTCATCTAGCTAAAAATGACTAGAATTTGAAATAAGTATGCATATGCAAAAAATATGTCTTTCAGTTGACTGATTTAAATATTCAACCGGCTAAATGTTTAGCTAATAAAACTTTGAACACTCAACAATCAGCTAGTTGAATTTTTTATTCGGACGACTGATACACATGTCTTTTTGCATAGTGCTTTATCCTTTATAATTTAAAAACGGTATATATATACATAGGAGATATTTTAACAACAAAACTAACTAAATACGAACTCGAATACACTAAATATGTACCAATATATCTTGTTGTCGAATCTTCTAGAATTTAAGTTGTATACTTCTCCTTTTTCATGTTATAGATGTTAGTGAACGACATCGTTGATATATAGTTGTCATAGTCAAAATAAATTGAAGAATGGAGATCTAACAAAACGAACACTTCCAGACCAAAAGCTCATCTCAGCACCGACCTCCAACCGGTCCTTCTCAATTATCCAAGTCTATAGTCTCCAAGGGTCGGGAACCATTCATTCCCAGTGGGCGTAAAGATAAAGAACCTCATCTTGCGATTCCTCCTATTTAGGAGATGATGCCAAAGGAAAGAAAGGAGTTAGAGAAGGTTTCCCGCATCACTACTTTTCTCGGATGGTGTTTGTGCCCAATCTGCAACCAATTCCGGAGTCATTTAATGATAGGGTTAGGGAATACATCAATCTCATTCTTATTCAGTACCGGGAGATAGTGATGTGCTCAAGGCAACTATCGGAGGTCATCAGGGGTTTGAAGCTCGAGATTGACAATATGAATCAGAAGTGGAGTATGGAGAAATACGTCCTTGGAGTCACAAAAGAAGACTTAGCAGAGTGTGAAACTCAAATTGCAGCCACTAAGAAGTTGTATGATAACACCAAAGAAGAGCTTGATAATGTGCGTATAAAACTCAATACCGAGCTCAATCAATAGTCGCTTAGAACCAAGTCTGTTGAGGATGAGTAATAATTGGCAAGGGAATAAAAAAGTCCCTTAATGCAGAGAATGAGTGGCTCTAAAGGAAAAAACTACTAGCCCTGGAGAATGCATAATTTAAAGCCGAGTTAGCCACCTCTGAAGAAGCCAGAAAGAAAGCAGAAGAGAAATACCCACATTGCACTTGAGTCTACCTCGAACTCCTGAATCCAACATGATATAGAAACTTAGACGCTCAAGGAGAAAGTAGCAGAACTGGAAAAGATGCAGGACGAATTCAGTGCCTAAGCGTCGACATTATGCTTGTGTTCTCCGATACCGGGATTTGTCATGGGTCATCAATTACCCATAAACATTAGTTGACACTTGGTAACTGTTCAAGGAGGAAGAGAGGAGGGCTTCTATAGAGGGTTTAGTGAATGAAGAGGATCTGAGGACCCAGTTGCTACGAGCTGAGGAGCCAAAAGTTATTGTCAAAGGTAGGCAGCTTCTGAAGGAAGAGGAGGACGCGGAGCGGCTAAGACGTAATGGAATATCAATCATCAAGAGGGAATATGGCATGGAAAAAGATGATATGGCGTATATGCAATAAACTAGTCAGCCTACCCATCTTACAGAGTCACCTATCATAGATGTAGTCGTTCAAGTCACTCCGGCTCAAGTTACAGAAATAGTTGAGGAGTACATCCCTAACAATCTGATATTTCCCCCTCGAAAGCCTTTGATTCCTATTCCACAAGTCAATATTTCCTCCAGACCAGGAGACACTTTGCTGAGGGTATTTCTCTTCTTTCCCCTCAATTTCAGAAAGCTGTTATGGAATGTTGCATAACAGTCGGGATTCTATTCAAGAGATCTGTTATTCCTCCAAGAATGCTTGTTGCTTTTCCTGTTTTAGGTACACCTTTGGCCAAGACCACTTCCAAATCAAAAGCAAAGGCATCTGGGGAGCATCAAGTGCCCTGTAACACCCCACCTCGAGGCCCACACTAGTAAAGAGCATTAACAAGTAACGCACTCTATTAGAGCGGATAATAGGGCTAGTTAGGGGTAACCATCCATAAGTTCGTATCAGTCAAGTACTGAATATGTCGATTGGGTGAATTATTATTTTTTCTTAACTCAAGTGGATCGACATACCTAACACTCCTAATAAGAAGCTACGATGGTTAAGGATTGTTTTGGAACAATATATAATACAACATAGATCACAGAACAGATACATACCGATACAATCACTGAAAGCATATACATGTTCTATATCTCAAACGATTATACAACACGAACACAAAAATGTCAAAGGAACATTTATACAACAACACAACGATAATAATAAACAGCTGGAATATGTCCACAATGATAGTCCAAGCTATACCTAGCTAACCACGAATCGATGGCAGTCAAACCTGAAACAACTCGGTCTGACCCAAGCATTAACACACACGAGTCAGTCAAGTTTACAAGTCAGAAATAAAAGGTATGAAGATGTATAATAACTCGAGATGAAACTCTTCAACAAAAGAGTTGTGAAGTTTAAATAATCAAGAGTTGGAGAAGGTTACTATCACAAGTCATGAATAAAGGGTGTACTCCAAGGTCCACTTCCTAGCATAAATCTAGGTGTAACATCAAATTTGCACATAAAAATGATCACAATCCCCAAAAGATCTTCAAATCATCATATAACTCGACTCGGTTAAAACACCATAAAAAGAAGCTTCACACTCCAACACAGATACCACATAATGTATTAATGGATTCCCAATCCAAATAATTATCTCAATATATGATCGTAGATATCAAATCCGAAATAAAAAACAACATCAAAATATGGATCAAAAAATATATTCTTGTGTTGTCATAATATAATATAGGTCCTCGAGCTACGATATTGCTTCCCGAGCTTCGATATTGCTCTCTGAGCTTAGCCAAGTACCTATACGTATTCATGTTAGGCACCCATGACTGTGATCCCGGCCGAGTGTATCTTGACCCCCGATCTAGAGATTACGTATATGTGACTCCTCGAGTCCCAGCTTTCCCAAAGCAAGTATTGGATCGTCACCCTCAGTATGCTCCACTGACTCACAATCAGTAACCCGATTAGTGGTAACTGTGTGTACTATACCATACATTCTTTCTACTGGTTCACTAGCCGCATATCACATACACAATGGAAACTCACCGAAATCATTGAATTAACAATCAACAAATCATTGGCTTTAATCAGATGAATATAGAGATTAACCAATTTCGTATACCTCTGCATCCTATACTACTGGGTTTACGATATCGTTTAATATCCATTTCTCCATCTCGAAGAGTGCAGAAAAGTGTGGTTTTTATATTGGAAAATACTTGGTTTTCTAAAACCAATTTATAAAATTACTTTCATAAATCGATTTCCTCTCCTTACTCTTTTGAAAAATAGAATTTTATACTATTGTTTCGAGGCCATTTATTCAAAAACCAAAATTATAAACTCATTTGTCCCAATTCAAAGCACATCATGTTCGCCTAAGTCATATTCTATAGGGCAAGTGTTACCCAACCTTTTGGCTCGGCTATCAGAATCATTCCAGATTGGCATGATTCGACCGCTGAACGGTTGAACAACTCTGAAGCATCATTTAAACATCTAAAGATCATGTCCAGATGCAGTCATGTGAGTATGATCATCTCAGCTCATCGAAACAACTCCCGGAAGCACAAGTGTTTGGGGATCGGTAGGGATCTCTCTGGGGATTGGTATGACTCCCAAACAAGACATCTCAACACTAAAGGCGTGTATTTCTGGGATTAGTACGACTCCCTAACATCATCGAATTCATCACAACTCTTACGGTATTGGTACGACTCCATAAGGCTTCGATATTCAACACAACACTTTTGGGATTGATATGACTCCCTGAACCTCTATTCTTTCAACTTCAAGAGCTCACACTCCCTGATTCATCAACTGGAACTCAACCAAACTCCATTAGAAGATAAAGCAAACTAAGAGAAGCCATCTAACCAAGTCATGACCCCACACTGAAAAACTTTGTGTGGGGATCGGTATTGATCCCGAGATCTATGTCGGTCCCCGTGCATATAGGTTGGGCCTTTAGCCCTCATGAACCTTGTTTTCGGTACCGATCACCATGCACATAGGTATGGGCCTTAGGCCTTCATGGGACTCGTTTCACGAGCACTCACCACCCTCCCTCCTAAACTGTAGCTATAAATAGCCCTCTAGTGGGTGAGAAAAGGATTTTTGGTACTTGGGATTCACTTTGCTCTTGTAATTTCAGGAGTAATACCGATGTACTATTATAATAATTTATTTTCAGAAATAAAATGGAAAATATTCAAAGTGGATGTAGGCTTTGATACGCTGAACCACTATAAACCATTATGTGTGCATTTTTCTTGCTACTTCCTTATTAAATTCTCATTTTCATTCATTTAGTTTAACTTACATTGAACACTTTCGGCAATGTTCCACTTTTGGACATCAACAACTATATACACAGATAATCTATAACGTAGAAGTTCAATTGGTGACGTTTACTGGAATGAAGTACAGAAACGACTAAAGATGGCCCTGACACTTATCTCAATTTGAAATGGCCAAGGTAGGAGCCCATGTCTGACAAAGAGGCTAGCTACTTTCAGTAGACTTCCTTCTCTCGTATTACTATCGGATTTTGATTTGAATGGTGCAACTTTGATTTGAATTTGGAGGAATGGGCATGGTCGGCCTTTAGGGGTTATGACTAGCCAGAAAGGGTAAACTGGTAGATTCCTACCTTTAACATTGCCTCATGTGCCTTTTCATAATTATATCTCTATATGAGACCACTACGATTTTTATGAGTATTGTACCTATAGGAGACTCTTTGATACCTACTAGTTTACGGTAGTGCTACGATACCTACATGGACTACATGCATAAAAATTATGTTAAAGGGGATATGGGTAATTTCTTAATGCAATTTTGATACTTTACTTTATTGACAGATAATCCAGTAATGCCTTTAAGTTATTACATCTTTATTTCATTTGATTTTTGATTTAACTTACATGAGAATTTTTAGTCCTAACTCATGCATACTATTTTTCATTATGCTTAGGTCAGTCTGAGTTGTTTTAAGCTTGTTTGATGATATTGTTCTAACGATTAAGATGGAGATTGATAGTTCGCGTTTACTAGTATTATTCCATTGTATTATTAGGTTTATCTGTTGATTATTTAATTCTGACATTATAAAATGAAATATAATGTATATTGTAAACAACTTACGATTTGTTTATGTGATTATTACATTTTTTCCTTCCGCTATGAGATTTTGTGTTTTGTTTCCTTCTTATCTCTTTTATTCTTATATTGTTAAAACCCTATTAATAATTGGAATTTTGAAATGTTTGGTCAGATATGTGTGGCCTGTTCTCGATTTGAAATGGCGGGTTGTTATTGTTGGTATCATATCTTTTGTTAAGAAAACACTAGAGCCTGTTGGGGTTAACTCATTAATAGATAGAGTAACGAAATGCCATATTATGAGCTTGAGTGTGTATGTGTGTGTCTATACATATTCAAGAACACATATTTGTTAGTGTTATAAAGTTAGTTTATATTATGCTAATTTGTTCTGTGTGTTTATGAATTTTAGTCAGTACATAGGATGCCACTAAACTGATAGGGATTTCTAAATACTTAAATATGGCAAACTACATAGTATTTTTTTGAAAATAAGTAAACAAAATCGTTTTAGCTATGTTTATTTTTAGGGTGCTACTACTCACAACCCGGTTTACACTTCTGGCCACCTTTCTAAATTTAATACAAATGATTGTTTTTTATATTCTTTTGGTCACTATATATTATTCTTTCACTCAATTATTCACCACCATACTTATCTTAAGGAAAACACGTACTTCTCTACAATTTCAAACCCTAAACTTTAACCAAAGCAGTTATTGTCTTGTGCCTTATAGACATGGAAGATGAAGCTAAAAAGTTATAATTGCTTGATTTTTATTGTTTTCTATTATGTTATAGAACATATTGTTAGGGTTTTCTTAATGGTTAGAGTTTTCCATTGCGTTTTAGGATATTTTCCCCTCCGTTGGAAATTCAAGTTGGAGGACATTAATTTTGACGAAGTTGTAATAGATAATGATAATATAAGTTTTGATTTATAGGGTTTTTTATCTGTATAGCTTACGTATATTCTTTTACAAATTGATACATTAACATTTTTGTCGTTTAATAAATGGAGTGTTTGAATGGTGATAAATTGGAAGATAAACATGATGGTTGTGATAATATGATGCAAGATATTCGATCAAATGACTCAAAAGACATAAATGCATGATGTAAGTGAGGAAAGAAGCGTTCATGTAGAGGAAGGTGCTGATGGTGTTTCCATTTTTAGGTTATTAATTTAGATGGTGGCCGATAGAGGAAATTTGAAATATTTGGGGTGCTTTTAGTTTTAGTGGACAGAACTTTAAATCGGGGTAGGAACAGAAGCACCCTATTTTTATATATAACAGAATTGTTTTTATAACTGATATAGTATTTTAGGATATGGTGTTTATTAGGAAATAATAATATTCAATTTTTTTATTAGTTATGCTTGGCTAGTTTATGAGCATTGACTATTGGGTGTTGATTTCAAAATGTTAATTAAACGATTTACAAGTAATTTACCTACATATAGTATAGGAAGGTTTTATTGTAACATATATTTTATACAAATTTGCCTAATCCTTTTAGTTATATCTTTAAATAAATAACCTTTTCATAATTATTTATGAATATATTGATAAAAAGTATTAAAAGAAAAAATTTCTGTATAAACATGTTTGAGAATAAATAAAGAAAAATTTAGAGATATAAGCGTTTATAACAATGGTAGATATTAGTTAGTTATTAACTACTGATTCTGGATGAAATATTTGTACATGTAATTATGGAATGGTTACAAAAGATTTGTGAAGTATTTATCTATGAAAATTTGAAGAGTGTAATGAACTAGAAAATTTGATGCTTGAATTTTCGACATAAATGCATCCCGTGTCCAAACTTGAGTACCAAAAATCCAGAACGTTAAAGAAAGAAGTTAAAGGGTGAGTAAAGATAAGATAGAAAAATTAGAATAGAAGAAAAAGGAGAAGAACAACTAACCACAATACACAGTCTCACATCACAACGGAATAAAATATAATACAGAAATAAATTTTTATTGAAAACTTTAAGAACAATACTTACAATTTATCAAAGTACAACGGACATTCAATTCATCTGGACAGTTATAACAGTCTGCCCTTATTTACACAGTGGAATACTATATATATATACATATATATATATATATATCATACATCTGATCTCCTCTAGCTCGTCTCCTGAAGTCCATATCATCTTATCCTGAATCTGTACAACTTGGTCTGACACAACTGGGTCTGACCCGAGCATTACAAACGCCACAGGTCAGCCTGGCAGCGTGAGAAAAACACACTAAATTATTGGTATTATCCAACTTGATTTTAAAGTTAAAAATCATTTTGAAAGAAAAAGATAATCGTAAGACCAATCCACACATAAACACATACGTTTTTATCTTACAATAATCCAAAGCATTTTTGAAATCAATATCTTTTCTGATATTATAATAGTGTCTAAATACAAATAAATATTAATCTAGCAGAAAGCTTGCATCTCACGCTCTACATATATAGTATACAATCAAAACCACGGGGACTTATTGGAGATTGGATTTCCAACTATGAAAAGGTATGGAACCACCTTCCGATAGTGTATATCTAGAGGGGAATACACTGGGTTCAACAAGAACGTCTTGCAACCCGACCCATACATGACCGACCACTCATTTGTCTTGAGTGTATCGAATATATTATCTCCTTACGGTTGGTACCAACATAACTGTTCCTGGGAGATACAGAAGCGAAAAGAAGAACAAATAATGAAATTTCTCTAGATGGTAACAATACACCCATAGGGTGCGACCCACATAGCCATATTGCCTGCCCGATTTTTGTCATTTCCCGGTTATGAGGCTTGAGGTTCAAAATTTATCTTTTCAAATCATCTAGCCATCATTCACTTTGAATGCCACATTGTCAATTCCACCAGATATCAAAGAGCACTATCAAGAGGATTGGTCCTCTTGATAGTTCTCTCTTAATTGATGTCAACAAATATATTCTAGTGTTAAGCTAAGAGAAGTGCCCCTCTCCGCCATCAACCAAAATATGTTAGGAAATCAATGTACATGGTCTTTTGGAAATACTCTGTCAGACATCTGTCCATACAAGTTGTTTGGGACTGGACAAACCGAAGGCACTCTCCTACCGCATCCTAGGGATCACCCTATGGACTAGCGAGTAGTCCTTGCGATCCATCGATTTCAACCACAACAAGATCACCATCAAAATATCTCCGGGCGCGACTCCAGAGAATCCAAAAAGTAGTCCTTTCGCTTATGAAGATCTACGGTCTTCATTGCTCCATCTTCAATCTGTATATTCTACATTTACGTATTTGTTAATTCAGAATGGTTTTCGAATAAATTTGATCCCGGTCTTTCCATATCAACAAGCGTATAAGCCAAATTTGATAGTCGGTTACTTAACTATCAAATAAAACAACCATTCATCCATAAGAGAAAATTGAATTCACTATTTTAATGTCCATTACCATTTTAGCCTCTTTTGGTTAACCATTCATTAATTCAAAAGTTCTCTATTTTTTCAACAATTGGAATACCCATTTATGCTTATTATATTAATATATAAGAATATTTAAAACCCTATCATCTTAAAATACTTTTAAGAATGTATTTATTGTCTCGGTCATTAGTCCATAACAATAAACTAGTAAGAGAATAATTCCCTAAGTATTAACCCCGAAGGCCGAAACCAACATCAGAATGACACTCAGAATACTATTCAACTCACTAATCCCTTGTCAGTTTCTAATTTTCTTAATTCCATTTCTTGACTTCTATGGAATAAAAGTTTGAGTTATTCATTATTACTTTAAACAAGATATTTATCTCAACTTATTACCATTTCAAATATTTTTCATAAATATGACTTTCAAACTGTATGCGACAACTAATGATGGATATACTATTTTCGAAATATTTACTTATTCCTAAACTGGGATAAAGTACTTCTTATACAACATAATTTCATTTGTCGATTCGATTCCATTTACCAATTCATTTCATTTACCAATTCAATTTCATTTTAAACTTCATATAATAAAGTCTGGATTTCATAAACAATTTCCATAAACATCTCTATATATTAATCACAACCCAATTCATTTCTTACTATTTAGATTTATTATGTAAAATCTTATATAAACACTTTAATATAATCTATATTATATTGTTCAATTTAATTCGACTTAAATTCAATTAGAAATTATAAATTTAAAACCCTTTCTAATTTACTTCCAAAAAATTACATTTGAAATATTTGCATTAGCCCCTATTTATCTTACTCGAAAATAATATCCATTATCGACTCATTTAGCGAACTTGATTTCATATTTGAAATTTCAAGTTCCAAATTCCAATTGTAACTTGTATATTTATTTCGGATAATCCCTTTTATAATTTTCCTTGCCATTGGGAAATTCCAATCCATTGAAAATATAAACTAGATTTCCAACTTTCCTCCAAATTCTCACTCAAACCATATTTTTCCCAAATCCTCAAATGGTAATCGTTTCATTTCTTTATAAATGATTGTTTATAAAATTGCCTCATTAACACATTTGTTTTAAACAAATCTTTCTTTTGAATCGTATTTATAATTCGGATTTCAAATGAACATTTCTATTTAAAAATAAATATATTCCTTTGGGACAATTTTAACCTGTCTTAAAATAACATTTTATTTTTTGATTCCCGTTTCTTTTCCAAATTCATACATACTTCACATTTTTCTCAAATTCCCCAAATAATTATTCCACTTTTTATAATGTTGCTTATAAAATCACTTCTTCAAAATATTTGTTTAAAAATTATTTACTTTTAAATCCTATTTAATTTGAATTCAAACTGACCATTTTCATTTGAAATAAATATTTTAAAACTCTTTTTATATTCCAATTTCTTTTCGAAATTCATATATTATCATTTAGGATATTTAAAATATCCAAAATCAACAATCAATGTTACTAACACATCCAAATATATCATAAGCTATCACAAGATATAAAACACATCATATATTAGCATATATGTAAAAACAAATAATTTAAATGTGAGGGATCCAGTTGGATCCCTCCAACCTGTTTTTCCAGCATCCACAAATGTTAGTCAACAATAATAATACCCATCCTGCTTCGAGGCAGGATATCGCGGTATAGAAGGTCATCCACTATATATATTGTGGGGCGCATAGGGAAATCATCCGCTAATGGTACTTGGGGCATCCGCTAATGGTACTGCGAGAATTATCCAATCACCAATATTATTATTACATGATATTATCATATACTATAATCACTTTATATCAATCAATTATCATCCATCAAGTAATAAAATAAATTTTGAACTATTGAAAATAGTTCCCAATAATTACTGAGTGAGTTTAACTCACCTCGATTTTCCGTGTTGAATATCCGTTTAATTCCAGATCGTCACAGCTATCAACCGTCTCGAAATGTTTTGAATCTATTCCTATGATTATTAATTTTAACTACCGATTGACTGATTATAAATTAAATTAACTACCAATGAATAAATAAATAAATTCTTCTATGAATTTAAATTTTGAAAAAATGTATACCTTGTTATTTACTTAAATCTCTTGACTAATCCACGAACATATCCCCAAAATCACTGATCATACTTGCTGCAAACAGCCCCACTATTTCAGTCAATCCCAAAAACTGCTCCATCTCCACTAGATTTAACAGCTTCCCATATTCCAGACCGTCCTCCTCCATTCGATAGTCCACTTCTATCACTACTGAGTACTTCCAAATTCAACAGCCTTAACCTCTATTGTACAGTCCACACTTCTCCCCTTATGGCCACTTTCCAGCAACTATAATCCCCAAAATACACAAATCCTAATCAAAGTCAAGACTACACCATACTATCGAATTCCATCATCCCTTCCACTACATTGCACTACTGTTTAGACTTCTCCTCGAATCACCATTCTTTCCCAAACTGAAACACTCCAGTTCACTCATCACCCCACCTTATAGAACGCACAACCACACTGCCAAACTCCCCCTTCTTACTGCCGCATTCCAATTTCCTCAGATACCAGCATCGCTTGTTCAATGAAATCACCCAATTCAAATCCCATTGCGTCCGAACACGCATGTTCATCCATCAGAACTGTCACACCATAAATTAGCTCAAATCAACATGCATCGAACCCCACTCCCACTCGCACACCTCACCACGGCTCAGAAACCCATCTTGAAACTCTCTAGACAAACCATAAACATCGAATCCAATCCGAACTATCAATGCGTCGCCTCCTTTGACTTCGTGAGTGTCCCCGAGTCTTTGCGTTTGGTTCGAGCTTCAGATTCGTATTGCCATATTCGATCACGAATTTAGATTGCAATACCTGTAATTGATTTCGATTTCTTTTATTGTTTGATGGCATGGATTTGTTTTGATCTGATTTGGAAAAGGGACGAGTGGAAAAGGTTTAAATTGATTTTGATTTTCTTTTATTAAAATGGTGAAAGGATTTGTGATTTACTCAGAAGAAAAGGAAATGAAAGGATCGAACCGTGTTGGCTTGAAAATGGTTGATGGAAATGGTAAATTTATAGGAGCAAAGTGAAGACGATAAGAGCAACGTCTTTCAGTAGTAGTAAAAACTAGGCATATCTTCAGTGTACCATTTCTGTGAGGCTTAAGGGAGAAAACGTGATATTGAAAAGAACACATGGGGTAGCATTACAGAATAGCTTCGTTTATATTTAATTTATATTTATACATTTCAAACTTCATTTAATTAATGTAAAATTCCATTTATATTACCATTTCAATATTTAAATAAAAATCGATAAAAATGCAGGTCGTTACAAAGAGTCTATATTGAAAATATATATATTGTTTATAATGTGACAGTTTGTAAGTAAAAGAATTTTATTTTGAAAATAAATGATATTTTAACAATTAGCAATTTTGTTATGTGTGAAATTCATATAATGAATATGTAAATAATAGAATTTCAATAAAAAGTTTAAGAAAAAATATTTACCTCGAAATAGAACTTTTAAGGAATTTTCTTTATATTTTTTAATTAATTTATTTATTGAGAATTTGAAATATGAAATATTTGATAAAATAACTATATTTTCCTTAATTAAGTATGTTATTAATTATATTCTTTATAGTTATAATACTTTGGGAATTGTTAAGCTCATCTTAAGTACTATGTATATATATACAAGTACAAATTTGTCTCTAAGTAGAATAAATATAAAATTTCATTTTATAAGATATATGGAATTACTTGTGTAAAAGTTAACGATTTTAAAGAATATATATAGGAATGGTTTATGAAAGTAAAGTAATTTATAAAAATATAATCCATATAATATGGATTTTGAAACTTGACTTATGTAAATAAATAAAATAAATTGGTTACTATTCATTGGGAATTAAGTTATGGTAATTAGAAAATTGACTATGAATGAATCATGTACAAATGGTAGTAAATAATAATAATAATAATTAATGATGATTGTCAAAATATTGACAATATCGATTTGGGCACTAACTAATGATGTTGAATGGAATATAGATTAAATTAAGATGTCTATTTGATTGTTAGTTTATAATGATAACTCAAAATAAATGCTTCTCAATTGATTTTAATTTTTGAAGTTAAAGTGAGAAGGAAAATTTAAAGTGTAAAATTAAAACATGAATTTGGAGAATGGAACCAAAAATGTAATCTAAATTTTAAAAAATGCAAATATATGTTAAGAAAACCTATATATTTTTAAGGATATTACTTTTTATGAGCCCTCATTTTATCATGATTTGATTCTATTTCAAATAAACAGTAGGAAGGCAAAACATGAATAAAATATCTTGGTGTTTATTATAAAAAATGTTTTATATAAAAATTGGTTTAATAGAGAGTTGTTATGTTTCCCTGTCTTAAAAAGAAATTGTCTAAATTTTTAAATAATAATTTAATACCTTAAATATTTGCCTTTCAACAAAAGTAATGTTGAAAAATAATTATTAAAAGTGTTGTAAATATATCTGTGTTCCAAATTTAAACTTTCAGTTAGAAATGAAATTTACAGTTTGAAGTTTGTAAAGTATTATATTTTTTGAGACCACTGAATTTTATATAAATGAGATTTTGAGAATTGAGAATTATATAAGTTCTTTAGTATGAAATTTAGTGATATTACACAAATGAGTTGTACTTAAGAAATTTAATTGAAAATTTATGGAAAATAAAAAATGATTTGAAAGATAATGTAAATAGGATGTTATGTTTGGAAATAAATTTACCTATATGGAAAAAGTTTTGGAGTATTTCACTCGAAGTTGAAACTGATCTAAGTACTTGGAGATTTTAGACATGTTTCTTGTCAATGTATGTACTAAATTCTGTAAGAACAAGATAAGTGTGAATGAATCTCGCTCTAGTCGCTTGAAAATAATTCTAGGGATGATTGCACCATAGTTGACATTTATTTTTGAGTTTCGAAAGTAAGAAATATAAAATATACCTGTAAAGACATCAAGTTTATAGTTTTAATATGGATTTGAAAATATTTTATCCTTCGATTATCTCCCAACCTATAGTGAAACCGAACAAGAAGTTGAATGTTTATAAGCTGATTGTTTTGAGTAAAATATGTCAAAAAGCTAGTTTATCGCTCTGTTCCTTTTGATGGATGAAAAGTTTTAAAATTTTATTGATTTAAAAGTGTATTTTGGAAGAGTTTAATTGTAATCAATTTGATGTGAAATTTTCGATTAAAAAAATTTATAATGTAAATTGTCATTAGTGAGTTTAATATGAAAATTTATATTTTGCATTAAAATAAAATAGGTATTTTAATGTAAGTATAATTTAAGAAAAAGAAATAAATTGAATTGAGTGATAATATTTTTTTGCTGTTAAATAGTAATCATGGACGATATTAAACTGATTAACAATAAACTTAAAATTTTAGATAAATTAAAGTTGTATGATTAAAACGTGATTTAATAAGTTTAGTATGAAAAGGAATGAATTCAGTTTTGCAAAAATCTATTCTATTTCAAATTCGATATAAAACTGGTCAAATTTGAAGTGAGATATTTTTTATAATGTGATATTTTACAAAAGACAACTAGATATTTTTCTTAGTAAGATGTCAAAGTTCATTTCGTTAAATTTGAGTTTTCTGGCTCTGCTTAGTGCAACTTGACGATCCTCGCACATTTAATAGCGTTTTATGTGTCAAAAGTGAGCCTTTGACGTGTTGTGGCGTAGATGTTGATCACCATTTTATCCGTCTTCCCTCACTGATCATAGCGATATTTTTGTTTCTTATTTAGGGATTCTGATTGATTGTCTAACAGCATAGGACCTAAAGTGTTGGCGTTAGGTATAATTTGAATTATGACCCATAGACAAATACATATATACATACAAGATGCTGGAAAACTAGCCTTGCCAAGTCTACTAGTATTTTGATAAATACACATTCTTTCCCGCCATCCTTCTATGTTTTCGCGTGTGTATGCATAGAACAAAATTAGTTTTTAAAACCTATATCTCCATTTACATTACACTATTCATCATCATTTGAAATTAATTTCACCCGCATCATTTACCATTTAGATCTCCGCTTTCAAAACCATCTCCAGTACTCTTCGTCTCTGTTTCATCATTGACCCACTACCCAATCTTCAATATGATCTTCGTCTAGTCATCTCCGCCGTCTCCAGTCCTCACAACCCCTAAACTTCCCACATCTGACGCTATGTGATCCTCTTTCCAGACCACCACCTCACGTGCTGCCTTTTTTGCTTCATCCACATCTTTTCAAGTAATAATTAATAAAATTATATATATATATGTGTGTGTGTGTGTTTGTGTGTGTGTGTATGTATGTGTGTATGTATGTATGTATATTTCAAAGCTTCAACCAGCACCAACCACCACTATTGTTGTTGTGACCTGCTATGTTTCCACCTTTTTGTCTTCTCTACTCATCGACCAGTTCTCGCCCTCCACTCTCCACGTCGACTTCCTCTATCTTACAATCCTGGAATTGACACAAAAGAAGAAAACATCGAAACACAGGAGAAGACGAATGTTACATAAAGGAATGAATATTACAAAACAGGTTACATGTTTAATATTAGTCTCATATACACATACATACATACGCGTGAGTGTGTATAGAGAAACGTTCAGTGGCACTCCAAAAAGTTCATCACCCTTTTAGCCACTTAATTTCCGACATCCGTTTAATTTAAGTTAGTTGGAGGAACAATAGTTAGTTGGAGGAACAATAGTTAGTGGGAGGAGAGAGGGAGGGAATTGAGTGGTGGAAATTAGGGGTTCAAAGAGTTGCTTCACTATGTGGGGTGTCACTGTATGCTGCTCTCTCTCTCTCACACACACACACACACACATACACACACACACACATATATACATATATATATAATGGGAGGTTATATGGAACCCATTTTTATAGCACCCCTTTTGCACCCCAATTATCCACTTGCTTATATTTAAATAATGTGTGAGTGGGAGAGAGGGTTAGTGGAAGGAAAGAGTAACAACCCGGAAAATCAGAACCAATTTAAATTTTTTATTTTGGCAATTTTAATGAATTTTGAATATTTAAAATGTTTTGTTTTAAATAATAATGATAAAAAATTTATTTAAATCGAAGTTAGAACGAATAAATTTATTTTAATCATATAACGAGTCTAAAATAGCGCGACAGTTTGGAAATTCAATTTCAAATGAATGTACAGGATTCAGAATAAATTGGATTTCAGTAAAACCAGAAATATTTGAATCTGTTTGAAAATATCTTCCCAAAGAATGTGAAAAATCCAGATTTCATTACGGGAATATGTCCAGTTGAAAATTCAGAATAGTCGCTATGGATTTTATATAATATATAGCCCTTAAAAATAACCATTCTGCAGACAACCTCTATTATCGACGTGACCACTTTATTGGATCCGGAATGTAAAATTATTACTAGATTCCAATTTTCAAAAATTTTGGAATCAATATGTGAGCATGGAAAATTAAAATGTGTTTGGTCAATTACAAATAAATTGGATCTACCAGAAAATGGTCATTTTTCAAACGGACTCCAAATTGGATGAAATTAGTTTTGTTAGGACCATATCGCCAAAACATAGCTAGATTTATTTTTCGGGAATTTTTGGAGTCAGTACGTAGCCCCGATAAATTAAAATGTACGTTTGAATTCAATATATATTGATTTATATTTTAATTTAAATAAAAACTGATCAAAATGATAGAATTGTTTTACGAAACATATCCCATTGTGTCCGAAATGGGGTTTTTACTTAGGGGCGACAGTTGTTGGGTTTAATTTGGAGTTCGGATTGACGAACGACTATTTTTAGAATTAAATAATATTAAAATTTCTATAAAAAGGAAAGCAAAAAAAATCCAAAACCCTAATTTCATAAATTCCGACGTCGTTCTTTTTAAAATTCAATGGCCCAAGGAACTCGAAAGTTCAATCCGCAAATACTCCCAATCCACATGATTTCATTCGGGAATTCCAATGCAAATATTGTTCTACTCCTCGTGCTCTTCAAATCAATATGGAAATGATGGGGTTTAGAGAAGCAAATCGTATGATTTTAAGGCTTAAAGAGCCGATGGTTTCACGCATCTCAAGGCTCGAAGGAGGCGGCGAGTGCGACGCCATGGCCGGTGGTTGACGAGGGCGAGAAGCCCTTTGACGTGGGCGCTTCAGATCTTGGTCGGTTAAGGGATGGTGGCGCGAGAGTGAACACTAGGGCGCAGCTTTTAATGTCGAGAGTGGGTTTCGATTGAGATACATGGAACGATAAAGGAAGACGACGACCTTAATTCTGAATAGGGAAATGTAATTAAAGAATTTATTTTAATTATTTGATTAATTATATTGTTTAATGATCAAATGTGTAAATGACCATAACTCGTTCGATTCTTATCGGAATTCGACGAAACTGAGTGCATTGGAACCACGACAACGAAATCTACAACATGGAGAGGACCAGAACTGAAACAAAAGGACGACGGTTTTACAGTGAGCACTTTAAATTCTTTTTCAGATTTAAAATTAAATAGTATTGAATTTTCTTTTCGGATAAATTATATATAAATAACTTTAATAAAAATATGATAAACATAAATAACATGTTTTGAAAATATAAATAACATGTTTCGAAAATATAAATAGCATGTTTCGAAAATATAAAATAACATGTTTTGAAAATATAAAATAACATATTTTGAAAATATAAATAGCATGTTTTGAAAATATAAATAGCATGTTTTGAAAATAAAAATTACCGTTGTTTTATATATATATATATATATATATATATATATATATATATATAAACTAAGAATTAAAATATGATTTATATATATATATTTAGAATTAAAAATATGATTTTATATATATATATAACTATAAAAATATGATTTTTATATAGAAAACTGATTTATAAAAATGTGATTTTTATATATATAGCTTTGAATAAAAATGTTATTTTTAATATAGAGATCGTTGTTTAAAAATGTGATTTTTAATATAAACCGCGTGAAACAGATTGCAATGGAACCGACTGGAGGCGAACAGAATCCAAACCGTCCAGTAAAGAATGACGGAGTGGAAACCAAAGGTAAGAACTCCTTCTCACTCTATTTAATTTACAGTTAAATATATACTAGGATGCAAACGGTGCTTAGCAGCACCCGACACCATTGATTGTATAAACCATGATTGTTTGTTTGGATTGAATTGACTGTGTTGTGTATATTGAATGAATGAACTGTATAAAATATTCATGTGTTGAATAAAATGTTTAAACAATAAAAATATCATTTTTATTGAATGAATAAAATATATAAAATATTCATGTATGGAATAAAATATTTGAATAATAAAAATATCATTTTTATTATATATATGAATTGTATAAAATATTCATGTGTTGAATAAAATATTTGAATAATAAAAATATCATTTTTATTGTATATAAGAACTGTATAAAATAGTCATGTGTTGAAATAAATATTCATAAACAAATCGGGTGATTTTTTCATGTACACCCATTTATCTGATACCGATTGGGACGATATATTTTACATATCGCCCAACCGCAGAAAAAAAATCAGTGTTTGTTCATTGAAAACCCCATACGGGTATTGGGACAATATTGGACATTCATTAATCCCAATATTTTGTTGTATGTCAATCGATGGGTTGACAGGCTGTGATGAGCGTTAATTGTTTATTTTTAATGCTTATACAGTTGTACATTACACTTTAGATGATGGTTGATTGTGTATCATTATTGTTACGTACATGTGTTGTGTGAAATCCATATAAATAACATTATACGGTAATTGACTGTGTCTAATATTTTAAATAACGAATATTTTAAAATAACGAATATCTTAAAATAAAATTCAGTAAAGGATTAAAATCTGATTTTGATGTCCGATTATGGATAGACACGAAAATATTGAAATGTATGGAGCCGTGTTAATTAGTTATGCGCCATTTTGACGCGAACAATATTTATATCGATTTTATTCATTTTTCTAATGAATATCGAAAAGGAAATTATTTCAAAATCTGATGTTTTGAAAATATTATCATTTATATATTAATGGTATAGAATATTCAATTTTGATTTAAAATTGAAAATGAAGTTGAAATCGTTCTTAAAATGATTTATAAATTACGTTTTAAATGGAAATCAACAAAATATATATTATATATATAATATAATGGCCTGAGTAGAACGTGCTGCGCCGCGGCCGTTCGCGAATTTCGACCATTGACTTCGAATTGATATTACAGGAGATCCGACCATCGGATTCTCCTAAAATTGGAACCTTGGGTTTGTATCGAAAAGAGCTTTCCAACGGATATAAGAGATTTGAAATCTAATGGTTGGAATTGGAATTATGTCCACATCAAATTTGGAAAAGGCCGCTTTAAGTGCAGTTCGATGACCGTTTATGGAAATCGACTGAAAGGGCCTTAATAAAATTATTAAAAATATTGATAATTTGTATCAAATCATAATAAATGATTTGGAAAGAACTGGGATGAAAAATTCCATATTTGAAAAGATAAAAATATATTTTTGTCGAAATGAACTAGTTATTAACTAGAATTAAAATCTAGTAATTTTTAAATAAATAAATTGGATTGAGAATGGGTTTTAATATAATCAGAATTTCCAATATATGAATTGGAGTGGATTAGAATGGAAATCATCATCGAATATTTCGATATTGGATTCCGTGATTATACGGATATTGTTATGGGAATCTGGGAAATATATATATGTATATATATATATATATATATCGTTATTCCCAAAACGATATTTGTTGGTTTCAGAATTTGATAACTAATATAAGCCGATATAATTTCCATTTAGAGCCTTGTATTTTATATCAAATTGGATTTTGGGTTTTCCATGAATGGTGTCTTAAATAACACTGTTCTTAAACCTAGTTGAGAAAAGAATAAATCTTTAATTAAGATTTAGTAAAGTTTTCCAATTAATTAATATTTAATTGGAATTGAATAAAAGAATTGGATTTTGAGTTTGTCGTGAATTGTGTCTTAAATAACATTGTTCTTAAACCCCATGTGAAAAGAATATATCTTTTAATTAAGATTATTAGAGTTTCCAGTTAATTAACATTTAATTTGAATGAAATGGGATGTGAATTGGGTTTATTGTGAACTGTGTTTTTAAAGACATTCATTCTTTAACCCAATTTAAAGTGAAATGTGATTTGGAATTTATAAATCTTTTTGTTAAGATTTAAGGAAATTTTCCAAAGAAAAGTTTTCCAATTTAATAAAATAAATTGGAATTGAACGGAATTCGATTTGGTAATAATTGAAGTGAACTTCTGTAGCGGAAGACTGTTAATATACGTGGAATTTAAAAGGCTTTGTCATTATTCCATTTATATTACTAGTCGGATACGGAAATTGATATCAATTATATATTGATTAGTTTTCCGTGAAGATTCCATAATTAATGGAATGTGATTTGGGTTTATAGTGAATTGTGTTTTAAACGACATTGGTTCTTTAACCTAGTTAAAGACATGATTTATTTCCTGAATTTGAATAATCATTATATAATGATTTTTGGGGATTAAAACTAAGTAGAGTTTTAATGAATCTTTAATTAGATTGAAAAGTGAATGAGATAATTTAAATTATCAAATTTGGGAAATTATCAAGAATGGAGTATCACCAGTTTTGCTCCAAGCGATAGTAAAATCTTTAATTAGATTCGAATACGAAATGGTAATTAAATTTACTGATAACATCATGGTGTTAGATATGGAGTATTACTAGTTTTGCTCCATGTAATAAATAGGTTGGGATTGGGAAATTGAACAAATGATTACTTCGGTAAGGTTCGTTAATCCCGACTTGTTGATAAACCTTAATTTGGTTTGAATTGATATCCAATGAAAGATTAAAGAATAAATTTAAAGAAATTATCTTTGATAAAATTAATGGGAACCTTTCCCAAAGGATATGAATATTTAATAAAGGAATATTTAGAATTGGAATGAGGCTTATGTTGTGTTTTTATAGCGTTTGTTTATAAGATACACGAGTTACTCAAAAAGACTGGGTTTATCCCATTCTGAATAACTGATTCGACGATATGTCAACGATGAAAACGGTGGTCGAAGACCGGAGGTCTTCACATCGTTTGGATGATTACTGATGTCTTGATTGGGCTGTACACCTAAAACGAGGTAATAAGTGGTGATCGTCCAGACGTACATGGAGATCAACCGAATATGCGAGGACCTCTCTCCCGTATGGACATATGGGACGAGGAATAAGGTGCCTCCGGCTTCGTTCAGACCCATAACGAACTTGTAAATTGATGTGTGTCTGACATCAGACGTGGCACGAGAGTGAACCCTAGGGCGACAGCTTTTAATGTCGAGAGTGGGTTTCAATTGAGATACCTAGAACGATAAAGGAAGACGATGGCCTTAATTCTGATTAGGGAAATGTAATTAAAGAATTTAGTTTAATTATTTAATTAATTATATTGTTTAATGATCAAATGTGTAAATGGCCTTAACCCGTTCGATTCTTATCACAATTCGATGAAACTGAGTGCGTTGGAACCACGACAACGAAATCAACAACATGGAGCGGACCAGAACTGAAACAGGAGAACGACGGTTTTATAGTGAGCACTTTAAATTCTTTTTCAGATTTAAAATTAAATAGTATTGAATTTTTTTCCGGATAAATTATATATAAATAACTTTAATAAAAATATGATAAACATAAATAACATGTTTTAAAAATATAAATAACATGTTTTGAAAATATAAATAGCATGTTTTGAAAATATAAAATAACATGTTTTGAAAATATAAAATAACACATTTTGAAAATATAAATAGCATGTTGCGAAAATATAAATAGCATGTTTTGAAAATATAAATAGCATGTTTTGAAAATAAAAATTAGCATTGTTTTTTTTATATATATAAACTGAGAATTAAAATTATGATTTTTATATATATAGATTTTGAATTAAAAATATGATTTTATAAATATATATATAACTGTAAAAATATGATTTCTATATAGAAAATTGATTTATAAAAATGCGATTTATATATATATATATATAGCTTTGAATAAAAATGTTATTTTTAATATAAAGATCGTTGTTTAAAAATATGATTTTTAATATAAACCGCGTGAAACAAATTGCGACGGAACCAACTGGAGGCAAACAGAATCCAAATCGTCCAGTAAGGAATGACGGAGTGGAAACCAAAGGTGAGAAATCCTTCTCACTCTATTTAATTTATAGTTAAATATATACTAGGATGCAGACGGTGCTTAGCAGCACCTGACACCATTGATTGTACATACCATGATTGTTTGTTTGGATTGAATTGACTGTGTTGTGTATATTGAATGAATGAACTGTATAAAATATTCATATGTTGAATAAAATGTTTGAACAATAAAATATCATTTTTATTGAATGAATAAAATATATAAAATATTCATGTATGGAATAAAATATTTGAATAATAAAAATATCATTTTTATTGTATATATGAACTGTATAAAATATTCATGTGTTGAATAAAATATTTGAACAATAAAAATATCATTTTTATTGTATATAAGAACTGTATAAAATAGTCATGTGTTGAAATAAATATTCATAAACAAATCGGGTGATTTGTTCATGTACACCCATTTATCTGATACTGTTTGGGACGATATATTTTACACATCGCCCAACTACAGGAAATAAAATCAGTGTTTGTTGATTGAAAACCCCACACGGGTATTGGGACAATATTGGACATACATTAATCCCAATATTTAGTTGTATGTCAATCGATGGGTTGACAGGCTATGATGAGCATTAATTGTTTATTTTTAACGCTTATACAGTTGTACATTACACTCTGGATGATGGTTGATGATGTATCATTATTGTTACGTACATGTGTTGTATGAAATCCATATAAATAACATTATATGGTAATTGACTGTGTCTGATTCCAATTCAGAAAATAACGAATATTTTAAAATAACGAATGTCTTAAAATAATATTTAGTAAAGGATTAAAATCTAATTTTGATGTCCGATTTTGGATGGAAACGAAAAGATTGAAATGTATGGAGCCGTGTTAATTAGTTATGCGCCATTTTGATGCGAACGATATTTATATCAATTTTATTCATTTTTATAATGAATATCGAAAAGGAAATTATTTCAAAATCTGATATTTTGCAAATATTATCATTTATATATTAATGATATAGAATATTCAATTTTAATTTAAAATTGAAAGTGAAGTTGAAATAGTTTTTAAAACGAAATTAAAACGATTTATAAAATACATTTTAAATGGAAATCGACGAAATATATATTATATATATAATATAATTGTGAGGATCCGTAACTTCCCCGTGAAGGAAAGCTCGGATTACCTTGAGAACAAGCCACAACAGAACGCAAACAGAAGAACATTTCATTCTATATTACAACAATTCCATCAGAATACAAGAATATACAGAGTATGAATTAATATTACACAGAAAATATCAGAGATTTAAATTACATTTAAATACATCCCAGCGGAAAAACAATACAAAGCACAACTAGAAGAGATATACGGATACAGAGCTTTCCGGACATCGCTCCAGCTGTAAATCAGGATCCTGTGAATATAAATCTGCAAAACCAAAACTACTAGCTGCCCGTGTGGAAATAGGGGCACCCAGAGTTTAGGTTAAAACAATAAACTCCAGGTCAGTCATGTGACTGGTGTGAGAACTAAAACAGTTATTAATCTTTGTTTTTAAAGTTAGGTAAATCAAGGGACCACGCCGTATAACACGGAACGGGTTTCCTCCCAAGAATACCAATGCAGAAAACAAACAGCGCAATGCTAAATAAAGAACAATGAAGCTATTATAAGACCCAGGTCCCATCACACAATGCAACGCAA
Source organism: Allium sativum (assembly GCA_030737875.1). Classification (NCBI taxonomy): domain Eukaryota; kingdom Viridiplantae; phylum Streptophyta; class Magnoliopsida; order Asparagales; family Amaryllidaceae; genus Allium; species Allium sativum. The sequence goes on along the minus strand of CM060909.1, from coordinate 668,808,610 downwards.
GCCGGAGGATAGGGTTTTCCCTTATAATAGCCAAATATGCTTGATACGCGAAATTTCATCTTATATTATTACTATAAATGAAGAAAACAACTTCAAATATAAATGTATCAATCATAGACGGCATGGGTACCATATATCATGTCGCCAATACTAGGCTTTACAATCAAAACCGCAAAATGTCATATTTGGAAATTGGATTTCCATCATGGTGGCTCTTGATTCGAAAGATCGATCGCGTAGTGCCATCTACAACGGCTTACGTCTCAGCTAGAGAAAACACCGTAATGCACATCCGCACTTTTGGGAAGTCGAGTATCACTGCGGCTTACGTCTTGGCGAGAGAAAACACCGCTTACCCTATCCCTCTGAGCACTAAGCTCAATCTCGGTCGACCGAATCCACGACACCACTAAGGTGCCTATCCACTAAAAAGCATACTGATCAAACCATCAGTTTACCACCATACCGGGGTGTGAGGCTCGCGAATCAACACTATACACAAAACCGTGCTATATTAAAGCTACTCTTTGATCATCATCCACCAAACTTTGCTTTTCAACAAAAGTCTGGATCACTGCATCTCAGCATGTCACACTATCAATCCATATCGTACCACTGATTTCTGCCAATATATAACCTCTGACCTCGTATGTCTCAGAGGGAATTAAGCAAGAGAATAAATTCTCCGCCGCCAAACAGATATATATTTAGCAGAGATCAACGAATACAATATATAGGAATACAATGTCAGACAGACCATCCATTTACAAGTCCGTTCTAGGTCTGAACGAAACCGGAGGCACTTTCCTCGCATATCCGTACAATCAACAAGTACGTCCGGACGGCTACCACTTCAGCCCCCTTCAAGGTAGCTACTCCCATCGTGAGCATCAGTATCACTCATCCATTCGATGTGAAGATCGTCGGTCTTGCACCATCTTCAATCTCTTCGACTCGTCGTCGAATCAGTTATTCAGAATGGGTTATACCCGGACTTTCTGAATAACTCGCGTATCTTATCAACAAGTGCTATAAAACACAATATACGCCTCATTCCAATTCAGAATATTCTTTTATTCAGATATTCACACTCCTAAGGAAATATTCCCATTAATTTTATCAAAGATAAATTCTTTTAAATTTATTCTTTAATCTTCCTTTGGATGTCATTTCAACCATATTATGGTTTTCCAAACTAGTCGGGATTAGCGAACCACACCGAAGTAATTATTTATTTTATTTCCAAATCCCAACCTATTTATCCCATGGAGCAAAACTGTTATTACCCCATAACTAACACCACCGTGCTATCGGTAAAGTTAATTACCATTTCACGTTCAATTCTAATTAAAGATTTAACTATCGCTAGGAGTAAAACTGGTGATACTCTCCTTTCGATCATTTCCAAATTTTGATAATTTTAAATTATCAATTCATATTTCAATCTAATTAAAGATTCATTAAAACTCCTTTTACTGGGTTAAAGGACTAATGTCATTTAAAACACAGTTCACGATAAACCCAAATCACATTCTATTTCAATTCCAATAAAATATATTAGAAATTATGGTTATTTAAAACCCATTTCAAATTCAATTTATTTATTTCAAAAATAAATTGATTTTAATTCTAGTTCAAAACTAGTTCATTTTGACAAAAATCTATTTTTATCTTTTCAAATATGGAGTTTTTCATCCTAGTTTTTCCCAAATCATTTCTTTTGATTTTACACAAATTATAGATATTTTTAATAATTTTATCAAGGCCCGTACAGTCGATTTCCATCTACGGCCATCGAACTGCACTTACAGCGACCTTTTCCAAATTTGATTTGGACATAATTCCAAATCCAACTGTTAGATTTCAAATTTCTAAAATTCATTGGAAAGCTCTTTTCGATACGAACCCAACGGTTCCGGTTTCAGGAGAATCCGACGGTCGGATTTCCCGCAATATCCGTTCGAAGTTAATGGTCGAAATTCGCGAACTGCCGCGGCGCGGCGCGTTCTATTCAGGCCATTATATTATATATAATATATACTTCGTCGATTTCTATTTAAAACGAATTTTATAAATCGTTTAAATTCGTTTTCAAAACGATTTCAACTTCATTTCAAATTCAAATCAAAATTGAATTTTTCCCAATATAAATTCATTTCAAGTTGATTTCAATTCAAATTCGATTCTATTCAATTCCAATTCATTTCTGTTCAATTCAATTCTAATTCGTTTTATATTCAATTCAATTCGAATTCGTTTAATATTCAATTCAATTCGAATTCGTTTTATATTCAATTCAATTCGAATTCACTTTATATTCAATTCAATTCAATTCAAATTCCCTTTATATTCAATTCAATTCGAATTCGCTTTATATTCAATTCAATTTGAATTCACTTTATATTCAATTCAATTCGAATTCGTTTTATATTCAATTCAATTCGAATTCACTTTATATTCAATTCAATTCGAATTCGTTTTATATTCAATTCAAATTCACTTTATATTCAATTCAATTCGAATCCATTTTATATTCAATTCAATTCGAATCCATTTTATAAAAATTATGGTATCTATCGTTTGATTTCAAATCAGACTCAAACAGTAAATTAGTAAGAGAACGATTCCTTAAATATTAACCCCGAAGGCCGAAACCAACATCAGATCAATATCCAGGAGACCACTCATCTTATCTATTTTCCAGTTAGTTTCTAATTTAATATATGATAAAGATGTAAATTTTATTGTTAAAATATTTCGTTCAACACATGACTAATCTCAACGGATGAGTACTGTCAACACATGAACCTTTATTTTATAATATTCTTTATTTTCTAAATTGGAATGAGGCTCAATCAATCACCATATAGCGTTAACTATATGGATTTCATACAACACATGTATATAAATAGCAACGATAAATAATCAACAATCATCCAAAGTGCACTACTCTGTATAAGCATCAAATACAGATATCTAACGCTTATAACAGCCTGTCAATCAATCGATCGACATACAACTAATTACTGGGATTAGTGTACGCCGTATTTTATCCCAATACCCGTGTGGGGTTTCAAATCAACAAACACAGATTTTTATTTGTGCAGTTGGGAGATGTGTAAAATTTATCGTCCCAAACAATATCAATCAAATGTGTGTGTATAAAAAAATCGTCCAATTCATTTATATTTATTTATTTCATTTTATATACACGTTAAAAATTCTATTTTTAACTATAAAATATTTATTTTCTATATAAATATTTTATTTCATTTCACAACACATGATCAACTACACATCAAAATCAAACAAACAAACAAGCCATCCATGGTCTGTGGACAACGGGTGTCAGGTGCTGCTAAGCACCGTCTGCATCCTAGTATATAATTTTAACTAGAAAACAAGAATTGAAGTGAGAAGTTCTCACCTTGGAGATCCACTCCTCCATTCTTAACTATCGCTCAGATCCGCTGTTTTGATTCCAACGCAATCTGTTACACGAAATCTTATATTAAAAACCACATGTTTATTCTGCTATTGTATAAATAAAAGTCATATCTTTATTCTGCTGTTGTATAAATAAAAGTCATATCTTTATTCTGCTATTGTATAAATAAAAGTCATATCTTAATTCTGCTATTTCTAAATAAAAGTCATATCTTAATTCTGCTATTTCTATTCTAAAAACAATGCGGTATATATATTTTCAAAACAAGGCGATGTATATTCTCAAAAGCAAAGTATATTTTATATTTTCAACAACGGACTTTTTATTTTTAAAACAATATACAAAAACAATGTTATTCTTCTATACAAAATCAATGCCATTTTTCTATACAAAATCAATGTTATTCTTCTATACAAAAATAAAATTCTCGTCTTTATTATAAATAAAAAAATCTCTTCTCTATAAAAGCAAAAATCGTATCTTTTTATTGTTTTCATATAAACAAAAATGATTCTTAAGTAATGTAATTATTACTTTTCTAAATTTTCAGATTTTTAAAAGTGTATATAAAAAAAAGGAATCACCTTGTTTAACACCTTAATCAAATCAAAATTAAGTTAATTACCTTCCTAACAATGGCATTAAGGCTTGTCAAGCCTTCGTCTTTTTCGTGGCTCAGAGGTAAAAAAATGCCACCGCCTTCAACTGAAAGAACAACTAACTGCTCACACGCCGGAGGACTGGAGCACCATTAGAGGGGCCCACATCGTAGCTGTTTATGACGTCCACCTCCTCGCTGAACAAATCCCAGCTCGACGACATAATGATGGGAGCGTTCATCTCGAACTCGCGGTGGAGGGTTTGGGTCGATGGAGGTTCGAGAGGGCGGGTTCGGGGGTTTGCTGTCACGAGGAGAGGGGGAGGTGGATCGGAAGGTGGAGGGGTGCGGCGCTGCACCTCCGACGGCATGGCAGTGATGGGAAGGCTCAATCGCAGGCGCCCCTTTTTTCTTTTTCTTTTTTTTTTCATTTTCGATCTGTTCGTTGAAGAGAGAGAGGGAGTGGAGAGATAGGGTAAGGTTGAGTTGGTTTAACTATATATTTAATTAAATTTTAAAATCCATAAAGTAACTTTTTACAACGAACTCAAAATCGAACCCACTGACTGTCGCCCCCAGCTAATTACCCCCATTTCGAACACAATGGGATATGTTGCGTAAGCCAATTCGACTGTTACGATCAGCTTTCGTTTAAATTAAAATGTAAATCACTATATATTCAACTTAAACGCACATTTTTAATTTACCGGGGTCACACACTAACTCGAAAAATTCCAAAAAAAATATTTCTAGCTTCGTATTGACGATACGGTCCTAACAAAACTAATTTCATCGAATTCTGAGACCGTTTGAAAAATGGCCATTTTCCAGTCGATTAAAATCAACTTAAACTGGTCAAACGCGTTTTCCTTTGCCACGCTCACATATTGATTCAAAAAATTATGAAATTTGAAACCTAGCAATAATTTGACATCACGGATCCTACAACTGTGGTTTCGTCGAAAACCGAGGTCGTTTGCAAAATTTCCATTTTTAAAGGCCAGAATTCCATAGCGACTATTCTGAATTTTCAACTGGGCATATCTTTTGATTCCCGCTATGAAATTTCAATTTTTCAGATTCGTTGGAAAGATATTCTCAATTAGATTCTAATATTTTTAGTTTCGTTAAAATCCGGTTTATTTTGCACCCGGTACATTCATTTGAAGTTTGAAATCGAATTATCGAACTACCGCGCCATTTTCAATTCCTTTTATAATTAAAATAAAATTTTATATTCTAACGACGAAGTATATAAATATATACGTTCTAATTCTATTCAAATTAAATTTCTCATTAATATTATTTAAAATAACCTATTTTAAATATAGAAAATTCGCTAAAATTGCCAAAATAAAAATGTTAAACTGGCCCAGATTTTCGGGTTGTTACAATAATGGCCTGAATAAAACGTGCCACGCCGCGGCCATTCGCGAATTTCGACCATTGACTTCGAAGTGATATTACGGGAGATCCGGCCATCGGATTCTCCTAAAACTGGAACCGTTGGGTTCATATCGAAAAGAGCTTTCCAATGGATATAAGAGATTTTAAATCTAATGATTGGATTTGGAATTATGTCCAAATCAAATTTGGAAAAGGTCGTTTTAAGTGCAGTTTGATGACTGTTTATAGAAATCGACGGAAAGGGCCTTAATAAAATTATTAAAAATATTGATAATTTTTGTAAAATCATAATAAATGATTTGGAAAGAATTAGGATGAAAAATTCCATATTTGAAAAGGTAAAAATATATTTTTATCGAAATGAACTAGTTATTAACTAGAATTAAAATCCAATTATTTTTAAATAAATAAATTGGATTGAAAATGGGTTTTAATATAATTAGAATTTCCAATATATGAATTGGAGTGGATTAGAATGGAAATCATCTTCGAAATATTTCGATATTGGATTCCGTGATTATACGGATATTGTTATGGGAATTTGGAAGATATATATATATATATATATATATATTGTTGTTCCCAAAAAGATATTTGTTGGTTTCAGAATTTGATATTGAATATAAGATGATATAATATCTATTCAGGGCCTTGTATTTGATATCAAATTGGATTTTGGGTTTGCCGTGAACGGTGTCTTAAATAACACTATTCTTAAACCCAGTTGAGAAAAGAATAAATCTTTAATTAAGATTTAGTGAAGTTTTCCAATTAATTAATATTTAATTGGAATTGAATAAAAGAAATGGATTTTGGGTTTGTCGTGAATGGTGTCTTAATAACACTGTTCTTAAACCCCGTGTGAAAAGAATAATTTTTTTAATTAAGATTATTAGAGTTTCCGGTTAATTAACATTTAATTGGAATAAAATGGGATGTGAATTGGGTTTATTGTGAACTGTGTTTTTAACGACATTCGTTCTTTAACCCGATTTACAATGAAATGTGATTTGAAATTTACAAATCTTTTTATTAAGATCTAAGGGAATTTTCCAATGAAAAGTTTTCCAATTTAATAAAATAAATTGGAATGGAACGGAATTCGATTTGGTAATAAGCAAAGTGAACTTCTGTGGAGGAAGATGTTAATATATGTGGAATTTAAAAGGCTTTGACGTTATTCCATTTATGTTATTAGTTGGATACGGAAATTGATATCGATTATATATTGATTTGTTTTCCGTGAAGATTCCATAATTACTAGAATGTGATTTTGGGTTTATCGTGAACTGTGTTTTAAATGACATTGGTTCTTTAACCTAGATAAAGACAGGATTTATTTCCTGAATTCGAATAATCATTATATAATGATTTTTGGGGATTAAAACTAAGTAGAGTTTTAATGAATCTTTAATGAGATTGAAAAGTGAATGAGATAATTTAAACTGTCAAATTTGGGAAATGATCGAGAATGGATTATCACCAGTTTTTCTCCAAGCGATAGTTAAATCTTTAATTAGATTCAAACGTGAAATGGTAATTAAATTTACAGATAACACCGTGGTGTTAGATATAGAGTATTACCAGTTTTGCTCCATGGAATAAATAGGTTGGGATTGGGAAATTAAACAAATGATTACTTCGGTAAGGTTCGCTAATCCCGACTTGTTGATAAACCTTAATTTGGTTTGAATTGATATCCAATGAAAGATTAAAGAATAAATTTAAAGAATTTATCTTTGATAAAATTAATGGGAACCTTTCCCAAAGTATATGAATATTTAAATAAAAGAATATTCAGAATTGGAATGAGGCATATATTGTGTTTTCATAGCACTTGTTTATAAGATACATGAGTTATTCAGAAAGACCGGGTTTATCCCATTCTGAATAACTGATTTGACGATATGTCAACGATGAAGACGGTGGTTGAAGACAGGAGGTCTTCACATCATTTGGATGATTACTGATGTCTTGATTGGGCTATGCACCCAAGACGAGGTAATAAGCAGTGATCATCCAGACGTACTTGGAGATAGACCGGATATGCAAGGACCTCTCTTCGGTATTAGACATATGGGATGAGGAATAAGATTCCTCTGGTATCTTTCAGACCCAGAACGAACTTGTAAATGGATGTGTGTCTGACATCGGATTTCATTCTGTGTGATTGATCTCTATTATATATATATATATATATATATATATATATCTGTTTGGCGGCGGAGAACTTATTCTCTTGCTTAACGCCCTTCTCTGAGACATACGAGCTTGGAGGTTATATATCGATAGACATCAGTAGCATGACGTGAATTGCCTGTGTAGCATGCTGAAATAAAAATGATCAAGGCTTCTGTTAAAAAGAAGAGTCTTGTGGTTGATGATCAAAACACGGCTTTAATATAGCATAGCTTTGTGTATGATGTTAATTCGCGAGCCTCACACCCTGGTGTGAACCAGAAACGGGAGGGACTTCAGGGAAGGCATGCGTTTCCTTCTAGCTAGGAGTGGTACCATGGTATGGAGCCTAGACATTTTAACTTATGCGGATGATGGATAGCGAGGCGCCTCGGTTATATCGACCACTACGAGGTCGATGGATTATATGGTCGACATACTGACCATTTCGCCCCCATAGGGCGGGGAAACGCATGTTCAGGGATTTTAATCCACTTAAAATGTGGACCGGCCCTGACGATCCTCGTGCAGTTGCGGCTGTTCCTGAGACATGGTAGGCTAGATTGTCTCGAATTTGCATAGGATGATTCCTTTGCCTTGGTTCACAGATGGAATCCAATTTCCAATATGTGACATTGCGATTTGAATTGCAGAACTAGTATGGCGACATAGTAGCATGGGATACTATGTCGTCTATGATTGATACATTTATATTTGAAGTTGTTTGATACACTATGCACTTATAATAGTATCAAAATGATTTGTTTTAAACATACCAAGAATGTTTGGCTATTATAAGGTAAAACTCTATCCTCCGACTTGCATTGCATTGTGTAATGGGACCTGAGTCTTATAATAGCTTCATTTTTTCAAAAAGCATTGCGCTGTTTTGTTATATGCACTGGTATTCTTCGGAGGAAACCTATTCCGTGTTATACAGCGTGGTCCCTTGATATATCTAATTTTAAAGTAAAGTTTTAAATTACTGTTTTAGTTCTCACACCAGTTACATGACTGACCTGGAGTTTATTGTTTTAACATAAACTCTGGGTTCCCCTATTTTCCACATGGGCAACTAGTAGTTTTGGTTTTGCAGATTTATTTTTACAGGTTCCTGGTTTACAGCTGGAGCTATATTCGGAACGCTCTGTATCCGTTTATTTCTTTAAGTTGTGTAATGTATTGATTTTCCGCTACTTTGTATTTGTAAACCTCTGATATTTATCAAATGTATATTATTTATTCATACTCTGTATATTCTTTTACTCTGATGTAAATTGTTGTAATATCAATGAAATGTTCTTCTGTTTGTGTTCTGGTTTGTCGTGTTCTCAACTCAATCCGGGCTTTCCCGAAAGGGCGAGTTTGGGTCGTCTCATCGTGTTATCAGAGCTTTGGTTTACAGAGCTCGAGAACAAGACACGTTAGAACCAAACGAAAAAAATCATCGGAGATTGGATTAGTAATATCCAATAAGAATGACTCGTTAGAGATGGGATCAGTAGTATCCCAAAATGAGTTGGAAGAGTATTATTTATTAAAAATAAAAATGGAAATGAATTTTGATTTGAAAATTTAAAACCTTATTATACGTATTTGAACATTTTATTTTAAATTGATTTGGACTATCGAGTATATGGAGATTTTGATATACATCTGATCCACGTGTATCGAAGCCTCAAATATACTGGATGGGTATAGAATCACACTCTAGTCGCCCGGGGATGATCCTGATGATGAGGCCTCATTATCAGAGTCTATGCTCGAGTTTCGAAAGTGGGATATCTATATATTTCCAATTGATTGTTGTGAGAACCAAAATTTAGGTAGGGTTATTGTTGTGATTTGGCACCAAATAGATGATTTTCGAATATATATATTAAAGTTATGCATTTGAAAAGCTAATTCACAAATTGATTGCTGATTGTGATGTTAGATTATTGATTCAACAATAAAACCAATATGATAATGAAAAGGTAAATTTAGCCAAATCGAATCAGATATTAAACTAAATTGAAAACTCATTGGAATTGCATACACTGTACATGTATATACATTAAACATGCCATAGCAGGGAAGCTAAGCAGAGGAATAAAATTGTATGCCCGACAAATAGGTACATGTTTACCGTTTTCTTGGGTTTTGACAATTTTTTGAGCCGACTGGCTAGCCGCTTTCTTTTGGATTGATAAAGGCCCTGCGTGGCTAGTTGCAGTTTTAAATGTCTCCCCGTACAAAGGAGGTTATGGCGAAATTTTTCAAAAAATTTGGGTGTTAGCCAAATTTTTGAAAAATTAGGAACTCTTAGAAATTGAAAAGTTGAAGAATGAAAGCCAAAATGAAAGTTGAGTTGGTTAGTTAAACAACTTTCAGCTCTATTCCTTTTCAAGGACGAAAAGATTTTAAGTGGGGGAGATTGTAACAACCCAGTAAATCAGAACCAATTTAAAAATTTTATTTTGGCAATTTTAATGAATTTTGAATATTTAAAATGATTTATTTTAAATAACAACGACTAAAAATTTATATAAATCGAAGTTAGAACAAATAAATTTATTATAATTATATAACGAGCTTGAAATGGCGCAGTAGTTTGAAAATTCGATTTCAAATTTCAAATGAACGTGCAGGATTCAAAATAAATTGGATTTCAGTAAAACCAGAATTATTTGAATCTGTTTGAAAATATCTTTCCAAAGAATGTGAAAAATCCAGATTTCATAACGGGAATAAAAAGTTATGTCCAGTTGAAAATTCAGAATAGTCGCTAGGGATTTTATATAATATATTGCCCTTAAAAAATAACCGTTATGCAATCGACCTCTGTTTTCGACGAGACCACTTTTGTTGGATCCGGAATGTCAAATTATTGCTAGATTCCAATTTTTATAATTTTTGGAATCAATATGTGAGCGTGGAAAATTAAAACGCGTTTGGTCAATTTCAAACGAATTGGATCGACCAGAAAAGGGCCATTTTTCAAATGGTCTCCTAATTCGACGAAATTAGTTTCGTTAGGACCGTATCGCCAAAACATAGCTTGATTTATTTTTCGGGAATTTTTGGAGTCAGCATGTAGCCGCGATAAATTGAAATGTATGGTTGAATTCAATATATATTGATTTATTTTTTAACTTAAATAAAAGATGATCAAAATAATAGAATTGGCTTATGAAACATATTCCATTGTGTCCGAAATGGGGGTATTTAGTTAGGGGTGACAGTCGTTGGGTTTAGTTAGGAGTTCAGATTGACGAACGACTATTTTTAAAATTAAATAATATTAAAATTTCTATAAAAAGGAAAGCAAAAAAAATCCAAAACCCTAATTTCATAAATTTTGCCGTCGTTCTAAATGAAATAGTTTTAAATTTTAATTTTAATTTTGAAGTAATATGTACTATTTAAATGAAATAGTTTTAAATTTAAATTCGAAATTGTTTAAATGAAATTATATTAAAGAAAGTAATTTTAATTTTAAATCTTAAAGTTAAAACTGAAAATTTTAAATCAAGTTTATTGAAATTAAATTATGCAAAGTTTAAAATTTTAATTAAAGATTTTTATTGTATAAATTAAATTTTTTTTAAGCTACATTTTGGAACTTAAATTTGTTTTAAACTGAATTTGAAATCTAAATCTACTTTAGACTAAATTTGAAATTTAGGTTTATCTAAATTAGCATTTAAAATAAAGCTATTTTAAATTAAAATCAAGTTTAAATTTTCTTTAATTTGAAGGCTGAAATTTAAAGCTGTTTTGATTTAAAATTTGTTTAAATCAAAATTTGGAATTGATTTTTCTTTAAAGTAAATCTAAAATATTAATTTTTCTTGAACTGAAATTTGGAGTATAAATCTGTTTAAATTAAATTTAAATTTTGATCGGTCCAATTGAAATTTTGAATTTAAATTTGGTAGATTATGAAATTTGACATTCAAATTTTCTACAAATTTAAATGTGAAGTTAAATTTGTTTTAGACTGAAATTTGGTTTAATATTATAAGCTCAAAATGCTTCAAATTAATTTTTTTTAATTTATATAGTGCTATTTTTGAAAGGAAATTATGAGATGTCTTTTGTAATTTAAATGAATCGGATATTGGTATACTCTATCAATGTCATAACCATATTAATAATCATGTATGTAGAGGATGTTATTTGTAATGTAGATACTGAAGTGGCGACATTTACTCGAATAAAGTAAGAGAACGATAATATATGGCCTCGACACCTTTGTCAATTTGAAATGACTAAAATAGGAGCCTACATTTGGCAAAGGGGTTACCTACCTTTAGTAGACATCCTTGATGTGTATCACTCTCTTTATTTTTGATTCAATTGGTGCTTTTTGATTTGATTTTGGAGGAAAGGACGCGGAAGACATTAGGGGTTATGGACTACCCAAAAATGATAACCGGTAGAATCCTAACTTAGGCATAGCCTCACATGCCTTGTCATACTTTTATCCCTATACGAGACCATTATAATTTTTATTTATATTATACTTATAAGGGACCCTCTAACAACTACCACTATAAGGTGGTGTTTGTTAAAATTGGACGATTAAATCTATGCCAGTTTTATTATGGAGAAGATTTTAATTGATTCTTGTAATCAATTAATTATGGGCAACAAATTGGAATCTGAAAACTTTTCATGCTTATCTTCAGGCAAGTGTTCATCCTTACTCTTATAAATGGGGAGACATTTGCTCATCATTTAAACAAAAAGCCAATAGCGCTTTCTTCAACATATCCTCAATAAGTACCCTATTTCTGTATCAATTAAAGGGTGAGAAATATATATTGAGTGTTTGTATTCTTCTCTTATTGTATTCCCACTTGAATTGAAGAAGAATAAAAGAAGTTGTTGGGTCCCCGTGGACATAAAATTTTCATATCTGAACCACGTTAAATCTTCTGTGTCTCTTATTTTTGTTACAATTCTTGTGAGGCTACACAATTGAATTGTAACAACCCTGAATTTTGAGGTAAATTTAAAATTTTATTTTAATTAATTTTAATGGGTTTTGATATTTAAAATAATTTATTTAAAATAATTTATTTAAAATAATAACGATTAAAAATTTATTTTATTTGAAGTAAGACTTTAAAATTTATACTAATTCTATTCCGAGCCCGAAAAGGCACGGTAATTTCAAAATTCGTTTCTCAACTTTGGAAAAATATATATATAATTCATTATAAGTTAAAATTAGACGAAACAAGAAACGCTAGAACCGTATTAACGATATCTTTCTAATGAATGTAAGAAATTCATATTTCAGTTCATAATTTGTAGGATATGACAAAATTAAAATTTCAGAAAAACACTATAGAATTTATATATATTATATATATTGTCCAAAAAGCTACTTTTCACATACTAATGAATTTGGACTCGAAACCACTTCCATTGAGTTCAAAATGATGTTTCTACATTGAAAAAGTATAAGCATCGATATATTTCGAGTTTCAGAAATTATTTGTATTTTTATGTATTTTTAATATTAAATATATACGCCTTAAAAATGAAAATTTTGCAAGCGACCTCCGAATCCGACGAAACCAGTTTCTATGGATTTGGAATATTAAATTATTGTTAGATTCCAAAATTAATAATTTTTGGAGTCATTATTTGGTTGTTATTAATTTTTCACTGACTCAGAATGAACGAAACTACTTTCTTTGAATTAGTATCGTCGAGAAATAATTATGTTCCAATTTTTAGTAAATTTGGATAACGTATGTGTTCGTACGAATTTTAGAACCAGGAGTCGTTATAGTTGGTATCAAAGCTCTGGTTAGCTCAAATCTTTGGGGTACAACTCGCTAGAACTGAACAAAAGACTCATCAGAGATTAGATTAGTAATATCCAATAAGAATACTCATTAGAGATAGGATCAGCAGTATCCTAGAATGAGGAAACTCATTAGAGATGGGGTTAGTAATGCCCTAGATTGAGTTGAGAGTGCCCAGTTTATAATTAACGTATTTTTTATTGTGAATTTCGAATATATAAAAGTTATATATTTTAAAAGCTAATCAACTAATCGATTGATGGTTGTGTAGTGTAATTATTAGTTCAACTAATAAAATTATAGAAACGAATTAAAGAATGAAAGATGAGTTAGTTAATTAAACAACTTTAGCTTCGTTCCTTTTCGAGAACGAAAAGTTTTTAAGTGGGGGAGATTGTAACAACCCTGAATTTTGGGGTAAATTTAAAAATTTATTTTAACTAATTTTAATGGGTTTTGATATTTAAAATAATAATGATTAAAAATTTATTTAAATCGAAGTTAGGATGAATAATTTAATTTTAATTATAAAAGGAGTTTGACTGACGTACAGGATGCAAAATTTAACGGATTTTAGTGAAACCAAAAATATTAAAATCACTTTTAAAATATCTTTCCAACAAATCAGAAAAATCGAAATTTTATAGCGGGAATCAAAAGTTATGCCCCGTTTAAATTTCAGAATAGTCGCTATAGGATATTTTTTTTTTTTAATATTAAAAATAGTCATTTTTCAAAAGACCTCTGTTTTCGACGAAACCACTTTTTTTGGATTCGGAATGTCAAATTATTGCTAAGTTTAATTTTTCATAATTTTTAGAATTAATTTGTGACCGTGGAAAAAAGATTTCAGTTTGGTCAATTTCGGTCAATTTTAATCGACTTGAAAAAGGCCATTTTTCAAATAGGCTCAGAATTGAACGAAATTAATTTTCCTACGTCCGTAGTGTCAAAACATAGCTTAATATATTTTTCTGGATTTTTTGGAGTTAATTTGTGGCCTCGGTGAATTTAATCGTACGGTTGAATTAATAATAAAAGTAAAAATATTTTAAAATAAAGAAAACCGGTTCAAGACAGTCGTTTGGGCCTGCGGGACATATCTAGATGAGTCCGTACTAGGGGTTAATAGGTAAGACGACGGTCGTTGGGCTGAAATCGGACAAAGTTGATAAACGGGCCTTAATGGGTAATTAGTGAATATATTAATATAAATATTCACTAAATGACAAAACCCTTAACCCTAATCTATTTGCTCCAGCCGCCATCTTCTTCCACAATGGCCAAGAGAGCTCCAAACTTCCCTCCTCAATATCTCTCAATCCACTCAATGAAATCCTTCAGTTCTTTAGCCAATTTTGTAGGGATTTTGATAAGCTTTCCGTCCATATGGTTATGATCAACCAAATGCTCGAATTTCGAGCAAAATCACCCCCTACCCGCGGCTAAACAGCCCCCACTGCACCATCATGGTCCCACTGCGGCCACCCATACTCCCGGCGCATGTAGCCCTCTCCTCCCTCTCTGATGTGCCACCCTCCGATCGTCTTCAAGCTCCTCCAGTTCCGAGATAAATGGATACCTAATTTTGAGCATAATGGGTTCAAAAAGATGAAAGGAACGGCCTTCACAACGTGGTGGAGAAGATGGAGAGAAGGGTTGACTTTTTCAAACTTAGGTTGACTAATTATTTTAATTCAAAATTTTCCAATCTTGTTTAATCCATATCTTACTCATACGAACTCGGATTCGAACGATTTCAGGTGTGCCACGATCGTGACACCGAGATCTTTGCGATGAAACTGACTACAGCTGATTCTGAGCAAGTTGAATTTTTGATAAATTTTGGATCTGAACAGCGCAGAACTCAATAACGATGTTAGATTTCTGAATTTAACTATTAAAAATTTAATTATTTCTTGCGATATGAATTCCATCTATGTACGTTATGAAATCTGCATTGTTAGTGGTTGGTAAATTTGAATTTATTGATGTTGTGATGTGAATTGGTTGATGCTGTGATATTGGTGTTTGAAACAAAATCATTGAATCCAGATATGTAATCTTGTTGAAAATAAAAGATTTAATTTTCACTGTAATGTTGATTATCATAAAAAGATATCATTTTGTTGATTATTATAAAAAGTTATTATGTTTAAAAGAAAAGGTAATATTAATTTCATTGTTTTGTAAAAAGAAAGATTTCACTTTTGTTTTGTTAAATATAAAGATGTGACGGCCCGCCCCACACCAGCCTGCATTTCCTTCGAAAGTGCGCTGTACACATGCCCGACTAGCGCGGGACGGTCGTCAGATGGAAGGAAAGAAGGGAATTAACTAATCAAGAACCTGTAGAATGTCTCACAGCGCATGGAGTAAAATATAATAATAATAACATACTTGACATAAAACAGGTGAGACAGTGCATAAGCTGATAACTAAAATCAACATCAGAGCAGCGGAAATCCAAATACAGCTTATTACAACTTTCCGAATTTACTGTCTCTAAACAAAAGAAAGCTAAAGTAGAAGATGCACCACTAATGCCCAAGCAGTGATCTTCAACAACACAGGGAGAATACTATATATATATTACGTGGAAACCTCCTGCTCGTCTCCGGATCATCTACCCATGCATCACCAGCTAACCTGTCTCTAGTCTGCTCGTGTGAGCACCCAGAGTAATAAGAGGAGACATAAAACTCTGGGTCAGACATAAAGCCTGGTATGAGCGATAAGCATCTAAATAGAACAATAGCAGGTATACTAAACCATACCTGAACCTGGACCTGCAACCAAAGAGTTAGTACCACATACCGTACAGTACTCTAAGGTGCCATAATAAATAGTGTAAAGAATACGGGGGTGGGGTGTGCATGTCATAATGATAGCAAACAGATCAACCATAGCAACCATCCTCACATCTATCACTCAGTGCGTAAAGCATACGATGTTCACCACTGTCAATCACTAGACCCATCGAAGTAGTGATGGAGTTCAACTTGTACAATTACTGCTACTACCAAGCTTACCACATGGAGTCATGACCAAATCTTTACAAATGACCCCACTTCATTGGTTTATAGCCCTTTAGTCGTACCTAGGCCATTGCAGCCCTGAATCCGTTCACGTACTTCCCATACATAGTGATCCAAAGTCATAAACATCGACTGCCCCTTGGCACACGTCCCGCAGCAAAGCCCAATCATGAAGTGAACTCATCGGTTCCCAACTGGATCCTGAGCTCTAACTTCCCATATTGGACTACCTTTGCATCTCGGGTTATTGGTCAATACTGGGTTGGGTCGGGTTCCCTTCTAGCCATCGGTACGGGTCAGGTCCTCTACCTTGAGTTAGTTCTGTTCGTAGTCCTCTCCTATAGCGGTTCGGTTCGGATCCACAGCGTCACATCGGTTCGGGTCGGGTGTCCCACTTCGGGTCGGGTCGGGTTGCCATCCCCCATTCAGTTCATGCTCCAGCTCCTGTGCCTCGTCTGGTCCCATTCCCTATTCTCATCTGATCTGATTCCTTCACCATACTCCGGTCCGAGCCCTTCGTCCTTAAGCCGATCCGATCCTGCTCCATAGCTCCGATCCGTTCCCGCTCCCTAGCCTATTCCGATCCGATCCTGCTCCATAGCTCCGATCCGTTCCCCGGTCCAACTCCAACTCTAAGCAATGGCCTTCCTTCTTGCCAACTTCTTTTGTGCTAGATTCCAGTTCGGGTCGGGTTCCTTGCCCAGCTCTCCTATCCGATCCGAGCCCATATCCGATCCGATCCGAAACCCTGCACAACTTTCTGTAACTTTTTCCAGCAACTTGTTTACGCCATTCGACGACGTTTTCGACAAATCTAACTATACTAATCAATCACAAATCATGTCAAACAGTCATAGCAACATAGCAAACTAACCACAAACACCAAAACAATGAATTCATATGTCAAAATGGATCAAATATACCCAAAACCCCATAATTTCCCTTAAGCATGTTTAAGCAAAACTAATCATAGGGTTAACAAAACTTAATCAAATTAAACCAAATTTCTACCAGAGGCATAAAATATTATTTTCGAATTTATAGACATTTTCCGGAATTTATTAGTGTATAAATTCGCTAATCTTCACTAATTACCCTTAATTAACTGTAATTAGTGTCAAAACAATGCTAATCACTCACCTTGGCCACAAACAAAATTCTCAGAACTGAAACCTTGCTGATTTGGGCGAATACTGATGTCTAACAGTAGCTCTAGCCTTGCTTTCGTGTTTCCTCTCCTTAATTTGACGTAGATTAAGCCAAAACTTGATTAGAAAGTGATTAGAAGGTGATTTGGGTGTTGGAGGCCATTGCTAGGGTTGCAAGAAAGAAAGTGGCGGCTGGGAAATGAGGATAAGATCGTTCTCTAACTGATTTCAGCCTCCTCCTTACCCTAATCCCGAAATCCCCCATTGGGCCTAGCTGTTAATTACCCGGTTAAGCCCAATTAAGCTGTTTTTCACCATCTGAAACTTGTTTCAGCCATATCTCCCAAACGGTGAGTCCGTTTGGCTAATGTGACCACTCTACGGAATTGTAAACCATCATCCGGAGCCAATGGAAGTGGTTTCAGGTCAAAATTCCTTTCCAGTCAAAAGTTATGGCCAAAACAGTACCAACTAGGGGTAAAATGGTCATTTAAAAATCGGGAAAAATCATGAACATGGGAAATGACCCCAATAGTCGTCTCCCAAAGTTACATGACCATACGACTTCATATGTGAAAGAAATAAATATTCTACGGTCCTATGATGCGTAGAATACGGGTCGTTACACTCCCCCCCCCCCCCCCCTTAAGAAATTTCATCCCCGAAATTCCTTAACCCAAAACATACAAAAGATCTTGCATGCCTAACAGCCACATACAACAACCAAACATGCAAAACAAGCAAACAAGCCTATCCTAGCATGCGGAAAACTAAATCGAAGTCAAAATCTTACCAGGCAAAGAGTTCTGGGTATGTCTTCCTAATGTTCTCCTCTGTCTCCCAAGTACAATAATTCTCGTCCTCGCTCCACTGAACCTTGACTAGCATCACCACCTTCCTTCGAAGTTGCTTCATGTCGTGCTCGACAATACGGGCCGGCTTGCGGTTCCCAACCGCCTCGGGTTCTACTTCGAAGTCCTCTAACTGATCAGGTGAAATAGTCATATCTGGGTCGTGAACGAACTTCCTTAGTTGGGAAACATGAAATACGTTGTGAACTCCCGCCATCTTCTTTGGTAAGTCAACCCTATATGCCAAATTCCCGACTGGCTCAAGAACAGGGAATGGGCCAACAAATCTTGGTGCCAACTTGCCTCTCCTGCCAAATCGTATTACGCTCTTCAACGGAGAAATTTTGACAAACACCAAGTCGCCAACGGAGAATTTTAGGTCTCTTCTCCTCTTATCAGCATAACTCTTCTGCCTATCTTGGGCAGCCTTCATTCGTTGTTGAATGACCTTGATCTTATCTGAAGTTTCCCTCATCACATCTGGTCCAAGCATAACCTTCTCGCCAGTCTCTATCCAACATGATGGTGAGTTGCACGGTCTTCTGTACAAAGCTTCAAACGGAGCCATACCGATACTGGATTGGTAGCTATTATTATATGCAAACTCTACTAGATGCAAATGGTCATCCCATAATCTACCAAAATCCAATATACATGCTCTCAAGAGATCTTCCAAAATACGATTCACCCTCTCCATCTGACCGTCGGTCTGAGGATGATGTGCGGTACTGAGATGTAACTCTGACCCTAGAGCCTCTTGTAAGCTCTTCCAAAACCCACTAGTGAACAACGGGTCTCGGTCACTCACAATGCTTTTAGGTACTCCATGAAATCTCACTACCCACTTCATATACAATTATGCTAACTTAGCTGCCGTTCTGGTCGATTTAACTGGTATGAATCTTACACTCTTAGTCAATCGGTCCACAATCACCCAAATGCTATCATGTCCCGATCTAGTCCTTGGTAAACCATCGATGAAATCCATCGAGACTTGCTCCCATTTCCATTCGGGAATTTCTAATGGTTGCAACCCACTAGGCTTCTTTTGCTCGGCTTTAACTAGCTGGCAATTCATGCATTTGGATATAAACCTCCCAATGTCTCTTCTCATCCCTTCCCAGTAGTAGGTCTGCTTCATGTCTCGATACATCTTGTTACCACCGGGGTGTATAGTCAGTTTTGAGTGATGACATTCTCTAAGCACTTCATCTCTCAATCCATTGACATTGGGTACAACAAGCTTTCCATTCTTTCTAAGCCATCCATCTCGATCAAGCCCATACTTGTTCATCTCCTCATCGATACCCATCTCTAACTTGGAGATGATTTCCAATAGGTTAGGATCGTCCCTCTGACTAGAGCCGATCCGCTCAATCAAAGTGGGTATGATCGTCAAACTTGCTAACATTTTTGGATCCAATTCGCACTTTGGTCTGAAATCATACCCAGCGATGTACTCCAGTTGCTTCCATTCAAGAAACATAGCCCCCAAACTGGCATGTCTTCTACTCAACGCATCGGCTACAGCATTGCCCTTTCCTGGTGTATATGCGATGTCAAAATCATAGGAAGCCAAGAATTCTAACCACCTTTGTTGCCGGAGATTTAGATCCTTCTGGGAGAAGAGATACTTCAACGACTTATGATCTGTAAACAGCTCAAATCTTTCTCCCAAGAGATAGTGTCTCCACATCTTTAACGCGAATATGATCGCTGCCAATTCCAAATCATGGGTAGGGTATCTTCTCTCGTGCGGTTTCAATTGCCGACTTGCATAGGCTACAACCCTACCGCCTTGCATCAATACAGCACCCAGTCCGGTACCACAGGCATCCGTGTATACCGTCATCTCTTCATTCCCCTTAGGAATGACTAACACTGGTGCGCATGTCAACTTGTCCTTTAGACTCTTGAATGCATTCTCGCACCCTTCATCCCAGACAAAAGCTTGATTCTTCTTGGTCAACTGGGTCAATGGTGCTGCTATCTTGGAGAAACCTTGGATAAACTTACGATAATATCCAGCTAACCCCAAGAAACTTCTTACATCTGTTGCATTCTCGGGCGTAGGCCAATCCTGTACCGTAGCCACCTTCGCCGGGTCCACGGCAATACCATTCTCTGATACAACATGACCCAAGAACCTCACTTCCCTTCTCCAGAAGTGACACTTAGAAAACTTTGCCTTCAATTGGTGTTTTCTTAGCACCTCCATCACTATTCTTAAATGTTCTTTGTGTTCTTCCTCTGTCCTCGAATAGACCAAAATATCATCAACGAACACAAGGACAAACTTATTCAACTGATCTCTGAATACCCTATTCATAAGATCCACAAAATATGCTGGTGCATTGGTCAGCCCGAATGGCATGACCAACCACTCATAAAATCCAGACGGCGTCCGAAATGTCGTTTTAGCTATACTCACAGCTTCCACTCTAAGATGATGAAAACCTGTCGCGAGATCCAACTGAGAAAATACTCGCGCCACTCAACTGATCGAACAAATCATCTATCTGCGGTAGAGGATACTTGTTCTTCCTCGTCACTTTATTCAACTTGCGGTAGTCTACACACAAACGAAGGGAACCATCCGCCTTGGTAGCAAACACAACTGGTGCTCCCCATTCAGAAACACTCCTTCTGATACATCCCTTCTTCAAAAGATCGCTGACTTGCACCTCGAGCTCTCGCTGCTCCCTTGGTGCCATACGACGAAGTGGCATCACTATAGGTCTGGCATCTTTTACCAAATCAATACGGGACTCAATCTCTCGATGTGGTGGAAGCCCGGTCACTTCCTCGAAAACATCCGGATACTGGCCAACCACAGGCAAACCTGACAACTCACTATGCGGAATATCGAGGGAGTTTAGAAAACTAGCCAATACCCCCTTACTGGGTAGACCACCAAACACTATCCTCCGTCCATCATCCGCTCTAGCTGTCACCAAAAAGCCCTCACAGTCTACCACCACCCCGTATCTTTGGAGCCAATCTACTCCCAAAATAATGCCAAACCCAGTAAAGCCCAAAACAAAGCAATCACAAACAAACCTGCATCCATGACTCGATAAGACCACATTACGACAAATCATGCTAAGGCTAGTCGAACCACCAATCGGGTTCGTCACTACTAAAGGCCTATCGACAATCTCGGGCTCCAATCCCAACCTATCTACCAGGTCACTAGATATGAAAGAACTGGAAGCTCCGGTATCAAACAAAACTCTAACAGGAACATCATAAACAGAAAGCATACCTTGAATGACGACATTCTTTCCCTTCTCCTTCGCTGTTGGGGCATTCGATGAAGAAGGAATAGCATTAAGGGCGTAGGCTTTCACCATTTACTTTTCTTTAGGGGGTTGCGGACACTTGTCCTTGTGATGTCCCATTTGGCCACAGTTGAAGCACTTCCTATCCGCTGGCTTGGCCCGACAATTACTAGCATAATGGCCCTTCTTACCACAGCTGAAGCACTCAACATTTTGCTTATTCTTTTTCTTCTAGCCATCCTTAGTCTGATTCTGCTTTCTCTTATTCTGGGAACCACCCTTGCCTCCACCACTTGCTTGTGGCTTTGGCTCATCTACGGATGCAACCTCAGTCTTCGGCTTAGGGTAGAGACTTTCTGATCTCAATGCTTTCCCCACAATCGATTCAAACGTCTCATCGATGTGGTTAATAAGCCTTTCCCCCAAGTACTGATCCAAACCAGTTATTAATTTCTCATTCTTCTTCTCGGTAGTATCAATAAGAGATAACCCATATTTCGATAGAGTATCGAATTCAGCAATATACTCCGAGACAGCTCTGCCATTCTGCTTGAGCTCCAAGAATTTCTTAAACAACACTGACTTCTGAGCAGCTGGAATGAACTTCTCGCTAAAGCGAACCTTAAACTGCTCCCAAGTAATCTGATCTTCGGGAGTAGCTGCCTTTATAGCATTCCACCAATTCATTGCCCGCCCTTGCAGCTGACGGGACGCTAGCTTTCTCTTCATCGCATCCTCGATGCCCAAATCCTCGAAGATACGTTCGCAACTATCCAACCAATCCTGAACATCCGTAGCCGACTCCGTTCCGTGGAACGGCTTCCCACCAAGGCTAGTATAATCCTTATTCAGCTTGGCGAAGTCGACTCTCGGCGCCTGTGTAACACCCCAAAATTATGTAATACTAAGATTCACAAATCAAGGAAGAATTAAATATTAAAATCAAAATCAAAATCAAGGGAAACGGGTTGCGCCATTGCGTTCGTCTCGGAATTCTGCATGAAAACGAGTCCGAGTCCGAGTTTGCGTAAATCGGAGTCCGTATGAGGGAGATATGGCCTCCGGAAGATTCAGCCAAGTTCAAAATTCAAAACAGGTCAAGTTCAAAATTCAAATCGGACCCAGATTGGGCTAGGCGGGAATTTTCCCGCCCAAGGCACCCAGGTCGACTGGGTAGTCGACCTGGAGCACCCAGGTCGACTGGGTAGTCGACTTGGGTCACCCAGGTCGACTGGGTAGTCGACCTGGGGGTCGACACCCCTGCTTTTTCCAGCTTTCTGAACCTGGTTTGTTCTGATGTATTTGGTCACGTTTTCTGACCAGGTTCGTCCGCCTAATACTATATAAACAACACTGGTCTTCTTCTCTATTCACAATTCTTTTCTATCCTTATGCTGCCTCTGAGAAAATATATAAATAAATAATATATAAAATAAATCAACATGAGGAAATGCTGCTAAAGATTTTCAAGAAGAGGTTCAAATCAAGCTAGGATTCAAGAGGAGGTTCAAACGACTTCAACGACTGTTTTTCTACGAATCATAGCAACGCCATCTTTCCAATCTAATCTCTGTAAGTCAGTTACTTCTCAGATTTGAACGTTTCTCTTTTCGTGACATGAAATTAAAGGAATAAAAGAGTATGCCAAATCTTTCTATTCGAATCTGTGCCTATTTCTTTGGACCTAATTAAGAACTGTCATGATTCAAGGACAAATAAGACCGTGACTATGAAACTATGGACCTTGGAACCATATGCCTCTTTGACTATGAACATTGCCTATGACTATGAACATTGCCTATGACTATGAGCATTGCCTATGACTGTGATTGTGACTATAAGAATTATTCCCTTGACTATGAACACAAGCCTATGCCTTTGATTAGAAAACATAAACTGTTGCCTATGACATAACAAGGACAACTGTGATTAAACACCTATGATTCGTGACTAGGAAAGTGTTGCTTAAGTTTGGTGACTATGAAATTGGGTCTAAACCCGATTATCTATTCTGTCTGTTCTTGGTTTTCTTTGGTTTTAGACCTTGGGAATTTACCTATTAGGTTAGGTCTACCCATGTTCTTGAACCTACGTCTCTATTTTGTCTATTCTTGGTTTTCTTTTGGTTTTAGACCTTGGGAATTTACCTATTAAGTTAGGTCTACCCATGTTCTTGAACCAACGTCGTTATGCAACCCTTTTTATGCTAGTTATTATGTCTATCTTTTGCATAGCATCTTTGGTTCATCCCCTATTTTCTACGAATCTAGATTTATCTATAATCTAGATTGAATTACGATTATACGAACGGTGGGAATACGATTTGGGCAAAATATGAAATTTACTAAAAACATAGTTATAAACTAGGAAATTGGCATAAATTGGGAACATGTATTATGGCATGTTCATAGGAATGCAAATTGGGTAAATTTGATATGAATTATAGATTGTGTAACCTGAATCTAGTATCGACGTGTAAATCTAGCATTTACATGAATAATGAACTAGAGTAATAAGTCTAGTTTGACATGAATTAGAATTGTTGAATCGGAATTGGATTAGCTAATTTGGCACGGTAAGTATATTAGCATAAATTTGAAATTGGCCATAATTGGGAGTAATTGGCAGGTTTAACAAAATCATGGTTAGTGACACTTAATTTGGTATAGTTTACATACCAAAAAGCATAAATATGATTTAGAGGGGGAAATGGGCCATAGAAATAAATGTAGACAATTTACATTAAAAGAGTAATTGGGAAATAAGTAAATTAGGATTAATTTACTTATAGAATTTGTCCTAAATGAGGAAAGGCAAATTTAGACAAATTAAAGGTTTCTTAACGACATCTCTTTTAAGAACACACCAGAAAGTTCTAGGGTGACAGAGAGGATAGTGTCTAGGCTTGGGTTTGGAAAATACAAGTTTCCTGCTCTCCCTGGCTATCCCTAACTGATCCGACGGACGGGATGGTTACTTTCAAAACCTGATTTGAAATTTAATGAAAACCCTTTGAACTCAGAAAACACGAATATGCCTAACCCGAGGTTAGACTGAGTTGTGATGTAAACCTGCCCGGAACCAACCGGCACATCCAGTAATCGCAACAATATCTGTCTAATGTGAGTGGTAGCGGCTTTAATTTATTTAGTTAAAGCTAGAACAAGAATGCAAGGGTTAAGTTAACTAAGACACTTAACCAATTCAACATGATAACAAGACTGGTAGGTGGGGTTAGGTTCATACAGTTAAGCTAGAACGGAGGGCTAAGTCCATAGGGACACTTAACCAAACTCATGGTAACAAGACAAGATTTGTAGAGGTTAAGTAACTAAGAAAACACTTAGCCAAATTAACATGTTAACTAGTCTATAAAGTGGGGTTAAGTAAAGTTAATACACTTAGCCAAATTAACATGTTAACTAGACTAGAGGTTGGGGTTAAGTAAGACTTAATACACTTAGCCAATTTGATATGTTAGCTGGGCTAGACCGTAGGGTTAAGTAAACTTGAACACTTAACCGTTAGATTGTGATAAAGGAATAGGGTTAAGTCTAAAACATGAAGGGATAATACTTAACCGTTAATAACACGTTAGTTAAAACAGACGGGCAAGGTTAAAAGGAACACTGAACCAATACAGGGTGAATGGGTAGGGTTAAGTAATAAGAAATACTTAACCAATATAACTTGATTTGTGGTGGGGTTAAGTCAACATGAATTACTGATAACACTTAACCAGTTTAATAGGATAAATGAAGGGGGTTAAGTTAGCTGGAATTGACTAATTACACTTAACCAATCCGAGTTGACGGGAAAAAGAACTAAGTAGTAAACCTTAGTTAAGAAAACAACGATTCTGGAAACTAAGTGGTAAACCTTAGTTGACAAAACTAAGTAGTAATTCTTAGTATGACACAGGAAGGAGCGAACGTCCGTCTGATTAAAAAGAAGGCTCCAACGAATTGGGTTACGAAGCCCGAGGCTTCGAGGGGACGTGAGGGTACTCTTGGTATCCCTCTGTGAGGCTGTAGATGATGCTCCTGGGCTCACAGAGGTTAAGGTCTGTGTAGAAGAACCAGGGGTATGCCTTGGTTGCAATATATGGCAACCTAAAGACCAGGATGGTCCAGCGTGATTCGGCGAGAAAACGGTAGCCCTGTGATAGCAACTCGTCGTCTACCATCCATCTTGAGTCAATCGAGATACGTGAAGCGAAAAGGCGGAGAACTCCAAAAGACCATATACTTGCTATCTAGTTATGGGTGAGGATGGCCATAGGATAGTAGGGCACCGGGGGCCTGTGTATAGTTCTCATTTTTCAAGGTGTGCCTTTCATTAGTTGAGGGAGGGGTCAAGTGGGACCATAGCCACTGGAATAAAAACAGACCTTAGCATCTGCATCGGCAGATATCTGAAAGCTCCCGACCGAGTTCTGTATTCCTTGACTTGCCCTGACACAGGACTCGGACTGCACATTACAGGACATGTGCATCTAGACAAGCGATAACGGTTCGCGATACATGCGTGGGGAAGTATAGGAACATATACCACTCCAGGTAGTGTGTCCTAGACTTGGGGGCATCGATTGGACTAGGGGGCATAAACCCTGAATCCGAGAAGCGTTCAGCAGATAGCGTAAACTCTAGTTGAAACTAGAAAGCACTTGATAGAAAACCCTAGATTAGATCCAGGTAACAAATAATAAATGTATGCCTGAAGGCAATGGAAACTACAAGGATTGGGATCATGTTATCATTACTAGTTAGGACACTAGTTAGGCGGTGCAGAGATATAGAAACCAGTATAACAAGGAAATAGCGAAGCGGCGAAAGTATTAGAGCATATCCAGTTTATCTTAGCTTAGCATATCTTGTGTTAATCTTGTCTAATCTTGCCAACCCTATCATCATGGTGTTATCTTGTATTCAGTTAATTCATGTCGTTTTGTTGTTGTTCCTTGTTCATATGCTAGAAGTTACTGAACTTACTCAGGCTTTATGTCTGACCCTGTTTTTCTTTCGTCTTCTTTTCTTCCGTCCCCCCCCCCCCAGGTAGTAAAGGATGGAATAGTATAGCTCAGGTTAAGTTGGACTGTCACTCTTTCCCAGCTTGAAGATTTGGCGGAGTTTTTCTAGGATTCTCCTTTTCAGATGTTATGGCTGGCTCTCGCTAAAATTGGGGAATATAAATGTATTTTTATGCTTCTTTACTTTGTAAGACATATGATACTCTGATATTGTAAAGAAATCATTGTACAAACCATTTAATCAATAAAGCAAAGTTTTATTTTCCGCTGTTTAATTTCTATCTGTCTTGTAATTTATCTGCATCTTTTACCCTAAATGCTCCACAGAACTTAGTGCATTCCCTTTGTGAGTGACACTAACGGATGTGGGGTGTTACACGTGGTATCAGAGCTGAAGGTTACCAGATCAGATAAAAGATTTGAAAAATTGTTTTCAAAACGATTTTAAAAGAAGCATTTTCAAAAGAAAAGAATTGTTTTAAAGGCATATTCCCCAAAAGCCATACGCACTATCTTCTCTTCCTCTATTTGAATTCTTGTCTCCTTCTTTCTTGAGTCTCTGGGGCTCCTGGATTTCTGGGAGGTAACCTCATCGAAGGGCGAAGTAGTGCCCGACTTCCGTTTATAACCGTAGTAGTTTCACCTACGGCTGGTTTTCTTTCAAGCTTAGTAGGGTTTTCTGTACGATGGAAGCAGCCTTCGAGAGATTTGTCAACATGACTACACACGGAAGGAGATGAGGAGTTTGGCAAAGGAGCACAACCCTAGGATAAGGAATTCATGGATGTAGATTTAGCTCACGAAGGAGGAAGAAATTATAAAACCTAAGACAAGAGGAAGTATCTTTACTAGGGTATGATAGGGCATAGAATTAAGGACAAGGGCAATAACGAGGAACAAGATTTTCAGAAGGGCAAGAACCTACTGTCGCCACCAAAGCGTACCTAGGAGGAAGGTAGTAAAGTTCTGTGGGAAGAGTCTAGTTTTGCTCTGTCCTTTGGTTTTAGCGCTTCGCATTTGTTCATATCCACTTCCATAGTTGAGTCTCTGCACCATAGTACTTGTATAGAAGAAAGATCCCACTAGAGTCTCAAATCCAATTGGTGGTCCGACCAGTTTATTTTTGGTTAGTAGGGATTTGAGAATAGCTATCGAGTTTGCTTATATCATCTCACGTAGATCGTTTAAATTTGGAGGAGATATTCCTTGGGTGCTTGTCTGATATTGGTTTAGGCCTTTGGGGCTTGTACTTGAGGAATGTCGAGTTCGACTAGGATGGGTTGCGTGAGAGATGAGTAGTTGTGACAGGCACTCTAAAGAGCACGTAGTAACCTTTCTACCCTTATAGTTATGGCATGGTGGATGAGAGGGAGACCTCTAATCATCTTAGTACATATACTTGGTACCGTGATTGACATCTGTTTATTTTGGAAATGGAGATCAGGAACTTCACAATCGTGAAGATAAATTAGTTAAGATACAGTGGAGTAAAGCTCAAGAAGGCCAGATACTAGCATCATACCCTTTTCCTTAAGGGTGCATCCTTGATTTCTTTGTTTAGGAGCTTTACGCATAATTGTTTCTCTCTTTCCAAAGTATATCCTCTAGGTCGTATCTTCGATCCTTAGGTAGAAGCCAATGGATGTAAACATGTATTTGAAACATGTTATGGTTGGTGGTTGCAAGTGGTTGCTAATGGATGCTCGTGGATGCATATGCATACGTGTTAGGCACTAGATCAGTTCGGACGCTTTCATATTGCATTTACAGGTATGTATTTGTTTGTAAGTTGAACTTGATATGTTATCATATGGATGCTGCATATGGATGAATGGCTATGCACACATGTAGTATTTACATAACTAGGGATGCTTGCATACATGATTGGACGCATGGCATTGACATGATTTGCATTAAGGAGGTCAACTGAATCAGTAGACTGCCTGATTTTGCATTAGATAAAGACATATACGCACACTATGCATATAAACATGAAAGCATTAGAAATCTTTTAAGGACAATGAATGCCTGTGATTGAATGGTTGAGTAGATGGGTGACTGGATGGTAGGACACATTCTTCCCAACTTGAAGATTTCGGGGACGAAATCCTTTTAAGTGGGGGAGAATGTAACACCCCAAAATTATGTAATACTAAGATTCACAAATCAAGGCATAATTAAATATTAAACTCAAAATCAAGGGAAACGGGTTGCGCCATTGCATTCGTCTCGGAATTCTGCATGAAAACGAGTCCGAGTTTGCATATATCGGAGTCCGTATGAGGGAGATATTGCCTCCGGAAGATTCAGCGAAGTTCAAAATTCAAAACAGGTCAAGTTCAAAATTCAAATCGGACCCAGATTGGGCTAGGCGGGAATTTTCCCGCCCAAGGCACCCAGGTCGACTGGGTAGTCGACCTGGAGCACCTAGGTTGACTGGGTAGTCGACTTGGGTCACCCAGGTCGATTGGGTAGTCGACCTGGGGGTCGACCCCCCCTTCTTTTTCCAGCTTTCTGAACCTGGTTCGTTCTGATGTATTTGGTCACGTTTTCTGACCAGGTTCGTCCGCCTAATACTATATAAACAACCCTGGTCTTCTTCTCTATTCACAATTCTTTTCTATCCTTATGCTGCCTCTGAGAAAATATATAAATAAATAATATATAAAATAAATCAACATGAGGAAATGCTGCTAAAGATTTTCAAGAAGAGGTTCAAGTCAAGCTAGGATTCAAGAGGAGGTTCAAACGACTTCAACGACTGTTTTTCTATGAATCATAGCAACGCCATCTTTCTAATCTAATCTCTTTAAGTCAGTTACTTCTCAGATTTGAACGTTTCTCTTTTCGTGACATGAAATTAAAGGAATAAAAGAGTATGCCAAATCTTTCTATTCGAATTTGTGCCTATTTCTTTGGACCTAATTAAGAACTGTCATGATTCAAGGACAAATAAGACCATGACTATGAAACTATGGACCTTAGAACCATATGCCTCTTTGACTATGAACATTGGCTATGACTATGAGCATTGCCTATGACTGTGATTGTGACTATAAGAATTATTCCCTTGACTATGAACACAAGCCTATGCCTTTGATTAGAAAACATAAACTGTTGCCTATGACATAACAAGGACAACTGTGATTAAACACCTATGATTCGTGACTAGGAAAGTGTTGCTTAAGTTTGGTGACTATGAAATTGGGTCTAAACCCGATTATCTATTCTGTCTGTTCTTGGTTTTCTTTGGTTTTAGACCTTGGGAATTTACCTATTAGGTTAGGTCTACCCATGTTCTTGAACCTACGTCTCTATTTTGTCTATTCTTGGTTTTCTTTTGGTTTTAGACCTTGGGAATTTACCTATTAAGTTAGGTCTACCCATGTTCTTGAACCAACGTCGTTATGCAACCCTTTTTATGCCAGTTATTATGTCTATCTTTTGCATAGCATCTTTGGTTCATCCCCTATTTTCTACGAATCTAGATTTATCTATAATCTAGATTGAATTACGATTATACGAACGGTGGGAATACGATTTGGGCAAAATATGAAATTTACTAAAAAAAAAATAGTTATAAACTAGGAAGTTGGCATAAATTGGGAACATGTATTATGGCTTGTTCATAGGAATGCAAATTGGGTAAATTTGATATGAATTATAGATTGTGTAACCTGAATCTAGTATCGACGTGTAAATCTAGCATTTACATGAATAGTGAACTAGAGTAATAAGTCTAGTTTGACATGAATTAGAATTGTTGAATCGGAATTGGATTAGCTAATTTGGCACGGTAAGTATATTAGCATAAATTTGAAATTGGCCATAATTGGGAGTAATTGGCAGGTTTAGCAAAATCATGGTTAGTGACACTTAATTTGGTATAGTTTACATACCAAAAAGCATAAATATGATTTAGAGGGGGAAATGGGCCATAGAAATAAATGTAGACAATTTACATTAAAAGAGTAATTGGGAAATAATTAAATTAGGATTAATTTACTTATAGAATTTGTCCTAAATGAGGAAAGGCAAATTTAGACAAATTAAAGGTTTCTTAATGACATCTCTTTTAAGAACACACCAGAAAGTTCTAGGGTGACAGAGAGGATAGTGTCTAGGCTTGGGTTTGGAAAATACAAGTTTCCTGCTCTTCCTGGCTATCCCTAACTGATCCAACGGACGGGATGGTTACTTTCAAAACCTGATTTGAAATTTAATCAAAACCCTTTGAACTCAGAAAACACGAATATGCCTAACCCGAGGTTAGACTAAGTTGCGATGTAAACCTGCCCGGAACCAACCGGCACATCCAGTAATCGCAACAATATCTGTCTAATGTGAGTGGTAGCGGCTTTAATTTATTTAGTTAAAGCTATAACAAGAATGCTAGGGTTAAGTTAACTAAGACACTTAACCAATTCAACATGATAACAAGACTGGTAGGTGGGGTTAGGTTCATACAGT
The DNA here is from genome assembly GCA_030737875.1 of Allium sativum. Taxonomy (NCBI): domain Eukaryota; kingdom Viridiplantae; phylum Streptophyta; class Magnoliopsida; order Asparagales; family Amaryllidaceae; genus Allium; species Allium sativum. The sequence goes on along the minus strand of CM060909.1, from coordinate 668,777,358 downwards.
TAAGCTAGAAGGGGAGGGTTAAGTCCATAGGAACACTTAACCAACTTAGCACAGTTAAGCTGGAACGGAGGGCTAAGTCCATAGGGACACTTAACCAAACTCATGGTAACAAGACAAGATTTGTAGAGGTTAAGTAACTAAGAAAACACTTAGCCAAATTAACATGTTAACTAGTCTAGAAAGTGGGGTTAAGTAAAGTTAATACACTTAGCCAAATTAACATGTTAACTAGACTAGAGGTTGGGGTTAAGTAAGATTTAATACACTTAGACAATTTGATATGTTAGCTGGGCTAGACCGTAGGGCTAAGTAAACTTGAACACTTAACCATCAGATTGTGATAAAGGAATAGGGTTAAGTCTAAAACATGAAGGGATAATACTTAACCGTTAATAACACGTTAGTTAAAACAGACGGGCAAGGTTAAAAGGAACACTGAACCAATACAGGGTGAATGGGTAGGGTTAAGTAATAAGAAATACTTAACCAATATAACTTGGTTTGTGGTGGGGTTAAGTCAACATGAATTACTGATAACACTTAACCAGTTTAACAGGATAAATGAAGGGGGTTAAGTTAGCTGGAATTGACTAATGACACTTAACCAATCCGAGTTGACGGGAAAAAGAACTAAGTAGTAAACCTTAGTTAAGAAAACAACAATTCTGGAAACTAAGTGGTAAACCTTAGTTGACAAAACTAAGTAGTAATTCTTAGTATGACATGGGAAGGAGAGAACGTCCGTCTGATTAAAAAGAAGGCTCCAACGAATTGGGTTACGAAGCCCGAGGCTTCGAGGGGACGTGAGGATACTCTTGGTATCCCTCTGTGAGGCTGAAGATGATCCTCCTGGGCTCACAGAGGTTAAGGTCTGCGTAGAAGAACCAGGGGTATGCCTTGGTTGCAATATATGGCAACCTAAAGACCAGGATGGTCCAGCGTGATTCGGCGAGAAAACGGTAGCCCTGTGATAGCAACTCGTCGTCTACCATCCATCTTGAGTCAATCGAGATACGTGAAGCGGAAAGGCGGAGAACTCCAAAAGACCATATACTTACTATCTAGTTATGGGTGAGGATGGCCATAGGATAGTAGGGCACCGGGGGCCTGTGTATAGTTCTCATTTTTCAAGGTGTGCCTTTCATTAGTTGAGGGAGGGGTCAAGTGGGACCATAGCCACTGGAATAAAAACAGACCTTAGCATCTGCATCGGCAGATATCTGAAAGCTCCCGACCGAGTTCTGTATTCCTTGACTTGCCCTGACACAGGACTCGGACTGCACATTACAGGACATGTGCATCTAGACAAGCGATAACGGTTCGCGATACATGCGTGGGGAAGTATAGGAACATATACCACTCCAGGTAGTGTGTCCTAGACTTGGGGGCATCGATTGGACTAGGGGGCATAAACCCTGAATCCGAGAAGCGTTCAGCAGATAGCGTAAACTTTAGTTGAAACTAGAAAGCACTTGATAGAAAACCCTAGATTAGATCCAGGTAACAAATAATAAATGTATGCCTGAAGGCAATGGAAACTACAAGGATTGGGATCATGTTATCGTTACTAGTTGGGACACTAGTTAGGCGGTGCAGAGATATAGAAACCAGTACAACAAGGAAATAGCGAAGCGGCGAAAGTATTAGAGCATATCCAGTTTATCTTAGCTTAGCATATCTTGTGTTAATCTTGTCTAATCTTGCCAACCCTATCATCATGGTGTTATCTTGTAATCAGTTAATTCATGTCGTTTTGTTGTTGTTCCATGTTCATATGCTAGAAGTTACTGAACTTACTCAGGCTTTATGTCTGACTCTTTTTTTCTTTCGTCTTCTTTTCTTCCGTTCCCCCCCCCCCCTCAAGGTAGTAAAAGAGGGAATAGTATAGCTCAGGTTAAGTTGGACTGTCACTCTTTCCCAGCTTGAAGATTTGGCGGAGTTTTGCTAGGATTCTCCTTTTTAGATGCTATGGCTGGCTCTCGCTAAAATTGGGGAATATAAATGTATTTTTATGCTTCTTTACTTTGTAAGACAGATGATACTCTGATATTGTAAAGAAATCATTGTACAAACTATTTTATCAATAAAGCAAAGTTTTATATTCCGCTGTTTAATTTCTGTCTGTCTTGTAATTTATCTGCATCTTTTACCCTAAATGCTCCACAGAACTTAGTGCATTCCCTTTGTGAGTGACACTATCGAATGTGGGGTGTTACAGCCTGCACTATTGGACCACCACCATTTCCACCACTGAGAGCTGCCCTCTGCACATCCCTAAGCATCTCTCTCATGAGGTCAGTAAACATCGCCCACATGTCAGCAGCATTCCCATTATTGGCCCCTCTACCGGTACCTCTAACATGTCGGCTCATCGTCAATCTGAAAAAGGAAACGATTAACGACCCCATAGTGGTGCTAGTGCAGCACGACTTCATTCTTATACTACTAATAGTATATATATATAACTTTTTAAAAACCAAAGTAATCACAAATACGCTCTCTCTTATACGTATACTATATCTCCCTGATAACTTCCCTAGGTAGACTACGCAACCTAGAGCTCTGATACCAAGTGTGACGGCCCGCCCCGCACCAGCCTGCATTTCCTTCGAAAGTGCGCTGTACACATGCCCGACTAGCACGGGACGGTCGTCAGAAGGAAGGAAAGAAGGGAATTAACTAATCAAGAACTTGTAGAATGTCTCACAGCGCATGGAGTAAAATATAATAATAATAACATACTTGACATAAAACAGGTGAGACAGTGCATAAGCTGATAACTAAAATCAACATCAACATCAGAGCAGCGGAAATCCAAATACAGCTTATTACAACTTTCCGAATTTACTGTCTCTAAACAAAAGAAAGCTAAAGTAGAAGATGCACCACTAATGCCCAAGCAGTGATCTTCAACAACACAGGGAGAATACTATATATATATTACGTGGAAGCCTCCTGCTCGTCTCTGGATCATCTACCCGTGCATCACCAGCTAACCTGTCTCTAGTCTGCTCGTGTGAGCACCCAGAGTAATAAGAGGAGACATAAAACTTTGGGTCAGACATAAAGCCTGGTATGAGCGATAAGCATCTAAACAGAACAATAACAGGTATACTAAACCATACCTGAACCTGGACCTGCAACCAAAGAGTTAGTACCACATACCGTACAGTACTCTAAGGTGCCATAATAAATAGTGTAAAGAATACGGGGGTGGGGTGTGCATGTCATAATGATAGCAAACAAATCAACCATAGCAACCATCCTCACATCTCTCACTCAGTGCATAAAGCATACGATGTCCACCACTGTCAATCACTAGACCCATCGAAGTAGTGACGGAGTTCAACTTGTACAACTACTGCTACTACCAAGCTTACCACATGGAGTCATGACCAAATCTTTACAAATGACCCCACTTCATTGGTTTATAGCCCTTTACTCGTACCTAGGCCATTGCAGCCCTGAATCCGTTCACGTACTTCCCATACATAGTGATCCAAAGTCATAAACATCGACTGCCCCTTGGCACACGTCCCGCAGCAAAGCCCAATCATGAAGTGAACTCATCGGTTCCCAACTGGATCCTGAGCTCTAACTTCCCATATTGGACTACCTTTGCATCTCGGGTTATTGGTCAATACCGGGTCGGGTCGGGTTCCCTTCTAGCCATCGGTACGGGTCGGGTCCTCTACATTGAGTTAGTTATGTTCGTAATCCTCTCCTGTAGCGGTTCGGTTCGGGTCCACAGCGTCACATCGGTTTGGGTCGGGTGTCCCACTTCGGGTCGGGTCGGGTTGCCATCCCCCATTCAGTTCGTGCTCCAGCTCCTGTGCCTCGTCTGGTCCCGTTCCCAATTCTCATCCGATCCGATTCCTTCACCATACTCTGGTCCGAGCCCTTCGTCCTTAAGCCGATCCGATCCTGCTTCGTAGCTCCGATCTGTTTCCGCTCCCTAGCCTATTCCGATCCGATCCTGCTCCATAGCTCCGATCCGTTCCCCGGTCCAATTCCAACTCTAAGCAATGGCCTTCCTTCTTGCCAACTTCATTTGTGCTAGATTCCAGTTCGGGTCGGGTTCCTTGCCCAGCTCTCCTATCCGATCCGAGCCCATATCCGATCCGATCTGAAACCCTGCACAACTTTCTGCAACTTTTTCCAGCAACTTGTTTACGCCATTCGACGACGTTTCGACAAATCTAACTATACTAATCAATCACAAATCATGTCAAACAGTCATAGCAACATAGCAAACTAACCACAAACACCAAAACAATGAATTCATATGTCAAAATGGATCAAATATACTCAAAACCCCATAATTTCCCTTAAGCATGTTTAAGAAAAACTAATCATAGGGTTAACAAAACTTAATCAAATTAAACCAAATTTCTACCAGAGGCATAAAATATTATTTTCGAATTTATAGACATTTTTCCAGAATTTAGTAGTGTATAAATTCTCTAATCTTCACTAATTACCCTTAATTAACTGTAATTAGTGTCAAAACAATGCTAATCACTCACCTTGGCCACAAACGAAATTCTCAGAACTGAAACCTTGCTGATTTGGGCAAATACTGATGTCTAACAGCAGCTCTAGCCTTGCTTTCGTGTTTCCTCTCCTTAATTTGACGTAGATTAAGCCAAAACTTGATTAGAAAGTGATTAGAAGGTGATTTGGGTGTTGGAGGTCATTGATAGGGTTGCAAGAAAGAAAGTGACGGCTGGGAAATGAGGATAAGATCGTTCTCTAACTGATTTCAGCCTCCTCCTTACCCTAATCCCGAAATCCCCCATTGGGCCTAGCTGTTAATCACCCGGTTAAGCCCAATTAAGCTGTTTTTCACCATCTGAAACTTGTTTCAGCTATATCTCCCAAACGGTGAGTCCGTTTGGCTAATGTGACCACTCTACGGAATTGTAAACCATCATCCAGAGCCAATGGAAATGGTTTCAGGTCAAAATTCCTTTCCAATCAAAAGTTATGGCCAAAACAGTACCAACTAGGGGTAAAATGGTCATTTAAAAATCGGGAAAAATCATGAACATGGGAAATGACCCCAATAGTCGTCTCCCAAAGTTACATGACCATACGACTTCATATGTGAAAGAAATAAATATTCTACGGTCCTATGATGCGTAGAATACGGGTCGTTACAAAAGATTTCGCCTTTTTGTTTAATAATATAAAGATTACTTTTTGTATGTTTATAAAATAAAAAAAGTTTTCATTATTTTTTGTTTAAAAAATAAAAAGTTTTTACCTTTGTTAATTAATAAAAAGATTGGAACTTTGTTTGTAAATATAAGGAAAAGTTTGAAATTTTGTTTGTAAACTTTATAAAAAGATTGAAATTTTGTTTGTAAACTTAATAAAAAGATTGAAACTTTGTTTGTAAACTTAATAAAAGATTTTAACTTTTGGTTAAATTAAAAGATTTTACTTTTGTTTAAATTAAAAAAAAAAAGTTTACTTTTGTTTATATGAACAAAGATTTCAACTTTGTAATACAAAGTTGTAACCTTGTTTGTAACTCAAAGTTATAACTTTGTTTTGTTAAATAAATGTTGTAACTTGGTTTGTTAATCAAAAACTTTTCATTTTCTTTGTTTTTATAAATAAAAAGATATTAACTTTATTAATAAAATGATTGCAACTTTATTGTAACTTTGTTAATAAAAAGGGTATGACTTTGTTGTGTAAACTTAAAAAAAAAAATTTTCTTTTATTATGTTGTAATACAAGAACACAAACAAAAGATTTCTAACATTATTTACATTGTTTGTAAATAAAAAAAAGTGACAATATTTTCATTTTTTTTGTAAATATAAATTGACATTTGTTTGTAAAGCATGAAATTCACTTTTGTTGGTAAATACATGAAACTCGCTTTTGTTTGTAAATACATGAAATTTGCTTTTGTTTGTAAATACATGAAATTCACTTTTGTTTGTAAATACATGAAATTCGCTTTTGTTTGTAAATACATGAAATTCGCTTTTGTTTGTAAGTACATGAAATTCACTTTTGTATGTAAATATAATGAAAAGAAATTACCTTTGTGTATTAATGAATAGAAATCACTTTTGTTTATTAATGAAAAGTTTCATTTTTGTGTATAATGGAAATAAGACAAAAAGTTTCGTTTTTGTGTGTAATGAAAATAAGAACAAAAGTATCATTTTTGTTAAAAAGAAAGTAATGACATTTACGTTGATTTTAGTTGAAATAATGAAAATTACATTTTTCATTGATTTTAATAGAAAAAAATTACAAGACATCATTTTGTCATTATTTTATAAATATACAAAGATGTCATTTTGTCATTATTTGTAAATGTACAAAGTTATCATTTTTATCTTTGTTTTGTTAAATGTAAAAAGATAATTTGTTTGTTTATAAAAAGAAATTTATATCTTGTTAGAAAATGAATGTTTACACCGTCATGTGTTAATTAGAAAATGAATATTTACACCATCATGTGTTAATCAGAAAATGAATATTTACATCGTTATGTATTAAATTAGAAATGACATTATTTACACCGTTATGTATTAAATTAGAAATGACAATATTTACATCGTTATGTATTAAATTAGAAATGATGTTATGTGTTAAATTAGAAATGAACATGATTGACACCGAAATTAAAAATTACATTTTTATGTGATTAAAAAGGAAAGATTTTGACATTGTAATGTAAATTACATTTTTAATGTAATTAAAAAGATAAGAATTTATATTGTAATTAAAAAGGAGATTTTACATTGTAATTAAAGATAGGAATTTTACATTATAATGTTAATTACAATTTACATTGTAATTAAAAAGGAGATTTTACAGTGTAATTAAAAGAGTAGAATTCAACATTGAAATAGAATTTACATTTTTCTAATGTAAATAAAAGAAATAAAAGGAAGAATTCATCATGAAAAGAAAAGTTACATTTTTAATGTAATTTAGATTAAAAAAGGAAAAGTCACATTTTTAATGTAATTTAGATAATAATAAAAAGTTACATCTTTAATATAAAAAAAAGTTACATTTATAATGTAATTAAGATTAAAAAGAAAAGTTACATTTTTAATGTAATTAGATTAAAAAGAAAATTTACATTTTTATGTATTAGATTAAGAAGAAAATTTACATTTTTATTGTATTAAAATTTAAGAAGAAAATTATATTTTCATGTAATTAGATTTAAAGTAAGTGAAATTTACATTTTAATGTAAATAGATTTTCATTAAAAGAATTTAGAAGTGAAATTTACAAAATTAAGAAGAAAATTATATTTTTATGTAATTGGATTTTCATTAAAAATATTAAAAATATGGAATTTACATTTTTATGTAAATAGGTTTTCAATGAAAGTCATGACGATGGAAATTTACATTTTAATGAATTTGATTTCATTAAAAAGACTAAAGGTATGAAATTCACATTTTCATGTGGAAAGATTAAAACACAAGATCATCATTTTATTTGTACAGAAAAGATTGACACAAAATTATCATTTTGGTTTTGCATTGAAAGATATAAACATTTTTTTTTTTGCGTTGAAAGAATAACAAAGTTATTATTTTTGTTACATTGGAATTAAACAAACAAAAATATATCCATTTTTGTAGAATTGAGGTTGACACCAAAATATATTACATTTTTGTTAGAAAATTTAAAAGACACAAAAATCTTCATTTTTGTTAAATTATAATGATACACGAAAAATACATTTTTATGTGAATTGGAGGGTAAAAGAAAAATATACATTGTTATGTTTTGGATGTGTATGTGAATTAAAATAAAATAAACATTATTGTGTGTTATGTTATATATCAAAATGTTATGAAACCAAGTGTTTTTTACTTGTTATGATGATCACAATAATGAAATGGACGAAGGAAATATATTTATATATATATAAATTAAAAGTAAACGAATCGAGCATGGTAGTTCGCATTTTGGAATCATGCCTTTAAACGACTGTACCGAAAGATCCGACTGTCGGATTTTCCCAAAATGGAAACCGTTGGGTTCGCCTTGGGAAGATATTTCCAACGATATGAATTGTGTTAAAATCCAACGGTTAGATTTAGAGAAATTTGTAAAACAAATTTGGGTGAAAACAGCGCCAAGGTCGTCTATTGACATGAAGTGTTGTTAAATAAAATTCAATTATTTTTATGTAAATAAAAATAGAGATTAATCGTTATAAATTAATATTAACGATAAGAAATGATTTGAAATGATACATACGCGAGAATCAATTGAAAGGTCCGAGTTCAATCTCATTTCAAATGATTATTCGTCGATCTAAGTCGAAGAGTTGAAGACGGTGATTGGAGACCGACGATCTTCACATCGAATGGATGAGTTACCATTGACGCCCATGATTGGAGTAGCTACCTTGAAGGGGCTACAATGGTAGTCGTCCAGACTACTTGTTGATTGTTCGGATATGCGAGGTATAAGGTGCCTCCGGTTTCGTTCAGACCCAGAACGGACTTGAAAATGGATTGTATGTCTGACGTTGTATTCCTTTATACGGTATTCGTTGATCTCTGCTAAATATATATATGTTTGGTGTTTAACACCCTTCTCTAAGACATACGAGCTTAGAGGTTATATATTGGTAGGAATCAATGGTACGGTATGGATTGACAATGTGGCATGCTAAGATGCAAATGATCAAGGCTTTTGTTGAAAAGCAGGCCTTATGGTTGATGATCAAAGCACGACCTGTTTAGGCGTAGCTTTGTATATAAAGTAGCTTCACGAGCCTCATATCCCGGTTGAGTCTAAAACGGAGCAAGGGAACGCAAGGGAGAGCAGCACGTTTCTTTCTAGCTAGAAGTGGTGTTTGGGTTTTACACGGCCCGACATTTTACTTATGTGGATGACGGAATGAGGCGCCTCGGATATTAGGTCCTATAGGACCGGGAAACGTGTGTTCAGGAATAACTAATCCGCAAAATCGTATGTGCGAACCGGCCCTGCAAGATCCAAGGGTTCACTGCGGGGAATCCTGAGACATTAGCTAGAGTGTCTCGAATCGGTAAGGAGATCGTTCCTAGCCTTGACTCATGATGGAAAACCAAATTCCCAGTACGACCCTACGGACTTGATTGTATTACTAGTATGTAGTCATAGTATATGGTAGCTATGGTTCCTAGGATTGATACATTTACTTTGAAATGTTTTTGAAACATATATACACTAATAATAATATCAAATTCGTTTTTATCGTACTAAGCATGTTTAATCATCATAAGGTAAAACTCTATCCTCTGGTTTGCGTTGCATTGTGTGATGGGACTCAAGTCTCATGATGATTCCATTTTTTCAAAAGCATTGCGTTGTTTTACGATTTACTTATTTATATGTTCAATCAGTTTAAATTATGCACGGCAATCCATTGAAATAAACCCGTTCCGCGTTAGCGGCGTGGTCTTTGGATTTGCCTTATTACTATTAGTTAAATTAGTTAAGAATTCTCACACCAGTCCCATGACTGACTCATTGTTTTTTCCACCTTTGCAAACTCGGGTGCTCTCTTTTCCACACGGGCAGTCGAGTAGTTTGTCTACAGGTCCTTATCTCGAGCAGGATTCTGGATTGAAGCTTAAAGCTGTGTCTAGAGTATAGTTGTCTTCCGCTGCCTTAGTTATTTTATTTCCGCTGCATTGTATTGTATTATTATTTGTTGTAATTTATCTTCCGCTGTATTTTAAATCAATGTACTCTGATATGTTCTATACTCTGATGTAACATTATCGTAATGTTTATAAAAGTCTGTTGTTATTGTTCTAATGTGTTGTATTCCCAGAGTTAACGTATTCGGGTTTTGAACGGTCTTAGTCGATTTTGCGATCGATTGAGTCTAGGCGAAAACCACGAGCTGTTACATGAATCTTGTTTTTTTTTTTTTTTTTTTTGAGTTTCATTGGTTTCTTAATAGATAATACTAGATTCTAGTCAAATACACTTCCGCTCAAATTAACAAAAAAATTCACTATAGTTTGGTATTGGAGCTAGTGTTATTGTTCCTGTTTGGATATTAATGGCTACTTCTAGTAAGTCTATTGGTTGATCTGGTGTCAATTATGGAGTAACATGTTATGATGGAAAGGAAGATTTTGGTAGTTGGAGAAGGAAGATGGAGGCTATGTTGAAAAAGGAGAAGACTTATAAAGTTGTTCCTACGCTTGAGAAATTGAAAGATATGGATTCAGCTAATTTGGAAGAGATGGAAGATGAAGCTATCACAACAATTCAGTTGAGTCTTTCAAATGAAGTTCTTAGATAATTTTCTCAAAAGAAGACGATGAAGGAACTATCGAATGCATTATCAGATGCGTATCAAGATAAGTCCCTCACTAACCGAATTATTCTTCAACAATAACTTTATTCATTCAGGATGAAGCCTGGAGCCAATCTTATGGAGCAAATAGATTCTTTGACCACTTTAGTTATGAACCTGAAGGCAGTAGGAGTTGATATTACTGATGAGGCTCAAGCTATGATCCTTTATGTTCCTTGCTTAAGGAGTATACTGCTTTTGTTAATTCCATGATTTATGGTCGTAGTAAAATTAGACTTTTTGATGTAAAGGCTGGTCTTCATAATGAAGTATTAAGAGGTAGACTGGCGAGCATTAGCATTGATAGTGATACCAAAGGCTTATCTGTTCAAAGAGATAGAAGTCAAAGCACGTCGAAGAAAGGTAGGGGACGGAATTCTTCGACGTCTCAGTCTAGGGGCCGAAGAATTTGACTTGCCATTATTGTAAGAAACCTGGGCACTTTATTACATGATGTCCCAAGATTAATGAAAGAAGAAAAGACCTAAAGCAAGCTTCATCCTCTACAGCAGAGAAATCAGATACAAAGAGTGGCACTGATGTGTTTACAACTTTTAGCTCTTTGGGGAAGAGCACCCTATGGTTAATTGATTCTGGCGCATCCTATCATATGACACCTGATAGGAACTCGTTTTCCACTTACTGTGAAATTGATGGAGGAGAAATTTTGATGGGCAATGATGCTTCTTTCCATATGGTTGGTGTTGGTAGTGTAAAGATCAAGATGTTTGGCGGCGTTATTCCAACCATTAATGATGTTAGGCACGTACCTGATTTAAGTAGGAGCTCGATTTCTGCTAGAGCATTGTGTAGGCTTGGACTAAAGATTGCAGTTGAAGAAGAGAAGATGAAAATATCTTAGGGGTCCATGAATGTTATGAAAGGAGTGAGGGCATAAAATCTCTATTTGCTAAAGGGCACTACTGTAGTTGGTGAATTAGCTTCAGTTACTTCAGATTCTTCTAGATTATAGCACTTGCAGATGGGTCACATCGGCGACCGCAGCATGGATAAGCTAAGAAAGCAAGGTTTGATTGATGGAGTTCAGCATTTAAAGCTTGGTTTATGTGAAGAGTGTGTTCTTGGTAAGCAGACGAAGAATTCTTTTGGTGTTAGTGAGTATAAGGCAAAAGTTGTTTTGGATTATGTTCACATAGATGTTTGGGGGCCTTCCCCCTACCCATCCTTGGGTGGAGCCAGGTATTTCATTTCATTTATAAACTATTTCTCTTGTAAAGTTTGGGTGTACTTTCTAAAGTCTAAAAAGGAGACCTTTGCAAGATTTCGAAAATGGAAATCCATGGTGGAGAAGCATTCAAGGAAGAAGTTGAAAGTTCTCCATTCAGATAATGTCGATGAATTTGTGTCACAACAATTCATCAATTATTGTGAGTTCGAAGGCATTAAGAGGCATTACACACCCTGCGACCCCCAGTCCAATGGAGTTGCAGAAAGGATGAACCGGACAATATCGGAGAGAACTAGATGCCTCAGATTGATTGCTAAGTTGAAAAGGGATTCTGGGCTGAAGCTTTTCCTATGGCGGCTTTCCTCATCAACTACGGTCTGCACACCTTCTACTGCTATAGACATGAAGATCCTTGAAGAAGTATGGAAAGGAGAGCCTGTTAGCTATTTATTCCTCAACGTGTTTGGTTGTCCGGCTTATGTGCATGGGAGTCGAGGGAAGCTGGAACCTAAAGCTCGCAAGTGTATCTTTCTAGGTTATAAAAGAGGAGTGAAAGGATGTATGCTGTGGTGTCCTATTAGCAAGAAATTTATTATAAGCAGGCATGTAAGTTTTGATGAGAAGGCTATGTTGAAGGTGGAGTCTTTCTCATCGAATGACAATGAGAGGAAATGTAACAATTAGGAATTTTGACAATAAATTAGTTATTTAATTAAATTTCAAAAATAGGAATTTCTTCAAAGAATGGAATTTGACCACGAAACTTTAACCGTAGGCTCATAAATTAATGTCTTAGGAAAATTATGACAAGTAGGCTCATAAATGACATTAATTATAATCAATGGAAATAAATATCTTAGGAAATTTCATCGTAAATTAATGTCTTAGGAAAATTATGACTAGTAGGCTCATAAATGACATTAATTATAATCAATGGAAATAAATGGCATTTAAAGATTAATTAATGCCTTAGGGAATTGTGACCGTTAGGTTCATAAGTGACATTAATTTTATTCAACGGTAGTAAATAACAATTAAGTGATAAATTGTTGCCTTAGGAAAATATGACCGTTGTGGTTATAAATGGCTATAACCCTATTAAATAGAAATTATTAAATAAAAGGGGGATTAATGGGTATCGATTGACATCTTATATACTAAGTTCGATTAGGAAAAAAAATTAAACAAATATCCTAGGATAAGGAGGAAATAACTTTCACTATTTTATACTAGTAAATATTAAAAAAAATAAAGAATGGACTTAGTAGGTAGGTAATGGTAAATTATTATTTACCATAGGAACCTATGACGACATAAGCTTGGCATACATATAGTATTCTGGTAAAGTGAAACTAAATGGGAATAACTCAATAACATTGTCGCTATACTACCATAAGGAGAGGCATTAAAGGTTAATTGTTTACGAACTTGATAATTTTCGTGTATAGTCCGCTTCCTTGGGCGGATCTTAAGTGGCTTGGGTCAAGAAGTCCACATGGGAGTAGGTCTTCCAATATAGTTGTTTTAAATGGTGTGTGCAAGGCCTATCCAAACCTGAAATTTTAAAATGTCTGGTATGGTCATTCCATAGGACTACCTATCCTACGGAAATTAGCAAGCGACTAAGAAGATTATCCAATAAGGTCAGTTATATGGTAAAACGAAGCACCATCTCTCACCTTACACGGGGTATGGGTTTATATGCGTGAATGACGGATGCCTTAACTAGTAAGGCCCTGTAGCTAGTGCCATCTAGTTTATATTAACGTTAAATAAATCATAGAGAGGTACTGAGTGACCAACAGGTCCTCCTAGGGTCTTAAGAGATCGGGAGAATCCACCCTATCTACCATTCGATATTGAGGCGCTAAGTGGCAAAGGATGTGTGTGTGTGAATAAATAAACTCTGTAATTAGGAGTTCACTTCTAGGTTTAATAATCAATTATTTATTAGGAATACTACCTTGGAAAGGGTAGTTAGAGTCGCGCATAAATGTTTATAAGGTTAGGTTAGAATTACTAGCCTTAATTGGAAGGCATATATATGTGGTTGAACCAAACGAGATACATCTATGTACTATAATCTGTGTTGTACCTTTCTTATTCACCAGAATTTGTTGTTCTGACCCCCGCCCCCCTCCTTATAACAAGCTTCCAGGTTTCTTTAGAGCAGGTCAGGTTCTCATAGGTGTCTAAATTTGGCTTTCGGTTCTCGTTCTCTCTCATGCTAGGTATTGACTAAGGACTCACTTTTATAAGGTAGTTATTTGATTCAATCCTAGTCTATAATATGTTTTGTTTCCGCTATGTGTTTTCTTATCATAATCTGGTTATGCTCATGATCTTTTATTTGCAGGTACAGATTTACACGCTCTATGCTTGGATGTGTCCAATTTCAATTTTTATCGAAATTTAGGCTCAGAAAACTTTGGGGTGTTATAATTGGTATCAGAGCATAGGTTAGACGATCAGACGAATTAGTTAAAATTAGGACTCTTGAGAAAACGTAATTTGTTTTTCTTCTCATGTTTTCTTCATCTTTCTTACTTGACTTTAATTTATTTTTACAATGAATTAGCCATGGAAGGACCTAAGAATTAAAATATGTTGAGTTCGGGTTTCTAGCCAATTATGTCTTACCCCACAGCAAGTTGATGATTTCGTTGTGAAGATCATGAGGATGAAATATGGTAGATTTTGTTGATTCGAGTTTGGAGGCTGGACAAAATCTAGCTACAACCGAGATAGTCGGGATTTCTGGTTTTTGGTTTCATTTGGTAGTTCCAGTCAATGACCTTTTCTTGGTCCAAAACGGGGAATCCATGTCAATATGTCAAATCCATTTGAAAAATATAATTATGAGGTATATCCATTCGTTATTCGTTAAATTTCTGGATACTTCTTTATTGAAATATTCATTTATGTTCTTGGCCTTGTATTCGAGGGAATTTTATTTTTTTAAATTGTTTGGGAAAAATAAAATGGATTTCGAAACTTTTGAAGTTATGGTTCTAGAAAAATAGTTTTGTAAAAGTATAATCTTAAAATTTTAATTTTTTGTGCTTCAGAATTGTTGGGCTTTGTGTGATTTTAATAAATATAATCCGACTGGTAGAAAGAAGGGAATTAGAAATGACAAAGAATATGCCAATAACTTGAAAGTAATTAATACCCATTCCTTGTGATTTTTAGTATCTCTCTTTTATATATATTGGATGAATTATTGAAATTATCTCAAATAAAACTTGAGATTTTAAAGTTTCGACATTTTTTAACATGAAAAGGTTTTTTTAGTTTGTAATAAGAACTGGAACATAAATAATAATAGTAATAATAATAAATTGGGTTTATAAATACGAAACTGTTAGTTTATAATAAATTCCATTTTTGAAGTGTTAATTTTCCAACGAAAAGGCTACGCAAAATCCTTCATCTTGATTTTGGGGTATTTAATTTCATGAATAGTTTGTTTACAGCTAGGTATGGGGAAAATCCGTTTTAATTTTCATTTCGGATTTCTAGCTGATTTTCTATTCTAAATTCATTCGTTTTGAGGTTGCAACATAGTTGCTGAGACTACTTTAAATCTTTGGAGATGGTTTGGAGTTTGACAATGGTCTTGGATACCGCCATGATGAGGATAATTATTTTTCGGATCGTGTCAAATCTTAAAAAATGATGTGGGATGATTAATATTTTAATCCTTCTTAATAAGGTCAAGGTTCAACCTTTGCCCAAAAAACATTAGACATTTGACCGTTTAAGCGTTATACCTAGAGTGGTCAACTTGTTGAAGAGTTTTGGTGCAATTTAGACCTAGGACTCAACCGTAAAAGTTGCATCCAAATCACCTCCATAACTTCTTTCGTCCTTCCTTCCTCATTTAGCCGAACTATATTCTTATCCTTCTTCTCTTTCTTTGTCATCGCCTCGTCTCCTCCCTTTCCACGCTTGTTTGCGCATTAGATCTTGCCCCACTAGTACTCCAAGGTCTAAATTCAATTTTTTTCTCTCCAACCATTTCTTAGACTATAATACCTAATGCACTATCCGATCTTACTCATACCATTCAAGTGTCATCCTTAGGGAAAGATCATTTGGTTGGATCGGAATGAACAAAAAGGTCTCACCGCTTTAGGGCAAAGAAAATTTGTAGTGGCAGTTGGACTTGCACCAGTCCGTTGCTTCGAGATCTTAAGATAGGATTGTTGTTTTTTCTGCGTTCGCCTTTTCTATATCTTATTGGAATGGATTTTGATGAACGCGATCGTCGTTTCAGAGATGGAGACTAAGCTATCTTTGGATGTTTTTTTAAGGAGAATCTCGATGAGATTTTAGAGACATCGGTGTTTTACGCGGACTTGTATGGTCTTTTGTTTGATCGGCTTTAGAGATTTTACAGCAAATCTCTTTTCTTGACGTCGGTTTTTATATTCGGAGATCTACGTAAAAACTACCTATTTTGATGTGTGACTTATTTAACACGTTATTCTAATAATGGGAAGTCATGACCAGATTTATCGCATGATGCAGAAATCAATCTTTTCTCTAATCAATAGAGCAACCATCAATTTGTGCCGCATCATATTTGATTTAGCCTGTTGTTCTTGTGTGTCGTCTCATGGAGTTGCTTTCTGTAATTTCACATATCCATTTTGTATTTAGACAATATTAGATGGATTTCCATGAAAGGTAATTTTGTGGTAGGTTTCTTTTCTCATCACATATTCCCTCTTAGAAGAGATGGTGATACGGGAACCTCCAACAACACCAGTAATGTTTTTAACACGAGATTGAGCATTTTGGTATCATGATATAATTAGTCAAAGGTCATAAAAATGGTTTGAACTCCAGTCGCGGAGCAAGACATCTCGTTGTTTATTGGCATTGTTTTGGGAGTTTTGGTGTTGTTGTTTTGTTGTCGTCTTTGTTGTTTTCCCTTTCCAGCATTTGGTTCCCAGTTTGTGGTAACTCGTGCTTGTGACAGTTAGTGTTCGTTGCCTTTGAAACCGCATGACTTATGATAATGGGATTTCAATATTTGGAATATTTATGTCATTCGCGCATATTCAGTTGATTGAAATCTCATTTTATTATCTAACTAACAGTTGTCATAGAGCTGGGAAGAATAGAATTCTGTATTGGATAAATTTTAGAAAAAGACCGATTTTGCATTGTTTTTCGTCACGGGTATAAACAAATAACTATTTCTCGTTAAGCTAAAATTAATTGAGTTCTTTTGTATGTGATTTCAGTTCTTGCGTTTTTGCGTGATTGACTTCCTTTTTTGCCGACATGTGACTTAAATCGTTTAACTTTCCGCAAAATACATTTTTGAAACTTTTTATGAACATTGTTTGAAAACAAAGAACATTTATTCTTTTTTTATTTTTAGTTTTTACTGATTCATTTTCTTTTATTTCGTTTTGAGCTAAAATGCAGAATTTGGATACTGTAACACCCCGTATTTTCGGTAAACATTAAAGTTACGAATTAAAGAATAATTAGTTTCAAATGTAAGAATTAAGGGAAACGGGTTACGCTATTGCGTTCGTCTTGGAATTATTCTTGAGATAGAGTCCGAGTTTGCGTAAATCGGATTCCGTATGAAGGAGTCATGACCTTCAGAAGATTCAAGAATTTAAATAAACAGTTCAGAATATAGTTCAGAAATTCAAAATTCAAAATCTGAAGTTGAAGCGGGCTGGGCGGGAAACTTCCCGCCCAAGGCCAGGTCGACCAGGAGGTCGACCAGGGGGTCGACCTCCCCCCATATAGGTCGACCTGAGGGTCGACCTCCCACTTGGGTCAGATCTAAAATCTGACGTGTTTTCTCCTGTGATGAATTTCTGTGTCATTAAGGCTTGCATGGCACGTTCTGGTTGGTTCTCTTAGGTTTGAATGGCTTTGATTTTCTCTAGGTTAATCTGACGGCTCCTATTAAATCAAACTTCTATATAAGCAACCAAAATCTAAACCCTAAAGCCACACAAAAATATTCCTAAGACCGTCATGCTGTCAACACTCAACCTAGAGTAGCTGCCATTCTCATTCAACTAGAAAGCATGTAGGAATTGCAAATCAAATCTAATTCAACTAAGAGAATTCAACGTCTACAACAAAGAAGAGCTATTCAAATTCAGAATACAAATCCCAGAACTCAAGACTAACCTCCTTTTTGTAAATCTAGTTATCATTCAGACCTAAACGATGTTAGAATTGTGACTAAATAACTGAATATAAAACATCGCCTAATGTAAATCTATGCATATCCTTTTTCGTTAAAACTGAATTGATTGAGACTATGATTCTTTATATGCTAAGATGTGAATCTTGTTGTATGTAATTTGATGATCAAAGTTAAATGCTTTGGACCCATATGTTGTATAATTTGCCAATGACATATATGTTGTGTAGTTTAGCGATGACATATTATACTTTGGCAATGACATATCACGTTGAATAAATTGGAGATGACATATTATGTTGTATACTTGGTGATGACATAAATTGGCGATGACATATTATAATTTGGCGATGGCATATCATATTGTGTAGTTTGGCAATGACAAACCATATTGTATAATTTGGCGATGGATATCACATTGTGTAAATTTTGGCAATGACATTTCATGTCGCATGATTTGATAATAACACCTATATGTTATATGACAATTTGGTAATTTTGTTATGGTTATGCAAGTTCAACCATGTTCACACATATGACCAAAACTACATGCTAATATGATTAGGTTCATGTTAGATTAGATCCAACTAATTTGCGAAGTTCACAATTACATGCCTAATGTTAAGTTTATGTAATTCTATGTAAAACCCGTATTTCATGATCCATGATAAGTAGATCTAAATTTGCAAGTTCATAATTGAATGTATATTGTTCTATGCCAAGTTGTGTTCCTCTTTTTCCCCTTTTGTGTATAAGTTAGGCTATGTATCGAGCCTAACATTTTATGTGATTCATGCGAACGTTTAACGGGGGTAACGTTGGGGGAAAAATATGAAATTATATATAGTTGGCATATTTGGCTCATGAACATGAAAATGATTTATGGCATAAAGTGGTATAAATTTTTATACCTAAAAATTATGAACTTGATTTAAAAAGGAAAGTGGGGCTTGACTTGAATGACAATAATTTACATATAAATATAAAGAAGTAAATATGTAAATTTAGAAAAGACAAATATGCCTAACCCGAGGTTAGATTGAGTTACCGTGTAAGACTGCCAGGAACCGCCCGGCACATCCATCAACCGTAACAATTTATATCTAATGTGGGAGGTTAGTGCATCAAGCCCAAAGGAACTCGAGGTTAGACTGAGTTGCGGTGTAAAACTGCCCGGACCCGACCGGCACATCCAGTAACCGCAACAATACCTGTCTAACGTGAGTGGTTGGTGCTTTAATAAATGAATTAAAGCTAAGTCAGGAATGGTAGGGTTAAGTTAATTAAGGCAACACTTAACTAATGCAACATGTTAACTAAACTGATGGGTGGGGTTATTTTAACTTGGACACTTAACCAATTTAACATGTTGACTAGGAAACCCTAGTAACAGGGACCCATTTCAGCAGTAACCCACATAGATGTATCATGGTACCCTGAACTAGGCAGGGTGGGCCACGATTATTGGGCTGATGATAAGCGGTCAAAATGACGGCAGTTGGTGCGTCAGTGTAGGTTCCGACGGAGTACGGGCGTGCACGTACTCCAGAGTGGAAAAAGCAGGCATTGGGCATCAGTAGTTATACACTGTGCATCTTGAATCGTGTCGGGTTGCCACCATAGGATTTGATACACCCCATGGTGGGACCAGCACAGGTATCTACAATCGAGCGGGGCCGTATGACACAAGTGGCATACGCGTGCGAGTAGGAGCCGATCAATGAAAAAGGGATCATTGGGTTTTGAACTCACGATAATGGTTAAAATATCTAGTAGGTGCAGAGAATATGGACATGAGTGCGATAGTATGATTGGTTTATCTTGCCTTGTTTATCTTGCCCTGTTTAGCTTACCTTATCCTATGTTACCTTATTTCCTTATTATTGTCCTGTGTCCAGCTTATTCAAGTCATGGTTCTCTTATCAGTTTACATGCTGAATAATCACTGGACTTACCAGACTTATGTCTGACCCATTTTCTTTCGCTCTCTTTTCCTCCGTCCCCCCTCTCCCCTAGGTACCCAGGGAGGGAATAGCTCAGCCTAATTTGGACCGTTCGTCTTTCCAAGCTTGAAGACTTTGTGATGTATAGCTTGGAACTTCTTATCTTTGGCTATGGCTTTGGACACACTACTACTTGGGAATTTATGCAGTTTTATTGTGTTTTATGCTTCTTTATGTAATAATCAAGACAGAGATTTTGATGTAGTGATTTGGAAGTTGGTTTGAAACAGTTTGCTGTAATGTTTTGTTATGAACCACGTTTGAAATAAAGTTTGTTTTTTTCCGCTGCTTATATACATATCTGTCTTGTAAATTATCTGTATCTTTTACCTATAATGCTCCACCAAAGTTACGACATTCCCTTTGTGAGTGATCTTAACGGAGGTGGGGTATTTCAGATACGGTAGTTTGCGCGTGTTTAAACATCTATTTTAGATTAAAATAGATGGTTTGAAAGGCGCAAAGCGCATGTTACTGAAATTTTGATTTTTATGTGAATCTCATATGGAAGGTGAAACAGTATTGAAAGGGGATTTTTAAATTATATATGAAAAGTTTTAAAGCAAAAATTTATTTTTGTGAAAAAAAATCAATTTTTGGTCACATAAACAGCGTAAGGAAGATTTTTGGATGGTTTTTATGTGCATTTTAGCAGTGCACAATGCGATAAAAACGTTAACAACAATACGAAAAAGGCTGTTTTAACCACAGAAACGTTGTTTCCATACCTTGTAAATGATACATGTGAGTTGATAGTTGACTCGTTTTACTTTTTAGAGTTTTCTTTAAGACTCCTTTACAGTCCACAGATGAATTTTTTTGGAGTATTTTATGCAATTGAGGTGAAAATTCCACTGTAGGATGGGAAATGGAATATTTATAAGCGAAGGGAACGTTAAAAAAATCTTCACTTTGGTTTCCTTTTCCATTTTAGGAGAAACAAAATAGGAAGCGATTAGATGCATTAACGTTTTGGATCATAGGGTTTGGATGCAAAAATAGATTGCTTCACACTTTTATTGTAATCGTGTGAGGGATGGATGAAAAAGGATTTTTGAAATTTGCATTCATATAGAACTGCCAGTATAATTAGGATGTTTTGTATCAGGTTTTCAAAAGTTTTTTAGAATTTGTTGTATACATGTAGAGGGCTCAATTTAGAATCATCTTGCATACTGTTTTTGGTTGGAAAGCATTATTTACACTATGCACATGCGCACATGGCTGTAAAGTGGATGTACACAAATGGGTTGTGTAGGATAGGATAAGCAGATCTCACAATTTCGGGATGAAATTCCTTTTTAAGGAGGAAAGTATGTAACAATCCAGAATTTTGACAATAAAACTAGTTATGTAATTAAATTTCAAAAATAGGAATTCCTGCAAATAATGGAACTTGACCATGAAACTTTAACTGTCTCAATTGCCTCAGAATTTTGGTCAACTTTCTTGTTTGGAGTTTCAAGAACAGAGTTCGTACGAAAAATTTACGGACAAAATACGAAAAACGGACGGGAATAATAAGTATAGTAAATAATATATATATATCTGTGTGTGTGTGTATCTTACCATTTATGCCCAGCGTTCACTAGGTAATTCGACACAAAGGAGGTCGACCGCCTGGTATAGGGGTGTCGATCGCTTCGTGCCTGAAGCGCCCAGTGATGGCTAAGGTTGGAAGGTATAGTTCTATATAAAATATTATATAAACGAATGGATCTTTATTTAATCAAATCTAATGGTTCATGTCTAATTCCATTCCTATAAAAATAGAGGGGTAAGGCTTCATTCTTTTCCACCTATTTCTGGTAATAGCAGCGTAGCTCTACCATTTCCCTTTCTCTCCAAATAAATTTCCAAATTAAAAATAGTTTTGTATACAATCAATCAAACATAATCCATATATATTTGAAAGAGATTATCATATTCAAGTGGAAAAGGGTATACACTGATGTCTAAGCTCTTCTTTATTAGATTCTCCTTTATTTTCTTGCAAATCTACAATCTGAAAGTATCTCCTTTTTAGAATAATTGTTGATCTGTAAGAATTTGAGGATTATAGGCCTAAAATATTATTTAAATTTCAGATATGGATGCTTTTAGGTGAGTGGGAAATTTATATACAAAAATTACAATGAGTTATTATCTAGTTTGCATTAGATCTTAAATCTATGCCTAACACTTATCAGATCTATTCACATATTATTAAATCTAAAATGATGCCTATCAGATCTATTTATAAATGTTGTCAAAAATCTGAAGTATATATTTGTGGTTTGGAATGATATTATTTGTAGGCTTACTAAATTATTTAAATTAATGTCTACAATTGTGTTTGAAAATATATTGTGGTTATTGTATAACACTGTAGATCTGAAAATCAGTCCCATAAAACACTGTTAAGATTTAGTTTCATTACAGATTAGTAGATTCATTGTTAAATGATAAATTATGTAATTTTAATTAAAAAGACGTAAACCTATTTGTATTAAATCTTTTTGAGGTTTTCTCTTTTAAAATAAAAATAACATTGTTTGAAACTAACAGGAAATATGTCCAACATTGAAACAGGGAAAAAGTTGTGTAAATTGACGCATAAATATAATTATATGTAATTGTGCGTGGTTTGCATCAATTATCCCAAAACATACATAAATAAATGTTTCTTGTGGTTTGAAATATGTTTATTCCAATATTCAGGCATGATTTACAATAATTGTAGTTGACAGTATTATTTTAAGATTTAGAACCTTATTACAAGATTGAATACAAAAAGGGATATATGGTTATTTGTTGAACCAAATTATTAAACTTAATGATAATAATAAAAGAAATAACTATGTTAACTGCGCGAAAATATAAATACATATATATACATTATCCGTCCGAATTTATGTAAATAACGAAATATATATAATAATGGATGTTTGAATGTTTGAATGAATTCCATTTTATGGAATTATACGTGTAAATGTAATCCATATTAAATGAATATATTTGTGGCTACCATTGTAGCAATTAGTGTAATTGATTGCTATAATAGGGCCATAAATAAATGAATAATTATTGTAACTGACATTGTTTCAGGAAAACAAATTAAATTAGGTAGTTAAGGCTAACGATTACAATTTCAAATTTTGATAGTATTAATGTTGTAAACCCCAATTAGGAAATTTGAATTATAACCACATTAAGACACGAGGTTAAGCTCAACTTATGGTATAAGTCTGCCCGGACCACCCGAGCAAATCCAGCATCCACAAGTTGTTGGCTTAATGTGAGAGGTCTGGTGCATAAATATACGTATATATACAACAGACAATAAATAAATAAATTAGTATTATTTGTTGGGGTACAATAAATAGATATTCGAGACTGATAAAATAAGGGTATTTCATTGTGAATTAATGTCTTTGGAAAATTATGACCGTTAGGCTCATAAATGACATTAATTATAATCAATGGAAATAAATGGTATTTAAAGATTAATTAATGTCTTATGGAATTATGACCATTAGGTTCATAAGTGACATTAATTTTAATCAATGGTAGTAAATAACAATTAAGTGATAAATAGTTGCCTTAGGAAAATATGACATTTGTGGTCATAAATGGCTATAACCCTATTAGATGGAAATAGTGAAATAAAAGGGGGATTAATGTGTATCAATTGCAGTTTTAAATACTAAGTCCGATTAGGAAAATAATTAAACAAATATCCTAGGATAAGGAGGATATAACTTTCCTTATTTTATACTAGTAAATATAGAAAATTAAAGAATGGACTTAGTAGGTTGGTAATGGTAAAAATATTATTTACCATAGGAACCCGTGACAACAGACGCATGGCGTACGTACAGTATTCTCGTAAAGTGAAACTAAATGGGAATAACTCAATAAAGTGGTCTCTTTACTCCCATAAGGATAAGCATTAAAGGCTAATTAGGTACGAACTTGATAATCTTCGCGTATAGTCCGCTTCCTTGGGTCTTATGTGGCTTGGGTCGAGAAGTCCACCTAAGAGTAGGTCTTTCAGTCTAGGGGTCTTAAATGATGTGTGTGAGGCCTACCCAAACCTGGAATTTTGAAAATGTCTGGTATGGTCACTCTATAGGACTACCTATCCTACGGGAAGTTGTAAGCGACTAAAGAGATTATCCAATAAGGTCAGCTGGATGGTAAAGAGAAACACCGTCTCTCACCTTACACGGGGTATGGGTTTATATTTGTGAATGACGAAAGCCTTAACTAGTAGGGCCCCATAGCTAGTGCCATCTAATTTATATTAACGTTGAATAAATCGTCGAGAGGTATTGAGTGACCAATAGGTCCACCTATTATCTTAAGCGATCAGGAGAATCCACCCTATCTATCATTCGATTGTGAGGCGTTAAGTGGCTAAGGATGTACATGTGAATAAATAAACTCCGTAATTAGGAGTTCACTTCTCGGTTTAATAATCAGTTGAGTTCTGGTTTAAAGGCTTTATAAATATATGCATAAACGTTCTATCTTGATATCGTATCTATTGGGAACACTATCTTGTGAGGGTTAGTTAGAGTCTGCATTAATATTTATAAGGTTGGGTTAGAATTACTAGCCTTGCCAGGTATATATCTTTGGTTGAACCAAACGGGATACATCTGTGTACTGTAATCTATGTTGTACCTTTCGTGTTCACCAGAACTTGTTGTTCTGACCCCTTCCTCATTACAACCTCCCAGTTTTTTTTAGAGAAAGTCGGGTTCTCACACGTGTCTAAGTTTGGCTTTCAGTTCTTATTCTCTCTCTCATGCTCGGTACCGACTGGGTGACTCACTTTTATAAGGTAGTTATTAAGGTTAATACTAGTATGTCCTATGTTTTGTTTCCGCTGTGAGTTATCTTATCATACTCTGATTATTCTCTTGCTCTTTTATTTGCAGGTACTAGATTTACAGCTCCATGCTTGGATGTGTCCGAGTTTCAATTTTTCTCGAAACTTAGGCTTAGAAAAGTGTGGGTGTTACATGACATGTGAAGAATAAAAAATATAAAGCAAGTCATCTGTTGATTCTTTTCATAGACGTTCAAATGGTGTTTCCGATGACACCGTGGTTGATGAGGATAGTACATATATTGGCATAGAAGATCAGACTCAAGGTGGAGCTCATGCAGAGACTGGGGCTGTTAGAAAAAGAAGAAAGCCTAGATGGCTTGATGAGTTAGTTGGTTTGAGCATCAAGGACATTGACTTTGATGATATGGGAATGTAACACCCCATAATTTTAATAAGAACACTATAATGATACACTAAAGAATACTTTATTAAATATTGTTAATTAAGTAAAACGGACTGCACCATTGTCGATCTGAATCATTTTGAAATGACAGGTTGTTACATAATTCGTTTAACTTATTTAAATCCCATTTCAATATTTATCTTGTTAAAATTGAATTTATACATTCTACTAACTATATCAATATATTCCTCTATAACTTTTATGTACACACTTTATAAATAATAATGACATCCAATAAATGAAACTAAAAAATTATAATTGATATTAAAATAATTATTAATTTAATTTATTTCAATAATTAAAACTTAATTGATTGTGTGGTTGATTCAGAATATTCATCATTTTGGTTGTGTTACTCAAAAGTGTAATTTCATTTAATGATCAATACTGAAAAATAAATAGAAACTAATTGTTCGCATGTCACCTTGACTGATAGCGTGACATTTTAATGAAATATATAGCTTACATGTCCTTTGAAAAAATCTAGATTTACTTACTATAATGTTACTAATTGGTGGCATTATTTTCTAGTTCTCTTTATCAAAACTATATCTCTTTGATTTTATGTAATTATTAATAGCCAAAATTCTAATATCTTAAAAATCAATTTCATAAACCAAACATAAATTCTTCAGTTATTCTAATATAAAAATTTTGTTGGCTTTAATTAGATATAAACAGAGTTCGATACCAACCCCATATAACCAAGGAGACTAACTGTCTTTTGAAAATTGTTTCGCTTTCAATAATTTTTCTCGACCCAACTGCAGTCATTCGATGGACTTTATGCCTTGAATTGACTACAATCAAGGCAAAAAATTTGTAATAAAGACAGATGATATTTCCAAGTCAAGAGAATTATGTAAATTATTTATATCGATATTTTCTGTTTGTCTTAGTTATGTCAACCAACAGAATATTAGTTATCCGGAATTGTCCAATAACTGGTGGTACGTAATCTCTTGGTGCCTTCGGTACTTAGAAAGTATTACGTCCTCTAGTCTCAATGGGTGCATTGATATCTAATTTTGATATACCTTCAATATGATTATTTAAAATTTTGTTTGTTTATACATTGTGATACAAGTACTCACGATTGCACTCGTTTATAATTACTATCGCAAACACATCATTTATGAATTTTCCATTAAATATATTTTAATTATACATTTAGTTATTTACAATACATTTTAATTGATATATAATAGAATGAAAATACCATTACCATGAACAAAGATTGATTACAAAGTTAATCTTTTACACTAAATTACAAAATATTCCTAAAGCATATTCTTAACTCTCAAGATTAACCAAAGTTAGTGCTTTCAAGTAATGGATCTACCATAGGAGATCCAAATACATTAATAGCTTCAGAATTAGCCACCATAAACTCATTGCTTAATAACTTGTGGTGTCCCGACATAAGAAATATCTTGTTACATCAAAAGATGAAACCGGTATAGTCAAAACCGCACTTGTGACCCAGGTTAATTTGTTAGTCTTTTTAACCCGCTTATATGATGCACATGAAATATGTATAGAATCATCATCAGAATGACGCTTCTAACCATCGATGAAATGGTCTAACTAACCTACCAAGTTGGAAAAATTCCTTATGTATTGAACAAAGGAAAAGGCCTCCATGACAATTGAATTAGGGCAAAAACACACCAAAATCTATAGCAACTTATATTGAAAAATAAGTAGGTTTGATTCCTCATATACACTAAAATATATAAATACTAGGAGGAACATATTTGCTACTTATATCTTCCCCAATCCTTGAAACTTGATATGTTCCTTGAACCAATTATATACCTTATGAAGATAGAAAAACCAGGAGGACCCCTTACCCTGCAAATCGTATGAGAACTTTATATCGTATGGCTCAAAAGCACACATACATATTTTAATGGATATGCAATGGAGTATCCAAAACTTCTTAGTTTCGTAATGCAATTTGTGCCCAAGGTAGGAAGTCAAAAGAAGAAGAAAAGTCTAAAATCTCTTATTTGCGATGTTAATGCCTCAAATATCAATTTAGCTCATATTATTTATTTATTTTATTTTTTTCATAACGCATGTCAAAATTTCTTTTAATTCTATGTTTAAGACTTTATTTTATAAATTAAAATCTTAGATTCATATAGGAATCATGTTGAATAAATCCCAGACTAAAAAATAACGTTCTTTTAGTAAAAACCATTTAGTCTTCAATAATTTAATTTTAATACGTGGATGTTATGAGTCAACAAAATCTAGAAAAGCTATCCTTCTTCAAATAAAATTAATTAAATAAGTGCTAGAAAAGAAAATTAATTTAATTTAATAAACATCCATTTTAAATTTTTTTAGTCCAAATTGTAAGGTGTTGTAAGTAGAATTATGGTTATAATATTTTTTAAAGTGATTATTAAAATGTTATTTTTCAAATAATTGCTCTAATTATGCCTCTTTTTCAGTAGAATGAATATGCAAAATTTTAGCGCTTATTAGTAATGTTGATCACTTATTAAACTATATTTTCCATTTATACTCACCACACCACTACTAGGAAAGCTGTAATCATGGCTGACCCTACCAACAACTAGAGTCGGTTTAAATAAGCAGTTGAGCTAGTCGTCGCCTAACTAGATATAATCCACAACCCAGACAGAAAATAATTCACTTGCCTCCAATCTAAAATCACATGAAAAATCCAAAAACCCTTGAACCTTCAACCACTGCAGCCTATCACCTTCCTACTGCCGACATCAACTGCCGCTGCACCGCCTCCCTTCAGCTCTCTCCCTTCTTCTCTTTCAATTTCATGTTTTAGGTATAATTTCTGATTTCTATTTTGTTAAAATTTGACGTTTGTGTGTTTTCATGTAATGATTTCCTGTCATTAAATGATAATACTGCATTACTAGTTGATTTAGGAATATGATAAAACATTTATGTTATGAAATTAGTTGTTTATCAATAAAAAATCATTTAGTATTGTGTATTAGTTAATGTTTGTGTGTATGTATATGTTAATGAACCGTTATTAGATGATAATCATAGATTAGTACTTGATTTTGGAATATGGTTAAACCTAATATTGGAATTTAGTTGATTATCGATTTAAAATTGATTAATATATATTATGAATTAGTTGATGATAATATTGTGTGTGAGTTAATTTGAGGATGATAATTAGTATTGATTATTTTTTTAACATGTAATAAAAAAATGGTTGATGTAAATTCCAAATATTAGAGTATAATTATTGATTAATTTGGGTATTGATAAGTTTATGTGAGTGTTAGGAGCTAAAAAATGTTTGTTATAGTTCATGTGAAAAAGTTAACAGTTATATGAATTTTAAAGTATGTTTGAAGTTTATAATTTAACAAAGAAAAAAATTAAGAAATATTATACATAAATTGATTTTGTTAGAAAGTTAAAAATGAATTTAACAACAACAAATACTATACCGAAATTGATTTTCTTTAATGTTTAGAAATGAATTCATTATGATCAAATATCCTACTAAATTTTTTTCCTTGAACGAAATTAAAATGATTATAACAATAGAAAATGTTGTATTGAAATTAATTTCGAAAGTAGTTTAGAAATAAAAATAATGAAAACAAATATTCTAATAAAATCAATTTTCTAAGAAGTTAATAAATGAATATATAAGATTAAATATTATTCTAAATTCGATTTTCTAAAAAAATTAAGCAATGATTATCATAATGACAAATATTCTACAAAAAATGGTTTTCGAAAAAGTTAAGAAATGAATATTTGAAGAATAAATATACTAGTCAAATAGTTTTCAAAAATTCAAGAAATGAATATAGGTGAACAAATATTCTTCTAAATCGATTAGAAAGAAGGTTGCATGTAGAAGAGAAGTGAAGTACAGTCGACATATGACAGTGTGGTGTGTAAAGCCTTTAGTCCCAAAAGGTTTTACTTTATTTTTAGAATAAAACTAAAAATATATATACATACCCCTTAGATGCAACTAATGCATAGAAAAGAAGTGTAGCGAAGCGCTATCGGAATTTGATAAAAGTGTGGGGTGTGAAACCTTTAGTCTCAATAGGTTGTACAAACATTTTTTTTTTGGAAATGGGTAAAAGTTTCTCGGACAACCTGTGCCAAAAATATGTACAAACTGGCTATTAGCCACTGACCACAACGTGTTATATACACACAAAATAGATGCAACTGAAAACAAACAAAGTTGCCAATTAAATAATATTTAATACCCATTTCAGTTCCAACTCTTGTCTCCTCATTATGAAGGTTCCACTCACTATTCATGGCGGCCGACAATCTCCGCATTTTCATAGCTCGTTCCGGCGATTCCTTCCACTTCTAGATGGCTATCCACTCCTCCAAACTCACCTCGTATATGTCTCCAGCTATCAGTAACATCTTTCACTCTTTTGCTCATTAATTCAATTTCACTCATCGTAATTCTACTAATTACTTCCTTGTCTCGGCTTTTCTTATCAAATATCCAGCTGTACAAACATATATGTATATATACACATATATGTGTATGTGTTATCAAAGCCAATAACATATATTTTTAAATTAGGAAGAATGTTCTACTATTATATCGACCATGATTGGATGTATGAAGTTAGAACTAGAGTGAAAGGTTCGGTGAAAGCACAAATCAAAAATAGCGTAAATGAATTTATTAAATTTGCGGTGTCTGATAATCAAAATTACAACCAACTTTGTTGTCCAAGTAGTTAGTGCAAACTGATGAGGTTTTGGAAACCACACACAGTTAAAGTACATTTGTATAAATCTTATTTTGTGCCGAATTATTATTTATGGGATCGTCATGGAGAACTTGTTGCACCTACGGTAAATCCTTAGTGCTTGAGATCGATATAGTTACAACTAATTCAATAGAGGATATGGTAAAAGACACATCATGGTCAATGGTCCCAACCAGTCAAGTCAACGGTGATGGCGTTAATATCGAGGAAGAACTGAATGCAAAAGCAGAAATATATATGATTTATTGGCTTCTGCTAAGAGGCTATTGTGAGACGGTTGTAAAAGTGAAATTGAATTATCAGTAACCTCTGA
Organism: Allium sativum; assembly: GCA_030737875.1. Classification (NCBI taxonomy): domain Eukaryota; kingdom Viridiplantae; phylum Streptophyta; class Magnoliopsida; order Asparagales; family Amaryllidaceae; genus Allium; species Allium sativum. Next base: position 668,747,249 of record CM060909.1, on the reverse strand, counting down.
ATACATCACTGTGAAATCAAAATTCAACCTTACCAAAGTTGAATTTATGATGATTGTATAAGTTGCAAAAAGACATATGCCACTTGATAATATGATGTGCGATAATTATTACAAAGTGAAACCACTATTGTAATAGGTATTTAAATCATTTGAAGAAAAAAGTCTGACAAAAGCATGTGTTAAAGGTTCAATTTGCAGATATTATCTTGAAAAAGAAGCTTCATTTTTTTTCATTAATTTAGTGATCATGTGAACTTATCATTTCTAAGTGGTCCTGATAATGATGAAGTCGTTGAACAAGATTTTTTTTCTGACAATGTTATCTATTTTTAAAAAACATGGGCGATCAATATGTGGAAATATGGTTAGACAATAGAGATCACTATGTAGCATACACATATGTTCTTCTAAATTGTGCTGAAGTTGCACCATTTGTTAGATATTAAAAATTTAGTATTTATTTCATTAATATTTACATTAGTTGTTAAGCAGTAATAAACCTATATATGTTTGCAATATCTACGAATCATAGCATCCATCTGGAGATCTCAGTAAAATTTTAGCTAACTGGTTTTCAAAATACATTTATGATCCAATAAACTATGCCGATGATAAAGGATTGCAACAATTTTCACTCGTACCAAAAAGAAATGTCAAAACTTATCTGATATTCTTCATCGATGAATTTAAATTCAACACTAAAGACCATGGTATTAAAATTAATATATTATAGTGGTTTATTTGTCAAAGATAGTGACAATTCAAATGAACATATAAAAGACTTTTACGACATCTTAACATAGATTTTAGAGTGGATACATTATGTACAAAATGTTGAAAAACTAGTTTTATTCGAGTGCAACTGGTTCAACAATTTTTCTAATACTGGAATCAACGTGCACAAAGATTATAAGCTTATAAAAATAAAGTACACATCACATTACTGTAAGTATAATCCTTTCGTATTAGTTAAGCAAGCATTACAAGTTTATTTTGCTCCATATCCATCCTTAAAAGGAGATAAAGCAAATTCGTCTACAGTAATTTAAAACAAATACAAGATTTACGTTTGAGGGAATTACTATTCCAGAAGATGCGGCATATCAAACGGATGTAGGGAAAAATTATGAAATAACAATTACCGATGATATTGATTTATAGTCGTTGAATGATAAATCAAATGTTTTAATAGAATGATTTGAGAGTAAAGAAGAAAATGATATAGTGAACGAGATCGAGATTGAATCAGAAAACGGTGAAGACTGATACATTTTGTATTATTTGTTGTATAAATATATTTTAAATCTTAACTACGTTGTGAGCTTTGTTGTATAATGATATGTTTTCTAATAACAAATGGATATGATGTGCTGAGTTTATGAATTGATGTATTGAACCTATATAATGTATGTTTTGAGTTTGTGGACTGTAAGATATTAGTTTTATGTGATAATGAATATATGTTCTAAATAACTTTACAGTATGTTTTGAGTTTGTCAACTAATATATATATATATATATATATATATATATGTGTGTGTGTGTGTGTGTGTGTGTGTGTGTGTTATCATTATACGAAATGATATGTTTGTGGCAGATATACCTCCAAGACGATGGTCTGTCCACTCTTCTACTGTAGGTGTGAGCGACACAACACCTGATCTACATTTGATCACAGAGCTTATGCCCAAGAGTGTAGGATAAGTATCTAATTTAGTAAATGTTTATTATTTAAAATTTATTAATGCTTACATCGTATTTTATACAAGGATGACTATGAGCACCTGCCTAAGACTTTATATTATCTATTTCTAAATCAGTGTAATGCGGTATGATATGTGCCCTTTTTTCGGGCCTATATCAGCAGACTGACGAGTTCTTGGCTCCACTGGGATGACATTCCTCCTCATCTTGGAAATGTCATCCTCGCGGAGGTTCTAGTAAGTATAAATTTATCTTTTATTTTGAAATTAATATAATATGTAATACATTTTTTTCAATACATAGGTTGTTGTTCGGGTTCAGCATGAAGATATTGATGTCTTTCTTAACAACCGGAACAAGAAGATGCGAAAGAACTAAAAAGACACCATATACAAAACAAGAAGTGCAGGAAAGAGGCCATATTGGTTGAGCGAGGAGGTATGGTTAGGGTTTCTTCGGTCGTGGGATACTCTCGCAGTAAGGATCGGTTATTTAAACTTATTTTTAATTTTTATTATGTTTCATGTTTCATATATCAATTAAGTTAATCGTATAATTAAATTTATAGGAGGTTCTAGGGCGAAACCGAACAAGCAAGAGTAAAAATCTTTCTTTGCACGATGGTGTCTCTAATTCTTTCTCGTAGCATCGAAGGGAAATAGTACGTATCATAAATTGCATTTATAAGTAGTTGTAACTTATTTAATCATGCTGGTAACATTATTCATTTGTACAACTTTAAATGTCGACTCTACATCGTAAGACTGCAGTTGTTGAGGTGTTTAATCAGACTCATTCGATCGAGCAGACTGGCGAGGAGGGTAATACCTCCTATATCTGGACGAACACTAAATCCATGAATGTGATGATAAGCTTTCTTAATACATTTTTATTTCACATTCGACAATTTTGAAATTCAATATGTGAATTCATCGTTTGCTATTGTAGAAGAGATACCAGCCTGGGATCTCTCGAGTGATGCAATCCTCAAGTCGTGACCCGACCCTAAAGGAATGCAACCGTACGTGGGAAGCCATCATTGACCTGCCTACCCGGAATAGGCAGTATGATTTTGGAAATACAGAGTAAAGTGTTTTATTAATTTAATTGTAAATTATATTTAATCCTGAATTCTATATTAAAACCCGTAATATAATAAATTATTGGTAGCAACGACCCAGACAGCTTACATGAGATCCTAGCAGGAGGAGGAGATCATCATGCTCCGTCAGCAGGTGGTTGAGCTTCAGGACTAACAAAAGAGTGGACTGATGACCATGCTCGAGGATCGGAACGCCGCATATTTTTCTGAGCATGGGAGGATGCCTGGAGGTTGGGATGGGTCGGGGAATGAGGACGATGAGGAGAAGGCCGATGACAGAGACGAATAGGTATTTGTCTTTATTGGTTGTTCTGTCTTTTGTAAATATAAACATGTGTTCTTGGAATATTGATATACATATGTTTTTTGACATATATACTAGTTGTTTTAGATATTTTGGTTTGTTATGGAATATGTGATGTTGTATTTGTGGTTTATATGTTAGTTTGTAGAATATGCAATAGTTTTTATATATGTTAGTTTTTGTTATGAATTTAAGTATATATGGTATGTTGGGTTATTGAATATGGAAATGTGTTGTGAAATTGATGATATATGAGTTGGGAATGAATGGATATGAGTCGTACGAGTATATGTGGCTGGAAGGATGAAATACAACAAACCTGTTTCAGGTTTGTTACAGCTAGCGACAGCTAGTAACGACATATTGGTCCCGCATAGCTACGGCTAGTTATGGATTATGTTTTTAGACTTGCTACCGCTTACGATGACTAGTTACGAATTGTGTTTCACGGCTTGCTATGGGTTGGATGGCCGATGATACATAACAAAAGAGCCTAGAATTTTCCACGCATCCTCCCTAGCCGTCGCCAATCATAGCTACTATGGTTACGAAAGTCGACACTAGATTTATTGCTATTTTGTTAACGTTAGGTTATTTAGAGATGGCTTTTTGTTACGGTTGGCGACGACTGACACGACCGTCGATTGTTTTTGGCTGTAGGTAACCGAAGTCTTTCTTGTAGTGCATGTATAATACAAAATTTGTCATTTCTCAGTTACATTTAGCTTTTCATACAGTTTATCTGTTATTATTACATCAAACATTTAGTAAATTTCATTCAGTTCTATTTCCATTTGCACTAAGATGAACATTTTTTTCATTTTGTTTTGATTTATTCTTATGTTCCAGTTCCCAATCATTGAAAACAAAAAAATTAGAAACTAATGGAATTGAAGAATAAAAATTGATGACAACCTACTGCAACAAATGGATACAATTTTAAATTGATAATTTATAAATTAACTAATAAGAATAAAAGTGAAATAAGTGCATAATTTTTGTAGTATATTTTGGTCCAAAGATAAATAAATAAATAAATATGTAATGTAAGTGTGAATTTTTTTAAATAAATTATTTCAATAAGGCTAACGATATCCGTTTACTTTTACTAGCATGGATGCTTAAATAAAATATTCAATGCACAAGGGGGAAATCAACATATTAAATAATTATGAAAAATTAAGTAAATCATGAGTGTTTGTTATTTTAGTTTGTATATAAGAAATGTTTTCTTCTCGACAAAGTATTTATAAAATTTATCTACATCATCGAGTTTACTACTTCATTGTACTAAGTAGATATAGTTGTATTTAGACACGCGAGTGTTTGTTATTTTGGTTTGTATATAAGACACAAGACATAAGATAATTAAATGTGGTTTGTATTCCCGTTGCATCAAATAATGTTAATTTTAAAATCGAATGGTGAAATTGTCAAAATGTTGATTTATGTTCGTTTCATGCTTATTTATCCACTCCTTTCAAACTCTATAGCATCTTTATTTTTCTATCTTTTTGTTAGGGTTCTCCTTTTATTTTCTAATACCGTGTATTTCAAATTAAAATGCATTCCTTTGTCATATGAAAAAGTTGTGAGAAAAGGACATATGAAAGTGCCATGAAATGCGAACGATTAATGAAATAGTGACGTGTCCTTCCGTTGTGAAGGAGACATTTGAAAGGGAAATGAATTGTTTCTTTATTTAACTTGTTTGACAGTGTGGATTACCTGTGTTGGAAAAGGGACCAACGTAACCAGGTCCTTTTTTTAACAAAGATGGACATTAACCAAACCACAGTTCGGAAACCGCTCAAACCGAACCTTAAAAATAGTACGAAAAAACGAATTGGATTCTTTCTCTAAATAAAATATCCAAACTAAACCGACTCGCAATGATACGGTTCGGTTACGACTTAACAGTTGATCAAACCAATTAAATTGGACTAAACCGCATACCTATATACCGAACCGTGCCCACCCCTATTTTAACAACCAAAATGATCAAATGATCAATGCTACTTTGTTGACACCACTTTATGTGGTGTTAAGATGATCAAACCCCCTAATTGATGAAAATTAGGAGGATCCATACGGGCTTCTCTGATTTCCACCAATCAGGAACCGAGGTCACGTTGACATTATAAAGTGGTGTCAACAAACTCTTCAAAATGATAGGTTAGTTGCTGTTTGTACTAAAAAGCTGGTCCATTATTGTTTTCTAGGCATCGGACACCATTCGATGTAGCAATGGACTACCCCTTTAGAACACTAGTGTAAAGTAACTCCATTTTATGATTGGAGGAAATCAGGGAGGCCCATATAACCAACACTAATTATCTCCACTCAATAAATGGAGTTACTTGAGACTAATGTCAACAAATTTCTGCATCCTCCTTAGATACCCTTGGGACTTACGGCAGTAATTTGACACTAATGTCAACAAATTTCTGCACCCTCCTTAGATACCCTAGGATGGACTGATGCGTTCATCCTAAATTTTATGTAAAGGGGGTTGTTCTTTTAATTAATAATATTAAGTAATTTAAATTTATCTTTTATAGATTTCTAAAATTGTTCACTCATGCAAATAATATTCTGTAAAACGTGTTTTTGTGTTGCAATTATATCAAAAATGCCACATATTATAAAGTTGATTTTGAAATGTGCAAGCCAACAGTTGCAGTATATACAAGCATTTTGCGTTCTCCCAACCTTCTTTGTTTAACTTTAGATATCTCCGGGATTCTCAACTCAGTTTGCTTCGCAGAGGGTGAAAACATATTAAATAAAATACTATAAATGATCTTTGGATGTCTAATTCTTTATGTTTTATAAGGAAAAAAAGCAAGTCCATGAATCTTTAATTATAGTTCTAATTTATTGGATGTAACATCTTTTTAGTGTAAAAAAAATTATTCAAACATATGACCTAAGTGTATATTATTTGTAAACTCAAAACACGGCTGCTTTCATAAGATTTCCAATGGTTGAAGGAGAGGGTTACAGCAAAGTCAAGCTTTACTACATATTGGATATTGCTTCACGTCTCAGTAAGAAAGGAATAACGTGCTGATTTTTAGCATGAAAGCAAATACCCTAAAATTCACTTGTTTTTCTTCCTTTACGAAAGGAAAATGCTAGCATATGTCTGTTTGGATTTGAGTAACGTGATCAGGAAGTGCGACAAGGTTGCACTCAACCGTTTTCGTTTACTAAGTATATTTTTAACGTATTGATTGCTTGACGGTACCGACAAGGTTGCAGCAGTTGGTGCGATGGAGGATATCCGAAATATTTGAAATTCATCCCAATATCAATATCCAACATGCCACCATACGAGGAATTACTTTTAAAGGACAAATTTATCAAACTTTTTAACTAAAAATAAGCAAAGTTTAGAAATTGGTGAAAAGAACAAAAGTTAGATAAAAGGGGAATTCAGAGGCTTCACTCTCGTTTTCACTTTTACCTACAACTTGTCCTTCTCTCCAATTTTAAAATTTGTCATATTTTTTGCTAAAATTTTTGCTAAATTTGTCCTTCTTCCTATTTTGCACCACATGACAATCATAAAATTTGAAAAAAAAATTAATCGATGGTAAATGCTAAAACTTTTTTTTTTTTTTTTTTTGGTCAATTGCTTAATGTATTGGCATTAAAAAAAAATTGCTACCTTTGATTGCACTTTTTAAAAGAATATTAAAGATTCTATCGGATTTTACTAAAAGTCAGCGTAACGCATGCGTTCTGGTTAGAACAGCTCCAACAGAGTTACAAAACGTAATATTACGTTTTGTAATATTACGAATAAAATTCAAGGATTAGCCAACAGGTGGGCGTTGATTTAATCAGCACCCACCGTTGGACCATGATAAAATCAGCGTCAGCGGCAGAGCGCTGCCCCACCAACCAATTTTATATTATTACCTTACAATTTTGTATTTTATATTTTTATATTCAAATATCACGTTAAAATATCGCCACGCATCACCAAAATTGCAAGACGGATCATTCAACCACATACAGACGAGACATCCGGTCCTTTGCACACCCCTCCTGCGTCTGTGACAATGACATTAGACCTACGTATCCTCCATGAGTTAGCTGAGGGTTTCACTCACCGTATATTCACAGCCCTCGACACCGTTGAGGTATGATTTATGAATTTAGCATAATTAGTAATATACATCTTAATTATCTACTACATTACATAGTTAGTTCATAGTGTTATTTTATAGTATAATAACCAAAAACAAATTTGTTTTTACTAGTCTCGCTACCTGAGCTTTCATAGCAATTGGCCGAGGTATATTACACGTATTTTAGACGTACTCACTCAAGGTATTAGAGTTAAGCTACGGCTAGTCCATTTGGTCGTTTCTTAGAGATTAGACCTGCTCAGTCCTTTGACCGACCACTAGTAGCTGCCTTAGTAGAGAGATGGTGGCCCACCACACATACCTTTCATTTTACTGATTTTGAGCTTGATATTACCTTTTCCGATTTTTACATGCTTATGAGATTGAGATAGGTGGTGCAGATAGATTGACATACTCTTCTGACTCTAGCTTTGAGTCAGCCGAGTCGTGCACGTTGTACTTGCCTAATTTCGCCCCAGATCATATCTCGCTTGAAGCTGCCACCCTGACATATTTACAGGAGTATATTTTAGCTCATATGGGTACCGAGGTCATAGAGGATGTTGTATTACGGGCTTTCCTTTAGTATTTTTTTAGTTCGACATTCTTCTCGAACCAAAAGAGTACGATTCGATTGGGTCACCCAGCATCACTAGCCGATTTAGAGCATCTTTATACGATAGATTGGGGTTCGCTATTCTGGATCGCCTTTACACTGCACCAGACTCATTTGCTTTAGGGGAGGTGACGCAAATGTTTCGTTTCTGGTACATTTTGCCGTGTTGGTACGACGAGTACACGGCCAACATGCATTCACGCATTGTTAAGACCGCCAGCTATGCAATTGATATATATTTTCCTCGCATGCGACGATGGGAGAGGATCCAGATAGTTACACGTACTCCTACCAGTGTTAGACACGACTTGTTAGAGTCCCAATCTCAGATTGATCTGAGGTCCAAGACAAACATTTTACGAGCACTACGGGCCTTTTATTGGATAGCTCTCACATAGGCGGGTCAACTCCATAATGCATGTCGTATTGTTCTGCTCCCACTAGCTTACCCTCATGTTTGGTACTTGGGAGACCGCTGTTACTTTCAGAGCACGGGTGAGCTGCGTGTACCCAAAAATCCACTATCGTATGATGATATGTTCAGGAGGAGTCGTACTATTAGACGACAATATATACAGGGTCTTAGACAGATAGGCTGGGTAGATACACAGACATATTTCATACCGAGAGTTGATTTTGAAATTTATTGGGCTAGAGTTGCACCTCGGCGCTACTTGTTGCCAGATTACAATCGGGGTGTAAACTCTGATCACGTAAGTCCACGTGTAGCTACTGGTAGAGTTCATCCTCCACCATTTATTTTTGATCCCACCCCATCACAGTACTCCGAGCATCCCATGGATTATGCTCTTGATGACTCTTTCAGAGCATACGATCTGAGTGGTACTTTGATTGTGCAGCCTATTGTTTATCCATCTAATAAGCTTGTTGCTGGTATCCCCAACCAGGGGACTATACCCACCTCATAAGATATTCTAGCTACTTGTTAAATTAGTTTCTTGTACGTTTTTAAGAAATATAAATGGAGTGTAATTGTCTTATATTACAGTATTCACACAGGTTGGATTAACACGAACGACCGCTATTCAGTATATGACGTTACTACATTCATAGACATTGAGTCAGCAGCACCAAGCGGATATGCTGACATTGCAGGGTCATATGTAGGCTCAGATCGATGAGCTACATGCTCAACTAGATGTGTTAGGTTGTGGTGGTGCTGGAGGTTCAGGAGGTGGAGGTGGTGACGACGACGATGATGGCATGAACGAGGATGGTGAGGAGGAGGAGAAGGAGGACGACGACGATGGTGTTGTTGTGGATTTATGATTACCATTTATTACGTACATGATTTGATGATGCATATATGTATTTGTAATGTTCAACTGTATTATATGATGTTGTGTGGATTCATGTTGAGTGTTGTATTATATGATGTTATGTGATGTTGATCATTGTGTGTTTCTTGTTACTGCTTCATACTATATACACTACTTCATTTTAGTTCATTCGTTAAACTTTAATAAAAAAGTGGACTACAATGGAATGTTTTAACTCGTGATGAACCAAAATTTAATTTTATAACATGGAATCTTGTTTATCGCAGCAAACAAACTAACCGCGATTTTTAGGAAAAGTTAAATTACACATATCTCATAATGTACAAGCCCAAATCACAGATTGTGACATTCATTTAAACTCTCTTTTCGAATCAGTCTAGAAGAATCTTGTTTGGATGAATTCTGATATTGTACCAATTCTATATATCAATTTACATCAATTCATAAAATTATGAACTACCACGAAGCGATGAGCTCGATATAAATAATTTTAGTTTATTCGTTAAACTTTAATTAAAAAAAGTGGACTACAGTGGAAATTAAAAAGTTACTACATTGATAATTAAGTAGCTACTACAAAATAAATTATAGAACCAACTACAATTGAGGAAACTTTGAAATAAGAATCTTCTTTTTTAGTCCCATCCAATATTCCTTCTCGTAGTCATCCATTTCAGTCAGGTCTTTGGCTATTCATTCTTTCTCCTCGCTTTGTTGTTCCATCGCTTGTTGATGTTGCCTAACAGCTAACTCCTGTGATTGAATTATCAATTTTAGCTTCTCAATATCTACAAACCTACTCATTACTTCTATTTTCTTCTGAGCTTGCAAAGTTCTATCTTGATGTCTACGCTTGTGTATTTCAAAGGCGGCGTTGACTTTTCCATCCGTGATGACATTAACTTTTTCTTCCTCTTTGCCGATTTGACTCCCACTGGTCTATAATCTTCGTCTTGTCATTAACTAAATTCGTCAAGTACGTTTTCCCTATGATATGGAGGTTCTCTCCCCGATGCATCTCCAGGACTAGATGAATAAGTGGATTTTGAAGCTTTGTTCTTTCCCTTTGCAGATGTGTGAACATCACGTAGGTTTTTTGCAGTATCAGAGTTCCATTTTGATTGACTGGTAAGCATCTCATAACAGTTCAAGAACTGATAATAATGTGATCTTTTTGCCCCATTTTCTCTAGCGAACAGTTTCTTGAACTCCTTATTTGCCATCAAAAAATGACATAGATTCGTAAGTAACAATTACTACATCAATAACATACGTATTGTAGAATATGTACCAAATGATCATCGCCTCCCATGACATTAGGATTTGCTTTCTTTATTTTATAAATTTGTGACTCATAAAACGACATTTGACAACTTATTTTCTGAACCGACCCTGAATCGTCGACAACGTTTGTGTACTTTCAGGATGCTTGAGGTTAAAGGCATTCTTTGTTTTTTTAGAACTTGTCGCCTAATTGGTCGTTGCATATAGCCAAATCCTGTGAAAAATAGTAGTATATGTTGCATAGATCATACTTCTCCTCGCTTGTCCATGGATGTATTGATTTTTTTGCTCGAAGGAGTAGCTTGGTCATTTTGGCCATGGTCGTTCTAGGTGTTGTCTTTGAAAAAATGGCGTAATGACCTGAAAATTCCTACCTTTCAAACCGACTATAAACCATACAAGTCCAATCCAAACGGTAAAAATCCTTGAAACGTTAACTTGAGCACACAACACATCAGACAAAATAAAAGATTTTTCATTAATATCATCACAATACTACATTAGAGTACAAGAATTTATCAAAGTACAACAGATATCTGAGTATACCGAAAAATACATACATATCGAAAATATAAAACTCTCAGTGGAAGACTAAGAAATTTTCCAGGTTATAAATCTAGCCATAATCCATAATCTTGCTCTAAAATTGAATCCAAGGCTAAATCTGCAAAACCAAAACTACCAGGCTGCCCATTTGTCATCAGATGTGAAAATACTCCAAAGGGTGAAAACATTATTAAGTTTTTGAGATTTTATGAGTAATAGATAGGAAGGAATAGAAACTGTGTTGTGATTTTGTATATGTGGAAGTTGTAATTTATTGCTAAGAATATAGCCGTTGTAGATAGAATCTGATCGTTTTATAGCCATTGTAGCTAGAACATGACCGTGTTATAGCCGTTGTAGCTGGAATATGACCACTTTATATTCGTTGTGGGAAAATATGACCGCTGTAGTAGCATTTAGATGAGGGAGGTGTTCTCACCTTGATTTAATCAACGTTAAATGTTTGAGTGCTGATTAAATCGGCGCCCAATATTTGGGCGTTGATTAAATCAGCGTGCGCCCAGGACCAATTCAGAATCCTGAATATTTGGGGAAAACTCATTGTTGGAAACGTAATATTCCCAACATTCCGATTCAAGAGCTGAATATTCAACTCTTAGATATGCTCTTAGAATTCCGACAAGATTATAATTTCAATTTGCTAAAAAGGGCCCAAGGAAGACAGACATGAAAGATGCGGGAATTATCTTATGCGCAAAAATATTTTTCCTCCCTGAATCATAGATGTAAGATTAATTTTCGCACGCACACAGCTTTCCTGGCCATGAAGCAAAGTTCTTAAAGTTTACGTTATGCTGATCAAACGCAATACAGTGATGCTGAATTACAAATTTACTACGAACAAATCTAAGCAATTCGATACATCAACGATAGTCAATGGAAGTAAAATATGTAGGATCTAGATTAACCCCAGAGGGGAAGTGAATATGGTTTATTGCAGTTTTGCGAGATATTAAAATGGTCACATCACAGATAACAACAGAGTAAACAGAGTAAATAAATACGAAAAGTAAATGATACAAATTTTACCCAGCTTTGGCAAACCCTGCCTACTGCTGCACTCCCCAAGGTTTCTACTAAAATTAAAACAATCTCTACGCTTACAAAATATCTATAAATTTGCGATACTCGCTTCCAACTGTTCTAATCCTATGCTCAAAACCATGCACTTATCTTTATCCCCAAGATCAGATTCCCCTCGAATTACAAACCCGTAACTCATAAACCTAACTATGAATCCTATAGCTAGAACCTAGTTTACAGAAAACTAGAAAATTGTAGAAAGATTACAAATGAAATTCAATAAATAAAAAACAACAAATAAAACCCTAATTAAAATCTAAATTGTCGGCCCCACATTAAAATAACGCATTTTCTTTATTTCTTGATGGCGGCCACAATAAAATACAGTTTTTTCGCTTTCCCCAAATCGTGATACTTGAAAATTGATGTAATAGCTTCATAGATTGCTTCGATGCTTGTTGATCTTTGATCGATGATTTGGCTTTGCTATTCGATCAAAAACATGAAAAAAGGTGAGTATCGTTGTTCTACTTTTTCAATTGATTTGTTTGTGGTTTTCGATAGTATGTCGATGATGAAATGGTGTTCTTATATAGAGATTAAAAACCTTAATTATCTCTGATTTCCTAAGGCCTTGGTATTGATGGTTGCGTGATTATGCTTGTTGATTCCTGGAAGTTTTCGATTTGATTTTATACCTTTGATAGTGCTTGCGGTTAAATGGAATGTTTCTAAAACCGTGAAACATTCTTGCCATAAAACAATTTTCCTCGTGTTGAAATCTTTAACTCTGGAAATATTGTTTCTATGTGATTGGATTATTACTTGCCAAAGATAATTCCTTGTGTGATTTTTTTTTTTTTAGATATTTGCATGCCAATTTAACATTTTCCAAAAATAAGATCCTTTCCATTTTATGATCTTGAGTCACTTTGAACATGATACTGTACTTTGCCTTTTGCTTTGGTTTCTTCATGAACCTGATACTACACTTGACATGCTTTTGCTACATTTCCTCCTCCTTGTAGCTTTTATAATTGATCCATGCTTGCATTATCTCTTATTCATGTTGCATATGCATTCTATGATAGGAACATATACTATACTTGCTTGTTATGCTCATATTGCTTTGCTCATTTGTCCATGTCTTTGTGCATATATATATATATATATATATATATATATATATATATATATATATTGGCACCATATTGTGCTTGTTGCAACATATATACTGCACTTCCTTGCTTCATATTTGGTGAGCCAATTCTTGTGTCTTGGCTGCTCCATATTCATGTAGTATATTGGTGCATGTCATATACTTAATCTCCTTGTGCATGTGTGTCCAATTTTGTATAGCAGCCCTGAACTTGAACACTAATCATATTGTTTTATTCACTACACTTGTGTATGAATATGTCACTATGCACATTCTTGTATTTGTTTGTTCTTGTAATCCACATTGACTAGTCAGTTTCACTCAGTTCATGTGCCATGCAATCCTTTTCTTGCGATTCAGCCATTTGCAATACCCCGTCCATGTGAACCTTGCATGTATACTGAACCTGAAACAACATGTGTTACTTTGTCACTGTTTGGTTTGCTTTTTTAAGCTGATCTTTATGCATGCTACATTGTTGTGATGTTGTATAATTTGTTCCAGTGTTTGGCATTTCCGTGGCTCATTTTATCTGAGCACTCTTGTGACTTGTTCATCCCAGTTTTGCTATGCACCTTGGTTCATGCTGCCTACTTTTGTATTGATGAATCTGCCACTGAGCCATTTTTGTGGCTTGAGTCACTTGAGTTTGATACCATCCTATAAGCATTGTTTCATGCTTTTTCTTGAGCCTGAAATGTTTGCTGGTGCACCGTTCATGTGTGCATGCTTATCTTTCTTGGATTTGTGTTTGGGCTGCCTTGAAATGTTCTTGTGTATTCTGAAATGCACTATGTCACTTGCCTTTGCACTTTTGACCTTGATCATGTGCTGATCATATCATACATGCTGCACTATATTCATTCATTCATTCATTCATTCATTCATACATACATACATACATACATACATACATACATACATACATACATACATACATATATATATATATATATATGCACAGATGTGTGTGTGTGTATGTGTTTGTGTCTGCTTGGATTGCCTTTTTCATTTACATTGAATTTCTTGGTTCATGTGCACTCACTGGTGTTTGACCATATTGCCCCTACACATAATAAATATATGTGTATATATACATTCATATGTATGTGTATACTTGTATTGTGCACGTGCAATTATATTTTCTATTTACATTAGTAGATCACTATATGATGTGTCATGGTTGGTCAAGGTCAGCAGACTACAAATGTGAGTTGAGGCTGGTCTTGATCAGCAGGCCACTATAGCTGTTGAGGCTGATCTGCGGGCACAAGTTATATAGTCTACCTTGTGGTATTTACAGTGAATCACTATGAATATCACAAGCAGTTTAAACACAAATAGATGTATATACATATCAAACCAAGTCAAGAAATATGATGAGAAACACATCAAATTCCAAGCAAATAAAATTTAAAATAAATTTATATCTGCTAGAATTTAAATCTAATTTGTTCTAGTTTATTGTGTGTGTTTCTGTGACAGATATACAAGTGACTGCACTGGCTCTGAAGTAGACTGAAGACAAGTGTGAGTCAATGAGTGTGTAACTGAGTGAATAGAGTGAAATATAGTGAGGAAAATAAGGTATATGAAACTGTATGTGAATACTGAGTGTTGTAGTGAGGACTAAATGTACAATAGTGGAGTTTGAAATTTGTACTAATCAAATATTGAAATAAAATATTATATTTGAATAAAAATTGTTTTAATAATTAAATTCTTATGCAATAGTATTCTTTTTCAAATATAAATATTTAATTTTGTACGTGATGTAGTATAAGGTAGTACAGTTACAAACGCATTTATATTATAATATATATGTTTGTTATCATCATATAAAAATCATATTGTTATATACGACAATCTCCCCTTTTTGATGATGACAAACATAGACTAAGATTTTGAATACAATAAATGTGTTTGACAGTAAAGTGTAGAACTCCTCTATATGTATGCTCGTCCTACAACAGAACTCCCCCTATATATGTACATATGTGTGAAGAAAAAAATTAAATGAATTGAATTTCCAATATTAAAATATTCATGAAATATTCACTCATCAATCAAAATCTTAACCATTTTCACTCTTTTATTATCATCAAAATGATATAGAAATCGAAATAGTGACGAAATGTAGAAAAGAAATATAAAATCAAATCAAGAAAGAGAATGTATAGAATAAATCTCATTCATTCAAACAAAAATCATAATATTCTTCAAATTAATGGCAAATTTCACATTGTAGAATGATGGATTTACGATAAATTTTATAAAATGGAGAGAGTTTTAAAACATATGAATTCCATTTATTTTCAAATAAAAAGATTCTAATAAATGAGCACAAAATAGCAATGGATTTGGACTATGGTTATAAATTCAAATCAAGTGACAAAATCAAATAATCACAAATCCCGGAAACTATTAGTCAAAAAATTATAATAAATCCAAAAATAGAAACACATTCCATAATTTAGAAAATGGATTGATAGGTTGGTTTTTACATAACAAGGAGGATTTCTTATGTAAAAAAATTTATTTATTTTCTTTTCCTTTTCTTTTATTTTTTTAATTTTATTTTAAGAGCACACTAACGACGCATAACCTATTAGGGCTTTTAAATGGAATCAGTTGCTACTTAAATTATAAGTAATCTCTAACCATGCATGACCATATCTTGATTTTTAAATGAGATTAGATAAACACTTATTATATACAAAATCTCCTCTGTATATAAAACCAAAATGAATGATAGAAATATAATAGAGATTGAGATGGTCGTGAAATAAATTTCTAAATTAATTATATTATAAAATATGCTCAACTGTACCGAGGTTCTTGAAAGTTTTCAATTATCTCTCTGAAAAATAATGTAGTCACATTTCCATCATAAATTTTAAAACTGTATATTCTTTAATGTTGAAAAAAGAAAAAGCTCTCCACATTAAATAAAACCATGATGGATGATAGAAAGGTGGTAGGAGAAGAAGATGTTCATGAAATAAACATCAATTCAAAGATATTATAAAAACTGTTCAAACATCATGAGAATTTAAATAAAATTTCCTCTTATTGTGAAATATACTATAGTCACAACTCATCACAATTTCATAAATCTAGTAATAATTTTGATAAGTTCCAAATATAGTTAAATTTGGTCAATAATTTCAATTTTTGAATCAATAACCAAAAATGATTTAAAATTGAAAATATCAATTACAAGAGGGATTCTGAAAGATCTATACAGTTTGAAAATCAATTTAAAAAAATAGTTGAATGTGAGATTTTCAAAGCACCTAAGACAGATATCACAGGTAGGTCATGATTTCCGTAATTACAATGTATCCAAGCCTAAGCAGACAAATCTAACAATTCAGTTCCTTTTATCAAAACAACATTCATTCAATTTAGAGCAAGATTTACAAGAGAATTTATTAGAATATTTACAACAAGCACAAAAGATAATTCATGATCCAAGATTAAAAGTAGTTCATTTGAAATTACTTGAAGGGATGTGTGAGTTTAAAGATTCAATAAATCGATCACACAAGATTATCAATTTCAAATCCAACAAGTGTGTGAGATTCAGGATATCAACAATTTTAGATGATTTCAAAAAATTAAATATCCAAGCCAAATGATCATGATATAAAAGTGAGTTTCGAGATGTAACACAACAATCTATGTCAAAAGATTTTCAAATCAAAATGGTTAAGCCTATCCAAAAACTAATGAAATTATTTATGCTGTAATACCTTTTCAAGTCTTTCCAAAATGATTTAGAAGAAACTCAAAAACAACAAAGATGTGTTAAATTTCAATAGTTTTTCAGATCATCAAAATTTTAGAATTTTGAATAATACTGTTCAAGATATGATAAGAATGCTTCAGCACTGTTAGGAATTCAGGAATCAATCAAAAAATTAAACTTCAAAACAATTGCCGTTATTTACAAATTTTAATTTACAATCTGGAAATCATCAAAACATGAGAGTTTTAGATGATGAATCTAATTTCCAAAAAAATCATGAATACTGTATTTGAAGTTAGAAAGCTCAAGAAGTGAAATTTTTTTTTGTGGTAATGTCAATATAAATAAGCATAATCAGAGGGGAGAATAAAAAGAAGAGAAAAAATAGAAGGAGAAAAAAAGAATATAAGCAGAAAATGAGTTTGGAGATCATACCTGATTTATAGTAGACATTGTCTATTTCCAACTCATCAATCTTAGCTAAGGAACATATATCGAATAGCTTCAATACAAACATGGAACAGACTTTGATTCTTCTAGAAAGTCATTCCTCAGCCACCCTGCGGTACCTAAGTGTTTATAGAATCGAGTGGCCTAACAAAAGTTGTTTTACCACACATAGCTTCGTTCACACGTTTTGGTACCAAATTTGTTTGTACAACAATCCGTCATAATTTACCATTGTACCTTTAGGTACCCAAATCTATTTGAATTTAACTAAGCTCGTTTTATTACGTTTAGGGATCCAACCTTGTTTAAATGGATTATTACAAAATAAAATTTCATCATGTTTATGATATTAAAATCCTTTGAAATTATTAGAGTTCAAAATCTCAAATCGATCTTTTTCAAAGCTAATTAGAGGATTTTTTAAAATCATTTGAATTTTTTTTTCAACTTGATCAAATTTATCAAGTTTTCCAAAGCCAAGACCATTTTTATTTCCAACAGAAAATTGGTTTTGCAACAACATATTGAACGATTTTTCCCTATTAGAAAATTTATCTCAAGTCATTGAATTTTAGATTTAAGATCACTATTTTCTTTTATTAAATTTGAACAATGATTAATGGTGATCTTGCTCTTTTCAGTTTCATTTTGTTTCAAAACCAAATTTTCATTTTCAAGCAATTAAGTTTTGATCTTGGACTCAAAAAACCCAGATTCAAATTGATTTTGGTTTTCAATCTCAAGTTTTTCAAAAATCCTGAAATTTCAATTTCATTTTCAAGTTCTTTTAAAATCAATCCAGTTTTCAATAAACTTTCTTTTTCAGCAATTTCATGCTTGGAAGTTTCAGCCGTCTTTAAATTTTCCAATTCCTTTTGCACAAAATTATTTGTACTTTTTAGCTCAATCTTATTCTCTTTTAGAATTAGAATTGCATTTAGATGAACAAGATTATTTTCAAAATTTAAACAATTTTTGCAATCATAGTTTGAAAATTTCTTGATGTTATCAAGTTTAATTCCAAGATATTTTCTTGGTGATCAACTCAGGATTTTCAAATTTAAGATTTTTATTTTCCAATTTGAGACTCTCAACAAATTTAGTTAAATTATTACAAAGATGAATTAGATCTTCATATGAAAAGTCTCCATCGTCTGAATCATTATCTGTTGAGTCTCCATCATTTTTAAGTCCTGTTAACCATAATTTTGAGCTTGAGTTAGCCTTTTGAGAAGTTGTCTTTTCTTCCATACTTCGCGTCGAGAGTATTCCAAATATCTTGCGCAGTTAAATGTTGGGAGATATGATTAAGCTGATCATTACTAAGATAAGAATAAATAATACGCATAGCATGAGCATTGATAACTTTATTCCTTTTATCTAGCATATTACCCACATTTTCAATAATAATTCAATATTCAGAATTTACAGAATTTAAATAGAATTAATTTTTGATTTCCAATTTAAAAATTTGTTCCATTGAAAAGAATTGGAATATTAATGGACTAACTCTCGTTATCCTGACAACTAGGGAAAACCATGACTCTAGAGTTAATAATATCTGCTTTGATACAGGATCTAGATTTACCCTAGAGGGGGGTGAATAGGGTTTATTGCAGTTCTACGAGATACTAAAATTACCACAACACAGATAAACAGAGTAAATAAATGTAGAAAGTAAATGACACAGATTTTACCTAGCTTCGGCAAACCCTGCCTACTAATGCATTCCCCAAGGTTTCTACTAAAATTAAAAAAATCTCTACGCTTACAAAATCCTTGTAAACTCGCGATACCTGTTCCCAACCGTTCTAATCCTACGCTCAAAACCCTGCACTAATCTTTATCCACAAGATCAGATTTTCCTCAAATTACAAACTCGTAACTCGTAAACCTAACTATAAATCCTATAGCTAGAACCTAGTTTACAGAAAACTAGAAAATTGTAGAAAGATTACAAATGAAATACAATAAATAAAAAACAACAAATAAAACCCTATTTAAAACTAAATTATCGGCCCTCCCTTTCTTTGTTTTGACATATTAAAATAAAGCATTCTCTTTATTTCTTGATGGCGGCCGAAAGGAAATAGGTTTTTGCCACTTTCCCAAAATCGCGAAACTTGAAAATTGATATGATAGCTTCACAGATTGCTTCAATGCTTTTTGATGTTTGATTGATGATTTGGCTCTGTTATTCAATCGAAAACACGAAAAAAGGGGAGTATCTCTATTTTACTTTTTCAATTGATTTGTTTGTGGTTTTCGATAGTATACCGATGGTGAAATGGTGTTCCTATAAAGGGATTAAAAACCCAAATTATCTCCGATTTTCTAACGGCTTGGTATTGGCGGTTGCATGTTTATGTTTGTTGATTCCTGGAAGTTTTCAATTTGATTTTATCCCCATGATAGTGCTTGCGATTATATGGGATGTTTCTAAAACCGTGAAACATTGTTGCCATAAAACAATTTCCCTCGTGTTGAAATCTTTAACTCTGGAAATATTGTTTTTGCGTGATTGGATTATTACTTGCCAAAGATAATTTTCTATGTGATTGAAATTTTTTTTGCATGCCAATTTAACATTTGCCAAAAATAAGATTCTTTTGATTTTATGACCATGAGTCACCTTGAACATGATATTGTACTTTGCCTTTTGCTTTGGTTTCTTCATGAACCTGACACTCCACTTGACATGCTTTTGTCGATCATGACAATACTCGAATTTCTTTGCACTTGTGGTCATAGGTGCTGTGTACATTTCCTTCTCCTTGTAGCTTGTATAATTGATCTATGCTTGCACTATCTCTTATTCATGTTGCATATGCATTCTATGATAGGAACATATACTATACTTGCTTATTATGTTTGAACATCAATGCATTGTGTTTGTGTACTTGTTCATATTGCATTGCTCATTTGTCCCGTGTCTTTGTGCATTATATATATATATATATATATATATATATATATATAGACACACACACACACATTGGCACCATATTGTGCTTGCTGCTACATATATACTGCACTTTCTTGCATTATATTTGCTGAGCCAATTCTTGTGTCTTGGCTGCTCCATATTCATGTAATATCCTGATGCATGTCATATACTTGATCACCTTGTGCACGAGTGTCCAGTTTATATAGCAGCCCTGAACTTGAACACCGATGCATATTTTCTTGTTCAATAAACTTGTGTATGAACATGTCACTATGCACATTCTTGTATTTGTTTCTTCTTATGCTCCACTTTGGCCTGTCCGTTTCACTTTATTCATGTGCCATGCAATCCTTTGCTTGTGATTGAGCCATTTGCAAAACTCTGTCCATGTGGACCTTGCATGCATACTGAAGCTGAAACAACATGTATTACTTTGTTATTGTTTGGCTTGCTTTTTGAAGATGCTCTTTGTGCATGATACATTGTTGCAACGTTGTATCATTTGTTCCAGTGTTCGGCATTTTTGTACGTAGCTCATTTTATCCGAACACTCTTGTGACTTGTTCGTCCCAGTTTTGCCATGCACCTTGGTTCATGCTGCCTACTTTTGTATTGATGAATCTGCTGTTGAGCCATTTTTGTGGCTTGAGTCACTTGACTATGATGCCATCCCATGAGCATTGTTTCATGCTTTTTCTTGAGCCTGAAATGTTTGTTGGTGCATCATTCTGTGTGCATGCTTGTCTTTCTTGGATTTGTGTTTCGGCTGCCTTGAAATGTTCTTGTGTATTCTGAAATGCACTATGTCACTTGCCTTTATGTTGTTGACCTTGATCATGTGCTGATCATATCATACATGCTACACTATATTCATACGTACATACATATGCACATATGTGTGTGTACATGTGTTTGTGTCTGCTTAGATTGGCTTTTTCATTTACATTGAATTTCTTGGTTTATGTGCACTCACTGATGTTTGGCTATATTGCCCCTGCACATAATAAATATATGTGTATATATACGTACACATGTATTGCACACATGCAATTATATTTTTTATTCACATCAGCAGACCACTATAGCTGTGTTGGGGTTGATCTATGGGCACAAATTATATAGTCTACCTTGTGGTATTTACAGTGAATCACTGTGAATATCACAAGCAGTCTAGACACAAATAGATGTATAAACATATCAGATCAAGTCAAGAAATATGATGAGAAACACACCAAAATTTCAAGGCAAATAAAATTTAAAATAAATTTATATCTGCTAGAATTTAAATCTATTTTATTTATTTTACTGTGTGTGTTTCTGTGACTGGTATACAGGTAACTGGACTGACTCTGAAGTAGGCTGAAGAAAAGTGTGAGTCAGTGAGTGTGCATCTCAGTGAACAGAGTGAAATGTAGTGAGGAAAATAATGTATATGAAGCTGTGTGTGAATACTAAGTGTTGTAGTGAGGATAAAGGTAATAATGGAATGTACAATAGCGGAGTTAAAAATTTGTACGAATCAAATGTTGAAATAAAATATTATATTTGAATAGAACACTGTTTGAATATTTAAACTCTTGTGCAATAGTATTCTTTTTCAAATATAAATATTTAATTCTGTATGTGATGTAGTATAAGATGGTACAGTTACAAACACATTTATATTATAATATATATATGTTTGTTATCGTCAGACAAAAATCATATTGTTATATACAACGAAATAAACCGAATATACTGTGGGGGCAACCAAGACATATGCATGTAAAGCACTTAACGCATGTACTTAAATGGTTAGTAGCCTGGCATAAGCAGTAACACAACTCAAAGCTAGAGCAAAATAGTGTAAACCTTCTCCATGTGGAAGTCATAATTGCCTATATACTAGACAGGGCCGACTGATTATTTAGCTGTCTAGGCCTACATACAATTCTTTTTTTTTGGAAGAAATGTAAAACAAAAGCGAGACTAGAGTTAGTGATGAATCATACCAGCTTTAAACCGAGTTGTCCAGTACCTACTCCGACTTAGGCTACCACAAAGATTTGTTGTTCTTTTGAGTAATGTTTGATGTGTAATTTGTATAATAAAGATTGTAAAT
Organism: Allium sativum; assembly: GCA_030737875.1. Taxonomy (NCBI): domain Eukaryota; kingdom Viridiplantae; phylum Streptophyta; class Magnoliopsida; order Asparagales; family Amaryllidaceae; genus Allium; species Allium sativum. Next base: position 668,724,801 of record CM060909.1, on the reverse strand, counting down.
ATAGATTTTGCTTTTCTGTTGCCTCGGCCCAATGAGCTGCTCTTTCCTAGGGTTTGTTGGGCTATCCACTAGTGTAACGGTCCCTATTTTACATATTGAAAGATTATAAAATAATTTTATTTAAATCATTTAAGGTCATATCATTTAAATATTTTGAAATATAATTCTTTATGATATTTTACATATCCACGATTTTCGCTCATTTTATCATTTAAAAGTTTTCTATCGACTGTAACTTTTGACAGGAGTCAAATTAAATGGTCTAACCTGTCTCATTACTTCGAGATAATGAATTTCATTTTATAGAGTGATCATATAAGGAGATTAGGTAACCGATTTGTGAGATATGACAGTTTTAAGTTTTAAGTCTATCGATCAAAATTAGAGTGGTGCTAATAGACTAAAATTAGCAAGCTTATTACTCTGATCACCCTAAATTACAAATAGGAGTTGAAGGGAATTATTCTCTCATTTCCTATCAGTTTTAAACCAAAATATACTCTAATTCATCCCTACTTATCAAATTGACATTCAAATTCACATCAAATCATCTTCAATTACTAGTTAAAGATTAGATCAACATTAGTTGATTATATCTCTCCATTTTGGTTGCACTTCACTTAATTGTTTGTTGTCCGAGAATTAGATTCCAATCAATTTCATGGAATTGTGAGATTACTTAAATGGTTATGATTTATCACATGTCTATATTAGATTAAATATTTTAATTAAGATATTTTATTATCTACAGTTAGTCCTGTGTTAATATAATTATGCATATCTATGATTAATATGTTAGTTCCAATGTAATTAATAAGTAATTAACAATGTTTAATGTTGGACCCATGATTAAATTTGATTGATTCATGTTTGTATGCGATTGGATAATTACTTGTATTTTTATTGATTGAACTTGCTGTGTGAATCATTGAACTACTTGAATTGGATGTCATCCTTAATTCATGTGTTAGTGTTGTGCATGTTTTAGAACTTAGGTAGATAACCAGAGTGTATTTGGAATGACATAAAAATTGGAAGATAGGCTTTGGATCAAAGCGAAGAGGTGCTCCATGTATTGCAACTTCATTAGAGCTAAGTTGATGGATCGGCATCGATCTGTAGGCTATGGATTGACATTGACCTCATAGAGGAAGCTCCAATGAAGGAATGATTGATATGGCTGGCCTACTAGCCTTGAAGATGCTACCTCGAACAATTGGTAGTGAACGGATATGCTAAGTGCCGATGGGTTGGTAAATCAGCTATGATGCTTGGAAAGGAAATACCAAAGTCCAAAGTAGATGGATAAAGGTCCAAACCATTAAGGGATGAGTGCATTGAAGACTAGAAGGAGGCTCAGCTAGAATTTAGCTAAGCGCGTGGATCAACACTGATCCGTAATGAATAAATTGGTATCAGTCCATAAGGGAGAGAGCTATGTCGGTGCGATGTATAAGGCTAGTAGAAGACTTCTCCCGCAACCTGCTACAAGTTGTCACTTGTTGATAGCTTCTACGGTGAGGAAGTTATGGTCTGCTGAAGTCGTGACTCTTTAATTGGAGACTCAGATGAGAGTATGATAGGAAGCTTAGGATGGACCAAGGCTGTGGGATAATGGACTAGTTTAAGTGGGGATCGAACCTAAGATGACATCGTGGAAGCTCTAGTGATTGAGAGTGCCGAAGAATAATTGATAATTTGAAGCTTTCTAGTTGTAGACTCAAAGCAGAGGTATCGTGGGGATTCCTAATAGGACTGGTGGCGGCGGTGTGTATCCTGGATCGTTCAGACATGCGGGTCTAATGTTGAACAATTGGGTCCTGATGGTAACATGCTAGAAAGATGGAGTCCTACAAGCACGGAAGTTCAACTAGAACCCAGGTTTTCCATTAGCCCATGGCATAAGCGAGGGTGCTCATACGGTTTATCATGTACTCAAGGTTTTAAAAGGTGAAAGCTAGGTTTTGTTTAATGAATGATGTCTTTTTTTATAGATGCTCTTTCTCTGGGCAGGTTATCACCTATAGGATACTGAAGTGGGATTTTGGAATAGGAACTGTGAAGAAGGCTACTTTGATTCTTCTATCCTATTTCGTTACAGTGTCCACTATTGTTGTTATTTGAGTAGCATATGTTATTTAGTTATTATGTGCTAACTCTTTGATTGCAACGATAGAGTATGTATAATTTATATGCCTCCTAGTAGCATATTTTCCTGTATAGCTTTTGATAGTCATTTATCGCTCATACTAGACTTGTTCTGACCCAAGGGTTATATGTTTCCTCTTATTATCTTGGATGCTCATCTACTATGCTGATGAGTAAACTAGATAGAAGGTTTCATGATGAGATTGTTGAGCAAAGACGAGCTAGAAAAGCTTTGCGTATTACTCTATTTATAGATATTTTATTGTTATTCATGTACTTTGAGAGAATTGTAATGAATATTTGATGTATTTAGATACTATGACATCTTGTATATGACTTATTGATTCTGTAAAGATAATGTTTTTCACCTTGTTATGACTCACTACTGCTCTTTGTTCTTGTTCTTATTATACTCTAGTCCATGCGTCGTGAGATATACGATCAGTTGTTTTCGTTTCTTCTCCGATGATCATCAGATATCAGCTTGGCATGTATACAATGAATATTTTATGTTTTTCGATATAAGTGGCTCAGGATGGTCATTACATTTGGTATCGTAGATTTGGATACTAGATCAACTAAAGTGATGCTTGGATATAGTAGAGATTAGAAAGGGTTGTTGTTTTATATTGGATCGAGTGTATACGCTAAAAAAAAGAATGTACTAGTTAATGTAATTGTTTTAACCATATAGTATAAATGTACTAGTTAATGTAATTGTTTTAACCATATAGTATAATTGCATGCTTTGAGTATCATTGCAGCTTTTCTTTGTTAGAGACTAATCATTCTTATTACATATAAAGAATGAAACAAAACAAAAGAAATGCATATAGGAATAATACTACTTCGAGAGTGATTGGAAAAGGAGGTGCATCGGGAGTTGTTGCACCCGATTACCATGTTATGTTCGAGGCCATGCTGACATCGATGATGAGAAGAGCTCAGCCGACTCCTGAGATAGTGATAGGTGATGGTGGTGCTCTAGTGCTAGCATTTAGGATTGATTTTTACTAAGTTATGAAAGGATTACTCTGCTTTATAGGCAAGATTTTTTTACGAACGAGTCTTCTATTGAGTTCTAGGACCGGTTTGATACTTGGTCGTGTCTTTGGTGATCTCGGAATAGATGATGCTATGAAGAGGAAGCTTGCTTCTCGGCAATTGAAAGGGAGGGCTACGAATTGGTGGAATGTCATTACCAGTGGTACTCCAAAGGATCAGATCTCATAGGACCAATTTAAATCCAAGTTTGAAGATAAGTTCATTTTTACCATTCAGAAGTCCATTTTATTCAACAGATTTGTAGAGTTGAAGCAAGTAGACATGTCTATTGCTGAGTTAGTTTGAGGTGCTTTCAAAGTATGAAATGTCATTTACAGATACTCCTTTAAGGAAGAATGAGAATTTTACCATTGGCTTGGATGAGTATTTTGGGGAGAAGCTAGTCGACCATATTAATGTGTCCTTTAAGAAGCTAGTTGAGAAAGCCCTTCGACATGGGAGTTTGTATCTTAAGGAATGTATCTTTGTTGTTTGTGTTGTGAATAAAGAGGAACCAAAGTAGTAGAAAGGTGGTGGAGGTAAAAAGAAATGGAATGATAAGAGGAAACGGCAATAGCAAGGCAAATGAGGGCAGAAAAAAGATAGGAGTGAAGTTGCTTTGTACAATTATGGAGAGAAGGGTCATAACTCTAAAGAGCATAAAGCTTCTAAATGGGAAAAGATGTGCTTTAATTGTGATAAGATCAAATATTTGAAGAAGAAAAGTGTCCAGAATTTTCCAAGGAAAAGCATATTATAAAGGCTTATGCTTTGGATGTAGTGCCTACTACTTCTAAAACTCCCAATGCTTTGGATAAAGACAAAGGAGTTGCGGTGCATCGTATGCTTTCCATCAAAGATGATTCTATTAGAGTTTTGTTTGATACTGAAACTTCGCTTTCTTTTATAAGTAGTGATCTAGAAAATAAATTAGATTTGGAAACTAAGATAGTAGATAGACCTTTGATTGTGATCAACTTTGTATGAGGATCCACTAGTCTTTGTATGATTTTTTGTGGTTTAGTCTTATCGGGTCATGATCGTCCTTTTGTGTGCGATCATTTTTTTGAACATTGTTAGGTTTGGAATTATTTTAGGTATAGAGTGACTTAAGGGGTATGTGACTATACTAAATTGCAAGAAGCTTGATGTGACATTCAGTAATTTGGAAAGGCAAATGGTTGTGATACACTTCCTACCATAGGATGTGGTATTAGTCAGCTTTCTTTATTCACTTGAGATCCCATGGGGTGGTTTTATCATCTGTGTCTATCACTAGTGAGTATCTAAATGTCTTCGAGGAAGTAAAAAGATTTCCCCAACGTAGAGGTTGAGTTTGATTGTCTTAGTAGATGGAGTCAGACCTATAATTATGCTCTTGGAGCATATGACACATAAAGAGCAAAGGAGGTCAGAGGTGCGAGTTAATGACCAATTGAGGAAATGATTCGTCTGAAGAAGTATATCCGAATGGATTGCACCAGTTATGTTTAGGACGAAGGCGGATGACTCTTTGAACTTATTGTAGACTATCGTGAGTTGAATAAAGTGAATAAGAAGGAAAAGTATCTTCTTACACGGGTTGATGACTTGTTTGATCAGCTGCATGGAGCTAATGTGTTTTCTCAGATGGATTTGGTTACAGGATTTTATCAGTTAAGAGTGGCAAAGGATAGTATGCCAATGATTTCTGTAGAACACCATCGGTTTCTTTAAATGGTTGATGATGCCTTTCGTTTTGTCCAATGCATTTTATGAATAGAGTTTATAAAGATTATTTGAACAAGTTTGTGCTTGTGTTTATGGATGATATTTTGATCTACTCTAGGTCGAGGGAAGAACAAGACGCACTTAACGATTGGATATTATGAGAAAGTATCAGTTGAGAGCTAAGTCCTTTAAATGTCACTTTTGGAAGGAAGAAGTAAGATTTGTAGGTCATTTAGTGTTAGGTCAAGGGATAGTAGTGGATTCTGCCAAGATAGCAGCAGTTCACGATTGAAACCAACCCAATAAGGCTTTGGAAGCGGGAAGTTTCCCTGGTTTGGTAGGATACAATAGATTCTTCACCAAAGATTTCTTCAAGATAGCAGCACCGTTGTCCGACCTAACGAACAAAATTAGACCTTCGTTTTGAATGCTAGATGTGAGCATGCTTTTATGGCTTTGACGGAGAGGTTGACAAGTGATCATGTATTGGTTATTCTAGTGGAAATGCGTAAATGACCATTTATAATGATGCTTTTGGTATTGGCCTGGGAGCAGTTTTGATGCAGAAAAGGAAGGTTATTGCTTATGCTAGTTGATAGGTGAAGCCACATGAAAAGATTTACCTTACTCATGGTTTTGAGTTAGCGGTGATTGTGTTTGCTTTTAAGATGTTGAGACATTATATATTGAAAGTAATATTTGAGTTGTTTACAGGTCATAGATCATTGAATTGTCTTGATAATCTCAATCTGCAATTTTAAATAGTATTCACTCGTTTACCATCCAACAGTTGTCAGAGTTGAAGTACATATTCTGCAAATTTACTTGATAACGGAAACTAACACACCAGCAGACAACAAACCCAATCAAACTTTTAGAAACATTTTCATAAAACTGTGTTACCAAAAAAATCTCAGAGATGAAACTACAAGCAACCACTGATGTAAATCAGTTAGTAGGATTGACACCCAATCAATATTATGGGCAAAGAAACCATTTTTTGTTGAAAGAAAACAACTATTCCAAATCAATAGTAGAAGCACCATGGCTAACTAATAAAAAATATCGCTCAATTCTTATCCTATGAAACCAATTTCAAGATTCCTACAGGTTGTAGATCAATCCGACGCTGCAAAGTTGTATATCTGATCTGCTGAAGGGATCGGTTGTGAGAAAACGAGAGTCGGTTTTTAGATGTCACCTTGATTTCACTAACATCGAAACCACATTTTCACTTATGCCTTGAACCTTTGTAGATCGAATCATTACTTCGAACTTTTAGATCTACTGCACACTTGTTTTAGATCTACGAGAAGAATCCCTATCATTGATTTAGAGTTGCGGTCTAGAAAGAATGAGAGTTTTGCTTTTTCCTTTTCAACGATTAAGGGACTCAAGGTCTAATAAACACTGAATTTTATCGATGGGTAACCCATGGGGAGAGAATAGATTTTGTGTGTGTGTGTATATATATGTATGTATGTGTGTGTAAAACCAAGGCATTGCATAGATACGTGAGCAATGTATAAACCATGCATATTCCTGCAATTAAGTTTTTCTACTCTATACTTGTTATCAGTCTTTTTTTTCTCTAAATTGTGAAGCCTCTTTTGGAAATTGGTCCAATTTTTATTTTGTTTTTGGAATGATTGTGCATGCATGCTCCAAAGATTTAGGATATTGATGAGAATGAACCGAGGAGAAATAACGATGGAGGCGAGCCATGTATTTTTTTGAAATAAAGTTGAAAAAAACAAAAAATTCATAGCATTTAAGGCAAGAACAGGAAAAAAGGTAATAAAAAATGTTAAATAAATAAACAAACTTTCTCTTATCCCATACAAAGGCGGTCGGATTGGACCGAATGAAAATGTGTTCGGTTTCTGTTTTAAATAAAATCAAACATAAGTAAAACAAAATAAATTCTCGCACAAATTTTATTTCCTAGCTTGTGCTCTAAATGAAACCGGTTGGACACAGACATACTTTTTCAAACACGAACACATGGATCCAGACGGATATGAATATTAATATTAAATTTTATAAAAAAAAATAGATTTTCCCTCGATTATATACCGAACTAAAAGGAAGGGTAATTAATTTACAAGAACAATTAGCATTAAAAATTTATCCATAAGGTCCATAAGGACATGCGCCTAATATTTTATCCATAAGAACATGCGCCTAATATTTTATCCATAAGGACATGCGGCTATCTCTCTCGTTCAATTTCCTTCAGCGAAATCACGAAATCAAAATTTATGAAATCATGGGATTATCTTTACTAGCAAGCGAATCAAAATCTGCATCATTTCATTTGATCGATTCACAAAAATCATTCGAACAACAAAAATCGGCACCAATATGGAACAACAAACACGATCCCGAATAAAAACCCGAATTTAATGTGATAAAAATCTTCAACAGTCACTGGAAATCCTATTTAAGAAGACAAAAGGGTTTAAAGTATACAAAAATGATCGAAAAAGAAAATAACCCTAGTTTTATGTTATTTTCATGCTTGCAGTTTCTAGGTATCAGTTTCACGTATCGGTAGGTATCAGTTTTAGTGTTATTATTGTTTTCAGATTACGAGTATCAGTTTTGCACTACTGTGGGTATCAGTTTCGTTTTTATTTATTTACCTCAGTGGTTGAATATCAGTTCTGTATCATTGTAGGTATCAGGGTTTTTTTTTTTTTTTTTTTTTTTTCAGTTTGTAGATATCGGTTTTATACTACAATAAGTATCAGTTTTAATTATTTTCTTTCTTTATAGTACTTGGGTATCATTTTTGGTAAAATTGAGTTGTAAACATATAATATTTTAACTTCAATATATTTGGTGTAACTTCAACATAATATTTGATGTAATATGTACAAGTGACGAATTAATATTAGTGGGTATTATTGAGAATAAATATCATTTTTGTGAGAATTGAATTGAAATGATTGGTATTATTTTTTTAATCAGTGGGTATCAGTTAGAATTAATGTTATATATCAAAAAATTCATTAACCAAAATAAACAACTCAAAACTGCAACCCTTTGACATAGTTCTGATACACACATTCATAAAACTAATACCTAAAAAAAAAAAAAAAAAAAAAAAAAAAAAAAAAAAAAATTATACTTAAAAACTGCTATAGTATTTTAAAGAACAACTAATGCAAAAAATGTTTACATCACAGTTTGATTGATTAAAATGACATAAGTTCTATTGAGTTATAAAGTCAATGCAAGAGTACAACTACAAAATTAACACAGCAATAAAATCATATGAATAAAAACATAACACAGTTGATACTGTAAAACCGATACCTAAAAGCTGCTATAATATTTTAAAGAAAAACTAATGCAAAAAATGTTTACATCACAGTTTGATTGATTAAAATGACATAAGCTCGATTGATTTATAAAGTTAATGCAGCAGTACAACTACAAAATTAACACAGCAACAAAAACATATGAATACAAACATAAAACGGTTTACACTGAAAAACTGATACCTAAAAACTGCTGTAATGCTATTTAAAAAAAAAAAAAAACTAATATAAAAAATGAATCAACGATAGAAACACAAAAACCTAACAGCAAAAAAATAACATTAGGTTAAAACGAGTATAATAGAAAAAATAAAATCAATCGATGCAAACAGAGAATAATCTAATCTCAACACGATTTTCCCAAACCAATATGAACAAGATCGAAATTGCAATCTGATAGCCGCGATCAACACGGATGTTTGAAGATGATTGTTAGAGATCAAAATAAAAATCGTGATGGAGATTAATGACGAAATCGAGATATGTGCGAGAGACAGTTGAGGGAGAAGATGGAAACAGCGCATGAAATATAATTTTATAAAATAATCAGTATATTGTCCTTGTGATTAAAATTTTAATTACTCTTGTCCTTGTGATTAAAATTTTAATGGACCGTCCTTATAGTTAAAAAAACCTTAAATTTTGTCGTTGCAATCATTTTCCTGTAAAAGGCATTCATATGAATTCGAACGACCAAATGAGATTTTTTCTTGCATAAATTTTGTTGTCCCACCTCTTATCCTAAATGAAATTTTGACGGCTGTAATTCAACCTCGGATTCGTACAAAATTAACAGCACATGGTTCTCATTTTAAAATTCAAAAGAGTCCATCTGTTTTTCTCTTTAATAATGGACGTCAGAATTCTTGCTATCAATTAGTGTGTAGTATTTTAACTTGGCAAGAAAAACTTCGCTTTGGAAAGCAACAGCTCATAACCACTGTCTAACTAAAAAAATATTGAATACAGAAAGAAGAAGAAAAAAGAGCTTGTACTGTAAAATCAAAGATTCAACACCCAAAACTTCATACAATCCATATATAGTCCATATATAGTCCATGGATAAACTAAAACCATTATACTAGGTTAACAGAATTGAAGTTCACATTATTGTTTCCACGTGAAAATCGAAAACAACCATTTTCCTTTTCTACATAAGAGCAGTAAATTCCAAATGCTGCATATACCATAACACTGCAAACAATTAAACTTCTACCTGCTCGCTACATTATTGCACTTTTTCTTCCCTCAGCAGTTAGGTAGATGTAAGAGTTAATTTGCATGGCTAGCAGGTCGGAAAGGAAACTTCGCAAACTGGATCTTCAGAGCTGGTGAATCAGGCTTTTTATCGTCAAATTTATACCCTGAAACATAATTCAACAGTCCATGTTATGTCCTTTTGCAATCAAGTAATGAACATGCAATTGATCAAACAACTTCGATACAATTATTGTGGCTGTGGATATTGTATTTTGAATACCCAGGATAAGGTTTTGTCCAATTATTGGTTTGGATCCAATAAAGCAAGCATATTATAAGCTTCAATACAATTATTGATTTGGACGTAAAAGGCAAGGTTGAATGAAAAGAATAATGATTGTTCGAAGACAGAGTATAGTTAGTTCTAGAGAAAATGGCAAGGTTCTGGTCAAGTTAATTTGTATAATAAGCCGCAAACAACTTCCATCATTCCTGGAAGAAAATCCATATTTTATATACATGCACAATTAGTTAAATTTTAGGCAATGCTGATGCCAAAATAGGTGCACGGTTGGTTATACTACTTTTTTCTATGGGTAGATGATGAAAAGAGGAGTTGGAAAGGTGCAGAAGCCCAAAATTACGGGGAATGAAAATATGCAAATTTCATGCATTTACAATTAGATAAATGTGGTGACATTTGTAAGAACCCATGCCTTTGAGAAAAATAATATACTATGGATTCGAATAGTTGTCAAAAAGGAAAACAAGATGCGGGAAAAGCGCGAAATTTATTTCCATGGAAATGGATTTGAACATTGTCAACAAGAACATTAGGATAAGTGGAGGGAAAAAAATGAAATTTATCTCCATGGTGAGCTTCACTTTAGTATCCCAAGTGCTTATCAATAAGATACATCCTTTCCATTCTTGCATCCCATTACCGGTTGAACAAAAAAGAGTTAGTTAGGAATAACTAGAGAAACAAGAATTAGAGGATATAATTATTCATATAAAGTTAAATAGAATAAAAATTGATGCTTAAAGAAAGAGAGGAGCTCAAAGAGAGTTGAATAATTGAAGCTCCAGTCTTAAGAATTAGTGCTGGGTTTTTTATTCTTCTCTCTAAACTTACTGTGCAAGGGAAAACATTTCTACCACATCTTGATTTGCGGTACATTAACATGGATGATTATGAATTTGGTAATGGCATCGGATTTAATTTGGAGTGACATACATCACATTAGTATTAGGAACTAATTTACTTCTGATTGGCATAAATTTTAACAGCCTGTGGAAGTTTGACATTGATGTTCATACAGGGATTTCATGGACGGTATAGAAGAACAACGATAAGTTGTGTTGCTACTAAAGCTCTTGTGGGGTTCATCAAGACGTATGTCACTAGACTTGTAAACAAATGCTTTCGGATGCACGAAGTGTCATATTAGCATCCTCATTCTAAATTATTTTCGAAAATTGGATATTCATATCCGTAGATATAAACAGATATTAGATACTTACCTGCTTTGCTCATAATTTCTAAATTCAAAAAAGTAAACCTATTCTTTTGATCTAACATAAACCTTTTTGAATTTTTTAGATTTAACCAAAATATTTTTCAGTAATAATGCTAATGAAACCAAAAATATGACGATAAAAATTGATTTTAGACAGCAAATATTCATTTGTACACCCATTATATTAATTATTACCTTGACATAAAAAAAATATCAATCATTATACATACTAACATATTCATTATCTCAATTACTATTCAGATAAAAGTTAAACAGATAATTTTTGAATGCGGATGTTATCATATCCGTACCTGTTTTTTGAATTATGGAATTTTTTTTTCCGTTTTCGGATACGAATAAAGGTAAATTTCATATTTTTTGAATATTCATTGATAGCCCTATGTGTCACCGTCCAAGCATGCACACGAGTGGGGTTTTGATTTTGATGTTTCCACTTGAATGGAATGTGTTTCGACTGACAAAATGATCCCAAAATTTGCGAAGTGCATCATAGTGCGGCTTAAATCATTCAATTTGGACAAAATGAGAAAGTTACGGTTATTTCATTATTATTTCCAACTTATTTGGAAGACATTGTGTAATTGCCTACTTCATCGGCATGATAGTTAGGGATGAGATGGTGTCATCACAGAGACGGTTACATGAGTTTTGGATTGGATCAAACACTGGGAAAATATATAATTGCCAGGTGAAAGATAAGAACGTGTGGAGTAACTCTAGCTGCAGCAGTAGCCATAAACCATTTGATTAGTTGGTTGACCGCTCGACTGATGGAGTGGTTCACTGAATATCTATATTGATGCCATCATAAAGGGGCCGACTTGAGCTCCATTAGTGGGTATCTGTATCACTTATCAGTCGAGCAGTTGCAAGAAACCCACTTTTGCACAATTATATGTTACGATTGTTCCTCACGTTTCAAGATTAGCCTAGCCTTGTTCAGAGATATGGACTTGCCGGCTTTAGCTTGTTTTGGATGTGAAATGAATAACGTGCATGCAAATGAAGAATGTGAAATTTGGAGCCGGCTGAATGCAACGGCCAGTGTGGACACTTGAGTGACTTTCCAAGGCACAAGGCTTGGAAATGAATGTGATTTCATAGAGGAAGTAGTGGTTGCAGATGTGTGTTCATTTGATAATTATAAGTGTTTGGGCCATGATGAGCAAAATTCAAAATCAACCTCATATGATGATTTTGACCGAGTATACGACTGACATCCGAAATCAACTCCGTGTTGTAATTGTCACCATTTGGTTAGAATGATGGAGTTTCAGAGATGGGACCAAGTAGTGGGTTTTGCATGTTGCCATGTTTAACTTTCAATAAGAGGCGGTGATCTATGAACTAGCAAATCTGAATTGTCAATGCCTAAGGAACTGACTTCCAAAGGCAAATAATAGTCAGAAATAGGATCATTTAGGATTTAGTAGGGAAAAATGTTTGGTTGGTTCAGTTGCTTCAATGATAAAATTTTATAAATCGAACTAATACCAACAAAAATAAAAACCAAACCAAATCAACCGAATTTAGTTTGGTTGGTTCAGTCGGTTTTCCGATTTAAGCGAACTAAAATGTTTCACATTTATATTCATTATAGATTAAAATAAAACATGAATATATGATTAAAGTATCCTTATGCGTTGTAAACAAGAAATGAGGCGCCATTAGAGGAAGAAGGAGAAATTTTATTCACATCGGATCTGAAACAAACATTACAATGGAACCATATATAATGACATGCCATAGAAAATGAAAGTTACAATAATGCTCTCGTAAGTTGTAACATTAGCATATTCACCTTTATAAATTTACATATAATTATAACACTTCCTCTTGAGCATGCATCCTTAGAATCTTTGATGGTCATATGTTAACTTGAAGTTGTCTCTTTTTGAAGCGTACATGACAATTGCTCCCCTCATTATTATGTTGCTTACATATATCTATTAAGTCAACATAGATATTGTCCATTGTTTCATTAAAAATCTATGTTAGGAAAAGCTAATAGGAAAAATCTAGAACAAGGAAAATAATGCAATTTGTAGAATCATATTAGAAATAATATTTTTTTTTTCCAAACAAATTGATACATCGAGATCAATATAATGCCTCTAAAACTTTACTAAGAAAAACCCGATGGAAAAATCTTAGTGAGAGAAAAAAAAATGACATGTTTTAATATCTTATTTCATCCAGTGTAGTCTAGCAAATAGTGCAAGGCTTGCGTTATGCGCTATAGCGCATGCTATTTGGCTTTTTTTTTAAAAAAAATCATGTATATTTTTTCTAACTGGAATTTAATTATATTTTTTTTTGCATATCATGCGCCATAACCAAACTGTTAAAGACTCCAAATACAAATAATAGCATACTTCATGCATGTACAGAATATTATTTTAAGTGAAATGTACTTATATTAAAAAAAAGTTAATATTTTCATATTGTAAATTCAAAATAATTGATGGATTTAATATATTTATGTATTATAAATTTAAAATTTATTCTTATATTTGCGAGTTATGATAAAATTTATATTTATGAGTACTGGTGAGATTAAACTCTACAAAAAATTGCACGAAAAATATATTTTTGCATAAAACGTTAAAAAAAATTCTAATAATAAGAACTAAGAAAAAAATATAAAAAGAAAAGCTACAAAATGAAAATAAGATCAAATGAAAATAACATATATAAAGTCTGATTCAAATAAACAAAGTCAAACACAAAATTTTAAAACGCGAAAAGCGTACATGAGGCGTTTTTAGGTCTATGAGGCGAGACGTAAGCCTCGAAACGTTGAGGCGTAAGATCTTCGGGTAAAAATAAAACGTAAAGCATATAAAGAATTTTTGACTTTTAAATTAACCGATACAAAAAAAGAAAAACAAATCATTTAAGATCCGACTTTGAACAAGTACATATTTTTAAATTGAAACTCGTATGAATCAATTTTTGATTTCTCAAAATTATTTGAAGATTCCATCAAATTCCAATTTTGATTTCTTCTATCAATTCAAATCGATCCACAAAATTTATTCCGAGTTTTTACAAGATTTGTTGAAAAACATTTATTAAATAACAATGAGAAAATTTATTACATAGCTCTTGATCATTGTTTCATAAACAATCTTGCTTGATCATATCAATATTGAAACAGAAAAATAAAAAATGCTAATTTTTATTTACATAAATTTTGTTCTTTTTTGTTTTCATTAAATAATTAAAGATTTTTAAGTCATATGCCTCAGCAGTTTGAGGCGTGCGTAGGTTACACTTTATACATTTCGTATGTCTCAAGTTGTTGAGGCATAGCTTTAAAGGTAAAAAACTTTTTGGAATAAGTCTCAAAGCGTTTTCTCTTATTTTCTCGAGACGCTACCCGAGGCAAGTATTAAGGCGATTTTTTTTTTAAAACAATGGTCAAACATGATTTAAGTGTAAAATATCAAAATATAGAAATTATATTATACTCGTAAACTTTTAAAGCCTAATCGCTAGTTTCATCCAAATCAAGACCATTATTATTATCTAAACAATCATATGTTCCTTCTTCTTTCGGGACGTACTTTACAATGTTTTTCTCTAAGTCATCTTAAGTACAATAGCGTACTATTTTGGATTTTATTCACTATTCAAACATTAAAAAAACAAAACAAAATAGCAAGCCATTTAGAGTCATACGTTATTTTACGCTATGTAAAATAGCGTACTATATTTACGTTATAGGTAACCCTTGTGCCATTATAAGTACTATAGCGCAAGCTTTGCATTATGTGTTATATATCGCGTATTGCGATATAGCATGAGCTTTAATAACACTAAATTCATTAAAATAAGTTTGATACCTCTGGATCAGGATAATGTCTCGCTGATACCATATTAAGATAAACACATTGAAAAAAATCATAGTAAAGGAAAAAAAAAATATAGTATGACATAGTTTAATAATTTATTATATCAAAAGATGTTTGATACTTTTGGATTAAGATACTGCATGACTAAAACCTACCAAGAAAACCCAATGGAAAAAATGTTAATAAAGAAAAAAGAATACATGCCATATTTCAATAATTTATTGCATCAAATGAAGTTCAATATTTATGAATCAATGTATTGCTCTTTAAATCTTAACAAAAAAACCCTATGAGAAATATCTTACTGAATGAAACAGAGTACAATATAGTACAACATATATCAATAATTTACCGCATCAAGTGTAGTTTGATACTACTGGATTGGTGCATCTCGTTAAAACCTTGTTAAGAAAAACCCAAACGTAAAAATCTTGATAAAAAAGAGTATATTATAATATACGTATGTATGTTCCCCCTATTTTTAAATTTTTTCTCTAAGTTTGAATACATGTCTTGATAATTCAAATCATATATAAACACTTGTGATTGATACCAGCTTTGCTCAATGCAACTATATCTTTAATGGATATCAAGAGTTCCATTGCAACATTACTTAAAAGCAGGAAGTAATCTACTCATCATGAATTATATCAAAATTTCCATTACAACAATACAAAAAAGAAGGTTGCAATCTATACTCTTTGCATTCTTTATAACTAAAAGTTTACTTTTATTTTGGTGCTTGATGTCATTTTTGCTCATTGCAACTATATCCCCAATGGATATTGGAAGACTCATTACAACAATACTTGAAAGTAGAAAGTAATCTATTCATTATGAATTCTATCAGAATTTTCATTACAATAGTACTAAAAAGAATGTTGCAATCTACACTCTTTATTCTTTGCATTCTTTACAAATAATTTATATTCTTCAGGATCTGCTTCATACTTTCATCATTTAGTACGACTTAATCAACATTTATACCTTCAGGGTATTTAAAGTGTTTTAAATACATTATCACTTCAAATCAATTATTTCTAGAATCATCATGTCTTAGTCATATAACATATTATTGGCAATATACGTGCTACAATAATTTTATTGTGCTTTTGCTATTATATACACACACATAATGGAACGACTATTCAGACACAAAATTAGATACAAATTAGAGAACAAAATCTGGACCGTTGGATCATTTTGTCTTTACATGAGGAGTAAAAATCAAGGGCAATCTAAAGACAGAGGTTCATTGTGTCACAGTTTGTGTCTTTTTTATGTCTAAGCAGACTTTCCCATGCATAATACATAATATATAATTACAAATTGTGGACTATGCGTCTATATTTCTTATTTAGGAGAATATCATGATGACCAATTATGTTTCTTTGATCCAGGATCATTAATCCATTTATAAATATACATATTATTATTTATAATTTTTACCATCAATGATTATTTCTTCCAATTATAAACATGATTTATTGAGATTTCAATATATATCATCTTCTAGGTATATAAACAACTTCTATGGTTATCTGACAATCATGTTATGGGTCTCTTCCAGAGCGCTTGAGTGTTTCTTCAAGAACACTCACCTCCTTTTTTGGCACAATTATCACTTACTCTATAAATACCTCGAACTGACTTCTGTATCACATTTCAGATGCGATCTACACCTTTTGATCTTTCACGGATTTCAGTTTATACTAAAGCCAGTTTATTAGGGATATTATCGATAAATGATTCAAGTTGCTTATTATTTTGCATCATTATGCATGTTAACAACTATTTAATCTTGATAATTAAATTGAACTTGTATCCCTTTTATTCTCCTCCTTAATGTTGATGAACATTGTCAAATTGAATAATTACCGTATTTGAATTTTACTTTGATCCATTATGATATTGCTACTACCAAATACATCACACATATGAGTTATAGGAGGATAATTTTTTTATCAGTCAATAAAATGCACTCAAATGACATTTCATACTTCTAGAATTTGTTATCATTCACTGATCTAGCCAATTAGAAGAATTAGTTTATTATACATATCATTTGAATATACATATATGACTTCAGGTCATTTAATATTATTGAATTTAAATCACTAGTGATACATATGCATAATCTATAAGACGAACTCATATTTAATCAAATAATTTTTAGGTTGTTAGTTAAATATCATACATATATAGACACATACGTGCATCCAGGTATTACATATATATAATAATTTTTTGTATTCCTCATCTGAGATGGCGGTTTCAGAATAAACCATCAGAAGAATCCAAAATATTAATTTGTGTTCATTAATCAATGTAAATATGGATCCTTTAAAACAACATGATAATGTTTAAAACATCTAATTTAAAAATATGTTGAACCTCTAGTTCAAATAAATCTAATACACAACTTCAAGTTGTTAAGATTAGATTTATTCTTCGGTTATATTTCAACCTCGGTTGAACATTATTTATCAAAGAATAATGCATCAATTGAAATATAAATAGACATCTCTTCTAGAGAGTTAAATAAGAGAATGTACATTTAAAATGAAAAGAGTACTTTTGGACGCTTGAAATATTATAGAAATATGTCATAAAATTAGTTATACATACAAATCTCTTTAAGATCATACGTATAACTTTTGTGAAAGTCATGATATGATTTTTTTTTATCTCTAATTTTCAAAAAAAAAAAACTCTTTAGGACAATATCTAAATGTACTTCTTTAAAAATCGTTATGCATACGATATTAAATTTATAGTATGTTTTTAAAAAGTAATAGATTAAAAATCAGAAATTAATCTTAAATTTGTCTAATGGAACTACCAATCCATGACAATGGTAGAATTTGTTCTCTCTTCTAAGGAAATTTAATAAATTTATTCTAAAGATATCTTACTATCACTATTTTTGGAGTATCACATATCACTTTTAGAGATACTCTATATGCACTACTTTTAAATGTCAATATACAATATATTTTTCTACATAAATGACATAATTGCTACTTTCAATGTAACATAAAAAATATCTTTGTTCCAAATTAATTGTTATAATAACTACCTTTGAAATGTCATATCAACATCTCTTTTGAAGATGAATTATGATGACTACTTTTGGAGTTTTATATGACGTTCATTCAAAGGACACAAGTATTTCTTTTTAAGCAAATCCAATATAATAAAAATTAAAAAATTTATAACATTTCTTCAGTGATGCTAGAATTTTGCAACATGAATTTAAATAAAACTTTTAAATATCTCTTAAGGAGATTTTATATATATACATACATCTCTATAGAATAAGGGTAATCTCTTCCACATAACACTGAAATGTTTTCTACAACAAGCTATACATACGTACAAAGGAATTTAAAAACAATTCAGGTTTTACGATATCATGTGATCACTAAAAATCAGATCTACTAACCTTTTTTTCCTTTTTAGTACTAATTCAAACTTCAAGTTTGAGATATATTAGATTTATCAATAAGATATCAATAGAAAGAATAGTTAAACTAAAACTATAAATATTAAAATAAAATTAGACTTTGCATTGCATAAAATATTTAAATTGAGCATGTATATTTTTCCATAATTTAAAATAAACAATGGAGAGAAATTGATTTTAATGAAACAGAAGAAATAAGAACTAAAACATCATTTCAATTAATACTTTTCAAATAATGGACGCCCCTTTCTGAAGCAAAAATAATAATAAGTTCTTAATCCAAGTGATATTTGAGATGTCATATGACACAATATCTTTAGAATATTTGGTCAGTATGCTATGCAAATGTAAATATGTTAGTAATATATAACTAAACTAATTTTGAAATCTCTTGAATGCACCGTTACGTTATATGATGATTTGCTTTATCTCTTTTAACTTCTTCAAGAAGTATAATTTTATTATTTCAAGCAATTTCAATAGAGCTTCTAGCTTTTGATTTATAAGCTATTTTAAGTTCATTAATTAATGAACTTCAGGTTCTCGCAATGCATGCATATACATACATACATATATCTATGTTATCAAAGCCCTCGCCTAGGCTCCAAAAAGCCCTAGGCCCCAGCCTGGGGCTTTTTTACTTTTCAAGGCGCCTATGATGCATGAGGTGCCAAAAAAGCCCCAAAGGCGCCAAGGCGCTCGCCTTGTGAAGCGCCAAAAAACCGCGCTTTTTGGTACATGTAAGTAGAAATTGAAAATTTCAGCATTTGGCTCAACAGGAGCCCAAGATCCAACAAGCTAAGAAAATTATGCTCGTTTGATTGTTGATTTAGAGCGTATTCCATAAAAAAAAAGGCTCATTTTCTTTTGTTAACCTGCTGAAAAGAAAATTCAAAAATTTCTTTCGTCGAATCGTCCAAAATAAACCTAGTTCATGAAAGGTTAATACTCTATTTAAGACTTTACATAATGTTATTTTTTAATTTCTATATTTTAAGTATTCTATTGTTTGTAAACTTGAGTTGAATGACTTTGAACATTCTTAGTTTGATTTATGTTAATCGTATGGTGTTTTTCTTTTCTTCTAATAACGATTTTATGCCCCTTTTTTTAATAAAAATTGTGTTTTATTGCATTTTCTAAATGCAGTTTTTTAGCTGAAAACTGAAAGGAAAAAAAAACGTCATTCAAGGCGTCCAAAAAAGTCCTAGGCGCAAAAAAGCTCTAGGCGAGGGCCTGGGGCTTTTTCGCCCTCACAACTATAACATATATACATACACACGAGCGCTACGGCATGCGCTTCGCGCATGATGATAGGATGCACTTTGCGCAGGAATTGTTTTTCTATAAATAGTACATCTTTAAACTAATTAGTTTAAATTTCTATTTCTATGCTATAACATCTAATGTTCGTTTTAATTATAGGTTGTATTATTATTCAATAAAAACAAAATTATAAAAGAGTTTTATTTGTTAGATCACATTTTTAAGTAATATTAAGATTTGGTAATATTCACAGACATTCAAATTGAATTTGTAAATAAAATTTATTTATTAGATTATTTTTGAGCGATATTAGAGAGGTGGTTTGAATTTGTAAAATAAATGTTTATTATATCATATTTTAAATGATATTAAAGAGGCATTAATACATAGTGTATTTATTTATACAACTCCATCGTAGTTTTCTCTCTGTGCATTAGTACTATAAAGTGCAATTTTTAGTTTTGATTAAAATAATTAAATTTCTTTGAATCTTGGCATTAATAATTATTGCATCATAATATAGATATGCATGCACCATTTTGTATATGCATGCAAAATTTATCTGAACCACGTGATGTTACACACATAGCACCATTAAAGATATATATCTGCAAAAATTACCATACAACAGAAAGAAAAACAGGTAGCATAGTGGAAAACTGAAGATGCACAGTATATTTTATGATATACGAATAGAAAGATAAGTAAAACTATAATATGATAACTATAGAAGAGAAGCTTTCGCACTCCATTTATGTTGTAAATATTTAAATGATTTAGTGTGATTGCAGATGTGAAGAAAAAGTACTTGATTTTGGTGTGAAATGTGAGAAAGTATGGTACCATGTTTATGGATGTTGATGTTTGGATAACCTCGGTTTTTTTAGCGCCAAAATAATCAAAAAAAATTACGCAATAAACATGGTACCTTAATAGGATCCAACGGCTAACCTTTCTTTATAAATTCCATTTGTTTCTTATATTATATATATATATATACATATATATACATATATATATATATATATATATATATATATATATAGTTGACTTAGAAGCAGAAACTTTTGATCCGACCATGAACTTTCCAAAATTGTAAACGGCAATTAATAGTTTTGTTGTCATCTACAATTAATGGCAAGTTCTACTTCGAGTTAGGGTTTAGGGTTTGACTTCGTCTTGCAGTTAGGGTTTCGATTTCGAGTTAGGATTTAAGGTTCGAGTTTAAGTTAGGGTTTAGAGTTTGAGTTCGAGACTTTGTGATTTGAGTTCAATCTCGACTAAAGGCAAGTCGACCCTTCCAATCGATGATCCAATCTCGAGTAATTGACGACTAGTTGAGCGCCGTAATAACAATGATAGCATCTAAATAGAGAAGCTTTATTTTTTTTAAATGTCAACATCGCATAAAATTTGGATCTAGCAGATTTTTCTTTTACAAATTCAAAATGTTCTTTCATATATTTTACTAAATTCGATATCATATCTAACAAAAAAACTTATCATATGTTTTCACATTAATTAATAACCAAAAAAATTTACACTAATAAACAAATAGTTGCAATTTCCGTAATAACACTGATAGCATCTAAATAGAAAAGCTTTATTTTTTTTTAAATGTCAACATCGCATAAAATTTGGATCTAGCAGATTTTTCTTTTACAAATTCAAAATGTTCTTTCATATATTTTACTAAATTCGATATCATATCTAACAAATAAACTTATCATATGTTTTCACATTAATTAATATAAAAAATTACACTAATAAACAAATAGTTGCAATCAAAAAATCTAAATTTAAACCACGTACACATTATTACGATGCAAAAACATTGATAAATATTTATGAAAATCATTTTTTTTAAATATGTTAGATATATAGCACTTTAAAAAAATGTGCGAAGCGCGTGACAGACGTGTCGTTACACTCGTGTGTATATGTATATACATATATATATATATGTGTGTGTGTGTGTGTGTGTGTGTATTAGATCATAGTTTTAGGTAAAATGATAACATTTGTAAATTTAATTATTACATCCTACTTTCAAGCGATATTAATCAGATCTGATTTTCAAGGGATATCAGTTAAACCATATTTTTAAGTGATATCAACTAAACCCTATTTTTAAGGGATATTAATTAGATATTATTTCAAGGGATATTAAGAATTAAAATATATCATATGCATAATCCAATTTTTTTGAAACAAAAAAACAACGGTCAAATAATGGCGTCCATCTGATTTTCCGCTTCTCCCTTTTTTCTCTTGGATTCTTACTGCTTACGAGTTCTTCGTTTTCTTGGCTACTAATTTGCTCTCTATCTCTGAGTGATCTTCTTTGTTCCCCTTTTCTCGTATTAGGGTTATGGCTCCTGTTGTTTGTTTTGCCGTCGATGGATTTTGGTTCGAAGGGACTTTCTATCGCCTTTGCCCTAAAATAGGGTTGATTAGCGTTGCTCTCCAGGCAGTGGTGCCTGGGTAGTTGATGGTGTCTGTCTCTGGCCCAAAGTCCATCGTGGTTCAGCTGGAATAGCTGATTCCTTCGAACTTTTGGCAAAGCAATGGTGTTTGCTGGTCGGTGAGAAGTTTTTGGAGTTACGGCCGATTTACCGTCATTTGCCCTATATGTTGGCGAGACGACGATCGGCATTTCTTCGTGATTTGCTTGTGTGTTTGCCTCCGTCCATCGGAAAGGATTTTGGGGATTTCACCACCCTTCGTCCCTGCGCCGATGGCGACTCGGCAGTGTAGGGTGCTGCTCGTTGCTCTACCCATCTGTTTGTGGGTTCTGTTTTTTGTGGGATCTTGCCTTGTAGCTCGTTGGTTGCTGAATGGTCGGAAGAGAATAGTGGTTCGGTGGAGTTGACCGCCCCAGTCCTCGTTTCTCCCTCTCGACCACCTCAGTTTTGGGTTGGTGCTCTTCCTCGGACAATGACATCAGTGGCGTGTTGTCTAGCTTCTCAACCCACTCGTCATCGCCGTAGGCGACGTTCGAGGAAGGTGGTTAAGCTACCGAAGTAGTCAGTGCCTATTGTTGGCCGAGCATATGGTGTTGTTGGCTACGTTCAGGTTGTTAGCCATGCGAAGGCTCCTCCTTCCTCGGTTACTTGTAACATGTTTGCTGCTCTTAGCACTCGTGTTGGTGACTTAGTTTTGGAACCTGCTAGCACGTTGAAAAAGCAGGGTTCGGGTTCCTTCACACGCGGTTTTGAATTGGTTTCTGTGTCTATTGTCGGTGATCTCGAGACAGCTGCTGTTGGCTGTAGCAGCGTTGTGCGACAGTGCAATGAAGCTTGTCAGTCCTTAAGCCTTTTTGGTGAATGCAACAATGGTGCAGAAGTGCTTCTTGGTTCGACAGCCATGTCTGGTATTGTTACTGGCAACTTTCCTTTGTTAGACTATTGGATTCAACAATATTGTTGTCAGGTGCGATCTTGCCTTTTTTATGTTGCTCAGTAGTTTTATCTTCGGACTTTGTTTTGCGGTCTTGGTTGTTGGATGGTGTGTGTTGTGATGTAGTGAGCCATGTCACACGTGTGAGCTCCCTGACACTGTTGTTCCTTCAGTGGAGGTTGTTCTGTCAGGTCATGTGTGTGTGGTAGTTGACTAGTTTATGCGGTTGTGCTCTTCCTCTTCGTGCTTTGACATCTCTTTGCTAGTGTTTTTGCCTATTCCAATGGAGGACCAATTTGTTAATATTGGTTCGTTCACGTATGTTTACGAGGTTCAGTTTCTATATGGTGCCTTGCCATTTGGCTCTGGTGCTTTTGTGATCAGATGTGATTGTGACCGGTCTTTCGTCACAGGTTAGGCTTTTTAGTGGTTTTATTTGGGGCCTTTTCGGTTGGTCTAAGCTCTGTAGCTTCAACTGGGTTTTTGAGGCTCTTGGTTTTTGGCTAGGCTCCGTTTTTGGGAGTCGGCTTTTGGGCATGTCTTCTTTTCAAGTCATTATGAGGCCTTCACTGTATCGTTAGTGACTCGTTCATTTTGGTTTTGGGTATCTTTGAGTATTGTTGGCGGCTCTTCTGTGCTTTGTCTTCATGAGATGGGTGACTTATCTACTGTAAGCGTATAGTGGACACTACGGTGGTCCACTATACGGTTTACCAGGAAGGTGGCCTCCCATGTTTGACTTAGCCTTCGGTTGGTTTTTGATGTCCTTGCTTATGAACTTTACATATAGTGCGGGTCTGTCAATCTGATGATATATCGACTTTAGTGAAGTTCACACAACAACTGGTGTTGACTCCGTTGAGTAACTCCACCTTCCTATGATTTTGCTGAGTCTGTGTTCCCGTTGTATACCTCTGTCTCTTCTTGTCTGTCTGTGTCTTCTGCTTCGGCCTCGTCTCCTTTTCTTAGTAACGCCGAGATAGCGATCATTAATGATCGTCTATCTCGACTTACTAATAATTCTTGCCCTTCTCATTCTGGAGTGACGGCCTCTAGTCTGCCAGATCAGAGACATGAGATTTCTTTGGAGTTCTCTATCAATTGTGAGGTATCTGCCAGTTCGATTGCTCGCTCATCTCGTCGTAGCCAACGAGCTGCTCCTCGCACTCTCAGTATCATTCGCACACGCTTTATAGAGGCGTCCAAGCAGATTGTTAGATCTACTCGACATACTCTTTATCTTATCTAAGTGTGAGGCTGTCTTTTTTTCTTCTCTGTTGTGTTGTGGTTTTTATTTTCCGTGTTTTTGTCTTATTTGGTTTTTTCTTATGGCGAACTTCCTCTCCTGAAACGTTTGTAGCATAGGTAACGATGCATCTGTGGCTAGACTCAGGCGCATTGTTAGGAAGTACTCTATTTGTTTGATCAAGGTTTCAAATCTCAGATATCGGTCGCATTTCGTCTCGAGGATTTCATAGACTTGATCTTGTATCGGGGGATATCTCGGACGAGACGAGTCTAACTCAGGAGTTCATCTCGGATTTCCATCTCGGGTCTGAAAGTCATATAGGAACAATCTCGAGTACATGATGTGTTATAAAATGATATTTTTACAAATGAATTTTATGAATGTTATCAAAAACATAGTAACTTAAACTTGAATTGCAAAATAACTTTATTATTCTTTATTTTGTGAAAGATCATTCATAGTCTTAATCGTAATATGCTTAAAACCAAGGTTTAAGATATCAGCCGATACCCCGAAATTTCGGAGGTATCGTACCGGTGCCGGACATCACCGAGGCGAATTTAGGGTTAAATTTCGGTTTCGGCTATCCACAACAACAAAAAACGAAGTGCGAAATCGACGTAAAAAATCAAAAAGTCGATTCATCGGCACCTTGTTCGACAACTGCGAAGGCAAAATCGAAGCCAGATTAAAGGCGATATCGAATTGAAGGCAAAGTTGAAGGCGCAAATGAGTCGAATTGAAGGTAGCAAAGTTGAACTGAAGACGACAAATCCAAACCGAAATTCGGTGAAGTCACGATGTTCTAATTTATTCTCGGTTTATTTTTTGTTTCGACCAGCGGTGCCCTAGTTTATGCGTTGTTCAGCAGAACAAATATAAGATAGAATTAGGTATGTTGGGCTGATTTTATTTGGCCTTTTGAGCCGGTATTTTATTAGGCTTGTATACCCAGCAGAGCAACAAATAGGCATGCCTGGGTTTTCTGGAACTGTGACTGACTGTACATTCTGCAATAATTTGCTGGAACCGTGACTATACATTCTTCAATAATTCGGAGTATTTACGTTTGTTAGGCAAAAGAGTTGATATGTTTTTATTTTTGTTTTACAAGTTCAGTAAAAAAAACACTAAAAGTTGAAATATGAACCGAAACCGAAATTTCCGAAATTATCTGAAACTAACAAAATTTAAAATGACTGATACCGAAACCGAAACAGAGTTCTTGAATCTTGCTTAAAACAGAAATATTGTTAGACACAAAACATTAAAAAGATCCAAAATATTAAAAAATTCAACAAAAATAGACCATAGAATACATAATTTCGTACATAACATGTGTGAAAAAAGACGAATATGAAAATCATAAATGTTGTAGAACATATATAAAAATACAATATGGTCATTTAGCATGCAAAATGTAAAATAACAAAAGATTACCATGACTAGATTTGAGTTTTTTTAATTATTGTTCTTGTTCGGGCACAAGTTTAAATTTTAACCCAAAAAACTATAATCTCAGATGATATTCCATTATTTCGTCTCGGTTGATATATCGTTCGGCATTGCGATATCTCGGGCGATATATTCGAAAAGAGATTTAGAGTGATATTTATTGTCTCGTTTCGGAAGGAGCCCAAAATAAGATCTCAGACGATAATTGCGAGATTTGAAAGTGTGTTTGATAGAGCTTCTGGAACCTTACATGGGTCCAGAGACGATCACCAAGTTAGTCTTATCCCTTGGCTTTGGCGGTGCCTTAGCCAATGTTTCAGACAAGATTTGAATTCTATGGTCCAAAGTCGTTGTTGCTCACCCTATCTTCGATTCCGAACAACTACTATCGGTAGCCTGCTCTCTCCCCTCTTTTTCATCTTCTTTTCTGTTCTCAACTGTTTACGCTAAATGCGATAGAAGCGAGAGATTGGCTCTGTGGTCTGGCACTCTCGCTCTCTCCGACTTGGGTTTTCCGGCTTCGGTAGTGGGAGGCGACTTTAATGTCGTCGCCTCCCAAGCTGAGAAAAAGGGTGGAAATGTCGTTAATCACGTGGCGTGGTAGATTTCAATGCTTCATCATTAGCTCGGGTTTCTCCGAAATTTCTTTCGTCCGTTCGGCGTTTACGTGGTGTAATAACTAGGACAGACCAAACCGAATTCTGTCTAGACTTGACAGGGTTTTCGGATAGGAAGGTTGGTTCAACATTCCATTCACTTTCTCCGTCTCTCATTTACATTGCACCTTCTCGGATCATGCTCCGATGATTCTGCGATACTCTCTTCTTTCTCTTTCTGGACCCTCTTCTTTTCGGTTTCAGAGTATGTAGCGATCACAACATACTTTCCATAATGCGGTGGCAGATTCCTAGAACTCCCTTATTCTTGGTCCCCTTTGTGTAGTGTTTTCTCGTGAGCTGGAGCGTCTTAAGACTTGCCTTAAGGCGTGGAACGTTCTTATTTTCAAGAATATCTTCGACCGCGTTCGGACGGCCGAAAAAATTCTTGTTCTAACAGAATCGTTTTTTGACGAGAATCTCTCTTCTTCTAATAAGGAGGCATGGACGTTAGCCCAACTGGCCTTCTCGTTGAAGCTTCGTATTGAACATGACTATCTCCGCCGGGGGTCAAGTGGATTGTTGAAGGTGATATAAACTTCAAAATTTTCCATTCCTCCATCCGTAAGAAAAATAACCATTTTACGATTTATCAGATTCAACGTCCTGATATATCCATGGCTTCCACACCTAGTGAAATCAAAGATACTATCATATCCCATTTCCAAGCCTTTCTCGACACTCAATCGGTGTCGGTCTCCGACCCGAACATTCTCGCTTTCATTCCTAGATTGGTCTTTCCGTCGATACCTTTGATCTTGCTGCACATCCTTCCTCGGAGAAAATTCGTGCTTGTGTTTTTACTCTTAATAAGGACAGTGCGAGTGGACCAGACGGTCTCAACGGTTTTTTTTAGGATTGTCTGGCCGATTATCCAGGCGAACTTCTGTCTCGTCATTCAGTTTTTCTTCTCCGGGGGAGATCTACCAGTGGGGTGGACTTCCACCAACTTGGTTCTTATTCCAAAGTGTGATAATCCTCGTTTATGCGCAGATTTTCACCCTATCAGTTTGTGTAATTTTTCTAACAAGGTTATATCGAAGGTCATAACATCTAGACTAGCACCGTCTCTTGAGCGTGTTATCTCTTCTTCTCAGGCTGGGTTTGTACAAGGACGTTTGATTACTGATAACGTCCTTTTAGCCCAGGAGCTGGTTTCTCAAATCGATAAGAAAGTATGAGGTTCTAATGTTGTCGTTAAGTTTGATATGGCTAAGGCTTACGACTGGATGTCTTGGTTCTTCGTCACCAAGGTTCTGAGGGCATTCCGTTTTCTCGAAATCCTCATAGATCTTGTATAGCGTCTGATCTCCAACTGATGGTTTTCCGTTCTCGTCAATGGATCAACAAACGGGTTTTCCAAGGCAGGTAGGGGTCTGCGCAAGGGAGACCCCCTTTTCCCCTCTCTTTTTGTAATAGCGATTAAGACTTTCGTTCATGGTATTCATTCATTGACGATAGCTGGGCAAATTCACAGGTTCGGCATCGAGCTGCCCTCTTGTTTCCTCCTTATCCTTTGCCGACGACATCATCATTTTCACTAATGGTGGTCGTCGCTCAATCCAAGGGTTTAGTAGCCTTATTCGGCTATACGAGAGTAGCTCGGGGCAACTAGTTAACTTCGACAAGAGTTGCTTTGTCTCCGCGAAAGACTTGTCTACGATCAGATCTTCCTAGATTCGGACCTTCACTGGATTCAGGGTTGCTTCTCTTCCTTTACCTTATCTCGGTATAGTTCTATACCGAAGTAGAAAGTTTAACGCCATTTTCGATCCCCTGACTGACAAAGTCGGAGGGAAGATCATTAGGTGGAATGCGCCTCTTCTTTTTCAGGTAGGTAGACTGATTCTCATAAAGTCTATATTAGACTCTATTGGATCTCATGTCTTTGCTGCTATGACTCCCACATCTTCCTTTTCCGTTCCTACCATTCTATGGGGCCCTCCTTTTTCTGGGGAAACAAGGACAACGCGCTACGACATCATTGGATTTCGTCGAACATCATTTGTCGTCCCAAGGGTGAAGGAGGTTTGGGCCTCCATAACCCAAAGGATATGTGTTCTGCCTTTGCCTGTAAGTGATGGGCGAGGTTTGGGACGAACGACTCCCTATGGGATACGTTCCTTCATGCTAAGTACCAGAGACTTCCAGGCGCGAATTTCACCGGTGTCTCGTCCTACGCTAGTGAAACGTGAAAACGGATGCAATCCGTGAAGGCTTTATCAGATTCACACGGGGGTGGAACCGATTGGGACGGTAGTCCCTTCTTTATCAAGGCTGCACGGAACTCGGCGAGGTCTCCGGGTCCACGTCTTTTCCTGTTCTCTTTCATATGGGATGTCCGGATTCCACCGAAATTCTCTTTGTTCATGTGGAAAACCCTACATGATGGGTTACCACTCTACGACAACCTTCAGAGGATCGACATTCCATTGGTTTCGCGTTGTAGGTGCTGTAGCTCGGGTTTTTTGGAATCCCTGTTTCACTTGTTCTTCCTTGGATCTTGTGCCAATGTGGTATGGAATTACTTCGGGAATTTGGTAGGTTGCCGAGGTAATGCGTCTTCGCTTACGGGTTTACTGAGAATCTGGTGGTATGGCATCTTAGGTAAATCCGTACAATCTGTTTTGTTCTGTCTGATCCCTTGTCTTATCCGCTGGCATATCTGGTGCTCGCGGAATAAGTCAATTTTCGACGATGTGCCTCTAGATCCTCCTACCATCATTTTGAGAGTAAGGAACAATGTTTTCCTTGCTTTCTGGGGAAGGCCTTTCAGGGGAGTTATTGGTTCCCGTTCGAGAATATTAACAGGAACCTTAGGCATTTCTGAGGTTCCAACTACTCCCAAGGTGGAAATCGGGTGATTCTTTTGTTAGGAGGTGATGCCTTGCAGTTTTCACCCGTTACACACTTTCCCCCACCTCCCCTCTTTTTACCTTATGCTATTTGCTAGTGTTGCAGGGATTGGAATTATTCAAGATGAAGGTCTCTTTATGGAAGGAGCAGTCTGAAGGATTTTTTGCTGAGCGGTAGAGATGGAGCACTCGAAGAGCTTAGTAGATCTTTCCAGCATTTGACATCTTGCTTCCTTGTTAGGCACATCTCTTGTCCTAGCTCCTTGTTTGCCTGAAGTAGTCTTCGGCATTCGATTTTCCAGTGTCGCCTGGTCTTTGGCGTCAGTCTGTTGTGGACTTGTCTTCCTCATCTGCTTTCCAGTGTTCTGTGTTTTGTAACGGCTTTTGTTTACAATATTTTAGACTTGTTGTTGTTCTGTACCTTATATTTGTGTGTGCACGGTCTCTACTTTCTGCAATGACTGTTTCTGTGAGACGTTGGAGAATGGCTAGATTCTCCCTTTTGTTATGTTATATTCTTTTTGTTGTAAAAAAAGAATTAAAATATATACAAAGGAACATTTTCGGTAGCTTACGCTTACACCAAAAAATGTGACAACAAATACATTACAACTATTAATAACGAGCGTTACGGCACGTGCTTCGCACGTGAATTGTTTTTCTACAGATTATATTTGATTAACACATTCAAATGAAATTAATTTTCGCAAATATTTAACCATATTTTTATGTTGAAATCATGTGTAGTTAATTAATTTTTTTATTTTTGAGTTGAAACATGTAATGTCTCGTTAGTTTGTATTTTATTAATTAATAAACAATGAATTTGTAAATGATGTTTACTTGTTTAAACGGTGTTTATTTGTTTAAATGATGTCTATTTGTTAGATATTATTTTTACACATGAAGAGATATTTGAATTTGTAAAGAAGTTGAACCGTTAGATCCTATTTTTTAAGCATGAATGAATATTTTAAAATTATATACAAAAAAAATATGACACCAAAGGGGTATCTTAGGGAGTTTGCAGTGTGGTCGGACAAAAGAATTACGATTCTAAGCCAACGTTAGCTATTAATAAAAATATTACAATTACTAGTAAAGATAGAGATAAAGAATGATTTTGTAAATAATGCTTATTTGTTTAAATAGTATTTATCAGTTAGAACCAGTGTATTAAAAAACGCGCCTAAGGCGCGCCTCGAGGTGAGGCGTTGACAAAAACGCCTTGAGGCGCATCTCAAGAGGCGTTTTACCTCTGAGGCTTAAGCCTCAACCAATTGAGGCGTAAAAAAAGGTAAACAAAGCGTAAAAAACGTAAAAAAAGTAAATAAAAAAAACTCTGGTTTATGAGACTTTTTTTAATCTTTTTTTTTACTGTCTTTTTTTGTTTGCTTGTTGTGTTTCTTTGAAAAGCCATTTTAACCGTTTCCTTATTTCTATTGTTGGCTAGGTTAATTTAAAATGAGCAAACGTGATATTGCATGGAAGTGGGTCAAAGATTTACCGAATTCTACAAATTCAAAAAAATTACTCTGTGGATTTTGTGATCATATATGCACCGGAGGAAGATATCATTTGATCTTTTGTAATTTATATTAGATGTACAAGGATGATTGCATTTTGTTTGAATTGTTTTGAATGATTGCTTTATGTTTTTTACTTACTATTTAACGTTTAATGTTACTCCATATTAAAATTTAAGTATATATGTTGCGCTTTTCTTTTACCCGAAAGGCTTACGCCTCAACGCTTCGAGGCGTAAGCCTCGCCTCACGGACCCGAAAACGCCTCACGTACGTTTTTTGCGTTTTAAAACATTGGTTAGAACCTAGTTTTAAGCATAGAGGAATATTTTGAATTTGTAAACTATTAGATCCTATTTTTAAGAATAGAGAGATATTTTGAAATTTAAAGTAGTTAAACAAATAAATCCAACTTTTAAGAGATATTGAGTTTTATTATTATCTGCATAAGGGCATTTCTGGCACTTCACGTTTACAACACAAAAGTGTGACATCGAAGGTATTACAACTATTATTAAAGATGATAAAGTTTGAATGGTGAATGATTAAAGAATAAGATGGATATATATATATATATACATGAACGGTGAATACTTGAAAGGGTGGGTATTGATTATAATTTATATATAAGAGATAAATGGAATTTATCAATAAAGATTAGCTGTTGAATCCTATTTTCAGGTAAACAATAACATTTGTAGATGAGCATTTTGAATTCATAAAGAAAATTTTAATTAGTAGATCCTAGTTGCAAGCGATATCAGCTATATCCTAATTTAAGGGATATTAATTAGATATTATTTGAAAGGATATTAAGATTTGATAATATATACAAAGAGACATTTTCAATATTTCACGCTTACATCAAGAAAGTATGACATCAAATGTGTTACAACTATTAATATATATATATATATATATATATATATATATGTAAGTATGTATATATTAGTATGTATGCATCAAGTTCATTAACTTATGATGAACCGTTGGATCTCAAACTTTCCATAAACTTCTAATTTAGAAGTTTTAAACTTTTTTGGCTAATTAAAAAATACTAATAAGATTTGTGAACTTTAACAAAAGATTCATAATTCAGGACTTCAGGTCTTAAATTTTGAGATATACAACTTCCATGTATATATAAAAATGACGACAGTTTGGCAAAAGTCCATATTGAGTTTAAAAATGCATCAAATATCCTTGCCAAAAAAATATGTAAATTAGGCCCTTAGAATTAAGTTACCGAATAATTGCACAAATTTATGCAACTATTCAGTGAATAATTGTAGACTTTATGTAATTATATCCAAAAATGCAGTTATTTCCACAATTATTTTTCCTGCAATTATTCGCCAAAAAATACGGAAATATCAGCAACTATTCACTGAATAATTGTAGATATTTATGCAGTTTTTGGATATAATTGCAAAAATATTTGCAATTATTTACTGAATAATTGTACAATTGTATGCAATTGTTCAATAATTAAATTCTATGGACCAAATTTACAACTTTTTTCGAAAGGAGTTTTCGTGTATTAAATTTTATTTTAAGGACCTAAGAGTGATATTCACTAAAAGAATCTTTGCATAACTTCAAGTTGTTGCTCTAACTTATTTAACAAATGTAACAATAGTAATAAATCATAATGCAAAAAGGGAAAAGAATAATCATTAATAAACGAAGCTATTAGAACAAAAAAAAGGTATAAATTTAAAGCGTTATTTGACTATATAATATACCGAAATATATGCATTGAGGTGCGGCTATAAGCAAGGCGAGGATGTATAGCCTCCAGGGCCCTAGGTGCACTGAAAAGTAAAACATACACATCCCACAAAGATAAAAATTACTTGCTACTCTATACAAAATATTGGACCTCATAAACCTTGCCATTTACGTTCAAAACTTCTAAAGTGCATAAAAGAAAGCTCGAAGCGATAAACTCTCTCTTCCTCTCTCTCTGTCTCTCTCTCTCTCTCTCTATATATATATATATATATATATATAATATAAAATGGGGTGTTCACTATTTGGGGTGTCACTGAACGCTCGCCTATATATATATATATATATATATATATATTATATTTATATTATATTATATATATAAGGGATAGGATCAACAACAACCCCAAATAGTGCAGCACCTCTTTAGCCCCCTGATTTCCACCACACATCCTGGTTTCTCTCTCTTCCCACTAACCCTCTCCCCTCCCACTAACTTATTTTACTATAAATGAGTAGTAGAAATAGGGGGCTAAAGAGGTGCGCTCTCTCTCTCTCTCTCTCTCTATATATATATATATATATATATATATATATATATATATACATATATATATATATGTGTGTGTGTGTGTGTATATAGAGAGAGAGAAAGAATAGTGCTTTATTCAAGCAAAGCACTGATTTTGAAATCTCAAGAGTTTTTCAAACCCAAGACCTCTAAAACACCCTTTGATAGGTAAATCTTTTCTCCGATTTTTTTAATTCAGTTTACAATTTTTTTTCTAATCAGGATTTGATTTGACTTTGAGAAATTGATTCCCAACTGAAGTCAATTTCCAATTTGAATTGATTTCAAAAATCGACTCCAAAAATAGAATTGATTTTAGAAATTGTTTCCATTTCTGTAGTTGATATTAAATGAACAATTAAACAAGTAGATAACTATGATCTGCATATAAATCATTATTTAATGGAATTAAATTAATTGGTCAAAAAGGTAAATGTATGTTAATCAGTCTTGAGTGTACATATCATGATCAGCTAAGAATTTAAAATCATTATATGAATGCATATTATGGAATCAAATCCATTTCTGAAACCGATTTTAGATGGAACAACAAAAAAGAAAAAAGAAAGAGAGGAAGAAACGACTATGAAAAGTACATAAATTGATTTTAAAAGGAACCAAATATATTGACCAAAATTTAGATGTACATACATTTTTGCCACTAAGGTGCCCACCTCAATCGACTGAGGTATGTGAGGCATACAAACCGTATGTCTCACATTCCTTAGGTGGTCTAGGCATGCATTTCAATGAAATGTGCTTTTTGCAATGCGCAAAGAGGCTATCAGCCTCCGTTTTGCCTATATGCACACTTCAAGTGTTATCTAAAACACTGCTTAATACCACATGGACATAGGTATGTTTTACGTTGTCATTTTGGCATCCAGTAGGACCAGTACAGTTATGGACATGATTCCATATGGCAATGAGTTTTATAGAACACTGAGCATTTGGCAACTACCATGCATATGTCCACTTAACGTTATTAACTCAAATTATTGTTACATGTCACAAATAAAAGAATGTAATTGTTTCAGGTAACCCAAAAAAAGAGGAAAATGTACCTTGAAGAGCTTCCATAGCCATCAAAGCAAACTTGGGATCACTGAACTCCACAAAACACAGTACATAAGCCTTGTCTCCTGACTACATATCAGAAAGTTGCAGAATTTTTTAAAAGAGAAAAAGAAGAAAAAAAAAAAAAAATCAGAAAGGGAACAGTAACAAAATTATTGGCGTCTTTACTCGTACATCATTTTTTCACATGAATCCGCGATCTAGATCGTTTCCAGCACGGTTCAAGTCAAAAGGTGTATATTTAACAAGGATAAATAGTTTTAGGATATTTTTGGAGCTTCTTGAGCTCATGATCATCGTGACTTAGGTTATGGGGACATGAACCTTGTCAAGTAAGATATTGAAGTATGTGATTTACAAAGTTTATAATCTCATATTTGTATTGACTATTGACGTAGGGATCTGTTAAAGTGAGAATTATTTTGAACTGACTTTAAATTTGTCTTTATATAAAAAATTACTTTCCCCTCTCCCCAGATCACTCGTCTCATTTAACATTGTCCCTGTTCCAAACTCTTCTTCAAACAACAATCCCAGAAGCTCCACCGCCGTGCACCCCCCTCTACAGTCGCATATCATTGTTCAGTTCCCTTTCCTATTGTCCCCTCTCTCTAAACCCAAATTCTATGAAATCTCGAACCCTGATTTGCTTCAAAAATCATAAATTTTATTCTGATTGGAAAACGCCTAATATCCACGAATGCTAATGTTTTTTTCATCTAATGATTTACGATGGATATTTTATGGATCTTAACACAATTTTCAAATGGAAATCAAAATCTGTGCATTTCAGCTGTTTCCAAGATAGGAAGGATGTCTATAATCAACAGAATTTTGATGGAGCCAATAACTCTATTTCTCAAACATTGATAGGTCCACTGTAATATTCAAATACTTCGGATTTTTCTTCTAAAAAATGTGAGGAAGTCTGTAACATTCAGAATGATATAGATAGGAAAAAAGAACTTGTCTTACCAGATTTTTTATACTCACGTTAAAGTGGAAAAACAGTTTTTTTTTTTTTTTTTACTTCCAAAATCAGGTATCCTCCATCGTCTTCCATTTTTAACAATTGTTTTCTTAAATTAAAGGAGAAATTAGGGCTTATGAGTAAATCTAACAATATGATTTTGGCAGGATGGAAAATAATGCGCTGGAGAGAGAGATATTATAGAAAAGGTATACTAGTAATTATGAGTATTTTTCGTAAGAGGAGAATCGATGATCTGATTGTATAAGAAATTAATTACCTGATGAAATGGGTTTTATTCTCTCCTCTTATCCAAAATATTTCTCCTTTACCAGATCTCATTCACATATACGAGAAAAGATCAGTTCCAATATCATGTCGAAATGAAACTTAAAAAATGATGATTCATTGAGATGTTTTACATCGAGTTTTTCATTTTCCTTGTCCACATTTCTCATACCCCAAATATCATACAAATCAAAATGGGTTTGGTAGATGTACCAACTAACTTCAATGTTAGTGAATTGTGAAAAACAATAATATTTTCCATTAGAATCACTACATAACTTCCAATTGCGTAATGAGAATGAAAAACCCAATTAATTTACACTATCTCTTGCTAGTGCAGAATGACACTCATAAAACAAGAAAAGAATATTTGAAGATAATGAAGCACGTATTTCAGAAAATATTGTTGTCTTTTCTTATTTATTAATTATTACTTTTGGTAAGTTCTGTGCAAGTATGATTAGTGACAGACTGTTTTTTTTTTTGTCAATTATCTCTATGTCAGCAAGAACCACAATTTATGGCCCTGGGACTTGAGCACAGTTCTGACTCTGAACAACCAAATACATGGAAAATAAGTATATACTTTCTGTACAAAGCATTATATAAATCTGTCAAAGATATATCGTTCGTAAGGAGATAAGCCACTGTGCACAAGCTCCCATGAAAGACATAATCTTTTGAAATTTGGTTGCTCCAAATTGTAGTAACATTGTAGTTACAGACATGACAGGAGCATAAACTCAACCTCGAGCACCACGAAAGCTATGTATCATACATCAAAACTTATCAGACAAAATATCAATACTTTTGGGACAAAAATCAATATTCGGTTACTAGAGTCAATCAAATATTGAAGCTAGAAGATGACATTATTCAAAATGTAGCTTATCAACCTACCATGCTCAATGTTTCATCTTCCTTTTATGCTAATTGTAGTTTGATATATTAGTGAAAATTACATCAAATGACCAATCTGAGTGTAATAAAAGCATCCTGGGGAATTCCAAATCCATTTATAAACTGCAAAGGACCACCAATGATAGTCGTAATGCTTTTTGTAGTGTAGTCATAGGTTTTACGTTCTAAACCTATGGACAAATAGCTACAAGCAATATACAAAACTAAATAATCAAACAACTAGCATACATCCATAGGGGGAAAATTAAAAAGCCCGATATGCATACCTTTCTTGCCTCTTTATGAATGACTCTAATCTCCTTGAAACCAATAAAAGGTCGGAATAGATCTTCAGAAATATGTTAAGGAAGCTCTCAAAAATGGGTATAAAATAAACTTAGCTGTGGTAAGTAATTATCACCACTACTAGTAGTAATAGTAGTAGCAGCAGCACTGCTGCTGCTGTATAATAATAGTAATAGTAATAGTAAGATTAATTCAAATGGATAGAGACTTCCGCATGGGTCGTTGATAAATATGAGGAAGTGTTTATATATTACGTTACTGATTGGATTCCATTTGTACTCTATCATGATACATCAGTGTTGTTGAAATATGATTGCATAATAGGATAATATAATATTATTACTTTATTTGACATCGTTGTTACCTGTAGTAACTTAAGCTTGAACATTGAAGGGTTGCCCATCGGCAAATGAATCTTAAATTTTTTGGATGAACTTCTCCTGATTATACATATTAAAAAATTGAATTATAAGTTTAAATATTTGAATTTCATATCAAATATGAATTTTAAATTTTAAATTTTAAATTTACACTTGAAAATTCTAGTTTTGAAACTTCATATTTGACTTTGGTTTTTCAAATTTAAAAATATAAATATTTGAATTTGGCTGAAATCTAAAGTTAATAATTGAAATTTGAATTTGAAAATTTTTAAAAATTAAAAAAGTTAAAAAAAATATTATTTTTTTGGTACATTTTCTTAATTTTTTATTAGTCAAATCTTCTTTAAATTTATAAATGGGTTGGGTCAAAACTGACCCGTGTATTAAAATGGGTCAAAAGGAATGGATCATAAATTGATTACGTCAAAATCAACCCAACCCAACCGTTTGATGGGTTTATGAGAATAAAATTGAATATCATAATAGGTAGAAGAAAAATCTGAGCTTTTAATTTAAAATTCATATCAATGTGTTCATATAAAACACTAAAGACTTGCAATTTAGTAACCTGTGGATCAAGAGCAATTACAGGAATGCAAATGATATACTAGTCTAGACCTACGATTTGTTGAGATTGTAGATTTCACACTTCCATCATGCGGGTTACACGGATGCAACAAATCAGAGTTTGGATACGAAATAATGTGGCATAATGTTTTCTTGTGGGATGTTCATGATTTTTAATGCACCTTATCATGCGTGCAGTTTTTGCGGCATAGGATACCAGCTGTCGGGAAAACAAGGATGTTTGGGGGTTTTAGTTGACATTCTCTAATGATATGGCTATCCTGTGAAAACAATAGGACAAATCAACGGAACCAATAAAGGATACGACCAACTTCTCTTCTTGTACAATCTTTTGGCAAGTTGTCAACAAACAGAATATGGGATTCATCACCTAATAAAGCTTCTGGTTTTTGCAAGGGATCCGGGCGTTCATAATACAAAGCACTAGGATTTGCATGATGTGCAGTATCACTTTGTAACAAAGCTGGATCTTCCAACGGTGTGAGACCTCTTGCACCAATCCCTGAGGTGGCTAAACCATAATCTCCATATCGTGAAGGAAGCACCTACATTTTCAATGAGTAATTAACATAAAACCATGTCAATTTCAAGCATGCAGTTTGTATACATGTGTTTTTTATATTAAACTTGAATCAGGCATGTCTTATTTATTAATAGTAAATAAATTTCTCTAATTTATTTTACTCAGTTACTCTTTATGAAGCAGATGTGAACGTTGGCTATTATTCGGGCACTATAACACCCCAAAAAAAAAAAAAAAAAAAAAAAACTCAATTTTCGATGACTCAGTACAATGGTGTCAGAATTATCCATTTTTTAGACCCATACTGATAGATATGTTCAAACATGCTAAGGGTTAAAAAGGATTGTACAGTATAATATTCAACTTTTGACTGTTATTAGCATCAAATGTATATCTAGGAGTAGGCCTGGTCACAGCATAGCCTGCTAAGATGTTTGCCTAGGGTAACAAATGTGAAAGGGGAAACAAAAAAACAATGTTATCGCAGATTTGTTTATTTCACCACGGCATCACGCAGGCACAACCACTTCATATCATCTCCATCACCTGCCACTCAAGCATCATCCCCTTACCCATCGGCTTGCCTGCTTTTCATATGCTGCTCAATCATTCAGACTCTTACGCACGCCACCCACCACCACCAAAAAAAAAAAAAGCTGCTTAGATCAAACCCTGATAACTCACAAGATCTGGCTGGTATGAAAGCCTAAAAAATGTGAGTAATTAAAAAAAAAATCTAACTAAAAATTATCTATTCTTCATGATTGATTGATTGTTGGTTGTTTTCTTTTGAGCTTCCATTATCATCAGATTATGTAATTCATTGATTGCTGATTGCATAACAAATTTTAACATAAAGAAATGACTGTTGCCGAAAATAATTTTAACATTAATTGTTACTGAAAAATGATCTTTATTGTTTGCAGCAAAATATGTTACTGAAAATGATTGTTTCTGAGGAAGTGCAAGTTGCTAAATATTTTTTCTATCTAATCAACTATCAAGAAATGACTGCTACTGAAAAACAATTGTTGAAAATTTTAATGAAATTATGTGATTTATTGAACTATACGCTACTGATATTAAATTGTAAACATACACAATAAAGGATAACACAAAGGATCAGATAAGAAGAACTGATACTATACATGATTAAAAATCAAAATGCTTGGTTGTGTTTTCTTAATTTGTATAAAATGTTAGTATAATTATGTCAACTAGTACAGCTTCGTACGACAAACTGAATAAAATGAAATTCTAGATATCAAAATAGAACAGAAAACGAAAAAGGTCAGTAAAATCACTGGTTTGCTCAATTTAAAAATTGTTTCAAGAAAGAGAAAAATCCCTAAACTTCAAGCAAATTAAAGAAAACAATTGCGAGCAGGGGAACATTGATACCTAAGAAGAATCTATAAATGAAACTGCTGATGTTGAGATTGACGATCAACGTTTATAGATGTTTTAGAGAAGGAACATAACAAAGGTGTTAATGCTAAGTCTAACAATGATGATGTTAATGATATAATTAAAATAGATCTTAAAAAGGATGTCGAGATCATTTGCGGCCCGGGATCGTGGGGAAAATTTACCAATATCAAAAGAATAATGTTAATTCAACAAGGTCTAAATAAAATTTTGAAAGTAAATGATGCACATACTTATCTTCTAGACATTATGTTGGTGGATACCTATGTAGGGAAAAGCATGAAAGGGAAAAAAAACTGTGTATTAAAATGAGTGATAAAGTTTCTGATGAATTATCTTTTTTAAGCATATACAAAAGGCATTTCAATTGGCTGGTAAAGAAATTGATGATTGGCATAATTTATTTGATAAAAACCTGAAAGTAATATCTGGCACAATGCAAATATTATAAAATAGGTTGATTTGCGCAAGGGGATTCAACAACAACAAAGAGACAATTGATAAAGCAATGGAAAATCAAATTGATCAAGAGGGTCAACAACAACTACTACGTCATTAGTCTCAAACAAGTTGGGTTGACAAGAGATGAAACCTAAAACTAAAAGAAAAAGTCAATTCAAGAGGGACAATGTAGAAAAAATTATTTGTGCACGTGATTGGTGTCAATAAAGCTTTTCAAAACAATTTATTGTTTCTTGGATCAAATGATAATATTTATGAGAAAAACAATGGAATATTTTATCAGCTTATAGAATTTGTATTCGAATTTGATTTACCCACGTAAGACCAGATTAGACGTGTGGTAAATAATAAAATAAAAAATTATTATTTTAGCCTCAAAATTCAAAATGAATTAGTAAACCTATTGGCAAACAAGATCAAAGTGATAATGCTTACAAAAACAATGATCGCAAAGTAGTTCTCCATTATCCTTGATGCATCCGGATTTAAATCATACGGAACAAGCATTCTTTATTACGAGATGTGTGAATGTTGATAATGCAAATTATATCAAGGTGACTGAATATATTTTTTGGATTCATAACGTTCGGTAATAGACATTTAGACTTGGCCTTTTTAAATAACTTGAAAATGTTTCCGTAATCTTAATTCTGATATTAATGATGTGAGAAAACAATGATATGAAAATGGCTCAAATATGGAAGTTACATAATTAATCAAATTTGACATTGGACTTGATTTTATACTCGTAACTATAGCATTAACCGTTTGATTTTGATATAGTTAAACATTAAAAAAAAAACTGCTTGATGCATATCATCGAACTTTCTATATTTTATGTGGATGTCGTAGTGCGATATGATGAAATCATGTATAGCTGTTATAGTAGTTTTTGCATATGCACAAAAGCTCATGGTTTATTACTTTAGTTTCTACCACAACTCAACGAATATATGTGAAATATTTGAATCTAAAACCATTATAGGCAACCAATTGGGAAAGTCAAATTAAAAGTATTAATAACAAGATACCAAATGTTGGAGCTAAAAAATGTTTTGACTGCTATATTGCAAACAATTCCAACGATGATGTTGGGATGATGGAAGCAAAAGGATCACGCCAGAATGCTTGAAAAAAAATTGAGTTCCCTGTTAGCTTATACGTTTGGTACACAATATTAGATAATACTAACCGAGTAAGTAAAATACTTCAACGAGAGAAAATAAATATCGAAGATGTAATTGCAAAAATTAAAGAGCTTGTTGCACTTTTTGAAAAACTTGAGAAGATGATAAAGGTGGCTAAAAAATTGCAAAATGATATTGGTCTTGATCCTATATTTTTTGGAAAGGAGATTGAACATAGAAAAAAGCAATTCGATGAAAATATTGTTGAGCACAAGGGTAGGAACACTCCCAAAGAATATTTTAGAGTTACTTATTTGCTACATAAAATGCATCGAGCTTTAACTTCACTTAGGAATCGATTTGAGCAATTTTAATTTCATCAAGAAACTTTTTTCTTTTTAATATTAAACTTAAGGTCTAAGAATGTCAATGAGGAAGAATTGAAAGAGCATTACATGAATCTAGAAGGTTTTTTGAAGCATAATGAAACAAGATATTTATGGCAAAGAGTTGTTTTATAAGCTTAGCCGGTTAAAAAAAAAAAAAAAACTACCATCGTAATTAACTACAAAAATTGATGTTCTTAATTTCTTGATATCTTATCCTGAAATAAATTGTTTTTTAAATGTACGGAATGATCACCGAATTTTATTGACTATTCCAGCTTTAGTTGCTTCGACAGAAAAAAGTTTTTTAAAATTGAAATTAATACAAATATATCTTCAAAATATTATATCACATGAAAGATTATGTGAATTAGTTATGATTTTAATTGAAAACGGTCATTTGGGTATGCTTAACTATGAAGAGATAATAGTTCGGTTAATGCGTCTTGATATGGTAGCATATCATACTAGCCTCCAGGTTTTTTAACATGCAATGTAAAAGACCTAGTTGATTAATTGTAATCAACGATTCAACGTCAAATTTTATAACAGAATTTGCATTTTTCCACATATGCATTATTGTTTATTAAAGAAAAGATCAACTTTTTTTTTTTTGTGTGTGGGGGAGTTCAGTATGTTTGGGCCAGCCCTGCCTAGGGGAAAATCTGACCAACTAACCAGTTTTATGTCATAGTAAATAAAATACCTATGTTACTGATTAGTAGTTCAGACTTTAGGGAAGCATCTGCATTAAAAATAAACATCAAGTTTCAGAAGACCCATGCACCATGGGTTTGAGCACTTGTAAACATTTCCAAGTTTTCAACTTCCGGAATGAGCACGCAATCAGTGAAATAAAGTATTTAGGAAAGAATTGCAGTGAATCATGTAGGAAAGTAATAACATACATATCTATGTGAGTTGCACATGGTGGATCCAGGGAGGCAACTTGATTAGATCATATATACAAGAGCTTTAATTGATTAAGTGATTATGCATTTACTTCCACAGATAATGAATACTCCTAGCCTTAGTACATGGGTGCATTATGTACTTTTTATACAATGAATTATACTTTTATGCAGATACATACATCATTTTTCCCACCAACTGATGCATGCAGGTCTCCAGTACCATCCAAATACCGACCATAGCCTAGAGTTGAGCTATAAGAAGCACTATACCCTGAGAAAGAATCCCGTGGATCCATGCTGTCTGTAAGTGCAAAAATTTATAGTAGTATTATTTAGAAGGCTTGGTTTAACAAGCTAAATCAACAGTTAGTTATAATATTATTACTTTCAGCAACTTCACAGGACAGAGCATTGGCCCACAGCTCACACAGCTAAATCAAGAGATATATACCTCTACCATGTCAAATTTCTCACTGCTTGCTTCTCATCTTAATGTTACCAATTAGGTTAAACCTCGTGTGTTTGTGTGTATTTGCGATTTTGCGTGTGTGTGTAGTTTAGAAGATTGACATCTATTCCAAACGTGTGGACATACATAAAGCACGTAACCTAAATTGATCTATTCCTATATTGCTAAACTAAGCAGGAGGACTAATCGGCATAACTACAATCAATGTACACAAAAAATTGTCTTGTATCTCTCTGATGTGTCTACTGAAAAACACATCGCCTGAATACAATAAATGGATGGCAACACCTGAGATACATGACTCAAAAGCTCTTACTGGGCTTTGCGATTTGTCAAATGCACCTGCAATGCCTGCTCATGATCTGTATGCTAAGCATTCCACTAGGAACAAAACATGTACAATTAGTGCGATAATGATACGAAAGGCACGTGTATGTGTTCTTAATCGGTAGAAAAAATTGAAAAATGTTGAACCACAGGCAGTATGAATTACAACTCTGAATCCCAATGTGTGTGCGTGTGTGTGTGCGTGTGTGTGTGTGTGTGTGTGCGTGCGTGTGTATATACTGTAGAGAAGATCATCTATCATCTCAAATAGAAAGTCAGAACAGTCTTTTTCTATAAGAAATTATCAGTTAAAGCCCAGGTAATATCACCAACGTTCTTTTAATGTTAAGATAGATGAAAACTGAACATAAGAATTAACTAAATTGTTTAATGTGCAACTGAAGAGGCCTGTATTTTCAGACTGAAAAATATATGTGCTTCAAATGTTACTGTACTGCCGTAACAACATACATGAAAGGATACATCCAAGATAACTACCCAAGAAACACTATCCGCGAGGTTGACTTGTGTTTTACATGGTACCATCTACGAATTATTTTGTGGATGCTAGGTTCATCGAGCAAAGACATGGCTCAAGCACGAGCACAGAAAAAATGGGATTCTAAATGTTCCTTTTTTCCAAAGTGTTAATGGACATTTTTCATTGAACTTCTCCAGGGAAATTGTTGAACGGAGAAATGGTCCGGTCAAGACGAGTGAAAAACATATTTTAATTTTAAATTAACTTTTTTTTTAAATGTGAAAGAAATCAAAATTTTGATTTCATCCTTATAAAAATAAAAGAAAATTACCAATTTGACATTTCTATAGTTGTTGATTCTTCTCTCTTCTTGTTATGTACCATTATACCTGCCGAAACTATTTCTTCATCTCCTAAATCCTAACCCCTCGATTCAAACAAATGTCAAATTTTAATATCAAAGAGGAGGTCCCCTTTCAATCTCAATATTAATCGGATCTCAGTTTCCATATTAGTATATTTCATTCTATTGAAGATTCCAGTAATATTTTCAGAGAAAACTTTGACCGAGTTTCAAACAGAAGTATGTAATTATCTATTTTAATAAATTTAATTTTTGGTATTTTTCCAACTGTATTACTGTAGGCATCTAGAAAATTAATCCTGACTCACATAACTAATGGACACCATAAAAACTATGCTTACATGCTCAACAATATCATATGTATTATTTTGCTTTATCAAATGGTCACCCAAATAATTTACGACTGTTTATCCCTATACGACAGTACATGGTCGTCGGAAATCACACATGGTTGTTTGTCACCATACAACTACGAACAGCCACTAAAAGTAAAAATAAAAATAAAAAGACGGTTGCTTAAGGCCGAACGGAAAAAAT
The DNA here is from genome assembly GCA_030737875.1 of Allium sativum. Lineage (NCBI taxonomy): Eukaryota > Viridiplantae > Streptophyta > Magnoliopsida > Asparagales > Amaryllidaceae > Allium > Allium sativum. The sequence continues at coordinate 668,680,271 of CM060909.1, read as the reverse complement.
TGAATTTGGTATAAAGTAGCATATAAAAAATTTGGTGTCTACCAACTCCTTTTTCAAACAAATGTAATATTGTTTTTTTTTATATACTTAGACTCTTTCAATTGAAGATAGCCATATTTTTTACGTTCTAGGTTAAAAACGTTATAAACGGATTTTCACTAAACAAAAGAGAAGTAGAAATCGGTTTTGAGAACTAAAGCGTGAAGGTTATCGCTGGAACAACAATAATAATTTATATACGAAATTAGCTACATGCCCCCCCCCCCGGTTCCCCCTCCCTCATGCATGCACGCACGACATGCCCTCCCCCCCCCCCCTTTCCCTCTCCCTCATACACACACATGCACGCATGCATGCATGTGCGTGTATGAGGGAGGGGGAAGCACGCGCACACGCGCACACACACACACACACACATATATATATATGTATGTATATATATATATGTATGTATGTATAGAGAGAGAGACACACACACAAGTATAAATGCACATCCGGGAGGGTATGCATCTAATTATAATTTTCATGCATTAATATAATGCCAACTGGCCTCTCTTTTGGATGTGTGATATGGCTTGATTGAGTATAAGTCATAAATAATTACTTTTGAAAATGACAATCGGGATGTGTTAACCAATCGACTCCCAGGCTTGAACCAGTCGACCAACACATGTCAATGGGTGGTGCAACCAATTACACAAAGTAATGTATAACCTAGCTAGTTCTCTTCTGCCAAACCACTCAGGCTTGAGTCCCACATTTTGCTATTTTGTATATGTATATTTTAAATTATATACTATTTTAAATAGTAGATAATTTAAGATATACATATACAAAATAGCAAAATGTGGGACTCAAGCCTGAGTGGATTGGCAAAAGAGAACTAGCTCCTACCACTAGCTATTTTGTATATATATTTTATGTTCTAATTTTGTGTTACTTTTTAATGTTTGGATCTCCTTCTGTTTTATGTCTAACAATAGTTCGTGTCCATGGATCATAAGTTGTAAGCTATAATGTATTATTTTATAGTTTAAACATGTTATGATTTAAGAATATGAATGTTCTTTCACATATTAATAATAATTGAGTGATTTTGCAAATCAAGTTTAAGTTATTATTCTTATTGTAACATTCGTAAGTATTGTTGTGTAAGAATATCAGTTCTTAATGTACATATGCTTCGAGATGATTTTGATATGAGCTTTAAGACCTGATCCATCTGAGACAAACACCCGACCCAGACAAACACTCAAGTTGGACTTGTCTCATCTGATATCTCTCCCGATACGAGATTGAGTCTTTAAAATCTCCAAGGTGAAACATTATTGAAATCCAATATTTAAAACCTTACTCCTAGGTTTCATTTACCTAATCCAAACCGTTTCTCACTTTCACAATTTCCTTTTTATCATGTGATGGCCCATTGATCAACATTTGACACAACAAAATTTACAGCGAATGCCAATGGTCTGGAGTACTGTCAGTATGCAAAAACTTCATGAGGGCGGAGCCAAAAAGAGAGGGAAAAAAGGAGCAATTTAGGAAGAGGGATTGAGTGAATAGATTGAAATCTTGCCGGAGTTGATAAAAGTTTTAGAGTGAACAGAATATTCACCAATATCTCCTGTGATTACCAAAATAATCAAATACAGCAGACAAACGTAGACACCTTAGAGAACCCAGGAAAAAAAACAGCCGACACTAAAAAATAAACATGAAAGACACACCGATCAACAGTGCTGAATGCCAGGGCTTTTCTATGGTGACGGAGAACGGGAGGCAGCGCAGATGATTGACGGCAACGGCTTCCGTAATGGCAGAAGCGGTGGTCCGGTACTACTATTGCGAAATTGAAAGGATTTCTACTGGCCGTAAAGTGCGTTTCCAAAATCACCAAAGGGCACCGTGAAAATAAAGTCACCTGGTCTTATATTTCGTGCTGGAACTGATGGTATTAGAAAGGAAATTTTTGGATGTTTTTAGCAACAATCTTTCGTAAAAGTAAAGCCATTGCTAAAGGCACCGACACCGTCGTCTTCATTAGCGACTACCGCAATGCTTTTCGATTGATGGTTGTCCACCGAACACGACTCGATCGGCAACCACCGATCAGGCATCGAGCTGGTAGCCCCTAACAACCAGTTCGGTGCCTTTAGCGTAATTCTTTCTATCTCGACAACATTTTTTTTTTTTAATCAAGTTTAGTGAAGGTTTTTTTTGGAATAGTCAAATCCTAATTAGATTAGGTCAAATGAGAAAAAACTAGATTATTTCTCAAAAGAAAGTGTGCATATAGAATGTTCTACAAAGCCATGAGTGTGCTTTTTCTGTTTTATTTCACACTAGGGATTAATGGAATATAGTTTAGAGAATTAGGGCTTAGTGGATTAGGGTTAAACCTATAAGGAATCACAATGATCAAACATGCAGGAACCAAATAGAGAATATTGTTGTCATTTAGTCGAGTTTAACCCGTTGGTCCCTTGTTGAACTTGGCGACTTAATTTGGCAATCTGTTATCAAAATTCTTTTTTCTTTTTCCGCATGCCGACATTGAATCTCTTTTCCGAACATATACTAAAAAATGATGAGTATGATAATGAACCAGATGAAGACGATAATTCCAATAAATTTGAAAGATTGCGAGGACATATAAAATGTGAAAGTGAACGTGTCGTTTTGCGAGTATCTTGATCTAAATGTTCATTTCACTACTGACATGGTATGTTAATATTTGGGAATGGTATTTTAGTACTTGATCTGTATTGATTTACGGTGATGTCACACGATGTAGGTGTTTGAGTCAATTAATGTGTTACATATTGGTGCATGGCTCGCGGGCTCATTGCTAGTTGTATTATTGTGACAAGAAAAAAAGAATGATAAATATGCATGCCAATCAAAAAGGATCATAGATGGTTCTAGTATGGAGAGTATGTTGATCATAGAGCAAAGAATTATATACCAAAAATCCAACAAAATGGGAGAAGAACGCATCTATTTGAGTTAAATGCTTGTTATATAAATGATGGATGATGGATATTAAATGTAAAGAATGGATAGCACGATCGCATGTTTCCTACTGGGCTGTGTTAATTGGACATCCGTATGTGGTAAGACTAAAAGGTCGAGAAGTTAAGACTGTTGAAACAATAACAATTAGCGGTGTAAACCACGAAATATCCTAACTGCTATTGCAGTTGACAACCTGGACAACCTGTCAATCATAAGAAATGTGTACAATGGAACAACGAAACTTAAACTACAATATGAAAGGTAGATCGATCATACAACAATTTATGAAATTGGCTGGCAGTCATCATTATTCCATGAAACACAGAGTTAACTGTACAACCAATGAAGTTTTTGATTTATTCTTCAGTCATCCTAGGTGTTGTTCTTGCATGGTTTTTTCATCAAATATTGTTCTTGGATTCCACATTTAAAACAAATTGATACAAATTACCTTTTTCATATAGTGTCGCAAACATCAACGAGGGCTTCTTTTATCGTATTACACTAGTCTTTATAAGTCACAAGACAAATGGATCTTACATTTAGGTGCTTGAATGTGTATGAAAGTGTTATAGAGAAAAAAATTGCAGGTGTTATCACAATAGATATCGAACAGCTCTTATAAATGCATTGGCTACCGCATTTCCAATGGCATGTCATATTCTTTATGCATGACATATTTCAAAAAATGTTCGACCTAATTGCAAATCCAATTTTATAAGAAAGAAACGTGTGTTGATTGGCAATAAAGAGGCAGTGCAATAGGACGAAGAAGGAAAAAAGGAGTATGAGCTTTTTTGAAATTGTTGGATAAATGTGATAAACTCATTGTTTGAAGAAGAGTGCCATTGGAACTTAAACTCGTTCATGATGTGTGACTTGGAAAAATCCATCACGTATGTCTTGAAAAATTGGTTATATAAATATAAAGATGTAATGACCCGCATTCGCAGAGCGTATTATAATTAATTTATTTAATTATATAAATAGTGATATAGTGAATTAAATGGTCGTGGAATTAAATAATGGTGAATGTTTAATTAAAATAATAAATTAAATAATATATTTAATTCTGAAATAATCAAAATTGGCTGAAATGGCGATATGGTGTGAACTGGATCATCTGTGGTATTTAATTCAGCTTGGAATTGAATTTGAATAACGAATATATTATATAAACGACAGTTTGAACGTATAATTAGAATATGATTAAATTCGAGCTCGAAACGACGCTGTAGTTCGCTATTTGGCGATTCAAACTTCAACTGGATATACAGGGTCCGTTTTAAATCGGATTTCTGTGAAACAAGAAATGTACGGAGCTGGTGAAGTATATCTTTCTAATGGAAGAGAAAAATCTAGATTTCGTCGTATAGATTTTGAGTTATGTCCAAATCAAATATTCAGGAAAGCAGCGGCATATTCATTTATGGCCAGAACGGTTATTTAAATATATTTAAATACCGGATTCGAATTTGGACAAGGTTCTTTTGAGACGTAGTGATAATTTAATTTTTAGAATTTTACTGTAATTTTTAATTAATTAAATAAGCAACTTTTTATTTGAAGTATTGGGCACCCTGTATCGACATTTCGGGGTTTCAAAATAGGAGTCAACCTACCGATATTATTATATTTCTGGAGTCGGGACACCTCGCTCATCACAATGGTATTTTTATATTTGTCCATAGCAGTCTGTAAATGAACGGAATTTGCATGTAGCGGAGTACGCTAAACCTTTTAAACTTGAACGAGACATACTAAAGTCTAACATCCAACCAACTACCAAATACTAGGTCAATATGAATGCCACGCTTTGTTTTCTCAGCCACCTCAAACGAAAGAGGAAAAAACGTGGAAGACTCTAATTCAAGCAAACTAAAATCAAATCCTATAAATACCAGGACCTCCTAACCTAATTTACTTCTTCTGGTAGTCAACCGAATTGATGCCGCCAGTCTATTCTCTTCACAGAAAATTTCCGACCTTCTAAAATTAGAACAATGCAAATAAAATCCAATAAAAATCGTAAAAATAAGAGAGTGAGTTCATTGGATTTCTGGCAAGAAGTATTACATACTGCGTGGAGATTGAAGGGTTCGATCACCCTTTTTGTCCGCTGGTTTCGATACAGCGTTGGCTAGGTTCAAACAAATTGGCGATTTGAGGCTTCAATTCTCGATTTGGTGGTTAGATGTGGACTCAGAAGGTGAAACCGCACTCGTAGGGAGTACTTTAATGGAGCTCGATCACCTAAAGGTGTCGCAACCTGTAGCCGTTCAACAGGAGGAGACCGATCGGATTTGTGTGGCAGGGTGCGAGTTAGTTGTTTATGGTATAAGTGGAAGCGGATTTTAAAGAGGAGAATTTCGATGGTTTTATTTGGGATTTTACAAATGAATCAATGAAATGAGGGAGCTCAAAACTTGCGTATGGCTTAGGACAATTTCCTGGAAGCGTGATGGTGTACTCAGGGAAGAAGAAGATCGGTTGGGCTTTAAGGGTACGGTGGATTCAGTGAATGGGCTGAAGGAATTAAGGTTGAGGCCCAATAACGATATATGTTTGAATCTAAACTATTTTATTTTTGTCTAACTTTGAAAATACATAACTTGTTCATACGTGATCGAAACTCAGCGAAACAAGATCCGTCGGGATCGTATGGACGGTGGCTACACGATGAAACTGACTGGGAGTCCATTGGAGCTCGTTTGAATTTACGGCAAATTAAATTTTTTTGATTCAAATCAAACAAACAGTTTATCGTTCTTTAACGATGAACTGCAAAAGTGAGTAAATCTCACTAACTCTGAACAGTTTATAATTTCATGTTGTATTTTTAGAACTGTTAAATATTGGTTGATTGACTGTGTGTTGACTGTTTGATTGAACTGCTAGTCAGTTAGTTGAATTTCTATATTGATTCTGTTTAACAGAATATATCATATGGAACTGAACGTGATGTTGATTTTATTGTGTAACATCTGTGGATGCAGGGAAACAGGTTGGAGGAATCCGACTGGATTCCTCAACAGTTATTTTATTGTTTTTCATATATTGTGATATATGATGTGGTTTATAATCTGTGGTTGATTATATGTGTTTGGACAATATTGGTCATCGTGATTTGATGTGTTAAGTACCATAAAATATCGGAATGGGAAAAGGAGATCTTCAAAGTGATATTGAAAACAGAATATGTATAAATTGGAACATTTATAAATAAGAAATATTTGTAAATTGGAATAATTATAAAGTGAATTATTTATTTAGGATAAATAAATAAGATGTTATAAAATGGACTATTTACTTAGAAAATAAATAGGAGATAATAAGTGAGATATTTATTTGTTAAATAAATAGGATAAGATAATGGATTTATTTATTTGTTAAATAAATAGAATAAGGAAAGGACATATTTATTTGTTAAATAAATAGGGTTATTAAAGGAAACATTTAGAATAAATAAATAGGATATTAAACGGATTATTTATTTAGGAAATGAATATGTTATGATAAAGGGATATTGACTTAGAAATTGAATAAGTTATAAAAGAGATGTTAAGTAAAATAAATGGAATAAAGGATTTTCTATTTTGAAAATAAATAGAAGAGTTAATCGAATCAAGTTAATCGAACAGAGTAAATCAAATAGAGTTAAGAAAAATTAGAAACCGACTAGAGATTAGTAAATTGAATGGTTTTCTAAGTGTCGATCTGATGTTGGTTTCGGCCTTCGGGGTTTATACTTAGAGAATTGTGATCCTACTAGTTTACAGTCAGGGACTGATAGTTGTGAAATGATAGTGATATGTAAATAAACAATGGGAATGTTTTCCAGTGTTAATAACATATACTTTCTAAACATAGAAAATAAGGAAATGTAAATATATATATGTATGTATATATATATGTTAAATGATGATTGATCGATATAATTTCCATCCGGAAATAATATCGTTGTTTGCACACCTGTTTTTCTTTGATGGTTAAATCACAGACTATCGAAGTTTTGACCATTTTAACGTTGTTAATATGGAGAGACCGATTGGATTATTATCCAAAGAACCACTCTGTATTGGCATAAGCGTTGCGAATCATATATGCCAAAGATAATTGAAGACGGAGTAAAGTGCAAGGGCTATTGTATAAGTCTTAGATAACAGTGCCTAAGATGGATGTACTGAATAGTGCCTTCGGTTCATCATGTTCCTGGATGACTTGTATGGAAGAATGTCTGACAGAGTATTTCCAGAAAGGTCATGTACATTGATTTCTTCAACCGTACCAAGAGTGGAAGCGGAGAAGGAAACTTCTTTTAGCTGATACGTAATGTATGGTTGTAGACGTCAATTAGTGATTTTCGATGGATCTGACAATGTGGCATTCGAAGTGAATCTGATGTGATGATGAAGCGTAACCTCAAGCCTCATCAAATCGGTAAATGACAGAAATCGGCAGGCAGCATGGCTAAGTAGGTCGCTCCGAAGTAGGGTGTATAATCACCTGATCTAGAGTTTCATTTACTTCTAAAAATTTATTGTTGATGTTGTCCCATTCGGGAAACGATTGCTGATCCCAACCGTTGGTGATATACATTCGATACACTCAACCGAAATGAGTGGTCGGTCATGTGTGGCCGGGTTGCAAGATGTTCTTGTTGAATCCAGTGTATTCCTTTCTAGAGGTACACTAGCGAAAGGTGGTTCCATACCTTATCATAGTTGGAAATCCATTGCCCAATACGTGCTTGCGGTTTTGATTGTATACTATATATATAGAACGTGAGATGAAAGCGTTTCTGCTAGATGATTATTATATTGTGGTTGATAGACATTATTATAATATCAAAAGGGTTTTTGATATAAAGATAATTTGGATTCTCATAAGGGAAAAACCCGTTCCGTTATACGGCGTGGTCATATGAGATATCAATTACTTGTTCAAACTGTTTTACTCATACCAGTCCCATGACTGACCCGGAGTTTATTTTGTTTTGTTTTCCATAAACTCTTGGATGCCCAATTTTGTACGGGTAGTCAATTAGTCAGGATTTACAGATATACTGGAAGAGCTTGGAGCAGGAGGCTTCAGGATTATATAGCTATAGTTATTTCTGATGTGTTGTAAGTGTTGTACTTTGATAATGATGTATATTCAAGTATAGATGTATATTTCAAGTTATGTTATATATATATATTATATGTTATTCGTTCCGCTGTGAGGTTCGTGTTACTCTGATGTTGTGTTCTTCTTCTTCTTCTTCTATTCTAAGTTTCTATCTTATCTTTCCTCACCCTCTAATTTCTTTCATTAATGACCGGTATTTTCGATCCTTGGATGTTCGATATGTGTTGTATATCGGATAACCAAGATCGTCAAAAACCCGGGTCATTACAGTTGGTGTCAGAGCTTAAGTTAAGTGAATTACCTTGGCTCTGTGGCGTGACTCGGTAGAGATAGGGTTAGTAATACCCTAGATTGAGTATGAGTGTATATATACGAGTGAACGTATTTGTTATTGATATAAAAATTTGTTTTATATTGTGGAGATTTATTGGTTGAGTTGTTTATGGGTTCTGATCGATCAGTTTGATCCACTGTATCGGTAGGAGTTTATAAACACTCGAATACGATAGGTCGTTACGATATTTTTTGAAAAAAGGGGTAAATTAAAATAAATTTATCCAAGGTATATCTTGGTATAGAGAAGATATATATATCAAAATTATAATATAATGGATATATTGGTTGTTATTATAATTGAGTAAGATTATAAATTAAATGGTTATGTAAATAACCAATCAGAATTCATATAAGTGAAATACGTGAAATCAGATGAGTTGAATCTAAAATTTCAAACCAGAAATTGAGTTAAAACTCTGGAGAATTGGATAAGTGTTTGTAAATGAATTTGGATTAAAAATAAGGAAAATTTAAGATCTTGGGAGATTTTAAATTGTTTTACAAGCAGTGTGAATTATATTTTGAAATGAATTTCAAAGTGGAAATGTTTAGAAATGGTTTATAGTATTGAACTCACTTCGATCGCTGGAAAATAGATTCTGATGATGACAGCTGCATCATCAGTATTCATTTTCGAGTTGTAAGTGACGAATTACTACCAGAGATACTGTTTTGAATTTGTTTTGGGAAAGACAAGTTGTGTTGAATTTCAAAATGGGATTTATAATATAGAATTTGATATATAGAATTTGAATAATAGAATTTGAATAATAGAAGTGAAATAGATTTGAATAATAGAAGTGGTATAAAATTTGAATAGAAATTGAATAGAATTAACTAAGTCGAAGAGGAATTAGTTAATCGAGTTTTGAATTTGAAGTTGAACTTTGAAAGGTGAATTGGATTTGTAAATGGATATTCGAAATCGAATATAGAACTTAAATTTGAAATTTGGATTCAAATTAGTTAATAAACAAGTTAAAATATATTTGAACATGTCATGTTCAAATATAAAAGTGAAATAGACTAAAGAGAAAATTAACAAATTAATTGACGAATTGAGTTAAAACGATCAGGTATAGTTAAAATAGATTGGGCAGGTATAAATATACATGAGATAGGTATGGATAAGGTATGAAGGTATATAAATAGAATGCTCGACGAAAAGGTATGTATTTAATTCATATATGAGATTTTATGCGCCGTATCGGCTAGCCGCTTGGCGTTTCCTTTTTCTTTTGGATTGGTGAGGGCCATGGGAGGCTATTTGAAATATCCCGATGCTCCTGGTATAGAGGAGGTTATGGCGAATTTTTCCGGGAATTTAAGGAGTCAGAATATTTTTAAGATAATCTGATAGTTAGAAATCAACGTATCGATATATATATATATAGAAGTCGATAAGGAAACGAACTTAGAAATATAATAGTAAAATCAAAAAGGAAGACTAAGAATAAAATATAGTAAGAATAGAAAGAGGAAGCGTATACGTGTTTAAAAGTGAATAAGTAGTTGTATGGTATTGATTATTCGAGTAAGTAGTCATATCTGTTTTGACGTTATAAATGTTATTCAGTCAAGGTCTGAGAGGTAGTTATACCCCCAACTTGATTGACTCCATTATTAACAAATAAATAGTAAGATTTCAGGCTCGAAGATCAATGTTGAATAAGAGTTAGTTGAATATAGTATTTGGGTTGTCGTAACGATGTTTTACACAAAATCCGTTTTAACCCAAATAAGTGTAAGCTTGGAAATATAATAAAGAATATTTCCTAAGTATAGAAATAAACGAGATCGGAAAAGAGATAAGTAATTGGAATATTTTCCAATTATAAATAGCATATATTTTCTAAAGTTCAGAAAATAAAGGAAGGCGATATTCGGAAATGTTTTCCAAATAACATAAAAGGCCAATATGGTTATTGAAAATATTTGGTTAACAAATATTGATAAAGAAATAGAGAAGTGATTTAACTAATGGAATATTAATTAAGGGCTCAGTGACAAGTTCAAAAGGAAAATTTGATTTTTGAAAAGAGTAAACTGTTTGAAAACTCCCAGGGAAAGACTGTTTGAATTAAAAACAAATTTAACAGAAATTTGTGAAAGCAAAATTGAATTAAAGTAAAGCCAGTAAAGTGGTAACTAAGATTGAATTAGAATAATATCAAGACAAATTGCATTGTGAGATTCAAATTTTGAGTGTAATGTGATAATCAAGTTAAGAGTTGGGAATCGAGAAGAAACCCGAGTTGAAATGATATTTGGCTCGGGTATAAGCGAATGGTGGCGTTGTAGATAAAAACAGATTGGAATTTGATTGGGATGACCCTTGTATCCGCTGAATTGATAACAGGTGGAAAGGATATAATGATATGCCGACAAAAGGTACAAGTTTATGTTTCTATTGGATATAAGATTTATGAGCCGAATTGGCAAGCCGATTGGCTATTTGATTTTCTTTTGGGTTGGAGAAGGCCCAGAGAGGCGAGTTGGAGTTTGATCTATTGACCAGTACAAAGGAGGTGCTGGCGAAATTTTTCAAAAAGTTAAGGTGTTAGAAAATTTTCAGGATTTTTGAAAATTTTCGTTAATAAGAATTAATTAATAATTTAATTGAAATCAAATTGGTTCAGTTGAAACTGAAGTTAAGAAGTGAACAAATATGTTCTAACCAGTCGATATGGTCGTTCTCTACCTTAGCAATTTCGAGGACGAAATTATTTTAAGTGGGAAAGATTGTAATGACCCGCATTCGCAAAGGGTATTATAATTAATTTATTTAATTATATAAATAGTGATATAGTGAATTAAATGGTCGTGGAATTAAATAATGGTGAATGCTTAATTAAAATAATAAATTAAATAATATATTTAATTCTGAAATAATCAAAATTGGCTGAAATGGCGATACGGTGTGAACTGGATCATTTGTGATATTTAATTCAGCTTGGAATAGAATTTGAATAACGAATATGTTATATAAACGACAGTTTGAACGTATAATTAGAATATAATTAAATTCGAGCTCGAAACGACGCTGTAGTTCGCTATTTGGCGATTCGAACTTCAACTGGATATACAGGGTCCGTTTTAAATCGGATTTCTGTGAAACAAGAAACGTACGGAGTTGGTGAAGTATATCTTTCTAATGGAAGAGAAAAATCTGGATTTCGTCGTATAGATTTTGAGTTATGTCCAAATCAAATATTCAGGAAAGCAGCGGCATATTCATTTATGGCCAGAACGGTTATTTAAATATATTTAAATACCGGATTCGAATTTGGACAAGGTTCTTTTGAGATGTAATGATAATTTAATTTTTAGAATTTTATTGTAATTTTTAATTAATTAAATAAGCAACTTTTTATTCGGAGTATTGGGCACCCTGTATCGACATTTCGGGGTTTCAAAATAGGAGTCAACCTACCGATATTATTATATTTCTGGAGTCGGGACACCTCGCTCATCACAATGGTATTTTTATATCTGTCCATAGCAGTCTGTAAATGAATGGAATTTGCGTGTAGCGGAGTACGCTAAACCTTTTAAACTTAAACGAAACATACTAAAGTCTAACATCCAACCAACTACCAAATACTTGGTCAATATGAATGCCACGCTTTGTTTTCTCAGCCACCTTAAACGAAAGAGGAAAAAACGTGGAAGACTCTAATTCAAGCAAACTAAAATCAAATCCTATAAATACCAGGACCTCCTAACCTAATTTACTTCTTCTGGTAGTCAACCGAATTGATGCCGCCAGTCTATTCTCTTCACAGAAAATTTCCGGCCTTCTAAAATTAGAACAATGCAAATAAAATCCAATAAAAATCGTAAAAATAAGAGAGTGAGTTCATTGGATTTCTAGCAAGAAGTATTACATACTGCGTGGAGATTGAAGGGTTCGATCACCCTTTTTGTCCGCTGGTTTCGATACAGCGTTGGCTAGGTTCAAACAAATTGGCGATTTGAGGCTTCTATTCTTGATTTGGTGGTTAGATGTGGACTCAGAAGGTGAAACCTCACTCGTAGGGAGTACTTTAATGGAGCTCGATCACCTAAAGGTGTCGCAACCAGTAGCCGTTCAACAGGAGGAGACCGATCGGATTTGTGTGGCAGGGTGCGAGTTAGTTGTTTCTGGTATAAGTGGAAGCGGATTTTAAAGAGGAGAATTTCGGTGGTTTTTATTTGGGATTTTACAAATGAAACGATGAAATGAGGGAGCTCAAAACTTGCGTATGGCTTAGGACAATTTCCTGGAAGCGTGATGGTGTACTCAAGGAAGAAGAAGATCAGTTGGGCTTTAAGGGTGCGGTGAATTCAGTGAATGGGGTGAAGGAATTAAGGTTGAGGCCCAATAACGATATATGTTTGAATCTAAACTATTTTATTTCTGTCCAACTTTGAAAATACATAACTTGTTCATACGTGATCGAAACTCAGCGAAACAAGATCCGTCGGGATCGTATGGACGGTGGCTACACGATGAAACTGACTGGGAGTCCATTGGAGCTCGTTTGAATTTACGGCGAATTAAATTGTTTGATTCAAATCAAACAAACAGTTTATCGTTCTTTAACGATGAACTGCAAAAGTGAGTAAATCTCACTAACTCTGAACAGTTTATAATTTCATGTTGTATTTTTCGGACTGTTAAATATTGGCTGATTGACTGTGTGTTGACTGTTTGATTGAACTGCTAATCAGTTTGTTGAATTTCTATATTTATTCTGTTTAACAGAATATATCATATGGAACTGAACGTGATGTTGATTTTATTGTGTAACATCTGTGGATGCAGGGAAACAGGTTGGAGGAATCCGACTGGATTCCTCAACAGTTATTTTATTGTTTTTCATATATTGTGATATATGATGTGGTTTATAATCTGTGGTTGATTATATGTGTTTGGACAATATTGGTCATCGTGATTTGATGTGTTAAGTACCATAAAATATCGGAATGGGAAAAGGAGATCTTCAAAGTGATATTGAAAACAGAATATGTATAAATTGGAACATTTATAAATAAGAAATATTTATAAATTGGAATAATTATAAAGTGAATTATTTATTTAGGATAAATAAATAAGATGTTATAAAATGGACTATTTACTTAGAAAATAAATAGGAGATAATAAGTGAGATATTTATTTGTTAAATAAATAGGATAAGATAATGGATTTATTTATTTGTTAAATAAATAGAATAAGGAAAGGACATATTTATTTGTTAAATAAATAGGGTTATTAAAGGAAACATTTAGAATAAATAAATAGGATATTAAACGGATTATTTATTTAGGAAATGAATATGTTATGATAAAGGGATATTGACTTAGAAATTGAATAAGTTATAAAAGAGATGTTAAGTAAAATAAATGGAATAAAGGATTTTCTATTTTGAAAATAAATAGAAGAGTTAATCGAATCAAGTTAATCGAACAGAGTAAATCAAATAGAGTTATGAAAAATTAGAAACCGACTAGAGATTAGTAAATTGAATGGTTTTCTAAGTGTCGATCTGATGTTGGTTTCGGCCTTCGGGGTTTATACTTAGAGAATTGTGCTCCTACTAGTTTACAGTCAGGGACTGATAGTTGTGAAATGATAGTGATATGTAAATAAACAATGGGAATGTTTTCCAGTGTTAATAACATATACTTTCTAAACATAGAAAATAAGGAAATGTAAATATATATATGTATGTATATATATATGTTAAATGATGATTGATCGATATAATTTCCATCCGGAAATAATATCGTTGTTTGCACACCTGTTTTTCTTTGATGGTTAAATCACAGACTATCGAAGTTTTGACCATTTTAACGTTATAACATGGAGAGACCGGTTGGATTATTATCCAAAGAAGCACTCTGTATTGGCATAAGCGTTGCGAATCATATATGCCAAAGATAATTGAAGACGGAGTAAAGTGCAAGGGCTATTGTATAAATCTTATATAACAGTGCCTAAGATGGATGTACTGAATAGTGCCTTCGGTTCATCCTGTTCCTGGATGACTTGTATGGATGAATGTCTGACAGAGTATTTCCAGAAAGGTCACGTACATTGATTTCTTCAACCGTACCAAGAGTGGAAGCGGAGAAGGAAACTTCTTTTAGCTGACACGTAATGTATGGTTGTAGACGTCAATTAGTGATTTTCGATGGATCTGATAATGTGGCATTCGAAGTGAACCTGATGTGATGATGAAGTGTAACCTCAAGCCTCATCAAATCGGTAAATGACAGAAATTGGGCAGGCAGCATGGCTAAGTCGGTTGCTCCTAAGTAGACTGTATAATCACCTGATCTAGAGTTTCATTTACTTCTAAAAATCTATTGTTGATGCTATCCCATTCGGGAAACGGTTGCTGATCCCAATCGTTGGTGATATACATTCGATACACTCAAACGAAATGAGTGGTCATTCATGTGTGGCCGGGTTGCAAGATGTTCTTGTTGAATCCAGTGTATTCCTTTCTAGAGGTACACTAGCGAAAGGTGGTTCCATACCTTGTCATAGTTGGAAATCCATTACCCAATACGTGCTTGCGGTTTTGATTGTATACTATATATGTAGAACGTGAGATGAAAACGTTTCTGCTAGATGATTATTATATTGTGGTTGATAGACATTATTATAATATCAAAAGGGTTTTTGATATAAAGATAATTTGGATTCTTATAAGGGAAAAACCCGTTCCGTTATACGGCATGGTCTTATGAGATATCAATTACTTGTTCAAATTGTTTTAAACTGTTTTACTCATACCAGTCCCATGACTGACCCGAAGTTTATTTTGTTTTGTTTTCCCTAAACTCTTGAGTGCCCAATTTTGTATGGGCAGTCAAGTAGTCAGGATTTACAGATATACTGGAAGAGCTTGGAGCAGGAGGCTTCAGGATTATATAGCTATAGTTATTTCCGCTGTGTTTAAGTGCTGTACTTTGATAATGATGTATATTCAAGTACAGATGTATATTTCATGTTATGTTATATATATTATATGTTATTCGTTCCGCTGTGAAGTTCGTGTTACTCTGATGTTGTGTTCCTCTTCTTCTTCTATTCTAAGTTTCTATCTTATCTTTCCTCACCCTCTAATTTCTTTCATTAATGACCGGTATTTTCGATCCTTGGATGTTTGATATGTGTTGTATATCAGATAACCAAGATCGTCAAAAACCCGGGTCATTACAAAAGAGATGTTTGTATTACCATGGACCGGCAAAATTAAACATTTTGATAAACTGACGACCAACATAGTTGAAATTGCACATCACCGTTTGAAAACTTTATTTTGATTCAGATGTAGATAGTTCCGTGCATTGTTGGACTAATGCATATGTTTGTGCAAAGAACAAATTAGTTGCGAATAAACATTCATTCGAAATAAGTACATCTAGAACAATGCATTGTTTTCGAACTAAACGAATATTTAAAGAAATTTTGAGATATGTATCTCACAAAGCTCCAGATTTACTACTGTAAGAAATATCTACAATTTCAAATGTCGTCTTGAGTATATAGATTTATGGTTATGTTTTATGACGAATAAGTGGATTACTTTGTGCACATATGATGACTTTAGACATTCATGTTGTTACATTTCCCTTAGTGGTATAGACTCGTTTTTGAAGCAAATATCCTACACTCTTCCTACATTGCATTGTTTAACTCCTAATTTCTATGATGACCATGAAATTCAAGCTTTGAAAAGTAGGCATGACGAAGTTACCGATAACATAAGAGCTGAAAATACAAAGTGAAGAAACCAAGATTTTGGACCCTTTTGTGGTAACTATTAAGAAAGATGGACAATCTAATAAAGATAAGTCAACTAAACGAAATCATTCCTATTTTGAACATATTGAAGCATCATTGTTTTGTAACTCATACCTCACTCATGTTTGTTCTTATAGAACCAGAAGTGCCAAGAAAAAAGTAAGTGAAAAAAACGAAGTTGATTAGTATTACCTATTAAAAATGTCAGAATGTGTGCAACTACGTATAGCTGGTTTGGAAGATATGACTAAATATAATAATTGTGGGTATTGAGCTATCGTAAATAAATTGAGTTTTCACAATTGAAGACCTGATAATTCTTGTAAGTGTGTATGCGAGCCTGTGATTAACAGTTGACCACTACACTATGAAATGTATACAACAATGCAGATTTACTCTGGCTACAAAGGTTTGAAAATTATGGACGAATGCTATTGTGTCTCACAAATGGATGCAGATGCCCGAATTGAGTTTTGTTATTGCTAAAATATGTGGTATTGTTGTTGCTTTGCTAAGCGAACATATGAGTTATATGTTTATACTCACAACTGTCTGTGCGATCTTGTTAAACCAAAATAGAATAGTGGTTATGAGCTATGTCGACAGCTCACATTTTGTTAGTGTTAAACTCCGTCCAAACTTTTCTTTGTCCTTTATTCCCCAATCACGTATTTTCGAAAATTTAATAACATTTATGTAGAGGATTGGGTCAAACCATATGTTGAATTAATGAGTAAGCACTTATCTATTGTAAAGTCCTATGACAATGAAGGAAATATAGTTAAAATATGATGATTCTGATAATGTCAATGTAGAACAATTATTGTCAACATCCATGAAAAAGTACTTAGGTATCCTTTGATTTTGTTAATATCAACATAGAACTTGTCATTTATACAGTTTGATATTGCTAGTGTCAATTTAGATATTGTTGTTCTATATTTGATGTTGTTGCTGCTAATAACATATTGGTACGATATTGTTATACCACTCCTTGTACTGTACTGTTGTTCGGTATTGTTAGCATCAACTTTGTTAAAGCAGTTGTTGCTCTAAAATTTGATTTTGTTAGTTATCTATATTGTCGATATTTTGTTAGTTTTTATATTGGTAGCATTAATAATTTGTCAGAAAATAAGTAGGTTACTTGATACAGACGAACAACAACTGCTATGGTTAACATCAAAACAGACAATGTAAATTGATTACTTGGGATAATATATATCAATTAAAAATATTCGAACAATGTATTAGACACTTACTGTAACGGCCGTGGATTTTCGACCCAGAAAATCAACATAAATATACTTTCAATTTCTCGAGCATCGAAAATACCGGGACATTAATAGAAAGAATTTAGAGGATGAGATAGAAAAGATAGAACTAATAGAATAGAAAAAGAAGAATACAACTGAACAAAATCAGAGTAAACACGAAACTCACAGCGGAATGAATAAATTGTATTATAACATAACTTTGAAATACAATTTCTTAATCTGTACTTACATATCATATCAGAGTATAATTCATGTACATCACAGCGGAAATAATCTCTAACTAATTAATGGTGAAGCCTTCTGTTTCCAGCTCCTCCAAGTGAATCTGTAAAAGCCTGAAACACTTGACAGCCCGAACAAATTTGGGTACCCAAGAGTTTAGGGAAAACACAAACAAATAAACTCTGGGTCAGTCATGGGACTTGTGTGAGTAAATTCCAACCATACTGTTTAACTTTGAAAATCCTTTTCAAAACAAGAAAATAATAGTAAGACCAGCCCACACATAAACATGGACGGTTTTTACCTTACTATTATTCAACATATTTTTATATCAAACTTCATTGATATTATACTAATGTCTAATCAAATAAATATCCAAGTAGCAGAACGCTTGCATCTCACGTTCCACATATATATAGTATAAAATCATAAACGCAGGGCACTTATTGAAGATTGGATTTCAACAGACAATGTATGGGAGCACCTTCCGAACAGTGTACTCAAGAAGGGATACACTCAGGGTTCAACAAGAACGTCTTGCAACCCGGCCACACATGACCGCTCACTCATTTAGCTTGAGTGTCGCGAATATATTGCCACCACGGTTGTAGGCCATCCAACCGTCATCCGAAGATACAGAATCGAAAAGAAGTATAAATATGAATTTTCTCTAGATCGGTGACAATACACCCTACTTGGGGATGACCCAACTAGCCATGCTGCCTAGCCCAACTTTTGTTACTTCAGGTTGTGAGGCTAGAGGCTACGTCTATCTTCAGAACATCTGATCATCATTCCTTTTGAATGTCACATCGTCAAATCCGTAATCACACATTGATTACACAAATGCACACTGGGTGTATAATAAAGAGAAGTTACCTTCTCCCCACCAACTTGGTATATTCGTTAAATCAACGGCATGACCGTTGGAAATACTCTGTCAGACACTCGTCCATACCAGTTGTCCTGGGACTGGACAAACAAAACACCATTCTAGAATTGGACGACCCTTGCATTTAACTCTGTCTTCAATTATCTTCAGCATATCTAATCACACGCTTATGCCTATACGGAGTGGTTTTCAGATAACATATCCAACCGGTCTCCCCGTATTGACAACAATGGTCAAACACTTAGATAGTCAGTTATTTAACTATCGAAGCAAAAATAACATCCATTTAAATGATCAACTAAACACACACAACCATGGTCACTTTTATTTAACATTCGTTTTATTATTCGAATTCGCATATCTTACCAGATATTTCTCAAATCCCATTTTAGATTTTTTACACTTCTTGGAATACATTTCTAGTTATTATAAACTCTCTTTCATGTTCTAGAAAAATATACGTTATCAACGTTCGAAATATTTCCATTAATTTCACATTCTTTATTTCTATACTTGGATAATCTACCCTATTTATATTGGAAAATATTTCCAATTTCCTTTTACCCTTTAATCGGCCCCACATTCACTTTTAAAACATTATTCACTTTGAAATGTGAATACCCTCCCTTATTATAGAAAATCTGAACACCTTTATCATATAACTCTTTATTCACGAAATAAATTCTCTTATCTCGTTTACCGAAATCTCTTTCATACTTTTTATATCCCTATTTCACTTTATAAACACTGTTTCTAAGTCAACTTCTTATCAAATCGATATCAAGTTTAAACTAAGTACTGACTCCTATCCTCTTTAACATTTATTTGTTTACAACTAAATGTTAATTATTCTATCAGATTATAATCCCTAAAAATAGTTTACTTTTAATACATTCGACATCGTTGAATTCTAGTTCCAAATCCTAACGGTTTAATTCTAATCATATTTCGAACATCGAAATGCTGTCATCGTTTTCTAACACGATTCTCCAATTTCTTTTTGGACAAACATCGTTATTTATTACTTTCAAATAAGTGGATTTCAACTAACTGTTTCATTTCCTAGGAAGTGCTGCCATATATAAAAATCACACTTAAGTTTGGTTAACAGCGTTAATTTATCGCTATAGTTCTAAACTAGCCATACGCTGTAATATTTCCCTTTATACTAATCTTGACATACAGTCACGCTTAAGCCTAATCAACAACGTTTATTTTATCGCTATAGTTCAAACTTGCAATATGCTGCTATATGCCACTTTATAACTAATCTCGACGTCTTTTTCCGTTACAAAAATCTTGACATCTCTTTCTGTTACAAAAATCTTGACATCTCTTTCCGTTACAAAAATCTTGACATATCTTTCCGTTACAAACTGATGTCGTTCCTCGATAATAGCGAAGCCGTTCAAGTTGGGGTATTCTATTTACCTCTCAGACCTTGACCGACAACGTTCTTACCTTAGAACAGATATAAGTCTGTATTCTAATCCCTTATTACTTATAATATTCATCAAATCGTATTTCCTTGTTTTATTTTGGAATATGGTTTCATAACATCATATTCATACTTTGAAATCTTCGTTGTTTATAATTATTTATTTTAAACATTAACTCTTTGCTTTAACTTCAATCCACAGTTTTATTTATAATTTCTTTACAAGGACCCATTTTATCTAATAATCATTTTTCAATTAAACAGTTGATTTAAATCAACTTCATTCCATCAGTAAACTCGTTAACTGATTTTAATTTCTTTTTAACATTAGATTAATATACTTAATCTAATAATATTTCTTATCTTTTTGCTTTAAACTAATTATCCAAGTTATCCACTCGTAGGATAATTATATCTTAATAACTTATTTAAATGTCAAACAATCGTCTGTATTTACTTTATAACACGAACTCTAAAATACTGATTTATAATAGAACTTCTATATAAAAATTTAAATCTTCTTTTTAATTATAAAAAAACATAATTTTTATAATTAACTCCGTTCATTTACCTGACGGTAAATTAACTCCTTAACAAAACGAGGTTTTTACAGTCGACTGTTATCACTTTCTAAATTGATATCGTTTATTGATTTATTGAAACAGATGTTGAATTTCCGTTCAACATCAATAATTCACACGGGGTTCTAAATGTAATTCGGGTTCAAACAGTGCATACAAAACAAACAGTACATATAAATATCGAGGAATCCGGTCGGATTCCTCCAGCCGGTTTCCTCCACCCACAGATGTTACTCATCACAATTTACACTAACTCTATACTAGGGAATATTTTAATCGATGGAAGTAATGTCCAACCGACGATGTAAACATATGCAAGGGTATATATATTTCAACTAATTTTAATTGTAATCTACCTATACGACCATCACACAGCATTTAACCAATATTTAAAATATTTTAAAATAGATCAGATCAGTGAATTTGCTCACCTTGGCGTGTTAACCGTTTAATAACGATTTGCGTCCATCGATGAAACCAGAAGTGCAATTCTGCCAATGCTACATTCCCGTTCGCTCTCTACCATGCATTGAAACCGCCTTGTATAGACAACACGCTCCTTTCCTGTCCAATATACCACGTTCCATTTTGCCAAAGCATTTATGTCCGTCCAGCGTTTAACTCCCCGCTACCCCAATGGCAAACAACCGGACCACTCGACTTTGTCAACGCAGTTCCTCCCCGTTTTCAGACAGCGTGCCAATTCTCCGTACACACCATGAAACAAATACACAGTCTCTCCTTCACCTTGCAAACGTCCCCTCAACTGATCAATACTCACATCCTCCTCAGTCGCCTTGTATTGCTTCCACGAACCCATCACTAATCTTGCCACTTCATGATTAAATCACCATAGCAAATCTCCTTTCCGAGCTCTCTGATTACATGCTAAAAGTATAACAGCCGCTCCCCTCTATCAGATTGCGTCTCCAAGCTCCTGTCGTGCAAGTCACGAACACAAATACTAACCCATTTGCCATGCACCGATATGATGCGTGAAAACACACCCCTTTTCAGATGGAACGCAAGTTCCCGTGAACCACCATGCATGCAAACAAAACTTGAAACATGCTCCTCCTCCATCCAATAATGCCACTCCAGTATTTTACATTTCCATACTCACGTATAACACCATGTAACACACTCCATTCACGTCACAAGCATCAGTCCTTCTCCCATACTACTTCCAGATTTCACGCACAAGAACTGATCCGCTCCCTCCACACTTCAAATATATTTATATATATATTTTATTGTAAATAATCAACATCATAGTGTATATTTCTGTTCATTTAAACCCTCATGCCTGCGCATGTACCTTTGTTTTCCACCGTGCCATTTGTCAGCACTCCCCTTCCTCACGTCCATGATTCAATAAGTAAAGTATACCTTTGCCATTCGCCCTTCTTGCTGTGAACACGCGCATGCATGAGGCCTCCCATATGCGAACTGTATTGCCAACACCTTTACACAAACTCCACTACTTCTTCCATCACATCCATGAAACCACTTCATGATGCACGTTCTTGCTACAGCTTGCGCCCCTCAATTTGTTGGATCCCATGCATTAAATCTAACGCCAATACATGAACGAACGAGTGAATATCCTCAATATTTAGCATCCAACTCCCTGCGCCAGCTCAACATGAAGGCCAGGTCTTGAGTCCTCCTGAATACTCCACTCATCCCTAAGTACCTCGCACGCACTACACCGTCCTTTCGATGAACAGAAAGGGTATTAAACCGCCTGGAGCCTTAACGTTAAAAGGAGGATGCCCCATTTTGTATTTGATTTCCCGAGGAGAAAGGTTGAAGAGCCAGTTTTTTTATATAGGCAACATTCCTTAAGCGTTAAGTATTGGTAGGGCGTGCTTTTTCTCCTTAGCAGCATGGGTCTTCGTACTATGTAGGGTAGATTAGCAGTGAGGTTTTCCATGTTCAGCCTATAGTGTATGGGTGTAATTTGTATATAGGTTAGGTACTTTGGTTTTATTTTATTTATTAGTTACCTTAGGGGTTAAGTTTCCTTATTTTAATATATGTTGGACGCGCTATGATGGAGACAACACAGTTTGTAATAAATGAAAGAAAACAAGACAATAGATTGTAGGAGGGTATGTCTAAAAGTAGGAACACTATTTGTTTACCTTAGTTTCTATAATTACACTTACATACGGACAGAAGTAAGTGTACAGTCGTGCTCAATGAGGTGTCACGATCCCAAAAATATAATAATACCAGTAGATTGACTCATATTTTGAAATCCCGAAATACCGATACAGGGTACACAATACTCCAAATAAAAAGTTGTTTATTTAATTAAATAAAAATTACAGTAAAATTCTAAAAATTAAATTATCGTTGTGCCTCAAAAGAACCATGCCCCGATTTGCAACCGTTCTCAAGTTATATTCAAATAACTGTTACGGTCGATATATGATTTCATAGCGACTTTCTGAATATTTGATTTGGACATATCTTGCAATCTACACGACGAAATCTTGGTTTTTCACTTTCGTTAGAAAAATACAGTTCAACAGATTCCAACGCTTCTTGTTTCGAAGGAATCCGATTTAAAACGAGTTCTCTACACTCAGTTGAAGTTTAGAACGTTAAGTTACGAACTGCCGCGATATTACGGGCTCGATTATATTTCATATATATTTTTATACGTTTAACTTCGTTTTATATAATTCCATTTATATTTCGAATTCAATATTTAAACTGTTTTAAATATTCAAATACGAACCGACAAAAATGCTGGACGTTACAGTCCTTCCCCCTTAAAATAATTTCGTCCCCGAAATTGCTAAGATAGGGAAAATGCTACAATCTCTGTTATAAACAAGTTAAAAATCTCTTTTGGTTTACTTCATAATTTCAATTTCAACTGAACTGATTAATTCCAATTTAAAATATTAATTTCTTCTTATTACCGAATATTTTCGAAAATTCTGAAAATTTCCTAATAGTTTAAATTTTCGTAGAATTTTGCTAGCATCTCCTCTACACGGCTTATTCGGTGTTATTACCACTCTCCTCTTTGTGCCTTCTTCAATTCCTAAAGAAAATCAAACAGCCAAACGGCTTGCCTAACCCGACTCATAAAAATCTCATACTCGTATATAAACGTGTACCTTCTCTATTGGGCATTCAACTCTAACTCTGCCATCTGCTATCACTTTAACATATATCCAAGCATTCTTGGTTGATCTCCCACCAATCCATTCTCATACCATCCCTCCGCATTTTCTAAGCCAAATTCCTATTTCAACTCCAATTCCATTTACCGATTTATTTCTCAAATCAGTTATCTTCATCTCCAAATTCAAAATTCGATTCTTATTCTTCAAGAATCAATTCATTTTAATAACTTGAATCTCCAATATTCTTCTTTTACAATTTCCATTCTGGGTCGTTCCCAATTCAGTCCAATTTTGTTTATCTTAGTTTAAGTTCCACTTTTACCATTTTAACTCCATAAGTTAAATCTTTATTTCAGAATTCAAATTTCTGGGTTTTATTTCAAATCAGTTTGAAATCATATATAATTCAAAACATTTGAATTTTTAACAGCTTGTTTCCTCAAAAAAATTCAAAACAAAATTTTTGGTAGTAATCCGTCACTTAGAACCTTGAAAATGAACACCGATGATGTCCGGATCACCATCGGAATTTATTTTCCAGCCATCGAAGTGAGTTTAATACTATATTACCTTTCAAACCTTATTTTCACCACTTTTATTTGAAATTACTTCAAAATATCTTTCATAAGTGCTTGGAAAACGATTTTAAATCTCCCAGGATTTTAAAATTCCCATATATTTAATCCAAACATTATTTCCAACTCTTTTCCAAATTTCTAGAGTTTTATTTCAATTCTGGTTTTAAACTCAGATTTAGTTCATTTGAATTTGCATATTATACTTATATAACATTTCGATTGGTTATTTTATATAACCAACTCAACTATAAATCTTATTTGATCATAATAACGATCAACACTATCAATATATATTAGATAATTCCAATATATATGCTTTCTTTATATCAAAATATATTTTCGGGTAAAATTATTTTATTTACCCTCTTTTAAAACATACCGTGCCGAATTACTCTATTCAAGAGTTTAGAAACACCTATCGACACAGTTTGCATTACTGTTTCGACCAGAATTCATAAACCACTCGACTGACCAGTCAACACAATATAAAACGGTTTTTATATTAATTTACAAATACGCGCTCATATATATACACTCATACTCAATTTAGGGTATTACTAACCCCATCTCAATTGAGTTACGCCACAGAGCCAAGGTAATCACTTAACCTTCAGCTCTGATACCAACTGTAACGACCGCGGATTTTCGACCCAGAAAATCAACATAAATATACTGTCAATTTCTCGAGCATCGAAAATACCGGGACATTAATAGAAAGAATTTAGAGGATGAGATAGAAAAGATAGAACTAATAGAATAGAAAAAGAAGAATACAACTGAACAAAATCAGAGTAAACACGAAACTCACAGCGGAATGAATAAATTGTATTATAACATAACTTTGAAATACAATTTCTTAATCTGTACTTACATATTATATCAGAGTATAATTCATGTACATCACAGCGGAAATAATCTCTAACTAATTAATGGTGAAGCCTTCTGTTTCCAGCTCCTCCAAGTGAATCTGTAAAAGCCTGAAACACTTGACTGCCCGAACAAATTTGGGCACCCAAGAGTTTAGGGAAAACACAAACAAATAAACTCTGGATCAGTCATGGGACTGGTGTGAGTAAATTCCAACCATACTGTTTAACTTTGAAAATCCTTTTCAAAGCAAGAAAATAATAGTAAGACCAGCCCACACATAAACATGGACGGTTTTTACCTGACTATTATCCAACATATCTTTAAATCAAACTTCAGTGATATTATACTAATGTCTAATCAAATAAATATCCAAGTAGCAGAACGCTTGCATCTCACGTTCCACATATATATAGTATAAAATCATAAACGCAGGGCGCTTATTGGAGATTGGATTTCAACAGACAAGGTATGGGAGCACCTTCCGAACAATGTACTCTAGAGGGGATACACTCAGGGTTCAACAAGAACGTCTTGCAACCCAGCCACACATGACCGCTCACTCATTTAGCTTGAGTGTCGCGAATATATTGCCACCACGGTTGTAGGCCATCCAACCGTCATCCGAAGATACAGAATCGAAAAGAAGTATAAATATGAATTTTCTCAAGATCGGTGACAATACACCCTGCTTGGGGATGACCCAACTAGCTATGCTGCCTAGCCCAACTTTTGTTACTTCAGGTTGTGAGGCTAGAGGCTACGTCTATCTTCAGAACATCTGATCATCATTCCTTTTGAATGTCACATCGTCAAATCCGTAATCACACATTGATTACACAAATGCACACTGGGTGTAGAATAAAGAGAAGTTACCTTCTCCCCACCAACTTGGTATATTCGTAAAATCAACGGCATGACCGTTGGAAATACTCTGTCAGACACTCGTCCATACCAGTTGTCCTGGGACTGGGCAAACAAAACACCATTCTAGAATTGGACGACCCTTGCATTTAACTCCGTCTTCAATTATCTTCAGCATATCTAATCACACGCTTATGCCTATACGGAGTGGTTTTCAGATAACATATCCAATCGGTCTCCCCGTATTGACAACAATGGTCAAACACTTCGATAGTCGGTTATTTAACTATCGAAGCAAAAATAACATCCATTTAAATGATCAACTAAACACACACAACCATGGTCACTTTTATTTAACATTCGTTTTATTATTCGAATTCGCATATCTTACCAGATATTTCTCAAATCCCATTTTAGCCTTTTTACACTTCTTGGAAAACATTTCCAGTCATTATAAACTCTCTTTCATGTTCTAGAAAAATATACGTTATCAACGTTCGAAATATTTCCATTAATTTCACATTCTTTATTTCTATACTTGGATAATCTACCCTATTTATATTGGAAAATATTTCCAATTTCCTTTTACCCTTTAATCGGCCCCACATTCACTTTTAAAACATTATTCACTTTGAAATGTGAATACCCTCCCTTATTATAGAAAATCTGAACACCTTTATCATATAACTCTTTATTCACGAAATACTTTCCCTTATCTCGTTTACCGAAATCTCTTTCATACTTTTTATATCCCTATTTCACTTTATAAACACTGTTTCTAAGTCAACTTCTTATCAAATCGATATCAAGTTTAAACTAATTACTTACTCCTATCCTCTTTAACATTTATTTGTTTACAACTAAATGTTAATTATTCTATCAGATTATAATCCCTAAAAATAGTTTACTTTTAATACATTCGACATCGTCGAATTCTAGTTCCAAATCCTAACGGTTTAATTCTAATCATATTTCGAACATCGAAATGCTGTCATCGTTTTCTAACACGATTCTCCAATTTCTTTTTGGACAAACATCGTTATTTATTACTTTCGAGTAAGTGGATTTCAACTAACTGTTTCATTTCCTAGGAAGTGCTGCCATATATAAAAATCACGCTTAAGTTTGGTTAACAGCGTTAATTTATCGCTATAGTTCTAAACTAGCCATATGCTGTAATATTCCCCTTTATACTAATCTTGACATACAGTCACGCTTAAGCCTAATCAACAGCGTTTATTTTATCGCTATAGTTCAAACTTGCAATATGCTGCTATATGCCACTTTATAACTAATCTCGACGTCTTTTTCCGTTACAAAAATCTTGACATCTCTTTCTGTTACAAAAATCTTGACATCTCTTTCCGTTACAAAAATCTTGACATATCTTTCCGTTACAAACTGATGTCGTTCCTCGATAATAGCGAAGCCGTTCAAGTTGGGGTATTCTATTTACCTCTCAGACCTTGACCGACAATGTTCTTACCTTAGAACAGATATAAGTCTGTATTCTAATCCCTTATTACTTATAATATTCATCAAATCGTATTTCCTTGTTTTATTTTGGAATATGGTTTCATAACATCATATTCATACTTTGAAATCTTCGTTGTTTATAATTATTTATTTTAAACATTAACTCTTTGCTTTAACTTCAATCCACAGTTTTATTTATAATTTCTTTACAAGGACCCATTTTATCTAATAATCATTTTTCAATTAAACAGTTGATTCAAATCAACTTCATTCCATCAGTAAACTCGTTAACTGATTTTAATTTCTTTTTAACATTAGATTAATATACTTAATCTAATAATATTTCTTATCTTTTTGCTTTAAACTAATTATCCAAGTTATCCACTCGTAGGATAATTATATCTTAATAACTTATTTAAATGTCAAACAATCGTCTGTATTAACTTATAACACGAACTCTAAAATACTGATTTATAATAGAACTTCTATATAAAAATTTAAATCTTCTTTTTAATTATAAAAAATATAATTTTTATAATTAACTCCGTTCATTTACCTGACGGTAAATCAACTCCTTAACAAAACGAGGGTTTTACAATCGACTGTTATCACTTTCTAAATTGATATCGTTTATTGATTTATTGAAACAGATGTTGAATTTCCGTTCAACATCAATAATTCACACGGGGTTTTAAATGTAATTCGGGTTCAAACAGTGCATACAAAACAAACAGTACATATAAATATCGAGGAATCCGGTCGGATTCCTCCAGCCGGTTTCCTCCACCCACAGATGTTAGTCATCACAATTTACACTAACTCTATACTAGGGAATATTTTAATCGATGGAATTAATGTCCAACCGACGATGTATACATATGCAAGGGTATATATATTTCGACTAATTTTAATTGTAATCTACCTATACGATCATCACACATCATTTAACCAATATTTAAAATATTTTAAAATAGATCAGAATAGTGAATTTGCTCATCTTGGCGTGTTAACCGTTTAATAACGATTTGCGTCCATCGATGAAACCAGACATTCAATTCTGCCAATGCTACATTCCCGTTCGCTCTCTACCGTGCATTGAAACCGCCTTGTATAGACAACATGCTCCTTTGCTGTCCAATATACCACGTTCCATTTTGCCAAAGCATTTCTGTCCGTCCAGCATTTAACTCCCCGCTACATCAACGGCAAACAACCGGACCACTCGACTTTGTCAATGCAGTTCCTCCCCGTTTTCAGACAGAGCGCCAATTCTTCGTACACACCATGAAACAAATACACAGTCTCTCCTTCACCTTGCAAACGTCCCCTCAAGTGATCAGTACTCACTTCCTCCTTAGTCGCCTTGTATTGCTTCCACGAACCCATCACTAATCTTGCCACTTCATGAATAAATCACCCCGGCAAATCTCCTTTCCGAGCTCTCTGATTACATGCTAAAAGTATAATAGCCACTCCCATCTATCAGATTGCGTCTCCAAGCTCCTGTCGTGCAACTCACGAACACCAATACTAACCCATTTGCCATGCACCGATATGATGCGTGAAAACACACCCCTTTTCAGATGGAACGCAA
The DNA here is from genome assembly GCA_030737875.1 of Allium sativum. Lineage (NCBI taxonomy): Eukaryota > Viridiplantae > Streptophyta > Magnoliopsida > Asparagales > Amaryllidaceae > Allium > Allium sativum. Next base: position 668,651,054 of record CM060909.1, on the reverse strand, counting down.
GTTCCCGTGAACCACCATGCATGCAAACAAAACTTGAAACATGCTCCTCCTCCATCCAATAATGCCACTCCAGTATTTTACATTTCCATACTCACGTATAACACCATGTAACACACTCCATTCACGTCACAAGCATCAGTCCTTCTCCCATACTACTTCCAGATTTCACGCACAAGAACTGATCCGCTCCCTCCACACTTCAAATATATTTATATATATATTTTATTGTAAATAATCAACATCATAGTGTATATTTCTGTTCATTTAAACCCTCATGCCTACGCAAGTACCTTTGTTTTCCACTGTTCCATTTGTCAGCACTCCCCTTCCTCACGTCCATGATTCAATAAGTAAAGTATACCTTTGCCATTCGCCCTTCTTGCTGTGAACACGCACATGCATGAGGCCTCCCATATGCGAACTGTATTGCCAGCACCTTTACACAAACTCCACTACTTCTTCCATCACATCCATGAAACCACTTCATGATGCACGTTCTTGCTACAGCTTGCGCCCCTCAATTTGTTGGATCCCATGCATTAAATCTAACGCCAATACATGAACGAACGAGTGAATATCCTCAATATTTAGCATCCAACTCCCTGCGCCAGCTCAACGTGAAGGCCAGATCTTGAGTCCTCCTGAATACTCCACTCATGCCTATGTACCTTGCACACACTACACCGTCCTTTCGATGAATAGAAAGGGTATTAAACCGCCTGGAGCTTCAACGTTAAAAGGAGGATGCCCCATTTTGTATTTGATTTCCCGAGGAGAAAGGTTGAAGAGCCAGTTTTTTTATATAGGCAACATTCCTTAAGCGTTAAGTATTGGTAGGGTGTGCTTTTTCTCCTTAGCAGCATGGGTCTTCGTACTATGTAGGGTAGATTAGCAGTGAGGTTTTCCATGTTCAGCCTATAGTGTATGGGTGTAATTTGTATATAGGTTAGGTACTTTGGTTTTATTTTATTTATTAGTTACCTTAGGGGTTAAGTGTCCTTATTTTAATATATGTTGGACGTGCTATGATGGAGACAACACAGTTTGTAATAAATGAAAGAAAACAAGACAATAGATTGTAGGAGGGTATGTCTAAAAGTAGGAACACTATTTGTTTACCTTAGTTTCTATAATTACACTTACGTACGGACAGAAGTAAGTGTACAGTCATGCTCAATGAGGTGTCACGATCCCAAAAATATAATAATACCGGTAGATTGACTCATATTTTGAAATCCCGAAATACCGATACAGGGTACACAATACTCCAAATAAAAAGTTGTTTATTTAATTAAATAAAAATTACAGTAAAATTCTAAAAATTAAATTATCGTTGTGCCTCAAAAGAACCTTGTCCCGATTTGCAACCGTTCTCAAGTTATATTCAAATAACCGTTACGGTCGATATATGATTTCATAGCGACTTTCTCAATATTTGATTTGGACATATCTTGCAATCTACACAACGAAATCTTGGTTTTTCACTTTCGTTAGAAAAGTACAGTTCAACAGATTCCAACGCTTCTTGTTTCGAAGGAATCTGATTTAAAACGAGTTCTCTACACTCAGTTGAAGTTCAGAACGTTAAATTACGAACTGCCGCGATATTACAGGCTCGATTATATTTAATATATTTTTTTATACGTTTAACTTCGTTTTATATAATTCCATTTATATTTCGAATTCAATATTTAAACTGTTTTAAATATTCAAATATGAACCGACAAAAATGCGGGATGTTACACTTACTTGATCGCTTAGAACAATGTATGGTACTGTTTTATATAACATATTAGACTTCTTGTGTTCAATAGTGTTTCAAACACAAATAGAAGTCTGTTTGGCAGAGTCTAGTCGTATAATCAATTGGAAAAAACCCACCATTTCCACAAGATTGCACCAAATTCGAAGATAAACTATCATATTATACATCCTAACTCGATTGTGGTCATTCGAAACTGTACTGTCAAGTTCCAAAAGATGTAAATCATTCAATGATGTAAAGTCATATGTTCCTAATAAATTTGACAACGACCCGCCTACCCGAAAATTTGGTCCAAACCTGATGATGAAACATCATTTTACACATCTTAGTTCAATGATCAAGTGTCGAAATTTGTATTGAGAGGTTCCAATGGTTCAAATGTATACATTCGATGGTTGAACATCGTCTGTTCATGAAAAGTTTGGCAAAGGCCGATCATTCTTGAAAGTTTAGACCGAATCTGATAAACAAATGTCATTTTAGGCATCTTAATTCGGCAACGAAGCGTCGAATTTGTATTGCCAAGTTCCAAAGGTTTGAATATAAATATCCGACAGTGGAGCATCGTCTGGTCTTGCTTACTTCAGAAACATGCCACTGTTCCCTAAAGTATTGCTTAACTGGGTAGAAACGGGTCGATTTTATCTTCCTAACTTGGCATGGCCATGTCAAAAGTTGTATTGTTTTTTAACCTTCTAAAGGCTTAATTCAATATTGGACCATCGTCTAGCCAATATTATTTCGATAAGGAAACATTATTCTTGAAAGTTTGTGCAAATTGATGACAAGCTATCGTTTTTTGGTTTTGTTATTCAACCATTCCCAATCTAAACTACTTCAAAGAAGCATTGAGAACATATTACGTACATGCATCGAACATCGTACTAGCATTCAGATAGTCGACACAAATTAAACACCAACAATAAAAACACATTCAACATACAAACATTAAACACACATTTACTTCTTAGGAGACATTCGACACACATTAAACATCAATATTACAATCCATTTATATTAACAACATTCAATGTTTACATTCAACATTCATCAAACCTTGTCACAAAATAAGTCATAGTCAACATTCAAATTCAACAGTCGCCAAGCCAAGTCACAAAATAAGTAATACATATAACAACTAAACATGTCAATACACCAAAATATTTAAATAAAATAAGTCGTGCTCTACTCACACACTTACTTGATCACTAAAATATTGAAAAATCAAACTATTCATTAAGTTTTCCTCTTGCTTGTAGTTTTCTTTTGACGTCTTCTGCCTTCTTCTCACCATCTTTACTCTTCTTCATCTTCTTCGTCACATATCCTTCTTGCACATTTCCTTGTTCAAGTTCTACTTGGAAACTCACCTGCTTGCCAAAAATTTCAAGTAGCTCATCTTCATCGATTCGCTCTACCTGTTAATTTGTGATCCGAAATTCTCATTAGAATTGGTCCAGCTGATGTCACCTAAAGGATCTCATCTAGATCCTTAATTTACTCTCATGATTGAGATATTTTCAACAACCTCATTTAAAGGATAAAGAAGATCCTTAATTTACTCTCATGATTGAGATATTTTCAGCAACCTCATTTAAAGGATAAAGGAGATCCTTAATTTACTCTCATGACTGAGATATTTTCAGCAACCTCATTTAAAGGATAAAGAAGATCCTTAATTTACTCTTTCTCTCCTTATTTGGCTGCATGGAAGTAGAATATAAATTTTTATTACTATGGTTTGTATGTAAGCAGCATGTAAAAACTCCATCAATTAATTAATAAAGTTTGCCTTTCTCCCATTGTTTTTTCTCGAAAAGGGTTTTTCCACGTTAAATCTTGTGTGTGATTCTAATTTTGCTTGCTTCATTGATCATTTATTTATTAACAAGTGGTATCAGAGCGCTGGTTCGTTCATCATGGCATCGTTAAAGTATGATCTTCCGCTATTGGATCAGAACACTCGATTCTCATTGTGGCAAGTGAAGATGAGGGCGTTGTTCGCACAAGCTGATTATGATGATGCATTGGATGGATTTGGGAACAAGAGATTTGAACTATGGACCGATGATGAGAAGAGAAAGGATCAGAAGGCTTTGTCTCAAATTCAGCTCCATCTACACAATAATATTTTGCAAGAAGTTTTGAACGAGTAGACAGCTGCTTCTCTTTGGCTGAAACTGGAGTCAATTTGCATGACCAAGGATCTCACAAGTAAGATGAATCTCAAACAAAAGCTATTTCTGCACAAATTGCAAGAGGGAGGCAATTTGCTCGACCATATTTGTGATTTTAAAGAGATTGTTTCTGACTTGGCTGCAATGGAAGTTAAATATGATGACGAAGATTTGGGTTTAATCCTGTTATGTTCTCTGCCCAGTTCTTACTCAAATTTCAGAGATACCATATTATATAGTCATGATACTCTCACTCTAAATGACGTTTATGAAGCCTTGCACGCCAAGTAGAAAATGAAACAACTGGTATCTTCAAATGGATCAAGCTCTCAAGCCGAAAGCTTGTCCGTTCGTGGCAGGACAAAGGAGAAAAATTCAAATAATGGATCTCGAGGTAAAAGTTACAATGCCTATAAAGGTCGATCTAAATCTAAAGGCAAATAGAAGTCTTGCAAATATTGTAAGAGGGATAGACATGAAATATACGAATGTTATAAGTTGCAGAACAAGGAAAAGAGAAATGGCACGTACAAACCAAAGGATAACAAAGAAAATGAAGTTAATGCCAATTGTGCTCGTAATGATAGTTCTGACAATGAGGTGCTTGTTGTTACCGTGTTTGCTGGATGTGCTGAGATTAAGGATGAATGGATACTTGACACTGCTTGCACTTTCCATATGTGTCCTAACAGAGATTGGTTTACAACCTTAGAACCCACAAATGATGCTGGATCAGTTTTGATGGGTAATGATTCAGCATGTAAAGTAGCAGGAATTGGTTCTATTCAGATCAAGGTGTTTGATGGCGCAATCAGAACTTTAACAGATGTTTAGTTCATTCCCAACATGAAGAGAAATCTGATTTCTTTAAGTGCTCTTGATGACAAAGGGTACAAATATTCAGGTGGAGGTGGTATCATAAAAGTCACAAATGGTTCTCTTATTGTAATAAAGGGAAATCTAAGGCAAACAAATGGCCTTTATTATCTTCAAGGCACTACTATTTCAGGTAATGCTGCCCCTTTTATCTCAAATAATATTTCTGATTGTGATACTGCTAATCTTTGGCATATGCGTCTTGGACATATGAGTGAATTAGGTCTGTTAGAGTTGAACAAGAGAGGACTTCTTGATGGGTACAATGCAGACAAGCTGAAGCTCTGTGAGCATTGCATTTTTGGCAAGCATAAGAGAGTGAAGTTCAACACTTTAGTTCATAAAACAGAAGGCATTCTAGATTATGTGCATTCAGATTTATGGGGACCGTCTAGGAAAGCATCCATGGGCGGTGCTTGTTACATGATGACAATTATTGATGATTATTCCAGAAGAGTTTGGCCTTATTTTTTGAAACATAAATCTGAAGCTTTTTCAGCTTTCAAAGATTAGAAGACTATGGTTGTAAGACAAATTGAAAGGAAGGTAAAGAAGCTTCGGACTGATAATGGGATGGAGTTTTGTTCAGATAAATTTAATTCATTTTGCAAGGCTAAAGGCATTGTTAGGCACTACACCATACCTCACACTCCTCAGCAAAACGGAGTTGTCGAGCGTATGAACAGGACTACCATTTCTAAGGCCTGCTGCATGTTGTCAAACGCAGGATTGGATAGGCGTTTTTGGGCTGAAGCTGCTTCCACAGCCTGTTATCTCGTCAACCGCTCTCCCTCTATTGCTATTGGTAAGAAAACTCCAATTGAGGTATGGTCTGGTTCTCCAGCAAATTAGTCTGAATTGAAATTTTTTGGATGCATTGCTTATGCTCATGTTGATAATGGAAAGCTAGAGCCAAGAGCTGTTAAATGCATTTTTCTTGGTTATAAGTCTGGTGTTAAAGGCTATAAATTATGGAATCCTGAAACAAGTAAGGTTGTAATTAGCAGAAATGTTGTGTTTAATGAAGCTGCTATGTTACATGATATTCCATCTACTAATGATCTTGTTGAGAGTAAGCAGAAATCAAATGTCCAGGTGGAGCATATTATTGATTCAGATGATACTTCAAACGCAGAAATTGAGAGACAGGATGAAGCACCCATTATTGAGGATCCTCCAGCAGTTATGCAACCACCGCAACAATCTATTGCAACAAGCAGACCTAGAAGGAATCCAAAACCAGTAAGAAGGTTTATTGAGGAAGCAAATGTTGTTGCTTATGCGTGTGCTGTAGCAGAAGAAATAGAAGGTATTGCTGAGCCTTCTTCATATTCTGAGGCTGTTATCTCTAGTGATTCTGATAAGTGGATGGCTGCTATGCATGATGAGATGATGTTACTTGAAAGAAATGACACGTGGGACTTAATCAAGTTGCCTAAAGAGAAGAAACCTATTCATTGCAAATGGGTTTTCAAGAGTGAAGAAGGTGTTTCTCCAAACGATGAGAAAAGGTACAAACCAAGATTAGTTGCAAAAGGTTACAGTCATATTTCAGGTATTGACTATAATGAAGTTTTTTCTCCTGTTGTGAAACATAGCTCAATTCGCATTTTACTCAGTATTGTTGCCATGCATGATTATGAGCTTCAATAGTTAGATGTAAAAACTGCATTTTTACATGGAGAATTAGAAGAGGATATTTATATGTGTAACAACCCGGAAATCTGGGCCAGTTTAAAATTTTTATTTTGTCAATTTTAACGAATTTTGGTTATTTAAAATGAATTATTTTAAATAATATGTAACACCCCACTCCCGCTATGGTCACTCACTAAGGGAATGCCATAGCATCGGTGGAGTATTTTAGTGAATATAGAACAGAAAAATTACAACAAGACAGACATAAATAGTACTTGAAATTTAAAACATCATCTCATAACAGCGGAAGTAAAACATGTCTGGTTACATCATAAAACCACAATAAAAGTCAAGTACAATATCCGTCAAAATAAAGAAGTACATAATCCCACTCTCATACAATAGCCATGACAAAAGAAAAGATAACTGGGTAACTGGAGCTTTACATCTATCCAAGCTCCTAAAGACTGGAACAGCAATCCGATCAAGCTCCACTACTGCTAGGATCCACCGTAGGACCTGAGGGTTGGGAAAAAAGATAAAAACAACGGGGTCAGACATAAGTCTGAGCGAGTCCTATAACTTTAACAATACAATCGTTAAAGTAACCAGAGAAGACATAAACTGATATACGGTAACTAATGGGGATGAATGGCTACACTAAGCAGTCAACTAAACTAAGATAAAAGATAAAGACGCATCTACCCTTCCAAAGGTAAATTACTAAACTGCACCACACCAGTCATTCCTAACTTAAAGGTTGATCCCACCCATGGACTTATAAAATTAACTTAATAGTTCTCGCGTACCCCTAGGTGACTGAGTAGACGCCACGGGGCCCTACAATCCACTAGGTGTACACACTACTCCCCATTCGATCGGCTCCCTAACGTAGATACCCGTGCTGGCCCCACCGTGGGGTGTACCATTCCCCAACGTGGCAACCTGATAAAATTAACGGTGCACGGCTTATATCTACACGATGCAACAACGTCTTATTTACCAGCCCGGGCCCACACACGCATATGAAACCCGTTGGTCATGCGTTGCCACCGCTAACCCATTTTGGCCTCTTATAGTCAAGCCCAGTATGCGTGTCCCGTCCTCGACATGGGTCGAGCCCACTAAGATACGTATGGGTTACTGGTTGAAATGGGCCCCCAGCACAAGCCATCCCCCTAAGCTTGGCCCACACACTAGTGTTTCCCACTTAACCCTTTAATCATGTTTAATTACATGTTTCATCTTGGTTAAGTATTTTATCATATTTTCTATTGGCAACCACTAGCAATTTCCACATACCACCCAAGGTACCCACTTAACCCCCATGCCCTACTACATGCTTATCTGGTTAAGTGTTTCTTAATTGATTAACACCGTAACCGTGTAAAGGACCCCTCACATTGGACCGTCATTTGTAGATGCCTGGTTAAGCCGGTAAACTCCGGGCAGTCTTACACTACAAACGGGTCCAACCTCGTGTCATTTACCCTTGTTACGTATTTAATTTATGATTAAGACCCCTCACATTGGACCGTCATTTGTAGATGCCTGGTTAAGCCGGTAAACTCCGGGCAGTCTTATACTACAAACGGGTCCAACCTCGTGTCTTAATCGATTAATTACTCCCATAATTTGTGTTAATTATCATGTTTATTTTAGGAATATGGGTGCACCTAACTTAATAGGCAAATTCCCAACTCCAAAGTGTGGGTACACCTAACTTAATAGGCAAATTCCCAACACATAGTATGGGTACACCTAACTTAATAGGCAAATTCCCATACTATGTTCATTTATTTTATGTTATGCATAATTATATTAATTTCACACAATCTTATTAACATATGCATTTAATTAACCCCATCGTTCCCACGTAATTTCGTTCTCATGACATAACACATATAAAAGGTGTCAAATTGCATATGTATGAACATGTTTCAAAGGTGCCATCTTGCATATTAACAAACACATAACTTGCATATGAACTTGCATAACATGTCACATAACTTGCATAAAATCTTGTATAACATGTCACATAACTTGCATATTAACTTGTATAACATGTCACATAACTTGCATATTAACTTGCATAACATGTTACATAAACTTACATATTAACAAATACATGACTTGCATATGAACTTGCATAATATATCACATAACTTGCATATGAACTTGCATAACATGTTACATACTTGCATATGAACTCATAAACTTGCATATGAACTTACATAACATGTTACATACTTGCATATGAACTCATAAACTTGCATATGAAGAAACATACAACTTGCATAATTATCATACATGTAACTTGCATATTATCATACATGTAACTTGCATATTAACATATGATCACAAAGCACAAAACTTGCATAACCCACATACATTAGCAAACTAACATCATGTCATATGACTTAAAACCCATTAATCCACAAACAAAACCATATGATTTCATCATATCTCATCTACTTAGTTTAGCAATTGATCATTAGAGTGATAGAAACTCACTACTAGCCAATTTGCACTCCAAATGAAGAAGATTAAGATGCTTAGAATGGATTAGAGGTTGATTAGAGAGTGATTAGCTTGCAACCCTCTTCATAAATTAGTGGAGGCTCCTTCTAAGATTTAATTTGGCGGCATGTAGCCCTCAATTCTATTTTTAGTATGGGTTAGGGTAGGTTTAGGGTGTATTTATAGATTAGGTGAGTGTTTTAGTCCCTTAGATTAACCCTAAATTAGATTAGGACCCTTAGATTTCGGAACCTTCCAGAAACCAGCCCTAAGACCAAGCCCAAACCCCAAACTGGTGCACCCAACCACAGAACTCTCTAGAAACTGTGCAGGTTTCCTGTCCCGACATGGGCGCACTTCCCAAGTGCGCCAGTGTATTTTTGTGCTGGCGCACTTCACAAGTGCGCCAGTGCATTTCTGGCCTGTTTCGGGTTTTTCTGCCTAACTTCGTTCGTCCATATCTCTTTCATACGGTACCCGTTTTACGCAAACTCGGACTCTATTTCGCATATTTTTCCGAGACGAACGCAATGACGCAGCCCGTTTCCCCTGATTCTCACATCTGAGATTAATTATACTTTAATTACTAACCATTAGTATTAATTGAAATTCGGGGTGTTACATTCTCCCCTACTTAAAGGATTTCGTCCTCGAAATCTCTAAGTCAAGAAGAACGTATCCTACCAACCAAACAACCTTCAACTAAACCATCAACCACAAGCAACCATTATCCTTAGAAACTTCTAATGATGTATGAACATATGCAGAAAGTGTGTGTATATGTCCGTATACTAATGCAAAATCAGGCGGTCTACTGATTCAGTCGACCTCCTTAATGCAAACCATGATAGTGCCATGCATCCAATATGTATGCGAAACCCTATTGACACATACAATTTCTATATGCGTGCACAACCATACACAAAAATGCATCATCCACATGATAACACAGCCATGATACATCCATCAATCTAACTACCACATCCATTTATGCGATATGCAACATGAAGTGACTGAGCCGATCTAGTGCCTAATGTGTGTGTATATGCATCCACGAGCAACCACTAGCAAACAATTGCATCCACATGCATCCATCAACCATAACATGTTTCAAACACATGTTTCAACCATAGGTTTTACCCTATCTAAAGGTCATAGGTACTAGCGAGAGGATATACTAAGGATAAGATAAGTACTAGACAAGCGATAAAGGAGAAGTTAAAAGACATACTCGGAAAAAGAAATGGGTACAAAGAACGCATCTTCGCTTCCGTCTCCCAAGTAGCATTGCTTTCGTCATCTCCCCATTGCACTTTAACTAGCTGAACTTCTCTGTTCCTCAACTTCCTAGTTTCTGACCCAAGGATGCGAGTAGGAGCTCGTCGAATCGTCGCATCACGCTCTACCTCTACATCTCTAAGCAAGCTCGGCTCTACCACCTCTGCGGTCTCATGTAAGCACTTCCTCAAATGTGATACATGGAATACATCATGAACACCACTAAGTCTGTCGGGCAACTCCACCCTATATGCCATCCGTCCAATCCTTTCCTTAATAGGAAACGGCCCAACAAACCTCGGTGCTAACTTCCCAACGGACCCAAAGCGAACAACATTTCTCAACGGAGATACTTTGACAAAAACCATGTCCCCAACCTCAAACTCAAGATCCGTCCTTCTCCGATCCGCATAAGATTTCTGTCTATCTTGCGCTGCCTTCATCCTTCTTCGAATCAAATCAATCTTCTCTGAAGTCTCTCTAACCATATCTGTACCAAGCAAGATCTTATCCGTAGATTCCCACCAACATGTAGGAGATCGACAAGGCCTTCCATAAAGAGCTTCGAAAGGTGCCATGCCAATACTAGACTGAAAGCTGTTATTGTATGCGAACTCCACCAAAGGAAGATGTTCTTCCCATGTACCTCCAAAATCCAAGATACAAAGCCTCAAGAGATCTTCTAAGATACGGTTCACCCTCTCGGTCTGACCGTCCGTTTGAGGATGATATGCGGTGCTCAAACACAACTGAGTCCCTACCGCCTCTTGCAAACTTCTCCAAAACTCACTAGTGAAGATAGGATCTCGATCACTCACAATGCTGGATGGTACGCCATGCAATCTAACAATCTCTCTAACATAGACTGAAGCAAGCCATGGAGCGGTCCTCTTACTCTTCACGGGTATAAAATGGGCACTCTTGGTAAGTCTGTCTACCACAACCTAAATTCCCGTATTGCCCTTCCTCGATCTCGGTAACCCATCGATGAAATCCATCGAGACACTATCCCACTTCCATTGCGGAACTTCCAATGGGTGTAGCAACCCACCGGGTTTCCTTTGCTTCGCTTTAACTTGTTGGCACACTAAGCATCTAGCCACATACTCGGCCACATCTTTCTTCATACCGGCCCAGAAGAAAACTCTCTTCATGTCTTGGTACATTTTGTCTCCACCGGGATGAATAGTCATCCTTGAACGATGTGCATCATCCAAAATAGCCTTCTTCAAACCCTCATCTTGCGGTACACAAAGTCTACCGTCTCTATGCAACCATCCCCTATCATCTATGGTGTATCTACCCAAATGGCTGGACGACTCCCCCCTTATAAGCTTCTCTACCAACTCAACCAACTGTGGGTCGTCTCGCTGAGCCTCGCCAATCCGTCCCAAAAGAGTAGGTCTAACCTCCAAGGATGCTAACAAACCAGGTACAAAGTCAACAGAAGGTCTGAAGTCGAACAAAGAAAGAAACTCCAAGCTTCTCCGTTCCATGAACAATGGACTCAAAGATAGCCTTTTTCTACTCAAGGCGTCCGCCACCACGTTACCCTTGCCAGGGGTATACGCTATCTCGAAATCATAGGATGCTAAGAACTCCATCCACCTTTGCTGTCTTAAGTTTAAATCCTTCTGAGAGAATAAGTACTTCAATGATTTATGGTCAGTGAACAACTCGAATCTCTCACCAAGAAGATAATGGCGCCAAGACTTAAGTGCGAAAACAATCGCGGCCAACTCTAGATCATGGGTAGGGTAATTCTTCTCATGCACTTTCAATTGCCTCCCTCCAAAGGCTATTACCCTTCCTTCCTGCATCAAGACTGCGCCTAATCATGTCCCATAAGCATCGGTATAAACAACAAATGGCTTACTCCCATCTGGAAGCACTAAAACTGGAGCGGTGGTCAAAGCTCTCTTTAACCGTCGGAAAGCATCATCACAATCTACGTCCCATGAGAAAACCAGATTCTTCTTCGTCAAGCGGGTTAATGGGGCTGATATCTTCGCGAAGTCTTTGATGAACTTCCTATAATATCCTGCCAACCCCAAGAAACTTCTTACTTCGGTAGCATTTCTAGGAACTTTCCAATCCTGGATAGATACTATCTTTGCGGGATCCACATCTATCCCTTCCTTAGAGACCACATGCCCTAAGAATCGCACTTCTCTTCTCCAAAAATGACATTTAGAGAATTTAGCTTTAAGACTATGTGCTCGAAGAGTCTCTAACACTTCTCTGAGATGTAAGGCATGCTCTTCTTCACTCTTGGAAAAGACCAAGATGTCATCCACAAAGACCACTACAAACTTATTCAGATACTCTCTGAACACTCTACTCATCAGATCAACAAAGTATGCAGGGGCGTTTGTCAACCCAAATGGCATCACAAGCCACTCATAAAAACCATCCGGAGTCCGGAAAGCAGTCTTCTCTATACTGTCCTCCGCCACTCTCAACTGATGAAACCCTGTAGCTAAGTCCATCTGCGAAAACACTGAGGCGCCAACCAACTGATCAAAGAGATCATCTATCCTCGGTAATGGGTGTCTATTCTTCTTCGTGAGCTTATTAAGTTCTCTATAATCCACACAAAGTCTGAGGGACCCATCCGCCTTCGTGGCAAACACTACTGGAGCTCCCCACTCCGATATACTTCGCCTTATGAACCCCTTCTCAAGCAACTCCCCTACTTGCTTATGAAGTTCTCTTCTCTCACGAGGAGCCATGTGGCGCACTGGCAAAGACACTGGTTTGGCATTATCCACCAAATAAATTCGGAAATCTATCTCCCGCTTCGGAGGCAAACCCTTCACCTCTTCAAACACGTCCGGATATTCCCGGACCACTCTGACAGAACGCAAACTCTCGACCGAAGTATCGAGCGATTCAAGATAACTTAGCAAAACAGATTCCATGGGATTACAAGAGATCTCGAGAGTATTACCCAAGCGGGTCATAAGCCTGACAACTCTCCTTTCACAATCAAGAACGACACCATTACTGGATAACCAGTCCATGCCCAAAATCAACCCATAGCCCGTGAAGCCCAATACAAAAGCATCACATCCAAATTCAACGCTAAGTATAGAAATCTTCAAACCCAAACATATCATAGACAGATATATGGAGCCCCCAATTGGGTTTGAAACAACCAAGGGATCATCAACTAGACTGGTGTCTAAGTGCAGTGACTCAACTAACAATGATGAGATAAAAGAATGCGATGCGCCAGAGTCAAACAAAGTACGAACTGGATGATCAAACAGAAAAACCAGACTTTCAACGGAAATAGTTCTACCTCTCTGCTGAATCGGTGGAACTGAGAGAGCCTGAACTTGCCCCCCTGCCTGAGCTGGTGCCATAAGAGCTTGCACCTGTCCTCCTGAGGTAGATCCCGTCTTCTGCCCCTTCTTTGGGCAGTCCTTCACAAGATGTCCTGCTTCACCACAATGAAAGCAACCGGTCTTCTTCTTTTTGCGACAATCCTTGCTGAGGTGGCCTAGGGTCCCACAATTGAAGCACTTCTTCTTCTTCTTCCCCTTGTCACCATTGCCTTTTCCACCCTTGCCTTGTTGTTGTTGTTGCGGTTTCTTCTGATCCCCCTTCTTCTCTGGTGCCTTAGAACTCTTATCATCCTCATGCATAAGTGCCATGTAGACAAGCTTCTCAAAGGTGGCCCCCATAGGAATGTGAGTCATAGCTATTCCTTGCAATGGTTCGTTCAAGCCTCTAACGAACCTCAAAGCCTTCTTCTCCGGTGTATTCACCAACTCTATGCCAAACCTTGCTAATTGATTGAATTTGTTGACATATTCTTTCACCGTGAGATTCCCTTGCTTCAAATTCAAGAACTTCTCCATGAATAGATTCTCTTCCGCCCTTGAGAGAAACTTAGCCCCAAACCTTTGCTTGAAATCTGCCCAAGAGTCAACAGGGCGTTCTCCATTAGTGACCTCCCACCAGAATGAGGCCTCTCCCTTCATTAACCAAGCCGCCAACTTGACTTTCTTTCCCTCTTCCACTTCAAAGATATCTAGCAACTCTTCCACTTCCTTAGGCCAATCTCTAGCCTCTACGAAAGTCTTTGAACCTAGAAAAGGTTTTCCTCCTATAGCCTTGAACTCCTTGCAAATCTTAGCAAAATTATCCACTTTAGGCCGAGGAGGAGGAGCGGTTGCCTCTGGTGTAGTAGCATTGGCTGGACCCGCAGCCGCGACCCTAGCCTCTTGTAACCTCCTATACCATAGTGGTATAACTAAGCCCTCCGGGATGTTAAGATCTTCAGTCATGCTGAAACGAAAGAGGAAAGATTCAAAAAGGAGATTCCGAAAGATAAAGATATGGCTATTGGGGATTACGCTTTTCTTTTTCAAAAACTTTTCTCTTAAAAGACATGTTTTTGAAAATACTTTTTCCATAAATAATACCTTTACTATTTTCTAAAAAAAGTATTTTTTCTCGAAAATTTATCTGTTCCGGTAACCTTCAGCTCTGATACCACGTGTAACACCCCACTCCCGCTATGGTCACTCACTAAGGGAATGCCATAGCATTGGTGGAGTATTTTAGTGAATATAGAACAGAAAAATTACAACAAGACAGATATAAATAGTACTTGAAATTTAAAACATCATCTCATAACAGCGGAAGTAAAACATGTCTGGTTACATCATAAAACCACAATAAAAGTCAAGTACAATATCCGTCAAAATAAAGAAGTACATAATCCCACTCTCATACAATAGCCATGACAAAAGAAAAGATAACTGGGTAACTGGAGCTTTACATCTATCCAAGCTCCTAAAGACTGGAACAGCAATCCGATCAAGCTCCACTACTGCTAGGATCCACCGTAGGACCTGAGGGTTGGGAAAAAAGATAAAAACAACGGGGTCAGACATAAGTCTGAGCGAGTCCTATAACTTTAACAATACAATCGTTAAAGTAACCAGAGAAGACATAAACTGATATACGGTAACTAATGGGGATGAATGGCTACACTAAGCAGTCAACTAAACTAAGATAAAAGATAAAGACGCATCTACCCTTCCAAAGGTAAATTACTAAACTGCACCACACCAGTCATTCCTAACTTAAAGGTTGATCCCACCCATGGACTTATAAAATTAACTTAAAAGTTCTCGCGTACCCCTAGGTGACTGAGTAGACGCCACGGGGCCCTACAATCCACTAGGTGTACACACTACTCCCCATTCGATCGGCTCCCTAACGTAGATACCCGTGCTGGCCCCACCGTGGGGTGTACCATTCCCCAACGTGGCAACCTGATAAAATTAACGGTGCACGGCTTATATCTACACGATGCAACAACGTCTTATTTACCAGCCCGGGCCCACACACGCATATGAAACCCGTTGGTCATGCGTTGCCACCGCTAACCCATTTTGGCCTCTTATAGTCAAGCCCAGTATGCGTGTCCCGTCCTCGACATGGGTCGAGCCCACTAAGATACGTATGGGTTACTGGTTGAAATGGGCCCCCAGCACAAGCCATCCCCCTAAGCTTGGCCCACACACTAGTGTTTCCCACTTAACCCTTTAACCATGTTTAATTACATGTTTCATCTTGGTTAAGTATTTTATCATATTTTCTATTGGCAACCACTAGCAATTTCCACATACCACCCAAGGTACCCACTTAACCCCCATGCCCCACTACATGCTTATCTGGTTAAGTGTTTCTTAATTGATTAACACCGTAACCGTGTAAAGGACCCCTCACATTGGACCGTCATTTGTAGATGCCTGGTTAAGCCGGTAAACTCCGGGCAGTCTTACACTACAAACGGGTCCAACCTCGAGTCATTTACCCTTGTTACGTATTTAATTTATGATTAAGACCCCTCACATTGGACCATCATTTGTAGATGCCTGGTTAAGCCGGTAAACTCCGGGCAGTCTTATACT
The DNA here is from genome assembly GCA_030737875.1 of Allium sativum. NCBI lineage: Eukaryota > Viridiplantae > Streptophyta > Magnoliopsida > Asparagales > Amaryllidaceae > Allium > Allium sativum. The sequence goes on along the minus strand of CM060909.1, from coordinate 668,634,867 downwards.
ACAAACGGGTCCAACCTCGTGTCTTAATCGATTAATTACTCCCATAATTTGTGTTAATTATCATGTTTATTTTAGGAATATAGGTGCACCTAACTTAATAGGCAAATTCCCAACTCCAAAGTGTGGGTACACCTAACTTAATAGGCAAATTCCCAACACATAGTATGGGTACACCTAACTTAATAGGCAAATTCCCATACTATGTTCATTTATTTTATGTTATGCATAATTATATTAATTTCACACAATCTTATTAACATATGCATTTAATTAACCCCATCGTTCCCACGTAATTTCGTTCTCATGACATAACACATATAAAAGGTGTCAACTTGCATATGTATGAACATGTTTCAAAGGTGCCATCTTGCATATTAACAAACACATAACTTGCATATGAACTTGCATAACATGTCACATAACTTGCATAAAATCTTGTATAACATGTCACATAACTTGCATATTAACTTGTATAACATGTCACATAACTTGCATATTAACTTGCATAACATGTTACATAAACTTACATATTAACAAATACATGACTTGCATATGAACTTGCATAATATGTCACATAACTTGCATATGAACTTGCATAACATGTTACATACTTGCATATGAACTCATAAACTTGCATATGAACTTACATAACATGTTACATACTTGCATATGAACTCATAAACTTGCATATGAAGAAACATACAACTTGCATAATTATCATACATGTAACTTGCATATTATCATACATGTAACTTGCATATTAACATATGATCACAAAGCACAAAACTTGCATAACCCACATACATTAGCAAACTAACATCATGTCATATGACTTAAAACCCATTAATCCACAAACAAAACCATATGATCTCATCATATCTCATCTACTTAGTTAAGCAATTGATCATTAGAGTGATAGAAACTCACTACTAGCCAATTTGCACTCCAAATGAAGAAGATTAAGATGCTTAGAATGGATTAGAGGTTGATTAGAGAGTGATTAGCTTGCAACCCTCTTCATAAATTAGTGGAGGCTCCTTCTAAGATTTAATTTGGCGGCATGTAGCCCTCAATTCTATTTTTAGTATGGATTAGGGTAGGTTTAGGGTGTATTTATAGATTAGGTGAGTGTTTTAGGCCCTTAGATTAACCCTAAATTAGATTAGGACCCTTAGATTTCGGAACCTTCCAGAAACCAGCCCTAAGACCAAGCCCAAACCCCAAACTGGTGCACCCAACCACAGAACTCTCTAGAAACTGTGCAGGTTTCCTATCCCGACATGGGCGCACTTCCCAAGTGCGCCAGTGTATTTTTGTGCTGGCGCACTTCACAAGTGCGCCAGTGCATTTCTGGCCTGTTTCGGGTTTTTCTGCCTAACTTCGTTCGTCCATATCTCTTTCATACGGTACCCGTTTTACACAAACTCGGACTCTATTTCGCATATTTTTCCGAGACGAACGCAATGACGCAGCCCGTTTCCCCTGATTCTCACATCTGAGATTAATTATACTTTAATTACTAACCATTAGTATTAATTGAAATTCGGGGTGTTACATAATAACGACGAGAATTTATTTTGAATAGAATTCAAACGTATATATTATATAGGTCGTCGTTAAAATATAATTATTTATTTTAAATTATAAAAGGAATTGAAAATGGCGCGGTAGTTCGATAATTCGATTTCAAAATTCAAATGAACGTACCAGGTGCAAAATAAACCGGATTTTAGTGAAACCAAAAATAATGGGATCTAATTGTGACTATCTTTCCAACGAATCTGAAAAATTGAAATTTCATAGCGGGAATCAAAATATATGTCCAGTTGAAAATTCTGAATAGTCCCTATGGAATTCAGGCCCTTAAAAATGGAAATTTTGTAAACGACCTCGGATTTCGACGAAATCACTTTTTTTGGGTCCGTGATGTCAAATTATTGCTAGGTTTCAAATTTCATAATTTTTCGATTCAATATGTGAGCGTGGCAAAGGAACACGCGTTTGACCAATTTCAGTTGATTTTAATCGACTGGAAAATGGCCGTTTTTCAAGAGGTCTCAGAATTCGACGAAACTAGTTTTGTTAGGACCGTATCGTCAATACGAAGCTAGAAAATATTTTTCTGGAATTTTCCGAGTTCGTATGTGACCCCGGTAAATTGAAATGCGCGTTCAAATTCAATGTATTGAATTATATGTTGATTTTGACGAAAACTGATCGAAACGATCGAACCAGCTTACGATACATATCCCATTGTGTTCGAAATGGGGGTAATTAGCTATGAACGACAGGCGGTGGGTCTCGTTTTGAGGTCGAAAATAAAAGTTGCTTTTTGGTGGAAAATAAAATAATAAAAAAAACCTCTCCTTAAAACCCGTTGCCCCCCCGTTCAGAACGAATCGAGAAAAAAAGAAAAAAGAAAAAAAAACCCGCACCCCATCTCGATTGCCTCCTCCTCCGCTCCATCGTCGACACGCCGCCACCACCCTCGTCAGTCGCCCCTCTCCACTGCTTCACCCTGCCTCGCGACGAACTCCTCTTCTCCCTCACTTCCCCCTCTTCTTCAAGCAAGGACTGCAGCCCCTCCTCCCCCTTCCGACTGCGACAGTACCCACGCCCGAACTCGGACCCGCCTCCGACGATCTCGAGCTCCCGACGACCTTACCCCCCCTCGTTCGATTTCCAACAACCCTATACCCAAATTAGCAATCGCCAGCGAAGGGGAGCCACCTCCGACCACCGCCTGGCCGACGCAGCGCCTCAGCACTCCCTCCTCCTTCCTTCGACGCAATGTTCTTCCCCCTTCAGTCCCACCTAGCGCACGTGAGTTTTATTTATTTATTGGTTAATTCATTTTTTTATTTTATTTTATTTTATGAAAGTCATGTAAATAAAAAGGTTGGACTTTTGACATTAAAAAGAAAGGAAAAACGTTGATTTTGTAAATTGAATTAACATTGATTTCATTAAATAAATTATCGATGCTTTTAAAATAGAAATAGTGATAGGATTTTTAATATAAAAGAAGTGCTTTAAAAATATGAAAGTAAGTTCTTTTATTTATGTTTTATAAAAATATTATCTTTAGGTTTATAAAAACATTATCTTTATGTTTGGAAAAAAATATCTTCTTTATATTTATAGAAAATATAAATTTTAGTTAGAAGAAAATATAATGTTTAGTTGGGAAAATATCTTGGTTCTTAAATATTTGAGCGTTGCTTTTAAATTTGTATATAGGATTGTTTTAGGAAAAATATAGCTTTGTTTTTAAGCAATTGAAAAGCAAAAAAAAATATGTACATTGTATGTCAATATAAAAATATACATTATTTTTGAAAATAAAGAAAGGGCATTGTTTTCCATTGTTTTTGAAAATAAAAAGATCAGATTTTTTTTTGATTTAGAAAAAGTTGGATTTTTATGTAAGATATTAAGGAAGAAAAGTTGTTATGTGTATGAAGTTAAAATAAAAATTCAGTTTTTATGTAGGTAGAAGTTAGATTAAAAATATAATTTTTATTATAGTAGAAGATTAAAAAATATAATTTTATTATAGTAGAAAGTTAAAAATATAATTTTTATACTAGTGGCATATTAAAAATATGATTTTTATACAGGTATGATAGTAAAAATATGATTTTTATATATGTAGAGAATACGTGCAGTGAAAATTGACAAGAGGCAAGAACGGCGAAGATTTCTACATAAGAAGAGTCGTGGGATTGGATTAGCAATTCGGTGAGAACTTCTCACTCTTCAATTTCTTTTTCTAGTTATATATATACTAGGATGCAGACGGTGCTTAGCAGCACCCGACACCCGTCATCCACAGACCATGGATGACTTGTTTGTTTAATTGTTTGGTTGTGTAGTTGGTTAGATTATTTGGTTTGAATTGAATTGTTTGGTGAAATGAAATTTATTTGATTGATGTGTGAATGGCGTGGGCCTTCACTAGACCGGGGATAAGGCTAGGCCTTGTCCCGTTTCTAGTATCGTGCCGTTATGCCGCCGAAATTTTCTAAAAATAAGTTAGAAAAATAAAGATAACATTTTATTTAATAAATGAACCGAATAGAATATTCATAGGTTGAATAAAATAGTTTGATCGTTAAAAATATAATTTTTAACGTGAATGTGAATAAATAAATATTCATTTACAAACCGGACGGTTTGTTTATGTACATCTACTTGAAGGACATTGATTGGGACGATAAATTTTACACATCGCCCAACTGCACAAATAAAAATCTATGTTTGATTGCTTGAAACCCCACACGGGTATTGGGATGATATTTGACGTACACTAATCCCGATTGTTTAGTTGTATGTCGATCGATTGATTGACAGGCTGTTATAAGCGTTGAATATTTATATTTGATGCTTATACAGTGTAGAATGCACTTTGGATGATGGTTGATTATTCATCGTTGTTGATATATACATGTGTTGTAGAAAATCCATATAATTAACATTATATGGTAATTGATTGGGCCTCATTCCAGTTTTAAAATAGAAATATTTGAAATAGAATATTTGAAAATAGGAATATATGAAGCCGTATTGATTAGATTGACGCCATTTTGACGTGAACGATATTTATATCGATTTTATTCATTTTATAATGAATATCGAAAGTGATTTCAAAATCTAATATTCGAAAAAGAATTGAATATAAATAAATTCGAATTGAAATTGAATATAAACGAATTTGAATTGAAATTGAATATAAATGAATTCGAATTGAAATTGAATATAAGTGAATTCGAATTGAAATGGAATAGAAATGAATTCGAATTGAAATTGAATTGAATTGAAATCGAACTGAAATTGAATTAGAAATCAATTTGAATTGAAATCAATTTGAAATGAATTTAAAATGAATTTAAATTGGAATATTCAATTTTGATTTGAAATTGAATATGAAGTTGAAACCGTTTTGAAAATGAATTTAAAAACGATTTATAAAGCACGTTTTGAATTGAAATCGACGAAGTATATATTATATATATTATATATATAATATAATGGCCTGAATAGAACGCGCCGCGCCGCGGCAGTTCGCGAATTTCGACCATTGACTTCGAACGGATATTACGGGAGATCCGACCATCGGATTCTCCTAAAACCGGAACCGTTGGGTTCGTTTCGAAAAGAGCTTTCTAACGAATATTAGAAATTAGAAATCTAACGGTTGGATTTGGAATTATGTCCAAATCAAATTTGGAAAAGGTCGTTGTAAGTGCAGTTCGATGGCCGTTGATGGAAATCGACTGTACGGGCCTTGATAAAATTACTAAAAATAGTAATAATTTGTGTAAAATCATAAGAAATGATTTGTGAAGATTTGGGATGAAAAACTCCATATTTGAAAAGATAAAAATAGATTTTTATCGAAATGAACTAGTTTTGAACTAGAATTATAATTCTATTTATTTTTAAAATAAATAAACTGGATTAGAAATGGTTTTGAAAATAACCAGAATTTCCAATAATTATATTGGAATGGATTTGAATCGAAATTGTCTTTCGATTATTTCGATGTTGGATTTCGTGATGATACAGATATTGTTATGGGAATTTGAAAGATATATAGATATCGTTATTTCCAATACGATATTTGTTAGTCGTAGAATTTGATATTGAATATAAGCCGGTATATTTTCTATTCAGAGCCTTGTGTTTAATATCAAGTGTGATTTGGGTTTGTCGTGAATGGTGTCTTCATTAACACTGTTCTTGAACCCAGTTGAGAAAAGATTAAATCTTTTTCTTTAGATTTAATGAAGTGTACCAATTAAATAATATTTAATTGGAATTGAATTGGTATTGATTTTTGGGTTTATCGTGAACAGTGTTTTAAATAACACTTGTTCTTTAACCCGATAATTAATGAGATGTGATTTTGGGTTGTCGTGAACGGTATCTTCAATAATACTGTTCTTAGGCCCAAAGGAGTTAAGAAAATTCAGAAACTAACTGGAGATTAGTTGAGCAGAATGGTTTTCTGGATATTGATCTGATGTTGGTTTCGGCCTTCGGGGTTAATATTTGGGGAATTATTCTCTTGATTAATTTACGGTTAGGGACTGATTGAAATGTGATGTGATTTTGGGTTTATCGTGAACCGTGTTTTAAATGACACTGATTCTTTCACCCAGTCACAGATTAAAACTAAGTGGAGTTTTAATGAATCTTTAATTAGATTGAAATAATCAAGAATGGAGTATCACCAGTTTTGCTCTAGGCGTTATTTAAATCTTTAATTAGATTTGAACGTGAAATGGTAATTGAATTTACTGATAACACCGTGGTGTTAGATATGAAGTATAACCAGTTTTACTTCATGGGATGAATAGGTTGGGATTGGGAAATTAAAACAAATGATTACTTCGGCAAGGTTCGTTAATCCCGACTAGTTGAATTGAAATTCAAAAGGATAGATTAAAGAATAAATATAAAGAATTTATCTTTGATAAAATTAATGGGAACCTTTCCCTATGAATGTGAAATTTAGAAACTAACTGTCGGTTAGCTAGGCAGAATGGTTTCCTGGATATTGATCTGATGTTGGTTTCGGCCTTCGGGGTTAATATTTGGGGAATTATTCTCTTGATTAATTTACGGTTAGTGACTGATGAATTGGAATGAGGCGTATGTTGTGTTTGTGTAACACCTATTTAAAATATACGCGAGTTATTCGGGAAGACCGGGTTTATCCCATTCTGAATAACTGATACGACGATAAGTCGAAGATGAAGACGATGGTCGAAGACCGGAGGTCTTCACGTCGTTTGGATAATTACTGATGATCTTGATTGGGCTGTACACCCAAGAAGATGGAAACAGTTGGTGATCGTCCAGACGTACTTGGAGATCGATGGATATGCGGGGTACTAGGTGCCTCCGGTTTCGTTCAGACCCAGAACGAACTTGTAAATGGACTGTGTGTCTGACATTGGATTTCATTCTGTGTGACTGATATCGGTTGCATAGAGTGGTTTGCCTGTGTGGCATGCTAAGATGCAAATGATCAAGGCTTCTGTTGAAAAGCAAAGTCTTGTGGTGATGATCAAAGCACCGCCTGTGTGGCACAGCTTTGTGTAACGTGAATTCGCGAGCCTCACACCCCGGTGGTGAACCAAAAACGGGAGACGGACCTCAGGGGGGACATGCGTTTTCTTTCTAGCTAGGGTGGTGTCAGTGACCTACCAGCCCTGACATTTATATTATTTTCACCTGTGTGGTTGTTGCTGTTGCGAGGCGCCTCGGTTTGATCGGACGATCTGGGTCCGATGGAGTCATTCGTTGGCTCATTTACGCCCCAAAGGGCGGAGAAACGTAGTGTTCAAGCATTATAATCCACATCGGTGGACCGTCCCTGACGATCCAAGGGGCAGTTGCGGCTGTTCCTAAGGCTCGGGCTAGAGAGTCTCGAATCGGTTGAGGACTATCTTTTGCCTCGGTTCATAGATGGAAACCCAATTTCCAAATACGTGACTTCGCGATTTTGATTGTATAACCTATATATGGCGACATAGTGGTATGGGGCATTCATGCTGCCTATGATTGATACTTATGATTTGAAGTTGTTTTATACACTATACACTTATAATAGTATCAAATGATTTCTTTTAAACGTATCAAGCATTCTTGGCTATTATAAGGTAAAAACCCTATCCCCCGGCTTGCGTTGCATTGTGTGATGGGACCTGGGTCTTATAATAGCTTCATTTTTTCTTTATTTAGCATTGCGCTGTTGTTTTATGCACTGGTATTCTTGGGAGGAAACCCGTTCCGTGTTATACGGCGTGGTCCCTTGACTTACCTAACTTTAAAAGTAAAGATTTACAATTGTTTTAGTTCTCACACCAGTCCCATGACTGACCTGGAGTTTATTGTTTTGACCTAAACTCTGGGTGCCCTTATTTTGACACGGGCAGCTAGTAGTTTTGGTTTTGCAGATTTATATTCACAGGATCCTGGTTTACAGCTGGAACGATATCCGGAAAGCTTTGTATCCGTATATCTCTTCTAGTTGTGTATTGTATTATTTTCCGCTGCTATACAATGTATTGTAATCTCTGATATTTTCTGTGTAATGTTTATTGATTCGTTTATACTCTGTATATTCTTGTAATCTGATGCATTGTTGTGATATACAATGAAATGTTCTTCCGTCTACGTCCTATTGTGTCGTGTTCTCAAAACAATCTGGCGTTTCGAACTGTCTGGATCGGTTTAGCGACTGATTCGGACCGAGCGAGATTCCCGGTCGTCACAGGTGGTATCAGAGCTTTGGTTTACAAAGCTCAGAGAACAAGGCACATGAGAACCATACGAAAGAATTCATCAGATATTGGATTAGTAATATCCAATTAGAATGACTCGTTAGAGATAGGATCAGTAGTATCCTAGAACGAGTGTGAAGAGTATATTTTTGAAAATGAAAAGAAATTTTTGTTTTGAAAATTTAAATCAACTATTCGTTTTTGATTATTTATTCTATATTGATTTGGACAATCCGATATATAAAGATTTTGCATATGTGTCTTGCAAACGTGTATTCGAAGTTTTAATGTATTGGATAGTTATAGAATCATACTCTAGTTGCCCGGGGATAATTCTGGTGACGGGGCACCGTCGCCAGTATTTATTTTCGAGTAACGAAAGTGAGATTTCTATATATTTCCATTAGACTGGTGTGAGAACCAAAATATAGCTAGAATACATTGTTGTGAATTGGCACCAAAAATGAGATTTTTGACTATATATCAAAGTTATGAATTTGAGATAATAATTCACTAACTGATTGATGGTTGTGTTGTTTGATTATTGTTTGAATAATTAAATGTTGAAACTTTAACCAAATTGGTCAAATAGTAAATTGTATTGAAATCTGGTCGCATTTGCTTGCATATATTTGTACTTACATTGAACAGGTCATAGCAAGGAGGCTAGAGCAGAGAATAAAATTTGTTTGCCCGACAAATAGGTACATGTTTATCATAATTTACTGTTTTGTTTGGGTGATGATGATTTTATGAGCCGATTGGCTAGCCGCTTGGCTTTTTCTTTTTCTTTTTGAGATCTGAAGGCCTATATGGCAATTTCGGGATTTTCCCGTGGCTCCCGGTGCAGGGGAGGTCATGGCGAATTTTTTCGAAAATTTAGGGTGTTAGCCAAATTTTTGAAGAATTTGAAAATTCTCAGAAACTGAAAGGTTGGAGAATGGAAGCCAGATCGAACGTAGAGTTGATTAATCAAACCACTTTCGGCTTTGTTCCTTTTCGGGGACTAAAAGTTTTAAGTGGGGGAGATTGTAACAACCCGGAAATCTGGGCCAGTTTAAAAATTTTATTTTGGCAATTTTAACAAATTTTGGTTATTTAAAATGAATTATTTTAAATAATAACGACGAGAAATTTATTTTGAATAGAATTCAAACGTATATATTATATAGGTCGTCGTTAAAATATAATTATTTATTTTAAATTATAAAAGGAATTGAAAATGGCGCGGTAGTTCGATAATTCGATTTCAAAATTCAAATGAACGTACCGGGTGCAAAATAAACCGGATTTTAGTGAAACCAAAAATAATGGGATCTAATTGTGACTATCTTTCCAACGAATCCGAAAAATTGAAATTTCATAGCGGGAATCAAAATATATGTCCAGTTGAAAATTCTGAATAGTCGCTATGGAATTCAGGCCCTTAAAAATGGGAATTTTGCGAACGACCTCGGATTTCGACGAAACCACTTTTGTTGGGTCCGTGATGTCAAATTATTGCTAGGTTTCAAATTTCATAATTTTTCGATTCAATATGTGAGCGTGGCAAAGGAAAACGCGTTTGACCAATTTCAGTTGATTTTAATCGACTGGAAAATGGCCATTTTTCAAACGGTCTCAGAATTTGACGAAACTAGTTTTGTTAGGACCGTATCGTCAATACGAAGCTAGAAAATATTTTTCTGGAATTTTCCGAGTTCGTATGTGACCCCGGTAAATTGAAATGCGCGTTCAAATTCAATGTATAGAGTTATATGTTGATTTTGACGAAAATTGATCGAAACGATCGAATCAGCTTACGATACATATCCCATTGTGTTCGGAATGGGGGTAATTAGCTATGGACGACAGGCGGTGGGTCTCGTTTTGAGGTCGAAAATAAAAGTTGCTTTTTGGTGGAAAATAAAATAATAAAATAATAATAAAAAAAACCTCTCCTTAAAACCCGTTGGCCCCCCCGTTCAGAACGAATCGAGAAAAAATAAAAAAGAAAAAAAAACCCGCACCCCATCTCGATTGCCTCCTCCTCCGCTCCATCGTCGACACGCCGCCACCACCCTCGTCAGTCGCCCCCCTCCACTGCTTCACCCTACCTCGCGACGAACTCCTCTTCTCCCTCACTTCCCCCCTTCTTCAAGCAAGGACTGCAGCCCCTCCTCCCCCTTCCGACTGCGACAGTACCCACGCCTGAACCCGGACCTGCCTCCGACGATCTCGAGCTCCCGGCGACCTTACCCCCCCTCGTTCGATTTCCAACAACCCTATACCCAAATTAGCAATCGCCAGCGAAGGGGAGCCACCTCCGACCACCGCCTGGCCGACGCAGCGCCTCAGCACTCCCTCCTCCTTCCTCCGACGCAATGTTCTTCCCCCTTCAGTCCCACCTAGCGCACGTGAGTTTTATTTATTTATTGGTTAATTCATTTTTTTATTTTATTTTATTTTATGAAAGTCATGTAAATAAAAAGGTTGGACTTTTGACATTAAAAAGAAAGGAAAAACGTTGATTTTGTAAATGGAATTAACATTGATTTCATTAAATAAATTATCGATGCTTTTAAAATAGAAATAGTGATAGGATTTTTAATATAAAAGAAGTGCTTTAAAAATATGAAAGTAAGTTCTTTTATTTATGTTTTATAAAAATATTATCTTTAGGTTTATAAAAACATTATCTTTATGTTTGGAAAAAATATCTTCTTTATATTTATAGAAAATATAAATTTTAGTTAGAAGAAAATATAATGTTTAGTTGGGAAAATATCTTGGTTCTTAAATATTTGAGCATTGCTTTTAAATTTGTATATAGGATTGTTTTAGGAAAAATATAGCTTTGTTTTTAAGCAATTGAAAAGCAAGAAAAAATATGTACATTGTATGTCAATATAAAAATATACATTATTTTTGAAAATAATGAAAGGGCATTGTTTTCCATTGTTTTTGAAAATAAAAAGATCAGATTTTTTTTTTGATTTAGAAAAAGTTGGATTTTTATGTAAGATATTAAGGAAGAAAAGTTGTTATGTGTATGAAGTTAAAATAAAAATTCAGTTTTTATGTAGGTAGAAGTTAGATTAAAAATATAATTTTTATTATAGTAGAAGATTAAAAAATATAATTTTTATTATAGTAGAAAGTTAAAAATATAATTTTTATACTAGTGGCATATTAAAAATATGATTTTTATACAGGTATGATAGTAAAAATATGATATTTATATATGTAGAGAATACGGGCAGTGAAAATTGACAAGAGGCAAGAACGGCGAAGATTTCTACATAAGAAGAGTCGTGGGATTGGATTAGCAATTCGGTGAGAACTTCTCACTCTTCAATTTCTTTTTCTTGTTATATATATACTAGGATGCAGACGGTGCTTAGCAGCACCCGACACCCGTCATCCACAGACCATGGATGGCTTGTTTGTTTAATTGTTTGGTTGTGTAGTTGGTTAGATTATTTGGTTTGAATTGAATTGTTTGGTGAAATGAAATTGATTTGATTGATGTGTGAATGGCGTGGGCCTTCACTAGACCGGGGATAAGGCCAGGCCTTGTCCCGTTTCTAGTATCGTGCCGTTATGCTGCCGAAATTTTCTAAAAATAAGTTAGAAAAATAAAGATAACATTTTATTTAATAAATGAACCGAATAGAATATTCATAGGTTGAATAAAATAGTTTGATCGTTAAAAATATAATTTTTAACGTGAATGTGAATAAATAAATATTCATTTACAAACCGGACGGTTTGTTTATGTACACCTATTTGAAGGACATTGATTGGGACGATAAATTTTACACATCGCCCAACTGCACAAATAAAAATCTGTGTTTGATTGCTTGAAACCCCACACGGGTATTGGGATGATATTTGACGTACACTAATCCCGATTGTTTAGTTGTATGTCGATCGATTGATTGACAGGCTGTTATAAGCGTTGAATATTTATATTTGATGCTTATACAGTGTAGAATGCACTTTGGATGATGGTTGATTATTCATCGTTGTTGATATATACATGTGTTGTAGAAAATCCATATAATTAACATTATATGGTAATTGATTGGGCCTCATTCCAGTTTTAAAATAGAAATATTTGAAAAAGAAATATTTGAAATAGAATATTTGAAAATAGGAATATATGAAGCCGTATTGATTAGATTGACGCCATTTTGACGTGAACGATATTTATATCGATTTTATTCATTTTATAATGAATATCGAAAGTGATTTCAAAATCTGATATTCGAAAAAGAATTGAATATAAATAAATTCGAATTGAAATTGAATATAAACGAATTTGAATTGAAATTGAATATAAATGAATTCGAATTGAAATTGAATATAAGTGAATTCGAATTGAAATGGAATAGAAATGAATTCGAATTGAAATTGAATTGAATTGAAATCGAACTGAAATTGAATTAGAAATCAATTTGAATTGAAATCAATTTGAATTGAAACCAATTTGAAATGAATTTAAAATGAATTTAAATTGGAATATTCAATTTTGATTTGAAATTGAATATGAAGTTGAAACCGTTTTGAAAATGAATTTAAAAACGATTTATAAAGCACGTTTTGAATTGAAATCGACGAAGTATATATTATATATATAATATAATGGCCTGAATAGAACGCGCCGCGCCGCGGCAGTTCGCGAATTTCGACCATTGACTTCGAACGGATATTACGGGAGATCCGACCGTCGGATTCTCCTAAAACCGGAACCGTTGGGTTCGTATTGAAAAGAGATTTCTAACGAATATTAGAAATTAGAAATCTAACGGTTGGATTTGGAATTATGTCCAAATCAAATTTAGAAAAGGTCGTTGTAAGTGCAGTTCGATGGCCGTTGATGGAAATCGAGTGTACGGGCCTTGATAAAATTACTAAAAATAGTAATAATTTGTGTAAAATCATAAGAAATGATTTGTGAAGATTTAGGATGAAAAACTCCATATTTGAAAAGATAAAAATAGTTTTTTATCGAAATGGACTAGTTTTGAACTAGAATTATAATTCTATTTATTTTTAAAATAAATAATTTGGATGAGAAATGGTTTTGAAAATTACCAAAATTTCCAATAATTATATTGGAATGGATTTGAATCGAAATTGTCTTTGGATTATTTCGATGTTGGATTTCGTGATGATACAGATATTGTTATGGGAATTTGAAAGATATATAGATATCGTTATTTCCAATACGATATTTGTTAGTCGTAGAATTTGATATTGAATATAAGCCGGTATATTTTCTATTCAGAGCCTTGTGTTTAATATCAAGTGTGATTTGGGTTTGTCGTGAATGGTGTCTTCATTAACACTGTTCTTGAACCCAGTTGAGAAAAGATTAAATCTTTTTCTTTAGATTTAATGAAGTGTACCAATTAAATAATATTTAATTGGAATTGAATTGGTATTGATTTTTAGGTTTATCGTGAACAGTGTTTTAAATAACACTTGTTCTTTAACCCGATAATTAATGAGATGTGATTTTGGGTTGTCGTGAACGGTATCTTCAATAATATTGTTCTTAGGCCCAAAGGAGTTAAGAAAATTCAGAAACTAACTGGAGATTAGTTGAGCAGAATGGTTTTCTGGATATTGATCTGATGTTGGTTTCGGCCTTCGGGGTTAATATTTGGGGAATTATTCTCTTGATTAATTTACGGTTAGGAACTGATTGAAATGTGATGTGATTTTGGGTTTATCGTGAACCGTGTTTTAAATGACACTGATTCTTTCACCCAGTCACAGATTAAAACTAAGTGGAGTTTTAATGAATCTTTAATTAGATTGAAATAATCAAGAATGGAGTATCACCAGTTTTGCTCCAGGCGTTAGTTAAATCTTTAATTAGATTTGAACGTGAAATGGTAATTGAATTTACCGATAACACCGTGGTGTTAGTTATGAAGTATAACAAGTTTTACTTCATGGGATGAATAGGTTGGGATTGGAAAATTAAAACAAATGATTACTTCGGTAAGGTTCGTTAATCCCGACTAGTTGAATTGAAATTCAAAAGGATAGATTAAAGAATAAATATAAAGAATTTATCTTTGATAAAATTAATGGGAACCTTTCCCTATGAATGTGAAATTTAGAAACTAACTGTCGGTTAGCTAGGCAGAATGGTTTCCTAGATATTGATCTGATGTTGGTTTCGGCCTTCGGGGTTAATATTTGGGGAATTATTCTCTTGATTAATTTACGGTTAGTGACTGATGAATTGGAATGAGGCGTATGTTGTGTTTGTGTAACACCTATTTAAAATATACGCGAGTTATTCGGGAAGACCGGGTTTATCCCATTCTGAATAACTGATACGACGATAAGTCGAATATGAAGACGATGGTCGAAGACCGGAGGTCTTCACGTCGTTTGGATAATTACTGATGATCTTGATTGGGCTGTACACCCAAGAAGATGGAAACAGTTGGTGATCGTCCAGACGTACTTAGAGATCGATGGATATGCGGGGTACTAGGTGCCTCCGGTTTCGTTCAGACCCAGAACGAACTTATAAATGGACTGTGTGTCTGACATTGGATTTCATTCTGTGTGACTGATATCGGTTGCATAGAGTGGTTTTCCTGTGTGGCATGCTAAGATGCAAATGATCAAGGCTTCTGTTGAAAAGCAAAGTCTTGTGGTGATGATCAAAGCACCGCCTGTGTGGCACATCTTTGTGTAACATGAATTCGCGAGCCTCACACCCCGGTGGTGAACCAAAAACGGGAGACGGACCTCGGGGGGACATGCGTTTTCTTTCTAGCTAGGGTGGTGTCAGTGACCTACCAGCCCTGACATTTATATTATTTTCACCTGTGTGGTTGTTGCTGTTGCGAGGTGCCTCGGTTTGATCGGACGATCTGGGTCCGATGGAGTCATTCGTTGGCTCATTTACGCCCTAAACGGCGGAGAAACGTAGTGTTCAGGCATTATAATCCACATCGGTGGACCGGTCCTGACGATCCAAGGGGAAGTTGCGGCTGTTCCTGAGGCTCAGGCTAGAGAGTCTCGAATCGGTTGAGGACTATCTTTTGCCTCGGTTCATAGATGGAAACCCAATTTCCAAATACGTGACTTTGCGATTTTGATTGTATAACCTATATGTGGCGACATAGTGGTATGGGGCATTCATGCCGCCTATGATTGATACTTATGATTTGAAGTTGTTTTATACACTATACACTTATAATTGTATCAAATGATTTCTTTTAAACGTATCAAGCATTCTTGGCTATTATAAGGTAAAAACCCTATCCCCCGGCTTGCGTTGCATTGTGTGATAGGACCTGGGTCTTATAATAGCTTCATTTTTTTCTTTATTTAGCATTGTGCTGTTGTTTTATGCACTGGTATTCTTGGGAGGAAACCCGTTCCGTGTTATACGGCGTGGTCCCTTGACTTACCTAACTTTAAAAGTAAAGATTTACAACTGTTTTAGTTCTCACACCAGTCCCATGACTGACCTGGAGTTTATTGTTTTGACCTAAACTCTGGGTGCCCTTATTTTGACACGGGCAGCTAGTAGTTTTGGTTTTGCAGATTTATATTCACAGGATCCTGGTTTACAGCTGGAACGATATCCGGAAAGCTTTGTATCTGTATATCTCTTCTAGTTGTGTATTGTATTATTTTCCGCTGCTATACAATGTATTGTAATCTCTGATATTTTCTGTGTAATATTTATTGATTCATTTATACTCTGTATATTCTTGTAATCTGATGCATTGTCGTGATATACAATGAAATGTTCTTCCGTCTGCGTCCTATTGTGTCGTGTTCTCAAAACAATCAGGCGTTTCGAACGGTCTGGATCGGTTTAGCGACTGATTCGGACCGAGCGAGATTCCCGGTCGTCACAATATGCATCAACCTGAGGGTTTTATCATGCCTGGAAAAGAAAATCTTGTCTGTATATTAAAGAAATCTCTTTACGGATTGAAACATTCACCTAGGCAGTGGTATAAAAGATTTGACACACTTTTATGCTATCTCAAGGTTTTAAAAGGTCCAATTATGATAGTTGGTCTATTTGAAAATTACTACACATTCAGCTATTTATTTGCTACTTTATGTCGATGATATGTTGAGTGCTTCAAAAGACAAGGAAGAAATTGAAAATTTGAAAAGTCAGTTGAGTAGAGAGTTTGAAATGAAAGATTTGGGGGATGCTAAGAAGATTCTTGGCATAAAGATAGCAAGAGATAGAACTTCTAGAAAATTATACCTAAGTCAAAGTGAGTATGTTAGAAAAGTGCTTCGCCGTTTTAATATGCTTGATGTCAAGCCTGTAAGTACTCCTCTTGCTGCACATTTCAAATTGTCATCAACAATGTGTCCACAATAAGATGAGGATATTGAGTACATGTCTAGAGTTCCCTATTCTAGTGCAGCTGGTTAACTTATGTATGTCATGATTTGTTCGTGTCCGGATCTATCACATGCTTTGAGTGTTGTCAGTAGATTCATGGCCAATCCTGGAAGAGAGCGTTGGAAAACAGTTCAATGGATTTTCAGATATCTTTATGACACTGCAAATGCTTGTTTGCAGTTTGGTAAATCTAAAGATGAACTTGTTGGTTATGTGGATTCTGACTTTGCTGGTGATTTGGATAAAAGGAGATCATTAATAGGTTATGTTTTCACCATTGGTGGTTGTGCTGTGAGTTGGAAAGCAACCTTGTAAACTACCGTAGCATTATCTACTACTAAGGCCGAATATATGGCTATTTCTGAAGCATGTAAAGAAGCTACTTGGCTGAGAGGTTTATATTTTGAGCTTTGTGGAGATACATCTTGCATTACTATATTTTCTGATAGCCAGAGTGCTATATGCCTTATAAAGGACAAAATGTTTCATGAGAGAACTAAACATATAGATGTTAGGTATCACTACATTCGAGATGTTATTGCTAAAGGTGGTGTTAAAGTTTGCAAGATAAGTACTCATGACAATCCCGCTGACATGATGACAAAGCCAGTTCCAATTACTAAGTTTGAGCTTTGCTCAAGCTTGGTTGGTGTTACAATATAGTCTTTAGGGACTATTGGAGTAAGGCAGATATTTATTTGTTGAAGGAGTTCATTTTTTATAGTTCATTTTTTTTCTACTTCAAGATGAGAATTCGTCTCAAGGTGGAGATTATTAATTTGTGATCCGAAATTCTCATTAGAATTGGTCCAGCTGATGTCACCTAAAGGATCTCATCTAGATCCTTAATTTACTCTCATGATTGAGATATTTTCAACAACCTTATTTAAAGGATAAAGGAGATCCTTCATTTACTCTCATGATTGAGATATTTTCAGCAACCTCATTTAAAGGATAAAGGAGATCCTTAATTTACTCTCATGATTGAGATATTTTCAGCAACCTCATTTAAAGGATAAAGGAGATCCTTAATTTACTCTTTCTCTCCTTATTTGGCTGCATGAAAGTAGAATATAAATTTTGATTGCTATGGTTTGTATGTAAGCAGCTTGTAAAAACTCCATCAATTAATTAATAAAGTTTGCCTTTCTCCCGTGGTTTTTTCTTGAAAAGGGTTTTTCCACGTTAAATCTTGTGTGTGATTCTATTTTTGCTTGCTTCATTGATCATTTATTTATTAACACTACCTTTTCTAACACTTAGGACAATAAATTGCTTGGAGTATATGATCTAATGAAGTCTCCAATATGTTAAAGTCTCCTTTTCTACAAGCTCATTTATAAAATAAAAAATATAGTCAAGTAAAAATTTACAAAAATAAATGCATGGACTTACAATGCAAATGACAAACGAATTATTTTCGTTAGTTTATATGTTGTAAATCGTGTATGTGGATTGGCAACAATAAGAAGTAACACAAATTTTTACCATTCTGTGTACATTGCATCACAATCTCAAGGCTTTATGAGATGGCTAGACGTTAGTCTCTCCTTTAACAAATGGTTTATCCACTCATTCCAGCTGAAGTCTCCTAAATTCGAATATGGCACCTTTAAGATTTTTCCAAGGACTTCACCTTTTTGGTCTTTAAAGCAAAAGTGCTTAAAAGTATTGGTTAAAAGTAGCCAAAGCAGTGAAGAACTCGTTACATAAGACTCATCTCAACAATTTTAAAACATACAATGGAACCATCATTGAAACGGGTAGTGGTCTCCTATCCTTCAAACAGTTCCAAATAACTTCAGCAATTTAAAGGTTGCCAATTCTCTTTAATAGTGATCAAATCATAAGCCAAACTAGTACTTGTTCCCTTGGCAAAGTAAAAAAGCAGACTTAGGTTCTCCACGTTGTGCACTTGCATTGTGATCATCATGTCTCAAAATCGAAAAGTGTTCATATATCCAAAACATAGATATGAAACAACAAATATAAACACCAACATTATGATTTATTGTATGTTTTCACATAACTCACACCTACAACAAAGTCATGCAATCAACAATCTGATGTGCACCTTTTCTTGAACCCCGAGCTAAATTATAGAACACTCAAGCATGTAGTGCCCCAAGAATATGTGTTCACTTACCTTAACTCATGTAGACATTACAAGAAATGCACCGACGCTTTGTTCCTAATTTTGTCGCTACATATTAAAACACCGATTGTGTATAGTAAATAAGCAATAGTTTCATTGTCTATTCTGTTTTATAGTACCAGTATCTTGAGAACTAAAAAACGTAGTTCTTAGTCATTTCAAACTGACGTTTTCTCAACCTTCGACAACTTCTCGGTCGTTCCTTCTTTGAAACTGGGACATTTATCTAACAAATTATACAAGTTATAATCACGTATTCCCCTTGAACCTCCAATTGACCCCATAACCGCTTTCCCTTCAATGGAAGAGCACTTATGTGAATTTTTTTATTAACAGTGATTGTATCTCACCAAAAGGAAGATGAAAAGTGTTAATTTATGGGTAGAATTGTACAACAAATGCATTGATTGATGCCTAGTCAATTTTATCATGTGTATGCTTAATTATATTCAAGAACCCGATTCGATTACCACATTTTAACAAAATCACACACTTCGGTCTAATCCGACCGTCTTTGCGTTCCCTACATGACCATGAAGCTTAACGATTCTTGCTTCATTCCTTGGTGTCTAATCATTACAATACAACACAAAAAACATATACTTATATCGTTTACAGTATTAAATGACATATATAGTTCACGTACTAAAGAATTCTATATGCTAGAAGATATATGATCTTTATAAGAAAACAATATAGATGATTACACTTCACTTTCAGTTGATTGAATTGGCGTAACTATCGTTTGCTTTTTTCCTTTGTCTTTTGTCTTAAAGGATTGTATCTCTATGTTAGTCTCTTCTTTTTTGTAATACTCCTAGTTTAAACGTTATTCGGTAGATTTAATTGGATAAATTAAATAAGAATAATATAGTGGGATGTTGAGATAAGATTTGTAATTAATAAAATGTTTTGACCTTAGTAACTAATTAATTTGATAAGACATAAGAAAAAGGTTTATGAAAAGGGATCCTACCAAGTACTTAAGGTGTTTCTGTTGGAAATTTTAGAGGAGAAAGAAGAAGAAATTAGAAGAAAGAAGAATAATTAAGAAAACTTTCATTACTTCATTTTTTTTCATACCACAAAATGAGAGATTACACTTACATTTATAGCATTACAAGGATTCTAGAGTCTTCTTCTCTAGAATTGTCCTTAACCCCTAATTTCTACTTTCCTTAACATATCAAATTCCATTTGTAACTCTTACCATTTATTTTAGCCTTCCATTAATACAATAATTAAATTCATTGCACAATTAATATTTTCCTAAAAACCAAGTTTATTTCCATCCTCCTCCCTTAAACTTGGTTTTACTACTCCAAACAGATTCCTTGATTCGAAGCACTTTCTCTTTGATTTGTGATGTACTCTCTCATCACCTTCAAAAATTAACGAAGCACTTTCTCTTCGATTTGTGATGCACTCTTTCATCACCTTCAAAAAAGAAAATTAACATTGGAGCACTTTCTCTCCATGGTGCACTTTCTCACCAACAATTCTAAAATAAAATTTCTTCTACGACCACTTGTGCCATGTTCTCTAGTTTTTCATCTGTCATGGTCTCTTGCTTTTCATTTTTGAATCTACAATTCCTTGCCATATGCCCAAATTTTTGACAATTGAAACACTTAGGTTTTCCCTTATACCAACAATCTCTTTCTTCATGACCAGTTTTGTGACAATTGTTGCATTGGAGAAATTTGTCTTTCCCTTTATGCTTTGCTATTAAAGCTTTTTCATTGTTGTATTTACCATCTTAATTTCTCATGATCCTCCTTTAATCCACCGCATGAAGTGAATTGATCAATTCTGAAAATGTTAACTTGGACAAATCTTTAGTATCTTCAAGTGAGGAAATTTTACCTTCATACTTTTCTCGAAGAGTGACAAGAAGTTTTTCGACCACCCTTTGGCTTGCAAATTCTTCACCTAGTAACTTCATTTGGTTGGCAATGGACATCAGCCGACTCCCATACTCCTTAACACCTTCATTACTTTTCATCCCCATCATTTCAAATTCCCTCTTAAGATTCAGAGTTTGCATTAATTTTGTTTGATGATTTCCTTTATACCTCTTTAATTTTCTCCTATGCTTCTTTGGGAGATTCATAGCCTATAATAATTGTGAAAATTTCTTCTGACATGGCCCCATGCAGATACGAAAATGCCCTTTACTTTCTCGCCATATCTTCGTTATATTTTTTGGCTTGGGTGGCTGTTGGATTTTGTGGAAGTGGAGTGGGATCAATATCATTTTCAGTGACATCCCATAAACTTAAAGCTTTTAGATATGACTTCATTTTGATAGCCCATGATTGATAATTTTCTCCTTTGAATAGAGGAATGGAAAGTGAAAAATTTGTTGCAGTAGACATTAGAAGAACACTCACAGTTTTTTTTTTAACCTCACAAGCTCTAAGAATAGCTGGCTCTGATACCACTTTGTTGGAAATTTAGAGGAGAAAGAAGAAGAAATTAGAAGAAAGAAGAATAATTTAGAAAACTTTCATTGCTTCCTTTTTTTTCCATACCACAAAATGAGAGATTACACTTACATTTATAGCATTACAAGGATTCTAGAGTCTTCTTCTCTAGAATTGTCCTTAACCCCTAAATTCTACTTTCCTTAACATATCAAATTCCATTTGATAACTCTTACCATTTATTTTAGCCTTCCAATAATACAATAATTAAATTCATTGCACAATTAATATTTTTCTAAAAACCAAGTTTGTTTCCAACAGTTTCCATTCTGAAAACAACGCTCCTAAACTTGCGTGTCTCCGACTTAATCCATCTGCCACTACGTTACTTTACCAGGAGTATAGGCTATACCAAAATCATATGATGCCAGAAACTCTAACCACCGTTGCTGCTGAAGGTTCAAATCCTTTTGGGAGAAAAGATACTTCAACGACTTGTGATCCGTAAATAACTCAAATCGAACTCCCAACATGTATGTCTCTACATTTTCAAAGCAAACACGATCGCTACCAACTCCAAATCATGAGCTAAATAATTCCTTTCATGTGGCTTCAGCTTTCGATTCGCATATGCCACAACCTTATCCTTTTGCATCAGCACTGCTCCAAGTTTAGTACCGAATCCATCGTTGTGTACCACCATCTCTTCATTCCCACTTGGAATAGTCAAAACTGGAGCACTCGTCGGTCTCTCTTTCAGGATTCCGAAAGCTTGATAACACTTCGCATCCCATGTGAACACTTGGTTTTCTTCGTCAATCCTGTTAATGGTGCAGCTATCTTGGAGAAATCCTTGATAAAACAACAATAATATCCCGCCAACCCAAGGAAACTTCGAACATCCATCGCATTCTAAGGTCTATCCCAGTCCTAGATTGCTGCCACCTTAGCGGGGTCAACCGCTATTCCATTTCCAGAAAGAACATGTCCTAAGAACCTCACTTCACTCTTCCAGATGTGACAATTCGAACATTTAGCTCTCAGTTGACCCTTCCACAAAATTTCCAAAACGACTCGCATGTGCACCTTATGCTCTTCCTCATTCCGGGAGTAAACCATAATATCATCCATGAACAAAAGCACGAACTTGTTTAACTTATCTCTGAAAACCTTATTCATAAGATCCAAGAAATACGCTGACGCGTTACTCAACCCAAATGGCATCACCAACCATTCGAAGAAACCAGAAAATGTCCTAAAACCTGTCTTCGACACACTATCCTTTGCCACCCTCAACTGGTGGAATCCCGTTACCAAATCCAACTGAGATAACACTTTGGTCTCGTGGAGCTGATCGAACAAGTCGTTTATCCTTAGCAACAGATACTTGTTCTTCTTGGTCACCTTGTTCATCTCATGATAATCCACACACAATCTCAAAGATCCATCTTCCTTAGTTGCAAACACAATTGGTGCACCCCATTCGGATACACTTCTCCGAATAAATCCTTTTCCCAAAAGGTCACGTACTTGCACCTCTAACTCTCATTGTTCCTTAGGCGCCATCCGCCTAAGAGGCATGACGATAGGTCTGGCACCTTCGACCAAATCGATTCTGAACTTAATCTTATGATGCGGTGGCAACCCGTTGACCTCGTCAAAGACATCCTTAAACTCGCTTGCGATCGACACCGATGAAAAGTCTTCAGGTGGAATCACAAGCGAATACAAATAGCTCACGAAGGCACCATCTTCGGGCTTACACCGAATCACAACCATTCACCCTTCTGCATTCCTGACTGTCACCTCGAGCTTCTCGCAATCCGCTTTTGCCGCATACCTCTTGAGCCAGTCCATACCCAAGATAACCCCAAACTGTGACGGCAAGGAATTTCGCTCGGTCCGAACCAGTCGCTAAACCGATCCAGGCCGTTCGAAACGCCCTATCGTTTGAGAACACGACAAATCAGAATGCATACAGAAGAACATTTCATTGTATATTACAACAATGCATCAGATTACAAGAATATACAGAGTATAAATGAATATTACACAGAAATATCAGAGATTTAAATTACATTTAAATACATAGCAGCGGAAAATAATACAACACACAACTAGAAGAGATATACGGATACAAAGCTTTCCGGATATCGTTCCAGCTGTAAACCAGGATCCTGTGAATATAAATCTGCAAAACCAAAACTACTAGCTGCCCGTGTCAAAATAAGGGCACCCAGAGTTTAGGTTAAAACAATAAACTCCAGGTCAGTCATGTGACTGGTGTGAGAACTAAAACAGTTATTAATCTTTATTTTAAATCATTAGGTAAATCAAGGGACCACGCCGTATAACACGGAACGGGTTTCCTCCCAAGAATACCAGTGCATAAAACAAACAGCGCAATGCTAAATAAAGAAAAATGAAGCTATTATAAGACCCAGGTCCCATCACACAATGCAACGCAGCCGAGGATAGGGTTTTCCCTTATAATAGCCAAACATGCTTAGTACGTTTAAAACAAATCTTTTGATACTACTATAAGTGCATAGTGTATAAAACAACTTCAAATCATAAGTATCAATCATAGGCGGCATGAGCGTCCCATGCCACTATGTCGCCATGTATAGGTTTACAAATAAAACCGCAGATGTCACGTATTTGGAAATTGGATTTCCATCTATGAACCGAGGCAAAAGATAGTCCTCAACCGATTCGAGACGCTCTAGCCCGCCCCTCAGGAACAGCCGCAACTGCCCCTTGGATCCTCAGGGCCGGTCCACCGATGTGGATTATTATGCCTGAACACTACGTCTCCCCACCCTATGGGGTGTAAGTCTGGTCCGTCAGCCGACCAGAATGCATCGGCCGAAACCGATATAACCGAGGCGCCTCGCAACAGCAACAACCACATAAGTCAAACTCGTCAGGGCGTGTAAAACCACTGACGCCACTTCTAGCTAGAAAGAAACGCATGCCCTCCCTGACGTCCTCTCCCGTTTTTGGTTCATACCGGGTGTGAAACTCGCGAAGCAAACGTTACACAAAGCTACGCCACACAAGGCCGTGCTTTGATCATCAACCACAAGACTTTGCTTTTCAACAGAAGCCTTGATCATTTGCCACTTAGGCATGCCACACAGGCAATTCACTCCATGCGTTTGATATCCATCAATATATAACCCCTGAGCTCGTACGTCTCAGAGAAGGGCGTTAAGCAAGAGAATAAATTCTCCGCCGCCAAACAGATATATATTTAATAGAGATCAATCACACGGACTAAAATCCAATGTCAGACACACAGTCCATTTACAAGTCCGTTCTGGGTCTGAACGAAACCGGAGGCACCTAGTACCCCGCATATCCATCGATCTCCAAGTACGTCTGGACGATCACTAACTGTTTCCATCTTCTTGGGTGTACAGCCCAATCAAGATCATCAGTAATTACCCAAACGACGTGAAGACTTCCGGTCTTCGACCATCGTCTTCATCTTCGACTTATCGTCGTATCAGTTATTCAGAATGGGATAAACCCGGTCTTTCCGAATAACTCGCGTATATTTTAAATAAGTGTTACACAAACACAACATACGCCTCATTCCAATTCATTAGTCACTAACCGTAAATTAATCAAGAGAATAATTTCCCAAATATTAACCCCGAAGGCCGAAACCAACATCAGATCAATATCCAGAAAACCATTCTGCTTGGCCAACCGACAGTTAGTTTCTAAATTTCACATTCATAGGGAAATGTTCCCATTAATTTTATCCAAGATAAATTCTTTGAATTTATTCTTTATTCTATTTTTGAATCTCAATTCAAACTAGTCGGGATTAGCGAACCTTACCGAAGTAATCATTTATTTTTAATTTCCCAATCCCAACCTATTAATCCCATGAAGTAAAACTGGTAATACTTCATATCTAACACCACAGTGTTATCGGTAATTCAATTACCATTTCACGTTCAAATCTAATTAAAGATTTAACTATCGCCTGGAGCAAAACTGGTAATACTCCATTCTCGATCATTTCAATCTAATTAAAGATTCATTAAAACTCCACTTAGTTTTAATCGTTAACTGGGTTAAAGAATCAGTGTCATTTAAAACACGGTTCACGATAAACCCAAAACCACATTCCATTAATTATCGGATTAAAGAACGAGTGTTATTTAAAAACACCATTCACGATAAACCCAAGAATCAATATCAATTCTATTCCAATTAAATATCATTTAATTGGTACACTTCATTAAATCTAAATAAAAAGATTTAATCTCTTCTCAACTGGGTTCAAGAATAGTGTTAGTGAAGACACCATTCACGACAAACCCAAATCACACTTGATATTCAATATAAGGCTCTGAATAGAAAATATATCGGCTTATATTCAATATCAAATTCTACGATTAACAAATGTCATATTGGAAATAACGATATAAATATATATCTTTCAAATTTCCATAACAACACCTGTATAATCACGAATTCCAACATCGAAATATTCCGAAGATAATTTCGATTCAATTCCACTCCAATGCAACCATTGGATATTCTGGTTATTTTCAAAACCCTTTTTAAATTCAATTTATTTAAAAATAAATAGAATTATATTTCTAGTTCAAAACTAGTTCATTTCGATAAAAATCTATTTTTATCTTTTCAAATATGGAGTTTTTCATCCCAAATCTTCACAAATCATTTCTTATGATTTTACACAAATTATTACTATTTTTAATAATTTTATCAAGGCCCGTACAGTCGATTTTCAACAATGGCCATCGAACTGCACTTATAGCGACCTTTTTCAAATTTGATTTGGACGTAACTCCAAATCCAACCGTTAGATTTCTAATTTCTAATATTCCTTAGAAAGCTCTTTTCGATACGAACCCAACGGTTCCGGTTTTAGGAGAATCCGACGGTCGGATCTCCCGTAATGTCCGTTTGAAATAAATGGTCGAAATTCACGAACTGCCGCGGCGCGACGCGTTCTATTCAGGCCATTATATTATATATATAATATATATAATATATACTTCATCGATTTCTATTTAAAATGAATTATATAAATAGTTTTAAATTCGTTTCAAAAGCAATTTCAACTTCCTTTTCAATTCAAATCAAAATTGAATTCTTCTTTATAAATTCGTTTCAAAATTCATTTCTATTCAATTCAAATTTCAATTCAATTTGAATTCATTTCAATTCGTTTTCAATTCAATTTGAATTCGTTTTCAATTCATTTCGAAATCGTTTTCAATTCAATTCATTTCGAAATCGTTTTCAATTCAATTCATTTCGAAATCGTTTTCAATTCAATTTGAATTCGTTTTCAATTCATTTTGAAATCGTTTTCAATTCAATTCATTTCGAAATCGTTTTCAATTCAATTCAAAATATTCGATTTCGAAATCACTTTTCAATATTCATTTTAAGATGAATAAAATCGATATAAATATCGTTCACGTCAAAATGGCGTCAATCTAATCAACACGGCTTCATAAATTTCTATTTTCAAATATTCTATTTCAAATATTTCTTTTTCAAAATAGTTGTTATTATCAAAATATTTCATTCAACACATGACCAATCTCAATGAATGAGTACTGTCAACACATGAACTTTTATTTTATATCGATAAAGATGTAAATTTTATTACTAAAATATTTCGTTCAACACATGACCAATCTCAATGAATGAGTACTGTCAACACATGAACTTTTATTTTATAATATTCTTTATTTTTCAAATTGGAATGAGGCCCAATCAATTACCATATAAAGTTAATTATATGGATTTTCATACAACACATGTATATAATTACATTGAAAAATAATCAACCATCAACCAAAGTGCACTACACTGTATAAGCATCAAATATAGATATTCAACGCTTATAACAGCCTGTCAATCAATCGATCGACACATTTAATCAATCAGGATGAGTGAACTTCAAATTTCATCCCAACACCCGTGTGGGGTTTCAAACAATCAAACGCATATTTTATTTGTGCAGTTGGGCGATGTGTAAAATTTATCGTCCCAATTAATGTCATTCAAATAGGTGTACATAAACAAACCGTCCGGTTTATAAATGAATATTTTATTTTATTCACTTCACGTTAAAAATTATATTTTTAACGATAAAACATTTTATTTCAACCTATGAATTTCTATTCAATTCATTTACACAATAAAATGATATTTTTATTTTTCTAACATATTTTAGAAAATTTCGGCGGCATAACGGCACGATACTAGAAATGGGACAAGGCCTAGCCTTATCCCCGGTCTAGTGAAGGCCCACGCCATTCACACATCAATCAATCCATTCATTTCACCAAACAATTCAATTCATTTCATTATGCAAACCACAAAATTTGGAGTAAGAGTCTAACCTAGTCTTACTCCTTCGCCTTATAACGGCGCACGTCTAATCCTAACCAATTTATCGATTCGATTTTTCACACCACAAACCACATTCAAACCAATATCGCAATCAATCACCAAACAGCCAAACAAACAAGTCCATGGTCTGTGGACGATTGTGTCGGGTGCTACTAAACACCGTCTGCATCCTAGTATATATATAACTAGAAAATAAATTGAAGAGTGAGAAATTCTCACTTATAGCTATCCAATCATCTTGACTCTTCATTTATAGAAATCTTCAACGCTATCCCATCTTCGTCATCTTCGTTGCCCGTAGCCACTATATATATAAAAATCACATTTTTATATATTGATGTATTAAAAATAAAAATCGCATTTTTATTTATTCACTTTCGGTTTAAAAATCATATTTTTATCGCTAACTTCATATTGTGAAAATAGAATTTTCACTTCGTTATACTTTATATAAAAATTGAATCTTTACTATGTTATTCAATATATAAAAATCGAATTTTTACTACGGTGTTCAATATATAAAAATCGAATTTTTACTACGGTGTTCAATATATAAAAATCGAATTTTTACTCCATTATTGATTATTTCTATGTACGACCATTTTATAAATAACATACATACGATAAAAATGATATTTTTATCAAACCAAAAATTGTATTTTTCACATCAAAGAAAAATCATAATTTTCGATCTTAGCAAATCTTATTTTCATTTCAAAGAAAAATATATTTTCACAATCACAGAACTTATTTTTCAAAAATCAAAAATCATATATGCAAAATTCATATTTTTATATTTCTATTAATCATATAAAAAAATCATATTTTTATATGATTAGAAACCATGCTATTCTTATTTTATTTTAAAACTAATGCTATATAATTTCAGATTTCCTAAACAATAAAGTATATATATAACTTATTAGTAAAGACCAAATTTTTAAACAAGGTATTTATTTTTAAAACTGAAATTAAAATTAATAGCATGAAAACTCACCGTATTTTCGGATTTTGGGGATCGAAGGAGAAATGTCGGGGTCTGCAGGGTCGAAGATGGAGCGGTGGGGTCCCTGATGCGTCGGCGGTGGACTGCTGGCGGAGGTGGTGGCCATGGCGGTCGAAGCTGTCGATTTGGGGTTCGGCTCGAGGGGTTTCGCGATTTCCAGAGAGGGGAGCAAGGATGGAGGAAGGAGGAGCGTCGGTCTTGGGAGGAGGTGGTAGCGTAGACTTCGGAGGAGGAGGCGGGGCGCGATGGCATTCGTCGCCATCGGCGGTTTCCAGATCGAGGAAACCTTTTTTTTTTTTTTGATTCTGAAATGAAACGAAGGGGGGGGGGGGGGCAGAAAGATAAAGGGAGGAGGGAGTAGAAATTTTTATTTTTAATTATTTAATTATTTAATTTTCAAAAAGGTACTTTTACATACGACCTCGAAACGAGGTCCACCGCCTGTCGTCCATAGCGTATTACCCCCATTCCGAACACAATGGGATATGTATCGCAAGCTGATTCGACTGTTTCGATCAGTTTCCTTTGAATTTACATTTAAATCACTATATTGAATTTTAAACGTACATTTCAAATTACCGGGGTCACATACTAACTAGAAAAATTACAGAAAAATATTTTCTAGCTTCGTATTGACGATACGGTCCTAACAAAACTAGTTTCGTTGAATTCTGAGACCGTATGAAAAATGGCCAATTTCCAGTCGATTAAAATCAACTGAAACTGGTCAATCGCGTTTTCCTATGCCACACTCACATATTGATTCGAAAAATTATGAAATTTGAAACCTAGCAATAATTCGACATCACGGACCCAACAAAAGTGGTTTCATCGAAATCCGAGGTCGTTTGCAAAATGTCCATTTTTAAGGGCCTGAATTCCATAGCGACTATTCAGAATTTTCAACTGGACATATCTTTTGATTCCCGCTATGAAATCTCGATTATTCGGATTCGATAGAAAGATATTCACAATTAGATTCCATTATTTTTGGTTTCACTAAAATCCGGATTGTTTTGCACCAGGTACATTCAATTGAAGTTTGAAATCGAATTATCGAACTACCGCGCCATTTTCAATTCTATTATAATTATATATATATATAATTATTTATATTCTAACGACGACGTATAATATATACGTCGAATTATATTCAAAATAAATTTCACGTCGATTTTATTTAAAATAATTCATTTTAAATAATCAAAATTCGCTAAAATTGCCAAGATAAAAATTTTAAACTGGCCCAGATTTTCGGGTTATTACACAAACCCAATAAAGTTCTGAACAAAGCAATCACACACAAAGGACAACCATGACTCGACAATGACAGACTATGACAAATCATACACAAACTAGACGAAAATCCAATTGGATTAGTCACAACAAAAGATCTATCACAAATCTCGGGTTCCAAATCCAAGCGGCACACAAGCTCATTACAAATGAAAGAATGCGATGCTCCTATCAAACAACACACGAACTGAAACATCTTTAATGGAAAGAATACCTTGAACAACGACACTCTTCTTTTTCTCTTCCACCGTATGAGCCTTTGAAGACGATGGCACAGCCTCCAAAGCATACGTCTTCAAAACCTTCTTACCCTTAGCTAGTTCTAGATAATCCTTCCTGTCATGCTCAGGCTTTCCGCACTTAAAGCACTTCTTTTCAACTTTTGGATTCTTGCAATCCTTCGAAAAATGGCTCGACTACTAACAGTTAAAGCAAGTCACTTCGCCTTTCTTCTTTTTCTTTCCATCTTTTCCTTTCTGCTGTTGTTGCTTCCTCTTTTTATTATTACCACTCTATTGTGGTTTCGGTTCTTCCTTAGCTGCAACAACAGTCTCTTCCTTGAGAAACAAACTCTCATACCTTAAAGCTTTCTCAATAATCTTCTCATACGAGTCATCTAGATGATCAGCTAGCTGATTCCCAAGATACTTGTCCAAGCCCATGACAAACTTCTTGTTCTTCTGATAAGGAGTCTCGACATACGAACGGACATACTTTGACAAGGCTTCAAAATCAGAAACTTACTCAAGCACTGGTCGACCATTCTGCTTAAGCTCGATAAAACTCTTAAACAAAATAGACTTCTGAATGGAAGAAATAAACTTTGTCTCAAACTAATTGACTTGGAATTGCTCATATGAAATCTCATCTTCCGGAGTCTCTAAAGTAGCAGAGTTCCACCAATCCATATCTCTGCCCTATAGCTGTCTCGATGCAATCTTCCTCTTAGTTGCATCATCAATTCCCAAGTCTCCAAAGATCCAGATGCGAGTATGAAGCCACCCTTGAATCTCTACATTCGGCTCTGTCCCTTTAAATTGCTTCCCTCCAGAGTGGTGAAATCTTTGCATAGCTTTGCGAAGTCCACAGACCTAGGAACCTGCACTTGAACTCCTACATCTACCGCAGTTGTTCGTGAGCAGGTACCCCCTCATGATTGTTGCCATCATGGCCTCGAACATAGCTGGGTAGTCTGGTATACCTCTACTACCTCCTGTAGGAGTAGTCTCCTCCCTAGCAGCGTGTCTCGATGGTTGACAACTCATTATAAATCTGCAATATAGAATGATTAGTCCATGTTCGAGAAAAACTACAAATGGAATTCAAATGCTACTATACTATACACTAATATATAGTATACATCCATTAGAAATCTACAGACATGTCTCTCATACATAATTACACCTTGAACTTTGGCTAAAATTGATAACCAGACCTCTGATACCAAATGTGACAACCACCCACAATTCCTGCACTTAACAAGGGAAATAAAGTGCTGAAAGACGTGCCTGGAAGCTATGGACGATCATCAGGGTAGGATAACATAAGCGGAACTTGTCGTATTACTTACAGCACAAGGACAAAATATAACATAACACATACAATAGGAAATAATAGTAAAGCGGAATTGGGCGGAATCTTAAACTTTTTCATATCACCATGAAAATATCCATACGACCTTAGATTACATTATAATAGGCTGTACAATGAGCCTCGCTACGAGCACTCAGAGAATACTTCAAACAGTGGAAAAAAACAAATACTATATAGTAGAAAATAATACGACAACCTCCTACTTGTGATTGCTCAGCAGCATCGTCCTCATCAAGATCTATCATCTGTCACCTGCTACTTAGTCTACCCATCCACAACCGGATAAACAACCTAAGGTAATAAGAGGGGGACATAAAACCTTGAGTTAGACAACAATCTTAATGAGCTATAAAACAACTATCTAACATCATCAATAAAGTATATGAGAATAGGCGGATTAATCAACCAATCTACCATCACCAACAAAGAAGTACCCAAACTCGTCTTCCTTACATCTGACAGTGATAGCCTTTACAAACACCCAAGTAGAGATAGCAGTACATTCATGGCAATTAGTTATCAAGCGTAGGCCATCCTAATCGATATCAACATCTCCCAAGCACAAGCCTCGAAGGCCTAAGCCAATATCAGACAAGCACCAAAGGGATATCTCCTTCGATGTTGAATAATCTGCACAAGATGACACAAGGAAATAATCATTCATCCATGACTGGCTCTCACCGCCAATCCTGCTTTGAAACCATCGTTAATCGTGTGATCGGCTCAACACCTTATCGTCCCTCAAGGGCTAATGGTAAATCCCGGTTCTAGCAAATCTCCATACGCCATACGACGAAATGTATCTAGGTCCGTCGAGCTGCCCAGGGTCCTCGACCAGCCACTTCTAGTCTTTTGGGCATCCCCATTATACCCCTGCTTTGAGTCCGTAGAACCTACGACAACGGTAATTCCCCGGTCTTCGATATCTCTAGCCATCCAACTTGATGACTGTTCATAAGCTCAAGCCACTTCTGGAGCACCATTATCCACGAACTCACCACCTTGAGTTGTCTTTTCATTCGTTGCATTTCGACGATCAATGAACATGTCACAACACTTCAACATTCCTTGTTGAACTCACGTTGAAACTACGTCCATTCTCGAACCAAAAATAACATCAAATGGTCCACAATAGTTGGGTCGTTCACCCCTTTGGGTCGTAACCGACCCATATGGGTCCTTCGAGCGACCGATACATCCTCCATGCATCCACACTCTTAACTGACCCGACCTAGACACAACAACCCATCGAGGCTCACACATATACACCCAAATGACCCATCATTGGTGACTTCAACCAACCCGACTTCCCACGACCTGACTCCAATCGACCCAAATCCAAGTATACAAAAACTTCGAACGACCTGATGCTTGCGAACGTCCTGATACCTTTCGAATGACCTTACTTGCTACGACCTGTCGCAGAATGATTCCTAGTAGATAAACGACCTGACCCATCGAA
Source organism: Allium sativum (assembly GCA_030737875.1). Taxonomy (NCBI): domain Eukaryota; kingdom Viridiplantae; phylum Streptophyta; class Magnoliopsida; order Asparagales; family Amaryllidaceae; genus Allium; species Allium sativum. Next base: position 668,601,826 of record CM060909.1, on the reverse strand, counting down.
CACTCTATAAATCAACCCGAGTTATGTTCAAACGACCTAGGATCCAACGAATGACCCAACTTTCTTTTCTTGCTCTTCAAGCCAAACATCCTGAGTCCTGCCACATCATCAATGACCCATACAAAAACGATCCAACTCCAGATCTGACCAAATCATCACCAGACGATAACATCGATGCAAACAACTCATCCAAATCATCTAATTCAATCATCAACACTTTATGAAATCATCAACAACACTTAAACGACAATTATTCATCATTAAACCATATGAAACTCACCAATTCATGATAAATCAATGATTAAACAAAATATTGGATCTAAACTTGCATAAACATATGAATTAACATAAGAATTACCGATTTAAGTTGCTAGATTAGATCATATGGTGATTCAAATGAAAATATGCTTACCATGATGTAGATCTTGGTGAAAACAACTTAAAATGATGAAAATAAGATCAAATAACTCATATACTTGATTGAATCCGTATGAGAGATGCTTATCACTCACCAATTCTTCGAAATAACTTGAAGTCACTAAATTCTCAATCCGAACAGTGAAGAACTATCTTTAATCACTTGATTTGATGCAATCTGTCTTCTCTCGATGTAGATCTAGCTTCAATTTATGTAGATCTTCGAACCCGTAGCGTAGATATAGAATTTTAATGGTGGACAGGTGTATTTGATTGAGCAAGGAGGATCAACCAAATGAGAAAATAAAGAAAAGTAACCCTCTCTACATGCCTTTAACCCCTATTTATAGCCTCAAACCAGCCTACTAATGGGCCACACCAAATAAGCCCATTAATGACTAACCAAACCTATACAAAAATTATGCAGCACTAAAACCGCGGTTTCTCCCAAATCGCTGAATCAAATCTTTAATGTGACCACTCTATGGCATTGGCAACACCATTACCTTTCCAATGAATCGATCTCAACACTTAATTCGATTCCGGTCAAAATTTATGCCCTTCACAAAACTAATAAGGGAAAATGGTGAAAAATAAAATTGGTAAAAATTATGGTCATGTCTTACATCCCCATAAACAACGTATCAAAATATGAGAATGATCCAACCCTCATGGAATTAAATAAAAATATTTTACGATCCTCCGATACGTAAAATGCAGGCTGTTACACAAGGATTCTCCGTTACTTAGAGAATTATGTTTCGCGTGGGAAAATAAGTGCACAAAGCAGTAAATAACACAATAGATTTATAGTGGTTCAATCCAGTGAGGGGGCCTACGTCCACTTTGAAGGAGTTCGATGATATTTTATTCACAACAATGGATTACAAGCTATGAACATCATCTAGGCATTGGATTACAATTGTTTCCATCTAATTTGGAGTCATGATTATCATATATGAGTCTTAGAAAAAAGTGGTTTTCATGCTTCTTCTTCCTCAAAGCAAGGCTGTCATTAATAAGCCCTTGGAGCTTTTAAGAGATGTCAAATCAGCAAACATTCAACCCCTTTGAAGTGTAATCTTGGGGGCATTTATAGTGGAAGGGTTAGGTAGGAGTAGGTAGAATTTAGGGACCACACAGTGCATTTTCGTATCCTTAGGAGGCAGTGTAACACTCTGTAATTTTAACAACACCAAAGAGGACAAATTAAAGAATAATTAATTTAATATTCAGAATTAAGGGAAGCGGACTGTGCCATTGCGTCCGTCTCGAAATTGCCCAAGATAGACATTTGGTTTACGTAAAACGAACACCGTACGAAGAAGTTATGAAGGTTTAAAATTTGTACATGCGCAAGAGAATTATATATACATAATTAAATCAAAAAATCAAATTTCAGTTCAAAATCATTCAAAACGCAGGGGGGTGTTGACCCATGCGTCTACCCCCTAGGGAGGGTTGACCCCCCTAGGGCAGATGTGGCAGTTAGGGTTTGGGGGCTGGTGGCTATAAATATGGCTCCATTTCTCTTGTTTTCTACACTGAAAAATAATGGAGGCCTAGATGCTGTCGATGCCCAGACTAAATCAAACCTTTTCCTTCTTCTACAATCAAGTTAATCAAGTTATTCAAGTGTAGATCTATGATTCAACCTCTGCTATTCTCCTTCTATTTTTCTAGATCCAAACACTGTGAGTTTAAGTTACTTTTAGATTATATGACTGTAATTTGGATCTATGCCTGTGACTGCTTGAATCATACCAGATTTGTAATAACTTGTGAACCTATGATATTCTGGCATAACTATGACTTGAACCTAAACCTTTATTATGTCAGATCTACCTTTGATGTTAGATCTAATTCACTATTTAGATCACCTTGTACCTATCATGTTTGTGGTTAAATTGGATATGTTACTTGTTGGACATCATTGTTTGGATCTTATCATGCCTATTGTGACATCCCTATTATGTTAGAATTAGTTCTATCATGTCATGTTCACCAAATCTGTTCTTATATGCCTATATTATCAATATACCACTATACGTTTATGTCAGTTTTGTTAGTATAATCATTTCTGTCATCTTCCCTTCACCCTTTCCCTTTTATTTTATATAGCCTAACTACTTTCGAGCCTAGGCATGCCGCTAAAATATGCGAACGCGTTAAATGGGGAACGAGGGGGAAAACACCGAAATTGGGCATAACTTGTAAATGGGGAATTTGGCATAACTTGAATAATGTATATGAATATGAATTTAGGGCATATAATTCGTTATGAACATAATTGGGGAAAAAGGGGCATGAGCACCTATAATGACATAGGTAAATTTGGCTAGTAATGAAATGCCTAGGATTATAGTAATTAGAAACTGTAACTGCACCTAGACACGAGGTTAGATTACGCTTATGGTGGAAGTCTGCCCGGAACCGCCCGGCATGTCCAACGACCACAAGTGGTGAATCTAATGTGAGGGGTCTAGGTGCATAAAAAAGAGATGTGCTGAGACATGAGGTTAAGCCCCACTTGAGGAAGAAGTCTGCTCGGAACCAACCGGCATATCCAGCGTTCATAAGTGGTAGGCTTAATGTGAGGGGTCCAGCAGACATGGTAATGAATTGGAATACTTAACCAAGTTGAATCCATAGGGATTGTATGAACATGAACTTGAATAGGGGTTAAGTAAACTTGGTTGAAACAGTGGGTGGGTTAAGTAAATCTGAGTAGGGTAGGCAATATTTATATATAGGTCCACAAACTTAACCGGTTGGGGTTATGTAATTAAAGACACCATTAGGTAAGCATAACCTGTAGAAATGATGGGGTTATGTAACTAAAGACACCAACAGGTATACATAACCTATGGAAATCCTAGTAGGGATACAAGACAAGGGGAGAGCTTGTATTATCTTGTGTGTGGGACCCATTCCAGTCAGTAACCCATATAACGGTATCGAACGAGTACTCCGCCTTAGGTTGGAGTAAGGACACGCTTACTGGGTTAATTGTAAGAGATCCAAATGTGGAGGATGGTGTGGCGGCGCAAACCAACCAGGACATGTGCTTGCATGTTCGGACAGAGGGGGATAAGACGACCGTGACACCAGTAGATATGGTTGTGCACATCATGAAGGGTTTCCACTTTAAAAAGTGATACCTCCTACTGTGGGGCCGACACAAGGTATCTATGGAGTAGGGAGCCGATCGATTAGAGCAGTAGTTAGGGTAAATCTAGACTCTGGTAAAGTTGAGGAGCCTCTTAGGATTGGGCCGCCTGTGGATTGTATGGGATTAAAACCTCTCACCAGAAGTACGCCTAAGTCTACCATCTTATAGTTGTTGGGATCATCTCATTCTGGTTATACTAGTATCAGTGCAGAGAATTAGAGTAATCATTAGAGAAGCGTATACACTCTATCAAGTTTACCTTGTCATACCTGCCTTTTGTGATATTATCTCTCTTATCCACTTTGTATGCTTGTCATGCTACTTTTACTTATTTACTTGCTAAAAGTAACTAGACTCTCTAGACTTTATGTCTGACCCTTTTTGTTTCCTCTTCTTTCTTCTGTTTCCCCCAGGTTCTCAGGGTGGCAATACTCAAGCTTGACCAGGATTCTGCTGTCATTTTGCTGGATCTGCTTAGATGTATTGCTCAAGCTCCTATCTTTGCTACTATAGCTATGTTTTTATTTGGGGATTTTACTTCTTTTATTTTGTACTCTAATATTATAAGTGCAAGATAGAAGTTTTTATGATGTACTGGTTTTTATGTAATTCAGACATATGATGTTTTGAACCACGATGCCTTATGATTAATAAAAGTTTTTATTCTCGCTGCTATTTTATATCTGTCTTGTAATGTTTCTGTTTAACTATAACGCTTCACGAAACTTCATGCGTTCTCTTAATGAGAATGTGACAATCGTGGGTCCCGAACCCCCGATCTCCCTAAAGCAACACCACGCACTAACCACTGTGCGAAAAGATCTTTGTGCTAGCTTTTCAAGAGGGGTGTTACAGACTACCCCCCTTAAAGAGCCCAACGTCCTCGTTGGCTCATATCACTTACCACCTAGGTGTTATGCATGCAACCCGCATCAGTACTACACCAACTGACATCCACATCATTACACACACAATTCCGACTGGGTATTGGCTCCGATACCAAATGTGACAACCGTGGGTCCCGAACCCTTGACCTCCCGTAAAGCAACACCATGCACTAACCACTGTGCTAAAAGATCTTTGTGTTGGCTTTTCAAGAGGGGTGCTACAGGAAGTACCCAGAATTTCGACTCCCCATTGACATGTTTGGAAAAAAATTGTACCCTTTCTTAGGGTAGAATTTCGTATCCCAAGGGATACGCAATTCGTATCCCAAGGGATATGCAATTCGTATCCCAAGGGATACGCAATTCATATCCCTTGGGATACGGAAAGACATATCCCCTAAGGGATACAGTTGTTTTTGTACCCCTAAGGATACGAGTTATTCGTATCCCCTAAGGAATATGAGCTCGTATCCTTGGGGATACTGCATTTACCCTACGCCATGGGGTTCGAGCTTGCTGCTGTTATGGGAGTCAAGATGTTAGAGGGACGAGGGGCGTGAAGGTTCTACTATTTGAGGGAGTCAAAACTTTTAGTGATAGGAGAGAGTTAAGGCTTTGGAGAAGCCGAGGGATACGAGGCTTTATGGAGGTGAGGGTGTCGTGGCTTCAGGTACAAAATGGAGGGGGTCTGAAGCTTATCGGAGAAGAGGGATTTGAAGTCTTTGTGTGTGAGAGGTACAAGACTTAGGGATTTGAAATCCCTTATATGAGGAGTATGAAAATGTGATTAGTGCATAGTTTTGAGGAATTGTGAGGCTCCTACTCACACGACTTCATCTAAGCTTGTATCCTTGGTTTTTGACGACATTTCGGGCTTTAACATCACATGATATGTTGAGTCAAGCGTGTCTGGCATACTTTTGGGAACCAGACCAAAATATCGGTTAACATTTGGCCCCACAAAGTACGGCTTGTCTCGACATGATGAGCTTTGAGTTGAAAGAATTATTTTTGTTGAATCGTCTAATTCCTGATAACTCATTAATATAAACGTTAGTTGTCGACTCTCATTACATTGTTACATGAACGAGTGATTATTGAGTTGATGCTCTGCGTACGCTCACACGTTTTCATGTGATTTCGCGTAATGCGACGGGGAGTGAAAATGGAATGTAATGCATGTATGTTGTATATAACGTTGTTGTATACACAACTATATGATTTTTGTTTGATGATAACAACCAAATATATATACTATTGTTAGACCCAAAAGTGGTTCTAACACCCAAATTGATTAAAAGCAGATAATGATGAGATAAAAATAAAAATGAACACACAGGATTTATAGTGGTTCGGCTAAGAAATGCCTACGTCCACTTATCTTTCACTATATTCAATGATTCAGTTGCAAATACAATGTAATTGTCACTTGATTTCACTCACAACTCGCTTATATTCACTCAATAGACTAAAACAAATAATGAAAGAAGATTTGGATTCTCCGGGAGTAATGGAGTTCGGGTTATGGAGGTAGTTGAATTCTCAAAGTGCCTAAAAAGAAGATCCTTCTCCTTGTCTCCAGACGGGGTATTTATAGGTGTAAATTTGCTCAAAACTTGATCCGGGTCGGGGCCACGTGTCGTCCATCCCACTATCCTCGAGTTCGGATGAATTATTGTGTTGACAACGCATCAAAGTAACGGACGTTATAAGTAGGAACTGGTCACAGTCGGTCCGGATATCCAGGCGTTTTTGCAGGAGAATAACATGGAACATGGGCTCGGGTCGGAGACACACAGATAAGGGGTTCGGATCGGGATACCCGATCCGACCCGGATTGGCTTGGATGCAACGCTCTCTTCTTCTCTAATCTGCTCCGCTCCGATCCATTTTCGTGGCAAACAGGTGGCTTTCCGATCCAATCGAGATTATGTTGCCCTCCGATCCGATTAGATATACCTTACCAATTTACTCAGTAGCAGTTCACCGATCCGAACGGAAGATTCAATCCGACCCGAACCGATATGTTGCTCTGATCCGACCCGAACAACTGCAGCTATTCAATCTAGGTTGTAGTGTCTTCTCCAATCCGAACCGAAGTCTTCTAATTAAAAATGTTCTTCAATGTCTGGTTTCTTGACTTTGTGTTGCCTAGTTCACAAAGTAGGCTAACACTTTGCCCCCTCAAAGGATGCTTCTGTTGGAAACGGAACATGCTTTGACTGCCATAGCGCCAAAGCTTCATCCTTCCTTTCGAATTCACACGTTAAGTTGTCGTACTTCATCCTGTTCGGTTCGGATTCCGACCCGAACAGACTTCTGGCTTGAGTTCCGACCCGAACAGATCTCCTTCCTCCTGTACTCTGCAATAAACCAGTGGGCCAAGCTGTGTTACTGGGCTTTTCGAGCCGGTCCGATCGGGAATACGAATAGTCAGCTTGTTGTTTATATAAATTCACTTCTTCTTCCTTCTTTTCTTTCATTTACTTTTTTCGTTTATCCGAACCGATTCCCTACCGAAGCTCCAGCCTTTCCAAGAAACTTCAAAATTTTCGCTTCCGTCTTCGAATCAAATACATAGGTAGTCTTGTAGTCTTGAATCTTATTGCCATAATCGCTTTTAATTTACATCCGCGGTTAGTTTGAACGACTTTAACAAAGTAATTGAATAATTTCACCACTACGTCTTCTTCCATCCTCCGCCTTCGTCGTCAATGGTATCGACGCCATTTCGAAGCGTTGGAGGAAAACATTGAAGCTCGTTATTGAAAACTTGAGTGCTTAATCTCTCGACTTTAATTAAAGCTTGGGATTTCGAGTTGGGTTCGATATCTAAGAGGAGGAAAAGGAAGAAAACTGAAGAAGGTTGGGTCGGGTAGGGGAACAGTAGGAGAAAAAAGGAAAAGAGAGAAATTTACAGAGCCGGATCGGGTCGGAGCAATAGGGCCAAGAAATGGGTCTTAAACTGTTTTGACCGGGTCGGGTCGGATCTACGAATACAATGAAGGTCAAGATTTATGCGCTCGGATCAGACCCGGTTGAAAAGCGAAAGAGAGAATAGGGGTTTGGTCATCCAAGCTAATCCGACCCGCTCCGGGTGTCAATCTCCGAACCGATCCGGATATATCTTTCTGAGTATGGGCCTTTGTTCATTCGATCCGAACCTGGTGTCTGCATCCGAACCGAACACTACTCAATCTAAAACATAAACTCTCGTCCAACTATTTAAAAGATATTACTTCCAACTTCACGAACAGTTAGGATAGTGCCCTGCGGACATAAGTGAAAATTAAGAACTGCTCTGACTATCACTTTCTCTTTAAAGTCCCGTCTTACATTGCTGTACTTTTACTTTGCATTTCTCACATTCGCTGCACACATTTTAGTTCACACACATACACAGGGGGGTACGGGATAATTTACTCTAATCCGTGCTATTGCTTCTTCAATAGTTCTATGACAATGAGGCCCAGACGCTCTTCCCGACTAGCTGAGAGGAAAGAAGCCCCGGAAACTTCTAACAAAATCACTCTTGAGGATATATCTTCTTCGTCTGATCCAGAATGGGACAGTGAGGGTCCAGACTACGGGGTCGGAAATCGAGAAAGCAACGAGGCGTCTTCGGAGAACGAGGTTTCTCTGGGTTTTGAGGAGGAAGGAGGGATCGGTGACGATCGAGCCCCTGACGAATTTGAATCAGCCATTATATTGGAATCACCTCCAGATTCCGTAGAATCGACAATCGACAACGATCGACTTGTTCGAATTTGCTTAAAGTATGGAATAATGAAAAGGGACACCCTAGTGCCCTCACGCTCTGACCGTCCCCACAACCCTCCAGAAGGATATATGACGGTCACCCGATTGATGTGCATGGTCGGTGCCATTCCTCCATTCTCTCCATTCATTGTTGATTTTTTAAGACAAATGCGGATTGCTCCCATGCAATTGCACCCCAATTCATATGTCTATCTGCACACCTTGTACATAGCATATCGTGAAATCTTAGGCATAGAGCTCACGTTCGATGACGTTCACTTTTTCTATAATTTCAAGCATCAGACCCGGGAAACTCCATCTTTCTGCTACTTTGAATCAGTTCCAAAAAGGAAGATAATCTCTGCACCATTTAGCAGTAAAGCTGGAGATTCCAGATTAGAATGGTTCTACGTGAAGCGACAGCCTGGATGCGCCAGGAGGTGGACAAAATCAAGTAAAACACTGATTTTCTAAATCCGGGCTCTATACATTCGAATCATCACCTTGACTTGTTTTTCTTTTTGTTTGCAGTTGACAATCCCAAACAGATATCAGACCAGGTGTTCTTCGACCGGATGCACCGACTCCTCAATGGCGATCAGAAATTCTTGACTATCGACGAAACCCTTAAGGACGAATACCTTCACTTTCATGGGCTGTTGTCTGTTTTTCGTAGCATTGGACATGGGACGGTTCCATACGCGTACATTCCTCCAGTGGAGGTAGTCCCAGAGACAGGAGAAGGCTCAGGAATTCCTACAGCGCCTCTTCACACTTCACCTTCTCCATCTTCTACGCAAGATGATGAATTGGCTAATCTGGCCGAAAAGCATCGTGAAGGATATATTGCCCCTGAGGAAACTACTTCTCTAGAAAAGTCAAAATCTTCCCAAGAGTCACCACTTCACGCTTCTGAGGGGGATGCCCCTAGCACTGATGATCAAATATTTCAGGGTTTGGGGGATCTCCCCTTACCTGAGACTATATACACTTCAGAGGATTTCAGGAAGGATCCTTTAGTCTTCACTTCTTCTGAAGAGACCACTCCCGCTAAGGCCAAAGAGCCTGCCCGTACTAGTCTAGCTTCAGACTCGGGTTGGTTGGGGGGAAACACACCACTTAGGATACACTTTACATAACAGCATTTACCTTCATTGCACCTCTTTCCTCGCGAATCCATTAATTCTAAATTTCGTTCGTTTTATCGTGCAGGTACAATGTCTCGATCCTACTATGATATAAGAAAGCTTCGTCGCAGCATGTCCAATCCTCCTCAGGATGTCGAGTATGATCGCCGGGATGATCGTGGTAGGGAGGAGAGAAGGCCTTATGATCCCTATCGTTCTCGACCCTCACGTTCTCGCTCACCCGTTAGGCCGGAACAAGAGAAATACAAAGGTTACCAAAGCCGTAGGGAGGAGGATAGACCACAATCCAAAGACTCCTCCTCTTCCTATGAAAAACGCAGTAGAGAGAAAAGTCCTCCAAAGGAAACCGGGTCTCGAAGTAAGCAAAAGGTCCCTGCTACTAAACGACCTAGGACAGACAAAGAGACTACAGAATCCTCTTCAGGAAGGGACACCGAATTGACAATCCTCGCTCCTCCCCCACCAGATGCGGGAACTGCAATAAAGCGGGCATATTTGAAAGAGCAATTTCCCGAACACTACTTCGAAACTCTGACTTTTCTACCTTCCCTTGAACCTATTTCGTCTAATTGGGCAGATGAGGCCAAAGCAAAGATTGATGCGGTGCAAAAACAATATACTGAGATGTTCAAATATTCACGCAATCTTTCTAGAATCATCCGCACTCTAATCACAAATACTGATTCAATGCAAAAGACCGTGGAGGAGGATGCTAAGGCCTTAAAAGCTCTAGGAAAAGATTTGGAAGACACTCAAGCTCAGCTAGCGGTCGCTCAAAGGGACGCTTCTAATTTCAAACAACAATTCGAGGACCTGCAAAAGCGTTATCATGATTTGCTTGAATCTCATACTCAGGAGCGTTCTGAACTAAAAAAGCAAGCTGACGAGGCCAAGTCAGAAACTGCTAAGACACGCCTTGCTTATGCTGAGCTTGAACGGAAAAACACTGAGTTAGCAAAGAGGAGTGCTGAATTAGAAAAGAAGAATGCTGACTTGGCTTCGAAGTTGTTGGAGGTAGAGAACAGGGCTGCTCTGGCCGAGGGCAATGTGGAATGTGCTATTAAATCTGCGGAGGAAGCCCGCAAGCAACTATCAGAGGCGGAGGCTGATATTCAGGGCTTCAGCGAGCTAATGATTGAATTCTTCGCACACATTATTCGTCGTCGAAACATTTCTTGGATCGAGGACTATCCATCCACTCTAGTTCAAGTATGGAATCAAATCGTTGAGTGGGAAAAAGAGGAACTTAAGGTCGATTCCCTCGATGAAGATAAACTAATGGAGAAATACTTGAGAGACGATGAACCGGAGCGCCTAGCTGAAGGGCGCCGCCTTATTGCTGAGGCCATGGAAGAAGAGAGACGGAAGTCTAAACAAAAAACCATTCTCGAAGCTGGTTCCTCTTCCTCTGCCCCTGCAACTCCCGAAGTAGAAGGGTATGATCCCGAAAATCCGGGAATTCCCCGAACAACTCTGCTATCCCCTATTCCTGAAATAGCCCCAGAGGTAGCAGTTACCCCTGCTGAGAAGTCTTCGGAAGGTATCCCTATCTTTTCTCCTCAATTCGCCAAAGCTATTACTACCTTTCGCTACGTGATTGAACATTCGATGAGAGACCCATTGTTTTCGCCTGAGTTGATAACTGTTGCTTCTCATTCTGTAGGTGTCGAATCATCCGAAAAGACAGATGCAGCTCAAGGAGCTGCCGCTGGGACAAAGCCCGCAGATGGGGCCAAAAAAGGGGAGGACAAGGCTGCTTCTATAGACTTGGGAGAAGGAAGTGAGCCAACTAAGGCCTCCACTCCCCATGATGAAGAAATGATAGCAGCTTTAAAGGACGATGGCGGAGACGGGGGGCATGAAGAGGAACCAGAAGTTGCAATAACCGGGGAGTCAAAAAGTGCTGATGACGTTACCTTGGCTGCAATGAAGGCTGATCAAGACAAGAGTTTGCAATTAAAGGCCGAAGAACTAGACCCTGAGGTCCTCAAGCCCCTCGCAGTTGTGGATGCGGGTTCAAGGTTAGTTGTTAAGCTCTCAACTAGATCTATTACAGAAGAACTTGCTAAAAAATCTTCTCTTGATTCCAGTGCCCCGCCCTCCGGGAAGAAGTCTACTGGCTCCAGTACCGCATCTTCAGGGAAAAAGAAATCGAAGCGAATCTTGACCGAAGCCGAGAAAGAAGCAAAGGATGCGGAGAAAGCCGCCAAGAAATCCAAGGCTCATTCCAAATCTAAATAGTGGATTGCCCTGTATCTTTTTAGCATCTTTGTGAACCAATAATTGCTGCTACAAAAGCAGCTCCTGCACTTTCTTTTTTAGCTATTTCCCTGTACAAATTCATTCATCTGTAAATAAAAATAATTCACTTTTTGCAATGTTTGTTTGTTAGTAGTTCTGCATTTATGCATGTCTACAGTTGTGAAACGAAGTTGTGGAGGGGGGAAATATGCGTGTACATAAGTGTCCCCAGTCAATTTCCACAAGTTATTTAATGCTTAACCAAGCAATCCGAAAGCTCCCGATTTTCTGACGGGATAGCACTTCCTGTGCCGTCAGTACCTGTCGTTTTTTTTTGGCATTTCTTTTATACTCTCCCTCTTTCTCTTGAGAGTTAGAGTTCGAGTTCAGTCATCTGTTTATTCCCCGGTCTTTCAACGGGGAAAGATTTCTTTCTCAGCGCTCAGTCAGAGACGCTTTTATACTCTCTCTCTCTCTGGAGAGTTAGAGTTAGGAGGAGAATCTCTTTTTCAGCGCTCAGTCGGAGACGCTTTTATACTCTCTCTCTCTCTCTGGAGAGTTAGAGTTAAGAATGTCGTTTTCTCATTCTTTTATGTCTTATCGCACAAATAGTCGTTGTGCTTCTTTTTATGTCTAAACCGTTTTCAACCTTTTTAGGCTGTGAGTCACCCTGTACTTCATACCTACAACAGAATAATTAACAAATGTATATATACATAGTGCATAAAGGTAAATAACACACAATATTTTTATAGTGGTTCAGCTAAGTCGTAGCCTACATCCACTTTATAGTCCTTTATTCATATCGTCAGATTTTCCCAAGGCAAGTCGTGCCTTATTACAGAGTTCATAAGAAAAATAACACAAAGTACAGTGTTTTTAATCCAAATATCGCATTAAGTGTTGGGCATTCCATGCTCTGGGGTCTTCTTCGCCATCCACGGTCGTTAACTTGAAGGTTCCTTTTTCAAGTTTCCGTTGAATGACAAAGGGTCCTTCCCATTTCGGACCAAGGTGAGGAAGGGATGGAAAGACTCTCTTTAGCACCAAATCTCCTGGTTCAAAAGTTCTGAGGCGAACCTTTTTGTCGTAATAGCGTGCCATCTGACGCCGATGCCTTGCTGCACGCAAATCTGCTTCGTCCCTTTTCTCTTCGACTTCATCAAGAGACTCAAGTAAAAGCGCCCGATTTGTCATCGGGTCATAATATGTCACCCTGTGGGAAGGAACTTCTAGTTCAACTGGAATTACAGCTTCTGAGCCAAAGGAGAGAGAGAAAGGGGTATGACCGGTGGCCGTTTTAAATGTTGTTCGATATGCCCACAAAGCTAGGGGCAATTCATCAACCCACTTTGCCTTTGCACGCTCTAATCGCTTCTTGAGGATGGATTTTATTACCTTGTTTATTGCCTCTACTTGCCCATTCGATTGCGGATAGGCAACTGCAGTATATCGTTTGTCTATCTTATACTTCTGGCAAAAATTTCTGAATTCAGTGCTATCAAATTGGGTCCCGTTGTCAGTTATAATCGTCCTTGGGATCCCGAATCGGCATATAATATTTCTGACCACAAAACTTATCACCTTTCTTGTTGTGATCTTGGTCAAGGGCTCAGCTTCCACCCACTTCGTAAAATAGTCCACGGCTACTATTGCATACTTAGCTCCTCCTTTAGCAATTGGTAGAACTCCAATGATATCAATTCCCCATGTGGCAAATGGCCAAGGACTCACCATTGATTTAAGCTGGGTTGACGGTGCCCTGGGGATTTTGGCGAATCTCTGGCACTTATCGCAGCGTCGTGAATAATCAGCTGCATCTTTGTTGATCGTAGGCCAGAAGTATCCGTACCGCAATATTTTCTTTGCTAAAGTTTGACCTCCTGTATGATCTCCACACTCACCTTCATGTACTTCTCTTAGTACACGCTTGATGTCGTCATGTGCTATACATCGTAACAGGGGCATAGAAAATCCTTGTCTATAGAGAGTATCATCTTGTATGACATATCTGGTAGCTTTGCGAACTACAGCTCTTTTCTCACTCTTCTTCGATGGGAGTGTCCCATTTTTAAGGAAATTCTTAATTAGAGTCATCCATGACTCCTTCTCTGGTTCCGCTTCAAAAGCGAATTCAATTTCCATTGACTCAAAGCTTGGCGACTCCAACGTTTCAATTGGAATTACTTCAGTCTCTTCTGGATTGTCGGAACTAGCCAGCTTTTCCAGTCTATCCGCTTTCTGGTTTTCAACTCTGGGAATATGTGTTATGTTGTACCGCTCTAAGCTATTCAATAGCTCTTTCACTTTCTTGAGGTAGGCGATAAGTCGTGGTCCTCGAGCCACGAATTCCTCTCGCACTTGACAAACAACAATTTTAGAGTCACAAAATATGTCTATCATTTTTACTCCGAGGTCTTTAGCAAGCTTCAGCCCGGCGATCAGGGCTTCATATTCGGAGTCATTGTTAGTTGCCGAAAATTCTAATCGCAGGGCGTAATATAACGACCATCCCTCGGGAGTGACTAAGACAATTCCAGCTCCGGACCTTCGGTCATTCTTGGCTCCATCTGTATATAATTTCCACGGATTCTTCTTTAGCTCATCCTCGGATTTAACCACTCTGTCATTGATTATTTCCTTCTCTGGAATGGTGAACTCCGCAATAAAGTCTGCTAGAGCTTGCCCCCTGATTGACTTTCGTGGTTGAAAATTCAAATCAAACTGACTTAGTTCTATGTTCCATTTGATCAACCTTCCCGATGCTTCGGGTCTCTGCAACACCTGCCTTAAGGGCTGGTCGGTGTATATGGTTATTGGATGGGCTTGGAAATAGTGATGAAGTTTTCGGGATGCGATCAGGAGGCTGTAAGCGAGCTTCTCAATTTTTGGGTAGTTGCGCTCTGCCGCTGCTAATTTCTTACTTACATAATACACCGGCCTTTGTACTTTGTCTTCTTCTCGAACCAGGGCTGTGCTGACAGCGTGAGCCGAGACTGCCAAATAAACAAATAATTCTTCGTGATCTACGGGCTTTGATAAAATCGGCGGTTTCTCTAGCAGTTCCAACAGATTTTGAAAGGCCTCAACACAATCCAGAGTCCACTGGAAGTTCTTCTTTCCCCTTTTTATCAAATCAAAAAACGGAACACATTTATCTGTGGCTTTGGAGATGAATCTACTCAGCGCCGCTACTTTCCCTGCAAGACTTTGGACGTCTTTAATTCTCCTCGGTTCTTCGATGTTTCTAATCGCTGCTATCTGGCTAGGGTTGATTTCAATTCCTCGGGAACTCACAATGAAGCCAAGGAACTTTCCCGATGCCACTCCAAATGAGCATTTCAGAGGATTCAATTTCATCCGGTACTTTCGCAGGATACCAAACATTTCCGCCAAGTCTTGCGTATGGCTGGAGGAATGCTTTGATTTGACAAGCATATCATCCACATAAACTTCCATAGTTTTTCCTATTTGATCATAAAACATTCCGTTTACCAAGCGCTGATAAGTAGCTCCAGCGTTTTTTAATCCGAATGGCATTACAACATAACAATATAACCCCAAATTCGTAATGAAACTCGTATGTTCTTGGTCTGGTACGTGCATAGGAATTTGGTTGTATCCAGAATATGCGTCCATGAAAGAGAGAAGTTCATGACCTGCTGTCGAGTCTACAAGCTGGTCAATCCTGGGAAGTGGGAAACTATCATTCGGGCAAGCTTTATTTAAATCTGAAAAGTCAATGCAAGTCTGCCACTTTCCGTTTGGCTTCTTTACTAATACGGGATTCGATATCCAGTCGGGATAAGTCGAATCTCGAATAAATCCATTCTGCTTCAACTTCTCTACTTCCTCTTTGAGAGCAGCCGACCTCTCTGGGCCCAGCATGCGTCTCTTTTGCTTCACAGGTGGATGTTTTGGATTTACATTCAGTTTGTGACTTATAATGGATGGCGATATCCCACACATGTCAGCATGGGTCCAGGCGAACACGTCTAAGTTTGCCTTCAAGAAGTCCGTTAGTTCTTTAGCTCGACGTGGATCCAATTAAGAACCAATCTTTAAAACTTTTGTCGGATTAGCTTTATCAATGGGAATTTCCATTGTCGCTTCATTAGGAGTTGCATTCCTAGCCTCTGGTTCCTCGTCTTTTCTGAGATCCAGGTCTTCAGGCGTTCCTTTGGGCAACTCCTTCGGGGTCAATTTCTCTAATTGCTACGCCGAGTCCCCCTTTGAGGGAGACGAGGCATCCTTACTCTCAACGTTAAGTCCTTTCATCAACATCTTTAGTTCGGCCACATAGCAGGCCCGTCCGGAAACTTGATCCCCTCTCATTACTCCAGTTCCGGCTTCGGTTGGGAACTTAAGTAACAAGCACCAAGGGGCGATACAAACTCTAAATTCAGCGAGGGCAGGTCTCCCCAAAAATGCGTTATAAGGCGAATCTACGTCCAATACTACGAACTGAAGCATTCACACTCTTCTACGTTCCCCTTGCCCCAGGGTCACGGGCAACTCTATGTATCCCATGGGAGCTGTCGTCGCCCCGTTGAAGCCTCTGATCCATCCTTCACAAGGTTTCAGATCTTCGGACTCAAGCTTCATCTGATCAAATGACTTCTTGAACAAAAAATTAACGGAACTTCCATTGTCTACTAATACCTTATGGACCAAGGCCGGCCCAATGGTGGTAGTAATAACCAACGGATCATTGGTGGGTGATTGTATCCCAGTATTGTCTCGGCTGCGAAATACCACGTCATCAAACATGGTCTTCTGTTGTTTTATGGGGGTGACATCCTCCAAATCATCACCTTCATTCACGTCTAGATGCTTGGCAGCATTCACATATTGATCCATTGATCTGAAACTTCGGATTGCTGGGTGAGGTTCGCCTACTATGGAGTTGATAACAATTCCTTTACCTTTCTGCTGCGCTGTAGGCTTGGGAGCAGGTAGAATCTGTTTTGGAGCCTGCTCACCTTGCCCCCTGTCCCTTGGGGCAACCTTGTACTCATCCAACTTCCCTTCACGCAACAGTTTCTCAATCACATCCCTCAAATGCCGACATTCATTAGTTGAATGCCCGTGAGTTCCATGAAACAAACAAAACTTCCCTGTCGCCATTTCTTTCTCGGTCGAATCACGAGGTGGCGGTCTTTTGTATTGCAACACATTACACGTATCCAGGTAAATATTCTCCAGGGTGTCGTTCAATGGTGTATAATCCTCGTAGTTCTGAAATCGGGGTCTTTTGTTAGGGTCACTTCCCCTATTTCTGTTTCTTCTGTTACCGCTCGAATTACGGTTATTGTTGTTGTTTCCACCCTTGTTTCCTACATTTACTTCAACCTTGCCAGAATTCTCCCCAGACTGCTTCACGGCGATATTACTCTGCACATTCTCCTTTGAAGCCGTCTCAGACTTTCTCTTTCGGTTTGCCCTGGCCTCCTCTCTCCTTAGATAAATATCGGCTTTTTCGTAGAATATCTCCCTTGTGGAGGGTGTCTTCCCAGAAAGGTAGTCTCCAAACTCAGATTCAGGATCGACTCCTTCCTTCAATGCCATCAGAATAGTGGGCTCATGCGGGTCACTGACCTCAGTTACAGCTTGGTTAAAACGATCAAGATATGCCCTTAAAGATTCTCCTGGTGCCTGTTTGATTCTCGATAATTCAATAACACTTTTGGACTTTCGGGCATGTAGTCGGAACTGGTTCATGAAACGCTCGCTTAGTTCCTTGTAATTAGAAATCGAACGAGGAGGAAGTCGGGTAAACCAGAACAATGCCACATCTTCTAAGTAGATTGGGAATGCTTTGCACTTCACTTCATCAGGGGCAGCAGCAGCATTCATGAGCCACGAATACCGCATCAAATGCTATCCCGGATCAGTCCTTCCGTTGTACTTGTCCATTTGTGGCAAGTTAAAGCGTCGGGGAGATTGGAAGTCGAGGATATCGTCGGTGAAGGGAGTATGGCTTCGCTCAATGCCATAATCTTCATTTGTATAATTCCGGCTCTCGGACATAATCTGGCGAACCATTGCCTGTACATTAGCATTAGTTAGGGGCCGCTCAGGTTCCCTGGCCCTAGTATCCGAGTTCCTTCTTCTTCGAGCTGCCTCTGCTCGATTCCGTTCCCTACGTTCCCGGTCGATCTCGGGAGGAGGGGACTGGAGTCTTTGCCCCCGAGTGGGGTCATTGTTTCCTAATGCTCGTGCGATATCCTCACGAGATCCCAAAGATCCAAATGTCAGCTGCTCCACGTTCTGAGGTCGTTCGAGTGGCCTTCGTTCACGGAGCCTCTCTTCCTCGGAAGATGAAGATTGATCTACTGGCGTGTGACGAACCGGTGATGGAGTTCTCTTACGACGGAGTTCACTAATCTCTCGACTCATGAGCCTCATATTTTCCTGCATCATGAGATTAGTGCGCTCGTGAACTTTCATGGCCTCCCTCGTGCTCTCAAGCATGTCAAGCAAGCGCGAGAAATCTCCTTGAGTGATGGGCGCAGATGGATTGACCTGATCACCAACCCTGGTGGCTGGAATTGGAGCATTCGTAGGGACTCGAGTAGAGGTTCCAGCTTCACCAAGCATCGGGTCGGATCGGAGGTAGGAAGTTGGATCGGTTCGGAGCTGGGGAGCCTGGTCGGATCGGTGCGTGGCAAGCAGCTCGGGTCGGTTCAGATTGGGGGAATGCACTGCTTCAGAATCTCCTACCCGGATTGGATCGGAGCTCTCCCCCTGCTGGCGGCTCGGATTTCCTACATTGGTTCTTCCTGCTGCTGAACTCTGCCCCCGAGACCTTGTTACAACAGCATTTTGCTGATCTTCGCCAGCTCCATTTCCTCGAAAAGGTTGAACTTCCTTGCCTTTTCCTTTGGCCATGAGTTTTTGACAATCACTTCAACAAATATAAAAAAGCGGAGAAACTTAAGGATTCACTTCTTTGAACTCAACGGTCCAAAAAGTAGAAAGAGATCCCGGAAAATAAAGAATTTAGATGAGGATTCTCAGTGAAAGCACCAAAATGTTAGACCCAAAAGTGGTTCTAACACCCAAATTGATTAAAAGCAGATAATGATGAGATAAAAATAAAAATGAACACACAGGATTTATAGTGGTTCGGCTAAGAAATGCCTACGTCCACTTATCTTTCACTATATTCAATGATTCAGTTGCAAATACAATGTAATTGTCACTTGATTTCACTCACAACTCGCTTATATTCACTCAATAGACTAAAACAAATAATGAAAGAAGATTTGGATTCTCCGGGAGTAATGGAGTTCGGGTTATGGAGGTAGTTGAATTCTCAAAGTGCCTAAAAAGAAGATCCTTCTCCTTGTCTCCAGACGGGGTATTTATAGGTGTAAATTTGCTCAAAACTTGATCCGGGTCGGGGCCACGTGTCGTCCATCCCACTATCCTCGAGTTCGGATGAATTATTGTGTTGACAACGCATCAAAGTAACGGACGTTATAAGTAGGAACTGGTCACAGCCGGTCCGGATATCCAGGCGTTTTTGCAGGAGAATAACATGGAACATGGGCTCGGGTCGGAGACACACAGATAAGGGGTTCGGATCGGGATACCCGATCCGACCCGGATTGGCTTGGATGCAACGCTCTCTTCTTCTCTAATCTGCTCCGCTCCGATCCATTTTCGTGGCAAACAGGTGGCTTTCCGATCCAATCGAGATTATGTTGCCCTCCGATCCGATTAGATATACCTTACCAATTTACTCAGTAGCAGTTCACCGATCCGAACGGAAGATTCAATCCGACCCGAACCGATATGTTGCTCTGATCCGACCCGAACAACTGCAGCTATTCAATCTAGGTTGTAGTGTCTTCTCCAATCCGAACCGAAGTCTTCTAATTAAAAATGTTCTTCAATGTCTGGTTTATTGACTTTGTGTTGCCTAGTTCACAAAGTAGGCTAACAACTATTATAAATGTGTTGTAACTGTACTGTTCTATATATACATCACAGACAGGAATACAATATTTATATTTAAATAAAATACAACTGTACAGACATTTAGATATTCACACAGTGTTTTATTTAAATAAAATATTTTATTTCAACATTTGAACGGTACAAGTTTATTACTCCACTATTTGAACATATCACTGATATACAATTCAATTCATATACAATTTCATACACCGTTCCTCACTACAACACTCTGTCTATACAAATCATATACACATACATTTTCACTTTCATATACAGACACATTTACTGACACTGCTTCATTCACTATCTTCTGTCTTCACAGCTCACTATCAGTCCAGTCATCTTCTGCTTACCTGTCACATGAAACACACACAATACACTGCAATAGAAATAAAACTGTATATGCGCGAACATAAATTTTATTTTTAAAATTTTATTTGCCTTAGATTTCTGGTGGGTTTATCATCATTTTTCATGACTTGATCTAATTCATCTGTGCCAAGAAAACTTGTGATATTCATAGTGATACACTGTAAATACCACAAGGTAGTCAGTTTGTAAATAAATAATACAGGGACATGAAAACTAGTTTGATCGACTGCATACACATGTGTATAAATATACACGTGTGCACTGCCTCGCCAATAAAAAATCAGCAAGAACCTAAGGAGTAGCCACGTGGACCATCTCGACTCAGTCCATACTCAAGCAACACAAACATGGCAGCATGAGTAAATGGTGCAACAAGTACACATGTATGCAAACATGGTCGAGACAAGTGACAAAGTCAAGCAAGTATTCAAATAGCAAAGGTCGAGTAAGTTCATTACTGCATGGTGTCACATGACAAAGTCAGTACACAAGAAATGGGAGCAGCATCCATGGTTAAGGTCACAATGCAGCAATCATATGCTCAACAAGTTTAAGCAAAGCTATTTCAAAACAGTTCATGCCAAGTCAACAACAAGCAAGTGGATGGTATGGTCAAAGTGATCAACACATGGGTGCACCCAAGGTTATTCAGTATCATTCATGCATGGTGGACTGTATATATCAAACACATACAAGTGGAGCACAAAAGCAAAACTCAAGTATGGCAGCACAATTGAGCTCAAGTGGATAAATTATTTCAGTACTTCAGCAAGTAACTAAGTGACTAAAGCAATGATGACAGGTCAAACCTATAGCAAACATGATTCAGTCAACATAATGATGCATGAAACAATAGCAAAGCCTCAACATGTTCAAGGAGAAGTCAAACAACAACACGTACTGGTGAACCATGGGACAAACGCACAGTTCCAAGAACTTTTGCATGGAGAAATATAGAATGTAGAAGTCATGGCAACTATGAAACAACAATGTTAAAGGTACATGCATATTTCTAGCAAGGGCCACAAATACAAATTATTTTACAAGTAGCAAGGAGAATATATGAGAGGATTTTCTATTTCCAGTTTCAAGACATTCATAGAAGTTTCATAGTGTACTACATTCCAGAAATCACAGTGGAAATATTATATGAAATGAATCATTAATTCAGCAAGTAAGTGGTTGGGGAAAGTTTTAAATCATGCATGAGATACAAGATTTTTGGATGCATTAACAAAATGGCACAAATATGCTTGGGGCAAGAAATTAATTTTGACTTTCCAGGATTACACCATTATTGGATAACAATTTTATGGTAAGACATTTAAGGTATGCAGAATTAAGTGTGGAAATCGAATATTGATTTCATTTTTTTTGACATGATCAATTACTTCCAAAAATCAGCAGGAAGTTATTGTTGAAAATTCACCAATGATTCCGGGAAAGCATTCAATCTGTATTTGGCAACAAGAAACAATTGACAAGATCAGTTTCCAGAAATGACACTAGGGGGACCTCGAATTCAACTCTGCTTGATTCCAGAAACAATCATGCAAGAATAATAAGGGAGTAAATATATGTACAATATTTCCAAGAGAAATCAAAGGCAAGATTGAAATTCATGTATGCAAGTGTTTCGAGAAAATACACTAAATCAATTCATATTTTTCCTGAAATCATGGATATAGGAGTGCACAAAATCAGCAAGGAAAATATTTAGCAAGACAGCCAATTTCCTTTTTGAAAAATTCATTTCGCGAATTCACAGAAAAACAAAAGGGGAATGTTTCATTTTTTTGGTAAGTATTTATTGTGGAAATCGAATTATGTTTGCCAAAAGTTCAGAGAGGTTTATAAAATCATGTCCAAGTTCATCACAATAAATCATGCATCTAATTCAATTCTTTCAAGGCAACACAAGGGTGGAAATCACACAAGAATAATCTTGGCCAAACCTTTCAAATCAGGCAAAAAACTTAGCCAGAATCATGCGCAATCAAGACCAAGTCATATTCAAGAAATCAGAGAGTATATAGGGTTTTCTATAATCCTATGTTAACCGATTCATCACAGACAAACAATTGATCGAAAACCAAAAAACCATTCGAGAAAAATTCAGAGAAATAAAACACAGTGAACTCACAATTTTTTGAGTGTTTTCGATCACAACAATTCCTAAATCAAAGTACCAAAGCCACTCATATTTTTCAAAGCATCAGAGATCTGATTCCAGATGAAAATGATAGAGATTTGGGAGGATTTCAAAAACCCTAGTTTTTTTTGTAGCCGATGCCATTCTTTTCCCACAGAACAATGTTATTGATAATAACAAAAAAGGGTGGAACCATTTCTAAAAGGGCCGGCTTAGTTGACACTAAAGGGGAGTTGTTTTCATTCCTTTTTATTCTAGGGTTTTGATTTAATTTATTTTGTATTTCAATTTCATTTGTAAAACGTTTGAAACAGTTACTAGAGTCTGTAAAATTCTAGGGATCCAGTTAGGGATTTAACTAGCAGTTTACTAGAGTCTGTAAAACTAGGGGAAATCTGATCTAGGGGATATAAATTAGTCTAGGGTTTGGAGCATAGAGTTAGAATAGGAGCGAGGGGTTCGTGAGTTTACATGGTCTTGTAAGCAGGATCTGTTCTATCACCTAGTAGAAACCTTAAGAATGCAGCAGTAGGCAAGATTTTGCCGAAGCTGGGTATATCTTATCATTTACTTTCTGCATTTCTATTTCTGCTATATTCTGTGATCTGTGATTTTTTAATAACTCGCTAAAATTCAATAAACCCTATTCACCCCCCTCTAGGGTTAATCTAGATCTAACAAGTGGTATCGGACCCTCGTATTTCATTAACTCTAGAGTAATGGGTCATCCTAGTTGTCAGTCCTTTTAGAGTCAGTCTAGTCAAATTCCATCTATTTTTAATGGTACAGATTTTTTAAATTGGAAATTAGAAATGGAGTTATATTTAAAATCTGTTGATATTAAATGTTGGGATACTGTTATTAATGGATTTGATATGGTTAGTAGATATGATATCAGGCTTAATTCTCGTGCTATTCATACTTTATATTCTTATATTGATGATGTCCAATGTAGTCTTATCTCCTATTGTTTGACTGCATAGGAAATCTGGACAACTCTCAACATGCTATACGGAAAAGAAGACAACGGCTCAAAACCCCAAAAGGTCAACTCAGTTTCAGATTTGTGCTTAACAGGTTGTACAGATGGAAATCTTAATGGAGACTCAACAAGAGATCTTTCTTGTAAAGATTTAATTTCTCGCTTAAATGGTTTAACTGAATCCGTTGAGAACCTAAAGTCTAAAAATAAAATTCTAAAATATGAAAAACTTGAGTTGATTTGCAAAAATAATCTTTTGGAATCAAAGCTTAAAAATGTCCAGAAGTATTCAAATTCTAATTGCAAAAATTGTTTAAATTTGAAAAATGATCTTGTTCATCAAAATAAAAATATTCAAAAACTTGAGAATGAAATTTTGACTTTAAAAGTGAACAAGATAGAGCTTGAAAGCACAAACAATTGTATGCAAAAGGAATTTGAAAATTTCAAGATGACTGAAAATTCCAGATATATTTTTACTGAAAAACAAAGCTTGTTGAAAACTGAGTCTATTCTGAACGAGATAAAATTAAGATTGAAAAACTCAAGAAATTTGAATTTGAAAGTCGAAAACATTTTGTATTTGAAATTACTGAGTGCCATACCAAAATTAAATTGCTTAACGATGAAAATTTGCTTTTGAAAAATGATTTTGAAAGGAGTTAGATCACCGAAAACCATTGTTCAGATCTAATGAAAGAAAATGGCGATCTTGAATTTAAAATTCAACAACTTAAAACAACATTGGCTAAATTTTCTAACGGTGAATTTTTTTTGAATATGTTGTTGAAAAACCAATTTTCTTCTGAAAATAAAAATGGTCTTGGTTTTGGGAAAAGAAGTGCTTTTGAAAATTTGAACTCTTGTGATTTTAAAAATCCTTCAAGCTTCTTCAAGAAGGGTCTGAATTTTGAACATTCCAAAAGGTTTTTAAATCACAAACGAGATAAGAATTGGTTTGATGACAATCCAGTTGAACAATTGTGGACCCTAGAAAGAAATAAAATGATTTTTGGAAAAACTAAATGAATTTGGGTTCCAAAGGGTACTCTAGTTGATGCTAATGGATTGTTATACAAACAGATTTGGGTACCAAAAGACATGAACAAAACTGTGAGTTGTTTTACAACCTTCGTTAGACCACTCGATTCTACAAAATGCTAGGTACCAAAGGAGGTTGAGGAACTGCTTTGCTAAAGAGAAACTGAATTCAAATTGCTTCATATCTTCAGATTATTCACAGTTCCTTAGCCAAGCTTGCTGAGTCGGAGATTCTAGTTTACATGGATTTCAGGTATAATCTCTGAACTCATCTTTGTAAATATTTTGTTTCCTTTGTTTATTCCTTCTTCTACCCCATCTATTTTTTTCTTGATTGTCAATATCATATTTTTGTTTCTTTTTGGGCTTTCTCAACTTCCAGTTGTAGAATTCATATTTTCTGGAAATTCACTTCATTTGTATAAAACTCTGATGTTTTAATCATTTCTAGATCTTGAATTTAAAGATGTAAATATCTGCAATTGTTTTGAAGTTTATTTTCTGTTTTCTGAATTTATAACAATGTTGATGTATTCTTGTCATATCCTGAACACTATTGATTTGAATTCTAAATTTTTGAAGATCTTAATAATTAATGAAATTTCACACACCCTTGTTGTTTTGAGTTTCTACTAATCTATTTTAGAAAAGCTTGAAATATTATACTCATTACATCACTCTGTTATTTATCAGTTGTGATAATTTCATTATTTTTCAGATTGGCTTGGATATTTTGAATTGTATTGAATCAGTGATACATCTTGAATTTCGCCTTTATTCATGATCATTATGGTTGAAATTTGTTTGTCTAAAATCATCTGAAATTCTTGGTATTTGGAATATCACACACCTCTTAATCCTGAAATTATCATCTTGTGCGAATGATTCATTATATCTCAAACTTGACATTGATGCAAGTGATTTCAAATAAACTATTTTTAATTTTCTGGATCATGAATACATCTCAAATTTGATGTAAATGATCTAAAATTTCTCTTATACTTATCAGAGATAATTTGTGAAAAATTCTTTGAAAAATATGGTCCTTGAAACTAACTATTATTTCATGATTATTTAATTTAAATATTTGTTTGTTTGAAATCATTGATTTATTGAATCTCACACATATCCTGAATCTGAAATTTATAATCTGGTGTGATCGATTCATTATGTAATGACCCAGATTTTTCGAATAGTATATTTTAAATATTTAATATTGTTTTAAATATTCAGTTGAAAATATAAAAGAATTTTTATATTGAATTATCGATTTATAATCGATATACGATTTATTTTGAATATATAATTATCAAAATATGAGAACTGAAATAATTCAATTCGAAATTAGAACAGGGTCAGAACAATTCAGATTATCAATATAAATTCTATGTGGTTATAAACGATAATAATTATTTTTATTTTCAGGAAATTAATGGTTTTGAATTTAATTTATATCAGTTTAAAATTTATATCTTCTCCATATGATTGAATTGAGCTTCGATACTTGTCCCAATGTGTTCAGAATAATGGTTTTACCCTCAAAATGCTATTGTTGGGTTCAGAAAGGAGTTCGTGGTCACGGAGTAGTTTAAAATTGAATAAACACCGTATCAGATAAAACCTACCTCAGTTAAACATTTCCTTAGTAAAAATCTTCCTTTAGTTCCTTAACTAAGTAGCATCTCTTGGTTATAAAAATCACACGTCCTCTTTTTAATTCTTCTGTGGTTCAAAGGCTTCAAGCAAATGATGGCCTCACTGTTCTAATTAAAACCGCAAATCCTTTTCCTATAACTCAACCAAAATCGCTCCTCTTAAAAACCGTCCAACTCATTCTCCCTTTTGTTTTAGAAACCGAAAGCTTCAATTCATAAAAATGGCTATGCTCACGCTTAGATCAAAATCGTGACTTGTTTGAAGATCGACACAAAAAGGGTCGCGATGGTCAATAAAGCAAAGAGGGAAAATTGATTCAGTAAATCGAAGAACAAGTACAAAATGAATTTTTGACAGTGAATTAAGGCGCTATTTGGATTTTGTTCGAGAGGATCTTCAACGTATGCGTGTTATGTTCTATCGCGATGGCATCTAGGGGGATCCGATCCTTTGTTCGATCAACTAGTTTCAACAGGCGCTCGTTAGGGCTTGAGTTCAGCATCGATTCAAGTGGAGTTTGGGGAAATTCGCGTTTGAAGGTGTGATGACGGTAGGAAGCAGAAAAGTGCGATGCCATTTTTTATGGGTTTGGTGCCTAATACTATCGCACCTTTCCTATACAACATAAAGGATGACATCGGTTTTTCAGTGGGGAGTTCGAACAGGAACTGGGTGATGTAAGAAGGATGGGATTGGGAAGAGGAGTAAAACAGAGCAATCAGGTTTTGGGTTTGGTAGTTTTAAGAGACTAGAAATGACGCGCATTGCCGTTCGGGGAAGATGCAATACGCAGTATAGTGGTGGGTGCTGTTCGTTCTATATTGAGTTCAATAGGAGAATGAGGAGTTAGATTTTTCAAAGTTTGAAATCAAGTTTGAAGTCTCGATACCTGGAAACGATGAAACAGGGTTAATTCTCATAATTCATCATAATTAGCTTTTAAATCAATTGGTTAAATTAACTACATTTTTAATTAACTGTTAATGATAAATTGAATATAATAAAATTCATAGATTTCTTGTAAGAGATAATAATGGAACAAACAAGGCGTGAGAGAATCATATCAATGAATATGGCCTTTGGATTGATTTGGGATTTTACGGCATCAACTGGAATTTTTAATTTACATCGAACATCGTTCGATTTAAATTAAAAATTTGAAAATAGATTGCAAACAAAATCACGGTGAGTAAATCTCACTCACCTTCATTTAGAATTATTTTTATCAGTTAAAAATAATTGTCGGTTGATTGTTTGCATTTAAATATTACTGTGTCTGTTTAAATATATATTAGTTATTTAGGCTTGGTTGTTATATATATATATATATTGGTTTGGTGGCTGGATGATTCCCGTAGTATCATTAGCGGATGCCCGTGGTACCATAGCGGATGATTACCCTATACGCCCCACGCTTTGATAGTGGATGACCTTCTATACCGCGATATCCTACCTCGAAGCAGGATGGTATTATTTATGTTGACTAACATATGTGGATGCTGGAAAACAGGTTGGAGGGATCCAACTAGATTCCTCAAAAATATATTATCTGTTTGTTTATTTGTTTGCATATATATTGTCATATATGATGTGTTAGAAAGCCTGAAATTAATATTTGGTTGTTTTGGGTGTTTAATTACCACTGGGCCTAAATGTTGATATTTAAAAATATCGTGAAAAGGAAATTTCCAGTTTTAAAAAGGAAATTCTATTTTTCTAAAATAGAATTTGAATTTTGAATAGAACAAAAATATTAACTTGTTTTGAATAATTAAAACAAGCAGTTCATTTATAAGCGAAGTTCATAAAGGAAGTGAAATGAATTATCATTGGATGATTCAGGAAATATAAATACAAGTGTGAATTTGAAAAGGGAAATTTATTTTTCCAAAGTAGAAATATTTATTTCAAATGAATTTGAAAGCTAAACTTGTTTAATATATAAACAAGTAAAATAAATTGTGTTTGTAAATAAAAAGAAAAAATCATCAATTTGGATAATTTAAATATTTAAATTTCAAATGTGAATTTAAATTGAGAACTCAGAATCGTTTTAAATAATAAACGATTAGCTTTATTTCGGAATTTGGAATATAAAAGGAATTGAGTTTCGAATAGATTTGAAATGAAAACTTGGTTTAAGATAATATAATAAACAAGTTAATGTATAAACGATGTTTATAAATTAAGTGAAATAAATTATCATTAGATAATTTAGCGATTTAAATCCACGTATGAATGTAAAAGAGAATTGGAAAACATGTTGAAAATAGGACGATTGATTATATGTCGGGAATTCAGAATATAAACTGAATTGAAATAAGTTTAAAGGATTTATAATTGAAATTCGATTTACATCAAATTTATAAACAAATTTGTTACAAAGGAAATTCAAATTCAGTATACAAGATTGAAGTAAATGAAATTATAACTGAGTAGTGAAATAATCGACAATTAGAGATAAGTTGAAATATAAGTTGGAATCAATTGAAATTGGATAAGTAAATATTAGACATGTATGGAATGAAGTGTTAGAAGAGATATAATTAGAGTGCTCGACAAAAAGGTATGTATTTAAATTGAATATGAGATTTTATGCGCTGTATCGGTAAGCCGCTTGGCTGTTTCTTTTCCATTTTGAATGGAGAGGGCATATGTGGCAAGGTTTGAATTTTTCTGGTAACCCCTTACAAAGGAGGTTATGGCAAATTTTTCCAGAAATTTAAGGAGTTAGAATATTTTTAAGAAATCTTGATAACTAGAAATCAATGTATCGATATATATAGAAGTCGATAAGGAAACGAACTTAAAAATAGAATGGTATAAATAAAAAGGAAATCTTTATAAAACAAATAAAGTTAGTTGAATAAGAGTTAAGAAATAGAGTTAAGAGAAAATTAGAAACTGACTAGAGATTAGTTAGGTTAAATAGTTTTCTGAGTATCATCAGATGTTGGTTTCGGCCTTCGGGATTAATACTTAGAGAATTGTTCTCTTACTAGTTTACAGTTAGGGACTAATAGTTGTGGAATGGTAGTGATACGTGAATGCGAGATGGAAATGTTTTCCAATGTTAATAACATATATTTTCTAAATATAGAAAATAATGAAATATAATATATATATATATATATGTTTGCTGATGTGATTGATAATTCCATTTGGACATAAGATTGTTGTGTGTACACGGACATGTTTTCAGTTGATAGTTAATTCACTGACTATCAAAGTTTGACCATTCTTACGTTGTTAAAATAGAGAGAACGGTTAGATTCTTATCCAAAGAACCACTCCGTATTGGCATAAGCGTTGCGAATCATATACGCTAAAGAAAATTGAAGACGGAGTAAAGTGTAAGGGCTGTTATATAAGTCTAGGTAGAGATTGCCTAGGTTGGATGTACGGAATAGTGCCTTCGGTTTCGTTCAATCCCAGAACGAACGTATATGGACGAATGTCTGACAGAATATTTCCAATGATCGCATATTTTGGAATGTACAAATATATATGGTGGCAACGGATTTATTGCCTTAGCATAATATCCAGAATATTTGTGCAAAACCAATTAATGATTAACGGATCTGATAATGTGGCATTCAAAGTAATTGTGTTATCAATGAGAGAAGTAATCGTAGCCTCAGGCCTCAACAACCGGGAAATGATAAAAATCGGGCAGGCAGCATGGCTATGTGGTTAGCCCCCTTTAGGGTGTATCATCACCTACCTAGAGAAATTCCATTTTTATTCTTAAATCTATCAGTGCTGTCCCATTCGGGAAACGGTTGCTGATTCCAACCGTTGGTGATATACATTCGATACACTCAAGCGAAATGAGTGGTCGGTCATGTGTGGCTGAGTTGCAAGATGTTCTTGTTGAACTCGGTGTATTCTCCTCTAGGGATACACCAGCGGCATGTGGTTCCATACCTTGTCATAGTTGGAAATTCATTACCCAATAAGTGCATGCGGTTTTGATTGTATATTATATATTTGGAACGTGAGATGCAAGCGTTCCACTAAGATTCTATTTATTTGATTTAGACACTATTATAATATCAAAGAGTTTTGATATAAAGAGCTTTTGGATTCTCATAAGGGAGAAACTCGTTCCATGTTATACGGCGTGGTCTTATGAGATATCGTTTATTTCCTCAAGCTGTTTTAAACTGTTTACTCATACCAGTCCCATGACTGACCTGAAGTTTATTTTTCTATGTTTTCCCTAAACTCTTGGGTGCCAAATTTGTACGGGCAGTCAAGAGTTCAGGTGTTTACAGATATTTGGAAGAGCTTGGAGCAGGAGGCATCAACGTTAATTATCTAGTGTTATTTACGCTGTATTGTAAGTGTTATACTATGATGATAAATGTTATGTATATACAGTCAAATTTTGTATTTCAAAAGCTGTTATATATTATATTTCATTCCGCTGCGATGTGAGATTCTGTGTTATGTTTCTGTTCTTCTTCTTCTATTCTAATTTTCTTTCTTTCTATTTCTCACCCTCTAACTTCTTTCTATTAATGATTCGTATTTTCGTGATATTTGGGTTGGACGTATGTTGTATTTAGTCAACTCAGATATTGCGGATTTGCAGGCCGTTACATTTGGTATCAGAGCTTAGGTTGAGCGAATACCTAGGCTTCGTTGGAGTTGTGCTCATTAGAGATAGGGTCAGTAGTACCCTAGAATGAGTTGAGTGTATATATATATATATACACGAGAGCGTGTATTTGTTAATAGATTAAAACAAATTGTTTTATATTGTGTTGGTTAGTCTGTTGAGTGGTTTATGAATTCTGATCGAATTGTGGGACGCCACGAAGTCGATAGGAATTTATAAACACTTAACAGAGAAATTCGACACAGTATTGTTTTTAAGTGGGTAAATGAAATAATTTTACCCAAAATTCTATTTTGATAGAAACAGAATAATTTTCTGAAATTATTATATTATATGGATGTGTTGGATGTTAAAATTATAATCAAATAAGATTATAAAATTGAAATGGTTATGTATAACCAGTTATAAATTGTATAAGAATCAAATATACAAATCAGATGAATTAAAATTGAATTCAAAGCAGAATTGAGAATTTAAAATCCTGGGAAGTTGGAAAATATTTCCAAAGTATATTAAAATAATATAGCTTTGTTTTGAAAGGATTTCTAAATAAAAATCATCTTGAGATGGATTTTGTAAGTGATAAAGCACTGAACTCACTTCAATGGCTGGGAAATAATTATGATGATGGTCGCAACATCATTATTGTTCATTTTCGAGTTTCTAAGCGATGAATTGCTACCTTAAAAAAGTTTTGATGGAAATTTGTTTTAAAGAGAACAAGTTGTTTTGGAAAATTCAAATGTTTTGAATTTGAGATGGAAATAAATATATGTATATATTTATATTATTTCTAAAGAATTTGAAATAAAAACCTGGGAATTTGAATTTCGGAATTTTAAATTTAAATTAAGCAAGTTAAATGGATTGAAGTGAATAAATTGATTAGAATCAATTTGAATGAATTCGAATACATATGAATGGAATATGAATTGGATGTAACTGTATTGATATTAAATCATTTGAATTGAATGGATGGAAACCAAAAGTTTTGGTTAGAACTGAAATTTGTTGAAATTTGAAATGTATATTTCAACATAAGTGGATTTTGAAAAGTTAACGAGTTTATAGCCTTTTTGTTACCTCAGTAATTTCGGGGACGAAATTCTTTTAAGGGGGAAGAATGTAACGACCCGGATTTTTTGAACAGTTTATTTTAAATATTTAATATTGTTTTAAATATTCAGTTGATAATATAAAAGAATTTTTATATTGAATTATCGATTTATAATCAATATACGATTTATTTCGAATATATAATTATCGAAATACGAGAACTGAAATAATTCAATTCGAAATTAGAACGGAGTCAGAACAATTTAGATTATCAATATAAATTCTATGTGGTTATAAACGATAATAATTATTTTTATTTTCAGGGAATTAATGGTTTTGAATTTAATTTATATCAGTTTAAAATTTATATCTTCTCTATATGATCGAATTGAGCTTCGATACTTGTCCCAGAGTGTTCAGAATAGCGGTTTTACCCTAAAAATGCTAGTTGTTGGGTTCAGAAAGGAGTTCGGGGTCACGGAGTAGTTTAAAATTGAATAAACACTGTATCAGATAAAACCTACCTCAATTAAACATTTCCTTAGTAAAAATCTTCCTTTAGTTCCTTAACTAAGTTGCATCTATTGGTAATAAAAATCACACGTCCTCTTTTTAATTCTTCTGTGATTCGAAGGCTTCAAGCAAATGATAGCCTCGCTGTTCAAATTAAAACCGCAAATCCTTCACCTATAACTCAAGAAAAATTGCTCCTCTTAAAAACCATCCAACTCATTCTCCCTTTTATTTTATAAACCGAAAGCTTTAATTCATAAAAATGGCCATGCTCACGCTTAAATCAAAATCGTCACTTGTCTGAAGGTCGGCACCACAAAGGGTCGCGATGGTCAATAAAGCAAAGAGGGAAAATCGATTCAGTAAATCAAAGAACAAGTACAAATCGTATTTCTGACAGTGAATTAAGGCACTATTTGGATTCGGTTCGAGAGGATCTTCAACGTATGCGTGTTATGTTCTATCGCGATGGCATCTAGGGGGATCCGATCCTTTGTTCGATCACCCAGTTTCAGCAGGCGCTCGTTAGGGCTTGGGTTCAGCATCATTCAAGTGGAGTTTGGGGAAAGTCGTGTTTGAAGGTGTGATGACGATAAGAAGCAGAAAAGTGCGATGCTATTTTTGATGGGTTTGGTGCCTAATACATATTGCACCTTTCCTATACAACGTATAAAGGATGACATCGGTTTTTCAGTGGGGAGTTCGAACAAGAACTGAGTGATGTAAGAATGATGGGATTGGGAAGAGGAGTAAAACAAAGCAACCAGGTTTCGGGTTTAGTAGATTTGAGAGACTAGAAGTGAGGTGCATTGCCGTTAAGGGAAGATGCAGTACGCAATATAGTGGTGGGGGTGTTCATTCTATATTGAGTTCAATAGGAGAATGAGGAGGTAGATTTTTCAAAGTTTGAAATCAAATTTGAAGTCGCGATACCTGGAAACGATGAAACAGGGTTAGTTCTCGTAATTCACCATATTTAGCTTTTAAATCAGTTGGTTAAATTAACTACATTTTTAATTAACTGTTAATGATAAATTGAATCTAATAAAATTCATAGATTTCTTGTAAGAGATCATAATGGAACAAACATGGCGTGAGAGAATCATATCAATGAATATGGCCTTTGGATTGATTTGGGATTTTACGGCATCGACTGGAATTTTTAATTTACATCGAACATTGTTCGATTTAAATTAAAAATTTGAAAACAGATTTCAAACAAAATCACGGTGAGTAAATCTCACTCACCTTCATTTATAATTATTTTTATCAGTTAAAAATAATTGCCGGTTGATTGTTTGGTTGCATTTAAATATTACTGTGCCGTTTAAATATATATTAGTTATTTAGGCTTGGCTATTATATATATATATATATATATTGGTTTGGTGGTTGGATGATTCCCACAGTATCATTAGCGGATGCCCGCGGTACCATAGCGGATGATTACCCTATACGACCCACACTATGATAGTGGATGACCTTCTATACCGTGATATCCTGCCTCGAAGCAGGATGGTATTATTTATGTTGACTAACATATGTGGATGTAGGAAAACAGGTTGGAGGGATCCAACTGGATTCCTCAAAAATATATTATTTGTTTGTTTATTTGTTTGCATGTATACTATCATATATGATGTGTTAGAAAGCCTGAAATTAATATTTGGTTGTTTTGGGTGTTTAATTACCACTGGGCCTAAATGTTGATATTTAAAAATATCGTGAAAAGGAAATTTCTAGTTTTAAAAAGGAAATTCTATTTATCTAAAATAGAATTTGAAATTTGAATAGAACAAAAATATTAACTTGTTTTGGATAATTAAAACAAGCAGTTCATTTATAAACGAAGTTCATAAAGGAAGTGAAATGAATTATCATTGGATAATTCAGGAAATATAAATACAAGTGTGAATTTGAAAAGAGAAATTTATTTTTCCAAAGTAGAAATATTTATTTCAAATGAATTTGAAAGCTAAACTTGTTTAATATATAAACAAATAAAATAAATTGTGTTTTTAAATAAAAAGGAAAAATTGTCAATTTGAATAATTTAAATATTTAAATTTCAAATGTGAATTTAAATTGAGAACTTAGAATCATTTTAAATAATAAACGATTAACTTTATTCCGGAATTTGGAATATAAAAGGAATTGAGTTTCAAATAGATTTGAAATGAAAACTTGGTTTAAGATAATATAATAAGCAAGTTAATGTATAAACGATGTTTATAAATTAAGTGAAATAAATTATCGTTAGATAATTTAGCGATTTAAATCCAAGTATGAATGTAAAAGAGAATTGAAAAACATGTTGAAAATAGGACGATTGATTATATGTCGGGAATTCAGAATATAAACTGAATTGAAATAAGTTTAAAGGATTTATAATTGAAATTCGATTTACATCAAATTTATAAACAAATTTGTTACAAAGGAAATTCAAATTCAGCATAGGAGATTGAAGGAAATGAAATTATAACTGAGTAGTGAAATAATCGACAATTAGAGATAAGTTAAAATATAAGTTGGAATAAATTGAAATTGGATAAGTAAATATTAGACAGGTATGTAATGAAGTGTTAGAAGAGATATAATTAGAGTGCTGGACAAAAAGGTATGTATTTAAATTGAATATGAGATTTTATGCGTCGTATCAGCAAGCCGCTTGGCTGTTTCTTTTTCTTTTTGAATAGAGAGGGCATGTGTGGCAAGGTTTGAAATTTTCCGGTAACACCGTACAAAGGAGGTTATGGCGAATTTTTCCAGAAATTTAAGGAGTTAGAATATTTTTAAGAAATCTTGATAACTAGAAATCAATGTATCGATATATATAGAAGTCGATAAGGAAACGAACTTAAAAATAGAATAGTATAAATAAAAAGGAAATCTTTATAAAGCAAATAAAGTTAGTTGAATAAGAGTTAAGAAATAGAGTTAAAGAAATAAAGTTAAGCAAAAATTAGAAACTGACTGGAGATTATTTAGGTCGAATAGTTTTCTGAATATCGATCTGATGCTGATTTCGGCCTTCGGGATTATTACTTAGAGAATTATTCTCTTACTAGTTTACAGTTAGGGACTAATAGTTGTGGAATGGTAGTGATACGTGAATGAGAGATGGAAATGTTTTCCAATGTTAATAACGTATATTTTCTAAATATAGAAAATAAGGAAATATAAAATATATATGTTTGATGATGTGATCGATAATTCCATTTGGAAATAAGATCGTTATATGTACACGGACATGTTTTCAGTTGATAGTTAAATCACCGACTATCAAAGTTTGATCATTTTTACATTGCTAATATGGAGAGACCAGTTGGATTCTTATCCAAAGAACCACTCCGTATTGGCATAAGCGTTGCGAATCATATACGCCAAAGAAAATTGAAGACAGAGTAAAGTGCAAGGGCTGTTGTATAAGTCCTAGGTAGAGATTACCTAGGATGGATGTACGGAATAGTGCCTTCGGTTTCGTTCAATCCCAGAACGAACGTATATGGACGAACGTCTGACAGATTATTTCTAATGATCGCATATGTTGGACTGTGTAACGACCCCTATTTTACCGTATAATAATTAATTTGTTTAATTATATAAATAGGGATTGAGAGATTGAAATGATCGTTGAATTAAATAATAGTGAATATTTAATTAATATAAAAAAATAAAATAATATATTTAATTTATGAAATAATCAGAAATAGTGGAATTCACAAAATGGTGTGAATTGGATCATCTGTGTTATTTAATTCAGTTTAGAATTGAATTAGAATAATGAATATATTATTTTAGCGAAGTTTGAACGTAGAATTATAATATAATTAAAATCGAGCTTGAAATGGTGCAGCAGTTCGCTATTTGGCGATTCGAACTTCAACTAAATATACAGGGTCCGTTTTAAATCGGATTTCTGTGAAACAAGAAACGTTAGGAGCTGGTGAAGTATATTTTCTAGTGGAAGAGAAAAATTGGGATTTCATTCTATATATTTTGAGTTATGTCCAAAGCAAAATTTAGAAAAGTCTCTATGGAATTCCTTTGAAATTTATAAATATATATTTATATTATAAAAGGATTTTATATATAAATCGAATGTCGATATAACTGGGAACTTTGAAATATCGAGTTATAAATCCAGTTGGAGCTGTATGGTATTCTATTGTGAATATATACGATAATATTTATTTATAAATATTTAATTTAATTATTTTTAAATCTATTTATATATTTAAATGGGTTACTTAGAGCTTTAAAAATAGCCAATTTTTCCAATGACCTCCAAATTCGACAAAACCAATTTTGTTGGATTCGTAATGTCAAATTATTGTTAGATTTCAACTTTCATGATTTTTAGAGTCAGTATGCGGTCACGGGAAATTTTAATGTGGAAAACTGTCAATTTTCTGACTTTAAAAATATGCCGTGTAAGCATACAGAGTCGGAATTTGACGAAACTAGTTTCGTTGGGTCCGCAATATCAAACTGTAGCTGCATGTTCATTTTCGTGATTTTTGGGTGTTGTGTATGATCACAGGGATTTTTAAACAGCATATACAAGCAGCGATACGATAAAAAGAAATTAAATAATCGAATAAAAAATTATATACTCCTCCTATATATACCCCCTAAATTTTCTAACCCTAAGAAAAACTATTTCCTCTGGTCAAAGCAAATTCCGTCGTCGTTCTTCCCTAAAACCCAATTTTTCCACTTTTGAAAAATCCCAGGAAATCAAAATAAAATCTATAAATTGAGATTTACATATATTCGAATTGCGTAGGGCTTCCCCTTCGATTCTATGCTGATTTTGTGGGGTTCGATCCATTTTTGCGATCGACGATTTCATCCAGCGTGATGGTTTTGAGTCTAGGGTTCTTCGATTTAGAGAGCTCAGGTATCAATTCGATTTTTAGATGTGGTATTGGAGTTCAGTATACTGTTTAGCATCTGCACCACGATTTTTAGGGATATTGGATGCAAAAAAATACACACTTTTCTGCTATGGTGCGTGACTGAGTTGACGAACGCGATCCACTACCTAGAACCGAACTTGATGATTTTAGTTTGGAGAGAAAGGATTTTTGAAGAGGTGAATCATGGTGAAATCCATTGGAAGCGTTATGAAGTAATGAAGATGTAAGGGATGTGTGAAGTCATGGAAATGGTGTGCTGTGAAATCTGAAACTCGCGTGGGATTTGGGAGAAGGAATAAAGCCGTATTGGCTAGTAAGGAAGTAAATGGGCCAAGAAAATATAAAGGTAAAGGCCCGTTAGAAATAAAAATCCAAGTTTAAATTAACTTATAATAGTACCTTAACTTATAATTGTCATAACTTGACCATACTTTATCAGAATTTCGAACGGTCAGATCTGTTGGGATTGTATGGACGGCGACTACACCGTGGAATCGACCGGGAGTGAATTGGAGCTCATTCGGATTTATGGTGAAATTTAACGCCTGAATCAAATCAATGACCAATTATCGTTATTTAACGATAATCGTCCAAGGTGAGTAAAACTCACTAACTCTTCTCAGTTATATTTTTATAACATATTTTTAGAAATGATAAATAATGGTTGTTTGCTGTGTGTTGGCTGTTTGGTTGAACTGCTAGTCAGTTGATTGAAAATATAGATAACGATATAGATATAAATCGTTAATCAAATATTGATTCAGTTTAGCAGAATATTTCATAGTGAAATGGAATTGACGTTAATTTTATTATTCAACATTTGTGGATGCAGGGAAACAGGTCGGAGGGACCCAACTGGGTTCCTTAACATTTATTTTATTGTTTTCATATATTGTGTTATATGATGTGATATGAAATCTATTGTTGATTTTATATGTTGGAATGATACCGATCATTGTTATATGGTACGTTAAATACCATAAGGAATACCGGAATGTTAAAAAGGAAATTTCAATGTTATATTGAAAAAGAAATATTTATAAAATCAAAAGATTTTATAAAAATAAAATATTTATTTATAAAATAAATAGATTAAAAAGGAATTTTATTTGTTAATCAAATAGATAGAATTGAAAGGAAATATTTGTAAAACATTTACAAATAGTATTGAAAAGGGAAATATTTGTAAAACATTTACAAATGGATTAAAAGGAATATTTGTTAAATAAATAGAAAGATAAAAGGAATATATATTTAGAAAATAAATAAGATATCATAAAAGGAGATTTATCGAATGTAAATCATTCGAAGAAATTTAATCGAATGTAAATCATTTGAAGAGAGATTATCGAATATAGTTTATCCGAAAGAAGATTATCGAATATAAGTTATTCGAAAGAAAGGGTTATCGAATGTAATTTATTCGAAAGAGTTATCGAATATAGTTTATCTGAAGAGAGATAATCGAATATAGTTATTCGAGAGGAGTTATCGAATATAGATTATTCGAGAGAGAATTGTAAGTTGAAATTCGATTATACCGAATTTGGGAAGATACTATATACTTTCCGTTTTCAAATTGAGATTTATTTATAAATAAATTAGTTGTTGGGTTAATTATTCAAATTAATAAATAAAATTATATTTAAGTTATTATATTTCAAAGGCATAGGATTATAGCACTATCATTATAATCAAATGATTTCTATAAAAGAAGTGGATTCGTAAATAGAATCCGAGAGTTACGTAAGGAAGTTGTGAAAGTTTTACAGGTTGAACTTTGTCTATTTCGAGGTTAGAAATGTTGTTCAGTTAAGGTCTGAGAGGTAATTATACCCCATCTTGATTGGCTTCAGTTTAACTAAGAAATGTTTAAGGTTCGATAGTGAAGGCTGACTAAGTGAATTTAGTTAATGAGTGTAATGGTTTGAACTGGCCTAGTGATGTTTTATTTAAACATCTTTTTAAATCAAATGAAGGAGTTTTGGAAATGTTTTCCAAATAAGAATCAGAAATGTCTTCTAATATAGAAAATAAGGAATGGAGCAAATACGGAAATGTGCCCAATGATCAATAAAGTATATTTTCTAA
Organism: Allium sativum; assembly: GCA_030737875.1. Taxonomy (NCBI): domain Eukaryota; kingdom Viridiplantae; phylum Streptophyta; class Magnoliopsida; order Asparagales; family Amaryllidaceae; genus Allium; species Allium sativum. The sequence goes on along the minus strand of CM060909.1, from coordinate 668,562,828 downwards.
ATTTAGAAAATAAGAATTTACGAATATATAGAATGAGAAATGAATAAAGTAATGATAAATTAAATTAAAAGAGATAAATGTTGATTGGTGATTGATCGATCGAATTTCTATCTGGAAATAAGATCGTTGATTGTACACCTATTTTTCTTTGATAGCTAAATCACCGACTATCGAAGTTTTTGATCATTTTTCCGTCGTCAATACGGAGAGACCGTGATCAGATTCATTATCTGAAACCACTCTGTATGGACGTTAGCGTTGCGATCAAATATGATGAAAGTAATTGAAGACGGAGTTATGCAAGGGCTATCCTGTTTACAGAATAGTGCCTTCGGTTTGTCCAGTCCCAGGACAACGTGAATGGACGAATGTCGGACGAAGTATATCTAACGGATCGCGTAAGTTGATCTCTTCAAACGTACTTACTTTTGATGGCGGAGGAATTCGTTTCTATTTGCTTTATACCCGTGGTATTTTTGGGGAAATAAATTTGTGATTTGGCGGGTATGACGATGTGGCATTCAAAGCGAAGGGTGGTCAGATGTTCCAAAAGATACGTTATGACCTCAAGCCTCATCAACCGGGAAATGACAGAAATCGGGCAGGCAGCATGGCTAGGTGGGTTGCTCCCATTAGGGTGTATATCACCTATCTAGAGAAAATCTATTTCATTCTTTTATCTATTTTCGATGTTGTCCCTTTTCGGGAAACGGTGGGTAGCTCCCAACCATTGGTGATATACATTCGGTACACTCAAGTGAAATGAGTGGTCAGTCATGTGTGGGCCGGGTTGCAAGATATTCTTGTTGAACCCAGTGTATTCGTCTCTAGAGATACACTATCGGCAGGTGGTCCCATACCTTGTCATAGTCGGAATCCAATCTCCAATAAGCGCCCGCGGTTTTGTTTGTATACTATACATGTGGAACGTGAGATGCAAGCGTTCTGCTAGATTGTTATTTACTTGTGATTAGACATTATTATAATATGAAAAAGTATTGATTTCCAAAAGTGTTTTGGTAATCGTAAGGTAAAAACCATCTGTGTTTATGTGTGGATCGGTCTTACAATTATCTTTTCTCTTGAAAAGGATTTTGAAAAGTTAAACCAATTGTTTTAAGTTTACTCACACCAGTGCCATGACTGACCCAGAGTTTATTTGGTTTTGTTTTCTCTAAACTCTTGGGTGCCCAAATTTGTACGGGCAGTTAAGTAGTTTAGGTCTTTACAGATATACTTCGAAGAGCTTGAAGTAGGAGGTTTCAGGATTATATAGCTATTGTTATTTCCGCTGCGTGTAAGTGTTGTACTCTGGTGATGTCATTGTATATATATCCTGTTTTATTTCAAAGTTATGTTATATATTATATTTTATTCGTTCCGTTGTGAGATTCGTATTACTCTGATTATGTTCTGTGGTGATCTTCTTCTTCTATTCTAATTTTCTATCTTGTCTATTCTCACCCTCTAACTTCTTTCTATTAATGATCAGGTATTTCCGATGTTTGAATAGTCAACATGGTAGTTTGTGTTGATTTTCAGAGTCGAAAATCCCAGTTTGTTACAGACTGTACAAATATATATGGTGGCAACGGATTTATTCCCTTAGCATAATACCCAGAATATTTGTGCACACAATTAATGATTAAGGGATCTGATAATGTGGCATTCAAAGTAATTGTGTTATCAATGAGAGAAGTAATCGTAGCCTCAGGCCTCAACAACCGGGAAATGACAAAAAACTGGCAGGCAGCATGGCTATATGGTTAGCTCCCATTAGGGTGTATCATCACCTATCTAGAGAAATTCCATTTTTATTCTTGAATCTATCGATGCTATCCCATTCGGGAAACAGTTACTGATCCCAACCGTTGGTGATATACATTCGATACACTCAAGCGAAATGAGCGGTCGGTCATGTGTGGCTGAGTTGCAAGATGTTCTAGTTGAACTCGGTGTATTCTCCTCTAGAGATACACCGGCGGCAGGTGGTTCCATACCTTGTCATAGTTGGAAATTCAGTACCCTATAAGTGCTTGCGATATTGATTGTATATTATATATGTGGAACATGAGATGCAAGCGTTCCACTAAGATTCTATTTATTTGATTTAGACACTATTATAATATCAAAGAGTTTTGATATAAAGAGCTTTTGGATTCTCATAAGGGAAAAACCCGTTCCGTGTTATACGGCGTGGTCTTATGAGATATCGTTCATTTCCTCAAGCTGTTTAAACTGTTTACTCGTACCAGTCCCATGACTGACCCGGGGTTTATTTTTCTATGTTTTCCCTAAACTCTTGGGTGCCCAAATTTGTACAGGCAGTCAAGTAGTTCAAGTGTTTACAGATATTTGGAAGAGCTTGGAGCAGGAGGCTTCAACGTTAGTTATCTAGTGTTATTTCCGCTGTATTTTAAGTGTTGTACTCTGATGATAAATGTTATGTATATACAGTCAAATTTTGTATTTCAAAAGCTGTTATATATTATATTTCATTTCGCTGCGATGTGAGATTCTGTGTTATGTTTTTGTTGTTCTTCTTCTATTCTAATTTTGTTTCTTTCTATTTTTCACCCTCTAACTTCTTTCTATTAATGATTCGTATTTTCGTGATATTTGGGTTGGACGTTTGTTGTATTTAGTCAACTCAGATATTGCAGATTTGCGGGCCGTTACACATTAAATCCTGATATTTTCATATTCCATCAAATGATTTAAGATAAACTATATTTTTAAATCTTGAATCATGAATCATCTTTTGTGATCTTGTGAAATAATCTGCGAAACATCATTCTCTTGTCAAGTCTGATTTGAAACTGTTTTTGTGATGCCCTGATATTAATCTTTAAAACTCTTGGTAACTACTTGCTTTAATTAATTTTGGTTGCTGCTCTTGACTAGTTAATCTTGTCTGCTTGGGCCTTGTGATTAAAAAACAAAAAAAAACTGTTGTCTGAGGTATCCTTGTTTGTCTCCAGTGTCTGTTAAAATCCTCATTAATAGAGATATCAACTGGTACCAGTTTAGAAGTGCTGAATTTGTTTTTTCTGTATATATTTTTAATCTCTCATGTCTTGTATAAATATTTCATTTCCCTCTTGTAATTGATTTTCAATTTTAAAATTATTTATTGATTATTCATTCAGAAATTGAAATCAATAACCAAACCGAACTGTATTTATAATTCATCAAAATTATTATAAGATTTTGAAATTGTGATGAATTGTGACTGCAGTATATTTCACAACAAGAGGAGATTTTATTTAGATTTTCATGATGGTTGAATAATTATTATAATATCTTTGAATTGGCGATTATTTCACGACCATCTTCTTTATCTACCATTAATTTGTCATCTATCATGTTTTTTATATTAATATAGAGAGTTAATATGTTTTAAAATCCTTTTGAATAAACAGTGGAATTATTTGTGATAGAAATTGGACTAATTTAGAATTAGTGATAATTGAAAATTTTCAATGACTCTGGTATAGTCGAGCATATTTCATAATATAATTAATTTAGAAATTTATTTCACAGTCCATTTCTGTACCTACCACATTTCTATCATCCATATTGATTTTAAATACCGAGGAATTTTTCTTTTGAAGCTGAAAACGATAAATATATAATTAATACATAAGTGTGTCTCTAACCTCATTTAAAAATCCAAGCTCTGGTCATGCATGGTTATGAGATAACTTATAATTTAAGCTGCGACTGACCTCATTTAAAAATCCAAGCTTTGGTTATGCGTGGTCAGTGCACTCTTAAATAAAAATAAAAGAAAAGAAAATAATTTGCAATAAATAAATTTTTACATGAATTCTCCCTGGTGTGTAAAAACCAGCCTATTAATCCATTTTCTAAGTTGTGAAATGTGTTAATATTTTAGGATGTATTATGATTTGTTAATTGATAGTTATTGGGACTTGAGATTATATGATTGCGTCACTTAAATTGAATATATAATTATAGTCCAAATCCATCACTGTATTTGTGCTTTATTTTTGAAAATCTTATTGGAAAATAATTGGAATTATTTGTTTTAAAACTCTCTCCATTCATATAAATTTCATCGTAAATCTGTTAGTCTCTAAAATGTGAAATTTGCCACTAGTTCTTAAATTATTATTATTTTTGTTTAACTGATTGAGATTTATGATGACTGTTCTTCCTCTTATGCTGAAATTACATTTTTAGTCATTTTTCATCTATATTTTAAATTCTGTATCCTTTTGATGATAACAAAAGGGGGAGAATGGGTTGAGATTTTGATTTATGGGTAAATATTCTATAAATATTTTAATTTTGAAAATTCATTCAATTTTCATTTCTTTTCACTCTTTCACAGTTATGGAGGGAGTTTCTGTTGTAGGGGGAGCAATCAAATAGGGAGAGTTCAATATTCACTGTCAAACACATTTATTCATATTCAAAATCTTAATATTTGTTTGTCATCATCAAAAGGGGGAGATTATTATATATAACGTTGTTGTATACACAATTATATGATTTTTGTTTGATGATAACAACCAAATATATATATTATTATAAATGTGTTTGTAACTGTACTGTTTTATATATACATCACATACATGAATACAATATTTATATTTAAATAAAATACAACTGTACAGACTTTTAGATATTCACACAGTATTTTATTTAAATAAAATATTTTATTTCAACATTTGAATGGTACAAGTTTATTACTCCACTATTTGAACATATCACTGATATACAATTCAGTTCATATAAAATTTCATACACTGTTCCTCACTACAACACTCTGTCTATACAAATCATATACACATACATTTTCACTTTCATAAACAGACACATTTACTGACACTGCTTCATTCACTATCTTCTGTCTTCACAGCTCGCTGTCAGTCCAGTCATCTTCTGCTTACCTGTCACATGAAACACGCACACAGTACATGACAATAGAAACAAAATTGTATACACGCGAACATAAATTTTATTTTTAAAATTTTATTTGCCTTAGATTTCTGGTGGGTTTCTTATCATTTTTCATGACTTTATCTAATTCATTTGTGCCTAGACAACTTGTGATATTCACAGTGATACATTGTAAATACCACAAGGCAGTCAGTTTGTAAATATATAATACAGAGATAGGAAAACTAGTTTGATCAACTGCATATACACACGTGTATAAATATACACGTGTGCACTGCTTCGCTAATCAAAAATCAGCAAGCAACTAAGGAGTGGCCACGTGGACCATCTCAACTTAGTGCATACTCAAGCAACACAAACATGGCAGTATGAGTAAATGGTGCAGCAAGTACATGTGTATGCAAACATGGTCGAGACAAGTGACAGAGTCAAATAAGTATTCAAATAGCAAAGGTCGAGCAAGTTCATTGCTTCTTGGTGTCACATGACAAAGTCAGTACACAAGAAATGGGAGCAGCATTCATACTTAAGGTCACAATGCAGCAATCACATGCTCAGCAAATTTAAGCAAAGTTGTTTCAAAACAGTTCAAGCCAAGTCAACAGTAAGCAAGTGGATGATATGGTCAAAGTGATCAACACATGGGTGCACCCAAGGTTATTCAGTATCATTCATGCATGGTGGACTGTATATATCAAACACATACAAACAGGAAGTGCATACATCGTTATCAAGTAGAGCACAAAAGCACAACTCAAGCATGGCAGTACAATTGAGCTCAAGTGGACAAATTATTTCAATACTTCAGCAAGTAACTAAGTGACTAGAGCAATGATGACAGGTCAACATAAATGAAAATGAAGCTACAACAAACATGATTCAGTCAACATAATGAAGCATGAAACAATTGCAAAGCATCAACATGTTTAAGGAAAAGTCAAACAACAACATGTACTGGTGAACCATGGGACAAATGCACAGCTCCAATAATGTATGCATGGACAAAAATGGAATGGAGCAGTCATGGCAACTATGAAACAACAATTTTAAAGGTACATGCAGATTTCTAGCAAGGGCCACAAATACAAATTATTTTACAAGTAGAAAGGAGCATATATGGGAGGATTTTCTATTTCCAGTTTCCAGACATTCATAGATGATTTCATAGTGTACTGCATTCCAGAAATCACAGTGGAAATATTATATGAAATGAAGCATCAATTCAGCAAGTAAGTGATTGGGGAAAGTTTTAAATCATGCATGAGATACAAGACTTTTGGGTGCATTAACAAAATGGCACAAATATGCTTGGGAAGAAATCAATCCTGTCTTTCCAGAATTACACCATTGTTGGATAACAATTTTATGGCAAGATATTTAAGGCATACAGAATTAAGTGTGGAAATCGAATATTGATTTCATTTTTTTTTGAAATGATCAATTACTTCCAGTAATCAGCGAGGAGTTATTGTTGAAAAATCACCAATGATTTTGGGAAAGCATTCAATCTATATTTGGCAACAAGAAACAGTTGACAAGATCTGTTTCCAGAAATGACACCAGGGGGACCTCGAATTCAACTCTGCTTGATTCCAGAAACAATCATGCAAGAATAATAAGGGAGTAAATATATGCACAATATTTCCCAAAAAAATCAAAGGCAAGATTGAAATTCATGTATGCAAGTGTTTCGAGAAAATACACTAAATCAATTCATATTTTTCCTGAAATCATGGATATAGAAGTGCACAAAATCAGCAAGGAGAATATTTAGCAAGACAGTCAATTTCCTTCTTGGAAAATTCATTTTGATAATTCATAGAAAAATAAAAGGGAAATGTTTCATTTTTGGCAAGTATTTATTATGGAAATCGAATTATGTTTGCCAAAAGTTCAGAGAGGTTTATAAAATCATGTCCAAATTCATCACAATAAATCACGCACCCGATTCAAATCTTTCAAGGCAACACAAGGATGGAAATCACGCAAGAATAATCTCAGCTGAACCATTCAAATCAGGCAACAAACTCAACCAAAATCATGCGCAATCAAGACCAAGTCATATTCGAGAAATCAGAGAGTATATAGGGTTTTCTATAATCCTATATTAACCGACTCATCACAGGCAAACAATTGATCGAAAACCAAAAAACAATTCGAGAAAAATTCAGAACAATAAAACACAGAGAACTCACATTTTTTTAGTGTTTTCGATTACAACAATTCCCAAATCAAAGTACCAAAGCCACTCATATTTTTCAAAGCATCAAGGATCTGATTCTAGAAGAAAACGATCGAGATTTGGGGAGGATTTCTAAAACCCTAGTTTTTTTGTAGCCGACGCCATTCTTTTTCCACAAAGCAAAGTGATCGATAATAACAAAGAAGGGTGGAACCATTTGTAAAAGGGTCGGCCTAGTTGATACTAAAGGGGACTTGTTTTAATTCCTTTTTATTGTAGGGTTTTGATTTAATTTTTTTTGTATTTCAATTTCATTTGTAAAACGTTTAAAACAGTTACTAGAGTCTGTAAAATTCTAGGGATCCAGTTTGGGGGTTTAACTGGCAGTTTACCAGAGTCTGTAAAACTAAGGGAAATCTGATCTAGGGGATATAGATCAGTCTAGGGTTTTAACCGTAGAGTTGGAATTAGAGCGAGGGGTTCGCGAGTTTACATGGTCTTGTAAGCGGGATCTATTCTATCACCTAGTAGATAACTTAGGAATGCAGAAGTAGGCAGGATTTTGCCGAAGTTGGGTATATCTTGTGTCATTTACTATCTGCATTTCTATTTCTGCTATATTCTGTGATCTGTGATTTTTTAATAACTCGCTAAAATTCAATAAACCCTATTCACCCCCCTCTAGGGTTAATATAGATCCAACGGTGTACACATATAAGTGTGAATATATATATATATATATACATATATATATATGAGTATAACTTTGTGCACTTTTGATCGCTTGGAGCACGAAAACTCGCGTATGAATAAGTTGCACACACACAACATTTTTGTGCATGCTTGCGTATACCATACATGCTCACGTCCTTGTCACGTATATAGGCATAAACATACATATAAGATCACACACACATATATATATATATTTATATTTATCTGTATTATATATTTGTTTTTTTAAGGCTCGTACCCCGTGTTTATGACACGAGATTTTGGTATCCCGCATAAGGATACCGAATTTCATGTCTCGATAGGATACAAAATTTTCGATCCTTATGTGAGATGTGAATCGCCAACTAGGCTAAGCCCAAACTCCCCCCATATCAATTCGAGCCACCTTTTCCGTTCTCCCTTCTTCCTTTACTTTGCATGATTTTGTGACTTAAGAGATTCAGACCCCAGAACTTGAGTACTTTGAATCACTGAAAAACAGGTGGGCCTCGACCTTGATTTTGGCCATTGACATGGGGTTAAATCTCAAACCGAGCGTGGCCATGGTGCTCGAATGGATCTCGAGGCAGGCCTCGAGGTGGATTCGAAGTCGGTTGTGCCTCCGAGCTCCTGATTGGAGTTTGTTGGGCTTAAGACCGATCTTTGAATTCGGAGTCGAGGCCATCCTTCGTGGTCTTGGTCTGAGCTAGGCGCGTGCATTCAGGTTTGAAATTGGGAAGAAGGAGAATTAGGAGAAGAGGAACCGTAGGAGGGATGAGTTTGGAGAAGAGGGAGAAGAGGGGAATCGAAAGTCTGTATCGGATGAATGGGCATGAACTAGTGAAAGGAAGGGCCAAAATTTTGGGGATCCTAAGAGATGAAATTTATATCCCTTTGTTAGGGGTACGAAATTTCATATCCCTTAAGGATACGAAATTTCGTATCCTTGGGGGGATACAAAATTTTGTATCCTATATTAGAATACGAACACTACACCATATATGCTAATTAGGCTGTGTTCTTAGCCGTATCTAATGCAATTAGACAGGACTATAAGCCATATCAAAAAATGGCATGTTAAATTATTAGATACGGCTATAAACTGTATCTAATTATGTGTATATATATACAAACATACATACATATATGTGTGTGTGTGTGTGTATATATATATTATAGAAAAATAGAAGGCTCATTAATGGCGACTGGTGTGATTTCACCAGTTTTCGCCATGCGTGAGTTTCTCCTCCATCTCTTTACCTTCTTTCATCTGAATCTCAAATAATCGCCTTCTTCAACCAACCTTTAATGATTTTCTCGTTGATAATCCTTTTGTTTTTCACCTGTTTTTCATAACCAATTTCAAATCCGAAATTTTATTTCACCTTTGAACCCTAATCGCCACTACAATCTTCAATAAATTCTTTTCATTGCTAAAACTTATCTTGCTTCTTTTTAATTTTACTTTTAAACTCGGATCTACATGTTTTCAATCTCGCAGATGAAAAAATCTTCAGATCTGGCTTATAACCAGGCGCAGTTGGAATTAACAGCAGATCTATAGATCCGATCTCAATATGTTTGATAACTGGAGAACAAGACATTGGTGGAATTGGGATCTGGCATTGCCGGCGCAAGTGGTATCACTTCTGATTCCTTATAACCGCTTCTCCAGTTCTTCACCATGTTCGTGTATTGGTATGTATATGGTTCTGATTATTAGATTACTTGCATATTTTTTGGGTTGATATATTCAGATTTGTTGGATTTTGGTCTAAAGTGTTGCTATTAAAGGAGAGTTAGAGAATATGGATTGAATCTAGTACATCTGGTTTCTTCAGATCCACATATGAGATGACTTGTAACGGTGTATACTTAGTGTAGCAGATTGTTCTTTCGGTCCAAATTGGTTATGGTTTTCAACAACCTGGATTGATTTTTGCTTGTCGAATTACATATTGTTGATGATCATAGATTCAGTTTTGGCTTGTCAACTTGTAGGAAGCAGAGAAGAATTGGTTTGTTTTGAATTTCATCCAACGATTGTTTCAGGGTTATACAGATTTAAGGGGATAAATTTTAATGATAACCAGTTCTGCACTTTGAAGTTGGGATTGTGATATGAACTAGTTTCAAAAATTATATGTCAATCCCTTAGATGAGTTATGGTACAGCTTTGTACGTGTTTATTGAAATGCACTTGATTTTTTATTTATAATGCCGGTTTGGGAACTAAGATAGATTCATAACTGTTTAGGGATCATCAACCAAATTTAGTTCTTTGAATTGGATCTTTTGGGATTAGGTGTTGTTCCATTTACGGGCTGATGGCTCAGTGGAGTTTATACAGAAATGGTGATCGTGTTTTGATATGGTTAAAATTTAAAATGGCTACTGGGAGCTTCTATATATGGGATTTGGTAGAACTTATGAGTAGATTGTGGATTCATTTTCATTTGCTACTTCACTGAATATATGATGATAATTAGCTATGTATATCCAAGAATGATGCTACTTTACGTATATGATAGATGGGATTTGGACATTGCTAAATATATTATGACTTCAATTGCTTGCTTCTTATTATTCAAGAACAGTGCTACTGTATACACATGGTGTTAATTTTCTTTGACTCATATTCAGGAGATTGTGGATGGTCTGAAGAGAATTTCAGATTTATATAGGTCTGAACCATATATTGACCAGCTTTGGTTTTAAGCTTGAGTGGTTTGGCTCAGGAGGAGTCGTGTGAGGTGACAAAAGTGCACGGAAATGGGAAGAAGGCCTCACCATGGGTCGTTTATTACTAGATAGGTTATTATTTCATGTTTTTCAGTTTTTTCTTTTATGTTTTGCTTATGTATAGGTTAGTATGCTAACCTTTTTCATGTATGTTTTTTTAGTAGAAATAAAGTGAACCAATTTTCAAATACACACACACACACAAGCATAACGGCACGCATGTGTGTAGGCATGTGTTTCGCGCGTGGAACGTTAAACCTCAAGTATGGTGTGCTATTACGTAGATGGTTTTGTAATCATCATAAATTTATCGTACCATAAGTTCAGCTGTATTTTTGTATTTGTAATTGTAATTGAAATGTTAAGGTTATGGTTTTAGAATTAATTTGTATAATAAAACTAATTTCCATGAATTATAAGTTATATGAATCTTTTTTCATATTGTACAATTCTAAATTTAAGGGTACATTAAATAAAGCCAGGGCTGTCAGTTGAGTTTGATTCAATATATATAAGGTAAATGGCTGTCAGTGTATTTTGATTTGAAATATATATGCAATGTATACATACAGTTACAACAACATATTCCAGTGCTTACCGGACCATAAAACACATAATGATAATTAACCTCACCATCATCCAGAACATGAGAATTATAAAAATCGAAAAGGTAGGCTTTACAGAAAGCTAATGCAAACACGGTGGGCATATTTTTAATGCACGGACTGGTTGACTGTAAGTACTGCATTTTTGAGTCGTAACTGGGAAGAATGGACGCATGATTCTTCAAACACTGCTGCAACAAACCACATTTAGTTAATCATATGCGAGGTAACTGTGTGCATGCAATGCTAATGGTTACAATTATCGAACGAACTCCACAAAGTGAACCGTTCATCAAACATCAGAAACGATTGCAACACAAATGGAAACTGAATTCTATAAACAAAGTGGACAAAAAAGGGAATGTGGAAAGGAAATGCATTGAACTGATTTGGCGGCCTTACTGCTGGTAAATACACGGGAATGGTTCTGCCATGTAATCTATTGCCTGAGTCTCGAAGCTGGCAGAAACTGTTACTGGAAAACGATCATATTTTGGTGGAGGTGGTCCGGAGTTAACTCTCAGGGCTCTGTGTTGAATCACCTGTTTCATTTTCACTGGACATTAACATATGTATCATGTTTGAATTTGGATCTGGAACTAATGCAATGTGAAGCAAGTGTAAAGGACAGACTATTATATGCATTCTTGGAAGTTATGGTTGCTGAAAAGCTAATCTAGGCATAGTTGGTATGGCAGAAATATATGTTATGAGAAAACAATGTTAATGTGCATGGATCATAGTCTAACCAAGCGTGGAGTGAAGAAGAATTAATGGTCAGGGCAGTTAGGCCGTTAAAGTTTTATTTTTTTAGTGAGTAGTGTATACGGTAAAGCAAACCGAGATAGTGAATTATTAGTAGACAACTTCCAAAACTTGTCTAGTCCATGATATAGTAGTGCATAAAAAATTAAAGAAAACAAACCGACATACACTTTGAACCTGTAATTTTTAAATAACGTAAATTGATAAAACACTTATGCATGACTGGGTGGAGCAATATGTAATTTGGGGAGAAGCTGCATGGTTTCGCATGGATTTATTATTGTGGTTAAATGAAATGCTGATATCATACTTTAATCTTGTCACTATAATCAAATTAAAGAAGGTGATTTAGATGACTTTCTATATCTAATAGAAATGGTTTTTTGAATACTCATACTGGTTTCCAATAGGTTTTTTTTTTGAATTCCACAGTCCATTTTCTCTTCAAATAAGCTTGAAGATGCATGTAATATACGAAGAGAACATTTGGCATTAATGAAAACATGAAACATATTTAAGCAAAACAAAAAATCAAAATAGAATAAAATGTAGAGTTGAAAAGAAAATTCAACAAACCCTAAGCCCGAAATCAGTGTAATAGCTATAGAGCATGTACCTTGATTTTTATCATGCTCTTTCTAGATTTAAGTGACCTTCCCATTGAGTAACTATTCACTTTAGAATATAACAACCAAGTGTATCATTAAGTGAGTTTCTCATGAGATCTTCCATAGTGTGATGCTTTCAACTCTGTTACAAATTTGTCGTATGTGATAATTTAGTTGAAAAAGTATGTACTGACACTATTAAGATATGTCTTTAACCTGGCTGTAATTGTTTAATATAACATCTTTTTCACCGTTCTATCCACCTAAGGCATAATAAATAATGTTTTTATATTAGACTGCAAATTAGGCAAACCTAGCAGTTGGGGAAGATTAAGAAAAAGATGCCCAGTTCAAAAAAGTTGCCTTTTAGTAGCATATAGGATATTATCATTTCTCAATGTAATAATTATATTTGCAATCTTTTGTGTTGGTGCTATTCACAAAATCTTTGTATGTTATTAAAAAAAATTAGCAAAATTAAATGTGAAATTAATTATATAACTGATTCATTATTCCAGCCACACAATCAATAGTGACAGTGTAATCAACACCAAAAAAATTAATGAATAAAAGATCAAAATGAGTAATAATTAAATATTACAATATGGTCGTTAATCAGCTAAGTGTTATTTTCAGTTATTGATGTATTGATTGGAGTTGAAAGTAAAAGCAAAGATGGTACTAAAACAAAGGTAAGTAATCCTACCACCATAAAAAGTAATAGAAGATATAATCCCTTTTTATCTGGCATAATCATTGAAAGAAAGCTAAATCAAGGAGGGCGAATGTTATATGTAGTGTAGAAACCGATTGAAAAAATAGTAAATGAAAAAATACGTACATCATGGCTTAGGAACATATAGAGGTAATGTAGAAATGTGGAAAATGTGGTTACCGTACCTTAAGAACCATTCACTGTCATCAGTCCACTTCTTCTTTATCACCATTTTTTTTTACAATCTCTCATGTCTAATGCCTTGCTCCCTTGCTGCAAAAATGTACAAAAAAAATCAATTATATATTGGAATTTTTATTTATGAAAACAAATGTGAAACCGTATACATAGCGCGTGGAACGGTGAACCTCAAATATTGTGTGCTATTCATGCTCATCCACACATCTGCCTTTTCTCAATCACTGTCAGCTCGCATCACCCTTTCATCCTCTATGCTCTTCCAGCCAGTCCTTTAGCAAGAAGCAGTTTTGCAGCCCATAAAGGATTACCATCCAACAAAGCAACTCAGCCTAAGCAAAGGTCCTAGTCATACCTGCAAAAAGTTTGGTCCACGCATAAAAATGACAATGATATTGGTGGTTGGAACACTGACTAACAGACGCCCAAACTCAGTGTTCATCCTTGGTTCCTTCTAAATGAATATAATACACATATATTTCCATCTCTATGAAGCTACACTTTCTAGCATTAATAATTATATAATGTGAGGTTGATTTGTTGTTAAATAATTAGCACCTAGTGTCCTGAGATTTGGCTAATTGGGTAGCGTATTCCCGTAAAAAAGGAAGAGCTGTCTATATTAAGACATATTTATAAAGTGATCTAAACTAATAATGTATACCCTCACAGGCCTTGAGTAATAGTGTCCAGCTACATGAAATGCATTTGCTAATCGACATTATAAGCTCATCAACGGTGAATGCATGCCGTTGTTTGGCAGTGCCATAACTTTCCTTTACAATATGCCATGCAACCGCACATGTGCCACAAGGTGGACCTGTAACACTCCTCGATGCTATATTATACATTTCATAAACCTTTACTCGAACATGACATCGCTAGTACATGCATCATCTTTGATATGGTTCTTCACTATTATTGTCAACCGTACTAATCGGTCATGACAGCACAAAAAAAACAAATGATGCAAAGTAATTGTAAAGTTGAATGTAAGCAACATAAAGGTTTACAGCAAAGCACATAGTAAGCAAAAGTGAAAAGTAAAGGACATTGTTTTCCTGCAAAAACATGTGTGAAAGCAATTTTCGGTGTAGCTAGTTTAATAATATGCATTACAAATCAAAAAAAGTTCAAAACATACTCTCCTTGCCGAAAATTAAAATCCTAAGAAGTAAATACTGCAGCCTGCACATAATAAAGTCCGAGCTTCCCTACATCCATTTTTGTAAACCAATTATGTGCAGTAGGTCCCGTTGAAGATTCATGGCAATTGCTTTCTAAATTTTAAGAGATTAGTTCTAAGTTCCCTTAAATTTGCACCCATTTTGGTGAAGTCATCGTGTAGGTGGTCTGGAGTTGACTCTAACGGGTCTTTGTTGAATCTCCTGTTTCATTTTCACCTGACATTAACACACACACACACGCGCGTGCATGCACGCACGCACGCGCGCGTGCACACACACACACACACATATATATATTCTTTGAAATGGGGCCTGGAAGTAATGGTATGTGAGGCAATTGTAAATGATAGACCATTATATGCATTCTTGGATGTTATGGTTGCTGATAAGCTAATTTAGGCACACTTGGTATAGCAGAAATATATGTATTGAGAAAACCATGTTAATGTACATGGATGACAGTCTAACCAAGCATGGAGTGGAAAACAAATAATGCACTGGGTAGTTAGGGTAGTAACTGAGTTGGACGTTGATTTTTTTATTGAATAGTGTATACATTAAAACAAACCGAGCTTGTGAATTATTTATAGACAGGTTCCAAAACTTATTTAGCCCGTGATGATGTAATCAAATAAAACACAAACTTAGCTCATGTTAATTTAAAAACTGAAGCAGAACTTACTGGAAAAAAAGATAACACATAACTTAAAAATAGACAGAAAGGCAATAATGTGAATAATAATCATTATTTCCACATTTTATTTACAGATATTACATCATAGCCCAATCCCAATCATAATAGCATTTGCTCGAACATCATTAAAAATGTGAAAGTAGCAATCATAACCATAAGTACTCAAACCAACAAAAGAAATGGTTAAATTTTATTCTGCCGATGAGTCAAATTAAATTTTAACATCATATATACAAAAAATAAACAATTCTTTTTGAAATATGAACGTTATACTAAACAAATAGGACAAAGTCATCATGCCCCTCGGCCGAACCCAAATCAAGGCAAAATATATGAGTTTACAAATATTGATGCACTGCTCAATCAGTAAACTCAAATTAATTTCAATTTCAAACACAAGTAAGAGAAGCTGTCAATACAGAATAGTCCAGTAGTGTGTTAGGAGAACAAACAAAAATTCAGAAACTGAAACATATGTGAATAAAAATTGGTTAAAGCAAACATTCATTTACATGTAAATAAACTAAGCAGTTAAAAACAAAAGGCAATCCGACATAAAAGGTGAATTAGTAAAATAAACAGAAATGGAGTGAAATTAAAAAATATTCCTTCCTCCATAGACGACTGCCTGTTGCTGTAGCAGATTGGATATCTAAATTGTGAAAAGGCAAAAAAGTGCACGTCATAAACATTGATCAAATTTTATTCCACCAATGAAATAAATAGAGAGATCCACGAATAAAATGAACAAAAATTTATACAATACTACTAAACTGGTGGTAAGTAAGCTTATAGTTTCGTAGATTGAATTTGGTGCAAAGAAAACCTTGCATTTAGCATTCAGTAATGCATGAATCCCAGCTTTTGCAATTGTCACCATTTTCTATTCCATAACTTCATCAACGGTATTTCTAGCAATTTGTTATATATAAATTTGCTACTATGTTCCTTTTTAAGAAACTGATTAGATTTTTGGACTTCTGGCTTGAAGCAGGAAGTTGAAATATAGGTGATAATTGGTAGAGAAGCTGATTTATCATGTATTTATTTATATATCCTTTCTGTCACAAAGCGAAGTGACAGATCGAGGTTAGTGCATTAGTTTGTATAAAACATTTGTCAACAATGTCAATACACTTATATTATATAAAGTGAACAATATAGTGTGAAAAATAATGGTAATTAATCAGAGAGGCAACTATCAATCAAGCACCCTCCAATTTCACTAACGAACAGAAAGACTTCCACCATATTTAAAGCCTAGTTCATACAATATTGAAATCTACCAAATGATCCATTGTTTGGCTTTGAAGGAGCCATTACCTACCTGATTATCTGGTTAATCCAACAGAGAATCCTGTATTCCTTGTTTAATACAATGTTTTATTTGTTATATTAAAATTTGGCGCAAATACATTGCATTGCTATTAAAATGATGGTTCAACCGAACATTCATTTAAATGTAATTAAACTAGGCAGTTAAAAACAAAAGTCAATCCAGCATAAAAGCTGAATAGTAAACTAAACAGAGACAGATTGAAATAAAAAAACATAAAAAGCTTGCCTATCTAAATTCTGAGTAGGGAAAAAGTGAAC
Organism: Allium sativum; assembly: GCA_030737875.1. NCBI lineage: Eukaryota > Viridiplantae > Streptophyta > Magnoliopsida > Asparagales > Amaryllidaceae > Allium > Allium sativum. Next base: position 668,545,893 of record CM060909.1, on the reverse strand, counting down.
TTGCTTTTGTATAACTGAAACGTATGTGAATAAAAAGTAGGTTTTATTAGACTTTCATTTACCTATAGTCGAACTAATCAGATTTAAACAAAAGACAATCAAGCATATAAGGGGAAATAGTAAAATAACAACTCTTCGGTGTAACAACTGAAACAATTAGAGATGTAGAACTACCTCCACAGAGTAGTATGAAGTTGATGTAGTAGGTCGACTATCAAAATGGAGAAATCGAAGTAAAATTGAATTTGATGAGCTCGCCTACGCGTTTGTTCAACTGAACAAATAAGGAAAAAAAATAAAACAAATGTTTCGAAACTAAGAAAGATCTAATTCCGTACCTATCCCCACAGAGAAGTGTGCAGTCGTGGATATCTGAATCGATCGATCGGCCAAAAAGCAGGAGATGAAAATTAGGGGTTGGAGAAGTTCAGAGGTGGAAACAGATGTAGGTTAAATCGAAAGTTTAAGAGATGTTAAGGTCATATTTTGCTATGCTGAAGCAGGTAGATGCGAAGAAGAGAATTTTGGTACCCGTCAAACGAAGAAGATGGAAGAAATGTAGGAGTTAAAAGTGAAGATGGGTGTGTGAAAGTGAGGTAGAAAGGAAGAAGACTTCTGTTGATAAAAATGGTAGTGGTAAAAGACAGAACAGACCGCCTGGCATGTAGTGATTGCAAAGTAGGAAAAGGTAGTTTAGGCAATCCCGAAAAGGCTTCGCTTGGCGAAGTATTTTTTTATATATAAGATAAGATATATAAACAGAAATTACAACACATATTTTTCGTAACAGAAACCACAACACATATTTTTCATAACACTAACATAATTTATACAAAGAATATATTTTTCATCAAATTACAAAGTAACAAACACTTAAAAGAAAAAAACAGATCTGCAGGAGGCCAGGAAGAATGAGTGTGCTGATCATGCTGATGAAACGTACGTTGTTGTAAATCAAAGCGGTGATGAGTAAGGTAGAAGCTGACATGAAGAATGTACAAAATTTGTATGTTTCAAAGCAGTGATAAGGATAATTAAGCTAATTAACTGTTGATGTGTGCACAAATCATGTGCACAGTTTATGCATATTCATGAAAATACCAAACCACTCATTACACATAATTCAAGTACGAAACGGTAATGGCGACAAATCAGGTCAGTAATGTTGACAACGCGAAACAATTCCATGTATAACATGAATTAGCAGCAAAACATGGCCACAGTAAAGACATGGCACAACAGAAATACATGACAATGAGCATATATAAACAAGTGAATAAGTGCACGAATTTCAAAAAAGCGTATTCACGCAAAAGGTATAGCGCTAAATATCGGTTACAAAAGGTATAACACTAAATATCAGTTTAGACTAGAAACTTTGCAAAAAGGTATAGCACTGTGAGACTCTGGATAATTCTAGCCCTCAACGGAAAACACCTTACGTCATCAATCAAAGTCTCTCGTTTCTCATATTCTTGGGTATTCTCTTATCCATAGTACAATAGCTATGATATGATCAATTTACACATACTCGAGTGCCCGACCACCAACTCTTGTTTCAGGACTTGGGAGAACTAAACTAAGCCTAATTGATGTCGAGTGATTATCAATCTAAAGACAAAATTCGACCATCGCACTAACTCCACTGCATGTGATGGGGGCTAAGTACAAACACTAACAGAGTTGATCACAATACCTAAACTCTAAGTCTACATGACGTAAGGCTACAAGAGAAAGGTCGATTTGAATTACGCTCGAACTTAAAAGCGATCAACTAATATGTACGTGTAAGTACCAGGGACGGATGCAAAGGTATGACTACCAAGGCTATAGCCCAGGTAAGTATTTGCAAAATAAAAACACTATACATTAGGCTACTTAACTCACGTGTATTTGTTATTCCATTTTCTAGATATTTGTTTCGTGTACTCATACTCTTTCCTTTTATTTATTTGATTACAAACCTATATAAAATGAAAGAATACAAAAGGCTGAGCAAACTTTGAAGTAAATTACCTTTTCAAAAAAAGGGAGTCTGTTCTTTTTTAGTGTTTTTCAAGCACTTCACTATATTATGGCCATAATGTCGTTAATTAGTGTTAACTATTAAAAAGATTATCGTGTTCTTATCGTGAAGTAATTTTATTGCCCGGGTCATGTTTGCATCCTAGCTCCGTCCCTGAGTGTAACTAATATGTAACTTAAAAGCGACAAACTAAAACTTAGAAAATACGTGCAAGTTATATGTTCAACTATCCAAAAGTTAGGGTTGTGCTTGCATAAATCTGGCTAATAAAGGCAAGAAATAAGTAAATATAGAGGATACAAATTTACCTTTCTCATGTGCCTTCCACGCCAGTCTATCTTCCTCCTCTTCCTTTTGCAAAATACTTAGCCTGTCCCCTCTTAAATACCTCAGAACTAGGTCCTTCTTATCAATGGTAGCGTTATGGATCAAGTAATGATCTCAAGCATCATCAGCTGCTATCAGATAATCCCAAAACCATGACAAATCCAAATGGCGAAGGACCTATGCATTGAATATCGGTTACAAAAGGTATTGCCGGTAATAATTTGTTTTCAGTCTAGAAAGCCTAAATTCATTGTAGTATTGGATAGGAACTCAAAGCTATGGTAGTAGAAACTTAGTTCATAATAACATGTTGTGCTTAAATACCATTAAATCTCTACTATGCAACCACTACAAAATCATGAGCTCTTGTTAATCAAAGAGAAATAATCTTGGACATAACCAGCATTTTAAGGTCCAAATTTCTGGCTACACACAATAAATATGGACACAATACATATGCAAGTATAAGAGTAAAATCAAACTACCATATGTGCACAATAATTATGGACATGGTTTTAGCAAGGCATCATACAAGTGCGAATAACATGTACAAGTGTAAAATTATATATAGCTACTCCAACGTCTAGATAATCATCATCTTCGGATGTCCTTAATACTCGATTTTCTAGTTAAGACTTTACTAGGTGATCAATAGGTGGATGCACTTTAGCTCACATGCAGGGTTAGGTTTCCATACTTATTAGCTTCATTCAAGTGTCGAACGCGACTTCACTTAGTGTAACAACCCAGAATTTCAGAACCAATTTAAATTTTTTTATATTAGCTATTTTAATGGGTTTTGAGAATTAAAATGATTTATTTTAAATAATAACGATTTAAAATTTATTTAAATCGAAGTTAGAATGTGTAAATTTATTTTAATTATAAAACGAAATCGAAATGGCGCGGTAGTTTGAAAATTTGATTTTGAATTTCAACTGATTTTAAATTTCTCAAAAATTAATCCCTCAAATTCTCGCGAACCACTCAATGATTTTTAAATTTTTCAAAAGCAAAATCAAATAGCTCTTCAATTTGGTATGCATAAAATCGGGGTTAGATTTGTATTTTGTTCAATTTTCTCACTCGAACGCCCTGACTTCGAAGCCGTTTCTAGGCTAATGAGGGCCAACTGAGTGCCACACTGTCACTGGCGCGAGGAGGTGGCGAGCTTGGCTTTGGGGTGGCGATGACAGATCGGAGAACGAAAGCCTTTTTTGCCGTGCGACGGCAAACCCTAAAGGCCATGATGGGTTTTGATTTTCGGAGGCAACAATATACAAACGGGAAGAAGAAAAATGGAACGACCTTGATTTGCTTAAGAAATGTAATTATATTATATATATTTAATTTTATCATTATGTAATTAATTTCTAAATGGCCATAACTAGATTAAATCAGAATTCGACGAAACTAGTTGCATTGGAATCATAGAGAAAAACTCTACAACATGGAACTAACCAGAAAAGAAGCAAATTAGAATTTGGAGCAAATTTGAATTTGAAGCAAATTTGAATTCGAATAGTATTAAAATCTTCAAATAAAGACTGGCAGAGTGGAAACTAAAGTGAGAACTCCTTCTCACTAAATTATATTTTATCATGTTATTGTATTCATGTATAAAAATATATATAGATTTTCCAGTGTAGATTTTTATCATTTTTAATCATTGTAAATTGTATATGGTGTCTGTTAGTTCACCTCCCTCGTCCGCAGACCATGGACGATTTAATTGACTGTATTGTGTTTTGTTTGTGATGTTAGAATGTTTAACATATTAAAATATTGTTAATATTATTGTGGAAATTGAAATTAAAATTATAAATATCCATTTATAATTTAAAATAGTAATATTGGAATAAATATCCATTTACAAATTGGACGGTTTGTTTATGTACACCCATGTAACTGACATTGATTGGGACGATTATATTTTACAAATCGCCCAATTGCATAAATAATAAACAATATTTGTTGGTTGAAACCCCACATGGGTATTGGGATGATATTTGACATACAGTAATCCTAATCGTTTAGTTGTATGTCAATCGATGGGTTAACAGACTGTATAAGCGTTATTTATTTATTTATTTTAATGCTTATACAGTTGTAAAATGCACTCTAGATGTTGTATGAATTTTTAATGATTGTTTATCATTATTGTCGTGTACATGCGAAGTACGAAATCCATATAACTGAAATTATATAGTAATCGACTGAGTCTGATTCCAGTTCAGAATTAATGAATATTTTAAAATAATATTGAGTGAATAATCAAAATGTGATTTTGATGTCCGATTTTGGATGGACACAAAAATATTGAAATGTGAAGCCATGTTAAGTAGTTAAACGCCATTTTAACACAAACGAGATTTTATGTAGATTTTATTCATTTTATAATGAATATCGAAAAGTGATTTCAAAATCTGATATTTTGAAAATATTATATTTTAATATTATAATGATATAGAATATTCAATTTTGATTTAAAATTGAAATAGAAGTGGGAATCGTTTTAAATGAATTTATAAATATTTCATAAATACGTTTTGAATGGAAATCGATGAAATATTATGTATGTATGTATATACATACATACATACATACATACATACATACATACATATATATATATATATATATATATATATATATATATATATATATATATATATATATATTAATGGCTTGAATAGAACTTGCCGCACAGCGACCATTCGCAAATTTCAACCATTAACTTCGAGTCGACATTACAGGAGATTCGACCATCGGATTCTCCTAAAAATAGAACCATTGGGTTTGTATTGAAAAGAAATTTCCAATGAATACAAGATATTTGAAATATAACGCTTGGATTTTTAGATATGTCCAAATCAGTTTTGGAAAAGGTCGCTATGGAAGCAGTTCGGTGGCCGGTATTGGAAACCGACTGTACGGGCCTTAATAAAATTATTAAAAACATGGAAAAATTGTGCAAAATCATAATAAATAATTTGGAAAGATTTTGGACGAAAAATTCTATATTTGAAAAGATAAAAATATATTTTTACCGAAATGAAGTTGTTGATAACTAGAATATTAATCCAACTAGTTTTAGAAATAAATAAATTAGATTTAAAAATGGTTTTAAAATAACCAGAATTTTCCAACTAATAAATTGTAATGGATTTGGAATGGAAATAATCTCCGGAATATTGCAATATGGGATTTCGTGACTATACGGGTATTGTTGAGGAATTTTGAAGATATATATATCGTTATTCCCAATACGATATTTGTTGGTTTCAGAATTTGATATTGAATATAAGCCGATATAATTTCTAATCAGAGCCTTGTATTTAATATCAAATTGGATTTTGGGTTTCTTGTGAATGATATCTTAAATAACACTGTTCTTAAACCCAGTTGAGAAAAGAATAAATCTCTAAATTAAGATTTAGGGAAGCTTACCGATTAATTAATATTTAATTGGAATTGAATTAAGAATTGGATTTTTGGGTTTATCGTGAACAGTGTTTTAAATAGCACTTGTTCTTTAACCCAATTAACAGTTAAGTTATGATTTGGAATTTATAATCTTTTAATCAATATTTAATGGAAAATTTCCAAAGTAAAGTTTTCCAATTTAATATATATTGAATCGGAATTGAATGTAATTCGATTTGGTAATAATCGAAATGAGCGTCTGTGGAGGAAGACCGTTACTATGTATGGAATTTAAAAGGCTTTGTCGTTTTTCCATTCATATTATTAGTCTGATACGGAAATTTATATCGAATATATATTGATTTTTTTCCGTGAAAGCTCCAGTTTGATAGAATACGATTTTGGGTTTATCGTGAACTGTGTTTTAAAGGACATTCGTTCTTTAACCCTATTAAAGACAGAATTCATGTCTGACAATGTATTTCGAACTATATTCGTTGATCTCTACTAAATATATTTGTTTTCGTGCTAGAGAATGTATTCTCTTGCTTAACACCCTTCTCTGAGATGTACGAGCTTAGGCGTTATATAGTGGTATAAATCAATGGTATAGTATAGATTGTCAATGTGGCATGATTTATTTTCCAAAGTTAAACAATCATTAAATAACGACTTTTGAGATTAAAACTAAGTGTAGTTTTAATGAATCTTTAATTAGATTGAAATGGAAATGGGATAATTAAAATTATCAAATTCAAGAAAGTGATCGAGAATGGAGTACCACTAGTTTTACTCCAGGCGATAGGTAAATCTTTAATTAGTTTTGAATCTGAAATGGTAATTGAACTTACCGATAACATAGTGGTGTTAGATATGGAGTGCTAACAGTTTTTCTCCATAGGATGAATAGGTTGGGATGGGATAATAGAATGAATGATTACTTCGGTAAGGCGTTAATCCTGACTAGTTTGATAAACCTTAATTTGGTTTAAAATATGAAAAGATACTATAAAATCTTTTGAAATGATTTCCAAGGAAATGGATTAAACAGTGTATTTAAAAGTGATAATCTTTGATAAGATTAATGAGAACCTTTGCAGAATAAAGAAACATGAATAAAAGAGTATTCTGGATTGGAATGAGGCGTATGATGTGTTGTTATAGCACTTGATTATAAGATACATGAGTTATTCGAAAAGACCGGGTTTAATCCATTCTGAATAATTGATATGATGACCAACAGTCGAAGAGATTGAAGACGGTGCAAGACCGACGATCTTCACATCAAATGGATGGGTTGCTACTGATGCCCATGATTGGATTAGCTACCTTGAAGGGGCTATAGTGGCAGCCGTCCGGACGTATTTGTTGATTGTTCAGATATGTGAGGGCCTCTCTCCTGTATTGGACATACGAGACGAGGAATAAGGTGCCTACGGTTTCGTTCAGACCCAGAACAGACTTGCAAATGGATGGTGTGTCTGACATTGTATTCCATTATGTTGTATTCGTTGATCTCTACTAAATATATATCTGTTTAGTGGCGGAGAATTTATTCTCTTGCTTAACACTCTTCTTTGAGACGTACGAGCTTAGAGGTTATATATTGATAGAAAGCAATGGTATGACATGGACTGATAGTGCGGCATGCTGAGATGAAGTGATCCAAACTTTTGTTGAAAAGAAAAGTTTGGTGGATGATGATCAAAGCATAGCATTAATTAGCATAGCTTTGTGTAGCGTTAATTTGCGAGCCTCACACCCTGGTATGGTGGTGAACTGATGGTCAGCTCAGTATGCTTTTGAGATGAGGATAGACACCCTTAGAGGTGTCATGGATTCGGTCGCCCAAGATGAGCTGAGTGTGGTCGCTCCACGCTCAGAGGGATAGGGCACACCCCCTGATTCCTATAGGGATAGAGTAAGCAGTGTTTTCTCTAGCTGGGATGTAGTGATACTTGATTTCCCAAAGGGGCGGATGTGCATTATGATGTTTTCTCTAGCTGGGACATAAGCCACTGAGTATTGCACTACGCGATAGATCTTTCGAATCAGGAGCCATCGGTATGGAAATCCAAACTTCTAATATGACATTTTGCGGTTTTAGTTGTAAACCTATGTATGGCGATATAATATATGGTACCTATGACGACTAGGGTTGATACATTTATATCTGAAGTTGATTTCTTCACTTATAGTAATAATAAAAGATAAATTTCGCGTACCAAGCATATTTGGCCGTTATAAGATAACACTTTATCCTCCGGCTTGCGTTGCATTATGTGATGGGACCTGAGTCTTATAATAGCTTCGTTTTTCTTTTGTTTAGCATTGTGTTTTTTTATGCACTGGTATTCTTGGGGGTTATCTCGTTCTGTGTTATACGGCGTGGTCCCTTGATTTACCTAACTTTAAAATCAAGTTAATAACTATTTTGTTTCTCACACCAGTCCCATGACTGTCTCGAAGTTTATTGTTTTCAACTAAACTCTGGGTGTCCATATTTTCCACACAGGTAGCTAGTAGTTTTGGGTTTCGCAAATATTTCTTTTCTTAGGATCCTGGATTATAGCTGGAGCTATACTTGGAAAGCTTTGTATCCGTGTATTTCATTCGGTTGTGTTAGTCATTGTATTTATACGTTTAAATTTTTTCTTCTTTGTATTTTAAATCTCTGATATTTTTCTTTTGTATAATTATTCATACTCTAGTATCTTGTACTCTGATGTAATTGTTGTAATAACAATGAAATGTTCCATTGCTTGTGTCTGATTAGTGGTGTTCTCAATTCAATCCGGGCTTTCCTATAAGGGGAATTTCGGGTCGTCTCACTTAACCTTTGGAAAAAATTGCTTTCACTTGCAACTTTCAGTTTCTTTTGAGCAGACTATGTAGTGCAACTTACACTAGACAGTCTCTCTACTACAAAGTAAGCGAAAGTTGCTAGTGAAAGCAACTTTTTACTAAGATTAAGTGAAGCCGCATTTGTCACTTGAATAAAGCTAATAAGCATGCATAAGTGACCCTGCACATGAGCTAAAATGCATCCACCTGGTGGATAGCCCATTAATTTCTTAACCAGAAAGTCGAGTAATCAACCATCTTCCTAATTTTCAGCAAACCTGTTAATATATTTTCAGTAAACCTGTTATCTCTCAAAAAAGAGTAATCATTACAAAGTATGATATAGTATGACAACATTATAACACAAAGTAGCAATCATGTGAAAATCAAACTATAACAACTTGAAATTTCTTACCAAAAAGAATTCAAAATCCTTCAGGTAATACATACCAATCGGAAACAAAATAAAAATACACTAATTTATACTTGAACTTGTCATAGTAAGACTAGAACTTGTGACTGAACTAATTTAAAATCCTTCGAATTGTACCCTACTATCAGGCATACAGAACACAATTCCATTGAAGCACATACCGATAAACTTCAGTACAATTAACATCTCAAATTTCGTTTCATTGTTAACCTTAGAGACAAATAAAAAGAACAGTTTTCATAAAATTAGAAACACTTACCTGCTGTCGAAGGAGGTCTAGAGACTTAGGGTTGCTCAGTTTTGGTCGAAGGAGAAGGCGACTCCTCTCTGTTGGAGGAGGAGATTCAGAGAAATGTGGAGGCACGATTTGGTGACCGAAAACCCTAATTGGGATTTCGGTCACCATTGAAGTAAAAAAGAGGGAAGGGGGAGCGGCCGAAATTTTTATTCTAAGTGATCATTGGGTATACACAATATGATACGTATTTGATTGGGTCTGATGCCATATCAAATTAACTAATCCAGAACTTTGCTGATGGACGGTCATATTTAAGGTGTTTGGGGTGGTGCGGATCGCAAAATGTTGTTTGATACGGATGTGAGGACTACCAAATTTGATACGGCTATAAGCCGTATTTTATCTCCGCATCCTTGTGTATCGAATTTGCTGTTTTGGTGTAGTGGCAGTTCTTTACTGACCCGAGGATTTCGAGCCCCGTTCCTGTGTTGTGTTTCTTTTTCGAGACTTTGAATTTTCGACTCCTTGCCTCAGGATTTGCATCTCTTCCTTAATGTTTGTACGATTGAGTCGACACTTATGTTATCCATTATATAGTCGACAATTTAGCCTGGCACATAGGAGTAAAGCATACAATTGGACTTTGACTGAAGTATCAGACTGTTAAACATGCTTTGTTTTTGATTTAGACGTAACATAATCTAAACTCGATGCGAATCTGGCAGCGTTGATTAACGACAATGATGGTTACAATCTTGAAGATTTGTGATTGTCGCTATGTCCCAAGTTTCTATGTTATAATTGTATTAGCACAGCACTGCACTGCACATACATGTTAGCTTACACCAACACGAGGGGTACAGGTTATACAATGCGATGTCTAATGCAAGTATATTGAAAATATAGCTAGCAATGGAGACAAGATCTGAAACACAGTAGATTCTGGAAGCCGAAGCTTCATAACATTCACATCTCCATCTAGTTCAACTAGTGATTCTAGCTTAGGGGAAAGCGAGCTTGAGACCTCTGGGGAGTCCACTCCTTCTCAATCGATAGGTTCGCCAAAAGCTCTTGATCACGGAGTGCCGCCAGAAGGATAGCAACCGTTGGTCGAACATTCAGAGGAGTTACCGGCACATAGAAGGCTTGGAACGACTCGAGTGAGCATGAATGGGAAGAGCTTGTAGATATCATTGAGGAAAACACTTTGGTGGCGCTGGATATGATAGCGGGTGTGGTTATACTTGAGAACACGCCGGATTCGGTGCCATCACATATGCTTGAGACGACGGTGATGCACATGGAGATGCAGTTCGGTATTCGTCAAAGAGATGTATGCGATTTAGGAAAGGGTGATAGGGCTGACGCGCCACCAGAAGGGTATACAACTTGGAACATGTGGACATGCATTTCTGGTTTCGTGCCATCAGCTAACAACTTCATTCGCGATATACTGCACTATTTTTGCCTTGCGCCATTGTAGCTCCATCTGAATGTGTATGCTTCCCTTTTAGGTACCTGCATTTTCTACAGGGAGTATCTACAGCTAGAACCCACCGGAGAGGACATCCAGTATCTTTTTCAATTAAAGAGGAGAGCTAGTGTTGCACTGTCTCATTATTTTTTGGAAGCTCTGCCCAACACCAAGTTTTTTGATGGGAAGTGGACTAAATTAAGCGTGTACAAGCATGACTGGTTCTTCGTGTGCTATCCTCCCGGGGTTTGCGAGGAGATGGTTGGAAGGAAGTAAGTATTTCCGATTTCTTTGAGTTTGAAACCCGTTGAGTTGATAACTTAGTACTAACTTTGTTTTTGTGTGACAGAGAATCCTGTTGCTCACATAAACACCGTATACCAACAATGTCTCGAGTCTTTTTTGGCCATTCCGGCCAAGGCTCATTCTTCCGAGAGCATTTTGGATCAGGAACGACTTCATCATGTGGGCCTGCTTCCCGCTGATCGTACAATAATCAGGCCGGCCATTACTGGGGGTAGAAAGAAAACCGACACTGGAAAGGAAGTAGGTTATTCAAGCTGGAAAAAAAAGAATCCCCTATCGGGTCTAAGCTACGCAAGGCCGCAAAGATTCAAGAGGAAGACGGTGGGGTGAGACCGACGATGAGGAGACGGTTGTTAGGGAAGAGGGCCTGTTGATCGCTCATGCCCTGCCCGCGGCAGGCAAGGAAAGGATAGAAGTGTCGACTAGGCTGCTATCTCTAGTAACTCCTTCTGAGACCGCCATCTCGCTTGAAAAGGAGGTCCAATTTGACGAGCTTAACAAGCTCCGGCTTATTACGTTTCCTTGGCCTAGCGCCACAAGTATGGAGGAATTAACTCTAGCCGCGGGGGAGATCACTCCTTCGAGCGGGCCGCTATCTGGTTTGTTGAGAGAACACTTAGGACACACATTCATAAACACTGCATGACACAACATTTGTTCTTATGCATAGGGTGTTCTAGTCTGACCTTAAATCTGTTCCTTTTGCAAGAGAAATGGCTAGAGGAGGTAGAGGCCGCGATTATGGGTCCGGGAGTTATAGCCCTTGAGGAGTGCTTTCCTCGGAGATTTTAGAAGAGATGCTACTTTGGGTGATGAGCCTCAGCACTCTCGCAACTATGGCAGCGTTTATCGTCATAAGGAAAGATTTTGATGCTCTGTATCTCCCCCACCATACACTCGGTCATCTGGGGTGGATACAAGATATGTTTCTGCAGGCACCAGGCAGGTCTCTTCAACGATCCATTATAATGTTCTGCCTGCAGCATCGGTCGTTCCCCCTAAAGAAAAGAGTTGATGCAAACTGCCAGAAAGAAGAAGGTAGTTTCGAAGAAGAAGGCGTAGTTGGCCGAGTTACTCGAAGATCCAGAGCTTACTATAGAAGAGAGGAAGGCCGAGATGAAAGAGAAATTTCCCAAGCATTATTTCGATGAAATAAAACGACTTCTGGATCTTAATCCAATTCCTCAGGAGGATAGAGAAATGGTGTGGCAGCAGGTGTACGCTGCTTATTACCAGTGTAATGAGTACTGCAAGTATTCTGGACACCTCTTAGAGCTTATCATCAACAAAAATGTAGAAATTGCCAATTAGAGGCAGAAGGTGAAGGATGGGTCGTTAACTGTCTAGAATCATGAAGAGTCTTTATGTACGACATATCTTTTAAGCTATATCTATTTCTGCGTATTTGAATAGCACATTTATATGTTAACCCTCTATTACCGAAACAGGTGAGCTGGAGGAGAAGTATAAGAAGCTGGAGAAGGAATCACAGCACACTGCTTCAACTTTTAAAGATACACTAGTCTCGATATCTACTAAAAATGCTCGTGAAGAAGGAAAACTATGAGCTGATGGAGGTGAATATCCACTTGTCTAAAGAAAACAAGAAACTACACAAGTTCCAAATGGACAACGAGGCTATGGTGAAGGAGAACAAGAGGCTAAAAGCCGAGAACGAGGGGGTTCAGAGGTTGTAGAGGGAGAATGATGAGCTGAGGAGACAGCTGGAGGTAGTTAGGAAGGAGAAAGAGGAGGCCGAGGCCAGCAATAAAGATGTATTGAGCTCGCTGGATGGGCTAAAGGCTGAGCACCAATGAGAGGTGGAGAGACTTAGGGAAGTGATTGAGGACACCAAGGCCATGTTTGAGGAATCACTGGAGGAGCCTATCCGGGGTATGTACATCAAGGCTTTGATGTTTCGGGGAATCTCATTGGTTAGGGACTACCCTCAAGTGATGGCTCATACATGGGAGAGGTGGGTGTCGTTTGAGGCTCGGTTGCGACAACTGGAGGCAGTAGACGAAAACCAACTCGTGGTGGAATTTTTGACTGAGCAAGAGCGCAAGCTACTAGAGGAAGGGAGAAGATTGTTACAGGAGGATGCCAAGAGGGCGAGGATGCCGGAGCTTGCTACCAAAAAAGGGAAGTTGGTGCCTACCGAGAGTGTGCTTGTCACTCCCATTGATTCATGAGTTTTTGATTCACGACAACGAAGAAATGAAGATCGATTGAAGAATTATTCATATATATATATATATATATATATATATATATATATATATGTGTGTGTGTGTGTGTGTGTGTGTGTTTAGTATATTATATTTATGTTAAAATCTAACCTCATTTATTATAACACAATCACATAAAACACAAATATACACATATATACGAGAATGGCTTAAAACAGCCATTACTAAGCTTTTTTCCCTGTTCCAGTCGATTGGTCCATTTCATACCAGTCGACTGGTAATAGGGAAAATCCCAGTAACGACTATTTTATTACCATTTCAAATATAGATACGATTCATATTTTCTACCAGTTGACTGGTGAATTTGTACCAATTGACTGACCTAACAATAACAACCATATTTCTGAAGGATCACTTTCTTTCATGAAGAGTTATCTTTTGATTTCCAAAAGAAATGGTTGCTTGTTTTCAATAAAACTCTTCATGAACATTGACTACTTTTCAACTACTATAAATACATTACAAACTTGTCTATCAAATTCACCAATTCTTACCGATACTGTTCTGTTTCTTAATCTATATTTATAAGCACCCTTGCATTCTAAAAAGCTCTCAAATATTCAAGTTACTTATTGAACTTTGAATTTATTTCAAATCTCTAGATTCAATAAGTAATATACTTCCCATAATCTTCTCATACACGTTACATATGTTAGGATAAGATTATAGGAAGGGTGTACTCAATTGTTGGCTATTCAGTGTTGTTCAAGAACACAATCAGAAGTCAAATTCTTATTGTTTGTTAAAGTCCTGTGTCGGTGCTCAGGCGGGAAATCCTTGTTGGGGATTGGACTGTTGTGAACCTGTTCCTCTGGGTGAAGAGAGGGTATTGATAGTAGAATTCCAGAAGGAGTCTGGGACAAGATGTAGGACGGGAAGTCCGAACCAGTATATAATTCCTGGTGTCACTTTACTTACTGCATTTACTTATCTATGATATCTTTTATTGTTTAATATTTATTTGCATAATTATTGTATTAGACAAGTTACTATATCATATCCACTTCCGCATATTCCATATAGAAAGATCCTACTCTAAATCACACGACTTTTCATTTGGTATCAGAGCAGGGCAGCATTTAACCTTACAACCATTATTTGATACTTATTTAATATGGAAAATAACACTAGTACTAGCATAGACACCGGTTTCATATAAGGCCAATCTACTGCAAAACCACCCTTTTTCAATGGCATAAATTATAGTTATTGGGCAACACGTATGATAATATATATATGCAAGCTAATTGTTTTGATGCTTGGAATATTACACAAAAAGAGTATACACATCCTACTACACCTTATACTGAATGGTCTACAAATGAAAAAGCAGAGGCTACTGCTAATGCTAAAGCTATGAATATATTGCATTGTGCCTTAGATAGAAACGAGTTTAACCAAATTTGTATGTGCAATACTGCATATCAAATTTGGTGAACACTCAAAGTAACTCACGATGGATCTAGCGAGGTTAAACAAAGCAAGATATCCATGCTTAAAAATCAATTTAAGAATGAATGAGAATGAGTCAATTAATGATATGTATTCATGATTTTAAAATATTTATCATTCATTATTGGGCTTAGGAGAAAAATATATTGATTTTGATATAGTGTTGACAGCAAAAAAATGTCGTAAACACCAAAGATTCCCAATTACTAGGAATTATAAATATGATCGCATAGACAAGAACATAAAATAAAACATAAGCAGTAAATAACACAAGAGATTTATAGTGGTTCGGCTTCAGTGAGGGCCTACGTCCACTATGATCCATGAAGTTACAATAGTTATATTTGCAAGAAAGAGTAAAATGGACAATTTTCCCTTCTTCTTCCTCAAAGAGGAGATGCCATTAATGAAGCTCTATGGAGGTCTCAAAGCTCAAGAATCTCACCTTTTTGAAGTGTGAGGCCATGGAGTATTTATAGGAAGTGGTTAGGTAGGGGTTAGGTAGGAGTAGGTAGAAAGGGGGACCATCTACAGAAAATTCACGCCTCCAGCCTTTGGCCTCGAAAAATTCACACTGGGTCGAGGTGCAAAATTTCGCACCTGCAGGGTTCGAGATTTCACACCTGCAGGGTGTGAAATTTCGCACCTAACAGGTACGAAATTTTGCACCCAGCTAGGTGCGAGATGTGCTTAGTGAGGGTCATTGGTCGAGGCTTGTTGGCTCTTCCGGGGTGTTGACATGATGACATGGCGAGATCCTTGTTGGCGTGATCCCTCTTCAACCTTCCTCCTACGCTTCCCGAGTTTCGTCTTGGCCCTGACTTCATGCGATGAGTTGAGTCGAGCATGTCTTTGAGTACTTTTGGGAACCGAACCAAAAGGCCGGTTAACATTTGCCCCCAAAGTACGTCTTGTCTTGACATGATGGGCTTTGGATTGGTTTGAGGTGATAGTTGGGTTGCGGATTTATCTTGCAAGTTATAGGAAAAAACATGTTAGTTAGTGGACTCGCTTGCCATGGAACTACTTGAACAAATAAAAGAGTTATGTTCTAACAGAGTGAGCCGTTGTTGGTTTGGTGTCGCGTTCGTGTTGCTAAGTATTCGTATGGTGCCGCCGTCGAGCGTTTGCAACGATTGGTACTTGTGGAATATACGCGTGTGCGAGCACGAGGCATGATGGTCGAGAGGATTTTTTTTTTGAGACACGAAATTCTGAACCACTAGGGTTTGAAATTTCGAACCGTATAGGTTCGAATTTTCGAACCTTTGTGGCTCGAGATTTCGAGCCGCGAGGCTCAAAATTTCGAACCTTGGGGGTTCGAAATTTTGGGCTCGTAGGTTCAAAATTTTGAGCTTGGGTTCGAAATACGAAGGGACTTCTTCCTTTTTATTTTAAATAGGCCCCTCTCCCCTCATTTTTCTTCCTTCTTCTATTTTCTCATTTGGTTGCCACTATTCTGAAGACTTCGTTACTCAACTTTTTTCAACCAAATTATTAGGTAATGGACTTGGTCGCACGAAGGAAGGAAGGATGGGGGTCGAAGTACGATGGTCAGAGGAGGCTCGAGACTTCGAGCCTCGCAGGAGAGGTTCAAAAATTCAAACCTGATGGGGCTCGAATTTCCGATCTCCCATGCCCAAGATTTCTCGAACATTGGAGCGCGAGATTTCGAACCCTAGGCTACGAAATTCCGAACCTTGAGGGCTCGAAAGTTCGAACCTGAGGGGTTCGAATTTTCGGGCCACCGTGGTTCGGATTTCCAATCCCCGAGGGGTTCGAATTTTCGAGCCACCTAGGCTCGAATTTTCAAACCTAAGTGGTTCGCATCTTCGAACACTAGGGGTTTCGAATTTTCGAGCCACCTAGGTTCGAATTTTCGAACCTAAGTGGTTCGAATCTTCGAGCCCTGGCATGGGTTTGATTGTGTTGCCTTAGCTGGGTGTCGGCCTTTTGCCGCTTCGAGCTTCGATTTCCTGACTGCCTATCCTTGGACTTATATATTGCATGTTTGACTGTATGAACGTGCTAAGGTGTATATTGATAACTGTTCGAACTGGGACTCGAATCTTTCACATAGGATAGAGCATATGTCTGGACTATGACCGAACTGTTAGGATCTTTAGAGTTTCCATGTACATTCTGATTTTTTGCATGACACCGCACACACTCGTTAATTTTCATCAACGCGAGGGGCACTGGCTATTTCACTGTGATGTCTAATACTGGCGTATTAAATTATAGCAAGCCATGCAAACAATAT
Source organism: Allium sativum (assembly GCA_030737875.1). NCBI lineage: Eukaryota > Viridiplantae > Streptophyta > Magnoliopsida > Asparagales > Amaryllidaceae > Allium > Allium sativum. The sequence goes on along the minus strand of CM060909.1, from coordinate 668,528,855 downwards.
CAAGGACTGGGAAACTTCTGGAAGCCGAGGCTTCCCCGCCATCGTCTCACACATCTGACTCTACAGGCAACAACAGCTCAGGCGGCAGCGAGCTTGAGACTACTAAAGAATCGGTTTCCTCCCAATCGGGCAGCTCGCCCGAAGTGTCTGAACATGGGGAGCTGATTGAGAGAATACATTCTCCCGTCATACATGCGGAAATGGAAAAAGTGGACATCGTTGGGGGTAGTGAGCCGCCTGCCCAAGTAGCTCCGGACATGTTGCCTGACGCAGTTATTTTAGACAATCCATCGGACTTAGTGCCGTCGCGCTTAGATGCCATGGCAGTTAGGAAGTTGGCGTTGCGGTTTAACATCCCGGAGGGAGATGCTCATGCCCCTGGAATGAATGAAAGGACCCATGCACTGCTGAAGGGTTTCATTGCTTGGAATCGACATACTTGCTTTGCGGGGTGCGTGCCCCCGGCCAATGACTTTATTCGAGAAATGTTATTCTGCTTTCGCCTCGCACCTTCACAGCTGCACCCGAATGCTTATTCTTCGCTCTTGGGTATTTGCGTTCTTTATCGAGAATTTCTACGTCGGGAGCCTACCGGAGAGGATATTCAGTATCTCTTTCATTTTAGGCGATCGGCTAGTGGATCGTCTTCCCAATGGTTCTTGAAAGCATCTCCCACCACTAGATTCTTTGTTGGAAATTGGCCTAGGCCATCTGTGATCAAGTACGATTGGTTCTTCGTTCATTGCCCTCCCGGGTTTGCGAGGAGGTAGATAGAAAGGAGTAAGTGTTTCCTAACTTTATTTCTTCTTATAACATTGTCGGGTTCCGTGTCTCATTGTTTCTTGATTGTAGCAGGAAATCCCGAGACGCCCACTGGTGACGAGTATCGACAACGTCTTGATGCTTTGCAAGCTATTCCTGAAGCCACTCGTATGACGGATATTGTGGTAGACTAGGACCGCCTTCAGCGTGTTGGGTTGCTTCCGGCCGATCGAGCCATAATCAGGCCCGCCGTGGTGAGTGGTGCAATAAAAGGGAAAACAACGGAAGGCTCTGCTTTTTCTGGTTTGAAGAGAAAAATAGCTTCTACTGGGCTCGGAACAAAAAAGGCCGTTAAGTTCCAAGAAGATGCCAGCGGTAGCAAAGTTGGTAGCGCGGAGACGGCGACTTGGGATGAGGGGCTTTCTAACGCTTCTGTCCCGCCCTTGATGGGAGGGACGGGAGAAGAAGCTTTGGCTAGTCCTCACTCTCCTATGACCTCTCTAGAAGCCACCACTTCCCTCTAAAAAGTGGATAAGTTTGCTGGTCTGGGTACAGTTCCCATGGATTTTTCTCTGTGGCCAAGCGCAGCTAGTATGGAGGATCTAGCTCGTGCCGCAGAGGGACTAACTCCCTCGATTGGGGAACAATCTGGTCTGTTGAGAGAGCACTTAGGGCATACACTTATACACACCACGTTGCATATAAGAGTGCCTGTGCGCGTTGCTTGACTAATTTCGCTTCGTTTCTTTGACAGGTGACATGGCCAGAGGAAGTGGAGGACGAGGTCGTCGAGACCGCCATCGCCCCGAGAGTGCTTTTATCATCTCCTTTAGGAGGGGACCATCTTATATGTCAACGTTCCGCCCCACGGGGTCGCGGCAGTAGGAGTCATCACCAGGATAGGGCTCAATCCTCCATGACTCCTCTCCCTCCTGCTTCTACTCGGGTGCCCAAAGGAGATTCACGGCTTGATCTAGGAGGGTCGAGTCATACGTCGTCGACAACTCCACCCATCACTGCTCTATTGGCTCCCATTCAGACTTCAAATGGGAGAGAGCCACCGCTTGCCCAGCCGAGGTCGGATAAGGCGACTGTCGTAGAAACGCAAGATTTGACAGAATCTGGAGTTTAGGAGCTGGCCATTGAGGAGAAGAAGGCATTTGTGAAACACCACCTCCGTCGGTTATACCTTAACGAGTTACGGTTTGTCCCTGAGCTTCGTCTTGCTCCTGATAGGGAATCCGGAGAGGTATGGGAGCATGTGAAGGTCGCGTATCGTCAGGTCGATGTGGTTACCAAGTACTCCCATCACTTGTCGGATCTGATTAGGAAGAAAAATCAAGAACTTGCTAGTCGGCAATCGATTATTGACGCCGGACAGACTTCCATCGCTAATTTGAATGCGGAAATAGGTAGGTTTTCTTATTCGCACTAAGAATTATTTGCCTCTTATATCTCTACATTGCTAACTTGCGGGGCACACTATTTTCAGCTAGAGGGAAGCAGTGGTATGAGGCGCTTAAGAAGGAGACCGACCATTCTTGCTCTGTTCTAAAGGAAACCATAGCTGATTTAACCACTCAGAATACTGCCTTAAAGAAGGAAAAGGCCGAGGCAGACAAGGTTTGTGCTGAATTGAGAAGATATAATACACAAGTCCTGTAGCTTCAGGAGGACAACGAAGCTTTGAGAGCAGAGAATGCCCGCCTAACGAGGGAGCTTGAGGCAGCAAAGAAAGCGAAGGAGGATGCGGAAGCCAGTAAACGGGATGTGTTAGGCACCGTCGAGGGATTGAAAGCTGAACATCTGAGAGAGATGGAGTGCTTAAGGGGCGAGCTAGTGAATGCGCAATTTCGGGCACAATCGTCCGTGGAGGAAGATATTAAGAACATGCTTGTTAAGGCTCTGAAATTCTGTGGGCTTTCCTGGATGGATGACTATTCCCGTGAATTGGCTCGAACCTGGGATAGGCTGGCTCCGTATGAAGCATTCTTGCGCCAGGCGGATGTTGGGTCCTTGAACGAGCGACAACTCATGATTGACCTCTTGACCGAAGAGGAGCGCGAGAAGTTGGAGGAAGGTAGAAGGTTTTTGCTGGAGGACGCGGAGAGGGAAAGGTTGGAGAGGCTTGCTGCTGAAAAAGGGAAGTTTTCCCTGAACGATAGTGTCACAGTAGTGGAGACTTTTGCGGAGGGAAGCTCCTATCGGCCACCAATCCCTAGATTGGTTATAGCGAGTGATCCAACAGGTTTGACTTGGGTTTCAACTAAACATGATCTGGAGCCAAGAGGGACTGAATGTACATTGCCTGTTGCGACGGGTGCCCCTTCTGCTCTCCCTACGCCATTCTTGACCGGAGGTAAATTCCCTTTACAATGCATCCCAGAGGATGATGTGGTTACTGAATTTGCGGACTAAAAGATTGTTTTTTCATTGTGCTGTCCCTTCTGGATTAACTACGGCCTTGGATCCTACCCCCGCGATTCCTGAAGTGACTAAGTCTAGGCCAGGACTTGAGAAGATTCCGTTTGGAGAGAGCGAAGATCATCTTGACACCCTCTCAGGGATAAGGGTAACTCCCAGCCTCTATGAAAACCTTGTTGATGAATGAGAGGAGGTAAATGGGCGAAGTGCGACTGCTCGAGGTCCAGTGGAGACCGATGTGTCCTCGATGGCCACCATGGTGAATGCGCAGAAAGCTAGGATGGTGGCCAATAGCAAGGAGGTGGAGGAAAAGTGGAGGCAGGATGAAGCTACCAGGCAGGAGGTCATAGCCAAGACCAGGGAGGATGCTGTAAAGAGGGTTGCCGCGACTGTTGCTCAGAGGAAGGATGATGATGAAGCAGAGAAGAAGAGGGAGGCGGACGAGGCTCAGAAGAAGAGAAAGGACGAGGAGGCTCAGCAAAGCGCCATTGAAACTCACAAAGAAACCAGGGTCGGTGATCCAGAGCACAAGTCCCGAAAGCTTATTGAGCGACAAGCTGCTAAGGAAGCCAGGGAGGAAGCTAGAAGGGAAGGGAAAACTATCCCAGAGACGAGTGCCACAGTGATAGGTCTTGTTGCCATGGGTGCCCTCAGGCCTTTGCCGTCTATTTCCCCTACTGGTGTCACTGAGATTTCGAGCGGCGAAGGGGCGGATGAGAGGCGTCTTCCAGCCTCTAACGAGTCGACCACTTCCCAAAGGAGCCAAAGCAGAAAAGACGGGTCTGGAAAGAAAAGGCCCAGCTCCAAGGATGAACCGTTGAGTGCCGAATCTGAGAAGAAGAAACACAAAGACAAAAAGAAGAATAATGGTTAGCGTTAGTTGCTTAAGTGTAAGTTTAGCGATCATGTTGGTAGTGTAGGCCGATAGTTTACGCGAGTTCGGTCCTCGCTTTTGGTTTTTCAAGACATGATGTGGTTCTCATGTACACCTTGTCATTAGAAAGAAAGATATTAGCTATGTAGTTGGTTGTAATATGTGTGTGTGTGTGTTATAATGAAATATGAATTAATAAAGATCACATTTTATGTTAAATGTTTGGATGTTTTCCCATGTTTTCGGGCGTCCCATACTTGCATAGGCCTACTTTTCGTTACACTTAACAAAAAAGCGATTGTGAGTTCTGTGCCCTGGATCGACGATTCCATGGAGGAATGATAGTGCGCAGGCTTCTAGTAAGCTTCCCTCAGCTCAGGAAACCCATAGTTTGCGAATCCAGACTAAGTGCCCTGTTGTATTTGGGTTGCCCGGGGTTAATCCCAAGTGTAGCGAAGGCGTATGACGTCCTGTTGTGCAGTCCGTCCGGTGTAGGCTCTCTCGTCGTTCATCGGGTTAAGGCGACCCTGTAGGCGTCGTTGTTCGCCTGGGAAGAGAAGCCCGGATCATCAGCCCGTAGGGTTCGATCGTGGCCATGGGCTACCCCTTAGCCTTGAGAGCTTCGGGGAAGTAACGATTTAAGGGTCGGTCTTGGTGCTGCGCCAAGATTCGACCATCACCCATAGTTCATGGGGAGTTTGTATCGCCCCGTCTGGCTGTTGGGCGGCCCCAAGTCGCATGGGACTTGGGCGAACGATTTATCCTAGGCCTCAGCCTTGGGCCTAGGTTCAAGTTAAAGGTTATTTATGCTTGGTCGCGCCACCGGCTGGCGACTCGAGTAGCGTTGCCGGCTCCCGTGCTCGGGGTTCTGGTTGGTGCCAATGGGGTTAGACAGCAAGGTTGGCTCGTGGCTTGGACGGCGGTGTTGGCCCCCATACTAGAGGTCGACACAGCGGTCGGCAGTTTACACGAAAGCTAGCTGTAAGGATTAATCAAACATGTCACGCGAGGAGTAAACACATAATAAAGAGATAGAAAGATGAACATCATTTCCACTAGTTACTTTTGGCATGAATAGCCTTTACAACGCCATGAATTGTTACAAAACATCGCTGGAAAGCTAAACAATCATGTACTAAATTATGTGAAGTAGCGGCAGAGATATTCACTGTTCCAAGCCCTTGGTAGTTCAGCTCCGTCCACGGTCGCCATCTTGAAAGTTCCATCACCGAGCCTTCATATTATAGAGTACGGGCCTTCCCAACGAGGAGCAATGCCCGTTGGTGGAGGGAACACCCGTTTTAGGACGAGGTCGCCGATGTTGAGGTCCTTGTGGCAGACTCGAGAGTTGAAGTACCGGCCGACTCGTTGCCATTGGGCAGCAGCTCAGAGATCGGCTTCGTTCCTTTTTCTTTGAGCAGGTCGAGCAATCCCAAGAGTAAATCTTGGTTTGTCTTTGGGTCAAAATAGCTGACTCGGTGAGATTGAAGCTCGAGCTCGATGGGGATGACGGCTTCAGACCCGTAGGCGAGGGCGAAGGGAGTGTGCCTAGTCGCTGTCTTGTGGGTTGTTCGATAGGCCCATAAGGCTAAAGGAAGTTCATCTGCCCACATGCCCCCGGCCTTCTCGAGGCGCTTCTTGATAATGGACTTGATAACTTTGTTAATTGCCTCAACTTGTCCATTAGCCTGGAAGTGTGCTACGTCGGAGAACCTTTTTTCGATGTCGTGCCGCTGACAAAAGGATTTGCTCTGCGCTCTCGAAATGAGTGCCATTTTCTGAAACGATGGCTGGGGGACCCCGTATCGAGTGATGATGTTGCATACCACGAAGTTGATCATTTCCTTGGTAGTGATTATGATGAGGAATTCGGCCTCTACCCATTTGGTAAAATAATCGACAGCGACGACAGCGTATCGTGCCCCGCCTCTGGGCATGGAAAGAGTCCCAATGAAGTCGATTCCCCACATGGAAAATGGCCATGGGCTAGTCATTTGCATCAGTTCTGTTAGCGGGGCTCTCGGGATTTTTGAGAAGCATTGGCACTTGTCGCATTTGCGAGCATAATCGGTGGCGTCCTGATCAAGTGTGGGCCAGTAGTAGCCATGTCGGAGTATCTTCCTGGCCAGGGTTTGCCCCTTGGTGTGATCACCGCATTCTCCTTCATGTACGCTGACTAGAATCTTGATGGCATCATCATGGGCCACACATCTAAGTAAGGGGACAGAGAAGCCTCTTCGATAGAGTACCCCATCCATAAGGAGATAACGGGTTGATTGGCGGGTGAGCATTCGCCTTTCTTTGTGGCTTTCCGGGTGGATCCCCTGCTGCAAGTAGCTTTTAATCAGCGTCATCCACGATTCCTGCTCGGGTTCGGCGCTCATGGTCGTACTGGTTTGTGTTTGCTTGGTACTGAGGGTGTTGAGCACCTCGGCGGGGGCGAACCGCAACAACTGTGGATCTTCGGAACTTGCTTAACTGGCCAGTGAGTCGGCCCTTTCATTTTGCTCTCGCGGAATGTGAGTGATAATGAAGTGGTCAAAGTGAGTGAGTAGTTCCTGTACTTGAGCTAAGTATAGAGCAAGTCGTTACCCCTAAGTTTGTAATTCTTCCTTCGCCTGGTGCACGATGAGCTGTGAATTGGAGAAAATCTGAATAATCTTTAGATTGAGTTATATTATGCATCATTGCTGGTAGTGGGGAGATTTATCTTTAGTGCGTAGTGTATCGAGCGTCCCTTAGGAGTGATGAGTACGATGCTGGCTCCCGAACACTTGTTGTTGGAGGACTTGTCCACAAACAACTTCCATCTACCATCGGGAGCCTCAACGTTCTCTGTTGAAGTTTCTTCGGGAGCCTTGAATTCTACTGTAAAGTCGGCGAGGGCTTGTCCGAGGATGGCTCGACGGGGAATGAATGTTATCTCGAACTGGCTTAGTTCCATACTCCACTTTAGCGGTCGACCGGATGCCTCGGGTCGTTGCAGAACCGGACGAAGTGGCTGGTCGGTGAAGACCTTTATGGGATGATCCTGGAAATATGGCCGAAGCTTTTGGGAGGAGACCAATAAGCAGAACACCAGCTTTTCGAGCTTTGGGTAGTTCTTTTCTGCCCCCGTCAATTGTTTGCTTATGAAGTAGACAGGTCGTTGGATGTGATCTTCAAGCCGTATTAACACCGAGCTAATTGCCTGTGCGGAAATAGCCAAGTAAATATACAAGTCCTCATGGTCTACTGGCTTAGACATGATTGGTAGTCGCTCTAAGTGATCCAGGAGTTCCTTAAATGCAGAAATGCACTCAGGGGTCCACTTGAAGTTGCGCTTCCCTTTTTGAAGTAAATCGAAGAAAAGAATGCACTTATCGGTGGCCTTTGAGATGAATCGACTTAAAGCGACGACCTTTCCATTTAAACTTTGAACATCCTTGATATTTTCAGGGATTTGGATATCGCGAATGGCTTCGATTTTCTCGGGATTAGCTTCGATCCCCCGGGCGTTGACGATGAAACCCAAAAACTTTCCTGAAGCGACGCCAAAGGAACATTTCAGAGGGTTGAGTTTCATGTCGTATCGACGGAGGACATCGAACATTTCGGAGAGGTCGTGGACGTGGTCGCTGGACACTTTTGATTTAACTAGCATGTCGTCTACGTATACCTCCATGGATTTCTTGGTTTGATGCTTGAAGAGTCGATTAACCATCCGCTGATATGTGGCACCGGCATTCTTGAGGCCGAAGGGCATGACGCGATAACAGTAAAGACCAAGGTTGGTTATGAAGGAGGTATGGTCCTGGCCGTGGAGATTCATCGGGATCTGGCTGTAACCGGAGTAGGCGTCCATGAAGGATAGCAATTGGTATCCGATGGTTGAATCAACTAGCCGATCGATCTTTGGGAGTGGGAAGTTGTCCTTAGGACATGCCTTGTTTAGATCAGAGAAGTCGACACACGTCCGCCATTTACCATTGGCCTTTTTGACCAGAACTGGATTGGAGACCCACTCAGGGTAGTCGGCCTCTTGGATGAAGTTGTTGTTTAGCAGGAGATCTACCTCTTCTTCGAGTGCCTTGGATCTTTCGGGTCCCAGGAAGCGGCGCTTTTGTTTGACTGGAGGCATCGTAGGGTTTATGCACAAAGAATGGAAGGTGATTGCTGGGTCTATGCCTTTCGTGTCGGAATGTGTCCATGCAAATACGTCTAGATTAGCCTTTAATAAATCCACAAGATCGTCTTTGACTACTGGGTGAAGGTGTGATCCTATCTTTAATACTCTCGACGGATCGTCGAGACTGACATGAACATCTACTATGGGCTCGATCGGAGTAGGTCTCTCGCACTCGGCCTCTTCGTCTTTCCTAGGATCGAGGTCATCGGAAAGACGGGAGTGGCACCTAAGCCAAGGCCTAGACGCCGCTAATTGCTATGTGGAGGTGGTCTTGGCGCAAAAGGCTGCAGGCGCTGCTTTGTACTTATCCCTATTGTGCGCGTTCTTCCATTCTATTGCATAACACTCTCTAGCATTGATTTAGTCGCCTCTGACTGTTCCGATCCCGTTCTCTGTTGAAAATTTCATTAGTAGGGACCATGGAGATAGGCAAACGTGAAATTCTATGAGGAAAGGACGTCCAAGGAAGACATTATATGGCGAGATGATGTCGATAACCATGAAGGTGAGGACTCGGACTCGGCTCCGATCCCCCGTACCGAGCTCGACGGGTAGGTCGATGACTCCTACCGGACAGCTGGATGCTTCATTAAAGCCATGGATCGTGGAATGGCATGGTTTGAGATCTCTTGCTTCTAACTTCATCTAGTCTTAGGGGGCTTTGAAAATTATGTTGACCGAGCTTCCCGAATCGACCAATATTTTTCGAATAGTTGCAGCGCCAATTCGGGCCGTGATAACTAAAGGATCAGTGGTCGGGATTTCAATTCCTGTGGACTCCCTTCCATTGAAGACGATGTCATCCTGCATGGTTATCCGGAGCTTGGCTGGGATGGATTCACCGGGAGCAGAGCAAGCCTCGTAGACTGCATGTTTAATGGACCCCACATATTACTCCATCTTTTGGAAGCTGTCATGTGTGGGGCCAGGCCCGCCGCATATAGTGTTGATCATGATTCCTCACCTCACGTTAGATGGTCCCGGGGCTGTCTTGGCGGTCGTCTGAGGAGTTGGCGCTGGAGGGTTTGGATTAGTTTCGGGGGAAAGGATTCTTGGACGTATTGTTCAAGCCGCTTTTCGCAGATGAGCTTCTCAATTGCATCCCTGAGCTGGCGACATTCATTCGTGTTATGTCAATACATATCGGCAGTATCTCCCCGAGTTCTTCTCAGAATCGGTTGACTCCCTAATACGGGGTTTCTTGTACGGCAAAGTGTTACATGTCTCTAAGTAGATAGTTTCCAGATCTTCGTTTAGTGGAGTGTATGTATCGTAAGCTTGGTAAGGTTCGGGTTTCCTTGGCTCTGTCCGGACCTGATTGTTGCCCCGGCCACCTTGCCCCCAGTGTTTGGTCTTTGTTTGGGGGTCCTGCCCCCGTGTTCGGATTGGAGGGTCCTCCTGCTTCTTGTCCCCTAGGATGGTTATTAGCGGTGTCCGTTCGAGGGATATTGGGTCGAATGGTCTCGGAGATGCGGTTCCGTCTTGCTTCTTCTTGGCATAAGAACTGCCCCGCTTTCTCATAGAATCATCTAGGATCTTTGGTTGCTTTCGGTTGATCCATGCCTCAAATTCAGAAGTAGGAAGGACACCTTTAGCTAACTGAAAGAGTATGGTGCGCGGATCCGGATCCTCGACCTCGGCGAAGACGATGTCGAACCTGGAAAGGTAGCTTTTTAGCAACTCCGCGGGCCCTTGGTATAGGTTGGAAAGGGTGAGGGCATTCTTCAAAGTCGGGATATGCATCCTGAATTGCTTAACTAACTGTGTCGCTAATTGGCCGAAGTTGTTGATGGAATTAAGCGGAAGGTGAGAGAACCATAATAGAGCAGTTCCTGACAGGAAGACTGGAAAGCATTTGCACTTGACTGGATCGTCTCCTCTACTCGAGTCCATTTGCCATTCATAACAGTTTAGGAAAGCACAAGGGTCAGTGGTGCCGTCGTAGAGCGGCATCTGCGGCATGTTGAAGCGTCATGGCTATTCAGCTTCATTAACTCTTCAAGTGAAAGGGTTGCGCCTAATGTGCGCTTCCCATGAATCATGCACATTCCCTTGCATCTCCCTCATGATCTTTCGGACCATTTCTGGAAGGTAGGTCAGATGGGGGTCCGCCATCGGGACCAATGGGTTTTGGCGAGATTCCGAAGTTCTAGCACGAGGGCATCTCCTAGGGTGGATGTCTGGATCGTCTTCTTCCATGTCCTCGACATCTATAAAGGGATCCTGGTGTGCATGATGATGTGGAGCAGGGTCATGCGGATCCGGTTCCGGAAAGGCACAGGCCACCAAAAAATTAGATTCATTCTCTCGACGGGCGACCGTTGAGTCTTGTCGAGGAGGGGGTTAGTTAGTAGGAGCGGGTCCTTCATTGATGACTAAGCAAGAACGGTCCCGATATAAGCCGCCCTTGCTATAGGTAACCGTGGTCTGGTCGCCGTTGTCGTTGGCATATCCATTGCCATTGCCGTTGTCGAGGGCGTTTGTTCGGACGGTGGCGTTGTTGATGAGACTAAACCTCCTTCTTTGGTGCGGGCCCTTCGACTCGGAAGGGGAAGTTTCCGATGTTGGTGGTCGGGGTCGAGCATTGTTCCGAGCTAACTGCAGTTGAGCGACGACGCGCTAACTTTCTTGAAGTTGCCGTATAAAGTCGATGTTATTCCTTAGCGCTTGGTTAAGCTCGACAGCTGTGTTTTCATATTTTTCATTAAGCATGCATATTTGCGCTTGGGTTGCGGGCACTTTAGGGTCCGCAATTGGAGGTTCACTTTCATTTGTGGCTGAGATGTCCACTGGTTGAGGTTGTTGAGATGTATCGGCCTCAGTTGCGGCTGAAGAGCCGATCATTGCGTTCTTTGACTTTTTTACCATCGTAAGTGAACTCGACGGCAGGTTAAGTAAGGAACCTTAAGCTCGGCGAAGTCGAGATGGTAATGTGCGAGAAAGACGCAATATCCAAGTTTTCTCAGTGAAAGCATCAAATATTGACGGCAAAAAAATGGCGTAAACACCAAAGATTCCCAATTACTATGAATTATAAATATGGTCACATAGACAAGAACATAAAATAGAACATAAGCAGTAAATAACACAAGTGATTTATAGTGGTTCGGCCTCAGTGAGGGCCTACGTCCACTTTGCTGAGTTGTTGGAATTTTATTGATCACTTGAAAGATTACAAGGTTGAGAGCCTCTCATTACATTTGTTGACTACAATACATGAAGTTACAATTGTCATATTTGCAAGAAATAGTAAAATGGACAATTTTGCCCTTCTTCTTCCTCAAAGAGGAGATGCCATTAATGAAGCTCTATGGAGGTCACAAAGCTCAAGAATCTCTCCTTTTTAAAGTGTGAAGCCATGGGTTATTTATAGGAAGTGGTTAGGTAAGGGTTAGGTAGGAGTAGGTAGAAATGGGGACCATCTACAGAAAATTCACGCCTCCAGCCTTCGGCCTCGGAAAATTCGCACCTGGGTCGAGGTGCGAGATTTCGCACCTGCAGGGTGCGAGATTTCGCACCTGCAGGGTGGAAGATTTCGCACCTGTCAGGTGCAAAATTTCGCATCTGCAGGGTGCGAGATTTTGCACCTGCAGGGTGCGAAATTTCTCACCTTCCAGGTACGAAATTTCGCATCCGGCTAGATGCGAGATGTGCTTAGTCAGGGTCGTTGGTCGAGGCTTATTGGCTCTTTCGGGGCGTTGACATGATGACATGATGGTGACATGGCAAGGTCCTTGTTGGCGTGATCCCCCTTCAGCCTTCCTCCTGCGCTCCCCGAGTTTTGACCTTGGCCCTGGCTTCATGCGATGAGTTGAGTCGAGCATGTCTTTGAGTACTTTTGGGAACCAGACCAAAACGTCGGTTAACATATAGTATCAAAGATTTTAAACTCTTTGACGGATGATTTTGAAAAAAAGGTTTTAGCTATCGAAGAAGTTAACGATCTTTCAACCATGAAACCCAAAGAGTTGATTGGTAATCTTATGTCATATGAAGTCAATTTGCGGGACAAAAAGATTTATGCTTAAGATAAGAAAAATATAGCTTTTCATGCTGAAAAAGTTGAATCGGATTCTGATGAAGAGGGCATAGAATTTGTTGCCAAAATTTTTGAAAATTTATGAAATATAAGAAGGGTCAGATGAAGAATATAAAGAAGAATTCTACAAAAGAAAATAATGTTGATCCATCCTTGGTTGAGCGCTTCAATTGCCACAAAATTGGATATTTTCAAAAAAATTGTCCAGAACTAAAGAAAAATTACAAAAAAGGAGAAATCTAAAAGGCGAGCTTTCTCGATCACATGGGATAATTTAGACACCTCATCTTCAGAAAGTGATAGTGATAGTGATAGCGACATTGAACAAGCTAATGTGTGCTTCATGGCCGAAGAGACTGAGGTTAGTGATTTTACTGACAAAGAAATGGTTGAAATTAATAGGGAAGTTTTAAAGTCTAGAAATGATTATAAAAGAAAGTTTAAACAAGTAAATGAAGATAAGAAAAAAGCAGAATTTAAGAGAGACATGTTAAAAGATGAAAAAGAGATTTTCGAGGATGAAGTTAGAAATCTTCAAGAATCTCTATCCAATGTTAAATCTCAACTTTCCTTATTGAGTCAAGAAACTGGAACTCAAAAAGAAAAGTACAATCTGCTTATTTCTGAAAATCATGATTTAAATACTTAGATTAAAATTATCGAATTAGATAATACTAGTCTTAAGCTAAAGTTATATGATATTTCTAAAGATGTTAATAATTTTAACAAAGATAGAGAAAATTTATCTAGAATTTTAGAAAACTTTAAACCTTCTTCTAGCAAAAAAGGATTAGGATATGTACAAAAAATCAGTGCTAAGAAAAATTCTAAATCTAGCAAACCTGTTCTTCCAAATATAAAGAAACAAGATTTTGTTTCAAAGAAAAGTTTCCTAAAAATACTAGTATATGGGTTCCGAAAACAAATAATAATTTGATTAGGAATAAGTATATTACACATTTCTTAGAAATTGTGCATAATAATATTAATTATATTTTTAAAAGGGACACTGAACCCTCATATGTTTGGTTATTTAAGACCTAACTCTTAGGACCTTAACGCGGGAAGTGGGTACCAACATCTTTTATATATATTTTTAGGTCCCACTCAAAAATGAAGGAAAATGGATACTCGATAGTGGTTGGTCAAAACATATGATAGGAGACATGGAAATGTTGACCAATATTACTTACTCTAAAGGAGGAACTGTCACATTTGGAGATAACTCTAAAGGATATATCATCAGCAAAGGCGATAAGAGCAATTATAGTATATCTAATTTACCTCTTATCTATGATGTCTTATTGGTTAAAAATTTAAAACATAATTTACTAAGTATTAGTCAACTTTGCGATAAAGGTTTTAAAATATCATTTTCTAAAAGTAAATGTAGCATTTTAAATTCTAATCAAAATCTTATTTTCGACGGAAACAGAGATAAAAATATTTATATCTTGAATATGGCAGCTAATAATAATCCAACTATGTGTCTACTAGCCAAAGAAAATGATCCTCGGTTATGGCACAAAAGATTCTGTCATGTGAATTTTGAAACCAAAAACAAGATTTCTATAAATGAACTAGTAAGAGGTTTACACAAAATAAAATTTAAATCAGAAAATTTATGTGATGCTTGTCAGTTTAGGATACTAAAAAAATCTTCTTTTAAATCTAAAAAGATGATTTCAACATTACAAACACTTGAATTACTACATATGGATTTATTTGCACCAACTCAAATATAGTCTATAAATCATAGTAGATATGTGTTTGTAGTAGTTGATGATTTTTCGAGATAGGCTTGGATAATAATTTTGAGAAATAAAAGTGATACTTTTGAAAAATTTAAACTATTTGTAAAATAAATTCAAAACTTAACAAGTTTAAAAATAAAAAACATAAGAAGTGATTATGGAGAAGAATTTGAAAACAAAAAGTTTGATCTTTATTGTTAAAAGAAAGGAATTTTTCACAATTTTTCATTTCCTAGAACTCCACAACAAAAATGGAGTAGTGGAAAGGAAAAATTAAATACTGGAAGCATGTGCTAGAATGTTGTTGAATGGGAGTTCGTTACCAAAACATTTCTGGGCAGAAGCAGTTGCAACATCTTGCTATGTTTTGAATTGGTCTCCATTCGACCACTTATGAAAAATACCCTATATGAACTTTTTACTGGAAGAAAACCAAATATTTCATATTTTAAGGTTTTTGGTTCAAAATGCTTTATTTTAAATACAGAAGATCAGCTTGGAAAATTTGATTTGAAATCCGATGAAGGAATATTTTTAGGATATTCTGAACATAGAAAAGCTTATCATATTTATAATAAAAGAACTGGTAAAATAGAAGAATCGCTTCATGTTTCCTTTGATGAAAACCCTTTTCAGAATTCCTTTGATTCAAACATGTTGAAAAATAGATCTTCTCAAGATGATGATACTATAATTTATAGAGAAGATGAAAACATTGTTCATAATAGCATAAATAACAATTTTTCAGAAAATCAAAATAATACCGATAATAACAATCAAAATGTTCATACAATTGAAGTTAGATCTCCACCAAGATTATTACGAGATCATCCGACTCAAAATATTATTGGTGAAATAACTTCAAGTGTAAGAACAAATAGCCAGGGAAATCTAGCAAGTAATGTTGCCTTTTTATCTAATATCGAACCCAAAAACCCAAAAGATACAGATGAAAACTGGATAATTGCTATGTGAGAAGAATTGAATCAGTTTCAACGCAATGAAGTCTGGGAATTAGTTCCAAGACCAAGTGATCAAACTGTCATTGGTATGAAATGGGTCTACAAAAATAAAGCAGACAAATTAGGTAATTTTACTAGAAATAAAAATAGGCTTGTCACAAAAGGTTATAATCAAGGAGAAGGAATAGATTATGAAAAAATGTTTGCTCCAGTCGCCCGACTAGCAGCAATTCGAATTTTATTAGCATATGCATGTTATCATAACTTTAAATTATATCAAATGGATGTTAAAAGTGCTTTCATAAATGGTTATATGAAAGAAAGAGTATACGTTGAACAACCTCCACTACTAGCTCATGAAAAATATCCTGATCATGTTTTCAAATTGAAAAAGGCGTTATATGGATTAAAACAAGCACCTCGTGCTTGGTATGAACATCTTAAAAATTACTTAATTAATTCAGGATTTCAAATTGGAAAGGTTGATCTAACGCTTTTAAAAAAAAGGGATGATAAAAATATTTTAATAGTTCAAATCTATGTCGAAGACATTATTTTTGGTTCAACTAATGAGAAATTATGTCAATATTTTTCTAGAATAATAACTAGCGAATTTGAAATGTCTCATATGGTAGATCTATCGTATTTTATTGGTTTACAAATTAAGCAACTTCCAAATGGAATTTTTTTAAATCAAGAAAAATATTGCCATAATTTAATTAAACGTTTTAGCATATATCAAGTAAACCGACACCTATGAGTACAACAACTCATCTTGAAAAGGGTGAAAATGGTAAAAGTGTCGACTAGAAATTATATCGCAGTATGATAGGTTCTCTCTTATATTTAATCGCTAGTATATCGGATATTATGATGAGTGTGTGTTTATGTTCTCGATTTCAAGCCAATCCAAAAGAATCACATTTACGAGTAGTAAAATGTATATTGCGTTATCTTAGCAACACTAAAGATTTTGGACTTTTCTATCCGAAAGATTGTTCCTTTGAATTAGTACCATATAATAACGCTGATTTAGGATGATCACGAACGGATTGTAGAAGTACAAGTGGTACTCGTCATTTCATTGGCAAATCACTAATATCTTGGTTAGCAAGAAACATAATTGCGTTTCACTACCAACATGTGAAGCTGAATACATATCTACAACATTGGTTTGTGCTCAAGTAATATAATGCAACAAAAGCTTAAAGATTTCAATATCAACTTGAGAAATTCAACTATTAATTGTGATAACACGAGTGCGATAAACTTATCCAAAAATCTGATAAATCATTTTAGAACTAAAATATCGATATTAGACTTCATTTCTTATGAGATAATATCGAAAACCAAATTATAAACTTAGAATTTGTAAATTCTGAAAATCAGAGTGCAGATATTTTTACAAAACCCTTTTTTTTTTGGCAGAGCCGACGGGGGTTAGATGGCCCCGTACCATTTTATTAATACACCAAAGACGAGTACAAAGTTACACAAGGAGAGAAGAAAAACTAAGAGAATACAGAGGTTACAAGGCATATCAATGTCTAAAAGAAACTAACAGAAGACACAAATATACAAGACATGCTAGCACTAGCCTAGCCAAAAGTACCAGGGTCATATATAAATTTCAAAAATTTGATCCCATCCCTGATGCCGCGCCACACAAATTGCTTCCATTGACCAAAATTCATCGCTTTATTAGCACCGAAGGCTCTAACATTGCGTTGCCTCCAAATGTGATTGACAATCTTCTTCAAAACATAGCAAAAGATCTGTGATTTGACATTCAGACTTCGAATCCTTCTTTTTATCTTTTCCCAACCATTGTTGCTTAAGAAAGCAATGGCATCTTCATTAACCTAGATCATAGCTTCACGCCAAAGCGAGTTTATCACATTGCAGTCAAAGTAAAGATGACTAGCGGTTTCCATAAGAGAATTGCAGAATAAACATTTGCCATTGACCGTCATGCCATATCCAGTCAGTCTATCATTCGTTAGGAGAGCACCAACGTTAATTTTCCATAATGTGATGTTATCCTTTGCACTGCTGTCGCGACGCCATATTGCTTTGTACAATTTGTAGTTTACCATATTTGAAACACCATGCAAAAATTTATAAAAACTGCTAATATGAAACTACTCACCTTTGCTATCAAATAAAACATCACCAACACTAGAGCCAATGTTAGTTGCCGCTTGTATTCTTTGCCAAAGAGTTCTGATGTTTTGATTAGTAGAGTTAGTAGATATCCAGATTGCATGCATGTTGGACTACAACATTGCCATGCATATTATGTTGGATGGTACTGTTGAGGGGAATTCAGATTGCATGATATCCAAGTAATTAACACTAGCGCTAGCAATGAACCCATACTCTATCCAAGGATCATACCAAAACTAAATAGTAGTAAAGCAGTTACTACCATATTTAAACAGAAGGAGGACTTTAGGTCTTAGCTTAATCAAAGACCTCCAAGTCCAGCTGTGTTGCTGCAAGAGTACCATGTTCCAAAAGGTAGAGCCTTTTAACACATGATGATAAGATCAATTCACCCAAAGACTTTGTTTATGACAAACATTATCACTGATATGCTGAGTGAAAGCTGCTTGGTTCACAAAATCATATTAAAAATGCAAAGACCACCTTTAGAAATTGGTTTTTCAAGAACATTAAAAGAAATTGGAGCTAGATATTTCACATATATATTACTCTTCCAAATAAATCTCATAAACGAGGTCATAACCATGCTTATCAGTTTTTAGGGAGAATAAAGGTTCTCGCATAATAAACTTGCATCACTATAATAACCGACTTGACAAGCGTAATTGTACCCGCTTGACTAAGTAGTTGAGTCGACCAACAATCAAGTGTTTTAGTTATCTTATCAGATAATGGTAAACACTGCGCAGTAGTGATTCTAGACATAGCGAGCGGTAAACCAAGATAAGAAGAATTAGATCCACTAGTACTCAACCAGTTAAGGCGTGAATGTGTTGTTTCCTTAATTCATTAACCCCACCGGTCCTAATTTTTTATTTTTCATATTTTATTTTAAGGCCAGTCATCAATTAAAATTGGTCGAGAGTTTTCATGATGTTAATTAGCAATTTATCATCCGGTTTGCAAAAAATAATCAAACCATCGGTAAACTTCAATGCAGTAACATGGGGGCACTTACAAAACCCATTTTAGAAAATACATTTATTAAACTTCGCAGGGAGCTAGGAATTGTTTCATTTTCAGACTTATAGAACTATTTGCTTGTATTCTATTATTTGTATTTGATTACATTTTTATCATGTTACATATTATTTTTAATCGATGACAATGGAGGACAAAATTATATGGTATATGCTAACATTTTGTTGCAGGAAAGCAAATGGTAAGTATTTTTATGTATGCACTAGCAAAATGTTGCATAGAAGCTTTTTATTCGGGGGAGATAAACATATGCAAGCATTCATTTAGGGGGAGAAAATAAATAATTCTATATAGGTGCGAGAGGTTTTCATCAATCAAAAAAGGGAGAGAATGTCGATTCATGAGTTTTTGATTCATGACAACGAAGAAATGAAGATCGATTGAAGAGTTAGTTCATATATATATATATATATATATATATATATATATATGCGTGTGTGTGTGTGTGTTTAGTGTGTTAGATTTATATTAAAATCTATCCTCATTTATTATAACACAATCACACAAAACACAAATACACGGATATATATGAGAATGATTTAAACCAGCCATTGCTGGGCTTTTTACCTAAGACCATTCGACTGGTAACAAGGAAAAATCCCAGTAATGACTATTTTTTGCCCTCTTCAAATATATATATATATATATATATATATATGTATATGTATATATATATATATACGATTCATATTTTCTACCAGTTGACTGGTGATTTTTGTACCAGTCGATTGACCCGACAATGACAACCATATTTCTGAAGGGTCGCTTTTTTTCATGAAGAGTTATCTTTTGGTTTCTAAAAGAAATTGTTGCCTATTTTCAATAAAACTCTTCATGAACATTGACTACTTTCCAACTACTATAAATACATCGCAAACTTGTTTATCAAATTCACTGATTCTACTCTATTTCTTGATCTATATTTCTAAGCACTCTTGCATTCTAAAAAGCTCTCAAATATTCAAAATGCTTATTGAATCTTTGAATTTATTTCAAATCTATTGATTCAATAAGTAATATACTTCTTTCAATCTTCACATACATGTTATATACTTGTTGATAAGATTATAGTAAGGGTGTACTCAATTATTGGCTATTCGGTGTTGTTCCAAAACACAATCAGAAGTCAAGCTCTTATTGTTTGTTAAAGTCCTTTTTTGGTGCTCAGGCGGGAAATCCTTGTTGGGGATTAGATTGTTGTGAACCTGTTCCTCCGAGTGAAGAGAGGGTGTTGATAATAGAATTCCAGAAGGATTCTGGGACTGGACATAGGACAGGAAGTCCGTACCTGTATAAAATTCCTGGTGTCACTTTACTTACTGCATTTACTTATCTGTGATATCTTTTATTGTTTAATATATATTTGCATAACTATTGTATTAGACAAGTTAGTATATCATATCTACTTCCTCACATTCCATATAGAAAGATCCTAGTCTAAGTCACACGACTTTTCAACTCCCCAGTTTACAGAGGGGAGTTCTTACCGGCCATAAGCTACGCTATCTGCTATAGTAAGAGGTCCTACAGTCCCCACTCACGTTACAACTAAGTACAATCCAGATTTCCCAGAGTTTGGACCACAGGGCCCCTCTCTTACCACAACAACGAGCACTTTTCTCATTGCCTCCGTGCCACAAGTTTCTGGAGGTAAAGTCTCATTATCACTAATGCTTGAAAAGGATATAAGCACTGAGTTAAAAGAGACTAAGTAGCGTTTTTCTTTGTTGTGCATCCCCATTCGGAGTGGAAATGACAACAGGCTTTGCCCCATACTTTCCCAAATGTCTGAGTCCAGATTGGGATTACAAGGAATACAGTTTGGATAGGGAGGAGGCACGTGGATACATTTTTGGATGTTGACTTAACTTCGAGCCTTTACAATGATTTTCTTGAGGAAGGAGAGGTGATGGACGGACAGAGAATTCACATGACCGGTCCGGTGGATGCAAGTGTGTAGACAATGCATGACATAATGGAAGCTCAGAAAGCTAAGATAGCGGCAAAGTCCGAGAAGCAGGAAGAGGAATGGGAAGCGGATGAGGCTACCTTATATGAGGCTCAAGCGAAGGCTAGGCAGGATGATGAGGTGAAAGCCGATGCCGAGACAACGGGGAAGAAAGCTGCCTATAAGGCCAAGAAGAACAGGGCCGACAATAAGGCTAGTAAGAAGAAAGCTAATGAGGATGCTAAGGTGCAACTTAAAGCCAAGAAGTTAGCTGACCAGAAGGTTGCACAAGAGGCCAAGAAGAGAGAGGAGATGGAGGCCTAGAAACCTCAGGGAGGTACCGAAGCTGTGTTGGCCCTTGCTTCCGACATCCCTCCTAAACCGCTGCAATGTATCCTGCTCGGGGAGCTCACGGTGATCACAAGCTATGAGGATGATGGTAGAAAAATTAATCCGTGTCTCATGAGTCCATTACCCTTGTGAAGGGAAGAGGAGGGAGAAGCACAAGCGGCTTTGGAAGGAAGAGGATCAAGACTGGCGACAACCCACCTAGTGTTGAATCTATGCAGAAGAAGAAGAAGAAGAAGGATGAGATGTCTCAGTGATTGCCATAGATATCAAAGATATTTTGGTTATGTAGGACGATAGTATACATGAGTACGGCCCTTGCTTTTGGAGGCATGGTGTGGTTTTCATGTATACTGTGTCGTTAGAAAGAAAGATATTTAGATATGTAGCTTGCTTTTGTATATGATAAAAGTGTTAGTTGACTTTTATTACATCGCATTTTATGTTAAGTGTTCAAATGTCCATCTTACGTCTTCCAGTTTCCTGTACTTGTGCAAGCATACATGTCATTACACTTAATAAAACATGATCGGAGGCTCCTCCCTGGGGGTGCGACATCAGTGCAGAGGTCATGCGTTGGCTCCTCTCTCGGGTTTTCCTTTGGTCAGGAATCCCGAGTCGTGTGGAGTTAAGGTTCGGTGCTCTCTCTCACTTGGGATCTCCCGGAAGTCATTGGTCCTAAGTCGTGAGATGGCATGGACATCATGGTTCGTCCTTTAGACTCTCCCCTTGTTTCATTTGGATTAGAGTTCGAGGGCGTTGTTGATTCGCCAAATGGTGCCTGGATCCAGACCCTGCGGGTCAGATGGGGCCGTGGGAGTGGCCGATGTCACACTTGCTTGGCTGATGGGCTGCCATAAGCCCGAAGGCTAGGGAACGGGGTTATTTATACTTGTTCCCGTCATTGATTCAAAACTCAAGTAATGATATTTATACTCGGTTTTGTTGTTGATTCGAGACTCGAGTGATGTTATTTATAGTTGGTCTCATCGTTGATTCGAGACTCGAGTGGAGTTATTTATACTCAGTCTCGTCGTTGATTCGAGACTCGAGTGGAGTTATTTATAATCAGTCTTGTCATTGATTCGAGACTCGAGTCTCGAGTGGCGGGGCCGGCTCCTGTGCTCTGGTTACCAATCCAATATTACGTATTCGTGAATGCAAGTTGGTTATGATGGTTGATCAAACATACTTTGCATAAAGTAAATACATTAAGAGCACAGAGAACTGAACACTATCTTTACAAATAACTTTGGCAGGAACAACCTTTACAATTTCTTGAATTTAAAGAGAACAAAAACATTGTTGGAAAGACATAAATATGTACACTTAAGTAATGTGAAGTAGCTGTGAAGATGTTAACTATTCCATGCCATTGGGAGTTCGGCGCCATCAAAGGTTGCTAGCTTGAAGGTTCCGTCTCCAAGCCTCCCTTGTATGACATATAGACCTTCCCAGTAAGGATTGAAACCAGTCAGCGTGGGAAAGATCCGTTCAATACGAGGTCGCCGATGCTGAGGTCCTTGAGGTAGACCCTAGAATTAAAGTATTGGGCGACTCACTGGCATTGGGCGGCAGCTCTGAGTTCGGCTTCGTCTCTTTTTTCTTCTAGTAGGTCGAGGAATTCCAAGAGGAGATCCTGGTTGGTCTTTGGATCATAGTACATGACTCGATGAGATTGAAACATGAGCTCTATGGGAATGATGGCTTCGGATCCATAGGCTAGAGAGAAAGGAGTATGACTAATCGTTGACTTTATGGGTGGTCCGGTAGGGCCAGAGGGAGCTCATCTACCCATAAGCCTTTGGCTTTTTCCAGATGCTTCTCGATGATGGATTTAATCACTTTGTTGACAGCCTTAACTTGCCCATTGACTTGAGGGTAGGCCACTATAGAGAACCTTTTTTCGATGTGGTGCCGTTGGAAGAAAGTCTTGAACTCAACGCTCTTGAACTGGGTCTCGTTGTCAGAGATGAAAGCTTGGGAGACTCCATGTCGAGTGATTATGTTACAAATAATGAAGTTGATCACTTTTTGGTAGTGATTGTAGTGAGCGACTCAGCCTCGACCCACTTAGTGGAACAGTCAACCATGATGATAGCATAACGTACACTGCCTCTGGCCATCGAAAGGTCTCCAATAATGTCTATTCCCCACATGGTGAATGGCCAAGGACTGACCATTTGCGCTAGCTCAAGGGGAAGAAAGGGGCTTGAAATCTTTGAAAATCTCTATCATCTATGCACTTGCATTTATAGTCTATGGCATCTTGATCGAGTGTGGGCCAGAAATAACTATATCTGATAATCTTCTTTGCTAGAGTTTGCCCACCAGAGAGGTCACCACACTTTCCTTCGTGCATGTCCAGCAACACACGGTCGACGACGTTGTGGGGTACACACCAGAGTAGTGGAACAGAGAACCCCCTTTGGTAGAGCACTCCTCTAAGACGATGTAGCGAGATGATTTGCGAGTGAGTGTTCGTCTTTCTTTGTAGCACTCGGGAGGATTCCATGCTGTAGGTTGCTCTTGATTGGTGTCATCCAAGACTCGGGATCGGTCTTGGTCATTGCTATCAAATCAGTCTGCATCTGATCGATGCACAAAGAGTCGAGCACTTCGACCTGGGCAAGTCCCATAAGCTGCGCATTCCCGGAGCTTGCCAGTTTGGCTAATGAATCATCTTTCTTGTTTTATCCTTAGAGGATATGCTTGATGATGTAGTGGTCGAAGTTAGTGAGTAGTTCGCGAACCCGAGCGAGGTAGAGGGCGAGTCACGCACCTTGGCGTGATATTCTCCCTGTACTTACCATACTATGAGCTGTGAGTCGGAATAAATATAGATAACCATGATGTTAAGTTTGATTGCAATTCTGAATCCAACAATCAAAGCTTCATATTCTGCATCGTTGTTGGAAGCAGGAAAGTCAAGCTTTAAAGCATTGCATATCCAGCGTTCCTCGGGAGTAATGAGCATGACTCTAGTGCCAGAACACTGGTTGTTACAGGATCAATCCACGAACAGCTTCCAATGAATGTTTGGAGTCTCGATGTCTTCTAAAGGTGGGTCTTCCGGAGTGGTGAACTCCAAGATGAAATTCGTGAGAGCTTGTCTGAGGATGGCTTGACAGGGAATGAATGTGATCTCGAATTGGCTTATTTCAACACTCCAATTCATAAGTCTCCCAGACGCCTCAGGTCGTTGTAGAACCTGTCGTAGCAGATGGTTAGTGAAGACTTTGAATGGATGAGGCTGAAAGTAGGGCCGTAGCTTCCGGGAAAAGATCAACAAGAAGTAGGCTAGCTTTTCAAGTTTTGGATCATTCTTTTCTGCCCCTATTATTCTCTTGCTGATGTAGTAAATAGGTCATTGGGCACGGTCTTCAATGCGGTCGAGCGCCGAGCTAATTTTCTGCATAGAAACAACCAAATATATGTATAAGTCCTCCTGATCCATGGGTTTAGACAAGACAGGTGGTCGCTCTAAGTGACTCTGAAGGTCCTGAAATGCGACAACGCACTCCGTTGTACCTGTGAAGTTGCACTTCCCTTTTCTAAGCAAGTCAAAAAAAGGGAATGCACCTGTCAGTAGCTTTTGAGATGAATTGACTTAGGGCGGTGACCTTCCTATTTAAAATTTGAACATCCTTGATGCTCCGAGGGGCCTAGATATCCGGAAAAGCTTTAATCTTATTTGGATTGGCTTCGATGCCCCACGAATTGACAATGAAACCCAGAAATTTTCCTGATGCAATTCCAAAAGAGCATTTCAAGGGATTGAGTTTCATGTCGTAGTGGTGGAGGACATTTTTCATCTTGGAGAGGTAACGGATGTGGTCGTTCGATACCCTTATTTTTACAAGCATATCGTTCATGTAGGCCTCTATTGATCTCTCGATCTGGTCCTTGAACATGAGGTTGACCAGTCGCTGATAGGTGGATCCAACATTCTTAAGACCGAAGGGCATGACAAGATAGAAATAGAGCCCGAGGTCAGTAATGAAGGAAGTGTGATCCTGGTCTGGAAGGTACATTAGGATCTGATTGTAGCCTAAGTATATAGCCATGAAGGACAAGATCTAGTAGCCGACGTTTGAATCAATGAGCTGGTCGATTTTTGAAGTGGAAACGGCCTTTAGGGCATGCCTTGTTCAAGTTAGAGAAGTCGGCCACTTGTCGTTTGCTTTCTTGGGTTGGTGATCCATTTGGAATAGAAGGCTTCTCGGATAAAACCGTTATTGAGTAGCCTATCCACCTCCTCTTTGAGGGTAGTCGACCTTTTGATTCCCAAGATTTGACGTTTCTGTTTGACCGAAAGTTGCAAGGGATTGATAACGAGCCTGTGACAAGCGATTCCTAGATCGGATGCCACACATGTCAGAGTGGGTCCAAGTGAACATGTCGAGGTTGGACCTTAAGAATTCCACGATCTCTTCTTTTAGCGCAGGGTGGAGTTGCGATCCAACTTTCAATATCTTTATTGGGTTGTCAGGGATGATCAAAACATCCATCGTTGGTTCAACTGGGGTAGCCCTCTCGAAATTGGGCTCTCTATCCCCCCGGGATCGAGGTCCTCGGAAAGATGGTAGTGGCGCCTGAGCTAGGACTCATATGCCTTTGAATTCTATGCGGAGACAGTCTTGGTGCAAGAAGGTGGAGACATGGTCTTACCTTTGTCCTTATAGCGCGCATTCTTCCATTCTATGAGGCAGTATTCTCTCGTTGTTGCTTCATCACCTTTAATTGTGCCAATCCTATTTTCTGTCGGAAATTTCAACAGAAGAGACTAGGGTGACATGTAGACTTAGAACTCCGCAAGGAAAAAACACCAAAAGAAGATGTTATATGGAGAGATGACATCAATGACAGGTGAGGATTCAGACCCAGCTCTGATCCCCTTCTCCGAGTTCTATAGGGAGGTCGACCATCCCTAAGGGTTGATTGGAGGATCCGTTGAAGTTGTGGATTATAGCATTACAGGGACTCAAGTTCTTGGCCTCAAGTTCCGTTTTCTCATAGGCCTCCTTGAAGATGATGTTGACCGAGCTCCCTGAGTCGATAAGAATCCTTCGGACGAAAGCTAGGCCAATCTAGGCAGAGATGACGAGAGGGTTTATGTTTGGAATCTCGATTCCTCTAGGCTCTCTTTTGTGGAAGACGATATCATTCCACATTGTCTTCTGAAGCTTGGAGGGGATGAATTCATCTAGAGTAGAGCAAGCTTTGTAGGTGGCTTGCTTTATAGAATTGGCTTACTCCTCCATCTTGTAGAAGTTGTCGTGTGTGGGGTGGGGTCCTCCACGGATGGCATTGATCATTATGCCACGTGACCTTTGATTCGATGACCCTGAGGCCGCATCAGCAGGTGGCTGAAGTACGAGCGTTTATGGGCCCGTAATTATTTCAGGAGGAGCGAGAACCTGAACGTAATATTCCAGACGTTTCTCACGGATGAGTTTTTCAATTGCATCCTTGAGGTGGAGACAATCTTTAGTATTGTGCCCATGCATGTTGTGGAACCTGCAATATTTGCTGGAGTTTTTCTCGCGGTCGGTGAATTCCTGAATGTTGGGCTTCTTGTATTGGAGAGCATTACAGGTTTTTAAGTAGATTATCTCTATATCTAGATTCAGCGGAGTGTAGTTCCTATAATTTTGGTAGCGGTCGTGCTTCTTAGGATCTGCCCAAGCTTGATTATTGTTACAACCACCGGGTTTACCGCTTTTCAACTTTGGCTTGTAGGGGACCATCCCTTTACCCTTGTCGTAGGATTCTCCAACCTGCTTTCCTTTGACAATGTCATCGATAGTGCTAGCATGTGGGTTGTTAGAGTGGCTACCCCGAGAGGCTCAATTGCGCCTTGCTTCTTCTTGGCACAGGAACTGTCCGACCTTCTCATAGAAAGCTTCTAAGGTCTTAGGTTTCTTAATGTCGATCCAAGCTCCAAACTCGGAGGTAAGGAGGACTCCTTTTGCAAGCTGGAAAAGTACTGTGCAGGGTTCTGTGTCATTGACCTCAACGAGGGAAGTATTGAATCACTCGAGGTAGCTCTTGAGGGATTCTACAGGGCCCTAATGAAGGTTGGAGAGGGTGAGGGCGCCCTTCGGAGTCGGAACGTGCATCCTGAACTACTTGATCAACTTCGTGGCCAGCTGGTCGAAGGTGTCGATAGATTGAAGTAGAAGGCGAGAGAACCAATGCAGAGCCATGCCTGCTAAGAAAACTGGGAAGCATTTGCACTTGATGGCATAGGTGGCTCGACTGGAGTCCATCTACCACTTGTAGCGGTTTAGAAAGGCACAAGGTTCATTCGTGTTCTCGTTGAATGCCATCTGTGGCATGTTGAAGCGTCGGAGTCACTCAGCTTCATGCATTTCCCTATTAAAGGGATTACACCTCAAGCGGTTTCTCACGAGTCGTTGGCGTTCCCTTGCATATCTCTAATGATCCTTCGGACCATGTGGGGAAGATATGTTGGTTGAACATCCTCCAGCGGAATCAATTTGTTTTGGAGAACTCCGGGAGTGTTGTTCAGTGGACACCTTCTGTGATGCATATCGGGCTCATCCTCATCCATGTCATCAACTTTGATTTCCTAGTTTTGGTATGGCTATTAAGCAGGCTGATGTGCATTATGATTCAGTGGAACTTGGGCATGTTGGGCTATCGGGAGTGTGGGCCCCATATTCCGGGAAGCGACAGTCGGGCTCTATCGAGGAGGGGGTCGATTACTCAGGTCTGATTCATCGTTGACAACTAATCGGGAACGATCACGTGATATGTTCCCCTGCTGTAAGTGATGGCGGTTCCATCACGGTTTCCATTTCCGTTGTTGTTAGCATGTGCATTAGAGCGAACGATTGTGTTATTGTTGGGGTTAAACCTCCTTCTTTGATATGGGCCCTGGGACTTGGAAGAAGAGGTTTCCGAGACATTGTGCCGCGAGCGGACGTTGTTCTGAGCAAGTTGAAGTTGGGCTACAAGGCGTTGCCTGTCTTGAAGTTGACGCATAAGGTCGATGTTGTTTTTTCAATGCGTCGTTAAGTTTAAGAGCCTTATTTTTTAACTTCTTATTAAGCGCGTAAATCTACGCTTGAGTTGCAAGGACTTCAGGGTCCACAGGAGGAAGAAATTCCATTTCAGTCGGGTATTCTGCTAATTGAGCTTGTTAAGAAGTACTAGCGTCAGTTGCGGCAGCGGGACCGAGCATCTGGTTCTTTGTTCACTTGTCCATCGTAAGCGGACTCCGCAGTAGGTTAGAGAAGCAACCTAAGGCTCATCAAAGTCAGGATGGAAATGTGCGACAAAGAAACGAGTCTAAGAGTTCTCAGTGAAAGCACCAGAATGTTGACGGCAAAAAATGTCGTAACACCTAAGGATTCTCTGTTACTTAGAGAATTATGTTTCGCATGGGAAACTAAGTGCAGAAATCAGTAAATAACACAACAGATTTATAGTGGTTTAGTCCCGTGAGGGGTCTACGTCCACTTTGAAGGAGTATTCGCGGATATTTTATTCACAACGATGGATTACAAGCTATGAACATCATCTAGTGTAACACCCCACATCCTTTAGTGTCACTCACAAAGGGAATGCACTAAGTTCTGTGGAGCATTTAGGGTAAAAGATGCAGATAAATTACAAGACAGACAAAATTAAAACAGCGGAAAATAAAACTTTACTTTATTGATAAAATAGTTTGTACAACAATTGTTTTCCAATATCAGAGTATCATCTGTCTTACAAAATAAAGAAGCATAAAATAACATTTATATTCCCCAGTGTAGCATAAGCCAGCCATAGCAGCAGAAAAAGAGAGTCCAAAGCACTTTGTCAAAGAATATTCGAGCTTGGGAAGAGTGACGGTCCAATCTAACCTGAGCTATACTATTCCCTCCTTAACTACCCGGGGGGGGGGGGGGGGGGGGGGATGGAAGAAAAGAAGACGAAAGAAAACTGGGTCAGACATAAAGTCTGGTAAGTTCAGTTACTTCTAGCATGTGAACAAGGAAAAACAAAACGACATGAATTAACTGAATACAAGACAATACCATGATGATAGGGCCAACAAGATAGGATAAGATTAACACAAGATATGCTAAGACAAGATAAACTGGATATGCTTTAATACTTTCTCCGCTTCGCTATTAACCTGTTATTATGGTTTCTATATCTCTGCACCACCTATCTAGTGTCCCAACTAGTAATCTGTCTAAAATGATAACGCGATCACAATCCCAGTAATTGTGGTTGCCTTTAGGCGTACATTTATTATTTATTACCTAGATCTAATCTAGGGTTTTATATCAAAGTACTTCCTAGATTCCACTCGGGTTTACGCGGCTTATCTAATGCTTCACAGATTCAGGGTCTATGCCACCTAGGTCCAACTAGGGAGTACGCTACCTGTCGAACGATGCCCCTAGTCTAGGACACACTACCTAGAGCGGTATATGTTCCTAGACTTTCCCCACGTATGCGTCATGAATCATTATCGCTGTCCAGATGCACATGTCCTCTATATGTGCGACCCGAGTCCCGTGGCAGGGCAAATCAAGAAACACGGAACTCGATCGGGAGCTTTAAGTTATCTGCCGATGCAGATGCTAAGGTCTGTTTTTTTTCTAGTGGCTATGGTCCCACTTGACCCCTCGCTCAACTATTGAAAGGCACACCTTGAAAAATGAGAACTATACGCAGGCCCCCCTATGCCCCACTAACCTATGGCCATCCGCAACCATAACTAGATAGCAAGTGTATGGTCTTTTGGAGTTCTCCGGCTTTCCGTATCTCGATTGACTCAAGATGGTAGGTAGACGACGGGTCGCTATCACAGGGCCATTTGTCCTGCCGAATCACGCTGGTCCATCCTAGTCTTTAGGTTGCCTTATATTGCAACCAAGGCATACCCTTGGTTCTCCTAACGCAGACCTTAACCTCTGTGAGCCCAGGAGGATCATCTTCCACCTCACAAAGGGATACCAAGAGTACCCTCACGTCCCCTCGAAGCCTCGGGCTTCGTAACCCAATTCGTTGGAGCCTTCTTTAAGATCGTTCGCTCCTCCTCGTGATATACTAAGGATTACTACTTAGTTCTCCTAACTAAGGTTTACCACTTGGTTTTCTGAATCGTCGTTTTCTTAACTAAGGTTTACCACTTAGTCCTTTTAACTAAGGTTTACTACTTAGTTCTCTTTCTCGTCAAGTTGGATTGGTTAAGTGTCATTAGTCGATACAAGTTAACTTAACCTATTCATTTGTCATGTTAAACTGGTTAAGTGTTACCAGTAATTTACGTTGACTTAACCCTACCAGCATCAAGTTATATTGGTTAAGTATTTACTTAACCCTACCCATTCATCTTGTATTGGTTAAGTGTTCCTTTTTAACTTAACCTTGCCTATCTGTTTTAACTAACATGTTATAACGGTTAAGTGTTCCCTTAGTTAACTTAACCTTAACATTTGTATGATTAACATGTTCTAATGGTTAAGTATTGTCCCTTCATGTTTTTAACTTAACCCTATTCATTTATCACACTCTGATGGTTAAGTGTTCAAGCTTACGGTCTAGTCTAGCTAACATATTAAATTGGCTAATTGTATTAAATTTACTTAACCCCAACCTCTAGTCTAGTTAGCATGTTAAATTGGCTAAGTGTATTAACTTTACTTATCCCCAACCTCTAGTCTAGTTAACATGTTAAATTGGCTAAGTGTATTGAATTTACTTAACCCCTACTTTCTAGTCTGGTTAACATATTAAATTGGCTAAGTGTTTTTCTTAGTTACTTAACCCCTACAAATCTTGTCTTGTTACCATGTTAAGTTGGTTAAGTGTTCTAATTAACTTAACCCTATCGTTCTAACTTAACTGTGTTAAGTTGGTTAAGTGTTCTTATGGACTTAACCCTCCCATTCTAGCTTAACTTTAATTGTCTTATTAAAGCACCAGCCACGCACATTAGACAGGTATTGTTGTGGCTGCCGGTATGCCGGTTGGTTCCGGGCAGTCTTACGCCACAACTCAGTCTAACCTCGGGCCTTTATCGGGCTCAATGCCTTAACCTCCCACATTGGATAGGTATTGTTGTGATCATTGGACAGCTGGGCGGGTCCGGGCAGGTTTACATCACAACTCAATCCAACCTCGGGTTAAGCATGTTCGTATTGTGTAAATTTACTTTTCTCATTTAGGATAAATTCTATAAGTAAATTTTCCCTAATTTACTTATCCCATTATTACTCTTTTAATGTACATTGTCAACATTTATTATTATGGCCCATTTTCCCTACATATCATATTTATAGTTTTTGGTATGTAAATTATACCAAATTAAGTGTCACTAACCATGATTATTCTAAACATGACAATTACTCCCAATTATGACTAAATTCAAAATTTGTGCTAATATACTTATTATGCCAAATTAACTTTAATTGACCCAATTTTGATTTAACACCCTAATTTACAGTTTATGGCAAGACTAGAATTATTATTCTAGTTTACCGTTTACGCCTAAAACTTAGCTTACTTGCCAATACTAAATTTAATATGTCAAATTACATATTCCATAATTCATGTCAAATTTTCAAATTTGCGTTCTAATAAACATGCCATAATACATGTTCTAAATTATGTCAATCATAATTATGTTCATGTTCCACATTATGCCAATTTCCAAGTTTACAACCATGTTTAAGTCAAATTTATGATTTGCCCAAATCGTATTCCCATCGTTCGTGTAATCGTGATGTCATCCTAGATTATATATAAATCTAGATTCATGGATAAAAAGGGAATGAACCAAAATGCCATGATAAGATAGACATAATGACTGGCAGAAGATGATAATTCACTAATCACAGATCTAACAAATTACACTGAATAAATTGATTAAAGCATCGAAGGACTATAGATCTGATAATATTATGACATAAAAAGGGTTGAACAAATAACATAGGTTCAAGTATATGGGTAGATCTAACTTAAGATCCACTATTGTCCTTGTCATAGTCATAGGCATTGGTTTATGCTCCTAGTCAAAGGCTTGTGTTCATAGTCAAAGGCTTATGTTCATAGTCAAAGGCTTATGTTCATAGTCAAAGGCTTATGGTTTCAAAGGCCACAATTCCATATTCATATTCTTAAGCATTGGCAATTTAGTCACAATGTGTTCTAGGCCATAATCAAGAATCAGATCCAAAGTCATAAATAAGCACATATTCAATGAAATGATAAGGCATATTTCTTATATTCTTTTAATTTCATGTCACAAATAGAAAAGGCGTTCAAATCTAAAAAGTAACCGACTTACATTGATTGGATCTAGAAAAGAATAGAAAGATAGCGTTGCTTGAAGTCGTTGAATCTTTACTTGAATCCTAACTTTTTTTGAATCTTCTCTTGAAAGACTTGAGCAGCATATCCTCGTCTTGAATTATATTTTATTTTAATCTATTTATTTAGATTTAGAGGAGGAAGAAGAAGCCATGTCCATCAAGAATTTGTGCAGCATAAGGTTAGAGAAGAATGGTGCAACGAGAAGGAGACTAGGGGGCTGTTTATATATGATTGCAAGTTAATTTGAGCCGTCGATGAAGCCAAGGTTAATCAAAGCCATCCGTTCTAAAGAGAAGTCAATTATATTCACAATTACTTTCTCAATGTACATTATTAACATTTATTATTAAATTTGTATGCACATTAGATACATCCCCCCTTTACACATTTATTATTAAATTTGTATGCACATTAGATACATCTCGCCTTTACACATTTATTATTAAATTTGTATGCACATTAGATACATCTCCCCTTTACACATTTATTATTAAATTCGTATGCACATTAGATACATCTCCCCTTTACACATTTATTATTAAATTTGTATGCACGTTAGATACATCTCCCCTTTGCACATTTATTATTAAATTTGTATGCACATTAGATACATCTCCCCTTTACACATTTATTATTAAATTTGTATGCACATTAGATACATCTCCCCTTTACACATTTATTATTAAATTTATATGCACATTAGATACATCTCCCCTTTACACATTTATTATATTAAGCATTGGTTATTCTTAAATTAGTAACTTTAGTGTTAACAGAAATACAGGGTGTTACATTCTCCCCTCCTTAAAGGATTTCGACCCCAAAATCTTCAAGTCAAGAAGAATGTAAATCCTACCATCCAATCATCCATCTACTCAACCATCAAACACAGATATCCATTGTCCTTAAAGACTTCTAATGCTTGTATGTTCATATGCATAGTGTGTGTACATGTCTTTATCTAATGCAAAATCAGGCGATCTACTGATTCAGTTGACCTCCTTAATGCAAATCATGTCAGTGCCATGCGTCCAATATGTATGCAAATCCTAATGATACATATTATTTCTATATGAGCTGATCTAGTGCCTAATACGTGTGTATATGCATTCACGAGCAACCACTACCAACCATTCGCAACCATCAACCATAACATGTTTCAAATACATGTTTACATCCAAAAGGGTTTCTACCTAAGGATCGATGATACGTCCTAGATGATATACCTTAAAAGCTAGAAATTAGTATGCATAGAATTCCTAAAAAAAGGAATCAAGGATGTACCCTTAAGAAAAAGGGTATGAGGCGCGTATGCCTTATCTTCAATCTCCCGTATCACGTCTTCTTGAGCTTTACTCAACTGTACCTTAACAGATTCAACTTCACGATTGCGAAGTTTCTTGACCTCCATTTCCAAAATAAACAAATGTCAACCATGATACTGAGTGTATATACTAGGATGATCAGAGGTCTCTCCTCTTGGCTTATCCATCATGCCATAACTATGAGGGTCAAAAGGTCACTACGTACTTTTTACCTCTCTTAAGGTTAGTCCTTCTCTATATAGAGCGCCTGCCACAACTATTCATCTCTCAAGCAAACCATCCTAGTCGAACTCGACATCCCTCAAGTACAAGCCCCAAAGGCCTAAACCAATATCAGAAAAGCACCCGAGGAATGTCTCCTCTGAATTTGGACGATCTACGTGAGATGATCTAAGCAAAAACAACCAAACACTTGAGCACTAGTTGGGATCTTTTACTATACAAGTACTAAGGTGCAGAGACTCAACTATGGAAGCAAATATGAACAAATGCGAAGTGCTAAAACCAAAAGAAAGAGTACAAACAGAAAATCTACACTCTTCCAACAGAACTTTACTACCTTTCTCCTAGGTACGCTTAGTGGTGAAGGCATGTACTTGCCCTTCTGAAAATCTTGTCCTTTGTTCTTAATTATATGCCCAATTCTGCCATAGTAAAGATACTTCCTCTTGTCTTAGGTTTTATAATCCCTTCCTACTTCATGAGCAAAGTCTACATCCACGAATTCCTCATCCTTGGGTTGTGCTCCTTAGCCAAACTCCTCATCCTCTTTCGTGTGTAATCATGTTGACAAATCTCTCGAAAGCTGCCTCCATCGTACAGAAAACCCTACTAAGCTTGAAAGAAAACTAGCCGCAGGTGAAACTACTACGGTTATAGATGGAAGTCGGGCACTACTTCGCCCTTCGATGAGGTTACCTCCCAGAAAGCCAGGAGCCCCAGAGACTCAAGAAAGAAGGGGACAAGAATTCAAACAGAGAATCAGAAGATAGTGCGTATGGCTTTTGGGTAATATGCCTTTAAAACAAAAAATTTCTTTTGAAAACGCTTCTTTTAAAACTATTTGAAAATAATAATTTTTTTCAAATCTTTTATCTGATCCGGTAACCTTCAGCCCTGATACCAAGTGTAACACCCCACATCCTTTAGTGTCACTCATAAAGGGAATGCACTAAGTTCTGTGGAGCATTTAGGGTAAAAGATGCAGATAAATTACAAGACAGACAAAATTAAAACAGCGGAAAATAAAACTTTACTTTATTGATAAAATAGTTTGTACAACAATTGTTTTCCAATATCAGAGTATCATCTGTCTTACAAAATAAAGAAGCATAAAATAACATTTATATTCCCCAATGTAGCATAAGCCAGCCATAACAGCAGAAAAAGAGAGTCCAAAGCACTTTGTCAAAGAATATTCGAGCTTGGGAAGAGTGACGGTCCAATCTAACCTAAGCTATACTATTCCCTCGTTAACTACCTGGGGGGAGGGAACGGAAGAAAAGAAGACGAAAGAAAACTGGGTTAGACATAAAGTCTGGTAAGTTCAGTTACTTCTAGCATGTGAACAAGGAAACCAAACGACATGAATTAACTAAATACAAGACAATACCATAATGATAGGGCCAACAAGATAGGATAAGATCAACACAAGATATGTTAAGACAAGATAAACTGGATATGCTTTAATACTTTCTCCGCTTCGCTATTAACCTGTTATTATGGTTTCTATGTCTTTGCACCACTTATCTAGTGTCCCAACTAGTAATCTGTCTAAAATGATAACGCGATCCCAATCCCAGTAATTGTGGTTGCCTTTAGGCGTACATTTATTATTTATTACCTAGATCTAATCTAGGGTTTTATATCAAAGTACTTCCTAGATTCCACTCGAGTTTACGCGGCTTATCTAATGCTTCACAGATTCAGGGTCTATGCCACTTAGGTCCAACTAGGGATTACGCTACCTGTCGAACGATACCCCTAGTCTAGGACAAACTTCCTAGAGCGGTATAGGTTCCTAGACTTTCCCCACGTATGTGTCGTGAATCATTATCGCTGTCTAGATGCACATGTCCTCCATATGTGCGACCCGAGTCCCGTGGCAGGGCAAATCAAGAAACACGGAACTCGGTCGGGAGCTTTAAGTTATCTGTCGATGCAGATGCTAAGGTCTGTTTTTTTTCCAGTGGCTATGGTCCCACTTGACCCCTCCCTCAACTATTGAAAGGCACACCTTGAAAAATGAGAACTATACGCAGGCCCCCCTATGCCCCACTAACCTATGGCCATCCGCAACCATAACTAGATAACAAGTATATGGTCTTTTGGAGTTCTCCGCCTTTCCGTATCTCGATTGACTCAAGATGGTAGGTAGACGACGGGTCACTATCACAGGGCCATTTGTTCCGCCGAATCACGCTGGTCCATCCTAGTCTTTAGGTTGCCTTATATTGCAACCAAGGCATACCCTTGGTTCTCCTAACGCAGACCTTAACCTCTGTGAGCCCAGGAGGATCATCTGCCAATTCACAAAGGGATACCAAGAGTACCCTCATGTCCCCTCGAAGCCTCGGGCTTCGTAACCCAATTCGTTAGAGCCATCTTTAAGATCGTTCGCTCCTCCTCGTGGTATACTAAGGATTACTACTTAGTTTTCTTAACTAAGGTTTACCACTTGGTTTCCTGAATCGTCGTTTTCTTAACTAAGGTATACCACTTAGTCCTTTTAACTAAGGTTTACTACTTAGTTTTCTTTTTCGTCAAGTTGGATTGGTTAAGTGTCATTAGTCGATACAAGTTAACTTAACCTATTCATTTGTCATGTTAAACTGGTTAAGTGTTACCAATAATTCACATTGACTTAACCCTACCAGCATCAAGTTATATTGGTTAAGTATTTACTAAACCCTACCCATTCATCTTGTATTGGTTAAGTGTTCCTTTTTAACTTAACCTTGCCTATCTGTTTTAACTAACATGTTATAACGGTTAAGTGTTCCCTTAGTTAACTTAACCCTAACATTGGTTTGATTAACATGTTCTAATGGTTAAGTATTGTCCCTTCATGTTTTTAACTTAACCCTATTCATTTATCACACTCTGATGGTTAAGTGTTCAAGCTTACTTAACCCTACGGTCTAGTCCAGCTAACATATTAAATTGGCTAAGTGTATTAAATTTACTTAACCCCAACCTCTAGTCTAGTTAGCATGTTAAATTGGCTAAGTGTATTAACTTTACTTATCCCCAACCTCTAGTCTAGTTAACATGTTAAATTGGCTAAGTGTATTGAATTTACTTAACCCCCACTTTCTAGTCTGGTTAACATATTAAATTGGCTAAGTGTTTTTCTTAGTTACTTAACCCCTACAAATCTTGTCTTGTTACCATGTTAAATTGGTTAAGTGTTCTAGTTAACTTAACCCTATCGTTCTAACTTAACTATGTTAAGTTGGTTAAGTGTTCTTATGGACTTAACCCTCCCATTCTAGCTTAACTTTAATTGTCTTATTAAAGCACCAGCCACTCACATTAGACAGGTATTGTTGTGGATGTCGGTATGCCGGTTGGTTCCGGGCAGTCTTACGCCACAACTCAGTCTAACCTCGGGCCTTTATCGGGCTCAATGCCTTAACCTCCCACATTGGATAGGTATTGTTGTGATCACTGGACAGCTGGGCGGGTCCGGGCAGGTTTACATCACAACTCAACCCAACCTCGGGTTAAGCATGTTCGTATTGTCTAAATTTACTTTTCTCATTTAGGATAAATTCTATAAGT
Organism: Allium sativum; assembly: GCA_030737875.1. NCBI lineage: Eukaryota > Viridiplantae > Streptophyta > Magnoliopsida > Asparagales > Amaryllidaceae > Allium > Allium sativum. The sequence continues at coordinate 668,491,918 of CM060909.1, read as the reverse complement.
AAATTTTCCCTAATTTACTTATTCCATTATTACTCTTTTAATGTACATTGTCAACATTTATTATTATGGCCCATTTTCCCTATATATCATATTTATAGTTTTTGGTATGTAAATTATACCAAATTAAGTGTCACTAACCATGATTATTCTAAACATGACAATTACTCCCAATTATGAATAAATTCAAAATTTGTGCTAATATACTTATTATGCCAAATTAACTTTAATTGACCCAATTCTGATTTAACATCCTAATTTACAGTTTATGGCAAGACTAGAATTATTATTCTAGTTTACCGTTTACGCCTAAAACTTAGCTTACTTGCCAATACTAAATTTAATATGTCAAATTACATATTCCATAATTCATGTCAAATTTTCAAATTTGCGTTCTAATAAACATGCCATAATACATGTTCTAAATTATGTCAATCATAATTATGTTCATGTTCCACATTATGCCAATTTCCAAGTTTACAACCATGTTTAAGTCAAATTTATGATTTGCCCAAATCGTATTCCCATCGTTCGTGTAATCGTTATTTCATCCTAGATTATAGATAAATCTAGATTCGTGGATAAAAAGGGAATGAACCAAAATGCTATGAAAAGATAGACATAATGACTAGCAGAAGATGACAATTCACTAATCACAGATCTAACAAATTACACTGAGTAAATTGATTGAAGCATCGAAGGCCTATAGATCTGATAATATTATGACATAAAAAGGGTTGAACAAATAACATAGGTTCAAGTATATGGGTGGATCTAACTTAATAGATAAATTCCCATAATCAAGATCCAAGGATAATTAAGAATAAACTGAATAGATAATCAAGTTTAGATCCAATCTCACAGTCATAATGCTAGGCAATAATATCAAGTTCATGAATCATAGGTAATTATCCACTATTGTCCTTGTCATAGTCATAGGCATTGGTATATGCTCCTAGTCAAAGGCTTGTGCTCATAGTCAAAGGCTTATGTTCATAGTCAAAGGCTTATGTTCATAGTCAAAGGCTTATGGTTTCAAAGGCCACAGTTCCATAGTCATAATCTTAAGCATTGGCAATTTAGTCACAATGTGTTCTAAGCCATAATCAAGAATCAGATCCAAAGTCATAAACAAGCACAGATTCAATGAAATGATAAGGCATATTTCTTATATTCTTTTAATTTCATATCACAAATAAAAAAGGCATTCAAATCTAAAAAGTAACCGACTTACATTGATTGGATCTATAAAAGAATAGAAAGATAGCGTTGCTTGAAGCCGTTGAATCTTTACTTGAATCCTAACTTGTTTTGAATCTTCTCTTGAAAGACTTGAGCAGCATATCCTCGTCTTGATTTATATTTTATTTTAATCTATTTATTTAGATTTAGAGGAAGAAGAAGAAGCCATGTCCATCAAGAATTTGTGCAGCATAAGGTTAGAGAAGAATGGTGCAAAGAGAAGGAGACTAGGGGGCTGTTTATATAGGATTGCAAGTTAATTTGAGCCGTCGATGAAGCCAAGGTTAATCAAAGCCATCCGTTCTAAAGAGAAGCCAATTATGTTCACAATTACTTTCTTAATGTACATTATTAACATTTATTATTAAATTTGTATGCACATTAGATACATCCCCCCTTTACACATTTATTATTAAATTTGTATGCACATTAGATACATCTCCCCTTTACACATTTATTATTAAATTTGTATGCACATTAGATACATCTTCCCTTTACACATTTATTATTAAATTTGTATGCACATTAGATACATCTCCCCTTTACACATTTATTATTAAATTTGTATGCACATTAGATACATCTCCCCTTTACACATTTATTATTAAATTTGTATGCACATTAGATACATCTCCCCTTTACACATTTATTATTAAATTTGTATGCACATTAGATGCATCTCACCTTTACACATTTATTATTAAATTTGTATGCACATTATATACATCTCCCCTTTACACATTTATTATTAAATTTGTATGCACATTAGATACATCTCCCCTTTACACATTTATTATATTAAGCATTGGTTATTCTTAAATTAGTAACTTTAGTGTTAACAGAAATATAGGGTGTTACATCTAGGCATTTGATTACAATCGTTTCCATGTAATTTGGAGTCATAATTGTCATATATGAGTCTAGGGAAAAAGTGGGTTTATGCTTCTTCTTCCTTGAAGCAAGGCTGCCATTAGTGAGCGCTTGGAGCTTTTAAAAGATGTCAAATCAGCAAACATTCAACCCTTTGAAGTGTGAGCTTGGTGGTATTTATAGTGGAAGGGTTAGGTGGGAACAAGTAGTATTTGGGGACCACACGATGCTTTTTCGTATCTATGCGAGGCGGTACCCAGAATTTCGAATTCTTGTTGACATGTTTGAAAAAAACCATATCCCTTTCTTAGGGTACGAATTTCGTATCCCAAGGGATACACGATTCGTGTCCCTTGGGATACAGAAAGACGTATCCCCTAAGGGCTACGACTGTTTCTGTACCCCCAGGTGATACAAGTTATTTTGTATCCCCTTAGGGATATGAACTTGTATCCCTGGGGATACAACATTTTCCCCCACGCTGTGGGGTTTGAGCTTGTTGCTATTGTGGGAGATGAAATGTTAGAGGGACGAGGGACACAAAGATGCTGCTATTTGAGGGATCCGAAACTTCACGGAGGCGAGGGAGTCGAAACTTTTAGTGAGAGCAGAGAGTCGAGACTTTATAGAAGCCGAGGGATACGGGACTTCGTGGAGGTGAGGGAGTAGTGGATTTGGGTACAAACTGGAGGGGTCTGAAGCTTATCGGAGAAGAGGGATTCAAAGTTAAGGGGTTCGAAGTTTTTATGTGTGAGGTGTACGAGACTTTAGGATTCAAAATCCCTTATACGAAGAGTACGAAATTGTGATTAGTTCATGGTTTTGAGGAGTTGTGAGGCTCCTGCTTGCACGACTTCTTCTAAGTTTGTGCCCTTGACTTTTGGCGACACTTTGGATTTTAACGTCACACGATATGTTGAGTCGAGTGTGTCTGCTATATTTTTAGGAACCGTACCAAAGAGCCAGTTAATAACACCTATAACCATAATGCAAATATTAAATTTAACATGCTTCAAGTAACTAAGGTAATCTAAATTGTCAAACTGCTGAATTTTATGCAATTCAAATTCGGTTGCAAAATTATCCATAAGCAAATGATCAAAGACGAATAAGAAAATTGATAAACGCATGCATATTAGTAAAAGAAGATGAATTATCTGATAGAATGACTCAATACAAGATTTATTTTTTCACAATCCGAATATTATGTCTTAGTCACTATATCTTCATTCTTCAAGCTGCATGATTTAGAAATGGAAGCGAGTATAATTTAAGAAACACAACTTGCGGCTGTCCCTTTTATGGTTGGTAATCCTAGCTTACATCCGTATTTATATAGGCATGATAATGCACGCGGGTTTCTTGATAGAATGAATTTGTTAACTCTATTGCACTAGCCCATTATCAAAAAGAAAACCTGATATTCACTTTCAAAAAGAATAAAAACACTTAGCTTACATCCATCTTCTGTTCGTATGCATAAGTCTCTTTAAAAGCTAGTCCTATTGCAGAAAATGCATTTAGCACCCATAAACATAATGCAAATATTAAATTTAGCATGGTTTAGCTAACTAAGTTACTCTGAATTGTTAAACATGTTGAATTTTGAGCTATTCAAATCTAGTTGCAAAGTTGCCCGTGGTTGAATTTTGTTGAAGGTTTGATTTCTCTTTCCAATAATCCTATAAGAACTCTTTTTAATTCTGGCGCTTCACATGCATTTAGTTTTGTGGTTGAATCTCTGCACTTAATTACTAGTATGGTAGTGGATCCTGTGGTTGTCTCAAAACCCCATTGGTGGTTCGGCTCATTTATCTATGATTTGTCGGGGTCTGAGGATATTTGTATTAGGCGTCGAGTTCGAGTGCAACGCGTATATGCTTGGGTTCATGGGCTATGGGTTGATTCTAGGGATGGACTAACTAATCACATATGGAGCCATTTTGGATTTTGAGAGGAGGGTTGTTAGGCTTCTGACTTGCAAAGGGGGGACCCTCGAGATTTCTTGTGACCCCAAGGGGTCTGTTATGTTGAGTTTCCTAGAGTTGCTTGACGCATCTATCGATGATTTAGAATCTGTTCCAGTAGTCTGTGAGTATCCTGATCTCTTCTATAAGGTTCGGGGTTTACCCCAAGGCGCGAGATCGATTTCCGCATATATTTGGTGGACAATGCAAAGCCAGTTGCATTGCCTGTGCGCCATATGGCTCCAAGTGAAAGTAGGGGAGCTACTTGAGAAAGGGTTTTCTTTTGGGATGGGATGAAGAAAGATGTAGCCGAATTTGTTTCTCAATGTCTAGTTTGCCAGCAAGTTAAAGCTGAGCAAAAGAAGTCCGGTGGTTTACTTCATCCTTTGGAGGTTCCTCAGTGGAAATGGGAGAGAGTCTCTATGGTTTTCATAGATGGTTTGCCTAGATCGAAGAAAGGCAACACCAGTATTTGGGTAGTAGTGGACAGATTGACTAAGAGCGCTCATTCCATTCCAGTGAAGAGTAAGAAGATGACATCATGGTTGGATTATGTTCGTGACATAGTTCGTCTTCATGGAGTACCTTCCAGCGTCGTGAGCGATCGTGACCCCATCTTCATCAGTGAATTTTGGAGGAGCTTGCAAGAAGCATTAGGTACACAGTTGTGTTTGACAACTGCTTATTATCCTTAGACTGATGGACAGATAGAGAGGGTGAACATAATTCTTGAAGATCTTTTAAGGCTATGTATCCTAGACTTCAGAGGGACTTGGGAAGAGCATCTTCCTTTAGTAGAGTTTGCCTATAACAACAGCTATCAATCCAGCATCGATATGGCAACTTTCGAAGCATTGTACGGACGACCCTGTAGATCACCAACTTATTGGTGGGAATCTACAGAAAGATTATTACTTGGACTAGATATGGTTAGGGAAACATCCGAAAAGATTGACCTTATTCGATAGCAGATGAAGATAGCTCAAGATAGGAAAAAATCGTATGCATACAAGAGGAGGATTGACATCGAATTTGAAGAGGGAGACTTAGTTTTTATCGAAGTATCACCTCTGAGGAATGCAGTTCACTTCGGATCGGTAGGGAGGTTGGCACCTTGGTTTGTGGGACCATTTCCCATAACCGAGAGGATTGGCCAAATGGCTTATAAAGTAAAGCTCCCAAAAAATCTATCCGGCGTTCATGATGTTTTCCGCATTTCTCATCTGCGGAAGTGACTGCATGACACCGTAGAAGTTGTTGAGCCGAGTGTATTGGAAGAGGTAGAAGTGGAACGGGAGGAAACAGTCAGGCGAGTCCCTACCCATATCCTTGGATTAGAAGTTAAGAAGCTACACAATAAATAGATCAAGTTGCTAAAGGTTCAGTGGAGAGATAATCCAGAGGAAGCGACTTGGGAGACCGAAGCCAAGATTCGTGCTTCATACCCTTTTCTTTTCAAGGGTATGTCCTTAACTCCTTTTCTTTAGTTTTATCTGTGCTTATTTCTATCATTTGAATATATCCTATACATAGTATTTTTGACCCTTAGATAGGAATCCTATGGATGTAAACATGTGTTTAAGACATGTTATGTTTGATGGATGCAAGTGTTTGCTAGTGGCTGCCTGTGGATGCATATACCCACACATTAGGCACTAGATCATCTCAATCACTTTCGTACTGCATATGGATGTGTGTGCATTTTTCTTTACTTTTATGGATAAAAAAGAATGTAGTAGCATATGGATGTTGCATTTGGACAAATGAGTGTGCACATATGTAATACTTACATGTTATAATAAGATTATTTGCATACATATTGGATTCATGGCACTAACATACATTGCATTAAGGAGGTCAACTGAATCAGTAGACCGCCTGATTTCCGCATTAGTGTTGGGACATATACACACACCCTTGCATATATTCATATAAGCATTAGAAATCTTTAAGGACAATGGATGTCAGTGATTGATGGATGAGTAGATGGATGATGGATGGTAGGATGTGCATTCTTTTCAATTTAGAGATTTCAGGGACGAAATCCTTTGAGTACGGGAGAATGTAACACCCCATATTTTTAACGACACTAAAAGGGGATAAATTAAATAATAACTAATTTAATATTCAGAATTAAGGAAAATGAACTGCGCCATTGCGTCCGTCTTGAAATTCTGGTCAAGATAGACATTTGATTTGCGTAATATGTACAACGTACGAAGAAGTTATGAGGGTTTTAAGTTTTTATACGCGTAGAAGAATTATATATATACACATGAGTCAGGGATGAGTCAGTATTTTATCCAAAACCATTCGAATTTGAAAAAAAAAAGTGGCGCAGTTTTCCCACTCTAGGGGATCGACCCCCTAGAGGGGTGTCGACACCAGGGTCGGCACCCCTAGGGCTGACATGGCAGTCGATTTCAGAGGGGTTGGCAGCTATATGTACATGGTCATTTCTCTTGTTTTCTCATTGAGAATCCATGGGGGCCAAACTCTGTCGGTGTCTGAACTGAATCTAATCCTATTTTCTACAACTATCAACTTTGTAAATCAATTAGAGATTCAAGCGTGGATCTACAACCCAACAAGCTTCTTTTCTAGTTCTATCTTCTTAGCCAAACACTATGAGTTCTAGGTTACTTTTAGATTTAAATGACTAAAAGTATAACGTGATAGTACTGTGATTTGGATCTGTCCTGAATCATAAATCTATGTTAATCTTGGATCTCAAACTTCATTATGCTAGGTCTATTTTTATAGATCTAATTCACATGTGATTAGTTTATCATTTAACCTTTGTGGATCTGAATCTTTGTCAAGTTTGTTGTTAATTTGGGATTATCAGTATATGGACAAGTGAACCTTTGTTTAGATATAGATCATCATATTGTGATTAATTGAGATCTGTTATTACTGGACATATTAATTCTTATTTGGATATGTTCATCCTAAGTATATTGGATCTAGTTTTATCATTACCCTTTTTACTAGATCTGTTTTTATGTCCACCTTATTACCATATTGTTTAATTGGGATTTGTTATTATTGGACATATGAATTCTTATTCGGATGTATTGTAACTTTTGTGGCATTCTATGATGTGGGTCTTAACCTTATTTGTGTTAGATCTATTTCTAATTATTGGATCTAAATCTCTATCTTGTCGAATCTATTGTAATTTCTATGACATGCTATGATGTGGATCTTGACCTTATTCATGTTAGATCTATTTTAAATTATTGGATTTGAATTATGTGGACATCTAAATTATCAATCAGATCCAGTTTATCACCTTATGCCTATCATATTAGATCTAAACTAGTTGGACATCTAAATTGTTAATTTAGATCTTATTATGCTTATTATGACATCATAGTTATGTTAGAATTAGTTAACTGCCACAAGTTCACCAGATTTATGCTTATATGTCCACCTTATCACCATGCTAGTTTATGTTTATGCCAAAACAATCACCTTTGTCATATTCCCATCACTTTTCCCTTTTTATTATTTATGACTAGGCTACTTTCTAGCCTAGATGCCGCCATATATATGCAAAGGCGTAAGTTAGGGAATGGGGAAAAAGGTTAGAATTAGCATAATTTAAATAATGTTTATATGAATTGGACTTATAATTCAAAAAGGGGTAATAGGGGCATAATCACCTATAAAGACATAAGTAAGAATTGGATAAGAATGAAATGTCTAATAATTATAATTAGAAATTGTAATTGCACTTATGACACGAGGTTAGGTTACATTAGTGGTAGAAGTCTGCCCGGACCCGATCGGCATATCCAGCAGCCACTAATGTTGAACCTAATGTGAGAGGTCTAAGTGTGAAAATACGAATCGGGATAAGACACGAGGTTAGGCCCAACTTGTGGAATAAGTCTGCCCGGACCCGACCGGCATATCCAACATCCACAAGTTTTAGGCCTAATGTGGGAGGTCTATCCCATTATAACCATAAATGGACATGTTAATGAATTGGAGTAAACAAGGGATGATAGTAACCTATTATGATTAATTACTTAATGAAAATTTTGTATATAATAGGTAGGCTTGTCCTAGGGACAAGTGGAAATTATAATATAAGTTATAATAAAAGGAAAGAAAACTTATTATTAAACCTTAGTTAAGAAAACTAAGTTAATAAGCAAACAACGTCAAGTTGTATTGATATGTTAAACAGGAAATAGGTGAACTGAGAAGGAGTATACTTAATTAAATAGTAAGTAAAACATGTTATTGTAATTATGGAATCAGACAATGAATAATAGAGAGGGATTGTAAGATTACTTTCATTAATTACAATCCAGGGGTGAAAGATTGTAAGATTACTTCTGTTAATTACAATCTAAAGAATAACATGTAAGGGGCTTATATATGAAATTAATAAGCAAGTGAAACTTTGGTAAGTAAAAGGCAGTCAATGTGAATGGGGATAACCTGTTTGTCTGTAATACGTAACCTAGTTGAATCCATAGGGATTGTGTGAACACAAACATGAATAGGGGTTAAATAAATTTGGTTGAATCAGTGGGAGGGTTAAGTAAATCTTGGGTAGGTGGGTAATATTAGTATATATAGACCTACAAACTTAACTGTTAAATAAACATGCTTGGATCAGTGGGAGGGTTAAGTAAATATTGGGTAGATGGGTAATATTAGTATATATATATATAGGCCCACAAACTTAGCCCGATAAGGTTATGTAATTAAAGACACCTAGTGGTAAGCATATCCGGTAGAAAGATTGGGGTTATATAAAATTAAAGACACCTCTAGGGTAAATATAACCCATGGAAAACCTAGTGGAGGATACAAGACAAAGGGGAGAGCTTGTATCATATTGTGTGGGACCCGTTTCAGTCAGTAACCCGAAGTATGTATCGAGTAGAGAACTCCGAACTAGGTCGGAGAAGGAGCACACTTACTGACTGATTGTAAGAGATCCAAACATGAAGGCGGTGTTGGCGAAGCAAACCGACTGGGCTATGTGCGTGCATGAGTCAGGCCGAAGGGGATAAGACGACCGTGACACCTGTAGATATGGGGCTGTGCATATCAGCGAGGGTTTGCCACTTTAGGACGTGATACATCCTACTGTGGGGCCGACATAGAGTATCTACGGAGTAGGGAGCCGATCGATCAGGGTAGTAGTAGGGTACATTTGGACGTATGCCTAAGTCTACCACCTTATAGTGGAAGGGATCATCTCATTATGGTTATATTAGTAATAGTGCAGAGTAATCATTAGAGAAGCGTATACACCTTATCCTGTCTACCTTGTCACACCTGCCATTTATGTAGTGATCTCTCTTATCCATTTTATATGCCTGTCATGCTACTTTTATTTATTTACTTTCTAAAAGTAACTAGACTCGCCAAACTTTATGTATGACCCTTTTTGTTTCTCTTCTTTCTTCCATTTCCCCTTAGGTTCTCAGGGAGGAAACACTCAGGCTTAGTCAGGACTCAGTTATCATCTTGCTAGAGCTTCTTTCGAAGTATGGCTCAAGTTCTTATCTCTACTGTGGCTTAGCTCTTTTTCTTTGGGAATTATGTTATGTTTATTATATTTATGTACTCTGATGGTACAAGACAGAAGTTATATTATTGTAATGGTTTTTGTGACTTATGGTATTTTGGACCACGATGTATGATTTGTGTTTGAAATAAAAATTTGAATCTCTGCTGTTATCTTATTTATATCTGTCTTGTAATATTCTGCGTCTATTTACCTATAATGCTTCACGAAACTTAATGTATTCCCTTTGTGAGTGACATTAACGGACGTGGGGTGTCACAATCCGCATAGCCATGCTGCTTGTCCGATTTCAGTCATTTCCCGGTTGGTGAGGCTTGAGGTCCCGATTTACCTTTCAGAGAACATCACAATAACTTTGAATGCCACATCGTCAAAAACATCAAATCACTAATTGATGTCCACAAATATACTCTGGGTCTTAAGCTAAAAGAATTTTCCTTCTTCACTACCAATCTTGGTATATTCATAAAAATTAACGTACATGATTTTCTAGAAATACTGTCATACATTCGTCCATACAAGTCATTCAGGAACATGATGAACCGAAGGCACCCTCCTACCATATCCTAGGAATCACTTTATGGATCAGTACCGAGTAGTCCTTGAAATCCGTAGATTTGAACTATGACATAACCACCATATGTCTGTAGGGATTAACTAGAGATTTTAAGTAGTTCTTCCGTTTTATAAAGGTCAACGGTCTTCAATGCTCTACCTTTATAACATCCCTGCAAATTGGTGTCGAATGCAATGTTGGTTCGTAATTATTTTGAGTCTAGTTCCCATCCCAGTCTCTTTGAACTAACATGTCAAATGTCTAATATGATATTCCATGTATACTCGGGTTTTAACTATAAATCTCAATAGTATTGTCAAGTACATCGACATCTCAGGCCTCTATTATTCAAAATCATCCATTAAAACTCTATCGATCTTTGAAAATCATTTCATCGATTTAAGATCAATTCCATTTATCTGTCTTGACAAATCTCCTTTGTTTCAGTTATTTGAAAGCAATAACTACATTCATAATTCTTACGAATAACATATTTACCAAACTCCTATTTATTTCTTTTTACCTAAAAAATACCACATTTCTATAAAAACTCATTCTTTTTCCTTTATCTTGGAAATATTGCTTAAAAGATGCTTTGTCTTTCCTTTATTTTGGATATATATATATTATCTACTCAATAGTATAAATCCAATTACCAATTCTTATATGACAAAATAATGTCAATCAACATATTCTTATTTATAAATCCAATGGTTTTTTAATCTAAATTCTACTTTGAAGATTTCAATTCAATAATTATACTTATGGAAATATATTTAAATTCTAAATATTTGCTTTTGTTTCCAAACCAATATAACCCTTTTCATTCCTTTGGAAAAACCGTAGCTATTTAATTATTACATTGAATAAGTGTATTTCAAACCATATTATTTCCATCATCTAGAAAATAGTGCTATATATATTTAACCAAATGGTATAAATATAATCACTCTGCATTCTTGGGCCAAACAATGTTAGATTATACATTGTTTAGTTTAAAACCAATAATTTTAATTATATTTCAAAGTCTTGCGAATAATGCTGCAACATACCTTTTATGGAATAATAAATTAATCTCAACATCCTTTTCCATTACAAGCTAATACCATCCCTCAATAATAGTGAAGTCGTTCAAGTTGGGGTATTTTATTTACCTCTCAAACCTTGATCGACGACGTTCTTATCTCGAGATAGATAAAATTTTGTAACTCAAAACCCATATTACTTATATTATCAATCAAAGCTTATTTTCTATTTTATTTAAATATGGTTTTATAAACCATAATTTTACTTTTGAAAATCTATGTCGATTATAACCATTTTTACTTAATTCATTGATTAAGTAAACTGTTTACTAAAATACTAACCTTTTGCTTTAAACCTCTTTACGCCATTCTATTTATAACTTGGATTATATTACGATAATCCGTTTAGTAATACTTTACCTAAAACCATTTAACATCGTATTATAAAACTACATTTGGATTTTATATCTAGAATCCATTTTTCAGCTTCTTTACACAAAACCATTAACGTCATACATCTTTTCCTTTTCGATATTTCTCTTCCGATCCGAATCGTTGAACTTAATTCAATTTATTAAGTAAAAAACCTCTTTAAAATAATTACTTTGCCTTTGATTTCTCTTTATAAACCCTTTTCCATAACACTTGGGTTTTTATTACAAAATATGTCTTCAAAATTTTACGAATACCTAATTAAATTTCATTACAAACTCAAGTTACTATCTTAAACCCTTTCATCTCAACTCTTAATTAATTTATTTTGTTTTCGACCATCGTATTAATCTCTTTTTATAACTTCGTTTATGAAACTCAGATTTTATTATGAAATCCCTTCATAAATTCTTCTCAAAATTAATAAATTTCATTGTAAGCTCGATTGATTCTTAAATAAATCTCATTTAAGATGTAATTACTTTAAATATAACCAACTTCATCATTTTCTAGAGTAAAAGTAGTTTACTTCTTCATTAACTAAAATAGATTAGTTAATCACTTTTTAAATTAAAATTATTAAACCATAACTAACTACATTAATAGTTTTTAAACATGGTTCATTAAAAGGTAAATTACGTTTAAGAAATCTTATTAAATTCAAACAACTATTTACTATACCATTTCGATTAGATTGATTGAAGACGAATTAATATAATAACCATTTTTAATCGAAATAGTTGATTTAGTCAACTGACATCATCAGTTAATTGTTAACCAATTCCAATTACTTCTTCCTATTAGATTAATATAATTAGTCTAATAATATTACTTAATTGTTATCTTAAAGACAATTATCCCAAATTATTAACACGCAGGTTAATTACCACTTTATTCACTTATAAAACTTATTTTAATGTAAAATTATTATTATATAATCATTTTATAATTCTTTTATAAAACCAATTTATAAATATTGATTTATTTCCAAAACTTCATTATAACATATAATTGAAAATCTTGCTTCAATTATAAAAATAAAATTTATAACTTAAATTTGTCAATTTGCCTGATGACAAATCAACATTTTAACTAAAAGGTGGATTTTAGGCCATCCGCTGCCAATCCCTTAATCAATATCATATATTGATTAAAATCACAAGAACGTTGAATTTCGCGTTCAACATCCAGACAAATTTTAACGTCACTAGGGTTAAATAGTTCATAAATAATATGAAGACAAACAATATACACAACATTTAAGGAATTCGGTCGGATCCCTCTACTTGTTCTTCCCCACATCACAGTTCATATTATCATTATATAACCGCATATGAGATAATTATTTTAAGCTCAATCATCCATGATGACATAAATATAAATGTCGACAACTATTAAACAACTAACAAGCATCCAAGGCACCCAAACATCCAATTTATATTATCAACGATAAATTATAATTATTATGAATTTAACCACGTTATAGAATTCCAGAAGATGAGAGAGCTAACTCACCATTTGTTTTCAATTCAACGACTTTAGCATTGTTTCATTTAATTTTAAACAAGCATTTAAAATTAAATGAAAATCCAGTTGTTTCCAAATCCTTTCAAACCAGCATAGTAGTGTAGTATTCTTTACTGCGATTCCAACGTCTCTTGCTTTGTTGAATTCTGATAACATACGAATAAAATATGCGTGTTACAAGATTTAATCGATTAAAATAATTTATAATATAAACCTCATCATTAACTTTAATTAATTAGTTAATTAGCTTAAATAAAGTGATTACCAATCCTTAATCACGAAGTTCCATTCGTTCTCCCCGATTCCCCGATTACTTCACATTTTTCACATGAAAAAGCTCAACCTCGACCTTCGTTGCAACCGCTGCTACGGATCATCAGAGCCCCTGGCGCCGCCGCCGCCCGATGTTCCCCCAATCGCAGGAAATCACAAGATACCGAAAACATGTTCTTCGCCCATTTCTAGCCGCCTCCGATCAAACTGGAACATCGCACCACCATGAATGGAAAGGCCTCGCCTCCCCCTTTCATTCTCCTTCAGGTCACAACCCTACTCGACTCCTCTAGCTCCACCAATCAACAAAAATCCGAGCACATAACCCAAAAACAACCCAACTTCGATCTTCTCCAAACCGCTACCACGACAGGCCATTTCAGGCTACCTGACCAACATTAAACTCATCAAGCTCCCTTTCCTCTCGAACTCTCCTATTGACACCTCTGCCTAAAAACACCCTCATCGTATGCAAAACGAGGAAATATGAAAATCACTTTCCTCGCTGCATTGGTGATTTCCGACCACCACAGACCGTCATTGGCCACGAAACTTCACTAGCATGTCCCCCTCAAGATCCTCTCTAACTTCCTAGTTGATAACTCCCTCCAATTCCTCACCATTTGAGAGATTTAAATTAAAATGTGGAAATGGGTTAAAATGCTAATTGTGGTTTATTGATTTACGAATTGAGGGTTATGGTTAGGGTGTTTATATATAGGAGGTTTATATTACTTTATTCTTGAAGTGACTATTAATATTTATAGAAAACGACTAACAATATTTTATTAATAGATTATTAATTCATTCGTGTCAATCGACGTTTATTGATCCGTATGATCACATACGAATTCCATTTGCGACAAAAATGGACATCATGCCATGGTCCGATATTCAGACCTAGTAAACTTGTTTAGTCGAAATCCGAGTTCGTTTGCTAAAATAACACTAGTTTGAGTCCAAATTATTGATTTATTCACATTTAATTTGCGTATGCTAATATAATAACTCCGATTGGTGCAAAACATGAAATTAGCAATAATTAGTCAGTACAGATTTAATAAAATTTGTTTTGTTGAAAACCGAGGTTGTTTGAATAAGAGCTCCTTTTAAAGGTCCAAACTGAATCAAAATAAATCAATTTTAAAACACCTCAATATAACAATAAAGTATTATTATCGTATATATTTGAATATAATTTCATATAGCTTTAGAATAAATTATTTTGGATTGAATTTCAGGCTATATATATATGCCCGGAATGGCATGCTAAAAGGGTTTACCATGTGCGTACGCTGCGATTAGCCACTTATGTGGTATCCGCGGACTGGGCTAGGTGCACTTGGCGGGTTTTACGGCTCCAGTCTGTTTCCTCCCTGAACAAATTCAAAATATATACATATATATTCAAAAACCCTTTTATTTATATAATAAATCGTTATGGTTTGTAAACGATTCCATAACGATCTTTTGAAAATTTGATTTGGACAAAACTTAAAATCTACAATATGAAATCTCAATTTTTTCTTTTGTTAGAAAATTATAATCCAATAGATTCAGACGTTTCTTGTTTCAGAGAATTCTGACTTATATTGGATTACGTATGCCCATTTAAAGTTCGAAACTACAAACTACCACGTCGTTGCACCTCCTTTTATAATTAAATTATAAATTATACATTTAAACGTCGTTTAATAAACAAATTCCTTATATAATTCAAAACTCAACTTAATTAAATCTTTATATTTCCCAATTCATACTATATTGCAAATCCAACTAATTTCGACTATTTTGGAATATAAATTTATTTTTTTATTATGTAAATCAAATAAATATTCAAAACCATTGAATTCAGGTTATTTAAATTTCCAAAACAAAATTTTAAACCAGTTTTAAACATTCAATTAAACAGTTAAAAATCTGGGCCATTACACAAAGTATTTTGTAAACTTATATTATAGTGTTTATCTAATTGCAAAGTGTTTTCAAATCTTATTTTAAAATGTTTTTGCAAAGTGTTTGTACGAGCTAGTGCCCATCCAAAAAAATAAAAACACTTAGCTTGTATCCATCTTCTGTTCGATACGCATAGGTCTCGTAAAAAGCTAGTCCTATTGCAGCAAATGCATTTAGTGTAACGACCCGTATTCTACACAACATAGGATTGTAGAATATTTATTTCTTTCCCATGTGAAGTCGTATGGTCATGTAACTTTAGGAAACATCCATTAGAGTCATTTCCCATGTTCATGATTTTTGTCGATTTTTAAATGACCATTTTGCCCCTGGTTGGTACTGTTTTGGCCATAACTTTTGATTTTAAGGGAATTCTGACCTGAAACCACTTCCATTGGATTCGTTTGATGGTTTACCTTTCCGTAGAGTGGTCACAACAGCTAAACGGACTTACCGTTCGGGAGATATGGCTGAAATAAGGGTTGGAGGGTGAAAAACTGCTTGACCGGGCCAAATCGGGTGATTAGTGAGTAGGCCCATAACCCATTTCGGGATTAGGGTTATGGAAAGGCTGAAATGAGATAGAGGATCATTCCATTTCAGTTGTCTAGCCCCCACTTATCACCAAGGAACCCTAAAAATGGCCTCTAACCTCTAAATCACCTCCAAATCATCTTTTGGTCAAGGATTTGGCTTAGCAACCCCTAATCAAGGAAGATCTTCACCAAAGCAACATAGGAGCTGCTGTTCGGCATTGAGATTCACATCAAATCAGAGAATTATTTCAGATCTTAGTTTATTTGTGGCTAAGGTGAGTGATTTGCATAGTTTTACACTAATTATGGCTAGTTAAGGGTAATTAGTGTTAATTAGCGAATTTATACACTAATAAATTCGGGAAAAATGTTCATAAATTCCTAAATGATGTTTTAGACCTCTGATATGAATTTGGGTTAATTTGGTTAAGTTTTGCTAATCCTATCATTAGTTTCACCTAAACATGCTTAAGGGGAAATATGGGGTTTTGGGTATGTTTGATCCATTTTAACCTATCATGTTGATGTTTTGATGTTTGTGGTTGATTATGCATGTTGCTATGACTGTATGAAATGCTTTGTGATTGATTTCAATAGTTAGAATGGTCGAAAACGTCGTCGAGTGGCGTAAACACTTGCTGGAACAGTTTCAGAAAACAGTGCAGGGTTCGGATCGGATCGGATATGGGGCTCGGATCGGATATGTTGAATTGAGCAAGGAATTCGATCGGATCGGAACCCAACACTTGGGAAAAATGGCAAAAAGGAAGGCCACGCTAGCTGAACTGGGATCGGATTGGATTAGGGAGTAGGGATCGGAGCGGATAGAGGAGGATGGATCGGATCGAAGCACGTAAAGGATGAGGAGGCGGATCGGAGCGGAAGCATGAGCTGGAGGGGGAGTGACACCCGACCCGAACCGAGGAGAAACGCCCGACCCGAACCGACGGAGGACACCCGACCCGAACCACACTAGAAGAAGACCCGACCCGAACAGATGGAGGATACCCGACCCGAACCGATGGCTTAAGAAGGAACCCGACCCGACCCAGTATTGACCAATAACCCGAGATGCAAAGGTAGTCCGATATGGGAAGTTAGAGCTCAGGATCCAGTAGGGAACCAATGAGTTCACTTCATGGTTGGACTTTGCTGCGGGACGTGTGCTAAGGAGTTGTCGACGTTCATAACTTCGATTCACCACTAAAAATGAAGGATGGCTACTTATCAGTGCAGTAGGGTCATTATGACCTGAGGGGCAAGGTGATGGTAGCAAGACTACGTTATCAGTGCAGTAGGGTCATTATGACTTGAGGGGCAAGGTGATGTGTAGTAAGACTATGAGCCAGCGCAGATGGGGTGAACAACTCCATGGGGCAAGTGGACATAGTAAGGATTGGTAAGGCTATGAGCCAGCGCAGATGGGGTGAATAACTCCATGGGGCAAGTGGACATAGCGAGGAATTAGTGGCTACGTTATCAGTGCAGTGAAGCCATTTATGACTTCATGGGGCAGAGTGATCGTAGCAAGGCATGTTGGGTGATCGAAGTGGTGAATATCGTATGCTTTACGCACTGAGTGAGAGATGTGAGGATGGATGCTATGTTTGATTGTTTGCCATCATTATGACACGCACACCTCCCCCACCTCCGTATCTTTACATTGTTTGATATGGTACCTTAGAGTGTTGTACAATATGTAGTGCTAACTCTTTGGTTGCAGGTCCAGGTTCAGGTATGTTTTAGTCTACCTGTTATTGTTCACTTTAGATGCTTATCACTCATACCAGGCTTTATGTCTGACCCAGAGTTTTATGTCTCCTCTTATTACTCTGGGTGCTCACACGAGCAGACTAGAGACAGGTTAGCTGGTGATGCGCGAGTAGCTGATTCGGAGGCGGGCATGAGGCTTCCACGTATGATATATATATATACACATTCTCCCTGTGTCGTTGGTGGTCGCTACTTGGGCATTAGTAGTGTACCTCCTTTATCTTACTTTTGCTTTGAGACAGTTTGAAAGTTGTAATAAGCTGTATTTTGGATTTCCGCTGCTATGATGTTTAGTTCTGGTTTTCAGCTTATACACTGTCTCTCCTGTTTTATGTCAAGTATGTTATTATTATACTTTGTTCTATGCGCTGTGAGACATTCTACAGGTTCTTTGTATGTTCATTTCTTTCTTCCCTTTCCTTCTGACGACTCGTTCCGTGCTAACTGGACATGTGTACAACGCACCTTTGGAGTAAATGTCGGTTGGTGCGGGGCGGGCCGTCACATTTAGCGCCTATAACCATAATGCAAATATTAAATTTAGCATGCTTCAACTAAATAAGGTAATCTAAATTGTGAACATGTTAAATTTTAAGCGATTCCATGTTATTTGCAAAGTAGCCCTCAAACAGATGATTTAAGACAAACAAGAAAATCGATAACCACATGAGTATCAGTAAAAGAAGATGAATTACTTGATAGAATGACTCAATACAAAATTTACAGTATTTATTTAGTCACGATGCAAGTAGTATGTCTGAATCACTATATCTTCGTTCTTCAAGCTGCGTGATTTAGAAATCGAAGCGGAATTTATTTAAGGAACACAACTTTTGGATGTCCCTTTTCTAGTTGATAACTCATGCTTACATTTGTATTTATATAAGCATGATAATGCATGCGGGTTTGCTTATTGAATGAACTCGTAAACTATATTGAACCAGCCTATTTTCAGAATGAAAACCTCATATTCACCCTAAAAAAGAATAGAAATACTTAGCTTACATCCATCTTTTTTTCGATATGCATGTCTCTTTAAAAGCTAGTACTATTGTAGCAAATGCATTTAGCACCTATAAACATATTGTAAATAACAAATTTAGCATGCTTCAGCTAACTAAGTGTTGTGAAAAAAAAAGGTTTCATATATGCGAAAGAACAATAAACATGATCTAGATTTGCCAATTGAACATCAATCTAATCTGATAGCAAGTATTCTATTACTTCAAACAAATAGTAAATAACTATAACGAAGAAGCAAAGAGACATACAATATTATACTGGTTCCACCACCATCGAGATAGTATACATCCAGTCCAAAGGAGAGAGATTTTATTCCATATGAGAGAATTATAAGAGATTACAAAATAAGAATTTACATATCCAAATCTCAAATTAGGCTTAACAAGAAGAGACACCCCATTTAGGGATCACTGACATCATGCCAGGATGGGTTTACAATGAAGTTTACCCCTCAATATATAGTAAGTGTAACGTATGTGAGTCATCAATCAAATTACCAAGATATGGTAATAAATAATGGAAGTAAATTAACAAATGATGCAATAGCAAGTAAATCATTATTTCCCTTCAATAACAAAGATGGAAGAAAATAATCCCTGCATCCATCCCATTCAAATGAAATCAATAGTTTATGCATTTCCATATTAAAATATTTACTTTCCATTTTGCATATTTGTTTCCACCTATTTGTGATTTCGTATCACAAAAATTTAACACTCCACCTTGATCAAAATCACATATCTCCAACACCTACCTCAAGTCAAATTCTCTTATCAACATAAAACTCTTCAAAAAGAACTCCACCTTATACCAAAATCTCAAAGTGAGATAGAAACCAAAAATGAATATTTACCTAATGAGTTCCAACAAAGCCAACCCCTATCACACCTTGTTAACGATCTCAGACAATGTCCCCGCCCACCAACAAAATGTTGCAAATATCCAAAATCAATAGATGGCAGGTTCCAAAGTAATCTCAACACTAGTAAGGCCAAAAACGATTCTCTCAATCACCAATTCAAATACAGAGCCAAAATCAAAATCTCTGTATGCAAGATAAATATCTTTTCTTCCACATAACTGCATGTAGTATGATGACATCACAAAATTGATGATGTACCCCAATGGCATCAAATCCACCAAAATCATCTCAATGAACTGAAATCTCCAAGATGGCATAAGAAGTTGATAACTCTTAACGGCTTCAAATCCATCATTGAAATCAGTGACATCAGATATAGTTTTTAAACCCAATGATCCCTTCAACACACTAAACTCTTTATCATCTAACTCTCATACAATGCGAGCATTTCTCAACTGAACTTGAGGTCATACAAAGTTCTCAAACACCTAGAAAAGTTGCTAACACCTCCAGTGTTCGTCTTAGGTCGCTACCACCTCTAAGCAGTTTCACCAAGCTGTCTTCTACAAAGAGTCTCTTTTCTACAGTTGGTCAGGCAGCGCTCTAACATATAACTCCACCTTATTGAGAATCCTGAGCTCAAGTTACATCAAAATCTCAAGCCTGGAACACTCTTCTGTCTTAACATAATCTTCTCCACCAAAGTCTCCTTTTTCCCAAAAATAGTAATAACATGACCATCACTGAATCCACTAATCTTTGTAGGAATAATTGATGCACAATTTAAAACAAATCGCCTTGCTTTGATCCAAATATGTTGTGCAAAAAAGGTTCCACAAATGCGGGAGAACAATAAATGTGATCTAGATTTATCAGTTGAACATCAATCTAATTTGATAGAAATTATTATATTACTTCAAACATATAGTAATTAACTGTAATGAAGAAACAAAGAGACGCACAATACTTATACTGGTTCCACTACCATTGAGATAGTGTACGTCCAGTCCAAAGGAGAGAAATTTTATTCCATATGATATAATTACAAGAGATTACAAAATAAGAATTTACATATCCAAACCTCAAATTAAGCTTAACAAGAAGAAAAACTCCATTTGGGGATCACTGGCACCATGCCAGGACGGATTTACAATGAAGTTTTCCCCTCAATATATAGCCAGTGAAACGTATGTGAGTCATTAATCAAATTACCAAAATATGGCAATAAATAATGGAGGTAAATTACTAAGGTAACGAATGACACAATAGAAAGTAAATCATTATTTCCCTTCAATATCAAAGATGGAAGAAAATACTGTTAGGAATGCCTCGCACATTGTTAAGGTAGGAATGACGGTTTGAATAAATAGTCCCACATCATGGGATAATTAGAAGGAGTGGAGTACAAATATAAGTTGGTAGGCACGTGACATTAGGGATTCCTTTTGTTACAAGCATGTGTGTGCCAACTCATATGCGTACGCCCTATGCAGAAGGAAGTGAGAGCTTTGTTCCGACCGTCGTAACATAACAGTGGTATCAGAGCCAAAGTTTACGGACTAGGCCATGCAGGCAAGGAAGTGCACCCAAAAGATACTCGTAGGATGTGAGTCAAGGGGGAGACTGTTAGGATTGCCTCACATGTTATTAAGGTAGGAATGATGGTTAGAATAAATAGTCCCATATCACAAAATAATTTGATGGAGTGGAGTACAAATATAAGTTGGTAGACATGTAACATTAGGGATTTTTTTGTTACAATGATAGTCTGCCAACTCATACGTATGCACCCTATGCTAGAAGGAGGAGGGCTTTGTTCAGACCGTCATTACATAACACTAAGGTACTCTGAATTGTTAAGCATGTTGAATTTTGTGCTATTCAAATTCAGTTGCAAAGTTGCCCATAAACAAATTGTCTAAGATGAACAATTGTCAGATCATCTTGGCCGAAAAATTTGATGTGGCTCAAAAGAATATGATGAATTATCGCTACCGATAAATTAATGTTGTTAGCAATAATTACAAATATCACTTGCAATATATTATTATCGCTGTCAATTATTAAAAGATGAATATAGCATTTACTGGCATTATAATGGTGAATGTGCCAATATCATAACATGGTGTTAAGGGGGTAAAGTTATACTATTTTGGTTAAGACGTCGTTTTCGTTGGCATGATTATTATAGGGAAAACTCCGTAAACTTATTATAATAATTTTCAGAATTCTTTTTATTTAAGTATACTTTTTGCAAAGTGTTTCCAAAACTTATATCAGAGTGTTTTTTACTAGCTAGTTTTGATAATGTATTGCAAAGTGATTTGTAAACTTATATTATAGTGTTTACCTAATTACTAAGTGTTTTAAATATTATTTTAAAATGTTTTTGCAAAGTGTTTATTAGAGCTAGTACCCATCCAAAAAAAAACTTAGCTTATATCTATCTTCCGTTCGATATACATCTCTTTAAAAGCAAGTCTAATTACAACAAATTCTTTTAGCACCTATAATCATAATGCAAATATTAAATTTAGCATGCTTCAAATAACTAAGGTAATCTGAATTGTCGTACATGTGGAATTTTGAGCCATTCAAATTCAGTTGCAAAGTTACCTACAAACAGATGATATTAGATGAACAAGAAAATCAATAAACGCATGTGTGTTAGTGTATTCAAATCTTATTTTAAAATGTTTTGCAAAGTGTTTATACAAGTTAGTACGCATAAAAAACACTTAGCTTATATCCATTTTCTGTTCGATATGCATAAGTCTTTTTAAAAGCAAATCCTATTGCAACAAATGCATTTAGCACATATAACCGTAATGCAAATATTAAATTTGGCATGCTTCAACTAACTAAGGTAATATGAAATGCCAAACATGTTGAATTTTATGCAACTCAAATTCACTTGCAAAGTTTCCTACAAACAGACGACCTAAGATGAACAAGAAAATCGATAAACGCATGCATATTAGTAAAAAATGATGAACTACTTGATAGAATGACTCAATACAAAATTTACAAGATTTATTGAGTCATAATTCAAGTAGTTTGTCTGAATCACTATTCTTCATTCTTCAAACTGCGTGATTTAGAAATGGAAGTGGATGTAATTTAAGGAACATAACTTGCGGTTGTCACTTTTTTGTTTGCTAACCCTAGCTTACTTTCGTATTTACATAGGCATGACAATGCATGTAGGTTTGTTACTAGAAAGAATTTGAAAATTGTATCGAACTAGCCCATTTTCAAAAAGAAAACCACATATTCACCTTCAAAAAGAATAAAAACACTTAACTTATATCCATCTTCTATTCGATATGAATAAGTCTCTTTAAAATCAAGTCCTATTGAAACAAATGCATTTATCACCTATAAACATAATGCCAAAACTAAATTTAGCATGCTTCAACTAATTAAGGTAGTCTGAATTGTCAAACATGTTGAATTTTATGAAATTCAAATTCATTTGCGAAGTTTCCTACAAACAGATGATCTAATACGAACAATTGGCAGGTCATCTTGGCCGGACAATTTGACGTGGCTCAAAATAGTATGATGAATTATTGCTACTGATAAATTAATGTTGCTAGCGATAATTACTAATATCACTAGCGATATTTTATTATCACCCCAATGGTTAGAAGATGAACATAACATTTATAGGAATTATAATGGTGAATGTGCAAATGTCATAACATGATGTTAAAGGAGTAAAGTTTTATTGTTTTGGCTAATATTGTATTTTCGTTGACATGATTACTATGAGGAAAAGTAATAAATTCCATAAACTTATTATAATAATTTTCAGAAGTGTTTTTAGTCAAGTATACTTTTTGCAAAGAGTTTCCAAAACTTATATCAAAGTGTTTTTACTAGCTAATTATGAAAACGTATTGCAAAGTATTTTCTAAACTTATATTATAGGGTTTAACTAATTGCATCAAATCTTATCTTAAAATGTTTTTGCAAAGTGTTTGTAGGAGCTAGTGCCCATCCCAAAAAAATAAAATCACTTAGCTTATATCCATCTTCTGTTTGATATGCATAAGTCTCTTTAAAAGCAAATCCAATTGTAGCAAATGCATTTAGTGTAATGTCCCGTATTTTCTGACCATTTATTTGAAATATTTTTATTTACTTAAAATATTTATTTGAGTTTAAATAATGGGATTTGACCATTTTAAATTGAAAATTTAAATTGTATTAATAATATTTTAATTTTGGCTACTGGGAAAATGTTGAATTTGCTGTATAATGTGAACGAGCGGTTTAAAGTGATTTAAATATGGTTTATATTGAATTATATAAATATATTTGTTATTAAAACGACGTCAGAACGTTTAAATTATATGAGACGACCCCAAACCCCATACTGACGGCGGCAAGGGTAATCCTTGGAATATAACACATAAACAGATAATAGCAGGACATAATTAAATAAATACACCAGATAATGCACAATAGAATATACTGGATAAATGTAATCATCAGAGTTACACAGTATACAGGATCATACTTAGTACAAATACAGTTCAGCTATACATAAATGTCTACAGCGGAAAACAAACATAATGTACAATAGGAGGTGAACAGCATAAAAAGAGATAAATAATAGAATCCATCTTCAGCTCCAGCTATCCAGAAAGAGCCAGCTAAACCTGAATACAAGGCTGCCCGTGTAGAAAAAGGGGCACCCGAGTTTGAAAGTGAAACAAACTACGAGTCAGTCATGGGACTGGTATGAGAAATCTACTCAACACATTTAAAATATGGCTAATCACAGGACCACGCCACTTTCGTGGAACGGGTTTACTCCATTGGATTGCCAGTGCTTTAAAACAAATCATTCTTTTAAACATCGCAATGCTTTTTATAAAAATGAAGCCATTATAAGACTCAGTTCCCATCACACAATGCAACGCAAACCAGAGGATAGAGTTTTACCTTATAATGGCCAAAATATGCTTGATACGAATAAAACAAAAGCATTTGATATTATTACTAGTGTTTACATGTTTCAAAATAATTTTGAATCATAACTATCAATCCTAGACGGCATGGGTACCATATATCATGTTGCCATATATATATACAATCAAAACCGCACAGTCACGTATTTGGAAATTGGATTTCCGTCATGAACCAAGGCAAAAGATAGTCCTTACCGAATTCGAGACTGTCTAGCCCGAGTCTCAGGCAAGCGCGCAGGCAAGCCTTGGATCGTCAGGGCCGGTCCACTGATGTGGATTATTATGCCTGAACACTACGTTTCCCCGCCCTTTGGGGCGTAAATGAGCCAACGAATGACTCCATCGGTCCCGGATCGACCGATATAGCCGAGGCGCCTCGCAACAGTAACAACCACATAAGTCAAACTCGTCAGGGCGTGTAAAACCACTGATGCCACTTCTAGCTAGAAAGAAACGCATGCCCTCCCTGAGGTCCTTCTCCCGTTTCTGGTTCATACCGGGGTGTGAAGCTCGCGAATTCACGTTATACACAAAGCTACGCCACACCGGCGGTGCTTTGATCATCACCACAAGACTTTGCTTTTCAACAGAAGCCTTGCTCAATGCATCTTAGCATGCCACACAGGCAATTCACGTCGTGCTACTGATGGCTATCAATCACACAGAATGAACTCCAATGTCAGATACACAGTCCATTTGCAAGTCCGTTCTGGGTCTGAACGAAACCGGAGGCACTATATACCTCGCAAACCCATCGATCTCCACGTACGTCTAGACGATCACCACCCATTATCCATATTTCGGGATGGCTCCCAATCAGGACATCAGTTACCATCCAAACGAGGTGAAGATTTCCGGTCTTTGACCACCGTCTTCATCTTCAATTTATTATCGTCGATTCAGTTGTTCAGAATGGGATAAACCCGGTCTTTCTAAGCAACTCGCGTATATGATAAACAAGTGCTACACAAACACTACCACGCATTATTTCAATTCATTAGTCACTAACCGTCAATCAGTAAGAGAACGATTTCCCAAATATTAACCCCGAAGGCCGAAACCAACATCAGATCAATACCCAAGAAACCATTCGACTTAGCCAACCTTCAGTTAGTTTCTAAATTTCACATCCATATCGTTTATAATATTTTATAACGATTTATCACTATTTTTATTTATTTTAAAATAGCCAATTTATTCAAAACGACGCTTCGGGCCATAACGCGGCCGTGGCGCTGTTTTTCTTCAGATTTGATTTACACATATCTGAAAATCTAACCATTGGATCTTCACAAAATTTACATCATTAGAAAGATCTTTTCAAAACGAATCCAACGGTTCCAGTTTCGGGAAAATCCGACGGTCGGATCTCCCGGTATAATCGTTTGAAGTTTCGATTTCAAAATACGAACTGCAGCGTCGTTATTCGATTTAATATAACTATATTTATATATATATAAATATAATCGATTCTGGCGCTGTGTTTCTTCAGATTTGAATTAAACATTCCAGACAATCCAACCATTGGATATTTACAAAGTTGGTGCCGTTGGAAAGATATTTCCAAAGCGAACCCAACGGTTGCGGTTTCGGGAAAATCCGATGGTCGGATCTCCCGCACTAATCGTTTGAAATCACGGTTTCAAAATACGAACTGCAGCTTCGTTATTCAATATATTTTAATTCTATATATATATATATATATATATATATATATCGATTCTTCGATTTCAAAGCTATATTATTTTCATACATTTGATAAAAATTATATTTTTTTTATCCAACAAACATTCACTTCGACATTTCACTATTTTTAACAACTCCTGTGTACAGTAAAAATGTGATTTTTATTGTAAAACAATTTATTTCAAAACGAGATTATTTTATATAGTTCATATAGGTAATAAAAATATGATTTTTATTATAAAACAATTTCTTTCAAAACGAGATTATTTTATATAGTTCATATAGGTAATAAAAATATGATTTTTATTATAAAACAATTTCTTTCAAAACGAGATTATTTTATATAGTTCATACAGGTAATAAAAATATGATTTTTTATTATAAAACAATTTCTTTCAAAATATGAATACCATTCAACACATGAATTTCAATTCAATGAATGAATTTCGATTCAACACATGAAGGTTTTCTATTGTTTATATATATAGTTAAAAAGGTGATTTTTATATTTAAAACACGAATACCATTCAACACATGAATTTATATTCAACGAATGAATTTCGATTCAACACATGAAGGTTTTCTATAGTTTATATATATAGTAAAAAAGGTGATTTTTATATTTAAAACACGAATACCATTCAACACATGAATTTCTATTCAACGAATGAATTTCGATTCAACACATGAAGGTTTTCTATACAACGAATAAATATAGTTTCAACAAATGAAAATAATTCTAACACATGAATATTATTCAAAATTTCGGCAGCATAACAGCAGGGTAGTTAAAACCGGGACCGTCCCTAGTACGGCTCCTCGCTCTACCTTAAAGCCTCGCAGCTTTTGACAATGGGGAATCATGCATCTAGTTCGCACGCAGGCGACATGTATATTTTTTTCATTTCCACAAACTAATCCTATGTGGTTTCAACCAAATATTTCTCAACCACAAACGGGTATTTTTCGACCACAATCAATCAATTTCAACCACAAATAATTTCAATCAACCATTCGCTATCAATCAATTTTCACACCAATCACAACCAATAAATATCGCCTATGGTTTGTGGGCGAGGGGCGTATATATATATGTATTTATTTATATATAGAATTTCACTTCTATTTCAACACATATATAATTTTTACAACGCATATACAACTTATACATCGAACGTACAACTTATACAATGCTTATACAAGAGGTGTACAACGCTTATATAACTCATACATCGATTATATAATTTATACATCGTCGTTTTCCATATCGTTTATAAATTAGAAATCTCACATTGGGTTCCACTCCACCAAAAATAGCAGAAGGCTCAGAAAAATACGTGGTCTCTTCTATAATGTAGAAGACGTCCACACGAGTCCACTGTCTCTTGTTTCTCTGGATTTCGATTAGAAACGAAAAAGTACGATTTTTAGAAGTTTGCAACGCTTTAGAGTGTTAAATTCAGTTCAAAATAAACAAACCATTACCTTCCACGATGGGTTCAAATTAGGGTTCGGAATTTCTGGCCAAACCGTTGAACTCCGTGATGATCAGAGCACGCCACACCGAAGAGCTCTGAACGGCGCATGGATCGGCGGTGGAGTGGTCGATCACGGCGGCAGATCTGAAGCACAGTGGAGGCTGAAAGGGGCGGACTTTCGAGGCTCGAATCGAACAGATTTCTCAATGATAGGGGACCAAAGATGTATGGATTTGTAGAGGAGCTTCAACTCTTCAAAATGATTCAAGAGTTACGTGATTTCATTGAGTGGAAGTGGAGAAAAAGAGGAGAGAAGATTTGAAGAAGGAACGCCGTTCGTTGAAAGAGGGGTTACGGGTTTTCTGACCTGGACAAGATAATGATGACCAATAAGATTTTTTCTTTTTTATTTATATTTTTTTTCAAAAATACCCGCTTTCACTCACGACCTCCAATCCAAACCCAACGACTGTCGTGCCTAGCGTTTTACCCCCATTCTGAACACAATGGGATATGTTTCGTAGGCCCATTCGACTGTTTCAGTCAGTTTTCATTCAGATTAAAATATAAAACATCAATAATTGATTTGAACGTACATTTCAATTTGCCAGGGCCACAAACTGATTCGAACAATTCCAGAAAAATAAATCTGGCTATGTTTTGACGATACGATCCCAACAAAACTAGTTTCGTCGAATTCTGAGACCGTTTGCAAAATGGCCCATTTCTGGTCGATCCAATTTAACTGTAATTGACCAAAACACATTTTCCTTTGCCACGCTCACATACTAGCTTCAAAAATTATGAAATTTGAAACCTAGCAATAACTTCTCATCCGGGATCCAGCAAAAGTGATTTCGTCGAATTCTGAGGTCGTTTGCAAAATGGCCAATTTCACGGGTTACATAAATTCCATAGCGACCTTTCTGAAAATTCATTTGACCATAACTTTTGCTTCCCGCTATGAAACTTCGATTTTTCAGATTCGTTAGAAAGGTATTCACTAACAGATTTAAATATTTTTGGTTTCACACAAATCCGTTTTGTTTTGCACCCGGTACAGCCAGTCGAAGTTTGAATTCAAATTTTGAAACTACCGCGCCATTTCAGGCCTTGTTTATAATTCAAAGTAATTATATTTATTTTCAAACGTCGATTCAAACTCACTTTTCATTGCTAATATTTAAAATATTTATTTTAAGTATTTAAAATCCACTATTTTAGCCAATTTAAAATTTTTAAATTGGTTCAGATTTTCCGGGTCGTTACATTATAATTATATTATAAACGAATTAGAAATGGCACGGTAGTTCGTAAATTTCGTTCTAAACTTCAATTAATATACAGAATTCGTTTTAAGTCGAAATTCTGTGAAACCAGAAATGTTTGAATCGATTTGGTTATATTTTTCATATGTAAGAGAAAAATCGAGATTTTGTGTTATAATTTGTTAGTTATGTCTAGTTCAAATTTTAAAATAGTCGCTATGTATTTCGTTAATAAACGATAACGTTTATTTTATTAATTTAATAAGGATTTCAATATAATTTAGATATCGTTTACTTGAAACGTTGATACCAAGTCGTATAATCCATATTTGTTTACATATTGAGGTATATGATGTTTTTATTTAAGTATTTTAATAGTAACAATTTATTTTTATTTTATTGAGGTTTGTTTTGGAATTTATATTAAATTTTATTTTATTTTGAGTGCTAAACAACATAGCTGATTAATGTGCTTCATCATTTTATGTAATGTCCCAGATTTTTGAACGTTGATTACGAATATTTAAATCTGTTTAAATATTGATTTGGTGATATTACAGATTTTATATCGAAATTATTTAATAAAATCGAGTTCAAAAATATATAATTTATAATATAATTAAAAATGAGCTCGAAAACGACGAGGCAGTTCGTAATTTTCGATCTCAACTTTAATTGAATATACCGAATCCATTTTCAGTCGGAATTCTGTGAAACAAGAATCGTTCGGGTCGGTTTGATTATATCTTTCTAATAAAAGAGTAAAATCGTGATTTCATCGTGTTGATGGTATGATATGCCCAGATTAAAATTTCCAATAGTCGCTATAGAATCGTTTATCGACCGTAACGGTTTATTTGATATAACTGCATACTGGATTCGAATCTGGATGAGATTCTTTCGAGACGTAGTTATAAATTAATTTTTCGAATTTTACTGTAATTTTTAATAAATTAAATATGCATCTTTTTATTTGAAGTATTTTGCATCCTGTATCAGTATTTCGGTGTTTCACAATATAAGTTAACCTACCGATATTATTATATTTTCGGGATAGTGACACCTTGCTAGACACGACTATATTTTTATTTCTGTCCATATGGGTCTGTATGTAAACAGAGTATTATATGATGGGTTACGCTAAACAAAACTACTACAATATGGTTTCTTTTGAAAATTTAGCTATCCTAATATAGCAGTGGACTTACGAAATATCGGGACTATTAACTTCACCGTAAAGTTTTCTAAGATATCCTACCCATAAAATAACTGAAATACACATGCCTAGCCTCATGTTTTCATCGGTTATCACCTCAGCGGACAAGGAAAAACTGGCATAATATATATATATATATTTAATCAAATTATACGTTCTTTTTGCCACGCTATTCTTTTCTTGAGCCACACACTACCAAATTCCATGCATAACACACTTTCGAATTCCTTGAGCCTCAAACCATCTCAGAACCGTGCTTACCAAGGTTTTACGTTCCGTGCACCCCAAGCTTCTGTTTCTTTTAAAAAATACCCTACATCTCATTTCACCCTCAACTCTAATATAGACTTCAGAAAATTTCCACGCTCTCTTAAATCCAAATAATAAAAATAAACATTTTCTCTCTCTTCTGCCTATTTAAATCTGACGCAAAACTTTGCCTTCTCGCTCCAAAGCACGGTAATGTGAAGAAACAAGATCAGGGGGAAAGTTATGCGGTGTAAAGGAATGAAGTAATGGAGGTGAGCAAGGATTGTAAAGTGGAAGAAGGGGCGAACGTAGGTAAAAGAAGATGTGGTGCTGACGACGTTCAGCTGCTCGGTGGGACGATGGAAGGTCTGTAGTGGGGTACAGACCGTGGCCTACTGGCCTGAGCGTGGATGGATTCAACTGCAGGGGAAGTTTGGGACAGGTTCTGTTGCGTTTCTAGAAAGAAAACGTGCATGGTGGAGTTGTGATGGAGCGGTAGTATTCCAAACAGCAGGAAGAAATGGTGTTGGCCACTTGCATGAAAAGGAAACAGTAAGGTATACCCATACTTAACTACAATTAGTAAGGTCCTAATCACATTTAACAAAGCCTAAATCTCGTTTATTTATGCCTAACCTATGTTATACCCCATTTTTACATAACGTGCCCAATCCTTTGTGCGTAAGACATGGTCTGAAGATTTAGTGGGCCTAACATATTCGAAGTGCCTAATCTTTTGTGTGTAACGCAAATACCAGATCAAACTGGGTCCAACAAATGATTTAAATATGCCTAACCCTGTTGTTTATATATTATGCCCATCTATAGTTATAGCACCTGGGTAGTTCACAAACCTATTCTAAGTTGTACATGTAAATAGAAATTTAGGGAATGGTGCACTCAACGTGACTGATTCATTAAGAGATGAAAAGAAACATACACGTCTAATGAAGAATTATCAACCGTAAATTAAAGATTAGATAATAATATATTATTTAGGTTTCATAATGTTTATTTAAATAGGTGAATAACGATTAAATTTATAATGAATAATTGTGTTATCAAAACGGAAGTGGTACGAACAAGTGGCGTCGAACCGCATCGATGAACGCAACACGATAAAGCTGGTTTGGTCAGAATTGGCAGTTATTGGGATTTCTAATTCAAACAAGACTGCCTCAGCAACGAATGTGATCAAGGTGAGTTCAACTCACTCAGTTTACCCTGTTTATATTTTATATAAGCTGGGTTTTTATTTTGTGTGCAATGTTTGCTAATGGTTGATGATTTAATGATTGTTTGCTTGTATGTCGAATATTATTCTTGGATTAAATTAAGCGTTTGTTTAATTTAATCAAATTAAATCGTTATTTTAACGATTAAATTCCAAACAAAGTAACCTACCTGGTTGGTTACGTTTATAATAATATAAACGTATTAAATATATAATTGTATGCTTCATTGGATGTTATAAGTTGTTTGTTGAGTGTTATTAGTTGAACTGTTCATTTCTCTTCATTGTGATAAATAAAAAAATATTGTTTGAGGTAACCCATTGTGATACAGGGAAGGACAGGTTGGAGGAATCCAAATGGATTCCTCAAAATATCGTTGTTTATTTATATGAACTGTTTAACCAATCTGATTAATCATTGATTGTTGAAACCTAATTTAACACTTATTTGATGTTAACCAATGGGTGACATTGGTTGAGTAATTATCGGCAGATAGCCTGAAAATGAATCATTTGTAAAGACTTATTTACCGTCAGGTAAATCAGTAGTAAGAAAGTTATAAAATTTATTTTATAACTAAAAGACAGGTTTTGAAATCTATTTTATAGATTATTTTTAAATGAACTTATTAAAGAAAATAAATAATTATTTTTATCTTAAAATTTTAAAATGAGTATAATAAGCGAGATTTGTAGATTAATGAATTTTGTAAGCAAGCAAGTGGAAATGAACAAAATGGTTAAGAGTTTGATTAATTGTTTTCGATAAACAATTAAATGAGATTTATTTTTATTGAAACGAAATCATTTTAATTTTATTTACTAGTTTGAAGGAAATAACTAAGTGGAAGGGTTAACAAAGTAGCCTTATTTGAGATAACCAAGATTTGATTATTTAAAGACAATGGTTAGGTTGTTAATTGTTCTTGAAGTAATGTTCCATTTTAAATAAATTTTTAAGAAAGATTAATTATTTTTATAATTGGTAATGAAGTGAACTATCCGATGTAAATAATGTTAGACAAGTAACAAGGGGTTGACTTGTAAATGGGACTTTTAAAGTATGGTATGAATATGAATTCAATGAGTAACTCGATAGACAAGATGTGAATATATCATAGTGTTTTCAAATGAAAGCAAGTTGTTTTGATATATTGATAAGATTAACTTTTAAAGGGAAATGTTTCATATATCGATAAGATTTACTTTTAAAGAGAAATGTTTCATATATCGATAAGATTTACTTTTAAAGGGGAATGTTTGAAAGTAAACATATATCGAGATGAAATTGGTTATAATGGAAATGGAGTTTAAAGCCTTGTTTATAATAAAAAGGGTTTTAACATGTTTTACTCATATTTATATGAGTTAAAATTTGATTTATCTTATAGAAGCAAATTTTATAAAAGGAAAGTTTTAAACAAGAGTGACGTAAGTTGAAATCGAACGGCTTAGTGGAATGAACTAGGTTTTAAAAGTGAAGATCAAATGGTAAAGATCTAGAGATGAATATTTTAAATGAGAAAGGGGTTGTTGAACAAAACTAAGATAAGTGGTTATTTAAAAGGGATTCTAAAATAAATAGAAGTGTTGATATATTATTTGAATGAGATTTCGTTTATAAACTTATATATATTCCGAAGATAAGAGTGTTGTCGACTCAAGGTCTGAGAGGTAAATAAAATACCCCAACTTGAAAGACTTCATGATTATCCAAGAACGATATTAGTGTAGAAACGAGGGAAGTTGAAGAAGTAAACATTTATATTGCGTGAAGGATATTATAAACTATAATTTGAAAAGTTGAGTAAATTGATTTGGGAGTAAGAAGTGAAGGGGCGTACTTCAAATATCGAAAGAGTTAGAAATGAATGTTTGACTAAAAGAGGCCAAGTGATGCCGTATTCTGAACCAATGAACCCATTTAATTTTTCTATGGATGATGATTGTTATTTTGATAGTTAAATCACCGACTATCAAAATCTGGCCAAATCGATTGTTGGTACGGAAAGATCGGGATCGAATTTATATTCGAAAACCATTCCGACCAACAAATACGTAAACGTTAAAGATATCAGAAGACGGTCGAGATGGAGCATTGAAGACCGTGGATTTTCATAAGCCGAAGGATTAATGTGGAATTCCTCTGGTTAGCTACCAGAGGTTGTTAAACTGTGATTCGGTCGTGGTTGAGATTTTGTGGATTTGCAAGGACTACTCGCTACCAATCCATAGGGTGATTCCTATGATGTGGTAGGGGGGTGCCTTCGGTTCATCCTGTTCC
Source organism: Allium sativum (assembly GCA_030737875.1). Classification (NCBI taxonomy): domain Eukaryota; kingdom Viridiplantae; phylum Streptophyta; class Magnoliopsida; order Asparagales; family Amaryllidaceae; genus Allium; species Allium sativum. Next base: position 668,457,928 of record CM060909.1, on the reverse strand, counting down.
TGGATGACTTGTATGCACAAGTGTCGGACATAGTATTTCTATAAGGTCACGAACATTGATTTCTTCAAACGTGCCCAGTGTATTTTTGAGTACGTCAATTAGTGATTTGACGGATCTGACGATGTGGCATTCAAAGTGATGTGCTGATAAGTAAATGTAACCTCAAGCCTCAACAACCGGGAAATGACAAAAATCGGACAGGCATCATGGCTATGTGGGTCGCTCCCGTTAGGGTGTATAATCACCTATCTAGAGGAATTCTTTTTGCTTCTTTAATCTATCGATGACGTCCTATTTCGGGGAACGGTTGCTGATCCCAACCGTTAGTGATATACATTCGATACACTCAAGCGAAATGAGTGGTCAGTCTTGTGTGGGCCGGGTTGCAAGACATTTTTGTTGAACCCAGTGTATTTGCCTCTAGAGATACACTATCGGCAGGTAGTCCCATACCTTGTCATAGTCGAAATCCAATATCCAATAAGCGCCCGCGGTTTTGATTGTATACTATATATGTGGAGCGTGAGATGTAAGCGTTCCACTAGATTGTTTTTTATTTGTATTTAGAAACTATTATAATATTAGAATAAGATATGATTTCAAAACTGTTTTTGGGTTATAGTAAGGTAAAAACCGTCCGTGTTTATGTGTGGGCTGGTCTTACTTATCCTTTTCTTTCGAAAGAAATTTGAAATTAAAAATCAAGTTGGATGATTCCCCTTAAACTATGCGAGTTATTCTCACTCTGGTTCACTAGACTGACCCGGTATTTGTAATGCTCGGGTTAGCCCGGGTTGTACAGGTCCAGCTTATCAGATGCTGCGAAGTCTAGAGACGTGCTGAAAGAGTTCATACGTATGATTTTATCTAGTACATTTCGCTGTATGCTGTATTTAAGGACAGGTTGTTATAACTGTCCAGATGTGTCTGTTGTACTCTGATGTATGTAAGTATATTAACTCAAGCTTTCAATAAAGTTATTTATATATTATATTTTGTTCCGCTGCGATGTGAGACTATGATTCTGTTGTGTTTTCTTCTTCTTATTTCTTCTATTCTAATATTTCTTTCTTATCTCATCCTCTAAATTCTTTCTATTGGCATCTGGATTTCCAATACAATTTGAGTTGGATTAGTGTTATTCGATCAGTTCAAAAGGTACCGGAAATTTGAGTCGCTACAGTTTACAAATAATTTTTAACAAGTATGAACGATCTGTATGTATACAACCAGATTTAAGCAATCCATACATGGATGTCCACGGTTCAGTCATTTCACTAAGACAACACGATCCATGCTATTATATTTGATCCATGTTTCCAATTTTCTTTTTAAAACACAAGTCGAACCATGCCTACACCTCAACTTTGGTCCGATCTAACTCATCACGATCCGATCTACATGTACATTATTTATTTTTGATCGAAGCCTTTACAAAAGGTTTTAACACTATATGTATATCATAAGTCTGTACCAACGCAAATTCTCCATATACACAGTAACATGAAAAAGGAAAATGAAAGAATAAGTAGAGAAAAAAAAACTGCAATACAGAGAATGAACAGCTAATGAAAACATGATATATACATAAATTTACACCATCAAATTTTATAGATTCGAATCTGACAATATATTTTCATACATAAGAAAATCTACAACAAATCTCCTCACAACATCAGTCTTCCATCACCACCAAATCAACCTGAGAAAGAAAAAAAGAAAGCTATGAGTAGCTAGAAAGATATGTATAGATATAGAGTTGAAAGATTTCCAATAGAAAGAGGGAAAAAGAAACAGAAGAAAAAAACACCGGAACCGTGAAGACTAGTACTACGTGATGGAAGGGAACCAAGTAGGGCAGACAACAGCTGGATTTCTCGATTTAATTAAACGTCATTTAAATTGACTAAAAACGAGCTGATCTAACAACGAAATCAAACAAAGGTAAGTTAAACTCACTCAGTTTCTCCCCACTTATATTTTATACGTTGGGTTTTAATTTTTGTGTGTTATGGTTGCTAATGTTTTGACTGGTTGATAATATATATTCACATATCGTTTGAACTGATGGAATTAAACGTCGTTTAATTTCAGTGAAACCCAAATTGTTATTTTTAACGATTGGTTCCAATTGAGGTAACTTACCTTATTGGTCATGTTTATAAAATAAACGTGTTTTAATAAATGAATTGTTTTGAATTGATTGTTGTAATTGATATTGAATTGGCATTATAGACTTTTATGAGACCAGTATTTATTTGAATTGAATTGTTTTGATTAGATGGTTGAATATTGAGCTGAAATTCACCATTTGTTTGGTCTAAACCAATGGGTGCTATTGGTAGAGTGATCGGCAGTACATGGCTTATGAATTAACCGTTTTATGGATATCGATATATCGTCAGGTAAATCGACAAGATGAAATTATAAAATTTATTTTATAATTGAAGACTGATTTTATTTAATCTATTATTTGAATTAAAGTTTGAAAAAAGTAAAAATAATTATTATTTATAAATCGAGCTTATAATCGATACTTATCAGATTTATAAGCGAATAAGTAAAAATTAACTTAATGTTTTAATTTTTGAATAATCGTTTTGGGAGATAATTAAAAGAAATTATTTAAGTTAATTATATTCTTAACTAATTTAAATAAAGAATCATTAGGAATTGGTTAATGAGGTAGTCATGGTTTGGGTTGACAAAAAGTTCGACCAACGAAATGTAGTGTTTAAAGAAGTAAAAGGAAAGGAGATATTTTAGTAAGTAAATTCGTGATCAGTAGATTAAGAAATAATATTTGAAATTGAGAACAAGGATTTCAAAGGAAAGATGTGTATAGAGTAAAATAAATAGTTAAATGAGGTGTGTTTGGTATTAGAATAAAGTTCGGGTTTTGAATTACATCTAATGTCCATCTAAAGATAGGAACGTTGTTGATCAAGGTCTGAGAGGTAAATAAATACCCAAACTTGAACGACTTCGGCATTATCTGAGGGTGATATTAGTTTGTAATGGGAAGATGGGAAAATATATAATTTATTATTTCCATATGAGACATAATAATGGAATGTCAATAAAAGGGGTCGAGAATATATAATGAGATTTTTCCCTAGTAATGGAAGTGGGAGGATTTGGGGTATATATATATATATAAATGTCCAAAGTGAAATAAATGAAAAGGAAATGGTGGGAAGTTAAAATGTTGTTTTCAAGATAAAAGGAAATTGAAACGTTAAGTTTTGCGAATGGGTTATACTAAAAGTATAATAGATGGTTATTATATCCGAGTGATAAAATAAAGGAGATTTCATAACGTTGTTTCACTTGAAATAAGATGAGTCGTTTTCCAATATGGTTAATGGGAAATAAAATAGTAGATGGTTGAAATGATAATAGAATAAAGAATTTAATATGATATGAAAGCGAAATAGTTTGAAATCGTAATCTTACATCAAATAAGTTATATTTATGGTGAAATATTAAAGGGTTTAAGATTTACTATCGTTAATCATTTTAATTAGAGGGTCCATGTAGTGTTGTACTGAACTGGGAAACTCATGTTATTCACACAATTATTTATTTGATAGTTAAATCACCGACTATCAAACCTGACCCATACGATTGTTGGTACGAAAAGACCGGGATCGAGTTTATACTCGAAAACCATTCCGACCAGCGAATACATGAAAGAAGATTATTGAAGATGGAGAAATTGAAGACCATTGATCTTCATGAGCGGAAGAACTACTGATTGGATTTCTCTGGTTTAGTGGCCGGAGATATTTCAACAGTGATTTTGTCGTGATTGGGATCTACGGGTTGCAAGGACTACTTGCTACTGATCTATAGGGTGATTCCTAGGATGTAGTAGGAGGGTGCCTTCGGTTCATCCTGTTCCTGGATGACTTGTATGCACGAGTGTCTGACAGAGTATTTCCTAAGAATCACATACATTGATTTTTACAAATGTACTTCTGTCAGCTGCAGAGTATTTTTTGTGAACGTCAATTAGTGATTTGGCGGATCTGACAATGTGGCATTCAAAGTGAATGATGACCAGATGTTTAAAAAGTGAATTCTGACCTCAAGCCTCATTAACCGGGAGATGACAAAATTCGGGCAGGCAGCATGTCTATGTGGGTCGCTCCCATTAGGGTGTATAATCACCTATCTAGAAAAATTCCTTTTGTTCTTAAATCTATCGATGCTGTCCCTTTCGGGAAACGGTTGTTTATCCCAACCGTTGGTGATATACATTCGATACACTCAAGCGAAATGAGTGGTCGGTCATGTGTGGGCCGGGTTGCAAGATGTTCTTGTTGAACCTAGTGTATTCGCCTCTAGAGATACACGATCAGCAGGTGGTCCCATACCTTGTCAGAATTGGAACCCAATCTCCAATAAGCGCCTGCGGTTTTGATTTGTATACTATATATGTGGAGCATGAGATGCAAGCGTTCCACTAGATTGTTATTTACTTGTATTTAGACATTATTATAATATCAGAAAAGATATTGTTTTCAAAACTGTTTTGGGTTACCGTAAGGTAAAATCCGTCCATGTTTATGTGTGGATTTGGTCTTGCGATTATCCTTTTTCTTTGAAATGATTTTGAACTTTAAATCAGGATTGAATGACCTACCCTTAATACTGTGCGAGTTTATCTCACTTTGGTTCACCATACTGACCCGGTATTTGTAATGCTCGGGTTAGCCCGGGTTTGCAGGTCCAGATTTTTGGACATTATGAAAGGCGTGCCGAAGAAGTCCAGACATATTTAGTGTTATTCCGCTATGTTGTATAAGGGTAGATTATTATAACTGTCCAGGTGTGTTAATGTACTCTGATGATTGTAAGTTTTATTTAAAGCTCTCAATAAAATATTTATTTCTATATTATATTTTGTTCCGCTGCGATGTGAGACTCTGTGTCGTGTTGATTCTTCTTCTTCTCCTATTCTTATATTTCTTTCTTTCTTATCTCACCCTCTACCTTCTTTCCTTAAACGTTCCAGTGTTCTCGGTGCTTTGGAGGATCGACATGAGATATGGTAAGGTATTTATGTCGATTTTCGGGGCCAAAATCCCTGGGTTGGTATCAGAGCTATTGGTTTAGTGATAACCTTGGCTCTGTGGCATAACTCAATAGAGATAAGGTTAGTAACACCCTAGATTGAGTTTGAGTTTATATATGAGAGCGTATTTGTAAATTTTATATACAAATATTTTGTATTGTGTTGTTTGATCGGTTCAAGTGTTGGAAAGCGTTAAACTGGTAATCGATACAATATTGTTTTGAAAAGAGGGTATTTTTGTATAGAAAAGAAATAATTTTCTCAAATTATTTAAGATATGGTGTGTTGACTAATTTGAATGGAATTCAAAATTTGGTTAAAATTTTGAATTGAAATTTAACTGGGTTAAGTGAAATCGAATTAAATTATATTAATAATGATATTGAAAATAAATTAAGAAATGGTGTTGAAATTAAATAATTTTGAATTAAATTTGAAAATTTAATGAATAATAATTAAATAGAAATCAATTGAATATAAACCAGTTGGTATTCAAATATATTGAATTCAATTAAATAGTAATATTAAAGGTGAATTTAGTTGACTTGATTGAGTTTGTTGTGCTTTGGGTGTTGATTGATTTTTGTTTGCTTGGCTGAATAAAATTCACCCATGGGTTGATAAAGAATTAAACAAACTGAAACCCAAAAAAATGAAGTGTTATTTAATTATTTCAGATATGTGTTAGATTGAGTTAAGTACAGGTGCCAGATGATTATGAGGATTGAGTTTGATTGCGTAGATTGCACATAAAATTGAGTAGTAGACTCAATAGCGCTCGAAAAGGTACGCCTACACGAAAATAAAATTTTGGTTTTGTTTTAGTTTTTCGACCCTGTGGGTCAATATTATTTGTTCCTGCGATATCGCAGAAGTCCATCTGTGCAGGGGAGACTCTGCTGAATTTTCTGAGAATTTAATCCGTTAGAATATTTTCGATAATTTTTGAAAATTTTGTTTTACCATAATAAATTGGTTTTGGTTTGAAATAAAATATATTTTTAAAGCTAATGGGATTTGCAACCTTTTTCTTACCTTAGCAATTTCGAGGACGAAATTATTTTAAGGGGGGAAGAATGTAATGTCCCGTATTTTCTGACCATTTATTTGAAATATTTTTATTTACTTAAAATATTTATTTGAGTTTAAATAATGGGATTTGACCATTTTAAATTGAATATTTAAAGTGTATTAATAATATTTTAATTTCGGATATTGGGAAAATGTTGAATTTGCTGTATAATGTGAACGAGCGGTTTAAAGTGGTTTAAATATGGTTTATATTGAATTATATAAATATAATCATTATTAAAACGACATCAGGACGTTTAATTTATAATTATATTATAAATGAATTAGAAATGGCGCGGTAGTTCGTAAATTTCGTTCTGAACTTCAACTGAGTATACATAATTCGTTTTAAGTCGAAATTCTATAAAACCAGAAATGTTTGAATCGATTTGGTTATATTTTTCATATGTAAGAGAAAAAGTGAGATTTAATGTTATAATTTGTTAGTTATGTCCAGTTCAAATTTTAAAATAGTCGCTATGGATTTCGATAATAAACGATAATATTTATTTTATTAATTTAATAAGGATTTCAATATAATTTAGATATCGTTAACTCGAAATGTTGATACCAAGTCGTATAATCCATATTTGTTTATATATTGAGGTATATGATATTTTTATTTAAGTATTTTAATAGTAACTATTTATTTTTATTTTATTGAGGCTTGTTTTGGAATTTATATAAAATTTTATTTTATTTTCAGTGCTAAACAACATAGCCGATCAATGTGCTTCATCATTTTACAAATAATATTTAACAAGTATGAATGATCTGTATATATACAACCAGATTTAAGCAATCCATATATGGATGTCCATGGTTCAGGCATTTCACTAAGACAACACGATCCATGCTATTATATTTGATCCATGTTTCCATTTTGCTTTTTAAAACACAAGTCGAACCATGCCTACACCTCAACTTTGGTCCGATCTAACTCATCACGATTCGATCTACATGTACATTATTTATTTTAGATCGAAGCCTTTACAAAAGGGTTTAACACTATATGTATATCATAAGTCTGTACCAACGCAAATTCTCCATATACACAGTAATATGGAAAAGGAAAATGAAAGAATAAGTAGAGAAAAAGAGTTGCAATACAGAGAATGAACAACTAATGAAAACATGATACATACATAAATTTACACCATCAAATTTTACATATTCGAATTTGACAATATATTTTCATACATAAGAAAATCTACAACAAATCTCCTCACAGCATCAGTCTTCCGTCACCACCAAATCAACCTGAGAAAGAAAAAAAGAAAGCTATGAGTAGCTAGAAAGATATGTATAGATATAGAGTTGAAAGATTTCCACTAGAAAGAGGGAAAAAGAAAAGAAGAAAAAAAACACCAGAACCGTGAAGACTAGTACTACGTGATGGAAGGGAACCAAGCAGGGCAGACAACAACTGGATTTCTTGATTTAATAAAACGTCATTTAAATTGACTGAAAACGAGCTGATCTAACGACGAAATCAAACAAAGGTGAGTTAAACTCACTCAGTTTCTCCCTACTTATATTTTATAAGTTGGGTTTATATTCCTGTGTGTTATGGTTGCTAATGTTTTGACTGGTTGATAATATATATTCACATATCATCTGAACTGATGGAATTAAACGTCGTTTAATTTCAGTGAAACCCAAATCGTTATTTTTAACGATTGGTTCCAATTGAGGTAACTTACATTATTGGTCACGTTTATAAAATAAACGTGTTTTAATAAATGAATTGTTTTGAATTGATTGTTGCGATTGATATTGAATTGTCGTTATAGACTGTTATGAGACCATTATTTATTTGAATTGAATTGTTTTGACTAGATGGTTGAATATTGACCTGAAATTCACCATTTGTTTGGTTTAAACCAATGGGTGTTATTGGTAGTGTGACGGCCCGCCCCACACCAACCGACATTTACTCCAAAAGTGCGCTGTACACATATCCAGTTAGCACGGGACGGTCGCCAGAATAAAAAGAAAGAAGAGAATGGGCTAATCAAGGAACCTGTAATATGTCTCACAGCGCATAGGATAAAATATAATAACAACATACTTGACATAAAACAGGTGAGACAGTGCATAAGCTGAAAATAAATTAACATAGCAGCGGAAAATCCAAGTACAGCTTATGATCCAAAGCCAACATTATTACAACTTTTCAAACTGTCTCAACAAAACAAAAGCAAGATAAAGGAGGTACACTACTAATGCCCAAGTAGCGACCACCAGCGACACAGGGAGAATACTATATATATCATACGTGGAAGCCTCCTGCTCGCCTCCGAATCAGCTACTCGTGCATCACCAGCTAACCATAACCTGTCTCTAGTCTGCTCGTGTGACCACCCAGAGTAATAAGAAGAGACATAAAACTCTGGGTCAGACATAAAGCCTGGTATGAGCGATAAGCATCTAAACAGAATAATAACAGGTATAATCCAATCATACCTGAACCTGGACCTGCAACTAAAGAGTTAGCACTACATATTGTACAATACTCTAAGGTGCCACTAGCATACTGTGTAAGAGATACGGGGTGGGGTGTGCATGTCATAGTAGTGTCAAACAATCAAGCATAGCAATCATCCTCACATCCCACACTCAGTGCGTAAAGCATACGATATCCACTACTTTGGTCACCTAATACTTTGGGCCATGACGGAATCCAATCCCGTGTAACTATCACTACAAGCCCACCATCCATTTCTCAGTGGTGAACCAAAGTTATGAATACCGACAACCCCTTTGCACACGTCCCGCAGCAAAGCCCAATCATGAAGTGAATTTGAAACACCCCACCTCCGTTAGGGTCACTCTCAAAGGGAATGCCCTAATTTTGGTGGAGGTTTATAAGTATAAGTCACAGATATACAAGACAGATATAATAACACATATTTTTGAACAGCGGAAAACAACAACTTTTATTTCACCAAAATACGTGTTACACAAACCATGTCATAATTGTCTTACAATACTTCCAAATATCATAACTGTCTTGATTACATTATTTAAAGAAGCATGAAGAAAACATAAATAAACTGCAAAAGTCCCCTAATTGCTGTCCAAAGCCATAGTCCAAAACGGGAAAGATCCAAGCAATACATTCTTTCTCTTCAAGCTGGATGTGAAAACTGGTCAAGCTGCGGTATTCCCTCCCTGAGAACCTGGGGGGGGGGGGAACGGAAGAAAAAGAGGCGAAAGGAAAAAGGGTCAGTCATAAAGACTGAGTAAGTTCTAGTGACTTTCAGTGTAGAAACGGTTAAAACAACCTGTCATATATGAACTGGAACTAAACTTAAGAATGGTGTCAAGGTGAACAAGATAGACTAAGGTGATCAGGATAAGTCAAGACAAGTCAAGTAAAGCATCACATGTTCGAGATTCGTTGCATCGACTGTACTAGTATACTAAGCCCATATCACAAGTTAATCACGAAATAAATCCCACGGCCCAATGTCATGAAATGACCCTGAAACGGGGTCTGACCCAAGTACGGGGTCCTACGGAGCGATTATCTAGTCGATCGCTCCCTACAAGTTCTAGCTCGTCAAGTGTCCGTGTCATACGGCTAATCACGAATGTAGTCACCTGTGCTGGGTCCACCTTCGGGTGTATCAGCCCTAGGGTGTCAACCCCTGACACGATTCAAGATGCATAGATAAATCTACGGATACCCAGTGTCTGCCCTGGATACGTGCACGATCGTAGTCCGCCGAACCTACACTAGCGTACCCTACTGCCGTCGTTCACCTCTTACAATCAGTCCAGTAATCGTGCCCCACCCGGCCTAGCCCCAGGGTACCTTGATACTTCTAGAGGGTTACTGCTGAAAGGGGTCGTGTCTAGGGTTTCGCCTAATAGATTAGGTCATGTAATTCGTGACCTAACCCACCTAACAGATTAAGTCATGTAATTCGTGACTTAATCCTTTTCTAGTCTAGTCATGTCAAGATGGTTAAGTATGTCATTTCAGTTCGCGACTTAACCCGCCTACGTGTCATGTCAAGTTGGATAAGTTTTGTCGTTTTCAAGTTCATGACTTAGCCCTACAAACCGTGTTCAAGTTGGTTAAGTTGTCTTTTCATGTTCATGACTTAACCCTAATTGGCATTAATTGATTCGTTAATGCACCGAACCACTCACATTGGATCCTGTTGTTCGTAGCCACTGGATTTGTCGGGCGGTTCCGGGCAGGTTTACGCTACGAACTCAACCCAACCTCGGGTTTCAAGCGCGATGTGACCAACTACCCACATTGGATCCTATTGTTTGTAGCAACTGGATTTGCCGGGCGGTTCCAGGCAGATTTACACTACAAACTCAACCCAACCTCGAGTTGGCCACCTTCTTGTTTTCTAAAGTCATGCCCATGTTCTTATCAGATTTTGCTATTTCCACATCATGTTCATATGTCAACTTCGTGCCCAACTAAGGCATGTTTAAAGTCAAGTTATGGCATGTTCAAGTCAAGTTTTTGTGCCATATTTCATGTTCTACTTATGCCAAATTTCACAGTTTATGCTTATAATTAATTCAAGTTTTGCCTATTCTACCCAATCGTATCCCTAACGTATATAAATGCACTTCGTTCACAAGCATAAACAATTCAAGAGATAAAGTGGAATAACACCAAACATGTGATAGGCATGTGTGACAATTCCAACATCACTTGCAAAATAAACAGGCTATAACACATCACATGGTTGCAATACTAGTATGATGATAACTTGGCATAGTAATGATTCCAACTTAATTTAACATGATGATTTCAACTTTTCATCATAGGCATAATAATCATTGCGGGCATAATAATAATTTTATTATAAACATGAAACATTAAAGGCATAGTAATCCTAATAGGCATAGTGGATTCCAATTTAGCATTTTTAACATAATAATTCTCATAGACATAATGATTCCAATTTATCATAATGATTCTCATCTAACATTATAAACATAATGGTTCCAACTTAGCATTTTTAACATAATGATTCTCAACTAACATTATAGACATAATGATTCCAAATTTAGTATTTTTAACATAATGATTCTCAACTAACATTATAAACATAATGGTTCCAATTTAGCATTTTTAACATAATGATTCTCAACTAACATAATAGACATAATGATTCCAATTTAGTATTTTCAACATAATGATTCTCAACTAACGTTGTAGACATAATGATTCCAATTTAGCATTTTTAACATATCTAACATTATAAACATAATAATTCCAACTTTTCATCATAACCTAGCAATACCCAATTTTTCATTAATCATGATGGGTATATTAACATCACGGGCATAATTCCATCAATAGTCATAGCCATGGTTTAATTAGTACCATAGGCATGGTTAAATCAACATAAAGATTTCAATAAACATAGCGATTCCATGGACATGTATTAGTCCAACTTGCCAAACAATTAAGCCCAAGTGATTCATAACAACATCAAAATCATGACAAGTTTAACTTGCAACGTTGCCATAGCAATATCCCCAAATTATAATTCAAAGATAAACAATATAAACAATGGATTAACAATAGTTCCTAAATCCGGTTTCAATTCATGGCATGTCCATATTGTTTTAGCGTTTTTGCCTAAAAAGTAACATAGAACTTACAATATGAAGCAAATAACCCAAATAAAAATCCCAAATCAAATAGTCCCAAATTCGTTGTCTAAGGCGTCGTAGTTGTTGTAGCTTCTAGTTGTAGCCTTCAAGAATCGTCCTCTATCTTCTATAATTTCATTCTTTTTATTTTTAATTCAGAGCTCTAGGTTTAATGGCGGCGGCCTGAGGCTAAAATGAGATAGTGTGATTTAGGATAGGTCTTAGGTCCTTTTTATAATGTTTGTGAGTTGTTTTAGACCGTCGATGGAGCTTGATTCAATAATAGCCGTTCGTTTGAAGGAGAGACCAACCAGGAGCTGACACCTAGCCCTAGTGACAAGGCAAGGCTCAGAAAATCGACAAAACACAGACCAGGCCAGCCAGGGTGGGGTGGGTTCGACCTGGCTCTGGGGCCAGGTCGACAACCCAGTCGACACCGTGTCGACTTGGCAGTCGACACGGGTGTCGACAGCCCTGTCGACCTCTAGCCCAGGTCGACTGCCAAGTCGACCTGGGTGCCTTAGGCGGGAATTTTCCCGCCCTGGCCAATTGGGCCCGATTTTGAATTTTAAACTTGTTTTTCTGAGCTGCTTTCGTCTGTTTGAATTTTAAACTGAATTCTGAAACTTCCGGGGGCCATATCTTCTTCATACGGACTCCGTTTTTCGAAAACTCGGACTCTATTTCGCGTATTTTTCCGAGACGAACACAATGGCGTATCCCGTTTCCCTTAATTCTTTGATTTGAAATTAATTAGACTTTAATTTGTGAATTTCACTGTTATAGAATACACGGGGTGTTACAGAACTCATTGGTTCCCAACTGGATCCTGAGCTCTAACTTCCATTTGGACTACCTTTGCATCTCGGGTTTTAGTCTCCTCCTCCGGATCGGTCTTCATTCAGTTCATAACCTCCTAGTTCAGTTCGCAGTCACCAGCTCATGGTCAAGCTCCAGGTCGTGATGATACTCCAGCTCGGATCGTGCTACCTTCGCCAGGTCGGATCGTGATATGCTCTCCAGGTCGGGTCGCCATCATCGGATCGTGCTTCATCAGTTCGTGGCACCCCTGTCGGGTCGGGTCGTGGCACCCTGGTACTCATCGCATCGCGAGCTCCTTCATCCTCCCCTGGTTCGGATCGCGAGCTTGAAGTGACTCGTAGCATCAGTCCCTCGTTCGTGGCCTTCGAAGTGGAGCAGATCGTCATGGTGGTGCGGCTCATGATGACTCTTCATGAATGGAGGGGATCGGATCGTGAAGGGTGGTTCGTCCCGAATCGTGGCTCACCTCCTGCCTTGGTCGTGGCACATACCCCACGAACGGGGAGGGGGCTCACGAAACGATTCCTGCACAACTTCCCTGCGACTTGTTTCATGCCATTCGACGACGTTTTCGACCAATCTAACACTTCTAAACGATCACAAAGCATATCATACAGTCATAGCAACATGTATAAACATCCACAAACAGCAAAACAACAATATGATATGTCAAAACGGATCAAACATACCCAAAACCGATATTTTCCCCTTAATCCCCCAAATTCCGGGATTTGCAAAATTAGTCGAAATTAACCCAAATTCATATCAGAGGCATAAAATGATGTTTTAGAATTTTGGGAATTTTTCTAGATTTTTCTGAGCTATAATTTCGGTAATCTTCGCTAATTACCATAATTAGCCATAATTAGTGAGGAACTATGCAAATCACTCACCTTAGCCACAAAAAAACTTTAGATCTGAAATAATATCTGATTTGGATCCAATCCCTATGTGTTCCAGCATCTCTCTCTCTGATTTGGTGCTACCCTTCCTTGATTTGATGTAGTTTTGTTTAATCTTCGATTAGAAAGTGATTAGAGATGATTTGGGATGAAATTAGAAGGTGGAGGCCATTGCTAGAGCTTGAAGGAGGTAAGTGGCGGCTGGAAAAATGAGTCTAAAACCGAAATTCTAACCCTAGCAGCCCTTAAATACCCCAAATCCCGAAATCCCCCATTGGTCCTAGTTGCTAATCACCCGGTTAAGCCCGATTAGCTGTTTTTCACCTTCTAAACCTTGTTTCAGCCATATCTCCCAAACGGTAAGTCCGTTTGGCTAATGTAACCACTCTATGGAAAGAGAAACCATCATTCGAATCCAATGGAAGTGGTTTCAGGTCAAAATTCCTTTCCAGTCAAAAGTTATGGCCAAAACAGTACCAACTAGGGGCAAAACGATCATTTAAAAATCGACAAAAATCATGAACATGGGAAATGTCCCCAATAATCGTCTCCCAAAGTTACATGACCATACGACTTCATATGTGAAAGAAATAAATATTCCATGATCCTATGATGCATAGAATGCGAGTCGTTACACTCTTCCCCCCTTAAGAAATTTCGCCCCTGAAATTCCCTAACCAATACACAAAAAGGGTTCCGCATGCCTATCAACCATAAACAACAATCAACATGCAAAACAAGTCTATCCTAGCTTGCGGTTTACTAACAAGGGAAGAAACTATCACTACCAAAACCTTACTAGGCAAAGAGTTCTGGATACTTCTTATATCCTCCTCTGTTTCCCAAGTACGGTCTTTTTCATTCTCACCCCACTGAACTTTGAGTAGTTTCACCGCCTTCCTTCGAAGCTACTTCGTATCGTTCCTAACAATACGCATAGACTTGCGGTTCCCAACCGCCTCGAGTTCAACTTCGATGTTATCCAACTGATCAGGTGAAATAGCCACACTAGGGTCGTGCACGAATTTCCTTAACTGGGAAACATGAAATACGTTGTGAACTCCTGCCATCTTGTCAGGTAGCTCTACCTCATACGCCAAATTCCCAACTTGCTCGAGGACTGGGAATGGGCCAACAAATCTTGGTGCTAACCTACCTCTCCAACCAATCCGAATCACATTCTCTATGGAGAGATCTCGACGAACACCAAGTAGTTAACGAAGAATTCCAAATCTCTTCGTCTCTTATCGAGATAAGCCTTCTGCCTATCTTTATCCCTTCCCAGTAGTAGATCTGCTCTATGTCTCAATACATCTTGTTACCACTGGGATGTATAGTCAATTTCGAGTGATGATATGCTCTAAGCACTTCACCTCTCAGTCCATCTACGTTGGGTACAACTAGTCCCTTATTCTTTCGAAGCCACCCTTCTCGATCAAATCCTTGCTTGATCATTCTCTTTCCAACGATACCCATCTCTACCCTAGAGATGGTTTCCAATAGATTAGGATCGTCCTTCTAACTAGAAACAATCCACTCAATCAAAATCGATCTAATCGTCAAGCTTACTAGTGTTTCTGAATCCAATTCAGTCTTGGGTCTGAAATCATATCCTGTGACATACTCTAGTTGCTTCCATCCTAGAAACAAAACCCCTAAACTGGCATGTCTCCTACTCAATGCAACTAGTACTGCACCCACATCCTTTACTATGATCACTCTGCCCCATGGAGTCATGGCGACTCCACTGCACTGATCCATAGCCAATAGTCATTTGCTATGTCCACTCTGCCCCATGAAGTCATAACAACTCCACTGCACTGGCTCATAGCCTTACTAATCCTTTACTATGTCCACTTTGCCCCTCGAGTCATGACGACTCTACTGCACTGGCTCATAGTCCTACTACAATCACTTTGTTCCCCATCGCTGGAACCCTACAGGTGATAGTCTACTCAAGGGAAGAAAAATAGGAACAACATATCAACCATAACATCCATCAAACAAGCCCTACCTATCACCTGCTAAATTCATAAACACATCGACACCTACATGATTGGTCTAACCAATCCCAATATGTCGATTCTAGTATGTCTGGTCTAACCAACATCAATAACTAATGGAAGTCCAGCCTCCATACATACACCGATGCCTACTTGGCTGGTCCAACCAATCCCAGGCCAATGGAAGCCCCGCCTCCCTTCGGACTACCGTACGTCCAACGTACGTTTATCCTCCAAGGATAATTAAACTAATGGAAGCCCAGCCTCCAATCGGACTACCGTACGTCCAACGTACATTTATCCTCCAAGGATAACTAGATCACGTCCAACGGATCCAAGGTAACGGGCATCCCCAGATACCCCTGCTTTTAGTCCTCCTAAAATACTTGAGTCCAACCCAAGTCTATCCATTATCTTGCTGCCCTCTCGAGTCCAACTCGAGCTGAATCCAATTCCTTGCAGCCTTCTCGAGTCCAACTCGAGCTGAATCCAATTCCTTGCAGCCTTCTCGAGTCCAACTCGAGTCACTCTATAACTCAGACCTAGTCTTGAGTACCGACAAACTCTAGTCCAACGCGAGTCGTCTCCCTATTCGTTGCATCTCCAAGATCAACGAACACCTATTTTCTTTTACGAGTTCAAGTCCAACTTGAATCGCTCTAATCTTCGTTGTATCATCCATGATCAACGAACACATCCTATTCCTTCAAAGTTCTACTATCCAGTAGAGAACATCAACATAGGGTCCTAAACAATCCATTACTTTGCATCTTTCCCGAGTCCCACTCGAGCAATCTCATAACCCTATCGAGTCTAACTCTGGGCAGTCTATACCATTGAACAGTCTTATCATGTTCCGTCTGCCCATCACTCCTCGAGTAAACCAAGATATCATCCAATGAAAAATCACAACAACTATTTACCCCTCACGCAACCCATCCTAGTCGAAATCGACATTCCCCAAGTACAAGCCCCAAAGGCCTAAACCAATATCAGACAAGCACCCAAGGAACATCTCCTCCGAGTTCAGACAATCCACATGAGGTGATACTAACAAAACAATCCAGCACTGGAGTACTCATTTGCCTCCCAGAGACAACTAGAACTTATTACAACGATAACCTCTTAGCTTCCTTAACTCCAGTTACCATTGCCATCACTAGGTAGGTACCTAATACCACCCTATTACTTTGGAGTAGATCGACTCCTCAAAATAATGCTAAACCCAGTAAAGCCCAAAACAAAGCAATCACAAGGAAACATACATCCATGACTCGATAAGACCACATTAACAAATCATGCCAAAACTAGTCGAACCACCAATCGGGTTCGTCACTACTAAAGGTCTATCGACTAACTCAGGTTTGTCAAACAAAACCCGATCAAAACTTCTTAAATAGAAAGCATACCTCGAATAACGACACCTTTTTCCTTCTGCGCCGCAGTTGGGGCATTTGACAAAGAAGGAACAGCGTTGATAGCATACGCTTTCACAATCTGCTTCTCCCTAGGAGGTTGTGGGCAATCATCCTTGTGATGTCCCGCCTGGCCGCAGTTAAAGCACTTCCTTTCCCCAGGCTTTTCTCGACAATCTCTGGCGTAATGGCCCTTCTGGCCACAACTAAAGCATTCGCCATCTTTCTTATTTTTCTTACTCTGACCATCCTTGGTCGGGTTCTGCTTCCTCTTGTTCTGGGAATTCTTCTTGCCTTCACCGCCTGCTTGCAGCTTGGGCTCCTCTGCAGATGTCGTAGCAACCTCAGTCTTCGACTTAGGGAAAAGGCTCTCTGACCTTAATGCCTTTCCTACAATAGACTCGAACATCTCATCGATATGGTTTATAAGTCTTTCCCCCAAGTACCCATCCAAGACAGTTATGAACTTCTCGTTCTTCTTTTCGACTGTATCGATAAGGGACCATCCATATTTCGATAAAGTGTCGAATTCAGCGATATATTCCGAGACTGCTCTACCATTCTGCTTAAGCTCCAAGAACTTCCTGAACAGTTCTGATTTATGAGCAGCTGGAATAAACTTATCACAAAAGCGAGTCTTAAACTGATTCCAAGTAACTTGATCTTCTGGAGTAGCTGTTCTAATGGCATTCCACCAATTCATCGCTCGCCCTTACAGTTGACGAGACGCTAGCCTTCTCTTCATCGCATCCTCGATACCCAAGTCGTCGAAGATACGATCACAGCTATCCAACCAATCCTGAACATCTGTGGCCGACTCCGTTCCGTGGAACGGCTTCCCACCAAGGTTAGTGTAATCCTTGCACAACTTGGCGAAATCGACCCTAGGTGCCTGCACTACTGGACCACCACCATTTCCGGGATTGGGGACTGCCCCTTGAACACCCCTAAGCATCTCCCTCATGAAGTTAGTGAACATTGTCCTCATGTCAGGAGCATTCCCATGGTTGGTCCCTCTACCATCACCTCCAAGATATCGGCTCATCGTTAATCTGTAAAAGGGGAAAGGATTAACGACCCCATAGTGGTGCTAGTGCAGTACGACTTCATTCTTATACTACCAATAGTATATATATAGCTTTTGAAAACCAAAGTAATCACAAATACGCGCTCTCGTATACGTACTATCTCTCCCTAGTGTCTTTCCCTAGGTTAACTACGCAACCTAGAGCTCTGATACCAAGTGTGACGGCCCGCCCTGCACCAACCGACATTTACTCCAAAAGTGCGCTGTACACATATCCAGTTAGCACGGGACGGTCGCCAGAAGAAAAAGAAAGAAGAGAATGGGCTAATCAAGGAACCTGTAGTATGTCTCACAGCGCATAGGATAAAATATAATAACAACATACTTGACATAAAATAGATGAGACAGTGCATAAGCTGAAAATAAACTAACATAGCAGCGGAAAATCCAAGTACAGCTTATGATCCAAAGCCAACATTATTACAACTTTTCAAACTGTCTCAACAAAACAAAAGCAAGATAAAGGAGGTACACTACTAATGCCCAAGTAGCGACCACCAGCGACACAGGGAGAATAATATATATCATACGTGGAAGCCTCCTGCTCGCCTCCGAATCAGCTACTCGCGCATCACCAGCTAACCATAACCTGTCTCTAGTCTGCTCGTGTGAGCACCCAGAGTAATAAGAAGAGACATAAAACTTTGGGTCAGACATAAATCCTGGTATGAGCGATAAGCATCTAAACAGAATAATAACAGGTATAATCCAATCATACCTGAACCTGGACCTGCAACCAAAGAGTTAGCACTACATACTGTACAATACTCTAAGGTGCCACTAACATACTGTGTAAGAGATACGGGGTGGGGGTGTGCATGTCATAGTAGTGTCAAACAATCAAGCATAGCAATCATCCTCACATCCCTCACTCAGTGTGTAAAGCATACGATATCCACTACTTTGGTCACCTAATACTTTGGGCCATGACGGAATCCAATCCCGTGTAACTATCACTACAAGCCCACCATCCATCTCTCAGTGGTGAACCAAAGTTATGAATACCGACAACCCCTTTGCACACGTCCCGCAGCAAAGCCCAATCATGAAGTGAACTCATTGGTTCCCAACTAGATCCTGAGCTCTAACTTCCATTTGGACTACCTTTGCATCTCGGGTTTTAGTCTCCTCCTCCGGATCGGTCTTCATTCAGTTCACAACCTCCTGGTTCAGTTCGCAGTCACCAGCTCGTGGTCAAGCTCCAGGTCGTGACGATACTCCAGCTCGGATCGTGCTACCTTCGCCAGGTCGGATCGTGATATGCTCTCCAGGTCGGGTCGCCATCATCGGATCGTGCTTCATCAGTTCGTGGCACCCCTGTCGGGTCGGGTCGTGGCACTCTGGTACTCATCGCACCGCGAGCTCCTTCATCCTCCTCTGGTTCAGATCGCGAGCTTGAAGTGACTCGTAGTATCAGTCCCTCGTTCGTGGCCTTCGAAGTGGAGCAGATCGTCATGGCGGTGCGGCTCATGATGACTCTTCACGAATGGAGGGGATCGGATCGTGGAGGTTGGTTCGTCCCGGATCGTGGCTCACCTCCTGCCTTGGTCGTGGCACATACCCCACGAACGGGGAGGGGGCTCACGAACCGATTCCTGCACAACTTCCCTGCGACTTGTTTCACGCCATTCGACGGCGTTTTCGACCAATCTAACACTTCTAAACAATCACAAAGCATATCATACAGTCATAGCAACATGTATAAACATCCTCAAACAGCAAAACAACAATATGATATGTCAAAACGGATCAAACATACCCAAAACCCATATTTTCCCCTTAATCCCCCAAATTTCGGGATTTGCAAAATTAGTCGAAATTAACCCAAATTCATATCAGAGGCATAAAATGATGTTTTAGAATTTTGGGAATTTTTCTAGATTTTTCTGAGCCATAATTTCGCTAATCTTCGCTAATTACCATAATTAGCCATAATTAGTGAGGAACTATGCAAATCACTCACCTTAGCCACAAACAAACTTTAGATCTGAAATAATCTCTGATTTGGATCCAATCCCTATGTGTTCCAGCAGCTCTCTCTCTCTGATTTGGTGCTACCCTTCCTTGATTTGATGTAGTTTTGCTTAATCTTCGATTAGAAAGTGATTAGAGATGATTTGGGATGAAATTAGAAGGTGGAGGCCATTGCTAGAGCTTGAAGGAGGTAAGTGGCGGCTGGAAAAATGAGTCTAAAACCGAAATCCTAACCATAGCAGCCCTTAAATACCCCAAATCCCGAAATCCCCCATTGGGCCTAGTTGCTAATCACCCGGTTAAGCCCGATTAGCTGTTTTCACCTTCTAAACCTTGTTTCAGCCATATCTCCCAAACGGTAAGTCCGTTTGGCTAATGTAACCACTCTACGGAAAGAGAAACCATCATTCGAATCCAATAGAAGTGGTTTTAGGTCAAAATTCCTTTCCAGTCAAAAGTTATGGCCAAAATAGTACCAACTAGGGGCAAAACGGTCATTTAAAAATCAACAAAAATCATGAACATGGGAAATGACCCCAATAATCGTCTCCTAAAGTTACATGACCATACGACTTCATATGTGAAAGAAATAAATATTCCACAATCCTATGATGCGTAGAATGCGGGTCGTTACAGGTAGAGTGATCGGCAGTACATGGCTTACGAATTAACCATTTTATGAATATCAGTCTACTGTCAGGTAAATCGACGAGATGAAATTATAAAATTTATTTTATAATTGAAGACTGATTTTTTAATCTACTATTTGAATTAAAGTTTGAAAAAAGTAAAAATATTTATTATTTATAAATCGAGCTTATGATCGATACTTATCAGATTTATAAGCGAATAAGTAAAAATTAACTTAATGTTTTAATTTTTGAATAATCGTTTTGGGAGATAATTAAAAGAAATTATTTAAGTTATTTATATTCTTAATTAATTTAAATAAAGAATCATAAGGAATTGGTTAATGAGGTAGTCATGCTTTGGGTTGACAAAAAGTTCGAGCAACGAAATGTAGTGTTTAAAGAAGTAAAAGGAAAAGAGATATTTTAGTAAATAAATTCATGATCAATGGATTTAGAAATAATATTTGAAATCGAGAAAAAGGATTTCAAAGGAAAGATGTGTATAGAGTAAAATAAATAGTTAAATGTGGTGTTTTTGGTATTAGAATAAAGTTCGGTATTGAATTACATCTAATGTCCATCTAATGATAGGAACGTTGTTGATAAAGGTCTGAGAGGTAAATAAATACCCCAACTTGAATGACTTCGGGATTATCTGAGGGTGATATTAGTTTGTAATGGGAAGATGGGAAAATATATAATTTATTATTTCCATATGAGAAATAATAATGGAATGTCAATAAAAGGGGTCGAGAATATATAATGAGATTTTTCCCAAGTAATGGAAGTGGGAGGATTTGGTGTGTGTATATATATGTCCAAAGTGAAATAAATGAAAAGGAAATGGTGGGAAGTTAAAATGGTGTTTTCAAGATAAAAGGAAATTGAAACGTTAAGTTTTGCAAATGGGTTATACTAAAAGTATGATAGATGGTTATTATATCCGAGTGATAAAATAAAGGAGATTTCATAACGTTGTTTCACTTGAAATAAGATGAGTCATTTTCCAATATGGTTAATGGGAAATAAAATAGTAAATGGTTGAAATGATAATAGAATAAAGAATTTAATATGATATGAAAGAGAAATAGTTTGAAATCGTAATCTTACATCAAATAAATTACATTTATGGTGAAATATTTTAAAGATTTAAGATTTACTATCGTTAACCATTTTAATTAGAGAGGCCATGTAGTGTTGTACTGAACTGGTAAACTCATGTTATTCACACAATTATTTATTTGATAGTTAAATCACCGACTATCAAACCTGACCCATACGATTATTGGTACGGAGAGACCGGGATCGAAATTATATTCGAAAACCATTCCGACCAGCGAATACGTGAAAGAAGATTATTGAAGATGGAGAAATTGAAGATCGTTGATCTTCATGAGCGGAAGAACTACTGATTTGATTTCTCTGGTCTAGCGGTCGGAGATATTTCAACAGTGATTTTGTCGTGATTGGGATCCACGGGTTGCATGGACTACTCGCTACTGATCTATAGGGTGATTCCTAGGATGCAGTAGGAGGGTGCCTTCGGTTCATCCTGTTCTTGGATGACTTGTATGGATGAGTGTCTGACAGAGTATTTCCTAAGAATCACGTATATTGATATTTACAAACGTACTTCTGTCAGCTGCAGAGTATTTTTGTGAACGTCAATTAGTGATTTGGCGGATCTGAAAATGTGGCATTCAAAGTGAATGATGACCTGATGTTTAAAAAGTGAATTCTGACCTCAAGCCTCATCAACCGGGAGATGACAAAAATCGGGCAGGCAGCATGGCTATGTGGGTCGCTCCCATTAGGGTGTATAATCACCTATCTAGAGAAATTCCTTTTGTACTCAAATCTATCGATGTTGTCCCTTTCGGGAAATGGTTGTTGATCCCAACCGTTGGTGATATACATTCGATACACTCAAGCGAAATGAGTGGTCGGTCATGTGTGGGCCGGGTTGCAAGACGTTCTTGTTGAACCCAGTGTATTCGCCTCTAGAGATACACGATCGGCAGGTGGTCCCATGCCTTATCAAAGTTGGAATCCAATCTCCAAAAAGCGCCTGCGGTTTTGATTTGTATACTATATATGTGGAGCGTGAGATGCAAGCGTTCCACTAGATTGTTATTTTCTTGTATTTAGACATTATTATAATATTAGAAAAGATATTGTTTTCAAAACTGTTTTGGGTTATCGTAAGGTCAAATCTGTCCGTGTTTATGTGTGGATTTGGTCTTACAATTATCCTTTTTCTTTTAAAAGATTTTGAACTTTAAATCTGGATTGGATGACCTACCCTTAATACTGTGCGAGTTTATCTCACTCTGGTTCACCAGACTGACCCGGTATTTGTAATGCTCGGGTTAGCCCGGGTTTGCAGGTTCAGATTTTTGGACATTACGAAAGGCATGCTGAAGAAGTCTAGACATATTTAGTGTTATTCCGCTGTGTTGTATAAGGGAAGATTATTATAACTGTCCAGGTGTGTTAATGTACTCTGATGATTGTAAGTTTTGTTTAAAGCTCTCAATAAAAGATTTATTTCTATATTATATTTTGTTCTGCTGCGATGTGAGACTCTATATCGTGTTGATTCTTCTTCTTCTTCTATTCTTATATTTCTTTCTTATCTCACCCTCTAACTTCTTTCCTTAAACGTTCCCGTGTCCTCGATGCTTTGGAGGATCGGCATGAGATATGGTAAGGTATTTATGTCGATTTTTGCGGCCGAAAACCCTGGGTTGTTACATTTAGCACCTATAACCATTATGCAAACATTAAATTTAGCATGCTTCAACTAACTAAGTTAATCTGAATTTCCAAACATGTTGAATTTTATACAATTCAAATTCAACTGCAAAGTTGCCCACAAACATATGATTTAAGACGAAGAAGAAAATCGATAAACCCATGTGTATTATTAAAAGAAAATGAATTACTTGATAGAATTACTCAATACAAAGTTTACAAGATTTATTGAGTCACAATTCAAGTAGTATTTTTGAATTCCTATATCTTCATTCTTCAAGCTGCGCTATTTAGAAACGGAAGCAAATATAATTTAAGGAACATAACTTGTTGCTGTCCCTTTTCCGGTTGCTAACCCTCGCTTACATCTGTATTTATATAGGCATTGTAGTAACCCGTTACTTCCCAGTGAAGTAAAGGGCGGATACTTTGAGGACAAGACCAATCAGAACGCAGACAGAAGAACATTTCATTGTTTATTACAACAATTCCATCAGAATACAAGAATATACAGAGTATGAATGAATAAATTACATTCGATAAATATCAGAGATTACAATAAATTACATAGCAGCGGAAAATAATACAAAGCACAACTGAAGGTGATATACGGATATAGAGCTTTCCGGATATCATTCAAGCTGTAAACCAGGGTCCTATGAATATAAATCTGCAAAACCAAAACTACTAGCTGCCCGTGTTGAAAATAAGGGCACCCAGAGTTTAGGTTAAAATAATAAACTCCAGGTCAGTCATGTGACTGGTGTGAGAACTAAAACAGTTATTTAAAACTTTACTTTAAAAGTGAGTAATTCAAGGGACCACGCCGTATAACACGGAATGAGTTTCCTCCCAAGAATACCAGTGCATATCAATAAACAACGCAATGCTTTTTCGAAAAATGAAGCTATTATAAGACCCAGGTCCCATCACACAATGCAACGCAAGCCGGAGGATAGGATTTTCCCTTATATTAGCCAAATAATGCTTGATACGTTTATAAACAAATCATTTGATACTATTATAAGTGTATAGTGTCAAAACATTTTCAATCATAAATATCAATCCTAGGCGGCATGGGTACCATCTATCATGTCGCCATACTAGGCTCTACAAATAAAACCGAAATACACGTATTGGAAATTGGATTTCCGTCATGAGTCGAGGCAAGGGGCAAGCTCCTCTCCGCTTTCGAGACACTCTAGCAAATGTCTCAGGGCTACGCACTCTGGGCAACCCTTGGATGCTTCAGGGCCGGTCCTCTCTTACGTTTGAGGATTAATTATTCCTGAACACACGTTTCCCGGTCTTTATAGACCTAAAATCGAGGGGCCTCATCCAACAACCACATAGGTGAAAAGTATATAAATGTCAGGGCTGGTAAGTCACTGACACCACCAATGCTAGAAAGAAACGTCATGCTCTCCCTGCAGTCCTTATCCCGTTTTTAACTCATACCGAGGTGTGAGGCTCGCGAATTCACGTTATACACAAAGCTACGCCACAGAGGCCGTGCTTTGATCATCAACCACAAGACTTTGCTTTTCAACAGAAGCCTTGATCAATTGCCACTTAGGCATGCCACACTGGTAATTCATGCCATGCGACTGATGTCCATCGATATACAACCTCTGTGCTCGTACGTCTCAGAGAAAGGCGTTAAGCAAAAAAATAAATTCTCCGCCGCCAAACAGATGCATATTTAATAGAGATCAAACAACATAGAATAAAATCCAATATCAGACACACAATCCATTTACAAGTTCGTTCTGGGTCTGAACGAAACCGGAGGCACTTTCTTCGCATATCCATCGATCTCCAGGTACGTCTGGACGACCACCAACTGATTCCCTCATCTTGGGTGTACAACTCAATCAAGATCATCAGTAATAACCCAAACGATGTGAAGACTTCCGGCCTTTCCGAACAACCCGCGTATATAGTAAACAAATGTTACACCAACACAACATACGCCTCATTCCAATTCAGCAGTCACTAACCGTAAATCAACAAGAGAACCATTTCCCAAATATTAACCCCGAAGGCCGAAACCAACATCAGATCAATACCCAGGTAACCATTCTTCTTAACTAATCTACAACTAGTTTCTAAATTTCAATTCTTAGGGAAAGGTTCCCATTAATTTTATCCAAGATAAATTCTTTAAAATTTATCCTTTAATCTTCCTTTGGATGTCATTTCAAACCAAATTATGGTTTTCCAAACTAGTCGGGATTAGCGAACCACACCGAAGTAACTATTTATTTTACTTCCCAATCCCAACCTATTCATCCCATGAAGCAAAACTGGTAATACTCCATATCTAACACCACGGTGTTATCGGTAAATTTAATTACCATTTCACGTTCAAATCTAACTAAAGATTTGACTATCGTTTTGAAGCAAAACTGGTGATACTCCATCCTCGCCCACTTTCTAAATTTGATAATTTAAATTATAAATTCACATTTCAATCTAATTGCAGATTCATTAAAACTCCTTTTACTGGGTTAAAGAACTAATGTCATTTAAAACACAGTTCAAGATAAACCCAAATCACATTCTATTTATTATCGGGTTAAAGAACATGTGTTATTTAAAACACTGTTCACGATAAACGCACAAATCAATTCTATTTAAAACCCATTTCAAATCCAATTTATTTATTTAAAATAAATGGGTTTTTACTTTAGTTATAAACTAATTCATTTCGATAAAAATCTATTTTTATCTTTTCAAATATGGAGTTTTTCATCCCAATTTTTCCCAAATCATTTCTTATGATTCTACACAAATTATTACTATTTTTAATAATTTTATCAAGGCCCGTACAGTCGATTTCCATCAACGGCCATCGAACTGCACTTACAGCGACCTTTTCCAAATTTGATTCGGACGTATCTCCAAATCCAACCGTTAGATTTCAAAATTCTAATATTCGTTAGAAATATCTTTTCGATACAAACCCAACGGTTCCGGCTTTAGGAGAATCCGACGGTCGGATCTCCCATAATGTCCGTTCGAAGTCAATGGTCGAAATTTATGAACTGCCGCGGCACGGCGCGTTCTGTTCAGGCCATTATATTATATATATATAATATATTTCGTCGATTTCTATTTAAAATGAATTTTATAAATAGTTTTAAATTCGTTCAAAAACATTTCAACTTCCATTTCCAATTCAATTCAAATTTCAATTCATTCTATATTCAATTCAATTCGAATTTGCTTTATATATATTCGATTTTTATCTCTTTTCAATATTCATTATAAAAACGAATATAATCGATATAAATATCGCTCGCATCAAAATAGCGCATCTCTAATCAACACGGCTTTATATATTTCAATAATTCCTTTATTCTATTCAACAAATGAATATTTATTCTATTCAATACGTGAATCTATATTTTTGCCAACACATGACTAATCTCAACGAATGAGTACTGTCCACGTGTGACTATTTTTGTTATTTAATATATTTTATAAAAATTAAGGTATCTATCGTTTGATTTCAAATCATACTCCAACCGTAAATTAGTAAGAGAACGATTCCCTAAATATTAACCCCGAAGGCCGAAACCAACATCAGATCAATACCCAGGAAACCATTCATCTTATCTATTTTCCAATTAGTTTCTAATTTTATATATGATAAAGATGTAAATTTTATTGTTAAAATATTTCGTTCAACACATGACTAATCTCAACGGATGAGTACTATCAACACATAAATCTTTATTTTATAAAGAAGTAAATTTTATTGTTAAAATATTTCGTTCAACACATGTATATAATAGCAACGATAAATAATCAACCATCATCCAAAGTGCACTACACTGTATAAGCATCAAATATAGATATCTAACCCTTATAACAGCCTGTCGATCCATCGATCGACATACAACTAATTATTGGGATTAGTGTATGCCGTATTTTATCCCAATACCCGTGTGGGGTTTCAAATCAACAAACATAGATTTTTATTTGTGCAGTTGGGCGATGTGTAAAATTTATCGTCCCAATCAATGTCAGTCAAATCAGTGTACATAAACAAATTGTTCGATTTGTAAATGAATATTTATTTGTTCACGTTCACGTTAAAAATTATATTTTTAAAGACCAAACTATTTTATTCAACCTATGAATATTCTATTATCTATTTCACATCAACATCACAAACAATTTTCACAACGCATCAATCAAACAAACAAGCCATTCATGGTCTATGAATGACGGGTGTCGGGTGCTACTAAACACCGTCTACATCCTAGCATATATTATCATATAACTAGAAAAAGGAATTTTAAAAGGTGAGAAGTTCTCACCAAAGCTATCCCAACTCCACGACACTTCTAATGTAGGGAATAATCACTGTTCTCGCCTTTTGTCACTTTCGTTGCCCGTAGCCACTACATATATAAAAATCACATTCTTTATATGATTACGCTATATGGATAAAAATTCTATTTTTACATCGCTACTATATAGATAAAATTATATTTTTAACCTTTCTACTTCATATATAAAGATTGAATTTTTATTATCATAACTATAAAAATCATATTTTTATTCTCTATAATATATAAAAATTGTATTTATATTCTCTACATTCTATCGCATTCTACACTATATAAAGATTTAAACTTTCCTAGTATCAAGATTTAAACTTTCCTACTATAAAAATCCGACCTTTCCTTATGTAAAAAATCCTAGTTTTCATTAGCTTAAAATCTTACCTTTTTATAAATTAAAAACTGAATTTTAAAAATAAAAATCTCCTCTTCCTTATAAATAAAAATCGAAACTTTCATTAATATAAAAACTGATTTTTTTTTTATAAATGGAGATAAAATGAATAAATGAAAGAACTTACAGCGTATATTTTTATATAGCGGGAGGGGGGGTCGGAGTTATCGAACGGAGGTGGCTGGATCGGACTTCAGTGCGGCGGAGGAGGGAGATGGCGCGTCAGTGGAGGTAGGGCGTAGGATCGAAGGGCGGAGCCGGCTGGGAGACGTCGAACTTCGTGGCAGAAGGGAGGAGAGAGGAAGGATCGGAGAAGAGGTGGCTAGCGGATGGATGGCGCTGGCCTGCGCCGGCGATGGCAGCGGCGGTGAAGGGGGGGAAGGGGAATCGCGATGCGCTCCAGCGTGGTTTTTTTTATTTTGACTTCTGACGTGGGTTTGACCAAGTGAGGGAAGGGGGAGATAAAAGGGGGAAACTATATTTTATTTTATTTTATTTTTAATTTTAAAAAGTAACCTTTTCATTTGTACTCGAAATGAGACCCACCGCCTGTCGTCCCTAGCTAATTACCCTCATTCCGAATGCAATGGGATATGTATCGTAAGCTGATTCGATCGTTTCGATCAGTTTTCGTCAAAATCAACATATAACTCTATATATTGAATTTGAACGCGCATTTCAATTTACCGGGGCCACATGCTAACTCGAAAAATTCCAGAAAAATATTTTCTAGCTTCGTATTGACGATACGGTCCTAACAAAACTAATTTCGTCGAATTCTGAGACTGTTTGAAAAATGGCCAATTTCCAGTCGATTAAAATCAACTGAAACTGGTCAAACGCGTTTTCCTTTGCCCCGCTCACATATTGATTCAAAAAATTATGAAATTTGGAATCTAGCAATAACTCGACATCACAGATCCAACAAAAGTGGTTTCGTTGAAATCCGAGGTCGTTTGCAAAATTTCCATTTTTTAAGGGCCGAAATTCCATAGCGACTATCCAGAATTTTCAACTGGACATATCTTTCGATTCCTGCTATGAAATTTCAATTTTTCAGATTCGTTGGAAAGATATCCTCAAATAGATCCTATTATTTTTGGTTTCACTAAAATCCAGTTTATTTTGCACCCGGTATGTTCAAATTAAGTTTGAAATCGAATTATCGAACTACCGCACCATTTTCAATTCCTTTTATAATTATATATAATTATTTATATTCTAACGACGACGTATATAATATATACGTTCGATTCTATTCAAAATAAATTTCTCGTCGATATTATTTAAAATAATCTATTTTAAATGTTCAAAATTCGTCGAAGTTGCCAAAACAAAAATTTTAAACTAGCTCAGAATTTCCGGGTTATTACAATCTCCCCCACTTAAAACTTTTCGTCCCCGAAAAGGAACGAAGCCGTAAGTTGTTTTACTAATCAACTCAACTTCCTTTGTCCTCTTTACGGCTTAAGTTCTTCAACTTTTCAGTTTCTAAGAACTTTTCAAATTTTTCAAAAATTTGGCTAACACTCTAAATTTTCGAAAAATTTCGCCATAATCTCCCCTGCACCGGGAGCACCGGGAAAATCCCGAAATTGCCATATAGGCCTTCTGATCTCAAAAAGAAAAAGAAAAAGCCAAGCGGCTAGCCAATAGTCTCATAAAATCATCATCACCCAAACAAAACTGTAAATTATAGTAAACATGTACCTATTTGTCAGGCAAACAAATTTTATTCTCTGCTCTAGCCTCCTTGCTATGACCTGTTCAATGTAAGTATGTGTATATGCAAGCAAATGCGACTAATTTTCAATACAATTCACTATTTGAAGCAATTAGGCATAATGGTTCAAAATTATTAAACAAATAAACAAACAACACAACTATCAATCAATTAGTGGATTAACGTTTCAAATTCATAATTTTGATATATATACAAAAAATCACATTTTTGATGCCAAATCACAACAATAAATCTATCTATATAAGTTTTGGTTCTCACACCAGTCTAGTGGAAATATATAGATATCACACCTTCGTCACTCGAAAATAAATGCTGATGATGTTTCGGACTACCATCAGAACATCTTCGGGCTACTAGAGTGCGGTTCTATATCTATCCGGTATATTAAAACTTCGAATATACGTTCATGACGCGTATATGCAACATCTTTATATATCGGACTGTCCAAATCCAATACAAATAAAATATTCAAATACGTTTAAAACGATTTAAATTTCAAAAAAAATTGTTTTCATTTGAAAAATATACTCTTCACACCCGTTCTAGGATACTACTGATCCTATCTCTAACGAGTAATTCTAATTGGATATTACAAATCCAATATCTGATGAATTCTTTCGTATAGTTCTAATGTGCCTTGTTAACGAGCTCTATAAACCAAAGCTCTGATACCAAATGTAGTAACCCGTTACTTCCCCGTGAAGGAAAGGGCGGATACTTTGAGGACAAGACCAATCAGAACGCAGACAAAAGAACATTTCATTGTTTATTACAACAATTTCATCAGAATACAAGAATATACAGAGTATGAATGAATAAATTACATTCGATAAATATCAGAGATTACAATAAATTACATAGCAGCGGAAAATAATACAAAGCACAACTGAAGGTGATATACAGATACAGAGCTTTCCGGATATCATTCTAGCTGTAAACCATGATCCTGTGAATATAAATCTGCAAAACCAAAACTACTAGCTGCCCGTGTCGAAAATAAGGGCACCCAGAGTTTAGGTTAAAACAATAAACTCCAGGTCAGTCATGTGACTGGTGTGAGAACTAAAACAGTTATTTAAAACTTTACTTTAAAAGAGAGTAATTCATGGGTCCACGCCGTATAACACGGAACGGGTTTCCTCCCAAGAATACCAGTGCATATCAATAAACAACGCAATGCTTTTTCGAAAAATGAAGCTATTATAAGACCCAGGTCCCATCACACAATGCAACACAAGCCGGAGGATAGGGTTTTCCCTTATAATAGCCAAATAATGCTTGATACGTTTAAAAATAGATCATTTGATACTATTATAAGTGTATAGTGTCAAAACATTTTCAATCATAAATATCAATCCTAGGCAGCATGGGTACCATCTATCATGCCGCCATACTAGGCTCTACAAATAAAACCGAAATACACGTATTGGAAATTGGATTTCCGTCATGAGTCGAGGCAAGGGGCAAGCTCCTCTCCGCTTTCGAGACACTCTAGTAAATGTCTCAGGGCTACGCACTCTGGGCAACCCTTGGATGCTTCAGGGCCGGTCCTCTCTTACGTTTGAGGATTAATTATTCCTGAACACACGTTTCCCAGTCCTTATCGACCTAAAATCGAGGCACCTCATCCAACAACCACATAGGTGAAAAGTATATAAATGTCAGGGCTGGTAAGTCACTGACACCACCAAAGCTAGAAAGAAACGTCGTGCTCTCCCTGCAGTCCTTATCCCGTTTTTAACTCATACCGAGGTGTGAGGTTCGCGAATTCACGTTATACACAAAGCTACGCCACAGAGGCCGTGCTTTGATCATCAACCACAAGACTTTGCTTTTCAACAGAAGCCTTGATCAATTGCCACTTAGGCATGCCACACTGGCAATTCATGCCATGCGACTGATGTCCATCGATATACAACCTCTGAGCTCGTACGTCTCAGAGAAGGGCGTTAAGCAAAAGAATAAATTCTCCGCCGCCAAATAGATGTATATTTAATAGAGATCAATCAACATAGAATAAAATCCAATGTCAGACACACAATCCATTTACAAGTTCCTTCCGGGTCTGAACGAAACCGGAGGTACTTTCCTCGCATATCCATCGATCTCCAGGTACGTCTGGACGACCACCAACTGATTCCCTCATCTTGGGTGTACAGCCCAATCAAGATCATCAGTAATCACCCAAACAATGTGAAGACTTCCGGTCTTCAACCACCGTCTTCGTCTTCGACATATCGTCGAATCGGTTATTCAGAATGGGTATAAACCCGGCCTTTCCGAACAACCCGCGTATATAGTAAACAAATGTTACACCAACACAACATACGCCTCATTCGAATTCAGCAGTCACTAACCGTAAATCAACAAGAGAACAATTTCCCAAATATTAACCCCGAAGGCCGAAACCAACATCAGATCAATACCCAGGAAACCATTCTTCTTAACTAATCTACAGCTAGTTTCTAAATTTCAATTCTTAGGTAAAGGTTCCCATTAATTTTATCCAAGATAAATTCTTTAAAATTTATCCTTTAATCTTCCTTTGGATGTCATTTAAAACCAAATTATGGTTTTCCAAACTAGTCGGGATTAGCGAACCACACCGAAGTAATTATTTATTTTATTTCCCAATCCCAACCTATTCATCCCATGAAGCAAAACTGGTAATACTCCATATCTAACACCACGGTGTTATCGGTAAAATTAATTACCATTTCTCGTTCAAATCTAATTAAAGATTTGACTATCGTTTTGAAGCAAAACAGGTGATACTCCATCCTCGCTCAATTTCTAAATTTGATAATTTAAATTATCAATTAACATTTCAATCTAATTGCAGATTCATTGAAACTCCTTTTACTGGGTTAAAGAATTATGTCATTTAAAACACAGTTCACGATAAACCCAAATCACATTCTATTTATTATCGGGTTAAAGAACAAGTGTTATTTAAAACACTGTTCTCGATAAACCCACAAATCAATTCTATTTAAAACCCATTTCAAATCCAATTTATTTATTTAAAATAAATGGGTTTTTACTTTAGTTCTAAACTAATTCATTTCGATAAAAATCTATTTTTATCTTTTCAAATATGGAGTTTTTCATCCCAATTTCCCCCAAATCATTTCTTATGATTTTACACAAATTATTACTATTTTTAATAATTTTATCAAGGCCCGTACAGTCGATTTCCATCAACGGCCATCGAACTGCACTTACAGTGACCTTTTCCAAATTTGATTCGGACGTATCTCCAAATACAACCGTTAGATTTCAAATTCTAATATTCGTTAGAAAGCTCTTTTCGATACGAACCCAACGGTTCCGGTTTTAGGAGAATCCGATGGTCGGATCTCCCGTAATGTCCGTTCGAAGTCAATGGTCGAAATTTACGAACTACCGCGGCGCGGCGCGTTCTGTTCAGGCCATTATATATATTATATATATATATATATATATATATAATATATATTTCGTCGATTTCTATTTAAAACGAATTTTATAAATAGTTTTAAATTCGTTCAAAAACATTTCAACTTCCATTTCCAATTCAATTCAAATTTCAATTCATTCTATATTCAATTCAATTCGAATTTGCTTTATATATATTCGATTTTTATCTCTTTTCAATATTCATTATAAAAACGAATATAATCGATATAAATATCGTTCACGTCAAAATAGCGCATCTCTAATCAACACGACTTTATATATTTCAATAATTCTGTTATTCTATTCAACAAATGAATATTTGTTCTATTCAATACGTGAATCTATATTTTTGCCAACACATGACTAATCTCAACGAATGAGTACTGTCCACGTGTGACTATTTTTGTTATTTAATATATTTTATAAAAATTAAGGTATATATCGTTTGATTTCAAATCATACTCCAACCGTAAATTAGTAAGAGAACGATTCCCTGAATATTAACCCCGAAGGCCGAAACCAACATCAGATCAATACCCAGGAAACCATTCATCTTATCTATTTTCCAATTAGTTTCTAATTTTATATATGATAAAGATGTAAATTTTATTGTTAAAATATTTCGTTCAACACATGACTAATCTCAACGGATGAGTACTGTCAACACATGAACCTTTATTTTATAAAGAAGTAAATTTTATTGTTAAAATATTTCGTTCAACACATGTATATAATAGCAACGATAAATAATCAACCATAATCCAAAGTGCACTACACTGTATAAGCATCAAATAAAGATATCTAACCCTTATAACAGCATGTCGATCCATCGATCGACATACAACTAATTATTGGGATTAGTGTATGCCGTATTTTATCCCAATACCCGTGTGGGGTTTCAAATCAACAAACATAGATTTTTATTTGTGCAGTTGGGAAATGTGTAAAATTTATCGTCCCAATCAATGTCAGTCAAATCAGTGTACATAAACAAATCGTTCGATTTGTAAATGAATATTTGTTTGTTCACGTTCACGTTAAAATTATATTTTTAACGACCAAACTATTTTATTCAACCTATGAATATTCTATTATCTATTTCACATCAACATCACAAACAATTTTCACAACGCATCAATCAAACAAATAAGCCATCCATGGTCTGTGGATGACGGGTGTCGGGTGCTACTAAACACCGTCTACATCCTAGCATATATTATAATATAACTAGAAAAAGGAATTTTGAATGGTGGAAAGTTCTCACCAAAGCTATCCCAACTCCATGACACTTCTAATGTAAGGAATCATCACTGTTCTCGCCTTTTGTCACTTTCGTTGCCCGTAGCCACTACATATATAAAAATCACATTTTTATATGATTACGCTATATGGATAAAAATTCTATTTTTACATCGCTACTATATAGATAAAATTATATTTTTAACCTTTCTACTTCATATATAAAGATTGAATTTTTATTATCATAACTATAAAAATCATATTTTTATTCTCTATAATATATAAAAATTGTATTTATATTCTCTACATTCTATCGCATTCTACACTATATAAAGATTTAAACTTTCCTACTATAAAAATCCGACCTTTCCTTATGTAAAAAATCCTAGTTTTCATTAGCTTAAAATCTTACCTTTTTATAAATTAAAAACTGAATTTTAAAAATAAAAATCTCCTCTTCCTTATAAATAAAAATCGAAACTTTCATTAATATAAAAACTGATTTTTTTTTTTTACAAATAGAGATAAAATGAATAAATGAAAGAACTTACAGCGTATATTTTTATATAGCGGGAGGGGGGGTCGGAGTTGTCGAATGGAGGTGGCTGGATCGGACTTCAGTGCGGCGGAGGAGGGAGATGGCGCGTCAGTGGAGAAAGGGCGTGGGGTCGAAGGGCGGAGCCGGCTGGGAGACGTCGAACTTTGTGGCAGAAGGGAGGAGAGAGGAAGGATCGGAGAAGGGGGGGCTAGCGGATGGACGGCGCTGGCCTGCGCCGGCGATGGCAGCAGCGGTGAAAGGGGGGAAGGGGAATCGCGATGCGCTCCAGCGTGTTTTTTTTTATTTTGACTTATGACGTGGGTTTGACCAAGTGAGGGAAGAGGGAGATAAAAGGGGGAAACTATATTTTATTTTATTTTTAATTTTAAAAAGTAACTTTTTCATTTGAACTCGAAACGAGACCCACCGCCTGTCATCCCTAGCTAATTACTCTCATTCCGAATGCAATGGGATATGTATCGTAAGCTGATTCGATCGTTTCGATCAGTTTTCGTCAAAATCAACATATAACTCTATATATTGAATTTGAACGTGCATTTCAATTTACCGGGGCCACATACTAACTCGAAAAATTCCAGAAAAATATTTTCTAGCTTCGTATTGACGATACGGTCCTAACAAAACAAATTTCATCGAATTCTGAGACCGTTTGAAAAATGGCCAGTTTCCAGTCGATTAAAATCAACTGAAACTGGTCAAACGCGTTTTCCTTTTCCCCGCTCACATATTGATTCGAAAAATTATGAAATTTGGAATCTAGCAATAAATTGACATCACGGATCCAACAAAAGTGGTTTCGTCGAAATCTGAGGTCGTTTGCAAAATTTCCATTTTTTAAGGGCCAAAATTCCATAGCGACTATCCAGAATTTTCAACTGGACGTATCTTTTGATTCCCGCTATGAAATTTCAATTTTTCGGATTTGTTGGAAAGATATCCTCAAATAGATCCTATTATTTTTGGTTTCGCTAAAATCCGGTTTATTTTGCACCCGGTATGTTCAATTGAAGTTTGAAATCGAATTATCGAACTACCGCGCCATTTTCAATTCCTTTTATAATTATATATAATTATTTATATTCTAACGACGACGTATATAATATATATGATTGATTATATTCAAAATAAATTTCTCGTCGATATTATTTAAAATAATCTATTTTAAATGTTCAAAATTCGTCGAAGTTGCCAAAACAAAATTTTTAAACTGGCTCAGAATTTCCGGGTTATTACAGGCATGATAATGCATGTGTGTTTGTTAATAGAATGAATTTGTAAACTTTATTGAACTAACCCATTTTCAAAAAAAAAGTCTCATATTCACTTTCAAAAAGAATAAAAGCACTTATCTTATATCCATCTTCTTTTCGATATGCATAAGTCTCTTTAAAAGCTAGTCATATTGCAGCAAATGCATTTAGCACGTATAAACATATTGTAAATATTAAATTTTGCAAGCTTTAACTTACTAAAGTAATCTGAATTGTTAAACATGTTGAATTTTGTACAATTCAAATTCAGCTGGAAAGTTTACCAAAAACAGATGATCTAAGACGAATAAGAAAATCGATAAACGCATGCTTATTAGTAAAAGCAAATGAACTACTTGATAGAATGACTCAATACAAAATTATAAAATTTATTGAGTCACAATTCAAGTAGTATATCTGAATCATTACTTCTTCAATCTTCAAGCTGCGTGATTTAGAAATGGAAAAGAACATAGTTTAAAGAACACAACTTACAACTGTCCCATTTCTAGTTGTTAGCCCTAGCTTACATTCGTATTTACATCGACATGATAATGCATGCGGGTTTGTTAATAGAATGAATTTCTGAATTGTATCGAACTATCCCATTTTCAAAAGGAAAATCTTATATTCACCTTCAAAAAGAATAAAAATACTTAGCTTATATCCATCTTTTGTTCAATATGCATAAGTCTCTTTAAAAGCAAGTCCTATTGCAGCAAATGCATTTAACACCTGTAAACATAATGTAAATATTAAATTTATCATGCTTCAACTAACTAAGGTAATCTAAATTATAAAACATGTTGAAATTTGTGCAATTCAAATTCAGTTGCAAATTTTCCTACAAACAAATGATGTAACACCCCGTAAAATATACCTAATTTAGAAATAGATTAAATTAATTTAAAAATAAAAAGTATTAATTAATAATATATTAAAAGGCAGAAAAAGGAATTTTTGACAATTAAGAATTGGACTATGAAACTATTGTAGTTCGTTCACGGCGAGATTCTGATTAGTTTTCATATTTTATTTGCTGAAAACGGAGTGCAGATGTAAAAGTTATTAATTAGTTAAGCTGTACGTATATATTAGTACACAAAGGTTTGAATTTCAAATATATATATATATACAAGTTAGGAATATATTAAATAGGATAAGCATGAAAAGAATATTCCCTTACATTTCAAACTTATGCGTATATATTCACACATAGTAGTGGATAAGAATAAACTAACTAAGGAAAGAAATAAAAGGAATTAATTAAGGGATGATGGAAAAAGTAACATTATGGAGGAATTTTCTCCTAGCGATGACTCAGAAAGGGGTCGACCGCCCCTTTAGGAGGGATTTCGACACCTCTTCTATTGGGTAGCCCAGTGAGGGTTACTTCATACTGGGACTTATTTATAATATATATATCAATTGGACTGTCTAGATTTAATCAAAGTTATTCTAATGGTCCAAACACACTATAACGTCTATAAATATCCCCTTAAACCCTTATTTTAAACCCTATCTCCATTCTCTTTGTTGCCTCCACCTGGCCTTTCTACATTGTTTAAACTTCGGAAAAGAAAACAGGTTCTTCTTCTTTCTTCTTAATCTATTTTCATTTGTCCTTTTCTATTCTACTTATATTTAAATTTAGAATTATTCCCTGATTTAGAATCATACATATAAGAATTCTAATATATATGATTCTTATATTTGAAAGGTTGGAGCTTGTTTGTTCTCGAAGACCAAATCCATACTTTTATCCATTCAATTCTCTTGTTGCTTCTTCTTGTAACTTTGTGAGTGGAATCTAACTAATTTACTCTTTTCCATAATCTGATAGTTATGAATTTGGATTGTTGTGTCTTGAGGGATTTCGAATATGAAAAGAAAATATGATTAAACCCCGCAAATCCTCCATTTATTTTATTCTTCGTAGAGTTGTTCAATCAAGTTATAATTAGGCTTTGGGTTGTTGTAATAGTAAAAGAAGGACATGATTCTTTTGTATGAGTTTCTATATCGTTTAGTTTTTCTACATTGAATTAATTCCTTTTTATTCTATTTTTCATGTGAATTCATATGTTTGGTTTCTAGGTAAAAGATTAAGATTTGGATAGTTGTAAATTCAATAGGTTCAATTCTCTATTGCTTGAAATAGAGCATTTGAACGTATTAATTTCTATATATCTAAATGTTAATGTTTTGCAAATAAAAAAACATCAAAAATGGGAATCTATTCAAAATAGAAGTTATAAACATATATAGTTAACAATATGTTCATCATTTATCGTTATAATACTCAAGGAAAAACCTTGGTTGCAAGTTTGTATGTTATTGTGGATGTTTTCCCCATTTTATTGTTATATGCACACTTTATTATGGATTGGGGAATATGGGAAAATAACTTGTACACCTTATGAATTGGATAGGATTGACATTTCAAATACATGGTAAGGGCATTGATCCCGTTCGTTAAATTATCTCTGTAACATAATCAACGTACAAAAATGTGTATTTATTGCGTTATAAATTCTATTATGTTAGGAATAGAATTCAAATGTCCCCATAGGAATTATATCTTTGTATATGTGTGAGTTAGTGGCTTTATTAATATTAATACACGTAGACACGAGGTTAACCGTTACTTGTAGTAGAAGTCTTCCCGCAACCGACCGGCATATCCAGCATCCACGAGTAAATCTGGTTAGTGTGAGAGGTTTAGGTGCCGTAGGCCATTATAATTTGTATTTTATGATGCGAGGTTGGCCCAACTTGTAGTAGAAGTCTGCCCGAAACCGCCCGACAAATCCAGCGTCTACAAGTGGTAGGCCTATGTGAGATATCTAGTATGCACACGCACGCACACACACACACACACACACACAGATATATATATATATATATAGATATATGTATATGTTGTGTATGCGAAGTAGGACTTCCTAGGAAAAAGGTATTCAGAGGCTAACCTATCTCTTTTTGGGTATTAAGTGGTTAGGACTGGGTTCATTCCTAAGGTTCACTCCTTGTTCATGACCTAAGTCATTGGGTCCGCCCTTGAAAAGTAAATGGTTGTTGGATCCGCCTTTATCCTATAAGGTATTAAATGGTCCTAATAGACAACAACATGTGGGGGAAGGGGGGTAGTTCTCTAAGTATATTCGCTTCTTAGATAGGTGGGGGTAGTCCTGGTATTAAGTAGTCATTACCATTTCTCTCCCTATAAGAGGGTTATCACTTATAATGTGTTAATGTTAGAACGGGGTCTTAAGTGGCATGGGGTCCGCCATTGGGTATTAAGTGACTAGAGAGGTGTCCGTCCTAAAGAAATATGGTATTAAATATGGTATTAAGTGACGAAAGAAGATGTTCACCCTTAATTTAGGGTATTAAGTGACTGTTAAGATGTCTGCCCTATATATTCACCTTGTGTGATTATTGTGAAGACATAACCTGAAAAGTTTACAACTTCCAATTATAAGGAACATCCTTCTTAACTTACTCATGTTTCATTCACCAGAACTTTATGTTTTACCTCCCCCCTCTTAACATTAACAGGATAATAGGTGAGACATGTGATTAGGGATGGAGGATGATCTCCTGGAGGAGGAGCCTCTTGAAGATCTAGTTATTGCGACTATTGCTTATTTACTACTATTGTTATGTAATTGGGATGAATAATAATGATATACCTTGAGGATTGAGACATGTTGTATTTCTGAATTGTGGTTTTTAATAATTGGTACATCTTATATTCATGTTATTATTATTTTTTCCCATCTGCTGTGTGGACTCTGATTTCCATGTTAGATAGCTCTGTGTATTTGTTTAAGTTAATCCTTAGAGGAACCAAAGATCCGTTTAGAGTGGCTTTAAGTTCCAACTGGTCTTTTCTACGTTGGAATTTATGCCCATTCTGGGAGAGTTGTTACATTTGGAATCAGAGAAAAGGTTACCCGATTACGAGGAAATATATGTATGAGAGATGCATTTGTTATTTGAAAAGGGTATTCAAAATTATATATTTATAAGAACTATACCCCAAAACATACGTGACTATACTAGGCAAATTTATCCCTCTTTTTGGGCCTTGACATTGTCGTAGGAACTTTACTAAAGGTTTTTCTTTTTCAGATAGTAGACATGGTCGGCTATTAGCCTGAATAGGGAAGCCAGGCAAGGCCTCGTTACTATCCAGAATGGTTACAACAGTATATTAGGACTATGGAACAATTCCGTGTTGCTAATCCTGCCCCAGTGGAACCAGCCGCTCAACCCGCCGAAGGTGCACTTAATTTCGCTCGCCTTTGTAAAGATTTTATCAATTTAGGAGGAAAGGCCTTTTTGGGGACAGATACCTTTGTGGATGAAAGCTTGGATCTCGGAATGTGAGAGTATTTTTGAGGTTACTCAACGGGAAGATGAACTAAAGCGTAGGGTACCAGCCTGATTCTTGAAAGGGGAGGCTCTGGAGTGGTGAAATCTAGTCTCTCAAGAGAACGTAGGAAGAGTATTTACGTGGAGTAGAGTTTAGGACTCTTTTCGAGAACAAATTCCTAATTAATACAGAGAAGACCCTACAGCTAGAAAAGTTT
Source organism: Allium sativum (assembly GCA_030737875.1). Classification (NCBI taxonomy): domain Eukaryota; kingdom Viridiplantae; phylum Streptophyta; class Magnoliopsida; order Asparagales; family Amaryllidaceae; genus Allium; species Allium sativum. Next base: position 668,416,974 of record CM060909.1, on the reverse strand, counting down.
ATCCATCTAAAGCAAGGAGAAATGGAGGTGAAGGAGTATGTGGCAAAATTTATTGAGTAGTTTAACTTTGGCAGTGGGTTGGTAGATATCCTAACAGATAATGCCCTTAGGTTTGTGGATGGGTTGAATTCGCCGATAAAGGAGATGCTTTTGGCACAAGTTAATTTAAGAGGTACATTTGAGACTTTGGTTGAGGCAGCCATCTTATATTTTTTTTGAAAACATTAAAGAAGTTAAGACAACTAATAAACGAAAGTACTTCTGGTGTGGGAAGAATAAGAAAAAGAATTTCTAGCTTAAGAAGAAGAAATGTGGTAAATTCAAGAAGGAAGCTAAGGCTTTTTCTAGGTGTCATAGGAAAGGGCACGAAGTGAAGGATTGTAGAGTAAAATTGGTGAAGACAGAGTTTAAGGGGAAATGCTTCAACTGCCACGAAGATGGACACCTAACAAAGAACTACCCAAAACCAAGGATGGTACAAGGAGGCTATAACTATGCACCAGAAGTTGCGCCAATTCGTAGTTAGCCCCTTTGGGATCAGAGACAGCCCGCACTGGAAGGTATAATTTCTATTCTAGGGAATTCTTTCCGTACCCTATTTGATTCGGGAGCCACCCATTCATTTTATAGGATGGTTATATACTCTTTGAAACTTTCCTTATCCTTTGCTAACCATCCGATAGAGGTGTCCAACCATATCGAAGAGGTTTCTGTTGTTTGTAAAGACCTAGTGTTATACAAAGGTGATGTCGACTTCTTTTGCAATGTGCATGTACTTGATTTTGAGGGGTATGGTCTTATCTTGGTATGGATTGGATATCATTTTATGGGGTCGTCCTCAACTACGATAGGAGAATAGTTTGTTTGACAAGCCGTGGAGGCCGCAACATAAAGATTCTGTATAGGACAAGCAATAGGAATTCGACCTTATTTTCTCTATCTCTATATTTTGAAGAACCTTCCTCGGTACCAATTGTATGTGAGTTCCCGGACGTTTTTAAGGAAGTTGTAGTACTCCCACCCCCACCGAGAGATATCTTTTAGAATATACCTCGAAAATGATGCGAGTCCAATAGCATTTCCCTTGAGGTACATGACTCCTATGGAAAGGAGAGAGTTAGACAAGAAAATCTCGAAATTATTGCAGAAAGGATTCATTCGTAGGTATACCTCAGAGTACGGTTCCCCAGTAGTATTTGCTATGACGTAGGATGGATCTTTAAGGTTATGTGTTGACCATCGGGAACTTAATAAGATGACCAAAAAGAATAGGTATCCCTTTCCTAGAATCGACATCTTTTTTATCATTTGGGAGGAGCCTATATATTTTCCCAATTAGACTTGGCTACAAGATTTCACCAATTAAGGATCTCAAAAGAGAGTAAGCCCAAGATGGCATTTAGGACGCCAGATGGACTATTCGAGTGGGAGGTCATGCCTTTTGGATTGACAAATTACCCCGCTTTCTTTATAGACCTGATGAATAGGGTATTTTAGGGAATACTTAATAAGATCGGAGTGGTGTTTGTAGATGATATACTTATCTTTTCAAAAGACTATAAGGAGCATGAAGATAACTTGAGAAGGGTCCTAGGAATCCTAAGAAATAACCATCTTAAAACCAAAATCTTAAAATGCCATTTTTGGAAGAAAGAGGTCAAGTTTCTAGGGTATATTGTCTCTGGGAATGGATTAGCAATAGACCATGTTAAGGTTGAAGCTGTTCAGGGATGGAAGATACCTCGAAATTTGACTGAGGTTAGAAGCTTTCTTGGGTTAGAAGGTTATTACAGAAAATTTATCAAGGACTTCACAAAGATTGCTACACTTCTAACCTAACTAACTAAGAAGGATCATAAGTTTGTATGAACTGAGAAGTGTGGGAATGCCTTTGAGAGATTGAAGGAATCTCTCATAAGCGCTTCTATTTTTATTATATCTGATGGAGCATAGATGTTTACTATTTTCAATGATGCATATGTGATAGGGTTAGGAGAAGTCCACATGCAACAGGGTAAAATAGTTGCCTACGCAAGTAGATAACTCATGGATCACGAGAAAAGGTACCATGTCCATGATTTGGAGTTAGCAGCAGTAGTTTTTGCTTTCAAGATGTGGAGGCATTCTTGGGGAGAAGTTTGAGTTATTCACAAATCATAAGTCCCTTAGGTATTTGTTTTGTCAAAAGGATCTGAACCTTCAGCAACAGAGATAGATGTATCTTACATCTTTTGATTTCTCCATTCAGTGTACCTCTGGAAGGGGTAATGTCATGGCCGATTCTTTGAGTCTGAAGCACACCGTCTTTAGTGCAATCACCGAGTGGAGGCAGTTAGAGTTTCTCTCTAGGTTTAATTTTCAACCACCATATATGGCAGCTCAAGGGTTTCCTTGACCACTAGAGATTAGACCCGTTTTATTGGAAATGATAAAGGATGAGATGAGTTAAGGGAGTTAAAGGAAAAAGTTTTTAGAAGAGGATCTTTCCCTTATTCCAGGAGATATTCTATTGACAATAGTGATAATAGCTTGAGAAGAGATAGTCGGATTTGTGTCCCTAAGAGTTTGGATCTTAGGAAAGATATTCTAGAAGAGTGTGATAGGTCAAGGATGACCATTCACCTAGGAGGTGATAAAATGTTTAAGGACATGAAGAGGAGTTGTAACGACCCAAGGATTTTCGGCCCTGAAAATCGACATAAATACCTTTACCACAACTCATGTCGACCTTCCAACCACCGAAAACACTGGACGCTATTAGAAAGAATTTAGAGGGTGAGATAAGAAAGAAAGAAATATTAGAGTAGTAGAAGAAGAAGAACCAACACAACACAGAGTCTCACATAGCAGCGGAACAAAATATAATACAGAAATAACTTTATTGAGAGCGTTAAGTAAAAATTACAATATCAGAGTACATCACACAACGGGACAGTTTTAATAACCTGTTCCCATATACAACACACAGCGGAATGGTAGCTATATAATATCATACGTCTGAACTCTTCCAACTCATCTCTTTACAACATTCGATAACCTGAACCTGTACATCCCGGGCTAACTCAAGCATTTACAAAACACCGGGTCAGTCTGGTGAACCAGAGTGAGAAAACTCACAAAGTTTGAGGGTATCACACAACCTGATTTTAAAGTTAAAATCTTTCAAAGAAAAATATAATCGTAAGACCAAATCAACACATAAATACGGACGGTTTTTACTTACGATAACCCAAAATATTTTGAAACCAATATCTTGTTTGATATTATAATAATGTCTAAATACAAATAAATACCAATCTAGCGGAACGCTTGCATCTCACGTTCCACATATATCATACAAACAAAACTGTGGGCGCTTATTGAAGATTGGATTCCGACTATGACAAGGTATGGGACCATCTGCCGATAGTGTATCTCTAGAGGCGAATACAATGGGTTTAACAAGAACGTCTTGCAACCCGGCCCTCACATGACCGATCACTCATTTCGCTTGAGTGTATCGAATGTATATCACCAACGGTTGGGCTCAAACCACTGTTTCCCGAAAAGGGACAACATCGAATATAGATTAAAGAAGCAAAAGGATTTTCTCTAGATAGGTGATTATACACCCTAATGGGAGCGACCCACATAGCCATGCTACCTGCCTGATTTTTGTCATTTCCCGGATATGAGGCTTGAGGTTTGAATTTCCTTTTGGAATATTTGATCACCATTCACTTTGAATGCCACATCGTCAAATCCGCCAGATATCACTAATTGACGTCCACAAAAATACTCTGGTCGTTAAGCTAAGAGAAGTGCCCTTCTCCATCACTAACATAAATATGTTTGTAAAAATCAACGTACGTGATCCCTTTGGAAATACTCTGTCAGGCATTCGTACATACAAGTCACCCAGGAACAGGATGAACCGAAGGTACTCTCCTACTGCATCCAATATAGGAATCACCCCATGGATCAGTAGCGAGAAGTCCTTGCAACCCGTAGATTTCAACCATGACAGAACCACAGTACCTCTCTAGCTGCATACCAGAGATTATTAGCAGTTCTTCCGTTTACGAAATTCTACGGCCTTCAATGCTCCATCTCGATCATCTTCTGCTATCTTCACGTATTTGTTGGTTGGAATGGTTTTCGAATATAAACTCGATACCGGTCTTTCCGTACCAACAATCGTATTGGACAGATTTGATAGTCGGTAATTTAACTATCAAAATAAATTGTGTTTTCAATCATGACAATCCAATGAGTTCACTGGTTCTGTATTCAGCATAACTTGGCCTTTTAATTAAACAAATGTACATTTAAAACTCTTATATATTTCGATATTACAAATATAATTTCTCGCTTCTTTATTTATCATAAGATTACACTTTAACCAAATTCATTTTAATACTTAGTAAAATCCTATATCATCCCAGTTCTCCATATTTTTCCCTCGAAACAACTCGTAAACAACATTACGAAATATCTTTTATTTATTACTTAACAGTACCCAGTTCTTATTCCTGTTGGATAAAACCCAACCTTTACATTATTATTTCACCAATAGAAATAAATTATCACTAATCCCTTTTTCCATTACAACTAATATCATCCTTAGATAGTCCTGATGTCGTTCAAGTTGGGGTATTTTAATTACCTCTCAGACCTTAATCAACAACATTCATATCTAAAGATAGATACGTGTTGTAATATAAAACCAATATCTCATCTAATCTCCACCCAACTTTCATTTAACTATTTTGTTTAAAAGTACGGTTTCATAAACCTTCTTTCCTTTTGAAAATCTCTTTCTCGAATATACCATTAGTTCTTAATTCACTAATTAAGAAATCTTCTTCCTAAAACATCACTTTCAACTCTGCTTCTTTAACCAAACTCATTTTATAATTCGAATTTGGTTACAAAATCTCATGATCCGCTTCCTTTACCAAATTCACTTTTACTAATCCATTTTCAAACCCATTCGACAATTCCTACTTTGAAATCCCCTCCCTTTTTACTTAATCCATTATTAAGTAACTTTAATGTACAATTAACACTTTTACACGTTAAATCTCATTTACATAACCCTGGTTTATTATAAATCTTTTTTTTATCTAAATTTCTTTTCACTTAACTCAAATAATTAAGTAACATTCATTTTTAATCTATTATCTTCGCTTAAAATCCCGTTTTATAACTTGTTATACAAATTCGGGCTTTAAATATAAAACCTGTTCGTAATTACCTTTCACCATTCAATTGGATTCCCTTTCAATTTCGAGTACTTTTTAAATGAATCTCAATTAAAAAGTATTTCTCTAAATTATTAAAATAATAATTTACTTTGGTCATTAACTACCTTTGTAGTTAATTCCTTTATTCACTAAAATGAATATTAAATTTCCCTTTTTAAATCTTATTAAAATTAAAACAATACCATTCGATTTATTCCTCATTCTCGTACTTATGAATTTGATTAACATCAGAGTTGACTTTATAAAATTATTTAATAATAAATCAAATTTTAAATAAAACATTTATTTATTTTCTCTTTTTACAAACTTTTATTTAAAATAATATGTTTCAAAATCTATTTCCAGTTATAAAATAAAATTTTTAACTTCATCCCTGTCGATTTGCCTGACGGTAAATCAACCTCTATAAAGCGGTTGATTTTATAGGCCATATGTTGCCAAATACTCAACCAATACCACCCATTGGTTTAAACTACACAGATGTTGAAATTTCAGTCAACAACCAATACTCAAATCAATCACCCCATCAGATTAGTTCATATATGAAAATATGAAAACAAATCAAATACAATTTAACTGATAATTTTGATAATAATAAATAATGACCATTTAACATCAGCGAATAAACAAACAATCCAACCAGTTTAAAAAATTCAAACCATTAAACATGTTTATTTTATAAGCGTGACCAACAAGGTAAGTTACCTTCATTGGGTCCAATCGTTAAAAATAACGATTAAGTATTTTACTGAAATTAAACGACAGTTTAATTTCATCAGTTCAATCAACCAATCATTATATAACTAGAAAACAGTCAACCATCAGCAAGCAGAGCACACAAAACAAAACCCAATTTATATAAAATATATATGGGAAAACTGAGTGAGTTTAACTCACCTGGATTTGAATTCGTTGATAAACAGTCTGTTTTAGTCAAATTAAACTAACGTTTCATTTGACTAAAATTTCCAGTTGTATCTGATCCTGACTTACCCTGCTCCATCTCGGAGATCTCGTCTCTACGGTCCCAACAAGAGTGACCGTTCTTAGATCTAATAACGTATGAGCGATAAATCTCATTAACAAGTTTTATAAAATAATTAAATTATATAAACTTGGATTGTTTAAATTAAAATGGGCCTTTACCTTAACCATTCAGCCCAAATGCCCAACCCGCTTTCCCCCCTTCAAAACCCTATTATCGGATCCCTATTCTTACTCCATCCGTCCGCCGCCTCAAAAATTCTTCAATGGCCGATAAAAAACCCTGTGCCCCCCTTCTGTCTCCAGCAGAATCGCCAATAGCTGCGTCACCACCCCCCTTCTATGCCATCACTCTTCTTCGATCAGCCTATCCCCGATCGATCCGCCATCAAAAAGCGTTCCGGCACAACAAAGCTCGCGTCCAGGCAAAACAAAGCTCGCCATCTCCCACACTTAGTCTGTCGTCAGCCCATCCATCAAAAAGCGTTCAGAAAGGAGTGCGTGGATCCATAGTTTCAGATAAGTATTTCAACCGATTTTTAATTGCAAATATTATTTCTGTTTTGATTTTTAAGTGGTTCGGATTTTGTTTTTCTGATCTGGTTGCTCTGAATTTCACTCTGGAACCCTAGAACACAAATGCATATATATATATATATATATATATATATATATATATATACACACACTTGCGGATGACCAGATAAAATTGATATCAAAATCGATCTGTAATTTCATAGGCTTAGGGCTTAGTTGCTAGTTCTTAGGTGCTGTATTGTTCTGTCATTCATGTGATCGAACTGTGATCCCTGTGATAGAGACTTGATAGCTGCGTGATACTTTGCAGTTGGTTTTGAATAGTTTTGTGTTCGAATTTCAGTACAGTTGGTTTGTTAGAACGAGACATTGATCGAGCTGTTATTGTGAGTCTATGAGTTGTAATTTCAATCAAATATTTGAACTGCAAGTTGTAGATTTTCTTCCCTTTTTAAATATATGTCAATAGTGAATGCACATGAAAATTTCAGTATAAATTAATATATATATATATATATCTGTTCAAATCTGCAATAGATTTTCTGGTGTCATATGTACATGGTTTTGATTTCTCTTAGTTGTTCTTATGTTTTTATATTCATAGCTGTTCTTGTACTTTGATGTATAAATATATTCATATAATTTTCCTTCTTCTTTACCTGTTCTTGTACTATTTCTTAGTTGTTTAGCTAGCTGTTTATCATCTGTATGAACTTGATGTATCAAGATACATATCTTTTTTTTTTCATGAGTACTTTCAAATTTGGTTGGGTTATAGCAAGCTAATTTTCCAGTCGTGAACAATTGAACATCCATCAAATTCCTTTCCATTTACATCATGTTGCCTGGTCATTCAAACAATTGCAAATTCGACAAAATCTTTGGGATCTGTTTTTCCCTATATGAAATTTCCTTCAAATCCTTTGGATTTGAAGTTGCCAGCTGATGCAATATGTCCTTGTTGGTAGAAATGTCTATGGGAAATATTGATTCGTTTTGCACACTTTATTTTCTTTGTGGACAGTTATGCACATGCTATGAATAAAAACAGCCTACCCTGTTTCCTACCCTGTTTCTACCATGTTCACATCTGTTCTTGGCTGTTCAATTATAATTAGCTGTTCATTTATTTTTCCTGTATCTCTTTTCTATTTCATGATCTTTTTTTATCTTCATTTCAGGTCAAAGCATATGGAAACAAATCTGGTTTATTTTTCTTGGATGCGATAGGACATGCAGCACAAAATATTTGGATAAACTATTACATAAATTTTGTTTATGTATTGTACAGTCGAAAGTGTGTGTGATTTCTTAGTGGTTTGCACTTGTACAAACAATATTATTTGAATATATGTGTAGTTTTCTTCTTTGTATTGATCATTTGTTTTTCTTCCAGTTTTGTTTTCATACATTATATGCCCCGTTTTTGGTTTCATATGTACGCGCTTTCATGTCCATGTAACATTTACTTGTTTTGTTGACAAAAAGATTATGTATGCGGGTTTCATTCAAAAGAGAACATTATGGGTGTGTGTGTATAATATACAAGCTTTAAGTTGGTTATAATATCGATACTATACAAATTAAGTTCGAACAACTAATTTTAATGATAATAAATAAACATCATCATGTCTACAAAAATAATGGTTTCGATTTAGTATATAATTCAAAACTTAACATTAAAATTTTGGTTTTAAATAATATTCTATTTACAAAAAATCCTTTAATATTTATAAATAAATCATTATAAATTTAAAAATGATTCTATAACGATTATTTTAAAATTTGATTTAGGCATAACTAACAATTTATAAAACGAAATATGGATTTTTCTCTTCCATATGAAAATTATCATCAATATGGTTTCGACGTTTCCCGTTTCACAGAATTCTGACTTATATCTGACCCTGTATATTTAATTGAAGTTGAAAATTAAATATTACGAACTGCAGCATCATTTAGCTCGATTTATAATATATATATTTATAACGTTCAACTTCGTTTTTAATAACGAATTAAATATTAAATTCCATTAATATACCAAATAAAATATTTAAAATAATAAATAAAATATTTGGCTACCAAAACTACGGGACGTTACAGGAGTTTCTATTGGGAAAGGATGAAGAGAGACGTGGCAGAGTTTGTTTCTAGATGCCAAATCTGCCAAAAAGTAAAGGTGGAATAGGGGAAGCATGGAGGACTTTTGCTACTGTTAGAGGTTCCCACACGGAAATGGGAGCACATTTTTATGTATTTTATTGATTGGCTTCCTATGAGTAAGAAAGGGAATGAGGCCATTTGGGTGATAGTTGACCAATTAACAAACGGTGCCCGTTTTATTCCCATTAAGAAGGACATGACCATCGCCTTGTCAGCCCAATTGTATGTTAAGGAAATTATTAGGCTACATGAAATTCCAACTACTATTGTGAGTGATAGAGATCCATTATTTGCTAGCAAATTCTGGAAGAGTCTTCAAGAAGCATTAGGAACGACCCTAAGTTTAAGCACAACCTATCATCTGCAGACAGATGGCCAAACAGAAAGAGTTAATAAAGGTTTGAAAGATTTGCTCAGAGCTTGCATAGTCGACTTTGGAGGACCACGTAAACAACCTTACCTTTAGTCGGGTTTTATTATAATAATAGTTACCAAGCGACGATTGGTATGGCCCCTTTCGAAGCTTTGTATGGGCGGCTATGCAAATGGCTAAATTGTTGGTGGGGAACTACCAATAAGGTTTTACTCGGACCTGACCATATCCGTGAGTCCAAGGGTATTATCGCTTTGATTCGGCAGAGAATGAAGGCTGCCCAAGACCGACAAAAGTCACATGTTGATAGGAGGAGAGAATTGGAATTTGGTGCCGAAGATTTGGTATTTGTTAAGGTTTCTCCTCTCGAAAAGACCGTTCGATTTGGAAAGACTGGGAAGTTATCTCCCAAATTTATTGGGCATTTTAAGATTTTGGATAGGATTGGGAAGATGGCTTACCAAGTGGATCTTCTTGAGCATTTGTCGGGAGTCCACAACGTTTCTCATGTTTCCAAATCTTCGCAAATGCCTTCATACTTCAGTCGAAAGACTCGAGCTTGATGATATTGAGGACATAGCAAGCCTTAAGTTGGAGCTTAGGGTACCCCGTGCCACCACAAGGATCATGGAGCACGAAATCAGATGAATCCATAAGAATTCTATTCGACTTGTCCGAGTTCAATGGGGAGATAGCCCCACGGCGAGCACATGGGAGACTAAGGAGAAGATGAGACTTACTCATCCATAACTTTTCTTAGTGTAATTTTTTACCCTAATTTACCCTTTTTGGTTGCATCATGGTTTCTAGATTGGATGGTAGGTTATTGATGCGACACAAATGCACTATGCACTAATATAGAATTAAATGCATGTTAGGGTGTTTTGCATACATATTGCATCACTTACTACACTTACACACTAGGACCAAGCTCATTATAGCAAGTCTGCAGTTCATAATCACTATGACTTATGTATGTTTTTAAAATAACTTGGGTGTGCAACATGGTTGTCTAGAGCGAGTTGTGTTATTTTCTCCTTTAAAACATTTTAGGACAAAATCTCTAATAAGGAGGAGAAGGAGGAGGGATGCCGTAACACCCCATAAAATATACCTAATTTAGAAATAGATTAATCTAATTTAAAAATAAAAAGTAATAATTAATAATATATTAAAAGGCTGAAAATGGAATTTTGGACAATTAAGAATTAGGCTACAAAAGTATTGTATTTGCGTTCATGGTGAGATTACGATCCGTTTTCATATTTCATTTGCTGAAAACGGAGTCTATATGTAAAAATTATTAATTAATTAAGTTATACGTATATATTAATGCACAAAGGTTTGAATTTCATATATATATACACACACGCACAAGTTGGGAATATACTAAATAGGTTAAACATGAAAAGAATATTCCTTTTCATTTCAGATTTATGTATATATATTCACACAAAATAGGGGATAGAAATAAATTAGCTAAGGAAAGAAATAAAAGGAATTAATTTAGTAATGACAAAAAAAGTAATGTTCTAGAGGAATTTCCTCCTAGCCACACCCTAGAAGGGGGGTCGACTGCCCCTCTAGGAGGGGTGTCGATCGCCAGGTCGACCACTATCCTAGGGAGGGTGTCGACCTCCCTTCTACTAGATAACCTAGTGAGGGTTGTTTTATGTAGAGACTTATTTATAATATATTTATCAATTGAATTGTCTAGATTTAATCAAATTAATCTCACGGTTCAAACACATGATGACAACTATAAATAGCCCCTTAAACCTTCATTCTAAGCCCTATCTCCATTCTCTTCGCTGCCTCCGCCTGGCCTTTTTGCCATTGTTAAATCTACAGAAAATAAAATAGGTTCTTCTTATTTCTTCTTAATCTATTTTTGTTTTCCTATTCTATTCTATTTAGATTTAAATTTAGAATTATTCCGGGATTTAGAATCATACATATAAGAATTCCAATATATGTGATTCTTATATTTGAATTTTATGCAATCCAAATTCAGTTGCGAAGTTGCCCACAAATAGATGATCTACGACGAACAAGAAAATCGATAAACGCATGAGTATTAGTAAAAGCAGATTTAACTACTTGATAGAATGACTTCATGCAAAATTTAAAAGATTTATTGAGACATAATTCAAAGTAGTATGTCTAAATTACTATTTATTCATTCATCAAGTTGCGTGGTTTAGAAATAGAAGTAGACATAATTTAAGGAACACAACTTGTGGCTATCCCTTTTCTGGTTGCTAACCTAGCTTACATTTGTATTTACATAGAAATGATAATTCATGCGGGTTTGTTAATAGAATGTGTTTGTAAACTGTAACATCCCACTTCCGTTAATGTCACTTTTTAACAGAATGCACTAAGTTCCGTGGAGCGTTTTGGTAAATAGAAACATCACAAGATAGATATAAATAACAGCTGAATTTAAACTTTATTCTTTAAACAGAAAACATCATAGCCCAAAATCCAGGTTCATCATAAGTCTGAAATACAGAAAACTCATTACATCAAATTAAAATATATGCCTTGTACAAAAATCATCAGAGTACAGTAATATAAAATCAAAGTCCCCAAAAATAGCCATAGCAAGATAGACAGGTAATTAAAGCGGTACATCTAAGCAGATCCAAGCAGAAATAGAAGAAAGAATCCTAATCAAGACTGAGTATTCCTACCCTGAGAACATGGGGGAAAAGGAAGAGAAAGAAAAGGAAATAAAACGGGTTAGACGTAAAGTCTGGTGAGTCCAGTTACTTTTAGCATATAAATAAGTAAAAACATCATGATAGGCATATAAACTGGATGAGAGAGATAACAACATCATAAGACATGTATAACAAAATGAGCAGGACAAGCAGAATAAACAGAATAGAATTGGTTACGCTTATCAAATACTATTCTCTACACCAATACTAGTATAACTGAAACAGAATGATCCCAATAGAAACAGAATGGTAGACTTAGGCATGCTTCTAGTAACAGGTTTTACCACCAACAATAATAACAGGCAACCCAACAGATAAACGGGTGTTACCTGAAGCGATAACAACGGGCTCCTAAACAAGCAGAACTAGATGTACCGTAATTACTACCCCAATCGATCGGCTCGCTATCTCGTAGATAGCCTGTGTTGGCCCCACAGTAGGATGTACCACTTCCTAATGTGGGAACCCCTTTTTTTGATAGACACAACCGTATCTACTAATGTCAAAACGTCTCAATTTCCCGAGCAATCCAGACCCATGCACACTCCGTTGGAATGCACCGTCAACACCTCCATCCATATAAACCTCTTATAATCAGCTCAGTAAGCATTCCCCTGACCCCCACCTAGTTTGGGGTCCCCTTATGATACCTGTATGGGTTACTAACTGATACGGGTCCCACACCATAAATGATACAAGCCACCCCCTAGGCTTGTATCCCCAACTACTAGGACTTTGACAGGTTATGCTTAACATTTTAACAATCCCGCATAATCCTAACATATAAAACAGGTTAAGTTTGTCGGGTTCGTATAACCCCTCATTGATTCAAACAAGTTTACTTAACCCTTAAACAATTTGACAGGTTCATGTAACACCCACAAATTTAAAATGGTTAAGTATTACAAGTTAATAGGTTAATATCATTTCCCCTTCATGCAATGTTAATGCACCAAGCCTCTTACATTAAGCCGACCACTTGTGGATACTGGATATACTGTGCAATTCCGGGCAGTCTTTTATCACAAGTTTAGACTTAAACATTTGTCTTAGCACCGTTACGTTTACATTTATGCACTAGACCCCTCACATTAGATTATCCACTTGTGGATGCTGGATTTGCCGGGCAGTTCCGGGCATGTTTCTACCACAAGTGTAATCTAACCTCATGTCTAAGTGCGGTTACAGTTTCTATTTACTGTAAATTTAGGCATATTCGTTCTTAAACAATTATTCATGTTTATCATAGCTTTGTCATTCCCCTTCCCTTAAGTCACAAATCATCATGTATGATATACCTCAAATAAAATCTTAGGTCGCGATATTGGTTATGCCCCCAAATCCCAGTCATGTTTTACAATACAAATTATGCCTCAATTTATCATTCCCAACCATTCCCAATTTCGTTCATTCGCATATTTCAGCGATAGGCCTAGGCTTGAAGGTATCCTGTCTATAAAAATAAAAAGGGAAGGAGGGAGAGAAGAGAAAAAATAGGCATAATAACAAAACAAGCATATGATGACAGAAATAGGCATAGTGACAGGATAGGCATATGATAATATAAATTGGCATAATAATAGAATAAGCATATGATAACAGAAATGGGCATAATGAAGATAGGCATGAAAGGACAGGACAGTAGGTTAGGTGTACTAGTAAGGGCAGATCTGTTTAGTTATTGTTCTGGTTATTAACAGGCATATGTTTAGATCCAACTTACAAAAATGTCTAGATTACTTATTAAATGTTTATATCTAAAAATAACATGAACTCACAGGAACTGCATCTAAAGTACTGAGAAAAGAGTGTTGATATTGTAGCAGGGATTCTTGTATACGCATAAATCGTTGTTGTAGAAGAATAGGCTAATTCATTCTGAGTTGGGGTAGCATCTCGTTGTCTCCATTGTTTTGGGCGAATAAAACAATAGAACTGAGGTCCTATTTATAGCCTCAAGCTAACGAATTAGGTTAAGAAACGTGTCCAGGTTCAAAAAAGGATCGGCCCCAGATCTGGGTGGGGTCGACCCCGGGGTCAACCCTAGGGTCGACACCCCTATGTGTGGGCTGACCCTAGGGTCAACCCCTATAGGCATGGGTTGACCCCTAATGGGTCGATTTCCCATGTTCATCCCCGCCTTGTGTTTTGAATTATTTTGAATATTTCTGGAATGGTTTGTTTATATATAATTCTCTTATATGTATATAAACTTCAAACCTTATTAACTTCTTCATACGATGTCCGTTTTACGCAAACTCAAAGCCTATTCTAAGCAGAATTCCGAGACGAACGCAATGGTACAGCCCATTTTACTTAATTCCCATTGTATAATTAAGTATTCTTTAGTTTATTATTATTGTATTCTTTAAATTTACGGGGTTTTACATTCTCCTCTACTTAAAGGATTTCTTCCTCGAGATCTCTAAGTTAAGAAGAATGCATATCCTAGCATCCATCATCTATCTACTCATCCACCAATCACAGGCGTCCATTGTCCTTAAAAGATTTCTAATGCTTATATTATTAACATATGCAAAGGTGTGTGTATATGTCTCTATACTAATGCGAAAGATCAAGCGGCCTACTGATTCAGTTGACCTCCTTAATGTAATGTGTGTTAGTGCCACGAATCCGACATGTATGCAAATAGTCCTAGTATATCATGTAAATGCAATATGCATGCACAATAATCCATCAAAATGCAACATCCATATGATGATACACCCATTTCCATCCATAAAATTAGAAAAATATGCACATGTATCCATATGCAGTATGAGAGTGGTTGAGCCGATCTAGTGTCTAATGTGTGTGTGTATGCATCCACGAGCAACCACTAACAAACACTGGCATCAATCAAACATAGCATGTCTCAAACACCTTTTTACATCCATTGGTTCCCTACCTAAAATCGAAGATTCGATCGATAGGATACACTTAATGATAGAAATTAGTACGAATAAAAGCTTTGGAAAAATAAGTTAAGAACATACCCTTGAAAAAAAAAGGGTACGAATAGCAAATCTTGTCTTCAGTCTCCCAAGTTGCATTCTCGGGGTCTTCTCCCTATTGAACTTTCATCAACTTGACCTCTCGGTTGCGTAGCTTCTTAACCTCTGATCCAAGAATATGGGTAGGAACTCGTCTAACTGTCGCCTCTCATTTCACCTCTACTTCCTCAAGCGTACTGGGCTCAACTACCTATGTTGTATCGTGTAGACATTTCCGCAAAGAGGAACATGGAAAACATCATGAACACCCGCTAATCTCTCTAGTAGCTTCACCCTATAGGCCATTTGGCCAATCATTTCTGTAACACCCCGAATTTCAATTAACACCAATGGTTAGTAATTAAAGTATAATTAATCTCAGATGTGAGAATCAGGGGAAACGGGCTGCGTCATTGCGTTCGTCTTGGAAAAATACGCGAAATAGAGTCCGAGTTTGCGTAAAACGGGTACCGTATGAAAGAGATATGGACGAACGAAGTTAGACAGAAAAACCCGAAACAGGCCAGAAATGCACTGGCGCACTTGTGAAGTGCGCCAGTACAAAAATACACTGGCGCACTTGGGAAGTGCGCCCATGTCGGGACAGGAAACCTGCACAGTTTCTAGAGAGTTCTGTGGTTGGGTGCACCAATTTGGGGTTTGGGCTTGGTCTTAGGGCTGGTTTCTGGAAGGTTCCGAAATCTAAGGGTCCTAATCTAATTTAGGGTTAATCTAAGGGCCTAAAACACTCACCTAATCTATAAATACACCCTAAACCTGCCCTAATCCATACTAAAAATAGAATTGAGGGCTACATGCCGCCAAATTAAATCTTAGAAGGAGCCTCCACTAATTTATGAAGAGGGTTGCAAGCTAATCACTCTCTAATCAACCTCTAATTCATTCTAAGCATCTTAATCTTCTTCATTTGGAGTGCAAATTGGCTAGTAGTGAGTTTCTATCACTCTAATGATCAATTGCTAAACTAAGTAGATGAGATATGATGAGATCATATGGTTTTATTTGTGGATTAATGGGTTTTAAGTCATATGACATGATGTTAGTTTGCTAATGTATGTGGGTTATGCAAGTTTTGTGCTTTGTGATCATATGTTAATATGCAAGTTACATGTATGATAATATGCAAGTTACATGTATGATAATTATGCAAGTATGTAACATGTTATGTAAGTTCATATGCAAGTTTATGAGTTCATATGCAAGTATGTAACATGTTATGCAAGTTCATATGCAAGTTATGTGACATATTATGCAAGTTCATATGCAAGTCATGTATTTGTTAATATGTAAGTTTATGTAACATGTTATGCAAGTTAATATGCAAGTTATGTGACATGTTATACAAGTTAATATGCAAGTTATGTGACATGTTATACAAGATTATATGCAAGTTATGTGACATGTTATGCAAGTTCATATGCAAGTTATGTGACATATTATGCAAGTTCATATGCAAGTCATGTATTTGTTAATATGTAAGTTTATGTAACATGTTATGCAAGTTAATATGCAAGTTATGTGACATGTTATACAAGTTAATATGCAAGTTATGTGACATGTTATACAAGATTATATGCAAGTTATGTGACATGTTATGCAAGTTCATATGCAAGTTATGTGTTTGTTAATATGCAAGATGGCACCTTTGAAACATGTTCATACATATGCAAGTTGACACCTTTTATATGTGTTATGTCATGAGAACGAAATTACGTGGGAACGATGGGGTTAATTAAATGCGTATGTTAATAAGATTGTGTGAAATTAATATAATTATGCATAACATAAAATAAATGAACATAGTACGGGAATTTGCCTATTAAGTTAGGTGTACCCATACTATGTGTTGGGAATTTGCCTATTAAGTTAGGTGTACCCACACTTTGGAGTTGGGAATTTGCCTATTAAGTTAGGTGCACCCATATTCCTAAAATAAACATGATAATTAACACAAATTATGGGAGTAATTAATCGATTAAGACACGAGGTTGGACCCGTTTGTAGTGTAAGACTGCCCGGAGTTTACCGGCTTAACCAGGCATCTACAAATGACGGTCCAATGTGAGGGGTCTTAATCATAAATTAAATACGTAACAAGGGTAAATGACACGAGGTTGGACCCGTTTGTAGTGTAAGACTACCCGGAGTTTACCGGCTTAACCAGGCATCTACAAATGACGGTCCAATGTGAGGGGTCCTTTACACGATTACGGTGTTAATCAATTAAGAAACACTTAACCAGATAAGCATGTAGTGGGGCATGGGGGTTAAGTGGGTACCTTGGGTGGTATGTGGAAATTGCTAGTGGTTGCCAATAGAAAATATGATAAAATACTTAACCAAGATGAAACATGTAATTAAACATGATTAAAGAGTTAAGTGGGAAACACTAGTGTGTGGGCCAAGCTTAGGGGGATGGCTTGTGCTAGGGGCCCATTTCAACCAGTAACCCATACGTATCTTAGTGGGCTCGACCCATGTCGAGGACGGGACACGCATACTGGGCTTGACTATAAGAGGCCAAAATGGGTTAGTGGTGGCAACGCATGACCAACGGGTTTCATATGCGTGTGTGGACCCGGGCTGGTAAATAAGACGTTGTTGCATCGTGTAGATATAAGCCGTGCACTGTTAGTTTTATCAGGTTGCCTCGTTGGGGAATGTTACACCCCACGGTGGGGCCAGCACGGGTATCTACGTTAGGGAGCCGATCGAATGGGGAGTAGTGTGTACACCTAGTGGATTGTAGGGCTCCGTGGCGTCTACTTAGTCACCTAGGGGTACGCGAGAACTATTAAGTTAATTGTATAAGTCCATGGGTGGGATCAACCTTTAAGTTAGGAATGACTGGTGTGGTGCAGTTTAGTAATTTACCTTTGGAAGGGTAGATGCGTCTTTATCTTTTATCTTAGTTTTGTTGACTGCATAGTGTAGCCATTCATCCCCATTAGTTACCATATATCAGTTTATGTCTTCTCTGGTTACTTTAACGATTGTATTGTTAAAGTTATAGGACTCGCTCAGACTTATGTATGACCCCGTTGTTTTTATCTTTTTTTCCAACCCTCAGGTCCTACGGTGGATCCTAGCAGTAGTGGAGCTTGATCGGATTGCTGTTCCAGTCTTTAGGAGCTTGGATAGATGTAAAGCTCCAGTTACCCAGTTATCTTTTCTTTTGTCATGGCTATTGTATGAGAGTGGGATTATGTACTTCTTTATTTTGACGGATATTGTACTTGACTTTTATTGTGGTTTTATGATGTAACCAGACATGTTTTACTTCCGCTGTTATGAGATGATGTTTTAAATTTCAAGTACTATTTATATCTGTCTTGTTGTAATTTTTCTGTTCTATATTCACTAAAATACTCCACCGATGCTATGGCATTCCCTTAGTGAGTGACCATAGCGAGAGTGGGGTGTTACACGTGGTATCAGAGCTGAAGGTTACCGGAACAGATAAATTTTTGAAAAAAAATACTTTTTTTTAGAAAATAGTAAAGGTATTATTTTTGGAAAAAGTATTTTCAAAAACATGTCTTTTAAGAGAAAAGTTTTTGAAAAAGAAAAGCATAATCCCCAAAAGCCATATCTTTATCTTTCGGAATCTCCTTTTTTGAATCTTTCCTCTTTCGTTTCAGCATGGCTGAAGATCTTAACATCCCGGAGGGCTTAGTTATACCACTATGGTATAGGAGGTTACAAGAGGCTAGGGCCGCGGCTGCGGGTCCAGCCAATGCTACTACACCAGAGGCAACCGCTCCTCCTCCTCAGCCTAGAGTGGATAATTTTGCTAAGATTTGCAAGGAGTTCAAGGCTATAGGAGGAAAACCTTTTCTAGGTTCAGAGACTTTCGTAGAGGCTAGAGATTGGCTTAAGGAAGTGGAAGAGTTGCTAGATATCTTTGAAGTGGAAGAGGGAAAGAAAGTCAAGTTGGCGGCTTGGTTAATGAAGGGAGAGGCCTCATTCTGGTGGGAGGTCACTAATGGAGAACGCCCTGATGACTCTTGGGCGGATTTCAAGCAAAGGTTTGGGGCTAAGTTTCTCTCAAGGACGGAAGAGAATCTGTTCATGGAGAAGTTCTTGAATTTGAAGCAAGGGAATCTCACGGTGAAAGAATATGTCAACAAATTCAATCAATTAGCAAGGTTTGGCATAGAGTTGGTGAATACACCGGAGAAGAAGGCTTTGAGGTTCGTTAGAGGCTTGAACGAACCATTGCAAGGAATGGCTATGACTTACATTCCTATGGGGGCCACCTTTGAGAAGCTTGTCTACATGGCACTTATGCATGAGGATGATAAGAGTTCTAAGGCACCAGAGAAGAAGGGGGATCAGAAGAAACCGCAACAACAACAACAAGGCAAGGGTGGAAAAGGCAATGGTGACAAGGGGAAGAAGAAGTGCTTCAATTGTGGGACCCCAGGCCACCTCAGCAAGGATTGTCGTAAAAAGAAGAAGACCGGTTGCTTTCATTGTGGTGAAGCATGACATCTTGTGAAGGACTGCCCAAAGAAGGGGCAGAAGACGGGATCTACCTCAGGAGGACAGGTGCAAGCTCTTATGGCACCAACTCAGGCAGGGGGGCAAGTTCAGGCTCTCTCAGTTCCACCGATTCAGCAGAGAGGTAGAAATATTTCCGTTGAAAGTCTGGTTTTTCTGTTTGATCATCCAGTTCGTACTTTGTTTGACTCTGGCGCATCGCATTCTTTTATCTCATCATCGTTAGTTGAGTCACTGCACTTAGACACCAGTCTAGTTGATGATCCCTTGGTTGTTTCAAACCCAATTGGGGGCTCCATATATCTGTCTATGATATGTTTGGGTTTGAAGATTTCTATACTTAGCGTTGAGTTTGGATGTGATGCTTTTGTATTGGGCTTCACGGGCTATGGGTTGATTTTGGGCATGGACTGGTTATCCAGTAATGGTGTCGTTCTTGATTGTGAAAGGAGAGTTGTCAGGCTTATGACCCGCTTGGGTAATACTCTCGATATCTCTTGTAATCCCATGGAATCTGTTTTGCTAAGTTATCTTGAATCGCTCGATGCTTCGGTCGAGAGTTTGCGTTCTGTCAGAGTGGTCCGGGAATATCCGGATGTGTTTGAAGAGGTGAAGGGTTTGCCTCCGAAGCGGGAGATAGATTTCCGAATTTATTTGGTGGATAATGCCAAACCAGTGTATTTGCCAGTGCGCCACATGGCTCCTCGTGAGAGAAGAGAACTTCATAAGCAAGTAGGGGAGTTGCTTGAGAAGGGGTTCATAAGGCGAAGTATATCGGATTGGGGAGCTCCAGTAGTGTTTGCCACGAAGGCGGATGGGTCCCTCAGACTTTGTGTGGATTATAGAGAACTTAATAAGCTCACGAAGAAGAATAGACACCCATTACCGAGGATAAATGATCTCTTTGATCGGTTGGTTGGCGCCTCAGTGTTTTCGTAGATGGACTTAGCTACAGGGTTTCATCAGTTGAGAGTGGCGGAGGACAGTATAGAGAAGACTGCTTTCTGGACTCCGGATGGTTTTTATGAGTGGCTTGTGATGCCATTTGGGTTGACAAACGCCCCTGCATACTTTGTTGATCTGATGAGTAGAGTGTTCAGAGAGTAGCTGAATAAGTTTGTAGTGGTCTTTGTGGATGACATCTTGGTCTTTTCCAAGAGTGAAGAAGAGCATGCCTTACATCTCAGAGAAGTGTTGGAGACTCTTCGAGCACATAGTCTTAAAGCTAAATTCTCTAAATGTCATTTTTGGAGAAGAGAAGTGCGATTCTTAGGGCATGTGGTCTCTAAGGAAGGGATAGTTGTGGATCCCGCAAAGATAGTATCTATCCAGGATTGGAAAGTTCCTAGAAATGCTACCGAAGTAAGAAGTTTCTTGGGGTTGGCAGGATATTATAGGAAGTTCATCAAAGACTTCGCGAAGATATCAGCCCCATTAACCCACATGACGAAGAAGAATCTGGTTTTCTCATGGGACGTAGATTGTGATGATGCTTTCCGACGGTTAAAGAGAGCTTTGACCACCGCTCTAGTTTTAGTGCTTCCAGATGGGAGTAAGCCGTTTGTTGTTTATACCGATGCTTATGGGACAGGATTAGGCGCAGTCTTGATGCAGGAGGGAAGGGTAATAGCCTATGGAGGGAGGCAATTGAGAGTGCATGAGAAGAATTACCCTACCCATGATCTAGAGTTGGCCGCGATTGTTTTCGTACTTAAGTCTTGGCGCCATTATCTTCTTGGTGAGAGATTCGAGTTGTTCACTGACCATAAATCATTGAAGTACTTATTCTCTCAGAAGGGTTTAAACTTAAGACACCAAAGGTGGATGGAGTTCTTAGCATCCTATGATTTCGAGATAGCGTATACCCCTGGCAAGGGTAACGTAGTGGCGGACGCCTTGAGTAGAAAAAGGCTATCTTTGAGTCCATTGTTCATGGAACGGCGAAGCTTGGAGTTTCTTTCTTTGTTCGACTTCAGACCTTCTGTTGACTTTGTACCTGGTTTGTTAACATCCTTGGAGGTTAGACCTACTCTTTTGGGACGGATTGGCGAGGCTCAGCGAGACGACCCACAATTGGTTGAGTTGGTAGAGAAGCTTATAAGGGGGGAGTCGTCCAGCCATTTGGGTAGATACACCATAGATGATAGGGGATGGTTGCATAGAGACGGTAGACTTTGTGTACCGCAAGATGAGGGTTTGAAGAAGGCTATTTTGGATGATGCACATCGTTCAAGAATGACTATCCATCCCGGTGGAGACAAAATGTACCAAGACATGAAGAGAGTTTTCTTCTGGGCTGGTATGAAGAAAGATGTGGCCGAGTATGTGGCTAGATGCTTAGTGTGCCAACAAGTTAAAGCGGAGCAAAGGAAACCCGGTGGGTTGCTACACCCATTGGAAGTTACGCAATGGAAGTGGGATAGTGTCTCGATGGATTTCATCGATGGGTTACCGAGATCGAGGAAGGGCAATACGGGAATTTGGGTTGTGGTAGACAGACTTACCAAGAGTGCCCATTTTATACCCGTGAAGAGTAAGAGGACCGCTCCATGGCTTGCTTCAGTCTATGTTAGAGAGATTGTTAGATTGCATGGCGTATCATCCAGCATTGTGAGTGATCGAGATCCTATCTTCACTAGTGAGTTTTGGAGAAGTTTGCAAGAGGCGGTAGGGACTCAGTTGTGTTTGAGCACCGCATATCATCCTCAGACGGACGGTCAGACCGAGAGGGTGAACCGTATCTTAGAAGATCTCTTGAGGCTTTGTATCTTGGATTTTGGAGGTACATGGGAAGAACATCTTCCTTTGGTGGAGTTCGCATACAATAACAGCTTTCAGTCTAGTATTGGCATGGCACCTTTCGAAGCTCTTTATGGAAGGCCTTGTCGATCTCCTACATGTTGGTGGGAATCTACGGATAAGATCTTGCTTGGGCCAGATATGGTTAGAGAGACTTCAGAGAAGATTGATTTGATTCGAAGAAGGATGAAGGCAGCGCAAGATAGACAGAAATCTTATGCGGATCGGAGAAGGACGGATCTTGAGTTTGAGGTTGGGGACATGGTTTTTGTCAAAGTATCTCCGTTGAGAAATGTTGTTCGCTTTGGGTCCGTTGGGAAGTTAGCACCGAGGTTTGTTGGGCCGTTTCCTATTAAGGAAAGGATTGGACGGATGGCATATAGGGTGGAGTTGCCCAACAGACTTAGTGGTGTTCATGATGTATTCCATGTATCACATTTGAGGAAGTGCTTACATGAGACCGCAGAGGTGGTAGAGCCGAGCTTGCTTAGAGATGTAGAGGTAGAGCGTGATGCGACGATTCGACGAGCTCCTACTCGCATCCTTGGGTCAGAAACTAGGAAGTTGAGGAACAGAGAAGTTCAGCTAGTTAAAGTGCAATGGGGAGATGACGAAAGCAGTGCTACTTGGGAGACGGAAGCGAAGATGCGTTCTTTGTATCCATTTCTTTTTGAGAGTATGTCTTTTAACTTCTCCTTTATCGCTTGTCTAGTACTTATCTTATCTTTAGTATATCCTCTCGCTAGTACCTATGACCTTTAGATAGGGTAAAGCCTATGGTTGAAACATGTGTTTGAAACATGTTATGGTTGATGGATGCATGTGGATGCAATTGTTTGCTAGTGGTTGCTCGTGGATGCATATACACACACATTAGGCACTAGATCGGCTCAGTCACTTCATGTTGCATATCGCATAAATGGATGTGGTAGTTGGATTGATGGATGTATCATGACTGTGTTATCATGTGGATGATGCATTTTTGTGTATGGTTGTGCACGCATATAGAAATTGTATGTGTCAATAGGGTTTCGCATACATATTGGATGCATGGCACTATCATGGTTTGCATTAAGGAGGTCGACTGAATCAGTAGACCGCCTGATTTTGCATTAGTATACAGACATATACACACACTTTCTGCATATGTTCATACATCATTAGAAGTTTCTAAGGATAATGGTTGCTTGTGGTTGATGGTTTAGTAGATGGTTGTTTGGTTGGTAGGATACGTTCTTCTTGACTTAGAGATTTCGAGGACGAAATCCTTTAAGTAGGGGAGAATGTAACACCCCGAATTTCAATTAACACTAATGGTTAGTAATTAAAGTATAATTAATCTCAGATGTGAGAATCAGGGGAAACGGGCTGCGTCATTGCGTTCGTCTTGGAAAAATACGCGAAATAGAGTCCGAGTTTGCGTAAAACGGGTACCGTATGAAAGAGATATGGACGAACGAAGTTAGGCAGAAAAACCCGAAACAGGCCAGAAATGCACTGGCGCACTTGTGAAGTGCGCCAGTACAAAAATACACTGGCGCACTTGGGAAGTGCGCCCATGTCGGGACAGGAAACCTGCACAGTTTCTAGAGAGTTCTGTGGTTGGGTGCACCAGTTTGGGGTTTGGGCTTGGTCTTAGGGCTGGTTTCTGGAAGGTTCCGAAATCTAAGGGTCCTAATCTAATTTAGGGTTAATCTAAGGGCCTAAAACACTCACCTAATCTATAAATACACCCTAAACCTACCCTAATCCATACTAAAAATAGAATTGAGGGCTACATGCCGCCAAATTAAATCTTAGAAGGAGCCTCCACTAATTTATGAAGAGGGTTGCAAGCTAATCACTCTCTAATCAACCTCTAATCCATTCTAAGCATCTTAATCTTCTTCATTTGGAGTGCAAATTGGCTAGTAGTGAGTTTCTATCACTCTAATGATCAATTGCTAAACTAAGTAGATGAGATATGATGAGATCATATGGTTTTATTTGTGGATTAATGGGTTTTAAGTCATATGACATGATGTTAGTTTGCTAATGTATGTGGGTTATGCAAGTTTTGTGCTTTGTGATCATATGTTAATATGCAAGTTACATGTATGATAATATGCAAGTTACATGTATGATAATTATGCAAGTATGTAACATGTTATGTAAGTTCATATGCAAGTTTATGAGTTCATATGCAAGTATGTAACATGTTATGCAAGTTCATATGCAAGTTATGTGACATATTATGCAAGTTCATATGCAAGTCATGTATTTGTTAATATGTAAGTTTATGTAATATGTTATGCAAGTTAATATGCAAGTTATGTGACATGTTATACAAGTTAATATGCAAGTTATGTGACATGTTATACAAGATTATATGCAAGTTATGTGACATGTTATGCAAGTTCATATGCAAGTTATGTGACATATTATGCAAGTTCATATGCAAGTCATGTATTTGTTAATATGTAAGTTTATGTAACATGTTATGCAAGTTAATATGCAAGTTATGTGACATGTTATACAAGTTAATATGCAAGTTATGTGACATGTTATACAAGATTATATGCAAGTTATGTGACATGTTATGCAAGTTCATATGCAAGTTATGTGTTTGTTAATATGCAAGATGGCACCTTTGAAACATGTTCATACATATGCAAGTTGACACCTTTTATATGTGTTATGTCATGAGAACGAAATTACGTGGGAACGATGGGGTTAATTAAATGCATATGTTAATAAGATTGTGTGAAATTAATATAATTATGCATAACATAAAATAAATGAACATAGTACGAGAATTTGCCTATTAAGTTAGGTGTACCCATACTATGTGTTGGGAATTTGCCTATTAAGTTAGGTGTACCCACACTTTGGAGTTGGGAATTTGCCTATTAAGTTAGGTGCACCCATATTCCTAAAATAAACATGATAATTAACACAAATTATGGGAGTAATTAATTGATTAAGACACGAGGTTGGACCCGTTTGTAGTGTAAGACTGCCCGGAGTTTACCGGCTTAACCAGGCATCTACAAATGACGGTCCAATGTGAGGGGTCTTAATCATAAATTAAATACGTAACAAGGGTAAATGACACGAGGTTGGACCCGTTTGTAGTGTAAGACTGCCCGGAGTTTACCGGCTTAACCAGGCATCTACAAATGACGGTCCAATGTGAGGGGTCCTTTACACGGTTACAGTGTTAATCAATTAAGAAACACTTAACCAGATAAGCATGTAGTGGGGCATGGGGGTTAAGTGGGTACCTTGGGTGGTATGTAGAAAATGCTAGTGGTTGCCAATAGAAAATATGATAAAATACTTAACCAAGATGAAACATGTAATTAAACATGATTAAAGGGTTAAGTGGGAAACACTAGTGTGTGGGCCAAGCTTAGGGGGATGGCTTGTGCTGGGGGCCCATTTTAACCAGTAACCCATACGTATCTTAGTGGGCTCGACCCATGTCGAGGACGGGACACGCATACTGGGATTGACTATAAGAGGCCAAAATGGGTTAGCGGTGGCAACGCATGACCAACGGGTTTCATATGCGTGTGTGGACCTGGGCTGGTAAATAAGACGTTGTTGCATCGTGTAGATATAAGCCGTGCACCGTTAGTTTTATCAGGTTGCCACGTTGGGGAATGGTACACCCCACGGTGGGGCCAGCACGGGTATCTACGTTAGGGAGCCGATCGAATGGGGAGTAGTGTGTACACCTAGTGGATTGTAGGGCCCCGTGGCGTCTACTTAGTCACCTAGGGGTACGCGAGAACTATTAAGTTAATTGTATAAGTCCATGGGTGGGATCAACCTTTAAGTTAGGAATGACTGGTGTGGTGCAGTTTAGTAATTTACCTTTGGAAGGGTAGATGCGTCTTTATCTTTTATCTTAGTTTAGTTGACTGCATAGTGTAGCCATTCATCCCCATTAGTTACCGTATATCAGTTTATGTCTTCTCTGGTTACTTTAACGATTGTATTGTTAAAGTTATAGGACTCGCTCAGATTTATGTCTGACCCCGTTGTTTTTATCTTTTTTTCCAACCCTCAGGTCCTACGGTGGATCCTAGCAGTAGTGGAGCTTGATCGGATTGCTGTTCCAGTCTTTAGGAGCTTGGATAGATGTAAAGCTCCAGTTACCCAGTTATCTTTTCTTTTGTCATGGCTATTGTATGAGAGTGGGATTATGTACTTCTTTATTTTGACGGATATTGTACTTGACTTTTATTGTGGTTTTATGATGTAACCAGACATGTTTTACTTCCGCTGTTATGAGATGATGTTTTAAATTTCAAGTACTATTTATATTTGTCTTGTTGTAATTTTTCTGTTCTATATTCACTAAAATACTCCACCGATGCTATGGCATTCCCTTAGTGAGTGACCATAGCGAGAGTGGGGTGTTACAATTTCTATTATGGGAAATGGCCCTACAAACCTTGGCGCCAATTTCCCTACATATCCTAAGCGAACAACATTCCTCAAAGGTGATACTTTGATGAAAACCGTGTCTTCCACTTCAAAATCAATATCAGTCCTTCTCTTATCTGCGTAGGACTTTTTCCTGTCCTGATCTGTCTTCATGCGTCTACGAATAAGATCAATCTTCTTTAAAGTTTCTCTAATCATCTCAGGTCAAAGTAGAAGCCTATCTGCAGATTCCCACCAACAATTCGGTGATTTACAAGGTCATCCATACAATGCCTCGAAGGGTACCATGTTAATACTAGCTTGATAACTGTTGCTATAGGCGAACTCTACATGTCGCTCCGAAGTCTAGGATACACAGTCTTAAAAGTTCCTTAAGAACTCTATTCACCCTTTCTGTCTTCCCATCGGTGTGAGGGTGATAAGCGGTGCTCGAACATAACTGTGTACTTAAGGCCTCGTGCAAGCTTCTCCAAAACTCACTGGTGAATATGGGGTCATAATCACTCACTATACTGGAAGGTGCTCCATGTAGACTGTGACGGCCCGTCCCGCACCAGCCTGCATTTCCTCCGAAAGTGCGTTGTACACATGCCCAGCTAGCACAGAACGGTCGTCAGAAGAAAAGAAAGAAGGGAGTGAACTAATCAAGGAACCTGTAGAATGTCTCACAGCGCATGGAATAAAATATAATAATAACATACTTGACATAAAACAGGAGAGACAGTGCATAAGCTGAAAATCAAAACTAGACATCATAGCAGCGGAAAATACAGAATACAGCTTATTACAACTTTCAAACTGTCTCAAAGCAAAAGAAAGCTAAAATGGAAGATACACCACCAATGCCCAAGCAGTGATCTTCAACAACACAGGGAGAATACTATATTTATTACGTGGAAGCCTCCTGCTCGTCTCCGGATCATCTACCCGTGCATCACCAGCTAACCTGTCTCTAGTCTGCTCGTGTGAGCACCCAGAGTAATAAGAAGAGACATAAAACTCTGGGTCAGACATAAAGCCTGGTATGAGCGATAAGCATCTAAGCAGAATAATAACAAGTATACTAAACCATACCTGAACCTGGACCTGCAACCAAAGAGTTAGTACCACATACCGTACAATACTCCAAGGTGCCATAATAAATAGTGTAAGAATACGGGGGTGGGGTATGCATGTCACAATGATAGCAAACAAATCATCCATATCAACCATCCTCACACCTCTCACTCAGTGCGTAAAGCGTACGACATCTACCACTTTGGAACACTAGACAAACTGAGGTAACGACGAATCCCGACTTGTAGAAACCCTGCTGTGACCAAGCCAAACACTTGGAGTCATGACCAAACATTTCAATGACCCACTTCATTGGTCGTAGCCCTTGGTTCTACCGATGCCATAATGGCCCTGAATCCGCCTTCGTACCTCCTACCATAGTGGTCCAAAGCTATAGACGTCGATAACTCCTTGGCACGCGTCCCGCAGCAAAGCCCAACCATGAAGCGAACTCATTGATTCCCATCTAGATCTTGAGCTCTAACTTCTCATCTGGACTTCCTTTGCATCTCGGGTTTTGATCGAATTGGAGTGGGTCTTCAGAAAAGTTGACGTGCAGTAACAGTCCTAGAACTCGGTTCGGTTCGGTAGCGTCGGTTCGGTTCGGTAGCGTCGGTTCGGGTCGGTCCTCCATCCTTGTCATCTTCCATTCGATTCGGGTCGGGTGCTTCACTCCGGGTCGGGTCGGTGTCCTCCTCCGGGTCGGGTCGGGGTGTTGTACTCCTCCATCATGCTCCTTCTCCAATCAGCTCCCTCATTTCCATCTACTCCGGTCCGATCCGATCACTTCGCCTTACTCTAGTCGTAGCCTTCCATTCTTGAGCCGATCCGATCTGACTTCCATTACCCTTCCGATCCGATCTGATCCCCTTGTCCACTCCAACTCTAATGAAACGGCCTTCCTTTTTGCCAAGTCTTCTATGTGCCAAACTCCGGTTCGGGTCGGGTTTCTTGCCCAGTTCACATATCCGATCCGAGCCCCCCCCGTCCGATCCGATCCGAAGCCCTGCACAACTTTCTGCAACTTTTCCAGCAACTTGTTTACGCCGTTCGACGACGTTTTTGACAAATCTAACTATTCTAATCAATCACATAACATACCATAGAGTCATAGCAATATGTAAGAACAACCCCAAACATCAAACAACAATCCAAATGAATCAAAATAGATCAAAAGTGGCTAAAACTTCACATTTTCCTATAATCCTTCTTAATCATGTTTAAGCATATACTTAGTAAAACTTAATCAAATCGTCTAAATTTTCTAACAGAGGCATGAAACATTATTTAAGAATTTCTAAACATTTTTCCAGAATTTATTAGTGTATAAATTCGCTAATCTTCACTAATTATCCTTAATTAACTGTAATTAGTGTCAAAACGATGCTATCACTCACCTTTGCCACAACTAGAACCCCAAAACTGAAATATTCTCTGATTTGGCGCTGTTCCCAATCTTATACAGCAGCTCCAACCTTGCTTTGTTGCTATTTGGCCTTGTTTTGATGTAGTTTAGGCTTAATCTTCGCTAAAAATGTGTTTTGGGGTGATTTTAGAGGATGGAAGCCATTACCAATGTCTCAAGAAGGTTTGTGGCGGCTCAAAATTGAAATGAAAGTGATAACCTAACCCTAATCAGTCCTCCTATACCTCTAAACCCGAAATTCCCCTGTGGGCCTAGCTGCTAATCACCCGGTTAAGCCCAATTAAGCTGTTTTTCACCATCTGAAACTTGTTTCAGCCATATCTCCCAAACGGTGAGTCCGTTTGGCTAATGTGACCACTCTACGGAAAGAGAAACCATCATCCGGAGCCAATGGAAGTGGTTTCAAGTCAAAATTCCTTTCCAGTCAAAAGTTATGGCCAAAACAGTGCCAACTAGGGGTAAAATGGTCATTTAAAAATTGGGAAAAATCATGAACATGGGAAATGACCCCAATAGTCATCTCCCAAAGTTACATGACCATACGACTTCGTATGTGACAGAAATAAATATTCTACGATCCTATGATGCGTAGAATGCGGGTCGTTACACTCTCCCCCCCTTAAGAGATTTCGTCCCCGAAATTCCTTAACCCAAAACATATCAAGGATCCCGCATGCCTAACAACCACATACATCAACCAAACATGCAAAACAAGCAAAACAAACCTATCCTAGCATGCGGAAAACTAAATCGAGGTCAAAATCTTACCAGGTAAAGAGTTCTGGGTGCGACTTCCTAATGTTCTCCTCTGTCTCCCAAGTACAATCATTCTCGTCCTCGCTCCACTGTACCTTGACTAGCTTCACCGCCTTCCTTCGAAGTTGCTTCATGTCGTGCTCGACAATACGGGCCGGCTTGCGGTTCCCAACCGCCTCGGGTTCTACTTCGAAGTCCTCTAACTGATCAGGTGAAATAGTCATATCTGAGTCGTGAACGAACTTCCTTAGTTGGGAAACATGAAATACGTTGTGAACTCCCGCCATTTTCTCTGGTAAGTCAATTCTATATGCCAAATTCCCGACTAGCTCAAGAACAGGGAATGGGCCAACAAACCTTGGTGCCAACTTGCCTCTCCTGCCAAATCGTATTACGCTCTTCAACGGAGAAATCTTGACAAACACCAAGTCGCCAACGGAGAATTTTAAGTCTCTTCTCCTCTTATCAGCATAGCTCTTCTGCCTATCTTGAGTAGCTTTCATTCGTTGCTGAATGATCTTAATCTTACCCGACGTTTCTCTCACCACATCTGGTCCAAGCACAAACTTCTCGCCAGTCTCTATCCAACATGATGGTGAGTTGCACGGTCTTCCATACAAAGCTTCATATGGAGCCATACCGATACTGGATTGGTAGCTATTATTATACGCAAACTCTACTAGGTGCAAATGGTCATCCCATGATCCACCAAAATCCAATATACATGCTCTCAAGAGGTCTTCCAAAATACGGTTCACCCTTTCCGTCTGACCGTCGGTCTGAGGATGATATGCGGTACTGAGATGTAACTCTGACCCTAGAGCCTCTTGTAAGCTCTTCCAAAACCCACTAGTGAACAACGGGTCTCGGTCGCTCACAATGCTTTTAGGTACTCCATGAAATCTCACTACCCACTTCATATACAATTCTGCTAACTTAGCTGCCGTTCTGGTCGATTTGACTGGTATAAACCTTGCACTTTTAGTCAGTCGATCTATAATTACCCAAATGCTGTCATATCCCGATCTAGTCCTTGGTAAACCATCGATGAAATCCATCGAGACTTGCTCCCATTTCCATTCGGGAATTTCTAAGGGCTGTAACAACCCACTAGGCTTCTTTTGCTCGGCTTTAACTAGCTGGCAATTCATGCACTTGGATATAAACTTCCCAACGTCTCTTTTCATCCCTTCCCAGTAGTAAGTCTGCTTCATATCTCGATACATCTTATTACCACCGGGGTGTATAGTCAGCTTTGAGTGATGACATTCTCTAAGCACTTCATCCCTCAATCCATTGACACTGGGTACAACAAGCTTTCCATTCTTTCTAAGCCATCTATCTCGATCAAGCCCATACTTGTTCATCTCCTCATCGATACCCATCTCTAATTTGGAGATGATTTCCAATAGATTAGGATCGTCCCTCTGACTAGAGCCGATCCGCTCAATCAAAGTGGGTCTGATCGTCAAACTTGCTAACATTTCTGGATCCAATTCGCACTTTGGTCTGAAATCAAACCCCGCGATAAACTCCAGTTGCTTCCATTCAAGGAACATAGCCCCTAAGCTGGCATGTCTTCTACTCAATGCATCAGCCACCGCATTGCCCTTTCCTGGTGTGTATGCGATGTCAAAATCATAGGAAGCTAAGAACTCTAACCATCTCTGCTGACGGAGATTCAGATCTTTCTGAGAGAAGAGATACTTTAACGACTTATGATCTGTAAACAGCTCAAATCTTTCTCCCAAGAGATAGTGTCTCCACATCTTTAACGCGAACACGATCGCTGCCAATTCTAAATCATGGGTAGGGTATCTTCTCTCGTGTGGTTTCAATTGCCGACTTGCGTAAGCTACAACCCTACCGCCTTGCATCAATACAGCACCCAGTCCGGTACCACAAGCATCCGTGTATACCGTCATCTCTTCATCCCCTTTAGGAATGACTAACACTGGTGCGCTTGTCAGCTTGTCCTTTAGACTTTTGAATGCATTCTCGCACCTTTCATCCCAGACAAAAGCTTGATTCTTCTTGGTCAACTAGGTCAATGGTGCTGCTATCTTGGAGAAACCTTGGATAAACTTACGATAATATCCCGCTAACCCCAAGAAACTTCTTACATCTGTTGCATTCTTGGGCGTAGGCCAATCCTGTACCGTAGCCACCTTTGCCGGGTCCACGGCAATACCATTCTCTGATACAACATGGCCCAAGAACCTCACTTCCCTCTTCCAGAAGTGACACTTAGAAAACTTGGCTTTCAATTGGTGTTTTCTCAACACCTCCATTGCTACCCTTAAATGTTCCTTGTGTTCTTCCTCTGTCTTCGAATAGACCAAAATATCATCAACGAACACAAGGACAAACTTATTCAACTGATCTCTGAATACCCTATTCATAAGATCCACAAAATATGCTGGGGCATTGGTCAGCCCGAATGGCATGACCAACCACTCATAAAACCCAGACGGCGTCCGAAATGCCGTTTTAGCTATACTCTCAGCTTCCACTCTAAGCTGATGAAAACCTGTCGCGAGATCCAACTGAGAAAATACTCTCGCGCCACTCAACTGATCAAACAAATCATCTATCCGCGGTAGAGGATACTTGTTCTTCCTCGTCACTTTATTCAACTCGCGGTAGTCTACACACAAACGAAGGGAACCATCCGCCTTGGTAGCAAACACAACTGGTGCTCCCCATTCAGAAACACTCCTTCTGATAAATCCCTTCTTCAAAAGATCGCTGACTTGCACCTCGAGCTCTCGCTGCTCTCTTGGTGCCATACGACGAAGTGGCATCACTATAGGCCTGGCATCTTTTACCAAATCAATACGGAACTCAATCTCTCGGTGTGGTGGAAGTCCGGTCACTTCTTCGAAAACATCCGGATACTGGCCAACCACGGGCAAACCTGACAACTCACTATGCGGAATGTCTAGGGAGTTTAGAAAACTAGCCAATACCCCCTTACTGGGTAGACCACCAAACACTATCCTCCGCCCATCATCCGCTCTAGCTGTCACCAACAAGCCCTCACAGTCTACCACCACCCCGTATCTTTGGAGCCAATCTACTCCCAAAATAATGCCAAACCCAGTAAAGCCCAAAACAAAGCAATCACAAACAAACATGCATCCATGACTCGATAAGACCACATTACGACAAATCATGCTAAGGCTAGTAGAACCACCAATCGGGTTTGTCACTACTAAAGGTCTATCGACAATCTCGGGCTCCAATCCCAACCTATCTACCAGGTCACTAGATATGAAAGAACTGGAAGCTCCGGTATCAAACAAAACTCTAACAGGAACATCATAAACAGAAAGCATACCTTGAATGACGACATTCTTTCCCTTCTCCGCCGCAGTTGGGGCATTCGACGAAGAAGGAATAGCATTAAGGGCATATGCTTTCACCATTTGCTTTTCTTTAGGGGGCTGTGGACACTTGTCCTTGTGATGTCCCATTTGGCCACAGTTGAAGCACTTCCTATCCGCTGGCTTGGCCCGACAATTACTAGCATAATGGCCCTTCTTACCACAGCTGAAGCACTCCACATCTTGCTTATTCCTTTTCTTCTGGCCGTCCTTAGCCTGATTCTGCTTTCTTTTATTCTGGGAACCAACCTTGCCTCCACCACTTGCTTGTGGCTTTGGCTCATCTGCGGATGCAACCTCAGTCTTCGACTTAGGGTAGAGACTTTCCAATCTTAACGCTTTCCCCACAATCGATTCAAACGTCTCATCGATGTGGTTAATAAGTTTTTCCCCCAAGTACTGATCCAAACCAGTTATGAATTTCTCATTCTTTTTCTCGGCAGTATCAATAAGAGATAACCCGTACTTCGACAAAGTGTCAAATTCAGCAATATACTCCGAGACAGCTCTGCCATTCTGCTTGAGCTCCAAGAACTTCCTAAACAGCATTGACTTCTGAGCAGCTGGAATGAACTTCTCGCTAAAGCGAGCCTTAAACTGCTCCCAAGTAATCTGGTCTTCGGGAGTAGCTGCTTTTATAGCATTCCACCAATTCATTGCCCGCCCTTGCAGCTGACGGGACGCTAGCTTTCTCTTCATCGCATCCTCGATACCCAAATCCTCGAAGATACGTTCGCAACTATCCACCCAATCTTGAACATCCGTAGCCGACTCCGTTCCGTGGAACGGCTTCCCACCAAGACTAGTATAATCCTTATTCAGCTTGGCGAAGTCGACTCTTGGCGCCTGCACTATTGGACCACCACCATTTCCACCATTGGGAGCTGCCCTCTGTACATCTCTAAGCATCTCTCTCATGAGGTCAGTAAACATCGTCCTCATGTCAGCAGCATTCCCATAATTGGCTCCCCTACCAGCACCTCTAGTATCTCGGCTCATCGTCAATCTGAAAAAGGAAACGATTAACGATTCCATAGTGGTGCTAGTGCAGTACGACTTCATCCTTATACTACTAATAGTATATATATATAGCTTTTAAAAACCAAAGTAATCACAAATACGCTCTCTCGTATACGTATATTATCTCTCCCTGATAACTTCCCTAGGTTAACTACGCAACCTAGAGCTCTGATACCAAGTGTGACGGCCCGTCCCGCACCAGCCTGCATTTCCTCCGAAAGTGCATTGTACACATGCCCAGCTAGCACAGAACGGTCGTCAGAAGAAAAGAAAGAAGGGAGTGAACTAATCAAGGAACCTGTAGAATGTCTCACAGCGCATGGAATAAAATATAATAATAACATACTTGACATAAAACAGGAGAGACAGTGCATAAGCTGAAAATCAAAACTAGACATCATAGCAGCGGAAAATACAGAATACAGCTTATTACAACTTTCAAACTGTCTCAAAGCAAAAGAAAGCTAAAATGGAAGATACACCACCAATGCCCAAGCAGTGATCTTCAACAACACAGGGAGAATACTATATTTATTACGTGGAAGCCTCCTGCTCGTCTCCGGATCATCTACCCGTGCATCACCAGCTAACCTGTCTCTAGTCTGCTCGTGTGAGCACCCAGAGTAATAAGAAGAGACATAAAACTCTGGGTCAGACATAAAGCCTGGTATGAGCGATAAGCATCTAAGCAGAATAATAACAGGTATACTAAACCATACCTGAACCTGGACCTGCAACCAAAGAGTTAGTACCACATACCGTACAATACTCCAAGGTGCCATAATAAATAGTGTAAGAATACGGGGGTGGGGTATGCATGTCACAATGATAGCAAACAAATCATCCATATCAACCATCCTCACACCTCTCACTCAGTGCGTAAAGCGTACGACATCTACCACTTTGGAACACTAGACAAACTGAGGTAACGACGAATCCCGACTTGTAGAAACCCTGCTGTGACCAAGCCAAACACTTGGAGTCATGACCAAACATTTCAATGACCCACTTCATTGGTCGTAGCCCTTGGTTCTACCGATGCCATAATGGCCCTGAATCCGCCTTCGTACCTCCTACCATAGTGGTCCAAAGCTATAGACGTCGATAACTCCTTGGCACGCGTCCCGCAGCAAAGCCCAACCATGAAGCGAACTCATTGATTCCCATCTAGATCTTGAGCTCTAACTTCTCATCTGGACTTCCTTTGCATCTCGGGTTTTGATCGAATTGGAGTGGGTCTTCAGAAAAGTTGACGTGCAGTAACAGTCCTAGAACTCGGTTCGGTTCGGTAGCGTCGGTTCGGGTCGGTCCTCCATCCTTGTCATCTTCCATTCGATTCGGGTCGGGTGCTTCACTCCGGGTCGGGTCGGTGTCCTCCTCCGGGTCGGGTCGGGGTGTTGTACTCCTCCATCATGCTCCTTCTCCAATCAGCTCCCTCATTTCCATCTACTCCGGTCTGATCCGATCACTTCGCCTTACTCTAGTCGTAGCCTTCCATTCTTGAGCCGATCCGATCTGACTTCCATTACCCTTCCGATCCGATCCGATCCCCTTGTCCACTCCAACTCTAAGGAAACGGCCTTCCTTTTTGCCAAGTCTTCTATGTGCCAAACTCCGGTTCGGGTCGGGTTTCTTGCCCAGTTCACATATCCGATCCGAGCCCCCCCCGTCCGATCCGATCCGAAGCCCTGCACAACTTTCTGCAACTTTTCCAGCAACTTGTTTACGCCGTTCGACGACGTTTTTGACAAATCTAACTATTCTAATCAATCACATAACATACCATAGAGTCATAGCAATATGTAAGAACAACCCCAAACATCAAACAACAATCCAAATGAATCAAAATAGATCAAAAGTGGCTAAAACTTCACATTTTCCTATAATCCTTCTTAATCATGTTTAAGCATATACTTAGTAAAACTTAATCAAATCGTCTAAATTTTCTAACAGAGGCATGAAACATTATTTAAGAATTTCTAAACATTTTTCCAGAATTTATTAGTGTATAAATTCGCTAATCTTCACTAATTACCCTTAATTAACTGTAATTAGTGTCAAAACGATGCTATCACTCACCTTTGCCACAACTAGAACCCCAAAACTGAAATATTCTCTGATTTGGCGCTGTTCCCAATCTTATACAGCAGCTCCAACCTTGCTTTGTTGCTATTTGGCCTTGTTTTGATGTAGTTTAGGCTTAATCTTCGCTAAAAATGTGTTTTGGGGTGATTTTAGAGGATGGAAGCCATTACCAATGTCTCAATAAGGTTTGTGGCGGCTCAAAACTGAAATGAAAGTGATAACCTAACCCTAATCAGTCCTCCTATACCTCTAAACCCGAAATTCCCCTGTGGGCCTAGCTGCTAATCACCCGGTTAAGCCCAATTAAGCTGTTTTTCACCATCTGAAACTTGTTTCAGCCATATCTCCCAAACGGTGAGTCCGTTTGGCTAATGTGACCACTCTACGGAAAGAGAAACCATCATCCGGAGCCAATGGAAGTGGTTTCAGGTCAAAATTCCTTTCCAGTCAAAAGTTATGGCCAAAACAGTGCCAACTAGGGGTAAAATGGTCATTTAAAAATTGGGAAAAATCATGAACATGGGAAATGACCCCAATAGTCATCTCCCAAAGTTACATGACCATACGACTTCGTATGTAACAGAAATAAATATTCTACGATCCTATGATGCGTAGAATGCGGGTCGTTACACTCTCCCCCCCTTAAGAGATTTCGTCCCCGAAATTCCTTAACCCAAAACATATCAAGGATCCCGCATGCCTAACAACCACATACATCAACCAAACATGCAAAACAAGCAAAACAAACCTATCCTAGCATGCGGAAAACTAAATCGAGGTCAAAATCTTACCAGGTAAAGAGTTCTGGGTGCGACTTCCTAATGTTCTCCTCTGTCTCCCAAGTACAATCATTCTCGTCCTCGCTCCACTGTACCTTGACTAGCTTCACCGCCTTCCTTCGAAGTTGCTTCATGTCGTGCTCGACAATACGGGCCGGCTTGCGGTTCCCAACCGCCTTGGGTTCTACTTCGAAGTCCTCTAACTGATCAGGTGAAATAGTCATATCTGAGTCGTGAACGAACTTCCTTAGTTGGGAAACATGAAATACGTTGTGAACTCCCGCCATTTTCTCTGGTAAGTCAATTCTATATGCCAAATTCCCGACTAGCTCAAGAACAGGGAATGGGCCAACAAACCTTGGTGCCAACTTGCCTCTCCTGCCAAATCGTATTACGCTCTTCAACGGAGAAATCTTGACAAACACCAAGTCGCCAACGGAGAATTTTAAGTCTCTTCTCCTCTTATCAGCATAGCTCTTCTGCCTATCTTGAGTAGCTTTCATTCGTTGCTGAATGATCTTAATCTTACCCGACGTTTCTCTCACCACATCTGGTCCAAGCACAAACTTCTCGCCAGTCTCTATCCAACATGATGGTGAGTTGCACGGTCTTCCATACAAAGCTTCATATGGAGCCATACCGATACTGGATTGGTAGCTATTATTATACGCAAACTCTACTAGGTGCAAATGGTCATCCCATGATCCACCAAAATCCAATATACATGCTCTCAAGAGGTCTTCCAAAATACGGTTCACCCTTTCCGTCTGACCGTCGGTCTGAGGATGATATGCGGTACTGAGATGTAACTCTGACCCTAGAGCCTCTTGTAAGCTCTTCCAAAACCCACTAGTGAACAACGGGTCTCGGTCGCTCACAATGCTTTTAGGTACTCCATGAAATCTCACTACCCACTTCATATACAATTCTGCTAACTTAGCTGCCGTTCTGGTCGATTTGACTGGTATAAACCTTGCACTTTTAGTCAGTCGATCTATAATTACCCAAATGCTGTCATATCCCGATCTAGTCCTTGGTAAACCATCGATGAAATCCATCGAGACTTGCTCCCATTTCCATTCGGGAATTTCTAAGGGCTGTAACAACCCACTAGGCTTCTTTTGCTCGGCTTTAACTAGCTGGCAATTCATGCACTTGGATATAAACTTCCCAACGTCTCTTTTCATCCCTTCCCAGTAGTAAGTCTGCTTCATATCTCGATACATCTTATTACCACCGGGGTGTATAGTCAGCTTTGAGTGATGACATTCTCTAAGCACTTCATCCCTCAATCCATTGACACTGGGTACAACAAGCTTTCCATTCTTTCTAAGCCATCTATCTCGATCAAGCCCATACTTGTTCATCTCCTCATCGATACCCATCTCTAATTTGGAGATGATTTCCAATAGATTAGGATCGTCCCTCTGACTAGAGCCGATCCGCTCAATCAAAGTGGGTCTGATCGTCAAACTTGCTAACATTTCTGGATCCAATTCGCACTTTGGTCTGAAATCAAACCCCGCGATAAACTCCAGTTGCTTCCATTCAAGGAACATAGCCCCTAAGCTGGCATGTCTTCTACTCAATGCATCAGCCACCGCATTGCCCTTTCCTGGTGTGTATGCGATGTCAAAATCATAGGAAGCTAAGAACTCTAACCATCTCTACTGACGGAGATTCAGATCTTTCTGAGAGAAGAGATACTTTAACGACTTATGATCTGTAAACAGCTCAAATCTTTCTCCCAAGAGATAGTGTCTCCACATCTTTAACGCGAACACGATCGCTGCCAATTCTAAATCATGGGTAGGGTATCTTCTCTCGTGTGGTTTCAATTGCCGACTTGCGTAAGCTACAACCCTACCGCCTTGCATCAATACAGCACCCAGTCCGGTACCACAGGCATCCGTGTATACCGTCATCTCTTCATCCCCTTTAGGAATGACTAACACTGGTGCGCTTGTCAGCTTGTCCTTTAGACTTTTGAATGCATTCTCGCACCTTTCATCCCAAACAAAAGCTTGATTCTTCTTGGTCAACTGGGTCAATGGTGCTGCTATCTTGGAGAAACCTTGGATAAACTTACGATAATATCCCGCTAACCCCAAGAAACTTCTTACATCTGTTGCATTCTTGGGCGTAGGCCAATCCTGTACCGTAGCCACCTTTGCCGGGTCCACGGCAATACCATTCTCT
This sequence comes from Allium sativum, assembly GCA_030737875.1. Classification (NCBI taxonomy): domain Eukaryota; kingdom Viridiplantae; phylum Streptophyta; class Magnoliopsida; order Asparagales; family Amaryllidaceae; genus Allium; species Allium sativum. The sequence continues at coordinate 668,377,488 of CM060909.1, read as the reverse complement.
GATACAACATGGCCCAAGAACCTCACTTCCCTCTTCCAGAAGTGACACTTAGAAAACTTGGCTTTCAATTGGTGTTTTCTCAACACCTCCATTGCTACCCTTAAATGTTCCTTGTGTTCTTCCTCTGTCTTCGAATAGACCAAAATATCATCAACGAACACAAGGACAAACTTATTCAACTGATCTCTGAATACCCTATTCATAAGATCCACAAAATATGCTGGGGCATTGGTCAGCCCGAATGGCATGACCAACCACTCATAAAACCCAGACGGCGTCCGAAATGCCGTTTTAGCTATACTCTCAGCTTCCACTCTAAGCTGATGAAAACCTGTCGCGAGATCCAACTGAGAAAATACTCTCGCGCCACTCAACTGATCAAACAAATCATCTATCCGCGGTAGAGGATACTTGTAGAGCGAATAATCAAAGTAGACAGACTATACTTGTAAAGCTACAACCCTACCGACTTCCTGTTAAGGTAATGATGCCAAGTCTTAAGAGCGAATACTGTGGCAACCAATTCTAAGTCAGGGGTAGGGTAGATGTTTTCATGAACTCTTATCTGTCTACCACCGTAACATACTACCCTTCCCTCTTGCATCAAAGCAACACCAAGCCCTATACCATATGCATCAGCGTATACTGTGAACACTTTGTTCCCATCAGGCAAAGTAAAGACTGGGGATGTTGTCAGAGCCCTCTTCAATTGATGAAAAGCATCATCGTAGTCAATATCCTGAGAAAAGGTCAAATTCTTCTTCGTCAGTCTAGTGAGTGGGGCTGATATCTTTGTGAAGTCCTTAATGAACTTCCTATAATAGCCCGCTTGTAACACCCCGCCTCCGCCAGGGTGACTCTTGCAAGCACTCTGACTTTGGAGGGGCGTTTGAATCAGGTAAACATGCATAATGATATATCAAGGCAGAACAAGAACATATGTATATATGTAAACAGAGTAAATAACATAGATAAAACAGCGGAAGATTTCAAACCATTTCAAAACAAGTCTGGTACAACATAATGTCAACTTTCCAAATACACAAGTCTAGATAAAAACAACATTTCTGAAAAACTGAAATACATAAGTACTATCCCCAAAATAAGTGATAACCATAGCTAGCTTCATGTCAAAACCGTACATGAGCTAAAATCCCACAAGCAAGCGATCAGAAATCCAAGCTAAGCTCCAATATTCCCTCCCTGAGAACCTTGGGGGGGGGGGGAACGGAAGAAAAGAGACGAAAGAAAACAGGTCAGTCAAAAAGACTGAGTAAGCCCTACTACAATCAATGTAAACTGATAAAGTTAACTGGCATGAGAAGCAGGTATGATCGTAAGGATAACAACATACTAGCATGGTGATTAACTAACAAGGTAGATAAAGGTGTCATCGCATAATCAGGTTTAAGGTTTTGCACCACAGGTGTACTAGCAAACTAACATGACTTGAATATACAAGTATTGATCCCTTGGCCCAAGCTTTGGCCCAATAACATGAAATGACACTAATACAAGGTCTAAACAAACGGTCTAGTCGATCGGCTCCCTAAGCCTAACTCGTCACGTGTTGGTGTCAATACGGCCCAAACATAATTGTAGTCGAACTGTGCCGGGTCCACCCTTCGGGTGTATCAAGCCCTAGGGTGCCAACCCCTGGACACCATAAACATGAGTGCACAGTCTCGATCTACTGGTACCCATGGGTGACTTCTCCAAATACGGACTACGTGCACGACCATAGTCCGTCCGGAACTACATCGGCGTACCACCCGGCCGTCGTTTATTTGGTCGCTTACCTCCAGCCCAGTAATCGTGCCCCCTCCCTAGCCTAGTCCCTAGGGCCTTAATGATACCAATTTTTGGGGATTACTGCGGAGTGGGCCCCCATTGCTAGGATTTTCTAGTGGGTTAAGTACGGTTTAACCCTCTTGCTAATCATGGATTAACTTGGTTAAGTGTAACGATGAGTTCACGACTTAACCCTGATTAATCTACCAAGCCCAAATTGGTTAAATATTAAGTGGACCATGACTTAACCCTAATCACGAGGCATTAATTAATTTAATGCGCCTTAACCTCTCACATTAGACCTTGTTGTGGTTACTAGTTAAGCCGGGCGGGTCCGGGTAGCTTTACGCCACAACTTGGTCTAACCTCGGGTTCAAGGTACAACATGGCCAACTTCTCACATTGGGTCCTATTGATTGTAGCAACTAGTTAAGCCGGTCGGTTCCGGGTAGGTTTACGCTACAAACTCAACCCAACCTCGAGTTGGTCACACTTATCTTTTCTAAGTGTCATGTCCATCATGTTTCCAAAACATGTTACAAATTTTCAAGCAATTGGGTAGACCTAACTTAATAGGTAAATTCCCAATGGGTAGACCTAACCTAATAGGTAAATTCCCAAGCTTATGTTTTTATGTCTTTTAAGTTTACCCAACCCCAAATGCAATCCCATCGCTTACATTTCGCAATAGCGCATAAAGGATAGAAAGAGGCAACTTGGCATAATCGTGACATAAAGGCGTTGAAGCCACAAGTTCAACATGGTGGCATAAGAAATGTACATATGTTCATATACTTGCATATTACATTTTTAGGCCTCAAAAGCGTGCATAAAACCAAACTTGGCATATTGGTGATACATGGTGCTAAATGACATGTAGACATGGCCATAAGTTCGCATTTAGCCTCACATGCAAGTTATCATAAGAGATATGATAACTTAGATGTTACCAAAATGCAACCTTTAGCATAAAGCTTGGAGCTTTATGTTCATATACTCAAGATAAGCTTGCATAACATAATAACATGAACCAAATGATCAACCCAAACTTGCATAACATAACTTGCATATCATATGACAAACTTGCATATCAAACTTGCATAACATAACACGATAAACTTGCATATCATGACATGGCATACTTGCATAACATAACATGATGAACTTGCATATCATAACATGGCATACTTGCATATAAACTTGTAGCATAGCAAACTTGCATATAAACTTGCATATCACAACATGATAAACTTGCATATCATAGCATAGTAAACTTGCATATAAACTTGCATAACATAACTTGATAAACTTGCATTTCATAGCATAGTAAAATTGCATATAAACTTGCATAACATAACTTGATAAACTTGCATATCATAGCATAGTAAACTTGCATATAAACTTGCATAACATAACTTGATGAACTTGCATAACACATCATAGTAAACTTGCATAACATAACTTGATGAACTTGCATAACACATCATAGTAAACTTGCATAACACATCATAGTAAACTTGCATATCATGGAAAACTTGCATATCATACATTTAACTTTAGAGTTTAAGTATGAAAGTAGAATAGGGCTTACAATGCTTATGAAGACACACAAAACTATGACAAAGCCCTTATGCAACCAATTAGACCCAAAATGCAAGCTCAAACATAAAAACCCTTGAGCCAAAATGATCAAAACTCTTTCTTTATGATGCAAATATAGAAACTTGACTTGAATGCAAGCTAATGATGCTCATACAAGTTTGAAAACACTTGTATGCATGGAAAATCACTTAGAAATTTATTTAGGAATTTTATGAAGAGAGTGGAGGCCATGAGAGGATTGATTTTGCCATAGTTTAGTTGTAGGATTGATTAATGATGATTTAGGGTTAGGTTAGGGCCTTATTTATAGAGATTAGGACTAGTTTCAACCCTAGGATTAAACCCTAGTTCCAATCTCAGCCCTCAAAACCGAATCTGGCCCCCAAGCTCAGCACAAACCCAAAATGGTGCACCAGGCAGGACTACCCGGCTGAGTCAAGTCGACAGGGCTGTCGACTTGGTCCAACCAAGTCGACTCCCAAGTCGACAGGGCTGTCGACTTGGGTGCTCTGGCGGGAATTCTCCCGCCTGGCCACAACTAGACCTAACTTAATAAGTAAATTCCCAATGGGTAGACCTAACTTAATAGGTAAATTCCCAAGCTTATGTTTTTATGTCTTTTAAGTTTACCCAACCCCAAACGCAATCCCATTGCTTACATATCGCAATAGCGCATAAAGGATAGAAAGAGGGAACTTGGCATAATCGTGACATAAAGGTGTTGAAGCCACAAGTTCAACATGGTGGCATAAGAAATGTACATATGTTCATATACTTGCATATTACAATTTTAGGCCTCAAAAGCGTGCATAAAACCAAACTTGGCATATTGGTGATACATGGTGCTAAATGACATGTAGACATGGCCATAAGTTCGCATTTAGCCTCACATGCAAGTTATCATAAGAGATATGATAACTTACATGTTACCAAAATGCAACCTTTAGCATAAAGCTTGGAGCTTTATGTTCATATACTCAAGATAAGCTTGCATAACATAATAACATGAACCAAATGATCAACCCAAACTTGCATAACATAACTTGCATATCATATGACAAACTTGCATATCAAACTTGCATAACATAACACGATAAACTTGCATATCATGACATGGCATACTTGCATAACATAACATGATGAACTTGCATATCATAACATGGCATACTTGCATATAAACTTGTAGCATAGCAAACTTGCATATAAACTTGCGTATCACAACATGATAAACTTGCATATCATAGCATGGTAAACTTGCATATAAACTTGCATAACATAACTTGATAAACTTGCATTTCATAGCATAGTAAATTTGCATATAAACTTGCATAACATAACTTGATAAACTTGCATATCATAGCATAGTAAACTTGCATAACATAACTTGATGAACTTGCATAACACATCATAGTAAACTTGCATAACACATCATAGTAAACTTGCATATCATGGCAAAATTGCATATCATACATTTAACTTTAGAGTTTAAGTATGAAAGTAGAATAGGGCTTACAATGCTTATGAAGACACACAAAACTATGACAAAGCCCTTATGCAACCAATTAGACCCAAAATGCAAGCTCTAACATAAAAACCTTGAGCCAAAATGATCAAAACTCTTTCTTTATGATGCAAATATAGAAACTTGACATGAATGCAAGCTAATGATGCTCATACAAGTTTGAAAACACTTGTATGCATGGAAAATCACTTAGAAATTTATTTAGGAATTTTATGAAGAGAGTGGAGGCCATGAGAGGATTGATTTTGCCATAGTTTAGTTGTAGGATTGATTAATGATGATTTAGGGTTAGGTTAGGGCCTTATTTATAGAGATTAGGACTAGTTTCAACCCTAGGATTAAACCCTAGTTCCAATCTCAGCCCTCAAAACCGAATCTGGCCCCCAAGCTCAACACAAACCCAAAATGGTGCACCAGGCAGGACTACCCGGCTGAGCCAAGTCGACAGCCAAGTCGACAGGGCTGTCGACTTGGTCCAACCAAGTCGACTCCCAAGTCGACAGGGCTGTCGACTTGGGTGCTCTGGCGGGAATTCTCCCGCCTGGCCCAAACTGGCCCAAATTTTCAAATTCAAACTTGAATTTGAAATCTTTTTTTGCTTTGGAATTTTCTGAAAACTTCGTTGGGCCTTAATCGGGTCATACGGACTCCGATTTTCGAAAACTCGGACTCTATTTCGCGTATTTTTCCGAGACGAACGCAATGGCATAGCCCGTTTCCCTTGATTCAGATTTATAAATTAAATTCTGCCTCGATTTATGTTATAACAGGTTATTGAAAATACGGGTTGTTACATTCTCCCCTCCTTAAAGGATTTCGTCCCCGAAATCTTCAAGTTAGGAAGAACGTATCCTACCATCCAATCATCCATCTACTCAAAACATCATCCACGAGCAATCATTGTCCTTACAAGATTCTAAATGTTGTATGAACATATGCAAAGGTGTGTGTATATGTCCTTATCTAATGCAAATATCATCAATACAAATTATGTTAGTGAAATGAATCCATATGTATGCAATTCCTAACATAATGTATAACATCTATATGTGTGCACATAACATACATCCATATGCAACATCCATGTGATAACACAAAAATTTTCATCCATGAATAAGCATAAACACTCATGCATATGCAATATGAGGAGTGTGTGAGCCGATCTAGTGCCTAACGTGTATAATGCATCCACGAGTAACCACTTGCAAACACTTGCAACCACTTGCAACCATTAAGCATAACATGTTTCAAACACATGTTTCATACAAAGGGTTTCTACCTAAGGTTCTCATGACAAGATTAACACGATAAACTAGATAATCAAGACAAACATGGATAGCAAAAGATATGCTACAAAGAGATCGGGAAGATGAGCAGGATATACTCCTTTCGGATTACAAGAAATCCCTTCCTAATCCAACCCATATTCTATAAAAGCCCAAAAGGTTTAGTCAACCTAACGGACCCCCTTCAAACCCTGACGTGTATTACTAGCCAATAAGTCATACCTCCTGACAGAAATAGGACTGAGAATTGGACCGAGAGGATATACGCAAAAAGATAACATGCGAGTAAGTTCCACAGGAAAACAAGGATCAAGGATATGCTCTTAAAAAGAGATATGATGCGCGTATCCAGCCTTCAATCTTCTAAGTCACGTTTCCTTGAGTTTAACTTCACTGTGCTTTGACTGTCTTTTACTTCACGACTTCTTAGCTTCCTAACTCTTATTTCCAAATATGAGTTGGAACCCATTTCATTGTCGCCTCTCGTCTTCCTTTTTCACTTACTCTTCTATCATTCTTGGCTTAAACATAACTATGACCTCATGGTTCCATGCAAGCTCTCCAAAATTCACTAGTGAATCCTGGATCTCGTTTACTTACTATAAAGTATTCCACGCAGCAGAACTTTTCTTAAAACTACCAATCCATGTTGCCAATGAACCATCCGCCTGCGAATGATAGACCATGCTTAGATTCAGTTGCTTGCCCATGACTTCCCGTAGACTATCCCAAAACTGGCTAGTGAAGATTAAGTCATGGTTACTAACTATACTTTAGGGAACCCTGTGCAACTGCTTTATTTCTTGAAAGTAAACTGTCGCTAGCTATGATGCAGTCCTTTCGCTCTTTACCGGAGTGAAATGAGCGCTCTTCGTGAGTCTACCTACTATGACCCACATGCTCGTATTCTCTTTCCTTGACCTAGGCAGTCCATCCACGAAATCCTTCGTGATGCTTTTCCCTCTTCCATTGCGGGGACCTCCAACGGATATAATAGCCCACTGGGCTTTTATGACTTGGCCTTTAACCTGTTGGCACAACATGCACCTTGGGACAAACTCGGCCACCTCCTCGGGTGATGTGCATCTTCAAGAACCTTCTTTCTCTCATCGCGTCTTAGCCATCCCTTATCATCTATAGCGAGGTGACTTACCATCTCGCCTCGAGTCAACTTGTCCATGATCTCGACTAACTGCGGGTCTTCTTCCTGTGAAGTCCCTACTTGATCCAGAAGGGTAGGTCTAAACTCAAGGGACGCTTACTAACTAACTAAACTGAGAGAACTTCTTACTTCGGTTGCATTCCTTGGAGTCTTCCAATCCTGAACTGCAACTCCCTTAGCGGGATCCACCGCTAAGCCTTGCTTAGTTATTATATGCCCAAGGAATCTAACTTCTTTTCTCCAAAAGTGACACTTGGAGAACTTGGCCTTTAACTGATGCGCTCTAAGCGTATCCATCACCTCCACGAGATGCCTTGCATGTTCTTCCTCATCCTTAGAGAAGATCAGAATATCATCTACGAAGACCACGACAAACTTGTTCAAGAACTCCCTGAACACCCTACTCATCAAGTCCACGAAGTAGGCGGGTGCATTGGTCAAACCAAATGGCATGACCAGCCATTCTAAGAATCCATCTGGAGTTCTGAACGCAGTTTCGCCTATACTATCCTCAGCTATTCTGAGCTGATGGAACAGATGTTCCTACAAGCTGATCAAACAAATCATCGATCCTTGGCAATGGTTGTCTATTCTCTTTAACTCACGATAATCAACACAAAGTCGAAGAGAACCATCTGCCTTGGTAGTAAATACTACAGGCGCTCCCCATTCAGATATACTTCATCTAATGAAGTTCTTCTCAAGCAACTCCTTGACATGCTTTCTTAACATTCATCTTGCGGGGCCATGTGCCTTACCGGCCACGAAACTTTCTTGGCATTATCAACCAGATAAATGCAGAAATCTATCTCTCGTTTAGGGGTAACCCTCTTCACTTCACCCAAGATATCAGGATATTCTCGGACCACCCTCACCGATTACAAACTATCGATAGACGAGTTGAGGGATTCAAGATAACACAACATGACGGGACTCATAGGGTTACTAGAAATTTTTAGGGTATTACCAAGGCGAGTCATGAGCCTCACAACCCTATGCTCAAAAATCAAGGATGGCTCCAAAACTGGACAACCAATCCATGCCCAAAATCAACCCATACCCCATGAAACCGAGAATATAAGCATCACACGAGAACTCTACACTAAGATAGAGATTTTCAAATCCACGTAGATAATAGACAAATGGGAGGAACCCCCAATTGGATGTGAAACACGCACGGGATCATTAACTAGACTAGTACTTAGGTGCAAACTTTCAAGTAGATCAGACGAGATAAACTATGCGATGCACCAAAATCAAACAAGGTACGAACAGGAAAATCAGAAATGTAAACAAGACTTTCAACAGAAATACTACCTCAATCGGGAACTGGAGCGGCATTGAGAGCATGAACTTGCCCTCCTGAAGGTCCAGCACGCTGAGTCTGACCCTGGCCTTGCCCTTGCTTCTTCGGGCAATCCCTACCGAAATGTCCAGTCTTACCACAGAAAAAGCATTCACCATTCTTCCTTTTCCTCTTCTTACACTCCTTAATAAGATGCCCAACTGAACCGCAATAATGGCACTTCTCCTTGTTGTTCTTGCCCTTGTTGTTGTTCCCCTTGTTGCCTTAGCTCTTGTTCTTGTTCTGATTGCCTTGACTGCTCTGACCACTTGGATTTCCCTGATTTCCTTTCCCCTGGGAATCAGTCTTCTTGGCTTGAGTATCATTCATCTTGGTCTCTTTCTTGACATCTCCCTGAAGTAATGCCATATCAACCAAGCTCTCAAACGTGGCCCTATGGGGAATATGTGACATAGCCAGTCCCTGCAACGGCTCATTCAATCCTCTAGCAAAACGAAGAGCCTTCTTCTGAGGAGTATTTACCATATCCAAGCCAAAACGAGCTAACTGATTGAACTTGTTCACATATTCTTTGACAGACATATCTACTTGTTTCAAAGTTATGAACCTCTCCATTTGCAGATTCTCCTCAGCAGAAGATAGAAACTTAAGCATGAACCTTGCCCTGAAATCGGCCCAAGTCTCAACAGGCCTAGTACCATTGGTGACTTCCCACCAATAAGCGGCTTCATCCTTCATAAGCCAAACCGCCAACAAGATCTTCCTCTGATCGTCTAACCCAAAGATAGAAAATAATTCCTCGGTCTCTTTCAACCAATTTCTGGCCTCTACAAAAGTCTCAGTGCCTTGAAAGTTCTTGCCACCCATTGCTTTGAAATCTTTGCAAGTCTTTACGAAGTCAGCTTGAGGATGCTGAGGGGGAGGAGGAAGAGGAACCTCAGCGACAGGAGGAGGAGGAACATTAGCGACAGGAGGAGGAGGAATATTAACTACTGGAGGAGGAGGAGGAGGAACATCTGCGGGGCCGGCTTCGGTCGCCCTAGCCTCCAAGAGTCTCCTATACCAAACAGGTACGTGCACTCCCTCCGGAATAGCAAAGTTATCGGCCATACTGAAAACGAAGAAAAAGACAGATTCAGAATGGAGAAAAACGAAGGAATTTTGCTAATGGCTTTTTGGGGAATAGCCTTTAAAATAAACTAGACTTTTCTTTGGAAAATACTTTATACTTGGTTTTGAAAATAGTTTTCCAAAAGTTTTCCAAAAACCTTTTTGTTCCTTCTCGTAAACCATATGCTCTGATACCAAATGTAACACCCCGCCTCAGCCAGGGTGACTCTTGCAAGCACTCTGACTTTGGAGGGGCGTTTGAATCAGGTAAACATGCATAATGATATATCAAGGCAGAACAAGAACATATGTATATATGTAAACAGAGTAAATAACATAGATAAAACAGCGGAAGATTTCAAACCATTTCAAAACAAGTCTGGTACAACATAATGTCAACTTTCCAAATACACAAGTCTAGATAAAAACAACATTTCTGAAAAACTGAAATACATAAGTACTATCCCCAAAATAAGTGATAACCATAGCTAGCTTCATGTCAAAACCGTACATGAGCTAAAATCCCACAAGCAAGCGATCAGAAATCCAAGCTAAGCTCCAATATTCCCTCCCTGAGAACCTGGGGGGGGGGGGGGGAACGGAAGAAAAGAGGCGAAAGAAAACAGGTCAGTCAAAAAGACTGAGTAAGCCCTACTACAATCAATGTAAACTGATAAAGTTAACTGGCATGAGAAGCAGGTATGATCATAAGGATAACAACATACTAGCATGGTGATTAACTAACAAGGTAGATAAAGGTGTCATCGCATAATCAGGTTTAAGGTTTTGCACCACAGGTGTACTAGCAAACTAACATGACTTAAATATACAAGTATTGATCCCTTGGCCCAAGCTTTGGCCCAATAACATGAAATGACCCTAATACAAGGTCTAAACAAACGGTCTAGTCGATCGGCTCCCTAAGCCTAACTCGTCACGTGTTGGTGTCAATACGGCCCAAACATAATTGTAGTCGAACTGTGCCGGGTCCACCCTTCGGGTGTATCAAGCCCTAGGGTGCCAACCCCTGGACACCATAAACATGAGTGCACAGTCTCGATCTACTGGTACCCATGGGTGACTTCTCCAAATACGGACTACGTGCATGACCATAGTCCATCCGGAACTACATCGGCGTACCACCCGGCCGTCGTTTATTTGGTCGCTTACCTCCAGCCCAGTAATCGTGCCCCCTCCCTAGCCTAGTCCCTAGGGCCTTAATGATACCAATTTTTGGAGATTACTGCGGAATGGGCCCCCATTGCTAGGATTTTCTAGTGGGTTAAGTACGGTTTAACCCTCTTGCTAATCATGGATTAACTTGGTTAAGTGTAACGATGAGTTCACAACTTAACCCTGATTAATCTACCAAGCCCAAATTGGTTAAATATTAAGTGGACCATGACTTAACCCTAATCACGATGCATTAATTAATTTAATGCGCCTTAACCTCTCACATTAGACCTTGTTGTGGTTACTAGTTAAGCCGGGCGGGTCCGGGTAGCTTTACACCACAACTTGGTCTAACCTCGGGTTCAAGGTACAACATGGCCAACTTCTCACATTGGGTCCTATTGTTTGTAGCAACTAGTTAAGCCGGTCAGTTCCGGGTAGGTTTACGCTACAAACTCAACCCAACCTCGAGTTGGTCACACTTATCTTTTCTAAGTGTCATGTCCATCATGTTTCCAAAACATGTTACAAATTTTCAAGCAATTGGGTAGACCTAACTTAATAAGTAAATTCCCAATGGGTAGACCTAACTTAATAGGTAAATTCCCAAGCTTATGTTTTTATGTCTTTTAAGTTTACCCAACCCCAAACGCAATCCCATTGCTTACATATCGCAATAGCGCATAAAGGATAGAAAGAGGGAACTTGGCATAATCGTGACATAAAGGTGTTGAAGCCACAAGTTCAACATGGTGGCATAAGAAATGTACATATGTTCATATACTTGCATATTACAATTTTAGGCCTCAAAAGCGTGCATAAAACCAAACTTGGCATATTGGTGATACATGGTGCTAAATGACATGTAGACATGGCCATAAGTTCGCATTTAGCCTCACATGCAAGTTATCATAAGAGATATGATAACTTAGATGTTACCAAAATGCAACCTTTAGCATAAAGCTTGGAGCTTTATGTTCATATACTCAAGATAAGCTTGCATAACATAATAACATGAACCAAATGATCAACCCAAACTTGCATAACATAACTTGCATATCATATGACAAACTTGCATATCAAACTTGCATAACATAACACGATAAACTTGCATATCATGACATGGCATACTTGCATAACATAACATGATGAACTTGCATATCATAACATGGCATACTTGCATATAAACTTGTAGCATAGCAAACTTGCATATAAACTTGCATATCACAACATGATAAACTTGCATATCATAGCATAGTAAACTTGCATATAAACTTGCATAACATAACTTGATAAACTTGCATTTCATAGCATAGTAAAATTGCATATAAACTTGCATAACATAACTTGATAAACTTGCATATCATAGCATAGTAAACTTGCATATAAACTTGCATAACATAACTTGATGAACTTGCATAACACATCATAGTAAACTTGCATAACATAACTTGATGAACTTGCATAACACATCATAGTAAACTTGCATAACACATCATAGTAAACTTGCATATCATGGAAAACTTGCATATCATACATTTAACTTTAGAGTTTAAGTATGAAAGTAGAATAGGGCTTACAATGCTTATGAAGACACACAAAACTATGTCAAAGCCCTTATGCAACCAATTAGACCCAAAATGCAAGCTCAAACATAAAAACCCTTGAGCCAAAATGATCAAAACTCTTTCTTTATGATGCAAATATAGAAACTTGACTTGAATGCAAGCTAATGATGCTCATACAAGTTTGAAAACACTTGTATGCATGGAAAATCACTTAGAAATTTATTTAGGAATTTTATGAAGAGAGTGGAGGCCATGAGAGGATTGATTTTGCCATAGTTTAGTTGTAGGATTGATTAATGATGATTTAGGGTTAGGTTAGGGCCTTATTTATAGAGATTAGGACTAGTTTCAACCCTAGGATTAAACCCTAGTTCCAATCTCAGCCCTCAAAACCGAATCTGGCCCCCAAGCTCAGCACAAACCCAAAATGGTGCACCAGGCAGGACTACCCGGCTGAGTCAAGTCGACAGGGCTGTCGACTTGGTCCAACCAAGTCGACTCCCAAGTCGACAGGGCTGTCGACTTGGGTGCTCTGGCGGGAATTCTCCCGCCTGGCCACAACTAGCCCAAATTTTCAAATTCAAACTTGAATTTGAAATCTGTTTTTGCTTTGGAATTTTCTGAAAACTTCGTTGGGCCTTAATCGGGTCATACGGACTCCGATTTTCGAAAACTCGGACTCTATTTCGCGTATTTTTCCGAGACGAACGCAATGGCATAGCCCATTTCCCTTGATTCAGATTTATAAATTAAATTCTGCCTCGATTTATGTTATAACAGGTTATTGAAAATACGGGTTGTTACACCGCTAAACCAAGAAAACTCCTCACCTCCGTTGCATTCTTTGGAATCTTCCAATCTTGAACTGCAATTACTTTCGCGGGTCCACTGCTATCCCATCTTAGAGACCACATGCCCAAGAAATCTCACTTCCTTTCTCCAAAAATGACATTTAGAGAATTTTGCCTTAAGTTAATGTGCTCGGAGAGTCTTCAAAACCCCCCTTAAATGTAGGGCATGATCTTCCTCATTCTTCGAGAAAATCAAGATGTCATCAACAAAGACCACAACGAACTCATTTAGAAACTCCCGGAACACCCTACTCACATGATTTACAAAATAGGTGGGCGCATTCGTTAACTCAAAAGGCACGACGATCCACTCGAAGAAACCATACGGAGCTCTAAAAGCGGTCTTGTCTATAATGTCCTCGGTCACCCTCAACTGATGAAACCCCATGGCCAAGTCTAACAGGGAGAATAAGTTGGTCAAACAAATCATCTATCCTCGGAACTGGGTGCCTATTCTTCTTAGTGAGCTTATTCAACTCCCTATAATCCACACATAATCATGGCGAGCCATCTGCCTTAGTCTCGAAAACGACTGGAGCACCCCATTGTGATATGCTTCGCCTAATAAACCCTTTTTCAAGTAGCTCCCTTACTTGCTTGCTGAGCTCCCTCCTTTCTCTCGAAGCCATGTGGCGCACATGCAATGAAATGGCTTTGCATTGCCCACCAAGTATATCCGGAAATCAATCTCGCACCTCAGAGGTAAGCCCCAAACTTCCTCAAAAACATCAGGATACTCACAGACTACTGGTACAGATCGTAAATCATCGATAGATGCATCAAGCGATTCTAAGAAACTAAGCATGACAGACCAGGGTCACAAGAAATCTCGAGAGTCCTCCTAAGGCAAGTCAAAATCCTAACGACCCTCCTTTCACAATCCAGAATGGAACCATACATGGCTAGCCAATCCATCCATAGAATCAAACCATAGCCCATGAAACCAAGCACATATGCATCGCACTCAAACTAGACGCCCAACACAGATATTCTCAAACCCAGACAAATCATAGACAGATGAGTCGTGTCTCCAATGGGGTTTGAGATAACAACGGGATCTAAAACCTACTAGTACTAAGGTGCAGAGACTCAACCATAGAATCAAAAATAAAAAAAGTGAAGCGCCAGATTCAAAAAGAGTTCTAACTGGATGATCGGAAAGAGAAATCAAACCTTCAACAGAAACTTTCCTACCTCTATCTGGTGCACCGACCACGAGAGCATTCACCTGCCCTCCAGCAGATCCTGCCCGTTGGCCATGTCCTTGCTTCTTTGGGCACTTCCTAGTAAAGTGTTCAACCTCACCACATGGAAACAAGCATTCTTCCTTTTTCTGCAATCTTTGCTCAAATTACCCACACATCCACAATTATGACATTTCCTCCTTTCTCGAGCTTTGTCGTCCTTTCCTCCCTTCTTTTGTTATTGTTGTTCTTTCTTGGGCCATACTTTCTTATTTTGTGTTTCATCAATCTTAGCCTCTTTCTTTTCACCTTTATCTTCTTCGTGCATCAATGCCATATTAACAAGTTTCTCGAAAGTTGCCCCCATCGGAATATGTGACATAGCCAATCCATGGAGGGCTTCATTCAACCCTCTTGTAAACCTCAAAGCTTTCTTGTGAGGGGTATTAACTAGCTCTAAACCAAGCCTTGCCAGTTGATTGAACTTACTGACATACTCATTGACATACATGCCTCCTTGCTTAAGTGCCAGAAACCTTTCCATTTGCATACTCACTTCTGCCTAAGAAAGAAACTTCATCTCGAATCTTTGTCGGAAATCATCCTAAGTCTCAACTGGACGCCCTGCTTGCGTCACTTCCCACCAAAACGAAGCCTTATCTTTTAGCTACCAAACAGCTAACTAAATCTTCCTATGGTCATCAACCTCAAAAATCCCAAATAAATCCTCCGTCTCCTTAAGTCAATTCCTTACTTATACAAAAGTTTTAGTTCCTCGAAAGGCTTTCCTCCTATAGCACAGAAATCCTTACATATCTTGGAGAAATTATCCACTCGTGGAGTAGGAGGAACAACGGTTGTAGCTAGGAGAGGGTGGGGGTCTGCTTGGCCTCCGATAGGCGTCATAGCCTCAAGATACCTATGGAACCAAGCCAGTATCTGAATTGCCTAGGGAATATTTGGTTCCCCAGACATGCTGAAAAGAAAAGGAAAAAGGGATTCAAATAGAGAATCGAAAGATATTTCATATAGCTTTGGGGAATATGTTTTTCAAAACAGTTTCTTTTGAAAATACTTTCTTTTTAAAACCTTTTGAAAACAATTTTCAAAATTTGTTATCCAATCTGGTAACCATCGGCTCTGATGCAAATGTAACACCCCACGTCCATTAATGTCACTCTTTAACAGAATGAATTAAGTTCCGTGGAATGTTATAGGTAAACAAAAACAGGAACATCATAAGATAGATATAAAATAACAACGGAATTTAAATTTTATTCTTTAAACGGAAAACATCGTGGTCTAAAATCCAGTTACATGCCTTGTACTAAAATCATCAAAGTACAGTAATATAAAATAATAGTCCCCAAAAATATCCCTAGCTAGATAGACAGGTAATTAAAGCGGTACATCTAAGCAGCTCCAAGCAGAAACAGAAGAGAGAATCCTAATCAACCCTGAGTATTCCCACCCTAAGAACCTGGGGAGAAAAGGAAGAGAGAGAAAAAGAAACAAAACTGGTTAGATGTAAATTCTGGCGAGTCCAGTTACTTTTAACATATAAATAAGTAAAAAAATCATGAAAGGCATGTAAACTGGATGAGAGAGAAAACAATATCATAAGACAGGTATAACAGAATGAGTAGGATAAGCAGAATAAACAGAACAGAATAGGTTACGCTTCTTAAACACTTTTCTCTACACCAATAATAGTATAACCAAAACAGAATGATCCCAAAAGAAATAGAATGGTAGACTTAGGTGTAATTCTAGTGACAGGTTTTACCACCAAAAATAATAACAGGCAACCCAACAGATACAAAAAGTGTTACCCCCAAGCGATAATAACGGGCTCCTAAACAAGCAAAACTAGATGTACCCTAATTACTACCCCAATCGATCGGCTCCCTATCCCATAGATACCTTGTGTTGGCCCCACAATATGATGTATCACTTCCTAAAGTGGCAACCCTTTTTCCGATAGGCATAACCATATCTACTGATGTCACATTGTCTTAATTTCCCGAGCAATCCAGACCCATGCACGCACAAGACTCCATTGGAATGCGCCGTCAACACCTCCACCCATATGAACCTCTTATAATCAGCTCATTAAGCATGCCCCTAACCCCCACCTAGTTCGGGTCCCCCTATGACACCCGTATGGGTTACTGACTGATACGGGTCCCACACCACAAATGATACAAGCCAACCCTAGGCTTGTATCCCCAACTACTAGGACTTTGACAGGTTATGCTTAACATTTTAACAATCCCGCATAATCCTAACATATAAAACAGGTTAAGTTTGTCGGGTTCGTATAACCCCTCATTGAATCAAACAAGTTTACTTAACCCTTAAACAATTTGACAGGTTCATGTAACACCCACAAATTTAAAATGGTTAAGTATTACAAGTTGGTAGGTTAATATCATTTCCCCTTCATGCAATGTTAATGCACCAAGCCTCTTACATTAAGCCGACCACTTGTGGATACTGGATATACTGTGCAATTCCGGGCAGGCTTTTATCACAAGTTTAGACTTAAACTCGTGTCTTAGCACCGTTACGTGAACATTTACGCACTAGATCCCTCACATTAGATTATCCACTTGTGGGTGCGGGATTTCCCATACGGTTCCGGGCAGGCTTATACCACAAGTGTAATCTATCCTCATGCCTAAATGCGGTTACAGTTTCTATTTACTGTAAATTTAAGCATATTCATTCTTAAACAATTATTCATGTTCATCATAGGTTTTTCATTACCCTTCCTTCAAGTCACAAATCATCATGTATGATATGCCCAAAATTAAAGTCTTAGGTCACGGTATAGGTTATGCTCCCAAATCCCAGTTATGTTTTACAATACAAGTTATGCCCCAATTTATCATTCCCAACCATTCCCAACTTCGTTCGTTCGCATATTTCAGCATAGGCCTAGGCTCGAAGGTAGCCTGGCTATAAAAATAAAAAGGAAAGGAGGGAGAGAAGAGAATGGAAATAGGCATAATAACAAAATATGCATATGATGATAAAAATATGCATAATGACAGGATATGCATATGATAACAGAAATAGGCATAATAACAGAATAAGCGTATGATAATGGAAATGGGCATAATGAAGATAAGCATGGAAGGACATAACAGTAGATCAGGTGTACTGGTAATGGTAGATCTGTTTAGTTATGGTTCAGGTTATTGACAGGCATAGGTTTAGATCCAGCTTATAACCATGTCAGGATTACTTACTAAATGTTTATATCTAAAAATAACATGAACTCACAAGGATTGGATCTAAAGAACTGAGAAAAGAGTGTTGATGTTGTAGCAGAGATTCTTGTACATGCATAAATCGTTGTTGCAGAATAATAGGCTAATTCAATCTGAGTTAGGGCAGCATCTCGTTGTCTCCATTGTTTTGTGTGAATAAAACAATAGAAATGAGGTCTATTTATAGCCTCAAGCCAACAAGTCAAGTCAAGAAACGTGTCCAAGAAAATGGATCTGCCCCAAATCTGGGTGGGTTCGACCCCGGGGTCGACCCTACGGTCGACACCCCTATGTGTGGTTCGACCCCAACCGTGTAGATTTCCCGTGTTCGTCCCCTGCCTTGTGTTTTGAATTATTTTGTATATTTCTTGACTGGTTTGTTTATATATAATTCTTTTATATGTATACAAACTTCAAACCTTAATAACTTCTGCATACGATGTCCGTTTTACACAAACTCGAAGTCTATCTTAAGCATAATTCCGAGATGAATGCAATGGTATAGTCCATTTTACTCCCCAATATTTAATTAAGTATTCTTTAGTTTATTGTTACAGTGTTCTTTAAAATTATGGGGTGTTACATAAACTGTATTGAACTAGCCCATTTCAAAAAGAAAACCTCATGTTCACTTTCAAAAAGAATAAAAACACTTAGCTTATATTTATATTCTATTTGATATGAAATAATCACTTTAAAAGCAAGTTGTATTTCATCAAATGCATTTAGCCCTTGTTAAATTATTGCAAATTTGCATGCTTCAACTAACTAAGGTAGTTTGAAATTGTCAAACATGTTGAATTTTGTGCAATTCAAATTCAGTTGTAAAGCTGCCCACAAACAGATGATCTAAGACGAACAATTGTCAGGTCATCTTGGCCTAACAATTTCATGTGGCTCAAAAACATGATGAATATAATAGGTAAGAAAATAAACTGAAACATTCTGAAGCTATAAAGATAGTTATTAAATCATTAGCACGACATAAAAATATTCCTCCTAGGGTAGTTATTAATACGAATAATAGAAACTCTGTTATAGCCATTTCTGTACATTCAATGTACTCTACAGATAGAGGAATACATAGGGTTGAAGTTTGAACATAGTAAAACAAGAAATTGAAAGGTTTAATTGAATTTATTTGTTTGGATATTCCGAAAAAGCTAATTATAGGTTCTTTTTTCCATTCGAACATTAGGGCCGTTATGCTCATTACTAGGCTTTTTGAAGAGATGAAATAGAATAAAGGTCTATCTCTTTTATTAGAGGTTGAATCGATCATTAAAAGATGAATTAGGCCAAAAATTATGATACATTCGGGGAAAATGAAACTTCCATTGAAGAGAAGCAAACGAAAAACTTTTAAAAAAATTCTCGTATAATCGAGAATGATGTTTTCATTCTGTACATGCCAGATCATAAATTAGTAATTGCATCCAATCTCCGAAAAAGTCCCAATTCTTTCAAACTTTTTGGATATTCTATTTACAGAATCCTTATGAATAGGATCAAACCTTATTCCATGATATTTCCATACGATTTCTCTTTCTTATTCTTAAGAAAGCGTTCGAGAGGACCATGATTTATGTTTCTTTTTTCCTTTTTTTGGTTCGAGAAAGATATCGATCAATTCCGATTCTTTCTTTTTCGATTGATTCTTTTCCGATCGAGATGTATGGATCCATGGATCTATGTGTCTATATGGATCATGTTCATGGATTAAAGAAAAATGTGCAAAAGCTTGCTACGCACCTCTGCCGTTCTAAATTTCTCCCTCCACTTCACAAACATCATAACAACTTAAATGGTACAAATATGCATATTTATACTTGTTTCCATGTTTTAATTGTACTTTTATTCCTTTTACTTTTATTAAAAAGATTAAAATGAGAACATATTTTGTAAGATTAGAAATTTAATGCTTAGAATTACGATGAAATTCAATTTATTCAGAATTATAAGAAATAAAAAACGATCTTTTAAATCAAAATTTGTTAGTTTTGAAATTTGAAGTGAAATCGGTATATATAAATTAACACTGAAATATTTAATTTTTAAAATATAAGTACTTTATATAATATTAATATATAGAATTTAATAAAGAAAACATCGATGTTCAGTTCATTGAAATTCGATTTTGCTAGCTTCATGTAAATCGAATTTTACGAATGATTTACATTTTTGATAATGACATCGCGAAACTGATGAATTTTCACGTGAACGTTATAATACCAGCTTTCAATGTGTTATCACATTCGTACCAAAGCATTGAGTATAATGATATTTTATTTCATTTGCTCGGACACTTGTTTAGGACTATACAGTGGTTTAAAGTTTGGTTTATGGTACATAGTTTACTAAGTTAGCCTAAAATATACCCAAAATATACATAAGTTTAAATTTGAATGCAAGTGGAACTAGTAGTTGTACCTAGTCTCGAGTGCCATGTGAAATATGTGGTGATCTGAAAATCTCGTGTACATAAAGTTTCGTTACTATAGCTCTATACTATTCACTTTCATTTGTATTAATCATTTCGAAATTTTACTACCATGTTATTTCATTTTCACCGGCTTCGAAACCTTTCTCTTCTCTCTTTCTTCTTTTTAACTCTGAAGCTTGCTTTAATATTTTTCCTTATTTCCTGTTAATCACATACCCGACACTGGAAACCACACGCCATGCTACACATAACCACCATCCGCTTTTACACCTCCTTCCCCTCATTAATTAAAACTTAACCACGATTAAAACCAACAGGTCATTCTCTGTCCCCTTTCTCGCGTTCATTTACCTCCGTCCACATCTGTTCCACCTCTTCCCCCTTCTCCCATCTCCATGCTTTCTCCTGTAATAACCAAACCATTATTTTATGGGTGTCTAAGCTTAAGGAGGGTAAAACATAGGCTCAGACCGGTAATGGAGATGATCATGACCAAAGTTCATTAGAGGGTCCTTCCAGTTCATCAAAAAAGTTGCTAGCATGTGGCGTGCTGCGATCAGAAGCATTGGATGATGAAACCATGGCTTTAGGAGTGGAAGAGATGGTTGTGCCACTTGTTCATGTTTCAATTTAGCGTGCATGTGCACACAACTGAAATTTTTCTTGTGATTGATTTCGGTTTTGGGTTGTTTGCAATGTAATCTAGATGTGTTGAGTGATGTGTTGAGCAAAGAAATGGGTTGAATCATGTTGTTTGGGTCTTTGGCCTGTTGTAGGTAGTAAAAACTCATATAAATAGGCATGTTGATGGCATTTGTTAGGGGTGGGTATAAACTGCACCGCAATGTGGAAACCCCTAGACCAAACCACAAAAACGGTACGAAAAATCGGACTGAACCTCTCTTTAAAGTAAATACCCCAAACCGAACTGACTCATAACGTCATGGTCCGATTGCAGTTTAAACTATTGGTCCAACCATATTAAATCATACCGAACCACATACTTACACCCGTAATGTTATAATAAAAATATAACTTATTCCTATCTAATTTTTTATTCTACTAATATATATTTTATTTTTAGCGTATGTTTTTATCTTTACTACTAATAATGAAAACTCTTTCCACTAAATTATTAGGCATCTTTTTGAACTTTCAAAAATGCCCTTAACCCTTCAACTAACTCCCCAGTCACCTAAAAATTTTGATCTACCTTCTGTTGTTTCCATTTTCCACAAAAGACCATTCCTCTTCCGCCGTCTCCATATTCCCATATTCGATATCTGCCTACATACGAAGTCACTATTTTTTTTGTAAAAATTACAGTAATTTTTTCATACTACCTCGGAACCGGATGAGACTTCGACCGATAGATTCCCACCTAAATTACGGTTAGTGTGAAATACTCAAATATTTAGCCCTATGATCGAACACTGTAGTTCTCAATGGCGACTACCAATTGTACTTAGAAAATAACACGCTATATTCCCATATTTGAACTTTGGCTACATACGAAGTCACTGTTTTTTTGTAAAAACTGCAGTAATTTTTTCATACTGCCAGGGAACCGGACGAGACATCAACCGGTAGACTCTCACCTAAATTACGTACAATATGGAACGCTCGATTGTTTCGTCATGTTAACAAACACTGTAGGTCTCCAAGGTGATTAATAGTTGTACTTCGAAAATAAAGGGTATATTCGCATATTTGAACTCTGGCTATATACAAAGTCGCTACTTTTTTGTAAAAACTGCAATAGTTTCTTCATACTGCCTCGGAACCGGATGAGACTTCAACAATAGGCTCTCACCTAAATTAAGAACATTATGGAATACTTGAATGCTTCATCCTGTGAACGAAAACTATAGGTCTATAAGGTGACTCATAGTTATAATTCGAAAATAACAGGTTATATTCACATATTTGAACTCTGCTTACATACAAAGTCACTATTTTTTGTGTGAAAACCGAAGAAATTTCTTTATATTACCTCAGAACCGAATGACACTTCGACTGATACGCTCTGAACTAAATTACAGACAGTATGGAACAATTGGGTATTTCGTCCTATGAATGAACACTATAGCTTTCCAAGGTGATTAACGTTTATACTTAAAAAATAACCAGCTAATTCTAATAATTGATAATTGTAACACTATAGTCTCATGCTTTCTTCGTTATCAAAGATTCTCATGTTTCTCTCTGCACAAATATGATAAATCAAAGTTCTCAGTGCAGCATAAGCAATATCTTGCATGGCATTTTCATTATAAAAGTTTATTTAAGCTCTTGACTTTTCTCTAAAAGATATACGGTAACCGGATGAACAATTCTCATTTTCATTCGGCAAAAAGAGATGATGTATTTTTGCAGTTACAACAGAAAAACAACTGCTTATAAGTTTCATTCTTTCTACAACACAGTGGATACCGAATATCAAGTTAGAAAAACAATATGTTATTTTAAAAGTCATTAGTGTTATAGTTGTTACTGTTGTGATACAAACATTATATTAAAACCGAAATTGCATTAAGGTGCTCATACTTATTTAACTTTAGTATTAACAGACAATGTTATTTGATTTCACCTCTATGGTTTAATGAATTACATGTTTAATGATTTAATAATTTTTATGTCATGTGCAGCTTGAATAATTCAAAATAATCATAGTATATATACCTTAGCATGCCTAAACTTAGAAAGAATCTTATTTTTAATAGGTTATTCTACTTTATAATTTAAGAATTTAGTCCACAAATATATGAACAATTATGGAGCATGATTATTGACTATATATTGTGAGACGTATTGATGACTTAACTTTATATTCATGGTGTTATCATGAGACATTTGTACCACTAATCAAGAAAACAAATATATGAACATTATGGATGTTTGATTAATGGTTATATTATAGGATATATTGATGGCTTAAGTTAGCTTACATTTATGTTAATTATCTTCCTTTGCACACTTAGAAAGCTACCGATATGGTATTTTCTTGAATTAATCCAAGAGTGTAAAGAAATTTAGGCTTAGTTGCTCTTATTCACTTCTTAAGTGCCATTTAAATTATAAAATATAGCTTTCAGTAATTTGATTTCTGTATTGGTATTAATAAAAATATGTTTTCTTTGTGTTTTTAACTTATCTATTTGGAGTGGTTGATTTGAAAAGGTGGCTAAAGGATGGAGATGAGTTGCTGTATTATTCTTTGTGGACAAGCCTGAGTCTCTCATTTAGGGTTCATACGGAGATGCATTTTTATTCATATACGACATCTTGCATGGTTGCTTCTTTCTTGGTGAATAATCTTCAAGTTCAAGACCATGTTCTGTTTTTTCATTATCTTTTGCAAAACTATAATTTTTTAATGTCATTGCAATGTAGGAAGAAATGATACATCTTTATGGAAATTGACTTTGTTTTGCTGAGATTAAGTTTAACACTTCATCTTTTGTGTTAAATAACATTCTTTTTACCTTAAAAAGCTTGGCAATTGTCTCTTGTCACTCATATCAGAAATGCAAAAGAGATGACATTATATTTTAATGGCCATGAGGTAACACCATTACTATTACCTTTTTCCTTATATGTTTACAGCTTACAATGATTTTGTGATTCTGTCTACACATCAATCCTTTCTGCTATTTGAGACTCACATGTCTTATGTCTTAGTGGAACTAAATCATAATTTTGATTATTTGAGTTCACAAAAAGTATTAAAACACTACTATCTTAAGTTAAGAGCAATGTACACTTTTTTGAACTTGCACTTGAGTTGAAATGGGAAACGAAGATCAAATTTAACTGATATAGTAATGGATAGTAAATGAAATTGAAACAATCTGTGTTGAAATAAATTGAATATAAATGAAAAAAAATGAATGTGAGAAAAACAAATAATTGTTCACCTTGAATATGAATGATTGGATAAAGGAGAATTTCAATGGTCGAATAAATGATGAACAGTAGTTTTATAAACTATAATAGGCAATAATGAAACAATTTAACGTCAGATAACTCCACATTCATTAACTCATTAAATATTCTATGGTAAAATATTCTGAATTGACTTACAAGCAACTCCATCCGTAAAGTTTGAACGAAGAGTTGAAAATATATATTTCATGGGATTTGAAAATTTCTATTCTAGTTACCCAGAAATGTAAATCTATAGAGGAATCATTAAGATTGATTTAAACAAGGTAATGCATGAATATAAATACCTTATTTGTCATATTCATCCATATAATAAGGTAAATATGATCACATAATTGATTATCAATTCTTAACACTAATCATTCTTCTCTAATGGCAGTTGTAACATCAGAAAATAGTGATTCATTGCATATTGTTTGCTAAATATCTTCCTAACTCCATTTAAATCCACATTTAGATCAGATCAAATATGAAATCCAGTTAGACTTGAAATAAAAGACTATATCACTTTTTGGTATAGAATCCCAAGCAAAATGCTTGGCTATTGAATATCTTAGGTGTTTTTGTTATTTAACTAAGTATGATTCATTGTGTTTCATTTCTTATATGTGAACCGACTATATTATTTTATTACCAACTCATTAGGTATTGCATCCATTTTCAATTTTGTTTTCATTAGCCTATTGTATATATTGTAATATAAGTGATGTTTTGGCTAGTAAATGTCTTGCTTTATTCATTAAAAAAATGAGTTTTTTTGCAATTTATACAATATATAAAATAGCATATCCTCGAAGTTTTTGAAACCTTCATAACTAGTAAGTTTATGCTTGGAAATAATCAGCATTTATTACACTCAGAAACTAAGTATAATGTAACATAACAGGAAATTCAATGCTTGAATTTTCGACACAAATACATCCAGTGTCCAAACTCGAGTATCGAAAATCCGGAACATTAAAAGAAAAGAAGTTAGAGGGTGAGATAAGAAAGAAAGAAATATTAGAATAATAGAAGAAGAAGAAGAACCAACACCACGCAAAATCTCACATCGCAGCAAAATAAAATAAAATATGGCAATAAATTTTATTGAGAGCTTAAAAATATACTTACAATCATCAGAGTGCAATAGTCAATCAATTTGGATAGTTATAATAACCTGTCCTCATATACAACACACAACAAAATTATGCTAGATAATATTATACGTCTGAACTCTTCCAGCTCGTCTTCTGAACTTCGTATATCCAATAAACTGAACCTAAAAACTCAGGCTAACCCGAGCATTACAAACGTTGGATCAGTCTGGAGAACCAAAGTGAGAAAAACTTGCAAAGTTTAAGGGGGATCATCCCACTTGATTTTAAAGTTCAAAATCTTTTGAAAGAAAGTATAATTGTAAAACCAAATCCACACATAAATACAGACAGCTTTTACCTTCCGATAACTCAAAACATTATGAAATCAATATCTTATTCTGATATTATAATAATGTCTAAATACAAATTAATAGTAATCTAGCGAAGCTCTTACATCTCATGCTCCATATATATAGTATACAATCAAAACCGTCAGCGCTTATTAGAGATTGGATTCCGACTATGACAAGGTATAGAACCACCTGCCGATTGTGTATCTCTAGTGGGGAATACACTGGGTTCAATAAGAACATCTTGCAACCCAGCCACATATGACCGACCACTTATTTCGCTTGAGTGTATCGAATGTTTATTACCAACAGTTGGGCTCAAACCACCGTTTCTCGAAAGGGACAACATCGAAAATAGATTGAAAATGAAATGGATTTTCTCTAGTTTGGTGATTATACACCCTAATGGGAGCGACCGACATAGCCATGTTGCTTGCCCGATTTTTGTCATTTTCTGGTTGTGAGGCTTGAGGTTTAAATTACCTTTTTATGATAGCACACCACCATTCACTTTGAATGCGACATCGTCAGATCCTCCAGAAATTCACTAATTAATTTCCACAAAAATACTCAGATTATTAAGCTAAAAAAAGTGCCCTTCTCCGCTATCAACTAGGGCACGTTTGAAGAATTCAACGTATGTGATCTTTTTTTGGAACTACTATGTCAGACATTCATCCATACAAGTTGTCCTGGGACTGGACAAACCAAAGGCACCCTCCTACTGCATCCTTGAATTACTGTAACGACCCGGATTTTCGGCCGTTAAATTCTGAATATTTAAATTTGTTTTAAATTTTTTTTAATTGAATTACATATATGAATTTATTTATAAAACGAAGTTTGAACGTTAATTTATAATATAATTATAAAACGAGCTCGAAATCGCACGGTAGTTCGTAATATAGAGTTTTGAACTTCAATTTAGGATACAGGATCCGATATAAGTCGGATTTCTGTGAAACAAGACACGTTGGAACTGTATTGATTATAATTTTCATATGAAAGAGAAAAATCTAGATTTCGTGTTATAATTTGTTAGTTATGGTCAAATCAAATTTTGAAATAGTCGCTGTGGAAATCGTTATTTAAAATATACGCGTTAAAATAGCCGTTTTGCAAACGGATTCTGTTTTCGATGAAATCAGTTTCATTGGGACCGTATCGTTAAATTATTGTACGGTGGTGAGTGGCGTGAAAAACCGATGTCGTATGTGACCACGGTAGCCGTAAACGCTCGTTCAGTGCAATTAAATTAATTCAACTGAATAAAGGGATATTAGAGTGTAACTTGAACAGACGATCGAATCAGGCCACGAAACCAGTTCCAGTGAGTTCGTAGCGTCGGATATAGTCAGGGTAGGTATATAGTTTGTTATTTTTGGAGACCGGATAATTTGGCGTCAAAAATGGCAGTGCGGTACGCGCCAAAAACAGCCTACCGGGGCAACAGTCTCAGAATGCGACGAAACTAGTGCCATTGGGTTCGTATCGAAAAGTTATTATCGGTGTTCGCAGTTTCAAGTTGATTTGATTTAACTGGTGATCGTGAAAATTTTAAACGCGTGTTGATTTCTGGTTTTATAAAGGAAATTTTTTCAAACGATATCGGAATTCGACGAAACTTGTCCCGTTGGGTTCAGAATACCTTTTTACACCAAGATTAGTTTTTTTATCAGTAGACAGAAGTCGACTATGGTTAGTTTTACTTGATACTTCACTGCAAAGTTTCGTAAATAAAATAAAATATGAAATGAGGACACCGTTCGCTCCAAGTTTCATGTCCGTGCCCTCCAAGCCTTTGATGCCGTGCATGCCACGCACTGTAATCTCCGTGCGTGCCAAGATATCCAAAACCGTGAGTGGCAAGGTACCCAAATTTCTATATAAACGATCCCATTCCCCATTTCACTACTGTAATCCCTAAATTCCTAATTCTTCTTCTCTGTATTCTCAAAACAAACGAGTCGTTCCCTTTTCAATTTCGTCCCCTTCAGCTAAATCGAAAATCAAATTAAAATCAAGTCCTGTAGCCAACGAAATTGAAGCATTCTCAGACCGATGTCCTTGCTGTCCCAACAACTTCAAGTTACTATCCTTTTCACCAAGTTCGAGCTTGAAAACTGTCACACCGTTCTGAAAGACGTCGGTCTAAGGGAATGGTTTGCAGACATTCGAACTAGGGAGTGTGGCAACAGTGGGGTCGGTCGAGGCTAGAGCAACCTGGGGAGGTGGCGAGAAGGGGCTGTCCGGTCTCCTGTTGTAGTGGCGGTGATGAAAGTGGGACATCGGTGATAAGGAGGAGTGTTAAAATGGGCTGAGCGCTTATGTGAAGGAGGGGAGCTCGATTGTTTTTGGGTGATGAGGTTTGTCCTTTTTCTCTTCAAATTGGTGTGATTTTGCCGGAGAAGTGGGATATCTTAACAGTGGTTAGGGTAGTTGAATGATGGGGTTTCTGGTGCGTGTATAAGGACTGTGTGGGTTTATATTACCTAATTAATGAAGTGTTAGTATTGGTGTATAATGGGAAATTTCGGACCTGTACAACGATGGGGGGGTCTAGGGCAGAAGTCGTGTTTTTGAAGGGATTGGGGTAGACGTATGATGGTGGTACGGATGGGTCATGATAGTGAGGAGGCTAGGGTCAGATCCGAAAAAAATATTGGGCATTTGGTAAGGATTTTGATGGATTTCAAGCTTTACCGGTACTGTGTCTTTTTACTGAAACATGGAAGTTCCTGTTGTAAAATGGTGAGAGGAAAATCAGTTGGGTTAGAATGAAGAAGGGTTAGGTAGCTGAGAGGAAAGAAGAAGGATTAAATTTTCAATTGTGATTATCAGGAAGTGCGTGGGTTTTCATCATGGATTATGTTGCAATGATCTATGTTAATGAGGATGGAATCAAGCACGTGAAAAACATTCGAATATATGAGGAAATCTCTTGATAGAAGTACTGAAGCCTGGAGCATAAGTGAGGGAGGAGAAACACGATAGAGAAGGAATCAGCCGTAATATCCTTAACTAAAGTAATTAGTAAAGGTAATTAATTAAGAAGTTGTTATAATATATTATTTAAATCGTAAATACTTATAATGGTATAACTCTTGCATATGTAAACAGAATTGAATGAACCCAGCCACATTGAAATCCTAGTAGTGAAATCTATGTTATAGCATTGACGTGGTTGAAACGGAGCAGTTGAATTTTCGTGATAAAATCAAACATCTATTTGATTTTAAATGCAAATAAAAGCAGAACCGTCAACTGAAGAACAAGGTGAGTAAACTCACTAACTCCCTCTCGTTTATATTTTTATATATAAATGAGTTCTAGATATTTTTATAATGTGCAATGGTTGATTGGTTGAATAGTTGGTAAATTTGGTTGAATTGGTTGATAGGACTACACCATTAATTGATTATTAGTTCTGATATTTCATATTGATGTGAAATAATATTTTTGATGTTACTAACATCTGTGGATGCAGGGAAACAGGTTGGAGGGATCCAACTGGATCCCTCAACATTTTATTTACTGTTTTATTTGATGGTGATATATGTTATGCTACATAATCCATGGTTGAATTTGTGTGTTTACCCTGGCCTTAGGAACCTGGTATTTTAGATACCGTAAATATCATCGAATGTGAAAAAGGAAATTAGGATTTAAAAGCAGTGTTTATTTCCAAATTAGAAATAATTTCTTTTTCATTGAGTTGCAAATGGAAACCTATTCCATTGGGTAAACCAAGAAAAATGTTAAAAATAAATATATAAATTAAGTGGATCATTAACCATTTGATAAATTAAAAGGTGAGTTCAAATATGAATGTATATTTGAAAGTGAGTATCGGTTTTGAAACCAATATTTGGAAATGGATCCGAATTTAGCAAATTACAGAGGAAAGTTTAAAGAAAGATTTTCAAATGCTTAAAATAAAAGAATAAATAGTTTAAACAAGGAAATATTTTGCAAATAAAATGTATATAAAAAGGGGATTTACAGAAATCGAATTAAGTGGTTAGAAGAATGTATAGTTTATAAATATGTTTAAAGGAGAACTTGAATTGTTTAAAATAAACAGAGTTTTTAAATGAACAACGGAAGCGTGTGCGTCGCACACGGTATTTTATTCAAAAAAAAAAGCAATCATAACGCTGTTGTTATAAGAAATGCTTTTATAATTTTAAACAGTGGTTTTAATGCTGTCTTTGTAAGGAATGCTTTTATAAAACTAAACAGTGATTTTAGCGCTGTTGTTATAATAGATGTTGTAAGTCTATACAGCAATTTTAGACGCTGCTGTTATAATAAATGTCTCGGTAAATCTAAATAGCAATATTAACGCTGCCGTTATAATAACTGTTTTAATAGCAATTTTAATGCTATGGTTATGATAAGTGTTCTATAATGCTAAGACAGCGGTTTTAACGCTGTTGTTGAAAGCAATGTTTTATAAACCAAACATTTGAAGACAGCGATTATAACGTTACCGTTATAATCAATATTTTTATAAAGAAGGTGTGTTCGTAGATTAAATCCGAGAGTCGCGAAAGCAATATTTAAAGTTGTGAGCTCTGACTATTTCAAAGTTAAGAATGTCGTTCAGTTAAGGTCTGAGAGGTAATTATACCCCAACTTGACGAACTGCATTATTGACGGAGAAATGGTTAAGGCTCGATAACAAGGGTTGGTTAGTGATATCGTTAGTTAACGAATGATTTATGATTTGAGTTATAATAACGATATTTATAACATCAGTTAATTCAAAGGATTTAGAAATGTTTTCTAACTGAGGTAAAAGATATTTTCTCGATAAAGGAATTGTATATATTGAAAATGTTTCCCAATAATCAAGAAAGAAAATAGAGCTTTGAAAGAACACGAAAGGTGGAAAATGGGAATTGGAAATGATAATGTAATAAAGAACTAATATAAAAAGGGCCCAGTGTTGTTTGATGCTTGATTGATAGAATTTCCATTTGGAAATAGGATCGTTGGTTGTATGGATGTTCTTTGATAGTTAAATCACCGACTATCAAAGTTTTATTTTTTTTATATACCTCCGTTGTCAATATAGAGAGACCGGGATCAGATTTGATATCTGAAAACCACTCCGTATTGGCGTAAGCGTAATGAAGCAACTTATGCTGAAGAAAATTGAAGACGGAGTTATGCAAGGGTTATCCTGTTTACGGGATAGTGCCTTCGGTTTGTCCAGACCCAGGACAACTTGTATGGACGAGTGTCTGACAGAGTATTTCCAAAGGGGGTTACGTACGTTGATTCCTTCAAACGTACGAAGTTGGTGGCATAGAAGGGAAGCTTCTTTAGCCTAACAGTCTGAGTATTTTTGTGGGAATCAGTTAGTGATTTCCGATGGATCTGACGATGTGGCATTCAAAGTGAATGATGGCCAGATATTCTGGAAGATAATTCAAACCTCAAGCCTCATCAACCCGGAATTGGACAAAAATCGGGCAGGCAGCATGGCTATGTGGGTCGCACCCATTAGGATGTATAACCACCTATCTAGAGAAATTCCTTTTGCTTCTTAAATCTATCGATGTTGTCCCTTTTCGGGAGGCGGTTGCTGATCCCAACCGTCGGTGGTATACATTCGATACACTCAAGCGAAATGAGTGGTCGGTCATGTGTGGGCCGGGTTGCAAGACGTTCTTGTTGAACCCAGTGTATTCGTCTCTAGAGATACACTATCGGAAGGTGGTCCCATACCTTGTCATGTTGGAAATCCAATCTCCAATAAGATCCCTGCGGTTTTTGATTTAATATTATATATGGAGCGTGAGATGCAAGCGTTCCGCTAGATTCTATTTATTTGATTTAGACATTATTATAATAGCACTGGATTTGATATCAAAATATTTTTGGGTTATCGTAAGGTAAAAACCATCCGTGTTTATGTGTGGATCGGTCTTACGATTATCATTTCTTTTGAAAGGATTTTTGAAAGTTAAACCAATGGTTGGAGTTTACTCACACCAGTCCCATGACTGACCCAGAGCTTATTTTGTTTGTTTTCCCTAAACTCTTGGGTGCCCAAATTTGTACGGGCAGTCAAGTAGTCGGGATTTTTCAGATTCACTTGGAGGAGCTTGAAGCAGGAGGCTTCACCAGTTAGCTATAGACTATCATATTTTCCGCTGTGTACTATGTTGTATCTGGAAACAGGTGTTTATAACTGTTCCAGGGATAATCATAGTGCTCTGATAATGGTATGTATATACAAATACTGATTTGTGCTTCAAAGTTATATTATCTAATATATTTTATTCGTTCCGCTATGAGTTTTTTATCTTCGTTTTCTCCTATTCTAATATTTCTTTCTTTCTATTTCTCATCCTCTAACTTCTTTCTAAAAATGATTCGTATTTCTATGCAATTTGGGTTGGACGTGTGGTATGATTAGTCGACTCAAAGGGTACGGATTTGCGGGTCGTTTCAATTACACTATGGATCAGTAATGAGTAGTCCTTGCAGTCTGCAAAATCTCAATCATGACTGAATCACGTCAGAAAAACTCTGGTTGCAATGTCAGAGTAATTTGACAGCAATCCATCCGCTTATGAAGATCCCCGGTCTTCAATTGCTTAACCTCGATCAGCTTCCGAACATCTTCAACGATTACATATTTGTTGGTCGGAATGATTTTCGAAAATAAATTCAATCCCGGTTTTTCCGTACCAATAATCGATTTGGACAGATTTTGATATTTGGTGATTTAACTATCAAAATAAAAAATCATCATCTATAGAAAATAAAATAGATTCATTGATTCAGTAAACAACATCACTTGGCCTCTTTAGTTAAACGGATTTCAATTAAATTTCTAAATCTTTGATATTTGGAAATCCACTTTTCAAATATAAATTTCCAAATCACTCAACTTATAGTTCTTCGAATTATAGCATATAATATCCTTTTCGAAAATATTAATTTTAATACCTCCCACTATCTTCTTTTCTAAACCAATACCATCCTTGGATAATCATGAAGTCGTTCAAGTTGGGGTATTTTCTTTACCTCTCAGACCTTGAATCGACAACATTCTTACCGTCAGGATAGATATGAGTTTATCAACGAAATCTCATTTCAATAATTATCGCAACACTTGTTTTTACCATACGTTTTTAAACATGGGTTTTAACTCCATTTATTCCCTTTTGAAAAATTCTTCTCAATTCAAAATCGTGCTTTCTCAATTTAAAACATTTCTATTTATCCATCTTTGGCCATAAAACTCCCTATAACTTCCTTCAGATTACAAATCCATTTAGAACTAGTTTCGACTCTTATAACATTAATCCACTCACAATTTGCCTTTATAATTTCCAATTTGGATTTTTTTTTAAAATCCGACCAATAGAATTTCTTAACGTAAGTTCATATTAAATATAAATTCGTTTACCATTTCATTTAAATTATGCATAAAGTTTTACGACTTCATAAACTTCCATTTAAGGAATCTAAATTTCAAGATTTATCACTTTGGTATTATTAAATAAATAATAATCAATTCCAACATTTTTAGAGATCAATTGGTTTACTTCAACATTAACTATTATAATAGTTAATCTTCCTTTCAGATGATTAAAATAATAATTGAATAATTAATGATTCCATAACTTATTTAATAATCTATTTTGGTTTAAAAAGTTGACTTAGTCGACTCAAAATAAGGTTAATCTATTAACTAATTCCATTAGTCATTTCTTTAATCACTCTAAATAATTTCCTTTAATTTAATTAATGAACTAATTAAATTAAATAATCATCATTAATTGTTACTTGATACAATTTATTCAATCCTTAACCATTTGGTTAATTTTAGCTTATTGCTTATAAACATATTAACATAAGAATTTGCTCTGTATACTTGGTTTATAGTTACTAGATAAAAATATTCATTTATTTCCTTTAATAAACATTTATTCAAATTATCCATATATATAATATAGATCTCAAAATACACTTGGTTATAAAATAAATTCTTATAACCTTATTCTATTGATTTACTTGACCATAAATCAACGTTCATAAAATGATTCATTTTTAGGCCATCTGCCGATAATTACTCCACCAATATCACCCATTGGTTAATATCACACAAGTGTTGAATTTGATTCAATAATCAACAATCAATCAGATTGATTAAGGATATCAATAAACAACATATTTGAGGAATCCGGTTGGATCCCTCCAACTTGTCCTTCCCCGCATCAAAATGGGTTACCTCAAATTTAATACGATAATATGTTTATCACGATAAGAAAAAAATAGTTTAACTAATAACAGTCGACAATCCATTTATAACGTCCATTCAACATCCAATTATTTATTTAATACGATTATATTATTATAAACGTAATTGTTTGGAATCTA
Organism: Allium sativum; assembly: GCA_030737875.1. Taxonomy (NCBI): domain Eukaryota; kingdom Viridiplantae; phylum Streptophyta; class Magnoliopsida; order Asparagales; family Amaryllidaceae; genus Allium; species Allium sativum. The sequence continues at coordinate 668,343,438 of CM060909.1, read as the reverse complement.
ATCGTTAAAATAACTTTGATTCGATTAAAATAAACAATCGTTTAATTTAATCAAATGAATATTAAACATACTCAGCACACATACAAACAATCATCCAATTATCAACCATTAGCAAACATTACACATAAAATAAAACCCATCTTATATAAAATATAAACAGGATAAACTGAGTGAGTTAAACTCACGTTGATTTTCTCTACCGTTTAAACACTTTGTTTTTAATTAAATTAAACTGGCATTTAATTTAATTAAATCCTTCAGTTGTGCCTAACTCTACTCAAACCAGCTCCAAAATGGTACGTTCATCGATGTGGTCTCAGCGCTTCTGGTCTGATTGAATTCTGATAATACAGGAGCACGTTATAGAATTTTATATGTATTGGTATTAATTTAAGTAATTAAATTTTAACTAAATCCTAAATTAGTTTCTTTAATTAATTCTCTTTTTTAACTTTCCATATTTAAAGGCAACGTCATACATAAGCTTAGTCAACTTTCAACCTTATTCATGTACATACTTAGGCACTCCAAAATCTAAACAGGTTACGTTAAATACATGCTTAGGCATGTAAGAACTATCATTAAGAAAATGAGCATAATTAGGTACATTAATTATGTTATATATAAAATTCCTTTGGTCCACGTTAACTCTATGGCCACATAAGAATTACTTCCATCTTCCCATGTTTCACCACTTAAGTTATAATTGGATTGGCAGACTCACGCTACATATTTTGTTTTAAGGTTTAACTCCTAATGATCACGTTGTATTTATCTTATATATTGGCCACGTTTTGAGGTGATTAGGCCATGAGAAAAATGATGGATCACATATAAATATACCCAGTTGGGCACGATAAAAAAAATATAAACTTGTGTAGTCTTACCCAAAACCAAACTACCTAGGCACATGTAAAATGGATTGGTCATGTTTAACACAATACATTCTTCTTTACCTGTTCATATACTAATGGACCATGCCACCCCTTAATTAGGCACGTATTTTATCTTCTACCTGTTGTGTATATTTTACTTGGCTATGTTAATTTAACCGGCCACATAAAAAACCTTAATCATACTATTTATATTTAAAATGGCCACATAACCTCATTAATTAGTCAGTTATAATATTGATTAGGAAAAAATATTTTATATTGTTCGTCATTTACCTTTCGCCTTCTTGCCTGCTTGCTCGAGTATTCCCAACCCGCGCCTCCCGTTCATCACCGTTCCAACTCCGACGCCAGTCCACCCCCACCACTGGAGCAACCTGACGTCGACCCCATCATTCCAGTCTCCTTCTGCTCATTTCTCTTCCGTTCAATCTTTAACTCCCTCACGCAACTGCAATTAAACACCCCACCTCATCCACTACTTCCTTTCCTTCCTCCCCATGCACAAAGGACACCTACTTACATGCCTTCATACCAAACACAGTACCATTTCGCAGGGATCTGCAATCGATGTTTGCACTGCCAGTCCACCTTCTGTGTCCTTCCAATTTGCAAAAAATAGAGTCCTGCCATCATCTACACTGAAACGCCTAGGTCGCTCACAACTTCAACCATTTCATGTACCAAGACTCCATACAACTCTACTGCCCTCATCACGCTGCTCCCACATTTTAACCGCATGCATTGTCACCTCATGCACGCTCAACTGCATCACATCTCCTTTCCCTTATGCATATGTTATCATCATTTATTTTCTTTTAAACTTAAATGGTTGCTTGTTTTCCTCACCAGACCCAAACCCATACAACTCACCTTCTATGCCAGTACTCCCAGACCGAAACTCGCCTTAGTACATTAACACGCAACAATTCCAGGCCTAAACTTTTGCCACCATCTGTATGCATACTAAGTTGCTAACCCTCCAACCTTGGTATGTTTAGTTCCCAGATCCGAAAATGTTAAACAAGTATTGTTATCTTTTTTTATAATGGTGGCTTTCCTCAGTTTCGGAAGCAGAAATGAGAAGAAAAGAAAATGGAGGAGAAAGATTGCTTTCTGTTTTGGTTCAAAAGAGATGTTGTATTTATAGAAGAGAAATACGTGGGTAGCATGATTTTTAGGTTATAGGTCGGCTTTAATTTTGTGGGTAGCTGTTGCGCGCATGCTTTCTAAGAAAACTTAATCGGCACGTAATAGTAGATTTGTAGACAAAGAATTGAAATATTCGGGGACCAGCAAAGAAAAAGAACAGTGGGATGTATCATATTGTTTTTTCTCTCTATATATATATATACACACACACATACAAATATATATATATATATATATTATATTATACCCATTTTTCCTTCTTCTTATCGGTTGAGGTGAGAACCAGGGAAAAACAAGGTGCTAAGCATATGTGTTCCAGTCGTTTTATGGGGTAGACAATATTTCCTTATTATTATATTTTATATACGTACCGTTAACTACTTTTATTTGCGTTGAGCGTTCTTAACTCGCATTGTCGCAAACAATATTCAATCGCAGTGAAAATAAATGTACCGTTATGTCTTAGCATTCCGATCCCGATGAAACTATTTTCGATTAAAACGGACTCCCTTTGCAACAATGGTGCTATTTAGATCTCAATTTACCTATCGGTTCACCTTTAAATTTCGTCTATCGACAAAATAACTCCGTTCCACTCCAAACTGGAAATCTAACAATAATTAGTTGTATGTATTCCATTAAAACTTATTTCGTAAAAAACGGAGCTTGTTTGAAAAAACTATTTCTAAGGCCTATATTTTATAGAAAAAATATAATTAAAATTCCAACAACACGATAAATAGAAATAAACCAATATTATCATATATACCCAAATATAATATTATATATTTCAAAATAAACACATTCGTGTTTAAAACTCAACATTAAAATATTTCATCGTTACATCGATATTAAAAAATGTATAAAAAAACCTTATATATTATTAAATAAACTTTATTGTTTATTAACGAACGTCATAGCGACTATTTGAAATTTTAAGTTGGATATAACTTGCAATCTATAATATGAAATCTCCATTTTTCTCTTCCATTAGAAAAATATAATCAACTCGATCCAAACGATTCTTGTTTCACAGAAATCTGACTTATATCGGACCCTGTATACAAAATTAAAGTTCAAATCGAAAATTACAAACTACCGTGGCGTTTCGAGCTTATTTTAATATATATATATATATATATGTATATATATATTCGAACTCCATTTTAAATAAATAGATTCAATATAAAGTCCATTTATATCATCCAAATCAATATTTAAAACAGATTTAAATGTTCGTAATTAACGCTTAAAAATCTGGGACGTTACATATTAAATGTTTGGAAACCTATATGTAGTTACAAGAAAGATGTTTGCTTGGAAAAATATTGGAGTTTGATTTGAAAATTTACATATCGCATCATGTAGGTTTATGATAGATAGTCTACACATGGTTGAATTAATGCATACGTATTATGATTAGACGCAAGCCCACCTAGGCATGCCTATATACTCGTATTAATAATAACCATTATCAGAATGGAAAAAATATAGTTTACGTTTATTAGTTTCCATACAATTTTTAGATAATGCTAATTATAATCTTATTTTAGGTTATCTAACTTTATGTTCATGCACTGATTAAAGTTGATGTATTAAAATAATTTCAATTTTCATTAATTGTAAAATTGAAGTATTCATACATTTAGAAACTAATATTTCAATTCAGGATAACGCTGTGTGTTTTATTCTTTAAGTGACACAACATCACACAATCATAAAATGATTGTTGACGAAACCAATTCTCTTATTTCATATTTAATACAGGTTCAAACCGAACAGAACCAAAACCGGACTGTATTACACTAAAACCGAACAGAACCAAAACCGGACTATATTACACTAAAACCGAACGGAAACCAAACCATTCAAAAGTAGTCAAGAAATTTGAATAAGCTTTTCATTTTGTTATGAATTCAGTACTAGTTTCCTTTAGTTTTTACTTCCAGTATTTAGCTTAGCCATTGTAGTTTAGATTCTTGCTATATTTCCTGCATTCCTTTCACTTCCAACACTGCATTTTCATTTAATTCCCAAAATTAAATGAGTAATATTTCCCTAATTATTAGTTCATTGATTCTTAGCTTCACTTCTTCTGATTACAATTCCGTTTGTTTCAATTTTGTGTTGTTAATTGTTTGTTACAATTTCGATAACCTTTCAACATATAGTGCAAGCTTAATCCTAATTTTCATTAATGTTCAATTTAGTTGCAATTAATTCTTCTTTCTTTAGAATATCCTATTGATAATTCTTAATGTTACAAAGTTAATTCAAGCATCATTTATCGCTGAATTAGAATTACATCTTAATTTCTTTAAATCGTCCAATCCTCATATCATATGCTTCTGTCAATTCAACAAACACTATTAAATCCACTTTCCCACCCAAAATCCTTTCTGAATCTTGACTCTACCTGTTCTAACCACCAGAAGCAACTCCAAACACCCTCTCTAACTAATTACATCCACATCATCATCTTCTTTCTTCCACTTTGTGTTTCCACAAATGTTCCATCAAATTCCCTTTTCTTCCTCAATTCCTCCAAACATAACGGTTAAAGTTAGAGAACAAGTTAGGCCTTCCAATTTGGTATCAGAGTGAGCTTCGTGAATTGGTTCAAACCCCCAAATGGATTCGATGGTTCACCATTCTCTTCCCGAACTCACAATCCAGATCAAAAATTATGGCAGTGACATGAGGAAATTAGCGAAAGTTTAGAATTAGGTATGCTAAATCTAGAGCATGTCAATCAAGAACTAACACAGAAAGTCGATGGTGCTACTCAAGAATTAACGCAAAAAATCAAAGGAGTAAGGAATATGATTACTAACCTAACCCAAAAATTTGATGAGAAATTCAGAAATCCACCCCCTTATATGCCTTCTTCACCACCAGCCATACCTCCTCGACCACCATTAGCAGCACCCATACATCCCTTTGCTCCAGTTCCAAGAAATGCAATACCACCTCCACTACCCCAAGATGCTCCAAGAAACATTAATCAACCACATTACCCTCAAGAACCAATTTTTTTTAACATCCTTGTGGCTATCCATAATATCCATGTCAAACATATCACAATCCCTACCCTACTATGAAGTTGGATTTTATGTCTTTCTCTGGTGTTGAAGTAGTGGCTGATTTGTTGGGACAGGTGGAATAGTACTTCAAGTTCTATAGAACTGATTAATGAACGTGGGTAGGCATTTGCTTCTTCTCTCTTAGAAATTAAGCTTTGCAGTGATATAGCTGGTATATTAGTACATCTTAGCATGTTGATGCATGGCCTATTTTTTAGGAGGAAATTTCTATTAGATTTAACCCTTATGATATGGAGATGCCATATGAAACCATATCAAAACTAAAACAACCCACCAATGTAAGGGCTTATTTGAGTAAGTTTGAATAGCTAGAAGAAGTTCTCGAAACCCTACCTCTTAGTTTTATGTTGGGATAGTTGTATTATATGACTGAAGGAAGAGATCTGATTTGATGTGTTGACATCATGACCCCATGATCTCAGAAGGTAGTTTAACTCTCCAAGATTTTTGAGAGCAAGTATTTTTAAACTAAGAGGAGTACAAAGAATTCAACTAACCAAAACCTTGCTTCCAAAAATACCAATCCTCCTCAAAATAATAAACCTAGCCCTCATGAAAACCTTACCCAAGAATCCATAGAGAAATACACATACCTAGAAATTTTTACTGAAAGTAAGGAGCCGACTCATAGTCGATTGATCGAGATGAGGAGACAAAATATTTTTTATGGTTGTAAGGAAAAAATGTCACATGATCACAAGTGTAAAAGTCCTCACGTTTGCGTGTTAGAGGTATAATACCACTGCGTGATGAAATCCATGATGATATGATAGAGGAGAATTCTAAACCTGAAGAACTAGATCAGTCAGTTCAAGAAACACTATCTATTACCCTACGGGTCCTTTGTGGAATCCCATCCCTTTCCACTATCAAAGTTGAAGGAAATATCCATGGCAAGCATGTTCAAATTCTCATAGACTCTGGGTGTACTCATAGTTTTATCAATGAAGAGTTAGCCAAGAAATTTGGTTTGAAGGTGGATGAAACCATAGTGTTTGAAGTGATAGTAACCAATGGTGAAAAACTGACCGGGTCTGGAGTGTGCAAAGATGTTATCTTGAAGTACCAAGGGTGTATCATGCCTGTTTATTTGTTGCTATGCTCCTTTGGAGGGATGCTAGGTGGTATTAGAAGCCCAGTGGATGAAGAATTTAGGAGAAGTAACCCTTAATTTGGAGCAGTTGCAAATCAAGTTTCAGTACAATAATAAGATGCATACGTGGAAAGGAATGAAGCACGATGAAATGAAAATTGTTGGTAAGAAGAAAATGGGTAAGAAATGTAACCAAGGCTAGTTACAAATGATATTATGTTTGCATGCCATCACAACTAACAACCAAGTGGAAATTACCCCACTCAGCATACCTAATGAAATCATTGAAACCCTAAAATGCTTCTCTTCAATCATCTATCCAAATCCTACCCTCCCACCTCCAAGAACACATGATCGTAAAATACCCTTATTACCCCCATTTCAAATTGGTTTGCGTAAGACCCTATAGAGATTATTATTAAATAAAGATTGAAATGGATAAAATTATGAAAGAAATGTCGGAAGATAGTATTATAAGGCCAAGTAATAGTATATATTCATCCGTTGTGGTAATGGTGAGGAAGAAGGATGGTACTTGAAGAATGTGCATGGATTACAGAAGCCAAAATTCCTAAAAAATTAAAAATCAATTTTCTATACCGTTGATTGAAGATTTTTTGATGCATTTCATAAGTCAAAATTCTTTTCTAAGCTAGATTTAAGGTCAAACTATTATTAGATAAGAATGCATGAACCAGACATTTACCAGACTGCCTTTAAAACTCATCAAGGGCATTATGAGTTCATGTTGATGTCGTATGATCATGAGTTAGTGAATGCCCCATCCATATTTCAATCCCTTATGAAACAAGTTTTCAGATCCTAATATAAGTAGTTCATGCTAATGTTTTTTGATGATATACTGGTGTATAGTCAATGATGGGGCCAACATTTAGCTTAACTCAATCATTCTTTTTATGTGTTAGGTCAATTTTTTTTTCGATTAAGCCAACTAACTATCAGTTTTCCAAACCCATGATACAATATTTAGGTATTATCATTTCTAGTCAAGGGTCGTAGCAGATCCTAGTAAAGTAGAAGTAATGAAGGAGTGTCCAGTCCCCAAAATTTGAAAGTTTCGAGAGGATTTTTGGGCCATACTAGATATTACAGAAGATTTATACATGGTATGTAATTATTACAAAATCCTCAACCAATTTGTTGAAAAAAGTTGCCTTTTTTGGAGTGAAGAAGCCATTGTAGCTTTTAAAAAACTTAAATAATGCCTAACCAATCCACCAATCCTAGCCCACCCAGACTTTAACCTACCTTTCACGCTAGACTTTGATGCATTTAGAAGTGGCGTGGGGGACTGCGTTAACAAAATGGCAAGCCACTTGCATTTTTAAGTAAGGCCTTGCATGGTAGGAACATAGGGTTATCTACATATGAAAAGGAATTGTTGGCTATTATAATTGTACCAAAAGAAGAGGACATCATTTGATGGGAAGGAGATGTATTATCAGGACCAATCACTAGAGCCTTAAGGATCTAATCATCCAAAACTATCTACTATATTCCAGCATAAATGGACGGAAAAGTTACATGGTTTTGATTATTTAGTTGAATACAAAAGTAGTAAAGAAAATGTGGTAGCGAGCACTTTATCTAGAAGGGATGAGGCAATTATGGAGAAGGAACAGTTTCGTGAAGTAACCGTGGTTCAGACACCATGGTTAAATGAATCAAGGCTAACCTTGAATGGTTCAGCATGGTATCAGCAATGGCTTAAGAAAATAAGGGGAAATGAATTATGAGAAAAATACGAGACAGTGAAGAATTTGATTTACTATAAGCTAAAATCCTGATGGACAGTCACCTTCTTACCTTAATCCAAACCCTAATCAATGAACACCACCCAGTCTCCTTATGAGGACAATTAGGAGCGAGAGCAATAATAAAAAAATTGAATCAATTTTTCTATAGTAAAAAGATGAAAAATCATGTTGAGTAGTATGTTAAGTCCTGTGATGAATGTCAAAGAAACAAACATGAAAATGTTTGTATCCTGGTTTATTGCAACCACTCACCATACCAAAAAGAATTTGGACAAATTTGTCCATGGATTTCATTACATGCTTGCATAAAAGTTAGACGTATGTTGTGATATATGTGTTAGTTGATAAATTGCGAAGTATGTTCTCTTTTTTCCATATAGGCAACCATATACAACTAGGGATGTTGCATTAGTGTTTTTAGGGGATTTTCAAGTTGCATGGCCAACCCAAAACCATTGTAAGTGACAGAGACACTATCTTCATGAGTAATTTTTGGAAATAATTGTTTAAGTTGAAAGGATGTTCCTTCAAGTATAGCACAACCTACGAACCCCAAAGTGATGACGATAATAAAGTTGTGAACAACATATTAAAAGGCTACCTCAGGTGTTATGTGCGTCGCAAACCAAGTGAATGGTCAAGGCGGCTGGCATTGGCAGAATGCTTGTATAAAACCACTTAGGAGGTTCCACCAACACAACACCCTACAAAATTGTATGTAGTATTGACCCACCCAGATTATTATCCTGTGTTTCCTATACTGCCAGAGTTGAACAAGTTGAGGTTGAAGAAGAAAGGATGTATATAGATAGAAGGAGGACTAAAAGGTAATTTAATGTGGATAATTGGGTGTTCTTAAAGTTTGTTAGAAAAAGTTGTGACTGCCATGAAATAAACATGGGCTGCACCTACAATGCCACCAACCGCCACCTACCGGGCCATCAACCATGCCACCAACCCCCACCAAGCATTTCTCACCTTATAAATACAACCTTCCTCTTCATAACTTATATCCCATCTCAAAATCAATAAGAAGAAAAGGAGAGAATGATTAAGAGTGAGATAGAGTGTTGAGTGAAAAGTGTTTTGTGCAAACACTTTGTAATATTCTTTGAATTAAAAGATCTGCAGCAGCCCGGAGACATAGACATAATTGGCTGAACTCCGTTACCAAATTTGTGTGTCTCTTACTATTCTACATTTAATTTCTTTTCTCCATAAATATAATTATAAGGAAATTTGCGTAATTTCCCAACAGCTGGTATAAGAGCCATAATTTGTTAGAAAAGAAATCAAATTCGAGTGGGAGCGATGTCGGCAGATGAAGGAAAGATGAAAATTGAGAAGTTTGATGGAGTTGACTTTGGCTTTTGGAAAATGCAGATTGAAGATTATCTATACCAGAAAAGGCTTTATCAACCTCTCTCAAAAAAGAAGCCAAAGAATATGAAGGATGAAGATTGGGCTCTTCTTGATAGACAAGCCCTTGGAGTTATTCGATTGACGTTATCCAGCAATGTTGCTTTCAACATAGCAAAAGAAAAGACCATAGTTGGTCTTATGGCGGCTCCCTCCAGTATGTGCAAGAAGCCATCGGCCTCTAACAAAGTTTGTTTGATGAAGCGATTGTTCAATTTGCGGATGACAGAAGGTGCATCGGTAGCTCAGCATCTCAATGAACTGAATACGGTTACTTCTCAACTAAGTTTAGTTGAAATTGATTTTGAGAAGAAGTACACACGTTGATACTTTTGTCTTCCCTGCCAGAAAGTTGGAGTGCTACTTCACAGCGGTGAGTAGCTCGTCGGGAAGAAATAAGTTAAAATTTGATGATATTCGTGATATGGTTCTCTGTGAAGAGATCCGACAAAGGGATTCTGGCGAGTCATCAAACTTTTCAATTTTTCATACACAATGAAGAGGAAGAAATTCAACACAAGAAAATGGACATAACAAATCGAACCACCGAGGTAGGTCGAAGGACCGGAGATCTAAATCCAGAAATCCCAACAATTCCCATAGCTGAGTGTTGGAACTATGGAAAGACCGGGCACTACAAAAATCAATGCAGAAGTGCACCAAAGGACCAGGAGGCGAAGGCAGAGGCAAATGTTAAAACTACCTCAGAAGGAGACGAATCGTTGATATGCTCTTTGGAGAGTAAGGAAGAGTCTTGGGTGTAGACTCTGGAGCATCGTTTCATGCCACTTCGCAGAAAGAATTCTTCGAAAGGTACACCTCTGGAAATCTTTGAAAGGTATATCTTGGTGACGATCAACCTTGTGATATCGTTGAAAAAGGTGCTGTTAAGATAAAACTAAATGCATCATTTTGGGAGCTAAACGATGTCAGACACTTACCTGATTTGAGAAAGAATTTGATCTCCGTTGGACAATTAGCTAGTGAAGGCTACACTACGACTTTCCATGGTGATGATTGGAAAATTTCAAAGGGTGAAATGATGATTACTCAAGGTAAGAAGAGTGGTACTCTTTACATGACAGTGGGAGCACGATGTTCGATCACTGTTGCAGCTAGCAATGGAAATTCCAAAATATGGCACCAGAGGCTAGGCGTATGAGTGAAAAGGGAATGAAGATTATGCACACGAAGGGAAAACTTCCAGGTCTATAGTCAGTGGAAATAAGCATGTGTGAAAATTGCATATTTGGAAAGCATAAGAGAGTCAGCTTTCAAATAAATGGCAAAACCCCAAAGAAGGAAAAGCTGGAGCTTGTTCTCCAATGTTTGGGGGCCAACAACCATCCCATCCATTGGTGGAAAGCATTACTTCATTACTTTCATCGATGACCACTCGCGAAAGGTATGGGTTTACTTTTTAAAGCTTAAATCTGAAGTGTTCGAGGCTTTTAGGATACGGAAAGCTATAGTTGAAAATGAGACAAATCTAAAGATCAAAAATCTTAGGACTGACAATGGAGGTGAATATGAAGACACCAGATTCAAGCAGTTCTGTTATGAGTAAGGGATCAAAATGCAAAGAACCGTGCCGGGTATGCCTCAACACAATGGTGTAGCTGAGTGTATGAATCGAACGTTGACAGAAAGAGCCAGAAGCATTCATATACCATTGGGACTACCAAAGCAGTTCTGGGCAGAAGCAGTCAACACAACAACTTATTTGATCAACAGAGGTCCTTCGGTTCCATTACAACACAAAATACCAGAAGAGTTATGAAGTGGTAAGGAGGTAAAACTATCACATCTAAAAGTTTTCGGTTGCATAGCATATGTGCATATTAGTGATCAAAGCAGGAATAAACTTGATCCCAAATCCAAGAAATGCACTCTCATCGGCTATGGCGAAAATGAATTTGGCTACCGCATTTGGGATGATGAAAACAAGAAAGTGATCCGTAGCCTAGATGTTATCGTTAATGAAAGAGTAATGTACAAAGACAAACATAAAACAGAAGTCAACGACTCAAAGCAGAGTGAGCCAGTGTTTGCAGATACAAACGATATCCCAGATAGTCTCATCACAGAACCCACTATATAAAGTGATCAGCCTAATGAAATTGTTGATTTAAGCAGTGTGGACCAGCCTGACACACCACAACATCTTATTTCAGCTCATGAATTGAGAAGGTCTTCTCGATCTCATGTACCTAACAAAAGATATATGAACTATTTGTTAGTGATTGATGTAGGGAACCTGAATGCTATGATGTAGCTTCTCAGGTTGATGAAGCTAGCAAGTGGGAGCTTGCCATGAAAGATGAGATGAAGTCTCTCATCTCCATCCAGACATGGGAACTAGCTGAGTTACCCACAGGAAAGAAGGCACTTCATAATAAATGGGTGTATCGGGTGAAAGTGGAGCATGATGGTTCCAAGAGATACAAAGCTCGACTAGTTGTCAAAGGATTCCAACAGAAGGAAGGAGTGGACTACACTGACATCTTTTCTCCCGATGTAAAGCTCAATACTATCAGTCAGTATTAAGTATTGTTGCTATTGAAGGCCTTCATCTTAAAAGTTAGATGTGAAGACCACATTTCTTCATGGAGACTTGGATGAGGAGATATACATGCACCAACCAGAAAGTTTCTTCGAGAAGGGAAGAAGAACATGGTGTGTAGACTAAAGAAAAGCTTGTATGGCCTGAAACAAGCCCCAAGACAATGGTAGAAAAAGTTTGATGGATTCATGCATAAGAAAGAGTTTCAAAAGTGCAATGCTGATCATTGTTGCTACTCCAAGCGATATAGGTCTAGTTATATCATTTAACTACTTTATGTTGTTGACATATTAGTAGTAGGATCAAATATGGATGATATCAGAAGGTTGAAGCAGCAACTGTCAAAGGAGTTTGACATGAAAGACTTAGGTCAAGCAAAGAAGATTCTTGGAATGCAAATAACTAGAGATAAGCAGGAAGGGTTCTTGCAGCTATCTCAGGAAGATTACATCAACCGTGATTTGCAAAGATTCAACATGGACGATGCTAAGCCAGTCAGCACACCATTGGCCAGTCAATTTCGCCTATCTAAGGATCAGTCTCCTCAAACAGAGGAAGAAAGAAATTTCATGATTGATGTTCCTTATTCCTCAGCTATTGGAAGTTTGATGTATGTCATGGTCTGTACGAGACCAAACATTGGTCATGCAGTGGGAGTTGTTAGCAGGTTCATGTCAAATCTGGGGAAAGCTCATTGGGAAGCAGTCAAGTGGATTTTGAGGTATCTACGTGGCACCGTACATAACGCTTTGTACTTTGGTAAAGGGCAGGTTAAAGCTCAAGGCTATATAGTTGCAGACTTTGGAGGCGAAGTCGATCATCGAAGAAGCACTACAGGTTATGTATTCAGGGTTGGAACTATAGTTGTTAGTTGAATGTCACAGGTGCAGAAGATTGTCTCCTTATCCACTACAAAGGTTGAGTATGTAACAATCACCGAAGCTAGCAAAGAGATGATATGGCTTCAAGGTTTGTTAAATGAGTTGGGATTCAAACAGGAAAGGAATGTTTTATACAGTGACAGTCAAAGCGAAACACACTTGGCGAAGAATACATCATTTCATTCCTGAACCAAGCATATTGGGCTTCGTTATCACTTCATCGGACCTCCACTAGAAGATGATGTGTTAATACCAGAAAAGATCGAAGGAAGTAGGAATCCAGCAGATATGCTGACAAAGATGGTAACTACCGATTAAGAGTGAGATCGAGTGTTGAGTGAAAAGTGTTTTGTGCAATCACTTTGTAATATTCTCTAAAATAAAAAATCTGCAGCAGCCCGGAGACATAGGCATAATTGGTCGAACTCCGTTATCAAATTTGTGTGTCTCTTACCATTCTACATTTAATTTCTTTTTTCCACAAATCTAACTATAAGGAAATTTACGTAATTTCCCAACAACATCCATACAAGAAAAATCACTGCCAGTGCCAGGGATTAGAGAACCCACAAGATGTCCCAAAAGTTTTTATGGCACATACAAAGTGATTGAGAGAATATAAGATGTTGCCTATAAACTACAACTACCCAACTCTGCAAAAATCCACCTAATGTTCCATGTGTCTCAACTTAAAAGAAAGATTGGTGACCATGTGATAATTCAACATGATGCTCTTAGCTTTCTTGAAGAAATTATGGAGCAACCTTAAAGAATTTTGGGCACGAGAATGATTCTTAGAAACAACGATGTTGTTATACAAGTTTTAGTAAAGTGGAAAGACAAGACTGAGGAAGAGGCTACTTAGGAGTACTACTTCCCACAGATATGTCAATTTCCCACCTTGGACCTTAATAAGATCCATTCTTAATGGGGACGGGAGCCATAACAACCAAACCATGACGGCATGCGTGTTCAAGCTTAAAAAGGGTGAAACACATGATCAGATTGGTAATGGAGATGATCACGACCAAAGTTCATCGGAGGGCCCTTCCGATTCATTAGAAAATTTGTTGGGGGTGTAGCCTACTATGATCAGAAGCATTGGACAGTGAAACCATGTCTTTAGAAGAGAAAGAGATGGTTGTGTCACGTGTGCATGTTTCAAGTTAGTGTGCATGTGCGCACAGATGAAATTTGTCTTTCAATTGATTTCAAGTCTGGGTTGTTTGCAGTGTAAATAGATGAGTTGAGCAAAAGATATGGGTTGAATCATGTTGTTTGGGTCTGCGGCATGGCCTGTTGAGTGGGGAGCGAAAACATGTACAAATAGGCATGTTGGTGGAATTTGTAAAAGTGATCAAGAAATATGAAACATGCTTTTCATTTTTTTATTAATTCAATACCATTTTCCTTTCAGCTTTTACTTCCAGCACTTAGTTTATCCATTGCGTTCAGTCAGTTTCTTGCTATATTTCCTGCATTTCTTTCAATTCTAGCACTGTATTTTACTTTAATTCATTAATGAGTTAAGTAATCATTCCCTAATTGTCAATAATTGATTATTAGCTTCAATTATTTATATTACAATTCCAGTTGTCTCAATTCTTTGATGTTAATTATTTGTTAAAAATTAATATCCTTTCATCCTATATTGCAAGTTTAATCCCAATTTTCATTACAATTAAATTCAACAGCAAATAATTCTTGTTTCTTTAGAATTTTTTGGTGATAATTCTTGATGTTACAACGTTGATTCAAGCATCATTTCTAGTTGAATCAGCATTACATTTTAATTTCTACAAATTATCCAATCCTCATATCACCTACACTTGCAATTTGCAAGTGTTCTTGTGCATGTATCCTTCTGACAATTCAACAAACACTTACCCAAATGCACTTTCCTTCTCAAAGTGCTTTCTAAATCTTGATTCTACTCGTTCTAACCACCAAAAGCAACTCCAAACAACTTCTCTAACTAACTCCATCCACGTTATCATGTTCTTCCTTTGACTTTGCATTTTCAGAAGTGTTCAATCAAATTCCCTTTTCTTTTTGAATTCCTCCAAAATGGCATAGCTACATATAAAGAACAAGTTGGGCCTTCCATCTCCACCTGAATAATCCACCACAGCATCTCCATAAAAAAATGTTTGAAACTACCACCTTATCTCCACTTTCCTACCAAACCACCACATCAATTTGTTCAGATTCAACTGCACTGCCTCACTACAACTTCCTTTATGTTGCTTCTGCTGCCTCCTACCATAGTAGTTCACCTAGGCTAGCTCCCCACCTTTGTTGCTCGGGTTCTCGGCTTGCATAAGAAAAGGTAAGTTTTCACGACCTATATTTTTTGCAACTAAATGCATGATATATATATATATATATATATATATATAACCTTATATATGAAGCACTAAGTATAGTTGTAAATAAAGTATTAATGTAAATCAAAAGCACCTACAACACCAAACTACTGCGAATTTTTCTAATAAGGACTTAATAAAGCGACCAAAGAAAGATTATGACATCATAGAGTGGAGCAATAAAGACTGTTTTTTATAAAGAAATATTACTCTAATTTATATCCATAGTTAATCACCAAAGACAGCCATAATAATGAGTTGCCGGATAATGCATTATTGAATTTCTATAAATAGTAAATGACTAATATTTTTACTACTTGGTAATGCATGGACTTTAGTTGATTGGTTCTATAACTTTTGCATTTATGAAGGTCATAATGGCTTCAAAGTTGAGTATAAAATAAGTAAATCATTACATTGATCTTATGACGTGAGTTTAATTATAATACAAAGATATGTTTTGATAGGAACATCTAATAGTAAATAGTGTTGTTTCTAGAAGGGAACAAAGTGTAATCAGGACTAGTCCTAGGACTTTTGGTACCTAAAGCGGAAAGCGGAAAAGAGGCCCTTCTATAGATGCTAATATATGACATCAAAACAATCTATTCTTTTTAAAAAATAACGAAAACATAAAAAAAAGCAAATAACTTTATTCGTGATTATAATCCAAGTTATATAACAAAAATATATTAATTACTTATGATCTTTAAAACTTGCTATCTCTGTACTGATGAAGAAAATATATTAAATATCTATTGGATAACCCCAAAAAAGTTTGATGCTTTTGGACATGATTTAGCCATATCACATAGCACAAGATTAAGACTATGACAACCACAAGGTGTGTAGAAAGCTCTTGGATTAATTTATAATAGTCTTTGTTGCACTCCTTTGAGTTTTCCTTTCATGTTTGATCCATTGTCATAACCTTGTCCTCTAATATCGTAGATATAAAGCTTAATATCTTCTAATACTTATTTAAGCTCGTCAAAAAGTCCAAGTCCGGTGGTATCATCAACTTTCAAAAATTCAATAAAAAATTCTTCCACCTTTGCAGGGTTAGATGAAACATCAACAAATCTTATTACAAGAGACATTTGTTCAACATGACTAGTGTCTGGAGTGCAGCATAATATAACTAAAAAATACTTGGATTTTTTTATTTTCTTAAGAATTTCATTTTTAATTTCATTCGCCAAGGTAAATATTAGCTCATTTTGAATTTTATGCCCAAGGTAATGTATATGAATTTCTTTTTGTTCAACCCGTCGAACATCATCCTACCTTACTGGATCAAATTATGCTATCATTTCAATTAATTTGCAAAAAAGATCATTTTTTGTAAAGCCTTTCATTTTTTCCACGAAATGCTAAATTATTGGAAGTAAGCGTTTTCACAAGAGCAATTATTCTTAACAATACTTTCTTCCAATGCTCTCTTTATTTATTTATTTGATATAATACACTCTAATCAATGGTTGTTTTGACTTTCAATCTTGTTTCCAACTCAGTCCAACTGCTCATATTCAAAAGATGGTCTTTACTACTTTCATGTTGTTTCAGCTTAGTACTAAGATTGCGACAATCATTAATTCCTTCAGTATCAAGATTAATGGCAGTCATTTGGTTCGTGAATAACTTGCAAAAAAAAGAAAAATACTTTATCAAGTGAATTTGAATATACCAACCATTTTCTGTCTTGTTTATCCCCGCTAGGAAAAAGTTTGTTATATAATTTGGAGGAAAAATGTCTATAAATGGCGTCTTTTGGAAAATTAGAATCATTATTCTTTATTACAAGAAAAGGACCTCTTTCAACTAGCAAGTATCTCAAATTTTGATCAATTTTTTTGTATGTACCAGGGTCGTTTAAAACCACACTAACATTCTCCATAGATGCTGATGAATCAACGTTTCCTTCCTCTTTGCTTATATTTTCATTGTATGTTCGTGCATTAAAATATCATAATCGATATTATCATCATTCTCTTCAGTAATAGGGGTATTATCCACATTCAAACTTGTACCATCTTTTGGACTACTTTTGTGAAAAAATTATTAAGCGCACCTCTCTGTGAGTTAGTAAGCTCCTCTAGCCTTCTTTTCCTAACTCTTTTAGTGAGTCCAGATTCTTGTTTATGCATTTTTAAACACTACAAAATAAATATTAAATAATAACACACATTAATGATTATTATATAAAAAACATAGTTATTTATCGACTAATTGTATGTTAACCAACCATTAAAAATTCATAAACTGCTAACAAATTTAAATTAATCATAATTAATTAAATTTGGAAAATTAAAATACGAAAATCGAAATTTTATATACTTCCAAATCCAATCCAAAAATTTCAAAATACTTAACAAACTTTCACTTTTTAAGCAAGGTATATACACTCAATTTTCAATTAAATAATGAAATCAAATAAAGGAAAAAAGAAAAAGTAGCCAACATAGCAAAATTATATTGTTAATTTGTATTGGTTATAACATTTTTCTTCCAATGATAGCCACAAAACTTAATACATTTTTTGGAGAATAAAATTGAAATAATAAATTTTACTATAAGTAAAATAGCTTTGAATGTTATACATTTGAAATTAAGAAAGCCAACAAAATTAAGCTGTAATCTAAGCCTGAGCTATTTGTTTTATGATTTAAGTTACAGATGATTACAGAAAAAAAAACTACCAAAAATAAAATAAAATTGAGAGCATAAAAAAAGAACAGCAGCAGCTTTTAACTTGAACGTAGATAAACTTCAAATTCAACTAATTTACGAGTCATTCTATTGAACTGGTAAGTTTTGTACAAAATAATTATCTACAGTTCAACATCACAATCCAATATGAATATTGAGTACAGAGAGTCAGAGACTGAGCATACAACTACAGGGCAAACCGAACTTTAAAAAAATTGAACAATAAATTATAATTTGATTAGAGGACCAAAATTAGGCTTAGGCAGTAATTTAATTTCTACATCAATTCACGAATGCACCAAATAACAATCACTAATAGCAGATTCACTAATTCGGTACTAATTCTAGTTCAGTATGTCTGAAGCGTGAAACCGCATTAATTATTATACAATACAAATAAATTTTCATATAGCTGCATAATTTAGGTTACTGAATTACTAATCCGTTGCGTGAACGAAGAAGAAGATGAAGATCGCCATCGGAGGAGCTTTTGATTTGAATTAAAATCGCGATTAGGAGGCTGTCGAGGAATCGCGATTAAGAAGATGGGTTAATTTGGATTGATTTTTTGGCTATGTTATAGATGCAGATCACAATTTTTTTTTTTGCGGTAGACAGAAGAGGCGACGATGGTGCCCCTGAAATTTTGGTGCCCTAAGCAAAGGCTTCTACCACTTGTGCAAAAGGTCGGCCCTGAGTGTAATACACAACCTACAAATTAATTACACAAAACCGAAGTTTAAATTTCACTACATTCGTTATTGTGCATGTATATTACGGTGTATGTGTTGTGTATAGTTATGCCTATTTGCTGGAAGCAATAAGACTTGTTTAAAAAAACATATTTTTAAACCATTATGTAAAAGACTATAGTCAGGGTCGGCCTTTTGCACAAGCGGTAGAAGCCACTGCTTAGGGCACCAAAATTTTAGGGGTACCATCGTCGCCGCTTCTTTCTAGCCCCCAAAAAAAATATCGTGATCCGCATCTATAGCATAGCCGCAGAATCAATCCAAATTAACCCATCTTCCTAATCGCGATTCCTCGACAGCCTTCTAATCGCGATTTTAATCCAAATCGAAACCTCCTCCAGCGGCGATCTTCATCTTCTTCTTCGTTCAGGCAACGGGTTAGTAAATTAGTAACCTAAATGATGCAGCTGTATGAAAATTTATTTGTATTTTATAATAATTAATGCGGTTTCACTCTTAAGACATACTGAATTAGAATTAGTACCGAATAAGCGAATCAGCGATTAGTGATTGTTATTTGATGCATTCGTGAATTAATGTAGAAATTAAACTACTGCCTAAGCCTAATTTTGGTCCTGTAATCGAATTATAATTTATTGTTCAATTTTTTTAAAGTTCAGTTTACCCTGTAGTTGTATGCTCAGTCTCTGACTCTCTGTACTTAAAACTCATATTGAATTGTAGTGTTGAACTTTTGATAACTATTTTGTACAAAACTTACCAATTCAAATAGATAGACTAAGAAATTAGTTGAACTTGAAGGTTATCTACATTCAAGTTAAAATCTGCTGCTGTTCTTTTCTGATGCTCTTAATTTTTTATTTTTTTGTGGTTTTTTCTGTAATCGTCTGTAATTTCAAGCATAACACAAATAGCTTAGGCTTAGATTACAGCTTAAATTTGTTGGCTTCCTTAATTTCAAACGTATAACATTCAAAGGTATTTTACTTACGGAAAAAAATTATTATTTCAATTTTATTCTTTAAAAAATGTATTAAATTTTGTAGCTATCATTGGAAGAAAAATCTTATAACCAATACAAATTAACAATATTATTTTGCTATGTTGGCTACTTTTACTTTTTTCCTTTATTTGATTTCATTATTTAATTGAAAATTAAATGTATATACCTTACTTAAAAAGTGAATGTTTGTTAAGTATTTTGAAATTTTTGCATTGGATTTGGAAGTACTATAAAATTTCGACTTCCATATTTCAATTTTCCAAATTTATTTAATTATGATTAATTTAAATCTGTTAGCGGTTTATGAATTTTTATTGGCTGGTTAACATACAATTAGTCGATGAATAACTACGTTTTTATATAATAATCATTAATGTATGTTATTATTCAATGTTTATTTTGTAGTGTTTAAAAATGCATAAACAAGAATCTGGACACACTAAAAGAGTTAGGAAAAGAAGGTTAAAGGAACTTACCAACTCACAGAGAGGTGCGTTTAATAAATTTTTCACCAAAAGTAGTCTAGAAGATGGTACGAGTTTGAATGTGGATAATGCCCCTATTACTGAAGAGAATGATGATAATATCGATGATGATATTTTAATGCGCGAACATGACAATGAAAATATAAGCAAAGAGGAAGGTAACATTGATTCGTTAGTACCTATGGAGAATGTGAGTGTGGTTTTAAATGACCCTGGAACATGGAAAAAAATTGATCCAAATTTGAGAGACTTGCTAGTTGAAAGAGGTCCTTTTTGAGTAATAAAGAATAATGATTCTGATTTTCCAAAATACGCTATTAATAGAAATTTTTTCCTCCATATTATATATCAGACTTTTGCCTAATGGGGATAAACAAGAAAGAAAATGGTTGGTATATTCAGATTCACTTGATAAAGTATTTTTCTTTTGATGCAAGTTATTCACGAACCAAATGACGGCTAGTCATCTTGCTACTGAGGGAATTAATGATTGTCGCAATCGTAGTATTAAGCTGAAACAACATGAAAGTAGTTGGATTGAGATGGAAACAAGATTGAAAGTCAAAACAACCATTGATTAGATTGCATTAGATCAAATAAATAATGAAAGAGAGCATTGGAAGAAAGTAATGTCAAGAATAATTGCTCTTGTGAAAACGCTTACTTCCAATAATTTAGCATTTCGTGGAAAAAATGAAAGACTTTACGAAAAAAAATAATGGTCTTTTTTGCAAATTAATTGGAACGGTAGCAGAATTTGATCCAGTAATGCAGGAACATGTTCGACGGATTGAGCAAAAAGAAATTCATATACATTAACTTAGGCATAAAATTCAAAATGAGCTAATACTTACCTTGGCGAATGAAACTAAAAATGAAATTCTTAGGAAAATAAAAAAATCCAAGTATTTTTCAATTATATTAGACCGCACTCCAGATATTAGTCGTGTTGAACAAATGTCTCTTGTAATAAGATCTGTTGATGTTTCAACTAACCCTGCAAAGGTGGAAGAATTTTTTTATTGAATTTTTGAAAGTAATGATATCACTGGACTTGGACTTTTTAACGAGCTTAAATAAGTATTAGAAGATATTAAGCTTGATATCCACGATATTAGAGGAAAAGGTTATGATAATGGATCAAACATGAAAGGAAAACACAAAGGAGTGCAACAAAGACTATTAGAAATTAATCCAAGAGCTTTCTACACACCTTGTGGTTGTCACAATCTTAATCTTATGTTATGTGATATGGCTAAATCGTGTCCAAAAGCATCAAACTTTTTTGGGGTGATCCAACGGATATTTAATATGTTTTCTTCATCAACACAGTGATGGCAAGTTTTTAAAGATCATGTATTGGGTTGTACGGCTAAACCATTATCAAACACACGTTGGGAAAGTCACATTGAAGCAGTAAAATCTATAAGATATCAAAGTGCGGAGATAAGAGATGCTCTAATTTCTTTATCAAATAACACCAAAAATTCTATGGCAAAGAGTGAAGCAAGAAGTCTTGTAACAAATGAGATTGAAAATTTTGAATTCTTATTCGGATTGTGCATTTGGTATGAAATTTTGAAAAATGTAAACACCGTTAGCAAAATTCTTCAAAGTGAAGATATGCAAATTGATGTTGCCGTTACCAGATTACAAGAGCTTATTGATTTTTTTTTTTAAGATTTCAGAAACACGGGTTTTAAATCTACGATGGTTGATGCTAAAGAGATAGCCCAAATATTGGACGTTGAACTAGTTTTGTTTAAAAAAGAATTATTCATAGAAAAAACAATTCGATGAAGATGTGAATACTGAAGAATTAATGCAAACACCAGAACAATATTTTAGAATCAATTATTTTCTGCAAATTGTGGATAAAGCTCGTGTTTCGTTTATGGCTCGATTTGAGCAATTCAAAGAATATGATGATAGATTTGGCTTTTTATTTCATTTAAAAATAAATAAATTCTTTGGATGATGAGATATTGAAGGGGAATTGTTTACAATTTGAGGAATATTTGAGACATGATCACTCTGATATTGATGGAAGAGAGCTATTCTCAGAATTAAAAGTACTGATTTATCATGCCAAATGAATAAAACAAAAGCAATTGAATTGTTAAATTTCATAAATTCTTGTTCAAGATAGTTAAATTTTCCTAATGTTTGGATTGCATATAGAATAATTCTGGCTATACCAGTTACAATTGCCTCGGCCGAAAGAAGTTTCTCAAAGCTAAACTGATAAAGTCTTATCTTCGCTCCAATATGTCACAAGAAAGGCTAACTATTTTGGCAATTTTATCGATTGAACAAGATATGGTCAATGAACTTGAATATGATAATATTGTTAGCAATTTTGCAAGTCAGAAGGCTAGAAAAATGTTTATAAGTAATTAGTATATTTTTGTTATATAACTTGAATTATTATCACAAATAAAGTTATTTGCTTTTTTTTATGTTTTCGTTATTTTTTAAAAAGAATAAATTGTTTTGATGTCATATATTAGCATCTGTAGAAGTGCCTCTTTTCCGCTTTAGGTACCAAAATCCTAGGAGTGGCCCTGACTATGGTTTATTTAT
The DNA here is from genome assembly GCA_030737875.1 of Allium sativum. Lineage (NCBI taxonomy): Eukaryota > Viridiplantae > Streptophyta > Magnoliopsida > Asparagales > Amaryllidaceae > Allium > Allium sativum. The sequence continues at coordinate 668,320,696 of CM060909.1, read as the reverse complement.
TAAATGATTCATACATAAATATGTATTATCACTGTTAAACCAAGCAAGTTAATATGAAAGCTACTATATATGTTTATGTGTTATCCTCTGTTTGTTTATGCATACTATTGTGCAAGTGGTTGAGTATAAACTGTGCTTGTGTTTTATATGCAGATGTGTGTTTGCAAGTTTATTTGCATGTATACTCCGTCTCTAAATGGGTGGATCTCATATGTGCTAGTAATGGATGCTTTCATGTCCACATATTGTAATACATATATTTTAACAAATTTTAATGATTGTTAGTTTTTATTTATATGTTTCACAATTTAGTATGTTGTCATTAAATGGTTATATACCATTGTTGGAACTAGAAAATTAAATTGAAATGAATCAAAATGATATACATCATGTAAGTAAAATTCATTCAAATTGAATTGTATAATGAATATAATTTGAGATTTGAATTTGTTTAATGAAAGATGTTAAAACTTAAATTAAAAATTTGAATCTCACTTATTGAAAAATTGGCAATTAAACTTGTTTAAACTTAAAAATTTAAATCAATTTTATGTCAGTTTTGAACTTGATTTGAATTAGTATATAACTGGATTTGAATTACTTTGAATTGAGTTCTATATTATGAATATGCTTTTAACTAGAAATTAATTATATATTATTTTTAAATAAAATTGGGATGCAAATTTGAAATTTACATTGTTTTAAATTTGATTTAATCTGTAGTATGAATTCATTTTAAAGTAAATCTGAGAGTTAAATAGTTTCCAATCGATATTTGAAATTTAAGCATTTTGAAGTAAACTCAATTGTTAAACTAAATGGAAGAAATTAAATGATGATGTTTGGTATAATATGAATATTTGAAAAAATATTTACGGAAATGTTACTCTGAAGAGTTAACTGATTTTCAACGATTTAGGAAATAAATAATAATATGATTTGCAAAGTTATGAATATTAAAGAAAATGTTTTGTCACTTCAATTTGATTCGAAGATTCATTTATACCCTAAGAATAATCCATCGAGGACGTTCTTCGATTGATTTATTTCTGATAGCCTATAACTCATTTACATTACTATTTGAGAAATCTATCGATTCTATTCCATATCTCTTGATATGTTTGCTTGTAACATTCGAATTTTAAAATAACCTTATTATCGAAAGAAAATTGTTTGATATTTCCCAAGAAACATAAGATTAAAATGGGAAAATTGAATATATTATTGTTATATCAACGACATAAAATAAAATTTGTGAAAGACTATTAATGGGAAATAACTAAAGCAATTAGATTTCTCTTGTAACAACCTTTAATTACTGAACTTTTAGTTCTCGATTTGAGTTTACTTACATAAGAATACATAATTCTAACTCAAGTTCTTTGTTTTTCATTATGCTAGTGTCAGCCTGAGTTGTTTTCAGTCATCAATGGCATTTGTTGCTTAAAGAAGAAGATAGATTTTGAAGACTGTATATACTACTATTTTATTTTTACTCCATTATTGATATGTCAGATTGTATAATTCAGATGTCATTATAACTGAAATCAAATGTATATTAGATAATAGCTTCTTGAAATGTTTATACTATTATTGTATTTTATCATTCTGCTGTGAGATTCTATGTATTGTCCAGTCCCTTCTCTTCTTATTTTCCCCTCTACTATTAAACTGTAATAATAATTCATCATTTTTGAGTTGAACGTGTGAGGTTTATTATCGAATTGTCACAAAAAGACAGGTTGTCGCAGCAGGTACCAGAGAAAAAAATAGCGAATACCATAGCCTATTGCAGGTAAACTCACAATACAGGGCTAATAATATCCTAGAATAAGTTAAGAGTATTACATATATGAGAGCGTACTTGTTATTTTATATCAATTAGTTTTAAAATTATTTTATAATTGTTTTTAAAATGATTGTATATATACATAAATTTAATTTGTAAATGTTCTATATTATATGGAAATGTTTTATATAAGCGATTAGAGGAGAAAATTCGAAGTAATAAATAAAATGTTTGAAATTCTATTGGATATGTTGTCAAGTAAATAAACATGAGCCTAAAATTTCAAATGTTTTGAAATTTCTGATAACTACAATTAAGTGGTTTTAAAAATATATATGATTTAGGTAATATCTGATGAATAATTTAACTTATACTAATTCATGAAATGTACATAAGCTTTTTTCAGTAATAGCTGAAATATTGGGAGAATTCTATTAGACTATGATTTCTAATTTATTTAGATGGATAAGAAGGAAGGAGGAAGGCAAGGCGTTGAGAACGAAGGACTACCCATAAGGCACGAGAAGATACATAATTTGAGTAAGAGAAAAGGATTAGAGAGGTCAGGACTGAGTCCTTATGATAAAGCCATCTGGTCTCACAAAAAAGGACATCATGCAACCATGTGTTGAGAGAAGATAAAGAGAAGGAAAATGGAAAATAAAGTTTTTTTCCTCTGAGATTGTATGTTTTAATTGCTGGAAGGAGGGACATTTTGTCAGTCATTTCCCTTATGTAAAGAAGAAGAAACACATCTCCCCTGCATCGAATGATGAGTTAATGGCTTTCTTCCATCGTAAGTTGAGGGGTCATATTGCTAGGAATTTCTCTGAAAGACAAAATGGAAAGTCGGCAATGCATCTTGCTTAAGAGATATGCCCGGAAAAAATTGTAAGGGATGAGTTCATTTGTAATAAGCGCAAGGACTGGGTTCACCTTGAGGAGGAGTGTACGAAACAGTCTGAATTGACATCCAATGTAGAAAATTCAAATAAAAGATTCTTAAGAAAGCGCGGAATAATTGAAAATTCGAATAGTCTATTCTATATGAAATGAAATCCTTAGTTTTCCTAAAATTTTAGATTGTTGTTAAGAAGTTTATAACTGTAACGACCCGGAAAATCTGAACCAATTTAAAAATTTTAAATTGGCTAAAATAGGGGATTTTAAATATTTAAAATAAATATATTAAATAATAGCAATGAAAAGTGAGTTTGAATCGACGTTTGAAAACAAATATAATTAATTCTAATTATAAACAAGGCCTGAAATGGCGCGGTAGTTTCAAAATTTGAATTCAAACTTCGATTGACTGTACCGGGTGCAAAATAAAACGGATTTGAGTGAAACCAAAAATATTTAAATTTGTTAGTGAATACCTTTCTAACGAATCTGAAAAATCGAAGTTTCATAGCGGAAAGCAAAAGTTATGGCCAAATGAATTTTCAGAAAGGTCGCTATGGAATTTATATAGCCCGAGAAAATGGCCATTTTGCAAACGACCTCGGAATTCGACGAAAACACTTTTGTTGGATCCGAGATGAGAAGTTATTGCTAGGTTTCAAATTTCATAATTTTTGAAGCTAGTATGTGAGCGTGGCAAAGAGAAATGTGTTTTGGTCAATTACCGTTAAATTGGATCGACCAGAAATAGGCCATTTTGCAAACGGTCTCAGAATTCGACGAAACTAGTTTTGTTGGGACCGTATCGTCAAAACATAGCTAGATTTATTTTTATGGAATTTTTCGAATCAGTTTGTGGCCTTGGCAAATTGAAATATACGTTCAAATCAATTATTGAATGTTATATATTTTAATTTGAAAGAAAACAGACTGAAACAGTCGAATGGGCCTACGAAACATATCACATTGTGTTCGGAATGGGGGTAAAACGCTAGGGACGGCAGTCGTTGGGTCTGGATTGGGGTTCGTGAGAGAAAGAGGGTATTTTCGAAATTTAAAATTATATAAATAAAATAAAAAAATATGATTGGTCCTCACTTTTTCTCTCTCTCCCCGCTTCTTCCTCGATGCTCTGCAACCCGATGGCGGAAATCATTCTGTTCTTCTCCTCCATTTATCTTCCAATCCACGCACCATTATCGAACGCCCCAGTTGAACTTTTTGAAGATCCCACCCTCCTCATCAAATCCGTATAAGTGGCGCTCCACCTCGTCGAGTCTATCTCGAGAATCGCGCCCAGGAAGTGGCGACGTTCAAGCCGCCGATTCTCCTCCAGCGTAGGTGCGAGTTGGCCGTGCTTCCAGGGGGTGGTGCGCCTCTCCTAGCCCATCAACGTTGCACAAGCCGATCGCGTTCAAGTGCTTCGGATTCAAAGAAAATCGAAGACCTAGATTTGAACATTTCAATAAGGTACGGTTGAGTTAATTTTCAACTGTTTTAACACCTTTAAACCGTTGTAAACTTTGAAAAATCGTATCTCTCTCATGTGTTGACGAAAATCGATGAAACATGAAACATCGTGATCGTGTGGACGTCTTCTACATTCTAGAAGAGACCGCATATTTTTCTGAGCCTTCTGCTATTTTTGGTGGAGTGGAACCCAATGTGAGATTTATAAATTATAAACGATATGGAAAACGACGATGTATAAATTATATAGTCGATGGATGAGTTATATAAGCGTTGTACACCTCTTGTATAAGCGTTGTACAAGTTGTACGTTCGATGTATAAGTTATATATGCGTTGTAAAAATAATATATGTGTTGAAATAAAAGTGAATTGCTATATATATATATATATATATATATATATATATATATATATATATATATATATATATATATATATGCGCCCCTCGTCCACAAACCATGGACGATATTTATTGGTTGTGATTAGTGTGAAAATTGATTGATAGCGAATGATTGATTGAAATTGTTTGTGGTTGAAATTGATTGATTGTGGTTGAAAAATACCCGTTTGTGGTTGAGAAATATTTGGTTGAAACCACATAGGATTAGTTTGTGGAAATGAAAAAAATATACATGCCGCCTGCGTGCGAACTAGATGCATGATTCCCCATTGTCAAAAGCTGCGAGGCTTTAAGGTAGAGCGAGGAGGCGTACTATAGACGGTTCCGGTTTTAACTACCCTCCGTTATGCTGCCGAAATTTTGAATAATATTCATGTGTTAGAATTATTTTCCTGTGTTGAAATTATATTCGTCTGTTGAATAGAAAACCTTCATGTGTTGAATAGAAATTCATGTGTTGAATGGTACTCGCGTTTTAAATATAAAAATCACCTTTTTATCTATATATATAAACTATAGAAAACCTTCATGTGTTGAATCGATATTCATTCGTTGAATTGAAATATATGTGTTGAATGGTATTCGTGTTTTAAATATAAAAATCACCTTTTTATCTATATATATAAACTATAGAAAACCTTCATGTGTTGAATCGAAATTCATTCGTTGAATTGAAATTCATGTGTTGAATGGTATTCATATTTTGAAAGAAATTGATTTATAATAAAAAAATACTATTTTTATCATCAATATGAACTATATAAAATAATCTTGTTTTGAAATAAATTGTTTTATAATAAAAAATCATATTTTTATCACCTATATGAACTATAGAAAATAATCGTGTTTTGAAATGAATTGTTTTACAATAAAAATCACATTTTTATTTTATACATGAATTGTTAAAAATAGTGAAGTGTTGAAATAAAAGACAGTTAGATAAAAATATCATTTTTATCAAATGTATGAAAATCATATAATTTTGAAATCAAAGAATCGATATATATATATATATAAATAGAATTGAAATATATCAAATAACGAAGCTGCAGTTCGTATTTTGAAACCGTGATTTCAAACGATTAGTGCAGGAGATCTGACCATCGGATTTTCCCGAAACCGCAACCGTTGGGTTCGCTTTGGAAATATCTTTCCAACGACACCAACTTTGTAAAAATCCAACAGTTGGATTGTCTGGAATGTTTAATTCAAATTTGAAGAAAAACAGCGCCAGAATCGATTATATTTATATATTTATATATATATAAATATAATTATATTAAATCGAATAACGACGCTGCAGTTCGTATTTTGAAATCGAAACTTCAAACGATTGTATCGGGAGATCCGACCGTCGGATTTTCCCGAAACTGGAACCATTGGGTTCGTTTTGAAAAGATCTTTCTAATGATGTTAATTTTGTGAAGATCCAACGGTTTGATTTTCAGATATGTGTAAATCAAATCTGAAGAAAAACAGCGCCACAACCGCGTTATGGCCCGAAGCGTCGTTTTGAATAAATTGGCTATTTTAAAATAAATAAAAATAGCGATAAATCATTATAAAATATTATAAATGATATGGATGTGAAATTTAGAAACTAACTGAAGGTTGGCAAAGTCGAATGGTTTCTTGGGTATTGATCTGATGTTGGTTTCGGCCTTCGGGGTTAATATTTGGGAAATCGTTCTCTTACTGATTGACGGTTAGTGACTAATGAATTGAAATGATGCGTAGTAGTGTTTGTGTAGCACTTGTTTATTATATACGCAAGTTGCTCAGAAAGACCGCGTTTATCCCATTATGAATAACTGAATCGACGATAAGAAATCGAAGATGAAGACGGTGGTCGAAGACCGGAGATCTTCACCTCGTTTGGATGGTAACTGATGTCCTCATTTTGAGGCATCCCGAAATATGGATAATAAGTGGTGATCGTCCAGACGTACGTGGAGATCGAAGAGTTTACGAGGTATATAGTGCCTCCGGTTTCGTTCAGACCCAGAACGAACTTGCAAATGGATAGTGTGTCTGACATTGGAATTTATTCTGTGTGATTGATAGCTATCAGTTGCACGGTGTGAATTACCTGTGTGGCATGCTAAGATGCAGTGATCAAGGCTTCTGTTGAAAAGCAAAGTCTTGTGGTGATGATCAAAGCACCGCCTGTGTGGCGTAGCTTTGTGTATAACGTGGAATCGCGAGCCTCACACCCCGGTATGAACCAGAAACGGGAGAGGGCCTTAGGAAGGACATGCGTTTCTTTCTAGCTAGAAGTGGCGTCAGTGGTTTTACACGCCCTGACGAGTTTGACTTATGTGGTTGTTACTGTTGCGAGGCGCCTCGGATATATCGGTCGATCCGGGACCGATGGAGTCATTTGTTGGCTCATTTACTCCCCAAAGGGCGGAGAAACGTATTGTTCAGGCACTATAATCCACTCTGTGTGGACCGGCCCTATCGCTCCAAGGGGCAGTTGCGGCTGTTCCGGAGACATGGGCTAGATTGTCTCGAAATCGGTAAGGACTATCTTTTGCCTTGGTTCATGACGGAAATCCAATTTCCAAATACATGACTGTGCGGTTTTGATTGTATATATATATATGGCGACATGATATATGGTACCCATGCCGTCTATGATTGATAATTATGATTAAAATTGTTTTTGAAACTTATAAACACTAGTAATAATATCAAATGCTTTTGTTTTATTCGTATCAAACATATTTTGGCCATTATAAGGTAAAACTCTATCCTCCGGTTTGCGTTGCATTGTGTGATGGGAACTGAGTCTTATAATGGCTTCATTTTTATAAAAAGCATTGCAATGTTTAAATGAAAGATTTTTTTTAAAGTACTGGCAATCCAATGGAGTAAACTCGTACCACGAAAGTGGCGTGGTCCTGTGATTAGCCATATTATAAATGTGTTGAGTAGATTTCTCATACCAGTCCCATGACTGACTCGTAGTTTGTTTCACTTTCAAACTCGGGTGCCCCTCTTTCTACACGGGCAGCCTTGTATTCAGGTTTTAGCTCGCTTTCTCTGGATAGCTGGAGCTGAAGATGGATTCTATCATTTATCTCTTTTTATGTTGTTCAGCTCCTATTGTACATTATGTTTGTTTTTCTGCTGTAGACATATATGTATAGCTGAATTGTATTTGTACTAAGTATGATCCTGTATACTGTGTAACTCTGATGATTACGTTTATCCAGTATATTCTATTTGTTCATTATCTGGTGTATTTATTTATTTCTGTTCTGCTGTTATCTATTTGTGTTTTATATTCCAAAGATTACCCTTGCCGCCGTCAGTACGGGGTTTGGGGTCGTCACAATAACATGCTATGTATGAGACCTTCTCTAAGTATGAAATGAAATGGATTCTGAAACTTAGAAATCGTGGGAAATTTGTAATTTACAATATTCAATCTGGATAAACGAGATTTTATTTAAGTATAAGTACATGAAATGTCTTAATTGAATGATGATGAAGAAAATGGAATTTGAATGTGTGTTGATTATCAAATTGATTTGTAAAGAGTGGAATGTCAAACTATTGAACTTCAGTTCATTAATGTTTACATGTTTTTAAGTAAATGTAACTCGAATTTTGGATGACAATACATTAACTTGAGAATGATAATGATTTGAATATCAAATGATGTGGTTAAACAAGTTGAATGTTAATAAAGTAAATATATTAATTTGAACATAAATAAATATATATATATATATACTGAAATGAATTTTTGAATAGTATTTATAAATGAATTTTACTTTACAAAAACTGAGAAATCTTACAAATAATTCTTTAAGTAATCAGACTTGAAATTATGTATTTCATATAAACGAAGTTCATAAAGATATTTAAAATTCTCCCGGTTGAGTCTGTATGGAAAATGATCCTTGAGTGATATTCAGAAATATCGAGAACTTACGTTATATAAACATGAAGGAAATCTAAACTGTTGATTTTGTAATATTCGAATTCTGGAATTTATGATCTTATATTTATATAAGTGGTAAACTGAAATAGTTTTGGAATATATTGATTACAGAAGAATCTTTGAATTTGACAAAGATTTTTTTTATAAATTTGATTCCTGTATAAAAGAGAAATTATGAAAGTACATAGGGTTTTTGATACCATCGAATTAAAATAATTCGATTTGAAAGAAAGAAAAACTTATTAAAATGGAATTTTATATAAATATTATACATGAAAAATTATGAAATGAAAAAATACTACATATAGTACTATATGTTTCGAAATCGAAGATATGAGAAATACCTTTTTATCGAAAATCACGATCCTACTCAGTAGGATGCGTTAGAACTCTACTTGGTAGTTCCATAGGAAATCGCGATCTTACTCGGTAGGATCGCATTGGACTCTCATTGTAACAACCCACGTCCATTAATGTCACTCACTAAGGGAATGCATTAACTTTCATGGAGTGTTATAAGAGAATAGAATAGAACATCACAAGACAGATATATAAAATGGTACAGAAAAATTCAAAATTTATTCATTGCAGCGGAAAAGAAAACATGTCTGGTTACAACATCAAAACCACATACTAAAGCCAAGTACACAAATATCCATCTTGAAAAAAATTATTATCAGAGTACATAAAAGTAAAACCATAATCCCATTTCAAAATGCCCTATGAAAGAAAAACAAAGCTAAGCATTACTTTCAGCACTTCCAAGCACTTTCAGTAGAGAGAGAAATCCAAATCAAGCCTTGCTTGTCCCACCCTAAGAACCTGGGGGGAAAGGAAAGAAAAGAGGCGAAACAAAAGGGGTCAGACATAAAGTCTAGCGAGTCCAATGACTTTAACAATATAATTAGTAAAGTAACATGATAAGAACATAGCCTGGATATAAGAAGTGACTGTAACATAAGAAAGTATGACAAGGTAAACAAGATGAACAAGGCATAACATCGATTGCGCTTCTAACCACTATAAGATATTTCCTACACGGCACCAATACTAGTCTCATACTAAAAGATGATCCCTCCCTACTAATCATAATAATTGTAGCTTCGTATACTCCTAGCTGCTTTCGTAGGTGCCCACTTGCTCCTACCCCCACTAGTTGTACCCACTACCCTCCCCATTCGATTCGCTCTCTTTCTCGTAAATACCCGTGATGGCCCCACAGTAAGGTGTATCACTCCATAAAGTAACATAACCAAACAATTTCTGATGCAACGTCTGTCCCTTTTCTTCTTCACGCCTTTCTTTTCTTTCCGTTTCCTTTCCACTAACTAGTTCCATCCACAATTTTCCCCAAAACCTAATCTTCGATACTTAATCTCTGAAAATAACTATGGCCATCATTAACAATGTGCGGAGAAGGAATTCTGAAAATAGAGGAGAGGCATCGGATGGTACGCTAAGACATCAACTTGGGTGCTTCATCGGATACCCACGAGACAAAAAGAAATCCATAATAGGTATGGCTACTTCAATCCTAACCAATCGAACTTCTAATAGTTCATATTTTCCTAGATTTTAACCTTTTAGTCATCTTATTTTTTCAAAATAAATTGCTACTTTATGACAGCATGTAACGACCCGGAAAATATGAACCAATTTAAAATTTTTGAATTGGCTAAAATAGTGGATTTTAAATATTTAAAATAAATATTTTAAATAGTAAAGATGAAAACTGAGTTTGAATCGACAATTGAAAAGGAATATAATTAATTCTAATTATAAACAAGGCCTGAAATGGCGCGGTAGTTTCAAAATTTGAATTCAAACTTTGACTGACTGCACCGGGTGCAAAACAAAACGGATTTGAGTGAAACCAAAAATATTTAAATCTGTTAGTGAATACCTTTCTAACGAATCTGAAAAATCGAAGTTTCATAGCGGAAAGCAAAAGTTATGGCCAAATGATTTTTTAGAAGGGTCGCTATGGAATTTATATAGCCCGTGAAAATGGCCGTTTTGTAAACGACCTCGAAATTCGACGAAATCACTTTTGTTGGATCCGGGATGTGAAGTTATTGCTAAGTTTCAAATTTCATAATTTTTGAAGCTAGTTTGTGAGTGTGGCAAAGGAAAATGTGTTTTGGTCAATTACAGTTAAATTGGATCGACCAGAAATTAGCCATTTTGCAAACGGTCTCAGAATTCGACGAAACTAGTTTTGTTGGGACCGTATCGTTAAAACATAGCCAGATTTATTTTTCTGTAATTTTTCGAATCAGTTTGTGGCCTTGGCAAATTGAAATGTACATTCAAATCAAATATTGAATGTTTTATATTTTAATTTGAAGGAAAACGGACTGAAAAAGTCGAATGGGCCTACGAAACATATCCCATTGTGTTCGGAATGGGAGTAAAACACTAGGGACGACAGTCGTTGGGTTTGGATCGGTGTTCGTGTGTGACAAGGGGTACTTTCGGATTTTTAAAACTTTATAAAAAAAAAATATCACTGGTCCTCATCATCCCCCCCTCCCGACTTTCTCTCTTCCCGTAGCTCGATCGAAGGCAGAAATCCATTCCATCGTTCCCATCCATTTTCTGATCAATCCACTCACTAGTATCAAAAGCTCCAGTTGAAGATTTTGAAGAGCTCGAGACGAGCTTCAAATCCATACCTGGTTTCGATTTTTTCGTTGAGTATTTTGGGAGAATCACCCTCGAGAAGTTCGCCCGTTCATCGCCTGATTCCGCCGCAACCACCAGTTCGAGTTCGCCGTCTTTCTGGCCGCCACTGCGCCTCTCCAAGCTCGTCGACGTCGCTTATGCTGATCGGCATATCGTGCTTCGGATTGAGAGAGAAATCGAAACCTAGTTTCGAGCAGTTTACTAAGGTAACGACTATAGTTATTTTCAACAGTTTTAACACCTTTAAACCGTTGCAAACTTTGAAAAATCATATCTTTTTCGTATATTGACGAAATTCGATGAAATAGGAAACATCGTGACCGTGTGGACGTCTTCTACATTCTAGAAGAGACCGCATATTTTTCTGAGCCTTCTACTATTTTTGGTGGAGTGGAACCCAATGTGAGATTTCTAATTTATAAACAATATGGAAAACGACGATGTATAAATTATATATTCAATGTATGAGTTATATAAGCATTGTACACCTCTTGTATAAGCGTTGTATAAGTTGTACGTTCGATGTATAAGTTGTATATGCGTTGTAAAAATTATATATGTGTTGAAATCGAAGTGAAATGCTATATATATATATATATATACACACACACACACGCCCCTTGTCCACAAACCATGGACGATATTTATTGGTTGTGATTGGTGTGAAAATTGATTGATAGCGAATGGTTGATTGAAATTGTTTGTGGATGAAATTGATTGATTGTGGTTGAAAAATACCCGCTTGTGGTTGAGGAATATTTGGTTGAAACCACATAGGATTAGTTTGTGAAAATGAAAAAAATATACATGCCGCCTGCGTGCGAACTAGATGCATGATTCCCCATTGTCAAAATCTGCGAGGCTTTAAGGTAGAGCGAGGAGCCGTACTAGGGACGATCCCAGTTTTAACTACCCTGCCGTTATGCTGCCGAAATTTTGAATAATATTCATGTGTTAGAATTATTTTCATTTGTTGAAACTATATTTATTCGTTGAATAGAAAACCTTCATGTGTTGAATTGAAATTCATTCGTTGAATAGAATTCATGTGTTGAATGGTATTCGTGTTTTAAATATAAAAATCACCTTTTTATCTATATATACAAACTATAGAAAACCTTCATGTGTTGAATTAAAATTCATTCGTTGAATAGAAATTCATGTGTTGAATGGTATTCGTGTTTTAAATATAAAAATCACCTTTTTATCTATTTATATAAACTATGGAAAACCTTCATGTGTTGAATCGAAATTCATTCGTTGAATTGAAATTCATGTGTTGAATGGTATTCGTATTTTGAAAGAAATTGTTTTATAATAAAAATCCTATTTTTATCATCGATATGAACTATATAAAATAATCTTGTTTTGAAATAAATTGTTTTATAATAAAAATCCTATTTTTATCATCGATATGAACTATATAAAATAGTCGAGTTTTGAAATAAATTGTTTTACATTAAAAATCACACTTTTATTATATACATGAATTGTTAAAAATAGTGAAGTGTTGAAATAGAAGACAGTTAGATAAACATATCATTTTTATCAAATGTATGAAGAAAATATAGTTTTGAAATCGAAGAATCGATATATATATATATAAATAGAATTGAAATATATCGAATAACGAAGCTGCAGTTCGTATTTTGAAACCGTGATTTCAATCGATTAGTGCAGGAGATCCGACCATCGGATTTCCCCGAAATCGCAACCATTGGGTTCGCTTTGGAAATATCTTTCCAACGGCACCAACTTTGTAAAAATCCAATGGTTGGATTGTCTGGAATATTTAATTCAAATCTGAAGAAAAACAGCGCCAGAATCGATTATATATATATATATATATATATATATATATATATATATATATATATATATATTAAATCGAATAACGACGCTGCAGTTCGTATTTTGAAAACGAAACTTCAAACGATTATACCGGGAGATCCGACCGTCGGATTTTCCCGAAACTGGAACCTTTGGATTCGTTTTGAAAAGATCTTTCTAATGATGTAAATTTTGTGAAGATCCAACGGTTAGATTTTCAGATATGTGTAAATCAAATTTGAAGAAAAACAGCGCCACGGCCGCGTTATGGCCCGAAGCGTCGTTTTGAATAAATTGGCTATTTTAAAATAAATAAAAATAGCGATAAATCGTTATAAAATATTATAAACGATATGGATGTGAAATTAGTAACTAACTGGAGGTTGGCTAGGTCGAATGGTTTCCTGGGTGTTGATCTGATGTTGGTTTCGGCCTTCGGGGTTAATATTTGGGAAATCGTTCTCTTACTGATTGACGGTTAGTGACTAATGAATCGAAATGATGCGTAGTAGTGTTTGTGTAGCACTTGTTCATTATATACGTGAGTTGCTCAGAAAGACCGGGTTTATCCCATTCTGAATAACTGAATCGACGATAAGAAATCGAAGATGAAGACGGTGGTCGAAGACCGGAGATCTTCACCTCGTTTGGATGGTAACCGAGGTCCTGATTGGGAGGCATCCCGAAATATGGATAATGAGTGGTGATCGTCCAGACGTACGTGGAGGTCGATGGGTTTGCGAGGTATATAGTGACTCCGGTTTCGTTCAGACCCAGAACGGACTTGCAAATGGACAGTATGTCTGACATTGGAATTTATTTTGTGTGATTGATAGCTATCAGTTGCACGGTGTGAATTGCCTGTGTGGCATGCTAAGATGCAGTGATCAGGGCTTCTGTTGAAAAGTAAAGTCTTGTGGTGATGATCAAAGCACCGCCTGTGTGGCGTAGCTTTGTGTATAACGTGAAATCGCGAGCCTCACACCCCGGTATGAACCAGAAACGGGAGAAAGGACCTCAGGGAGGGCCTGCGTTTCTTCCTAGCTAGAAGTGGCATCGGTGGTTTTACACGCCCTGACGAGTTTTACTTATGTGGTTATTGCTATTGCGAGGCGCCTCGGTTATATCGGTCGATCCGGGACCGATGGAGTCATTCGTTGGCTCACTTACGCCCCAAAGGGCGGGGAAACGCAGTGTTCAGGAATTTTAATCCACATCGGTGGACCGGCCCTGACGATCCAAAGGCTTGACAGAGTACTTGCCTGAGGCTCGGGCTAGGTAGTCTCGAATTCGGTAAGGACTATCTTTTGCCTTGGTTCATGACGGAAATCCAATTTCCAAATATATGACTATGCGGTTTTGATTGTATATATATATGACGACATGATATATGGTACCCATGCCGTCTATGATTGATAGTTATGATTGAAATTGTTTTTGAAACATATAAACACTAGTAATAATATCAAATGCTTTTGTTTTATTCGTATCAAGCATATTTTGGCCATTATAAGGTAAAACTCTATCCTCCGGTTTGCGTTGCATTGTGTGATGGGAACTGAGTCTTATAATGGCTTCATTTTTATAAAAAGCATTGCGATGTTTCAAAGAATGATTTGTTTTAAAGCACTGGCGATCCGATGGAGTAAACCCGTTCCATGAAAGTGGCGTGGTCCTGTGATTAGCCATATTTTAAATGTGTTGAGTAGATTTCTCATACCAGTCCTATGACTGACTCATGTTTATTTCACTTTCAAACTCGGGTGCCCCTTTTTCTACACAGGCAGCCTTGTATTCAGGTTTAGCTGGCTTTATCCAGATAGCTGGAACTGAAGATGGATTCTATCACGTATCTCTTTTAATGTTGTTCAGCTCCTATTGTACATTATGTTTGTGTTTCCGCTGTAGACATATATGTATAGTTGAACTGTATTTGTACTAAGTAAGATCCTGTATACTATGTAACTCAGATGATTATGTTTATCCAGTGTACTATTTGTTCATTATCGGGTGTATTTATTTAATTATGTTATGCTGTTATCTGTTTATCTGTTATATTCCAAGGATTACCCTTACCGCCGTCAGTACGGGGTTTGGGGTCGTCTCACAGCAGATTAAAATTCGATCTTTGTTTTGATTTAGAAACGTACATCCATCAATAAAATCCAGTATCTTTCTGTAATTTGTAGATTTGTCTATAGATAAAAATAGAACATTAAGTGAAATATTGTGGCATCCAAATTACAGAGTACTAAATATTCAATCTGACGCTGCATAGAGAAATTCCTCTAATTTTGTAAACATAGTGGTAATTCACGGTGTTGAACAAAATATTCATACATAAAAATAGATTTTGAAATAGATGTACATAATGCATCAATAGGGATAGGAAATTGTTGTGAGATTATCCATTACAAAATGTTATGTAGTAGTTGGTTTGGTCAAAATACTTAACATATTTTTCTTCAGCGAAAGGCCTAAACTAAAGTTTATGAATGCTGGATAATGCAAATGGCAGCAGTGCAGAGCTTCTATATATATTAAGCAAACAAAGTTATTTCAATTATAAGATAATAAAGACTTTTGATTTTTGTTGATTAACGATGTGTCTGTGTTTTGCGTACAAGGTCAAACGGCTAAAATTTAATGTTGACAGTCTTTAACTCTTCATTTTTCTCCCTATGTTGTGGTGTACAATTGTCAACCATTAAAACTCAATATTTTTTTGCTTTGCTGACCGTCAATATTTGTTTATCTCAAAGGTGAATAATAATCCCATCATATTTTGAAGCTAATCAAAGACAAGTACTATTTTCTCCTATTAACATTTCTAACTAATACAGAAAATCAATTTACAAATGTGTACCTTTTTAGGTTGATAACTTTATAACTTTTCAGAATATTAACCTCTTAGATGACTTTATAACTTTTCAGAATATTAACCTCTTAGATGACTTTATAACTTTTCAGAATATTAACAGCTTTATTGATCTGTCGACTACCGTATATATGAAGTATTGGATAAGCTTAGTGCTGCTAGGTAGAATAGGAATTTTGGTATGTGTGACATCTGCTAATGATACTTGGTAACATTTTGTTATTACCCAATATACGTTTATTTTTCATGTATATACACAGGTGTAAATGATTTTTGATTTGTTGAAGTACTATGTTCAAAAGAAAAAAAAAGGCTTCACAAGTGAAGGATGTATTGTTCTATCTAATGTGTATTGTTTAAATTTGCATGTTCTAAACATTCATCTTGACAGCATACTGAACCTAAAAACATTCATATGCACTTGAATGTTTTTCACGATTACTTGCATATCTATTATAAGTAGGCGTGCAATTTTTCTGTAAATCAATTGTGCATGGATAATAGATTCAGAAAGTTGTCACATGTTTGTGACGAAATATGGTTAAATTCGACATTAGATTTACTAAATGTATGCATTGATTGATTTTCATTTAGTGGCAATTCCACATAATTTTGAATTTCCTTTTAATGCAAGCTGCATTATTGTGTACATTAATTATATGTTTACTATACACGTAGAATTTTTATTTCCACGATGCAAAGTGAAATGGATTTGCTTGGTTATCTACCAAGCTGCTTATGCATCATAAAATTTGTCCTGCTTCCATGTGTAAGAATTGGAAGTAAAATTTTGTGAAATTTATTTAAGTTCCTATTTTACTTTAAGAGTACTATGTACTAGGTTTTATTTTCTCTCTAAATACTATAATACCTTAACTCAAAAATTTTGTCCTATTTCATTGTTGCATCTATTTTTGTAACTTTCTATTTATGTAACGATAAAAGTTTAATGTTCTATATAATATTAAAACCTCTTATTTTTTATATTCACATACATCAAACTTTCTAAAACATCATTATTGTACCTCACTTCAAGGGGTCAATCATTATTTTTATTACTTAATATTAATCATTTTTGTTTCATAAAAAAACGAATCTGTTATGGATTAGATTTATGAAAATCAACTGCTGTTGTTATGATTAGTACTAAAGTCTTAAAATTGTTTATTATAACTTGGTATTGGTTGCCTAATTTAAAATTTTGAAATCATGATTCATTTCTATCTACATTGGTTCCATTTATGGATGCAATCTCTCTATCATGATAAAACCATATAGCAGTTTGTTCGATTGAACCTTTGCTTAAATTTGGAAATGGAGAAGAAACAGTTTTGAAGTAATAAAAGAGTGTGGTATATTATCATTTACCATAATATCCTAATTCTAAACTTTGAAAAAAGAAATTTAGTTTTCTAGAAAGTTTGGCTTCTTCTTCACAAGTAAATGAAAATTTTGGATGATTTAAAAGCTGTTTATGTAAAAAGAACTTCTTTCACATTACCAATATATGTATAGCTAACGCTTCAATGCACAATGAAAATTTTAGGCAAGGATACCTTTTTACGCATTCTCTATTTGATACCTTTTTTCGTTCTCTCTTTAATTCTTTCTCATCTTCAAATAGTAGAACTTTTAATATATTACAAAGATGATGGAACATGAAGCATCAATAGTAGCACATATATCTGTATCAAGTTGTCATATGAAATTTGTAGTGCAACTTAGTGATATCTATGACCTTAGGCACGTGTTGAGCACTCCACGTATTCATATTCATATTGGACCGAGGAACAGGTAAAATTGCTCTCCTAGGATCCAAAACCAGTAGTTTTGACACCGTTATTTTTCTTCTCCCACTATAATATGATTCAGCGCTATACTGTCAATTTTCATTTTGAGCATCTTTACTGCGATCTGCAGTTTCCCTTATTAAGGTAAATAAGAGAAATTAACGACCTTAGCACTGTTCTTTGTAGCTTCATGAAATATCAAGATTGTGTGTTTTAACATATTAACAAGGTTACATTGAGGGAGTGTTCATCCAATGTTCTTTTGCAAGCTTTTAAATGAATGAAACTACATTCATCTTTTTCAAACAACACTAGGGATTTAAAAAATTAATATAGTGATCTACCACTTTTCGTGATGAAAGCTAATTTTGAAAATGTCACAATTCGAAGGATAAGTTGAACCGAGGAATTAATCACATAATGATTTTCAAAATGGTTAATATACATATGTTTTATATTTAAACCTATATACATATCTCAGGATTTCTTTAGTATATCAAATCTTTTCCATATATATATATAATATCAGAAGAATGATTTTGGCGTATATATTTTAATCAATGAAGTTTAGAAATAGGAATTTTGATTTTTGTTGAAACTGTGCATTCACACGAAAATCAAAGGTTTAAAAATGATGTTAGTTTTTTTTTATGTTTGGGGCCATAATTATAATTTGTATATCATATTTTCATATCTTGAGAAAGTGGATAACATCATGTTTGGTTAATGTGATCCAATGTCTAGGTGTACCTTTTTGGTTGAGTGCATTTATCCATGGAAATTTCTGTAAGAAAAATAAAATTGCACTGAAAACGAATCACAGGAAGCAACTGGGTTAATATACAAATTAGTCCATTAATTTTGGATGAAGATTTTCTCTTTTTCATTCATTCTCTTTTAAATTTACTTTTAGTTCAATAATATAAAGGTGTTGGTAGGCATATCATTGGATAATACATATACAGTTCGTGTCATTGTAATATATGCATAGTATTAATTCAGTTACTGAAATATTTTCAACTTCCATTATGACTCTAATATATAACAAATAACAGTACCAAAATTTAAAAAGAGTAGCAGATAATTTTTCTCCCTTATAAAAATTGTTATAATAAATCTTATATACCTAGATCACAATTTCTGAATTATAAATGGTGAATGTACAAGTGACAGAGCTCTACTGCTATTTTTCTATGTATGTAAGTTTTCCATTTTTTTAAACATATTCAAATTCTTAATCTACCAGGGCTACTAACTCAACCAGTTAGGGGAATGGTACTCTAGGCTTAGATTCTACAGGTTGTAGGCTCGAATCCCTTTGAGATATTAAACTAAATGCTCTATTTGAATTAATTATCACTCTTGCTGTCAAAGAAAAGTTCGTAATCTACAAAATACGAAAATATTAGGCTTAAACCTTTACAAATGGCAGTCTTTCAGACTGTTCCACCATCGTCGTGAACAGTTTTCGTCACTTACTATTGAAGTGAAGACTAGAATCATTATACCAAAATATTTATTATTTAGTTTATTTGTTGAATACTAACCTTATATGTAATGCATGAAGAGCTTTGGGTTGGCTAGAGGTGTTGTTCCAAAGTAGCTTTTTATTTTGTTATTCATTGTCTAAACTTAATAACGGATCTAAATATATGAGGCGAATAAAAAGTAATTTTTTTTGAAAATAATCCCTTAAAGATCTACGTATTCAACATGACATTTTCCATTCGAAACAACACATATTTTGGGCTAATTCATGGTACATAGCGTATATGCTGAATTAAACTGCACAAAGTATACCGGTCAGTTATTAAATTTATTCGCGGTACATATTACATAGTTACTTTTTTTCACTTCATACTGCATATTTTTAGTTTATTTCTCATATTTCCTTTAAGTGGGGTACGTGCAATTAGTTTGACCCAAATTTACATGTCTTACTTCTGTTATCCTGTAATTTGCTACAACGGGTTTAAGTTATATATACGTCGAACGATAGAATTAGATTACTAAATAATTGTGTGTAAGGCTTATTAATCCATTTTTTCACTTCTAAGCCATTGTTTCATAATATTATATTTTCATGATTAAACTATCCTGAATTTGGTCTCATTTGTGTTACTATTGATGGATTTCCTACACCTTGTAATGATAGTGATCTGGTGGATCAATTATTCTCACTGTTATGACACTAAATATGGGTATGTTTGGCACAAATGATCACAGTGACTAGCTACCTATAAATTTGACTTTAGGAAGTTGAAAAAGGGTTTAAGCTTTTGGCATGTTCTTTATCATTTAGTCAACTGAAAACGTAAATTTCTGGAAATGCTGCTAAATGCAACTGTATGTTGCACCATAGTGACAAAACAAAGGGTGGGGGATCTATGCTGATTTTCCTGCTTACTATGCTCCCCGTTTTATGAGAATTTACTGACTCATAATTTTGTATTCTTTCGGAATTTCTCCATACAAGCTTGAAAATTTTCCCATTGTCAGATTTTCTTCCAAAAAAAAAAAAAAGACTACAAAATTTTTTGGTCTGCTAAAGATTTTTGTGTATTTATATTGAATGGTAGAATTTAATATCACGTACATTGTTTATACTTTCTTTTCATTTTTCTCAGTTTGTTATCACTTGCATTCTTACATAAAGACAACATAATTTTAATGTGTAACATAAGGAATTGAAAATTGAAGTATGCTGACATGTTTGCATGCTCATAACAATCCAGTGCCATATATTTTTTTTTGGAAAGCCAAGGGATTATTAACAGTTAATCATTTAGACAATTTTACACAACATTGCAGGAAAATAAGAACATCAAAAATAGATGTCCTTAGCAACAAAGTTTTCACACAAATATGAGACCTAATTACATTTCCATGGTTCTCACCCATGCTGTATTAGTTGATTAGGTTATACTACATTTTGATCTATCTCTAGAGTTCTTTTGCTCAATTATTATCTTATGTGAATTGTTACTCAATTATAATTTTATATGGATTGACATTCAGACGTTGGGTTATGCAAACATTCTTAAATTGATTGTCTTAAATTGATTGTGAATACCGGATACGACTATGTATCAATATGGAAGGCTGGACTAACACATGGATCAACAAAGTCATGGAATTAGGTAATTTTTTTCATAAATATCCACACATAGTTTTTATGTGCATACATAATTATGTCTAAATGTATACTATAGTTGCTCTTCTATTCTGATATTTGCTATGTTCTATAGTGTATACGTATTATCAAGAACATTATCACTAAATAATGGCAGTGGTAGCATGCAAGTGGGAACACTGGTTTCTTATTAGGACATATGTTTTGTTTATTCCTATGTGAAACAAGATTATCATAAACCTAATTATATGTTGAGTGGGCTACCTCTTTCAAATAATATAAATATATAATTGTTCATGTTTCTGTCATAGTTTTGGATCAGCCTTTATTAGCTTGGAATTTTTTTTAACTACTAATTGTCGTGCCTCGATGGTAATAACCATATGCATTAAGTTGCAAATAATTCATGATTGGTAACACTAAAAGGATATTAAAACCTCACTATAACATTATTATTGTGCTATCACATTGCTTGCAAACATTGATTTGCAACCATTAATTGTTATTTTTACAAGTTACTAATATTATATTGTAATTTTTTTTCAAGCTAAAATGATGTGTCACACTTTGTTAGATGTCAAGTTTTGTCCTATTATTGTAAAATGGCACTTTGTAGGGTATAATTTTTTGAATGATAATGGATGAAAAATATGAATTATAGTTTAATATAATGTAATTTTTACTAATAACGACAAAAATTAGTTTAATATAATGTAATTTCAGGTTGAAGAACTCTATTGCATGGAAATCACCAAAGGAACAAGTACTTAAAATGCTGATTTTGAAACCAAAAAGCTGATTTTGATATTCTTGGCGGTATACCATGAGAATCATTTACTATTCATCATATTAATTTATGTTGCAGCAAAATATGTGTACCTACACTCTGAATCTTTACTAATACCGATCTATTCTTTTCCATGTTAGTTAAAAAATACACTGCTAAGTTATACTCCATTTGCTCGAATTCTGGCATAAGTTGTCTACTGATAGAGAGAATTATGATCAGGCCAATGTTATTATTTATTGATGTTTTATGACAAATCAATACTATTATATCACATTCATATTTTTCATGGACTTGATTTATCTTTATGTTACCTAAAATTCTGTGGTAAATTTAAACCAAATTAGAGTAGCAGATAATACTATCTATTGGCAAACAGTGGCTGAGTCGCGGACTAGGTCGCTTTCTTGAAGACGATTCGGCGATCTGGTCGGAGGTGCAAACCAGTTCGTTCCTTCGCCGCCGCATCTAGGATAAAACGGCCTCTAATACAATAACTGATCTGCTTGCACAACAAATCAGTGCAGATTTGCACTTTCTGTAAAAAATATTGCTCGAAAATTTCTGAAAAAAGAATTTTAAAGGCCGCTGAGAAAAGAAGAGAATTGTGATTCGGTAGGTATTCTCGTCTGAAGCTAATGACAATATATAGGACGAGAATTAGGGTTTGGGTTTACTGATTAGTGGGCCGCTTTAATGAAGGATAATAATTTTTACCGTTGTAGAAATATTTTCCATAAAAAAACCGGTTCGAAAAAGGCTAAGTTTTATGGTCCAAAAAATATAAGTGTCTACACCACAAAGCCCAAGCCCAAGCCCGAGCCCGAACCGAACCGGACCGGGCCGGGTCGAGTCGGTCGGTCGCGCGCGCGTGTGTGGTGGTCATGATGCATGGCCTCCCTCCTCACAACAATGCATGTATTGGGAGCCCAAGGCCCCAACATGATTTCTTAGAAACAAGTATAAATACTTGCTTCTTTCATATAATCCCATGATGTGGGACTATTCCCACATAGGAGCCATTCATACACTTATTCTAGATTTTTAATAATTCACTTAATGTTATAAAACATTTCCAACAATCCCCCACTTGAATTTTTAAAAATATTTTCGAGCAGTTTCTTAATAAGCATAAGATTGTGCATAAACAAAGGTGTCTTTCGACTTGAACCTTTGCATAGTGAATAAGATTCAGTTTTTACTAGAGTGACACGTAGTCTTGAACTCTATTCCTGACATCAAACCACACACAACCTTTTCTATAGTGCAATCAAATAAGCCCGTGCATTTATGGCCATGCACGTCTATCCTAGTTTAGTGAATGCTCTAGAAGTTTTGCCCGCAACTCCATAGGAAACGACCACATTTTCACATTCAAAAAGGTGAGTCTATCAAGAGCACTCCTGAAGGTAGGTACTCCACTCCACATAGAGTATAGATCTCATTAAGAGTTTCTATTAACTCATCCTCTAATCACTTTAGGAATACATGCTTCTTGGTTTATTAAGTAGCATGTTCAACTCATATCACTACACAACTTGTTATTACCCATTGAACCTAGTTCTTGGGATCTCCAGTCATTTAGGTTGGGTTACCATTGTGCGTGACTCAACAATCTAAGGGCAATAGTCCCATTCTTTCAGAAGAGTTATGGACTTTCTCTCTGGACAGTCCTTTCGTCAAAGGATCTGCCAAATTTTCCTCACTACGTACGTAATCCACTCTAACGGTACCTATGGAAAGTAGTTCTCTAACCGTACTGTGCTTACGACGTATTTGTCGTCTCTTACCGTTATAATAACGGTTCTGAACTTTTGCAATAGCCGCGGTACTATCGCAATGTATCAACACAGCCGGTATCAGTTTTTCCCATAAGGGAATCTCATCTAGCAGATTTCTCAAATACTCTGCCTCTTCACTAACTGTAGCTAGTGTTATCATCTCAGACTCCATAGTAGACTGAGCCAAAATAGTCTGTTTCTTGGATTTCCAAGAAACAGCTCCTCCAGCGATGCTAAATATATAGCCACTGGTCGCTTTAGAATCATCAGATAAGGTATTCCAGTCTGCATCGGAATATCCTTCAAGTACAGCTGGAAACCTTTCATAATGTAATCCAAGGTTCATGGTTCGTTTAAGGTATCTCATTACCCTTTCAATAGCTTGCCAGTGCTCTATACTAGGTCTACTGGTAAACCTGCACAATAATCCCACGACATAGGCAATGTCGGGTCTAGTACAATCAGTGGCATACCGAAGGCTGTCAGTGATGCTCGCATAATCAGACCGTCTTACACCTTCACCCGTGTTCTTAAATAACTTTACATTGTGATTATATGGTGTACTTGCAGGTTTACAGTCAAAGTAATTATATTTCTTTAGTATCTTCTCAATGTATTGAGATTGATCTAAAGAAATTCCCTTTTCTGACCTAGTAATCTTAATACCAAGTATTACACTCGCCTCACCTAGATCTTTCATATCAAAATTGACACTTAATAAGGATTTGACTGAGTTTATGGCATGAATATTTGACCCAAAAATGAGTAGGTTATCTACATAAAGGCATATAATAGTGTAAATGTCATTCTCAGATTTGCAATAAATGCATTTGTCACTTTCATTAACTTTAAAACCATTTGAAATGATTAAGTTATCAAATTTTTCATGCCATTGTTTAGGTGCTTGTTTTAAAACATATAATGATTTATCTAATTTACATACTTTATGTTCTTGACCATGTACTACAAATCCTTCAGGCTGGTCCATATAAATTTCTTCGTCTAATTCACCGTTCAAAAAAGCAGTTTTAACATCCATTTGGTGTATAAGTAAATTATGAATGGAAGCAAGTGAGATTAAAACCCGAATGGATGTTATTCTAGTTACAGGTGAAAAGGTGTCAAAGAAATCTATATTTTCTTTTTGTTTAAAACCTTTAGCTACTAGTTGTGCTTTATATTTATCTATAGTGCCATCAGGTTTTAATTTCTTTTTAAGTACCCATTTACAGCCTATAGATTTACAACCAGGGGTAAATCTACCAAGTGCCAAGTCTTGTTGGATTCTAAAGAATCCATCTCATCATTTATAGCCTCTTGCCAAAAATCAGCATCTAAAGAAGATAAGGCCTCGTGGAGGTTTATAGGATCCTCCTCAATAGTAAAAGCACAAAAATTTGAACCGAAGTCTTTTATGGGTCTTGCTCTTTTACTTCTTTTAGGTTCATCTTCAGAATTTTCATTAAGTTCTGTTCTAATTGGCATATTTGAAGTGCCCTCACTATTCCTTAATTTAAAAGGAAATTTAGTGTCATAAAAATCGACATCATTTGATTCAATTATATTATGTGCATTAAGGTCATAAAATCTACATGCTTTGCTATTAATAGCATAGCCTATAAATGCACATTCATATGCTCTACTTGCCAATTTTATTCTCTTAGGGTCTGGAATGCGAACATAAGCTAAACAACCCCAAGTTCTAAAGTATGAGACATTGGGTTTATGATTCTTTGAAATTTCATAAGGAGAAATTTTATTCTTAGATTTGGGGATTCTATTCAGAACATAGCATACAGTCAATAAAATATCCCCTCACCAATGTTTTGCTGCACCAGAATTTAATAATATGGCAACTACTAGTTCGGTAAAGGTCCTATTTTTCCTTTCTGCTTTACCGTTCATTTCAGGAGAATAGGGTGCAGTTCTCTCATGTACTATACCATGTTGTTTATATAAATCCAGAATTGAATTAGATTCATATTCTGTTCCTCTATCACTACGAAGTCTCTTAATTTTTTTATTTTCTTGATTCTCAATCTCAGTTTTGAATGTTTTAAACATATCAACAACATCACTTTTATTTTTCATAAGGTATACATATGTGAAATCAGAGCAGTAATCAACAAAAGTGAGAAAATAACGATGTCCCTGTCTAGTCAAAGTGTCATCTAGTTCACATATGTCAGAATGAATCAAGTCTAAGGGTTCAGAAACTCTATCAACGTATTTGTGAGGTTTCTTTGTGATTTTAGCTTATATACAGAATTCACATTTATCAAGTTCAGATTCTGTCATTTTAGGTATCATATCTAGGGTGCTCATGTTACGGATTATTCGATTATTAACATGACATAATCTAGAATGCCAGATATTAAAATCACACAACATGTAAGCAGAAGTAGTCACTTTATTAGATTCAACATTCAGTTTAAACATACCCTCACAAGCATAACCCTTTCCCACAAAAGTTCCCTTATAAGTTAGGGTGTACAAATCAGCCCTAATTACTTGAGTGAAACCAGCCTTATTAAGAAGGAAGCCAGAGACCAGATTCTTCCTTATTTCTGGAGTGTGCATAACATCTTTCAGAATTACAGTTTTTCCAGAGGTGAACTTGAGTTCCACATTGCCAATCCCCGCAACTCTAGCGGTGTGAGAATCTCCCAACAGCACTTTCTGATTTTCAGCAGCCGTGTATGTCGAGAACATGCCACGATCATAGCAGACGTGGCGAGAAGCACCAGTGTCTACCCACCAACCCTCTGATCCACTAACAAGGTGAATCTCAGTAATCATAGCCGTAAGAGGCTCCTCAGTCAGGTTAGCCTGCGGTGCAGAGCTTGGCCTGTTCCGACACTTACGTGCAATATGACCTGGTTTTCCACAGTTGTAACATAGAAACAATTGTCCAGAGTCATTCTTTTGGGCTTGTTTCTGCTGTCCTTTTGGGTTTCCTTGCGGATTCCCATTCTGTTTGTTGCGCCTGTTTTGATTCTTAAAAGATTTCTGATTTGGTTTCAGAACAGCGGGAGTGGTCTTCTTAGTACTGTTGTTATTCACAATCAGCACCTCTTCCTTTTGGTCCTGCTTGTGTGCCTCCTCCTCAATACGGAGGCGTGTAATCAAGCTCTCTAAGGAAAATTCCTTAGTCTTATGTCGCAAGACATTCTTAAAATCTTTCCAGCTTGGGGGTAATTTGTCAATGATAACAGCAATTTGAAATTGTTCGTCCAAGACCATACCTTCAGAGATGATCTCATGAGCTATTTTCTGTAGCTCATGAGACTGCATCTCTACCGATCTATCATCAGTCATCTGGTACTTTAGGTAGCGGCTCACAGCATATTTCTTTGCCCCTGCCTCCTCTGTATCATATTTCTTCTTTAGTGTTTCCCAGAACTCATTTGCTGTCTTTTCATCTGAGTTATACTAATCATAGAGATCATCGCTCAGTCCGTTCAGAATAAAGTTCTTGCATAGGTAATCCTGTTTAGTCCAGGTCTGCAGTTGCTTTGACTGTTCAGTCCATGATGCCATTTTCGTTGCATCATCCTCGTTAGGTTTATCTAGAAGCTGCGGTTTGTCAGTAGTCAGCGCAGCCACAACCTTTCTGATGGTGAGGAAGAATTCCATCTTCTGACGCCATTGTTTGAAATGCAAGCCTTCAAATCTGAATGGAGCAGCAGTCACGAGAGGGTTCTGGAAAGCAGAGGGTGGATCAGAATCATCTAGTGTTGAGTTGGAAGCCATTGTTTCAGATCGTCTTCAAATTGTTGGGAAACAATGGCTGAGTCGCGGACTAGGTCGCTTTGTTGAAGACGATTCGGCGATCTGGTCGGAGGTGCAAACCAGTTCGTTCCTTCGCCACCGCCTCTAGATAAAACAGCCTCTAATACAATAACTGATCTGCTTGCACAACAAATAAGTGTAGATTTGCACTTTCTGTAAAAAATATTGCTCAAAAATTTCTGAAAAAAGAATTTTAATGGCGGCTGAGAAAAGAAGAGAATTGTGATTCGGTAGGTATTCTCGTCTGAAGCTAATGACAATATATAGGATGAGAATTAGGGTTTGGGTTTACTGATTAGTGGGCTGCTTTAATGAAGGATAATAATTTTTACCGTTGCAGAAATCTTTTCCATAAAAAAAACGGTTCGAAAAAGGCTAAGTTTTATGGTCCAAAAAGTATAAGTGTCTACACCACAAAGCCCAAGCCCGAGCCCGAGCCCGAACCGAATCGGACCGGGCCGGGTCGGGTCGAGTCGAGTCGAGTCGGTCGGTCGTGCGCGTGTGCGGTGGTCATGATGCATGGTCTCCCTCCTCACAAAAATGCATGTATTGGGAGCCCAAGGCCCCAACATGATTTCTTAGAAAAAAGTATAAATACTTGCTTCTTTCATATAATCCCATGATGTGGGACTATTCCCATATAGGAGCCACTCATACACTTATTCAAGATTTTTAATAATTCACTTAATGTTATAAAACATTTCCAACACTATCATGTTAGATTTTTCTTCCTATTTACTATAATCTGGCACATGTTACAATTACAAAAATGAAAATATAATTTGATCACAATGCAGGGTTGTATGCAATCCCATATGAGGAACATAACATTCAATGGAAGCCAACATAGCGAATGACTAATATCTATAGAAGTTTATGTGCTTTAGAATGGGCTGAGGAAGCCCAGGAACGTTACATAAGCATGCACATAAGAAGCAAAGAGGTAATCCAATTATCTTATAATATTGGAGCCTGAGAAAGTCAAAAGAAAATTTTAGGAAACATAATTTTGATGAATTTCGGCAACAACTGCTTCTGTGTCTTTTCCAGGTTCAAGGAAGCAGCAAGAGAGATGTTACATGACTTTAATTGGAGCTGTTGAAGAATGTTTCATATCCACTTTCATACGTACAGTACTATTGCAGAATAAAATGTGCATGTTGTAAAATGATATATGCATTGCCCAAGTTACAAGACAATGAAGAAAAGTGCTGGAAGGAAATGCTAGAGGGATGAGTAAATCTAAGAAGTAGGCCATGCTGAATTGCTGATGCAAAGGCCTTCGCCCATTTCTGAAGTAATGGACAAGAACATGCAATGTTGATTATCAGAGACATGCTAGCGATAGTTTCAATGTTGGATGTACATTTTTCCTTCATCAATTGCATAATAGTTGATTTGGTTAGCTGATGAATTTATAGCATTAAAATAATAATTTTTGGATTATAGTTATTGTTAGACTTAAATGTGGTAAAAGTAAATATTACTGAATTCTAATTATTTACATATTTGATCAACTCCATGTAGATAAATTCTCCTATTGGAATAACAACTTATACTAGAATCTTCCCATCTAAGCATGCAACAATTTGGTAGGTTTGGCGGGCCTGACTTTCATGTCAGTTATGGAAAAGCTTGCATTTGGGATTCATTGTTAAGTCTTAGAAGGCGTCAATTAGTTGGGCTTCAATGAAGTGGGAGAGAAAAAAATGCATTTGTTTGAAGTAAACCTTTGAGTTTGTACAGGGATTCATAATCAACAATGATGTTTGACTAATTCGAAATAGAATAATGCAAAAACCTTATTCATTTGGCAATCTATTAAGCACATGAAATTTTTACATATGCAGGTTATGCAGGGATTCATCATAAAAGGGCGTCGTTGCATGCTTTTATAGCCATTAATTCTTTTGTAGTTTGAGCTCACCTTTATTATGGCTGGGGAATTGTAGTTTAATGATTAGTGTCTCATAATATATGTAATCCCATGATTTACATTTGTAGTGCACCAAAAACATATAAGCTGTATGACACCAGTATTAACTAACTATCTTACTACTAGGTTTTAACTAATACAATAGTTTATAACACATTGAAACAATTTTCATATGAAGCAACATCTAAAAGATAATTTTGCGACAATCCATTTTGAAACTCATTTTCAAATTAATATAAAATGATAATGTATACACCCATCAGATGTAAATTTATGATGCAAGTATCGATAAGATAACAGGCTTTATTAATTTCAATCATACATTATTAAACACAAACCAGATTAAACAAACACCGTAACCAACCCCCAACCCATGCAATAGGAACCTTAGACAAATTGAACCACTTTCTAAGGTAGTAACATTTCAACTTCAAACTCTTTTCCACCTTTACTCTCATCTCTCTATGCACATGTCCATAAGACGTGCCACTGTACTTCAATCATATAGACATCCCAATATTTTCCGTCCTTAACAAGATATGTAATAATCTCCATTATTTTAGCTTATTTCCACAAGACTGGGACAAAAACTTTTTTATTCATGCAATGAGTATTTGAATCATATGGGCAATATAACTTTTATATTTGCGCTTAGTTTTTGCGGTTGTAAGCTTTTTATTTGGAAGGTTCACATAAATGATTTTTTTTCTTTTTACCTTAATATCCATAATAACACATAAGTTGTAAAATTAAGTTAATTTTACAAGGCCATGTATTCTTTGTATTACGTGGTTCTTTGCATAGAATGCCACGAAGACAGACTGAAGTAGGGATAAACTTCTTTACTTTTTTCTTTAATATTGTATAAATTGTTCCGGTCATCATATAAACTCTACATCTTTTTACCCGCTAGCACACTAGCTTCTATTACTTCATTGCTTGACTCGGACACCATCAAGTCTGATGAGGTGACCGATCAGAGGGGCCTCCAATGATGAGCTAGACTAAGAAAGATGTAACGATGTTGCAATATTCAGGTCTGCATTAGATGGAATGAACAACACATTCTGGTGAAGAACCGAGTTCAACTATCTTCAGAAGTGTGAGCTTATGATGGGTGCAAATTAGTAACCAGCTAGGAAAATCCTTGCCACAACTATCTTCATAAATGTCTGCTTATTCCTTGATTTCAAAAAATGTGTATATTTATACATACCGTGTGCATCTAAGCTTTTATATACGTGAGCATGTTTAGGTGTTGCTTTGTGTGACGGCCCGCTCCGCACCAACCGACATTTACCCCAAAGGTGCGCTGTACACATGTCCAGTTAGCACGGAACGGGTCGTCAGAAGGAAAAGGGAAGAAGGAAATGAACATACAAGGAACCTGTAGAATGTCTCACAGCGCATAGAACAAAATATAATAATATAATACTTGACATAAAACAGGAGAGACAGTGCATAAGCTGAAAATCAGAACTAAACATCATAGCAGCGGAAATCCAAAATACAGCTTATTACAACTTTCAAACTGTCTCAAATCAAAAGTAAGATAAAGGAGGTACACTACTAATGCCCAAGTAGCGACCACCAACGACACAGGGAGAATGTGTATATATATATCATACGTGGAAGCCTCCTGCCCGCCTCCGAATCAGCTACTCGCGCATAACCAGCTAACCTGTCTCTAGTCTGCTCGTGTGAGCACCCAGAGTAATAAGAGGAGACATAAAACTTTGGGTCAGACATAAAGTCTGGTATGAGCGATAAGCATCTAAAGTGAACAATAACAGGTAGACTAAAACATACCTGAACCTGGACCTGCAACCAAAGAGTTAGCACTACATACTGTACAACACTCTAAGGTATCATATCAAACAATATAAAGATACGGAGGTGGGGGAGGTGTGCATGTCATAGGGATGGCAAACAATCAAACATAGCATCCATCCTCACATCTCTCACTTAGTGCGTAAAGCATACGATATTCAACACTTCGATCACCCAACATACCTTGCTACGATCACTCTGCCCCATGAAGTCATAAATGGCTTCACTGCACTGATAACGTAGCCACAAATCCTTCGCTATGTCCACTTTGCCCCATGGAGTCACAAGAACCCCACTGCACTGGCTCATAGCCTTACTAATCCTTACTATGTCCACTTTGCCCCATGGGGTCACAAGAACCCCACTGCACTGGCTCATAGCCTTACCAATCCTTACTATGTCCACTTGCCCCATGGAGTTATTCACCCCATCTGCGCTGACTCATAGTCTTACTACGCATCACCTTGCCCCTCAGGTCATAATGACCCTACTGCACTGATAACGTAGTCTTGCTACCATCACCTTGCCCCTCAGGTCAGAATGACCCTACTGCACTGATAAGTAGCCCATCATTCATTCTTAGTGGTGAATCGAAGTTATGAACGTCGACAACTCCTTAGCACACGTCCCGCAGCAAAGTCCAACCATGAAGTGAACTCATCGGTTCCCAACTGGATCCTGAGCTCTAACTTCCCATATTGGACTACCTTTGCATCTCGGGTTATTGGTCAATACTGGTCGGATCGGGTCCTCTTCAAGCCATCGGTTCGGGTCGGGTATCCTTCATTGGTTCGGGTCGGATCTTCTCCTGGTGCGGTTCGGGTCGGGTGCTTCGCCTCGGGTCGGGTCGGGTGCTTCGCCTCGGGTCGGGTCGGGTGTCATCCCCCCTCCAGCTCGTGCCTCCGTTCCGATCCGTCTCCTCGTCCCTCACATGCTCCTATCCGATCCGTCCTCATGCTTCCGCTCCGATCAGTCCTCCCTAATCCGATCCGATCCCAGTTCAGTTAACGTGGGCTTCCTTTTTGCCATTTTCCCCAAGTGCTGGGTTCCGATTCGATCGGGTTCCTTGCTTAGTTCAACATATCCGATCTGAGCCCCATATCCGATCCGATCCGAACCCTGCACTGTTTTCTGAAACTGTTCCAGCAAGTGTTTACGCCATTCGACGACGTTTTCGACCATTCTAACTATTGAAATCAATCACAAAGCATTTCATACAGTCATAGCAACATGCATAATCAACCACAAACATCAAAACATCAACATGATAGGTTAAAATGGATCAAACATACCCAAAACCCCATATTTCCCCCTAAGCATGTTTAGGTGAAACTAATGATAGGATTAGCAAAACTTAACCAAATTAACCCAAATTCATATCAGAGGTCTAAAACATCATTTAAGAATTTATGAACATTTTCCCCGAATTAATTAGTATATAAATTCGCTAATTAACACTAATTACCCTTAACTAGCCATAATTAGTGTAAAACTATGCAAATCACTCACCCTAGCCACAAATAAACTAAGATCTGAAATAAATCTCTGATTTGATGTGAATCTCTATGCTAAACAACAGCTCCAATGTTGATTTGGTGTAGATCTTCCTTGATTAGGGGTTGCTAAGCCAAATCCTTGACCAAAAGGTGATTTGGAGGTGATTTAGAGGTTGGAGGCCATTTTTAGGGATCCTTGGTGATAAGTGGAGGCTAGAAATCTGAAATGGAATGATTCTCCATCTCATTTCAGCCCTCCCATGACCCTAATCCCGAAATGGGTTATGGGCCTACTCACTAATCACCCGATTTGGCCCGGTTAAGCAGTTTTTCACCCTCCAAACCTTGTTTCAGCCATATCTCCCAAACGGCAAGTCCGTTTGGCTATTATGACCACTCTACGGAAAGGTAAACGAACAAACAAATCTAATGGAAGTGGTTTCAGGTCAAAATTCCTTTCAAATCAAAAGTTATGGCCAAAACAGTACCAACTAGGGGCAAAATGGTCATTTAAAAATCGACAAAAATCATGAACATGGGAAATGACTCTAATGGATGTTTCCCAAAGTTACATGACCATACGACTTCACATGGGAAAGAAATAAATATTCTACGATCCTATGATGTGTAGAATACGGGTCGTTACAGTCTCCCCCCTTAAGAAATTTCGCCCCCGAAATTCCCTAATCCAAACACACGCAAAGGTCCCGCATGCCTATCAATCATAAAACAACAATCAAGCATGCAAACAAGCAAAACAAGTCTACCCTAGCATGCGGAAAACTAAATTGCAAAATAAATCTTACCCGGCAAAGAGTTCTGGATATGCCTTCCTAGTGCTCTCCTCTGTCTCCCAAGTACAATCATTCTCGTCCTCACCCCATTGAACCTTGACTAGCTTCACCGACTTCCTTCGAAGTTGCTTCGTATCGTGCCCCACAATACGAATCGGCTTGCGGTTCCCAACCGCCTCGGGTTCTACCTCGAAGTCTTCTAACTGATCAGGTGAAATAGTCATATCTGAGTCGTGAACGAACTTCCTTAGTTGGGAAACATGAAATACATTGTGAACTCCCGCCATTTTCTCTGGTAAGCCAACTCTATATGCCAAATTTCCGACTAATTCAAGAACAGGGAATGGGCCAACAAATCTTGGTGCTAATTTGCCTCTCCTGCCAAATCGTATCACGCTCTTCAACGGAGAGATCTTGACAAACACCAAGTCACCAACGGAGAATTTCAAGTCTCTTCTCCTCTTATCAGCATAACTCTTCTGCCTATCTTGGGCAGCTTTCATTCGTTGCTGAATGATCTTGATCTTATCGGAAGTTCCTCTCACCACATATGGTCCAAGCACAAACTTCTCGCCAATCTCTATCCAACATGATGGTGAGTTGCACGGTCTTCCGTACAAAGCTTCATATGGAGCCATACCGATACTGGATTGGTAGCTATTATTATATGCAAACTCTTCTAGATGCAAATGGTCATCCCATGATCCACCAAAATCCAATATACAAGCTCTCAAGAGATCTTCCAATATACGATTCACCCTCTTCGTCTGACCGTCGGTCTGAGGATGATATGCGGTACTGAGATGTAATCCTGACCCTAGAGCCTCTTGTAAGCTCTTCCAAAACCCACTAGTGAACAACGGGTCTCGGTGACTCACAATGCTTTTGGGTACTCCATGAAATCTCACTACCCACTTCATATACAATTCTGCCAACTTGGCTGCCGTTCTGGTCGATTTGACTGGTATAAATCTTGCGCTTTTAGTCAATCGATCCACAATTACCCAAATGCTATCATATCCTGACCTAGTTCTTGGTAAACCATCGATGAAATCCATCGAGACTTTCTCCCATTTCCATTCGGGAATTTCTAATGGTTGCAACAACCCACTAGGCTTCTTTTGCTCAGCTTTAACTAGCTGGCAATTCATGCATTTGGATATAAACTTCCCAACGTCTCTTTTCATCCCTTCCCAGTAGTAAGTCTGTCTCATGTCTCGATACATCTTATTACCACCGGGGTGTATAGTCAGTTTTGAGTGATGACATTCTCTAAGCACTTCATCTCTCAATCCATTGACATTGGGTACAACTAGCCTTCCATTCTTTCAAAGCCATCCATCTCGATCAAGCCCATACACATTCATCTCCTCATCGATACCCATCTCTAACTTGGAGATGATTTCCAATAGGTTAGGATCGTCCCTCTGACTAGAACCAATCCGCTCTATCAAAGTGGGTCTGATCGTCAAACTAGCTAGCATGACTGGATCTAATTCGCACTTTGGTCTGAAATCAAACCCCGCGATATACTCCAGTTGCTTCCATTCAAGAAACATTGCCCCTAAACTGGCATGTCTCCTACTCAAGGCATCGGCTACCGCATTACCTTTCTCAGGTGTGTATGCGATATCAAAATCATACGAAGCCAAGAACTCCAACCATCTCTGCTGACGGAGATTCAGATCTTTCTGAGAGAAGAGATACTTCAACGATTTATGATCGGTAAACAACTCAAATCTTTCTCCCAAGAGATAGTGTCTCCACATCTTCAGCGCAAATACAATCGCTGCCAATTCCAAATCATGGGTAGGATACTTCTTTTCATGCGGTTTTAGCTGTCGACTAGCATAAGCTACAACCCTACCTTCTTGCATCAATACTGCACCCAGTCCGGTACCACAAGCATCCGTGTATACCGTCATCTCTTCATTCCCTTTAGGAATGACTAACACTGGCGCACGCGTCAACTTCTCCTTTAGACTCTTGAAGGCATCCTCACACACTTCGTCCCAGACGAAGGACTGATTCTTCTTAGTCAACTGAGTCAACGGTGCTGCTATCTTGGAGAAGTCCTGGATAAACTTACGATAATATCCAGCTAATCCCAAGAAACTTCTCACATCTGTTACATTCTTGGGCGTAGGCCAATCCTGTACCGTAGCCACCTTCGCAGGGTCCATGGCAATACCATTCTCTGAAACAACATGACCAAAGAATCTCACTTCCCTTCTCCAAAAATGACACTTACAGAATTTCGCTTTCAATTGGTGTTTCCTCAACACCTCCATCACTATCCTCAAGTGTCCCTTGTGTTCCTCCTCTATCCTTGAATAAACAAGGATATCATCCACAAACACAAGAACAAACTTATTCAACTGATCTCTGAATACTCGATTCATGAGATCCACAAAATAGGCTGGTGCATTGGTCAACCCAAATGGCATGACCAACCACTCATAAAATCCAGACGGCGTCCTAAATGCCGTTTTCGGAACACTCTCATCTTCTACTCGGAGCTGATGAAATCTTGTCGCGAGGTCCAACTGGGAGAACACTCTTGCTCCTTCCAGTTGATCAAACAAATCATCTATCCGCGGTAGAGGATACTTATTCTTCCTCGTCACCTTATTCAACTCGCGATAGTCCACACACAAACGAAGGGAACCATCTGCCTTAGTGGCAAACACAACTGGTGCTCCCCACTCAGAGACACTCCTTCTAATAAGTCCCTTCTTCAAAAGATTGCTGACTTGCACCCCGAGCTCTCGCTGCTCCCTTGGTGCCATACGACGAAGTGGCATCACTATAGGTCTGGCATCTTTCACTAAATCAATACGGAACTCAATCTCTCGGTGTGGTGGAAGCCCGGTCACCTCCTCGAAGACGTCCAGATACTGGCCAACCACGGGCACATCTGACAACTCATCCTGCGGGATGTCAAGGGAATTTACAAAACTAGCCATAACCCCATCACTAGGTAGACTACCAAACACTACCCTCCGCCCATCATCCGCCCTCACTGTCACCAAAAAGCCCTCACAGTCTACCACCACCCCGTATCTTTGGAGCCAATCGACTCCCAATATAATGCCATACCCAGTAAAGCCCAAAACAAAGCAATCACATACAAACATACATCCATGACTCGATAAGACCAAATTCCTGCAAATCATACCAAGGCTAGTCGAACCACCAATCGGGTTCGTCACAACTAATAGTCTATCGACTATCTGGGGTTCCAGTCCCAACCTATCTACCAGGTCACTAGATATGAAGGAACGGGAAGCCCCAGTATCAAACAAAACTCGAACTGGTACATCATAAATAGAAAGCATACCTTGAATAACATAATTCTTTCCTTTCTCCGCCGCAGTTGGGGCATTCGACGAAGAAGGAACAGCATCAAGAGCATATGCTTTCACAATCTGCTTCTCCTTAAGAGGTTGCGGACACTTATCCTTCTGATGTCCTACTTGACCACAGTTGTAGCACTTCCTTTCCGCTGGCTTGGCCCGACATTCTTTAGCATAATGGCCCTTCTTTCCACAGCTGAAGCACTCAACATCCTTCTTGCTCTTTTTCTGGCCACCTTTAGATTGGTCCTGCTTCCTCTTATTCTGAGAGCTATTCTTGCCTCCACCGCCTGCTTGCGGCTTTGGCCCTTCTGCAGATGCAACCTCAGTCTTTGACATAGGGTAAAGGCTCTCTGATCTCAAAGCTTTCCCCACGATCGATTCAAAAGTCTCATCGATGTGGTTGATAAGCCTTTCCCCCAAGTATCCATCCAAACCAGTAATGAATGTAACACCCCACACCCGCTATGGTCACTCACTAAGGGAATGCCATAACATCGGTGGAGTATTTTAAGTGAATATAGAACAGAAAAATTACAACAAGACAGATATAAGTAATACTTGAGAATTTAAAACATCATTTCATTTCAGCGGAAAGTAAAACATGTTTGGTTACACCAAAACCATAAATAAGAGTCAAGTACATAATATCCATCCTGATAAAAACGAAAGTACATAATCCCACTACATAACCTAATAGCCATAATAGAAAAGATAAACTGAGCTTTACATCCACGGTCCAAGCTCCAAAAGATAGATAAAGTAGTCTGATCAAAGCCCACTAGTGCTAGGCCCACTCTGAAAACCTGAGGGTTGGGAAAAAGATAAAGAAACAACGGGGTCAGACATAAGTCTGAGTGAGTCCTATAACCCTAACAATACAATCATTAAAGTAATTAGGGTATGATATAAACAAGGTACGGTACCTCTGGGGATAATGACTACACTAAGTAGCCAACTAAACACAGGATGTACTAAGATAACCGAAAAGACGCATTTATCCACCCAAGGATAATTACTGGATTACACCACCCCAGATCTACCCACCCAAGGGTAATTCCTACACTGCACCACACCAGTCATTCCTAACTTAAAGGTTGATCCCACCCATGGACTTATAAAATTAACTTAATAGTTCTCGCGTACCCCTAGGTGACTAAGTAGACGCCACGGGGCCCTACAATCCACTAGGTGTACACACTACTCCCCATTCGATCGGCTCCCTAACGTAGATACCCGTGCTGGCCCCACTGTGGGGTGTACCATTCCCCAACGTGGCAACCTGATAAAACTAACGGTGCACAGCTTATATCTACACGATGCAACAATGTCTTATTTACCAGCCCGGGTCCACACACGCATATGAAACCCGTTGGTCATGCGTTGCCACCGCTAACCCATTTTGGCCTCTTATAGTCAAGCCCAATATGCGTGTCCCGTCACTCGACTAGAGTCGAGCCCACTAAGATACGTTTGGGATATTGGTTGAAATGGGCCCCCACAAGCTACCACCTAAGCTTGTTATTTTATCTAGTGTATCCCACTTAACCCCTTTTATAATCATGCCCACCTACATGTTAAGGTTTGGTTAAGTCATCTAATCATATATCAATTGCCACTTAAGGCACCCACTAGATTTCCACATGCCACCCAAAGCACTTACTTAACCCTTTACCCATGTTTAATTACATGTTCCTCTTTGGTTAAGTATTCTAATCGTATTTTCTATTGCCACCCAAGGCAACCCACTAGACTTCCACATGCCACCCAAGGCACCCACTTAACCCCTCATGTCAATCTACATGCTAATATGGTTAAGTGTTTCTTAATTAATTAAGATCATGACCTCATAAAGACCTCTCACATTAGACCATCTTTTATGACTGCTGGATATGCCGGTTGGTTCCGGGCAGACTTCTGTCATAAAAAGGTCTAACCTCGTGTCTTCACTTTAATCACGTATTTAATTTATGACTAAGACCTCTCACATTGGACCAATCATTTGTAGCTGCTGGATGGCCGGTCGGTTCCGGGCAGACTTCCGCTACAAAAGGGTCCAACCTCGTGTCTTAGTTGATTAATTACACCTAATTAATCACCCCCATAATTTGAATTAATTATGCCTAATTAATTACACATTTTTAAGAATATGGGTAGACCTAACTCAATAGGTAAATTCCCAATTCCATAGTATGGGTAGACCTAACTTAATAGGTAAATTCCGAACTCCATAATATGGGTAGACCTAACTTAATAGGTAAATTCCCAATTACGTCCATTTAATTTGTGGTATGATTAATCATACCCATTTCACATCATTTTATTAACATGCATATTAACCCCATCGTTCCCCACGTAGTTCGTTCTCATAACACGACATAATAAAGGGAAGATTCATCACAAAGGTCATGGGTTTAGCCAATATAGCATGTAACTTTATCATGGGTTCATAAGGTGTCAACTTGCATATATGAACATACATTAAACCCAACTAGTATTTAACCCAAACTTGCATTATGCATATCATAAAAGAGACAACTTGCATATGAACTTGCACATAAACTTGCATATGAACTTGCATCATAACTTGCATATGAACTTGCATCATAACTTGCATATGAACATGTGTCATAACTTGCATATGAACTTGCATCATAACTTGCATATGAACTTGCATCATAACTTGCATATGAACTTGCATCATAACTTGCATATGAACTTGCATCATAACTTGCATATGAATATGTATCGTAACTTGCATATATTATGCATATCATAAAAAGAGACAAACTTGCATAAAACCAAACACTTAGCATGCATAAAACCAAATACTTAGCATGCATAAAACCACATACATAGCATGCATAAAACCAAATACTTAGCATGCATAAAACCAAATACATAACTTGCATAACATGTTACATATAGACTTGCATATAATCTCCCATATAGCTTGCATAACATGTTACATATGAATCAGTGTTCAACATAGTGTTTTGCATCATAAAACATAGCATTAAACTTGCATATAGCACACAACATACACTATACTAAACTTGCATAAACACATTGATTCCACAAACATAGCCATATCTTATCATATCCTATCATAATCAATTTAACAATTGATTGTTAAGTCTATAGAAACTCACCACTAAACTCCAATAAGCAAACCCTTGCCACTAATCACCCAAAAACTCTAGCCTTGAACATAAAGCTTGCAACTTGATGATGAATGCAAGCCAATGATCACTCATACAACTCAAAGATGCTTGTATGCACATGAAAGCCTTCATAGAAATAGTTTAGAAATAGGATGGAGGCTAGGGTTTTGAGTGGAGGCCATGATCATAGAAAATTTTGGCATAGTTTAGTTAGGAGATAGGATTATGACCATTTAGGGCTAGCTTAGGGTCTTATTTATAGGATTAGGCAAGTGTTTTAGGCTATTAGATTAACCCTAAATTAGATTAGGACCCTTAGATTTCGGAACCTTCCAGAAACCAGCCCTAAGACCAAGCCCAAACCCCAAACTGGTGCACCCAACCACAGAACTCTCTAGAAACCGTGCAGGTTTCCTGTCCCGACACGGGCGCACTTCCCAAGTGCGCCAGTGTAAAAATGTGTTAGCGCACTTCACAAGTGCGCCAGTGCATTTTTGTGTTGGCGCACTTCACAAGTGCGCCAGTGCATTCTGGCTAGTTTTCGGTTTTTCTGCCTAACTTCGTTCGTCCATATCTTCTTCATACGGACTCCGATTTTCGAAAACTCAGACTCTATTTCGCGTATTTTTCCGAGACGAACGCAATGGTGCAACCCGTTTCCCCTAATTCCCACATCTGGGATTAGTTATTCTTTAATTTGTGAATTTTAGCATTAACCGAAATTCGGGGTGTTACAATGAACTTCTCATTCTTCTTTTCAGGAGTATCAATGAGAGACAGTCCATACTTCGACAAAGTGTCGAACTCAGCAATATAATCAGAAACTTCCCTTCCGTTCTGCTTGAGTTCCAAGAACCTCTTGAACAACACTGACTTCTGGGCAGCTGGAATGAACTTCTCGCTAAAGCGAGCCTTGAACTGAACCCAAGTAACCTGGTCCTCTGGAGTAGCCGTTCTAATGGAATTCCACCAATTCATCGCTCGCCCTTGCAACTGACGAGACGCTAGCCTTCTCTTCATCGGATCCTCAAGACCCAAGTCATCAAAGATAAGATCACAGCTATCCATCCAATCTTGAACATCTGTGGCCGACTCCGTTCCGTGGAACGGCTTTCCACCAAGATTAGTGTAATCCTTGCACAACTTGGCGAAATCGACCCTAGGCGCCTGCACTACTGGGCCAACACCAACTCCGGGATTGGGAACTGCCCCTTGCACTTCTCTAAGCATGTCTCTCATGAGGTTAGTAAACATCGCCCTCATGTCAGCGGCATTCCTTGGTTGGTCCCTCTACCAGCACCCCTCGTGTCTCGGCTCATCGTCAATCTGAAAAAGGGAAACGATTAACGACCCCATAGTGGTGCTAGTGCAGTGCGACTTCATTCTTATACTACTAATAGTATATATATATACATAGCTTTTGAAAACCAAAGTAATCACAAATACGCACTCTCATATACATACTATCTCTCCCTAGTGTCTTTCCCTAGGTTAACTACGCAACCTAGAGCTCTGATACCAAGTGTGACGGCCCGCCCCGCACCAACCGACATTTACCCCAAAGGTGCGCTGTACACATGTCCAGTTAGCACGGAACGGGTCGTCAGAAGGAAAAGGGAAGAAGGAAATGAACATACAAGGAACCTGTAGAATGTCTCACAGCGCATAGAACAAAATATAATAATATAATACTTGACATAAAACAGGAGAGACAGTGCATAAGCTGAAAATCAGAACTAAACATCATAGCAGCGGAAATCCAAAATACAGCTTATTACAACTTTCAAACTGTCTCAAATCAAAAGTAAGATAAAGGAGGTACACTACTAATGCCCAAGTAGCGACCACCAACGACACAGGGAGAATGTGTATATATATATCATACGTGGAAGCCTCCTGCCCGCCTCCGAATCAGCTACTCGCGCATCACCAGCTAACCTGTCTCTAGTCTGCTCGTGTGAGCACACAGAATAATAAGAGGAGACATAAAACTCTGGGTCAGACATAAAGTCTGGTATGAGCGATAAGCATCTAAAGTGAACAATAACTGGTAGACTAAAACATACCTGAACCTGGACTTGCAACCAAAGAGTTAGCACTACATACTGTACAACACTCTAAGGTATCATATCAAATAATATAAAGATACGGAGGTGGGGGAGGTTTGCATGTCATAGGGATGGCAAACAATCAAACATAGCATCCATCCTCACATCTCTCACTCAGTGCGTAAAGCATACGATATTCACCACTTCGATCACCCAACATACCTTGCTACGATCACTCTGCCCAATGAAGTCATAAATGGCTTCACTGCACTGATAACGTAGCCACAAATCCTTCGCTATGTCCACTTTGCCCCATGGAGTCACAAGAACCCCACTGCACTGGCTCATAGCCTTACTAATCCTTACTATGTCCACTTTGCCCCATGGAGTCACAAGAACCCCACTGCACTGGCACATAGCCTTACCAATCCTTACGATGTCCACTTGCCCCATGGAGTTATTCACCCCATCTGCGCTGGCTCATAGTCTTACTATGCATCACCTTGCCCCTCAGGTCATAATGACCCTACTGCACTGATAACGTAGTCTTGCTACCATCACCTTGCCCCTCAGGTCATAATGACCCTACTGCACTGATAAGTAGCCCATCATTCATTCTTAGTGGTGAATCGAAGTTATGAACGTCGACAACTCCTTAGCACACGTCCCGCAGCAAAGTCCAACCATGAAGTGAACTCATCGGTTCCCAACTGGATCCTGAGCTCTAACTTCCCATATTGGACTACCTTTGCATCTCGGGTTATTGGTCAATACTGGTCGGATCGGGTCCTCTTCAAGCCATCGGTTCGGGTCGGGTATCCTTCATTGGTTCGGGTCGGGTCTTCTCTTGGTGCGGTTCGGGTCGGGTGCTTCGCCTCGGGTCGGGTCGGGTCTTCTCTTGGTGCGGTTCGGGTCGGGTGCTTCGCCTCGGGTCGGGTCGGGTGCTTCGCCTCGGGTCGGGTCGGGTGTCATCCCCCCTCCAGCTCGTGCCTCCGTTCCGGTCCGTCTCCTCGTCCCTCACATGCTCTTATCCGATCCGTCCTCATGCCTCCGCTCCGATCAGTCCTCCCTAATCCGATCCGATCCCAGTTCAGTTAATGTGGCCTTCCTTTTTGCCATTTTCCCCAAGTGCTGGGTTCCGATCCGATCGGGTTCCTTGCTCAGTTCAACATATCCGATCCGAGCCCCATATCCGATCCGATCCGAACCCTGCACTAGTTTCTGAAACTGTTCCAGCAAGTGTTTATGCCATTCGACGACGTTTTCGACCATTCTAACTATTGAAATCAATCACAAAGCATTTCATACAGTCATAGCAACATGCATAATCAACCACAAACATCAAAACATCAACATGATAGGTTAAAATGGATCAAACATACCCAAAACCCCATATTTCCCCCTAAGCATGTTTAGGTGAAACTAATGATAGGATTAGCAAAACTTAACCAAATTAACCAAATTCATATCAGAGGTCTAAAACATCATTTAAGAATTTATGAACATTTTTCCCGAATTTATTAGTATATAAATTCGCTAATTAACACTAATTACCCTTAACTAGCCATAATTAGTGTAAAACTATGCAAATCACTCACCTTAGCCACAAATAAACTAAGATCTGAAATAAATCTCTGATTTGATGTGAATCTCTATGCTAAACAGCAGCTCCAATGTTGATTTGGTGTAGATCTTCCTTGATTAGGGGTTGCTAAGCCAAATCCTTGTCCAAAAGGTGATTTGGAGGTGATTTAGAGGTTGGAGGCCATTTTTAGGGATCCTTGGTGATAAGTGGAGGCTAGAAAACTGAAATGGAATGATTCTCCATCTCATTTCAACCCTCCCATGACCCTAATCCCAAAATGGGTTATGGGCCTACTCACTAATCACCCGATTTGGCCCGGTTAAGCAGTTTTTCACCCTCCAAACCTTGTTTCA
Organism: Allium sativum; assembly: GCA_030737875.1. Classification (NCBI taxonomy): domain Eukaryota; kingdom Viridiplantae; phylum Streptophyta; class Magnoliopsida; order Asparagales; family Amaryllidaceae; genus Allium; species Allium sativum. Next base: position 668,276,942 of record CM060909.1, on the reverse strand, counting down.
GCCATATCTCCCAAACGGCAAGTCCGTTTGGCTATTATGACCACTCTACGGAAAGGTAAATCATCAAACGAATCTAATGGAAGTGATTTCAGGTCAAAATTCCTTTCCAATCAAAAGTTATGGCCAAAACAGTACCAACTCGGGGCAAAATGGTCATTTAAAAATTGACAAAAATCATGAACATGGGAAATGACTCTAATGGATGTTTCCCAAAGTTACATGATCATACGACTTCACATGGGAAAGAAATAAATATTCTACGATCCTATGATGTGTAGAATACGGGTCGTTACACTTTGTATCGCTGTATGTTTATATGTACCAATGAGACTTCACACACACACACACTTATGAATCTAAATGTGCACCTTTATACATGCAAAGAATTATTTTACTGTTAATTTTTTTGATCAAAACACTCAGTCATGTATTTTAATCATATTATTGAACTACTTCTAAAATGCAATAAAGAACCAATCTTGGAAGGATACTGCCAACAAAGTAGATATGTTGGCACTTCTACCAATGAGCAATGGATTTGTTGTACAATTTGTTTTCATATTTAGAACCCATGGTGTCATTATAAGAATTACAATTATTCCATCTATACATTTTAATCAATTAAACATATTTCTATCTTACTCGCAATTGAGTATGTATATAGTAATCAATATATTATTGGTAATTTGTAACTTTTGTATGCTTTTTTCGTAGAAGGGTCCACTTCATTCGAGTTACTGTTGCTTTTGTCAATTTTAATGGAAGACTTTGACTTACAGTCTTTTAATTTCAACAATATCAATTATCTTTTAGTTCCCTTTCATAAAATGCATTTCTATTCTCATAAATCTATTTTCAAAAAGTAAGTGAAATTCAAGAGGGTGGTTATTGTTAAATTTACCACTCTTAACATGTAATTATACAATATGCCTGCAATTCACATTTTTAGACCGATTCTTAGATTTACAGCACGAGAAGAAAATTTTGTGCACCGGATGATGAAATCAATGTAGATTTTGTTTTCTCATCCTTTATGGTGATAATTCAAATGAAAATAAATCGGTGGACTAAGTTTTGTAAGACATATATTCTTATAATCGTACAATATAATGCATTATGAACTTCATAGAAAACTCACATTGTCAGTGAAATTATATATTAGATAGACTTATGATGAATATCAATCTTCAACCAATTATTTAATTAACTGATGTTTATTGTAAACTTAAAGGCTTCACAACACTTTCCGATATTCAAATAAAATGATTTTACAACTAAAAAGATTGATTAAGTAAATTAGCTAATGTATATGTGACTTTAATGGCATGTCTGACAAATGGAAGTAACACTGACAAAAGTAGATAGCCATATGCCTGAACGTTAACCTACCTAAAATTGTAGTCATCATCATATAATTTTCTTCATGAAAGAATGATATGATAAAAAAAGTAACATTAAAATTGAAAAAAAATCTTAGTAAACTAGGTTCGAAAAATGACAACAAATTTATTAATTTTATTTATTACCTTCATACATCACGTTGTCTATATATACATTCATAATCTTGAACCGCCCGTAGCGTAGCACGAGCCCCACACTAGTACCTACATGATGCAACAACATCTTACCTACCAGCCCGGACCCACGCATGCACATGACTCCGTTGGACTTGCGTTGCCATCACCCTTTACTCTTTTTACCTCTTACAATCAACCCCAGTAAGCGTGTCCCGTCCTCGACCTAGTTCGAGCTCATATAGATACTAAAAATGAGTTACTGGTTTAAAAGGGTTCCCATACTTGACACAAGCTTCCCTCCTACGCTTGGTCCCCACTAGGATTTCCCACTTTACCCCCTTTTTATTATTCTCATGTCATACCACATGTCTCATCTTTGTTAAATGCTTTAATTATGTTTCACATGTCACCCACTTAACCCTTTTTTCCTATGTCTTACCACATGCCTAAACTTGGTTAAGTGTTCATTAATTCATTATATCTGTAATTGTGCAAGACCTCCCACATTAGATTACCGTTTACGGTTGTTGGATATGCCGGGTGGTTCCGGGTAGACTTCTACCGCAATTCAAATCTAACCTCGTGTCTTAGCACTATTACACTTCTAATTTCTGCCTTCGACCTCTTAGATTATATTGTCATTTTGCGGTTGCTGGATATTCCGAGCGGTTCCGGGCAGACTTCTACAGCAATCCAAATCTAACCTCATGTCTTAGGCTTTCATTGTCTCTACTTTTATTCAAGCTCAATTTCAAGTTCTGAATTATAGCAAATATTCCAATTACCCATAATTTCTAATTCAAGTTATGTTTATAATTCTAATCGAAGTTATGTTTATAATTCCATATGTACAAGTTGTACCGAATTATGCCCAAAGCAATTTCATAATTATTAACAGTTCCATGCCAATTACTTTATTTTACATATTTCCAAAACCTTTCCCAATCGTTCAAACGTTATTCGTACGCAAATCTCAACTTAGGCTCGAAGTTAGCCTAGTTTCAAAAATAAAAAGGAAGAGAGGTAGGGAAGAGAATCAAAACATCATACTGGCATAAACATAAGAACAGACTTTTGAAATATAAACAGGCACATAACAATAAAATAGATCCGAAAGGCATATGCCAGACTTATGGGTATGAATCTGTAAGATAATGATTTACAAACTTGATAAGATTCATCTTGCGTATAGGCATGTTCATTAAATCCAATTTACAATCCTGTCACAATTACTTTTTAATTTAATTATATATGAAAGTAACATAAACTCACGGCGATATGATTCTTAGAAAAGAGAATTAGGCATTGTTGTAGCAAATATGATCTTGGGTAACTTCTTCTTTGATTGTTGAAGAAGAAAAGCTAAATTAATTTGAGTTGAAGCAGCAGCATGGAGGCGCCACGGTTTAGGGTTGAAGAGATTAGGGTTAGGTTTAGGTGTTTATTTATAGATGTATTAGGTGAATTAGGACCCTTAGATTTGATTAGGAACCATCTGAACCACAAAAATTAGAAAAACACGTCATCATGAAACTACCCAGAATTAACCAGTCGACTGGCCAATTTGAACTGGTCGACTGTTTTCACTTCTGTCTAAAAACGGTCGAATGGTGAAAAATGGGCGGTTGACTTGTTTTACAGCTTTAAACTATAAATCTTCCGAGCTTCATAACTTCTTTATACAATATCCGTTTTATGCAAACTCGGACTCTATCTCAAGCAGAATTCTGAGACGAACGCAATGGCATAAGCCATTTCACTTAATTCTTCTTCTAAAAATTAAGTATTCTTAAATTTGTCAGTTTTAATATTTTAAAATTAGAGGATGTTACATTCTCCCCAACTTAAAGGATTTCATCCCCGAAATCTCCAAGTTAAGAAGAATGTATGTCCTACCATCCATCATCCATCTACGCATCCATCAATCTCGGGTATCCATTGTCCTTAAAAGATTTCTAATTCTTTCATGAACATATGCAAAGTGTGTGTATATGCCCTTATCCTAATGCAAAATTAGGCGGTCTATTGATTCAGTTGACCTCTTTAATGCAAATCATGATAGTGCCATGCGTCCGTTATGTATGCAAAAGAATCCTAATGATACATATCATTCTATATGAGTGCACAACCATTCATCCAAATGCAACATCCTAATGATAACACATTCAATATACATCCATTAATTTAAATATGCACACTCATCCATATGCAACATGAAAGTGATTGAGCCGATCTAGTGCCTAATGTGTGTGTAAATGCATCTGCGAGCAACCATTAGCAAACACTTACATCCACCAAGCATAAGATGTCTTAAACACATGTTTACAACCATATGATTTTCTACCTAAAGATCGAAGATATAACCGAGAGGATACGCTAAACGACAGAACAAGTATAAACAAAGCGGTAGAAGAAGAAGTTAAGAACATACCCTCAAAATGGAAATGGTACGACGCATGTATCTTGCCTTCCGTTTCCCAAATCGCGTCTGCTTGATCATCTCCCCATTAGACTTTAACCAACTTGACCTCTCGGTTGCGTAACTTCTTGACCTTTGATCCAAGGATGCATGTAGGAACTTGCCTAATCGTGGCATCTCTTCTACTTCCACCTCCCTAAGCTTGCTCGACTCCACTACTTCCGTGGTATCATGTAAACACTTCCGCAAATGCGACACGTGAAATACGTCATGAACACTACTAATCTTCTCAGGCAACTTTACTTTGTAGGCCATCTGTCCAATTCTTTCTGTAATGGGGAACGGCCCTACGAACCTTGGTGCCAATTTCCCTACAGATCCAAAACAAATTACGTTCCTCAATGGTGACACTTTAATAAAAACCGTGTCTCCACCATCGAACTCAAGATCGGGGCTCTCTTGTCAGCGTATGACTTTTGCCGGTCTTGTGCCATCTTCATGCGTCTTCGAATCAAGTTTATCTTCTTCGAGGTTTCCCTAACCATCTCGGGCCCAAGAAAAATCTTATTCGTAGATTCCTACCAACAAGTCGGTGATCGACAAGGTCGTCCATATAGAGCTTCAAAAGGTGCCATGCCTGTACTAGTATGATAGCTATTGTTGTAGGCGAACTCTACTAATGGAAGGTGTTCCTCCCATGTCCCTCCAAAGTCCAAGATGCATAACCTCAAACGATCTTCTAGAACCCTATTCACTCTTTCTGTTTGGCCGTACGTCTGAGGGTGATAAGTGGTGCTCAAACACAATTGCATTCCTACCGCCTCTTGCAAGCTCTTCCAAAACTCATTAGTGAAAATGGGATCTCGATCGCTTACGATACTAGAAGGTATGCTGTGTAGACGAACTATCTCTCAGAGATAAACAGATGTTAACCATGTCGCTGTTCTTTTACTCTTAACGGGAATGAAATGGGCTCTCTAGGTAAGTCTATCTACTACTACCCAAATCCCCGTATTACCCTTCCTTGACCTCGGTAACCCGTCGACGAAATCCATGGAAACACTCTCTCATTTCCACAGCGGAACTTCTAAAGGGTGAAGCAAACCACCAGGCTTCTTTTGCTCAGCCTTGACTTGCTGGCACACTAAGCATCTAGAAATGAACTCAGCCACATCCTTCTTCATTCCGCCCAAAAGAAAACTCGCTTCATGTCCCTATACATCTTGTCACCACTGGGATGTATGGTCATCATAGAACGATGTGCGTCTTCAAGGATTGTCCTCCTCAAGCTTTTGTCTCATGATACACAAAGTCTCCCATTCCTATGCAACCAACCTTTTTCATCTATAGTATACCTACTAAGATGGCTCGAAGACTCCCCTCTTATGAGCTTGTCTACTATCTCTATCCGCTTTGGGTCATCTCGCTGTGCCGCTCCTATCTGTCATAATAGCGCAGGTCGCACCTCTAACGATGCCAACAAGCCAGGTACATAATCGATAGAGGGTCTAAAGTCAAAGGTATATATGTACTCTAAACTCCGCCACTCGACAAACAAATGACTCGAAGTCAACCTGTTTCTACTCAAGGCATCAACTACAACGTTATCCTTGCTAGGGGTATATGCAATCTCAAAATCATAGGATGCTAAGAACTCCATCCACCTATGTTTCCTTAAGTTTAGATCTTTTTGAGAGAACAAGTATTTTAGTGACTTATGGTCTGTATACAACTCAAACCTCTTTCCAAGAAAATAGTGATGCTAAGAATTAAGCGCAAAAACTATGGCAGCTAACTCTAAGTCGTGGGTAGGGTAATTCTTCTTGTGGACCTTTAATTGCCTTCCGCCATAGCATATCACCCTTCCCACTTGCATCAGAACTGTGCCAAGCCCTGTCCAGCAAGCATCGGTATACAAGGTGAATGGTTTACTCCCATCCGGCAAAACTAAAGCTGGAGTTGTCGTCAATGCCCTCTTCAGTCGTTGAAAATCATCGTCACAGTCAACATCCCAAGAAAAGGTACCAACCGTGTAAGTGGGGCTGATATCTTCGCAGAGTCTTTAATGAACTTCCTACAATAGCCTGCCAACCCAAGAAAACTCCTTACTTCTGTTGCATTCCTAGGAATCTTCCAATCTTGGATTGCCACCACCTTCGCGAGATCCACTACTATCCCTTCCTTAGAGACCACGTGTCCTAATAACCTCACTTCCTTCCTCCAAAAATGACATTTGGAGAACTTAGCTTTGAGTTGATGTGCTCGAAGGGTCTCTAAGACTTCCCTAAGATGTAGGGCATGTTCTTCCTCGCTTCTAGAGAATATAAAGTTATCCACAAAGACCACTACGAACTTGTTAAGAAACTCCCTAAACACCCTATTCATCAAGTCTACAAAATATGCGTGCGCATTCGTCAAACCAAAAGGCATAACGAGCCACTTGAAGAAACCGTCGGGAGTCCTAAAAGCAGTCTTATCTATACTATCCTCAGCTACCCTCAACTGATGAAATCCTGTAGCTAAGACCAACTGCGAGAAAACTGAAGCACTAACCAACTGAATGAACAAACCATCTATCCTCGGCAATGAGTGTTTATTTTTCTTTGTGAGCTTATTTAGCTCCCTATAGTCCACGCACAATCTAAGCGAACCGTCCGCCTTCGTAGCAAAAACAACTGGAGCCCCCCATTCCGAAATACTTCTTCTTATGAACCCTTTCCCAAGCAGCTCCCCTACTTGTTTACTGAGTTCCTTCCTCTCTCTCGGAGCTATGTGGCGCACTGGCAATGCAACTGGCTTTGCTTTATCTACTAAGTATATATGGAAGTCTATCTCGCGCCTTGGGGGTAAACCCCGAACCTCATCAAAGACGTCATCATATTCATGGACTACTTAAACAGATTGCAAATCATCGATGGATGCGTCAAGTGATTCTAGGTAGCTAAGCATCACTAAGCCCCTAGGGTCACAAGAAATATCAAGGGTCCTTCCACAACGAGTCAACAATCTAACTACCCTCCTTTCACAGTCTAGGATGGCACCATACCTGGCTAGCCAATCCATACCTAGAATCAAACCATAGCCCATGAAACCAAGAACGTAGGCGTTGCATTCAAACTTTACGCCTAAGATAGACACTATCAAATCCCGACAAATCATGGATAAATGAGCCGAACCACCAATAGGATTTGAGACTACAATGGGATCCACAACTAAACTAGTATATAGGTGCAGTGTTTCAACTAACGAAGCAGATATAAACGAATGTGAAGTGCTAGAATCAAACAAAGTTCGAATAGGATAATCAAAAAGGAAAATCAAACTTTAGACAGAAATGTTTCTACCTCCTTCTTGACCTGGTGCCATGAGAGCATGAACCTGCCCTCCAAAAGTAGATCATGTCCTCTGCCCTTGCCCTTGTCCTTGCCTCCTCGAGAAATCTTTGATCATATGTCCTGCCTCACCGTAATGGTAACAGCCAGGCTTCTTCTTCTTTTTACAGTCTTTCTTTAAGTAGCCAGATATTCCACAATTGTGACACTTCCTTTTCTCTTGGTCCTTGTTATCCTTACCGCTTTTCTTTTTTTGTTATTGTGCCTTCTTTGGATCTACTTTCTTATCCTGTGTCCTATCCATTTTAGCACCTTTCTCCTCCTCATTCATCAATGCCATATCAATAAGTTTCTCGAAAGTAGCCTCCATAGGAATGTGAGACATAGCCAACCCGTGAAGCGGTTCATTTAAGCCCTTAGCAAATCTCAAGGCTTTCTTATGCGGCGTGTTTACCAACTCTAAACCAAATCCCGCAAACTGATTAAACTTGTTAACATGCTCCTTAACAGACAAGTTTCCTTGTTTCAAAGCCAAGAACCTCTTCACGTATAAATTTTCTTCTGCTTGTGAAAGAAATTTCAACTCGAACCTCTGTCTAATATCCATCCATCTCTCCACTGCACGTTCTTCATCCGTGACCTCCCACCAAAATGAAGCTTCATCCTTCATTAACCAAGCAGCTAGTTGAACCTTCCTTCCATCATCTACCTCAAAGATACCAAACAAGTCCTCCACTTCCTTGAGCCAATTTCCAGCCTCAACAAATGTCTCAGTCCCATGGAACGGTTTTCCGCCCATCGCACGAAAGTCCTTACATATCTTAGGAAAAGTATCTACACATGGAGGAGGAGGTGGAACAATGGCTGCACCTGGGGGAGGAACGTTTGCTGGGCCTACGGCAGTAGCCCTAGCCTTTACCTTCTGAAGTAGCCTGGTATATGTATGCCCTCAGGTATATCGGGTTCCCTAGACATGCTGAAAAGAAAAAGGAAGAGATTCAAAACAAAGAATTGAAATAAAGATATATGGCTTTTAGGGATTATGTTTTTCATAATAAACCTTTCTCTTGAAAATACCTTCTTTGAAACATGTTTTTGAAAATACTTCTTTTTAAAAATGCTTTTAAAAACGGTTTTCAAAATCTTTTATCTGTTCTGGTAACCTTCAGCTCTGATACCACGTGTAACACCCCACGTCCATTAATATCACTCACTAAGGGAAAGCATTAACTTTCACGGAGCATTATAAGAGTATAGAACAGAACATCACAAGACAGATATATAAAATGGTACTTATAAAATTCAAAATTTATTCATTGCAACGGAAAAGCAAAACATGTCTGGTTACAACATCAAAACCACATACTAAAGCCAAGTACACAAATATACATCTTAAACAAAATTATTATCAGAGTACATAGAAGCAAAACCATAATCCCATTCCAAAATGCAATATGAAAGAGAAACAAAGCTGAGCATTACTTTTAGCACTTCCGAGCACTTCAATAGAGAGAGAAATCTAAATCAAGCCTCGCTATTCCCACCCTGAGAACCTGGGGGGGGAGGAGGAAAGAAAAGAGGCAAAAAAAGGGGTCGGACATAAAGTCTAGCGAGTCTAGTGGCTTTAACAATATAATTAGTAAAGTAATATGATAAGAACATAAACTGGATATAAGAAGTGACTGTAACATAACCAAATATGACAGGGTAAACAAGATGAACAAGGTATAACATCGATTGTGCTTCTAACCACTATAAGATATTTCCTGCACTGCACCAATACTAGTCTCATACTAAAAGGTGATCCCCCTACTAATCATAATAATGGTAGCTTCGTGTACTCCTAGCTGCTCTCGTAGGTGCCCACTTGCTCCTATCCCCACTAGTTGTACCCACGGCCCTCCCCATTCGATCGGCTCCCTATCTCGTAGATACCCGTGCTGGCCCCACAGTAAGGTGTATCACTCCCTAAAGTGCCAACCCGATACTACTAAAATGCACGGCTTATACTTACACGATGCAACAACATCTTACCAAACAGCCTGGACCCACGCATTCATATGACTCCGTTGGACTTGCGTTGCCATCACTATTTACTCTTTTGACCTCTTACAATCAACCCCAGTAAGCATGTCCCGTCCTCGACCTAGTTCGAGATCATATAGATACTAAAAATGGGTTGCTGGTTGAAAAGGATCCCCATACTTGACACAAACTTCCCTCCTACGCTTGGTCCCACTAGGATTTCCCAATTAACCCCCTTTTTATTGTTCCCATGTCTTACCACATGTCTCGTCTTGGTTAAGTGCTTTAACTATGTTTCACATGTTACCCATGTCACTCACTTAACCCTTTTTCCCCATGTCTTACCACATGCCTTATCTTGGTTAAGTGTTCATTAATTCATTATATCCGTAATTGTGCAAGACCTCCTACATTAGATTACCGTTTACAGTTGCTGGATATGCCGGGCGATTCCGGGCAGACTTCTACCGCAATCCAAATCTAACCTCGTGTCTTAGCACTATTACGCTTCTAATTTCTGCCTTCGACCTCTCACATTAGATTGTTGTTTTGCGGTTGCTGGATATGTTGGGCAGTTCCAGGCAAATTTCTACCGCAATCCGAATCTAACCTAGTGTCTTAGGCGTTCATTATCTCTTCTTTTATTCAAGCTCAATTTCAAGTTCTGAATTATAGCATATATTCCAATTACCCATAATTTCTAATTCAAGTTATGTTTATAATTCTAATCCAAGTTATGTCTATAATTCCATATGTACAAGTTGTACCGAATTATGCCCAAACGAATTTCATAATTATTAACATTTCCATGCCAATTACTTTATTTTACAAATTTTCCAAACCTGTCCCAATTGTTCAAATGTTATTCGTACACAAATCTCAACTTTGGCTCGAAGTTAGCCTAGTTTCAAAAATAAAAAGGAAGAGAGGTAGGGAAGAGAATCAAAACATCGAGTCTAGCATAAACATAAGAATAGGAATATGAAATATAAACAGGCATATATTCATAAAATGGATTAGAAAGGTATATGACAGACTTATGGGTATGAATCTGAAAGATAATGATTTACAAACTTGATAAGATTCATCTTACGTACATGCATATTCATTAAATCCAATTTACAATCCTATCACACTTACTTTTTAATTTAATTATATGTGGAAGTAACATAAACTCACGGCAATAGGATTCTTATAAAAGAGAATTAGGCGTTGTTGTAGCAATTGTGATCTTGAATAACCTCTTCTTTGATTGTTGAAGAAGAAAAGCTAAATTAATTTGAGCTGGAGCAGCAGCATAGAGGCACCATGGATTAGGGTTGAAGAGATTAGGGTTAGGTTTAGGTGTTTATTTATAGATGTCTTAGGTGAATTATGACCTTTAGATTTGATTAGGAACCATCCGAACCACTCAAATTAGAAAAACACTTCACCAGGAAACTGCCTAGAATCAACCAGTCGACTGGCCAGTTTCAGTTGGTCGACCGTTTTCACTTCTGTCTAAAAACGGTCGAATGGTGAAAAATGGGCGATCGACTTATTTTACAGCTTTAAAATTTAAATCTTCTGAGCTTCATAACTTCATACGATGTCCGTTTTACACAAACTCGGACTCTTTCTCAAGTAGAAATACGAGACGAATGCAATGGCGTAATCCATTTCACTAAATTATTCTTCTAAAAATTAAGTATTCTAAAATTTGTTAGTTTTGATATTTTAAAATTACGGGCTGTTACACTCACTCGGTGATGTTGCGTCGAAATCTCAATCGATGGGATCACTTTGGAATCCCACTCTGTGGGATCACACTGGCGTCCATTTGGTGGATTCAACTAGATTTGATAATACTTATTTGATATTGATTGATAGAATAATTGGGGAGCAATGTTTTTTTATAGAATTATTGGTTTCCACTAGGATAGCCAATGTAACCATTTACGTACCACGATCCATCAGGTTTTGCTACAAAGTGTAAATCAAAGACTGTGATTATCTACAATAATATTGGTTTCTGTTGGGATAGCAAAAGTAATCACTTGTGTGTTGAGGACTATGAGGTTATTTCATGGCATAATTCGTGAGGCAGTGATGCGTAAAGTTACAAGTGATTCCACTGGGATAGCGGCGTTACCATTGCGTAACTACAATCCATGAAGGGATGTGCTTTCCATACCTACTTTTAGATGTTTTAAAGTATTTTCACGGAGAGTTGAAACAAATCTATTAAGAATTTAGAGGTTTATATGCATGCCCCTAATCAGTGGATGCCTAAATTCTATAAAAATGAAGGTAAACTTGCTAACACATTGAGTTATAAAAGTATTTTCGGCTTTATGATAATAAATCAACCATATGAAAGTTAAATATTACCAAGCTCAACATAATAAGCTAAGAAAGAGGTTTTGAATGTTTTAAATTGATAATTTTGAAATATGCCAAATACTAGTAACTTTTTTGTTTCATTTCAAGGATGAAAATTTTAAATGAGGGAGATTTAATAACTCGAAATCGTTTAGGATTACGATAAAATTTGTTTTATTCTGAATTATAAGAAATTAAAGACAATTGTTTAAATCGAATTTTATTTGTTTTGAGATTAGAACTAAAATCAGTATATACAAATTAACGTTGAGATATTGATTTTTAAAGTATAAGTGTTTTATATGAAATTAATTTAGAAAATTTAATAAGGAAAGCGTCAACGTTTGTTTCGTTGAATTCCAATTTCGTTAGTTTCATACGATCGATTTATGGCAACGACAACCGATATAGCAAAAATAACAAATTTTCATGCAAATATTATAATACAAGTTTTCAGTGTGATATCCCGTTCGTATCGACCCATTGAACACAACGATATTTTATTTTGTGTGCTCGAAAAGTCAGTTTGGAATGTGCGGTGGTTTGAATTTTGCTTTACGGTACGCAATTTTCTAAGTTGGCTCGAAACATAAATATTAATTTAAATTTGATCGTGAATGGAATGAGTAGTTGTTCTTGGTATTGGGTAAAATGTGAAAATATGTGGTGATTCGAAAATATCATGCACATAATTTTTCGTTATTGTAACTTATGACTGTTCACTTTCATTTGTGTTCATCATTTCAAAATTCTGCTACCTTATTATTTCACTTTCATTTGCTTCAAAATTCCACCACCATTGAAACCCCTTACTCATTCTCCATCTCCTCCTCGTGTTCACTCACCTCCGACCACCTCTGTTCTGTCCCTTCCCTCCTCCCTGTGCCTCATTGCTCACTCCACTTGACCAAGCTACCACAGAAGCTCCATAGAACCCGCTTGAAACTACCACATGATCTTTGCCGTCTTAACAAACCGCCATGTCAGTCCATATAGATACAACTCCATTTCCTTGCTCTAGCCTCCACCATTTCAATTTCATCGCCTCGTACCATAGTAATTCACTAAGCGAGCTACCCACCTCAGTTTCTCAGGTTCTCGGCTCTCGTAAAAAATGTAAGTGTTAAACTACTTATGACCTATGTTTTTCGCTATTGAATGTTTGACATGTTTAATTTTTTAGATATGGTGCTGAGTATAGTTATAACCTAATATTATTAATATAAATCAAATGCATCCATTACACCAAAACTACTATGAATTTTTCTAATTTATTAAATAGAAGTAAAGAAGAACCTTTAAAAGCTATCTCCTTAATTCTCTATGTTATCTCTATTCATCTTAAAACTCTCAAGTTATTTTGTTTTAAATTTAAAATTTAACACCATATATTAAAAAAAACCTAATCTTTATGTTTATTAATAGTTATAATACCCTCAATGTCACATTTTTATGTTGTCAACATGAACTATTAAAACTACCTCTCTATAAATATTAATAAATTTCTTTTTTTAACAAGGTCGACCGATTTTTAAAGTGGTTCGTAACACTTTTTTATTATAATGAATAATAAGCATGTAGTACAGAGATAAACAAATCTCCTAGCAATTACTATCGGTTTTTAAAGTGAACCGTCCACTATAACGGTTTTTAAAGTGGACCGTTCACTGAAGCTAAACTATCTAAAAGATTAGGATCTAGCCAAAGTGACCAGATTACTCTAATTTTCCTAAGCATCAAACTCACCTATGTACCACACAGGGTACAATAAACAGTGCATATAACACTTCCAAACTGCAGCCAAGAGGCAGATGATGACACATTTTCATACAAGAAAGGTGTGAAAATTACAAAACAAAGAAAAAAACATCCCAAGCATCAAATAATATCACAAGCTCTCTCTGCAGCAAGCATCAGCAACAAAAGCCAGACAATAGGAACATAGTAGGATAAAGGAGAAGTTCACCAAGTAAGATCATGACATAGGGTTTTAACCAAGTAGAAAATTCAGTCCAAAGCCAAAAAACAAAGCAAACACAACCTAGTTGCGTGATGTAGCAACTAACAACATGTTAGACCCAAAAGTTGTTCTAACACCCAAATTGATTAGAAACAAAATTAAATGAGACAAAAATAAAAATGAGCACACAGGATTTATAGTGGTTCGGCGAAGAAATGCCTACGTCCACTTATCTTTCACTATAATCAATAATTCAGTTGCAAATACAATGTAATATTCACTCACAACTCACTTTTGTTCACTCAATTGACTAAAACAAGAAATGAAAGATGATTTGGATTCTCCGGGAGTAATGGAGTTCGGATGATGGAGGTGATTGAATTCTCTAAGTGCTGAAAAAAGATCCTTCTCTTTGTCTCCAGACGGGGTATTTATAGGTGTGAATTTGCTTGAGACTTGATCCGGGTCGGGCCACGTGTCATCCATCGCATTCTCTTCGGGTTCGGATGAACCATCATGTTGACAACGCATCAAAGGGAAGGACGTTATGGGTATGAACTGGTCATAACCGGTCCGGATATCCAGGCGCTTTTGCAGGAGAATAACAAGGAACATGGGTTCGGATCGGAGGCGCACAGACAAGGGGGTCGGATCGGGATACCCGATCCGAACCGGATTGGCTTGGATGCAACGTTCTCTTCTTCTCTAATCTGCTCCGCTCCGATCCATTTTCGTGGCAAACAGGTGGCTTTCTGATCCAATTGAGATTTAGTTGCCCTCCGATCCGATCAGATATGCCTTACCAATTAACTCAACAGGAGTTTACCGATCCGAACAGGGGACTCTATCCGATCCGAACCAATATGTTGCTCTGACCCGACCCGAACAACTGCAGCCATCAATCTGAGTTGTAGTGTTTTTCTCCAATCCGAACCGAAGTCTTCTAATTAAAAATTCCCTTCAATGTTTGGTTTCTTGGCTTTGTGTTGCCTAATTCAAAAAGTAGGCTAACATTTTGCCCCCTCAAAGGATGCTTCTGTTGCACGAAGCGTGCTTTGATGTCGTTTGAATGCTAGTCCTTGAATCAGAACAGTCAGGAGGAATGCACAGATTTCTATTCGGTTCGGATGTTAGAAGAATGCACAGATTTCTATTTGATTCGGTGGCGCGACTCGGTTCGGTGTCCGACTCGAGCACATTTTCTTCATTTCTGAGCAAGTTTGGGAATTTCTCTCGACATATAATGCTTCTTGCAGGTATGCTCTTCCTTTATTCTTCTTCTTTTGAACTCAATTCGAGTCGGATGCTAAATTAATGTGTGAAATTTATTCGGTTCGGATTCCGATCCGATGCGTTTTCGCGGATTTGGTTCTTGGACATTGGGCCTTCAGACAGAGTTGTGCTACTGGGCCTTCACTCCGGTTCGAGCGGGTGAGAAAGAATAGGAATATGAGGAGTCAACACCACCCCTTATATAAATCCACCACCGTCTTCTTTCTTTTCTTCTTCTTTTCTGCCGCCGCTTCCAAACCCTAGTATCGAAAGCTTCAGAAACTCCAATATCCTGAAACTATTCCTTGTAGATTTCTCAAATCAGACATATAGGTAGATTTTTTAATCTCGAATAACTTCGTTATAACTGCTCTTGATTTCAATTCGTGGTTGATTGGGATGGTTTAACCATGGGGCTTTGCTTGAACTCCACGTCGTTACTGGTGGATCCGCCATCACTTCGAGGCGCTGATAGGTTGGAGAGGGCAAATATTTGTCCTCAACTGGAGCTTTGGTGACGGAACGGATTTGTTTGTGAGTGGGGAGAAAGAGGAAGAAGATGAAGAGCGTGATGACAAATTGGAGTTGGTTCGGGTAGGAGACGAAGGAGCAGAAAGGAAGGAGAAGGAAAGGGAATCGGTTCGGGTTGCATACTTTAGAAAGACGGGAAGGAAGGAAAATGTCGGTTCGGGTCAGAGAAGAGAATGGGATAAGGGGTTGAAATAAATGGACTGGTTAAGTGATGCTGGTTCGGTTCGGATCAGGTCACCCGATCCGATCAGATCAGTCCTTTATCCGAACCCATTGTTTCCCTTGTCTTGAACTGACCTTGCTTTAATGAAGCATCCGAACCGACCCTATATCTGTATTTGTATCGAGCCAATTATCATATGCATATCCGAACCGAACCGAACGTATCAAACTTGGCACACAAAGACTACCCAACTAATTCAACTAACATTCACTCTAGACAATAACTTCGTGGACAGTTAGGATAGTGCCTTGCGAACACAAACGAGAATTAAGAACAACTCTGACTATCACTTTCTCTTCAAAGCTTCGTCTTACATTGCTGTACTTTTATTTTGCATTTCCCATATTTGCTGCACACACTATAGTTCACACACATACACAAAGGGGGGCACGGGATAATTTACTCTAATCCGTGCTATTGCTTCTTCAATAGTTTTATGACAATGAGGCCCAGACGCTCTTCCTGTCTAGCTGAGAGGAAAGAAGCCCCGGAAACTTCTAACAAAATCACTCTTGAGGATATATCTTCTTCGTCTGATCCAGAATGGGACAGTGAGGGTCCAGATTACGGGGTTGGTCATCGGGAAAACGACGAGATGTCTTCAGAGAATGAAGTTTCTCTGGGTTTCGAAGAGGAAGGAGGGATTGGTGATAATCGAGCACCCGATGAATTTGAATCAGCCATCATATTGGAATCACCCTCGGACTCCGTTGAATCAACAATTGACAACGATCGACTTGTTCAAATTTGCCTAAAATATGGAATAATGAAAAGGGACACCCTAGTGCCCTCACGCTCTGACCGTCCCCACAACCCTCCAGAAGGATATATGACGGTCACTCGATTGATGTGCATGGTCGGTGCCATTCCTCCATTCTCTCCTTTCATCGTTGATTTCTTAAGACAAATGTGGATTGCCCCCATGCAGTTGCATCCCAATTCATAAGCCTATTTGCATACCTTGTACATAGCATATCGTGAAATCCTAGGCGTAGAGCTCACGTTCGATGGTGTTCATTTCTTCTATAATTTCAAGCATCGGACTAGAGAAACTCCATCTTTCTGTTACTTTGAATCAGTCCCAAAAAGGGAGATAATCTCTACACCATTTAGCAGTAAAGCTGGAGATTCCAGATTAGAATGGTTCTATATAAAGCAACAGTCTGGATGCGCCAGGAGATGGACAAAATCAAGTAAAGCGTTGATTTTCTGAACCCGGACTCTATACACTTAAATCATCACCCTGATCTGTTTTCCTTTTTGTTTGCAGTCGACAATCCCAAACAGATATCAGATCAGGTGTTCTTTGATCGGATGCACCGTCTTCTTAATGGTGATCAAAAATTCCTGACTATCGACGAGGTCCTTAAAGATGAATACCTTCATTTTCACGGGCTGCTATCCGTTTTCCATAGCATCGGTCATGGGACGGTCCCTTATGCATACATTCCTCCAGTGGAGACAGTTCCAGAGATAGGAGAAGGCTCGGGAATTCTTACAGCTCCTCTTCAAACTTCACCTTCTCCCTCTTCCACACAAGATGATGAACTGGCTAATCTGGCCGAAAAACATCGTGAAGGGTATATTGCCCCCGAGGAAACTACTTCTCTAGACAAGTCAAAATCTTCCCAAGAGTCGCCACTTCACGCTTCCGAAGGGGATGTTCCTAGCACTGACGAGCACATATTTCAGGGTTTGGGGGATCTCCCCTTACCTGAGACTATATATACTTCAGAGGATTTCAGGAAGGATCCTTTAGCCTTCACTTCTTCCGAAGAAACTACTCCCGCTAAGGCCAAAGAGCCTGCCCGCACTAGTCTAGCTTCAGACTCGGGTTGGTTGGGGGGACACACACCACTTAGGATGCACTTTACACCACAACATTAGCATTCGTTGCACTTCTTTCTCCATGAATCCATTAATTCTAAACTTCATTTATTTTATCGTGCAGGTACAATGTCTCGATCCTACTACGATATAAGAAAACTTCGTCGCAGCATGTCCAATCCTCCTCAGGATGTCGAGCATGATCGTCGGGATGATCGTGGTAGGGAGGAGAGAAGACCTTATGATCCCTACCGTTCTCGACCCTCACGTTCCCGCTCACCAGTCCGATCTGAACAAGAGAAATACAAGAGCTATCAAAGCCGCAGGGAGGAGGATAAACCACCGTCTAAAGACTCCTCCTCTTCCTATGAAAAACGCAGTAGAGAGAAAAGTCCTCCAAAGGAAACCGGGTCTCGAAGTAAGCAAAAAGTCCCTGCTACTAAACGACCTAGGACAGACAAAGGTACTACAGAATCCTCTTCAGGAAGGGACACCGAATTAACAATCCTCGCTCCTCCTCCACCAGATGCGGGAACTGCAATAAAACGGGCATATTTGAAAGAGCAATTTCCCGAACACTACTTCGAAACTCTGACCTTTTTGCCTGCCCTTGAACCTATTTCGTCTAATTGGGCAGATGAGGCCAAAGCAAAGATTGATTTGGTGGAAAAACAATATACCGAGATGTTCAAGTATTCCCGCAATCTTTCTAGAATCATCCGTACTCTAATGACAAATACTGATTCAATGCAAAAGACCGCGGAGGAGGATGCTAAGGCCTTAAAAACCTTAGGAAAAGATTTGGAAGACACTCAAGCTCAACTAGCTGTCGCTCAAAAGAACGCTTCTAATTTCAAACAACAGTTTGAGGACATGCAAAAGCGTTATCATGACTTGCTTGAATCCCATACTCAGGAGCGCTCTGAACTAAAAAAGCAAGCTGACGAGGCCAAGTCAGAAGCTGCTAAAACACACCTTGCTTATGCTGAGCTTGAACGGAAAAACGCCGAGTTAGCAAGAAGGAGTGCTGAATTAGAAAAGAAGAATGCTGACTTGGCTTCGAAGCTGTTGGAGGCAGAAAACAGGGCTGCTCTGGCCGAGGGCAATGTGGAGTGTGCCATTAAATCTGCGGAGGAAGCCCGCAAGCAATTATCTGAGGCGGAGGTTGAGATTCAAAGTTTCGGCGAATTAATGATTGAATTCTTCGCACATATTATTCGTCATCGAAACATTTCTTGGATTGAGGACTATCCATCCACTCTGGTTCAAGTATGGAATCAAATCGTTGAGTGGGAAAAAGAAGAACTTAAGGTCGATTCCCTTGATGAAGATAAACTGATGGAGAAATACTTGAGAGACGATGAACCGGAGCGCCTAGCTGAAGGGCGCCGCCTTATTGCCGAGGCTATGGAAGAAGAGAGACGGAAGTCTAAACAAAAAACCATTCCCGAAGCTGGCTCCTCTTCTTCTTCTCCTGCAACTCCCGAAGTAGAAGGGTATGATCCCGAAAACCCGGGAATTCCCCGGACAACTTTGCTATCTCTCATTCCTGAAATAACTCCAGAGGTAGTGGTCACCCCCGCTGAAAAGTCTTTGGAAGGTATCCCTATCTTTTCTCCTCAATTTGCCAAGGCTACTACTACCTTTGGCTACGCGATTGAACGTTCGATGAGAAACCCTTTGCTTTCGCCTAAGTTGATAACCGATGTTTCTCATTCTGTAGGCGTTGAATCATCCGCAAAGACAGATGTAGCTCAAGGAGCTGTCGCTGGGACGAAGCCCGCTGATAGGGTCAAAGAAGGGGAAGACAAGGCTGCTTCCATAGACTTAGGGGAAGGAAGTGAGCCAACTAAGGTCACCACTCCCCATGATGAAGAAATGATTGCAGCTTTAAAAGACGACGGAGGAGACGAGGGGCATGATGAGGAACCGGAGGTTGCAATAACTGGGGAGTCGAAAAGCGCCGATGACGTTACCTTGGCTGCCATGAAGGCTGATCAAGACAAGCGCTTGCAATTAAAGGCCGAAGAACTAGACCCTGAGGTCCTCAAGCCCCTCGCAGTTGTGGATGCAGGTTCAAGGTTAGTTGTTAAGCTCTCAACTAGATCTATTACCGAAGAACTTACTAAAAAATCATCTCTTGATTCCAGTGCCCCGCCCTCCGGGAAAAAGTCTGCTGGCTCCAGTACCACATCTTCAGGGAAAAAGAAATCAAAACGAATCTTGACTGAAGCCGAGAAGGAAGCAAAGGATGCGGAAAAAGCTGCCAAGAAATCGAAGGCTCATCCCAAACCCAAATAGTGGGTTCCCCTGTATCTTTTTAGCATTTTTGTGAACCAATAACTGCTGCTACAAAAGCAGCTCCTGCACTTTCTTCTTTAGTTATTTCCCTGTACAAATTCATTCATTCGTAAATAAAAATAATTCACTTTTTGCAATGTTTATTTGTTAGTAGTTCTGCACTTATGTAAAAATGCATGTCCATAGTTATGAAACGAAGCTGTGGAGGGGGGAAATATGTGTATGCATATGTGTCCCCAGTCAATTTCCATAAGTTATTCAATGCTTAACCATGCAACCTGAATGCTCCCAATTCTCTGACGGGATAGCACTTCCTGTGTCGTCAGTACCTGTCGTTTTTTTCTGGCATTTTTTATACTCTCCCTCTTTCTCTTGAGAGTTAGAGTTCGAGTTCAGTCATTTGTTTATTCCCCGGTCGTTCAACGGGGAAAGACTTCTTTCTCGGCGCTCAGTCGGAGACGCCTTTATACTCTCTTTCTCTCTGGAAAGTTAGAGTTAGGAGGAGAATTTCTTTTTCAGCGCTCAATCGGAGACGCTTTTATACTCTCTCTCTTTCTCTGGAGAGTTAGAGTTAAGAATAGAATTTCTTTTTCAACGCTCAGTCTGAGACGCTTTTATACTCTCTCTCTTTCTCTGGAGAGTTAGAGTTAAGAATGTCGTTTTCTCATTCTTTTACGTCTTATTGCACAAATAATCATTGTGCTTCTTTTTATGTCCAAACTGTTTTCAACCTTTTTTAGGCTCTGAGTTATCCTGTATTTTATAATTACAACAGAATAACTGATGAATGTAAACGCATAAAAGTAAATAACACACAACATTTTTATAGTGGTTCAGCTAAGTCGTAGCCTACATCCACTTTATAGCCCTTTATTTATATCGTCAGATTTTCCCAAGGCAAGTCGTGCCTAGTTATAGAGTTCACAGGAAAAATAACAAAAAGTACAGCATTTCTAATCCAAATATCGCATTAAGTGTTGGGCATTCCATGCTCGAGGGACTTCTTCGCCATCTACGGTCGTTAACTTGAAGGTTCCTTTTTCAAGTTTCCGTTGAATGACAAAGGGTCCTTCCCATTTTGGGCCGAGGTGAGGAAGGGATGGAAAAACTCTCTTTAGCACCAAATCTCCTGGTTCAAAAGTTCTGAGGCGAACTTTTTTGTCATAATAGCGTGCCATCTGACGCCGATGTCTTGCTGCACGCAAGTCTGCTTCGTCCCTTTTCTCTTCGACTTCATCAAGAGACTCAAGTAAGAGTGCCCGATTCGTCATCGGGTCATAATATGTCACCCTGTGGGAAGGAACTTCCAGTTCAACTGGAATTACTGCTTCTGAGCCAAAGGAGAGAGAGAAAGGGGTATGACCGGTGGCTGTCTTGAATGTTGTTCGATATGCCCACAAAGCTAGGGGCAATTCGTCAACCCATCTTGCCTTTGCACGTTCCAACCGTTTCTTGAGGATGGATTTTATAACTTTGTTTATTGCCTCTACTTGTCCATTCGATTGCGGATAGGCAACTGCAGTATATCGCTTGTCTATCTTATACTTCAGACAGAAATTTCTGAATTCAGTACTATCAAACTGGGTTCCGTTGTCAGTTATGATCGTCCTTGGAATCCCGAATCGACATATAATATTTCTGACCACAAAACTTATCACCTTTCTTGTTGTGATCTTGGTCAAGGGCTCAGCTTCCACCCATTTCGTAAAATAGTCCACAGCCACTATTGCATACTTAGCTCCTCCTTTAGCAATCGGTAAAACTCCAATGATATCAATTCCCCATGTGGCAAATGGCCAAGGACTCACCATCGATTTAAGCTGGGTCGACGGTGCCCTGGGAATTTTGGCGAATCTCTGGCACTTATCGCAGCGTCGTGAATAATCAGCTGCATCTTTGTTGATCGTAGGCCAGAAGTACCCGTACCGCAATATTTTCTTTGCTAAAGTTTGACCTCCTGTATGATCTCCACACTCACCTTCGTGTACTTCTCTCAGTACACGCTTGATGTCGTCGTGTGCGATACATCGTAACAGGGGCATAGAAAATCCTTGTCTATAGAGAGTATCGTCTTGTATAACATATCCGGTAGCTTTGCGAACTATAGCTCTTTTCTCACTCTTCTTCGATGGGAGTGTCCCATTCTTAAGGAAATTCTTAATTGGAGTCATCCATGACTCCTTCTCTGGTTCCGTTTCAAAAGCGAATTCAATTTCCATTGACTCAAAGCTTGGCAACTCCAACGTTTCAATTGGAATTACCTCAGTCTCTTCTGGATTGTCAGAGCTAGCCAGCTTTGCCAGTCTATCCGCTTTTTGGTTTTCAGCTCTGGGAATATGTGTTATGTTGTACCGCTCTAAGCTATTCAATAGCTCTTTTACTTTCTTGAGGTAGGCGATAAGTCGAGGTCCTCGAGCCACGAATTCCTCTCGTACTTGACAAACAACAATCTTAGAGTCACAAAATATGTCCATCATTTTTACCCTGAGGTCTTTAGCAAGTTTCAGCCCGGCAATCAGGGCTTCATACTCAGAGTCATTGTTAGTTGCCGAAAATTCTAATCGCAGGGCGTAATATAACGACCGTCCCTCGGGAGTAACTAAGACAATTCCAGCTCCGGACCTTCGGTCATTTTTAGCTCCATCTGTATATAATTTCCACGGATTCATCTCTAGTTCTTCCTCAGATTTAACCATTCGGTCATTGATTATTTCCTCCTCTGGAATGGTGAATTCCGCAATAAAGTCTGCTAGAGCTTGCCCCCTGATTGACTTTCGTGGTTGAAAATTCAAATCAAACTGACTTAGCTCTATGTTCCATTTGATCAACCTTCCCGATGCTTCGGGTCTCTTCAATACCTGCCTTAACGGCTGGTCGGTGTATATGGTTATTGGATGGGCTTGGAAATAGTGACGAAGTTTTCGGGATGCGATCAGGAGGTTGTAAGCGAGCTTCTCAATTTTTGGGTAGTTGCGCTCTGCCGCTGCTAATTTCTTACTCACATAGTACACCGGCCTTTGTACTTTGTCTTCTTCTCGAACCAGGGCTGTGCTGACAGCGTGAGCCGAGACTGCCAAATAAACAAACAATTCTTCGTGATCTACGGGCTTTGACAAAATTGGCGGTTTCTCTAGCAGCTCTAACAGATTTTGGAAGGCCTTAACACAATCGGGAGTCCACTGGAAGTTCTTCTTTCCCCTTTTTATCAAATCAAAAAACGGAACACATTTATTTGTGGCTTTGGAGATGAATCTACTCAGCGCCGCTACTTTCCCTGCCAGACTTTGGACGTCTTTAATTCTCCTCGGTTCTTCGATGTTTCTAATCGCTGCTATCTGGCTAGGGTTGATTTCAATTCCTCGGGAACTCACAATGAAACCAAGGAACTTTCCCGACGCCACTCCAAATGAACATTTTAAAGGATTCAATTTCATACGGTACTTTCGCAAGATACCAAACATTTCCGCTAAGTCTTGCGTATGGCTGGAAGACTGCTTTGATTTAACAAGCATATCATCCACATAAACTTCCATAGTCTTTCCTATTTGATCATAAAACATTCTATTTACCAAGCGCTGATAAGTAGCTCCAGCGTTTTTTAACCCGAATGGCATTACAACATTGCAATATAGCCCCAAATTTGTAATGAAACTCGTATGTTCTTGTCTGGTACGTGCATAGGAATTTGGTTGTATCCAGAATATGCGTCCATGAAAGAAAGAAGTTCATGACCTGCTGTCGAGTCTACAAGCTGGTCAATCCTGGGAAGCGGGAAACTATCTTTCGGGCAAGCTTTATTTAGATCTGAAAAGTCAATGCAAGTCCGCCACTTTCCGTTTGGCTTCTTTACTAAGACGGGATTCGATATCCAGTCGGGATAAGTCGAATCTCGAATAAATCCATTTTGCTTCAATTTTTCTACTTCCTCTTTGAGAGCAGCCGACCTCTCTGGGCCCAGCATGCGTCTCTTTTGCTTCACAGGCGGATGCTTCGGATTTACATTCAATTTGTGGCTTATAATGGAAGGTGATATCCCACACATGTCAGCATGGGTCCAGGCGAACACATCTAAGTTTGCCTTCAAGAAGTCCGTTAATTCTTCAGCACGACGTGGATCCAATTGAGAACCAATCTTCAAACTTTCGTCGGATCAGCTTCATCAATGGGAATTTCCACTGTCGCTTCATTAGGAGTTGCATTCCTAGCCTCTTGTTCCTCGTCTTTTCTGGGATCCAGGTCTTCAGGCGTTCCTTTGGGCAACTCCCTCGGGTTCAATCTCTCTAATTACTATGCCGAGTCCCCCTTTGAGGGAGACGAGGCATCCTTACTCTCAGCATTAACTCCTTTCATCAACATCTTCAGTTCGGCCACATAGCAGGCTCGTCCAGAAACCTGATCCCCTCTCATTACTCCAGTCCCGGCTTCGGTTGGGAACTTTAGTAACAAGCACCAAGGGGCGATACAAACTCTAAATTCAGCGAGGGCAGGTCTCCTTAAAAATGCGTTATATGGCGAATCTACGTCCAATACTACGAACTGAAGCATTCGCACTCTTCTACGTTCTCCTTGCCCTAGGGTCACGGGCAACTCTATATATCCCATGGGAGCTGTCGTCGCTCCGTTGAAGCCTCTAATCCATCCTTCACAAGGTTTCAGATCTTCGGGCTCAAGCTTCATCTGATCAAATGACTTCTTGAACAAAATATTAACGGAACTTCCGTTATCTACTAGTACCTTATGGACCAAGGCCGGCCCAATGGTGGTAGTAATAACCAACGGATCATTGGTGGGAGATTGTATCCCAGTGTTGTCTCGGCTGCGAAATACCACGTCGTCGAACATGGTCTTCTGTTGTTTTATGGGGGCGACATCTTCCAAATCGTCACCTTCATTCACATCTAGATGCTTGGCAGCATTCACATATTGGTCCATTGACCTAAAACTTCGGATTGCCGGGTGAGGTCCGCCTACAATGGAGTTGATGACAATTCCTTTACCTTTCTGCTGCGCTGTAGGCTTGGGAGCAGGTAGGATTTGTTTTGGAGCCTGCTCCCCTTGCCCCCTGTCCCTCGGGGCCACCTTGTACTCATCCAACTTTCCTTCATGCAGCAGCTTCTCAATTACATCCCTCAAATGCCGACATTCATTGGTCGAATGCCCATGAGTCCCGTGAAACAAGCAAAATTTCCCTGTCGCCATTTCTTTCTCGGTCGAATCACAAGGTGGCGGTCTTTTGTACTGCAACACATTGTACGTATCCAGGTAAATATTTTCCAGGGTGTCATTCAATGGTGTATAATTCTCGTAGTTCTGGAATCGGGGTCTTTTGTTAGGGTCGCTTCCCCTATTTCTGTTTCTTCTATTACCGCTCGAATTACGGTTATTGTTGTTGTTTCCCCCACTTCCAGTATTGCTGTTTCCACCCTTGTTTCCTACATTTACTTCAACCTTGCCAAAATTCTCCCCCGACTGTTTCACGGCGATATTACTCTGCACATTCTCCTTTGTAGCCGTCTCAGACTTTCTTTTTCGGTTGGCCCTGGCCTCCTCTCGCCGTAAATAAATATCGGCTTTTTCGTAGAATATCTCCCTTGTGGGGGGTGTCTTCCCAGAAAGGTAGTCTCCAAATTCAGATTCAGGATCGACTCCTTCCTTCAATGCCATCAGAATAGTGGGCTCATGCGGGTCATTGACCTCAGTTACAGCCTGGTTAAAACGATCAAGATATGCCCTTAGAGATTCTCCTGGTGCCTGTTTGATTCTCGATAATTCAATAACACTCTTGGACTTTCGGGCATGTAGTCGGAACTGGTTCATGAAACGCTCGCTTAGTTCCTTGTAATTAGAAATCGAACGAGGAGGAAGTCGGGTAAACCAGAACAATGCCACATCTTCTAGTTAGATTGGGAATGCTTTGCACTTCACTTCATCAGGGGCAGCAGCGGCATTCATGAGCCACGAATACCGCATCAAATGCTGTCCCGGATCAGTCCTTCCGTTATACTTGTCCATCTGTGGCAAGTTAAAGCGTCGGGGAAACTGGAAGTCGAGGATATCGTCGGTGAACGGAGTATGGCTTCGTTCAATGCCATAGTCTTCATTTGTATAATTCCGGCTCTCGGACATAATTCGGCGAACCATTGCCTGTACATCAGCACTAGTTAGGGGCTGCTCAGGTTCCCTGGCCCTAGTATCCGAGTTCCTTCTGGGCTCTTGCTCAGGAGATGCCCTTCTTCTTCGAGCTGCCTCTGCTCGATTCCGTTCCCTGCGTTCCCGGTCGATCTCGGGAAGAGGGGACTGGAGTCTTTGCCCCCGAGTGGGGTCATCGTTTCCTAATGCTCATGCGATATCCTCGCGAGATCCCAAAGATCCAAATGTCAGCTGCTCCACATTCTGAGGTCGTTCGAGTGGCCTCCGTTCACGGGGCCTCTCTTCCTCGGAAGATGAAGATTGATCTACTGGTGTGTGACGAACCGGTGATGGAGTCCTTTGCCGACGGAGTTCACTAATCTCCCGACTCATGAGCCTCATATTTTCCTGCATCATGAGATTAGTGCGCTCATGAACTCTCATAGCTTCCCTTGTGCTCTCAAGCATGTCAAGCAAGCGCGAAAAGTCTCCTTGAGTGATGGGCGCAGATGGATTGACCTGATCACCAACCCTGGCAGCTGGAATTGGAGCATTCGTAGGGACTCGAGTACAGGTTCCAGCTTCACCAAGCATCGGGTCGGATCGGAGGTAGGAAGTCGGATCGGATCGGAGCTGGGGTGCCTGGTCGGATCGGTGCACAGCGAGCAGCTCGGGTCGGTTCAGATTGGGGGAATGCACTGCTTCAGAGTCTCCTACCCGGATCGGATCGGAGCTCTCCCCCTGCTGGCGGCTCGGATTTCCTGCATTGATTCTTCCTGCTGCTGAACTCTGCCCCCGAGACCTTGTTACAACAGCATTTTTGTAACACCCCACTCCCGCTATGATCACTCACTAAGGGAATGCCATAGCATCGGTGGAGTATTTTAGTGAATATAGAACAGAAAAATTACAACAAGACAGATATAAATAGTACTTGAAATTTTAAAACATCATCTCATAACAGCGGAAGTAAAACATGTCTGGTTACATCATAAAACCACAATAAAGGTCAAGTACAATATCCATCAAAATAAAGAAGTACATAATCCCACTCTCATACAATAGCCAAACAAAAGAAAAGATAACTGGATAACTGGAGCTTTACATCTATCCAAGCTCCTAAAGACTGGAACAGCAATCCGATCAAGCTCCACTACTGCTAGGATCCACCGTAGGACCTGAGGGTTGGGAAAAAGATAAAAACAACAGGGTCAGACATAAGTCTGAGCGAGTCCTATAACTTTAACAATACAATCGTTAAAGTAACCAGAGAAGACATAAACTGATATACGGTAACATATAGGGATGAATGGCTACCCTAAGCAGTCAACTAAACGAAGATAAAGGATAAAGACGCATCTACCCTCCCTAAGGTAAATTACTAAACTGCACCACACCAGTCGTTCCTAACTTAAAGGTTGATCCCACCCAAGGACTTATAAAATTTACTAATTAGTACCTGCGTACCCCTAGGTGACCAAGTAGGCGCCACGGGGCCCTACAATCCACTAGGTGTACACACTACTTCCCATTCGATCGGCTCCCTAACGTAGATACCCGTGCTGGCCCCACCGTGGGATGTATCATTCCCCAATGTGGCAACCTGATGAAACTAAAGGTGCACGGCTTATATCTACTCGATGCAACAACGGCTTACCTACCAGCCCGGGCCCACTCACGCATATGAAGCCCGTTGGACTTGCGTTGCCACCGCTAACCCGTTTGCCTCTTACAGTCAAGCCCAGTATGCGTGTCCCGTCCTCGACATGGGTCGAGCCCACAAAGATACGTATGGGTTACTGGTTGAAATGGGCCTCCACAAGCTACCCACCTAAGCTTGTCCCTTTTTCTAGTATATCCCACTTAACCCTTTAATCATGTTTTAATTACATGTTCTATTTTGGTTAAGTATTCTAATCGTATTTTCTATTGCCACCCAAGGCAACCACTAGATTTTCTCATGCCACCCGAGGCACCCACTTAACCCCTCATGTCCCTCTACATGCTAATGTGGTTAAGTGTTTCTTAATTAATTAATTAAGAACGTAACCTTTGTAAAGACCTCTCACATTAGACTGTCTTTTATGACCGCTGGTTAAGCCGGTTGGGTCCGGGCAGCCTTATGTCATAACAGAGTCTAACCTCGTGTCTTTACATTAATTACGTATTTAGTTTGTGCCTAAGACCTCTCACATTGGGCTAACATTTGTAGCAACTGGTTAAGCCGGTTGGGTCCGGGCAGTTTTACGCTACAACTGAGTCCAACCTCGTGTCTTAGTCAATTAATTACACCTAATTAATCACCCTCATAATTTTATATTAATTATCCCTAATTAATCAAGTTTTCTTAACATGGGTAGACCTAACTTAATAGGTAAATTCCCATGGGGTAGACCTAACTCAATAGGTAAATTCCCAACACATAGTATGGGTACACCTAACCAAATAGGCAAATTCCCATACTATGTTTATTTATTTTGTGTTATGCATAATTATATTAATTTCACACAATCTTATTAACTTATGCATTTAATTACCCCATCGTTCCCACGTAATTTCGTTCATGATATAACACATATAAAAGGTGTCAACTTGCATATGAATGAACATGTTTCAAAGGTGCCATCTTGCATATTAACAAACACATAACTTGCATATGAACTTGCATAACATGTCACATAACTTGCATATAATATGTCACATAACTTACATATTCATTTTGCATAACAAACTTGCATATTAGCTTATAGACTTGCATAATGTGTCATCATGAACTTGCATATTAATAAACATGTAACTTGCATATTTACATACATGTAACTCGCATATTAACAAACATGTAACTTGCATATAAAGAAACATGTAACTTGCATATTTACATACATGTAACTTGCATATTAACAAACATGTAACTTGCATATTAACAAACATGTAACTTGCATATTTACATACATGTAACTTGCATATTAACAAACATGTAACTTGCATATTAACAAACATGTAACTTGCATAGCATATTACCATGAACTTGCATAACATGCATATGATTACATAGCCCACAACTTGCATATTTAGCATCATGCAAACATAACATACATCATATTAAACTTGCATAAGCTTACATACTCAACATGCATAAACATAAGATTAATGCTAACATCATATCATATGATTCAAAGCTCATTAACCCACATACAAAACCATAAATCTCATCACATCTCATCTAATTAGTTTACCAAAAGATCATCAAAGTGATAGAAACTCACAACTAGCAACTTTGAACACCAAATGAAGAAGATTAAGATGCTAAGAAGGGATTAGAAGTTGATTAGAGAGTGATTAGTATGCAACCCTCTTCATAAAATTAGTGGAGGCCATGAGAGCTAGCATTTTGCCATAGTTTAGTCACTAGGTTTAATTATGAATGAATTAGGGTAGGTTAGGGTCTTATTTATAGATTAGGCAAGTGTTTTAGGCCATAGGATTAACCCTAGATTCAATCCAAGCCATCAAAGCATGTCTTGGGGAAGAAGTCAAGTGTAGGAACCATCTAGGGCCTTTAGATTAAAGATGGACCATGAGAACCATTCAAATGCAAAATCTGCACTTGAGCGAATCGGCCCACGGGTTGACAGCCAAACACCCTGGATTAACCCCTAGTCGACCCAGCGGGCTCGGGTCGACTTCAAAAATCGGCCGGTTCGGTTATTCCCCTCTCCCAATTCGCTGTTTTGAGCATTTTTGCATATTTATTTATTAAATTTTCAATTATATATATATATATATATATATCAATATATATATATATATATATATATCTACACAACCCATTTCACTTAATTAAGTATACTTTAATTTGGGAATTTTCGTGAAACTTCGCGAGGCCATATCTTGGTCATACGGACTCCGATTTTCGAAAACTCGGACTCTATTTCGCGTATTTTTCCGAGACGAACACAATGGCATAGCCCGTTTCCCTTGATTCCCATTTTAGAATTAAATTCTGCCTCGATTTATGTTATTACAGGTTATTGAAAATACGGGTTGTTACATTCTCCCCTCCTTAAAGGATTTCGTCCCCGAAATCTTCAAGTTAGGAAGAACGTATCCTACCATCCAATCATCCATCTACTCAAAGCATCATCCACGAGCAATCATTGTCCTTACAAGATTCTAAATGCTGGATGGATATATGCAAAAGTGTGTGTATATGTACTTACCTAATGCGAAAATCAGGCGGTTACTGATACAGTAAACCTCCTTAATGCAAACCATGATAGTGCCATGCATCCAATATGTATGCGAAACCCTATTGACACATACAAATTTCTACATGCGTGCACAACCATACACAAAAATGCATCATCCATATGATAACACAGCCATGATACATCCATCAATCTAACTACCACATCCATTTATGCAATATGCAACATGAAGTGACTGAGCCGATCTAGTGCCTAATGTGTGTGTATATGCATCCACGAGCAACCACTAGCAAACAATTGCATCCATATGCATCCATCAACCATAACATGTTTCAAACACATGTCTCAACCATAGGTTTTACCCTATCTAAAGGTCATAGGTATTAGCGAGAGGATATACTAAAGATAAGATAAGTACTAGACAAGCAATAAAGGAGAAGTTAAAAGACATACTCTCAAAAAGAAATGGATACAAAGAACGCATCTTTGCTTCCGTCTCCCAAGTAGCATTGCTTTCGTCATCTCCCCATTGCACTTTAACTAGCTGAACTTCTCTGTTCCTCAACTTCCTAGTTTCTGACCCAAGGATGCGAGTAGGAGCTCGTCGAATCGTCGCATCACGCTCTACCTCTACATCTCTAAGCAAGCTCGGCTCTACCACCTCCGCGGTCTCATGTAAGCACTTCCTCAAATGTGATACATGGAATACATCATGAACACCACTAAGTCTGTCGGGCAACTCCACCCTATATGCCATCCGTCCAATCCTTTCCTTAATAGGAAACGGCCCAACAAATCTCGGTGCTAACTTCCCTACGGACCCAAAGCGAACAACATTTCTCAATGGAGATACTTTGACAAAAACCATGTCCCCAACCTCAAACTCAAGATCCGTCCTTCTCCGATCCGCATAAGATTTCTGTCTATCTTGCGCTGCTTTCATCCTTTTTCGAATTAAATCAATCTTCTCTGAAGTCTCTCTAACCATATCCGGCCCAAGCAAGATCTTATCCGTAGATTCCCACCAACATGTAGGAGATCGACAAGGCCTTCCATAAAGAGCTTCGAAAGGAGCCATACCAATACTGGACTGAAAGCTGTTATTATATGCGAACTCCACCAAAGGAAGATGTTCTTCCCATGTACCTCCAAAATCCAAGATACAAAGCCTCAAAAGATCTTCTAAGATACGGTTCACCCTCTCGGTCTGACCGTCCGTCTGAGGATGATATGCGGTGCTCAAACACAACTGAGTCCCTACCGCCTCTTGCAAACTTCTCCAAAACTCACTAGTGAAAATAGGATCTCGATCACTCACAATGCTGGATGGTACGCCATGCAATCTAACAATCTCTCTAACATAGACTGAAGCAAGCCATGGAGCGGTCCTCTTACTCTTTACGGGTATAAAATGGGCACTCTTTGTAAGTCTGTCTACCACAACCCAAATTCCCGTATTGCCCTTCCTCGATCTCGGTAACCCGTCGATGAAATCCATCGAGACACTATCCCACTTCCACTGTGGAACTTCCAATGGGTGTAGCAACCCACCGGGTTTCCTTTGCTCCACTTTAACTTGTTGGCACACTAAGCATCTAGCCACATACTCGGCCACATCTTTCTTCATACCGGCCCAAAAGAAAACTCTCTTCATGTCTTGGTACATTTTGTCTCCACCGGGATGAATAGTCATTCTTGAACGATGTGCATCATCCAAAATAGCCTTCTTCAAACCCTCATCTTGCGGTACACAAAGTCTACCGTCTCTATGCAACCATCCCTTATCATCTATGGTGTATCTACCCAAATGGCTGGACGACTCCCCTCTTATAAGCTTCTCTACCAACACAACCAACTGTGGGTCGTCTCGCTGAGCCTCGCCAATCCGTCTCAAAAGAGTAGGTCTAACCTCCAAGGATGCCAACAAACCAGGTACAAAATCAACAGAAGGTCTGAAGTCAAACAAAGAAAGAAACTCCAAGCTTCGTCGTTCCACGAACAATGGACTCAAAGATAGCCTTTTTCTACTTAAGGCGTCTGCCACCACGTTACCCTTACCAGGGGTATACGCTATCTCGAAATCATAGGATGCTAAGAACTCCATCCACCTTTGCTGTCTTAAGTTTAAATCCTTCTGAGAGAATAAGTACTTCAATGATTTATGGTCGGTGAACAACTCGAATCTCTCACCAAGAAGATAATGGCGCCAAGACTTAAGTGCGAAAACAATCGCGGCCAACTCTAGATCATGGGTAGGGTAATTCTTCTCATGCACTCTCAATTGTCTCCCTCCATAGGCTATTACCCTTCCCTCCTGCATCAAGACTGCGCCTAATCCTGTTCCACAAGCATCGGTATAAACAACAAACGGCTTACTCCCATCTGGAAGCACTAAAACTGGAGCGGTGGTCAAAGCTCTCTTTAACCGTCGGAAAGCATCATCACAATCTACATCCCATGAGAAAACCAGATTCTTCTTCGTCAAGCGGGTTAATGGGGCTGATATCTTCGCGAAGTCTTTGATGAACTTCCTATAATATCCTGCCAACCCCAAGAAACTTCTTACCTCGGTAGCATTTCTAGGAACTTTCCAATCCTGGATAGATACTATCTTTGCGGGATCCACAGCTATCCCTTCCTTAGAGACCACATGCCCTAAGAATCGCACTTCTCTTCTCCAAAAATGGCATTTAGAGAATTTAGCTTTAAGACTATGCGCTCGAAGAGTCTCCAACACTTCCTTGAGATGTAAGGCATGCTCTTCTTCATTCTTGGAAAAGACCAAGATGTCATCCACAAAAACTACTACAAACTTATTCAGATACTCTCTGAACACTCTACTCATGAGATCAACAAAGTATGCGGGGGCGTTTGTCAACCCAAATGGCATCACTAGCCACTCATAAAAACCATCCGGAGTCCGGAAAGCAGTCTTCTCTATACTGTCCTCCGCCACTCTTAACTGATGAAACCCTGTAGCTAAGTCCATCTGCGAAAATACTGACGCGCCAACCAACTGATCAAAGAGATCATCTATCCTCGGTAATGGGTGTCTATTCTTCTTCGTGAGCTTATTAAGTTCCCTATAATCCACACAAAGTCTGAGGGACCCATCCGCCTTCGTGGCAAACACTACTGGAGCTCCCCACTCCGATATACTTCGCCTTATGAACCCCTTCTCAAGCAACTCCCCTACTTGCTTATGAAGTTCTCTTCTCTCACGAGGAGCCATGTGGCGTACTGGCAAAGACACTGGTTTGGCATTATCCACCAAATAAATTCGGAAATCTATCTCCCGCTTCGGAGGCAAACCCTTTACTTCTTCAAACACATCCGGATATTCCCGGACTACTCTGACAGAACACAAACTTTCGATCGAAGCATCGAGCGATTCAAGATAACTTAGCAAAACAGATTCCATGGGATTGCAAGAGATCTCGAGAGTGTTACCCAAGCGGGTCATGAGCCTGACAACTCTCCTTTCGCAATCAAGAACGGCACCATTACTGGATAACCAGTCCATGCCCAAGATCAACCCATAGCCCGTGAAGCCCAATACAAAAGCATCACATCTAAACTCAACGCTAAGTATAGAAATCTTCAAACCCAAACATATCATAGACAGATATATGGAGCCCCCAATTGGGTTTGAGACAACCAAGGGATCATCAACTAGACTGGGGTCTAAGTGCAGTGACTCAACTAACGATGATGAGATAAAAGAATGCGATGCGCCAGAGTCAAACAAAGTACGAACTGGATGATCAAACAGAAAAACCAGACTTTCAACGGAAATAGTTCTACCTCTCTGCTGAATCGGTGGAACTGAGAGAACCTGAACTTGCCCCCCTGACTGAGGTGGTGCTATAAGAGCTTGCACCTGGCCTCCTGAGGTAGACCCCGTCTTCTGCCCCTTCTTTGGGCAGTTTTTCACAAGATGCCCTGCTTCACCACAATGAAAGCAACCGGTCTTCTTCTTTTTGCGACAATCCTTACTGAGGTGTCCTGGTGTTCCACAATTGAAGCACTTCTTCTTCGTCTTCTTTTTGTCACCATTGCCTTTTCCGCCCTTGCCTTGTTGTTGCTGTTGCGGTTTCTTCTGATCCCCCTTTTTCTCTGGTGCCTTAGAATTCTTATCATCCTCATGCATAAGTGCCATGTAGACAAGCTTCTCAAAAGTGGCCCCCATAGGAATGTGAGTCATAGCTATTCCTTGCAATGGTTCGTTCAAGCCTCTAACGAACCTCAAAGCCTTCTTCTCCGGTGTATTCACCAACTCTATGCCAAACCTTGCTAATTGATTGAATTTGTTGACATATTCTTTCACCGTGAGATTCCCTTGCTTCAAATTCAAGAACTTCTCCATAAACAGATTCTCTTCCGCCCTTGAGAGAAACTTAGCCCCAAACCTTTGCTTAAAATCTGCCCAAGAGTCAACAGGGCGTTCTCCATTAGTGACCTCCCACCAGAATGAGGCCTCTCCCTTCATTAACCAAGCCGCCAACTTGACTTTCTTTCCCTCTTCCACTTCAAAGATATCTAGCAACTCTTCCACTTCCTTAAGCCAATCTCTAGCCTCTACGAAAGTCTCTGAACCAAGAAAAGGTTTTCCTCCTATAGCCTTGAACTCCTTGCAAACCTTAGCAAAATTATCCACTCTAGGCTGAGGAGGAGGAGCGGTTGTCTCTGGTGTAGTAGCATTGGCCGGACCCGCAGCCGCGGCCCTAGCCTCTTGCAACCTCCTATACCATAGTGGTATAACTAAACCCTCCGGGATGTTAAGATCTTCAGCCATGCTGAAACGAAAGAGGAAAGATTCAAAAAGGAGATTCCGAAAGATAAAGATATGGCTATTGGGGATTATGCTTTTCTTTTTCAAAAACTTTTTCTCTTAGAAGACATGCTTTTAAAAATACTTTCTTCGAAAATACTCTTAGAAAGTAGTTTTTCTCAAAAATTTTATCTGTTCTGGTAACCTTAAGCTCTGATACCACGTGTAACACCCCACTCCCGCTATGATCACTCACTAAGGGAATGCCATAGCATCGGTGGAGTATTTTAGTGAATATAGAACAGAAAAATTACAACAAGACAGATATAAATAGTACTTGAAATTTTAAAACATCATCTCATAACAGCGGAAGTAAAACATGTCTGGTTACATCATAAAACCACAATAAAGGTCAAGTACAATATCCATCAAAATAAAGAAGTACATAATCCCACTCTCATACAATAGCCAAACAAAAGAAAAGATAACTGGATAACTGGAGCTTTACATCTATCCAAGCTCCTAAAGACTGGAACAGCAATCCGATCAAGCTCCACTACTGCTAGGATCCACCGTAGGACCTGAGGGTTGGGAAAAAGATAAAAACAACAGGGTCAGACATAAGTCTGAGCGAGTCCTATAACTTTAACAATACAATCGTTAAAGTAACCAGAGAAGACATAAACTGATATACGGTAACATATAGGGATGAATGGCTACCCTAAGCAGTCAACTAAACGAAGATAAAGGATAAAGACGCATCTACCCTCCCTAAGGTAAATTACTAAACTGCACCACACCAGTCGTTCCTAACTTAAAGGTTGATCCCACCCAAGGACTTATAAAATTTACTAATTAGTACCTGCGTACCCCTAGGTGACCAAGTAGGCGCCACAGGGCCCTACAATCCACTAGGTGTACACACTACTTCCCATTCGATCGGCTCCCTAACGTAGATACCCGTGCTGGCCCCACCGTGGGATGTATCATTCCCCAATGTGGCAACCTGATGAAACTAAAGGTGCACGGCTTATATCTACTCGATGCAACAACGGCTTACCTACCAGCCCGGGCCCACTCACGCATATGAAGCCCGTTGGACTTGCGTTGCCACCGCTAACCCGTTTGCCTCTTACAGTCAAGCCCAGTATGCGTGTCCCGTCCTCGACATGGGTCGAGCCCACAAAGATACGTATGGGTTACTGGTTGAAATGGGCCTCCACAAGCTACCCACCTAAGCTTGTCCCTTTTTCTAGTATATCCCACTTAACCCTTTAATCATGTTTTAATTACATGTTCTATTTTGGTTAAGTATTCTAATCGTATTTTCTATTGCCACCCAAGGCAACCACTAGATTTTCTCATGCCACCCGAGGCACCCACTTAACCCCTCATGTCCCTCTACATGCTAATGTGGTTAAGTGTTTCTTAATTAATTAATTAAGAACGTAACCTTTGTAAAGACCTCTCACATTAGACTGTCTTTTATGACCGCTGGTTAAGCCGGTTGGGTCCGGGCAGCCTTATGTCATAACAGAGTCTAACCTCGTGTCTTTACATTAATTACGTATTTAGTTTGTGCCTAAGACCTCTCACATTGGGCTAACATTTGTAGCAACTGGTTAAGCCGGTTGGGTCCGGGCAGTTTTACGCTACAACTGAGTCCAACCTCGTGTCTTAGTCAATTAATTACACCTAATTAATCACCCTCATAATTTTATATTAATTATCCCTAATTAATCAAGTTTTCTTAACATGGGTAGACCTAACTTAATAGGTAAATTCCCATGGGGTAGACCTAACTCAATAGGTAAATTCCCAACACATAGTATGGGTACACCTAACCAAATAGGCAAATTCCCATACTATGTTTATTTATTTTGTGTTATGCATAATTATATTAATTTCACACAATCTTATTAACTTATGCATTTAATTACCCCATCGTTCCCACGTAATTTCGTTCATGATATAACACATATAAAAGGTGTCAACTTGCATATGAATGAACATGTTTCAAAGGTGCCATCTTGCATATTAACAAACACATAACTTGCATATGAACTTGCATAACATGTCACATAACTTGCATATAATATGTCACATAACTTACATATTCATTTTGCATAACAAACTTGCATATTAGCTTATAGACTTGCATAATGTGTCATCATGAACTTGCATATTAATAAACATGTAACTTGCATATTTACATACATGTAACTCGCATATTAACAAACATGTAACTTGCATATAAAGAAACATGTAACTTGCATATTTACATACATGTAACTTGCATATTAACAAACATGTAACTTGCATATTAACAAACATGTAACTTGCATATTTACATACATGTAACTTGCATATTAACAAACATGTAACTTGCATATTAACAAACATGTAACTTGCATAGCATATTACCATGAACTTGCATAACATGCATATGATTACATAGCCCACAACTTGCATATTTAGCATCATGCAAACATAACATACATCATATTAAACTTGCATAAGCTTACATACTCAACATGCATAAACATAAGATTAATGCTAACATCATATCATATGATTCAAAGCTCATTAACCCACATACAAAACCATAAATCTCATCACATCTCATCTAATTAGTTTACCAAAAGATCATCAAAGTGATAGAAACTCACAACTAGCAACTTTGAACACCAAATGAAGAAGATTAAGATGCTAAGAAGGGATTAGAAGTTGATTAGAGAGTGATTAGTATGCAACCCTCTTCATAAAATTAGTGGAGGCCATGAGAGCTAGCATTTTGCCATAGTTTAGTCACTAGGTTTAATTATGAATGAATTAGGGTAGGTTAGGGTCTTATTTATAGATTAGGCAAGTGTTTTAGGCCATAGGATTAACCCTAGATTCAATCCAAGCCATCAAAGCATGTCTTGGGGAAGAAGTCAAGTGTAGGAACCATCTAGGGCCTTTAGATTAAAGATGGACCATGAGAACCATTCAAATGCAAAATCTGCACTTGAGCGAATCGGCCCACGGGTTGACAGCCAAACACCCTGGATTAACCCCTAGTCGACCCAGCGGGCTCGGGTCGACTTCAAAAATCGGCCGGTTCGGTTATTCCCCTCTCCCAATTCGCTGTTTTGAGCATTTTTGCATATTTATTTATTAAATTTTCAATTATATATATATATATATATCAATATATATATATATATATATATATATATATCTACACAACCCATTTCACTTAATTAAGTATACTTTAATTTGGGAATTTTCGTGAAACTTCGCGAGGCCATATCTTGGTCATACGGACTCCGATTTTCGAAAACTCGGACTCTATTTCGCGTATTTTTCCGAGACGAACACAATGGCATAGCCCGTTTCCCTTGATTCCCATTTTAGAATTAAATTCTGCCTCGATTTATGTTATTACAGGTTATTGAAAATACGGGTTGTTACAATTTTGCTGATCTTCGCCAGCTCCATTTCCTCGAAAAGACTGAACTTCCTTGCCTTTTCCTTTGGCCATGAGTTTTTGACAATCACTTCAACGAATGTAAAAAAGCGGAGAAACTTAAGGATTCACTTCTTTGAACTCAACGGTCCAAAAAGTAGAAAGAGATCCCGGAAAATAAAGAATTTAGATGAGGATTCTCAGTGAAAGCACCAAAATGTTAGACCCAAAAGTGGTTCTAACACCCAAATTGATTAGAAACAAAATTAAATGAGACAAAAATAAAAATGAGCACACAGGATTTATAGTGGTTCGGCGAAGAAATGCCTACGTCCACTTATCTTTCACTATAATCCATAATTCAGTTGCAAATACAATGTAATATTCACTCACAACTCACTTTTGTTCACTCAATTGACTAAAACAAGAAATGAAAGATGATTTGGATTCTCCGGGAGTAATGGAGTTCAGATGATGGAGGTGATTGAATTCTCTAAGTGCTGAAAAAAGATCCTTCTCTTTGTCTCCAGACCGGGTATTTATAGGTGTGAATTTGCTTGAGACTTGATCCGGGTCGGGCCACGTGTCATCCATCGCATTCTCTTCGGGTTCGGATGAACCATCATGTTGACAACGCATCAAAGGGAAGGACGTTATGGGTATGAACTGGTCATAACCGGTCCGGATATCCAGGCGCTTTTGCAGGAGAATAACAAGGAACATGGGTTCGGATCGGAGGCGCACAGACAAGGGGGTCGGATCGGGATACCCGATCCGAACCGGATTGGCTTGGATGCAACGTTCTCTTCTTCTCTAATCTGCTCCGCTCCGATCCATTTTCGTGGCAAACAGGTGGCTTTCTGATCCAATTGAGATTTAGTTGCCCTCCGATCCGATCAGATATGCCTTACCAATTAACTCAACAGGAGTTTACCGATCCGAACAGGGGACTCTATCCGATCCGAACCAATATGTTGCTCTGACCCGACCCGAACAATTGCAGCCATCAATCTGAGTTGTAGTGTTTTTCTCCAATCCGAACCGAAGTCTTCTAATTAAAAATTCCCTTCAATGTTTGGTTTCTTGGCTTTGTGTTGCCTAATTCACAAAGTAGGCTAACACAACACAAAAATCTATCACAATTAAAAGTCACATTATCATCTGAAATCCAAGGTAATGCGGGCAAATAACAAAACTAGTAAATATAAACCAAAAATAACCACAGACCACCGAACCAGAAGCTTTCGCCATGTTTGAAAGCTTAAAATGGTGGTGAATGACAAAAAACCGATAACCACGCCCACAAACACCAAACCAACAAAGACAAACCTCAACACAGAAGACAACACACATTCACAACTAGCAAAGACAACCTAGATGAACACAAGTGGATACACCAAGAAAACTGACAAATCCCAACTACCTAAACATCTGACACCAACGGCAAACCAACAAGATGCAAGCAATAACCTTATTCCAGAAAATACCAAAAAATAGAAAGCCATTATTTGTTGAGCAGGCTCATACCATACAGTGGCTATATAACCAGTAATAGTTAACAGAATATGAAGGATAGGAAGGCCAGCCAAAGTCGCGATAGTGCCACCAGTGAAGACAAATCAGACAGCGAGGAGTCATCACAAGGGAACATCGCTTGTACGTTAGACTAGATCTTGAAAAGAAGCAGATATGGAGGGGAAGATTGAAGCGACGGAGGTTTATAGGTAGAAAAAGCAACCAAATCGCCGAATGAGAGAAAGCTAGGTCAAGCATAGAAGGATCGAATGATATCAAAAGATAGGAAAGTGAAGTGGTGAAATTTAAGTATCAAAATAGAATTTAATGGCTAAACTTATTTACTATTTCAAAATGCAACTTCATGCTTAAAAATAGGATCCAAAGGTTAAACTTCTTTGCAAATTCAAAATATGTCTCAATTCTTCTGTAACGATAACGGATTTTGCTTGGACTTAATAGATCGCAAAATCAACCAAAACCGTTTAATTCCCGCATACGTTAACTTGGGATTACAACACATTAGAACAATAACAGCAGACCTTTATAAACATTACAATAATGTTACATCAGAGTACAGAATATTAGAGTACATCGAATAAATAAAATACAACGGAAGACTTATTACAATAAATTAATACAATACACAGCGGAAGACTTTCTATTCTCTGGACACAGCTTTAGGCTTCGCTCCAGAATCCTGCTCAAGAGATAAATATTAGCAAAAAGCTACACGAATGCTCATGTGGAAAAGAGGGCACCCGACTTTGCAAAGTGAAACAAACTACGAGTCAGTCATGGGACTGGTACGAGAAATCTTACTTAACCTATTTAATAATAGTGCTAATCACAGGACCACGCTGCTAAAGTAGAACGGGTTTACTTCATTGGATTGCCAGGGCAGAAATAAAGTAAATCATCAAAACAACACAATGTTTTCATAAAAATAAAACCATTATATGACTCAAGTCCCATCACACAATGAAACACAAACCGGAGGATAGAGTTTTACCTTATAGTGGTCAAAAATGCTTGATACGATAAAACGAATTTGATATTATTATTAGTGTATATATGTTTTAAATCATTTCAATCATAATATATCAATCCTAAACGACATAGC
This sequence comes from Allium sativum, assembly GCA_030737875.1. Lineage (NCBI taxonomy): Eukaryota > Viridiplantae > Streptophyta > Magnoliopsida > Asparagales > Amaryllidaceae > Allium > Allium sativum. The sequence goes on along the minus strand of CM060909.1, from coordinate 668,235,977 downwards.
TAGCATATACTATGTCGCCGTACTAGTAATACAATACAAACTGCATGGGTCGTATTGGAAGTTGGATTTCCATCATGAACCAAGGCAAGAGATAGTCCTTACCAAATTCGAGACACTCTAGCCCGTGCCTCAGGCTCAGCCGCAACTGCACCTTGGATCTTCAGGGCCAATCCACAAATATGTTAATGGATTAATAATGTCTGAACAATACGTTTCCCCACCCTATGGGGCGTAAATAGAGCCATTAAGGACTCAATAACCAAGGGCCTCATTCCATCATCCACATAAGTAAAAATGTCAGGGCTGGTAAGTCGCTGGCACCACTTCTAGCTAGAAAGAAACGTATGTCCTCCCTGCTGTCCTTACTCTCGTTTCTGGTTCATACCGGGGTGTGAGGCTCGCGAAGTAACGCTATACACAAAGCTGTGCCTAGATAGGCCGTGCTTTGATCATCAACCACAAGGCTCTGCTTTTCAACAATAAGCCTTGGTCATTTGCATCTTGGCATGCCACATTGTCAATCCATACCATACCATTGATTTCTGCCAGTATATAACCTCTAACCTCGTACATCTTAGAGAAGAGTGTTAAACACCAAACAGATATATATTTAGCAGAGATCAACGAATAAAGTATAAAGTAAAACAACGTCAGACATACAATCCATTTACAAGTCTGTTCTGGGTCTGAACGAAACCGGAGGCACCTTATACCTCGCATATCCAAACAATCAACAATACGTCCGGACGGTTACCACTGTAGCCCCTTCAAGGTAGCTACTCCATTCATGGGCATTAGTAGCCACACATCCATTCGATGTAAAGATCGTTGGTCTTCAACCGCCGTCTTCAAATCTTCGACTTCCAATCGTCGTATAATTATTTGAAATGAGATTTAACTCGGTCTTTTCAAATAATTCTCGAATATATATAGTTCAAAATCATTTCTTTTCATTCCTTATCGCTTATAATATTTTATAACGATTTGTCGCTATTTTTATTTTATTAAAAAATAGTCATTTTTCATTAAACGACGCTTCGGGTCATTACAAGACCTTGGCGCTGTTTTTATGGAAATTTAATTTACACATTTATCAAAATCTAACTGTTGGATCTTAAAAATTTTATATCGTTGGAAAGCTCTTTCCAAAGCGAACCCAACGGTTCCAGTTTTGAGGAAATCCGATTGTCGGATCTCTCGGTATAACCGTTTAAATTTACAATTTCAAATCGCGAACTGTAGCGCGCGATTCGTTTTATTTTTAATTTATATTTATATATAAATATATATAAATATAAACCGTTCAATGATATCAAAGTATTTTCGATTCAACCTTGACTTCTATAATATATGAAATCATATATTACACTAAAATGAAGTTTCCTTTTATTTCATCCTTATCTTTCATTGAAAAATATAACTTTTATTTTATTTTTCTCTTACATTGAAAACAAGATTTTTAATGTAAACATGTTTGTATACTTAAACATGAACATTTTTCTACTTTCATTCCTAACATTAAAAGTATGATTTTTACTGCGGACATGTTTATATAATTTAAACATGAACATTTTCCTTATTTCCTTCTTTACATTAAAAATGAAAATTTTAATGTAAAGATGTTTGTATTTCTAAAACGTGCTCACTTTTATATTCCAATTCGTTACATTAAAAATAGGATTTTAAATGTAAAACATGTTTTTATTTTAAAACATATACATTTTCTAATTTCATTTCTTACATTTAAAATGAGGTTTCTAAGGTAGACATGTTTTTATAATTTAAAACATGACATTTTTGTATCTCATTCATTACATTAATAATGAGGTTTATATTCCGTAAAATGCGAACTTTTTATATTACATAAAACTGTAAACTTTTTATACTATATCAAAATGTAGACCTTTTTCTATTCTTTTATTAAACTGGAAAATGAAATCCTTTATTCAATCTTTAATTACATAGAAAATGTAAATTTTCCTTTATTCTTTAATTACATAGAGAAAGTCTATTACTTTTATTTGCATCTAAAAATGTAAACAAAGGTGTCACTTTTTAATCTATTCATTTATTTACATCTAAAATGCAAATAAATAAAAATATAAATTTTTAATCTAATCCTTTATTTACATCTAAAATGTGAATAAAGATGTAACTTCAAAGTTATTCTTTTTATCTACATCTAAAATGTAAATAAAAATATACTTTTTAATTCTATGTTTCTATTCTTCTTAATGAACAAAAATGTATATTTTTGTTTCTACCTTTTTAATTGACAAAAATGTTTATTTTTGTTTAAACCCTTTTAAATGAACAAAAATGTCTATTTCTGTTTAATGAACAAAATGCTTCATTCTTTTTAATGGAAAAGAAGAATGTCTGTTTCTTTTTAGTGAACAAAATGTATACGTTCTTTTTAATCGTTTTAAGCGAACAAAAATGTCTCTTTCTTTTCAATGACCAAAAATGCATCTTTTTGTTCAATTATTTTTAATGAACCAAAAATGTCTATTTTGGTTAAATCCTTTCTAATGATTCTATTGTTTACTTTTTCTCTACTCTTTCCTAATGATTCATATTACAATAAAAATATAGTTTTAATTGTTTACTCTTTTCTAATGATACCTATTCTAACCAAAATGTGATTTTTATCCTAATGCAAGCCCTTTAACAAAATGTGCTTTTATCCTAATGCACCATTTTTATAACAAAATGTGACATTTTTATTTTCTAACCATTCTTATCTAATAAAAGGGAAAATGACCATTTTATGATAAACATGTTTAGCATGTTTTTATTTCTAATCTAACATTAAAAATAACTTTGTAATGTTAAACATGTTCTTAACATGAAATCCTTTTATTTCTAATGTGACATTTTCTAGCAAAATGTTCTTTTTATTCTAGTGTACATTTTCTAGCAAAAATGTTCTTTTTATTCTAGTGCACATTTTCTAGCAAAATGTTCTTTTTATTCTAGTGTACATTTTCTAACAAAATGTAATCTTTATACTAACATATATTTTCCAACCCAAACTTGACATATTTAGACTAACATATGTTTTCTGACCAAAAATGATCTATTTATACTAACATATAATTTCTTATGTATCCCCAAGCCAAATAAAAGAATATTTTATTTGAATACAACTTTCTATGTATTCTTTATAACAAATAAAAGAACAATTTATTTGTTTACAATTTCTAATTTAACTTAATAAATAAAAATGATAATTTTATTTGTTAATAATTTCTATTTAACAAAAATAATATTTTTGTTTAATCTATTTTGTTTCAACAAAAATGATATTTTTGTTTCAACAAAAATAATCCATTACAATAAAAATGCAATTTTTTATTGTAATTCTAATTTTGTTGTTCATGTATTTAAATAAAGATAATATTTTTATAATATAAACAAACTAATACGAATGGATCTAAATAAAATGAAATCTTTATTATAAAAATAAATCAGTGTTCATAGATCTAAATAAAAGAACATAGATCTAAATAAGGGGAGGACAATTCTATGTTCATGTATTAGAATAGAAGAAGAACTCTATTATAAACTAAATCAATTTAGCTCTAAAATAAAAATATTTTAGATCTAAATATAACCAAACACATACATCACAATCATCAAAATCAACAAGCAAAACATACTATTATACCTCGTAGATCTGAATTAATTAACGTAAATACATGGAATTTAAATGACGAGCGATAATTAAATTTTAACAATTTTATTCAAATATAGAAATCTCACCATGCTTTTTAATTCCGTATAGTTCAGATCTGAAATTTCCCCAATTCTTATTTGCTCCATTTCAAATCTGGTTTGTTCCTTATTGTTCAGAATTCCGATACGATCCCAATGCAACTGACCGCGCTTCAAACTGAGTTCGTATGGAAAAGTTATACAAGTTTAAACATTTAAATTATATAAAATAATTAAATAAAACAAAAAATTCTCCTCCTACCAGAATTTGCCACGTCACCCCCTCCAAATCACCTTTCTTCTTTGTGATATTTAGCTCCATGAACACGAAACCCAAACCGAGAATATAAACCACCGAACACACTGACCCCGAGACCGCCAACACCCGATCAATCATCACTACTTCATGTGCCTACCCAAGCTCCATCTCCATCCCCAAGGACATCAAACTCAGCGGCCTATATACCTGTAAATCCGCGGCCAAAGTTGCTGCATCCAAGACAAAATCCTGGCGATTTGTTAAACAATTTGATGTCATCATCCGTATGGATGCGAAGAGCTCGAAATTCTCTTCGATTTCATGTATTATGTTTTGGAATTAGTCGGGCGGATTGAAAGAAAATTGAGGGGAAAGGATTGAGGAATTTCATCCATTCATATAGGACAATGGCGGCTGCTGTAGTATAGGGTATTAGGGTTACGTATTTGACGGTATTTATATAGTATATACAGCGTATTTTTATTTAATTTAATTTAGTTATTATCCAAAAATATCTGTATGTTGATACAAACTACAAATCAAACCCAACGAGTGTCGCCTCTAGCTAATAACCCCCATCCCGGACATAGTGGAATATGTTTCGTAATCCAATTCGGCTGTTACGATATGTTTTTCTTTAAATTAAAATATAAATCATTTAATTATTTAATTTGATTGCACATTTTAATTTACCGGGGTCACAGACTTACTCTAAAAATTCCAGAAAAATAAATCTGGCTATGTTTTAACGATATGGTCCCAACAAAACTAATTTCGTCGAATTCCGAGACCGTTTGAAAAATGGCCATTTTCAAGTCGATTAAATTTGACTGAAATGATCAAAACACATTTTCTTTTGCCACACTCACATATTAACTCAAAAAATTATGAAAATTGAAACCTAGCAAAAATTTGACATTCCAATTCCAACAAAAGTGGTTTCGTCAGAAACAGAGGTCGTTTGAAAAATGACTATTTTTAAGGCCAATATATTATATTAAAATATATATATATATATTCTACAGCGACTTTTATAAATTTTAAACTGGACATAACTTTCAATTTTTACAGTGAAATTTCAGTTTCTTATATTCGTTAGAAAGATATGATTAAACAAATTCAAATATTTTTGGTTTTACTGAAATCTGATATATTTTGAATCCTGTACATTCAGTTAAAGTTTAAATTCAAATTTTCAAACTACCGCTCTATTTCTAACTCCTTTTATAATTAAAATAAATATATTCGTTTTAAATTCAATTAAAATAAAATTTTCATCATTATTATTTAAAATAAATCATTTTAAATATTCAATATTCATTAAAATTTCTAAAATAAAATTTTAAATTGGTCCCAAATTCCAGGTTGTTACAATCTCCCCCACTTAAAATCTTTTCGTCCTCGAAAAGGAACGAAGCTTAAGGTTATCTAGTTAACCAAATCAACTTTCATTCAATTATTGGTTTCAATAATTTTATTAGTTGATTAACTTTTAAATATTCAAAAATCATATTTTCTAAGATCGGATTATATATATAATCACAAATACGTTAATTATAAATTTGTCACTCTGAACTCATTCTAGGGCACCACTAACCCCATCTCTAATGAGTTTTCTCATTCTAGGATACTACTAATCCTATCTCTAATGAGTATTCTTATTGGATATTGCTAATCCAATCTGTGATGAGTCTTTTGTTCAGTTCTAACGAGTTGAACCCTAAAGATTTGAGCTAACCAGAGCTCTGATACCAACTGTAACGATAACGGATTTTGCCCGGACTTAATCGATCGCAAAATCGACCAAGACCATTCAATTCCCGCATACGTTTACTCTGGGAATACAACACATTAGAACAATAACAACAGACCTTTATATACATTACAATAATGTTACATCAGAGTACAAAATATCAGAGTACATCGAATAAATAAAATACAGCAGAAGACTTAAAATTAATACAATACACAGCGGAAGCCTTTCTATTCTCTGGACACAGCTATAGGCTTCGATCCAGAATCCTGTTCAAGAGAAAAATATCTGCAAAAAGCTACTCGACTGCCCACGTGGAAAAGAGGGCACCCGAGTTTGCAAAGTGAAACAAACTACGAGTCAGTCATGGGACGGGTATGAGAAATGTTAGTTAACCTATTTGATAATAGGGCTAATCACAAGACCACGCCGCTAATGCGGAATGGGTTTACTCCATTGGATTGCCAGTGCAGAAATAAAGTAAATCGTCAAAACAACACAATGCTTTTTATAAAAATGAAACCATTATAAGACTCAAGTCCCATCACACAATGCAACGCAAACCGAAGGATAGAGTTTTACCTTATAATGGTCAAAAAATCTTGATACGATAAAACGAATTTGATATTACTATTAGTGTATATATGTTTTAAATCATTTCAATCATAATATATCAATCCTAGATGGCATAGCTACCATATACTATGTCGCCGTACTAGTAATACAATCAAAACCGCATGGGTCATATTAGAAGTTGGATTTCCATCATGAACCAAGGAAAAAGATAGTCCTTACCAAATTCGAGACACTCTAGCCCGTGCCTCAGGCTCAGCCGCAACTGCACCTTGGATCTTCAGGGCCAGTCCACAAATATGTTAGTGGATTAATAATTTTTAAACAATACGTTTCCCCACCCTATGGGGCATAAATAGAGCCACTAGGGATGCAATAACCGAGGCGCCTCATTCCATCATCCACATAAGTAAAAATGTCAGGGCTGGTAAGTCGCTGACACCACTTCTAGCTAGAAAGAAACATATGTCCTCCCTGTAGTCCTTACTCCCGTTTCTGGTTCATACCGGGGTGTGAGGCTCGCGAAGTAACGCTATACACAAAGCTGTGCCTAGATAGGTTGTGCTTTGATCATCAACCACAAGAATCTGCTTTTCAACAACAACCCTTGATCATTTGCATCTTGGCATGCCACATTGTCAATCCATACCATACCATTGATTTCTGCCAATATATAACCTCTAAGCTCGTACGTCTTAGAGAAGGGTTTTAAACACCAAACAGATATATATTTAGCAGAGATAAACGAATACAGTATAAAGGAATACAACGTCAGACATACAATCTATTTACAAGTCCATTCTGGGTCTAAACGAAACCGGAGGCACCTTATACCTCGCATATCCGAACAATCAACAATACGTCCTGACGGTTACCACTGTAGCCCCTTTAAGGTAGCTACTCCAATCATGGGCATCAGTAGCCACACATCCATTCGATGTGAAGATCGTCGGTCTTCAACTACCATCTTCAAATCGTCGACTTCCAATCGTCGTATAGTTATTTGAAATAAGATTTAACTCGGTCTTTTCAAATAATTCTCGAATATATATAGTTCAAAATCATTTCTTTTCATTCCATATCGCTTATAATATTTTATAACGATTTGTTGCTATTTTTATTTATTAAAAAATATAGCCATTTTTCATTGAACGACGCTTCGGGTCATTACAAGGCCCTGGCGCTGTTTTTACGGAAATTTAATTTACACATTTCTCAAAATCTAAACGTTGGATCTTAACAAATTTTATATCTTGGAAAGCTCTTTCCAAAGCGAAAACAACGGTTCCAGTTTTGAGGAAATCCGACGATCGAATCTCTCGGTATAACTGTTTAAATTTACGATTTCAAATCGCGAACTGCAGCGCGCGATTCATTTTATTTTAATTTATATTTATATATAAATATATATAAATATAAATCGTTTGTAATAACCTAGAAATATGAGCCAATTTAAATTTTTTATTTCGGCAATTTTTGTGAATTTTGAATATTTAAAATGGATTATTTTAAATAATGACGACGAGAAATTTATTTTGAATAGAATCAGAACATATATATTTATTTGAATCGTAGTTAGAATATAAATATTTTATTTTAAATATAAAAGGAATTGAAAATGGCGCGGTAGTTTGAAATTTCAATTTCAAAGTTCAAATGAATGTGCAGGATTCAAAATAACCGGATTTTAGTGAAACCAAAAATATAAGAATCTAATTGAGAATATCTTTCCAACGAATCTGAAAAATTGAAATTTCATAGCGGGAATCAAAAGTTATGCCCAGTTGAAAATTCAGAATAGTTGCTATGGAATTCTAGCCTTTAAAAAATGGAAATTTTGCAAACGACCTCGGTTTTCGAAGAAACCACTTTTGTTGGATCCGGGATGTAGAATTATTGCTAGATTACAAAATTCGTAATTTTCTGAATCAATATGTGAGCGTGGCGAAGTAAAACGTGTTTTGACAGTTTTAGTCAATTTCGATCGACCAGAAAATGGCAATTTTTCAAATGGTCTCGGAATTTGACGAAATTAGTTTTGTTAGAACCGTATCGTCAATACAAAGCTAGAAAATATTTTTCGGGAAATTTTAGAGTCCGTATGTGGCCCCGGTAAATTGATATGTGCGTTCAAATTCAATATATAGATTTATATTTTGATTTTGATAGAAACTGATCGAAACAGTCGAATCAACTTAACGAACATATCCCATTGTGTTCGGAATGGGGGTAACTAGCAAGGGGCGACAGTCGGTGGGTTCGATTTTGAGTTCGAAGCAAAAAGTTACTTTTTGGGGAGTTAAAAATTAAATTAAATTATATATCTCCATACCCCTCTTCTCTCTCACCTGTCGTTGACCAAAAAAAAGAAACCGAACTGTTCCCCCGTCCCCCCCTTTCAGATTCGCCGCGCCTGGCGGAGTAGCCACCGGCCTCCCCAATCGCACCCCCTCCCTCTTCTCTCTCACTTCCTCTCTTCCCTCTTCTCTCTGCGGCGAACCCCGAAACCCTAACCCCCTTTTCAGTAGCCGCCGCCGCGAAGCATCACCCACCACCCACTGACCTAGCTCCGCCGCCTCCTCCAGTCAACGGCACGCACCCCCTCCCGTGACCCCCACCGCCGGCCTCCATCACCACCTTCAACCCCTGTTCACCCTCTACCCTCTTCGAATTTGAGAAAAGCACTCCGCCACCGAGTTCAACAACGAAGCTCTACTCTTTTCTTCCTTCGATCGATGTTAGTTTTATTTTTAATTTATTTTAAAATCATTTTTACATATATTATGACCAATTCAGAAAATATATGAATTTTATTTTTATTTATGTGGTTATAGAATAAAGATATGATCTTTTTATATGAAGTATGAAGTAAAAATATAATTTCTACATATGTAGAGTAATAAAAAATAATTTTTATTATATTACTAGCAAGATAAAAATATAATTTTTATCCTGGAAGTAGCGGTGTAAAGGAGTGATTTTTACATATGTAGTAAAGATATAAAAATACGATCTTTATATATATAGAGAAGTAAAAATGTGATTTTTATGTAGAGAATGACAAGATAAAAATATGATCTTTATTATAGGAACACCATTATAAAAATAGAATTTTTATCTATATAGTAGCAGTATAAAAATAGAATTTTTATCTATATAGTAGCAGTATAAAAATGTGATTTTTATCCATATAGCATAGTTATAAAAATGTGATTTTTATATACATAGCAACAATATAAAAATGCGATTTTTATATATGTAGTGGATATGGATGATGAAAGTGATAAAGGGCGAGCACGGCGAAGATTTCCTACATTTGAAGAGTCGTGGCGTTTGGTTTAGCCCTTAGTGAGAACTCCTTACTTTTATTTTTATTTTCTAGTTGAAATATATACTAGGATGCAGACGGTGCTTAGCAGCACCCGACACCCGTCGTCCACATACCATGGATAACTTTTTTGTTTGATTGATGTGTTGTGAAAGTTGATTGTGTGAAGTGGAATGAATAAAATATTTTATAGTTAAAAAATATAATTTTTAACGTTGATGTGAATAAAATAGATATTCATTTACAAATCAGAATGATTTGTTTATGTACACCTATTTGACTGACATAGATTGGGACGATAAATTTTACACATCGCCCAACTGCACAAATAAAATATGTGTTTGATTGATTGAAATCCCACATGGGTGTTGGGATGATATTGACGTACACTAATCCCAATTGTTTAGTAGTATGTCGACCAATTGGTTGGCAGACTGTGTAAGCGTTAATTATTTATATTTAATGCTTATGCAGTTGTGTGGTGCACTTTGGATGATGGTTGATTATTTATCATTGTTATTATATACATGTGTTGTATAGAACCCATATAAGTAACGTTATATGGTAATTGAGCGGGTCTCATTCCATTTTGGAAAATAAAGAATATTATAAAAGAAAATTCATGTGTTGAATAGAATAAAAATTCATGTGTTGAACAGCATAAAAATTCATGTGTTGAATAGTCTAAAAATGCATGTGTTGAATAGAGTAAAAATTCAGGTGTTGAATAGAATAAAAATTCATGTGTTGAATAGAATAAAAATTCATGTGTTGAATAGGATAACTATTCATGTGTTGAATAAAAATATAAATTCACGTGTTGAATAAAAATATAAATTCATGTGTTGAATAGAATAAATACTCATGTGTTGAATAAAAATATAAATTCATGTGTTGAAGAAAATATTCATTTGTTGAATAGAATAATGAAGTTATTGAAAAATATAAAGCCATGTTGATTAGATATGCGCCATTTTGACGTAAACGAAATCTATATTGATTTTATTCATTTTTATAATGAATATCGAAAAGGAATTGGTTTCAAAATATAATATTTTGAAAATATTATCATTTATATATCGATGATATGGAATATTCAATTTTGATTTGAAATTGAATATGAAGTTGAAATCGTTTTAAAAACGAATTTAAAACGATTTATAAAATACGTTTTAAAAGGAAATCCGCGAAATATATATAATACATATTATATATATATAATGGCTTGAATAGAACGCGCCGCGGCACGACAGTTCGCGAATTTCGACCATTGACTACGAATGGACATTACGAGAGATCTGACCGTCAGATTCTCCTAAAATCAGAACCGTTGGGTTCTTATCGAAAAGAGCTTTCTAACGAATATTAGAGATTTGAAACCTAACGGTTGGATTTGGAATTATGTCCAAATCAAATTTGGAAAAGGTCGTTGTAAGTGCAGTTCGATGGCCGTTGATGGAAATCGACTGTACGGGCCTTGATAAAATTATTAAAAATAGTAATAATTTGTGTAAAATCATAAGAATGATTTGGAAAGAATCTAGATTAAAAACTTCATATTTGAAAAGATAAAAATAGATTTTTATCGAAATGAACTAGTTTGAACTAGAATTATAATCCGTTTATTTTTGAAATAAATAAACTGGATTTGAAATGGTTTTAAAAATCACCAGAATTTCCAATATATATATTGGAAATGGATTTGAATCGAAATTGTCTTTGGAATATTTCGATGTTGGATTTCGTGATTATACAGATATTGTTAAGGAAATTTGAAAGATATATTTATATCGTTATTTCCAATACGATATTTGTTGGTCATAGAATTTAATATTGAATATAAGCTGATATATTTTCTATTCAGAGCCTTGTATTTAATATCAAATGGGATTTGGGTTGTTGTGAACGGTATCTTTAATAATACTGTTCTTAGACCCAACGGAGTTAAGGAAATCAGAAACTAACTGGAGATTAGTCAAGTTGAATGGTTTCCTGGGAATTGATCTGATGTTGGTTTCGGCCTTCGGGGTTAATACTTGGGGAATTGTTCACTTGCTAATTTATGGTTAAAGGCTGATAGTATGGAATGTGATTTTGGGTTTATCGTGAACCGTGTTTTAAATGACATTGGTTCTTTAACCCAGTTAAAGACAGGATATGATTTCCCAAGTTAAACAATCATTAATATTGATTTTTGGGAAGATTAAAACCAAGTGGAGTTTTAATGAATCTTTAATTAGATTGAAATGATCGAGCATGGAGTATCACCAGTTTTGCTCCAGGTGATAGTTAAATCTTTAATTAGATTTGAACGTGAAATGGTAATTGAATTTACCGATAACACCGTGGTGTTAGATATGAAGTATTACCAGTTTTACTTCATGGGATGAATATGTTAGGATTGGAAAATTAAAACAAATGATTACTTCGGTAAGGTTCATTAATCCCGACTAGTTTGGATAAACCATAATTTGGTTTGAATTGATATTCAAAAGAAGATTAAAGAGTAAATTTAAAGAATTTATCTTTGATAAAATTAATGGGAACCTTTCCCAAAGTGTAAGAATATTTGAATAAAAGAATATTCTGAATTGGAATGAGGCATATGTTGTGTTTGTGTAACACTTGTTTCTTATATACGCGAGTTATTCAGAAAGATCGGGTTTATCCCATTCTGAATAACTGATTCGTAGATGTGTCGAGGATGAAGATGGTGGTCGAAGACCAGACGTCTTCACATCGTTTGGATAATTACTGATGATCTTGATGGGGTTGTACACCCAAGAGGAGGGAATCAGTTGGTGATCGTCCAGACGTACTTGGAGATCGATAGATATGCGAGGTACAAGGTGCCTCCGGTTTCGTTCAGACCCAGAACGAACTTGTAAATGGACTGTGTGTCTGACATTGGATTTTATTCCGTGTGATTGATTTCTATTAAATATACATCTGCTTGGCGGCGGAGAATTTATTCTCTTGCTTAACGCCCTTCTCTGAGACGTACGAGCTCAGAGATTATATATTGACGGATATCAATCGCATGGAGTGAATTGCCTGTGTGACATGCCTAAGTGGCAAATGATTAAGGCTTTTGTTAAAAAGCAGAGTCTTTTGGTTGATGATTAAAGCACCGCTTGTGTGGCATAGCTTTGTGTAACGTTAAATCGCTAGCCTCACACCCCAGTTGTGAACCAGAAACGGGAGAGGACATCAGGGAGGGCATGCATTTCCTTCTAGCTAGGGTGGTTTCAGTGACCTACCAGCCCTGACATTTATATTATTTTCACCTGTGTGGTTGTTGGATTGCGAGGCTCCTCGGATATATCGGTGACTATATGGAGCTGATGGAGTCATTTGGCTCAGTGACGCCCCAAAGGACGGGGAAACGCAGTGTTCAGGCATTTTAATCCACATCGGTGGACCGGCCCTAACGATCCAAGGGTCACTCGAGCTCTGATCCTGAGACACGGGCTAAAGCGTCTCGAATCGATGAGGACTATCTTTTGCCTCGGTTCATAGATGGAAATCCAACTTCCAATACGTGACTTTGTGGTTTTGATTGTAGAACCTATATATGGCGACATAGTGGTATGGGGCACTTATGTCGATGATTGAAATTGTTTTGACACTATACACTTATAGTAATAATAAAACATGAATTTTTCACGTACCAAGCATTCTTTGCTATTATAAGGTAAAAACCCTATCCTCCAGCTTGCGTTGCATTGTGTGATGGGACTAGGGACTTATAATAGCTTCATTGTTCTTTATTTTGCATTGCGCTGTTGTTTTATGCACTGGTACTCTTGGGAGGAAACCCATTCCGTGTTATACGGCGTGGTCCCTGGATTTATCTAACTTTAAAATAAAGATTAATAACTGTTTTAGTTCTCACACCAGTCATATGACTGACCTGGAGTTTATTGTTTTAACCTAAACTCTGGGTGCCCTTATTTTGACACGGGCATCTAGTAGCTTTGGTTTTGCAGATTTATATTCACAAGAACCTGGTTTACAGCTGGGATGACATCCAGAAAGCTCTGTATCCGTATATCTCTTTCAGTTGTGTATTGTATTATTTTTCTGCTGCTATGTAGTGTATTGTAATCTCTGATATTTTGTGATGTATATTATTTATTCATACTCTGTATATTCTTGTATTCTGATGTAATTGTTGTAATAAACAATGAAATGTTCTTCTGTTTGCGTTCCAATTTGTTGTGTTCTCAAAACAATTAGGGGTTTCGAACGGACTTGGTCGGTTTAGCGATCGATTCGGATCGAGCGAAATTCCCAGTTGTCACATTTGGTATCAGAGCTTTGGTTTACAGAGCTCGGAGAACAAGACACGTTAGAACCAAATGAAAGAATTCATCATAGATTTGATTAGTAGTATCCAATGAGAATGACTCGTTAGAGATAGGATCAGTAGTATCCTAGAACGAGTGTAAAGAGTGTTGTTTTGAAAAATAAAATTGAAAACAAGTTTGTTTTGAAAATTTAAACCTTATTTGCGTATTTGAATATTTATTTGTATTGAATTTGGACAATCCAGTTTATAAATATTTTGCGTATACGTCTGATCCACATGTATTTGAAGTTTTAATATACTGGGTAGATATGGAATCACACTCTAGTCGCTCGGATATGGTCCTGATGATGAAGTATACCATTACCAGTATTTATTTTTGAGTGACGAAAGTGGGATTTCTATATATTTCCAATTGACTGGTGTGAGAACCAAAATATAGTTAGAATATATTGTTGTGATTTGGCATAAAAAATCTGATTTTTTGACTATGTATCCAAGTTATAAATTTGAAAAGATAATCAACTAATTGATTGCTGGTTATGTTGTTTGATTATTGGTTGATTAATTAGAATTTGAACCATTTAGCCAAATTGAACCAAATAGTGAATTGTATTGAAAATTTATCGCATTTGCACATATGTACATGCATATTTGTTGAACAAGTCATAGCAAGGAGGCTAGAGAAGAGGAATAAAATTGTTTGCCCGACAAATAGGTACATGTATATGGTATTTCTTGGGTTTTTGATGATTTTATGAGCCGATTGGCTGTTTCTTTTCCTTTTTGGATTGGTGAGGGCTATGGGAGGCTATTTGAAATATCCCGAAGCTCCCGGTGCAGGGGAGGTTATGGCGAAATTTTTCGAAAATTTAGAGTGTTAGCCAAATTTTTGAAAATTTTGAAAAGTTCTTAGAAACTGAAAAGTTGAAGAACTTAAACTGTAATGAAAATGATGAAATTCGAGTTGATTTGTGAAACAAATTTTAGCTTCGTTCCTTTTCGGGGAACGGAAAGTTTTAAGTGGGGGAGATTGTAATAACCCGGAAATCTGAGCCAATTTAAAATTTTTATTTTGGCAATTTTAGTGAATTTTGAATATTTAAAATGGATTATTTTAAATAATGACGACGAGAAATTTATTTTGAATAGAATCAGAGCATATATATTTATTTAAATCATCGTTAGAATATAAATATTTTATTTTAAATATAAAAGGAATTGAAAATGGCGCGGTAGTTCAAAATTTCGATTTCAAAGTTCAGATGAATGTGCAGGATTCAAAATAAACCGTATTTTAGCGAAACCAAAAATATTAGAATCTAATTGAGAATATCTTTTCAACGAATCCAAAAAATTGAAATTTCATAGTGGGAATCAAAAGTTATGCCCAGCTGAAAATTCAGAATAGTCGCTATGGAATTCTAGCCTTTAAAAAATGAAAATTTTGCAAACGACCTCGGTTTTCGACGAAACCACTTTTTTTGGATCCAGGATGTAGAATTATTGCTAGATTCCAAAATTCGTAATTTGCTGAATCAATATGTGAGCGTGGCAAAGTAAAACGTGTTTTGACAGTTTCTGTCAATTTCGATCGACCAGAAAATGGCCATTTTTCAAACGGTATCGAAATTTGACAAAATTAGTTTTGTTAGAACCGTATCGTCAATACAAAGCTAGAAAATATTTTTTTTGGGAAATTTTAGAGTCGGTATGTGGCCCCGGTAAATTGAAATGTGCGTTCAAATTCAATATATAGATTTATATTTTGATTTTGATAGAAACTGATTGAAACAGTCGAATCAGCTTACCGGACATATCCCATTATGTTCGGAATGTGGTTAATTAGCTAGGGGCGACAGTCGGTGGGTTCGATTTTGAGTTCGAAACAAAAAGTTACTTTTTGGAGAATTAAATTAAATTATATAATTATATATCTCCTTACCCCTCTTCTCTCTCACTTGTTGTTCACAAAAAAAGAAAGAAAAAAGAAACCGAACTGTTCCCCCGTCCCCCCCCCCCCCGTTCAGATCCGCTACGCCTGGCGGAGTAGCCACCGGCCTCCCTAATCACACCCGTCCCTCTTCTCTCTCCCTTCCTCTCTTCCCTCTCCTCTTTGCGGCGAACCCCGAAACCCTAACCCCCTTATCAGTAGCCGCCGCCGCGAAGCACCTCCCACGACCCACTGCCCTAGCTCCGCCGCCCCCTCCAATCAACGGCGTGCATCCCTTCTCTTGACCCCCACCACCGGCCTCCATCACCACCTCCGACCCCTACTCACCCTCCACCCTCTTCGAATTTGAGCAAATCACTCCACCACCGAGTTCAACAGCAAAGCTCTTCTCTTTTCTTCCTTCGATCGATGTAAGTTTTATTTTTAATTTATTATAAAATCATTTTTACATATATTATGAGCAATTCAGAAAATATATGATTTTTATTTTTATTTATATGGTTATAGAATAAAGATATGATTTTTTATATGAAGTATGAAGTAAAAATACAATTTCTATGTATGTAGAGTGATAAAAACATAATTTTTATTATATTACTAGCAAGATAAAAATATAATTTTTATCCTGGTAGTAGCGGTGTAAAGGAATGATTTTTACATATGTAGTAAAGATATAAAAATACGATCCTTATATATGTAGAGAAGTAAAAATGTGATTTTTATATAGAGAATGACGAGATAAAAATATGATCTTTATTATAGGAATACCGTTATAAAAATAGAATTTTTATCTATATAGTAGCGGTATAAAAATAGAATTTTTATCTATATAGTAGCAGTATAAAAATGTGATTTTTATCCATATAACGTAGTTATAAAAATGTGATTTTTATATACATAGCAACAACATAAAGATGCGATTTTTATATATGTAGTGGATACGGACGACGAAAGTGATAAAGGGCGAGCACGGTGAAGATTTCCTACATTTGAAGAGTCGTGGCGTTTGGTTTAGCCCTTGGTGAGAACTCCTCGCTTTTATTTTTATTTTGTAGTTGAAATATATACTAGGATGCAGACGGTGCTTAGCAGCACCCGACACTCGTCGTCCACAGACCATGGATGACTTGTTTGTTTGATTTATGTGTTGTGAAAGTTGATTGTGTGAAGTGGAATGAATAAAATATTTTATAGTTAAAAATATAATTTTTAACGTTGATGTGAATAAAATAGATATTCATTTACAAATCAGAATGATTTGTTTATGTACACCTATTTGACTGACATAGATTAGGACGATAAATTTCACATCGCCCAATCACACAAATAAAATATGTGTTTGATTGATTGAAACCCCACACGGGTGTTGGGATGATATTGACGTACACTAATCCCAATTATTTAGTAGTATGTCGACCGATTGGTTGACAGACTGTGTAAGTGTTAATTATTTATATTTACTGCTTATGCAGGTTTGTGGTGCACTTTGGATGATGGTTGATTATTTATCATTGTTATTATATACATGTGTTGTATAGAACCCATATAAATAACATTATATGGTAATTGAGTGGATCTCATTCCAATTTGGAAAATAAGGAATATTATAAAGAAAATTCATGTGTTCAATAGAATAAAAATTCATGTGTTGAATAGTATAAAAATTCATGTGTTGAATAGTATAAAAATTCATGTGCTGAATAGAATAAAAATTCAGGTGTTGAATAGAATAAAAATTCATGTGTTGAATAGAATAAAAATTCATGTGTTGAATAGGATAAATATTCATGTGTTGAATAAAAAAAAATTCATGTGTTGAATAAAAATATAAATTCATGTGTTGAATAGAATAAATACTCATGTGTTGAATAAAAATATAAATTCATGTGTTGAAGAAAATATTCATTTGTTGAATAGAATAATGAAGTTATTGAAAAATTATAAAGCCGTGTTGATTAGATATGTGCCATTTTGACGTGAACGATATCTAGATCGATTTTATTCTTTTTTATAATGAATATCGAAAAGGAATTGATTTCAAAATATAATATTTTGAAAATATTATCATTTATATATCGATGATATGGAATATTCAATTTTGATTTGAAATTGAATATGAAGTTGAAATTGTTTTGAAAACGAATTTAAAACGATTTATAAAATACGTTTTAAAAGGAAATCGACGAAATATATATGATACATACATACATATATATATATATATATATATATATATATATATAATGGCCTGAATAGAACGCGCCACGCCGCGGCAGTTCGCGAATTTCGACCGTTGACTTCGAAGGGACATTACGTGAGATCTGACCGTCGGATTCTCCTAAAACCGGAACCATTGGGTTCGTATCGAAAAGAGCTTTCTAACGAATATGACCAAATCAAATTTGGAAAAGGTCGCTGTAAGTGCAGTTCGATGGCCGTTGATGGAAATCGACTGTACGGGCCTTGATAAAATTATTAAAAATAGTAATAATTTGTGTAAAATCATAAGAAATGATTTGGAAAGAAGTGGGATGAAAAACTCCATATTTTAAAAGATAAAAATAGATTTTTATCGAAATGAACTAGTTTTGAACTAGAATTATAATTCATTTATTTTTGAAATAAATAAACTGGATTTGAAATGGTTTTAAAAATAACCAGAATTTCCAATATATATAATGGAAATGGATTTGAATCGAAATTGTCTTAGGAATATTTCTATGTTGGATTTCGTGACTATACAGATATTGTTAAGGAAATTTGAAAGATATATTTATATCATTATTTCCAATACGATATTTGTTGGTCGTAGAATTTGATATTGAATATAAGCTAATATATTTTCTATTCAGAGCCTTGTATTTAATATCAAATGGGATTTGGGTTGTTGTGAACGGTATCTTTAATAATACTGTTCTTAGACCCAACGGAGTTAAGGAAATCAGAAACTAACTGGAGATTAGTCAAGTTGAATGGTTTCCTGGGAACTGATCTGATGTTGGTTTTGGCCTTCGGGGTTAATACTTGGGGAATTGTTCACTTGCTAATTTATGGTTAAAGGCTGATAGTATGGAATGTGATTTTGGGTTTATCGTGAACCGTGTTTTAAATGACATTGGTTCTTTAACTCAGTTAAAGACAGGATATGATTTCCCAAGTTAAACAATCATTAATATTGATTTTTGGGAAGATTAAAACCAAGTGGAGTTTTAATGAATCTTTAATTAGATTGAAATGATCGAGTATGGAGTATCACCAGTTTTGCTCCAGGCGATAGTTAAATCTTTAATTAGATTTGAACGTGAAATGGTAATTGAATTTACCGATAACACCGTGGTGTTAGATGAAGTATTACCAGTTTTACTTCATGTGATGAATATGTTGGGATTGGAAAATTAAAACAAATGATTACTTCAGTAAGGTTCGTTAATCCCGACTAGTTTGGACAAACCATAATTTGGTTTGAACTGATATTCAAAAGAAGATTAAAGAGTAAGTTTAAAGAATTTATCTTTGATAAAATTAATGGGAACCATTACCAAAGTGTAAGAATATTTGAATAAAAGAATATTCTGAATTTGAATGAGGCGTATGTTGTGTTTGTGTAACAATTGTTTATTATATACGCGAGTTATTCAGAAAGACCGGGTTTATCCCGTTCTGAATAACTGATTCAATGATGCGTCGAGGATGAAGACGGTGGTCGAAGACCGGAGGTCTTCACATCGTTTGGATAACTACTGATGATCTTGACTAGATTGTACACCCAAGAGGAGGGAATCAGTTGGTGATCGTCCAGACGTACTTGGAGATCGATGGATATGAGAGGTATAAGGTGCCTCCGGTTTCGTTCAGACCTAGAATGAACTTGTAAATGGACTGTGTGTCTGACATTGGATTTTATTCTGTGTGATTGATTTCTATTAAATATATATCTACTTGGCGGCGGAGAATTTATTCTCTTGCTTAACGCCATTCTCTGAGACGTACGAGCTCAGAGGTTATATATTGATGGATGTAATAACCCGGAAATCCGAACCAATTTAATTTTTTTTATTTGGCTATTTTAATGAATTTTAATTATTTAAAATGAATTATTTTAAATAATAACAACGAAAAATTTATTATCGAAGAAGTTAAAATGAATAATTTTATTTTAATTATATTACGAGCCTGAAATGGCGCGGTAGTTTGAAATTTTGATTTCGAATTTCAAATGAATATACAGAATTCAATATAAGTCAGAATTGAACGAAACAAGAAATATGTGAATCTGTTTGATAATATCTTTCCAACGGATGTAAGAAACTAAGATTTCGTTTTAAAAGTTGAGAGTTACATCCAGTTTAAAATTCAGAAAAGTCGCTGTGTTATATATATTTTAATATATATAAAGGCCTTGAAAAGAGCCGTTTTGCAAACGACTTCAGTTTTCGACGAAACCACTTTTGTTGGATCCGGGATGTCAAGTTATTGCTAGATTCCAAAATTCGTAATTTTTCGAATCAATTTGTGAGCGTGGCGAAGAAAACACGTTTGACTAGTTTCAGTTGATTTTAATCGAATGGAAAATGGCCATTTTTCAAACGGTCTCAGATTTTGACGAAATTAGTTTTGTTAGGACCGTATCGTCAATACGAAGCTAGAAAATATTTTTTTGGGATTTTTCGGGTTAGTATGTGGCCCCGGTAAATTGAAATGTGCGTTCAAATTAAATATATAGATTTATATTTTGATTTTGATGGAAACTGATCGAAACAGTCGAATCAGCCTACGATACATATCCCATTGTGTTCAGAATGGTGGTAATTAGCTATGGACGTCAGGCGGTGGGTCTCGTTTTGAAACGACCCGAACTTCCCCGGTCTCCGAAGAGAAGAGAAAGAACGAATTGTTTTGAGAACACGACAAAACAGAACGCAGACGGAAGGACATTTCATTGTATATTACAATAATGCATCAGATTACAAGAATATACAGAGTATGAATAAATATTACACAGAAATATCAGAGATTTAAATTACATTTAAATACATCGCAGCGGAAAATAATACAATACACAACTAGAAGAGATATACGGATACAAAGCTTTCTGGATATCGTCCCAGCTGTAAACCAGTATCCTGTGAATATAAATCTGCAAAACAAAAACTACTAGCTGCCCGTGTCAAAATAAGGGCACCCAGAGTTTAGGTTAAAACAATAAATTCCAGGTCAGTCATGGGACTGGTGTGAGAACTAAAACAATTATTAATCTTTATTTTAAAAGTTAGGTAAATCAAGGGACCACGCCGTATAACACGGAACGGGTTTCCTCCCAAGAATATCAGTGCATCAAACAAACAGCGCAATGCTAAATAAGGAAAAATGAAGCTATTATAAGACCCAGGTCCCATCAAACAATGCAACGCAAGCCGGAGGATAGGGTTTTTACCTTATAATAGCCAAGAATGCTTGATACGTTTAAAACAAATCATTTGATACTATTATAAGTGCATAGTGTATAAAACAACTTCAAATCATAAGTACCAATCATAGACGGCATAAGCGCCCCATCCCACTATGTCGCCCTACTAGGCTCTACAAATAAAACCGCAAATGTCACGTATTTGGAAATTGGATTTCCATCTATGAACCGAGGCAAAAGATAGTCCTCAACCGATTCGAGATAATCTAGCCCATGTCTCAGGACCTAGACTCAGGTGGGCCCTTGGATCGTCAGGGTCGGTCCACCGATGTGGATTATTATGCCTGAACACTACGTTTCCCCACCCTTTGGGGCGTAAATGAGCCAACGAATGACTCCATCGGACCCGGATCGTCCGATCAAACCGAGGCGCCTCGCAACAGCAACAACCACACAGGTGAAAAGTATATAAATGTCAGGGCTGGTAGGTCACTGACACCACCCTAGCTAGAAGGAAACGCATGCCCTCCCTGAGGTCCTCTCCCGTTTCTGGTTCACAACCGGGGTGTGAGGCTCGCGAATTCACGTTACACAAAGCTATGCCACACAGGCGGTGCTTTGATCATCACCACAAGACTTTGCTTTTCAACAGAAGCCTTGATCAATTGCCACTTAGGTATGCCACACAGGCAATTCACTCTATGCGTTTGATATCCATCAGTATATAACCCCTGAGCTCGTACGTCTCAGAGAAGGGCGTTAAGCAAGAGAATAAATTCTCCGCCGCCAAACAGATATATATTTAATAGAAATCAATCACACAGACTAAAATCCAATGTCAGACACACAGTCCATTTACAAGTCCGTTCTGGGTCTGAACAAAACCGGAGGCACCTAGTACCCCGCATATCCATCGATCTCCAAGTACGTCTGGACGATCACCAACTGTTTCCATCTTCTTGGGTGTACAGCCCAATCAAGATCATCAGTAATTACCCAAACGACATGTAGACCTCCGGTCTTCAACCACCGTCTTCATCCTCGACACCACGTCGAATCAGTTATTCAAAATGGGATAAACCCGGTCTTTCTGAACAACTCGCGTATATATATATATATATAATAAATATGTGTTACACAAACACAACATACGCTCCATTCCACTTCAGAATATTCTTTTATTCAAATATTCTTATATTTCGGGAAAGGTTCCCAATAATTTTATCAAAGATAAATTCTTTAAATTTATTCTTTAATCTCCTTTGAATATCAATTCAAACTAGTCGGGATTAGCAAACCACACCGAAGTAATCATTTATTTTAATTTCCCAATCCCAACCTATTCATCCCATGAAGTAAAACTGGTCGTACTTCATATCTAACACCACGGTGTTATCGGTAAATTCAATTACCATTTCACGTTCAAATCTAATTAAAGATTTAACTATCGCCTGGAGTAAAACTGGTGATACTCCATTCTCGATCATTTCAATCTAATTAAAGATTCATTAAAACTCCACTTAGTTATAATTTTCACAGAAATCAATGTCCTGTCTTTAACTGGGTTAAAGAACCAATGTCTTTTAAAAGACGGCCCACAGTAAACCCAAAATCACATTCATTAATTATCGGGTTAAAGAACAAGTGTTATTTAAAACACTGTTCACGATAAACCCAAAAATCAATATCAATTTAATTCCAATTAAATATTATTTAATTGGTACACTTCATTAAATCTAAATAAAAAGATTTAATCTTTTCTCAACTGGGTTCAAGAACAGTGTTAGTCAAGACACCATTCATGACAAACCCAAATCACATTTGATATTAAATACAAGGCTCTGAATAGAAAATATATCGGCTTATATTCAATATCAAATTCTACGACCAACAGATATCGTATTGGAAATAACGATATATATTTATATCTATATCTTTCAAATTTCCATAACAACATCTGTATCGTCACGAAATCCAACATCGAAATATTCCGAAGACAATTTCGATTCAAATCCATTCCAATTCAATTATTGGAAATTCTGGTTATATTTCAAAACCATTTCAAATCCACTTTATTTCAAAAATAAATGAATTATAATTCTAGTTCAAAACTAGTTCATTTCGATAAAAATCTATTTTTATCTTTTCAAATATGGAGTTTTTCATCCCAATTCTTCACAAATCATTTCTTATGATTTTACACAAATTATTGATATTTTTAATAATTTTATCAAGGCCTGTACAGTCGATTTCCATCAACGGCCATCGAACTGCACTTATAGCGACCTTTTCTAAATTTGATTTGGACGTATCTCCAAATCCAACCGTTAGATTTCTAATTTCTTAAATTCGTTAGAGAGCTCTTTTCGATACGAACCCAACGATTCCGGTTTTAGGAGAATCCAACGGTCGGATCTCCCGCAATGTCCGCACGAAGTCAATGGTCGAAATTCACAAACTACCGCAGCGCGACGCGTTCTATTCAGGCCATTATATTATATATATATATATATATATATATATAATATATAATATATATTTCGTCGATTTCTATTTAAAACGAATTTTATAAATCATTTTAAATTTGTTTTCAAAATGATTTCAACTTCATATTCAATTTAATTCGAATTCATTTCTTTTCAGTTTCAATTCGAATTTCAATTCTTTTCAAAATATCAGATTTTGAAATCACTTTCGATATTCATTATAAAATGAATAAAATCGATATAAATACCGTTCACGTCAAAATGGCGTCAATCTAATCAACACGGCTTCATATATTTCTATTTTCAAATATTCTATTTCAAATATTTCCTTTTCAAATATTCCTATTCAAATATTTCTTTTTCAAATACTTCTATTTAAATATTTCTTTTTTCAAATATTTCTATTCAAATATTTCTTTTTCAAATATTTCTATTCAAATATATATTTTTCCAAATATTTCTATTCAAATATTTCTTTTTCAAATATTTCTATTCAAAACTGGAATGAAGCCCAATCAATTACCATATAATGTTAATTATATGGATTTTCTACAACACATGTATACAATAACAACGATGAACAATCAACCATCATCCAAAGTGCACTCTACATTGTATAAGCATCAAATATAAATATTCAACGCTTATAACAGTCTGTCAATCAATCAATCGACATACAACTAAACAATCGGGATTAGTGTACGTCAAATATCATCCCAATACCCGTGTGGGGTTTCAAACAATCAAACACAGATTTTATTTGTGCAGTTGGGCGATGTGTAAAATTTATCGTCCCAATCAATATCAGTCAAATGTGTGTATATAAACAAACCGTTCAGTTTGTTTATTTTTATTTCATTTCATATACACGTTAAAAATTCTATTTTTAACTATAAAATATTTTCCACTATAAAATATTTTATTGCATTTCACATCACATCACACAATCAACTACACATCAAAATCAAACAAACAAGCATACAAGCCGTCCATGGTCTGTGGACGACGGGTGTCGGGTGCTACTAAACACCGTCTGCATCCTAGTATATATTTTTAACTAGAAAACAAAATTAAAGGTGAGAAGTTCTCACCAATAGCTAATCCAATGCCACGACTCTTTTTAGGTAGAAATCTTCGCCGTTTCTTCTTTCGTCACTTTCTTCATCCGTATTCACTACATATATAAAAATCGAATTTTTACTTTGCTATTCAATATATAAAAATCGAATTTTTACTTCGCTATTCAATATATAAAAATCGAATTTTTACTTTGTTATTCAATATATAAAAATCGAATTTTTACTTCGCTATTCAATATATAAAAATCGAATTTTTACTTTGTTATTCAATATATAAAAATCGAATTTTTACTTTGTTATTCAATATATAAAAATCGAATTTTTACTTTGCTATTCAATATATAAAAATCGAATATTTACTTTGCTATTCAATATATAAAAATCGAATTTTTACTTTGCTATTCAATATATAAAAATCGAATTTTTTACTTCGTTATTCAATATATAAAAATCGAATTTTTACTTTGCTATTCAATATATAAAAATCGAATTTTTACTTCGTTATTCAATATATAAAAATCAAATTTTTACTTCGCTATTCAATATATAAAAATCGAATTTTTACTTTGTTATTCAATATATAAAAATCGAATTTTTACTTTGCTATTCAATATATAAAAATCGAATTTTTACTTTGCTATTCAATATATAAAAATCGAATTTTTACTTTGTTATTCAATATATAAAAATCGAATTTTTATATTTCTCCTCGCTTAATAAAGATTATATTTTTATTACTCTCCATGAATAAAATCATATTTTTACTATCATGCCTATATAAAAATCATATTTTTAATACGTCACTAGTATAAAAATTATATTTTTAACCTTTAAAAATCCTATTTTTATACCATACTATATAAATAAAGATCATTTACTTCCTTATCAATTTCATACTACATGTAAAACTGATTTGTAATAAGACTAAGATTAAATTAGAAACTGATTATTCGAAAGAAATTAAAATAAATAAAAATACTTACAACGTATAAAGGGAAAAGGGGTCTGTGGCTCTTCAGGTGGTCGGCAGGTGGAGTGGGGGGGTTTCGTGTCGGCAGATGGAGGAGGGGGGGGGGGTCGCGTCGGCAGATGGAGTGGGGGGGGGGGGGGGGGGTTTCGTGCGACGCGCTGGAGGATAGGAGAGATCGGAGGGAGGAGAGAGGCTGCGGAGGGGGCTGCTTCGCCCTCCTGCGGCGGCGCGGTGTCCATCGTGGAGGGGCGATGATCGTCGCTCCTCCCTTCCTCTTTTTTTCTTCTTCTGATTAATCGATTTTGAACGGGGGGGGGGGGGGGGCAGAGAAGTTAAAAGTGAGAGGGTTTTATTTTTTATTTAATTTACAAAAAGTTGACCTTTTCATACGACCTCTAAACGAGGCCCACCGCCTGTCGTCCCTAGCGTTTTACCCCTATTCCGAACACAATGGGATATGTATCATAGGCTGATTCGACCGTTTCGATCAGTTTCCGTTAAAATCAACATATAACTCTATATATTGAATTTGAACGCACATTTCAATTTACCGGGGTCACATACGAACTCGAAAAATTCCAAAAAAATATTTTCTAGCTTCGTATTGACCATACAGTCCTAACAAAACTAGTTTCGTCGAATTCTGAGACCGTTGGAAAAATGGCCATTTTCCAGTCGATTAAAATCAACTGAAACAGGTCTAACGCGTTTTCCTTTGCCACGCTCACATATTGATTCGAAAAATTATGAAATTTGAAACCTAGCAATAACTTTACATCACGGATCCAACAAAAGTGGTTTCGTCGAAATCCAATGTCGTTTGCAAAATTTCCATTTTTAAGGGCTTGAATTCCATAGCGACTAGTCAGAAATTTCAACTGGACATATCTTTTGATTCCCGCTATGAAATTTCGATTTTTCGGATTCATTGGAAAGATATTATCAATTAGATTCTAATATTTTTGGTTTCACTAAAATCCGGTTTATTTTGCACCCGGTACATTCATTTGAAGTTTGAAATCGAATTATTGAACTACCGCGCCATTTTCAATTCCTTTTATATATATAAATAAATATTTATATTCTAACGCCGATTCAAACGAATATATACGTTCGAATTATATTCAAAATAAATTTCTCGTCGATATTTTTCAAAATATTTCATTTTAAATAATCAAAATTCACTAAAATTGCCAAAATAAAAAAAATTTACTAGCCTAGATTTCCGGGTTATTACAATCTCTCCCACTTAAAACTTTTCGTCCCCGAAAAGGAACGAAGCCGAAAGTTGTTTAACCAATCAACTCAACTTTCATTATTTTGACTATGGCTTAAGTTCTTCAACTTTTCAGTTTCTAAGAACTTTTCAAATTTTTCAAATATTGGCTAACACCCTAAATTTTCGGAAAATTTCGCCATAACCTCCCCTGCACCGGGAGCACGGGAAAATCCCAAAATTGCCATATAGGCCTTCTGATCTCAAAAAGAAAAAGAAAAGGCCAAGCGGCTAGCCAATCGGCTCATAAAATCATCATCACCCAAACAAAACAGTAAATTATGATAAACATGTACCTATTTTTCGGGCAAACAAATTTTATTCTTCTGCTCTAGCCTCTTTGCTATGACCTGTTCAATGTAAGTACAAGTACATGCAAGCAAATGCGACCAAATCTCAATACAATTCACTATTTGGTTCAATTGGCTAAATGGTTAAAAAATTTAATAAATCAACCAATAATCAACAACACAACCATCAATCAATTAGTTGATTAGCTTTTGAAATTCATAACTTTGATACATAGTCAAAAATCAAATTTTTGATGCCAAATCACGACAATAGGCCCTATCTAATTTTGGTTCTCACACCAGTCAATTGGAAATATATAGAAATCTCACTTTCGAAACTCGAAAATAAATACTGGCGATGGTGCCCCGTCACCAGAATTATCCCCGGGCACTAGAGTGCGATTCTATAACTATCCAATATATTAAAACTTCGAATATACGTTTGAAAGACTTATATGCAAAATCTCTATATATTGGATTGTCCAAATTCATATAAATAAATAATCAAATACGAATAATTGATTTTAAATTTTCAAAACAAAATTCGTTTCATTTAAAAAAAATATACTCTTCACACCCGTTCTAGGATACTACTGATCCTATCTCTAACGAGTCATTCTCGTTGGATATTACCAGTCCAATATCTGATGAATTCTTTCCTATGGTTCTAGTGCGTCCTGTTCTCTGAGCTTTGTAAACCAAAGCTCTGATACCACGCTGAAACGACCCGAACTTCCCCAGTCTCCAAAGAGAAGAGAAAGAACGAATTGTTTTGAGAACACGACAAAACAGAACGCAGACGGAAGGACATTTCATTGTATATTACAACAATGCATCAGATTACAATAATATACAGAGTATGAATAAATATTACATAGAAATATCAGAGATTTAAATTACATTTAAATACATCGCAGCAGAAAATAATACAATACACAACTAGAAGAGATATACGGATACAAAGCTTTCCGGATATCGTCCCAGTTGTAAACCAGGATCCTGTGAATATAAATCTGCAAAACCAAAACTACTAGCTGCCCGTGTCAAAATAAGGGCACCCAGAGTTTAGGTTAAAACAATAAACTCCAGGTCAGTCATGGGACTGGTGTGAGAACTAAAACAATTATTAATCTTTATTTTAAAAGTTAGGTAAATCAAGGGACCACGCCGTATAACATGGAACGGGTTTCCTCCCAAGAATACCAGTGCATCAAACAAACCGCGCAATGCTAAATAAGGAAAAATGAAGCTATTATAAGACCCAGGTCCCATCGCACAATGCAAAGCAAGCCGGAGGATAGGGTTTTTACCTTATAATAGCCAAGAATGCTTGATACGTTTAAAACAAATCATTTGATACTATTATAAGTGCATAGTGTATAAAACAACTTCAAATCATAAGTATCAATCATATACGACATAAGCGCCCCATCCCACTATGTCGCCCTACTAGGCTCTACAAAAAACCCGCAAATGTCACATATTTGGAAATTGGATTTCCATCTATGAACCGAGGCAAAAGATAGTCCTCAACCGATTCGAGACAATCTAGCCCATGTCTCAGGACCCAGACTCAGGTGGGCCCTTGGATCGTCAGGGCCGGTCCACCGATGTGGATTATTATGCCTGAACACTACGTTTCCCCGCCCTTTGGGGCGTAAATGAGCCAATGAATGACTCCATCGGACCCGGATCATCCGATCAAATCGAGGCGCCTCGCAACAGCAACAACCACACAGGTGAAAAGTATATAAATGTCAGGGCTGGTAGGTCACTGACACCACCCTAGCTAGAAGGAAACGCATGCCCTCCCTGAGGTCCTCTCCCGTTTCTGGTTCACAACCGGGGTGTGAGGCTCGCGAATTCACGTTACACAAAGCTATGCCACACAGGCGGTGCTTTGATCATCACCACAAGACTTTGCTTTTCAACAGAAGCCTTGATCAATTGCCACTTAGGCATGCCACAAAGGCAATTCACTCTATGCGTTTGATATCCATCAGTATATAACCCCTGAGCTCGTACGTCTCAGAGAAGGGCGTTAAGCAAGAGAATAAATTCTCCACCGCCAAACAGATATATATTTAATAGAAATCAATCACACAGACTAAAATCTAATGTCAGACACACGGTCCATTTACAAGTCCGTTCTGGGTCTGAACGAAACCGGAGGCACCTAGTACCCCGCATATCCATCGATCTCCAAGTACGTCTGGACGATCACCAACTGTTTCCATCTTCTTGGGTGTACAGCCCAATCAAGATCATCAGTAATTACCCAAACGACGTGAAGACCTCTGGTCTTCAACCACCGTCTTCATCCTCGACACCACGTCGAATCAGTTATTCAGAATGGGATAAACCCGGTCTTTCTGAACAACTCGCGTATATATATATAATAAATATGTGTTACACAAACACAACATACGCTCCATTCCACTTCAGAATATTCTTTTATTCAAATATTCTTATATTTCGGGAAAGGTTCCCAATAATTTTATCAAAGATAAATTCTTTAAATTTATTCTTTAATCTCCTTTGAATATCAATTCAAACTAGTCCGGATTAGCAAACCACACCGAAGTAATCATTTATTTTAATTTCCCAGTCCCAACCTATTCATCCCATGAAGTAAAACTGGTCATACTTCATATCTAACCCCACGGTGTTATCAGTAAATTCAATTACCATTTCACGTTCAAATCTAATTAAAGATTTAACTATCGCCTGGAGTAAAGCTGGTGATACTCCATTCTCGATCATTTCAATCTAATTAAAGATTCATTAAAACTCCACTTAGTTTTAATTTTCAGAGAAATCAATATCCTGTCTTTAACTGGGTTAAAGAACCAATGTCGTTTAAAACACGACCCACAATAAACCCAAAATCACATTCATTAATTATCGGGTTAAAAAACAAGTGTTATTTAATACACTGTTCACGATAAACCCAAAAAACAATATCAATTCAATTCCAATTAAATATTATTTAATTGGTACACTTCATTAAATCTAAATAAAAAGATTTAATCTTTTCTCAACTGGGTTCAAGAACAGTGTTAGTCAAGACACCATTCACGACAAACCCAAATCACATTTGATATTAAATACAAGGCTCTGAATAGAAAATATATCGGCTTATATTCAATATCAAATTCTACGACCAACAGATATCGTATTGGAAATAACGATATATATATCTATATCTTTCAAATTTCCATAACAACATCTGTATCATCACGAAATCCAACATCGAAATATTCCGAAGACAATTTCGATTCAAATCCATTCCAATTCAATTATTGGAAATTCTGGTTATATTTCAAAACCATTTCAAATCCACTTTATCTCAAAAATAAATGAATTATAATTCTAGTTCAAAACTAGTTCATTTCGATAAAAATCTATTTTTATCTTTTCAAATATGGATTTTTTCATCCCAATTCTTCACAAATCATTTCTTATGATTTTACACAAATTATTGGTATTTTTAATAATTTTATCAAGGCCCGTACAGTCTATTTCCATCAACGACCATCGAACTGCACTTACAGCGACCTTTTCTAAATTTGATTTGGAAGTATCTCCAAATCCAACTGTTAGATTTCTAATTTCTTACATTCGTTAGAGAGCTCTTTTCGATACGAACCCAACGGTTCCGGTTTTAGGAGAATCCGACGGTCGGATCTCCCGCAATGTCCGCACGAAGTCAATGGTCGAAATTCATGAACTGCCGCAGCGCGGCGCATTCTATGCAGGCCATTATATTATATATATAATATATATAATATATATTTCGTCGATTTCTATTTAAAATGAATTTTATAAATCATTTTAAATTCGTTTTCAAAACGATTTCAACTTCATATTCAATTTAATTCGAATTCATTTCTTTTCAGTTTCAATTCGAATTTCAATTCTTTTCAAAATATCAGATTTTGAAATCACTTTCGATATTCATTATAAAATGAATAAAATCGATATAAATACCGTTCACGTCAAAATGGCGTCAATCTAATCAACACGGCCTCATATATTTCTATTTTCAAATATTCTATTTCAAATATTTCCTTTTCAAATATTTCCTTTTCAAATATTCCTACTCAAATATTTCTTTTTCAAATATTTCTATTCAAATATTTCTTTTTTCAAATATTTCTATTCAAATATTTCTTTTTCAAATATTTTTATTCAAATATATTTTTTCCAAATATTTCTATTCAAATATTTCTTTTTCAAATATTTCTATTCAAAACTGGAATGAAGCCCAATCAATTACCATATAATGTTAATTATATGGATTTTCTACAACACATGTTTACAATAACAACGATGAACAATCAACCATCATCCAAAGTGCACTCTACACTGTATAAGCATCAAATATAAATATTCAACGCTTATAACAGTCTGTCAATCAATCGATCGACATGCAACTAAACAATCGAGATTAGTGTACGTCAA
Source organism: Allium sativum (assembly GCA_030737875.1). Lineage (NCBI taxonomy): Eukaryota > Viridiplantae > Streptophyta > Magnoliopsida > Asparagales > Amaryllidaceae > Allium > Allium sativum. The sequence continues at coordinate 668,204,112 of CM060909.1, read as the reverse complement.
ATATCATCTCAATACCCGTGTGGGGTTTCAAACAATCAAACACAGATTTTATTTGTGCAGTTGGGCGATGTGTAAAATTTATCGTCCCAATCAATATTAGTCAAATGTGTGTATATAAACAAACCGTTCGGTTTGTTTATTTTTATTTCATTTCATATACACGTTAAAAATTCTATTTTTAACTATAAAATATTTTCCACTATAAAATATTTTATTGCATTTCACATCACATCACACAATCAACTACACATCAAAATCAAACAAACAAGCATACAAGCCGTCCATGGTCTGTGGACGACGGGTGTCGGGTGCTACTAAATACCGTCTGCATCCTAGTATATATTTTTAACTAGAAAACAAAATTAAAGGTGAGAAGTTCTCACCAATAGCTAATCCAACGCCACGACTCTTTTTTAGGTAGAAATCTTCGCCGTTTCTTCTTTCATCACTTTCTTCATCTGTATTCACTACATATATAAAAATCGAATTTTTACTTTGCTATTCAATATATAAAAATCGAATTTTTACTTCGCTATTCAATATATAAAAATCGAATTTTTACTTTGTTATTCAATATATAAAAATCGAATTTTTATATTTATCTTCGCTTAATAAAGATTATATTTTTATTACTCTCCATGAATAAAATCATATTTTTACTATCATGCCTATATAAAAATCATATTTTTAATACGTCACTAGTATAAAAATTATATTTTTAACCTTTAAAAATCCTATTTTTATACCATACTATATAAATAAAGATCATTTACTTCCTTATCAATTTCATACTACATGTAAAACTGATTTATAATAAGACTAAAATTAAATTAGAAACTGATTATTCGAAAGAAATTAAAATAAATAAAAATACTTACAACGTATAAAGGGAAAAGGGGTCTGTGGCTCTTCAGGTGGTCGGCAGGTGGAGTGGGGGGGGGGTTTCGTATCGGCAGATGGAGGAGGGGGGGTCGCGTCGGCAGATGGAGTGGGAGGGGGGGTTTCGTGCGACGCGCTGGAGGATAGGGGAGATCGGAGGGAGGAGAGAGGCTGCGGAGGGGGCTGCTCCGCCCTCCTGCGGCAGCGTGGTGTCCATCGTGGAGGGGCGACGATCGTCGCTCCTCCCTTTCTCTTTTTTTTTCGATTAATCGATTTTGAACGGGGGGGGGGGCGCAGAGAAGTTAAAAGGGAGAGGGTTTTATTTTTTATTTATTTATTTAATTATTTAATTTACAAAAAGTTGACTTTTTCATACGACCTCTAAACGAGGCCCACCGCCTGTCGTCCCTAGCGTTTTACCCCTATTCCGAACACAATGGGATATGTATCGTAGGCTGATTCGACCGTTTCGATCAATTTCCGTTAAAATCAACATATAACTCTATATATTGAATTGAACGCACATTTCAATTTACCGGGGTCACATACGAACTCAAAAAATTCCAGAAAAATATTTTCTAGCTTCGTATTGACCATATGGTCCTAACAAAACTATTTTCGTCGAATTCTGAGACCGTTGGAAAAATGGCCATTTTCCAGTCGATTAAAATCAACTGAAACTGGTCAAATGCGATTTCCTTTGCCACGCTCACATATTGATTCAAAAAATTATGAAATTTGAAACCTAGCAATAACTTTACATCACGAATCCAACAAAAGTGGTTTCGTTGAAATCCGAGGTCGTTTGCAAAATTTCCATTTTTAAGGGCTTGAATTCCATAGCGACTATTCAGAAATTTCAACTGGACATATCTTTTGATTCCCGCTATGAAATTTCAATTTTTTGGATTCCGAGGAAAGATATTATCAATTACATTCTAATATTTTTGGTTTCACTAAAATCCGGTTTATTTTGCACCCGGTACATTCATTTGAAGTTTGAAATCGAATTATCGAACTACCGCGCCATTTTCAATTCCTTTTATATATATAAATAAATATTTATATTCTAACGACAATTCAAACGAATACATACGTTCGAATTATATTCAAAATAAATTTCTCATCGATATTATTTAAAATATTTCATTTTAAATAATCAAAATTCACTAAAATTGCCAAAATAATTTTTTTTACTGGCCCAGATTTCCGGGTTATTACACGTTTGGAGGTCGAAATAAAAAGTTGCTTTTAGAAAATTTTAAAATAATATAAAATAAATATAAAACCCGGGAAAAGTCCAACCCTTCTCCCTCATAGTAGAAACGCGCTGCCCCTTTTCTAAAAACCAATGAACGAAAGTTTGCCAAACAAAATCCCAAATCTCTCCCCCCTCATGCAGAATTAAACCCAATTTCTAGATGAAAACTTGTGAGCTACATGTGAGTTGCAGATCAGTACGAGTTTGAGGTGTTCTTGCTTCTTCAATCGTTCGATCTCTAGGCTCCATTCGCCGTCGTTTCGTGGCAGATTCCGGCTCCAGGCGGCGTTCGAGCTGGATGAGAAGGGGTTGCGCGGGAAGCTGTCGAGGCGGACTTCGAGGTGGCGCTGTTGGATCGGGTCCAAGGCCATCGTACGGCGTGCGAAGTCCAACCCTAAGAGTGCAAGTTTCTTCGAAGAGGGATATCGGCTGTTATGGGGAAGACAAAGAGGAAAGGGTAAAAATTTTTTTCCCTTTGTTATAAACATTGTTAAATAATTTAAATTAGTTATATATTTAAACTATCCAATGATTTTTATTATATATAGTACTGATTTAAAATAAAATTAGAATTTTATATATATAACTTTATAACATAAAAATATGGTTTTTAAATATAAATAACATCGAATAAAAATGAGATTTTTATTTAAATAACGTTTTATAAATGTAATTTTTATAAAAATGTTTTTTTTTTAAAATAAAAATGTCTTTATTTTTGAAAATATAAAAAGGTATTGTTTTTAAACTATAAATATCTTTGATTTAAAAATGATTTATAGTTAAAAATAGAAGTAACATTATTTTGTAAATAAAGTCAGCATTGTTTAAAGGGGAAAATATACATTGTTTTGAATATATATATATATATATATAACAATCTTTTTGAAAATGAAGATAGCATTGATTTTAAAATAAAAAATTTGCATTGTCTTAAAATTAAAATTAACGTTGCTTTTAAAATATATATAATAGCCAGATAAAAATATGATTTTTATATTACAGAAAGAATAAAAATATGATTTTTATATTGGTAGAGTATTAAAAATATGATTTTTAATATATAGAACATCATATTAGAAATGCGATTTTTAATATGAACAGCGTGAAAAGGATGGCGTAGGAATCTCGGGCAAATCAAATCGATCGGAAATTCAGAATAGAATGGTGGAGTGGAACCCAACGGTGAGAACTCCTCATTTTAATTTTTATTTCTAGTCTGAAATATATACTAGGATGCAGACGGTGTTTAGTAGCACCTGACACCCGTCGTCCACATACCATGGACGACTTGTATGCTTGTTTGTTTGATTTTGATGTGTAGTTGATTGTGTGATGTGAAATGAAATAAAATATTTATATAGTTGAAAATATTTTATAGTTAAAAATGTAATTTTTAATGTGTATATAAAATAAATATTTATAAACAAATCAGCCGATTTGTTTTTATACACTGATTTGACGGATATTGATTGGGACGATAAATTTTACACATCGCCCAACTGTACAAATAAAATCTGTGTTTGTTGATTTGAAACCCCACACGGGTATTGGGATGAGATTTGACGTACACTAATCCCGATTGTTTAGTTGTATGTCAATCGATGGATTGACAGATTGTGTAAGCGTTAATTATTTATATTTAATGCTTATGCAGTTGTGTGGTGCACTATGGATGATGATTGATTATTTATCGTTGTTATTTTATACATGTGTTGTAGAAAATCCATATAATCAACATTATATGGTAATTGATTGGGCCTCATTCTAGTTTTGAAATAGAATATTTGAATAGAAATATTTGAAATAGATGTAACTGAAATAGAATAATTGAAAAAGAATTATTTGAATAGAATATTTGAATAGAAATATTTGAAATAGAGTATTTGAAAATAGAAATATATGAAGCCATGTTGATTAGATTGACGCCATTTTGATGTGAACGATATTTATATCGATTTTATTCATTTTTCAATGAATATTGAAATTGATTTTGGAACTCGAATTAAATTGAATAGATTTGAAATTCGAATTAAATTGAATAGATTTGAAATTCGAATTAAACTGAATAGATTTGAAATTTGAATTGAATTGAAATTCGAGTTAAATAGAAATGAATTGAAATTCAAATTAAATTGAAATGAATCGAAAATCGAATTAAATTGAAATTGAATTGAAATCGATTTGAAATGAAATTAAAACGAATTAATATTGAAAAATTCAATCTTGATTTGAATTTGAAAAGGAAGTTGAAATCGCTTTGAAAACGAATTTAAAACGATTTATAAAATACGTTTTAAAAGGAAATCGATGAAGTATATATTATGTATAATATATATATAATATAATGGCCTGGATAAAACGCGCCGCGCCGCGGTAGTTCGCGAATTTCGACCATTGACTTCGAACGGATATTACGGGAGACTCGACCGTCGGATTGTCCTAAAACCGGAACCGTTGGGTTCGTATCGAAAAGAGCTTTCTAACGGATATTAGAAATTAGGAATCTAACGGTTGGATTTCGAATTATGTCCAAATCAAATTCAGAAAAGGTCGATGTAACTGCAGTTCGATGACCGTTGATGGAAATTGGTTGTACATGCCTTGATAAAATTATTTAAAATAGTAATAATTTGTGTAAAATCATAAGAAATGATTTGGGAAGAATTGGGATGAAAAACTCCATATTTGAAAAGATAAAAGTAGATTTTTATCGAAATGAACTAGTTTTGAACTAGAATAATAATTTATTTATTTTTAAAAATAAATAAATTGGATTTGAAATGGTTTTGATAATAACCAATACGATATATTTATGGAAATTTGAAAGATATATTTATATCGTTATTTCCAATACGATGTTTGTTGGTCGTAGAATTTGATATTGAATATAAGCCGATATATTTTCTATTCAGATCCTTGTATTTAATATCAAATGGGATTTGGGTTTGTCGTGAATGGTGTCTTCATTAACACTGTTCTTAACCCCAGTTGAGAAAATATTAAATCTTTTTATTTGGATTTAATGAAGTATACCAATTAAATAATATTTCATTGGAATTGAATTGAAATTGATTTTTGGGTTTATCGTGAACGGTGTTTTAAATAACATTTGTTCTTTAACCCGATAATTAATGGAATTTGATTTGGGTTGTCGTGATCTTCAATAATACTGTTCTTAGACCCAAAGAAGTTAAGAAAATCAGAAACTAACTGGAGATTAGTTAAGTTGAATGGTTTCCGGGGTATTGATCTGATGTTGGTTTCGGTCTTCGGGGTTAATACTTAGGGAATTGCTCACTTGCTAATTTACGGTTAGGGACTGATTGAAATGTGATGTGATTTTGGGGTTTATCGTGAACCATGTTTTAAATGACACTGATTCTTTAACCCAGTCAAAGATTAAAACTAAGTGGAGTTTTAATGAATCTTTAATTAGATTGAAAAGATCGAGAATGGAGTGTCACCAGTTTTACTCTAGACGGTAGTTAAAACTTTAATTAGATTTGAACGTGAAATGGTAATTGAATTTACCGATAACATCGTGGTGTTAGATATGAAGTATGACCAGTTTTACTTCATGGGAGAAATAGGTTGTGATTGGGAAATAAAATTAATAATTAGTTCAGTGTGGTTCGCTAATCCCGACTAGTTTGAAGTGATATTCAAAGGAAGATTAAAGAATAAATTTAAAAGAATTTATCTTTGATAAAATTAATGGGAACCTTTCCCTAAGAATGTGAAATTTAGAAACTAACTGTAGGTTGGCTAAGTTGAATGGTTTCCTGGGTATTGATCTGATGTCGGTTTCGGCCTTCGGGGTTAATATTTGGGGAATTGTTCTCTTACTAATTTACGGTTAGTGACTGATGAATTGGAATGAGGCGTATGTTGTGTTTGTGTAACTCTTGTTTATTATATACATGAGTTATTCAGAAAGACCGGGTTTATCCCATTCTGAGTAACTGATTCGACGATTAGTCAAAGATGAAGACGGTGGTTGAAGACCGGAGGTCTTCGCGTCGTTTGGATAATTATTGATGATCTTGATTGGGCCGTACACCGAAGAGGAGGGAATCAATTGGTGATCGTCCAGACGTACTTGGAGATCGATGGATATGCGAGGTACAAGGTGCCTCCGGTTTCGTTCAGACCCAGAACGGACTTGTAAATGGACTGTGTGTCTGACATTGGATATCATTTCGTGTGATTGATGGATATCGGTTGCATGGAGCGGTTTTCCTGTGTGGCATGCTAAGATGCAAATGATCTAAGATTTTGTTGAAAAGCAAAGTCTTGTGGTTGATGATCTAAGCACGGCCTTTGTGGCGTAGCTTTGTGTAGCGTTGATTCGCGAGCGTCACACCCCGGTTGTGAACCAGAAACGGGAGAGGACATCAAGGAGGGCATGTGTTTCCTTCTAGCTAGAAGTGGCGTCAGTGGTTTTACATGCCCTGACGAGTTTGACTTATGTGGTTGTTGCTGTTATGAGGCGCCTTGGATATATTGGTGACTATATGGAACCGATGGAGTCATTCGTTGGCTCATTGACACCCCAAAGTGTGGGGAAACGCAGTGTTCAGGCATAATAATCCACATCGGTGGACCGGCCCTGATGATCCAAAGGTAACTCGAGCTCTGACCTGAGACACGGGCTAGAGCGTCTCGAATCGGTAGAGGACTATCTTTTGCCTCGGTTCACAGATGGAAATCCAACTTCCAAATACGTGACATTTGCGGTTTTGATTGTAGTGCCTAGTATGGCGGCATGATATATGGTACCCATGCCGTCTATGATTGATATTTATGATTGTATATAAAATCAGAAACTAACTGGAAACGAGCTAAGATGGGTGGTTTCCTGGGTATTGGTCTGATGTTGGTTTCAGCCTTCGGGGTTAATACTTAGGGGATCGTTCTCTTACTAATTTATGGTTGGAGTCTGATTAAGAATTAAAACATGAAATTTAGCGTATCAAGCATTCTTTGGCTATTATAAGGTAAAAACCCTTTCCTCCGGCTTGCATTGCATTATGTGATGGGACCTGGGTCTTATAATAGCTTCATTGTTCTTTATTTAGCAATGCGCTGTTTGTTTTATGCACTGGTGTTCTTGGGAGGAAACCCGTTCCGTGTTATACGGCGTGGTCCCTTGATTTACCTAACTTTAAAATAAAGATAAATAACTGTTTTAGTTCTCACACCAGTCACATGACTGACCTGGAGTTTATTGTTTTGACCTAAACTCTGGGTGCCCTTATTTTGACAGGGCAGCTAGTAGTTTTGGTTTTGCAGATTTATATTCACAGAATCCTGGTTTACAACTGGAATGATATCCGAAAAGCTCTGTATTCGTATATCTCCTTCAGTTATGTATTGTATTGTTTTTCCGCTGCAGTAATATATTTAAATGTAATTTAAATCTCTGATATTTTCTGTGTAATATTTATTCATACTCTGCATATTCTTGTATTCTGATGGAATTGTTGTAATTAACAATGAAATGTTCTTCTGTCTGCGTTCTGATTCGTCTTGTCCTCAAAGTAATTCGTTCTTTCTCTTCTCTTCGGAGACCGGGGAAGTTCGGGTCACTTCATTTGGTATCAGAGCTTTGGTTTATAGAGCTCAGAGAACAAGACACGTTAGAACCAAACGAAAGAATTCATCAGAAATTGGAATAGTAATATCCAATGGGAATGACTCGTTAGAGATAGGATCAGTAGTATCCTAGGACGAGTGTGAAGAGTATATTTTTAAAATGAAAACAATTTTTGTTTTGAAGTTTAAATCGTTGTATACGTATTTGAATATTTAATTTATATTGAATTTGGACAATCCAATATATAAAGATTTTGCATATGCGCCTTGCAAACGTATATTCGAAGTTTTAATATACTACATAGATATAGAATCACACTCTAGTCGCCCGGAGACGATGTTGATAATGACCATGGCATCATCAATATTTATGTTCGGGTTTCGAAAGTGAAATTTCTATATATTTCCAATTGACTGGTGTGAGAACCAAAATTAGATAGGGCTTATTGTTGTGATTTGGCATCAAAAATATGATTTTTTGACTATATATCAAAATTATGAATTTGAAAAGCTAATTAACTAATTGATTGCTGGTTGTGTTGTTTGATTATTATTTGATTAGTTAAACGTTGAACCTGCAACCAAATTGAATCAAATAGTGAATTGTATTGAAAATTTATCGCATTTGCATGCATGTACATGTACTTACATTGAACAGGTGATAGCAAGGAGGCTAGAGCAGAAGAATAAAATTGTTTGCCCGATAAATAGGTACATGTTTACCATAATTTACTGTTTTGTTTGGGTGATGATGATTTTATGAGCCGATTGGCTTTTTCGTTTTCTTTTGGATTGAAGAAGGCTATGGGAGACTATATGAAATATCCCGAAGTCCCAGGTGCAGGGGAGGTTATGGCGAAATTTTTCAAAAATTAAGGGTGTTAGCCGAATTTTTGAAAAATTTGAAAAGTTCTTAGAAACTGAAATTTGAAGAACTTAAGCCGTAATGGAAATAATGAAAGTTGAGTTGATTTGTTAAACAACTTTCGGCTTCGTTCCTTATCGGGGATGAAAAGTTTTAAGTTGGGGAGATTGTTATAAACCGGAAATCCGAGCCAATTAAAAAATTTTATTTTGGCTATTTTAATGAATTTTGATTATTTAAAATGAATTATTTTAAATTATAACGACGAAAAATTTATTTTCGACGAAGTTAAAACAAATAATTTTATTTTAATTATATAACGAGCCTGAAATGGCACAGTAGTTTGAAATTTCGATTTCGAATTTCAAATGAATATACTGAATTCAGTATAAGTCAGAATTGAACGAAACAAGAAATATGTGAATCTGTTTGATGATATCTTTCCAACGGATGTAAGAAACTAAGATTTTGTTTTAAAAGTTGAGAGTTACGTCTAGTTTAAAATTCAGAAAAGTCGCTGTGGAATATATATATATTTTTAATATATATAAAGGCCTTGAAAATAGCCGTTTTGCAAACGACCTCGGTTTTCGATGAAACCTTTTTTGTTGGATCCAGGATGTCAAGTTATTGCTAGATTCCAAAATTCGTAATTTTTCGAATCAATATGTGAGCGTGGCGAAGGAAAACGCATTTGACTAGTTTCAGTTGATTTTAATCGACTGGAAAATGGCCATTTTTCAAACGGTCTCAGAATTTGACGAAATTAGTTTTGTTAAGACCATATCGTCAATACGAAGCTAGAAATTATTTTTCTGGGATTTTTCGGGTTAGTATGAGGCCCCGGTAAATTGAAATGTGCGTTCAAATTCAATATATAGATTTATATTTTGATTTTGATGGAAACTGATCGAAACAGTCGAATCAGCCTGCGATACATATCGCATTGTGTTCAGAATGAGGGTAATTAGCTATGGACGACAGGCGGTGGGTTTCGTTTGGAGGTCGAAATAAAAAGTTGCTGTTAGGAAATTTTAAAATAATATAAAATAAATATAAAACCCTGAAAAAGTCCAACCCTTCTCCCTCATAGTAGAAACGCGCCGCCTCCTTTTCTAAAAACCAACGAACGAAAGTTTGCCAAACAAAATCCCAAATCTCTCCCCCCCTCATGTGAGACGGCCCTGAACCCCGTACTGACGGTGGCAAGGGTAATCTTTGGAATATAACACATAAACAGATAATAGCAGAACAGAAATAAATAAATACACCAGATAATGAACAATAGAATATACTGGATAAACGTAATCATCAGAGTTACACAGTATACAGGATCATACTTAGTACAAATACAGTTCAACTATAAATATATGTCTACAGCGGAAAACAAACGTAATGTACAATAGGAGCTGAACAGCATAAAAAGAGATAAATGATAGAATCCATCTTCAGTTCCAGCTATCCGGATAAAGCCTGCTAAACCTGAATACAAGGCTGCCCGTGTTGAAAAAGGGGCACCCGAGTTTGAAAGTGAAACAAACTACGAGTCAATCATGGGACTGGTATGAGAAATCTACTCAACACATTTATAATATGGCTAATCACAGGACCTCGCCACTTTCGTGGAACGGGTTTACTCCATTGGATTGCCAGTGCTTTAAAACAAATCATTCTTTTAAACATCGCAATGCTTTTTATAAAAATGAAGCCATTATAAGACTCAGTTCCCATCACACAATGCAACACAAACCAGAGGATAGAGTTTTTACCTTATAACGGCCAAAATATGCTTGATACGAATAAAACAAAGGCATTTGATATTATTACTAGTGTTTATATGTTTTGAAAACAATTTCAAATCATAACTATCAATCATAGACGACATTAATGCCCCATACCACTATGTCTCCATATATAGGTATACAATCTAAATCGCACAGTCACGTATTTGGAAATTGGATTTCCGTCATGAACCAAGGCAAAATATAGTCCTTACCGAATTCGAGACTGCCTAGCCCGAGTCTCAGGATCAGAATGCATCGACCCTTGGATCGTCAGGGCCGGTCCACATGGAGTGGATTAAAATGCCTGAACACTACGTTTCCCCGCCCTTTGGGGCGTAAGCGAGCCAACAAATGACTCCATCGAACCCGGATCGTCCAATCAATCCGAGGCGCCTCGCAACAGCAACAACCACATAAGTCAAACTCGTCAGGGCGTGTAAAACCACTGATGCCACTTCTAGCTAGGAGGAAACGCAGGCCCTCCCTGAGGTCCTTTCTCCCGTTTCTGGTTCATACCGGGGTGTGAGGTTCGCGATTTCACGTTATACACAAAGCTACGCCACGTGGGCGGTGCTTTGATCATCACCACAAGACTTTGCTTTTCAACAGAAGCCCTGATCACTGCATCTTAGCATGCCACACAGGAAATTCATACCGTGCAACTGATGGCTATCAATCACACAGAATAAATTCCAATGTCAGACACACTTTCCATTTGCAAGTCCGTTCTGGGTCTGAACGAAACAGGAGGCACTAAATACCTCGCAAACCCATCGATCACCACGTACATCTAGACGATCACCACTCATTATCCATATTTCCGGATGCCTCCCAATCAGGACCTCGGTTACCATCCAAACGAGGTGAAGATCTCCGGTCTTCGACCATCGTCTTCATCTTCGATTTCTTATCGTCGATTCAGTTATTCAGAATGGGATGAACCCGGTCTTTCTAAGCAACTCGCGTATATAATAAACAATTGCAACACTAACATACACACGCATCATTTCAATTCATTAGTCACTAACCGTCAATCAGTAAGAGAACGGTTTCTCGAATATAAACCCCGAAGGCCGAAACCAACATCAGATCAATACCTAAGAAACCATTTGACTTATCCAACCTTCAGTTAATTTCTAAATTTCACATCCATATCATTTATAATATTTTATAACGATTTATCGCTATTTTTATTTATTTTAAAATAGCCAATATATTCAGAACGACGCTTCGGGCCATAACGCGGCCGTGGCGCTGTTTTTCTTCAGATTTGATTTACACATATTTGAAAATCTAACCGTTGGATCTTCACAAAATTTACTTCATTAGAAAGATCTTTTCAAAACGAATACAATGGTTCCAGTTTCGGGAAATTCCGACGGTCGGATCTCCCGGTGTAATCGTTTGAAGTTTCGATTTCAAAATACGAACTACAACGTCGTTATTCGATTAAATATAATTATATATATATATATATATATATATAAATATAATTGATTCTGGCGTTGTTTTTCTTCAGATTTGAATTAAACATTCCAGACAATCCAACCGTTGGATTTTTACAAAGTTGGTGTCGTTGGAAAGATATTTCCAAAGCGAACCCAACGGTTGCGATTTCAGGAAAATCCGATGGTCGGATCTCCCGTACAACTCGTTTGAAATCACGGTTTCAAAATACGAACTGCAGCGTCGTTATTCGATATATTTTAATTCTATTTATATATATATATATACATCGATTCTTCGATTTGAAAACTATATTCTTTTCATACATTTGATAAAAATGATATTTTTATCTAACTGTCTTCTATTTCAACATTTCACTATTTTTAATAATTCATGTGTATAATAAAAATGTGATTTTTATTGTAAAACAATTCATTTCAAAACTCTATTATTTTATATAGTTCATATAGGTAATAAAAATAGGATTTTTATTATAAAACAATTTCTTTCAAAACGAGATTATTTTGTATAGTTCATATAGATGATAAAAATGTGATTTTTATTATAAAACAATTTATTTCAAAATATGAATACCATTCAACACATGAATTTCAATTCAACGAATGAATATCGATTCAACACATGAAGATTTTCTATAGCTTACATATATATAAATAAAAATGTGATTTTTATATTTAAAACACGAACACCATTCAATACATGAATTTCTAATCAACGAATGAATTTCAATTCAACACATGAAGGTTTTCTATTCAGCGAATAAATATAGTTTCAACAAATGAAAATAATTCAAACACATGAATATTATTCAAAATTTCGGTAGCATAACGGCAGGGTAGTTAAAAACGGGACCGTCCCTAGTACGGCTCCTCGCTCTACCTTAAAACCTCGCGGTTTTTGACAATGGGGATCATGCATCTAGTTCGCACGCAGGCGGCATGTATATATTTATTTCATTTCCACAAACTAATCCTATGTGGTTTCAACCAAATATTTCTCAACCACAAATGGGTATTTTTCAACCACAATCAATCAATATCAACCACAAACAATCCCAATCAACCATTCGCTATCAATCAATTTTCACACCAATCACAACCAATAAATATCGTCTATGGTTTGTGGACGAGGAGCGTATATATATATATATATATATATATATATCAATTCACTTCTATTTCAACACATATATAATTTTTACAACGCATATACAACTTATACATCGAACGTACAACTTATACAACGCTTATACATGAGGTGTACAACGCTTATATAACTCATACATCGACTATATAATTTATACATCGTCGTTTTCCATCGTTTATAAATTAGAAATCTCACATTGGGTTCCACTCCACCAAAAATAGCAGAAGGCTCAGAAAAATATGCGGTCTATTCTAGAAGGTAGAAGACGTCCACACGAGTCCACTGTCTCTTGTTTCACTGAATTTCGTCAACACAGCAAAAAGATATGATTTTTCAAAGTTTGCAATGGTTTAAAGGTGCTAAAACAGTTGAAAATAAAACAAGCCGTACCTCAGCTGAAAGGTTCAAAACTAGGTTTGCAATTTTTGATCAAACCGTGAATCGATAGGAGGATCGACCGGTGCAGCGACGAAGAGGGGGGAGACGCGCACCTGCGCGTGGTAGTGGGGGCCCACTCGGTGGTGACAGGCGGTGGCGGCGACGAATTGAAGTCGCCGACTTCCGGGAGGTGGTTCTCTCTCCACAGGCCACGAAAAATTCCAAACTTTATATGGATTTGAAGATCTCGAGAAGATCTTCAAAATGTTCAATTGTGGCACAAGCTAATTCGGCGTGGATTGATCGGAAAATGAGGGGTAAGGTTTTGAGCGGTTTCCGCCTTCGATCGGGGAGAGAGAAAAAAGGATTTTTCTTTTTTTTTTAAAAAAAAATTATGATTGGCCGGTGGGTTTTAAAGGGGTTTTCTGACACGACCACCAATTTAAACCCAACGACTGTCGTCCCTAGCGTTTTACCCCCATTCCGAACACAATGGAATATGTTTCATAGGCCCATTTAACTGTTTCAGTCAGTTTCCATTCAATTTATAATATATAACATCCAATATTCGATTTGAACGTACATTTCAATTTGCCAGGGCCACAAAATGATTCGAAAAATTCTAGAAAAATAAATCTAGCTATGCTTTGATGATACGGTCCCAAAAAAACTAGTTTCGTCGAATTCTGAGACCGTTTGCAAAAAAGGCCCATTTCTGGTCGATCCAATTTAACTATAATTGATCAAAACACGTTTTCCTTTGCCACGCTCACATACTAGCTTCAAAAATTATGAAATTTGAAACCTAGCAATAACTTCACATCCTGGATCCAACAAAAGTGGTTTCGTTGAATTCCGAGGTCGTATGCAAAATGGCCAATTTCACGGGCTATATAAATTCCATAGCGACCTTTCTGAAAATTCATTTGGCCATAACTTTTGGTTTCCGCTATGAAAATTTGATTTTTCAGATTCGTTAGAAAGGTATTCACTAACAGATTTAAATATTTTTGGTTTCACTCAAATCCGTTTTGTTTTGCACCCGGTACAGTCCGACAAAGTTTGAATCCAATTTTTGAAACTACAGCGCCATTTAAGGCCTTGTTTATAATTATAATTAATTATATTCGTTTTCAAACGTCGATTCAAACTCACTTTTCATTTCTATTATTTAAAATATTTATTTTAAATATTTAAAATCCATTATTTTAGCCAATTTAAAAATTTTAAATTGGTTCAGATTTTCTGGGTCGTTACATCATGCAGAATTAAACCCAATTTCTAGACGAAAACTTGTGAGCTACATGTGAGTTACAGACTGTATGAGTTTGAGGTGTTCTTGCTTCTCCAATCGTTCAATCTCTGGGCTCCATTTGCCGTCGTTTCATTGCAGATTCCGGCTCCAGGCGGCGTTCAAGCTGGATGAGAAGGGGTAGCGCGGGAAGCTGTCGAAGCGGACTTCGAGGTGGCACGGTTGGATCGGGTCCAAGGCCATCGTACGGCGTGCGAAGTCCAACCCTAAGAGTGCAGGTTTCTTCGAAGAGGGATATCGGCTGTTATGGGGAAGACAAAGAGGAAAGGGTAACGTTTTTTTCCCGTTGTTATAAACGTTGTTAATTAATTTAAATTAGTTATATATTTAAACTATCCAATGATTTTTATTATAAATAGTACTAATTTAAAATAAAAATAGAATTATATATATATATGTATATAACTTTGTAAAAGAAAAATAGAATTATATACATATATAACTTTATAACATAAAAACATGTTTTTTAAGTATAAATAACATCGAATAAAAATGAGATTTTTATTTAAATGACGTTTTAAAAATGCAATTTTTATAAAAATGTTTTTGTTTTAAAAATAAAAATGTCTTTGTTTTTGAAAATATAAAAAGGTATTGTTTTTAAAATATAAGTATCTTTGATTTAAAAAGAATTTGTAGTTAAAAATAGAAGTAACATTATTTTGTAAATAAAGTCAGCATTGTTTTAAAGGGGAAAATATACATTGTTTTGAATATATATATATATATATATATAACAATCTTTTTGAAAATGAAGATAGCATTGATTTTAAAATAAAATTTGCATTGCCTTAAAATTAAAATTAACGTTGTTTTTAAAATATATATAATAGCCAGATAAAAATATGATTTTTATATTACAGAAAGAATAAAAATATGATTTTTAATATATAGAACATCATATTAAAAATGTGATTTTTAATATGAACAGTGTGAAAAGGATGGCGTAGGAATTTCGGGCAAATCAAATCGATCATAAATTCAGAATAGAATGGTAGAGTGAAACCCAGCGGTGAGAACTCCTCACTTTAATTTTTATTTCTAGTTTGAAATATATACTAGGATGCATACGGTGTTTAGTAGCACCTGACACCCGTCGTCCACAGACCATGGACGACTTGTATGCTTTTTTGTTTGATTTTGATGTGTAGTTGATTGTGTGATGTGAAATGAAATAAAATATTTATATAGTTGAAAATATTTTATAGTTAAAAATATAATTTTTAACGTGTATATAAGATAAATATTTATAAACAAATCGGCCGATTTGTTTATATACACTAATTTGATGGATATTGATTGGGACGATAAATTTTACACATTGCCCAACTATACAAATAAAATCTGTGTTTGTTGATTTGAAACCCCACACGGGTATTGGGATGAGATTTGACGTACACTAATCCCGATTGTTTAGTTGTATGTCAATCGATGGATTGACAGACTGTGTAAGCGTTAATTATTTATATTTAATGCTTATACAGTTGTGTGGAGCACTCTGGATGATGGTTGATTATTTATCGTTGTTATTTTATACATGTGTTGTAGAAAATCCATATAATCAACATTATATGGTAATTGATTGGGCCTCATTCCAGTTTTGAAATAGAATATTTGAATAGAAATATTTGAAATAGAAATATTTGAAATAGAAATAATTGAAATAGAATATTTGAATAGAAATATTTGAATAGAATATTTGAATAGAAATATTTGAAATAGAATATTTGAAAATAGAAATATATGAAGCCATGTTGATTAGATTGACGCCATTTTGACGTGAACGACATTTATATCGATTTTATTCATTTTTCAATGAATATTGAAAGTGATTTTGAAATTCGAATTAAATTGAATAGATTTGAAATTCGAATTAAACTGAATAGATTTGAAATTTGAATTGAATTGAAATTCGAGTTAAATTGAAATGAATTGAAATTCGAATTAAATTGAAATGAATCGAAATTCGAATTAAATTGAAATTGAATTGAAATCGATTTGAAATGAAATTAAAACGAATTTATATTGAAAAATTCAATCTTGATTTGAATTTGAAAAGGAAGTTGAAATCGGTTTGAAAATGAATTTAAAACGATTTATAAAATACGTTTTGAAAGTAAATCGACGAAGTATATATTATATATATAATATAATGGCCTGGATAGAACTCGCCGCACCACGGTAGTTCGCGAATTTCGACCATTGACTTCGAACGGATATTACGGGAGATTCGACCGTCGGATTCTCCTAAAATCAGAACCGTTGGGTTCGTATCGAAAAGAGCTTTCTAACAGATATCAGAAATTAGGAATCTAATGGTTGGATTTGGAATTATGTCCAAATCCAATTTAGAAAAGGTCGCTGTAAGTGCAGTTCGATGACCGTTGATGGGAATCGACTGTACGGGCCTTGATAAAATTATTAAAAATAGTAATAATTTGTGTAAAATCATAAGAAATGATTTGGGAAGAATTGGGATGAAAAACTCCATATTTGAAAAGATAAAAGTAGTTTTTTATCGAAATGAACTAGTTTTGAACTAGAACAATAATTTGTTTATTTTTAAAAATAGATAAATTTGATTTGAAATGGTTTTGATAATAACCAGACTTTCCAATAATTGAATTGGAATGGATTTGAATCGAAATCTTCTTTGGAATATTTCGATGTTGGATTTCAGGATTATACAGATATTGTTATGGAAATTTGAAAGATATATTTATATCATTATTTCCAATATGATATTTGTCGGTCGTAGAATTTGATGTTTAGTATAAGCCGATATATTTTCTATTCAGAGCCTTGTATTTAATATCAAATGGGATTTGGGTTTGTCGTGAATGGTGTCTTCATTAACACTATTCTTAACCCCAGTTGAGAAAAGATTAAATCTTTTTATTTGGATTTAATGAAGTATACTAATTAAACAATATTTAATTGGAATTGAATTGAAATTGATTTTTGGGTTTATCGTGAACGGTATTTTAAATAACATTTGTTCTTTAACCCGATAATTAATGGAATGTGATTTGGGTTGTCGTGAACGGTATCTTCAATAATACTGTTCTTAGACCCAAAGGAGTTAAGAAAATCAGAAACTAACTGGAGATTAGTTAAGTTGAATGGTTTCTGGGGTATTGATCTGATGTTTGTTTCGGCCTTCGGGGTTAATACTTAGGGAATTGCTCACTTGCTAATTTGCGGTTAGGGACTGTTTGAAATGCGATGTGATTTTGGGGTTTATCATGAACCGTGTTTTAAATGACACTGATTCTTTAACCCAGTCAAAGATTAAAACTAAGTGGAGTTTTAATGAATCTTTAATTAGATTGAAAAGATCGAGAATGGAGTATCACCAGTTTTACTCCAGACGGTAGTTAAATCTTTAATTAGATTTGAACGTGAAATGGTAATTGAATTTACCGATAACACCGTGGTGTTAGATATGAAGTATGACCAGTTTTACTTCATGGGATAAATATGTTGGGATTGGGAAATGAAATAAATAATTAGTTCGGTGTGGTTCGCTAATCCCGACTAGTTTGAAGTGATATTCAAAGGAAGATTAAAGAATAAATTTAAAAGAATTTATCTTTGATAAAATTAATGGGAACCTTTCCCTAAGAATGTGAAATTTAGAAACTAACTGTAGGTTGGCTAAGATGAATGGTTTCCTGGGTATTGATCTGATGTTGGTTTCGGCCTTCGGGGTTAATATTTGGGTAATTGTTCTCTTACTAATTTACGGTTAGTGACTGATGAATTGGAATGAGGCGTATGTTGTGTTTGTGTAACAATTGTTTATTATATACGCGAGTTATTCAGAAAGACCGGGTTTATCCCATTCTGAATAACTGATTCGATGATTAGTCGAAGATGAAGATGGTGGTTGAAGACCGGAGGTCTTCACGTCGTTTGGATAATTACTGATGATCTTGATTGGGCCGTACACCCAGGAGGAGGGAATCAGTTGGTGATCGTCCTGATGTACTTGGAGATCGATGGATATGCGAGGTACAAGGTGCCTCCGGTTTCGTTCAGACCCAGAACGGACTTGTAAATGGACTGTGTGCCTGACATTGGGTATCATTCCGTGTGATTGATGGATATCGGTTGCATGGAGTGGTTTGCCTGTGTGACATGCTAAGATGCAAATGATCAAGGCTTTTGTTGAAAAGCAAAGTCTTGTGGTTGATGATCAAAGCACGGCCTTTGTGGCGTAGCTTTGTGTAGTGTTGATTCGCGAGCGTCACACCCCGGTTGTGAACCAGAAATGGGAGAGGACATCAAGGAGGGCATGTGTTTCCTTCTAGCTAGAAGTGGCGTCAGTGGTTTTACATGCCCTGACGAGTTTGACTTATGTGGTTGTTGCTGTTATGAGGCGCCTCGGATATATCGGTGACTATGTGAAGCCGATGGAGTCATTCGTTGGCTCATTGACACCCCAAAGGGTGGGGAAACGCAGTGTTCAGGCATAATAATCCACATCGGTGGACCGGCCCTGATGATCCATAGGTCACTCGAGCTCTGACCTGAGACACGGGCTAGAGCGTCTCGAATCGGTAGAGGACTATCTTTTGCCTCGGTTCACAGATGGAAATCCAACTTCCAAATACGTGACATTTGCGGTTTTGATTGCAGAGCCTAGTATGGCGGCATGATATATGGTACCCATGCCGTCTATGGTTGATATTTATGATTGTATATAAAATCGGAAATTAACTGGAAACGAGCTAAGGTGGGTGGTTTCCTGGGTATTGGTCTGATGTTGGTTTCGACCTTCGGGGTTAATACTTAGGGGATCATTCTCTAACTAATTTACGGTTGGAGTCTGATTAAAAATTAAAACATGAAATTTAGCGTGTCGAGCATTCTTTGGCTACTATAAGGTAAAAACCCTATCCTCCGGCTTGCGTTGCATTATGTGATGGGACCTGGGTCTTATAATAGCTTCATTGTTCTTTATTTAGCATTGCGCTATTTGTTTTATGCACTGGTGTTCTTGGGGGGAAACCCGTTCCGTGTTATACGGCGTGGTCCCTTGATTTACCTAACTTTAAAATAAAGATAAATAACTGTTTTAGTTCTCACACCGGTCACATGACTGATCTGGAGTTTATTGTTTTGACCTAAACTCTGGGTGCCCTTATTTTGACATGGGCCGCTAGTAGTTTTGTTTTTGCAGATTTATATTCACAGGATCCTGGTTTACAACTAGAATGATATCTGGAAAGCTCTGTATCTGTATATCACCTTCAGTTGTGTATTGTATTGTTTTTCCGCTGCAGTAATGTATTTAAATGTAATTTAAATCTCTGATATTTTCTATATAATATTTATTCATACTCTGCATATTCTTGTATTCTGATGGAATTGTTGTAATTAACAATGAAATGTTCTTCTGTCTGCGTTCTGATTCGTCTTGTCCTCAAAGTAATTCATTCTTTCTCTTCTCTTCGGAGACCGGGGAAGTTTGGGTCGCTTCAATGGATATCAATCACATGGAGTGAATTGCCTGTATGGCATGCCTAAGTGGCAAATGATCACGACATTTGTTGAAAAGCAGAGTCTTGTGGTTGATGATCAAAGCACCGCCTGTGTGGCATAGCTTTGTATAAAGTTAATTTGCGATCTACACGCCCCGGTTGTGGACCAGAAATGGAAGACGACATCAGGGAGGGCACGCGTTTCCTTCTAGCTAGGTTGGTGTCAGTGACCTACTAGCCCTGACATTTATATTATTTTCACCTATGTGGTTGTTGGATTGCGAGGCGTCTCGGATATATCAGTGACCATGTGGAGCCGATGGAGTCATTTGGCTCATTGACGCCCTAAAGGGCGGGGAAACGCAGTGTTCAGGCATTTTAATCCACATCGGTGGACCGGCCCTGATGATCCAAGGGTCACTCGAGTTCTGATCCTGAGACACGGGCTAAAGCTCTTGAATCGGTGAGGACTATCTTTTGCCTTGGTTCACAGATGGAAATCCAACTTCCAATACGTGACTTTGCGATTTTGATTGTAGAACCTATATATGGCGACATAGTGGTATGGGGCACTTATGTCGTCTATGATTGATACTTATGATTGAAATTGTTTTGACACTGTACACTTATAGTAATAATAAAACATGAATTTTCTCGTACCAAGCATTCTTGGCTATTATAAGGTAAAAACCCTATCCTCCCGCTTGTGTTGCATTGTGTGATGGGACCTGGCTATTATAAGGTAAAAACCCTATCCTCCGGTTTTTAATGCGGACATGTTTATATAATTTAAACATGAACATTTTCCTTATTTCCTTCTTTACATTAAAAATGAAAATTTTAATGTAAAGATGTTTGTATTTCTAAAACATGCTCACTTTTATATTCCACTTCATTACATTAAAAATAGGATTTTAAATGTAAAACATGTTTTTATTTTAAAACATGTACATTTTCTAATTTCATTTCTTACCTTAGAAATGAGGTTTCTAAGGTTGACATGTTTTTATAATTTAAAACATGACATTTTTATGTCTCATTCATTACATTAACAATGAGGTTTATATTCCATAAAATGTGAACTTTTTATATTACATAAAAATGTAAACTTTTTATACTACATCAAAATGTAGACCTTTTTCTATTCTTTTATTACACTGAAAAATGTAATCCTTTATTCAATCTTTAATTACACAGAAAATGTAATTTTTCCTTTATTCTTTAATTACATAGAGAATGTAATTTTAAAATCTATTTCTTTTATTTGTATCCCAAAATGTAAACAAAGGTGTCACTTTTTAATCTATTCATTTATTTACATCTAAAATGCAAATAAATAAAAATATTAATTTTTATTCTAATCCTTTATTTACATCTAAAATGTGAATAAAGATGTAATTTCAAAGTAATTCTTTTTATCTACATCTAAAATGTAAATAAAAATATACTTTTTAATTCTATGTTTATATTCTTTTTAATGAACAAAAATGTATATCTTTGTTTCTACCTTTTTAGTTGACAAAAATGTTTATTTTTGTTTAAACCCTTTTAAATGAAGAAAAATGTCTATTTCTGTTTAATGAACAAAATGCTTCATTCTTTTTAATGGAAAAGAAGAATGTCTCTTTCTTTTTAATGAAAAAAATGTATACTTTCTTTTTAATCATTTTAAGTGCAAAAAAAAAATGTCTCCTTCTTTTCAATGACCAAAAATGCATCTTTTTGTTCAATTATTTTTAATGAACCAAAAATGTCTATTTTGGTTAAATCCTTTCTAATGATTCTATTGTCTATTTTTTCTCTACTCTTTCCTAATGATTCATATTACAATAGAAATATAGTTTTTATTGTCTACTCTTTTCTAATGATACCAATTCTAACCAAAATGTGATTTTTATCCTAATGCAATCCCTTTAACAAAATGTGCTTTTATCCTAATGCACCATTTTTACAACAAAATGTGACATTTTTATTTTCTAACCATTTTTATCTAATATAAGGGAAAATGACCTTTTTATGATAAACATGTTTAGCATGTTTTTATTTCTAATCTAAGACTAAAAATAACTTTGTAATGTTAAACATGTTCTCAACATGAAATCCTTTTATTTCTAATGTGATATTTTCTAGCAAAATGTTCTTTTTATTCTAGTGTACATTTTCTAGCAAAATGCTCTTTTTATTCGAGTGTACATTTTCTAGCAAAATGTTCTTTTTATTCTAGTGTACATTTTCTAGCAAAATGTTATCTTTATACTAACATATATTTTCCAACCCAAACTTGACATATTTAGATTAACATATGTTTTCTGACAAAAATGATCTATTTATACTAACATGTAATTTCTTATGTATCCCCAAGCCAAATAAAAGAATATTTTATTTGAATACAAATTTCTATGTATTCTATATAACAAATAAAAGAATGATTTATTTGTTTACAATTTCTAATTTAACTTAACTAATAAAAATGATTTCTATATTTAAATAAAGATAATATTTTTATAATATAAACAAACTAATACTAATGGATCTAAATAAAATGAAATCTTTATTATAAAAATAAATCAGTGTTCATAGATATGAATAAATGAACATAGATCTAAATAAGGGGAGGACAATTCCATGTTCATGTATTAGAATAAAAGAAGAACTCTATTATAAACTAAATCAATTTAGATCTAAAATAAAAATATTCCAGATCTAAATCTAACCAAAACATACATCACAATCCTCAAAATCAACAAGCAACACATACAATATTATACCTCGTAGATCTGAATTAATTAACGTACATACATGGAATTTAAATGACGAGCGATAATTAAATTTTATCTATTTTATTTAAATATAGAAATCTCACCATGCTTTTTAATTCCATATAGATCAGATCTGAATTTTTCCCCAATTCTTATTTGCTCCATTTCAGATCTGGTTTGTTCCTAATTGTTCAGAATTCCGATACGATCCCAACGCAACTGACCGCACTTCAAACTGAGTTCATATGGAAAAGTTTTACAAGTTTAAACATTTAAATTATGTAAAATATTTAAATAAAACAAACAATTCTCCTCCTACCAGAATTTGCCACGTCACCCCCTCCAAATCCCCTTTCTTCCAGGAACACGAAACCCAAATTGAGAATATGAACCACCGAACACACTGACCCCGAGACCGCCAACACCCGATCAATCGTCACTACTTCATGCGCCTACCCAAGCTCCATCTCCATCCCCAAGGACATCAAACTCGGCGGCCTATATGCCTCTAAATCCGTGGCCAAAGTTACTGTAACACCCCACCTCTGCCAGGGTGGCTCTTGCAAGCGACTCTGACTTTGGTGGGGCGTTTTAAAACGAGGTAAACAAACATAATGATATATCAAGGCAGAACAAGAGCATGTGTATATATATATATATGTAACCAGAGTAAATAACATGGATAAAACAGCGGAAGATTTTCAAACTATTTCAAATCAAGTCTTAGTACAACATCATGTCAATTTTCCAAATAAAATCAGTCTAGTACATAAACAACATTATCTGAAAACTAAAAACATAAGTGGCTATCCCCAAAGCGGAAAAACCATAGCGAGCTCAAGTCCAAAGCATACATGAGCTATCCAAGAAAGCGGGTAGGATCCAAGCTAAGCTCCTGTATTCCCTCCCTGAGAACCTGGGGGGGAACGGAAGAAAAGAGGCGAAAGAAAACAGGTCAGTCAAAAAGACTGAGTAAGCCCTACTACAATCAATGTAAACTGACAAAGTTAACTAACATGAGCAGCAGGTATGAACATAAGGATAACAACATGATGATTAACTATCAAGGTAGATACAGGTGCCATCGCATAATCAAGATTTAAAGTTTTGCACCACGGGTGTACTAGCAAACTAACATAACAGGTATTGATCCCTCAGCCCAAACTTTGGCCCAATAACATGAGGTGACCTTAATACAAGGTCCAGCACAACGGTCTAGTCGATCGGCTCCCTATAAACCTAACACGTCAAGTGTTGGTGTCCATACGACCCACATATGGTTGTAGTCAGACTGTGCTGGGTCCACCTTCGGGTGTATCAAGCCCTCGGGTGTCAACCCCAGACACTGAAGCAATAATGCACAGTCTAAACCTACTGGTACCCGTGCCTCGAGTTTGTCCAATACCGGACTACGTGCACGTCCGTAACCCGCCTGGACCCACACCGCTGTACCACTCGGCCATCGCTTTGGTCGCTTACATCAGTCCAGTAATCGTGCCCCGCCCTAGCCTAGCCTCTAGGGTTGTGATGATACCAAACTGGGATTACTGCTGGAACAGACCACGTTGCTAGGGTTTCCTAAGAGGGTTAGGTGCGATTTAACCCTTCACTAATCATGGATTAAATTGGTTAAGTGTAACCGACAGTTCACCACTTAACCCCATTTCAATCCCTCGAACCCCCAAATGGATTAAATTGGTTAAGTGTAACCAACAGTTCACAACTTAACCCCATTTCAATCCCTCGAACCCCCAAATGGATTAAATTGGTTAAGTGTAACCAATAGTTCACAACTTAACCCCATTTCAATCCCTCGAATTCCCAAATTGGTTAAGTATTAGTGGGCCATGACTTAACCCTAATCATGAGGCATTAACTTAATTGTACCTTAACCTCTCACATTAGACTTTGTTGCGGTTACTAGTTAAGCCGGTCGGGTCCGGGTAGCTTTACACCACAACTTGGTCTAACCTCGGGTCCCAGGTACACATGACCAACTTCTCACATTGGGTCCTATTGTTTGTAGCAACTAGTTAAGCCGGTCGGTTCCGGGTAGGTTTACGCTACAAACTCAACCCAACCTCGAGTTGGCCACACTTATGTTTTCTAAGTGTCATGTCCACCATGTTTCCAAAAGACATTTCAAGTTTAACAAATAATTGGGTAGACCTAACTTAATAGGTAAATTCCCAAGGGGTAGACCTAACTTAATAGGTAAATTCCCAAGTTCATGTTTTTATGTCTTTTAAGTTTACCCAACCCCAAACGCAATCCCATCGCTTACATATCGCAATAGCGCATAAAGGATAGAAAGAGGGAACTTGGCTTAATCATGACATAAAAGTGTTAGAGCCACAAGTTCAACATGGTGGCATATGAAAGATTCATGTGTTCATACACTTGCATATTGCATTTTTAGGCCCAAAAGCATGCATAACATGTTAACATGAACCACATGACCATCCCAAACTTGCATAATCATGCTTGTATACCATATGACAACTTTGCACATCAAACTTGCATAATAAAACTTGCATAACATATGTCAATTTGCATATCATACTTGCATAAACAAACTTGCATAACTTGTGGCAACTTGCATATCATACTTGCATAAACAAACTTGCATAACTTATGGCAACTTGCATATCATACTTGCATAAACAAACTTGCATAAACAAACTTGCACAACATATGACACTTGCATATCATACTTGCATATATAAACTTGCATAACAAACTTGCACAACACATGGCACTTTGCATATCATACTTGCATATATAAACTTGCATAACAACCTTGCACAACACATGGCACTTTGCATATCATACTTGCATATATAAACTTGCATAACAACCTTGCACAACACATGGCGCTTTGCATATCATACTTGCATATATAAACTTGCATAAACAAACTTGCATACTTGCATATCATGCATTTAACTTCAAAGTTCAAGTATGAGAGGAATAGAGCTTACAATGCTTATGCGGACTCAATTGAGTATAGCAAATGTAAGAAACCCCTTATGCACAAATTAAAACCCCAAAAAATGCAAGCAAACTTGATCAAGACTCCTCCTTTATGATGACAATAGAGAAACAAGACTTTAATGCAAGCTAAAGAGGATCATACAAGTCTAAATACACTTGTATGCATGGAAATCTCTTAGAGATTTGCTTAGGAGTTGTATGAAGAGAGTGGAGGCCATGAGAGGTTGGATTTTGACATAGTTTAGTTGCTAGATTGAATAATGAGTGATTTAGGGTAGGTTAGGGTCTTATTTATAGATTAGGTTAGTGATTTAGACCATAGGATTAACCCTAGGTTGAAATAGGTCCATCAGATCTCGGAATCCTCTAGAACCAAGCCCCCCAATCAAACCCAAATCAGAAATGGTGCGCCAGGCAATACTGCCCGGCCACCCCCTGTCGACAGGGCTGTCGACACCCTGGGGACCCTGTCGACAGGCCTGTCGACATGCGGGTCCTGGGCGGGAATTTTCCCGCCTGCGCCAGTTTGCCCTAACCCTTGTTTTTAATTTTAAAATTTAAATCTGTTTTTACTTAGGAATTTTCTGCAAACTTCAATGGGCCTTAACTGGGTCATACGGACTCCGATTTTCGAAAACTCGGACTCTATTTCGCGTATTTTTCCGAGACGAACGTAATGGCATAGCCCGTTTCCCTTGATTCCCATTTTATAATTTAATTCTGCCTCGATTTATGTTATAACAGGTTATTAAAAATACGGGTTGTTACATTCTCCCCTCCTTAAAGGATTTCGTCCCCGAAATCTTCAAGTTAGGAGGAACGTATCCTACCATCCAATCATCCATCTACTCAAAGCATCATCCACGAGCAATCATTGTCCTTACAAGATTCTAAATGCTGGATGAACATATGCAGAGGTGTGTGTATATGTACTTATCTAATGCAAATATCATCAATGCGAATTATGTTAGTGAAATGAATCCATATGTATGCAATTCCTAACATAATGTATATCATCTATATGTGTGCACATAACATACACCCATATGCAACATCCATGTGATAACACACAATTTCCATCCATGAATAAGCATAAACACTCATGCATATGCAATATGAGGAGTGTGCGAGCCGATCTAGTGCCTAATCGTGTATAATGCATCCACGAGCAACCACTTGCAACCATCAAACATAACATGTTTCAAACACATGTTTCATCCAAAGGGTCTCTACCTAAGGATCTCATGACAAGATAAACACGATAAACTAGATAAGCATGGACAGAGAGATATGCTTAGAAGATAAGCAAGATAAACTCCTTTTTGGATTACAAGAAATCCATTCAAACTCTGACATATAGTACTAACCGATGAGTCATAACCCGCTTATGGAGTTTACAACGGAAATAAGATCGAGAATGGGACCGAGAGGATATATACAAAAGATAACTTGCAAGCAAGCTCCACAGGAAAACAAGGATCAAGGATGCACTCTTAAAAAGAGATATGATGCGCGTGTCTAGTCTTCACTCTTCTTAGTCACGTTTCCTTGAGCTTAACTCCACTGTGCTTTGACCGTCTTTTTTTTCATGATTTCTTGGCTTCCTAACTCCTATTTCCCAAATCGAGTTGGGACTCGTCGCCTCTCGTCTTCCTTTTCCACTTATTCTTCTTTCTGTATACTTGGGTTAAACATAACTGTAACCTCATGATTTCATGCAAGCTCTCCAAAATTCACTAGTGAATCCCGGATCTCGTCTACTTACTATAAAGTATTCCACGCAGCAGAACTTTTCTTGAAAATACCAATCCCCGTTGCCAATTGCCCTATAAACGTGATTTTCTATAACTCAGGCTTAATCGAAATGAACCATCCGCCTATAGGCCATACCTAGATTCAGTTGCCTACCCATGGCTTCCTGTAGGCTCTTTCAGAACTGGCCAACTTCTTGAGGGTAAACCGTTGCTAATCATGACGTAGTCCTCTTGCTCTTCACCGGACTGAAATGAGCACTCTTCGTGAGTCTACCTATTATGACCCACATACCCGTATTCCCTTTCTTTGATCTAGGTAGTCCATCCACATAATCTATCGAGATGTTTTCACACTTCCCTTGTGGAACCTCCAATGGAGGTAATGGCCCACTGGGCTTCTATGACTTGGCCTTAACCTGGTGGCACAACATGCATCCTGAAACCAACTCGGCCACCTCCTCGAGTGATGCGCATCTTCAAGAACCTTCTTTACCAAGCCTTTCACTCGAGGAACACATAATCTCTCATCGCGCCTTAGTCATCCCTTGTCATCTATAATATATCTAGCGAGGTGACTTAACATCTTGCCTCGAATCGACTGGTCCATGTTCTTGACCAACTGCGGGTCTTCTTCTTGTAAAACCCCCTTCTTGATCCAGAAGAGTAAGTCTAAGCTCAGGGAATGCTAACTAACTAGCCAAACGGAGAAAGCTTCTTACTTCAATTGCCCTCCTCAGAGTTTTCCGGTCTTAAACCGCAACCACTTTAGCGGAATCCACCGCTAAGCCTTACTTAGGAACTATGTGCCCAAGAAATCCAACTCCTTTCCTCCAAAGTGACATTTGGAGAACTTGACCTTCAACTGGTGGCTCTAAGTGTATCCATCACCTCCTTGAGATGTCTAACATACTCTTCCTCGTTCTTTTAAGGAGATCAGAATATCGTCTACGACGACCACGACAAACTTGTTTAAGGACTCCCTACCCATCAAGTTCACGTAATATGCGGGTGCATTAGTCAAACCAAGTAGCATGACTAGCCATTCTAAAATCCGTCTAGAGTCCTAAACGCAGTCTTGTCAATCCCATCCTCAGCCATCCTATGCTGATGGAATCCGGTAGCTAGATCAAAAGAAAACAGATACCCCTACAAGCTGATCAAACAAATTATCGATCCTTGGTAACGGTTATCTATTCTCCTCACGATAATCAACACATAAGCGAAGCAAACTGTCCACGTCAGTAATGAATACTACTGGAGCACCCTACTCGAAAGTGCTTCGTCTCAGGAAGTTCTTCTCAAGCAACTCCTTGACTTGCTTTCTTAACTCTCATCTCGTGAGGTCATGTGCCTAACCGGCCACGAAACTGGCTTGGTATTACCCACCCAGATAATGCGGAAATCTATCCCACGTCTAGGGGTAACCCCTTTTTACTTCCCCAAGATATCAGGATATTCTCGGACCACCCTCACAGATTGCAAACTATCGATGGACGAGTCGAGGGATTTCAACATAACATGACGGGATCTATAGGGTCACTAGAAATTTCTAGGGTATCACCGAGGCGGATCATGAGCCTCACAACCCTATTCTCAAAAACCAAGAATGGCTCCAAAACAGGACAACCATTCCATGCCCAAAACCAACCCATATCCCCTGAAACCGAGAATATAAACATCCCACGAAAATTCTATACTCAAGATAGAAATTTTCAAATCCACCCAGACCACAGACAATTGGGCGGAACCCCCAATTGGATTTGAAACACATACGGGATCATCAACTAGGCTAGTACTAAGGTGCAAACTATCAACAAGATCAGATGAGATAAAACTATGCGATGCACCAGAATCAAACAAGGTACGAACTAGGAAATCAGAAATATATACAAGGCTTTCAACAGAAATACTACCTCGATCGGGGACTAGAGCAGCATTGAGAGCATGAACTTGCCCTCTCGAAGGTCCAGCACGCTGAGTCTGACCCTGGCCTCGCCCTTGCTTCTTCGGGCAATCCTTACTGAAATGTCCAGTCTCACCGCAGAAAAAGCATTCACCATTATTCCTTTTTCTCTTCCGACAATCCTTACTAAGATGCCCAACTGAACCGCAATAATGGCACTTCCTCTTGTTGTTCTTGCCCTTGTTCTTGTTCTTATTGCCTTGAGTGCTCTGACCGCTTGGATTACCCTGATTTCCTTTCCACTGGGAGTCAGTCTTCTTGGCTTGAGTATCATTCATCTTGATCTCCTCCTTGTCACTCCTACTCTCTTCATTAAGTAGGGCCATATTTACCAAACTCTCAAAAGTTGCCCCCAAGGGTATATGAGTCATGGCCAAATCATGTAATGGCTCGTTTAATCCTAGAGCAAAGTATAGGGCCTTCTTCTGAGCTGTGTTAACTAAGTCTAAACCGACCTGAGCTAGTTGATTAAACTAATCTATGTATTCCCTAATAGTCATGTCCCCTTGCTTCAGTGATAGGAACCTTAGTCCAAACTTCCCTCGAAAGTCTTCCCAAGTCTCAATTGGCCTAGTAACAGTGGTGACCACCCACCAACGTGCAGCTTCTTCCTTTAACAACCACACTGCTAATAAAACATTCCTACGGTCACCTATATTAAAGAAGGTAAAAAGATCTTCGGTTTCTTTCAACCAATTCCTTGCCTCCACATAAGTCTCGGTTCCAAAGAAATTTTTGCCACCCATCGCCTTAAAATCTTGGAAAATCTCTGCGAAGTCAGTCTGAGGATGCTGAGGGGAAGGAGGAAGAGGAGCCTCAACGACAGGAGGAAGAGGAACACCAACTACCGGAGGAGGAGTAATATTTGCGGGGCCGGCTTCAGTCGCCCTAACCTCTAAAAGTCTCCTATACCATACAGGTACGTGTACTCCCCCCGGAATGGCAAAGTTATCGGTCATACTGGAAACGAGGAAAAAGATAGATTCAGAATGGAGAAAAACGAAGGAATTTCGCTAATGGCTACTTGGGGAATAGCCTTTTAAAATAAACTAGACTTTCCTTTGGAAAATACTTTATACTTGATTTTGAAAATAGTTTTTTTCCAAAAAGTTTTCTAAAAACCTTTTTGTTCCTTCTCGTAAACCATATGCTCTGATACCAAATGTAACACCCCACCTCTGCCAGGGTGGCTCTTGCAAGCGACTCTGACTTTGGTGGGGCGTTTTAAAACGAGGTAAACAAGCATAATGATATATCAAGGCGGAACAAGAGCATGTGTATATATATATGTAACCAGAGTAAATAACATGGATAAAACAGCGGAAGATTTTCAAACTATTTCAAATCAAGTCTTAGTACAACATCATGTCAATTTTCCAAATAAAATAAGTCTAGTACATAAACAACATTATCTGAAAACTAAAAACATAAGTGGCTATCCCCAAAGCGGAAAAACCATAGCGAGCTCAAGTCCAAAGCATACATGAGCTATCCAAGAAAGCGGGTAGGATCCAAGCTAAGCTCATGTATTCCCTCCCTGAGAACCTGGGGGGGGGGGAACGGAAGAAAAGAGGCGAAAGAAAACAGGTCAGTCAAAAAGACTGAGTAAGCCCTACTACAATCAATGTAAACTGACAAAGTTAACTGACATGAGCAGAAGGTATGAACATAAGGATAACAACATGATGATTAACTATCAAGGTAGATACAGGTGCCATCGCATAATCAAGATTTAAAGTTTTGCACCACGGGTGTACTAGCAAACTAACATAACAGGTATTGATCCCTCAGCCCAAACTTTGGCCCAATAACATGAGGTGACCTTAATACAAGGTCCAGCCCAACGGTCTAGTCGATCGGCTCCCTATAAACCTAACACGTCAAGTGTTGGTGTCCATACGGCCCACATATGGTTGTAGTCAGACTGTGCTGGGTCCACCTTCGGGTGTATCAAGCCCTCGGGTGTCAACCCCAGACACTGAAGCAATAATGCACAGTCTAAACCTACTGGTACCCGTGCCTCGAGTTTGTCCAATACCGGACTACGTGCACGTCCGTAACCCGCCTGGACCCGCACCGCTGTACCACTCGGCCATCGCTTTGGTCGCTTACATCAGTCCAGTAATCGTGCCCCGCCCTAGCCTAGCCTCTAGGGTTGTGATGATACCAAACTGGGATTACTGCTGGAACAGACCACGTTGCTAGGGTTTCCTAAGAGGGTTAGGTGCGATTTAACCCTTCACTAATCATGGATTAAATTGGTTAAGTGTAACTGACAGTTCACCACTTAACCCCATTTCAATCCCTCGAACCCCCAAATGGATTAAATTGGTTAAGTGTAACCAACAGTTCACAACTTAACCCCATTTCAATCCCTCGAACCCCCAAATGGATTAAATTGGTTAAGTGTAACCAACAGTTTACAACTTAACCCCATTTCAATCCCTCGAATTCCCAAATTGGTTAAGTATTAGTGGGCCATGACTTAACCCTAATCATGAGGCATTAACTTAATTGTACCTTAACCTCTCACATTAGACTTTGTTGCGGTTACTAGTTAAGCCGGTCGGGTCCGGGTAGCTTTACACCACAACTTGGTCTAACCTCGGGTCCCAGGTACACATGACCAACTTCTCACATTGGGTCCTATTGTTTGTAGCAACTAGTTAAGCCGGTCGGTTCCGGGTAGGTTTACGCTACAAACTCAACCCAACCTCGAGTTGGCCACACTTATGTTTTTTAAGTGTCATGTCCACCATGTTTCCAAAACACATTTCAAGTTTAACAAATACTTGGGTAGACCTAACTTAATAGGTAAATTCCCAAGGGGTAGACCTAACTTAATAGGTAAATTCCCAAGTTCATGTTTTTATGTCTTTTAAGTTTACCCAACCCCAAACGCAATCCCATCGCTTACATATCGCAATAGCGCATAAAGGATAGAAAGAGGGAACTTGGCTTAATCATGACATAAAAGTGTTAGAGCCACAAGTTCAACATGGTGGCATATGAAAGATTCATGTGTTCATACACTTGCATATTGCATTTTTAGGCCCAAAAGCATGCATAACATGTTAACATGAACCACATGACCATCCCAAACTTGCATAATCATGCTTGTATACCATATGACAACTTTGCACATCAAACTTGCATAATAAAACTTGGATAACATATGTCAATTTGCATATCATACTTGCATAAACAAACTTGCATAACTTGTGGCAACTTGCATATCATACTTGCATAAACAAACTTGCATAACTTATGGCAACTTGCATATCATACTTGCATAAACAAACTTGCACAACATATGACACTTGCATATCATACTTGCATATATAAACTTGCATAACAAACTTGCACAACACATGGCACTTTGCATATCATACTTGCATATATAAACTTGCATAACAACCTTGCACAACACATGGCACTTTGCATATCATACTTGCATATATAAACTTGCATAACAACCTTGCACAACACATGGCACTTTGCATATCATACTTGCATATATAAACTTGCATAAACAAACTTGCATACTTGCATATCATGTATTTAACTTCAAAGTTCAAGTATGAGAGGATTAGGGCTTACAATGCTTATGCGGACTCAATTGAGTATAGCAAATGTAAGAAACCCCTTATGCACAAATTAAAACCCCAAAAAATGCAAGCAAACTTGATCAAGACTCCTCCTTTATGATGACAATAGAGAAACAAGACTTTAATGCAAGCTAAAGAGGATCATACAAGGCTAAATACACTTGTATGCATGGAAATCTCTTAGAGATTTGCTTAGGAGTTGTATGAAGAGAGTGGAGGCCATGAGAGGTTGGATTTTGACATAGTTTAGTTGCTAGATTGAATAATGAGTGATTTAGGGTAGGTTAGGGTCTTATTTATAGATTAGGTTAGTGATTTAGACCATAGGATTAACCCTAGGTTGAATTAGGTCCATCAGATCTCGGAATCCTCTAGAACCAAGCCCCCCAATCAAACCCAAATCAGAAATGGTGCGCCAGGCAATACTGCCCGGCCACCCCCTGTCGACAAGGCTGTCGACAGGGCTGTCGACACCCTGGGGACCCTGTCGACAGGCCTGTCGACATGCGGGTCTTGGGCGGGAATTTTCCCGCCTGCGCCAGTTTGCCCTAACCCTTGTTTTTAATTTTAAAATTTAAATCTGTTTTTACTTAGGAATTTTCTGCAAACTTCAATGGGCCTTAACTGGGTCATACGGACTCCGATTTTCGAAAACTCGGACTCTATTTCGCGTATTTTTCCGAGACGAACGTAATGGCATAGCCCGTTTCCCTTGATTCCCATTTTATAATTTAATTCTGCCTCGATTTATGTTATAACAGGTTATTAAAAATACGGGTTGTTACAGTTACCGCGTCCTTGCCAAAATCTTGACGATTTGTTAAACAAATTGATGTCATCATCCGTATGGATGCAAAGAGCTCGAAATTCTCTTCAATTTCATGTATTATGTTTTGGATTTAGTCAGGCGGATTGAAAGAAAACTGAGGGGAAAGGATTGAGAAATTTCGGCCATTCATATAGGATGGTGGCGGCTGCTATAGTATAGGGTGTTAGGGTTACGTATTGGACGGTATTTATACAGTATATATAGCGTATTTTTATTTAATTTAATTTAGTTATTATCCAAAAATATCTCTATGTTGATACAAACTCCAAATCAAATCCAACGAGTGTTGCTCCCAGCTAATAACCCCCATCCCGGACAAAATGGAATATGTTTCGTAACCCAATTTGGCTGTTACGATATGTTTTTCTTTAAATTAAAATATAAATCATTTAATTATTTAATTTGATTGTACATTTTAATTTACTGGGGCCACAGACTGACTTTAAAAATTCCAAAAAAATAAATCTGGCTATGTTTTGACGATACGGTCCCAACAAAACTAATTTCATTGAATTCTGAGACCGTTTGAAAATGGCCATTTTCAAGTGGATTAAATTTGACTGAAATGGTCAAAACACATTTTCTTTTGCCACGCTCACATATTAACTCGAAAAATTATGAAAATTGAAACCTAGCAAAAATTTGACATTCCGGTTCCAACAAAAGTGGTTTCGTCAAAAACGGAGGTCGTTTGAAAATGACTATTTTAAGGCCAATATATTATATCAAAATATGTACAAATTCTACATCGACTTTTATAAATTTTAAACTGGACATAACTTTCAATTTTTACAGTGAAATTTCAGTTTCTTATATTCTTAGAAAGATACGATTAAACAGATTCAAATATTTTTGGTTTTACTGAAATCTGATACATTTGAATCCTGTATATTCAGTTAAAGTTTGAATTCAAATTTTCAAACTACCGCGCTATTTCTAACTCCTTTTATAATTAAAATAAATATATTCGTTCTAACTTCAATTAAAATAAATTTTTCATCGTTATTATTTAAAATAAATCATTTTAAATATTCAATATTCATTAAAAAATTAAAATAAAAATTTTAAATTGGTCCCAAAATTCCAGGTTGTTACAATCTCCCCCACTTAAAATCTTTTCATCCTCGAATAGGAACGAAGCTAAAGGTTATCTATTTAACCAAATCAACTTTCATTCTATTATTGGTTTCAATAATTTTATTAGTTGATTAACTTTTAAAATATATATTACTTTTAAATATTCAAAAATCATATTTTTAAAGATCAGATTATATATATAATCACAAATACATTAATTATAAATTTCTCACTCTGAACTCATTCTAGGGCACCACTAACCCCATCTCTAATGAGTTTTCTCACTCTAGGATATTATCGATCCTATCTCTAATGAGTATTCTTATTGGATATTGCTAATCCAATCTATGATGAGTCATTTGTTCAGTTCTAATGAGTTATACCCCAAAGATTTGAGATAACCAGAGCTCTGATACCAACTGTAACGATAACGTATTTTGCCCAGACTTAATCGATTGCAAAATCAACCAAGACCGTTCAATTCCTGCATACGTTAACTCTGGGAATACAACACATTATAACAATAACAGCAGATCGTTATAAACATTACAATAATGTTACATCAGAGTACAGAATATCAGAGTACATCAAATAAATAAAATACAGTGGAAGACTTACTATAATAAATTAATACAATACACAACAGAAGACTTTCTATTCTCTGGACATAGCTTTAGGCTTCGATCCAGAATCCTGCTCAAGAGATAAATATCTGCAAAAAGCTACTCGACTGCCCGTGTGGAAAAGAGGGCACCCGAGTTTGCAAAGTGAAACAAACTACGAGTCAGTCATGGGACTGGTATGAGAAATCTTACTTAACCTATTTAATAATAGGGCTAATCACAGGACCACGCCGCTAACGCGGAACGGGTTTACTCCATTGGATTGCCAGTGCAGAAATAAAAGTAAATCGTCAAAACAACGCAATGCTTTTTATAAAAATGAAACCATTATAAGACTTAAGTCCCATCACACAATGCAACGCATACCGGAGGATAGAGTTTTACCTTATAATGGTAAAAAATGCTTGATACTATAAAACAAATTTGATATTATTGTTAGTGTATATATGTCTTAAATCATTTCAATCATAATATATCAATCCTAGATGGCATTGCTACCATATACTATGTCGCCGTACTAGTAATACAATCAAAACCGCATGGGTCGTATTGGAAGTTGGATTTCCATCATGAACCAAGGCAAAAGATAGTCCTTACAGAATTCGAGACACTCTAGCCCGTGCCTCAGGCTCAGCCGCAACTGCACCTTGGATCTTCAGGGCCAATCCACAAATATGTTAGTGGATTAATAATGCCTGAACAATACGTTTCCCCGCCCTATGGGGCATAAATAGAGCCATTAGGGACTCAATAACCGAGGCGCCTCATTCCATCATCCACATAAGTAAAAATGTCAGGGTTGGTAAGTCGGTGACACCACTTCTAGCTAGAAAGAAACGTATGTCCTCCTTGCAGTCCTTACTCCCGTTTCTGGTTCATACCGGGGTGTGAGGCTCGCGAAGTAATGCTATACACAAAGTTGTGCCTAGATAGGCTGTGCTTTGATCATCAACCACAAGGCTCTGCTTTTCAACAATAACCCTTGATCATTTGCATCTTGGCATGCCACATTGTCAATCCATACCGTTGATTTCTGCAAATATATAACCTCTAAGCTCGTACATCTTAGGGAAGGGTGTTAAACACCAAACAGATATATATTTAGCAGAGATCAACGAATACAGTATAAAGGAATACAACGTCAGACATACAATCCATTTACAAGTCCGTTCTTGGTCTGAACGAAACCGGAGGCACCTTATACCTCGCATATCCGAACAATCAACAATACGTCCGGACGGTTACCACTGTAGCTCCTTCAAGGTAGCTACTCCAATCATGGGCATCAGTAGCCACACATCCATTCGATGTGAAGATCGTCGGTCTTCAACCACCGTCTTCAAATCTTCGACTTCCAATCGTCGTATAATTATTTGAAATGAGATTTAACTAAGTCTTTTCAAATAATTCTCGAATATATATAGTTCAAAATCATTTCTTTTCATTCCATATCACTTATAATATTTTATAATGATTTGTTGCTATTTTGATTTATTAAAAAAAATAGCCAGTTTTCATTAAACGACACTTCGGGTCATTACAAGGCCCTGGCGCTGTTTTTATGGAAATTTAATTTACACATTTCTCAAAATCTGACTGATGGATCTTAATAAATTTTATATCGTTGGAAATCTCTTTTCAAAGCGAACCCAACGGTTCCCGTTTGAGGAAATCCGACGGTTGGATCTCTCGGTATAACCATTTAAATTTACGATTTCAAATCGCGAACTGGAGCGCACGATTCGTTTTATTTTAATTTATATTTATATATAAATATATATAAATATAAATCATTCAACGATATCAAACTATTTTCGACTCAACCTTGACTTCTATAATATATGAAATCATATATTACATTAAAATGAAGTTTCCTTTTATTTCATCCTTATCTTACATTGAAAATTTTAACTTTTTATTTTATTTTTCTCTTACATTAAAAACATGATTTTTAATGTAAACATGTTTGTATACTTAAACATGAACATTTTTTTACTTTCATTCATAACATTAAAAGTATGATTTTTAATGTGGACATGTTTATATAATTTAAACATGAACATATTCCTTATTTCCTTCTTTACATTAAAAATGAAAATTTTAATGTAAAGATGTTTGTATTTCTAAAACATTCTCACTTTTATATGCCACTTCATTACATTAAAAATAGGATTTTAAATGCAAAACATGTTTTTATTTTAAAACATGTACATTTTCTAATTTCATTCCTTACCTTAGAAATGAGGTTTCTAAGGTTGACGTGTTTTTATAATTTAAAACATGACATATTTATATCTCATTCATTACATTAATAATGAGGTTTATATTACATAAAATGCGAGCTTTTTATATTACATAAAAATGTAAACTTTTTATACTACATCAAAATGTAGACCATTTTCTATTCTTTTATTACACTGAAAAATGTAATCCTTTATTCCATCTTTAATTACATAGAAAATGTAATTTTTCCTTTATTCTTTAATTACATAGAGAATGTAATTTTAAAATCTATTTCTTTTATTTGCATCTAAAAATGTAAACAAAGGTGTCACTTTTTAATATATTCATTTATTTACATCTAAAATGCAAATAAATAAAAATATAAAATTTTAATCTAATCCTTTATTTACATCTAAAATGTGAATAAAGATGTAATTTCAAAGTTATTCTTTACCTACATCTAAAAGGTAAATAAAAATATACTTTTTATTTCTATGTTTATATTCTTCTTAATGAACAAAAATGTATATTTTTGTTTCTACCTTTTTAATTGACAAAAATGTTTATTTTTGTTTAAACCCTTTTAAATGAACAAAAATGTCTATTTCTGTTTAATGAACAAAATGCTCCATTCTTTTTAATGGAAAAGAAGAATGTCTCTTTCTTTTTAATGAAAAAAATGTATACTTTCTTTTTAATCATTTTAAGTGAACAAAAATGCCTCCTTATTTTCAATGACCAAAAATGTATCTTTTTATTCAATTATTTTTAATGAACCAAAAATGTCTATTTTGGTTAAATCCATTCTAGTGATCCTATTGTCTACTTTTTCTCTACTCTTTCCTAATGATTCTTTGTTACGAAAAGGAATTCCGCTCGATCTGAATCAGTCGCTAAACCGATCAAGACCATTCGAAAACGCCTGATTGTTTTGAGAACACGACAAATTAGAACGCAGACGGAAGAACAGTATCATTCCAGCTGTAAATCAGGATCCGGTGAATATAAATCTGCAAAACCAAAGCTACTAGCTGCCCGTGCGGAAAATAGGGGCACCCAGAGTTTAGGTTAAAACAATAAACTCCAAGTCAGTCATGTGACTGGTGTGAGAACTAAAATAGTTATTAATCTTTATTTTAAAGTTAGGTAAATCAAGGGACCACACCGTATAACATGGAACGGGTTTCCTCCCAAGAATACCAGTGCATAAAACAAACAGCGCAATGCTAAATAAAGAAAAACGAAGCTATTATAAGACCCAGGTCCCATCACACAATGCAACGCAAGCCGAAGGATAGGGTTTTTGCCTTATAATAGACAAGAATGCTTGACACATTTAAAACAAATCATTTGATACTATTATAAGTGCATAGTGTATAAAACAACTTCACATCATAAGTATCAATCATAGACGGTATAAGCGCCCCATCCCACTATGTCGCCATACTAGGCTCTACAAATAAAACCGTAGAATCACGTATTTGGAAATTGGATTTCCATCTATGAACCGAGGCTAGGGATCATCCTCTACCGATTCGAGACTGTCTAGCCTGAGTCTCAGGGACAGAACGCATCGACCCTTGGATCGTTAGGGCCGGTCCACCAATGTGGATTAGACAAAATCCTGAACACTACGTCTCCCCGCCCTATGGGGTGTACATGAGCCAACGAATGACTCCATCGGTTCGAGAACGACCGAGGCGCCTCGCAACAGCAACAATCACATAAGTTAAACACGTCAGGGCGTGTAAAACCACTGACGCCACTTCTAGCTAGAAGGAAAGCATGCCCTCCCTGAGGTCCTTCTCCCGTTTCTGGTTCACAACCGGGGTGTGAGGCTCGCGAATCAACGCTACACAAAGCTACGCCACACAGGCCGTGCTTTGATCATCAACCACAAGACTCAGCTTTTCAACAGAAGCCTTGATCATTTGCATCTTAGCATGCCACACAGGCAAACCACTCTATGCAACCGATATCAGTCACACAGAATGAAATCCGATGTCAGACACATAGTCCATTTACAAGTCCGTTCTGGGTTTGAACGAAACCGGAGGCACCTAGTACCCTGCATATCCATCGATCTCTAAGTACGTCTGGACGACCACCAACTGATTCCCTCCTTTTGGGTGTACGGCCCAATCAAGATCATCAGTAATCACCCAAACGACGTGAAGACCTCCAGTCTTCAACCACCATCTTCATCTTTGACACCACGTCGAATTAGTTATACAGAATGGGATAAACCCGGTCTTTCTGAATAACTCGCATATATAATAAACAAGCGTTACACAAACACAACATATGCCTCATTCTAATTCAGAATATTCTTTTATTCAAATATTCTTATACTTTGGGACAGGTTCCCATTAATTTTATCAAAGATAAATTCTTTAAATTTATTTTCTAATCTTCTTTGAATATCAATTCAAACTAGACGGGATTAGCGAACCATACCGAAGTAAATATTTATTTTATTTCCCAACCCTAACCTATTTATCCCATGAAGTAAAACTGGTGATACTTCACATCAAACACCACGGTGTTATCGGTAAATTCAATTACCATTTCAAGTTCAAATCTAATTAAAGATTTAACTATCGCCTGGAGTAAAACTGGGGATACTCCACTCTCGATCATTTCAATCTAATTAAAGATTCATTAAAACTCCACTTAGTTTTAATCTTTAACTGGGTTAAAGAATCAATGTCATTTAAAACACGATTCTTTATAAACCAAAAATCACATTCCATTAATTATCGGGTTAAAGAACAAGTGTTATTTAAAACACTGTTCACGATAAACCCAAAAATCAATACCAATTCAATTCCATTTAATTGGTACACTTCATTAAATCTAAATAAAAAAATTTAATCTTTTTCTCAACTGGGCTTAAGAACAGTGTTAATGAAGACACCATTCACGACGAGCCCAAATCACATTTGATATTAAATACAAGGCTCTGAATAGAAAATATATCGGCTTATATTCAATATCAAATTCTACGACCAACAAATATCGTATTGGAAATAACAATATAGGTATATCTTCCAAATTCCCATAACAATATCTGTATCATCACTAAATCCAACATCGAAATATTTCGAAGACAATTTCGATTCAAATCCATTCCAATTCACTTATTGGAAATTCTGGTTATTTTCAAAACCATTTCAAATCCAATTTATTTATTTTAAAAATAAATAGAATTATAATTCTAGTTCAAAACTAGTTCATTTCGATAAAAATCTACTTTTATCTTTTCAAATATGGAGTTTTTCATCTCAAATCTTCACAAATCATTTCTTATGATTTTACACAAATTATTACTATTTTTAATAATTTTATCAAGGCCCGTACAGTCGATTTCCACAAACGGCCATCGAACTGCACTTACAGCGACCTTTTCCCAATTTGATTTGGACATAATTCCAAATCCATCCATAGATTCCAAATCTCTAATATTCATTAGAAAGCTCTTTACGATACGAACCCAACAGTTCCAGTTTTAGGAGAATTCGAGGGTCGGATCTCCCGTAATATCCATTCGAAGTTAATGGTCGAAATTCACGAACTACCGCGGCGCGGCGCGTTCTATTCAGGCCATTATATTATATATATAATATATACTTCATTGATTTCCTTTTAAAACGTATTATATAACTTGTTTTAAATTCGTTTTCAAAACGATTTCAACTACTTTTCAAATTCAAATCGAAATTGAATTTTTCCTTATAAATTTGTTTTAAATTCTTTTCAAATTGATTTCAATTCAAGTCGATTTTTAATTCAATTTCAGTTCGTTTTCAATTCAATTCGATTACAATTCGAATTCATTTCTATTCAATTTCAATTCGAATTCATTTCTATTCAATTTCAATACGAATTCATTTTCAATTCGAATCCAATTCTATTCAATTTCAATTCTATTCAATTTCAATTCGATTCGGATTCATTTTCAAAATATTCGATTTTGAAATCACTTTTCATTATTCATTATAAAAACGAATATAATCGATATAAATATCATTTGCGTCAAAATGGCGCCAATCTAATCAACACGGCTTCATATATCTCTATTTTCAAATATTCTATTTTGAAATATTCTATTTCAAATATTTCTTTTCAAAACTGGAATGAGGCCCAATCAATTACTATAGATTTTATTTCTATGGATTTTCATACAACGCATGTATATATCAACAATGACAAATAATCAACCATCATTTAAAGTGTACTCTACACTGTATAAGCATCAAATATAAATATTCAATGCTTATAACAGTATGTTAATCAATCGATCGACATACAACTAATTATTAGGATTAGAGTATGTCATATATCACCCCAATACCCGTGTGGGGTTTTCAAACAATCAAACCCAGATTTTATTTGTGCAGTTGGGCGATGTGTTAAATTTATCGGCCCAATTAATATCATTTTAAATACAAGTTAAAAATTCTATTTTCAACTATAAAATATTCTCCACTATAAAATATTTTATTTCATTGCACGTCACACAATCAAATTTCACAACATAGCAACCAAACAAACAAGTCATCCATGGTCTGTGGACGACGGGTGTCGGGTGCTACTAAGCATCGTCTGCATCCTAGTATATATTTCAAACTAGAAATAAATTAAAAGTGAGGAGTTCTCACCGAATAGGTAAACTAACCG
Source organism: Allium sativum (assembly GCA_030737875.1). Classification (NCBI taxonomy): domain Eukaryota; kingdom Viridiplantae; phylum Streptophyta; class Magnoliopsida; order Asparagales; family Amaryllidaceae; genus Allium; species Allium sativum. Next base: position 668,161,426 of record CM060909.1, on the reverse strand, counting down.
CCACGGCTCTTCTTATGTAGAAATCTTCGTCGTTCTCGCCTTTTGTCACTTTCGTTTCCCGTAGCCACTACATATATAAAAATCACATTTTTAATTCGCTCTATACGGATAAAAATCACATTTTTATACCGCTACTATATAGATAAAAATTATATTTTTACATCGCTACTATATAGATAAAAATTATATTTTTACATCGCTACTATATAGATAAAACTTCTATTTTTACATCCCTCTTCTTCCAATAAAGATTATATTTTTATAACGCCACTCATATAAAAATCACATCTTTGCTCCCTCTACATAATAAAGATCGAATTTTTGATTTCTCTACAATATAAAAATCATATTTTTAAATCTTTCTATCATATAAAAATCATATTTTTATTGTCTCTACTATGTAAAAATTATATTTTTACTTTGCTACATACATGGAAAAATTATATTTTTTCTTCGCTACTTCATACGATTAAAAATCCCATCTTTTCACAATTAAAAATCGAATCTTTTTATTGATAAAAATCTAATCTATCCTATGTTAAAAAATCATAGCTTTCATTAATAAAAATCAAAGCTTTCTATGATAAAGATATCATCTTTTCTACATTAAAAATATGATTTTTCTTCGTTTTAAATATTTTGAAAACCAAAAACCCCCTTTTTTTATATATAAAAGAAATCAGATTTTACTTATGCTAAATCTTAATTAAAAACTGAAAATAAAATTAAATAAGTAAATAAAAACTTACCTTCCTAAGTGGAGGAGGAGGGGGGGTTCCTGGTCGGAATTGAGACTGGAGGGGCGGAGGGCATCAAACGGCGGCGGTTGGTGGCACGAGGTGGAGGGTGTTGCATCGGTTCTGGGGAGGGGGGGGAGGGGTGTGCGGGGCTTGACATCGAAGGGGGGGGGGGTTTGCGGTCTGGAACAGAAGAGGAGAGGAGGATCGAGAGGCGGAGGGAGGCGCCAGGGGAGGCGCGTCGCCTTGGGGAACGAGCGGCAGGCTATGGCGGCTAGGGAAGAGGTGTTCGATCGTGGGGTTAGGTTTTTTTGGTATATCAATTGGATGAAGAAAAGGGGGGTAGGGGAGAAGGGTTATATAATAATTTATTATTTATTTTAATTTCAAAAAGTAACTTTTATTTTCGAACTCGAAATCGAACCCACCGATTGTCGTCCATAGCTAATTACCCCCATTCCGAACATAATGGGATATGTATAGCAGGCTGATTCGGCTGTTTTGATCAATTTTCGTCAAAACCCAAATATAACTCTATATATTGAATTTGAACGCACATTTCAATTTACCGGGGCCACATACGGAATTTAAAAATTCCCGAAAAATATTTTCTTGCTTCGTATTGACGATACGGTCCTAACAAAACTAGTTTCGTCAAATTCTGAGACCGTTTGAAAAATGGCCATTTTCCAGTCGATTAAAATCAACTAAAATTGGTCAAACGCGTTTTCCTTTTCCACGCTCACATATCGATTCGAAAAATTATGAAATTTGAAACCTAGTAATAATTTGACATCTCGGATCCAACAAAAGTGGTTTCGTTGAAAACCGAGGTCGTTTGCAAAATTTCCATTTTTAAGGGTCTGAATTCCATAGCGACTATTCTGAATTTTCAACTGGACATATCTTTTGATTCCCGCTATGAAATCTCGATTTTTCGGATTCGTTGGAAAGATATTCTCAATTAGATTCAAATATTTTTGGTTTCGCTAAAATCTGGTATATTTTGCACCCGGTACATTCATTTGAATGTTGAAATTGAATTATCGAACTACCGCGCCATTTTCGATTCCTTTTATAACTATAAATAAATATTACTATTCTAATGACGATCTATATAAATATATACGTTCGAATTCCATTCAAAATAAATTTCTCGTCGTTTTTATTTAAAATATTCATTTTAAATATTCAAAATTCATTAAAATTGCCGAAATAAAAATTTTAAATTGGCCCAGATTTCCGGGTTATTACAATCTCCCCCACTTAAAACTTTTCGTCCCCGAAAAGGAACGAAGCCGAAAGTTGTTTAACTAATCAACTCAACTTTCACTATTTTCATTACGGCTTAAGTTCTTCGACTTTTCAGTTTCTAAGGACTTTTCAAATTTTTCAAAAATTTGGCTAACACCCTAAATTTTCAAAAAAAATCGCCATAACCTCCCCTGCACCGGGGACATCGGGATATTTCATATAGCCTCCCATGGCCTTCTTCAATCCAAAAGAAAAAGCCAAGCGGCTAGCCAATTGGCTCACAAAATCATTATCACCCAAACAAAACAGTAAATTATGGTAAACATGTACCTATTTGTCGGGCAAACAATTTTATTCCTCTTCTCTAGCCTCATTTCTATGACCTGTTCAATGTAAGTACATCTACATGTATGCAATTGCGATAAATTTTCAATAAAATCAACTATTTGGTTCAATTTCACTAAAGGTTCAAATTCTAATTAATCACAACTATAATCAAACAACACAATCGTCAATCAATTAGTGAATTATCATTTCTAATTCATAACTTTGATATATAGTCAAAAATCTCATTTTTGATGCCAAATCACAACAATAGACCCTATCTAATTTTGGTTCTCACACCAGTCAATTGGAAATATATAGAAATCTCACTTTCGAAACACGAAAATAAATTCTAATGATGACGCGTCAATAATTAGAATCATGTCCGAGCGACTAGAGTGTGATTCTATATCTATCGAATATATTTGAGGCTTTAATACACGTGGATCAGACGTATACTAAAATCTCTATATATTTGATTGTCCAAATCAATATAAATAAATAATCAAATACGTATAATAGATTTAAATCATCAAAACAAAAATTCGTTTTCATTTCAAAAATGTACTCTTCACACTCGTTCTAGGATACTACTGATCCCATCTTTAACGAGTCATTCCCGTTGGATATTACTAATCCGATCTCTGATGAATTCTTTCGTTTGGTTCTAACGTGTCTTGTTCTCTGGGCTTTGTAAACAAAAGCTCTGATACTAAACTTTTACGAAAAGGAATTCCGCTCGATCCGAATCAGTCGCTAAACCGATCAAGACCGTTCGAAAACGCCTGATTGTTTTGAGAACATGACAAATTAGAACGTAGACGGAAGAACAGTATCGTTCCAGCTGTAAATCAGGATCCTGTGAATATAAATCTGCAAAACCAAAACTACTAGCTGCCCGTGCGGAAAATAGGGGCACCCAGAGTTTAGGTTAAAACAATAAACTCCAGGTCAGTCATGTGACTGGTGTGAGAACTAAAACAGTTATTAATCTTTTTTTAAAGTTAGGTAAATCAAGGGACCACGCCGTATAACACGGAACGGGTTTCCTCCGAAGAATACCAGTGCATAAAACAAATAGCGCAATGCTAAATAAACAAAAATGAAGCTATTATAAGACCCAGGTCCCATCACACAATGCAACGCAAGCCGTAGGATATGGTTTTTACCTTATAATAGCCAAGAATGCTTGATACGTTTAAAACAAATCATTTGATACTATTATAAGTGCATAGTGTATAAAACAACTTCACATCATAAGTATCAATCATAGACGGCATAAGCGCCCCATCCCACTATGTCGCCATACTAGGCTCTATAAATAAAACCGCAGAATCACATATTTGGAAATTGGATTTCCATCTATGAACCGAGGCTAGGGATCATCCTCTACCGATTCGAGACTGTCTAGCCCGAGTCTCAAGGACAGAACGCATTGACCCTTGGATCGTCAGGGCCGATCCACCGATGTGGATTAGACGAAATCCTGAACACTACGTCTCCTCACCCTATGGGGCGTAAATGAGCAAACAAATGACTCCATCGGTTCGAGAACGACCGATATATCTGAGGCGCCTCGCAACAGCAACAACCACATAAGTCAAACTCGTCAGGGCGTGTAAAACCACTGACGCCACTTCTAGCTAGAAGGAAACGCATGCCCTCCCTGAGGTCCTTCTCCCGTTTCTGGTTCACAAACGGGGTGTGAGGCTCGCGAATCAACGCTACACAAAGCTACGCCACACAGGCCGTGCTTTGATCATCAACCACAAGACTCTACTTTCCAACAGAACCCTTGATCATTTGCATCTTAGCATCCCAAACAGGCAAACCACTCTATGCAACCGATATCGGTCACATAGAATGAAATCCAATGTCAGACACACAGTCCATTTACAAGTCCGTTCTTGGTCTAAACGAAACCAGAGGCACCTAGTACCCTGCATATCCATCGATCTCCAAGTACGTCTGGACGACCACCAACTGATTCCCTCCTTTTGGGTGTACGATCCAATCAAGATCATCAGTAATCACCCAAACGACGTGAAGACCTCCTGTCTTCAACCACCGTCTTCATCTTCGACACCACGTCGAATTAGTTATTCAGAATGGGATAAACCTGGTCGTTCTGAATAACTAGCGTATATAATAAACAAGCGTTACACAAACACAACATACGCCTCATTCTAATTCATAATATTCTTTTATTCAAATATTCTTATACCTTGGGACAGGTTCCCATTAATTTTATCAAAGATAAATTCTTTAAATTTATTCTTTGATCTTCTTTGAATATCAATTCAAACTAGACGGGATTAGTAAACCATACCGAAGTAAATATTTATTTTATTTCCCAACCCCAACCTATTTATCCCATGAAGTAAAACCGGTGATACTTCACATCAAACACCACGGTGTTATCGGTTAATTCAATTACCATTTCACGTTCAAATCTAATTAAAGATTTAACTATCCCTTGGAGTAAAACTGGGGATACTCCACTCTCGATCATTTCAATCTAATTAAAGATTCATTAAAACTCCACCTAGTTTTAATCTTTAACTGGGTTAAAGAATCAATGTCATTTAAAACACGATTCACTATAAACCCAAAATCACATTCCATTAATTATCGGGTTAAAGAACAATTGTTATTTAAAACACTGTTCACGATAAACCCAAAAATCAATACCAATTCAATTCCAATTAAATTCCATTTAATTGGTACACTTCATTAAATCTAAATAAAAAGATTTAATCTTTTTCTCAACTGGGCTTAAGAACAGTGTTAATGAAGACACCATTCAAGGCAAGCCCAAATCACATTTGATATTAAATACAAGGCTCTGAATAGAAAATATATCGGCTTATATTCAATATCAAATTCTACGACCAACAAATATCGTATTGGAAATAACGATATAGGTATATCTTCCAAATTCCCATAACAATATCTGTATCATCACTAAATCCAACATCGAAATATTCCGAAGACAATTTCGATTCAAATCCATTCCAATTCACTTATTGGAAATTCTAGTTATTTTCAAAATCATTTCAAATCCAATTTATTTATTTTAAAAATAAATAGAATTATAATTCTAGTTCAAAACTAGTTCATTTCGATAAAAATCTACTTTTATCTTTTCAAATATGGAATTTTTCATCCCATTTCTTCACAAATCATTTCTTATGATTTTACACAAATTATTACTATTTTTAATAATTTTATCAAGGCCCGTACAGTCGATTTCCACAAACGGCCATCGAACTGCACTTACAGCGACCTTTTCCAAATTTGATTTGGACATAATTCCAAATCCATCCGTTAGATTTCAAATCTCTAATATTCATTAGAAAGCTCTTTTCGATACGAACCCAATGGTTCCGGTTTTAGGAGAATCCGACGGTCGGATCTCCCGTAATATCCATTCGAAGTCAATGGTCGAAATTCACGAACTACCGCGGCGCGCGCGTTCTATTCAGGCCATTATATAATATATATAATATATACTTCGTCGATTTCCTTTTAAAACGTATTATATAACTCGTTTTAAATTCGTTTTCAAAACGATTTCAACTTCTTTTCAAATTCAAATCGAAATTGAATTTTTCCTTATAAATTTGTTTTAAATTCTTTTCAAATTGATTTCAATTCAAATCGATTTTTAATTCAATTTCAGTTCGTTATCAATTCAATTCAATTTCAATTCGAATTCATTTCTATTCAATTTCAATTCGAATCCATTTCTATTCAATTTCAATTCGAATTCATTTTCAATTCGAATCCAATTTTATTCAATTTCAATTCTATTCAATTTCAATTCGATTCGAATTCATTTTCAAAATACTCGATTTTGAAATCATTTTTCATTATTCATTATAAAAACGAATATAATCGATATAAATATCATTTGCTTCAAAATGGCGTCAGTCTAATCAACACGGCTTCATATATCTCTATTTTCAAATATTCTATTTCAAATATTTCTTTTTCAAATATTTCTATTTTCAAATATTCTATTTCAAATATTTCTTTTCAAAACTGGAATGAGGCCCAATCAATTACCAAAGATTTTATTTCTAAGGATTTTCATACAACGCATGTATATATCAACAATGACAAATAATCAACCATCATCCAAATTGCATTCTACACTGTATAAGCATCAAATATAAATATTCAACACTTATAACAGTCTGTCAATCAATCGATCGACTTACAACTGATTATTGGGATTAGTGTATGTCATATATCACCCCAATACCCGTGTGGGGTTTTCAAACAATCAAACACAGATTTTATTTGTGCAGTTGGACGATGTGTAAAATTTATCGGCCCAATTAATATCATTTTATATACACGTTAAAAATTCTATTTTCAACAATAAAATATTTTCCACTATAAAATATTTTATTTCATTGCACATCACACAATCAAATTTCACAATATAGTAACCAAACAAATAAGTCATCCATGGTCTGTGGACGACGGGTGTCGGGTGCTACTAAGCACCGTCTGCATCCTAGTATATATTTCAAACTAGAAATAAATTAAAAGTGAGGAGTTCTCACCGAATAGCTAAACCAACCGCCACGGCTCTTCTGATGTAGAAATCTTCGTCTTTCTCGCCTTTTGTCACTTTCGTTGCCCGTAGCCACTACATATATAAAAATCACATTTTTAATTCGCTCTATACGGATAAAAATCACATTTTTATACCGCTACTATATAGGTAAAAATTATATTTTTACATCGCTACTATATAGATAAAAATTATATTTTTACATCGCTACTATATAAATAAAAATTCTATTTTTACATCCCTCTTCTTCCAACAAAGATTATATTTTTATAATGCTACTCATATAAAAATCACTTCTTTGCTCCCTCTACATAATAAAGATCAAAATTTTAATATCTCTACAATATAAAAATCATATTTTTTAATCTTCCTATCATATAAAAATCATATTTTTATTGTCTCTACTATGTAAAAATTATATTTTTACTTTTCTACATACATGGAAAAAATATATTTTTTCTTCGCTACTTCATACGATTAAATATCCCATCTTTTCACGATTAAAAATCGAATCTTTTTAATGATAAAAATCTAATCTATCCTATGTTAAATATCATAGCTTTCATCAATAAAAATCAAAGCTTTCTATGTTAAAGATATCATCTTTTCTACATTAAAAATATGATTTTTCTTCGTTTTAAATATTTTGAAAACCAAAACCCCCTTTCTTTTTTTTATATAAAAGAAATCAGATTTTACTTATGCTAAATCTTAATTAAAAACTGAAAATAAAATTAAATAAGTAAATAAAAACTTACCTTTCTATGTGGAGGAGGAGGGGGGTTCCTGGTCGGAATTGAGACTAGAGGGACGGCGGGCATCAAACGGCGGCGGTTGGTGGCACGAGGTGGAGGGTGCGGCATCGGTTCTTGGGTGGGGGGGGGGGGTTTGCGTGCGGGGTTTGACGTCGAAGGGAGGTTTGCGGTCTGGAACAGAAGAGGAGAGGAGGATCGAGAGGCGGAGGGGAGTGCTAGGGGAGGCGCGTCGCCTTGGGGAAGGAGCGGCAGGCGATGGCGGCTAGGAAAGAGGGGTTCGATCGCGGGGTTAGGTTTTTTTTCTAGTATATCGATTGGATGAAGAAAAGGGGGGTAGGGGAGAAGGGTTATATAATAATTTATTATTTATTTTAATTTCAAAAAGTAACTTTTATTTTCGAACTCGAAATCGAACCCACGGACTGTCGTGCATAGCTAATTACCCCCATTCCGAACACAATGGGATATGTATCGCAGGCTGATTCGGCTGTTTTGATCATTTTTCGTTAAAATCCAAATATAACTCTATATATTGAATTTGAACGCACATTTCAATTTACAGGGGCCACATACGGACTTTAAAAATTCCCGAAAAATATTTTCTAGCTTCGTATTGACGATATGGTTCTAACAAAACTAGTTTCATCAAATTCGGAGACCGTTTGAAAAATGGCCATTTTCCAGTCGATTAAAATCAACTGAAATTGGTCAAACGCGTTTTCCTTTGCCACGCTCACATATCGATTCGAAAAATTACGAAATTTGAAATCTAGCAATAATTTGACATCGTGGATCCAACAAAAGTGGTTTCGTCGAAAACCGAGGTCGTTTGCAAAATTTCCATTTTTAAGGGCCTGAATTCCATAGCGACTATTCTGAATTTTCAACTGGACATATCTTTTGGTTCCCGCTATGAAATCCCGATTTTTCGGATTCGTTGGAAAGATATTCTCAATTAGATTCAAATATTTTTGGTTTCGCTAAAATCCGGTTTATTTTGCACCCAGTACATTCATTTGAATTTTGAAATCGAATTATCGAACTACCGCGCCATTTTCGATTCCTTTTATAATTATAAATAAATATTTCTATTCTAACGACGATCTATATAAATATATACGTTCGAATTCCATTCAAAATAAATTCCTCGTCGTATTTATTCAAAATATTCATTTTAAATATTCAAAATTCATTAAAATTGCAAAAATAAAAATTTTAAATTGGCCCAGATTTCCGGGTTATTACACTCATATTACAATAAAAATATAGTTTTTATTGTCTACTCTTTTCTAATGATACCTATTCTAACCAAAATATGATTTTTATCCTAATGCAAGCCATTTAACAAATGTGCTTTTATCCTAATTATAACACCCCACCTCCGCCAATGCCACTCTTGCAAGGACATTAGCTTTGGAGGGGCGTTAAACAAGGTAAACATGCATGCAGATATCACAAGACAGAACATAATTAAAACAGAGTAGTAAAGCAGCGGATAAAACTTAGCATTTCAAAACCATAGTCATGTTACAACAAAGTACTTGGTCATTATTGTAAAGACCCGGGTTTTGCCCAACCTTAATCGACCGAAAGATCGACCAAGACCGTTCAAATCCCGAATACTTTAACTTTGGGAACACAACACATTAAAACAAATACAGCAGACTTTTATAAACAATACAAAATGTTTACATCAGAGTACAGAATATCAGAGTACATCACAAAAGGAATACAACGGAAGGTAAAGTTTACATAAATTTTAATACAGTGCAGTGGAAAGAAAACTAAACTCTGGACACAGCTTTAAGCTTCAATCCAGGATCCTGCTTGAAAAGAGAACCTGTAGATAAATACTCGGCTGCCCATGTGGAAGAGAGGGCACCCAAGTTTGCAAAAAGGTGGAAACAAACATGGGTCAGTCGTGGGACTGGTGTGAGAATTCTTAAATTAAAATAACTATTACAAAATAAGGCAAATCCAAAGACCACGCCGCTAACGCGGAACGGGTTTACTCTAATGGATTGCCGTGCATAATTTAAAGTGTCATAACAAATGATTAAATAAATCGTCAACAACGCAATGCTTTTTGGAAAAATGAAATCACCATAAGACCCAGGTCCCATCACACAATGCAACGCACACCAGAGGATAGGGTTTTACCTTATGGTAATTAAACATGCTAAATACGGCAAATACGCATCTAATATTATTATTAGTGTATATGAAAATATTTCAAGGTAAATGTATTAATCCTAGGAAGCATAGGTACCATATATTATGCCTCCGTACTAGTAATACAATCAAGTCCGTAAGGGTCGTATTGAAAATTTGGATTTCCATCATGATGGCTCCTGATCCGAAAGATCTATCGCGTAGTGCAATATGCACATCCGCACTTTTTGGGATATCGAGTAACCAGCGGCTTACGTCCCAGCAAGAGAAAACACCGCTTACTCTATCCCTCTATATGGGAATCAGGAGTTTAAGCCCTATCCCTCTGAGCGTGGAGCGACCACACCCAACTCATTCCGGTCGACCGAATCCATACAAAAATCTAAAGCATACTGATCAAACCATCAGTTCACCATCATACCGGGGTGTGAGGCTCGCGAAGTTACGATATAGTATTCATCCACAAGGCCTGCTTTTCAACAAAGCCTTGATCATCTTCTTCTTCATCTTGGCATGCCACATCGTCAATCCATACCGTACCATTGATCATCCATCAATATATAAACGGGTGTTAAGTAAAGAATGAATTCTTCACCACCAACATTTATATATTGACAGAAAATCAATAACATGATATTAAGCGGAGTACGATGTCAGACACGCAATCCATTTAAAACTTATGCTCTGGGTCCGAGCGAAAGTCAAATCCGTACAAATCAACACTACGTCCGGACGGCCACCACTGTAGCCCCTTCAAGGTAGCTACTCCAATCATGGGCATCAGCAGTCGTCGTCCATTCGATGTGAAGACCGTCGGTCTTCTCTCGTCGTCTTCCAATCTTGGATTTTAAACGTCGCTTAAATTATTTGGAATGAGATAGACTCGGACTTTCCAAATAATTCTCGTATATATATATATATAAAATTAGGAAATCCTTTCATATCGTTTAATTCTAATCTTTATATATAATTATACATAATTCTTTCATCTCATTTCATTTTACTAAGTTTTACTATCAACAACTCTTCTTATTTATCCAATATTTATATATATATCATCACACACAACAATGTTTTATTTTATTTTATTTTATTTTCCAATTTTTCATACATATCCTATACACACAATCATCCTACGGTGAAATTACTTTTATATTAACATAAAAGAAATGTTAACTATCCTATGGCGTCATTCTTTTAATATTAACATTAAGAATAATGTTAACTTCCTACGGTGTCATCCTTTTATATTAACATTAAGAATAATGTTAACTTCCTACGGTGTCATTCTTTTATATTAACATTAAACAATAATGTTAACTTTCTACGGTGTCATTCTTTTAATATTAACATAAAAAAAATAATGTTAACTTCCTACGGTGTCATTCTTTTATATTAACATTAAAAATATGTTAATTGTTCATGCGGTGAAAATACTTTATTTTACATGATAAAACATAAATTTTCTGTCATCGCAATTCCTATTTTTAATTTACATAAAAAAAAATGTAAATTTTTTCATACAGTGAATTCCTATCTTATGTTTACAATTAAAAATGTAAATTTTGTTCTCTTCTTCTCTTTGAACAAAAATATGAATTTTTGTTCTTTTCTTTTCTAAATGACATTTAAAATACTTCGCTTTATATGCAAAAAGTATGATTTTTAACTATGCACTTTATTTCATATGCCATATATGACCTTACAAATATATACTTCATTTCATATACTATGCATGCAACATTAACAAATAAATATACTTTACTTCATATGCAATGAATGCCATTAACAAATAAAATTATTTTCTTTTTCATATGCAATGTAATGCCATTAACAAATAAATATACTTTATTTCCTATGTAATGAAATGCAACATTAACAAATTAATATTCTTTCTTTTCATATGCAATGAAATGCCATTAACAAATAAACATATTTTCTTTTTCATATGCAATGTAATGCCATTAACAAATAAATATACTTTCTTTTCATATTCAACCATAGCGCTAATTATATGTTTGCATTTCATGTTCAACCATAGTACAAATTTTATGTTTGCATGTCATACTAATTTTGGTGCCAACATATGTCATTTTATTTGTCTCAACTATAACAATATAATATGTCCTTGCAAAGATTCAACTACAATGATAAAAAAAAATGTTACTACATTGTTTTCAACTTGACTACAACCTAAAGATGGTTCCTTTTTGTTTCAACAACCTAAAATAAAATTGGTTCATTTTGTTTTCAATGAAACAGATTAAGTTCAAGCTTTGTTTCAATAAAATCAAGATAAAGGTTCATATTTTGTTTCAACCAAATAGAATAAAAAGGTTGTATTTTGTTTCAACAAAATAGAATAAAAATAAAAGTTGTAGCTTTCATTTCAATAAACAAGTAAAAGTTTTTACTTTATTTCGACAAGACAAATAAAGGTTTATACTTTGTTTCAATAAAATGAGTTGATTCATAATTCCAACAAAGCAAAACAATAAGTTGGTTCATAATGTTTCAACAAAACAAACCAATAATTTGATTCCAAATGTTTCAACAAAAACAAAACATTAGTTTCATTCTTAATGTTTCAACGAAAACAAAACATTAGTTTTATTCTTAATGTTTCAACAAAAACAAAACATTAGTTTTATTCTTAATGTTTCAACAAAAACAAAACATTAGTTTTCATTCATCATTCTTTGACAAAAATGTTATTCTATTTCATTTATAAAATTGTAGTCTTTTCAATTCTTTTATTATTTTATATAAAAATGTAACTTTCATTTTCTAACGTAACATTTTACATATAAATATAATTATACTCTAATGTCACATAAAATAATCTTTTACATGAAAATATTTTCCTATGACGTATAAAAGGTCATTTACTTGTAAACAAATTGTTGTGTTATAAATGACAAATAAATGGTCATTTATTTGTTTTCAAATCGCTATGTTATAAATGGCAAATAAATGCTTATTTATTTGTTTTCAAATTGCTATGTTATAAATGACAAATAAATGCTTATTTATTTGTTTTCAAAACTTCATTATTATAATTGGAATGAAATCTTATCAATTTAAACTTTTTATTCCATCCTTTTTAAATGTGCAATCTTCCTAATTAAATCGTCCATTAATTCCATTAATTGAGTAAATAATGAAAATATTTCAAGTTCCTCAATAACGCTAATTATATATTCACTTTCATGTACAACTTTCATGTGCAATATCCATATATAAATTTTTTTATATTTTTAATCAGAAACACTACGAATATATTTATTTACATATTTTACTTAAAAACGCTTAAAATAAACTTGCATTCATGTTTTTGACATAACAATAAAAATAAAGTTGCATTCATATTTTTATGTAAACAATAAAAATAAAGTTTCATTCATATTTTTATGTAAACAATAAAAATAAAGTTTCATTCATATTTTATCAAAACGATGCAAATAAAGTTTGCATTTATATTTTATCAAAATAGTGTAAATAATGTTTGCATTCATATTTTTATGTAAAGCAATGCAATTAAGTTTGCATTCTTATTTTATCAAAAACAATGCAAATAAGTTTGCATTCTTATTTTATTAACAACAATGAAATTATAATTATTTTCTAAATTTACCTAACGCGCTAAAAATAAGTTATCAATCTTATTTTAACTTAAACAATGAAAATATATTTATTTTCTACTTTCACTTACCGCGCTAAAAATATACCAACACTCATATTTTTACATAAACGTTGGAAATAAGGTTGCATTCCTATTGTGACATTAACTATGAAAATAAGTTTATTTTCTTAAATTTTATTAAGACGCTAAGACTATTTTAATAATCTTATTCTTACTTAAGTGCTAAAAATATAATATAAATTTGTTATTTACACTCACGCACTAAAATGTGGTTATTTTCCTATTTACATGACCGCACTAAAATTATGGTCATCTTCCAATTCACATGACCGCATACAAAAATTAATAACACACAGAATATGGTGTCGCGCTTGCATATCAATAAAATGATAAATAACATAATATGGGGTGTTCAAATCCATTCCAAACCATTCAATGAGCAACATGTAGATTAATGTTAAGCATTCATGTCGACAAACAATAATGACAACATACAATATGGTATTGAATCTTCATGTCATCGCATATAATAACATCATAAGATGTAGTGTCGCATTTTTGTGTCAAAATCCCAACTTTGTTTTTTTTTTTCTAAATCTAAATAAAATAAGATTTTTTTTATATTATAAAAATCCTAACTTGATTTATAAATATAATTAAAAGATTTAAACTTTCTTTTATAATATAAAAATCCTATCTTTATAAATTTTAAATAAAGATCTAATCTTTATTCTTAGCACATCATAAAAAGATCTAATTTTTATTCTCAAAACAACATAAAATGCAAAATCTAATTTTTTTTATTGTCAAAACAACATAAAAAAAAACAAGATCAAATCCATTCGTGTAGATTCCAACAACGCAATTCATATGACAATCATCCAAACACAAATCCAAACCCAAGCATCAACATGTAGTCATACATCACGGATCTAGTTCACTTCTCATTAAATTATTTAAATAACAAAGAAATAATAATTAAATTAAATTTAAAATAGAATCTCACCTTATTCTCAGTTTTGTTCAAATCTTTGGATTGCGATAACTTTTGATTGGATCGATGAAATTGGACGTCGTTTGTTGGAGAAGAACCGGCTTGGAGAGGAGCATACACGCCTGGAAGCTTGGACGGTGCAGCGGCGTACGGCGGTTGCGGCGGGAGGAAGAAGGAAGCGGTTTTGAAGAGGTGATTCGGGAGCTACGGGGCACTAAATCAATTGAAACTTGTCGGAGATTGGAGAGGAGGTGAAGAGCTTCAAAAAGTCCCAAAGGACCATGGTTTAATTTTGTGTGTGGAGGGAGAAAGAGAGGAGAGAAGGAGTGATGTTTTCAGCCATTAGAACGTGAAAAAGAAAGGGGCGGCTGCGTTTCTATCACGTTGGAGAAGGTTTCTCTCTCTCCTTTATATTATTATTTTAATAGGTTACTTACCCAATTAAGGCCCGATTCATTTCAATTCACAAAAGTTGAAATTCTATGTGGCATTTACTATTCAACAAAATAGATATTTTGTGCGTCATTCTAGTTCTAACAAAAATGAGTATTTTGTTTTGCAACCAAAATAATACTTTTTTTTCTTTTAAACATTTTAATGTAAATAAAAATGATACATTTCATTCTCTTTATCGTAAACAAAATTTACAATGCAAGCTTTTTAATGTAAACGAAATGATACATTACATTTCAATTGTGTAAATTAATGCGACACAACAATGGTTTTATTTTGCCTATATGGCAAGAATGCAAACTTGTTTATATGAAAAAAATGCAAACTTTTATTACCTTGAAAATGAAATCTTTTCATTTCAACAAAATGACCTTGTAACTTTTTTTTTTAATTTAAGCCCTTTTTTATAAAATACTAACTCTAAAATTGTATTTTTAATGTAAAACTTTTTATTCAAATTATACATCTATTTTCTTCTATTGTTTAATAATTATTTTAAATTAGAAATTTTAAATCTGGACTTATTTTCAACAAAATTTCAAAAAAGTAAAATAAAATTTTTAATTGTTATTATTTAAAATAAATTATTTTAAATAACCAAAACTCATTAAAATAACTTAAAATAAAATTTTAAATTGGCCCCAAAATTCCGGGTTATTACAGTCTCCCCCACTTAAAATCTTTTCGTCCTCGAAAAGGAACTAAGCTAAAAAGTTGTTTAATTAACTAACTAAATTTTAATTTTACTTTTATAAATTTCATTTGTTGACTAACTTATCAAATATATATATACTTTTATATTTAAAATCATATTTTCTGAAATAGGATTATATATTTAATCAAAATACGTTAATTATAAGCTTATTACTCTGAACTCATTCTAGGGCATTACTAACCCCATCTCTAATGAGTGTTCTCATTCTAGGATACTGCTGATCCTATCTTTAATGAGTATTCTTATTGGACTTTACTAATCCAATCTCTGATGAGTCTTTTGTTCAGTTCTAACGAGTTGTACCCCAAAGATTTGAGCTAACCAGAGCTCTGATACCAACTGTAAAGACCCGGGTTTTGCCCGACCTTAATCGACCGAAAGATCGACCAAGACCGTTCAAATCCCGAATACTTTAACTTTGGGAACACAACACATTAAAACAAATACAGCAGACTTTTATAAACAATACAAAATGTTTACATCAGAGTACAGAATATCAGAGTACATCACAAAAGGAATACAGCGGAAGGTAAAGTTTACATAAATTTTAATACAGTGCAGTGGAAAGAAAACTAAACTCTGGACACAGCTTTAAGCTTCAATCCAGGATCCTGCTTGAAAAGAGAACCTGTAGATAAATACTCGGCTGCCCGTGTGGAAGAGAGGGCACCCAAGTTTGCAAAAAGGTGGAAACAAACATGGGTCAGTCGTGGGACTGGTGTGAGAATTCTTAAATTAAAATAACTATTACAAAATAAGGCAAATCCAAAGACCACGCCGCTAACGCGGAACGGGTTTACTCTAATGGATTGCCGTGCATAATTTAAAGTGACATAACAAATGATTAAATAAATCGTCAACAACGCAATGCTTTTTGGAAAAATGAAATCACCATAAGACCCAGGTCCCATCACACAATGCAACGCACACCAGAGGATAGGGTTTTACCTTATGGTAATTAAACATGCTAAATACGGCAAATACGCATCTAATATTATTATTAGTGTATATGAAAATATTTCAAGGTAAATGTATTAATCCTAGGAAGCATAGGTACCATATATTATGCCTCCGTACTAGTAATACAATCAAGTCCGTAAGGGTCATATTGAAAATTTGGATTTCCATCATGATGGCTCCTGATCCGAAAGATCTATCGCGTAGTGCAATATGCACATCCGCACTTTTTGGGATATCGAGTAACCAGCGGCTTACGTCCCAGCAAGAGAAAACACCGCTTACTCTATCCCTCTATATGGGAATCAGGAGTTTAAGCCCTATCCCTCTAGGCGTGGAGCGACCACACCCAACTCATTCCGGTCGACCGAATCCATACAAATATCTAAAGCATACTGATCAAACCATCAGTTCACCATCATACCGGGGTGTGAGGCTCGCGAAGTTACGATATAGTATTCATCCACAAGGCCTGCTTTTCAACAAAGCCTTGATCATCTTCTTCTTCATCTTGGCATGCCACATCGTCAATCCATACCGTACCATTGATCATCCATCAATATATAAACGGGTGTTAAGTAAAGAATGAATTCTTCACCACCAACATTTATATATTGACAGAAAATCAATAACATGATATTAAGCGGAGTACGATGTCAGACACGCAATCCATTTAAAACTTATGCTCTGGGTCCGAGCGAAAGTCAAATCCGTACAAATCAACACTACGTCCGGACGGCCACCACTGTAGCCCCTTCAAGGTAGCTACTTCAATCATGGGCATCAGCAGTCGTCGTCCATTCGATGTGAAGACCGTCGGTCTTCTCTCGTCGTCTTCCAATCTTGGATTTTAAACGTCGCTTAAATTATTTGGAATGAGATAGACTCGGACTTTCCAAATAATTCTCGTATATATATATATATATATATATATATATATATATATATATATATATATATATATAATTAGGAAATCCTTTCATATCATTTAATTCTAATCTTTATATATAATTATACATAATTCTTTCATCTCATTTCATTTTACTAAGTTTTACTATCAACAACTCTTCTTATTTATCCAATATTTATATATATATCATCACACACAACAATGTTTTATTTTATTTTATTTTCCAATTTTTCATACATATCCTATACACACAATCATCCTACGGTGAAATTACTTTTATATTAACATAAAAGAAATGTTAACTATCCTATGGCGTCATTCTTTTAATATTAACATTAAGAATAATGTTAACTTCCTACGGTGTCATCCTTTTATATTAACATTAAGAATAATGTTAACTTCCTACGGTGTCATTCTTTTATATTAACATTAAACAATAATGTTAACTTTCTACGGTGTCATTCTTTTAATATTAACATAAAAAAAATAATGTTAACTTCCTACGGTGTCATTCTTTTATATTAACATTAAAAATATGTTAATTGTTCATGCGGTGAAAATACTTTATTTTACATGATAAAACATAAATTTTCTGTCATCGCAATTCCTATTTTTAATTTACATAAAAAAAATGTAAATTTTTTCATACAGTGAATTCCTATCTTATGTTTACAATTAAAAATGTAAATTTTGTTCTCTTCTTCTCTTTGAACAAAAATATGAATTTTTGTTCTTTTCTTTTCTAAATGACATTTAAAATACTTCGCTTTATATGCAAAAGTATGATTTTTAACTATGCACTTTATTTCATATGCCATATATGACCTTACAAATATATACTTCATTTCATATACTATGCATGCAACATTAACAAATAAATATACTTTACTTCATATGCAATGAATGCCATTAACAAATAAAAATATTTTCTTTTTCATATGCAATGTAATGCCATTAACAAATAAATATACTTTATTTCCTATGTAATGAAATGCAACATTAACAAATTAATATTCTTTCTTTTCATATGCAATGAAATGCCATTAACAAATAAACATATTTTCTTTTTCATATGCAATGTAATGCCATTAACAAATAAATATACTTTCTTTTCATATTCAACCATAGCGCTAATTATATGTTTGCATTTCATGTTCAACCATAGTACAAATTTTATGTTTGCATGTCATACTAATTTCGGTGCCAACATATGTCATTTTATTTGTCTCAACTATAACAATATAATATGTCCTTGCAAAGATTCAACTACAATGATAAAAAAAAAATGTTACTACATTGTTTTCAACTTGACTACAACCTAAAGATGGTTCCTTTTTGTTTCAACAACCTAAAATAAAATTGGTTCATTTTGTTTTCAATGAAACAGATTAAGTTCAAGCTTTGTTTCAATAAAATCAAGATAAAGGTTCATATTTTGTTTCAACCAAATAGAATAAAAAGGTTGTATTTTGTTTCAACAAAATAGAATAAAAATAAAAGTTGTAGCTTTCATTTCAATAAACAAGTAAAAGTTTTTACTTTATTTCGACAAGACAAATAAAGGTTTATACTTTGTTTCAATAAAATGAGTTGATTCATAATTCCAACAAAGCAAAACAATAAGTTGGTTCATAATGTTTCAACAAAACAAACCAATAATTTGATTCCAAATGTTTCAACAAAAACAAAACATTAGTTTCATTCTTAATGTTTCAACGAAAACAAAACATTAGTTTTATTCTTAATGTTTCAACAAAAACAAAACATTAGTTTTATTCTTAATGTTTCAACAAAAACAAAACATTAGTTTTCATTCATCATTCTTTGACAAAAATGTTATTCTATTTCATTTATAAAATTGTAGTCTTTTCAATTCTTTTATTATTTTATATAAAAATGTAACTTTCATTTTCTAACGTAACATTTTACATATAAATATAATTATACTCTAATGTCACATAAAATAATCTTTTACATGAAAATATTTTCCTATGACGTATAAAAGGTCATTTACTTGTAAACAAATTGTTGTGTTATAAATGACAAATAAATGGTCATTTATTTGTTTTCAAATCGCTATGTTATAAATGGCAAATAAATGCTTATTTATTTGTTTTCAAATTGCTATGTTATAAATGACAAATAAATGCTTATTTATTTGTTTTCAAAACTTCATTATTATAATTGGAATGAAATCTTATCAATTTAAACTTTTTATTCCATCCTTTTTAAATGTGCAATCTTCCTAATTAAATCGTCCATTAATTCCATTAATTGAGTAAATAATGAAAATATTTCAAGTTCCTCAATAACGCTAATTATATATTCACTTTCATGTACAACTTTCATGTGCAATATCCATATATAAATTTTTTTATATTTTTAATCAGAAACACTACGAATATATTTATTTACATATTTTACTTAAAAACGCTTAAAATAAACTTGCATTCATGTTTTTGACATAACAATAAAAATAAAGTTGCATTCATATTTTTATGTAAACAATAAAAATAAAGTTTCATTCATATTTTTATGTAAACAATAAAAATAAAGTTTCATTCATATTTTATCAAAACGATGCAAATAAAGTTTGCATTTATATTTTATCAAAACAGTGTAAATAATGTTTGCATTCATATTTTTATGTAAAGCAATGCAATTAAGTTTGCATTCTTATTTTATCAAAAACAATGCAAATAAGTTTGCATTCTTATTTTATTAACAACAATGAAATTATAATTATTTTCTAAATTTACCTAACGCGCTAAAAATAAGTTATCAATCTTATTTTAACTTAAACAATGAAAATATATTTATTTTCTACTTTCACTTACCGCGCTAAAAATATACCAACACTCATATTTTTACATAAACGTTGGAAATAAGGTTGCATTCCTATTGTGACATTAACTATGAAAATAAGTTTATTTTCTTAAATTTTATTAAGACGCTAAGACTATTTTAATAATCTTATTCTTACTTAAGTGCTAAAAATATAATATAAATTTGTTATTTACACTCACGCACTAAAATGTGGTTATTTTCCTATTTACATGACCGCACTAAAATTATGGTCATCTTCCAATTCACATGACCGCATACAAAAATTAATAACACACAGAATATGGTGTCGCGCTTGCATATCAATAAAATGATAAATAACATAATATGGGGTGTTCAAATCCATTCCAAACCATTCAATGAGCAACATGTAGATTAATGTTAAGCATTCATGTCGACAAACAATAATGACAACATACAATATGGTATTGAATCTTCATGTCATCGCATATAATAACATCATAAGATGTAGTGTCGCATTTTTGTGTCAAAATCCCAACTTTGTTTTTTTTTTCTATATCTAAATAAAATAAGATTTTTTTTTATATTATAAAAATCCTAACTTGATTTATAAATATAATTAAAAGATTTAAACTTTCTTTTATAATATAAAAATCCTATCTTTATAAATTTTAAATAAAGATCTAATCTTTATTCTTAGCACATCATAAATAGATCTAATTTTTATTCTCAAAACAACATAAAATACAAAATCTAATTTTTTTTATTGCCAAAACAACATAAAAAAAAAACAAGATCAAATCCATTCGTGTAGATTCCAACAACGCAATTCATATGACAATCATCCAAACACAAATCCAAACCCAAGCATCAACATGTAGTCATACATCACGGATCTAGTTCACTTCTCATTAAATTATTTAAATAACAAAGAAATAATAATTAAATTAAATTAAATTAAATTAAATTTAAAATAGAATCTCACCTTATTCTCAGTTTTGTTCAAATCTTTGGATTGCGATAACTTTTGATTGGATCGATGAAATTGGACGTCGTTTGTTGGAGAAGAACCGGCTTGGAGAGGAGCATACACGCCTGGAAGCTTGGAGGGTGCAGCGGCGTACGGCGGTTGCGGAGGGAGGAAGAAGGCAGCGGTTTTGAAGAGGTGATTCGGGAGCTACGGGGCACTAAATCAATTGAAACTTGTCGAAGATTGGAGAGGAGGTGAAGAGCTTCAAAAAGTTCCAAAGGACCATGGTTTAATTTTGTGTGTGGAGGGAGAAAGAGAGGAGAGAAGGAGTGATGTTTTCAGCCATTAGAACGTGAAAAAGAAAGGGGCGGCTGCATTTCTATCACGTTGGAGAAGGTTTCTCTCTCTCCTTTATATTATTATTTTAATAGGTTACTTACCCAATTAAGGCCCGATTCATTTCAATTCACAAAAGTTGAAATTCTATGTGGCATTTACTATTCAACAAAATAGATATTTTGTGCGTCATTCTAGTTCTAACAAAAATGAGTATTTTGTTTTGCAACAAAAATAATACTTTTTTTTCTTTTAAACATTTTAATGTAAATAAAAATGATACATTTCATTCTCTTTTTCGTAAACAAAATTTACAATGCAAGCTTTTTAATGTAAACGAAATGATACATTACATTTCAATTGTGTAAATTAATGCGACACAACAATGGTTTTATTTTGCCTATATGGCAAGAATGCAAACTTGTTTATATGAAAAAAATGCAAATTTTTATTACCTTGAAAATGAAATCTTTTCATTTCAACAAAATGACCTTGTAACTTTTTTTTTTTTAATTTAAGCCCTTTTTTATAAAATACTAACTCTAAAATTGTATTTTTAATGTAAAACTTTTTATTCAAATTATACATCTATTTTCTTCTATTGTTTAATAATTATTTTAAATTAGAAATTTTAAATCTGGACTTATTTTCAACAAAATTTCAAAAAAGTAAAATAAAATTTTTAATTGTTATTATTTAAAATAAATTATTTTAAATAACCAAAACTCATTAAAATAACTTAAAATAAAATTTTAAATTGGCCCCAAAATTCCGGGTTATTACAATTATTTTCCAACAACAAAGTCTAGATAAAAGCATAAACTGAAAAACTGAAATACATAAAGTACTATCCCCAAAGTGAAGTGATAAACCATAGCTAGCTCAATGTCCAAACCCGTACATGAGCAAATCCAGTAAGCAAGCTAGAAAGATCCAGGCTAAGCTCCAATGTTCCCACCCTGAGGACCTGAGGGGGGGGGGAACGGAAGACAAGAGGCGAAAGAAAACAGGTCAGTCAAAAAGACTGGTAAGCCCTACTACTATCTGTCCATGAACTAGTAAAGTTAACTGGCATGAGAAGCTGAGATGAACATGAGGATAACAACATACTGGCATGATGATTAACTAACAAGATAGATAAAGGTGTCATCGCATAATCAAGGTTAAGTTTTGCACCACGGGTGTACTAGCATTCTAACATGTCAAGTAAAAACAAGAATTGATCCCTTGGCCCAAGCTTGGCCCATCATCATGAGGTGACCTAAATTAAGGTCCAACTACACAGTCTAGTCGATCGGCTCCCTATAAGCCTAACTCGTCAAGTGTCGGTGTCATGCGGCTTAATCATGTAATGTAGTTGACTGTGCAGGGTCCACCCTAGGGTGTATCAGGCCCTATGGTGTAACCCTCTGACACCATACCATGATGCACAGTCCAAACCTACCGTTGCCCATGTTCAACTCCGGACTTGATGTGCACGACCATGGTCCGCCTGAACAACCGGGGCATCATTCAGCCGTCACTTTTGGTCTCTTACAATCAGCCCAGTAATCGTGCCCCACCCTAGCCTAGTCCTAGGGTCTTATGATACTACCTAGAAGGTTACTGCTGAAAAGGACCACGCAACTAGGGTTTCTTAACGGGTTAAATGTGGTTAACCCGATCCAAACGTGGATTAAATCGGTTAAGAGTACCCAAGGCTCCTGACTTAACCTCGATTAAACCATCAAGCCCAAATTGGTTAAGTATTAAGTGGACCATGACTTAACCCTAATCAGGAGGCATTAATTAACTTAATGCGCTTTAACCTCTCACATTAGACTTTGTTGTGGTTACTAGTTAAGCCGGGCGGGTCCGGGTAGCTTTACACCACAACTAGGTCTAACCTCGGGTTCGAGCACAACATGACCAACTTCTCACATTGGGTCCTATTGTTTGTAGCCACTAGTTAAGCCGGGCGGGTCCGGGTAGATTTATGCTACAAACTCAACCCAACCTCGAGTTGGCCACACTCATATTTTCTAAGTGTCATGTCCATTATGTTTCCAAAACATAATTACAAGTTAACATATCACGTCATGTTACAAAAATCATGTTCATGTCATTATGTTACACAACCCCAACGTAATCCCATCGTTTACATAATCGCAACAACGCATAAAGGATAAAATAGGGAACTTGACATAACCTTGACATATAGGTGTTGAAGCCACAAGTTTAACATGGTGGCATATGAAATGTACATATGTTCATATACTTGCATATTGCATTATTAGGCTTCAAAAGCATGCATAAAGCCAAACTTAGCATATGAGTGATACATGGTGATAAATAATATGTAGAAGTTGCTAGAAGTTCGCATTTTGCCTCACATGCAAGTTATCATAGGGGATATGATAACTTTCATGTTGCCAAAATGCAACCTTTAATATAAAGCTTGGAGCTTTATGCTCAAAACCTCAAGTTTAACTTGCATAACATGATAACATGATCAACCCAAACTTTCATAACATAACAACATGTGTCATACATAATGATTAAACCAACTTGCATAATGATCATCCAAACTTGCATATAATGATCAACCAAACTTGCATATAATGATCAACCAAACTTGCATATAATGACCAACCAAACTTGCATATAATGATCAACCAAACTTGAATATAATGATCAACCAAACTTGCATATAATGACCAACCAAACTTGCATATAATGATTAACCAAACTTGCATATAATGATCAACCCCAAACTTGCATCATTCATTTAACTTTAGAGTTCAAAGAAAGAAAGTAAAAAAGGGCTTACAATGCTATGAAGACACAAATAAATATTTATTATAAAGATTGAGATGAAGCCCTTATGCAAGCACCAAAAACCCAAATATGCAAGCTCCAAATGAAAACCCTTGAGCCAATTCAATAAAAACCCTTGCTTTGAAATAGAAATGTTGCAACTTGACTTGAATGCAAGCTAAGAACACTCATACAAGTTTGAAAACACTTGTATGAACTCAAAATCTCTCATTAACTTAGAAATTTTAGCATGAGAATGGAGGCCATGAGAGGAACAAATTTGACATAGTTTAGTTGTAGGATTGAATAATGGTGATTTAGGCTAGGTTTGGGGTCTTTTTATAGAGGATTAGGATAGTATTAGCCATAGGATTAACCCTAGATTCAATCCAAGCCATCAAAGCATGTCTTGGGGAAGAAGTCAAGTGTAGGAACCATCTAGGGCCTTTAGATTAAAGCTGAACCATGAGAACCATTCAAATGCAAAATCTGCATTTGAGCGAATCGGCCCACGGGTTGACAGCCAAACACCCTGGATTAACCCCTAGTCGACCCAGCGAGCTCGGGTCGACCTCAAAAATCGGCCGGTTCGGTTATTCCCCTCTCCCAATTCGCTGTTTTGAACATTTTTGCATATTTATTAATTTAATTTTCAATTATAAATATATATATATATATATCCATATATATATTTCTCTGCGCAACCCATTTCACTTAATTAAGTATACTTTAATTTGTGAATTTTTCGTGAAACTTCGCGAGGCCATATCTTGGTCATACGGACTCCGATTTTCGAAAACTCGGACTCTATTTCGCGTATTTTTCCGAGACGAACGCAATGGCACAGACCGTTTCCCTTGATTCAGAATTTACAGTTTAATTCTGCCTCCATTTATGTTATAACATGTTATTCAAAAATACGGGTTGTTACATTCTCCCCTCCTTAAAGGAATTCGTCCCCGAAATCTCCAAGTTAGGAAGAACGTATCCTACCATCCATCATCCATCTACTCAAAACATCATCCACGAGCAATCATTGTCCTTAAAAGGTTCTAAATGCTGTATGATCATACGCAAAGGTGTGTGTATATGTACTTATCTAATACGAAAATCAGGAGGTTACTGATTCAGTAAACCCCCTTAATGCAAAATATGTTAGTGAAATGAGTCCATATGTATGAAAATTCCTAACATAATTTATAATCTCTACATGAGTGCACATAACATTCATCCATATGCAACATCCACGTGATAGCATAACAAGTTTTCATCCATGAATAAGCATAAACACTCATGCATATGCGGTATTAAAGTGTGTGAGCCGATCTTAGTGCCTAATGTGTATCATGCATCCACGAGTATCTACGTGCAAACACTTGCAACCATTTGCAACCATCAAGCATAACATGTTTCAAATACATGTTTCATCCAAAGGGTTTCTACCTAAGGTCCTTATGACAAGTTTAACGAGATAATAAGATAAACAGGATAAACACGGATAAAAGAAAGATATGCTAATTAGGAAAAGAGATCGAGAATGTACCCTAAAAAAGGAATGGATAAAGCCCACGCATCTTCTCCTCGGTTTCCCAAGTTGCATCTTCGTCGGCTTCACCCCACTGAACTTTCACCTTATAGGCCATCTTTCCAATTCTCTCTACGATAGGGAAGGGTCCTACGAACCTTGGTGCCAACTTCCCAACTGCTCCAAAACGTACCACATTACGCAAAGGAGAAACCTTCACGAAAACCATGTCTCCCACTTCGAATTCCAAATCTGTCCTTCGCTTGTCAGCATAGGATTTCTGTCTATCTTGGGCCGCTTTCATCCTTCTTCTCACTAATTCAACTTTCTCGGATGTGTCCCGTATCATATCGGGCCCAAGTATAAGTCTATCTGTTGTCTCCCACCAACAAGATGGTGACCTACACGGCCTCCCACACAAAGCTTCAAATGGTGCCATCCCTATGCTGGCTTGATAGCTATTATTATAAGCAAACTCTACAAGAGGCAGGTGTTCTTCCCAAGTACCACCAAAGTCAAGAACACAAAGTCTCAAGAGATCTTCTAGTACCCTATTCACCCTTTCGGTTTGGCCATCCGTCTGGGGGTGATAGGCTGTACTCAGATTTAATCGCGTACCCATCGCTTCTTGCAAACTGTTCCAGAACTTACTAGTGAAAATTGGGTCGCGATCGCTAACTATTCTAGAAGGAACTCCATGCAACCGCACTATTTCCCGAAGATAAACAGACGCTAGCCATGATATGGTCCTCTTGCTTCCCACCGGAATAAAATGGGCTCTCTTTGTAAATCTATCAATTATTACCCATATCCCATAAAGCCCAAATAGTTTGGTGGCGAACTTCTTCACCCCAACCATATATCACAAATAGGCTAGTCATACTCCTTAGGGGGTTTGTAACAGATCTAAGATTGAGGATAGGACTGAGAGGATATACTTAAAAGGTAGCATGAGAGTAAGCTCTACGGAACAATAGGGATCAAGGATATACTCTTAGAAAGAGATTAAATGCACGTATCTAGACTTCAATCTTCTAAGCCGCATTTTCTTGTGCTTAATCCCATCGTGCCCTGACCGTCTTTTATCTTCGCAATTCCGTAGTTCTTAATTCTTGTTCCCAAAATATGAGTTAGAACTCATTTCACCGTTGCTTCTCGTTCCACTTCCACTTATCCTTTGCCTAAAATACTTGGCTTCCACCTAACTGCATACTCATGGTTTCATGCAGGCTTTCCAAAATTCGTTAGTGAATCTTGGATCCCATTTACATACTATACGGTATCCCATGCAGAAAACTATCTCTTGAAAACATGTGCCAATCCACATTGCCAAACTGGAGCTGAGGTAAGGGCTCTCTTGAGCCTTTGAAAAGCAAGCTCACACTCCAAGTCCCATGCAAAGACTAAGTTCTTCTTTGTCAACTTAGTAAGAGGGGCTGAAATCTTAGCGAAGTCTCTGATGAACTTCCTATAGTAGCCCGCCAAACCGAGAAAGCTTCTTACTTCGGTCGCATTCCTAGGAGTCTTCCAATCTTGAACCACAACCACTTTCGCGGGATCCACCGCTATGCCTTGCTTAGAAACTATATGTCCAAGAAACCGAACTTCCCTTCTCCAGAAATGACATTTGGAGAACTTGGCTTTCAACTGATGCGCTCTAAGCGTATTCATCACTTCCTTGAGATGCCTAGCATGCTCTTCCTCATCCTTTGAGAAGATCAGAATATCATCCACGAAGACAACAACAACCTTGTTAAGGAACTCCCTGAACACCCTACTCATCAAATCTACGAAGTAGGCGGGTGCATTAGTCAAACCGAATGGCATGACAAGCCATTTAAAGAATCCATCTGGAGTCCTAAACGCAGTTTTATCAATGCTATCCTCAGCCACTCTAAGCTGATGGAATCCGGTGGCTAGATCGAGCTGAGAGAAAACAGAAGCACCTACAACCTGGTCAAAGAGATCATCAATTCTCGGTAACGGGTGCCTATTCTTCTTTATCAGCTTGTTCAACTCTCGATAATCAACACATAGACGAAGCAAACCATCCGCCTTAGTAGCGAATACCACCGGAGCACCCCATTTAGAAATGTTTTGTAACACCCCGAATTTTAGTTAATACTAAAATTCACTAATTACAGGATAAATAATCTCAGACATAGGAATTGGGGGTAACGGGCTGCGTTATTGCGTTCATCTCGGAAAAATACGCGAAATAGAGTCCGAGTTTTCGAAAATCGGAGTCCGTATGGCCCGGTTATGGCCCGATGAAGTTTGCAGAAAATTCAAAACTAAAACAGATTTAAAAATTTAAAAATTCAGATTTGGAATGGGCCAGGCGGGGTCAGGCGGGAAGCTTCCCGCCCAACCCATGTCGACAGGGCTGTCGACAGGCCTGTCGACAGGGGTGTCGACATGCCTGTCGACTTGCCTGTCGACAGGGTGGCACCGTTCAGTGAACCTGGGTGCACCAGGTTGGGTTCTAGGCTGGCTTGGAGGGCTGGTTCTAGAGATTTCCTAAATCTAAGGGTCCTAAATTAATCTAGGGTTAATCCAAGGGCCTAAAACACTCTCTTAATCTATAAATACACCCTAAACCTACCTTAATCCTTACCAAAAATAGAAATAATGGCCTCATGCCGCCAAATTAAATCCTAAGAGAAGCCTCCACTAATCTAAGAAGAAAGTTGCAAGCTAATTCCTCTCTAATCAATCTTTAATCATCATTATCTTCATAGTTAGCAACTAATCCTACTTCATAAGGTTGCTAATCTTGAGTTTGGTGAGTTTCTATCACTTTAACATCAATTGTTAAAGTAAGTAGATTGGGTGTAATGAGACTTATGGTCTTAAATGCGGATTAGTGAGTTTGAATCATGTATAATGATATGTTACTCTATGTTGTTCTATGTTTATGCATATTTGATAAGTTGGTTTATGCATGCTTAATATGTTGATTTATGCATGTTTAACAAGTTGATATATGCATGTTTAACAAGTGGATTTATGCATATTTGTTAAGTGGAATTATGCATGTTTAGCAAAGTGAGTTATGCAAGTTGAAAGTGATATGCAAGTTAAGTATATGTTTAAATGCAAGTTGAAAGTGATATGCAAGTTATGCATGCTTATGCAAGTGTATGGATGCTTATGCAAGTCATGTATATGTTTAAATGCAAGATTTATGTGATATGCAAGTTATGCATGCTTGTGCGAGTATATGAATGCTTTTGCAAGATATGTATATGCTTAAATGACATGATATGCAAGTTATGCAAGTATGTGAATGCTTATGCAAGTATGTGGATGCTTATGCAAGTATGTGAATGCTTATGCAAGTTATGTGTATGCTTAAATGCATGTTTAACATGTTATGCAAGTTATGAGTATGCCTATATGCAAGTTCAACATGTTATGCAAGATATGTGTATGATAATATGCAAGCTCATATGCAACATGTTATGCAAATCATGTGTATGATAATATGCAAGTTTGGGTTATATGTAGTTGGGTTAATAGATGCTCATATATGCAAGTTGACATCCTCTTAACCCATGACAAAGTTATATGCTAAACCCATGATATTTGTGATGATCTTCCCCTTATTTATGTCACGAAATGAGAACGATTTACGTGGGGAACGATGGGGTGGGTAAATATGTTAATAAATGAATGATTGGGTATGATTAAGCATGCCATAAAAATAAATTACCATAAGTGGGAATTTACCTATTGAGTTAGGTCTACCCCATGGGAATTTACCTATTGAGTTAGGTCTACCCATGTTATGGAAAACTTGATATTAATTAGGGATAATTAATATGGGGGTGATTAATTAGGTGTAATTAATCGACTAAGACACGAGGTTGGACTCATTTGTAGTGTAAAACTGCCCAGACCCGACCGGCTTAACCAGTTGCTACAAATGTCAGCCCAATGTGAGAGGTCTTAGCCATAAATTAAATACGTGATTAAGGTAAAGACACGAGGTTAGACTCTGTTATGACGTAAGACTGCCCGGATTCTACCGGCTTAACCAGGCGGTCATAACAGCCAGTCTAATGTGGGAGGTCTTTACGGGAGATCACGGTCTTAATTAATTAAGAAACACTTAACCATAATAGCATGTAGTGGGACATGAGGGGTTAAGTGGGTGCCTTGGGTGGCATGAGGAAATTTGGTGGTTGCCTTGGGTGGCATGTGGAATCTAGTGGGTTGCCTTGGGTGGCAATAGAAAATACGATTAGAATACTTAACCAAGTGGAAACATGTAATTAAACATGATTAAAGGGTTAAGTGGGATACACTAGATATTTGACAAGCTTAAGTGGGTAGCTTGTGGGGGCCCATTTCAACCAATATCCCAAACGTATCTTTGTGGGCTCGACCCATGTCGAGTGACGGGACACGCATATTGGGCTTGATTATAAGAGGCCAAAACGGGTTAGCGGTGGCAACGCAAGTCCAACGGGTTTCATATGCGTGTGTGGGCCCGGGCTGGTAGATAAGCCGTTGTTGCATCGTGTAGATATAAAGCCGTGCACCGTAAGTATTGGGTAGCCACTTTAGGGGAGTGATACACCCCACTGTGGGACCAACACGGGTATCTACGGTAGGGAGCCGATCGCTTGGGGAGTAGTGGGTACACCTAATGAAGATAGGGGCAGACGGCACCTATGTAGGGGTACACGAAACTACTGGGTAAGAATTACTGGGTACACCTAGTGGAGATAGGGGCAGACGGCACCTATGTAGTGGGCTAGGGGTACATGAAACTACTGGGGAAATTTTCTAAGTCCTTGGAAGGGATCAACCTTTAAGTAGGAATGACTGGTGTGGTGCAGTTAGTAATTATCCTTGGGTGGGTAGATGCGTCCTGACGGTTATCTTAGTTTATCCTAAGTCTACCAAGCTGCTTAGTGTAGCCATTCATCCCCAGATATTACCGTAGGTCAAGTTTATGTCTTCTCTGGTTACTTTAATGATTGTATTGTTAAAGTTATAGGACTCACTCAGACTTATGTCTGACCCCGTTGTTTTTATCTTTTTCCCAACCCTCAGGTCCTACGGTGGATCCTAGCAGTAGTAGAGCTTGATCGGATTGCTGTTCCAGTCTTTAGGAGCTTGGGTAGATGTAAAGCTCCAGTTATCCAGTTATCTTTTCTTTTGTCATGGCTATTGTATGAGAGAGTGGGATTATGTACTTATTTATTTTGACAGATATTGTACTTGACTTTTATCATGGTTTTATGATGTAACCAGACATGTTTATTTCCGCTGTTATGAGATGATGTTTTAAATTTCAAGTGCTATTTATATCTGTCTTGGTGAAATTTTTCTGTTCTATATTCACTAAAATAGTCCACCGATGCTATGGCATTCCCTTAGTGAGTGACCATAGCGGGCGTGGGGTGTTACACGTGGTATCAGAGCAAAGGTTATCGGAACAGATAAAATTTTTAGAAAACTATTTTTCTAAAACATTTTTGGAAAAGATATTTTCAAAAACATGTCTTTTGAGAGAAAAGTTTTTGAAAGAAAAGCATAATCCCCAATAGCCATATCTATATCCTTCGAATTCTCCGTTTTGAATCTTTCCTTTTTCGTTTCAGCATGGCCGAAAATCTTAATCTTCCGGAGGGTGTGACGGTACCAGTATGGTATAGGAGATTGATGGAGGCTAGGGCCACCACTACGGGTCCAGCAAATGTTCCTCCACCAACCGTAGCACCCGATCTTCCTCCTCCCCCTCCTCCTCGCACGGATACTTTTGCTAAGACTTGCAAGGAGTTTAAAGCTATGGAAGGGAAACCTTTTCAAGGATCTGAAACCTTTGTGGAGGCTAGAGATTGGCTTAAAGAGGTGGAAGAGTTGATAGATATCTTTGAGATGGAAGAAGGGAAGAAAGTCAAGTTGGCTGCTTGGTTAATGAAGGGAGAGGCCTCATTCTGGTGGGAGGTTACTAATGGAGAACGCCCCGTTGACTCTTGGGCGGATTTTAGGCAAAGATTTGTGGCAAAGTTTCTCTCAAGGGCGGAGGAAAACTTGTATATGGAAAGATTCTTGACTCTAAAGCAAGGAAATCTTTCGGTGAAGGAATATGTTAACAAGTTTAATCAATTGGCAAGGTTTGGCCTAGATATGGTGAATACACCGGAGAAGAAGGCTTTGCGGTTCGTGAAAGGCTTGAATGAACCGATGCATGGGTTGGCTATGACTCACATCCCTATGGGGGCCACCTTTGAGAAGCTAGTTGACATGGCACTCATGTATGAGGAAGAGAAGGGTCCTAATGCTAATAAGGCACCCGAGAAGAAGGGAGATCAAAAGAGACCTCAACAACAGCAAAGCAAAGGTGGGAAAGGCAATGGTGGAAAGAATAAGAAGAAGAGGTGTTTCACTTGTGGGACACCTGGCCACCTAAGCAAGGATTGTCGCAAGAAGAAGAAGACCGGTTGCTTCCACTGTGGCGAAGCAGGGCACTTAGTGAAGGATTGCCCTAAGAAGGGGCAAATGACGGGATCTACCTCGGGAGGACAGGTGCAAGCTCTTATGGCACCAAGTCAGGCTAGGGGGCAAGTACAGTCTCTCGCGGTTCCACCGATTCAGGAGAGAGGTAGAACTATTTGCGTTGAAAGTCTGGTTTTTCTATTTGACCATCCTGTCGGTACATTGTTTGATTCAGGCGCATCGCATTCGTTTATTTCATCATCATTAGTTGAGTTACTGCACTTAGACACCAGTCTGGTAGATGATCCCTTGGTTGTTTCAAACCCAATTGGGGGCTCCACTTATTTGTCCATGATATGTTTGGGTTTGAAGATTTCTATACTTAGCATTGAGTTTAGATGTGATGCTTTTGTGTTGGGCTTCACGGGCTATGGGTTGATTTTGGGCATGGACTGGTTATCCAGTAATGGTGCCGTTCTTGATTGCGAAAGGAGAGTTGTTAGGCTGATGACCCGCTTGGGTAACACTCTCGAGATTTCTTGTAATCCCATGGACTCTGTTATGCTAAGTTATGTTGAATCGCTTGACGCTTCGGTCGAGAGTTTGCAATCTATGAGAGTAGTCCGGGAATATCCGGATGTGTTTGAGGAGGTGAAGGGCTTACCTCCGAAGCGGGAGATTGACTTCCGAATATATTTGGTGGATAATGCTAAACCGGTATCTTTACCAGTGCGCCACATGGCTCCTCGTGAGAGGAGGGAACTCCATAAGCAAGTAGGGGAGTTGCTTGAGAAGGGGTTCATAAGACGGAGCATATCGGAGTGGGGTGCTCCAGTAGTATTTGCTACGAAGGCGGATGGGTCCCTCAGACTTTGTGTAGACTATAGAGAACTCAACAAGCTCACAAAGAAGAATAGACACCCATTGCCGAGGATAGATGATCTTTTCGATCAGTTGGTTGGCGCTTCAGTATTTTCTCAGTTGGACTTGGCCACGGGGTTTCATCCGTTGAGGGTGGCTGAGGATAGCATAGACAAGACTGCCTTTAGAACTCCGGATGGTTTCTATGAGTGGCTGGTGATGCCATTTGGGTTGACGAACGCCCCTGCATACTTTGTTGATTTGATGAGTAGGGTGTTCAGGGAGTTCCTTAATAAATTCGTGGTGGTCTTTGTGGATGATATCTTAGTATTTTCTAAGAGTGAAGAAGAGCATGCCCTACATCTTGGGGAAGTGTTGAAGACTCTTCGAGCACATAGCCTTAAGGCTAAATTCTCTAAATGTCACTTCTGGAGGAAGGAAGTACGATTCTTGGGGCACGTGGTCTCCAAGGAAGGGATAGCTGTGGATCCCGCGAAGGTAGTATCAATTCAGGATTGGAAGGTTCCGAAGAATGCTACCGAAGTAAGAAGTTTCTTGGGGTTGGCGGGTTATTATAGGAAGTTCATTAAAGACTTCGCGAAGATATCAGCCCCATTAACCCGCTTAACAAAGAAGAATCTTGTTTTCACATGGGACGTAGATTGTGATGATGCGTTCCGACGGTTAAAGAGAGCTTTAACCACCGCTCCAGTTTTAGTGTTGCCAGATGGGAGCAAGCCATTTGTTGTCCATACCGATGCCTGTGGGACAGGGCTTGGCGCAGTCTTAATGCAAGAGGGAAGGGTAATAGCCTATGGTGGAAGGCAGTTGAGGGCACATGAGAAAAATTACCCTACCCATGATCTAGAGCTGGCCGCTATTGTTTTTGCGCTTAAGACTTGGCGCCATTATCTTCTTGGTGAGAGATTCGAGTTGTTCACTGACCATAAATCTTTGAAGTACTTGTTCTCTCAGAAGGATCTAAACTTAAGACAGCAAAGATGGATGGAGTTTTTAGCATCCTATGACTTCGAGATATCGTATACCCCTGGCAAGGGTAACGTGGTGGCGGACGCCTTGAGTAGGAAAAGGTTGTCCTTGAGTCCATTGTTCGTGGAACGACAAAGCTTGGAGTTTATCTCGATGTTTGATTTCAGACCTTCCATTGATTATGTACCCGGTTTGCTAGCTTCTTTGGAAGTTAGACCTACTCTTTTGGGGCGGATTGGAGAAGCACAGAAGGACGACCCACTGTTGGTTGAGTTAGTAGAGAAGCTCATAAGGGGGGAGTCGTCCAGCCATTTGAGTAGGTATACCCTAGACGATAGGGGGTGCTTGCGTAGAGACGGTAGACTTTGCGTACCGCAAGACGAGGGTTTGAGGAAGGCTATTCTTGATGACGCACACCGTTCTAGGATGACCATTCATCCCGGTGGGGACAAGATGTACCAAGACATGAAGAGGGTTTTCTTCTGGGCCGGTATGAAGAAAGATGTGGCCGAGTATGTCGCTCGATGTTTGGTGTGCCAGCAAGTGAAGGCGGAGCAAAGGAAACCAGGTGGGTTGCTTCACCCATTGGAGGTTCCGTAATGGAAGTGGGATAGCGTCTCGATGGATTTTATTGACGGGTTACCCAGGTCGAGAAAGGGTAATACAGGAATTTGGGTAGTGGTAGATAGACTTACTAAGAGCGCCCATTTCATACCTGTGAAGAGCAAGAGGACCGCTCCATGGCTAGCTTCTGTATATCTTCGAGAGATAGTTCGATTACATGGGGTACCCTCTAGCATAGTGAGTGATCGAGATCCTATCTTCACTAGCGAGTTCTGGAGAAGTTTGCAAGAAGCAGTGGGGACTCAATTGTGTCTGAGCACCGCATATCATCCTCAGACAGACGGCCAGACTGAGAGGGTGAATCGTGTTCTAGAAGACCTTTTGAGACTTTGTATCCTAGATTTTGGAGGTACATGGGAAGAGCATCTTCCATTGGTGGAGTTCGCATATAATAACAGCTTTCAGTCCAGTATTGGTATGGCTCCTTTCGAAGCTCTCTATGGAAGGCCTTGTCGATCACCTACATGTTGGTGGGAATCTACGGATAAGATCTTACTGGGGCCCGATATGGTTAGGGAGACTTCTGAGAAGATTGACTTGATTCGAATAAGGATGAAAGCAGCGCAGGATAGGCAAAAATCTTATGCGGACAAGAGAAGGACGGATCTTGAGTTTGAGGTTGGGGACATGGTTTTTGTTAAGGTATCTCCGTTGAGAAATGTTGTTCGCTTCGAATCCGTTGGGAAGTTAGCACCAAGGTTTGTTGGGCCGTTTCCTATCAAGGAAAGGATTGGACGGATGGCATATAGGGTGGAGTTGCCCGACAGACTTAGTGGTGTTCATGATGTATTCCATGTATCACATCTGAGGAAGTGCTTACATGAGACCGCAGAGGTGGTAGAGCCAAGCTTGCTTAGAGATGTAGAGGTTGAGCGTGATGCGACGATTCGACGAGCTCCTACTCGTATCCTTGGGTCAGAGACTAGGAAATTGAGGAATCGAGAGGTTCATCTAGTCAAAGTGCAATGGGGAGAAGATGAGAGCAACGCAACTTGGGAGACGGAAGCGAAGATGCGTTCATTGTACCCATTTCTTTTTGAGGGTATGTCTTTACTTTCTCCTTTATCGCTTGTCTAGTACTTATCTTATCTTTGGTATGTCCTCTCATTAGTACCTTTGACCTTTAGATAGGGTAAACCTATGGTTGAAACATGTGTTTGAGACATGTTATGGTTGATGGATGCAAGTGGATGCAAGTGTTTGCTAGTGGTTGCTCGTGGATGCATACACACACACTCTAGGCACTAGATCGGCTCAGTCACTTCATATTGCATATTGCATAAAATTGTGTGTAGGAAGATATATTTATGGATGTATAATGGTTGTGTTATCACATGGATGATGCATTTTGGTGAATGATTGTGCACTCATGTAGATATTGTATGTGTCGATAGGGTTTTCTCGCATACATAATGGATGCATGGCACTATCATGGTTTGCATATGTTCATACATTAGATAGGGAACATATACACACACCGTTTGCATATGCTCATACATCATTAGAAACTGTTTAAGGACAATGGATGCCTGTGGTTGATGATTTGAGTAGATGGTTGTTTGGATGGTAGGATATGCATTCTCCCTAGCTTAGAGATTTCGGGGACGAAATCCCTTAAGGAGGGGAGAATGTAACACCCCGAATTTTAGTTAATACTAAAATTCACTAATTACAGGATAAATAATCTCAGACATAGGAATTGGGGGTAACGGGCTGCGTTATTGCGTTCGTCTCGGAAAAATACGCGAAATAGAGTCCGAGTTTTCGAAAATCGGAGTCCGTATGGCCCGGTTATAGCCCGATGAAGTTTGCAGAAAATTCAAAACTAAAACAGATTTAAAAATTTAAAAATTCAGATTTGGAATGGGCCAGGCGGGGTCAGGCGGGAAGCTTCCCGCCCAACCCATGTCGACAGGGCTGTCGACAGGCCTGTCGACAGGGGTGTCGACATGCCTGTCGACTTGCCTGTCGACAGGGTGGCACCGTTCAGTGAACCTGGGTGCACCAGGTTGGGTTCTAGGCTGGCTTGGAGGGCTGGTTCTAGAGATTTCCTAAATCTAAGGGTCCTAAATTAATCTAGGGTTAATCCAAGGGCCTAAAACACTCTCTTAATCTATAAATACACCCTAAACCTACCTTAATCCTTACCAAAAATAGAAATAATGGCCTCATGCCGCCAAATTAAATCCTAAGAGAAGCCTCCACTAATCTAAGAAGAAAGTTGCAAGCTAATTCCTCTCTAATCAATCTTTAATCATCATTATCTTCATAGTTAGCAACTAATCCTACTTCATAAGGTTGCTAATCTTGAGTTTGGTGAGTTTCTATCACTTTAACATCAATTGTTAAAGTAAGTAGATTGGGTGTAATGAGACTTATGGTCTTAAATGCGGATTAGTGAGTTTGAATCATGTATAATGATATGTTACTCTATGTTGTTCTATGTTTATGCATATTTGATAAGTTGGTTTATGCATGCTTAATATGTTGATTTATGCATGTTTAACAAGTTGATATATGCATGTTTAACAAGTGGATTTATGCATATTTGTTAAGTGGAATTATGCATGTTTAGCAAAGTGAGTTATGCAAGTTGAAAGTGATATGCAAGTTAAGTATATGTTTAAATGCAAGTTGAAAGTGATATGCAAGTTATGCATGCTTATGCAAGTGTATGGATGCTTATGCAAGTCATGTATATGTTTAAATGCAAGATTTATGTGATATGCAAGTTATGCATGCTTGTGCGAGTATATGAATGCTTTTGCAAGATATGTATATGCTTAAATGACATGATATGCAAGTTATGCAAGTATGTGAATGCTTATGCAAGTATGTGGATGCTTATGCAAGTATGTGAATGCTTATGCAAGTTATGTGTATGCTTAAATGCATGTTTAACATGTTATGCAAGTTATGAGTATGCCTATATGCAAGTTCAACATGTTATGCAAGATATGTGTATGATAATATGCAAGCTCATATGCAACATGTTATGCAAATCATGTGTATGATAATATGCAAGTTTGGGTTATATGTAGTTGGGTTAATAGATGCTCATATATGCAAGTTGACATCCTCTTAACCCATGACAAAGTTATATGCTAAACCCATGATATTTGTGATGATCTTCCCCTTATTTATGTCACGAAATGAGAACGATTTACGTGGGGAACGATGGGGTGGGTAAATATGTTAATAAATGAATGATTGGGTATGATTAAGCATACCATAAAAATAAATTACCATAAGTGGGAATTTACCTATTGAGTTAGGTCTACCCCATGGGAATTTACCTATTGAGTTAGGTCTACCCATGTTATGGAAAACTTGATATTAATTAGGGATAATTAATATGGGGGTGATTAATTAGGTGTAATTAATCGACTAAGACACGAGGTTGGACTCATTTGTAGTGTAAAACTGCCCGGACCCGACCGGCTTAACCAGTTGCTA
Organism: Allium sativum; assembly: GCA_030737875.1. NCBI lineage: Eukaryota > Viridiplantae > Streptophyta > Magnoliopsida > Asparagales > Amaryllidaceae > Allium > Allium sativum. Next base: position 668,123,111 of record CM060909.1, on the reverse strand, counting down.
CAAATGTCAGCCCAATGTGAGAGGTCTTAGCCATAAATTAAATACGTGATTAAGGTAAAGACACGAGGTTAGACTCTGTTATGACGTAAGACTGCCCGGATTCTACCGGCTTAACCAGGCGGTCATAACAGCCAGTCTAATGTGGGAGGTCTTTACGGGAGATCACGGTCTTAATTAATTAAGAAACACTTAACCATAATAGCATGTAGTGGGACATGAGGGGTTAAGTGGGTGCCTTGGGTGGCATGAGGAAATTTGGTGGTTGCCTTGGGTGGCATGTGGAATCTAGTGGGTTGCCTTGGGTGGAAATAGAAAATACGATTAGAATACTTAACCAAGTGGAAACATGTAATTAAACATGATTAAAGGGTTAAGTGGGATACACTAGATATTTGACAAGCTTAAGTGGGTAGCTTGTGGGGGCCCATTTCAACCAATATCCCAAACGTATCTTTGTGGGCTCGACCCATGTCGAGTGACGGGACACGCATATTGGGCTTGATTATAAGAGGCCAAAATGGGTTAGCGGTGGCAACGCAAGTCCAACGGGTTTCATATGCGTGTGTGGGCCCGGGCTGGTAGATAAGCCGTTGTTGCATCGTGTAGATATAAAGCCGTGCACCGTAAGTATTGGGTAGCCACTTTAGGGGAGTGATACACCCCACTGTGGGACCAGCACGGGTATCTACGGTAGGGAGCCGATCGCTTGGGGAGTAGTGGGTACACCTAATGAAGATAGGGGCAGACGGCAACTATGTAGGGGTACACGAAACTACTGGGTAAGAATTACTGGGTACACCTAGTGGAGATAGGGGCAGACGGCACCTATGTAGTGGGCTAGGGGTACATGAAACTACTGGGGAAATTTTCTAAGTCCTTGGAAGGGATCAACCTTTAAGTAGGAATGACTGGTGTGGTGCAGTTAGTAATTATCCTTGGGTGGGTAGATGCGTCCTGACGGTTATCTTAGTTTATCCTAAGTCTACCAAGCTGCTTAGTGTAGCCATTCATCCCCAGATATTACCGTAGGTCAAGTTTATGTCTTCTCTGGTTACTTTAATGATTGTATTGTTAAAGTTATAGGACTCACTCAGACTTATGTCTGACCCCGTTGTTTTTATCTTTTTCCCAACCCTCAGCTCCTACGGTGGATCCTAGCAGTAGTAGAGCTTGATCGGATTGCTGTTCCAGTCTTTAGGAGCTTGGGTAGATGTAAAGCTCCAGTTATCCAGTTATCTTTTCTTTTGTCATGGCTATTGTATGAGAGAGTGGGGATATTTACTTCTTTATTTTGACAGATATTGTACTTGACTTTTATCATGGTTTTATGATGTAACCAGACATGTTTATTTCCGCTGTTATGAGATGATGTTTTAAATTTCAAGTGCTATTTATATCTGTCTTGGTGAAATTTTTCTGTTCTATATTCACTAAAATACTCCACCGATGCTTTGGCATTCCCTTAGTGAGTGACCATAGCGGGCGTGGGGTGTTACATGTTTCGCCTAATAAAATTCTTCTCAAGCAACTCCTTGATTTTCTTACTGAGCTCCCTTCTTTCACGAAGGGCCATGTGCCTAACGGGCAATGATAATGGCTTGGCATTATCAACTAGATAAATGCGGAAATCTATCTCTCGTTTAGGGGGTAACCCTTTAACTTCTTCAAAGACATCGGGATAGTCTCGGACCACCCTTAAAGATTGCAGATCATCGATGGACGAGTCGAGAGATTCAAGATAACATAACATGACGGGACCTCTAGGGTTACAAGAAATTTCTAGGGTGTTACCGAGGCGAGTCATGAGCCTCTCCACCCTATGCTCACAATCGAGGATGGCTCCATAACTGGACAACCAATCCATGCCCAAGACCAACCCATATCCCGTGACCCCGAGAACATAAGCACTACACGTGAATTCTACGGCCAAGATAGAAATTTTCAAATCCACACAAATCATAGACAGATGGGCGGAACCCCCAATTGGATTTGAAACACAAACGGGATCCTCAACTAAGCTAGTACTTAGGTGCAAACTTTCAACAATATCAGAAGAGATAAAACTATGCAATGCGCCAGAATCAAATAAGGTGCGAACGGGAAAATCAGAAATGTAAACATGAATTTCTATAAAAACTCTACCTCGATCAAAAGCTGGAAGAGCGAGGAGAGCCTGCAATTGCCCTCCAGAGGGTCCTAGTTGCTGAGTTTGTCCTTGCCCTTGTCCATGCTTCTTGGGACAATCCTTGCTAAGATGTCCAGATTCTCCGCAATGAAAACACTTGCCTAACTTCCTCTTCTTCTTCCTGCAATCCTTGGTTATGTGCCCAGTGATCCTACAGAAGTTGCACTTTCTTGTCTTTCTTGCCTTGTTGTTGTTCTTATCTCTTTTCTCGGTATCTTCCTTCTTGCCTTGGGACTCATTTGCCTTGACCTCCTTCTTTCCACTCTTATCTTCCTCTTGAAGTAGGGTCATATTCACCAAACTCTCGAAGGTCGCCCCCAGGGGTATATGAGATATGGCCAAACCGCGCAAGGGCTCATTTAATCTTAGAGCAAAGCGTAGGGCCTTCTTCCGAGCGGTGTTAACCCATTCTAGACCGAACTGAGCAAGTTGATTAAACATATCCACGTATTCTCTAACGGTCATGTCCCCTTGCTTTAGTGATAGGAACCTCTCTAGCTGAAGGTTCTCTTCTGCTGATGATAAAAACCTTAGTCCAAACCTTCTCCTAAAGTCATCCCAAGTCTCAATTGGTCTAGTAGTGGTGGTGACTACCCACCAATAAGCAGCTTCCCCTTTCAATAGCCATACCACCAACAGAACTTTCCTACGATCTTCCACATCAAAGATAGCAAAGAGGTCTTCAGTTTCCTTTAACCAGTTTCTTGCCTCCACGGGAGTCTCCGTTCCGACAAAAGTCTTGCAACCCATCGCCTTAAAGTCTTTGCAAAGCTTTGTGAAATCCTCTTGCGGATGCTGAGGGGGAGGAGGAACCTCAACTACGGGAGGAGGAGAGATGTTAGCGACGGGGGAAGGAGGAGGAATGTTCACGGGGCCGGCTTCATTCGCCCTTGCCTCCATAAATCTCCAGAACCAGACGGGTACTTGTACGCCTTTCGGGATGTTAAAGCGATCGGCCATACTAAAACGAAGAAAAAGATAGATTCAGAACGAAGAAACGAATGATAGTGCTATGGCTTTTGGGGAATAGCCTTTTTAAAATAACTAGACTCTTCTTGGAAAATACTTAATTGGTTTTGAAAATAGTTTTTCAAAAGGTAAGTTTCAAAAACACTTTTACTCAAATCTTGTAAACCTTATGCTCTGATACCAAATGTAACACCCCACCTCCGCCAATGCCACTCTTGCAAGGACATTAGCTTTGGAAGGGCGTTAAACAAGGTAAACATGCATGCAGATATCACAAGACAGAACATATAAGTAAAACAGAGTAGTAAAGCAGCGGATAAAACTTAGCATTTCAAAACCATAGTCATGTTACAACAAAGTACTTGGTCATTATTTTCCAACAACAAAGTCTAGATAAAAGCATAAACTAAAAAACTGAAATACATAAAGTACTATCCCCAAAGTGAAGTGATAAACCATAGCTAGCTCAATGTCCAAACCCGTACATGAGTAAATCCAGTAAGCAAGCTAGAAAGATCCAAGCTAAGCTCCAATGTTCCCACCCTGAGGACCTGAGGGGGGGGGGGAAACGGAAGACAAGAGGCGAAAGAAAAAAGGTCAGTCAAAAAGACTGGTAAGCCCTACTACTATCTGTCCATGAACTAGTAAAGTTAACTGGCATGAGAAGCTGAGATGAACATGAGGATAACAACATACTGTCATGATGATTAACTAACAAGATAGATAAAGGTGTCATCGCATAATCAAGGTTAAGTTTTGCACCACGGGTGTACTAGCATTCTAACATGTCAAGTAAAAACAAGAATTGATCCCTTGGCCCAAGCTTGGCCCATCATCATGAGGTGACCTAAATTAAGGTCCAACTACACGGTCTAGTCGATCGGCTCCCTATAAGCCTAACTCGTCAAGTGTCGGTGTCATGCGGCTTAATCATGTAATGTAGTTGACTGTGCAGGGTCCACCCTAGGGTGTATCAGGCCCTATGGTGTAACCCTCTGACACCATACCATGATGCACAGTCCAAACCTACCGTTGCCCGTGTTCAACTCCGGACTTGATGTGCACGACCATGGTCCGCCTGAACAACCGGGGCGTCATTCAGACGTCACTTTTGGTCTCTTACAATCAGCCCAGTAATCGTGCCCCACCCTAGCCTAGTCCTAGGGTCTTATGATACTACCTAGAAGGTTACTGCTGAAAAGGACCACGCAACTAGGGTTTCTTAACGGGTTAAATGTGGTTAACCCGATCCAAACGTGGATTAAATCGGTTAAGAGTACCCAAGGCTCCTGACTTAACCTCGATTAACCCATCAAGCCCAAATTGGTTAAGTATTAAGTGGACCATGACTTAACCCTAATCAGGAGGCATTAATTAACTTAATGCGCTTTAACCTCTCACATTAGACTTTGTTGTGGTTACTAGTTAAGCCGGGCGGGTCCGGGTAGCTTTACACCACAACTAGGTCTAACCTCGGGTTCGAGCACAACATGACCAACTTCTCACATTGGGTCCTATTGTTTGTAGCCACTAGTTAAGCCGGGCGGGTCCGGGTAGATTTATGCTACAAACTCAACCCAACCTCGAGTTGGCCACACTCATATTTTCTAAGTGTCATGTCCATTATGTTTCCAAAACATAATTACAAGTTAACATATCACGTCATGTTACAAAAATCATGTTCATGTCATTATGTTACCCAACCCCAACGTAATCCCATCGTTTACATAATCGCAACAACGCATAAAGGATAAAATAGGGAACTTGGCATAACCTTGACATATAGGTGTTGAAGCCACAAGTTTAACATGGTGGCATATGAAATGTACATATGTTCATATACTTGCATATTGCATTATTAGGCTTCAAAAGCATGCATAAAACCAAACTTAGCATATGAGTGATACATGGTGATAAATAACATGTAGAAGTTGCTAGAAGTTCGCATTTTGCCTCACATGCAAGTTATCATAAGGGATATGATAACTTTCATGTTGCCAAAATGCAACCTTTAATATAAAGCTTGGAGCTTTATGCTCAAAACCTCAAGTTTAACTTGCATAACATGATAACATGATCAACCCAAACTTGCATAACATAACAACATGTGTCATACATAATGATTAAACCAACTTGCATAATGATCATCCAAACTTGCATATAATGATCAACCAAACTTGCATATAATGATCAACCAAACTTTCATATAATGACCAACCAAACTTGCATATAATGATCAACCAAACTTGCATATAATGACCAACCAAAATTGCATATAATGATCAACCAAACTTGCATATAATGATCAACCCCAAACTTGCATCATTCATTTAACTTTAGAGTTCAAAGAAAGAAAGTAGAAAAGGGCTTACAATGCTATGAAGACACAAATAAATATTTATTATAAAGATTGAGACGAAGCCCTTATGCAAGCACCAAAAACCCAAATATGCAAGCTCCAAATGAAAACCCTTGAGCCAATTCAATAAAAACCCTTGCTTTGAAATAGAAATGTTGCAACTTGACTTGAATGCAAGCTAAGAACACTCATACAAGTTTGAAAACACTTGTATGAACTCAAAATCTCTCATTAACTTAGAAATTTTAGCATGAGAGTGGAGGCCATGAGAGGAACAAATTTGACATAGTTTAGTTGTAGGATTGAATAATGGTGATTTAGGCTAGGTTTGGGGTCTTTTTATAGAGGATTAGGATAGTATTAGCCATAGGATTAACACTAGATTCAATCCAAGCCATCAAAGCATGTCTTGGGGAAGAAGTCAAGTGTAGGAACCATCTAGGGCCTTTAGATTAAAGCTGAACCATGAGAACCATTCAAATGAAAAATCTGCATTTGAGCGAATCGGCCCACGGGTTGACAGCCAAACACCTTGGATTAACCCCTAGTCGACCCAGCGGGCTTGGGTCGACCTCAAAAATCGGCCGGTTCGGTTATTCCCCTCTCCCAATTCGCTGTTTTGAACATTTTTGCATATTTATTTATTTAATTTTCAATTATATATATATATCAATATATATATATTTCTCTGCGCAACCCATTTCACTTAATTAAGTATACTTTAATTTGTGAATTTTTCGTGAAACTTCGCGAGGCCATATCTTGGTCATACGGACTCCGATTTTCGAAAACTCGGACTCTATTTCGTGTATTTTTCCGAGACGAACGCAATGGCACAACCCGTTTCCCTTGATTCAGATTTTACAGTTTAATTCTGCCTCCATTTATGTTATAACATGTTATTCAAAAATACGGGTTGTTACACTAATGCACCATTTTTATAATAAAATGTGACATTTTTATTTTCTAACCATTCTTATCTAATATAAGGGAAAATGACCTTTTTATGATAATCATGTTTAGCATGTTTTTATTTCTAATCTAACATTAAAAATAACTTTGTAATGTTAAACATGTTCTCAACATGAATTCCTTTTATTTCTAATGTGATATTTTCTAGCAAAAGTTCTTTTCATTCTAGTGTACATTTTCTAGCAAAAATGTTCTTTTTATTCTAGTGTACATTTTCTAGCAAAATGTTCTTTTTATTCTAGTGTACATTTTCTAGCAAAATGTAATCTTTATACTCACATATATTTTTCAACCCAAACTTGACATATTTAGATTAATATAGGTTTTCTGACCAAAAATGATCTATTTATACTAACATATAATTTCTTGTGTATCCCAAGCCAAATAAAAGAATATTTTATTTGAATACAAATTTCTATGAATTCTATATAACAAATAAAAGAATGATTTATTTGTTTACAATTTCTAATTTAACTTAACAAATAAAAATGATAATTTTATTTTTTAACAATTTCTATTTAACAAAAATAATATTTTTGTTTAATCTATTTTATTTCAACAAAAATGATATTTTTGTTTCAACAAAAATAATCCATTACAATAAAAATGCAATTTTTTATTGTAATTCTAATTTAATTGTTCATGTACTTAAATAAAGATAATATTTTTATAATATAAACAAACTAATACTAATGGATCTAAATAAAATGAAATCTTTATTATAAAAATAAACCAGTGTTCGTAGATCTGAATAAAAGAACATAGATCTAAATAAGGGGAGTACAATTCCATGTTCATGTACTAGAATAGAAGAAGAACTCTACTATAAACTAAATCAATTTAGATCTAAAATAAAGATATTTCAGATCTAAATCTAACCAAACACATACATAACAATCATTAAAATCAACAAGCAACACATACAATATTATACCTCGTAGATCTGAATTAATTAACGTACATACAATGAATTTAAATAAAGAGTGATAATTAAATTTTAACTATTTTATTTAAATATAGAATTCTCACCATGCTTTTTAATTCCGTATAGTTCAGATCTGAATTTTTCCCCAGTTCTTATTTGCTCCATTTCAGATTTGGTTTGTTCCTTGTTGTTCAGAATTCCGATACGATCCTAACGCAACTGACCGCGCTTCAAACTGGGTTCGTATGGAAAAGTTATGCGAGTTTAAACATTTAAATTATACAAAATAATTAAATAAAACAAACACTTCTCCTCCTACCAAAATTTTCCACGTCACCCCCTCCAAATCCCCTTTCTTCTTCATGATATTTAGCTCCAGGAACACGAAACCCAAACCGAGAATATGAACCACCGAACGCACTGACCCCGAGACCTCCAACACCTGATCAATCATCACTACTTCATGCGCCTACCCAAGCTCCATCTCCATCCCAAAAGACATCAAACTCGGTGGCCTATATACCTCTAAATCTGCGGCCAAAGTAGCTGCGTCCTAGCCAAAATCCTGGCGATTTGTTAAATAATTCGATGTCACCATCCTTATGGATGCGAAGAGCTCAAAATTCTCTTTGATTTCGTGTATTATGTTTTGGATTTAGTCAGACGGCGTGACGACCCCAAACCCCGTACTGACGGTGGAAAGGGTAATCTTTGGAATATAACACATAAACAGATAATAGCAGAACAGAATTAAATAAATACACCAGATAATGCACAAATAACACACTGGATAATCGTAATCATCAGAGTTACACAGTATACAGGATCATACTTAGTACAAATACAGTTCAGCTATACATAAATGTCTACAGCGGAAAACAAACATAATATGTACAATAGGAGCTGAACAGCATAAAAAGAGATAAATAGTAGAATCCATCTTCTGCTCCAACTATCCAGAAAGAGCCTGCTAAAACCTGAATACAAGGCTGCCCGTGTAGAAATAAGGGCACCCGAGTTTGCAAGTGAAACAAACTACGAGTCAGTCATGGGACTGGTATGAGAAATCTACTCAACACATTATACAATTGGCTAATTAGAGGACCACGCCACTTTCACGGAACGAGTTTACTCCATTGGATTGCCAGTGGTTTAAAACAAGTAAATCTTTTAAACATCGCAATGCTTTTTATAAAAATGAAGCCATTATAAGACTCAGTTCCCATCACACAATGCAACGCAAACCGGAGGATAGAGTTTTTACCTTATAATGGCCAAAATATGCTTGATACGAATAAAACAAAAGAATTTGATATTATTACTAGTTTTTATATATTTCAAAAACAATTTCAAATCATAAGTATCAATCATAGACGGCATTAATGCCCCAAAACACTATGTCGCCATATATAAGTATACAATCAAAATCGCACAGTCACGTATTTGGAAATTGATGAACCAAGGCAAAAGATAGTCCTTACTGACTTCGAGACTGTCTAGCCCGAGTCTGAGGACAAGTACTCAGTCAAACCCTTGGAGCGATAGGGCCGGTCCACCGATGTGGATTAAAATTCCTGAACACTGCGTTTCCCCGCCCTTTGGGGCATAGATGAGCCAACGAATGACTCCACTGGTCCCGGATCGACCGATATGTCTGAGGCGCCTCGCAACAGCAACAACCACATAGGTGAAAATATTATAAATGTCAGCCAGTTCAAGCACTGACACCACCTCTAGCTAGAAGGAAATGCATGCCCTCCCTGAGGTCCTCTCCCGTTTCTGGTTCATACCGGGGTGTGAGGCTCGCGAATTCGCGTTATACACAAAGCTATGCCACACAGGCGGTGCTTTGATCATCAATCACAAGACTTTGCTTTTCAACAGTAGCCTTGATCACTGCATCTTAGCATGCCACATAGTCAATTCACACCATGCAACTAATGGCTATCAATCACACAGACTAAATTCCAATGTCAGACACACAGTCCATTTGCAAGTCCGTTCTGGGTCTGAACGAAACCGGAGGCACTATATACCTCGCATACCCATCGACCTCCATGTACGTCTGGACGATCACCACTCATTATACATATTTTGGGATGCCTCCCCATCAGGACATCAGTTATCATCCAACCGAGGTGAAGATCTCAGGTCTTCAACCAGCGTCTTCATCTTCGACTTCTTATTGTCGATTCAATTATTCAGAATGGGATAAACCCGGTCTTTCTGAGCAACTCGCGTATATAATAAAAAAATGCTACACAAACACAACATACGCCTCATTCCGATTCATCAGTCACTAACCGTAAATCAGTAAGAGAACGATTTCCCAAATATTAACCCTGAAGGCCGAAACCAACATCAGATCAAAACCCTGGAAACCATTCGACTTAGCTAACCTTCAGTTAGTTTCTAAATTTCACTTTCCATATCGTTTATAATATTTTATAACAATTTATCGCTATTTTTATTTATTTTAAAATAGCCAATTTATTCAAATGACGCTTCGGGCCATAACGCGGCCGTGGCGCTATTTTTCTTCAGATTTGATTTACACATATCTGAAAATCTAACCGTTGGATCTTCACAAAATTTATATCATTAGAAAGATCTTTTCAAAACGAATCCAACGGTTCCAGTTTTGGGAAAATCCGACGGTCGGATCTCCTGCACTAATCGTTTGAAGTTTCGATTTCAAAATACAAACTACAGCGTCGTTATTCGATTTAATTTAATTATATATATATATATATATATATATATATATATATAAATATAATCGATTATGGCTCTGTTTTTCTTCAGATTTGAATTAAACATTCCAGACAATCCAACCATTGGATCTTTACAAAGTTGGTGTCGTTGGAAAGATATTTCCAAAGCGAACCCAACGGTTTCGGTTTCAAGAAAATCCGATGGTCGGATCTCCCGCATTAATCATTTGAAATCACGGTTTCAAAACACGAACTACAGCTTCGTTATTCGATTTATTTTAATTATATATATATAATCGATTCTTCGATTTCAAAACCATATTCTTTTCATACCTTTGATAAAAATGATATTTTTATCCAACTGACTTCTTCACTATTTTTAACAATTCCTATATATAATAAAAATGTGATTTTCATTGTAAAACTATTTATTTAAAAACACGACTATTTTATATAGTTCATATAGATGATAAAAATATGATTTTTATTATAAAACAATTTATTTCAAACACGAATACCATTCAACACATGAATTTCTATTCAACGAATGAATTTCTATTCAACACATGAAGGTTTTCTATAGTTCGTATATATAAAATAAAAATGTGATTTTTATTGTTAAAACAATTTATTTAAAACATGAATACCATTCAACGCATGAATATTATTCAACGAATGAATTTCTATTTAACACATGAAGGTTTTCTATAGTTCATATATATAAAATAAAAATGTGATTTTTATTGTTAAAACAATTTATTTAAAACACGAATACCATTCAACACATGAATTTCTATTCAACACATGAAGGTTTTCTATAGGTCGTATATATAAAATAAAAATGTGATTTTTATTGTTAAAACAATTTATTTAAAACACGAATACCATTCAACACATGAATATTTTTCAACGGATGAATTTCTATTCAACACATGAATGGGGTTTCAACATATGAAAATAATTCTAACACATGAATATTTCAGAAAATTTCTGCAGCATAATGGCAGGGTAGTTAAAACCGGGGCCATCCCTAGTACGGCTCCGAGTTCTACCTTAAAGCCTCGCAGCTTTTGACAATGGGGATTTCATGCATCTAGTTCGCACGCAGGCGGCATGTATATTTTTTCATTTCTACAAACTAATCCTATGTGGTTTCAACCAAATAATTCTCAACCACAAACGGGTATTTTTCAACCACAATCAATCAATTTCAACCACAAACAATTCTAATCAACCATTCGCTATCAACCAATTTTCACACCAATCACAACCAATAAATATCGTCCATGGTTTGTGGACGAGGGGCATATATATATAAGTAAATTTCACTTCTATTCAACACATATATAATTTTTACAACGCATATATAACTTATACATCGACCGTCAACTTATACAATGCTTATACATGAGGTGTACAACGCTTATATATCTCATACATCGACTATATAATTTATACATCGTCGTTTTCCATATCGTTTATAATTCAGAAATCTCACATTGGGTTCCACTCCACCAAAAATTGCAGAAGGCTCAGAAAAATATGCGGTCTCTTCTAGAATGTAGAAGACGTCCACACGAGTCCACTGTCTCTTGTTTCACTGAATTTCGTCAACAAACGAAAAAGATATGATTTTTACAGTGAAATAAAAAACCGTAGCACTTTAAAGTGCTATAATATAGTTTATTTTAAAATAGGCCATACCTCAGCTGATTTGTTCAAAACTAGGTTTGAACTTTTCGATCAAATGGTGAAGCGGATCGACGATCGGTTGTGCCACGGCCTGGAGCGTGGAAAGGTGCGCCCAACGATGGTGGAGGCGTTGACTTCGGTGGCCGGAGCAGATGGCGTCGGCGAGGTGAAGCGCCGAACTTCCAGGGCGTGATTCTCCTCCAAATCGAAACGATAATTAGCAAACCTTATATGGATTTAAAGATCTCGAGGAGCTCTACAAATTTCCAACTGGAGTGTTTGATTTTGATGCGTGGATTGATCAGAAAATGAACGGGAAAGATGGGAGGCCTTCCGTCATCGATCGAGGGTGCGTGGAGAGAGAAGGGCTGATGTGGACAAATTAGATAATTTTTTTATATTTATAAATTTTTAAAAATCCAAAAATAGTCTTATCTCTTACGAACACCGATTCAAACCCAATGACTATCGTCCCTAGCGTTTTACCCCCATTCCGAACATAATGGGATATGTTTCGTAGGCCCATTCGACTGTTTCAGTCAGTTTTCCTTCAAATTAAAATATAAAACATTCAATATTTGATTTGAACGTACATTTCAATTTGCTGGGGCCACATACTGATTCTAAAAATTCCCAAAAAATAAATCTAGCTATGTTTTGACGATACGGTCCCAACAAAACTAGTTTCGTTGAATTCTGAGACCGTTTGAAAAATGGCCCATTTCTGGTCGATCCAATTTAATTGTAATTGACCAAAACACGTTTTCCTTTGCCATGCTCACATACTAGCTTCAAAAATTATGAAATTTGAAACCTAGCAATAATTTGACATCCCGGATCCAACAAAAGTGGTTTCGTCGAATTCTGAGGATGTTTGCAAAATGGCCATTTTCACGGGCTATATAAACTCTATAGCGACCTTTCTGAAAATTCATTTGGCCATAACTTTTGCTTCCTGCTACGAAACTTCGATTTTTCAGATTCGTTAGAAAGATATTCACTAACAGATTTAAATATTTTTGGTTTCACTCAAATCCGTTTTGTTTTTCACCCGGTACAGTCAGTCAAAGTTTGAAATGAAAATTTGAAACTACCGCGCCATTTCAGGCCTTGTTTATAATTAGAATTAATTATATTTATTTTCAAACGCCGATTCAAACACACTTTTCGTCGTTATGATTTAAAATATTTATTTAAAATATTTAAATCCACTAAAATAGCCAATTTTAAAATTTTAAATTGGTTCAGATTTTCCGGGTCGTTACAATCTCCTCCACTTAAAACTTTTCGTCCCCAAAAAGGAACAAAGTCGAAAGTGGTTTGATTAATTAACCCTACTTTTAATCTGGCTTCCATTCTTCAACTTTTTAGTTTCTAATAATTTTCAAATTCTTTAAAAAAAAATTGGCTAACACCCGGAATTTTCGAAAAATTTCGCCATAACCTCCTTTGTACGGGGAGGGGTTTGGAAATTTATTGGACCGTATTAGGTACCCAATAAATCCTATAAGGAATACACATATTTATAGTGATATATTCTGGTGTTTACAGCGGAGCGTGTATAGATAATAACTCCAGAGAATAAATTCTCGTCACCTTGTCCAAGCCTGAGGGAGTGTGTATTATTAATTGCTCCAAAGAATAAATTCTCGTCACCTCGTCCCGTGTAGGAAATAAATAATCCATGTGCCGTATCTAATAACAAGAGAGACGCGATTATTGTCAACTCCAGACCCGTGTGGGGTTTTTATTAATCTGGCAATTTATCCTTACAATTCTATATGGTCCATATCAGTCATCAGTTCAACCTGTAATATATAGTCATCGCCATACGAGCCTCTCCCTCGTATGGTAAATCTTCAACCTCATCACAAAAACTCCAAATGCTTATGAGGTATATGATGAGTATGCCTATCTTCAAGAAGTATGCCATGTAGTGTATGTAATGACCCGGGTTTTTGTCGACTTTGGTTATCGACATAAACACGATGACGACTAACCAAACATTGAAAAATACCGGTCATTAATGAAAGAAATTAGAGGGTGAGGAAAGATTAGATAGAAACTTAGAATAGAAGAAGAAGAAGAAGAACACAACATCAGAGTAACACGAACCTCACAGCGGAACGAATAACATATAATATATATAACATAACTTGAAATATACATCTGTACTTGAATATACATCATTATCAAAGTACAACACTTACAACACATCGGAAATAAACTATAGCTATATGATCCTGAAGCCTCCTGCTCCAGCTCTTCAAGTGTATCTGTAAAATCCCGACTACATGACTGCCCGTACAAAATTAGGCACCCAAGAGTTTAGGGAAACAAACAAATAAACTCTGGGTCAGTCATGGGACTGGTATGAGTTAAACAGTTAAAACAATTTGAACAAGTAATCGATATCTCATAAGACCACGCCGTATAACGGAACTGGTTTTTCCCTTATGAGAATCCAAATTTATCTTTATATCAAAAACCTTTTGATATTATAATAATGTCTATCAATCACAATATAATAATCATCTAGCAGAAATGCTTTCATCTCACGTTCTACATATATAGTATACAAGCAAAACCGCAATCACGTATTGGGTAATGGATTTCCAACTATGACAAGGTATGGAACCACCTTCTGCTAGTGTATCTCTAGAAAGGAATACACTGGGTTCAACAAGAACATCTTGCAACCCGGCCACACATGACCGACCACTCATTTCGCTTGAGTGTATCGAATGTATATCACCAACGGTTGGGATCAACAACCGTTTCCCGAATGGGACAACATCAACAATAGATTTTTAGAAGTAAATGAAACTCTAGATCAGGTGATTATACACCCTACTTCGGTGCGGCCGACTTAGCCATGATGCCTGTCTGATTTCTGTCATTTACCGGATGTGAGGCTAGAAGCTACGCTTTATCATCACACCAGATTCACTTTGAATGCCACATCGTCAAATCCATCAAATCACCGATTGACGTCCTCAATCATACATTATGTTTTAGCTAAAAGAAGTTTCCTTCTCCGCTTCCACTGTTCGTACGGTTGGAGAAATCAATATACGTGATCGTCTGGAAGTACTCTGTCAGACATCCGTCCATACAAGTCATCCAGCAACAGGATGAACCGAAGGCACTATTCAATACATCCATTTTAGACACTGTTATCTAAGACTTATACAATAGCCCTTGTACTTTACTCCGTCTTCAATTATCTTTGGCATATATGATTCACAACGCTTATGCCAATACAGAGTGGTTCTTTGGATAATAATCCAACCAGTCTCTCTATATTAACAACGTTAAAATGGTCAAAACTTCGATAGTCTGTGATTTAACTATCAAAGAAAAACAGGTGTGCAACCAACGATATTATTTCCAAATGGAAATTTATATCGATCAAACATCATTCAACATTTATCTCTTTATTTCATTAATTTACTTATCTCCTGTTTCCCTATATTCAATATTTCTTATTTTCTAAATTTGGAAAATATACGTTATTAACAATGGAAAAAATTTCCATTTCTTGTTTTCTTTATTAGAAAACATTTCTGATTTCTTATTTGGAAAACATTTCCAAAGCTTCTTCATTGGACTTAGACAGATGTTTAAACAAACCATCGCGATGCCAACTCAAACCATTTCCTTTAATTACTAAATTCACTTAACCATCCTTTACTATCGAACCTTAACCATTCCTTAGTTCAAAATGAAGTCAATCAAGTTGGGGTAATACTACCTCTCAAACCTTAACTGAACAACGTTTCTAACCTTGAAATAGACAAAGTTCACCCTTCTAATTGTTTAACAAACTTCCTTACGTAACTCTCTTTCGAGTCATCTCTATTCGATAATTCTTTCCTTCGATAAGGTATATTCGATAACTCTATTCAATTTATTCTATTCACTTAACTCTTTTGATTTAACTCTAACTCTATTCACTTAACTCCTATCGAATAAACTATATTCGATAACTCTTTCAATTCTATTTGAATAAACTATATATTCGATTAACTCCTTTTACTTTCTATTCGAATAAACAATATTCGATTAACTCCTTTTACTTTCTATTTGAATAAACTATATCCGATTAACTCCTTTTACTTTCTATTCGAATAAACTATATTCGATAACTCCTTTTACTCTATTCGAATAAACTATATTCGATTAACTCTATTTGCTTTAACTTTAATCGATTAACTCCAACTGGTTTAACTCTAACTGGTTAACTCTAATTGATTAACTCCATCTGGTTAACTCTAACTGGTTAACTCTTATTCGAATAACAAATATTCGATTACTCTATTCAACTGACTCGACTCGACTCGACTAACCCCTTTCGAATAACTAATTCGATTTACTACTTTCGAATACCATATTCGATTTAACTCCTTTCGAATAACTAATTCGATTTACGACTTTCGAATACCATATTCGATTTAACTCCTTTCGAATACCATATTCGAGTTAACTCCTTTCGAATACCATATTCGATTCAACTACTTTCGAATACCATATTCGATTTAACTCCTTTCGAATACCATATTCGATTTAACTACTTTCGAATACCATATTCGATTTAACTCCTTTATTCGCTTTATAAATATTTCCTTTTTAACAACATTTATTCATTTTAAAGATTTACTTTTAGTAACGGTTCTCTACTTTAAAAATGATTTCCTTCTTATAACAGTTTCCTTTTTATAATGTTTTCCCTTTTTCTAAATATCTCCTATTTATAAATATTCCAATTTATAAATATTTCTAATTTATAAATATTCCATTTATAAATATTTTTTTCAAATATCACTTTGAAAATATTCCCTTATCAACATTTCGGTATGTTATGGTATTCAACATATCAAATCACGATGATCAGTATCGTCCAAACACATATAATCGACAACAGATCATATATCACAATATATGAAAAATGGTAAAATAAATGTTGAGGAACCCCATTGGGTTTCTCCAACCTGTTTCCTTGCATCACAGATGTTAAACAATATAGATAACATCACTTTCAGTTCCACATGATATATTCTGTTAAACAGAATCAATATAGAAATTCAACTAACTGACTAGCAGTTCAATCAAACAGTCAACACACAGTCAATCAACCAATATTTAATAGTTCTAAAAATACAACATGAAATTATAAACTGTTCAGAGTTAGTGAGATTTACTCATAGTTGCGCGTTAATCGTTAAATAACGGTTTGAGTTATTTGATTCAGTCAGACAATTTATTTCGCCAGAAATTGTAACGAGCCCCTATTCACTCCCGGTCAGTGTCATTGTGTTGCTCCCGTCCATACGAACCCATCGGATCTTGTTTTGCTCAATTCAGGTATCGTACGTTCAAGTTATACAAATACGAAGTTAATACATTTTTAGTTAAAAATTAAAACATGGATTTCATCTTAAATAAAGGCCTTACCCTTTTAAAGCCCATCGGCCCATCAGAAAACCCACCCCGCTTATAACCTTCTTCCCCAATTCCTACAGACCCGTCGCTCCTCCCAAATTCACCATTTCCACTACTTTGATCGACTCCACCCTCCTCTTATCTCACTCTTTTTACTCCATCGATCCACAAACGGACACCACCAGTGATCTTCTCTTCGATCTCTCGTCTACCTCCAACCCAAAACCTGAAACTCGAACTCCCTTGCTCCTTGCGTTGTTCCCAGGTTTTTCCACAGTACCCCAAAAAGGACCGAACTCTTTTGCACTGTAATTTCACCAAAAATTCCTAATCGATTCTACTTTCCACACTGATTTCAAATACAACGCTCATTTCTTCAATCGAATCACTAAACTCCTGAAAACCTAAAACCTAGGCTGCCGCTGCAAAAATCCAGCGAAGGGAAAGTGAATCGAACCCTTAGAAACACATACAAATTGGAAGAGGAAAGCTCGATTAACCCAAATATAGTTGTTTCGAGATTTATAAGATTTTTCATGATTTTATTTTGATTTTCAAAGGTGGATGATTTTTCTGTAAACAAATGAAGAACTGACGGCACAGAAAGAGTTAGGTCTTAAGGGTTGGAGGAAAAAGGGTATTTATAGGCAAATCAAAATATCTAGATATTTTATTCATTTTTAACCAATTCTCTTTTTGTATTCGCCCTCTAAAATTCCTGTGATCACATACGATACCCAAAAACCACGAAACTGGACATGCAATTACAGTTCGACATTACGGTCCCAACGAAACTGGTTTCATCGAATTCCGACTTCGTATGCTCACACAGCGTATTTTTAACCGTCGAAATACTGACTGTTTCTCACTCTCAAAATCTGTACGACCACATAGTGACTCTAAAAATCACGAAATTGAAAATCTAACATATATTTGACATTGCGGTTCCAACAAAATTAGTTTCGTCAAATTCCGACTTCGTTTGCAAAAGTGGCTATTTTTAAAGACCTAAATAACCCATTTAAATATATAAATATATTTAAATATAATTAAATTAAATATTTATAAATAAATATTATCGTATATATTCATAGTGGAATACCATACAGCTCTAGAATATTCCTATATGAATTTCTAACTTGATATTCACTTCTGGGTCAACCCGATATTCGATTTATATTGAAATTCCTATTTAAAATATAAATAATTCCTTTATAAATTATAAAGGAATTCCACAGCGACTTTTCTAAATTTTGATTTGGACATAAATCAAAATCTACATGACGAAATCTCGATTTTCCTCTTCCACTAGAAAGATATACTCCACCAGCTCCACACGTTTCTTGTTTCACAGAAATCCGGCTTAAAACGAATCCTGTACATTCAGTTGAAGTTCAAATCGCCAAATAGCGAAATGCAGCGCCATTTTGAGCTAGATTATAATTATAATATAATTATAAGTTCAAGCTGTCGTTCAAATACCATATTCGTTATTCTAATTCAATTCCAAGCTGAATTAAATATCACAGATGATCTGGTTCACACCATATCGCCATTTCAGCCAATTCTGATTATTTCAGAATTAAATATATTATTTAATTTATTATTTTAATTAAATATTCACCATTATTAAATTCCACGACCATTAAATTCTCTAAACCACCATTTCAATAATCAAATAAATTAATTATAATACCTCTGCCAATGCGGGTCATTACAATCTTCCCCACTTAAAATAATTCCGTCCTCGAAATTGCTAAAAGGTAGAGAATGACCCTATAGACTGGTTAGAACATATTTGTTCACTTCTCAACTCCGGTTTCACTAAACCAATTTATTTTAATTAAATTATTAATTAATCCTTATCAACGAAAATTTTCAAAAATCCTGAAAATTTTCTAACGCCTTACTTTTCGAAAAATTTCGCCAGCACCTCCTTTGTACCAGTTAATACATCAAACCACCACTTGTGTAAAAACCCGGAAATCTGGGCCAGTTTAAAATTTTTATTTTGGCAATTTTAGTGAATTTTGATTATTTAAAATGAATTATTTTAAATAAAATCGACGAGAAAATTTCTTTTGAATAAAATTCAATCGTATATAGTTATATAGAATGACGATAGAATATAAATATTTATTTATATTTGTAAAAGGAATTGAAAATGGCGCGGTAGTTCAATAATTCGATTTCAAAATTCATATGAATGTACCGGGTGCAAAATAAACCGGATTTTAGTGAAACCAAAAATATTTGAATCTAATTGTGAATATCTTTCCAACGAACCCGAAAAATCGAAATTTCATAACGGGAATCAAAAGTTATGTCCAGTTGAAAATTCTGAATAGTCGCTATAAAATTCAGGCCCTTAAAAATGGAAATTTTGCAAACGACCTTGGAATTCGACGAAACCACTTTTGTTGGATCTGTAATGTAAAGTTATTGCTAGGTTTCAAATTTCATAATTTTTCGAATCAATATGTGAGCGTGGCAAAGGAAAACGCGTTTGACCAGTTTTAGTTGATTTTAATCGACTGGAAAATGGCCATTTTTCCAACGGTCTCAGAATTCGGCGAAATTAGTTTTGTTAGGACCGTATCGTCAATACGAAGCTAGAAAATATTTTTCTGGGATTTATAGAGTTAGTATGTGACCCTGGTAAATTGAAATGTGCGTTTAAAATGAATATATAAAGATTTATATTTTAAATTCAACGAAAACTGATCGAAACAGTCGAATCAGCTTACGATACATATCCCATTGTGTTCGGAATAGGGGTAAAACGCTAGGGACGACAGGCGGTGGGCCTCATTTAGAGGTCGTTTGAAAAAGTCAACTTTTTGAAAATAAATTAATAAAAAAAATATCTCTCTCCTCCCCTTCAAAACCGCTGGCCCCCCTTTCATTGTTTCATTTCAGAAACGAAAAAAAAAAAGAAAAAAAAGGAACGATCGAAGAACCGCCGCTCGAGGCCAGCGCCGCCTCCCTCACCGCCGACGAGGCATCCAGCCTCGACACCCCCCCTCTTCCACGTAAACCCCGAAACCCCCCCTCGATTCGAAGACCGCACAGGCCCCAATCCGCCCAGACCTCGACCAAATCAGGTCGCACCACCCACCTGACACCGCCGGAGCACGCCTGCGCCTCCTCCATCCACCTGCGACGCCACTGACCCCTTCCCCCATTTTTATGCAGTAAGTATTTTTATTTAGTTTAATTTCTTACGAGAAATCAATTTTATATGTTATAACAAAATAAAAAATCAGTCTTTTTATTGAAAATCCAAATAAAAATTCGTTTTTTTAGGATAGCAATATGAGAAAGAGTTGATTTTTCTAGATAGAAAAGGAGTGATTTTTATCAATGTAAAGAAAGGGAAAAGGTCGAATTTTTCTATATTGAATAGAGAAGTAAAAATTCGATTTTTCTATATTGAATAGCGAAGTAAAAATTCGATTTTTCTATATTGAATAGCGAAGTAAAAATTCGATTTTCATATATTGAATAGCGAAGTAAAAATTCGATTTTTCTATATTGAATAGCGAAGTAAAAATTCGATTTTTATATATTGAATAGCGAAGTAAAAATTCGATTTTCCTATATTGAATAGCGAAGTAAAAATTCGATTTTTATGTATTGAATAGCGAAGTAAAATTTTGATTTTATATATGTAGTGAATACGGATGACGAAAGTGATGAAAGAAGAAACGGTGAAGATTTCCTACATATGAAGAGTCGCGGCGTTGGATTTAGCTTTGGTGAGAACTTCTCACCTTTAATTTTTTTTCTAGTTAAAATATATACTAGGATGCAGATGGTGTTTAGTAGCACCCGACACCCGTCGTCCACAGACCATGGACGGCTTGTATGCTTGTTTGTTTGATTTTGCTGTATAGTTGATTGTGTGATGTGATGTGAAACAAAATAAAATATTTTATAGTGGAAAATATTTTATAGTTAAAAATAGAATTTTTAACGTGTATATGAAATGAAATAAATATTTATAAACAAATCGGAGATTTGTTTATATACACTGATTTTATTGATATTGATTGGGACGATAAATTTTACACATCGCCCAACTGCACAAATAAAATCTGTGTTTGATTGTTTGAAAACCCCACATGGGTATTGGGATGAAATATGACATACACTAATCCCAATAATTAGTTGTATGTCGATCGATTGATTGACAGACTGTCATAAGCGTTAGATATTTATATTTGATGCTTATACAGTGTAGAATGCACTATGGATGATGGTTGATTATTTATCGTTGTGATTTTATACATGTGTGGTAGAAAATCCATGTAATTAACATTATATGGTAATTGATTGGGCCTCATTCCAGTTTTGAATAGAAACATTTGAAAAGAAATATTTGAAACAGAAATATTTGAAAAAGAAATATTTGAAATAGAATATTTGAAAATAGAAATATATGAAGCCGTGTTGATTAGATTGACGCCATTTTGACGTGAACGATATTTATATCGATTATATTCGTTTTTATAAAAAATATTGAAAAGTGCTTTCAAAATCGAATATTTTGAAATGAAATTCGAATTATATTGAAAAGAATAGGAATTCGACTTGAATTGAAATTGGATGGAATAGAAAATGAATTCGAATTAAACTGAATAGAATTGAAATTCGAATTAGATTGAAATAGAATTGAAATCGTTTTAAATTGAATTTAAAACGTATTGAAATTGAACTAAAAATCGATTTGAATTGAAATCAATTTGAAATGAATTTAAAACAAATTTGTAAGGGAAAATTCAATTTTGATTTAAAATTGAATATGAAGTTGAAATCGTTTTGAAAAGGAATTTAAAACGATTTATTAAATATGTTTTAAAAGGAAATCGACGAAGTATATATTATATATATATAATATAATGGCCTGAATAGAACGCGCCACGCCGCGGTAGTTCGCGAATTTCGACCATTGACTTCGAATGGATATTGCGGGAGATCCGACCATCGGATTCACCTAAAACCGGAACCGTTGGGTTCGTATCGAAAAGAGCTTTCTAACGAATATTAGAAATTTGAAATCTAACAGTTGGATTTGGAATTATGTCCAAATCAAATTTGAAAAAGGTCGCTATAAGTGCAGTTCGATGGCCGTTGATGGAAATCGACTGTACGGGCCTTGATAAAATTATTAAAAATAGTAATAATTTGTGTAAAATCATAAGAAATGATTTGGGAAGAATTGGGATGAAAAACTCCATATTTGAAAAGATAAAAATAGATTTTTATCGAAATGAACTAGTTTTGAACTAGAATAGTAATTTATTTATTTTTAAAATAAATAAAGTGAGTTTGAAATGGTTTTGAAATATAACCAGAATTTCCAATAATTGAATTGGAATGGATTTGAATCGAAATTGTCTTTGGAATATTTCGATGTTGGATTTCGTGATCATACGAATATGGTTATGGAAATTTGAAAGATATGTATATATATCGTTATTTTCAATACGATATTTGTTGGTCGTAGAATTTGATATTGAATATAAGCCGATATATTTTCTATTCAGAGCCTCGTATTTAATATCAAATGTGATTTGGGTTTGTCGTAAATGGTGTCTTCATTAACACTGTTCTTATGCCCAGTTGAGAAAAGATTAAATCTTTTTATTTAGATTTAATGAAGTGTACCAATTAAATAATATTTAATTGAATTGATATTGATTTTTGGGTTTATCGTGAACAGTGTTTTAAATAACACTTGTTCTTTAACCCGATAATTAATGGAATGTGATTTTGGGTTTATCGTGAACCGTGTTTTAAATGACACTGATTCTTTAACCCAGTTAAAGATTAAAACTAAATGGAGTTTTAATGAATCTTTAATTAGATTGAAAAGATCGAGAATGGAGTATCACCAGTTTTGCTCCAGGCGATAGTTGAATCTTTAATTAGATTTGAGCGTGAAATGGTAATTGAATTTACCGATAACACCGTGGTGTTAGATATAACGTATTACCAGTTTTACTTCATGGGGTGAATAGGTTGGGATTGGGAAATAAAATAAATGATTACTTCGGTGTGGTTCGCTAATTCCGACTAGTTTGAATTGATATTCAAAAAGGAGATTAAAGAATAAATTTAAAGAATTTATCTTTGATAAAATTAATGGGAACCTTTCCCAAAATATAAGAATATTTGAATAAAAAGAATATTCTGGATAATTACTGATGATCTTGATTGGGCAGTACACCCAAGAAGATGGAAACAGTTGGTGATCGTCCAGACGTACTTGGAGATCGATGGATATGCGGGGTACTAGGTGCCTCCGGTTTCATTCAGACCCAGAACGAACTTGTAAATGAACTGTGTGTCTGACATTGGATTTTAGTCTGTGTGATTGATTTCTGTTAAATATACATCTGTTTGGCGGTGGAGAATTTATTCTCTTGCTTAACGCCCTTCTCTGAGACGTACGAGCTCAGGGGTTATATATTGATGGATATCAATCGCATGGAGTGAATTGCCTGTGTTGCATGCCTAAGTGGCAATTGATCAAGGCTTCTGTTGAAAAGCAAAGTCTTGTGGATGATGATCAAAGCAAGGCCTGTGTGGCATAGCTTTGTGTAACGTTGGTTCGCGAGCCTCACACCCCGGTTGTGAACTAAAAACGGGAGAAGGATCTAAGGAGGGCATGCGTTTCTTTCTAGCAAGGGTGGTGTCAGTGACCTACCAGCCCTGACATTTATATACTTTTCACATGTGTGGTTGTTGCTATTGCGAGGCGCCTCGGTTTGATCGGACGATCCGGGTCCGATGGGGTCATTCGTTGACTCATTTACACCCCAAAGGGCGGGGAAACGCAGTGTTCAGGCATTTTAATCCACATCGGTGGACCGGCCCTGTGGCTCCTAGGTGCAGTTGCGGCTGTAGCCTGAGGCTCGGGCTAGAGAGTATCGAATTCGGTAGAGGACTATCTTTTGCCTCGGTTCACAGATGGAAATCCAACTTCCAAATATGTGACATTTGCGGTTTTATTTGTAGAGCCTAGTATGGTGACATGATATATGGTACCCATGCCGTCTATGATTGATACTTATGATTTGAAGTTGTTTTATGCACTATGCACTTATAATAGTATCAAATGATTTGTTTTAAACGTATCAAGCATTCTTGGCTGTTATAAGGGAAAACCCTATCCCCCAGCTTGCGTTGCATTGTGTGATAGGACCTGGGTCTTATAACAGCTTCATTTTTCTTTATTTAGCATTGCGCTATTTGTTTTATGCACTGGTATTCTTGGGAGGAAACTGTAACACCCCACCTCCCCCAGTACCACTCTTGCAAGGGCACTGGCTTTGGAGGGGCGTTAAACGAGGTAAACATGCATGCAGATATCACAAGACAGAACATATAAGTAAAAACAGAGTAAATAAAGCAGCGGATAAAACTAACATTTCAAAACCATAGTCAAGTTACATCAAAGTACTTGGTCATTATTTTCCACAAAACATAGTCTAGAAACATCAACTGAAAACTGGAAAGAAAATCATAAAGTAACTATCCCCAAGGTAGAATAAAGCCATAGCGAGCTCAAGTCCAAACCGTACGTGAGCTATCCAGAAAAGCAGCTAAAGATCCAAGCTAGGTACCAGTGTTCCCACCCTGTAAACCTGAGGGGGGGAAATGGAAGAAAAGAGGCGAAAGAAAACGGGTCAGTCAAAAAGACTGGTAAGTCCTATCTACTATTAGTATAAAAACTAATAAAGTTAACTGAACATGTAAAACAGAGATGAGATGTAGGGTGATAACTGGCATGGTGAAAAGTTAACAAGATAGATCAAGTGTAGCATCGCATATACAAGGTTAAGTTGCACCAGGTGTGTACTAGTATTCCAATCCATGTCAAGTATAAACAAGAAATGATCCCTTGGCCCAAAGCTGGCCCACATCATGAGATGACCTAAATCGAGCTCCAACTACTCGGTCTAGTCGATCGGCTCCCTATAAGCCTAACTCGTCGTGTATCGGTGTCATACGGCTTAATCGTGGAATGTAGTTAACTGTGCAAGGTCCACCCCAGGGTGTATCCAGCCCTAAGGTGTAAACCACAGACACAATTCAAGCACGCACAATCTAAACCTACCGGTGCCCATGTTCAACTCCGGACTTAATGTGCACGACCATGGTCCGCCCGAACAACTGGTGCACCCTTCAGCCGTCTCCTTTGGTCTCTTACAATCAGTCCAGTAATCGTGCCCCACCCTAGCCTAGTCCAGGGTACCCATGATACTTCCAAGTAGGTTACTGCTGAAAAGGACCACGTAACTTGGATTTCAAGCGGGTTAAGTGTGGCTAACCCTATCCTAACCATGTATTGAGTTGGTCAAGTGTATTCAAGCAGTTCATGACTTAACCCTATCAATACATCGGGTTTAATTGGTTAAGTATATTCAAGTAGTCCATGACTTAACCCTACCAATCCATCATGTTTAATCGGTTAAGTATTCAAGTAGTCCATGACTTAACCCTATCATGTGGCATTAATTAATTTAATGCACCCAACCTCTCACAGACCTTGTTGTGGTTACTAGTTAAGCCGGGCGGGTCCGGGTAGCTTTACACCACAACTTAGTCTAACCTCGGGTTTCAAGTGCGACATGACCAACTACTCACATTGGGTCCTATTGTTTGCAGCCACTAGTTAAGCTGGTCGGTTCCGGGTAGATTTATGCTACAAACTCAACCCAACCTCGAGTTGGCCACACTCATATTTTCTAAGTGTCATGTCCATCATTATGTTTACAAACATAATCACAAGTCAATGTTCATGTCATATTTTAAAACCATGTTTTCATGTCATTAATATTACCCAAACCCAACGCATTCCCATCGCATGTACGTTTCGCATAACATAACATAGATCAAAAGAGGGAACTTGGCAAAAGCATGACAAAAGGGCATAAGGTAATAAGGTTGGACACAAGTTAAACATGGTGGCATATGAGGCATAAATATGTTTATTTAACTTGCATGTTACATTCTAAGCCTCAAAACATGCATAACATTCAAACTTAGCGAATAGGTGATACATGGTCCTAGATGACATAGAATGATGACTAGAAGTTCGCATATAACATTATATGCAAGTTATCATAAAGGTTATGAGAGTTCTCATGTTGCATAATGCGACATTTCAACATAAAGCTTATAGCTTTTAGCCCACAAGGTCAAGGTGATAGCTTTACAACCATGCATAGAATAAATCTATGCCTAACATGTTAGAATCAAAGCACATATCATACTTAGGCCCAAACTCAAACTTGCAACATGTCATATTTAACTTCATAGTTAGAATCTAAGAGTAGTATAGGGCTTACAATGCTATGAAGACTTATAAAATAAAATAAGATTGAGACGAAGCCACTGGCAACTCTAAACACTCCCAAATGATAAGCTCCAATGAAAACCCTTGAGAAACAAGCAAAAGATCCTTGCTTTGATGAAGAAAGATTGAACTTTGGCCTTAAATCAAGCTTAGAAACTCTCAAACAAGCTTAGGAACTCTCATATGAATGAAGATGGAGGCTATGACAAGAGGGCGGAGGCCATGATTAAACATTTTGGCATAGTTTAGTTATAGGATTGATTTATGATGATTTAGGCTAGGTATTAGGGTCTTTTATAGTTGATTAGGTTAATTTAGACCATAGGATTAACCCTAATTCAGATCTGGGCCATCAATTCACGTCACTAGCCTCCAAAACAGGTCCAAACAGTCAAAATAGGTGCACCAGGCTGACCTGGCCGACCAGGGAGGTCGACCCCCAGGTCGACTCTAGTGTCGACCTGGTTGGGGGGAGGTCGACCCTAGTGTCGACCCCCCTGTCGACCTGTCTGGGCGGGAATTTTCCCGCCCAATCTGTTTTGGCTGAATTTGAATTCTAAATTCAAATTTGAACTGTTTTTGAACTTGAATTTTTTTGAAAACTTTGACGGGCCATAACTTGGTCATACGGACTCCGATTTTCGAAAACTCGGACTCTATTTCGCGTATTTTTCCAAGACGAACGCAATGGCACAGCCCGTTTCCCTGGATTCAGATTTTTAACATTTAGTTCTGCCTTGATTTATGTTATAACATGTTATTCAAAAATACGGGTTGTTACATCCTCCCCACCTTAAAGGATTTCGTCCCCGAAATCTTCAAGTTAGGAAGAACGTATCCTACCATCCATCATCCATCTACTCAAAACATCATCCACAAGTAATCATTGTCCTTAAAAGATTCTAAATGTTGTATGAACATATGCAAAGGTGTGTGTATATGTACTTATCTAATGCGAAAATCAGGCGGTTACTGATTCAGTAAACCTCCTTAATGCAAAATATGTTAGTGTAATGAGTCCATATGTATGTGAATTCCTAATATAATCCATAGTCTCTATATGAGTGCACATAACATCCATCCATATGCAACATCCATGTGATAGCATACAAGTTTCATCCATGAATAAGCATAAACACTCATGCATATGCGGTATGAAAGTGTGTGAGCCGATCTTAGTGCCTAACGTGTATCATGCATCCACGAGTATCCACTTGCAAACACTTGCAACCACTGGCAAACATCAAGCATAACATGTTTCAAATACATGTTTCAACCAAGGGTTTCTACCTAAGGTTCTCATGACAAGATTTACGAAACAAGATAAACTAGATAAACATGGATAGCAAAAGAAAGATATGCCAACTAGGAAAAGAGATTGAAAATGTACCCTAAAAAAGAAATGGATAAAGCCCACGCATCTTCTCCTCGGTTTCCCAAGTTGCGTCTTCCTCTGCTTCACTACATTGCACCTTAACAAGCTTAACTTCTTTGTTTCTTAGCTTCTTTGTCTCCGTTTCCATGATACGAATCGGAGCTCGTCTCAGGGTTGCCTCTTTCTCCACCTCCATGTCTTCAAGAATGCTAGGTTCAACCACCTCAGCGGACTCATGTAGGCACTTTCGGAGATGAGAGACATGAAAGACATTATGTACTCCGGCCAGCTTCTCGGGCAATTCCACCTTATAAGCCATCTTCCCAATTCTTTCTATGATAGAGATGGGTCCTACGAACCTTGGTGCTAGCTTCCCCACTGCTCCAAAACGAACCATATTACGCAAAGGAGAAACCTTCACGAAGACCATATCTCCAACTTTGAATTCCAAATCTGTCCTTCGCTTGTCAGCATAGGATTACTGTCTGTCTTGGGCCGCTTTCATCCGTCTTCTCACCAATTCAACTTTCTCGGATGTGTCCCGTATCATATCGGGCCCAAGTATAAGCCTATCCGTTGTCTCCCACCAACAAGATGGTGACCTACATGGCCTCCCATACAAAGCTTCAAATGGTGCCATCCCTATGCTAGCTTGATAGCTATTATTATAAGCAAACTCTACAAGAGGGAGGTGGTCTTCCCAAGTACCACCGAAGTCAAGAACACAAAGCCTCAAGAGATCTTCTAGCACTCTATTCACCCTTTCGGTTTGGCCATCTGTCTGGGGGTGATAGGCTGTACTTAGATTTAATCGCGTACCCATTGCTTCTTGCAAACTATTCCAGAACTGGCTAGTGAAGATAGGGTCACAATCGCTAATTATGCTAGAAGGAACCCCATGCAATCTCACTATCTCTCGAAGATAAACAGATTCTAGCCATGATGCGGTCCTCTTGCTCTTCACTGGAATGAAATGAGCACTCTTCGTAAGTCTATCAACTATGACCCATATGCTCGTATTCCCTTTTCTTGACCTAGGCAATCCGTCCACGAAATCCCTAGAGATACTTTCCCACTTCCATTGCGGGACCCCTAATGGATGTAATAGCCCACCGGGTTTCTTCGACTCGACTTTCACTTGTTGGCACACCATGCACTTTGAAACATACTCTACCACATCCTTCTTCATTCCAACCCAAAAGAAAACGCGCTTCATATCCCTATACATCTTATCTCCTCCAGGATGTATAGTCATCTTCGAGTGATGCGCTTCTTCGAGAACTTTATGCACCAAGTCTCCTACTTGTGGAACGCATAGCCTTCCATCACGCCTTAGCCAACCCTTGTCATCAATAGTATATCTAGCAAGGTGACTAGACGTCTCACCACGAATCAACTTGTCCATGACCTCGACTATCTGCGGGTCTCCTTTCTGCGAAGCCCCAACTTGATCAAGAAGTATAGGTCTAAGCTCAAGGGATGCTAACGAACCCGTCATCGACTCAACAGCTGTTGTAAAATCAAAGGTTGCCAAGAACTCTAGGCTCCTCATCTCAACAAACAAGGGACTCAAAGTCAACCTACTTCTGCTTAGTGCATCTGCCACAACATTACCCTTGCCAGGGGTATAAGCTATCTCGAAGTCATAAGATGCCAAGAATTCCATCCACCTTTGCTGCCTTAGATTCAGATCCTTCTGCGAGAAGAGGTACTTGAGTGACTTGTGATCAGTATACAACTCAAACCTTTGGCCCAGAAGATAGTGGCGCCAGGATTTGAGAGCAAAGATGATCGCCGCCAACTCCAAATCATGAATGGGATAGTTCTTCTCATGAACTTTAAGTTGCCTACCCCCATAACATATCACTCTTCCTTCCTGCATCAGAACAGCACCTAACCCCGTGCCACATGCATCGGTGTACACGGTAAACATCTTACCTCCATCAGGTAATGCCAAAACTGGAGCTGTAGTAAGGGCCCTCTTGAGCCTTTGAAAAGCAAGCTCACATTCTAAGTCCCATGCAAAGACTAGGTTCTTCTTCGTCAATCTAGTAAGAGGGGCTGAAATCTTAGCGAAGTCCCTGATGAACTTCCTATAGTAGCCCGCCAGACCGAGAAAGCTTCTTACTTCGGTTGCATTCCTGGGAGTCTTCCAGTCTTGAACCGCAACCACTTTCGCGGGATCCACAGTTATGCCTTGCTTAGAAACTATATGTCCAAGAAATCGAACTTCCCTTCTCCAAAAATGGCATTTGGAGAACTTGGCTTTCAACTGATGAGCTCTAAGTGTATCCATCACTTCCTTGAGATGTCTAGCATGTTCTTCCTCATCCTTTGAGAAAATCAGAATATCATCCACGAAGACAACTACAAACTTGTTAAGGAACTCCCTGAACACCCTACTCATCAAATCTACGAAGTAGGCGGGTGCATTAGTCAAACCGAATGGCATGACAAGCCATTCAATGAATCCATCTGGAGTCCTAAACGCAGTTTTATCAATACTATCCTCAGCCACTCTAAGCTAATGAAATCCGGTGGCTAGATCGAGCTGAGAGAAAACAGAAGCACCAACAAGCTGGTAAAAGAGGTCGTCTATCCTCGGTAACGGGTGTCTATTCTTCTTTGTCAGCTTGTTCAACTCTCGATAATCAACACATAGACGAAGCGAACCATCCGCCTTAGTAGCGAATACCACAGGAGCACCCCATTCAGAAATGCTTCGCCTAATAAAATTCTTCTCAAGCAACTCCTTGATTTTCTTACTGAGCTCCCTTCTTCCACGTGGGGCCATGTGCCTAACGGGCAATGATACTGGCTTGGCATTATCGACTAGATAAATGCAGAAATCTATCTCTCGTTTAGGGGGTAACCCCTTAACTTCTTCAAAAACATCAGGATAGTCTCGGACCACCCTTACAGATTGCAGATCATTGATGGACGAGTCAAGAGATTCAAGATAACATAACATGACGGGACCTCTAGGGTTACAAGAAATTTCTAGGGTATTACCGAGGCGAGTCATGAGCCTCACCACCCTATGCTCACAATCGAGGATGGCTCCATAACTGGACAACCAATCCATGCCCAAAATCAACCCGTATCCCGTGAACCCAAGAACATAAGCATTACACGTGAATTCCACGGTCAAGATAGAAATTTTCAAATCCACACAAATCATAGATAGATGGGCGGAACCCCCAATTGGATTTGAAACACTAACGGGATCCTCAACTAGACTAGTACTTAGGTGCAAACTTTCAACAATGTCAGAAGAAATAAAACTATGCGATGCGCCAAAATCAAATAAGGTGCGAACAGGATAATCAGAAATATAAACAAGGCTTTCTACAGAAATACTACCTCGGTCCTGAACTGTAGCAGTGTTGAGAGCATGCACTTGACCTCCAGAAGGTCCTGCACGCTGAGTCTGCCCTTGCCCTTGTCCTTGCTTCTTGGGGCATAGTGAAAGCATTCGCCTAACTTCCTCTTCTTCTTTCTGTAATCTTTGGCTATGTGCCCAACAATCCCACAGAAGTTGCATTTTCTTGGGTCCTTTGCCTTGCTGTTGTTGGCCTTATTGCCCTTGTTGTTCTTGTTGTTCTGATTGCTCTGATTTCCTCCCCACTTGGAGTCCGTCTTCTTGGCTTGAGTCTCATTAGGCTTGACTCCTTTCTTGCCATTCTTATCGTCTCCTTGGAGCAATGCCATGTCCACTAGGCCTTCAAAAGTGGCCCCCATGGGTATATGAGATAGGGCTAAACCTTGTAATGGCTCATTCAACCCTCGTGCAAAGCGTAAAGCCTTCTTCTGGGGAGTATTAACCATGTCCAAACCGAATCGAGCAAGCTGGTTAAACTTATTCACATACTCCCTCACTGTCATGTCCCCTTGCTTCAAAGATATAAACTTCTCCAATTGCATATTCGCCTCAGCAGATGATAGAAACTTAAGCCCAAACCTCGTCCTAAAGTCGGCCCAAGTCTCTATAGGCCTAGTAGCATTGGTGACCTCCCACCAATAAGCAGCTTCTTCTTTCAATAGCCACGCTGCCAACAGAACTTTTCTATGGTCTTCCACATCAAAGATGGCGAAGAGATCTTCAGTTTCTTTCAACCAATTTCTTGCCTCCACAAAAGTCTCCATCCCAATAAAATTCTTGCCACCCATTGCCTTAAAGTCTTTGCAAACCTTAGCGAAATCTGCTTGTGGATTCTGAGGAGGAGGAGGAGGAACCTCAGTTACGGTGGGGGTGTTTGCTGGGCTCACATCGTTGGCCCTAGCTTCCAAGTACCTCCGGAACCATCCGGGAATGGTTACTCCCTCGGGAAGGTTAAGATCGGCCATACTGAAAAAGAAAAAGATAGATTCAGAACGAGGAAACGAAGGATAGTGCTAATGGCTTTTGGGGAATAGCCTTTTAAAATAACTAGACTTTTCTTGGAAAATACTTAATTGGTTTTGAAAATAGTTTTTCAAAAGGTAAGTTTTAAAAACCATTTGCTCAAATCTTGTAAACCTGGCTCTGATACCAAATGTAACACCCCACCTCCCCCAGTACCACTCTTGCAAGGGCACTGGCTTTGGAGGGGCGTTAAACGAGGTAAACATGCATGCAGATATCACAAGACAGAACATATAAGTAAAAACAGAGTAAATAAAGCAACGGATAAAACTAACATTTCAAAACCATAGTCAAGTTACATCAAAGTACTTGGTCATTATTTTCCACAAAACATAGTCTAGAAACATCAACTGAAAACTGGAAAGAAAATCATAAAGTAACTATCCCCAAGGTAGAATAAAGCCATAGCGAGCTCAAGTCCAAACCGTACGTGAGCTATCCAGAAAAGCAGCTAAAGATATAAGCTAGGTACCAGTTTTCCCACCCTGTAAACCTGAAGGGGGGGGGAACGGAAGAAAAGAGGCGAAAGAAAACGGGTCAGTCAAAAAGACTGGTAAGTCCTATCTACTGTTAGTATAAAAACTAATAAAGTTTACTGAACATGTAAAACGGAGATGAGATGTAGGGTGATAACTGGCATAGTGAAAAGTTAACAAGATAGATCAAGTGTGGCATCGCATATACAAGGTTAAGTTGCACCAGGTGTGTACTAGTATTCCAATCCATGTCAAGTATAAACAAGAAATGATCCCTTGGCCCAAAGTTGGCCCACATCATGAGTTGACCTAAATCGAGGTCCAACTACTCGGTCTAGTCGATCGGCTCCCTATAAGCCTAACTTGTTGTGTATCGGTGTCATACGGCTTAATCGTGGAATGTAGTTAACTGTGCAAGGTCCACCCCAGGGTGTATCCAGCCCTAAGGTGTAAACCACAGACACAATTCAAGCACACACAGTCTAAACCTACTGGTGCCCATGTTCAACTCCGGACTTAATGTGCACGACCATGGTCCGCTTGAACAACCGGTGCACCCTTCAGCCGTCTCCATTGGTCTCTTACAATCAGTCCAGTAATCGTGCCCCACCCTAGCCTAGTCCAGGGTACCCATGATACTTCCAAGTAGGTTACTGCTGAAAAGGACCACATAACTAGGATTTCAAGCGGGTTAAGTGTGGTTAACCCTATCCTAACCATGTATTGAGTTGGTCAAGTGTATTCAAGCAGTTCATGACTTAACCCTATCAATACATCGGGTTTAATTGGTTAAGTATATTCAAGTAGTCCATGACTTAACCCTACCAATCCATCGTGTTTAATCGGTTAAGTATTCAAGTAGTCCATGACTTAACCCTATCATGTGGCATTAATTAATTTAATGCACCCAACCTCTCACATTAGACCTTGTTGTGGTTACTAGTTAAGCCGGGCAGGTCCGGGTAGCTTTACACCACAACTTAGTCTAACCTCGGGTTTCAAGTGCGACATGACCAACTACTCACATTGGGTCCTATTGTTTGTAGCCACTAGTTAAGCCGGTCGGTTCCGGGTAGATTTATGCTACAAACTCAACCCAACCTCGAGTTGGCCACACTCATATTTTCTAAGTGTCATGTCCATCATTATGTTTACAAACATAATCACAAGTCAATGTTCATGTCATATTTTAAAACCATGTTTTCATGTCATTAATATTACCCAAACCCAACGCATTCCCATCGCATGTACGTTTCGCATAACATAACATAGATCAAAAGAGGGAACTTGGCAAAAGCATGACAAAAGGGCATAAGGTAATAAGGTTGGACACAAGTTAAACATGGTGGCATATGAGGCATAAATATGTTCATTTAACTTGCATGTTACATTCTAAGCCTCAAAACATGCATAACATTCAAACTTAGCGAATAAGTGACACATGGTCCTAGATGACATAGAATGATGACTAGAAGTTCGCATATAACATTATATGCAAGTTATCATAAAGGTTATGAGAGTTCTCATGTTGCATAATGCAACATTTCAACATAAAGCTTATAGCTTTTAGCCCACAAGGTCAAGGTGATAGCTTTACAAACATGCATAGAATAAATCTATGCCTAACATGTTAGAATCAAAGCACATATCATACTTAGGCCCAAACTCAAACTTGCAACATGTCATATTTAACTTCATAGTTAGAATCTAAGAGTAGTATAGGGCTTACAATGCTATGAAGACTTATAAAATAAAATAAGATTGAGACGAAGCCACTAGAAACTCTAAACACTCCCAAATGATAAGCTCCAATGAAAACCCTTGAGAAACAAGCAAAAGATCCTTGCTTTGATGAAGAAAGATTGAACTTTGGCCTTAAATCAAGCTTAGAAACTCTCAAACAAGCTTAGGAACTCTCATATGAATGAAGATGGAGGCTATGACAAGAGGGTGGAGGCCATGATTAAACATTTTGGCATAGTTTAGTTATAGGATTGATTTATGATGATTTAGGCTAGGTATTAGGGTCTTTTTATAGATGATTAGGTTAATTTAGACCATAGGGTTAACCCTAATTCAGATCTGGGCCATCAATTCACGTCACTAGCCTCCAAAACAGGTCCAAACAGTCAAAATAGGTGCACCAGGCCGACTTGGCCGACCAGGGAGTTCGACCCCCAGGTCGACCCCAGGTCGACTCTAGTGTCGACCTGGTTGGGGGGAGGTCGACCCTAGTGTCGACCCCCCTGTCGACCTGTCTGGGCAGGAATTTTCCCGCCCAGTCTGTTTTGGCTGAATTTGAATTCTAAATTCAAATTTGAACTGTTTTTGAACTTGAAATTTTCTGAAAACTTTGACGGGCCATAACTTGGTCATACGGACTCCGATTTTCGAAAACTCGGACTCTATTTCGCGTATTTTTCCGAGACGAACGCAATGGCTCAGCCCGTTTCCCTTGGTTCAGATTTTAACATTTAGTTCTGCCTTGATTTATGTTATAACATGTCATTCAAAAATACGGGTTGTTACAGAAACCTGTTCCGTGTTATACGGCGTGGTCCCTTGATTTACCGAACATTAAAAATAAAGATTAACTATTTTAGTTCTCACACCAGTCCCATGACTGACCTGGAGTTTATTGTTTTGACCAAAACTCTGGGTGCCCCTATTTTGATACGGGCAGCTAGTAGTTTTGGTTTTGCAGATTTATATTCATAGGATCCTGGTTTACAGCTGGAAGGATACCCGGAAAGCTTTGTATCCGTATATCTCCTTCAGTTATGTATTGTATTATTTTCCGCTGCGATGTATTTAAATGTAATTTAAATCTCTGATATTTTCTGTGTAATATTGATTTATTCATACTCTGTATATTCTTGTAATCTGATGGAATTGTTGTAATATACAATGAAATGTTCTTCCGTCTGCGCTCTGTTGTGGCTTGTTCTCGAACTATCCGCGCTTTCCTCACCGGGGAAGTTACGGGTTTTTACATTTGGTATCAGAGCTTTGGTTTACAAAGCTCAGAGAACAAGGCACATTAGAACCATATGAAAGAATTCATCAGGTAATTGGATTAGTAATATCCAATGGGGATGACTCGTTAGAGATGGGATCAGTAGTATCCTAGAACGAGTGTGAAGGGTATATTTTAGAAAGTAAAAACCAAATTTTGTTTTGAAAATTTAAATCAATTATTCGTATTTGATTATTTAATTTATATTGATTTGGACAGTCCAGTATATAAAGATTTTGCATATACGCCTTGCAAACGTGTATTTGAAGTTTTAATATACTGGATAGATATAGATTCACACTCTAGTCGCCCGGAGATGATTCTGATGATTGTAGCTACATCATCAGAATTAGTGTTCGAGTGTTGAAGGTGTGATATTTATATATCTCCTATTGACTGGAGTGAGAACCAAAATTAGATAGGGCCTATTGTTGTGATTTGGCATCAAAAATCTGATTTTTGACTACGTATCAAAATTATGTGTTTGAAATGCTAATCAACTAATTGATGGATGGTTGTGTTGTTTGATTATTGTTGGATTAATTAAAATTTGAACCATTTAGTCAAATTGTACAAAAAAAAGAGTTGTATTGAAAATTTGTAGCATTTGCTTGCATATACTTGTACTTACATTGAACAGGTCATAGCAAAGAGGCTAGAGCAGAAGAATAAAATTTGTTTGCCCGACAAATAGGTACATGTTTATCATAATTTACTGCTTTGTTTGGGTGATGATGATTTTATGAGAAGATTGGCTAGCCGCTTGGCTTTTTCTTTTTGTTTTTGAGATCAGGAGGCCTGTATATCAATTTCGGGATTTTCCCGTGCTCCCGGTGCAGGGGAGGTTATGGCGAAAATTTTCAAAAATTTAGGGTGTTAGCCAAATTTTTGAAAATTTTGAAAAGTTCTTAGAAACTGAAAAGTTGAAGAACTTAAGCCGTAGTGAAAACACTGGAAGTTGAGTTGATTGGTGAAACAACTTTCAGCTTTGTTCCTTTTCGGGGACGAAAAGTTTTAAGTGGGGGAGATTGTAATAACCCGGAAATCTGGGCCAGTTTAAAATTTTTATTTTGACAATTTTAGTGAATTTTGATTGTTTAAAATGAATTATTTTAAATAAAATTGACGAGAAAATTTCTTTTTAATAAAATTCAATCGTATATAGTTATATAGATCGACGATAGAATATAAATATTTATTTATATTCATAAAAGGAATTGAAAATGGCGCGGTAGTTCAATAATTCGATTTCAAAATTCAAATGAATGTACCGGGTGCAAAATAAACCGGATTTTAGTGAAACCAAAAATATTTGAATCTAATTGTGAATATCTTTCCAACGAATCCGAAAAATCGAAATTTCATAAAGAGAATCAAAAGATATGTCCAGTTGAAAATTCTGAATAGTCGCTATAGAATTCAGGCCCTTTAAAATGGAAATTTTGCAAACGACCTTGGATTTCGACGAAACCACTTTTGTTGGATCCGTGATGTAAAGTTATTGCTAGATTACAAATTTCATAATTTTTCGAATCAATATGTGAGCGTGGCAAAGGAAAACGCGTTTGTCCAGTTTTAGTTGATTTTAATCGACTGGAAAATGGCCATTTTTCCAACGTTCTCAGAATTCGGCGAAATTAGTTTTGTTAGGACCGTATCGTCAATACGAAGCTAGAAAATATTTTTCTGGGATTTATAGAGTTAGTATGTGACCCTGGTAAATTGAAATGTGCGTTTAAATTGAATATATAAAGATTTATATTTTAAATTCAACGACAACTGATCGAAACAGTCGAATCAGCTTACGATACATATCTCATTGTGTTCGGAATAGGGGTAAAACGCTAGGGACGACAGGCGGTGGGCCTCGTTTAGAGGTCGTTTGAAAAAGTCAACTTTTTGAAAATAAATTAATAATAATAAAAAAAATCTCTCTCCTCCCCTTCAAAACCGCTGGCCCCCCTTTCATCGTTTCATTTCAGAAACGAAAAAAAAGAAAAAAAAAAGGAACGATCGAAGAACCGCCGCTCTAGGCCAGCGCCGCCTCCCTCACCGCCGACGAGGCCTCCAGCCTCGACACCCCCCCTCTTCCACGTAAACCCCGAAACCCCCCCTCGATTCGAAGACCGCGCAGGCCCCAATCCGCCCAGACCTCGACCAAATCAAGCCGCGCCACCCACCTGACACCGCCGGAGCACGCCTGCGCCTCCTCCATCCACCTGCGACGCCACTGACCCCTTCCCCCATTTTTATGCAGTAAGTATTTTTATTTAGTTTAATTTCTTACGAGAAATCAATTTTATATGTTATAACAAAATTAAAAATCAGTCTTTTTATTGAAAATCCAAAAAAAATTCGTTTTTTTAGGATAGCAATATGAGAAAGAGTTGATTTTTCTAGATAGAAAAGGAGTGATTTTTATCAATGTAAAGAAAGGGAAAAGGTCGGATTTTTCTATATTGAATAGCGAAGTAAAAATTCAATTTTTCTATATTGAATAGCGAAGTAAAAATTCGATTTTTCTATATTGAATAGCGAAGTAAAAATTTGATTTTAATATATTGAATAGCGAAGTAAAAATTCGATTTTTCTATATTGAATAGCGAAGTAAAAATTCGATTTTTATATATTGAATAGCGAAGTAAAAATTCGATTTTCATATATTGAATAGCGAAGTAAAAATTCGATTTTTATATATTGAATAGCGAAGTAAAAATTTGATTTTTTATATGTAGTGAATACGGATGACGAAAGTGATGAAAGAAGAAACAGTGAAGATTTCCTACATATGAAGAGTCGCGGCGTTGAATTTAGCTTTGGTGAGAACTTCTCACCTTTAATTTTTTTCTAGTTAAAATATATACTAGGATGCAGACGGTGTTTAGTAGCACCCGACACCCGTCGTCCACAGACCATGGACGGCTTGTATGCTTGTTTGTTTGATTTTGCTGTGTAGTTGATTGTGTGATGTGAAACGAAATAAAATATTTTATAATGGAAAATATTTTATAGTTAAAAATAGAATGTTTAACGTGTATATGAAATGAAATAAATATTTATAAACAAATCGGAGATTTGTTTATATACACTGATTTTATTGATATTGATTGGGACGATAAATTTTACACATCGCCCAACTGCACAAATAAAATCTGTGTTTGATTGTTTGAAAACCCCACACGGGTATTGGGATGAAATATGACATACACTAATCCCAATAATTAGTTGTATGTCGATCGATTGATTGACAAACTGTCATAAGCGTTAGATATTTATATTTGATGCTTATACAGTGTAGAATGCACTATGGATGATGGTTGATTATTTATCGTTGTTATTTTATACATGTGTGGTAGAAAATCCATATAATTAACATTATATGGTAATTGATTGGGCCTCATTCCAGTTTTGAATAGAAACATTTGAAAAGAAATATTTGAAACAGAAATATTTGAAAAAGAAATATTTGAAATAGAATATTTGAAAATAGAAATATATGAAGTCGTGTTGATTAGATTGACGCCATTTTGACGTAAACGATATTTATATCGATATATTCGTTTTTATAATAAATATTGAAAAGTGCTTTCAAAATCGAATATTTTGAAATGAAATTCGAATTATATTGAAAAGAATAGGAATTCGACTTGAATTGAAATTGGATGGAATAGAAAATGAATTCGAATTAAACTGAATAGAATTGAAATTCGAATTAGATTGAAATAGAATTGAAATCGTTTTAAATTGAATTTAAAACGTATTGAAATTGAACTAAAAATCGATTTGAATTGAAATCAATTTGAAATGAATTTAAAACGAATTTGTAAGGGAAAATTCATTTTTGATTTAAAATTGAATACGAAGTTGAAATGGTTTTGAAAACGAATTTAAAACGACTTATTAAATACGTTTTAAAAGGAAATCGATGAAGTATATATTATATATTATATATATATAATATAATGGCCTGAATAGAACACGCCGCGCCGCGGCAGTTCGGGAATTTCGACCATTGACTTCGAATGGATATTGCGGGAGATCCGACCGTCGGATTCTCCTAAAACCGGAACCGTTGGGTTCGTATCGAAAAGAACTTTCTAACGAATATTAGAAATTTGAAATCTAACGGTTGGATTTGGAATTATGTCCAAATCAAATTTGAAAAAGGTCGCTGTAAGTGCAGTTCGATGGCCGTTGATGGAAATCGACTGTACGGGCCTTGATAAAATTATTAAAAATAGTAATAATTTGTGTAAAATCATAAGAAATGATTTGGGAAGAATTGGGATGAAAAACTCCATATTTGAAAAGATAAAAATAGATTTTTATCGAAATGAACTAGTTTTGAACTAGAATAGTAATTTATTTATTTTTAAAATAAATAAAGCGAGTTTGAAATGGTTTTGAAATATAACCAGAATTTCCAATAATTGAATTGGAATGGATTTGAATCGAAATTGTCTTTGGAATATTTCGATGTTGGATTTTGTGATCATACAGATGTTGTTATGGAAATTTGAAAGATATGTATATATATCGTTATTTCCAATACGATATTTGTTGGTCGTAGAATTTGATATTGAATATAAGCCGATATATTTTCTATTCAGAGCCTCGTATTTAATATCAAATGTGATTTGGGTTTTTCGTGAATGGTGTCTTCATTAACACTATTCTTAAGCCCAGTTAAGAAAAGATTAAATCTTTTTATTTAGATTTAATGAAGTGTACCAATTAAATAATATTTAATTGAATTGATATTGATTTTTGGGTTTATCGTGAACAGTGTTTTAAATAACACTTGTTCTTTAACCCGATAATTAATGGAATGTGATTTTGGGTTTATCGTGAACCGTGTTTTAAATGACACTGGTTCTTTAACCCAGTTAAAGATTAAAACTAAGTGGAGTTTTAATGAATCTTTAATTAGATTGAAAAGATCGAGAATGGAGTATCACCAGTTTTGCTCCAGGTGATGGTTGAATCTTTAATTAGATTTGAGCGTGAAATGGTAATTGAATTTACCGATAACACCGTGGTGTTAGATATAAAGTATTACCAGTTTTACTTCATGGGGTGAATAGGTTGGGATTGGGAAATAAAATAAATGATTACTTCGGT
This sequence comes from Allium sativum, assembly GCA_030737875.1. Taxonomy (NCBI): domain Eukaryota; kingdom Viridiplantae; phylum Streptophyta; class Magnoliopsida; order Asparagales; family Amaryllidaceae; genus Allium; species Allium sativum. The sequence continues at coordinate 668,082,093 of CM060909.1, read as the reverse complement.
GTGGTTCGCTAATTCCGACTAGTTTGAATTGATATTCAAAAAGGAGATTAAAGAATAAATTTAAAGAATTTATCTTTGATAAAATTAATGGGAACCTTTCCCAAAATATAAGAATATTTGAATAAAAAGAATATTCTGAAGTGGAATGAGGCGTATGTTGTGTTTGTGTAACACTTTTATAACATATACGTGAGTTATTCAGAAAAACCGGGTTTATCCCATTCCGAATAACTGATTCGACGTGGTGTCGAAGATGAAGACGGTGGTTGAAGACCGGAGGTCTTCACGTCGTCTGGATAATTACTAATGATCTTGATTGGGCAGTACACCCAAGAAGATGGAAACAGTTGGTGATCGTCCAGACGTACTTGGAGATCGATGGATATGCGGGGTACTAGGTGCCTCTGGTTTCGTTCAGACCCAGAACGAACTTGTAAATGGACTGTGTGTCTGACATTGGATTTTAGTCTGTGTGATTGATTTCTATTAAATATACATCTTTTTGGCGGCGGAGAATTTATTTTCTTGCTTAACGCCCTTCTCTGAGACGTACGAGCTCAGGGGTTATATATTGATGGATATCGATCGCATGGAGTGAATTGCCTGTGTGGCATGCCTAAGTGGCAATTGATCAAGGCTTCTGTTGAAAAGCAAAGTCTTGTAGCTGATGATCAAAGCAAGGCCTATGTGGCATAGCTTTGTGTAACGTTGATTCGCGAGCCTCACACCCTGGTTGTGAACTAAAAATGGGAGAAGGATCCAGGGAGGGCATGCGTTTCTTTCTAGCTAGGGTGGTTCCAGTGACCTACCAGCCCTGACATTTATATACTTTTCACCTGTGTGGTTGTTTCTGTTGCGAGGCGCCTCGGTTTGATCGGACGATCCGGGTCCGATGGGGTCATTCATTGACTCATTTACGCCCCAAAGGGCGGGGAAACGCAGTGTTCAGGCATTTTAATCCACATCGGTGGACCGACCCTGTGGCTCCTAGGTGCAGTTGCGGCTGTATCCTGAGGCTCGGGCTATAGAGTCTCGAATTCAGTAGAGGACTATCTTTTACCTCGGTTCACAGATGGAAATCCAACTTCCAAATACGTGACATTTGCGGTTTTATTTGTAGAGCCTAGTATGGCGACATGATATATGGTGCCCATGCCGTCTATGATTGATACTTATGATTTGAAGTTGTTTTATGCACTATGCACTTATAATAGTATCAAATGATTTGTTTTAAACATATCAAGCATTCTTGGCTGTTATAAGGGAAAACCCTATCCCCCGGCTTGCGTTGCATTGTGTGATAGGACCTGGGTCTTATAACAGCTTCATTTTTCTTTATTTAGCATTGCGCTGTTTGTTTTATGCACTGGTATTCTTGGGAGGAAACCCGTTCCGTGTTATACGGCGTGGTCCCTTGATTTACCGAACATTAAAAATAAAGATTAACTGTTTTAGTTCTCACACCAGTCCCATGACTGACCTGGAGTTTATTGTTTTGACCTAAACTCTAGGTGCCCCTATTTTGACACGGGCAGCTAGTAGTTTTGGTTTTGCAGATTTATATTCATAGGATCTTGGTTTACAGCTGGAAGGATATCCGGAAAGCTTGGTATCCGTATATCTCCTTCAGTTGTGTATTATATTATTTTCCGCTGTGATGTATTTAAATGTAATTTAAATCTCTGATATTTTCTGTATAATATTGATTTATTCATACTCTGTATATTCTTGTAATCTGATGGAATTGTTGTAATATACAATGAAATGTTCTTCCGCCTGCGCTCTGTTGTGGCTTGTTCTCTAACTATCCGCGCTTTCCTCACCGGGGAAGTTACGGGTTTTTACAACTTGCCTCTCTGGGCCATCTCTATCCCAAAAGAAAATCAAACAGCCAAGCGGCTTGCCAATTCGGCTCATAAATCTTATATCCAATAGAAATATAAACTTGTACCTTTTGTCGGCCTATCATTATTTCCCTTCCACCTGTTATCAATTCAGCAGATACAAGGGTCATCCCAATCAAATTCCAATCTGCTTTTATCCACAACACAACCATTCGCTTATATCCGAGCCAAATATCATTTCAACTCGAGTTTCTTCTCGATTCCCAACTCTTAACTTGATTATCACATTACACTTAAAATTTGAATCTCACAAATCCAATTTGTCTTGATATCATTCTAATTCAATCTCAATTACCACTTTACTGGCTTTACTTTAATTCAAATTTTCTTTCACAAAATTTCTGTTAAATTTGTTTTTAATTCAAACAGTCTTTCCCTGGGAGTTTTTAAACAGTTTACTCTTTTCAAAAATCAAATTTCCTTTTGAGCATGTCACTGAGCCCTTAATTAATATTCCATTAGTTAAATCACTTCTCTATTTCTTTATCAATATTTGATAACCAAATATTTTCAATAACCATATTGGCCTTTTTCGTTATTTGGAAAACATTTCCGAATATCGCCTTCCTTTATTTTCTAAACTTTAGAAAACATATGCTATTTATAATTGGAAAATATTCCAACTACTTATCTTTTTTCCAATCTTGTTTATTTCTATACTTAGGAAATATTCTTTATTATATTTCCAAGCTTACACTTATTCGGGTTAAAACGGATGTTGTGTAAAACATCGTTACGACAACCCAAATACTATATTCAACTAACTCTTATCCGACATTGGTTTTCGAGCCTGAAATCTTACTATTTATTTGTTAATAATGAAATCAATCAAGTTGGGGTATAGCTACCTCTCAGACCTTGACTGAATAACATTTATAACGTCAAAACAGATATGACTACCTACTCGAATAATCAATACCATACAACTACTTATTCACTTTTAAACACGTATATGCTTCCTCTTTCTATTCTTACTAGATTTTATTCTTAGTCTTCCTTTTTGATTTTACTATTCTATTTCTAAGTTCGTTTCCTTATCGACTTCTATATATATATATATATCGATACATTGATTTCTAACTATCAAATTATCTTAAAAATATTCTAACTCCTTAAATTCTCGGAAAAAATCGCCATAACCTCCTTTGTACTAGGAGCATCGGGATATTTCAAATAGCCTCCCATGGCCCTCACCAATCCAAAAGAAAAAGAAAAAGCCAAGCGGCTAGCCGATACGACGCATAAAATCTCATATGTGAATTAAATACATACCTTTTCGTCGAGCATTCTATTAATATACCTTCATACCTTATCCATACCTATCTCATGTATATTTATACCTGCCTAATCTATTTTACCTATACCTGATCGTTTTAACTCAATTCGTTAATTAATTTGTTAATTAACTCTTTAGTCTATTTCACTTTTATATTTGAACATGACATGTTCAAATATATTTTAACTTGCTTATTAACTAATTTGAATCCAAATTTCAAATTTAAGTTCTATATTCGATTTTGAATATCCATTTACAAATCCAATTCACCTTTCAAAGTTCAACTTCAAATTCAAAACTCAATTAACTAATTCCTCTTCGACTTAGTTAATTCTATTCAATTTCTATTCAAATTTTATATCACTTCTATTATTCAAATCTATATATCAAATTCTATTTTTCAAATTCTATATATAAAATTCTATATATTCAAATCCTATATTTTAATTCCATTTGGATTTATATATTCAAATTCTATATATTCAAATTCTATATATTCAAATCCTATATTTCAAATTCTATATATTCAAACTCCCTTTGAATTTCTATATTCAATTCTATTTCAATTCCATTGAATTTCATATATTCAAACTCCCTTTGAATTTCTATATTCAATTTCTATTTCAATTCCATTGAATTTCATATATTCAAACTCCCTTTGAATTTCTATATTCAATTTCTATTTCAATTCCATTGAATTTCATAATTCAAACTCCCTTTGAATTTCTATATTCAATTCTATTTCAATTCCATTGAATTTCATATATTCAAACTCCCTTTGAATTTCTATATTCAATTCTATTTGAATTCTCTTTATTCAAATTCTATATTTAAATCTATTTGAATTCTATTTATTCAAATTCTATATTCAATTCTATATTATAAATCCCATTTTGAAATTCAACACACTTGTCTTTCCCAAAACAAATTCAAAACAGTATCTCTGGTAGTAATTCGTCACTTACAACTCGAAAATGAATATTGATGATGCAACTGTCATCATCAGAATCTATTTTCCAGCGATCGAAGTGAGTTCAATACTATAAAACTATTTCTAAACATTTTCACTTTGAAATTCATTTCAAAATATAATTCACACTGCTTGTAAAACAATTTAAAATCTCCCAGGATCTTAAATTATCCTTATTTTTAATCCAATTCCATTTACAAACACTTATCCAATTTTCCAGAATTTTAATTCAATTTCTGGTTTAAATTTCAGATTTTACTCGTCTGATTTCACGTATTTCACTTATATGAATTCTGATTGATTATTTACATAACCATTTTACTTATAATCCTACTCGATTACAATAACAACCAATATATCCAATATATTATAATTTAGATATATATATATATCTTCTCTATATCAAGATATACCTTGGGTAAACTTATTTCAGTTTACCCTCTTTTCAAAACATACCGTGCCAACCCATCTTATTCGAGTTTTTAGTAACCCCTACCGATACAGTGGATCAAACTGATCAACCAGAACTCATAAACTACTCAACCAATAAATCTTCACAATATAAAATTATTTTTATATCATCTACAAATACGTTCACTCGTATATATACACTCAACTCAATCTAGGGTATTGCTAACCTCATCTCTACTGAGTCACGACACAGAGCCAAGGTAATTCACTAAACCTTAAGCTCTGATACCAACTGTAATGACCCGGGTTTTTGTCGACTTTGGTTATCGACATAAACACGATGACGACTAACCAAACATCGAAAAATACCAGTCATTAATGAAAGAAATTAGAGGGTGAGGAAAGATAAGATAGAAACTTAGAACAGAAGAAGAAGAACAACACAACATCAGAGTAACACAAACCTCACAGCGGAACGAATAACATATAATATATATAACATAACTTGAAATATACATCTGTACTTGAATATACATCATTATCAAAGTACAACACTTACAACAAAGTGGAAATAAACTATAGCTATATGATCCTAAAGCCTCCTGCTCTAGCTCTTCAAGTGTATCTGTAAAATCCCGACTACTTGACTACCCATACAAAATTAGGCACCCAAGAGTTTAGGGTAACAAATAAATAAACTCCGGGTCAGTCATGGGACTGGTATGAGTAAAACAGTTAAAACAGTTCGAACAAGTAATCGATATCTCATAAGACCACGCCGTATAACGGAACGGGTTTTTCCCTTATGAGAATCCAAATTTATCTTTATATCAAAAACCTTTTGATATTATAATAATGTCTATCAATTACAATATAATAATCATCATGCAGAAACGCTTTCATCTCACGTTCTATATATATAGTATACAAGCAAAACCGCAATCACGTATTGGGTAATGGATTTCCAACTATGACAAGGTATGGAACCACCTTCCGCTAGTGTATCTCTAGAAAGGAATACACTGGGTTCAACAAGAACATCTTGCAACCCGGCCACACATGACCGACCACTCATTTCGCTTGAGTGTATCGAATGTATATCACCAACGGTTGGGATCAGCAACCGTTTCCCGAATGGGAAAGCATCAACAATAGATTTTTAGAAGTAAATGAAACTCTAGATCAGGTGATTATACACCCTACTTCGGTGCGACCGACTTAGCCATGCTGCCTGTCCGATTTCTGTCATTTACCAGATGTGAAGCTAGAAGCTACGCTTTATCATCACACCAGATTCACTTTGAATGCCACATCGTCAAATCCATCAAATCACCGATTGACGTCCTCAACCATACATTATGTTTTAGCTAAAAGAAGTTTCCTTCTTCGCATCCACTCTTGGTACGGTTGGAGAAATCAATATATGTGATCGTCTGGAAATACTCTGTTAGACATCCATCCATACAAGTCTTCCAGGAACAGGATGAACCGAAGGCACTATTCAATACATCCATATTAGACACTGTTCTCTAAAATTTATACAATAGCCCTTGTACTTTACTCCGTCTTCAATTATCTTTGGCATATATGATTCGCAATGCTTATGCCAATACAGAGTGGTTCTTTGGATAATAATCCAATCGGTCTCTCCATATTAACAACGTTAAAATGGTCAAAACTTCGATAGTCTGTGATTTAACTATCAAAGAAAAACAGGTGTGCAACCAACGATATTATTTCCAACTGGAAATTTATATCGATCAAACATCATTCAACATTTATCTCTTTATTTCATTAATTTACTTATCTCCTGTTTCCCTATATTCAATATTTCTTATTTTCTAAATTTGGAAAATATACGTTATTAACAATGGAAAACATTTCCATTTCTTGTTTTCTTTATTAGAAAACATTTCTGGTACCTTATTTGGAAAACATTTCCAAAGCTTCTTCATTGGACGTAGACGGATGTTTAAACAAACCATCACAATGCCAACTCAAACCATTTCCTTTAATTACTAAATTCACTTAACCATCCTTTACTATCGAACCTTAACCATTCTTTAGTTAAAAATGAAGTCAATCAAGTTGGGGTAATACTACCTCTCAAACCTTAACTGAACAACGTTTCTAACCTTGAAATAGACAAAGTTCACCCTTCTAATTCTTTAACAAACTTTCTTACGTAACTCTCTTTCGAGTCATCTCTATTCGATAATTCTTTCCTTCAATAAGGTATATTCGATAACTCTATTCAATTTATTCTATTCACTTAACTCTTTTGATTTAACTCTAACTCTATTCACTTAACTCCTATCGAATAAACTATATTCGATAACTCTTTTAATTCTATTTGAATAAATATATATTCGATTAACTCCTTTTACTTTCTATTCGAATAAACTATATTCGATTAACTCCTTTTACTTTCTATTCGAATAAACTATATCCGATTAACTCCTTTTACTTTCTATTCGAATAAACTATATTCGATAACTCGTTTTACTCTATTCAAATAAACTATATTCGATTAACTCGATTTGCTTTAACTCTAATCGATTAACTCCAACTGGTTTAACTCTAGCTGATTAACTCTAGTTGATTAACTCCATCTGGTTAACTCTAACTGGTTAACTCTTATTCGAATAACAAATATTCGATTACTCTATTCAACTGACTCGACTCGACTCGACTAACCACTTTCGAATAACTAATTCGATTTACTACTTTCGAATACCATATTCGATTTAACTCCTTTCAAATAACTAATTCGATTTACTACTTTCGAATACCATATTCGATTTAACTCCTTTCGAATACCATATTTGATTTAACTCCTTTCGAATACCATATTCGATTTAACTACTTTCGAATACCATATTTGATTTAACTACTTTTGAATACAATATTCGATTTAACTACTTTCGAATACCATATTCGATTTAACTCCTTTATTCGCTTTATAAAGATTACCTTTTTAACAACATTTATTCATTTTAAAGATTTACTTTTAGTAACGGTTCTCCACTTTAAAAATGATTTCCTTCTTATAACAGTTTCCTTTTTATAATGTTTTCCCTTTTTCTAAATATCTCCTATTTATAAATATTCCAATTTATAAATATTTCTTATTTATAAATATTACATTTATAAATATTTTATTTCAAATATCACTTTGAAAATATTCCCTTATCAACATTTCGGTATGTTATGGTATTCAAAATATCAAATCACGATGATCAGTATCGTCCAAACACATATAATCGACAACAGATTATATATCACATCATATATCACAATATATGAAAAACAGTAAAATAAATGTTGAGGAACCCCGTTGGGTTCCTCCAACCTGTTTCCCTGCATCACAGATGTTAAACAATATAGATAACATCACTTTCAGTTCCACATGATATATTCTGTTAAACAGAATCAATAAAGAAATTCAACTAACTGACTAGCAGTTCAATCAAACAGTCAACACATAGTCAATCAGCCAATATTTAATAGTTCTAAAAGTACAACATGAAATAATAAATTGTTCAGAGTTAGTGAGATTTACTCACAGTTGCGCGTTAATTGTTAAATAACGGTTTGCGTTATTTGATTCAGTCAGACAATTTATTTCGCCATAAATTGTAACGAGCCCCGATTCACTCCCGGTCAGTGTCATTGTGTTGCTCCCGTCCATACGATCCCATCGGATCTTGTTTCGCTCAATTCGGGTATCGTATATTCAAGTTACACAAATATGAATTTAATACATTTTTAGTTAAAAATTAAAACATGGATTTCATTTTAAATAAAGGCCTTACCCTTTTAAAGCCCATCGACCCATCAGAAAACCCACCCCGCTTATAACCTTCTTCCCCAATTCCTACAGACCCGTCGCTCCTCCGAAATTCACCATTTCCACTACTTTGATCGACTCCACCCTCCTCTTATCTCACTCACTACTCCATCGATCCACAAACGGACACCACCGGTGATCTTCTCTTCGATCTCTCGTCTACCTCCACCCCAAACCCGGAAACTCGAACTCCCTTGCTCGTTGCATCGTTCCCAGGTTTTTCCACGGTACCACAAAAAGGACCAAACTCTTTTGCAATGTAATTTCACCAAAAATTCCCAATCGATTCTACTTTCCACACTTATTTCAAATACAACGCTCATTTCTTCAATCGAATCACTAAACTCCTGAAAACCTAAAACCTAGGTTGCCGCTGCAAAAATCCAGTGAAGGGAAAGTGAATCGAACCCCCAGAAACACATACAAATTGGAAGAGGAAAGCTCGGTTAACCCAAATTTAGTTGTTTCGAGATTTATAAGATTTTTCATGATTTTATTTTGATTTTCAAAGGTGGATGATTTTTCTATAAACAAATGAAGAACTGACGGCGCAGAAAGAGTTAGGTCTTAAGGGTTGGAGGAAAAAGGGTATTTATAGGCAAATAAAAATATCTAGATATTTTATTTTTGATTATTTTATTCATTTTTAATCAATTCTCTTTTTGTATTCGCCCTCTAAAATTCCTGTGATCACATACGATACCCAAAAATCACGAAACTGGAAATGTAGTTACAATTTGACATTACGGTCCCAACGAAACTGGTTTCGTCGAATTCCGACTTCGTATGCTCACACAACGTATTTTTAACCGTCGAAATACTGACTGTTTCTCACTCTAAAAATCCGTACGACCACATAGTGACTCTAAAAATCACGAAACTGGAAATCTAACAACTATTTGACATTGCGGTTCCAACAAAATTAGTTTCGTCGAATTCCGACTTTGTTTGCAAAAGTGGCTATTTTTAAAGCCCTAAATAACCCATTTAAGTATATAAATATATTTAAATATAATTAAATTAAATATTTATAAATAAATATTATCGTATATATTCATAGTGGAATACCATACAGCTCTAGAATATTCCTACATGAATTTCAAACTTGATATTCACTTCTGGGTCAACCCGATATTCGATTTATATTGAAATTCCTTTTTAAAATATAAATAATTCCTTTATAAATTATAAAGGAATTCCACATCGACTTTTCTAAATTTTGATTTGGACATAAATCAAAATCTACACGACGAAATCCCGACTTTCCTCTTCCACTAGAAAGATATACTCCACCAGCTCAACATGTTTCTTGTTTCACAGAAATCTGGCTTAAAACGAATCCTGTACATTCAGTTGAAGTTCAAATCGCCAAATAGCGAACTGCAACACCATTTCGAGCTCAATTATAATTATAATATAATTATACGTTCAAACTGTCGTTCAAATAATATATTCGTTATTCTAATTCAATTCCAAGCTGAATTAAATATCACAGATGATCTGGTTCACACCATATCGCCATTTCTGCCAATTCTGTTTATTTCAGAATTAAATATATTATTTAATTTATTATTTTAATTAAATATTAACCATTATTAAATTCCACGACCATTAAATTCTCTAAACCACCATTTCAATAATTAAATAAATTAATTATAATACCTCTGCCAATGCGGGTCATTACAGTGTAGTTCAAAATTAATTGTTACTATCCTATGGCAATGTTTATTATTACCCACAGAATAACCAGCACTCCGCATCCAATGGCATTCAAAGGAGTTGATATAATAATAAAACTGCACATCCAACTCATTAAGGTTTACCTATTTGTCGGGCACGCAATTAAATTCTTTACTCAACAGCTAATCCATATACATGTTCAAAAATATATAATGCATATGTATATATTTCTATCTATTTTTAAATCAGTTCAATGTGGGATTTAATCGAATAAATCCTACCATTCATTCTCTTATTAATAAAATTAACTATCGTTCTAATAATTTAATTAATCCAACCCACTATCACACAACTCAAACAACAAGCAATTTGTTTTTAACTTTTCAAAATCATACAAATTAATTCATACACTCTTTTTAAATTAATCAGACTATAGAATTAAAAGTGCACATCCATGGAAAGAAAATAACAACAAAGTAGAGAACTAAATGGTAATGCAAAGTATGGTAAATGTACCTTGCACCGAAGTCAATCAAAGATATCCACTCGACACTTAGGATAGGCTTTCTGAATGCTTTCCTCGGTTTCCCAAGTACAATCTCGCGGATCCCCACTCCATTTCACATAGACCAAGTGAACCTTCTTGTTCCTTTGTTCTTTGGTTTCTTTGCCAATGATCTTTAGCGGCTCTCTTCTCACAGCCAACTCTGGAGTAATTTCAATATCCTGTTGTGCGGCTTCTTCCACGATCAAGTCTGGGTCATGAACATGCTTTCGAAGTTGAGATATGTGAAATACATCATGCACTCCAGGCAACCAATCAGGTAATTGAATTCTATAAGTGAGAGTTCCAACCCGTTCAAGGATAGGAAACGGACGGACCAATGAATTTAGGCGCCAATTTCCCTGTTTTACCGAACCGGATAACTCCTCTCATCAGCGATACTTTCAAATATACATAGTCGCCAACAGCAAATGATACATCTCTTCTTCTCTTATCAGCATAGCTCTTCTGTCGGCTTTGAGCGGCGAGTAATCGTTTCTTAACGAAATCGACTTTGTTTGCAGCATCACGGATCATATCAGGTCCCAATACAAGCCTATTTCCAGGTTCGACCCAACAAGCAGGAGATCAGCACGGTCTACCATACAATGCTTCGAATGGTGACATTGTCAGGCTTGCTTGGTAGCTGTTGTTGTATGAGAACTCAGCCAAATGTAAATGGTCTTCCTATGATCCGCCAAAATCTAGAACATAAGCCCGCAATAAATCTTCTAGTATACGATTTACCCTCTCAGTCTGACTATCTGTCTGAGGATGATAAGCGGTGCTCAAGTTCAGCTTCGTTCCCAGTTCTACTTGAAATGCCTCCCAGAATTTGCTAGTAAATATTGGATCTCTATCACTAACTATACTGATCGGCACTCCGTGTAGCCTAACAATTTCCTTGAAATATATCTGCGCCAGACTCTGAGCAGTTCTATTGGATTTGACAGGTATAAAATGTGCGGTCTTCGTGAAGCGATCTACGATCACCCAAATACTATCATTTCCTTTTCTGGTTCTGGGCAAACCATCTATGAAGTCCATGGAAATATGTTCCCACTTCCAACCTGGAACGTCCAGCGGTTGCAACAATCCAGCCAGTTTCTGTTGGTCCTTTTGACTAGCTGGCAAGTAGGGCATCGACTAACATATATTGAAACGTCCCTTTTCATAGCCTTCCACCAGAATGTTCGCTTGAGATCGTTATACATTTTGGCCATACCTGGATGGATACTCAGCTTGGACTTGTGACACTCGTCTAACACTTCCCTTTTTAACTCGGGGATGTCGGGAATACAAATCCTTCCTCTCAATCTCAGGGTCCCATTGTTATCTATTTGAAAATACGAGGGTTCGCCTTTCTGAATCCTTTTGATCATATCCTTAATAAAATTATCATCCTTATGAAGAATAGATATTTTGTCAATCAAGAAGTCGTAATAATATAACTGGCGATCATTACATTCTTTCTACTTAGCGCATCGACCATGACATTGGCTTTCCCTAGAGTGTATAGAATCTCAAAATCGTATGTTGCAAGGAACTCTAGCCAACGTTGTTGCCTCAGATTCAAGTCTTTCTGGGTGAACATATACTTTAACGACTGGTGATCTGTAAAAAGTTCGAATTTCTCACCCAGAAGATACTGTCTCCAGATTTTCAAAGCAAATACTATAGCCAACAACTCAAGATCATGAGTGACGTAGTTCTTTTCGTGTGGCTTCAGCTGGCGGCTAGCATAAGCAACAACTTGACCTCTTTGCATTAATATTGCACCAAGGCCTTCTCTAGAGGCATCTGTCCCGACTTTCAAGTCCTGATTGCCATCGATTATCGTTAGCACTGGAGCCGTTGTTAGTCTTAACTTTAGCTCCTCAAAAGCCTCGTTACATTCTGGAGTCCACTTGAATTTTGAGTTCTTCTTTGTGAGCTTCGTTAAGTGACTAGATATCTTCGAAAAATCTTTAACGAACTTCCGGTAATAACTAGCCAATCCAAGAAAACTTCGGACTTCTGTGGGAGTACTAGGCTGTTTCCAATTTTGAATAGCGGTGATTTTACTTGGATCCACAGCAATTCCCTCCTTTGAAACAACGTGGCTAAGAAACTTTACTTCATCTTGCCAGAATATACATTTGGAAAGTTTAGCTTTCAATACATTCCTTCTCAGAATTTCTAGAACCTGCTCCAAATGTTTTTCATGTTCGGCCTTTGACTTAGAGAAGATTCGAATATCATCAATAAAGACCAGAACAAACTTATTCAAAACCCCTCTGAACACTCTATTCATCAAATCGACGAAGTAAGCTGGAGCGTTACATAAGCCGAACGACATTACTAACCACTCATAGAATAAGTCTGGACCTATCAATGCTGTCATAGGAACACATTCTTCGGCAATACGAAGCTGATGGAAGCCTGTAGCTAGGTCCATCCTTGAAAATACTTGTGCTCCATTCAGACGATCCAATAAATCATCGATTCTCGGCAACGGATATTTATTCTTTATTGTTTTTTTATTCAAGTCACGATAATCCACACATAGTCGCAGAGTACTGTCAGACTTTGGGACAAACACCACTGCTGCTCCCCAATCAGAGAAACTAGGCCTGATCAGACCCTTCCATACAAGCTGTCGAGTTTGATTGTCTAGTTCTTCTTTCTCCTTTAGAGTCATTCTCCGAATAGCGTGCACTACTGGCCTTGCGTTCGGAATTAAAGCGATCTTGAAATCAATTTCTCTCTGCGAAGGTAAGCTAACAACTTCTTCGAACACATCCGCAAAATTCTTGACGACAGGAATATCTTTTATGAGGCCAGGAACATTCTCTGTGACTACTGGGACATTTTCTATTTGAGCAGGAGAAACATCAAGAGCTAACCAAAAATATTTTCTATTTGAATTCGGGCCTTCACATGGTATGGTTATATAATTCCCTGATTGGGCCTTTTCCTTAACCACTCTCTCGGCACATCTAACATCTGCTTCATATTTGGTTAACCAATCCAATCCCAAAATAAGATCGAATTCAGTAAAATTCATGACGATCGAGATGGTAGGGAACTTATAACAGGAAAAAGAGATAGGCACCCCACATACCCAACTGAGATCGAGGGAACCCCCAACCGGATTATGGACAGTCATTGGTTCTTTGAGCTTCTTCAATTTCAAATCCAACTTCTTAACTGCATTCTTTGCAATAAAGCTTCGCGACGCGCCTGTATCAAACATTACTTTAACGGGAATGTTTTTGACATTAAGCGTGCCTTCTAAAACATCAGGCCTTCCCTGACTAGCTGAGGGCTCAGAAGTTTCTGCTACTTCATTTATATGTACTACTTCAGATTTCTTTGAGAGTTGGCACTCCCGTGCAATATGACTTGCTTGGCGACATTTATGGCATTTTCTTTCATCATGAGACTTCTTTTTCTTCTTGGCAGATTTGCAATTCCTGTTCAAATGCCCTTGTTTCTTGCAGTTAGAGCATGTGGCTATCATTGCTGGTTCTTTCCCAGATCTGGTCCTTTTCCGATTGACTTTAGGCTTCCTACTCACCTCAGACATCGTAATGGCCTCAGGACAATCAGTTTCAGACTCACCCTTATTACTAGAACTGACTTCCTCTTCGTCGCGCAACATACCTTTCTTATGGAGATCTTCATACTGATAAGCCATGTATATCATTTCTAAAAAAGGAAGCTTCACATGCCCCATCACTTTATTCTGGTATTTTCTTTGCAGGCCATGAATAAATCTCAGATTCTTCCTCTTCGTATTTTGAATTAGATGAGGAGCGAAGTGAGAGAGTTCGTTGAATTTCTTATGATATTCTGGAATCGTCATATCTTCTTGTATCAGATAAGAGAATTCATCACATAACCGCTCAGTTGCTTCAGGAGGAGTAAATCTTTCTAGGAACATCACTTTAAATCTATCCCAGGTGATATCACCTTCTGGATCATCCTTAATAATCGAATCCCACCAAAACAAAGCTTCTTCTTTGAGTGCCCATGATGCCAATAATCTTTTGTGATCAACTCTCAGCTTTAAACCTTCAAAGATTTTCTCAGCAGAACGAATCCAAGCTTGTGTTTCCATAATGGACTCTTTGCCTAAGAATAGAGATCCACCCAGATTTCGAAATCTCTTGAATAGAACTTCTATATACGATTCTGGCTACGGGAGCACAACTGGCTCATTAGCTTGTCGAGCCATACGATTATTTCTTCTGTTTCTGTCACTCATTTTCTAATGCGTATGCAATTAGTAGACAAAGTGTCATGTCAATAGAAAAGATATTTCAAAACATAGAGACAAATACTTGAATGTAAATGTGTCTACTGGGGTGTATTTCATTCTGCTTTACTCATACTAGGATATTACTGATCCTATCTGTAATGAGTTATTCGTCCTAGAACATTACTTGTTCTATTTCCGACGAGTTCGTTAATATGTTATATTCCAGCACTAAGCATAACCAAAGCTCTGATACCATGATGTGACGACCCCATACCCCGTACTGATGGTGGCAAGGGTAATCTTTGGAATATAACACATAAACAGATAATAACAGAAAAAAATTAAATAAATACACCAGATAATGCATAAATAATACACTGGATAATCGTAATCATCAGAGTTACACAGTATACAAGATCATACTTAGTACAAATACAGTTCAGCTATACATAAATGTCTACAGCGGAAAACAAACATAATATGTACAATAGGAGCTGAACAGCATAAAAAGAGATAAATAATAGAATCCATCTTCAGCTCCAACTATCCAGAAAGATCCTGCCAAAACCTGAATACAAGGCTTCCCGTGTAGAAATAAGGGCACCCGAGTTTGCAAGTGAAACAAACTACGAGTCAGTCATAGGACTGGTATGAGAAATCTACTCAACACATTATACAATTGGCTAATCACAGGACCACGCCACTTTCGCGGAACGGGTTTACTCCATTGGGTTGTCAGTGCTTTAAAACAAGTAAATCTTTTAAACATCGCAATGCTTTTTATAAAAATGAAGCCATTATAAGACTCAGTTCGCATCACACAATGCAACGCAAACTGGAAGATAGAGTTTTTACCTTATAATGGCCAAAATATGCTTGATACGAATAAAACAAAAGAATTTGATATTATTACTAGTTTTTATATATTTCAAAAACAATTTCAAATCATAAGCATCAATCATAGACGGCATTAATGCCCCATACCACTATGTCACCGTATATAGGTATACAATCAAAACCGCACAGTCACGTATTTGGAAATTGGATTTCCGTCATGAACCAAGGAAAAAGATAGTCCTTACCGACTTCGAGACTGTCTAGCCCGAGTCTCAGGGCAAGTACTCAGTCAAACCCTTGGAGCGACAGGGTCGGTCCACCGATGTGGATTAAAATTCCTAAACACTATGTTTCCCCGCCCTTTGGGGCGTAAATGAGCCAACGAATGACTCTATCGGTCCCGGATCGACCGATATATCCGAGGCGCCTCGCAACAGCAACAACCACATAGGTGAAAATAATATAAATGTCAGCCAGTTCAAGCACCGACACCACCTCTAGCTAGAAGGAAACGCATGCCCTCCCTGAGGTCCTCTCCCGTTTCTGGTTCATACCGGGGTGTGAGGCTCGCGAATTCGCGTTATACACAAAGCTACGCCACACAGGCGGTGCCTTGATCATCAACCACAAGACTTTGCTTTTCAACAGAAGCCTTGATCACTGCATCTTAGCATGCCACACAGGCAATTCACACCATGCAACTGATGGATATCAATCACACAGACTTAATTCCAATGTCACACACACAGTCCATTTGCAAGTCCGTTCTGGGACGAAACCGGAGGCAATATATACCTCGCATACCCATCGACCTCTACGTACGTCTGGACGATCACCACTCATTATCCATATTTCGGGATGCCTCTCAATCAGGACATCAGTCATCATCCAACCGAGGTGAAGATCTCTGATCTTCAACCACCGTCTTCATCTTCAACTTCTTATCGTCGATTCAGTTATTCAGAATGGGATAAACCCGGTCTTTTTGAGAAACTCGCGTATATAATAAAAAATGCTACACAAACACAACATACGCTTCATTCCGATTCATCAGTCATTAACCGTAAATCAGTAAGTGAACGATTTCCCAAATATTAACCCCGAAGCCCGAAACCAACATCAGATCAAAACCCTGGAAACCATTCGACTTAGCTAACCTTCAGTTAGTTTCTAAATTTCACTTTCCATATCGTTTATAATATTTTATAATGATTTATCGCTATTTTTATTTATTTTAAAATAGCCAATTTATTCAAACGACGCTTCGGGCCATAACGCGGTCGTGGCGCTGTTTTTCTTCAGATTTGATTTACACATATCCGAAAATCTAACTGTTGGATCTTCACAAAATTTATATCATTAGAAAGATCTTTTCAAAACGAATCCAACGGTTCCAGTTTTGGGAAAATCCGACGGTCGGATCTCCCGCACTAATCGTTTGAAGTTTCGGTTTTAAAATACGAACTACAGCGTCATTATTCGATTTAATTTAATTATATATATATATAATCGATTCTGACGCTGTTTTTCTTCAGATTTGAATTAAACATTCTAGACAATCCAACCGTTGGATCTTTACAAAGTTGGTGTCATTGGAAAGATATTTCCAAAGCGAACCCAACGGTTTCGGTTTCAGGAAAATCCGATGGTCGGATCTCCTGCACTAATCGTTTGAAATCACGGTTTTAAAGCACGAACTGCAGCTTCGTTAATCGATTTATTTTAATAATTTATTTATATATATATATATATATATATATATAATCGATTCTTCGTTTTCAAAACCATATTCTTTTCATACCTTTGATAAAAATGATATTTTTATCCAACTGACTTCTATTTCAACACTTCACTATTTTTAAAAATTCCTGTATATAATAAAAATGTGATTTTCATTGTAAAACTATTTATTTCAAAAAACGACTATTTTATATAGTTCATATAGATGATAAAAATATGATTTTTATTATAAAACAATTTATTTCAAACACGAATACCATTCAACACATGAATTTCTATTCAACGAATGAATTTCTATTCAACACATGAAGGTTTTCTATAGTTCGTATATATAAAATAAAATTGTGATTTTTATTGTTAAAACAATTTATTTAAAACACGAATACCATTCAACACATGAATATTATTCAACGAATGAATTTCTATTCAACACATGAAGGTTTTCTATAGTTCGTATATATAAAATAAAAATGTGATTCTTATTGTTAAAACAATTTATTTAAAACACGAATACCATTCAACACATGAATTTCTAATCAACGAATGAATTTCTATTTAACACATGAAGGTTTTCTATAGTTCGTATATATAAAATAAAAATGTTATTTTTATTGTTAAAACAATTTATTTAAAACACGAATACCATTCAACACATGAATATTATTCAACGGATGAATTTCTATTCAACACATGAATGGGGTTTCAACATATGAAAATAATTCTAACACATGAATATTTCAGAAAATTTCGGCAGCATAACGGCAGGGTAGTTAAAACCGGGGCCGTCCCTAGTACGGCTCCTCGCTCTACCTTAAAGCCTCGCAGCTTTGGACAATGGGGATTTCATGCATCTAGTTCACATGCAGGCGGCATGTATATTTTTTCATTTCCACAAACTAATCCTATGTGGTTTCAACCAAATAATTCACAACCACAAACGGGTATTTTTCAACCACAATCAATCAATTTCAACCACAAACAATTCTAATCAACCATTCGCTATCAACCAATTTTCATACCAATCACAACCAATAAATATCGTCCATGGTTTGTGGACGAGGGGCGTATATATATATAAGTAAATTTCACTTCTATTCAACACATATATAATTTTTACGATGCATATATAACTTATATATCGACCGTACAACTTATACAATGCTTATACATGAGGTGTACAACGCTTATATAAATCATACATCGACTATATAATTTGTACATCATCGTTTTCCATATCGTTTATAATTCAGAAATCTCACATTGGGTTCCACTCCACCAAAAATAGAAGAAGGCTCAGAAAAATATGCGGTCTCTTCTAGAATTTAGAAGACGTCCACACGAGTCCACTGTCACTTGTTTCACTGAATTTCATCAACAAACGAAAAAGATATGATGTTTACAGTGAAATCAAAAACCGTAGCACTTTAAAGTGCTATAATATAGTTTATTTTAAAATAGGCCATACCTCAGCTGATTTGTTCAAAACTAGGTTTGAACTTTTCGATCAAATGGTGAAGCGGATCGACGATCGGGTTGTGCCATGGCCTAGAGCATGGAAAGGCGCGCCCAACGATGGTGGAGGCGTTGACTTCGGTGGCCGGAGCAGATGGCGTCGGCGAGGTGAAGCGCCGAACTTCCTGGGCGTGATTCTCCTCCAAATCGAAACGATAATTAGCAAACCTTATATGGATTTAAAGATCTCGAGGAGCTCTACAAATTTCCCAACTGGAGTGTTTGATTTTGATACGTGGATTGATCAGAAAATGAACGGGAAAGATGGGAGGCCTTCCGTTGTCGATCGGGGGTGCGGGGAGAGAGAAGGGCTGATGTGGACAAATGAGATAAGTTTTTTATATTTATAAATTTTTAAAAATCCAAAAATACCCTTATCTCTTACGAACACCAATTCAAACCCAACGACTATCGTCCCTAGCGTTTTACCCCATTTTGAACACAATGGGATATGTTTCGTAGGCCCATTCGACAATTCAGTCAGTTTTCCTTCAAATTAAAATATAAAACATTCAATATTTGATTTGAACGTACATTTCAATTTGCTGGGGCCACATACTGATTCTAAAAATTCCCGAAAAATAAATCTAGCTATGTTTTGACGATACGGTCCCAACAAAACTAGTTTCGTCGAATTCTGAGACCGTTTGAAAAATGGCCCATTTCTAGTTGATCCAATTTAACTGTAATTGACCAAAACACGTTTTCCTTTGCCACGCTCACATACTAGCTTCAAAAATTATGAAATTTGAAACCTAGCAATAATTTGACATCCCGTATCCAACAAAAGTGGTTTCGTTGAATTCTGAGGTTGTTTGCAAAATGGCCACTTTCACGGGCTATATAAACTCTATAACGACATTTCTGAAAATTCATTTGGCCATAACTTTTGCTTCCCGCTACGAAACTTTGATTTTTCAGATTCGTTAGAAAGATATTCACTAACAGATTTAAATATTTTTGGTTTCACTCAAATCCGTTTTGTTTTGCACCCGGTATAGTCAGTCAAAGTTTGAAATAAAAATTTGAAACTGCCGCGCCATTTCAGGCCTTGTTTATAATTAGAATTAATTATATTTATTTTCAAATGCCGATTCAAACACACTTTTCATCGTTATTATTTAAAATATTTATTTTAAATACTTAAAATCCACTAAAATAGCCAATTTAAAAATTTTAAATTGGTTCAGATTTTCCGGGTCGTTACAAGCGGATTGAAAGAAAATTGAGGGGAAAGAATTGATAAATTTCAGCAATTAGTATAGGACGGTGGCTACTGCTGTAGTATAGGGTTTAGGGTTACGTATTGGACAGTATTTATATAGTATATATAGCGTATTTTAATTTAATTTAATTTAGTTATTATCCAAAAATATTTGTATGTTGATACAAACTCCAAACCAAACCCAACGAGTGTCGCCCGCAACTAATAACCCCCATCCCGGACACAATGGAATGTGTTTCGTAACCCAATTTGGCTGTTACGATAGGTTATTCTTTAAATTAAAATATAAATCATTTAATTATTTAATTTAATTGTACAATTTAATTTACCAGGGCCACAGACTGACTCTAAAAATTCCAAAAAACTAAATCTGGCTATGTTTTGACGATACGGTCCCAACAAAACTAATTTCGTCGAATTCTGAGACTGTTTGAAAAATGGCCATTTTCAAGTCAATTAAATCTGAATAAAATGATCAAAACACATTTACTTTTGCCACACTGACATATTAACTTGAGAAATTTTGAAAATGGAGACCTAGCAAAAATTTGACATTCCGGTTCCAACAAAAGTGGTTTCGTCGAAAACGGAGGTCGTTTGAAAAATGACTATTTTTAAGGCCAATATATTATATTAAAAAATATATATAAATTCTACAGCGACTTTTCTAAATTTTAAACTGGACATAAATTTCAATTTTTACAATGAAATATCAGTTTCTTATATTCGTAAGAAAGATATGATTAAACATATTCAAATATTTTTGGTTTTACCGAAATCCGATATATTTTGAATCCTTACATTCAGTTAAAGTTTAAATTCAAATTTTCAAACTACTGCGCTATTTCTAACTCCTTTTAAAATTAAAATAAATATATTCGTTCTAACTTCAATTAAAATAAAATTTTCATCGTTATTATTTAAAATAAATTATTTTAAATATTCAATATTCATTAAAATTTCTAAAATAAAATTTTTAAATTGGTCCCAAAATTCCGGGTTGTTACATCTTCAAAATAGAATCTAACAGATAAACATCATTTATAAAGTCGCTGTCCATTAATTAACTACATAAATAAAAATACAAACTAACAAAATATTAGATGTTGCAACTTAGAAATTAAAATTAAAATTAAGTACACATGATTATACATAAAATATGATTAAATGTTTGTACAAATTTTTCTCTTGAATGTGTTAATCATATATAATTTGTAGAAAAACAATTCACGCGTAAAGCACGCATCATCATCACAATCAGAGCATGTGTTGTAACGATCATAATAATAAGTGACTTTTTATCCAGCCATCAATTTAATATTCAAAAGTAGAAGAAATTTCTACTCTTTTATTAATTCTTGAAGTTTTTCGTTCTCTCCTTGACTGTATATATATATATAACTTAAAATCTTCATATTTATTCGTTATTGTAATTATAACAGTATTTATGTTGGTTCCCTCTTCTATTGTTTTACTTTTAAATATCAACATTTAATAAATTTTATAAAGTAAATATTTGTTTTGGGTTTTCTTATACTGTTAAATTTGACAATTAAGCACATATTTAAAAATTAATTAGGTGATCTTAAGTTAAAACTATTCAAATAAATAATAAAGAATAAATATTTGTTAAGTGGTCTAATAAATTATAAAAATTGACAATCCAACATGTGTATCACATTTATATTGACATAAACTGAGAGACATAGAGTTTCGGCCATTGGATCTTTTCGTCTTTACATGGAGAGGTGGAGTTCATGGGGTTATCCAATGGCGGAGATCAATTATGTCAAAAATTTGTGTCCAAATACATTTTCCTTTGTCAAAATGGTAAAGCTGATTTTTATTCCAAGTCCATATAGTTTAAAGTTTCGACAATTATATATAAATTACTACAGTGTTATTATTTAACTTTAAGTACAAACATTCAATAACTATTACAATTTTTGTCCAATTTCTCCTAAATTTTCTCATATTGTTTTACATTCGTATTCATATACAAATTTATCAAGTGGTCTTAAATTTAAATATTTTAATAAAACTAATTAACAAATATATATTTTTTGAATAATAAAAGATAAAAATGACAATTCACTATGTTTATACCACATTCGTATGGATAAAAATGGTTAACAATTTTTCATACAAGTTCGCATAATTAAGATATATAAAAAGTTGTCTTTAGCTATTTTATACCATTCTACGTTCAAGTTCATAAATTTTCTTTCTTAAATTTAGGATTTAATACAAAAAAATACTTATTTTCATTTTTAATTTCATTACATACAAATATATGTGCAATATTTTCTTTCTAAACAGGTATATCGATAAAAATATAAATAACGTTTTTTCTTTTCAAAATTGGTACTTTAAATGGATTCTTTGTCATTAACAAAATTTATTCTAAATAAATGATAAAAATTTGTATTTAATAATACTAGGAATCAAATAAACGAATTCAATTTTTTTTTCTAAAACAGTGAAAAATTGTTATTTATATTCGTTTTGTTAACCAATGGGCAAAACTTATACTATATTTTGATTAAAAATATTTTTCTTTTATATTTCATTGTCATTTTGAGAAAAATGTTACATATATTTAAAAAGTTCTACTACAAATTAAAATTACTAAATTATGAAGAAATGGATTAAAAATATATTTTTACATAACTAAAATGACAACACAATCCCTATTCTTTCATATTTTATTTTCATGCAAATACTTTTTAGTTATTAAGAAAATATTTCGTTTATTGCTTTGATAATATTATATAATCATTTTTGACATATGTTCTATAAAAAAAATTAATGCATATTGTTAGATCCAAAATTGGGTCTAACACCCAAGCTGTTCTGATCTACGAAGAATTATAACTACAATATGAAGAAAACGCAGGAAAACACACGAAATTTATAGTGGTTCGGCGTTAACGAGCCTACGTCCACTTTATATGTAGTTGATTATATGCTGAATGCAAGTACAATCAAATGGTTTCACTCAATCTCGCTCTAACAATTATGATTCTCTCAATAATTTCAGAGTAACTCTAAGTAGAAACAATGGAGATATGATAATGGTGGAGTCAGATCTCTCAATTGCCAAAAGATCCTTAAAAATGTCAAGTTCTGGGTATTTATAGCTGATTTCTTCAGGCGGATCGCGGTCATACGTGG
Organism: Allium sativum; assembly: GCA_030737875.1. NCBI lineage: Eukaryota > Viridiplantae > Streptophyta > Magnoliopsida > Asparagales > Amaryllidaceae > Allium > Allium sativum. Next base: position 668,058,727 of record CM060909.1, on the reverse strand, counting down.
CACACATCCCGAGGATCTTGTACTAGTTCGTATCTTGATAAAGAAATTGTCAAACTAGCCGTTGTGGACAGGTGTCGCGGGATCCATACATTTTGGATCGTGGTTGAATAGGTCGTGATCTTCGTTTTCTAGCTTCTGGAATTCGATCGGGTCGAGCTAGTGTTGGAGGGGTCGGATCACGAGGCATGGGGGCGATTGCGATTGTGGTGATGTAGGCCAATCCGATCGAGTCTTCGACGGCCAAAGAAGTGAAGTTCCACATTTTCTTCGTATGTGTAGACCTTGGTGGCTTGGTCAAAAAGCTAGCCAACATTTTGCCCCTCGAAATATGTTTTATTAGGAATGGAACATGCTTCGAAACTATTAAATCATCTCTTCATGAAACGATGCAAATCAATAGTCGTGTCCGTTTATAGCATTGCACTGCTTTGAATGGTTGCGCCTCTCGAGGAGTATAAATATTATATCAATCCTTCGATCACTTCCTTATTCGTTGGTTGTTTCCCATCCCTTAAATTTCCAGAAAATATTGTCAGGTAAGTTTTTAGATCCTTGTAATTATTTCCATTTCTCTTATTTCACGATCATTATCGAGTCTGGGTCTTTAAAATTCCATACGGTTCGTGACCGTGGTCTATACCACGGACCAATCAGTTGAAGGGGTCGTGTTCTAAGCTTCGATGGGCCTTCACGAAAGTTTATGGCCCGTGGATCTTTGCGGACCGAGTCGCGACAAAAATGGGGAGACTAAGAGTCATCCCATTGTTTATATAAACCGGGCTCCCCATTTCATTCCCCTCCTTCTACACTGCAGCCGCCCCTTTTGCTTTAAACCGAAAATCCCAATTAAAGCCCTAATTCACAATTTCTAGAAACCATTCCCTGATCTAAATTAGAAAGGTAATTGTATTGGAATGCTCTCATATAATCTCGTCTTTGTCTCTCTTTATTCCATTCGGTTTTCGCTGGTACGGGTAACGAGGTTTATGGTGTTTGAGGTTCTGAAGATGGCAATGGTGTGATGGGTTCTCGGAGGAAGGAGGGAGATGTCGAAGAAGGAGACAGGCTCCATCGGGTCAGTTCGTGGATGGAATGTCGACTCGATTCGTGGTGATAATGAGGTGGAAGGATTAGAGATGAGGGTGGAGTAGCAATCAGACAATGTCTCGAGTCGTGGGAATGGAAGTGGCTCGCGGCACCAGGAAGCGGAGTGGATCGTAGGGGGTCTTCCATGAGTCGTTTGGATAAGGGAGAGTTATCACGAGCCGGATCGTTCCACGATCCGAAGCCTATTTCACGAGCCGATATTCCTCCATGAGCGTAGCTTGCTGGCGATCCGTTATCCACGATCTGACCCCTGTTCCATGCTTTGGCATCTATATCGCGACCCGAGCCCCAAGACTTTAACGAACCAACCTTGTGGACGATCCCATGCACATATTGACAAAAAATACAATGTAATTCTGATATACCAATGGACAGTTAGGTTAGAGCCCTCGAGACGAACTTTTTGGACTGAATGATAGCATAGCTTAGCTGCATAAGATGACCAATATCACATTTGTTTGATTATCTTGATACGTTTCTTCTTTGTACTTTACACACATGCATACACTAACACATGCACACACGGGGTACGGGTAATTATATTCTTATTTCTCATGTTTACTCGCCTAAACAGTAATGCCGGATAATCGTTCTCCTTCAAGATCTGAAACAGAGATGGACCCCGAGATGCCTGAGCACCATAGCCCCGAGGTTCTTCCAATTAATCCAGAGGATGAGGACTCTGAATCCGAATATGAGGCAGAAACAGAATCGGATTCATCTGAGAGTACCTCGCTTGATGAGGAGTCCGAAGTGGATGACCGAGCTCCCGATGAGACCCCTGGTGCACTAGAAATTGAGAAATTCAATGACTCTTTAGCCTCCAAACTGGACGACATAAAACTTAAGAAAATCTGCTTGAAACACGGGATCCCCTGGGATGATGTGAGAACACCTGGTAGCGAAGATAGACCTCATATGGCTCCGGAGGGGTATATGACAGTTAGCCGACTCGTGTGCTGGGTAGGCGCTATTCCCCCATTTCCTCCAATCGTCATTGAAACCTTAAAACGATTGGGTATTGCTCCGATGCAACTTCATCCCAATGCCTACGCAGCCCTATACACTTTATACATCGCATATGCGGAAATCCTGTAAACTGAGCTCACGTTTAAAGACTTGAAATTATATTAACTTTTCAAGCATCGTTCTACCGCAACTCCAAATTTTTCTTTCTTCGAATCGGTAGTAAATAGGAAGGTCTTATCTGATGGTTACAACAACATAGGGGATCCCAATCCGATTGGTTCTATATAAAGAGACAGGCTGGGTGTGCAAGAAGATGGCTTAAATCAAGTAAATTTTAAATCTTTGAGTGAATAACCTATTTAAGAAATCGAAGCGCTAACATGCTTCTTTTCTCTATGCAGATCACACCTTTCCAAAGACGGAAGGCTCGGTGTATAGTAGTCGACTATCCCTCCTTCTGAAAAGAAAATCCGACTTCTTAAAGATCAAGAAATGTATCACTGACGAGAATCTTCACAAGCACCGCCTTCTGGATATAAGATTTGGACTTGGCGCGGGTGGCAAACCCTACAAATATGTGCCCCCGGCCGAGGGAGAAGGAACGTCACAGGCAGCAGAGACAACTAAACTTCATAAGATCCCTTCGCCGATAATTAACCAGGACGATGAAGATTTAGATGTATATAAAGGAGATGAGGCCCGTGCTGACGAGTCTAAGGAAATCCCAGCCTCTCCGAGGGGTTCCCCCTCAAGGGCCTCTCTACCGGTTGAGCCTGCCGCTCCCGATGATTTAACAGAGGAGCAGTTATTTAAAGAATTGAGCAAGATTCCAATACCCGACGATGTATATACACAGGAAGACTTCGAAGGGGAGCCATTTTTACCTATCTCCGAGGAAACAACTGTTCCAGTTGAAGAATGAGAGACTACCCAGACGAGCCTAACTTCAGGCCCTGGTCTGTTAGGGGGAATTATATGGGATGCACAAATCACATGCACTGTCTGACCCCACACTTTTTTTATAGTATTCAAGGTTTTATTATGTACTTGTTTCTTTTGCAGGAAAGATGTCTCGCAAACGATCTTATTCTTATCGCTCTCTTCATGAAGGCACACCTAGTCTTCATCCAAATCCTGCTCGCAGCGATAGTCGGGGAAGGGACAGTTATCGGCCTCGCGACCCTCCTCAAGCTTATCCTACACGATCTCGATCTCCTTCCAGATATGGTCCCAGGAAATCTCACAGTCGTCCATTGCCACCGGCTGGGGGTAAGCAACTTCCTAGGGACTTAACCCCTCCAAAAAGTACGCCCTCTCACATCCAATCTTCCAAGAAACATCGCGAGTCAGAGGACAAAAAGAAAGATGAGGACAAGATTGCGAAGAAAGGAAAAGAAACTCTGGTCTCTCCTGATGATCACGACTCCGACAGTCTCGTTGCGCGAGATGCTGCCCATAGTCTCGAGAATCAGGCTAGATTGGCACGCTTGCGCAAAGAATTCCCCGACATTTTCTTTGAGAGGATGACGTTTGTACCGGATCTTGAGCCGGTTCCCAAGGACTTGGATACTGAGGAGATAGGATATGTGTGTCATGTAGCCAAACAGTATGAGGTAATGAAAAAACACGCCGTTAACCTTTCGAATTCCATCCGTCAGCTAGAAATGAATGCGGCCAGATCAAAAGTGAGAATTGAGAATAATGAAAGAGCCAGGAGCAAAATGGAAAAGGAACTGGAGGATGCACAGGCTCAACTGGCTTTAGCTCAGCGAGACGCAGAGAACTACAAGACAGAATTGGAGGAAGCCAGGAAGCGTTTTCGTAGCGAGCTGGATTCTAACAGCCTTGAACGATTATCTTCGAAAAAGGAAATAGAGGATCTTAGAATGGCCAATGATGATTTGAGGACAGTGCAGAGTCATTTTGATGCTGAGAAGGCTGCTTGGGAGAAGGAAAGAGAGGATTTGAAAAACAGTCTTGCGGCTGCCGAGAAAGAAAAGGAGGTCTTGAGTGAACAACTCGTTCAAGCGGAGGGGCGAGCGGTCCTTGCCGAGACTAATGCTAACAGCATTCTTGAATCAGCTTCCACCACTACTGACAAGCTTGCCGAAGCCGAAAAAGAAATAGAAGGTTTCGGGGAGCTGATATTCGACTTCTTAGGCCAAGTCATCAAAACTCGAGACATTTCTTGGATCCCAGACTATCACGTTACTCTCGCCAACATATGGGATGCAATTGTCGAGGATGAGAAGCAACGATTGAAGGTCAGTGAGATTGATGAAGGCCAGCTAATGCAGAGACTCCTTAAAGGAAAAGAACCCGAGGATTTGAAGGAGGGGAGACGCCTAATCCGAGAAGAGGTAGAAAGAGAGAAGAATGAGGCCAAAGGCAAGAGCAAACTTGATGAGGGCTCGAGCTCAGCGACGGAACTCAAGGCTCCCGAAGTTGAGGAATATAATCCTGACGATCCGTTAATTCCCTTACGCCCAACCCTTCGGCTGTCGGAGTTTCTGCTGTAAACTCAGATGAAATATCAGCTGAAGGTATATCCATATATTCCCCGCAATTTGCCAAAGCAGTTGTGACTTTTTTCCATTCTGCGGAGCAGCCCATTGAGTTACTAACGTGTGCCTCTTGTAATACAGGTGATACATTGACTGAGAAAAGGCGAAAAAAGTAAGCAGAGGCAGAGAAAGTTGATATCCCCTTAGGCACTGATGCTGAAATTTCTGAGACTTCAAAGCGAATTGAGGGTGGTGAAAAAGTAACCATGGCATCTGTGGTGCCCAGCACTGATGTTCCTGCAGATGCCGAGGTCATTGCTGCTTTGAAGGACACGGAAGGTGGTCACGGGGATGAAGAGAATGATGTTGTTATTACAGACGAAATCAAGGGTGGTGGTGAAACCTTGGCTGATCAACAGGCTGAGGAGGAGAGGAAGTTGCTCCTTATGAAAGGGGAGCAGGACCCAGTATATGTGCCCCCTATTTCTGAAATCGATCCTAAAACTGGGTTGGTCATAAGATTTTCCTCTCGATCAATAACTTCACAACTAGCCTCTCAATCCTCTAGTTCTTCGCCAGAGCCTCTTGTTGATAAGAGGAAGAGGAAAAAAGGTGATCGTTCGGATGTTGACAAGGAGGAGTCGGGGAAGCAGAAGAAGAGCAAGAAGCCAAAATAACCCCCAAGCATGAGTAGGATACAGATATTAGTTCATATTTTGTTCTTAGGATTTTTAGACTTTCCACTAACCAGAAAATGTAGCTGTGAGAATGGCCCTCACTTTTGTTTAGCTATCATATCTTGTATCCCAGCATCTTAGTAAATAAAAATTGATTTTTGTTGCCTTTAAATTAATATGCAATGCAGTGATTCCAAGTTCCTTGCATCTCTGTGCAACTTCCTAAGTAGCCAACATAACGGCATGGGGGATGATTCGTCCTGGTCGACCTTGACTTTCATCCTTGTCGTGATAGGAATAAAAGTTTCCCTTCAGGACAAATATTTAAACCATAACTAATCGAAAATTAATTCATGAATCGCATTAGCAAAATTTTAAAATTTCTGTGCAGAGATGTGATGTACGTGTATATGCCCCCAATCAATCATTTAATATGATGCCTGGCCCGGGCTTATTAATGATTTATTAGAGTCATGTGTGTTGCCCCTTATGAAAGGTGGCGGGTAAAGATTCTTTTAGCGCTGAATTTCTAATAATTTTATACTCTCCCGATCCTTCAGCGGGTTAGAGATTCTGGGGGCGCTAAATCTCTGGCGCCTTTATACTCTCCCGATCCTTCAGCGGGTTAGAGTGGTGGCAAGGTGGTTTTATCATGGTGCACCTTCACGCCTTGCGGACGTCATCTTCGCGTCCTTTATACTCTCTCCTGATTCTGGGGAGTTAGAGTTTGGTCGTGGAGTGATTTACTTTGCCGCACTTTGTGGTCCTCGATTATGGTTCCTCTTTCATCTCGTGGCAAAATACGTTGGATGTTCCAATGTTGCTGCATACTCTGTGACGGACTCAAAAAACAACAATAATTTATATTAATCGAGATAAGGCAAATAGGTAATGGTGCAATAAAGGTAAATGACACACGATATTTTATAGTGGTTTGGTCGAATCATGACCTACGTCCACTTTATAATCTTTTTTTCAAGTAACCAGACTATTCTAGGCAAGTCGTGCCTTTTTACGTGGTCCTAAAAACAAAAGAATGAAACTGACGATTTTACGTCAGGTAAGGCCGCAAATGCTGGGCATTCCACACTATGGGGATTTCATCTCCATCTATGGTTGCTAGCTTGAAGGTTCCATTATCAAGTCTTCGCAGGATGGAACATGGTCCTTCCCATTTCGGACCCATATGCTCTGAGCATGGGAAGATACGTTTTAGAACCAAGTCTTCGGGTTCAAAGGTTCATGCTCGGACTTTCTTGTTGTAATATTGAGCTATCTGCTGCTTATGTCTTAAGGCACGTAAATCGGCTTCATCCCTCTTCTCTTCGATCATGTCCAAGGAGTTAAGGAGCAACTCATTGTTGGTCATCGGGTCATAATAGGTGACTCGGTGAGAAGGTACTTCTAACTCGACCGGGATGACCGCTTCAGTTCCAAAGGCAAGGGAAAACGGTGTATGACCCATTGCCGATTTATAGGTCGTTCTATAAGCCCATAATGCCAAGGGCAATTCATCAACCCACATGGCCTTGGCCCGCTTCAACCTCTTCTTCAGGATAGATTTAATTGTTTTATTTGCGGCCTCCACTTGGCCGTTTGCCTGCGGATATGCCACGGAGGTGTACCTTTTCTCAATGTGGTATTTCTGGCAAAAATCCCTGAATTCGGTGCTGTCAAACTGAGTTCCATTATCCGCTATGATGATTCTTGGGATTCCAAATCGGCATATAATGTTTCTAACAACGAAGCTGATTACTCGCTTGGTTGTTATTATGGTTAATGGTTCTGCTTCTACACATTTTGTAAAATAATCCATGGCCACGATAGCGAATTTTGCTTCGCCTTTCGCTATGGGGAGACTTCCAATGATATCGATTCCCCACATAGCGAAAGGACACGGACTCGTCACCATCTTCAGCTGGCTTGACGGGGCCCTATGGATCTTAGAAAATCTCTGGCAGGCGTCACAACGTCGCGCGTATTTGGCCGCATCCTTATTTACGGTTGGCTAGAAATAACCATTTCGTATTATTTTCTTTGCCAATGTTTGGCATCTCGTGTGATTTCCACAATCGCCCTCATGTACTTCTTGCAATACGCGTTGAATATAACTGTGGGCAATACACCGGAGGAGGGGCATCGAAAATCCTTGTCTATACAGGACTCCCTCTTGCAACACATACCGAGAGGCCTTCCGAATTATTGCACGCCTCTCACTTTTCTTCGTGGGGAGCGTTCCATACATTAGGAAATTCTTCAAAGGGGTCATCCACGACTCCCTTTCAGGTTCAACATCTAGTACCAGATCAACTTCCTTCTGATCTATACTAGGTGACTGTAAGACCTCCATCGGCACCAATTCTGTATTTTCAGGACTATCAGAACTGGCCATTTTAGCCAATTTAATTGCTTTTTGGTTCTCTGTTCGAGGAATGTGGGATATGGTGCAATGGTCAAAACTACCCAGTAACTTTTTCACTTTTTCTAAATATGATATCAGCCTAGGGCTTTTGGCCTGGAATTTTCCTATGACCTGGCTCACAACTATTTTGGAGTCGCAAAAGATGTCTAACTTCGTAATTTTCAACTCCTTTGCTAGTTTCAAACCAGCAATCAGGGCTTCGTATTCTGAATCGTTGTTACTAGCGCGGAACTCCAATATGAGAGCATAGTATATCGGTCGTTGTTCTGGAGTTTCGAGCACCACTCCGGCACTAGATTGTCTATCGTTCTTTGCTCCGTCAGCGAACAACTTCCAGGCACTGGGGTCGAGGAGTAACCTTGGCGGATCGACTTCTTCGCTCATTGTGTCATCTTCTGGGATGGTAAACTCTGCTATGAAGTCTGCCAGCACCTTCCCCCTTATTGATCGTCGGGGTTGAAAATTCAAATCGAACTGACTTAGTTCAATGTTCCACTTAAGTAATCGTCCCGAAGCCTCTGGCCTTTGAAGAACTTGTCTTAATGGGTGATCAGTGTATATAGTAATCGGGTGAGCTTGAAAATAGTGGCGAAGCTTCCTTGATGTAATTAACAAACTGTACGCAAGATTTTCTATCCTTGGATAATTTCATTCAGCTGTCGCCAACTTCTTACTAACATAATATACTGATCTTTGCACCTTACCCTCTTCTCTAACCAAAGCCGAACTGACCGCATTGAATGACACCGCCAAATATACGAATAATTCTTCATGATCTATGGGTTTAGACAAAATCGGGGGTTTTTCTAAATGATTCAAGAGATTCTGGAATGCTTAAACACAATCAGGGGTCCATTCGAAGTTGTGCTTTCCTCGCTTTATTAATTCAAAAAACGGGATACATTTATCTGTGGCTTTGGAGATAAATCTGCTCAATGCTGCTACTTTCCCTGCGAGGCTTGGCACATCTTTAATCTGTCTAGGTTTCCGAATATTCCGGATTTCTGCGATCTGATTTGGGTTAATCTCGATCCCACGCGAATTGACGATAAACCCTAAAAAAATTCTCGATGCTACCCCAAATGAACATTTCAAAGGGTTCAATTTCATTCCATACATGCGGAGAATTTCAAACATTTCTTCTAAATCGGTAGTATGGTCGGATGATCGTTTGGATTTCACTAACATGTCATCGACATACACCTCCATCGTCTTCCCAATCTGGTTATAAAACATCCTATTAACCAATCGCTGATATGTAGCACCGGCGTTTTTCAAGCCAAATGGCATCACTACATAGCAATACAATCCTAAATCTGTAATGAAGCTTGTATGTTCTTGATCGGGGACGTGCATAGGGATCTGATTGTACCCCGAATAAGCATCCATGAAAGAGAGGAGTTTATGGCCAGTTGTCGAATCCATCAGCTGGTCAATTCTTGGCAACAGAAAACTGTCCTTTGGGCAAGCTTTATTCAGGTCCGAGAAATCAATACAGGTACGCCCCTTTACATTAGCCTATTTTACCAAGACCGGATTGGAAATCCAATCTGGATATGTTGAGTCTCTGGTGAACCTATTACTTCTCAATTTCTCAACTTCCTCTTTCAAAGCAGCTGACCTCTCTGGGCCAAGCATTCACCTTTTCTTTTTGACAGGAGGATGCTTCGGGTTGATGCTCAGCGAATGACTCATGATCGAAGGTGATATCCCACACATGTCCGAGTGGGTCCAAGCGAATACATCTAAATTGGCTTTCAAAAAATCCGTTAGCTCTCCAGCTCGAATAGGGTCTAACTGGGATCCAATCTTCAGGACCTTCTCTGGGTCTCCATCATCAATTGGAATATCCACAGTTGTCTCCTTGGGAGTCGCCATTCTACCCCCAGGCTCTTCGTCCTCTCTGGGATCTATGTCCTCAGGAAGTTCTCTGGGCGTCTCTCCCATGGTTATTTTCTTTAGTTGCTATAACGTTTCTTGCCTTGCCGGGGAGGAAGCGTCTTTGGTTTCTACATCTTTTCCTTTGCGGAGCATCTTCAACTCTGCAATGTAGCATGCTCGAGCCACAACTTGATCTCCTCTTATTGTAGCTATACCAGCTTCAGTTGGGAACTTCATTAATAAACACCAAGCGGCTATACAAGCTCTGAACTTTGCTAAGGCCGGTCGGCCTAGAAATGCATTATATGGGGATTCGACGTGCAGAACAGCAAAAGGAAGGATTCTTACTCTCTGGCGCTCCCCCTCCCCAAGGGTTACCGACAACTCAACATATCCCATTGGAGCAGTGGATGCTCCATTGAATCCACGTATCCACCCTTCACATGGTTTCAAGTCCTTTGGCTCAAGTTTCATTTGGTCGAACGTTTTCTTGAACAAAATGTTTACCGAGCTTCCGTTATCTACCAGAACTTTATGGACTATGGCTGGACCAATTGCGGCTGTGATTACTAATGGGTCTTCGGTCGGGGAGTGAACGCCGACGCTATCCCTGTCATGAAATATGATGTCATCGGTCATTGTCTTCTGTTGTTTGGCTGGAGCAATGTCCTCAGGGTTACTGCCTTCTTCTGCCATGAGGGGTTGTTTAGCTGCGTTGACATACTAGTCCATTTCCCTAAAGCTATGCCCGGCCAGATGAAGCCCTCCTACTATGGTGTTAATGATAATGTTCTTCCCCTTTTGCTGAGCAATCAGCCGGGGAGTAGGCTGGCCCTGATTCTGGTTCTGGTTTTGATTTTGGTTTGGGGCAGATGCGGCTTGCCCTCTGTCTCTGGGTGTGACCCTGTACTCATCGAGTTTTCCTTCTCGAACAAGCCTCTCGACCAGGTCTCTTAGATGGCGGCATTCATTTGTGGAATGACCATGGATTTGGTGAAATAGACAGAACTTTCCGGTTTCATGCTCTTTGTCTGTCGACTCTCTCGGAGGAGGCCTTTTATATGGAAGGACATTGTAGGTGTCCAGGAAGATATTTTCCAATGTATCATTTAACGGTGTGAAACTCTCAAATGGCCTGGGTCGAGATCTTCTCTGGGAATCATTTTCTCGGTTTCTCTTCCGATTATTGCTATTATTGTTTCCCGGTTGGCGACCATTTCCTTGATTTTTATTCCCAACATTGACTTCAACCTTTCCTGAGCTATCACCTGTCTGCTTGATGGCCACATTGCTCTGAATATCTTCCTTATCAGTAGCCTTCCTCTTTCGATTAGCATATATCTCTTCCTGTCGTAAACGGACATTAGCTTTTTCATAAAATATTTCTCTGGTCGAAGGTGGTTTGCCGGCTAAATATCTTCCAAACTCGGTATCCTTATCGACACCGTCAATTAAGGCCATTAACACAGTTTTCTCATGCGGATCTTTAACCTCTGTGACTGCTAAATTAAAACGATCCAAGTATGATCTCAAGCTTTCGTCCGACCGTTGCTTAATAAGAGACAACTCGATTACATTCTTAAATCTCTAAGCATGAAGGAGGAATTGGTTCACGAATTTCTCACTCAATTCCCTGAAACTGGATATTGACCGGGCTGGCAAGCGGGTAAACCACACTAATGCCATATCTTCTAGAAATATAGGGAATGCCTTACACTTTATCTCGTCTGTTGCTGCGGCGGCATTCACGGACCAGGAGTATCGCATCAGATGCTGGATTGGGTCAGATTTGCCTGCATAGCGATTCATTGTCGGCATATTAAAACGTCTCGGGAAAGTGACCTCCAATATATCATCGGTAAAAGGCGTATGACTACGATCTATGCCCCAATCTTCATCCCTATACCCTCGGCTAGCTATTATGTTTTCCCTGATCATTGCTTCAACATCTGCCCGGGTCAAGGTGGACTCAGGATTGGCACTTCTTGCCCGATGGATTTCTTCAGCATTTCTTCGACGTGCAGCTACAAAGTCTGGGATTCGAGCGGAGCTTCCTTGCCCCTTGTTGTCGAGGTCAACTACGCGATGAGCGGGGGGATTGGGTCGATTCTGAGCAAGGTCAACCACGTTTCCATTCCTCAGCGGTAAAGCAGGTTCATTCAAGTTACAATTGCTAGTTCCCTGGTTAAGCACTTCTTCTCCCCGGGATCGAAGTTGCTCTATGTTCTCAGCTCTTTCTAGCGGAGGCCAACGTCAGTTTCTCCGGGGCTACTCATACGAGGATGTGTGTTCTGGGGAAGGAAGACGGGTTGGTGAGGAAACCCTTTGCCTTATGAGGTCGTCAATTCGCCTGTCCATAGCAGTCATATTCTGTCGCAATACCGAACTCTCTTGCCGCTGAGTAGCTAACTCGTCAAATAATCTCTCCCACATGTCAATAATGCGAGAGAGATCCCCTTTAGTAGCCGGGGAAGAAGGGTCAAATTGGTCGTCAACATTCTCTCTTATACGTAAAGGCTTATGCCAGGTCGAGCATATGTGCCAGCGTGAGCAGAGCGGGACATAGGTTCCTTCCCGGGTCGAGTGGTGGTTAGCTTATCGGATCGGTTCGCCCCCTACTGTCGATGGCTCATTGCGCCCCCCTGGGATCCGGTCATGGTGATAGGTGCAGGTGGGTTCGTGGCGAGGTCATGCGATCTAGTGGTCACCCCTTCAGTGGATTGGTTCGTGGCTCCTCCATCGATCGCGATCGCCCCCTGCGCAACGCGATCCGTGGGCTCTTCCTCGAACTTCACGTGCACACTCTCTTCAATCGCCTCGTTTGTAGCCTCTTTGGCCTGCGATGCTCGTGCATCTTTAGACTTCTTTCCAGCCATGATATTTGAATTTCACTAAAATCTTCAAAAACTGAGATAGTGGGATTTTGGACTGTCTTCTTCGGACTTGAGTATCCAAACAACGGAACAACAATCCAATGTGCTAAAAATTCGTTCTCAGTGAAAGCACCAAAATGTTAGATCCAAAATTGGGTCTAACACCCAATCTGTTCTGATGTACGAAGAATTATAACTACAATATGAAGAAAAAGCAGGAAAACACACGAAATTTATAGTGGTTCGGCGTTAACGAGCCTACGTCCACTTTATATGTAGTTGATTATATGCTGAATGCAAGTACAATCAAATGGTTTCACTCAATCTCGCTCTAACAATTATGATTCTCTCAATAATTTCAGAGTATCTCTAAGTAGAAACAATGGAGATATGATAATGGTGGAGTCAGATCTCTCAATTGCCAAAAGATCCTTAAAATGTCAAGTTCGGAGCTATTTATAGCTGATTTCTTCAGGCGGATCGCGGTCATACGTGGCACACATCCCGAGGATCTTGTACTGGTTCGTATCTTGATGAAGAAATTGTCAAACTAGCCGTTGTGGACAGGTGTCGCGGGATCCATACATTTCGGATCGTGGTTGAACAGGTCATGATCTTCGTTTTCTAGCTTCTGGAATTCGATCGGGTCGAGCTAGTGTTAGAGGGGTCGGATCGCGAGGCATGAGGGCGATCGCAATTGTGGTGATGTAGGGCGATCCGATCGAGTCTTCGACGGCCAGAGGAGTGAAGTTCCACATTTTCTTCGTATGTGTAGACCTTGGTGGCTTAGTCAAAAAGCTAGCCAACACATATAAATATCGATTCATTAATACTACACTTCAATATTTAGATATTTTTGTTGTTATCTCAAGTAGCATTTGAAATTCAATTCGTACATACTTTTCTTTCAGTAAAATATACCAAAAGCTAAATTTTAATTTCAAACTTATATAAGTGGATAATTTTCTATATTTTTATAAAAATATTGATTTTAAAATTAATTAATAATACTTATATATATTTATTTTCTTAGATGTATTGAATCCTGAAAAATAATAATTCAATATATGACCTCTTTTATCAAAAATCCTAAAAAATAATAAGTTAATATGAAATTCACATTTATCAAAGAAAAAATAATATAGATTTTATTTAAATGTATAATTACACTACATAAAACTGAATTTAATTTATATTCAAATATAATATTACTTAGAAACATTGTAAATCCAATTTATCTAATTTATCCTAACAACTTCACCATAAATTACATAATAAATTAATTCTAAATTCGTGAGCAACGCATGGGTTACACACTAGTAAGAACTGAATAAAGCGACCAAAAAAAGATTACTACATCACAAACCAAGAATCAATAGAGGAAAAAAGACTGATTTTTTTATAAAGATTTTTTTCTCTAAGTTATATCCAAAGTTAACCACTGAATACAACCATAATAATGAGTTACAGGATAATCAATTATTGAATTTCTATATGTAGTGAATGGTTGATGTTTTTACTACTTGGCAAAGCAAGGACATTAGTTGATTGCTTTTAAAAGATTTTGCATGTATGAAGATCTCAATAGCTTCAAAGGTAAGTAAAAAATAAACAAATTATAATATTGATCTTTGACACAAGTTGAATTATAATACAAAGCTATGTTTTGATAGGAACGTCTAACAGTAAATAGTGATGCACCTTGGATGAAACAAAGCATGATACGTGTTGACATCAAAAAATGGTACAACATCCAAAGAGTTTAACGACAGTTAAACTTAAACAAATGAATAATGAGGAATAAAATAATAAAAATACAATAAGAAAGAGAGACAATGATTTATAGTGGTTCGGCGTTCATCAGCCTATGTATAGTTAGGAAGTTAATCATTTTGTTGTTTAAAACTACAAATTATAATGGCCGGATTGGTATACTCTAAAGTAAGATAGTAAAAGTAACAAGAGTACAAAAAGATCCATTTTCTTCCAGAAAGGGTTATTTAAAGTTGACGTTTGAGCCTGGAAAATGAAGGGACATTCGAGAGGGAGTCACATAGGCCCAAGGCCCAATAAAAATATTCAATCAGGTCAGTGTCGACCCGTATAAGGATCTATATCGATCCCTTTAGTTCATGATTTGGGATGTGTGATGTTTGCACCAAAACAACTAAGGCAAATTAGGAAAGAAAAAACCCAAGGTGAAGGAGCATATGAGCTAGCGGCTCCGAAGGAGGAAGTGCTAAACTTTCGGTTATGTCCTTTGAAGTTAGAGAAGGGAGAAATGGGTGGTTCCCTTTTAGATTGGAATGCCCATTTCGGTTTTGGTCGAAATGGCCTTAACTTTAGATTTGTCGATCAAACATGAAATGCGGTGGAAGGAAAAGAACAAGGCTCTGGAAGACATAAAAAGGAACCAAGAATCGTGAACAGGATTACCTTTTGTAGATGAAGGTTTTGTCCATGTTATGAAAGGCTCCTCTCCAATAAATGAAGGCACCAGTAAAGGAGGCCCATTGTAGCGGCCTGAATTTCCATACCCTTTGAGTCGAATAAATATAACACAAGTCCAACCCAAAAAAATCCATATGCAAGTAAGAAATTATAAGGTGAGAAGAGATAAGAAATAAAAGAGTAGAATTAAAGAAAACGAAGAACACAAAAACAACAGAATCAGAGCAAATACAAATCTCACGGCAGAACGAATAAATAATATTACACAACATAACTTTTGCATTACAAATCTGTAACTGTATACACATATCATCATCAGAGTACAACACATACAGCATATCGGAAATAAACAGTAGCTATCTAATGCTGAAGCCTCCTGCTCCATGCTCCTCCAAGTGTATCTGTAAAGTCCCAACTACTTGCCTTCCCATACAAATTTAGGCACCCAAGATTTTAGGGTAAAACAAAACAAAATAAACTCTGGGTCAGTCATAGGGCTGGAGTAAGTAAACTCCAACCACTTTATTTAACTTTTAGAAATCCTTTTAAGAGAAAGGATAATCATAAGACCGATCCACACATAAACACGGATGGTTTTTACTTTACGATATCCTAATATATTTTTTATATCAACACTATTCTGATATTACAATAATTTCTAATCAAATAAATAGCAATCTAGCAGAACGCTTGCATCTCACGCTCCACATACATAGTACACAATCAAAAACCCCTGGGTGCCTGTTGGGTAATGGATTTCCAACTAGGACAAGGTGTGGAACCACCTTCTCATATTGTATCTCTATATAGGAATACACTGGGTTCAACAAGAACATCTTGCAACCGAGGCCATACATGACTAGCCGCTCATTTCACTTAAGTGTACCGAGTATATTGTCATCAACGGTTGCGATCAACAACCGTTAACGAAAGTATACATCAGCGATATAATAAAAAACAATTGAATTTTCTATAGATCGGATGATAATACACCCTAATGGGTGCGACCCACATAGCCATGCTGCCTTCCCGATTTTTGTCATCTTTCCGGTTAATAAGGCCTGAGGCTACGTCTTACCTTTATAACAACACAAATCATTCACTTTGAATGCTACATCGTTAGATCCATCAAATCATTAATTAACGTCCTCAAAAATACACTGAGTGTTAAGCTAAGAGAAGTTTCCATCTTCGCTACCAACTATGGTATGTTTGAAGAAATCAATGTACGCAACCATCAAGAAATACTATGTCAAACATCTGTCCATATATTTTGTCCTGGGACTGGAAAAACCGAAGGTACCATCCCATCAATCCATCTTGGACAATTTCTATCTAGGATTAACATAACATCCCTTACACTTCCCTCCTTCTTCAATTATCTTCAACATAATTTAATTTGCAATGCTTATGCCCATACAAAGTGGTTTTGAGATAATAAACCTGATCTCGGTCTCTCCGTATCGACAAAAAAATGGGCCAAAACTTCGATAGTCGGTTATTTAACTAT
Organism: Allium sativum; assembly: GCA_030737875.1. Lineage (NCBI taxonomy): Eukaryota > Viridiplantae > Streptophyta > Magnoliopsida > Asparagales > Amaryllidaceae > Allium > Allium sativum. The sequence continues at coordinate 668,042,333 of CM060909.1, read as the reverse complement.
GAAAGGAACATCCATACAATGAATAGTCCTATTTCCAAATGGAAATTCCATTGATCAAGCATCTTGCAACACCGAGCCTCTTTAAAATTAATATCTGATTAATTTTTTTTATTTCCCAACCCTTCAATATCTTTTGCAGATATTACACAAAACCCATTTTGTCTATCATGATTCTTGGAAAAAAAATCCATCTAACATAAACTATTTATTTTCTATATTCAAGGAAATATTTCTTACCGTAGTTGAAGAACATTTTCATTTATTCACAAACTGTTATTTACTATATTTAGAAAATATACGTTATTAACATCGGAAAAATACTTCCATGTATTCACACTTTTCTAATTTTCTATATTTAGAAATTCCTCTGATTATATTAGGGAAACTTTTCTAACCTCATTTACTCGAATTTACACAAATGTCATTTAAAGTACTGTTATGATAACTCAAAATCATAATACTCAATAACTGCCTGTATCTCTAACCAATCCTTGCTACCGAAACTTAACTATTCCTTAGTCAAAAATGAAATCAATCAAGTTGGGGTATAATTACCACTCAGACTTAATTGAACAACATTCTTGACTTCAAAATAGGCAAAGTTCACAACTTCGACTACCAACAAATCATCACTCACGCAACTCACAGATTCAATTTAAGAATCCACTTCTTTTACGGAAATCACCAATTATAACAATTGCGTTATAATCCATGATCCGATATATTAATTATTAAAATATAACTTTGATTCATTTCTTTAAATAAATTAGTAAATAAGTAAATAATTAAATCTTTATTTAAATCGGAAAGTAAATAGTAATTTCCTAAATCTGACATATTCCAATTCCAATGTATAACTCCCTTTTGAATAATCTCTATTCGATTAACGTTCCGAACTGCGGAATAAACTACCATTTCAGGTCAACTCAATTTCCACTTTCATTCTAAATTCAACTTTGAATTTATTACTCCCAAACCCTTTAACAATTTTTCTTGTAATTATTCCAATCTGTAAAATGTTTACTTTTAAACCATTATCCACTTTAAAATGTGAATCTTATTCCTTTATAGAAATCTGGACTTGTTTTATCAAATCTGTCTTAATTTACTTTGTGAATACCACTGCAAGTTAAAATTTCATCTATCAAGTCATTTTATAACTTCTCATTCACATTCTAGTTTATTACCAAATCTCGTTTACACGTCAACTTTCTAGTTGATTTTATCTAACAAGTTTAAAATTATGTATCGACTTTACATTCAATTATAAAATATCGGTTTCAAACCAAATATTAATTATCTTGTCATATTCTGAAATATATAATATCATTTCTGAAAATAAATTATTTTTATAATATTCTACATAGTCAAATTCCAATTATAAATCCTTAAAGGTTTATTTCAATTCCACTCATATTCCGAACATCAGAATTTATTTCATCATTTCTTTTATTAAACGATTTCCAATTTCCCTTTTAAATTCATTCTTGAATATACATTACCAAATTATATAATGATTAACGTTTCACTTCATTTATAAACATCATTTATAAATTAAACTACTTGTTTTTATTATTAAAAACAAGTTATTATTTTCTAGCCCATTCGAAATTCATTTTCTATTTTTGGAAAAATATATTTCCGTTACAATCTCAAAATCTCTTCTTGTGATATTTTAATTATCAATATTTAGGGCCAGTACTATTCAAACATCCAAACACAATAAAATCTATCACAAAATATCTAACATATCATACATCACAATATATGAAAACAAACAGAATTAATTTTGAGGAATCCAGTTGGATCCCACCAACCTATTTTCCTACATCCACAAATGTTTGACAACATAAATAATACCAATCTCACTTCGAGGTGGGGTATCGCGTTATAGGAGGTCATCCGCTATTATGCAGGGCGCATAGGCTCTCATCCGCTAAAATATGCGAGAATATCCACTTATCAACCTTACATATAACTAATGTGTATATATATAATCGTAACAATTGATATCAATATATGAATTCATCCAAACAATCATCACACAATATTAAATCATCATTTATCAACATAAATTATGTTTATAATATTATGAAACTGGACAGAATTAGTGAGTTTACTCACTTTGGTTCATTAGTTGTTGAATAATGAATAATTGCCGATAATACCGATCAAGAATTTTATTTTTTTTCAATAATTATCACGAGATTTAAATCACTTCAAACCGGTTTCATTGTGTTTCCTGCGTCAATACGATCCCAATTGATCTTATTTCATTGTATTCTGATAACGTATGCAAAAGTTATCAATTTTACAAAATTGCACACAAATTACATGTCACTAATGTAATTAATTAATCAATCAATAATTAATTATCCCTTAACCCATGTCTAAAACATACGCTCATCATATTCCCTCTCCAGTATTCTCGAACCTGTAAAAAAAGCTATTGCCTAACCTTGGATCTCCATTATCTCCCACCGTACTCCATCGTTTCCAAATTCGTTAACTCTGGTGTCTTCATCTTCAAAATATCCATCACCTGCACAACACTTCGTAAAATTTGAACACTCCTAATGAAAATTGTCGCATAGCCCTGGTCCACCATCCTGTACAGGTATCGAACTCGAACACTACAAAACTCCTCAAAAATGCATAGAAGTGCTAATCTCCATAATGAACCCCAAACTAATGCCCAATTCATGAATCGATGCTTCATTCTTCCACTATTCTTAACCCTAGCTCATGTAAAAAGCATGACATCGAACTTTACCTTGTTCGAACCAATTGAAGATCTCAGCAAGAGGAAGCCAATTGAATTTGTTTCAGGATTTATTGATTTTTATTTGAACTGTTTCAAATTTATGAAGGTGAAGTTTCTCACATTTTGAATTCTTGGTGGCAGATGAAATGGTGTTGACTATGAAATAAAATATTGAAGGTTTAGGGATAATGAGGGGATGTATATAGGGGTAGGATATTATTTGATTTTTATATTCAGTTTTATTTAATTGTTGTTTACATTGGCCGTTTAAAAGTTAGTATGATCACATACGATATCAAATTTCGATGAAAATGGACATACATCTATAGTTTGACATTACGGACCCAATGAAACTTGTTTCATCAAAATATAAGTCTGTTTGCACAAACATCATTATATTAAATTAAAGTTATTGATCGATTTACATTTTAATTTCGCACGGTCACAAAACAACTCCAATTGACGTGATATTTAAAATATAAAAATAATTAATCATTACAGATTTAATGAAATTCATTTCATCGAAAACAGATGCCGTTTGCAAATTGGCTATTTATAAGGCTAAAATAAAACCAATAAAATATTTATAATTTCGAAAACAACTGAATTTAATAGTAATAAATTAATATTATCGTATATATCCAAATAGTATATCATATAGCTTCAAGATATACAAGTCTGGATTTTAAACTCAACATTATAAAATTTCATCGTTAAATCGATATTCAATTGATACTAAAACTCATTTATTTAATTAAATAAATCGCTATATTTAATAAACGATTCCATAATGACAATCTAAAAATTTGATTTGGACATAACTAAAAATCTACAAGATAAAATCTCAATTTTTCACTTCCATTATAAAACTATAGTTCAATAAATTCAAATGTTTTCTTATTTCAGAAAAATCCAACTTATATTGGATCACGTATATTCATTTAAAGTTCAAAACATAAAACTACGAACTACCGCGATGTTGCGAGCTCATTTTAAATTCAATTAAAAATTATACGTTCAAACGACATTTTATAATTAAATTCGTTATTATAATTCCAATCTAAACTCAATTAAATTTCTTTCATTACCTGATTCACACAATATTGCAAATTCAACTATTACCAACTATTTCAGAATTAAATTTATTATTCCAATATTTATATTAATTAAATAATCAAAATTATAGAATTCAAGTAATCAAAATAGCTATTTTCATAATTAAATTAATTAATTATTCAACCGTTAAAAATCTAGGTCGTTACACCCCGTTCCTAGGAAGTATAAAAAGGAAAACGTGCCTCAAAGTGCGTAGCAAGATCTGAAGGAGAGAAGAAGGTACAAAGGAGAGACTCATCAAAGAGTTAGTGTTAACCCAAAAATAACTCGAATAATGTGAAACAAGGCCAAAATAAAGGGAAAAGGACTCCGAAAGCAATTAACGGTGAGAATTGGGAGGAACATCATCCTGAAGCCGACTATTGCCATAATGCGGAAATTGACATACACACATAACAAAGATTCGCTTTCGAAGGGGAATACTTATGAAGGTCTTAAATAACACAAACTAGTCACGAGTAAAGCCCTCCTAAAAGAAGTGAAGCCGGATTTTCGATGCACACCTCCAAAGTCTATAAAGAACAAGAACCCGATCGACATAACATGAGGAGCAGCGAATCTGTATTTAACATCTCTAAGAGTCAAAGGTTAAGTTAGAAAGCCTTTTGGTCGATCCGAAATGGTAATACACGGAAGCTTAACCTTCTTTGGCAAAAGCTCTATAAGAAAAGCATTAAAAAAAGAACCAAAAGTTCCTTCATGATCATTACTTCTACATCTGGCCAAAAAGATCCCTTCATGGAGGTTCTCGGAAGAAACCACATAAACCCACTCACAAAGAAAACCGTCAAGCACACTAATAAGACCTCCATCTTTACCTTTATCAGGTAACTAAAACAAAAATTCTAAGCCGAAGGAAGGGTCAATTTGCACCTATAAATAGGACCTTGAGGATTAAATCTGGGGATATTCAGTTCATTTTCCAAAAATAGGTAGTTCTAAATTGTGAAGTGAAACTCTAATTTGTAAATAAATTTGAGGAAAAATACTTGTAACATTTGAATATCTTAACTAATAGCTTTTATCAATCCCTTAAGGTAATCGTTGAGATTTGTCTTCAATTACATATGCTATCATTATTATTTTACACTAATATTGCAAGGATGGTTTTTATGGGTTAAATGAGTAATGAGAAACCTTACCACGAAATTCCATTTCAGTTTCCCTTAAAAATCCTTAGCGATAGGGCACGAATCATCCTTCAATTAGTAGTAATATTGTTATGAAACTTCGAAGGAATTCCAAACCATTAACTCATTGTAATTTCCCGTATTTTTATGGTATAATAATTAATTTATTTAATTATCTAAGTAGTGATTTAGATATTTAAATGATTGTTTAATTATATAATATTGAATATTTAATTAATATAAATAATAGACTAATATATTCATTTTCGAAATAGTCGGAAATAGTGGAATTTGAAATATTGTGTGAGTTGGATTATTTATAAGATTTAACTCAGTTTAGAATTTGAATTATAATAATGAAATTATTATTTAAACGAAGTTTGAACGTATAAATTATATTATAATTATAATTGAGCTCGAAATGGCGTGGTAGTTCATAATTTGGCGATTCAAATTTTAATTGAATATACGGAATTCGTTTTATGTCGGATTTCTGTGAAACAAGAAACGTTCGGATCCGGTGAATGATAATTTTCTAATGGAAGAGAAAAATCGAGATTTTATCGTGTAGATTGTGAGTTATGATCAAATCAAATTTTCAAATAGTCACTATGGAATCGTTTATAAACCATGATGGCTATTTAGTTTTAATAAATTATTTATTTTTAATTTGGACAAGATATTTATGAAGTATAATTAATTTAATTTATAGAGTTTTTCTGTAATTTTTATTATGGAAAATAAGTAAAAAAATAATTGAAATGTTTTACACCCTATATCATCGTTTTTTGTGTTTCACGGAATAAGCTATCTTGTCTATACTATTATATTTTTGGGATCGTGACACATTATCTGTCACAATGGTATTTTTATTTTTGTCTATAACAGCTTGCACATGAACTGAAATTTTCCGTAGCAAGGTGTGCTAACGCTTATAACAGTTAAAATATCTACATTAGATTGATGCGGTACTTCAAATCAAATATCAATCTGTATAACATTTAGTTGTATATGAATACACATAACAAAGAGTCGAGTTCAAATCTTCAATGGAATATAGTTTAATATTTTCAAACTCATTCGTACCATGAAGTCTCCTCCTAACTCCTATCTGCAGACCTATGAAACAAGCTCCCACATGCCTCTTTTACTTTTTCTAAAAACTTAACACTGAAGTATATTTAGCTGAGAAGAAAGTTCTGCAAATCGAAAACAGTAGAGTGATGTATCTCCCATCAAATCCAAATACTTGGCTACTAAGTTTGGAGACTTTATAAATACAGACCACACTTGCACCCATTACTTTTTTTTTTCAGAAACGAAGACCAACATTTCATTTAAAAAAAACATACGTGAATTAGCAATCAGAAAAGGGAGAAAAGGTAGGGTACGGGTCTGGGTTTTGAGTAACGTATGGAGGGAGATGTGCCACTATGTTTGGAGCAACATGCTTATGGTGTTCGGCTACAACAGGGATCACTGTTTCCTTTTACTGAATAGAAAGTGTAGGGCAGTTTAATGCGAGTTGTGCAAGGGGTTCAAGGATATGCTATTATTGGTGATTGCGTGGGTGGAGAGGGAGTGAAAGGCATGGCTGCCATTTGGAGGAGCTATAACATTTTATGGGGAGGAGAAGAATTATGGTGGCTTTGGAGTTGAGTTTCTTGAAGGGAGGAGCTCGAAGTTCTAGCAATGGCTGTATATTACAGATCTTATATACTAGGAAGAAATGGGTTGTTTCTATGGCAACTATTGTCGCAACTTTCACTGTGCAGGCGGTTCTTGGCCTGGAGACGCAATAGGAAATGGGATTTTGAGTCCTTCCTTTTTGGGATGGTGGCGTGTAGATTTTTTGGAGAGTTTAATGGTGTTATTGGTTTGTTGAATTACGAAGGGGGATGTCGCGTTTTATCTGGAGGAAGCAGCCGTAATGGAGAAGGAGGGCGTCATGTTTTATCTGGAGGAAGTATCATCGGTAGAGAAGAAGGAATAGGGCGGGCCAAAGAAATTTAAATGGGCCGTGGTAATTAATAAGGGTAAAGCCTACTAAACTTTTTATTTAATTTAATTTTAATTTAAATTAGTACATCAACTTGTAAATTAAATAGCTTGTACATACATTATTAGTTTTGTGAATAGTCAGATCCGTCGGGATCGTATGGACGACGACTACACAATGAAACTGGTTTGGAGCGATTTGGAGCTCGATTGAATTTATGGTGGAATTAGATGCCTGAATGGACAAATTGAACAATTATCATTATTTAACGAAAAACCACCAAAGTGAGTAAAACTCACAAACTCTGTCCAGTTTGTATTTGTATAATGTATTTTTAGAATTGATAAATGATGGTTGATTGCTGTGTGTTGATTTTCTGGATGAACTGCTAATTAATTGGTTGAAAATATAGATGTAATTATATATATAAATCGTTAATTATATATTGATTCTGTTTATCAGAATATTTCATATTAAAATGAAATTGATATTATTTATATTGTTTAACATCTGTGGATGCAGGGAAACAGGTTGGAGGGATCCAACTAGATTCCTCAACATTTATAATTCTTTTTTTCATATATTGTGATATATATTCCGTGATTGATTTTGATGTATTTGTATGACACTGGTCTTTGTATTTGTTATTTTAAATGCCATAAATAATATTGGAATGAAAAAGGAAAATTTCAAATTATATGTTGAAATAAAAATATTTATATAAAATCAAAGGATTATATAAAAAGGAATTTCGAAGCTGATATTGAATTTAAGAATTTTATAAGAGGAAATATTTATAAAATGAATAGAATTTTATAAAAAAGAGAATATTTGGAAAATAAATATTAATGGAAATCTATTTTAGCATATAAATTGAGAAGATTAATTTATAAGCAATATTTATAAATTAATTAAAAATATTTATTAACGGATAAAGTGAATATATATATATAAGTCTGAATTCATATAGAGAAGTAAAAATCGGTTTTAACACCAATATTTGAAAATGGGATGTAAAATTAATATTTATAAAGGGAATTATAAAGGATGGAATATGAATTTGAAAAGAGGAAAAACTATTTCTAAAATAGAAATGGAATTTCGAACGGCTAGAAATAAATAACTTGTTTAATAATAAAAACAAGTAATGTGATTTATAAACAATGTTTATAAATGAAATATAAATAATTATCAGTGGATAATATGGATTGTAAATTCAGTAGTGAATTTAAACGGGAAATTTGGACGTGTTTTAAAAAGGAAACGATGGAATTTATTTTGATATTCGAAATGTGAATAGGATTAGAATAAAATCCATAAAGATTTGTGATTAAAATTTGACTAGGTCAAATGTTATAAAATAATTTACTTTAAGGAATTTTTTATATTGAATAAATCGGGATTTAACGAGATAATTAATATTCGGCTGGAAACCGATATTTTATAATCGAATATAAAGGCGATAGAGAATTCTAGACTTATTAGATAAAATCAACTATGAAGTTGACATACAAACCGAGATTTGATAAATAAAATGGAATGTGAATAAGAAGTTATAAAATGACTCGATAATTGGAGTTTAAACCTGTGTTAGTATTTAAATTATGAAATCAAGTTTTGATTTGATAAAACAAGTCTAGTTTTATGTAAAGGAATAATATTCACGTTTTAAAATGAATAATGATTTAAAAGAAAACATTTTGCAGAATTAGAATAGTTATAAAAGGAAATTGGTAATTGTCGGGAAGTACAAAATTCAAAAATGAATTTAGAAATATTCTGGAGTTCGTAGAGTTATCGAATATAGTTTATTCGAAGAAGAGTTATCAAACAAAGATTTTTCGAGAGAGAATTGTATATTGGAATTCGACTATGTCGAATGTAGGAAAGTACTATTTACTTTCCATTTTATAAATCAAGATTTATTTATTTAATAACTTAATTATTATTTGTTCAAAGAAATGAATAAAAGTTATACTTTGAAGTTAGATATTTCGAAAGTAGGGATTATAACGTTACCGTTATGACCAATGTTTTTCATAAAAGAATTGGATTCGAAAATTGATTTCGAAAATTTCGTAAGAGATGATCTGATAAGAAGTTAAGAAATGGAGTTAAAGAAATTAGAAACTGACTGGAGATTAGTTATGTTGAATAGCTTTCTGGGTATTGATCTGATGTTGGTTTCGGCCTTTGGGGTTAATACATAAGGAGTTGTTCTCTTACTAGTTTACAGTTAGAGACCGATAGATGTGGAATGATAGTGATGCGTGAATAAGAAATGGAAATGTTTTCCAATGTTAATAACATATATTTTCTAAATTTAGAAAATAAGGATTTATGGATATATGGAAATGGAAAAAGGGGAAATGAATAAATTAATTTAAAAGGAAAAAAGTTTATTGATGATTTATCAATAAAATTTCCTTTTGGAAATAAGATCGCTGTCTGTATAAATGTTCTTCTTTGATAGTTAAATAATTGACAATCAAAGTTTTGACCATTTTTCTGCCGTCATTACGGAGAGACCAGGATCAGATTTATTATCTGAAAACCACTCTGTATAGGCATTAGCGTTGCGAATCAAATATGACGGAGATAATTGAATATGAAGTACGCAAGGGCTGTTCTGGCAAATCCTAGGTAGAAATTGCCTAAGATGGGTTTACAGAATAGTGCCTTCGGTTTGTCCAATCCCAGGACAACCTATATGGAAGAATGTCTGACAGAGTATATTTAATAAATAGCGTAAGTTGATCTCTTCAAACGTATTTACGCTTGGTGGCAGAGGAATTCATTTCTCTTAGCGGTATACCCATGGTATTTTTGGGGAAGTCAATTTGTGATTTGGCGGGTATGACGATGTGACATTCAAAGTGAATAAAGGTGTGATATGTACGTTATGGCCTCTAGCCTCACAACAGAGAAATGGTATAAAATCGGGTAGGTCGCATGGCTAAGTGGGTAGCTCCCAATTAGGGTGTATTGTTACCTGATCTAGAGAAATCCATTTACTTCTTATATCTATTTCGATGTTGTCCCTTTCGAGAAACAGTTGCCGATCCTAACCATTATTGATAATACATTCAGTGCACTCAAGCGAAATGAGTGACCGGTCACGTTTAGTTTGGGTTACAAGATGTTCTTTTTGAACCCGGTGTATTCCTCTCTAGAGATACACTGTCGGAAGGTGGTCTCATGCCTTGCCAGTTGGAATCCATTACTCAATAAGCACCTGCGGTTTTTGATTAGATATTATATATGTGGAACGTGAGATGAAAGTGTTCCACTAGATTGCTATTTATTTGATTTAGACATTATTATAATATTAAAAAAGTATGGATTTTAAAAGAATGTTTTGGGTTATCGTAAGGTAAAAACCATCCGTGTTTATGTGTGGATTGGTCTTATGATTATTCCATCTTTTAAAAGGATTTTAAAAGTTAAAAAAGTGTTTGGAGTTTACTCACACCAGTCACATGACTGACCCAGAGTTTATTTTGTTTGTTTTCCCTAAATTTTTGGGTGCCTAATTTGTACGGGCAGTCAAGTAGTCGGGATTTTTCAGATACTTGGAGAGCTGGAGCAGGAGGCTTCAAGATTATATAGCTATTGTTATTTCCGTTGTGTTGTAAGTGTTGTACTCTGATAATGGTATTGTATACAGATACTAGTTTTATTTCAAAGTTATGATATATAATATATTTTATTCGTTCCGCTATGATATCCGTGTTACTCTGGTTCTATTGTTATGTTCTTTCTAATTTTCTATCTTATCTATTCTCACCCTCTAACTTCTTTCTATTGACATTCTGGTATTTTCGACTCTTGAATAGTCAACATGGTGTTGTATGTCGATTTTCTAGGTCAAAAATCTTTCGAGCCGTTAGACTCATTAGATATATGAAAATACCTAAGATCCATGACTTTGCCCATCTAGGTCATTTAAGATCCCAATGATTGTGCAATTCACTTGATATCCTTCCCAAATAAATCTCTAGTTCCCCAAGCCTCGCCAAAAGCTGCCAAATATCCAATACTCCCCGAAAGGATCCCACAGAGTCCAGTGGTAGTCCTTTATTTAAATCCCAAAATACCGCATCGAAATCATAAAGGGAATACCAAGGAAACACAATTCTCAATGGAAGGGACTTACTCTTCAAATATTAACAAAAAAAATCATAAATAGCTTTTCTTTCTTCAACTAATTTATTTTTGGCAATAACTTCTGCAAGAGCTCAAAAACAAAAGCAATACTCAAACCTAGTTCCTTCCTTCTGTAAACAGAGAATTTCATGGTCAAACTCTGTTTTTTGGGTGTTAACCATAAATATGGCTAACATTTTTGGTGCTAGATGGAGGGATCGAACCTTCAAAATCTCCTAAAACTCTTTGAAGACTCTGAATAAGAACTCGGATTAAGATGGGTTGCAAGTATGAACCAACCAGGGAAAAATTGTCAGAAGTGACTGGCTTTTTAGAAAGCTTCCCCTATAAATCAAGGATGGATTATTACATGCTTAAAGAGAATACTTTTGGTATGAAGGATAGTTTTCGGAAGACTCAATGTAAATCCAAAGGCCAACAACGGGTACCTCCACAACCTAATGAGATAAGTAAGATCTCTTCGGACGGTAAACAAAGAATAAGGGTAAACCTAATCCAAACTTGGAGGAAAAGAAGGATGTTAACCCCTTAGACATATTGCCAATACAACATTGGAAATGAATTTACTAAACCCAAGCGAAAAATCATTGACCCTACTGAACTGGAAATATTTTTCAAGAGACTCAATACGAAAATGAAATTTTTGGAAATAACCTAAAGAAGGTGGAGTGAAGCCTACGACTCGGTTAATTGGATCATAAATCCCTTCCATGTTGGATTAAAACCCCTTTTCACATATGAATTTTTTTTTGCAAAAGACAATAGTTTATTTGTAAAATGGAAAAATGAAATTCAAATTTGATCCCAAGGCAGTAAGTCCACATTCCTCAACACTTCATCATCGAAACTGGAAAGGATTATGGCATGAATATAAAAAATCCTATCTATGACTCTAAAGCTGCTAAGAAACTTAAAAGAAAGGTGAATGCGTATAAAGAAAAAGGAACATGGCCTAAGTCTAAGAACTCAAGGAACACAACCTTTTAAGGGAACTCTAGGCCACAAACAATGAAAGAGTTTAATCTTACATATTCCATCAAAGAGATTTAACAATCCACCAAGGTTAAGTTGAATTACTGGCCTTCTAACGAAAAATCTACAAAAGTTGAGAAAAACAAAGGAAGGGCTCATTATCTCTATCAGCAAGTCAATTCTCATGAATCCAACCAATGTAGAGCACTTGAAAAAGTGATTACTGAATTTGTAAGAAAAGAAAAACATAAAGAGTATGCAAAAGAAAGTTAAAGAGAATATGGTAACACTTTGTCTTAAGGTAAGACCTTCTACATGAATAGGATTCCTAAATAAGAATTTTGACTTGATGGGATTCCTTTATAATAGATTTTAGTTAAAAATTTATGGGTATACCCTAGGTCCTTCTCCCAAAAAGGTAAGAGGATAAGCGTAAGGCACTGAAGCGCCTGGCTATAACCCCAGGGTATATCTTGGAGCCTCCTAGAAGGAGTTTACGCCATCATCCATTCCCATAGGCCATGGTGATGTACCGAAGCCCTTATCCTCAACTAAGGGCCAGGTAAAGGTTCCCTCTAGAGAAGGGAATGGTATGCCCGGGGACATGCGCCCAAATTTGAAACAAGCATGTTATGCCCTTGGTCCTTACATGATCTAGCCCTGCCTCTGCTTTGACATAAACTTGCCCTGTCTGTGTTAATGTCCAGTCACGCTGAAGGGAAAAAAATCTCAAAAGGAAAACAAAAGAACGTTAAGCCTCTTCTTTAAAAAGCCTATGATTGTCAAAAGTATCCCAAAACCGAAAGTGCTTTCATAACCAAACTTGAAGAGGACATTCCATGTTTTCCTTAAAAAGGCAAAGATGGCTCTGTTAAAACAGAAAATGATATTACAGACATTTAAGTTTCTCAATACCCGAATCCGGGTTTCCTAAGCCGAAAGGTGCTCCATCTATTTCTAGAAAATAATCTCTGGACCTCTATTATTCTATTACCTGAATCTGGGTTCATAAGCCAAAAGGTGCTCCGTCTACTTCCAAAAAATAATCTCTAGAATACTATTACCCGAATTTGGGTTTCCTAAGCTAAAAGGGACTCCGTCTACCTCCAAATAATCTCTGGACCTCTATTATTCTATTCCTTGAATCTAGGTCTTGATCTTCTTAAACCATATAATAAGGCGTTGTACATTCTTAGAAGAACATTTATAAACCTCTGTTATCTCACCATTTAAATGGTGGTTAAGTTCTTGAAGCCGAAAGAGGCTTCATCTTTCTAATGCCGAAAAATTTCTATCTACGATATTTTATCTTTAATTTTTTTTCCTGTTGGGACTCCGATATCGAAGAAGGCTACTGGAGCATGACCTAGAAATATTTCTGCTTGCTCGTTGGCACTGAAGGGTTTATTTCGAAGATTCTTATAAATACCAAGGTGCAATGATAACCAAAGAAGGTTTTACCCTCAATCTACCCTCAGGAAGGATAATCCCAGATACTACTGTATACTTGCTTAGGTAAATGGCATCAATTTCCATTCAAAATCCATGAATAGGTTATATGTGTAAACCTAAGTCCTTAGGTCTTCTAAGATAATTATAACTACAGGTTCGCCAAGAAGATTAGAGAGGCAATGTTACGAAGGTGCAAAAAATCCTAAATAGTCATTTCAAATTATTTAAATATCCAAAAAACACATTGCAGAATGAAAATTGATGCCTCTTTAAATTTCTTCTTCGACCTCGATACTGTCGAAAGGTTCATTTGAGGAGGAAGAGAATTTTCATATACATTGTTAACTCCCAAAAGATACTTGGTAACCCTCTAGCATTTCGTGCCAAGTGTCGTATAGAAAAGAATTTTATACTTTGGTCCTTTAACATGGTATGCTATAGACATAGTGGATGGTTGCCTTTTGTAGCCCCTTATTATAGTTCTTCAATTCGAACTTTACAACACCAACCCGTTCTTCAATAATACCTTCCGTTTAAATCTTTTGAAGGGATTTGCCAAACATCAAAATTAAGTCACGGGACGAGACGATTGGGCAGATGATGATGAGGTAGTGAACTCGAAATGCCATCATATAATGTCCCGTATTTTTGGTAGTCAGATATTTAAATTATTTTATTATTTTAAATATTATATTTGGAATATTAATGGATTTTAATATTAAATTCGTTTATTAAACAAAGTAGAATGTTAATTTATACATATACATTTTAAATCGCGCTCGAAATGGTGCAACGGTTTGTAATATTGAGTTTTGAATTTCAATTGAATATACATGATCCGATATAAATCGGACTTCCATGAAACAAGAAACGTTGGAATCTTGTTGATTATAACTTTAATTTGAAAGAGAAAAATTCAAATTTTGTGTTATAGATTATTATTTATGTCCAAATCAAATTCTAAAATAGTTGCTATGGAAATCGTTATTAAAATATAATGTTTTTAGTTATTATAATAAGGTTTTAATATATATATTTGGATATCATTCGACTCGAAATGTTGATATCGAGTTGTATAATCTATATTGGTTTATAATTGGAGATATATGATATTTCAATTTGGATATTTACGATAATAATAATTTATTATTATTTAATTTGATTATTTTGGGATTTATATAATATTTATAAGGCTTAAAAGGGCCATTTTGCAAACAAAATCCGTTTTCGATGAAATTAGTTTCATTGGAACCATAACGTTAAACTATTATACGGTATTAAATTTCATGGCAAACCGATATCATATGTGACAACGACAGCCGTAAATGTCTGTCATTTAATATAGCGCGTAGTTAAATTTAATTGGGTGGTGTATTTGTGTATAACTTGAGTAGACAATTGAATTACGCATGAAACCAATTCCGTTGAGTTCATATCGAAGTTTAGAGTTAGGATAGGTAGGTAGTTTGTTATTTTTGAATACTGGGTATTTTGGTGTCTAAAAGAGCGTTGTTTGGCATATAAAAATAGCGTACCGGGAAACAGTCTCAGAATGCGATGAAACTTATGCCGTTGGATATGTATTAATTAATTATTATTATATTTTGAATTTTATATCAATCGGACTTAACGTTTGAGCATGGCAATGATAAACTCCTTAATTAATTAAATTTTTTTGGCTAACTTAGACAGGGGCAACTTAAAGGAAGAAACGACTGGCCAAATGAACTCCAATTTCAACAAAACAAAATTTGTTGGATCCATAAGGAGAAGGTCTAATATAATTTCAAAGTTTCAAGTTAAATGGATTTATTTTTTGATCATGAAAAATTTAAATTCATGATTTTTAGCCTGTGAATTATAAAGGACTTTTTACAAACGACCTCGGAATTTAACGAAACTTGTCCCATTGGGTACGGAATATTTTTTATGGTAGGATTACATTTTTTTCAAAAACGGAGGTCGTATGTAGGTGTTTTGATATGATACTTCAACATTAAGTTTCATTGTAATAAAATATTAATAAATTCTTTCCACCTATATATTTCAACCCAACGTAACCTAGTTTCGGTCAAAGCTCATTGTGCGGTCAACAGATTTCTATGTCGCCTCCTACATCTTTGGACGGACAGTAATGCCCAAACTTTCTACCCTCTTAACTCCTAATGCATCAATTTTTATCAAATCCTTCCAACTACAAGTTGATAGAGTACGCCAAAATCTTGAATGTGAACGATTGTGATCAAATTTCAAGATGCGTGGTAGCCTGAATTTCACCTAAAAGTAGTGGCGGTCGAAGAAGAAATGGTGGCGAATGGTGATGAGAGGGTAGGCGAGGCTCTTGGCGATGAACGTGGGAACCGAGACGGTTAAATTAGTGGTCTCGGATGTGGTGGTGGATAAAGTATGGCGGCGCGATGATCATCATTGCTTCATGGTGCGTGGGTTCAGTGCGAATAGGGAAGGAACGAAGCTATTTGAATGGAACAGGCTCATTTGTTTTATGGAGCAGAAGATGGGTCTGGGATATGTAGCAAACAATGAAGTTTTGGAGGAAGCATGCATGCAGCATTGGTTCTTTCTGATGTTTGAAAAGGAGTGGAGAGCAAACGAAGAATTAAAGCAAGAAGCAGGGAATCGTTTTTACAAAGCCAGAAGGAAATGGAAAGGGAACTGTCGGCCTGATCAACTGTTGCAGATGTAATAAGTATCTCGATGGTTAATTTTTAAATGAGATTAGTTTATACATATAGTGATTAGTAAATATAGTAAAAAAAAGAGAAAAAAACCGCATTCACTGAATCATGAATTTTACAGGCCTTTGAGAGCAGTCTGAAGCAACGTGGGCATGAACAGACGAGGGAAACTAATCTACCTGAATACTGACTTAATAAAAAGTAATTAAACTTTGATTATTTATTAATATATATAATTATAGGATTTAATTGTGTTGTATTTAAAAATTGGACTATTGTTTGTCTTGATCGAGAAACGAACGCGATCGGGGGAACAGAACTGAAAAAAAAGCGTCTGCCGCTTAACAAATTAAAAGTAATTAGTTTATTTTTAAAATATAATTTAGGGTTGAATTAAATTGTTAATATTTAAATGCATATAACTTTCTATTGTATTAACAGACTTGAACAAACCAAGTTGCTCCGGGATCGTATTGATGAACAGAGCATTCTGGAATTAATTCAGATAGTGCAGGAGACGACTGGGATTTACAGTTAAAATTAAACGACTTTTTAATTTAACAATAACCAACCGTTTCAGAATAATCAGACCAAGATGAGTTAAACTCACTCAGTTCTTCCCACTTATATTTTATAAAAGTTGGATTCTTCTTTTGTGTGCTATGGTTGCTAACGATTGTCTATTTGTTTATTTATTAAATATATATTCATATATTGCTTAAACCGATAAAATTAAATGTTTGTTTAATTTAAATGAAAAACCAAATCGTTATTTTGATGATTGGAACTAATGAAGGTAAATAAACTTGTTGGTCAAGTTTATAAAATAAACATGTTAAATTTAATGAATTGTTGGTTTAATTGGTTGTTGTTAAATGGCTAAAATTTACTGTTATAGAAATAATCAGTTAAACTGAATTGAATGATATTATTTGGGATAACCTACTTGGATGCAGGGAAGAATAGGTTGGAGGATTCAACCGGATTCCTCAAATATATTGAATGTTATTTATTTTCATATTATCATTATATGAACTATTCTTATTGGATGATTGATTTGATTGTTGATCGTTGGCCTGAAATTCAAGTTTAAAACAATGGGTGATATTGGTTGAGTAATTGTTAGTATATGGCCTATAAATTAATCGTTTTTATAAATATTGAATTACCGTCAGTAAATCGACGGTAATGAAGTTATAAAATTTATTACTTTGAATAAAAGTAATTAAAAGGAAATAAATATTTATTATTTAAATTTATAAGTGATTATTAAATGATTTTGTAAAAAATGCTTATGTTAATAAGATTTATAAGCGAATAAGCAGAATTTAACCTAACGGTTAAGAATTGGATAATTGTTTCTAAGGAATGATTAAATAAAATTAATTAAATTAATTATATTATTAATTAATTTAAAGGAAGGACTAATTGGAATTGGTTAACGAGATAACCGTGTTTTGAGTTGACTAAGTTAACCGTTTAAACTGGATTGATTATTAAATTAGTTTGTTTTGTATTTATCTAATGAAAGGGTGTAACGAATATTGGTTATAATTTTAGTATGATTTTAAAAAGGAATTTACTATTTATTTTAGTTAATAAAGAATTTAACTACTTTTATAGTAGTTAACAATGAAGTAGATTATTACTTTAATTAATAATAATTTAAGGGATTTTTATTTAATGAAATTCATTTAAATGAAGTAATCAAAGTCGAAATGGAATCGAGATGAACTTTGTAAAGAAGTTATGAACGATTTTTATATTAAAAACCTAAGTTTTTATAATGAAGTTATAAAAGGGAATTTAAGCGTGATATCTTAAAGTAAATGTTCACTCAATATTTAAAGTTAGAAAAATGAAATCGAGATAAAAAGGGTTTATATTAAACCAAAGTTCTATAACAAAGTTTATATAATGGGATGAGGTGTTAAAGTGTGAATTTTAAATTAGCATTACTTAATAAATGAAATCAAGTGAAATGAATGGAGTTGAAACGAGATTTCCAAAGCGGGAAACGGTTGAATGGATTGAAAATGGAATAATATGGGTTGATAAGGAGTTAAGATAAGAAATTAAGAATTGGAACCTAATTAGGGATTGGTTGAGTTGAGTGATTCATAATTTTTTATCTGATGTTGATTTCGATCTTTGGGGTTGATACTTAGGGAGTTATTTGCTTACCAATTTACAGTCTTGGACTAATGAATATTGAAGTAACAGAAATAAAAAGAGATTTTATGAAAATATATACGATATTTTCGAGAGTAGAGAGATTAAAGAGATGAATTGTTAAATGTGTTTATTCAAAGGGAATAGTATGTTTTTGTTTTCAAGAAATAAACCAAAAAAGATTATGTAACGATGTGTTACGTAGAATTTGTTAAAACCCGAGTTGAGAATATATATATATATATATATATGATTTAATTCTAGTATTTAAAATAGTTTTAAAGCAAAATAAGAAGAAATATTGTGTTAAAAATATTGGAAAATATAGAAGTTGAATTAACCATTCGTAAATTGTTTTGATTTAAATAGACTAAGTAATGCCGGTAAGTGAATTAGTGAACTCATTTTATTTACACGATTGTTAATTGGTAGTTAAATAACCGATTATCAAACCTGACTCATACGACTGTTGGTACGGAAAGACCGGGATCAAATTTATATTCGAAAACCATTCTGAACTAGCAAATACATGAAGATGATGAGATGGAGCAATTGAAGACCGTGGATCTTCATAAGCGGAAGGATTACTTGTCGAATATTCTCTAGGATTGCAACCAAAGGTATTCTGACGTGATTTAGTCATGGTTGAGAATTTACGGATTTGAAAGGACCACTCGCTACTAATCCACAGGGTAATTCAAGGAAGTGGTAGGAGGGTGCCTTCGGTTTGTCCAATCCTAGGACAACTTGTATGGATGAGTGTCTAACAGAATATTTCTAAAAGAGTCACGCACGTTGATTTCTTAAAAAGTACCATAGTGGTGGCGGAGTAGGTACTTCTGTTAGCTTACAACTAGATTATTTTTGTGGACATCAATTAGTGATTTTCTGGTGGATATGACGATGTGACATTCAAAGTGAATGATGATATAATGTTCTAAAGGTAATTATGACCTCAACCTCATCAACCGGGAAATGGTTAAAATAGGGTAGGTTGGCCACGTAGGTCACACCCATCAAAAGGGTATATCATTACGTGATCTGGAGAAATCAAATGCCTTGGGTTATCTCTTTTTATTTTGTATGTATGTTATCGGTTCGGTTGGCTGGCCCCCAACCATGGTGATGATATATTCGGTACTCTCAAGTGAAGTGAGGGGCTGGTCAAGTTTAGCCTGGGTTGCAAGATGTTCTTGTTAAACCCCAATGTATTCATCTCTAGAGGTACATTGTTGGAAAGGTGGTTGCCCATACCTTGCCATGAAAATCCATTCTCCAATAAGGGCCCGCAGTTTTGATTGTATACTATATATGTGGAGCGTGAGTTGCAAGCATTCCGCTAGATTGATATTTATTTGTATTTAGACACTATTATAATATCATAGAAGATATTGATTTCAAAAACATTTTGGTTTATCGTAAGGCAAAAACCGTCCGTATTTATGTGTGGATTTGGTCTTACGATTACCCTTTTAATTCGAAAAGATTTCGACTTAAAAATCAAGTTGTGTGATACCTTTAAACTTAATGTTTTTTTTTTACTTTGGTTCACCAGACTGATCCGACGTTTGTAATGTTCGGGTTAGATCGGGTTGTACAAGTTCAGGTTATTGGTTGTTGTGAAGGGACAAGCTTGACGAGTTCAGACATATGATACATATTTACTTCTATGTGTGATTGTATACGAGGACAGGTTGTGATAACTGCCCAGGTGTCTTCATGTACTTTGATGATTGTAAGTATTTTCAAGCTCTCAGTAAAGATTTATTTCTATATTATATTCTGGTCCACTGCGATGTGAAAATATGATACTGTATTGGTTCTTCTTCTTCTTCTATTCTAATATTTCTTTATTTCTTATCTCACCATTTATATTCTTTCTAATAACTATCTACTTTTTTGTGCAATTGGGTTGAACATGGGTTGTGACTGTTGACTCAAAGGGTACGGGAAAGTTAGTATGTTACACACCCCTAAAAAATATAAAGATTTGCACAAAGAGTCACTATTTCTCAAAATAAGCTTTAATTCACTAAAAGCATCAACATTCCTTAATAAAAATACATTTTTTAGTATACTCTCACTTCGTTTTGGTTACTATTGAAGCCTTACCTAAAAAAATTGTTCTTCTTAAATATTTTGATTGAAAATCATAGTCATTTACATTTAGCATTTCGCAAAATAGGCGAAAACCAAAAGGTAAGAAATGATTCTTTAGGGCATCACCTTGCCCAAAATATGTGATTCTTCATTTCTAGAGTGGGAAGCAAATGATTTGTCAACTATTTTACTTTAGCAAGAACATTAATGGTGGTAAAAGGATTTGATGGCAAGGAAACTATTTTAGATCAAAGAAATAAAATATTTTACAAGGATGCAGTGAAACAAAGGCAACACATTTCATGAGCATCTTCATACAAGTAAATAAATATTCTTAAAATTTTACTGCTTAACATATATCAAGAGGCAAAGATGAATTAAAGGCTTATTTAGTGTTCGTAAGAAGTTTTTGTAAAATGGTCATGGAGATATAACCAATAAAAAAACCTTTCCAAAGGTTCCTTCTTTAACTTACTAAATCCTAAAAAGAAATCTTAAATGGTGAAACCTCTTGGTATTTAAATCAAGAAATCCTTGATTATACCATCAAAAGTTACACACTGATTCAAATTAACATCATTACAAGAATTTATGCAAGTCACAATATAAAAAATATGCAGTTAAAATTTATTTTTCTTATGAAATATGGAGAATTTCTCGAACTACAGTCGAAGAAAGACTAATTGTCCAATTCTTGCCTTCGTCTGAAAGAAAAAAATTAACTTTAGGACATAACTCCAAAGACTTCGGGAAATTCAACGGAACACCTTCTTTATGAAGTTCATGACAAAAGTCTGGAACATTGTCCCTAAAAAAGATTTTTTATTTTTTATTGGCAGGATGAAGGTATAGATTGAAAAGGATTGCTAAAACAGTTCGAACGAGATACCCAAATCAAGGGCTAAGTGAAGCTAAACCAAATCCCATTCTCTTTTTGATTGAAAGAAAACCTCATTTCAAATGGAAATAACCACAATTGTCTCCCAGAGGCTTTGAAGATTGGACCAAACCAAGGGTCCTTACATGGCAATATGAATCTCAAAATTCTCCCCTATTGGAATAAGAGGAGGAGACTTGGTGAGAGACCAACCATCTTCTTGATACCAAAGGAAAAATGCCAAAGCTAGCCTCATAACCTAGGATAACAAAAAGCCATGTAGAAAAGATGAAAATCATAAATTTTGAAAGGAAAAAGCGGCGAGAAAGAGAAAACAAGAAAAAACCCGATCCTAAAAAATCTTCAACATTACTTTCTCAACTAACCCAGTTTCAGCAATGAAGGTTCACAAAACAAAATCACCATACATGCCAGAAATAGGAAAGAAAATAAATCTATGCTTTAAAGCTCATAACAACTGAAGGAGTTGGAAATCACTTGGTGAGGAGGAATCTACAGTAATCGCGAAAGGGAGCCAAGTAAAAATAGAAGTTTGTATTCCTAGTCTTAGCGACACTATTTCCTACCAAATTTGTAAAGTGATTTAGCCCAGCTAGTGGGGAATAATCCAAGATAATCCTCTCACTTTAAAGGCTAGTTCCTTTTTTAATTGTTAGGAAGCAAAGACACCAAGAAGGAAAAAGAAAGTTCCAAAAGTAATGGAAAGACAACCAACCAAAGCTGAAGATCATATCTCCAGAACTTGGTGGAACTGCTTAATGCAAATTCTAGTAAAGCACCCAACCTTCATAAAAGCTTATCCAAAAGGGATCCCAGACTGGGGCCAAACAATTACCAAATTTGCAGAAGATTGAAACATTAAGGAAATAGTAAAGATTCCCAAAGAACTGAAAAGACACCCGATGTAGAAAGATAAAATGCTTGTTCTCGACCTTAATAGTGTTTCTCTCTACCAATTTTGGCAAAGAATCTAATTCCTTCAACAAAAATATACCAAGAAAATTCTACTAAGTTTTAGGTTAAATGCTTTACCCAGGTAAAAGGCAGCAGCATCAAGAGGAAGTTCTAAAGTCCAAAAGATAGAAACTCCAGAAAATTTTGATTCCAGTGAAGAAGTTTCTTTAAGTGAAGAAAATTGGGAATAAAACAAGATGGCTAAATTTATAGAGAAGAATCATCAAATTATGCAACCGACGGACTAGATTTGGACAACAAAAAAAGGTGGGAAAGTTGAGCAGGGATGGATTTTCAAAAACAATTTCGAATCATAACTATCAATCATAGACGGTATTAATGCCCCATACCACTATGTCGCCATATATAGGTATACAATCAAAACCGCACAGTCACGTATTTGGAAATTGGATTTCCGTCACGAACCAAGTCAAAAGATAGTCCTTACCGAATTCGAGACTGCCTAGCCCGAGCCTTAGGATCAGAGCTCGAGTGACCCTTGGATCGTCAGGGCCGGTCCACCAATGTGGATTAAAATTCCTGAACACTGCGTTTCCCCGCCCTATGGGGCGTAAATGAGCCAACGAATGACTCCGTCGGTCCCGGATCGACCGATATTTCCAAGGCGCCTCGCTATCCATCATCCACATAAGTAAAATGTCAGTCCGTGTAAAAACACCGACACAACTCCTAGCTAGGAAGAAACACATGCCCTCCCTGAGGTCCTTCTCCCGTTTCTGGTTCATACCGGGGTGTGAGGCTCGCGAATTCACGTTATACACAAAGCTACGCCACACAGGCGGTGCTTTGATCATGAATCACAAGACTTTGCTTTTCAACAGAAACCCTGATCACTGCATCTCAGCATGTCACACAGGCAATTCACACCATGCAACTGATGGCTATCAATCACATAGAATAAATTCCTATGTCAGACACACAATCCATTTACAAGTCCGTTCTGGGTCGGAACAAAACTGGATGCACTATATACCTCGCAAACCCATCGATCTCCACATACGCCTGGACGATCACCGCTCATTATCCATATTTCGGGATGCCTCCCAATCAGGACATCAGTTACCATCCAAACAAGGTGAAGAACTCCGGTCTTCGACCACCGTCTTCACCTTCGATTTCTTATCATCAATCCAGTTATTCAGAATGGAACAAACCCGGTCATTCTGAGCAACTCGCGTATATAATAAACAAGTGCAACACAAACACACATACGCATCATTTCAATTCATTAGTCGCTAACCGTAAATCAGTAAGAGAACGATTCCCCAAATATTAACCCCGAAGGCCGAAACCAACATCAGATCAACACCCAGGAAACCATTCGACTTAGCCAACCTTCAGTTAGTTTCTAAATTTCACATCCATATCGCTTATAATATTTTATAACGATTTATTGCCATTTTTATTTATTTTAAAATAGCCAATTTATTCAAACGACGCTTCGGGCCATAACGCGGCCGTGGCGCTGTTTTTCTTCAGATTTGATTTACACATATCTGAAAATCTAACCGTTGGATCTTCACAAAATTTACATCATTAGAAAGATCTTTTCAAAACGAATCTAACGGTTCCAGTTTCGGGAAAATCCGACGGTCGTATCTCCCGGTATAATCGTTTGAAGTTTCGATTTCAAAATACGAACTGCAGCATCGTTATTCGATTAAATATAATTATATATATATAATCGATTCTGGCGCTATTTTTCATCAGATTTGAATTAAACATTCCAGACAATCCAACCGTTGGATCTTTACAAAGTTGGTGCCGTTGGAAAGGTATTTCCAAAGCGAACCCAACGGTTTCGGTTTCGGGAAAATCCGATGGTCGGATCTCCCGCACTAATCGTTTGAAATCACGGTTTCAAAACACAAACTGCAGCTTCGCTATTCGATATATTTCAATTCTATTTATATTTATATATCGATTCTTCGATTTCAAAACTATATTCTTTTCATACATTTGATAAAAATGGTATTTTTATCCAACATACATTGACTTCGACACTTCACTATTTTTTTTTAACAATTCATGTATATAGTAAAAATATGATTTTTATAGTAAAACGATTTATTTCAAAACCCGACTATTTAATATAGTTAATATAGGTGATAAAAATAGGAATTTTATTATAAAACAATTTATTTCAAAACAAGATTATTTTATATAGTTCATACTGATGATAAAAATAGGATTTTTATTATAAAACAATGTCTTTCAAAATACGAATACCATTCAACACATGAATTTCAATTCAACGAATGAATTTCGATTCAACACATGAAGGTTTTCTATAGTTTGTATATATAGAGTAAAAATGTGATTTTTATTGTTAAAACAATTTATTCAAAACACGAATACCACTCAACACATGAATATGATCCAGTGAATGAATTTCTATTCAACACATGAAGGTTTTCTATTCAACAGACGAAAATAGTTTCAAAACAGGAAAATAATTCTAACACATGAATATTATTCAAAATTTTGGCAGCATAACGGCAGGTTAGTTAAAACCGGGACCGTCCCTAGTACGACTCCTCGCTCTACCTTAAATCCTCGCAGCTTTTGACAATGGGGAATCATGCATCTAGTTGGCACGCAGGTAGCATGTATATTTTTTTTCATTTCCACAAACTAATCCTATGTGGTTTCAACCAAATATTTCTCAACCACAAACGGGTATTTTTCAACCACAATCAATCAATTTCAACCACAAACAATTCTAATCAACCATTCGTAATCAACCAATTTTCACACCAATCACAACCAATAAATATCGTCCATGGTTTGTGGACGAGGGGCGTGTATATATATAGCATTTCACTTCTATTTCAACACATATATAATTTTTACAACGCATATACAACTTATACATCGAACGTACAACTTATACAACGCTTATACAAGAGGTGTACAACGCTTATATAACTCATACATCGATTATATAATTTATACATCGACGTTTTCCATATCGTTTATAATTTAGAAATCTCACATTGGGTTCCACTCCACCAAAAATAGCAGAAGGCTCAGAAAAATATGCTGTCTCTTTTAGAATGTAGAAGACGTCCACACGAGTCCACTGTCTCTTGTTTCACTGTATTTCGACTGGAAACGAAAAAGATACGATTTTTAGACTAAACTCATAGTTTGCAACGCTTTTAAACATTATTTTCAGTTTAAATAATTAAAGGCAGTACCTTTCAACTCACGTTCAAAACTAGGTCTTGGATTTGTGGTCAATCCGTGTGGCTATGGGATAATCGACTTGCACAGCGTTGAGGAGCTAGGGGTGGCGCACATGCGCAAGGTGGTCCCGCCTGGATCGATCGCCTGAGGGAGGAGATCCGACGTTCTGAACGGCGCGACTTCCCGAGCTCCACTTGACGAGGCGTGTAGGGTATGGATTGGAAGAGGGGAGTTAGAGCTTCAGAAATTGGGCGGGGCGAGGTGTAACGGTGAAGGGAGGCGCCGGAACAGAGGAGAGAAGGTGGGAGAGTTTTTCCGTCGTCGGGTTTCTGAGAGGAGCGGGGAGAGAGAATAAAGTGAGGGCCAATCAGATTTATTTTATTTTATTTATATATTTTCAAAATTCCAAAATACCCCTCTTCACATACTAACACCAATTCAAACCCAACGACTGTCGTCCCTAGTGTTTTACCCCTATTCCGAACACAATGGGATATGTTTCGTTGGCCCATTCGACTGTTTGAGTTGGTTTTCCTTCAAATTGAAATATAAAACATTCAATATTTAATTTGAACGTACATTTCAATTTGCCAGGACCAAAACTGATTCGAAAAATTCCAGAAAAATAAATCTAGCTATGTTTTGACGATACGGTCCCAACAAAACTAGTTTCAACGAATTCTGAGACCGTTTGAAAAATGGTCCATTTCTGGTCGATCCAATTTAACTATAATTGACCAAAACACATTTTCCTTCGCCACGCTCACATACTAGCTTCAAAAATTATGAAATTTGAAACCTAGCAATAACTTCACATCATGGATCGAACAAAAGTGGTTTCGTCGAATTCCGAGGTCGTTTGCAAAATGGCCAATTCATTTGGCCATAATTTTTTCTTTCCGCTATGAAACTTCGATTTTTTAGATTCGTTAGAAAGGTTTTCACTAACAAATTTAAATATTTTTGGTTTCACTCAAATCCGTTTTGTTTTGCACCCGGTACAGCAGTCAAAGTTTGAATTCAAATTTTGAAACTACCGCGCCATTTCAGGCCTTGTTTATAATTAGAATTAATTATATTCCTTTTCAATTGTTGATTCAAACTCAGTTTTCATCTTTATTATTTAAAATATTAATTTTAAATATTTAAAATCCACTATTTTAGCCAATTTAAAAATTTTAAATTGGTTCAGATTTTCCGGGTCGTTACAATTGCCAACGACAATAATTAATAATTGCATTCTAAAAAATGCCTGAAAATGAAAAGAAATGAAAAGAGAAAGATTACAGTGTGAATAGAGAAAAGAAAAAAGATAAGAAATGGTAGCCATTGACCTAAATCCAACCGCCCAAAAAGGAACGTTGAAAGGCAGAAACGACGATATGCGCATAGAGATTTGAGGGAACTGACTTCAAAAGTCAAGAGTGCCTCTTCACCAATGGAGGGAAAAATGTTAAGGCCAAAAATAACCGAGGCAAATCGAGAAAAAAAACTAAGGTAAAGGAGCATACGAGCCAGCGGCACTCTAAAGGAGGAAGTGCTAAGGTTTCATAATGTCCTTTGAAATGAGAGAAGGAAGAAATAAGTGGTTTCCTTTTAGATCGAAAAGCCCCTTTCGGTTTTGACCGAAAGGGCCTTAGCTATAGAATTGTTGATCTAACATGAAAGGCGGTGGAAGGACTAGAACAATGCTCTGGAAAAGACAGAAAGGAAATAAGAATCATGAATAGGTCTAGCTTGTGCAGATGAAGGTTTTTTGCCATATTTTGAAGGCAGCATAAAAAAAGGCTCGTTTCCCAGAGGTATCAGATGGAAAATGTGCCTCAAAGTGTGCAACAAGATTAGAAGGAGGTACAAACGATAACCTCGTCAAAGAGGCAGTGTTAACAAAAAATTACTCGAATAATTTAAAAGAAGACCAAGGCTAAGGAAAAAGGACGCCGTAAGCAATTATAGGTCAAAATCGAGAGGAACATCATCCCAAAGTTGGCTGCTGCCATAATGTGGAAGCTGACATACACACATAACTAGGATCCACTTCCAAAAGAAATACTTATTAAGGTCATAAATAACACAATTATTCCTTGAAAAAACCCTCCTAAAAGAGGAAAGTTGGGCTTCCGATGTACAGCTACATAGTCTAAGAAAAACAATCCCTGATCACCATGACATGAGAAGCAGAGGATTTAGATTTAATATCTCTAAGAATCAAAGGTTAAATTTAGTAAGCCTTTAAGTCGACCTGAAATGTAATACATGGAGACTTAACCTTCTCAAGCAAAAGCTCCACAGGAAAAGCATTGAACAAAAGAACAAGAACCAAAAGTCCAAGCATGATCATTTCTTCCGCATCTGGCTAAAAAATTCCCTCCATTGAGGTTCTCAGAAACAACTACATGAACCCACTCAAGAAGAAAAGCATCAAGCGCACTCGTAAGACATCCGCGTTTACTTCTATCGGGTGATTGAAACAAAGCTACTGAGTCGAAGGAAGGATCAATTTGCACTTATAATTAGGACCGTAGGGATTTAAATTGGGGATATTTAGTTCATTTTCAAAAAATTGGTAGTTCTATATTATGGAGTGAAACCCTAATTTTGTAAATCAATTTACAGGAAAAATACTTGTAACATTTAAATATTTTAATAAAGTGCATTTATCGATCCCTTAAGGTAATTATTGAAATTTGTCTTCAATTACATATGCTATCATTATTATTTTTCACTAACATGCAGGGACTATTTTTGTAGGTTAAATGGGTACATGAGAAACCTTACCATAAAATTCTATTCCAGTCTCCCTTAAGAATCCTTAAGCGATAGAGCCTGGATCCTCATTCAATTAGTAGTAATATCGATCTGAAACTTCATAGGGATTCCTTACCATTGATTCATTAGATCTATGAGAGTACCTAAGATCCATGACATTGCCTATTAAGGTCTTCAAAGAACCCACAAAAACCTTAGTATTCAATGGTTGTGCCAATCACTTCGATTTCCTTCCCAGATAAATCTCTGGTTCCCCAAGCCTCACGAATAGCTGCCAAATGCCCAATACTCCTTGAAAGGACCCCACAGGGTCTAGTGGTAATACTTCACACAAACACCCAAAAATGCAGCATTGAAATCATAAAGGGAATATTAAGGAAACATAATACTCAACAGAAGGGACTTCCTCTTCAAAAATTAAGAAAAACCCAATAACTAGCTTTGCTTTCTTTAGGGAATATATTTTCGGTAAGCATTTCCAAAAGCGATACTCAAACCTAGTTCGTTCCTTCTGTAGATAGGGAGTTCTATGGTCAAAGTCTGTTTTCTAGCGTATTAACCATAAATTTGGATAACATGGGAATTATCCTGAAGTTTCGTCTGATGACGTTGAGTTGTCCTATGAAATTTGGTTGCAATCTGAATTGTAATTGTTGAGTTAAGTGTCTTCAGTTTCCAGAGTAGTGAAAATCGCATTGTGTCGGAGTCATACGGATCCGATGGTATGAGTTATACCGACCCAATTGAATTTGAGTTGTACTGATTTGGAAAATTAGATACTTGGGTGTTGCATTGAGTTGGAATGTTGGATTATTACCTCCGTTTAGAGGGATTCACATGAATTCCTTTATTTGTGGACTGGGCAAGAGTGACTTTGTGGATTTTTGATGATCAGGCTGTGTCGATGGCATATTTTTTGGTGACAGGATGATACCCAGTGGTAATCAATCTGAGTTGAGCTAACTTTTGATTCTCAAACTATCTGTCTATTATGATGCTTGGTTCAAGTTTATACGAATTTGGGTTACTTCTGGTACCTAAGCCAAAAGGCCGAATAACGCTTGCCCCTCAAAGTACATCTTATGTGAACATGACGTGCTTTGAATTGAATTTATTTTTAATGATTATAATGACCTCCATGATGCGCTCAACGAATGGTTGTGACCTTCCCTTTGAGTTGTGTACACCAAGGTGTGTGTCGCTTTTGAATAGTTGTGACACTTTGTCAAACTCCAGTGGTATGAATGTGCTATTCCAACATCATTTTATGGTTTTGATCTGTTTGTATTTGACCATATGGAATAGAAATCATTAGAATTTCTTAAGTAAACATCTAATTTTTGTCGGTTCAATAAATTAACTATTAGTCACCGACTCCTGCTTACCACTGAGTGCAAGCAAGTCATTGCCAGTATAGAGTCGCATATGTACTTACAAGCTCGTATGTGTTTTCGTGTGGTAATAAATAAGAGTGTAGTATTATAAGTGTATAGACATAGTTATACATATTAATGTGTATTTGAATTTGAACATCAAATGTGTACTCTAGAATTACACAGTCTGTTTCGTGTTGGTGAACACACGATTGATGTTTGGTTTGAAGTCATGTTGACAATCACAGACTTGGAACTAACATATACAAATGTGCATGCACGTGAAAGTAGACATACCGATACCACATTTTCCTTTTTCTTTTTTAAATAAATATCATAACAAGATGGAACTATAGGGATCGGTACCAATCCTTGCACGTTAGAAATGTTTTTCACATTCGAACTTACATTTCAGTCTAGTCCTGTAACATCCTAGATTTTTTAGGCTAATTTAATAGAAATTAATTCAAAAGGCTTGAATGTTTTGAATACAGTATATATTTTATCGATTTAATTTAATATTGAGAAATAGCGATTTTGCAAACAGTCTTAAATTTTGACAAAATCAGTTTCACTGAAATCGGAACATTAAATTATTGTAAGGTTTCAAATTTTTTATCAATCGGAGTTAATATGTGAGCATGAGAGATTTATTGCGTATCGAAAATCGATTTGAAATTCTATAATAATGTATAATTTAATTTTGAGAAAAACTGCCGAAAACAACTGAAAATGAATTCCAATTTTTTTGTATTTCATTAAAGTTAAAATTTGGTTAGTGAACTTTTAAAATTGAATTAAAAATGAATATATTCAAATTCGATAATTTAAGATTATTTTAATAGCCTAAAAATAGACCATTTTGGACACGGTCTCAGAATTCGATGAGACCAGTTTCATTGGATCGATATATGTGAAATATACTAGGATTTCAAATTTTGTATCGATTGGACTTACAGTTTGATCGTGCGAGTTGAAAACATGTAGAGATCATTTAATTAAATCCAACTTTAATTGAAACAAATCAACTTTTAGCAAAACTTACTAAACTCTCCTAGCTTTGATACCTCACCATCTCTTCCCTCCACATGCCACCCTCTTCCTAGTTGCTCCTTCCTTAAGTAATAACCTAACTTAAATAATCATTTTGTTTCATTTCTATTTTCGTTTTCATTATGTTTTTATTCCTTCTCTTCCTTTCTTCTTCTTCGTCGTCCTCCTCCTCCTCTCCTCTAATGACCGCTTACCCCCAAGCCTACCACCACCAGTTCACGCAACATCCCAGCGGCATCCCCCTTCTTACGTCCCCTCATCCGAAGACTCTTCTTTTCTCTCTTTACAGCCTAAAACCCCTCATTTTCTTCACTTCAAAATACACCACAACCACTGCCATGGCAACCTCATAGCAGCCTAGTAACGCCTCTGATCCTTCCATGTGGGCCTCACTTCCTAAAGATCCCACCTTTGCTTCAAAAATCACATTTTTATGCCTTAAAACCGCTTTACAACCTTAGATTTAAGTAACCACCGCCACATTGACCACCACCGACCCCAACAGTACCTCCTTGGCACGTCATCACCACCCCCTCACCCTCCAAGTTTTGGCTGTGGGACCCACAACCTTAGTCGAGCCCTAAAAACCACCAAAAGCCCCTCTTTTTGATTAATGATCCCACCTTTCATCTACGCATGTAAAAAATATATATACATATTATATTTAATTCGTGGTGAAAATTGAGGAGAAACGTTGTCGATTGGAAAGCGAGTAAGGTTTAGAGTAGCCGGAGAGCAATACAATCCTACCAACACATCTTGTTCACATTTGGTTAACAATTGTAATTAGAGTAGATAATTATGTTATGTGTAGTAATTATTAAGTGGTTAAATAAATTTGGGTTAAATGGTGTTAATGGTTAAGTTAGAAAGTTTTTAGTGGTTTAGTAATTAAAGTGGTTACCTTAATGGTTACGAAGTTAAAACCATAAATAAATGATTGTTTGGTTTGGATGATAACGTGGTTGTTATGGATGCTTATGGTTGATTGATGATTCTATTATTGCACTTAATCAGTTGATTGTAAAAAATATAAGCATTAATTGTCTAATGCTGATACGGTATGAATTATGCCATGATATGTATATATATACACCATGTATAATATATATATATGCATATATGTGTTACATGTATTATAAATTATGAAAAATGTTGTTTTAATGGTTAATAATGATTATGTGTTCACTGCACACAAATATGTGCAAGATATGGGAATTGGTTAAGTCTCATTTCATTTCGATGATTTAATTTAATATTATATTCAGTTAAATAAAGGGAGAAAAATAAAAGTTTGAATTTTTAATCCGAAAGAGTTTGGAAATTTAATTGTTGTAGTTACAACTAACTTTCATAAAGGAGGAAAATTATTTGAAAATTATTTCAAGTAATTATGGCAAGTCCAAATTTAAAAGCTAATTGTGAATAATAACTTTAAAAAGTGAAGTTTGGTTTGGATATATAGAAAGTGTTTAACTCAATTTCATTATTCAAAATATCTTACTTTATTTTGTAGTGGATATCACGAATGTTTGAGTTCGAAAGGATAAGTTTTAAAAATATTATTATTTTAATAATAAAATTATACTATAATATTCATTTAATATGAATATTGAATTTTGAAGTTTTGTTTTCAAACATGTATAATTTTTATATAATCACATTATAGTAAATTGAATAGGTTTTGAATTCGAATTATAATATAGTCTAAATAGGACTAGTCGCGCTGCGGTAGTTCACGAATTTCGATTCTAAACTTCAAATGCTTATAGTAGGAGCAAATTTAATCGAATTTCTTCGAAACGAAAAATGTTGGCTTTCTAATAATAATAGTTTTCAAAAGAAAGAGGAATTTTACAAATATAATATATATTTCAAGTTATGTGAAAAACCATTTTTGAAAAGGTTGTTTTAAGTGTAGTACGTTGACCGTAACAGGAAACAACTATTTTAAAATAAATAAAAAAAATTAAAATCATTATAAATGGTTTAAAAGTGATTTGAATTTATAAAGTGAAGTTTTGTATAATATAAAATTCATTTTGACTAAACTAGCCAATATAAACCTATAGTAATGTTTTTTGTGACACTACTACAACATTTTCCGAAAATGGTTAATTTAAAGGTTTAAACTCATTTGTTTTCATCTACGACTTAACTAATCATTTTTGAAGGATAAATAAATATTTTGGAAAGATGAAATGGAAATAAATTTTTGGATATTCGATATTTGAACTCGTAGTTCAAAATTTACGATTTGGGGAATTTAGAAGATATTTCATACTGTTATTCTACTTATAGTATTAGTTCATTTGAGGATATATATTGAATCTAAGCTAATATAAATTGTATTCAATTGGTGGTTGGTTTATTGTGAACGGTGTTTTAAATGACATCATTCTTTAACCCAAGATAGAGTATAATTTGGAATTTAAGAAAAAGATATATTGGATAATATCTTTTTGATTAAAGTAAAGTTTTTCCAAATTAAATAATTTGAATTTGGATGGAAAGAATCCTCAATTATTGGATATTGAATATTGTTATTTGGATGGGTACTATTCAAGAAATTTGGAAGATATTTATATCGTTATTCAACTTATAGTATTTGTTAGTTACGAGAATTTGTGTTGAATATAAGTTGATAAATTATGTTTAAATCTTATATTTAGTATCAAATTTTTGGGGATTAAAAAGTTATTTTTGCATAACCGTGTGTGGATCATCTGTTGTCGAGTTGAGTATTAATTTAATTGTCGATTTGATGTTGGTTTAGGCCTTTGGGGTTTTCACTTAGCGAATATTGAACTGATTAGGATGATTCATGTTGATGACTGCTACTGTTTTGTTTGGCTTTTTTGTGAATGGTATTTTAAATAACGCTTTTCTTTAATCCAAGCTTGAGTATGATTTGGAATCTAAAATTTGATTAAGACCTTTTAAAAAGATAAATGGTTAATGATCTTATTTTGGAAATAAAAAAGAATTAGAGAACTAATGAATATTAATTAAATATTTTAGCTATCTTTGACTTAAAAAGACATATTTTAAAGAAGGATTTACGAAATGAACGATTTCCATAATAAAGTTTTAATTAACTAATCGAAATGGATAAGAGACTTGCCGAATCCTGCATTTCCATAGTTTTTAAATAGCGATTGTTATTTGGAAAGACCTGGATCAAACTTAGGTCCAAAGACCATTCCAAATAAGAATATAACGTAATAGAAGATATCGAAGATGGTGTTGAAGACCGGGAATCTTCGCATTAAAAGGATTGGCCTGCTGATTTTTTCTTCACTGGATTGCTTTGGTATTAAGATGCATATTGTGGCATCATGTCCATACGTATTTGGAGAATTTACGGATTACACGGACCTCTCTCCTTTATTGGACGAGGAATAAGGTGCCTTTAGTTTCGTTCAGACCCAAAATAGGCTTGTATGGATATGTATCTGACGTTGTATTTTGTAGTGTGTGATTGATCTTTACTAAACATATTTCTGTTGGTGGTTGAGAGGTTATCTCAACTTAACACCCTTCTTTGAGACGTACAAGCTCAAAGGTTATATCGTTCGTGATTATCAATTATATGTTATGTAATGACAGTGTGGCATACTAAGTGATGTGCTTTGGCTTAGTGAAGCGTAGCTTTGTGAAACGAGACTTCAACAAGATTCACACCCCGATAAATGACCAAAATAGGAAAGATGCAGCAAGGTTATGAGTTATCGTCTCCTTCTAGATAGAAAAGTGTATTATGGTATGGAGCCCAGGTATTACTATAGTGGTGAGTTCTACTTTTTTTGTGGTTGTTGATGCTGTGGGCACCCGGTTTACAATGACCGGAGATGATACACTCAGGTGCGACCACGAAAAGAAATCCCGACCTTGTGTTGGTAGAGAACTTGTGTGATTATCGTAGCATTCGTTTAGTGGTGTCCGAATTCGGTATGGAAGTTCCTTAGCCTAGTCATTTATTGGAAATCTATTCTACACTACGAGTTTGTACAGCTTTAGTTGTAAACCTGTGTGGAGACATAATGGTATGGGACATTATGCCATCTGGGATTGGTACATTTATTTGTGAAAGTGATTTCCACATTTGGACAGTAATAATAATATCAAATGATTTTTGTGTATCAAGCATGTTTGGCTATCATAAGGAGAAACCTTTCCCATGTCTGCGTTTGCATAGTGTGTGCGCTGAGAGACCTTATGGTAGCTTCATTTTCAAAAAGCATTGCAAATTTTTATGCACCAATATTCATATGGGGTAAACCAGTTCCATGTTATGCGGCATGATCCTATTAATTATTTAAATTTTAAAGATAAAACTGTTCGGTTGTCCATACCAGTCCCATGACTGATGTGGAGTTTATTATCTTCCCATTAACTCTGGGCCCCTATAATTTTTCACATGGGCAGTCTGGTAGTTAAGGTTTTGCAAATTTAGCCTTGGAGTCATTTTAGAGAAGGATTCTGGATTATGGCTGGAGCTATACTCTGGATCATTTCTTAGTCTTCTGTTGAGAGTTGTGTATTTTCCGCCATGTATATATTTTCCGTTGTACTTTAACATTTGTTTTACTCTGATATATTCTTGTACTATGATGTAATATTGTGATGATATTAATGAAAAAGTTCTTTTGTTCAGTTCTTATGTGTTATTACCCCTAATAAATCTAACGACGTGGACTTCGACATTTGAATCTTCAACATTTGAATACTTGAATGTGTCAAGTGTCGATATTCAAAGGTCAAAATTATAGGTCATTGTTAAAGTTTTGAGGATTTTTACTATTTGGATCGAACTTGTGTGGTTTATAGTCGATTCAAAAGGTAGGAATTTCTGTATCTTCACATTTGGTACCAAACATTTGGTTTGTTCAAAGCTTTAGTGTACGACTCGATAGAACATAAGGAAATGACTCATCAGATATTGGATTAGTAATACCCTATAAGAGAAACTCATTAGGGATGGGGTTAGTAATACTCTAGAATGAGTTCAAAGTATTAATAGCGTAATTGCGATATAAAAATAGATTTTGAAAAGTTATATTTAAAATATAAAAAGATTGTTTATCAAAATTATAAAGAATTTGGATTAGACATTGAAATTTTTGATGATTTCGGGCAGTTGATAAGTTTTGAAACCTGTTAGGTAAATAAATTAAAAGTGCATGAAATTACAATACCTTGTAAATTAAGTTTTACAATTTTGACTATAAGTTATTTGATAAATAATTAGAAAGGGTTATCAAAAAGGGATTATAAATGAATTTGCTTACATTTTCTTTCCTTTTCGAGGATGAAAAGGTTTTAAGGAGGGAAATTTGTAACATCCCAGATTTTTGATCCTAATTTAATTCAAAACAATTCAAAAGATTTGAAAACAATATATATTTTATCGATTAATTTAATATTGGAAAATAGCCATTTTGCAAACGATATCGGATTTTAACGAAATTAGTTTCATCGAATCCGAAACATTAAATTATGGTAAGGTTTCAAATTTCATATCAATCGTAGTTAATATGTGAGCTCCGAGATTTAAACACGTGCCGAAAATTGATTTGAAATTCTACAATAACATACAATTTTATTTTGGGAAAAACTGATGAAAACAATTGAAAATGAATTCTTATTTTATTTTTACATTTTACTGAAGTTAAAATAAGATTAGTGAACTTTAAAATTGAATATATTTAAATTAGGTAATTTAATATTATTTTAATAGCCTAAAAATATACCATTTTGGACACAATCTCAAAATTCGACGAGACTAGTACGTGAAATATAGTAGGAACGTATAGAGATCGTTTAATTAAATCCAACTTTAATTAAATCAAATCAACTATTAGCACAACTTACTAAACTCCCCTAGCTTTGACACCTCGCCATCTCTCCCCTCCACATGTCAACATCTTCCTAGTTGCCCCTTCCTTGAGTAATAGCCTAACTTAAATAATCATTTTGTTTCATTTCTATTTTCATTTTCATTTTGTTTTTATTCCTTCTCTTCCTTTCTTCTTCTTCCTCCTCTCCTCTACTGGTCGCCTTCCCCAAGCCTACCACCACCAGCCCCGTACCAGCTTACGCAACAGCCCAGCGGCCTTTCATCCCTACGAGGCCCACCTAGCCAAAGGTCCTTCTTTTCTCACTTTAAAGCCTAAAACCCCTCATTTTATTCACTTTAAACTCCACCACAAGCCATCACACCCACCGCCACCATGGCAGTCCCATAGCAACCGAGCAACGCCTCCTACCCTTCCATGTGGGCCCCACTTCCTAAAGATCCCACTTTTGCTTCAAAAATCAGATTCTTATGCCTTTTAACCACTTTAGAACCTTAAATCTAAGCAAACACCACCACATTAACCACAACCGACCCCTACAATGCCTCCTTGCCACTCTAAGTTTCGGTCGTGGACCCTAAAACCGTAGTCGAGCCGTAAACCCCTCTCAAAGGCCCCTCCTCTTTGTTAAAGATCCCAACTTTCATCCATATATGCATGTTAAAAATATATATACATATTATATTTAATTCGTGGTGGAAATCAAACAGCAAACGTTGTATGTTGGAAAGCGAGTATGATTTAGAGTATCTAAAGAGCAAAAAGATCCTACCTTTGAAGTTTGGTGGAGTGGAGGAGAAACGATGTGCACACCTTGTTCGCATTTGGTTAACTTATGTAATTAGAGTGGTTAATTATGTTATGTTTTGTAATTATTAAGTGGTTAAACAATTTTGGGTTAAATGGTGTTACTGGTTAAGTTAGAAAGTTAATTACTTAGTGGTTTAATAATTAAAGTGGTTACATAAATGGTTATGAAGTTAAAACCATATATTAATGATTGTTTGTTTTGGATGATAATGTGGTTGTTGTAGATTCTTATAGTTGATTGGTGATTGTATAATTGTGGTTAAGCAGTTGATTGACCAAAATATAAGCATTAATAGGCTAAGGCTTATACGTTATGAATTATGCCATGATATGTGTATATACATACACCATGTACATGTGTGTGTATTGGAGACAATAGCGGACTCGGTTGGGTTTCCCCTTTCGATTATCCTGTCAAAACCATTCTTCAAATCCTTTTAGTTTCTTTCCATAATAAATTGATGGCTTCTAATCCAAATCCTGAAGTTAATAATATCTCTAATCTTACCTTTGAACTAGATTCAATAGATCTCGAGTTTGTGGAACCAGGGGAAAACCATGTTCTCTTTTCTGAAGAAATTTTAAATTCTTCTGTAGATTCTTGGCGGAATATGATTGCTCTACATCCAATTGATTTTAGGTTATCTATTATTAAACTGAAGGAATATATTTCAAAAGTACGAAGGCCAAGAGGTACTTTTTTGGTTCACATTACTTCAGATTTTCATTATACGGTTCAATTTGAGGAAGAAGTGGATTGTATTTCAGTGCTTAAGTCCTCGACTTATTCATATTTTGGGGGATTGCTAATGGTTCTCAAATGGTTTCCTAGGTATAATTTTGAGAATTTTGGCCCGAAAAATGTTCAGATCTAGGTAAAGTTGTTTAAATTGGAAATGGAAATGTGGTCAACTAAGGCATTTTCAAAGATTACAAGTTTTATAGGCACTCCTATTCGCATACATGAGAATGCTGCTAAGAAGAAAGTAACCAAATATGCTAGATTATTGGTTGGAATTAATTTGGAGTCTAATTTGCTCGATAAAATTCCTACAGTGATGCACAATGAGTCAAAAAAGGAAATAACTATGGAGCACGAATTTATTCCTTTTCGGTGTGATATTTGTAATAGATTTGGACATAGATCTTCGATACATAATTTTACCCAAACTCTAGCTTGGACTTCAAAAGAAACAGAAAATGTGGCAAGTTCCTCTGCAAGTGCTGTTCATACAAATGAAGATCATACTCAAATGAATTCTTTAAATGAAGGAAATAATAAAGAAGATGTGGATCTGGAATTTCTGAATGATCAACTTCCTCAAGATCTTCTACTAGATGATCTAAATATAGCTGCTGATAGCTTAATAGAGAATCCTACAAAGATTGACTTTTCTGATGTTTTAGCTTGTGTGACCAGAAATGAGGAATATCTTGCTCAGCTTAAAGATAAGTCTCAACAGCCAATTATTGCTCCTGCTAAAAAAAATTTAAGGAGCAACTCCTCTATTAAATGACACTAATGACTTGGAATGTATGAGGGATGAACCCATCAAAACGTATGCATGATGTGTTATCTCTTCTGACAAAACTCAAACCAACTTTAGTTTGTTTGGTTGAAAATAAATTAGTAGCGTTAATTTGCAAGTTTTTAGTAGAATGTTGCCAATAATTGGGATTATATGCCTAAAGTTGATTCTCGTTATTCTGGTCGAATTTTACTTTTATGGAATGCCGACATTTGGTCAATTGCAGAATTATATTCGTCCAATCAGCATATTACTGTTCAAGCACTAAATTCTGAGGGTTTATCAATAGTATTTTCTGTTGTATATGCGAGCAATAGCTAATTGGAAAGGCAAATTTTATGGTAGAAGAATATTCATGAATCAGAGCAGATTAATGGGGAATGGATACTAATAGGAGACTTCAATAATACAACTTCTCATTTAGATAAAAGTGAGGTCTTCCTGCACCATTTCAGCAAATCAGGGCTTTGAAATATTGTCTTGCTCAGTCAGGTTTGATAGAGATAAAAGCTAATGGATTTAATTTTACATGGAGAAGAAGGGGAATTGCGAGCAACATTGATAAATTTTTTGTTAACCGTGCAGGTCTTTAGAAATTTATTGATATGAAAGCTTTATCGGTTTCTCAACTTTCAAGTGATCATAATCCACTTATCTAGATCTTATAGTTCCAGAAGCTTCAAAAGGGTATCCATTTAGATATTCGAATGAGTGGTATATGAATCTAATAGAAGGACATGCTGACTGTATTTCTAGAGGTTTGCAAACTAATGGTTGGGGATTTGCGAGCTATAGTTTATACAGAAGCATCTGGCTTGTAAACAGGAACTAAGGAAATGGAATAAGAATAGGCAGAAGGATAATGAGTTATTGTTAGAAGCTGAAAAGTTGTTTAATGAAAGAGAGATGACGAGTGACTTAGAGCCTGAAAACATTTCTTTATATGAAAGTATGTTAGAAGCTAAACAAGCTTACTCAGTTCAGAAGCAGATTAGGTACATGAGTTATAAACAAAAAGCAAAGGTACCGTGGCTTCAAGATGGTGATACAAATTCAAGGTTCTTTCACTCAAAAATGTCATCGAGAAGACATGCAAATAATCTCAAAGCTTTAATTAATTCTGATAATGAACTGATTTACAAAACAGAAGAAATCACAGAGGAGGCTATCAAATATTTTAGTGATCTATTCAATGGCTCGATCAGCTCAAAGCTCCATTCTTTCTAATCAATTGCGGTGATTAATGAACACAGTAAACTGTTTTTACTTTAACATATTTCATTAGATAAAGCAAAAACAGCAGTAGACTCGGTCCCGATGGTTTTAATTCGAATTTTTTTTCAATTACATTGGGAAGTTATTAAACTGGATTTGCTGAGTGTTATGCAAGATATGTTTCTCTCTGCTAAGTTACCAAAGGGGTGCAATCATACATTTGTAACACTAACACCCAAAGTTGAAGGCCTACCGAGATCCCTCAATATCGTCCAATTTCCTGTTGTAATTTGTTCTACAAAATCTTTAGTAAAATTTTGTGCAATAGACTAAAATGGTTTTTGCTTTATTTAATCTCACCTAATCAATGTGCTTTTGTCCCCAATCGTCCCATAAGAGACAATATTCTTTTAGATCATGAATTATTGTGGGACTTCAAGAAACCAGGGGTGAATAAATTTTGTGTTAAGGTGGACTTACATAAGGCTTAAGATATGATAAATAGAAGATTTATCTGTCATTTAATGTTCAAAATGGGTTTTCCTGTGCATTTCATAAATGTTATATACGAACGCATTTCCACTCCAACTTTCTCAATATTAATTCAAGGAATCCCAAAAGGTTTAATTTCATCAAATAGAGGCCTTCGCCAAGGAGATCCATTATCACCTTATCTTTTCTCAATTGCCATGGAGTATTTTACTTTTAGCATGAATGAAATGACTTTATAGAATAAATTTCTGCCAGTCTATAAGTTTGATCCTGTAATCTCACATTTGATGTATGCTGACGATTTGATGATATCTGACCAAAGTGTGGTCTCATGTGCTGCCTCTTTGAACTGTATTTTTGAAAAGTTACAATAGCTTAGTTGGTTGAAAGTAAGTACTCTCAAATCAAAGCTATACTTTATCTCTTATGCACGTTATAAAAGTGAAGTAGCAGAATCATTAGGCTTTCAAGTAGATCAGCTGCCTGTTTGATACTTGGGTGTTCCTTTGCCTCAAATTATGTCCATTATAATGATTGTCAGTTGTTACTTCATAAAATTCAATCGAAAATATAGTAATGGGATGCCAAACCTTTAAGTTTTGCGGGTCAAGCTTAATTAATTCAGTCCGTTATAACTCCAATGGTTTTATACTGGCTCTTTGTTTGTCTATTGTCGGAGCATGTAATTCATAAATTACATATGTTGTGTGCCGATTTTTTCTTTGGGGGGGGGGGTTCTTCTCACAAATTTAAATGGGATAAATTATGCTTTCCAAAAGTAGAAGGAGGGACAGGGATGAAATTGTTTTCAGAGTTAAAGAAGGCGGCCTGCATAAAATTAATGTGGAAATTCTTATCGATTCCATCGTTTTGGAGCTTTTGGATGAAAGTTAAATACTATTGAGGTAAGCAATTCTGGAATATGTTGATAGATAATAATTTTTCTAGTACATGGAAATTAATTCTTAGATTACACTCGACTGGTAATCAATTTTTTCATAAGATAATTACCACTGGAACCTCTACTTCTTTATGGTATGAGCCGTGGATTAATGGGAAGTGCCTTTAGATTTGATAGGAATTTCTAGATTCAATACTTTTGGTAGAAAAAAAGAGTGTTTGTATTTGATTATAGAGAATGGAAAGTTGGATGGAGGTAAACATGCAGCTACTCGTGAAATATAACATCTTATTAATTCAGTTGAAATCAGGTAGAGTTTGCAGGATGATTTTTATGAATGGTTCGAAGTGGGTGATTTTACCTTTCATGAAGCCTGGCAGAAAATCAGACAGAAATAAAGTGGAATGGACTGCTTTAAAGTTATATGGCATTCAAAAAATGCAAGGCGAATGTCGTTTATTTCTTATTTGGCGGTAATTTATAGATTGTATAGAAGAACATGTTAATGAGGTTTGGATTAATTGAAAAAAGCGGTTGTGTACTTTGTGAAAGACATGAGGAAATAGAGAGTCGTCACTTTTTTAATGTGAGTATTCATGTTATTTATGGCCATTTGTTTCTTTAAAACTTGGATTACCAGTTTTTGGTTCTTTGGAGTATGAAGCAAGAAAATTTATGCATATTTTTAAAGAGAAGGATCAGCCTTTCAATTTAGCCTGTGCAGCTTTCACAACCATAGTTTATCAGATTTGGCAAGAAAGGAATACGAGAATTTTCAATAGTCGAACCATCATGAAGGAGCTTCGGTTGAAAATGATCGAGAAGGAAGTGCATTATTTGGTTAAAGATAATGGTAGTGAAGTTTCAAGATCTCATGAGAAGATAGAGTTGTTAAGACGATGGGTTATAGAGCTGTTAGATTCAGGTTAATTGTATTGTATATTTTACTTTCTTTTTCCGTTTTTAGTTGTACTGAATGGCTGTATCATGAGTAGCTTGAATTTTTGGTGGTTGTTATGTTAATATATGGTGTTTATATGTACTCTTTTTCCTTATGTGGTATCCATTTAGGTTAGGGGGGACATAATGTTTTGATGAGGCATATAAACAAGTATATCATTGGTTTTAGTAATAAATTGAACCAATTTCAAAAAAAAATGTGTGTGTGTGTATGAATGGATGTTATAAATTATGGAAAATGTTATTTTAATAGTTAATAATGATTATGTATTCACTACACACGAATATGTGGAAGATATGGGAATTGGTTAAGTCTCACTTCATTTCGATGACTTAATTTAATATTATATTCAATTAAATAAAAGGAGAAAAAAACAATTTCGAATTTTTAAGCCGAAAGGGTTTGGAAAAGTAATTAGAGTAATTACAAATAACTTTCGTAAAGGAGGAAAATTATTTCAAGTAATTATGGCATGTTCAAATTTAATAACCAATTGTGAATAGTAACTTCAAAAAGTGAAGTTTGGTTTGGATATATAGAAAGTATTTTAACTTAATTTTATTATTCAACTATCTTACTTTATTTTTAATGGATATCAGGAAAGTTTGAGTTAAAAAGGATAATTTTTGAAAAATAATATTAGTTTAGTAATAAAATAATATTATAATATTCATTCAATATGAATATTGAAATTTGAAGTTAAATTTTGAAAAGTTGTTTTCAAACAAGTTTAAATATGTTTCATAATCTTTTTTATTAAGGTAAAAAATTTCTAATTAAAATAATTTGGATTTGATCGAAAGAATCCTCAGATATTAAATATTGAGTTCTGTTACTTGGATGGGTACTATATGAGAAATTTGGAAGATATTTATATCACTATTCCACTTATTGTATTTGTTAGGTATGAGAATTTATGTTGAATATAAATTGATAAATTATTTTTAAATCTTATATTTAATTTCAAATTGGTTTTAGGATTTAAAATTTATTTTTGCATGACCTTTTGTGGACCGTTCGATGTCGAGTTGGGTATTAATCTAAGTGTCAATCTAATGTTGGTTTAGGCCTTGGGGTTTTCACTTAGGGAATATTGAATTGGATTAGGATGATTAATGTTAATGATTGCTACTATTTTATTTGGGTTTGTTGTGAATGGTGTTTTAAATGACACTTTTCTTTAATCCAAGCTTGAGTATGATTTGTAATCTATAATTAGATTAAGATCTTTAAAAAAGATAAATGCTTAATGATCTTATTTTGGAAATAAAAAGGAAACGGATAACTAATGAATCTTAATTAAAGATTTTAACTATCTTTGATTTAAAAAGACATATTTTGAAGAAGGATTTACGAAATGAACGATTTCCATAATAAAGTTTTAATTAACTGATGGAAATGGATAAGAGACTTAGTGAATCCTGTATTTCCATATAGTTTTTAAATAGCGACTGTTTTTTTTTTTGGAAAGACCGGGATTAGACTTAGGCCCAAAGACCATTCCAAATAAGAATATGACGTAATGAAAGGTATTAAAGATGGTGTTGAAAACCGGCATCTTCACATCGAAAGGATTGGCCTTCTTATTTTCTCTTCACTGGGTTGCTTTATGGTTAGATACATAATGTCAGACATATCTAGTGAATTTCCAGATTGCAAGGACCTCTCTCTTTTAGTGGATGAGGAATAAGGTGTCTTCAGTTTCGTTCAGATCCAAAACAGACTTGTATGGATGTGCGTTTGACGTTGTATTTTGTAGTGTGTGATCGATCTTTACTAAACATATTTATGTTGGTGGTTGAGAGGTTATCTCAGCTTAACACCCCTCTTTGGGACGTACGAGCTCAAAGGTTATATGGTTAGTGGTTATAAATTATATGTTATGAAATGATAGTATGGCATACTAAGTAATGTGCTAAAATGATCAAAGCATAGCTTAGTGAAGCGCAGCCTTTTGTTATGAGACTTCGACATGCCTCATACCCTGCTAAATGACCAAAACATGAAAGATGCAGCAAGGTCATCTCCTTCTAGATAGAAAAGCGTACCATGGTATGGAGCCCAGGTATTACTTTGGTGGTGACTTCAACTTTTTTTGTGGTTGTTGATGTTGTGGGCGCCTTGTTTACAAGTTGATAACGACCGGGAGATGATATACTTAAGTGAAACCAGGGAAAGATATCTCGGCCTTGTGTTGGCATAAAACTTGTGTGATTCTCATGGCATCCCTCTAGAGGTGTCCGAATTCTATAAGGAAGTTCCTTAGCCCCATCATTTGTT
This sequence comes from Allium sativum, assembly GCA_030737875.1. Taxonomy (NCBI): domain Eukaryota; kingdom Viridiplantae; phylum Streptophyta; class Magnoliopsida; order Asparagales; family Amaryllidaceae; genus Allium; species Allium sativum. The sequence continues at coordinate 667,997,462 of CM060909.1, read as the reverse complement.
GGAAATCCATTCTCCACTACTTGTTTGTACAACTTTAGTTATAAATATATATGCCGACATAATGTTACGGGACATTACACCTTCTAGGATTGATACATTTATTACTGAAAGTGATTTCCACATTTAGACACTAAAAATAATATCAAATGATTTTCGCGTATCAAGCATGTTTGGCTATCATAAGGAGAAACCTTTACCATGTCTATGTTTGCATTGCGTGTGTGCCAATAGACCCTATGGTAGCTTCATTTTCAAAAAGCATTGCAAGTTTTTATGCACCAATATTCATATGGGGTAAACCTATTCTACGTTATGCGGCTTGGTCCTATGAATTACTTAAATTTTAAAGATAAAAACTGTTTTGTCGCTAATACCAGTCTCATGACTGACTCGGAGTTTATTGTTTTCCCCTAAACTCTGGGAGCCCATAATTTTCCATACGGCTGGTCTGGTAGTTAAGGTTTTGTAGATTTAGTCTTGAATTCATTTTAGAGTAAGATTATGGATTATGGGTGGAGCTATACTCTGGATCATTTCTTAGTATTCCGCTGGGAGTTGTACATTTTCCGTTGTGTATGTATTTTCTGTTGTACAATTATATTTGATGTGCTCTAATACATTTTGTACTCTGATGTAATATTGGGATGATATTAATGAAAAAATATATTCTTTTGTTCAGTTCTTATGTGTTATTACCCCTAACAAATCTAACGACGTGGACTGCAACGTTTGAATCTTCAGCATTTGAATACTTGAATGTGTCAAGTGTCGATATTCATATATCAAAATTACAGGTCGTTAGTTAAAGTTTTGAGGATTTTTATAGTTTGGATCAAACTTTTGTGGTTTATAGTTGATTCAAAGGGTAGGAATTTTCGGGTCTTTACAAGTCCACTCCCCCTCACCTGTTTGTAAATGTTTTTATATCTTTCCTACCACTTTATTTATATATTCCGACTCCTAACCCTTGAGAAAAATTTAACACCTTGATCATTGTTAACCATTGCAGTTCTTTCCTTCATCGACATTGGCCCGGTGCTACAACCTAATGACCAAAATATGCTTACCACAAACAAATTTAGGTTGGTTTTACACTATCAATCATTGTTTTGATCTGGTTGTTGGGATTCACTGGTTAACGAGGTGGGGTGATCGACTGAGAAGGCAGTCATGGAAGGGAGTCCATCGCTGGAGGATAGACCGCCATGATTTGTGAAGTCTGAAGGAACTGTAAGACGGAGTGGGGCGACGAAGATAGGAATTGGTCGAAATGCATGGGTATGAGGAGAGAAAAAGGGAGGAGGAGAACGAATTTGAAGTTTTAAATCCGTAACTTATAGAGGCGAGGGACCGGTATAGCGGAAGAGAGAAAATGAAAGGATATGGAGCTGAAAATTTCGAATTTGAGTGGGGGGAGAAATTCGGATCTGGTGAAGATGAAGAATTTGAATCCGATGAGTTTATGTAATTTTGTTTTGGATCTGACTGGATTTTTACAAAATGCGACAATCAACTCGTTATATATATTGTAACGACCCGTATTTTTCAGTGATATAATAACTAATTTATTTAATTATTTAAATAGTAATTTATAGATTTTAATGGTTTAAATTAAATAATGGTGAATATTTAATTAATATAATAATTAAATAATATATTTAATTCTGAATTAATCAGAATTATTGAATTGGCAATATAATGTGAACCGGGCAATTCAAATTATATAATTCAGTTTTAAATTGAATTACGATAACGAATATATTTAAATAACGGCAGTTTGAACGTATAATTATATAATAATTATAATCGAGCTCGAAATGGTGCGGCAATTCATAATTTGGTGATTCGAACTTAGAACGAATGTACAGAAGCCGTTTTAAATCGGTTTTCTGTGAAATAAGAAAAGTTAGGAGCTGGTGAAGTATATTTTTCTGATGGAAGACAAAAATTAGGATTTCGCCGTGTAGATTATGAGTTGTATCCAAATCAAATTTTAAAATAGTCACTATAGAATCGTTTATCGTCCGAAACGATTTATTTGATATAACTAGATACCGGTTTCGAATTTAGACAAGATTCTTTTGAGACGTAGTGAGAATTTAATTTTTAGAATTTTATTGTAATTTTTAATTAATTAAATAAACAACTTTTTATTTGGAGTATTTTGCACCCTGTAATCAACATTTTGAGGTTTCACAAAATGAGTTAATCTACTAATATTATTATATATTTGGGATCGTGGGACATTGCTCGTCTCACTGATATTTTTATCTCTGTCGATAGTAGTACGTAATTGAACGAAGTTTTACATAATGGTGCACCTTAAATAAAACATTCCTCATTCATTTCCTTAAGACAAATATTAAGGCCAAAAATAAGCCACGCCTTCATCTCTTCTCAGACGCCTCTCCTCTTCATCAAAACGTGGCCCTTCCTTCTTCACAAATATCTAAAACTTAGGTCCTATAAGTAACCACCTTATTTCCTTATAACTAATGACAAAGTTGTTTTCTGTAAATCAAAGAAAGTAGCCGCCGTTCCTTTCATTCATCCTCAACCAAAATGAGAGCAAAATAAATCAAAGGAAATTCATATAAAATCCAATAAAAGAAAAAGTAGGCATCTTTGAATTCTCGTACGGTATCTGTTCCGATTCGTAATCATCCAGACTTGTTCGATCTTGTTTTGGGCGATGTTTGTTTTGGTTTGCGAACTAAGGCGTCGACGTTGATGATGTAGAAGAAATCGGGGATTTAATTGAGCGCATAGCCGATCTCGGGTGGATACATGTTTTGGTTGTTCAGGGTAATGTTCACTAGAGCGGGTTCTGTTTCCGAAGAAAATGGTGTTGGAGGACGGACGTGATGCTGAAGAGTTTTTGGAGGATAGATGGTTTCAGATCTAAAATTGATGAAGCAGTGCGTGAATATGGGAAGAAAGAGCTGCAGTTTGTAATGTTGGAGAGGAAGTTGGGTTTACTGGTGTAACAACCCGAAAATGCGAGCCAATTTAAAATTTTATTTTGGCAATTTTGATGAATTTTGAGTATTTAAAATGAATTATTTTAAATAATATCAACGAAAAATTTATTTTGAATGGATTCGAACATATATATTTATATAGATTGTCGTTAGAATATAAATTTAATTTATATATATAAAAGGAATTGAAAATGGCGAGGTAGATCGATAATTCGATTTCAAGATTCAAATGAATGTACCGGGTGCAAAATGAACCAGATTTTAGTGAAACCAAAAATATTAGAATCTAATTGATAATATCTTTCCAACGAATCCGCGAGATCAAAATTTCATAGCAGGAATCAAAAGATATGTCCAGTTGAAAATTCAGGATAGTCGCTATGGAATTTCGGCCCTCGAAAATAGCCATTTTGCAAACGACCTCGGATTTCGACGAAACCACTTTTGTTGGATCCGCGATGTCAAGTTATTGCTAGATTCCAATTTTCATAATTTTTCGATTCAATATGTGAGCGTGGCAAAGGAAAACGCGTTTGACCAGTTTCAGTTGATTTTAATCGACTGGAAAATGGCCATTTTTCAAATGGTCTCAAAATTTGACGAAACTAGTTTTGTTATGACCATATCGTCAATACGAAGCTAGGAAATATTTTTCGGGAATTTTTCGAGTTAGTATGTGACCCCGGTAAATTGAAATGCGCGTTCAAATTTAATATATAGAGTTATATTTTGATTTTGACGAAAACTTATCGAAACAGTCGAATCAGCCTGCGATACATATCCCATTGTGTTCGGAATGGGGGTAATTAGCTATGGACGACAGGCGGTGGGTCTCGTTTTGAGCCCGAATGAAAAAGTTGCTTTTTGAAATTAAAATAAAATAAAATATAAATTATTATATAAAAACTTTGCCTCCCCTCTTTCTCTTCCATTCAGATTGATCCCAAAAAAAAAAATGAAGGACGGAGCCTTCCATCAAACCGCCACATTCCATCGTGGGCCCCTGGCCTGGCGCGCCGCCGTAGTGCGGTACCCCGGCACCCCCTTCTCTCTCTCCTCCATTCCCTCTCCTTCTTCCCCTTTCTACTGTAAACCGCGCCCCCTGGAAGAACCCACTGCCATCGAAGCATCGTTGAACCCCCTCGCGCCTCTCCCTTCCGCCTAGCTCCGACCAGCAGCTCCTCTTTCCCCCTTTTAACCCCGCTCCGATCTCCAATCCCCATCCCGAACCCGTTGAACCCCATCGACACCCCCAAGGTCGAAGCCCCATTCGAACGCGCTGAAACGACCCGAACTTCCCCGGTCTCCGAAGAGAAGAGAAAGAACGAATTGTTTTGAGAACACGACAAAATAGAACGCAGACGGTAGAACATTTCATTGTATATTACAACAATGTATCAGATTACAAGAATATACAGAGTATAAATGAATCAATATTACACAGAAATATCAGAGATTACAATACATTACATAGCAGCGGAAAATAATACAATACACAACTGAAGGTGATATACGGATACAAAGCTTTCCGGATATCGTTCCAGCTGTAAAACAGGATCCTGTGAATATAAATCTGCAAAACCAAAACTACTAGCTGCCCATGTCAAAATAGGGGCACCCAGAGTTTAGGTTAAAACAATAAACTCCAGGCCAGTCATGGGACTGGTGTGAGAACTAAAACAGTTAATAATCTTTATTTTAAAGTTAGGTGAATCAAGGGACCACACCGTATAACACGGAACGGGTTTCCTCCCAAGAATACCAGTGCATAAAACAAACAGCGCAATGCTAAATAAAGAAAAATGAAGCTATTATAAGACCCAGTTCCCATCACACAATGCAATGCAAGCCGGAGGATAGGGTTTTTACCTTATAATAGCCAAGAATGCTTGATACGTTTAAAACAAATCATTTGATACTATTATAAGTGCATAGTGTATAAAACAACTTCAAATCATAAGTATCAATCATAGGCGACATGAGCGTCCCATGCCACTATGTCACCATACTAGGCTCTACAAATAAAACCGCAAATGTCACGTATTTGGAAATTGGATTTCCATCTATGAACCGAGGCTAGGGATCGTCCTCACCGTCTTCGAGACTCTCGAGCCCGAGCCTCAGGGTCAGAGCGCATCGACCCTTGGATCATCAGGTCCGGTCCACCGATGTGGATTAAAATGCCTGAACACTGCGTTTCCTCGCCCTATGGGGAGTAAATGAGCCAACGAATGACTCCATCGAATCCGGATCGTCCGATCTAAACGAGGCGCCTCGCAACAACAACAACCACATAAGTCAAACTCGTCAGGGCGTGTAAAACCACTGACGCCACTTCTAACTAGAAAGAAACGCATGTCCTCCCTGAGGTCCTTCTTCCGTTTTTGGTTCATACCGGGTGTGAAGCTCGCGAATCAACGTTACACAAAGCTACGCCACACAGGCCATGCTTTGATCATCAACCACAAGACTTTGCTTTTCAACAAAAGCCTTGATCATTCGCCACTTAGGCATGCTACACAGGCAATTCACTCCAAGCGTTTGATATCCATCAATATATAACCCCTGAGCTCGTACGTCTTTGAGAAGGGCGTTAAGCAAGAGAATAAATTCTCCGCCGCCAAATAGATATATATTTAATAGAAATCAATCACACAGACTAAATTCTAATGTCAGACACACAGTCCATTTACAAGTTCGTTCTGGGTCTGAACGAAACCGGAGGCACCTAGTACCCCGCATATCCATCGATCTCCAAGTACGTCTGGACGATCACTAATTGTTTCCATCTTTTTGGGTGTACAGCCCAATCAAGATCATCAGTAATTACCCAAACGACGTGAAGACCTCTGGTCTTCAACGACCGTCTTCATCTTCGACACCACGTCGAATCAGTTATTCAGAATGGGATAAACCCGGTCTTTCTGAACAACTCGCGTATATATATAATAAACACGTGTTACACAAACACAACATACGCCTCATTCCAATTCAGAATATTCTTTTATTCAAATATTCTTATATTTTGGGAAAGGTTCCCATTAATTTTATCAAAGATAAATTCTTTAAATTTATTATTTAATCTTCTTTGAATATCAATTCAAACTAGTCGGCATTAGCGAACCACACCGAAGTAATCATTTATTTTAATTTCCCAATCCCAACCTATTCATCCCATGAAGTAAAACTGGTCATACTTCATATCTAACACCACGGTGTTATCGGTAAATTCAACTACCATTTCACGTTTAAATCAAATTAAAGATTTAACTATCGCCTGGAGCAAAACTGATGACACTCCATTCTCGATCTTTTCAATCTAATTAAAGATTCATTAAAGCTCCACTTAGTTTTAATCTTTAACTGGGTTAAAGAATCAGTGTCATTTAAAACACGGTTCACGATAAACCCAAAATCACTTTCCATCAATTATCGGGTTAAAGAACAAGTGTTATTTAAAACACTGTTCACGATAAACTCAAAAATCAATATAAATTCCATTCCAATTAAATATCATTTAATTGGTACACTTCATTAAATCTAAATAAAAAGATTTAATCTTTTCTCAACTGGGCTTAAGAACAGTGTTAATGAAAACACCATTCACGACAAACCCAAATCACATTTGATATTAAATACAAGGCTCTGAATAGAAAATATATCGGCTTATATTCAGTATTAAATTCTACGACCAACAAATATCGTATTGGAAATAACGATATAAATATATCTTTCAAATTTCCATAACAATGTCTGTATAATCACGAAATCCAACATCGAAATAATCCAAAGACTATTTCGATTCAAATCCATTCCAATTCAATTATTGGAAATCCTGGTTACTTTTAAAACCCTTTCAAATCCCCTTTATTTAATTTAAAAATAAATAAATTACTATTCTAGTTCAAAACTAGTTCATTTCGATAAAAATCTATTTTTATCTTTTCAAATATGGAGTTTTTCATCCCAATTCTTCACGAATCATTTCTTAGGATTTTACACAAATTATTACTATTTTTAATAATTTTATCAAGGCCCGTACAGTCGATTTCCATCAACGGCCATCGAACTGCACTTACAGCGACCTTTTTCAATTTTTATTTGGACATAATTCCAAATCCAACCGTTAGATTTCAAATTTCAAATATTCGGTAGAAAGCTCTTTTCGATACGAACCCAACGGTTCCGGTTTTAGGAGAATCCGACGGTCGGATCTCCCGCAATATCCGTTCGAAGTCAATGGTCGAAATTCGCGAACTGCCGCGGCGCGGCGCGTTCTATTCAGGCCATTATATTATATATATATATATATATATATATATATAATATTCTTCGTCGATTTCAATTCAAAACGTGCTTTATAAATCGTTTTAAATTCATTTTCAAAACAATTTCAACTTCTTTTCAAATTCAAATCAAAACTGAATTTTTTCCTTATAAATTCGATTTAAATTCATTTCAAATTGATTTCAATTCAAATTGATTTCTAATTCAATTTCAGTTCGTTTTCAATTCAATTCAATTTCAATTCGAATTAATTTCTTTTCGATCTAAATTCGAATTCATTTCTATTCAGTTTCAGTTCGAATTTCAATTCTTTTCAAAATATCAGATTTTGAAATCACTTTCGATATTCATTATAAAATGAATAAAATCGATATAAATATCGTTCTCGTCAAAATGGCGTCAATCTAATCAACACGGCTTCATATATTTCTATTTTCAAATATTCTATTTCAAATATTTCTTTTTCAAATATTCTATTTCAAATATTCTATTTCAAATATTTCTTTTTCCACTATTTCAAAACTGGAATGAGGCCCAATCAATTACCATATAATGTTAATTATATGGATTTTCTACAACACATGTATACAAAAACAACGATGAATAATCAACCATCATCCAAAGTGCATTCTACACTGTATAAGCATCAAATATAAATATTCAACGCTTATAGCAGTTATTGGGATTAGTGTACGTCAAATTTCATCCCAATACCCGTGTGGGGTTTCAAACAATCAAACACAGATTTTATTTGTGTAGTTGGGCGATGTGTAAAATTTATCGTCCCAATCAATATCAGTCAAATGTGTGTATATAAAAAAATCGTCCGATCTGTTTATTTTTATTTCATTTCATATACACGTTAAAAATTCTATTTTTAACTATAAAATATTTTAAACTATATAAATATTTTATTTCATTTCATTTCCCATCACACAATCAACTACACATCAAAATCAAACAAACAAGCATACAAGCCGTCCATGGTCTGTGGACGACGGGTGTCGGGTGCTACTAAACACCGTCTGCATCCTAGTATATATTTCAACTAGAAAATCAAATTAAAAGGTGAGAAGTTCTCACCGATAGCTAATCCAAACTCCACGCCTCTTCATATGTAGGAAATCTTCACCATCTGACACTTTCGTTGCCCGAATTCACTACATATATAAAAATCGAATTTTTACTTCGTTATTCAATATATAAAAATCGAATTTTTACTTCGCTATTCAATATATATAAATCGAATTTTTACTTTGATATTCAATATATAAAAATCGAATTTTTACTTTGCTATTCAATATATAAAAATCGAATTTTTACTTTGCTATTCAATATATAAAAATCGAATTTTTACTTTGCTATTCAATATATAAAAATCAAATTTTTACTTCGTTATTCAATATATGAAAATTGAATTTTTACTTTGCTATTCAATATATAAAAATTGAATTTTGACTTTGCTATTCAATATATAAAAATCGATTTTTTACTTTGCTATTCAATATATAAAAATCGAATTTTTTACTTTGCTATTCAATATATAAAATCGAATTTTTTACTTTGCTATTCAATATATAAAAATCGAATTTTTACTTTGCTCTTCAATATATAAAAATCGAATTTTTACTTTGCTGTTCAATATATAAAAATCAAAATTTTACTTTGCTATTCAATCTATAAAAATCGAATTTTTACTTTGCTATTTAATCTATAAAAAATTGCATTTTTTACTTTGCTATTCAATATATAAAAATCGCATTTTTACTTTCTATTCAATATATAAAAATCGAATTTTTTACTTTGCTATTCAATATATAAAAATCGAATTTTTACTTACTATACTATATACAAATTATATTTTTATTCACTACACTATATAAAAATTATATTTTTATTCACTAATTTATAAAATTTAAAACCTGATTTTTAAAACCATGTATTAAATTAAATAAAAACAGTAAAATAAACTTACTGTGGTTCGACTGAGGGAGGGGGGTTTCATTGCGGGGAGGACTGTCGGGGGAGGGGCTTGAGGCGGCGCCACCTTGGTCGGAGCAGCGCTGGGGTGGTCTTCAGATCGAAGGGAGAGAGGAAGGGGGTCTTCGGGGTTCGATTTGAAGGGGGGGTGCAGAACGGGGTTTGGGTTCTGGCGGTCTTCGAACAGAGGAGGGGAGGGTCAGGCGATCGCGGCGATCTTGGGGAGGGCGGCGGTCGGCTAGCGCGGTGGTGCGACAGTGGGGGGGCGACGGTCGGCTTAGGGCTACATTGTTTTTTTTCTTTTAATCTCGATCTGGTTTGACTGAGTGAAAGGGGGGCCTGAGGGTATAGGAGAGAGGGAGGGAGAATTTATTTATTTATTTTATAATCCTTAAAGTAACTTTAAATTTCGATCTCAAAACGAGACCCACCGCCTGTCGTCCATAGCTAATTACCCCCATTTCGAACACAATGGGATATGTATCGTAAGCTGATTCGATCGTTTCGATCAGTTTTCGTCCAAATCAACATATAACTCTATATATTGAATTTGAACGCGCATTTCAATTTACCGAGGCCACATACTAACTAGAAAAATTCCAGAAAAATATTTTCTAGTTTTGTATTGACGATACGGTCCTAACAAAACTAATTTCGCTGAATTCTGAGATCGTTTGAAAAATGGCCATTTTCCAGTCGATTAAAATCAACTGAAACTGGTCAAACGCGTTTTCCTTTGCCACGCTCACATATTGATTCGAAAAATTACGAAATTTGAAACCTAGCAATAATTTGACATCGCAGACCCAACAAAAGTGGTTTCGTCGAAATCCGAGGTCGTTTGCAAAATCGCCATTTTTAAGGGCCGAAATTCCATAGCGACTATTTATAATTTTCAACTGGACGTAACTTTTGATTCCCGCTATGAAATTTCGATTTCTCGGATTCGTTGGAAAGATATTCTCAATTAGATTCTAATATTTTTGGTTTCACTAAAATCCGATTTATTTTGAATCCTGTACATTCATTTGAAGTTTGAAATCGAATTATCGAACTACCTCGCCATTTTCAATTCCTTTTATATTTATAAATAAATATTTATATTCCAACGACGATCTATATAATATATACGTTCGAATTATATTCAAAATAAATTTCTCGTCGAAATTATTTAAAATAATTCATTTTAAATAATAAAAATTCGCTAAAATTGCCAAAATAAAAAATTTAAACTGGCCCAGATTTCCGGGTTATTACAATCTCCCCCACTTAAAACTTTTCGTCCCCGAAAAGGAACGAAGCCGAAAGTTGTTTAACAATTCAACTCAACTTCCATTATTTTGATTACGGCTTAAGTTCTTCAACTTTTCGGTTTCTAAGAACTTTTCAAAAATTTCAAAAATTTGGCTAACACCCTAAATTTTCAAAAAAAATCGCCATAACCTCCCCGAAATTGCCATATAGGCCCTCTGATCTCAAAAAGAAAAAGAAAAAGCCAAGCGGCTAGCCAATCGGCTCATAAAATCATCATTACCCAAACAAAACAGTAAATTTTGATAAATATGTACCTATTTGTCGGGCAAACAATTTTATTCTTCTGCTCTAGCCTCTTTGCTATGACCTGTTCAATGTAAGTACATGTATATGCAAGCAAATGCGATAAATTTTCAATACAATTCATTATTTGATTCAATTCGGCTAAATGGTACAAATTTTGTTAATCAACCGAACAACACAAACATCAATCAATTAGTTGATTAGCTTTTCAAGTTCATAATTTTGATACATAGTCAAAAAATCAGATTTTTGATGCCAAATCACATCAATAAGCCCTATCTAATTTTGGTTCTCACACCAGTCAATTGGAAATTTATAGAAATCTCACTTTCGAAACTCGAAAATAAATACTGGCGATGGTGCCCCATCACCAGAATTATCCCCGGGCACTAGAGTATGATTATATAACTATCCAATACATTAAAACTTCGAATACACGTTTGCAAGACGCATATGCAAAATCTTTATATATTGGATTGTCCAAATTCATATAAATAAATAATCAAATACGAATAATTGATTTAAATTTTCAAAACAAAATTTGTTTTCATTTTTAAAAAAAAATATACTCTTCACACTCGTTCTAGGATACTACTGATCCCATCTCTAACGAGCCATTCTAATTGGATATTACTAATCCAATATCTGATGAATTCTTTCGTTTGGTTCTAATGTGTCTTGTTCACTAGCTTTGTAAACCAAAGCTCTGATACCAAGATGAAACGACCCGAACTTCCCCGGTCTCCGAAGAGAAGAGAAAGAACGAATTGTTTTGAGAACACGACAAAATAGAACGCAGACGGTAGAACATTTCATTGTATATTACAACAATGCATCATATTACAAGAATATACAGAGTATAAACGAATCAATATTACACAGAAATAACAGAGATTACAATACATTACATAGCAGCGGAAAATAATACAATACACAACTGAAGGTGATATACGGATACAAAGCTTTCCGGATATCGTTCCAGCTGTAAACCAGGATCCTGTGAATATAAATCTGCAAAACCAAAACTACTAGCTTCCCGTGTCAAAAGAGGGCACCCAGAGTTTAGGTTAAAACAATAAACTCCAGGTCAGTCATGGGACTGGTGTGAGAACTAAAACAGTTAATAATCTTTATTTTAAAGTTAGGTGAATCAAGGGACCACGCCGTATAACACGGAATGGGTTTCCTCCCAAGAATACCCGTGCATAAAACAAACAGCGCAATGCTAAATAAAGAAAAATGAAGTTATTATAAGACTGTAAAGACCCGCAACTTCCCCGTAAAGGAAAGCGCCGGATAGTTCGAGAACAAACCACAACAGAACACAAACAGAAGAACATTTCATTGTATATTACAACAATGCATCAGATTACAAGAATATACAGAGTATAAATGAATATTACACAGAAATATCAGAGATTTAAATTACATTTAAATACATAGCAGCGGAAAATAATACAATACACAACTAGAAGAGATATACGGATACAAAGCTTTCCGGATATCGTTCCAGCTATAAACCAGGATCCTGTGAATATAAATCTGCAAAACCAAAACTACTAGCTGCCCGTGTCAAAATAAGGGCACCCAGAGTTTAGGTTAAAACAATAAACTCCAGGTCAGTCATGGGACTGGTGTGAGAACTAAAACAGTTATTTATCTTTATTTTTAAAGTTAGGTAAATCAAGGGACCACGCCGTATAACACGGAACGGGTTTCCTCCCAAGAATACCAGTGCATAAAACAACAGCGCAATGCTAAATAAAGAAGAATGAAGCTGTTATAAGACCCAGGTCCCATCACACAATGCAACGCAGCCGAGGATAGGGTTTTCCCTTATAACAGCCAAAGAATGCTTGATACGTTTAAAACAAATCGTTTGATACTATTATAAGTGCATAGTGTATAAACAACTTCAAATCATAAGTATCAATCATAGGCGGCATGAATGCCCCATCCCACTATGTCACCATACTAGGTTCTACAATTAAAACCGCAAATGTCACGTATTTGGAAATTGGATTTCCGTCTATGAACCGAGGCAAAAGATAGTCCTCAACCGATTCGAGACAATCTAGCCTACCATGTCTCAGGAACAGAGCTCGAGTGTCCCTTGGATCCTCAGGGCCAGTCCACCGATGTGGATTAAACTTAAACCCTGAACATGCGTCTCCCCACCCTATGGGGTGCAAGTCTGGTCCGTCTGCCGACCAGAATGCATCGGCCGAAACCGATATAACCGAGGCGCCTCGCAACAGCAACAACCACATAAGTCAAACTCGTCAGGGCGTGTAAAACCACTGACGCCACTTCTAGCTAGAAAGAAACGCATGCCCTCCCTGACGTCCTCTCCCGTTTTTGGTTCACAACCGGGGTGCGAGGCTCGCGAATTCACGTTACACAAAGCTGTGCCACACAGGCTGTGCTTTGATCATCACCACGAGACTTTGCTTTTCAACAGAAGCCTCGATCAATTGCCACTCAGGCATGCCACACAGGCAATTCACTCCATGCGTTTGATATCCATCAATATATAACCCCTGAGCTCGTACGTCTCAGAGAAGGGCGTTAAGCAGGAGAATAAATTCTCCGCCGCCAAACAGATATATATTTAATAGAGATCAATCACACAGACTAAAATCCAATGTCAGACACACAGTCCATTTACAAGTCCGTTCTGGGTCTGAACGAAACCGGAGGCACCTAGTACCTCGCATATCCATCGATCTCCAAGTACGTTTGGACGATCACAAACTGTTTCCATCTTCTTGGGTGTACAGCCCAATCAAGATCATCAGTAATCACCCAAACGACGTGAAGACTTCCGGTCTTCGACCACCGTCTTCATCTTCGACACCTCGTCGAATCAGTTATTCAGAATGGGATAAACCCGGTCTTTCTGAATAACTCGCGTATATATTATAAAAGTGTTACACAAACACAACATACGCCTCATTCCACTCCAGAATATTCTTTTATTCAAATATTCCCATTAATTTTATCCAAGATAAATTCTTTAAATTTATTCTTTAATCTCCTTTGAATATCAATTCAAACTAGTCGGGATTAGCGAACCACACCGAAGTAATCATTTATTTTATTTCCCAATCCCAACCTATTCATCCCATGAAGTAAAACTGGTAGTACTTCATATCTAACACCACAGTGTTATCGGTAATTCAATTACCATTTCACGTTCAAATCTAATTAAAGATTTAACTATCGCCTGGAGTAAAACTGGTGATACTCCATTCTCGATCTTTTCAATCTATTTAAAGATTCATTAAAACTCCACTTAGTTTTAATCTTTAACTGGGTTAAAGAATCAGTGTCATCTAAAACACGGTTCACGATAAACCCAAAATCACCTTCCATTAATTATCGGGTTAAAGAACGAGTGTTAATTAAAACACTGTTCACGATAAACCCAAAAATCAATACCAATTCAATTCCAATTAAATATCATTTAATTAGTACACTTCATTAAATCTAACTAAAAAGATTTAATCTTTTCTCAACTGGGTTCAAGAACAGTGTTAGTGAAGACACCATTCACGACAAACCCAAATCACATTCGATATTCAATACAAGGCTCTGAATAGAAAATATATCGGCTTATATTCAATATCGAATTCTACGACTAACAAATGTCGTATTGGAAATAACGATATAAATATATATCTTTCAAATTTCCATAGCAACCCCTGTATAATCACGAATTTCAACATCGAAATATTCCGAAGACAATTTCGATTCAAATCCACTCCAATGCAATCATTGGAAATTCTGGTTATTTTCAAAACCCTTTTCAAATTCAATTTATTTATTTAAAAATAAATAGAATTATAATTCTAGTTCAAAACTAGTTCATTTCGATAAAAATCTATTTTTCTCTTTTCAAATATGGAGTTTTTCATCCCAAATCTTCACAAATCATTTCTTATGGTTTTACACAAATTATTACTATTTTTAATAATTTTATCAAGGCCCGTACAGTCGATTTCCATCAATGGCCATCGAACTGCACTTACAGCGACCTTTTTCAAATTTGATTTGGATATAATTCCAAATCCAACCGTTAGATTTCAAATTTCTAACATTCGCTAGAAAGCTCTTTTCGATACGAACCCAACGGTTCCGGTTTTAGGAGAATCCGACGGTCGGATCTCCCGCAACGTCCGTTTGAAATAAATGGTCGAAATTCACGAACTGCCGCGGCGCGGCGCGTTCTATTCAGGCCATTATATTATATATATAATATATATAATATATATATCGTCGATTTCTATTTAAAACGAATTATATAAATAGTTTTGAATTCGTTTCAAAAATCTATTTCAACTTCCATTTCAATTCAAAACAAAATTGAATTCTTCTTTATAGATTCGTTTCAAAATTCATTTCTATTCAATTCAAATTTCAATTCAATTCGAATTCAATTCGAATTCATTTCAATTCACTTTCAATTCAATTCGAATTCGTTTTCAATTCAATTCATTTCGAAATCGTTTTCAATTCAATTCATTTCGAAATCATTTTTCAATTCAATTCATTTCGAAATCACTTTCAATTCAATTCACTTTGAATTCGTTTTCAATTCAATTCATTTCGAAATCACTTTCAATTCAATTCACTTTGAATTCGTTTTCAATTCAATTCATTTTGAATTCGTTTTCAATTCAATTCATTTTGAATTCGTTTTCAATTCAATTCATTTCGAAATCGTTTTCAATTCAATTCATTTCGAAATCACTTTCAATTCAATTCACTTCGAAATCACTTTCAATTAAATTCACTTTGAATTCATTTTCAATTCAATTCATTTTGAATTCGTTTTCAATTCAATTCATTTCGAAATCACTTTCAATTCAATTCACTTCGAAATCACTTTCAATTCAATTCACTTTGAATTCGTTTTCAATTCAATTCATTTTGAATTCGTTTTCAATTCAATTCATTTCGAAATCACTTAAAATTGATATAAATATCGTTCACGTCAAAATGGCGTCAATCTAATCAACACTGCTTCATAAATTTCTATTTTCAAATATTCTATTTCAAATATTTCTTTTTCAAATATTTCTTTTTCAAAACTGGAATGAGGCCCAATCAATTACCATATAAAATTAATTATATGGATTTGCATACAACACATGTATATAATAGCATTGAAAATAATCAACCATCAACCAAAGTGCACTACACTGTATAAGCATCAAATATAGATATTCAACGCTTATAACAGCCTGTCAATCAATCGATCGACATATTTAATCAATCAGGATGAGTGAACTTCAAATTTCATCCCAACACCCGTGTGGGGTTTCAAACAATCAAACACAGATTTTATTTGTGCAATTGGGCGATGTGTAAAATTTATCGACCCAATCAATATCAGTCAAATCAGTGTATATACAAACAAATCGGGCGATTTGTTTATAACTATTCATTTATTCACATTCACGTTAAAAATTATATTTTTAACGATAAAACATTTTATTTCAACCTATGAATTTCTATTCAATTCATTTACACAATAAAATGATATTTTTATTTTCTAACACATTTTAGAAAATTTCGGCGGCATAACGGCACGATACTAGAAACGGGACAAGGCCTAGCCTTATCCCCGGTCTAGTGAAGGCCCACGCCATTCACACATCAATCAAATCACCAAACAACCAAATTCTAATCAAATCATATAACTAATCTATGCAACCAAACAAACAAGTCCATGGTCTGTGGACGATTGTGTCGGGTGCTACTAAGCACCGTCTGCATCCTAGTATATATATAAAACTAGAAAAGAAATTGAAAGGTGAGAAATTCTCACTTATAGCTATCCTAGCTCCACGGCTCTTCATTGATAGAAATCTTCATCGCTATCGCATCTTCGTCATCTTCGTTGTCCGCTTTCACTACATATGTAAAAATCGAATTTTTACTTCGCTATTCAATATATAAAAATCAAATTTTTATTTCAAGGTTCAATATATAAAAATCGAATTTTTATCTCAAAGTTCAATATAGAAAAATCGAATTTTTATTTCAAAGTTCAATATATAAAAATCGAATTTTTATCTCAAAGTTCAATATATAAAAATCGAATTTTTATTTCAAAGTTCAATATATAAAAATCGAATTTTTATTTCAAAGTTCAATATATAAAAATCGAATTTTTATTTCAAAGTTCAATATATAAAAATCGAATTTTTATTTCAAAGTTCAATATATAAAAATCGAATTTTTATTTCAAAGTTCAATATATAAAAATCGAATTTTTATTTCAAAGTTCAATATATAAAAATCGAATTTTTATTTCAAGGTTCAATATATAAAAATCGAATTTTTATTTCAAAGTTCAATATATAAAAATCGAATTTTTATTTCAAAGTCAAGTCTTTATATTTTTATTACTTTAAACATATAATTTCCATATCTTACTTCTTTTAAATCTTTTACCTTTTTAAAGTTTAAATCTTTTTCATTTTCAAAATTCAATCTTTTTCATTTTCAAAATTCAATCTTTTTCTAAGAAGTAAACAAAGAAAAGAAAAATAAAACAAAATAAAAATAAAAATATATACTCACAGCGCTCGGAGGGGGGGAGGAACGTCGCTGGGATGGTCGAGGCGGGGGCTTCCTAGCGGGTGCGGCAGTCGTCGAAGGGAGATGGAGGTGCGGTAGGCCGTTCTGGTGGTGGAGCGGATGTGGGTGGCGATAACAGTTGGAGTTGGGTGCGGTCTGTCGATTTGGGTGGGGTCTATTCGGAGGAGGAGGGAGTGAGGGTAGGAGGAGAGAGAAAGGGGAGGTTGGACGTCGGAGGGGTGGTGGATGCCCTGAGCGGCGCGTCTGCGGTGGAGGAGGGGGGGGGGGGGTGTGGCGGCTGAGCAGATCGGCGGCGCCCCCTTTAATTTCTCTTTTTTTTTTTTTTTATTCTCTGATTTCAAAAGTAAAGGGGGGGGGGGCCAGAACGATTTTGAGGAGGAAAGTTTTTTTTTTTTTTTTTATCATTAAAAAGTTGACTTTCACATACGACCTCTAAACGAGGCCCACCGCCTGTCGTCCCTAGCGTTTCACCCCCATTCCGAACACAATGGGATATGTACCGCAAGCTGAATTGATAGTTTGAATCAGTTTCCTTTTGAATTTTCATTTAAATCACTATATTGAATTTTAAACGTACATTTCAAATTACCGGGGTCACATACTAACTAGAAAAATTCCAGAAAAATATTTTCTAGCTTCGTATTGACGATACGGTCCTAACAAAACTAGTTTCGTCGAATTCTGAGACCGTTGGAAAAATGGCCAATTTCCAGTCGATTAAAATCAACTGAAACTGGTCAAACGCGTTTTCTTTTGCCACGCTCACATATTGATTCGAAAAATTATGAAATTTGAAACCTAGCAATAACTTTACATCCCGGACCCAACAAAACTGGTTTCGTCGAAATTCGAGGTCGTTTGCAAAATGTCTATTTTTAAGGGCTATATATTATATTAAAATATATATAAATTCCACAACGACTATTTCTAATTTTCAACTGGACATATCTCATCATTTATAAAGTGAAATCTCAGTTTCTCAACTTCGTTGGAAAGATATCATCAATTAGATCCTAATGTTTTTGGTTTCACAAAAATCCGGATTGTTTTGCACCCGGTACATTCAATTGAAGTTTGAAATCGAATTATCGAACTACCGCGCCATTTTTAATTCTATTTATAATTATATATAAATATTTATATTCTAACGACGACGCGTATAATATATACGTTCGAATTCTATTCAAAATAAATTTCTCGTCGATATTATTTAAAATAATTCATTTTAAATAATCAAAATTCGCTAAAATTGCCAAAATAAAAATTTTAAACTGGCCCAGATTTTCCGGGTTGTTACAAAGACCCAGTTCCCATCACACAATGCAACGCAAGCCGGAGGATAGGGTTTTTACCTTATAATAGCCAAGAATGCTTGATACGTTTAAAACAAATCATTTGATACTATTATAAGTGCATAGTGTATAAAACAACTTCAAATCATAAGTATTAATCATAGGCGACATGAGCGTCCCATGCCACTATGTCACCATACTAGGCTCTACAAATAAAACCGCAAATGTGACGTATTTGGAAATTGGATATCCATCTATGAACCGAGGCTAGGGATCGTCCTCACCGTCTTCGAGACTCTCTAGCCCGAGCCTCATGGTCAGAGCGCATCGACCCTTGGATCTTCAGGGTCGGTCCACCGATGTGGATTAAAATGCCTGAACACTGCGTTTCCCCGCCCTATGGGGCGTAAATGAGCCAACGAATGACCCCATCGGACCCGGATCGTCCGATCTAA
This sequence comes from Allium sativum, assembly GCA_030737875.1. NCBI lineage: Eukaryota > Viridiplantae > Streptophyta > Magnoliopsida > Asparagales > Amaryllidaceae > Allium > Allium sativum. The sequence continues at coordinate 667,978,301 of CM060909.1, read as the reverse complement.
CCGAGGCACCTCGCAACAGCAACAACCACATAAGTCAAACTCGTTAGGGCGTGTAAAACCACTGACGCCACTTCTAACTAGAAAGAAACGCATGTCCTCCCTGAGGTCCTTCTCCCATTTTTGGTTCATACCGGGTTTGAAGCTCGCGAATCAACGTTACACAAAGCTACGCCACACAGGCCGTGTGTAATAACCTGAAAATCTGGGCCAGTTTAAAATTTTTATTTTTGCAATTTTAGCGAATTTTGAACATTTAAAATAGATTATTTTAAATAATATCGATGAGAAATTTATTTTGAATGGGATTCGAACGTATATATTATATACGCCGTCATTAGAATATAAATAATTATATATAATTATAAATAGAATTGAAAATGGCGCGGTAGTTCGATAGTTCGATTTCAAACTTCAATTGAATGTACCGGGTGCAAAACAATCCGGATTTTAGTGAAACCAAAAACATTAGGATCTAATTGGGAATATCTTTCCAACGAATCCGAAAAATTGAAATTTCATAGCGGGAATCAAAAGATATGTCCAGTTGAAAATTTTGAATAGTCGCTATGGAATTCAGGCCCTTAAAAATAGACATTTTGCAAACGACCTCGGATTTCGACGAAACCACTTTTGTTGGATCCGCAATGTCAAAGTATTGCTAGGTTTCAAATTTCATAATTTTTCGAATCAATATGTGAGCATGGCAAAGGAAAACGCGTTTGACCATTTTCAGTTGATTTTAATCGACTGGAAAATGACCATTTTTCCAACGGTCACAGAATTCGACGAATCTAGTCTTGTTAGGACCGTATCGTCAATACGAAGCTAGAAAATATTTTTTGGGAATTTTTCTAGTTAGTATGTGACCCCGGTAATTTGAAATGTACGTTTAAAATTCAATAAAGTGATTTAAATGAAAATTTAACGGAAACTGATTGTAACAGCCGAATCAGCCTATGATACATATCCCATTGTGTACGGAATGGGGGTAAAACGTTATAGATGACAGGCGGTGGGCCTCGTTTCGAGGTCGTATGTGAAAGTCAACTTTTTGCGAAAATAAAATAATTAAATAATAAAAATAAAATAAAAAACCCTTTCTCCCCTTAAACTCCTCCAGGCCCCCCCTCCCCCCCCCCCGATCCATTTCGAATCAGAAAAAAATGAAAAATGAAAAAAAAAGAAAGACCGACGGAAGCCCTAGCCGCCACCCTCGTCGTTGCTCCGACGTCCCCTCCGCCTAGCCGACCACCGTAACCTCGCCCTCCACCTCCGTTCCTGCAACGCCACCACATCACCGAGCCCCTCCTCCTATCGCACCTCCTCTCGCCTCCACGAACCCGCCTCCGACCGACGCGCCCAGACTGGCCACCCCTCTCCCACCCCCGTCGCCTTCTTCTCTCCTCCAGTCCCTCCTTGAACCCGTAAGCCCGAAACCCGATGCCCCCTCAAGCCAAACAGCGCGCCACCAGACCCGCACCACCCACGACCACCGCCTACCTGCGCAAACCCCCCCCCCTCTGCGACAAGCGACGAGCTAAGGTAATTTGTTAATTTAATTACTTAGTTTTAATTTGTTAACTATAGTTAATAATGTAGATTTTATTTTCAGTTTTAAACATAGGGTTTTTAACAATAGAAAAGACGTGACTTTTTTTACAATAGAAAAGACGTGATTTTTTACAATAGAAAAGACGTGATTTTTACAATAGAAAAGACGTGATTTTTACAATAGAAAAGACGTGATTTTTAAAATAGAAAAGACGTGATTTATAAAATAGAAAAGATTAGATTTTTAAAGGAAGAAAGACGATATTTTTAAATGGAGAAAGGTGTGATTTTTACATATGTAGTGGGTTAAAAATATGACTTTTACATAGTAGGAACTATAAAAAATGTAATCTTTATGAGATAGAAAATATAAAAATATCATCTTTGTATATGTAGCGAAATAAAAATCTGATTTTTATTATATATATGTTGAAATAAAGTGGTGATTTTTATAATGATGAAATCTATATTTTTGAAAAGATGAAGTCTTTATATTTGAAAAGGAGAAATCTTTATAGTTGAAAAGGCGAGATCTTTATATAGATGATAACGATGTAAAAATAGAATTTTTATCTATAAAGTAGCGGTGTGAAAATAGAAAATTTATCCATATAGCAAAGTAAAAATATGATTTTTATATATTGAATAGCGAAGTAAAAATATGATTTTTATATATTGAATAGCGAAGTAAAAATTCCATTTTTATATATTGAATAACGAAGCAAAATTTCCATTTTTATATATTGAATAGCAAAGTAAAAATTCAATTTTTACATATGTAGAGAATACGGGCAACGAAGGTGACAAAAAGGCGAGAACGATGAAGATTTCTATCAATGAAGAGTCGTGGTATTGGATAGCTATTGGTGAGAACTTCTCACCTTTCAATTTCTTTTTCTAGTTATATATATATATACTAGGATGCAGACGGTGCTTAGTAGCACCCGACACCCGTCATCCACAGACCATGGATGGCTTGTTTGTTAAATTGTTTGGTTGTGTAGTTGGTTAGTCTATTTGGTTTGAATTGAATGGTTTGGTGAAATGGAATGGATTTGATTGATGTGTGAATGGCGTGGGCCTTCACTAGACCGGGGATAAGACTAGGCCTCGTCCCGTTTCTAGTATCGTGCCGTTATGCCGCCGAAATTTTCTAGAATATGTTAGAAAAATAAAAGTATCATTTTTATTGTGTAAATGAAATGAATAGAAATTCATGTGTTAAAATAAAATATATTATCGTTAAAAATATAATTTTTAACGTGAAAGTGAATAAATAAATATTTATAAACAAATCGGCCGATTTGTTTATATACACTGATTTGACTGATATTGATTGGGTCGATAAATTTTACACATCGCCCAACTGCACAACTAAAATCTGCGTTTGATTGTTTGAAACCCCACACGGGTGTTGGGATGAAATTTGAAGTTCACTCATCCTGATTGATTAAAGATGTAGATCGATGGGTTGACAGGCTGTTATAAGCGTTAGATATCTATATTTGATGCTTATACAGTGTAGTGCACTTTGGTTGATGGTTGATTATTTTTCAATGCTATTATATACATGTGTTGTATGGAATCCATATAATTAACATTATATGGTGATTGATTGGGCCTCATTCCAATCGGGAAAATGATGAATATTATAAAAGAAAATTCATGTGTTGAATATAAAAAAAAAATCATGTGTTGACGATGTTCATGTGTTGAAAATATTTATGTGTTGAGTAAAATATTTTAATAATAAAATTCACATCTTTATCATATTTAAAATTAGAACTACTTCACGGTGGAGTCTAATTAAAATCAAACGATAGATACCATAGTTTTATAAAATATTTTACATAACAAAAATAGTCGTGTGTTGGAAGAAATATAGATTCATGTGTTGAATAGAATATATATTCATTTGTCGAATAGAATAACGAATTTATTGAAATGTATAAAGCCGTGTTGATTAGAGTTGCGCTATTTTGACGTGAACGATATTTATATCGATTTTATTCGTTTTACAATGAATATTGAAAAGTGATTTCAAAATTTAATATTTTGAAATGAAATTCAAATTAAATAAAATTGAAATGAATTCGAATTGAATAGAAAGTGAATTTGAATTCAAATTGAATAGAAAGTGAATTTGAATTCGAATTAAATGGAAATGAATTCAAACTGAATTAAATTGAAATTGAATTAAAAACGAATTGAAATCGTTTTGAATGAAATTTAAAACGAATTCGAATTGAATTGAAATCAATTTGAAATGAATTCGAATTGAATTAAATAGAAGGTAAATTCATATTGAATTGAAACGAATTAGAATTTGAATTGAATTGAAACGAATTTTAATTTGAATTAAATTAAATTGAAATGAATTCGAATTGAATTGAAATCAAATCGATTTGAAATTGATGATGAAGTTGAAATTGTTTTTGAAACGAATTTAGAACTATTTATAAAATTCGTTTTAAAAGGAAATCAATGAAATATAATATATATATATATATATATATATATATATATTATATAATGGCCTGAATAGAACGCGCCGCGCCGCGACAGTTCGTGAATTTCGACCATTGACTTCGAATTGACGTTGCGGGAGATCCGACCGTCGGATTCTCCTAAAACCGGAACCGTTGGGTTCGTATCGAAAAGAGCTTTCCAATGAATATTAGAAATTTGAAATCTAACGGTTGGATTTGGAATTATGTCCAAATAAAATTTAGAAAAGGTCGCTGTAAGTGCAGTTCGATGGCCATTGTTGGAAATCGACTGTATGGGCCTTGATAAAATTATTAAAAATATTGATAATTTGTGTAGAATCATAAGAAACGATTTAGGAAAAATTGGGCTGAAAAATTCCACATTTGAAAGGGTAAAAATAGATTTTTGTCGAAATGAACTAGTTTTGAACTAAAATTAAAATCAATTTATTTTTGAAATAAATAAATTGAATTTGAAAGTGATTTTAAAAATAATCAATATTCCCAATACGTGAATTGGACTGGAGTTGAATCGAAATTATCTTCGGAATATTTTGATGTCGGATCTCGTGACTATACAAATATTGTTATGGGGATTTGAAAGATATATTTATTATCGTTATTCCCAATACGATATTTGTTGGTTTCAGAATTTGATATTGAATATAAGCCGATATATTTTCTACTCAGAGCCTTGTATTTAATATCAAATGTGATTTGGGTTTATCGTGAATCGTGTTTTAGATGACATTGGTTCTTTACCCCAGTTAAAGGCAAGATGTTGATTTTTGAAAGGATTAAAACTAAGTCGAGTTTTAATGAATCTTTAATTAGATTAAAATGTGAATTGATAATTTAAATTATCAAATCTGAAAGGTGATCGAGAATGGAGTACCACCAGTTTTGCTCCAAAGCGATAGTTAAATCTTTAATTAGATTTGAACGTGAAATGGTAATTAATTTTACCGATAACACCGTGGTGTTAGATGTGGAGTATTACCAGTTTTCTCCATGGGATATATAGGTTGGGATTGGGAAATAAAATAAATAATTACTTCGGTGTGGTTCGCTAATCCCGACTAGTTTGGAAAACCATAAAATGGTTTGAAATGATATCCAAAGGAAGATTATAGGATAAATTTAGAAGAATTTATCTTGGATAAAATTAATGGGAACATTTCCCTAAGAATGTGATTTTGTGGATAAAAGAATATTTTGAATTGGAATGAGGCGTTTGTTGTGTTTGTGTAACATTCGTTTATTATATGCGTGGGTTATTCAGAAAGGCCGGGGTTATACCCATTCTGAATAACCGATTCGACGAGATGTCGAAGATGAAGACGGTGGTTGAAAACCGGAAGTCTTCACATCGTTTGGGTGATTACTGATGATCTTGATTGGGCTGTACACCCAAGATGAGGGAAACAGTTGGTGATCGTCCAGACGTACTTGGAGATGGATGGATGTGCGAGGAAAGTGCCTCCGGTTTCGTTCAGACCCAGAACGAACTTGTAAATGGATTGTGTGTCTGACATTGGATTTTATTCTGTGTTGATTGATCTCTATTAAATATACATCTGTTTGGCGGCGGAGAATTTATTCTCTTGCTTAACGCCCTTCTCTGAGACGTACGAGCTCAGAGGTTGTATATCATTGGACATCAGTCGCATGGAGTGAATTGCTAGTGTGGCATGCGTAAGTGGCAATTGATCAGGGCTTCTGTTGAAAAGCAAAGTCTTGTGGTTGATGATCAAAGCACGGCCTGTGTGGCGCAGCTTTGTGTATAACGTGAATTCGCGAGCCTCACACCTCGGTATGAGTCAAAAACAGGAGACGGACCGCTGGGAGAGCACGACGTTTCTTTCTAGCTAGGGTGGTGTCAGTGACCTACCAGCCCTGACATTTATATACTTTTCACCTGTGTGGTTGTTGGAATGCGAGGCGCCTCAGATATAGGTCTGTAAGGACCGGGAAACGTGTGTTCAGGAATTGCCAATCCTCAAAAGTAAGAGAGGACCGGCCCAGCCGATTCCAAGGATCAAAGTGGGGTCCTGGGACATTTGCTAGAGTGTCTCGAACGCGGAGAGGAGCTTGCCCCTTGCCTCGACTCATGATGGAATTCAATTTCCAATACGTGATAATTCGGTTTTATTTGTAGAACCTAGTATGGCGACATAGTGGTATGGGACATTAATGCCGTCTATGATTGATATTTATGATTGAAATTGTTTTGACACTATACACTTATTATAGTATCAAATAATGTGTTTTTAACGTATCAAGCATGCTTTGGCTGTTATAAGGTAAAAATCCTATCCTCCGGCTTGCGTTGCATTGTGTGATGGGTCCTGGGTCTTATAACAGCTTCATTTTTCTTTATTTAGCATTGCGCTGTTTGTTCTATGCACTGGTATTCTTGGGAGGAAACCCATTCCGTGTTATACGGCGTGGTCCCTTGATTTACCGAACTATAAAATAAAGATTAATAACCGTTTTAGTTCTCACACCAGTCACATGACTGATCCGGAGTTTATTGTTTTAACCTAAACTCTGGGTGCCCCTATTTTCCACACGGGAAGCTAGTAGTTTTGGTTTTGCAGATTTATATCCACAGGGTCCTGATTTACAGCTGGAACGATATCCGGAAAGCTCTGTATCCGTGTATCACTTTCAGTTGTGTTTTGTATATTTTTCCGCTGCTATGTAATTTATTGTAATCTTTGATATTTGTCGAATGTAATTTATTCATTTATACTCTGTATATTCTTGTATCTGATGGAATTGTTGTAATAACAATGAAATGTTCTTCCGTTTGCGTTCTATTTGTCTTGTCCTCACAGTAATTCGTTCTTTCTCATCTCTTCGGAGACCGGGGAAGTTCGGGTCGTCTCAGTTTGGTATCAGAGCTTTGGTTTACAGATCTCGAGAACAAGACACATTAGAACCATACGAAAGAATTCATCAGATATTGGATTAGTAATATCTAATTAGAATGACTCGTTAGAGATAGGATCAGTAGTATCCTAGAACGAGTGTGAGGAGCATATTTTTCAAATGAAAACAATTTTGTTTTGTAAATTTAAATCGCTTTATACGTATTTGATTATTTATTTATTTTGAATATGGACAATCCTATATATAAAGATTTCGCGTATACGCGTCATGAACGTATAGTCGAAGTTTTAATATACTGGATAGATATAGAATCACATTCTAGACACCCGGGGATAATTCTGATGATGTGGCCACATCATCAGTATTTATATTCGTGTTTCGAAGGTGTGATATCTATATATTTCCATTATACTGGTGTGAGAACCAAAACTAATATAGCTAGAACACATTGTTGTGAATTGGCATCAAAACATGATTTTTTGTATATATATCAAAATTATGAATTTGAAACTCTAATCCACTAATAGATTGATGTTTGTGTTGGTTGTTTATTTGTTTGATAATTTTGAACCATTATGCTTAATTGAACCAAATATTGAATTGTATTGAAAATTAGTCGCATTTGCTTGCATATGCATATACTTACATTGAACAGGTCATAGCAAGGAGGCTAGAGCCGAAGAATAAAATTTGTTTGCCCGACAAATAGGTACATGTTTACTATAATTTACTGTTTCGTTTGGGTGATGACGATTTTATGAGCCTATTGGCTAGCCACTTGGCTTTTTCTTTTTCTTTTTGAGATCAGAAGGCCTATACGGCAATTTCGGGATTTTCCCGTGGCTCCCGGTGCAGGGGAGGTTATGGCGAAATTTTTCGAAAATTCCGGGTGTTAGCCAAATTTTTGAAGAATTTGAAAATTCTCAGAAACTGAAAAGTTGGAGAATGGAAGCCAGATCGAACATAGAGTTGATTAATCAAACCACTTTTGACTTTGTTCCTTTTCGGGGACGAAAAGTTTTAAGTGGGGGAGATTGTAATAACCTGAAAATCTGGGCCAGTTTAAAATTTTTATTTTTGCAATTTTAGTGAATTTTGAACATTTAAAATAGATTATTTTAAATAATATCGATGAGAAATTTATTTTGAATGGGATTCGAACGTATATATTATATACGCCGTCATTAGAATATAAATAATTATATATAATTATAAATAGAATTGAAAATGGCGCGGTAGTTCGATAGTTCGATTTCAAACTTCAATTGAATGTACCGGGTGCAAAACAATCCGGATTTTAGTGAAACCAAAAACATTAGGATCAAATTGGGAATATCTTTCCAACGAATCCGAAAAATTGAAATTTCATAGCGGGAATCAAAAGATATGTCCAATTGAAAATTCTGAATAGTCGCTATGGAATTCAGACCCTTAAAAATAGACATTTTGCAAACGACCTCGGATTACGACGAAACCACTTTTGTTGGATCTGCAATGTCAAATTATTGCTAGGTTTCAAATTTTATAATTTTTCGAATCAATATGTGAGCGTGGCAAAGGAAAACGCGTTTGACCATTTTCAGTTGATTTTAATCGACTGGAAAATGACCATTTTTCCAACGGTCTCAGAATTCGACGAAACTAGTCTTGTTAGGACCGTATCGTCAATACGAAGCTAGAAAATATTTTTTGGGAATTTTTCTAGTTAGTATGTGACCCCGGTAATTTGAAATGTACGTTTAAAATTCAATAAAGTGATTTAAATGAAAATTTAACGGAAACTGATTGTAACAGCCGAATCAGCCTATGATACATATCCCATTGTGTTCGGAATGGGGGTAAAACGCTATAGACGACAGGCGGTGGGCCTCGTTTCGAGGTCGTATGTGAAAGTCAACTTTTTGCGAAAATAATATAATTAAATAATAAAAATAAAATAAAAAAACCCTTTCTCCCTTTAAACTCCTCCAGGCCCCCCCGATCCATTTCGAATCAGAAAAAAAATGAAAAATGAAAAAAAAGGGCGACGGAAGCCCTAGCCGCCACCCTCGTCGTTGCTCCGACGTCCCCTCCGCCTAGCCGACCACCGCAACCTCGCCCTCCACCTCCGTTCCTGCCGCGCCACCACATCCCCGAGCCCCTCCTCCTCTCGCCTCCACGAACCCGCCTCCGACCGACGCGCCCAGACTGGCCACCCCTCTCCCACCCCCGTCGCCTTCTTCTCTCCTCCAGTCCCTCCTTGAACCCGTAAGCCCGAAACCCGATGCCCCCTCAAGCCAAACAGCGCGCCACCTGACCCGCACCACCCACGACCACCGCCTGCCTGCGCAAACCCCCCTCCCCTCTTCGACAAGCGACGAGCTAAGGTAATTTGTTAATTTAATTACTTAGTTTTAATTTGTTAACTATAGTTAATAATGTAGATTTTATTTTCAGTTTTAAATATAGGGTTTTTAACAATAGAAAAGACGTGATTTTTTTTACAATAGAAAAGACGTGATTTTTTACAATAGAAAAGACGTGATTTTTACAATAGAAAAGACGTGATTTTTACAATAGAAAAGACGTGATTTTTAAAATAGAAAAGACGTGATTTATAAAATAGAAAAGATTAGATTTTTAAAGGAAGAAAGACGATATTTTTAAATGGAGAAAGGTGTGATTTTTACATATGTAGTGGGTTAAAAATATGTCTTTTACATAGTAGGAACTATAAAAAATGTAATCTTTATGAGATAGAAAATATAAAAATATCATCTTTGTATATGTAGCGAAATAAAAATCTGATTTTTATTATATATACGTTGAAATAAAGTGGTGATTTTTATAATTATGAAATCTATATTTTTGAAAAGATGAAGTCTTTATATTTGAAAAGGAGAAATCTTTATAGTTGAAATGGCGAGATCTTTATATAGATGATAACGATGTAAAAATAGAATTTTTATCTATATAGTAGCGGTGTGAAAATAGAAACTTTATCCATATAGCAAAGTAAAAATATGATTTTTATATATTGAATAGCGAAGTAAAAATATGATTTTTATATATTGAATAGCGAAGTAAAAATTCCATTTTTATATATTGAATAACGAAGCAAAAATTCCATTTTTATATATTGAATAACAAAGTAAAAATTCAATTTTTACATATGTAGAGAATACGGGCAACGAAGGTGACAAAAAGGCGAGAACGATGAAGATTTCTATCAATGAAGAGTCGTGGTATTGGATAGCTATTGGTGAGAACTTCTCACCTTTCAATTTCTTTTTCTAGTTATATATATATATATACTTGGATGCAGACGGTGCTTAGTAGCACCCGACACCCGTCATCCACAGACCATGGATGACTTGTTTGTTAAATTGTTTGGTTGTGTAGTTGGTTAGTCTATTTGGTTTGAATTGAATGGTTTGGTGAAATGGAATGGATTTGATTGATGTGTGAATGGCGTGGGCCTTCACTAGACCGGGGATAAGGCTAGGCCTCGTGCCATTATGCCGCCGAAATTTTCTAGAATATGTTAGAAAAATAAAAGTATCATTTTTATTGTGTAAATGAAATGAATAGAAATTCATGTGTTAAAATAAAATATATTATCGTTAAAAATATAATTTTTAACGTGAAAGTGAATAAATAAATATTTATAAACAAATCGGCCGATTTGTTTATATACACTGATTTGACTGATATTGATTGGGTCGATAAATTTTACACATCGCCCAACTGCACAACTAAAATCTGTGTTTGATTGTTTGAAACCCCACACGGGTGTTGGGATGAAATTTGAAGTTCACTCATCCTGATTGATTAAAGATGTCGGTCGATGGGTTGACAGGCTGTTATAAGCGTTAGATATCTATATTTGATGCTTATACAGTGTAGTGCACTTTGGTTGATGGTTGATTATTTTTCAATGCTATTATATACATGTGTTGTATGGAATCCATATAATTAACATTATATGGTGATCGATTGGGCCTCATTCCAATCGGGAAAATGATGAATATTATAAAAGAAAATTCATGGGTTGAATATAAAAAAAAAATCATGTGTTGACGATGTTCATGTATTGAAAATATTTATGTGTTGAGTAAAATATTTTAATAATAAAATTCACATCTTTATCATATTTAAAATTAGAACTACTTCACGGTGGAGTCTAATTAAAATCAAACGATAGATACCATAGTTTTATAAAATATTTTACATAACAAAAATAGTCGTGTGTTGGAAGAAATATAGATTCATGTGTTGAATAGAATATATATTCATTTGTTGAATAAAATAACGAATTTATTGAAATATATAAAGCCGTGTTGATTAGAGTTGCGCTATTTTGACGTGAACGATATTTATATCGATTTTATTCGTTTTACAATGAATATTAAAAAGTGATTTCAAAATTTAATATTTTGAAATGAAATTCAAATTAAATTAAATAAAATTGAAATGAATTCGAATTGAATAGAAAGTGAATTTGAATTCAAATTGAATAGAAAGTGAATTTGAATTCGAATTAAATAGAAATGAATTCAAATTGAATTAAATTGAAATTGAATTAAAAACGAATTGAAATCGTTTTGAATGAAATTAAAAACGAATTGAAATCGTTTTGAATGAAATTTAAAACGAATTCGAATTGAATTGAAATCAATTTGAAATGAATTCAAATTGAATTAAATAGAAGGTAAATTCAAATTGAATTGAAACGAATTAGAATTTGAATTGAATTGAAACGAATTTGAATTTGAATTAAATAAAATTGAAATGAATTCGAATTGAATTGAAATCAAATCGATTTGAAATTGATGATGAAGTTGAAATTGTTTTTGAAATGAATTTAGAACTATTTATAAAATTCGTTTTAAAACGAAATCAACGGAATATATATATATATATATATATATATATATATATATATATATATATATATATATATTATATAATGGCCTGAATAGAACGCGTCGCGCCGCGGCAGTTCATGAATTTCGACCATTGACTTCGAGTTGACGTTGCGGGAGATCCGACCGTCGGATTCTCCTAAAACCGGAACCGTTGGGTTCGTATCGAAAAGAGCTTTCCAATGAATATTAGAAATTTGAAATCTAACGGTTGGATTTGGAATTATGTCCAAATCAAATTTAGAAAAGGTCGTTGTAAGTGCAGTTCGATGGCCATTGTTGGAAATCGACTGTATGGGCCTTGATAAAATTATTAAAAATATTGATAATTTGTGTAGAATCATAAGAAACGATTTAGGAAAAATTGGGCTGAAAAATTCCACATTTGAAAGGGTAAAAATAGATTTTTGTCGAAATGAACTAGTTTTGAACTAAAATTAAAATCAATTTATTTTTGAAATAAATAAATTGAATTTGAAAGTGATTTTAAAAATAATCAATATTCCCAATACGTGAATTGGACTGGAGTTGAATCGAAATTATCTTCGGAATATTTTGATGTCGGATCCCGTGACTATACAAATATTGTTATGGGGATTTGAAAGATATATTTAATATCGTTATTCCCAATACGATATTTGTTGGTTTCAGAATTTGATATTGAATATAAGCCGATATATTTTCTACTCAGAGCCTTGTATTTAATATCAAATGTGATTTGGGTTTATCGTGAATCGTGTTTTAGATGACATTGGTTCTTTACCCCAGTTAAAGGCAAGATGTTGATTTTTGAAAGGATTAAAACTAAGTCGAGTTTTAATGAATCTTTAATTAGATTAAAATGTGAATTGATAATTTAAATTATCAAATCTGAAAGGTGATCGAGAATGGAGTACCACCAGTTTTGCTCCAAAGCGATAGTTAAATCTTTAATTAGATTTGAACGTGAAATGGTAATTAATTTTACCGATAACACCGTGGTGTTAGATGTGGAGTATTACCAGTTTTCTCCATGGGATATATAGGTTGGGATTGGGAAATAAAATAAATAATTACTTCGGTGTGGTTCGCTAATCCCGACTAGTTTGGAAAACCATAAAATGGTTTGAAATGATATCCAAAGGAAGATTATAGGATAAATTTAGAAGAATTTATCTTGGATAAAATTAATGGGAACATTTCCCTAAGAATGTGATTTTGTGGATAAAAGAATATTCTGAATTGGAATGAGGCGTTTGTTGTGTTTGTGTAACATTCGTTTATTATATGCGTGGGTTATTCAGAAAGGCCGGGGTTATACCCATTCTGAATAACCGATTCGACGAGATGTCGAAGATTTAGACGGTGGTTGAAGACCGGAAGTCTTCACATCGTTTGGGTGATTACTGATGATCTTGATTGGGTTGTACACCCAAGATGAGGGAAACAGTTGGTGATCGTCCAGACGTACTTGGAGATGGATGGATGTGCGAGGAAAGTGCCTCCGGTTTCGTTCAGACCCAGAACGAACTTGTAAATGGATTGTGTGTCTGACATTGGATTTTATTCTGTGTTGATTGATCTCTATTAAATATACATCTGTTTGGCGGCGGAGAATTTATTCTCTTGCTTAACGCCCTTCTCTGAGACGTACGAGCTCAGAGGTTGTATATCATTGGACATCAGTCGCATGGAGTGAATTGCTAGTGTGGCATGCGTAAGTGGCAATTGATCAGGGCTTCTGTTGAAAAGCAAAGTCTTGTGGTTGATGATCAAAGCACGGCCTGTGTGGCGCAGCTTTGTGTATAACGTGAATTCGCGAGCCTCACACCTCGGTATGAGTCAAAAACGGGAGACGGACCGCTGGGAGAGCACGACGTTTCTTTCTAGCTAGGGTGGTGTCAGTGACCTACCAGCCCTGACATTTATATACTTTTCACCTGTGTGGTTGTTGGAATGCGAGGCGCCCTGGATATAGGTCTGTAAGGATCGGGAAACGTGTGTTCAGGAATTGCCAATCCTCAAAAGTAAGAGAGGACCGGCCCAGCCGATTCCAAGGATCAAAGTGGGGTCCTGGGACATTTGCTAGAGTGTCTCGAACGCGGAGAGGAGCTTGCCCCTTGTCTCGACTCATGATGGAATTCAATTTCCAATACGGGATAATTCGGTTTTATTTGTAGAACCTAGTATGGCGACATAGTGGTATGGGTCATTAATGCCGTCTATGATTGATATTTATGATTGAAATTGTTTTGACACTATACACTTATTATAGTATCAAATAATGTGTTTTTAACGTATCAAGCATGTTATGGCTGTTATAAGGTAAAAACCCTATCCTCCGGCTTGCGTTGCATTGTGTGATGGGACCTGGGTCTTATAACAGCTTCATTTTTCTTTATTTAGCATTGCGCTGTTTGTTCTATGCACTGGTATTCTTGGGAGGAAACCCGTTCCGTGTTATACGGCGTGGTCCCTTGATTTACCGAACTTTAAAATAAAGATTAATAACCGTTTTAGTTCTCACACCAGTCACATGACTGATCTGGAGTTTATTGTTTTAACCTAAACTCTGGGTGCCCCTATTTTCCACACGGGAAGCTAGTAGTTTTGGTTTTGCAGATTTATATCCACAGGGTCCTGATTTACAGCTGGAACGATATCCGGAAAGCTCTGTATCCGTGTATCACTTTCAGTTGTGTTTTGTATATTTTTCCGCTGCTATGTAATTTATTGTAATCTTTGATATTTGTCGAATGTAATTTATTCATTTATAATCTGTATATTCTTGTATCTGATGGAATTGTTGTAATAACAATGAAATGTTCTTCCGTTTGCGTTCTATTTGTCTTGTCCTCACAGTAATTCGTTCTTTCTCATCTCTTCGGAGACCGGGGAAGTTCGGGTCGTCTCAGTTTGGTATCAGAGCTTTGGTTTACAGATCTCGAGAACAAGACACATTAGAACCATACGAAAGAATTCATCAGATATTGGATTAGTAATATCTAATTAGAATGACTCGTTAGAGATAGGATCAGTAGTATCCTAGAACGAGTGTGAGGAGTATATTTTTCAAATGAAAACAATTTTGTTTTGTAAATTTAAATCGCTTTATACATATTAGATTATTTATTTATTTTGAATATGGACAATCCTATATATAAAGATTTCGCGTATACGCATCATGAACGTATAGTCGAAGTTTTAATATACTGGATAGATATAGAATCACATTCTAGACACCCGGGGATAATTCTGATGATGTGGCCACATCATCAGTATTTATATTCGTGTTTCGAAGGTGTGATATCTATATATTTCCATTAGACTGGTGTGAGAACCAAAACTAATATAGCTAGAACACATTGTTGTGAATTGGCATCAAAACATGATTGTTTGTATATATATCAAAATTATGAATTTGAAACTCTAATCCACTAATTGATTGATGTTTGTGTTGGTTGTTTATTTGTTTGATAATTTTGAACCATTATGCCTAATTGAACCAAATATTGAATTGTATTGAAAATTAGTCGCATTTGCTTGCATATACATATACTTACATTGAACAGGTCATAGCAAGGAGGCTAGAGCCGAAGAATAAAATTTGTTTGCCCGACAAATAGGTACATGTTTACTATAATTTACTGTTTCGTTTGGGTGATGACGATTTTATGAGCCTATTGGCTAGCCGCTTGGCCTTTTCTTTTTCTTTTTGAGATCAGAAGGCCTATACGGCAATTTCGGGATTTTCCCGTGGCTCCCGGTGCAGGGGAGGTTATGGCGAAATTTTTCGAAAATTCCGGGTGTTAGCCAAATTTTTGAAGAATTTGAAAATTCTCAGAAACTGAAAAGTTGGAGAATGGAAGCCAGATCGAACATAGAGTTGATTAATCAAACCACTTTCGACTTTGTTCCTTTTCGGGGACGAAAAGTTTTAAGTGGGGGAGATTGTAATAACCTGAAAATCTGGGCCAGTTTAAAATTTTTATTTTTGCAATTTTAGTGAATTTTGAACATTTAAAATAGATTATTTTAAATAATATCGATGAGAAATTTATTTTGAATGGGAGTCGAACGTATATATTATATACGCCGTCATTAGAATATAAATAATTATATATAATTATAAATAGAATTGAAAATGGCGCGGTAGTTCGATAGTTCGATTTCAAACTTCAATTGAATGTACTGGGTGCAAAACAATCCGGATTTTAGTGAAACCAAAATCATTAGGATCTAATTGGGAATATCTTTCCAACGAATCCGAAAAATTGAAATTTCATAGCGGGAATCAAAAGATATGTCCAGTTGAAAATTCTGAATAGTCGCTATGGAATTCAGGCCCTTAAAAATAGACATTTTGCAAACGACCTCGGATTTCGACGAAACCACTTTTGTTGGATCCGCAATGTCAAATTATTGCTAGGTTTCAAATTTCATAATTTTTCGAATCAATATGTGAGCGTGGCAAAGGAAAACGCGTTTGACCATTTTCAGTTGATTTTAATCGACTGGAAAATGACCATTTTTCCAACGGTCTCAGAATTCGACGAAACTAGTCTAGTTAGGACCGTATCGTCAATACGAAGTTAGAAAATATTTTTTGGGAATTTTTCTAGTTATTATGTGACCCCGGTAATTTGAAATGTACGTTTAAAATTCAATAAAGTGATTTAAATGAAAACTTAATGGAAACTGATTGTAACAGCCGAATCAGCCTATGATACATATCCCATTGTGTTTGGATTGGGGGTAAAACGCTATAGACGACAGGCGGTGGGCCTCGTTTCGAGGTCGTATGTGAAAGTCAACTTTTTGCGAAAATAAAATAATTAAATAATAAAAATAAAATAAAAAAACCCTTTCTCCCCTTAAACTCCTCCAGCCCCCCCCCCCCCCCCCCCGATCCATTTCGAATCAGAAAAAAAAGAAAAAAGAAAAAAAAGGGCGACGGAAGCCCTAGCCGCCACCCTCGTCGTTGCTCCGACGTCCCCTCCGCCTAGCCGACCACCGCAACCTCGCCCCCCACCTCCGTTCCTGCCGCGCCACCACATCCCCGAGCCCCTCCTTCTATCGCACCTCCTCTCGCCTCCACGAACCCGCCTCCGACCGACGCGCCCAGACTGGTCACCCCTCTCCCACCCCCGTCGCCTTCTTCTCTCCTCCAGTCCCTCCTTGAACCCGTAAGCCCGAAACCCGATGCCCCCTCAAGCCAAACAGCGCGCCACCAGACCCGCACCACCCACGACCACCGCCTGCCTGCGCAAACCCCCCCCTCTTCGACAAGCGACGAGCTAAGGTAATTTGTTAATTTAATTACTTAGTTTTAATTTGTTAACTATAGTTAATAATGTAGATTTTATTTTCAGTTTTAAACATAGGGTTTTTAACAATAGAAAAGACGTGATTTTTTTTACAATAGAAAAGACGTGATTTTTAAAATAGAAAAGACGTGATTTATAAAATTGAAAAGATTAGATTTTTAAAGGAAGAAAGACGATATTTTTAAATGGAGAAAGGTGTGATTTTTAAATATGTAGTGGGTTAAAAATATGACTTTTACATAGTAGGAACTATAAAAAATGTAATCTTTATGAGATAGAAAATATAAAAATATCATCTTTGTATATGTAGCGAAATAAAAATCTGATTTTTATTATATATACGTTGAAATAAAGTGGTGATTTTTATAATGATGAAATCTATATTTTTGAAAAGATGAAGTCTTTATATTTGAAAAGGAGAAATCTTTATAGTTGAAAAGGCGAGATCTTTATATAGATGATAACGATGTAAAAATAGAATTTTTATCTATATAGTAGCGGTGTGAAAATAGAAACTTTATCCATATAGCAAAGTAAAAATATGATTTTTATATATTGAATAGCGAAGTAAAAATATGATTTTTATATATTGAATAGCGAAGTAAAAATTCCATTTTTATATATTGAATAACGAAGCAAAAATTCCATTTTTATATATTGAATAGCAAAGTAAAAAATCAATTTTTACATATGTAGAGAATACGGGCAACGAAGGTGAGAAAAAGGCGAGAACGATGAAGATTTCTATTAATGAAGCGTCATGGTATTGGATAGCTATTGGTGAGAACTTCTCACCTTTCAATTTCTTTTTCTAGTTATATATATATACTAGGATGCAGACGGTGCTTAGTAGCACCCGACATCCGTCATCCACAGACCATGGATGGCTTGTTTGTTAAATTGTTTGGTTGTGTAGTTGGTTAGTCTATTTGGTTTTAATTGAATGGTTTGGTGAAATGGAATGGATTTGATTGATGTGTGAATGGCGTGGGCCTTCACTAGACCGGGGATAAGGCTAGGCCTCGTCCCGTTTCTAGTATCGTGCCGTTATGCCGCCGAAATTTTCTAGAATAAGTTAGAAAAATAAAAGTATCATTTTTATTGTGTAAATGAAATGAATAGAAATTCATGTGTTAAAATAAAATATATTACCGTTAAAAATATAATTTTTAACGTGAAAGTGAATAAATAAATATTTATAAACAAATCGGCCGATTTGTTTATATACACTAATTTGACTGATATTGATTGGGTTGATAAATTTTACACATCGTCCAACTGTACAACTAAAATCTGTATTTGATTGTTTGAAACCCCACACGGGTGTTGGGATGAAATTTGAAGTTCACTCATCCTGATTGATTAAAGATGTCGATCGATGGGTTGACAGGCTGTTATAAGCGTTAGATATTTATATTTGATGCTTATACAGTGTAGTGCACTTTGGTTGATGGTTGATTATTTTTCAACGCTATTATATACATGTGTTGTATGGAATCCATATAATTAACATTATATGGTGATTGATTGGGCCTCATTCCAATTGGGAAAATGATGAATATTATAAAAGAAAATTCATGTGTTGAATATAAAAAAAAATCATGTGTTGAAAATATTTATGTGTTGAGTAAAATATTTTAATAATAAAATTCACATCTTTATCATATTTAAAATTAGAACTACTTCACGGTGGAGTCTAATTAAAATCAAATGATAGATACCATAGTTTTATAAAATATTTTACATAAAAAAAATAGTCGTGTGTTGGAAGAAATATAGATTCATGTGTTGAATAGAATATATATTCATTTGTTGAATAGAATAACGAATTTATTGAAATATATAAAGCCGTGTTGATTAGAGTTGCGCTATTTTGACGTGAACGATATTTATATCGATTTTATTCGTTTTACAATGAATATTGAAAAGTGATTTCAAAATTTAATATTTTGAAATGAAATTCAAATTAAATAAAATAAAATTGAAATGAATTCGAATTGAATAGAAAGTGAATTTGAATTCAAATTGAATAGAAAGTGAATTTGAATTCGAATTAAATAGAAATGAATTCAAATTGAATTAAATTGAAATTGAATTAAAAACGAATTGAAATCGTTTTGAATGAAATTTAAAACGAATTCGAATTGAATTGAAATCAATTTGAAATGAATTCAAATTGAATTAAATAGAAGGTAAATTCAAATTGAATTGAAACAAATTAGAATTTGAATTGAATTGAAACGAATTTGAATTTGAATTAAATAAAATTGAAATGAATTCGAATTGAATTGAAATCAAATCGATTTGAAATTGATGATGAAGTTGAAATTGTTTTTGAAACGAATTTAGAACTATTTATAAAATTCGTTTTAAAAGGAAATCAACGAAATATATAATATATATATATATATATATATATATTATAATGGCCTGAATAGAACGCGCCGCGCCGCGGCAGTTCGTGAATTTCGACCATTGACTTCGAATTGACGTTGCGGGAGATCCGACCGTCGGATTCTCCTAAAACCGGAACCGTTGGGTTCGTATCGAAAAGAGCTTTCCAATAAATATTAGAAATTTTAAATCTAACGGTTGTATTTGGAATTATGTCCAAATCAAATTTAGAAAAGGTCGCTGTAAGTGCAGTTCGATGGCCATTGTTGGAAATCGACTGTATGGGCCTTGATAAAATTATTAAAAATATTAATAATTTGTGTAGAATCATAAGAAACGATTTAGGAAAAATTGGGCTGAAAAATTCCACATTTGAAAGGGTAAAAATAGATTTTTGTCGAAATGAACTAGTTTTGAACTAAAATTAAAATCAATTTATTTTTGAAATAAATAAATTGAATTTGAAAGTGATTTTAAAAATAATCAATATTCCCAATACGTGAATTGGACTGGAGTTGAATCGAAATTATCTTCGGAATATTTTGATGTCGGATCTCGTGACTATACAAATATTGTTATGGGGATTTGAAAGATATATTTAATATCGTTATTCCCAATACGATATTTGTTGGTTTCAGAATTTGATATTGAATATAAGCCGATATATTTTCTATTCAGAGCCTTGTATTTAATATCAAATGTGATTTGGGTTTATCGTGAATCGTGTTTTAGATGACATTGGTTCTTTACCCCAGTTAAAGGCAAGATGTTGATTTTTGAAAGGATTAAAACTAAGTCGAGTTTTAATGAATCTTTAATTAGATTAAAATGTGAATTGATAATTTAAATTATCAAATCTGAAAGGTGATCGAGAATGGAGTACCACCAGTTTTGCTCCAAAGCGATAGTTAAATCTTTAATTAGATTTGAACGTGAAATGGTAATTAATTTTACCGATAACACCGTGGTGTTAGATGTGAAGTATTACCAGTTTTCTCCATGGGATATATAGGTTGGGATTGGGAAATAAAATAAATAATTACTTCGGTGTGGTTCGCTAATCCCGACTAGTTTGGAAAACCATAAAATGGTTTGAAATGATATCCAAAGGAAGATTATAGGATAAATTTAGAAGAATTTATCTTGGATAAAATTAATGAGAACATTTCCCTAAGAATGTGATTTTGTGGATAAAAGAATATTCTGAATTGGAATGAGGCATTTGTTGTGTTTGTGTAACATTCGTTTATTATATGCGTGGGTTATTCAGAAAGGCCGGGGTTATACCCATTCTGAATAACCGATTCGACGAGATGTCGAAGATGAAGACGGTGGTTGAAGACCGGAAGTCTTCACATCATTTGGGTGATTACTGATGATCTTGATTGGGCTATACACCCAAGATGAGGGAAACAGTTGGTGATCGTCCAGACGTACTTGGAGATGGATGGATGTGCGAGGAAAGTGCCTCCGGTTTCGTTCAGAACCAGAACGAACTTGTAAATGGATTGTGTGTCTGACATTGGATTTTATTCTGTGTTGATTGATCTCTACTAAATATACATCTGTTTGGCGGCGGAGAATTTATTCTCTTGCTTAACGCCCTTCTCTGAGACGTACGAGCTCAGAGGTTGTATATCGATGGACATCAGTCGCATGGAGTGAATTGCTAGTGTGGCATGCGTAAGTGGCAATTGATCAGGGCTTCTGTTGAAAAGCAAAGTCTTGTGGTTGATGATCAAAGCACGACCTGTGTGGCGCAGCTTTGTGTATAACGTGAATTCGCGAGCCTCACACCTCGGTATGAGTCAAAAACGGGAGACGGACCGCTGGGAGAACACGACGTTTCTTTCTAGCTAGGGTGGTGTCAGTGACCTACCAGCCCTGACATTTATATACTTTTCACCTGTGTGGTTTTGGAATGCGAGGCGCCTCGGATATAGGTCTGTAAGGACCGGGAAACGTGTGTTCAGGAATTGCCAATCCTCAAAAGTAAGAGAGGACCGGCCCAGCCGATTCCAAGGATCAAAGTGGGGTCCTGGGACATTTGCTCGAGTGTCTCGAACGCGGAGAGGAGCTTGCCACTTGCCTCGACTCATGATGGAATTCAATTTCCAATACGTGATAATTCGGTTTTATTTGGAGAACCTAGTATGGCGACATAGTGGTATGGGTCATTAATGCCGTCTATGATTGATATTTATGATTGAAATTGTTTTGACACTATACACTTATTATAGTATCAAATAATGTGTTTTTAACGTATCAAGCATGCTTTGGCTGTTATAAGGTAAAAACCCTATCCTCCGGCTTGCGTTGCATTGTGTGATGGGACCTGGGTCTTATAACAGCTTCATTTTTCTTTATTTAGCATTGCGCTGTTTGTTCTATGCACTGGTATTCTTGGGAGGAAATCCGTTCCGTGTTATACGGCGTGGTCCCTTGATTTACCGAACTTTAAAATAAAGATTAATAACCATTTTAGTTCTCACACCATTCACATGACTGATCTGGAGTTTATTGTTTTAACCTAAACTCTGGGTGCCCCTATTTTCCACACGGGCAGCTAGTAGTTTTGGTTTTGCAGATTTATATCCACAGGGTCCTGATTTACAGCTGGAACGATATCCGGAAAGCTCTGTATCCGTGTATCACTTTCAGTTGTGTTTTGTATATTTTTCCGCTGCTATGTAATTTATTGTAATCTCTGATATTTGTCGAATGTAATTTATTCATTTATACTCTGTATATTCTTGTATCTGATGGAATTGTTGTAATAACAATGAAATGTTCTTCCGTTTGCGTTCTATTTGTCTTGTCCTCACAGTAATTCGTTGTGACGGCCCGCCCCGCACCAGCCTGCATTTCCTCCGAAGGTGCGCTGTACACATGCCCGACTAGCACGGGACGGTCGTCAGAAGAAAGAAAAGAAGAGAATGAACTAATCAAGGAACCTGTAGAATATCTCACAGCGCATGGGATAAAATATAATAATAACATACTTGACATAAAACAGGCGAGACAGTGCATAAGCTGATAACTAATGATCAATGTCAACATCAGAGCAGCGGAAATCCAAATACAGCTTATTACAACTTTCCAAATTTACTGTCTCTAACAAAAGAAAACTAAAGTAGAAGATGCACCACCAATGCCCAAGCAGTGATCTTCAACAACACAGGGAGAATACTATATATATTACGTGGAAGCCTCCTGCTCGTCTCCGGATCAGCTACCCGTGCATCACCAGCTAACCTGTCTCTAGTCTGCTCGTGTGAGCACCCAGAGTAATAAGAAGAGACATAAAACTCTGGGTCAGACATAAAGCCTAGTATGAGCGATAAGCATCTAAACAGAGTAATAACAGGTATACTAAACCATACCTGAACCTGGACCTGCAACCAAAGAGTTAGTACCACATACCGTACAATACTCCAAGGTGCCATAACAAATAGTGTAAGAATACGGGGTGGGGTGTGCATGTCACAATGATAGCAAACAAATCATCCATAGCAACCATCCTCACATCTCTCACTCAGTGCGTAAAGCGTACGACATCTACCACTTTGGAACACTAGACAAACTGAGGTAACGACGAATCCCGACTTGTAGAAACCCTGCTGTGACCAAGCCAAACACTTGGAGTCATGACCAAACATTTCAATGACCCACTTCATTGGTCGTAGCCCTTGGTTCTACCGATACCATAATGGCCCTGAATCCGCCTTCGCACCTCCTACCATAGTGGTCCAAAGCTATAGACGTCGATAACTCCTTGACACGCGTCCCGCAGCAAAGCCCAACCATGAAGCGAACTCGTTGATTCCCATCTGAATCTTAAGCTCTAACTTCTCATTTGGACTTCCTTTGCATCTCGGGTTTGATCGAATTGGAGTTGGTCTTCAGAAGAGTCATCACGGAGTAGTAAAAGTACACGTCCGGTTCGGTCCGGTCACCCATGCTCGGTTCGGTTCGGATACGTTCCCCGGTTCGGTTCGGAGTGCCACCATCCTCTGGGTTCGGGTCCTTCTCCCTCATGCGGTTCGGCTCGGTGTTCTCCCTCTTGCGGTTCGGTTCGGTGATTCTGAAGCGGTTCGGTTCGGATACTCCATAGCTTGAGTGCCTCCGTCTCCGTCTCGTCAGCATCAGTTCGGTTCGTGTATTGCTCTTGGTTCGGTTCGGAATATGGTATCCATGCTCCTCTTTCTTCCACTTCAGTCCTCCTTGTTCCTTCCGATCCCACGCTACGCCCCTCCGATCCGACCAGGCCTTCCTTGTTGCCTCTTCACGTCATGCTCCAGAAAGTACCACGCTCTGGTCCGGTTCGGATATGTCCGATCCGATCCCCTACCCGATCCGATCCCCTACCCGATCCGATCCGGATCCCTGCAGTATTTCCTGCAACTTTTCTAGCGAGTGTTTTGCGCCATACGACGGCGTCTTCGACCAAACTATTCTAATCAATCATAAAACATACCATAGAGTCATAGCAATATGTAAGAGCTACCACAAACACCAAACAACAATCCAAATGAATCAAAATAGATCAAAAGTGGCTAAAACCTCACATTTTCCCATAATCCTTCTTAATCATGTTTAAGCGCATACTTAGTAAAACTTAATCAAATCGTCTAAATTTTCTAACAGAGGCATGAAATATTATTTCAGAATTTCTAAACATTTTTCCAGAATTTATTAGTGTATAAATTCGCTAATCTTCACTAATTACCCTTAATTAACTGTAATTAGTGTCAAAACGATGCTATCACTCATCTTTGCCACAACTAGAACCCCAAAACTGAAATATTCTCTGATTTGGCGTTGTTCCCAATCTTACACAGCAGCTCCACCTCGGTTCTTGTGCTAATACTCCTTGATTCGATGTTTGCTAAGCCTAATCTTCAATTAGAAAGTGATTTTTGGGTGTTTTAGAGAGATTTAGAGTGGAGGCCATGGCTAGGTCAAGAGGAATGAAAGTGGCGGCTGGAAAATGTCTAAAGAAATGTTTTCTAACCCTAATCAGCCCCTATATACCCCTAAACCCGAAATTCCCCTTGGGCCTAGCTGCTAATCACCCGTTTAAGCCCAATTAAGTTGTTTTTCACCATCTGAAACTTGTTTCAGCCATATCTCCCAAACGGTGAGTCCGTTTGGCTAATGTGACCACTCTACGGAAAGAGAAACCATCATCCGGAGCCAATGGAAGTGGTTTCAGGTCAAAATTCCTTTCCAGTCAAAAGTTATGGCCAAAACAGTGCCAACTAGGGGTAAAATGGTCATTTAAAAATCGGGAAAAATCGTGAACATGGGAAGTGACCCCAATAGTCGTCTCCCAAAGTTACATGACCATACGATGTCGTATGTGACAGAAATAAATATTCTACGATCCTATGATGCGTAGAATGCGGGTCGTTACACTCTCCCCCCCTTAAGAAATTTCGCCCCCGAAATTCCTTAACCCAAAACATACAAAGGATCCCGCATGCCTAACAACCACATACAACAATCAAACATGCAAAACAAGCAAACAAGCCTATCCTAGCATGCGGAAAACTAGATCGAAGTCAAAATCTTACCAGGCAAAGAGTTCTGGGTGTGTCTTCCTAATGTTCTCCTCTGTCTCCCAAGTACAATCATTCTCGTCCTCGCCCCACTGAACCTTGACTAGTCTCACTGCCTTCCTTCGAAGTTGCTTCATGTCGTACTCGACAATACCGGCCGGCTTGCGGTTCCCAACCGCCTCGGGTTCTACTTCGAAGTCCTCTAACTGATCAGGTGAAATAGTCATATCTGAGTCGTGAACGAACTTCCTTAGTTGGGAAGCATGAAATACGTTGTGAACTCCCGCCATCTTCTCTGGTAAGTCAATTCTATATGCCAAATTCCCGACTAGCTCAAGAATAGGGAATGGGCCAACAAATCTTGGTGCCAACTTGCCTCTCCTGCCAAATCGTATTACGCTCTTCAACGGAGAAATCTTGACAAACACCAAGTCGCCAACGGAGAATTTTAAGTCTCTTCTCCTTTTATCGGCATAACTCTTCTGCCTATCTTGGGCAGCCTTCATTCGTTGTTGAATGGTCTTGATTTTATCTGAAGTTTCCCTCACCACATCTGGTCCAAGCATAAACTTCTCGCCAGTCTCTATCCAACATGATGGTGAGTTGCATGGTCTTCCGTACAAAGCTTCAAACGGAGCCATACCGATACTGGATTGGTAGCTATTATTATATGCAAACTCTACTAGATGCAAATGGTCATCCCATGATCCACCAAAATCCAATATACATGCTCTCAAGAGATCTTCCAAAATACGGTTCACCCTCTCCGTCTGACCGTCGGTCTGAGGATGATATGCGGTACTGAGATGTAACTCTGACCCTAGAGCCTCTTGTAAGCTCTTCCAAAACCCACTAGTGAACAACGGGTCTCGGTCGCTCATAATGCTTTTAGGTACTCCATGAAATCTCACTACCCACTTCATATATAATTCTGCTAACTTAGCTGCCGTTCTGGTCGATTTGACTGGTATAAACCTTGCACTTTTAGTTAGTCGATCTACAATTACCCAAATGCTGTCATATCCCGATCTAGTCCTTGGTAAACCATCGATGAAATCCATCGAGACTTGCTCCCATTTCCATTCGGGAATTTCTAAGGGTTGTAACAACCCACTAGGCTTCTTTTGCTCTGCTTTAACTAGCTGGCAATTCATGCATTTGGATATAAACTTCCCAACGTCTCTTTTCATCCCTTCCCAGTAGTAAGTCTGCTTCATATCTCGATACATCTTATTACCACCGGGATGTATAGTCAGTTTTGAGTGATGACATTCTCTAAGCACTTCATCCCTCAATCCATTGACATTGGGTACAACAAGCTTTCCATTCTTTCTAAGCCATCTATCTCGATCAAGCCCATACTTGTTCATCTCCTCATCGATACCCATCTCTAACTTGGAGATGATTTCCAATAGGTTAGGATCGTCCCTCTGACTAGAGCCGATCCGTTCCACCAAAGTGGGTCTGATCGTCAAACTTGCTAACATTTCTGGATCCAATTCGCACTTTGGTCTGAAATCAAACCCCGCGATAAACTCCAGTTGCTTCCATTCAAGGAACATAGCCCCTAGGCTGGCATGTCTTCTACTCAATGCATCAGCCACCGCATTGCCCTTTCCTGGTGTGTATGCGATGTCAAAATCATAGGAAGCTAAGAACTCTAACCATCTCTGCTGACGGAGATTCAGATCTTTCTGAGAGAAGAGATACTTTAACGACTTATGATCTGTAAACAGCTCAAATCTTTCTCCCAAGAGATAGTGTCTCCACATCTTTAACGCGAACATGATTACTGCCAACTCTAAATCATGGGTAGGGTATCTTCTCTCGTGCGGTTTCAATTGCCGACTTGCGTAAGCTACAACCCTACCGCCTTGCATCAATACAACACCCAGTCCGGTACCACAGGCATCCGTGTATACCGTCATCTCTTCATCCCCCTTAGGAATGACTAACACCGGTGCGCTTGTCAACTTGTCCTTTAGACTTTTGAATGCATTCTCGCACCTTTCATCCCAGACAAAAGCTTGATTCTTCTTGGTCAACTGGGTCAATGGTGCTGCTATCTTGGAGAAACCTTGGATAAACTTACGATAATATCCCGCTAACCCCAAGAAACTTCTTACATCTGTTGCATTCTTGGGCGTAGGCCAATCCTGTACCGTAGCCACCTTTGCCGGGTCCACGGCAATACCATTCTTTGATACAACATGGCCCAAGAACCTCACTTCCCTCTTCCAGAAGTGACACTTAGAAAACTTTGCTTTCAATTGGTGTTTCCTCAACACCTCCATCACCATTCTTAAATGTCCCTTGTGTTCTTCCTCTGTCCTTGAGTAGACCAAAATATCATCAACGAACACAAGGACAAACTTATTCAACTGATCTCTGAATACCCTATTCATAAGATCCACAAAATATGCTGGGGCATTGGTCAGCCCGAATGGCATGACCAACCACTCATAAAACCCAGACGGCGTCCGAAATGCCGTTTTAGCTATACTCTCAGCTTCCACTCTAAGCTGATGAAAACCTGTCGCGAGTTCCAACTGAGAAAATACTCTCGCGCCACTCAACTGATCGAACAAATCATCTATCCGCGGTAGAGGATACTTGTTCTTCCTCGTCACTTTATTCAACTCGCGGTAGTCTACACACAAACGAAGGGAACCATCCGCCTTGGTAGCAAACACAACAGGTGCTCCCCATTCAGAAACACTCCTTCTGATAAATCCCTTCTTCAAAAGATCGCTAACTTGCACCTCGAGCTCTCGCTGCTCTCTTGGTGCCATACGACGAAGTGGCATCACTATAGGCCTGGCATCTTTTACCAAATCAATACGAAACTCAATCTCTCGGTGTGGTGGAAGTCCGGTCACTTCTTCGAAAACATCCGATACTGGCCAACCACGGGCAAACCTGACAACTCACTATGCGGAATGTCGAGGGAGTTTAGAAAACTAGCCAATACCCCCTTACTGGGTAGACCACCAAACACTATCCTCCGCCCATCATCCGCTCTAGTTGTCACCAAAAAGCCCGCACAGTCTACCACCACCCCGTATCTTTGGAGCCAATCTACTCCCAAAATAATGCCAAACCCAGTAAAGCCCAAAACAAAGCAATCACAAACAAACATGCATCCATGACTCGATAAGACCACATTACGACAAATCATGCTAAGGCTAGTCGAACCACCAATCGGGTTCGTCACTACTAAAGGTCTATCGACAATCTCGGGCTCCAATCCCAACCTATCTACCAGGTCACTAGATATGAAAGAACTGGAAGCTCCGGTATCAAACAAAACTCTAACAGGAACATCATAAACAGAAAGCATACCTTGAATGATGACATTCTTTCCCTTCTCCGCCGCTGTTGGGGCATTCGACGAAGAAGGAATAACATTAAGGGCGTATGCTTTCACCATTTGCTTTTCCTTAGGGGGCTGTGGACACTTGTCCTTGTGACGTCCCATTTGGCCACAGTTGAAGCACTTCCTATCCGCTGGCTTGGCCCGACAATTACTAGCATAATGGCCCTTCTTACCACAGCTGAAGCACTCAACATTTTGCTTATTCTTTTTCTTCTGGCCATCCTTAGCTTGGTTCTGCTTTCTCTTATTCTGGGAACCACCCTTGCCTCCACCACTTGCTTGTGGTTTTGGCTCTTCTGCAGATGCAACCTCAGTCTTCGACTTAGGGTAGAGACTTTCTGATCTTAATGCTTTCCCCACAATCGATTCAAACGTCTCATCGATGTGGTTAATAAGCTTTTCCCCCAAGTACTGATCCAAACCAGTTATGAATTTCTCATTCTTTTTCTCGGCAGTATCAATAAGAGATAACCCATATTTTGACAAAGTGTCAAATTCAGCAATATATTCCGAGACAGCTCTGCCATTCTGCTTGAGCTCCAAGAATTTCTTAAACAGCATTGACTTCTGAGCAGCTGGAATGAACTTCTCACTGAAGCGAGCTTTAAACTGCTCCCAAGTAATCTGATCTTCGGGAGTAGCTGCCTTTATAGCATTCCACCAATTCATTGCCCGCCCTTGCAGCTGACGGGAAGCTAGCTTTCTCTTCATCGCATCTTCGATACCCAAATCCTCGAAGATACGTTCGCAACTATCCAACCAATCTTGAACATCCGTGGCCGACTCCGTTCCGTGAAACGACTTCCCACCAAGGCTAGTATAATCCTTATTCAACTTGGCGAAGTCGACCCTCGGCGCCTGCACTATTGGACCACCACCATTTCCACCATTGGGAGCTGCCCTCTGTACATCTCTAAGCATCTCTCTCATGAGGTCAGTAAACATCGTCCTCATGTCAGCAGCATTCCCATTATTGGCTCCCCTACCGGTACCTCTAACATATCGGCTCATCGTCAATCTGAAAAAGGAAATGATTAACGACTCCATAGTGGTGCTAGTGCAGTACGACTTCATCCTTATACTACTAATAGTATATATATAGCTTTTGAAAACCAAAATAATCACAAATACGCTCTCTCGTATACGTATATTATCTTTCCCTGATAACTTCAATAGGTTAACTACGCAACCTAGAGCTCTGATACCAAGTGTGACGGCCCGCCCCGTACCAGCCTGCATTTCCTCCGAAGGTGCGCTGTACACATGCCCGACTAGCACGGGACGGTCGTCAGAAGAAAGAAAAGAAGAGAATGAACTAATCAAGGAACCTGTAGAATATCTCACAGCGCATGGGATAAAATATAATAATAACATACTTGACATAAAACAGGCGAGACAGTGCATAAGCTGATAACTAATGATCAATGTCAACATCAGAGCAGCGGAAATCCAAATGCAGCTTATTACAACTTTCCAAATTTACTGTCTCTAACAAAAGAAAACTAAAGTAGAAGATGCACCACCAATGCCCAAGCAGTGATCTTCAACAACACAGGGAGAATACTATATATATTACGTGGAAGCCTCCTGCTCGTCTCCGGATCAGCTACCCGTGCATCACCAGCTAACCTGTCTCTAGTCTGCTCGTGTGAGCACCCAGAGTAATAAGAAGAGACATAAAACTCTGGGTCAGACATAAAGCCTGGTATGAGCGATAAGCATCTAAACAGAGTAATAACAGGTATACTAAACCATACCTGAACCTGGACCTGCAACCAAAGAGTTAGTACCACATACCGTACAATACTCCAAGGTGCCATAACAAATAGTGTAAGAATACGGGGTGGGGTGTGCATGTCACAATGATAGCAAACAAATCATCCATAGCAACCATCCTCACATCTCTCACTCAGTGCGTAAAGCGTACGACATCTACCACTTTGTAACACTAGACAAACTGAGGTAACGACGAATCCCGACTTGTAGAAACCCTGCTGTGACCAAGCCAAACACTTGGAGTCATGACCAAACATTTCAATGACCCACTTCATTGGTCGTAGCCCTTGGTTCTACCGATACCATAATGGCCCTGAATCCGCCTTCGCACCTCCTACCATAGTGGTCCAAAGCTATAGACGTCGATAACTCCTTGACACGCGTCCCGCAGCAAAGCCCAACCATGAAGCGAACTCGTTGATTCCCATCTGAATCTTAAGCTCTAACTTCTCATTTGGACTTCCTTTGCATCTTGGGTTTGATCGAATTGGAGTTGGTCTTCAGAAGAGTCATCACGGAGTAGTAAAAGTACACGTCCGGTTCGGTCCGGTCACCCATGCTCGGTTCGGTTCGGATACGTTCCCCGGTTCGGTTTGGAGTGCCACCATCCTCTGGGTTCGGGTCCTTCTCCCTCATGCGGTTCGGCTCGGTGTTCTCCCTCATGCGGTTCGGTTCGGTGATTCTGAAGCGGTTCGGTTCGGATACTCCATAGCTTGAGTGCCTCCGTCTCCGTCTCGTCAGCATCAGTTCGGTTCGTGTATTGCTCTTGGTTCGGTTCGGAATATGGTATCCATGCTCCTCTTTCTTCCACTTCAGTCCTCCTTGTTCCTTCCGATCCCACGCTACGCCCCTCCGATCCGACCAGGCCTTCCTTGTTGCCTCTTCACGTCATGATCCAGAAAGTACCATGCTCTGGTCCGGTTCGGATATGTCCGATCCGATCCCCTACCCGATCCGATCCCCTACCCGATCCGATCCGGATCCCTGCAGTATTTCCTGCAACTTTTCTAGCGAGTGTTTTGCGCCATACGACGGCGTCTTCGACCAAACTATTCTAATCAATCATAAAACATACCATAGAGTCATAGCAATATGTAAGAGCTACCACAAACACCAAACAACAATCCAAATGAATCAAAATAGATCAAAAGTGGCTAAAACCTCACATTTTCCCATAATCCTTCTTAATCATGTTTAAGCACATACTTAGTAAAACTTAATCAAATCGTCTAAATTTTCTAATAGAGGCATGAAATATTATTTCAGAATTTCTAAACATTTTTCCAGAATTTATTAGTGTATAAATTCGCTAATCTTCACTAATTACCCTTAATTAACTGTAATTAGTGTCAAAACGATGCTATCACTCACCTTTGCCACAACTAGAACCCCAAAACTGAAATATTCTCTGATTTGGCGCTGTTCCCAATCTTACACAGCAGCTCCACCTCGGTTCTTGTGCTAATACTCCTTGATTCGATGTTTGCTAAGCCTAATCTTCAATTAGAAAGTGATTTTTGGGTGTTTTAGAGAGATTTAGAGAGTGGAGGCCATGGCTAGGTCAAGAGGAATGAAAGTGGCGGCTGGAAAATGTCTAAAGAAATGTTTTCTAACCCTAATCAGCCCCTATATACCCCTAAACCCGAAATTCCCCTTGGGCCTATCTGCTAATCACCCGTTTAAGCCCAATTAAGCTGTTTTTCACCATCTGAAACTTGTTTCAGCCATATCTCCCAAACGGTGAGTCCGTTTGGCTAACGTGACCACTCTACGGAAAGAGAAACCATCATCCGGAGCCAATGGAAGTGGTTTCAGGTCAAAATTCCTTTCCAGTCAAAAGTTATGGCCAAAACAGTGTCAACTAGGGGTAAAATGGTCATTTAAAAATCGGGAAAAATTGTGAACATGGGAAGTGACCCCAATAGTCGTCCCCCAAAGTTACATGACCATACGATATCGTATGTGACAGAAATAAATATTCTACGATCCTATGATGCGTAGAATGCGGGTCGTTACATTCGTTCTTTCTCATCTCTTCGGAGACCGGGGAAGTTCGGGTCGTCTCACCGTGCTTTGATCATCAACCACAAGACTTTGCTTTTCAACAAAAGCCTTGATCATTCGCCACTTAGGCATGCCACACAGGAAATTCACTCCATGCGTTTGATATCCATCAATATATAACCCCTGAGCTCGTACGTCTCAGAGAAGGGCGTTAAGAAAGAGAATAAATTCTCCGCCGCCAAAAAGATATATATTTAATAGAAATCAATCACACAGACTAAAATCCAATGTCAGACACATAGTCCATTTACAAGTTCGTTCTGGGTCTGAACGAAACCGGAGGCACCTAGTACCCCGCATATCCATCGATTTCCAAGTACGTCTGGACGATCACTAACTGTTTCCATCTTCTTGGGTGTACAGCCCAATCAAGATCATCAGTAATTACCCAAATGACGTGAAGACCTCCGGTCTTCAACCACCGTCTTCATGTTCGACACCACGTCGAATCAGTTATTCAGAATGGGATAAACCCGGTCTTTCTGAACAACTCGCGTATATATATAATAAACACGTGTTACACAAACACAACATATGCCTCATTCCAATTCAGAATATTCTTTTATTCAAATATTATTATATTTTGGGAAAGGTTCCCATTAATTTTATCAAAGATAAATTCTTTAAATTTATTATTTAATCTTCTTTGAATATCAATTCAAACTAGTCGGGATTAACGAACCACACCGAAGTAATCATTTATTTTAATTTCCCAATCCCAACCTATTCATCCCATGAAGTAAAACTGGTCATACTTCATATCTAACACCACGGTGTTATCGGTAAATTCAATTACCATTTCACGTTTAAATCTAATTAAAGATTTAACTATCGCCTGGAGCAAAACTAGTGACACTCCATTCTCGATCTTTTCAATCTAATTAAAGATTCATTAAAACTCCACTTAGTTTTAATCTTTAACTGGGTTAAAGAATCAGTGTCATTTATAACACGGTTCACGATAAACCCAAAATCACTTTCCATCAATTATCGGGTTAAAAAACAAGTGTTATATAAAACACTATTCACGATAAACCCAAAAATCAATATCAATTCCATTCCAATTAAATATCATTTAATTGGTACACTTCATTACATCTAAATAAAAAGATTTAATCTTTTCTCAACTGGGCTTAAGAACAGTGTTAATGAAAACACCATTCACGACAAACCCAAATCACATTTGATATTAAATACAAGGCTCTGAATAGAAAATATATCGGCTTATATTCAATATTAAATTCTACGACCAATAAATATCGTACTGGAAATAACGATATAAATATATCTTTCAAATTTCCATAACAATGTCTGTATAATCACGAAATCCAACATCGAAATAATCCAAAGACAATTTCGATTCAAATCCATTCCAATTCAATTATTGGAAATCCTGGTTACTTTTAAAACCCTTTCAAATCCCCTTTATTTATTTTAAAAATAAATAAATTACTATTCTAGTTCAAAACTAGTTCATTTCGATAAAAATCTATTTTTATCTTTTCAAATATGGAGTTTTTCATCCCAATTCTTCAAAAATCATTTCTTATGATTTTACACAAATTACTACTATTTTTAATAATTTTATCAAGGCCCGTACAGTCGATTTCCATCAACGGCCATCGAACTGCACTTACAGCGACCTTTTTCAATTTTTATTTGGACATAATTCCAAATCCAACCGTTAGATTTCAAATTTCAAATATTCGTTAGAAAGCTCTTTTCAATACGAACCCAACGGTTCCGGTTTTAGGAGAATCATACGGTCGGATCTCCCGCAATATCCGTTCGAAGTCAATGGTCGAAATTCGCGAACTGCCGCGGCGTGGCTCATTCTATTCAGGCCATTATATTAGATATATATATATATAATATATACTTCGTCGATTTCAATTCAAAACGTGCTTTATAAATCATTTTAAATTCATTTTCAAAACGATTTCAACTTCTTTTCAAATTCAAATCAAAACTGAATTTTTTTCCTTATAAATTCGATTTAAATTCATTTCAAATTGATTTCAATTCAAATTGATTTCTAATTCAATTTTAGTTCGTTTTCAATTCAATTCAATTTCAATTCGAATTCATTTCTATTCGATCTCAATTCGAATTCATTTCTATTCAGTTTCAGTTCGAATTTCAATTCTTTTCAAAATATTAGATTTTGAAATCTCTTTCGATATTCATTATAAAATGAATAAAATCGATATAAATATCGTTCTCGTCAAAATGGCGTCAATTTAATCAACACGGCTTCATATATTTCTATTTTCAAATATTCTATTTCAAATATTTCTTTTTCAAATATTCTATTTCAAATATTCTATTTCAAATATTTCTTTTTCCACTATTTCAAAACTGGAATGAGGCCCAATCAATTACCATATAATGTTAATTATATGGATTTTCTACAACACATGTATACAAAAACAACGATGAATAATCAACCATCATCCAAAGTGCATTCTACACTGTATAAGCATCAAATATAAATATTCAACGCTTATAGCAGTTATTGGGATTAGTGTACGTCAAATTTCATCCCAATACCCGTGTGGGGTTTCAAACAATCAAACACAGATTTTATTTGTGTAGTTGGGCGATGTGTAAAATTTATCGTCCCAATCAATATCAGTCAAATGTGTGTATATAAAAAAATCGTCCGATCTGTTTATTTTTATTTCATTTCATATACACGTTAAAAATTCTATTTTTAACTATAAAATATTTTAAACTATATAAATATTTTATTTCATTTCATATCCCATCACACAATCAACTACACATCAAAATCAAACAAACAAGCATACAAGCCGTCCATGGTCTGTGGACGACGGGTGTCGGGTGCTACTAAACACCGTCTGCATCCTAGTATATATTTCAACTAGAAAATCAAATTAAAAGGTGAGAAGTTCTCACCGATAGCTAATCCAAACTCCACGCCTCTTCATATGTAGGAAATCTTCACCATCTGACACTTTCGTTGCCCGAATTCACTACATATATAAAAATCGAATTTTTACTTCGTTATTCAATATATAAAAATCGAATTTTTACTTCGTTATTCATTATATAAAAATCGAATTTTTACTTTGCTATTCAATATATAAAAATCGAATTTTTACTTTGCTATTCAATATATATAAATCGA
This sequence comes from Allium sativum, assembly GCA_030737875.1. NCBI lineage: Eukaryota > Viridiplantae > Streptophyta > Magnoliopsida > Asparagales > Amaryllidaceae > Allium > Allium sativum. Next base: position 667,942,834 of record CM060909.1, on the reverse strand, counting down.
ATTTTTACTTTGCTATTCAATATATAAAAATCAAATTTTTGCTTTGCTATTCAATATATAAAAATCGAATTTTTACTTTGCTATTCAATATATATAATTTTAATTTTTACTTCGTTATTCAATATATAAAAATTGAATTTTTACTTTGTTATTCAATATATAAAAATCGAATTTTTACTTTGCTATTCAATATATAAAAATCGAATTTTTACTTCATTATTCAATATATAAAAATCGAATTTTTACTTTGCTATTTAATATAAAAAATCGAACTTTTACTTTGCTATTCAATATATAAAAATCAAATTTTTACTTTGCTATTCAATATATAAAAATCGAATATTCTAACTTTGCTATTCAATATATAAAAATCGAATTTTTACTTTGCTATTCAATATATAAAAATCGAATTTTTACTTTGCTGTTCAATATATAAAAATCGAATTTTTACTTTGCTATTCAATCTATAAAAATCGAATTTTTACTTTGCTATTTAATCTATAAAAATCGCATTTTTACTTTGCAATTCAATATATAAAAATCGCATTTTTACTTTCTATTCAATATATAAAAATCGAACTTTTACTTTGCTATTCAATATATAAAAATCGAATTTTTACTTACTACACTATATAAAAATTATATTTTTATTCACTACACTATATAAAAATTATATTTTTATTCACTAATTTATAAAATTTAAAACCTGATTTTTAAAACCAATTATTAAATTAAATAAAAAGAGTAAAATAAACTTACTGTGGTTCGACTGAGGGAGGGGGGTTTCATTGCAGGGAGGACTGTCGGGGGAGGGGCTCTGTGGCCTGAGGCGGCGCCACCTTGGTCGGAGCAGCGCTGGGGTGGTCTTCAGATCGAAAGGAGAGAGGAAGGGGGGTCTTCGGGGTACGATTTGAAGGGGGGTGCGGAACGAGGTTTGGGTTCTGGCGGTCTTCGAACAGAGGAGGGGAGGGTCAGGCGATGGCGGCGATCTTGGGGAGGGCGGCGGTCGGCTAGCCCGGTGGTGCGACAGTGGGGGGCGACGGTCGGCTTAGGGCTACAGCGTTTTTTTTCCTTTTAATCTCGATCTGGTTTGACTGAGTGAAATGGGGGCCTGAGGGTATAGGAGAGAGGGAGGGAGAATTATTTATTTATTTATTTATTTTATAATCCTTAAAGTAACTTTAAATTTCGATCTCAAAACGAGACCCACCGCCTGTCGTCCATAGCTAATTACCCCCATTCCGAACACAATGGGATATGCATCGTAAGCTGATTCGATTGTTTCGATCAGTTTTCGTCCAAATCAACATATAACTCTATATATTGAATTTGAACGCGCATTTCAATTTACCGGGGCCACATACTAACTAGAAAAATTCCAGAAAAATATTTTCTAGTTTCGTATTGACGATACGGTCCTAACAAAACTAATTTCGCCAAATTCTGAGATCATTTGAAAAATGGCTATTTTCTAGTCGATTAAAATCAACTAAAACTGGTCAAACGCGTTTTCCTTTGCCACGCTCACATATTGATTCGAAAAATTACGAAATTTGAAACCTAGCAATAATTTGACATCGCAGACCCAACAAAAGTGGTTTCGTTGAAATTCGAGGTCGTTTGCAAAATGGACATTTTTAAGGGCCGAAATTCCATAGCGACAATTTAGAATTTTCAACTGGACGTAACTTTTGATTCCCGCTATGAAATTTTGATTTCTCGGATTCGTTGGAAAGATATTCTCAATTCGATTCTAATATTTTAGGTTTCACTAAAATCCGGTTTATTTTGAATCCTGTACATTCATTTGAAGTTTGAAATCGAATTATCGAACTACCGCGCCATTTTCAATTCCTTTTATATTTATAAATAAATATTTATATTCCAACGACGATCTATATAATATATACGTTCGAATTATATTCAAAATAAATTTCTCGTCGATATTATTTAAAATAATTCATTTTAAATAATCAAAATTTGCTAAAATTGCCAAAATAAAAATTTTAAACTAACCCAGATTTCCGGGTTATTACACGCGCCCCCCTGCTGCGACCACCACCCCGCCGAGACCCCCCTCCTTTGGAAATTTCAATTTACAGTAAGTTTTTTTCTCTTTATTTTATTTTTACTCTATTTAGTGTAATTAATTCAGAAAGGCCGGGTTTTTTATAAATAAAACAAAAAGGTTCGATTTTTAACTTCAAAAGGGTTGGATTTTTCTATATGATAAGATTAAATTTTTATACTAGTGGCATATTAAAAATATGATTTTTATACTATAGAAAGAATAAAAATGTAATTTTTATAAAGTAGAATTATAAGAATACGATTTTTTATATTATATAGATAGTAAAGATTTAAATCTTTATATTTGAAAAGGCAAAATCTTTATATTTGAAAAGGCGAAATCTTTATATTTGAAAGGGCGAAATCTTTATATTTGAAAGGGCGAAATCTTTATATTTGAAAAGGCGAAATTTCATATAGAGAATAGCGTGATAAAAATATAATCTTTATTATATGAACACCGTTGAAAAGATAGAATTTTTATCTATATAGTAGCGGTGTAAAAATATAATTTTTATATAATGTAGAGAATAAAAATATAATTTTTATATTATGTAGAGAATAAAAATATAATTTTTATATAATGTAGAGAATAAAAATATGATTTTTATATTATAGAAAGAATAAAAATTCGATTTTTATATATTGAATAGCGAGATAAAAAATCGATTTTTATATATATGAAGTGAAGATAAAAATTCGATTTTTATAAATGTAGTGAATACGGACGTCGAAAGTGACAGAAGCCGAGAATGACGAAGATTTCTACACAAGGAGAGTCGTGGTATTGGATTAGCTAGTCGGTGAGAACTTCTCACTTTTAATTTACTTTTCTAGTTATAATTATATACAAGGATGCAGACGGTGCTTAGCAGCACCCGACACCCGTCGTCCACAGACCATGGATGACATGTTTGTTTGTTTGCTATGTTGTGAAATTTGATTGTATGATGTAGAATGAAATAAAATATTTTATAGTGGAAAATATTTTATAGTTAAAAATATAATTTTCAACGTGTATATAAAATAAATATTTATAAACAAATCGGACGATTTGTTCATATACACTGATTTGACTGATACTGATTGGGACGATAAATTTTACACATCGCCCAACCGCACAAATAAAATCTGTGTTTGATTGTTTGAAACCCCACACGGGTATTGGGATGATATTTGGCGTACACTAATCCCAATTATTTAGTTGTATGTCGATCGATGGGTCGACAGACTGTGTGAGCATTAATTATTTATATTTGATGCTTATGCAGTTGCGTGGTGCACTTTGGATGATGGTTGATTATTTATCGTTGCTATTATATACATGTGTTGTATGGAATCCATATAAATAACATTATATGGTAATTGATTGGGCCTCATTCCAATTGGAAAAATAAAGAATATTATAAAATAAAGGTTCATGTGTTGACAGTACTCATCCGTTGAGATTAGTCATGTGTTAAACGAAATATTTTAACAATAACATTTACATCTTTATCATATATAAAATTAGAAAATAACTGGAAAATAGATAAGATGAGTGGTCTCCTGGATATTGATCTGATGTTGGTTTTGGCCTTCGGGGTTAATATTTAGGGAATCGTTCTCTTACTAATTTACGGTTGGAGTCTGATTTGAAATCAAATGATAGATACCATAATTTTTATGAAATATATTAAATAACAAAAATAGTCGCATGTTGACAGTACTCATCCGTTGAGATTAGTCATGTATTGAAAGAAATATAGATTCATTTGTTGAATAGAATAACGAAGTTATTGAAAAATATAAAGCCGTGTTGATTAGAGATGCGCTATTTTGACGCGAACGATATTTACATCGATTATATTCGTTTTTACAATGAATATTAAAAAGAGATAAAAATCGAATATTTATAACAGGGAAATGAATTGAATTGAATAGGAACCGAATTCGATTCGAATTGAATTAAATAGAAAACGAATTCGAATTGAATTGAATTGTATATAAAACGAATTCAAATTGAATTAAATAGAAAACGAATTCGAATTGAATTAAATAGAAAACGAATTCGATTTGAATTGAATATAAAACGAATTCGAATTGAATTGAATAGAAAATGAATTCAAAATTGAATTGAATTCAATTGAAAATGAATTGAAATCAATTTGAATTGAAGGTAAAACGAATTTATAAGGGAAAATTCAATTTTGATTTGAATTTGAAATGGAAGTTGAAAATGTTTTGAAACCAATTTAAAACGAATTATAAAATTCGTTTTAAAAAAGGAAATCAATGAAATATATATTATATATATAATATAATGGCCTAAATAAAACGCGCCGCACCGCGGCAGTTCGTGAATTTCGACCATTAATTTCGAACGGACATTACGGGAGATCCGACCGTCGGATTCTCCTAAAACCAGAACCGTTGGGTTCGTATCGAAAATATATTTCTAACAAATATTATAAATTTGAAATCTAATGATTGGATTTGGAGATATGTCCAAATCAATTTCAGAAAAGGTCGCTGTAAGTGCAATTCGATGGCCGTTGATGGAAATCGACTGTACGGGCCTTGATAAAATTATTAAAAATATCAATAATCGGTGTATAATCATAAGAAATGATTTGAGAAAAACTGGGATGAAAAACTCCATATTTGAAAAGATAAAAATAGATTTCTATCGAAATGAACTAGTTTTGAACTAGAATTAAAACCCAATTATTTATAAATAAATAAATTGGATTTGAAATGGGTTTTAAATAACCAGAATTTCTAATATATTTAATTGGAATGGAATTAGAATTGATTTGTGGGTTTATCGTGAACGGTGTTTTAAACAACACTTGTTCTTTAACCCGATAATAAATAGAATGTGATTTGGGTTTATCGTGAACTGTGTTTTAAATGACATTAGTTCTTTAACCCAGTAAAAGGAGTTTTAGTGAATGTGTAATTAGATTGAAATGTGAATTGATAAGTTAAATTATCAAATTTGGAAAGTGAGCGAGAATGGAGTATCACCAGTTTTGCTCCAAAACGATAGTTAAATCTTTAATTAGATTTGAACGTGAAATGGTAATTAATTTTACTGATAACACCGTGGTGTTAGATACGGAGTATTACCAGTTTTGCTTTATGGGATGAATAGGTTGGGATGGGGAAATAAAATAAAATAATTACTTCGGTGTGGTTCGCTAATCCCGACTAGTTTGGAAAACCATAATTTGGTTTGAAATGATATCCAAAGGAAGATTAAAGAATAAATTTTAAAGAATTTATCTTTGATAAAATTAATGGGAACCTTTCCCTAAGAACATGAAATTTAGGAACTAATTGTAGCTTAGCTAAGAAGGATGGTTTCCTGGATATTGATCTGATGTTGGTTTCGGCCTTCGGGGTTAATATTTGGGGAATTGTTCTCTTGCTAATTTACGGTTAGCGACTGCTGAATTGGAATGAGGCGTGTGTTGTGTTTGTGTAACATTTGTTTATTATATACGCGGGTCATTCAGAAAGGTCGGGTTTATACCCATTCTGAATAACCGATTTGACGATATTTCGAAGATGAAGACGGTGATTGAAGACCGGAAGTCTTCACATCGTTTGGGTGATTACTGATGATCTTGATTGGGCTGTACACCCAAGATGAGGGAATCAGTTGGCGGTCGTCCAGGTGTACTTGGAGATCGATGGATATGCGAGGAAAGTGCCTCCGGTTTCGTTCAGACCCAGAACGAACTTGTAAATGGACTGTGTGTCTGACATTGGATTTTATTCTGTGTTGATTCATCTCTATTAAATATATATCTATTTGGCGGCGGAGAATTTATTCTCTTGCTTAACGCCCTTCTCTGAGACGTACGAGCTCAGAGGTTGTATATCAATGGACATCAGTCGCATGGCATGAATTGCCTGTGTAGCACGCCTAAGTGGCAATTTATCAAGGCTTCTGTTGAAAAGCAAAGTCTTGTGGTTGATGATTAAAGCACGGCCTTTGTGGCGCAGCTTTGTGTATAACGTGAATTCACGAGCCTCACACCTCGGTATGAGTCAAAAACGGGATATGGACCGTTGGGAGAACACGACATTTCTTTCTAGCAATGGGTGGTGTCAGTGCTTAAACTGGCTGACAATTATATACTTTTCACCTTTGTGGTTGTTGGAATGTGGCGCCTCGATATTAGGTCTGATAGGACCGGGAAACGTGTGTTCAGGAATTGCCAATCCTCAAACGTAAGAGAGGACCGGCCCAACCGATCCAAGTGGCTGCCCAGAGTGTGTAGTCCTGAGGCATTCGCTAGAGTGTCTCGAATCGGAGAGGAGCTTGCCCCTTGCCTCGACTCATGACAGAAATCCAATTTCCAATACGAGATATTTCGGTTTTATTTGTAGAGCCTAGTATGGCGACAAGATAGATTGTACCTATGCCGCCTAGGATTGATATTTATGATTGAAATTGTTTTGACACTATACACTTATTATAGTATTAAATGATTTGTTTTTAAAATGTACCAAGCATGTTTGGCTATTATAAGGGAAAACCCTATCCTCCGGCTTGCGTTGCATTGTGTGATGGGACCTAGGTCTTATAATAGCTTCATTTTTAGAAAAAGCATTGCGCTGTTTATTTATATGCACTGGTATTCTTGGGAGGAAACCCGTTCTGTGTTATACGGCGTGGTCCCTTGAATTACTCTCTTTTAAAGTAAAGTTTTAAATAACTGTTTTAGTTCTTACACCAGTCACATGACTGACCTGGAGTTTATTGTTTTAACCTAAACTTTGGGTGCCCTTATTTCCGCATGGGCAGCTAGTAGTTTTGGTTTTGTAGATTTATATTCACAGGGTCCTGATTTACAGCTGGAACGATGCTCGGAAAGCTCTGTATCCGTGTATTACTTTCAGTTGTGGTTTGTATTGTTTTTCCGCTGCTATGTAATTTATTATAATATCTGATATTTATCGAATGTATTTTATTCATTCATACTCTGTATATTCTTGTACTCTGGTGGAATTGTTGTAATACATAATGAAATGTTCTTTTGTTTGCGTTCTATTTTGTCGTGTTCTCAAGGTAATCTAGGCTTTCCTTACCGGGGAAGTTACGGGCTATCACAATTGGTATCAGAGCTTTGGTTTACAGAGCTCGAGAACAAGACACATTAGAACCAAACGAAAGAATTCATCAGATATTGGGTTAGTAATATCCAATTAGAATGACTCGTTAGAGATGGGATCAGTAGTATCCTAGAACGAGTGCGAAGAGTATATTTTTCAAAATGAAAACAATTTTTGTTTTGAAAATTTAAACCATTTCATACGTATTTGAATATTATTTATTTTGAATTTGGACAATCGAGTATATAAAAATTTTGCATATACGTGTCATGAACGTATATTCGAAGTTTTAATATACTAGATAGATATAGGATTACACTCTAGTCGCTCGGAGATGATTTTGATGATGGAGCTCCATCACCAATATTTATGTTCGTGTTTCGAAGGTGTGATATCTATATATTTCCATTAGACTGGTGTGAGAACCAAAATTAGATAGGTTTATTTGTTGTGATTTGGCATCAAAAATGTGATTTTCTATATATATATCAAAATTATGAATCTGAAATTCTAAACCACTAATTGATTGATGTTTGTGTTGTTTGATTATTGTTTGTCTAATTAAATTTTGAACCATTTAGCCTAATTGAACCAAATATTGAACTTTATTGAAAATTGGTCGCATTTGCTTGCATATACATGTACTTACACTGAACAGGTCGTAGCAAGGAGGCTAGAGTAGAAGAATAAAATTTGTTTGTCCGACAAATAGGTACATGTTTACCATAATTTACTGTTTTGTTTGGGTGATGATGATTTTATGAGCCGATTGGCTAGCCGCTTTGCTTTTTCTTTTTCTTTTTGAGATCAGAGGGTCTGTATGGCAATTTCGGGATTTTCCCGGTGCTCCCGGTGCAGGGGAAGTTATGGCGAAATTTTTCGAAAATTTAGGGTGTTAGCCAAATTTTTGAAAATTTTGAAAAGTTCTTAGAAACTGAAAAGTTGAAGAACTTAAACCGTGAAACACCCCACCTCCGTTAGGGTCACTCTCAAAGGGAATGCCCTAATTTTGGTGGAGGTTTATAAGTATAAGTCACAGATATACAAGACAGATATAATAACACATATTTTTGAACAGCGGAAAACAACAACAACTTTTATTTCATTAAAATACGTGTTACACAAACCATGCCATAATTGTCTTACAATTCTTCCAAAAACATAACATCTTCATAACTGTCTTGATTACATTATTTAAATAAAACATAAATAAACTGCATAAGTCCCATAATTGTTGTCCAAAGCCATAGTCCAAAACGAAAAAGATCCAAGCAATACATTCTTTCTCTTTAAGCTGGATGTGAAAGCTAGTCAAGCTGCGGTATTCCCTCCCTGAGAACCTGGGGGGGGGGGGGGGGGTGGGGGGGGACGAAAGAAAAAGAGGCGAAAGGAAAAGGGTCAGTCGTAAAGACTGAGTAAGTCCTAGTGACTTTCAGTGTAAAAACGGTTAAACAACATGTCATGTATGAACTGGAACTAAACTTAAGAATGGTGTCAAGGTGGACAAGATAGACTAAGGTGATCATGATAAGTCAAGACAAGTCAAATAAAGCATCACATGTTCAAGATTCGTTGCATCGACTGTACTAGTATACTAAGCCCAGGTCACAAGTTAATCACGAAATAAATCCCACGGCCCAATATCGTGAAATGACCCTGAAACGGGGTCTGACCCAAGTACGGGGTCCTACGGAGCGCTTATCTAGTCGATCGGCTCCCTACAAGTTCTAGCTCGTTAAGTGTCCGTGTCATACGGCTAATCACGAATGTAGCCACCTGTGCTGGGTCCACCTTCGGGTGTATCATCCCTAGGGTGTCAACCCCTGACACGATTCAAGATGCACAGATAAATCTACGGATACCCAGTGCCAGCCCCGGAATACGTGCACGACCGTAGTCCACCGAACCTACACTGGTGTACCCCACTGCCGTCGTTCACCTCTTACAATCAGCCCAGTAATCGTGCCCCACCCGGCCTAGCCCCAGGGTACCTTGATACATCTAGAGGGTTACTGCTGAAAAGGGTCGTGTCTAGGGTTTCTCCTAACAGATTAGGTCATGTAATTCGTGACCTAACCCGCCTAACCGATTAAGTCATGTAATTCGTGACTTAATCCTTTTCCAGTCTAGTCATGTCAAGGTGGTTAAGTATGTCATTTAAATTCGCGACTTAACCCGCCTACGTGTCATGTCAAGTTGGCTAAGTGTTGTCGTTTCAAGTTCATGACTTAGCCCTACAAATCGTGTTCAAGTTGGTTAAGTTGTCTTTTCATGTTCATGACTTAACCCTAATTGGCATTAATTGATTCGTTAATGCACCGAACCACTCACATTGGATCCTGTTGTTCGTAGCCACTGGATTTGCCGGGCGGTTCCGGGCAGATTTACGCTACGAACTCAACCCAACCTCGGGTTTCAAGCGCGATGTGACCAACTACCCACATTGGATCCTATTGTTTGTAGCAACTGGATTTGCCGGGCGGTTCTGGGCAGATTTACACTACAAACTCAACCCAACCTCGAGTTGGCCACTTTCTTGTTTTCTAAAGTCATGCCCATGTTCTTAGCAGATTCGTGCTATTTCCATAGCATGCTCATATGTCAACTTCGTGCCCAACTAAGGCATGTTTCAAGTCAAGTTATGGCATGTTCAAGTCAAGTTTTTGTGCCATATTTCATGTTCTACTTATGCCAAATTTCGCGGTTTATGATTATAGTCAATTCAAGTTTTGCCTATTCTACCCAATCGTATCCCCAACGTATATAAACGTACTTCGTTCACAAGCATAAACAATTCAAGAGATAAAGGGGAATAACACCAAACATGTGATAGGCATATGTGACAATTCCAATCATCACTTGCATAATAAACAGGCTATAACATATCACATGGTTTCAATACTAGCATGATGATAACTTGGCATAGTAATGGTTCCAACTTAGTATAACATGATGATTTCAACTTTACATCATAGGCATAATAATCATTGCGGGCATAATTACAAACATGAAACATTAAAGGCATGGTAATTCTAATAGGCATAGTGGATTCCAATTTAGCATTTTTAACATAATGATTCTCATCTAGCATTATAAACATAATGATTCCAACTTTTCATCATAACCTAGCAATTCCCAATTTGTCATTAACATGATAAGTATATTAACATCACAGGCATAGTTCCATCAACATCATAGACATGGTTTAATTAGCATCATAGGCATGGTTTAATCAACATAAAGATTTCAATAAACATAGTGATTCCATGGACATGTATTAGTCCAACTTGCCATACAATTAAGCCCAAGTGATTCATAACAACATCAAAATCATGATAAGTTTAACTTGCAACATTGACATAGCAATATTCCCAAATTATGATTCAAAGTTAAACAATAGAAACATGGATTAATAATAGTTCCTAAATCCGGTTTCAATTCATGGCATGTCCATGTTATTTTAGCTTTTTGCCTAAAAAGTGACATAGAACTTACAATATGAAGCAAGTAATCCAAATCAAAATTCCAAATCAAATAGCCCCAAATCCGTTGTCTAAAGCGTCGTAGTTGTTGTAGCTTCTAGTTGTAGCCTTCAAGAATCGTCCTTCGTCTTCTATAATTTTGTTCTTTGTGTTTTTAATTTAGAGCTCTAGGTTTAATGGCGGCTGCATGAGGCTAAAATGAAATAGTATGATTTAGGCTAGGTCTTAGGTTCTTTTTATAGTGTTTGCGAGTTGATTAGGACCGTCGATGGAGCTTGGTTTAATAATAGCCGTTCGTTTGAAGGAGAGACCAACCAGGAGCTGACACCTAGCCCTAGTGACAAGGCAAGGCTCAGAAAATCGACCAAACACAGACCAGGCCAGCCGGGGGGGCTGGGTTCGGCCTGGCTCAGGGGCCAGGTCGACATGCCAGTCGACACCGTGTCGACTTGGCAGTCGACACGGGTGACCCAGGTCGACTGCCCAGTCGACACGGGTGACCCAGGTCGACTGCCCAGTCGACCTGGGTAGCCCCAGGTCGACTACCAAGTCGACCTGGGTGCCTTGGGCGGGAAAATTCCCGCCCTGGCCAATCCGGCCCGATTTTGAATTTTGAATCGGTTTTTCTGAGCTGTTTTGGTCTGTTTGAATTTTAAACTGAATTCTGAAACTTCCAGAGGCCATATCTTCTTCATACGGAGTCCGTTTTACGCAAACTCAGACTCTATCTCAAGCAGAATTCCGAGACGAACGCAATGGCGTATCCCGTTTCCCTTAATTCTTTGATTTGAAATTAGTTATACTTTAATTTGAGAATTTCACTGTTATAGAATACACGGGGTGTTACAAACCGTAGTGGAAGTAATGGAAGTTGAGTCGATTAGTTAAACAACTTTCGGCTTTGTTCCTTTTCGGGGACGAAAAGTTTTAAGTGGGGGAGAATGTAACAACCCGGAAATGCAAGCCAATTTAAATTTTTTATTTTGGCAATTTTGATGAATTTTGAGTATTTAAAATGAAATATTTTAAATAATATCAACGAAAAATTTATTTCGAATGGATTCGAACGTATATACTTATATAGGTCGTCGTTAGAATATAAATTTTATTTATATATATAAAAGGAATTGAAAATGGCGAGGTAGTTCGATAATTCGATTTCAAGATTCAAATGAATGTACGGGGTACAAAATAAACCGGATTTTAGTGAAACCAAAAATATTAGAATCTAATTGATAATATCTTTCCAACGAATCTGAGAAATCAAAATTTCATAGCGGGAATCAAAAGATATGTCCAGTTGAAAATTCAGGATAGTCGCTTTGGAATTTCGGCCCTCGAAAATAGCCATTTTGCAAACGACCTCGGATTTCGATGAAACCACTTTTGTTGTATCCGCGATGTCAAGTTATTGCTAGATTCCAATTTTCATATTTTTTCGATTCAATGTGTGAGCGTGGCAAAGGAAAACGCGTTTGACCAGTTTTAGTTGATTTTAATCGACTGGAAAATGGCCATTTTTCAAACGGTCTCAGAATTTGATGAAACTAGTTTTGTTATGATCGTATCGTCAATACGAAGCTAGGAAATATTTTCGGGAATTTTTCGAGTTAGTATGTGACCCCGGTAAATTGAAATGCGCGTTCAAATTCAATATATAGAGTTATATTTTGATTTTGACGAAAACTGATCGAAACAGTTGAATCAGCCTGCGATACATATCCCATTGTGTTCGGAATGGGGGTAATTAGCTATGGACGACAGGCGGTGGGTCTCGTTTCGAGCCCAAATGAAAAAGTTGATTTTTGAAATTAAAATAAAATAAAATAAAAATTATTATATAAAAACTTTTACCCCCCTCTTTCTCTTCCATTCAGATCGATCCTAAAAAAAAAATTGAAGTACGGAGCCTTCCATCGTGGGCCCCTGGCCTGGCGCGCCGCCGTGGTGTAGTACCCCAGCACCCCCTTCTCTCTCTCCTCTGTTCCATCTCCTTCTCCCCCTTTCTACTGTAAACCACGCCCCCCTGGAAGAACCCCACCGCCATCGAAGCAGCGCTGAACCCCCTCGCGCCTCTCCCTTCCACCTAGCTCCGACTAGCAGCTCCTCTTTTCCCCTTTTAACCCCGCTCCGATCTCCAATCCCCATCCCGAACCCATTGAACCCCGTCGACACCCCCAAGGTCGAAGCCCCATTCGAACGCGCCCCCCCTGCTGCGACCACCACCCCATCGAGACCCCCCTCCTTTGGAAAATTCAATTTACAGTAAGTTTTTTCTCTTTATTTTATTTTTAATCTATTTAGTGTAATTAATTCAGAAAGGTCGGGTTTTTTATAAATAAAACAAAACGGTTCGATTTTTAACTTCAAAAGGGTTGGATTTTTCTATATGATAAGATTAAATTTTTATACTAGTGGCATATTAAAAATATGATTTTTATACTATAGAAAGAATAAAAATGTAATTTTTATAAAGTAGAATTATAGGAATAAGATTTTTTATATTATATAGATAGTAAAGATTTAAATTTTTATTTTTGAAAAGGCGAAATCTTTATATTTGAAAAGGCAAAATCTTTATATTTGAAAGGGTGAAATCTTTATATTTGAAAGGGCGAAATCTTTATATTTGAAAAGGCAAAAATTCATACAGAGAATAGCGTGATATAAATATAATCTTTATTATATGAACACCGTTGTAAAGATAGAATTTTTATCTATATAGTAGCGGTGTAAAAATATAATTTTTATATAATGTAGAGAATAAAAATATAATTGTTATATAATGTAGAGAATAAAAACATAATTTTTATATAATGTAGAGAATAAAAATATGATTTTTATATTACAGAAAGAATAAAAATTTGATTTTTATATATTGAATAGCGAGATAAAAATTCGATTTTTATATATATGAAGTGAAGATAAAAATTCGATTTTTATATATGTAGTGAACACGGATGACGAAAGTGACAGAAGCCGAGAATGACGAAGATTTCTACACAAGGAGAGTCGTGGTATTGGATTAGCTAGTCGGTGAGAACTTCTCACTTTGAATTTACTTTTCTAGTTATAATTATATACTATGATGCAGATGGTGCTTAGCAGCACCCGACACCCGTCGTCCACAGACCATGGATGACTTGTTTGTTTGGTTGCTATGTTGTGAAATTTGATTGCGTGATGTAGAATGAAATAAAATATTTTATAGTGGAAAATATTTTATAGTTAAAAATATAATTTTTAATGTGTATATAAAATAACTGTTTATAAACAAATCGGACGATTTGTTTATATACACTGATTTGACTGATATTGATTGGGACGATAAATTTTACACATCGCCCAACTACACAAATAAAATCTATGTTTGATTATTTGAAACCCCACACGGGTATTGGGATGATATTTGGCGTACACTAATCCCAATTATTTAGTTGTATGTCGATCGATGGGTCGACAGACTGTGTGAGCGTTAATTATTTATATTTGATGCTTATGTAGTTGCGTGGTGCACTTTGGATGATGGTTGATTATTTATCGTTGCTATTATATACATGTGTTGTATGGAATCCATATAATTAACATTATATGGTAATTGATTAGGCCTCATTCCAATTGAAAAAATAAAGAATATTATAAAATAAAGGTTCATGTGTTGACAGTACTCATCCGTTGAGATTTGTCATGTGTTGAACGAAATATTTTAACAATAAATTTTACATCTTTATCATATATAAAATTAGAAACTAACTGGAAAATAGATAAGATGAGTGGTCTCCTAGATTTTGATCTGATGTTGGTTTCGGCCTTCGGGGTTAATATTTAGGGAATCGTTCTCTTATTAATTTACGGTTGGAGTCTAATTTGAAATAAAACGATAGATACCATATTTTTTATAAAATATATTAAATAACAAAAATAGTCGCGTGTTGACAGTACTCATCCATTGAGATTAGTCATGTATTGAAAGAAATATAGGTTCATTTGTTGAATAGAATAACGAAGTTATTGAAAAATATAAAGCCGTGTTGATTAGAGATGCGCTATTTTGACGCAAACGATATTTATATCGATTATATTCGTTTTTATAATGAATATTGAAAAGAGATAAAAAAATCGAATATTTATAACAGGGAATTGAATTGAATTGAATAGAAAACGAATTCGAATCGAATTGAATTGAAAAAGAATTCGAATTGAATTGAATTGAATATAAAACGAATTCAAATTGAATTAAATAGAAAACGAATTCGAATTGAATTAAATAGAAAATGAATTCGAATTGAATATAAAACGAATTTGAATTGAATTGAATAGAAAAGTGAATTCAAAATTGAATTGAATTCAATTGAAAATGAATTGAAATAGAATTGAAATCGATTTGAATTAATTTAAAACGAATTATAAAATTCGTTTTAAAAAAGGAAATCGACGAATATATATTATATATATATTGTATATATAATATAATGGCCTGAATAAAACGCGCCGCGCCGCGACAGTTCGTGAATTTCGACCATTAATTTCGAACGGACATTATGGGTCATCCGATCGTCGAATTCTCCTAAAACTGGAACCGTTGGGTTCGTATCGAAAAGAGCTTTCTAACCTATATTAGATGTTTTAAATCTTACGGTTGGATTTGGAGATATGTCCAAATCAATTTCAGAAAAGGTCGCTGTAAGTGCAGTTCGATGGCCGTTGATGGAAATCGACTGTACGGGCCTTGATAAAATTATTAAAAATATCAATAATCGGTGTAAAATCATAAGAAATGATTTGGGAAAAACTGGGATGAAAAACTCCATATTTGAAAAGATAAAAATAGATTTTTATCGAAATGAACTAGTTTTGAACTAGAATTAAAACCCAATTATTTTTAAATAAATAAATTGGATTTGAAATGGGTTTTAAATAACCAGAATTTCTAATATATTTAATTGGAATGGAATTAGAATTTATTTGTGGGTTTATCGTGAATGGTGTTTTAAATAACACTTTTTCTTTAACCCGATAATAAATAGAATGTGATTTGGGTTATCGTGAACTGTGTTTTAAATGACATTAGTTCTTTAACCCAGTAAAAGGAGTTTTAATGAATCTGTAATTAGATTGAAATGTGAATTGATAAGTTAAATTATCAAATTTGGAAAGTGAGCGAAAATGGAGTATCACCAGTTTTGCTCCAAAGCGATAGTAAAATCTTTAATTAGATTTGAACGTGAAATGGTAATTAATTTTACCGATAACACTGTGGTGTTAGATATGGAGTATTATCAGTTTTGCTTCATGGGATGAATAGGTTGGGATGGGGAAATAAAATAAAATAATTACTTCGGTGTGGTTCGCTAATCCCGACTAGTTTGGAAAACCATAATTTGGTTTGAAATGATATCCAAAGGAAGATTAAAGAATAAATTTTAAAGATTTTATCTTTGATAAAATTAATGGGAACCTTTCCATAAGAATGTGAAATTTAGGAACTAATTGTAGGTTAGCTAAGAAGGATGGTTTCCTAGGTATTGATCTGATGTTGGTTTCGGCCTTCGGGGTTAATATTTGGGGAATTATTCTCTTGCTAATTTACGGTTAGCGACTGCTGAATTGGAATGAGGCGTATGTTGTGTTTGTGTAACATTTGTTTATTATATACGCGGGTCATTCAGAAATGCCTGGTTTATACCCATTCTGAATAACCGATTCGACGATATGTCGAAGATGAAGACGGTGATTGAAGACCGGAAGTCTTCACATCGTTTGGGTGATTACTGATGATCTTGATTGGGCTGTACACCCAAGATGAGGGAATCAGTTGGTGGTCGTCCAGATGTACTTGGAGATCGATGGATATGCGAGGAAAGTGCCTCCGGTTTCGTTCAGACCAAGAACGAACTTGTAAATGGACTGTGTGTCTGACATTGGATTTTATTCTGTGTTGATTGATCTCTATTAAATATACATCTGTTTGGCGGCGGAGAATTTATTCTCTTGCTTAACGGCCTTCTCTAAGACGTACGAGCTCAGAGGTTGTATATCGATGGACATCAGTCGCATGGCATGAATTGCCTATGTGGCATGCCTAAGTGGCAATCGATCAAGGTTTCTGTTGAAAAGCAAAGTCTTGTGGTTGATTATCAAAGCACAGGCTTAGTGGCGCAGCTTTGTGTATAACGTGAATTCGCGAGCCTCACACCTCGGTATGAGTCAAAAACGGGATACGGACCGTTGGGAGAACACGACGTTTCTTTCTAGCTATGGGTGGTGTCAGTGCTTAAACTGGCTAACATTTATATACTTTTCACCTTTGTGGTTGTTGGAATGAGGCGCCTCGATATTAGGTCTGATAGGACCGGGAAACGTGTGTTCAGGAATTGCCAATCCTCAAACGTAAGAGAGGACCAGCCCAACCGATCCAAGTGGCTGCCCAGAGTGTGTAGTCCTGAGGCATTCGCTAGAGTGTCTCGAATTGGAGAGGAGCTTGCCCCTTGCCTCGACTCATGACGGAAATCCAATTTCCAATACGAGATATTTCAGTTTTATTTGTAGATCCTAGTATGGCGACATGATAGATGGTACCCATGCCGCCTAGGGTTGATATTTATGATTGAAATTGTTTTGACACTATACACTTATTATAGTATCAAATGATTTGTTTTTAAAAGTACCAAGCATGTTTGGCTATTATAAGGGAAAACCCTATCCTTCGGCTTGCGTTGCATTGTGTGATGGGACCTGGGTCTTATAATAGCTTCATTTTTAGAAAAAGAATTGCGCTGTTTATTTATATGCACTATTATTCTTGGTAGGAAACTCGTTCCGTGTTATACGGCGTGGTCCCTTGAATTACTCTCTTTTAAAGTAAAGTTTTAAATAACTGTTTTAGTTCTCACACCAGTCAGATGACTGACTTGGAGTTTATTGTTTTAACCTAAACTCTGGGTGCCCTTATTTCCACATGGGCAGCTAGTAGTTTTGGTTTTGCAGATTTATATTCACAGCGTCCTGATTTATAGCTGGAACGATGCTCAAAAAGCCCTGTATCCGTGTATTACTTTCAGTTGTGGTTTGTATTGTTTTTCCGCTGCTATGTAATTTATTGTAATCTCTGATATTTATCGAATGTATTTTATTCATTCATACTCTGTATATTCTTGTACTTTGGTGGAATTGTTGTAATACACAATGAAATGTTCTTCTGTTTGCGTTCTATTTTGTCGTGTTCTCAAGGTAATCCGGTCTTTCCTTACCGGGGAAGTTACGGGCTATCACAACTGGAGTTGGTCATTTTTGAAGGGGAAGAAGACAGTTCGGTTTCGAACTATAGAATGGATTGAGGAAGAAATGCTACAGGGGATGTAACACCCCGCCTCCGCTAGGGTCACTCGCAAAGGAATGCACTAGCTTTAGAGGGGCATTATTGGTAAACATGCACAGAAATATCACAAGACAGAACATATAAAATAGCGGAAGTAAAATCAAACTTTCATAACATGAATAAATAAGGTCTAAAGCCTTTTACATCAGAGTACATCAAAACCTGTCTTGCAATAATAAAGAAGCATAAAGACTTTTTCATAAATTATTCCCCAAGAAAAAGCAGTAAAGTAGCCATAGCCAAGAAAAATCCAAGCCATCCATGATGACCTTCAAGCAGAAGAAGTCCGAACTAAACAACAGTATTTCCTCCCTGTAACCTGGGGGGAAACGGAAGAAAAGAGGCGAAACAAAACGGGTCAGTCAAAAAGACTGAGTAAGCCCTATCTACTATTTGTATAAAAACTAATAAAGTTAACTGACATGAGAAACTGAGATGAACATAAGCATGATAACAAGATAGATAAGCTAAATCAAAATAACAGGATGAACTACTGAACTCAGATAAACTAGCGTGTCGTGATAAACTACGGTGTCAAGATAAAACAAGGTATCACATTGTCAGGTTTCTATCAAGTATAATATCCCAAGATATCTATCGCGTATAACGTCCCATGGCATCTATCCTGTATATCCGCTCTGCACCTACCGTACTAGTGCCCCAACTGTATTACGTGTTATCCGTGAATGACCCTTACTCAAAAGTCGTGTAATGGTCCATGTCAACCTAATATGCCGCATATATAGGTTACTCAACTCATATGTTTCTTTCCATGTATAAGTTCAGTCCTTTGCCGTAGGCTGTACGGGCTTTCCCATGTAAACGGTTTATCCTTGAAGTTGTTTTGGACTGCAACCCTTGATCCAGTTGTGTTTCCTTACCATGAACTATCGCGCGTCCACTTAGGATTTATGCCACCTAGGACCGCTAGGGATTATGCTACCTAATGAACGTTTCCGTGTCTCGGTTTGGGTTTTGGCCACCTAGGACCACTAGGGATTACGCCACCCGTCAACCGCGCCCTTGATCCCACGTATGTATCGTGAATCGTTTTCCATGTCTAGATGCACATGTTCCCCAATGTGCCATCCGAGTTCCGTGCCAGGGCAAATCAAGAAATACGGAACTCGGTCGGGAGCTTTAAATCGTCTGCCGATGCAGATATCAAGGTCTGTTTTTGTACCCGTGGCTATGGTCCCACGTGACCCCTCCCTCAATTACTGAAAGGCAATCCAAGAAAAATCATGTATAAGAACCACTCCCCGGCCCCACTATAGCCCACTTTCCTACGGGCCAACCTCACCCATGACTCGATAGCAAGCACATGGTCTGTTGGGGGTTCCCTGCCTTTCCGCACGTACACGATTGACTAAAGATGGTAGGTAGTCGGCGATGTGCTATCCAGGGCAAAAACAAGAATCGTCGACTCCACGCTAATCCATCCCAGTCTTTAGGTTGCTCGCATAGCAACCAAGGCATACTCTTGGTCCTTCTAACGCAGACCTTAACCTCTCATGGGCCTAGTATAATTACCTGGCAGCCCACAGAGGGATCCCAAGAATATCCTCACGTCCCCCGAAGCTTCCACTTCGGCACCCAGTGCGCTGGAGCTTTTATCCAAGTCAGATAACTTGCTCCCCCTCGTATACTAAGCGATGACCTACCGTATCAGGTTACTCATCATTTTGAGAATTAGTCCTATGTCCTTAGCTAAGAATTATTACTTAGTTACCCTTAACTAAGGTTTACCACTTAGCTTCCTTTCCCGTTATCCTTGATTAACCACGGTTTTCTACCTAGTTCTTCTAGCTAGGGTTTGTCTATTGGGTTAAGTGTTATGATTCAAGTCCATGACTTAACCCGCCCACGAATCACGTCAAAGATTGGCTAAGTATTTAAGTTCAAGACTTAGTCCCACAAGTTGGTTAAGTGTACCCAGAGGCTCATGACTTAACCCTATCAAGTCAAATTGGTCAAGTACTAGCTTACCTTAATCCTATCGGATTATCTTGCTAGATCGATTAAGCATAGATTATCTTAATCCCATCAAATTATCGAGTCGGATTGGTTAAGTATAGGTTGGCTTAACCCCATCCTATAATCGTACTACAATGGTTAAGTATATTCTAAAAAGGTCTTGTGACTTAACCTTATCAGGTCCGCGTATTAGATTGGTTAAGTGTAAGTTACTTAACCCCATCAAATCATCATGTATAATTGGTTAAGTATAAGTTGCTTAACCCCATTAAATTATCACGTTAAGTTGGTTAAGTATTGGTTACTTAACCTCATTGAATTACCGAGTTTAAATTGGTTAAGTGTTTAACTTAACCCCATCGAATTACCGTGTTTAGATTAGTTAAGTGTGGATTACTTAACCCCATCTAATTACCGTGTCGGAATAGTTGGGTGCAAATTACTTAACCCCATCCCCTAATCATCTTGTATGGTTAAGTGTCATTAAGAAAACTTACTTAACCTTGCCAAATTATCATGTTGGATTGATTAAGTGTTGGTTAACTTA
This sequence comes from Allium sativum, assembly GCA_030737875.1. Lineage (NCBI taxonomy): Eukaryota > Viridiplantae > Streptophyta > Magnoliopsida > Asparagales > Amaryllidaceae > Allium > Allium sativum. The sequence continues at coordinate 667,922,274 of CM060909.1, read as the reverse complement.
ATCCCCGTCCACTAGTCGTATAAAAATGGTTAAGCGTCATTAGGCAAATCAAATCACTTAACCTACCCAACCTTGTCATGTTTTGTTAAGTATCATTAGCCTAACCAATTTACTTAACCCATTTACCCATGTCATATTTGGTTAAGAGTCATTAATCAAATTAACTTAACCCTATCATGTGGCATTAATTACTTAATGCACCCCAACCTCTCACATTAGACTTTGTTGTGGTTACTAGTTAAGCCGGTCGGTTCCGGGTAGCTTTACACCACAACTTGGTCTAACCTCGGGTTCAAGCACAACATGACCAACTTCTCACATTGGGTCCTATTGTTTGCAACTACTAGTTAGGCCGGTCGGTTCCGGGTAGTTTTACGTTGCAAACTCAACCCAACCTCGAGTTGGCCACTTTCATGTTTAGTCTAGTGTCATGTTCATAGTCAAGTTTTCAAGCAATTGGGTAGACCTAACTTAATAGGTAAATTCCCAATGGGTAGACCTAACTTAATAGGTAAATTCCCAAGCTTATGTTTTTATGCATACTTACATGTCAACTTCCATGTTATACTTCAAGTCATGTTTTCAAGTATAAACACATGTCATATTTAACGTTACATGTTGTCATGTTTATACCCATTTACCCAAGTCATATTCATGTCATTATGTTTCCCCATAATGTGACCCCAACGCTTTTTAAACTAGCATATACGTTCGCAACAACGTGATGGATTAAAAGAAGAGACTTGGCAAAGGAATGACAAAAATGGGTATTAAGCCACAAGTTAATCATGGTGGCAAATGAGGCACAAATGTGTTCATTAGCTTGCATGTTACATTCTTAAGCCTCAAAAACATGCATCAACCCAAACTTGGTACATAAGCGAATCATGGTGACAAAAGACATGGAATGATGGCTAGAAACTCGCATATATCATCATATAAGGATTATGACTTCATATGCAAGTTGACATAATGATTATGAAGATTCTCATGTTGCATAATGCAACATTTCAACATAAAGGTTGTGGCTTTTAGCTCATAAGATCAAGATAATGACTTCATAAACTTGCATAACATGATAGCATGCATCATTCTAATTAATCAAACCCAAACTTTCAACATGAACATTTAACTTCATAGTTAATATCTAAGAGTAGGGAAGGGCTTACATTGCTATGAAGGCACAAATCGATTTAAATTAAAGATTGTGATGAAGCCTATGCATGCCATCACCCAAAAACCCAAAGATGAACACTCCGAATCAATCAAAACCCCATCTTTATGAACAAAGATCAAAGCTTTAGCCTTGAAATCAACTTGAGAGGCTCTCATACTAACATAGAAACTCTCTAACACTCTCATGATCATGAAACCTCTCATAGGAATTTACTTAGGAATTTTAGAATGAGGGTGGAGGCCATGAGAGTGAAAATTTTGCCATAATTTAGTTGCAAGAATGAATAATGAGGGTTTAGGGTAGGCTTAGGGGTGTTTTTATAGAGATTAGGGTAGTTTTAGGCCCTTAGATTAACCCTAGGAGAGATCCCAGCCCTCAAAAATCGTCACAAGCCTCCAAAACAAGACCAAGGGCCAAAACAGGTGCACCAGGCCAGCCAGGGTCAAGCCAGAAGGCTGTGCAGGTTTCTGGCTCGACACGGGCGCACTTCCCAAGTGCGCCAGTGTATTTTTGTGCTGGCGCACTTCACAAGTGCGCCAGTGCATTCTGGCTTGTTTTCGGTTTTTCTGCCTAACTTCGTTCATCCATATCTTCTTCATACGGACTCCAATTTACGAAATTTAGGACTCTATTTCGCGTATTTTTCCGAGACGAACGCAATGACGCAACCCGTTTATCCTGATTCAGATTTTATAATTTAATTCTGCCTTGATTCTTGTCTTAACACGTTACTAAAAATTCGGGTTGTTACATCCTCCCCAACTTAAAGGATTTCGTCCCCGAAATCTCCAAGTTAGGAAGAACGTATCCTATCATCCGTCATCCATCTACTCAAAACATCATCCACAAGCAACCATTGTCCTTAGATGATTTCTAATGCTGTATGAATATATGCAAAACGTGTGTGTACATGTTCCTTAGCTAATGCTAATGATCAGGCCTGAATAATCTTTCTAATACAAAATATGTATAGTGCCATGAATCCAACATGTATGCAAATAGTCCTAGCCATATAGGTACTATATGCGTGCACAATCATTCATTCATATGCAACAACCGCATGATAATACATTCGATTTCATCCATAAACAAGTATAAATACTCGTGCATATGCAATATGAAATGTGACCGAGTCGAGCTAGTATCTAATGTGTATTCGCGCATCCACGAGCAACCACTTGCAACCATATCAATCATAACATGTTTCAAATACATGTTTACATCCATAGGGTTCTACCTAGGATTCCCTGAAACAGGGTCGAGAAGATAAACAAGATAAACTCCTTACGGGGTTTGTAACAGAAAATAGGACCGAGAGGATGTCCACAAAAGATAGCCTACAAGTAAGCTCCATAGAAACAGGGATCAAGGATATACTCCCAAAAAGAGATATTATGCGCGTATCTAGTCTTTGACCATCAAAGTCGTATTTCCTTGAGCTTAATTCCATTGTGCCTTGACCGTCCTTTAACTTCGCGATTTCGTAGCTTCTTATTTCCTGTTTCCATAACATGAGCTGGAACTCATTTCTTCGTCGCCTCTCGTTCCACTTGCACTTATCCTTTTCCTAGAATACTTGACGCAAACATGACTGCGTACTCATGATCTTCATGCAAGCTTTCCAAAATTCACTAGTGAATCTTGGATCTCGTTTATATACTATAAGGTATTCCATGTAGAAGAACTTTCTCTTGAAAGTAAACAGATGTCAACCAGGTTACCAAGCGCACTTACTAGGGTGATTTCCATAACCCATGCATAGGTGAAATAAACCATCCGTCTTATCGGAGAACACCACTCGATTGGGCTTCAAATTTCCAATAAAGGCATCAAGGGATTCTAAGTAACTAGTCATGACAGAACCTCAAAAAGGTTACACGATACTTCGAGGGTATTACCAAGGCTAGTCAAAAGGTCTAACTACCCTCCTATCAAAACCGAGAGTGGCATCGCCTACTGTATAACCACTTCATCCCTAGAATCCATCCATGGCTTATAAACATAAGCATTATTTCCAAACTCAATACTTGGCATAGACATTCTCAAATCCAAACAAGTCATGTATAAATGGACTGATTCTCCAATAGGACTTTGAGACAAAAATGGGATTCTCTATTACGCTAGTACTTAAGGTGCAGAGACTCAACTATCGAAGTAGGCTTAAATGATACGAACAACGAAGTCCTAACGGGATGGTAGATAAGAAAAGCTAAACCTTTAACGAGATCGTTACCCTCCTTCCGAGGTACTCTAGAAATGAGAGCATACTACTGCCCTCCCGATGATCTTGTCCTTGTCCCATGATACTTAACTATTCGTCCCGTTCCACCATGCCAAAGGTACTCTCTCGTCATGGGTTTCATCGTTCATCTTTCTCTCTCATTCTGGGTTGAGCCATACCAACAAGTTGTTCATCCTTAAACTCGCATCCTTCATCCTCTTTCTCACTATCCTTTCTTATAACACGGCCATTGGTCTCTCGAGAACCACCTCCATCGCATGGAAAGTACTTTCGTAGATAGAAAAGACTAGTCGCAGTTAAAACCACTGTGACTACAGATGGAGGAAAGAAAGGAAAAGAGATTTAATTAAGGAAACAAGGATAATGCTAATGGCCTTTGGGGAATAGCCTTTTCTTTTTAAAAGAAAACTTTCTTGAAAAATGCTTCTTTATAAACGATTTTCAAATAGTTTTCAGAAGGTCTTTAAAAACTTTTGCCCAATCTGGTAACCTTCTGCTCTGATACCGAATGTAACACCCCGCCTCCGCTAGGGTCACTCGCAAAGGAATGCACTAGCTTTAGAGGGGCATTATTGGTAAACATGCACAGAAATATCACAAGACAGAACATATAAAATAGCGGAAGTAAAATCAAACTTTCATAACATGAATAAATAAGGTCTAAAGCCTTTTACATCAGAGTACATCAAAACCTGTCTTGCAATAATAAAGAAGCATAAAGACTTTTTCATAAATTATTCCCCAAGAAAAAGCAGTAAAGTAGCCATAGCCAAGAAAAATCCAAGCCATCCATGATGACCTTCAAGCAGAAGAAGTCCGAACTAAACAACAGTATTTCCTCCCTGTAACCTGGGGGGAAACGGAAGAAAAGAGGCGAAACAAAACGGGTCAGTCAAAAAGACTGAGTAAGCCCTATCTACTATTAGTATAAAAACTAATAAAGTTAACTGACATGAGAAACTGAGATGAACATAAGCATGATAACAAGATAGATAAGCTAAATCAAAATATCAGGATGAACTACTGAACTCAGATAAACTAGGGTGTCGTGATAAACTACGGTGTCAAGATAAAACAAGGTATCACATTGTCAGGTTTCTATCAAGTATAATATCCCAAGATATCTATCGCGTATAACGTCCCATGGCATCTATCCTGTATATCCGCTCTGCACCTACCGTACTAGTGCCCCAACTGTATTACGTGTTATCCGTGAATGACCCTTACTCAAAAGTCGTGTAATGGTCCATGTCAACCTAATATGCCGCATATATAGGTTACTCAACTCATATGTTTCTTTCCATGTATAAGTTCAGTCCTTTGCCGTAGGCTGTACGGGCTTTCCCATGTAAACGGTTTATCCTTGAAGTTGTTTTGGACTGCAACCCTTGATCCAGTTGTGTTTCCTTACCATGAACTATCGCGCGTCCACTTAGGATTTATGCCACCTAGGACCGCTAGGGATTATGCTACCTAATGAACGTTTCCGTGTCTCGGTTTGGGTTTTGGCCACCTAGGACCACTAGGGATTACGCCACCCGTCAACCGCGCCCTTGATCCCACGTATGTATCGTGAATCGTTTTCCATGTCTAGATGCACATGTTCCCCAATGTGCCATCCGAGTTCCGTGCCAGGGCAAATCAAGAAATACGGAACTCGGTCGGGAGCTTTAAATCGTCTGCCGATGCAGATATCAAGGTCTGTTTTTGTACCCGTGGCTATGGTCCCACGTGACCCCTCCCTCAATTACTGAAAGGCAATCCAAGAAAAATCATGTATAAGAACCACTCCCCGGCCCCACTATAGCCCACTTTCCTACAGGCCAACCTCACCCATGACTCGATAGCAAGCACATGGTCTGTTGGGGGTTCCCTGCCTTTCCGCACGTACACGATTGACTAAAGATGGTAGGTAGTCGGCGATGTGCTATCCAGGGCAAAAACAAGAATCGTCGACTCCACGCTAATCCATCCCAGTCTTTAGGTTGCTCGCATAGCAACCAAGGCATACTCTTGGTCCTTCTAACGCAGACCTTAACCTCTCATGGGCCTAGTATAATTACCTGGCAGCCCACAGAGGGATCCCAAGAATATCCTCACGTCCCCCGAAGCTTCCACTTCGGCACCCAGTGCGCTGGAGCTTTTATCCAAGTCAGATAACTTGCTCCCCCTCGTATACTAAGCGATGACCTACCATATCAGGTTACTCATCGTTTTGATAATTAGTCCTATGTCCTTAGCTAAGAATTATTACTTAGTTACCCTTAACTAAGGTTTACCACTTAGCTTCCTTTCCCGTTATCCTTGATTAACCACGGTTTTCTACCTAGTTCTTCTAGCTAGGGTTTGTCTATTGGGTTAAGTGTTATCATTCAAGTCCATGACTTAACCCGCCCACGAATCACGTCAAAGATTGGCTAAGTATTTAAGTTCAAGACTTAGTCCCACAAGTTGGTTAAGTGTACCCAGAGGCTCATGACTTAACCCTATCAAGTCAAATTGGTCAAGTACTAGCTTACCTTAATCCTATCGGATTATCTTGCTAGATCGATTAAGCATAGATTATCTTAATCCCATCAAATTATCGAGTCGGATTGGTTAAGTATAGGTTAGCTTAACCCCATCCTCTAATCGTACTACAATGGTTAAGTATATTCTAAAAAGGTCTTGTGACTTAACCTTATCAGGTCCGCGTATTAGATTGGTTAAGTGTAAGTTACTTAACCCCATCAAATCATCATGTATAATTGGTTAAGTATAAGTTGATTAACCCCATTAAATTATCACGTTAAGTTGGTTAAGTATTGGTTACTTAACCTCATTGAATTACCGAGTTTAAATTGGTTAAGTGTTTAACTTAACCCCATCGAATTACCGTGTTTAGATTAGTTAAGTGTGGATTACTTAACCCCATCTAATTACCGTGTCGGATTACTTAGGTGCAAATTACTTAACCCCATCCCCTAATCATCTTGTATGGTTAAGTGTCATTAAGAAAACTTACTTAACCTTGCCAAATTATCATGTTGGATTGATTAAGTGTTGGTTAACTTAATCCCCGTCCACTAGTTGTATAAAAATGGTTAAGCGTCATTAGGCAAATCAAATCACTTAACCTACCCAACCTTGTCATGTTTTGTTAAGTATCATTAGCCTAACCAATTTACTTAACCCATTTACCCATGTCATATTTGGTTAAGAGTCATTAATCAAATTAACTTAACCCTATCATGTGGCATTAATTACTTAATGCACCCCAACCTCTCACATTAGACTTTGTTGTGGTTACTAGTTAAGCCGGTCGGTTCCGGGTAGCTTTACACCACAACTTGGTCTAACCTCGGGTTCAAGCACAACATGACCAACTTCTCACATTGGGTCCTATTGTTTGCAACTACTAGTTAGGCCGGTCGGTTCCGGGTAGTTTTACGTTGCAAACTCAACCCAACCTCGAGTTGGCCACTTTCATGTTTAGTCTAGTGTCATGTTCATAGTCAAGTTTTCAAGCAATTGGGTAGACCTAACTTAATAGGTAAATTCCCAATGGGTAGATCTAACTTAATAGGTAAATTCCCAAGCTTATGTTTTTATGCATACTTACATGTCAACTTCCATGTTATACTTCAAGTCATGTTTTCAAGTATAAACACATGTCATATTTCACGTTACATGTTGTCATGTTTATACCCATTTACCCAAGTCATATTCATGTCATTATGTTTCCCCATAATGTGACCCCAACGCTTTTTAAACTAGCATATACGTTCGCAACAACGTGATGGATTAAAAGAAGAGACTTGGCAAAGGAATGACAAAAATGGGTATTAAGCCACAAGTTAATCATGGTGGCAAATGAGGCACAAATGTGTTCATTAGCTTGCATGTTACATTCTTAAGCCTCAAAAGCATGCATCAACCCAAACTTGGTACATAAGCGAATCATGGTGACAAAAGACATGGAATGATGGCTAGAAACTCGCATATATCATCATATAAGGATTATGACTTCATATGCAAGTTGACATAATGATTATGAAGATTCTCATGTTGCATAATGCAACATTTCAACATAAAGGTTGTGGCTTTTAGCTCATAAGATCAAGATAATGACTTCATAAACTTGCATAACATGATAGCATGCATCATTCTAATTAATCAAACCCAAACTTTCAACATGAACATTTAACTTCATAGTTAATATCTAAGAGTAGGGAAGGGCTTACATTGCTATGAAGGCACAAATCGATTTAAATTAAAGATTGTGATGAAGCCTATGCATGCCATCACCCAAAAACCCAAAGATGAACACTCCGAATCAATCAAAACCCCATCTTTATGAACAAAGATCAAAGCTTTAGCCTTGAAATCAACTTGAGAAGCTCTCATACTAACATAGAAACTCTCTAACACTCTCATGATCATGAAACCTCTCATAGGAATTTACTTAGGAATTTTAGAATGAGGGTGGAGGCCATGAGAGTGAAAATGTTGCCATAGTTTAGTTGCAAGAATGAATAATGAGGGTTTAGGGTAGGCTTAGGGGTGTTTTTATAGAGATTAGGGTAGTTTTAGGCCCTTAGATTAACCCTAGGATATATCCCAGCCATCAAAAATCGTCACAAGCCTCCAAAACAAGACCAAGGGCCAAAACAGGTGCACCAGGCCAGCCAGTGTCAAGCCAGAAGGCTGTGCAGGTTTCTGGCTCGACACGGGCGCACTTCCCAAGTGCGCCAGTGTATTTTTGTGCTGGCGCACTTCACAAGTGCGCCAGTGCATTCTGGCTTGTTTTCGGTTTTTCTGCCTAACTTCGTTCACCCATATCTTCTTCATACGGACTCCGATTTACGAAATTTCGGACTCTATTTCACGTATTTTTCCGAGACGAACGCAATGGCGCAACCCGTTTATCCTGATTCAGATTTTATAATTTAATTCTGCCTTGATTCTTGTCTTAACACGTTGCTAAAAATTCGGGTTGTTACAGGGGATTTTTTGGATGTAGGCTGTTTGTACAGGCATGAGCGTTAGAAAGGGGTTTGGTGAATTAAAGTTTCGAATGGTGGAAAGTATGAAGTTGTGTGAAGAACCGTAAGAAGAGGAGAGGGAGAGTGTTGTAAAAGGGGTGATTGATCTGTGGTAATTGGGATTGTGGGTTGTTTGTTGAGGAGGACAGTATGGTGATTGATCTGTAGTAATGGAGAAATAGTGATTGAGTGTTTTACTCGAAGTCATCCTCCAGTAAGTGAAGTTGTGGTGAAGTAACAGTTAGAGGAGGTTGCGGATTAGTGGTGAAATGAAGTGGGGGTGAAGGAGTTGAATATTGAAATAGCCAGGTAGTTGTTACACTTTGATGTCAAAAATGTCGATCGTTCTTCAATGGTGCGAGCGTCAAGTTAAAACCGTGAGGGTGGAGGATGACTGCGAGTTGGAGGATCAATACACGATGTTAAAGAGGTTGGTGAGAGTTAATCGTTGGTGGTGGTGGTTTCTTGAATGACGGGTTGTAGAGGGAGTAGTAGGCGGTGGAAATATTCGGATTTGGCCATTTACTGGAGCTCCGAAATTAGGTAATTGGGAAAGAAAGGGATGAGCGAGTCTGATGAAGTAATGGGCCGATGGTTATGGAATCTGACGAAAACAAGATCCGTTGGGATCGTATGAACGGTGGCTCCACAATGGAACTGACTAGGAGTGGATTGGAGCTCGTTACAATTTATAGCGAAATAAATTGTCCGTTTGAATCAATAGACGCAAATCGTTACTTAACGGTTAACGCGAGTAAAACTCACCAACTCTGAACAGTTATATTTTTTATAACGTATTCTTAGAACTGATAATTATCTGTGATTGCTAGGTGTTAACTGTTTGGTTGAATTGCTTGTGTATTGGTTGAAAGTATAGATAGCGATATATATAAATCGTTAATCAAATATTGATTCTGCTTATCAGAATATTTTATATTTGTGATATTTGTGTTGTTTAACATCTGTGATGCAGGGAAACAGGTTGGAGGGATTCAACTGGATTCCTCAACATTTTACTGTTATTAATATATTGTAATATATGATGTGATATATAATCTGTTGTAGATTATGTGTGTTTGAATAATATTTATCATTGTTATATGGTATGTTAAATACCATAAGAAATACCAGAATGATAAAAGGGAATTTTCAAAACGTATATTGAAAATGAAATGTTTACAAAATCAAAGGATTTTGTAAAGAGAATATTTATAACATCAAAGGATATTATTTAGAAAATAAACAAATATAAGGGAATTATTTGTAAAACAAATATAAGGGAATTATTTGTAAAACAAGTATAAGGGAATTATTTGTAAAACAAATATATTATATGTAAAACAAATATAAAGGAAAATATTTGTAAAACAAATATATAGGAAATATTTGTAAAACAAATATAAAGGAAAATATTTGTAAAACAAATATAAAGGAATATATTTATAAAACAAATATAAAAGAGAAATATTTGTAAAACAAATATATAGGAAAATATTTGTAAAACAAATAGAAAAGGAAAATATTTGTAAAACAAATAGAAAAGTAAATATTTGTGAAACAAATAGGAAATGAAATATTTGTAAAACATTTACAAATAGAATTGGAAAGGAAATATTTGTAAAACATTTACAAATAGGTTATAAAAAGAAATATTTATTTAGAAAATGAATGGAGTTAAAAGGAAATATTTATTTAGGAAATAGATAGAGTTATTCGAAATAGAGTTAATCAGTTAGAATTAATCGATTAGAGTTAGAATTAATCGATTAGAATTAGAGTTAACCAGTTAGAGTTAATCAATTAGAGTTAACCAGTTAGAGTTAATCAAGTTAGTCGAATATTAGTTATTCGAATAGGGTAAATGAAATTATCGAATATAGTTTATTCAAAAGAAATTATCGAATATAGTTTATTCGAAAGAAATTATCGAATATAGTTTATTCGAAAGAAAATATCAATTATAGTTTATTCGAAGAAAGGAGTTATCGAATATTAGTTATTCGAAGAAAGGAGTTAATCGAATATAGTTTATTCGAATAGAGTAAAAGAAGTTAAATCTAAAGGAGTCAATCGAATATTACTTATTCAAAAATGGAGGTAATCGAAATGAGTTAATCGATAAGAGTAAATCAGTTAGATTTATCGAATAGAGATTTATTCGAAAGAAGGTTAATTATCGAAGTTTGTTAAAGATTTAAAAGATAAACTTTGACTATTTCGAAGTTAAAACGTTGTTCAGTTAAGGTCTGAGAGGTAATTATACCCCAACTTGATTGACTTCCTTCTTAACTAAGGAATGATAAGGTTTGATAGTGAAGGTTGGTTAAGTGATAAAGGTAATGGTTGAGTTGGCATGGCGATGTTTGATTTAAACATCAGTTTAAATCCAGTGAAGGAGTTTTGGAAATGTTTTCCAAATAAAAATTAGAAATGTTTTCTGATAATAAAAAATAGGAATTTAGAATATATGGAAACGGGAGATAAGTAAATTAATGAACTAAAGAGATAAATTTTAAATGATGATTGATCGATATAATTTCCATCTAGAAATAATATCGTTGTTTGCACACATGTTTTTTTATAGTTAACTCACCGACTATCGAAGTTTTTGACCATTTTTCCGTCGTCAATACGGAGAGACCGGGATCAGACTCATTATCTGAAAACCACTTCGTATGGGCGTTTCAAATCAAATAGATCGAAGACAAATTGAAGACGGAGTTATGCAAGGGCTATCCTGTTTATAGAATAGTGCCTTCGGTCTGTCCAGTCCCAGGACAACCTGTATGGAAGAATGTTTGATAGAGTATATCTGGTGGATCACATGAGTTGATCGTTTCAAACGTATTTACGTTGGTGGCGGAGGAATTCGTTTCTCTTAGCTTATACCCGTGGTATTTTTGGGGAAATCAATTTGTGGTTTGACGGGTATGACGGTGTGGCATTCAAAGTGAATGAATGAGTAATCTATTGAAAGATACGTTATGACCTCCAGCCTCATCAACTGGGAAATGACAGAAATCGGGCAGGCAGCATGGCTAAGTGGTTCGCAACCAAGTAGGGTATATTGTCATTTTCTAGAGAATATTCGTATTTGTTACTTCTTTAAATTCTGTATCTCCCGGGAATGGTTATGTTGGTTTACCAACTATAAGGTGATAATATATTCGATACACTCAAGCGAAATGAGTGGTCGGTCATGTGTGGCCAAGTTGCAAGATGTTCTTGTTGAACTCCAGTGTATCGCTTCTAGAGTACACTGAGCGGAAGGTGGATCCATACCTTGTCATAGTTGGAATCCATTCCCCAAATAAGAGACCGCAGATTTTGATTGTATATTATATATGCAGAACGTTAGATGCAAGTGTTTCTACTAGATTCCTAAGTACTTGTATTTAGACATTATTGTAATATCAGAAGAGACTTGATATAAAGAATAATTTGGTTTATCATAAGGTAAAAACCGTCCGTGTTTATGTGTGGATCGGTCTTACGATTATCATTTCTTTTGTAGAGATTTTAAAATTTAAACAAGTGATTTGAGTTTACTCATACCAGTCACATGACTGACCCAGAGTTTATTTTGTTTTGTTTTCCCTGAACTCTTGGGTGCCCAATTTTGTACGGGCAGTCAAGTAGTCCGGATCTACAGATACTTGAAGAGCTGGAGCAGGAGGCTTCAGAGTTATATAGCTATGGTTTTTCCGCTGTGTTGTAAGTGCTTTACTTTGGAAATGATATGTATATTTAAGTACAGATTTATATTTCAAAGTTATGTTATGAAATATATTTATTCGTTCCACTGTGAGATTCGTGTTTACTTTGATGTTGTGTGTTCTTCTTCTTCTTCTTCTATTCTAAGTTTCTACCTTGTCTATTCTCACCCTCTAATTTCTTTCATTAACTACTGGTATTTTCGGTCCTTGGATGTTCGATATGTTGTATGTCGAATTTTCTATGTCGAAAATTTTTCGATACGTTACAGTGGTATAAGAGCTTAAGGTTAAGTAATTACCTTGGCTCTGTGGCGTGACTCAGTTGAGATGGGGTTAGTAATACCCTAGATTGAGTTGAGTGTATATACGAGAGAACGTATGTGTAGATTTTATAAAATGGTTTCATATTGTGGAAAATTATTGGTTGAGTTATTTATAAATTATGGTCGATCAATTTGATCCACTGTACGGTAGGAGTTTCTAAACACTTGAATACAATGAACCGACACGATATGTTTTGAAAAGAGGGTAAATGTAAGTAATTTAACCTAAAGTATATTTTGATATAAAGAAAATATATATATTGGAATTATAATATATTGGATATATTAGGTGTAATTATAATCGAGTAAGATTATAAATTATATGGTTATGTATATAACCAAGTAGAATTCATATAAGTGTAACAAAATGAATTAAATCTGAAATTTAGACCAGAAATGGAATTAAAAATTGGAGAAGTGTTGTAAATGGATTTGAATTAAGTATATGAGAATTCTAAAATCCTGGGAGATTTTAAATTGTTTTACGGCATGGTAAATGGTATTTTGAAATGAATTTCAAAATGGAAGTATTTAGAAATGGTTTTAAAAGTGATATAGTATTGAACTCACTTCGATAGTTGGGAAATAACCCTGATGATGAATCGTGACATCATTAGTGTTCATTTCCGAGTTCTAAGTGACAGATTACTACCAAAGATATTGATTTCGAATTGTTTTGGCAAAACAAGTTGTTTTGAATCCTGAAAGGGAAAGTTTGATTTTGAGAAAAGAAAAGTTGTTTAAAACTCCCAGGAATAGACTGTGAATTAAAAACAAAATTAAATAGAAATTTGTGAAAGCAAACATGAATTGAACTGAAACCAATTAAGTGGAAATTGAATTGGATTAGAATGATATCGAATAAAAATTGGATTGTGAGATAGGAATATGAATTGGTATTGGATTGATGAGTTAAGAAATTGAAAATCGAGAATGAAACTTGAGTTTGAAATGATATTTGGCTTGGATAAGAGAATGGTGGTATTAAAGATAAAAGTGATTGGAGTTTGACTGGGAGACATTGATATATGCTAATTTAACAGTAGATGAGAATGATAAAATGATATGCCCGACAAAAAGGTACAAGTTTATATTTCATATCGTATGAGATTTTGATGAGCCGAATTGGCAAGCCGCTGGGCTGTTTGATTTTCTTTTGGGTTGGAGAAGGCCCAGAGAGGCGAGTTGGAGTTTGAGCTATTACCAGTACAAAGAAGGTGCTGGCGAAATTTTTAGAAAAGTTAAGGTGTTAGAAAATTTTCAGGATTTTTGAAAATATTCATTAGTAGGAATGAATAAATAAATTAAATTGGTTCAGTTGAAACTGAAATTAAGAAGTGAACAAATAAATCTGTAACCAGTTAGTAGGGTTTGTTTTCTACCTTAGCAATTTCGAGGACGAAATTATACTAAGGGGGGAAGAATGTAACGACCCGTATTTTTCTGTGATATAATAACTAATTTATTTAATTATTTAAATAGTAATTTATAGATTTAAATGGTTTAAATTAAATAATGGTGAATATTTAATTAGTATAATAATTAAATAATATATTTAATTCTGAAATAATGAGAATTAGTGAATTGGCAATATAATGTGAACTAGGCAATTCAAATTATATAATTCAGTTTTAAATTGAATTACGATAACGAATATATTTAAATCGTTAATCAAATATTGATTCTGTTTATCATAATATTTTATATTCATGATATTTGTGTTGTTTAACATCTGTGATGCAGGGAAACAGGTTGGAGGGATCCAACTAGATTCCTCAACATTTTACTATTATTCATATATTGTAATATATGATGTGATATATAATCTGTTGTAGATTATGTGTGTTTGGATAATATTTATCATTGTTATATGGTTTGTAAAATACCATAAGAAATACTAGAATGATAAAAGGGAATTTTCAAAATGTATATTGAAAATTAAATGTTTACAAAATCAAATGATTTTGTAAAGAGAATATTTATAACATCAAAGGATATTATTTAGAAAATAAACAAATATAAGGGAATTATTTGTAAAACAAATATAAGGAATTATTTGTAAAACAAATATAAGGGAATTATTTGTAAAACAAATAAAAAGGAAAATATTTGTAAAACAAATATAAGGGAAATATTTGTAAAACAAATATAAAGGAAAATATTTGTAAAACAAATACAAAGGAAAATATTTGTAAAACAAATATAAAAGAAAATATTTGTAAAACAAAAATAAAAGAGAAATATTTGTAAAACAAATATAAAGGAAAATATTTGTAAAACAAATAGAAAAGGAAAATATTTGTAAAACAAATAGAAAAGTAAATATTTGTGAAACAAATAGGAAATGAAATATTTGTAAAACATTTACAAATAGAATTGGAAATGAAATATTTGTAAAACATTTACAAATAGAATTGGAAAGGAAATATTTATTTAGAAAATGAATGGAGTTAAAAGGAATATTTATTTAGGAAATAGATAGAGTTATTCGAAATAGAGTTAATCAGTTAGAATTAATCGATTAGAGTTAGATTTAATCGATTAGAATTAGAGTGAACCAGTTAGAGTTAATCAATTAGAGTTAACCAGTTAGAGTTAACCAGTTAGAGTTAATCAAGTTAGTCGAATATTAGTTATTCGAATAGGGTAAAAGAAATTATCGAATATAGTTTATTCAAAAAAATTATCGAATACAGTTTATTCGAAAGAAATTATCGAATATAATTTATTCGAAAGAAATTATCGAATATAGTTTATTCGAAAGAAATTATTGAGTATAGTTTATTCGAAGAAAGGAGTTATCGAATATTAGTTATTCGAATAAAGGTGTTAATCGAATATAGTTTATTCAAATAGAGTAAAAGAAGTTAAATCAAAAGGAGTTAATCGAATATTACTTATTTGAAAAGGGAGTTAATCGAAATGAGTTAATCGATAAGAGTAAATCAGTTAGAGTTATCGAATAGAGATTCATTCGAAAGAAAGTTAATTAATGAAGTTTGTTAAAGATTTAAAAGATAAACTTTGACTATTTCTAAGTTAAAACGTTGTTCAATTAAGGTCTGAGAGGTAATTATACCCCAATTTGATTGACTTCCTTCTTAACTAAGGAATGGTAAGGTTTGATAGTGAAGGTTGGTTAAGTGAATTTAGTTAATAAAGGTAATGGTTGAGTTGGCATGGCGATGTTTGATTTAAACATCAGTTTAAATCCAGTGAAGGAGTTTTGGAAATGTTTTCCAAATAAAAATCAGAAATGTTTTCTGATAATAGAAAATAAGAATTTAGAATATATGGAAACAGGAGATAAGTAAATTAATGTACTAAAGAAATAAATGTTAAATGATAATTGATCGATATAATTTCCATCTGGAAATAATATCGTTGTTTGCACACGTGTTTTTCTTTGATAGTTAACTCACTGACTATCGAAGTTTTTGACCGTTTTTCTGTCGTTACTACGGAGAGACCGGGATCAGACTCATTATCTGAAAACCACTCCATATGGGCGTTAGCGTTTCGAATTAAATAGATCGAAGACAATTGAAGACGGAGTTATGCAAGGGCTATCCTGTTTATAGAATAGTGCCTTCGGTTTGTCCAGTCCCAGGACAACCTGTATGGAAGAATGTTTGACAGAGTATATCTGGTGGATCACGTAAGTTGATCGTTTCAAACGTATTTACGTTGGTGGCAGAGGAATTCGTTTCTCTTAGCTTATACCCGTGGTATTTTTGGGGAAATCAATTTGTAGTTTTACGGGTATGACGATGTGGCATTCAAAGTGAATGAATGAGTAATCTGTTGAAAGATACGTTATGACCTCCAGCCTCATCAACTGGTAAATGACAGAAATCGGGCAGGTAGCATGACTTAGTGGTTCGCAACCAAGCAGGGTATATTGTCACCATCTAGAGAATATTCATGTTTGTTACTTCTTTAAATTTTGTATCTCCCGGGAATGGTTATGTTGGTTTACCAACTGTAAGGTGACAATATATTCGATACACTCAAGCGAAATGAGTGGTCGGTCATGTGTGGTCGAGTTGCAAGATGTTCTTGTTGAACTCCAGTGTATCGCTTCTAGAGTACACTGAGCGGAAGGTGGATCCATACCTTGTCATAGTTGGAATCCATTCGCCAATCAGAGCCCGCGGATTTTGATTGTATATTATATATGCAGAACAATAGATGCAAGCGTTTCTACTAAATTGCTAAGTACTCGTATTTAGACATTATTGTAATATCAGAAGAGACTTGATATAAAGAATAATTTGGTTTATCATAAGGTAAAAACTGTCCATGTTTGTGTGCGGATCGGTCTTACGATTATCATTTCTTTTAAAGAGATTTTAAAAGTTAAACAAGTGATTTGAGTTTACTCACACTAGTAACATGACTGACCCGGAGTTTATTTTGTTTTGTTTTCCCTAAACTCTTGGGTGCCCAATTTTGTACGGGCAGTCAAGTAGTCAGGATTTACAGATACTTGAAGAGCTGGAGCAGGAGGCTTTAGAATTATATAGCTATGGTTTTTCCGCTGTGTCGTAAGTGCTGTACTTTGGAAATGATATGTATATTCAAGTACAGATTTATATTTCAAAGTTATGTTATGAAATATATTATTCGTTCTGTAGTGAGATTCGTGTTTACTCTGATGTTGTATGTTCTTCTTCTTCTTCTATTCTAAGTTTCTACCTTATCTGTTCTCACCCTCTAATTTCTTTCATTAACTATTGGTATTTTCGATCCTTGGATGTTCGATATGTGTTGTATGTCGAATTTTCTATGTCGAAATTTTTTCGGTACGTTACATATATTTAACATTTAGTTTTACGTCATCGCAAAGTCAAATGGCATAAAATTCAATTATAAGTTTTAAGTTTTTGAATTTGCAATTCCACAGTCGCTGAACTAACATCCGAATCAATTACGCCTGAAAATGAATATGAACATTGCATTTAACAAATAATCCATACATGCAGATAGGATGAAGCATAAAATTGGACTTTAAGAACATGACTAAGTCATCAATTATGCATTTCATTTTTCGTCGAAATATTATGATCCAATCCAAGTGCTGGAAAGACAGTTGGTGATGATGGACATTCCAGTTGTAATTGTAAAATCATCACTTGCTTTTCGAAGTGTATTTTACTATTAACCGCATGAGCATTCACGATATTGCCGTGTTTGTTTGCACTAACACGATGGGCAGGGAGGAGGGGGGAGGCACAGGTTAATCACCCTAATTATTGTGATTGTTTGCAAGTATAGTAAATTATGGCTATGTGAATCTCGAGATGACTGCAAAACTTAAAGGTCGGGAGTTCAGAATCGAGTCCTCTCAGCAAACGAGTCAAGCATGTTGATTGGTAACCAATTAGCTTTTGAAACCCTTCTTAACAAAAGAGTCGACCTGAGGAGCTATATCAAGAGGAGAAACCCGAGGAAATGCAGCCAGTAGATTAGCCTGGTGGTGAATGAGTTGTTAAGGAAGGCCAGCACGAGGCTGAAGCGGGCCCGCAAGATTTCGGAGGAAAACGGAAGAAAGAAGAAACAAAAAGGGTCAGACATAAAGTCTGGCGAGTCCGGTTACTTTTAGCAAGTAAATAGATATAAGTAGCATGATAGGCATATAAAGTGGATAAGAGATAGATAACTACATAAAAGGTAGGTATGGCAAGGTAGACAGGATAAGGTGTATATGCTTCCCTAATGATTACTCTACACTATTACTAGTATATCCAGATTGAGATGATCGCTTCCACTATAAGGTGGTAGACTTAGGCATACGTCCAAGTGTACCCTAACAACTACCCTAATCGATCGGCTCCCTAATCCGCATAGATACTCTGTGCCAACCCCACCGTAGGATGTATTACGTCCTAAAGTGGCAACCCTCCGCTGATATGCATAGCCCCATATCTACAGGTGTCACGATCATCTTATCCCCTTCTGCTTGGCTCATGCATGCATATGGCCCGATTGGTTTGCGCCGCCCAACCGAACTCCACGTTTAGATCTCTTACAATCAGTCCACTAAGCGTGCCCCTTCTTTGACCTAATTCAGAGTACATGTTTTGATACCTACTCCGGGTTACTGGATGAAATGGGTCCTACACAATATTATACAAGCTTTCCCCTTTGTCTTCTATCCCCCACTAGGTTTTTCATTTGATTATGTATACCACTAGGTGTCTTTAATTACATATCATAATTATTTCCATTGGTTATGTATACCACTAGGTGTCTTTAATTACATAACCTTATCGGGTTAAGTTTGTGGGCCTATATGTAAATATTACCTACCCCCTCAGATTTGGTTAACCCACCCACTGTCTAACCAATTTTACTTAACCCTAACTTTAGTTCATAATTATATAATCCCTATGGATTAGATTAGGTTAAGTAGTCCAATTTATTACCATTTCCATTTATGGTTTATAATGGGCTAGACCTCCCACATTAGGCCTACAACTTGTGGATGTTGGATATGTCGGTCGGGTCTAGGCAGAATTCTTCCACAAGTTGGGCCTAACCTCGTGTCTTAGCCCGATTCGTATTTGTGCACTAAGGCCTCTCACATTAGGTTCAACATTAGTGGTTGCTGGATATACCGGTCGGGTCCGGGCAAACTTCCACCACTAATGCAACCTAACCTCGTGCCACTGATGCAGTTACAATTTCTAATTGTAGTCCTAGGCATTTCATTATTATCCAATTACTCGTGCCTATGCCTTTATAGACGTTCATACCCGTTTACCCAATTATTGAATAATATATCCAACTCATGTTTATAAGCATTATTCAAATTATGCCAATAATAATCTTTTTCCCCCGTTCCCTAACTAGCGCATTCACATAATTTGCGGCATGCCTAGGCTAGATAATAGCCTAATCTTAAACGATAAAAGGGAAAAGTGATGGGAATATGACAAAGACAATTGTTCTGGCATAAACATAAACTAGCATGGTGATAAGGGGGACATATAAGCATAAATATGATGAACTTGTGGCAGTTAACTAATTCTAACATAACTATGATGTCATACTAAGCATAACAAGATCTAAATTAACAATTTAGATGTCCAACTGGTTTATAATATGATAGGCACAAGGTGGTAAACTAGATCAGATTGATAATTTAGATGTCCACATAATTTAGATCCAATAGTTAAAAATAGATCTAACACAAATAAGGTCAAGATCCACATCATAGAATGTCATAGAAGTTACGATAGATCCGACAAGATAGAGATTTAGATCCAAGTTATAACCAATTTAGAATGTCATATGTTCACAATTTACAATGGATCCAGTAATATAGGCACATGAACAAATCCAAACTATAGTCATATCAGGTTTACTTTTAAATATTTAAATCTAAAAGCAACTAAGAACTCATAGAGTTTGGATTAGAAAATAGAGAAAGAATGGATCTTGAAACTCTAACTGGTTTGCTTAAGTTAATAGTTGTAGAAGATAACGGATCCAGTTCAGTTCAGCCACTGGCAGCGTTTGGCCTGCACTGAATTCCAGTGATGAAAACAAGAAAAATGGAACTGTATATATAGCTGTTAGCCTCCAGAAACCGACTGCCACATCAGCACTAGGGGTGTCAACACCCCTGTAGGGGGGTTGACCCCGGTGTCGATGCCCCCTTAGGGGTGTCGACCCCCTAGAGCAGGAAATTTTCCGCCCTACGAAATTTTGATTTTTGAACCCTTTTCTGGATAAGTTCTGACTCATATCTGACTCATATGTATATATATAATTCCTCTACACGTATACAAACTTAAAATCCTCATAACTTCTTCAAACGGTATCTGTTTTACGCAAACCAAATATCTATCTTGACCAGAATTTCGAGACGGACGCAATGGCGTAGTCCGTTTCCCTTAATTTCGAATATTAAATTAATTATTATTTAATTTATACTCTTTTATGTTAACAAAATTAGGGGTGTTACATTCCCCCCTACTTAAAGTATTTCGTCTTGACCAGAATATCGAGACGGATGCAATGGCATAGTCCGTTTCCCTTAATTTCGAATATTAAATTGATTATTATTTAATTTATACTCTTTTATGTTAACAAAATTAGGGGTGTTACATTCCCCCCTACTTAAAGGATTTCGTCCTTGAAATCTCCAAGTTGAGAAGAATATATATCCTACCATCCATCATCCATCAATCACTGGCATCCACTATCCTTAAAGATTTCTAATGCTTATATGAATATGCAAAGGTGTGTGTATATGTCCCTATACTAATGCAAGGATTCGGCAGTCTACTAATTCAGTCGACCTCCTTAATGCAATATATGTTAGTGCTATGTATCCAATATGTTAGTGCACACTCATTCGTCCAAATGCAACATCCATACGCTAATACATCCATTTCCATCCATAAAAGAAAAAAAAATGCACACACATCCATATGCAGTATGAGAGCGATTGAGCCGATCTAGTGCCTAATGTGTGTGTGTGTATATGCATCCACTAACAAACTCTTACATTCATCAAACATAGCATGTCTCAAACACATGTTTGCATCGATAGGATTCCTATCTAAAGATCCAAAATACTATGGATAAGATAAACTTAGATGATAGAAAAAAGCACAGATAAAATTTGGAAAAGGATTAAGAACATACCCTCGAAAAGAAAAGGGTACAAAGCTTGAATCTTGTCTTCGGTCCCCCAAGTCGCATTCTCTGGGTTATCTCCCCATTGAACCTTTACCAGCTTGATCTCTTTATTGCATAGCTTCTTAACTTCTAATCCAAGAATACGGGTAGGAACTCGTCTAACTGTTGCTTCCCGTTCCACTCCTGCTTCCTCTAATATACTTGGCTCAACTTCTTCCGCAGTCTCATGCAAACACTTCCATAGATGAGAAACGTGGAAAACAACATGAACACCAAATAAATTTTCTGGAAGCTTTACTTTATAGGCCATTTGGTCAATCCTCTCGGTTATGGGAAATGGTCCCACAAACCTAGGTGCCAACTTCCCTACCAATCCGAAGCGAACCACATTCCTCAGAGATGACACTTCAATAAAAACTAAGTCTCCCACCTCGAATTCGATGTCAGTCCTTCTCTTGTCTGCATACGATTTCTACCTACTTGGGTTGTCTTCGTCCGCCGTCGAATAAGGTCAATCTTCTCGAACGTCAAGTTGGTGATCTACAAGGTTGTTCGTTTAATGCTTCGAAGGGTGCCATGCCGAGGCTGGCTTGATAGCTGTTGTTATAGGAAAACTCTACTAAAGGAAGGTGCTCTTCCCAAGTCCCTCCAAAGTCTAGGATACACAACCTTAAAAGATCTTCGAGAATTCTGTTCACCCTCTCTGTCTTCCCATCGGTCTGAGGATGATAACCGGTGCTCAAACACAACTGTGTACCTAATGCTTCTTGCAAGCCCCTCCAAAATTCACTGTTAAAGATGGGTCATGATCGCTTACGATGCTGGAAGGTACTCCACGAAGACGAACTATCTCACGCACATAAATCGCTGCCAACCATTATGTCGTGCTCTTACTCTTCACTGGAATGAAATGACAGCTCTTAGTCAATCTTTCCACTACCACCCAAATACTGGTGTTGCCTTTCTTTGACCTAGGAAACCCATCTATGATGTCCATGGAGACACTCTCCTATTTCCACTGTGGAACCTCCAAAGGATGAAGTAAACCATAGGGCTTCTTTTGCTCAGCTTTAACTTACTGGAAAACTAAACATTGATAAACAAATTCGGCCACATCTTTCTTCATCCCAGCCTAAATGAAAACTCTCTTCATGTCTCTGTACATCTTATCACCGCCTGGATGAATAGTCATCTTAGAATGGTAGGCTTCTTCTAGGACATCCTTTATCAACTTCCATTTTGAGGGACGCAAAGCCTTCCATCTCGTCGCAACCACCCTTTTTCGTATATCGTATATCTACTGAAGTGACTAGAAGTCTCCCCTTTTTGGAGCTTATCCATGGTCAACTTGCTGCGAAGCTCCTATCTGATCCATAAGAGTTGGTCGTATTTCCAGCGATGCAAACAAACCAGGCAAAATCTCGATGGAGGGCCTAAAGTCAGAGGTTGATATGAACTCCAAGCTCTTCCTTTCTACAAACATAGGACTTAAGGCCATCCTCTGCCTACTTAGTGCGTCAACCACCACATTACCCTTGCCAGGGGTATAAGCAATCTCAAAATCATAAGAAGTGTAACGATGCAATAATTTCCGATCCTGGTCATTGATATTAATGCGTATCTTGTATCACATATTGACTAATCAAGCATCAGAAATTAACAAATCATTAATAGAAAGAAGTTAGAGGGTGAGAAATAGAAAGAAAGAAAGAATATAAAAGAATCAGAGTATTACGAATCTCACAGCGGAACTGAATAAAATTATGTTATATAACATCTTGAAATACAAAACTATATCTACTTACATACATCATCAGAGTACAACTCATATACGACACAGTGGAAACAACTCTATGTTTTCAAATGTTGAAGCTTCCTGCTCCAAGCTCCCTCAAGTGAATCTGTAAAATCCTGAAACCATTTGAATGCCCGTAAAATTTTGGGCACCTAAGAGTTTAGGGAAAACACAGAAAAATAAACTCTGGGTCAGTCATGGGACTGGTGTGAGTAAACAATTTTAAAACGGATTGATTTAACGTTCAAAAACCCTTTTGAAATAAATGATAATCGTAAGACCGATCCACACATAAATACGGACGGTTTTTACCTTACGATAGCCCAAAACATTTTTGAAATCATATCTTATCTGATATTATGATAATGTCTAAATACAAATAAATATCAATCTAGCAGAACGCTTGCATCTCACACTCTACATATATAGTATACAAACAAAACCGCGGGCGCTTATTGGAGATTGGATTCCGGCTATGACAAGGTATGGAGCCACTTGCCGATAGTGTATCTATAGAGGGGAATACACTGGGTTCAACAAGAATGTCTTGCATCCCGGCCCACACATGACCGACCACTCATTTTGCTTGAGTGTATCGAATGTATATCACCAATGGTTGGGATCAGCAACCGTTTCCTGAAAGAGACAACATCGAATTGTTTAAAGAACGAAATGAAATTTCTCTAGATAGGTGATTATACACCCTAATGGGAGCGACTCACATAGCCATGCCGCCTGCCCGATTTTTGTCATTTCCTGGTTGTGAGACTTAAGGTTAGAATTTATCTTTAGAATATCTGGTCATCATTCACTTTGAATGTCACATGGTTATATCCGTCAAATCACTAATTGACATCCACAAATATACTCTGGATGTAAGGCCATTGTATGCCATCAACTTGGTATATTCGTAAAAATTAACGTACGTGATTTTTAGGAAATACTCTGTCAGAGATTCGTCCATACAAGTCACCAGGAACAGGATGAACCGAAGGTACTTTCCTACTGCATCCAATATAGGAATCACCCCATGGATCAATAGCGAATAGTCCTTGCAAATCCAAAGATTTCAATCACGACATAATCACAAGTTATAATAACTCCAGTGGCCAAACCAGAGAAATTTTAAACAAGTAATTCTTCCGGTCATGAAGATCTACGGTCTTCTAATTCTTTAAATCATATAATCGTCCCTACAAGTTTGTTTAAGAATCGTAAAGCTAGTTCGAAGTGGTTTTGGGTCCAGTTCCCATCCCGGTCTCTTCGAACTAACGCGTAGGGTTTATTATTTGTTAGTCGGTGTTTTACCTTCAAGTTTAAACAGTGTAGATAAGTATATTTGTTTATGACATGCATGTTCATTAATGTATACAAATCTTATTTCTAAGTCCAGAACATCAAACAACACAAGACGATACAATAAAATGTGTCACCATTTTATTTCAACTAGCTTAGATTCAATTTATCACTTTATAGCATAACAAATTTTTAACAACAATCATTCATTTCAACGGTAACAGTCAACGATGATTCGACGTTTAAATTCCAAACTATTAACAGTTTGGGATATGGGAACTCGGGTAACGGTTAATTTTATTCCAAATTCTTTGGATATAAATATATTGATTTTATTCAACATTTATTCTGATTTAAATATATATACATATATTTTAAGTATTTGGGGATTATGAACTTAATTTACACGATGCCATCTATTTTGTCATTGAAATAATTCCATGGCTTGTCGGTCATTTCTTCTTCTTCTTCTTATTATTATATATATATATATATTTACTTCCCTTATTTAAAACAAAGTAATTTATTTATATTAAAATAAATTAACATAGATCCCATAAGGCCCAATCCTGCACAAGCAGAATATTTCGTGTCGACTTTTTTACACGAGTCTATCTCTTCCCGGTCTCTTCTTTATTATTATAAATATATAGAAATAAAAACAACCATTTCTAGTTTCTTTTCTTTTTCTTCTTAATATTTTTTTGTTTAATTAAATTCAAGCCTAAAGCCTAATAACAAAATCAGCTCAAAATAGTGAAGCCCATGCCCTTAAATCACTCTTTTCTCTTTTTATTTGTTTCTAACTCTAAAGCCCAGTTCGGCCTGTTTTAAACAAAAGTCCATCTTCACATTTCTTCGGTTAATTCTCTGATTGTATCATTACTTATCTTCTGCCCGATTTTTCTTTCTACCCTCTTCCTCGCATTTTTCTCAGCAATCAAAGAAAATCCTTGCCAAACTAATTTGTAAACCCAGAACTGGCAACCCAAAACGTGGATCAACCTTCAGGTGATCCTTTCTTTTTTCTCTCCCATTTAATTCCTTCTTCCTCCTATTCTATCTTCACCATTTCCCCTGTGCCCGTCCAACCGTGCATGTGCACACCAATACTGCCACCATTTCGACCTTCTTCTCATCACCACAAACCCCGATGCAAGCCTCAAACCTATCTCCTCCACCGAAAACCACTTTCCACCATCATGCCAAAATCTCACACTTCAACCAAAACTTCAAAATAAATCACGTCCACTGAAATATTTCGTACCACTTCCATGCTCGACCATTCCATTTTAAACTTCACCACAAGCACATCGACGACCCCTTCTACCGTTCCCCCCTATGCGCAACCTTGGTTCGCCATCATGGTGACATAGTTCGCCTCCAAAGTCAAACCACCCGAAACAGTATCAAACCCCTATTCAAATTCAAAACTCCAGATTTTCTTGTTGAAAAATTTTCGTTGTATTTTTCCTATGATCAACGATATACGCCGCTCATCTGACTCCATTTTCGTGTCCACCCATCACCCTAATCATTGGAATTTGGTCGACGTACCATTTCTGATCAAACCACAAATTCTCACTGGCTAGATCATTAAAAATCGTGATTTCAATATTAAAATTCATAATTTTCCTATGTCAATTCATTCATCTCTCTGAATTATATAATAATGATATTCGATAATTCAACTGTTAATTTCTTTTTACACTATTTTGATGATTCTTGGTGATATAGGTGATGGTTCGAAGCCAAATGAAAATATACTTAATACTACAAAAAGATAAATTCCATGTTAAACCCCTTTTTAATTCACACTCGAAATTGGGTTTTGATGAAATGGCAGAGGATGGATATTCCTACTATAAAACACAGAGACAGTTTTGTTTATAGTGATTAAGTAACATGATATACATATGATATTAGTAATAAGCAACATCCAAATTAGGACATTTGTTTGAATTAAATACGAATACAGCTACGAAAGTGAGCAAACATAATTGTCTACCTGCAAAAGTTCGCTATACTAAAATGTTTTTTTCACAGACTATTCTAGATTTTTAAGCTAACTACTTTTAGATGCTAACCTTCTAAATAACATCAATAGTTAAATTAAGTATTGCAGGTACATGATAGCACACAAATGGTTTAAACCCACCTAGAATTGAATAACAACAGTGGAGTGATTTAAGTGTTTACTCATAAATATTACTTGTATTTAGATATTGCTTGTTGCTCTTGCTAATATTTTTTTCATATTCATTCACATGATGTTCAACCCTCATAAGACGATAACATAAATGAGATGTATGAATTTACATATATATACTTGAACTGTAATAGCACATAAACTAGGATGGAATAAGAGGAGTTTACCCACCCAAAATAGCTTGCTGTTGTTTTAAATTTTTGTTTCTCAGATTTAAACATACAAATCTAAATCTAGGTACTTGTAGAGATTTATCTTCTAGAACTCATCAAAATATATGTCCACACACATGGTTTGTGACTACTAGGACTAAATATATAAATAGTAAAAAGGTTTTAAGTGTTTACAATATTTAGTTCACTGTCATTTCCATTATTTCATTTCCTGTTTCATTTTTTCATTGTTTCCATCAAACCAGAACAGTCATGTGATGCTATATAAATCATTATCAACTACATGAAGACATACATCCAATTTTAAACTAGAATTGGAAGAAGAATGTGACAGCCCGCCCCGCACCAGTCGACATTTCTTTGATATGCGTTGTACCAATGCCCGACTAGCACAGGACGGTCGTCAAAGGAAAAGGGTTTGAAACTATGAATCACCAAAGAACCTGTAGTATATCTCATAGCGCATGGAATAAGATATATTAATAACATAACTTGACATAAAACAGGCGAGATAGTGCACGCTGAAAACTAAACCATCATGCAGCCGAATCCAAAATACAGCTTATGATCTAAACCATCATTATTACAACTTCAAAATACTGTCTCTAAAGCAAAATAGAAAAGGTACACTACTAATGCCCAAAGTAGTGACCAACAACAACACAGGGGAAAATATGGGAGTAATACGTGTAAGCCTCCTGCTTGTCTCCGGACAGCTACTCGTGCATAATCAGCTAACCTATCTCTAGTCTGCTCGTTTAGGAGCACCCAGAGTAATAAGAAGAGACATAAAACTCTGGGTCATACAAAAGTCTGGTATGAGCGATAAGCAACAAAAACAGAGCAATAACAAGTATACATAACCATACCTGAACCTGGACCTGCAACCAAAGAGTTAGCACAGAAGGATGTACAATACTCTAAGGTGACACTAATACATGGTGTGAAAATAATGGGGAGGGGGTGTGCATGTCGTGGTAATAGCAAACATCAAACATAGCAATCATCCTCATCTCTCACTCAGTGCGTAAAGTCTACGATATCTACCACTTTGATCACCCAATTCTTTGCTACGATCACTCTGCCCCATGGAGTCATGACGACTCCACTGCACTGATTTGTAACCACTAATACTTTTCTATGTCCACTCTGCCCCATGGAGTTATAATAACTCCACTACACAGGCTCATAGCCCTGCTACGATCACTTTGCCCCATGGAGTCATGACAAGTCCACTGCACTGATCCATAGCCAATATCCGTCTCTCGGTGGTGAGTCAAAGCTATAGAAATCGGTAACCCCTTTGCACACGTCTTGCAGCAAATCCCAACTCATGAAGTTAACTCATTGGTTCCCATCTGGATACTGAGCTATAACTTCCAACTTGGACTTCCTTTGCATCTCGGGTTTTGGTCGAATTGGAGTTGGTCTTCAGAAGAGTCGTCGCGTACAAGTAGTGGTTCCAAATCCGGTTCAGTTTGGCCGTCCGGTTCGGTTAGGTATATAGTCATTGCCTCGATTTGGGTTGTGATGCTCCATTGTGCAGTTTGGTTCAGTGCCTCATAGTGCGGTTCGGTTCGGTGCCCATGGTGCAGTTCGCTTCGGTCCTTCTATTTGGGTTCGGTTCGGTCTGGTCCTCTTGTCCTCCAGTTGATCCGATCTGATCCCATGCCAAGCTTCGATCCGATCCCAAATCCAACTTCAATGCAAGTGGCCTTCCTTGTTGCCCTTGCCTTTGAGCGCTACTGAAGATGCCACCACACTGGTTCTGTTCGGTTATCCGATCTGATCCCCCTTAACCGATCCGATTCAGATCTTTGTACCATTTCCAACAAGCTTGTTTCGTCCATTCTCGCCATAGGACGACGTTTTCAATCATTCTAACTTTACTATATAATTAGAAAACATAACAAACAATAGTAACAACATATGGGTTCAATTAAAAAGATCAAAACATCAAGCATATAGGTCATTTTAGATCAAACATACCCCAAAAGCAGAATTTTCCCCTTAAGCATGTTTTAGCTATAAGATTAGCAAAATATGTCCTAATTAACCCAAATTTTTATCAGATCCCTAAAATAATATTTAATAACTTTTACATATTTTTCGAGAATTTTAACATGCATAATTTCGCTAATTATCACTAATCACCCCTAATTAGCCGTAATTAGTGAAAGCAATGCAAATCACCCACATTAGCCACAAATGAATTTTAGATATGAACTTTACTACTGTTTTGGGTCGAATTCCTATGCAACACAGCAACTCCAACTCTGATTTGGTATTGATTTGCCTTGATTTGATGTAGATTAAGCTAATACGCAATTAGAAAGCGTTTTGGGATGAATTTAGAAGGTGGAGGCCATTGTTAGGGTTGAAGAGAGGTAAGTGGCGGTTGCAAAAATGACAAAGAAAGGTTTCTCTAACCCTTTTCATCCCTTATGCAACCCTAATCCCAAAATCCCCCAATGGACCTAGCTGCTAATCACCCTATTTGGCCCGGTTAAGCTGTTATTCTTCTTCCAAACCTTATTTCGGCCATGTCTCCCAAACGGTAAGTCCGTTTGGCTAATGTGACCACTTTACGGAAAGGTAAACCATCATTCGGATCCAATGGAAGTAGTTTCAGGTCAAAATTCCTTACCAATCAAAAGTTATGGGAAAAACAAGATTCGCCAGGGGCGAAACGGTCATTTGAAATTCGGCACAAATGATGAACATGGGAAATGACCCCAATAGTCATTCCCCAAAGTTACATGACTATACTACCTCATATGAAAATAAAATAAATATTCTACGATCCTCCGATGCGAAGAATGCAGGTCGTTACATTCTCCCTCCCTTAAGAAATTTCACCCCCAAAATTCCTTAACCAAAACATATAATGGGTTCCGCATGCCTATCAGCCATTTACAAACAATCAAACACACATAATAACATAACAAGTCTATCTAGCATGCAGTATAGCTAAATTGCAGTTAAAATCTTACCAGGCAAAGAGTTCCAGACACGACTTCCTTATTCTCTCCTTTGTTTCCCAAGTACAGTCATGCTCGTTACCACCCCACTGAACCTTGACCAGTTTCACCGCCTTCCTTCGAGGTTGCTTCGTACCGTACTCGACAATACGGATCGGCCCGGGGTTCCCAACCACCTCGGGTTCTACTTCGATGTCATCCAACTGATCCGGTGAAATAGTCATATCAGGGTTGTGAACGAACTTCCTTAACTGGGAAACATGAAATACATTGTGAACTCCTGCCATCTTGTCAGGTAATCCAACTTTGTACGCCAAATTCCCCACTTGCTCGAGGACTGGAAATGGACCAACAAAACTTGGTGCCGAATTACCTCTCCTACCAAAACGAATTACATGCTTTAACGAAGAAATCTTGACGAATACCAAGTCGCCCAATGGAGAATTTCAAATCTCTTCTTCTCTTATCAGCATAACTCTTCTGCCTATCTTGGGCAGCCTTAATTCGCTATTGAATAACCTTGATCTTATCTAAAGTTTCTCTTATTACATCCGGTCCAAGCACGAACTTCTCACCGGTTCCAACCAACATGATGGTGAGTTGCACGGTCTCCCGTACAAAGCTTCAAATGGAGCCATACCAATACTGGACTGATAACTATCATTGTATGCGAACTCAATCAGATGCAAATGGTCTGTAACGACCCGTATTCTACGCACCATAGGACCGTAGAATATTTGTTTCTTTCACATACGAAGTCGTATGGTCATGTAACTTTGGGAGACGACTATTGGGGTCATTTCCATGTTCATGGTTTTTCCCGATTTTTAAATGACCATTTTACCCCTAGTTGGCACTCTTTTGGCCATAACTTTTGACTGGAAAGGAATTTTGACCTGAAACCACTTCCATTGGCTCTGGATGATGGTTTACAATTCCGTAGAGTGGTCACATTAGCCAAACGGACTCACCGTTTGGGAGATATGGCTGAAACAAGTTTCAGATGGTGAAAAACAGCTTAATTGGGCTTAACCGGGTAATTAGCAGCTAGACCCAGAGGGGAATTTCGGGTTTAGAGGTATAGGAGGACTGATTAGGGTTAGGAAATCACTTTCATTTCAGTTTTGAGCCGCCACAAACCTTCTTTGAGACCCTAGTAATGGCTTCCATCATCTAAAACCACTCCAAAACACATTTTTAGTGAAGATTAAGCCTAAACTACATCAAAACAAGGCCAAATAGCAACAGAGCTAGGTTAGAGCTGCTGCTATACATAGGAATTCGACCCAAACAGAGAGTATTTCAGATTTGGCGTTTTATTTTGTGGCTAAGGTGAGTGATTTGCATAGTTTTTGCACTAATCACGGTAATTAAGGGTAATTAGTGAGGATTAGCGAATTTACAAACTAATAAATTCTGGAAAAATGTTTAGAAATTTGAAAATAATATTTTATGCCTCTGTTAGAAAATTTGGATGATTTGATTAAGTTTTACTAACTATGTGCTTAAACATGATTAAGAGGGATTATGGGAAAAAGTGAGGTTTTAGTCACTTTGATCCATTTTGATTCATCTGAATTGTTGTTTAGCTGTTTGTGGTTGCTATTACATGTTGCTATGACTCTATGGTGTGTTTTATGATTGATTAGAAGTGTTAGATTTGCCAAAAACGCCGTCGAATGGCGTAAATTACTTGTTGGAAGAGTTGCAGAAAAGTGCAGGTTCTGGACCGGATCGGATCGGATATGGAGGCTCGGATCGGATGTGTTGAACTGGGCAAGGGATCTGACCAGATCGGAACTTGACACTTGAGACAATTGGCAAAAAGGAAGGCCACGCTAATTGAACTGGGATCGGATCGGATAAGGAGGAGAGATCGGATCGACTTAAGGACTCGGATCGGATCGACTGAAGGAGGAAGGGCTCGGACTGGAGCAAGACGAAGGAATTGGATCGAAGCAAATGAAGAAACGAGGGAGCGGATCGGAGCGGAAGCACGAACCCGACCCGGAGGAGGACACCCGACCTGACCCGAGGTGGAACACCCGACCCAACCCGACGCAACGCTAAGAACCCGAACCGAACCGCTACAGAAGGAGAACCCGACCCGACCCAGTATTGACCAATAACCCGAGATGCAAAGGTAGTCCAATGTGAGAAGTTAGAGCTCAGGATCCAGTTGGGAACCGATGAGTTCACTTCATGATTGGGCTTTGCTGCGGGACGTGTGCCAAGGGGCAGTCGATGTTTATGACTTTGGATCACTATGTATGGGAGGTACGTGAACGGATTCAGGGCCACAGTGGCCTAGGTACGACTAAAGGGCTATAGACCAATGAAGTGGGGTCATTTGTAAAGATTTGGTCATGACTCCATGTGGTAAGCTTGGTAGTAGCAGTAGTTGTACAAGTTGAACTCCGTCACTACTTCGACGGGTCTAGTGATTGACAGTGGTGGACATCGTATGCTTTACGCACTGAGTGAGAGATGCGAGGATGGTTACTATGGTTGATTTGGTTGCTATCATTATGACATGCACACCCCACCCCCGTATTCTTTACACTATTTCTTATGGCACCTTAGAGTACTGTACGATATGTGGTACTAACTCTTTGGTTGCAGGTCCAGGTTCAGGTATGGTTTAGTATACCTGTTATTATTCTGTTTAGATGCTTATCGCTCATACCAGGCTTTATGTCTGACCCAGAGTTTTATGTCTCCTCTTATTACTCTGGGTGCTCACACGAGCAGACTAGAGACAAGTTAGCTGGAGATGCACGGGTAGATGATCCGGAGACGAGCAGGAGGCTTCCACGTAATATTCATATAGTATTCTCCCTGTGTTGTTGAAGATCACTGCTTGGGCATTAGTGGTGCATCTTCTACTTTAGCTTTCTTTTGTTTTGAGACAGTAAATTTGAAAAGTTGTAATAAGCTGTATTTGGATTTCCGCTGCTCTGATGTTGATGTTGGTTTAGTTATCAGCTTATGCACTGTCTCACCTGTTTTATGTCAAGTATGTTATTATTATTATATTTTACTCCATGCGCTGTGAGACATTCTACAGGTTCTTGGTTAGTTAATCCTCTTCTTTCCTTTCTTCTGACGACCGTCCCGTGCTAGTTGGGCATGTGTACAGCGCACTTCCGGAGGAAATGCAGGCTGGTGCGGGGCGGGCCGTCATACTTGGTATCAGAGCTCTAGGTTGCGTAGTTAACCTAGGGAAGTTATCAGGGAGAGATAGTATACGTATACGAGAGAGCGTATTTGTGATTACTTTGGTTTTTAAAAGCTATATATATACTATTACTAGTATAAGGATGAAGTCGTACTGCACTAGCACCACTATGGAGTCGTTAATCGTTTCCTTTTTCAGATTGACGATGAGCCGATATACTAGAGGTGCTGGTAGGGGAGCCAATAATGGGAATGCTGCTGACATGAGGACGATGTTTACTAACCTCATGAGAGAGATGCTTAGAGATGTACAGAGGGCAGCTCCCAATGGTGGAAATGGTGGTGGTCCAATAGTGCAGGCGCCGAGAGTCGACTTCGCCAAGCTAAATAAGGATTATACTAGCCTTGGTGGGAAGCCGTTCCACGGAACGGAGTCCTCTACGGATGTTCAGGATTGGTTGGATAGTTGCGAACGTCTCTTCGAGGATTTGGGTATCGAGGATGTGATGTAGAGAAAGCTAGCGTCCCGTCAGCTGCAAGGGTGGGCAATGAATTGGTGGAATGCTATAAAGGCAGCTACTCCCGAAGATCAGTTTACTTGGGAGCAGTTTAAAGCTCGCTTTAGCGAGAAGTTCATTCCAGCTGCTCAAAAGTCAGTGCTGTTTAAGAAATTCTTGGAGCTCAAGCAGAATGGCAGAACTGTCTCGGAGTTCATTGCTGAATTCGACACTTTGTCGAAGTATGGGTTATCTCTTATTGATACTGCCGAGAAGATGAATGAGAAATTCATAATTGGTTTGGATCAGTACTTAGGGGAAAGGCTTATTAACCACATCGATGAGACGTTTGATTCGATTTTGGGGAAAGCATTAAGATCGAAAAGTCTCTACCCTAAGCCGAAGACTGAGGTTGCATCTGCAGAAGAGCCAAAACCACAAGCAAGTGGTGGAGGCAAGGGTGGTTCCCAGAATAAGAGAAAGCAGAATCAGACTAAGGATGGCCAGAAGAAAAAGAATAAGCAAGATGTTGAGTGCTTCAGCTGTGGTAAGAAGGGCCATTATGTTAGTAATTGTCGGGCCAAGCCAGCGGATAGGAAGTGCTTCAACTGTGGCCAAATGGGACATCACAAGGACAAGTGTCCGCAACCCCCCAAAGAAAAGCAAATGGTGAAAGCATATGCACTTAATGCTATTCCTTCTTCGTCGAATGCCCCAACCGCGGCGGAGAAGGGAAAGAATGTCGTCATTCAAGGTATGCTTTCTATTTATGATGTTCCTGTTAGAGTTTTGTTTGATACCGGAGCTTCTAGTTCTTTCATATCTAGTAACCTGGTAGATAGGTTGGGATTGGAGCCCGAGATTGTCGATAGACCTTTAGTAGTGACGAACCCGATTGGTGGTTCGACTAGCCTTAGCATGATTTGTCGTAGTGTGGTCTTATCGAGTCATGTATGCATGTTTGTTTGTGATTTCTTTGTTTTGCGCTTTACTGGGTTTGGCATTATTTTGGGAGTAGATTGGCTCCAAAGATACGGGGTGGTGGTAGACTGTGAGGGCTTTTTGGTGACAGTTAGAGCGGATGATGAGCGGAGGATAGTGTTTGGTGGTCTACCCAGTAAGGGGGTATTGGCTAGTTTTCTAAACTCCCTCGACATTCCGCATAGTGAGTTGTCAGGTTTGCCCGTGGCTGGCCAGTATCCGGATGTTTTCGAAGAAGTGACCGGACTTCCACCACACCGAGAGATTGAGTTCCGTATTGATTTGGTAAAAGATGCCAGACCTATAGTGATGCCACTTCGTCGTATGGCACCAAGGGAGCAGCGAGAGCTCGAGGTGCAAGTCAGCGATCTTTTGAAGAAGGGATTTATCAGAAAGAGTGTTTCTGAATGGGGAGCACCATTTGTGTTTGCTACCAAGGCAGATGGTTCCCTTCGTTTGTGTGTAGACTACCATGAGTTGAATAAAGTGACGAGGAAGAACAAGTATCCTCTACCGCGGATAGATGATTTGTTCGATCAGTTGAGTGGCGCGAGAGTATTTTCTCAGTTGGATCTCGCGACAGGTTTTCATCAGCTTAGAGTGGAAGCTGAGAGTATAGCTAAAACGGCATTTCGGACGCCGTCTGGGTTTTATGAGTGGTTGGTCATGCCATTCGGGCTGACCAATGCCCCAGCATATTTTGTGGATCTTATGAATAGAGTATTCAGAGATCAATTGAATAAGTTTGTCCTTGTGTTCGTTGATGATATTTTGGTCTATTCAAGGACAGAGAAAGAACACAAGGAACATTTAAGAATCGTGATGGAGGTGTTGAGAAAACACCAACTGAAAGCAAAGTTTTCTAACTGTCACTTCTGGAAGAGGGAAGTGAGGTTCTTGGGTCATGTTGTTTCAGAGAATGGTATTGCCGTGGACCCGGCGTAGGTGGCTATGGTACAGGATTGGCCTACGCCCAAGAATGCAACAGATGTAAGAAGTTTATTGGGGTTAGCTGGATATTATCGTAAGTTTATCCAAGGTTTCTCCAAGATAGCAACACCATTGACCCAGTTGACCAAGAAGAATCAAGCTTTTGTCTGGGATGAAAGGTGCGAGAATGCATTCAAGAGTCTAAAGGACAAGTTGACAAGCGCACCAGTGTTAGTCATTCCTAAGGGAAATGAAGAGATGACGGTATACACGGATGCCTATGGTACCGGACTGGGTGCTGTATTGATGCAAGGCGGTAGGGTTGTAGCTTATGCAAGTCGGCAATTGAAACCGCATGACAGAAGATACCCTACCCATGATTTGGAATTGGCAGCGATTGTGTTCGCGTTGAAGATATGGAGACACTACCTCTTGGGAGAAAGATTTGAGCTGTTTGCAGATCATAAGTCGTTGAAGTATCTCTTCTCCCAGATGGATCTAAATCTCCGGCAACAAAGAAGGTTAGAATTCTTGGCTTCCTATGATATTGACATCGCATATACACCGGGAAAGGGCAATGCGGTGGCTGATGCATTGAGTAGAAGACATGCCAGTTTAGGCACTATGTTCCTTAAATGGAAGCAACTGGAGTATATCGAGGGATTTGATTTCAGACCAAAGTGCGAATTGGATCCAGAAATATTAGCAAGTTTGACGGTCAAACCCACTTTGATTGAGCGGATCGGCTCTAGTCAGAGGGACGATCCTAACCTATTGGAAATCTTCTCCAAGTTAGAGATGGGTATCGATGAGGAGATGAACAAGTATGGGCTTGATCGAGATGGATGGCTTAGAAAGAATAGAAGACTAGTCGTACCCAATGTCAATGGATTGAGAGATGAAGTGATTAGAGAATGTCATCACTCAAAACTAACCATACACCCCGGTGGTAACAAGATGTATCGAGACATGAAGCAGACCTACTACTGGGAAGGGATGAAAAGAGACATTGGGAAGTTTATATCCAAATGCATGAATTGCCAGCTAGTTAAAGCCGAGCAAAAGAAGCCTAGTGGGTTGTTACAGCCATTAGAAATTCCCGAATGGAAATGGGAGCAAGTCTCGATGGACTTCAACGATGGTTTACCAAGGACTAGATCGAGACATGATAGCATTTGGGTAGTTGTGGATCGACTGACTAAAAGTGCAAGATTTATACCAGTCAAATCGAGCAGAACGGCAGCTAAGTTAGCAGAATTGTATATGAAGTGGGTAGTGAGATTTCATGGAGTGCCTAAAAGCATTGTGAGTGACCGAGACCCGTTGTTCACTAGTGGGTTTTGGAAGAGCTTACAAGAGGCTCTAGGGTCAGAGTTACATCTCAGTACCGCATATCATCCTCAGACCGGCGGTCAGACGGAGAGGGTGAACTGTATTTTGGAAGATCTCTTGAGAGCGTGTATATTGGATTTTGGTGGATCATGGGATGACCATTTGCATCTAGTAGAGTTTGCATATAATAATAGCTACCAATCCAGTATCGGTATGGCTCCGTTTGAAGCTTTGTACGGAAGACCGTGCAACTCACCATCATGTTGGATAGAGACTGGCGAGAAGTTTATGCTTGGGCCAGATGTTGTGAGGGAAACTTCAGATAAGATTAAGATCATTCAACAACGAATGAAGGCTGCCCAAGATAGGCAGAAGAGTTATGCTGATAAGAGGAGAAGAGACTTAAAATTCTCCGTTGGTGACTTGGTGTTTGTCAAGATTTCTCCGTTGAAGAGCGTAATACGATTTGGCAGGAGAGGCAAGTTGGCACCAAGATTTGTTGGCCCATTCCATGTTCTTGAACCAGTCGGGAATTTAGCATATAGAATTGGCTTACCAGAGAAGATGGCGGGAGTTCACAACGTATTTCATGTTTCCCAACTAAGGAAGTTCGTTCACGACTCAGATATGACTATTTCACCTAATCAATTGGAGGACTTCGAAGTAGAACCCGAGGCGGTTGGGAACCGCAAGCCGGCCCGTATTGTCGAGCACGACATGAAGCAACTTCGAAGGAAGGCGGTGAAGCTAGTCAAGGTTCAGTGGAGCGAGGACGAGAATGATTGCACTTGGGAGACAGAGGAGAACATTAGGAAGACATACCCAGAACTCTTTGCCTGGTAAGATTTTGACTTCGATTTAGTTTTCCGCATGCTAGGATAGGCTTGTTTGCTTGTTTTGCATGTTTGATGGTTGTATGTGGTTGTTAGGCAAGCAGGATCTTTTGTATGTTTTGGGTTAAGGAATTTCGGGGACGAAATTTCTTAAGGGGGGGAGAGTGTAACGACCCGTATTCTATGCACCACAGGACTGTAGAATATTTGTTTCTTTCACATACGAAGTCGTATGGTCATGTAACATTGGGAGACGACTATTGGGGTCATTTTCCATGTTCATGATTTTTCCCGATTTTTAAATGACCATTTTACCCCTAGTTGGCACTGTTTTGGCCATAACTTTTGACTGGAAAGGAATTTTGACCTGAAACCACTTCCGTTGGCTCCGGATGATGGTTTACAATTCCGTAGAGTGGTCACATTAGCCAAACGGACTCACCGTTTGGGAGATATGGCTAAAACAAGTTTCAGATGGTGAAAAACAGCTTAATTGGGCTTAACCGGGTAATTAGCAGCTAGGCCCAGAGGGGAATTTCGGGTTTAGAGGTATAGGAGGACTAATTAGGGTTAGGAAATCACTTTCATTTCAGTTTTGAGCCGCCACAAACCTTCTTGAGACCCTAGTAATGGCTTCCATCCTCTAAAACCACTCCAAAACACATTTTTAGTGAAGACTAAGCCTAAACTACATCAAAACAAGGCCAAATAGCAACAGAGCAAGGTTGGAGCTGCTGCTATACATAGGAATTCGACCCAAACAGAGAGTATTTCAGATTTGGCATTTTATTTTGTGGCTAAGGTGAGTGATTTGCATAGTTTTTGCACTAATCACGGTAATTAAGGGTAATTAGTGAGGATTAGCGAATTTACACACTAATAAATTCTGGAAAAATGTTTAGAAATTTGAAAATAATATTTTATGCCTCTGTTAGAAAATTTGGACGATTTGATTAAGTTTTACTAACTATGTGCTTAAACATGATTAAGAGGGATTATGGGAAAATGTGAGGTTTTAGTCACTTTGATCCATTTTGATTCATCTGAATTGTTGTTTTGCTGTTTGTGGTTGCTATTACATGTTGCTATGACTCTATGGTGTGTTTTATGATTGATTAGAAGTGTTAGATTTGCCAAAAACGCCGTCGAATGGCGTAAATTACTTGCTGGAAGAGTTGCAGAAAAGTGTAGGTTTTGGACCGGATCGGATCGGATATGGAGGCTCGGATCGGATGGGTTGAACTGGGCAAGGGATCTGACCAGATCGGAACTTGACACTTGAGACAATTGGCAAAAAGGAAGGCCACGCTAATTGAACTGGGATCGGATCGGATAAGGAGGAGAGATCGGATCGACTTAAGGACGAAGGACTCGGATCGGATCGACTGAAGGAGGAAAGGCTCGGACTGAAGTAAGACGAAGGAATTGGATCAGAGCAAATGAAGAAACGAGGGAGCGGATCGGAGCGGAAGCACGAACCCGACCCGGAGGAGGACACCCGACCCGAGGTGGAACACCCGACCCGACGCAACGCTAAGAACCCGAACCGAACCGCTACAGAAGGAGAACCCGACCCGACCCAGTATTGACCAATAACCCGAGATGCAAAGGTAGTCCAATGTGGGAAGTTAGAGCTCAGGATCCATTTGGGAACCGATGAGTTCACTTCATGATTGGGCTTTGCTGCGGGACGTGTGCCAAGGGGCAGTCGATGTTTATGACTTTGGATCACTATGTATGGGAGGTACGTGAACGGATTCAGGGCCACAGTGGCCTAGGTACGACTAAAGGGCTATAGACCAATGAAGTGGGGTCATTTGTAAAGATTTGGTCATGACTCCATGTGGTAAGCTTGGTAGTAGCAGTAGTTGTACAAGTTGAACTCCGTCACTACTTCGACGGGTCTAGTGATTGACAGTGGTGGACATCGTATGCTTTACGCACTGAGTGAGAGATGCGAGGATGGTTACTATGGTTGATTTGGTTGCTATCATTATGACATGCACACCCCACCCTCGTATTCTTTACACTATTTCTTATGGCACCTTAGAGTACTGTACGATATGTGGTACTAACTCTTTGGTTGCAGGTCCAGGTTCAGGTATGGTTTAGTATACCTGTTATTATTCTGTTTAGATGCTTATCGCTCATACCAGGCTTTATGTCTGACCCAGAGTTTTATGTCTCCTCTTATTACTCTGGGTGCTCACACGAGCAGACTAGAGACAGGTTAGCTGGAGATGCACGGGTAGATGATCCGATGACGAGCAGGAGGCTTCCACGTAATATACATATAGTATTCTCCCTGTGTTGTTGAAGATCACCGCTTGGGCATTAGTGGTGCATCTTCTACTTTAGCTTTCTTTTATTTTGAGACAGTAAATTTGAAAAGTTGTAATAAGCTGTATTTGGATTTCCGTTGCTCTGATGTTGATGTTGGTTTAGTTATCAGCTTGTGCACTGTCTCACCTGTTTTATGTCAAGTATGTTATTATTATTATATTTTACTCCATGCGCTGTGAGACATTCTACAGGTTCTTGATTAGTTAATCCTCTTCTTTCCTTTCTTCTGACGACCGTCCCGTGCTAGTTGGGCATGTGTACAGCGCACTTCCGGAGGAAATGCAGGCTGGTGCGGGGCGGGCCGTCACATGGTCATCCCATGAACCTCCAAAATCCAATATACAAGCTCTCAAGAGATCCTCTAATACAAGATTCACCCTCTCTGTTTGACCGTCAGTTGGAGGATGGTATGCGGTACTGAGATGTAATTCTGACCCTAAAGCCTCTTGTAAGCTCTTCCAAAACTCACTAGTAAATAACTTTCTCGTCAATCTAATTTCTTAATTACATTAAAATGTAATTTTAGTTTCAATGACAAAATCTATTTTTTTTTCACATTTGGCAAAATGAATACTTTTTATTTCATATCTAATTATATTGAAAAATGTAACTTTTCTTTTTCTTGTTTGCATTAAGAAAATGTAAACTTTTCTTATTCTCTATTTATTTATACTACATGTAAATAAATGTAACTTTATCTTTTCCTACATAAGAAAGTGTACATAAATGTCCTCGCTATGTTATTCTTCTTATTTACATAAGAATGTAACGACCCGGGTTTTCCAGTTATTTGAATTCGAATATTTATATTGGTTTTAAATATTATATTTGAAATATTAATGGATTTAATATTGAATTCGTTTATTTATACGACGCCTGAACGTTTATATTTATATTTAATATAAAACGAACTCGTAATGGCGCGGTAGTTCGTAGTATTGAGTTTTGAACTTTAACTGAATGTATTGAATCTGTTTTAAGTCAGAATTCTGTGAAATAAGAAACGCTAGGATCTTATTGATTATAATTTTCTAATGGAAGTGAAAAATTGAAATTTCAGCTTATAAATTGTAAGTTATGTCCAAATAAAAATTTGAAATAATCGCTATGGAAATCATATATATAAACGATAACGTTTATTTAATTAATTAAAATAAAAAGGGTTTGTAATATATTAAACATCGTTTAATATAGAATTCAACGGTTACAACAACGTACAACTTGAGGAAAGGCCTATACACTGGCCCTAACAGTACACATACGACCTCTGTTCATACAACAGGTGCATTAAAATATTTTATCTTTCTATAATAATAAAATCTTACACGCATGTACGTTGGATCTTGCGATGTGAAACCTCATAGATTTTGGTTGATGTAAGTTAGATGCTGGAAGTGATATATTAAATAATATCAATATCCGTATATGGACTAACAAGAAACGTTTGTTTACCAGGATCACATCAGCATGTGCATCGCTCAACATGTAAATTACACAGCTATTCTAAACACAGAAACTATATGAATTTCAACTCATAGAAGATCTGACTCAATTAAAAATAAATGTTCATAAGTCAATTGTTGCGGCTAATGTAAACTTCATTAACTTTTTATTTTTCAAAGGGACCGTTTGTCCTCCCATTCCAAGCCACGTGTGCGCGAAAATATATAAAAATAAATAGATAAAAAGGTACACAATTGTCTGGGCAAATTCTTATCATATCTCAAACTCATACGATAATTCTGAAACAAAATCTTCGCGAGAGAAAAACATATGAAAATATATTTCTTGCAAAAGTCGAAAAGAGAGAACTTCGGCTGAACAATCTTAGCTAAACCCATTTGTAACAAATCTGGACAAGGTTTTTACTGTTGCCTTATCTGAACCTCGCACATGCATTTGTCCATTTTCCTTCTAGAAATCACTACGCGAACATGTGTTGTCTTTTTCCATCCCTATATAAACAAATAAAAATGCTACAATAAGACTCGCGGTAAACTCAACATATGCATGAAGCAAAGGAGCGTGACAATTCATAAGGTCTGACTATTTATCAATCTACCCCAAAGGAAAATTGTTTAACCCATTGTAAACAGTCCATCTATGTTTTCAGCTATAGCCTACCCTAAGCACATCAGACTAGACTAAATCACCCAGCTAAGCAGCCTACCCCAAAAACTTCTGTACCCTGTTCTTTCTTTTCGGCACGCCACACTATGATCAACAGTAAATACACCAGTGTCCTGCCTTTCTTCTGCACATGGCTAAGGCAAGTAACAGGACCCAAGCTTCAGCTACTGAAAGCCTTAAAAAAAACTATAGACAGCAGATGCACAGACCCCTAATTATAACCCATCAATGTAATGAAGTCACGCTGGCATGTCATAATATAAACTTGCGACACCATACTGTATCCTGTATATATATTTTTTTTTCTGCCACCCTATGACCATGCGGTGCCTTTTAAATCAAATAGAAACATGCAGCCTACACAAGCAACCTAAAACGTACATTGCACATGCTCCTCTTACATTTCTGCAAGCCTAAAACTAAACATCAACACAGTAGGAAATGAAAACACAAACACTCCAGCTAATGAAAAGAAAAGGAAAACCCAGCTACCTGTACGTTTACAGTCCTAAAGACGATGCCGTGCCCTCCAAAACGTAGTTACGTAATGGCCAAACAATCTACTCCGTGTTCTCCAAGTTGTTTACATCTATAAATACTCCCAGTGAAATAAAACAACAAACTTGCGCAGAAATAAACAAAGTTTCCCTTCGACTGTTTTAAAACAAAAATTTCAATTTCTAGGGGAACTTGCGAGCCCCATTTCTACAATAATAAAAAAAAGATAAGGGTTCGCTGGCCCTGTCGCAACATGGAGGAGTGTCAGACTCGACTCCAGGAGGCGTACGAACCCTGGTGACCTTGGCGGCGCGGTTGAAGGCTCGAAGTTCGTCAGTAGGAGGTGGGCAAGGCGGTGCTCTGA
The DNA here is from genome assembly GCA_030737875.1 of Allium sativum. Taxonomy (NCBI): domain Eukaryota; kingdom Viridiplantae; phylum Streptophyta; class Magnoliopsida; order Asparagales; family Amaryllidaceae; genus Allium; species Allium sativum. The sequence continues at coordinate 667,879,601 of CM060909.1, read as the reverse complement.
TGGCGGAGAGGGGGGCTGTCTGCTGTGATCATCGCAGCAGTATAAAAAAAAATGAATGATGGAAGAAAGAGAGAAGTGGGAAGGAGTATCAGTTTTTGGGGAAGAAAGCGTATAAGAGGCGGAAGGGGACTTTGGCGTGGGGTGGGCTGTTATATCATGTTGGGCCTTGGGCCATAGAGTAAAAAAAACGAACTAAGGAGAAAAAAAAATGAGCGTGGAAACAAACACAAGGTTCCAATGGGCATAGGCAGAATACTGGGAGGGATGGAATTCACCACTGACGTGGACAAGATATTGGGATGGTTGGACCGTGTCTTTAAAAGTGCTTGGATAATGAAAATGTAACCAAGTTTCAAAGTTCAATGGAGCATCGTTGTTCTTTGTTCAAGAAATAAAAATGAGATCGAATGTCTTACTGTTGCCTTAATGGAGACATAGATGGGCCAGCTTGAAAGAAATAACGAAGAGGAAGAAGTCACGACGGAAAACAAGTGGCGATGGTGATCATAGTTCAATCCGATAACAACGTAATTAAAGTGATCTAAGTTCATCGTAACTACCGTAAGTTAATTTTAACATTTGATTAATTAATATATATATATATATATATTGTTGTATCTTATGAGAAAAATGTATAACTCTCGTATACATTAACAGAATTTGACAAAACCAAAGACATCAGAACAGTATCGGCGATCGTTACATTATGAAGTTGGATCGGACAAAGTTGAAAGTAACTAAATGACTCATTAAACAATGGAAGAAAACCAAGGTGAGTTAAACTCACTCAGTTACCCCATTTATAATTTTTTATAAATTGGGTTTTCTGCTTGTGTGCTATGTTTGCTAGTTGATTTGGTTGATTTAATGATTGTTTGGTTATTCGCTATACTGTTTAAATTAAACGGTTGTTTGAAATGAAATCGTTATTTTTAACGATTATTTCCAACGAAGGTAACTTACCTTGTTGGTTATGTTTATAATGATATAAACGTTTTTAAATTAAATTGGGTGCTTGAATGATTATTATTTGTTGACCGCTATTAGTTGAATTGATTATTTATCTGCATATGATCATTATATGAACTATTTAACCGACATGATTGGATAATTGACTTGGTGGTTGTTTGTTGAATTTAAATTCAACATTTGTTTGGTTATTAACCAATGGGTGATATTGGTTGAGGAATTTACAGCAGATGGCCAAAATACAAACTGTTTTATAAAAATCGATTTACCGTTAAGGTAAATCGATAGAGATAAAGTTATGAAATTTATTTATAAATGAATATAGATTTTTAAATATATTATTTTTGGAGTTTATAAAAAAAGAAACAAACCAACCATATATATAGTGTTTGTTTTAAATCACCATTTTGGCACCAAAACCGACCGTGCGCGAAGCACGTGCTTTATCTTTTATAAAGCAAATTCTTCTATTAACGAGATTGTCAAGCAACCATGGAATGATTATTAACGACGATTATTTGTTTTGAGAAATAATAGAAATAAGATTGTTTTGAAATGGATTATTTAAATTAATAATATTATTTATTAATTTAACTGAAAAGACGAGTTACGGTTGATAAATAAGTTAATTATGTTCTAAATGGACCAAGCCAACTGTTTTAACTGGAATTGATTATTAAATTAAATTAGTTTGTGCCGATTAATCTAATGAGATAATTTAACAAATGGTGGTTAAATTTAATAAGATTTTAAAAAGGAAATTAATATTAATCCCTGTTAGTGATGGAGTGAATTATAGTTTTTAATTAATAATAATTTAACAAATTATTTCTTAAATGAAGTTCATTTAAGTAATCAAAGTAGTACTGAAATATAATTAAATTTTCAAAGTAAGTTTATGAACAGGTTAATATTTGAACCAAGTTTGATGAGTGAAGTTATAAATTGATTTTAGGAAAATATGTCAAGCCTAAAGTAAATGTTACTTAATGTCATTAAGTAAGGGGAATCGAAGTGAAAAGGGTTTTATAGTGAACCAAAGGTGTATAAATGAGTTATAAAAGGTATGGGAAGTTACAACGTTAATTTTAAATTAACATTACTTAGTAATGGCATTAAGTGGATGGGATTTGGAAATGGGATTCCCAGAATAAATGTTGAAAGGCTTAGAAAAGCTCAATTCTTGAAATTGAATTTGGTAAAGGATCAAGTAATGAGATTGGTATTAAAACCAATAGTTTAAAGATATTAAAGTTTAAAAGATGATGTTTTAGGAATCATTTACTAAGTCGATAAATTTAGTAATAATAATATACTTATAAAGGAGATTTCAAAAGTAAGAGGGTTTATAAAACCGTATGGTAAATAAATAGTGAAATGGAAATTGTAGAATGAACATGGGTTTTGAATTACAATTAATATTTATCTTAAGATAAGAATGTGGTTGATCAAGGTCTGAGAGGTAATTAAAATACCCCAACTTGAATGACTCCAGGATTATCGAAAGATGGTATTAGTTGTAATAGTGGAAGTGCTTGAAGTAATTTATTTTGAAGAATAATAATGTAACGTTATTTGAAGAATCTGTCAATATAAAATGGGATTCCAGAAATAAAAAGAATAAAAAGCAGCTTGAGAATATAAAATGGTATTTTCAAAATAAAAGGGGATTGGTGAAGATATAACGATACTTTCAAAAGTAAGGAAAAGAGATTTAGGATAAGTTTATTCTAAAGGATAAGTGATGTGAATTGGGTTCAAATAATGAGACCAAAAGGGAATTTCGAAATGATCATTTCAAGAATGATAAGTGGAATCGGTTTTCCAATTATAGGTAATAAGTGATATTATAGAAAATGTTTAAAATGGTAGTTAACGTGAAATGTGATATTTATTCAAGATATTTTTCTAAGTATCAGCATAAAATGATTTGAGAATATTATATTATGGCCAAGTGACGCTGTGTTCTGAACAAATGGATTTGTGTTATTTTTATGGTTGTTTATTTTGATAGTTAAACAACCGACTATCAAAATCTGGCCAACGTTATTGGTATGGAAAGACCAGGATCGAATTTATATTCGAAAACCATTCCAACCAATAAATACGAATACGTTGAAGATGATGATCGAGATAGAGCAATTGAAGACCGTAGATCTTCATGAAATGGAAGATTTACTTACAATCTCTGGCTGATCCCCAGAGATATACGGTGTTTCTGTCGTGGCTCAAATCTATGGGTTGCAAGGACTGCTCGCTACTGATCTATAGGGTGATTCCTATGATGTGGTAGGAGAGTGCCTTCAGTTCATCCTGTTCCTGGATGATTTGTATGGACGACGTGAATGGTGGCCAAAAGTTTCAAAAGTCGATTATAACCTCAAGCCTCATCAACCGGGAAATGACAAAAATCGAGCTGGCAGCATGGCTATGTGGGTCGCTCCCATTAGGGTGTATAATCACCTATCTAGAGAAATTACTTTTGTTTCTTTAATCTATCGATGCTGTCCCTTTTCGGGAAACGGTGGTTTGAGCCCAACCGTTGGTGATATACATTCGATACACTCAAGCGAAATGAGTGGTCGGTCATGTGAGGGCCGGGTTGCAAGACGTTCTTGTTGAACCCAGTGTATTCGCCTCTAGAGATACACTATCGGCAGGTGGTCCCATACCTTGTCATAGTTGGAATCCAATCTCCAATAAGCGCCCGTGGTATTGTTTGTATACTATATATGTGGAGCGTGAGATGCAAGCGTTCCGCTAGATTGATATTTACTTGTATGTAAACACTATTATAATATCAGAAAAGATATTGATTTAAAAAATGTTTGGGGTTATCGTAAGGTAAAAACCGTCCGTGTTTATTTGTGGATTTGGTCTTACGATTATCCTTTTCTTTGAAAGGATTTTGACTTTAAAATCAAGTTGGATGTTTTCCCCTTAAAACTTTGCGAGTTTATCTCACTCTGGCACCAGACTGACCCGGTGTTTTGTAAATGCTCGGGTTAGACCGGGGTGTACAGGTTTAGGTTATCAGATGCTGTGAAGTCCAAAGACGAGCTGAAGGTGTTCAGACGTATGATATTATCTAGTATTATTCCGCTATGTGATGTATGTGAGGACAGATTATTATAACTGTCCCAGTGTATTGATGTACTCTGATGATTGTAAGTCTTATTCCAAGCTCTCAATAAAGTTTATTTATATATTATATTTTGTTCCGCTGCGATGTAAGAATCTGTGATGTATTAGTTCTTCTTCTTATTTTTCTATTCAGATATTCTTTCTTTCTTATCTCACCCTCTATTTTCTTTCTCCTAGCTTTCTGGGTTTTTGATACTTGAGTTGGACACGGGTTGTATTAGTATCGAGATTCGAGTGTCGAAATTCCCGGGTTGCTACAAAGAAAGTGTAAATAAAGGTCGTCGCCATAAATACGTTCATTTTATTTACATAAGAAATATAAATAAAGTATCTTCGCTAAATTATTCATTTTATTTACACATGGAATGTAAATATAGTTTCATCAAGTTTTGTTCTTTTCATTTCCATATCTTATTTACTTAATAAATGTAAATAAATGCAACCTCATATTTGGTTCCTTTTATTTTAATTAATCATTTCTAGTAAAACATCATTTTACCAAAAATGACACTTTAATCTAACCTAACATTTATAATAAAAATGATATTTTAATATTCTAACTAAAAACACATCATTATATTCTAATATTTCATTACTAACACAAGTGATATTTTTATGCTAATGTAACTTGATTCTAACAAAAGTGATACACTAATTTACATAACATGAATCTAACATGAGTGACATGTAAATTTTCATAACATGAATCTAACGTACGTGACATGTAAATTCTCATAACATGAATTCTAACATAAGTGACATGTAAATTTTCATAACATGAATTCTAACATAAGTGACAAATTCGTATGTCAATTCTAATTTTAGCAAAAGTAACAAATTTGTATGCTAATACTAATTTTAACACAAGTGGCAAATTCTAATATGTTAACATTAAAAATAACAAAGCCTATATTTCAAATGTAAATAAAAAGAACCTTTTTTTTTTAATGTTATTTTACTCTAATGTATAACATTTATGCAAAAATGTATTTTATTTCTAATGCGATATTCCATAACAGGAATGTATTTGACCTCTAATACAATATTTCATAATAATAATGAATTTTATTTCTAATACAATATTTCATAACAAGAATGTATTTTAACTTAACCATAATCCAATTCAACCAAATTGAAATCTTTATTTTTGTCAATTTTAATGCAACAAAAATATTTCATCCAATCAACCAATCACTATCAAACAAGCAAATCACGTAAATGTAAGAATTTTTCAAATCATGATGATAATTAATTGATTATAAAAATATAAAAAAAAGAAATCTCACCAAATTTCATTGAATTATTGATTAGTAAAGGGAACACCGGCCGTCTTCGTCCTCCTCCTTGGATCGTTCGAAATGAACCCAAAACGCACGCTCAAGTCACCCCCATCGCACGCTCCAAGACCACCGAGTCCACCATCCTACCCCGCCGCTTTGAAGCCTTACTCTTGATTATTAGTCTTGATTTCATATTTTAATTTGTGGTAGACTAGGAGGAATTAATTTTTTTTTTTTGTGCATTTTCAGCCATTGAAAATGTAAAGGGTGACGGCTACGTATTCTAGAATAGGGTTTTGTGTTTTGACCGTAAACTTATCCTAACTAGTATATATATAAATAAAAAAAACTTTAAGTTTCTTTCCCTAAAGAAGTAATTAATTGAATACATAAGTTACACAAAATGGAGAAAGAAAACTTTTTTTTTCATAAATGACCTTCTAGTTTTAATGACTTTATAATTTAACGACATTTTAATCTAGTGATATTCTAGTTTCAATGACATTCAAATTCTAATGATATTTTCAATAAATGATATTATAATATTTAAGCATGAAGGGCAAATTTAGCTTAACATAAATGCCAATTCCAATCTTCACATAAATGGCAAATTAAATTTCGCATAACTGACAAATTAATTTTTACATAAATGACGAACTCAATTTTTACATAAACAACAAATTCAATTTTTACATAAATAAAAAATTTGACCTTTCTATTTAATCTAATTTACATATAAAAATGTAAACTTTCGTTTTTAATCTAATCTCCATATAAAAATGTAAACTTTCTCGTCAATCTAATTTCTTAATTACATTAAAATGTAATTTTAATTTCAAAGACAAAATCTATTTTTTTTTAACATTTGGCAAAATGAATACTTTTTATTTCATATCTAATTACATTGAAAATTGTAACTTTTCTTTTTCTTGTTTACATTAAGAAAATGTAAACTTTTCTTATTCTCTATTTATTTATACTACATGTGAATAAATGTAACTTTATCTTTTCCTACATAAGAAAGTGTACATAAATGTCCTCGCTAAGTTATTCTTCTTATTTACATAAGAAAGTGTAAATAAAGGTCGTCGCCATAAATACGTTCATTTTATTTACATAATAAATGTAAATAAAGTATCTTCGCTAAATTATTCATTTTATTTACACATGCAATGTAAATAAAGTTTCATCAAGTTTTGTTCTTTTCATTTCCATATCTTATTTACTTAATAAATGTAAATAAATGCAACCTCATATTTGGTTCCTTTTATTTTAATTAATCATTTCTAGTAAAACATCATTTTACCAAAAATGACACTTTAATCTAACCTAACATTTATAATAAAAATGATATTTTAATATTCTAACTAAAAACACATCATTATATACTAATATTTCATTACTAACACAAGTGATATTTTTATGCTAATGTAACTTGATTCTAACAAAAGTGATACACTAATTTACGTAACATGAATCTAACATGAGTGACATGTAAATTTTCATAACATGAATCTAACGTACGTGACATGTAAATTCTCATAACATGAATTCTAACATAAGTGACATGTAAATTTTCATAACATGAATTCTAACATAAGTGACAAATTCGTATGTCAATTCTAATTTTAGCAAAAGTAACAAATTTGTATGCTAATACTAATTTTAACACAAGTGGCAAATTCTAATATGTTAACATTAAAAATAACAAAGCCTATATTTCAAATGTAAATAAAAAGAACATTTTTTTTTGAATGTTATTTTACTCTAATGTATAACATTTATGCAAAAATGTATTTTATTTCTAATGCGATATTCCATAACAGGAATGTATTTGACCTCTAATACAATATTTCATAATAATAATGAATTTTATTTCTAATACAATATTTCATAAGAAGAATGTATTTTATCTTGACCATAATCCAATTCAACCAAATTGACATCTTTATTTTTGTCAATTTTAATGCAACAAAAATATTTCATCCAATCAACCAATCAGTATCAAACAAGCAAATCACGTATATGTAAGAATTTTTCAAATCATGATGATAATTAAATGATTAAAAAAATATATAAAAAAAGAAATCTCACCAAATTTCATCGAATTATTGATTAGTAAAGGGAACACCGGCCGTCTTCGTCCTCCTCCTTGGATCGTTCGAAATGAACCCAAAACGCACGCTTAAGTCACCCCCATCGCACGCTCCAAGACCACCGAGTCCACCATCCAACCCCGTCACTTCGAAGCCTTACTCTTGATTATTAGTCTTGATTTCATATTTTAGTTTGTGGTAGACTAGGAGGAATTTGTTTTATTTTTTTTTGTGCATTTTCAGCCATTGAAAATGTAAAGGGCGGTGGCTACGTATTCTAGAATAGGGTTTTGTGTTTTAACCGTAAACTTATCCTATCTAGTATATATATAAATAAAAAAAACTTTAAGTTTCTTTCCCTAAAGAAGTAATTAATTAAATATATAAATTACACAAAACGGAGAAAGAAACCTTTTATATTTTATCTTTAATTTGCTTTGATTGATTCATAAAGGCTATTAATCAAAATTATTCATGGCATAAATTGATACTTTATTAACATGTAAGTAAGTGTAATAAGAAGGCCTATCACATAAGTAAACGAAATAAATAAAGGACAGCATGTATATTAATTTAATTGAAAACTTGAATGAAACTTAATTTATGGTATTATAAAGGTGCATCAAATACATCCATTTGTGTGAATATATAAACAGTGCTAAGATATGGAAATTCTTTTTTTTTTAAATATATATATATAGCAAATATGTTCATTTCTCAATTGTGTGACATAATAGTTAATAATATGCAAGTATGGTTAATTGATAACTCTGTACATAGGAATGAATTAGAACCAATTTATAGGCAATTTGAAATATGACAATAAAAACATGTTTTCAAATTCTACACTTTTAATTGTAATAAATATGACAATAAAAACATGCTTCAAATTCTACACTTTTTATTGTAATAAATGGACTTTAGCATTTAATGTTATCTCTTTTTTTTGTCATTTGAAAAATATTTCTATTGACGCCTGTAGCATTACTAGAATTCTTCCTTTTATATTTATTTTCATTTTTTATTTTAAAGAAAATAATACTGCTTTTTCCATATTTTTTTTTTTTAGATATGGAATGCCAATTTTAGCTATAATTTAGCTACAATATGAATGATATACATAGTAATTAATGAAACTAAAACAACTGAATTTATTATGCATTATACTGCAATGTTGAGAAACATTGAAACTAAGGAATATATATTCTAACATGTTGGCATAAATACAAGGTAGATATTTGATGGTGCAATTTATGTAAATTTTTTTTAGTTCTTCCTTTCACAAGCTAAACATAAATTTCAAATAATTCATTTATTGGAGTTAAATAAATTTTATTAATAACACAATTAGATAAAACAAAGTATTGTCTTGGGCATGTAGCTAAGGGATTGTAGGAATGCAGGAATTATATCATTCGTATTAACCGTAGGATTAAGGAAATAAAATTTTCTCTTTGAATTTTGTATGTGCATTAAAATTTGCGTCTATGTAATATCATGCATAGCCATTGAGAATCAAAGTTCAAATTTTAAAAATCCATGACATAAAACAAAAATTTTAGTTCCTATTATTTAAATTAAATCATTTTAAATATCCTAAACCCATTAAAATTTCTAAAATAAATTTTTTAATTTGGCCCAAATTCCGGGTTGTTACACTAGAAGATAATCCAGAACAAATACGACTAATAAACATAATATATATCACATAACAGATCACCCAACATCAGATACATACATACATATATATATATATATATATATATATATATATATTATACAATCATACAATGTCATCAAATATGGTATACTACCACAATAAATACAATGAGTGCAAAATGAATAAGGTACAATGACAGAGTACGTGGATCATAAGCATCTATCTGTAGAAAACAACTAATGGGTAGCCCAAATCTGGAAGGGATCCATAGTGAAAGCAAATATATCTACAACTGCTGGACATACGTAGAAAAGCTCAGGCTGTCTCGAGTATCAAAACACTCAAGTTAGTCTAGTCAATAGTGAGTAATAATAGGTATAAGAACGAATAAGCATGCGATATGCAACATTTTACACAAAGAGTTGTGAATGTAAGGAAATAAAGGATTTATTGGGTTAAATACTATCCTCAAGCTAAGCACAACACCATTCCTAAGCAACAAGGTGATCACAACCCCAAAATCATCAAATTATCATATAGACTTAAGAGATATAATACATTAAAAAAAGGAACACCACACTCTAAAGCATCGAAAATCATAATGTAAATGGATTTAGAAATCTAAACGCTCTTCACAAATGTATAATCGTCTCGATCAAGTAAAAATCATCATAAAGGAGCACCACATTTCAATACAGAGAACGAAAAATGTATAAATGGATTCTAATTCCAATAATAATCTCAATATAATACTGTAAAGCTCAAATCTTAATCATAAACATTTCATCTCAAATAAATATGCACATGCCATTATAATATATTATAGCTCCCTAAGCCACGATATTTCTCCTCGAGCTTAGCCAAGTACTTATGCATATTCAAATTAGGTGCCCATCACTATGGCTCCCGACTGAGTGTATCTTGAGCCCCTAGGTCAAGTGAATACGTATACGTGACATCCCGAGTCCTAGTTTACCCAGAGCAAGTACTATCATAACCCTATACAATATGCATCGTTGACTTTCAGTCAATAACCCAAACAATGATAGTTGTGCATCCCATACCACATGTTCTCACTGCTTGGTATATACGTTGCTTGACAACTTCGCACTGGAAAACACAGAAATCATTAAATTATCATCAACAAATCATCAACTTTGATCATACTATGCTTGAATTAACCAATTTTGTATACCTTTGTATCCCATACCACGGGGTTTATGATATCGTTTTACTTCCATTACGTCATCTCAAATGTTGCGGAAAAGTGTGGATTTTTATATAGGAAAATACTTGATTTTTCTAAGATAAGTTTATAAAACGATTTTTCAAAAATCGATTTTTTTTCTTTATTAAATCCTAATATATATAAACATATTTTATACTAATTTTTTGAGGCCAACATTAAACTATATTATAAAATTTTATTTAGCCTAAAAACTATAACAAAATCGATCTTTATTTATATGCCGGAAAACTAGCTCAAAATGTGCAGTGTGTGTTGAACATCATCGAAAACTCATCAAGAATCTCAATAATAAATCATCATGAATTCGTCAAGATCCAAAGTTTGGATTAGTTAAGTTATAAACTTGGTTTCCCGAGTTAATAGAGTGGTAAACCAAGTCACAAAACCTTAGAAATACACTTGAAAATCAATATTTTAGGCACACAAATGTCACAAGAAAGCTACAGGAAGTAGAGGAATTATTTTCTATGCAATGCTTAAGGTGGGTCAACTCAATATTCATGTGAGTCGACCCCTGGGTCGACCCATGAAGGAAGTGGGTCGACCCACTTTACGTGTTTTCCTAAGTTAGATTTATCCCAAACCTCCTCTTTTTGATCAGTTTCAGGCAGCCTAACAGCTTCCGATCGCCTGAAAATTGACATGCATGTTCACAAAACTCTCTACTTCAACATGCAAAAAGATTTACACTCAAGTGATCAAAGACCAGAAAGATATGACTGCCTAAAATTAGATTTTGGCTGTGATTTCAGCATAGAAGCAAAACAAACAACATAACTTAAAAGTTATGTATTTTTTTTCATATAAAGCTACGTATTGATAAATTACTACTGTTAACTAGAGAGATGTGAGATTCACTCACCTTAGTAACAATTAACATTAATAATCACAGGCATTTGATGCAATGGGAGGCTCTAATGTTGTGAAGATTCACCGCTTTTACCTATAGAATTGTTTGCTGAAACATGCAAAAAAAATCTCATTGTATTTCATAGATCTTTAACAAACAATGATAATAATTGGATTAGATCCGAGTTTGGAGTGTACTACCTATTTCTATTGAGACTAAACACACAAATCTTAGGTTTTTATGTGGATTTGAGGCTTGCTTTGAGTTTATATAAGAGGTTTTGTGTATTTTCTAAATTTGAGTTTACTGGAGAAGAAAGGATGTAGAAGGAAGGTACTTACTTTCCCATTTTATCCATATTCCTCCTCATCTTAAGAAAGTAATTAGGCCTTAATGACTAATTAATACCAAACCACCATACTAAGTCACCAATTAGGCTATTAAGTCATGTTAATAAGCAATTTAGCCTATACAACCATCATTTATGCTATAATCTCAACAACCATGGATTTACAACAAACAATGTTAAATAATTTTATTAACATTATTTTTAAAACGTTTTAAAGCTTATTAACTTCAAAACTTTATTTTACAACAAGATTTGCAATTTGCAGTGAACCTGCACAAATCACACAAATATAATATTTTACTTGTATTTGTGTAACTCATATAATCAAAAAAATTCGAATGACTTATTTTTATACAATAAGTTACCAAAACTCGATAAAACACAAATTTATATTTAATATTATTTATAACATATTTGATATTCACACACACACACATATATATATATATTATTTGCAACTTCTTATTCTTGTGCAACAATTATAATACATGAACACTAAATATTCCAATCGGACTTTTTCAACAAAACAAGCTCTAAAGACATTGAGAAATACATATTCTTATTTTTATTAACATTTTTTCTAATTTTAACACGTTGGTATATATCTAGGCATTATACATGTTTTCTATTACAATTCCATTATTAACCCAAATATTCTATAATGAGCTTTTAATATGAAAAATCATAATTTTAATTTTAACATATATTTCTATAGGCTTAACACCATTAGTATCCCATAAGAAAATATTTTAACCTTTTATTTCAATATTACAATATATATTAACATTTGTTAATATTTATAGTTGTCAAAATATTCAAATTTCACTCAAAACAAATATTTCATCATTACCTCAAATTTCCCATTTAATTAGTCCATGCCTCAATTTAATCACTTAAAAGTGATTAAATATCATTATCCAACCCATAAGGAAACAATTTATTATTAACATGAATAATTAAGTCAAATAATCAATTTAATGACATATTCAACTTAACAAATACCCAGTTGTCTATATTTTATTGGTTATTAAATATAACAGGTAATTACCGAAAACTCGGGCTGTTACACACTCATATATGAGAGAGTCTTTATTGCCCATTAAGCCGAACTGCATGCTTCCCATACCCAACCCATTCCTCCAACAGCCACTGGTGGCCCATCTCATTCAGCTATCACAGATCCATAGCATGACCTTGAGAATCCTTAATTGGGCTCCATAACATTTCTATCATCGATTGAGGAAGACACCGCTGCAATGAAAGGGGTCAATCATGAATCAGGAGGTATATCTACTTTTCTCTGGTACTTGAGAAGATGATTAAAGAATTCGTTGATACTGCATGACTTCCTGCTGAGTTTCTATAGAATAAAAGGAGACTAACACAGCTTCGTCATTGTGCCACAGGTACTCTTAGATGGAAATTCCTATTATTTTTGCGCAAAAAACAACTTTTAGAGTGACTTTTGATGTGGACAAGTATAGAGAGCTCATGAATCTGTATTTTGGGGACAACGAGTCCTTCAAAAACTTGAAGTCATAAGAAGTTGACTGAGAGAAAATGTTCGCAAAATTGGCTGAATTTATAAAATTAGCGGGGGAGAAAAGAAAGATGAGGAGGCTTGATCACCAGTGTTGGTGGTGAGTTGGGCCTTGCAAGAGTTAGCAGAACAATAACAAACCTAACTTGCCGCCAAATGTGAGGCGGTAGAGGTGAAAAAGAAAACTACAGAGAAGGCTCAAACTTCAAGAGCTATAAATGAACGTATTCCCTCGCCTTTAAAGATGATCCCTGTCCCAGGAGTTAGTATAGACGTAAAAAAGGTTTCAGATAAGGGTGAAAAGACATCCAGGGAAGACCTAGTCAAAGGATTTGGGATCAACCCTAGTCTGCAATCAATTCCATCCAAAGGAAAGAGGGGAGCTAGTAGAAGAAGATACAAGTCGAAAAGGAAGGTTCCGTAGAGTAAGTCACCGCCTAAGAAACCTGGTAGGAAAAAGAAAGGCAGTTCCTTTAATTAACTTCCTATGTGTACCTGATATATTTTTGTTTCTTAGCCGGATGTAAAGCGAGCACGACCCTCATTATTGGCTTCACACGATAATGCATGCACATATATCATGATATTGTAAAGATTTGTAAATAAAAGTTTAGTTTTCCTTTTATATTTCATGAAATTGTCAAAGTGTTCGAGTTTTTGTACATTTTCCAATAATTATACTAGTGTGTTGCAACTTGCCGTTATACTTAGATTTAGATTTTTGTTCGAATCTTCACCCTTGAGATCTTCTTTCGATCGTGAACTTGATTCATTTGAAATCCAAAGTTATGAGTTCTAATCTCGGATCTCCTTTCAGTCGTTGGTATCAAGTCATATGTAATTCAGAGTTAGGTGCTCCACTCTTGTAACCTCCGTTTAATCCTTGGTCCCAAGTTGTGTGGAGCTCGGGATTAGATGTCCCAATCAACCCTTTGTACTCACATTTTGTTGATTCAGGTTTGAAGTATGGGCATTGTTGGTTCATTCTTTATAATCTCCCATCATTTCGTTTAGGCTAGAGTAAAGGGCATCATTTGTTTGTCTGTTTGTACTCAAATACAAACTCTAAGAATGGACTTGGCTATGCAAACGGTCCGTATTGCATTCACTTAGCTTAGAGGGGATTTCACTGAAGTCCGGAGACAAAAGGTCAGTGTTTGGGTACTAAAGTCTGAATACCATGAGTTTTTTATACTTGGACTTGTCATTTGTTCAAGGCCTGAATTAGTTTATGGGTGGTCGGATCACACTAGTATGGTTGTATACAAGCTACGATCTTGATAGAATTAACCAATGCCATGATCTGGGGCATTACAATCGTCATGTTGTGCTTGGGTATGAAAGTCGGTCGTTTCACAGCTAATGTACTATGCATTATGGAAAATCATTGAAAATGTAGTTGGATGAGTGAATGGATATATTGCATTCGATTCTACTCGCACATCGCTTGATAGGTTGGTGTTTGAATCAATGGATAGACCCCAGCGCATCCTGAGCATCAGTAAGCCACGTCATACCTGTTTGACTCATGAACTTTTGGTGCAAAAGAAGGAAAGTCGACTGATAGACACTCAAATGTATCAAAGTATAGGTGAGTCATCTTGTACCTGTAATAACCTAAATTCCGATAGACCAATTTTTTTTCAAAATTCCAATCTATCGAAACTCAAGTTGTTGTGCTCTGGTATTCTGCAGAAAAGACAAAGACATAAAATATGTCAGAGCTCAGAAAACATCTCACAGCGGAATGGATGAAATATAATATAATCAAAGTATAGCCTTACCGTATTAATAATATTGCCTAACCAGTATCCAAAGTTATCAACTCTCTGCCCCCAAATCTAACCTGCAAGTATGTTATGAAGAGGGGTTCAGAACAGAAGTTCAGGTGACTAGATTTAAATTATACACTTTGGATAATCCTATATATACTATTCAATCATATTTTATTATTTATTAGGTTACTTGGGTTAATAACACTCAAGGCTTACACACACATCGTACCCATTTACTTCCCAGTGGATTAACCTAATATAGTATATATGTTGCTACCCCTCAATACTGAGGTACACCCATGGTACCTCACTTGCACGGTCTCCACCGTAATGCCACAGAAATGAACACAGTCCCTCATCCTACGCCAAAGTGACGTACGGATCTCCACGTAAAAATGTTACGTTCCACATATATCTTCCATTACTACGCTACGTAAGCGTATAAACTTCCATCGTCGATCGAATCATATTTCATACCGGAGTAATGCCCTCAAGTCTACGATACACCACCCAGAGCCAACATGCATATATTTAGACTGTCCCACATATGTATCGTCAATTATAGCCCGATGCCTTAACAGGACGTCCTCTAATGTGCACCGAGTTCCATGGCAGGGTAATACAAGAAACACAAACTCGGTCGGGAGCTTTTCCATATTTGTACAGGCTCGTCCTTAAGAGCCTTTATGTACATATATTCCTAGGGTCTGTTTTCACGGTGGCTATGGCCCCACCTCGGCCCCTCCCTCAATTAGTAAAAACTATAAGAGCTAAATGGTTGCCCCTAAAAAAGTAGTCTAAACATCCATTTGGCGTCTTCCATCAACCACCGTACCCAAATAGTGAAAGGTGAATGGTCTATTGGTTTTAACTCTAGTCTTTTCGCATCCCACTGGCTGCCGATGACGGGTATTCGACGATCTACTATCCTTGTTGGTCGTGACCCTTCGCCTCCCCATTGAGGCGACCGCTAAATCACCCTGGTGTCACCGCGTCATAGAATTCTGACTACATAGCTACTTTTGCAGTTAAGGCCCACCCACTTAGTAGTTACGCACATACCCAACCTCTGCGAGCACAGCCTAAACATATGCCGCTGCACATCGGACTACTAGGAGCACCTTACGTATCTCAAGAAGCCACGTGCTTCCCCTTCTAGTCCTTCGGAGCCAACTGAATGATCAAAAAATGTGTGCTCCCCTCGTGTCTTATAACACCACGATGATCTACACCGTTGGGTTATTCACCCTCAAATGTGCAATTGGTCCAAGCGCCTCACTTTAATATGTTGTTAGACCCTATGTAACATTCTTTTATGCACTTGCCTTACCTCATCAGGTTTCCATTTAACTTGGTTATTCTCATTCATATTGAATTCTTAATCAAGTTACCAAGTTTCTCTTATTAATTTCAGTTATATAACTTAACCCATTTAAGTTTATTAATAAGCCCACAACATGTTATTCTTTAGATTGTGGTCCAAGGTCTGTAATCACAATCCCTTTATATTCTTGTTTGATTTTATCGTTACAATAACATGTTCTACTTAATATGTAATTAAGTATATCCCAATTAACGTGTTTTCTGTTTAACATGTCAGTCATTACTCATGATTAAATATAACTTATTTCATAAGTTTTCCTCATTCTTTATCATTTAATCACAATTCTATTTTACACCATTACTACAACTTATTGTTGTTTACTTATTAACTTAGTTCTCTTAACTAAGGTCCATTAATAAGTTTCTCTACCCATTTATTATAACCTATGTTATTATTTCCTCTTGTCCCTAGGACAAGTGCAAACATGTTATTCTTATTAGCGGGTTTCAGACTTCCAAGTTTACAGATTACTTAATTCATAATTAAGTACAACTTCTTATATTTCATATATTTTCCCCCTTTTCTCAACTGGTTTCCGGCTTTTCCATTTACTGATTACTTAATTTACAATTAGGTGTCCCTTGTCTCATTTCACCAGTTATCCCATTTCCTTACTAGTTTATTATAACCTAAGTTATAATCTTCACTTGTCCCTAGGACAAGTCTACCTATTATACAACATTCTCATTAATGTAATTTATTTATAATAGGTGATTATCATTCACCGTTTAAACCATTTACTGTTGTAATCAATTATTCTTCATTCACGGTAATATATGTTCCTTGTTTTATTAAGGAAAACACTTCATGCACCTTATCAGTTTGATTTATAGAAGGACTCTGTGATTTATTTTCATAACATATTCCCATCTAAATTCATGGTGGAAAGTAATTTCTTTCCTCTTTCTTACTTTATTCACTATGTCTTACTTGTAACTACATTCTCAAAAATAGGTCATTTAGGGAAATACATCACTTTTCATTCGCATCACACTAACTCAGTCCACTACATCCCTTCCTTTCTTATTTTCTGAGTTAGACATTTAATTATCATCATTGTCACTTATTCATATCTTGTTATATATATATATATATATATATGCACTAGACCTCTCACATTAAGCCTACACTAGACCTCTCACAGTAGTCATTACCCATTTTCTAACAAGTATGTTTTCAACATGTAATTATTCCAACACTTTAACTTATTTAACATATGAATTATTCATATTAACATCTCAACTTGTTATAATAGTAATTCTTCATTATTCTGGAAAAATCAATTATACAAAATGGGGAATGGTATTATTATCTAAAATGCTATAACTTAAACTCACTCAGCTTGTACGCTTTCCCAATTCTAGATCTGATCCAGTTTTAGCATCCATGGTTTTTCCCTTAATCAGATTCAAAACCTAATGACAATGGACTGATTTTTTACATTAAAGAGAAAGAGGAGGAAAATTGAATATATCGGATCTAGAAAATCACCTTACTTCGACATGAGATCGGAACCCCTACTTAAAAATACTCGTTCCTTTTCTTCAGATCTAGATTCAGAATATTTTTGCCTAAACTAAAAATCTTAATTTTTTGAATAGATTTGAGAAGAGGGAAGAATGGAAGAGCCTCCACGTAGCCTCAGAAATATGAGGCTTAGGGTTGGCTCTACAGACTTATTTATAGGTGTAGTAGAAAGCTCTGAACCTTCGGATTTAATTAAATTAAATCCGAACCGTGCGCACACATCACACAATGTCATATAAATGCGCTGCAACACCTATGGGTCCTCACGTATTATACATGTTGTGTTGTTTTATATGTTAACATTTATTAATTTTTAAATGTTAATTTGCTTCCTTTTTTATTCTTATGATTTCAATGTTTATTAATTAAAGGTTTATCACTTGCTTGTTATGTCTCCTTCAATTAGTCTTGTTCCTGTTACAAACCATACCCGCTTTTGAATTTCAAATTTTTGCGACAAATATATATATCTTTCCTTCATTATTTCATGCAATATTTTTTTATTTTTTTATTTTAATGCAATCAATTCCGTGCATTGTTTCCTTTATATTTATCTTTATCAATTCATTGCAATGTTTCCTTTCTTCTGTCGCATGTTGCATTAATTCCTTATGCACACTTTTATTCCTTTAATATCAGGTTGCATACATTCAATTATCTAGTTTTGAATTTCATTATTATATATTTATGCCTTTTTTTATGCAATAACTTGATTGTTTTATTTCTTTCTTTTTATTGCATACCTTTATTATTGCTGCTTACATTGTTAACTTCCTCCTTTTTTCCATGAATTAAAACTTTTAACCACCAAGTATGTATATACATCTTTCCTCGTTTTTATTGTTGCATGAAATTTTCTCATTAATTAATCCTTGTTTAGCTCTCTTTTTATATCAATGCATTCAAACATTGATTTCTTGTTTTTAAACCTTTCCATGCATTGCACCAATTAATGTTTCTCTTTTTCTTATATGCATTATTTAATTATTTAATTGTTACAAAAATGCGGGGTGTTACAGTACCTGTCTAACTTGGATCCTTGCCTTTGATATGGGAGGCGGGCGAAAACACAAGACTAATTGATTGCATTTGTAACAGTCATACTTTAGTGATCCATGGATGGATCATGAAGGTTTATATTGATACTTGTACATTTCACAAGTGGAAATAAGGCATACTATAAAATTGTTTATTTAAATAAATCAAGCAACAAAGTTTATTTTGTGATTCAATATTAAAACGGAATGAAACAAATGGTGTGGTATTGCATGTCTGAGCCACTTATATCTGATGCAAGATTGCAAAGCGGATGTTGATCGATAGGGATCTAGTCTATGACAAAGACCCTCATTGGTTGTCGTTCTTAGGGAGTGTTGGAAGACTATGGAATTTTATTTGGAGGACCTTATACTACTCAAGATTTCTGTAGTTGATAATCTTTTAGGTAGTATCCCTCAAGTGATGACAATTATTTATGTCACCACAGTGAATCTCATGTTATTTGCGTATTTTCCAGATTCCACTGCCTTTTCCCTTTATTTTTAAAGTTTTGGCTTTTTTTACTTGAGAGTGCTGTAGCTCCCGAGGTAGATGTTTTAAAAGAGTTATTCAGTGAAGTGTAGTTCTGGTACGAATGGAATCTCGGTTGATTCTTGGAATCTTTCCGTTTAATTATTACTAACTCCATTGTTCCCGCCTTAAGCAAGCATATTCGAGGCATTCCTGTTATCCTTTCTGGAGTTTTCTCTGGATGGTTTGACAACAACATTGCTTTGCATAGTGTCCCCTTATGGACTATGAGGATGACCATGCATTGCTTGCTTCTTATGCGTTTCTTCTTGGCATAGGTATTGATTGACCTTTTGTAGAATAACTCTGATAAATTGGAGGCTTTCGATCAGACCAAAGTCCTAATTTATTATCCGTATGAACGCCTTTTGTTAGCTACAAAAGAACAATATTTGGTTGTGGATCATCGATCTCCGCATGGGCATTATTGAATCTCTCCAATATGCTTTTAGAAGACTCTCCAGCTCCTTGGAATATGTTGGAGATGATCAAGATGTCTTTTGACGTGGTATTGTGCATCCTGCATTACTTCATCAACTCTTTAGCAAACCAATCAAAAGTGGATATGGTTCTCGATGATATTCGAGAGAACCATAATAGGGCCACATCTTCAAGGAATGTGGAAAGGACTTGCACTTCAGTGCATTAGTGGCATAGGTTGAATCCATATTCCATTTGTATCTATTAAGGAATTCCTGATGATTGGTTTTTCCTGAGTAAGCAATGAGTTTTCGCACATTGAACCTTTGAGGCCATTTTTCGTTTGGAATGGCTTCCGTGAAAGGATTGCGTCTCTTACTGGCTTCCTAGTCATCATTGGCGCATTCTTGGGTTTCATGTATGGTCCTATATATCATAGTGTCAATGTTTGGAGGTGAAGTCTCCGCTCGGTTTAGGCAATCGTGATCCCTTTCTGGAGTATAGTGCCTGCATTATCTCCTCGGAGAACATTCATCATCATCAAGTTGGACAACATTAACAATCTTGTTTCTAGGAGGTTGAATAGGTATCATTTGGTTTGGTTGACAATAGGAAGTTTTGAAACCAAATTTTGAATAGTGTTGATGTGAGGTTGAGTTTTACGGGTACGGTTCTAGTTCCTAGGTTAAGACTTGGACCGAGCCAGAAACGACCAAGTTGATTCGCTCACTCTCTGGCGTTAGCTCTCGTGACCTTATGAGATATACATATCTAATGACTTTGGTTGCTTTAGCTGGAACTTGATGAAGAACTTTCAAAGGCATGATTATTAGGAGAATGAATGCTCATATTTCCCTCAAGGCAAGCAATATCCCTTTAGGCAGGTTCCTATAGCTGCTGCATAACTTTCAGATTCTTGTTGATCCGCTGATTGAGCTCTCTCTGTACGATCTCCGATTTCTTCATCATTTCAAACATTTGAGTTTGAATGCTTGAAGCATCAGGTTAGACGAAGTAGCCACCTCGGTTGTTGCAAGAAGGTTAGGACTAGCGTTATCAGAAGGTTGTCATTGGAATGATGCATCTCGTTGTTCAACATAAGAAGTACCAATGGCCTGGGATTTAGTTTTATTAACTAAGATATTAATATTTGAATGTGGACTGTAGAAAAGTCCAAGGAGATTCTGAAACTAGAACAGTAGGAAAATAAGAAAAAAATCATTTTTTTTCTAGTTCTCAGTAAAAGCACCAGAATGTTAACACAAAAAATGGTACAACACCCGAAGAGTTAAACTATAGTTAACTTAAACAGATAAAAAATGAGGAATAAAATAATAGAAATGCAATAAGAAAGAGAGAAAATGATTTATACTAATTCGGCATTTATCGGCCCACGCCACTTAGGAAGAATCACTTTATTGCTGGAAATTATAAAGTATAATGCATGGATCAACATTATTTTATAGTAAAATAATACAAAGTAACAAAAGTGCAAAAAGATGATTTCTCTTTTGGAAAAGGGCAATTTATAGTTGTAGTTCGAGTGGAGAAGTTGGAGAGATGCTGCAGAAGGAGTCACATGGGCCCAAGGCCAAATAAGAACCTTCGATCGGATCGGTATCGATCCCCTTACTTTGTTATTTGGGATCTGCAAATTCTCTTGGAGATTCATTTAATGACGTTGAGTTGTCTTGTGCAATTTTATTGTAATCTGAGTTGTAATTGTTGAGTTAAGTCCCTTCATTTGTCAAAGTAGTGAATTTTCTTTGTGCCGGAGTCATACTGATTCGATACCAGGAGTCATACTAACCAGAATGAATTTGATTTGCACCGGTCCAGAAGAGTGGATACTTGGGAGTTACTCTAAGTTCGAATGTTGGATTCCTATTAATCCCTTTAGGTGTGGACTGCACAAGAGTGACTTTATGGATTTTTAATGATTGGGCTGTATCGATCACCTTTTTCCAAGTGATCAAACGATGTCTGAAGGCAATTGATTCAAGTTGATCTAACTTCCAATTCTCAAACTATTTGTCGATTTTGACGCATAGTCCGAGTCTGTGCGAGTTTGGATTAATTTTGATAGTGAGGCCAAAAGACCAGGTAATAATACACAACCTACAAATTAGCTTTACATAACTGAAGTTTAAGTTCTACTACATTCATTATTGCGCGTGTATGTTTATGTATACGTGTTGTGTATAGTTATGCATGATTATTGAAAGCAATAAGACAAGTTACAAAAAACGTATTCATGAACCTTTGTTTAAAAGACTTAGGTTTATTTATTTAATGATTCACACACACAAATGTATTATCACTGTTAAGCTGTGAAAGTTAATATGAAAGCTACTATATGTGTAATCATGTGTTTGTTTGTATGTGGTTGAGTATATTGTGCATGTGTTTTGTATATGCAATTTTGTGTTGACAAGTTTATTTCTGTAGACTTTATCCTTAAATGGGTGGATCTCATATGAGTTGTTAATAGATGCTTTAATGTCCACATATTGTAATACATATATTTTAACAATAATGAATAAATGTTAGTTTTCATTTATATGTTTTACAATTCAGTGTGTTGTCATTGAATTGTTACATCCATAACTGGAACAAAAAAATCGAAATAAGTTGAAATGATATATATATATATATATATATGTATATGTATATATGATATTTATTATGAGTCAAAATGATATACACTCATGTAATTTTTTTTGAATTATATAAATGAAATTGAGTTAATATTCAATTTTTTTAATGAAATTTGTAAAAAATTAATTTGAAAATTCAAATATGCTGTATAGAAAATTTTGCTTTTAAACATATTTGAATTGAATTAAAAATTTATGTCTTTTAAGTTAGTTTGAAACTTGATTGAATTACATAAAAATGGACTTGAATCACTTTGGATTTTGTTATAAATTACGAATATGATTTTAACTATAAATTAATTATAAATTGGTTTAAATGAAATAAGGAAGTAAATTTATTTAATTAGAAATTTACATTGTTTTAAATTTGATTTAATTTGAAGTTTGAATCCATTTTAAAGTAAAATTAAGATTTAAATTTCCAGTTGATGTTTGAAATTTAAAGTGTTATGAAATAACAATATCAACTCAATTGTTTAAACTAATTGGTTTAAACTAAATGACGATGTTTGATATAATAAGGATATTTGAAGCAAATATTTACGGAATAATTTTATTTGTAAATATAATTTAACAAGACTTTTGAAATGTTATCTCGGGAATGTAAACTGTGATGTGTTAAATGATTTCCAATGATTTAGGAAATAAACAACAATATGATTTGCAAAATTATGAATATTAGTGGAAATGTCTTATTACTTTGATTTGATTTGCATATTTATTTAGAACATGAGAATAATCTATCGAGGATGTACTTCGATTGATTTATATATTTGATAGCCTATAACTTATTGGACTTGATATTGTGAGAAATCTCCCGATATTGTAAGAACCCGTAACTTCCCGGTGTAGGAAAGAACGAATTGCTTTGAGAACAACACAAATCGGAACACAAACAGAAGAACATTTCATTGTATATTTCAATAATTCCATCAGAATACAAGAATATACAGAGTATGAATAAATATTACACATTTGATAAATATCAAAGATTTAGATACATTACTGCAGTGGAAAAATAATACAAATCATAACTGAAAGAAATACACGGATACAGAGCTTTCCGAGTATCGTTCCAGCTGTAAACCAGGATCCTGTGAATATAAATCTGCAAAACCGAAACTACTAACTGCCCGTGCGGAAAATAGGGGCACCCAGAGTTTAGGTTAAAACAATAAACTCCAGGCCAGTCATGTGACTGGTGTGAGAACTAAAACAGTTATTAATCTTTATTTATAAAGTTAGGTAAATCAAGGGACCACGCCATATAACACGGAATGGGTTTCCTCCCAAGGATACCAGTGCATAAAACAAACAGCGCAATGCTAAATAAAGAAAAATGAAGCTATTATAAGACACAGGTCCCATCACACAATGCAACGCAAGCCGGAGGATAGGGTTTTACCTTATATTAGTCAAAGAATGCTTGATACGCTAAATTTCATCTTTTATTACTATAAGTGTATAGTGTCAAAACAATTTCAATCATAAGTATCAATCATAGACGACATAAGTGCCCCATACCACTATGTCGCCATATATAGGTTCTACAAATAAAACCGCAAAGTCACGTATTGGAAGCTGGATTTCCATCTGTGAACCGAGGCAAAAGATAGTCCTCATTGAATTCGAGACTCTCTAGCCCGAGCCTTAGGACAAGTACTTAGTCAAGCCCTTGGAGTGACAGGGCCGGTCCACCGATGTGGATTAAAATGCCTAAACACTGTGTTTCCCCACCCTTTGGGGGCGTAAATGAGCCAAATGACTCCATCGGCTCCACACAGTCACCGATATATCTGAGGAGCCTCGCAACAGCAACAACCACACAGGTGAAAATAATATAAATGTCAGGGCTGGTAGGTCACTGACACCACCCTCGCTAAAAGGAAACGCATGCCTTCCCCGAGGTCCTCTCCCGTTTTTGGTTCACAACCGGGGTGTGAGGCTCACGAATCAACGTTACAAAAAGCTATGCCACACAGGCGGTGCTTTGATCATCAACCACAAGACTTTGCTTTTCAACAGAAGCCTTGATCATTTGCCACTTAGGCATGCCACACAGGCAGTTCACTCCATGCGATTGATATCCATCGATATATAACCTCTGAGCTCGTACGTCTCAGAGAAGGGCGTTAAGCAAGAGAATAAATTCTCCGCCGCCAAACACATATATATTTAATAGAAATCAATCACACAAAATAAAATCCAATGTCAGACACACAGTCCATTTACAAGTTCGTTCTGGGTCTAAACGAAACCGGAGGCACCTTGTACCTCGCATATCCATCGATCTCCAAGTACGTCTGGACGACCACCAACTGATTCCCTCCTCTCGGGTGTACAGCCCAATCAAGATCATCATTAATCGCCCAAACAATGTGAAGACCTCCGGCCTTCGACCACCGTCTTCATCCTCTACAACACGTCGAATCAGTTATTCAGAATGGGATAAACCCGGTCTTTCTGAATAACTCGCGTATATAATAAACAAGTGTTACACAAACACAACATATGCCTCATTCCGACTCAGAATATTCTTTTATTCAAATATTCTTATACTTTGGGAAAGGTTCCCATTAATTTCCCAATCCCAACTTATTCATCCCATGAAGTAAAACTCGTAATACTTCATATCCAACCCCATGGTGCTATCGGTAAATCCAATTACCATTTCACGTTCAAATCTAATTAAAGATTTAACTATCGCCTGGAGCAAAACTGGTGATACCCCATTCTCGATCATTTCAATCTAATTAAAGATTCATTAAAACTCCACTTGGTTTTAATCTTCCCAAAAATCAATATTAATGATTGTTTAACTTGGGAAATCACATTCTGTCTTTAACTGGGTTAAAGAGCCAATGCCATTTAAAACACGGTTCACTATAAACCTAAAATCATATTCTATTAATTACTGGGTTAAAGAATAAGTGTTATTTAAAACACCGTTCATGATAAACCCAAAAATCAATTCAATTAAATTCCAATTAAATACCATTTAATTGGCACACTTCATTAAATCTAAATAAAAAAGAATTAATCTTTTACCCAACTGGGTTTAAGAACAGTGTTAATGAAGACACCATTCACGACAAACCAAAATCACATTTGATATTAAATACAAGGCTATGAATAGAAAATATATCGTCTTATATTCAATATCAAATTCTACGACCAACAAATATCATATTGGAAATAACGATATAAATATATCTTTCAAATTTCCATAACAATATCTGTATAATCACGAAGTTCAACATCGAAATATTTCAAAGATAATTTCGATTCAAATCTATTCCAATTCAATTATTGGAAATTCTGGTTATTTTCAAAACCATTTCAAATCCACTTTATTTATTTTAAAAATAAATAGAATTATAATTCTAGTTCAAAACCAGTTCATTTCGATAAAAATCTATTTTTATCTTTTCAGATTTGGAATTTTTCATCCCAATTCTTCACAAATCATTTCTTATGATTTTACACAAATTATTACTATTTTTAAATAATTTTATCAAGGCACGTACAGTCGATTTCCATCAACGACCATCGAACTGCACTTACAGCGACCTTTCCCAAATTTGATTTGGACACAATTCCAAATTCAACCGTTAGATTTCTAATTTCTAATATTCGTTAGAAAGCTCTTTTCGATACGAACCCAACGGTTCTGGTTTTAGGAGAATCCGATGGTCGGATCTCCCGCAACGTCAATTCAAAGTCAATGGTCGAAATTCACGAACTGCCGCAGCGCGGCGCGTTCTATTCAGGCCATTATATTATATATATAATATATATAATATATTTTTCGTCGATTTCCTTTTAAAACGTATTTTATAAATCGTTTTAAATTCGTTTTCAAAACGATTTCAACTTCATATTCAATTTCTAATCAAAATTGAATATTCCATATCATTAATCTATAAATGATAATTTTTTCAAAACGTTATATTTTGAAATCACTTCCTTTTCTATATTCATTTTAAAAACGAATATAATCGGTATAAATATCGTTCGTGTCACAATGGCGCATATCTAACCAACACGGCTTTATATATTTCAATAACTTCGTTATTCTATTCAACAAAGGAATATTTTCTTCAACACGTGAATATATATTTTTATTCAACACATGAGTTTTCTTTCTATTCAACACATGAGTTTATACTTCTATTCAACACATGAATATATATATTTTTATTCAACACATGAATTTTCTTTCTATTCAACACATGAGTTTATACTTCTATTCAACACATGAATATATATTTCTATTCAACACATGAATATATAATTTTCTATTCAACACATGAATTTATATTTTTAATTTCCAAATTGTAATGAGGCCCAATCAATTACCATATAACGTTTATTATATGGATTCCCTACAACACATGTATATAACAGCAACGATATATCATCAACCATCATCCAGAGTGCACCACACAACTGCATAAGCATTAAATATAAATAATTAACGCTTACACAGTCTGTCAACTCATCGATCGACATACAACTAAACAATCGGGATTAGTGTACGTCAAATATCATCCCAATACCCGTGTGGGGTTTCAAATCAACAAACACAGATTTTATTTGTGCAGTTAGGCGATGTGTAAAATTTACTGTCCCAATCAATATCAATCAAATCAGTGTATATAAACAAATCATCCGATTTGTTTATTTCTATTTATTTTATATACACGTTAAAAATCATATTTTTAACTATAAAATATTTTCCATTATAAAATATTTTATTTCATTCCACATCACACAATCAAATTTCACAACACAACAATCAAACAAACAAGTCATCCATGGTCTGTGGACGATGGTTGTTGGGTGCTACTAAACACCGTCTGCATCCTAGTATATATTTCAAACTAGAAATAAAATAAAGGTGAGGAGTTCTCACCAACTAGATAAACCAAACACCACGACTCTTCTTGTGTAGAAATTTTCATCGTGCTCGCTCTTTGTCAATTTCGTTGCACGTATCCACTACATGAGATCGAATTTTTATCTTCACTCCCTATATATGAAAATCGAATTTTTATTTCACTTCTTATATAAAAGATCATATTTTTATTACTCTACCTAAATAAAAATCATATTTTTATTATCTACATTATATAAAAATCATATTTTTGATTCACTACATATATAAAAATCACATTTTTATTCTCTCTACTATATAAAAATCATCTTCTTCTTTATATAAATTAAAAATCTCGCCTTTCATATCATAAAAATATAATCTTTTCATATTTACAAATTGTATCTTCCCATTAATAAAAATCTAATATTTACTTCATTAAAAATCGTATCCTTTCTCATAGAAAAATCGTATCTTTACTCCTAGAGAAATCAAATCTTTACACATACAAAAATCTAATCTTTCTTTAATTAAAAATCTAATCTTTAATCATATAAAAAATCTAAGCTTTTTCTTTATAAAAATCTCAGCTTTTTCATTATATAATCACATTTTTATATACACGGGTAAACACAACTGAAATAAAAATAAAAGGCTTACTTTTTATTGAAGAATTCGGATGATAGGAGAGGGGAGAAGCAAGGGGGACGGAGGAGGAGGGGCGCCGGGCGGAGGGGAGGCGGCTGCGGTCAATGGCGGCGGGATGCTTCACGGTGGCTAGGATTATGGGTTTGGGGGTTTTTGGGCTGTGGATTTCGAACGGGGAAAGGGGAATCGTAAGGGGGGTGGCGACGCTAGGCAGGGGAGGGGCGATAGTCGGAGAGGAGGCTGACTTGGTGGCGCGGGGGACAGGAAAGGGGGGTGCGACATGGTTCTGCAGTTAGTTTTTTTTATTTCTGTTGAACGACGGGGGAATGGGGAGGGGGAGAGAGAGTGTGAGGGTAAGGGGTTATATATTAATTTATATTTAGTTTAATTTTATCTTCAAAAAGTAACTTTTCCATTCGATCTCCAAACGAGACCCACCACCTGTCGTTCATAGCGAATTACCCCCATTCCGAACACAATGGGATAGGTATCGCAAGCTGATTCGATCGTTTCGATCAGTTTCCGTCAAAATCAAAATATAAATCTATGTATTGAATTTGAACGCACATTTCAATTTACCGGGGCCACATACGAACTCTAAAAATTCCCGAAAAATATTTTCTAACTTCGTATTGACAATACGGTCCTAACAAAACTAATTTCATCGAATTCTGAGACCGTTTGAAAAATGGCCATTTTCCAGTCGATTAAAATCAACTGAAACTAGTCAAATGTGTTTTCCTTTTCCACGCTCACATATTGATTCAGAAAATTAAGAATTTTGAAATCTAGCAATAATTTGACATCCCGGATCCAACAAAAGTGGTTTCGTCGAAAACCGAGGTCGTTTGCAAAATTTCCATTTTTAAGGGCCAGAATTCCATAGTAACTATTCTGAATTTTTAACTGGACATAACTTTTTATTCTCGCTATGTAATTTCGATTTTTTGGATTCGTTGGAAAGATATTCTCAAATAGGTTAAAATATTTTTGGTTTCGCCAAAATTCGGTTTATTTTGCACCCGGTACATTCATTTGAAATTTGAAATCGAATTTTCAAACTACCGCGCCATTTTCAATTCCTTTTATAAGTATAAATAATTATTTATATTCTAACGACGATCTATATAAATATATACGTTCTATTTCTATTCAAAATAAATTTCTCATCCCTATTATTTAAAATATATCATTTTAAATATTCAAAATTCTCTAAAATTGCCAAAATAAAAATTTTAAATTGGCTCAGAATTTTCGGGTTATTACAATCTCCCCCACTTAAAACTTTTTGTCCTCGAAAAAGAACGAAGCTGAAAGTTGTTTAACAAATAAACTCAACTTCCATTATTTTCTTTACGGCTCAAGTTCTTCAACTTTTCAGTTTCTAAGAACTTTTCAAATTTTTAAAAAATTTGGCTAACACCCTAAATTTTCGAAAAATTTCGCCATAACCTCCCCTGCACCGGGGACTTCGGGATATTTCAAATAGCCTCCCATGGCCCTCATCAATCCAAAAAGAAAAAGAAACAGCCAAGCGGCTAGCCAATCGGCTCATAAAATCATCCAAATCAAAAGAAATACAATAAACATGTACCTATTTGTCGGGCAAACAATTTTATTCTTCTACTCTAGCCTCCTTGCTATGACCTGTTCAATGTAAGTACAAGTATATGCACGCATTTTCAAATAATTTTCAATACAGTTCAATATTCGGTTCAATTTGGTCTAAATGGTTAAAAATATCAAACCAATAACCAAACAACACAACCATCAATCAATTAGTTGATTAACCTTTCAAATTCATAATTTTGATATATGTACAAAAAATCATGTTTTTGATGCCAAATCACAACAATAAACCTATCTAGTTTTTGATTCTCACACTAGTCTAATGGAAACATATAGATAGCACACCTTCGAAACTCGAACATAAATTCTGATGATGATCGATCAATCATTAGAACCATCTCTGGGCGACTAGAGTGTGATTCTATATCTATCCAGTATATTAAAACTTCGAATATACGTTCATGGCGCGTATATGCAAAATCTTTATATACTCAATTGTCCAAATTCAATATAAATTAATAATCAAATACGTACAATATGGTTTAAATTTTCAAAACAAAACCTGTTTTCATTTTCATTTTTTTATTTTAAAAATATACTCTTCACACTCTTTCTATGATACTACTGATCCTATCTCTAAAGAGTTATTCTTATTGGATATTACTAATCCAATATCTGATGAATTCTTTCATTTGGTTCTAATGTGTCTTGTTCTCGAGCTCTGTAAACCAAAGCTCTGATACCACTGTAAGAACCCGTAACTTCCCGGTGTAGGAAAGAACGAATTTCTTTGAGAACAACACACATCGGAACACAAACAGAAGAACATTTCATTGTATATTTCAACAATTCCATCAGAATACAAGAATATATAGAGTATGAATAAATATTACACATTTGATAAATATCAGAGATTTAAATACATTACTACAGCGGAAAAATAATACAAAACATAACTGAAAGAAATACATGGATACAGAGCTTTCCGAGGTATCGTTCCAGCTGTAAACCAGCATCCTGTGAATATAAATCTGCAAAACCAACTACTAGCTGCCCGTGCGGAAAATAGGGCCACCCAGAGTTTAAGTTAAAACAATAAACTCCAAGTCAGTCATGTGATTGGTGTGAGAACTAAAACAGTTATTAATCTTTATTTTTAAAGTTAGGTAAATCAAGGGACCACGCCGTATAACACGGAACGAGTTTCATCCCAAGGATACCAGTGCATAAAACAAACAGCACAATGCTAAATAAGAAAAATGAAGCTATTATAAGACCCAGGTCCCATCACACAATGCAACGCAAGCCGGAGGATAGGGTTTTACCTTATAATAACCGAAGCATGCTTGATATGCTAAATTTCATCTTTTATTACTATAAGTGTATAGTGTCAAAACAATTTCAATCATAAGTATCAATCATATACGGCATAAGTGCCCCATACCACTATGTCGCCATATATAGGTTCTACAAATAAAACCGCAAAGTCACGTATTGGAAGTTGAATTTCCATCTGTGAACCGAGGCAAAAGATAGTCCTCACCAAATTCGAGACTCTATAGCCCGAGCCTCAGGACAAGTACTTAGTCAAGCCCTCGGAGCGACAGGGTCGGTCCACCGATGTGGATTAAAATGTCTGAACATTGCGTTTCCCCACCCTTTGGGGCGTAAATGAGCCAAATGACTCCATCGGCTCCACACGGTCACCCGATATATCCGAGGTGCCTCGCAACAGCAACAACCACACAGGTGAAAGTAATATAAATGTCAGGGCTGGTAGGTCACTGACACCACCCTAGATATAACGAAATGGATGCCCTCCCTGAGGTCCTCTCCCGTTTTTGGTTCACAACCGGGGTGTGAGACTCGCGAATCAACGTTACACAAAGCTATGCCACACATGCGGTGCTTTGATCATCAACCACAAGACTTTGCTTTTCAACAGAAGCCTTGATCATTTGCC
The DNA here is from genome assembly GCA_030737875.1 of Allium sativum. Taxonomy (NCBI): domain Eukaryota; kingdom Viridiplantae; phylum Streptophyta; class Magnoliopsida; order Asparagales; family Amaryllidaceae; genus Allium; species Allium sativum. Next base: position 667,848,076 of record CM060909.1, on the reverse strand, counting down.
ACTTAGGCATGCCACGTAAGCAGTTCACTCCATGCGATTGATATCCATCAATATATAACCTCTGAGCTCGTACGTCTCAGAGAAGGGTGTTAAGCAAGAGAATAAATTCTCCGCCGCCAAACAGATATATATTTAATAGAAATCAATCATACAGAATAAAATCCAATGTCAGACACACAGTCCATTTACAAGTCTGTTCTGGGTCTGAACGAAACCGGAGGCACTTTGTACCTCGCATATCCATCGATCTCCAAGTACGTCTGGACGACCACCAATTGATTCCCTCCTCTCGGGTGTACAGCCCAATCAAGATCATCAATAATCACCCAAACGATGTGAACACCTCCGGTCTTCGACCACCGTCTTCATCCTCGACACCACGTCGAATCAGTTATTCAGAATGGGATAAACCCGGTCTTTCTGAATAACTCGCGTATATAATAAACAAGTGTTACACAAACACAACATACGCCTCATTCCAACTCAGAATATTCTTTTATTCAAATATTCTTATACTTTGGGAAAGGTTCCCATTAATTTTATCAAAGAAAAATTCTTTAAATTTATTCCTTAACCTCCTTTGAATATCAATTCAAACTAGCCGGGATTAGCGAACCACACCGAAGTAATCATTTATTCTAATTTCCCAATCCTAACCTATTTATCCCATGAAATAAAACTCGTAATACTTCATATCTAACACCAGATGTTATCGGTAAATTCAATTACCATTTTACGTTCAAATCTAATTAAAGGTTTAACTATCACCTGGAGCAAAACTAATGATACGCCATTCTCGATCATTTCAATCTAATTAAAGATTCATTAAAACTCCACTTGGTTTTAATCTTCCCAAAAACCAATATTAATGATTGTTTAACATGGGAAATCACATCCTGTCTTTAACTGGGTTAAAGGGCCAATGCCATTTAAATCACGGTTCACTATAAACCTAAAATCACATTCTATTAATTATTGGGTTAAAGAACAAGTGTTATTTAAAACACCGTTCACGATAAACCCAAAAATCAATTCAATTCAATTCCAATTAAATACCATTTAATTGGTACACTTCATTAAATCTAAATAAAAATGATTTAATCTTTTTTTAAAACAGTGTTAATGAAGGCACCATTCACGACAAACCCAAATCACATTTGATATTAAACACAAGGCTCTGAATAGAAAATATATCGGCTTATATTCAATATCAAATTCTACGACCAACAAATATCGTATTGGAAATAACGATATAAATATATCTTTCAAATTTCCATAACAATATCTGTATAATCATGAAGTCCACCATCGAAATATTCCAAAAATAATTTCGATTCAAATCCATTCCAATTCAATTATTAGAAATTCTGGTAATTTTCAAAACCATTTCAAATCCACTTTATTTATTTTAAAAATAAGTAGAATTATAATTCTAGTTCATAACTAGTTCATTTCGATAAAAAACTATTTTTATCTTTTCAAATTTGGAATTTTTCATCCCAGTTCTTCACAAATCATTTCTTATGATTTTACACAAATTATTACTATTTTTAAATAATTTTATCAAGGCTCGTACAGTCGATTTCCATCAATGGCCATCGAACTGCACTTACAGCGACCTTTTCCAAATTTGATTTGGACACATTTCCAAATCCAAACGTTAGATTTCTAATACTCGTTAGTAAGCTCTTTTCGATACGAACCCAACGGTTCCGGTTTTAGGAGAATTCGACGGTCGGATCTCCCGCAACGTCAATTCAAAGTCAATGGTCGAAATTCGCGAACTGCCGCAGCGTGGCGCGTTCTATTCAGGCCATTATATTATATATATATAATATATATAATATATTTTTCATCGATTTCCTTTTAAAACATATTTTATAAATCGTTTTAAATTTCGTTTTCAAAACGATTTCAACTTCATATTCAATTTCTAATCAAAATTGAATATTCCATATCATTAATCTATAAATGATAATTCTTTTTCAAAACGTTATATTTTGAAATCACTTCCTTTTCTATATTCATTTTAAAAACGAATATAATCAATATAAATATTGTTCGCGTCACAATGGCGCATATCTAACCAACACGGCTTTATATATTTCAGTAACTTCGTTATTCTATTCAACAAAGGAATATTTTCTTCAACACATGAATATAAATTTTTATTCAACACATGAATTTTCTTTCTATTCAAAACATGAGTTTATACTTCTATTCAACACATGAATATATATTTTTTATTCAACACATGAATTTTCTTTCTATTCAACACATGAGTTTATACTTCTATTCAACTCATGAATATATATTTCTATTCAACACATGAATATATATTTTTCTATTCAACACATGAATTTATATTTTTAATTTCCAAATTGTAATGAGGCCCAATCAATTACCATATAACATTTATTATATGGATTCCCTACAACACATGTATATAACAGCAATGATAAATCATAAACCATCATCCAGAGTGCACCATACAACTGCATACGCATTAAATATAAATAATTAACGCTTACACAGTCCGTCAACTCATCGATTGACATACAACTAAACAATCGGGATTAGTGTACGTCAAATATCATCCCAATACTCGTGTCGGGTTTCAAATCAACAAACACATATTTTATTTGTGCAGTTGGGCGATGTGTAAAATTTACCGTCCCAATCAATATCAGTCAAATCAATGTATATAAACAAATCGTCCGATTTGTTTATTTCTATTTATTTTATATACACGTTAATAATCATATTTTTAACTATAAAATATTTTCCACTATAAAATATTTTATTTCATTCCACATCACACAATCAGATTTCACAACACAGCAATCAAACAAACAAGTCATCCATGGTCTGTGGACGACGGGTGTTTGGTGCTACTTAACACCGTCTGCATCCTAGTATATATTTCAAACTAGAAATGAATTAAAGGTGAGGAGTTCTCACCGACTAGCTAAACCAAACACCACGACTCTTCTTGTGTAGAAATCTTCATCGTGCTCACCCTTTGTCAATTTCATCGCCCGTATCCACTACATATATAAAAAGATTGAATTTTTATCTTCACTCCCTATATATGAAAATCGAATTTTTATTTCACTTCCTATATAAAAGATCATATTTTTATTACTCTACCTAAATAAAAATCATATTTTTATTATCTACATTATATAAAAATCATATTTTTGATTCACAACATATATAAAAATCACATTTTTATTATCTCTACTATATAAAAATCATCTTCTTCTTTATATAAATTAAAAATCTCGCCTTTCATACCATAAAAATATAATCTTTTCATATTTACAAATCGTATCTTCCCGTTAATAAAAATCTAATCTTTACTTCAATAAAAATCGTATCTTTTCTCATAGAAAAATCGTATCTTTACTCCTAGAAAAATCAAATCTTTACGCATACAAAAATCTAGTCTTTCTTTAATTAAAAATCTAATCTTTAATCATATAAAAAATCTAAGATTTTTCTTTATAAAAATCTTAGCTTTTTCATTATATAATCACATTTTTATATACATGAGTAAACACAACTGAAATAAAAATAAAAAGCTTACTTTTTATTGAAGAATTCGAATGATAGGAGAGGGGAGAAGCAAGGGGGACGGAGGAGGAGGGGCGCCGGGCGGAGGGGAGGCGGCTGTTGCGGTCAACGGCGGCGGGATGTTTCACGGCGTCTAGGATTATGGGTTTGGGGGTTTTTGGGCTGTCAATTTCGAACGGGGAAAGGGGAATCAGAAGGGGGGTGGCGGCGCTAGGCAGGGGAGGGGCGATAGTCGGAGGGGAGGCCGACTTGGTGGCGCGGTGGACGGGAAAGGGGGGGGACGATAGGGATCTGCAGTTCGGTGTTTTTCTTCTTCTTTTTATTTATGTTGAACGACGGGGGAATGGGGGAGGGAGAGAGAGTGTGAGGGTAAGGGGTTATATAATGATTTATATTTAATTTAATTTTATCTTCAAAAAGTAACTCTTTTAGTCGATCTCCAAATGAGACCCACCGCAAGTCGTCCATAGCTAATTACCCCCATTCCGAACACAATAGTATAGGTATCGCAAGCGATTCGATCGTTTCAATCAGTTTCCGTCAAAATCAAAATATAAATCTATATATTGAATTTGGATGCACATTTCAATTTACCGGGGCCACAAACGAACTCTAAAAATTCCCAAAAAATATTTTCTAACTTCGTATTGACGATATGGTCCTAACAAAAATAATTTCATCGAATTTTGAGACCGTTTGAAAAATGGCCATTTTCCAGTCGATTAAAATCAACTTAAACTGGTCAAATGCATTTTCCTTTGCCATGCTCACATACTGATTCAGAAAATTTCGAATTTTGAAACCTAGCAATAACTTGTCATCTCGGATCCAACAAAAGTGGTTTTGTCGAAAACCGAGGTCGTTTGCAAAATTTCTATTTTTAAGGGCCAGAATTCCATAGCGACAATTCTGAATTTTCAACTGGATATAACTTTTTATCCTCGCTATGAAATTTTGATTTTTCGGATTCGTTGGAAAGATATTCTCAAATAGGTTCAAATATTTTTGGTTTCGCCAAAATTCGATTTATTTTGCACCCGGTACATTCATTTGAAATTTGAAATCGAATTTTCAAATTACCACGCCATTTTCAATTCCTTTTATAATTATAAATAATTATTTATATTCTAACGACGATCTATATAAATATATAGGTTCTATTTCTATTCAAAATAAATTTCTCGTCGCTATTATTTAAAATAATTCATTTTAAATATTAAAAATTCTCTAAAATTGCCAAAATAAATTTTTTAAATTGGCTCAGAATTTCTGGGTTATTACAGATATGATTCCATATCTCTTGATATTATTGCTTGTAACATTCAAATATTGAAATAACCATATTTTTGGTAGAAAATTATTCAATAATTTTGAAAAAAATATAAGATTGAAATGGGAAAAATGTATATATTATGGTTATTTCAAAGACTTGAAATAAAATTTCTAGAAGGAGTACTCATTGGAAATAACTAAAGTAATTAGATTTATCCCTGTAACGATCTTTAATTACCACACTTTTATTTCCTTATTTGAATTTACTCACATAAGAATATATAGTCTTAACTCGAGAGCTTTGTTTTCTATTACACTCGGGTCATCTTGAGTTGTTTCAGTTATCGAAGACACTCATTGCTTAAAAACGAAGATGGAATTTTGAAGACCGTATATACCACTATTTTATTATACTACGTTACTTGTATGTCCAACTATATAACTCTGATGTTATTGTAACTGAAATCAAATGTATATTAGTTAACATCTCGTTTTATTATATTTTGTCATTTCTTGTAAGATTCTGTGTATTTTTGGGTTCATTCTCTTCTTATTTTCTCTTCTTGTATTAGACCCCAATAATAGTTCATCATTTTGAAATGGTTTAAGTTGGACAGTATTGTAAATTTCCACTTGAATTGTCTTAACACGATGGGTTGTTAATGTGGCATGATACTTATTATCTTAACAGTCATGTTTAACAATTATTTTGGTTTGGTTAGCTTATATGTATGTATGTACATATTTTCTAGGATTTTTAACAATCTTTGAAATAACTTTTATGCAATCAAAAATTAATATTTTTGAAAAGCTTATTAGTCACATTTTCTGTTTTTCTTTGTAATAATTGTTTTTGTAAACCAAATTTTAAAATGACTTTCCCATCATTAATTATAAATTAAAAGGAAATAATTAATTATAAAAACTATTTTTTAATATTTAAACTTAAATAAACATTTCAAATTAAAGCAATAAAATTTAGGATCATTATACTTGAATTACAAATTAATTGCTTAGATGAAAATTAATCGAGGATTAATTGAAAATAGGTATTTTTGATAAACTAGTGTTTTTTCAATAAATTTCAGTATTCTATTTAGTATTAACTGGTCGAAAAGAGATATCATGTATTTGGATGGACTTGAGTGCAACTATGAAGAGAAAAAATGTTTGAAGCAAACATTTTGGTGCTTATAAAAGATATAAGTCTAAATTAGCACCCATCTGCTTGTAAGGATAACATAATGCTTAAGTAGGTCCTATATTCAGGAGTCTAGAGGGATTTTTACAACAGTTTGCTACTACCTAAATATACATTGTTGCAGAATTACTTCTATCATACTCGAGCTCTATTTTGTCAAAATTTGCAAGCCAAATTTGCTTTGGATGCATGGACTGAAATTTAGACAGGTCCATTCTTTTTATGGAGATTCTAGCAACAAATCGTTTCGGTTAAAGTGGAATTGTTGTTGTTACAGTTCTTTTATAATCTGCAAACTTCTTTTACAACAACATTAAGGATCTGTTCTTTTTTTGAATCGAAAGGGGAAGGAAAAGTTTGCGAAAAGGGAATAAGCTCTTTTTACGAAAAGGGCAACGTGAAATGGGCACATGTAGTATTTATGTTGTTATTTTATTTGTGTAAATTATTTTAAAATAATATATATATATATATATATATCTGATATATAATACATAGTAAAGAATACCGAAAATTTATAGTTTAGGATTCAGAATTAAAAATGTAGATTACAAAATATGAAATACATATCAGAATTTCAAAATACAAATCATCTTAATACTATTTCTAACCCAGTAGCAACTAGTTCATTTCATGTGGAATCTCTAACTAATGCCACAACAGATGTTGTTGCATGTCTTTGAACTTGTTCCCAGTCGTTATTTTGATGGTTCTGAATGCTATAATACTCTTATAAATATTCTTTGGACACCAGATCTGGATTATTGTCATATGTCATAAAGTTAGGATCTCCAGTGTTGTACCATCGCATAAATTTGTGAATAGCCATTGTGGAAGTGATACTTTGTGTTTGAACTTTATATGGATATACTGACATATTATGTAAGATTGCAAATTTTTTCTTTCAAATACCAAAAGTCCTTTCGATTGCTATATGTAAACTAGAATCGAAATAGTTGAAAACTTCATTATCAGTCTTCGTTTCATGCTGGGTATCAATGTAATCTAGAATATGACATCTTACACTACGATAAGGAGGTATATACCCTTTTAGTAGTGGATACCGAGAATCCACAAAATAACATTGTCCTCTCAAGGGATGCAGAAAATTCATACTAGGAGTACTTGGAACTTCACGAAAGATTCTAGCATCATGGGTTGTTCCTTCCTACCCTGCCCCCACGAACGTAAATGTTAAGTCAAAAGTGTATACATGCATTATAATTTGTGTAGGAACACCTTTACAATCTATAAATCGTTGCATTCATGCCTTAGGAACATTAGCCATTACATGTGTGTCGTCAATAGCTCCAACACAATTTTTAAAAAAGGAAAATATCGCTGTGAAGAACAGATACCTTCTGGAACTATATTAAATTGAGGATCTATGGGCCTAATAATATCCATAAACATTAACAAAACAGAAGTCAAAATTATATGAAAATAATTGTGTATCATGGATATTGAGCGTTGAAATCTTTCAGAAATCTGCTATAACACCATGTATTTTATTTAAATAATAAACCAAAATGTCGATAATTTATGGTTTCAGAATTTATAATCCAAACATATACCATTGTGTTCGTGGCAATTTTCCAATTCGTTTTGATATATGACTTTTCCAAAACGGAGCCCGTATGGGGAAGTTATTAACGAATTGATAATTAAAAGGTTGTATGTGTATATGCTGGAGAATGGAGTTTTGATGACAACAACCATATTTCAATATTAATTTATTATAAAAAATATACTAACATCTCTATCTAAAATCTATATATACACTATATGCAGGATTTGTATACAGGAAATAGTACTGAAGACTGTATAGTTTAAGAGATTCAGAATTCAGAGAAGATCCAAGACTCGTGAGTAATCAAGATTTCAAGAGTTCAAGATAAATATAGTAATATATTTTAGTTTATATAAGACTCTGAATAGCACTCTAGGTTCAAATTCAAATTCAAGTTCTGATTTTCAAATTTCAAATTTCAAATTCTATTTCCTATTCTAATTAAGTTTTTATCTTACCTTTGCTTTTAAACTTAAGATTTTAAAGATTATAAGTTTATATATATTTATATAGTTATATACTTTTATAATTTATATTTATATAGTTTTAAACCTTATAATTTTATAAATATGATTACATAGTTTATATTTATAATTTCGTATGATTTTTTACTTTATAATGCTTATTTATATCACTATTTTTAATTTAAGAATTTCCAATGTTATATATATATATATACATCAAAACACTTGGAAAATACTCAAATTTCAGTTTTGAACTAACATATGTCGACATACATAGTTAGCTATGTCGACATATAACTGTTACATTTTTAATTTTGAAAGGAAATGTCTTTTCACTATTTGTAACATTCCAAAAGCGTTGCAACCTTTCAAAGCTTATAAATCGGGGTTGATTTCGAATCATTCCATCATTCTTCTTCTCCATCTTCATCTCCTTTCATTACACCATTAATGTTTAAAATTTTTATGATTTCTACACTTATACTCTGCCAATTTCAAGTCTTATTATATAAAACTTTTCTCTTCTCACTCTCTACTCATTACTCTCTGAAACGAAGAGTTATAGGGTCGTTGTAATCATTTGCGAAAGTTTTGGGATAGCATTGGAAACAGTGTGTTCCTTATAGCCGTGAAATCAAAGAAGGAAATAGTGTTAATCTTGTAGCTGGCAAATCAAGAGGGAATATACTTGATCAAGGGTGTTTGGAATCGGTGGTAACCTTATGGACATAAAATCAAGGGTGTTGTACTTGGATATTGACATAGTAATAAAACTCCGCGCAATCCAACATTGCGTGGGACTGGATGTAAGAGTAATCTGAACCAGTATAAAATCCGCTGTGTTCTTTCCTTTTCTGCATTTTATTTCTTTTTATTTTGGTGTTTGTGTTTAATTTTGTGTCTTTGATTATATCTGTGGTGTGTGATTCATATAGTAGATCATATAAGTTTTAGACTTTCTTAAATTCCTTAAAACACTATTCACCCCCCTTTAGTGTTAGTTTTGCCTTAATGATCCATTCCGAATTCCCTAACAATTAGTATTAAAGCAAGGTCTTTCAAAAAGATCTGATTTTTGAAAATAGTTATAATGGTAACCAACACTGGTAATAATAATAGTTATTGGGTCAGTCCAATATTAGACCACCACTGTTTAATGGTATTAATTATTCATATTGGGCATGTAGAATGAAAATATATTTTATCAGTAGGATTAGACTCAAGGAATATCACACAGACTAAATATATAGAACCCATAATTAATTTTGCACAATGGACAAATGAAAAAAAGGCTGCACAAAGCAATTCTAAAGCCATGAATATGTAGTTTTGTTCATTAGATAGGAATGAGTTTAATAGAGTGTCAGTTTGCAAACCTGCTTATGAAATTTGGATAATTTTACAAGTTACTCATGAAGGAACTAGTAAACTTAAACAAAAAAAGATATAAATATTAGTTAATTAGTTTGAGTTGTTCAAAATGAACGAGAATGAAGCTATCTCCGATATGTTTTGCAGATTTCAAGACATAGTGCATTCAATAACAACACTTGGAAAAACTTATTCTAAAGAAGAAAAAGTCATAAAAATATTGAGTTCATTGAATTCAGAATGGGATCAGAGAACATTGGCGATTGAAGAAGCCCACAATGTCAATGAAATGAGGATTGAGGAGCTAATCGGAAATCTGATGTCTTTTGAAGTCCAATTACAGAAAAGAAAGGAAAACAAGAACAGAAAAGAAATCTATAACATTTAAAGCAACAATAAATGATTCTGACTCAAGCAGAGAAGATAATGAAGAAGCAGCCTTAATGACAAGACATTTCAGAAAATTTATGAGAAACAGAAAGAAAAATAATTTTCAAAATAATAACCAAGGAAATCCAGGAAGAAATGATGGTCGATGTTATAACTGCAATAAACCAGGTCATATGAAGAGAATATGTCAATATCCAGATAAATTGATTCAACAAATGGATAATAGCAATTCATAAAAGAAGAAAAAGAGAGCATACACAGCAACTTTAAACGATTCAGATTCATCATCAAGTATTGAAGAGTCAGAAACCGGAAACTCAAATATGTGCCCGGCAATTCAGAATTCAAAAAATTTCGAGAAAAAGTACCTAAAAACCAGGTATGCCTTAATAAAATTATAAATTCTTGGTTGAATGAATGTTTTGTTTGCTTTGTTTTTTAAATTTAAATTTTAAACTTCAAACTTGAAATTTAAAATTCAAATTTGAAATTTGAATTTTGAAATTAAAAATAATAATAATAATAAAATAAATAATAAAATAAATTTTGGATGTTTGTTAGGACTATAATTATTTTAGGAAATAGTTAAACCTGAAATATAGATCGATAATTTAAATCAAAAGTCACAAAAAACAAAAGTTCTTTGAAATAGAACATATATGTCAACATATTAGCCTACAATTTGAACAAACTTCGAGTCAATTAAACTCAAGACTTTGTTGTTATTGAAAAGAGACGTAAGATCATAGGATGGAAAGTCTTCAAAGACGGCGAAAGCACCCGTATTGACTTTAGCTTTTGCTAAATAGTCAACACGGGTTTTGATAGCTTCTTTTTCATTATGAAGATAACCTTCGATGGTTTTGGTTAACTTCAATCTCCGAAATGAACTAGAAGAAGCCAAAGTAGTATTTGATTTGAAGAGAATAAATATGAAGAATTTCAAAGGTTTAAACTTTCAAACTTCCCTTCAACTTTTCATCAACTCCAAAGGCCTGAAAAAGTGTCATTTATTTCTGAAAAGTTGCACCCTATTCAGTATATATCCATTCAATTTCTATATATACATCTATTCACTCTACCTTTCATTCACAATTCAAATTAAATTCTTCATATTTATTCTCTTCAAATCAAACACTTCAATGGCTTCTTCTAGTTCATCTCAGAAATTGAAGTTAATCAAAACCATCAAAGGTTATCTTCATAATGATAGAGAAGCTATCAAAACCTATATTGACTATTTAGCAAATGCTAAAGTCAATACTGTTGCTTTTGCCGTCTTTGGAGACTTTCCATCCTATGATCTTACCTCTCTCTTCAATCACAACGAAGTCTTGAGTTTAATTGACTCGAAGTGTGTTACAAGAAGCTTGTCAAGATGTTTTATGCGAATCTTAATCGCGTATTTTTCGAAGGCAATTAAGATCAAATTTGGAGCAGCGTCAAAGGCACGTAAATTGTTCTAGATTTCGAAATCTTAGGCAATATCTTAAATTGCAGAAGAATGGGCTCAGATTTTTTGGATTTCAAAATTGATGGAACCGATTTAGAGAATTATCTTGACATATTTGAAAGCGATGCTCAAATGGAATTCAAAAATCGCTTTTTCCGCCCAAAAACAAGAATCATAAATCTTCTCCTTTAACATACCATCGCTCCTCATTCTAGAAACTTTAACAACCCAATTCTCAAGGTCCAAAAAGCCCTCTTTGCTACTATTGGTGGCTATAACATCAATTGGGTTGACATGAACTTAAGAGAGCTCAAGCCCATAGAAACTTCATCTAGAGAAAACACTCTTTACTATGGAGTTTATCTCACTCGTATTTTCAAATATTTCAGAGTTGACCTTCATGGAGAAGAATTTGTGCCAAGAAAGGTGTTTGACTCCACAAACATACATCTTATGCAAATTCCACACACTTTCAAACTGTATAAGACATTCGAAGGCAAACAAGCTCGAATGCAACAAGAACAAGAGTCTATGGAAATCAAAGAAGAAACTTCTTTAGAAAGTGTTGAGTGTCCAATCAACACTAGAACAATTTCCAAAGAGATGATTGTTCAAAACCAAGTGAAAATAGTCAACAATCAAAAGAAGATCAAAAGAACTTTTCCAAAATGACTAGTTTATGATCAAGATAGGAAGAAATCTTAGAATTTCATCTTTCTCCTCATCATCCGCTGAAAACTAGCCTATCTAGTTTACTTTATCTTTAATATTTGCTTGTGTTAGCTTTCAAATCTCGTATTTAGTGTGCCTAAATTAGTTGGATGTATTTTTTTATGAAGTAATGAATGGAGTTCTATTCATGTCAAAATTATCTTTAAGTTACTATAAAAACTTTAGAGTTAAATATAATATAATATAAGAACAAATGTTTAAAATTTTGATTTTTTTAAATAAGTATGTGAAACGACCCGAACTTCCCCGGTCTCCGAAGAGAAGAGAAAGAACGAATTGTTTTGAGAACACGACAAAACAAAACACATACAAAGGAACATTTTACTGTATATCACAACAATGCATCAGATTACAAGAATATACAGAGTATAAACAAATAAATATTACACAGAAATATCAGAGATTTAAATTACATTTAAATACATCGCAGCGGAAAATAATACAATACACAACTAGAAGGAGATATACGGATACAAAGCTTTCCGGATATCGTTCCAGCTGTAAACCAGGATCCTATGAATATAAATCTGCAAAACCAAAACTACTAGCTGCCCGTGTCAAAATAAGGGCACCCAGAGTTTAGGTTAAAACAATAAACTCCAGGTCAGTCATGTGACTGGTGTGAGAACTAAAACAGTTATTTATCTTTGTTTTTAAAGTTAGGTAAATCAAGGGACCACGCCGTATAACACGGAACGGGTTTCCTCCCGAGAATACCAGTGCATAAAACAAACGGCGCAATGCTAAATAAAGAAAAATGAAGCTGTTATAAGACCCAGGTCCTATCACACAATGCAACGCAAGCCGGGGGATAGGGTTTTTCCTTATAACAGCCAAAGAATGCTTGATACGTTTAAAACAAATCATTTGATACTACTATAAGTGCATAGTGTATAAAACAACTTCAAATCATAAGTATCAATCATAGACGGCATGGGTACCATATATCATGTCGCCATACTAGGTTTACAAATAAAACCGCAGATGTCACGTATTTGGAAATTGGATTTCCGTCTGTGAACCGAGGCAAAAGATAGTCCTCACCGACTTCGAGACTGCCTAGACCGAGCCTCAGGGTCAGAGCGCATCGACCCTTGGATCGTCAGGGCCGGTCCACCGATGTGGATTAAAATGCCTGAACACTGCGTTTCCCCGCCCTTTGGGGCGTAAATGAGCCAATGAATGACTCCATCGAACCCGGATCGTCAAATCAAACCGAGGCGCCTCGCAACAGCAACAACCACACAGGTGAAAAATATATAAATGTCAGGGCTGGTAGGTCACTGACACCACCCTAGCTAGGAAGAAACGCAGGCCCTCCCTGATGTCCTCTCCCGTTTTTGGTTCACAACCGGGGTGTGAGGCTCGCGAATTCACATTACACAAAGCTGTGCCACTCAGGCTGTGCTTTGATCATCACCACAAGACTTTGCTTTTCAACAGAAGCCTCGATCAATTGCCACTTAGGCATGCCACACAGGCAATTCACTCCATGCGTTTGATATCCATCAGTATATAACCCCTGAGCTCGTACGTCTCAGAGAAGGGCGTTAAGCAAGAGAATAAATTCTCCGCCGCCAAACAAATATATATTTAATAGAGATCAATCACATGGACTAAAATCCAATGTCAGACACACAGTCCATTTACAAGTCCGTTCTGGGTCTGAACGAAACCGGAGGCACCTAGTACCCCGCATATCCATCGATCTCCAAGTACATCTGGACGATCACCAACTGTTTCCATCTTCTTGGGTGTACAGCCCAATCAAGATCATCAGTAATCACCCAAACGACGTGAAGACTTCTGGTCTTCGACCACCGTCTTCATCTTCGACTTATCGTCGTATCAGTTATTCAGAATGGGATAAACCCGGTCTTTCTGAATAACTCACGCATATATTATAAAAGTGTTACACAAACACAACATACGCCTCATTCCAATTCATCAGTCACTAACCGTAAATTAATCAAGAGAATAATTTCCTAAATATTAACCCCGAAGGCCGAAACCAACATCAGATCAATATCCAGAAAACCATTCTGCTTGGCTAAACGACAGTTAGTTTCTAAATTTCACATTCATAGGGAAAGGTTTCCATTAATTTTATCCAAGATAAATTCCTTGAATTTATTCTTTAATCTATTTTTGAATATCAATTCAAACCAGTCGGGATTAGCGAACCTTACCGAAGTAATCATTTGTTTTAATTTCCCAATCCCAACCTAATCATCCCATGAAGTAAAATTGGTTATACTTCATATCTAACACCACGGTGTTATCGGTAAATTCAATTACCATTTCACGTTCAAATCTAATTAAAGATTTAACTATCGCCTGGAGCAAAACTGGTGATACTCCATTCTCGATCATTTCAATCTAATTAAAGATCCATTAAAACTCCACTTAGTTTTAATCATTAACTGGGTTAAAGAATCCGTGTCATTTAAAAACACGGTTCACGATAAACCCAAAATCACATTCCATTAATTATCGGGTTAAAGAACGAGTGTTATTTAAAACACCGTCCACGATAAACCCAAAAATCAATATCGGTTTAATTCCAATTAAATATTATTTAATTGGTACACTTCATTAAATCTAAATAAAAAGATTTAATCTTTTCTCAGCTGGGTTCAAGAACAGTGTTAATGAAGACACCATTCACGACAAACCCAAATCACATTTGATATTAAACACAAGGCTCTGAATAGAAAATATATCGGCTTATATTCAATATCAAATTCTACGACCAACAGATATCGTATTGGAAATAACGATATATAAATATCTTTCGAATTTCCATAACAACATCTGTATAATCACGAAATCCAACATCGAAATATTCCGAAGACAATTTCGATTCAAATCCATTCCAATGCAATTATTGGAAATTCTGGTTATTTTCAAAACCATTTCAAATTCAATTTATTTATTTAAAAATAAATAGAATTATAATTCTAGTTCAAAACTAGTTCATTTCGAAAAAAATCTATTTTCATCTTTTCAAATATGGAGTTTTTCATCCCAATTCTTTCTAAATCATTTCTTATGATTTTACACAAATTATTACTATTTTTAATAATTTTATCAAGGCCCGTACAGTCGATTTCCATCAACGGCCATCGATCTGCACTTACAGCGACCTTTTTCAAATTTGATTTGGACATAATTCCAAATCCAACCGTTAGATTTATAATTTCTCACATTCGTTAGAAAGCTCTTTTCGATACGAACCCAACGGTTACGGTTTTAGGAGAATCCGACAGTCGGATCTCCCGTGATATTCATTTGAAATAAATGGTCGAAATTCGCGAACTGCCGCGGCGCGGCGCGTTCTATTCAGGCCATTATATTATATATATAATATATATATTTCGTCGATTTCTATTTAAAACGAATTATATAAATAGTTTTAAATTCGTTTCAAAAGCAATTTCAACTTCCATTTCAATTCAAATCAAAATTGAATTCTTCTTTATAAATTCGTTTTAAAATTCATTTCTATTCAATTCAATTTGAATTCATTTCAATTCGCTTTCAATTCAATTTGAATTCGTTTTCAATTCAATTCAATTTCAAAGTCGTTTTCTATTCGATTCAATTCAAATTGGTTTTCTATTCGAATCAATTCAAATTGGTTTTCTATTCGAATCAAATTCGTTATATATTCCATTGAAATCAAATTCGTTATATATTCAATTGAAATCAAATTCGTTTTCTATTCAATTCATTTCGAAATTGTTTTCAATTCAATTCATTTCGAAATGAAATAAAATCGATATAAATATCGTTCACGTCAAAATGGCGTAAATCTAATCAACACGGCTTAATGTATTTCTATTTTCAAATATTCTATTTCAAATATTTCCTATTATCAAAATATTTGTTATTATCAAAATATTTCGTTCAACACATGACTAATCTCAACGGATGAGTACAGTCAACACATGAACCTTTACTTTATATTGATAAAGATGTAAATTTTATTATTAAAATATTTCGTTCAACACATGACTAATCTCAACGGATGAGTACAGTCAACACATGAACCTTTACTTTATATTGATAAAGATGTAAATTTTATTATTAAAATATTTCGTTCAACACATGACTAATCTCAACGGATGAGTACAGTCAACACATGAACCTTTATTTTATAATATTCTTTATTTTCTAAATTGGAATGAGGCCCAATCAATTACCATATAATCTTAATTATATGGATTTTCATACATCACACTTATATAATAGCATTGAAAAATAATCAACCATCAACAAAAGTGCACTACACTGTATAAGCATCAAATATAGATATCTAACGCTTATAACAGCCTGTCAATCAATCGATCGACATATTTAATCAATTAGGATGAGTGAACTTCAAATTTCATTCCAACACCCGTGTGGGGTTTCAAACAATCAAACACAGATTTTATTTGTGCAGTTGGGCGATGTGTAAAATTTATCGATCCAATCAATATCAGTCAAATCAGTGTATATAAACAAATCGGCCGATTTGTTTATAAATATTTATTTGTTCACTTTCACGTTAAAAATTATATTCTTAATGAAAAAAAACATTTTATTCAACCTATGAAAATATTCTATTCAGTTCATTTATTAAATAAAATGCTATTTTTATTTTTCTAACATATTTTAGAAAATTTCGGCGGCATAACGGCACGATACTAGAAACGGGACAAGGCCTAGCCTTATCCCCGGTCTAGTGAAGGTCCACGCCATTCACACATCAATCAAATCAATTCCAATTTACTAAACAATTCCATTCAAACCAAATAATCTAACTAACTTTTTGCAATCAAACAAACAAGTCCATGGTCAGTGGACGATTGTGTCGGGTGCTACTAAGCACCGTCTGCATCCTAGTATATATATATATATATATATATATATATATATATATATATATATATATATATATATAACTAGAAAAATAAATTGAAGAGTGAGAAATTCTCACCGATAGCTATCCCAACTTCACGACACTTCATTTATAGAAATCTTCGCCGTTCTCGCCTTTTTATCATCTTCGTTGCCCGTAGCCACTACATATGTAAAAATCACACATTTTTATATTTTGATGTCTTTAAAATAAAAATCACATTTTTATTTGTTCACTTTCAATTTGAAAATCATATTTTTATAATCGCTTCATACATTTAAAAATCGAATTTTCACTTCGCTATTCAATAAATAAAAATCAAATTTTTATTATGCTATTCAATATATAAAAATCGAATATTTCAACTCAATGAAATAATATCTTTCATTTTAATGAAATCGTATTTTCATTTACTTAAAAATCAAATCTTTTTGTTTAGAAAAATCTAATCTTTTCATTTTGAAAAATCAAAACTTTACTTCATTAAAAATCCAACCTTTCCATGCTAATATCACATACAAAAATCTGACCTTTCTACTCTACTGAAAACCCCATCCTACCATACGTTATTCTCTTAAAAATTATATTTGTAAAGCTATATCAAAACTGAAAATTAAAAATCCAGGTAAATAAATCAAGAAAACTTACTGTTAAAAAGGGGGGAGGAAGGAGTTTTGCTCGCGTCGGAGGTGATGGCGGTTTCTCAAAGGAGGAGAGGGACTGCTACGCTTTGGATTGGAGGAGGGGCGGGCTGTTTTGAGGGTGGCGCGAGGCTGTGGGGTGCTCCATCGGCCAAGGGTACGGATTGGGTGCGGTTTTGGTAGAAGGAGAGAGGAAGAGCGAGGGGGGAGGCGGCTATGGAGGCGGTGGCGGTCTGCACGGTGGCGTGTGGGAGAGTTCGACGGGGTTCGAGGTGTTTGGGGCTCGGTTTCCTCGAGGTGGTGCCGGGTTTGGGGGTCGTTCGGCGAGGTCTGCTGGGGTGGGCGACGCTGATGGCCGGCGGTGGGGCAGTCCGGCGTCGCGGCGGAGGTGGAAGGTCGGACGTCGTCGAGAAGCTCCGGTTTTATTTATTTATTTATTTATTTATTTTTACCCTAAATCGATTTGAACGACGGGTATGGAAATGGGATGGTTGACCTAGTCTTCGGAATATATAATTATATATATATATATATATATATATATATATATATTAATTTAACCTTTAAAAAGTTATCTTTTCATTCGTACACCAATTCGAACCCACCGACTGTCGTCCCTAGCGTTTTACCCTCATTTCGGACACAATGGGATATGTATCGCAAGCTGATTCGATCGTTACAATCAGTTTCCGTTGAATTTACATTTAAATCTATATATTGAATTTTAAACGTACATTTCAAATTACCGGGGTCACATACTAACTAGAAAAATTCCAGAAAAATATTTTCTAGCTTTGTATTGATGATACGGTCCTAACAAAACTAGTTTCGTTGAATTCTGAGACCGTTAGAAAGATGGCCATTTTCCAGTCGATTAAAATCAACTAAAACTGGTCAAACGCGTTTTCCTTTGCCACGCTCACATATTGATTCAGAAAATTATGAAATTTGGAATCTAACAATAACTTGACACTACGGATCCAACAAAAGTGGTTTCGTCGAAATCCGAGGTCATTTGCAAAATTGCTATTTTTATGGGCCTGAATTCCATAGCGACTATTCAGAATTTTCAACTGGACATATCTTTTGACTCCCGCTATGAAATTACGATTTTTCGGATTCGTTGGAAAGATATTATCAATTAGATCCTAATGTTTTTTATTTCACTAAAATCCGGATTGTTTTGCACCCGGTATGTTCAATTTAAGTTTGAAATCGAATTATCGAACTACCGCGCCATTTTCAATTCTATTTATAAATATAAATAAATAATTATATTCTAACGTCGATGAATATAATTATATACCTTTGAATTATATTCAAAATAAATTTCTCGTCGATATTATTTAAAATCATCTATTTTAAATCTTCAAAATTCGCTAAAATTGCCGAAATAAAAAATTTAAACTGGCCCAGATTTTCGGGTTGTTACAATCTCCCCCACTTAAAACTTTTCGTCCCCGAAAAGGAACAAAGTCGAAAGTTGTTTGATTAATCAATACAACGTTCGATCTGGCTTTCATTCTCCAACTTTCCAGTTTCTGAGAATTTTCAAGTTTTCAAAAATTTGGCCAACACCCTAAATTTTCGAAAAATTTCGCTATAACCTCCCCTGCACCGGGAGCATCGGGAAATCTCAAATAGCTTCCCCGGTCCTTTAGATCTCAAAAAGAAAAAGAAAAAGCCAAGCGGCTAGTCAATAGGCTCATAAAATCATCATCACCCAAACAAAATAGTAAATTATGTAGTAAACATGTACCTATTTGTCGGGCAAACAAATTTTATTCTCTGGCTCTAGCCTCCTTGCTATGACCTGTTCAAGGTAAGTATATGTATATGCAAGCAAATGCGACCAATTTTCAATACAACTCACTATTTGATCAAATTAGGCAAAATGGTTAAAAATTAGCAAACAAATAAACAAACAACACAAACATCAATCAATTAGTGAATTAGAGTTTCAAATTCATAATTTTGATACATATACAGAAAATCATGTTTTTGATGCCAATTCATAACAATGTGTTCTAACTATATTAGTTTTGGTTCTCACACCAGTCTAATGGAAATATATAGAAAATCACACCTTCGTAACACGAACATAAATATTGATGATGCGATCGCTATCATCAATATCATCTCCGAGCGACTAGAGCGTGACTCTATATCTATCTAATATATTAAAACTTCGAATATACGTTCATGACGCGTATATGCAAAACCTTTATATATTGGATTGTCCAAATCAATATAAATAAACTATTCAAATACGTGTAAAACGATTTAAATTTTCAAAACAACATTGTTTTCATTTAAGAGATATACTCTTCACACTCGTTCTAGGATACTACTGATCCCATCTCTAACGAGTCATTCTAATTGGATATTACTAATCCAATATCTGATGAATTCTTTCATATGGTTCTAATGTGCCTTGTTCTCTGAGCTTGGTAAACCAAAGCTCTGATACCACGATGAACCGACCCGAACTTCCCCGGTCTCCGAAGAGAAGAGAAAGAATGAATTGTTTTGAGAACACGACAAAACAGAACACATACAAAGGAACATTTTACTGTATATCACAACAATGCATCAGATTACAAGAATATACAGAGTATAAACAAATAAATATTACACAGAAATATCAGAGATTTAAATTACATTTAAATACATCGCAGCGGAAAATAATACAATACACAACTAGAAGGAGATATACGGATACAAAGCTTTCCGGATATCGTTCCAGCTGTAAACCAGGATCCTGTGAATATAAATCTGCAAAACCAAAACTACTAGCTGCCCGTGTCAAAATAAGGGCACCCAGAGTTTAGGTTAAAACAATAAACTCCAGGTCAGTCATGTGACTGGTGTGAGAACTAAAGCAGTTATTTATCTTTGTTTTTAAAGTTAGGTAAATCAAGGGACCACGCCGTATAACACGGAACGGGTTTCCTCCCGAGAATACCAGTGCATAAAAAAAACGGCGCAATGCTAAATAAAGAAAAATGAAGCTGTTATAAGACCCAGGTCCTATCACTCAATGCAACGCAAGCCGGGGGATAGGGTTTTTCCTTATAACAGCCAAAGAATGCTTGATACGTTTAAAACAAATCATTTGATACTACTATAAGTGCATAGTGTATAAAACAACTTCAAATCATAAGTATCAATCATAGACGGCATGGGTACCATATATCATGTCGCCATACTAGTTTTACAAATAAAACCGCAGATGTCACGTATTTGGAAACTGGATTTCCGTCTGTGAACCGAGGCAAAAGATAGTCCTCACCGACTTCGAGACTGCCTAGCCCGAGCCTCAGGGTCAGAGCGCATCGACCCACGGATCGTCAGGGCCGGTCCACCGATGCGGATTAAAATGCCTGAACACTGCGTTTCCCCGCCCTTTGGGGCGTAAATGAGCCAACGAATGACTCCATCGGACCCGGATCGTCCGATCAAACCGAGGCGCCTCGCAACAGCAACAACCACACAGGTGAAAAATATATAAATGTCAGGGCTGGTAGGTCACTGACACCACCCTAGCTAGGAAGAAACGCAGGCCCTCCCTGATGTCCTCTCCCGTTTTTGGTTCACAACCGGGGTGTGAGGCTCGCGAATTCACGTTACACAAAGCTGTGCCACTCAGGCTGTGCTTTGATCATCACCACAAGACTTTGCTTTTTAACAGAAGCCTCGATCAATTGCCACTTAGGCATGCCACACAGGCAATTCACTCCATGCGTTTGATATCCATCAGTATATAACCCCTGAGCTCGTACGTCTCAGAGAAGGGCGTTAAGCAAGAGAATAAATTCTCCGCCGCCAAACAGATATATATTTAATAGAGATCAATCACACGGACTAAAATCCAATGTCAGACACACAGTCCATTTACAAGTCCGTTCTGGGTCTGAACGAAACCGGAGGCACCTAGTACCCCGCATACCCATCGATCTCCAAGTACATCTGGACGATCACCAACTGTTTCCATCTTCTTGGGTGTACAGCCCAATCAAGATCATCAGTAATCACCCAAACGATGTGAAGACTTCTGGTCTTCGACCACCGTCTTCATCTTCGACTTATCGTCGTATCAGTTATTCAGAATGGGATAAACCCGGTCTTTCTGAATAACTCACGCATATATTATAAAAGTGTTACACAAACACAACATACGCCTCATTCCAATTCATCAGTCACTAACCGTAAATTAATCAAGAGAATAATTTCCTAAATATTAACCCCGAAGGCCGAAACCAACATCAGATCAATATTCAGAAAACCATTCTGCTTGGCTAACCGACAGTTAGTTTCTAAATTTCACATTCATAGGGAAAGGTTTCCATTAATTTTATCCAAGATAAATTCCTTGAATTTATTCTTTAATCTATTTTTGAATATCAATTCAAACCAGTCGAGATTAGCGAACCTTACCGAAGTAATCATTTGTTTTAATTTCCCAATCCCAACCTATTCATCCCATGAAGTAAAACTGGTTATACTTCATATTTAACACCACGGTGTTATCGGTAAATTCAATTACCATTTCACGTTCAAATCTAATTAAAGATTTAACTATCGCCTGGAGCAAAACTGGTGATACTCCATTCTCGATCATTTCAATTTAATTAAAGATCCATTAAAACTCCACTTAGTTTTAATCATTAACTGGGTTAAAGAATCCGTGTCATTTAAAAACACGGTTCACGATAAACCCAAAATCACATTCCATTAATTATCGGGTTAAAGAACGAGTGTTATTTAAAACACCGTCCACGATAAACCCAAAAATCAATATCGGTTTAATTCCAATTAAATATTATTTAATTGGTACACTTCATTAAATCTAAATAAAAAGATTTAATCTTTTCTCAGCTGGGTTCAAGAACAGTGTTAATGAAGACACCATTCACGACAAACCCAAATCACATTTGATATTAAACACAAGGCTCTGAATAGAAAATATATCGGCTTATATTCAATATCAAATTCTACGGCCAACAGATATCGTATTGGAAATAAGGATATATAAATATCTTTCGAATTTCCATAGCAACATCTGTATAATCACGAAATCCAACATCGAAATATTCCGAAGACAATTTCGATTCAAATCCATTCCAATGCAATTATTGGAAATTCTGGTTATTTTCAAAACCATTTCAAATTCAATTTATTTATTTAAAAATAAATAGAATTAAAATTCTAGTTCAAAACTAGTTCATTTCGATAAAAATCTATTTTCATCTTTTCGAATATGGAGTTTTTCATCCCAATTCTTTCTAAATCATTTCTTTTGATTTTACATAAATTATTACTATTTTTAATAATTTTATCAGGGCCCGTACAGTCGATTTCCATCAACGGCCATCGAACTGCACTTACAGCGACCTTTTTCAAATTTGATTTAGACATAATTCCAAATCCAACCGTTAGATTTATAATTTCTCACATTCGTTAGAAAGCTCTTATCGATACGAACCCAACGGTTCCGGTTTTAGGAGAATCCGACGGTCGGATCTCCCGTGATATTCATTTGAAATAAATGGTCGAAATTCGCGAACTGCCGCGGCGCGGCGCGTTCTATTCAGGCCATTATATTATATAAATAATATATATAATATATATATTTCGTCGATTTCTATTTAAAACGAATTATATAAATAGTTTTAAATTCGTTTCAAAAGCAATTTCAACTTCCATTTCAATTCAAATCAAAATTGAATTCTTCTTTATAAATTCGTTTTAAAATTCATTTCTATTCAATTCAATTTGAATTCATTTCAATTCGCTTTCAATTCAATTTGAATTCGTTTTCAATTCAATTCAATTCCAAAGTCGTTTTCTATTCGATTTAATTCAAATTGGGTTTCTATTCGAATCAATTCAAATTGGTTTTCTATTCGAATCAAATTCGTTATATATTCCATTGAAATCAAATTCGTTATATATTCAATTGAAATCAAATTCGTTTTCTATTCAATTCATTTTGAAATTGTTTTCAATTCAATTCATTTCGAAATGAAATAAAATCGATATAAATATCGTTCACGTCAAAATGGCGTCAATCTAATCAACACGGCTTAATGTATTTCTATTTTCAAATATTATATTTCAAATATTTCCTATTATCAAAATATTTGTTATTATCAAAATATTTCGTTCAATACATGACTAATCTCAACGGATGAGTACAGTCAACACATGAACCTTTACTTTATATTGATAAAGATGTAAATTTTATTATTAAAATATTTCGTTCAACACATGACTAATCTCAACGGATGAGTACAGTCAACACATGAACCTTTACTTTATATTGATAAAGATGTAAATTTTATTATTAAAATATTTCGTTCAACACATGACTAATCTCAACGGATGAGTACAGTCAACACATGAACCTTTATTTTATAATATTCTTTATTTTCTAAATTGGAATGAGGCCCAATCAATTACCATATAATCTTAATTATATGGATTTTCATATATCACACTTATATAATAGCATTGAAAAATAATCAACCATCAACCAAAGTGCACTACACTGTATAAGCATCAAATATAGATATCTAACGCTTATAACAGCCTGTCAATCAATCGATCGACATATTTAATCAATTAGGATGAGTGAACTTCAAATTTCATTCCAACACCCGTGTGGGGTTTCAAACAATCAAACACAGATTTTATTTGTGCAGTTGGGCGATGTGTAAAATTTATCGACCCAATCAATATCAGTCAAATCAGTGTATATAAACAAATCGGCCGATTTGTTTATAAATATTTATTTGTTCACTTTCATGTTAAAAATTATATTCTTAATGAAAAAAACATTTTATTCAACCTATGAAAATATTCTATTCAGTTCATTTATTCAATAAAATGCTATTTTTATTTTTCTAACATATTTTAGAAAATTTCGGCGGCATAACGGCATGATACTAGAAACGGGACAAGGCCTAGCCTTATCCCCGGTCTAGTGAAGGCCCATGCCATTCACACATCAATCAAATCAATTCCATTTTACCAAACAATTCCATTCAAACCAAATAATCTAACTAACTTTTTGCAATCAAACAAACAAGTACATGGTCTGTGGACGATTGTGTCGGGTGCTACTAAGCACCATCTGCATCCTAGTATATATATATATATATAACTAGAAAAATAAATTGAAGAGTGAGAAATTCTCACCGATAGCTATCCCAACTTCACGACACTTCATTTATAGAAATCTTCGCCGTTTTCGCCTTTTTATCATCTTCGTTGCCCGTAGCCACTACATATGTAAAAATCACACATTTTTATATTTTGATGTCTTTAAAATAAAAATCACATTTTTATTTGTTCACTTTCAATTTGAAAATCATATTTTTATAATCGCTTCATACATTTAAAAATCGAATTTTCACTTCGCTATTCAATAAATAAAAATCAAAATTTTATTATGCAATTCAATATATAAAAATCGAATATTTCAACTCAGTGAAATCATATCTTTCATTTTAATGAAATCGTATTTTCATTTACTTAAAAATCAAATCTTTTTGTTTAGAAAAATCTAATCTTTTCATTTTGAAAAATCAAAACTTTACTTCATTAAAAATCCAACCTTTCCATGCTAATATCACATACAAAAATCCGACCTTTCTACTCTACTGAAAACCCCATCCTACCATACGTTATTCTCTTAAAAATTATATTTGTAAAGCTATATCAAAACTGAAAATTAAAAATCCAGGTAAATAAATCAAGAAAACTTACTGTTAAAAAGGGGGGAGGAAGGAGTTTTGCTCGCGTCGGAGGTGATGGCGGTTTCTCAAAGGAGGAGAGGGACTGCTACGCTTTGGATTGGAGGAGGGGCGAGTTGTTTTGAGTGTGGCGCGAGGCTGTGGGGTGCTCCATCGGCCAAGGGTACGGATTGGGTGCGGTTTTTGTAGAAGGAGAGAGGAAGAGCGGGGGGGGGGGGGGGAGGTGGCTATGGAGGCGGTGGCGGTCTGCACGGTGGCGCGTGGGAGAGTTCGACGGGGTTCGAGGTGTTTGGGGCTCGGTTTCCTCCAGGTGGTGCCGGGTTTGGGGGTCGTTCGGCGAGGTCTGGTGGGGTAGGCGACGCTGATGGCCGGCGGTGGGGCAGTCCGGCATCGCGGCGGAGGTGGAAGGTCGGACGTCGACGAGAAGCTCCGGTTTATTTATTTATTTATTTATTTACCCTAAATCGATTTGAACGACGGGTATGGAAATGGGATGGTTGACCTAGTCTTTGGAATATATAATTATATATATATATATATATATATTAATTTAACCTTTAAAAAGTTATCTTTTCATTCGTACACCAATTCGAACCCACCAACTGTCGTCCCTATCGTTTTACTCTCATTTCGGACACAATGGGATATGTATCGCAAGCTGATTCGATCGTTACAATCAGTTTCCGTTGAATTTACATTTAAATCTATATATTGAATTTTAAACGTACATTTCAAATTACCGGGGTCACATACTAACTAGAAAAATTCCAGAAAAATATTTTCTAGCTTCGTATTGACGATGCGGTACTAACAAAACTAGTTTCGTTGAATTCCGAGACCGTTAGAAAGATGGCCATTTTCCAGTCGATTAAAATCAACTAAAACTGGTCAAACGCGTTTTCCTTTGCCACGCTCACATATTGATTCAGAAAATTATGAAATTTGGAATCTAACAATAACTTGACACTGCGGATCCAACAAAAGTGGTTTCATCGAAATCCGAGGTCATTTGCAAAATTGCTATTTTTAAGGGCCTGAATTCCATAGCGACTATTCAGAATTTTCAACTGGACATATCTTTTGACTCCCGCTATGAAATTTCGATTTTTCGGATTCGTTGGAAAGATATTACCAATTAGATCCTAATGTTTTTGGTTTCACTAAAATCCGGATTGTTTTGCACCCGGTATGTTCAATTGAAGTTTGAAATCGAATTATCGAACTACCGCGCCATTTTCAATTCTATTTATAAATATAAATAAATAATTATATTCTAACGTCGATGAATATAATTATATACCTTTGAATTATATTCAAAATAAATTTCTCGTCGATATTATTTAAAATCATCTATTTTAAATCTTCAAAATTCGCTAAAATTACCGAAATAAAATTTTTAAACTGGCCCAGATTTTCGGGTTGTTACAGTATGTCGGCATACATACTTGACTATGTCGACATATAACTGCCAGATTTTCAAAACTTTTCAAAATTTAAAACTAATAACTAACTCATGTCCATTTAAATGCAAAGAATTCCAGAACCTATTTAAACCTACTTCTTCCAGAAAAATTCATTATTTCGCTTCTCCTTCTTCTTCATTCATTTCTTATCAAAACTATGGAAAATATAATTCATAATCTAAGTAAAAATCTTGAAGAAACGTTGGATTCCTTCAACAACATCCTCTCTATAATACTACGGAACCAGTGTCATCTTGAATTAAGCCAAATAAAGATATTTGAAAAGCAAGAGAAGCATTTTAATGCCATTGGTTGGCTAATCTCTTCTCTTTTCAGAGATGAAGATAAAAATCCACTAAGGCAGCACCAACAAAAGAAGATGAAGATTGGGAGGTCATCAAGAAGGATCCTATCTTTGGAGAAGATGATTAGGTAGAACTCCTAAGAAACGTTTGATTTTTTGTATGCTTTGATTGGTTTGATTTGTTTGAATTTGTTTGAACTTATGATTGATTTGAATTACTTGACTTAAAACATGTATATTAAAACATATGTAAATTAATACTTGGATTGGTGTGCTTGGCTTAATTTGTATATACGACTTAAAACAAGTGTAATTATGATGTCTGAATGATTTGTTCATATACTTAGTATTGATTATTATATAACTATAAATTTAGGAGTATTTTATGCTGGTATAACTATAGGATATATATAGATTTAGGACTTAGTGGGAGTAGATTACTTTAAAATAAGAATTATTTAGATAGTTATAGGATTTAGGTGGAGTATTTTTAGAATTTCTTTATGATAATGCCAAAGGGGGAGAAATTATAAAATATAGACTTAGTAGTAGAATATATAGGATTCATATAGACAGGGGGAGTATTATAAGGATCAACATCAATAGGTATGTACAGGTATGGTATTTTATAAACTAAGGTTGTCATCATCAAAAAGGGGGAGATTGTTGGAGAATGGAGTTTTAATGACAACAAACTTATTTCAATATTAATTGATTATAAAATGTAAACTAACATCTCTATCTAGAATATATATATATATATATATACACAAATACACACACACATATATGTAGGATTTGTGCATAGGAATTAATACTGAAAACTGTGCAGTTTAAGAGTTTTAGAGATTCAAGAGCTTCAGAATTCAAAGAAGATTCAAGACTCATGAGTAATCGAGATTTCAAGAGTTCAAGATAAATATAGCAATAGAGTATAGTTTATATAAGACTCTGAATAGCACTCCAGGTTCAAATTCAAATTCTGATTTTTAAATTTCAAATTTCTATTTTCGAATTCTATTTCCTATTCTAATTAAGTTTTTCTGTCTTACCTTTGATTTTAAACTTAAGATTTTAAAGATTATAAGTTTATATATATTTATATAGTTATATACTTTGTATTTATATAGTTTTAAACCTTATAATTTTATAAATATGATTATATAGTTTATATTTATGATTCCATATGATTTTCTATTTTATTATACTTATTTATATCACTATGTTTTAATTCAAGAATTTCCAGAATTATATATATATATATATATATATATCAAAACACTTGTAAAATACTCAAATTTCAATTTTGAACTAACATATGCCGACATACATAATTAGCTATGTCGACATATAACTATCAAAATTTTAATTTTAAAAGGAAGTGTCTTTAAATATTTGTAACATTCCAGAAGCATTGCAACCTTTCAAATCTTATAAATAGGGGCTGATTTCGAATTTTTTCATCATTCTTCTTCTCCATCTTCATCTCCCTTCATTACACCATTAATATTTCATATTTTTATGATTTCTACACTTATACTCTGCCGATTTCAAGTCTAATTTATAAAAATTCTTCTCTTCTCACTCTCTACTTATTACTCTCTGAATCAAAGTGCTATTGAAGAGTTATAGGGCGTTTGTAATCATTTGGGAAAGATTTGGGATAGTTTTGGAAATGGTGTGTTCCTTGTAGTTATGAAATCAAGGAAGGAAATGGTGTTAACCTTGTAGTTGGGAAATCAAGGGGGGATATACTTGATCGAGGGTGTTTGCAATCAATGGTGACCTTGTGGCCGTGAAATCATGGGTGTTGTACTTGGATATTGATACAGTAATAAAACTCTGCACAATCCAGCGTTGATTTTGACTGGACGTGGGAGTAATCTGAACCAGTATAAAATCTAGTGTATTCTTTCCTTTTTTTTCATTTTTTTCTGTGTTTGTGTTTAATTATGTGTCTTTGATTATATTTGTGGCGTGTGATTCATATAGTAGATCATATAAGCTTTAGATTTTCTTAAATTCCTTAAAAACACCATTCACACCCCTCTAGTGTTAGTTTTGCCTTAACGATCCATTCTGCATTCCCTAACAGTATATACACGCACAAATTAGAAATTCGAAATTAAATATGAGTTAGAGGCGGAAAATAATAATTCATATGAGTTATAACTAGAAATAAACTAAACGTTAAAATTAACGTTAATCGGAAAATTAATGCAACAGGAAACACGACCCAGGAGTTGGGTCGACCCATGTGTCGACCTTAGGGTCGACCCACATCTAAGGTGGGTCGACATAGGGGTCGACCCACCTGTATTAGATCTGCTTTAGTGTATGACGTGTTTTTCTGATTTATAAGGTTCGGATTTTATATTATCAAATCCGATGGGCAAGAATTTCCTGTACTCCTATAAATAAGCTAGGCCCTTCAACTCATAATTTGTGAGACACTGCCAAGGCTCTAGCATTTTCTTTCTTCTCCAAATCTTTCAAAAATTAGAATATTAGTTTTTAGGAGTTCTGATTCAAGATTTAAAGATAAAGAATGAAAATCTATAACATAGGTGTTTAGATTTCTGATCAACTTGAGGTAAGTCATGTGAATCTGATTTATTTAGATTTCTTTCTTTCCCTCTTCTTTTGGCATCATATTTGTAAATCCACGGTTATTTTGATAATAGATTCAGTTAGGGAGACCACGGAATAACATAAATAAATCAGATTCAAGGATTGGAAAGTTGTCGGGTGAGTGGATTTAAATTATTGCTTTGATAAGGCTATATTTGATTATATTTAATTTATCATTCTGTTGTGAGATGTTTACTGAGCTCTATTATGTTTATTATCTCTATCTTTTCTGCAGGGTACTAGACAAGCCAACTTGATCTCCAGTAGTTTGGGACTTTTGAAAAGAAAAAACGGTCTGTCGAAATCCGGCTTGTTACATCTGGTATCAGAGCCTAGGTTTAAGATTCCTGTATAGATAATGAGTGAACGTATTTGTATATTCTTAAATGATAATATTATATATGGATATATATATATATATATTTATGTAAGGAAGAAGTAGAGATATTGAGACTTGTACACTAGAGAAAAGGTACTAGAAATATAAAGAAAAATGAACCAGTTAGTAGTTTGGTTAAGGAAAGTGTACAAGATGATTAGAAAAGGAAATGTTAAAGAATCATTTCAAAAAAAACTGTTTGGGGAATGAATGGGTTTCAAGGAATTATTCGAAAAGATGGTACAACTGAGGAGAAAGGTTTGGGAAGTGAAACAAACAGTCAACCGACCCTATAGAATATTTTCAGGTTAATAATAACCAATCGTTGCTAAGAAATCGGGAAGGGAAGAACGGAAATATATACAAGGGGTCGAGTCAACCTAGCTTTTGAATGGTTTGACCCATGGGTCGACACACGGTGAAAGTGGGTCGATCCATTTGCAATGCATTTGGTGAAAACAATGAAGCCTGTGGCTCAGCCATTTTACTTTCTTCCTCCCCAACCTAAGACAGCAAAACCAACCCCCTTCCACCACTTCCAACACCCGCCACCGCTCCAAAACTCCACCATTTTTCGCAAATTTGGTATTAAATCGAAGCCTTCAACCTTCTCTTTCCAGATTTACACATCTTTCTCACAGATTCGAAGAAAATTCGCCTTGCCTCTAAGACCCTCTTTAGCCACCCGCTATCCCCAACTAAACCCCTAAGAGATTTCTTGGTGTCGCAAACTTAGGTGTGTAGTGGAAGCTTGTATGATTTCTACTAGATATCAAATTTTTCTTGGGAGGCCCGTCATATTTGCAGACTTATGGGCACCCCTCGGAGTATCTTTTTCATGGTGTAGGGTTGCATGCCAAACATGATCATAATATGGTAGAGCGGACTACTTACCCAACATTAGTTCGTTTTCTTGATAAAAATTTAAGTTATAGAGCGGAGAATGGAGAGGTAGTATTTTAGAATGAGGTGAAGGGGACACAGATTGTGTTAACATCAAAAGTTTGTCACTAGTGACTGTCAACCCCAATCGTGTGTGAGACACACGAATAATGATTATAGAATACAGAAAATAAATAAAACAAGGGATATGCAAGAATTATATAGTGATTCGGCAAAGATGGTCCTACGTCCACTTTATAAATTGATTTTCGCTTGGGTACACGTACATTGCCTTTTTCTACTTTGAGAAAGAAGAAGAATTGGCTAGACTTAACCGTGGAGATTTTGGAGAAGAAGTTCAGTTGAGGATAGAAGCAGCCGAAAAGAAGTCCCTTACCATTAAGAGCTTGGAGGTATTTACAGGTGGAGTAGTGGGCTGAGCGGGCCGCCTGGTGGCCTTCCTCTTTTTCGGAGATCGGGCACGTAGAGCTCGATTATTAGTTGTAGTTGCGGCGACAGGACCCGATCCACTGCTGATTAACAATATCCTCACAAATAGTGGCTTACGTGGCAGTCATGGTGAGGAGTATCAAAAGTAGAGCTTTGTCCGGGAGAGATTGATCGCCTTTATTGCCTTGCGAGTCAGGTCGAGTATTGAATGTCTCGGTTGAATATTTCTAAAGGAATTCCGAGATATTCGGTCGATCCTACTCTGATGGGAATGATGAACTTGATCAGTTGAGATGAGCGATTCTTCCGAGCTTGATGAGTCGTTTATTTGAAGGGGAACAACTTGGGTCGGCCTTAGCTCGGGCCGTTTCTAAACAAGGTTGGCTCGGACTGTACCTTGCCTGGGCTTCCTGAAGCATAAGTCGTTCTATCGGTCGGTTGACCGATATTGAGAATGAACTTTCTGGCGTTGGGCTTTGACCCGTTGTACCGCAATAGCTTTGGCCAAAAATTTTGCCAACACTTTGCCCCTTAGTATACATCTTTGTTGGTAAGGGAGGTATATTCTAATCCTTGCATTGAAGTTTAATGTACAAGCAACAATGGTCACGCCAAACCATATTAAGGTCAGAAGTCCAATGTTTCCGATGGTTGTATTAAGAACATAAAACCGACGATCGAGGTAGATCGTATTAAGGTCAGAAAACCGACAATGACCGAAGACCGTATTAAGGCTAGGAAAATAATTATTAACTCCAGTCATGAGAGTCATCACCTGCAAAGATTGCATGGGCCATCCTCGGTCCATAGAAGGCTTTTGTTTGGGCGAGTATTAACCATACTCGGCTTGAAGTTAAGGGTGAGCATTAATGACACTTAGCCTAGAGGGATGGTGAGTATTAACCATACTCGGTTTACGGAGGTGGCAAGTATTAACCATACCCAGCTTACGGAGGTGGCGAGTATTAACCATACTCGGCTTATGGCAAGTGTTATTTATGCTCGACCCATAAAAAAATATTCGTGAAACCTGATAAGTGGGAAGTGTACTTAGTTCAGAGGAAGGGCGAGTATAGTCCATACTCGGGTTAAGGAGCAAGCTCAAATATGGCGGCAGGCTTTGATCATGCGCTATGGATGATGGCTTAACACTGACCATATTCGAGTTAGCGAGCGCTAGTCAGGCTCTACTCAAATCATTCAAACATAATCCATGTTTGCAAAAGAAAATTAATTATTTCTAAAGAGGTATTACAAAGAAATGAAAATAAATTCTAAGAGGACATTTGCCGATTCTAGAGCATGCCTAGGAGTTAAATCCTAACCCCGTACATGTGTACATCAACATATCCTTTTTATTGAAAGAAATCAACAATACATCAAAAATAATAAATTTACATTTTATTAGTTAATGATGATGCCGCGACCACTAGGCTTAGGGTCCTTTTCGTTTCTAGGAGCTCGAGGACCGGCCTGAGGAGCTTGGGCAGAAGAATGAGGCAGAAAGGCCAGTGTGTTTTTCCTGACACACTCGGGAAGTTCTCCTCGCCTAACCCTATCCTCGATGAGATTGCACAGGTGCCTACATTCATATGTGCTATTACTAGCTATGTTGTGGAACATGCAGTGCTTGCCAAAATCGAGCTCTTTTTGGGTCGGTTCTCTTCGAGGGAATCTTGGGAAAGGCAGGGTCCCTCGTACGTCAAGATAGATGTCGAGCAGGGAAGAATTAAGCTCGGGTATACTGATCGTACTTACTTTCTCTCCGAGGCCGTATGTTGCATTCATTCTTTTTTGAGGCCTTTCCTTTTCCTTTATTCTGGCCATTAGCATTGGATGTACATCCTTGTTTGATGGCGAGGACCTCGAGGCTCTCCATCTCAATGCTGCAATCTTCTTGTCGGAGGAATCGCTCGGTCTCTGCATAGAAATCTTCGATATCCTTGGGGGGATCTCTAGTTAAAGAGATAGAGAATTCTGATCGGTTCCAGACACCTGTAATGGCGGCAATGAGCACCATTGATGACTCCAGTCGATCGACTGATGCTATGGCCGCATTGAATCTTTCGAGGAAAGATCGAAGTGTCTCTCCCGATCGTTGCTTGATGGAGTTCAGGAACATGACACTCTTTGGTAAGGAGATATGAACTCTGAACTACTCAATGAAGCGAGTGACCAGCATGTTCCATCTGCCAATCGACTCCTTTGTTAGTTGCCGAAATCACACACCAGCTATATCTGTGAGAAAGAGTGGGAATCATTTGGCCATAACATTGGTCGATGAGCCGAGCACTTCCACGTGATGCATATATTGCATAAGGTGGATGGTTGGGTCAGTCCGACCATTATAAGGCTCGATAGCTAGGAACCTGAAGTCCAGAGGACTGCGGGAGTTTCTAATCTCCTGGTGAAGGGACCGCGATGGATATTATCTATATCCTATTGGGAAGAGTTTCCCCAGGTGAAATGCTAGATAATGCTTGCAAATTGGCTTCCATCTCTGAGGAGTCATTGCCATGAATCCAGCTCTACAATCGGGAGAACTCTAGCTCCAGGATCCAATGAAAGCATGCTCGGAAGGGTGGCCATTGTGTAGGCTCGACCTCCGAGAGTTGAGTGAATATGAGGGCAAGGATGATCCCTGGCTGGTGGTTCTTCGCAGAATGGCCCCTCTTGAACCTGATGAGAATTGGACCAGGTCATAACCATGACAGAAGGTCTGATCTGATCTCGCATAACATGTGATGTTCGGGGCTCAGCATTGCCCCCAGTTACGGCGATGTTAGGAGGGTTTACGGTAATTTTTTCTTTCGCCATGTTGATAATCATTATGGTAGAGTGGTCTCTCTGGTTCGAAGGGAAGGCTCCACCAGCTCTTCGTTGAAGGGTCGTTAGACGAGTCTGCGGTAAGATACCGGGTTATAATGGGAATCACATTGGTTCTGATGGACCCAGCGGTTGTTCGATTAGGGGTCAATCTGGCCCTCGAGACAGAGGCAATATGGTCGAACGACCTAAATCTTGATTGTGGACCTTCTGCAAATATGCAGTTGCGGCTACGCTGGTTGCTGGAAGTGATACCCCTGACTGTAATTGGTCGAAAGGTGGAGCCGAGCCAGGAGGAAGCAGAGGTGGGATTTGATCAGTGGCATGAGTCGATGTAGACCGAAGATCAGTTGTTGCCCCAGTCCCGGTTGGGAAAGGAATTGATGTTGAAGCATTTAATCCCATCTCCACTTGACCGAGAAAGTGATCCATCAACTGTTGTTGTTATTGTTCGAGGATTTTACCCTGTTATGTCATTTGGTCGTTGAATCTAGCCAGAATCTTGTCTACATCATCTCTGGTAATATATCAGGACACGTCGTCATGAGAGGAGGCTTCCAGACTTGCTTCTGCAGCGTTTATCTTTGTTGCATCAGCATTTTTTGGGAAGGAAGTTGTTGCATCTTTCTTCCGCTTGTTCACCATGAATTGAAACTAGTTGAAGGTCATAGGGTACATCGTTGCGCTACCCCCTTCCTGACACACCAAAGTGTTGACGTCAAAAGTTGGTCACTAGTGACAATCAACCCTCAATCGTGTGTGCGACACACGAATAATGATTATAGAATACAGAAAAGTAAATAAAATAGGGAACACGCAAGACTTTTATAATGGTTTGGCAAAGATGGTGCCTACGTTCACTTTATATATTGATTTTTGCTTGGTTACAAGTACAATGCTTTTTTCTGCTTTGAGGAAGAAGAAGAATTGGCTATTTTTAGACTTAGCCGTGGAGATTTTGGAGGAGAAGTTCAACTGAAGATTGAAGCAGCCGAAAAGAAGTCCATTTCCATTTAGAGCTTGGAGGTATTTATAGGTGGAGTAATTGGCTGAGCGGGCCACCATGTGGCCTTCCTCTTTTTTGGAGCTTCGACATATAGAGCTCGATTATTAGTTGTAGTTGCGGCGGTGGGACCCAATCCACTGCTAATAAATAGTATCCTCAGAAATGTTGGCTTACATGGCACTTGTGGTGAGGTGTATCAAAAGTAGAGCTTTGCCCGGGAGTGGTTGACCGCCTTTATTGCCTTGAGAGTCGGGCCGAGTATTGAATGACTCATCTGGATTTTTCTAAAGGAATTTAGAGATATTTATTTGATCCTACTCTGATGGGAATGATGAACTTGATCAGTTGAGATGAGCGATTCTTCCGGGCTTAATGAGTCGTTTATTTAAATGGGAACGACTTGGGTCGGCCTAGGCTCGGTCCATTTCTGAAAAAGGTTGGCTTGAACTGTAGCTTGCTTGGGCTTCCTGTAGCATAAATCGTTCTATCGGTGGGTCGACCAATATTGAGAATGAACTTTCTGACAATGGGCTTTGATCCATTGAACCGCGACAGCTTTGTCCAAAAAGTTGGCCAATAGATTAGTTTTACCGATATGCAGTTTGGAGAGATGCTCGACATTATAGAAAAGGATTTGCATTTGGGAGAGGTAGAGATGACTAATTTAGCCATGTTGGGCAGGATTTTTGTGGATGTTGAGCACATGACTTAGGATACGAGACATTTGCGCCTATTGGCTAGAGTGGTTATACGCATCTTGCCATATAACATGACTGCTCAAACATGCAGTTTCGACCGAGTTTTACATTTAGGAAGGCTACTTATGCTATTTTTGTTGGACTTGAGGTCAACTAGGCAAGGGCGACTACGGACCATTTTGCTACCGCCCTTGATACTAGACAGTTTACTATTCCATTTGGACATCTTTGGATGGTGGTGTTTAGATAAGAAGAGATTCCTTTAAGGAATGCGAGTTCTATCACCGACGCCCACCCTCTTATTGATGTGTCCACTCTGAATAGGATGTGTGTTGAGTTGGACCAGTTACATGAGGAGGTCCAGCCTACGGAGCAAGAGGATGAGTTTGAGGGTGATGGTGATAGTGAGGGTGAGTTTAATGGTTCTGGTGATGGGGATGAGGGTCAACAGGACCAGGAAGGTCATCAGGACCAGGGGATCAACAGTTTGGTCCAATCGGTTTTCAGCTTAGGGCATTAATCGTATATCAAACAAAGGCGAAATTTGGGGACCAGTTTTCTCAGTAGGAGGAAAAGGGGCAGTACCAGTATTTTGACCCATCGGAGGGATATGAGTATCAGGGGGCTGAGTAATACTGGGGAGCCGCCGGGTCTTCCCAGTCGTCTCAGTGGGCTTCATGGATAGCAGAGGAGCCATGGGATTTAAGGATAGAGGTTAAGTCCATTTCTGAGAGGAAGGACCAGTTGGCTAGAGAGCACCGAGATATCTTGCTCAGACAACAAGATATAGCTCGCACACAGGTAAAGTTTGTCTGGACCCAGCAGCAGTCCTTGCAGGAGTGGTATGCAACCCGACAACTATTTGAACAGATGCAGCTGGAGATGCGTGATATGCATTTGGAGGTTAGGGATAACACTAGGCGTCACGAGGAACGCCTGGGTGGGTTGGATTCTTTTCTCTGTGATATCTTTGAACAAGGACCCAGGCCTCCGTTCTGAGGATAAATTACTATTAGTGTTGCTTCTTGTAGGACTCCTTTGTTTGAACTTGATATCTTTATTAGTTTGAATTTTATAGTGAAAATTTGTACATTGGACTTATTTCTCGTTGTAGTGGTGTTTTATCTTTATGTTAGAAATTTTGATCTAATCAATGAATTTATTGGTAAGCCATTATAATTATAATTGAGTAACAAATAGAAAACAAACATTACAAGGTAGTAATAAAAACAAAGATTCCTCAAAGTATTGTAAGGAATGAAGATTCAAAAAATTAATTTTTCTTAAATTTGAAAATTTTAAAGTTGGTTGGTAGGATTTCGGATGCAAAAATTGGATAAACTTTGCTCTTGTTTGTAAGAATGTAGGACAAATCGACTGAAAAAGGTATTTTGATTTTAAAAATGTTGCATTCATATAGAAATTGACAGTAAATTTAGGATGTGTGCATCATGTTTTTATAAGATTTTCAAGAAAATTTGCATTCATATAAACATACCACTTAGGTATTCATTACATTCATATATTATTGTGTGTCTTACACTTTGCACAAGTGCACAGATGGTTGAAATTTTGGATGAACACATAATGTTTGCAATTTATATGTGGAAGAACATCATTCCATCCTTGTCAAATTTTGGGGATGAAATTTCCGAAGGAGGGGAGAATGTAACACCTCGTGTTTTATTTTTATAAATAATAAACAAAAACATTGACAATTTATGGTTTCAAATTTAGCCCTGAAACATATACTATAGTGTTCATGGCAGTTTTCTGATTCATTTTGATATATGACTTGCCCAAAACGGAACCCGTATGGGAAAGTTAAAGACAAATTAATAATTAAAAGGTTGTATGCATATATACATGCAAAATTTCGAAATTCAAAATTATATATGAGTTACAAGTGGAAAATAATAATTCAGATTAGTTAGATTTAGAAATAAGATGAATGTTAAAATTAATGTTAATCAGAAAATTAAAGCGATAGAAACATGTAAAGGACCCAGGAGCTTGGTCAATACAGGCTTCACATAAATCGACCCATGTGTCGACCTTAGGGTCGACCCACCTCTAAGGTGGGTCAATACAGTTGTCGACCCACTTATATCAGTTTTGCTTTAGTGTATGACGTGTTTTTCTGATTTATACGGTACAGAATTTATATTATCTAAGTCGATGGACTAGAATTTCTTGTACACCTATAAATTGATTAGCAGGGCCTAGCTTTCAACTCATAATTTCTGAGATGCTGCCAAGTGTGACACCCCACGTCCATTAATGTCACTCATTAAGAGAATGCATTAAATTTTGTGAAGCATTATAGGTAAACAGAAAAAGAAATATTACAAGACAGATATAAAATAGCAGCGGAATAAAAACAAACTTTATTAATCATAAAGCATCGTGGTTCAAAAACATCATATGTTTGAATTACATAAAAACCAGTACATCATAAAAAACTTCTGTCTTGTACTTAAACATCAGAGTACAAAATAGAAGAAGCAAAATCCCCAAATAAAAACATATCCATAGTATAAAAGATAGGAGCTTGAGCAATACGTCTAAGCAGCTCCAGCAAACGATAACAGAATCTAATTCAAGCTTGAGTATTCCCTCCCTGAGAACCTTGGGGGGGGGGGGAACGGAGGGAAGAAGAGGAAACAAAAAGGGTCAAACATAAAGTCTGGCGAGTCCAGTTACTTTTAGCAAGTAAATAATTAGAAGTATCATGACAATCATATAAAGTGGATAAGAGAGATAATATCACAAAAGGTAGGTGTGACAAGGTAAAAATGACAGAGTGTATATGCTTCCCCAATGATTACTCTGATTCCCTACACCGATACTAGTATAATTAGAATGAGATGATCCCAACAACTATAAGATGGTAGACTTAGGCATATGTCTAGATGTACCCTAACTACTACCCTAATCGATCGGCTCCCTACTCAGTAGGTACCCTGTGACGGCCCCACAGTAGGAGGTATCACTTCCTAAAGTGGCAACCCTTCGTTGATATGTACAACCATATATAATGGTGTCACAGTCGTCTTATCTCCTTCTGCCTAAACATTCACGCGCATATCCCGGTTGGTTTGCGCCGCCCATACCGTCCTCCATGTTTAGATCTCTTACAATCAATCCAGTAAGCGTGTCCCCACTCCGAACTAGGATAGAGTACTCGTCTGATACTGTTCTATGGGTTATTGACTGAAATAGGTCTCCCACACAAGATGATACAAGCTCTCCCCCTTATCTTTTATCCCTACTAGGATTTCCACAGGTTATGCTTACCTAACAGTGTCTTTAATTACATAACCCCATCATTTCCACAGGTTAAGCTTACCTAACGGTGTCTTTAATTACATAACCCAATAGGTTAAGTTTGTGGGCCTATATATAAATATTACCATCCCACCCAGATATACTTAAACTTCCCACTATTTCAACCAAGTTTACTTAACCCTATTCAAGTTCACGTTCATACAATCCCCATGGATTCAACAAGGTTAAGTATTCCAATTCATTACCATATCCATTTATGGTTATGCTAGACCCCTCACATTAAGCTTACCACTTGTGGATGTTGAATATGCCGGTTGGTTCCGGGCAGACTTCTTCCACAATTCGGGCTTAATCTCGTGTCTTAGCACATCTCGTATTTGTTCACCTAGACCCCTCACATTAGATTCATCACTTGTGGTCGCTGGATATGTCGGACGGTTCTGCGCAGACTTCCACCACAAGTGTAATCTAACCTCGTGTCTAGGCGCAGTTACAGTTTCTAATTACGGTAATCCTAGGCATTTCATTATTATCCAATTTTACCTATGTCGTTATAGGTTTTCATGCCCCTTTTTCCCGAATTATGTTCATAATGAATTATATGCCCTAAATTCATATTCATAAACATTATTCAAGTTATGCCGAATTCCCCATTTACAAGTTATGCACAATTTCAATGTTTTCCCCCTCGTTACACGTTTAATGCATTCACATATTTTAGATGCATGCCTAGGCTCGAAAGTAGCCAGGCTATATAAAATAAAAAGGGAAAGATGAAGGGAAGATGACAGAAATGATTATACTAACAAAATTGACATAAACATATAGTGGCATATTGATAAGACAGGCATATAAGAACAGATCTGGTGAACATGAGATAATAGAATTGATTCTAACATGATAGGGATGTCATAATAGGCATGATAAGATCTAAACAATAATTTAGATGTCCAACAAGTAACATATTAAATTTAACCACAACATGATAGGTACAAGGTGATCTGAATAGTGAATTTGATCTATAATAAAACGTAGATATGACATGATAAGTTTAAGATCCAAGTCATAGTTATGCCAGAATATCATGGATTCATAAGTTATTACACATCTGATATGATTCAAGCAGTCACAGGCATAGATCCAAATTACAGTCATATCATGTTTTACTTTTTTAATTATTTAAATCTAAAAGTAACTTAAAATCACAAGTGTTTGGATCTAAAGAGATAGAAGAATAATAGCAGAGGTTGAATCACAGATCTATACTTGAATAACTTGATTGCAGAAGAAGGAAAAGGTTTGATTCAGTTTGGGCACCGACATCATCTAGTCCTTCTTATTTTTCAGTGTAGAAAACAAGAGAAATGGATCCATATTTATAGCTGCCAACCCCCAAACCCTAACAACCATGTCTTCCCTAGGGGGTCGACCTATGGGTCTACTTCCCTGGGCGGGAATTTTCCCGCTCTCCCAGTTTTTTGTGATTTGAACGATTTTGAACTTCTGGACATAATTTTTGAATTTCTGGACCCTATATATGTGTATTTTGTTGCGCGTATACAAACTTCAAACCTTCATAACTTCTTCATACGGTGTCCGTTTTACGCAAACTAAATATCTATCTTGCCTAGAATTTCGTGATGGACGCAATGGCATAGTCCATTTCCCTTAATTTTGAATATTAAATTAATTATTCTTTAATTTGTCCTTTTTAGTGTTGTTGAAATTACGGGGAGTTACATTCTCCCCTACTCAAAGGATTTTGTCCCCAAAATCTCCAAGTTAAGAAGAATGTATATCCTACCATCCATCACCCATTTACTCATCCACTAATCATTGGCATCCATTGTCCTTAAAAGATTTCCAATGCTTATATGAACATATGCAAAGGTGTGTGTACATGTCCCAATACTAATGCGAAAATCAGGCGGTCTACTAATTAAGCCGACCTCCTTAATGCAGTGTGTGTTAGTGCCATGAATCCGACATGTATGCAATAATCCTATTATAACATGTAAGTACTATATGGGTGCACAATCATTCGTCCAAATGCAGCATCCATATGATGATACATCCATTTCCATCCATTAAAAGAAGAAAAATGCACACACATCCATATGCAGTATGAGACTGATTGAGCCGATCTAGTGCCTATTGTGTGTATATGCATCCACAAGCAACAACTAGCAAACAATTGCATCCACTTGCATCCATCAAACATAACATTCCTCAAACACATGTTTACATCCATGGGATTTGTGACACCCCTTGTAACACCCCACGTCTATTAATGCCACTCTCAAAGGGAATGCATTAACTTTCATAGAGTATTATTGGTGTATAGAACAGAATATAACAACACAGATACATATATTGGTACTTGAAAAATTAAAACAACTTTTATTGCAGCGTAGAAATAGTTTGGTTACAACAGCGGCAATAAAACCAAGTGCACTTAATATCCATCTTGACAAATTATTTGCTGAGTACATAAAGTAAAAAGCATAACCCCAACATAAGTAGCCATAAAAGAGATAAGCTGAACTTTACTTTCAGCAAACCAAGCACTTCCAAAAGATAGAGAGAGGTCCAAATCAAGCTCCACTAGCACTAGTCCCACCCTGAGAACCTGGGGAGGGGGAAGGAAGAAAATAGGCGAAAACAAAGGGGGTCAGACATAAAGTCTGGCGAGTCCAATAACTTTAACAATATAATTATTAAAGTAATTAGGATAAGCCATAAACTGGTAAAACAAGGATTGACTGTGAAACAAATGGGCAAGACAAAACAAAGAATAGGGATATGCTGGCGTTAATCGCGCTCCTAGTCACTATAGGACAATTACTATACTGCACCATTACTAGTTACCCTAAAAGTTGATCCCGCCTACTAAACATAATAATCATAATGGTAGTTTCGTGTATCCCTAGCTATCTTCATAGGTGCCGCCTGCCCCTATCTCCACTAGTTGTACCCACACCCCCATGCGATCGGCTGCCTAACTCGTAGATACCCGTGCTAGTCCCACAGTGATGTGTCTCACTCCCCAAAGTGGCAACCCGATACCACTAAAGATGCACGGCTTATATCTACACGATGCAACAACATCTTATCCACCATCCCGGGCACACGCACGCACATGACCCCGTTGGACTTGTGTTGCCACCGCTAACCCGTTTTGACCACTTACAATCAAACCCAGTAAGCATGTCCCGCCCTCGATCTAACTCGAGTTCACAAAGATATTTAATGTGTTACTAGTTTGAAAAGGGTCCCCCATGTTTGACACAAGCTTTCCACCTATGCTTGGTCCCCACTAGGATTTCCCACTTAACCCCTTCTTATTCATGTCTTCATACATGTTTTAATTTGGTTAAGTGTTTCTAATCATATTTCACATGTCACCCATGTCACCCACTTAACCCCATGTCCCACCACATGTTTATCTTGGTTAAGTGTTACTTAATTCATTATAACCGTAACCTTGTAAGACCTCCCACGTTAGACTACCGTTTGCGGTTGCTGCATTTGACGGGTAGGTCCAGGCAGTCTTATATCGCAAACGAGCCTAACCTCATGTCTTTACAATTGTTACGCATTTAATTTATGCCTTCGACCTCTCACATTAGACTACCGCTTGAGGGTACTGGATTTTCCAGGCGGGTCCGGGCAGTCTTATACCACAAACGAGTCTAACCTTGTGTCTTAGGCATTTATTATTACGCATAATTATTTCACCCTAATATGAATTAATTATCCCTATCCAAATTGTCAATAATTTCCAAATTAATCTATGTCCATAATTGTCACCTAAATTATGTCCATACTTTTTAGGTATATAAATTATACCAATTAGTGTCTCAAATTAATTATATGCCTTTAAAGCCATTTTATGCCAATTTACAATTTGTATAATTAATATTTTCCCATTGTCTCCATGTCGTTCGTACGTTTAATATGAAATATGTTATACTCGCAAATAGTCTAACCCATAAAAAGAAAAGAAACATCACAACTTGCATAACACATAAAATAGATCTAACTTGCGAATAAGAATTATAACATAAGTTTGCATATCCAATAACTTGCATAGGCAATGTACATATAGAACGTAAATTTTCATAAACTACCATGGATCCAAATATAGATCTAAACATGAAATTGTGAACTTGCATATATGAATATGGTTTTCACCTAAACTTGCATATATGAATATGGTTTTCACCTAAACTTGCATATGTGAATATAGTTTTCTCCTAAACTTGCATATGTGAATATAGTTTTCACTTAAACTTGCATATGGATTCCTACAAACTTGCATATGAATTTAAACATGTAAACTAATATCATATGTTTTACATATAAACTCTCATATGTATATATATATATATATATATATTTGATTCACATATAAATGGGTGTATAATTCGCATACAGACTTGCATATGATTCACATACAAACTAGCATATGCTTTACATCCCAAACTTGCATATAATCTGATGTCATAAAATGAATCAAGTTAAACATATGTGATTGGGCATATGAAATAGATCTACTGACATAAGTTAACAAAACTGTTATATGTTCACCAACAGACGATAACAACGTTAAGTAACATCACATGATTCAACAGACATGTTCTTATAATCCCAGTTATAACTCATCATAATTAATTTGCTAAT
Source organism: Allium sativum (assembly GCA_030737875.1). Classification (NCBI taxonomy): domain Eukaryota; kingdom Viridiplantae; phylum Streptophyta; class Magnoliopsida; order Asparagales; family Amaryllidaceae; genus Allium; species Allium sativum. The sequence goes on along the minus strand of CM060909.1, from coordinate 667,804,133 downwards.
TATTTTATGAAAGAAATTGTACTCACAAAGACGGATTAGAGAAGAGAATAATTCGTTCGTCGTTTGTATTAGAATCCTAACTTGCAATTCCTAAGCTTTAAGAAGAAGAAGAACTATTCTAGCAGTAGCATAGAGGCCAAGAGAATAATTTAGTTTAGGTTTAGAGCTTGAGTCTATGCGTGCTTATATAGAAGTCTAAATCAATATAAGCCGTTAGATTATCATATGAGAAAAATAGAATCATTCAGACTAGATAGTGTTATCCAGAATTTCCGCCTATGCCCTAGTGACTCGGCAACAGGTCAGAAAAGACTCAGCAACAAGTCAGAATCGTCACAATTTAGATCTACCCGAGGGGGTAGGTCGACCCCCTGGTCGACCTGTATAGGGGAGGTCGACCCCCTGGTCGACCTGGCCTAGGCCGGGAAAAATCCCGCCCAGCCCGCTTGTTCGTTTGAATTTGAAATTTGAATTTTAATCTGAACTGTTTTTAATTTATTTAAATTTTGAAACTTCTGAGTGCCATAACTTCCTCATACGAAGTCCGATTTACGAAAACTTGGACTCTATTCCAAGCAGAATTTCGAGACGAATGAAATGGCGTAACTCGTTTCCTTTAATTCTCAGTTTAACAATCAAGTATTCTTTAATTCGTTCTTTTAATAGTCACAAAAAATTCAGGGTGTTACATTCTCCCCTCCTTAAAGGATTTCATCCTTGAAATCTTCAAGTCAAGAAGAATGTATATCCTATCATCCAATCATCCATCTACTCCGTAGGCATCCATTGTCCTTATAGGATTTCTAATGCTGTATGAACATATGCAAAAAGTGTGTGTATATGTTCCTTATCCAATGCAAAATCAGGCAGTCTACTGATTCAATTGACCTCCTTAATACAAATCATGATAGTGCCATACGTCCATTATGTTTGCGAAAGAATCCTAATGATACATATTACTTCTACATGTATGCACAACCATTCATCAAAATGCAGCACCCATATGATAACACAACCATTATACATCCATTAATTTAAATATGCACACATATTTATATGCAATATGAAAGTGATTGAGCCGATCTAGTGCCTATAGTGTGTATGCATGCATCCACGAGCAACCACTAGCAACCATCAATCATAACATGTTTCAAATACATGTTTATATCCATTAGTTTCTACCTAAGGATAAAGAATAGGACACTTAAAAGATAAATATAAGCATGAATAAACTTATGGAAAAAGAGATCAAGGAGGTACCCTCAAAAAGAAAAGGTTAAGCTGCGCCTATTTTTCTCTCAGTTTCCCAAGTCACGTCTTCCTCAGCGTCACTCCATTGAACTTTAACCAGCTTGACTTCACGGTTGCGTAGCTTTTTGACTTCCCTACCCAAGGTACGAGTTGGAACTCTTCTCATAGTCGCTTCTCGTTCCACTTCTACTTCCTCTAATATACTTGGCTCCACAACTTCCGCAGACTCATGTAAGCACTTTCGTAGTTGAGAAACATGGAAAACATTATGAACTCCAGCCAGTCTTTCGGGTAGCTCTACTCTGTAAGCCATCATCCCAATCCTTTCAGTGATAGGAAATAGTTGTACAAATATTGGTGTTAGCTTTCCTACAGACCCAAAGCGAATGACATTTGTAATGACCCGCATTTTCCAGGGGTATAATTAATTTATTTAATTGTTTAAAATAGTGATATAGAGAATTTAATCGTCGTTAATTAAATAATATGGAATATTTAATTAAATTAAATAATATATTTAATTCAGAAATAATCAAAAATATTGGAAATCACAATATAAGGTGAACAGGGTCATCCCCAAGATTTAATTCAGCTTAGAGTTGAATCATATTGACGAATATATTCAATCGACGTCAGTTTGAAATGTATAATTATATTATAATTGAAATCGAGCTTGAAATGGCGCTGTAGTTCGCGATTTAGCGATTTGAACTTCAACTGAATGTACAGGATTCGTTTTAAGCCAGATTTCTGTGAAACAAGAAACGTTTGGAGCTGGTGGAGTATATCTTTCTGGTGGAAGAGAAAATCGGGATTTCGTCGTGTAGATTTTGATTTATGTCCAAATCAAATTTCAGAAAAGTCGCAGTGGAATTCCTTTATAATTTGCAACGCTTTATTTACGTTATAAAAGGATTTTCGATATAAAACTGAATATCGATAAATCTAAAATCTTAAATATCAAACTGTAAATTCTGATATGATAGTCTTGAAGTGTAAGATATCATATGTGAATATATACGATAATATAAATTTATTTATATTTAATTTAATAATATTTAAATATATTTATATATTTAAATGGGTCATCCAAAGCTTTAAAAATGGCCGGTTTTGCAAACGAAGTCAGAATTTGACGAAACTAATTTTGTTAGATCCGTAATATCAAATAGATGTTAGATTTCCAGTTTCATGATTTTTGGGGTCACTGTGTGGCCGTACGAATTTTTAGAGTGAGAAACAGTTAGTATTTTGATAGTTAAAAATACACTGTGTGAGCATACGAAGTCGGAATTCGACGAAACCAGTTTCGTTGGGACCGTAATGTCGAGTTGTAGCTACATGACCATTTCCGTGATTTTTGAACATCGTGAGTGATCACACGGATTTTTAGAAGGTGAAACAAATTAAATATAAGGGAATATACCGGGAATATTCCATTCAAAAATAATATCTAGATATTTTGAAAATCCTATAAATAAGGCATCACTCTCCTAAACCCAAACACTTCCATTTTCTTTAGTCAAACAGTTTTTGCGCCGCTATGTTTTCTACAGGAAACACAAACTCATGTTCTTCCAAAAAAATCTGTGTAAATTCATAGAAAATCCGATAAATCAAAATAAGTGTATATCTGAGTTCCTGGATACTTGCTCTTCCCTTCTGTGTTGATTTCAATGAGTTCGACGCTTTCTTTTGGAGCTGTATTTTTCCAGCGTTGGTTTTCAGGTCCTAGGGTTAGGGATCGATGGCAACAAGGGGCGAATTGGGTCGAGTAGTGGGTGGCGTTGGGTTCGTAGTGTGGAACCGCACCTGTATACGAAGAATGGAAGCGTTCGGTTGTGGTTTTGCGTCGGAGTACTATAGCGACGGGATTCGATAAGGGCGATCGAGTTCAGTAAGTTGGGTATCGGGATGAAGCTCATGTGATGAGGAGAATTATGGTATATTTTGCTTGATTTTTAAACTTAGTAAAGAAAGAGGACGGGTGAGCTAAAGATCGGGAAATGGCAACAGGAACTCACGGTGGGTTTAGGAAGAAGAAGGAAGCGGGTTGAGTTGTTTGTGAATGGGCCGGTTGGTATTGAAGTGTTGGGCCAGAGTTTTGAACGGTGAGGCCCCTTTATATTTAAATTAGGTTTTTTTTTAAAGTAAAATAGTATGTGGACTTAAAATATTAATATCTGGTGCAAACGATATCAGAATTTCAAACCGTAAATTTCGTCGGGATCGTACGGATGTCAGCTACAACATGGAATTGACTGGAAGCCCATCCAAGCTCGTTACAATTTATAGTGAAATAAATTGCCCGTCTGAATCATAGACAGTTAATCGTTTTTGATGATAACAGTCCAATGTGAGTAAAACTCACCAACTCTGTACAGTTCTATTTTTACAACGTATTCCTAGAACTGTTAAATATTGTCTGTTTGACCGTGTGTTGATTGTTTGATTGAACTGCTAGTCAGTTAGTAGAAATTATATATATATATATATATATATCTGTATATATATATATATATAAACCGTTAAATATTTATATGTCGATTCTGATTATCAGAATATTTCACATCTAAGTGAAATCGATGTTAATATTACTGTTTAACATCTGTGATGCAGGGAAACAGGTCGGAGGAATCCAACTGGAATCCTCAACAGTTATTTTACTGTGATTTATATATTGTGATATATAATGTGATATATAATCTGACGTTGATTATGTGTGTTGAACGATATTTGTTGTTGTTATATGGTGTGTTAAATACCATAAGAAATACCAGAATGGGAAAAGGAGATTTTCAAAGTTATATTGAAAACAAAATATTTATAAATTGGAATATTTATAAATAAGAAATATTTATAAATTGGTATATTTATAAATAGGAGATATTTAGAAAAGAAATAATTTCAAACCATTTTCTTTTGAATGGAAAGGACTGTGTGCGGGTTTGGGGATTTTCCCGATGCTCCTGGTACAAAGGAGGTTATGGCGAATTTTTCCGAGAATTTAAGGAGTTAGAATATTTTTAAGAATAAATTTGAAAAGGGAATATTTGTAAACCATTTACATATAGAATTGAAAAGGAAACGTTATAAAAATGGAAAACGTTATAAAGCAGAAACCGTTATAAAGAGGAAAACGTGGTTAAAAGGAAATCATTTTTAAAGTGTAGAACCGTTATTTAAAAGTAAATCTTTTCAAATGAATAAAACGTTGTTAAAAGGAAATCTTTATAAAGTGAATAAAGTTAGTCGAATATGGTATTCGAAATGAGTTAGTCGAATATGGTATTCGAAAAGAGTTAGTCGAATATAGTATTCGAGAAGAGTAAATCAGTAGAGTTAACCAGTTCAGTAGAGTTAAACAGTTCAGTAGAGTTGAACCAGTTCAGTAGAGTTAAACCAGTTCAGTAGAGTTAACCAGTTCAGTAGAGTTAAACCAGTTCAGTAGAGTTAAACCAGTTCAGTAGAGTTAAACCAGTTCAGTAGAGTTAAACCTGTTCAGTAGAGTTAAACCAGTTCAGTAGAGTTAACCAGTTCAGTAGAGTTAACCAGTTTAGTTACGTAAGTCCAGTTAACCAGTTTGGTTAAGTAAGTCCAGTTAACCAGTTTGGTTAAGTAATTCCAGTTAACCAGTTGGGTTAAGTAAGTCGAGTTAACCAGTTGGGTTAAGTCAGTCAAGTAAATCAGTTAGAGTTAACCAGTTAGAGTTAATCAGTTAGAGTTAATCAATTAGAGTTAATCAGGTAGGTAAATCAGTTAGAGTAAATCGATTAGAGTTAAAACGAACTAGAGTTAATCAAATATAGTTATTTGAGACAAAGTTAGTCAAACATTGTATTCAGGGTAAGTTGTCATCTCTTACGACTGCTAGCGAAATTCGCAGGGCTGTAAATAGCCTAAGGCGATCGAATGTTTCCTGAGGGAATCAGGTGTAACCATTTGTGACCGCTGTGATCTAGATTCAAATGAATGGAGTCAAATCGAATATTAGTTATTCGATAGGAGTTAATCAAGTTGAGTTAAATAAAACCAAGTTAGTCAAGCCTAGGTTAATCGAATCGAATTGGTCAAACCAAGTAAGTCGAGTTAGTCGAGTCAAGTTAAGTTAGTCGAGTTAAGTTCGTCGAGTTAAATTAATCGATGTTAGTTTCATCGAAAGTTGTTATCGATGTTAGTTTCATCGAAAGGAGTTATTGATTATAGTTTGATCGAAGTGAGATTTATCGAATAAGAGTCATTCGAAAAGAGATTATCGAATATAGTTTATTCCAAAGTGAGATTTTCAGATATGAGATATTTGAAAAGAAAGAGTTACCGAATATTAGTTATTCGAAGAGAGATTATCAAATATAGTTATTTGAGATAGAGTTAATCAAATATAGTATATTCGAAAGGAAGGGGTTAATCGAATATAGGTTATTCGAAGAAGAGTTAATCAAATAGAGACTTCTAGAAGAGAGTAAATCGGTGAATTTGATTATATCGAATTCGGGAAAGTACTTATACTTTCCAGTGTTTAAATAGAGATTTATTTATTTATAAATAAATAAGTGTTAGGTTAATTATTCACTAATAAGAATATAAGTTATAATTAAAGTTAGATAATTCGAAAGTAGGGATTATAACGTTATCGTTATAACCAATGTTTTAAATATAGAAGTGGATTAGTAAAATTGAATCCGAGAAAGGCGTAAAGAAGTTGTTAAAGATTTAAAAGATAAACTTTGACCATTTCGAAGTTATAACGTTGTTTAGTTAAGATCTGAGAGGTAATTATACCCCAACTTGAGTAACTTCCTTCTTGACTAAGAAATGGTAAGGTTTGATCGTAAAGGAGTTTTGGAAATGTTTTCCAAACGAGAATCAGAAATGTTTTCTGATAAAAGAAAATAAGAAATATTGAATATATGGAAACAGGAGATAAGTAAATAAATGAACTGAAGAGATTAATGTTAAATGATGTTTGTTCGATATAATTTCCATCTGGAAATAATATCGTTGTTTGCACACTTGTTTTTCTTCGATAGTTAACTCATAGACTATCGAAGTTTTTGACCATTTATCGTTGTTAATATGGAGAGACCGGTTGGATTATTATCCAAAGAACCACTCTGTATTGGCATAAGCGTCGCGAATCATATATTCCAAGGATAATTGAAGACGGAGTAAAATGCAAGGGCTGTTGTATAAGTCTTAGACAACAGTGACTAAGATGGATATACTGAATAGTGCCTTCGGTTTGTCCAGCCCAGGACAACCTGTATGGACGAAGGTCTGACAGAGTATATCCAATAGATCACGTAAGTTGATCTGTTCAAACGTATTTACGTTTGGTGGTAGAGGAATTCGTTTCTCTAAGCTGTATACCTGTGTTATTTTTGGATAAATCAATTTGTGATTTGGCGGGTATGACGATGTGACATTCTATGTGAATGAGGATGACTTGTGTTGATGAATGTCTGATAGAGTATTTCCAAAAAGGTCACGTACATTGATTTCTTCAACTATACCAAGAGTGGAAGCGGAGAAGGAAACTTCTTTAGCTAATACGTAACGTACTGTTGTAGACGCCAATTAGCGATTTTCGATGGATCTGACAATGTGGCACTCGAAGTAAATCTGATGTGAAGATAACGCGTAACTTCTAGCCTCATCATCCGGAAAATGACAGAAATCGGGCAGGCAGCATGGCTAAGTCGGTCGCACCGAAGTAGGGTGTATAATCACCTATCTAGAGAATATTCATTTGTTTCTTAAATCTATCAATGTTGTCCCATATATATACGGGAACGGTTGCTGATCACAACCGTTGGTGATATACATTCGATACACTCAAGCAAAATGAGTGGTCGGTCATGTGTGGCTGAGTTACAAGATGTTATTGTTGAACTCCAGTGTATCGTTCCTAGAGTACACTGATCGGAAGGTGGTTCCATACCTTGTCATAGTTGGAAATCCATTATCCAATACGTGCTTGCGATTTTGATTGTATACTATATATGTAGAACGTGAGATGAAAGCGTTTCTGCTAGTTGATATCTATTTGTACATAGACATTATTATAATATCAAAAGGTTTTTGATATAAAGATATTTTGGATTCTCATAAGGGAAAAACCCGTTCCGTTCTGCGGCGTGGTCTTATGAGATATCGTTTACTTGTTCATATACCTGTTTAAACTGTTTTACTCACACCAGTCCCATGACTGACCCGGAGTTTACTTTGTTGTTTTCCCTAAACTCTTGGGTGCCCAATTTTGTACGGGTAGTCAAGTAGTCAGGGATTTACAGATATACTTGGAGAGCTTGGAGCAGGAGGTTTCAAGATCATATAGCTATAGTTTATTTCCACTGTGTTGTAAGTGTTGTACTCTGATAAGTGCTATTGTATACATAACTGTTATATTTCAAAGTTATGTTATATATTATATGTTATTCGTTCCGCTGTGAGGTTCGTGTTACTCTGATGTTGTGTTGTTCTTCTTCTTCTATTCTAAGTTTCTATCTTATCTATCCTCACCCTCTAATTTCTTTCATTAATTACCAGGATTTTTCGATGTTTTGGTTATCGACATCGTGTTTATGTCGATAACCAAAGTCGCTCAAAATCTGGGTTGTTACAGTTGGTATCAGAGCTTAAGTTAAGAATTACCTTGGCTATGCGGCGTGACTCGGTAGAGATAGGGTTAGTAATACCCTAGATTGAGTTTGAGTGTATATATACGAGTGAACGTATTTGTTATTTGATATAAAAAAAATTATATTGTGGGGATTCATTGGTTGAGTTGTTTATGGGTTCTAATCGATCGGTTTGATCCACTGTATCGGTAGGAGTTTGTAAACACTCGAATACGATGGGTCGACACGATATGTTTTGTAAAGAGGGTAAATTAAAATAAGTTTACCCAGAGTATATTCTGATATAGAGGAAATATATATATTAGATATATTGGTTGTAATTATAATCAAGTAAGATTATAAAGTGAAATGGTTATATATAACCAATCAAAATTCATATAAGTAAAGTATATGAAATAAGATGAATTAAATATGAATTTAAATCAGATTTGGAATTAAAATAAGGAAATTTTAAGTTCCTGGGAGATTTTGAGATGTTTTCAAAATGGATGTTTTTAGTAAGGGTTTTGAAATGATGTAGTATTGAAATCACTTGGGTCGCTGGAAAATAATTCCGATGATGACTGCGCAGTATCATCGGTGTGATTTTCGAGTTCTAAGTGGTGGATTACTACCAGAGATTTTGATTTGAATTGTTTTGAGAAAACAAGTTGTTTAGAAATTCAAAGGTTTTGAATTGGTATTATGATTTCAAATTTGATTTGAAATAAAACCGGGAATTTAAGTTCTAGAAATTAAAATTTAACTTGTGAAGTTAATTTGAATGGGATGGTAAAAGTAAATAATAAACCAGAATTTAACTTGAGATGATAGGTTAAGAAAAACTGAAGTGATTAGAGAATAATATGGATTTGAAATGATAAGTTGAGAGTTTGAAATTTGAAACTCGAATTTGAAATTAAATTCGGCTTGAATAAGCGAATGGTTGTGTTAAGAATAACTTGGTTGGAGTTGATTGGGATGGCATTTGTATATGCCGAGTTGATAACAGATGGTAGGGATGTAATGATATGCCCAACAAAAAGGTACAAGTTTATATTTTATATGAGTTTGAAATTTATGAGCCGAATTGGCAAGCCGTTTGGCGTTTTGATTTTGTTTTGGGTTGAAGAAGGCCCAGAGAGGCGAGTTGGAGTTTGAGCTATTGACCAGTACAAAGGAGGTGCTGGCAAAATTTTTCGAAAGTTTAAAGTGTTAGAAAATTTTCAGAATTTTTGAAAATTTTAGTTAGTCGGAATGAATAAATATTTTAGTCGATATTAATTGGTTCAGTTAAAATCAGAAATAAGGGGTAAACAAATCTTAGGAATTCCAATAGGTAGGGTCGTCCTCTAACTTAGCAATTTCGAGGACGAAATTATTTTAAGTGGGGAAGAATGTAATGACCCGCATTTTCCAGGGGTATAATTAATTTATTTAATTGTTTAAAATAGTGATATAGGGAATTTAATCGTCGTTAATTAAATAATATGGAATATTTAATTAAATTAAATAATATATTTAATTCAGAAATAATCAAAAATATTGGAAATCACCTTGGGTCATCCCCAAGATTTAATTCAGCTTAGAGTTGAATCATATTGACGAATATATTCAATCGACGTCAGTTTGAAACGTATAATTATATTATAATTGAAATCGAGCTTGAAATGGTGCTGCAGTTCGCGATTTGAACTTCAACTGAGTGTACAGGATTCGTTTTAAGCCAGATTTCTGTGAAACAAGAAACGTTTGGAGCTGGTGGAGTATATCTTTCTGGTGGAAGAGAAAAATCGGGATTTCGTCGTGTAGATTTTGATTTATGTCCAAATCAAATTTCAGAAAAGTCGCTGTGGAATTCCTTTATAATTTGCAACGCTTTATTTACGTTATAAAAGGATTTTCGATATAAAACTGAATATCGATAAATCTAAAATCTTAAATATCAAACTGTAAATTCTGATATGATAGTCTTGAAGTGTAAGATATCATATGTGAATATATACGATAATATAAATTTATTTATATTTAATTTAATAATATTTAAATATATTTATATATTTAAATGGGTCATCCAAAGCTTTAAAAATGGCCGGTTTTGCAAACGAAGTCAGAATTCGACGAAACAAATTTTGTTAGATCCGCAATATCAAATAGATGTTAGATTTCCAGTTTCGTAATTTTTGGGGTCACTGTGTGGTCGTACGAATTTTTAGAGTGAGAAACAGTCAGTATTTTGACAGTTAAAAATACACTGTGTGAGCATACGAAGTCGGAATTCGACGAAACCAGTTTCGTTGGGACCGTAATGTCGAGTTGTAGCTACATGACCATTTCTGTGATTTTTGAACATTGTGTGTGATCACACGGATTTTTAGAAGGCGAAACAAATTAAATATAAGGGAATATACAGGGAATATTCCATTCAAAAATAATATCTAGATATTTTGAAAATCCTATAAATAAGGCATCACTCTCCTAAACCCTAACACTTCCATTTTCTTTAGTCAAACAGTTTTTGTGCCACTATGTTTTCTACAGGAAACACAAACTAATGTTCTTCAAAAAAAAATCTGTGTAAATTCATAGAAAATCCGATAAATCAAAATAAGTGTATATCTGAGTTCCTGGATACTTGCTCTTCCCTTCTGTGTTGGTTTCAATGAGTTCGACGCTTTCTTTTGGAGCTGTATTTTTTCAGCATTGGTTTTCAGGCCCTAGGGTTAGGGATCGATGGCAACAAAAGGCGAATTGGGTCGAGTAGTGGGTGGCGTTGGGTTCGTAGTGTGGAACCGCACCTGTATACGAAGACTGGAAGCGTTCGGTTGTGGTTTTGCGTCGGAGTACTGTAGCGATAGGATTCGATAGGGGCGATCGAGTTCAGTAAGTTGGGTATCGGGATGAAGCTCATGTGATGAGGAGAATTATGGTATATTTTGTTTGATTTTTAAACTTAGTAAAGAAAGAGGACGGGTGAGCTAAAGATCGGGAAATGGCAACAGGAACTCACGGTGGGTTTAGGAAGAAGAAGGGAGCGGGTTGAGTTGTTTGTGAATGGGCCGGTTAGTATTGAAGTGTTGGGCCAGAGTTTTGAACGGTGAGGCCCCTTTATATTTAACTTAAGTTTGTTTTTAAAGTAAAATAGTATGTGGACTTAAAATATTAATATCTGGTGCAAACGATATTAGAATTTCAAACCGTAAATTGCGTCGGGATCGTACGGATGTCAGCTACAACATGGAATTAACTGGAAGCCCATCCAAGCTTGTTACAATTTATAGTGAAATAAATTGCTCGTCTGAATCATAGACAGTTAATCGTTTTTGATGATAACAGTCCAATGTGAGTAAAACTCACCAACTCTGTACAGTTCTATTTTTACAACGTATTCCTAGAACTGTTAAATATTGTCTGTTTGACTGTGTGTTGATTGTTTGATTGAACTGCTAGTCAGTTAGTAGAAATTATATATATATATCTGTATATATATATATAAACCGTTAAATATTTATATGTCGATTCTGATTATCAGAATATTTCACATCGAAGTGAAATCGATGTTAATATTATTGTTTAACATCTGTGATGCAAGGAAACAGGTCGGAGGAATCCAACTGGATTCCTCAACAGTTATTTTACTGTGATTTATATATTGCAATATATAATGTGATATATAATCTGACGTTGATTATGTGTGTTGAACGATATTTGTTGTTGTTATATGGTGCGTTAAATACCATAAGAAATACCAGAATGGGAAAAGGAGATTTTCAAAGTGATATTGAAAACAGAATATTTATAAATTGGAATATTTATAAATAAGAAATATTTATAAATTGGTATATTTATAAATAGGAGATATTTAGAAAAGAAATAATTTCAAACCATTTTATTTTGAATGGGAAGGACTGTGTGGCGGGTTTGGGGATTTTCCCGATGCTCCCGGTACAAAGGAGGTTATGGCGAATTTTTCCGAGAATTTAAGGAGTTAGAATATTTTTAAGAATAAATTTGAAAAGGGAATATTTGTAAACCATTTACAAATAGAATTGAAAAGGAAACGTTATAAAAAGGGAAAACGTTATAAAGCAGATCCGTTGTAAAGAGGAAAACGTGGTCAAAAGGAAATCATTTTTAAAGTGTAGAACCGTTATTTAAAAGTAAATATTTTCAAATGAATAAAACGTTGTTAAAAGGAAATCTTTATAAAGTGAATAAAGTTAGTCGAATATGGTATTCGAAAAGAGTTAGTCGAATATGGTATTCGAAAAGAGTTAGTCGAATATAGTATTCGAGAAGAGTAAATCAGTAGAGTTAACCAGTTCAGTAGAGTTAACCAGTTCAGTAGAGTTAAACCAGTTCGGTAGAGTTAACCAGTTCAGTAGAGTTAACCAGTTCTGTAGAGTTAACCAGTTCAGTAGAGTTAAACCAGTTCAGTAGAGTTAAACCCGTTCAGTAGAGTTAACCAGTTCAGTAGAGTTAACCAGTTCAGTAGAGTTAACCAGTTTGGTTACGTAAGTCCAGTTAACCAGTTTGGTTAAGTAAGTCCAGTTAACCAGTTTGGTTAAGTAATTCCAGTTAACCAGTTGGGTTAAGTAAGTCGAGTTAACCAGTTGGGTTAAGTCAGTCAAGTAAATCAGTTAGAGTTAAACAGTTAGAGTTAATCAGTTAGAGTTAATCAGGTAGGTAAATCAGTTAGAGTAAATCGATTAGAGTTAAAACAAACTAGAGTTAATCAAATATAGTTATTTGAGACAGAGTTAGTCAAACATAGTATTCAGGGTAAGTTGTCATCTCGTACGACTGCTAGCGAAATTCGCAGGGCTGTAAATAGCCTAAGGCGATCGGATGTTTCCTGAAGGAATCAAGTGTAACCATTTGTGACCGCTGTGATCTAGAGTCAAACGAATGGAGTCAAATCGAATATTAGTTATTCGATAGGAGTTAATCAAGTTGAGTTAAATAAAATCAAGTTAGTCAAGCCTAGGTTAATCGAATCGAATTGGTCGAACCAAGTAAGTGGAGTTAGTCGAGTCAAGTTAAGTTAGTCGAGTTAAGTTCGTCGAGTTAAATTAATCGATGTTAGTTTCATCGAAAGGAGTTATCGATGTTAGTTTCATCGAAAGGAGTTATCGATTATAGTTTGATCGAAGTGAGATTTATCGAATAAGAGTCATTCGAAAAGAGATTATCGAATATAGTTTATTCGAAAGTGAGATTTTCAGATATGAGATATTTGAAAAGAAAGAGTTATCGAATATTAGTTATTCGAAGAGAGATTATCAAATATAGTTATTTGAGATAGAGTTAATCAAATATAGTATATTCGAAAGGAATGGGTTAATCGAATATAGGTTATTCGAAAAAGAGTTAATCAAATAAAGACTTCTAGAAGAGAGTAAATCGGCGAATTCGATTATATCGAATTCGGGAAAGTACTTATACTTTCCAGTGTTTAAATAGAGATTTATTTATTTATAAATAAATAAGTGCTAGGTTAATTATTCACTAATAAGAATAGAAGTTATAATTAAAGTTAGATAATTCGAAAGTAGGGATTATAACGTTATCGTTATAACCAATGTTTTAAATATAGAAGTGGATTAGTAAAATTGAATCCGAGAAAGGCATAAAGAAGTTGTTAAAGATTTAAAAGATAAACTTTGACCATTTCGAAGTTATAACGTTGTTCAGTTAAGATCTGAGAGGTAATTATACCCCAACTTGAGTGACTTCCTTCTTGACTAAGAAATGGTAAGGTTTGATCGTAAAGGAGTTTTGGAAATGTTTTCCAAACGAGAATCAGAAATGTTTTCTGATAAAAGAAAATAAGAAATATTGAATATAGGGAAACAAGAGATAAGTAAATAAATGAACTGAAGAGATTTATGTTAAATGATGTTTGTTCGATATAGTTTCCATCTGGAAATAATATCGTTGTTTGCACACTTGTTTTTCTTCGATAGTTAACTCACAGACTATCGAAGTTTTTGACCATTTTAACGTTGTTAATATGGAGAGACCGGTTGGATTATTATCCAAAGAACCACTCTGTATTGGCATAAGCGTCGCGAATCATATATGCCAAGGATAATTGAAGACAGAGTAAAATGCAAGGGCTGTTGTATAAGTCTTAGATAACAGTGACTAAGATGGATATACTGAATAGTGCCTTCGGTTTGTCCAGTCCCAGGACAACTTGTATGGACGAAGGTCTGACAGAGTATATCCAATGGATCGCGTAAGTTGATCTGTTCAAATGTATTCACGTTTGGTGGCAGAGGAATTCGTTTCTCTAAGCTGTATACCCGTGTTATTTTTGGATAAATCAATTTGTGATTTGGCGGGTATGACGTTGTGACATTCTAAGTGAATGAGGATGACTTGTGTTGATGAATGTCTGATAGAGTATTTCCAAAAAGGTCACGTACATTGATTTCTTCAACTATACCAAGAGTAGAAGCGGAGAAGGAAACTTCTTTAGCTAACACGTAACGTACTGTTGTAGATGCCAATTAGTGATTTTCGATGGATCTGACAATGTGGCATTCGAAGTAAATCTGATGTGATGATAACGCGTAACTTCTAGCCTCATCATCCGGAAAATGACAGAAATAGGGCAGGCAGCATGGCTAAGTCGGTCGCACCGAAGTAGGGTGTATAATCACCTATCTAGAGAATATTCATTTGTTTCTTAAATCTATCAATGCTGTCCCATATATATACGGGAACGGTTGCTGATCCCAACCGTTGGTGATATACATTCGATACACTCAAGCAAAATGAGAGGTCGGTCATGTGTGGCTGAGTTACAAGAAGTTCTTGTTGAACTCCGGTGTATCGTTCCTAGAGTACACTGATCGGAAGGTGGTTCCATACCTTGTCATAGTTGGAAATCCATTATCCAATACATGCTTGCGATTTTGATTGTATACTATATATGTAGAACGTGAGATGAAAGCGTTTCTGCTAGTTGATATCTATTTGTACATAGACATTATTATAATATCAAAAGGTTTTTGATATAAAGATATTTTGGATTCTCATAAGGGAAAAACCCGTTCCGTTATGCGGCGTGGTCTTATGAGATATCGTTTACTTGTTCATATACCTGTTTAAACTGTTTTACTCACACCAGTCCCATGACTGACCCGGAGTTTACTTTGTTGTTTTCCCTAAACTCTTGGGTGCCCAATTTTGTACGGGTAGTCAAGTAGTCAGGGATTTACAGATATACTTGGAGAGCTTGGAGCAGGAGGTTTCAAGATCATATAGCTATAGTTTATTTCCACTGTGTTGTAAGTGTTGTACTCTGATAAGTGCTATTGTATACATAACTGTTATATTTCAAAGTTATGTTATATATTATATGTTATTCGTTCCGCTGTGAGGTTCGTGTTACTCTGATGTTGTGTTGTTCTTCTTCTTCTATTCTAAGTTTCTATCTTATCTATCCTCACCCTCTAATTTCTTTCATTAATTACCAAGATTTTTCGATGTTTTGGTTATCGACATCGTGTTTATGTCGATAACCAAAGTCGCTCAAAATCCGGGTCGTTACAACATTCCTCAAAGGAGATACTTTAAGGAACACCCTATCTCCAACCTCAAACTCAAGGTCGGTCCTTCTTTTGTCTGCGTAGGACTTCAGTCTATCTTGTGCAGCTTTCATCCATCTTATTATCAAGTACCTTTTCTGAGGTTTTTCTAATCATGTCTGGACCAAGTACGAGCTTGTCTGTAGACTCCCACCAACAAGTTGGTGATCGACATGGTCTTCCATATAAAGCTTCGAATGGCGCCATGCCTATGGTGGCTTGGTGCTATTGTTGTAAGTGAATTCCACCAAAGGAAGATGGTCCTCCCATGTCCCTCCAAAATCAAGAATGCACAATCTCAAGAGGTCTTCTAATACTCTATTCACCCTTTCCGTCTGACCATCAGTTTAGGGTGATAGGCCGTGCTTAAGCATAATTGTGTGCCTACAGCCTCTTGCAAACTCTTCCAAAACTCGCTTGTAAAGATAGGATCTCGATCACTCATTATGCTGGAGGGTATCCCATGGAGTCGAACTATCTCTTTAAGATAAATGGATGCTAGGGACGAGGCAGTCCTTCTACTCTTACCAGGTATAAAGTGAGCGCTTTTAGTGAGCCTGTCCACTATTACCCAAATACTGGTATTGCCCCTTCTTAACCTAGGCAACCCATCAACAAAGTCCATCGAAATGCTATCCCACTTCCACTGTGGGACCTCTAGAGGATGAAGCAGACCACCAGGCTTCTTCTGCTCCGCTTTGACTTGCAGGCATATCAAGCACTTAGCGATGAACGTAGCTACATCCCTCTTCATGCCATTCCAAAAGATTTTTAAATCTTTATACATCTTGTCTCCGCCTGGGTGTATGGTCACCTTAGAATGGTGTGCTTCTTCGAGAACCGTCTTCACTAAATCCCTTACTTGTGGGACGCATAGCCTTCCATCCCATCTCAACCAACCCTTATCATCGATGGAGTATCTATTGAGGTGACTAGAAGTCCCACCTCTAACTAGCTTATCCATCATATTATCTACCTGAGGGTCTTCTTGTTGCGTTCCTATTGAGTCCAAAATAACAGGTCGCACCTCTAGCGATGCTAACAGACTCGGTACAATTTCAGAGGAGGGTCTAAAGTTAAAGTCTGTTATGTACTCCAAGCTTTGCCTTTCTACAAAGAGAGGACTCAACGTCAGCTTCTTTCTACTCAAGGCGTCTACTACCACATTGCCCTTTCCAGGGGTATAGCAAATCTCAAAATCATATGAGGCCATAAATTCCATCCACCTTTGTTGTCTTAAGTTAAGATCTTTCTGTGAGAAAGTTACTTTAATGATTTATGGCCAGTAAACAATTCATACCTTTCTCCAAGTATGTAATGAAGCCATGACTTTAGAGTGAAAACAATGGCAGCTAGCTCCAAATCATGAGTTGGGTAGTTCTTCTCATGTACCTTCAATTGCATTCCCCCATAACAAACTACCTTGCCTTCTTGCATCAAGACAGCGCCCAACCCTATACCGCATGCGTCTGTGTATACAGTAAACACTTTGCTCCCATCAGGCAATGTCAGAACTGGGGCTGTTGTTAGAGCCCTTTTCAAAAGTTGGAAAGCAATATCGCAATCCAAATCCCAAGCGAAAATTAGGTTCTTCTTTGTCAATCTTGTGAGTGGGGCTGAGATTTTTGCAAAGTTTTAATGAACTTTCGGTAAAAGTCCGCTAGCCCGAGAAAGCTTCGGACTTCGGTTGCATTCCGTGGAACCTTCCAATCTTGCACCACAACTACTTTTGCAGGGTCCACAGCTATCCCCTCTTTTGACACCACAGGTCCAAGAAACCTCACTTCTTCTCTCCAGAAATGGCATTTGGAGAATTTGGCTTTCAGCTGATGTTCACGAAGAGTATCCATGACTTCCCTTAAATGCAAAGCATGCTCTTCTTCATTCCTCGAGAAAATCAAAATGTCGTCTACGAAGACCACCACAAACTTATTAAGGAACTCTCGGAACACCCTACTCAACAGGTCAACGAAGTAAGCGGGTGCGTTTGTCAAGCCAAAAGGCATGACAAGCCATTCGAAGAAACCATTCGGGGTTCTGAACGCGATCTTATCAATGTTGTCTTCAGCCACTCTTAGCTGATGAAACCCGGTAGCCAGATCTAGTTGGGAGAAAACTGATGCACCTACAAGCTGATCAAACAAGTCGTCTATTCTTTGAAGTGGGTGCCTATTTTTCTTGGTCAGCTTGTTTAGCTCCCTATAATCAACGCATAGGCGAAGTGAACCATCCGCTTTAGTTGTGAATACTACAGGAGCGCAACATTCAAAAATACTCCGCCTTATAAAACCCTTTTCGAGCAATTCTTTGACTTGCACTACACCAAAATCATCAATTAGCAACGGTTTTTAGCCGTTGCAAACGACTTTAGCAACGGCTTTTAGCCATTGCTACGACCCGGGTTGCAACCATTTAGCAACGGCCTATAGCCGTTGCGAAATTTGATTTCTGCAACGGCTTTCAGCCGTTGCTAAATATTCTTTTGCAACGGTTTTAATCCGTTGCGATACTTATTTTGCAACGGTTCTTATACGTTGTTGTGTGTGTTTTCTATTTTTGACTTATTTTTTAGCAACGAGTATGAGCCGTTGCGCTTTTGTTTTTGTAACGGTTTTTATCCATTGCTAAATTTATAATTTTCAAAAAAAAAATCATTTTTCTGCACCCTGCACCACATATAAAGCAAATATCTATGCAGATTTGATGTAAATACCACAACAGATCATAATATTCTGATATTTTGAATACATTCAATATAAACAAAGTACAAAGTGCAAACTACATACTACAAACAACATATATATCCCTTAACCACATAGCCACTTCATACTGCAAACAACATATATATCCCTTAACCACATAACTTCATACTACAAACAACATATATATCCGTTAACCACATAACTTCATAAAGTACAAACCACCTACCATCATAAACTACAAAATAATTCTACATACTACAAACACTACATAGTTTAATTGTTCCTGCATCGTACGTAGTTAAATAGACAAACAAAACATAGTAAAACATGAAGTATGGAAAAAGCATCCTGCACCATAGTTTAACAGTTCCTGAAAAGAAAAGCATATCATAATATGTTAAATATGTCTCATAAATGGAGAAAACAAAAAATACTTGGATTCAAATGTTCAAGCATATCGTAATTTCAAATGAAGTAGACATTATGGTTAATCGAAAAAACTTGATCACAATTCATATAGCTATTTTAGATTTTATAATTATCCATTAAATGAAGAAACTGGATATAGGATATGTAAAACTCTATTAATCAACCCTTTACTCGTAGAAGACTGTTACATTTTTTAGGTTTGTTGTCACATGTATATTGAATTTTCAACCATGCATACATTTTTTTCGTTGTTACTAGAATTTGATTGTCAGATGTGCAGATCTTCACCAACCAAACATAATTACAAATTCAAAATCAAAGCAATCAGTTGGGACAATTGCATGGATCAATACACAGCTAAAGATTCAGCATGTATTTTGTCTTTGTGAAGCAATTTTTAAGTAGCAAAACCAAACGAAATGGTTAAATTGCTATCTGCTTCCAATCCCGTCTCCAAACCGATGTTGGTTCCTGTGAATAAGTATCAGCCGAAGAATGATAGCTCAAACTATAGAGGATCGTAGTTTCTCATAATATGATTGTAAAAGCAATTGGATTTTGGTATTGAACTACCAGCCTATTTTTAAATATATGCACTCTCGTAAGTGTTTAAACTTGGCATCCAAACAGCCTACTTCTTACCTTGCTTTGACTGTATATACCTTTAATTATCAACTTCTTTAATATATGAACTATAACAATAATATTTGATCATAGTTTATTGGCAACCTGCTTCTTATTGGAAACTTAATATTGCTTTTGACTGTAAGGTAACTTAAGTGAACCCATATTTTTCTTAGTCATCGAAGTGTGTTTCTGTTGTTGGCAGATTGAGTGCATTAAAAGTTTGAAAAATTATGCAAACTGACCTCCTAAGTGAACAGGTTCTCATATATCTATTGGCATCTAAGTGAGTTAAGTGAGATCTATATATTAGCATGAAAGATATACATGTTTATCTTTGCTTCTTTGAGATTCTATTCCTTATATGGATACGCATGTGGATGTGCCAGTTAGACAATACTCACAGCAACGTATATGTTTAGGAAGTACGCTCTAAAAGAAAGATGGAAATGCTTGAAAATAAAATAAAACAAATATCATATGCTTAGTAAAACATTTGCAAAACTGACTGGTTCCTCTTTAATTATTATTAATGTTTTTTGTTTTTGGTCATGTCAGGATAATACCACCTACAGCAGCCAGAAAGTAAAGACAATTGTGTCAGTTTAGTTAGTTTTCTAAAAAATAGTATGTCAGCTAATTGGGGGCCGTTTGAGCCACATGAAACCTTTATGTGCTATCATACTTTGTTCTGTATTTATACTTTGTTCTAGTTTTATCCTGCAGCTTCATTGTCGATATATAAAATGTTCATTTGAGGCAATATATATATATATATATATATATATATATATATATATATAAGGAGGGTTCCGCTACACCTCTTATATATGTATAATGAAAGCTCTGGCTGTATTTATGTTTTCAAGATGATAAGACTTTCTTATGTCACAATGATACCTAAAGTTTTTTGACATTAACTTTTGTTCAAACCAGTGCATTTTATGTTAATACAATGTGCCTTTTACAGTTTTTCTCATATTACTTTTGTTAAATACGGCGAGTAATTTTTATGATACTTCATGCAATAGTCTGCTCACTCAAAAAACACTTATGCGCACTCCACGTCTCCCTATTCTTTATCTTTTAATGTAGCACCTTTGGTAATTTTAAGGAAACCTAGGGTGTCACTGTATCAGGCAAGAATCAACTCATAAGAAGGATTCAACTCGGCCATGAAGCCCAAAGTATTCGCTTAAGATTCGATATCCAAGGTAACAAAAGGAATTACTTCATAAGACAAAATAAGCTCTCGGCCCTTTTGAAAGGTAGCAAATGGAGCAATATACTTAAAATCCACTCAAAGGATTGAAGTACCGACGCTGAAGGTTTTCCCTATATATCCAAAACCCCATAGCTTATAACCCATCGATGGTTTCCTAAGACAATCACAATCATACAAATTTCCAAAATCCTCTTGAAAAATTTGATAAGTTATTCATTAAGTGATTTACTTGGTAATTCACCATAATAAATTTAAAAGTTCAAACCACTACAAAAAGGGCCTGGCAGCCTAACCAAAGGGTCCATTACAAAACCTGTATGGAGTTATCAACATAAATTATATGCAAGAGGATAAAGTTTCTTCTGAATGATCTTCCCAAATTTAGTTCACCGACATCTGAATTATTTTCACTTGTTTTTTAATGAGCATGATTTCAGAGATTATTAGGAGCACTATATAGGGATTTATCAGTACGGTAATGTAACCCATGCTAAATCTTTCGTAAATAAAGGATTCTATGGGAACTACACCATAAAGAGGTGTTAAATCTACTTTTGGTTGTATAAACCTGAATTCAATGGTGCGCGCAAGGCACAGAATGGTAAGCCCGCAAGGCACAGAACGTTAAGCCTATAATTCTACTTTTGGTTTATAAACCTATAATTCTACTTTTGGTTGTATAAACCTATAAACCATAAAGAAATTAATTTGGTTCCTATATCCTCTTTTTTCATTTTGTTTCAGTCACATTGCAAAGTACTCTTTGAAAAAATTAGAAAATAAAATATTATTTTCTGTTTAGAGAACAGAAAATAAAAGAGCATGCAAAATGTTGTATTTTCAAAAGGCAGATATCAAATGTCATCAATTTTCTTGATGAGCTAAATATTTAATCTAAGGATTATAATCTAAAATACCTGCAATAAGCATATAGAGGTTGACTTGCATCCTATATGTAAGTCTTATATGATTTCTACTATAATGATTATTGATGATCTTATCCTCTTCGCTAAATCCAACACTGTTACGTAGATTAAATTGAATTGAAAAACTTCAGGTAGATTTTGTGAATTGAAAAACTTCAGTCTTTTATTTATCAGCCGGTTGAACTTGTAAATTGAAATTTCTATTGATTTTGTGAAAAATAAATAGTTGCTTATGACTTATGAATTGCTTTTAAGAAAAGTAACTTATAAACCATTTTGCAGCAAGTAGTTGCCAAATAAGTGTGCAAACCTATCTGAATTGACGCATCATGATTCCATGAAACGTATTCTTTAAGGTTCTTAACAGAAAGATGCATACGTTCTCCAAGGTATAATCGTATTTCACCTCTTTATTTTAATAATAACTCATTTGTGCTGAGAAAAAGTGCAATTTTGGTTATCGATATACACATTTAAATTTCTACTTCGTATTTTGTGAAAATAAAAATTACTTGCTTTGACGATCATATTTTTTGAATTTTTGATATTACAGTAATACAGTTTATCCTTTCTTCTCTGATCTCGTTTAAACGACATATTTTATCTACATTAAAAACAGTAGGTCTATATATGTTCACATTTTGCAAATTTTTGATGAAAAGATCTTGGCAATTTTGATTAAATTTACTCACTTCTTACAAGTTTTTTCAGTGTTCGTATGAAATAAAGGTCTAAAATAATGCTAAAAGGAGACATGGTATTTGTTGAAAATAGTAAATGTTGTTTGGAAAAATAATTTTGGAATAATAAATGAATTTCAAACATGGGTGACAGTGATACGTTTAGTGTAAATTCAGGTCAAAATTTTGAACATGGGTGACAGTGATATGTTTAACGTAAATTACCAAGTTCAACAAAATTCAAAACAATAACAAATACAACTTACCTCCTTCAACTGACCAATCATTGACTGCAGGGAGCTTCCTGCACAAGAGAAGTATTATTAGCTAAAGAAAAAAAATAGTAAATGAAGATTTCAACAAAATGCTCATGGGAATTTCTAGAATAAATCAGAAGCGTATTAGCGGCCGAACATAAATTTCAAAAATGGATCAAGTGACGATTTGTTAACTACGAAGGTCAGATTTCAACAAAATTACAGGTGACCTTAAATTAAATTACTAGTTAAATTAATACCTACGATCCCACGACTACATATATCGAATAAGAATTTTCGGATGGCACACAAAGCCGTCAACTCCAACTTCGTCAAAAGTCGTAGCAAGCGGATGGTTATGCTTGGCTGTGTGTTCATCTGGCATTAGTATGCTGTCCACAACCAACTTCTCATGTGTTGGCGGTACAGGTTTTCCATGAATAATCGAACCCATCGCACCTCTACACTTTGTACCTGTCGCAATGACCTCCAGATTAAAGTTTAAGATTTCACATTTCAAACTTATCGAATCGGAAGAATTATGTGGATTGCCAATGTCCTTGTCAACACTCCTTCAACTACATCGTGAGCTGCACCACTTCCTCCTTCATTCGAAGCATTGTCTGGTTGCTTCTCATATTTTCCCTTAACCAATTCCACTAAACTCTTCAATGCACCCTCTATAGTGGTCATCCTATCTTCCATGTTTTTCGATCCTTATTCAGCAATTTTAGTTTGCTTGCGTGCAATTTTGGAGGCCTTAACTTGGGTCCTTGATATCTTGGTTCTAATACTACGAGTCCGACCCCTTTTATCCTTTCCAAAAACTTGTGACCGGATGTCTTCATCCAGCGGCAACTCATCTTCCTCACAGTCTTTGATTACTTCCTTTGCCTTCACAATTTTATCCTGAGCATGAAGCATTAATATATATACATATAGTTAGAATGACATCCTTTTTTGATTTGCACTGAAAAGGAATGCTGAATGGGGGTAGATGCAACAGTAAATTTGTCTACATAAAAGCAAACATATACAATAAAAAGCAAAAGAAGGAATAGAGGTCAAAGTGTACAAAGGCAGCAGGAAAAATGAAACGCAAAAAGCAGAAAAAACAAATCAAATTGACATAATAGTATAAAATGTCATACATCTTGTCTTACATTTTATTTACACTGTTGATATGAGTAGGGTCTTCTGGGAGTAGGTAAACTAATTTGAGGCTTTTCGTGTATAATATTCCTGTATTTTATTTATTTTTAATTTTAAAAGGACAACTGTCTGACTTTAACTTGGAGAAAAAAAAAGTAGTTCATATAATCATTGAGCAGTGGCCATGATTTTGTCGTTCGATGGTATGACACTTTGCAAATAAGCATGAAAGACAGCATTAAGGTCCTGCTAACTTACAATAAACCTAAAATAGAAAGATTGAATAAATTTAAATAGTGACTAATTTAAATAAGCTTCCATCCTTTTTTGTATAAATAGCAAACCTTTTGTTTTAATTTTGCTAACTTACAAAGTATGGAGAAGTCGAATCGGATATGCTTCCATCCTTTTTTGTATGAGTTTTCTCCCATACTTCATGACGTGTTATTTCTTTTTCCGGATTTGCAATGGCCTGTAATCAAATAATAAATATTTAGACATGTAATGTTTAGAAATCCATTTTGTTTTATCAACAGACTAATTATACAAACTTCAACTCATATTTTGTTCCGTCATGTGTAATTTTCTAGGCTTAGTAATTCATAAACATACTAAATCATGTTCTCCATTTATGATGTTTATGTCATGATTACATTATGTCAATGATTTTATAATTACTTTGCCACTAAAATGTATACAGTATGATGAAACCCAAACTAATATTGCCATGATTTTAAATGATACTGTATAATTAATAATCATAAAACTATGATTAAATTTGTATGATAATGAAACCCAAAGTAATTATATGTCAACAATCCATAATTATGAAAGACATGAATAAATAGTGGCTGCATAATGAATAATATGCACTAACATGATTCCTAATAACATGCAATTTGTATGATAAACATGAGTTTATATCGGAACAGTTCTTTCCCTATTAACCATGAACATGCATGAAAAATAAATGCTTTCCTTTTGTTGTCTTCAAGGCATCATTTCTACATACCTACCTTCATGTGTATTTAACCACATGCACGTCAAACCGAATAAAATATGTGTAGTTAACCAAATATTCCATTTGAATCATCTTAAATATATAAAAAGAATACAAGTGTCATTGCATCACGGTTTCTACATTAACTCCATCTCCTTAATCGAGACCAAACATTAAAAAAAAAGAATGTACTCTACTCATTAGAGCATCTCTACTATATTTAATTAAACATGCAAGTTATGGTTCATTCTGGCCATGAAGAAGAAGATTAAAAAAGCCTTTTGTACACAAATTTTTACAGGTTTTACATGGTGGAATATGCTATAATAGAGTGGGTGGAAAACATTGTCTATTGTTGCATTAGAGATAGTCGATGGAGTAATTACGTAATAACATGAAGAGGAGCCATGTTGAGACAATTAGAGAGTTCAAAGGGAAGGTTCATCTCCTCTGGACTTAACAAGAAATGAAATCAAACATGAGTATAATTTGGGACTCTCATGTCTGATTAAATTGTCATAACTAATCATCATTCGTTCTCTTTTTTTTGCTGTTTATGCTATCAATGGCCGTGTCCCACGGTAATTACCTAGTTAAAGCTTTTAACCAATGTTTATTTTTAAAAATTATTTACATTAGTTATTAGTTATTACTTACACTATAGGTAAATAAGTCCTTGAATACATTATGTTTATGTCAGGTTTAGTACATATTAATATAATTAGAAAATTTTAATCTAAACTAAACCGTCATGTACTCCATTTCTGTGAATGTCATAATGTAATCACCGTAAAATTAAATTTAATCACTGTATAACAGTAAAAACTGCATACAAAAAATATAATGGGTAATTATATAGTATCATTTATAATTACTGTATCATTTAAAGTACATATTACAGTCACATACATCAACATTGGACTAGTTGCCATGAATTTCTAGGCTTAGTAATTCATAAACATTGGACTTGTCTTAAAAAGAAGACTAATTGATCAGTACAGACTTAAATATAATTAGTAACCGTTACATATTCCACCAAGACAAATAGTAAAACTAAAAGTGAAAAACATACCAAATCATGTTCTACGACAGCATGACTTGTTCGACCGGTGTGGTGGCCATAGTTGTATACTGATCTATTTTTTTTTTTTTTTTTTTTTTTTTTGCCTAGCTCTCTTCGCTCGCTCACACCGGGTTTATCTTCATTCTTCAAAAACCCTTCCTGGTCATGTTGACCAATAGTGGGTGGCCAATTTGTCAATCTATCATCATAATTGTTGAATTTGTCATAATATTTAGTCCTCAACTCACTCTTATGTCTCCTAAATGACTCACACATTTTTTTGAAATAAAATTCTTTTGTATCTGGATCAAGTTCAAAACGTTTTTGCAAAAATATATTATGAATTACTTAACAAGGCATTGTGATAAAAATATACATGCACATAGAAACATATATTGAAATATTGCCTCTTACCAACAATGCAACCCACACATCACTTTTTATTTTTGCAGGTACTTTGTCCCAACTTTCGTACGAGATCGGCACATGACTCCGCACAAGTTTACCATTTCGGCTGCCTATTTTTCCCGTATTTTTTGAAACGGGGACTCCATAAGCATTTGTGTCAACCTTCTCAGGGTGTGTAGCTGATGATTGCGTAGAATTGGTTGGAGTTTCTCAGACTTCTGACATTTTATACTTGAATAACTGGAAATCTGCACAGAATTTATAACAAAACATAGTAAAATAAAATAGAAATTAAATTGTAAGTGATTCAAATACACAGTAAGCAGTTAGTTTATACACAACTAGCTTATACAGGACTAAAATATGCACACATTTAAATAAGACACAGTAAGCAGTTAGTTTATGTAGTAAGCAGTCACAGTAAGCAGTTAATTTAAACAAGTCATAGTCCACGCCAATATCAATTAATTTAAACAGTAAGCAGTCAATTTAAACAAGTCACAGTCAACAATATTAGAATCAGTATAGACCAGTAAACTTTGCATAATACATATATTCCATAGAAATTTTGTTCCATCGGATGGCTTGGTCTGAGGAATCCTCCTTAAAACTATGAATGTATTCTTGGTAAAACATAAAAAATAGCGAAAACTAAAACCTCATATGTTATTTGTGCAGTGTACAATTTAACCAACTGTAATATTTAAACTGAAGGCACACGAGAACAACCCCAGAAAGATGAAATAAAAAGAACAAATTCACTAGTCGCTAGAAATCGCTTCAAGCAATTTTGACATCCACATAAATTGCTTAAATTTTGCTTAAATTAACGGTTTTAAATATTTTGAGGTTGTAATTCCTATGAGGGATGTGACTAGGTTAGGGGGTTCTCTTTAAGAATTTTGATTTTGACCCATCTTTGCTTTTATCTACAAATACTGTTTCGTTTATAGAAGATGATCATGTATCAACTGTATGCATTTTGTTATGTTGTAGGCCTGTAACTGCAGATTATTTTAAAACTCAGCATTCTTCAATAATATGTATAGTATTAACAATGCAATGTGTTAATTCCTTTGGACACGTCCGCTTTCAACCATTGTACTGCACTATTAATAGTATTAATTAATTAGTAGTAAACTACTACATGAAGGAAGAGAGTAGAATAGAATATAAAAATGTCCACTAGTGTTGACTACAAACGTCTCGTCCCTTAGACTTTGATACTTTCACCTTGTCAAATACTCAAACTGCTTATATAAAATCCCAATGCTTTGTATGTCAACTGAATTACGACCCACATGCAACTAACACCCGAAATTCCGAAACTAAAAAAATCCACCTCTCTCGCAAGCGACTGTCCACTAAGAAACTTACACACACACCTTAGTCATAGGTTGCCGAGTCAAACGTCGATCGGACGATCAAAAACGAATTGGCTGCACGAACATGGGCCCCATCGAGTGGTCCAATGGTCGACGTATGGTCCCAGTATCAGCCAAATTTGAAATTTTAAAAGAACTATTTTTTATTTTAATCTACATGAAGGAAATATAAATAAAATTATTTTATATGAGGACGCTCCTTATAGACATGGAATTAAAAAGGGAAAATCAAATTCTAACTAATGCTAACATTTACTTGATAACGAATTCAATTATTGTTTGGGTGAGTAGACTTTATATTAACATTCACTTGGTAACCAGAGAAAGGACCTCAGCTGATAACCAACTAACCTAATAACAAATTATAAATCCCTCCTTAGAAATGTTTACCTGATAACCAGTAGGAAACATTATGCAATGTTACCAAAAGAAAAAAAATTAACGCAGAATTTAGACTAACTGTAAATGCATGTTTTTTTAAAGCAATTAAGCGAGGATGTTGCAACTTTAAAGATGTTTTACTTTTACAGGTGGCTTAAGGTAAACATAGATAAGGTAAAAGAGAGATGAAAAAAAAAATTAAAGTAATGTTTTCTATTGTATCATAGAAATATTTTATTCTCGTGTATTAAACAGTCAAAGGTTAAAATACATATCTGCAGTTACAGCATTGATTCCAAATTTTAATTTGTTAACATGGTAAAATGGATTAATTGATTCAATAAATTTCAATTATTTATCAAATACAGCAAATAAATAAACCAAAACAAATGCCATTACAAATCCTCAAACCCATCGGCGCTTAATGTTGATTCAAATTACAACTATACACTTGTATCTTAATGAGAAAAACAAAATAATACATTTTGTAGACACTGAAAAGCCTTCATAAATTCTGATATCAATTATAAATAAAATCTTATGAACTAAACGCAAGGGAAACAAATTCCAAGTGTAAATAAAATGATGAAGGCCTTACCGCTTCAATGTCCATTTCTTAGAATACTATTCAAGATCAGCTTACCCTTGGGAACTTACTGGATATCAATGTCTATACCTCTAAACACGAATAAGAGGCAAACTTTTATGGAAGAAGACCTTGAATTTACTCAAACATAAGGAATTCTAAAGCTAACAAAAGGAATTATCATCATCCTGTATATACTATAGTCACAAAGACAACAGAGAATAAAAAAAATGTAAATCTAAGAGCATAGTAGACGAATTTTAAAAGCACGGTAGACGAATTGTAAAAATAAATAAGGGAAAATACTCACGTGGTCAATCGGGAAGACAGGGCAAAATAAGTAGCCAAAACCGATCTTTGAAGGAATATGGCGAATGGGAGGGTAGGCACACGATAGCACACGATGGTAGCATTTAGATACTAAAAACTTACCATAAAAATTGATGTTATAGTTTACACTGAAAACTACTTTAAATTGATTTTTCATTTTATTTATTACTACATAGTAGCATGAAGTTCCTAAAATTGCATTCCCTAGAATGAATGTGAAGAATGAAGTAGAGTATCATTTTAGATAGTAGAACCTTAATGAGTAGTCCAAACATAACTGTTAACTGCATGAGACAATTATTGTAGGAAGAGTATTTGAAACCGCAAGCAATGTGATAATTCTGTCTACTTAAAGAAGGCGGAGGATTTTTAAATAAAACAAAGAAATATTGATAAATAAATTAGTTGGATGTTATTTGCTAATAAGAATTTGGAGGCCAGCACCAGCTCCATGCTGGGATAAGAAGGCTAATTTTACCCAAGAAATTGAATATCAATCACGCATTAGATGACAGAAAATGAAGAGAGGTATGG
Source organism: Allium sativum (assembly GCA_030737875.1). Lineage (NCBI taxonomy): Eukaryota > Viridiplantae > Streptophyta > Magnoliopsida > Asparagales > Amaryllidaceae > Allium > Allium sativum. The sequence continues at coordinate 667,774,982 of CM060909.1, read as the reverse complement.
AGACCTATTTTTAAAGTTCACTTTTACAAATACACAAGTAAACAAGGCTATCCCCTGGTTTTTAAGGTGGATATTTGACTAAAATGCCGTAAGAAGAAAACAAAAATATAATGCCAAAATTTCCTAAGATATGATGTTGAAAATGATCTAAAATATGACATAAAGCGAAATAGTTTTGGTACTTTTTGACTAAAAGGCTATCCCCATTATTTACTTTTGCAACTTACATATAAATTAAAAATAGTTTTGGTATTAAGTAATAACCATAAAGCGAAATAGATTTCTTTGATGAAAATAAATAATGACTAACCATAATGCAGTACACAACATTTATTGATTACATGAAGAATGCACACGTTAATTGTTTGTTGTTTACACGCGGACATCGTAATAATATGTTAATAAAAAATTATGCATTCTTATCACATTAACGAAAGGAATGGTTATTCGCACATAGCATATCGGTTTGATTGTCTATAAACGATAAAAATTTAAAGCCATATAGCTTTAAATTAGCTGAAACAATCCATATCTCTCTTTTATACTAAAAAAAATTCGAAAAATAAAAAGGAACCATTAAATATATAGTTAGAACTGGAAGTAGTTTAAGAAGAATCACCTGGACCGTCTGAAACAGATAGTTATGACTAGAAGACCTCAGGCGCTACTCCCAATATGCACAGCATATTATCTCTCTTTTATACTATAGCATGAAGGGAGACCTAAACTTCTCTAATATATAGATGTATATAAAAATCATCACAATCATATGGCCATACAACATATAAACTAGTCACAATATAATATCGCTGAGCTGCTAAAGTCATCTTCATTTGCATCGAGAAAAGATAAGTACAACAAGGATTCTTCAAAAAAAAGTAATGATAGCGTTATTTCTCACCAAGTATCACTAACATTCACATGCAAATTGTATTGCATATCCAATATGAAACTATGATATTACAATCACTAAAGGAATGTCATCTACATTACTAGTCAACCGTTTTGGTGTGTGTAACACCACAAACCATCCATCATTTTTTAAATATTTCGAGTAGAACACTTGACTCGCTTCCAATGCAAGAATAAACGGTTCATCATTCACTCTATCTTTACTCTTCAATTTCCCTAAGTTAACCATGATCAAGTTTGAAATGGGATCAATCTTGCAACCATTGACATTGTCCTCAACCTTTACCCAATCACAATAAAAAACCGTTTGTTTGAAGTCAACGTAATCCAACTCAATTATTTTTTGAATAACTCCGTAATATTTGGTTTCTGCTTCCTTGTAATTTTTGTCCTTCCCACTCGCTCTAAATTTGGTAATTGCTCTCATACACACACCGCTGTCTTGTGTTAGCAAACGCTCTTCATAACTTTTCGGGGAAAATCTGAATCCATTTACTTGGTACTTCACATAACTGCGTGCCTTGAACATTGGCCCGTTCACCAGCCGCCAAAGAGTTGATTCAACATTGTTGATCCTCACCAACTAACAAAAACAATATGTGGGAAGTATGATCATGAAGGAGTAAGATCAGTTAAATGCATGTGAAATATTTAATAAGGTTTTACATTTACCTCGTCACGTAACCATGAAGTAAAACTCTGACAAGTTTCTGCAGGAGTAACTCCCCCACGAGATTGTGATTTAGTATTTTTCACATAGATTTCATACCTCCTACAACACATACATTTTTAAACATATAAGTAAATTGATTTACGATATGGAAATTCAAGACAAATTCTTAAACTTCTTCTCCCATTCTTCCAACTCATCGTGCTTGTTAAGAACCCATCTACGAACTTGTTCGTACTGCATTTAGGTTAAGGTTATATCTTTACCGTTATCTATAGGCATCTCACTAGCAAACTCGTCATCATCGTCTAAAAAAAACTCACGGGTATGTTTATGAGTGCCATCACCTCCTTTCGCCATATACTCTATGAAATAAAGACTAGATTCTTGAATAATATATCCTTCCGCAATACACCCCTCAATATATCTTTTGTTGCGAACATATCCTTTATATGTTTTCATCAACCTATGAAATATATAAATTATAAATAATCAGTAGTTTTTTAAATCGAACGATGGTGAATAAAAGTGAAATTAGTAATTTACAGTTCAAAAGGATACATCCACCTATATCTAATAGGACCGCATGCCAATGTTTCTCGGCTAAATGAACCATAAGATGGATGCTGATATCAAAAAATGCAGGTGGAAAATGTTTCTCAAACACACACATGGCTTCCACCAAACTAACCTTTGCTTTTAATAGATGTTCTCTATTTATCACCTTTGAGCATAAAATGTTAAAGAATAGACTCATGCGATGTATAGCATTACGTAGATCCCTATGCTGCGGATAACAATGCTGAAGCAGTACAGGAAGTAATAGTTGCATTATGACGTGATAATCATGCGATTTCATATTTGTCAGTTCAAGAGAATTGATGCTCACATTATTATGGAAATTCGAAGAGAATTTGCTAGGTACTTTCAAGTTTCTCAAAATGGTGCAAAATCGTAACTTTTCTTCCTTGTTTAAGGTGAAAGTTGCTTCTGGCATAGCTATTTTATTTCTTTCGGGATCTTCCGTCACCCACAATTTCTGTTTTATACCTATGTTTTTCAAATCCTTCCGTGCATTAAAGCCATCTTTTGACTTGTCTTTATGACCTAAAATTGTGCTAATGAGATGTTCAGTGACATTCTTTTCTGTATGCATAACATCAATATTATGTCGGATCAAATTTGCTTTCCAATACGGCAAATCAAAGAGGATGGACCTCCTATACCATGCAGGAATATTTCCATATTCTTCTTCTTCGACTTTCTTTTTCCGTTTTCGACTGATTTCAGGTTTGTCTTTACTAACTTTCATCTTAATATTCGCTACCTTCTCTTCAACTTGATAACCATTCAATGACCTTGGAGGACGACGGTGCTCTAGTTTATTGTTAAAATTTGATTTTTCATCTCGAAACTTATGATTGGAAGGAAGAAACCTTCGATGATCCATGTAACACATCTTCTTACTAGCAGGAAGATAATAAGAACAAGTTTCTTCTCCACATGTAGGACATGCAAAGTAGCCATGAGTTGTACACCCCGATAATGTCCCAAATGCAGGATGATCGTGAATTGCCCACAATAGCCTATCTCTCATTTTGACCTCATTTTTGTTAAACGAGTCAAAAGTCATTACTCCTTCCCGTAGCTGCTTTAACTCGTCTATTAACGGTTGCAGGTAAACATCAATATCCTTTCCTGGGTATTTTGGTCCAGCAATCAATAGTGTCAACATTGAAAACTCCCTTTTCATGCACATTGATGGAGGAAGATTATATGGTACTAAAATTACTGGCCAACAACTGTAGCGACTACCTAGAGATGCATGCGGACTGAAACCATCCGTTGATATTCCAAGCGTAACATTTCGTGGTTCAACGGCAAATGTTTTATCAAAAGAATCTACAGTTCGCCACTGTGAAGTGTCGCATGGGTGACGCATTACAGCTGGATCTGACTTTGCACGACTATGCCAAGTTATAGTTTCTGTTATCCATGGTATTGTATAAAGTCTCCTCAATCTAGAAATTAAAGGGAAATGTCTCAAAATCTTTTGTGCTACCTTGGTGGCCTTTTTTTCTACGTTAAATGTTGTCTTATATCTCGGTTCGTTGCAAATTCTACAAAAAAACTCTGTTTGCGTCATCTTTCCAGTATAACATGTAGTCATTAACGCAAGCATCATAAGATTTATAATCCATCCCAACTAGTTTAATTATCTTCTTCATGTCTGAATATTTTGCTGGTAGTCTATTACCTTCAGGAATCAACTCGTTTATAAATTCGAGGAGTGCGGTCACACCATTGTTGGAAAAACCGTATTGGGTTTTCAAACCATTTAGCTTCACAATGGCGTACAATTTTGTTTTCCCTTTTGGACATGAAGGATACAATGGCTCTTTTGCACTATCAAAAAGTGATTTATACTTCTTACTTTGATCGATCTGCCACTCAAAATCAACGATAGGCGGTTCTTCAACATTATCGTGGAATTGACTTGTAGGTTGAAAATGATGAAATTTATCGGCGTCGTTGATCAGATCTTCCATTCTGGGATATTCGTCATCATCGACATGCATGGCTTGACTAATGGGTTGTTTTTCCTTTCCCGTCAATTCTTCTCCGTGAAAATGCCAAATAGTATACGTTTGATCAATTCCCCATCTAAACAAATGAAAATGAATGTCCTCTAATTTAATCTTCTTCATATTCTGACATTGAGCGCAAGGACAAGAATAGACTTCCTTATTACCACCGTTTTCTTCAATGAAATTAATAAACTTCTGCACTCCTTCCAAATATCGCGCGGTTCTACGATCAGATTCTTTCATCCACTGTTTGTCTACGCTAGAAGACATACCGACCTGATATATCAAATGTAACAGGCCACTAATTATTTTTCTTTGACGAAGAAATTAAATAGAACTGGATTGCTACTTTATGTTAGCATGTTGCATCGCAAGGATAGCATTCCCTACTTTGATCAAATCTTTGAAGCTAATATTTAATAAATTAAAATTCTAATTTGTGGTTGCTAAGTTCATGTCTTTTCTGTATTATGTCATGGCTTTCAGCTACATTTTAGAGCTTTGGATATATTCAAACTTTTATACTAACACTACAAGAGGAATAGTGGATTCCAAATATTTTGCTAGTATATGGATCATTTACACTTTTGTTGGTGGGTCATCCTACCTCCCATTACAAATACAATAACGTGATTAAATCGCGTAAATCTTTTCAATTTAGATGATTCAACAAAATTTCGGCAGCACTTCGCTTTAGTTCCCTGAACAGTACACAATCGTGTACACAGGGAACATAAAGGAAGCGCTTTCGAAATTTTGAGAACCGCTTAAAATGAAATGATTTACGAGATTTAATTTTGCTATTGTATTCATAACTTGTCCAATACAAAGGACAAATCCAACAAATATTGTATATGATGAATATAAATGTCCGTTCTGTTAATAAAACGAACATTCACATAACGATCATATATAATACTTATCAAACGGGGCCAAAAAAATTCTCTAAGGCTTTATAAATATAATATATTATGATTTGTGCTCTTCAATCCCTAATTGTACGTATATGAATTTAAACACATATATGTATATATTAATTTGAAGCATCCTTAGAACCATAATTGTCTTGTCAAGCATCGATTGAATATCGATCATCCTTTGAAAGTCAGGTGATTTCATATGTAATTGAAATTGAATTCATTTTTCCGTTTTTTTGTTAATATGTGAAAGGGCTGCCAGTTTCATCATTTGAATGCCCCTAACTTTCGATTTGGTATGCTCAGTTATTTTATTATTAAATGAGGAGGAGCTCTCTTTTCTTATTCCTATCTTACTACTGTTTTGGAAGAGTTGGCTGAACCATTTAATGCGCTCTATCAATTTTTGGTTATTTTATCATTAAAAGAGGAGGAGCTCTCTTCCCATATTCAATCTTGCTACTGTTTTGGAAGACTTAGGTTAACTAATTAATACTCTTTCATTTTTGTTATCTCCTCGTCTGTGGATCTCACTTGTGATAAGTCGCCCTTGAAAGCTGAAGCGAAGTCATTGTTATCTAGCATAGCCTTATTTTTCTGCTTTACATGTAGTGGAAATTTGATATTTGGCTATTTGTCTTTGATGTTAGGATTTATTTGGATTTATACTAAAAAACTGATTTTCTTAACTTATGAAGTACAGCTAAATGTTTTTTTACATTTGCAACATCACTTTAGAAATAAAACCTGCAACAATATTGTATAAAAGATTAAAAGTACATAAGTGTTTAAAATCTAACTCTCAGGTAACATGAGATTTCAAGCAATCACATATCTCATTATCCATACTTCTCTATATGCGTCTTTTAGTAGATAATTACTAATGATACATTTAAGTACCACTATTTTGTTTGCTGGTGTTCATTGAAAAAAGGAAGAAGAACAAATTACATATTTATCCATGATGCTACCCCTTAACATCTTGCACAACATCTGGTGTCTAACCCAAAGATCACGTCCAATTATCTAACACGTTGGAGCTATAAAAGAAACTACATATAATAAATAAAGAATCCTATTTGAGCCAACTTATGATAAACTAATCAACTTTGATTAGATAAGAAGAATTCCAACAATGGAAACATGATCATAGAGGAATGGTTAAGTGTTCACATACCAAGAGAATAGAAAAGAAGTATCATGAGAATAGAAGCTTAGGTTTGAAGTGTTTGACTCAGTTTTTACTTGGGCTGTGCACAATCACATTGTCAAGCAATAGACAAGAAAAGCCTAAAAAAAGAGTGCCAAATATTGGAATGGCTATGTTTCCCAAAATTGAATTCATGTCCATTAGTTAAGATTACTTGGAAGGTTATGTCCTTGTACTCCATTTGGCAGACATGGTTAGCAAATCTTGGTCATGGGAAGTGGACAAAAAAAACACGACTTTTTCCTCACTTTCTGGCTAAGCCCTAATTTTGTAAAGCTGTTGCAAATTTCTACCTGGTCCCAACTATGGATAAAATTGCAGGGCGCTGTAGGCTTGTGGGAGGGAAACATAAGTGGACTTAGGCCCTTAGATTAGTCCATTTTGACAAATTCAACTCGGCTAAAGTGCACCATAAAATCAAAACTTTTGATCTACCAATTGCCTAATTGGTGGGTTTCTCATTGAAACTAGTTACTAGTCCATATGATCTTATCCCATTGACATTATCATGATGAATGTTGTGTTGAAATAGCTTGAAAATTAGGTAAAACCTAAAGGGGAATACAAAGTAATAATCCAAACAAATTTAAAGACAAATTACACAAAAACGATATACATCTTTTTCGTTACAAGAACGGGCCAGAGTCCATTATCAAACTAATTGTTCCTCTTACCTTCAATTTCAATCTTTAAATATACTAAGTAATTAAATAAGGAGAAGAAGGTCCCATTTAAATATACTAACTAACAAATTCATGAGTTGGATGAAAATATCAGTATGTATGATAAATTTCTTGCAAACAGCTTTCTACAGACAAACGGATCAACGACAAATGATACGAAGAACAGCTCCATACCTTAGGGAAATTGAGATTAGGGTCTTCAATTGAAATTGGAATGTTCAAATTGGAATCGGACTGGAAACTGAGATTCGACTAGGGTCTTCAATTGAAACAGGAATCTTCAATTTGGAAGCGGACTGGAAACTGAGATTCGATAAGGGATCGAGAGTAGGGTCTTCAATTGAAACAGGAATCTTCAATTTGAAGGCGGACTGGAAACTGAGATTCGATTAGGGATCGAGAGTGATTTAGGGTTTTTTGCTTTCTGTTCTTTTATTTTTTTATTTTGGAAACGATGGTTTTGGGAAATGAAGAGGGCGTACTGGTTTAACCCAGGGGAGGGGGGGTAGGGAATTACTATACGAATTAGAACGGCCTAAAGCCGTTGCGAAACATGGAACGATGGAAACTTATTGTACAACATGCTTTGCAACGGCCCAGAGCCGTTGCAAATTAGCAACGGCTATAAGCCGTTGCAATCCTTCCGCACTTATGTGTTGCGATTTTGCCTATATGGTGTAATGTTGCTTGCTGAGCTCTTTTCTCTCCCTTGGATCCATGTGTCTAACAAGTAGAGCTATGGGTTTTGCATTGTCAACAAGGTATATGCGGAAGACTATCTCCCGCTTCGGAGGTAAGCCCTTCACCTCTTCAAATACATCTGAGTATTCACGGACTACTCTAACAGACTGCAAGTTTTCAATGGATGCATCAAGAGATTCCAGGTAGCGAAGCATAACAGAATGTATGGGATTAAAAGAGATTTCAAAAGTGTTACCGAGGCGAGTCATAAGTTTAACCACTCTCTTTTCACAATCGAGGATGACACCATTACTGGATAACTAATCCATGCCTAGAATCAACCCATAGCCCATGAAGCCAAGAACGAAGGCGTTGCATTCAGACCCAACTCCCAAGATAGACACTCTCAAATCCCGACAAATATATGAAAGATGAGCCGAACCACCAATAGGATTTGAGATTACTATGGGATCCGTAACTAGACTAGTATTTAGGTGCAGTGTTTCAACTAACGAAGCAGATACAAACGAGTGTTAAGCGCCAGAATCAAACAAAGTATGAACAGGATGATCAAACAGAAAAACCAAACTTTCAATAGAAATGTTTCTACCTCTCTCTTGTCCTGGTTCCATGAGAGCATGAACATGCCCTCTTGCCTGCCCTGGTGCCATGAGAACCTGAACCTGCCCTCCAGAAGTAGACCCTGTCCTCTGCCCTTGTCTTCTCGGGCAGTCTTTAATCAGATGTCCTGCCACACCACAGTTGAAACAGCCAGTCTTCTTCTTCTTCCTACAGTCCTTGCTCAAATGGCCTGGTGTTCCACAATTAAAGCACCTTTTCTTTCCTTTGCTATTGTTATCCTTACCACCTTTCTTAGGTTGCTGTTGTGACTTCTTTTGATCCCCTTTCTTTTTCAGTGCCTTATTAGCATTAGCGCCTTTCTCCTTTTCATGCATAATCGCCATGTCAACCAGTTTCTCAAAGGTAGCCCCCATAGGAATGTGGGTCATAGCCAACCCATGTAGCGGCTTATTCAAACCTTTAACGAATCTGTAACGACCCGGATTTTCGGCGACTTTGGTTATCGACATAAACACGATGTCGATAACCAAAACATCGAAAAATCCTGGTAATTAGTGAAAGAAATTAGAGGGTAAGGAAAGATAAGATAGAAACTTAGAATAGAAGAAGAAGAAGAACACAACATCAGAGTAACACGAATCTCACAGCGGAACGAATTACATGTAATAGATAACATATCCTTGAAATATACATATGTACTTGAATATACATCAATATTAGAGTACATCACTTACCACACAGCGGAAATAACTATAGCTATATGATCCTGAAGCCTCCTGCTCCAAGCTCTTCCAGTATATCTGTAAAATCCCGACTACTTGACTGCCCGTATAAATTAGGCACCCAAGAGTTTAGGGAAAACAACAAAGTAAACTTTGGGTCAGTCATGGGACTGGTATGAGTAAAACAGTTTAAAATAGTTATACAGGTATATGATATCTCATAAGACCACGCCGCATAACGGAACGGGTTTTTCCCTTATGAGAATCCAAATATCTTTATATCAAAAAAACCTTTTGATATTATAATAATGTCTATCAACCACAGTATATATATCATCTAGCAGAAACGCTTTCATCTCACGTTCTACATATATAATATACAATCAAAACCGCAAGCACGTATTGGGTAATGGATTTCCAACTATGACAAGGTATGGATCCACCTTTTGCTAATGTACCTCTAGAGAGGAATACACTGGGTTCAACAAGAACATCTTGCAACCCGGCCACACATGACCGACCACTCATTTCGCTTGAGTGTATCGAATGTATATCACCAACAGTTGGGATCAGCAACCGTTTCCCGAATGGGACAGCATCAACAATAGATTTTTAGAAATGAATGAAACTCTAGATCAGGTGATTATACACCCTACTTCGGTGCGACCGACTTAGCCATGTTGCCTGCCCGATTTCTGTCATTTACCGGATGATGAGGCTAGAAGCTACGCTTTATCATCACATCAGATTCACTTTGAATGTCACATCATCAAATCCATCCAATCACTGATTGACGTCCTCAACAATACATTATGTGTTAGCTAAAAGAAGTTTCCTTCCTCGCTTCCACTCTTGGTACGGTTGGAGAAATCAATATACGTGATCGTCTGGAAATACTCTGTCAGACATCCGTCCATATAAGTCACCCAGGAACAGGATGAACCGAAGGCACTATTCTGTAAACAGGATAGCCCTTGCATAACTCCGTCTTCAATTTCCTTTGGCATATATGATTCGCAATGCTTATGCCAATACAGAGTGGTTCTTTGGATAATAATCCAACCGGTCTCTCCATATTAACAACGTTAAAATGGTGAAAACATCGATAGTCTGTGATTTAACTATCGAATAAAAACAAGTGTGCAAACAACGATATTATTTCCAAATGGAAATTATATCTATCAAACATCATTTAACATTTATATCCTTAGTTCATTTTTCATCTCCTATTTCCCTATATTCAATATTTCTTATTTTCTAAATTTGGAAAATATACGTCATTAACAATGGAAAACATTTCCATTTCTTGTTTTCTTTATTAGAAAACATTTCTGGTTTCTTATTTGGAAAACATTACCAAAGCTTCTTCATTGGACTTAGACAGATGTTTAAACAAACCATCGCGATGCCAACTCAAACAATTTCCTTTACTGCCGAACCTTAACTATCCCTTAGTTAAAAACGAAGCCAATCAAGTTGGGGTAGAACTACCTCTCAGACCTTAACTGAACAACATTTCTAACATTGAAATAGGCAAACTTCACTTTATATTCCTTTACTAACTTCCTTACTTAACCCTCTTCGAATAGCTATATTCAATTGACTCTTTTCACTTAACTCTATTTGATTAACCCTTATCAATTAACTCTATTGGACTAACACTATTGGATTAACTCTATTTGACTAACGCTATTGATTTACTCATTTCGCTTAACTCCTTTCGAATAAACTATATTCGATAATTCCTTTTACTTTCTATTCGAATAACTATATTCGATTAACTAATTTGCTTTAACTCTAATCGATTAAACTAACATCGATTAGCTCCTTTGCTTTAACTCTAATCGATTTAATTAACATCGATTAGCTCCTTTTTACTTTAACACTAATCGATTAACTAACATCGATTAACTAACTTTTACTTTAACACTAATCGATTAACTAACATCGATTAACTAACTTTTACTTTATCTCTAATCGATTAACTAACATCGATTAACTAACATCGATTAACTAACTTTTACTTTATCTCTAATCGATTAACTAACATCGATTAACTAACTTTTACTTTAACACTAATCGATTAACTAACATCGATTAGCTCCTTTTGATAAACTATGTTTTCCGTTACAACTATTTCCCTTTTTTAACGTTTACTTACCGTTACAAATATTTCCTATTTATAACTTCTATTTACCGTTACAAATATTTCATATTTATAACTTCTATTTATTTTCTAATTAAATATTCCTTTTCTATTTCTATTTATTTTCTAAATAAATATCCCTTTTCTAAAACCGTGTTCGTTTTATAAATATTTCCTTTTATAAAATCCTATGATTTTATAAAATTCCTTTATTTCAATATACATTGAAATACTTCTTCTTTTTTTTTTTACATCCCAGGGTTTCTTATGATATTTACAATATCGAATAACAATGATCAACATCATTCCAACACCCATAATCCATAACAGATTATATAACACATCATATATCACAATATATGAAAACAGTAAAATAAATGTTGAGGAATCCAGTTGGATTCCTCCAACCTGTTTCCCTGCATCACAGATGTTAAACAATATAGATAACATCACTTTTCAGTTCCATATGATATGTTCTGTTAAACAGAATCAATATAGAAAATTTAACTAACTGACTAGCAGTTCAATCAATTAGTCAACATATAGTCAATCAGCCAATATCTAACAGTTCTAAAAATACAACATGAAATTATAAACTGTTCAGAGTTAGTGAGATTTACTCACAGTGGACTATCATCGTTAATTAACGATGATTGTCATTGATTCAAATCGGACAATTTATTTTGCCATAAATTGTAACGAGCTCGGATTCACTCCCAGTCAGTCTCATTGTGTTGCTCCCATCCATACGATCCCAACGTAACTGACAGTTCAAATTTCTGACACCCTTCAATATCCGGCCCACTAGCCACTTCAAACCCGTGCCCTAGAGAACAGGCCCACATCCAACATGGTTGTCTTCCCGAATACACGAAAAGAAAACTGCTGAAGCTTTTCAACCTAATGTCGTATACTCCACTTCTCCTTCTTCTCAGAACTATCGGATATCGCTCGACCAAAATACTCATAGCCGCATCTATACTTTGCTGATACAGGAAATACATTCAACCCCAACTACCCTGTTCCGATCATCAGATTCCATCGTTGATTCCACCATACTGTTTGCCACAACGTCCTCCACCATTCTCCTTTAAAACATACCCATACTTCCTGTTGCAAAAGTCCACTACCTGTTCTCATACAAATGACCATATTCGAAACTGTTTCTCCCAAGGTTTCGCTTCCCACCCGTTCTTCCTCATTCCTTTGAAGTTCTAGACTTTGAACCGCATGCAAGAGAACCCTACGTCCTCCATTTTCATATTTCACAGGCCCCTATGCTCACGTCCCTCCCTCCTAATCTTTTACTACCCTGTCAAACACCCAAACTGGATTTTAACCAATCCTTGCATATGCATGCTTCACCATTTCCGCTGCCCCACAATTTCCTTCCAAGCCTTCAACTCTTCATGAAGATAAACACATGCGTCAGCTCCACCTCTGTACACTCCACGAACCCGGCGGCCATCCACAGTAAAAGTCACGGCAACAGTTCCTTCGAATCTGGTAGCCTCCGTCGCCGATATCCTCATCCGTAGGCAGCTTCATAGGTTTTTTTTTTGTTTGTTCAATTTGCGTTGAAAATCTCGAATTGTTTACTGGAAAAAGAATGGGACAAACGGTGATTTGCAGATGAAAATAATGAGGCAATTGGTGAAGGATGAAAATGGTTTTACTGTTAGTTGCGTGTTGATATTTATATATAGGCTTGGATTCCTTCTGTTTGGGATTAGGAGGATGTTTTCGCTCCACGTTTTTAGAAAGAAACCAGTGGCTTTAAAGAAAATTGAAGGCGTGGCTTCTGGATTTCAACGTGATTTTTATGGTTGAGGAAAATGGCGTACGTGTCCTCTTTTGATCTAAGAAGGTTGAGATATTTTAGGGAGAATATTATAAAATTTAACCTACCTTGTTCCATAAAATTCCCTTTACGCACAGACTGAAATAAAGATACCGTTGTATTCAGCGATGTGCTAGGATTCCAAAAATATAAAAATACCGGTAGATTAACTCATATTTTGAAACTTCAAAAATGTTGATTTCAGGGTGCGAAATACTTCAAATAAAAAGTCGCATATTTAATTAATTAAAAATTACAATAAAATTCTAAAAATTAAATTATCACTACTTCTCAAAAGAACCTTGTTCAAATTCAAATCCGATAACTAGTTATATCGAATAAACCGTTACGGTCGATAAACGATTCTATAGCGACTACTTTAAAATTTGATTTGGACATATCTGAAAATCTACACGACGAAATCCTGATTTTTCTCTTCCACTAGAAAGATATACTCCACCAGCTCCACATGTTTCTTGTTTCACAGAAATCCGGCTTAAAACGATTCCTGTACATTCAGTTGAAGTTCGAATCGCCAATTTACGAACTGCAGCGCCATTTCGAGCTCGATTTTAATTATATTATAATTATACGTTCAAACTGTCGTTCAAATAATATATTCGTTATTCAAATTCAATTCTAAACTGAATTAAATATCACAGATGTTCCAGTTCACACCATATCGCCATTTCAGCCAATTCTGATTATTTCAGAATTAAATATATTATTTTAATTAAATATTCATCATTATTTAATTCCACGACCATTAGATTCTCTAAACCACCATTTCAATAATTAAATAAATTAATTCTAATACCTCTGCCAATGCGGGTCATTACAGAATCTCAGGGCCTTCTTTTCAGGTGTGTTTACCAAGTCTAAGCCAAATCTCGCCAACTAATTGAACTTGTTGTTGTACTCCTTTAATGATAAATTCCCCTGCTTCAACGCCAAGAACCTCTCCATGTATAATTCTCTTCTGTTCATAAGAGAAATTTCGTCTCGAACTTATGCCTGAAATCCATCCATGTCTCCATTGGACGCTCTCCATTTGTGACCTCCCAACAAAACGAGGATTCGTACTTCATTAACCAAGCAGCTAATTGGACTTTCCTTCCATCTTCTATCTCTAAGATACCAAACAAATCTTCCACCTCCTTAAGCCAATTTCAAGCTTCAACAAACGTTTCTGACCCGTGAAAAGGTTTCCCGCCCATTGCTCGAAAGTCTTTGCATATCTTCGAAAAAGTATCAACACGGGGAGGGGGAGGAGGAGGAGCGGCTGCAGCTGGGGGAGGAGAAATATCTGTTGGGCCTGCGGCGGGGGCCCTAGCCTCTAGATACCTTCTGAACCAGGTTGGTATCGGTATGCCCTCGGGTATCTTGGGTACCCCAGACATGATGAAAAGAAAAAGGAAGAGATTCAAAACGGAGAATCGAAGGAAAGATATATGGCTCTTGGGGTTACGTTTTTAAAACAAACTTTTCTCTTGAAAATACTCTCCTTAAACATATTTTTGAAAGTATTTCTTTATAAAATGCTTTTGAAAAACAGTTTTTCAAAATCTCTTATTTGTTCTGGTAACCTTCAGCTCTGATACTACGTGTAACACCCCACGTCCATTAATGTCACTCTCAAAGAGAATGCATTAACTTTCATGGAGTATTATTGGCGTATAGAACATAATATAACAAGACAGATACATATATTGGTACTTGAAAAATTAAAACAACTTTTATTGCAACGGAGTAATAGTTTGGTTACAACAATAGCAAAACCCAACAATAAAACCAAGTACACTTAATATCCATCTTGACAAATTATTTTCTGAGTACATAAAGTAAAAAATCATAACCCCAACATAAGTAGCCATAAAAGAGATAAGTTGAACTTTACTTTCAGTAATCCAAGCACTTCCAAGAGAGAGAGAGAGGTCCAAATCAAGCTCCACTAGCACTAGTCCCACCCTGAGAACCTGGGGGGAGGAAGAAAAGAGGCGAAAACAAAGTGGGTCAGACATAAAGTCTGGCGAGTCCAATAACTTTAACAATATAATTATTAAAGTAATTAGGATAAGGCATAAACTGGTAAAACAAGGAATGAATGTGAAACAAGTGGCCAAGACAAAACAAACAAGAAGAATAAGACAGTTACTATTCACTACAGGACAGTTACTACACTGCACCATTACTAGTCACCCTAAAAGTTGATCCCGCCTACTGAACATAATAATCATAATGGTAGTTTCGTGTACCCCTGGTTGTCTTCACAGGTGTCGCCTGCCCCTATCTCCACTAGTTATACCCACTACCCCCATGCGATCGATTCCCTAACTCGTAGATACCCGTGCTGGTCCCATTGTGGGGTGTATCACTCCCCGAAGTGGCAACCCGGTACCACTAAAGATGCACGGCTTATATCTACACGATGCAACAACGTCTTATCTACCATCCTGGGCCCACGCACGCACATGACCCCGTTGGACTTGTGTTGCCACCGCTAACCCGTTTTGACCTCTTACAATAAAACCCAATAAACGTGTCCCGTCCTCGATCTAACTCGAGCTCACAAAGATACTTAATGGGTTACTGGTTTGAAAAGGGTCCCCCATGCTTGACACAAGCTTTCCACCTATGCTTGGTTCCCATAAGGATTTCTCACTTAACCCCTTCTTATTCATGTCTTCTTACATGTTTCAATTTGGTTAAGTGTTTCTAATCGTATTTCACATGTCATCCTCTTAACCCCCCTGTCCCAACGCATTTTTATCTTGGTTAAGTGTTACTTAATTCATTATAACCGTAACCTTGTAAGACCTCCCACATTAGACTACCGTTTGCGGTTGCTGCATTTGCCAGGTGGGTCTGGACAGTCTTATACCGCAAACGAGCCTAACCTCGTGTCTTTACAATTGTTACACATTTAATTTATGCCTTCGACCTCTCACATTAGACTACTGTTAGTGGTTGCTGGATTTGCCGGGCGGGTCCCGGCAATCTTATACCACAAACGAGTCTAACCTCGTGTATTAGGCGTTTATTATTACGCATAATTATTTCACCCCAATATGAATAAATTATCCCTATCCAAATTGTCAATAATTTCCAAATTAATCTATGTCCATAATTGTCACCTAAATTATGTCCATACTTTTCAGGTATATAAATTATACCAATTAGTGTCTCAAATTAATTATATGCCTTTAAAGCCATTTTATGCCAATTTACAATTTGTATAATTAACATTTTCCCATTATCCCCACGCCGTTCGTACGTTTAATATGAAATATGTTAGACTCGCAAATAGTCTAACTCATAAAAGAAAAGAAACATCACAACTTGCATAACACATAAAATAGATCTAACTTGCGAATAAGAATTATAACATAAGTTTGCATATCCAATAACTTGCATAGGCAATGTACATATAGAACGTAAATTTTCATAAACTACCATGGATCTAAATATAGATCTAAACATGAAATTGTGAACTTGCATATATGAATATGGTTTTCACCTAAACTTGCATATGTGAATATGGTTTTCACCTAAACTTGCATATGTGAATATAGTTTTCTCCTAAACTTGCATATGTGAATATAGTTTTCACCTAAACTTGCATATGGATTCCTACAAACTTGCATACGAATTTAAACATGTAAACTAATATCATATGTTTTACATATAAACTCGCATATGTATATATACACTTGATTCACATATAAACTGGTGTATAATTCGCATACAGACTTGCATATGATTCACATACAAACTAGCATATGGTTTACATCCCAAACTTGCATATAAACTGATGTCATAAAATGAATCAAGTTAAACATATGTGATTGGGCATATGAAATAGATCTACTAACATAAGTTAACAAAATGTTATATGTTCACCAACAGACGATAACAAAGTTAAGTAACATCACATGATTCAACAGATATGTTCTCATAATCCCAATTATAACTCATCATAATTAATTTACTAATTATTTTGTGAAAGAAATTATACACATAAAGATGGATTAGAGAAGAGAATAATTCGTTCGTCGTTTGTATTAGAATCCTGACTTGCAATTCCTAAGCTTTAAGAAAAGAAGAACTATTCTAGCAGCAGCATGGAGGCCAAGAGATTAATTTAGTTTAGGTTTATAGCTTGAGTCTATGTGTGCTTATATAGAAGTTTAAATTAATATAAGCTGTTAGATTATTATAGCAGCAAATCAGAACCATTCAGACTAGATAGGGTTATCCAGAATTGCCACTTATGCCCTAGTGACTAAGCAACAGGTCAAAAAAGACTCGGCAATAAGTCAGAATCTTCACAGTTCAGATCTACCCAAGGGGGTAGGTCGACACCTAGGTCGACCTGTATAGGGGAGGTCGACCCCCTAGTCGTCTCGGCCTGGGCCGGGAAATATCCTGCCCAGCCCGCTTCTTCGTTTGAATTCGAAATTTGAATTTTAATCTGAACTATTTTTAATTTATTTAAATTTCTGAAACTTCTGAGGGCCATAACTTCCTCATACAAAGTCCGATTTACGAAAACTTTGACTCTATTCCAAGAAAAATTTCAAGACGAACGAAATGGCGTAACCACTTTCCTTTAATTCTCATTTTAACAATTAAATATTCTTTAATTCGTTCTTTTAGTAGTCATAGAAAATTCGGGGTGTTACACCCCACGTCCATTAATGTCACTCACAAAGGGAATGCATTAAGTTTCGTGAAGCGTTATAGGTAAACAGAAGATAAATATTACAAGACAGATATAAAACAAAAGCAGAATTTATGTTTTTATTTCAATCATAAATCATAGCATCATGGTACAAAATACCATAAGTCTGAAAACTACATAAAAGTCATTATAATAATATAAAACATTTTGTTTTGTTCCATCGGAGTATATGAAGAGCATAATTCCCCAAAAAGAGACAAAGTCATAGTAGAGATAAGAAATTGAGTAATACTTCAAAAACTGCTCCACGCAAGATGATAACCAAGTCCTGACTAAGCTTGAGAATTTCAACCTTGTGAACCTAAGGGGGAAAGGAAGAAAGAAGAGGAAAAAAAGGGTTAGACATAAAGTCTGGCGAGTTTAGTAATTTTTAACAAGTAAATAAATAAAAGTAGCATGATAGGCATATAAATTGGAAAAGAGAGAGATTACTACATAAAAGGCAGGTGTGACAAGGTAGACAGGATAGAGTGATACGCTTCTCTAAAGATTCCTCTTCACAATAGTAGTATAACTAAGTATGTAACCGGATTACATACTCCTTAATTGCTTAACAGAAATAGGGTGGTCCCAACAGAAATATAATGGTAGATTTAGGTGTACTTTAATAATGGGTTTTAACCAAAATAGAATTAGCCAGTACCTAAACAGGAATAAAGGGTGTTAGCCCCAACAGAAACATAGGTACTCCATAGAAACAAATAGGACTAGATGTACCCTATTTAATACCCTAGTCGATCGACTCCCTACTCCGTAGATACCTTGAGCTTGCCCCCACAGTAGGGTGTATCATTCCCTAAAGTGGCAACCCTTCATTTCCCGGATGTGCACAACCATATCTACTAATGTCACATCGTCTTATCTTCCCGAGAAGGCGGAGCCATGCACACACATGACCCCGTTGGAATGCGCCGCCAACACCGCCTCCACATTTGGATCTCTTACAATCAGACCAGTAAGTGTGTCCCTTCTCCAACATAGTACAGAGTATGTATTTGGTACCTTGACACGACCCGAACTTCCCCGTGAAGGAAAGCACGGATAGCGTTGAGAACAACACACAAAAGGACGCATACGGAAGAACATTTCATTGTTATTACAACAATTCCATCAGATACAAGAATATACAGAGTATAAATGAATAAATTACATTCGATAAATATCAGAGATTACAATAAATTACATAGCAGCGGAAAAATATACAAAACACAACTGAAAGTGATACACGGATACAGAGCTTTCCGAGCATCGTTCCAGCTGTTAATCAGGACCCTGTGAATATAAATCTGCAAAACCAAAACTACTAGCTGCCCGTGCGGAAAATAGGGGCACCCAGAGTTTAGGTTAAAACAATAAACTCCAGGTCAGTTATGTGACTGGTGTGAGAACTAAAACAGTTATTAATATTGGTTTTAAAGTTAGGTAAATCAAGGGACCACGCCGTATAACACGGAACGGGTTTCCTCCCAAGAATACCAGTGCATAGAACAAACAGCGCAATGCTAAATAAAGAAAAATGAAGCTGTTATAAGACCCAGGTCCCATCACACAATGCAACGCAAGCCGGAGGATAGGGTTTTCCCTTATAACAGCCAAAGCATGCTTGATACGTTTAAAACACATTATTTGATACTATTATAGGTGTATAGTGTCAAAACAATTCAAATCATAAATATCAATCATAGGCGGCATGGGTACCATCTATCATGTCGCCATACTAGTTCTACAATTAAAACCGCAATATCACGTATTGGAAATTGGATTTCCGTCATGAGCCGAGGCAAGGGTGTAACACCCCACTCCCGCTATGATCACTCACTAAGGGAATGCCATAGCATCGGTGGAGTATTTTAGTGAATATAGAACAGAAAAATTACAACAAGACAGATATAAATAGTACTTGAAATTTTAAAACATCATCTCATAACAGCGGAAGTAAAACATGTCTGGTTACATCATAAAACCACAATAAAGGTCAAGTACAATATCCATCAAAATAAAGAAGTACATAATCCCACTCTCATACAATAGCCAAACAAAAGAAAAGATAACTGGATAACTGGAGCTTTACATCTATCCAAGCTCCTAAAGACTGGAACAACAATCCGATCAAGCTCCACTACTGCTAGGATCCACCGTAGGACCTGAGGGTTGGGAAAAAGATAAAAACAACAGGGTCAGACATAAGTCTGAGCGAGTCCTATAACTTTAACAATACAATCGTTAAAGTAACCAGAGAAGACATAAACTGATATACGGTAACATATAGGGATGAATGGCTACCCTAAGCAGTCAACTAAACGAAGATAAAGGATAAAGACGCATCTACCCTCCCTAAGGTAAATTACTAAACTGCACCACACCAGTCGTTCCTAACTTAAAGGTTGATCCCACCCAAGGACTTATAAAATTTACTAATTAGTACCTGCGTACCCCTAGGTGACCAAGTAGGCGCCACGGGGCCCTACAATCCACTAGGTGTACACACTACTTCCCATTCGATCGGCTCCCTAACGTAGATACCCGTGCTGGCCCCACCGTGGGATGTATCATTCCCCAATGTGGCAACCTGATGAAACTAAAGGTGCACGGCTTATATCTACTCGATGCAACAACGGCTTACCTACCAGCCCGGGCCCACTCACGCATATGAAGCCCGTTGGACTTGCGTTGCCACCGCTAACCCGTTTGCCTCTTACAGTCAAGCCCAGTATGCGTGTCCCGTCCTCGACATGGGTCGAGCCCACAAAGATACGTATGGGTTACTGGTTGAAATGGGCCTCCACAAGCTACCCACCTAAGCTTGTCCCTTTTTCTAGTATATCCCACTTAACCCTTTAATCATGTTTTAATTACATGTTCTATTTTGGTTAAGTATTCTAATCGTATTTTCTATTGCCACCCAAGGCAACCACTAGATTTTCTCATGCCACCCGAGGCACCCACTTAACCCCTCATGTCCCTCTACATGCTAATGTGGTTAAGTGTTTCTTAATTAATTAATTAAGAACGTAACCTTTGTAAAGACCTCTCACATTAGACTGTCTTTTATGACCGCTGGTTAAGCCGGTTGGGTCCGGGCAGCCTTATGTCATAACAGAGTCTAACCTCGTGTCTTTACATTAATTACGTATTTAGTTTGTGCCTAAGACCTCTCACATTGGGCTAACATTTGTAGCAACTGGTTAAGCCGGTTGGGTCCGGGCAGTTTTACGCTACAACTGAGTCCAACCTCGTGTCTTAGTCAATTAATTACACCTAATTAATCACCCTCATAATTTTATATTAATTATCCCTAATTAATCAAGTTTTCTTAACATGGGTAGACCTAACTTAATAGGTAAATTCCCATGGGGTAGACCTAACTCAATAGGTAAATTCCCAACACATAGTATGGGTACACCTAACCAAATAGGCAAATTCCCATACTATGTTTATTTATTTTGTGTTATGCATAATTATATTAATTTCACACAATCTTATTAACTTATGCATTTAATTACCCCATCGTTCCCACGTAATTTCGTTCATGATATAACACATATAAAAGGTGTCAACTTGCATATGAATGAACATGTTTCAAAGGTGCCATCTTGCATATTAACAAACACATAACTTGCATATGAACTTGCATAACATGTCACATAACTTGCATATAATATGTCACATAACTTACATATTCATTTTGCATAACAAACTTGCATATTAGCTTATAGACTTGCATAATGTGTCATCATGAACTTGCATATTAATAAACATGTAACTTGCATATTTACATACATGTAACTCGCATATTAACAAACATGTAACTTGCATATAAAGAAACATGTAACTTGCATATTTACATACATGTAACTTGCATATTAACAAATATGTAACTTGCATATTAACAAACATGTAACTTGCATATTTACATACATGTAACTTGCATATTAACAAACATGTAACTTGCATATTAACAAACATGTAACTTGCATAGCATATTACCATGAACTTGCATAACATGCATATGATTACATAGCCCACAACTTGCATATTTAGCATCATGCAAACATAACATACATCATATTAAACTTGCATAAGCTTACATACTCAACATGCATAAACATAAGATTAATGCTAACATCATATCATATGATTCAAAGCTCATTAACCCACATACAAAACCATAAATCTCATCACATCTCATCTAATTAGTTTACCAAAAGATCATCAAAGTGATAGAAACTCACAACTAGCAACTTTGAACACCAAATGAAGAAGATTAAGATGCTAAGAAGGGATTAGAAGTTGATTAGAGAGTGATTAGTATGCAACCCTCTTCATAAAATTAGTGGAGGCCATGAGAGCTAGCATTTTGCCATAGTTTAGTCACTAGGTTTAATTATGAATGAATTAGGGTAGGTTAGGGTCTTATTTATAGATTAGGCAAGTGTTTTAGGCCATAGGATTAACCCTAGATTCAATCCAAGCCATCAAAGCATGTCTTGGGGAAGAAGTCAAGTGTAGGAACCATCTAGGGCCTTTAGATTAAAGATGGACCATGAGAACCATTCAAATGCAAAATCTGCACTTGAGCGAATCGGCCCACGGGTTGACAGCCAAACACCCTGGATTAACCCCTAGTCGACCCAGCGGGCTCGGGTCGACTTCAAAAATCGGCCGGTTCGGTTATTCCCCTCTCCCAATTCGCTGTTTTGAGCATTTTTGCATATTTATTTATTAAATTTTCAATTATATATATATATATATATATATATATATCAATATATATATATATATATATCTACACAACCCATTTCACTTAATTAAGTATACTTTAATTTGGGAATTTTCGTGAAACTTCGCGAGGCCATATCTTGGTCATACGGACTCCGATTTTCGAAAACTCGGACTCTATTTCGCGTATTTTTCCGAGACGAACGCAATGGCATAGCCCGTTTCCCTTGATTCCCATTTTAGAATTAAATTCTGCCTCGATTTATGTTATTACAGGTTATTGAAAATACGGGTTGTTACATTCTCCCCTCCTTAAAGGATTTCGTCCCCGAAATCTTCAAGTTAGGAAGAACGTATCCTACCATCCAATCATCCATCTACTCAAAGCATCATCCACGAGCAATCATTTTCCTTACAAGATTCTAAATGCTGGATGGATATATGCAAAAGTGTGTGTATATGTACTTACCTAATGCAAAAATCAGGCGGTTACTGATACAGTAAACCTCCTTAATGCAAACCATGATAGTGCCATGCATCCAATATGTATGCGAAACCCTATTGACACATACAAATTTCTACATGCGTGCACAACCATACACAAAAATGCATCATCCATATGATAACACAGCCATGATACATCCATCAATCTAACTACCACATCCATTTATGCAATATGCAACATGAAGTGACTGAGCCGATCTAGTGCCTAATGTGTGTGTATATGCATCCACGAGCAACCACTAGCAAACAATTGCATCCATATGCATCCATCAACCATAACATGTTTCAAACACATGTTTCAACCATAGGTTTTACCCTATCTAAAGGTCATAGGTATTAGCGAGAGGATATACTAAAGATAAGATAAGTACTAGACAAGCAATAAAGGAGAAGTTAAAAGACATACTCTCAAAAAGAAATGGATACAAAGAACGCATCTTTGCTTCCGTCTCCCAAGTAGCATTGCTTTCGTCATCTCCCCATTGCACTTTAACTAGCTGAACTTCTCTGTTCCTCAACTTCCTAGTTTCTGACCCAAGGATGCGAGTAGGAGCTCGTCGAATCGTCGCATCACGCTCTACCTCTACATCTCTAAGCAAGCTCGGCTCTACCACCTCCGCGGTCTCATGTAAGCACTTCCTCAAATGTGATACATGGAATACATCATGAACACCACTAAGTCTGTCGGGCAACTCCACCCTATATGCCATCCGTCCAATCCTTTCCTTAATAGGAAACGGCCCAACAAATCTCGGTGCTAACTTCCCTACGGACCCAAAGCGAACAACATTTCTCAATGGAGATACTTTGACAAAAACCATGTCCCCAACCTCAAACTCAAGATCCGTCCTTCTCCGATCCGCATAAGATTTCTGTCTATCTTGCGCTGCTTTCATCCTTTTTCGAATTAAATCAATCTTCTCTGAAGTCTCTCTAACCATATCCGGCCCAAGCAAGATCCTATCCGTAGATTCCCACCAACATGTAGGAGATCGACAAGGCCTTCCATAAAGAGCTTCGAAAGGAGCCATACCAATACTGGACTGAAAGCTGTTATTATATGCGAACTCCACCAAAGGAAGATGTTCTTCCCATGTACCTCCAAAATCCAAGATACAAAGCCTCAAAAGATCTTCTAAGATACGGTTCACCCTCTCGGTCTGACCGTCCGTCTGAGGATGATATGCGGTGCTCAAACACAACTGAGTCCCTACCGCCTCTTGCAAACTTCTCCAAAACTCACTAGTGAAAATAGGATCTCGATCACTCACAATGCTGGATGGTACGCCATGCAATCTAACAATCTCTCTAACATAGACTGAAGCAAGCCATGGAGCGGTCCTCTTACTCTTTACGGGTATAAAATGGGCACTCTTTGTAAGTCTGTCTACCACAACCCAAATTCCCGTATTGCCCTTCCTCGATCTCAGTAACCCGTCGATGAAATCCATCGAGACACTATCCCACTTCCACTGTGGAACTTCCAATGGGTGTAGCAACCCACCGGGTTTCCTTTGCTCCATTTTAACTTGTTGGCACACTAAGCATCTAGCCACATACTCGGCCACATCTTTCTTCATACCGGCCCAAAAGAAAACTCTCTTCATGTCTTGGTACATTTTGTCTCCACCGGGATGAATAGTCATTCTTGAACGATGTGCATCATCCAAAATAGCCTTCTTCAAACCCTCATCTTGCGGTACACAAAGTCTACCGTCTCTATGCAACCATCCCTTATCATCTATGGTGTATCTACCCAAATGGCTGGGCGACTCCCCTCTTATAAGCTTCTCTACCAACACAACCAACTGTGGGTCGTCTCGCTGAGCCTCGCCAATCCGTCTCAAAAGAGTAGGTCTAACCTCCAAGGATGCCAACAAACCAGGTACAAAATCAACAGAAGGTCTGAAGTCAAACAAAGAAAGAAACTCCAAGCTTCGTCGTTCCACGAACAATGGACTCAAAGATAGCCTTTTTCTACTTAAGGCGTCTGCCACCACGTTACCCTTACCAGGGGTATACGCTATCTCGAAATCATAGGATGCTAAGAACTCCATCCACCTTTGCTGTCTTAAGTTTAAATCCTTCTGAGAGAATAAGTACTTCAATGATTTATGGTCGGTGAACAACTCGAATCTCTCACCAAGAAGATAATGGCGCCAAGACTTAAGTGCGAAAACAATCGCGGCCAACTCTAGATCATGGGTAGGGTAATTCTTCTCATGCACTCTCAATTGTCTCCCTCCATAGGCTATTACCCTTCCCTCCTGCATCAAGACTGCGCCTAATCCTGTTCCACAAGCATCGGTATAAACAACAAACGGCTTACTCCCATCTGGAAGCACTAAAACTGGAGCGGTGGTCAAAGCTCTCTTTAACCGTCGGAAAGCATCATCACAATCTACATCCCATGAGAAAACCAGATTCTTCTTCGTCAAGCGGGTTAATGGGGCTGATATCTTCGCGAAGTCTTTGATGAACTTCCTATAATATCCTGCCAACCCCAAGAAACTTCTTACCTCGGTAGCATTTCTAGGAACTTTCCAATCCTGGATAGATACTATCTTTGCGGGATCCACAGCTATCCCTTCCTTAGAGACCACATGCCCTAAGAATCGCACTTCTCTTCTCCAAAAATGGCATTTAGAGAATTTAGCTTTAAGACTATGCGCTCGAAGAGTCTCCAATACTTCCTTGAGATGTAAGGCATGCTCTTCTTCATTCTTGGAAAAGACCAAGATGTCATCCACAAAAACTACTACAAACTTATTCAGATACTCTCTGAACACTCTACTCATGAGATCAACAAAGTATGCGGGGGCGTTTGTCAACCCAAATGGCATCACTAGCCACTCATAAAAACCATCCGGAGTCCGGAAAGCAGTCTTCTCTATACTGTCCTCCGCCACTCTTAACTGATGAAACCCTGTAGCTAAGTCCATCTGCGAAAATACTGACGCGCCAACCAACTGATCAAAGAGATCATCTATCCTCGGTAATGGGTGTCTATTCTTCTTCGTGAGCTTATTAAGTTCCCTATAATCCACACAAAGTCTGAGGGACCCATCCGCCTTCGTGGCAAACACTACTGGAGCTCCCCACTCCGATATACTTCGCCTTATGAACCCCTTCTCAAGCAACTCCCCTACTTGCTTATGAAGTTCTCTTCTCTCACGAGGAGCCATGTGGCGTACTGGCAAAGACACTGGTTTGGCATTATCCACCAAATAAATTCGGAAATCTATCTCCCGCTTCGGAGGCAAACCCTTTACTTCTTCAAACACATCCGGATATTCCCGGACTACTCTGACAGAACACAAACTTTCGACCGAAGCATCGAGCGATTCAAGATAACTTAGCAAAACAGATTCCATGGGATTGCAAGAGATCTCGAGAGTGTTACCCAAGCGGGTCATGAGCCTGACAACTCTCCTTTCGCAATCAAGAACGGCACCATTACTGGATAACCAGTCCATGCCCAAGATCAACCCATAGCCCGTGAAGCCCAATACAAAAGCATCACATCTAAACTCAACGCTAAGTATAGAAATCTTCAAACCCAAACATATCATAGACAGATATATGGAGCCCCCAATTGGGTTTGAGACAACCAAGGGATCATCAACTAGACTGGTGTCTAAGTGCAGTGACTCAACTAACGATGATGAGATAAAAGAATGCGATGCGCCAGAGTCAAACAAAGTACGAACTGGATGATCAAACAGAAAAACCAGACTTTCAACGGAAATAGTTCTACCTCTCTGCTGAATCGGTGGAACTGAGAGAACCTGAACTTGCCCCCCTGACTGAGGTGGTGCTACAAGAGCTTGCACCTGGCCTCCTGAGGTAGACCCCGTCTTCTGCCCCTTCTTTGGGTAGTTTTTCACAAGATGCCCTGCTTCACCACAATGAAAGCAACCGGTCTTCTTCTTTTTGCGACAATCCTTACTGAGGTGTCCTGGTGTTCCACAATTGAAGCACTTCTTCTTCGTCTTCTTTTTGTCACCATTGCCTTTTCCGCCCTTGCCTTGTTGTTGCTGTTGCGGTTTCTTCTGATCCCCCTTTTTCTCTGGTGCCTTAGAATTCTTATCATCCTCATGCATAAGTGCCATGTAGACAAGCTTCTCAAAAGTGGCCCCCATAGGAATGTGAGTCATAGCTATTCCTTGCAATGGTTCGTTCAAGCCTCTAACGAACCTCAAAGCCTTCTTCTCCGGTGTATTCACCAACTCTATGCCAAACCTTGCTAATTGATTGAATTTGTTGACATATTCTTTCACCGTGAGATTCCCTTGCTTCAAATTCAAGAACTTCTCCATAAACAGATTCTCTTCCGCCCTTGAGAGAAACTTAGCCCCAAACCTTTGCTTAAAATCTGCCCAAGAGTCAACAGGGCGTTCTCCATTAGTGACCTCCCACCAGAATGAGGCCTCTCCCTTCATTAACCAAGCCGCCAACTTGACTTTCTTTCCCTCTTCCACTTCAAAGATATCTAGCAACTCTTCCACTTCCTTAAGCCAATCTCTAGCCTCTACGAAAGTCTCTGAACCAAGAAAAGGTTTTCCTCCTATAGCCTTGAACTCCTTGCAAACCTTAGCAAAATTATCCACTCTAGGCTGAGGAGGAGGAGCGGTTGTCTCTGGTGTAGTAGCATTGGCCGGACCCGCAGCCGCGGCCCTAGCCTCTTGCAACCTCCTATACCATAGTGGTATAACTAAACCCTCCGGGATGTTAAGATCTTCAGCCATCCTGAAACGAAAGAGGAAAGATTCAAAAAGGAGATTCCGAAAGATAAAGATATGGCTATTGGGGATTATGCTTTTCTTTTTCAAAAACTTTTTCTCTTAGAAGACATGCTTTTAAAAATACTTTCTTCGAAAATACTCTTAGAAAGTAGTTTTTCTCAAAAAATTTATCTGTTCTGGTAACCTTAAGCTCTGATACCACGTGTAACACCCCACTCCCGCTATGATCACTCACTAAGGGAATGCCATAGCATCGGTGGAGTATTTTAGTGAATATAGAACAGAAAAATTACAACAAGACAGATATAAATAGTACTTGAAATTTTAAAACATCATCTCATAACAGCGGAAGTAAAACATGTCTGGTTACATCATAAAACCACAATAAAGGTCAAGTACAATATCCATCAAAATAAAGAAGTACATAATCCCACTCTCATACAATAGCCAAACAAAAGAAAAGATAACTGGATAACTGGAGCTTTACATCTATCCAAGCTCCTAAAGACTGGAACAACAATCCGATCAAGCTCCACTACTGCTAGGATCCACCGTAGGACCTGAGGGTTGGGAAAAAGATAAAAACAACAGGGTCAGACATAAGTCTGAGCGAGTCCTATAACTTTAACAATACAATCGTTAAAGTAACCAGAGAAGACATAAACTGATATACGGTAACATATAGGGATGAATGGCTACCCTAAGCAGTCAACTAAACGAAGATAAAGGATAAAGACGCATCTACCCTCCCTAAGGTAAATTACTAAACTGCACCACACCAGTCGTTCCTAACTTAAAGGTTGATCCCACCCAAGGACTTATAAAATTTACTAATTAGTACCTGCGTACCCCTAGGTGACCAAGTAGGCGCCACGGGGCCCTACAATCCACTAGGTGTACACACTACTTCCCATTCGATCGGCTCCCTAACGTAGATACCCGTGCTGGCCCCACCGTGGGATGTATCATTCCCCAATGTGGCAACCTGATGAAACTAAAGGTGCACGGCTTATATCTACTCGATGCAACAACGGCTTACCTACCAGCCCGGGCCCACTCACGCATATGAAGCCCGTTGGACTTGCGTTGCCACCGCTAACCCGTTTGCCTCTTACAGTCAAGCCCAGTATGCGTGTCCCGTCCTCGACATGGGTCGAGCCCACAAAGATACGTATGGGTTACTGGTTGAAATGGGCCTCCACAAGCTACCCACCTAAGCTTGTCCCTTTTTCTAGTATATCCCACTTAACCCTTTAATCATGTTTTAATTACATGTTCTATTTTGGTTAAGTATTCTAATCGTATTTTCTATTGCCACCCAAGGCAACCACTAGATTTTCTCATGCCACCCGAGGCACCCACTTAACCCCTCATGTCCCTCTACATGCTAATGTGGTTAAGTGTTTCTTAATTAATTAATTAAGAACGTAACCTTTGTAAAGACCTCTCACATTAGACTGTCTTTTATGACCGCTGGTTAAGCCGGTTGGGTCCGGGCAGCCTTATGTCATAACAGAGTCTAACCTCGTGTCTTTACATTAATTACGTATTTAGTTTGTGCCTAAGACCTCTCACATTGGGCTAACATTTGTAGCAACTGGTTAAGCCGGTTGGGTCCGGGCAGTTTTACGCTACAACTGAGTCCAACCTCGTGTCTTAGTCAATTAATTACACCTAATTAATCACCCTCATAATTTTATATTAATTATCCCTAATTAATCAAGTTTTCTTAACATGGGTAGACCTAACTTAATAGGTAAATTCCCATGGGGTAGACCTAACTCAATAGGTAAATTCCCAACACATAGTATGGGTACACCTAACCAAATAGGCAAATTCCCATACTATGTTTATTTATTTTGTGTTATGCATAATTATATTAATTTCACACAATCTTATTAACTTATGCATTTAATTACCCCATCGTTCCCACGTAATTTCGTTCATGATATAACACATATAAAAGGTGTCAACTTGCATATGAATGAACATGTTTCAAAGGTGCCATCTTGCATATTAACAAACACATAACTTGCATATGAACTTGCATAACATGTCACATAACTTGCATATAATATGTCACATAACTTACATATTCATTTTGCATAACAAACTTGCATATTAGCTTATAGACTTGCATAATGTGTCATCATGAACTTGCATATTAATAAACATGTAACTTGCATATTTACATACATGTAACTCGCATATTAACAAACATGTAACTTGCATATAAAGAAACATGTAACTTGCATATTTACATACATGTAACTTGCATATTAACAAACATGTAACTTGCATATTAACAAACATGTAACTTGCATATTTACATACATGTAACTTGCATATTAACAAACATGTAACTTGCATATTAACAAACATGTAACTTGCATAGCATATTACCATGAACTTGCATAACATGCATATGATTACATAGCCCACAACTTGCATATTTAGCATCATGCAAACATAACATACATCATATTAAACTTGCATAAGCTTACATACTCAACATGCATAAACATAAGATTAATGCTAACATCATATCATATGATTCAAAGCTCATTAACCCACATACAAAACCATAAATCTCATCACATCTCATCTAATTAGTTTACCAAAAGATCATCAAAGTGATAGAAACTCACAACTAGCAACTTTGAACACCAAATGAAGAAGATTAAGATGCTAAGAAGGGATTAGAAGTTGATTAGAGAGTGATTAGTATGCAACCCTCTTCATAAAATTAGTGGAGGCCATGAGAGCTAGCATTTTGCCATAGTTTAGTCACTAGGTTTAATTATGAATGAATTAGGGTAGGTTAGGGTCTTATTTATAGATTAGGCAAGTGTTTTAGGCCATAGGATTAACCCTAGATTCAATCCAAGCCATCAAAGCATGTCTTGGGGAAGAAGTCAAGTGTAGGAACCATCTAGGGCCTTTAGATTAAAGATGGACCATGAGAACCATTCAAATGCAAAATCTGCACTTGAGCGAATCGGCCCACGGGTTGACAGCCAAACACCCTGGATTAACCCCTAGTCGACCCAGCGGGCTCGGGTCGACTTCAAAAATCGGCCGGTTCGGTTATTCCCCTCTCCCAATTCGCTGTTTTGAGCATTTTTGCATATTTATTTATTAAATTTTCAATTATATATATATATATATATCAATATATATATATATATATCTACACAACCCATTTCACTTAATTAAGTATACTTTAATTTGGGAATTTTCGTGAAACTTCGCGAGGCCATATCTTGGTCATACGGACTCCGATTTTCGAAAACTCGGACTCTATTTCGCGTATTTTTCCGAGACGAACGCAATGGCATAGCCCGTTTCCCTTGATTCCCATTTTAGAATTAAATTCTGCCTCGATTTATGTTATTACAGGTTATTGAAAATACGGGTTGTTACAAAGGGGCAAGCTCCTCTCCGCGTTCGAGACACTCTAGCAAGTGCCTCAGGACCCCACTATGATCCTTTGGAACCTCCAAGGCCGGTCCTCTCTTACTTTTGAGGATTAGTTATTCCTGAACACACGTTTCCCGGTCCTTACAGACCTATATCCGAGGCGCCTCATATCCAACAACCACACAGGTGAAAAGTATATAAATGTCAGGGCTGGTAGGTCACTGACACCACCCTAGCTAGAAAGAAACGTCGTGCACTCCTTGGGTCCGTATCCCGTTTTTGACTCATACCGAGGTGTGAGGCTCGCGAATCCACGTTATACACAAAGCTACGCCACACAGGCCGTGCTTTGATCATCAACCACAAGACTTTGCTTTTCAACAGAAGCCTTGATCAATTGCCACTTACGCATGCCACACTGGCAATTCACTCCATGCGACTGATGTCCATCAATATACAACCTCTGAGCTCGTACGTCTCAGAGAAGGGCGTTAAGCAAGAGA
The DNA here is from genome assembly GCA_030737875.1 of Allium sativum. NCBI lineage: Eukaryota > Viridiplantae > Streptophyta > Magnoliopsida > Asparagales > Amaryllidaceae > Allium > Allium sativum. The sequence continues at coordinate 667,743,399 of CM060909.1, read as the reverse complement.
ATAAATTCTCCGCCGCCAAACAGATGTATATTTAATAGAGATCAATCAACACAGAATAAAATCCAATGTCAGACACACAATCCATTTACAAGTTCGTTCTGGGTCTGAACGAAACTGGAGGCACTTTCCTCGCATATCCATCCATCTCCAAGTACGTCTGGACGATCACCAACTGATTCCCTCATCCTGGGTGTACAGCCCAATCAAGATCATTAGTAATCACCCAAACGATGTGAAGACTTCCGGTCTTCAACCACCGTCTTCATCTTCGACATCTCGTCGAATCGATTATTCAGAATGGGTATAAACCCGGCCTTTCTGAATAATCCACGTATATAATAAACGAATGTTACACAAACACAACAAACGCCTCATTCCAATTCAGAATATCCTTTTATTCACAAAATCACATTCTTAGGGAAAGGTTCCCATTAATTTTATCAAAGATAAATTCTTCTAAATTTATTCTTTAATCTTCCTTTGGATATCATCTCAAACTAGTCGGGATTAACGAACCACACCGAAGTAATTATTTAGTTTATTTCCCAATCCCAACCTATATATCCCATGGAGCAAAACTGGTGATACTCCATATCTAACACCACGGTGTTATCGGTAAAATTAATTACCATTTCACGCTCAAATCTAGTTAAAGATTTAACTATCGCTTTGGATCAAAACTGGTGATACTCCACTCTCGATCACTTTTCAAATTCAATAATCAAAATTATCAATTCACATTTCAATCTAATTAAAGATTCATTAAAACTCCACTTAGTTTTAATCTTCTCAAAAATCAATATTATGTCTTTAACTGGGTTAAAGAACCAATGTCTTCTAAAACACGATTCACGACAAACCCAAATCACATTTGATATTGAATACAAGACTCTGAATAGAAAATATATCGGCTTATATTCAATATCAAATTCTGAAACCAACATATATCGTATTGGCAATAACGATATAAAATATATCTTTCAAATTCCCATAACAATATCTGTATAGTCACGAAATCCAACATCGAAATATCCCGAAGATAATTTCGATTCAACTCCAGTCCAATCCACGTATTGGGAATATTGATTATTTTTATAATCACTTTCAAATTCAATTTATTTATTTTAAAAATAAATTGATTTTAATTCTAGTTCAAAACTAGTTCATTTCGATAAAAATCTATTTTTATCATTTCAAATGTGGAGTTCTTCAGCTCAATTTTTCCCAAATCGTTTCTTATGATTTTACACAAATTATAGATATTTTTAATAATTTTATCAAGGCCCGTACAGTCGATTTCCATCAACGGCCATCGAACTGCACTTACAGCGACCTTTTTCGAATTAGATTTGGACATAATTCCAAATCCAACCGTTAGATTTCAAATTTCTAATATTCATTGGAAAGCTCTTTTCGATACGAACCCAACGGTTCCGGTTTTAGGAGAATCCGACGGTCAGATCTCCCGCAATGCTCGTTTGAAATAAATGGTCGAAATTCACGAACTGCCGCGGCGCGGCGCGTTCTATTCAGGCCATTATATTATATATATATAATATATATTTCGTCGATTTCTATTTAAAACGAATTTTATAAATCGTTTTAAATTCGTTTCTAAAACAATTCAACTTCTATATTCAATTCAAATCAAAATTGAATTCTTCTTTATAAATTCGTTTTAAAATTCATTTCTATTCAATTCAAATTTTAATTCAATTTGAATTCATTTCAATTCACTTTTAATTCAATTTGAATTCGTTTTCAATTCAATTCATGTCGAAATCGTTTTCAATTCATTTCATTTCGAAATCGTTTTCAATTCAATTCATGTCGAAATCGTTTTCAATTCAATTCATTTTAAATTTCAATTTCAAAATATTTAATTTCGAAATCACTTTTCAATATTCATTATACAACGAATAAAATCGATATAAATATCGTTCACGTCAAAATGGCGCAAGACTAATCAACACGGCTTTATATTTTTCACAACTTCTTTATTTTATTCAACAAATGAATATTTATCCCATTCAACACATGAATCTATATTTTTTTTCAACACATGAGTACTGTCGACACATCACTATTTTTGTTATGTAAAATATTTTATAAAACTATGGTATCTATCATTTGATTTTAATTAGACTCCACCGTAAAGTAGATTCTAATCGTAAATATGATAAAGATGTAATTTTTTATTATTTAAAATATTTCACTCAACACATGAACCTCGTCAACACATGACTATTTTTATATTCAACACATGAATTTTCTTTTATAATATTCATTATTTTCCCGATTGGATTATATGGATTCCATACAACACATGTATATAATAGCATTGAAAAATAATCAACCATCAACCAAAGTGCACTACACAACTGCATAAGCATCAAATATAAATAATCGACGCTTACACAGTCTGTCGACCAATTGATCGACAATAATTAAATAATTGGGATTAGTGTACACCAAATATCATCCCAACACCCGTGTGGGGTTTCAAACAATCAAACACAGATTTTATTTGTGCAGTTGGGCGACGTGTAAAAATTTATCGACCCAATCGATATCAGTCAAATCAGTGTATATAAACAAATCGGCCGATTTGTTTATAAATATTCATTTATCCATTTTCACGTTAAAAATTATATTTTTAACGATAAAACATTTTATTTTAACACCTGAATTTCTATTCAGTTCATTTATTCAATAAAATGATATTTTTATTTTTCTAACATATTTTAGAAAATTTCGGCGGCATAACGGCACGATACTAGAAACGGGACGAGGCCTAGCCTTATCCCCGGTCTAGTGAAGGCCCACGCCATTCACACATCAATCAAATCAATTTCAATTCACCAAACAATTTCCATTCAATCAAACATTCTAACTAACTACTCAACCAAACAATTTAACAAACAAGCCATCCATGGTCTGTGGATGACGGGTGTCGGGTGCTACTAAGCACCGTCTACATCCTAGTACATAAATATAACTAGAAAAAGAAATTGAAAGGTGAGAAGTTCTCACCAATAGCTATCCAAGCTCCACGGCACTTCATTGATAGAAATCTTCATCGCTATCGCATCATCGTCATCTTCGTTGCCCGTAGCCACTACATATATAAAAATCACACATTTTTATATTTGATGTCTTTAAAATAAAAATCACATTTTTATTTATTCACTTTCAATTTAAAAATCATATTTTTACATCTTCTAAATAGTAAAGATTATATTTTTAATACTCTAAAAATATAAAAATCATATTTTTATTACTCAACTTCTTATAAGGAAAATCATCTTTTTACTTCACTTTTCAATATAGAAAAATCGAATTTTTTACTTTGCTATTCAGATAAAATTTATATTTTCATCACGCTATTTTCCATATAAGGATTTTTCCTTTTCTATAATGTAAAAATTATATTTTTCTCAAAGTAAAAATCATATTTTTATTTCACTACTTTTCTCAAAATATCGTCTTTCCTATTTTTAAAAATCATGTCTTTTGCCTTTTTACATATAAAGATCTTTACAGTTTTAAAAATAAATAAAAAATCAGTTTTAAAAATAAATCTTTACTGTTTTAAAAATAAATAAAAAAATCAGTTTTAAAAATAAATCTTTACAGTTTTAAAAATAAATCTTTACAGTTTTAAAAATAAATCTTTACAGTTTTAAACCCATTGAAAATTAGAATTTCAGAATTGAAAAATAAAAATAAAATAAAGTAAAGTAAAAAAAAAAAACTTACTGCATCGAAGAAAAGGGGGGGGAGTATCGTGGCAGTCATCGCTGGAAGGGGATGAGGGTGCGGTTGCTGATGGCGTCGCAGGCGAGGGAGTGGCTCAACGAAGAGGGGGTGGGGTTTGCTGTCGATTGAAGAGGAGAGGGGGAAGGAGGAGGGGCAGCGCGGTGGGTTCTGGCGATGGGCGGTGGCATTCGATTCAAAAAGGGGGGGGTCTCGCGGTGGCTCTGGCGCCTGGAGGGGCTCTTCGAGGCGGCGGCGGTGGTCTCAAGGAGGGCGACGGTGGACCAAGCAGGCGGACGGCAAGGGTTCCCCCCCCCCTCCGTCGATCGCCCTTTTTTTTTTCTTTAATTCGATCTGAAAAGATAGAGGGGGGGCCAGCGGGTTAAAAGGGGGAGATTTAAATTTTTTTATTAATTTAATTATTTAATTATTTTATTTTAATTCAAAAAGTCAACTTTTTCAAACGACCTCTAAACGAGGTCCACCGCCTGTCGCCCATAGCGTTTCACCCCCATTTCGAACACAATGGGATATGTATCGTAAGCTGATTCGGCTGTTACAATCAGTTTTCGTTAAATTTACATTTAAATCACTATATTGAATTTTAAACGTACATTTCAAATTACTGGGGTCACATACTAACTAGAAAAATTCCAGAAAAATATTTTCTAGCTTCGTATTGACGATACGGTCCTAGCAAAACTAGTTTCGTCGAATTCCGAGACCGTTGGAAAAATGGCCAATTTCCAGTCGATTAAAATCAACTGAAATTGGTCAAACGCGTTTTCCTTTGCCACGCTCACATACTGATTCAGAAAATTATGAAATTTGGAACCTAGCAATAACTTGACATCACGGACCCAACAAAAGTGGTTTCGTCGAAATCCGAGGTCATTTGCAAAATGTCCATTTTTAAGGGCCTGAATTCCATAGCGACTATTCAGAATTTTCAACTGGACAAAACTTTTGATTCCCGCTATGAAATTTCGATTGGTCGGATTCGTTGGAAAGATATCATCAATTAGATCCTAATGTTTTTGGTTTCAATAAAATCCGGATTGTTTTGCACCCGATACATTCAATTGAAGTTTGAAATCGAATTATCGAACTACCGCGCCATTTTCAATTCTATTTATAATTATATATAATTATATATATATTCTAACGACGACGCGTATAAATATATACGTTCGAATTATATTCAAAATAAATTTTCTCGTCGATATTATTTAAAATAATCTATTTTAAATATTCAAAATTCGCTAAAATTGCCAAAATAAAAATTACAAACTGGCCCAGATTTTCGGGTTATTACAATCTCCCCCACTTAAAACTTTTCGTCCCCGAAAAGGAACAAAGTCGAAAGTTGTTTGATTATTCAACACTATGTTCGATCTGGCCTCCATTCTCCAACTTTTCAGTTTCGGAGAATTTTCAAATTTTCAAAAATTTGGCTAACACCCTAAATTTTCGAAAAATTTCGCCATAACCTCCCCTGCACCGGGAGCATCGGGGAATTTCAAATAGCTTCCCCGGTCCTTCAGATCTCAAAAAGAAAAAGAAAAAGCCAAGCGGCTAGCCAATAGGCTCACAAAATCATCATCACCCAAACAAAACAGGAAATTATGTAGTAAACATGTACCTATTTGTTGGGCAAACAAATTTTATTCTTCGGCTCTAGCCTCCTTGCTATGACCTGTTCAATGTAAGTATATATATATGCAAGCAAATGCGACCGATTTTCAATATAGTTCAATATTCGATACAATTAGGCTAAATGGTTCAAAATTAGCAAACAAATAAACAAACAACTCAAACATCAATCAATTAGTGAATTAGAGTTTCAAATTCATAATTTGATATATATACAAAAATCATGTTTTTGATGCCAATTCACAACAATGTGTTCTAGCTATATTAGTTTTGGCTCTCACACCAGTCTAATGGAAATATATAGAAATCACACCTTCGAAACTCAAATATGAATACTGATGATGATGCACCATCATCAGAATCATCCCCGGATATCTAGAATGTGATTCTATATCTACCCAGTATATTAAAACTTCGAATATACGTTCATGACGCGTATACGCGAAATCTATATATACTCGATTGTCCAAATTCAAAATAAATAAATATTCAAATACGTATAAAACGATTCAAATTTCAAAACAAAATTGTTTTCATTTGAAAATTATACTCTTCACACTCGTTCTAGGATACTACTGATCCTATCTCTAACGAGTCATTCTAATTGGATATTACTAATCCAATATCTGATGTATTCTTTCGTATGGTTCTAATGTGTCTTGTTCTCGAGCTCTGTAAACCAAAGCTCTGATACCAAACTGACACGACCTGAACTTCCCCGTGAAGGAAAGCACGGATAGCGTTGAGAACAACACACAAAAGGATGCATACGGAAGAACATTTCATTGTTATTACAACAATTCCATCAGATACAAGAATATACAGAGTATAAATGAATAAATTACATTCGATAAATATCAGAGACTACAATAAATTACATAGCAGCGGAAAAATATACAAAACACAACTGAAAGTGATACACGGATACAGAGCTTTCCGAGCATCGTTCCAGCTGTTAATCAGGACCCTGTGAATATAAATCTGCAAAACCAAAACTACTAGCTGCCCGTGCGGAAAATAGGGGCACCCAGAGTTTAGGTTAAAACAATAAACTCCAGGTCAGTTATGTGACTGGTGTGAGAACTAAAAAAGTTATTAATATTGGTTTTAAAGTTAGGTAAATCAAGGGACCACGCCGTATAACACGGAACGGGTTTCCTCCCAAGAATACCAGTGCATAGAACAAACAGCGCAATGCTAAATAAAGAAAAATGAAGCTGTTATAAGACCCAGGTCCCATCACACAATGCAACGCAAGCCGGAGGATAGGGTTTTCCCTTATAACAGCCAAAGCATGCTTGATACGTTTAAAACACATTATTTGATACTATTATAGGTGTATAGTGTCAAAACAATTCAAATCATAAATATCAATCATAGGCGGCATGGGTACCATCTATCATGTCGCCATACTAGTTCTACAATTAAAACCGCAATATCACGTATTGGAAATTGGATTTCCGTCATGAGCCGAGGCAAGGGGCAAGCTCCTCTCCGCGTTCGAGACACTCTAGCAAATGCCTCAGGACCCCACTATGATCCTTTGGAACCTCCAAGGCCGGTCCTCTCTTACTTTTGAGGATTAGTTATTCCTGAACACACGTTTCCCGGTCCTTACAGACCTATATCCGAGGCGCCTCATATCCAACAACCACACAGGTAAAAAGTATATAAATGTCAGGGCTGGTAGGTCACTGACACCACCCTAGCTAGAAAGAAACGTCGTGCACTCCTTGGGTCCGTATCCCGTTTTTGACTCATACCGAGGTGTGAGGCTCGCGAATCCACGTTATACACAAAGCTACGCCACACAGGCCGTGCTTTGATCATCAACCACAAGACTTTGCTTTTCAACAGAAGCCTTGATCAATTGCCACTTACGCATGCCACACTGGCAATTCACTCCATGCGACTGATGTCCATCAATATACAACCTCTGAGCTCGTACGTCTCAGAGAAGGGCGTTAAGCAAGAGAATAAATTCTCCGCCGCCAAACAGATGTATATTTAATAGAGATCAATCAACACAGAATAAAATCCAATGTCAGACACACAATCCATTTACAAGTTCATTCTGGGTCTGAACGAAACCGGAGGCACTTTCCTCGCATATCCATCCATCTCCAAGTACGTCTGGACGATCACCAACTGATTCCCTCATCCTGGGTGTGCAGCCCAATCAAGATCATCAGTAATCACCCAAACGATGTGAAGACTTCCGGTCTTCAACCACCGTCTTCATCTTCGACATCTCGTCGAATCGATTATTCAGAATGGGTATAAACCCGGCCTTTCTGAATAATCCACGTATATAATAAACGAATGTTACACAAACACAACAAACGCCTCATTCCAATTCAGAATATCCTTTTATTCACAAAATCACATTCTTAGGGAAAGGTTCCCATTAATTTTATCAAAGATAAATTCTTCTAAATTTATTCTTTAATCTTCCTTTGGATATCATCTCAAACTAGTCGGGATTAACGAACCACACCGAAGTAATTATTTAGTTTATTTCCCAATCCCAACCTATATATCCCATGGAGCAAAACTGGTGATACTCCATATCTAACACCACGGTGTTATCGGTAAAATTAATTACCATTTCACGCTCAAATCTAGTTAAAGATTTAACTATCGCTTTGGAGCAAAACTGGTGATACTCCACTCTCGATCACTTTTCAAATTCAATAATCTAAATTATCAATTCACATTTCAATCTAATTAAAGATTCATTAAAACTCCACTTAGTTTTAATCTTCTCAAAAAACAATATTATGTCTTTAACTGGGTTAAAGAACCAATGTCTTCTAAAACACGATTCACGACAAACCCAAATCACATTTGATATTGAATACAAGACTCTGAATAGAAAATATATCGGCTTATATTCAATATCAAATTCTGAAACCAACATATATCGTATTGGCAATAACGATATAAAATATATCTTTCAAATTCCCATAACAATATCTGTATAGTCACGAAATCTAACATCGAAATATCCCGAAGATAATTTCGATTCAACTCCAGTCCAATCCACGTATTGGGAATATTGATTATTTTTATAATCACTTTCAAATTCAATTTATTTATTTTAAAAATAAATTGATTTTAATTCTAGTTCAAAACTAGTTCATTTCGATAAAAATCTATTTTTATCATTTCAAATGTGGAGTTCTTCAGCTCAATTTTTTCCAAATCGTTTCTTATGATTTTACACAAATTATAGATATTTTTAATAATTTTATCAAGGCCCGTACAGTCGATTTCCATCAACGGCCATCGAACTGCACTTACAGCGACCTTTTTCGAATTTGATTTGGACATAATTCCAAATCCAACCGTTAGATTTCAAATTTCTAATATTCATTGGAAAGATCTTTTCGATACGAACCCAACGGTTCCGGTTTTAGGAGAATCCGACGGTCGGATCTCCCGCAATGCTCGTTTGAAATAAATGGTCGAAATTCACGAACTGCCGCGGCGCGGCGCGTTCTATTCAGGCCATTATATTATATATATAATATATATTTCGTCGATTTCTATTTAAAACGAATTTTATAAATCGTTTTAAATTCGTTTCTAAAACAATTCAACTTCTATATTCAATTCAAATCAAAATTGAATTCTTCTTTATAAATTCGTTTTAAAATTCATTTCTATTCAATTCAAATTTTAATTCAATTTGAATTCATTTCAATTCACTTTCAATTCAATTTGAATTCGTTTTCAATTCAATTCATGTCGAAATCGTTTTCAATTCATTTCAATTCGAAATCGTTTTCAATTCAATTCATGTCGAAATCGTTTTCAATTCAATTCATTTTAAATTTCAATTTCAAAATATTTAATTTCGAAATCACTTTTCAATATTCATTATACAACGAATAAAATCGATATAAATATCGTTCACGTCAAAATGGCGCAAGACTAATCAACACGGCTTTATATTTTTGACAACTTCTTTATTTTATACAACAAATGAATATTTATCCCATTCAACACATGAATCTATATTTTTTTTCAACACACGACTAATCTCAACACATGAGTACTGTCGACACATCACTATTTTTGTTATGTAAAATATTTTATAAAACTATGGTATCTATCGTTTGATTTTAATTAGACTCCACCGTAAAGTAGATTCTAATCGTAAATATGATAAAGATGTAATTTTTTATTATTTAAAATATTTCACTCAACACATGAACCTCGTCAACACATGACTATTTTTATATTCAACACATGAATTTTCTTTTATAATATTCATTATTTTCCCGATTGGAATGAGGCCCAATCAATCACCATATAACGTTAATTATATGGATTCCATACAACACATGTATATAATAGCATTGAAAAATAATCAACCATCAACCAAAGTGCACTACACAACTGCATAAGCATCAAATATAAATAATCGACGCTTACACAGTCTGTCGACCAATCGATCGACAATAATTAAATAATTGGGATAAGTGTACACCAAATATCATCCCAACACCCGTGTGGGGTTTCAAACAATCAAACACAGATTTTATTTGTGCAGTTGGGCGACGTGTAAAAATTTATCGACCCAATCGATATCAGTCAAATCAGTGTATATAAACAAATCGGCCGATTTGTTTATAAATATTCATTTATCCATTTTCACGTTAAAAATTATATTTTTAACGATAAAACATTTTATTTTAACACCTGAATTTCTATTCAGTTCATTTATTCAATAAAATGATATTTTTATTTTTCTAACATATTTTAGAAAATTTCGGCGGCATAATGGCACGATACTAGAAACGGGACGAGGCCTAGCCTTATCCCCGGTCTAGTGAAGGCCCACGCCATTCACACATCAATCAAATCAATTTCAATTCACCAAACAATTTCCATTCAATCAAACATTCTAACTAACTACTCAACCAAACAATTTAACAAACAAGCCATCCATGGTCTGTGGATGACGGGTGTCGGGTGCTACTAAGCACCGTCTACATCCTAGTACATAAATATAACTAGAAAAAGAAATTGAAAGGTGAGAAGTTCTCACCAATAGCTATCCAAGCTCCACGGCACTTCATTGATAGAAATCTTCATCGCTATCGCATCATCGTCATCTTCGTTGCCCGTAGCCACTACATATATAAAAATCACACATTTTTATATTTGATGTCTTTAAAATAAAAATCACATTTTTATTTATTCACTTTCAATTTAAAAATCATATTTTTACATCTTCTAAATAGTAAAGATTATATTTTTAATACTCTAAAAATATAAAAATCATATTTTTATTACTCAACTTCTTATAAGGAAAATCATCTTTTTACTTCACTTTTCAATATAGAAAAATCGAATTTTTTACTTCGCTATTCAGATAAAATTTATATTTTCATCACGCTATTTTCCATATAAGGATTTTGCCTTTTCTATAATGTAAAACTTATATTTTTCTCAAAGTAAAAATCATATTTTTACTTCACTACTTTTCTCAAAATATCGTCTTTCCTATTTTTAAAAATCATGTCTTTTGCCTTTTTACATATAAAGATCTTTACAGTTTTAAAAATAAATAAAAAATCAGTTTTAAAAATAAATCTTTACAGTTTTAAAAATAAATAAAAAATTCAGTTTTAAAAATAAATCTTTACAGTTTTAAAAATAAATCTTTACAGTTTTAAAAATAAATCTTTACAGTTTTAAACCCTTTTAAAATTAGAATTTCAGAATTGAAAAATAAAAATAAAATAAAGTAAAGTAAAAAAAAAAACTTACTGCATCGAAGAAAAGGGGGGAGTATCGTGGCAGTCATCGCTGGAAGGGGATGAGGGTGCAGCTGCTGATGGCGTCGCAGGCGAGGGAGTGGCTCAACGAAGAGGGGGTGGGGTTTGCTGTCGATTGAAGAGGAGAGGGGGAAGGAGGAGGGGCGGCGCGGTGGGTTCTGGTGATGGGCGGTGGCATTCGATTCAAAAAGGGGGGGTCTCGCGGTGGCTCTGGCGCCTGGAGGGGCTCTTCGAGGCGGCGGCGGTGGTCTCCAGGAGGGCGACGGTGGACCAAGCAGGCGGACGGCAAGGGTTCCCCCCCCTCCGTCGATCGCCCTTTTTCTTTTTTTTCTTTAATTCGATCTGAAAAGATAGAGGGGGGCAGCGGGTTAAAAGGGGGATATTTAAAATTTTTTATTAATTTAATTATTTAATTATTTTATTTTAATTCAAAAAGTCAACTTTTTCAAACGACCTCTAAACGAGGTCCACCGCCTGTCGCCCATAGCGTTTCACCCCCATTCCGAACACAATAGGATATGTATCGTAAGCTGATTCGGCTGTTACAATCAGTTTTCGTTAAATTTACATTTAAATCACTATATTGAATTTTAAACGTACATTTCAAATTACTGGGGTCACATACTAACTAGAAAAATTCCAGAAAAATATTTTCTAGCTTCGTATTGACGATACGGTCCTAACAAAACTAGTTTCGTCGAATTCCGAGACCGTTGGAAAAATGGCCAATTTCCAGTCGATTAAAATCAACTGAAATTGGTCAAACGCGTTTTCCTTTGCCACGCTCACATACTGATTCAGAAAATTATGAAATTTGGAACCTAGTAATAACTTGACATCACGGACCCAACAAAAGTGGTTTCGTCGAAATCCGAGGTCATTTGCAAAATGTCCATTTTTAAGGGCCTGAATTCCATAGCGACTATTCAGAATTTTCAACTGGACAAAACTTTTTATTCCCGCTATGAAATTTCGATTGGTCGGATTCGTTGGAAAGATATCATCAATTAGATCCTAATGTTTTTGGTTTCACTAAAATCCGGATTGTTTTGCACCCGGTACATTCAATTGAAGTTTGAAATCGAATTATCGAACTACCGCGCCATTTTCAATTCTATTTATAATTATATATAATTATATATATATTCTAACGACGACGCGTATAAATATATACGTTCGAATTATATTCAAAATAAATTTTCTCGTCGATATTATTTAAAATAATCTATTTTAAATATTCAAAATTCGCTAAAATTGCCAAAATAAAAATTTCAAACTGGCCCAGATTTTCGGGTTATTACATACCTACTCCGGGTTACTGGATGTAATGGGTCCGACACAATATGATACAAGCTCTCCCCTTATTCTTGTATCCCCCGCTAGGTTTTTCATTGGCTATGTATTACCACTAGGTATCTTCAATTACATAACCTTATCGGGTTAAGTTTGTGGGTCTATATGTAAATATTACACACCTACCAAAGATTTACTTAACCCTCCCACTGATTCAAGCATGTGTATTTAACGGTCAGGTTTATGGGCCTATATATACTAATATTACCCACCTAGCCAAGATTTGCTTAACTCTCCCACTGATCCAATCAATTTTACTTAACTCTAACTTTAGTTCATATTTATACAATCCCTATGGATTTGATTAGGTTAAGTAGTCCAATTTATTACCATGTCCATTTATGGTTTATAATGGGCTAGACCTCCCACATCAGGCCTACAACTTGTGGATGCTGGATATGTCGGTCGGGTCTGGGCAGTCTTATTCCGAAGTTGGCCCTAACCTCATGTCTTTGCCCGATTCGTCTTTGCGCACTTATACCTCTCACATTAGGTTCAATATTAGTGGCTGCTGGATATGTTGGTCGGGTCCGGGCAGACTTCCACCACTAATGCAACGTAACCTCGTGTCATAAGTGCAATTAAAATATCTAATTGAAATTATTAAACATTCAATTTTTATCCAATTCTTACCTATGTCTTTATAGGTGATTATGTCCCCACTTCCCCCTTTGAAATATTTAACCATTATTTAAATTATGCCAATTCTAACATCTTCACCCCTTCCTTAACTAACGTATTCGCATATATTTGGCGGCATCTAGGCTAGAAAATAGCCTGGTCATGAACCATAAAAGGGAAAGGTGATGGGAAAAATGACAGTAGTGATCATTCTAAATGTGATATAAATATATATACAACCATAGACAAGTAATAGGCATAATAAGGTGGACAAAAAACAGATCTAGTAAAAAGGGTAATGATAAAACTAGATCCAATACTTAGGATGAACAGATCCACATAAGAATTCATATGTCCAATAATAACATATCTTAATTAGTCACAATATGATAATTAAGGTGGACAAAAAAGAAAATCTAGTAAAAAGGGTAATGATAAAACTAGATCCAAACAAGGGTTCAATTGTCCATATACTGATAATTCCAAATTAACCACAAACTTAGAGAAAAGGTAAGATTCGCATATGTGACATGATGAATTAACCACAAAAGGATTATATCTGAAGAAAATAGATCTAACATAGTACAAGTTAAGATCCCAAATATGTCATCACAAGTGAATTAGATCTACAAAAGTAGATCTAGCATAGTACAAATTAAGATCCCAAATATGACATCGCAAGTGAATTTAGATCTACAGAAGTAGATCTAGAATAGTACAAATTAAGTTCCCAATATGACATCACAAGTGAATTTAGATTTATAGAAGTAGATCTAGCATAGTACAAATTAAGATCAAGGGATATCATAGATTCAAATTTTACAATAGATCTAATATGATAAATATTGAGATCCAAGCCATAGAACATTTTAGATTCACAAAATATGATAAATCCAAGATGATTTAATCATAGATGTATATCCAAATCATAATCATAACATGTTTACTTTTAATCATTTAAACCTAAAAGTAATTATACTCACAAGGATCAGATATGAGAATAGAAGGAGAAAACTAAAATTTGAATCTCAGATCTATACTTGAGGCGGTTGGTTTGTAGAAGAAGAAAATGTTAGATTCAGTTCAAGCACTTATGGCATCTTGCCTCCATTGTTTTTAATATGAGAAAACAAGAGAATTTAGGTATGTTTATAGCTGCCAGCCTCTAGAATTCGAATGCTGCCTCAGCCTTAGGGTGAATCGGGCCATGGGTCGATACCCACTTGGGTCCGGGTGCCTATAAACATACATGGGCGCACTTTATAGGTGCACTAGTGCAAAAATTCATTGGCACACTTATCAAGCACACTGGGAATTTCTGCTCTTTTCGCCAAACTTCTACCGTCCATAACTTCTTCATACATTATCTGTTCTACGCAAACCAGGTGTCTATCTTGACCAGAATTTCGAGACGGACGCAATGACAAAGTCTGTTTCCCTTATTTCTTAATATTAAATTAATTATTCTTTAATTTATCTCCTTTAGTGTAGTTGAAATATGGGGTGTAACATTCTCCCTTACTCAAAGGATTTCGTCCCCAAAATCTGCAAGTTAAGAAGAATGTATCCTACCATCCATCATCCATCTACTCATCTACCTATCACAGACATCCATTGTCCTTAAAAAAATTCTAATGCTTATATGGACATATGCAAAGGTGCATGTATATGTCCCAACACTAATGCGAATGATCAAGCAGTCCACTGATTCATTCAACCTCCTTAATGCAATGTATGTTAGTGCCATGAATCCAACATGTATGCAGATAAACCTACTATAACATGTAAGTTCTATACGTGTGCACGATCATCCGTCCAAATGCAACATACGTCCATTTTCATCCATTAAAGAAAGAAATATGCACACACATCCATATGTAGTATGAGAGTGATTGAGCCAATCTAGTGCCTAATGTATGTGTATATGCATCCACGAGCAACCACTAACAACCACTTGCATCCATCAAACATAACATGTCTCAAACACATGTATACAATCATGGGATTCCTACCTAAAGGTTGAAGATTCGATCGATAGGATATACTCAGATGATAGAAGCAAGCACGTATAAATGCTTTTAGAAGAGAAGTTAAGAACATTCCCTTGAAAAGAAAAGGGTACAAAGCGCAAAAATCTTGTCTTTGGTCTCCCCAAGTCGCATCCTCTTGGTTGTCTCCCCACTGAACCTTCACCAACTTGACTTCTCATTTGCGTAGCTTCTAAACCTCCGATCCAAGTAAAAGTCTTTCTGTAGATCCCTACCAACGAGTTGGTGATCTACAGGGTCATCCATATAATGCTTCGAAGTGTTCCATGCCAATGCTAGCTTGATAACTGTTGTTATAGGCAAACTCTACTAAATGACTAGATATAAACGAATGCGAAGAGCTAGAATAAAAAAGAGTTCTTATATGAAGATTGGAAAGAGAAATCAAACCTTCCATGGAAACAATCCTACCTTTATCTAGTGCACTAGTCATGAGAGCATTCACTTGCACTCCAGAGGTTCTTGTCCTTTGACCTTGCCCATGCTTCCTTGGGTACTCCTTAGAATAGTGTCCAACCTCTTCATAAATGAAGCAAGCATTCTTCCTTTTCCTGCAGTCCTCGACTAAGTGACTCTCTCCCCCGCAACTATAGCACTTCCCCTTATCTTTAGCTATAACACCCCACGTCCATTAATGTCATTCACTAAGGAAATGCATTAACTTCCATGGAGTATTATAAGAGTATAGAACAGAATTGAAGCGACCCTAACCCCCTGGTCTCCGAAGAGAAG
This sequence comes from Allium sativum, assembly GCA_030737875.1. NCBI lineage: Eukaryota > Viridiplantae > Streptophyta > Magnoliopsida > Asparagales > Amaryllidaceae > Allium > Allium sativum. The sequence goes on along the minus strand of CM060909.1, from coordinate 667,727,447 downwards.
AGAAAGAACGAATTACTTTGAGGACAAGACAGACCAGAACGCAAACAGAAGAACATTTCAGTGTTTATTACAATAATCCCATCAGATTACAAGAATATACAGAGTATGAATAAATATTATACAAAAAAAAAGTATCAGGGATTACAATGAATTACATAGCATCGGAAAAACAATATAAAACACAACTGAAAGTAATACACGGATACAGAGCTTTCCGAGCATCGTTCCAGCTGTAAACCTAGATCCTGTGAGTATAAATCTGCAAAACCAAAACTACTAGTTGCCATGTCAAAATAAAGGCACCCAGAGTTTAGGTTAAAACAATAAACTCCAGGCCAGTCATGTGACTGGTGTGAGAACTAAAACAGTTATTAATCTTTATTTTTAAAGTTAGGTAAATCGAGGGGTCACGCCGTATAACACGGAACGGGTTTCCTCCCAAGAATACCAGTGCATAAAACAAACAGCGCAATGCTAAATAAAGAAAAACGAAGCTATTATAAGAACCAGGTCCCATTACACAATGCAACACAAGCCGGAGGATAGGGTTTTACCTTATAATAGCCAAAGCATGCTTGATACGCTAAATTTCATGTTTTATTACTATAAGTGTATAGTGTCAAAACAATTTCAATCATAAATATCAATTATAGACGGCATGGGTACCATATATCATGTCGCCATACTAGTCTCTACAATCAAAAACGCAAATGTCACGTATTTGGAAGTTGGATTTCCAACTGTGAACCGAGGCAAAAGATAGTCCTCTATCGATTCGAGACGCTTTAGCCCGCCCCTCAGGAACAGAACGCATCGTCCCTTGGATCGTCAGGGCCAGTCCACCGATGTGGATTAAAATGGATGAACACTGCGTTTCCCCACCCTTTGGGGTGTCAATGAGTCAACGAATGACTCCATCGGCTTCACATAATCACCGATATATCCGAGGCGCCTCGCAACAGCAACAACCACATAAGTCAAACTAGTCAAGGCATGTAAAACCACTGACGCCACTTCTAGCTAGAAGGAAACGCATTCCCTCTCTGATGTCATCTCCCGTTTCTGGTTCACAACTGGGGTGTGAGGCTCGTGAATTAACACTACACAAAGCTGTGCCACACAAGCTGTGCTTTGATCATCAACCACAAGACTCTGCTTTTCAGCAGAAGCCTTGATCATTTGCATCTTAGCATGCCATACAGGCAATTCACGCTATGCAACCGATATCAATCACACAGAATGAAATCCGATGTCAGACACACATCCATTTACAAGTCCGTTCTGGGTCTGAACGAAACCGGAGGAACCTCATTCCTCGCATATCCATCGATCTCCAAGTACGTCTGGACGATCACCAACTGATTCCCTCCTCTTGGGTGTACATCCTAATCATGATCATCAGTAATTATCCAAACGACGTGAAGACCTCCGGTCTTCAACCATCGTCTTCATCTTCGACTAATCGACGAATCAGTTATTAAGAATGGGGTAAACCCGGTCTTTCTGAATAACTCGCGTATATAATAAACAAGTGTTACACAAACACAACATACACCTCATTCCAATTCATCAGTCACTAACCGTAAATTAGCATGAGAACAATTCCCCAAACATTAACCCCAAAGGCCGAAACCAACATCAGATCAATACCCAGGAAACCATTCTTCTTAGCTAACCTACAATTAGTTTCTAAATTTCACATTCTTAGGTAAAGGTTCCCATTAATTTTATCAAAGATAATTTTTTTTAAATTTATTCTTTAATCTTCCTTTGAATATCATTTCAAACTAGTCGGGATTAACGAACCTTACCGAAGTAATCATTTGTTTTAATTTCCCAATCCCAACCTATTCATCCCATGAAGTAAAACTGGTAATACTTCATATCTAACACCACAGTGTTATCGGTAAATTCAATTACCATTTCACGTTCAAATCTAATTAAATATTTAACTATCGCCTGGAGGAAAACTAGTGATACTCCATTCTCGATCTTTTCAATCTAATTAAAGATTCATTAAAACTCCACTTAGTTTTAATCTTTAATTGGGTTAAAGAATCAGTGTCATTTAAAACACGGTTCACGATAAACCCCAAAATCACATCACATTTCAATTAGTCCCTAACCGTAAATTAGCAAGTGAGCAATTCCCTAAGTATTAACCTCGAAGGCCGAAACCAACATCAGATCAATACCCAAGAAACCATTCAACTTAACTAATCTCCAGTTAGTTTCTGATTTTCTTAACTCCTTTGGGTCTAAGAACAGTATTATTGAAGATGTCGTTCACGACAACCCAAAATCACATTCCATTAATTGTCGGGTTAAAGAGCAAGTGTTATTTAAAACACTGTTCACGATAAACCCAAAAATCAATACCAATTCAATTCCAATTAAATATTATTTAATTGGTACACTTCATTAAATCTAAATAAAAAGATTTAATCTTTTTCTCAACTGGGTTTAAGAACAGTGTTAATGAAGACACCATTCACGACAAACCCAAATCACATTTGATATTAAATACAAGGCTCTGAATAGAAAATATATCGGCTTATATTCAATATCAAATTCTACGACCAACAAATATCGTATGGGAAATAACGATATAAATATATCTTTCAAATTTCCATAACAATATCTGTATAATCACGAAATCCAACATCGAAATATTCCAAAGACAATTTCGATTCAAATCCATTCCAATTCAATTATTGGAAATTTTGGTTACTTTTAAAACCCTTTTCAAACTCAAATTAATTATTTAAAAATAAATAGAATTATAATTCTAGTTCAAAACTAGTTCATTTCGATAAAAAAACTATTTTTACCTTTTCAAATATGGAGTTTTTCATCCCAATTCTTCCCAAATTATTTCTTATGATTTTACACAAATTATTACTATTTTTAATAATTTTATCAAGGCCCGTACAGTCAATTTCCATCAACGGCCATCGAACTGCACTTACAACGACCTTCTCCAAATTTGATTTGGACATAATTCCAAATCCAACCGTTAGATTTCTAATTTCTAATATTCGTTAGAAAGCTCTTCTTGATACGAACCCAACGGTTCCAGTTTTAGGAGAATCCGACGGTCGGATCTCCCGCAATATCCATTCGAAGTCAATGGTCGAAATTCGCGAACTGCCACAGCGCGGCGCGTTCTATTCAGGCCATTATATTAAAAATATATATTATATATTTCATCGATTTCCTTTCAAAACGTATTTTATAAATCTTTTTAAATTCGTTTTCAAAACGATTTAAACTTCATTTCAAATTCAAATCAAAATTGAATTTTTCCTTATAAATTCGTTTTAAATTCATTTCAAATTGATTTCAAAATCGATTTTTAATTCAATTTTAGTTCGTTTTCATTTCAATTCAATTTCAATTCGAATTCATTTCAAATGGATTTCCATTCAATTTCAATTCGATTCGAATTCATTTTATTTTCAATTCAATTCAAATTCTAATTCGTTTCAATTCAATTCGAATTTCATTTCAAAATATTCTATTTTGAAATCACTTTTCAATATTCATTATAAAAACGAATATAATCGATATAAATATCGCTCGCGTCAAAATAGCGCATATCTAATCAACACGGCTTTATATATTTCTATTTCAAATATTCTATTCAAATATTTCGTTTCAAATATTTCTTCTCAAATATTTTATTCAAATATTTCTCTTCAAAATATTCTATTTCAAAACTGGAATGAGGCCCAATCAATTACCATAGATTTTATTTCTATGGATTTCCATACAACGCATGTATATATCAACAATGATAAATAATCCACCATCATCCAAAGTGCATTCTACACTGTATAAGCATCAAATATAAATATTTAACGCTCATAATAGTCTGTCAATCAATCGATCGACATACAACTAATTATTGGGATTAGTGTATGTCATATATCATCCCAATACCTGTGTGGGGTTTCAAACAATCAAACACAGATTTTATTTGTGCAGATGGGCGATGTGTAAAATTTATCGTCCCAATCAATATCAGTCAAATGTGTGTATATAAACAAATCTTTCAATTTGTTTATATATATTTATTTCATATAAACGTTAAAAATTATATTTTTAACTGTAAAATATTTTCCACTATATCAATTTTCTATTTCATTTCACATCACACAATCAACTACACATCAAAATCAAACAAACAAGCATACAAGCCGTCCATGGTCTGTGGACGACGGGTGTCGGGTGCTACTAAACACCGTCTGCATCCTAGTATATATTTTTAACAAGAAATTTAAATTAAAGGTGATGAGTTCTCACAGAGGGTTCCACTCCGCCGTGCTTTGCTTTTGAACTGCTGAACCATCCGGATCTGTCTGAAATTCCATTGCAGTCCTTTTCACGCTGTTCATATATAAAAATTATATTTTTATCACTTCATTTCAATAAATAAAAATCATATTTTTATTTCTACTTCATATGTATTTACAACGCTTCTTTCAATATAAAAATTATATTTTTACATTTCTACTTCACATATAAAGATCGAATTTTTATATTGTTCCATGCACATAAAAGATTATATTTTTATCCTTTCTCTAATATAAAAATTATATTTTTATCCTTTCTCTAATATAAAAATTATATTTTCATTTCAAATCTCCTTACATGAAAATCGTATTCTTATTTCGCTATTCATATCATAAAAATCACATTTTTATGTTGTTAAAAATCACATCTTTAGGTGGTTAAAAATCAAATCTTTAGGTGGTTAAAAAAACAAATCTTTAGGTGGTCAAAAATCAAATCTTTACACATAGAAAAATCTAATCTTTTGTATGCTATTCATATAAAAACTGATTACTAAAATTAATGCTTTTTATATATAGAAACTGATTTTAAACTATATTTCATATAAATATAAACTGATTTTAAAATGTTTTATAATTAAAATAAAATCAGTTTTTATCACCATGCTTTATATTTTAATAATTCAGATCTTAATCTAGGAAAAAAACTGAAAAGGAAATAAAAAAACAAAGAAAACTTACTGACTTTCGGAGGAGGGGGGGTTGGCTTCGCCGGAGTCTGGTGGTGGGCCCTCGACATGGCGTAGGTGGCCAGGAGGGCGCGGGGGAGCTCCGGCCATGGCGGTGGGGTTCTTGAATTGGGCGTGGGGTTGTTCGAGAAGGGAGAAAAGGAGATAGGTGCGAGAGAGAGAGGCAGGGGGTGCAGCTTCTGATCGGAGGTGGGGGCGAGGTACAGGCGGTGGCGGCGGCGTCTGGTAGCGCGATGGTGGACGGCCTCGACATCAACGAGGTTTCCTTTTTTATTCCAGATCGAGATAAATACGATGGAGGGAGGAAGATAAAACAGGGGGCCATCCAATTTATATAATTAATATAATAATTTATTGTTTTTTTTCATAAAGAAGTTGACTTTGTATATGAACCCCAAACGAGACCCAACGACTGTCGCCCCTAGCTAATCGCCCCCATTCTGAACACAATGCGATATGTATCGTGGGCCAATTCCATTGTTTCGGTCTGTTTCCGCTAGATTTAAAATATAAATCATTATATTGAAATTTAAATGTACATTTCAATTTACCGGGACCACATACGGGCTCTAAAAATTCCCGAAAAATATTTTATAGCTTCGTATTGTCGATACGGTCCTAACAAAACTAATTTCGTCAAATTCTGAGACCGTTTGAAAAATGGCCATTTTCCAGTCGATTAAAATCAACTGAAACTGGTCAAATGTGTTTTCTTTTCCCACGCTCACATATTGATTCGAAAAATTACGAATTTTGAAACCTAGCAAAAACTTGATATCGCGGATCCAACCAAAGTGGTTTCGTCGAAAACCGAGGTCGTTTGCAAAATGACTATTTTCAAGGGCCTGAATTCCATAGCGACTATTCTGAATTTTCAACTAGACGTATCTTTTGATTCCCACTATGAAATTTTAATTTTTCGGATTCATTGGAAAGATATTCTCAATTAGATTCAAATATTTTTTGTTTCACTGAAATCCGGTTTATTTTGCACCCGGTACATTCATTTGAACTTTGAAATCGAATTATCGAACTACCGGGCCATTTTCAATTCCTTTTATATAATAAATAATTATATTCTAACGACGATCTATATAAATATATACGTTCAAATTCTATTTAAAATAAATTTCTCTGCGTTTTTATTTAAAATATTCATTTTAAATAATCAAAATTCACTAAAATTGCCAAAATAAAATTTTTAAATTGGCTCAGATTTCCGGGTTATTACAAGAACATCACAAGACAGATATATAAAATGGTACTTAAGAAAATTCAAAATTTATTCATTACAGCGGAAAAGCAAAACATGTCTGGTTACAACATCAAAACCATATACTAAAGCCAAGTACACAAATATCCATCTTGACAAAATTATTATCAGAGTGCATAAAAGTAAAAGCATAATCCCACTCCAAATAGCCATAATGGAAAAGAGATAAAGCTGAGCATTACTTTCAACACTTACAAGCACTTTAAGAAGAAAGAAATCCGAGTCAAGCTCCACTAATCCCACCCTGAGGACCTGGGGGTGGAAGAAAGAAAAGAGGCGAAACAAAAAGGGGTCAGATATAAGTCTGGCGAGTCTAGTGACTTTAACAATACAATCAGTAAAGTAACAGGATAAGAACATAAACTGGATATAAGAAATGACTGTAACATAAGTAGATATGACAAGGTAAACAGGGTAAGCAAGATAGAACATCGACTGCGCTCCTAACCACTATAAGATATGCTCTGCACGTACTAACATACAAGTTACATATTAAGAGATAATCCCTCCCTACTAATCATAATAATGGTCGCTTCGTGTACTCCTAGCTACTCTCGTAGGTACCGCACTTGATCCTACCACCACTGGTTATACCAACTACCCTTCCCATTCGATCGGCTCCCTAACCTCGTAGATACCTATGTTGGTCCCACAATTGGGTGTATCACTCCCTAAGGTGGCAACCCCAATACTGTTGAAATGCGCAGCTTATACCTACACGATGCAACAGCGTCTTATCTACCATCCCGGACCCACGCACGTACATGACCCTGTTGGACTTGTACTGCCATCGATAACTCTTTATTGACCTCTTACAATCAACCCCAGTAAGCGTGTCCCTGTCCTCGACCTAGTTCGAGCTTATATAGATACTAAAATGGGTTACTGGTTGAAAAGGGTCCACACACTTGTAGAAGCTTCCCTCCTAAGCTTGGTCCCCAATAGGAATTCCCACTTAACCCCTTTTTCCCCATATCTTATCACATGTCTCATCTTGGTTATGTGCTTTTATTATATTCCACATGCTACCCATGTTACCCACTTAACCCTTTATTATTCCCATGTCTAATCACATATCTCATCTTGGTTAAGTTCTTTTATTATGTTTCACATGCTCCCCATGTTACCCACTTAACCCTTTATTATCCCCATGTCTAATCACATGTCTTATCTTGGTTAAGTGTTCATTAATTCGTTATAACCGTAATCATGCAAGTTCTCCCACATTAGATTACCGTTTTGCAGCTGTTGGATTTGCCGGCGGTTCCGGGCAGGCTTATACCGCAATCCGAATCTAACCTCATGTATTTGTATTATTACACATCTAATTTCTGCCTTTGACCTCTCACATTAGATTACCAAATTGCGGTTGTTGGATTTGCCGGGCGGTTCCGGGCAAGCTTATACCACAATCTGAATCTAACCTTGTGTCTTAGGCGTTCATAATCACTTTCTTGATTCAAGTCCCAATTTCAAATCTAAATCATGTTCATAATTTTTAATCCAAATTATGCCTATAATTTCATGTGTACAAGTTATGCCAAACTATGCCCAAACCAATTTTCATAGTTATTAATAATCTATGCCAAATTTAATGTATAAAAGTTATACACTATTATGCCCAAACCAATTTCCATGGTTACCAACAATTTATGCCAATAATCTCATTTTGTTACATATTTCCCAAAAAAAATCCCAATCATTCCAACATTATTCATACGTAAATATCAACGCCATATATTAGGCTCGAAGTTAGCCTAATCTCATAAAGAAAAAGGAAAAGAAGAAGGGAAGAGAATCAAAACATCAAAACTGGCATAAACACGTAAATAAGCATGTTAAATGAATCACGACAGAGTAGATCAGATAAGCATATGATAGTAGCAATTGGGTATGAATCTAAAGGATAACAAATTACAAAACTTGATATGAATCATCTTATTTACAGGCATATACATCAGATCCAATTTACAATCCCATCACAATTACTTTTTAATTCAATTATATGTGAAAGTGACATAAACTCACAGCGATAGGATTCTTAGAAAAGAGGATTTGGTGTTGTTGTAGCAATTTCGATCTTGAATAATCTTTACTTTGATTGTTTGTAGATCAGATCTTCTAATTTGAATATTCCTATTCTGATTTGTTTTGGTGGAGAAGAAAGGCTAGTTTAGATTAGAGCAACATGGAGGTGCCATGGATGATAACAATGAGATTAGGGTTAGGTCTAGGTGTTTATTTATAGGTGTATTAGGACCCTTAGATTAGATTAGGAACCATCTGAACCATCGAGACCAGAAAAACACGTCGTCCAACCAATCCCAGAAGAACACGACGCAAAACACGCCATCGGCCAGATCTGGGCCGATGGAGGTTGACAACCTATGGGAGGGTCGACTCCTCAGTCGACACCCCTATACGGGGTCGACTCTCCAGTTGACTCCCCTTGGGGGGCGACACCTACGAGTGGGAAATTTCCCGTTCAGCTATTTTGGGTTGGATTTTGAATTTTGAACTGCTCTCCTTATTTAAATTCTGCTTTAAAGTGAAATCTTTTAGGCTTCATAACTTCTTCATACTATGTCCGATTTACGCAAACTCGAACTCTATCCCAAGCAGAATTCCAAGACAAACGCAATGGAGAAGCCCGCTTCCCTTAATTCTTCTTCTAAAAATTAAGTATTCTTTAACTTGCTAATTTTAATATTTAAAATTACGGGGTGTTACATTCTCCCCTCCTCAAATAATTTCATCCCCGAAATCTCCTAGTTAAGAAGAATGTATATCCTACCATATAATCATCCATCATCCACAAGAATCCATTGTCCTTAAAAGATTTCTAATGTTATATGAACATATGCAAAGTGTGTGTATATGTTCTTTATCTAGTGCAAAGATCAGGTGGTCTACTGATTCAGTTGACCTCGTTAATGCGAATTATGTTAGTGCCATGAGTCCAACATGTATGCCATTATTCCTAATGCACTTTGTAACTTCTATATGAGTGCACAGTCATTCACTCAAATGCAACATCCACATGATAACACATCAATGTACGTCCATTAATTTAAATATGCTCACTCATCCATATGCAATATGAAAGTGATTAAGCCATTCTAGTACCCAATGTGTGTGTAAATGAATCCACGAGCAACCACTAGCAAACATTTACATCCGCTTGCATCCACCAAACATAACATGTCTCAAACACATGTTTACAACCATAGGACTATCTACCTAAAGATCGAGGATATAATCGAGAGGATACACTAAATGATAGAACAATTATAAACAAAGTGGTAGAAAAAGAAGTTAAAAACATACCCTCAAAAAGGAAAGGGTACGACACACATATCTTGTCTTCCGTCTCCTAAGTCGTATCTCCTTGATCATCTCCCCATTGGACTTCAACCAACTTGACCACTCGGTTGCATAACTTCTTGACCTCCGATCTGTAGCAACTTGTCTAACCGTGGCATCTCGCTCTACTTCCACTTCTCTAAGCATGCTCGACTCCACCACTTTTGTGGTATCATGTAAACACTTCCTCAAATGTGACACGTGAAATACGTCATACACACCACTAAGCTTTTCAGGCAACTTCACTCTGTAGGCCATCTGTCCAATTCTTTCCGTAATGGGGAATGGCCCTACGAACCTTGGTGCCAATTTCCCTATGGATCCAAAGAGAACTACGTTCCTCAATGGTGGCACTTTAATAAAAAACCATGTCTCCAACATCGAACTCAAGATTGGTTCGTCTCTTATCAGTGTATGACTTTTTTCGGTCTTGTGCTGTCTTCATGCGTCTTCGAATCAAGTCTATCTTCTCCGAAGTTTCCCTAACCATCTAGGGCCCAAGCAAAATCTTATCCGTAGATTCCCACCAACAAGTCGGTGATCGGCAAGGTCATCCATATAGAGATTCAAAAGGTGCCATGCCAATACTATTCAGATAGTTATTGTTATAGGCGAACTCTACTTATGGAAGGTGTTCTTCCCATGTTCCTCCAAAATCCAAGATGCATAACCTTAAAAGATCTTCTAGAATTCTATTCACTCTTTCTGTTTGGCCGTATATCTTGGGGTGATAAGCGGTGCTCAAACACAATTGCGTTCCTACCACCTCTTGCAAGCTTTTCCAAAACTCACTAGTGAAAATGGGATCTTGATCGCTCACAACACTAGAAGGTATGCCATGTAAATGAACTATCTCTCGGAGATAAACAGATGCTAACGTGTAACACCCTACCTCCGCTAGGGTCACTCACAAAGGGAATGCACTAGCTTTGGTGAAGCATTATCTAGGTAAACATACACAGAAATATTACAAGGTAGAACATATAAAACAGCGGAAGAAGAACCAAATTTCATTGCTTTAAAATCTAGAAAGGTCAAAAGCCTTTTACATCAAAATGCCATTAAATCCATTACATCTAAATCTGTCTTGCAATAGTAAAGAAGCATAAAACCATAGTCATAAATCATTCCCCAAGTAAAACAGTAAAGCAGCCATAGCCAAGAAAGGTCCAAGCCATATATGATGATCTTGAAGCAGAAAGAAGTCCAAACTAAGTAGTAGTGTTTCCTCCTTGAGAAGATGGGGGGGGAAACGGAAGAAAAAGAGGCAAAAGAAAACAGGTCAGTCATAAAGACTGGTAAGTCCTAGCGACTTTCAACATAGAAACAAGTAAAGATAACATGACATGTATAAACTGAAAGTAAAGATAAGGATGATGACATGATAGGCCTGTTAAACTAAGATAACAAGATAAACAATGCTAACCAGGTAAACTACGGTAACAAGATAAACTATGCTAACCAGATAAACTACGTATAGCATCGCATGTTTAACATTCTCTGCACTAGTACTAGTATAACAGAATTAGGTGTTATCCTAATGTCCAAACAGAAACGGAAACAGAAATAGGGTGATCTTTACAGAAATAGTAATGGGCTTTTACCTCCCTAACAGAAACAGAAATGGGCTTTTGCCACCTGTACTAGTAACCCAACCCATATCATGTATTAACTATGAAATGATCCCTTGCCCAATATCATGAAATGACCCATTACTTGGTCCCAGGAAACGATCTATTAATCGATCGGCTCCCTACAAGTTCTAGCTCGTCATGTGTCTGTGTCATACGGCCCTATCACGAATGTAGTTACCTGTGCTAGGTCCACCATAGGGTGTATCAAGCCCTAGGGTGCCAACCACCGACACGTATCAAGCACGCATAGTGTAAACCTACTGGTGCCTAGTGCCTGCTTTTTCAACTCCGGACTACGTGCACGACCATAGTCCGCCTGAACCCACAATGGCGCACCAACTCAGCCGTCGTTCTGGTCGCTTACAATCAACCCAGTAATCGTGCCCCACCCTGCCTAGTTCCAGGGTACCGTGATACATCTAGTGGGTTACTGCTGAAATGGACCGCGTAACTAGGCTTTCCGTCCAGTAGGTTAAGTGTTGTCATTTAAATTCGAGACTTAACCCCATCAGTCTAGCATGTCAAGTTGGTTAAGTGTTGTCATTCAAGTTCGTGACTTAACCCGCCTACGTGTCATGTCAAATTGGCTAAGTGTTGTCGTTCAAGTTCATGACTTATCCCTACGAATCATTTGTCAAGTTGGTTGAGTATATTCAAGCGGTTCGTGACTTAACCCTACCAAATCATCGTGTCAAATTGGTTAAGTTCATTCAAGCGGTTCATGACTTAATCCTATCAAATCATCGTGTCAAGTTGGTTAAGTTCATTCAAGCGGTTCATGACTTAACCCTATTAAATCATCGTGTCAAATTGGTTAAGTATATTCAAGCGGTTCATGACTTAACCCTACCAAATCATCGTGTCAAATTGGTTAAGTACATTCAAGCGGTTCATGACTTAACCCTATCAAATCATCGTGTCAAATTGGTTAAGTACATTCAAGCGGTTCATGACTTTGGTTAAGTATATTCAAGCGGTTCATGACTTAACCCTATCATGTGGCATTAATTCATTAATGCACCCAACCTCTCACATCAGACCTGTTGTTATGGTCACTGGATATGCCGGGCGGTTCTGGGAAGATTTACACCACAACTCAGTCTGACCTCGGGTTTCAAGCGCGATATGACCAACTACTCACATTGGATCCTATTGTTTGCAGTAACTGGATTTGTCGGGCGGTTCCGGGCAGATTTACACTGCAAACTCAACCCAACCTCGAGTTGGCCATTTTCATGTTTATTCTAGTGTCATGTCCATGTTCAAGATTCATGTCAAGTTCGTGTCAAGTTTTCAAGGCAAGTTTCATGTCAAGTTTCCTATGATTACCAATTTTTTCCAACGTTACCCCGTCTAAATATTAGGCTAACAATCTTAGCCTAATTTTCCGTCCGCATGATTTTTGACATATAATATTAGGCTAAAAACTTAGCCTAATTTAACGTACACAAAATTTGCATAAAGAAATCCATTAACATAAACATGTCATAGGTGTAAACTTGGCATTCTCGGCATAGTCAATATGAACACCATAGGTGTGTACTTGCAAAGTAATAAACATGAATATCATAGGCGCGAACTTGCAACGTGGACTAATTCAACATACATATATCAGAATTTGCAACATAGACTAAATCAACTTACATATATGTGAACTTGCAAATCAATCACGAACATATGAATAAGTGTGAACTTGAAATATGACGTAGGTTTAACACATAAACATGTAGATCTAACATTTGGTCACATATGTGATATGATTTTACAACCTAAAATTGCATAACATGAAAAACTACACAACTTGTCATAACAGGTTATATTCCAAGTTCATATACATATGAATAGACTTATTCTTAAATTCTCAATTCAACATGATAATAAAATAGAACTACAGGCATAGATCAATATCATTCAATTTCACCTATAACATAATAGACATCGTTATATTATTAATTTAATTCCAAGGTATAACATAACTAAATTGACTAAAACATCGCAGGCATATAGATCTGATAATATTATGAGCATGAAAAGGTTTGAATAATAATCTAGTTTAAAGAACATGGATAGATCTAACTTAAATAGAAAAATACCCAAAATCAAGATCCAAGGATAAATAAAGAAAGTCAAGCTTAGATCCAATTTCAAAGTTATAATCCTAGGCAATAACCTCATGGTCATGAATCTTAGGTAATTAGTCACAATTGTCCTTGTCATAGTCATAGGCATAGTCTTATTGTTCATAGTCATAGGCGGTCTTATGTTCACCGTCATAGTCATAGGCATAGTCTTATGTTCACCGTCATAGTCATAGGCATAGGCAAAATATTATGTCCACAGTCATAGGCATAGTCATAGTCTTAGGCCATTAACAATAGTTTCAACGTCGTAGGCAATATTCCCAATAGTCAAGATCCAAGAAAAAACAAGAATAGATATGAATCATACATAAATCAATTCCAAATTATAACATGCCCATATTAAATTTATAGTTTTTATCTAAAAGTAACTGGAACTTACAGATCGTGGTCTAAGAAATTTAGAAGTCAAGTCTAGAAATTAGTCGTCGAATTGTTGCGGTGTCGCTGATCTATTCTCTTGAATTGTTGTAGAAGCATTGATCTTTGATTTGAATCGAGTTTGAATGCTTAAGCTTTAATTTGGAGGTGGCGGCCATGGTTCAAGAGATGAATTAGCAGCATAGCAGTGTAAGAATGATTTGTATGAATTAGGCTAGGTCTTAGGATGAATTTATAGGGGTAGCAACTAGTTTAGGCCCTTAGATTAACCCTATAATCAATCTGGACCATCAAAACATGTCCCAGGCTTCAAAAATGAGTTCTGGGTCAAAACAGGCCGACCAGGTCGACCTGTAAGGGGGGAGGTAGACCACATGGTCGACTTGGGGGTAGGTCGACCCTAGGGTCGACCTGGTCCCCAGGTCGACACCCAGGTCGACCTGTCGGGTCCTGTGCTGCCTAAAATCTGCTGAATCTTCTACAGGCCATAACTTCTTCATCCGGACTCCGATTTTCGATAACTCGGACTCTATTTCATGTAAAATTTCAAGATGAACGCAATGGCGTAACCCATTTCCCTTGATTCATATTTTAAAATTTAATTCTTCCTTGATTTATGGTTTTAACATGTTTTAAAAATTCGGGTTGTTACATTCTTCCCTCCTTAAAGGATTTCCTCCACAAAATCTTCAAGTTAAGAAGAATGTGTCCTACCATCCAATCATCCATCTACTCAATCATCAATCACAGGCATCCATTGTCCTTAAGAGATTTCTAATGCTGTATGAACATATGCAGAAAGTGTGTGTGTATGTTCCTTATCTAATGCAAATGATCAGGCCTGATTGATCTTCTTAATGCGAAATATGTTTAGTGCCATGAGTCCAACATGTATGCAAATAGTCCTAGTCACATAAACACTATATGTGTGCACAAACATCCATCCATATGCAACATCCAAATGATAGCATATCAAGTTTCCATCCATGTACAAGTATAAACATTCATGCATATGCAATATGAGATGTGACTGAGCCGATCTAGTGCCTAATGTGTGTTCATGCATCCACGAGAAACAACTAGCAACCACTTGCAACCACTTGCAACCATCAACCATAACATGTCTCAAACACATGTTTACACCCAATTGTTCCTACCTAAAGACATAGTCGAACGATAGAAGCAAGTAAAAACTTTGTGCCCATTAGGTAATGTCAAAACTGGAAATCTTTGTCACTTATATACTGATTAGGAGAAGAACTCTCTAAGCACCAGCCCCGAAGACCGAAATCAATATCAGACTGATACCCAAAGAATTGACCAACCAATATATATGTTTCTAGGAAACTAAGCATGATGGACTTCTTTTTGGTCACAAGAAATCCCTTCCTAAGACCAACCCATATCCTATAAAACCCAAAAAGTTTAGTCAACCCAACGGACACCCTCATGCCCCAACATGTATTACTAACAGATGATTCATACTCCTTATGGGGTTTGCAACAAAAATAAATTGAGAATAGGACCGAGAGGATATACATAAAAGATATCATGCAAGTAAGCTCTACAGGAAAAGAGGGATCAAGGATATACTCTTAAAAAGAGATATGATGCACGTATCTAGTCTTCAATCTTCTAAGTCGCATTTCCTTGAGCTTAACTCCATTGTGTTTTGTCCGCCTTTAACTTCATAATTTCGTAGCTTCTTAATTCTTGTTTCCAAAATATGAGTTTGAACTCATTTCACTTTTGCCTCTCGTCCCGCTTTCCCTTATCCTCCTTCTCGTATACTCGGCTCAAACATAACTGCGTACTCATGGTTTCATGCAAGCTCTCCAAAATTCACTAGTGAATTCTGGATCTCGTTTACTCACTATAGGGTATTCCACGCAGAAGAATTATCTCTTGCAAATAAACAGATGTCAACCATGTTTCCAAATGTACTTACTAAGGTGATTTCCTATAACTCATGCATAAGCGAAATGAACCATCCACCTTAGTGGCGAACACTACTCGGGATCAACAAATGTATCAAAAGATTCTAGGTAACTAAGCATGGCAGAATCCTAAGGGTTACACTAGACTTCGAGGGTATTACCATGGCAAGTCAAGAGTCTAACTACCCTCTTTTCATATTCAAGAATGGCACCATTACTGGATAACCATTCCATCCCTAGAATCGACCTGTAGCCCAAAAACATAAGCATTTCTTCTAAACTCAATGCTTAGAATAGACATTCTCAAATCCAAACAAGTCATGAATAAATGAGTCGATTCCCCAACAGGATTTGAGAAGAGAAAAAAATGGGATCCTCTACTACGCTAGTACTAAGGTGCAGAGACTCAACTATCGAAGCGGAAATAAAAAGGATGCAATGTACCATAATCAAAAAGGGTACGAACAGGATAGAAATATAAACTAAACTTTCCTACAGAAACATTTCTACCTTCTTGTTCTGAGCCTCATTCGCCTTAACCACTCTTATCCCCTCTTATATAACGTGTTAACAGGTCTCTCGAGAACTACCTCCATCGCACGGCAACCCTACAAAGCTTGAAATAAGATTAGTTGCAGATGGAACTAATGTGACTACAGATGGAGGAAAGAAAGGAAAAGGGATTCAAACAAGGAAACAGAGGGTAATGCTAATGGCCTTTGGGGAATAGTCTTTAAAAATAAAAAAATTCTCGAAAAATGCTTCTTTGTAAATGGTTTTGAAAATAATTTCAAAAGGTTTTAAAAACTATTGCCCAGTCTAGTAACCTTCTGCTCTGATACCAAATGTAACACCCCACCTCCG
The DNA here is from genome assembly GCA_030737875.1 of Allium sativum. Taxonomy (NCBI): domain Eukaryota; kingdom Viridiplantae; phylum Streptophyta; class Magnoliopsida; order Asparagales; family Amaryllidaceae; genus Allium; species Allium sativum. Next base: position 667,710,813 of record CM060909.1, on the reverse strand, counting down.
CTAGGGTCACTCAGAAAGGGAATGCACTAGCTTTGGTGGAGCATTATCTAGGTAAACATACACAAAAATATTACAAGAAAGAACATATAAAAAAACGGAAGAAGAACCAAATTTCATTGCTTTAAAATCTAGAAAGGTCCAAAGCCTTTTACATCAAAATGCCATTAAATCCATTACATCTAAATCTGTCTTGCAATAGTAAAGAAGCATAAAACCATAGTCATAAATCATTCCCCAAGTAAAATAGTAAAGCAACCATAGCCAAGAAAGCTCCAAGCCATATATGATGATCTTGAAGTAGAAAGAAGTCCAAAGTAAGTAGTAGTGTTTCCTCCCTGAGAACCTGGGGGGGAAACGGAAGAAAAAGAGGCAAAAGAAAATGGGTCAGTCATAAAGACTGGTAAGTCCTAGTGACTTTCAACATAGAAACAAGTAAAGATAACATGACATGTATAAACTGAAAGTAAAGATAAGGATGATGACATGATAGGCCAGTTAAACTAAGATAACAAGATAAACAATGCTAACCAGATAAACTACGGTAACAAGATAAACTATGCTAACTAGATAAACTACGTATAGCATCGCATGTTTAACATTCTCTGTACTAGTACAAGTATAACAGAATTAGGTGTTATCCTAATGTCCAAAACAGAAACAGGGTGATCTTTACAGAAATAGTAATGGGCTTTTACCTCCCTAACAGAAACAGAAACAGAAATGGGCCTTTACCACCTGTACTAGTAACCCAGCCCGTGTCATGTTTTAACTATGAAATGATCCCTTGCCCAATATCATGAAATGACCCATTACTTGGTCCCACGAAATGATCTATTAATCGATCGGCTCCCTACAAGTTCTAGCTCGTCATGTGTCTGTGTCATACGACCCTATCACGAATGTAGTTACCTGCGCTAGGTCCACCATAGGGTGTATCAAGCCCTAGGGTGCCAACCGCCGACACGAATCAAGCACGCACAGTGTAAACCTACTGGTGCCCAATGCCTGCTTTTTCAACTCCGAACTACGTGCACGACCATAGTCCGCCTGAACCAACAATGGCGCACCAACTCAGCCGTCGTTCTGGTCGCTTACAATCAGCCCAGTAATCGGGCCCCGCTCTTCCTAGTTCCAGGGTACCATGATACATCTAGTGGGTTACTGTTGAAAAGGACCGCGTAACTAGGCTTTCCGTCCAGTAGGTTAAGTGTTGTCATTTAAATTCGATACTTAACCCCATCAGTCTAGCATGTCAAGTTGGTTAAGTGTTGTCATTCAAGTTCGTGACTTAACCCGCCTACGTGTTATGTCAAATTGGCAAAGTGTTGTCGTTCAAGTTCAAGACTTAGCCCTACGAATCATTTGTCAAGTTAGTTGAGTATATTCAAGCGGTTCATGACTTAACCCTACCAAATCATCGTGTCAAATTGGTTAAGTTCATTCAAGTGGTTCATGACTTAATCCTATCAAATCATCGTGTCAAATTGGTTAAGTTCATTCAAGCGGTTCATGACTTAACCCAATCAAATCATCGTGTTAAATTGGTTAAGTATATTCAAGCGGTTCATGACTTAACCCTACCAAATCATCGTGTCAAATTGGTTAAGTACATTCAAGCGGTTCATGACTTAACCCTACCAAATCATCGTGTCAAATTGGTTAAGTACATTCAAGCGGTTCATGACTTAACCCTATCAAATCATCGTGTCAAATTGGTTAAGTATATTCAAGCGGTTCATGACTTAAACCTATCATGAGGCATTAATTCATTAATGCACCCCAACCTCTCACATCAGACCTGTTGTTGTGGTCACTGGATATGCCGGGCGGTTCCGGGCAGATTTACACCACAACTCATTCTGACCTCGGGTTTCAAGCGCGATATGACCAACTATCCAAATTGGATCCTATTGTTTGCAGTAACTGGATTTCCCGGGCGGTTCCGGGCAGATTTACACTGCAAACTCAACCCAACCTTGAGTTGGCCATTTTCATGTTTATTCTAGTGTCATGTCCATGTTCAAGATTCATGTCAAGTTCGTGTCAAGTTTTCAAGGCAAGTTTCATGTCAAGTTTCCTATAATTACCAATTTTTCCCAACGTTACCCCATCTAAATATTAGGCTAACAATCTTAGCCTAATTTTTCGTCCGGATGATTTTTGACATATAATATTAGGCTAAAAACTTAGCCTAATTTAACGTACACAAAATTTGCATAAAGAAATCCATTAACATAAACATGTCATAGGTGTAAACTTGGCATTCTCGGCATAGTCAATATGAACACCATAGGTGTGTACTTGCAAAGTAATCAACATGAATATCATAGGCGTGAACTCGCAACGTGGACTTATTCAACATACATATATGTGAATTTGCAACATAGACTAAATCAAATTACATATATGTGGACTTGCAAATCAATCACGAACATATGAATAAGTGTGAACATGAAATATGACGTTGGTTTAACACATAAACATGTAGATCTAACATTTGGTCACATATGTGATATGATTTTACAACCTAAAACTTGCATAACATGATAAACTACACAACTTGTCATAACAGGTTATATTCCAAGTTCATATACATATGAATAGACTTATTCATTAATTATCAATTCAACATGATAATAAAATAGAACAACAGACATAGATCAATATCATTCAATTTCACCTATAACATAATAGACATCGTTATATTATTAATTTAATTCCAAGGTATGACATAACTAAATTGACTAAAACATCATAAGCATATAGATATGATAATATTATGAGCATGAAAAGGTTTGAATAATAATCTAGTTTTAAGAATATGGATAGATCTAACTTAAATAGAAAAATCCCCAAAATCAAGATCCAAGGATAAATAAAGAAAGTCAAGCTTAGATCCAATTTCAAAGTTATAATCCTAGGCAATAACCTCATGGTCATGAATCTTAGGTAATTAGTCACAATTGTCCTTGTCATAGTCATAGCATAGTCTTATTGTTCATAGTCATAGGCGGTCTTATGTTCACCGTCAAAGTCATAGGCATAGTCTTATGTTCACCGTCATAGTCATAGGCATAGTCTTATGTTCATCATCATAGTCATAGGCATAGGCAAAATATTATGTCCACAGTCATAGGCATAGTCATAGTCTTAGGCCATTAACAATAGTTTCAATGTCATAGGCAATATTCCCAATAGTCAAGATCCAAGAAGAAAACAAGAATAGATATGAATCATACATAAATCAATTCCAATTTATAACATGCCCATATTAGATTTATAGTTTTTATCTAAAAGTAACTGGAACTTACAGATCGTGGTCTAAGAAATTTAGAAGTCAAGTCTAGAAATTAGTCGTCGAATTGTTGTAGTGTCACTGATCTATTCTCTTGAATTGTTGTAGAAGCGTTGATCTTTGATTTGAATCGAGTTCGAATGCTTAAGCTTTAATTTGGAGGCGGCGGCCATGGTTCAAGAGGTGAATTAGCAGCATAGCAGTGTAAAAATGATTTGTAAGAATTAGGCTAGGTCTTAGGATGTATTTATTGGGGGTAGCAACTAGTTTAGTCCCTTAGATTTACCCTAGAATCAATCCGGACCATCGAAACATGTCTCAGGCTTCAAAAATGAGTTTTGGGTCAAAACAGGCCGACCAGGTCGACCTGTAAGGGGGAGGAGGTCGACCACATGGCCGACCTGGGAGGTAGGTCGACCCTAGGGTCGACCACATGGTCGACCTGGTCCCCAGGTCGACCCCCAGGTCGACCTGCCTGGTCCTGTGTTGCCTAAAATCTGCTAAATCTTCTACAGGCCATAACTTCTTCATCCGGACTCCGATCTTCGAAAACTCGGACTCTATTTCATGTAAAATTTCGAGGTGAACGCAATGGCTTAACCTGTTTCTCTTGATTCTTATTTTAAAATTTAATTCTGCCTTGATTTATGGTTTTAACATGTTATAAAAATTCGGGTTGTTACATTACCATTCCGCTGTTCTTTTACTCTTAACGAGAATAAAATGGGAGCTCTTGGTAAGTCAATCTACTACTACCCAAATCCCCATATTACCCTTCCTTGGCAACTCGTCGACGAAATCCGTGGGAACACTTTCCTATTTCCACTGTGGAACCTCTAAATGGTGAAGCAAACCACCAGGCTTCTTTAGCTCAGCCTTGACTTGCTGGCACACTTCCTTCTTCATCCCTTCCCAAAAGAAAACTCGCTTCATGTCCCTATACATCTTGTCACCACCAGGATGTATGGTCATCTTAGAACGATGTGCTTCTTCAAGAATCGTCTTCCTCAAGCTCTCGTCTCGAGACACACAAAGTCTCCCATCCCTACGCAACCAACCTTTGTCATCTATAGTATATCTGTTTAGTTGGCTCGAAGACTCCCCTCTTATGAGCTTGTCTACTATCTCTATCAGCTGTGGGTCATCTCGCTGTGCCGCACCTATCTGTCCCAAAAGCATAGGTTGCACCTCAAATGATGCCAATAAGCGGGGTACATAATCGATAGAGGGTTTAAAGTCAAAGGTAGATATATGCTCTAAACTCTGCCGCTCGACAAACAAAGGACTCAAAGTCAACTTCTTTCTACTCAAGGCATCAGCTACAACGTTACCCTTGCCAGGGGTATATGCAATCTCAAAATCGTAGGATGCTAAGAACTCCATCCACCTATGTTTCCTTAAGTTTAGATCTTTTTGAGAGAACAGGTATTTTAGTGACCTATGGGCTGTATACAACTCAAACCTCCCACCAAGCAAGTAATGGCGCCAAGACTTAAGCGCAAAAACTATGGCAGCTAATTCTAAGTCATGGGTAGGGTAATTCTTCTCATAGACCTTCAAATGCCTTCCACCATAACATATCACCCTTCCCTCTTGCATTAAAACTGTGCCAAGCCCTATCCCGCAAGCATCGGTATACACTGTGAATGGTTTGCTCCCATCTGGAAAAACTAAAACCGGAGCTGTCGTCAATGCCCACTTCAAACGTTGGAAAGCATCGTCACAGTCAACATCCCAAGAAAAGGTCAAATTCTTTTTTGTCAATCGTGTAGGTTAGGCTGATATCTTAGCAAAGTCCTTGATGAACTTTCTATAATAGCCTGCCAAACCAAGAAAACATCTTACTTCCGTTGCATTCTTAGGAATCTTCCAATCTTGGAATGCTACCACCTTCGCGGGATCCACTGCTATCCCTTCTTTAGAGACCACATGCCCTGAGAACCTCACTTCCTTCCTCCAAAAATGACATTTAGATAATTTAGCCTTGATTTGATGCGCTCGAAGAGTCTCTAAGACTTCCCTAAGATGTAGGGCACGCTCTTCCTCGCTTCTAGAGAAGATCAGGATATCATCCACAAAGACTACCATGAACTTGTTTAGAAACTCCCTAAACACCCTACTCATCAAGTCCACGAAATATGCAGGTGCATTCGTCAAACCAAAAGGCATGACGAGCCATTCAAAGAAACCGTCGAGAGTTCTAAATGCAGTCTTATCTATGTTGTCCTCAGCCACCCTTAGCTGATGGAATCCTGTAGCTAAATCCAACTGCGAGAAAACAAAAGCGCCAACCAACTGATCAAACAAGCCATCTATCCTCGGTAATGGATGCTTGTTCTTCTTCATGAGCCTATTCAGCTCCCTATAGTCCACGCACAATCTGAGCGAACCATCAGCCTTAGTAGCAAAAACAACTGGAGCACCCCACTCCGAGATACTTCGTCTTATGAACTCTTTCTCAAGCAACTCTTTCACTTGTTTACTGAGCTCCCTCCTTTCTCTTAGAGCCATGTGGCGCACAGGCAATGCAACTGGCTTTGCATTGTCCACTAAATATATACAGAAATTTATCTCGCGTTTTGGAGGTAAGCCCCTAGCTTCATCAAAGACATCTGCATACTCATGGACTACTCGAACAGATTGCATAACATCAATAGATGTGTCAAGAGATTTTAGGTAGCTAAGCATAACAGAACCCTTAGGGTCGCATGAGATATTGAGAGTATTACGCAAACTAGTCAACAATCTAACTACCCTCTTTTCACAGTCGAGAATGGTACCATACCTGGCTAGCCAATCCATTCCTAGAATCAACCCATAGCCCGTGAAACCAAGCACATAATCGTTGCATTTGAATTCAACGCCATACACATATATCCTTAAATCCCGACTAAACATAGACAGATGAGTCGTACCCCAAATAGGATTTGAGACAACAACGGGATCCACTACTATACTAGTATCTAGGTGTAGAGACTCAACAATAGAAGCAGATATAAATGAATGTGAAGCGCCAGAATCAAAGAAAGTACGTATAGGATGATCGAAAAGGAAAATCAAACTTTCAACAGAAATGTTTCTATCTCTATCTTGCATAGCTGCCCTGAGAGCATGAACCTGCCCTCCAGAAGTAGACCCCGTCCTCTGTCCTTGCCCTTGTCCTTACCTCCTTGGGCAGTCTTTAATCATATGTCCTGTCTCATCACATTGGAAACAACCTGTCCTCTTCTTCTTCCTACAGTCCTTCTTCAAATGGCCAGGTATTCCACAATTGTGACACTTTCTTTTCTCTGAACCATTGTTATCCTTACTTCCCTTCTTTTGTTGTTGTTGTGCCTTCTTTGGATCCCCTTTCTTATCCCGTGCCTTATCTACATTAGCACCTTTCTCCTCTTCATGTATCAACGCCATATCAACAAGATTCTCAAAAGTAGCCCCCCATAGGAATGTGGGACATAGCCAACCCATGTAATGGTTCATTCAGACCCTTGGCAAATCTCAAGCTTTCTTATGTGGTGTATTAACTAATTCCATACCCAATCTTGCTAACTGGTTAAACTTGTTAACGTACTCCTTCACCGACAAAATCCCTTGTTTCAAAGCCAAGAACCTCTCCATGTATAAATTCTTCTCTGCTTGTGAAAGAAATTTCACCTCGAACCTTCATCTAAAATCCACCCACGTCTCCAATGGACGTCCTCCATTAGTTACTTCCCACCAAAAGGAAGCTTCATCCTTCATCAACCAAATAGCTAGCTGAACCTTTCTTCCATCGTCTATCTCAAAGGTACTAAATAAATCCTCCACTTCCTTGAGCCAATTCCGAGCCTCAACAAACGTCTTAGTTCCATAAAATGGTTTTCCTCCCATCGCACGGAAGTCTTTGCATATCTTAGAAAAAGCATCTACACGGGGAGGTGGAGGAGGAGCGGCTGCAGCTGGGGGAGGAGCAACGTTTGTTGGGCCTACGGTAGTGGCCCTAGCCTCTAGATACTTTCTGAACCATCCTGGTTTCTGTACGCCCTTGGGTATATTAGGTTCCACAGACATGATAAAAGGAAAAAGGAAGAGATTCAAAACTGAGAATCGAAAGATAGATATATGGATTTTGAGGATTATGTTTTTCATAATAAACCTTTCTCTTGAAAATACCCTCTTTAAAACATGCTTTTGAAAGTACTTCTTTTAAAAAAAATGATCTTGGAAACGGTTTCAAAATCTTTTATTTGTTTTAGTAACCTTCAGGTTTGATACCACGTGTAACACTCCACGTCCATTAATGTCACTCACTAAGGAAATGCATTAACTTCCATGGAGTATTATAAGAGTATAGAACAGAATATCACAAGACAAATATATAAAATGGTACTTAAGAAAATTCAAAATTAATTCATTGCAGCGGAAAAGCAAAACATGTCTGGTTACAACATCAAAACCATATGCTAAAGCCAAGTAAAATTATTGTCAGAGTACATAAAAGTAAATGCATAATCCCACTTCAAATGGCCATAATGGAAAAGAGATAAAGCTGAGCATTACTTTCAACACTTCCAAGCACTTCAAGAAGAAAGAAATCTGAGTCAAGCTCCATTAATCCCACCCTAAGGACCTTGGGGGAAAGGAAGAAAAGAGGCGAAACAAAAAGGGGTCAGACATAAGTCTGGTGAGTCTAGTGAATTTAACAATATAATCAGTAATGTAACAGGATAAGAACATAAACTGGATATAAGAGATGACTGTAACATAAGTAGATTTGCCAAGGTAAACAGGGTAAGAAAGATAGAACATCGACCGCGCTCCTAACCACTATAAGATATGCTCTGCACCGTACTAACATACTAGTTACATATTAAGAGATGATCCCTCCCTACTAATCATAATAATGGTAGCTTCGTGTACTCCTAGCTGCTCTCGTAGGTGCCCCACTTGCTCCTACCACCACTAGTTGTACCCACTACCCTTCCCATTCGATCAGCTCCCTAACCTCGTAGATACCTGTGCTGCTCACACAATAGGGTGTATCAATCCCTAATGTGGCAACCGCGATGCTACTGAAATGCACAGCTTGTACCTACACGATGCAACAACGTCTTACCTACCAGCCCAGACCCACGCATGCACATGACTCCGTTGGACTTGCACTGCCATCGCTAACTCTTTATTGACCTCTTACAATCAACCCCAGTAAGCGTGTCCCTGTCCTCGACCTAGTTCGAGCTCATATAGATACTAAAATGGGTTACTTGTTGAAAAGGGTCCACACACTTGTAGAAGGTTCCCTCCTAAGCTTGGTCCACACTAGGAATTCCTACTTAACCCCTTTTTCCGCATGTCTTATCATATGTCTCATCCTGGTTAAGTGTTTTTATTATATTCCACATGCTACCCTTGTTACCCACTTAACCCTTTATTATTCCCATGTCTAATCACATGTCTCATCTTGGTTAAGTGATTTTATTATGTTTCACATGCTCCCCATGTTACCCACTTAACCCTTTATTATCCACATGTGAATCACATGTCTTATCTTGGTTAAGTGTTCATTAATTCATTATAACCGTAATTTTACAAGACCTCCCACATTAGATTACCGTCTTGCGGTTGCTGGATTTGCCAAGCAGTTCCGGCAGCCTTATACCGCAATATGAATCAAACCTCATGTCTTTGCCTTATTACGCATCTAATTTTTGCCTTTGACCTCTCACATTAAATTACCAAATTGCGGTTGCTGGATATGCCAGGAAATTCCGGGAAGGCTTATACCGCAATCCGAATCTAACCTTGTGTCTTAGGCGTTCATTATTACTTTCTTGATTCAAGTCCCAATTTCAAATCTAAATCATGTTCATAATTTTAAATCCAAATTATGCCTATAATTTCATGTGTCCAAGTTGTGCCAAACTATGCCCAAACTAATTTTCATAGTTATTAACAATCTATGCAAAATCTCATGTATACAAGTTATACACTATTATACCCAAACCAATTTCCATGGTTTCCAACAATTTATGCCAATAATCTCATTTTATTACATATTTCCCAAACGGTTTCCCAATCTTTCCAAAGTTATTCTTACGTAAATCTCAACGCAATATGTTAGGCTCGAAGTTAGCCTAATCTCATAAAAAAAGGAAAAGAAGAAGGGAAGAGAATCAAAACTGGCATAAACACATAAATAGGCATGTGAAATGAATCACGACAGGGTAGATTAGATAATCATATGATAGTAGTAACTGGTATGAATCTAAAGGATGAAAAATTACAAAACTTGATATGATTCATCTTATTTACAGGCATATACATCAGATCCAATTTACAATTCTATCACAATTACTTTTTAATTCAATTATATGTGAAAGTGACATAACTCACAACGATAGGATTATTCAAAAAGAGGATTAGGTGTTGTTGTAGCAATTCTGATCTTGAATAATATCTACTTTGATTGTTTGTAGATCAGATTTTCTAGTTTGAATACTCCTATTCTGATTTGTTTTGGTGGAGAAGAAAGGCTAGTTTAGATTAGAGCAGCATGGAGGCGCCATGGATGATAACAATGAGATTAAGGTTAGGTCTAGGTGTTTATTTATACGTGTATTAGGACCCTTATATTAGATTAGGAACATCTGAACCATCTAGACTAGAAAAACACGTCATCCATCCAATCACAGAAGAACACATCGCAAAACACGTCATCGGCCAGATCTGGGCCAATGGGGGTCTACACCCTATAGGGGGGTCGACTCCCCAGTCAACATCCCTATAGGGGTGTCGACTCCCCTTGGGGGGCGACACATACGAGCTGGAAATTTCCCTCTCAGCTATTTTGGGTCGGATTTTGAATTTTGAACTGCTCTCGTTATTTATTATTTATTTAAATTTTGCTTTAAACTAAAATCTTCTAGGCTTCATAACTTCTTCATACTATGTCCGATTAACCCAAACTCGGACTTTATCCCAAGCAGAATTCCGAGACGAACGCAGTGGCGTGCCCATTTCCCTTAATTCTTCTTCTAAAAATTAAGTATTCTTTAATTTGCTAATTTTAATATTTGAAATTACGGGGTGCTACATTAGCCTTGTCGTTCTTTCCTCCCTTCTTTTGTTGTTGTTGCCATCCTTTCTTGGGCCATATCTTTTTATTTTGTGTTTCCTTAACCCTAACTTCTTCGTTTTCACCTTTATTTGAACTTTATCTATGTTCCCTTCCCGGGCCATCATTTTTCTCATCCTTGGTCTGTTCTCCTTAGACCTAACTCCCTTATTCTCCTTTTTATCATATTTGTGTAACAAGCTAACTAGTCTCTCGAAAGTTGCCTCCATTGCATGGAAATCCTTACGAAGCTCGAGAAAGTTAGCCACAGGTGAAACTGCTGCGGCTACAGATGGAGGTTAGGCACTTCATTGCCCTTCGACATGTGTCGTTGTCTTAACATGCCTATGGAACCATGTCGCAATAGGGACACCTTTTGGGAAGGATTGATTCCCCAGACAAAAAGAAAAAGGAATCAAGAAGAGAATCGAGCGATATTTCCTATGGCTTTGGGGAATATATTTTTCAAAACATACTTTTCTTTTGAAAATGCTTTCTTCTAAAACTTTTTTGAAAATAGTTTTCGAAAACTTTATCCAATCTGGTAACCTTCAGCCCTCATACCAGGTGTGACACCCCACGTCCGTTAATGTCACTCACAAAGGGAATGGATTAAGTTTCGTGAAGCGTTATAGGTAAACAGAACATAAATATTACGAGACAGATATAAAAGCAATAGCAAAATTTAAATTTTTATTTCAATCATAGATCATAGCATCGTGGTATAAAATACCATAAGTCCGAAAGCTACATAAAAGCCATTACAATAATATAAAACTTTCTATCTTGTTCCATCAGAGTACATGAAAGCATAATTCCATAAAAGAAACAAAGCCATAGTAGAGATAAGAACTTAATTAATACCTCAAAACCTACTCCAAGCAAGATGATAACCGAGTCCTGACTAAGCCTGAGAATTCCCAACCCTTGACCCTAAGGAGGGAGGGAAACGGAAGAAAGAAAAGGAAACAAAAAGGGTCAGAGATAAAGTTAGTGAGTCTAGTAACTTTTAGCAAGTAAATAAATAAAAGTAGCATGACAGGCATATAAAGTGGTTAAGAGAGAGATTACTACATAAAAGGCAAGGGTTACAAGGTAGAGTGGGTAGAGTGATACACTTCTCTAAAGATTCCTCTGCATAATACTAGTATAACCAAGTACATAACAGGATTACATACTACCTAATTGCTTAACAAAAACAGGATGAACCCAACAGAAATATAATGGTAGTTTTAGGTGTACTCTAGTAATGGGTTTTAACCCAAACAGAATTAGTCGGTACCTAAACAGGAATAACGGGTGTTAGCCCCAATAGAAACACAGGTACCCCACAGAAACAGACAGGACAACATGTACCCTATTTATTACCCTAGTCGATCGGCTCCCTGCTCCACAGATACCCTGTGCTGGCCCCACAGTAGTGTGTATCATTCCCTAAAGTGGCAACCCTTCATTTCCCGGATGTGCACAACTATATCTACTGATGTCATAGTGTCTTATCTTCCCGAGCAGGCGGAGTTATGCATGCACATGACCCCAATGGAATGCGCCGCCAACACCGCCTCCACGTTTGGATCTCCTACAATCAATCCAGTAAGCGTGCCCCTTCTCCGACCTAGTACGGAGTACATGTTTGATACCTCCTCTGGGTTACTGGATGAAAAGGGTCCCACACAATATGATACAAGCTCTCCCCTTTGTCTTGTATCCCCGACTAGGTTTTTCATTGGCTATGTATACCACTAGGTGTCTTTAATTACATAACCTTATCGGGTTAAGTTTGTGGGCCTATATGTAAATATTACCCACCTACCCAAGATTTACTTAACCCTCCCACTGATTCAAGCATGTTTATTTAACGGTTAAGTTTGTGGGCCTATATATACTAATATTACCCACCCAGCCAAGATTTACTTAACCCTCCCACTGATCCAATCAATTTTACTTAACTCTAACTTTAGTTCATATTCATATAATCCCTATGGATTAGATTAGGTTAAGTAGTCCAATTTATTACCATGTCCATTTATGGTTTACAATGGGCTAGACCTCCCACATCAGGCCTAAAACTTGTGGATGTTGGATATGCCAGTCGGGTCCAGGCAGTCTTATTCCACAGTTGGGCCTAACCTCGTGTCTTAGCCCGATTAGTCTTTGCGCACTTATACCTCTTACATTAGGTTCAACATTAGTGGCTGCAGGATATGCCGGTCGGGTCCGGGCAGACTTCCACCACTAATGCAACCTAACCTCGTGTCATAAGTGCAATTACAATTTCTAATTGTAATTATTAGATATTCCATTTTTATCCGATTCTTACCTATGTCTTTATAGGTGATTATGTCCCCACTTCCCCCTTTGAATTATATGTCCAATTCATTTAAACATTATTTAAATTATGCCAATTCTATCATTTTCCCCCATTCCCTAACTAACGTATTTGCATATATTTGGTGGCATCTAGGCTAGAAAATATCCTAGTCATCAACCATAAAAGGGAAAGCTGATGGAAAAAATGACAATAGTGATCATTCTAAAAGTGATATAAACATATACACCAGCATAGACAAGTAATAGGCATAATAAGGTGGACATAAAAACAGATCTAGTAAAAAGGGTAATGATAAACAAGATCCAATACTTAGGACGAATAGATCCAAGTAAGAATTCATATGTCCAATAATAATATATCTTAATTAATCACAATATGATAATTAAGGTAGACGTAAAAACAGATCTAGTAAAAAGGGTAATGATAAACTAGATCTAAACAAGGGTTCAATTGTCCATATACTAATAATTCCAAATTAACCACAAACTTAGAGAAAAGGTAAGATCCACATATGTGACATGATGAATTAACCACAAAAGGATTATATCTAAAGAAATTAGATCTAACATAGTACAAGTTAAGATCCCAAATATGTCATTACACGTGAATTAGATCTATAGAAGTAGATTTAGCATAGTACAAATTTAGATCCCAAATATGGCATCATAAGTGAATTTAGATCTATAGAAGTAGATCTAGCACATTACAAATTAAGATCCCAATATGACATCACAAGTGAATTTCAATCTATAGAAGTAGATCTAGCATAGTACAAATTAAGATCCAAGGATATCATAGATTCAAAATTTTCAGTAGATCTAATATGATAAATATTGAGATCGAAGTCATAGAACATTTTAGAATCACAAAATATGATAAATCCATGATGATTTAGTCACAGATGTATATCCAAATTATAGTCATAACATATTTACTTTTAGTCATTTAAACTTAAAAGTAACTATACTCACAAGGATCAGATCTACGAGAATAGAAGGAGAAAACTGAAATTTGAATCTCATATCTATACTTGAGGCGCTTGATTTGTAGAAGAAGAAAATGTTAGATTCGGTTCAAGAAATGATGGCATCCAGCCTCCATTGTTTTTCATATGAGAAATCAAGAGAATTGAGGTATATTTATAGCTGCGAGCCTCCAGAATTTGAATGCCACCTCAGCCCTAGGGTGAATCGGGCCACGGGTCGACACCCACTTGGGTCTGGGAGCCCAAAAACATACATGGGCGCACTTTACAGGGCGCCAATGCAAAAATTCATTGGCGCACTTGTCAAGTGCGTCGGGAATTTCTGCTCTTTCCGCCAAACTTCTACCGTCCATAACTTCTTCATACATTATCCGTTCTACGCAAACCAGTTGTCTATCTTGACTAGAATTTCGAGATGGACGCAATGACGTAGTCCGTTTCCCTTAATTCTTAATAATAAATTAATTATTCCTTAATTTATCCCCTTTAGTGTAGTTGAAATACGGGGTATAACATTCTCCCCTACTCAAAGGATTTCGTCCCCGAAATCTCCGAGTTATGAAGAATGTATCCTACCATCCATCATCCATCTACTTACCCACCAATCACAAGCATCCATTGTCCTTAAAAAAATTCTAATGCTTATATGGACATATGAAAAGGTGTGTGTGTATATGTCCTAACACTAATGCGAAAGATCGGGTGGTCCACTGATTCAGTTGACCTCCTTAATGCAATGTATGTTAGTGCCATGAACCCAACATGTATCCAGATAAACCTATTATAATATGTAAGTTCTATATGTGTGCACAATCATTCATCAAAATGCAACATCCATATGATGATACATCCATTTTCATCCATTAAAGAAAGAAAAATGCACACGCATCCATATGTAGTATGAGAGTGATTGAGCCGATCTGGTGCCTAATGTATGTGTATATGCATCCACGAGAAACCACTAGCAACCACTTGCATCCACTAGCGTCCATCAAACATAACATGTCTCAAACACATGTTTACAATCATGGGAGTCCTACCTAAAGGTTGAAGATTCGATCGATAGGATATACTCAGATGATAGAAGCAAGCACAAATGAATGCTTTTGGAAGAGAAGTTAAGAACATTCCCTTGAAAAGAAAAGGGTATAAAGCGCGAAAATCTTGTCTTCGATCTCCCCAAGTCGCATCCTCTTGGTTGTCTCCCAACTGAACCTTCACCAACTTGACTTCTCATCTGCGTAGCTTGTAAACCTCCAATCCAAGAAAAAGTCTTTCTGTAGATCCCCACCAACGAGTTGGTGGTCTATAGGGTCATCCATATAATGCTTCAAAGGGTTCCATGCCAATGCTAGCTTGATAACTATTGTTATAAGCCAACTCAAATAAAGGAAGATGCTCTTTCCAAGTTCCTCCGAAGTCAAGGATACACATCCTCATAGGATCCTCTAGAACTCTGTTCACCCTCTCCATCTATCTGTCGGTCTGAGGATGATAAGCGGTGCTCAAACATAACTGTGTACCTAATACTTCTTGGAAGGTCCTCCAAATTTACAGGTGAAAATGGGATCACGATCACTTACGATACCGAAAGGTACTACGAACTATCTCACGAACATATAGTGCTGCCAACCATGCTATTGTCCTCTTGCTCTTAACGGGAATGAAATGGGTGCTCTTAGTAAGTCTATCTACTACCACCCAAATGCTGGTGTTGCCCTTCGTTGATCTAGGAAAACCATCTATGAAATCCATGGAGATGCTCCCCCACTTTCACTGCGGGACCTCTAAAGGATGAAGTAAACCACTAGGATTCTTTTGCTCAGCTTTGACTTGCTGGCAAATCATACATTGAGAACAAACTCTGCTACATCTTTCTTCATCCCATTCAAAAAGAAAAACCTTTCTCAAGTAGCTCTCCTACTTGTTTGTTAACTCCCTTCTTTCTCTTGGAGCCATATGGTGCACGGGCAATGCAAATGGCTTTGCATAGTCCACCAAATATATGAGAAAATCGATATCGCGCCTTGGGGGTAAACCCCGAAACTCAACAAAGATATCAGGATACTCACGGACTACTGGTACTGATCACAGATCATCGATAGATGCATCAAGAGACTCTAGGACACTAAGCATGACAGACCCTTGCAGGTCACAAGAAATCTCGAGTGTCCTCCCATGGCAAGTCAAAAGTCTAACGACCCTCCTCTTACAATTTAGAATGGCACCATGCATGGCTAGCCAACCTATCCCTAGAATTAAACCATATTCCATGAAACAAGATGTGCATCGCACTCAAACTCGACGCCTAACACAGTTATTCTCAAACCCCGACAAATCATTGATAGATATAAACGAATGCGAAGCGCTAGAATCAAAAAGAGTTCATATAGGAAGATTGGAAAGAGAAATCAAACCTTCCATGAAAACATTCCTACCTCTATCAGGTGCACTAGCCACGAGAGCATTCACTTTCCCTCCAGAGGTTCCTGTTCTTTGACCTTGCCCTTGCTTCCTTGGGCACTCCCTAGAATAGTTTCCAACCTCTTCACAAACGAAGCAAGCATTCATCATTTTCCTGCAGTCTTAGGCCAAGTGACCCTCTCGCCTATAACTATGGCACTTCCCTTTATCCTTAGCCTTGTCGTTCTTTCCGCCCTTCTTTTGTTGTTGTTGCCATCCTTTCTTAGGCCATACCTTTTTATTTTGTGTTTCCTCAACCATAACTTCTTCCTTTTCACCTTTATTTGACCTTTATCTATGTTCCCTTCCTGGGCCATCAGTTTTCTCATCCTTGGGCTGTGCTCCTTACCCCTAACTCCCTTATTCTCCTTTTTACCATATTTGTGTAACAAGTTAACCGGTCTCTCGAAAGTTGCCTCCATCACATGGAAATCCTTACGAAGCTCGAGAAAGTTAGCCGCAGGTGAAACTACTGCGGCTACAGATGGAGGTTCGGCACTTCATTGCCCTTCGACATGTGCCGTAGTCTTAACATGCCTACGGAACCATGCTACAATGGGGACACCTTTTGGGAAGGATTTGTTCCCCAGACAAAAAGAAAAGGAATCAAGTGGAGAATTGAGAGATATTTCCTATGGCTTTGGGGAATATTTTTTTCAAAACAGACTTTTCTTTTGAAAACGCTTTCTTCTAAAACCTTTTTGAAAATAGTTTTCAAAAACTTTATCCAATCTGGTAACCTTCAGCTCTAATACCAAGTGTGACACCCCACGTCCGTGAATGTCACTCACAAAGGGAATGCATTAATTTTCATGAAGTGTTATAGGTAAACAGAACATAAATACTACAAGACAGATATAAAAGCAACAACGGAATATAAATTTTTATTTCAATCATAAATCATAGCATCGTGGTACAAAATACCATAGGTCTGAAAACTACATAAAAGCCATTACAATAATATAAAAATTTCTATCTTGTTCCATCAGAGTACATGAAAAGCATAATTCCTAAAGAAGACAAAGTCATAGTAGAGATAAGAACTTGAATAATACTTCAAAACTTGCTCCAAGCAAGACGATAACTGAGTCATGACTAAGCCTGAGAATTCCCACCTTGTGAACTTGGTAGGGAACGGAAGAAAAAAGAGGAAACAAAAAGGGTCAGACATAAAGTCTGGCGAGTCTAGTAACTTTTAGCGAGTAAATAAATAAAAGTAGCATGACAGTCATATAAAGTGGATAAGAGAGAGATTGCTACATAAAAGGTAGGTGTGACAAGGTAAACAAGATAGAGTGATACGCTTCTCTAAAGATTCCTCTGCACAATATTAGTATAAACAAGTACGTAACAGGATTACATACTCCCTAATTACTTAACAGAAACAGGATGACCCCAATAGAAATATAATGGTAGTTTTAGGTGTACTCTAGTAATGGGATTTAACCCAAATAGAATTAGCCGGTACCTAAACGGGAATAACGGGTGTTAGCCCCATAAGAAACACAGGTACTCCACAGAAACAGATAGGACTAGATCTACCCTATTTACTACCTTAGTCGATCGGCTCCCTACTCCGTAGATACCCTGTGCTCGCCCCACAGTAGGGTGTAGCATTCCCTAAAGTGGCAACCCTTCATTTCCCGGATGTGCACAACCATATCTACTGATGTCACAGCGTCTTATCTTCCCGAGCAGGCGGAGTCATACACGCACATGACCCCGTTCGAATGCGCCGCCAACACCGCCTCCATAATTTGGATCTCTTACAATCAGTCCAGTAAGCGTGCCTCTTCTCCGACCTAGTATGGAGTATATGTTTGATACCTACTTCGGGTTACTTGATGAAACGGGTCCCACACAATATGATACAAGCTCTCCCCTTTGTCTCATATCCCCCACTAGGTTTTTCATTAGCTATGTATACCACTAGGTGTATTTAATTACATAACCTTATCGGGTTATGTTTAGGGCCAATATGTAAATATTACCCACCTACCCAAGATTTACTTAACTCTCCCACTGATTTAAGCATGTTTATTTAACGGTTAAGGTTGTGGGCCTATATATATTAATATTACCCACCTACCTAAGATTTGCTTAATCCTCCCACCGATTCAATCAATTTTACTTAACCCTAACTTTAGTTCTTATTCATACAATCCCTAAGGATTAGATTTGGTTAAGTAGTCCAATTTATTACCATGTCCATTTATGGTTTATAATGGGCTAGACCTCCCACATCAGGCTTACAACTTGTGGATGTTGGATATGTCGGTCGGGTCCAGGCGGTCTTATTCCGCAGTTGGGCCTAACCTCGTGTCTTAGCCCGATTTTTCTTTGTGCACTTATACCTCTCACATTAGGTTCAATATTAGTGGTTGCAGGATATGCCGGTCGGGTCCGGACAGACTTCCACCACTAATGCAATCTAACCTCATGTCATAAGTGCAATTACAATTTCTAATTTTAATTATTAAACATTCCATTTTTATCCAATTCTAACCTATGTCTTTATAGATGATTATGTCCCCACTTCCCCCTTTTGAATTGAATGTCCAATTCATATAAACATTATTTAAATTTTGCCAATTCTAACATTTTTCCCATGTTCCCTAACTAACATATTCGCATATATTTGGCGGCATCTAGGCTAGAAAATAGCCTAGTCATGATGTGATGGCCCGTAAATCCCCACCCTTTGAATCGACCATAAACCACACAGGTCTGAACCAAAGGATGGAAATTTGCGGATACATCAACTTTTGGAATACAACACATTAATACAAAAACAGAAAACTTTTATAACATCATAACAGAGTTACATCATAGTACAGAATATCAGAGTACATCGAATATAAATTACAGCGGAAGATAAGTTACAATATTATAATACAATACAGTGGAAACAATAAAATAGATACAGCGAAAACAACTATGCTTTGGACACAGCTTTAAGCTTCAATCCAGAATCCTGCTCAAGAAGTAAATATCTGCAAAAAACTACTCGACTGCCCGTGTGGAAAAAGAGGGCACCCGAGTTTGCAAAAAGGTGGAAACAAACAACGGGTCAGTCATGGGACTTGTGTGAGAATTCTTAACTAATTTCACTAATAACAATAAGACAAATCCAAGGACCACGCCGCTAATGCGGAACGGGTTTACTCCAATGGATAGTCGTGCATAAATTAAAGTAAATCGTTAAAACAACGTAATGCTTTTTAGAAAAATGAAACCATCATAAGACCCAAGTCCCATCAAACAATGCAACGCAAACCGGAGGATAGGGTTTTACCCTATAATGGTCAAAAATGCTTGATACGATAAAAACGAATTTGATATTATTATTAGTGTATATAAGTTTTCAAAAACAGTTCAATCATAATGTATCAATCCTAGGACACATATATACCATAATATTATGCTTCCATACTAGTAATACAATCAAAACCATAGGTTCGTATTGGAAGTTTGGATTTCCATCACGAGTCAAGGCTAGGGAGGAGCTCCTTACCGATTCGAGACACTCTAGCTAATGTCTCAGGGTTCCCCGCAGTTAACCCTTGGATCCTGCAGGGCCGGTCCACACATACAGCTACGTGGATTGGCAATTCCTGAACACACGTTTCCTGGTCCTATAGGACCTATCATCCGAGGCGCTTCATTCCATCATCCACATAAGTAAAATGTCGGGCCATGTTAAAGCCCAAACACCACTTCTAGCTAGAAAGAAACGTGATGCTCTCCCTGCGTTCCCTTCTCCCGTTTTAGACTCCAACGGGGTGTGAGGCTCGCGAAGTCACGTTATACACAAAGCTATGCCTAAACAGACTATGCTTTGTTCATCCCACAAGGCCTGCTTTTCAACAAAGCCTTGATTATATGCATCTTAGCATGCCACATTGTCAGACTCTACCATACCATTGATCATCTACCAATATATATATAACCTCTAAGCTCATACGTCTTAGAGAAGGGCATTAAGTAGAGAATAAATTCTCCACCACCAAACAGAAATATATAATCAGTAGCGTTCAACAAATATAGTAGAAAGGAATGCAATGTCAGACATACAATCCATTTAAAAATCCGTTCTGGGTCTGAACGAAACAACGTGTCCGTCGATCTCCAAATGCGTTTGGATGATACCTTGCCCTGGGAGGCCTGTCCCAATTCAAGATACCAGTCATCATCATCCCAACGATGTGAAAACCTTCGGTCTTCAACTGCCGCCTACATCTTCGACTCTTGATCGTCGTGATGATTATTCAGAATGGCTTAAACCCGGTCTTTCTGAATAATTCGCATATTTTGTGATTAAAAAGCAAATATTGGAAAATCACACATTACGCCGCATTCCAACTCCGAATATTCTTTTAATAAGGTATTCATATTAAAAGATTCTCATTAATTTTATCAAAGATAAACTCTGAAAATAAAATCTCAAATCTTCTTTAAAGGATTTATTAGAACTCCAATTTTGATTTGATATCAAAAATCATTCTTACAAGGTCATTTATTTTAAGGAATAAATCTTGTCTTAAACAGGTTAAAGAACTAGTGTCCTTTAAAACACAGTTCACGATAAACCCTCAAATCAATTTCCAAAATATGAATTCCACAGAAATCAAATCAATACATAATCAATATAAAATTTCTGTATCAGACTAACAATATACATGGAATAACGGCAAAGCCTCCTAAATTCCATATATAATATATGTCTTCTTTTACAAAAGCCCATCTCGATTATTACCAATCGAATTTCCACTTAATTCCAATTTAATATATTAAATTGGAAAACTTGATTTTTAGAAAATGCCTTTTTAAATCTATAAAATAGATTTATAAATTCCAAATAATAATTTCAATGTAAATTGGATTAAAGGACAAATGTCGTTTAAAAACACCGTCCACGATAAATCCACTTCACACATTAATTTATTTCAATCGTAAAATATAATTAGAAATGTTAATGATCTTAAATAAAAGATTTGCTCTTTAAATATTTATTCATTACTATAAAACATATTTTAAAATAATCATTAAAAATATTCTTTATATTAAAATATACCTTTTTATATATAAAATAATACCTTATGGAAAATAATCTTTTAAATAAAAGGTTTTTAATGTACAAATATTCTCCTTAAAAGAACACCTGAATCGAAGTGCGACTCAATCATTTACCATATAATTTGGATTATATGGATTTCACACTCATCTCATATAAATGCCAATAACCGTACAATCATCAGGTCATCCATTTATATCCAGAGTGTAATTTCTACTGTGTGAGCATTAGAAATTAAATAATAACGCACATCGCAGCCTGCCGATCTAACGATAGACATACAATTTAACATTGGGATTTGTGTCAGTCAAATATCGTCCCAATACCCGTGTGGTGTTTTCAGCCAACACAATCCATATAGATATACAAATAAATGATTGGTTAATGGATTTAACCAATTTAAATTTCGCTAACGATTGATGATAATGAACATGTCATTTATTTCCAATGTTGAATAAAAATATAGTTTCCTCGAAATATAATTTGATATGGTATTCCATTTATTTCTTTTATTCACACCGTAAATTTTTCTTTTTCTTTCTCTTTTTTTCTACATTGAAATTATAATCACATTATAATGTAAAATTTCTATCTTTCAGTTGCATTGTAAAATTTCCTTTTTAATTACATTATAAATATGATGCTAGTTCTCACTTCTAACTACATATAAAAATGTAATCTTTATTTTACAATGTAAATCCCCTTTTCTAATTACATATAAAAATGTGATTTTTAATTTAATGTGAATCCTACAACTTTATTACATCATATAAAAATGTAATTTTTTATTTACATTGTAAATCGCATCCTACGCTACATATAAAATGTAATTTTTTATTTACCATGTAAATTCATATTTTAATTACCATAGAAAAATGTAATTTCTATCATACGACGTAAATTCATATCTAAATTACATATAAAAATGTAATTTTTATCATACAGTGTAAATTCACATATCTATTACATATAAAAATGTAATTTTTATTCTACCGTTCTCATTCATATCTAAATTACATGTAAAAATGTATTTTTTATCCTACAATGCAAATTCGTGCTTTAATTACATATAAAAATGTGATTTCTATAATGCGATGTAAATTCATAGATAAATTACATAGAAAAATGTAATTTTTATCATACGGTGTAAATCCATGTCTTAATTACAAAGAAAAATGTAATTTTAATCATACGGTACAAATTCCCATTTTAATTACATAGAAAAATGTAATTTTAATCATACGATGTAAATTACATTTAAATGCAATTCTTTTCATAAAAAAAATGTAGCCTTTTGTATTTCACAAAAGAATGTAACTATTTTGTTAGCCAAATTCTGTAAAAATAAAAATATATTTTATTTGTAGTTCAAATTCTATTGTAAGAAACAAATAAAAATAATATTTTATTGTTGTTCATATTCTATTGTAACGTAACAAATAAAAATCTCTTTTAGTTGTTGACCAAATTTTGTTGTTATGTAAACAAATAAAAATAAGATTTTATTTGTCGATCAATTACTATTGTAAAATAAACGAATAAAAAAAATAAGTTTTTATTTGTTGATCGGATTCTACTGGTCATTTCAGAATAATAAAAAAAATGATATTTTAATAAATTAGAACACTAGATCCAATCACAACTAAAAATTCAGAAATCATAAAATAATCATCATCGACTATTTTTTAAAATCTGACTAAAATATGAATTTTAGATCTAATTTAGATTTACTTTTCTAACCGCAAATAACATTCAACAATATATGAAATTCCAATGCGGATCTAGCATAACATGAACAACAAACATATCACAAGCAACCATCAACAACTTATACAACACATACATTCCAGATCGAAATTAACATCACAATACAAATATTTTAATGCAAGAAAATTAATTAATAATTAATTAAATAATAAAAATTAGAGTTCTCACATTGATTTTGGGTGAAAATTCAACCGTCTCTGTTTCAGCTTTGGTTGGTGTCATCGCGTAGATCTCGGAAAGAGGAATCCAACGCAACTGACGGTTCGAAAAACAGACCTCGTATGAGAGAGTTACGAATGTTTAAATTTTGGAATATTAAATAATAAATTAAATAATTAAAATAAGTTTATACCCATCGTTAACAAAATTTGGCCGCTCCCTTCATCTTCTTCTTCTTCGTTGCTTGGAACCCATCACTCCACCGTTGACCACCCCTGCGCACGCCTACCCGAAGCCCTGACCGACGATCAAACTCCACCGCACCAACGCCCTAGCCGAGCTCCACCGTCAGCCGAAACCCCAGCCAACTCGCGGGTCCCACCTCCCCTAAAATCGAGGTCAAAGTCAGCGGCTTCCTCACCAGAATTCGCGAAATCCGTGAACTAAAACCCGATCTTAACCGTATGGATTTGTAGATCTCTCCAAGAGCTTCGATTTGGTACCAAGTTTGTCAATTTTCGTTGAGCGGATCAAAAGTTATTAACGATTGAAGTTTGGGACATTTTCAGCCATCGAAAATAAGGGCGGCGGCTGGCCATGATTAGGGTTAGGGTTTTCCGAAATTTTATTATTATTTTAATACTTAATCTTGTTTTACGTGTTTTAAAGGTGAAAATCTGGACTTTCTCCGAATTGGGCCTGCTTACTGTCGTTCTTAATGTTTTGACACCTTCTGAACGCAATGGGATAGGTCCCGGG
This sequence comes from Allium sativum, assembly GCA_030737875.1. Taxonomy (NCBI): domain Eukaryota; kingdom Viridiplantae; phylum Streptophyta; class Magnoliopsida; order Asparagales; family Amaryllidaceae; genus Allium; species Allium sativum. The sequence continues at coordinate 667,686,886 of CM060909.1, read as the reverse complement.
GCCCAATTCTGGAATCTGTAGAATATTTATTTAAATTCCATTAAAAATTATTTAACTAAATATTTACCGTACATTTAAATATGCCGAGGCCACATATGACCTCTAAAAATTCCCAAAAAAAATATTTTTGGCTTCGTATTGACGATACGGTTCTAACAAGACTAATTTCATCGAATTCTGAGATTGTTTGAAAAATGGCTTTTTCCAGTCGATTAAATTTAACTAAAACAGTCAAAACACATTTTCTTTTGACACGCTCACATATTAATTCAAAAAATTCTGAAAATTGAAACCTAGCAGTAGTTTGACATTCCGGTTCCAACAAAAGTGGTTTCGTCGAAAACGGAGGTCGTTTGAAAAATGACTATTTTTAAGGCCAATATATTATATATTAAAAATACATTTTTAAACAAATAATTTCTGAAACTCGAAATATATAAGTGTTTACAGTTTTTCAATGCAGAAACGTCATTCTGAACTCAATGGAAGTGATTTCGAGTCCAAATTCCTTTGTATGCAAAAAGTAGCATTTTTTGGCCTTTATAAATTTCATAGCGACCTTTCTAAATTTTAATTTGGGCATAACTTTTGATTCCCGCTATGAAATTTCAATTTTTCAGATTCGTTAGAAAGATATTTTTAAATAGATTCTAATATTTTTGGTTTCACTAAAATCCATTAAATTTTGCATCCCGTAGGTTCAGTCAAAGTTTAAGTTTGACTTTTCAAACTACTGCGTTATTTCTAATTCCTTTTATAATTAAAATTAAATTATTCGTTCTAACTTCGATTCAAATCAATTTTTAATTATTATTATTTTAAATATCAAAACCCATTAAAATTAGTTAAAAAATAAAATTTAAATTTACCCCCAAAATTCAGGGTTGTTACAGTCTCCCCCACTTAAAAACTTTTCGTCCTCGAAAAGGAACGAAGCTAAAAAGTGTTTAATTAACTAACTCATCTTTTATTTTTCTTTCAATTGGTTTCTATAATTTTATTAGTTGATTAAATTTTCAAAATATATATTACTTATATATATATTCAAAAATCATATTTTCTAAAATCCGATCATATATATAATTACAAGTACGTTAATTATAAACTTTTCACTCTGACTCATTCTAGGGAATTACTAACCCTATCTCTAATGAGTTTCTCATTCTAGGATACTATTGATCCTATCTCTAATGAGTATTCTTATTCGATATTACTAATCCAATCTCTTATGAGTCTTTTGTTCAGTTCTAACGAGTTGTATCCCAAAGATTTTGAACTAACCAAAGCCCTAATACCAACTGTGATGGCCCGTAAATCCCCACCCTTTGAATCGACCATAAACCACACAGGTCTGAACCAAAGGATGGAAATCTGTGGATACATCAACTTTGGGAATACATCACATTAATAGAAAAACAGAAGACTTTTATAACATCATAACAGAGTTACATAAGAGTACAGAATATCAGAGTACATCGAATATAAATTACAGCGGAAGATAAGTTACAATACTATAATACAATACAGTGGAAACAATAAAATAGATACAGCGAAAGACAACTATTCTTTGGACACAGCTTTAAGCTTCAATCCAGAATCCTGCTCAAGAAGTAAATATCTGCAAAAAACTAATCGACTGCCCATGTGGAAAAAGAGGGCACCCGAGTTTGCAAAAAGGTGGAAACAAACAACGGGTCAGTCATGGGACTGGTGTGAGAATTCTTAACTAATTTCACTAATATCAATAAGACAAATCCAAGGACCACGCCGCTAATGCGGAACGGGTTTACTCCAATGGATTGTCGTGCATAAATTAAAGTAAATCGTTAAAACAACGCAATGCTTTTTAGAAAAATGAAACCATCATAAGACCCAAGTCCCATCACACAATGCAACACAAACCGGAGGATAGGGTTTTACCTTATAATGGTCAAAAATGCTTGATACGATAAAAACGAATTTGATATTATTATTAGTGTATATAAGTTCTCAAAAATAGTTCAATCATAATGTATCAATCCTAGGACACATAGATACCATAACACTATGCTTCCATACTAGTAATGCAATCAAAACCGTAGGTTCGTATTGGAAGTTTGGATTTCCATCATGAGTCAAGGCTAGGTAGGAGCTCCTTACCGATTCGAGACACTCTAGCTAATGTCTCAGGGTTCCCCACAGTTAACCCTTGGATCCTGCAGGGCCGGTCCACACATACAGCTTCGTGGATTGGCAATTCCTGAACACACGTTTCCCGGTCCTATAGGACCTATCATCCGAGGCGCCTCATTCCATCATCCACATAAGTAAAATGTCGGGCCGTGTTAAAGCCCAAACACCACTTCTAGCTAGAAAGAAACGTGCTGCTCTCCCTGCGTTCCCTTCTCCCGATTTAGACTCCACCGGGGTGTGAGGCTCGCGAAGTCACGCTATACACAAAGCTATGCCTAAACAGACTATGATATGATCATCCCATAAGGCCTGCTTTTCAACAAAGCCTTGATTAAATGCATCTTAGCATGCCACATTGTCAGACTCTACCATTGATCATCTACCAATATATATATAACCTCTAAGCTCATACGTCTTAGAGAAGGGTGTCAAGTAGAGAATAAATTATCCACCACCAAATAGAAATATATAATCAGTAGCGTTCAACAAATATAGTAGAAAGGAATACAATGTCAGACATACAATCCATTTACAAATCCTCTCTGGGTCTGAACGAAACAACGTGTCCGTCGATCCCCAAATGCGTTTGGATGATCATTACCAAATACCTTGCCTTGGGAGGCCAGTCCCAATTCAAGATACCAGTCATCATCATCCCAACGATGTGAAAACATTCGGTCTTCAACTGCCGCCTTCATCTTCGACTCTTGATCGTCGTGATGATTATTCAGAATGGGTTAAATCTGGTCTTTCTGAATAATTCGCATATTTTGTGATTAAAAAGCAAATATTCGAAAATCACACATTACGCCGCATTCCAACTCCGAATATTCTTTTAATAAGGTATTCATTTTAAAAGATTCTCATTAATTTTATCAAAGATAAACTCTGAAAATAAAATCTCAAATCTTCTTTAAAGGATTTATTAGAACTCCAATTTTGATTTGATATCAAAAATCATTCTTACAAGGTCATTTATTTTAAGGAATAAATCTTGTCTTAAACAGGTTAAAGAACTAGTGTCCTTTAAAACACAGTTCACGATAAACCCTCAAATCAATTTCCAAAATATGGAATTCCACAGAAATCAAATCAATACATAATCAATATAAAATTTCTGTATCAGACTAACAATATACATGGAATAACGGCAAAGCCTCTTAAATTCCATATATAATATCGGTCTTCTTTTACAAAAGCCCATCTCGATTATTACCAATCGAATTTCTACTTAATTCCAATTTAATATATTAAATTGGAAAACTTGATTTTTAGAAAATGCCTTTTTAAATCTATAAAATAGATTTATAAATTCCAAATAATAATTTCAATGTAAATTGGATTAAAGGACAAATGTCGTTTAAAAACACCGTCCACGATAAATCCACTTCACACATCAATTTATTTCAATCGTAAAATATAATTAGAAATGTTAATGATCTTAAATAAAAGATTTGCTCTTTAAATATTTATTCATTACTATAAAACATATTTTAAAATAATCATTAAAAATATACTTTATATTAAAATATACCTTTTTATATATAAAAAAAATACCTTATGGAAAATAATCTTTTAAATAAAAGGTTTTTAATGTACAAATATTCTCCTTTAAAAGAACACCTGAATCGAAGTGTGACTCAATCATTTACCATATAATTTGGATTATATGGATTTCACACTCATCTCATATAAATGCCAATAACCGTATAATCATCAAGTCATCCATTTACATCCATAGTGTAATTTCTACTGTGTGAGCATTAAAAATTAAAAAATAACGCTCATCGCAGCCTGTCGATCTAACGATAGACATACAATTTAACATTGGGATTTGTGTCAGTCAAATATCTTCCCAATACCCGTGTGGGGTTTTCAGCCAACACAATCCATATAGATATACAAATAAATGATTGGTTAATGGATTTAACCAATTTAAATTTCGCTAACAATTGATGATAATGAACATGTCATTTATTTCCAATGTTGAATAAAAATATAATTTCCTCGAAATATAATTTGTTATGGCATTCCATTTATTTCTTTTATTCACACCGTAAATTTTTCTTTTTCTTTCTCGTTTTTTTCCACATTGAAATTATAATCACATTATAATGTAAAATTTATATCTTTCAGTTGCATTGTAAAATTTCCTTTTTAATTAAATTATAAATATGTAATTTTATTTTCAATGCTAGTTCCCACTTCTAACTACATATAAAAATGTAATCTTTATTTTACAATGTAAATCCCCTTTTCTAATTACATATAAAAATGTGATTTTTAATTTTAATGTGAATCCTACTACTTTATTACGTCATATAAAAATGTAATTTTTTATTTACATTGTAAATCGCATCCTACGCTACATATAAAATGTAATTTTTAATTTACCATGTAAATTCATATTTTAATTACCATAGGAAAATGTAATTTCTATCATACGACGTAAATTCATATTTAAATTACATATAAAAATGTAATTTTTATCATATAGTGTAAATTCACATATTAATTACATATAAAAATGTAATTTTTATTCTACCGTTCTCATTCATATCTAAATTACATGTAAAAATGTAATTTTTATCCTACAATGCAAATTCATGCTTTAATTACATATAAAAATGTGATTTCTATTATGCGGTGTAAATTCATAGATAAATTACATAGAAAAATGTAATTTTAATCATACGATGTAAATTACATTTAAATGCAATTCTTTTCACAAAAAAAATGTAGCCTTTTGTATTTCACAAAAGAATGTAACTATTTAGTTAGCCAAATTCTGTAAAAATAAAAATATATTTTATTTATAGTTCAAATTCTATTGTAAGAAACAAATAAAAATAATATTTTATTGTTGTTCATATTCTATTGTAACGTAACAAATAAAAATCTCTTTTAGTTGTTGACCAAATTCTGTTGTTATGTAAACAAATAAAAATAAGATTTTATTTGTCGATCAATTACTATTGTAATATAAACAAATAAAAAAAATAAGTTTTTATTTGTTGATCAGATTCTACTGTTCATTTCAGAATAATAAAAAAATGATATTTTAATAAATTAGAACACTAGATCCAATCGCAATTAAAAATTCAGAAATCATAAAATAATCATCATCGACTATTTTTTTAAAATCTGACTAAAATATGAATTTTAGATCTAATTTAGATTTACTTTTCTAACCGCAAATAACATTCAACAATATATGAAATTCCAATGCGGATCTAGCATAACATGAACAACAAACATATCACAAGCAACCATCAACAATTTATACAACACATACATTCCAGATCTAAATTAACATCACAATACAAATATTTTAAAGCAAGAAAATTAATTAATAATTAATTAAATAATAAAAATTAGAGTTCTCACATTGATTTTGGGTGAAAATTCAACCGTCTCTGTTTCAGCTGTGGTTGGTGCCATCGCGTAGATCTCGGAAAGAGGAATCCAATGCAACTGACGTTTCGAAAAACAGACCTCGTATGAGAGAGTTACGAATGTTTAAAGTTTGGAATATTAAATAATAAATTAAATAATTAAAATAAGTGTATACCCATCTTTAACAAAATTTGGCCGCTCCCTTCATCTTCTTCTTCGTTGCTTGGAACCCATCACTTCACCGTTGACCACCCCTGCGCACGCCTACCCGAAGCCCTGACCGACGATCAAACTCCACCGCACCAACGCCCTAGCCGAGCTCCACCGTCGGCCGAAACCCCAGCCAACTCGCGGGTCCCACCTCCCCTAAAATCGAGGTCAAAGTCAGTGGCTTCCTCACCAGAATTCGTGAAATCTGTGAACTAAAACCCGATCTTAACCATATGGATCTGTAGATCTCTCCAAGAGCTTCGATTTGGTACCAAGTTTGTCAATTTTCGTTGAGCGGATCAAAAGTTATTAACGATTGAAGTTTGGGACATTTTTAGCCATCGAAAATAAGGGCGGCGGCTGGCCATGATTAGGTTTAGGGTTTTCCGAAATTTTATTATTATTTTAATATTTAATCTTGTTTTACGTGTTTTAAAGGTGAAAATCCGGACTTTCTCCGAATTGGGCATGCTTATTATCGTTCTTAAAGTTTTGACACCTTCTGAACGCAATGGGACAGGTCTCGGGGCCCAATTACGAAATCTGTAGAATATTTATTTAAAATTCCATTAAAAATTAATTAATTAAATATTTACCATACATTTAAATATGTCGTGGCCACATATGACATCTAAAAATTCCAGAAAAAATATGTTTGGCTTCATATTGACGATACGGTTCTAACGAGACTAATTTCATCGAATTCTGAGACTGTTTGAAAAATGGCTTTTTCCAGGTCGATTAAATTTAACTAAAACAATCAAAACACATTTTCTTTTGACACGCTCACATATTAATTCGAAAAATTCTGAAAATTGAAACCTAGCAATAGTTTGACATTCCGGTTCCAACAAAAGTGGTTTCGTCGAAAACGGAGGTCGTTTGAAAAATGACTATTTTTAAGGCCAATATATTATATATTAAAAATACATTATTAAACAAATAATTTCCGAAACTCGAAATATATAAGTGTTTACAGTTTTTCAATGCAGAAACGTCATTCTAAACTCAATGGAAGTGATTTCGAGTCCAAATTCCTTTGTATGCAAAAAGTAGCATTTTTGGCCTTTGTAAATTTCATAGCGACCTTTCTAAATTTTAATTTGGGCATAACTTTTGTTTCCCACTATGAAATTTCAATTTTTCAGATTCGTTAGAAATATATTTTTAAATAGATTCTAATATTTTTGGTTTCACTAAAATCCGTTAAATTTTGCATCCCGTACGTTCAGTCAAAGTTTAAGTTTGACTTTTCAAACTACTGCGCTATTTCTAATTCCTTTTATAATTAAAATTAAATTATTCATTCTAACTTCAATTCAAATCAATTTTTAATCATTATTATTTTAAATAAATTATTTTAAATATCAAAACCCATTAAAATTAGTTAAAAAATAAATTTTAAATTTACCCCCAAAATTCAGGGTTGTTACACATGAACCATAAAAGGGAAAGGTGATGGAAAAAATGACAATACTGATCATTCTAAAAGTGATATAAACATATATACTGGCATAAACAAGTAATAGGCATAATAAGGTGGACATAAAAACAGATCTAGTAAAAAGGGTAATGATAAAACTAGATCCAATACTTAGGATGAACAGATCCAAATAAGAATTCATATGTCCAATAATAACATATCTTAATTAATCACAATATGATAATTAAGGTGGACATAAAAACAGATAGTATCGACCTGGATTTTTATGTCGATTTATTTTAAATATTTAATATGGTTTTAAATACTAAGCTGATAATATAAATCGATTTTTTTATTCAGTTATCTGTTTAATAATCAAAATACAATTTATTTAGAATATATATAATTATTGAAATACGAGAACTGGATTAATTCAATTCGAAATTAAAACAGAGTTAAATTAATTTAAATGATAAATCAAAATTTCTATTTAAATAAAAACAACGATAATAATAATTAGTTATCAAGGAATTAATTGTTTTTAATTTAATTTAAATCAATTTAAATTTATATCTTCTCCATATGATCGAATTGAGCTTTGAAACATGTTCCATTGTATTCAGAACAGTGGTATAACCCTAGGAATGCCATTTATTGCGCTCAAATAGGAGTTCGAATACACGTGACAATTTAAATTAATAATATTGGTTCGAATGAATATGTAAATATGTTAATAAATATTTTCCTTCGTTCCTAAGTAAAACACACTTCAAACCTACCCTTAGCTATAGCTATTTCTCTCTCCCATCTTGTGCTATCAGTTCCCTCTCTTAGTAGTGAAGTAAAACATGATCTAATGGTAGTAGTACGTTGGTTCCCCGTTGCTCTATAATTTACCTCGCCTTCGTGTCTTTTTCCCTTTCTGAAACCAACTCTTCCCTTTGTTAATCCCCCTTCCCTCAAACTGTTTTGCAATACATTCTTCCCTAATTAAATACCGTCCACTTCTTCCTTTCGTATTCTGCTAAATCAAAACAGAATTTCAGACGGAAATAAAATGGAAAAGTCGAATTCAAAATCTTCGATTCTGGTGTATCGCATCGAGTAAATGTGTTTCTCCACCATCGACAGCTCTCAATCGAGATACTGGAGGGCTCGATTTCGAACTCGAGACAAGCTTTAAGGGTATGAAGGTATTGCATACACGATGAAGGGGATTCGATTTGAACAACAGTAGTGAAAAATGAGGAGCGCGACAGTGGATATTTGGAGAAGTGTGGGTCAATAATCTTGGATCTGAGAGGTGCGGTGTTGGAAATGAACTAGGTATTTAGGGTTCAACAATGGATTTAGGGAAGCTTGTTGCGATATGGTGAACTGATGAGGAGGTGCGATCAAGTTTCTGACATCAAAATCTATAGCCGAACTTTGGAAGTATTGAGTTGCTAATTACAAGAAGGTGATGAGAAAGTTCACCATCGCGTGAGGAATCGAGCGACTAATGTTGCGATATTTAGGGAAGTTACTGTTTGAGTTTGGATCGCACCATTCCTATGCTTGCAAGTGTGGTTAATCGAAGTTTGAGAAGCCAATGGGGTGTTCGAATTTGGAAACAACATCAAACATGGGTTTAATTTTTGGTTATGGCAAATCAGTGATGTAGAAGGTAATGGCCTTGAAACTATTTTGTTGGAGCTTAGGATTTCAAGTGCCGTGGAAAAACATAACTGAGGAAGCTCAATGGTGAGCTATTTTGGTCTGGAATAGAAAGACAGTAAGGGTGAAAGGGGTTCAGGAAAAACATGGTTAGGAAGCAATAAAGATTAAGGTAATTTCTTTTTATTTAATTAGAATTTTGAAATATAAATTATAATAGAAAATCTCATAAATCATATATTTTGTCTAAACAAGGGTATATTTGCACTTGATAATTATGTTGGATTCATGATGACATCAACTAAGCAAATGGAATTAAAGTTGGAATCGGAATGGATCACGATAAGTAAATCTCACTCGGATTTTATATTAAAATTTATTTATATCATTAAAAATACTTATTGGTTGTTGGTTGCTTTTAAATATTACTGTGGCTATTAAAAATATATATTAGTTATTTTGGCTTGGTGTTTGTGGCTATTATATATATTGGTGATTGGATGATTCCCGCAGTACCACAAGCAGATGCCCGTAGTATCATTAGAGGATGACCCTGTACGCCCCCACGCTATAATAGTGGATGACCTTTATACCGCAATATCCTGCCTTGAAGCAGGATGTGTATTATTTATGTTGGCTAATGTCTATGGATGCAGGAAAAACAGGTTGGAGGAATCCAACTGGATTCCTCAAAATTTATTATTGTTTTTTCTCATATATATATTATCATTTGATGTTTTGATTGATAATTGGGTGGTTTGATTGTTTGAATATCACTGGGGGCTATAATGAGGATATATAAAAATATTGTGAAAAGGAAATTTGAGATTTAAAAGAGGAAATTTATTTTTTAAAATAGAATTTGAATTTTTAATGAGCTATAGAAATATTAACTTATTTTGAATAAATAAAACAAGCATTGAATTTATAAACAATGTCTATAAATAAGGTGAGATAATTATCATTAGATAAATTTGGCATTTTAAATTCAAGTATGAGTTTGAAAATAGAATTTGAAATGGAATCGAAATGGAAACTTGTTTTTATAAAACAAGGAAGTTAAATTTATAAACAACGTTTGTAAATTAAGGAAAATAAATTATCATTTGATAATTTAAAAATTTAAATTCAAATATGAATTTAACCGTGAATTGGAAATCGTTGCAGAAAGGGAACGACGGGTTTTATTTCGATATTCGGAATATAAAAATGAATTGAGATAAGTCAAAGAAAATATATTGGGAATTCGATTTATAAAGTAATTTATTCCTAATGGAATTGGAAGTTAATATAGCAGATCGAGTTATAAATAAGTTTATAACCGAGTAATGAAAAATTGACAAGTAGAGATAATCGAAAATATTAAGTTGGATTTGAAATCTGGATTTAATATACATTAAAATATATATTAAAAATGAGATTGAAATTTATTATAAACAAAGTTTATAACGTTTATATTTAAATATAATTAAAACAAAGTTGCCGCAGCACGGTAGTTCGTAAATTGGTGTTTCGAACTTCAATTGAGTATATAGGACTCAGTTTAAGTCGGAATTCTTTGAAACAAGAATCGTCAGAACCGTTTGAATAATAATTTTCTTATGGAAGAGAAAAAACTGAATTTCATCGAATAGATTTTGAGTTATGTCAAAATCAAATTTTCAGAAAAACAGCGCCATAACCATTTTAAAACCATAATGGTTTATTTAAATTTATAAAAGGATTTTAAGCAAATAAAAACCGAATCTTCATTAGAAAAATTAAGATTTGAGTTACAAAATATATCTGAACTGAAGTGGAGTAATAAAATGATTTCTGAAACAAAAATCAGATGTTGTTAATTGTTGAATGGAATTAACTAGTTTGAAGAACAATTAGTTAATGGAATTTGAATTGAAATTGGGCATTGGACAAGTAAACTGGGCTTGTAAATTTATATTCAAAATCGAATATGAAACTCGAGTTGAAAAATGGAATTCGATTGGTTTATAACCAAATTAAAAATAGTATATGAACGTGATAAGTTCAAATAAGATTATGAAATAGGCAAAAAAGCTAATTAAAGTATAAATTAATGAATTGAGTTGGAATAAATTAGGAACAGACGTATATGAGTTAAACAGATATGCAATGAAGAGAAATAAATTTACAAATTTAGTGCCCGACAAAAAGGTACATGTTTAAATTCCATATGAGATTTTATGCGCCGAATCGGCAAGCCGCTTGCCTTTTTAATTATCTTTTTGAATGGAAAGGGACCAGAGAGGCGTTTTGTAGTTGTACCTAGTGACCCATACAAAGGAGGTTATGGCAAAATTTTCCCGGAAATTTAAGGAGTTAGAATATTTTTAAGATAATTTGATAATTAGAAATCTATATATCAGTATATATAGAATCTGGTAAGGAAACGAACCTAAAAGTAGAATATTATAAACAAAAAGGAAATCAAAATTCTGGTAATAGAAAGAGATATATATATATATATATATATATATATATATATATATATATATATATATATATATGTGTGTGTGTGTGTATGTTTTAAAAATGAACAAGTGGTTTTTATGGTGTTGATAATTTGAGATACGTGGTTTTGTCTGTTTTGAAGTTAATGATGTTTTCAGTCAAGGTCTGAGAGGTAATTATACCGCAACTTGATTGATTTCATTATTAACCGATAAATGGTAAGATTTAGTCTCGAAGATAAATGTTGAAGAGTTTAGTTGAATGCAGTATTTTGGGTTGTTGTAACGATGTTTTACACAACATTCGTTTTAACCTGGAATTTTGGAAATATATCATTGATATTTCCTAAGTATAAAAATAACCGAGTTCGTGAAAGAGATAAGTAATTGGAATATTTTCCAGTTATAAATAGAAGGTATTTTCTAAGTATAGAAAATAAAACAAGGCGATGTATGGAAATGTTTTCCAAATAGCGTAAGAGGCCAAGATGATTATTGAAAATATTTGATTAACAAATATTGATAAAGAAATGGGGAAGTGATTTTAATTAATGAAATATTAATTAAGGGGTCCAGTGATTGTTTGATGCTTTGAATGAGTGTTTGTTTTTCTTCGGTAGTTAAATAACCGACTATCAAAGTATTTGCCAATATCGGTGTCAATATGGAGAGACCGGTTGGATTATTATCCGTGAATCACTTCGTATTGGCGATAGCATTGCGAATCAGATTATATGAAGATAATCGAAGACGGAGTCAAGTGCAAGGACTTTTCTATTAATAGAAATTGTGCTTTCGGTTTCGTTCAATCCCAGAACGAACGTATATGGACGAATATCTGATAGAGTATTTCCAATGATCGCATATGTTGGTCTGTATAAATATATATGGTGGCGGAGGATTTATTCTCTTAGCATAATATCCAGAATATAATTGTGCAAATAAATTAATGATTAACGGATCTGACAATGTGGCATTCAAAGTGATTGTGTTATCAATGAATGATAAGTAATCATAGCCTAAGGCCTCAATAACCGGGAAATGACAAAAATCGGGCAGGTAGCATGGCTAAGTGGGTAGCTCCCAATTAGGGTGTATTATCACCTATCTAAAGAAATTCATTTCATTATTTATTCTATTGATGTTGTCCCATTCGGGAAACGGTTGCTGATGCCAACCGTTCGTGATATAGATTCGATACACTCAAGCGAAATGAGTGGTCGGTCATGTGTAGTCGGTTTACAAGATGTTCTTGTTGAACCCAGTGTATTCTCCTCTAGAGTTACACTATCGAGAGGTGGTTCCATACCTTGTCATAGTTGGAAATTCATTACCCAATAAGTACTCGCGGTTTTGATTGTATATTATGTATGTGGAGCGTGAGATCAAAGCGTTCCACTAGGTTTCTAATTATTTGATTTAGATACTATTATAATATCAAAAGAGTTTTGATATAAGGATTATCGTTTTCTTTCGAAAGAATTTGAATGTTAAATCAAGTGTTTTGGATTTTCATAAGGGAAAACTCGTTCCTTGTTATACGGCGTGGTCTTATGAGATATCGTTTATTTTGTCAAACTTTTTTAAATTGTTTACTCATTCCAGTCCCTTGACTGACCCAGAGTTTATTTTGTTTTGTTTTACTTAAACTCTTGGGTGCCTATGGGCAGTTAAGTAGTTCAGGATTTTACAGATCTATCTAAAGGAGCTTGGAGCAGAAGGCTTCAGTGTTAGATATATAATATTTTTATTTCCACTATGTTGTAAGTGTTGTACTCTGACAAATTGTATGTTATACAGTTAAAATTTTGTATTTCAAAAGTTATGATATATTATATTTTATTCCGCTACGATGTGAGGTTCTGTGTTCTTATTTCTGTTATTCTTCTACCTTTTTCTTCTAAAAAAATGATTCGTATTTCTGTGATATTTGGGTTGGATATGTGATGTATGTCGTCAACTCAGATAGTACGGATTTGTGGTTTGTTACAGTTGGTTTCAGAGCTTAGGTTGAGCGAATACCTAGGCTTTGGTGGGGTTGTACTCATTAGAGATAGGGTCAGTAGTACCCTAGAATGAGTTGAGTGTATATACATGAGAGAATGTATTTGTTAATTGATATAAAAATTGCTTTATATTGTGTTGGCTTGTCTGTTGAGTGGATTATAATTTCTGGTCGAATCGTGGGACGCCACAACGTCGATAAGAGTTTATAAATATTTGAACAGAAGATTGAACACAATATTGTTTTAAAGTGGGTAAATGAAATAATTTTACCTAAAATTTTATTTTTATATAGAATGAATAATTTTCTGAAATTATTATAATATATGGATGTGTTAGTTGTTGATATTATAATCCAATGACATTATAAAATTGAAATGGTAATATATAACCAAAATATAATTTGTATATGAATTAAATATACAAATGAGATTGAATTAAAATTAAACTTAAACCAGAATTTGGAATTTTATTCCTGGGAAGTTGGAAAATATTCTTTGAAGTATATTAAAATAATATGGCTTGGTTTTGAAAGGATTTTTGGATAAAAATCATTTTGAATGGATTTTAAAAATGATAAAGCACTGAACTCACTACAGTGGCTGGGAAATAATTCTGATGATGATCGCAACACCATTAGTGTTCATTTTCGAGTTTCTAAGTGATGTATTGCTACCTTAGAAAAGTTTTCATGAAAATTTGTTGAAAGGAAACAAGTGTTTGGAAAATTCAAATGTTTTGAATTTGAAATGATTATAAATATATATGACTATATTTATGGGATTTCGAAAAGATTTGAAATGAAAACCCAAGAATTAGAATTATGGCATTTAAATTTAACTTAAGCAAGTTAAATGGATCAAAGTAAATAAATTGATTAAAATCAATTTAAATAAATTTGAATGCATATGGATGGAATATGAATTGGATGTGAATATATTGGTTGAAAATCATTCAGATTAAATGATTGTAAGCATATATGAAGTGTGATGTAAATGGAAACTAAAAGTTTGCTAGAACTATTTTTTTAGAAATATGAAGAATTGAGTTTCAAAAAGGGAATTTCGAAAAGTAAAAGCGGTTTGTATCATTTTTCTTACCTTAGCAATTTCTGGGACGAAATTCTTTCAAGGGGGAGGAATGTAACGACCCGGATTTTTCTGTCGATTTATTTTAAAATTTTAATATGGTTTTAAATATTGAGCTGATAATATAAATCGATTTTTATTGAGTTATCTGTTTAAAAATCAAAATACAATTTATCTCGAATATATATAATTATCGATATACGAGAACTGAAATAATTAATCTGAAATTAAAGCGGAGTCAAATTAATTGAAATGATAAATCAAAATTTCTATTTAAATAGAAACAACGATAATAATAATTAGTTATCAAGGAATTAATTGTTTTTAATTTAATTTAAATCAATTTAAATTTATATCTTCTCCATATGATCTAATTGAGCTTTAAAACCTGTTCCATTGTGTTCAAAACAGTGGTATAACCCTAGGAATGCCAGTTGTTGCACTCAAATAGGAGTTCGAATACACGTGACAATTTAAATTAATAATATCGGTTCAAATGAATATATAAATATATTAATAAATATTTTCCTTCGTTCGTAAGTAAAATACACTGCAAACCTACCCTTAGCTATAGTTGTTTCTCTTTCCCATCACGTACTATCTGTTCCCTCTCTTCGTAGTGAAGTAAAACATGATTTAATGGTAGTAGTACGTTGGTTCCTCATTGCTCTATAAATTGACCTCGCCTTCGTGTCTTTTTCCCTTTCTGAAACCAATTCTTCCCTTCAATAATCCCCTTTTCCTCAAACTGTTTTGAATTTCATTATTCCCTAATTAAATACCGTCCACTTCTTCCTTTCGTTTTCTTCTCAATCAAAACAGAACTTCAAGAGGAAATAAAATGGGAAAGTCGAATTCAAAATCTTCGATTCTGGTGTATCGCATCGAGTAAATGTGTTTCTTCGCCATCGGCAGCTCTCAATCGAGATACTGGAGTGCTCGATTTCGAACTCGAGACAAGCTTTAAGGGTCTGAAGGTATTGCATACACGATGAAGCGGATTCGATTCGAACAACATTAGTGAAAAATGGGGAGCGCGACAGTGGATATTTGGAGATGCATGGGTCAGTAATCGTAGATCTGGGAGGTGCGGTGTTGGAAATGAACTGGGTATATGGGGTTCAATAATGAACTTGGGGAAGCTTGTTGCGGTATGGTGAACAGATGAGGAGGTGCGATCAAGTTTCGAACATCAAAATCTGTAGCTGAACTTTGGAAGTATGGAGTCGCAAATTATAGGAAGGTGATGAGAGAGTTCACCATCGCGTGAGGAATCGAGCGACTAACATTGTGATATTTTGGGAAGTTATCGTTTGAGTTTGGATCGCACCATTCCTATGCTTGCAAGTGTGGTTGATCGAAGTCTGAAAAGCCAATGGAGTGTTCGAATTTGGAAACAACATGTAACATGGGTTCAATTTTTGGTTATGGAAAATCAGTGACGTAGAAGGTAGTGGCCTTGAAACTATTTTGCTGGAGCTTAGGATTTCAAGTGCTGTGGAAAAACAAAACTGAGGAAGCTCGATGGAGAGCTGTTTTGGTCTGGAATAGAAAGACAGTAAGGGTGAAAGGAGTTTAGGAAAAACATGGTTAAGAAGTGATAAATATTAAGGTAATTTCTTTTTATTTAATTAGAATTTTGAAATATAAATTGTAATAGAAAATCTCATAAATCATATATTTTGTCTAAACAAGGATATATTTGCACTTGATAATTATGCTGGATTCATGATGACATCAACTAAGCAAATGGAATTTAAAGTTGTAAACGGAATGAATCACGATGAGTAAATCTCACTCGGATTTTATATTAAAATTTATTTATATCGTTAAAAATATTTGTTGGTTGCATTTAAATATTACTGTGGCTATTAAAAATATATATTAGTTATTTAGGCTTGGTGTTTGTGGTTATTATATATATATATATATATATATATATATATATATATATTGGTGATTGGATAATTCCCGCAGTACCACTAGCGGATGCCCGCACTATCATTAGCGGATGACCCTATGCACCCAACGTATGATAGTGGATGACCTTCATACCGCGATATCCTGCCTCGAAGCAGGATGGGTATTATTTATATTGGCTAACGTCTGTGGATGCAGGAAAAACAGATTGGAGGAATCCAACTGGATTCCTCAAAATTTATTATTGTTTGTTCTCATATATATTATCATATATGATGTGTTGATTGATAATTGGGTGATTTAATTGTTTAAATATCACTGGGGGCTAAAATGAGGATATATAAAAATATCGTGAAAAGGAAATTTGAGATTTAAAAGAGGAAATCTATTTTTTAAAAATAGAATTTGAATTTTTAATGAGCTATAGAAATATTAACTTGTTTTGAATAAATAAAACAAGTATTGAATTTGTAAACAATGTCTATAAATAAGGTGAGATAATTATCATTAGATAAATTTGGCATTTTAAATTCAAGTACGAGTTTGAAAATAGAATTTGAAATGGAATCGAAATGGAAACTTGTTTTTATAAAAACAAGGAAGTTAAATTTATAAATAACGTTTATAAATTAAGGAAAATAAGTTATCAATTGATAATTTAGAAATTTAAATTCAAATATGAATTTAACCGTGAATTGGAAATCGTTGCAGAAAGGGAACGACGGGTTTTATTTCGATATTCGGAATATAAAAATGAATTGAGATAAGTCTAAGAAATTATATTGGGAATTCGATTTCATCGAATTCTGTAAAGTAATTTATTCCTAATAGAATTGGAAATTAATATAGCAGATCGAGTTATAAATAAGTTTATAACCGAGTAATGAAAAATTGACAAGTAGAGATAATCGAAAATATTAAGTCGGATTTGAAAACTGGATTTAATACATATTAAAATATATATTAAAAATGAGATTGAAATTTATTATAAATAAAGTTTATAACGTTTATATTTAAATATAATTAAAATGAACATGTCATAGCACGGTAGTTCATAAATTGGCGTTTCGAACTTCAATTGAGTACACAGGACTTAGTTTAAGTCAGAATTATTTGAAACAAGAATCGTCAGGACCATTTGAATATTAGTTTTCTTATGGTAGAGAAAAATCTGAATTTCGTTGAATAGATTTTGAGTTATGTCAAAATCAAATTTTCACAAAAACAGCGCCATAACCATTTTAAAACCACAACGGTTTATTTAAATTTATAAAAGGATTTTAAGCAAATAAAATCCAAATCTTCATTAGAAAAATTCAGATTTGAGTTATAAAATATATCTGAATTCAAGTGGAGTAATGAAATGATTTTTGAAACAAAAATCAGATGTTGTTAATTATTGTATAGAATTAACTAGTTTGAAGAATAGTTAGTTAATGGAATTTGAATTGAAAGTGAGCTTTGGATAAATAAATTGGGTTTGTAAATTTATATTTGGAATCGAATATAAAACTCGAGTTGAAAAATGGAATTCGATTGGTTTATAACCAAATTAAAAGTAGTATATGAACGTGATAAGTTCAAATAAGATTATGAAATTGGCAAAAGAGCTAATTAAAGTAGAAATTAACGAATTGAGTTCAATTGACCAGATTGAGTTGGAATAAATTAGGAACAGACGTATATAAGTTAAACAGGTATGGAATGAAGAGAACGAAGTTTATAAATTTAGTGCCCGACAAAAAGGTACATGTTTAAATTCCATATGAGATTTTATGCGCCGAATCGGCAAGCCGCTTGGCTTTTTAATTTTCTTTTTGAATGGAAAGGGCCCAAACAGACATTTTGTATTTGTATCGAGTGACCCGTACAAAGGAGGTTATGGCGAAATTTTCTGGAAATTAAGGAGTTAGAATATTTTTAAGATAATTTGATAATTAGAAATCTATATATCAGTATATATAGAATTCGGTAAGGAAACGAACTTAAAAATAGAATATTATAAACAAAAAGGAAATCGAAATTCTGGTAATAGAAAGATATATATATATGTTTTGAAAATGAATAAGTGGTTTTTATGGTGTTGATAATTTGAGATACATGGTTTTATCCGTTTTGAAGTTAATGATGTTTTCAATCATGGTCTGATAGGTAATTATACCCTAACTTGATTGATTTCATTACCAACCGATAAATGGTAAGATTCAGTCTCGAAGATAAATGTTGAAGAGTTTAGTTGAATGTAGTATTTTGGGTTGTTGTAACGATGTTTTACACAACATTCGTTTTAACCCAAGTAAGTGGAATTTTGGAAATATATCACAGATATTTCCTAAGTATAAAAATAACCATGCTCGGGAAAGAGATAGGTAACTGGAATATTTTCCAATTATAAATAGAAGGTATTTTCTAAGTATAGAAAATAAAACAAGGCGATATATGGAAATGTTTTCCAAACAGCTTAAGAGGCCAAGATGATTATTGAAAATATTTGATTAACAAATATTGATGAAGAAATGGAGAAGTGATTTAATTAATGAAATATTAATTAAGGGGTCCAGTGATTGTTTGATGCTTTTAATGAGTGTTTGTTTTTCTTCGGTAGTTAAATAACCGACTATCGAAGTATTTGCCAAAATCGGTGTCAATATGGAGAGACCGGTTGGATAATTATCCGTGAACCACTCTGTATTGACAGTAGCTTTGCAAATTAGACTATATGAAGATAATCGAAGATGGAGTAAAGTGCAAGGACTTTTCTATTAATAGAAATTGTGCTTTCAGTTTCGTTCAATCCCAGAACGAACGTATATGGACGAATATCTGACAGAGTATTTCCAATGATCGCATATGTTGGTATGTATAAATATATATGGTGGCGGAGGATTTATTCTCTTAGCATAATATCCAGAATATATTTGTGCAAATCATTTAATGATTAACGGATTTGACAATGTGGCATTCAAAGTGATTGTGTTATCAATGAATGATAAGTAATCGTAGTCTCAGGCCTCAACAACCGGGAAACGACAAAAATCGGGCAGGTAGCATGGCTAAGTGAGTAGCTCCCAATTAGGGTGTATTGTCACCTATCTAGAGAAATTCATTTCATTCTTTATTCTATTCGATGCTGTCCCATTAGGAAAACGGTTGTTGATCCCAACCGTTGGCGATATACATTCGATACACTCAAGCGAAATGAGTGGTCGGTCATGTGTGGCCGGGTTACAAGATGTTCTTGTTGAACCCAGTGTATTCTCCTCTAGAGATACACTATCGAGAGGTGGTTCCATACCTTGTCATAGTTGGAAATTCATTACCTAATAAGTGCTCGCGGTTTTGATTGTATATTATGTATGTGGAGCGTGAGATGAAAGCGTTCCACTAGATTTCTAATTATTTGATTTAGACACTATTATAATATCAAAAGAGTTTTGATATAAAGAATATCGTTTTCTTACAAAAGAATTTGAAAGTTAAGTCAAGTGTTTTAGATTTTCATAAGGGAAAACCCGTTCCTTGTTATACGGCATGGTCTTATGAGATATCGTTTATTTTCTCAAACTGTTTTAAATTGTTTACTCATACCAATCCCATGACTGACCCATAGTTTATTTTGTTTTGTTTTTCCTAAACTCTTGGGTGCCCAAATTTGTACAGGCAGTCAGGTAGTTCAGGGTTTTACAGATCCATCTAAAGGAGCTTGGAGCAGGAGGCTCTAGTGTTAGATATATAGTATTTTTATTTCCGCTGTGTTGTAAGTGTTGTACTCTGACAAATTGTGTGTTATACAACTAAAATTTTGTATTTCAAAAGTTATGATATATTATATTTTGTTCCGTTGCGATGTGAGATTCTATGTTGTTAATTCTGTTCTTCTTCTAAAAAAATGATTCGTATTTCTGTGATATTTGGGTTGAACGTGTGATGTATGTTGTCAACTCAGATAGTACGGATTTGCGGTTCGTTACACATATCTAGTGAAAAGGGTAATGATAAAACTAGATCAAAACAAGGGTTCAATTGTCCATAAACTGATAATTCCAAATTAACCCCAAACTTAGAGAAAAGGTAAGATCTGCATATGTGACATGATGAATTAACCACAAAAGGATTAGATCTAAAGAAAATAGATCTAACATAGTACAAGTTAAAATCCCAAATATGTCATCACAAGTGAATTAGCTCTATAGAAGTAGATCTAGCATAGTACAAATTAAGATCCCAAATATGACATCATAAGTAAATTTAGATCTAAAAAAGTAGATCTAGCATAGTACAAACTAAGATCCCAATATGACATCACAAGTGAATTTAGATCTATAGAAGTAGATCTAGCATAGTACAAATTAAGATCCAAGGATATCATAGATTCAAAATTTACAATAAATCTAATATGATATATATTGAGATCCAAGCCATAGAACATTTTAGACTCACAAAATATGATAAATCTAAGATGATTTAATCATAAATGTATATCCAAATCATAGTCATAACATGTTTACTTTTAATCATTTAAACCTAAAGGTAACTTTACTCACAAGAATCAGATCTATGAGAATAGAAGGAGAAAATTGAAATTTGAATCTTAGATCTATACTTAAGGCGCTTGATTTGTAGAAGAATAAAATGTTAGATTCAGTTCAAGAACTGACAGCATCTGGCCTCCATTGTTTTTCATATGAGAAAACAAGAGAATTGAGGTATATTTATAGCTGTCAGTCTCCAGAATTCGAATGCAACCTCATCCATAGGATGAATCGGGCCACGAGTCGACACCCACTTGGGGCCGGGTGCCCAAAAACATACATGGGTGCACTTTACAGGTGCTCCAGTGCAAAAATGCAAAAATACATTGGCGCACTTGTCAAGTGCACCAGGAATTTCTGCTCTTTTCGCCAAACTTCTATCGTCCATAACTTCTTCATATGTTATCCGTTTTACACAAACCACGTGTCTATCTTGACCAGAATTTCGAGACGGACGCAATGACATAATCCGTTTCCCTTAATTCTTTGTATTAAATTAATTATTATTTGATTTATATCCTTTAGTGTAATTGAAATATGGGGTGTTACAGGATTCTTACCTAAAGGTCGAAGATTCGATCGATAGGACTTACTTAAATGATAGAAACAAGCATAAATAAAAGCTTTGGAAAGGAAGTTAAGAACATACCCTCAAAAAGAAAAGGGTACGAAGCACGAATCTTGTCTTCGGTCTCCCAAGTCACATCCTCTGGGTTATCTCCCCACTGAACCTTCATCAACTTGACTTCTCTATTGCGTAGTTTCTTAACTTCTGATCCAAGAATACACGTAGGAACCCGTCTGATTGTCGCCTCACGTTCCATCTCTACTTCCTCTAATATACTTGGCTTAACTACTTCTGCGGTATCATGCAAGCACTTCCGCAAATGAGAAACTTGGAAAACATCATGAACGCCGGGTAGTCTCTCTGGTAGCTTTAGTCTATAGGCCATTTGGCCAATCCTTTCTGTTATGGGAAATGGCCCTACGAATCTTGGTGCCAACTTTCCTACAGATCCGAAGCGAAATACATTCCTCAAAGGTGACACCTTAATAATAACCATGTCACCTACTTCAAATTCAATGTCAGTCCTTCTCTTGTCAGCGTAGGATTTCTGCCTATCTTGAGCGGTCTTCATTCGTCGTCTAATAAGATCAATCTTCTCGGATGTTTCCCTAACCATATCAGGTCCAATTAATAGTATTTCTGCAGAGTCCCACCAACAAGTTGGTGACCTACAGAGTCGTCTGTACAATGCTTCGAAGGGTGCCATACCAATGCTAGCTTGATAACTGTTGTTGTAGGCAAACTCTACTAAAGGAAGATGCTCTTCCCAAGTCCCTCCGAAATCTAGGATACACAGCCTTAAAAGATTCTCAAGAATTCTGTTCACCTTCTCCGTTTGTCCATCGGTCTGTGGGTGATAAGCGGTGCTCAAACATAACTGTGTACCTAATGCTTCTTGCAAGCTCCTCCAAAATTCATTGGTGAAAATGGGGTCATGATCGCTTGCGATGCTGGAAGGTACTCATTGAAGACGGACTATCTCACGAACGTAAATTGCTACCAACCATGATGTCGTCCTCTTACTCTTAATTGGAATAAAATGAGCGCTCTTAGTAAGTCTATCCACCACAACCCAAATACTGGTGTTGCCTTTCTTTGATCTAGGAAAACCATCTATGAAATCCATAGAGACACTCTCCCACTTCCACCGTGGAACCTCTAAAGGATGAAGTAAACCACCAAGCTTCTTTTGTTTAGTTTTAACTCGCTGGCAAACCAAACATTGGGAAACAGACTCTGCCACATATTTCTTCATCCCAGCACAAAAGAAAACCCTCTTCATATCCCTATACATCTTATCACTGCCTAAATGAATAGTCATCATAGAACGATGGGCTTCCTCTAGGACTGCCTTTAACAAACTTCTAGTTTGGGGAACACAAAGCCTTCCATCTCGTCGCAGCCACCCTTTATCGTCAATGGAATATCTATTGAGGTGACTAGAAGTCCCCCCTTTACTAAGCCTATCCCAGATGTCTGAAACCTTTGGATCATCTTGCTGCGAAGCTCCTACCTGATCCATAAGAGTAGGTCGCATCTCTAGCAATGCAAACAAACCAGGCAATAACTCAGTGGAGTGTCTAAAATCAAAAGTCGATATGAACTCCAAGCTTTTCCTTTCCACAAATAGAGGAATTAAGGCCATCCTCTGCCGACTCAGTGCGTCTACCACCACATTAACCTTGCCAGGGGTATAAACAATTTCAAAATCATAAGAAGCTAGGAACTCCATCCACCTTTGTTGCCTTTAAATTAAGATCCTTCTGCGAAAACAAATACTTAAGAGATTTATGATCGGTGTACAACTTGAACTTCTCTCCAAGCAAATAATGATGCCACATCTTAAGTGCGAATACTATGGCAGCTAGCTCTAAATCATGGGCTGTGTAGTTCTTCTCATGAACTCTTAGCTGTCTACCTCCATAACACACTACTTTTCCCTTTTGCATCAGAACCGCACCAAGCCCTGTACCACATGCATCAGTGTAAACTATAAACACTTTATTCCCATCAGGCAAGGTCAAGAGTGGGGCTGTTGTCAAAGCACTTTTAAATCGTTGGAATGCAACATCACAATCTATATCCCATAAAAACGCCAAATTCTACTTCGTTAGCCCAGTGAGTGGGGCTGATATCTTTGCGAAGTCCTTAATGAACTTCCTATAATAATCTGCCAATCCAAGGAAGCTTCTCACCTCCGTTGCATTTTTTGGAACTTGCCAATCTTGAACTGCAACTACTTTTGCGGGATCTACTGCTATCCCATCTTTGGAAACAACATGCGCTAGGAATCTCACCTTTTTTACTCCAAAAATGGCATTTGGAGAACTTTGCCTTAAGCTAATGTGCACAGAAAGTTTTCAAAAATTCTCTCAAATCTTGGGCATGCTCTTCCTCGCTCTTTGCAAAGATCAAGATATCATCAACAAAGACCATGACAAATTTATTTAGAAACTCATGAAACACCCTACTCATTAGATCAACAAAATAGGCAGGTGCATTCGTCAACCCAAAAGGTATAACTAGTCATTCTAAGAAACCATCTAGATTCCTAAAAGTGGTCTTGTCTATACTGTCCTCAGTCACCCTCAACTGATTAAATCCCGTGGCCGAGTCTAACTGAGAGAATACCGAGGCACCAATAAGCTGGTCAAACAAGTCATCTATCCACGGAAGTGGGTGCCTGTTCATCTGAGTAAGTTTATTTAGTTCCCTATAGTCCACGCACAAGTAAAACGAACCATCCGCCTTAGTCGCGAACACTACTGGAGCACCCCATTCAAATATGCTTCGCCTAATAAACCCCTTCTCAAGTAGCTCCCCTATTTGCTTGCTAAGCTCCCTCCTTTCCCTTGGATCCATATGGCGCACAGGTAATGCAACTGGATTTGCATTGTCCACCAAATATATATAGAAATCGATTTCACGCCTCGAAGGTAAGCCTCGTACCACATCAAAAACATTAGAATAATCGCGGACTACTAGAACAAATTGCAGATCATCGATAGATGCATCTAGAGATTCTAGGAAACTAAGCAAAACAGACCCTTGTGGGTCACAAGAAATCTCGAGGGTCCTCCGATGACAAGTCAAAAGCCTAACGACTCTCCTCTCACAATCCAGAATGACACCATACATGGCTAGCCAATCCATCCCTAGAATCAAACCATAGCCCATAAACCCGAGCACATATGCGTCGCACTCAAATTCAGTGCCTAAGACATATAGTCTCAAATCCAACAAATCATGGACAAATGAGCCGAACCACCAATGGGGTTTGAGACAATTACGAGATCCACTACCATACTAGTATTTAAGTGCAGAGATTCAACCATAGAAATAGATATAAATGAATGTGAAGCGCCAGAATCAAAAGGAGTTCTAATAGGATGACTGGAAAGAGAAATCAAACCTTCAACGGAAACTTTCCTACCTCTATCTGGAGCACTGGTCATGAGAGCATGCAACTGCCCTCCAGAAGCTCCTGCCCTTTGGCCTTGTCCCTATTTCTTTGGGCACTCCTTAGCAAAGTGTCCAACTTCTCCACGATTGAAGAAAGAATTCTTCCTTCTTTTGCAGTCCTTTACCAAGTGACCCTCTCGTCCGCAACTATTGCACTTCCTCTTATCCTTAGCCTTGTCATTCTTTCCGCCCTTCTTTTGTTTTTGTTGTCATTGTCCTTTCTTGGGCTATACCTTCTTGTTTTGCGTTGTTTCCTCAACCTTAACTTCCTTCTTTTCTCCTTTGTCTTCCTCATGCATCAAGGCCATATCAACAATCCTTTCAAAAGTAGCTTCCATTGGAATATGAGACATAGCTAAACCATGAAGTGGTTTATTCAGCCCTTTCGCAAACTGCAAAGCTTTCTTATGCGGAGTATCCACCAGTTCCAATCCAAACCTTGCTACCCAGTTGAATTTGTTCACATATTTTTTAACAGTTATGTTTCCTTGTTTGAGCGCCAAAAACCTCTCCATTTGCATGCTTTTCTCAGTTTAAGAAAGAAACTTCATTTCAAACCTCTGTCTAAAATCATCCCATGTCTCCACCGGACGCCCTGCTTGGGTTACTTCCCACCAGTGCAAGCTTCATCTTTTAGTAGCCAAGCAGCTAGCTGAATCTTCCTATGATCATCCACATCGAAAATTCCCAAACAAGTCCTCTGTGTCCTTGAGCCAATTCCTTGCCTCTACGAATGTCTCGGTTCCATGGAATGCTTTCCTCCTATAGCCCGGAAATCTTTGCAGATCTTAGAGAAGTTGTCTGCACGTGGAGGAGGAGGAGGAGTAACGATGGGTGCAGCTGGGGAAGGAACGCCAACTTGACCACCGGCATGCACCGTGGCCTCTAGATAGCTATGGAACCAGCCTAGTATCGTAACACCCTCTGGAATATTAGGTTCCCTAGACATGCTGAAAAGAAAAGGGAAGAGATTCAGACAAAGGATCGAAAGATAGTACATATGGCTTTGGGGAATATGTTTTTCAAAACAGACTTTTCTTTTGGAAAATGCTTTCTTTTAAAACCTTTTTGAAAATAATTTTCAAAAACTCTTATCTAGTCTGGTAACCTTTAGCTTTGATACCAAGTGTAACACCCTACGTCCGTTAATGTCACTCACTAAGAGAATGCATTAAGTTTCATGAAGCGTTACAGGTAAAAAGAAACAGAAATATTATAAGACATATATGAAATAACAGCAGAATAAAAACATACCTTTTTAAACATAAAGCATCGTGGTTCAAAAACATCTTATGTCTGAATTACATAAAAATCAGTACATAATAAAAAAAACTTACGTCTTGTACTTAAACATCATAGTACAAAATAAAAGAAGCAAAATCCCTAAATAAAAACATAGCCATAGTAGCAAAGATAGGAGCTTGAGAAATACATCTAAGCAGCTCTAGCAAAAGATAGCAGAATCTCGGTCAAGCTTGAGTATTCCCTCCCTGAGAACCTTTGGGGGGAACGGAAGAAAGAAGAGGAAACAAAAAGGGTCAAACATAAAGTCTGGCGAGTCCAGTTACTTTTAGCAAGTAAATTAGTAAAAGTATCATGACAGGCATATAAAGTGGATAAGAGAGATAATATCACAAAAGGAAAGTGTGACAAGGTAAACATGACAGAGTGTATATGCTTCCCTAATGATTACTCTGATTCTCTGCACCAATACTAGTATAACCAGAATGAGATGATCCAACAACTATAAGATGGTAGACTTAGGCATACGTCTAGATGTACCCTAACTACTACCTTAATCGATCGACTCCCTACTCCGTAGATACCTTGTGTCGACCCTATAGTAAAAGGTATCACTTGCTAAAGTGGCAACCCTTCGTTGATGTGCACAACCATATCTACTGGTGTCACGGTTGCCTTATCCCCTTCTGCCCAAACATGCACGCACATGTCCCGGTCGGTTTGGGCCATGCACACCATCCTCCACGTTTGGATCTCTTATAATCAGCCCAGTAAGCGTGTCCCCACTCTGACCTAGGACGAAGTACTCGTCTGATATTGTTCAATGGATTACTGACTGAAACAGGTCCCCCAAACAAGATGATACAAGCTCTCCCCCTTGTTTTGTATCCCTACTAGGATTTCCACAGGTTATGCTTACCTAACAGTTTCTTTAATTACATAACCCCATCATTTCCATATGTTAAGCTTACCTAACGGTGTCTTTAATTACATAACCCCAATAGGTTAAGTTTGTGGGCTTATATATAAATATTACCCCCTCCCCCCAAAGATATACTTAACCTTCCCACTATTTCAACCAAGTTCACTTAACCCTATTCAAGTTCATGTTCATACAGTCCCTATGGATTCAACTAGGTTAAGTATTCCAATTCATTACCATGTCCATTTATTGTTATAATGTGCTAGACCCCTCACATTAAGCTTACCACTTGTGGATGCTGGATATGAATGTGCTAGACCCCTCATATTAAGCCTACCACTTGTGGATGCTGGATATGCCGGTTGATTTGGGGCAGACTTCTTCCACGAGTCGGGCTTAACCTCATGTCTTAGCACGTCTCGTATTTGTGCTCCTAGATCCTTCACATTAGATTCACCACTTGTGGTTGTTGGATATGCCGGGCGGTTCCAAGCAGACTTCCACCACAAGTGTAATCTAACCTCATGTCTAGGTGCAGTTACAATTTCTAATTACTGTAATCCTAGGGATTTCATTATTAGCCAAATTTACCTATGTTGTTATAGGTTGTCATGCCCCTTCTTCCCCAATTATGTCCATAATGAATTATATGCCCTAAATCCATATTCACAAACATTATTCAAGTTATGACTATTTCCCCATTTACAAGTTATGCCCAATTTCAATGTTTTTCCCCTCATTCCCCATTTAATGTGTTCGCATATTTCAGCGGCATGCCTAGGCTCGAAAGTAGCCAGGCTATATAAAATAAAAATGGAAAGATTAAGGGAGGATGACAGAAATGATTATACTAACAAAATTGACATAAACATATAGTGGCATATTGATAAGATGGGTATATAAGAACAGTGAACATGAGATAATAGAATTGATTCTAAAATAATAGGGATGTCATAATAGGCATGGTAAGATCTAAACAATAATTTAGATGTCCAACTAGTAACAGATCCAATTTAACCATAACATGATAGGTACAAGGTGATTTGAATAGTGAATAAGATCTATAATCGAAGATAGATATAACATGATAAGGTTAAGATCCAAGTCATAGTTATGCCAGAATATCATGAATTCACAAGTTATTAAAGATCTGATATGATTCAAGTAGTCACAGGCATAGATCCAAATTACAGTCATTTCATGTTTTACTTTTTAATTATTTAAATCTAAAAGTTACTTAAACTCATAGTGTTTGTATCTAAAAAGATAGAAGAATAATAGCAGAGGTTGAATCACAGATCTACACTTGAATAACTTGATTGCAGAAGAAGGAAAACATTTGATTCAGTTTGGGCATCGATAGCATCTAGTCCTTCCATTATTTTTTAGTGTAGAAAACAAGAGAAATGGAGCCATATTTAGAGCTACCATCGCTCAAACCATAACTGCCACGTCTTCCCAAAGGGGGTCGACACCCCCCGTGAGGGGTCGACCCAGGGTCGATACCCCAATTAAGGGGTCGACTCCCCTGGGCAGGATTTTCCCCGCTCACCCAGTTTTTCGTGATTTGAACGATTTTGAACTTCTGGACCTAATTTTTGAATTTCTGGACCCTATATATATACACACACTCTCTTGCACATATACAAACTTCAAATCTCATAACTTCTTCATACGGTGTCTGTTTTACGCAAACCAAATGTCTGTCTTTACCAGAGTTTCGTGACGGACACAATGGCTCGGTCCATTTCCGTTAATTCTGAATATTAAATTAATTATTCTTTAATTTGTCCTCTTTAATGTTGTTAAAATTACGGGGTGTTACATCAAGGCTCTGCCATTTTCTTTCTTCTCCAAATCTTTCAAAAATTAGAATATTATTTTTTAGGAGATCCGATACAAGATTTGAAGACAAAGAATGAAAATCTACAACATAGGTGTTCAGATTTATGATTAACGTAAGGTAAGTCCTTTGAATCCGATTTATGTAGGTTTCTTTCTTTCCTTCTTCTTTTAGATTCCGATTAGTAAATCTGTGGTTATTTTAATAATAGATTCAGTTAGGGAGACCACGGGATAATATATCTGAATCATATTCAAGGATTAGAAATCTGTCAGGTCAGTGGATTTAAGTTATACCTTTTGGTAATGGTATAATTATCGTTTAAATTACCCGTAATTCTTAACATGATAATTTAATTGTAATTTGTGGTAATTGAGTTTAAATCTACTTGGAACCTATTGAGAATATTACTGTTGTATAAAACCTATTTTCGTTAGATCCTCTATATGAACTGGGAAATTTCTATAATACTGAAATTATGTGGAACTTGAATTAAAAAGTGAATATGTTCTTAAGAATTGATATGCCTTAGGTAAAGAAATTATAGTAACTGTGAATAATATATGGAATAGGAATTCAATACCTAACTCATAAATAGAAAGCAAAAAATTGGTAGTGGACTAAGTGAGTTGGATTTGGGGCAAATGATATATTTCCATACATAACAAATTACTAGGAGCGTAATTGCAAGAAAATGAAAAGAAAAAGGGATTAGTGCGAAATGGGTATTCTACTTCCGTATTGCACACTAATTGAATAAAGTGTCCTTATACATTTACACTGAAAATAAAAGAAATAGTTTGCAACTATGGATCTAAGTCAGGGTGCGTTGTGGAAATAGATCACTATATTTCTTTATAAATCAAACTAATAAGGTGCATGAAAGGTTTTCCTAAAATATTGGGAGTATACATGACGGTAATTTAAAAAAGATCACAACAATAAAAGTTGGTTCATAATTGAGAACCCAAAAAGAATCGTGACGAACGGGAAGTATAAACTATTATGGTTAATTATATGAATGAAAATGTAACGTAATGTAATAACGAGTGGAAATTATAACATGGGTTATAATAAATGAAAAGGAAACTTATTAATAAGTCTTAGTTAAGGGAACTAAGGTACCGTTTACAAACAGAACTAGGTGGTTAACTTCTGTGTTTGCGTCCGACATGTCAAGCGTGGGTCCTACATCTCTGCCCAGTTAGAATGGAACGTTGGAAAGTAGTCGTTTGTGTTAGACATGTCCGACGCAAACAGCTACTTACCCAATGATCGTTTTCTATATCCTTTTGTATACACCATCCTCCCCACCACCATTCTTTACCTCTACCACCATTCTTCACCTCAAATCTTCACTTCCTTCTTCATGTCATCTGATGACGATTCTAATCTCGAAGATTTGCATGATTTGCAATACATCCCCTGTATTTGACAATACATGGCAAATCGGATACCAGAAAGAAGTAGAATACATGATTTAGAAACGTTTGGTATTAGTTGGGTAAATGAAGCATTGACTGGACATGCGGAATGCTATCAGTGAAATTTTCAAATGAAGAGGCTCTATTTTGCTTCATTATGCAAGCGGTTGGAGAATTATGGCTTAGAGGCCACTAGCACATAACAATAAGGGAAATGTTAGCTATTTTCTTGTATACCATCGCTTTGGCTCTTCCTACATGACAGGTTACTGAACAGTTTCAACGATCAAATGGTACGGTTTGTCAACTATTTCATAGAGTATTGAATTTCGTTCTATTATTGGCAGTGGATATTATTAAGACGATAGATACCCAGTTTAATAGAATTCCGAAACAAATTCGTTCATCACCATGATATTATCAATTTTTTAAAAACTTCATCGGACTATTGACGTCACATATGTAATGGCTCATGTGACTCAAGCGAACATGCAATGATTTGTAGGATGCAAATGATTTCCTACACAAATATAACGACTGCATGCGCTTTTGATATAACTTTTACGTTTGTAAGAGCAGAATAGGAAGGAACAGCCCACGATGCTAACATCTTTCGTGAAGTTATAAATACTCCCTGTTTGAATTTTCCTCACCCGCCTACCAGACAATAGTATTTAGTCAATCCAGGATATTGCTACAATGGCTATTCACAACTTCATAAGAAGATACAATGTCGATGATTCTGATTTTATGTCGTTCGATGAAAATCCCGATCTAGTGTCCAAGGAAATTTTGGCAGAGTATTACTGTAACGACCTGAATTCTATACCTCGGAGGATCATAGAATATTTATTTCATTTTCATACGAGGTCGTATAGTCGTGTAACTTTGCGGAATGACTATTGGGGTCATTTCCCATGTTCATGATTTTTGTCGATTTTGAAATGACTATTTTACCCCTAGCGAATCTTGTTTTGCCCGTAACTTTTGACAACTCAGGAGTTTTGACCTGAAACCACTTCCATTGGATTCAGATGATGGTTTAAATTTTTGTAGAGTGGTCACATTAGCTAAACGAACTTACCGTTTGGGAGATATGGCTGAAACAATGTTTAGAATGTGAAAAACAGCTTAACCGGGCCTAATTAGAGTGATTAGCAGCTAGGCCCATTAGGTATTTTGGGATTAGGGTTGCATAAGGGCTGGTAGGGCTAGAGAAATCCTCATTTACCATTTTCTAGCCGCCACAAACTTTCTTTTCAACCCTAACAATGGCCTCAACCTTCTAAATTAATCCCAAATCGCTTTCTAATTGCGTATTATCTTAATCTACATCAAATCAAGGCAAATCAACACCAAATCAGAGTTGGAGCTGCTGTATTGAATAGGAATTCGACCCAAAAGAGTAGTAAAGTTCAGATCTATAATTCATTTGTGGCTAAGGTGAGTGATTTGCATTGTTTTTCACTAATTACGGCTAATTAGGGGTGATTAGTGTTAATTAGCGAAATTATGCATGTTAAAATTCTGGAAAAATGTGTAAAAAAAATAACTATTATTTTAGGGCTTTAACAAAAATTTGGGTTAATTTGGATATGTTTTGCTAATTGTATGCTTAAATCATGATTAAGGGGATTAAGGGGAAAACCATAGATTTGGGTATGTTTGATCCAAAATAACTCATACGATTGATGTTTGGATGTTTATGGTTGATTCTATTTGTTGTTGTTACTGTTTGGAATGTTAAGTAATCCCATAGGAAAGTTAAAATGGTTGAAAATGGCGTCGCATGGAGAAAATGGACGATATATGCTCATAAGAAAATGTGCAGGGTTTCAGATCGGATCGGATTATAGGGCTCGGATCAGATAGGAGAACCAGGTAAAGAAATTAAAACCAGACCAGAACTAGGCATAAGAGACATGGAAAGAAGGGAGGCCATTTGGGTAGGGTTGGAGTTAGGCTCGGATCGGAAACAAGGGCGAGGGCGATCAGATCGAAAATGGAGAGTACAACTCGAACCGGGATAGGATTGCAAGCACTGAACCGAACCGGATGAGGACACCCAAACTAAATGGAAGCTAGAGCATGGAAAGGAGGGCATAACTGAACCGATGTGACATGGAGGACCCCATACACCGAACCAAATTGGATGACCGAACCGAATCGAACGTATGTTCCTACTCTTACGTGACAGCTCTTCTGAAGACCAACTTCAATTCAACCACAACCCGAGATGCAAAGGAAGTCCAAATGGGAGGTTATTACCCAGGATCCAAATGGAGATCAACGAGTTAACATCATTAGTTGGGCTTTGCTGCAGGACGTGTGCAAAGGGGTTACTGATGTTTATAGCTTTGACTCACCACTGATAGATGAATATTAGTTATGGATCAGTGCAATGGAGTTGTCATGACTCCATGGGGGAAGTGATCGTAGCAGGGCTATGAGCCAGTGCAGTGGAGCTGTCATGACTCCATGGGGCAGAGTGGACATAGAAAAGTATTAGTGGTTACAGATCAGTGCAGTGGAGCTGTCATGACTCCATGGAGCAGAGTGATCGTAGCAAAGAATTGGGTGATCAAAGTGGTAGATATCGTATATTTACGCACTGAGTGAGAGATGTGAGGATGATTGCTTGTTTGATGTTTGTTATCACTATAACATGCACACCCCCTCCCCATTATTTTCACACCATATGTTAGTGTTACCTTAGAGTATAGTTGTAACAACCCGTATTTTCAATAACCAGTTATAACGTAAATCGAGGCAGAATTTAATTCTAAAATCTGAATCAAGGGAAACGGGCTATGCCATTGCGTTCGTCTTGGAAAAATACACGAAATAGAGTCTGAGTTTTCGAAAATCGGAGTCCGTATGACCCGATTAAGGCCCAACGAAGTTTTCTGAAAATTTCAAAGTAAAAAACAGATTTAAAATTCAAGTTTGAAATTGAAAATTAGGGTCATATTGGGCCAGGCGGGAAAATTCCCGCCAGAGCACCCAAGTCGACAGCCCTGTCGACTTGGTTGGACCAAGTCGACTTGGCTGTCGACTTGGCTCAGCCGGGCAGTCCTGCCTGGTGCACCATTTTGGGTTTGTGTTGAGTTTGGGGGCCAGATTCGGTTTTAAGGGCTGAGATTGGAATTAGGGTTTAATCCTAAGGCTAGAACTAATCCTAATCTCTATAAATAAGGCCCTAACCTAACCCTAAATCATCATTAATCAATCCTACAACTAAACTATGGCAAAATTTTACCTCTCATGGCCTCCACTCTCTTCATCAAATTCCTAAATAGATTTCTATGAGAGATTTTCCATGCATACAAGTGTTTTCAAGCTTGTATGAGTGTCATTAGCTTGCATTCAAGTCAAGTTTCCATATTTACATCATAAAGCAAGGGTTTTGATCATTTTGGCTCAAGGGATTTTCTATTAGAGCTTGCATTTTGGGTCTATTTGATTGCATAAGGGCTTTGTCATATTTTTGTGTCTTCATAAGTATTGTAAGCCTTATTCTACTTTCATACTTAAACTCTAAAGTTAAATGTATGATATGCAAGTTTGCCATGATATGCAAGTTTACTATGATGTGTTATGCAAGTTTACTATGATGTGTTATGCAAGTTTATCAAGTTATGTTATGCAAGTTTGATATGCAAGTTTGTCATATGATATGCAAGTTATGTTATGCAAGTTTGATATGCAAGTTTGTCATATGATATGCAAGTTATGTTATGCAAGTTTGATATGCAAGTTTGTCATATGATATGCAAGTTATGTTATGCAAGTTTGGGTTGATCCTTTTGTTCATGTTATCATGTTATGCAAGCTTATCTTGGGTTTATGGGCTTAAAGCTTCAAGCTTTATGCTAAAGGTTGCATTTTGGCAACATGTAAGTTATCATATCCCTTATGATAATTTGCATGTGAGGCTAAATGCGAACTTATGGCCATTTCTACATGTCATTTATCACCATGTATCACAAATATGCTAAGTTTGGTTTTATGCATGCTTTTGAGGCCTAAAAATGTAATATGCAAGTATACGAACACATGTACATTTCATATGCCATCATCTTGAACTTTTGGCTTCAACACCTTTATGTCATGATTATGCCAAGTTCCCTCTTTCTATCCTTTATGCGCTATGGTGATATGTAAGCGATGCGATTGCGTTTGGGGTTGGGTAAACTTAAAAGACATAAAAACATAAGAGTGGGAATTTACCTATTAAGTTAGGTCTACCCATTGGGAATTTACCTATTAAGTTAGGTCTACCCAATTGCTTGAAAATTTGTAACATGTTTTGGAAACATGATGGACATGACACTTAGAAAAGATAAGTGTGACCAACTCGAGGTTGGGTTGAGTTTGTAGCGTAAACCTACCCGGAACCGACCGGCTTAACTAGTTGCTACAAACAATAGGACCCAATGTGAGAAGTTGGCCATGTTGTACCTTGAACCCGAGGTTAGACCAAGTTGTGGTGTAAAGCTACCCGGACCCGCCCGGCTTAACTAGTAACCACAACAAGGTCTAATGTGAGAGGTTAAGGCGCATTAAATTAATTAATGCCTCGTGATTAGGGTTAAGTCATGGTCCACTTAATACTTAACCAATTTGGGCTTGGTAGATTAATCAGGGTTAAGTCGTGAACTCATCGTTACACTTAACCAAGTTAATCCATGATTAGCAAGAGGGTTAAACCGTACTTAGCCCACTAGAAAATCCTAGCAATGGTGGTCCACTCCAGCAGTAATCCCAAGTTTGTATCATCATGGCCCTAGGGTCTAGGCTAGGGTGTGGGGCACGAATTACTGAACTTGAGGTAAGCGACCAAAAACGACGGCAGAGTGGTACGCCGGTGTAGTTCCGGGCGGACTTATGGTCGTGCACATAGTCCGAAGCTGGGGAAAACATGCATGGGTACCAGTAGATCGAGACTGTGCACGCATGTTTATGGTGTCCAGGGGTTGCCACCCTAGGGCTTGATACACCCGACGGGAGACCCGGCACAGTCTGACTACAATCATGTTTGGGCCATATGGACACCAACACGTGACGAGTTAGGCTTATAGGGAGCCGATCGACTAGACCGTTTGGTTAGACCTTGTATTAGGGTCATTTCATGTTATTGGGCCAAAGCTTGGGCCAAGGGATCAATACTTGTATATTCAAGTCATGTTAGTTTGCTAGTACACCTGTGGTGTAAAACCTTAAACCTGATTATGCGATGACACCTTTATCTACCTTGTTAGTTAATCATCATGCTAGTATGTTGTTATCCTTATGTTCATCCCTGCTTCTCATGCCAGTTAACTTTATCAGTTTACATTGATTGTAGTAGGGCTTACTCAGTCTTTTTGACTGACCTGTTTTCTTTCGCCTCTTTTCTTCCGCCCCCCCCCCCCCCCCCCCCCAGGTTCTCAGGGTGGGAATATTGGAGCTTAGCTTGGATTTCTGATCGCTTGCTTGTGGGATTTTAGCTCATGTACAGTCTTGACATGAAGCTATCTATGGTTATCACTTATTTTGGGGATAGTACTTATGTATTTCAGTTTTTCAGTAACGTTGTTTTATCTAGACTTGTGTATTTGGAAAGTTAACATTATGTTGTACCAGACTTGTTTTGAAATAGTTTGAAATCTTCCGCTGTTTTACTTATCTTATTTACTCTGTTTACATATATACATATGTTCTTGTTCTGCCTTGATATATCATTATGCATGTTTACCTGATTCAAACGCCCCTCCAAAGTCAGAGTGCTTGCAAGAGACACCCTGGCGGAGGTGGGGTGTTACATTTGGTATCAGAGCATATGGTTTACGAGAAGGAACAAAAAGGTTTTTGGAAAACTATTTTCAAAATCAAGTATAAAGTATTTTCCAAAGAAAAGTCTAGTTTATTTTAAAGGCTATTCCCCAAAAAGCCATTAGCAAAATTCATTCGTTTTTCTCCATTCTGAATCTATCTTTTTCTTCGTTTTTAGTATGGCCAATAACTTTGCCATTCCGGGGGGAGTGCACGTACCTGTTTGGTATAAGAGACTTTTGGAGGCTAGGGCGACCGAAGCCGGCCCCGCAAATATTACTCCTCCTCCGGTAGTTAATGTTCCTCCTCCTCCTGTCGCTGAGGTTCCTCTTCCTCCTCCCCCTCAGCATCCACAAAAGGATTTCGCGGAGATTTGCAAAGACTTTAAGGCGATGAGTGGCAAGAATTTCTTTGGAACCGAGACTTATGTTGAGGCAAGGAATTGGTTGAAAGAAACCGAAGATCTTTTTACCTTCTTTGATATAGATGACACTAGGAAGGTTTTATTAGCAGTGTGGTTGCTAAAGGAAGAAGCTGCACGTTGGTGGGTGGTCACCACCGCTACTAGGCCAATTGAGACTTGGGATGACTTTCGGGGAAAGTTTGGACTGAGGTTCCTATCACTGAAGCAAGGGGACATGACTATTAGGGAATACATAGATAAGTTTAATCAACTGGCTCGGGTCGGTTTAGACTTGGTTAACACAGCTCCGAAGAAGGCCCTATACTTTGCTCTAGGATTAAACGAGCCATTACATGGTTTAGCCATGACTCATATACCCTTGGGGGCAACTTTTGAGAGTTTGGTGAATATGGCCCTACTCAATGAAGAGGATAGGAGTGACAAGAAGGAGATCAAGATGAATGAGTCTCAAAACAAGGAAACGGAGCCCAAAAAGGAAATGAAAAAGAAGGAGGAGAAGTCTAAAGATAAGAAGGAAAAGAAGTGCTTTACTTGTGGAAGCTCGACTCATCTAAACAAGGATTGCAGAAAAAGGAAGGGCACTTGCTTTAACTGTGGAGAAATGGGACACTTCACTAGGGATTGCCCGAAGAAGCAAGGGCAAGGCCAGGGTCAGACTCAGCGTGCTGGACCTTCGAGAGGGCAAGTTCATGCTCTCAATGCCGCTCCAGTTCCCGATCGAGGTAGTGTTTCTGTTGGAAGTCTTGTTTACATTTCTGATTTTTCAGTTCGTACCTTGTTTGATTCTGGTGCATCGCATAGCTTTATCTCATCTGATCTTGTTGATAGTTTGCACCTAAGTACTAGTCTAGTTAATGATCCCGTGTGTGTTTCAAATCCAATTGGGGGTTCCGCCCATTTGTCTATTATCTACGTGGATTTGAAAATCTCTATCTTGAGTATAGAGTTCTCGCGTGATGCTTATATTCTCGGTTTCATGGGGTATGGGTTGATTTTGGGCATGGATGGGTTGTCCAATTTTGGAGCCATCCTTGATTTTTGAGCATAGGGTTGTGAGGCTCATGACTCGCCTCGGTAATACCCTAAAAATTTCTAGTAACCCTATGAGTCCCGTCATGTTGTGTTGTCTTGAATCCCTCAAATCGTCTATCGATAGTTTGTAATCGGTGAGGGTGGTCCGAGAATATCCTGATATCTTGGGTGAAGTGAAGGGGGTTACCCCTAAACGAGAGATAGATTTCCGCATTTATCTGGTTGATAATGCCAAGCCAGTTACGTGGCCGGTTAGGCACGTGGCCCCGCAAGATGAGAGTTAAGAAAGCAAGTCAAGGAGTTGCTTGAGAAGAACTTCATTAGATGAAGTATATCTGAATGGGGAGCGCCTGTAGTATTTACTACCAAGGCAGTTGGTTCTCTTCGACTTTGTGTTGATTATCGTGAGTTAAAGAGAATAGACAACCATTGCCAAGGATCGATGATTTGTTTGATCAGCTTGTAGGAACATCTGTTCCATCAGCTCAGAATAGCTGAAGATAGTATAGGCGAAACTGCGTTCAGAACTCCAGATGGATTCTTAGAATGGCTGGTCATGCCATTCGGTTTGACTAATGCACCCGCCTACTTCGTGGACTTAATGAGTAGGGTGTTCAGGGAGTTCTTGAACAAAGTTTGTCGTGGTCTTCGTAGATGATATTCTGATCTTCTCTAAGGATGAGGAAGAGCACGCAAGGCATCTCGTGGAGGTGATGGATACGCTTAGAGCGCATCAGTTGAAGGCCAAGTTCTCCAAGTGTCATTTTGGAGAAAAAGGAGTTAGATTTCTTGGGCACATAGTTTCTAAGCAAGGCTTAGCGGTGGATCCCGCTAAGGTAGTTGCAGTTCAGGATTGGAAGACTCCAAGGAATGCAACTAAAGTAAGAAGTTCTCTCAGTTTAATTAGTTAGCGTCCCTTGAGCTTAGACCTACCCTTCTGGATCAAGTAGGGACTTCGCAGAAAGAAGACCCGTAGTTAGTCGAGATCATAGACAAGTTGATTCGAGGCGAGATGGTAAGTCACCTCGCTATAGATGACAAGGGATGGCTAAGACGCGATGAGAGAAAGAAGGTTCTTGAAGATGCACATCACCCGAGGAGGTGGCCGAGTTTGTCCCAAGGTGCATGTTGTGCCAACAGGTTAAAGGCCGAGTCATAGAAGCCCGGTGGGCTATTATATCCATTGGAGGTCCCCGTAATGGAAATAGTAAAGCGTCACGAAGGGTTTCGTGGATGGACTGCCTAGGGCAAGGAAAGAGAATACGAGCATGTGGGTCATAGTATGTAGACTCACGAAGAGTGCTCATTTCACTCCGGTAAAGAGCGAAAGGACTGCATCATAACTAGCGACAGTTTACTTTCAAGAAATAAAGCAGTTGCACGGGGTTCCCTAAAGTATAGTTAGTAACCATGACTCAATCTTCACTAGCCAGTTTTGGGATAGTCTACGGGAAGTCATGGGCAAGCACTGAATCTAAGTACGGCCTATCATTCGTAGGCGGATGGTTCATTTCGTTCAAGCATGAGTTATAGAAAATCACGTTGGTAACGTGGATTGGTATTTTCAAGAAAAGTTCTGCTGCGTGGAATACTTTATAGTAAGTAAACGAGATCCAGGATTCACTAGTGAATTTTGGAGAGCTTGCATGAAACCATGAGGTCATAGTTATGTTTAAGCCAAGAATGATAGTATAGTAAGTGAAAGAGGAAGACGAGAGGCGACAATGAAATGGGTTCCAACTCATATTTGGAAACAAGAGTTAAGAAGCCAAGAAATCATGAGGTAAAAGACGGTCAAAGCACAGTGGAGTTAAGCTCAAGGAAACGTGACTTAGAAGACTGAAGGCTAGATACGCGCATCATATCTCTTTCTAAAGAGTATATCCTTGATCCTTGTTTTCCTGTGGAACTTACTTGCATGTTATCTTTTACATATATCCTCTCGGTCCCATTCTCGATCCCATTTCTGTTGTAAACTCCATAAGGGGGTATGACTCATCGGTTAGTAATACATGTCAGGGTTAGGAAGGGATTTCTTGTAATCCAAAAAGGAGTATATCTTGCTTATCTTCCCGATCTCTTTGTAGCATATCTTTTGCTATCCATGTTTGTCTGGATTATCTAGTATATCGTGTCAATCTTGTCATGAGAACCTTAGGTAGAAACCCTTTGGATGAAACATGTGTTTGAAACATGTTATGCTTGATGGTTGCAAGTGGTTGCAAGTGTTTGCAAGTGGTTACTCGTGGATGCATTATACACGTTAGGCACTAGATCGGCTCACACACTCCTCATATTGCATATGCATGAGTGTTTACGCTTATTCATGGATGGTAATTTTTGTGTTATCACATGGATGTTGCATATGGATGTATGTTATGTGCACACATATAGATGTTATACATTATGTTAGGAATTGCATACATATGGATTCATTTCACTAACATAATTTGCATTGATGATATTTGCATTAGATAAGTACATATACACACACCTTTGCATATGTTCATACAACATTTAGAATCTTGTAAGGACAATGATTGCTCGTGGATGATGTTTTGAGTAGATGGATGTTGGATGGTAGGATACGTTCTTCCTAACTTGAAGATTTCGGGGACGAAATCCTTTAAGGAGGGGAGAATGTAACAACCCGTATTTTCAATAACCAATTATAACGTAAATCGAGGAAGAATTTAATTCTAAAATCTGAATCAAGGGAAACGGGCTATGCCATTACGTTCGTCTCGGAAAAATACGCGAAATAGAGTCCGAGTTTTCGAAAATCGGAGTCCGTATGACCCGATTAAGGCCCAACGAAGTTTTCTGAAAATTTCAAAGTAAAAAACAGATTTCAAATTCAAGTTTGAAATTGAAAATTAGGGTCATATTGGGCCAGGCGGGAAAATTCCCGCCAGAGCACCCAAGTCGACAGCCCTGTCGACTTGGGAGTCGACTTGGTTGGACCAAGTCGACAGCCCTGTCGACTTGGCTGTCGACTTGGCTCAGCCGGGCAGTCCTGCCTGGTGCACCATTTTGGGTTTGTGTTGAGTTTGGGGGCCAGATTCGGTTTTAAGGGCTGAGATTGGAATTAGGGTTTAATCCTAAGGCTAGAACTAATCCTAATCTCTATAAATAAGGCCCTAACCTAACCCTAAATCATCATTAATCAATCCTACAACTAAACTATGGCAAAATTTTACCTCTCATGGCCTCCACTCTCTTCATCAAATTCCTAAATAGATTTCTATGAGAGATTTTCCATGCATACAAGTGTTTTCAAGCTTGTATGAGTGTCATTAGCTTGCATTCAAGTCAAGTTTCCATATTTACATCATAAAGCAAGGGTTTTGATCATTTTGGCTCAAGGGATTTTCTATTAGAGCTTGCATTTTGGGTCTATTTGATTGCATAAGGGCTTTGTCATATTTTTGTGTCTTCATAAGTATTGTAAGCCTTATTCTACTTTCATACTTAAACTCTAAAGTTAAATGTATGATATGCAAGTTTGCCATGATATGCAAGTTTACTATGATGTGTTATGCAAGTTTACTATGATGTGTTATGCAAGTTTATCAAGTTATGTTATGCAAGTTTGATATGCAAGTTTGTCATATGATATGCAAGTTATGTTATGCAAGTTTGATATGCAAGTTTGTCATATGATATGCAAGTTATGTTATGCAAGTTTGATATGCAAGTTTGTCATATGATATGCAAGTTATGTTATGCAAGTTTGGGTTGATCCTTTTGTTCATGTTATCATGTTATGCAAGCTTATCTTGGGTTTATGGGCTTAAAGCTTCAAGCTTTATGCTAAAGGTTGCATTTTGGCAACATGTAAGTTATCATATCCCTTATGATAATTTGCATGTGAGGCTAAATGCGAACTTATGGCCATTTCTACATGTCATTTATCACCAT
The DNA here is from genome assembly GCA_030737875.1 of Allium sativum. Lineage (NCBI taxonomy): Eukaryota > Viridiplantae > Streptophyta > Magnoliopsida > Asparagales > Amaryllidaceae > Allium > Allium sativum. The sequence goes on along the minus strand of CM060909.1, from coordinate 667,645,365 downwards.
GTATTACAAATATGCTAAGTTTGGTTTTATGCATGCTTTTGAGGCCTAAAAATGTAATATGCAAGTATACGAACACATGTACATTTCATATGCCACCATCTTGAACTTTTGGCTTCAACACCTTTATGTCATGATTATGCCAAGTTCCCTCTTTCTATCCTTTATGCGCTATGGCGATATGTAAGCGATGCGATTGCGTTTGGGGTTGGGTAAACTTAAAAGACATAAAAACATAAGAGTGGGAATTTACCTTTTAAGTTAGGTCTACCCATTGGGAATTTACCTATTAAGTTAGGTCTACCCAATTGCTTGAAAATTTGTAACATGTTTTGGAAACATGATGGACATGACACTTAGAAAAGATAAGTGTGACCAACTCGAGGTTGGGTTGAGTTTGTAGCGTAAACCTACCCGGAACCGACCGGCTTAACTAGTTGCTACAAACAATAGGACCCAATGTGAGAAGTTGGCCATGTTGTACCTTGAACCCGAGGTTAGACCAAGTTGTGGTGTAAAGCTACCCGGACCCGCCCGGCTTAACTAGTAACCACAACAAGGTCTAATGTGAGAGGTTAAGGCGCATTAAATTAATTAATGCCTCGTGATTAGGGTTAAGTCATGGTCCACTTAATACTTAACCAATTTGGGCTTGGTAGATTAATCAGGGTTAAGTCGTGAACTCATCGTTACACTTAACCAAGTTAATCCATGATTAGCAAGAGGGTTAAACCGTACTTAGCCCACTAGAAAATCCTAGCAATGGTGGTCCACTCCAGCAGTAATCCCAAGTTTGTATCATCATGGCCCTAGGGTCTAGGCTAGGGTGTGGGGCACGAATTACTGAACTTGAGGTAAGCGACCAAAAACGACGGCAGAGTGGTACGCCGGTGTAGTTCCGGGCGGACTTATGGTCGTGCACATAGTCCGAAGCCGGGGAAAACATGCACGGGTACCAGTAGATCGAGACTGTGCACGCATGTTTATGGTGTCCAGGGGTTGCCACCCTAGGGCTTGATACACCCGACGGGAGACCCGGCACAGTCTGACTACAATCATGTTTGGGCCGTATAGACACCAACACGTGACGAGTTAGGCTTATAGGGAGCCGATCGACTAGACCGTTTGGTTAGACCTTGTATTAGGGTCATTTCATGTTATTGGGCCAAAGCTTGGGCCAAAGGATCAATACTTGTATATTCAAGTCATGTTAGTTTGCTAGTACACCTGTGGTGCAAAACCTTAAACCTGATTATGCGATGACACCTTTATCTACCTTGTTAGTTAATCGTCATGCTAGTATGTTGTTATCCTTATGTTAATCCCTGCTTCTCATGCCAGTTAACTTTATCAGTTTACATTGATTGTAGTAGGGCTTACTCAGTCTTTTTGACTGACCTGTTTTCTTTCGCCTCTTTTCTTCCGTTCCCCCCCCCCCCCCCCCCAGGTTCTCAGGGTGGGAATATTGGAGCTTAGCTTGGATTTCTGATCGCTTGCTTGTGGGATTTTAGCTCATGTACGGTCTTGACATGAAGCTAGCTATGGTTATCACTTATTTTGGGGATAGTACTTATGTATTTCAGTTTTTCAGTAATGTTGTTTTATCTAGACTTGTGTATTTGGAAAGTTAACATTATGTTGTACCAGACTTGTTTTGAAATAGTTTGAAATCTTCCGCTGTTTTACTTATCTTATTTACTCTGTTTACATATATACATATGTTCTTGTTCTGCCTTGATATATCATTATGCATGTTTACCTGATTCAAACGCCCCTCCAAAGTCAGAGTGCTTGCAAGAGACACCCTGGCGGAGGTGGGGTGTTACAATAGTACATCCCGTTGTGCTAACTCTTTGGTTGCAGGTCCCAGTTCAGGTATGGTTATGTATACCTGTTGTTGTTCAGTTTTTGCTGCTTATCGCACATACCAGACTTCTGTCTAACCCAGAGTTTTATGTCTCTTCTTATTACTCTGGGTGCTCATAAACGAGCAGACTAGAGACATGTTAGCTAGTTTTGCACGAGTAGCTGTCCGGAGACGAGTAGGAGACTTACACGTATTACTCCCATATATTCTCCCTGTGTTGTTGTTGGTCGCTACTTTGGGCATTAGTAGTGTACCTTCCTATTTTGCTTTGGAGACAGTTTTAAAACTTGTAATAAAGACGATTTGTATCATAAGCTGTATTTTGAATTTTCCACTGCTATGATGATTTAGTTTTCAGCTTATGCATTGTCTCGTCTATTTTGCTTTGGAGACAGTTGTTGTTGATGGCGTGTACCTTCCTTTAACGACCGTTCCATGCTGTTTGGACATTGGCACAGCACGTTTCATTGGAAATGTCGGCCGGTGCAGGGCGGGCCGTCACATTTGGTATCAGAGCTCTAGGTTGCGTAATTAACCTAGGGAAAGACACCAGGGAGAGATAGTACATATATGAGAGCGCGTATTTGTTATATTTTGGGTTTTCAAAAGACATATATATATACACACTATTAGTATATCTAAGGATGAAGTCGCACTGCACTGGTACCACTGAAGAGACAGTTATCATTTTCTTTTTACAGATTGAACGATGAGTCGATATATGAGGAATATTGGTTCAGGAGACAACAATAGGAATGCCCCTGATATGAGGTCGATGTTCACTGACTTCATGAGAGAGATGCTTAGGGATGTTCAGAGGGCAGTTCCTAATGCTGCTAACGGTGGTGGCGCAGTAGTGCAGGTGCCTAGGGCCGATTTTGCAAAGCTTAATAAGGATTATACTAGTCTTGGTGGCAAGCCGTTCCATGGAACGGAATTGGGTATGGATGTTCAAGATTGGATGGATAGTTGTGAGCGCATCTTCGAGGATTTGGGAATCAAAGACACAATGAAGAGAAAGCTAGCAGCCCGCCACCTGCAAGGATGGGATATGAATTGGTGGAACGCTATTAACGCAGCTACATCTGAGGATCAAGTTACTTGGGATCAGTTTAAGACCCGATTAGTGATAAGTTTATCCCAGCTGCCCAGAAGTCAGAGTTGTTTAGGAAGTTCTTGGAGCTTAAACAGAATGGTAGGGCAGTCTTGGAATACATTGTTGAGTTCGATACTTTATCGAAGTATGGATTATCTCTTATCGATACTGCCGCGAAGAACGAGAAGTTCATAATTGGTTTAGATCGGTACTTTGGAGAAAGGCTTATGAACCATATTGATGAGACTTTTGAATTGATTGTTGGGAAAGCATTGAGATCAAAGATCCTTTACCTTAAGCCCAAGACTGAAGTCGCTGTTGCTTCTATAGAGGGGCCAAAGCCGTAGGCAAGCAGTGGAGGCAAGAATAATTCTTAGAGCAAAAGGAAGCATAATCAGATCAAGGATAGTTAGAAAATGAAAGACACGAAAGATGTAGAGTGCTTTAGCTATGGCAAGAAGGGCCACTACTCTAAAGAATGTCGAGCAAAGCCAGCGGACAGGAAGTGCTTCAATTATGGCCAAGTGGGGCATCATAAGGATAAATGTCCCCAACCACCTAAAGAGAAGCAAATTGTGAAAGCGTATGCTATTAATGTTGTTCCTTCTTCGTCGAATGCCCCAACTGCGGTGGAGAAAGGAAAGAATGTCGTCATTCAAGGTATGCTTTCTGTTTATGATGTTCCTGTTCGAGTATTGTTTGATACCGGGGCTTCTCATTCCTTCATATCTAATTACCTGGTAGATAGGTTGGGATTGGAACCCGAGATTGTCGATAAATCTTTAGTGGTGACGAACCCAATTGGTGGTTCGACTAGCCTTAGTATGATTTGTCGTAATGTGGTCTTATCGAGTCATGGACGTATGTTTGCTTGTGATTGCTTTGTTTTGGGCTTTACTGGGCATGACATTATTTTGGGAGTCGACTGGCTCCAAAGGTATGGGGTGGTGGTAGACTGTGAGGGATTTTCGGTGACTATTAGGGTGAATGATGGGCGGAGGGTAGTGTTTTGTGGCCTACCTAGTGATGAGGTGATGGATAGTTTTCTAAATTCCCTCGACATTCCGTAGGACGAGTTATTAGGGGTTCCTACTGCTGGCCAGTATCCAGATATCTTCGAGGAAGTGACCGGACTTCTACCACACCAAGAGATTGAGTTCCGTATTGATTTAGTGAAAGATGTCAGACCTATAGTGATGCCACTTCATCATATGGCACCAAGGGAGCAGCGAGAAATTGGGGTGCACGTAAGCGATCTTTTGAAGAAGGGATTTATCCAAAGAAGTGGCTCCGAGTGGGGAGTACCAGTTGTATTTGCCACTAAGGCTGATGGTTCCCTTCGATTTTTTGTAGACCACCACGAGTTGAATAAGGTGACGAGGAAGAATAAGTATCCTCTTCCATGGATAGATGATTTGTTTGATCAGTTGAGTGGAGCAAGAGTGTTCTCCCAATTAGATCTCGTGATAGGTTTTCATCATCTCCGAGTAGCAGTTGAGAGTATACCTAAAATGGCATTTTGGACGCCGTCTGGATTCTATGAGTGGTTGGTCATGCCATTTGGGTTGACCAATGCATCAGCATATTTTATGGATCTTATGAATAGGGTATTCAGGGATCAATTGAATAAGTTTGTTGTTGTTTTCGTGGACGATATCTTGGTTTACTCGAGAACAGAGGAAGAACACAAGGAACACTTGAGGATAGTGATGGAGGTGTTGAGGAAACACCAATTGAAAGCGAAAATTTTCGTTTGTCACTTCTGGAGGAGGGAAGTGAGGCTCTTGGGCCATGTTGTTTCAGAGAATGTTATTGCCGTCGACCCTGCGAAAGTGGCTACGACGCAAGATTGGTCTACACACAAGAATGCAACGGACATGAGAAGTTTCTTGGGATTAGCTGGATATTATCGTAAGTTTATTCGAGACTTCTCCAAGATAGAGATACCGTTAACTCAGTTGATCAAGAAGAATCAAGCTTTCGTCTGGGACGAAAGGTGTGAGAATGCATTCAAGGGTCTAAAGGAAAGTTGACATGTGCCCCAGTGTTAGTTATTCCCAAAGGTAACAAAGAGATGATGGTATACACGGATGCCTGTGGTACCGGACTAGGTGCTGTACTTATGCAAGGAGGTAGGGTTGTAGCTTATGCTAGTCGATAACTGAAACTGCATGAGAAAAGATATCCTACCCATGAATTGGAATTGGCAGCAATTGTGTTCGTGTTAAAGATGTGGAGACACTATCTATTGGGAGAACGATTCGAGTTGTTTACCGATCATAAGTCCCTAATTATCTTTTCTCTTAAAGGGATTTAAATCTTCGTCAGTAGAGATGGTTAGAATTCTTGGCTTCATATGATTTCAATATTGCATACACACCGGGGAAGGGCAATGCGGTAGCTGATGCCTTGAGTAGGATATATGCTAGTTTGGGAGCTATGTTTCTAGAATGGAAGCAACTGAAGTATATCGCGGGGTATGATTTCAGACCTAAGTGCGAATTGGATCCAGAGATGTTAGCAAGTTTGACGATCAGACCCACTTTGATTGAGTGGATTGGTCCCAGTCAGAGGGACGATCCTAACCTATTGGAAATCATCTCCAAGTTAGAGATGAGTATCGACGAGGAGATGAACAAGTATGGGCTTGATCGAGATGGATGGCTTAAAAAGAATCGGAGATTAGTTGTACCCAATGTTAATGGATTGAGAGATGGAGTGCTTAGAGAATGTCATCATTCAAGACTGACTATACATCCCGGTGGTAACAAAATGTATCGAGACATGAAGCAGACCTACTACTAGGAAGGGATGAAAAGAGACCTTGGGAAGTTTATATCCAAATGCATGAATTGCCAGCTAGTTAAAGCCGAGCAAAAGAAGCCTAGTGGTTTGCTACAACCATTGGAAATTCCAAAATGTAAATGGGAACAAGTCTCAATGGATTTCATTGATGGGTTACCAAGAACTAGATCCAAGAGTGCAAGGTTTATACCCGTCAAGTCAAATAGGACAAAAGCTAAGTTAGCAGAACTGTATATGAAGTGGGTAGTGAGATTTAATGGAGTACCCAAAGGCATTGTGAGTGACCAAGATCCGTTGTTTACTAGTGGATTTTGGAAGAGCTTACAAGAGGCTTTAGGGTCAGAATTACATCTCAGTACCGCGTACCATCCTCAAACTGACGGTCAAACAGAGAGGGTGAATCGAGTATTAGAATATTTCTTGAGAGCTTGCATATTAGATTTTGGAGGGTCATGGGATGACCATTTTCATCTAGTAGAGTTCGCATATAATAATAGTTATCAGTCCAGTATTGGTATGGCTTCATTTGAAGCTTTATACGAAAGACCGTGCAACTCACCATCATGTTGGTTAGAAACCGATGAGAAATTTGTTCTTGGACTGGATGTGATAAGAGAAATCTCAAATAAGATCAAGGTTATCCAACAACGAATGAAGGATGCCTAAGATAGGCAGAAGAGTTATGCTAATAATAGGCGAAGAGATTTAAAATTCTCTGTTGGCAACTTGGTTTTTATCAAAATTTCTCCGTTAAAGAGCGTGATTCGATTTCGTAGGAGAGGCAAGTTAACACCAAGATTTGTTGGTCCATTCCCAGTTCTCGAGCAAGTTAGGAATTTGGCATATAAAGTTGAGTTGCCTGACAAGATGGCGGGAGTTTACAACGTATATCATATTTCCCAGTTAAGGAAGTTCATACAAAACCCTGATATGACTATTTCATCGGATCAGGTGGATGACATTGAAGTAGAACCCGAGGCGGTTGGGAACCGCGGGCCGATCCGTACTGTCGAGTACGGTACGAAGCAACTTCGAAGGAAGGCGGTGAAACTGGTCAAGGTTCAGTGGAGTGATAATGAGCATGACTGTACTTGGGAAACAGAGGAAAGCATAAGGGAGTTGTATCCAGAACTCTTTGCCAGGTAAGATTTTAATTACAATTTAGCTATTCCGCATGCTAGGATAGACTTGTTGTGTTATTATGTGTGTTTGATTGTTTATAAATGAATGTTAGGCATGTGGGACCCATAGTATGTTTTGATTAAGGAATTTCGGGGGCGAAATTTCTTAAGGGGGAATATGTAATGACCCATATTCTATGCATCAGAGGATCATAGAATATTTATTTCATTTTCATATGAGATCGTATAGTTGTGTAACTTTGGGGAACGACTATTGGGGTCATTTCCCATGTTCACGATTTTTGTCGATTTTGAAATGATCGTTTTGCTACGGCGAATCTTGTTTTGCCCATAACTTTTGACTGGTAAGGAATTTTGACCTGAAACCACTTCCATTGGATTCGGATGATGGTTTATGTTTACGTAGAGTGGTCACATTAGCCAAACCGACTTACCGTTTGGGAGATATGACTGAAACAAGGTTTAAAAGGTGAAAAAAAGCTTAACCGGGCCTAATTAGGGTGATTAGCAGATAGGCCCATTAGGTATTTCGGGATTAGGGTTGCATAAGGGTTGAAAGGGGCTAGAAAAACCCTACTTTGTCATTTTTCTAGCCTCCACAAACTTTCTCTTCAACCTTAACAATGGCCTCAACCTTCTAAATTCATCCCAAATCGCTTTCTAATCGCGTATTAGCTTAATCTACATCAAATCAAGGCAAATCAACACAAAATCAGAGTTGGAGATGCTGTATTGAATAGGAATTCAACCCAAAAGAGTAGTAAAGTTCAGATCTATAATTCATTTGTGGCTAAGGTGAGTGATTTGCATTGTTTTTCACTAATTACGGCTAATTAGGGGTGATTAGTGTTAATTAGCGAAATTATGCAGGTTAATTTGGACATGTTTTTCTAATTGTATGCTTAAATCATGATTAAGGGGAAAACCATAGATTTGGGTATGTTTGATCCAAAATAACTCATACGATTGATGTTTGGATGTTTATGGTTGATTTTATTTGTTGTTATTACTGTTTGGAATGTTAAGTATTCCTGTAGGAAAGTTAGAATGGTTGAAAACGCCGTCGTATGGCGAAAATGGATGATATATCCTCGTTGGAAAATGCGCAGGGTTTCGGAACGGATCGGATTATAGGGCTCGGATCGGATAGGAGAACCGGGTAAAGAAATTTGAACTGGACCGGAACTGGGCATAAGAGACTTGGCAAGAAGGAAGGCCATTTGCATAGGTTGGAGTTGGGCTTGGATCAGAAACGAGGATGCGGGGGATTGGATCAGAAATGGAGAGTACAACCCGAACCGGGCCAGGATTGCAAGCACCGAACCGAACCGGATAAGGACACCCAAACCGAACGGAAGCTGGAGCATGGAAAGGAGGGCCAAACCAAACCGATGTGACATGGAGGACCCCATATACCGAACCGAACCGGATGACCGAACCGAATCGAACGTACGTTCCTACTCTTACTCGACGACTCTTCTGAAGACCAACTCCAATTCGACCAGAACCCGAGATGCAAAGGAAGTCCAAATAGGAGGTTATTACTCAGGATCCAAATGGGGATCAATGAGTTAACGTCATGAGTTAGGCTTTTCTGCGGAACGTGTGCAAAGGGGTTACTGATATCTATAGCTTTGACTCACCACTAAGAGACATATATTAGCTATGGATCAGTGCAGTGGAGTTGTCATGACTCCACGGGGCAAAGTGATCGTAGCAGGGCTATGAGCCAGTGCAGTGGAGTTGTCATGACTCCATGGGGCATAGTGGACATAGCAAAGTACTAGTGGTTACAGATCTGTGCAGTGGAGCCATCATGACTCCATGGGGCAGAGTGATTGTAGAAAAGAATTGGGTGATCAATGTAGTAGATATCGTATACTTTACGCACTGAGTGATAGATGTGAGGATGATTGCTATGTTTGATGTTTGCTATTACTACGACATGCACACCCTCTCCCTATTATTTTCACATCATGTGTTAGTGCCACCTTAGAGTATTGTACATCCTGTTGTGCTAAATCTTTGGTTGCAGATCCAGGTTCAGGTATGGTTACGTATAGCTGTTATTGTTCTGTTTTTGTTGCTTATTGCTCATACCAGACTTTTGTCTGACCCAGAGTTTTATATCTCTTCTTATTACTCTCGGTGCTCCTAAATGAGCAAACTAGAGACACGTTAGCTAGTTATGCACGAGTAGCTGTCCAGAGACGAGCAGGAGGCTTGCACGTATTACTCCCATATATTCTCCCTGTGTTGTTGTTGGTCAGTCCTTTTGGGCATTAGTAGTGTACCTTCCTATTTTGCTTTAGAGAAAGTTTTAAAACTTGTAATAAAGATGGTTTGGATCATAAGCTGTATTTTGAATTTTTCGCTGCTATGATGATTTAGTTTTCAGCTTATGCATTGTCTCGCCTGTTTTATATCAAGTTATGTTATTATTATATTTTGTTCCATGCGCTGTGAGATATACTACAGGTTCTTTGATGATTCATAGTTTTAAATTCCTTTTCCTTTGACGACCGTTCTGTGCTGGTTGGACATCGGCACAACGCGTTTCATTGGAAATGTCGACTGGTACGGGGCGGGCCGTCACAATTACAGGATGCGAAATCATGGAAACAACGACCGAGTACCAGTTCAAAGAATCGCAACAACAACCAGCATGGCCCTAGTTCATGACGGTACACGAAAAGAACTAATTGCTGCAGGAATGCATTAACGTGTATCTACAATGTATTTTATATCTTGTATTCCACATTTTGAATTCTGGATTTTAAATTATGTATTTTGTATTCTGCAATTTGAAATCTGAAATTTGTATTGTGTAATTTGTATTTTGTATTCTACTATTCAATTAACAAATAAACACAAATAAATAATAAATTAATAACTCTGTCTCATCCAATTTTCCCTTTCAATTAAACAAAGGTATCCCCTATTTGCAAAAATGCTACTTCCCCAGCCCCTTCCAAATACCTCTTTCGGTTCGTTTGCAAACGCACCCTAAGTTAATAAGTAGATTACAACAAGAGGTTGTGATAACGAGGTTATGATTAAATAAGAAAGAATGAAGTATCCTTATTATTAGAAGACTTATAATTAGAAATATGAAGTCTAATAAAGGAAATTAATAATAAGCAGAAGCTCGCTCCGACGGCATAAGGCTGGATTAAATAAGTAGCCAATTGTGAGCTAATAAATCTAGTAACTTGAGATAACAGTGAAAATGTGGGTAATCAAGTTAATTAGCAACCTGATGAGATGCGACAAACGCTTGGTTAAAAGATTAGACGTAGAATCTAATAACACGTTAGTGTAATGCGCTTGGACTAGTCTGCATGTACGAAGGTGAAGAACCCAATGGGGTAGAACACCGAGGTGTCTTGAGACACAGGAGGAGCACGTCCTTCTAATTATTCTGCCTGGTAATTCTGCTAGTTATTCTGTTTGGTTGCTCTACGGGACTGGAGGGAACCATGTGGCTTCCGAAGGGCAAGGTAGGGTACTTCGTGGCAGCCCTCTGTTGCAGTACACGCTTTGGCTGTACTCGTAGAGGTTTGGTCTATGTGGCACCACTTCGTGAGCATACCTTGATCGCAACTGTAGCTTAGCAGTCAAAAGGCTGTGGTGGATGATATTGGGTGATTTGGCGATTGCCTCGGAAAGAAGTTGGGTTAGGTCCAATACATGATAGTAATTGTTAGATATCTACCATCGGTAGTCAGTGGGATGCAGAAAGACTAGAGCTAAAACAAGAGACCATCGATCTTTCACTATCGAGACGTTGGTTGCAGAACACGTCAAATTGGATGTTAGATTGTTTGCTAGAGGCACGTCAAGTAGCTCTTGATGTAGTCTTTCACTAGTTGATGGAGGGATCAGGTGGGACCATAACCACCGGAAAAGACAGACCGTACTCTGGATATCTGTACTACAAGCCTTATGAAGCGGACCTTTACAGATATGTAAAGTTCCTGACCAAGTTCTGTGCATTGGATGTAGTCCTATTACGGGACTCGGTGTACAGTAGGCAATACGTTTGTGTGAGGGTCTAGATACACGCATTGAGTGGTGTATTGTAGACGGAAGGACATTACTCCGTGTTGAGACTTGATTCGTCCGAGGAGTTCAAATACGATGATCCGAACGCTTATGTGGTATAGCAATGGTGGTTCTGTGCGATAATGTGGCGTAGTAATTAGAATTTCTGTACGTCGTTCGGCGTAGGATGAGAGTTGCATATGCTTCCACAATACGACGGCGGAGACCGTGTGAGGAGGGTACTATGGGGAGTACCTTGATATGTTGGGAGTAGCTACATATATGCCATATTCGGTTATTCTACTGTAAAGTAGATGGGTACGCCGTGAGTATAGAGTCTTGAGTGATGTTGGCCCAGACAACCTAATAAATAAGAAAACATAACTAAACGGTATATGTAAAGTTATTTAAGAATGTATAATTTGTCCAGTCGTCAGAACTTTGTGTTCTGACCCTCTTCTTATAATACACTCGCACGTTAGGTATGTGGCAGAGATATGATAGCTTTGGATACTGGTTATACAATATTATTACTTTGGTAAGGTTATATTCAATTATATTATATTTTATCCATTCCATTGTGAGATGTTTACTGGGCTCTGATATGTTTATTTTCTCTGTCTTTTTTTGCAAGGTACCAAACAAGCCGACTCGAGCTTCGATAGATTAGGGATATTTGAAGAAATAATCGGCCTATCGACATTTGGGTTGTTACACCTGTCGTACAGGAATAGCCAAAGCGATTGTATATAGAAAGATAGCAACCATTTCCCTAGTTATAACGTGCATCGCTGGTTGCAACCCAAGCAATTCCAACAGTTCGCACAACAACATAAAACATAGCATCTTCTTTCGGAAATTTCGTTGACACCATTCTACATGGCCTGTAAGCAGTCCATTAAGCCAATTGATGCCAAAAAATGCAGAATCATGTATCCGGATCATGTGAGGTCATCGTGCGGTATAATACGTTCTAATAAACTGTATATCTTGTAAATCATCAGTAGTAGAATCATCACTAGAAGAACTTTTATCTGTCATTTAATGTAAAAAAGATAGATTGGTGAAGAGCTTGAAAAAAATATTAAGGTTGAGGATGAGGATGGGGGTGAAGAGATATGGAAGAAGAGGAGGAGAAGGGGTATTTAGGAAGGAGCATGAGGGAGAAGGTAATCGTCGGGAAAAGTCGTTTGCGTTGGACTTGCATCCGACGCGTCGGACATGTCCGACGCAAACTACCTTCCCTCAACTGTTAACTTGAACTGGCCAGTTATGTAGGGTCCACGTCACACGGATTGACATGGACGTCAGCGTTAACTAAGCAAGTTCAAAAACGAACGCCTCCTAGTTTAATACCAATGCAAAACATATTCACGCCTGTACTGATGTTAAGAATATAAATTCATCAAGCTACGACCTTGATATTTGGTGAAAGATGCATAATTTTTCATCTCTACATTTCCTACCTCTACAACAGTTGGGGAACAATCTAAAGCTGTGGCCGTGGGGTTTCCCATTCATTACAATGGTAAAGGCATCCCATCATTATGCGCGCAGTCACATGCTTCAGCAGTTCAGTTGCACCAATCTTACATTTCAACTGCATTACTTGCTTCCTTTTTCTGCAAATTTAATTAACCTTGCACAACCAACTCCTTTTCTTTTGCATTCTCCAATTGTACCAAGCATACAGTGATAAGATAAAGATGAAGGAAAGGTGAAGTGGTTGACATATAAATTGCAGTCATTAACTTTTACACAAATATCCACATGATCAACCCCTGTCCATCTTCTATAAATTAATACACACACGCAGAGATACAGGTATACTCACATGCACATGCTAACTCTTTTGGTAGCCATGGAAAACATTAAGGCGAAAACAAAAGCATTTTTCCTTTTAACTCTCTCATTATGTCTTAGTCATGGAAATGCACAATCAACAACAGCACTGGTTCCAGCAGTCATAACATTTGGAGATTCAACTGTTGATGTAGGAAATAATGACTATCTACCTTACACCGTTATCAAGGCCAATTTTCCACCTTATGGCAGAGATTTCATTAATCATAAGCCTACTGGGAGGTTCTGCAATGGCAAACTTGCTACAGATTACACAGGTATCATTTTTCATGCTTATTTTAAAGTAGTTTTTGAAAATTTGGCCCGCTTCTTAAAACTTATTTGACACAAATTGGGATATACAAAACCAATTATTTGACACAAATTGGGATACATAAAACCTCGATCATTGAATCAGTTTTGTCCTTATATAAGAATTGGAAATAGGAAGTACTTCAGTGGTGGAGATTCATTGTATTACCAATTATGTCTATATCTTTTGTGTGTGTGCATATAGTGTGCTTTGTGGGATATCTAGAATTACGTCAATTGACGGTTTTTCAAATGTCATCCAAAACTTATTAAAAAAAAATACACTGCTGTTATTTGACGTGAGTTATATGCGTAATAAGTATTAAAAAGTAGATTAAATTGAAAAAAAATAATCATATTTTAAATGTTATTAAAAAGGTTTTGTATAGTAACTTTTTAGTAATTTTAAATTTCAATTGAATATGAATAAGCTAAACCAGCTAATTTAATTTTTAAAAGTTGATTTGGTATTTGAAAACTATGATTGGGATATAATTAACACATACCGAGTTATATAATTGGGCATATTCATATAAAAGATGATGAATATTAAACAGTGGAGTTATGAACGTAAAACTTTTGAAAAACCAGACTACATTAGCCATTTATTCAGACATTTTGAAATTTTATCATAAGTTGTGAGCAATAAATAGTTGTTTTTCAAGTTTTGACTTATAAGTTACTTATGATACTCCTTATAATTTTTTTACACAAACTGTCAAATACCCTAATTATTAGCAATTTTGATTATGTGTAAGGAATTGTTAAACATCAATAGTGTGCAATACTGCAATTTTTCTTATTTTATTTGAGTAAATTTGTAACTGTTGTGGTTAATTATGCAGCTGAGACACTGGGATTCACAAAATTTGCCCCAGCATATTTAAGCCCGCAAGCATCAGGAAAGAATCTCCTGATTGGAGCTAATTTTGCCTCTGCTGCATCTGGTTATTATGATAATACTGCATATTTATATGTAAGTTCATATGTTTACGTATGTTTCAATATATATAGCATACTTATATTGATATATTTCTATACTCTGCAGCATGCAATACCACTCACCCAACAACTATCGTACTACAAGGAGTACCAGTCGAAACTATCGAAAGTAGCAGGCAGAGCGAAAGCCAAGTCCATAATCTCAGGTGCACTGTACATAATAAGTGCAGGCAGTAGTGATTTTGTCCAAAATTACTACATTAATCCTTACCTAAACAAGATGTACACTCCTGACCAATTCTCTTCAATGCTCATTCGTGGTTTCTCAAACATGGTAAAGAAGTTGTACAGTCTAGGAGCACGAAAAGTTGGAGTAACATCTTTGCCCCCGTTAGGATGTCTTCCTGCATCGATTTCTTTATTTGGATCGGGAAGCAATGGCTGTGTTTCTAGGCTTAATAGTGATGCACAAAGATTTAATAAGAAGCTCGATGCTGTTACAAATTCCTTGATGAAGAAGTACCCTAAGCTTAAGATTGCTATACTGGATATTTATACACCTTTGTATGATATGGCTACTGCTCCTGCAAAAAACGGTGAGTATCACATTTTATTCGATCTTCATTCTTACTGGCAGTGAGTATTGAATGATGATTTTTCTTTTCTTAATTATAAACGATCAGGATTCTTCGAGGCAAGAAAGGGGTGCTGTGGAACGGGGACAGTGGAAACGTCTGTTCTGTGTAATCCAAAATCACCAGGCACATGCTCAAATGCAACAGGATATGTCTTTTGGGACAGTGTCCATCCTTCACAGGCTGCTAATCTAGTTATTGCTAGCTCTGTCATCCTTCAAGGCATTACACTTATTGGATAATTAATATCGTATTGTAAAAATTAATAACTGTGTTTGTGATTCTACTATATGTATGCTATGCAAGATTATATGCTATGATGGTATGCATTTGCACTTCTCATTTGTCAAAACTCAGAAGCTTTAAGCATTATTTGTCGACCTAATGTACACTGCAGACCTTACACATAGATTTA
Source organism: Allium sativum (assembly GCA_030737875.1). Taxonomy (NCBI): domain Eukaryota; kingdom Viridiplantae; phylum Streptophyta; class Magnoliopsida; order Asparagales; family Amaryllidaceae; genus Allium; species Allium sativum. The sequence continues at coordinate 667,630,268 of CM060909.1, read as the reverse complement.
ATTTACATTTCCAGTTTATTGCCAGCATTTGTATGCTTTTATGACTGTAACGAAACAAACTTTTACTTATGATTATGTTACTTGAAATCATGAAGAGGGAAACTCTGAGCTGAACCATCTGTGGTTGATGAACTAGCGAACATTTCACCAGGGAAACTCAGAGGAAAGTCTTCTGTGAACGCATAGTTAAGACCAAATGCAGCATTTGTTGAATCACTCCATGGAAGATACAGGTCAGAGTATCTTGCCCTTGCCACAGCAATATCTGGCACAATAGCATCGAAAATTCCTTCATCCATAGGAGTAACTGCAATTGCTTCCTCTTGAGTCCTCACTTTAGATTTTGCACGAATTATCTGAAATATAGTGAGCAGATTTGTTTAAGTCCAGAAACATGTTTTTAGTTTTTTAAATGTAATTATTAGAGGAAAAATTATTGAAATGTATACATATCTATCATGCTGATCATCCTTGTAGAGCATGATACAATCACCGAATCTGAGGTTGTGAGCCTTAACAAAGTCCCCTGAATTAAAATCAATATAGAAGAAGTACCGCAAATTGAGTTCAATAGGGTGTCTGGAAACACTTATTCTAAACCTTCTTAAAAGTGTTTGAATACAATTTGTTCTTTAAACTAAAATAATTAAACGCACAGACATTGGACTGTTATGACTTATTAGTAGAAAAATGCATACCAAATTAAAATTTTGGAAATATTCATGTAAAAAGATGGTAAATGTTATATAGTCATATTTCTTTTATTTATTTTTTTGAAAATATCAAGGCTACTTTAGCTTTATGAAGTTTGATCATAAGTTACTTATAAGCACCTAAGAGTTTCTTCTACAATTTTATTTTCTAAAATTCTTATGCTACTTCCTTATGCAGATGTTCCAAATATTCAAAATCAAATAAACTACTTAAAAGTAGCTTAGACAATTTATAAAGAGTTTGCTAACTACAGCTTTAATACTAGTTACTCAAAAGTACAAATATTCTCAGACTGACCTGTGTTTTCTAGTATGTACATTCTGCTTTTATTGTTTGGCCAGTATCTATTGTAAATAAGTAATGCAGAACACGAGAGTCAGTTAAAGGATATTTAATCTCACAATATTGCTCTTACGTATTAAACAAGTATGGCAGACCTATACTTGAAGGTCCAAACTCGAGGGAACTCCATATCGGACATCGTAAGCACAACACCTTCTCTCGCTGTCAATACTGGAAGGTGAGCCTCTGCCTGTTTCTGTATACCATTATAACAATTGAATGTTACAATAAAATGAGCGTATATGTAAGTAATTACTTACATATTTATTGCATATGCAATGTTTTGTTTAATTTACAATTAGTTAATGATGACAGATTGACCTTTGGAAGCACAACCCTGCCAAGAGAACTAACATCACTGTTCTTAAGCTCTTTCGCCAAAAGAAACCTCACGTTTTCTCCAATGCACTGCACAAAAAAAAAAAAAGAAAAAAAAAAAAAGAAAAAAAAAAAAAAAAAAGAATATGATTCCAATGATAGAATTATATGCAAGAAATTAGAAACTATAGTAGTTGGCAAGTTGTAACCATACATCAGTGTCAATTGCTTGGGAAACCAGACCAAGAGACGTTGCCTGTTAATAAAGAAATCATGTTGGGATATTATATCTTGGAAAAGAAGGCTGGAAAGCAAAACTAGATTTTTTGCTCTACATATCTAACTCCTATATTAATTCACTAGACCGTTATAAAGAACTCCCAAAACAAGAAAATGTTGAAATTTAGGGAAACATGTAAATTTGGTAGAATTTTGAATACAGCTCATCTTTAATGCACTTGTCTGCTCTAATATGTGCTGCCTACAAAAACTTAACATCACAAAAATAATCAGTGTGCAAATGTTGATTTCATCTATGTGAATCTTAGTTATGGTAAACAATTAGAAGTGCTAAAAAATGAAGCAATATGCTTTGCTTAAGATTCATACTTAGAAAGGATTTCAAGCAGAAGATTCAAAATAGAGCAGACAACTATTTTACCAATGTTGATTAATTGTCTTATTTTCCTTCTTAATTTACTTCTTTTTTTGGAAGAGGAAACTGATAATTGATATCCAGGGGACTCGATAATAGAACCTCCAGATTCAAATATAGCAATGCTGAAAATAGTTAAAATAGGTGACCCTCTTATTGTGCAGAAAGAGGTTTGGATTAATTCAGGAAAATAGGTAGAAGCGAGATAAAGAAATGGCTAAGAAACAGGTACAATTATAGGGTGGTCCACCAAGATATATTCCTTATTCATGTTTGAACCATTTTAGAACTATTTGATATAAATATGAAGTCAAGGGATCATATTTTCCACCGGTAGTTATAATGTGATAATTTAAATTTAAAAAAAAAAAAAAAAAAAAAAAAAAAAAAAACTTCTTATCAGTAAATGAAAACATTGTTTTATTTTCCAAGCTTTTTATCATAACTGTAGTTCCACGTCTGTACCATGTTATAACTGTTTGATATCATCAAAGAGGATGACTGTGTGTTAAACCATATTTGTATCTGTTTGTTAAATTGATTTGTGAGCTGGCATTGCTGATACTTAAATACTTCAGCATAATAAACAAATCTTCCTCATTTTGCGATTTATTGCTCTATGGATGTATCGCTTCCCAACTGTGTAGTGCACCTATTCGTCGCAGCAGACTACTAACATTGGTGATTCCATTCATCTTTGAGCCTGGCTTGCGTTAAACGTTGAAAATTGGGATCATTGTTTAAGGCTTGAAAAAATGTTCCAATACATATAAATGCTATATAAAAATAATTAAAAAAATTGTGAGACGTTAGCACCACTCTTCAAGTTAAATGCAATGCTTCAACACCATCCTTCTCATTGGAGGAGAGTTTTTTTCATTTAGTTAGACTCATTTTGTAATAATCAAAATATACCAAATGCAAAGACAAGAGAGTATCGTTCCACATTTGTCGCCTGCATCTTGTTACAATTGTTTGATATCAATGATGAAATGGTGATATGAAAATCTTTTTTGTATTTGTTCGTTGATTGATCTTGGAGCTTTTGTTGAGATTATCAACATTGTGATTATTAAATGCTTTACTAATAAACAAATTTACAATCTGTCTGGATTTATTGTTCTATCTTGTATATCGATTCTCAGTCGTGTAGTGCACGTGTTCATAGCGACAAACTACCATTATTGTCCGATCCATTCGTCATGTTTGAGCTTGATTTGTCGTTACTGTTGTCAAACCAGAAAACTAATTCTATCTAATTTAGGAGATTTTGATCTTCATCCTAATGCTCATGAATACGTTCAAAATTCGTTTCCAAACAAGGACTTTGAAAGCAATCAGTTTGGGTAATCCTTGCTATACTGTACTGTACCATATGGAAATTACATACTACTAGCAATACAAACTAACAAGTTAAAGATATATAACATATTATATAAATTATTAAAATACTTGAAATTCTAGCAACATTCCTTTTTAAGGAAGTGGAAGAGTAGGGCAAACGATCTCCCTTAAATGAAGATGTTGCTATCATATGTCCAAATACATGTATTGAAATTTATAAATAGACTCGTATTGAAGTCTATATTAAAATCAAAATATGGAAGTTTTATTGAATATATCTTTATCTCACTTATACTAGATCTGATTATTTTTAGTGATATTTTTCGACTGCAGATCATGGGGTCCCGTCCTAATAAGTTTACCCGAACCAAGATCAGCATAATGAGCAATAGTCAGTAACACTTAACAGTGTACACTTATAGCAATACAACAATCAATTATTAACAAAATTTGAAAAATAAATAACACGCCTTGCCCCAAAAAAAATAAAAAAAATAATACAATTACTAGTGTGTTTCTAAGAGAATTTAGACCAGGTAACATCCTATAATCACCGTTCATATGCCATAAACCAAACAGCCGATCATAGATCAAAATACCATCTACCAATCAAGAACAAAAGTTGAAACATACCCATGTAAAGAAATTAACTGATTAGCATAACCAAACTGAAAAGTTAACAACTTGATCAGCTTACACGTGGCAGCCGTAGGTGATGCAAGCCATTTGCCAAGTGCTGACGTCGGAGTCTCTGACCGGAACGTCGCCGGCGGCGAGCGTTGATGAAGCCAGCCTCTGTACGAAGATCGGGAACCACATTATTAAGTGATGAAGAGGAGCTTTTATTGCTTTTAGCATTGAGTACAGTAGCCATTTGATGGGTTGGAAATGTTAAATATAAAAGGGTGCAGCAGAGTAATTTAGGAAAGCAGTGTATTGGGATTGATAGAGAGAAATGTATTGGTAATGGCAAGATATATAATGCTAGCAGAGAGAGAAGGAAAAAGCCATGGGAGGTGTAAATTGTTATTTATTGGTGCAATGTGCAATTAATTAATAATGCTGGGATGAATTTGAAGTTTGTTTTGTGAGTGGTGGAGTTTTCTGAAGTTCAGTCATTACAAGTGTTGCATTCTCTCTGAGTTTTTTTGATTTTTAGTTCTGAGGGAGAGAGAGAAAGCAAGGATTTAAGAGTTTAGTTTTACTTCTTTTGTTGAGGTCTCCCGCCATTTAAGTTTTAAGGTTGGTTGTATTGGATGGGTGGGGTCACTGCTCACTATATGCTATCAAAAAGACACCGCCTCAAAGCTGAACTTTTAATTTTGTTTTCCCTTATTTCTTTCATATTTTTTATTTTATTTTTTTACATGTTTTATATTTGGGATAGGATCACGGGACCTCAAACAGTGCAACACCTCTTTAACCTGATTTTCATTACATTTTCCGGTTTTTTGTCCTCTCACTAACTCTTTCTCTCTCCTCCCAACTAACTTATTTAATTATAAATGAGTGATCCAAATTAGGTGTTGATGGGGTGTTAAGAATAATCCCTCAAAGAAGCAAGCATAGGAGAAAATGATTTAATTAATGAAGTGGAAGGAGCAACATCTTTCTCATTTTTATTTTCGTTTGCGTGTAATTGAACATACCGCCCAAAAAAAAAAACATAGCGCAAAACTTAGTTGTAACGATCTGTAATTCTGGGCCAATTTAAAATTTGAATTTAAACTATTTTAATGAATTTTGGAACATAAAATGCTGATTTTTAACTTATAAAATTTGAGAATTTTTTAAAGTTAGTTTTAATGTTTTGTTTGACTTAAAACAGGGTCAGCAAAATTTTTAAATCGAATTATAAACTCAGATTTTGAATATCGATATTTCAAAGCTATATCGATCGCTTATGAAAGGACCTTTGCTGAGATAGTCTTGGAATCCGACGAAACCGCTTCCATTGGTTATGGAATATCGAAATATGTCAAGATGTAAAATTCCAAGTCCAACCAAGTTTGTATGTCGAAGAACGACGTATAAACGTACGTTGAAAATTCAGTCTAAATTCGATTTTAGCAAGAAATAAGGCCATTATTCCAGTGGTCCCCAAATTTGACACGGCAAGATTCGTTGGAACCGTAATTTCATAACGTAGCAAGATTTCAAATTTCGTAATTTTTGGAGTTAATATGTGGTCGTTATGCTAGAACGAAGTTTGCACTATGTAATTAATACACTGACAAAATACATCAATTCATGAATAGTAACCAACCTATTAAAATTAGACAAAGAGCCCCTCTCCCCTCCACATGGTATTCTCCTATTGATTGATCATTCAATGAAGTGATTGTGGCTAATTAGGTTTAATTAAACTTAATGTTATCTTCAATTTTTATAAGCATACTTAAAAGCTTCAAACTTTAAAATCAATGACCTCTTCTTCTCTATGCTCCTCCACCCACAGCCCTATTGGTCGTCGCCTCTGCCTGTGCTACGTCGGCGCACCCCCACCAGGCCACGGCTCCACGTCAACCTCTCCTCTTCTCTCCTCCTTAGTTTTTTCCAATGTTGGAAAGTTTGCTCCTTTAAGTGTCTACACCCTTCATACTACCTTAAGCAGCCTTCTAGTGCCCCCCTCCCCCCACAAGCCACATGGCACCCCCGTGGACCCCATCACAGTCCGCACGCCCAATGGACAGCAAAACCCGAACCTCATTTGCTTCCAAGACGGTAAAAACGGCAACTTTCTTGCTTCAAAACTAACTAGTGTGTATACAAGCATTGCCAAGAAGTTTGGAGCTAATCCGAGAAGGAATGGCGACATTTTTAAGTCGTAGCGAGCGTGCGAAGATCCGACATTTGCAGTGCATTGTTATCTGATGGTTGGGGTGAGAGCTTCTCACTCTAATTAGTGTATTTGTGTAGTTTAAATAAGTTTGAACTGTTAAATAGTTAACCGTTTAACGATATAAGTTAATATGAAAATGTTAAGTGAACTGCACGTTAGAAAATGGCGAATTATGTAGTTAATACGACACTGAAATATTTGACAGTTATTGATTTAAACAGTAGTGAAAACTGTAGTTTAATTTAACTATTTATACCAAAAAGTAATACGGTATATGATAACTCACATCACAGTTATTTGCAAACTCAGTGGATGAATTTTTGATTGATTATGCTATGTTGTGATTGTGATTTTGAGTTGATTAGCATGCTAAAATAATATTAATATATTCGTGATAGTTGAAATTAGATTAAATATTCATTTATAATTTGAATGATGAATTTATTATCAGTTGTTTAAGTGAAATTGGATAGCTTGGAAAAAAATAAACTGAATTGGATATGATTAAATTCATGAATTAGTAATAGTTTGAAGTGATGGTTTGTTGGTTGAAAACCCCACACAGGTCTCGGGATGATATTTTACTTATATATCACCCATGTATGTAGTAGTGTGTCGACGATAGATTGACATACTAAAATAAGCATCAATTATTTGGTTGAAGCTTATACGAAAATAGGTTTACACTGGATGTCATTTGGATGTTTAATAGTTGTTTGCAACTATTGTTGGATGTATGAAATTCACATAAGTGAAATTATATGATGTTTGGTAGAACGTTATTCCAATCCGAAATAAGCATGAATATTCTAATAATATAATATTCAGTGAAAAACCGAAGTTTGATTTTGATGTCCGGTTTTGGATTGATGCATTTATATATGAAATATCGATGAATATTCGTAACTATAATGAATGATTTTGAAGTATTTTTAATATAGTTATGGCATATCAAAGTTTTTTATTTCAAATGAATAATAACTTTTAAAAGTGAAGTTTGGTTAGGATATGTAGCGAACATTTGAAAAGAAATTTTCTGTCGAAAGTTCTTCATTTATTTTTATTACAACTATAAGGAAATCTTGAACGTAAAATAACAACTTTCGAAAAATAATATTATTTTATTCATCAGAATAATATTAAAGTAGACCGAACAGCTAAATATTTGATTTTTGAAGATAAAACACTGAAACAATCTTTCAAAAGGATTATACATATTGTATATGATTTATAAAAATGGTTTGGAAGAGTTTCAATTATATCAAAAATTTATAAATCGATTCGGGCTTGAATAGAACGCATCGCGCAACGACAGTTCACGAACGTCAACTCATAACGTTGAATGGACGTAACGGAAAATCCGACTGTCGGATTCTAGTGAAACCAGAACTGTTAGATTCGTATCGAAAAGATCTTTCAAATGGATATAAGATGTTTAAAATTTAACGGTTAGATCTTAAAATATATCCAAATCAGTTTTGAAAAAGATCCCTATGAATGCAGTTCGGTGGCCGATGTTAGGAACCGACTGTAAGAGTCTTAATAAAATTATTAAAAATATAAATTAATGATGATAAATCATAATAAGTGATTTGAAAGGGGTTTGGATAAATTATTCCAAGTTTAAAAAGATAAATGATATTTTCGTCAAAAAGAGTTGTTTCGAAATCAAGAAGAAAGAATCCAATGTTTTAATATAACGAATTGGATTAAAAAAGGAATATTGAATGTAAATCTGATGTGCATGTAAAAATGCACAGTTTATTCACATATTTATCCTTGTTTAGTTTAAATAAATGTCATTTGTGGGTATTTTATCATATTTCAATTGATTTCGAAATATCATACATTCATCATCGTAAAATGGAAGAATGGTCATTTTTTGTGCTTATCTCATTTTGAGAATTTTACTTGGACATTTTTCATTATTTTTTTAGAAATTTGGCGCATATGGAAGAGGGCTTCATTGAGATTTACATACTAAAATAAGCATCAATTATTTGGTTGAAGCTTATACGAAAATAGGTTTACACTGGATGTCATTTGGATGTTTAATAGTTGTTTGCAACTATTGTTGGATGTATGAAATTCACATAAGTGAAATTATATGATGTTTGGTAGAACGTTATTCCAATCCGAAATAAGCATGAATATTCTAATAATATAATATTCAGTGAAAAACCGAAGTTTGATTTTGATGTCCGATTTTGGATTGATGCATTTATATATGAAATATCGATGAATATTCGTAACTATAATGAATGATTTTGAAGTATTTTTAATATAGTTATGGCATATCAAAGTTTTTTATTTCAAATGAATAATAACTTTTAAAAGTGAAGTTTGGTTAGGATATGTAGCGAACATTTGAAAAGAAATTTTCTGTCGAAAGTTCTTCATTTATTTTTATTACGACTATAAGGAAATCTTGAACGTAAAATAACAACTTTCGAAAAATAATATTATTTTATTCATCAGAATAATATTAAAGTAGACCGAACAGCTAAATATTTGATTTTTGAAGATAAAATACTGAAACAATCTTTCAAAAGGATTATACATATTGTATATGATTTATAAAAATGGTTTGGAAGAGTTTCAATTATATCAAAAATTTACAAATCGATTCGGGCTTGAATAGAACGCATCGCGCAACGACAGTTCACGAACGTCAACTCATAAAGTTGAATGGACGTAACGGAAAATCCGACTGTCGGATTCTAGTGAAACCAGAACTGTTAGATTCGTATCGAAAAGATCTTTCAAATGGATATAAGATGTTTAAAATTTAACGGTTAGATCTTAAAATATATCCAAATCAGTTTTGAAAAAGATCCCTATGAATGCAGTTCGGTGGCCGATGTTAGGAACCGACTGTAAGAGTCTTAATAAAATTATTAAAAATATAAATTAATGATGATAAATCATAATAAGTGATTTGAAAGGGGTTTGGATAAATTATTCCAAGTTTAAAAAGATAAATGATATTTTCGTCAAAAAGAGTTGTTTCGAAATCAAGAAGAAAGAATCCAATGTTTTAATATAACGAATTGGATTAAAAAAGGAATATTGAATGTAAATCTGATGTGCATGTAAAAATGCACAGTTTATTCACATATTTATCCTTGTTTAGTTTAAATAAATGTCATTTGTGGGTATTTTATCATATTTCAATTGATTTCAAAATATCATACATTCATCATCGTAAAATGGAAGAATGGTCATTTTTTGTGCTTATCTCATTTTGAGAATTTTACTTGGACATTTTTCATTATTTTTTTAGAAATTTGGCGCATATGGAAGAGGGCTTCATTGAGATTTACATACTAAAATAAGCATCAATTATTTGGTTGAAGCTTATACGAAAATAGGTTTACACTGGATGTCATTTGGATGTTTTATAGTTGTTTGCAACTATTGTTGGATGTATGAAATTCACATAAGTGAAATTATATGATGTTTGGTAGAACGTTATTCCAATCCGAAATAAGCATGAATATTCTAATAATATAATATTCAGTGAAAAACCGAAGTTTGATTTTGATGTCCGATTTTGGATTGATGCATTTATATATGAAATATCGATGAATATTCGTAACTATAATGAATGATTTTGAAGTATTTTTAATATAGTTATGGCATATCAAAGTTTTTTATTTCAAATGAATAATAACTTTTAAAAGTGAAGTTTGGTTAGGATATGTAGCGAACATTTGAAAAGAAATTTTCTGTCGAAAGTTCTTCATTTATTTTTATTACGACTATAAGGAAATCTTGAACGTAAAATAACAACTTTCGAAAAATAATATTATTTTATTCATCAGAATAATATTAAAGTAGACCGAACAGCTAAATATTTGATTTTTGAAGATAAAATACTGAAACAATCTTTCAAAAGGATTATACATATTGTATATGATTTATAAAAATGGTTTGGAAGAGTTTCAATTATATCAAAAATTTATAAATCGATTCGGGCTTGAATAGAACGCATCGCGCAACGACAGTTCACGAACGTCAACTCATAACGTTGAATGGACGTAACGGAAAATCCGACTGTCGGATTCTAGTGAAACCAGAACTGTTAGATTCGTATCGAAAAGATCTTTCAAATGGATATAAGATGTTTAAAATTTAACGGTTAGATCTTAAAATATATCCAAATCAGTTTTGAAAAAGATCCCTATGAATGCAGTTCGGTGGCCGATGTTAGGAACCGACTGTAAGAGTCCTAATAAAATTATTAAAAATATAAATTAATGATGATAAATCATAATAAGTGATTTGAAAGGGGTTTGGATAAATTATTCCAAGTTTAAAAAGATAAATGATATTTTCGTCAAAAAGAGTTGTTTCGAAATCAAGAAGAAAGAATCCAATGTTTTAATATAACGAATTGGATTAAAAAAGGAATATTGAATGTAAATCTGATGTGCATGTAAAAATGCACAGTTTATTCACATATTTATCCTTGTTTAGTTTAAATAAATGTCATTTGTGGGTATTTTATCATATTTCAATTGATTTCGAAATATCATACATTCATCATCGTAAAATGGAAGAATGGTCATTTTTTGTGCTTATCTCATTTTGAGAATTTTACTTGGACATTTTTCATTATTTTTTTAGAAATTTGGCGCATATGGAAGAGGGCTTCATTGAGATTTACATACTAAAATAAGCATCAATTATTTGGTTGAAGCTTATACGAAAATAGGTTTACACTGGATGTCATTTGGATGTTTAATAGTTGTTTGCAACTATTGTTGGATGTATGAAATTCACATAAGTGAAATTATATGATGTTTGGTAGAACGTTATTCCAATCCGAAATAAGCATGAATATTCTAATAATATAATATTCAGTGAAAAACCGAAGTTTGATTTTGATGTCCGATTTTGGATTGATGCATTTATATATGAAATATCGATGAATATTCGTAACTATAATGAATGATTTTGAAGTATTTTTAATATAGTTATGGCATATCAAAGTTTTTTATTTCAAATGAATAATAACTTTTAAAAGTGAAGTTTGGTTAGGATATGTAGCGAACATTTGAAAAGAAATTTTCTGTCGAAAGTTCTTCATTTATTTTTATTACGACTATAAGGAAATCTTGAACGTAAAATAACAACTTTCGAAAAATAATATTATTTTATTCATCAGAATAATATTAAAGTAGACCGAACAGCTAAATATTTGATTTTTGAAGATAAAATACTGAAACAATCTTTCAAAAGGATTATACATATTGTATATGATTTATAAAAATGGTTTGGAAGAGTTTCAATTATATCAAAAATTTATAAATCGATTCGGGCTTGAATAGAACGCATCGCGCAACGACAGTTCACGAACGTCAACTCATAACGTTGAATGGACGTAACGGAAAATCCGACTGTCGGATTCTAGTGAAACCAGAACTGTTAGATTCGTATCGAAAAGATCTTTCAAATGGATATAAGATGTTTAAAATTTAACGGTTAGATCTTAAAATATATCCAAATCAGTTTTGAAAAAGATCCCTATGAATGCAGTTCGGTGGCCGATGTTAGGAACCGACTGTAAGAGTCTTAATAAAATTATTAAAAATATAAATTAATGATGATAAATCATAATAAGTGATTTGAAAGGGGTTTGGATAAATTATTCCAAGTTTAAAAAGATAAATGATATTTTCGTCAAAAAGAGTTGTTTCGAAATCAAGAAGAAAGAATCCAATGTTTTAATATAACGAATTGGATTAAAAAAGGAATATTGAATGTAAATCTGATGTGCATGTAAAAATGCACAGTTTATTCACATATTTATCCTTGTTTAGTTTAAATAAATGTCATTTGTGGGTATTTTATCATATTTAAACCATATTTCAATTGATTTCGAAATATCATACATTCATCATCGTAAAATGGAAGAATTGTCATTTTTTGTGCTTATCTCATTTTGAGAATTTTACTTGGACATTTTTCATTATTTTTTTAGAAATTTGGCGCATATGGAAGAGGGCTTCATTGAGATTTACATGCATAAAAAGGAAAAAAGAGGAAAGCAATGTCTTGCCAAAAAAGAGGAAATCAATGCCTTGCCCCAAAACAAAAAGGAAATCAATCAATGGAGAAGGAATCAATTCAAATAAAAGATTGGTGGAGGACCCCACCCACTCTCCCTCCTTCTTTAGTGGAGACAAAAAAAGGCTTCATGAATCATTATTACTAAAGGTAAAAGGAAGCTTAATAAAGGGCATTCTTGGTAGCACGCTAATGTTGAATTAAGGTTTTTCACATGTATAAATAACACCTGTATGTTGACGTAAAAATCATCTTAGATTTTATTTAGTTTAGAGTGGCTAAAATCAAAAACTCTATTTCTCTACCATGACTTATTAGCCATTTCTTTTGTGTAATTTTAATATAGTGCTCTTTTCTTTTGTTGTCTTTTATAATGAAATCTCTTTATGCTATCATTGAATCCATTATGAGTAGTTAAGGGGTAGTGAAGCTTTCATGATTCATGAATAATTAACATAAGAATTTCATGTTTCTAACTCTCTTATTTGAGCTTAATCTAAAATTGGATATAGATAAAGTAAAGATTTTATATGGTAAAAAGTTGATAGCACATGTTGGTTGATTATTCCCAAATGTCTTATACTCATATCATTAATATAATCATACTTTATCACAATCTAATTCATTTTAGAAAAAGTAGTGACAATAAAAGTGAAAGCATCATTGATGTTCTATGTAGTTAGTGAATATTAAAATATAGAAGATACTCATAATATTTCATTTTTATTAGAACTATTATTTTTTATGTGATAATTTGGGCTTAAGTTTGCATTGAAAATTGATGATTTATGTAGCCTGAATTTTCTTGCATATAAATCATGCCTGTATGAATACAACACTTAATGTGCTAGTTATTAAAGAGAGTTAGAGCCATTTTTTATGTTAATTAGATTGATGTTGATAGTGAATCTACTTTTAAATTATCTCTTAGTCTCATATTTGTATTCATTTTAACATCATTAGTTTTCTTTTAGTTTATAGTTAATAATTTCACTCGCTTTCAGCTTAATTTGATTGAGTAAGATTATAATAAATTCTTCCCCTGCGGATCGACCCGTATTCGCCACGTACTATGATTGTACGCCATGCGCTTGCGGTTATTATTATGATATTTTGTCAATGGTTTTCTAATTCCATAGAAACGCCGTTTGTCGAACAAGTTTTTGGCGCCGTTGACATGGACGAAATTTAATTTTAGTTTTATTCCTCGAATTAATTTTCTTGTTTGTTTTTCTAAAAAAAAAAAAAGGGGGAGAAATTTTTGTGTTGTTCATAGTTTTTCTGTTTTGTTTTGATCTTTTGTTGTTTCATTTTGTGTTTGCTTGTTTTTGTGTTCGCTTGTTTTTGTGTTCGTTTTAAAATAAAAGGAGTTGTGTGTTTTGTTCCATTTTGTTTTTGTGTTTTGTTTTACTTTTGTTTGTGTGTTTGTTTCTTTTCATTTGTGTGTTTTTATTTTGTGTGTATGTGTGTTGATAGATTTTATATTGTGTTAGTTCTTCTATTTCTTCTCTCTTAAAAAAAAAAATTTAACTTGTCTTTTGTTTTCAATTCCTTTCATGTTTTCAATACAATTTTTTCCTTGTATATTTGATTTCTTTCATTTGTAAAATTTCTTTCCCTCTTTCATTTATTTCTTTTCCTTCAATAACATATCTCTTAATTAGATTTGATTTGGTATTGCTGATTATGATCTTCTATTTAAGAAAGAAAGAAAAAAATTGCACTTCTTTTTTTATTTCTTTCCCCTTTCATTGTCTTTATTTTCAATTTATTTCATTTATTTCTTTCCTTTTTACATTTTTTATAAATAAAAAAAACCAAAAATTATTTCTTTCCTCTTTTGTTTTCTTTGCCTTGAATTCCTTCCCATTACTGCATATCTCTTCCCAATCTACATCTTCTCTCATCTTTAAAAGCCAAAACCTCAGTAGTCCATCCTCATCATCACATTAATCTTCACTAACCCGCAACTGCCTTCATCTGCAAGTAAGTCATCATCGTCTCTTCAAGTTCAAACCACCTTCACTCCTCTGTCCATACGATCCCCCTCATCGGATCTGAGATCTGCTCCACATATGTCACATATCCCCTTCGAACAACTCCCTCCTTATCACGACGTTCATGACTTAAAACCACCCAAATTTCCTCTAAGTTCACTGCACACAAAACTGCTACACTTCTATCATCAAAACTCCTGAACCAAGTATGAACCCATACCAAAACCACCTCAATTTCCCCATAGCCGCAACCAATCAATTCGAATAACCCCTTCACAAAGTACGAACCCAGACCGAAACTACCTCACAGACCTCTAGCCACCCATTCACCCTCATCGTAAATCGCGAGTCATGCAACTCCAGACAAAACTCCACATACGACGTGAAAACCCTAGAACCTCCTAGCCCCTTCCAGATATCGAACCCTCCAACTTCAGAGACTCGAACGGCAAGAAAAATTTGAACCCAAGGATTCACCGCGAGTCTGATTAGTCTAAAGAATCGCGATTCCAAAAAAAAAAAAAAAAAGAATAGGGCGAGATTCATGTATTTTGAGAAACAAGGGAAACTGAGAATTGCGAGGGGGCATGAGTTCTTATTTTATTCTGGGTAGGACTTGGGTGTGGTTTGACCTTCAGTGTTTTTATATTTGGTGTTTTATTCCTTTCGAAAATACAAAGAAAAAGGGAACTCTTTACTTTGTTAGGCAAGTTTTTATTCTAATTTTAATTGGGTATGATCTGTTACTTGATTTCGCTGGGATACTCTGAGTAACAAATAATATAATAAGACATGAATCTTGCTTTGGTTCGGTTTTTTTTTTGTGTTGAGTGGGGAACGCTTTGTTTAGTCTTGTTATTTTTATTTGGTTTAGTTTTGCTCGTTGTTTCAATCTTGTTTTTTTTAGTTTTTGTTTTAATCCAAATTTAGTCTTTTTCTTTTGTTTCTTATTTTCTTTTCAAAAATAAAATAAAAAAAAAGAAACAAAAAACAAAGACCCAAGACGAAAGTGAAAACAAAGTTCAAACAATAGATCAAAGGAATTGAAATCGAGCAAAGCGAACAGTGAATTTCGATTGCTCTGGACGAACTGTCATACTGCGCTGTAATATTTTTTAAACTCTACAGAAGGTGAAAACAACAAATTTGTAGACATTCAAGACGGGTTGGAGTGGTTGCACACCAAGTGGGGTGTGAACGCGCTAGCGCTACTCAGTTGCACTGAACGGACTGCCGATCTAGGTGAGAATTTTCTAAACTCTACAGGGATTGCTGCTGCTTGAGAAAAAATATATAAAAAATTGCTTGTAAAAAATTTCTGCAGGTACCTTGGCTTGCTTGTAAAAAAAAATATTTCTTCAATTTCTTATTCTGTGACTGTTCTTTGATTGGATATTTTGCCTGCTGATGTGTGGTTGGAAATTTTAAAACAAACATGGGATTAATTGAAAAGTTTGTTTTTGAAGTAAATTATTTTTGAAATCGGATCGAGGATTCCCCAAAAGCTCATAGGAAAAAATATTTGTTAAATTGACAATTAGGATTAATACTTTCTGAGGTTTTTAAGGAACGATAGAGTCTAGAACTCAAACAGGTTCTTAAACCCTAAGTCGTGTTTCTACGATGATTCGTGGCACACTAATAACCCCTGTCCAGACCTGGCCTAGACTTGTATTCATATAATCTGAAATTGTTAATATTAACATATTTTTTAAGAGCTTCTTGAAAATGTCCCAATTTCCTTATTCCTAGGATTTTATGATAGTTGTGAAAATCAATATAATCCATATAATTTTACACCAAATTCATATGGATATTTTAATAACAACTACTGTACAAACAATTTGGATTTTACTCCACCAACTTTTCAAAATTTTCAAAATAATCCTGATTATACACCACCAAATTTTCAAAATGATGATCAGCCCTCAAATCTTGAAACATGTATTGAATCTTTACTTGAAATGAGCATACAGCAAAACCAAAAAATAAAGGAACTGTGTAATTCATACATGTGCAACAATTCAAGTGAAAGTTTTCAAAATAATCAAAATTCGATTTCACCTCCAAATTCAAACGATTTTGATTATAACCCTTGTCAGCCCAATTTCGAACTCCAAAATGAATTACAAATTCAAAATGGAAATGTAAATCACTTTTCAAATGATTTTGGCAATGGGAATAATTTCAATTGTGGTACAACTGAAAATTTTAGTTCTCAGCAATTTCAAACTAAAAATTCTCATGTAAATAATTATAAGTTTAATTTTGCTGAGCAAATGAATGAAATTCACGATAATCACACAAATTTGTTGTTTCAAGACTACTTGAATTTTCGTGAAAAACAAAATAATTAGAACCGAACATGTGACGATTCGACTGATAATCCACATTTGCCCACAATTGATGATTATCAACTAATAACTTCTGAAATTGATGAAAATGTTAATGAAGTTGTTGAAGGCTCCGTGATTGATTTTAATTTAAATTCTGTTGAAAATGAAGATGTCAATCTTCAATTTGATCTTCCTCTCTCAAATTCTGAAAATGTAGAAAATTTAGCAACTTTAGATTGTCAACATGACAAAAATGATGAAGTTGTTAACAACTGTTTAGGTGAGGAGGACTTTGATGAGCGGAAACTTCTTGAACTATTTGACGATGATGTTGTTGGGTCTGAAACTGAAAATGAAACATTTGAAAACTTTGAAATCCTTGAGACTGAAAACAACGAAACTGCTGAATGTGATCTTAAGCAAAATAACGATTTTTCTAAAACTGTTGAAACTCCTTGTGACTTGATCGTTTCAACTGAACCTCGTGTGATCACTTGTTTTTCAATGATAAATTTCTGCAGTATATGAACTCATTCTGGAATAACATTGTTTTTGAGAAAACACGATTTCGAAATTTACGGAAAATTCATTTGTTTGGTTTTGACTTTAGGTTTATGAATGAACCTTTAGTTAACAAAATTTCAAATATTAAAGCAAAACCGAACAATATTTCTCAAAACAAGTGTGGGGGTGAGAGTGATGCTTACGTCTCTCAATTTATACATCATCTGAACAAATCAAAGTTTGTTTTTGAAACTTTTATTGAACCCCGGCTTGATGACTTCTCTTTAGTTGCTACAGAAATTCAATTTGATTTTAAGATCAATTGTAAGCTCAAAATTTTAAGATTAGCAACTCAAACTTTTGAAAAAAAACAAATTTTGTTTTTCCAAATCTGACATGTAATATACAATCCTTCATGATTTGGTTTTTTGTGCTTAAGTTGTGTCTCATAATCTTAATGAGGCTAATCCATTGATCCATCGTGGACCGGTTCATCTATTCGATGATTGCATATTTTCTGCACGCATATTTGGTAAGTCGCACTAGCCCTCTTTTGTACATATGTAAATATTTCTCTTTCGTTCACTCATTTTGTCATGCATTGTCTATGGGGACACAGTCGAAATCAAGTGTGGGGGGAGTCTCAATTTCATTCTGTTTTACATAGTTTAAGTTTGCATTTTTTTTCCTTTTTCTTTTTGCATCTTTTTTCCTTCTTCTTCTTTTTAAAAAAAAAAAAGAATTTCGCATTTCTATTTACTTTTAAATAAGACTTGATGGAGTTAGCATACAATTTTGGTCGTTCAATTTAAATATTTGGAGATTTACTTCTCTTAGCGGACAACGAAAGGAAAGTTTGAATTATGAGAAATTTGGTGTAACTGGTATATAGGGAGATTCGTAGGTGATGAGTATGAAATGTTTTCTGAATTGCAATCCGATTAAATGAATGGATGATTTAGACTACTTGTGATAACATTTTGGATCTTTTAAGTGAAGTTGTGCTAGGATATTCTCGCTTAACTCTCTCTCTCTCTCTCTCTTGAAAAAAAATATAAAAAAAAGAATGTATGTATATATTAATAATCCTAGGGTATCCAACATTGCTAGTACATCTGGCGTTGGTGTGCAAACCCGCCAAGCTCTTTCCGACACCTTGTCGACAATGTCAGCGTTGGTATATCCTGGTCTCATTTTATGAGTTGGACACCTAAGGATTACCGATATCTTGTTGACAAAGTCAGCGTCAGTCTGCGTAATCCGCCAAGCTCTGCCCCAAACTCTCGCGGGTGGTATACCTTGGTCATTTCATTTAGGTGTTTGTGAATAGTAATATTGTAAATATTTTGTAATAAAGAGAGAGTAAGCACGTGAAATCCAAGCACACTCTTCACTTATTCGACCTAACTTGTTAACAAAAAGCGATTGTTGATATCGATTATAGAATTTATTTCATATTTGCACTATGTTTCTACCAAAATAACTGGCTAAGATAGAGGAGTTTATGACGATAACATGACTTTTATTTGAACTTTTGAGTAGTAACGGACTCAAATTCAATAGTGATGACCCAAATTTGTGTTAACTCATTTGGGTAATATTTAGAAGTAAATTATCTGTTTGTTAATATTCCTTTAAAAGCTTGCATTCGCCTTGTAAATATTTTCTAATCTTGCATTTTGTAAATATTTTTCGCGTTCAACTTTTGGATTTTGTGGGTATTATCCGCTGAAAACCCTCACGAGACAACGCTCGTCCTACTGGGGACACCCGGAGGTTTAAAGGCTTGTTGCATACGCTCAATGCAATCGTGCTCCCTACGAAAACGGATTTAGCTTAGTTTTTCACTTTATTCGAGGACGAATAAAAAGATAAGTGTGGTGGTATTTGATGTGCACGTAAAAATGCATAGTTTATTCGCATATTTATCCTTGTTTAGTTTAAATAAATGTCATCTACGGGTATTTTATCACGTTTAAACCATAATTCAATTGATTTCAAAATATCATACATTCATCATCATAAAATGGAAAAATGGTCATTTTTTGTGCTTATCTTATTTTGAGAATTTTACTTGGACATTTTTCATTATTTTTGTAGAAATTTGGTGCATATGGAAGAGGGCTTCATTGAGATTTACATGCATACAAAGGAAAAAAGTGGAAATCAATGTCTTTCCCCAAAACAAAAAGGAAATCAATCAATGGAGAAGGAATCAATTCAAATAAAAGATTGGTGGAGGACCCCACCCAGTCTTCCTCCTTCTTTAGTGGAGACAAAAAAAGGCTTCATGAATCATTATTGCTAAAGACAAAAGGAAGCTTAATAAAGGGCATTCTTGGTAGCATGCTAATGCTGAATTAGGTTTTTCACATGTATAACCCTTGTATGTTGATGTAAAAATCATCTTGGATTTTATTTAGTTTAGAGTGGCTGAAATCAAAAACTCTATATCTCTTCCATGGCTTCTTAGCCATTTCTTTTATGTAATTTTTTTAGTGTAATTTTAATATAGTGCTCTTTTCTTTTGTTTTTTCTAATGAAATCTCTTTATATTATCATTGAATCCATTATGAGTGGTTAAACCACTTTAATTTAGGGGTAGTGAAGCTCTCATGATTCATGAATAATTAACATAATAATTTCATGTTTCTAACTCTCTTATTTGAGCTTAATCTAAAATTGAATATAAACAAAGTAAAGATTTTATATGGTGAAAATTGGTAGTACATGTTGGTTGATTATTCCCAAATGTGTTATACGCATATCATTAATATAATCATACTTTATCACAATCTAATTCATTTTAAAAAAAGTAGCGACATTAAAAGTGAAAGCGTCCATGATTTTCTATGTAGTTAGTAAATATTAACATACAGAACATACTCATAATATTTCATTTTTATTAGAACTATTATTTTCTATGTGATGATTAGGGCTTTAAGTTTGTATTGAAAATTGATGATTTATGTAGCTTGAATTTTCTAGCATATAAATCATGCTTGTATGAATACAACACCTAATGTGCTAGTTGTTAAAGAGAGTTAGAGCCATTTTTATGTTAATTAGATTGATATTGATAGTGAATCTACTCCTAAATTGTCTCTTAGTCTCATATTTGTATTCATTTTAACATCATTAGTTTTCTTTTAGTTTATATTTAACAATTTCACTCGCTTTCGGCTTAATTTGATTTAGTAAGATTAGAATAAATTCTTTCCTTGTGGATCGGCCCGTATTCGCCACGTACAACGATTGTACGCCATGCACTTACGGTTATTATTACGATATTTTGTCAATGGTTTTCTAATTCCATAGAAACGTCGTTTGTCAAACAAAATTGACTTGATTTCAATTTAAGATCTTATAATAAATATCAAATCGGGATTGGGGTTTGTTGTGAGATGTATCTTACACAATACTGTTCTTGAGCCCAATCGTAAAAGAATAAATCTTTTAAATAAGATTTAATGATGTTTCTGATTTTATTTTATTAAATTGGAATTGAATGGAATTTGATTAATAATAATTGAGATGAGCTTCTGTGAAGGAAGAGAATTATTATTTATGGAATTTAAAAGTCTTTGTCGTTATTCCACTTATAGTATTAGTCGAATACGGAAATTTATATCGATTATAAATTATTCGTATTTCCATGAAAATTTCATATTAAATGGAAGACGATTTTGGGTTATTGTGAACGGTGCTTTTAAACGGCAGTTGTTCTTTAACCCAGTTAAAGACATGACTAATTTACAAAAATTGAATAATCATTAACTAATGATTTTCATGGTGAAAAGATATTATAAATCTTTTGAAATAATTTCTGAGGAATGGATTAAAACAATAAGTTTAAAGAGATAACCTTTGATAAAATTAATAGGAACCATTCCTAGAGTAATGGATATTTGAATAAAAGAATATTCTAGATTGGAACGAGACGTGTTTGTGTATTTATCACATGATTTTAAAAATACGTGAGTTGTTTGGAAAACTGAGTTTTTACCCATTCTGAATAACTGTTACGACGATTAGAAGTCGAAGATTGAAGACGATGGTTGAAGATTGGAGACCTTCACATTGTTTGGGCTATTGCTGATGTCTCGGTTGGGTCATAGACCCAAAACGAGGTAATAAGTGGTGGTTGACCAAAAGTACTTGGAAATCGACCGGATATGCGAGGACCTCTCTCCTTGTTGGACATACGGGATAAGGAATAAGGTGCCTCCGACTTTGTTTAGACCCAGAATGGACATGTAAATGGATTGTATGTCTGACATTGTACTTTGTGCTGTATTCAATGATGTCTGCTAAATATATATCTGTTTGGTAGTAGAGAATTTATTCTTTTAGCTTAATACCTTTCTCTGAGACATATGAGCTTTGAGGTTATATATTGGTAGAAATCAATGGTATGATATGGATTATCAATGTGGCATTCTCAGATGCAATGATCAAAGATTTTATTGAAAAGAAGAGATTTGTGGATAATGATCAAAGCACGACTTTAATATATGATAGCTTTGTCTATGGCGTAAATTCGTGAGCTTCACATCCTAGTATGTGTCAAAAACGGGATGAGGAACCATAGGGAGGACATGCGTTTCTTTCTAGCTAGAGGTGATGTCATGGTATGGAGCCCAGACATTTTACTTATGTGGATGATGGATAGCGAGGGCCCTCGGATACGACCACACAAGGCCAAGATGATCGACGTACTGATAAGATAGTAGGTCCAATAAGACTTGGAAACGTATTATTCAGGAATTGCTAGTCCATAAAATTAAGAGTGGACTCACCCTGCCGATTCCAAGGGTTTCCTGTAGGTGTGGTCCTGGACATCTTGCTAGAAGTGGTCTGAATCGGTGAGGAAGATCCCTTGCCTCGGCTCATAGATAGAATCCAAATTCCAATATGCGACTTTTCAGTTTTAGATGTAAACCTATATGCCGACATAGTAGGATAGGGTATTATATCGTCTATGATTGATACATTTATATTTGAAGTTGTTTTAAACACTATGCACTTATAATAATATCAAAAATATCAGTTTAAAAAAAACGTACCTACCATATTTGGTTATTATAAGATAAAACTCTATCTTCCGGCTTGAGTTGCATTGTGTGATTGGACCAGAGTTTTATAATAGCTTCATTTTTCAAAAAACATCGCGTTGTTTTGTCTTAAAATTATTCATGTGAAGGAAACCTATTCCATGTTATACGGTGTGGTCCCATGACTTACCTTATTTTAAAGTAAAGTTTTAATAACTGTTTTAGCTCTCATACCGGTCCCATGATTAATCTGGAGTTTATTGGTTTCACCTAAACTTCGGGTGCCCATGTTTTCCACAGGGGTAGCTAGTAGTTTTGGTTTTGCAGATATTTATTTAACAATATCCTAGTTTATGGATGGAGCTATACTCTGGAAAGCTTTGTATTTGTGTATTCTCTTTAGTTGTGTTAGTTGATGTTTTTCCGCTGCATTGTTTATATTTATATGTAACATTCTCGCTGTTATGTAATTTATTTTGTTCTCTGATATTTGTAATTTCAGCTATATATTTATTTTCAACACTCTGATGTTCTTGTACTCTAATGTAAATTGTTGTAATAGCAATGAAAAATTCTATTGTTTTGTGTTCCGATATGTTGTTTTCTCAAACAATACACATTCTATTTCGGTTTATGCCTGGCGAGGATTTCGGGTTGTGTCAGATTGGTATCAGAGCTTTGGTTTACAGATCTCGAGAAGGAGACACATTATAACTAAACGAAGAACTCCTCAGGGATAGAAGTAGTAACATTGTATTAAAGAATAATCATTAGATATTTGAGTAGTAGTGTCCTAGAATGAGAATACTCATTAGACATAGGGTTAGTAATACCCTAAAATGAGTTGATAGTTATATGTTTATAAGAAATGTATATGTGATTAGTATATATAATCTGATTTTCAATCATATTTTATGCATTGAAAGAGATATATGTTTTGATAACATACGTGAATTTAAAATTTATTGATCAATCGATCGTTTGATTTCTTGTTTATTGTTTTAAGACGTCTAGTTAGGATAAGCTAAACTGGATCTTCAATGATTTTGGACAGCCGATGAATTCTGACACGCCTTAGGATTAAAACACGTAATGGGGTTATATTCACGATTTTGGACAGTGAATATACGAAAACCATTTGTTATTTATTTTAATTGATTTGGTTTAAACTTATGTCCTACTTTGAAATTCTTTGTTTCAAATTCATAGAGAGGTAAGCTAGCAACTGTTGGACAGTCCGGGATTCTGTTTATTCTATCCGCTTCACCTTCGGATGATAGTTCATCCTTTAGCATAGGTGATAGTTCTTCGATATCGCTTCATAGTGGAGACAACATTATTTCCTGATATCGACGGCTCCTCCGATGGTACAGACAGTAGCTCTTCTGTGTCAATTTATCCCAGTAGTGTCCAAGTTACCCCAGATTACAGTAGCAACATCGACTATATATCAGATGCTACCTTTGGTTTTGTGCCACCAATGCTTCTCGACACTGATTCTAGTCCTGATTCAGACGATGTCTACATGGACTTGAGCTCTCCCGAGCCTGAGGATTCGGCACATTATGATGCTTGGATGTTGGAACACGATGATATGCTCGTCTTTGACCGGTTCAAACACGTAATTATAGGAGACCCAATTCCCATACCTCTTCTAGTAGCTGAGGAGAGGCCACACCTAGAGTTACCGATCATTTCCGATCGAATCCCAGAGCCTGAGATAGATATAGTTTTCTATGACGTAGACCCTGAGTTTCCTATCCTTTCACACACTGAGATAGATGCTATTATTTGGGAGCACGTAATGATAGAGAGTTTTAACCCGCCTAAAATACCCAAGATTATGCCATGTTAGTAGACCAGCCACCTCCAGCATCGGAGTTTATCCCTGACTATATACCGTAGGTTGATGTGATGATTGCCCACTTTGCTCAGCCCACAATACATGTAGAGCTGTCTGTTTGGGACTTAGCCCAGAGTCACTTGGTAAGGGAGAGCCACTAGTTGCTCCGATATTAGCAGATATAGACGAGCCACTTGTAGCTCCACTTATACAAGAGATCATAGAGCCACAACTTGCGTTAGAGTGGCTAGATCCAGAGGATATACCCATACCAGATGTAGAGGAGCAGGATGAGGAAGAGGATGACAATGTAGTCATCTAATGGTTAGATCATGACAGTGATGATGACCAGCTAACGACTTATGGGTTGAAGACCATGTGCTGGGTGACTGACCTGTTTTCCCTTTTTGGTTTTGAGGATGAGTTTGCACAAGAAGAAGAAGAGCTGACCTTATCCGGGCCTTCCATGCTGAGCCATAGTGTTGAACAGTGATTGTTAGTATATATATATAAGATATGTATGTGTTAGCTCTGTTTTGGTGCGACATAAGAACGTGGTGTATATTTTGGATATGGTATATTTTGTTATGTATGCCGCTACAAGTACGTAATTGTACTCGGACGAGCATAGATATGGATAGTCTGATACATATACATGGTTTGTACCTTATGTGGCATTATACACTAGGTTATACGCTATATCTATGATTATAGTTGATCTTTTTTGGTGATGACTTCACTATGATATGATATGATATATGACATGATGATGATAGTTGATATTATGTTATGACTTGACGATATAAAATATATACTTGGAGATTTGGATGATTTGAGTGAGTAACATGTGTTGTGTGATATGACTATACCGCATAGCATAGACTGTGGACTGCATAGCGTAGCATATCCATATAAGCATGCAATTGTTTGATGCTTATATGACGAGGGCAGAAAAACCATATAGACAAAAGAATTATGGACACCCTATATTGTGTACATATATATGTATATATATTGAATAGGTTATTGATTTGAAGCCAAGAAAAGGAATAAAATTTCATGCTCGATAAACATGTGCATATTTATTTTATTGATTGCGCAATTTAATTATTACTATTGCTATGAGTGAATTGGATGCGCCGTGATGGTTGCTTATGTGTAATTAAACATCCACCATTGGATAGTGAGCAATAATTGTGGACCACATCGCATAGCATAGCATAACATATCCTCATAAGCATGTAATTGTTTGATGTTTATACGACGAGGGAAGAAGAAGAGGAGGAACCGCATAGCAGGTAATTGTCTGATGATTATTTAAGATGGATGGGACAATATAACCATATAAGCATGTAATTGTTGATGCTTATATGATATGGACTTAATAAACATATAATGATAAATTGCAGGATTTAGTAATAAACCCCATCACAGGGTCTTGAGATGACAGAAACATACACGTCTCTCTTGCGTGTATATAAGGCACATGGATCGCGAGATAATCCCCATCACAAGGTCAGAGGATGATCAACTTTTACACATCTCCTTTCGGTGTAGGTAAGTCACAATTTCTTGTGAACATGATGTAAACCTCACATGGGTGTTGGGATGATAAATTTCGACACAAATCCCAATTAATTTTTGTTGGATATATATATATATATTGATTTATGAGGGCCTAGAAAGGCGAGTTGTGGTTTTTCCAATCAAACCGTACAAAGGAGGTTATGGCAAAAAAATTAAGAAATATAAGGCATTAGCCAAATTTCAGGAAAAGTGGAAAGTTCTTAGAAACTGAAAAGTTGAAAAACTTAGGCAAGAATGAAAGTTGAGTTGGTTAGTTAAACGACTTTCATCTCCGTTCCTTTTCCAGGTCGAAAAAGTTTTTAAGTAGGGGAGATTGTATTGACCCGTATCTTTGGGCCAATTTAAAATATGAATTTAAACTATTTTGATGAATTTTGGAATCGAAAATGCTGAATTTTACTCGATAAAATTTGAGAATTTTTATTAAATTTAGTTTCAATGTTTTATTTGACTTAAAACAAGTTCAGTAAAAAAATTAAATCATATTATAAACTCATATTTTGAATATCGATATTTCAAAGGTATATCGATCACTTATGAAAGGACCTTTGCTGAGACAGTCTCGGAATCCGATGAAACTGCTTACATTGGTTCCAAAATATCAACATATGCCAAGATTTAAAATTTCAAGTCCAACGGAATTTGTATGTAGGAGAACGACATATAAACGTACGTTGGAAATTCAGTTTGAATTTGATTTTAGCTAGAAATATCACCATTATTCCAACGGTCTCCAAATTTGGCGCAACTAGATTTGTTGGAACCGTAATTCCATAACGTACCTAGATTTCGAATTCCGTAATTTTTGAAGTTAACGTGTGGTCGTAAGGGTAGAACGAAGTTTGCACGATGTAATTAATACACCGTCAAAATACATCAGTTCTTGAATAGTAACCAACCTATTAAAACTAGACAAAGAGCCCCTCTCCCCTCCACATGGCATTCTCCTATTGGTTGGTCATTCAATGAAGTGATTGTGGCTAATTAGGTTTAACTAGACTTAATTTTATCTTCCATTTTTCTAAGCATACTTCAAAGCTTCAAACTTTAAAATCAATGGCCTCCTCATCTCTGTGCTCCACACACACCGCCTTATTGGTCGCCGCCTCCGCTTGTGCTGACATCAGCACGTCGGTGCACCCCCACCAGGCCATGGCGCCATGTCACCCCTTCCTCTTCTCTCCTCCTTAAGTTCTTACAATGCTTGAAAGCTTGCTCCTTTAAGTGTCTACACCCTTCATACTACCTTTACAAACCTTCTAGTGGTCCCCCATCTTGGTTCACATGCCCGCAGGACAGTAAAGCCTCGGCCCCCGTTCGACTCCAAACCACTATAAATCGTAACTTTCTTGCTTCAAACACTATCTAGTGTGCATACAAGCATTGCCAAGAAATATGGAGCTAATCAGAGAAGAAAAGGCGACATTTTAAAGCCGTAGCAAGCACGCGAAGATCCGATGTTATAGTGCACTGTTATTTGATGGCTTGGGAGAGAGTTTATCACTTTAATTAGTGTATTTGTGTAGTTTAAATAAGTTTGGACAGTTATATAATATGAAAATGTTAGGTGAATTGCAATTATAAAATGATGAACTGTGTAGCTAATGCAATGTTGAAAGATTTGACAGTTAGTGATCACAGTAGTGAAAAATGTAGTTTAATTTAATTATTTATCACAAAAAGTTATACCGTATATGATAGCTCACATCATAGTTGTTTGCCAACCCGATGGATGAATTGTTGATTTATTGTGTTATGTTGTGATTGTGATTTTTAGTTGTTCAACATGTTAAAATAATTTTAATACATTTATGGCAGTCGAAATTGGATTAAATATCCATTTATAATTTGAACACGGAATTTATTATCACTCATTTAAGTGAAATTGGATAGTTTGAAAAAAAAAATTGAACTGAATTAGATTTGATTAAATTCATGAATTAGTAATAGTTTGAAGTGATTATTTATTGGTTGATAACCCCTACACAGGTTTCGCGATGATATTTGACTTATACATATCCTTTGTATGTAGTAGCGGGTCGATCGATAGATTGGTAGACTATAATAAACATAAATTATTTGGTTGAAGCTTATACGAAAATAGGTGCACACTGATGTCATTTTAATGTTTAATAGTTGTTTACAACTATTGTTGGATGTATGAAATTCACATAAGTGAAATTATATGATGTTTGGTTGAATGTTAGTCCAATCCGGAATAAACATGAATATTTTAATAATATAATATTTAGTGAAAAATCGAAGTTTGATTTCGATGCCCAATATTGGATGGTTTATATCGATGAATTTTCATAACCGTAACGAATGATTTTGAAGAATTTTTAATATACTCATGGCATATCAAAGTTTTGGATTTAAAATGAATAGTAACTTTTCAAATTAAAGTTCGGTTAGGGTATGTAGCGAATGTTTGAAAAGCAGTTTTCTTTCGAAAGTTATTCGTTTATTTTTATTACGACTGTAAGGTAATCTTTAACGTAAAATAACGACTTTCGAAAAATAATATTATTTTATGTATCAGAATAATATTAAAGTACATCGACAGCGAAATACACTATGCCATAAACGACCTAATGCAACGAATTTTCAAGGTGTTGCCAGCCAAAATGTGATGATAGCTATACTATTTTGGTCCTACCGCAATGTTCTATTTATTGTGTTACCTTGGCCATAAAAATATGTTGCTTTAGATAAACAAGTGTAACACAATGCAAAATTTTGATATAATATTACCTTAGCTATAAACATTTGCCACTTCATCAATCTGCATCTTAAAAACCTGTATATCTATCCGTTAATTTACCTTTAAAGAACAACGTCTGTAGTTGACACCTCACTAATCCATTAAAATCACACACCACCAATAGAAAATCAACTTCCTTAAGATATTCCATTCCTCTTTTCTCAACGTTTCAGTTTTGTTTGTTCTTTACTTCTCACCGTCTTCAACTTCTCAACCCAAAGTCGCTTTTGAAAGGGAACCGGATCTACAAAAATACAAAAGCTTAGATCTTTAGGCTAAAATTTGTCTAGTTTATTCCATCTCATCATCTCTGCAGTTTTCGAATTGGGTTGGGTTGCTTTAGACATTGATGGATGGGCTCGAAAGTGGAATTGCGTGGTTCCGTAGTTGGTATTTTATTTTATTTTCAGTTTTCATGCATCTGTTTGTGTTTTAGGATCAATAAGTTTCGATTATGAAACACGCCATCCAAGTATTTGCATTAATGCTGCTTCAAAACCTTCTTGAACAATTTTTTTCATAATAAGCTTTTAATTTCCATACATATGAATCATGATAATTTGATTATTATGTTCCATTAGAAACTATGAAATTCAAATAAAAATTTGATGATTATCTTTTAATTACCTTACAAAGAGCAATGGAAGCCTTTTTTATGCAATCTTCATTCTTAAGTAACGATACAATTTTGTATATATTAGGAATTGCTTGAACTATTACCATTGCTTCTGAGAAACATCGAGCGAAATATTCTTGGATCAGTCAGGCTAATTTGAACACAGGTGGGATTTCAAAAATAATATTGTCGTTAGTTGTTATCTAAGAATATAGTAGACTTACTGTTGTTATTATTTTGCTTTATTGTTAGCATATGCTGGTTCCATAACTATTGCCGAGCTGATGTAACAACCCGGAAAATCAGAACCAATTTAAAATTTTTAATTTGCCTATTTTAGTGGATTTTGAATATTTAAAATAAATTATTTTAAATAATAACGACCAAAAAAATCTATATGGATCGAAGTTATAGCGAATATGTTTATTTTAATTATAAAACAAGGCCTGAAATGGCGCGGCAGTTTGAAAATTTGGATTCGAACTTTGACTGATTGTATAGGATGCAAAATAAAACGGATTTTAGTGAAACCAAAAATATTTAAATCTGTTTACGAATATCTTTCTAATGAATCTGAAAAATTGAGATTTCACAGCGGGAATCAAAAGTTATGGCCAAATGAATTTTCAGAAAGGTCGTTATGGAATTAATATAGCCCGTGAAAATAGTCATTTTGCAAACGGCCTTCGTTTTCAACGAAACCACTTTTGTTGGATCCAGAATGTCAATTTATTGCTAGATTCTAAGTTCCATAATTTTTGGAGTTAATATGTGAGCGTGGCAAAAGAAAATGTGTTTGGTTAATTTCAGTCAATTTGGATCCTCCAGAAAATGGCGATTTTTCAAACGGTCTCCAAATTTGACGAAACTAGTTTTGTTGGGACCGTATCATCCAAACATAGCTAGATTTATTTTTTTGGAATTTTGGGACCAATATGTAGCCTTAGCAAATTGAAATGTATGTTCAAATCTATATTTGAATGGTTAATATTTTAATTTGAGCAGAAACTGACTGAAATAGTCGATTGGGCTTACGAAACATATCCCATTGTGTTCGGAATGGGGGTAATTAGCTAGGGATGACAGTAGTTGGGTTTGAATTGGAGTTCGTAAGGAGAAAGAGGTATTTTCGAAATTAAATAAATTAAATAATAAAATATAAAGGGCCGGGCCAATCAAAATTATCCACTTCATCTTCTTTCTCCCCGTAAGCTCCTCACGCACGACGGAAATAGCTTGCAACCTTCTAGCCCCGATTCCTCCTTCCACACTCAACGAAATCAAGTAGTTCTTTAGGGGATTTTGTAGAGGATTTCAAGGGCTTTAAATCCATACCAGAATCAGATTTTTTTTCATTGTGTATTCATCGAGATTCGAGCCCGTGAAGTTTGGAGGTTTGGACCGCCGCCACCACCGATTGGTGAACTCGAACTGGATCGGATGACCAACGCTGGATGCGCCTCTCCTCCCTCTTCGTCGCTGCGAAGGCCAAATGTCCAACCACTTCACCATTTGCACGAAAGTTCAAAACCTAGTTTTGAATGAATTAGCTGAGGTACGACCTTTGTTTATTTTAACTGATTTTGACAAATAAAAGCGTTACAAACTTATAAAAATTGTATCTTTTTGCTATGTGATCGAAATCCAGTGAAACAAGAGACATTGGACTCGTGTGGGCATCTTCTACATTCTAGAAGAGACCAGAGAATTTTTGGAGCTTCCTACAATTTTTAGAGGAGTGGAACCCAATGTGAGATTTCTAAATTATAAACGATATGGAATGGCAATGTATAAATTATATAATTGATGTATAAGTTATATAAGCGTTGTACACCTCATGTATAAGCGTTGTATAAATTATATGTGCAATGTATAAGTTATATATGCGTTGCAAACATTATATGTGCGTTGAATGGAGTTGAAATGAAAATGGAAATATATTTATATCCGTATATCTATCTCTCTCTCTCTCTCTCTCTATATATATATATATACTCCCCTCGTCCACAGACCATGGGCAATATATATTGGTTGTGATTGTTTGGATTTTGGTTGACGTGAAATTTGGTTGATAAATGCGAATGGTTGATTGTTGGCTAGCTTTTTGACCAAGCCATCAAGATTCACACACAAGAAGAAAATATGAAGTCTCGTTCCTCTAGTTCATGAGAAGTTGGATCGCAGTCGCTCAGCCATCCTCAGATCGGATCGCCCCTTTTTTCGATCGCCCTAGCTAAACCCCTATGCAGATCGATCCGCCTATACCGCCTCGACCTGATCCAAGCCCAGAAGATGCAGCGAAGACCATGACCCATTCTATCATGATCCGAGATGTATGGATCTCGCGACACCTGTCACCAACTGTCATATTGACCAATTCTTGATCAAGCTATGATCTGATCCGATATTCTCGGGATTTGCGCTACGTATGACCGCGATCCGCCTGACAAAATCAGCTATAAATAGCCCAGAGCTGGGCAATTTTGAGGATCTTTTGGTAGTTTTAAGGATTGATTCCACCATTACTGTCATACCACTATTTCATACCAGATTTACTTCGAGATAACTAAGAGAAATCGTAATTGTAAGAGTGAGTTTGAGAGAAATCATTGGTTGTACTAGCATCTAAAGTATAATCAATAGCATATAAAGTGGACGTAGGCTCGTTAACGCCGAATCACTATAAACCGTGTGTGTTTTCTGCTTTTTTCTCATTTTTCAGTTATAATTCCCTACAAATCAGAACAATTTAGGTGTTAGAGCCAAATTTTGATCTAACATTTTGTTGCTTTCACTGAGAATTGATTTCTCGGCATATTGGATTGTTGCTCCGTTGTTTGGATATTCATGTCCGAAGGAAACAGTCCCGAAACTTCACTGTTCAGATTTTTGAAGATTCCAGCGGCATCTGATATCATGGCCGGAAAGAAGTCTAAAGAAGTACGAGCTTCGCAGGCGATTGAAGTCGCGAATGAAGCAGTTGAAGAAAGTGTACATGAGCAGGTTGAGGAGGGCCTCGCGGATCGCGGTGACATAGGGGCGGACCGATCCGGACGCGGCGCCACGATCCGTACAGAAAGGGTCGTCACTCGATCCCACGACAACGCCGCGAACCCTCCCCCTAATGTTACCACGATCCGACCCCGGGGGGCGCTACGAGCCACAGACATAGGTCCACTGCGATCCGAAGTGATGACCAGACTACAACTCGACCTGGAAAGGAGGTTATGGCTCACTCTTCCCGTCCCGGTACCTCTGTTCGACCTGGATCAAGTTCTCTGCGCATAAGAGAAAATGTTGACGATCAATATGACCCCTTTGCTCCGGTCATTAAATTAGATCTCTCTCGCTTCTCTGAAATGTGGGATAGGCTGTTTGATGAATTAGTTGCTCAAAGGCAGCAAAGCTCTGTGCTGCAGCAGAACTTAACTACTATGGATAGAAGGATCGATGATCTCGCAAGACAAAGAACACTCCCAGTTCACCCACTCACCCCAGAGTACTCTTCTTTGTCATAGGAATCACCAAGACCTCCGCGGCGACCGTATGAGAGGGCTGAAAACATAGAGCAGCTCCGATTTGGAACCTTGCCATCACGAGAGGAAGAGACACTTGGTGTAGGACCCTCAAAATGCAACTTGAATAATCGTGTCGTAACTCCTAGAGCACGAGTTGTGGACAATCCTATTGAGAATAGACCACCTCAGCCCCTTCGCCGTACAAATACTC
Source organism: Allium sativum (assembly GCA_030737875.1). Taxonomy (NCBI): domain Eukaryota; kingdom Viridiplantae; phylum Streptophyta; class Magnoliopsida; order Asparagales; family Amaryllidaceae; genus Allium; species Allium sativum. The sequence continues at coordinate 667,597,551 of CM060909.1, read as the reverse complement.
AAGCTAAAAGTGGGCAACGAAGCCCAATCCGAGCTCCGGACTTCGTGGTTGTTCCTAGAAGAGAGATCGGAGAATTCCACCGAACGAGAAGCGCTGATCCCGAGCCTCCGATGACCAGTGCAAATGTTGCAGCTATGGTCCATCAAATCCTGGCGGATAGCCGTGGACAAAGGAATGAAGATTGGGGAATTGACCGCAGTCGCACCCCTTTTACTGATGACATTCTAGACGTAACTTTCCCGAGGCGCTTCAACATGCCTCAGATGAACCGTTACGCGGGTAGATCTGATCCAATCCAACATCTAATGAGATATTCTTGGTCAACGACTACTGCCGCAGCCACTGACGCTGTAAAGTGCAAAGCATTCCCTATATTCCTGGAGGATGTAGCATTATTATGGTTTACTCGCTTACCAGCAAGATCAATTTCCAGTTTCAGGGAGTTGAGTGTAAGGTTCGTGGAACTATTCCGCATTTATGCACAGAGGTCAAAGAGTGTGATTGATTTGTTCCTTGTCAAACAACGACCAGGCGAGAGCTTGAGGGTGTATCTGGATCGTTTCAACCTAGCCTCTACCGAAGTCAAGGATCCCCATGAGCCAACTGTTGTGGCAGCCCTGATTGATGGGGTAGATAAAGATACTGAATTTGGGAGATACCTGCCCGGCAAGCCACCTCATACTAGAGAATTGTTCTACGAGAAAGCAAACGTATGCTTACGTCAGGAGGAGGTATATGCTAACCAGAAGATGAAAATGGAAAATAAGGAGGAAATCCAAAGTAATGTGGCCATCAAGGAAACCGGAGACAGCTCGGGAAAGGTTGAACTCAATGTTGGAAACCGAAACCAGGGCGGCGGCCACCAGTCAGGAAACAATGGTAACAACAGTAATGGCAATAATCGGAAAAGAAATCGGGGGAACAACTCCCAGAGAAGGACCCGTCCCAGGTCTTTCGAAAATTATACGCCAATAAATGATACTTTGGAAAATATATTCGTAGACTCGTGCAACGTTCTCCAACATAAAAGGCCTCCCCCAAGAGATTCGACGGAGAAAGAAAGTGAGACGGGGAAGTTTTGTCTCTTCCATCAGACTCACGACCACTCTACAAATTAATGCCATCATCTGAGAGACGTAGTTGAGAGGTTGCTCCGGGAAGGGAAGTTGGATGAGTACCGGGTGACTCCTTGAGACAAGGGGCAAGCTATTCAGACCCCGAACCAAAACCAGAATCAACCTACTGTCAGGCCAACTGTCCAGCAAAAAGGAAAGGATCTTATTTTCAATACCATAATCGGAGGGCTTCACCTAGCTGGGCATAGTTTCAAGGCGATGGATCGGTATGTAAACGCAGCAAAGCAGCATCTTGAGGCAGGAGAGTGTAGCAACCCTGAGGACAATGTCCCGGTAAAACAACAAAAGATGATGTCAGATGACGTCATTTTCCGCAACTGAGAGAGTATTGGAGTCCACGCTCCGACCGAAGATCCATTTGTAATCACAGTTCCTATTGGCCCGGCCACTGTCCATAAAGTTTTAGTGGATAACGGGTGTTCAGTCAACATTCTATTCAAAAAGACGTTCGATCAAATGAACCTTGAATTGAAAGATTTAAAGCCGTGTGAAGGATGGATCCGTGGATTTAACGGATCTTCAACTGCTCCAATGGGATATGTAGAGCTGCCGGTAACACTTGGGGAAGGAGAACGCCAGAGAGTGAGAATTCTTCCCATCGTGGTTTTGGGTATTTAATCGCCTTATAATGCCCTCTTGGGCCGACCGGCGCTAGCAAAGTTTAGAGCTTGTATAGCCCCCTGGTGCTTGTTATTGAAGTTTCCTACGGAAGTTGGTGTTGGCATAGTCAGAGGAGATCAGGTTGCTGCGCGAGCATGTTACGTTGCAGAACTAAAGCTACTCCGTAAAGGAAGAAATATAGAAACTAAAGACGCTTCTTCCCCCACAAGGGAGGAGACGTCATAGCAATTAAAGAGAATAACTATGGGTGAGTCGCCCAGAGAACTGCCCGAGGATATAGATCCCAGAGAGGACGAAGAGACTGGGGGCATAATGGCGGCTCCCAACGAAATGACTGTGGATGTACCGATCGATGATAGTGACCCAGAGAAGGTCCTGAAGATTGGATCCCAGTTGGATCCAGTTCGAGCTAAAGAACTGATGGATTTCCTGAAAGATTACTTGGAGGTATTTTCTTGGACCCACGCGGACATGTGTGGGATATATCCATCGATCATGAGCCACTCATTGAGCATTAACCCAAAGCATCCCCCTGTAAAACAAGAAAGGCGAATGCTGGGCCCAGAGAAGTCCGTAGCCTTGAAAGAGAAGTTGAAAAGTTAAGAAGTAACGGATTCATCAGAGACTCAACCTACCAAGATTGGATTTCAAATCCAGTTTTGGTAAAGAAGGGAAATGGGAAGTGGCGTACATGTATTGATTTTTCGGATTTGAATAAAGCCTGCCCAAAAGATAGCTTTCCGTTACCCAGAATTGATCAGTTGGTAGATTCAACGGCGGGTCATGAGCTTCTCTCTTTCATGGATGCTTATTCAAGATATAACCAGATCCCTATGCATGTTCCAGATCAAGAACACACTAGCTTCATTACGGATCTGGGATTATACTGCTACGTGGTAATGCCTTTTGGTTTGAAGAACGCAGGTGCTACATATCAACGGTTAGTGAACAGAATGTTCTATGACCAGATTGGCAAAACGATGGAGGTATACGTTGACGACATGTTGGTTAAGTCCAGACAATCATCCAATCACACCACAGACTTGGCAGAGATGTTTGGTATCCTTCGAAAGTGTGGGATGAAACTCAACCCAACGAAATGCTCATTTGGGGTTGCCTCTGGGAAATTCTTGGGATTCATTGTCAGCTCGTGCGGGATTGAGATTAATCCAGACCAGATCGCAGCAATCAGAGGCATTCAGGAGCCTAGACAAATCAAAGATGTGCAAAGCCTTGCAGGGAAAGTAGAAGCATTAAGCTAATTCATCTCTAGAGCGACAGACAATTGCATTCCATTCTTTGAATTGATAAAGCGAGGAAAACGCAATTTTAAATGGACTCCTGATTGCATAGAAGCATTTCAGAACCTATTGAATCATCTGGAGAGGCCTCCGATACTGTCTAAGCCAGTGGACCACGAGGATTTATTCGTGTACTTAGCAGTGTCGTCCCACGCGATCAACTCAACATTAGTGAGAGAAGAAGACAAGGTTCAAAGGCCAGTGTACTACGTGAGTAAAAAATTGGCGGCATCTGAGCGCAATTATCCGAGGATAGAAAAGCTGGCGTACAGTTTATTGATTGCATCTAGGAAGCTTCGACATTATTTCCAAGCTCATCCTATCACCGTGTACACTGATCATCCGCTCAAGCAAGTTCTACAGAGACCAGAAGTTTCTGAAAGACTGCTCAAATGGAACATTGAACTGAGTCAATTTGATCTGAATTTTCAGCCCCGACGATCGTTACGAGGGCAAGTACTGGCAGATTTCATAGCAGAATTTACTGTCCTGGAGGATGACATGGTAAACAAAGAGGCTGACCCACCAAAATTACTTCTCGATCCTATTGCATGGAAATTGTATATTGATGGTGCTAGGAATGATAAACGATCCGGTGCCGGAGTGGTGCTGGAAACTCATGAGAAACGACTGATATCCTATGTTATCCAGTTGGAATTTCACGCCACTAACAACGACTCCGAATATGAAGCCCTGATAGCTGGGTTGAGGATCGCAAAGGAATTAGAGATCGCGAAGCTGGACATATTTTGTGATTCCAAGTTGGTTGTAAATCAGGTCACTGGAAAGTTCCAAGCTAAGAGCCCAAGATTGATTTCGTATTTGGAGAAAGTGAACTAGTTGCTGACTGGCTTTGATCACTACAGTATATCACATATTCCACGGTCAGAGAACCAACAGGCGGACAAGTTAGTGAAGTTGGCTAGTTCCGACGATCCTGAAGAAGCCGGGCTAGCCCCAGTTGAAGTACTTCAGTTCCCTAGCATAGGTCAAATGGAAATTGATCCGATACTAGAGACTGAGCCAGAAAGGAGTCATGGATGACCCCTTTAAAGAATTTCTTGATGAATGGAACGCTTCCGACTAAGAAGAGCGAGAGGCGTAAAATAATCCGTAAAGCTTCCCGATACGTTCTGCAAGGCGGAGTCCTGTACATACAAGGATTTTCGATGCCTCTTATCCGGTGTATAGCCCATGACGACATCAGGCGTGTACTACAGGAAGTACATGAGGGTGAATGTAGTGATCATACTGGAGGACAAACATTGGAAAAAAAGGTGTTGCGGTATGGTTACTTCTGGCCTACCATAAACAAAGATGCGGCAAAATACGCACAACGTTGTGATGCATGCCAAAGATTTTAAAAAATTCCCAGGGCACCTCCTGGCTAGTTAAAGACAATGGCGAGTCCATGGCCTTTCGCTATGTGGGGAATTGATATCATCGGAATCCTCCCTATAGCAAAGGGCGGAGCAAAGTTCGTTATTGTAGCTGTAGACTACTTCACCAAATGGGTCGAGGCTGAGCCGTTAACTACAATCACAACCAAGCGAGTGATTAATTTTGTTGTTAGGAACATTATTTGCCGGTTTGGGATCCCGAAGATCGTCATAACTGACAATGGAACCCAGTTTGATAGCAATGAGTTCAGGGACTTCTGCCAGAAGTACCACATTGAGAAACAGTACACCTCTGTGGCACATCCGCAGTCGAACGGACAGGTCGAAGCAGCAAATAAAGTGATTAAGTCCATTATCAAAAGAAGATTGAAGCGGGCCAAATCCATGTGGGTCGATGAATTACCCTTGGCATTATGGGCCTACAGGACAATGTATAAATCAGCGACAGGTCATACTCCCTTCTCTTTTGCTTTTGGAGCAGAGGCAGTCATCCCGGTTGAGCTAAAAGTACCATCTCACCGAGTAACTTACTACGATCCGATGACTAATAACGAGTTGCTCCTTGAATCCCTAGATACAATAGAGGAGAAAAGGGATGAAGCAGACCTGCGTGCCTTGAGACACAAGCAACAGGTCGCTAGATACTACAACAAAAGAGTTCGAGCCCGAACCTTTGAACCCGGAGACTTGGTTCTGAAGCGTGTCTTTCCACCCCCAACTCATATAGGTGCGAAGTGGGAAGGACCATACTTCGTTCTACGAAGGCTTGATAATGGAACCTTCAAGCTAGTAACCGTAGATGGAGAAGAAATCCACAGAGTGTGGAATGCCCAACATTTGCGGCCCTATCTGATGTAAAGTTGTCATATTTATCCTTTTGTTTCATAGGACCATGTAAAAGGCATGACTTGCCTAGAATAGTCCAATGTTTTGAGCAAAGGATTATAAAGTGGACGTAGGTCACGATTCGACCGAACCACTATAAAAATATTGTGTGTCGTTTACCTTTATTGGCACTATTATTTATCTGCTCTTCTATCTTTATAAAGTTTGCTGTAAAACCATATAGCGATCACAGAAACGTGTAATTCTAAGTGCCTTCCATCAGAATGGAGAGTAATCCACAGCCAGAACGCTGAAGGTGCAAAAAGTGAATCACACCATTGATTGCACTCTAACTCTCCAGAGCCGAGGGAGAACGTAAAGGACGCAAAAATAACGTCCACATGGCAAGGCGACGCGCCATGATAAGAACCGCCTTGACAGAACTCTAACCTTGGCGACTGCCAGGAGAGTATAAAAGCATCTATGATTAAGCGCTGAGAAAGAGCTCTTACCCCGCTGAAGGATAGGGGGGCGACTGAACAGCTGAGCTCGAACTCTAACCTTGGCGACCGCCAGGAGAGTATAAAGGCATCTATGATTAAGCGATGGGAAAGAGCTCTTACCCCGCTGAAGGATCGGGGGGCGACTGAATAGCTGAGCTCGAACTCTAACCTTGGCGACCGCCAGGAGAGTATAAAGGCGTCTATGATTAAGCGCTGAGAAAGAGTTCTTACCCCGCTGAAGGATCCGGGGGCGACTGAACAGCTGAGCTCGAACTCTAACCTTGGCGACCGCCAGGAGAGTATAAAGGCGTCTATGATTAAGCGCTGGGAAGGATGCTGGAGACTCAGCACCTCCAGAATTTCCGCCCCGCCGAAGGATCGGTGATCGGATCATGGTACGAGCTTGAACTTTAACCCGCTGATGGATCGGGAAAGTATAGAGGTACCGGAGATTTGGCGCCTCAAGGACTATAATCCTACTAAAAATTCCATGTCCCCGTATTCAGAGATAGGGTGCAACGTGCATAGAAATTTTTAAATTTTTTTCTTTCGCTTGAAGGATTTGTAATATAATTTCAACTTGATTATAGTCGAATGACTTGTGACTAAGTGTGAAGAGTTTATTGAATGCAGGTACACGATGATGCAAAAGAAATAAACTTTCATTCATAAACTGCAAGCTTACAAGATAAAGAGGAACCTAAACAAAAGTGAGGGTCATTCTCACAATTACATTTCATGGCCAGTGGAAAGCCTAAAAATTCTAAGGACAAAATATGAACTAATATCTGCATCCTACTCATGCTGGGGGGGCTATGTTGGCTTCTTGCTCTTCTTCTGCTTCCCCGACTCCTCCTTATCAACATCCAAACGATCACCTTTTTTCCTCTTCCTCTTATCAACAAGAGGCTCTGGCGAAGAACTAGAGGATTGAGAGGCTAGTTGTGAGGTTATTGATCGGGAGGAAAATTTTATGGCCAACCCATTTTTGGGATCGATCTCGGAAATGGGGGCACATATACTGGATCATGTTCCCCTTTCATAAGGAGCAACTGCCTCTCCTCTTCAGCCTGTTGTTCAGCCGAGGTTTCCTCATCATCGCCTCTAATTTCTTTGGTAATGGCGACTTCCTCTTCATCGTCTGCGTGGTGCCCGTCCATATCTCTCAAAGCCTCGATGGGCTCGGCATCTCGGGAAATATCAGCTCTGGGTGCAAGAATGACTTTCTCCATCGTCGCACCTTCGGACTGCTTGGGAGCGTCAGTACTAGCACTTGGCGGGATGACAAGCTTCTCCGCCTCTGTCTTCTTCTAAGCACCCTTATCGGCTGGCCCGCCACCTGTAACATGAGAAACAAATGTTATTTCAGGAGAGAATGCGGTTTGCTCAGTCGATTGTTCGGCAAGACGGCGACAAGTGACGATTGCTTTGAAAAATTGCGGAGAGAATATAGAGATACCTTCCGCTGATCCTCCATCCAAGCTAGCAGCAGAAGCTCCGACAACTGGAGAAGTCGGACCCAGAGGAATCAATGGATCATCGGGACTGTATTCCTCAATTTCGGACGCCTTGGGCTCTGCAGCTGAGCTCGAGCCTTCTTCAATTTTATTTTTTCCCTTGGCCAGAGTTTTCTCCTTATCCATCTCTTCTTGGAGTAGGCGTCTGCCTTTCTCTAAATCCTCGGGTTCATTATCCTTAAGAATGGTCCGCATCAACTCATTCTCATCAATCTCATCGACTCCTAATCGCTGTTTCTCGCTCTGGACGATTGCATCCCATATGTTGGCTAAAGTGACATGGTAGTCCGGGATCCAGGAGATGTTACGGGTCTTGATGACCTGGCCAAGGCAGTAAAACAGCATTTCTCCAAATCCTTCAATATCTTTCTCTCTCTCGAGGAGCTTTTCATTAGAAACAGTAGCCATTCCAATGGCACTTTCCACATTATTTTCAGCAAGAACCGCGCGCTTCTCTGCACGCGCGAGTTGATCATTCAGAATCGCCCTCTCTTTTTTGGCCAGAGCTAAACTATCTTTCAAGCTTGCCTTTTCTTTCTCCCAAGCAGCTTTTTCAGCTTCGAAATGATCCTGTGCTGTTTTCAGTTCGGTGTTGGCCATCTTGAGATCTTCCACCTCCTTCTTCAATGACGCACGCTCTTTGCTGTTAGAATCGAGCTCATTATGAAAACGTTGCCTGGCCTCCTCCAGCTCTTTCTTGTAATTTTTAGCATCTCGTTGAGCCAAGGCAAGCAAAGATTGTGCATCTTCCAAGTCCTTTTCCATTTTCACCCTGGCCCTTTCATTGTTATCTATCCTCACTTTGGACCTGTGCGCTTCCATCTCTAGCGTTCGGATGACGTCTGAAAGGTTGGCAGCGTGTTTCTTCATCGCCTTATATTGCTTGGCTACATGGCGAACATGTCCGATGACTTCAGTGTCCCAATTCCTAGGAACTAGTTCCAAAGATGGAACGAACATCATCCTCTCGAAGAAGATATTGGGGAATTATTCTCATAATTCCCCAGTTTAGCTTGAGCCTCAGGACCATGGACATAGTCTCGTGCCCCAGGGGCAATTAAACTTTGTTGACTGGAGGGGACGATATCAGTTTTCTCCTCCTCAGAATCCTTGTTTGGATCTTTGTTTTTATCCTTAGGCTCGTGGTGTTTTTTGGATGATCTGCTGTGAGATGGCGCGCTCTTCGGAGGAGTTAAGTCTTTGGGAAGTTGTTTTCCCCCTGTAGGTGGCACTGGATGACTATGAGGCTTTCCAGAGGTTTTTTTTGACGGAGATCTGGACCATGAAGAAGGAGGCTTGTGAGAATTCCGGGACCAATGGATGTCTCCCCCTCGGCTGCTGCTACGAGCACGCTCAGGATTTGGATGAAGACTAGGTGTGCCTTCACGAAGAGAGCGATAAGAATAAGATCGTTTGCGAGACATCTTTCCTGCAAAAGAAACAAGTACGTATTAAAACCTTGAATACTGTTGGTATAAAAGTGTGGGGTTAGACAGTGCATGTGATTTGTGCATCCCATATAATTCCCCCTAACAGACCAGGGCCCGAAGTTAGGCTCGTTTGGGTAGTCTCTCGTTCTTCAACTGAAACAGTTGTTTCCTCAGAGATAGGAAAAAATGTTTCCCCTTCGAAGTCTTCCTGTGTATATACATCGTCGGGTATAGGAATCTTGCTCAATTCTTTAAATAACTACTCCTCTGTTAAATCATCGGGAGCAGCAGGTTCAACCGGTAGAGAGGCCCTTGAGGGGAAACCCCTCGGAGAGGCTGGGATTTCCTTAGACACGTCAGCACGGGCCTCATCTCCTCTATATACATTTAAATCTTCGTCGTCCTGGTTAATTATCAACGAAGGACTCTTATGAAGTTTAGTTGTCTCTGCTACCTGTGACGTTCCTTCTCCCTCAGCCGGGGGCACGTATTTGTAAGGTTTGCCACCCGCGCCAAGTCCAAACCTTATATCCAGAAGGCGGTGCTTGTGAAGATTCTCGTCAGTAATACATTTCTTGATCTTTAGGAAGTCGGATTTGCTTTTCAGAAGAAGGGATAATCGATTACTGTACACCGAGCCTTCCGTCTTTGGAAAGGTGTGATCTGCATAGAGAAAAGAAGCATGTTAGCGCTTCGATTTCTTAAACAGGTTATTCATTCAAAGGTTTAAAATTTCCTTGATTTAAGCCATCTTCTTGCACACCCAGCCTATCTCTTTATATAGAACCAACCGGCCTTGGGATCCCCTATGTTGTTGTAACCGTCAGATAAGACCTTCCTATTTGCTACCGATTCAAAGAAAGAAAAATTTAGGGTTGCCGTAGAGCAATGCTTGAAAAGGTAATAGAATTTCAAATCTTTAAACATGAGCTCAGTTTCAGGATTTCCGCGTATGCGATGTATAGAGTGCATAGGGCTGCGTAGGCATTGGGATGAAGCTGCATCGGAGCAATACCCAACCGTTTTAAGGTTTCAATGATGATTAGAGGAAACGGAGGAATAACGCCTACCCAACACATGAGTCGGCTAACTGTCATATACCCCTCCAGAGCCAGATGAGGTCTATCTTCGCTACCAGGTGTCCTCACATCATCCTAGGGGATCCCGTGTTTCAAGCAAATTTTCTTAAGCTTTATGTCATCAAGTTTGGAAGCTAAAGAGTCAGTGAATTTCTCTATTTCTAGTGCACCAGGAATCTCGTCGGGAGCTCGGTCGTCTACTTTAGACTCCTCATCTAGCGAGGTACTCTTAGATGAATCCGATTCTGTTTCTGCATTATATTCGGATCCAGAATCCTCACCCTCTGGATTAATTGGAAGAACCTCGACGTTGTGGTGCTCAGACGTCTCGGGATCCATCTCTGTATCAGATCTTGAAGGGGAACGATTATCCGACATTACTGTTTAGGCGAGTAAACATGAGAAATAAGAATATAATTACCCATCCCCCGTATATGTAAGTGCAAGTGTGTGCCTGTGCATACATAGAAAAGCATAAAGATTAGCTACATAAGCAAGGCATTGGTCGTAATGCGCTATCAAGTTACGATGTCATTTAGTCCAGAGGGATCATCTCGTAGGCTCTAACCTAACTGTCCATTGATGTATCAAAGTTAAGTTGCATTGTTTGTGTAGCAAGTAAATCAGATCGCACAACTCCCCGAATCGCATGTCTCCTCGGATCGCAAGACAGGGATCGGATCGCGAAGCATCCACGGATCGCGAAGCAAACGCAGACTTGTAGAAAAAACATCAGCTCGAGTAAGAGCGCTGGATCGTGGAAATCGGAGGGATCGCTCTAACCTCTCGCGATTCGGCTCGATCGTCTCGATCCGAACCGACATTTTAACGTGGAAGCATTAGTTCATCCTCCTTGACCCGATCCGTCCCTGCTACCACGATCCGATCCGCTCTTCGAATTCCACTGCCTTGTCATCACCACGATCTGATCCAATCTCCTTCTTCTTCTTCTCCTTCGATTCTCCTCCCTACTCACGAAACCAGTACCACCACTCTCCCAAAATCTCCAAAAATACTTATTAAAAAAAAGGAGGAGAAGGAAAGTTCAGAAGTATACCTGGTAATTTGATAATGACGTTCCTGAGAATTCCAGAGATGGAAATTATCCGATAAATAGAGAAATGATTGAGGATTTATCCGATATTCGTACCAATCAAGGAATGCGACTTTCCGGAGTGACACGACATTTTAGACAGACGCAACCATTGATTTGAATCTCCCTATGAAAAGATGTCTCTGCAGTTTCAAAGCATGTTCTATCCTCGATAAAACATACTTCGAGGGGGCAAAATGTTGGCTAGCTTTTTGACCAAGCCATCAAGGTTCACACACAAGAAGAAAATATGAAGTCTCGTTCCTCTAGTTCATGAGAAGTTGGATCGCAGTCGCTCAGCCATCCTCAGATCGGATCGCCCCTTTTTTTTGGATCGCCCTAGCTAAACCCCTATGCGGATCGATCCGCCTATATCGCCTCAACCCGATCCAAGCCCAGAAGATGCAGCAAAGACCATGACCCATTCTATCACGATCCAAGATGTATGGATCTTGCGACACCTATCCCCAACTGTCATATTGACCAATTCTTGATCAAGCTACGATCCGATATTCTCGGGATTTGCGCCACGTATGACCGCGATCTGCCTGACAAAATCAGCTATAAATAGCCCAGAGCTGGGCAATTTTGAGGATCTTTTGGCAGTTTTAAGGATTGATTCCACCATTACTGTCATACCACTATTTCATACCAGATTTACTTCGAGATAACTGAGAGAAATCGTAATTGTAAGAGTGAGTTTGAGAGAAATCATTGGTTGTACTAGCATCCAAAGTATAATCAATAGCATATAAAGTGGACGTAGGCTCGTTAACGCCGAACCACTATAAACCGTGTGTGTTTTCTGCTTTTTTCTCATTTTTCAGTTATAATTCCCGACGAATCAGAACTATTTGTGATTGTTTGGATTTTGGTTGACATGAAATTTGGTTGATAAATGCGAATGGTTGATAATTATTGTTTGTGGTTGAAACAAAATTGGAATTGTTTGTGGAAAAATCCATTGGGATATGAAAATGATTGAAATATTTAGATTATAAGGATAAGCCCCTTAGGGAATGCTGCGAGGCGTAAGGTAGTGCGAGGAGCCGTACTCGGGACGGTGCCAGTTTTTAACCCCCTGCCGTTATGATGCCGAAATTTTCTGAAATATTCATGTGTTTGATTTATATTCATGTATTGAAATATATTCATATGTTGGAAAAATATTCATATGACGAATAAATTGTTTAAAAGATAAAATCGCATTTTTATCATGTATATGAAGTATATAAAATATTCGTGTTTGAAATAAATTGCTTAAACAATAAAAATCACATTTTTATAATATATACGAATCGCTAAAAATAATCATGTTTGAAATAAATTGTTTTGACAATAAAAATCACATTTTTATTATATATATGAAGTGTTAAAAATAGACATGTGTTGAAATAAATATTTGTTGGGTGAAAATATTATTTTTATCAAATATATAAAATGAAAATGGTTTGGAAAATGAAAAATGGATTATATTTTTATATATAATTATATCTAAAATAAAACGAATAACGAAGCTGCAATTTATATTTTGAAACCGTGATTTTAAACGATTATTGCGAGAGATCCGACCGTCGGATTTTCCCGATACCAAAACCGTTGGGTCCGCTTTGGAAATATCTTTCCAACGATACCAAATTTGCAAAGATCCAACGATTAGATTGTGTGAAATGTTTAACTCAAATCTAAATAAAAATAGCACCAAAATGAATTATATTTAATATATATAAATATAATTAAAATAAAATGAATAACGATGCTGCAGTTTGTATTTTGAAATCGTAACTTTGAACGATTGTACCGGGAGATCCGACCATCGAATTCTCCCAAAACTGTAACCGTTGGATTCATTTTGAAAAGATATTTCTAATGGTATAAAATTTGTAAAGATCCAACGGTTAGATTTTCAGATATTTGTAAATCAAATCTAAAGAAAAACAGCGCCATGGCCGCGTTATGGCTTGAAGCGTCGTTTGAATAAATTGGCTATATTTAAATACATAAAAATAGCGATAAATCGTTATAAAATATTACAAACGATATGGAATGGAAATAAACCGAATTTACCCGGTTTATTGGATATTTTATAGTTGAATGTGTTTGACGTGAAAATTACATTAATGAACAGAATTATAGATGAAATAATTTAACTAGGAAATGAATTGATTTGAATTCTAAATGTACGTGAATTATTCGAAAAGGATGATTTAATTCTCATTTCAAATAATTGATCGACGATTAGAAGTCGAAGATACGAAGATGGTGCAAGACCGATGATCTTCACATCGAATGGGTGGCTACTGATGCCTTTGATGGGAGTTGCTGCCCTGAAGGGGTTACAGTTGTGGTTGTCTGGACGTACTTGTTGATTGTTCGGATGCGTGAGGGCCTCTCTCATGTACTGGACATACGGGAGAGGAAGAAGGTACCTCCTGTTTCGTTCAGACCCAGAATGGACTTGTAAATTTATGTGTGTCTGAGGTTGTAGATTAGCAACGTGGCATATAGAGATGTTGTGATGAAGGCTATTGTTGAAAAGCAGAGCCTTGTGGTTGATGGTCAAAGCAGGGCTTTAAATAGCTAGCTTTGTGTTTGGCATTGATTCGCGGGCCTCACACCCCGGTATGAGCCAGAACCGGGAGAGGACCTCAGGGAGGACATGCGTTTCCTTTTAGCTAGGAGTGGTGTTTTGGGTTTTACACACCCGAGCATTTTACTTATGTGGATGATGGATAGCGAGGCGCCTCGGTTATATCGGTCGTTACGGGACTGATGGCCTGGTCGGGATATGACCAGTTTGACGCCCCCATAGGGTAGGGAAACGCAGTGTCCAGGCATTTTAATCCACTCCATGTGGACCGGCCCTGATGATCCAAGGGTCACTCGAGCTCTGATCCTGAGGCTCGGGCTAGAGAGTCTTGAAGAGGTAAGGACAATCCCTTTCCTTGGTTCATGACGGAAATCCAATTTCCAAATACGACATCATGTGGTTTTGATTGTAAACCTATATATGGTGACATGAGATATGGTACCCATGCCGTCTATAATTGATACTTATGATTGAAATCATTTTTGAAACATATAAACACTAGTTATAATATCAAATGCCTTTGTTTTATTCGTATCAAGCATATTTTGGCCATTATAAGGTAAAACTCTATCCTTTGGTTTGCGTTGCACTGTGTGATGGGGAGTGCGTCTTATAATGGCTTCGTTTTTTTATAAAAAGCATTGCGATGTTTAAAAGATTTACTTGTTTTAAGCACTAGCAATCCAATGGAGTAAACCCGTTCCACGTTAGCGGCGTGGTCCTGTGACTGGCCTTATTATAAAATAAGCTAAGTAGATTTCTCATACCAGTCCCATGACTGACTCGTAGTTTGTTTCACTTGCAAGCTGGGGTGACCTATTTTCTACACGAGCAGTCTTGTATTCAGGTTATACCAGGATCTTTCCGGATAGCTAGGGCTGAAGATGGATTCTATCACTTCTTTCTTTTTTATGTTGTTTAGCTCCTATTGTACATATTATGTTTTGATTCCGCTGTAGACATTTTATGTAAAGCTGAAACTGTATTTTGTACTAAGTATGATCCCGTATACTGTGCAAATCTAATGATTATGTTTATCCAGTGTATCCAGTTGTACATTATCTGGTGTATTTGTATATTACTGCTCTGCTGTTATCTGTTTATGTGTTATATTCCAAAGATTACTCTTGCCACCATGGAACGGGGGTTTGGGTCATCACAGCTAGATTAAGGGAGCAAGGATCATATTGTTGCTCTTGATCCATCATTTGATTACATCATTGGCACAGATGTCGTAAGTTTTGATAGGTCCATTTGTACAAATGATTATTGCATTGTCAGAGCCTAAGAAAACAATATTAGTAAATCTTACAATAGAGTACCATACTAGTTCAGCTTGAAGTGTGGTGATTAATATATGCAGAAGTGGTGCAGTATGCAGTGTATGCGGGGATGAGCAGTTTTTATAGAAGAGTGATGTTGATCGCTGTCGTGTAGTTTTGTGATGAGTTTGGTGAGGTGAAATGTGGAAGTTTGATGGTTAGGGGAGGTAGTCAAGATTATGGTAGTTCACTGATGATGAACTGCAGTGTGTAGTGTTTCAAAGAAGGCTTGGTATTTCGAAATCGGATGAATCGGAGGTGCCCCTTGTGGGGCACCGGACCCCTTCCGGCGTTGCGCCCAGACTTACTTCTCGGCTTGCCTTCGGCTCGGAACTCGGCTCGTCGTATATTTGTAAATGTCAATGTCTGTATAAATTGAAGCTACATATGTAATGAATGAACTGAGTGATGTAGTGAGGAACATTTGTATATGTGATTGACTATGTTATTAACAGTGAATTGCAAATAGTGGAGTTAGAAATATGTACTATTTCAAATGTTGAAATAAAATATTTATTTGAATAAAAATACTGTTTGAATATTTAATTCTATGTAGTAGCACTAATTCTCCTTTTTGTTATATTATATATATATACATATATATATATATATATATATATATATATTAAAAAAATATCTGTGGCAACAATTTTGGAATGTTGTTACAGACGCCTAATGATGTTGCCATAGACCCAAATAAGGTTATGTTGCAACAATATTTATTATGTTGTTGTAGATGATTAAAATGTTGCCTTTGAGGTCAGCAATAACGGTGAAAATTGCGTTACCCTAAAAATGTTGTCAAAGACCTATGCCAACAATTTTTGGGCTTGTGCCCACAATTTTTTTTAGGCCGTTTAGGGCGTAGTGGTTTGATTTTTGAAGATAAATGACTGAAATGAGATTTCAAAAAGGATTATACATATTTTATATGATTTATAAAATTTGTTTGGAAGAGTTTCAATTATATTTAAAATTTACAAATTGATTCGGGCTTGAATAGAATGCGTACGGCAGTTCGCGAACGTCAGCCTGTAACTTCGAATGGATGTAACGGGAGATCTGACCATCAGATTCTCCTGAAACCAGAACCATTGGGTTCGTATCAAAAATATCTTTCAAATGGATATAATAAGTCTAAAATTAAATGGTTATATCTTAAAACATATCCAAATTAGTTTTCGAAAAGGTCGTTGTGGATGCAGTTCGGTGGTCGATGTTGGAAACCGACTGTAAATGCCTTAATAAAAGTATTGAAAACATAAATAAATTATGATAAATCATAATAAGTGATTCAAAAGGGACTCGGATAAAATATTCCAAGTTTTAAAAGATAAATGATACTTTCATCAGAAATATTTGTTTCGAAATCAAGAGGAAAGAACTCAATGTTTTAATACAATGAATTGGATCAAAAAAGGGATATTGAATGTAAATTGACATGATTTCCATTTAAGATCTTATAATAAATATCAAAATGGATTTGGGGTTTGTTGGGAGCCGTATTTTAACAATACTGTTCTTAAGCCCAATTGTAAATGAATAAATCTTTTAAATAAAATTTAATGAAGTTTTTCAGTTTATTTAATTAAATTGGAATTGAATGTAATTCAATTACTAATAAACGAGATGAGCTTCTGTAGAAGAAGACAACTACTATTTATAGAATTTAAAAGGCTTTGCCGTTATTCCACTTTTAGTATTAGCTGGATACATAAATTTATATTGATTATAAATTGTTTAGATTTCCGTGAAAATTCCATATTAATTGGAAGATGATTTTCGGTTTATTATGAATAGTGGTTTTAAAGGGAAGTTGTTCTTTAACCCAGTTAAAGACATGACTAATTTTAGAAAATTGAATATTCATTAAGTAATGATTTTCGTGGTGAAAAGATATTATAAATCTTTCAAAACAATTTCTGAGGAATGGATTAAAACAATAAGTTTAAAGAGATAATCTTTTTTAAAATTAACAAGAGCCTTTCCCAGAGTAATGGATGTTTGAATAAAAGAATATTCTGGATTGGAATGAGACGTGTGTTGTCTTTGTGTATTTGTCACATGATTTTAAAAATATGCAAGTTGTCTGAAAAGATCGAGTTTTAACCTATTCTGAATTAATTGTTACATCGACTAAAAGTTGAAGATTGAAGACGGTGGTCGAAGACCAGAGATCTTCACATCATTTGGGCTATTGTGGATGTCTTATTTAGGCCGTACACCCAAGACGAGGTAATAAGTGGTGGTTATCCAGATGTACTTGAAAATCAATCGGATATACGAGGACCTCTCTCTTGTACTGGACATACGTGACAAGGAATAAGGCACCTCCAATTTTGTTCAAACCAAAAACGGACTTGTAAATGGATTGTATGTCTAACATTGTACTTTGTGCTGTATTCAATGATCTCTACTAAATATATATCTGTTTGGTAGCAGATAATTTATTCTCTTAGCTTAACACCTTTCTCTGAGACGTATCAATTTAGAGGTTATATATTGGTAGAAATCAATGGTATGGTATGGATTGTCAATGTGGCATGTGTAGATGCAATTATCAAAGCATTTTGTTGAAAAGAAGAGCTTTGTGGATGATGATCAAAGCACTACTTTGAAATAACTTAGCTCTGTGTATGGCATAAATTCACGAGCTTCACACTCCAGTATGAGTCAAAAATGGGATGAGTGGCCATTGGGAGGACATGCGTTTCTTCCTAGCTAGAGGTGATGTTATGGTATGGAGCCCAGAAATTTTACTTATGTGGATAATGGATAGCAAGGGCCCTGGGATACGGCCGCACAAGGCTAAGATAGTCGACGTATGGACCGGGTAGTAGGTCCAATAGGATCGGGAAACGTATTGTTCAGGAATTGTCAATCCACAAAAGTAAGAGTAGTCCGACCCTGCCTCCCCCTAAGGGTTTCCCATAGGTGTGATCCTGGACATCTTGCTAGAGGTGGTCCGAATCGGTGAGAAAGATCCCTTGCCTCGGCTCATAGGTAGAATCCAAATTTCAATACGCGACTTTTCGGCTTTAGTTGTAAACCTGTATTGCGACATAGTAGGATGGTGTACTATGTCGTCTATGATTGGTACATTTATATTCGAAGTTTTTTCATACACTATGCAATTATAATAATATAAAAAATATTAGTTTTTAGAAAAAAAAACATATAAGGCATCTTTGGCTATTATAAGGTAAAACTCTATCCTTTGGCTTGCGGTGTGTGATGGAACCTGAGTCTTATAATAGCTTCATTTTTCAAAAAGCGTTGAGTTGTTTTTGTTGGAGAATGGAGTTTTGATGATGTTAGACCAAAATCTGGGCCGAAAACCGAAATGCAGATCACAAATCAAAGAATGTAGAAAATGACAAATAAGAGGAGACACACGAAGTTTTTATAGTGGTTCGGCTGTAGATGTAGCCTATGTCCATTTTATAATCTTATTGTTATACTGACAGATTACAAGAATCAGTTATATGCAGACACACAATCTGTGTGTTAATTGAGATTACAAGAGGAGAATTTATGTGTAGAAAGGTGCAAAGTCCTTGTAATCGGTAATGGCAGAGGCTGTCTAGATGTAGGAGAAAGTCTCAGCCAAAAAGTTAGAGATAATCCCCTTAAAATTCCAGGTAGAGGTGTATTTATAGCTGTCGGAGAGCTTCTGGGAAGACCGGTTCGTGATGGGGTACGTGGCACCCGATCCAGAAAAGTAGGAGCAAGATGTGGCATGAGAACAGGTCAAAACAGTGTGTGTATCAGCAGGTGCAGGGGTCGGTTCGTGGTTATGGGATCGGATCGTGATATGGGCTCCACGAACCGAGGTCTGATCGTGAGCTGTATGGTGAAGCCGGTGTGTCATGAGCGGGTCGTGATCAGGAGGTGTACCACGAACGGGTCATGGTCTGAGGGTGCGCCATGATCCGAGGGGGGCGATCCGATGAAGGGCGAACCAAGGTTGCACCACGAGCGAGAGAGGATGCACGAGCCATACTCCAATCGTGTGACGCTTCGTCGCTTTATTCAGGAAATTGCCAGATTACACCCATTCACGGAAATGGGCGTAACTTTCAAACCATAAGTCCGATTGAGCCAAACCAAAGCTCAAACTGAAGCTAATTCAGAGATCCACAAGATTTATAGGTCTCAGCTTCGTAATTGTTGTTTTCGTGCCTAAAAAAGGTCGTCTAATAGGAGTTTCGGGCCTTTCTTTGTTCGTGATGCGACTTTGACCAAATCACTGCCTATCTTCTGATGTTGTTCTCCATATCCGTGCGCGATGCTATCCAGATATTCAATGTGACAACTTTTACCAAAAAGTGTGTCAACATGTTTTCCCCCCAGAACATATCTTGCTGGTTGAAGGAAGATGTGTTCTGGATAATCTGAGAAATCCAAACCCGGGATGCGACAATCACGGCGGATCGTATTAAGGCCAGAAAACCGACGATGACACGGGATCGTATTAAGGCAGGAGAAATCCAAGAAGACTAGGAGTTTGTACCTGCAAGAAGATAAAACAAATAAAGCAAGAATATTTCCTAGATGGCCTTATCGGAGTAAACCATCCGAGGAGATGTTAAAGGGGTTCCAAGACGGCCTTACCGGAGTAAGACGACCAAGGAAATGCCATGAAAGTTCCAAGACGGCCTTACCGGAGTAAGAAGACCAAGGAAAAGCAAATGAGAATTTGTTTATACTGGACGGATCCAGTTGGGAGCCGGAGCTCATGTTTTTATTGGAAGGATCCAGCTGGGAGCCGGAGCTCAATGTTTATAGTGAACGGATCCAGTTAGGAGCCAGAGCTCAAGAGTGATCATTATTGATTCATGAAAGCTAAGCGGCAGTTATTCTAACCCCGAACACGACTGGAGACCACACATCGGTTCCGTGCGTGTGGGACGATGTTGCCGCGCTTATTACATGCGTTGAAAACAAAGAGGGGCGAGAAGTCGCCTAAAAACCTAAAAACATGAACAACGAACTGGAGTCCGGCAAACGGAAGGGATCCGCTGAGTGGGATCAGTTGATAATAATCACTTGATTGCTCGATCCAGGATCATTCCCTCTCCGGGGGGTTGGTGGTGGCAACGCAGGGGCAGATGCAGGCGTTGTTGGTTGAATGATGTACTCGGGTAGTTCTCCTCACCTGACCCGATCCACGATAAGTTCTCGCAAATGTCTGCAGTCATCAATATTATGACCATCCATGTCATGAAATATGCTGTGTCTGCCAGAATTGCGTTGTGCTAGTGTTGGTTCCCTCTTGGGAGGCCTTGGATATGAGGCAGCACCCCCTGTATCTACGTAGGTATTGCTCAGGGTGTCATTCACTTTAGTGTATTTGTCGTATCTAGACCCTCTCCGGGCTGGAGCATTACGATCATTCTTTGCATTGGCTGCTCCTTTGCCTTTTCCAGAATCAGATGGTTCTCCAACTTTGAGCATGTTGACTTCGAGGGTTTTCTTCTCGGAAGTTGCATCTTCTTCCCACAGAAATCTGTTTGCTTCAAGGCAGAATTCGCCGAGATTTCGTGGTGGATCTCGGTACAAGGATTTTTTAAACTCCCAGTTATCTAGAACGCCGGATACTGCTGCCATCAGTACCATCGATGGTTCAGGGTGATCAACTGATGCTGCTGCAATGTTGAATCTTTCCAAGAATAAGCGTAGAGTTTCTCTGGGCTTATGCTTGATTGTGGTGAGGGACATGACATTCTTGGGTCGTGCGATGTGGACCCGAAATTATTCAAGGAAGCATGCGACCAACATGTTCCAACTGTTGATCGATTCCGTTTCTAGCTGTCAAATCTATATGGCTGCTATATCAGTCAGAAAGAGGGGAAAACACTTAGCCATGACGTTTTCCGATGTCGATTGAACTTCCATATGCCGTTTGTAGCGCATCAGGTGCACGGTAGGATCCATCCTACCGTTGTATGGCTCTAGTTGTGGGAGTTTGAAATCCGGGGGATTGCGGGAATTCTTGATTTCTTGTGTGAACGGGTTGTGATTAACGTCATCCACATCGTTTTGATAAGTGCGGCCTCTTGAGAGGCGTTGAATCAGATTTGCGAGTCGATCGCCTTCAAAAAGTTGCTGTAAATTGCCAAGATCAGAGATGGTGCCCCCAACGTTGAATGCAAGAGTGGATGGAAGCTGTTGGTGAGCTGCCGAGAGCGGATCGTGGGGGCTGGTTTGTAGAGCATGGGGCTCGCGGTTCGCAGCTCGCGGGTCGAGGTGGAGTGTATCGTGGTGGCCAGTTCGTGGTCCATGAGGTGCGATCCGATCGGGTCCTGGAAGTAGGTCACAAAGCAGTTGATGTTGAGCAGGCGGGAGCAAGTTGCTGGGATCGGCTCACGAGCCTGGTGGTGCGCTACGATCAGGGTCGCGGTTCAGAGGTGTATCAGGAGATGTGATGCTGTTGAGGAGCAGGAGCTTGCAATCCGGTGTTCATCTGATCTGGAGCTAAAGTAGATAGTAGTGTATTTTCAATAGGGAGGGGTTGCCCCTGAGTCCAAGTGATGCATGAGCCGCCTCTGGGTTTTCATTTCCAATGACTTGATCATTGCTCGGCCTTCCATCCATCTGAGCGAAGAATTGGTTGATCATTTCCTGTTGCTTTCTGAGGAGATCATCTTTCTTTGCCATTTGATCCCTCAATTCAGCGAGAATGTCTTTCGTCTCGTCTCTGGTCAAGTAAGCAAAAGGATCTCCTTGAGAGGAAGCTTCCTGGCTTGCCCCGTTCCTTGTGTCTTCAGCGTCAACATCATCGGCATGAGCAGAAGTTCCAGTCTTCTTCCTCTTGTTTTCCGTTTGTCCAATAGCCAAAAATTCCAAGCAGAAGTTGAAGTTGTCGTGTGCCCCCCACCTGGCGCGCCAAAATGTTAGACCAAAATCTGGGCCTAACACGCAAATGCAAATCAAAGAATGCAGAAAATGATAAATAAGAGGAGACACACGAAGTTTTTAAAGTGGTTCGGCTGTAGATGTAGCCTACGTCCACTTTATAATCTTATTGTTATACTGGTAGATTACAAGAATCAGTTATATGCAGACACACAATCTGTGTGTTAATTGAGATTACAAGAGGAGAATTTATGTGTAGAAAGGTGAAAAGTCCTTGTAATCAGTAATGGCAGAGGCTTTCTAGATGTAGGAGAAAGTCTCAGCCAAAAAGTCAGAGAGAACCCCCTTAAAAATCCATGTAGAGGTGTATTTATAGCTGTAAGAGAGCTTCTGGGAAGATCAGTTCGTGATGGGGTACGTGGCACCCAATCCGGAAAAGTAGCAGGAAGATATGGCATGAGAACAGGTCAAAACAGTGTGTGTATCAGCAGGTGCAGGGGTCGGTTCGTGGTCATGGGATCGGATCGTGATATGGGCTCCACGAACCGAGGTCTGATCGTGAGCTGTATGGTGAAGCTGGTGTGTCACGAGTGGATCGTGATCAGGAGGTGTACCACGAACGGGTCATGGTCTGAGGGTGCGCCACGATCCGAGGGGAGCGATCCGATGAAGGCAAACCGAGGGTGCACCACGAGCCAGAGAGGATGCACGAGCCATACTCCGATCGTGTGACGCTTCGTCGCTTTATCCAGGAAATTGCCAGATTACACCCATTCATGGAAACCGGCGTAACTTTCAAACCGTAAGTCCGATTGAGCCAAACCAAAGCTCAAACTGAAGCTAATTCAGAGATCCACAAGAGTTACAGAGCTTAGCTTAGTAATAGCTGTTTTTGGGCCCAAAAAAGGTCGTCTGATAGGAGTTTCAGGCCTTTCTTTGTTCGTCATGCGACTTTGACCAAATCGCTGCTTATCTTCTGACGTTGTTCTCCATATCCGAGCGCGATGCTATCCAGATATTCAGTGTGACAGCTTTTACCAAAAGTGTGCCAACAGATGACAACATCCTTATTACAATATTTATTAATTATAAATAGCATTGAGTTGTTTTCAGTCAATTTTTATAAGTTTACATACAACGAAATGGCCGCTGCCCCTGAAACTGGAAACACACATGTTTAAACCGTCTTCCTTCTTCTATCTCCGCCCACCTCGCCATGACCCGCTACCGCTGCGCCACATCCCCGCCTTCAAAACCTCTCAGCCCTTCCTCCTGCACCCGGTTTGGATGAGTGTTCAACTCCGCTCCTTCCTTTTCCAGATCTGATTTTGGAGCGTCTGAGGATAGCGCTCGGCTTGAGGCAATACTCTATGTAGCTTCGCAACTCGCTGGGGCTGCTTGTCTGATGTCATAGGTAAACGGTTAAAGTTTCCTTTGTATCCCATTATAGCTGCTGGTGGTGAATCTTGTTGAAATGACATTTCATCGCCAATGACTGTTTTTGATGCAAACATGAGTGATGATGAACCTGTTGTGGATGATATGCAAAGAATTGAGGTTGTTTCGAATGATGACAATTGATATAATATTTTATCTGCTAGTAAATCTCAGTGCGCACAAACTGTTTGCCAAAATGTCGCAGCAAACAGTAAACGTACCTGCAACCCCCCAACTGATATCCCGAACACCACAATCCCGACCTTTCTTCCACGTTGGGCATCCTTATTTGATAAGCTTCCCAATGCAACAGAATTTTCAAACTGAGGTAATTAATGGTCGTGTTGTTATGCCGTTAGAAGTACATCAAGTTGAAAGAATACTGTTCAGACCATCTTGTAGGTTTCTTTCTTGGTTCTGCACCATCATATCTTATGGTGCATGAGCAGTGCAATAAGTATTGGAGACTCAAAGGTAGACTACACGTGCAATATTTTAATTCTATGTTCTATATGAAGTTCATGAATCCCGATGAGAAATTGAATATTCTCGAGAAGGATCCCCTTATAATTGAGGGCCAACCGTTCAACATTACCACTTGGAGTGTAACAGTTGGTAGAGACAAGGAACAAGTCCTATCCATCCCTGTTCGGGCTATGTTCACAAATGTGCCATCAGTTTTGCATCCTCTAATTGGTTTGGATTGGCTTGCTAGCCTGGTTGGTAAACTGAGATGTTTTGATTCGAATACAGTTGCTAGGAAGAGTCTTACCTATGCTAGAGCGCTTATAGAAATCTCTTCATTGAAGACTTTACCGCAGAAACTACATGTGATGCTTGTGGATGGATATGAGGTTGATGTAAATGTTAGTTATAGCTGGAGTCCAGATATTTGCACCAAATGCCAATCCTTTGGTCACATTTCTAATGTGTTTTCTTACTCTACGCTTTCAGAAAAGACACCACTTTGTAAGCCTAACCTTCAATGGGTTCCTAAGCCTCGACCCCTGCCCTCCCCCTTGGTTGCATATGTGCCTCCTGATGATGCTAACCAGAGCACTCCGCATGATGAAGATAATCTAGATGGTGAAATCTTTACTTGGAATGCTACGGAAGGAGCAATGATACATGATAACACCCGAATGAGATATAATCTGAAACTGAAAAAAAAAATTATTTATATGTTGGCGAAGAAGGTGAAACAAGAAGGTTATTCTATCAAACAGAGAATGTTGGGCTCGTATTGGCTAAGGAAGGAGAGGATGGTACTAATAATGTGCAACTGCTTAATGATACATCATGGAACCATAGATACCTTTATTCGGAGTTGTCGCCTCACTTAGTTGTCGCCCTAGCATGGCATTTTGCTGAGGTTGTCCAGGGAATACCTCCAGGTGGTGCTAATGGGGAGTAACTTCCCTGTTAGCTTTTAGTAGACTTGGCATATAAGTCAAGCTCCTGTACCTACTTTTATTTGCAGTCTAGTGACATTGCTAGCTCTAGTTCTATAAGCCCGTAAGGGATTATGGTGGATGGTAAAAAATCAGTGTAGCTGATTGTCAACTAACAATCACCTGTACTGTCCCAATTTTTATTATTAGTTATAATAAAAGGTGTTTGCGGTCACCTTAAAAACTGGTCGGCTTTGCCAAAAAAATGGTTATAAAATATGTACTAAAATCTATATCTAGAATATATATATATATATATATGCAGGATTTGTATTCAGGACTTAAATACTGAAGACTATACAGTTTTAGAGTTCCAAAAGATTCAGAATTCAAGAGAGATTTAAGACTCATGTGTTATCAAGTTATCGAGAGTTCAAGATTTCAAGAGCTCAAGACAAATATAGTAATAGAGTCTAGTTTATATGTAAGACTCTGAACAACACTCCAGGTTCAAATTTTGATTTTAAAATTTTAAATTTTAAATTCTGATTTAAAATTATCTCATCTTACTTATGATTTCAAACATATAAGTTTAAAAGTTTAATATATATAAGTTTATATAGTTATATAGTTTTAAACCTTATAAATTTATATATATGTTTATATAATATATTACTATGATTTCATATGGTTTTACACTTTTGAATATTCATTTATATCATTAAGTTTTAATTCAAGAATTTTTAAAATTATATATATATATATATATATTTAAACACTTGAAAAATAGTTTTAAAAATAAAAAATTCATACATGTGTCGACATACATAGATAACTATGTCGACATACAATTGTCAGAAATTCATTTTTCAAAGGAAGTATCTTTTCACCATTTGTAATGTTTCTGAACGTTGCAACCATTCAAATGTTATAAATAGGGGCTGATTTCGAATTTTTTTCATAGTTCTTCTTCTCCATCTTCACTCCTCTTCATTCCACCATTAATATTTCATATTTTATTGATTTCTACAATTCTACTTTGCCGATTTCTACTCAAATTATATAAAAACTTAATCTTTTCTCAATCTCTATCTACTAT
Organism: Allium sativum; assembly: GCA_030737875.1. Taxonomy (NCBI): domain Eukaryota; kingdom Viridiplantae; phylum Streptophyta; class Magnoliopsida; order Asparagales; family Amaryllidaceae; genus Allium; species Allium sativum. The sequence goes on along the minus strand of CM060909.1, from coordinate 667,571,949 downwards.
TCTCAGATTTGAAGTGTTATTGAAGAGTTATAGGGCTGTTATAATCATTTGGGAGGTGTTTGGGAAAGGGTGTGTTCCGTTTAGCACTTAAATCAAGGAAAGGGAGCTTTGTTAACCTTGTAGCCATATAATCAAGAGTGTTTTGAGCGGTGTTAACTTTGTAGCCATAAAATCAAGGGATTGTACTTAGATATTGATAATAATAAAACTCTGCTCAATCCAACGTTGCGTGGGACTGGACGTAGGAGTATCTAAACCAGTATAAAATCTGTTGTGTTCTTTCCATTTCTGCATTATATATATATATATATATATATATATATCTGTTTCTGTGTTTGTGTTTGATTCTGCGTTTGTAATCATCTTTGTTGTGTGCATTTCATATAGTAGATCATTTAAGTTTAAGATTTTCTTAAATTCCTTATAAACACTATTCACCCCCTTCTAGTGTTAGTCTTGCCTTATTATCCGCATACCGCAATCCCTAACAGTTTTATCTTAAATATATTCATATGGAGGAAACCTGATCTGTGTCATACGGTGGGGTCCCATGATTTACCCTATTTTAAAGTAAGTTTTAGTAACTGTTTTAGCTCTCATACCAGTCCCATGATTAACCTGGAGTTTATTGTTTTCACTTAAACTCCGGGTGCCCATATTTTCCACACGGGAAGCTAGTAGTTTTGGTTTTGCAGATATTTATTTAACATGGTCCTGGTTTACACATGGCTGGAGTTATACTCTGGAAAGCTCTGTATCCGTTTATTCTCTTCAGCTGTGTTAATTGATGTTTTTCCGCTGCGTTTTTTATATTTATATATAAGATTCCCACTGTTATGTAATTTATTTTGTTCTCTGATACTTGCAATTTTCGTTGTATATTTATTTTCTGTACTCTAATATTCTTGCACTCTGATGTAAATTGTTGTAATAATAATGAAAAATTTCATTATTTTGTGTTTCGATGCATTGTGTTCTCAAACAATCCGCATTCTTGTTCGGTTTAGGTCAGGCGGGGATTTCGCGTTGTGTCATTAATTACTAAAAAAAATATTCCCCTTTATTTAGCAAAACCAATAACTGAAATATAACTAGTCGAAAACTAATTACAAAAGCATCTACAACGTTTGCTTTCCCAAATTTTGTCAATGTAAATTTAACTTTTAGAGAATTACAATAGTACAACCATACATGGTAGGTACAGTATTCTAGAACAGGAAATGAGTAAGAGGAAAAACATATCGGATTTTTTCGACTGTAGGATATGGCCTTATTATTTTTGTTAGGTAGAATCGGGCATTTTATTTTGGTCTCAAGGAAAAAATTCCTCAAATTTCTTATCGATCATTCCTATATTTTCCGATCCTCTCTTTAAAGCGATTTTAATTTTAAATTAAAATTAGGTTTCTTCTTTGTTCTAAGTTATCGATTCCATGCTTTGGTGATTTTTTAGAAAATCTATCCCAGGTAATATTTTCATCATTTTTATTTTTCTTTTGTACATATTGATTACAATTTCCTTCTACTTTTTTAGGTTATTTGCTGACATGGATGATTTGTGATCGCATAGAACTATTATTCCTCTTTCCAGGTATGTGATTTTTTGTGATTTTATTTTATTTTTTGTGCACTTCTTATTATTTCCAAATGGAGTTTTCCATTGTTATGATATATATGTCTATAACTTTTTTTATTAAGAACTACTTGTTGTTTCCTGTAGCATTATTTTGTTTACTCATAAATAACTTCATTTTTTTTTGCAATGGTACTAGCAGTGTTGAACCAAACAGCTTGCTTGTTATTTTTGATTATAATGAGGATTCATATTTTCCTCGTCTTACTATGGATTCTTCTATATTTGAAGTTGAGACCGAGATTTATGAATTTTGGTCACAATTAAATCCTTTTTTCATTGAGATACCTTATTCTCTTGAGAATAAAATTATAACTGTTGGCACTGATCAAGTTTGCTTAGTATTGTGTGCTCTCAATTATATAAGAAGAGTCAATATTTAAACTTTATGGTCAAGTCAACTATTTGTGCTTTGGAGTTTGACATTGGTGGTAGTTCTTTACATGAAGCTAGCATTCGTTGTACTTCAATTAGTAATAGTTCTGCTACTAGCAGTGATAACTATGCTGATTCTTCCTACTATTCGAAAGACTTGCTAAAAAGTGGTTCTAAAATAAAGTCTTCTGAATTTTCTTTGTTTCTGATTTAATGGAGATGAGGATTTTAGGGAATTCTTAATGGCTCATCAAATTAAAAATGGAAACGGTCTGATTTATACTAGAAATGCTTTTGAAAGGATTTTAGCTGTTTGTGCAAAAAATATGGTTGCGATTTTTTTTATTAATGCTTCTTTGGATCCTGGACAACTTTCTCATTTTTTATTAGGACTTATAAGTTTGATCATTCAGGTGGAGCTGGCGCTAGGAATGTTAACGAAATGCATATTTCATGTATACTTGTAAATAGGAAAATAGCGTGAAGGACAAACTTAACAAAAAAATTATCCATAAGGACAAAAGCAAAATATTTATCCATAAGGACAAACTTTACTGTAAAGTATGAGATTATAGTGGGCCCATGAATTTTTTTCCTTTACACTAAAAGTGTCCTTATGGATAAATTTTGTGCCTCTTGTTCTTATGGATAAGTTATTTGTTAAGTTTGTCCTTATGCCTAAAAATCCCATTTATAAAATCATTGATTATTGACAAATTCGAAATGCTCCCATTAAGAAGCCAAAAGATATTATGAAAGAATTTAGAAGAGAGTACAACTTTAATCTTACGTAGTATTTTTCTTATAGTGGAAAACAATTGGGTTTGAAAGAAATATATGGAGATGAAACTATATCCTATAATGATTTAAAGTGGTATTTGGAGGCTTTGTAAAAATATGATCCTGTTAATTATGCAGCTATGAAAGTTAATTCTTCAACCAATCAACATGAAACGATTTGTATTGGTTTTAATGCATGTTTATTTGGATTCAAGTTCTGTTGACCATTGATTTTTTTTTAGATGTAGCTTTTTTGAAAAGATGGCCTGGTGTTTTGCCAACTGCTACAGGCAAAAATGGTAATCAAGGTATGACTATCATTTTTATTATGTTTTAAAATTTTCTTTGTCCTCAGTAATATAAATTCAAATGATATGTTTATGTATTATTTTTGTATTTATGATTCCATTTGTATTTTTTTGTTTTTTAATGTGTTTGATTGCATGTTGCTTATGTGCTTATTACATTAAATAGATACATGCGTATATTATTGTTGACATTATCGTTTTTAGTTGTAGAAGCAAAATGCTACTTGAGTACATCATTTTGAATAGTAGTACATAATGTTATCATAATAGTAACAATAATAATATAATTATTTATTCAACATAATTTATGTATATTATGAAATGTTTTTGCTAACTTTGTTTTTTATAGGTTTTTTCCAATTGCAATGGGCACAGTTTCGCATGAGAATGAAGCTAGTTAGTCTTGTTTTTTTATCTCATTTAAAAGATATGCTTAATCAAAATCATCCTTTAGTTTTTATGTCAGATCGCTAGTGGGATTTTATTTTAAGCATTAAGAAAATATATCCTTCTTCTTGTATTAGTTATTGTTTACTTCAAATGGAGAAAAATATTGGTACTGTCACTACGCCATAAACGACCTTCTGCAACACAAAAATATGTTGGGTCAAGTACAAAAAATGTTGAGATAGGTCTTTGGCAACACTTTTGTTGTGATGCAATTTTCACCGTTGCTACAGACCTCAAAGGAAATATATTCACTATCTAAGGCAACATAACAAATATTATTGCAATAGAACCTTATTTGCATCTATAGCAACATCTATAAGTGTATGTAGCAACATTCCAAAAATGATGCTGCAGATATTTATAATACTTTTTATTTAAAAAATATAATATAACAAAAAGGAGAATTAAATGCTACTACACAGAATTACATATTCAAACAATATTTTTATTCAAATAAATGTTTTATTTCAACATTTGAAATAGTACATATTTCTAACTCCACTATTTACAATTCAATGTTAATAACATAGTCAATCGCATATACAGATATTCTTCACTACAACACTCAGTTTACTCATTACATATGTAGTTCCAATTTATACTGACACTGACAAATATATGCCGAGACGAAGATGAGCCGAGTATCAAACTAAAGGTGAGCCGAGTTGCGGGTTCGGTAACCATAATCCCGATTTCTTAAGACGCTGAGAAACAAGCTCTAAAGCAGGTTCCAAAACATCAAGCAAATTCCCAAAATATCCAAGCAATGAAGCACCAAAAGACTTCAAACAAAACGGCTGCAACATGTAAATATCCTGATCTAAAAGCACTGAAATCAAACCTCATTTACACAGGAGAATAAGCATAACCCAGCATCATAACATTTACCACAAAGCATGATTAATAAATTATTACAACTTTCATAATAGCTTGTATAATTCAAATGTGCTGAAACAAGTGAATAATGGAATGTGGAAGAGGGTTTTAAATGACATCACCGTGTTTGTAAAAAAAAAAAGGGGATAAAGTTAAATAAAAACACATTACTGAACAATACCTACACGTGCCGCCCATCCTTCAACTATAAGCACTGAAAATTCCAGTTTACCTATGAAACTGTATAAACAAACATTTATTTATTAGTTAGTCGCTCAACGAGTAGATGACGAGGATTAAAAATAACTCTAGCAACCTTCTTTTCTCTATCTATTGTGGAGGCATAACATGTCCAACGATTTTTGTTTGCGTGTGGTAGTGTGGAATGAAGGATTCATCTCAGTAATAGTTAATTAACACGCCATGCAATCACGCTATATGGTCAGTGCATGTTATGTTATTCTTCTCTTCCCCAATATAAGTTTCCATTTAGCATGAAATAACCAACATATCTATGGACAACAAAAATGGAAAAATACTGATGAAAATAGGCTTAGCAATACACTCAATTCTGGAATATGAACAACTGAATAACATTATAAAGAAATATTTAGAAAGGGATAATAATAACAGTGAGATGAGGATATGTTACGGTTTTAGCTTACTCACCTGGACTAGTAAGTTATAACTACAAGAAGTTCTGCAAATATAATAGAAGTTTATACAAACCATCCTTTTGTAGAGAAGGAAGGCAACTTAAAAGCAATTCTCATGAAAACTAATTCAATGATCAAAATGAGATGCACACCTATTAGATCATACTTTACTCATGATGGCTTCAAATCTGAGTAGATCAAGATTCGATTGATTCACCACAATTTCATTGCTAAACCATTTATCAACAGACTCACCATAATTTATCAGTAGACTCACCACAATCTCATGAAAACTAATTCAAAGATCTTATCACCAAGGATAAGATTTCTCAGTGGCGTGATAATATCAAGTTTGTCCGTGCAATCTATCTTGAATAGAATATAAAGATCATCCATCTCTGCAATGCTCATATTCGATGTACATCTGCAGAAAGTTTCAACCAAAACTTCTAGTTCAAAGTAATTTTTATAACCTACATATTCTACGCGACCGTATATTTCAAGACAATCAACAGAGAATTAAAGTAATAACAAATGTATTCGACATCACAATTACAATCATGATTCAACATATTTGGGGAGAATAGAATGTTTGGTTATTAATTGGGGGTTAATATGCCTAACACAACTTATCCTTGTTACTTAGGACATAAAAAAATTATTCAGGAAAATAAGAACTAAGGAGGATGAATATACGCATCTTTATTGAATTTGGAATTCAAGTTGCTATTGTGTAAGTTTCTTCTCCCTCCTTGGAAGAGATTTTACCAGATCTATTATGCTGACTAGATGCAACGCGAAATGATTCATCTTCTGTGGCCTATTGAATCAGCTTTGATAGTGAACAATTGGGAATGCGATTTTTGGTTGCCATTCAAGCTTGCGACAATTTATTTGGAGAAGGTGAGATGGGATAATCACATGGAAGAAGAGGACTTTTATGTGATTTTATTTGAGTTCAAAGTCGCGATTTGGGACGGCGATTTGGGATGGAGAGGAAAACCCTAAGCGGCCATTGAAAAGGAGCCGAAGTTCACATAACAAATAATAAAAAGAGGGCCGGACAATTTTTTTTATGTGAGTTAAGTATCTTATTTAAATTGAGTGGAGTTTGGATTGATGAGGTGTCACATTCTCCAACGTACAATTAGATTGACGTGGATCGCCACGTAGGATATGAAAAGGTCTGTTATAGTAACATAGTATAAAAATGTTGCGTCGTGTTACACTTGTTTAACTAGAGCAACACATTTTATGGCTAAGATAATACCAAAAATACAACGTTGTAGTAGGACCAAAAAATTATAACTATCGTGGCATTTTAGCTGGCAACACCTTGTAATTTCGTTGCAATAGGCCATCTATTACGTAGTATGCTGTTAAGTCAAGTAAAGGTGATTCATCAATTGTTGAGTTGTTTAGACTTTATGCAAAAGCTTCTACTATTCTTTATTTTGATCGATATGTTGAAAAGTTTAAGGAAATTGGCGGTATCGTTAGAGATAATTTTTAAAGAGATAAACCTCTTGATCATTAGGCGAATTTGTTTTTTTAAAGGCAAATTTTATGGTGAGTATTCTTCTAATATTGCTGAAAGTTTTAACTCGTGGACAAGACAACATTATGTCAATTACTATTTGTTCCGATGTTATTCGAGTTAAAATAATGGAGCAGATGGGTAGAAGAAGAGATGAAAGTCAATTATGGAACATAGTTCTTTATCCTACTATAGAGGTATGTTTATCAAAATTAGTTAATGACAGTTTTGGTTGGGATGTATTCAAGTCTTCCAAGTTTGTTTTTGAAGTGAAATCTCTAAAGTCTCAAGTTGTTGATCTTCAAGATCATACATGTAGTTGTAATCAATGGAGAGTTACCGGGTTTCTGTGTGCTCATGTCATCAAATGTATTAAGTCAAGGTTATCCGTTTGCGATTATGTGGAGCATTACTATACTTCTGATGCTTTTCAATCTTTATATGTTGAAGCTATTAATTCAATTTCCATTTTTTGTAAGCCAGATGGTGCTGAATATGATGTTGTTATTAGGCCTTCTAAAGAAGTTTGTGGAGCAGGAAGAGCCTCTAGCAAGAGACGTGGTCGCTATGGCTATTCTCAAAATAAAAGAAATAAATTTGGCTAATGTAATTCAATAGGCCACAACAAAAGAAATTATCAGGCTTCTTCTATACCTTGAAGTATAATACTGTGTTTTTTCACACTGACCAATTTTTATACTATAATGATACTCATAATTAGCATTTTTACATTTGTTATGCAATTCAAATATGTAAACTGTTTGACTATTATAATAATGTTGTCTCAGTGAATGATTTATGTCTGATTTGATTTTGGGCTCATGTATGTTTAGTGGATATATTTTTGTTTCTCACTTAATAATGTTATCGGGAAATTATGTTGTTTAGTTTCTGTATGTTGTATATAATACTATTTGTTTAATAGTAAAATGACAATATCGATTTTTGTATTATGTTTGTATTGCTATAATATTGTACAATGGTTATAATAAAGTATGTTTATATTGTTATCTGCGTTATCTTTGGTTATAATATTGTACATCACTTTCAGCTGATTATAATAGTGTATGATGGTTATTATGTTTAGCATGCATCATGACATTTTACTCATTGACATTATTATTTAAACAGACAATTTATGCTATTCGTGCATAGCATTGTGCTTTTGAGAATTTATTTTTTATAATGATTAAAGCTATTATAACCGCGCTTGTACTAATTTAAGTTTATTTTTCGTCAACAGTAAAAATAGAACAAAATTTTAAATTTTGATATTTTCATATATCATTTTGGTATTATGTAGTGTTAGAGAACTTCTGATACAATTTCATATTATATTGATATCAAAAGACGTAATAAACCAGCAATTTATAATTTTAGGAGTATCGTACTGCAAGCAAAACAACAATATTACAATTTGATGATGAAATGAATAATACCAAACCTTTAAGAGCGGGCATGGTTGTTGTTTCTTGAAACTTTTATTCGAGATTCGCTTTTCCTCCCCTTTTTTTTCAAATAGCTTTCATTCTTCTTTATCTGGATAAGTAGAAAATAATTTAATTATGATAGTTGAATGTAGCATGTTTAGTTTTTGTATATCAAGATGAATATATTACACTAATTTTCTTACCTCAGCAATAGCCTACCTATAGCTTGGATTTGACATCTTTGCAAATCTAGTTTGAGGCTTGTTTGGATCATAATGGGTCCATTTCAATGTGACGTTGTCCAATGTCAAAAGCATCCAATGGTTGAAATGTTGCAATGGAAATGTATGGTTTCGACATATTTATTCAGAACAATAGTTTGTATCATAGGACATACTAGATCCTCTTCACAATATCAAAATCTGGGATGATTTCATTTTGCATATTAAAAAAAATTAGCATATTTTTTTAAACCTTAAACTTAATTAAAAAAAAGTTGGAATTAACATCATTATAGTGCTAAATATATAGTTGTGCTCATACAGCTCTTGTTCTTGAACATACCAGTCAATTATCTAACAGATTAAAAAAAATTACCTACATTAGTAGCTTTATACAAAAATGATAAGTTTATATATCAATTTGAAATAAATTATCTATCTTTGTTTTCCTCTGTTCATTCAATATGAATATCAGTATAGTACGTATGTTGCTATTTTTTCAGATGTGGTAGTGGCTTTATATCAAAATGATAAGTTTATATATCATTTAAAATACACCTTTTTATTTTCATTTTTTCATATTAATCATATCCCAACTAACATGATAGCATGTATGGCGTTGTTTTTTCAGTACAATTATTCTTACTTTGTATAGCAGAGGTTTCATATTAACAGATAAGTTTATATATCATTTTGAACATGTGTATATTGTCAAATTTTCCAGCCTATCAAATAGGAATATAGGTTATAAGAAAAATAAAAATAAATATAACTGGCCATCTATGAACTGATTCAACGAAATAACTTCAAGCATAGATTTTACAATTGTAATCCCACTAATTCTATCATTATCTACTTGAAAGCTATAGTGCTGCATTTTGCATAAACAATAAACAAGTTCGTATACATTATTTTGATGAAATTGTAATGTACGTAAAAGTATTTATGATAATATAATCATTATTTTTCATTTTTATATTTTTCAAAAAATGAAAGAACTATGTTCCTCTTGGCTTCTTCAAGAAAATTTAAAAGTTTGCTTTTTACAATCTTTGCACTAGATTGATAACCTTCCCAACTTAGCGGTAAGCATTGATGTCTACTAGAGTGACTGTTTTATGCAAACGTGTACGATCACTATCAAAGCTTTCTTCTTTATTTCTTCTTTAATTTTTGTTAGTTCTTTCAATTCGCTGACATTTTCTTCATCGATAATATTTTCAGTTTGATCTTCCTTTTTCTTTATTAGACCAATTTTTTCATTGATTTCTTCATTTTTATTTTTCCCTTCATCAATTCTTCCCTCGGTTTCTAATTTCTTTTGAGCTGCTCTTGTTTTTACTCTATTAACCATTGAGCTTGTGGTTGTTTTCTGTAACACCCCGTATTTTCTATGAACGTATAAGTAACAAATCAGAGAATAATTAAATTTTAAAATAAGAATCAAGGGAAACGGGTTGTGCCATTGCGTTCGTCTCGAAATTCTTCTTGGAAACGAGTCCGAGTTTTCGAGAAATGGAGTCCGTATGAGGGAGATATGGCCCTCCGAAGTTTCAGAGAATCTCAGAATCGAAAACAGCTCGAAATTCGAATTCAAACCCAGAAGCGGGCTGGGCAGGAAATTTCCCGCCCAAGACCCAGGTCGACTGGGTGGTCGACTGGGTAGTCGACCTCCCCAGACCAGGTCGACTGGGTAGTCGACCTCCCCTAGACCAGGTCGACCATAGTGTCGACCTGGGGGTCGACCTGCTCCCGAAACCCAGTTTTTTTAAACTGGTTCATTCTGATATATCCGGTCTCGTTTCTGTCTAGATTCGTCCGGCTAATCCTATATAAATAGCCCCCTAGCCTCATTTTGTCCACACCATTTCATTCTGTCTATATTCTGCCTCTGTTCTAATTAAAAATAAAGATGGCGTCGCTACCCTGCTTGAATCAAAACTTGGACTGATGAATCTTCTTCCAACTTGAATAGAATTAAAAGCAAAATCAGATCTCAAATCAAAGTCTACAACAACAATTAAAGAGGAGTAATTCAACATTTCTGCGTCAACATTGGTTTATTTCCTTTCTTAAACCACGAAAGGCAAGTACAGTTATTTTCCGCTATGAACGTTAATTATGATTGTGACATGAATTGTAAATCTGAATTTGAGGTTATGTCTGTTCTGTTCTGTTTAGATCTATCTTATTCCGTATCTCTTTCTTCTTTCCGTTCTATAGCTAGGCTACCACAAGCCTGAGCCAAATCTCATAAGAGATTAACGCATGAACTCTAAAATGTTTGGGACAAATAATGAATGATGCATAATAATTGGACAGGACTGATTCGAGGACATGACATAAAATCTGAGGCATATAATTTGACATGTGGCATATTTAACATATGACTTGAGATTGAGGCATAAAATATATTGGACTTATGACTTGGGATTCAGGGCGTAGATTTCACCATAAACATGAAACTAATTTAGATACATAGTACATGTTGTAATCTAGATCTGTACTTAATTTAAGAAATAAACATATATTAGATCTAGATGTGTTCATACTAGGTATGATAATCTGTGATTAGGGAGAAGGGGAAATTATAGGACAACTTGAAACTTGGGGGCATAATGCATGTTTTAAATCAAGGTCTGAAGTTAGAGTTTAAAGATAATTTACAACATGTTATGCATAAAGGGTAATGCATGTTGAGGACATACTACATGTTATAGTTTAAAAATCTAGAATTTTTGGACATATTCTTTTTTTATGTAAAAATTCATGACTTGAAAAAGGGATATGTGACTTAGGCGTAAAGACCTATACAAAAATACGATAACTATTAATGTGAATGCGCCTAAATAAGGGTTTTTGGATATCTGACATCATAGGCTATAATTTGGCATAATTCATATTGTTTATCATGGTTTATGTAGAATATTCTATACTGTGTAATGTTTAACTAAAAATTAGGAGCATATGTGGTATTATGAATTATGACCATGATTTGGCAAGTGAGTTTAGGCTAAATTTATGATTAGGCAAGATATGATATATATATATATATATATATATAATCTGCTAAATCTGTCATCTGTTATATTGCCTAATCTGCTAGTTCTGTTATATTGCCTAAACTGCTAATTATATTGAATTGCCTAATCTACTAATTATGTTAAATTGCCTTATCCGCTAAATCTTCAAAATAGCCTAATCTGCAAGATCTGCTATCTGTTTAATCTGTTGAATGACGTAATCTGTTGGAACTGAAATGCTGAAAATTTGAAGTATAGACTCGACTTAAAATTGAGCAAAACTTGTTAATAGAACCTCGAATAATCTGTTGTAAGTTGTACAGAAGTTTAATCTGTTAAATAAACAGAATTAGCCTGATATCTGAAAAATCTGTATTGGAATGAATTGGCTATGACACAAGGTTAGACGCTGTTTGCGGTAGAAGCCTGCCCGAAACCAACCGACTTAACCAGCGACCGCAAACTGTCAGTCTAATGTGAGAGGTCGTAGGCATAACTAAAAATATGCTTAGACACGAGGTTAGGTCTGGCTTGTGGTAGAAGTCTACCCAGAACCACCCGGCATATCCAGCGGCCACAAGCTACCGACCTAATGTGAGAGGTCTGTGCATTAATATTAATGCAAATCTGGGATAAATATGATGTCTAAAACGTGTTGGGTGGATAGGGTTAAACCAATTGGGGTGATGAATTAAACAAACCCGTTTCGTGAATCTGTAGGCCCAATTACAAAGTTAGACAAATCTGTAAATCTGTTAAATCAGTATATCTGATCCATTGGTCTGAAAACTTGTCTGATCTGTGAACTAGTCGATCTGAACTCTGTATGTCTGAACTTGTAAACAAGTTAATCTGAAATCTGTTAGTCTGGGGACACAAGGTTAGGAGGGAAATTACTTGTGTCATATGTTGTTTGGGACCCGTATTAGTCAGTAACCCTTTCTGGTATCAAAACTTTGACCCAACAGTAGGTAGGGTCCGTGCACGCTTACTGAACTAATTATAAGTGGTTCATTCTGATAATGGCGAGGGGTGTTGATGGTGCATTCCAACCAGGTCATGTGCGTGCATGGATCCCGGTCTGCCTCTGAGGATGTAAGACGCCGTGACATCTGTAAATAGGCTTGTGCCAATTGGTTGTCACTTTAGGGAGTGATACACCCTATTGTGGAGCCGACACAGGGTATTTATGTATTAGGGAGTCGATTGCTCGGGGTAGGGTTGTAGGTTACACTTAGTTCTGTCTGTTTCTGTTGGTACCGTCTGTTTCTGTTGGTACCGTCTGTTTCTGTTGGGTGGCAACACCTGTCTCCATGGTACCGTCTGTTCGGGTGGTAAAGGCCCATTTACTAGTGTACACCTAATTCTACGTTCTGTTTCCATAGGGATTAATCTATTTCTGTTTTTGTACCTTCTGTTCAGGTGGTAAAGGCCCATTATTAGCATTCTGTTTCTGTCTGTTTCTGTTCAGGTGGTAAAGGCCCATTATTGGCAACTCTATTTCTGTCTGTTTCTGTTCAGTGGTAAAGGCCCATTATTAGCAGCTCTGTTTCTGTTCGGGTGGTAAAGGCCCATTATTAGCAGCTCTGTTTCTGTTCGGGTGGTAAAGGCCCATTATTAGCATTCTGTTTCTGTCTGTTTCTGTTGGGGTGGTAAAGGCCCTTTCTAGTATTCTCTTCTGTGGAAATTATTTTGTTCCTGTTTCTGTTTCAGTTTAGACATTAGGGTGACACCTAATCCTGTTATACTAGTATTAGTGCAGAGAAATGAAAAGTAATATTATTCTATTTCTCTGTTTAACCTAAGTACATCTGCTGCTCCTGTTACTGTTATCTCTCATCCAGTTTTATTTGCATGCCATGATTATTATTATCTATTCATGTGCTGAAAGTCACTGGACTTGCCAGACTTTATGTCTGACCTTGCTTGTTTTCGCCCCTCTTTCTTCCGTTTCCCCCCAGGTTATCCAAGGAGGTGGGGTGTTACACTTGGTATCAGAGCTGAAGGTTACCAGATTGGGTAAAGATTTTGAAAACTATTTTCAAAAAGGTTTTAAAAAGGAAGTATTTTCAAAAGTAAAGCTTATTTTTGAAAAACATAATCCCCAAAAAGTCACATATCTATCTTTTCCGTTCTTCGTTTTAAATCTTTTTCTTCCATTCCAGCATATCTGGGAATCTTAACTTTCCAGAGGGCGTGCCAATACCTGGCTGGTTCAGGAGGTACTTAGAGGCTAGGGCCAACGATGCAGGCCCAGCAGATATTCCTCCTCTAGTTGCAGCGATTCCTCCTCCTACACCCCCTCCTCGTGCAATTGCTTTTTCAGAGATCTGTAAAGATTTTAGGGCCATGGGTGGAAAGGATTTCAAGGGAACTGAATCATTCGTAGAAGCGAGGAACTAACTCAAGGAAACTGAGGATCTGTTCGTTATCTTTGAGGTGGACGATAGGCAGAATGTGCAATTGGCGGTATGGTTTCTCAAGGACGAAGCTTCCTACTGGTGGGAAATCACTAACGCCGAGAGGACGGTTGAAACATGGATGGATTTCAGAACAAGGTTTGAGACAAAACTCCTCTCGCAAGCTGAACGAAGTCTAAACCTGGAAAAGTTCTTATCTCTTTAGCAAGGAAGTATGACGATCAGGGAATACGTCAATCAGTTCAACCAACTGGCTAGGTTCAGACTGGATTTATTCAACACTCATCATAAAAAGGCTCTCCGCTTTGTTAAAGGATTGAACGAGCCACTGCATAGCCTAGCCATGACCCATGTACCCATGGGAGCGACTTACGAGAGATTGGTGGATATGGCACTACTGCACGCGGAAGACAATGGCAAGAAAGAGGCAAAGAAGGAAGAACCACAGAACAAGAAAGCATGGCCCAAAAAGGAAACACAAAAGAAGGGTGAAAAGTCTGAAGATAAGAAGGAGAAAAATGCCTTACTTGTGGAAGCTCGACTCATCTGAACAACGATTGCAGAAAAAGAAAGGGCACTTGCTTAACCTGTGGTGAGATGGGACATTTCACTAGGGACTGTCCGAAGAAACGAGGGCAAGGGAAGGAACAACTTCTGGAAGGCAGGCGAACACTCTCGAGGCTAGTGGATAGGATAGAAATAGGAAAACTTTCTGTAGGAGGTTTAATTTCTTTATCTGATTTCTGAGTTAAAACTCTTTTCTGATTCTGGTATTTCGATTCTGTAATCGATACTCTGCACTTGAATAATGGTATTGTTTCTGATTCCGCTGTAGACTCAGACCCATAAGGGTTATGACTCATCTAAGCGTGGTAAGTTGGGTATCTGTTTTGAGCGTTAAGCTAACTATGACGCATACATTCTGGGTTTTTTTATCATGCTTAGTTTCCTAAGAATCACTTAGTAATCTGATCTGTACCGGTAATATGTAAATATCTGAATATTTCTGATAAGGTTGAGATTTCCAGTTTTGACATTGTCTAAAGAGGGTAATCCTCTGGGTGTCAATCCAATGTTGATTCCGGTCTTCGGGGTTGATACTTAGGGGAGTTTGTCTCTCAACTAAGGTTTAATGGAAACCAAGTTTTTTATTTTATCTACACTCGCTTCCATCATTCGACTGTATCCTATCGATCGAATCTTCGAACTTTAGGTAGAAACTAATGGATGTAAACATGTGTTTAAGACATATTATGTTTGATGGTTACAAGTGGATGCAAGTAGATGCTCGTGGATGCATATGCACACACTAGGCACTAGATCGACTCGAAAACACTCTCATACTGCATATGGATGTGTGAGCATTTTCAATTTCTGTGGATACAAAATGATTGACTTATCACATGGATGTTGCATATGAATGAATGGTTGTCACTCATATAAGAATGATATGTATCAAATAGGAAAATTGCAAACAAGTTGGACTCATGGCACTAACATAATTCGCATTAAGGGGGTCAACTGAATCAGTGGACCGCCTGATCTTTGCATTAGATAAGGAACATATACACACACTTCTGCATATGTTCATACAACATTAGAACTTTTCTAAGGACAATGGATGCTTGTGGATGATGGTTAAGTAGACGGATGACTGGATGGGAGGATACATTCTTCTTAACTTGAAGATTTCGGGGACCAAATCCTTTAAGGAGGGGAGAATGTAACACCCCGTATTTTCTGTGAACGTATAAGTAACAAATCAGAGAATAATTAAATTTTAAAATAAGAATCAAGGGAAATAGGTTGCGCCATTGCGTTCGTCTCGAAATTCTGCTTGGAAACGAGTCCGAGTTTTCGAGAAACGGAGTCCGTATGAGGGAGATATGGCCCTCTGAAGTTTCAGAGAATTTCAGAATCGAAAACAGCTCGAAATTCGAATTCAAACCCAGAAGCGGGCTGGGCAGGAAATTTCCCGCCCAGGACCCAGGTCGACTGGGTAGTCGACCTCCCCCAGACCAGGTCGACTGGGTAGTCGACCTCCCCCAGACCAGGTCGACCATAGTGTCGACCTGCTCTCGAAACCCAGTTTTTTTAACCTGGTTCATTCTGATGTATCCGGTCTCGTTTCTGTCTAGATTCGTCCACCTAATCCTATATAAACATCCCCTTAGCCTCATTCTCTCTATACCATTTCATTCTGTCTATATTCTGCCTCTGTTCTAATTAAAAATAAAGTTGGTGTCGCTACCCTGCTGGAATCAAAACTTGGACTGATGAATCTTCTTCCAACTTGAATAGAATTAAAAGCTAAATCAGATCTCAAATCAAAGTCTAGATCTACAACAAAATTAAAGAGGAGTAATTCAGCATTTCTGCGTCAACACTAGTTTATTTCCTTTCTTAAACCACGAAAGGCAAGTACAGTTATTTTCTACTATGAACGTTAATTATGATTGTGACATGAATTGTAAATCTGAATTTGAGGTTATGTCTGTTCTATTCTGTTTAGATCTATCTTATTTTGTATCTCTTTCTTCTTTCTGTTCTATAGCCAGGCTACCACGAGCCTGAGCCAAATCTCATAAGAGATTAACGCATGAACGCTAAAATGTTTGGGACAAATAATGAATGATGCATAATTGGACAGGACTGATTCGAGGACATGACATAAAATCTGAGGCATATAATTTTACATGTGGCATATTTAACATTTGACTTGAGATTGAGGCATAAAATATATTGGACTTATGACTTGGGATTCGGGGCATAGATTTAACCGTAAACATGAAACTAATTTAGATACATAGTACATGTTGTAATTTAGATCTGTAGTTAATTTAAGAAATAAACATATGTTAGATCTAGATCTGTTCATAATAGGTATGATAATCAGTGATTTGGGAGAAGGGGAAATTATGGGACAACTTGAAACTTGGGGGCATAGTGCATGTTTTAAATCAAGGTCCGAAGTTAGAGTTTAAAGATAGTTTACAGCATGTTATGAATAAAGGGTAATGCATGTTGAAGACATACTACATGTTATAGTTTAAAAATCTAGAATTTTTGGACATATTCTTTTATGTAAAAATTCATGACTTGAAAAAGGGATATGTGACTTAGGCGTAAAGACCTATACAAAAATTGGATAACTATTAATGTGAATGCACCTAAATAAGGGTTTTTGGATATCTGACATCATAGGCTATAATTTGGCATAATTCATATTGTTTATCGTGGTTTATGGAGAATATTCTGTACTGTGTAATGTTTAACTAAAAATTAGGAGCATATGTGATATTATGAATTATGACCATGATTGGGCAAGTGAGATTAGGCTAAATTTATGATTAGGCAAGATATGATATATATATAATCCGCTAAATCTGTCATCTGCTAAATCTTTTATATTGCCTAATCTGCTAGTTTTGTTATATTGCCTAAACTGCTAATTAGATTGAATTGCCTAATTTGCTAATTATGTTAAATTGCCTTATCCGCTAAATCTGCTAAATAGCCTAATCTGCTAGATCTGCTATCTGTTTAATCTGTTGAATGACGTAATCTGTTGGAACTGAAATGCTGAAAATTTGAAGTATAGGCTCGACTTAAAATTGAGCAAAACTTGTTAATAAAACCTCGAATAATCTGCTGTAACTTGTACAGAAGTTTAATCTTTTAAATAAACAGAATTAGTCTGATATCTGAAAAATCTGTATTGGAATGAAATTGCTATGACATGAGGTTAGACTCTGTTTGCGGTAGAAACCTGCCCGGAACCAAACGGCTTAACCAGCGACCGCAAACTGTCAGTATAATGTGAGAGGTCGTAGGCATAACTAAAAATATGCTTAGACACGAGGTTAGGTCTGGCGTCTGGTAGAAGTCTTCCCAGAACCACCCGGCATATCCAGCGGCCACAAGCTACCGACCTAATGTGAGAGGTCTGTGCATTAATATTAATGCAAATCTGGGATAAATATGATGTCTAAAACGTGTTGGGTGGATAGGGTTAAACCAATTGGGGTGATGAATTAAACAAACCCGTTTCGTGAATCTGTAGGCCCAATTACAAAGTTAGACAAATCTGTAAATCTGTTAAATCGGTATATCTGATCCGTTAGTCTGAAAACTTGCCTGATCTGTGAACTAGTTGATCTGAACTCTGTATGTCTGAACTTGCAAACAAGTTAATCTGAAATCTGTTAGTCTGGGGACACAAGGTTAGGAGGGAAATTACTTGTGTCATCTGTTGTTTGGGACCCGTATTAGTCAGTAACCCTTTCTGGTATCAAAACTTTGACCCAACAGTAGGGAGGGTCCGGGCACGCTTACTGAACTAATTATAAGTGGTTCATTCTGATAATGGCGAGGGGTGTTGATGGTGCGTTCCAACCGGATCATGTGCGTGCATGGATCCCGGTCTGCCTCTGAGGATGTAAGACGCCGTGACATCTGTAAATAGGCATGTGCCAATTGATTGTCACTTTAGGGAGTGATACACCCTATTATGGAGCCGACACAGGGTATTTATGTATTAAGGAGCCGATCGCTTGGGGTAGGGTTTTAGGGTGCACTTACTTCTGTCTGTTTCTGTTGGTACCGTCTGTTTCTGTTGGGTGGCAACACCTGTCTGCGTGGTACCGTCTATTCGGGTGGTAAAGGCCCATTTATTAGTGTACACCTAATTCTACGTTTTGTTTCCGTAGGGATTAATCTGTTTCTGTTTTTGTACCTTCTGTTCGGGTGGTAAAGGCCCATTATTAGCATTCTGTTTCTGTCTGTTTCTGTTCGGGTGGTAAAGGCCCATTATTGGCAACTCTGTTTCTGTCTGTTTCTGTTCGGGTGCTAAAGGCCCATTATTAGCAACTCTATTTCTGTCTTTTTCTGTTCGGGTGGTAAAGGCCCATTATTAGCATTCTGTTTCTGTCTGTTTCTGTTGGGGGTGGTAAA
Source organism: Allium sativum (assembly GCA_030737875.1). NCBI lineage: Eukaryota > Viridiplantae > Streptophyta > Magnoliopsida > Asparagales > Amaryllidaceae > Allium > Allium sativum. Next base: position 667,553,287 of record CM060909.1, on the reverse strand, counting down.
GGCCCATTACTAGTATTCTCTTCTATGGAAATTATTCCGTTCCCGTTTCTGTTTCAGTTTAGACATTAGGGTGACACCTAATCCTGTTATACTAGTATTAGTGCAGAGAAATGAAAAGTAATATTATTTTGTTTCTCTGTTTAACCTAAGTACATCTGCTGCTCCTGTTACTGTTATCTCTCATCCAGTTTTATTTGCATGCCATGATTATTATTATCTATTCATATGTTGAAAGTCAATGGACTTGCCAGATTTTATGTCTGTCCTTGCTTGTTTTCGCCCCTCTTTCTTCCGTTTCCCCCCAGGTTATCCAAGGAGGTGGGGCGTTACATTTTCTTTCTTGGCTTTGGTTTTTCCTTATTTTTCTTTTCTTTTTCTTTCCTTCTTCTTGCAACATTTGCACTTTTTGTGTGATTTTGATATCAAATGTAGGTGATGCTAAAACAATTTCATTTTGTTTGTTTTTATTTTGGCTTTCATCTTCTTCTCTGTGCTGCTTGTTTTTTTAATTTAATTTCTCAATTTCTTTTTCCGGTTCTACAATCATCTCTCTATCTTTTATAATTTCAGCTCGATTAATTTTCAACTCTTCTTCAGTTTTTCTGACATTGCTTTCTAGTTCTCATATGTATTGCTGAAGAGAGGCAATTTGGTTATTATTAACATAATAGATTCAGTTATGTTATATTTACTGCGTAATATAAATATTAACATAATAGAAATCCTTAGAATAATAATATAGAATTATATAGTTTCAGATAAGTGACTTGAATATGAGATTATATAATATATTAAGTATTATAATGCTTAAATATCCCTGGTCGATTTTTATTGTGAATATAGGAGAACAGTGAAACATTGGGACTAACATATTGATTGACTGATGATCATAACTCATTGATCATTAATATAAGTGATAATAATGTAAATGCATAAATATGTATTAGAGAATAGTGTATCGGAATGACCCAACTTGAGAAAACTTCATGGAGCATAATTAATAGTGTCATAAGTAATTCTCAAAGTGACAGTAATCCAGTGGTCCTCAGACTTAAAATCATTATATATATTTATTTGAGGATATTTATATTTTGATATCATTAAAAGTTACTTTTAACCGAGTAGACGATAAAGGTGATAATCAGATACATCTCAAATCGATTAAATAATTTGAATAATCTAGATGGAATTTAACCGTATAATATAAGCGGAGATATCCATTGGCCTCTTGGTTGTGTATGATTATAAAATGCATGTCCATGCTCAAATATTGACTTGTTTTACATAATCTACTCATCGATCAAGATAAAAGGATTAAATTATAAAGAGGATGATACATTCCATGCAGCGAGTTTAATCATAGATATATTGGTTGAAAGGACTAAACTATGTTGATATACCGGTCACAGAAAAGGTTGTATCGAATCAATGATTTTATTGTAACCTAGGTAACAATGGTGTATTACTAGATGCCTCTCACTGTTTATAATTTAAATATTGTTTAAATTATTTCCAACGTTATAGTAACCAATAAGATCACACATAAGAACGCTTAAAAAGATGAGAACCATTCTAAACAAAAGAGAATAAAACGCTGACATTTTCTTTTGTTTTGAAGTGGTAAAACAGGTTTAACACCTCCTTAGATGTGATCACCTCTAAACCCCATACGACGCTGTCAAGGGTAATCTTTGGAATATAACACATAAACAGATAATAACAGAACAGAAATAAATAAATACACCAAATAATGTACAATAGAATACACCGGATAAACATAATCATCAGAGTTACACAGTATACAGGATCATACTTAGTACAAATACAGTTCAGCTATACATAAATGTCTACAGCGGAAAACAAACATAATATGTACAATAGGAGCTGAACAACATAAAAAGAGATAAACGATAGAATCCATCTTCAGCTCCAGCTATCCAGAAAGAGTCTGCTAAAAACTGAACACAAGGCTGCCCGTGTGGAAAAAGGGGCACCCGAGTTTGCAAGTGAAACAAACTACGAGTCAGTCATGGGACTGGTATGAGAAATCTACTTAACATATTTTATAATATGGCTAGTCACAGGACCACGTCACTTTCGCGGAATGGGTTTACTCCATTGGATTGCCAGTGCTTTACAACAAGTAAATCTTTTAAACATCGCAATGCTTTTTGTAAAAATGAAGCCATTATAAGACTCAGTTCCAATCACACAATGCAACGCAAACCGGAGGATAGAGTTTTACCTTATAATGGCCAAGATACATAAAGTAAAATCACTTAAAATGTAGATTTGTCGTTTAATCCTTAATCAGACTCCAACTATAAATTAGTAAGAGAACGATTCCCTAAGTATTAACCCTGAAGGCCGAAACCAACATCAGACCAATGCCCAGGAAACCACCCATCTTAGCTCATTTCCAGTTAGTTTCTAATTTTATACACAATCATAAATACCAATCAAAGACGGCATGGGTACCATATGTCATGTCACCATATATAGGTATACAATCAAAACCGCACAGTCACGTATTTGGAAATTGGATTTCCGTCATGAACCAAGGCAAAAGATAGTCCTTAACGACTTCGAGACTCTCTAGCCGGAGCCTCAGGGTCAGAGCGCATCGACCCTTGGAGCGACAGGGACGGTCCACCGATGTGGATTAAAATGCCTGAACACTGCGTTTCCCCGCCCTTTGGGGCGTAAATGAGCCAACGAATGACTCCATTGGCTTCACATAGTCACCGATATATCTGAGGCGCCTCGCAACAGCAACAACCACACAGGTGAAAATAATATGAATGTCAGCCAGTTTAAGCACTGACACCACCTCTAGCTAGAAAGAAACGCATGTCCTCCCTGAGGTCCTCTCCTGTTTCTGGTTCATACCAGGGTGTGAGGCTCGCGAATTCACGTTATACACAAAGCTATGCCACACAGGCCTTGCTTTGATCATCAACCACAAGACTTTTCTTTTCAACAGAAGCCTTGATCACTGCATCTTAGCATGCCACATAGGAAATTCACACCATGCAACTGATGGCTATCAATCACACAGAATGAATTCCAATGTCAGACACAGTCCATTTACAAGTCTGTTCTGGATCTGAACGAAATCGGAGGCACTATATACCTCACATACCCATCGATCTCCACGTCCGTCTGGACGATCACCACTCATTATCCATATTTCGGGATGCCTACCAATCAGGACATTAGTTATCATCCAACCGAGGTGAAGATCTCCGGTCTTCAACCACCGTCTTCATCATCGACTTCTTATCGTCGATTCGGTTATTCAGAATGGGACAAACCCAGTCTTTCTGAGCAACTCGCGTATATAATAAAAAAGTGCTACACAAACACAACATACGCCTCATTGCAATTCATCATTCACTAACCGTAAATTAGTAAGAGAACGATTTCCTAAGTATTAACCCCGAAGGCCGAAACCAACATCAGATCAAAATCCAGGAAACAATCCGACTTAGCTAACCTTCAGTTAGTTTATAAATTTCACATTCAACCATCAAATATCCAATAAACCAGGTAAATTCAGTTTATTTACATTCCATATCATTTATAATATTTTATAACGATTTATCGCTATTTTTATTTATTTAAAAATAGCCAATTTATTCAAACGACGCTTCAGGCCATAACGCGGCCATGGCGCTGTTTTTCTTCAGATTTGATTTACGCCTATCTAAAAATCTAACCATTGGATCTTCACAAATTTTATGTCATTAGAAAGATCTTTTCAGAAAGAATCCAATGGTTCCAGTTTTGGGAAAATCCGACGGTCGGATCTCCCGGTACACTCGTTTGAAGTTTCGATTTCAAAATACGAACTGCAGCGTCGTTATTCGATTTAATTTAATTATATTTATATGTATATATATATAATCGATTTTGGCGCTGTTTTTCTTCAGATTTGAATTAAACATTCCAGACAATCCAACCATTGGATCTTTACAAAGTTGGTGTCATTGGAAAGATATTTCCAAAGGGAACCCAACGGTTATGGTTTCGGGAAAATCCGACGGTCGGATCTCCCGCACTAATCGTTTGAAATTACGGTTTCAAAACACGAACTACAGCTTCGTTATTCGATATATTTTAGTTATATATATATATAATCTATTCTTTGATTTCAAAACCATATTCTTTTCATACATTTGATAAAAATGATATTTTTATCCAACAGACATTTATTTCGAGACTTCACTATTTTTAAAAATTCATGTATATAATAAAAATGTGATTTTTATTGTAAAACAATTTATTTCACAACACGACTATTTTATATATTTCATATAGTTGATAAAAATATGATTTTTATTATAAAACAATTTATTTCAAAACACGACTATTTTATACAGTTTATATAGATGATAAAAATATGATTTTTATTATAAAACAATTTATTTCAAAACACGACTAATTTATATAGTTCATATAGATGATAAAAATATGATTTTTATTATAAAACAATTTATTTCAAAACACGACTATTTTACATAGTTCATATAGATGATAAAAATATGATTTTTATTATAAAACAATTTATATCAAAACACGATTATTTTACATAGTTCATATGGATGATAAAAATATGATTTTTATTATAAAACAATTTATTTCAAAACACGACTATTTTACATAGTGTATATAGATGATAAAAATATGGTTTTTATTATAAAACAATTTATTTCAAAACACGACTATTTTACATAGTTCATATAGATGATAAAAATATGATTTTTATTATAAAACAATTTATTTCAAAACATGAATGTCGTTCAACACATGAATTTCTATTCAACACATGAACTTCTATTCAACACCCGAATATAGTTTCAACACATGAAAATAATTCTAACACATGAATATTATTCAAAATTTCGACAGCATAACGGCAGGGTAGTTAAAACTGGGGCCGTCCCTAGTACGGCTCCTCGCTCTACCTTAAAGCCTCACAGCTTTTGACAATGGGGATTTCATGCACTTAGTTCGCACGCAGGCGGCATGTTTATTTTTTTCTTTTCCACAAACTAATCCTATGTGGTTTCAACCAAATAATTCTCAACCACAAACGGGTATTTTTCAACCACAATCAATCAATTTCAACCACAAACAATTCTAATCAACCATTCGCTATCAACCAATTTTTCACACCAATCACAACCAATAAATATCATCCATGGTTTGTGGACGAGAGGCGTGTGTGTGTATATATATAAGTATATTTCACTTCACTTTAACACATATATAATTTTTACAACGCATATATAACTTATACATCGAACGTACAACTTATACAACGCTTATACATGAGGTGTACAACGCGTATATAGCTCATACATCGACTATATAATTTATACATCATCGTTTTCCATATCGTTTATAATTCAGAAATCTCACATTGGGTTCCACTCCACCAAAAATAGCAGAAGGCTCAGAAAAATATGCGGTCTCTTCTACAATGTAGAAGACGTCCGCACGAGTCCACTGTCTCTTGTTTCACTGAATTTCATCAACAAACGAAAAAGATATGATTTTTATAGTGAAATCAAAAACCGTAGCGCTTTAAAGTGCTATAATATAGTTTAAAATAATTCAGTCGTACCTCTCAGCAGTTTGTTCAATACTATGGTCGCGATTTTCGCGAAAACCGTGAATCGACAGGATGGTCGGGCCACGCAGCGTTGAAGGGGGACGGGGGGCGCACCTGCGCGCGGTGGAGGGGGCCCACTCGGGGGTTCCTGCTGATGGCGGCGGTTTAAACCCTCCGACTTCCTTGAGTTGATTCTCAATACATGCGCAATTATATGGGGTGCTCCAGGTATGGATTCGAAGCCCTCGAAAATCTCTACAGAATTCTCAACTGGGTCGAGGTGTTTAGTGGAGCGGATTGGAAGAAATCGGCCTAGGAAGTATTGAACCCCCTTTCGTCGTCGATCTGGAGGTTTTACGGGGAGAGAGAAAGATGTTGACCAATGATATTTTTTTATTTATATATTTTAAAAAATCCAAAAATACCCCTCTTCACATACTAACTCCAATCCAAACCCAACGACTGTCATCCCTAACTAAATACGCCCATTCCGAACACAATGGGATATGTTTCGTAGGCCCATTCGACTATTTCAGTCAGTTTTTCTTCAAATTAAAATATAAAACATTCAATATTTGATTTGAATGAACATTTCAATTTGCCGGGGCCATATACTAATTCTAAAAATTCCCGAAAAATAAATATAGCTATGTTTTGACGATACGGTCCCAACAAAACTAGTTTCATCGAATTTTGAGATCGTTTGAAAAATGGCCATTTTCTGGTCGATCCAATTTAATAGAAATTAACCAAACACATTTTCCTTTGCCACACTCACATACTAGCTTCAAAAATTATGAAATTTGAAACCTAGCAATAATTTGACATCCCAGATCCAACAAAAGTGGTTTCATCGAATTCTGAGGTCGTTTGCAAAATGGCCATTTTCATGGGCTATATAAACTCTATAGCGACCTTTCTGAAAATTCATTTAGCCATAGCTTTTGCTTCCAGCTATGAAACTTCGATTTTTCAGATTCGTTAGAAAGATATTCACCAACATATTTTAATATTTTTGGTTTCACTAAAATCCGTTATATTTTGCACCCGGTACAGTCAGTCAAAGTTTGAATTCAGATTTTGAAACTACCGTGCCATTTCAGGCCTTGTTTATAATTAGAAATAATTATATTCATTTTCAAACGTCGATTCAAACTTACTTTTCGTCGTTATTATTTAAAATAATTATTTTAAATATTTTAAATTCACTAAAACAGCCAAATCAAAATTTTCAAACTGGTTCAGATTTTCCGGGTTGTTACATTAGATTTCTCATTTAAGTTTATAAAATGATCCGACCCATTTCTTTTTACATATACAGAAAATCGAGATATACATAAAAAAGGGAAAACCTAAATCTCGAAATCGACTAGTACTAATCTATCCTCCTTCTTTGATCCATTTGATGAAGTCTAAGAAACATTTATAGACTCCTCTAGAGGCATCGCCATTAGGAGCGCTCAGTTTGACTCAATCTTTTGGATCCAGATTAACCTTAGAGGGGTGGATAGGGTTTATAGGATTTTTACGAGATATTAAAGATTATCATAGAACAGATTGCAGCAGTGAAAATAAATGCAGAAATAAAATGACACGGATATTACCCAGCTTCGGCAAACCAGGCCTACTGCTGCATTCCCAAGATTTATACTAGGTATTAAAACCGATCCTGCTTATAAAACCCTGTAAACTCGCAAACCCTACTCCTATGCTCAAAACCCTGGACTGATCTTTATCCCCAAGATCTGATTTTCCCTGAATTATAAACCCGTATAACTCGTAAACCCTAATAGTAAACCCATAGTTTTACAGACAAACTAGAAAACCCGCAGTTTTACAAATAAACTAGAAAACCCCTAGTTTTACAGACAAACTAGAAAACCAATGGACGATTACAAAAGAAATACAAAAAGCAATACAATAAAAAATAAAAAGAAAACCCCTCCCTTCGAAATAAAAATTAAACGGCCTCTTATATTTTTAATCCCTTAAAAAATTGTTGGCCAATTCAAATTAGGATTTTTGTCTCTCTTTCTCCAAATCGTGACTTGTTGAATATGAATGATCAAATTCCATGAAGCTTCAAAAGATTGTGGCTTGCCTGTCGATCAGATTTGACCCTTGCGGTCGAAATCTTTGTGAGTAATTTTGATTTAAAATTGTTTGCTCTCGATTTTTTGTTGTTTGATTTCAATGGGATGCCGATGATGAATTGAATAGAATATATAGGGTTACAAATCCCTTTGATTACTCTCTGATTTCACCATACTAACTTGGCTTGATTTGTTCGTGTTTGACTCCTTGCCGTGAATGACTTGTTGATTGTTGGAAACCATTTGAATTTCTGGAAGTAATTAAAATTGCTCTCTCTTGCCTTAGAATAGTATTGTGATTTCTGGAAATAAAATGCACATGTGACATACAATCTTGCCAAAAATGTTCACTGTGATCTCTAGAAATAATTGATGTCATGATTTCTCTGATATTTTTTGGAAAGAAGTCACAGAAATGTTTGCTTGATATTCTGGAAAACAATAAAAATGCTTTCCAAATTTACACATTCGAAAAACTGGGAATAATTCCCTTGTGTGATTAAAAGCTTTCAAAAAAAAATTTGGCCGATCTTTTGAAAACTGTTGCACACATATATACTTTGAATTCCTATAAAAACATGAATCTTGGTTGTTCTCTGCTTTGTCATGCAGCACATACACTTGAAATTCCACTGCACTTCTGGGCTGATTGATCCTTGTTACACCAATTCTGGATTGACATATATATATATATATATATATATATATATATATATATGCACAAACACACATACACACATAAAATATATATATGTGCATGCTTGACTTCACTCTCCTTCATGTTTCTGAGTTGATGGATGAACTTAAACTTCACTTTGTGCATTTCTTCATTTCTAAGCTGACTTGTTCTCTACCTTGTGCATGTTTATTGTTATATACATGCATGCATACGCACACACACATTTATGTGTGTGTGTGTGTGTATATATGTGTTTGTGTATGTTTGGATGAATTTTTTTGGCTCTGTGCATTTGAAACTTGGTCCTGGCTGTTTGCATGTTGTCACTTGAGCGTTCATGGATACTTGCAGCATGTCTGTGTTTTCAAGCTTCACCTGAACCTATCATATATGACAAATTTGTCCATTCTTGTTTCATTTTTTGACCATATTACCCTTACACAAGATATATGTGTAATATATATGTATACGTGTATGTGAAGAATAAATATGTGTGTGAGCACTAGAGACGCTGTTTATCTTGTGGTATTTACAGTGAATCACTGTGAGTGTTACAAGCTATCTAGACACAGATGAGTGAATATACATATCAAATCAAGTCATGAAATATGATGAGAAACACACCAAAATTTTGAGGCAAATAAATTTTAAAATAAAATTATATCTGCTAGAATTTTAAATTATTTTATTTCTGATTAATGTGTGTGTTTCTGTGACAGGTAAGCATGTGACTGGACTGACAGTGAAGAAAGACCGAAGACAAATGCCAGTGAGTGTATCTTAATACGAATTTGTATGTGTATACAACTAAGTGAAACTGACAGTTTGTAGTGAGGAGCTGATGTTACAAATGAAATTGAAATTGAATGTAATGTATAATGTATTACATGAGTGTACAAATATGGAGTTGTAAGATTGTACTATTGAAATGTTGAAATAAAATATTATATTTCAATCAAATACTGTTTGAATACTTAAATTCTTACGTACTAGTATTCTATTCAAATATAAATATTTATATATGTATGTGATGTAGTAGAACAGTAAAATTACAAATGCATTTATAATAATATATATGTTTGTTATCATCAAACAAAAATCGTATAATTGTTATATACAACAATCTCCCTTTTTTGATGATGACAAACATATAATAAGATTTTAAATGCAATAAATGTGTTTGACAGTGAAATGTAGAAACCCTTTATATGTATGCTCCCCCTGCAATAGAACTCTCCTTAGATATGTGCATGATGAAAAGAAAACTATAATTTAAACTTCAATATTAAAATATTCTAGGAATATTCACTCATTGATTAAAATCTTAATCATTCTACAACAATCTCCTCCTTTTGATGACGACAAATAAATTCAATAATTGTGTTTGACAGTGAAATGTAGAACCCTCCTTATATGTATGCCCCCTACAATAGAACTCCCCTAGATATGTGAATGAGTGAAAAGAAAATAATAATTGAAACTTCAATATTAAAATATTCAAGGAATAATCACTCATCGATCAAAATCTAAACCATTCTCCCCCTTTTGTTATCATCAAAAGGATATAGAAATTAAAGTAGTGATGAAAAACTGACTAGAAATATAAAATCAAATCAAGAGAGAGAATGTTCATAATAAATTTTATTCAGTAAAACAAAAATCATAAAATTCTAAGAACCAGAAGCAAATTTCACATTCTAGAATGATGGATTTACGATAAATTTTATAAAAATGGAGAGAGTTTTAAAAACATATGGATTCCAATTAATTTCTAATAAATTGATCACAAAACAACGATGGGACTATGATTATAAATTCAAATTAAGTGACAAAATCATATAATCTCAAATCCCAGTGATTATCAAACAAAAAATCATAAAATATTAACATATCTCACAAATTACAAAACGGATTAATAGGATAGTTTTTACACACCAAGGAAGAATTCACATAAATTTTTATTTATTTATTTCCCTCTTCTTTTCTTTTTTTCTTTTCATTTTAAAAGCACACTTATCACGCGTAGCCAAATCTTGGATTTTTAAATGGGATCAGTCGCAACTTAAATTATAAGTAATCTCATAACCATGCATGTCCAAATCTTGGATTTTTAAATGAGGAGAAACACTTTTATACAAAATCTCCTAAGTATGTAATACCATAAATGGATGATAGAAATATGGAAGGTACAGAAATGGTTGTGAAATAAATTCCTAAATTAATCATATTTTGAAATATGCTCAACTATACTTGGATCTTTGAAAATTTTCAATTATCTCTTTTTTTGAAAAATAATAAGTCACATTTCCATCAAAAATTTTGACACCGTAAATTTAAGATGATTTTTAAAAGAATAAAATTCCACATTAATATAAAATCATGATGGATGACATAAGGATGGTAGTAAAAGAAGATGTTCGTTAAATAAGCACCAATTCAAATATATTATAACAACTGTTTAATAGTCATGAAAATTTAAGTAATATTTCCTCTAGTTGTGAAGTATACTGTAGTTACAACTCATCATAATTTCAAAAATCTGATAATAATTTTGATGAATTGTAAATACATTTTAATTTGGTTACTTATTTCAATTTCTGAATGAATAATCAATAAATGATTTTAAAATTGAAAAAATCAATTACAAGAGGGATTATGAAGGATTTATACCAGATGAGAAAAATAAATCAGATGAATGCGACAACACTTTTCGAACTGATACCATTTGGAGCTTCTAGTTATCCATAGTGTCATTCCAATGTATCTCAAACAAAAATATCCAATCGCTAAGCCCAATCAACCAATCTAACAAATCAGTTCTTTTTATATGAGCAACAAACATCAATTTCAGAACAAGTTTCAGAAGAGTATTTTCAGAAAATTTACAACAAGTCCAAGAAGATAGTTCATAATCTAATGATTAAAGAAGTTGATTTGAAATCACTTGAAGAGATGTGTAAGTTTCAAGATTCAATAAATCGATCACGCAAGATTATTAATTTCAAATCTAAGAGGTGCGTGAGATTCAAGGTAACAACAATTTCAAATGATTTCAAAAAATCAAATATACAAGTCAAATGATCATGATTTAGAAATAAATTTCAAGATGCAACACATAAATCTATGCCAAAAGATTTTCAATTCAAAACAGTCAAGCCTATCCAAAAACTAATGAAGTTATCACAACCAAAAATTAGTAGTGTGCTGTAATGAGTATATTTTTTTTAAGTCTTTCCAAAATGAATTAGAAGAAACTCAAAACAACAAAGATGTGTGAAATTTCGTTAATTTTTCAGATCTTCATAAATTTAGAATTTCAAATTAATAGTGTTCAAGATATGATAAGAATGCTTCAGCACTGTTAGAAATTCAGAAAAAAAATATACTTCAAAATAATTGCTGAAATTTACAATTTTGATTTCAAGATCTGGAAATCGTTAAAACATGAGAGTTTTACACAAAATGAAGAAATTTTTCCAGAAAACCAAGAATTCTGCAATTTGAAGTTAAGAAGCTCAAGAAGTAAAAAAAAATGGCAGTGACAAAGAAGATAAGCATAACCAAGCAAAAAATAGAAGGATAGAAGGAGGAATAAAAACTAATATAAACAGAGAATTTAAACAAATAATGAGTCTAGAGATCGTATCTGATTTTCAATAGATGATGTTGATTCTCTAACTCAGTAATCATGGCTAGGAGACACTGAATAATTCAAAGATATGGAACAACTTGAGTTTAATTTCTCTTTCGCAAAGCAGTTCCTCAGCCTCCTCTAATCGAGTGGTCCAACAAAATTTGTAAAACCGCTCATAACTTTGTTTACCACTTCCTATACGCAAATTTGTTTATATAAAATGTAACGATCCCAAAACCCCGTTACACGGTGTCAAGGATAATCATTGGAATATAACACATTAATCATCATAAGCAGATCACAGATAATAGCATAAACATAAAATAGGATAATTTACACACATATGACAACGGAATCATATAGATATCACCACATCAGAGAGCACAGTGCAGGATACAACTTAGTGCATAATAATACATAATCAGTCACCATCGCCAGAGGCGGAATCATACATAAAGAATACACAAAATAAATATCAGTCTACAGCGCCAATGGTGGAATCATAATACATATACTAAGATGGAGGGAAGAGTCAAAGTCAGCATGGTGTAGTCACACCTCGCCATGAACCAAAAGTGCACCAGATACCTGTAACTAGGCTGCTCGTGTGAAAATGAGGGCACCCGAGTTTGCAAGGTGAAACAAACTACGAGTCAGTCATGGGACTGGTATGAGAAATCTACTTAACTTATTAACAACAATAATACGACAAATCAAAGGAGCACGCCAATTTCGCGGAACGGGTTTACTCCAATGAGTGCTAGTGTATGAAATAAAGTAAATGATTAAACCATCGCAATGCTTTTTATAAAATGAAGCCATTATACGACTCAGGTCCCATCACACAATGCAACGCAAGCCGGAGGATAGAGTTTTACCTTACAATGGCCAAAAATGCTTCATACGTATAAAACAAAAGAGTTTGATATTATTACTAGTGCATATATGTTTCAAAAGCAAATTCAATCATAAATATGAATCCTAGACGGCATGGGTACCATATATCATGTCGCCATACTAGTAATACAATCACATTCACATATTTTGTATTGCAAATTGGATTCCTTCGTGAGTCGAGGCAAGGGGCAAGCTCCTCTCCGTTCGAGACACTCTAGCAAATGCCTCGGGACCGCACACAGCCATCCCTGGATCCTCTAAGGCAGGTCCTCTCTTACTTTTGAGGATTGGTAATTCCTGAACACACGTTTCTCGGTCCTTACAAACCTATAATCGAGGCGCCTCGTATTCCAACAACCAAAAAGGTGTAAAGTAGATATAAATGTCAGGGCTGGGAGGTCACTGACACCACTATAGCTAGAAAGAAACGTCGTGCACTCCTTGGATCCTTCTCCCGTTTTTGACTCATACCGGGGTGTGAGGCTCGCGAATTCACGTTATACACAAAGCTACGTCACACAGACTATGCTTTGATCATCAACCACAAGACTTTGCTTTGCAACAGAAGTCTTGATCGTATGCCACTTAGGCGTGCCACACAGGCAATCCACTCCATGCGATTAATTTCTATCAATACATAACCTCTGAGCTCGTACGTCTCAGAGAAGGGCGTTAAGCAAGAGAATAAATTCTCCGCCGCCAAACAGATATATATTTAACAGAGATCAATCAACACAGAACAAAATCCAATGTCAGACACATAGTCCATTTACAAGTCCGTTCTGGGTTTGAACGAAACCGAAGGCACCAAATTCCTCACATATCCGTACAATCAACAGTATGTTTGGACGACTACTACTTCAGCTCCTTCAAGGTTGCTACTCCGATCACGAGCATCAATAGCGCCCATCCATCCAATGTGAAGATCGTCGGTCTTCAATCGTCTTCGACTCTTCGACTTCGCAACGTCGATCGATTATTTGAAATGAGATGAACTCGGCCTTTTCAAATCACCCACGTATATTTAGATTTTCAAATCAATTTATCACATGGTTGGACTATTCAACATTCACATTTCAGTTCTTTAGTTATAATTTTCATGTTAGATATCTTCAACCATCACATATCAAGCAAACACAACAAAGTTGGTTTATTTCCACTCTATATCGTCTATAGTACTTTATAACGATATATCGCCATTTTTATTTAATTTGAAACGACCATATTCAATTAAACGACGTTTCAGGTCGTGCCGATGCACTGGCGCTGTTTTTCACTAATTTTGTTTTACACATATCTGAAAATCTAACCGTTGGATCTTCACAAATTTTATATCATTAGGAAGGTCATTTCAAAACGAATCCAACGGTTTCAGTTTTGGGAAAATCCGACGGTCGAATTTTCCACACTAGCCATTTGAAGTTACGATTTCTATTTACGAACTACAGCATCGTTATTCGTTTTAATTTAATTATATTTATATATATATAAAAATATAATTGTTTCTGGCGCTGTTTTTCTTCAGATTTGAATTAAACATTCCAGACAATCCAACCGTCGGATCTTCACAAAGTTGGTGCCGTTGGAAAGATATCTCCAAGGCGAACCCAACGGTTGCGGTTTCGGGAAAATCCAATGGTCAGATTTCCCGCACTAGTTGTTTGAAATCACGGTTTCAAAACACGAACTGCACGGCCGCGTTTCGTTTTAATTTTATTTATATTTATATATTTATATAAATATAGTTCATTCAAAAATTCCTATATCGTTTCCTCTTCAAATATTTCACTTACGCCTTTAAATTTTGGAAAATTTCGCCATAACCTCCTTTGTACGGGAGGGGCTGGGAAAATTCCCAAATAGCCACACGGGCGTCTCATGTCAAAAAGAAAAGAAAAAGCCAAGCGGCTAGCCAACAGGCTCATAAAATCATCACCCAAACAAAACAGTAAACGCGTACCTATTTGTCGGGCACAAAATTTTATTCCTCTTCTCTAGCCCCTTTGCTATAACCTGTTCAATAAATATGCATGTACATATATACAGTTCTTATCACTTATCATTTTCCATTCAACTTCATATTTGATTCAATTTGGTTTACAAACACCATTCATTCTAATGTTGCATGCATAGGCAAAAGTCATATCATTAGCTAATTAATGAATATTTCAACTCATGCATATTTATTTGAACGAGTGGCTATTTTTAACACTTCACATTTCAAAATTGATAATTTTGGCGAAATAAAATATATTTCAACACATGACTATTTTATTTAGTTCCTATGCATGTTAAAAATAATATTTCTTTCACAAATATTAATTTCAACGCTCGCATATCTTTAACATGCCACATATATGATAAAAATGATGTTTTTATCATTTAAAGTATTTATTCAACAAATGAATGTTTCCAACACTTCATAGTTTCAATAAAAATGTGATTTTTATTGTTCGATCTTTTTATTCAACACATGAACTTTTCCAATACGCACACTTCTCAACACATGAGCACCTCCACACATGGATATTTTATATATGTTGTTCATATAGGAAAGATGGAATTTTTATTGTTGAAACTATTTATATATATAGTGAATATTTTACATAGTTCATATATATTATAAAAAGGTGATTTTTTTATTGTTTAGACACTTCATTCATTCACAAATGGATTTAATTTTCACACATCACTTTTCAACATTGGAACATTTCCACACATGGATATAGTTTCAACATATGACTTTAATTTCAACGCATGAAGATAATTTCAACATATGAAAATAATTCTAACACATAAATATTATTCAAAATTTCGGCAGCATAACGGTAGGGTAGTTAAAACCGGCACCGTCCCTAGTACGACTCCTCGCTCTACCTTAAAACCTCGCGGTTTTTGACAATGGGGATTCATGCATCTAATTCGCACGCAGGCGGCATGTTTTATTTTTATTTCCACAATTTTTCCAATTCATTTCAATCACCAATGGGTATTTTTCAACCACAACCAAACAATGTCAACCACAAACAATTATTCAACCATTCGTATTTTTCATCCAATGTTTCACACCAATTCACAACAATAAATATTGTCCATGGTTTGTGGACGAGGGGAGTATATGTGTGTGTGTATATATATATATATATATTATTGCTATATTTCACTTGCATTTCAACACATATATCAATTATTCTATGCATGTATAATTCATACTTCGCTTATATAGCTTACACATCGCATGTACATGAGGTATACAACACGTGTGTAATTTATATTTTGCTTATATAATTTATACGCAACATTTTCCATTCAAATTCATTTAATTTAGATTTCTCACATTGGTTTTTGGACTGCTAAAAATCGTAGGTGAGTCAGAAAAATCTGCGGTCTCTTCTATGTGGTAGAGAGCTTCCTTGCGGTCCCGATGTTTCCTGTTTCATCGAATTTCATCAACACACCATAAAGATATGATTTTTCAAAGTGCAAACATAAAAAAGAACTCACCTTTCATGATGGTTCAAAACTAGGGTTGTGGTTTTCGCGAAAACCGAGGCACGAGGGGATGATCGGAGGTGCTGACGTGGAAGAGGAAGGAGAGGGGAGTCGGTCGGTGGCGGTTTGGGGTGGCTCGGTGGTCGGTGGCGATCAGGGCGGCGCTGGGAAGTCTGCGACTCCAGGGCTCGATTCAGGCGATAGGGTGATCGAGGGGGTGTGAGGGTTGGTCGGATTTGAAGAGGAGGAGCGACGGCGTCGACTGGTGGTGGTGGCGGCGATAGAGGGCTGAGGCGGCGGCGATTTGAAGGGGAAGGTTGCGATCGGTTTTCGCCGTTAATAATGAAGGAAGCGGGTTTTTTTATTTTAATTTATGAAAAAAAAATTCTGATTCGCCGATATATATATTATTCAGAAAATTAGGGTTTTCCCATACGAACCCCAATTCGAACCCAACGACTGTCACCCCTATCTAAATACCCCCATCCCAGACACAATGGGATATGTTTCGCTGGGCAATTCGACTGTTACAGTCAGTTATTTTTCAAATTAAAGTATAAAACATTTAATTTTTAACTCTGAACATACATTTCAATTTGCCAGGGCCACAAACTGATTCGAAAAATTCCAGAAAAAATAAATCTAGCTATGTTTTGATGCTACGATCCCAACAAAACTATTTTCGTCGAATTCTGAGATCGTTTGAAAAATGGCCATTTTCTGGTCGATCCAATTTAACAGAAATTGACCAAACACATTTTCTTTTGCCACGCTCACATACTAGCTTCAAAAATTATGAAATTTGAAATCTAGCAATAATTTGACATCCCGGACCCAACAAAAGTGGTTTCGTCGAATTCCGAGGTCGTTTGCAAAATATCAATTTTCCAGCGCTATATATTCTATATAGCGACCATTCTGAAAATTCATTCGACCATAACTTTTGATTCCCGTTATGAAACTTCAATTTTTCAGATTCGTTAGAAAGGTATTGACTAACAGATTTTAATATTTTTGGTTTCGCTAAAATCCGTTATATTTTCCACCCTGCACAGTCAGTTAAAATTTGAATTCAAATTTTCAAACTGACTCACTATTTCTAATTCACTATTTTATAGAAATATTCTATTTCAATTGTTCAAATTCCTTTGAAATGACCAGTTTAAAAATTTTAAATTGGCTCGTATTTTCCGGGTTGTTACAATCTCCCCCACTTAAAACTTTTCGTCCTCGAAAAGGAAACAACAGTAAAGTAGGAAACAAAATGTAAATGCAAAGTATTGTAAAGGTACCTTGCACCGGAGTTAGTCAGAGATATCCACTCTGCATTTGGGGGTAAGCTTGCTTAATGCTTTCCTCAGTCTCCCAAGTACAGTCGCTAGGATCACTACTCCACTGCACTTTAACTAAATGGACCTTTTTGCTTCTTAGTTCTCTAGTTTCTTTGCCAACAATCTTTAATGGCTCTCTTCTGAGTGCTAATTCTGGAGTTATATCAATATCATGTTGCGCTGCTTCTTCTACAACAAGATCTGGATCATGCACATGTCTTCTAAGTTGAGATACGTGAAATACATCATGCACTCCAGGCAACCAATCTGGTAATTGAACCCTATAAGCAAGAGTTCCAATTCGTTCAAGTATAGGAAAGGGACCAATAAATCTCGATGCCAACTTCCTAGTTTTTCCAAATCTGATTACTCCTCTCATCGGAGAAACTTTCAAATAAACATGATCACCAACAGCAAATGTCAAATCTCTTCTTCTAGAATCTGCATAACTTTTCTGTCGGCTTTGCGCGGTTCTCAATCGCTTTTTGATGAAGTCGACTTTATCAGACGCTTCTCTAATCATATCGGTCCTAACACAAGTCTGTTGCTAGGTTCTACCCAACATGCTGGAGATCTGCACGGTCTGCCATATAATGCTTCAAATGGCGACATTCCGAAACTTGCTTGATAGCTGTTGTTATATGAGAATTCTGCCAAATGCAAGTGATCTTCCTATGACCCACCAAAATCAATTATACAAGCCCGCAATAAATCTTCTAGAATTTTATCCAATCGCTCAGTCTGGCCATCTGTTTGAGAGCGATAAGCGGTGCTCATATTCAGTTTCGTTCCCAATTCTGTCTGGAAAGCCTCCCAGAATTTGCTAGAAAATATTGGGTCTCTATCACTGACTATGCTGATGGGAATTCCATGCAGCTTAACGATTTCCATTAAATATATCTGTGCTAGACTTTGAGCGGTTCTATTGGATCTGACAGGTATAAAATGGGTAGTCTTCGTGAAGCGATCTACGATTACCCAAATGCTGTCGTTACCTTTCCTGGTTCGCGGCAAACCATCTATGAAATCCATGGAAATCTGTTCCCATTTCGAACCTGGGACTTCCAACGGCGGTAACAATCCGGCTAGCTTCTGTTGGTCGCTCTTGACCAATTGACAACTAGGGCATCTGCTAACATACAAATAAATATCCCTCTTCATTGCCTTCCACCAGAAAGTGCATTTGATATCGTTGTACATTTTACTCACACCAGGATGGATGCAAAATTTGGATTTATGGCATTCATCTAGCACTTCTCTTTGAGCTCAGGGATGTTGGGAACACATATTCTCCCTTTCAGTCTTAGAACTTCTTCTTTATCTACCTGAAAACTTGAGGGCTCTCCTTTCTGGATTTTCCCTCTGATCCTTTGAATGAAATAATCATTCCTCTGGAGAGCACATATCTTATCAATCAAGCCAGGCGTAATTATAAGATTGGCAATGATTGCGGTTTTTCTACTAAGCGTATCCGCTACAACGTTAGCCTTCCCCGGCGTATA
Organism: Allium sativum; assembly: GCA_030737875.1. Taxonomy (NCBI): domain Eukaryota; kingdom Viridiplantae; phylum Streptophyta; class Magnoliopsida; order Asparagales; family Amaryllidaceae; genus Allium; species Allium sativum. Next base: position 667,534,042 of record CM060909.1, on the reverse strand, counting down.
CAGGATATCAAGATCATACGCTACAAGAAATTCTAGCCAACACTGTTGTCTCACATTCAGATCTTTATGGGTGTATAAATACTTCAACGATTGATGATCTGTGTACAGTATAAATTTCTCGTCCAATAAATAATGCCTCCAGATTTTCAATGCAAAAACGATGGCTATCAACTCAAGATCATGAGTCACATAATTCTTCTCATGCGGTTTCAGTTGGCGGCTTGCATAAGCGACTACTTGGCCTCTTTGCATTAACACTACACCAAGACCTCCAATAGAAGCATCTTTCCAAACCGTTAAATCCTGATTGCCATCAATAATGGTTAACATTGGAGCAGTCATCAGTTTTGATTTCAATTCCTGGAAAGCTTCTTCACAGTCGGAAGTCCACATAAATTTCTCATGCTTCTTCGTGAGCTTCGTTAACGGACCAGATATCTTCGAAAAATCCTTAACGAACTTTCGATAATAACTAGACAACCCCATAAAACTTCTAACTTCTGTGGGAGTAGTGGGTTGTTTCCAGTCTTAAATCGCTGTTATTTTGCTCGGATCTACAGAAATCCCTTTCTCTGACACGACATGGCCAAGAAACTTCACTTCTTCTTGCCAGAAGACACATTTAGAGAATTTGGCTTTGAAGACGTTCTTTCTTAGAATCTCCAATACTTGTTCTAAGTGCTTTTCGTGCTTTGGTTTTGATTTGGAGTAGATTAAAAAAAACATCGATGAATACGAGGACAAATTTATTCAGAACTCCCCTGAACACTCTATTCATTAGATCGACAAAGTATGCTGGAGCATTGCACAGGCCAAACGGCATTACTAACCATTTATAAAATATGTCTGGACCTTTGAAAGCTGTCAAAGGAACACACTCCTCTGCTATTCTCAATTGATGAAAACCTGTAGCTAGGTCTATTCGGGAAAATACTCTCGCCCCATTCAATTGGTCTAGCAGATCGTCGATGCAGGGTAATGGATACTTGTTTTTGAGCGTCTATTTGTTGAGGTCTCGATAATCAACACATAATTGAAGAGTACCGTCTGACTTTGGGACAAACACAACAGCTGCACCCCAATTAGAAAAACTAGGTCTGATTAGACCCCTCCACAACAGTTGACGAGTTTGATCGCCTAATTCTTCTATTTCCTTCGGAGTCATTCTGCGAATTGGGTGTACCACTGGTCTGGTATTGGGAATTAGATCGATTCTGAATTCTATTTCTCTTTGCGGAGGTAAGTTTTCAACTTCTTCAAACACATCCGCATAGTTTCTAACAATAGGAATCTTTTCTAGGGAAGTGGGGATAACTTCTAATGCCGACCAAAATTCTTCTCTATTTGGATTCGAACCATGACAGGGTATAAATATATGTCCAAGCTTCGTTCGAATTTTAACGATTCTTTCCGCACACTTTACCTTAGCTTCATACTTCGTTAACCAATCAACCCCGAGAATGATATCGAATTCGGGAAAATCCATAACGACCAGATCAAAAGGAAACTTGTAGAAAGAATAAGAGGCTGGCACTTTACAATATGAACAAAGAATAATAGAACCCCCTATCGGATTATGTACTTCAACCGAATCTTTAAGCTTCATTGGTTTTAACTTTAATTTGTGCACTATGTTACTAGCAATAAAACTACGTGATGCACCCGTGTCAAACAATACAGAAACAGGAATATTTTTAATTGTAAGGGTACCTCCGAAAACATCGGGTTTACCTGCTCCTTCGGAAGCAGCCGGCGGGCTCGACCCGTCATATACGTGAGCTACTGCGGCCTTCTTCAGCAAAGGACATTCTTTGACAAGATGATCCGTCTTGCGGCAATTAAAGCAGGGGCGAGGGTGCTGAGAACCCTGGCTTGAACCTTGTGAATTTGTCTTCTGCCTCTTCGGGGCTGTGCATACACTAGAGAAGTGCCCCATTTTGCCATAGTTATAGCAGCATCCTCTTGGCGGCTTGCCAGTATGAGGTTTCGAGGATGCTGCTTGGCTTGACTCAGCTTGATTCACAGCAGGCTTGCGTTTGTTCCCGGCTTGGCTTCTAGCGCGATCCTGCTCCAGATGCCTTTGGTCAAGGTCTTCGTAGTTGCATGTCATTTCCAACAATTCATTATATTCCAGCTTGACGTGGGCCATGGCTCTATAATGATACTGTCACTTTAGCCCAAGGATAAACCTCTTATTTTTGGACTTTGCAGTGGCGACAAGCTCCGGAGCATAGGGCGACAACTATGTAAATTTATTCAGATAATCCTGCACTGAAAGATCCCCCTGCTGGAGGTTGGCGAAGTCATCGTGCATTCGTTCAAGTGCTTGTTCCAGGACATATTTCTCTTTGCAGATTTCTTTGAATCCATCCCATGTTCTTCCAGCTTCTCTATTCCCGGCGGTGAGAGATTCCCACCATAGTTCAGCTTGTTCCTGCATAAGCCAGGCGCCCATAATAGCTTTATCTTGGTCTCCAAGCCTTAGGCCTTCTAGAATTTTCTCGCATGTTTTGAGCCATGCAAGGGCCTATATCACTGTGCCAGTTCCCGAGAAGGTCTTGCCTCCTAGGATTTTGTATCTCTTAGCTACGCGGTCTAGCTCGAAGTATTGAGCGGTCGGGGATTGTATCAAAGGTCCTTCTTCTACTGGGACTTCTCCCCGTCCTCTGCCACGGCCGGCACGGCCTCCTCTAGCGGCGGCTGCTCTGGTAGCCATTTTCAAGTTCTGTATAAGCAAGAAAAGAGTCATCTTATAGAAACAATACTTTATTGCATGATTAAGCAGAAAATTTACGGAAAGGTAACGATGGACTGATCAAATTGTTTATGCTATTCTGCTTGGCTCATTCTAGGACTTTGCTAGTCCTATCTCTAATGAGCTACACGCCTTAGAATACTACTGATTCTATTTTGATGAAGTGTTTAATGTGTTAGACTCCAGAACTAAGGTTAACCAAAGCTCTGATACCAGCTGTGACGATCCCAAAACCCCGTTACACGGTGTCAAGGATAATCATTGGAATATAACACATTAATCATCATTAGCAGATCACAGATAATAGCATAAACATAAAATAGGATAATTTACACACATATGACAGCGGAATCATATAGATATCACCACATCAGAGAGCACAGTGCAGTATACAACTTAGTGCCTAATGATACATAATCAGTCACCATCGCCAGAGGCGAAATCATACATAAAGAGTACACAAAATAAATATCAGTCTAAATCGCCAATGGCGGAATCATAATACATATACTAAGATGGCGGGAAGAGTCAAAGCTAGTACGGTGTAGTCACGCCTCGCCATGAACCAAAAGTGCGCCAGATACCTGTAACTAGGCCGCCCGTGTGAAAATAAGGGCACCCGAGTTTGCAAGGTGAAACAAACTACGAGTCAGTCATGGGACTGGTATGAGAAATCTTGTGACGGCCCGCTCCGCACCAGCCTACATTTCCTCCGGAAGTGCGCTGTACACATGTCCCGACTAGCACGGAACGGTCGCCAAAGAAAGGAAAGGAAAGGAAATGAACTAAACGAGGGACCTGTAGAATGTCTCACAACGCATGGGATAAAATATAATAATAACATACTTGACATAAAACAGGCGAGACAGTGCATAAGCTGATAACTAATAATCAATGTCAACATCAGAGCAGCGGAAATCCAAATACAGCTTATTACAACTTTCCAAATTTACTGTCTCTAACAAAAGAAAACTAAAGTAGAAGATGCACCACCAGTGCCCAAGCAGTGATCTTCAACAACACAGGGAGAATACTATATATATTACGTGGAAGCCTCCTGCTCGTCTCCGGATCATCTACCCGTGCATCACCAGCTAACCTGTCTCTAGTCTGCTCGTGTGAGCACCCAGAGTAATAAGAGGAGACATAAAACTCTGGGTCAGACATAAAGCCTGGTATGAGCGATAAGCATCTAAACAGAATAATAACAGGTATACTAAACCACATCTGAACCTGGACCTGCAACCAAATAGTTAGTACCACATACCGTACAATACTCTAGGGTGCCATAATAAAGGGTGTAAGGATACGGGGGTGGGGTATGCATGTCATAATGATAGCAAACAAATCAACCATAGCAACCATCCTCACATCTCTCACTCAGTGCGTAAGGCATACGACATCTACCACCTTGGAACACTAGACAAATTGAGGTAACGACGAATCCCGACTTGTAGAAACCCTGCTATGACCAAGCTAAACATATGGAGTCATGACCAAACATTTCAATGACCCATTTCATTGATCGTAGTCCTAGGTTCTACCGATGCCATAATGGCCCTGAATCCGCCTTCGTACCTCCTACCATAGTGGTCCAAAGCTATAGACGTCGATAACCCCTTGGCACGCGTCCCGCAGCAAAGCCCAATCATGAAACCCACTCATTGGTTCCCAGCTGGATCCTGAGTCAAAGCTCCTCATTTGGACTTCCTTTGCATCTCGGGTTTTGATCGAATTGGAGTGGGTCTTCAGAAGAGTTGTCGTGCAGTAGCAGCCCTAGAATACGGTTCGGTTCGGTGGTCATTACCCTCGTCGGTTCGGTTCGGTCCTCCTTCCTTGTCATCTTTCCATTCGGTTCGGGTCGGGTATTCCACTTCAGGTCGGGTCGGTGTCCTCCTCCGGGTCGGGTGTCCTTCCTTCCAGCGCTCCGATCCACTCCCTTATTTCTTCACGTATTCCGATCCGATCCCTCCTTGCCATCTGATCCGCGTGGCCTTCCCTCTTGCTAGTTCTCCCAAATGTTTACTTCCGATCCGAGCCCTGCATCTCCAAGTCGATCCGATCTGGCCTCCAATTATTCTTCCGATCCGATCCCCTTGTCCACTCCAACTCCAAGTAAACGGCCTTCCTTCTCGCCAAGCCTCCTCCAGTGACAAGTTCCAATCCAGTTCGAATTCCCTTGGTCAGTTCACAAATCCGATCCGACCCCTTTCTCCGATCCGAACCGGTTCGGAACCTGCACACTTCTGCAACTTTCCAGCGAGCTTTCTACGCCATTCGACGGCATTTTCGACCAATCTAACTATTCTAATCAATCATAAAACATACCATAAAGTCATAGCAACATGTAAGAACAACCACAAACACCTAACAACAATTCAAATGAACCAAAATGGATCAAAAGTGGCTAAAACCTCACATTTTCCTATAATCCCTCTTAATCATGTTTAAGCATACGATTAGCAAAACACATCGAAATTAACCCAAATTTCTAGCAGAGCCTTAAAACATTATTTTAGAATTTTAAGAATTTTTCCAGAATTTATTTACGTATAAATTCGCTAATCTTCACTAATTACCCTTAATCACCGTAATTAGTGCAAAAACTATGCAAATCACTCATGTTGGCCACAAATGAAACACCAAATCTGAAATACTCTCTGTTTGGGTCGAATTCCTATGTATAGCAGCAGCTCCAACCTTGCTTTGTTGCTATTTGGCCTTGCTTTGATGTAGTTTAGGCTTAATCTTCACTAAAAATGTGTTTTGGAGAGGTTTTAGAGGATGGAAGCCATTACTAAGGTCTCAAGAAGGTTTGTGGCGGCTCAAAACTGAAATGAAAGTGATAACCTAACCCTAATCAGTCCTCCTATACCTCTAAACCCGAAATTCCCCTCTGGGCCTAGCTGCTAATCACCCGGTTAAGCCCAATTAAGCTGTTTTTCACCATCTGAAACTTGTTTCAGTCATATCTCCTAAACAGTGAGCCCATTTGACTATTGTGACCACTCTACGGAAAGAGAAACCACCATCCGGAGCCAATGGAAGTGGTTTCAAGTCAAAATTCCTTTCCAGTCAAAAGTTATGGCCAAAACAGTGCCAACTAGGGGTAAAATGGTCATTTAAAAATCGGGAAAAATCATGAACATGGGAAATGACCCCAGTAGTCGTCTCCCAAAGTTACATGACCATACGACTTCGTATGTGACAGAAATAAATATTCTACGATCCTATGATGCGTAGAATGCGGGTCGTTACACTCTCCCCCCCTTAAGAAATTTCGTCCCCGAAATTCCTTAACCCAAAACATATAAAGGATCCCGCATGCCTAACAGCCACGTACAACAATCAATCATGCAAAACAAGCAAACAAGCCTATCCTAGCATGCGGAAAACTAAATCGAAGTCAAAATCTTACCAGGCAAAGAGTTCTGGGTGTGTCTTCCTAATGTCCTCCTCTGTCTCCCAAGTACAATCACTCTCGTCCTCGCTCCACTGTACCTTGACTAGCTTCACCGCCTTCCTTCGAAGTTGCTTCATGTCGTGCTCGACAATACGGGCCGGCTTGCGGTTCCCAACCGCCTCGGGTTCTACTTCGAAGTCCTCTAACTGATCAGGTGAAATAGTCATATCTGAGTCGTGAACGAACTTCCTTAGTTGGGAAACATGAAATACGTTATGAACTCCTGTCATCTTCTCTGGTAAGTCAATTATGTATGCCAAATTCCCGACTAGCTCAAGAACAGGGAATGGGCCAACAAATCTTGGTGCTAACTTGCCCCTCTTGCCAAATCGTATTACGCTCTTTAACGGAGAAATCTTGACAAATACCAAGTCACCAACGGAGAATTTTAAGTCACTTCTTCTCTTATCACCATATCTTTTCTGCCTATCCTGGGCTGCCTTCATTCGTTGTTGAATGATCTTGATCTTATCTGAAGTTTCCCTCACCACATCTGGTCCAAGCATAAACTTCTCGCCATTCTCTATCCAACATGATGGTGAGTTACACGGTCTTCCGTACAAAGCTTCAAACGGAGCCATACCGATACTGGATTGGTAGCTATTATTATATGCAAACTCTACTAGATGCAAATGGTCATCCCATGATCCACCAAAATCCAATATACATGCTCTCAAGAGATCTTCCAAAATACGGTTCACCCTCTCCGTCTGACCGTCGGTCTGAGGATGATAGGTGGTACTGAGATGTAACTCTGACCCTAGAGCCTCTTGTAAGCTCTTCCAAAACCCACTAGTGAACAACGGGTCTCGGTCACTCACAATGCTTTTAGGTACTTCATGGAATCTCACTACCCACTTCATATACAATTCTGCTAACTTAGCTGCCGTTCTGGTCGATTTGACTGGTATAAACCTTGCGCTTTTAGTCAATCGATCCACAATCACCCAAATGCTATCATGTCCCGATCTAGTCCTTGGTAAACCATCGATGAAATCCATCGAGACTTGCTCCCATTTCCATTCGGGAATTTCTAAGGGCTGTAACAACCCACTAGGCTTCTTTTGCTCGGCTTTAACTAGCTGGCAATTCATGCACTTGGATATAAACTTCCCAACGTCTCTTTTCATCCCTTCCCAGTAGTAGGTCTGCTTCATATCTCGATACATCTTGTTACCACCAGGGTGTATAGTCAGCTTTGAGTGATGACATTCTCTAAGCACTTCATCTCTCAATCCATTGACATTGGGCACAATAAGCTTTCCATTCTTTCTAAGCCATCTATCTCGATCAAGCCCATACTTATTCATCTCCTCATCGATACCCATCTCTAACTTGGAGATGATTTCCAATAGGTTAGGATCGTCCCTCTAATTAGAGCCGATCCGCTCAATCAAAGTGGGTCTGATCGTCAAACTTGCTAACATTTCTGGATCCAATTCGCACTTTGGTCTGAAATCAAACCCCGTGATAAACTCCAGTTGCTTCCATTCAAGGAACATAGCCCCTAAGCTGGCATGTCTTCTACTCAATGCATCAGCCACCGCATTGCCCTTTCCTGGTGTGTATGCGATGTCAAAATCATAGGAAGCTAAGAACTTTAACCATCTCTGCTGACGGAGATTCAGATCTTTCTGAGAGAAGAGATACTTTAACGACTTATGATCTGTAAACAGCTCAAATCTTTCTCCCAAGAGATAGTGTCTCCACATCTTTAACGCGAACACGATTGCTGCCAATTCTAAATCATGGGTAGGGTATCTTCTCTCGTGCGGTTTCAATTGCCGACTTGCGTAAGCTACAAACCTACCGCCTTGCATCAATACAGCACCCAGTCTGGTACCACAGGCATCCATGTATATCGTCATCTCTTCATCCCCCTCAGGGATGACTAACACTGGTGCGCTTGTCAACTTGTCCTTTAGACTTTTGAATGCATTCTCGCACCTTCCATCCCAGACAAAAGCTTGATTCTTCTTGGTCAACTGGGTCAATGGTGTTGCTATCTTGGAGAAACCTTGGATAAACTTACGATAATATCCCGCTAACCCCAAGAAACTTCTTACATCTGTTGCATTCTTGGGCGTAGGCCAATCCTGTACCGTAGCCACCTTTGCCGGGTCCACGGCAATACCATTCTCTGATACAACATGGCCCAAGAACCTCACTTCCCTCTTCCAGAAGTGACACTTAGAAAACTTTGCTTTCAATTGGTGTTTTCTCAACACCTCCATCACTACTCTTAAATGTTCCTTGTGTTCTTCCTCTGTCCTCGAATAGACCAAAATATCGTCAACGAACACAAGGACAAACTTATTCAACTGATCTCTGAATACCCTATTCATAAGATCCACAAAATATGCTGGGGCATTGGTCAGCCCGAATGGCATGACCAACCACTCATAAAATCCAGACGGCGTCCGAAATGCCGTTCTAGCTATACTCTCAGCTTCCACTCTAAGCTGATGAAAACCTGTCGCGAGATCCAACTGAGATAATATTCTCGCGCCACTCAACAGATCGAACAAATCATCTATCCGCGGTAGAGGATACTTGTTCTTCCTCGTCACTTTATTCAACTCGCGGTAGTCTACACACAAACGAAGGGAACCATCTGCCTTGGTTGCAAACACAACTGGTGCTCCCCATTCAGAAACACTCCTTCTGATAAATTCCTTCTTCAAAAGATCGCTGACTTGCACCTCGAGCTCTCGCTGCTCTCTTGGTGCCATACGACGAAGTGGCATCACTATAGGCCTGGCATTCTTTACCAAATCAATACGAAACTAAATCTCTCGGTGTGGTGGAAGTCCGGTCACTTCTTCGAAAACCTCCGGATACTGGCCAACCACGGGCAAACCTGACAACTCACTATGCGGAATGTCGAGGGAGTTTAGAAAACTAGCCAATACCCCCTTACTGGGTAGACCACCAAACACTATCCTCCGCCCATCATCCGCTCTAGCTGTCACCAACAAGCCCTCACAGTCTACCACCACCCCGTATCTTTGGAGCCAATCTACTCCCAAAATAATGCCAAACCCAGCAAAGCCCAAAATAAAGCAATCACAAACAAACATGCATCCATGACTCGATAAGACCACATTACGACAAATCATGCTAAGGCTAGTCGAACCACCAATCGGGTTCGTCACTACTAAAGGTCTATCGACAATCTCAGGCTCCAATCCCAACCTATCTACCAGGTCACTAAATATGAAAGAACTGGAAGCTCCGGTATCAAACAAAACTCTAACAGGAACATCATAAACAGAAAGCATACCTTGAATGACGACATTCTTTCCCTTCTCCACCGCTGTTGGGGCATTCGATGAAGAAGGAATAGCATTAAGAACGTAGGCTTTCACCATTTGCTTTTCCTTAGGGGGCTGTGGACACTTGTCCTTGTGATGTCCCATTTGGCCACAGTTGAAGCACTTCCTATCCGCTGGCTTGGCCCGAAAATTACTAGCATAATGGCCCTTCTTACCACAGCTGAAGCACTCCACATCTTGCTTATTCTTTTTCTTCTGGCCATCCTTAGCTTGGTTCTGCTTTCTCTTATTCTGGGAACCACCCTTGCCTCCACCACTTGCTTGTGGCTTTGGCTCATCTGCAGATGCAACCTCAGTCTTCGACTTAGGGTAGAGACTTTCTGATCTTAATGCTTTCCCCACAATCGACTCAAATGTCTCATCGATGTGGTTAATAAGCCTTTCCCCTAAGTACTGATCTAACCCAGTTATGAATTTCTCATTCTTCTTCTCGGCAGTATCAATAAGAGATAACCCATACTTTGACAAAGTGTCGAATTCAGCAATGTACTCCGAGACAGCTCTGCCATTCTGCTTGAGCTCCAAGAATTTCTAAAACAGCACTGACTTCTGAGCAGCTGGAATGAACTTCTCGCTAAAGAGAGCTTTAAACTGCTCCCAAGTAATCTGATCTTCGGGAGTGGCTGCCTTTATAGCATTCCACCAATTCATTGCCCGCCCTTGCAACTGACGGGACGCTAGCTTTCTCTTCATCGCATCCTCGATACCCAAATCCTCGAAGATACGTTCGCAACTATCCAACCAATCCTGAACATCCGTGGCCGACTCCGTTCCGTGAAACGACTTCCCACCAAGGCTAGTATAATCCTTATTCAACTTGGCGAAGTCGACCCTCGGCGCCTGCACTATTGGACCACCACCATTTCCACCATTGGGAGCTGCCCTCTGTACATCTCTAAGCATCTCTCTTATGAGGTCAGTAAACATCGTCCTCATGTCAGCAGCATTCCCATTATTGGCTCCCCTACCAGCACCTCTAGTATATCGGCTCATCGTCAATCTGAAAAATGAAACGATTAACGACTCCATAGTGGTGCTAGTGCAGTACGACTTCATTCTTATACTACTAATAGTATATATATATATAGCTTTTAAAACCAAAGTAATCACAAATACGCTCTCTCGTATACGTATATTATCTCTCCCCGATAGCTTCCCTAGGTTAACTACGCAACCTAGAGCTCTGATACCAAGTGTGACGGCCCGCTCCGCACCAGCCTACATTTCCTCCGGAAGTGCGCTGTACACATGTCCCGACGAGCACGGAACGGTCGCCAAAGAAAGGAAAGGAAAGGAAATGAACTAAACGAGGGACCTGTAGAATGTCTAACAGCGCATGGGATAAAATATAATAATAACATACTTGACATAAAACAGGCGAGACAGTGCATAAGCTGATAACTAATAATCAATGTCAACATCAGAGCAGCGGAAATCCAAATACAGCTTATTACAACTTTCCAAATTTACTGTCTCTAACAAAAGAAAACTAAAGTAGAAGATGCACCACCAATGCCCAAGCAGTGATCTTCAACAACACAGGGAGAATACTATATATATTACGTGGAAGCCTCTTGCTCGTCTCCGGATCATCTACCCGTGCATCACCAGCTAACCTGTCTCTAGTCTGCTCGTGTGAGCACCCAGAGTAATAAGAGGAGACATAAAACTCTGGGTCAGACATAAAGCCTGGTATGAGCGATAAGCATCTAAACAGAATAATAACAGGTATACTAAACCATAACTGAACCTGGACCTGCAACCAAAGAGTTAGTACCACATACCGTACAATACTCTAGGGTGCCATAATAAAGGGTGTAAGGATACGGGGGTGGGGTATGCATGTCATAATGATAGCAAACAAATCAACCATAGCAACCATCCTCACATCTCTCACTCAGTGCGTAAGGCATACGACATCTACCACCTTGGAACACTAGACAAATTGAGGTAACGACGAATCCCGACTTGTAGAAACCCTGCTATGACCAAGCTAAACATATGGAGTCATGACCAAACATTTCAATGACCCATTTCATTGATCGTAGTCCTTGGTTCTACCGATGCCATAATGGCCCTGAATCCGCCTTCGTACCTCCTACCATAGTGGTCCAAAGCTATAGACGTCGATAACCCCTTGGCACGCGTCCCGCAGCAAAGCCCAATCATGAAACCCACTCATTGGTTCCCAGCTGGATCCTGAGTCAAAGCTCCTCATTTGGACTTCCTTTGCATCTCGGGTTTTGATCGAATTGGAGTGGGTCTTCAGAAGAGTTGTCGTGCAGTAGCAGCCCTAGAATACGGTTCAGTTCGGTGGTCATTACCCTCGTCGGTTCGGTTCGGTCCTCCTTCCTTGTCATCTTTCCATTCGGTTCGGGTCGGGTATTCCACTTCAGGTCGGGTTGGTGTCCTCCTCCGGGTCGGGTGTCCTTCCTTCCAGCGCTCCGATCCACTCCCTTATTTCTTCACGTATTCCGATCCGATCCCTCCTTGCCATTTGATCCGCGTGGCCTTCCCTCTTGCTAGTTCTCCCAAATGTTTACTTCCGATCCGAGCCCTGCATCTCCAAGTCGATCCGATCTGGCCTCCAATTATTCTTCCGATCCGATCCCCTTGTCCACTCCAACTCCAAGTAAACGGCCTTCCTTCTCGCCAAGCCTCCTCCAGTGACAAGTTCCAATCCATTTCGAATTCCCTTGGTCAGTTCACAAATCCGATCCGACCCCTTTCTCCGATCCGAACCGGTTCGGAACCTGCACACTTCTGCAACTTTCCAGCGAGCTTTCTACGCCATTCGACGGCATTTTCGACCAATCTAACTATTCTAATCAATCATAAAACATACCATAGAGTCATAGCAACATGTAAGAACAACCACAAACACCTAACAACAATTCAAATGAACCAAAATGGATCAAAAGTGGCTAAAACCTCACATTTTCCTATAATCCCTCTTAATCATGTTTAAGCATACGATTAGCAAAACACATCGAAATTAACCCAAATTTCTAGCAGAGCCTTAAAACATTATTTTAGAATTTTAAGAATTTTTCCAGAATTTATTTACGTATAAATTCGCTAATCTTCACTAATTACCCTTAATCACCGTAATTAGTGCAAAAACTATGCAAATCACTCACCTTGGCCACGAATGAAACACCAAATCTGAAATACTCTCTGTTTGGGTCGAATTCCTATGTATAGCAGCAGCTCCAACCTTGCTTTGTTGCTATTTGGCCTTGCTTTGATGTAGTTTAGGCTTAATCTTCACTAAAAATGTGTTTTGGAGAGGTTTTAGAGGATGGAAGCCATTACTAAGGTCTCAAGAAGGTTTGTGGCGGCTCAAAACTGAAATGAAAGTGATAACCTAACCCTAATCAGTCCTCCTATACCTCTAAACCCGAAATTCCCCTCTGGGCCTAGCTGCTAATCACCCGGTTAAGCCCAATTAAGCTGTTTTTCACCATCTGAAACTTGTTTCAGCCATATCTCCCAAACAGTTAGTCCGTTTGACTAATGCGACCACTCTACGGAAAGAGAAACCACCATCCGGAGCCAATGGAAGTGGTTCAGGCCAAAATTCCTTTCCAGTCAAAAGTTATGGCCAAAACAGTGCCAACTAGGGGTAAAATGGTCATTTAAAAATAGGGAAAAATCATGAACATGGGAAATGACCCCAATAGTCGTCTCCTAAAGTTACATGACCATACGACTTCGTATGTGACAGAAATAAATATTCTACGATCCTATGATGCGTAGAATGCGGGTCGTTACAAATCTACTTAACTTATTAACAACAATAATACGACAAATCAAAGGACCACGCCACATTCTCGGAACGGGTTTACTCCAATGAGTGCTAGTGCATGAAATAAAGTAAATTATTAAACCATCGCAATGCTTTTTATAAAATGAAGCCATTATAAGACTCAGGTCCCATCACACAATGCAACGCAAGCCGGAGGATAGAGTTTTACCTTATAATGGCCAAAAATGCTTCATACGCATAAAACAAAAGTGTTTGATATTATTACTAGTGCATATATGTTTCAAAAGCAAATTCAATCATAAATATGAATTCTAGACGGCATGGGTACCATATATCATGTCGCCATACTAGTAATACAATCACATTCGCATATTTCGTATTGGAAATTGGATTCCTTCATGAGTCGAGGCAAGGGGAAAGCTCCTCTCCGTTCGAGACACTCTAGCAAATGCCTCGGGACCGCACACAGCCATCCCTGGATCCTCCAAGGCCGGTCCTCTCTTACTTTTGAGGATTGGCAATTCTTGAACACACATTTCCCAGTCCTTACAGACCTATAATCGAGGGGCCTCGTATTCCAACAACCACACAGGTGTAAAGTAGATATAAATGTCAGGGCTGGGAGGTCACTGACACCACCATAGCTAGAAAGAAACAGCGTGCACTCCTTGGGTCCTTCTCCCGTTTTTGACTCATACCGGGGTGTGAGGCACGTGAATTCACGTTATACACAAAGCTACGTCACACAGACTATGCTTTGATCATCAACCACAAGACTTTGCTTTGCAACAGAAGCCTTGATCATATGCCACTTAGGCGTGCCACACAGGAAATCCACTCCATGCGACTGATTTCTATCAATACATAACCTCTGAGCTCGTACGTCTCAGAGAAGGGCGTTAAGCAAGAGAATAAATTCTCCGCCGCCAAACAGATATATATTTAACAGAGATCAATCAACACAGAACAAATTCCAATGTCAGACACACAGTCCATTTACAAGTCCGTTCTAGGTTTGAACGAATCCGGAGGCACCAAATTCCTTGCATATCCGTACAATCAACAGTATGTTTGGACGGCTACTACTTCAGCTCCTTCAAGGTAGCTACTCCGATCATGAGCATCAGTAGCGCCCATCCATCCAATGTGAAGATCGTCGGTCTTCAACCGTCTTCGACTTCTCAACGTCGATCGATTATTTGAAATGAGATGAACTCGGCCTTTTCAAATAACCCACGTATATTTAGATTTTCAAATCAATTTATCACATGGTTGGACTATTCAACATTCACTTTTCAGTTCTTTAGTTATAATTTTCATGTTAGATATCTTCAACCATCACATATCAAGCAAACACAACAAAATTGGTTTATTTCCACTCTATATCGTCTATAGTATTTTATAACGATATATCGCCATTTTTAATTATTTTAAAACGACCATATTTAATTAAACGACGTTTCAGGTCGTCCCGATGCACTAGCGCTGTTTTTCACTAATTTTGTTTTATACATATCTGAAAATCTAACCGTTGGATCTTCACAAATTTTATATTATGAAGGTCATTTCAAAACGAATCCAACGGTTTCAGTTTTGGGAAAATCCGACGGTCGGATCTTCCACACTAGCCGTTTGAAGTTATGATTTCAATTTACGAACTGCAGCGTCGTTATTCGATTTAATTTAATTATATATATATATATATATATATAAATATAATCGTTTCTGGCGCTGTTTTTCTTCAGATTTGAATTAAACATTCCAGACAATCCAACCGTCGGATCTTCACAAAGTTGGTGCCGTTGGAAAGATATCTCCAAGGCTAACCCAACGGTTGCGGTTTCGGGAAAATCCAATGGTCGGATTTCCTGCACTAGTTGTTTGAAATCACGGTTTCAAAACACGAACTGCACGGCCACATTTCGTTTTAATTTTATTTATATTTATATATTTATATAAATATAGTTCATTCAAAAATTCCTATATCGTTTCCACTTCAAATATTTCACTAACGCCTTTAAATTTTGGAAAATTTCGCCATAACCTCCTTTGTACGGGAGGGGCTGGGAAAATTCCCAAATAGCCACACGGGCGTCTCATGTCAAAAAGAAAAGAAAAAGCCAAGCGGCTAGCCAACAGGCTCATAAAATCATCACCCAAACAAAACAATAAACGTGTACCTATTTGTCGGGCACAAAATTTTATTCCTCTTCTCTAGCCCCTTTGCTATAACCTGTTCAATAAATATGCATGTACATATATACAGTTCTTATCACTTATCATTTTCCATTCAACTTCATATTTGATTCAATTTGGTTTAAAAACACCATTCATTCTAATGTTGCATGCATAGGCAAAAGTCATATCATTAGCTAATTAATGAATATTTCAACTCATGCATATTTATTTGAACGAGTGGCTATTTTTAACACTTCACATTTCAAAATTGATAATTTTGGCGAACTAAAATATATTTCAACACATGACTATTTTATTTAGTTCCTATGCATGTTAAAAATAATATTTCTTTCACAAATATTAATTTCAACGCTCACATATCTTTAACATCTCACATATATGATAAAAATGATGTTTTTATCATTTAAAATATTTATTCAACAAATGAATGTTTCCAACACTTCATAGTTTCTATAAAAATGTGATTTTTATTGTTCGATCTTTTTATTCAACACATGAACTTTTCCATTACACACACACTTCTCAACACATGAGCACCTCCACACATGGATATTTTATGTATGTTGTTCATATAGGAAAGATGGAATTTTTATTGTTGAAACTATTTATATATATAGTGAATATTTTACATAGTTCATATATATTTTAAAAAGGTGATTTTTTTTATTGTTTAGACACTTCATTCATTCACAAATGGATTTAATTTTCACACATCACTTTTCAACATATGAACATTTCCACACATGGATATAGTTTCAACATATGACTTTAATTTCAACACATGAAGATAATTTCAACATATGAAAATAATTCTAACACATAAATATTATTCAAAATTTCGGCAGCATAACGGCAGGGTAGTTAAAACCGACACCGTCCCTAGTACGGCTCCTCGCTCTACCTTAAAACCTCGCGGTTTTTGACAATGGGGATTCATGCATCTAATTCGCACGCAGGCGGCATGTTTTATTTTTATTTCCACAATTTTTCCAATTCATTTCAATCACCAATGGGTATTTTTCAACGACAACCAAACAATATCAACCACAAACAATTATTCAACCATTCGTATTTTTCATCCAATGTTTCACACCAATTCACAACAATAAATATCGTCCATGGTTTGTGGACGAGGGGAGTATATATATATATATATTATTGCTATATTTCACTTGCATTTCAACACATATATCAATTATTCTATGCATGTATAATTCATAGTTCGCTTATATAGCTTACACATCGCATGTACATGAGGTATATAACACGTGTGTAATTTATATTTCTCTTATATAATTTATACGCGACATTTTCCATTCAAATTCATTTAATTTAGATTTCTCACATTGGTATTCGGAGTGCTAAAAATCGTAGGTGAGTCAGAAAAATCCGCGGTCTCTTCTATGTGGTAGAGAGCTTCCTTGCAGTCCCGATGTTTCCTGTTTCATCGAATTTCGTCAACACACCATAAAGATATGATTTTTCAAAGTGCAAACATCAAAAAGAACTCACCTTTCACGATGGTTCAAAACTAAGGTTGCGGTTTTCGCGAAAACCGAGGCACGAGGGGATGATCGGAGGTGCTGACGTGGAAGAGGAAGGAGAGGGGAGTCGTTCGGTGGCAGTTTGGGGGTGGCTCGGTGGCGATCAGGGCAGCGCTGGGAAGTCGACGACTTCCTGGGCTCGATTCAGGCGATAGGGTGGTCGCGGGGGTGTGAGGGTTGGTCGGATTTGAAGAGGAGGAGCGGCGACGTCGATTGGTGGTGGTGGCGGCGGCGATAGGGGGCTGAGGCGGCGGCGATTTGAAGGGGAAGGTTGCGATAGGTTTTCGCCGTTGATAACGAAGGAAGCGGGTTTTTTTTTTATATTTTAATTTATGAAAGAAATTTTCTGATTCGCCGATATATATATTATTCAGAAAATTAGGGTTTTCCCATACGAACCGCAATTCGAACCCAACGACTGTCGCCCCTAGCTAAATACCCCCATCCCGGACACAATGGGATATGTTTTGCTAGGCAATTTGACTGTTACAGTCAGTTATTTTTCAAATTAAAGTATAAAACATTTAATTTTTAACTCTGAACGTACATTTCAATTTGCCAGGGCCACAAACTGATTCGAAAAATTCCAGAAAAATAAATCTAGCTATGTTTTGACGCTACGGTCCCAACAAAACTAGTTTTGTCGAATTTTGAGATCGTTTGAAAAATGGCCATTTTCTGGTCGATCCAATTTAACAGAAATTGACCAAACACAATTTCTTTTGCCACGCTCACATACTAGCTTCAAAAATTATGAAATTTGAAACCTAGCAATAATTTGACATCCCGGACCCAACAAAAGTGGTTTTGTCGAATTCCGAGGTCGTTTGCAAAGTATCAATTTTCCAGGGCTATATATTCTATATAGCGACCATTCTGAAAATTCATTCGGCCATAACTTTTGATTCCCGTTATGAAACTTCGATTTTTCAGATTCGTTAGAAAGGCATTGACTAACATATTTAAATATTTTGGGTTTCGCTAAAATCTGTTATATTTTCCACCCTGCACAGTGAGTCAAAGTTTGAATTCAAAATTTCAAACTGACTCACTATTTCTAATTCACTATTTTATTGAAATATTCAATTTCAATTGTTCAAATTCCTTTGAAATGACCAATTTAAAAATTTTAAATTGGCTCGTATTTTCCGGGTTGTTACATAAAAATCCATCAGAATTTACCTTTGTACCCTTAGAAACCCAAATCAGTTTGAATTTAGTCAAAATTGTTTCATTTCTTTTTGGGATCCAAGAATGTTTGAAAGGATTTTTATAAGACAAGTTCGCATCTTGTATATGTTCAAAAAAGATTTTCAAATAAATGCCCAAAATTTTCAATTCCATTACAAACTAAGTCATTTGAAGAGTTTTTCAAATCATTCAAAATTTCTTTTGAACAAAACTTTCAAGTTTTCCAAACCTAAGACCACTTTTATTTCCAACAGAGATTTGGTTTTTAACAAAATATTCAATGATTTTTCCCCATTAGAAAATTTATCCAAAGTTGATCCTGGTTGTTGAATTTTGGATTTAAGATCACTATTCTCTTTTATCAAATTCAGATAGCGATTAATATTGATCTTTCTCTTTTTAGCATCCTTTTGTTTCAAAACCAAGTTTTCGTTTTCAAGAAATTTGATTTTGGTATTGGACTAAAAATCTCAGATTCAAATTGAATTTGTTGTTCAAATTAATATTTTTGAAAACTCTTGAAATTTTCAATTTCCTTTTCAAGATTGATTCACTTTTCTATAGATTTTGTTTCTTAGAAAATTCAAGTTTGTAATTTTTTGTAATCTTAACATTTTAATTTTTTTTGCTCTTTCAAGTTCATTCTTGTTCTCTTTTAAAATCAGAATTTCATTTTCAAGCTTTTGAATATTTTTTATTTAGATTAACAAGATTATTTTCCAAATTCAAACAATTTTTGCAATTAGAGTTTGAAGACTTCTTGACGTTTTTAAGTTTTGATTCCAAAAAACTATTTTTATTGATCAACTCAAGTTTCTCAGATTTCAGAGTTTTATTTTTAGATCTGAGACTCTCAACAGATTTTGTTAAATCATTATAAAGCTAAATTAAATCTTCCTGTGAAATGTTTCATCATCCGAATCATTATCTGTTGTGTCTTCGTTTGTAGCTCCTGTTAAGCACACATCTGAACTTGAGTTGGCAATTCGGGGTTTTTAGCAATTGTCGTCATTTTGTCCATACTTTGCCTTGAGAGTTTTCCAAAAGTCCTGTACAATTGAACAACAAGAAATATTAATAAACTGATCAATTCTAATGTAAGAATAAATAATATTCATAACAGTATCATTCTTATGTACATTATCACTTCAATTTATAATAATATCCCAATATTTAATATGGACAAATTTCAAATAGGATTCTATTTTTGATTTCCAATTTTAAAAATATTTACCATTTAAAATAGTTGGAATACGACTGGGCTGACTCTCGAAGGAACTTAACTCTAGAGTAAATATAAAACCTACTCTGAAACCACTTGTTGGATCTAGATTAACCCTAAAGGGGGAGTGAATATTGTTTATTGGATTTTTACGAGATATTATGAAACGACCCGAAATCCCCCTTACGGGGAATCCCGGATTGAGTCGAGAGCGAGCCACAAAAGATCGCAGACGGAAGAACATTTCATTTTATATTACAACAATTCCATCAGAATACAAGAATATACAGAGTATGAATAAATATTACACAGAAAATATCATAGATTACAATAAATTACATAGCAGCGGAAAATAATACAATACACAACTAGAAGTAATACGCGGATACAAAGCTTTCCGAGTATCGTTCCAGCTGTAAACCAGGATCTTGTGAATATAAATCAGCAAAACCAAAAATACTAGCTGCCCGTGTGAAAATAAGGGCACCCAGAGTTTAGGTTAAAACAATAAACTCCAGGTCAGTCATGGGACTGGTTTGAGAACTAAAACAGTTGTAAATCTTTATTTTAAAGTTAGGTAAATCAAGGGACCATGCCGCTAACGCGGAACGGGTTTCCTCCCAAGAATACCAGTGCATAAAACAAACAGCGCAATGCTAAATAAAGAAAAAATGAAGCTATTATAAGACCCAGGTCCTATCACACAATGCAACGCAAGCAGGGGGATAGGGTTTTTACCTTATAATAGCAAAGAATGCTTGATACGTTTAAAACAAATCTTTTGATACTAATAATAAGTGTATAGTGCATAAAACAACTTCAAATCATAAGTATCAATCATAGACGGCATAAGCACCCCATCCCACTATGTCGCCATATATAGGATTACAACTAACATCGAAACATCACGTATTGGAAGTTGGATTTCCATCTGTGAACCGAGGAAAAAGATAGTCCTCTTCCGATTCGAGACGCTCCAACCCATGTCTCAGGAACAGAATGCATCGTCCCTTGGAGCGACAGGGCCGGTCCACCGATGTGGATTAGACGAAATCCTGAACACTGCGTTTCCCCACCCTTTGGGGCGTAGGTGAGCCAACTAAATGACTCCATCGGTTCGAGAACGACCGATTTATCCGAGGCGCCTCCAATTCCAACAACCACATAAGTCAAACTCGTCAGGGCGTGTAAAACCACTGACGCCACTTCTAACTAGAAAGAAACGCATGTCCTCCCTGAGGCCCGTCTCCCGTTTTTGGTTCACATTGGGGTGTGAGGCTCGCGAATTAAAGCTACACAAAGCTACGCCACAAAGGCCGTGCTTTGATCATCAACCACAAGACTCTGCTTTTCAACAGAAACCTTGATCATTTGCATCTTAGCATGCCACACAGGCAAACCACTCTATGCAACCGATATCAGTCACACAAAATGAAATCCAATGTCAGACACACGGTCCATTTACAAGTCCATTCTGGGTCTGAACGAAACCGGAGGCACCTAGTACCCCGCATATCCATCGATTTCCAAGTACGTCTGGATGATAACTAACTGATTCCCTCCTCTTGGGTGTATAACACAATCAAGATCATCAGTAATCACCCAAACGACGTGAAGACTTCCGGTCTTCGACCACCGTCTTCATCTTCGACTTATCGTCGTATCAGTTATTCAGAATGGGATAAACCCGGTCTTTTCGAATAACTCGCGTATATTATAAACAAGTGTTACACAAACACAACATATGCCTCATTCCAATTCATCAGTCACTAACCGTAAATTAACAAGAGAATAATTCCCCAAATATTAACCCCGAAGGCCGAAACCAACATCAGATCAATATCCAGAAAACCATTCTGCTTAGCTAACCGACAGTTAGTTTTTTAATTTCACATTCAAAGGAAATGGTTCCCATTAATTTTATCAAAGATAAATCTTTTAAATGTATTCTTTAATCTACTTTTGAATATCAATTCAAACTAGTCGGGATTAGCGAACCTCACCGAAGTAATCATTTGTTTTAATTTCCCAATCCCAACCTATTCATCCCATGAAGTAAAACTGGTAATACTTCATATCTAACACCACGGTGTTGTCGGTAAATTCAATTACCATTTCACGTTCAAATCCAACTAAAGATTTAAGTCTCGCCTGGAGCAGAACTGGTGATACTCCATTCTCGATCTTTTCAATCTAATTAAAGATTCATTAAAACTCCACTTAGTTTTAATCTTTAACTGGGTTAAAGAATCAGCGTCATTTAAAACACGGTTCACGATAAACTCCCTTGGGTCTAAGAACAATATTATTGAAGATACCGTTCACGACAACCCAAAATCACATTTCATTAATTATCGGGTTAAAGAACAAGTGTTATTTAAAACACTTTTCACGATAAACCCAAAAATCAATACCGATTCAATTCCAATTAAATATTATTTAACCGGTACACTTCATTAAATCTAAATAAAAAGATTTAATCATTTTCTCAGCTGGGCTTAAGAACAGTGTTAATGAAGACACCATTCACGACAAACCCAAATCACATTTGATATTAAATACAATGCTCTGAATAGAAAATATATCGGCTTGTATTCCATATCAAATTTTACGACCAACAAATATCGTATTGGAAATAACGATATATATATATCTTTCAAATTTCCATAACAATATCTGTATAATCATGAAATCAAACATCGAAATAATCCAAAGACAATTTCGATTCAAATCCATTCCAATTCAATTATTGGAAATTCTGGTTACTTTTAAAACCCTTTTCAAATTCAATTTATTTATTTAAAAATAAATAGAATTATAATTCTAGCTCAAAACTAGTTCATTTCGATATAAATCTATTTTTATCTTTTCAAATATGGAGTTTTTCATCCCAAATCTTAACAAATCATTTCTTATGATTTTACACAAATTATTACTATTTTTAATAAATTTATCAAGGCCCGCACAGTCGATTTCCATCAACGGCCATCAAACTGCACTTATAACGACCTTTTCCAAATTTGATTTGGACATAATTCCAAATCCAACCGTTAGATTTCAAATTTCTGATATTCGTTAGAAAGCTCTATTCGATACAAACCCAACGGTTCCAGTTTCAGGAGAATCCGACGGTCGGATCTCCCGTAATATCGGCTCAAAGTCAATGGTCGAAATTCGCGAACTACCGCGGCGTGGCACGTTCTATTCCGGCCATTATATTATATATATAGTATATATAATATGTACTTCGTCGATTTCCTTTTAAAGCGTATTTTATAAATCGTTTTAAATTCGTTTTCAAAATGATTTCAACTTCCTTTTCAAATTCAAATCAAAATCGAATTTTTCAACATAAATTCATTTTAAATTCATTTCAAATTGATTTCAATTCAAATCGGTTTTCAGTTCAATTTCAATATGTTTTAAATTCAATTGAAAACGATTTCAATTCTATTTCAATCTAATTCGAATTTCAATTCTATTCAGTTTAATTCGAATTTCAATTCTTTTCAATTTAATTCGAATTTCTATTCTTTTCAATATAATTCGAATTTCATTTCAAAATATTCGATTTTGAAATCACTTTTCAATATTCATTATAAAAACGAATATAATCGATATAAATATCGTTCACGTCAAAATGTCGTCAATCTAATCAACACGGCTTCATATATCCTATTTTCAAATATCTATTTCAAATATTCCTTTTTCAAATATTTCTATTCAAATATTTCTTTTTCAAAACTGGAATGAGGCCCAATCAATTACCATATAATGTAAATTATATGGATTTTCTACAACACATGTATACAATAACAACGATGAATAATCAACTATCATCCAAAGTGCATTCTACACTGTATAAGCATCAAATATAAATATTTAATACTCATAACAGTCTGTCCATCAATCGATCGACATACAGCTAGTTATCGGGATTAGTGTATGTCATATATCATCCCAATACCCGTGTGGGGTTTCAAACAATGAAACACATATTTTAATTGTGCAGTTGGGCGATGTGTAAAATTTATCGTCCCAATCAATATCAGTCAAATGTGTGTATATAAACAAATCGTACAAGTTGTTTATTTTTATTTCATTTCATATACACGTTAAAAATTCTTTTTTTAACTATAAAATATTTTCCACTATAAAATATTTTATTTCAACTATATAAATATTTTATTTCATTTCACATCACATCACACAATCAACTACACATCAAAATCAAACAAACAAGCATACAAGCCGTCCATGGTCTGTGGACGACGGGTATCGGGTGCTACTAAACACCGTCTGCATCCTTGTATATATTTTAACTAGAAATAAATTTAAAAGTGAGGAGTTCTCATCGACTAGCTAATCCAAGCGTCTCGACTCTTCTTATGTAGAAGTCTTCACTGTTCTCGCCTCTTGTCACTTTCTTTGCCCGTATTCTCTACATATGTAAAAATCACATTTTTACTTCGCTATTCAATATATAAAAATCAAATTTTTACTTTGCTATTCAATATATAAAAATCGAATTTTTATCTTCTCTATCTTATAAAAATCATATTTTTATAATCCCTACTATATAAAAAATCATATTTTTATTCTTTCTATAATATAAAAAACATATTTTTATTCTTTCTATAATTTAAAAATCATACTTTTATTCTTTCTATAATTTAAAAATCATATTTTTATTCTTTCTATAATATAAAAATCATATCTTTTCATTTACACAAAAACCTTACATTTTTATTTACAAAAACAATAGATTTTCATAAGTAAAAATTATATTTTTACAAGTAGAAACCTTATTTTTAACACTTATCTATCCCTATAAAAACTGTATTTTTAATCCTATATTATCTATATACAAATTATATTTAAAAACAGCTAGATATAATTAAATTAAATTAATAAAATCATTAAAATAAAGCGTACCTTTTACTGTTAAAGGAGAGGGGGGTTTCACATGGTTGAGGGGTGGTCTGAGGAGGAAGGGGGGCTGGAGGGAGAGTGGGATCGCCGGCGCTGGCGTTCTGGAGGAGGCGGCGCCTAGGGTTGCGATGGGCTTGGTTATCCGACGGTGGTCAATTCGAGGGCTAGGGCGCGTTTTGGCTGAGGGTGGTTTTGGTGGTGGCGGGATCGAGGAGAAGGGGCGGCTGTTGACACCTGGGGGGGCGCCAGCCTGCGATGGTGGTGGGGGTTGGTCAGCGGCGTGGTGGACGGGATCGACGAGTCTTTTTTTTTTCTCTGATCGAAAAAGTAAGAGAGAGAGGAGGGAAAAGGAATTGGGGGGGGTGTTATTAAAAAAAATATATATATATATATATACATATTAATATTTTATTTTCAAAAGGGGTTGACTTTTTTTGTTCGAACTCGAAATCAAACCCACCGACTATCGTCCATAGCGTAATACCCCCATTCCGAACACAATGGGATATGTATCGTAAGCTGATTCGATCGTTTCGATCAGTTTTCATCAAAATCAACATATAACTCTATATATTGAATTTGAACGCACATTTCAATTTACCGGGGTCACATACTAACTCGAAAAACTCTAAAAAAATATTTTCTAGCCTGTATTGACGATACGGTCCTAATATTACTAGTTTCATCAAATTCTGAGACTGTTTGAAAAATGGCCATTTTCCAGTCGATTAAAATCAACTAAAATTGGTCAAACTCGTTTTCCTTTGCCACGCTCACATATTGATTCGAAAAATTATGAAATTTGGAATCTAGCAATAATTTGACATCGCGAATCCAACAAAAGTGGTTTCGTTGAAATCCGAGGTCGTTTGCAAAATGGCCATTTTCAAGGGCCGAAATTCCATAGCGACTATTCTGAAATTTCAACTGGACGTAACTTTTGATTCCTGCTATGAAATTTTGATTTCCCGGATTCGTTGGAAAGACATTCTCAATTAGATTCAAATATTTTTGGTTTCACTAAAATCCAGTTTATTTTTAATCCTGTACATTCATTTGAAATTCGAAATCGAATTATCGAACTACCGCGCCATTTTCAATTCCTTTTATATATATAAATAAATATTTATATTCTAACGACGATCTATATAAATATATACGTTCGAATTCTATTCAAAATAAATTTCTCGTCGATATTATTTAAAATAATTCATTTTAAATGATCAAAATTCACTAAAATTGCCAAAATAAAAATTTTAAATTGGCTTGGATTTCCGGGTTATTACAATCTCCCCCACTTAAAACTTTTCGTCCCCGAAAAGGAACGAAGCCGAAAGTTGTTTAACAAATCAACTCAACTTTCGTTATTTTGATTACGGCTTAAGTTCTTCAACTTTTTAGTTTCTAAGAACTTTTCAATTTTTTCAAAAATTTGGCTAATACCCTAAATTTTCGAAAAATTTCGCCATAACCTCCCCTGCACCGGGAGCACCGGGAAAATCCCGAAATTGCCATACAGGCCCTCTGATCTCAAAAAGAAAAAGAAAACGCCAAACAGCTAGCCAATCGGCTCATAAAATCATCATCACCCAAACAAAGCAGTAAATTATGGTAAACATGTACCTATTTGTCGGGCAAACAATTTTATTCTTCTGCTCTAGCCTCTTTGCTATGACATGTTCAATGTAAGTACATGTATATGCAAGCAAATGCGACCAAATTTCAATACAATTCACTTTTTGGTCAATTTGGCTAAATGGTTAAAAAAATTAATTAATCAAGCCATAATCAAACAACACAACCATCAATCAATTAGTTGATTAGCTTTTGAAATTCATAACTTCGATACATAGTCAAAAATCAGATTTTTGACGCCAAATCATAACAATAACCCCTATCTAGTTTCGGTTCTCACACCAGTCAATTGGAAATATATAGAAATCCCACTTTCGAAACTCGATAATAAATACTGGCGATGGTGCCCCATCACGAGAGTTATCCCCGGGCACTAGAGTGTGATTCTATAACTATCGAATACATTAAAACTTCGAATACACGTTTGCAAGACATATATGCAAAAACTTTATGTATTGGATTGTCCAAATTCAATTTAAAATAAATAATCAAATACGAATAATTGATTTAAAATTTCAAAACAATTCTTGTTTTCATTTTAAAAATATACTCTTCACACTCGTTTTAGGATACTACTGATCCCATCTCTAACGAGTCATTCTCATTGGATATTACTAATCCAATATTTGATGAATTATTTCGTATGGTTCTAATGTGTCTTGTTCTCTGAGCTTTGTAAACCAAAGCTCTGATACCACGCTGAAACGACCCGAAATCCCCCTTACGGGAAATCCCGAATTGAGTCGAGAGCAAGCCACAAAAGATCGCAGACGGAAGAACATTTCGTTGTATATTACAACAGTTCCATCAGAATACAAGAATATATAGAGTATGAATAAATATTACACAGAAAATATCAGAGATTAAAATAAATTACATAGCAGCGGAAAATAATACAATACACAACTAGAAGTAATACGCGGATACAAAGCTTTCCGAGTATCGTTCCAGTTGTAAACCAGGATCCTGTGAATATAAATCTGCAAAACCAAAACTACTAGCTGCCCGTGTGAAAATAAGGGCACCCAGAGTTTAGGTTAAAACAATAAACTCCAGGTCAGTCATGGGACTGGTGTGAGAACTAAAACAGTTGTAAATCTTTATCTTAAAGTTAGGTAAATCAAGGGACCACGCCGCTAACGCGGAATGGGTTTCCTCCCAATAATACCAGTGCATAAAACAAATAGCTCAATGCTAAATAAAGAAAAAATGAAGCTATTATAAGACCCAGGTCCTATCACACAATGCAACGCAAGCTGGGGGATAGGGTTTTTACCTTATAATAGCCAAGAATGCTTGATACGTTTAAAACAAATCTTTTGATACTAATAATAAGTGTATAGTGCATAAAACAACTTCAAATCATAAGTATCAATCATAGATGGCATAAGCGCCCCATCCCACTATGTCGCCATATATAGGATTACAACTAACATCGAAACGTCATGTATTGGAAGTTGGATTTCCATCTGTGAACCGAGGCAAAAGATAGTCCTCTACCGATTCGAGACACTCGAGCCCGTGTCTCAGGAACAGAACGCATCGTCCCTTGGAGCGACAGGGCCGGTCCACCGATGTAGATTAGACGAAATCCTGAACACTGCGTTTCCCCGCCCTTTGGGGCGTAGGTGAGCCAACTAAATGACTCCATCGGTTCGAGAACGACCGACATATCTGAGGCGCCTCCAATTCCAACAACCACATAAGTCAAACTCGTCAGGGCGTGTAAAACCACTGACGCCACTTCTAACTAGAAAGAAACGCATGTCCTCCCCGAGGTCCGTCTCCCGTTTTTGGTTCACACCGGGGTGTGAGGGTCGCGAATTAACGCTACACAAAGCTACGCCACAAAGGCAGTGCTTTGATCATCAACCACAAGACTCTTCTTTTCAACAGAAACCTTGATCATTTGCATCTTAGCATGCCACACAGGCAAACCACTCTATGCAATCGATATCAGTCACACAAAATGAAATCCAATGTTAGATACACAGTCCATTTACAAGTCCGTTCCGGGTCTGAACGAAACCGGAGGCACCTAGTACCCCGCATATCCATCGATCTCCAAGTACGTCTGGACGATCACTAACTGATTCCCTCCTCTTGGGTGTACATCCCAATCAAGATCATCAGTAATCACCCAAACGACGTGAAGACTTCCGGTCTTCGACCACCATCTTCATCTTCGACTTATCATCGTATCAGTTATTCATAATGGGATAAACCCGGTCTTTCCGAATAACTCGCGTATATTATAAACAAGTGTTACACAAACACAACATACGCTTCATTCCAATTCATTAGTCACTAACCATAAATTAACAAGAGAATAATTCCCCAAATATTAACCCCGAAGGCCGAAACCAACATCAGATCAATATCCAGAAAACCATCCTGCTTTGCTAACCGACAGTTAGTTTCTAAATTTCACATTCATAGGGAAAGGTTCCCATTAATTTTAACAAAGATAAATCCTTTAAATTTATTCTTTAATCTACTTTTGAATATCAATTCAAACTAGTCGGGATTAGCGAACCTCACCGAAGTAATCATTTGTTTTAATTTCCCAATCCCAACCTATTCATCCCATGAAGTAAAACTGGTTATACTTTATATCTAACACCACGGTGTTGTCGGTAAATTCAATTACCATTTCACGTTCAAATCCAATTAAAGATTTAACTATCGCCTGGAGCAAAACTGGTGATACGCCATTCTCGATCTTTTCAATCTAATTAAAGATTCATTAAAACTCCACTTAGTTTTAATCTTTAACTGGGTTAAAGAATCAGTGTCATTTAAAACACGATTCACGATAAACCCCAAAATCACATTCCATTCCAATCAGTCCCTAACCGTAAATTAGCAAGTGAGCAATTCCCTAAGTATTAACCCCGAAGGCCGAAACCAACATCAGTTCAATACCCAGAAACCATTCAACTTAACCAATTTCCAGTTAGTTTCTGATTTTCTTAACTCCCTTGGGTCTAAGAACAGTATTATTGAAGATACCGTTCACGATAACCCAAAATCACATTTCATTAATTATCGGGTTAAAGAACAAGTGTTATTTAAAACACTGTTCACGATAAACCCAAAAATCAATACCAATTCAATTCCATTAAATATTATTTAATCGGTACACTTCATTAAATCTAAATAAAAAGATTTAATCATTTTCTCAGCTGGGCTTAAGAACAGTGTTAATGAAGACACCATTCACGACAAACCCAAATCACATTTGATATTAAATACAAGACTCTGAATAGAAAATATATCGGCTTGTATTCCATATCAAATTTTACGACCAACAAATATCGTATTGGAAATAACGATATATATATATCTTTCAAATTTCCAAAACAATATCTGTATAATCACGAAATCCAACATCGAAATAATCCAAAGACAATTTCGATTCAAATCCATTCCAATTCAATTATTGGAAATTCTGGTTACTTTTAAAACCCTTTTCAAATTCAATTTATTTATTAAAAAATAAATAGAATTATAATTCTAGTTCAAAACTAGTTCATTTCGATAAAAATCTATTTTTATCTTTTCAAATATGGAGTTTTTCATCCCAAATCTTTAAAAATCATTTCTTATCATTTTACACAAATTATTACAATTTTTAATAATTTTATCAAGGCCTGCACAGTCGATTTCCATCAACGGCCATCGAACTGCACTTACAGCGACCTTTTCCAAATTTGATATGGACATAATTCCAAATCCAACCGTTATATTTCAAATTTATGATATTCGTTAGAAAGCTCTTTTCGATATGAACCCAACGGTTCCAGTTTCAGGAGAATCCGACGGTCGGATCTCCCGTAATATCGGCTCGAAGTTAATGGTCGAAATTCGCGAACTACCGCGGCGCGGCACGTTCTATTCAGGCCATTATATTATATATATAATACATACTTCGTCGATTTCCTTTTAAAACATATTTTATAAATCGTTTTAAATTCGTTTTCAAAACAATTTCAACTTCCTTTTCAAATTCAAATCAAAATCGAATTTTTCAACATAAATTCATTTTAAATTCATTTCAAATTGATTTCAATTCAAATCGGTTTTTAGTTCAATTTCAATATGTTTTAAATTCAATTGAAAACAATTTCAATTCTATTTCAATCTAATTCGAATTTCAATTCTATTCAGTTTAATTCGAATTTCAATTCTTTTCAATTTAATTCGAATTTCTATTTTTTTCAATATAATTCGAATTTCATTTCAAAATATTCGATTTTGAAATCACTTTTCAATATTCATTATAAAAACGAATATAATCGATATAAATATCGTTCACGTCAAAATGACGCCAATCTAATCAACACGACTTCATATATCCTATTTTCAAATATTCTATTTCAAATATTTCTATTCAAATATTTCTTTTTCAAAAATGGAATGAGGCCCAATCAATTACCATATAATGTTAATTATATGGATTTTCTACAACCCATGTATACAATAACAACGATGAATAATCAACTATCATCCAAAGTGCATTCTACACTGTATAAGCATCAAATATAAATATTTAACGCTCATAACAGTTTGTCCATCAATCGATCGACATACAGCTAGTTATTGGGATTAGTGTATGTCATATATCATCCCAATACCCATGTGGGGTTTCAAACAATCAAACACAGATTTTATTTGTGCAGTTGGGCGATGTGTAAAATTTATCGTCCAATCAATATCAGTCAAATGTGTGTATATAAACAAATCATCTGATTTGTTTATTTTTATTTCATTTCGTATACACGTTAAAAATTCTATTTTTAACTATAAAATATTTTCCATTATAAAATATTTTATTTCAACTATATAAATATTTTATTTCATTTCACATCACATCACACAATCAACTACACATCAAAATCGAACAAACAAGCATACAAGCCGTCCATGGTCTGTGGACGACGGGTGTCGGGTGCTATTAAACACCGTCTGCATCCTAGTATATATTTTAACTAGAAATAAATTCAAAAGTGAGGAGTTCTCACCGACTAGCTAATCCAAACGTCTCGACTCTTCTTATGTGGAAGTCTTCACCATTCTCGCCTCTTGTCACTTTCTTTGCCCGTATTCTCTACATATGTAAAAATCACATTTTTACTTCGCTATTCAATATATAAAAATCGAATTTTTACTTTGCTATTCAATATATAAAAATCGAATTTTTATCTTTTCTATCTTATAAAAATCATATTTTTATAATCTCTACTATAAAAAAAATCGTATTTTTATTCTTTCTATAATATAAAAAACATATTTTTATTCTTTCTATAATTTAAAAATCATATTTTTTTTCTTTCTATAATTCAAAAAATCATATTTTTATTCTTTCTATAATATAAAAATCATATCTTTTCATTTACACAAAAATCCTACATTTTTATTTTCAAAAACAATAGATTTTCATAAGTAAAAATTATCTTTTACAAGAAGAAACCATATTTTTAACACTTAACTATCCATATAAAAACCGTATTTTTAATCCTGTATTATCTATATACAAATTAGATTTAAAAACAGCTAGATATAATTAAACTAAATTAATAAAATCATTAAAATAAAGCGTACCTTTTACTGTTAATGGAGAGGGGAATTTCACGTGGCTAAGGGGTGGTCTGAGGAGGAAAGGGGCTGGAGGGAGAGTGGGATCGTCGGTGCTGGCGTGGCGTTCTGGAGGAGGCGGCGCCTAGGGTTGCGATGGGCTTGGCTATCCGACGGTGGTCAATTCGAGGGCTAGGGCGCGTTTTGGCTGAGGGTGGTTTTGGTGGTTGCGGGATCGAGGAGAAGGGGCGGCGGTTGACAACTGGGGGGCACCGGCCTGCGATGGTGGTGGGGTTTGGTCAGCGGCGTGGTGGGCGGGATCGACGAGTCTTTTTTTTCTCTGATTGAAAAAGTAAGAGAGAGAGGAGGGAAATGGAATTAGGGGGGTGTTATTAAAAATATATATATATATATATATTAATATTTTATTTTCAAAAGGGGTTGACTTTTTTTGTTCGGACTCGAAATCAAACCCGCCGACTGTAGTCCATAGCATCATACCCCCATTCCGAACACAATGGGATATGTATCGTAAGCTGATTTGATCGTTTCGATCAGTTTTCGTCAAAATCAACATATAACTCTATATATTGAATTTGAACGCACATTTCAATTTACCGGGGTCACATACTAACTCGATAAATTCCAAAAAATATATTTTCTAGCCTCGTATTGATGATACGGTCCTAACAAAACTAGTTTCGTCAAATTCTGAGACCGTTTGAAAAATGGCCACTTTCCAGTCGATTAAAATCAACTGAAATTGGTCAAACTCGTTTTCCTTTGCCACGCTCACATATTGATTCGAAAAATTATGAAATTTGGAATCTAGCAATAATTTGACATCGCGGATCCAACAAAAGTGGTTTCGTCGAAAACCGAGGTCGTTTGCAAAATGGTCATTTTCAAGGGCCGAAATTCCATAGCGACTATTCTGAAATTTCAACTGGACGTAACTTTTGATTCCTGCTACGAAATTTTGATTTCCCAGATTCATTGGAAAGATATTCTCAATTAGATTCAAATATTTTTGGTTTCACTAAAATCTGGTTTATTTTGAATCCTGTACATTCATTTGAAATTTGAAATCGAATTATCTAACTACCGCGCCATTTTCTATTCCGTTTATATATATAAATAAATATTTATATTCTAACAAAGATATAAATATATACGTTCGAATTCTATTCAAAATAAACTTCTCGTCGATATTATTTAAAATAATTCATTTTAAATGATCAAAATTCACTAAAATTGCCAAAATAAAATTTTTAAATTGGCTCGGATTTCCGGGTTATTACATATTAAAAATTACCCCAGCACAGATTGCAGTAGTGAAAATAAATGCAGAAATAAAATGATACAGATTTTAGAAATCTTCGACAAACCCTTCCTACTGGTGCATTCCAAATATTTCTAATAGGTAATAAAACAGATCCCACTTGCAAAACCCTATAAACTCACAGACCCTGCTCTTGCACAAATTCTACACTCAAAACCCCGGAATGATCTTCATCTCCAAGATCAGAATTTTCCCGAATTACAAACCTGTAACTCAGAAACCCTACCTATAAATCCTATAACTAGTAAACCCCTAGTTTTTCAGATAAACTAGAAAACCCGTAGTTTTACAAACAAACTAAAAAACCCAAGTTTTATAGACAACTATAAAACCAATGGACAATTACAAAAGAAATACAAAAAGCAATACAATAAAAATAAAACCAAAACCCCTCCCTTCTAAATACAAATTAGCTGGCCTCTTATTTCTTTTACCCCATGAAAAATGTCAGTCGACCCAAATTAGGGTTTTTTCTTCGCTTTCTCCAAATCGCGACTTATTGAATATGAATATGAATCTGAAGCTTCGAAAGATTACAGCTTGCTTGTCGACCAGATTTGGCCCTTGCGATCGAAATCTGTGTGAGTAATTCTTATTTAAAATTGTTTTCTCTTGAATTTTTGTTGTTTGATTTCGATGGGATGCCAATGATGAATTGGATAGAATATATAGGGTTACAAACCCCTTTGATTGCTCTCTGATTTCACCATACTGATTTAGCCTGATTTGTTGCATGTTTGACACCTTGCCGTGAATGACTTGTTGATTGTTTGAAATGTTGGAGATTGGAGTTTTGATGACAACAACCTTACTACAATTATTATTGATTATAAAATATATACTAACATTGAAATATACAGGATTTAAATATTGAAGACTGTACAATTTTAGAGTTTCAAGAGATTCAAGATTCAGAGAAGATTCAAGACTCGTGAGTAATCAAGACATCAAGTGTTCAAGAATTCAAGACAAATATAGTAACAAAGTCTAATTTATATGTAAGACTCTGATTAGCACTCCAGGTTCAAATTTGGATTCAAATTCTGTTTTTCAGATTCTAATTTTCAAATTTCAAACATAAGTTTAAATTTGAATTTATATAACTTCATATAGTTTTATATTTATATACTTTTATAATTTTATATTTTAAACTTTACAAATTTATAAATATGTTTATATAATATATATTTATGTTTTTGTATAGTTTTATACTTTAGAATACTCATTTATTTCATTACGTTTTGATTTAAGAATTTCCAGAATTGTATATATGTTTAAACACTCAAAAAATAGTTTAAAAAATATTTTATATTAGGATATGTCGACATACATATATGTATATGTCGACATATAATTGTCACAATTTCAAAGGAAGCGTCTTTTCACAATTTGTAGCATTCCAGAAGCGTTGCAACCTTTCTAATCTCATAAATAGGGGTTGAATTCGAATTTTTAACTATTCTTCTTATCCATCTTCACCCCTCTTCATCCCTCAATTAACATTTCTTATTTATTAATTTCTACACTTCTACTTTGCCGATTTCTGTTCTAATTACGTAAAACTTCTTCTCTTCTCACTCTATACTCATTACTCTTTGAAATGAAGTGCTATTGAAGAGTTATAGAGCTGTTGTAATCATTTGGGAAGTGTTTGGGAAAGGGTATGTTCCTTGTAGTCCTGAAATCAAGGAAAGGGAGCGGTGTTAACCTTGTAGTCGTGAAATCAAGGGGATTGTACTGCATCAAGTGTGTTTGGAGCGGTGTTAACCTTGTAGCCGGGAAATTAAGAGGATTGTATTTGGATATTAATATAGTAATAAAACTCTGCGCAATCCAACATTGCGTGGGACTAGATGTAAGAGTAATCCGAACCAGTATAAAATCTGGTGTGTTCTTTCCTTTCATGCATTTTATTTTTGTTTATTTCTGTGTTTGTATTTGATTATGTGTCTTTGATCATCTATGTTGTTTGTGCTTCATATAGTAGATCATATAAGTTTTATATTTTCTTAAATTCCTTCAAAACACTATTCACCCCCTCTAGTGTGTCTTTTGCCTTAAGATTCGCATTCCAATATCCCTAGCAATTGGTATCAGAGCAAGGTTTTTCAAAAAGTTCATAATCTGATTTTTGAAAATATTAAATGGAAAATTTTGAAATGATTTATTACGGTACTGTCAATTCATGCATTTTATCAATGTTGAAAGAGTCTGCATTCAATTATGTTGAAAATTCAAGAGATCTACAGAATTATTGTTCAATATAGGAAAAGATGTGTTATATGGCTATTGGAAATTCAAAATTTGAAAAGATGTGTTACATGGTTGTTGAGAATTCAAATTCTAATGCACAAACGGTGGAAATAAAAAAGGATTAATTGATATTGAATAGTGGATGTTCAAGATATATGACGGGAAATCCAGAATTACTAAACAATCTAGTATATGAAGATGGTGGAATAGTCAACTTCGGAGATAACTCTAAAGGATATATTGTTGGCATCAGCAATGTCGGTAATTCTGAAACTCTTGCTATTTATGATGTTTTATTAGTTAGGAATCCAAAACATAATTTACTTAGTATAAGTCAACTTTGCGATAAGGGTTATAAAATAAACTTTGAAAAAGATAAATGCTTTATAGAAGATAGGAATTCAAAAGTAATATTCGAAGGAGATAGAAAGAAAAATATCTATATATTGAGTATGTAAATCTCCAACGATAATCTATGTCTTATGGTCAATATAAGTGACCCTTGGATCTGGCATAAGAGATTCGGTCACATAAATTTCAAACACATCTCTAGGATTTCGAAATTAGATTCAATTAGGGAATTACTCAAAATGAAATTTAAGGTAAATAATTTATGCGATGCTAGTTAGTTTGGAAAATTAAAAAGAAGTTCATTTAAATCAAAATAGGAAATTACAACCTCTAAACCATTAGAGTTAATTCATATTGGTTCATCCCAAACCTAGTCAATAAATTACAATAGATATGTTTATGTAATAGTCGACAATTTTTCTAGATTTCTGGACTTTTTTTCTTGAAAATAAAAGTGATGCTTTTGATCGATTTAAAACTTTTGCAAAAAGAATCCAAAATTTATTATCAGCAAAAATCAAAACAATACGTAGTGACCTCGGTGAAGAATTCAAAACCGAAAATTTTGAAAAATTTTATAATAAAAAGGGAATAACTAATGATTTTTCTTTCCCTAGAACCCCTCAATAAAACGAAGTACTTGAACGTAAAAATAGACCGATACAAGAGTGTGTGAGAACTATGTTATCGGATAGTTATTTACCAAAGAATTTTTGGGTTGAGGCAGTTGCAACAGCTTGTTATATTTTAAATAGAATTTCAATAAGACGCTTAACTCATAAATACCATATGAACTTTTGAATAATAAGAAACAAAAATTATTATATTTTAAAATATCTGGAAGTAAATGTTTTATAATTAATACTTAAGAAAATCTAGATAAGTTTGACTCGAAATTCGATAAAGGAATATTTGTTGGATATTCAAAAAGAAGTAAACCATATAGAGTTTGTAATTCAAGAACCAATACGATAGAAGAAACCTTAAATGTATCCTTTGTCAAAAACTAAAAAAATATAACACAACACAGCGAAGATGAATGTGAAAATGAGATTAATGAAACAAATAATGAAGATAGTCAACCAAATAAAAGAATTAGATTGCTAAGAGACCACCCTGTAGAAAATATCTTAGGAGATATTAAATCCATTGTTAGGACTTGAAATCAATTAAATAATGTGAGTAATTCAACATTTATTTCAACTGTTGAACCTTAGAATCCAAAAGAAGCATCATCTGATGATCCTTCTTATGCAAAAGGAATTTTATCTGCTTACTCAGAATGATGTATAGGAACTAGTTCCTTGACCATAAGATAAAACTATAATATGAACTAAGTGGGTTTATAAAAATAAAATGAATTAAAATGGTGAGGTCATAAGAAATAAGGCACGACTAGTAGCACAAGGTTCAACCCAAGAAGAAGGAATAAATTACGATGAAATGTTTGCCCCCGTAGTTAGACTAGAAGCAATTAGGACATTACTAGCCTTCACAAATCATAATATTTCTAAACTATACCAAATGGATGTTAAAAGTTTTTTTCTAAACGGATTTGTTAAAGAAGATATATATGTAGAGCAACCACCTCTTTTTGAAGACAAGAAATTACCAAATCACATATATAAATTAAAGAAAGCATTATATGGATTAAAACAGGCTCCTAGGGCTTGGTATGATAGATTAAGAAATTACTTATTACAATCTAACTTCGAAATAGAAAAACTAGATAATACTATGTTTATTAAAAGAAATAATAAAGATATACAACTAGTACAAATATTATACGTTGACGATATAATTTTCGGAACAACGAATAATAAAATGAATAAAGAATATTCAGATATTATGACCCAAGAATTTGACATAAGTCATATAGGAGAAGTAACATTCTTCCTAGACTTATAAATTCGTTAATTAAGGAATGTAATATTTATCAATCAAGGAAAATATGCAAAAAAAATAATTAAAAAATATAACTTAACAATAAATAATGGGAGACCAACACCAATGGCAACTAATATAGCCCTAAGTAAAGATCATACATCAAAAGATGTTGATAAAAAATTATATAAATGTATGATAGGATCATTATTATATGTAGCCGCTAGTAGACCAGATATAATGCATAGTGTATGTCTTTGTGAAAGATATCAATCGCAACTTAAGGAAACACATTTAAAAGCCGAAAAACGTATTTTAGGATATGTAAAACATAATTTAGACTTTGGATTATTTTATCCTAAGGATGACTCATTTGATTTAATTTCTTATTGTGATGATAATTATGCGGGATGTAAATCCAATCGTAAAAGCACTAGTGAAACTTGTCATTTCTTAGAACATTCACTATTCTTGTGGTTCAGTAAAAAGCAAAACACAGTATCTTTGTCAACAACTGAAGAAGAATATATTTCTGTTGCTTTGGCTTGTTCACAAGTAATATATATGCAACAAACTCTAAAAGATTTTAAATTAAATATAAATAAATCACCAATATACTGTAATGTGATGACCACCCATAGCGCCTGCACTAAATAAGGGGAATAAAGCGCTGAAAGTTGTGCATGGCAGCTAGGACGATCATCAAAGTAGGTAAACATAAGGGGAACCTATCGTAAAACTCACAGCGCTGGGATAAAATATAATAGAACATGTACAACAGGTAATAGTAGTGAAGCATCATATAGCAAACTTTTCAAACTTTCACAACATCCTGAAATATTATCCCAACCTTATAGGAAATATCAAGTATGTACATAAGGCCTCACAACAACACTCATAAAGCAACTCAAACAGCGGAAACAGAAATACTAGATAGTAGTAAAAGTAATACGCCGGCCTCCTGCTCGCCTTCGCACAATAGCATCGTCCTCACTAA
The DNA here is from genome assembly GCA_030737875.1 of Allium sativum. Lineage (NCBI taxonomy): Eukaryota > Viridiplantae > Streptophyta > Magnoliopsida > Asparagales > Amaryllidaceae > Allium > Allium sativum. The sequence continues at coordinate 667,495,593 of CM060909.1, read as the reverse complement.
TCACCTATCACCTGCTACTTAGTCTGTCCATCTACATCTAGATGAACAACCCAAGGTAATAAGAGGAAACATAAAACCTTGAGTCGGACAACAGTCTTAGTGAGCGATAAAATAGCTAACATACTTCAACAATAAAGTATATGATCATGGATAGGTAAACATACCAATCTACGCACAACAACAGAGAAGAACTCAACCTTATCTTCCCTTACATCGGACAGTGATAGCCTTTACGATAACATTTCAACCATACATCCTTGAAAACCAAAACACTCATTCAATCATGAAAAAGCACTCTTGACATCCAAATTATATATCTCATGTAAATCATCCTAATCGAATTCAACATCCCTCAATCAGAAGCCCTAGATGCCTAAACCAATATCAGACAAGCACCCAAGGAACATCTCCTTCAACGTTGGACAATCTACATGAGACTGTACAAATAAAGAAACCAAACAATCAAACATCCATGACTGACTCTGGCTATCACTGCCAATCCTGCTTTGAAACCATCGTTAATCGTATGATGGCCAACCTTGCCATATGTCAAGGGCTAATGGTAACAGCAAGTCCAGCATAAACTCCATACGCCTTTCAACGATACGTTTGTATGTCCAACTTGACAACTAGGCCTTATAACGATACCCAGGGTACTCGACCTACAATCGGTATTTTAGGTGCCCCTATTGTATCCCTACTTTTAGCCTGCTAGAACTTACAATAACAATAATCTCTCGGGTTTCATATCTCTAGTCATCCAACCCGATGACTTTTCATAGCTCAAGCAACCTTCTCAAGCAACCATTATCCACCAACTTTTGAGTTGTCACCTCATTCGCTATTCTACACCAACCAACGAACACATTCTACACTTTGAACCTTCCTACTTGAATTTTTAGAAAATTACCCTATTGGAACCGACCGACTAGCCTTAGACCGACCAGCTTCTGACCGACTAGCTTCTGACTGACCCGATCCATCCTGACCAACCCGACCACCTTAGAGCCGACCCAACCAAATTTCCAACAAAAGCATGGCCGACCCGTTCTGACCGACTAGCACCAGACCAGGTTTGACCGACCGACCGACCCATATGCCTCCATCTTGGCCAACCCAGTGCTACCATCTTAAGCCCGACCAACCCAACTGCAACTGAGCAGACCAAATAAGGGATCCACTCCGGCCAACCCGGTTACGACGAACCCCTTTCTCACTTGCACGACCGACCAGGCCAGGACCGGCCCAAAACCTGCCCCCTCCATTTCCACTCCGATTCCGACCAAAACTTTGCTAAATCACGAATCCGACGAAATCAACTCAACCAATTCACCAAATGCAATCATAAACATGTCATAAGACCGCTAACTACATGGATATTAAGATTATAACTAAAATGATGCAAATATCACCAAAACCATTAAAAACAAACATATGATCGAAATTATAAATCTAACTTACATAAAGTATGAAATAGCATGGAATGATGGTACAAACTTGCTAAGTAAGATCATAGGGTGATTCATACAAAAATGAATATATAATGATGTAGATCTATGGTAAAACACTTGAATTTGATGAAAAACATGATTTAACATTCATATACTTCATTGAATCCATGTGAGAGATGCAAATCACTCATCAATTCTCCAAAACAAGCTAAAATGATAGAAATATGAATCTGGACAGTAAGCACCTCTTACCAAACCCCTTGATCCGATGAATTTTTCTCTAACTGATGTTGATCTAGCCTCCAATGGTGTAGATCTAAGATTTCCCTCCTTAGATTTTGATTTTAATGGTGGAAAGGTGTTACAGGAAAGAGGAACACAAGGCCACCAAATGATAGAATGGAGAAACTAAACCATTTCCCATATCCCTCACCCCCTATTTATAGCTTCCACCAACCCACTAATGGACCTCTCCAAATTAGCCCATTAAGGCTTCACAAACATGAACAACCAACTGTTAAACTTTAAAACAGTGATTCCTCCCAAACCACTGAACCAAATCCTCAATGTAACCACTCTATGGAAAGGCAATCATCATTTCCTTTCCAATGGCACAGGTCTCTCCCTTTGATTCGACCTGAGTCAAAAGTTATTCCCTGCAAGACTGTTAGGGGTAAAATGGTCACAAACAAAATCGGTAAAAAATGTGAACATGTCTCACATCCCCATAAACTAAATATTAAAAGACGAGAATGATCCAACCCCCAGGACTAAAATAAAAATATTTTATGATCTTCCGATATGTAAAATGTGGTCTATTACAATCTCCCCCTTAAAAGTTTCACCCCAGAAATTCCAAACAAACACAAGCACCCACAATAATTCCGCATACCTATCATCCATGGGAAGCCAATTCTATCATCCAAACTAGCAACCATCAAGCCATGCATCCATAGCCTTATCCTAGCACATGGAATTCTATCAAACAGTCAATAAGATACAATGATATAAGGATGATACGATATCAAAAGTTCCTACCTGCGAAGAGTTCTGGATGAGTCCCTCTCATGCTCTCTTACATCTCCCATGTACTATCTTCTCCGTCTTCACTCCATTGTACCTTGACTAGCTTAACCGTCTTCCTCCCAAGTTATTCCTTGTCATTCTCCACAACACGAAGTGGCTCACAAGATTTCGCAACTGCAGTCTCTACCTTTAGGTCTTCATACTGCTCTGGAGATACCACTACATTCGAATCATGCATGAATTTCCGTAGAAACGATACATGGAAAATATTATGCACACACGACATCTTCTCGGGTAACGCCAATCTATATGCGAGCTTTCTAATTCGCTCGACAATCGGAAATGGTCCAACGAACCTTGGATTTAACTTTCCTTTCTTTCTGAATCTAACCATATGTTTTAACGGCGAAATCTTCATGAAAACCATATTGCCTACGTCGAATTTCAAATCCTTTCGACGCTTATCAGCATAACTTTTTTGATGATCTTGGACTGCCTTCACTCGTTATCGAACGATCTCGATACAATTCGAGGTCTCTCTAATCATCTCTGGCCCAAGTACCAACTTATCTCCAGTTTCTAACCAACATGCAGGAGAACTGCACAGTCTCTCATACAACGCCTCGTATGGTGCCATCCGAATGCTAGACTGGTAGCTAATATTATATGCAAACTCAACTAGATGCAGATGTTCTTCCCATGATCCTCCGAAGTCTAACACACAAGCCCTTAGGATATCTTCCAAAAATCAATTGACTCTCTCGGCCTGACCATCAGTTTGGGGATGGTAAGTCGTACTTAAACACAACTCAGTTCCCAAAGCTTCTTTTAAACTCTTCAAAAATCCACTAGTAAATAATGGATCTCGGTCACTTACTATACTCTTTGGGACACCATGGAATCAAACTATCCATTTCACATAAAATTTAGCTAATTTCATTGCTGTCTTAGTCGACTTGACAGGAATGAACCTTGCACTTTTGGTCAAGCGATCCACGATGACCCAAATCCCTTCGTTTCCTACGCTAGTTCTAGGTAGTCCATCAACAAAGTCCATCGATATCTGCTCCCACTTCCATGTAGGAACTTCCGATGGCTGAAGCAAACCACTCGTCTTCTACTTAGATTTCACCAATTGATAGTTCATACACTTAGAAATGAACTTTCCAATATCCCTCTTCATCCCCTCCCAGTAGTAGACTCACTTCATGTCCTGATACACCATATTGCCACCAGGATGTATCGTCAACTTCGAGTGATGACATTCTCTCGGAACCTCATCTCTCAATCCGTCAATATTAGGAACAACAAGTCACCCTTGCTTTCGAATCCAACCTTCTCGATCGAATTCGAACTCTTTATTTTATGGTTCCAGTTTCTGGACAAACTCGACAAGCTTCGCATCTCTCTTTTGACTTTCGCCAATCCTTTCGATAAGAGTAGGTCTTATCGATAAGCTTGCCAACATTTCAGGTTCCAATTCACACCTTGGCCTGAAATCGAATCTTACCAAATACTCAAGGCTTTTCCATTCTGAAAACATCGCTCCCAAACTTGCGTGTATTCTACTCAACGCATCTGCTACCGTGTTACCTTTGCCAAGAGTATATGCTATATCGAAATTATACGTTGCCAGCAACTCTATCTACCTTTGCAGTCGAAGATTCAAATCCTTTTGGGAGAAAAGATACTTTAATGACATGTGATCCGTAAAGAACTCGAATCGAACTCCCAATAGGTAATGTCTCCACATCTTCAGAGCAAACACAATCACCGCCAACTCCAAATAAAAAATTGGGTAATTCTTCTCATGCGGCTTCAGCTGTTGACTCGCGTAGGCCACAACCTTATCCTTTTGCATCAGTACCGCTCCAAGTCCAATAAGGCATGCATCAGTATATACCACCATCTCTTCATTCCCACTTGGAATGGTTAACAGAGGAGCAATTGTTAGCCTCTCTTTCAGGATCCCGAACGCTTGTTCACACTTTGCATCCCATGTGAACGCTTGGTTCTTTTTCGTCAATCCTGTCAGCGATGAAGCTACCTTGGAGAAATCCTTGATAAATCGTCAGTAATAACCAGCCAATCCAAGGGAAGTCCGAACATCTGTCATATTCTTAGGTCTATCCCAGTCCTAGATTGGTGCCACTTTAGTTGGATCAACCGCGATGCCACTACCGGAAACTACATAACCTAAGAATCTCACTTCACTCTTCCAGAAGTTACACTTTGAAAACTTGGCTATCAATTGATGTTTTCTTAAGATTTCTAACACGATCCTCAAGTGCGTCTTGTGCTCTTCCTCATTCCGTGAGTAGACCAAAATGTCATCCACGAACACAAGTACGAACTTATTCAGCTGATCTCTGAAGACCCTATTAATAAGATCCACAAAATACGCTGGCGTGTTAGTCAACCCAAATTCAATTACTAACCATTCGAAGAAACCGGATGTTGTCCTAAAAGCAGTCTTTGGCACACCATCGTTAGCCATCCTCAACTGGTGAAATCCTATTGCCAAATCCATCTGAGAAAACACTTTGACTTCGTGAAGCTGATCGAACAAGTCATTTATCATTGACAACGGATATTTGTTCTTCTTTGTCACCTTGTTAAGCTCACAATAGTCCACACACAATCTTAACGAGCCATCCGCCTTGGATACAAGTACGACCGGTGCACCCCATTCGGATACACTCCTCTGAATGAATCCTTTTCCCAAAAGGTCTCTAACTTGCACCTCCAACTCTCATTGTTCCTTAGGCACCATCCTTCTAAGAGGCACAACGATTAGCCTAGCATCCTCGAACAAATCGATCGTAAACTCGATCTCACGATGCAGCGGCAACCCTTTAATCTCATCAAAGACATCCTCATACTCATTAGCAATCAGCACAAATGACAAGTCTTCCTGTGGAATCCCAAGCGAATATAGATAGCTCATGAAGACATCCTCTTTGCGCTTAAATCTAATCAACACCTTTCTCCCTTCTACATCCCCGACCCTCACCTCTAGCTTCTCGCAATTCACCCTTGTCGCATTTCTCTTGAGCCAATCCATGCCCAAGATGATCCAAAACTCAGCGAAGTTAAGAACAAAGCAATCACACGCAAAGGAGAAACCTTGGCTCGACAACATTAAACCATGGGAAATCATGCAAAGATTGGACGAACCCCCAACTAAATTAGTCACGATCAATGGTTTATCAAAAATCTCGGGTTCCAAACCCAAGCGGCACACAAGCTCATTGCAAACGAATGAATGTGATTCTCCAGTATCAAAAAGCACATGAACTAAACACCATTAACAGAAAGAGTACCTTGCACCATGATTCCCTTTCCCTTCTCCTCTATAGTAGGAGCTCTTGAAGAGTTGGCACGGATTCCAAAGCATATGCCGTCACAACCTGCTTGCCCTTAACTGATTTTGGGCAGTCTTTCTTCTCATGCCCAGACTTCCCATACTTGAAGCACTTCTTATAAGCTTTGGGATTCTTGCACTCATTAGCAAAATGGCCTTTCTGTTGGCAGCTAAATCAAATTACCTCACTCTTAGGCTTCTTTTGGCCATCCTTTCCTTTCTACAGTTGTTGCTTCATCTTCTTATTATTACCACCCTATTATGTCTTCTGTTCTTCCTTAGGTGCAACAACAAACATCTTCTTAGGAAACAAGCTTTCATGCCTCAAAGCCTTCTCGACGATCTTCTCAAAACAATCATTGAGGTGATCCACAAGCTGATTCCCAAGATTTTATCCAATCCCAAGACAAAATTCTTGTTCTTTTGATAAGGAGTATCCATATATAAACGAGCATACTTCGACAAAGCCTCGAAGTCAGAAATAGAGTCAAAAATTGGTCGACCATTCTGCTTAAGCTCCACGAATCTCTTGAACAGAATTGACTTTTGCACGGTGGAGATAAACTTTGCTTCAAACTTAGCTTGGAATTGCTCCCATGAAATGTCCTCTTCAGGGGTTCAAGTGTGACAGAGTTTCACCAGTCCATTGCTCTGCCCTCTAACTGCCTTGATGCAAGCTTCCTCTTTATTGCATCATCAATGACCAAGTCCTTGAAGATCCGAACACAAGTGTCCAACCACCCTTGAACCTCTTCAACTGGTTCGGTGCCCTTGAACTGTTTCCCTCCCAATGATATAAAGTCTTTGCATAGCTTTGCAAATTCCACATCTCTAGGCACTTGGACTCCAACATCAACCATAGCTGCCACTGGAGCAGGGGCCCTTTATAGGCATGTTTCTATCATAGCTTCAAACATGGCCGGGTAATTAGATGCCCCGCCATTTCCCCCTCCAGGAACAGCTTCTTCCCTACCAGAATGTCTTGTATAACTTCGACTAGTTCTAAATTTGCAAATTAGAATGATTAGCTATCTACAAGATAAACTGCTAAAGAAGTACAAATGCTACTATACCATATTATGCTACTATACCATATAGTATCATGTAGTATACATTCAACTGAAATCTACAAGTACGTCTCTAAAATGTGATTATGTCTTAAAATTTTGGCTAAAATCAATAATCAGATATCTAATACCAAATGTGACGATTGCCCACAGCCCCTGCACTAAATAAGGGGAATAAAGCGCTGAAATGTGTGCATGGCAGTTATGGACGATCATCAGAGTAGGTAAACACAATAGGAACCTGTCGTAAAACTCATAGCACAAGGATAAAATATAATAGAACATATACAACGAGTAATAGTAGTGAAGCATCATATAGTAAACTTTTCAAACTTTCACAACATCCTGAAAGATTATCCCAACCTCATTAGAAATATCAAGTATGTACATAAGGCCTCGCTACAACACTCATAAAGCAACTCAAATAGCGGAAATAGAAATACTAGATAGTAGTAAAAGTAATATGTCGGCCTCCTGCTCGCCTTCGCATAACAACATCCTCCTCACTAATCACCTGTCACCTGCTACTTAGTCTGCCCATCCACAACCAGATGAACAACCCAAGGTAATAAGAGGAAACATAAAACCTTAGAGTCAGACAACAGTATTAGTGAGCAATAAAACAGCTAACAAACTTCAACAACAAAGTATATGATCATGTATAGATAAATATAAAAAACTACCCACAACACCATAGAGGAGCTCAACCTTATCTTCCCCCACATCGAACAGTGATAGCCTTTACGATAACATTTCAACCATACATCCATGAAAACCAGAATGCTCATTCAATCATGGAAAACCACTCATGACATCCAAATTATATATCTTATGCAAATCATCCTAATCAAATTCAACATCCCTCAAGCACAAGCCCCAGAGGCCTAAACCAATATCAAACAAGCACTCAAGGAACATCTCCTTCGACATTGGACAGTCTACATGAGACGGTACAAACAAAGAAACCAAACAATCAAACATCCATGACTGACTCTGGCTATCACTGCCAATCCTACTTTGAAATCATCATTAATTGTATGACGACCATCCTTCCATATGTCAAGGGCTAATGGTAACCCCAGTTGTAGCATAAACTCCATACGCTTTTCAATGATACATATATACGTCCAACCTTGACAACTAGGCCTTTCAACGATACTCCGGGTACTCGACCTACAACCTATCTTTTAGGTGCCTATATCGTACCCCTGCTTTGAGCCTACTAGAACTTACAACAACGATAATATCTCGGCCTTCGCGTCTCTAGTCATCCAACTTGATGACTTTTCTAAGCGTATGACGGCCAACCTTGCCATATGTCAAGGGCTAATGGTAACCTCAATTCTAGCATAAACTCCATATGCCTTTCAACGATGCGTATATATGTCCAACCTTGACAATTAGGCCTTTCAATGATACCTAGGGTACTCGGTCTGCAACCGGTCTTTTAGGTGCCATATTGTACCCCTGCTTTGAGCCTGCTAGAACTTACAATAACGATAATCTCTCGGCCTTCGCATCACTAGTCATCCAACCCGATGACTTTTCGTAGCTCAAGTAACCTTCTCAAGCAACCATTATCCACCAACTCACGACCTTTGAGTTGTCACCTCACTCGTTGTTCTACATCGATCAACGAACACATTTTACATTTCTAACCTTCCTACTTGAATTTTCAGAAAATGACCCTGTTGGAACCAACCGACCAGCTTCTGACTGACTCGATCCATCCTGACCGACCAGACCACCTTAGAGCCGACTAGACCAAATTTCCAACAAAAGCATGGTCGACCCGTTCTGACCGACCAGCACCAAACCATGTTCGACCGACCGACCCATATGCCTCCATCTTGGCCGACCCAGTGCTACCATCTTAAGCCCGACTGACCTAACTGCAACGGACCAAACCAAAACAAGGGCTCCACCCTGGCCGACCCAGTTACGACCGACCCCTTTCCCACTTGAACGACCGACCAGGTCAGTACCGACCCAAACCTGCCCCTCCATTTCCACTCCGATTCCGACCAAAAGTTTGCTAAATCACGAATCCAACGAAATCAACTCAACCAACTCACTAAATGCAAACATAAACATGTCATAAGATCGCTAGCAACATGAATATGACAATTATCACTAAAAAAACGCAAATATCGCCAAAACCATTAAACATGAACATATGATCAAAACTATAAATCTAACTTGCATAAACGTATGAAATAACATGGATTATGGTACAAACTTGCTAAGTAAGATCATATGGTGATTCGTATGAAAATGGACATATAATGGTGTAGATCTATGTTATAACACTTGAATTTGATGAAAAACATGATCTAACATTTATATGCTTCATTGAATCCATGTGAGAGACGCAAATGACTTACCGTTCACCAAAACAAGCTTAAATGATAGAAATATGAATTCAGACAGCAATCACCTCGCACCAAACCCCTTGATCCGATGAATTCTTGCTCCAGTCGATGTAGATCTAGCCTTCAATGGTGTAGATCTATTTTTTCCCTCCTTAGATTTTGATTTTAGTGGTGGAAAGGTGTTAGAGGAAGGAGGAACACAAGGCCACCAAAGGAGAGACTAAACCATTTCCCATATCCCTCACCCCCTATTTATAGCTTCCACCAACCCACTAATGGGCCTTTCCAAATCATCCCATTAAGGATTCACAAACATGAATAACCAACTGTTAAACCTTAAAACAACGATTCCTCCCAAATTACTGAACTAAATCCTCAATGTAACCACTATACGGAAAGGAAATCATCATTTCCTTTCCAATGGCATAGGTCTCTCCCTCTGATTCAACCTAAGTCAAAAGTTATTCCCTATCTAAGGCTGTCAGGGGCAAAATGGTCACAAGCAAAATCGGTAAAAATTACGGACATGTCTCACATCCCATAAACAACATATTAAAAGATGAGAATGATCCAACCCTCATGGAATAAAATAAAAATATTTTACAATCCTCCAATACGTAAAATGCGGGCTGTTACAGTTCACAAGTAATATATATGCAACAAACTCTAAAAGAATTTGGATTAAACATAACTAAATCACCAATATGCTGTGATAATACGAGCGCTACAAATATATCTAAAAATACAACTCATCACTCAAGAACTAAACATACTGATATAGGACATCATTCTCTAAGAGATAACGTAAGTAAAGGGAAGATTTCGTTCGAATTTACACAAATAGATAAACAAATAGCAGACATATTAGCAAAATAATTAAACGAAGCAACATTTACTAAATTTATAAGAGAATTAGGTATTTGTTTATTAAGTGAATTAGATTATATAAATATATTAATATATATATATATAACAATAAAAATCAGAAAAACTAAAATTAAAATTACATGTATGACGACATACATATGTCCCTATGTCGGCATATAACTGCCAGAATTTTAAAAATTATTTCCCACAAAAAATTAGTTACAATAACCATTTAAACTTTCCACTTCGAATTTTCTTCTTCATTCTCTCATTTCACTTCTATAAAAACTTAAAACTAAAATAAATCATTACCTCCACTAATTATAATGTCCTAATTAACCACGAACCGTCCGTTGGACCATCCGAAGGTCCATTTCAACGATCTACCCTCTCCCATGTAATCAAATTAGAAGAGGAAATGGAATATGCTCTCCAAATTCTTGCTGAGATTCAAGTACTTCAAATACAGATGAATTAAGAGCAAATTAAACAAGGAAAGATGATGTGGAATCTCCGTAAGTTTGTAATGGATAATCAAGCGAATCCAATCATCATTGAAGATGATAATCCAACGATGGAAGAAGAAGAGGAGGAGGAGGAAGAGATGATGTAAGAAGAAGAACCAAAATAGGCACAATAAGAAGGCACGGACGAGGACGATCTAGTCGTATGCATTGGGGAAGTTTCTTTTGATCGAGAAGGAAACATAATTGAACAAAATGGGGAATTTTGTCCCCATTACCCCGATTATCCAATCCACCAGTCCCCTATAGTAAAGAACAATTAAAAGTTAGGTTTCTTTTCGTTTAATCGGTGTAATATGTGTGTAGTCGTTCATGTAATTTGCTTTGGTGTGTTTTGTTTGTATCATAAACAATGTTTGATTAAATGCTTGTTTTATTTTTCATAAACATTTCATTAGTTTTTTATATAGGAAAAAAATTTAGGGGGAGTCATATACATTAAGTTTTTTGGTATATAATCACAAATTATAATATATATATATATATATATATATATGTATGTATGTATATAGGATTTAAGGGGAGTTTATTTAGAATTTCTTTTTGATAATGAAAAAGGGGAGAAATTATAAAATAAGGATTAGTTAGACTTAGTTTAAGGGAGAATATATAGTAATCATATTGACAAGGGATATCAGAAGGATAAGAATCAACAGGTATGAATATTTTATAAAATAAGGTTGTCAAGATATGAATATCTTACAAACTAAGGTTGTCATCATCAAAAAGGTGGAGATTGTTGAGGAATGGAGTTTTGATGAGAACAACCTTATTTCAATTATTATTGATTATAAAATATATAATAACATCTCTATTTAGAATATATATATATACATATATATATATATATATATGTGCAGGATTTACATACATGATTCAAATATTGAAGGCTGTACAGTTTTAGAGTTTCAAGATATTCAAGATTCAAAGAAGATTCAAGACTCATAAGTAATCAATATATCAAGAGTTCAAGAGCTGAAGAAAAATATAGTAAAAGAGTATAGTTTATATGTAAGACTCTGAATAACACTCAAAGTTCAAATTCAAATTCTATTTTTCAAATTCTATTTTTTTAAATTATAAATTCTGGTTTTCAAAATTCAAGTTCTAATTTCAAATTGTTTTCTATTTTACTTATGTTTTCAAATGTAAGTATAAATTTGAATTTATATAAATTTATATAGTTTTATATTTTTATAATTTTATAATTTTATAAATATATAGTTTTAAACTTCATAAATTTAAAAATATGTTTATATAATAATATAAAGTTTTCATAAGGTTTTAAACTTTAGAATACTCATTTATTTCACTAAATTTTGATTTAATAATTTCCAAAATTAAATATATGTTTAAACACACTTGAAAAATAGTTTAAAAAATATTTTATAGTAGGATATGTCGACATATAACTATCACAATTTCAAATTTCATAAGGAAGCGTCTTTTCACTATTTGTAACATTCCAGAAGCGTTGCAACCTTTCAAATCTTATAAATAGGGGTTGAATTCGAATTTTTTCACTATTCTTCTTCTTCATCTTCGCCCCTCTTCATCCCTCCATTTATATTTCTTATTTTATTGATTTCTACACTTTTACTTTGCTGATTTCAATTCTAATTATATAAAACATCTTCTCTTCTCACTCTACTCGTTACTCTTTGAATTGAAGTGCTATTGATGAGTTATAGGGCTGTTGTAATCATTTGGGAACTGTTTGGGAAAGGGTGTGTTCCTTGTAACCCTGAAATCAAGGAAAGGGAGAGGTGTTAACCTTGTAGCTGTGAAATCAAGGGGATTGTTCTTGATCAAGTGTGTTTGGAGCGGTGTTAACCTTGTAACCGAGAAATCAACGGGATTGTACTTGGATATTGATATAGTAATAAAACTCTGCGCAATGCAGCGTTGCGTGGGGCTGAACGTAGGAGTAATCTGAACCAGTATAAAATCCTATGTGTTCTTTCCTTTTCTGCATTTTATTTTTATTTATCTTTGTGTTTATGTTTGATTCTGTGTATGTGATCATCTCTGTTGTTTGTGATTCATATAGTAAATCATATAAGTTTTAGATTTTCTTAAATTCCTTGAAAACACTATCACTGCAACAAAAATACTCTATTACAACATCCTTTTTACAACGGGCATTAGCTGCCCGTTATAATACAACTCTATTACAATGATCGATTCAATCTCGTTGTAATAGATGCCATATACAACACCCTTTTTACAATGGGCAATTACTTGTCGTTGTAATAGAATGTTAGTACAACGGTCTTTTCTTGCCCGTTGTAACAGATGTCAATTTTATAACGTTCACAAAATGCCCGTTGTAATAAGTGGTAAATTTACAACGGTCATAAAATGTATGTTGTAAGAGGTGCTAATTTTACAATGGTCATAACTCGCGCTGTAAGAGGTGCAAATTAATAATAATAAATTATTTACTAATATTTACTATTTTGTAATTAATAATTGATCATTTCTATTTAACACTAAATAATATATAATTAATATTTACTATGTATTTGATAATTTATATTTATTAATTTAGAAGTGATATTTATTAATTCCTTTTCAGTATTTAATAATGTAAATACTTGTTATATTTAACATTTATTATTCCAGAAAATTATATTTTAAAAATTTCCAGTATAAATTCACTAATATTAAAAAAGATTAGAATTAAAGTTTGAATTTTCAATAAAATTAAAAATTTTATAAATTAACATTTGATACATTATTCCAAATTTTAAAAATGTTATAGTAATTTTAAAATTATAAAAATATAATGTTTGATATGTTATGGATAACATTTTTCTATAATCAATAGTTATATTTAGTACTTTTTTATGATTAGTCGTTAATAATTAGTAAATTATAGTTAATGTTTATTTATGATTAAGAAATAATAATTAATAATAGGCACATAATTAATTAGTATTTAATTATTAATATTCAATTATAATTAATAAGTTATAAGTAACAGTTGATAATAAATAACTAATAAATAAATAGCGATATTTGCTAAATAATTATTACTATTAAATATTCTGTATCAAATAATTAATAAGTAAGACTAATAATTAATATTTAATTAGTAATTAATATAATCAATAAGTAATTTTTATTATCTTATATTTGATATTTAATAATTAAATTAATATTTCTATTTCATAGCTCAAAAACTTCAAAATTTTATGAAGTAAATCTAATGTTTTAAAAGTAGATTTACTCGTTTGTTTTTGTTTTGATAAATCTATAAATTTTAAAAGTAATAATGGAAGCAAATATTTCATTATCATTTTATTTTGATTTTATGTTTTCAACTATTGATATGTTTTAATCATTTCATCTACATCCCTTTTAACAACCAAAATCATTGTAATATGGTAAATATCCACTATTCCATTTTTAACTATGAATAAGGAAAATATAAGACATTCAGAAGGCAAATATGATAGCATGACAGCCAAAATAATATTTGAATAATAATACATATATGGCGGTATCGGTATAAATATCTATCGGGCTTGAAATGAAATACATATTTTATTATAATTCAATATTTAATATGTGTTCTATTTTCATTGATTTTTCATACACAAATCGTACAAATAAAAACATCTAAGCCTAGACTTATCCAATTATCTATTCATAAATCACCGTTAGTCCCAATCGCTTCTCATTGTTGGTTGTAAGATAAAGGGGAAAAACCCTAGATCTCTCAGTCTTCCGCCGCCTCCCCTCAGAAAAACCGTCGCTTCCCCTTAAATCAACCGCCGGCTCCCCTCCATTTGACAGTCTCCTCCTTCATTCTGCCTCAAATCCGATTAGACCATTGGTTTTTCTCATCGTATGCCATCTAAATACATTATGTTCAAAACGCAAGAGGTGACAACTGGCAAGGTAATTGAGACAAGTTTCTCTGTGAAAGATGAAACCATGGAAGCATCTCCAGCTAGTTTCAAATAGAATATAGTTCATAGTCTAGCAGGCGAAAGATATAGGAGCTCTATTTTGGAATCAATTCAAGAGTGGATACAGGTATCGTAAATAAGTTCATACAAAGAATCCGTCATATCTTTCTAACTAGTTCCGACCATACAGCCAAATGTATTGTAAATAAGTTCGTGATAGTAAAGAAAATGACGTTTATGCATGTCCTCCCCATAAAAGACACGAAGAGAAAGTTTGTTTGTGCTCTTTTATTTCCTATATTTCTCATAAATCGAACACCAAATTATCATATATAATAGAGATGTTTTCAATATTCACTTTCTTCTCTAGCTTGCTCACTTTTAGACATCATTTTTGATTGGCAAATTCTGATTACGAGTAGATTGAATATAGTAAATCTCAACTTAAACTGCCATATATGTGAGTGTGCACTCTTTAAGAGCGTGAGAATCTTGTGTAGAAGAGAGAATGAGGGGAATATTATGGATAACATATTCTTGCTATATTTCTTTTGTAAGAAGAATTACATGAATGCCATTAGGCTAGTTTTAGAGGAAAATATTATTGCAATCTTTCATTAGCCTTGTAAATTACATTGTCTGGTATTTTTGAAATCTTTAACAAATTAAGGAAATCATCTCTCTTGATAACAGCTGCATTATCTTGGATTGGTTGAAAGGAATTTTACAGTATTATGTTAGTCATCAATGTATTCGGTGAATGAATTAAAATACTAAGATGAGAATACAATAGTTAAAGGACTGCTTGAGTCTCCAAAGTCAATTTAGAATAAGGAATAAGAAAGTGAACGAAAGCAGCAGAGAACTCTTTTTTATAAATTTCATCTGATGTAATAAGTAAAAATAATACCGAACTATTAAGCAAGAAACAAAGATTGGACTCATAACTTGTTTTGGTTGGTTAGGTGTTTTCAACATCAAATACATGTGATACAAATTTAAGATGAAACATTGAAACGGAACAACCATGAATCAAAATGCATTAACCTATAATTATAGTAGATGTTGATGATCTCATGAATACGAGTTTACATGCTGCTTAAGTCGAATTCTATCCAATCCACCCACTGTTCATACATATTTACTTAATCCCTATTCAAGTTCACATTCACACAATCCATATGGATTCTACTAGGTTTAGTATTCAAGATTTGTCACCATATTTCATTTAGGGTTACAGTATGTTAGACCTCCCAAATTAAGCCTACAATTGGTGGATGTTGGATATGTCGGGAGGGTTCGGGCAGTCTTATTCCACAAATCGGTCTTAACCTCGTGTCGTAGCATGTCTTAACCTCGTGTCGTAGCATGTCTGCACCACTTGTTGTCACTGGATATGCCGGGCGGGTCCGGGCAGACTTCCACCACAAGTGTAATCTAACCTCGTGTCTAGGCGCAGTTACAGTTTCTAATTACTGTAATCCTAGGCATTTCTTTATTAGCCAATTCTTACCTATGTCGTTGTAGGTTATAGGTTTCATGCCCCTTTTTCCCCCGTTATGTTCATAGTGAAATATATGTCCAAATTCATATACATATACATTATTCAAATTATGCTAATTTTCACCTTTTTAGCAATTATGCCCCAAATTCCCAATTGACAAGATATGCCTAATTTCAATGTTTTTCCCTTCGTTCTCAAACTAATGTAATCGCATAATTTAGCGGCATGCCTAGGCTCAAAAATAGCCTGGCTATATAAAATAAAAGGGAAAGGGTGAAGCGAAGATGACAGAGATGATTATTCTAACAGAACTGACATAAACATTTCATGGCATAATGTTAAGCTGAACATATAAGAACAGATCGGTGAACTTGTGATAATAAATGGGTTCTAACATAGTAGGGATGTCATAATAGGCATGATTAGATTTAAACTAGGAATTAGATATCCAGCACTTGACAGATCCAAATTAACCACAAAATGATAGGTACAAAATAATCTAAATATTGAATTAGGTCTATAATCAAAAATAGATCTGACACGGTAAAGGTTAAGATCCAAGTCATAGTATGCTAAATATCACAGATTCACAAGTTATTACAGATCTGATGTGATTTAAGGATTAACATGCATAGATCCAAATTACAGTCCAATCATGTTTACTTTTTATTTATTAATATCTAAAAGCAACTTGAAACTCACAGCGTTTGGATCTAGAAAGTAGAAGAAGAACAAATCTACACTTGAATCTCTAACTTTGATTTGCAGAAGAAGGAAAGGATTTGATTCAGTCCAAGCACCGACAACACTTAGGCCTCCATTGATTTTCAGTGAAGAAAACAAGAGAAATGAGCCTATATTTATAGCTTCCAGTCCCATAATCCGACCTGCCACCTCAGCCCCAGGAGTGTCGACCCACCCCTTATGAAACACCCCACCTCCGTTAGGGTCACTCTCAAGGGGAATGCCCTAACTTTGGTGGAGGTTTTTAAGTATAAGTCACAGATATACAAGACAGATATAAGAACACATATTTTAGAACAGCGGAAAAAAAACAACTTTTATTTCATTGAAAATACGTGTTACAATCACCATACCATAATTGTCTTACAATACTTCCAAAACCATAACATCTTCACAACTGTCTTGATTACATTATTTAAAGAAGCATAAAGAAAACATAAGTAAACTGCAAAGGTCCCATAGTTGCTGTCCAAAGCCATAGTCCAAAATGAAAAGGTCCAAGCAATACATTTTTCTCTTCAAGCTGGATGTGAAGGCTGGTCAAGCTACGGTATTCCCTCCCTGTGGACCTCGGGGGGGGGGAACAGAAGAAAAGAAGACGAAAGAAAAGTAGAGTCAGACATAAAGCCTGAGTAAGTCTAGGACTATTCAGTCTATGAATAAAGAACTGGGTATGATAAGTATAAACTAGAAACGGGAAAGCACCATAAACTTAGTTAAGTTGTCTAGGGTCGAATATACTATCGTACCCCATTTTAATCTCTGAACCCATATAAACTAGTTCCCAACTGGCACCCCATAATCAGGGTGAGGTGATCCATTTTATAATGATCAGCTCCTACTCGCATAGTTACATGTGTCTTACGGCCCCCGATGTTGTAGTTAGCTATGCTGGTCCCACCATGGGGTGTATCAAGTCCCATGGTGGCGGCCCGACACAATCCTAGAATGCACAGGTATGCTACTGGTGCCCAGTGCCTTATTTTTCTGCGCCGGAGTGTGTGCACGCCCGCACCCCGTTAGAACCTACACTGCTGCACCACCGCCGTCGATTTGACCTCTTACAATCAGCCCAGTAATCGTGCCCCACCCTGCCTAGTTTCAGGGTATCATGATACCTTGTAGGGTTACTGCGAAAAGGGTCCTCCGCTACTAGGTTTTCTATCTCTAGCCAACATGCTAAGTTGGTTAAGTGTTTTATAAACCTAATCCCCCAATCAGTCTGTTTAGCATGTTTCATTTTGATTAAGTATTAATATAATTTACTTAATCCTATCAATCCTGACTCAGCCTTAATTGTCTTAATTAAAGCCTTGACCTCTCACATTAGACTGGTATTGTTGTGGCTGCCTGTTGCCGGTTGGGTCCGGGCAGTCTTACGCCACAACTTAGTCTAACCTCGGGTCCTTATTGGGCTCCATGTTTAACCACCCACATTGGATAGGTATTGTTGTGACTACTGGATAGCCGGGCGGTTCCGGGCAGGTTTACATCACAACTCAATCCAACCTCGGGTTAAACACATCGTATTTTCTACATTTACATATTTTATCACTTTTCTTTATTTTCTTATATGTAAATATTTGCGGCCCATTATTCAAAATAAATTAATGGTGTAAGGGTTTACACCAATCATGGGCCCAACCCATTCTTGGATTTGGGCCCCTCCACTTTTATATTTTCATTTATTAATTAATTTGGCCCAACGCTATTTCCCCCGTTTAATACGTTCGTTTATCATAATATATGTTGGGCTTAGCCCTTTAAGCCCAACTTAGCGACGTGAAAAAGGGGAGGCTTAAAACGTGATTACATACACAAAGAGGGGAATGTGAACGCATGAACTTGCAACATAACGTTGGAACTACAAAATAGAAACTGGTGTACTTGCATTGTGGTGACATATATTTTGGTCATAAAGCATAAGTGACATAAACCAAACCATGTAAACTTGTAGTTAAGTTAAGAATCTAACTAAATTAGATCTCATTATTGACACATAGTCTTAACTACAACATAAACCTATATTTTCAATTTGGCATAATACCAAACATAGCCTAGTCATATTTATAAAAATTAACATAAGTTCACAAAGAGGCTTACTTTTGTTTCTAATACAAAAGCATGATTTTCTACATAGATCATGAAGCCAATTCCAACATATATGAATCATAATACCCCAAATTTGATCCAATTATTCAAAAGTGATTTTTGTACAAAATATACATTATGTTGGCATAGTAGCAAAACCACATGCTTGCATGAATCTCAATTAAACAACCATGAATTACATACTTGCGAATATCACATCGTTATATCACATCGTTTAGAATCATAGCAACGCACAAATATGAATTATTAACGCCACAATTCCATTTCTTACATTACAAACCAAACACAGTTATTTAATTCATACCGGAATAATACTCTACTTACAATCGTGTGACGAATTCTTCAATTCAGGAGATGCTATTCCTTTTGATGTAGGCGTTGCTTTGATTTGATTTGCTTTAAGCTTTGAATTATCTCTTAGTTGCCTCTCAATTTCTGACGGCTATGCTTAGTCTCTCCTCAGCAACATGACGGTCTCATTTCCATTTTAGTTTATATGAATTAGGGTTAGTCTTAGGTCCTTTTTATAGAGTTTGTGAGTTGATTTAGACCGTCGATGAAGCTTGGATTAATCGTAGCCATTCACTTGAAAGAGAGACCAACCAGGAGCTGACACCTAGCCCTAATGACAAGGCAAGGCTCAGAAAATCGACCAAACACAGACCTGGCCAGCCAGGACTTGACTAGACCTAACCAGCAGGTCATTTTTGACCTGGGCGCACTTGGCAGGTGCGCCAGGTCAAAAATGTACTGGCGCACTTCCCAAGTGCGCCAGTGCATTTTTGTTCTGGCGCACTTCCCAAGTGCGCCAGTGCATTCTGACCCGTTTTCCGGTTTTTCGCCCAACTTCGTTCGTCCATATCTTCTTCATACGATATCCGTTTTACGCAAACTCGGACTCTATCTCACGCAGAATTCCGAGACGAACGCAATGGCATATCCCGTTTCCCTTAATTCTCTGATTTGAAATTAGTTATACTTTAATTTGTGAATCTCTCAGTTATAAAATACACGGGGTGTTACATTCTCCCCACCTTAAAAGGATTTCGTCCCCGAAATCTTCAAGTTCAGGAAGAATGTACATCCTAACATCCAAACATCCATCTACTCATCCATCAAACACGAGAATCCATTGTCCTTAAAAGACTTCTAATGTTTCATGATCATATGCGAAGTGTGTGTGTACATGTACTTATCTAATTCAAAATCAGGCGGTCTACTGATTCAGTTGACCTCCTTAATGCGAATTATGCAAGTGCCATGAATCCATTATGTATGCAAATTTTCCTATTCATGATTCTACATGAGTGCACAATCATTCATACAAATGCAACATCCATATGACAATACATTAAAGTTCAACCATATACGAATGCAACCATATATGCATATGCAATATGAAGTGACTGAGCCGATCTAAGACCTAGATTGTGTGTGTATATGCAACCACGAGCAACCACTAGCAATCACTTGCAACCACTTGCAATCATCATCCATAACATGTTTCAACTACATGTTTTCATCCAAAGAGTTTCTACCTAAAAGATAGATAAAAGCGCAACTTAAAGAAAAAGAAAGATCAAAGATGTACCCTCGAAAAGAAAAGGGTAGGCAGCGCGTATTCTAGCTTCAGTTTCCCAAGTCGCGTCCCCCTCTGCGTTGCTCCACTGAACTTTGACGAGCTTGACTTCGCGGTTGCGTAGCTTTTTCACTTCCGTTCCCACTATGCGGGTTGGAACTTTCCTCACGGTTGCTTCGCACTCTACTTCAGCTTCTTCTAGGTTATTTGGCTCTACCACTTCAGCAGACTCATGTAGACATTTTCGGAGATGTGAAACATGAAAAACGTTGTGAACTCCGGCCAGCTTTTCGGGTAGCTCTAATCTATAGGCCATTTTCCCAATTTTCTCGATGATAGGGAATGGCCCTACGAACCTTGGTGCTAGCTTTCCTGTGGTTCCAAAACGAACAACGTTCCTTAGCAGAGATACCTTAAGAAAAACTCTGTCTCCAACCTCAAATTGAAGGTCGGTCCTTCTCTTGTCGGCGTAGGACTTTTGTCTGTCTTGGGCCGTCTTCATCCTTCTTTGTATTAAGTCTACTTTCTCTGAAGTCTCTCGGATCATATCTGGTCCAAGTATGAGCTTATCAGTAGACTCCCACCAACAAGTAGGCGATCGGCACGGTCTTCCATATAAAGCTTCGAAGGGCGCCATTCCGATGGTTGCTTGATAGCTGTTGTTGTAGGCAAATTCCACCAAAGGAAGATGGTCTTCCCATGTCCCTCCGAAGTCAAGGGCGCACAGTCTTAAAAGGTCCTCCAAAACTCTGTTCACTCTTTTTGTTTGGCCGTCGGTTTGGGGATGGTAGGCTGTGCTCAAGCATAACTGCGTTCCTACTGCTTCTTGCAAACTCCGCCAAAACTCACTGGTGAAGATAGGGTCTCGGTCACTAACGATGCTGGATGGTATTCCATGGAGTCAAACGATTTCCTTGAGGTAAAGAGATGCTAGGGATGAGGCAGTTCTTTTACTTTTGACAGGTAAAAAGTGGGCGCTTTTAGTAAGCCTATCCACTATTACCCAAATGCTAGTGCTGCCTCTCCTAGACCTAGGCAGCCCATCGATGAAGTCCACTGAGATGCTATCCCACTTCCACTGCGGGACCTCTAGAGGATGTAGCAGACCGCCAGGCTTTTTCTGTTCCGCCTTAACCTGTTGGCACACCATACACTTAGAAACGAATTCTGCCACGTCCTTTTTCATGCCGTTCCAGAAGAAGGTTCTTTTTATGTCTTTGTACATTTTATCTCCGCCTGGGTGTATTGTCATCTTGGAGTGATGTGCTTCCTCGAGAACCTTCTTTATTAAATCCCTTGTCTGTGGGACGCATAGTCTTCCATCTCGCCTTAGCCAACCCTTGTTGTCGATGGAGTATCTATTGAGGTGACTTGAAGTCTCACCCCTAATTAGCCTATCAATCGTTTCCATAAGCTGAGGGTCTTCCCGTTGTGCTGTCCCTAATGAGTCCACTAAAGTCGGGCGCACTTTGAGAGATGCTAGCAAGCCTGGTACAAAATCGGAGGAAGGCCTAAAGTCGAAGCTGGCTATAAACTCTAGGCTTTGTCTTCCAACAAACAGCGGGCTTAGGGTCAATTTCTTTTGGCTCAACGCGTCTGCCACTACGTTGCCTTTGCCCGGAGTGCAGGAGATCTCGAAATCGTACGAGGCAAGAAACTCCATCCATCTCTGTTGCCTCAAGTTAAGATCTTTCTGCGAGAAAAGATATTTCAACGATTTATGGTCAGTGTAAAGTTCAAACTTCTCACCTAGGAGATAGTGTCGCCAAGACTTGAGTGCAAAGACGATGGCAGCTAACTCAAGATCGTGGGTCGGGTAGTTCTTTTCGTGCACTTTCAACTGCCTCCCGCCATAAGCTACTACCCTTCCTTCTTGCATTAGGACGGCGCCTTGCCCTGTCCCACATGCATCTGTATAAACAGTGAACATCTTGCTTCCATCTGGCAACGTCAAAACTGGGGCTGTTGTAAGAGCCCTTTTTAGTTGCTGGAAAGCAAACTCGCAATCCAAGTCCCAATTGAATGCCAGATTCTTCTTAGTCAATTTCGTGAGCGGAGCTGAGATTTTCGAAAAATCCTTCATGAACTTTCGATAGAAACCTGCTAGTCCTAGAAAACTTCGGACCTCAGTTGCATTCCTTGGTGTCTTCCAATCCTGTACCGCCACTACCTTAGCAGGGTCCACTGCTAACCCTTGTTTGGATACTATGTGCCCAAGGAACCTTACTTCTTCTCTCCAAAAGTGGCATTTGGAGAATTTGGCTTTTAGCCGATGAACTCGCATAGTTTCCATGATTGCCCTTAAGTGCTGAGCGTGTTCCTCTTCACTTTTTGAGAAGATAAGGATATCGTCTACGAAGACCACTACGAACTTATTGAGGAAATCTCTGAATACCCTACTCATCAGGTCCACGAAGTAAGCAGGTGCATTTGTCAAGCCGAAAGGCATGACAAGCCATTCAAAGAAGCCGTCTGGGGTTCTGAATGTCGTTTTATCGATACTATCCTCAGCCACCCTTAGCTGATGGAAACCGGTCGCTAAATCGAGTTGGGAGAAAACGGACGCTCCTACAAGCTGATCAAACAAATCGTCAATTCTGGGGAGAGGGTGCCTATTCTTTTTCGTTAGCTTGTTGAGCTCCCTATAGTCAACACATAGACGGAGTGAACCATCCGCCTTTGTAGCGAGCACCACCGGAGCGCCCCATTCTGAAATGCTCCTCCTAATGAACCCCTTTTCTAGAAGCTCTTTAATCTGTTTACTTAGCTCTTTCCTTTCCCGTGGAGCCATGTGTCTAACGGGCAACGCAACGGGCTTTGCATTATCTACAAGGTATATGCGGAAGTCTATCTCCCGCTTCGGAGGCAAACCCTTCACCTCTTCGAAGACATCCGGATATTCCTGGACCACTCTAACCGATTGCAAATTTTCAACAGAGGCATCTAGCGATTCAAGGTAACTAAGCATAACCGCATACGAGGGATTACAAGAAATTTCCAAAGTATTACCGAGCTGGGTTAGGAGCCTAACAACCCTTTTCTCACAATCAAGGATGGCCCCATTACTGGATAGCCAATCCATACCCAAAATCAAACCGTATCCCGAAAAGCCCAAAACAAAGGCACTACATTGAAATTCTACGCTTAGAATAGAAATTTTCAATCCCAAACAGATCATAGACAAATGAGCTGGGCCCCCAATTGGGTTTGAAACAATTAAGGGGTCCTCTACCATACTAGTTTTTAGGTGCAGAGATTCTACTAAAGCAGACGAGATAAAGGAGTGTGATGCGCCAGAATCAAATAAAGTGCGAACAGGTTGATCATAAAGATAAACTTCACTTTCAACAGAAGTATTTATACCTCGCTGTTGCAGAGGTGGCGCTTCTATCACATGAACTTGTGCCCCTGAGGTGGATCCATCCCTCTGCCCTTGTCCTCGTTTCTTTGGGCAGTCTTTAATCCTGTGGCCTGTCTCACCGCAGGAAAAGCACCCACCATTCTCTTTGGCCTTCTTTTTCCGGCAATCTTTCACTAAGTGCCCCACTTTGCCACAGAAATTACACCTCCTCTTCTCTTTGTTGCCTTTCCCGCCCTTCTTAAAGTCTGTCTTCTTAGGCTGCAAACCCTCTTTCTTCCCTTGAGAGCTTTCTGCCTTTGTCTCCGTCTTGCCCTTATCCTCTTCGTTCAGCAATGCCATTTGTACCAATCTTTCATACGTGGCTCCCATGGGTATATGGGTCATGGCCAAACTGTGTAATGGCTCATTTAACCCTTTGACGAAACGGAGAGCCTTCTTGTGCGGGGTGTTGACTAGGTCCAGCCCAAACCTAGCCAGCTCATCAAACTGATTAACATACTCTTTGACTGTCTTGTTCCCTTGCTTAAGAAATAAGAATTTTTCCAACTGCAAACTCCTTTCCGCATCTGAGAGAAATTTAGCCTCAAACCTTGCCCTAAAGTCCTCCCATGTCTCCACCGGTCTTTCAGCATTAGTGACTTCCCACCAGTAGGAAGCCTCACCCTTTAGTAGCCATACCGCCAGTTGTACTTTCTGTCTATCTTCTACCTCAAAGATGATGAATAAGTCCTCGGTTTCTTTCAGCCAATTTCTAGCTGCCACGAAGGACTCAGTTCCATGAAAATCCTTTCCTCCCATAGCTTTAAAATCTTTACATATCTTAGCAAACGTGTTTCCCCATGGAGGAGGTGGAGGAAGCGGTGCTGCTGCAGCTGGATGATTTCCTGTAGCTGGGGGAGGAGGAACGGTAGGACCTGGCTAAGTGGCCCTTGCTTCTAAGAACCGTCTAAACCAACCAGGTATTGGTACACCCTCCGGCAAGTTAAGTTCTTCAGACATGCTGAAACAAAAAGGATAGATCCAAAACGAAGGATAAATGATAGTACCTATGGCTTTGGGAGGGACTTTACCTTTTAAAATAAAATAATATTTTATTTCTTTTAAAAAAATTGCTTCTTTAAATTTCCTTTTTGAAAATAATTTTTCAAAACTTTTTATCTTATCTGGTAAACCTATGCTCTGATACCAAGTGAAACACCCCACCTCCGTTAGGGTCACTCTCAAGGGGAATGCCCTAACTTTGGTGGAGGTTTTTAAGTATAAGTCACAGATATACAAGACAGATATAAGAACACATATTTTAGAACAGCAGAAAAAAAAAACAACAACTTTTATTTCATTGAAAATACGTGTTACAATCACCATACCATAATTGTCTTACAATACTTCCAAAAACATAACATCTTCACAACTGTCTTGATTACATTATTTAAAGAAGCATAAAGAAAACATAAGTAAACTGCAAAGGTCCCATAGTTGCTGTCCAAAGCAATAGTCCAAAATGAAAAGGTCCAAGCAATACATTTTTCTCTTCAAGCTGGATGTGAAGGCTGGTCAAGCTGCGGTATTCCCTCCCTTTGGACCTGGGGGGGGGGGAACGGAAGAAAAGAAGACGAAAGAAAAGTAGAGTCAGACATAAAGCCTGAGTAAGTCTAGGACTATTCAGTCTATGAATAAAGAACTGGGTATGATAAGTATAAACTAGAAATGGGAAAGCACCATAAACTTAGTTAAGTTGTCTAGGGTCAAATATACTATCGTACCCCATTTTAATCTCTGAACCCATATAAACTAGTTCCCAACTGGCACCCCATAATCAGGGTGAGGTGATCCATTTTATAATGATCGGCTCCTACTCGCATAGTTACATGTGTCTTACGGCCCCCGATGTTGTAGTTAGCTATGCTGGTCCCACCATGGGGTGTATCAAGTCCCATGGTGGCGGCCCGACACAATCCTAGAATGCACAGGTATGCTACTGGTGCCCAGTGCCTTATTTTTCTGCGCCGGAGTGTGTGCACGCCCGCACCCCGTTAGAACCTACACTGCTGCCCCACCGCCGTCGATTTGACCTCTTACAATCAGCCCAGTAATCGTGCCCCACC
Organism: Allium sativum; assembly: GCA_030737875.1. NCBI lineage: Eukaryota > Viridiplantae > Streptophyta > Magnoliopsida > Asparagales > Amaryllidaceae > Allium > Allium sativum. Next base: position 667,469,600 of record CM060909.1, on the reverse strand, counting down.
CTGCCTAGTTTCAGGGTATCATGATACCTTGTAGGGTTACTGCGAAAAGGGTCCTCCGCTACTAGGTTTTCTATCTCTAGCCAACATGCTAAGTTGGTTAAGTGTTTTATAAACCTAATCCCCCAATCAGTCTGTTTAGCATGTTTCATTTTGATTAAGTATTAATATAATTTACTTAATCCTATCAATCCTGACTCAGCCTTAATTGTCTTAATTAAAGCCTTGACCTCTCACATTAGACAGGTATTGTTGTGGCTGCCTGTTGCCGGTTGGGTCCGGGCAGTCTTACGCCACAACTCAGTCTAACCTCGGGTCCTTATTGGGCTCCATGTTTAACCACCCACATTGGATAGGTATTGTTGTGACTACTGGACAGCCGGGCGGTTCCGGGCAGGTTTACATCACAACTCAATCCAACCTCGGGTTAAACACATCGTATTTTCTACATTTACATATTTTATCACTTTTCTTTATTTTCTTATATGTAAATATTTGCGGCCCATTATTCAAAATAAATTAATGGTGTAAGGGTTTACACCAATCATGGGCCCAACCCATTCTTGGATTTGGGCCCCTCCACTTTTATATTTTCATTTATTAATTAATTTGGCCCAACGCTATTTCCCCCGTTTAATACGTTCGTTTATCATAATATATGTTGGGCTTAGCCATTTAAGCCCAACTTAGCGACGTGAAAAAGGGGAGGCTTAAAACGTGATTACATACACAAAGAGGGGAATGTGAACGCATGAACTTGCAACATAACGTTGGAACTACAAAATAGAAACTGGTGTACTTGCATTGTGGTGACATATATTTTGGTCATAAAGCATAAGTGACATAAACCAAACCATGTAAACTTGTAGTTAAGTTAAGAATCTAACTAAATTAGATCTCATTATTGACACATAGTCTTAACTACAACATAAACCTATATTTTCAATTTGGCATAATACCAAACATAGCCTAGTCATATTTATAAAAATTAACATAAGTTCACAAAGAGGCTTACTTTTGTTTCTAATACAAAAGTATGATTTTCTACATAGATCATGATGCCAATTCCAACATATATGAATCATAATACCCCAAATTTGATCCAATTATTCAAAAGTGATTTTTGTACAAAATATACATTATGTTAGCATAGTAGCAAAACCACATGCTTGCATGAATCTCAATTAAACAACCATGAATTACATACTTGCGAATATCACATCGTTATATCACATCGTTTAGAATCATAGCAACGCACAAATATGAATTATTAACGCCACAATTCCATTTCTTACATTACAAACCAAACATAGTTATTTAATTCATACCGGAATAATACTCTACTTACAATCGTGTGACGAATTCTTCAATTCAGGAGATGCTATTCCTTTTGATGTAGGCGTTGCTTTGATTTGATTTGCTTTAAGCTTTGAATTATCTCTTAGTTGCCTCTCAATTTCTGACGGCTATGCTTAGTCTCTCCTCAGCAACATGACGGTCTCATTTCCATTTTAGTTTATATGAATTAGGGTTAGTCTTAGGTCCTTTTTATAGAGTTTGTGAGTTGATTTAGACCGTCGATGAAGCTTGGATTAATCGTAGCCATTCACTTGAAAGAGAGACCAACCAGGAGCTGACACCTAGCCCTAATGACAAGGCAAGGCTCAGAAAATCGACCAAACACAGACCTGGCCAGCCAGGACTTGACCAGACCTGACCAGCAGGTCATTTTTGACCTGGGCGCACTTGGCAGGTGCGCCAGGTCAAAAATGTACTGGCGCACTTCCCAAGTGCGCCAGTGCATTTTTGTTCTGGCGCACTTCCCAAGTGCGCCAGTGCATTCTGACCCGTTTTCCAGTTTTTCACCCAACTTCGTTCGTCCATATCTTCTTCATACGATATCCGTTTTACGCAAACTCAGACTCTATCTCAAGCAGAATTCCGAGACGAACGCAATGGCGTATCCCGTTTCCCTTAATTCTCTGATTTGAAATTAGTTATACTTTAATTTGTGAATCTCTCAGTTATAAAATACACGGGGTGTTACACCTTAGGGGGTCGACACCCCTCTTATGGGGTCGACTCCCTGGCGTAGGAGATTTGCCACCTACGGAATTTCGAATTTTGAACTGAAATTTGATTTTTTGATTAATTATATATATAATTCCCTTGTGCATATACAAACTTCAAACCTTCATAACTTCTTCATACGGTGTCCGTTTTACGTAAACCAAATGTCTATCTTACCCAAAATTTCGAGGCGGACGCAATGGCGTAGTCTGTTTCCCTTAATTCTGAATATTACATCAATTATTATTTAATTTATCCTCTTTTATGTTGTTAAAATTACGATGTGTTACAAATTCCAAACAACCATGGCCGTAAAACCAAAGAAAAACAGGTGAGCAATGGATTTCGTGTCACCAGACCAACATCACCTGCAACGAGACACAAATGGGATGCCAACCCTCTGGAGGATCTCATCTAATGGTATCCCATTGTATAGGATCTACCACATAAACAGAGTAACCTTAAATGGAGTACGAACGCCCCAGATGAAAGAGAAGATATGGAGACATGGCGCAGGCGACCTTGACGGTTACGAGACTAGATAATTTTTTTTGAAAGATAAGGTTTTAAAAGAAAAGTTTGTTTTGAAAAACATTCCCCAAAAAAATTCATAAGTAATATCTTTAGATCCCTTGTCTGAATCTCTTTCGTTTTCTTTTTCAACATGTCTGGGGAACCTAACATTCCAGAGGGCGTTACGATACCAAGATGGTTCCATAGGTATTTGGAGGCCATGGCGCCTGCCGAAGGCCAAGGAAACATTCCTCCCCCAGCTGCACCCGTTGCTCCTTTTCCTCCTCCGTGTGCAGATAACTTCTCAAAGATCTGCAAAAATTGTTGTGCTATGGGAGGGAAGCCATTCCATGGAACCGAGACATTTGTGGGGAAAGGAACTGGCTCACGGAGACCGAGGACTTTTTTGTAATCTTTGAAGTAGAGGATCGAAGAAAGATTCAGTTAGCTGCTTGGCTATTGAAGGATGATGCTTCATTTTGGTGGGAGGTAACCCGAGCAGGCAGTCCGGTGGAAACTTGGGATGACTTTAGACAGAGGTTTGAGATGAAATTCCTTTCCCAAGCTGAGAAGGGCATGTAGACGGAGAGATTCTTAACACTCAGACAAGGGAACTTGATGGTTAAAGAGTATGTGAACAGATTTAACCAACTGGCAAGATTTGGACTGGAACTAGTTGATATGCCATATAAGAAGGCTTTGTGGTTTGTTAAAGGGATAAATGAACCCCTTCATGGGTTATCCATGTCCCATATTCCAGTGGGAGCCACTTTTGAAAAGATTGTCGATATGGCCCTAATGTACAAGGAAGACAAGGGAGAAAAGAAGGAAGTAAAGGCTGAGGAAACAATGCAAAATAAGAAGGTGTGGCCCAAGAAGGGGCAATAGCAACAACAACAACAGCAGAAGAAAGGTGGGAAGAATGACAAGGCCAAGGATAAGAGGAAATGTCACAGTTGTGGGAAAAAGGTCACTTGATCAAAGACTGTAAAAGAAGGAAGAACATTTGCTTCAGTTGTGGAGAAGTCGGACACTTGCTAGGGACTGTCAGAAGAAACAGGGATCATAGGGCCAAGGTCAAAAGGCAGGAACTTCTGGAGGGCAGGTACATGCTTTCGCGACCAGTGCTCCAAATAGAGGAAGAAATATTTCTGTGGAAGGTTTAATTTCTCTTTTAAACCATCCTATAAGAACACTTTTTGATTTCGGTGCTTCACATTCATTTATATCTATTTCTGTGGTTGAATCTCTGCACTTAATTACTAGTATGGTAGTGGATCCTGTAGTTGTCTCAAACCCCATTGGTGGTTCGGCTATTTTATCTATGATTTGTCGGGGTTTAAAAATATCTGTGTTAGGCGTCGAGTTTGAGTGCGACGAGTATGTGCTCGGGTTTATAGGCTATGGGTTGATTCTAGGAATGGATTGGCTTACCACGTATGGTGCCATTCTGGATTGTGAGAGGAGGGTCGTTAGACTTCTGACTTGTCATGGGAGGACCCTCGAGATTTCTGGTGACCCCCAGGGGTCTGTTATTCTTAGTTTCCTAGAGTCTCTTGATGCATCTATCGATGATATGCAATCTGTTCCGGTAGTTCGAGATTATTCTGATGTTTTCGAGGAGGTCTGGGGCTTACCTCCGAGGTGGGAGATCAATTTTCATATATATATATCTGGTGGACAATGCTAAGTTAGTTGCATTGCCAGTACGCTATATGGCTCCGAGGGAAAGGAGGGAGCGGAGCAAGTAAGTAGGGGAGCTACTTGAGAAAGGTTTTATCATGTGAAGCATATCTGAATGGAGTGCTCCAGCGGTATTCGCAACTAAGGCAGATGGTTCGCTTCGCTTGTGTGTGGACTATAGAGAGTTGAATAAGCTCACCAAGAAGAATAGGTACCTACTTCCGAGGATAGATGACTTGTTCGACCAGTTTGTTGGTGCCTCAGTATTTCCTCAGTTAGACTTGGCCACGGGTTTTCACCAGTTGAGGGTGGCTGAGGACAACATAGATAAGACTGCATTTAGAAATCCGGATGGTTTCTTTAAATGGCTAGTTATGCATTTTGGGTTGAGAACGCACCCGCCTATTTTGTTGATCTGATGAGTAGAGTGTTTCGGGGGTTTCTAAATAAATTTGTCGTGGTCTTTGTTGATGATATCTTGATCTTCTCCAAAAGCGAAGAACGACATGCCCAACATTTCAGAGAAGTTTTGAAAACTCTCTGTGCACATTAGCTTAAGGCGAAGTTCTCCAAATGCCATTTTTGGAGAAAAGAGGTGAGATTCTTAGGGAATGTGGTCTCCAAAGAAGGGATAGCTGTAGATCCCGCAAAGGTAGTTGCAGTGCAAGATTGGAAAATTCTGAAAAATGCAATGGAGTGAGAAGCTTTCTTGGGTTGGCAGGTTATTATAGGAAGTTCATTAAGGACTTCGCAAAGATATGAGCCCCACTCACCAGGCTGACAAAGAAGAATTTGGCGTTTTCATGGGATATAGATTATCATGTTGCTTTCCAATGATGAAGAGGGCTCTGACAACAGCCCCAGTCTTGACCTTGCCTGATGGAAGTAAAGCGTTTATCGTTTACACTGATGCATGTGGTACAGGGCTTGGTGCATTTCTGTTGCAAGAAGGGAAAATAGTGTGTTATGGGAGTAGACAGTTGAGATTTCATGAGAAGAACTACCCCACCCATGATCTAGAGCTAGCTGAAATAGTATTCGATCTTAAGACGTGACGACATTATTTACTTGGAGAGATGTTCGAGTTATACACCGATCATAAATCTATCAAGTATATGTTCTCATAGAAGGATCTTAATTTAAGCAACAAAGGTGGATGGAGTTCTTAGCTTCTTATGATTTTGAAATCGCTTATACCCCTGGCAAGGGTAATGTGGCGGCTGGCGCACTAAATAGGCAGAGGATGGCATTAATTCCTCTTTTTGTGTAGAGGAAGAGCTTGGAGTTCATATCAACTTTTAATTCTAAACCCTCCATCGATATTTTTCTTGATTTGTTTGCATCATTTGAGATACGGCCAACTCTTATGGATCAGATAGGAGCTTCGCAGCAAGGTGACCCACAGATTTTAGACATCATGGACAAGCTCAGAAACAGGGAAACTTCTAGTCACCTCAGTAGATATTCCATAGATAAAAAGGGGTGGTTGCGACGAGATGGAAGGCTTTGTGTTCCTCAAACTGGAAGTTTGATAAAAGCAGTTCGAGAAGAATCCCACCATTCTAAGATGACTATTCATCCAGGCAGTGATAAGATGTACAGAGACATGAAGAGGGTTTTCTTTTGGGCTTGGATAAAGAAAGATGTGGCAGAGTTTGTTTCTCAATGTTTGGTTTGCCAACAAGTCAAAGCTGAGCAAAAGAAGCCCGGTGGTTACTTCATCCTTTGGAGGTTCCTCAGTGGAAATGGAAGAGCGTCTCTATGGATTTCACAGATGGTTTGCGTAGATCGGAGAAAGGCAACACCACTATCTGGGTTGCGGTAGATAGTGCACTAAGAGCGCTCACTTTATTCCAGTTAAGAGTAAGAGGATGGCATCATGGTTGGCAGCAATTTATGTTCGAGAGATAGTTCATCTTCATGGAGTACCTTCCAATATCGTAAGAGATCATGACCCCTTCTTTACCATTGAATTTTGGAGGAGCTTGCAAGAAGCATTAGGTACACAGTTGTGTTTGAGCACTACTTATCATCCTCAGACCGATGGGAAGATAGAGAGGGTAAACAGAATTCTTGAAGATCATTTAAGGCTGTGTATCCTAGAATTCGGGTGGACTTGGGAAGAGCATCTTCCTTTAGTAGTGTTTGCCCATAACAACAATTATCAAGCTAGCATTGGCATGGCACCCTTCGAAGCATTGTACGGACGACCCTGTAGATCACCAACTTGCTGGTGGGAATCTACAGAAAGATTGTTACTTGACCTGACATGGTTAGAGAAACGTCCAAGAAGAATGACCTTATTCGACGGCGGATGAAGACAACTCAAGATAGGAAGAAATTCTATGTAGACAAGATAAGGACTGACATCGAATTCAAAGTGGGAGACTTAGCTTTTATCAAAGTGTCACCTCTGAGGAATGTGGTTCGCTTCAGACCGGTAGAGAAGTTGGCACCTAGGTTTGTGGGACCATTTCCCATAACCGACAGGATTAGCCAAATGGCCTATAGAGTAAAGCTTCCAGAAAATTTATCTGGTATTCATGATGTTTTCAACATTTCTTATCTGTAGAAGTGTTTGCATGACACCGTGGAAGTTGTTGAGCCAAGTATATTAGAGGAAGTGGAACGGAAGGCAACAATTAGACGAATTCCTACCCGTATTCTTGGATCAGAAGTTAAAAAGCTACCTAATAAAGAGATTAAGTTGATAAAGGTTCAGTGGGGAGATAACCCAGAGGATGCAACTTGGGATACCAAAGATAAAATTCAGGCTACGTACCCTTTTCTTTTCGAGGATATGTTCTTAACTCCTTTTCCAAAATTTTATCTGCGCTTGTTTCTATCATCTGAATATATCCTATCCTTAGTATTTTTCGACCTTTAGATAGGAATCCTATGGATGTACACATGTGTTCGAGACATATTATGTTTGATGGATGCAAGTGGATGCAAGTGTTTGCTAGTGGCTGCCTGTGGATGTATATGCACACACATTAAGCACTAGATCAGCTCAATCACTCTCATACTGCATATGGATGTGTGTGCATTTTTTTCTTCTTCTATGGACGGAAATGTATGTATTAGCATATGGATGTTGCATTTGGACGAATGAGTGTGCACACATATAGAACTCACATGTTATAATAGGATTATTTGCATACATATTGGATACATGGCAGTAACATACATTGCATTAAGGAGGTCAACTGAATGAGTAGATTGCCTGATCTTCGCATTAGTATTGGGACATATACACACACCTTTACATATATTCACATAAGCATTAGGAATATTTAAGGACAATGGATGCCAGTGATCGATGGATGATGGATGGTAGGATATGCATTCTTCTCACCGTAGAGATTTCGGGGACGAAATCCTTTGAGTAGGAGGGAATGTAACACCGCGTATTTTTAACAACACTAAAAGAGGATAAACTAAATAATAATTAATTTAATATTTGGAATTAAGGGAAACAGACTGCGTCATTGCGTCCGTCTTGGAATTCTGGTCAAGATAGATATTTGGTTTGCGTAAAACAGGCACCGTATGAAGAAGTTATGAGGATTTTAAGTTTGTATACGCGCAAAAGAAGTGTATATATATACATATAAGTTAGATATGGGTTAAAACTTACCCAGAAAAGGGTTCAAAAATCAAAATTATGTAAGGTGGCAAATTTCCCGCTATAGGGGGTCGAACCCCTAGGGGGTGTCGACACCGGGGTCGACCCCTCTATAGAGGCGTTGACACCCCTAGGGCTGACGTGATAGTCGATTTCTGGAGGATGGCAGCTATATATATGGGTCTATTTCTCTTGTTTTCTTCACTAGAATTCAATGAAGGCCAAATGTTGCCGGTGTATGAACTGAACCGGATTTGTTATCTTCTACAACTATCAACTTAAGCAAATCAGTTAGAGATTCAAGATCCATTCTTTTTCTATTTTGTAATACAAACTCTATGAGTTCTTAGTTGCTTTTAGATTTAAATATTTAAAAATAAACCAGATATGACTATAGTTTGGATTTATTTATGTTCCTATATTATACTAGATCCATTGTAAATTGAGAACATATGACATTCTAAATTGGTTATAACTTGGATCTAAATCTCTATCTTGTTGGATCTATTGTAACTTCTGTGGCATTCTATGATGTGGATCTTAAACATTATTTGTGTCAGATTTACTTTTAACTATTAGATCTGAATTATGAGAACATCAAAATTATTAATCAGATCTAGCCTATTACTTAGATTCCCTTGTGTTTATCATATTAGATCTGAACCTATTGGACATCTAAATTAATATTTAGATCTTGTCATGTTTATCTTATCACCTTACTATGTTAGAACTAGTCAACTACCCCAAGTTCATCCGATCTATGCTTATATTTTCACCTTATCACCATGTTAGTATATATTTATGCCAGTTATGTTAGAGCATTTACTCTTGTTATATTCCCATCACCTTTCCCTTTTATTGTTTATTACTAGGCTATTATCTAGTCTAGGCATGCCGCAAGTTATGTGAATGCGCTAGTTAGGAAATGGGGAAAAGGTTAGAATTGGCATAATTTAAATAATGTTTATATGAGTTGGATATATAATTCAAAATAGGGAAAAAGGGGCATAATCACCTATAAAGACATAGGTGAGAATTTGGATAATAATGAAATGTCTAAGATTACAATTAGAAATTGTAATTGCACTTACGACATGAGGTTAGGTTGCATTAATGGTGGAAGTCTGCCATGACCCGACCGGCATATCCAGCAACCACTAATGTTGAACCTAATGTGAGAGATCTAAGTGCACAAATACGAATCAGGCTAAGATACGAGGTTAGGCCCAACTTGTGGAAGAAGTTTTCCCGGTCCCGACCGGCATATCCAGCATCCACAAGTTGTAGGCCTAATGTGGGAGGTTTATCCATTATAAACCATAAATGGACATGGTGATAAATTGGACTACTTAACCTAATATAATCCATCGGGATTGTATGATTATGAACTAAAGTTGGGGTTAAGTAAAATTGGTTGGACAGTGGTGGGTTAAGCAAATCTGAGGGGGTGGGTAACATTTACATAGAGGCCCACAAATTTAACCTGATAAGGTTATGTAATTAAAGACACCTAGTGCTATACATAACCGATGGAAATAATAAAGATATGTAATTAAAAACACCTAGTGTTATACATAATCAAATGGAAAACCTAGTGGGGGATACAAGATAAAGGGGAGATCTTGTATCATATTGTGTGGGACCTGTTTCATCCAGTAACCCAAAGTAGGTATCAAAACATGTACTCTGAACTAGGTTGGAGAAGGGGCACGCTTACGGGACCAATTGTAAGAGATCTAAATGTGGAGGACGGTATGGGCGGTGCAAACCGACCAGGCCATGTGCGTGCATGAGCCGGGCAGAGGGGGATAAGACGACCGTGATACCTGTAGATATGGGGTTGTGCATATCAGTGGACGGTTGCCACTTTAGGACGTGATACATCCTGGGGCCGACACAGAGTATCTACGCGGATTAGGGAGCCGATCGATTAGGGTAGTAGTTAGGGTACATTTGGACGTATGCCTAAGTCTACCACCTTATAGTGGAAAGGATCATCTCATTCTGGATATACTTGTAATAGTGCAGAGTAATCATTAGAAGCATATACACCCTATCCTGTTTACCTTGCCATATCTGCCTTTTATGTGGTTATCCCTCTCTTATCCACTTTATATGCCCGTCATGCTACTTTGATTTATTTACTTGCTAAAAGTAACTGGACTCGCTAGATTTTATGTCTAACCCTTTTTGTTTCCTCTTCTTTCTTCCGTTCTCCCTCCCTCCCCAGGTTCTCAAGGCAGGAACGCTCAGGCTTGACCGTGATTCTGCTTAGTTTTACTGGAGCTGCTGAGATGTATGGCTCAAGTTCTTATCCTTGTTGCTATGGCTATATTTTGGTTTTGGGGAATTTTATTTATTTTATGTACTCTGATATTTTTGAAGTACAAGATAGTGGCTTTTATGTTGTAATGGGCTTTTGTATTTCAGACGTGTTATGTTTTTGGACCACAGTATCTTATGATAAATAAAGTTTTTATTCTGTTGTTATTTTATATGTCTGTCTTGTAATATTTCCATTCTGTTTACTATAACGCTTCACAAAACTTAATGCATTCCCTTTGTGAGTGACATTAACGGACGTGGGGTGTCATAGATATGCATAAACTATTGATTTTATTTGCATGAGATGTCAAAGAAATAAATGCAGGATTGTTTTCTTCCATCTTTACTAGGGAAAAGAATTGATTGATTTACTTGCCATGTTTACGCCATTTATTTCCTCTGCAATTGGCCTCCATTATTTCTTATCATATCTTGGTAATTTGATCGATGGATCATATATATTTCACTGGCTATATATTGGGGGTAGACTTCACTATAAACCCATCCTGACATGGAGCCAGAGATCCTTAAATAGAGTGTCTCTTCAATAAAGGAATTGGATTGATAGAAGTTATTCATGTTTAGTGCTGACAGAAGCAATTATGTTAAATCTTATCTTGTGATCTCTTGTATCTCTCTTTCATGTGGAATAAAATCTCTCTCTTTTGGATTGGACGTACAGTATCTTATTGATGATACTGAAACAAGTATAAATATTCTGTGTCTTTAGCTTCTTCTTTATAGTTATTTACTAGTTATTCGGAGTAACAGAATAATCGATGTTAGATTGATTTGCTAATCTAGATCTTGTTTATTGTGCTTTCGCATCTACACAACCCTTTTCGCTCAACAGGTTGGTACCAGAGCAATTTGTGCAATTTTTTGCACAACAATTACTTATTTCTATAAAAATAGATTAATAGATAATGCATATGTATTTTCTATTGTTCTTTCAAGTTTTCTTCTTCTTTTAAGTTTTGGTCCAAACTGACAAAAAAAAATCACATTTTTTGGAGCTAAATTCTTTGTCTTTTGGCGTTTATTACAGTATCCAATATGCTATTTTTTTAATACCTTTTATATGTTAACAATACTTTCTTACCTATACTACAGTTTTTTTTTTTTAAACATATGCAAATTAAAATTGGATGTAGAACCATCTCGACATAATTTTCTCATCATTTATTTGATGCAGCTACTAATGATGTGTTGAGCTTTATTTGGTAACCTTCTGTTTGGTTTAATTTGTCTTTGTTGTAGCCTTGACAGGATACTGGTACTGACAATTTGAAATGCTCATATCCTTGTTCTTTCCAATATAAATCTACAAAATTAAAGTTACTTTAGTTCAAAATGTTTGTATTCGCTTAAAATCATTTGCAGCACCTAAGGAATTTGTGGCTATTTTTTAAAGAAAGTCAGGAATTGCTTTCAAAATCCACATTATATAGCCTGTCATTTACGATAACATCAACCATATACTATACTTGATGAATTACCAATTCAGGCGTATTATTTATAATAGTTACAGAGATGATATTAATGTAAAGTAAACTGCAAATTATCTTATTCTTCCAGTTTACTTTAATATTAATGATTGATTATGCTCATGGGTTGTAAAATAATATAAGGTTGCTAAATATTAACACCTAAAAAGAGTATAACAAAACATGGTACATAGTATGATAACGACATATCTACGTTTATATTGCATTTAAGATCGATGATATTGGCTTGTTTTGGATCAAAGAAGCAATATAAATTTTTGGACAACTACAAAATTGGAAATATGAAATATAAAGATCGTTGCAAAACAATTCAAAATCATAATTGAAAGTGACATACACTAATAAATATCACAGACTAAGAGTCAAAATATGTGAAAGATCCACTCATGAATGTTTAAAATATGAATACATATAACATTATGGACTTTGGGTGAAACAATAAAAATAGACAAATGAGAATTGGATATCATATTGTTGGATTACCATATCTCTAAAATAATAAAATACAAAAAACCTTCATTTTGACACTCGACTAAAAACCATGTGTAGTTTAAAAACACATTCATAGTGAATCTTTTTCGAACGCAACAAATCCTGGACTTATTTAAGTATAGAAAATTCATATGTTTAAACCACTCAACAAGACAAAATTATTCATGATATCAATTTATTATTTAGTACTAATTTTTCAGTTTTTTTTACCAGTGAACTCTAATAACACCAAATTTTCGAATACACAAATAATACCATATATTAACGTGCATCTGTATAAGTAATAAATTTTAAGTTCAAATTGAATAATTAAGAGATAAAAGGAATAAACCTGAGAGCTGTCGAAGATTCAGAAGGCAACAAACTGTTGGCTGATGCAGAAACACAGTCCGCTACCGCTTGAAGTTCCAGGGGCTTTGTTGTAGTTGTGGGCGCCTTATGCTGGTATTTAACTATGCTTAACATCTAACTACCAATTAGGCAACATGTGACATGGTAAACGTAAGAAGGTTATAAATAAACAAAACATTCTTTCAATATTCAACAAAGTTAAGCTAGTTGTTAATAACATCTCCAACATTTAGCATTCCACAAAGAAAATGAAGCATGTCTAAAAATAAAAATAAAATGTTAAATAGCAGATAAAAATCGACCTTTGTGTATGGCCACCCTTTTATCAACCAATATCACATGATCTAAAACTCTAGCACTGATATCATCCAAGATGAGTAGGGCATATGAATGCATTAGCATAGTTAGCAGCCCACCTAGCCGGTCCGCAAAGACAACCATGTAGGCCGTCAATCAAAGAAAAGAAAGGAAAACATATATAAAAATACATAATCGAAATCAAGCTTTCTTATTAATTCCTACTTACCCAGTGTCCATCTTCTATCCATGTTAGTGTAAGTCCATGACAATCAGCACAACCACTGCATATCAAAAGAACCGCATATAAGAAAAATCCAGATATATAAGATTATTAAACAACACCTATAAAATAATAATGTAACTAAATCTAACAATTCATATAGCCATGAATTTTGATAACACATGAGATTTAATAAACTTTGTACGAAGAACAATAAAAATAAAAATACAAAAACATAACACGACGTTATTTTCCAACTAATAGTCGAATAAAAATGATGAACTAAAAGATACCTTAGTATCACTGCTTAAGGAAGCAAAATTTATCACTGTATTATTCTTCTAAATTAAAAATGATTTTATTCTCTAATAACTCAATGCAATTTTTTTAAGGAACTCCTTAAAACTTAAAATTTTGTTTGATTTATAGCTAGGATTGTAAATCCAATTAAAACTAAAAACAATGATTAGATAAACTGAACTTTCCAAATCAATAAAACAACTATTAAAAACGCATTGGTTTGTTCCAAACCAAATATACCAGCATGTAATTGCATAAACAGTATCAAATAAAAACCAGTTATACGGAAATCTAACATTATTCAGATATTTCGCATAATTTATGTCTAAAATTTATAATAAAATCAAATAAATATAGAATTCTTGAAAGGATAAATTTAGTTATATTACAATCGAATCGAAATATAAATGCATGATATTTTCTAGATTATTACTACGTACAAAAATCAGCCACATGTGCTTTGACACGTGGGACACTTTCAAAATATGTTTAAACTTTTTAAATTTAATTCCCAAAAATTTTATGAAACTGTATAGTGAAAATGATATGTATATTTCTTACTAGATCCCAACATAAAATTTTAGTCTTTTTTATTGTTAATAGTGTACAATTCTAAGCAAATTGTTCTGAATATTTTACATTAGCGTACTAGCAAAACTAAACTCCAGGAAATTTTATATTAGGCCTATGGATGTTAACATGTTTGAAAACGCAAATTTCATATAGCTTTTTATCTTCTGACAGAAATTCATTATTCACACAAAAAAGAAGCGTTGTTATTAGAATGAACAACACTATATTAATACCGAAATTCATGGATATTAATTCTTCAAAATCGAGGCATTTCCTTAGTATTATTATTAGTGGTATTGTGATATAAGTTAAAAGTGTTTTCATACCGTTAGTTTGATATACTTCCTTAATTAAGCTTTTAAATTTTAGGCTTAAAATCAGAGGTACTTAGGTTTTAGGCTTTTGATGGTATTGTTATTAATCTAATTCATCTTAAAGTTTTTAGGCTTTTATTTAGTTAGAGTCATCGAGAGAAGAATAGTCGTAAACCCTAAAAAGGTATATGTTTGTTGAACATATCAAATCGTGATTTTGATGTTTGCTTATTTATCAACAGCTAAACCGTTTAGAAACTCTAAAATTTGAGGTTAAAATGGAAAAGATTTATAAGATCAAGAATCCAATCATGTTGGTCATTCTGGACTATACTTTCAGTGTCCCGTGTCAACTAGATAGAGTTCCCAAATGAACACGTACAAGTGGCAAAGCACACGCAACTAAACCTACTCATCCGTGCTTCCAGTTAACAATCGCCCATGTCCAATCCAAGTCCGGATCGAATCGAATATAAAACAAAACAACAAGTCACACTTTCGAGAACCTCCATAACCACCTTTCATTAATACACAGTTTGCCGAGTACTTATGCAGAGCAGCTCCAATTTCAGGCAAATGCTTACACTTGGTGACTGCACTTTGCATGCATTGGCCCTAGTTTCGTAAACCTAACACTTGTCAAACATGCCACATTTGTTGCCTTCTTTATTTCATTCATTAAGATAAGCAGCGTGCTTTGTATGCAATTGTTGGTTGGTTACTCCAAACCCAAGGTAGATTTTACATATTTTATACAAATTCATAGTCTTTTTTGCCTTGATTTGATTACCCAACCAACCGTCTATCACATTGCTTTTCTGGATTGGACCTGTACTCATTCATTGCCCAGTTTGAATAATTTGTTCTGTATTTTGAGTCTTTTTTGGAAGTGTATTATCCTTTTGCTTCTTGTGTATAAAGTACTAGGAGTCCTATGCTTTGGTTGCTGAAATGTGAGTGCGTTGTCTCCCGTAGAAGGAACTATAATATAGACAGTGATAGTAATATAAATCTATGTTTTCATTTCTCATTTCATTGAAATGCAAAATTAAAATTATCGTACTTTCTGCATTAAACTATTGTGCATGTTATATACGTATGTAATATTTGCTTCAGCACTCAGCAGAAAGCATCTCCAATGTAGAGTAAAAGCAACGTTCAATCAGTGCTTTATTTATCTTTATTGCAGAAGATAATGCACAGTTTACGTAGGTTTATTGGATGGTATAGGTTTGGTACAGGTTAAGCCCACGCTCACCCTTTTATTACGGGTACGGGCTTAACTTCAGCAATCCAATCCATGTACGAATTCACGTCTTGTATAATGATTATTATTAGGGTTGGACACCCTCCACACTGATTTGGACTTACTGATTATAATCTGTCCTTTGTAGAAAAGTTATGAATATGATACATTATTCGTGTAACCTTTGTAGAAATGGTAAACTCCGAAACTGGTAAAATTGTGAAAAATGTACGCGAATCAAATTAAACGTTATATGGTAATATGCAGTTATATGATTTTTCTATATAGTCCAAACTGACATATATTTCATTCTGACTTATGGTTTTCGCGTGATATCATGGGTCTTCATCTGGAATCAATTGTATTCATAATCATATTTATTGTTACTTCAGGGTGCAAGTCGATCGGATAAAAATGAACTAATTTACGTTCAACTTCTGTGTTAAACAAAATCAAATCAAACACAAATCTAATGAGATTTAGGTTTATATAAATTTCATTGTTCTAATTGAATTGTTTCATATCATAAATAAACACGGACACCCTGCAAAAGCAATATCACCTTACGTCCTTGAACCACCTCCAGTGTATACCAGTAATCGTGCCCACAGCAAACCCTGGGTCTTAAATAAAATCGAAGAGATATTGATGTATATTTTTCGGTTATGGACTCGAGCAGGCACGCCAAATATTTGCTAGTTACGTAGCTTTTACTTTTTTAATGACTTTTCTATCAGCTATATTATATTTATCATTATACACTGAACCATAAGAACTTTACAACTCTTTGCAAAATAAACCGACCAAAGAGTTATCATACATGTTTAAACAATCCAAATAATATATTAAATTATAAGGAATTGGATGAATTCGATTGAACATGGAACGAACAAGTGTTTTGATTTATTTTTTTTTAAACTATGTATGTGGCATAGTTACCATGTTTGCTAAGATTATATATTTATTTGTGAAATGGTTTCAACACTATGTATGCACTAATAAATAGTTTTAAAAGAGTTCGTACAAACTTCATTATCTTAATTTATGTTCTACATAGAAATTAAACGGACTCTAATGGACAATTTTTAGGCAATGCGTACATGCAGAGAATGGACAATTATACAAAATAACACCCCTGACATTACAAAACACATTATTAATAGCAATGCATACTAGCCGACAACGACTACTGATGACCATTGCTTCTCGCTGATACACTTTACTACTGTGCAAAAAGCACAGTTGTAACAGATGCTTTTCTATAACTGTGCGAAAAACACAGTTGTAATAAATGTTTTTTACAACTGTCAGCTCTCTAAAGTTGTAATAAACATATATATCGCAACTTTTCATTTTATTAGTTGTAATATATGCCTACTACAAACTTCATGTTTTTAATATCTATATTTAATAACTAGTTATATTAATATTTAATAATAACAATTAATAATAAACTTGGGAATCAATAATATTTATCAATTATTATTAAATAGTTAATAAGTAGTAATTTATTTTTAATAGTTAATGTATGTTAACTACTTATTAATTAATAATTAGTAACATAAGCTTTTAATTGCTGTTATGTATTTAATAGTTAACTAGTAACATATATACATAATAATTAACTTTTAATCATTATTATTCAATTATAACTAAGAAGAAATGAGTAATAATTAATAATAATAATAATTTTTTTGCAAGGCAATAATAGCTATTATTAGTAAGTAATATTTAGTATTTTAATAAGAGATAATTATCAAGAAACCCACATTATATTTAATATAAGTTTTTACTTATTTATTCTAATTAATAATAGTTAATTTTAAAAACTTTGACAAAATTTTGATAATGAACTCAAGAGAAAACTTGGCAAATTTGAGCATTTGAATTACACTGGAACTAAACAATGACTGACAAATCAGACCAGGGCTAACCCAGGGAAATTTCGGGTTCTCTTTGAGTATATATAACCAGTTGGTAGTTAATTATTCAAAATAAAATAAAATTGATAATGACCAATGAAGAAGTCCCGCTCAAGTTAATGGAAAAGAACGAAATCCAGGCGGAAAACGTGAAAAATTGGCTCCAAAACATCTCTCGTATTAAATTTTACTCTATGTGTCCGACCTCTCCTGTACTCTTCCCTAAATCAAAATGGATCCCTAATTTCTCTTAGATCTTAAACCATCGTCTGTTCGTTTCTTCTTAGGCCACGTCAATTTTTCATCTTTCGTCCCTTTCAATCTCTGATAACGTTCTCTAAACCATAATCCTCCCACTTTCTCGTCTCTGAGTGCCCCGAAAACTTGTTTTTCCACTTTATCGTCTCTGATACCGATCTCCAAACCATAATCCGTCCCACTTTCTTGAAACTCTAGTTCAATGTCTAGTATTTCGACCCGGATCGAGTCTGGAACCTGATATCTTCTTCGACCCGTCAAGCTTTGGAGCAGCTGCTATGGTGACGATGATTGATTTGGATCGAGTCTGGAACCTGATATCTTCTTCGATCGAGTTTGACTCCCATCGACTCCATTCAAACATTACTTCAAGTGCTCTTTGTTTGGCTCCCATCGACTCCATTCAAATTGATATCTTTCACCGTAATTCTTTGACATGAGTTGTTTTCGCTACAATCAAATGTTAACCGGCGCTCCCACTGCGCTTGTTCCCTTTATATTATAAAACAACACATCCTGGATCATAACTGCATCATGCTCTTTGGCACATTTACCCTTTTTGTCACAATATTTCTGATGAACACTCATCGGATATGATACATCATGCATAGTAAGGTTTTGAAAGGTTATTCCCATAGCTATTCCTTTCCCACCCAGCCAAGTCTTGATGCGTGCTCCGTTTGTTGTCCAATTCGGGATTGAATTTGTAACTGAAATTTTATCTACATGAACTGTGCTATGACCTTTACCTAAACTCCCAATGTTTCATGTAACTAAAATTTTATCTACATGATTTCTGCAGTATCATATTGAGCTGCTAAGCTCTTGTTTATTGGATGTGTATGTTGTTTGGGCTTATTTAATTTGTGTTATGGAGTTAGATTGTGCATGTTCAAGTTTTTGCATTCAAAATTCAGCATAAACACAGCCTTGTTTTGTTCTCATAGATCAGAAAATTTCAGGACAAATCGTCTTGCTTGTTTTCTTTCTTTTTGTGCGTTTCTAGGTAGAAATGTGAAATCTTTGAAGCAGCATAGGTTTATTTAGTTTTGTTCTCATGATGGTTTTAACATATGAGGATGTTAAGTGCAATAAATAATCAATCTAAAGCTTCATCACATTCTGGATTCAGTGCAACAAATAATTAAGGATCGATGATGCTGTTAATATTTTGTAAAATGATTTTGTCAATCTACACATGCAAATATGCTACAAATTGACAACCTTGAGTCTTTGATAAATGTAAATGTTTTGTACAGTTAATTAATTTGTCAATAAGAGGAATAGCAGTCATGGAGGTGCACATGTTTATATTCCGTTAACCGCTATATGAATCTGCATTAAGGATGCAGACATCTTCGTATACTTTATTGTGGACGTTTTATTGAATAAAATTCAATGGTTCCATGTGACTTTAAAAAAAATTGCATTTCATTGCTATTGTCAGATTTTATTGCTCTGCATTATGTACTGTTATTATAAAGTTACAACAACCAGTTTATTTGTATTACAAGTTCTAGTTACATTAAACAAACTTATACGGTTTTTAATTTTTTTTTAAATAATTGTGGAATCAAGTAAATATGGATAGCCGATATTAATTAGATATTTACAAAAATATATCTCCTTTGCAGAGAAAGGGATAGAAGCTCCAAAAGCTATTAATAAGTAAATGAGTCTCTTTGAGAAGAATATAAGTAAGGCGACTAATAGTGGGGGCAGATGAACATGAAGAATGAAGGATAATTTTTGGAGTTTACATGTTACTGTTTTAGTTCGGCAATGTTTCATTCACAGGTTAGAAAGTTTGGATTAAATGATTACTTTGTTTATTAATGGATTTAGCTACCATGTCAATATTATCATCCGCTAATTTGTTTTCTGAAAGTCCAAGTGCAGATGCTCTTTTTATTAGAAGTTGTGCAACATCCAATTGTTTAAAAAGGGGCTTTGGACCACATGTAGTTCATGCTATCAGGCACGTTAAGCATTATTGTTAAGAATTGATATTGTTGGCTTAAAAAAACACTTTTTGTTCTTTTTTCTAACAACAGACATATTCTTATGCAATAGGTTTGACCACTGCAGTGAACTTTCACCAAAAAGGTAAATGGCATAAC
Source organism: Allium sativum (assembly GCA_030737875.1). Taxonomy (NCBI): domain Eukaryota; kingdom Viridiplantae; phylum Streptophyta; class Magnoliopsida; order Asparagales; family Amaryllidaceae; genus Allium; species Allium sativum. Next base: position 667,449,780 of record CM060909.1, on the reverse strand, counting down.
GATTTCGTTGTCTTCGACTAGTGTACTCCATAGGATATGCAATTTTTTGTGGATAATTCGTGTTTGTACTAAGTTTCTTTGTAACAGTCAAGTATGTAATAATTTACGAAATGTTGTTTAAAACTTATTGTTTGTAATACTGAATATTTGAATATTTTAATAAATTAGTTTGCAAATAACTGTAATATCTAATTTGCTTATAGAGTATTGCTATATTTAGTGTATTGTTCTTTTCAGTTGCAAAAGTTGTTTTTTTTAAGCCCAAATGTCAATCACAACGCTGTAAGTAGATTTTATTACAACGGTGCATAGCTGTTGTAATAAAGTTTATTATAATGGTGGAAAAAAGTTGTAAAATATACACATTACAACGGTGTTGCAAAGTGCAAAAAAGTTATAAAAGATTTTAGTCTATTACAACTTCTTAATACACGACGGTTTGCCCACCGTTGTAAATTGTATATTACAGCGGTGTTCCACCGTTGTAATCTGGTTATTTTGTTGTAGTGGCCTATGACGACGACTAACAATGGGTAGCCATCGCTAGCCGCCACAAACTGATTTACATGTGTCATCCATCTAATATGGACATCATGCTTGTACATTCTGATGATGTTAGTCCTTGCTAGCCTGTACCAATAAGTTGCCATCGACCGTCGTTTGCCATCAGTAACTTGAAATGCTTATTTTTTTCCTCTCAGCTTGCTTATCAACCATTCAACCACACATTCGCATTCATATCTCTATCCACATCACATACAACACACAAACCCAATTCGAACAATATAATATGCAATATATTGAATAATACAATATATATATATATATCACACAACTAACTTTATATAAAAAGTTCATACATACATCAATGACTTACCAGAAAAACCAACCATATCATCAGATCCACTTGTTCATCAACCAAAATAAATATCAAGAATCTGCATGTCCATCAATCATTCACAATCAACTTAAGTATCAAATCCATCAAATACGTACAAAATAAAATACATCCATCAAAACAAACTACGTGTCAACTACATGCTCATCATTCCCCAACATCCTCATCATTATTTCCAGAATTAGGAAAACTCTTGTGTTTAGTCATGTACATTGTGATCCACTCAACAAGCAAAGTTGTAAGTCCGTTGTCACAACAACCCTGGAGCTCTGCCATATGAGGCCTCAACTGTGTGATCTTCTTCCACCCCTATGAGATGTTGTATCTGGCCTGAACTCACGTCGCCACTAAATCAGTAGTAGCTAATTGTAAACGATTTATCTACAATATTAAATAAAATTTATAAATCACAACAAATTCATGTCCCTTAAAAATGGCAGACCTTCTCTCATCTGCAATCGCCTCTTCCAATCAGATCGTCGCTCAAACGTCCCCAATTCCTACTTCGAATCCTCCTCCGTCCCCAATTCCTCCCTCGTCGGACCCTCCACTACCTCCTCTTCCATCCTCCTTTTCCATTCTTTCCCCTTCTTTTAAGACATGGTCTTCTCTATTTAACTCGAAGCCAAAGAACACAGGAGCATACTCTCCGCTGCCTCATCTAGTTAAGTTCTCTAGTAGGATGCTTGTCCTTACGGATGAAATTATCAATGCTGGAATTGAAATCTTGCATGAATACCTTGTAGTCTTTTTCTTGGATGAGGTGCTCTTCTACACTACTGACATCACGCATTTGAAAAAGTTATGGAAAACCACGTGGAATTGTTATGGTAAAATCGAACGGTTACTTGTTTTTCTTTCATTTTGTATGTGTAGAGAATGGATTAAAGATCGTTGAATCCGACCCTATTGTCACTAGAAATAAAATGTTCATAGTGAAACCATGGGACACTACAATAGGGGCAATAGTTGTAAGATTAGGAAGGTGATAGTATGGATTAAACTCATGAACATCCTCATGTTTTCTTGGTCTAAGTTGGGGATCAGTTGGCTTACAATTAGGATTGAAAATTTTCTTTGGTAGAAAAAACAGAAAGAATTGAGTATGCTAAATGTATCGTAGAAGTTTCTCCTGACCAATAACTGCCTGACGAATTCTCAGTACAAATTACAGATGATACTGAGCATTTTGTTAGGATACTGTACCTTTAGAAGCCCGCTATCTGTTTGATTTGCAAAGTGTTTGGTCATTATGAGAATATTTACAAGAACGTTAAAAAGAATTTTAAAGCTGATAGTATTAAACAGCAAAACTGTAACACCCTGTAAAAGACATAAATATTAACAATAAATAAAAACAAACAATTTAATAATAAGGCTGGAAAATGAGATTTTGCAGCTTTAGGAATTTGTCTATGAAATCTTTTATTCGGATTCGTGGCGAAATTCTGAATCGTTTTCATATATAATATGCTGAAAACCGTCAATGTATGAATAAGTTACATCCAAATGAATTTGGATGGTACAACACATAAAAAATATATATAATTAGATAAGTAATATATATATATATATATATATATGTGTGTGTGTGTGTGTGTGAGTGTGTTTGTGTAACACCCCGTAATTTTAAGTACTAAAGTTAACAAATTAAAGAATACTTAATTTCAAATATGAGAACCAAGGGAAACAGGTTACGCCATTGTGTTCGTCTTGGAATTCTAGTTGAGATAGAGTCCGAGTTTGCGTAAATTGGACTTTGTATGATGAAGTTATAACTGTCGGAAGTTTCCAGAAATTCGAATTTAAATTCAAAAACGAATTCAGACATAGAACTGGGCAGGGCGGGAAATTTCCCGCCCAAGGCCAGGTCGACCTGGGGGTCTACCCTAGTGTCGACCTCCCCCTATACAGGTCGACCTTAGTGTCGACCTGGGGGTCAACCTGACCCCCCTCCACCCCCCCGGCAGATCTGAAAGATGACGATTTTGTGACTCAGTGCTGAGTCATTAGGGCTGAGGTGTCACTCTATCTTGACTGGATGGTCTTGATTAATTCTACGTTGATCGGATGGTCTAAATTAATCCTAATCTCTATATAAACACATGTAGACTCAAACCCTAAAACCTAATCATAATTAGAACCATGGCCATCATGCTATCACTCCGCAACCTAGAGTAGCCACCACCAACTAGAGGAAAAGTAAAGCTAATCAACTCAATTCAACTCAAGTCTATAATAATAACAACAACGAATTTGTCTACTTCAAAGGCAAGCTAAATCAATTTCAGAACACATATCCCAGAACTCAAGACCTTCTTTGAGTTGTGAGTTCGATTTCTTTAATAAGATAATCAACAAGTTAATTAGGTTGAGTTATAATTTGGGTTATATGGCTATGTTTGTGAATCATTGGAAAAATGTGATATTTTGTGAATATATGCTAGTTGTTCATAGTGATAGTTTTGTTGTGGATCCCTTTTTATATGCCCAATCACCTATGTTCAACTTGATTCATGTTTGATATCAATTTATATGCAAGTTTGGGTGTAGATTATATGCTAGTTTCTATGTAAATTGTACACAAGTTTACATGTGAACCAAGTAAAATGACTATATGCAAGTTTAGGTAGAAATTGGATTCATATATATGCAAGTTTACACCTTTAGATTTAAATCTATGACATACATAGTTTTATGCAAGTTTGTGACTATGACCTATGCAAGTTTGGGTGAAAACTATGTTCATACCTGCAAGTTCACACCTTTAGGTCTATGTTTAGATTCATGACAATACAAAGTTTATGCAAGATATGTTGGAATCATTACTTGTAAGTTAGATCCATTTTTGTGTGTTATGCAAATTTGCGACATTTCTTCCCTTTTATGTGATTAGACTAATTGCTAGTCATATATATATATATATATATATATATATATATATATATATATATGTCATGATAAGCGAACGAACAACGTGGGGACGATGGGGGTAATATTGAATATACTCATATTGAGAATTGGCATGTAATGGCCTTAAAAGGCATACAATTAATTTGAGGCAATAAATAAATTTGTTATACCTGAAATAAATGGACATAATTTAGGTGACAATTATGGACATAAGTATATTTGGAATTTATTGACAAATTTGAATAGGGATATAAATCCACTTTGGGGTTAAATAAAGATATGTAATAATTAACCGCCTGAGACACAAGGTTAGACTCGTTTGTGGTGTAAGACTGCCCAGACCCGCCCGACAAATCCAGCAGCCACAATTGCCAGTCTAATGTGAGAGGTCAAAGGCGCGAATTAAATGCGTAACAGTTGTAAAGACACGAGGTTAGGCTCGTTTGTGGTGTAAGACTACCCGAACCTGCCCGGCAAATCCAGCAGCCACAAATACCAGTCTAATGTGGGAGGTCTTTACAAGGTTACAGTTTTAATGAATTAAAAAACACTTAACCAGATAAACATGTGGTGGGACATGGGGGTTAAGTGGGTGCCTTGGGTGGCATGTGAAATTAAGAGGGTGCCTTGGGTGCCATGTGAAATACGATTAGATGCACTTAACCAAGATTGAAACATGTAAGAAGACATGAATAAGAATGGGGTTAAGTGGGGAAAACCTTAGAGGGGACCAAGCATAGGTGGAAAGCTTGTGTCATGCATGGGGGCCCTTTTCAAACTAGTAACCCATTAAGTATCTTTGTGGGCTCGACCCAAGTCAAGGATGGGGCACGCATACTGGGTTTGATTGTAAGAGGTCAAAACGGATTAGTGGTGGCGACGCAAGTCCAACAGGGTCATGTACATGTATGGGCCCAGGCTGGTAGGTAAGATGTTGTTGCATCGTGTAGGTATAAGCCGTACATTTTTGGTGGTATCGGGTTGCCACTTTGGGGAGTGATACACCCTACTGTGGGGCCAACACGGGTATCTACGAGTTAGGAAGCCGATTGAATGAGGGTAGTGGGTCCACCTAGTGGAGATAGGGGCAGACAGCACCTATGAAGGCAGCTAGGGGTACACGAAACTACCATTATCCTTATTAAGTTCTGTAGGCAGGATCAACTTTTAGGGTGTTTGGTGTGGTACAATGTAGTAATTATCTTGTATGATTAGGTGCGCCTTTAACGTTACCTTTGTTCATCTTATTTCCTTTGTTTGCTCTGTCATGCCCATTGTTCATAGTCATTTCCTTATTTTCCAGCTTATGCCTTATCCTAGTTACTTTAATGATTATATTGTTAAAGCTATTGCACTCACCAGACTTTATGTCTGACCCCTTTGTTTCCACCTCTTTTCATCCTCCCCCCTCCAGGTGCTCAGGGTGGGACTTGTACTAGTGGAGCTTGATTGGACAGCTTTATCCTTTTCTTTTGGAAGTTGCTTGGATTGCTGAAGTAAAGTTCAACCTGTCTTATTTATGGCTATTTTATGTTGGGGTTATGTCTTTTATTTTAGGTACTCAGAACTTATTTGTCAAGATGGATAATAAGTGTATTTGGTTTCGTAGTTGGTTTTTGATGTGATGTAACCAAACTATTTCTCCACTGCAATAAAAGTGGTTTTTATTTTCCAAGTACTAATATATTTATCTGTATTGTTTACTTTTCTGTTCTATACACAATAAACGCTCCACCAAAATTAAGGTATTCCCTTTATGAGTGACCTTAATGGAGATGGGGTGTTACACGTGGTATCAGAGCTGAAGGTTACCAGTCCAGATATGAATTTTGAAAAACTATTTTTCAAAAAGCATTTTTATAAAGAAATACTTTCAAAAATACGTTTTAAGGAGAGTATTTTCAAGAGAAAAGTTTATTCTAAAAAAACATAACCCCCAAGAGCCATATATCTTTCTTTCGAGTTCTTCGTTTGAATCTCTTCATTTTCTTTTCAGCATGTCTGGAATTCCCGAGATACCCGAGGGGATACCGATACCAGGATGGTTTAGAAGGTATCTGGAAGCTAGGACCAATGTTGCAGGCCCAGCAAATGCTCCTCCTCCTCTTCCTCCCCATGTTGACACTTTTGCAAAGATATGCAAAGATTTTAGGGCAATGGGCGGGAAACTTTTTCACGGATCAGAGACGTTTGTTGAAGCTCAAAATTGGCTAAAGGAGGTGGAAGAATTGTTTGGAATTTTTGAGGTAGAAGATGGAAGAAAGGTCCAGTTAGCTGCCTGGTTAATGAAGGATGCGGCCTCGTTTTGGTGGGAGGTCACTAATGAAGACCGTCCAGTTGATACATTGTCGGATTTCAGGCGTAGGTTTGAGGCAAAGTTTCTCTCACGGGCCGAAGAGAATCTATACATGGAAAGGTTTTTGGCATTGAGGCAGGGAAATCTATCAGTGAAAGAGTACGTCAACAAGTTCAATCAGTTGGCAAGATTTGGCTTGGACTTGGTGAGTACACCCGAAAAGAAGGCCCTGAGATTTGTTAAGGGTTTGAACGAGCCGCTACATGGGTTAGCTATGACCCACATCCCTATGGGGGCCACCTTTGAGAAACTAGTTGACATGGCGCTTATGCATGAAGAGGATAAAGGTGCCAATGCTAATAAGGCACCTGAGAAGAAAGGGGATCAAAAGAAACCACAACAGCAACAGCAGAACAAGAAGGGTGGTAAAGACAACAATGGAAAGGGAAAGAAAAGATGCTTTAACTGTGGGACACCATACCATCTAAGCAAAGACTGTAGGAAGAAGAAGAAGACTGATTGTTTCCACTATGGCGAAGCAGGACATTTGATTAAGGACTGCCCAAAGAAAGGGCAGAGGGCAGGGCCTTCCTCTGGAGGGCAAATTCAGGCTCTCATGGCACCAGGGCAGACAAGGGGGCAGGTCCAGGCTCTCGTGGTCCCACCGCTGCAAGAACGAGGTAGAGCAATTTCCGTTGAAAGTTTAATCTATCTTTTTGATCATCTTGTTCGCACACTCTTTGATTCTGGTGCATTGCACTCTTTTATATCCACTGCTTTAGTTGAGACACAACACCTAAACACCAGTATAGTAGAGGACCCCTTAGTTGTTTCAAATCCAATTAGGGGCTCAGCCTATTTGTCGATGATTTGTTTGGATTTGGAAATTTCTATACTTAGCGTTGGGTTTAGATGTGATGCTTATGTTTTGGGCTTCACGGGCTATGGGTTAATTCTGGGCATGGATTGGTTATCCAGTAATGGAGCCGTCCTAGATTGTGAAAAGAGAGAGGTTAGGCTTATGACTCGCTTGGGCAACACTCTCGAAATCTCTTGTAATCCCATGAATTTTGTTATGCTAAGTTATCTAGAAGCGCTTGATGCGTCTATTGAGAATTTGCAGTCTGTTAGAGTGGTCCGTGATTACTCGGATGTCTTCGATGAAGTTCGAGGTTTACCTCCGAGGCGTGAGATAGATTTTCGAATATACTTAGTAGATAATGCAAAGCCAGTTGCATTACCATTGCGCCACATGGCTCTGAGAGAGAGAGAGAGAAGAGAACTCAATAAGAAAGTGAAAGAGTTGCTTGAGAAAGGATTCATAAGAAGAAGTATTTCGGAGTGGGGTGCTCCAATCGTTTTTGCTACAAAAGCTGATGGTTCACTTAGATTGTGCGTGGACTATAGAGAGCTGAATAAGCTAACAAAGAAGAACAAACACCCGTTACCGAGGATAGACGATTTATTCAATTAGTTGGTGGGTGCTTCAGTTTTCTTGCAACTGGATTTGGCTACAGGGTTCCATCAGCTAAGGGTGGCTAAAGATAGCATTGATAAGACTGCATTTAGAACTCCTGATGGTTTCTTCGGGTGGCTCTTCATGCCTTTTGGTTTGACGAATGCACCCGCATACTTTGTTGAATTAATGAGTAGGGTGTTTAGGGAGTTTCTGAACAAGTTTGTGGTAGTTTTTGTAGACGATATTCTGGTTTTCTCTAAAGATGAAGAAGAGCATGCCCTATATCTTAGGGAAGTCTTAGAGACCCTACGAGCTCATCAACTTAAAGCTAATTTCTCTAAGTGCCATTTTTGGAGAAAAGAAGTGAGATTCTTAGGACACGTGGTCTCTAACGAAGGAATAGCTGTGGATCCCACTAAGATAGTAGCAATCCAAGATTGGAAAACGCCTAAGAACGCAACAGAAGTAAGGAGCTTTTTAGGGCTGGCTGGCTATTATATGAAGTTCATTAAGGACTTCGCGAAGATATCATCCCCACTCGCTCGATTAATGAAGAAGAATTTGACTTTTACCTGGGACGTTGACTGTGACGATGCTTTCCAACGTTTGAAGAGGGCTTTGACGACAACTCCAGTTTTAGTTTTGTCATACGGGAGTAAGGCATTCACTATATATACCAATGCTTTCGGGTCAGGGCTTGGCACAGTTTTAATGCAAGAGGGAAGGGTGATATGCTATGGGGGAAGACAGTTGAAAGCCTATGAGAAAAATTACCCTACCCACGACTTAGAGTTGGCGGCCATAGTTTTTGCGCTTAAGTCATGGCATCATTATTTGCTTAGCGAGAGGTTTGAGTTGTATACAGACCATAAGTCACTAAAGTACTTATTCTCTCAGAAGGACCTAAACTTGAGGAAACAAAGATGGATGGAGTTTTTGGCATCCTACGATTTTGATATTGCATATACCCCTGGCAAGGGTAACGTTGTAGTCGACGCCTTAAGTAGAAAGAAGTTAACTTTAAGTCCTTTGTTCGTAGAACGACAAAGTTTGGAGTATATATCTTCCTTGGACTTCAGACCCTCTGTCAATTATGTACCTGGATTATTGGCATCGTTAGAGGTGCAACCTACACTTTTGGGTCTAGTTGGAGAGGCACAGCGAAACGACCCACAGTTAGTTGAGATAGTAGGCAAGCTTATAGGAGGGGAGTCCTCAAGACATCTTGATAGATATGCTATAGATGAGAGAGGTTGGCTACGTAGAGATGGAAAACTTTGCGTACCACAAGACGAAAGTTTGAAGAAGGCAATTCTTGAAGACTCACATCGCTTTAAGATGACCACACATCCCAGTGGTGATAAGATGTATAGGGATATGAAGCGAGTTTTCTTTTGGGCCAGAATGAAGAAGGACGTGGCCGAGTTCGTTGCTAGATGCTTAGTGTGCCAGCAAGTCACGGCGGAGCAAAAGAAGCCCGGAGATTTGCTCCATCCCTTAGAGATTCCGCTTTGGAAATGGAAAAGTGTTTTCATGGATTTTGTAGATGGGTTACCAAAGATCAAGGAAGGGTAATACGGGGATTTGGGTAATTGTAGACCGACTTACTAAAAGTACCCATTTTATTCCCGTTAAAAGTAGAAGGACCGCCACATGGTTAGCATCTGTTTACCTTCGAGATATAATTCGTTTGCACGACATACCCTCCAGCATTGTGAGCGATAGAGATCCCATTTTTACAAGCGAATTTTGGAAAAGCTTACAAGAGGCGGTTGTGACACAGTTATGCTTAAGTACCGCTTATCATCCTCAGACGGATGGCCAGACCGAGATGGTGAATCGGATTCTAGAAGACCTTCTGAGGCTATGCATTCTAGACTTTGGAGGAACATGGGAAGAACACCTTCCACTAGCGGAGCTCGCCTATAATAATAGTTTTCAGGCTAGCATTGGCATAGCACCTTTTGAGGCTCTTTATGGACGACCGTGCCGATTACCTACTTGTTGGTGGGAATCCACGGACAAGGTTTTGCTTGGACCCGACATGATTAGGGAGACTTTGGAGAAGATAGACCTGATTCGACGGCGAATGAAGACGATGCAAGACCGAAAAAATCATATGCTGATAGAAGACGAACCGATCTTGAGTTCAATGTTGGGGACATGGTTTTTATTAAGGTGTCACCGTTGAGAAACGTAGTCCGCTTTGGATCAGTAGGGAAGTTGGCACCAAGGTTCGTAGGACCCTTTCCAATTATAGAGAGGATTGGGCAGATGTCGTATAGAGTAAAGTTACCGGAAAAGCTCAGTGGAGTTCATGACACGTTTCACATTTCGCATTTGTGTATATGCTTACACGTAACGGTGGAAGTGGTAGAGCCGAGCACGCTCGAAGAAGTGGAAGTATAGCGCAATGCCACGATCAGACACACTCCTACACGCATTCTTAGAGCAGAGGTCAAAAAGCTTCACAACAAAGAGGTCAAGTTGGTCAAAGTTCAATGGGGAGATGATCAAAGAGACGCGACTTGGGAGACGGAAGATAAGATGCGTACGTTGTACCCTTTCCTTTTTGAGGGTTTGTTTTTTATTTTCTACTTTTTCTATCGCTTTGTTGATACTTGTCCTATCTTTTAGTATTATCTTTGCGATGACATCTTCGATCTTTAGTTAGGAAGAACCCTATGGTTGAAACATGTGTTTGAGACATGTTATGTTTGATGAATGCAAATGGATGCAAGTGGTTGCTCGTGGATGCATGTACACACATCTTAGGCACTAGATCGGCTCAATCACCTTCAAGTTGCATATAAATGTGTGTGCGTATTTAAATTAATGGTTGTATAATGGTTGTGTTATCATATGGATGCTGCATTTTGATGAATGGTTGTGCACACATGCAGAAATAATATGTATCGATAGGATTCTTTCGCATACATAATGGACGCATGGCACTATCATGATTTGCATTAAGGAGGTCAACTGAATCAGTAGACCGGCTGATTTTGCATCAGATAAGGAACATATACACACACTTCTTGCATATGTTCATACAACATTAGAAATCTTGTAAGGATAATGGATGCCTATGTTTGATGGTTGAGTAGATGGATGATTGGATGTTAGGATATGCATTCTCCTAAACTTGGAGATTTCGGGGGCGAAATCCTTTAAGGAGGGGAGAATGTAACACCCCGTAATTTTAAATACTAAAGTTAACAAATTAAAGAATACTTAATTTGAAATGTGAGAACCAAGGCAAACGGGTTACGCCATTGTGTTCGTCTCGGAATTCTGGTTGAGATAGAGTCCGAGTTTGCGTAATTTGGACTTCGTATGAAGAAGTTATGGCTGTCGGAAGTTTCTAGAAATTCGAATTTAAATTCAAAAACGAATTCAGACTCAGAACTGGGCAGGGCGGGAAATTTCACACCCAAGGCCAGGTCGACCTGGCGGTCGACCCTAGTGTCGACCTCCCCCTATACAGGTCGACCTTAGTGTCGACCTGGGGGTCGACCTGCCCCCCGCTCGGGCAGATCTGAAAGATGAAGATTTTGTGACTCAGTGCTGAGTCATTAGGGCTGAGATGTCACTCTATCTTGACTGGATGGTCTTGATTGATTCTAGGTTGATCGGATGGCCTAAATTAATCCTAATCTCTATATAAACACATGTAGACTCAAACCCTAAAACCTAATCAAAAATTAGAACCATGGCCGTCATGCTATCACCCCACAACCTTGAGTAGCCGCCACCAACTATAGAAAAAGTAAAGCTAATCAACTCAATTCAACTCAAGTCTATAACAATAACAACGAATTTGTCTACTTCAAAGGCGAGCTAAATCAATTACAGAGCACATATCCCAGAATTCAAGACCTTCTTTGAGTTGTGAGTTCGATTTCTTTAATAAGATAATCAACAAGTTAATTAGGTTGAGTTATAATTTGGGTTATATGGCTATGTTTGTGAATCATTGAAAAAATGTGATATTTTGTGAATATATGCTAGTTGTTCATAATGATAGTTTTGTTGTGGATCCCTTTTTATATGCCCAATCACCTATGTTCAACTTGATTCATGTTTGACATCAATTTGTATGCAAGTTTGGGTGTAGATTATATGCTAGTTTCTATGTAAATTGTACACAAGTTTACATGTGAACCAATTCAAATGACTATATGCAAGTTTAGGTAGAAATTGGATTCACATATATGCAAGTTCACACCTTCAGATTTAAATCTATGACATACATAGTTTTATGCAAGTTTGTGACTATGGCCTATGCAAGTTTGGGTGAAAACTTTGTTCATACCTGCAAGTTCACACCTTTAGGTCTATGTTTAGGTTCATGACAATACAAAGTTTATGCAAGATATGTCGGAATCCTTACTTGTAAGTTAGATCCATTTTTGTGTGTTATGCAAATTTGCGATGTTTCTTCCCTTTTATGTGATTGGACTAATTGCTAGTCTAATATGTATATATGTCATGATAAGCGAACGAACAACGTGGGGACGATGGGGGTAATATTGAATATACTCATATTGAGAATTGGCATGTAATGGCCTTAAAAGGCATACAATTAATTTGAGGAAATAATTAAAATTTGTTATACCTGAAATAAATGGACATAATTTAGGTGACAATTATGGACATAAGTATATTTGGAATTTATTGACAAATTTGAATAGGGATATAAATCCACTTTGGGGTTAAATAAAGATATGTAATAATTAACCGCCTGAGACACGAGGTTAGACTCGTTTGTGGTGTAAGACTGCCCGGACCTGCCTGGCAAATCCAGCAGCCACAAATGCCATTCTAATGTGAGAGGTCAAAGGCACGAATTAAATGCGTAACAATTGTAAAGACACGAGGTTAGGCTCGTTTGTGGTGTAAGACTGCCCGGACCCGCCCGGCAAATCTAGCAGCCACAAATGTCAGTCTAATGTGGGAGGTCTTTACAAGGTTACGGTTTTAATGAATTAAGAAACACTTAACCAGATAAACATGTGGTGGGACATGGGGGGTTAAGTGGGTGCCTTGGGTGGCATGTGAAATTAAGAGGGTGCCTTGGGTGGCATGTGAAATACGATTAGATGCACTTAACCAAGATTGAAACATGTAAGAAGACATGAATAAGAATGGGGTTAAGTGGGGAAAACCTTAGAGGGGACCAAGCATAGGTGGAAAGCTTGTGTCATGCATGGGGGCCCTTTTCAAACCAGTAACCCATTAAGTATCTTTGTTGTAACGACCCGGTTTTGAGCGACTTTGAATAGGAGAAATTAGAGGGTGAGAATAGATAAGATAGAAACTTAGAATAGGAGAAGAAGAAGAACAACATAACATCAGAGTAACACGAATATCACAGCGGAACGAACAACATATAATAGATAACATATCCTTGAAATAAAATCAGTATATATATACAGTAATATTATCAGAGTACAACGCTTACAACACAGCGGAAATAACTATAGCTGTATCATCGAAAAATACCAGTAGTTAATGAAAGAAATTAGAGGGTGAGAATAGATAAGATAGAAACTTAGAATAGGAAAAGAAGAAGAACAACATAACATCAGAGTAACACGAATCTCACAGCGGAACGAACAATATATAATAGATAACATATCCTTGAAATAAAATCAGTATATGTATATAGTAATATTATCAGAGTACAACACTTACAACACAGCGGAAATAACTATAGCTATATAATTCTGAAGCCTCCTGCTCCAAGCTTCCCAAGTATATCTGCAAAATTCGGACTACTTGACTGCCCGTATAAAATTGGGCACCCAAGAGTTTAGGGAAAACAAAACAACATAAACTCTGGGTCAGTCATGGGACTGGTATGAGTAAAACAGTTAAAAATAGTTTGAACAAGTAAACGATATCTCATAAGACCACGCCGTATTACGGAACAGATTTTTCCCTTATGAGAATCCAAAACATCTTTATATCAAAAACCTTTTGATATTATAATAATGTCTATCAATCACAATATAATAATCATCCAGCAGAAACGCTTTCATCTCACGTTCTACATATATGGTATACAATCAAAACTGCAAGCACGTATTGGGTAATGGATTTCCAACTATGACAAGGTATGGAACCACCTTTCGCTGGTGTACCTCTAGAGAGGAATACACTGGGTTCAACAAGAACATCTTGCAACCCGGCCACACATGACCGACCACTCATTTCGCTTGAGTGTATCGAATGTATATCACCAACGGTTGGGATCAGTAACTGTTTCCCGAAAGGGACAACATCGACAATAGAATTTTAGAAGTAATTGAAACTTTAGATCAGGTGATTATACACCCTAATAGGTGCAACCTACATAGCCATGTTTCCTGCCCGATATATGTCATTTTCGAATGTGAGGCCAGAGGCCACGCTTATCTCTGACAGATCACACATTTATTCACTTTGAATGTCACATCGTCATACCCGCCAAATCACAAATTGATTTCCCCAAAAATACCATGGGTATACAGCTTAGAGAAAAGAATTCCTCCGCCACCAAACATAAATACGTTTGAAGAGATCAACTTACGCGATCTATTAAATATACTCTGTCAGACATTCTTCCATACATATCGTCCTGGTACTGGACAAACCGAAGGCACTATTCAATACATCCATCTTAGGCTATTGTTATCTAAGATTTATACAATAGTCCTTGCACTTTAATCCGTCTTCAATATATTTAGCATACTTTATTCGCAGCGCTTAAGCCAATATGTAGTGGTTCTTCAGATAATAATCCAACCTATCTCTCCATATTAAAAACGTTAAAATGGTCAAAACTTTGATAGTCGGTGATTTAACTATCAAATGAAAACATGTCTGTTTACACACAACGATCTTATTTCCAAATGGAATTATCGATCCAATCATCAAACATATATATATATATATATATATATATATATATCTCCTCATTTCTATGTTTAGAAAATATACGTTATTAACACTGGAAAACATTTCCATGGCTTAATTACGTATCACTATTCTTCCACATCTATCAGACTCTAACTATAAACTAACAAGAGAACAACTTCCTAAGTATAAACCCCGAAGGCCGAAACCAACATCAGATCGATACTCAGGAAACCATTCAACTTATTAATCTCTAGTCAGTTTCTAATTTTTGTCTAACTCTGTTTTGATTAACTATGTTCGATCAACTCCTTTCGATTAATTGTAATCGATTAATTCGACTCGACTAACCATGTTCGACTAACTCGTTTCGAATAACTACATTCAATTAACTCCTTCGTATACTAAATTCGATTAACTCCTTCGAATACGAAATTCGATTAACTCTTTCGAATACTAAATTCGATTAACTCCTTCGAATACTAAATTCGATTAGCTCCTTTTCATTAACTCTATTTATTTTCTAAATAAATACTCCTTTATTCTATTTATTTTCTAAATAAATATTCCTTTATCCTATTTATTTTCTAAATAAATATTCCTTTATGATATTCTATTTATTTTCTAAATAAATGTTCCCCTTTATAAAATCCTATGATTTTATAAATACTTTATTTTCAAAATATTTCCTTTTATAAAATCGGTTGATTTTATAAAATTCCTTTATTTCAATATACGTTGAAATATATCTTTTTACATCCAAGGGTTTCTTACGATATTTAAAATACCAAACAACGGTGATCGATATCATCCAAACACACATAATCATCAACAGATTATATATCACATCATATATTACAATATATGAAACCAGTAAAATAAATGTTGAGGAATCCAGTTGGATTCCTCCAACCTGTTTCCCTGCATCCACAGATGTTAAACAATATAATAACATCGTTTTCACTTCGATATGAAATATTCTACTAAACAGAATCAATATTTGATTAACGATATATATAAATATTGTTATCTATAATTTCACCAATACATACACAATTTAACCAAATAGTTAACACACATCAATTAACAGATAATTATCAGTTCTAAATATACGTTAGAAAAATATAACTGTTCAGAGTTGGTGAGTTTTACTCACATTGGACGATCATCATTAATAACGATAACCATCTCTTGATTCAGACGGACAATTTATTTTGCTATAAATTGTAACGAGCTCCAATGGACTTCCAGTCAGTTCCATCGTGTAGTGTTCGTCCATACGATCCCAATGGATCTTGGTTTGTCAGATTCTGATATCGTATGATCGAGATATAAATTTTACAAGTTATAAGGGTATTTATAATAGCATAACTTAATTTAAATTGATTTTGGCTTTACCAAATTATTCGGCCTATTCACCTCTTCAAGAATCCTGCCCAATGTAATCTTCTTCCAAATGAAAGATTCTACCTGCTCATCCTATTACTCCTTCCATCGCCGAGAATTACAACCATTACAGCAAGTTTCAAACTCTTTTTCCTCATTCAATTTCTTCACGTTTTTTTTTCAATGTCTTCGAATGGGCCTTATCTCTTTTATAAACCGACATGTTCTTTCTGCATACCAAATGGCCCATTCGTTTCTGCACCGTCTCCCCAGAACTTCAATACCCGCTTTACTCTCCTTCTCTAAAAGAACAAAAACTTTGCCGCTCCATTAACCCATGCTAATAACAATAAATTTTCGAAAAAGATATTCATGAAATCCTCTTCACTTCGAAAAAGTAGGGTCCCAGGTATTTGCAGGACCACCAACTTGAACGCACCAAGCTATTTCCCATACATGTATCAACATACTGTGTTGTGCCTCCCATGCCATACAGAATTTTGAACTATGAACACCATGACCAGTTACAAAGGCCTTCACGTGATTTTATTTTCTTTCGGTCTTCACTTCATTCTTTCTGCCTCAACAATTATCATGCTCCAGCATTTGAACGAAGCAAAACTCCAGCTATTTAGAACTTCGATCTCCAGTCTCCTTCGAATATCATACACATCGCCATGTTTAAAACTCCATCCATACTTTGTTTTAAAACACAACAAAATCACTGTACTACCCCCACTAGTCCTCTCTCATTTTAATGCATACGCCTTTCTGTTTTCATTTCCTAGCTACTTTCGCCTGAACCCTCTTTCCCGAAGTTCACACCATCCCTACCTAAGACTGGAGCGCACTCCTTGATCCACTCGAATTCCTACTCTCTTGGATGTTGCTAGTAGGAAGTTAGATGATTAAAAGATTGAAAGGGATTTTGTTTAAGAATTTATGTACCATTTGTTTGGCTAGTTTGCACTTTATCTCCATGCGAGAGTGGCTTGAGAAGAAGCTGTATGTTGCTTGCGTTTGATATGGGAGAGAGTGAAGATGTATGTTGCTTGCGTTGAAGATGTGTTTTATTTTCGTTCACTGGTTTTTGTTTGGTTCCTAATACTATTACATGTCTCTCTGTCGTCCGCATTTCAGCTTATAATTGTTTTCAAAGAAAATCTGCTAACTGTAAATGAAACGCACCCATTACATAAACTCTTGCTTACTTACGGATTGCCATCGACATATATAAATATATCATCGTACCGAGCAACGTGTCGCAGTTCCAAAAATATAATAATATTGGTAGGTTAACTCATATTGTGAAACCCTAAAATATCGATATAGGGTTCAAAATACTCCAAATAAAAAGTTGCGTAGTTGATTATTTAAAAATTACAGTAAAATTCTAAAAATTAAATTATCACTACATCTCAAAAGAATCTTGTCCAAATTCGAATCCGATATTTAAAAATATTTAAATTACTGTTATGGCCATAAAGGAATATACCGTTGTTTTCTGAATATTTAATTTGGACATAACTTGCAATATATAATCTGAAATCTTGATTTTTCACTTTCATTAGAAAAATATACTTCACCAGCTCCGAACATTTCTTGTTTTACCAAAATCCGACTTAAAACGGCTTCTGTAAATTCGTTTAAAGTTCGATTCGCCAAATTACGAATTGCCATGCCATTTCGAACTCGATTTTAATTATAATATAATTATAAGTTCAACTGTAGTTCAAATAATATATTCGTTATTCTAATTCAATTCTAAACTGAATTAAATATCATATATGATCCAATTCACACCATATTGTGAATTCCACTACTTCTGATTATTTCAGAAATTAAATATATTATTATATTATTTATTTTAATTAAATATTCAATATTATTTAATTCTGGTCATTTTAAATAACCAAACCATTATTTAAATAATTAAATAAATTATTTATATACCATAAAAATACGGGTCGTTACATTTGTGGGCTCGACCCAAGTCGAGGACGGGACACGCGTACTGGGTTTGATTGTAAGAGGTCAAAACGGGTTAGCGGTGGCAACGCAAGTCCAACGGGGTCATGTGCGTGTGTGGGCCCGGGCTGGTAGGTAAGACGTTGTTGCATCATGTAGGTATAAGCCATGCATTTTTGGTGGTATCGGGTTGCCACTTTGGGGAGTGATACACCCCACTGTGGGGCCAGCACAGGTATCTACGAGTTAGGGAGCCGATCGAATGTGGGTAGTGGGTACACCTAGTATAGATAGGGGCAGACGACACCTATGAAGGCAGCTAGGGGTACACGAGACTACCATTATCATTATTAAGTTCTGTAGGCGGGATCAACTTTTAGGGTGTTTAGTGTGGTGCAATGTAGTAATTATATTATAGTGATTAGATGCGTCTTTAACGTTATCTTTGTTCATCTTATTTCCTTTGTTTGCTCTATCATGCCCATTGTTCACAGTCATTTCCTTATTTTCCATCTTATGACTTATTCTAGTTACTTTAATGATTATACTGTTAAAATTATTGCACTCGCCAGATTTTATGTCTGACCCCCTTTGTTTCCACCTCTTTTCTTCCTTCCCCCCTAAGGTGCTCAGGGTGGGACTAGTACTAGTGCAACTTGATTGGACAACTTTATCCCTTTCTTTTGGAAGTTTCTTGGATTGCTGAAGTAAAGTTCAGCCTATCTTATTTATGGCTATTTTATGTTGGGGTTATGTCTTTTACTTTATGTACTAAGAACTTATTTGTCAAGATGGATAATAAGTGAATTTGGTTTCGTAGTTGGTTTTTGATGTGATGTAACCAAACTATTTCTCCACTGCAATAAAAGTGGTTTTTATTTTCCAAGTACCAATATATTTATCTGTCTTGTTTAATTTTCTGTTCTATACACACTAAACGCTCCACCAAAATTAAGGCATTCCCTTTGTGAGTGACCTTAATGGAGATGGGGTGTTACAGTGTGTGTCCAAAATATATTTAAATGTAAGAGGGAGAATTTGAAATTCAAATAAAGGATAAAATTATGGCGATAGAGAATATTTTAAGTAAGGAAAGATATTAAGAAAATAAAGCAGCACATTATTTAATTAGACACCTTAGTGCCACATAAATTCATTGGGTGTTTAAGCGACCAGGAGGTCGACCTCCCCCTTGAAGGGGTGTCGACCGTCGGTCTACCGCCTGGCGGCTGAGGAGCCCAATGAATCTAGGTCCGGTTAGGGTTTTCTAAAGGGATATATAAATATATGGCCAGGATTTCGTCTAAATAATCTAACGGCCTACACTCACACGAGAAACTATATATTGGCCCTCGTATCACACATCAAAACCCTAGCCACTCTCTTATCTCTACCTCCACATCATCCTTTTGTCATTGCTAAGTTCAATAAAAGGTTAGGAATATATCTTCTATTTCTATAACCTTTATTCTTATCTTCTCTCTAATCTAAATTCATATATGTTTTAGTGTGAAATCTAGAATTTAGTGTGTGTGTGTGTATATATATATATATATATTTAAGATTCTAAAAGATGTTTCTTACATATATATTAGGAGGATTGGAATATGTTTGTCCAGAAGATTAAACACAGATCTGAATCTACTATAGAAATCCTATTTGTTCTTCCTTAGATCTGTGAGTGGAATATCGAGTTCTAAGGCATATTTTATTTTTTTAATGGATTAACATGTTAATAGCTATGCCTAAGAGGATTTGAAAATCAATAACATCAATACAAAAATCCCCAAATCCTTTATTTTATATTTTCGTAGGAATTGTCATGTTATTTGGATTTGTGGATTTTTGATCTTAATATTGGATTAAGGATGAAAGGGGTGTTGTTGTTTCTACTTTGTGTAATCCATCCTTATAAAAACATTTGATTGCTACCAAAAGGGGTTTAAATTTGGTTATTCCATAATTTGATTGTGTGGATTCTATTTTGAATCCAAACGTATTCATACTTGAAATATTTCAAATGTAAACGTTTTTATGTGCAGAACACCGAAAAGGGGTGAATTAGATAAAGTGGAACTCATAAACATTCATGTATGTGTATGTAATACTCTATTCTTGATCCAGTATTGAAATCATTCTAACAAGCCAAGGATGGAAGTTGAAATTTGTATGTATGTATATTTTCCATTCGCTGCTATCTATTAGTGTGTTATTATGCCATCATGTCTAAGTAGTAGCGGTCAAAAATATGGAAAATTAACTTGTGTATACCTTAATTTAGGACAAATTGACAATTGCTATCTCGTTAGAACGTTCTCTCACGAACATTAGCGTTATTTAGGCGTTATAATTATTATATTTATATAAACGTAATCAATGTAATTAATGTTATTTTAATGTAATAAGTGCGATTGGGATAGAATTCAAATTTAAAATGTCCCCATATGTATATACATAATTAATTGCTTGTGTGTGCATATAGAATGACTTTACCTATATTAATAGTGACACGCAGACACAAGGTTAGTTTCCAATTATGTTAGAAGCCTGCCCGGTACCAACCGGAAAATCCAGCAACCACAAGTAGGCCCAACTAATGTGAGAGGTCTGGGTGCCATAGGCCATTCAAACTTAGTAAACTAGACACGAGGTTAAACCAACTTGTAGTAGAAGCCTGACCAAAACCGCCTGGCATATCCATAATATATAGGTATATGGTTTAATGTGAGAGGTATAGTGTGTGTACTATAACTATATATATAAGTCTATTGTGTGCTAAAATAGGTAGGTTTACTACACCTTGAGAAGGTCTTAAATGGATGACTCTCTTCTTATCTAAATTGGGTCTTAAGTAGTTATGACTAGGATCCCTCCGAAGGTTTATTCCTTGGAGAGGGACCAAAGTCATGGGACTTACCTTTATTAGAATCGAAGTAAATCTTTGGGTCCTCCTTCTCTAAATACGGTAAGGCATAAGCGGTTACGGAGTAGGGTAGTTCACAGGGGATGTCCACTTCCTCTAGAATTTTGTAAGGGCTCAACTAGGGACATAATTAGTATATAAACTATTTGTGGCCATTGCATGCTCACCAACTGTCTAAGGGAAGTCTTAAGCAAC
This sequence comes from Allium sativum, assembly GCA_030737875.1. Taxonomy (NCBI): domain Eukaryota; kingdom Viridiplantae; phylum Streptophyta; class Magnoliopsida; order Asparagales; family Amaryllidaceae; genus Allium; species Allium sativum. Next base: position 667,428,842 of record CM060909.1, on the reverse strand, counting down.
ATAGGTGTTCTACCGTAATATCAGTTAAGTAGTAACGTTTGCAATACTACTTCTTATATTACAATTGAGAGTATAAACTTAAGAATGTTGACGTACTAGGATGGGGTCTTAAAGGGCTAGGGTCCTCTTCAAGGTTATAAGAGATCATTAGAATCCACTTTTAGTAGGGCCATAAGTGACCGAGAATTCCCACCTCGTTGGGTTTTTACCTTAAAAACACTAATGAGCGGTTGACCTAGATATCCATCTCATTGGTTAGATTCTTAGTGTTTGTGTGAATGTTGTGTGTTGCGTAGACATACCTTGATATATTTAACCTAGTAAAAACATAGGGTATGGGATTTAAGTAAACACCCTGTTTCAATCACATATAACTTTATGTTTTGACACCTCTCCTTAACATATCCAACAGGTTAGTAGATGGGTCAAGTTTATGGACGATGTCATGATGGGAGCTGAAGGCGAAGTCGTCATGCTAGTATTAGTATTTATTGATGTACTTCTTATGGAAATATTTTAGAATGAATTATTTGATGTACCCATGGGACATATGTAATCTTGAATGTTGTGTTGGAATTATGTTATTTTTAATAAGTGGTACATCTTATTTCAGTATTATATTTTCTCATTCCACTGTGTGAGATTTCCATTCGAGGTGTATGTATATATTATCTGTGGAAACGTAATTCCTTACAGGAACCAACAACCCGTTTAGAATGGCTCTATGTTTCGATAGGCCTTTTCTAGGTCGAAATTTAGGCCCATTACGGGTGGGATGTTAAATTTGGTATCAGAGCATATGTTTCCTGATTATAAGCGAGTTGTACGTATGAGAGGCATATTTGTATTTTGAAAAAGATTTTTTGAAACTATATATATATATATATATATAATATTTACTCTAATAAACATATGCATCTATACTAGGCAGGTTTATCGTTTTCTTTCCTTTTCGGCTTAAATACAATCTTAGGAGTATCCAATGATTCTTCCTTTTCTTTTCAGATATTAGAATGACCGATAATTCTATTGAGTAGGGTAACCAGGCAAGACCTCGATACTTGCCAGAATGCTTTCAACAGTATCTTCGTATTATGGAACAGGTCCCTATTGCTAATCATGCACTAGCGGCGCCTGCAACTCCTACCGCTAACGTAGCCTTTGACTTTTCTCGCTTCTGTAAGAGCTTCGCGAATCTTGGAGGGAAACCATTCACTGGGAAGGAAAGTTTTACTAATGCCCAATCCTGGATTATGGACTGTGAAAGAATTTTTGAAGCTACCAACTGGCCCGATGAAGTGAAAAGGAGAATTACGACCTGACACTTCAAAAATGAGGCCCTTGGATGGTGGAACTTAGTGTCTATAGAAAACGAGGGTCGAATATTTACCTGTGCCGAATTCAAAACCCGTTTCGAAGCAAAGTTTTTGCCATGGGAAGAAATGATTTTATGATTTGAGAAATTCATCTACCTCAAGCAAAGAAGCTTGAGCTTGCAAGAGTATGTAGCCAAAATTACTGAATTATGTAAGTTTGAGAGAGGTTTGGTAGACACCCCCATGAACAAAGCCTTGATGTTTGTTAAAGGGCTAAACTCCCCACTGAAGGAAACTTTATTAGCCCAAGTAACATTTGGGGCAACTTTTAAAACCCTAGAAGAGATAACTATCCTATGCACGACTGAAGGTTCCAAGGAGGATAAAGAAGGTGAGGAAGGAGAAGTAAGTTCCAATGAAAAAAAAGAAAAGGTGGAAGAACAAGAAGAAAATTCAAAAAGGAAGAAAAGACTTGTACGAGGTACAACCGTAAGGGCAATAAGGCCAAGGATTGTAGGACCTCGTTGGCAAAGAAGGAATTCAAAGGAAAGTGTTTCTGTTGCTATGAAGAAGGACACATGTCTAAGGATTTCCCAAAGCCCAAAGTTATCAAGAGTGGCTAAAATTATGCAATAGAGGCAGCACCAACTCGAAGCTGATCCCCAAAAGACCAAGGGCAACCCACACCTGAAGGTATAACTTTTGTTTTAGGAAATTCTGTATACACCTTGTTCGATTCCGGAGGGACTCATTCATTTATCTCTAAGAGAATAGTTAATCTGTTGAACCTACTCTTGCCTATCTCTAATAGTCCGATAGAGGTGGCCAACCCTATCGGAGGATCTAAGTATCTTGTACTATTTTGCAAAGACCTAGTATTGGAGGTCGACAATGTCAAGTTCCTTTGCAAAGCATATGCGTTGAATTTTATGGGGATTGACCTTAACCTAGGTATGGATTGACTATTATTTTATGGGGACATCTTAGATTGCGACAAGAGAATCATTCGCCTTAGGAGGCGAGAAGGATGCAGTCTGAGTATTCCTTGTAATGCTAGAAATAAGGATAAAGCCTTCTTATATTCCGTATCTTCTAGTTTTGAAGGACCAACTTCGGTCCTTATAGTTTGTGAGTTCTTGGATGTTTTTGAGGAAGTCACGGGACTTCCACCCCATAGAGAAATCTCTTTTTGTATTGACCTAGAGAAGGACACTAGACCTGTAGCACTACCCTTGAGGCATATGGAGCCTAAGGATAGAAGGGAGTTGGATAAGAAGATTTCAGAATTATTACAAAAAGGTTTCACCCGACGAAGTACCTCAGAATGGGGTGCACCCGTTGTGCTTTCCACCAAAGCAGATGGATCTTTAAGACTTTGTGCGGATTATAAGGAACTTAATAAGTTGATCAAGAAAAATATTTACTCCTTACCTAGAATCGATGACCTTTTTGACCACTTGGGAGGAGCCTACGTATTTTCCCAATTAGACCTTGCTACTGGATTTCACCAGTTAAGAATTGCGGAGGACTATAAGGACAAAATTGCATTTAGGATGCCGGATGAATTGTTCCAATGGGAAGTTATGCCCTTCGGATTGACGAATGCACCCACCTTCTTTGTTGACCTTATTAGTAGAGTGTTTAAGGGCATTCTAAATAAGATTGTGGTAGTCATTGTAGATGATATCCTTATATTTTCAAAAGATCATAAAGAACATGAAAATCATTTAAGACTAGTTTTAGGGATACTAAGGAAGACCCACTTAAAAGCAAAATTCTTGGAGTTCCATTTTTGGAGGGAAGAAATTAGATTTTATTACATATTGTGTCAAGTGAAGGTTTGGCCGCAGACCTAGCAAAGACTGAGGCAATCAAGGAATGGTGGATACCTCAAAATGCAACGGAAGTAAGAAGCCTCCTTGTATTTGCCAGATATTATCGAAAATTCAATGAAGAATTTGCAAAGATTGCTACTCCTTTAACTCAATTAACAATGAATAATTTGGTGTTTTCTTGGAGTAATAAATGTGATATAGCCTTTAAGAAATTAAAGGAAGTATTAACTAGCGTGCCAGTCCTAATCATACACGATTATTCGATATTGTTTACAGTTTATACCGATGCATGTGGAACCGGTTTAGGAGCGATCCTTATGCAAAAAGGAAGAGTATTTGCTTATGCTAGTGGACAACTCAAGGATCCATAGAAGATATTCCCAGTTCATGAACTTGAGTTAGCCGCAGTAGTGTTCACCGTTAAAATGTGGAGGCATTATTTTTTAGGGGAGAAATTTGAGATTTTTACCAACCATAAATCCCCAAAGTATTTATTCTCTCAACTGACCTAAACTTAAGACAACAATGGTGGATGGAATATATTGCATCAATTGAATTCATGATTCATTAAACCCCGGGAAAGGGGAATGTTGTGGCGGATGCTTTAAGTAGGAAATATGCAACCTTGAACGCGATCTCATAATGGAAACAGTTAGAGTTCTTCTCTAATTTTAATTTACATCCCTCGCCAACCACTTCTGATGGTTTTATTGGAGCTACGATAATGAGACCTACTCTAAAAGAGAGGATTCTAGTTACACAAAACCTTGACAAAGAGTTAAGAAACATAAAGGAGAAAGTAGGAAAAAAGGAGACTGTTCCCCATTTGGTTAGATATTCGATCGACAATGATGGAAGTTAACTTTGGGATGGACGACTTTATGTCCTAAGGATGAAGGGTTGAGGAAAAAAATTCTAGAGGAGTGCCATAGGTCAAAAATGACCATACACTCCGGTGGGGATAAAATGTAGAAAGATATGAAGAGGAATCTCCATTGGGAAGGAATGAAGAGAGATGTAGCCAAGTTCGTGGCCAAATGGTTGATGTGCCACAAAGTAAAAGCAAAATAAGGGAAACCCGGAGTGCTATTACTACCTTTAGAGATCCCCATGTGGAAATAGGAACATATTTCCATGGACTTTGTAGATGGACTTCCTAGAAGCCAAAATGGTAATAAGGCCATATGGGTTATGGTATCGTTTAACCAAAAGCACTCATTTTATATTAGTCAAGAAGACAAGGACTGCAACCTCGTTAGCCCAAAATATATGTCAAAGAGATAGACTACTTGGTATCCCATCAAGTATTGTGAGTGATAGAGACCCCTTGTTCACAAGCGAATTTTGGGGAATCTACAAGCAGCACTGGGAATGACCCTCAACCTAAGCACAACCTATCATTTACAGACTGATGGCCAGTCGGAAAGAGTAAATCGAATCTTGGAAGAATTGCTCAGAGCTTGCATCATCGACTTTGGAGGAGTTTGGGAGTAGCACGTACCGCTCATAGAGTTCATTTATAACAATATTTTCAAATGACGATTGGTATGGCCCCTTTTGAAGCACTTTATTAAAGGCCATGCAAATCGTCGACTTGTCGGTGGGAAACTACTGACAAGGTTCCATTCGGATCAGACTTCGTCTGTGATTCTACAGATAAGATATCCTTGATTAGACAGAGGATGAAGGTAATCAAAGACCGTCAGAAATCGTATGCTGATAAGCGAAGGAGGGAACTTGAGTTTAATGTTGGAGATTTGGTATTCGTAAAAGTATCCCCTCTTAAGAAGATTGTTCGGTTTGGGAAGACTGGAAAGTTAGCTCCAGATTTATTAGACCTTTTCGCATCATCGAGAAGGTTGGATTATTGGCTTATCGAGTGGATCTCCCAGAGCCTCTATAGGGGATCCATAATGTTTTTCATGTATCTCATCTAAGTAAATGCCTTCATGATTCTGCTATTAGACTCAAGCTTGATAATGTTGGGGACATAGAAAAACTCGAGTTAGAGTCCAGGATTCCCCGTGCCACGACAAGGATTGTAGAGCATGGAATCAAGGGACTCAACAAAAAAATCATTCGCCTTGCCCGAGTATAATAGGGAAATGACCCTGCGAAAAGCATATGGGAGAGCGAGGACAAGATGAGACACATACACCCAGAGATTTTCTCCAGTAATTTTTCCTCAAAATAACATTTGTGGATGCATCATGATTGCTAGATTGGATGTTAGGAAATGGAACCACTGCACAAACACACTCATATAGAAATATATGCATAATTAAGTTGATTGCATACATAATGCATCACTTTTACACCTACATGCTAGGATAAAGCTCACTTTAGTAGGTCTGCAATTCATAATCACTACGAGTCATGGATGCTTATGGATGAATTTAAAAATAACATGGATGTACAATATGGATGTTTCGAACGAGTTGTGTTTTTTGCCTCTTCAAACGAATTTCGGGATGAAATCTATTTTAAGGGGGGAGAGTGTAACACCCCGTAAAAGTCATAAATATTAACAATAAAAAAATAAACAATTTAATAATAAAGATGGAAAATGAGATTTTGGAGCTTTAGAAATTTGGCTATGAAACTTTTTTATTTGGATTTAGGGCGAAACTCTGAATCGTTTTCATATATAATATGCTGAAAATGGTCAATGTATGAAGAAGTTACAAGCAAATGAATTTGGACAGTAAAACGCAATATATATATAATTAGATGAGTAATATATATGTCCAAAATATAATTAAATATAAGAGAGAGAACGTGAAATTCAAACAAAGGATAAGATTATGGGGACATAAGATATTTGAAGTACGGAAAGAGATCAAGAAAATAAAGCGACATATTATTTAATTAGACACCTCAGTGCCACATAAATTCATTGGGTGTTTCAGCGACCAGGTGGTCGACCGCCCCCTTCAAGGGGTGTCTACTACCGGTCGACTGCCTAGCGGCTGAGGAACCTGTAATGACCCGCATTGTCAGAGGTATTATAATCAATTAATTTAATTATATAAATAGTGATATAGTGAATTAAATCATCGATAATTAAATTATAGTGGTTATTTAATTAAAATTAAATAATATATTTAATTAAAATTAAATAATATATTTAATTCAGATATAATCAAAATATTGGAAATCACAATATTCTCTGAACTGGGTCATCCATAAGATTCAATTAAGCTTAGAGTTGAAATATATTGACGAATATATTCAATCGACGTCAGTTTGAACGTAGAATTATAATATAATTACAATAGAGCTCGAAATGGCGCGGTAGTTCGCTATTTGGCGATTTGAACTTCAACTGGACATACAGGGTCCGTTTTAAATTGGATTTCTGTAAAACAAGAAACGTTCGGAGCTGGTGGAGTATATCTTTCTAGTGGAAGAGAAAAATCAGGATTTCATTATGTAGATTTTGATTTACGGCTAAATCAAATTTTGAAATAGTCTGTAGACCATAACGGTTTATTCAATATAACTAGATATCAGATTCGAATTTAGACAAGGTTCTTTTGAGACGTAGTGATAATTTAATATTTAGAATTTTACTGTAATTTTTAATTAATTAAATAAGCAATTTTTTATTTGGAGTATTTTGCACCCTTAATCAGCGATTTTGGGGTTTCACAATATGAGTTAATCTACCGATATTTTTACATTTTTGAAATCGTGGTACCTTACTGGTCGAAATGGTATTTTTATTTCTGTCTATTGCAGTTCGTACTTGAGTGGAGTTTCATATAGAACGGTACCCTATTTCTACGACACCAAACGAAATCCTTGGCCTCCAAACAGACCACCACGTTAAGAACATCGATCCACTCTTCATTTAAGGCAAACAGACCTCCATGTTAAGATGTGTACCCTATTGTATTACTTAATACTTAAGTTTTGTGTACACAGTGTTTCCACGTCTAAAGACCTACGTGGTTTAACAACTACCCTGTACGATTACTTCAGCCTTAAGTTTGATCTGCTTCTATATCAACCCATGCCTTTCACTTCTTTCTCAGCTTCTACAATTCGTTTTTTTCTATCCTCAGCAAATTTTAAAACACAAAAATCGAAGAAGGTATTGTGGTGCAGATGAAGTCACAGTGATGAGTACAGGAAGTAACGACGGAGCGAGATGTATATGTGAGCGGTACAAGAGAGCGGTGGAGACTGGTATTATATTAGTAAAAAGGGAAAATGGGAGGGCCGATGACTATCAGGTGATGTGAATGTTGGTGTAGAGGAGGGAGTTGTCAGGTTGGAGGGGAATAGGATATGTGCGTGTAATATAAGGGAGAGTGGGTAGGACGTTGGTGCTTTAACTGTGGGTATGGAGACAAGATTGTTGGTAAAAGAAAATGGGGTGCGTGACTTACCATTTACTAGAATGGAGCTGGGGCAATGCGTATGTGGAGAGACGTGAACATGTGGATCAGAACGTGAAGTAATGGCCATTCGCAAGTACTGGAGTTCGGAGCAGAACGTTACGAGGAAGAAAAGGGGTGCTTCTTTTTGGGTCTGAAGTTGTTGGGCCACGACTTTGAGGTTGAGGCCCAAGTGAATTTAATTCTAAGTTTTTATTTATTTTAATAAGGTTCAAACTTGTAAATTCCATATCTTCGTGATACGATACCAGAACTAAACGAAACATGTCACATTGGGATCGTATCGATAAGTACTACACATACAAACTGACTGGAAATGGATTGGAGCTCGTTTGAATTTATGGTGAAATAAATTGTCCCACTGAATCAAATAATGCAAACCGTCATTTAACAGTTAACGCGCCAATGTGAGTAAAACTCACCAACTCTGAACAGTTATATTTTTCTAACGTATATTTAGAACTGATAATTATCTGTTGATTGATGATGTTAACTGTTTGGTTGAATTGTATATGTATTGGTTGAAATTATAGATAACGATATATATATATATATATATAAATCATTAATCAAATATTGATTCTTTTTAACAGAATATTTCATATTGAAATGAAATCGATGTAAATAATATTGTTTAACATCTGTGATGCAGGGAAACAGGTTGGAGGAATCCAACTGGATTCCTCAACATTTATTTTACTGTTATTTATATATCGTGATATATAATCTGTTGATGATTATGTGTGTTTAAATGATATCGATCATGGTGATTTGGTATTTTAGATAACGTAAGAAACCCTGGGATGTAAAGAGAAATATTTCAATGTATATTGAAATAAAGGAATTTTATAAAATCAACTTATTTTATAAAAGGAAATATTTTGAAAATAAAGTATTTATAAAATCATAGGATTTTATAAAGAGGAATATTTATTTAGGAAATAAATAGGATTTTATAAAGAGGAATATTTATTTAGGAAATAAATAGAATTTATAAAGGAATATTTATTTAGGAAATAAATAGAATGAAGGGATATTTATTTAGAAAGTAAATAGAATTATAAAAAGAGTAGTTATTGGGAAAATAAATAGGATTTATAAAAAAGGAAGTTGACGAGATATAAAAGAGTTAATCGAATTTAGTTATTCAAAGTCGAGTTAATCGAATATGGTTAGTCGAATAGAGTTAGTCAAACCTAGTTATTTAGGATAAGTTGCCATTTTGCGCGACTGTTAGCGTAATTCGTAGGGCTTCAGATAGCCTACGACGGTCGGATGTTTCCTGAGGGAATCAGGCGTAACCATTGTGATCGCGGCGATCTAGAGTTAAGTGAATGGAATTGAATCGAATATTAGTTATTCGAATAAGAGTTAAAACAAATAGAGGTATTCAATTAGAGTTAATCGAAATAGAGTTAAACAAGATTAGAAACTGACTAGATATTAGTTAAGTTGAATAGTTTTCTGAGTATCGATCTGATGTTGGTTTCGACCTTCGGGGTTTATACTTAGGAAGTTATTCTCTTGTTAGTTTATAGTTAGAGTCTGATAGATGTGGAAGAATAGTGATACGTAATTAAGCCATGGAAATGTCTTCCACTGTTAATAACGTACATTTTCTAAACATAGAAAATGAGGATATATATATATATATATATATGTATGTTGATGATTGATCGATATAATTTCCATCTGGAAATAATATCATTGTTTGCACACTTGTTTTCTTTGATATTTAAATCACAGACTATCGAAGTTTCTGACCATTTTAACGTTGATAATATGGAGAGACCGGTTGGATTATTATCCAAAGAACCACTCTGTATTGGCATAAGCATTGCGAATCATATGTGCCAAAGATAATTGAAGACAGAGTAAAGTGCAAGGGCTGTTGTATAAATCTTAGATAACAGTGACTAAGAGGGATATACTGAATAGTGCCTTCGGTTTGTCCAGTCCCAGGACAACTTGTATGGACGAAGGTCTGACAGAGTATATCCAATGGATCACGTAAGTTGATCTGTTCCAACGTATTCATGTTTGGTGGCGGAGGAATTCGTTTCTCTTAGCTGTATACCCGTGCTATTTTTGGATAAATCAATTTGTGATTTGGCGGGTATGATGATGTGACATTCTAAGTGAATGAAGATGTGGCGTGTAAAAGATAAGCGTAGCTTCTAGCCTCACATCCGGTAAATGACAGAAATCGGGCAGGCATCATGGCTATGTAGGTCGCACCTATTAGGGTGTATAATCACCTTATTTAGAGTTTCATTTATTTCTAAAAATCTATTGTTGATGCTGTCCTATTCGGGAAACGGTTGCTGATCCCAACCGTTGGTGATATACATTCGATTCACTCAAGAAAAATGAGTGGTCGATCTTGTGTGGCCGGGTTGCAAGATGTTATTGTTGAACCCAGTGTATTCCTCTCTAGAGGTACACTAACGGAAGGTGGTTCCATACCTTGTCATAGTTGGAAACCCATTATCCAATACGTGCTTGCGATTTTGATTTGTATACTATATATGTAGAACGTGAGATGAAAGCGTTTCTGCTAGATTGATATATATTTTTACTTAGACATTATTATAATATCAGAATGATATTGCTTGTCAAAAATGTTGGATTCTCATAAGGGAAAAACCCGTTCCGTATTCATGGCGTGGTCTTATGAGATATCATATACCTGTTTAAAAACTGTTTTACTCACACCAGTCCATGACTGACCCGGAGTTTATTTTGTTGTTTTCCCTAAACTCTTGGGTGCCTAAATTTGTACGGGCAGTCAAGTAGTCGGGATTTACAGATAATTGAAGAGCTGGAGCAGGAGGCTTCAAAATTTTATAGCTATTGTTTTTCCGCTGTGTTGTAAGTGTTGTACTCTTATAAGTGCTATTGTATATATACTGTTTGTATTTCAAAAGCTATGTTATATTTTATTCGTTCCGCTGTGAGATTCGTGTTTACTCTGATGATGATGTTCTTCTTCTTCTATTCTATAAGTTCTACCTTATCTTTCCTCACCCTTTATCTTCTTTCTATTAATTTCTTGAATTTCCAGTGCAATTTGGGGTTGGACTTGTGTTATTTGGTCAGCTCAAATTGGTCCGGATTTTCGGGTCATTACAGTTGGTATCAGAGCTTAAGTTAAGAATTACCTTGGCTCTGTGGCGTGACTCGGTAGAGATAGGGTTAGTAATACCCTAGATTGAGTTTATTGTATATATACGAGTGAACGTATTTGTTACTTGATATAAAATGGTTTTATATTGTGGGTATTCATTGGTTGAGTTGTTTATGGGTTCTGATCGATCGGTTTGATCCACTGTATCGGTAGGAGTTTGTAAACACTCGAATATGATGGGTCGACACGATATGTTTTGTAAAGAGGGTAAATCAAAATAATTTTACCCAGAGTATATTCTGATATAGAGGAAATATATATTAGATATATTGGTTGTAATTATAATCGAGTAAGATTATAAAGTGAAATGGTTATATATAACCAATCAGAATTCATATTAGTGAAATATACGGAATCGAAATGAATTAAAACTGAATTTAAATCAGAATTAATTGGAATTAATATCCCAGAAATTGGAAAAGTGTTTGTAAATGAATCTGGATTAAGTATAAGGAAATTTTAAAATCCTGGGAGATTTTGAATTGTTTAAAGCATTGCATAAGATATTTTGAACTAATTTAAAAATAGAAGTGTTTAGAAATGGTTTTGAAAGTAATATAGTATTGAACTCACTTGATAACTGGGAAATAACCCTGATGATGAATCGCGACATCATTAGTGCTCATTTTCAAGTTGCTAAGTGACGGATTGCTACCAAAGAAATTGTTTTTAAAATTGTTTTGGGAAAAGTAAGTTGTGTTGAATTTCAAAAAGGAAAATTTGATTTTTGAAAGAGGTAAACTGTTTAAAGGCTTCCAGGAAGAAAAGGTTGTTTGAATTAAAACAAATTAAAGTAAAATTTGTAAAATCCAATAGAATTGAGATGGAATTAGAAACCAGTTAAGTGGAAACCGAGTTGAAATAGAAATATCGAACAAATTGGATTTATAAGATAGAAATTCGAAACGATATTTGGTTGATGAGTTATGGATTTGAAATCAAGATAGTGCTTGAGTTTGAAATGAAATTCGACTTAGGTATAAGCGAATGGTTGTGTTAAAGATATATTGATTTGGGATCAAGTTGGAATTGCATTGGTATATGTTGAATTGATGACAGGTGAGGTAATAGAGTTGATATGCCTGACAAAAAGGTACAAGTTTATATTTGATATAAGCATGAGATTTATGAGCCGATTTGGCAAGCCGCTTGGCTGTATGATTTTCTTTTGGGTTGGAGAAGGCCTAGAGAGGCGAGTTGTGGTTTTACCGATAGGGCTGCACAAAGGAGGTTATGGCGAAATTTTCTGAAAATTTAAATTGTTAGAAAATTTTCAGAATTTTTGAAAATTTTAGTTAGTCGGAACGAATAAATATTTTAGTCGATATTAATTGGTTCAGTTGAAATCAGCAATAAAGGGTAAACAAATCTTAGGATTTCCAATAGATAGGGTCGTCCTCTAACTTAGCAATTTCGAGGACGAAATTATTTTAAGTGGGGAAGATTGTAATGACCCACATTGTCAGAGGTATTATAATTAATTTATTTAATTATATAAATAGCGATATAGTGAATTAAATCGTCGATAATTAAATTATAGTGGTTATTTAATTAAAATTAAATAATATATTTAATTCAGATATAATCAAAATATTGGAAATCACAATATTATGTGAACTGGGTCATCCCTAAGATTTAATTCAGCTTTGAGTTGAAATATATTGATGAATATATTCAATCGACGTCAGTTTGAACGTAGAATTATAATATAATTAAAATAGAGCTCGAAATGGCGCGGCAGTTTGCTATTTGGCGATTTGAACTTCAACTAGATATACAGGGTCCATTTTAAATTGGATTTATGTGAAACAAGAAATGTTCGGAGCTGGTGGAGTATATCTTTCTAGTGGAAGAGAAAAATCAGGATTTCATTGTGTAGATTTTGATTTACGGCTAAATCAAATTTTGAAATAGTCGCTATAGAATCGTTTATCGACCATAACGGTTTATTCGATATAACTAGATATCGGATTCGAATTTAGACAAGGTTCTTTTGAGACGTAGTGATAATTTAATATTTAGAATTTTACTATAATTTTAAATTAATTAAATAAACAACTTTTTATTTGGAGTATTTTGCACCCTTAATCAGCGATTTTGGTGTTTCACAATATGAGTTAATCTACCGGTATTTTTACATTTTTGAAATCGTGGTACCTTACTTGTCAAAATGGTATTTTTATTTCTATCTATTGCAGTTTGTACTTGAGTGGAGTTTCATATAGAACGGTACCCTATTTCTACAACACCAAACGAAATCCTTGGCCTCCAAATAGACCACCACGTTAAGAACATCGATCCACTCTTCATTTAAGGCAAACAAGCCTCCATGTTAAGATGTGTACCCTACTGTATTACTTAATACTTAAGTTTTGTGTACACTGTGTTTCCACGTCTAAAGACCTACGTGGTTTAACAGCTACCCTGTACGATTACTTCAGCCTTAAGTTTGATCTGCTTCTATATCAACCCGTGCCTTTCACTTCTTTCTCAGCTTCTACAATTCGTTTTTTTCTCTCCTCAGCAAATTTTAAAACACAAAAATCGAAGAAGGTATTGTGGTGCAGATGAAGTCACAGTGATGAGTACAGGAAGTAACGACGGAGCGAGATGTATATGTGAGCGGTAAAAGAGAGCGGTGGAGACTGGTATTATATTAGTAAAAAGGGAAAATGGGAGGGCCGATGACTATCAGGTGATGTGAATGTTGGTGTAGAGGAGGGAGTTGTCAGGTTGGAGGGGAATAGGATGTGTGCGTGTAATATAAGGGAGAGTGGGTAGGACGTTGGTGCTTTGACTGTGGGTATGGAGACATGACTGTTGGTAAAAGAAAATGTGGTGCGTGACTTACCATTTACTTGAATGGAGCTGGAGCAATGCATATGTGGAGAGACGTGAATATGTGGATCAGAACGTGAAGGAATGGCCATTCGCAAGTACTGGAGTTTGGAGCAGAACGTTACGAGGAAGAAAAGGGGTGCTTCATTTCGGGTCCGAAGTTGTTAGGCCACGGCTTTGAGGGTGAGGCCCAAGTGAATTTAATTCTAAGTTTTTATTTATTTTAATAAGGTTCAAACTTGTAAATGCCATATCTTCGTGATACGATACCAGAACTGAACGAAACAGTCACATTGGGATCGTATCGAAAAGTACTACACATACAAACTGACTGGAAATGGATTGGAGCTCGTTTGAATTTATGGTGAAATAAATTGTCCCATTGAATCAAATAACGCAAACCGTCATTTAACGGTTAACGCGCCAATGTGAGTAAAACTCACCAACTCTGAAAAGTTATTTTTTTCTAACGTATATTTAGAACTGATAATTATCTGTTGATTGATGAATGTTAACTGTTTGGTTGAATTGTATATGTATTGGTTGAAATTATAGATAACGATATATATATATATAAATTGTTAATCAAATATTAATTCTTTTTAACAGAATATTTCATATTGAAATGAAATCGATGTTAATAATATTGTTTAACATCTGTGATGCAGGGAAATAGGTTGGTGGAATCCAACTGGATTCCTAAACATTTATTTTAATGTTATTTATATATCGTGATATATAATCTGTTGATGATTATGTGTGTTTAAATGATATCGATCATGGTGATTTGGTATTTTAGATAACGTAAGAAACCCTGGGATGTAAAGATAAATATTTCAATGTATATTGAAATAAAGGAATTTTATAAAATCAACTGATTTTATAAGAGGAAATATTTTGAAAATAAATTATTTATAAAATCATAGGATTTTGTAAAGAGGAATATTTATTTAGGAAATAAATAGGATTTTATAAAGAGGAATATTTATTTAGGAAATAAATAGAATTTATAAAGGAATATTTATTTAGGAAATAAATATAATAAAGGTATATTTATTTAGAAAGTAAATAGAATTATAAAAAGAGTAGTTATTGGGAAAATAAACAGGATTTATAAAAAAGGAAGTTGACGAGATATAAAAGAGTTAATCGAATTTAGTTATTCGAAGTCGAGTTAATCGAATATGGTTAGTCGAATAGAGTTAGTCAAACCTAGTTATTTAGGATAATTTGCCATTTTGCGCGGCTGTTAGCGTAATTCGTAGGGCTGCAGATAGCCTACGACGGTCGGATGTTTCCTGAGGGAATCCGGGGTAACCATTGGCATCGCTGCGATATAGAGTTAAGCGAATGGAGTTAAATCGAATATTAGTTATTCGAATAAGAGTTAAAACAAATAGAGGTATTCAATTAGAGTTAATCGAAATAGAGTTAAACAAGATTAGAAACTGACTAGATATTAGTTAAGTTGAATAGTTTTCTGAGTATCGATTTGATGTTGGTTTCGGCTTTCGGGGTTTATACTTAGGAAGTTATTCTCTTGTTAGTTTATAGTTACAGTCTGATAGATGTGGAAGAATAGTGATACGTAATTAAGCCATGGAAATGCCTTCCACTGTTAATAACGTACATTTTCTAGACATAGAAAATGAGGATATATATATATATATATATTGATGATTGATCGATATAATTTCCATCTGGAAATAATATCGTTGTTTGCACACTTGTTTTCTTCGATAGTTAAATCACAGACTATCGAAGTTTCTGACCATTTTAACGTTGTTAATATGGAGAGACCGGTTGGATTATTATCCAAAGAACCACTCTGTATTGGCATAAGCATTGTGAATCATATGTGCCAAAGATAATTGAAGACGGAGTAAAGTGCAAGGGCTGTTGTATAAATCTTAGATAACAGTGACTAAGAGGGATATACTGAATAGTGCCTTCGGTTTGTCTAGTCCCAGGACAAATTGTATGGATGAAGGTCTGACAGAGTATATCCAATGGATCACGTAAGTTGATATGTTCAAACGTATTCACGTTTTGTGGCGGAGGAATTCGTTTCTCTTAGCTATATACCCGTGCTATTTTTGGATAAATCAATTTTTGATTTGGCGGGTATGACGATGTGACATTCTAAGTGAATGAAGATGTGGCGTGTAAAAGATAAGCGTAGCTTTTAGCCTCACATCCGGTAAATGACAGAAATCGGGCAGGCATCATGGCTATGTAGGTCGCACCTATTAGGGTGTATAATCACCTTATCTAGAGTTTCATTTATTTCTAAAAATCTATTGTTGATGCTGTCCCATTCGGGAAACGGTTGCTGATCCCAACCGTTGGTGATTTACATTCGATTCACTCAAGCAAAATGAGTGGTCGGTCATGTGTGGCCTAGTTGCAAGATGTTCTTGTTGAACCCAGTGTATTCCTCTCTAGAGGTACACTAACGAAAGGTGGTTCCATACCTTGTCATAGTTGGAAACCCATTATCCAATACGTGCTTGCGATTTTGATTCGTATACTATATATGTAGAACGTGAGATGAAAGCGTTTATGCTAGATTGATATCTATTTGTACTTGGACATTATTATAATATCAGAATGATATTGCTTGTCAAAAATGTTGGATTCTCATAAGGGATAAACCCGTTCCATATTCACGGCGTGGTCTTATGAGATATCATATACCTGTTTAAAAACTGTTTTACTCACACCAGTCCATGACTGACCCGAAGTTTATTTTGTTGTTTTCCCTAAACTCTTGGGTGCCTAAATTTGTACGGGCAGTCAAGTAGTCGGGATTTACAGATACTTGAAGAGCTGGAGCAGGAGGCTTCAAGATTTTATAGCTATTGTTTTTCCGCTGTGTTGTAAGTGCTGTACTCTGATAAGTGCTGTTGTATATATACTGTTTGTATTTCAAAATCTATGTTATATTTTATTCTTTCCGCTGTGAGATTCGTGTTTACTCTGATGATGATGTTCTTCTTCTTCTTCTATTCTATAAGTTCTACCTTATCTTTCCTCACCCTCTATCTTGTTTCTATTAATTTCTTGAATTTCCAGTGCAATTTGGGGTTGGACTTGTGTTATTTGGTCAGCTCAAATTGGTCCGGATTTTCGGGTCATTACAAAACCCAATGAATCTATGTTTGGTTAGGGTTTTCTAAAGGGATATATATAAATATGTGGCTAGGATTTCATTTGAATAATCTAATGGCCTACGCTCACACGAGCAACTATATATAAGCCCTCATATCACACTTATCTCTACCTCTATATCATTATCATCCTTCTGTCATGGCTAAGTTCTAGAAAATGTTAGTAATTTCTCTTCTATTCCTCTAACCTTTATTCTTATCTTCTCCCTAATCTAAATTCATATAGGTTTTAGCATAAATTATGGAATTTAGTGTGTGTGTGCATTTAAGATTCTAAAAGATGTTTCTTACATATATATTAGGAGCATTGGAGCATGTCTGTCTTGAATATTAAACACGCATCTGAATCTACTACAAAAATCCTATTTGTTCTTCCTTAGATTTGTGAGTGGAATATCGTGCTCTTAGGAATATTCTATTTTTTAATAGATTAACATGTTGATAACTATTCCTAAGAGGATTTGGAAATCAATAACATCAATACAAAAATCCCCAAATCCTTTATTTTATATTTGCGTAGGAATTGTCATGTTATTTGGGTTTGTGAATTTTTGATCTTAATATTGGATTAAGGATGAAAGGGGTGCTGTTGTTTCTACTTTGTGTAATCCACCCTTATGAAAACATTTGATTTTAACCTAAAAGGGTTTAAATTTGGTTATTCCATGATTTGATTGGGTTTGGATTCTATTTTGAATCCAAACATATTCATACTTGAAATATCAAATGTAAACGTTTTTATGTTCATAACACCAAAAAGAGGTGAATTAGATAAATTGGAACTTATAAACATGCAGTATATATGTACGTAATACTCTATTCTTGATCCAGTATTGAAATCATTCCAACAAGCCTAGGATGCAAGTTGAAATTTGCATGTATATATATTTTCCATTAACTGCTATTTGTTAATGTGTTATTATGCCATCATGCCTAAGTTGCAGCGGTCAAAAATATGGAAAATTAACTTGTACACCTTAATTTAGGACAAATTGGCAATTGCTATCTTGTTAAAACGTTCTCTCGTTCATTCATTAGCGTTATCTATGCATTATAATTATTATACTTATATAAACGTAATTAACGTTATATTAATGTAATAAGTGTAATTAAAATAGGATTCGAATTTGAAATGCCCCTATATATATATAATTGATTGCTTGTGTGTGAGTATAGAATGACTTTACATATATTAATAGTGACACACAGACATGAGGTTAGTTTCCATTTGTGGTAGAAGCTTGCCCGGAACCAACTGGCAAATCCAACAACCACAAGTAGGCCCAACTAATGTGAGAGGTCAAGGTGCGATGGGCCATTCAAAATTAGTACACTATACACGAGGTTAAACCAACTTATAGTAGAAGCCTGCCCGGAAGTGCTCGACATATCCAACATCTGCAGGTATACGTTTTAATGTGAGAGGTCTAGTGTGTATATATATAACTATATATATAAGTCTTTTATGTGTGAAAATAGGCAGGTTTACTAAACCTTGAGAAGGTCTTAAGTGGCTGACTCTCTTCTTTTCTATTTTGGGTCTTAAGTAGTTAGGACTAGGATCCCTCCAAAGGTTTATTCCTTGTTGAGGAACCAAAGTCATGGGACTTATCCTTATTAGATTCGAAGTAAGTCTTTGGGTCCTCCTTCCCTAAAAGTGGTTAGGCATAAGCGGTAACGGAGTAGGGTAGTTCACGGGGGATGTCCATTCCTCTAGAAGCCTGTAAGGGCTCAACTAGGGACAGAATTGGTATATAAAAGATATGTGGCCATCACATGCTCACCAACTGTCTAAGGGAAGTCTTAAGCGACATAGGTGTTCTACCGTAATATCAGTTAAGTAGTAACGTTCTCAATACTACTTCTCGTATTACAATTGAAAGTATATACTTAAGAACGTTGACATACTAGGACGGGTCTTAAAGGGCTAGGGTCCGCCTTAGGGTTATAAGAGATTATAAGAATCCACCTTTAATAGGTCCATAAGTGACCAAGAATGCCCACTTCGTTGGCTCTTTACCCTAAAAACACTAATGAGCGATTAACTTGGATATCCACCTAATCGGTTATATACTTGTTGGTTGTGTGGATGTTGTGTGCTGCGTAGAAATACCTTGACATATTCAACCTGCTAAAAATATAGGGTATGGACTTTAAGTAAACACCATATTTCAGTCACACAAAACTTTATGTTCTGACCCCTCTCCTTAACATATCCGATAGGTCAGTAGATGGGGTAAAGTTTATGAACGAAGTCATGATAGGAGCTGAAGAAGAAGACGAAGTCGTCATGCTATTATTAGTAGTTGTTGTTATAATTCTTTTGAAATAGTTGAGAATGTATCATTTGATGTACCCATGGAACAGATGTAACCTTGACAATTATGTTGGAATTATGTGATTTTTAATAAGTGGTACATCTTATTTCAGTATTATATTTTCTCTTTCCGCTGTGTGAGATTTCCATTCGAATTGTATTTATATATTATCTATGCAAATGTATGAGCCAACGACCCATTTAGAATGGCTCTAAGTTTCGATGGGTCTTTTCCGGGTCAAAATTTAGGCCCATTCCAGGCGGGTTGTCACAAACACAGTTTACTGAAAGATATGAACAAAGAGGATAGTGTACAATCTCAAACCACTCAGGGTAATGTTAAGAGTAAGAAACGTGCTAGTGGTATTTTAATCAAGAGAAAACAATCGTGGAAAAGGGTTTTGAATTTGAATAGGAAAGTTAAACCAACCAAATTACTAGAAATGTGCTTGGCAGTCACACACACACACACACACACACACACACACTCTCTCTCTCTGGTGTGCATAGTCATATTGCTGAAGAGGAAACTATATCAACCAAGAATGTTGATGGTTCTTATGAGTTTGATTCAGTTCCTCCTACTGATTATGGAGGTAATAAGAAAGGTTCTGTCAGTGTTAACTCTGATATCTCTATAGAGAATTATTTTGCTATGTTAGCTGACAAGTGTATTGAGAAGGAATCTGCACTATTAGATGTAATCAACATTGATGCTGATCTTGAAGAGGGTGAGGTTAGTCGCCATGAAGTTACGTTCAATGCCTACAACATTGGTTCTAACGCAAAAAGAGTAACAATAAATTTACATAGCTAAAATTTAAACAAATAGAATATGACTTAGGCGGTAGAATCGTTTTAGCTAATCCAGATTTGAATTTGGAGAAAGATGCTTATTCCAAAATGAAAGAACTATACGAAGAAGTGATAAAGTTTGGAAACTCCAAAGCTTTTGAAATCAGGACAATGGATCAACTTGAGTATTATATTTCACCTGATGGTGTTAAAACAATTCAAATTCTATGTGCTATTTCTACTGCTTCAAACCTTTCCTCATTGACAAATGGTTTTCCTTCAAACCTAGATTTTTGAATAAGTTTAGTCCTATTCACAAGTCTTCAAAAGCTTTTGATTTACCTTCTACATCAAACAATGTAAATGTTAGTTCTGAAAGCTCTTTGAAAGGATGCAACAATGAAAAGAATGCTTCTCCTTCCACTACTACCAAGAAAGCTCAAAAACAAGCAATAATACCTCTATGCTCACCTCATACCATCAGCTGTATACAAAGCTCCTTCCCTACTGCCTATTGCTGAGCATGTAGTGTTTTCAAACTCTCTTCTTTCAGCTAGCCTTCTAGGATACAAAGATCTCAAAGCTTCTGTGATACCCCACGTCCTTTAATGTCACTCATAAGAGAATGCATTAAGTTCTGTGAAGCGCAATAGGTAATCATTACAGAACATTTCCAAGACAGATAAAATATACAGTGGAAAATCTTAAACTTTATTATAAAAGAAATAAAGCATAGTTTCAGAAGTACATAAAAACCCAGTTACAACTAGCAAACTGTCTCAAATCTATCTTTCAACACATCTCAGGAAATAAAATATCAGAGTACATAAAATCATATCTCATGCCATAAGCCATACTAAAGTAGAGAGTAAATCAAAATGATACACCTTAAGAAGACCAAGTCAAGTCCAAGCTCTAAGAGAAATCCTATTCACTGTTGAGTGCTGCCACTCTGAGGACCTGAGGGGAGGGGAAGGAAGAAAGAGGCAAAAGAAAAAGGGTCAGACATAAAGTTTGGCGAGTTCCAGTGACTAACATATATGCATAAAATAGGAATGCCAAGACAGGTAAATAAGACTGACTGAGAAAGGTACAGTGTCAAAACAGATAAACTGAACAGAATAGCATGATGAACAGGAATAACAGAAATAACTATATGACCGAGTAATGCTTCATATTTATATCCTAAATAGGTGATGTCTGAACATATATGTCTACACTAGTACTATTATTACAAGTTCAACATGTTCACATATCAACATGATTTATAACAGAGGTAAATAGAAGGTTTAAATAGCAGGATTAGGTGTTCCCTAATTACAACCTAACCGATCGACTCCCTTCTACGTAAATACTATTTGTCATCCCCGGCAGTAGGGTGTACCAGTCCCTAACCCAGCAACTATATAACACAGATCTATTTACAGAAGTTATAGCGTCTTATCTTCCCTAGTCAGATTCATGCACGCTCATGACTCCGTCGATACGCACCCGCAACTACCTCATGTAAACCTCTTACTATCATGTTCAGTGAAGCATGCCCTAGCCCCTACCTAATGCGGGACCCCCGTTAACAAGATAACTACAAGGATACTAACTGAGATGTGTTTTAAACAACAGATTGATACAACCTAAACCCCCTAAGCTTATGCCCCAAAATAAATAAGGTTTAAGAGTCCCCAATACCCGATACAACAGAAGACGAGGGACTTCTTAGCTTATTAATATTTATACTTAACCTAGCAGGTTTAGGTTTACTAATAAGCATGGTTGTAATGTCATTATGTGTGTACAACCTTATTATTAACATGTCATTTACTTAATGTCTGTTTAAGTCAAATTTAACATGTCTAGTTAATATGCATATTATTCATCAACTACATTCCCAAGTTACAGGTTATGCATAATATCCATCTACAGCAAGTCTAAGCATGTATATTTATCCCGTTTCCTAAATTATAATCAATTAGTCCAAGTAAATAACATGTCTAAATTCCCTTTTTATATTATTCATTTTCCCCCCAATGGTACGCCCATTCTTATCAGGTATACCTTAGGCTTCCAAAGGCCTAGGCTTGGCGTAAATAAAAAGAAAAGCATAAGAAGAGGAATAGAATCAAGTCACATATGCATATAGGCAAGACTAGAAACAAACATAGAATATGGGAAAAGGAAGATAGATACATATAACTTGTTAATCTTTCCAACATTATAGGCACATGTATAACTTGTTCAATTATCAACATCACATGTATATGTATAATGGATCATAACAGCATAGATAATAACAGTGAAACAGGTATATTTATTTTACTAGCACTATAGATCCTAACTAGTTTTATTTAACTGTCATGTTCAATGCCTAAGAAATCATATCTGTAAATAACGGAAACTCACAGTGTGTCTTGGTGAAGATAATTATATAACACTATGCTGTAGGAAGTCAAAATCCAATCTAAGTATACAAGTCTTGATGTTGTCTTTGTTTGATCCAATAGCATTCCCTCATTATATGTTTAAAATTTTCAGAATAAATTCATAGAGGCAGAAGAAGATATGAAGAATTTGTGTGAATTATGAATGAGGGAAGCCATCTATTTATAGAGTTACAGAGCCAACATCAACCCTTAGATCTTAGGTTTCAAATCTGAACCGTACAAGTCATGCTGAGTCAGCATGAATAGAGTCACAAAACAGTCCACGTACAGAAGGCATAATTCGGTTGGATCAGGGTTGGGTCGACCCGGGATGGAGTGGGTCGTCCCTTAATGGGACACATTCCCGCTTCCTCTTCTCGCTTACCTCATTCGAAATTCTGGAATTTATATTTAATTTATATTTATACATAAGACTATTATATGTATACAAACTTCTAGAGCCTATAACTTCTTCATACGTTGTTTGTTTTACGCAAACTTGGGGTCTATCTTAACCAGAATTCCGAGGCGAACACAACGGTAATGTCGGTTTTAGTTAATTCTGAATATTTATTATGGTTATAGTGTATTATATTTCAGGGTGTTACATTCTCCCCTGATTGAAGGATTTCGTCCCCGAAATCTCCAAGTCTAGAAGAATGTTACTATCCTAGCATCCATCTACAACCATCTACTCTTCCATCATCCACAGGCACCGTTGTCCTTAAGAAATTTCTAATGCTTGTATGAACTTATGCAAAGTTTTGTGTTTATATGTCCTTATAATAATGCGAAAACCAGGCGGTTGATTTTCAGTTGACCTCCTTAATGCGATATATGTTTGTGCCATGAGTCCAAAATTTATGCAAATATTACAAGTTTATCATGTAAACTCTATGTGTGTGCACAATAATTAATCCAAATGCAAAATCCATATGATGATACATTCAATTCCACCTATAGAGAATGCATACACATCCATATGCAACATGTAAGTGATTGAGTCGATCTAGTGCCTAGTGTGTATATGCATCTACGAGGAACCACTAGCAAATACTTGCATCCACTTGCAACCATCAATCATAACATGTTTCAAACACATGTTTCCAATCATTTGATCTACTTAAGGATCGAAAGGTTCAATCGATAGGATACATAAGCTCGAATGGTAGAAGCAAATGCAAAGTAAAAGCTTGGAGAAGAAGTCAAGAACATACTCTCAAAAAGAAAAGGATAAGAAACATAAACACTACAAGAAAACTTCATATAGACATCGGTTAAAAAAACAATGTCTCCATTTTTTGGGAGAGATGTTGATGTCGGTGATGTCGAAAGTTCCAAATTTTTTACATCGCTTAGAAAATGATGTTGAAGCTGCAGTAAGACATCATAATATAATTAATAAACTATAATGATCCAGATTTTATGGTTGATTTATTCTAAATATTTATTAGGGTTTTAAATATTGAGTCAACAATATAAATTTATATTTATATTAAGTTATAGATTTTATAATCGAAATACAATTTATTTCGAATATTTGTAATTATCGAAATACGAGAAATTTGAAATTATTCAATTCGAATTTAAAACGAAGTTAAAATAATTCAAATGATTAATATGGATTTTATTTGAATTTAAAACAAAATTGAATCCAGAATTTTAAACTTAATCAAAACAATCCAGATGACTGGTATAAATTTAACTTCAATATATATTCTATTTGAATATAGATATAGACGATAATAATAATTTATTATCAAGGAATTAAATTGTTTTGAATTTAATTTATATCAGTTTAAATTGATATCTCCTCTATATGGTCGAATTGAGTTTCGATACCTGTCCCAGTGTGTTCAGAATAGCGGTTTTACCCTAGGAAGGTCAGTTGTTGTGTTTAAAAAAGGAGTTCGCGATCATGGGATATTTTAAAATTGAATAAAGAGTTAATACCTACCCGTTAATACCTACCCGTAATAAACTCTGTGCTTATTAAGGCCTACCTCAAATAAATCCTACTCGGTATAACACCTACCTTAAATTCCTTAATTGCTAAGTCTCTCCTCTCTATAAAATCACGACTTTCGTTCCTCAAATCTATTTCTTCTGAAAACAAAAACCAGTCCATCTCCTAACAAAATCGAAAATCCCTTTTCCCTCTTTTCATTATATTTCCGTTCATTTTTTTTCCAGTAAAAAATATATTCAAATCCATCCTCATTCAAAACGAATCGAACTCCAAACAAATCAACCAAATTTGTTTCTATTTCCTTCCTTTCGAATTTTCTATTTCCAAATCAGGAAAAGGGGGCGAGCTCGAATGTGTTTCTGATGAGCGATCCAGTGGGGTGCGAGTCGCGCATTGTCAGAGGGGTTCGATTGGATAAGACTTGTAATGTATGGAAGGGGCGATGCGAGGTAGAGGTCGATGGTGGGAAGACCAATACTGGGTGGTGCATGTTTGAGGGACAGACTGCGAACTGGGTAGATGAAAGCATCGCAAGTGTTGGTGTATCGAGTTGGATCCGCTCACTTCCAGGAGGTAGCGGTGCGAATGTGGTGTTGGCACCAACGACCAGAATTGGCAACGACAGTGGTTTTTGGGGTTCAAGGATCTACAACAACTTGTTGAAGGCAATTTAGGATACGAGATCAAATTGTGGTACAGTGATGGTGTTGATTTTGAGTGTGACATGTGAATGAATTTGGGGTTGAGTTTCAGTGTTCTGCACAAGTTTTCGATTGGGGTTACAAGAGGTAAATCCTTATTGGAATTTTATTAGAGTATTTGTTAAAACCGAAGTTAGTATACTATAACAATGTAAACTGAAATTGGTAGTTGTTCAATCAATAAGTGTAGAATAAAAAAAAATTAATTAAATTTTTATGCAAGACCTTGTTAAAGAAAATTCATCAGCTCATATGTAAAATTCTGATTTTTGCTTAGGCGAGGATAAATCGAATGGAATCTTTCTTAAGGTGTTCAGAGCCTCAAAAATCGATGAAAAGAAATTGGAATTTGTACAAGTGGAAAAATAAAAATACACGGTAAGTAAATCTCACTCGATTTATTCATTTTGAATTATTTTTGGTCGTTAAAATAATTGATGGTTGCTTGGTTGCATTAAAATATTATTGTGGCTACATTAAATATATATTAGTTATTTAGGATTGGTGTTTGTGGTTATTATATATATTGGTGATTGGATAGTTCCCGCAGTACCATTAGCGGATGCCCGTAGTATCATTAGCGGATGACCCTATACGCCCCACGCTATCATAGTTGATGACCTTTTATACCGCGATATCCTGCCTCGAAGCAGGATGGGTATTGTTTATGTGACCAACGTCTGTGGATGCAGGAAAACAGGTTAGAGGAATCCAACTGGATTCCTCAAAAATATTATCATTTGTTTGGTTTAATATATGTTATATTATATGATGTGTTAGAAAAACCCATTATTTGATAATTTAGTATTTTGGTTGTTTGAAATATCACTGGGCCTAAATGATAATTTATAAAAATATCGTAAATAGGGTTTTGACATTTAAAAAGGGAAATTCTATTTTTCTAAAATAGAATTTGAATTTCGAATAGACTATAAAGATATTAACTTGTTTTAAATAAATAAAACAAGTATTGAATTTATAAACGATGTTTATAAATTGAATAATACAGGAAATTGAAGTAAATTTATAAATGTTGTTTATAAATAAAATGGAATGATTTTCATTGGATAATCAGGGAGTTGAAATCAATTAATAAATGGTGTTTATAAATGAAGTGTAAAAAAATTATCATTGGATAATTTGAATATTTAAATTAAAAATGTGAGTTTAAAAATAGAAATGGGGAATCGTTTTAAAGAACTAAATGATGAAATTTATTCTGATGTTCAGAATAAATAAATTGAACTAAAATAAATCCGTAAGGATTTAAGATTTAAATTCGATAAATTTGAATTTATTTAAATAGAAGTCAAACTGAATATGGAAATAAATTGGGTGTTATATATTATAAATAGAAATTTCCAAAATAAGATTTTGGTTTTAAATATATTTCGAAATAGACTTATTTTAATATAAATCAAGGAAAAATTTATAAAATGGTGTTTATAAATATAATGAATTAATTATCGAGAGAAAATTTGAATATTTAAATTTAAATATGAATAAAAAAAATAGAATTGAAAATAGAATTTGAATGTAGAAAATTCAAATAGAATTTGAATGTAGAAAATTCAAATAGAATTTGAATATAGAAAATTCAAATAGAATTTAAATATAGAAAATTCAAATAGAATTCGAAAATAGAAAGTTGAAATCATTTCAAAATGGGGAATGACGAAATATATTTCAGAACGCGGATTTTTAAACAGAATAGAAATAAATCCAAAGGATTTATAATTTGTAAAAAGGAATTGGAATTAAATATAGAAGATCGAAGTATAAATAAATATATTACCCAGTAAGGAAAAAACGATAATTATAGATAATCGAAAATGTTATGTTGAATTAGGAAACTGATTTTATGTATATTAAAAATATATCAGAATGGAGTTGAATTTATTATAAATGAAGTTTAAACATTATATATATATATATATATATATAATTAAAACGAACTCACCGCAGCGCGGTAGTTCATAAATTGGCGATTCGAAATTCAATTGAGTATACAGGACTCAATTTAAGTCGGAATTCTTTGAAACAAGAATCGTCAGGACCGTTGGAATAATAGTCTTCTAATGGAAGAGAAAAATCTGGATTTAGTCTTATAGATTTTGAGTTATGTCAAAATCAAATTTTCAGAAAAGCAGCGCCATAACCATTATAAAACCATAACGGTTTATTTAAATAAATTGAAGGATTTTAAGCAAATAAAATCCGAATCTTCATTAGAAAAATTCAGATTTGAGTTGTAAAACATATATGAACTCAAGTGGAGTACTGAAATGATTTTTGAAATAAAAAAAATCAGATGTTGTTAATTGTTGTATAGAATTAAGTAGTTTGAAGAATAATTGGTTAATGGAATTTGAATTGAAATTGGGCTTTGGTTAAGTAAATTGGGTTTGTAAATTTATATTCAAAATCGAATATGAAACTCGAGTTGAAAAATGGAATTCGATTGGTTTATAACCAAATTAGAAATAGTATATGAACGTGATATATTCGAATAAAATTATCAAATAGGCAGAAGAGCTAATTAAAGAATAAATAAGCGAATTGAGTTAAAACGACCAAATTGAGTTGAAATAAAATGTAAATGGACGTATATGTGTTAGACAGGTATGGGATGAAGTGTATGAAGATTATAATTCGATTGCCCAACAAAAAGGTACACGTTTATATTCCATATGTGATTTTATGCACTAAATCATCAAGCCACTTGGCTTTTTGATTTTCTTTTTGAATTAAGAGGGCCTGTGTGGCAGTTTGGGTATTTTCATGATGCTCCCGGTACAAAGGAGGTTATGGCGAAATTTTCCGGAAATTTAAGGAGTTAGAATATTTTTAAGAAAATTGGATAACTAAGAAAATCAATATATCAATATATTGAATTCGATAAGGAAACGAATTTAAAATAGAATATTATAAACAAAAAGGAAATCGATAAT
This sequence comes from Allium sativum, assembly GCA_030737875.1. Lineage (NCBI taxonomy): Eukaryota > Viridiplantae > Streptophyta > Magnoliopsida > Asparagales > Amaryllidaceae > Allium > Allium sativum. Next base: position 667,400,943 of record CM060909.1, on the reverse strand, counting down.
CTGGTAATAAAAAGAGAAACATATATACATTTAAAAATGAATAATTGGTTTGTATGGTGTTGAATTTTCGGGAATAATGGTTTTGTCCGTTTTGAAGTTAAAGATGTTTTCAGTCAAGGTCTTAGAGGTAATTATACCCCAACTTGATTGATTTCATTTTTAACCGATAAATAGCAAGATCCTATCTCGAAGAGAAATGTTTGAATAAGAGTTAGTGAATGCAGTATTTTGGGTTGTTTTAACGATGGTTTACACCACATTCGTCTTAACCCAAATAAGTGGAATTTTGGAAATATAAAAGTAAATATTTCCCGAGTATAGAATTAAATGAGTCGGGGAAGAAATAAATAATTGGAATGTTCTACAATTATAAACAGAAAATATTTTCTAAGTGTAGAAAATAAAAGAAGGCGAGATATGGAAATGTTTTCCAAATAGCGTAAGAGGCCAAGAAGATTATTGAAAATATTGTGTTAAAGAATATTGATAAGGAAATGGAATAGTAATTTAATTAATGAATATTAATTAAAGGCCCAGTGATTTGGTTGATGTTATGGATGGATGTTTATTTTTCTTCGATAGTTAAATAACCGACTATCGAAGTATTTGCCAATATCATTGTCAATATGGAGAGATCGGTTGGATTATTATCCGAGAACCACTCCGTATTGGCAGTAGCGTTGCGAATCAGATTATATGAAGACAATCGAAGATGGAGTAAAGTGCAAGGACTTTTTCTATTAATAGAAATTGTGCCTTCGGTTTCGTTCAGTCCCATAACAAAGTGTATGGACGAATGTCTGACAGAGTATTTCCAATGATCATATATGTTGGTCTGTATAAATATATATGGTGGCGGAGAATTTATTCTCTTAGCATAATATCCAGAATGTATTTGTGCAAATCAATTAGTGATTAACGGATATGACAATGTGGAATTCGAAGTATTTTTTCTATCAAGGAATGATAAGTAATCGTAGCCTCAGGCCTCAACTACCGGGAAATGACTAAAATCGGGCAGGCAACATGGCTATGTGGGTCGCTCCCATTAGGGTATATAATCACCTATCTAGAGAAATTCCTTTTACTTCTTAAATCTATCGATGCTGTCCCTTTTCGGGAAACGGTTGCTGATCCCAACCGTTAGTGATATACATTCGATACACTCAAGCAAAACGAGTGGTCGGTCATGTGTGGGCTGGGTGCAAGAAGTTCTTGTCGAACCCAGTGTATTCCCCTCTAGAGATACACTATCGGAAGGTGGTTCCATACCTTGTCATAGTCGGAATCCAATCTCCAATAAGCGCCTTGCGGTATTTGATTTTATAATATATATGGAGCGTGAGATGCAAGCGTTCCGCTAGATTGTTATTTATTTGATTTAGACACTATTATAATATCACTGGATTTTTATATCAAAGTGGTTTGGGTTATAGTAAGGTAAAAACCGTCCATGTTTATGTGTGGGCTAGTCTTACTATTATCTTTTCTTTCGAAAGGATTTTTAAAGTTAAACAAATGATTGGAGTTTACTCACACTAGTCCCATGACTGACCCAGAGTTTATTTTGTTTGTTTTCCCTAAACTCTTGGGTGCCCAAATTTGTACGGGCTGTCAAGTAGCCGAGATTTTTTTCAGATTCACTTGGAAGAGCTGGAAGCAGGAGGCTTCACCAGTTAGCTATAGACTATCATATATTCCGTTGTGTACCATGTTTGTATCTGGAAACAGGTGTTTATAACTGTTCCAGAAATAACTGTTGTGCTCTGATGATGGTATGTATATAAAGTTACTGATTTTTGTTTCAAAAAGTTATGTTATATAATATATTTTATTCGTTCCGCTGTGAGATTTGTCTTCTTTGTTTTCTTCTATTCTAACATTTATTTCTTTCTATTTCTCATCCTCTAACTTCTTTCTAATAATGATTCGTATTTTTGTGCAATTAGGGCTGGACATGTGGTGTTATTAGTCAACTCAAATAGTACGGATAATGCGGGCCATTACATAAATGATGTATTAACCCTTTTTTGTTTATTTGCATGAAGTAAGTCCTGTATTACTATAAACATATCATGTAAGTAATACAAAATGACTAATACATCATTTATAGTGGGAATAACTGTTGTAAAATATAACGTATCATTTATTTCTAAAAGAAATAATGTCTATACACCAAACAGATATCAGTTGATTTTCAATGAAATAATGTATTTGTGGCATTTAGATATCATTTCCCATTAAAGGAGGATGTCTTTGTTCTATTTATGCATTGTTTTTTTTTCTACATAACTGATGTCAGTTATAATTTTAAACATCATTATTTTTCCTGATATATGATATATGCCCTACCATAAAAATGCAATAACAATACCAGAAACAAAAATGCAATACTAATACCAAAAACAAAAATGCAATATTGGCCACAAACATTAAACATAAAATATTCTTACATTCCATAAAACCATCTACAACAAACATTAAACAAGCACATGTTTTTATTCTACATTACATTCTAGTCAGATTTTCATTAAACAAGATTTACAAATGTTCTTCAACAAAACCGAACGCCTTATTATGCACCTCCTCCAAATGTTCTACACTTTAAGACTTTCTATTCTTCATGCTCCACTACAAAGATGATAAATAGCTTAGTATATACAGTATGGAAAAAGTTCGACATCGCACACAGTATGATAACAATAAGTGAGTATTATAAAATTTAGTATGGCAAGCATCTCTACACTTCTTTTAGCATACACATGCACATAAGACTGAACAACTACAATTGGTAGGGCAGAACGACTGGTGATAATTACAACTAAAATATGTAATTATCGACTGGTGATAAACAACTACGCTTTCATACTATTGGTATATAAAAGTATATAATTTATATGTCTACTAGAATCATCGACGTCGCACATAGTATGGAAAAACCATTCAGATTATAATGATAACAGTATGGCAAAACCATTCAGATTTCAATGATAACGATATGGCAAAACCATTCAGATTTTTGATTTCGATGCCAAACTAAGTGATACATATCACTACAAGTTCGTGGAATATTAATTCAAAACAGAATGTACTTTACTGAAAATGTCATAAGTAATGTTTCGGGAAGGATGTATAAATTGCTCAGTTTAAACTTTAAAAAATGCTACTAATACCCAAACTTAATATCCTAATACCCAGACTTAATACTAACATCATTTCAACTTGATTGCTTATGAAATGATCGAAATTATCCTCCATGCAGTTATTCGATGAAATTTAAGGGAAAGCATCATTTCTTTTTTTTGATAGTAATCAGGTTTTTCAATGTAATACAATTGAAATTGGATTTAAATCATGGATATTAAAGATTTGCTCTTGTATGGTAAATTTTCCAATATGCTAGTCGATGCTTTCTAAGAACTAGAAAGCGTGAATTATGTAATAATACTACAAGCGCACAAATCGTGTTATATTCAGGTTGAACACAGGAAGTAATACTAAATTTTATTATTTATATATTTCGTGGGCGAGTTAGACGAATTTTGGAGGTTGGGTTGAAAAACAATAAAAATTGAAACTACAATAAAACTATTGTTGAATTGAATATAGATCTGAATCTAATCAAATCTGTATTTAATTCAATATGACCTAGTAAAGCAAATAAATAGTAGAAATTAAAATTGCAGAAGTAAAATAACAAACAGAGAACAAAATTAGGATTACCGTTGAATCTAATCAATTGGCCAATCACTAATGAAAAAATAAATGAAAAAGACAAACAGTGCTCTACCAAATCTAATTGTGTAAACAACACTAGTTGCTAAGAAAATAAAAATGCAGGGAAGAGAAAGAAGAAAACTCTTTATTAATTCTAGGATTCCTTTACAATGAGTATACAAAGATATTTATAGGATACATAACTAACCTAAACCTTAATTCAATCTATGCATATATGGGCCTGTTAATTAGCAATTATTCTTCCCCTCTTAATTAGCCATTATTCCTTCACTCTTAATTAGCCACTATTCCTCCCCTCTTAATTGTTGGGCATGTGGCTAATTGAATGGAGATAAGGTTTCAGGAGATTTCTTCACCAAAAATGAATATATCTTAAACTCCAAAAGAACACAATGTGAAGTCTTCATCTGCAGATCTTTATATGTATATACACAACTTTTTGATCTTTATTTTCTGTTTTTATGGCTGCATGTGGCTTAGTTGGCATATCTGTAGAAGTGACAAAATAATACCCATTTAATATTTATTTATATACAAAAGATAAGATATAAGAGCGTAAAATAAACACATTTCTATGTTAATCAAATACCCCCACACTTATCTTTTACTAGTCCTCGGGTAAAATAAAAATGAAAAACTAAACTAGATTGGTCACACTTTCGTATGAAACACGATTGCATTGAACGTATGTTACAAGCCGTTAAACCTCTAGGTGTCCCTAGTAGGATGAGTGGTGTCCCGTAAGGGTGTTCAGCGGATACTACCCATAAAATCCAAATGCAGTGTGCAATGATTTTAATGCAACTATACGAATGCACGGACATATGCAAATGGAACATAAAATGAAAACACGACTTATTTCAAAAAAGTGGTACAATAAATTAAATTAACAATTTCTAGTCAGTTGATTTTATTTTAGATACCTCAACTTGTCACAAATTTTCAAAATAATTCAAGTTTTCAATGTTAAACTCTAGTTTGGCCAGTTGATTTAGTTGATAACACAGTGCAGCCATGAAATAAATTCTTAGTTTACTTGTCACAATTTGTAAAGTGATATTCTAATTTCCTTGTGTATGGCTAGTCAAATCAATAAGGTCAAGAAGTGTCTGGGCATCATTGCTTATTCTCAATCTCTATAAAAATAAAGCTTTATAATTAATTACATACACCTAACCTAAAGACCAAGGTATACCACCCATGCACTGCCTTGCGGACTCACAGAGAGTTAGGAAAGAGCTTGGCTGGTTGTGCAGACCGACGCTGACTTTGTCAACAACATATCGGTAATCCTCAGGTGTCCAACTCATAAAATGAGACCAGGATATACCAACGCTGACTTTGTCAACAACATGTCGGATAGATCAGCTTGGCGGGTTTGCACACCAACGCTAGATTTACAAGCAATGTTGGATACCCTTGGATTACTATTATAATTATTGAAAATATAAGAATAAGAGAGAGTTACACGAATTTAGGTTAACACAACTTAGTTTTAAAGATTCGAAAAAGCCAATATAAGTATTTTTAAGTCCTCTACTCTTTAAACAAAGACTACAGTTTAGAATAAACTTCATGGTCATCACCTAAGAATCTTCCTATGTACCAGTTACACTATTATCCTTTGTAATTCAACTTTTCATTATATTTCTTATTCGATATTAGTTGAGAGAAAAAAAATACTATCAACTGACCAACAATTGTTAACTTATTTTGTTGTATTAATCTAAAATGAGTCCTATTTTAAAAAAAAATGGCATGTTACTACGATCTAAAATGCATGATGGTCCTACATGAAAAGAAAGAAAAAAATTAAAGAAAAATAAAAGGATGTAATGCAGACTCCCCCCACACTAGAACTAAGCAGTGTCCACATTGTAAACACGTTTTCTAAATGTGAAAGATAACACCCAAAGATGGATGATATGCAAAATTATTTGTAGAATGAAATGCAATCTAACTATATGAAAGAATGGATCATATGTACAATGGTATATGTGTTTGCGATGCATGCGATGCAAAGAATTCCACAACTTTCTCCCCCACACCTGGTTCTAGTCCGATGAATCTCATTCCCGCTGTGTCTAGGCATGTTTTCTAATAAGCAAAGGTTTTTGAAAACCATCTCATCTTTATACCTAGATTTATAGTCCACTAGATAAATGTCCAATGTCATCCTAACATGAAGTTTTTCAACCAAGCTAACATTACAAAAATAATTCATGTGTTCAACAAACTTATCAGTGTAATTGTTTAAGAATTTGTGATTTTATATAAACTCAGTTGCAATCATGAAATTTAAATTCTGAGTGTTGTTCAAGACTATGTGATCACAATTCTCAATTTTATTAATTAACAACGTATTTTCGACACTGACAATTTCAAGTTCGTTTGAAACCTCAAAATCAGAATTTACAAACTTGGATTGGTGGCTTGATTCTATTTCCTCCTCACTTGGCAACTCGTACTCATACAGTCCAAAAAATTCATGTTCATTAAAATCTTTCTCCAATTTTGGGTTTTTGAAAAATTCAACATTTTGTTTTGTTCAATTTCTGAAATTTCAAGATTCTCGCAGCCTAAAAGAGAAAGATCAAAATCTAAGCTTAAATATTTTTCCTAGAAAGAGCCGAAGTCTAAATCATTTGTTGAATTTTGAACAACTTCATTTAGTTCGTTATTCTCAATTTCCAAAGTTGTTAATTGAAAATCTTCACTGTCAGTAAAAATTGGACTATTTTCTGATTCAATTCCCATTTGATTTTGTTGCTCGCATTGTTCTGCAAAAGATGTCATTAAACAAAGAAGTTCATCCATCTTTTTATCTGGCCTTTCTTCCCTCTCTATAAGAAAGTTAAGATGATATTCTTCAAAAATTTTGACTTGAGAGATCTCGTTTTGGATTTTTTGATTCTCAAAATTACAGTCCACATCAATTTCACGATCAATATTATTTCCAATTTGGTGGTTGTTTGAATTTTCAGAAAAATGACATTGATATTGGAAATCATTTTGATTATAAAAATTATGTTCGTAACCAAAACTGTTGAAATTCAAGGGAAAATTGCAATTTTGGTTATTTTCAAGATGTTCATATAGGCTATAATTTTGAGAATTTTGGTTTACAACCCCATATTGATGTTGATCAAAGCTATATTGAGATTCAAAGCTATTTTGATGTGGATGTGGCCTATAATCGATGATATTGAAATTTTAATTAAAATCGCAATTTCGATCATTTCTATGATTTTGAAAATGTTAGTCAACTGGAAAATTTTGAAAATTGTTGGCATTGGGATCATGAAATTTTGGAAAATTTTGCCTTATGAGTTATAATTCATACTCATACTCTTCTAGGGAACATCTTCTCAGGTTGTACCACACAATTCTCTCAGGGATTTTTTTGAATCAAACATTTTAATGAAGCCACGACAAGACAGAAAATATTCTCACTTCAAAATAATATAAAATATTAAGTTGTGCTCTATTAATTAACTAACTCAATTAGAAGGTGAAGAGGGTCTTATGGTCGTTCATGTATTGTATAAATACTAAGGGATACGACCAATGTTTTATAGGTAGTATGCAACATCTTTTGCTAATAGTTCAATAAATTGAACTACTATATATCCATGATCAAATTATACGTGGCAATCAACTTCGCAAAGAACCACTTTTCAATTATATTATTTTGCAACGTCTATTTTTATTGTTGAAAACAATGAGAATGAAGATTTCAGCTATGGAAATATCAGTCAACCACAAAAATCAGACAATAATAACTTCAAAAATTTAAAATATTGTACAAGAAAGCTGCTGCCCCTGAGAAGATTTTTACAAGCAATTTTTGTATTTTTTAGCAGCTGCAGCACCTGTAGAGTTAGAAAATTTTACGGTGGTATGGAAGTCTGTGCAGAACAATTGAAGTAATGATCATGTTTCAAACTCAACTGTTTTGCTGCTTGTTTTCTGAATCTTTAGACGTTGGTTGAATGTTTTTTTTTTCTTTGCATTTACCCTTGTTTCTTTTTCTTTGAGCCTAGGAAAAAAACAAAAAAATAAAAAATAAAAACAAAGACCAATTCAACTTTAAATTCAACCAACCAGGGATGGTGCACTCAAACAGATGACCAACCTATACTGAAAACAGTCAAAACAAGGAAGAAATCCTCAAAGCTTCACAATTATGAAATAACAGGAAATACAAATATAAAACAAATCTTCGAATTGATCTCCTCTGGTCTATGTAATTTCTCACCCAACCCTTTCACAATCAACCCAAAAAAAGGTGATGCACCCTCCTACGAAATCCCAACTGAACCCAAATAATAAATGACGCACTCTCTCCAGAAATTAAACTCGAATCCCAAAAGCAAAACATAAAAAGAACAAAATCTTTTCTGGAAACCAACTTAGTTCGGATCCTAGGTCACGAGTTCTTTGATTGTCGATAGCTGTTGAGGCTAGGGTTTCGAAAAAGATTGCTATTCAGTTGTGAGGCGAGGGCTTTTAATTTGGGATTGTGAATATGGTTTAGGGAGAACTGGGATTTGTGGTGCGAATTTGATTTTTGGAAACGGCGTTTGAGAAGCTGCTTGATGGTCTATCGATTTTGTTGGATTCGGTGATGACGTTCAATGGCTATGGGGTTTGTGGTAGGAGCAGTGAGCTGATGCGGGTAATGCATGATGATGGTTTTGAGGCTTTTTTTACGAGGTGTTCAAGAAGTATACGAGGTGCTTGATGGGGGAACGTGGATGATACTTTTGTGAATTTTAGTCAGGAAGAAGGTGCAATCAGTTTTGGTAAGGGGAGGGGGATGAGTTAAAGAGGATGATATTGGGATGTACAGGTGATATTGTGAGTTGCGTGAAACTGGTGATTGTGGATCGACAATTTTGGTAATTGTATGGTATGAGGAAGTAATGAAGAAGGATTTGATGAACTTGAATTGTGTTGAAAGAGATGTGGTGAAGGAGAAGGATAGACAGGGCGGATGGACTGTGTGTACGAACGTGTGGTATTGAAGAGGGTTTGTGGTATTGGTGTACAGATGGCTTGTGTGAAAGCAGTTGTGTGAAAACTAATCAAATTGGAGTAAGGTAGGAAGGTGAAGGTTGAGGTTATTGTCGGTGAACTGGGTGATGCATTGTTGGTAGAGAAGAAAAATTGGGAAAAGAAAAAAATAACAAAAGAAAAATGTTTTTTTTTTTAAATTTGAAATGTGTGAAAGGAAGAAAGAAAAGCAATGTACAGAAAAAGAAAAGGGCTTGTAAACAAAGAATTAAACAGAAAAAAGGAAAGAAGTTTTAAGATGGGAAGAAATAAATGGACAAAGAAGGGAAATTGGAAAGCAAAAAGAAATGAAGAAAAATTGGCAAGTTTTTTTCTTTTGTTTTGTGAAGGATAGAGTGGGAAAGAAATAAGTGAAAAAAAAGGAAAGAGAGATTGTAGGAGATGAGAGAATTATAATTGGAAAGAATTCAATAAAACAAAATGCAATTTTTTTAAAAGAAAATTTTTACAAGAAGAAATGGAAAGAAATGAATGAGAAAAAAGGAAAGGAAATTGAAAAGAGGAAAGAAATAAGAAAAAAATGGCAAGCTCTTTTTTTCTCTTGTTTAGAAGATTATGGCATCAATGACAAATACCAAATTAAACCAATCAAGATTATATATATACACACACACACACAAGAACACTAAAGGAAAAAAAAAAACTAATACAAATCGGAAATTAAATAAATAAAAAATTTAATTGTTACCACCCCGGCAACGGCGCCAAAAACTTGATCAATGCTTTCTAAGAACTAGAAAAGTGTGAATTATGTAATAATATTTCAAGCACACAGATCGTGTAATTTGCAGGTCAAACAAAGGGAGGAATATTAAATTTTATTATTTATATATTTCATGGGCAAATTAGACGAATTTTGGAGGTTGGGTTGAAAACAATAAAAACCGAAACTGCAATTAAACTATTATTGAATTGAATACAGATCTGAATCTAATAAAATCTGTATTTAATTCAATATGACCTAGCAAAGCAAATAAACAGTTGAAATTAAAATTGCAGAAGTAAAATAACAAACATAGACTGAAATTAGGATTACCGTTGTGTAGACAACACTAATTTCTAAGAAAGTAAAAATGCAGAGAAGAGAAAGAAGAAAACCCTTTATTAGTTCCAAGATTCCTTTACATTGAGAATACAAGGGTATTCATAGGATACATAGCCAACCTAAACCCTAATTCAATCAATGCATATATGGGCCTATTAATTAGCAATTATTCCTCTCCTCTTTATTAGCCATTATTCCTCCCCTCTTAATTAGCCATTATTCCGCCCCTCTTAATTGTTTGGCATGTGACTAATTGAAGGGAGACAAGATTTCAAGAGATTTCTTCTACCAAAAATGAACATATCTTAAACTCCAAAAGAAACACAATGCAAAGTCTTCATCTGTAGATCTTCATATGTATATACACAACATTTTGATCTTTATTTTCTGTTTTTATGGCTGCATGTGGTTTAGTTGGCATATCTGTAAAAGTGACAAAGTAATACCCAAGTAATATTTATTTATATACAAAAGATAAGATATAACAACATAAAATAAACACAATTATATGTTAACCATATACGCAAATTATTGCTTATCGGTTAAGCATGTAAAAGAGTCCATTTTTCTTTTTATGTAATAACCCGGAAATCTGAGCCAATTTAAAATTTTTGTTTTGACAATTTTAGTGAATTTTGATTAATTAAAATAGATTATTTTAAATAATAACGACGAAAAATTTAGTTTGAATGGAATTAAAACGTATATATTTATATAGCTCGACGTTAGAATATAAATATTTTATTTTAATTATAAAAGGAATTGAAAATGGCGCGGTAGTTCGATAATTCGATTTCAAAGTTCAAATGAATGTACCGGTGCAAAATAAACCGGATTTTAGCGAAACCAAAAATATTAGAATCTATTTGAGAATATCTTTCCAATGAATCCGAAAAATTGAAATTTCATAGCAGGAATCAGAAGTTACGTCCAGTTGAGAATTCAGAATAGTCGCTATGGAATTCTGGCCCTTAAAAATGGAAATTTTGCAAACGACCTCGGTTTTCGACGAAACCACTTTTTTTGGATCCGTGATGTCAAGTTATTGCTAGATTCCAAAATTCATAATTTTTCAGATCATGGAAAAGAAAAACGCGTTTGACCAGTTTCAGTTAATTTTAATCGACTGGAAATTGGCCATTTTTCAAACGATCTCATAATTTGGCGAAACTAGTTTTGTTAGGACCGTATCGTCAATACGAAGCTAGAAAATATTTTTCTGGAATTTTTCGAGTTAGTATGTGACCCCAGTAAATTGAAATGCGCGTTCAAATTCAATATATAGAGTTATATGTTGATTTTGGCGGAAACTGATCGAAACGATCAAATCAGCTTGCGATACATATCCCATTGTGTTCGGAATGGGGGTAATTAGCTATAGACAATAGGCGGTGGGTCTCGTTTCGAGGTCGAAAAAAAAAGTTTCTTTTTATATCCTCTCCTAAGCCCTTTATATCCTCTCCTAAGCCCCCCATCGTTCATTCAACAGAAAAAAAAGGGGAGAGTCGCGATCGAAGACCGCTGAGCCCGCCGCCGCCGTACAGGCGATCCCCCCTCCCCTCCGGCGACTGCACTCCACCACGCCACCTCCACATCGCCATCGCCCTATAGCCTTCCCGTCCTCTTTCGTCCTCTCTTTTCTATCACCAAACCATTAAACCCCAAACCCACTGATGCGCAACACCTCCCCCAGCCATATTCCGCCCCTCCGATCAACCCTAGCGCCCTCCTCCGCATCTTTCTCCCCCGTTCTTTTCTGTATCGAGCCCAAGCCCCCTCTCGTACTCATGAAAAGCAAAGGTGATTTATTTTTATTTTATATTTATTTCAGAATAAAATATGTGCTTTTATATAGATAACTTCCTGTAAGGAAGATGAGTTTGTTTATAAAGAAAAATTTAGTTTTTATAAAGCCAAGATAAAATTTTTATTTGTTGAAAGATTAGATTTTTATCGCATAAAAGATTTATTTTTAAATGAAAGTTAGAGAAGGAAAAATATAATTTTTATATTTTATAGAGAATAAAAATATGATTTTTATATAGTAGAGATAATAAAAATACGATTTTTATAAGACAGAGAATATAAAAATACAATTTTTATATATGTTGTAGCGAAATAGAATTCGATTTTTATATATATTGAATAGTGAAGTAAAAATTCGATTTTTATATATTGAATAGCGAAGTGAAAATTCGATTTTTATATATTGAATAGCGAAGTAAAAATTCGATTTTTATATATTGAATAGCGAAGTAAAAATTTGATTTTTATATATTGAATAGCGAAGTAAAAATTCGATTTTGTTACATTGAATAGCGAAGTAAAAATATGATTTTTATATAGTGGAGATTATAAAAGAATGGCTTTTATATTATATAACTAATAAAAAATTCGATCTTTATATTAGAAGTAGATATATAAAAATATAATTTTTATATAGTGATAAGGATAAAAATAGAATTTTTATCTATATGGTAGCCGTATAAAAATGTGATTTTTATATATGTAGTGAATACGGGCAAAGAAAGTGACAAAAGGCGAGAACGATGAAGATTTCCTACATATGAAGAGTTGTGGCGTTTGGTTTAGCTAGTCGGTGATAACTTCTCACCTTTAATTTAATTTTCTAGTTAAAATATATACTAGGATGCTGACGGTGTTTAGTAGCACCTGACACCCGTCATCCACAGACCATGGACGGCTTGTATGCTTGTTTGTTTGATTTTAATGTGTAGTTGATTGTGTAATGTGTTGTGAAACGAAATAAAATATTTATATAGTTAAAAATATTTTATAGTTAAAAATAGAATTTTTAACGTATATATGAAAAGAAATAAATTAATATAAACAAATCGAACGATTCGTTTATATACACACATTAGACTGGTATTGATTGGGACGATAAATTTTACACATCGCCCAACTGCACAAATAAAATCTATGTTTGATTATTTGAAAACCCCACACGGGTATTGGGATGATATATGACATACACTAGTCCCAATAATTAGCTGTATGTCGATCGATTGATTGACAGGCTGTTATAAGCGTTAAATATTTATATTTGCTACTTATACAGTGTAGAACGCACTCTGAATGATGGTTGATTATTTATCGCTGTTATTTTATACATGTGTTGTAGAAAATCCATATAATTAACATTATATGGTAATTGATTGGGCCTCATTCTAGTTTTGAAATAGAAATATTTGAATAGAAATATTTGAATAGAAATATTTGAAAAAGAAATATTTGAAATAGAAATATTTGAAATAGAATATTTGAAAATAGAAATATATGAAGCAGTGTTGATTAGATTGACGCCATTTTGACACGATTGATATTTATATCGATTTTATTCATTTTTCAATGTATATTGAAAGTGATTTTGAAATTCGAATTAAATTGAAAAGAATTGAAATTCGAATTAAACTGAAAAGAATTGAAATTCGAGTTAAATTGAAAAGAATTGAAATTTGAATTAAACTGAATAGAATTGAATTTCGAATTAGATTGAAATAGAATTAAAATTATTTTGAATTGAATTTAAAACGCATTGAAATTTAACTAAAATTGATTTGAATTGAAATCGATTTGAAATGAAATTAAAACGAATTTATATTGAAAATTTCAATTTTGATTTGAATTTGAAAATGAAGTTGAAATCGTTTTGAAAACGAATTTTAAACGATTTGTAAAATTTGTTTTGAAAGGAAATCGACGAAGTATATATTATATATATTATATATAATATAATGGCCTGAATAGAACGCGCCGCGCCGCGGCAGTTCGCGAATTTCGACAATTGACTTCGAACGGATATTACGGGAGATCCGACCGTCGGATTCTCCTAAAACCGGAACCGTTGGGTTCGTATCGAAAAGAGATTTCTAACGAATATTAGAAATTTGAAATCTAATGGTTGGATTTGGAACTATGTCCAAATCAAATTTGGAAAAGGTCGCTGTAAGTGCAGTTCGATGGCCGTTGATGGAAATCGACTGTACGGGCCTTGATAAAATTATTAAAAATAGTAATAATTTGTGTAAGATCATAAGAAATGATTTGCGAAGAATTAGGATGAAAAACTCCATATTTGAAAAGAAAAAAATAGATTTTTATCTAAATGAACTAGTTTTGAACTAGAATTGTAATTCTATTTGATTTTTAAATAAATAAATTGGATTTGAAATGGTTTTGAAAATAACCTGAATTTCCAATAATTGAATTGGAATGGATTTGAATCGAAATTGTCTATGGAATATTTCGATGTTGGATTTCGGGATTATACAGATATTGTTATGGAAATTTGAAAAATATATTTATATTGTTATTTCCAATACGATGTTTGTTGGTCGTAGAATTTGATACTGAATATAAGCCGATATATTTTCTATTCAGAGCCTTGTATTTAATATCAAATGGGATTTGGGTTTGTCATGAATGGTGTCTTCATTAACACTGTTCTTGAACCCAGTTGAGAAAAAGATTAAATCATTTTATTTAGATTTAATAAAGTGTACCAATTAAACGGAATTTAATTGGAATTGAATTTGAAATGATTTTTGGGTTTATCGTGAACGGTGTTTTAAATAACACTTGTTCTTTAACTTGATAATTAATGGAATGTGATTTTGGGTTGTCGTGGACGGTATCTTCAATAATACTGTTCTTAGACCCAACTGAGTTAAGAAAATCAGAAACTAACTGGAGATTAGTTAAGTTGAATGGTTTCTTGGGTATTGATCTGATGTTGGTTTGGTCCTTCGGGGTTAATATTTAGGGAATTGCTCACTTGCTATTTTACGGTTAGGGACTGATTCAAATGTGATGTGATTTTGGGTTTATCGTGAACCGTGTTTTAAATAACATTGATTCTTTAACCCAGTTAAAGATTAAAACTAAGTGGAGTTTTAATGAATCTTTAATTAGATTGAAAAGATCGAGAATGGAGTATCACCAGTTTTGCTCTAGGCGATAGTTAAATCTTTAATTAGATTTGAACGTGAAATGGTAATTGAATTTACCTATAATACCGTGGTGTTAGATATGAAGTATTACCAGTTTTACTTCATGGGATGAATAGGTTGGGATTCGGAAATAGAATAAATGATTACTTCGGTGTGGTTCGCTAATCCCGACTAGTTTGAAGTGATATTCAAAAGAAGATTAAAGAATAAATTTAAAAGAATTTATCTTTGATAAAATTAATAGGAACCTTTCCCTAAGAATGTGAAATTTATAAACTAACTGTAGGTTAGCTAAGCAGAATGGTTTCCTGGGTATTGATCTGATGTTTATTTTGGCCTTCGGGGTTAATATTTGGGGAATTATTCTCTTGATTAATTTACGGTTAGTGACTGATGAATTGGAATGAGGCATATGTTGTGTTTTTGTAACACTTGTTTATTATATATGCGAGTTATTCGGAAAGACCGGGTTTATCCCATTCTGAATAACTGATACGACGATAACTCGAAGATGAAGACGGTGGTCGAAGACCGGAGGTCTTCACGTCGTTTGGGTGATTACTGATGATCTTGATTGGGCCGTACACCCAAGAGGAGGGAATCCGTTAGTGGTCGTCCAGACGTACTTGGAGATCGATGGATAAGCGAGGTACAAGGTGCCTCTGGTTTCGTTCAGACCCAGAGCGGACTTGAAAATGGACTGTGTGTCTGATATTGGATTTTATTCTGCGTGGTTGATTTCTTTTAAATATATATCTTTTTGGCGGCGGAGAATTTATTCTCTTGCTTGACGCCATTCTCTGAGACGTACGAGCTCAGGGGTTATATATTGATGGATATCAAAAGCATGGAGTGAATTTCCTGTGTGGCATGCCTAAGTGGCAAATGATCAAGGTTTCTGTTGAAAAGCAAAGTCTTGTGGTTGATGATCAAAACACAGCCCGTGTGGCATAGCTTTGTGTAACATTGATTCATGAGCCTCACACCCTGGTTGTGAACCAAAAACGGGAGAGGACCTCAGGGAGGACATGCGTTTCTTTCTAGTTAGAAGCAGCGTCAGTGGTTTTACACGCCCTGACGAGTTTGACTTATGTGGTTGTTGCTGTTGCGAGGCGCCTCGGATATATTGGTGACTATGTGAAGCCGATGGAGTCATTCGTTGGCTCATTTACGCCCTAAAGGGCAGGGAAACGCAGTGTTCAGGCATTTTAATCCACATCGGTAGTCCGACCTTGACGATCCAAGGGCCCACCTGAGTCTGGGTACTGAGGGGCCGGCTAGAGCGTCTCGAATCGGTAGAGGACTATCTTTTGCCTCGGTTCACAGAAGGAAATCCAATTTCCAATACGTGACATTTGCGGTTTTGATTGTAGAGCCTAATATGGCGACATGATATATGGTACCCATGCCGTCTATGATTGATATTTATGATTGTATATAAAATCAGAAACTAACTGGAAACGAGCTAAGATGGGTGGTTTCCTAGGTATTGGTCTGATGTTGGTCTCGGTCTTCGGGGTTAATACTTAGGGAATCATTCTCTTACTA
The DNA here is from genome assembly GCA_030737875.1 of Allium sativum. NCBI lineage: Eukaryota > Viridiplantae > Streptophyta > Magnoliopsida > Asparagales > Amaryllidaceae > Allium > Allium sativum. The sequence continues at coordinate 667,384,563 of CM060909.1, read as the reverse complement.
ATTTACGGTTGGAGTCTGATTAATAATAAAAGATGAAATTTAGCGTATCAAGCATTATTTAGCTATTATAAGGTAAAACCCTATCCTCCGGCTTGCGTTGCATTGTGTGATGGGACCTGGGTCTTATAATAGCTTCATTGTTCTTTATTTAGCATTGCGCTGTTGTTTTATGCACTGGTATCCTTGGGAGGAAACCCGTTCCATGTTATACGGCGTGGTCCCTTGATTTATCTAACTTTAAAATAAAGATTAATAACTGTTTTAGTTCTCACACCAGTCACATGACTGACCTGAGTTTATTGTTTTAACCTAAACTCTGGGTGCCCTTATTTTGACACGGGCAACTAGTAGTTTTGGTTTTGCATATTTATATTTACAGGATCCTGATTTACAGCTGGAACGATATCCGTAAAGCTTTGTATCTGTATATCTCCTTCTAGTTGTGTATTGTATTATTTTCCGCTGCTATGTAATGTATTGTAATCTCTGATATTTTATAATGTTTATTATTTGTTTATACTCTGTATATTCCTGTATTCTGATGAATTGTTCTAATATACAATGAAATGTTCTTCTGTCTGCGTTCTTTTGTGGCTTGTTCTCAATTCTATCCAGGCTTTCCTTACCGGGGAAGTTCAGGTCGTTTCAATTTATGGTAATAATTTGTGTATTTGAAATTGATTTTGATATTAGAGCGACTTCATCTTAATTAAGAACTTATATTTCCCTCTGGTAACTTATACCATCTTTATTTTGATTCGAGAACAATATAATTTAATTGTAGATTCAAGCAAACATTTTTTATATTCCTTGTTTTAGAATGAATTGAATATTTGTTTTAGTTGCCCTTATTCAAGAATAAAAGTGCAATGTGATAGACAATTTGAAATGACATTTAAATCGAAAGATTTTATTATTATTATTATTATTTATAGAATTGATTCGGATGTTTGAGTCGCTATGTCACTGAACATAATGACATTCTGATTGAGTTTTTAATCAGAACTTGAGAATCATATTGAAATTGTGAAGGGTAAACATGTACCTGGACATCCCAAGAGTTTAATAGTTAGAAGATTAGATACGAACCATTGTCGATGTCATTTCGACTTGATTCACTAAAATACTAACATCCAACACAAAACTTATAGGAAACTTAAAGTTAAATAAAATCCCGTAGTGATTTTTTGGTTGTGGGACTAATATTCTTTCAACACTATCCAGACAGTCCTAAGGACAGTAAAATCAAAACAGTGTATTTTTGCACTTGATTATACTAGTATGAAGCAAGCAAGCATGAAATAAACGTATATTTGTCAAAGTTGCATGTCAAATATCTAATGCTCGCAGTATTCAAACACATGCTTCTTCCACACAAAATAAGTTATTATGAACATACAGAGCAAAAACGCGTGTTGTGCTCAAAACATGAACAACAAACACTAACCGCATGCAAAGAAAATCCTGATTCAATATATTTTTACCTTTTTAAGCAAAGTAAATTCCTTATCCTCAATGATTTCTTTCATGTAGTGCATCACCATGTAACCGCATTCATGGCCACTAGGCTGTTTTGGACATCCCTATTCCAATAAAATAATGACATATATCAGCTGCCAAATTAATTAAACATTAATTTAAGTATGCCATAGTTCGAAATGGAAAAATACTTACAGTGAGATTCTTTACTTTAGGCATTTTATTGTCCTTGCCTGTTTGGGAATTGAAACTGTTAACTGCCCAGCAAATTATATAGATATAATTCATCATGTCAAACAATAAAAGAATCGATGACACTAAAAAAATCAGTTAGGAAAAAATTACTTCGTTAATGCTTTTTTAAAAGTTGAAAAACGGTCCAAATAAGACAATGGATTGAGAATATAAATATCACCATCTCATACTGTACTCAAAATCCAGTGCATGTTGTTATCATAAAAAATATTCCAAAGTCACAATAATACATATTCACACCAGTGTTTATATGCCAAAATATATATACATGTAGGTTTCATCAAACACTTACCTACTATTATGCGGTATGAAATATATGCGATCACTGTGGTCTCTCAGCCTTTTCACAACGTAAGATTCAGAATCTCCATCGAGTTGAATTGTCTGTCCCGGATGAAAAGAAACCAAATGTGTCCAAATCATTTTCCTTGTGTATCTTAGTAAATAAGAATCTAGGTAAATAAAATATAAACATTTAAGCTGGAACATGCAAAATTGGAATAAATAAATACTAACAGCATATAAGCTGATATAATAGCTTGCCCGATCATTTCAAACTGCAACAATGCTAACACGTTATCATGCAACAACAAAAATTGTCTTTTCTTCCCCAAATACCTGTACATCGCATGGAATTGGGATCGAGGCCCCACCATATTTCATCAAGGTCATTGCATGTTTATATATCAACCTCCACCTCTTTGGCACACTCTTAGGTGGCTCTGTTTGAGAATACAAGTTGTGGAATCTCTATAACGACTCACTTGTTTTTGGTGGCGGCAACTCTTTTTGCTTAATCTATAGAAAAATAATCAACCATCATACATACAAACATAACACACATTTCTATTTCCACATTCCATGCACATAAAATAAACACATATTATTTAGGTAAGCACATAGCATAGGTTGTGGGAAACTGATCAGTTCCACATGCCAGGCTACGACAAAGCCAACAGCTTGATGTACAACCTCCATTTCACCAGGCACCGGCACAGGAAGCAACGCATCTGGGCTGGTAGATCCATCCACTTAAATACGAAGACAACCAGGCGGCTTATCCCTTCCATGTACTTTATTACTTGATCCATCTTCAACAGGGAAAACAACACCAAATGCAACCTTAGGGTCTATACTGCCAACCGATAACTCACATTTTCGCATAAGCTACGAATTATGAATAAAAGTTCAAAATAAATTGTCTCCCCATCTTTTTCTCATGGTAAATGTGTTATATAAATTTTTATTAATATAAATCTAATCATATAAATCATAAGATGAAAATAATATAAATCTAATTATTACCTTTATTTCTGGAACTAGCGGATTAACAATAACTACACAGTCATCAACATCACCATCCAACACCAATCCTTTTGTAGTTTTTGGTATCTTTTCATCTTGATCTCATGGTGGTTGGAAACTTGCTTTGCTGGGCAAATTCGGCGACTGAAGATTGGCACCAGTATATATCATCGCCTTCAGTTTTTCGATTTCCACCATCATCTCTTGCTTTGCCGACATCAGATCCTTCTTTGCTTTCTCTAGCTCCGTTGACCTTTGCCGATCATGCGCCATCAGCTCAAACTTGGTGATTTTAAGCTTTCTCTCTTGGCAAATTTAAGTATATCTTGGGAGCAACAAAGCTTCCAACTGCCCGGACCCTACCTGAATGCTCAGGAGTTTCCAGTGCAATAGTTAAAACATCAGTACTTCCACTCAGGATAAACTCCCCCTTCTGTTTTTTTTTCCAGGCAAGGCATCCTATACACACACAAAAATAAACAAAAACCATGTTTCAGGATGATTTTGAAAAAAAAAATTCATAGGAGGCTTACAATTTTTTCATTCATCTTAGCCAATTTTTCGTTTACTTCCATGTTATTCTTTAGCTTTCGAACCTTCTACCAGAAAACTGCTCGATCAACTTCTTCACCAACCTCTAGCTTCCCCAACTTTATCTATTTAAGAGGAAGCAATATTTCAAATCCTCGAGAAAATGATGAAAATTACAATTTACTAGTTAGTTGTGTTCTTACTACCTCTTCCTTCAAACCAATGTACCCTTTTCTTGACAAGCAATGATGATATTTCCTCTTACCAACGCAGTACTTAGTTTCTCATGAATTGGCTACAACTAAAAATATAAATATGAACGTTTTGTTTTTATTTTTATTTTTATTTTTTGAAAATTATTAATTAGTAATCTGTAACTTAACCTTTTTGTACTTTTTATTACCTTGAAATTGTGATCTACTTATTAAAATTCATATTTGTGACATACTTATGTATGTCATGGAATTTATAAAAATAGAACTAACAAATTAATATAAGCGTATATATCTTCCAACTAGAAGAAGTCCTCTGTGCAACAATTTTTTTCCAACTCGACTTACCAACAAACGCATATTGCTTCGGTGGCCTAGAAAGCTTCTTCTTTTGTCCAACAAATGGTAGCACAAATTTACGAGTCAAATTTGTCTTGAACTATCTCCATTTACAGCCTGCAGATTTTTACACAAAATTCTCAACGCGGGATATATTTTGAATGTAACGTGCACAACATTTAGATACACATCTTATATTTGTGTGTGTGTGTGTATATATATATACCATAAGCTCAATATTTTCTAACTCATCACAAATTTAAAGAAATACAAACTACCTAAACATCGAGCCATATTTTTTCTTTCAAATCACTATCTACTTTTGGCTAGCTTATAATGTCTATGGGGACCATTATTCTAGCTAACATGCATATGTAGGACTGCAATATCTTCCGAGTATCCCCTTCGGAACTCCAAGTGCATTACAAGTTACTTTTAACTTCTTTCCCTGAGATTTTCTCACCACCACTTTGTGCATGGCACATACACTTCGTGCACTACCAGATTTCCTTTGTGTAGATTCAGTAGTACTACTCATTGGTTGCGCCGAGTTTGATGATGTAGGTTCCAACGCTTGCCCGGAGTTTGATAATGCCTTTTCACTCATCCTTGTTCAATCTACAAAGTTATAGAGCATAATGAAGCAAATTAATTAAACAATGGCATGATGAAACAAATTAATTAGACTACGAGACAATGGCATGATGAATCATATATAAACAAGAAACTAGATATAAATTATTTAAGGCAAATTGCCATACCAAAGGACTAAGAGAACAACAATATAGAAGAAAATAGCAAATTAACTGGAAGTAGATTCTAACTAACACATAAGACCTAACGTAGACTACACTACGATATTCGCGTTTTCACCCAAATCCCCTTAACATTCTGTCTTTGATTACTAGCACTAGCTTCAACGTCATCCACGAAATCACATAAAGGGATTTTAAAGCAGAATGTTGGGTTTTGTAAGGTGGTGTCTCCTATAACATCTTTGTAGTACACCTAACGATAGTCTCGAGTCACAGGCTAAAACATAGCAGACCATGTAGCATAAACTGGATATTCGACATAAAAACGTATTGGACATGGTCAGTAGAAACATATTTTTCCTTCTCGTGGCCTTGTCGACTAAAGTCCACAAATGTAAATCCAAGCTTATCAACCTTGATACCTCTATCATTTGCTGCCCATTTACACAAAAACAATGGGGATTTGAATGCATACTAATCCAACTCCCATATTTCTTTGATTATCCCATAAAATGTCATATCACCTTCCACGGGATTTCAATCTTTAGCACTAACGAATTGGATGGTCTTAGCAACTAATGACACCCCACTGTTTTGGATAACCCTTACATCATCTTGGTTCTTTGTGTAGTATCGGACCCCATCAACAAGATACCCTTTGTAGATTAAAACAGAAAATGTTGGTTTGCCTGCCAACCAACATATCATTTCAGAAACAACTTTGTCCCCATTTTCCATTATTTCTGTACTGACCTGCAAATATAATTGCCAACACAATGTAAATACACTTCAAATCATCATATATATTAACAACCACAACTAAGAATACACAATAATGCAATAATGAATTTTCTTTTAAGCAACATGACTTCTATTTAGCTTTTATTTAATATGATTTTTCGTATTTTTACATTATCTAATGTAAACTAACATTTCTTTTGAACCAATCAGCAAATAGCCCATTATGTTCTCCCACCAACCACTGAACACTCTTTCTACTTCCTCGATAAATCCTTTCCAGATACTCCTTATGCATCCTGAATATAATTACATAATATAAGAATTAATGCACATATATATACAAAAAAATGATAATTCTTAAAAAATTAAATACTTATACAACTACAGAATAATTACAGAATATATGGCTCAACTTCATTGTTGTTAAGAAGCACATGTAGATGCGCCTCATCTCATTCTTTTTCTTCCACCAACTTTATTATTGCAGTAGGTAATGGACCAGAAAGTTTGTCTTCATCCTTCCGAAGGCCAACAGTTGTACAACCGTGTTTAAGAAAATCCGTGCAAAATTCAATTGATTCTTCTTCGAGACAAATTTCAGCTATACAACCTTCTAGAGAAAATCGATTTTGTAACATCCATCTATAGAACATCGGTCCATATAAACGAAATTCTCTAACCAAATGGACTGTGAGATGTAACATTACAATGAAAAAAGAGGGAGGAAATATTTTTTTCCAACTCGCACAAGGTTAGTATCACATCTAATTGCAACTTGTTCAGTTTAGACACATCTACGACTTTGTTCCACAGGGAATTGAAGAAGAAGTACAGTCTAATTATACTAACCCTAACATTCTTCGGAAGTATAGAACGTACTGAAATTGGTAGTAACTATTGAAGGAGGGTATGACAATTGTGGGACTTCAACCCATACAACTTTAAATCAGGTAATGATATACAATTTTTAATATTTGATGCATGTCCATAGGGAAGTATCACATTTGACAATAACGATAACATTACTTTATTTCCTTGGACAAAGTATAAGGGGCTGGGGGTAAGTACGTTTTCTTTTCTCCAATTACAGGAGCTAAATCATCCCTTATACCCATTTGAACCATACCAAGACGAGAGGCGACACTATCTTTAGTATTAAATTTCAAACTTAATTGTGTCCTTATCAAATTATCACACGAATTTTTCTCGATGTGCTTAACATCAAGACAGTGATGAATATGGTGAAACTTCCAATATTCTAACTTAAAAAATTTGATTTCTTCTTCCATACAAATTCTACCTTATTTGACTTCTTCATCAAAAATTTCAAGTGTTCTTGCCGCCTTAACACTTGTTCTCTAGAAAAGGGTGTTGGTGCGCATCCGAACTCTTGTTCTCCATTAAAGGCTGCCCTTTGCCTCTTATACGGATGATTTTGTTCCAAATACCGACTATGACCTTGGTAACAAATTTTCCTACTGCGACTTAAATACTTAACTATAGTATCGTCACCACATATTGGACAACACTTATAATCCTTATTGATGCAACTGGACAAATTTCCGTAGGGAGGGAAATCATTTATGGTCCACATTAAAGCCGCTCTTAAAGTGAAATATTTCTTATTAAATGCGTCATATACATTTGGTTCACCTTCCTTCCACAACTTCTTCAAATCATCAATCATTGGTTGAAGATATATGTCAATATTATTACTTGGTTCATGCGGCATGGAAACTATTTCCGTTAGCATCATAAACTTCCTCTTCGTACGCAACCATGGCAGTAAATTATAAATTACTAACACGACCGACTAACAACTGTACCTATTACTTAGGCCATTAGTATGTGGGTTTATACCATCTTCCGCCAATGCTAAGCATAAGTTTCTTGGTTCACCACCAAACTCAGGCCACATGTGATCAATATTTCTCCAAGAACGAGAATCTGCTGGATGACACATGTGGCTATCTTCAATTCGTTTGTTCGCATGCCAGGTCATAAGTTTAGCGGTGCATGCAGACTTAAACAATCGTTTAAATCTGGGAATTATGGGAAAATAACACATAACTTTTGCTGGTATATTAATCCTAACTTTACCATCTTTTCCAACCTTCCAGCGAGATATATGGCACTTGGGACACTCAGAGGCCTCAAGATTTATACCCCTATTAATACGCAATCATTGGGATATGCAAGGAATTTATATGCTCAAGTCCTAAATTAGATAGGGTTTTATTCGCTTCATATGTAGTACCTGGCAGCACATGATCTTTAGGTAGGAAAGAACCAATAGAAGTGAGAAAATCAGTGAATGCAGCGTTGTTAATTCCAAACCTAGATTTACAATTATACAAATATAACATTGACTCTAACTTAGTGCACTCGCTTCCCTCAAATATAGGTTGTTCGACATCAGCCACAAACCCCTTGAACTCAAATGATTCTTTATCATAATCCCCATCATTATAGGCTATTTCGGAAATATCAATTGTTTATAAGGTAGGGGTCCGCTTTATAGCAAGACTCATACTACCAACAGATGACATGGTACCCCTAGAAGACTCTTCTCCATGACAAATCCACTCAAAATACCCTAACTAAACCCATTTTCATATAGATGACCTTTAATTGTTTTAACCGATTTTTTTTTTAAATTAACACAACGTCCACATGGGAAGGGAATTGTCTTAGGGTTTTTAGTATTTCCTTCAGTGAATATTAAGAAGTTTTCAACACTAATTTCATATTGTAAAGAATCCCTATCTTCTTTAATCCATGATTTATCCATTTCAACCACTTACAAATCAGAAATACCAAATTCAAGCTTACCCACTTAAAACAAATATAAATTAGAAATATCAAACCAAGCTTAACCACTTACAAACCAAAAGCAATACGGATAGAAAAATGCTATACGAACATAGATTTGAGCAGCTTACCACTTACAAACCTAGATTTGATCTTTAAACAGAGCTTCGAGCTTCACAAAGCAGCTTTACAAATTAGGGCTTTGAGTGTGAGTGGAGAGAGAAGCTTCAGAAATTAGGGTTCAAGAGATTGTTGGGAAAAGAGAAAAAAATTAGTGGAGGAAAAGTGAAAATGTTCTGATTTGTTTTTAATTTTAGTTCGTCTAAATTTTTGGCAAAAGGTACAGGAGGGGGGATAATTTGGTTAAGGGAGGGAAGGAATGTTAAGGGGAAATAATTTGGCAAAGGCGCGACCTAATTTTCCTTTTTTTCTAAAGCATGTATAAGACATCGCTCCTTTAATAAAATGATGTACGACCTGATTTTTCTTTTTTCCTAAAGCGTGTATAAGACATCGCTCCTTTAATAAAACGATGTCGGAGAAACCAACAACATCAATTTTCTTTTTGATGATGTTAAAAATCATTTTAACATCGGCTGAAATTGCAAGCGATGTTAAAACTGTGATCTATTCTACTTTTTCTTGTAGTTGAATCCTACCTTTGGGTTCCCATGTCGCATCTTCACAGTCTTCTCTCCATTGCACTTTCACCAATTCGATTTCTTTATAACGTAGCTTCTTGATTTCTGATCCAAGGATATGAGTAGGAACTCATCCCAGTGTTGCTTCTTCTCAACTTCTATATCCTTAAAAGTGCTCGGCTCTATTATCGCTGTCGTATCATGGAGATATTTGCTTATATGGGAGACGTGAAATTCGTTGTGTACACCCGCTAGTTTATCTGGTAGCTTAATCCTATAAGCCATTTGTCCTATCCTCTCTACTATAGGGAATGATCCTACAAACCTTGGCACCAACTTCCCTACTGAGCCAAAGAGTACCACATTCCTCAGCAATGACACTTTAATGAAGAAAATATCTCCTAGTTCAAATTCCAAATTCATCCTCCTTTTATTGGCGTAAGATTTTTGTCTGTCTTTAGCGGTTTTCATTCTCCGACGGATAAGATCAATCTTCTCGAAAGTGTCTCAAATCATTTCCGGTCTAAGTAGAAGAATGTCTGTATCCCCTTCCATCAAGTTAGTGATCTATAAGGTCGTCCATATAATGCTTTGAACGGTGCCATGCCTATGCTAGATTGGCAATTGTTATAGTAGGTGAACTCTGCTAAAGGAAGATGCTCTTCCCAAGTCCCTCTAATGCTTAGGATACCCAGTCTTAGAAGATCCTCAAGAACCCTATTCACCCTCTCAGTCTGTCCATCTGTTTGAGGGTGGTATGCCGTGCTTAAACATTACTATGTACCCAACGCCTATTGCAAGCTTTTCCAAAACTCGCTATAAAGATGGGGTAGCAGTCGCTCACTATACTGGAAGGTACCCCATGTAATCGAACTATATCTTGGAGATAAACTGATGCCAGCCAAGACACTGTCCTCTTGCTCTTCATAGGAATAAAATGACTGCTCTTTGTAAGTCTATCCACTATCACCCAAATGCTCGTATTGCCCTTTCTCGATCGAGGCAATTCATCGATGAAGTCCATAGAGGCGCTCTCCCACTTCCACTGTGGGACATCTAATGGCTGAAGCAGTCCGTCCATTTTTTTTTGTTCAGCCTTTACTCTTTGGCAAGTTATGCATCGAGCTACAAATTCCTCCATAACTTTCTTCATGCCAGTCCAAAAGAAAACCCTCTTAATGTCTCGATACATTTTGTCACTGCCCGAATGGATAGTCACTTGAGAATGATAAGCTTCCTCAAACACTACCTTAAGAAATTCAACCTTATGGACACATATCTGTCCATCCCTCCTTAGCCACCCCTTATCATCCATGGTATATCTATCAAGGTGACTAGAAGTCTCTCCTCTATTGAGTTTGTCCAGGATGTCTGAAATTTGCGGGTCCTCCTGTTGCATGGACCGAATTCGCTTCAATAGAGTAGGCCACACCTCTAATCATGCTAAAATCCCTTTGTGATATTCGTAGAAGACTTAAAATCAAAAGTCGAGATGTACTCCAAGCTTCGCCTTTCTATGAATAGAGGACTCAAAGTCATCCTCTGCCTACTCAGTGCATCCACCACTACATTACCCTTGCCAAGGGTATAAGCTATCTCGAAGACATAGGACACTAGGAACTCCATCCACCATTGCTACTTAGGTTAAGATCCTTCTAGAGAATTGAGTGACTTATGATCCATATATAGCTCAAATTATTCTCCAAGTAGATAGTGTCGCCAATACTTCAATGAGAACACTGTAGCGGCTAACTCTATATCATGGGTTGGGTTGTTCTTTTCGTGAACCCTTAAATGTCTGCTTCAATAGCACACTACCCTTCCCTATTGCATCTGAACGATACTAATCCCCGTGCTACATGCATCGGTGTAAACCGTAAACATCTTGCTTTCGTTTGGGAGAGTCAGAATTGGGGCTGTTGTTAGAGCCCTCTTCAACCTCTGAAAGGCATCCTCACAATCAATGCTCCATGAAAAAGCCAAGTTCTTTTTCATCAATTAGGTAAGTAGCGCTAATACTCTTGCAAAATCTTTGATAAACTTTCTATAGTAGCCAACCAATCCTAGGAAACTTCTCACCTTCATTGCATTCTTTGGAGCCCTCTAATCTTAAACTACAATGACTTTTGCGGGATCTACTGCTATCCCATCCTTGGAGACCACATGCCCTAGGAACCTTACTTCCTTTCTCCAAAAGTGACACTTAGAAAATTTTGCCTTAAGCTGATGTGACCTAAGTGCGCGTAGAAGCTCTCCTAAGTGTTAGGCATGTTCCTCCTTGTTCTTTGACATGATTAGAATGTCATCCATAAATACAACCACAAATTTGTTCAGAAACTCCCTAAACACCCTATTCATCAAGTCTGCAAAATAGGTGGGTACATTGGATAGCCCAAAAGGCATAACCAAACATTCGAAGAAGCCATATGGATTTGTGAATGCAGTCCTACCAATGCTTCCCTCTGCCACTCTCAATTAATGGAACCCAGTGGCCAAATCAATCTACAAGAAAACTGACGCGCCAATCAGCTGATCAAAAAGGTTGTCAATTCTCAGTAGCGGGTGCCTATTCTTCTTAGAGAGCTTATTCAGCTCCCTATATTCCACACATAGATGATGTGAGACATCTGTCTTAGTTGCGAAGAGGACTGAAGCTCCCCATTCTAAAATGATTTTCCTAATAAAACCTTTCTCGAATAGCTCGCCCATTTGTTTGCTTAGCTCCTTTCTTTCCCTAAGAGCCATGTGGAGCACTGGTGGAGAAACTGGCTTCGCGTTCTCTACCAAGTAAATCCGAAAGTCTGTCTTACGCTTTAGAGGTAGTCCTTTAACCTCCTCAAACACATCCGGGTAATCTCTAACTATGGGGACATATCACAAGTCATCAATAGAAGTATCAAGTGACTCTAGAAAACTGAGCATCACCGACCCCCCAGGTCGTAGGAAATTTTGGGAGTCCTACCATGACAAGAGAAAAGTCTAACCACTCTCTTTTCGCAATCAAGGAAGGCACCATACATGGCTAGCCAACCATACCTGGAATCAAACAATAACAATTAAAGCCCAGCACATATGCATCGTATTCAAATTTGAAGCCCCATGATAGAAATTCTCAAACCCCTACACATAATGGATAAATGAGCCGATCCTCCTATGGGGTTTGAGACTACTACAGGTTCAAAGACTATACTACTATTTAGGTGTAGACTATCTACTAAAGAACTGGATATAATTGAGTGTGAAACACCAGAATCAAACAGGGTTCGATCAGGAAAGTCAAAAAGGGAAATCAAATCTTCAACCATGACTTTTCTACCTTGATCAGGTCCACTTGCTTCCAAAGCATGAGCTTGTCAAGAAGTTCCTACCCCTTGCCCTTCCTTGCTTGGGAATTTCTTGGTGAAGTGTCTCATCTGTCCACAATTAAAGCAAGCTCCTTTTGTCATTCTGCAGTCTTTTACGAAGCAACCCATAGCACCATAACCATGACACTCTACATCCTTTTTTATTTGACCCTTGCTAGGCTTTCCACCTTACTTTTGTTGCTTTCCTTCCTTAGGCCACCATTTCTGCTTTTCGCCCTTAGCTTGAGTCTCCTCAATCTTAGTCTCTTTCATTTCATCCTTGCCATCCTCTTGCAGAAGCGCAATATCAACTAGCCTTTCAAAAGTTTCCCCTATCGGTATGTGAGACAAAGCAAGTCCTTGAAGAGGTTCATTCAACCCTCTCGCAAATCTAAGCTCCTTTTTGTGAGACGTATTCGCCAACTCTAGTCCAAACCTTGCTAATGGATTAAACTTATTCACATATTCCTTAACGGGCATGTCTCCTTGTTTTAAAACCAAGAACTTTTCCATTTGCAGTCCCTTTTCTGCCTGAGATAATAATTTCTCCTCGACCCTTTGCCTGATGTCATCCCAAGTCACCACTGGTTGTCCATCTTGTGTTACTTTCCACAACTAGGAAGCCACATCCTTAAGTTGCCATGCAACTAATTATATTTTTCCTTCGGTCATTGGCCTAAAAAAGTCCAAACAAGTTTTCCGTCTCTTGTAGCCAATTCTGTGCTTCAACAATGCTTTCAGTACCACGGAATGGTATTCCTCCCACAACGTAGTAGTCTTTGCATAACTTAGAGAAGTTATCTTCCCGTGGGGGTGAAGGAACAATGGCTGCAGCTGGGGGAGAAGCATCCCTTGACCTACGGTAGGTGCCGTAGCCTCAAGATATCTACGGAACCATGTCGGCAATGGAATGCCCTCGGGAAGATTGGGTTCCCCAGATATGCTAAAAAGAAAAAAGGATTCAACAACAGATTGAGAGTATATTGACTATGGCTTGAGGGGATATGTTTTTCAAAACATATTTTTATTTGAAAATATTTTGGTTTTAAAAACAATTTTTCAAAACTTTTCTCCTGATCTTGTAACCTTCGGCTATGATACAAAATGTGACACTCCACATCCGTTAATGTCACTCATAAGAGAATGCATTATGTTCCGTGAAGCGCGATAGATGATCATTACAGAACATTTCCTAGATAGATAAAATATGCAGTGGAAAATCTTAAACGTTATTATAAAAGAAAAAAATGAATAGTTTCAGAAATATATAAAAACCCAGTTACAACTAGCAAGCTATCTCAAATCTGTCTTTCAACACATCTTAGGAAATAAAATATCAGAGTACATAAAATCATATCCCATGCCATAAGCCATACTAAAGTAGAGAGCAAGTCAAAATGATACATCTCAAGAAGTCCAAGTCATGTCCAAGCAGTAAGAGAAATCCTAGTCACCGTTGAGTGCTGCCATTTTGAGGACCTGAGGGGGGAAAGGAAGAAAGAGGCAAAAGAAAAAGGGTTAGACATAAAGTCTAGCGAGTTCCAGTGACTTGCAAATATGCATAATATAGGAATTCCAAGACAGGTAAATAAGACTGGGTGAGAAAGGTACAATGTCAAAATAGATAAACAAACAGAATAGAATGTTTGACATGAATAATAGAAATAAACTATTATTGAGTAATGCTTTACATTTATATCATAAGCAGGTAATGCCAGAACATATATGTAGCGACCCGAACTTCCCCGGTAAGGAAAGCCCGGATTGCTTTGAGGATAAGACGAATCAGAACCCAAACAGAAGAACATTTCATTGTTTATCACAACAATTCCATCAGAAAATACGAATATACAGAGTATGAAAAAATATTACACATTTGACAAATATCAGAGATTACAATAAATTACATAGCAGTGGAAAAATAATACAAAAAATAACTGAAAGTAACACACGGATACAGAACTTTCCGAGCATCGTTCCAGCTGTAAATCAGGATCCTATGAATCTAATCTGCAAAACCAAAACTACAAGCTGCCCGTGTAGAAAATAGGGGCACCCAAAGTTTAGGTTAAAACAATAAACTCCAGGTCAGTCATGTGACTGGTGTGAGAACTAAAACAGTTATTAATCTTTATTTTTAAAGTTAGGTAAATCAAGGGACCACGCCGTATAACACGGAAAAGGTTTCCTCCCAAGAATACCAGTGCATAAAACAAACAGCGCAATGCTAAATAAAGAAAATGAAGCTATTATAAGACCCAGGTCCCATCACACAATGCAACGCAAGCCGGAGGATAGGATTTTACCTTATAATAAACAAAGAATGCTTGATACGTTTAAAAACACAGATTATTTTGATATTACTATAAGTGTATATTGTCAAAACAATTTCAATCATAAGTATCAATCATAGACGGCATAGCTACCATCTACTATGTCGCTATACTAGGCTCTACAAATAAAACCGAGTTATCACGTATTGGAAATTGGATTCCATCATAAGTCGAGGCAAGGGGCAAGCTCCTCTCCATTTGAGACACTCTAGCAAATGTCTCAGGACCACACACAGCGATCCTGGATCTCCAGGGCCGGTCCTCTCTTACTTTTGAGGATTAGTTATTCCTGAACACACATTTCCCGGTCCTAACAGACCTATATCCGACGCGCCTCGCATTCCAACAACCACACAGGTGAAAAGTATATAAATGTCAGCCAATTCAAGCACTAACACCACCACTAGCTAGAAAGAAACGTCGTGCTCTCCCTGCAGTCACTATCCCGTTTTTGACTCATACAGAGGTGTGAGGCTCGCGAATTCACACTATACACAAAGCTGCGCCGCACAGGCCGTGCTTTGATCATCAACCACAAGACTTTTCTTTTCAACAGAAGCCTTGATCATCTGCCACTTAAGCTTGCCACATAGGCAATTCATGTCATGCGACTGATTTTCATCGATATACAACCTCTGAGCTTGTACGTCTTAGAGAAGGGCGTTAAGAAAGAGAATAAATTCTCCGCCGCCAAACAGATGTATATTTAATAGAGATCAATCATGTGACGACCCCAAAACCCGTACTGCGGTGTTAAGGGTAATCATTGGAATATAACACATAAACAGATAATAGCAGAAACGGAAATAAATTAATACACCAGATAATGAACAAATAATACACTGGATAAAAGTAATCATCAGAGTTACACAGTATACAGGATCATACTTAGTATAAATACAATTCAGCTATACATAAATGTCAACAGCGGAAAACAAACATAATATGTAAAATAGGAGCTGAACAGCATAAAAGCAGGACCGTCCGTAGTACGACTCCTCGCTCTACCTTAAAGCCTTGCAGCTTTTGACAATGGGGAATCATGCATCTAGTTCGCACGTAGGTGACATGTATATATTTTTTTCATTTCCACAAACTAATCCTATGTGGTTTCAACCAAGTATTTCTCAACCACAAACGAGTATTTTTCAACCACAATCAATCAATTTCAACCACAAACAATTATAATCAATCATTCGCTATCAACCAATTTTCACACCAATCACAATCAATAAATATCATCCATGGTTTGTGGACGAGGGGCGTATATATATATATATTATATAAGCATTTCACTTCTATTTCAACACATACAATTTTTACATTCTTAGGGAAAGGTTCCCATTAATTTTATCAAAGATAAATTCTTCTAAATTTATTCTTTAATCTTCTTTTGTATATCATTTCAAACCATATTATGGTTTTCCAAACTTGTCGGGATTAGCGAACCACACCGAAGTAATTATTTATTTTATTTCCCAATCCCAACCTATTCATCCCATGGAGCAAAACTGGTAATACTCCATATCTAACACCACGGTGTTATCGGTAAATATTAATTACCATTTCACATTCAAATCTAATTAAAGATTTAACTATCGCTTTGGAGCAAAATTGGTGATACACCATTCTCGATCACTTTCCAAATTTGATAAATTAAATTATCAATTCACATTTCAATCTAATTACAGATTCATTAAAACTCCACTTAGTTTTAATCTTCTCAAAAATCAATATAGTGTCTTTAACTGGGTTAAAGAACCAATGTCACCTAAAACACGATTCACGATAAACCCAAAATCACTTTCTATTGTTAATTGGGTTAAAGAACAGGTGTTATTCAAAACAGCGCTCACGATAAACCCAAAACCAATTTAAATTCAGTTCCAATTAATATTATTTAATTGGTACACTTCATTAAATCTAAATAGAAAGATTTAATCCTTTTCTCAACTGAGCTTAAGAACAGTGTTAATGAAGACACCATTCACGACAAACCCAAATCACATTTGTTATTAAATACAAGGCTCTGAATACAAAATATATCGGCTTATATTCAATATCAAATTCTACGACCAATAAATATCGTAATGGAAATAACGATATAAATATATCTTTCAAATTCCCATAACAATATCTGTATAATCACGAAATCCAACATCGAAATATTCCGAAGATAATTTCGATTCAAATCCATTTCACTTTATGTATCGGAAATTTTGGTTATTTTCAAAACCATTTCAAATTCAATTTATTTATTTCAAAAATAAATTGATTTTAATTCTAGTTCTAAACTAGTTTATTTCGATAAAAATCTATTTTTATCTTTTCAAATATGGAGTTTTTCATCCCAATTTTTCCCAAATCGTTTCTTATGATTTTACACAAATTATTACTATTTTTAATAATTTTATCAAGGCCCGTACAGTCGATTTCCATCAACGGCCATCGAACTGCACTTTCAGCGACCTTTTCCAAATTTGATTTGGACATAATTCAAAATCCAACTGTTAGACCTCAGATTTCTAATATTCATTAAAAAGCTCTTTTCGATACGAACCCAACGGTTACAGTTTCAGGAGAATCCGACGGTCGGATCTCCCGTAATGACCATTCGAAGTCAATGGTCGAAATTCGCGAACTGCTGCAGTGCGGCACGTTCTATTCAGGCCATTTAATATATATAATATATATATTATATATATTTCGTCGATTTCAATTCAAAAAGTATTTTATAAATCGTTTTAAATTCATTTTCAAAACGATTTCAACTTCATATTCAATTTCGAATCAAAATTGAATATTCCACATCATCGATATACAAATGATAATATTTTCAAAACGTTATAATTTGAAATCACTTCCTTTTCTATACTCATTATAAAAACAAATATAATCGATATAAATATCGTTCATGTCAAAATAGCGCAACTCTAATCAACACGGCTTTACATATTTTAATAACTTTGTTATTCTATTCAACAAATGGATATTTATTCTATTCAACACATGAATCTATATTTCTTTCAACACATGAATATTCTCAACACATGAGCATCGTCAACCGATGATTATTTTTATTATTTAATATATTTTATAAAATTATGGTATCTATCGTTTGATTTTTAATCAGACTCCAACTGTAAATTAGTAAGAGAATGATTCCCTAAGTATTAACCCCGAAGGCTGAAACCAACATCATATCAATACCCAGGAAACCACTCATCTTATCTAGTTTCCAGTTAGTTTCTAATCTTAAATATGATAAAGATATAAATTTTATTGTTAAAATATTTTACTGAACACACGATAAGTTTCAACACATGAATATTCTCAACACATGAGCATCGTCAACACATGACTATTTATTATATTCAACACATGAATATATATTTTATTCTATTCTTTATTTTCCTAATTGGAATGAGGCCCAATCAATTACCATATAATGTTAATTATATGGATTCCATACAACACATGTATATAATAGCAACGATAAATAATCAACCATCAGCCAAAGTTCACCAAACAACTGCGTAAGCATTAAATATAAATAATTAACGCTTACACAGTCTGTCGACCAATCAATCGATATACCACTAAACCATTGGGATTAGTGTACGTCAAATATCATCCCAACACCCGTGTGGGGTTTCAATCCACAAACACAGATTTTTATTTGTGATGTTGGGTGACGTGTAAAATTTATCGTCTTAATCAATATCCTTCAAATAGGTGTACATAAACAAACCGCCCAGTTTGTAATGAATATTTATTTATTCACATTCACGTTAAAAACTATATTTTTAACGATAATTAATTTATTTCAACACATGAATATTTTATTATCAATTTCACATCAACATCACAAACAAAATTCACAACACATCAAACAAGCATACAAGTCGTCCATGGTCTTTGGACGATGGGTGTCGGGTGCTGTTAAGAACCGTCTGGATCCTAGTATATAATTTAACTAGAAAACAAGATTTAAAGTGAGAAGTTCTCACCGACTAGCTAAACCAAACGCCACGACTCTTCTTGTGTAGAAATCTTCGTCGTGCTCACCTTTTGTCAATTTCACTATCCGTAGCCACTACATATATTAAAATCACATTTTTATATTGTTGCTATGCATATAAAAATTCTATTTTTACACCACTACTATATAGATAAAATTTCTATTTTTACACCGCTACTATATAGATAAAAATTCTATTTTTACACCGCTACTATATAGATAAAAATTCTATTTTTATAAAAGTGTTCATATAATAAAGATTATATTTTTGTATCGCCACTCATATAAAAATCACATCTTTGCTCCTTCTACATAATAAAGATCGAATTTTTAATACTTCTATAATATAAAAATCATATTTTTAATCTTCTACTAATATAAAAATCATATTTTTAATCTTCTACTAATATAAAAATCATATTTTTAATCTTCTACTAATATAAAAATCATATTTTTATATCGATGTCTATTTTAAAAATCGAACCTTTATCACATAAAAAAAATTATATCTTTTTGTTAAAAATATAAAAATATGTTCTTTTTGCATATACAAAGCTATTGTTTTCTTATTTATAAATCTAAACTTGTTCATTATAAAAATATCGTGTTCTCATCTCGCTACTCACATACATAAAATAAAACAAAGCAGAAAACTCACAACGTCGGATCTGGAAATTGGGTGGGCTGTCTTCATTTGAACGCAGGTAGAGGCGGTGGTCCCACGCGTCAGAGGAAGGACGAGGGTGGCTCCGGTGATCGGCGGTGGCTAGGGGAAGGCTGGTGGCGGGTTTTTCTGGGCATGGTTTCAATTCGACGAGGAGAGGGAGCAAGGGGATCGGGGAAAGGAGGGATGGGCGTCGGTGGAGGAGGCGTTGGCGCCCGCTTTAAGGCGGCAAGGAATGATTGGGGGGGGGGGCTGTGAATCGCGATCCCCCCTTTTGCCTTTTTTCCTTCGAAAGATTGAGACCGGGGGGGGGGGGGTAGCTGAAGGGTTATAGAGAGGGAGATTTATTTATTTATTTAATTTCAAAAAGCAACTTTTTATTTCGACCTCGAAATCGAACCCACCGACTGCCATCCATAGCTAATTACCCCCATTCCGAACACAATGAGATATGTATCGTAAGCTAATTTGATCGTTTCGACCAGTTTTCGTCAAAATCAACATATAACTCTATATATTGAATTTGAACGTGCATTTCAATTTACCGGGGCCACATACTAACTCGAAAAATCCTCGAAAAATATTTTCTAGCTTCGTATTTACGATACAGTCCTAACAAAACTAATTTCGTCAAATTCTGAGACCGTTTGAAAAATGGCCATTTTCCAGTCGATTAAAATCAACTGAAACTAGTCAAACGCGTTTTCCTTTGCCACGCTCACATATTGATTCGAAAAATTTCGAATTTTGGAATATAGCAATAACTTGACATCCCGGATCCAAAAAAAGTGGTTTCGTCGAAAACCGAGGTCGTTTGCAAAATTTCCATTTCTAAGGGCCAGAATTCCATAGCGACTATTCTGAATTTTAAACTGGACATATATTTTTACCCCCGCTATGAAATTTCAATTTTTTGGATTCGTTGGAAAGATATTCTCAATTAGATTCAAATATTTTTGGTTTCACTAAAATTCGATTTATTTTGAATCCTGTGCATTCATTTGAAATTTGAAATCGAAATTTCAAACTACCGCGCCATTTTCAATTCCTTTTATAATTAAAATAAATATTTATATTCTAACGTCAATCTATATAAATACATATGTTCTATTTCTATTAAAAATAAATTTCTCGTCGATATTATTTAAAATAATCCATTCTAAATATTCAAAATTCATTAAAATTGCCAAAATAAAAATTTTAAATTGGCTCAGAATTTCAGGGTTATTACAGTCTCCCCCACTTAAAACTTTTCGTCCCCAAAAAGGAACGAAGCCAAAAGTTGTTTAACAAACCAACTCAACTTCCATTATTTTCATTATGGCTTAAGTTCTTCAACTTTTCAGTTTCTAAGAACTTTTCAAATTCTTCAAAAATTTGGCTAACACCCTAAATTTTCGAAAAATTTCGCCATAACTTCCCCTGCACCGGGGACTTCGGGATATTTCAAATAGCCTACCATGGCCCTCTTCAATCCAAAAAGAAAAAGAAAAAGAAAAAGCCAAGCGGCTAGCCAATCGGCTCATAAAATCATCATCACCCAAAGAAATACAATAAACATGTACCTATTGTCGGGCAAACAATTTTATTCTTCTGCTCTAGCCTCCTTGCTATGACCTGTTCCATGTAAGTACATGTATATGCATGCATTTCCAAACAATTTTCAATACAGTTCAATATTTGATTAAATTTGACTAAATGGTTCAAAATTATCCAACAAATAAAAAAATAACACAACCATCAGTCAATTAGTTGATTAGCTTTTCAAATTCATAATTTTGATACATATACAGAAAATCATGTTTTTGATGCCAAATCACAACATTAAACTTATCTAGTTTTGGTTCTCACACCAGTCTAATGGAAATATATAGATATCACACATTCGAAACACGAACATAAATACTGATGATGTAGCCACATCATCAGCATTATCTTCGGGTGTCTAAAATATGATACTATATCTATCCAGTATATTAAAACTTCGAATATATGTTTGTGATGCGTATATGCAAAATCTTTATATACTGGATTGTCCAAAATCAATATAAATAAAATATTCAAATACGTACCATTAGATATAAATTTTCAAAACAAAGTTTGTTTTCATTTTAAAAATATACCCTTTACACCTGTTCTAGGATACTACTAATCCTATCTCTAACGAGTCATTCTAATTGGATATTACTAATCTAATATCTGATGAATTCTTTCGTTTGGTTCTAATGTGTCTTGTTCTCGAGCACTGTAAACCAAAGCTCTGATACCACTCTGTAGCGACCCGAACTTCCCCGGTAAGGAAAGCCCGGATTGCTTTGAGGACAAGATGAATCAGAACCCAAACAGAAGAACATTTCATTGTTTATCACAACAATTCCATCAGAATACAAGAATATACAGAGTATGAAAAAATATTACACATTTGATAAATATCAGAGATTACAATAAATTACATAGCAGTGGAAATATAATACAAAACACAACTGAAAGTAACACACGGATACAGAGCTTTCCGAGCATCGTTCCAGCTGTAAATCAGGATCCTATGAATCTAATCTGCAAAACCAAAACTACAAGCTGCCCGTGTAGAAAATAGGGGCACCCAGAGTTTAGGTTAAAACAATAAACTCCAGGTCAGTCATGTGACTGGTGTGAGAACTAAAACAGTTATTAATCTTTATTTTTAAAGTTAGGTAAATCAAGGGACCACGCCGTATAACACGGAACAGGTTTCCTCCCAAGAATAACAGTGCATAAAACAAGCAGCGCAATGCTAAATAAAGAAAATGAAGCTATTATAAGACCCAGGTCCCATCACACAATGCAACGCAAGACGGAGGATAGGGTTCTACCTTATAATAGCCAAAGAATGCTTGATACGTTTAAAAACACAGATTATTTTGATATTACTATAAGTGTATAGTATCAAAATAGTTTCAATCATAAGTATCAATCATAGACGGCATAGCTACCATCTACTATGTCGCCATACTAGGCTTTATAAATAAAACCGAGTTATCACGTATTGGAAATTGGATTCCATCATGAGTCGAGGCAAGGGGCAAGCTCCTCTCCGTTCGAGACACTAGCAAATGTCTCAGGACCACACATAGCAATCCTGAATCTTCAGGGCCGGTCCACTCTTACTTTTGAGGATTAGTTATTCCTGAACACATGTTTCCCGGTCCTAACAGACCTATATCCGAGGCGCCTCGCATTCCAACAACCACAAAGGTGAAAAGTATATAAATGTCAGCCAGTTTAAGCACTGACACCACCACTAGCTAAAAAGAAACGTCGTGCTCTCCCTGCAGTCACTATCCCGTTTTTGACTCATACCGAGGTGTGAGACTCTCGAATTCACGCTATACACAAAGCTGCACCACACAGGTCGTGCTTTGATCATCGATTGATCATCGACCACAAGACTTTGCTTTTCAACAGAAGCCTTGATCATCTGCCACTTAGGCGTGCCACACAGGCAATTCATGCCATGCGACTGATGTCCATCGTTATACAACCTCTGAGCTCGTAAGTCTCAGAGAAGGGTGTTAAGCAAGAGAATAAATTCTCCACCGCCAAACAGATGTATATTTAATAGAGATCAATCAAAACGGAATAAAATCCAATGCCAGACACACAGTCCATTTACAAGTTCGTTCTGGGTCTGAACAAAACCGGAGGCACTTTCCTCGCATATCCATCGATCTCTAAGTATGTCTGGATGATCACCAACTGATTCCCTCATCTTGGGTGTACAACCCAATCAATATCATCAGTAATCACCCAAACGATGTGAAGACTTCCGGTCTTCAACCACCATCTTCATCTTCGACATATCGTCGAATCGGTTATTCAAAATGGGTATAAACCCGGCCTTTCCGAATAACCCGCGTATATAATAAACACGTGTTACACAAACACAACATACGGTTCATTCCAATTCAGAATATTCTTTTATTCAAATTTTCACATTCTTAGGGAAAGGTTCCCATTAATTTTATCAAAGATAAATTCTTCTAAATTTATTCTTTAATCTTCTTTTGGATATCATTTCAAACCATATTATGGTTTTCCAAACTAGTCG
Organism: Allium sativum; assembly: GCA_030737875.1. Lineage (NCBI taxonomy): Eukaryota > Viridiplantae > Streptophyta > Magnoliopsida > Asparagales > Amaryllidaceae > Allium > Allium sativum. The sequence goes on along the minus strand of CM060909.1, from coordinate 667,361,045 downwards.
GGATTAGCGAACCACACCGAAGTAATTATTTATTTTATTTCCCAATCCTAACCTATTCATCCCATGGAGAAAAACTGGTAATACTCCATATCTAACACCACGGTGTTATCGGTAAATATTAATTACCATTTCACGTTCAAATCTAATTAAAGATTTAACTATCGCTTTGGAGCAAAACTGGTGATACACCATTCTCGATCACTTTCCAAATTTGATAATTTAAATTATCAATTCACATTTCAATCTAATTACAGATTCATTAAAACTCCACTTAGTTTTAATCTTCGTTAAAATCAATATAGTGTCTTTAACTAGGTTAAAGAACCAATGTCGCCTAAAACATGATTCACGATAGACCCAAAATCACTTTCTATTGTTAATTGGGTTAAAGAACAGGTGTTATTCAAAACACCGCTCACGATAAACCCAAAACCAATTTAAATTCAATTCCAATTAATATTATTTAATTGGTACACTTCATTAAATCTAAATAGAAAGATTTAATCCTTTTCTCAACTGGGCTTAAGAACAGTGTTAATGAAGACACCATTCACGACAAACCCAAATCACATTTGTTATTAAATACAAGGCTCTGAGTACAAAATATATCGGCTTATATTCAATATCAAATTCTACGACCAGCAAATATCGTATTGGAAATGAAGATATAAATATATCTTTCAAATTCCCAGAACTATATCTGTATAATCACGAAATCCAACATCGAAATATTCCGAAGATAATTTCGATTCAAATCCATTTCCACTTTATATATAGGAAATTTTGGTTATTTTCAAAACCATTCCAAATTCAATTTATTTATTTCAAAAATAAATTGATTTTAATTCTAGTTCAAAACTAGTTTATTTCGATAAAAATCTATTTTTATCTTTTCAAATATGGAGTTTTTCATCCCAATTTTTCCCAAATCATTTCTTATGATTTTACACAAATTATTACTATTTTTAATAATTTTATCAAGGCCCGTACAGTCGATTTCCATTAACGGCCATCGAACTGCACTTACAGCGACCATTTCCAAATTTGATTTGGACATAATTCCAAATCCAACCGTTAGATCTCATATTTCTAATATTCATTGGAAAGCTATTTTCGATACGAACCCAACACGGTTCCACTTTCAGGAGAATCCGATGGTCGGATCTCCTGTAATGACCATTCGAAGTCATTGGTCGAAATTCGCGAACTGCCGCAGCGCGGCGTGTTCTATTCAGGCCATTTAATATATATATTATATATATTTCGTCGATTTCAATTCAAAACGTATTTTATAAATCATTTTAAATTCGTTTTCAAAACGATTTCAACTTCATATTCAATTTCGAATCAAAATTGAATATTCCACATCATCGATATACAAATGATAATATTTTCAAAACGTTATAATTTGAAATCACTTCCTTTTCTATACTCATTATAAAAATGAGTATAATCAATATGAATATCGTTCACGTCAAAATAGCGCAACTCTAATCAACACGACTTTATATATTTTAATAACTTTATTATTCTATTCAACAAATGGATATTTATTCTATTCAACACATGAATCTATATTTCTTTCAACACATGGATATTCTCAACTTATGAGCATCGTCAACACATGACTATATAAAAATCACATTTTTATATTGTGTAGAAATCTTCGTCGTGCTCGCCCTTTGTCAATTTCACTATCTGTAGCCATTACATATGTAAAAATCACATTTTTATATTGTTGCTATGTATATAAAAATTCTATTTTTACACCGCTACTATATAGATAAAAATTCTATTTTTACACCGCTACTATATAGATAAAAATTCTATTTTTATAACAGTGTTCATATAATAAAGATTATATTTTTATATCGCCACTCATATAAAAATCCCATCTTTGCTCCTTCTACATAACAAAGATCGAATTTTTAATACTTCTATAATATAAAAATCATATTTTTAATCTTTTACTAACATAAAAATCATATTTTTATGTCGATGTCTATTTTAAAAATCGAACCTTTATCACATAAAAAAAATTATTATATCTTTTTGTTAAAAATATAAAAATCTGTTCTTTTTGCATATACAAAGCTATTCTTTTCTTATTTATAAATCTAAACTTGTTCATTATAACAATATTGTGTTCTCATCTTGCTACTCACATATATAAAATAAAACAAAGCAGAAAACTCACAATGTCGGATCTGGAAATTGGGTGGGCTGTCTTCATTTGAACGCAGACAGAGGGGAGGTTTTTCTGGTCGTCAGTGGTCCCACGCGTTGGAGGAAGGACGAGGGTGGCTCCGGTGATCGGCGGTGGCTAGGGGAAGGCTGGTGGCGGGTTTTTCTGGACACGATTTCAATTTGACGAGGAGAGGGAGGAAGGGGATTGGGGAAAGGAGGGAAGGGCGTCGGTGGAGGAGGCGGTGGCGAATGATCGGGGGGGGGGGGGGCTGTGAATCTCGATCCCCCCTTTTTTCTTTTTTTCCTTCGAACGAATGAGACCGGGGGGGGGGGCTAAAGGGTTATAGAGAGGGAGATTTTTTTTATTTAATTTCAAAAAGCCACTTTTTATTTCGACCTAGAAATCGAATCCACTGACTGTCGTCCATAGCTAATTACCCCAATTCCGAACACAATGGGATATGTATCATAAGCTGATTCGATCGTTTCGACCAGTTTTCGTCAAAATCAACAAATAACTCTATATATTGAATTTGAACGCGCATTTCAATTAACGGGGCCACATACTAACTCGAAAAATCCTCGAAAAATATTTTCTAGCTTCGTATTGAAGATACAGTCCTAACAAAACTAATTTTGTCAAATTCTGAGACCGTTTGAAAAATGGCCATTTTCCAGTCGATTAAAATCAACTAAAACTGGTCAAACGCGTTTTCCTTTGCCACGCTCACATATTGATTCGAAAAATTACGAATTTTGGAATCTAGAAATAACTTGACATCCCAGATCCAACAAAAGTGGTTTCATCGAAAATCGAGGTCATTTGCAAAATTTCCATTTTTAGGGGCCAGAATTCCATAGCGACTATTCTGAATTTTAAACTGGACATATCTTTTTATCCCCGCTATGAAATTTCAATTCTTTGGATTCGTTGGAAAGATATTCTCAATTAGATTCAAATATTTTTAGTTTCACTAAAATCCGATTTATTTTGAATCCTGTGCATTCATTCGAAATTTGAAATTTGAAATCGAAATTTCAAACTACCGCGCCATTTTCAATTCCTTTTATAATTAAAATAAATATTTATATTCTAACGTCGATCTATATAAATATATACGTTCTATTTCTATTCAAAATAAATTTCTCGTCGATATTATTTAAAATAATCCATTCTAAATATTAAAAATTCTTTAAAATTGCCAAAATAAAAAATTTAAATTGGCTCAGAATTTCTTGGTTATTACAATATATATCTGCACCAGTACTAGTATAACAGTTCAACATGTTCACATATCAACAGGATTAATAACAGAGTTAAACAACATGATTAAGTGTACCCTAATTACTACCCAAGGGATTGGCTACCTACTACGCAAATTCCTTGTGTTAGCCCCGGCAGTAGGGCGTATCAGTCCCTAACCCAAACAACTATATAACACAGACCCATTTACAAGTGATATAACGTCTTATCTTCCTTAATCATATCCATGAACGCTCATGACTCCGTCGGAACGCGCCCGTAACCACCCTCCATGTGAACCTCTTACTATCTAGTTCAATAAAGCGTGCCTTGTCCCTTGCCTAGTGCTGGACCCCTATTAACAAGATACCTATAGGGATACTGACTGATATAGGTTCCAAATAGAAGATTGACACAAGCCAAACCCCCTAAGCTTGTGCCCCCAAATAACTAGGGTTTAAGAGTCACCAAAACCCGATACAACAACAGACGAGGGACTTCTTAGCTTATTAGTAGTTACACTTAATCGAGCAGGTTTAGGTTTACTAATAAGAATGGTTGTAATGCCATTATGTGTGTACAACCCTATTCTTAACATGTCATTTAAGTTAAATTTAACATGTTTAGTTAATATGCATATTATTCATGAACTACATTCCCAAGTTACAGGTTTGTGCATAATGTCCATTTACAGCAAGTATCTGCAGCAAGTCTAAATATGTATATTTAACCTTTTTCCCAAATTATAATCAATTAGTCCAAGTAAATAACATGTCTAAATTCCAATTTTATATTTTTCATTTTTCCCCCAATAGTACGCTCATTCTAATCGGGTATAGCCTGGGCTTCCATAGTCCTAGGCTTGGTGTAAAATAAAAAGGAAAATAGAGGAAGACGAATAGAATCAAATCACATATGCATATAGGAAAGATTGGAAATAAACATAGAAAATGAGAAAAGGAAGATAGATACATATTACTTGTTAATCTTTCCAACATTACAGGCATATGTATAACTTGTTCAATTATCGACATCACAGGCGTATGTATAATTTATTCAATTATCAACATCACAGGCACATGTATAACTTGTTCAATTATCAATATCACAGGTATATGTATAATGGATCATAACGGCATAGGTGATAATAGTGAAACGGGTATATTTATTTTATTAACACTGTAGATCCTAACCATTTTTATTCAACTGTCATGTTCAAGGCCTACGAAATAAGATTTGTAAATAACAGAAACTCACAGTGAGTCTTGGTGAAGATAATTATATAACACTATGCCATAGGAAGTCCAAATCCAATCCAAGTATACAAGTCTTGATGTTGTCTCTGTTTGATCCAATCTCTAGCATCATTCCCCTATTATATGTTTAAAATTTTCAGAATAATTTCATGGAGGCAGAAGAAGATATGAAGAATTTGTGTGAATTGTGAACGATGGAAACCATCTATTTATAAAGTTACAGAGCCAACATCAACCCTTAGATCTTAGGTTTCAAATCTAAACCGTACAAGTCATGCCGAGTCAACATGAATACAGTCACAAATTAGTCTAGGTACAAAAGGTAGAATTCGGATGGATCAGGGTTGGATCGACCCACCTAACCCTGGGTCGACCTAGCCACCCTTGGGTCGACTCGGGCTGGAGTGGGTTATCACCTAATAGGACAATTTCCCGCTTCCTCTTTCCGTTTACTTTATTCAAAATTCTGCAATTTACATTTAATTAATATTTATACATGAGCCTCTTATATCTATACAAACTTCTAGAGCCTATAACTTCTTCATACATTATCCGTTTTATGCAAACTTGGGGTTTAGCTGAACCAGAATTCCAAGATGAATGCAGCGATAATGTCGGTTTTAGTTAATTCTGAATATTTATTATGGTTATAGTGTATTATATTTTGGGGTGTTACCACTTCAGTAACTAGAAGTGAAAAGGTGGAGCTTTTGAAGTGCCACATTTTCAACAATAACTATCATATGATATTGGCAACATGAATCACCTGGTGGCTCCTGAAATACTTTAATTATGTTATGTAGTTTAACTTTGTTCATGACATTTTGCATGCAAGTTCTCTACCTTTAATTTTCTTTGAATTGTTTTGGAAGTTCGAGTCTATTTGTATTTTCTGCGAGCTTTGCCTTACCTGTGTCGAAGCTTTCTCTTTCTTGTAGTAGATGTACAATATCTATATCTCCTGGTCTTCATGTACTTATTTTTTTTAATAAATAGTGTTACAGGTCACTTCAAAAACCGGTCAACCTTGCCAAAAATATATTAATTACTTAATGAATTTAGTTAAACTCAATATACAATATTATCTCCTAATTGTCGAAACCATAAATTTGTGCCATTTTGGATTGTGACCCCTATATCAAATATCCTATCCAACACCTCGAGGGCCGACTACTCTTGGTTAATTTACTCAACCATATAAGCTTACTTCAAGTCAAATTTCACTTGTAATTAAAAAATGCAATTTTGTTAAAATACATGTTTAACATATAATTTATGTAACTTTAGATAAAAGAAAAAAAATTCTAAATTATATTTATGATGGGCTTTGGACTTGGGGTTCTCATCATGTGAGTATGCAGTCCTTCTCTTTCATTGAAATTGGACATGATTAATGTTATAAATAATTCAAAATCGTAGTTTATATACTAATAAGTTCCTTCCAGTATTATTAGAAGGATTTCGTTCTCCTTTGATATATGATAGTATTTTTATTCCTGTTTGCCAAGTGTCGAGCGACAAGTGCCTGTAAACTAAATATATGATTAACTTAATTAATAAGAATATTATACATTTAAATAAATTATAATAACAAGACTAGGGTCATTATCGTAGTGGTTATGGACTTCGGTTTTGGTGCAAAAGATCGTAGGTTTGAAAATTATGTAGCGTGATTTAAACTTATATGGGATGTTGCAACATCCATGATTTTGTGGTCATGGTATTAGGATATTTAATTAGGTAAAGAAAATAAAATATTGTTTGATGAAGCAAATATTGAGATTTGACTAGTGATTAGGTTATATCTTAATACATAGTTTAATGGGATACCATAAGAGAAGTCGATAAGGAGGATTACGAGATGTGTAAAATAGGAAATATGCTATTTTCTAACACTTAGACACTTACCACCTCTCGTTCTCTCTTCACTTTCATATCACAAACAAATTAAATCTAAAGATAAGGTTGTCCATGACTAGAAATTCAAGAGGAAAATCATGAAGATAGGATTTAACCTAAAGGAATCAAATCAACTTAAATATCATTCGTACTCTAATCTAATCAAGATAAATAATGATATTTCTATTTCTATTCAACGTTTGATTAGGCCGTAGATATATATTCGATCGGTTTTGTGTTTTCTTGATTGCTTTTTCCATGTTTATTTAGTAATTATGATATATATATATATATATATATATGTATATATATATATATATGTATATATATATGTATATATATATATGTATATATATATATGTATATATATATTTCTCGGATTGTATAATTTAACTATGAAATTATCTATAGCACTCTCCATGTTTATCAACATTATTGGGGGCATTTAATTATAAAATTAGAAAAGAATAATGTGATTAGATCGTCTAGTTGAGATTTACACATAAAATGTGTTGGCCTTAGGAACTAAGTAAAATGAAATAAACATAAGTAGGATTATGTAAGGAGCAAAGTGAGAAACATTTGACCTCCAATATAATATCTTTCCCTACATATCTACCATCGTTATCGTCATTAACATAAGCCTAAATTTGTACCTAAATGGCCAACCATTTAAGTTACCAATACTAAAAAGGAAATTCAAGTACAGTTTAGGAAGATTAAACCTTGAGTATCTACAACCACAAATCTCAATAACATAATAACTAAGCAAGGTGAATAGTGATTCTAAATGCTTCTTTGCCTCGGCTATGGAGAATATCAAATGCTTTTATGATTTACATGATTGTTTTCATGTTTATATGTATGTTAATGTGTTGTTGAGATAGAGCAATACTTGAGTGGCTTAATATACATGACTTGCGTGTAATTTGAGTAGTTTTTAAGGTAAAAATTATATCTAAACATCTCCAATTGACTTAAAACTTTTACATGATATTCTTCAAATATTTTCAGAGATTGATTTTCAATTCCATAATTTTTTGAGCTTGTATGAACTTCCTATAAATTTTCCAAGTTTAAATATAAGCTAGTGACGGGAAAAATTAATTAATGGATTTAATTAATTATTTTAAACTCCATAATTTTATGAATGATCCAAAAGGATATTAACATTATTAACATTGATTAAGCTATTAACATTATTAATAGCAATTTTCCATTGATGGAAACCTTTGGAATTCAAAAAAATCTGCTTGGGGTCAGACCTATTTATATAAACCTATAGGATTTTAATAATTATGTTGGTGATTTTGAAAAGTACTTCTATGAAAGGAAATAAACCAGTTTTCTCTATATTTACCATTAGTTCCATAGCCATATAAATAGAAAGCATGTTTCATACCTTTTGAAATGGTTAGAAGCACCTTCCACTTCTCTCTGATAAGCTTCAGATATTAGTAATGTCACCTACTAGCATACGAAGTATTCAGGTCTCCACTTTCGTATATGAGGTTTTGACCTTGGCCTTTCATTTTAGCTCCTTGGCAACTGGCTTTGCATTTTTAAAGTGTTATCTTCAACAAGTGCCTATCACTTTTGCATAAGGAAATCTATCATTGTGCTTGGATGATCGGACTATTTTTGAAAGTATAATATAGAGTTAGTCGCCTCTATTATTTTAAAGGCTTTGAGACTTCCGCTGTAACGACCCGGAAAATCTGAACCAATTTAAAATTTTAAATTGGCTATTTTAGTGGATTTTAAATATTTAAAATAAATATTTTAAATAACAACGATGAAAAGTAGGTTTGAATCAACATTGAAATTGAATATAATTATTTCTAATTATAAACAAGGCCTGAAATGGCGCGGTAGTTTCAAATTTTCATTTCAAACTTCGTCTGACTGTACCGGGTGCAAAACAAAACGAATTTGAGTGAAACCAAAAATATTTAAATCTGTTAGTGAATATCTTTCTAACAAATCTGAAAAATCGAAGTTTCGTAGCGGAAAGCAAAAGTTATGGCCAAATGAATTTTCAGAAAGGTCGCTATGGAATTTATATAGCCCGTGAAAATGGCCATTTTGCAAACGACCTCGGAATTCGACGAAACCACTTTTGTTGGATCCGGGATATTAAACTATTGCTAAGTTTCAAATTTCATAATTTTTGAAGTTAATATGTGAGCGTGGCAAAGAAAACGTGTTTTGGTCAATTATAGTTAAATTGGATCGACCAGAAATGGGCCATTTTTCAAACGATCTCAGAATTCGACGAAACTAGTTTTGTTGGGACCGTATCTTCAAAACATAGCTAGATTTATTTTTCTAGAATTTTTCGAATTAGTTTGTGGCCCTGGAAAATTGAAATGTACGTTCAAATTGAATATTGAATGTTATATATTTTAAATTGAATGAAAACTAACTGAAACGGTCGAATGGGCCTACGAAACATATCCCATTGTGTTCGGAATGGGGGTAAAACGCTAGGGACGACAGTCGTTGGGTTTGGATTGGGGTTCATGTGTGAAAGGGGGTAATTTCGAAATTTAAAAATATATAAATTAAAGAAAAAAACGTGATTGGGCCACTCAATCACTCTCTCTCCCCGATATACGAATCGCGACGACGGAGGGGTCTTCAAACCTTCTCTCCTTGATATCTTCCAATCCACGCACCATTATCGAACACCCCAGTTGAGTTATTTGTAGATCGTGGCTCCCTCTTCAAATCCATGTAAGCTGCTCCTCCACTCGTTGCACCATCGTAGAGAACGGAGCTCCCGAAGTGGCTAGCTTCATGCCGTCGCCGCCGATTCTAGGCCAAATCGAGTGGCCCTCTCCACCACGCGCCTGAGCGCCTCTCGGCCATCTTCGACGTGGTACAACCCGATCGGCGTATCATGCTACAGATTGGTCGCAAATCGAAGACCTAGGTTCGAACGATTTTAGAGGGTAACGACAATTAAAACTATTTTATATATTATAGCACTTTAAAGCGCTACCGTTTTTGATTTCATTGTAAAAATCATATCTTTTTCGTTTCTTGATGAAATTTAGTGAAACAAGAGACAGTGGACTCGTGTGGACGTCTTCTACATTCTACAAGAGACCGCATATTTTTCTGAGCCTTCTGCTATTTTTGGTGGAGTGGAACCCAAGGTGAGATTTCTAATTTATAAATGATATGGAAAACGACGATGTATAAATTATATAATCGACGTATGAGTTATATAAGCGTTGTACACCTCATGTATAAGCGTTCTATAAGTCGTACGTTCGATGTATAAGTTATATATGCGTTGTAAAAATTATATATGTGTTGAATTAGAAGTGAAATGCTTATATATATATGTGTGTGTGTATATATATATATATATATATATATATATATATATATATATATATATACACGCCCCTTGTCCACAAACCATGGACGATATTTATTGGTCGTGATTGGTGTGAAAATTGATTGATAGCGAATGGTTGATTAGAATTGTTTGTGGTTGAAATTGATTGATAGTGGTTGAAAAATACCCGTTTGTGGTTGAAAATTATTTGGTTGAAACCACATAGGATTAGCTTGTGGAAATGAAAAATATATACATGTCGCCTGCGTGCGAACTAGATGCATGATTCCCCATTGTCAAAAGCTGCGAGGCTTTAAGGTAGAGCGAGGAGCCGTACTAGGGACGGCCCCGGTTTTAACTACCCTGCTGTTATGCTGCCGAAATTTTGAATAATATTCATGTGTTAGAATTATTTTCATGTGTAGAAACTATATTCGTGTGCTGAATAGAAATTCATCTATTGAACGACATTCATGTTTTGAAATAAATTTTTTTGCAATAAAAATCACCTTTTTATCTATACATATAAACTACAGAAAAACTTCATGTGTTGAATTGAAATTCATTCGTTGAATAGAAATTCATGTATTGAATGGTATTCGTGTTTTAAATATAAAAATCACCTTTTTATCTATATCTATAAACTATAGTATACCTTCATGTGTTGAAATGAAATTCATTCGTTGAATAGAAATTCATGTGTTGAATGGTATTCGTGTTTTAAATATAAAAATCACCTTTTTATCTATATATATAAACTATAGAAAACCTTCACGTGTTGAATTGAAATTCATTCGTTGAATAGAAATTCATTTGTTGAATGGTATTCGTGTTTTAAATATAAAAATCATCTTTTTATCTATATATATAAACTATAGAAAACCTTCATGTGTTGAATTGAAATTCATTCGTTGAATAGAAATTCATGTGTTGAATGGTATTCGTGTTTTGAAATAAATTGTTTTATAATAAAAATCATGTTTTTATCATCTATATGAACTATATAAAACAGCCGTGTTTTGAAAGAAATTGTTTTATAATAAAAATCATATTTTTACCATCTACATGAACTATATAAAATAGTCATGTTTTGAAAAAAATTGTTTTACAATAAAAATCACATTTTTATCATATACATGAATAGTTAAAATTAGTGAAGTGTTGAAATAGAAGTCAGTTGGATAAAAATATCATTTTTATCAAACGTATGAAAAGGAAATGGTTTTGAAATCGAAGAATCGATTATATTTAAATATACATAAATATAATTAAAATAAATTGAATAACAAAGCTGAAGTTCATGTTTTGAAATCGTGATTTCAAACGATTAGTGCTGGAGATCCGACCATCGGATTTTCCCGAAACTGAAACCGTTGAGTTCGCTTTAGAAATATCTTTCCAACGACACCAACTTTGCAAAGATCCAACAGTTGGATTGTCTGGAATGTTTAATTCAAATCTGAAGAAAAACACCGCCAGAATCGATTATATTTATATATATGCATATATAAATATAATTAAATTAAATCGAATAATGACGGTGTAGTTCGTAATTTGAAATCGAAACTTCAAACGAGTGTACCGGGAGATCCGACCGTCGGATTTTCCCAAAACTGGAACCGTTGGATTCGTTTTGAAAAGATCTTTCTAATGATATAAATTTTGTGAAGATCCAATGGTTAGATTTTCAGATAAGTGTAAAACAAATCTGAAGAAAAAACAGCGCCACGGCCGCGTTATGGCCCGAAGCGTCGTTTAAATAAATTGGCTAAAAGTAAATAAATAAAAATAGCGATAAATCATTATAAAATATTATAAATGATATGGATGTGAAATTTAGAAACTAATTGAAGGTTGGCTAAGTCGAATGGTTTCCTGGGTTTTGATCTGATGTTAGTTTCGGCCTTCGGGGTTAATATCTGGGAAATCGTTCTCTTACTGATTGACGGTTAGTGACTAATGAATTGAAATAAGGCGTATGTTGTGTTTGTGTAGCACTTGTTTATTATATACGTGAGTTGCTGAGAAAGACCGGGTTTATCCCATTCTGAATAACTAAATCGACGATAAGAAATCGAAGATGAAGATGGCGGTGGAAGACCGGAGATTTTCACCTCGTTTGGATGGTAACTGATGTCCTGAATGGGAGGCATCTCGAAATATGGATAATGAGTGGTGACCGCCCAGACATACGTGGAAATCGATGGGTTTGCGAGGTATATAGTACCTCCGGTTTCGTTCAGACCCAGAACGGACTTGCAAATGGAATATGTGTCTGACATGGGAATTCATTCTGTGTGATTGATAGCCATCAGTTACATGGCGTGAATTGCCTGCGTGGCATGCCAAGATGCCGTGATCAAGGCTTCTGTTGAAAAGCAAAGTCTTGTGGTTGATGATCAAAGCACCGCCTGGGTGGCGTAGCTTTGTGTATAACGTGAATTCGCGAGCCTCACACCCCGATATAAACCAGAAACGGGAGAGGACATCAGGGAGGGCATGCGTTTCCTTCTAGCTAGAGGTGGTGTCAGTGCTTAAACTAGCTGACATTATATTATTTTCACCTATGTGGTTGTTGCTGTTGCGTGGCGCCTCGGTTATATCGGTCGATCCAGGACCGATGGACTCATTCGTTGGCTCACTTACGCCCCATAGGGTGGGGAAACACAGTGTTCAGACATTTTAATCCACATCGGTGGACCGGCCCTGACGATCCAAGGGTCGATGCGTTCTGATCCGGAGACACGGGCTAGAGCGTCTCGAAGTCGGTAAGGACTATCTTTTGCCTTGGTTAATGACGGAAATCCAATTTCCAAATACGTGATTGTGCTGTTTTGATTGTGTATATATATATGGCGACATGATAAATGGTACCCATGCCGTCTATGATTGATATTTATGATTGTGTATGAAATTAGAAACTAACTGTAAACGAGATAAGACAGATGGTTTCCGAGGTATTGGTCTGATGTTGGTTTCGGCCTTCGGGGTTAATACCTATGGAACCGTTCTTTTACTATTTTACAGTTGGAATCTGATTATCAAATGATTTGTTTCGCTCGTATCAAGCATATTTTGGTCGATATAAGGTAAAACTATATCCTCCGGTTTGCGTTGCATTGTGTGATGGGACTTGAGTCTTATATCGGCTTCATTTTTATAAAAAGCATTGCGATGTTTAAAAGATTTAATTGTTTTAAAGCACTGGCAATCCAATGGAGTAAACCCGTTCTGCGAAAGTGGAGTGGTCCTGCGATTAGCCATATTATAGATTGTGTTAAGTAGATTTCTCATACCAGTCCTTGTTGCCGATCTTGAGTAGGCTGGGTACACATGATAGGGGGTTCTCCCTTCGCGGTTTGGTGGCGAACGGGAGACTCTTACCCCTACATATCCCTGTTTAGGGTTGGTTCGGCAGTGCCGAGAGACTCGAGAGGGTCGCCGTAAAACAAGGGGCTGGGGTACCATTGTGAGCCATGGTAGGTTTTACCTGCTGTACTGGAGGATGAAGGGATGGTTGCAAAGCATACCAGATTTCGCGGTAACGTCACAACGTGGTATCAGAGCATTGGTTAAGCTTAGCTTTGGTATATAACACATTAACGAACTCGTCAGAGATAGAACCAGTAGTGTTCTAGGACGAGTAACTCATTACAGATAGGATCAGTAATATCCTAGTATGAGTACAACAGAATCAAAATAACTCGTTAGAGATGGGGTCAGAAATACCCCAGAACGAGTCGAGAGTTATATGTTTATAAATAACGTATTTATGATTATATATATAGTCTGGTTTTAGAAATATGATTTTTGGATATATAAAAGATGTATATTTGAAAAGTTAATCAACAAATTGTTTGATGTTTGTGTTGTGTGATTTAGAATTTGATTAATTAAATTATTAGAAGGATAGCTAATTTAATCAATAAGAGAATAATGGTAGAATTTATTTGATTAAATCACACATTGAACTGAGTTAAAAATAGATAGCAATATATACATGTGCATTATATATGTCTGAACAGGTAAATGGATAGCTGTTGAGTAAAGAAATTATTTGCGTGCCAGACAAATAGGTAAACCATAATGAGTTAGATGCGAAATATTATTATATCAACTCCTGTGAATGCCATTGAATCGGAGTGCTGGTTAATCTGTGTGTAATAATAAACGTCGCCATGGGATAGTAACAATTAATTTTGAACTATGCTACATGGCATACTTCTCGAAGATAGGCATACTTCATCATATACCACATAAGCATTTGGAGCTTGTGTGACGAGGTGGAAGATTTACCATACGAGGGAGAGGCTTGTATGGCGATGACTATATTTTACAGGTTGAACTGATGACTGATATGGACCATATAAATTGTAACAATAAATTGCCAGATTAATAAAATCCGCCCACGGGTCTGGAGTTGACAATAATCGCGTCTCTCTAGTCATTAGATACGACACATGGATTATTTATTTCCCACAAGGGATGAGGTGACGAGAATTTGTTCTCTGGAGCAATTAAAATACACACTCCCTCAGGCTTTGACAGTGTAACGAACTGGGGTTTTCGACTCCGAAAATCAACATCAAACTACCATGTTGACCATTCAGACATCGAACATTCCAGATCATTAATAGAAAGAAGTTAGAGGGTGAGATAAGAAAGAAAGAAATATTATAATAGAAGAAGAAGAAGAAACACCACACAGAGTCTCACATCGCAGCGGAACAAAATATAATACATAAATAGTCTTTATTGAAAGCTTTAAAATACTTACAGTGTCAGAGTACATCATACCATGGGACATTTATAATAGCCTGTTCCCATATACAACACACAGCGGAATAGTAGTAATATCATACGTCTGGATTCTTCCAGCTCGTCTCTTCATAGCAGTCGATAACCTGAACCTGTACAACCTGGTCTAACCCGAGCATTTACAAAACACCGGGTCAGTCTGGTGAACCAGAGTGAGATAAACTCGCACAGTATAAAGGTAAATCATCCAATCATGATTTTAAAGTTCAAAACCTTTTCAAAAGAAAAGGATAATCGTAAGACCAAATCCACACATAAACACGGACGGTTTTTACCTGACGATAACCCAAAACAGTTTGAAACCAATATCTTTTTCTGATATTATAATAATGCCTAAATACAAGTAAATAGAATCTAGTAGAACGCTTGCATCTCACGCTCTACATATATAGTATACAATCAAAAACCGCGGGCGCTTATTGGAGGTTGGATTCCAACTTGACAAGGTATGGGTCCACCTTCCGATAGTGTATCTCTAGAGACGAATACACTGGGTTCAACAAGAACGTCTTGCAACCCGGCCCTCACATGACCGACCACTCATTTCGCTTGAGTGTATCGAATGTATATCACCGACGGTTGGGATCAGCAACCGTCTCCCGACAAGGGACAGCATCGAAACATAGATTTAAGAAAACAAATAGGATTTCCTCTAGATAGGTGATCCTACACCCTAATGGGAGCGACCCACATAGCCATGCTGCCTGCCCGATTTTTGTCATTTCCCGGTTGATGAGGCTTGAGGCCAGAATTAACTCTTGATCATCTGGTCACCATTCACTTTGAATGCCACATCGTCAAATCCATCAGATATCACTAATTGATATCCACAAAAATACTCTAGCTGGAAGCTAAGAGAGCGGCAATTCTCCGCCAACAACTATCGTACGTTTGAAGAAATCAACGTACGTGATCCTTTGGAAATACTCTGTCAGACATTCGTCCATATACGTCATCCAGGAACAGGATGAACCGAAGGCACTCTCCTACTGCATCCATATAGGAATCACCCCATGGATCAGTAGCGAGAAGTCCTTGCAACCCATAGATTCCAACCACGACAGAATCACAGCTTTACTCTGCTTGCCAGGCAGAGAATATTAGTGGTTCTTCCGTGTATGAAAATCCACGGTCTTCAATGCTCCACCTCGATCATCTTCTGATATCTTCACGTATTTGTTGGTCAGAATGGTTTTCGAATATAAATTCGATCCCGGTCTTTCCATACCAACAATCGTATTGGTCAGATTTGATAGTCGGTGTTTTAACTATCAAAATATACAGTGTTTCAACCATGACACTCCAATGAGTTCACTGATTCAGTATTTAGCATCACTTGGCCTTTAACAAACTGATTTGCTTTTGTTAAATTAAAACTTCTAACTCCTTTAAATATTCAAAAAATACGATATTTGAATAACTCTAATTGATTAATTAACATTCGTCTTAACTCCATTCGCTTGACTCTAGATCACAGCGATCACAATGGTTACGCCTGATTCCCTCAGGAAACATCCGACCGCCGTAGGCTATCTGCAGCCCTGCGAATTACGCTAGCAGTCATACGAAATGGCAACTTACCTTGAATACTATGTTTGACTAACTCTAGCTCGAATAACTATATTCAATTACCCACTTAAATCTTCTTTCAAATCATCTTTTAAATTCGGAAATCCATTAGTTTTAACAAAGAAATTTATAACACATATGTTAACAATAGCATTATAATTACTATTTAGATTTACAAAACAACAGCGCTATAATCGCTGTTTAGGTTTACAACCCATTTACTATAGCAAAAGCGCTACAATCGCTATATTAGATTTACAAAACATATATTATAACAACAGCGCTAAAATTGCTGTTTAGATTTTCAAAACATATCCACTAACGTCTCTTACGATTACCAACTAATACTATCTTCAGATAATCCCGATGTTGTTCAAGTTGGGGTATTCTAATTACCTCTCAGACCTTGATCAAACAACATTCTTATCCTCAGATAAATATCAGTTGTAATCCAACACCAAAATTCCACTCCAGTCTCAAAACAAATCCCATTTATAAATTGGGTTTAGTTATACAATCTTATGACCCATTTCTTTATTCCCAAATTTTACTTTCTACCGATCTCCTTTCAATTATTTCAACCCTTATCCACTTTGGAGATCTTATTTCCCTTGTCCCATTTTTACTTGATTTCACTCTCACGTAACGTTAATGTAAAGTTAACGCTTTACACTTTAAATCTCACTTAAAACCTCTGGTTTATAATAAACCCTTTTATCGTAATCTCCTTTCACTTAATTCATATAATTGAGTACGTTTATTTCCTTTCATCATTCAATTGGCTTGCATCTCACATTCGGTAACTTTTTAAATGAATTCCCATTTAAAAATATATTCCTAAATTTATCATTAATTAAAATAATAACTTATTTCAAACATTAACTACTTTAGTAGTTAATCCCTTTATTAACTAAATTAAATATTAAATCCCTTTTAAATCCTTATTTAAATTCAAACAATATTCATTTAACTATTTTAGTCAAAACCCATTAACTTGATAAACAATTCTAATTTCAAACGGTCGATTTAATTAACTCAAAAACTTGATTATCTCATTAACCGATTTCAACAATCCTCGCTTTAAATTAATTAAAAATATAATTAATTTAGATAGATTCTAATTATTTGTTTTCTTTACAAAACAAATTTTCAAGGTTTAACCATTTAATTCATTTCTTATTCTTCAACTGGTAAATCTGATTAACATCAGCATTTGCTTTGCAAAATAAATTCATAACAAATCAAAGTCTTAAACAAATAAAATATTTATTTATTTTTCTTAAATAACTTTTATCCAAATAATATAATTCAAATCTAACTCTGGTTATAAAATAAATTTTATAACCTCAACTCTATCGATTCACCTGTCGGTGAATCAATATCTATAACTCGATTGGTTTTAAAGGCCATACTCTGCCAAACACTTAACCAATATCACCTATTGGTTCAAACCAAACAGATGTTGAATATTCAATTAATAACCAACCATCAAATCAATCACACAAACAGATCAGTTCATATATGATAATATGAAAATAAATAATACATTTGAGGAATCCGGTTGGATCCCTCCAACCTGTTCTTCCCTGTATTCAAATGGTTTTTCTCAAATCAGACGGTTCAGTTTTGTTTAACTGATAATAAATAACGGCCATTAACAGCAACCATAAGCAATTCAAACAATTCAACCATTTAAACATGTTTATAAATAAACATGACCAACCAAGGTGAGTCACCTTTATTGGAACCAATCGTTAAAAATAACGATTTGGTATTTTACTGAAATTAAACACGGTTTAATTTCATCAGTTAAATCAACAACCAAGGGTATAACTAGCAAACAGGCAACCATCAGCAAGCAGAGCACACAAAATAAAAATACCCAATTTATATAAAATATAAAAAGGGTAACTGAGTGAGTTTAACTCACCTTGTTCGTTGTTGCTGAAGCTGTTCGATTTCAGTTCCAATTAAATTAAACTAATGTTTAATTTAACAAAAATCTCCAGCAATCTCCACTCTGTCCAAGTTGGTTCCAAATTGTAGTGTTCAAGAATAGGGTCTCAATGCCTTTTATTCGGTCGGATTCTGGTAACATATGAAAGAGTTATCCACGTTTTAATTCATGTTTAAAATAAATTAATCATTCCTTAATTGATAGTTATTTAATATAAACTAATTACTTTTACTAATTTCCTTGGTTAGAAAATGCGGCTTAATACATTACGGCCCCATCACTTTTATCCCCTTTCTCGTGTCCTTCCTGGTGCCGTCATTTACAAGATTCCTATTTGAAAACCCATCACCTTATAATATATGTTTATATTAGCTAAGTATAGTATTTAACTTAACTTAATAACTCATTACTTTGATTAAAACTCCTCCGCAGCTTTCCTCCGGTTAACCAAATTAACAAGCTGATCCTTCCCTTTGTCGAATTTCACACTGTTCCAATCTGTAAACCAACATTTATCACGTTTTCCTGTCTGGACAAACAATCAAATTAGTGTTCTAAGTTAATATGGTTTAACTAATAACCTTAGGTTATAAATAAATTCAATCACTTATTATTAAAACTTAATTACATCTTGTCATATAGACTTCATGTATGAAGACGTCAAGACCGGCCCTTGTTAGACACAGCAGATCGCTATGCATTTTGATTACTAATCAGATTATAAGACCAATTCCTAATCATAGAGTTTAACACAATAACTTTAAAACTTAATTAATGTTAGGTTAATTTATTACATCCTAAATAGAAATTCTGGCCGGTCAGGTTTCCTCCTCTTCGTATTACTGTTGTTCGTCCCAGGCAGCATCTTTGTTTTTCTTTAATTCTCCTTCCATCTGGAAATTTAACAGCGAGATAACTCAATAACATCCCTAATTACTAATTAGGACTTAATTAAACCGGGTTAGCTTACATAGGGTCAGCCGATCCTTGTTTCTGCTCTCATTCCTCTGCTATACCACGCACCGCCAGTCTGCTTCCAGTACCTCAAACCCACGCTCACACGGAAATCATCCCCACCGCGCCTTCTGAGCTTGACCGTGACCCAATCGGAAGCTGCCAACGCCTGACCTTCGAACCACCATCTAACTCCTCCGGCCTGTTCGTCTCCGTGTCCACACCTTCCGCACCAAAACCCGTTCCATTCGGTGCTCCTACCCACCTGCCACAATTCCTCAAACACGGCGACTTCAAGCTACAGATCCCGCCACTCCGATAACTTATTTCTAATCACCTCCGTTCAGAATGTGGTGCTCACAAAGCACGACATTTTTGTGGTTACGAGGTTACAGTTTCTATCAGTGGATTAAATGAGAAATTTGGAGGAAGAACGAAAGAATACTGGTCGTTAAATTGGGGGTGGAGGCGGAAGACTAATGTTGACTGCGAGAACATGTTGATAGGGTATGCGATGGTACTTATAGTGAGAGATACGTGGGAGTCACGGTGTTGGAATATAATATTTTTATTGAGGTAACTTGGTCTCCACGGTTAGAAGTGGTTTGCACGGCAAGGAAAGCAAATGTTTGGGGCTCACGAAAGATACAGTACTCACGAGAGTTTTTAGTTGATTTAAATATAAGGGTAGGTGCATATAGCTGTATGGTATATTATAATTAATATTTTATTATATTGAAACGTCATGATAAAGTAACACGTAAAATTGACCGCAATCGACTCCCGTTTTCTGATTAAAAAGTTAATCTCAGTGTAAAAAGGTATTCCGGTCCTAATGGGACAAGTTTCGTCGAAATCCGAGGTCGTATGAAAAAATTTCCTTTATAAAACCAGAAATGAACACGCGTTTAATTTTTTCACGATCACCAGATAAACGAATCAACTTGAAACTTGTATATCTTACAATAATTTGTTGATACGAACCCAACGGCACTAATTTCGTCGCATTCTGAGACTGTTGCCCCGGTAGACTATTTTTACCGCGAACCGCCCTACCCTTTTTAACGCCAAATTTCTCGATCTCTAAAAACAACAAACTATATATCTATCCTGACTCTAATCGACGATACGAACTCAACGGAACTGGTTTCGTGGCCTAATTCGATCGTCCGCTCACTTATTTAAATACACGCTATAGAATTTGGACGAGCGTTTATGGTTGCTGTGGTCACATACGATATCGGTTTTCCACGCAGTTTGATTTTCTGACAATAATTTATCGATACGGTTCTAATGAAACTGATTTTGTCGAAATCTGAGTCCGTTTGCAATACCTCTAATTTAAAGGCCTATAATTAAATAACGGTTTTCCATAGCGACTATTTCAAAATTTGATTTAGCCATAACTATCAAATTACAACACGAAATTTGGATTTTTCTCTTTCATATGAAAATTATCATCAATATGGTCCCAACGTGTCTTGTTTCACAGAAATCCGACTTATATCGAACCCTGTATTCTCAGTTGAAGTTCAAAACCAAATATTATGAATTGCACGCCATTTTTGAGCTCGTTTTATATTATATAAATAAAAATAACGTTCAACTTCGTTTTTATTAACGAATTAAATATTAAATTCCATTAATATTTCCAAATAAAATATTTAAAACTAATTTAAATATTCAGATTCATATGGTCGGAAAACACGGGTCGTTACATTCTTCCCCCCTTAAAATAATTTCGTCCTCGAAATTGCTAAGGTAAGAAAGAACGTTATAAACTCACTAACTTTCAAATCCAATTTATTATAATTTGAAAATCAATTCAATATCGTAACTAAACATTTTCAAAAATATTGAAAATTTCCTAACACCTTGAATTTCCGAAAAATTTCGCCAGTACCTCCTTTGTACGGCTCAATCGGTACAACCACAACTCGCCTTTCTAGGACTTCTCCAATCCAAAAGAAAATAAAACAGCCAAGCGGCTTGCCAAATCGGCTCATAAATCCCCAAACCCATATAAAAATAAACGTGTACCTTTTTGTCGGGCATATCATTGTATTCTTTCCATCTTCTGCCTTGTCAGCATATACAAATGCACTTCCAAAACAAAATTTCAACTTTATCCTCAAAATCAAATCCTTCACGCGTCCAAGCCAAATCCCATCCTTAACTCAACCTCCATCCATTATCAATTCCAACTCTTAACTTAACAGTCCAACACCATTTCAGATTCCTGTTTCACAATTCAAAATCTGATTCTACTTGATATATTATATCCCGATTCAATTTCCAGTTAATTGATTTCAATTTTATTCATATTTGCTTTCCCAATTTCTATTTAATTTTGTTTTTGTTCAAACAATTTCCCTGGGAGTTTTCCAACAGTTTAGTTTTTTTTTCAAAAATTAAATATTCCCTTTCAGGATTCAAAACAACTTTTTTTTTCTCAAAACAAGATTTTTGGTAGTAATCCGTCACTTAGAACTCGGAAATGAACACTGATGATGTGGCCAGCATCCTCAGAGTTATTTCCCAGCTATCAAAGTGAGTTCAATACTATATCACTTATCAAAACCATATTCAAACACCTCTATTTTGAAATCTATTTCAAAATACCAAACACACTGCTTGTAAACCAATTTAAAATCTCCCAGGATCTTAAATTTCTCATATAGTTAACCCAATTTCATTTTGTAATCACTTTTTCCACTTTTGGGAATTTTAATTCTAATTCTGATTTTAATTTCAGATTTAATAAATCTGCTTTTATATTATACAAAATCCAATTGGTTATTTATATAACCATTTCAATTATAATCAACCAACACATCCAATATACCATAACACTTCAAATATATATCATTCTTTATATCAAAATATAATTTGGGTAAAATTATTTCATTTACCCTCTTTCAAAGCATACTGTGTCGGTTTATCGTACTTGAGTGTTTAGAAACTCCTATCGATACAGTGGATCAAACCGATCGACCAGAATTCATAAACAACTCAAACAAATAAATCTCCACAATATAAAACAATTTTTTTATAAAATCTACAAATACGTTCACTCGTATATATACACTCAAACTCAGTCTAGGGTATTACTAACCCCATCTCTACTGAGTCACGCCACAGAGCCAAGGTACTTACTTAACCTTTAGCTCTGATACCACTGTAACGACCCCGAGATTCGAGTAGGCTTTTCAACCATCCTCTCCTCCCTCGGCACTGGGCTAACCTCCCAGCGTGGCTTACAGAGATACCTCAGAACTGCTTTTACGGCCAGCCTCTCGACTCGACCAACCCACATTGTCGGGAGATGTAGGGGTAAGAGTCTCCCGTTCGCCACCAAACGCGAAGCGAGAACCCCCTATCATCCGTACCAATTAAGCAACCAGCTCTGATACCACTGTAACGAACTGGGGTTTTCGACTCCGAAAATCAACATCAAACTACCATGTTGACCATTCAGACATCGAACATTCCAGATCATTAATAGAAAGAAGTTAGAGGGTGAGATAAGAAAGAAAGAAATATTAGAATAGAAGAAGAAGAAGAAACACCACACAGAGTCTCACATCGCAGCGGAACAAAATATAATACATAAATAGTCTTTATTGAAAGCTTTAAAATACTTACAGTGTCAGAGTACATCATACCATGGGACATTTATAATAGTCTGTTCCCATATACAACACACAGCGGAATAGTAGTAATATCATACGTCTGGATTCTTCCAGCTCGTCTCTTCATAGCAGTCGATAACCTGAACCTGTACAACCCTTCTAACCCGAGCATTTACAAAACACCGGGACAGTCTGGTGAACCAGAGTGAGATAAACTCGCACAGTATAAAGGTAAATCATCCAATCATGATTTTAAAGTTCAAAACCTTTTCAAAAGAAAAGGATAATCGTAAGACCAAATCCACACATAAACACGGACGGTTTTTACCTTACGATAACCCAAAACAGTTTGAAACCAATATCTTTTTCTGATATTATAATAATGCCTAAATACAAGTAAATAGAATCTAGTAGAACGCTTGCATCTCACGCTCTACATATATAGTATACAATCAAAAACCGCGGGCGCTTATTGGAGGTTGGATTCCAACTTGACAAGGTATGGGTCCACCTTCCGATAGTGTATCTCTAGAGACGAATACACTGGGTTCAACAAGAACGTCTTGCAACCCGGCCCTCACATGACCGACCACTCATTTCGCTTGAGTGTATCGAATGTATATCACCGACGGTTGGGATCAGCAACCGTCTCCCGACAAGGGACAGCATCGAAACATAGATTTAAGAAAACAAATAGGATTTCCTCTAGATAGGTGATCCTACACCCTAATGGGAGCGACCCACATAGCCATGCTGCCTGCCCGATTTTTGTCATTTCCCGGTTGATGAGGCTTGAGGCCAGAATTAACACTTGATCATCTGGTCACCATTCACTTTGAATGCCACATCTTCAAATCCATCAGATATCACTAATTGATATCCACAAAAATACTCTAGCTGGAAGCTAAGAGAGCGGCAATTCTCCGCCAACAACTATCGTACGTTTGAAGAAATCAACGTACGTGATCCTTTGGAAATACTCTGTCAGACATTCGTCCATATACGTCATCCAGGAACAGGATGAACCGAAGGCACTCTCCTACTGCATCCATATAGGAATCACCCCATGGATCAGTAGCGAGAAGTCCTTGCAACCCACAGATTCCAACCACGACAGAATCACAGCTTTACTCTGCTTGCCAGGCAGAGAATATTAGTGGTTCTTCCGTGTATGAAAATCCACGGTCTTCAATGCTCCACCTCGATCATCTTCTGATATCTTCACGTATTTGTTGGTCAGAATGGTTTTCGAATATAAATTCGATCCCAGTCTTTCCATACCAACAATCGTATTGGTCAGATTTGATAGTCGGTGTTTTAACTATCAAAATATACAGTGTTTCAACCATGACACTCCAATGAGTTCACTGATTCAGTATTTAGCATCACTTGGCCTTTAACAAACTGATTTGCTTTTGTTAAATTAAAACTTCTAACTCCTTTAAATATTCAAAAAATACGATATTTGAATAACTCTAATTGATTAATTAACATTCGTCTTAACTCCATTCGCTTGACTCTAGATCACAGCGATCACAATGGTTACGCCTGATTCCCTCAGGAAACATCCGACCGCCGTAGGCTATCTGCAGCCCTGCGAATTACGCTAGCAGTCGTACGAAATGGCAACTTACCTTGAATACTATGTTTGACTAACTCTAGCTCGAATAACTATATTCAATTACCCACTTAAATCTTCTTTCAAATCATCTTTTAAATTCGGAAATCCATTAGTTTTAACAAAGAAATTTATAACACATATGTTAACAATAGCGTTATAATTACTATTTAGATTTACAAAACAACAGCGCTATAATCGCTGTTTAGGTTTACAACCCATTTACTATAGCAAAAGCGCTACAATCGCTATATTAGATTTACAAAACATATATTATAACAACAGCGCTAAAATTGCTGTTTAGATTTTCAAAACATATCCACTAACGTCTCTTACGATTACCAACTAATACTATCTTCAGATAATCCCGATGTTGTTCAAGTTGGGGTATTCTAATTACCTCTCAGACCTTGATCAAACAACATTCTTATCCTCAGATAAATATCAGTTGTAATCCAACACCAAAATTCCACTCCAGTCTCAAAACAAATCCCATTTATAAATTGGGTTTAGTTATACAATCTTATGACCCATTTCTTTATTCCCAAATTTTACTTTCTACCGATCTCCTTTCAATTATTTCAACCCTTATCCACTTTGGAGATCTTATTTCCCTTGTCCCATTTTTACTTGATTTCACTCTCACGTAACGTTAATGTAAAGTTAACGCTTTACACTTTAAATCTCACTTAAAACCTCTGGTTTATAATAAACCCTTTTATCGTAATCTCCTTTCACTTAATTCATATAATTGAGTACGTTTATTTCCTTTCATCATTCAATTGGCTTGCATCTCACATTCGGTAACTTTTTAAATGAATTCCCATTTAAAAATATATTCCTAAATTTATCATTAATTAAAATAATAACTTATTTCAAACATTAACTACTTTAGTAGTTAATCCCTTTATTAACTAAATTAAATATTAAATCCCTTTTAAATCCTTATTTAAATTCAAACAATATTCATTTAACTATTTTAGTCAAAACCCATTAACTTGATAAACAATTCTAATTTCAAACGGTCGATTTAATTAACTCAAAAACTTGATTATCTCATTAACCGATTTCAACAATCCTTGCTTTAAATTAATTAAAAATATAATTAATTTAGATAGATTCTAATTATTTGTTTTCTTTACAAAACAAATTTTCAAGGTTTAACCATTTAATTCATTTCTTATTCTTCAACTGGTAAATCTGATTAACATCAGCATTTGCTTTGCAAAATAAATTCATAACAAATCAAAGTCTTAAACAAATAAAATATTTATTTATTTCTCTTAAATAACTTTTATCCAAATAATATAATTCAAATCTAACTCTGGTTATAAAATAAATTTTATAACCTCAACTCTATCGATTCACCTGTCGGTGAATCAATATCTATAACTCGATTGGTTTTAAAGGCCATACTCTGCCAAACACTTAACCAATATCACCTATTGGTTCAAACCAAACAGATGTTGAATATTCAATTAATAATCAACCATCAAATCAATCACACAAACAGATCAGTTCATATATGATAATATGAAAATAAATAATACATTTGAGGAATCCGGTTGGATCCCTCCAACCCGTTCTTCCCTGTATTCAAATGGTTTTTCTCAAATCAGACGGTTCAGTTTTGTTTAACTGATAATAAATAACGGCCATTAACAGCAACCATAAGCAATTCAAACAATTCAACCATTTAAACATGTTTATAAATAAACATGACCAACCAAGGTGAGTCACCTTTATTGGAACCAATCGTTAAAAATAACGATTTGGTATTTTATTGAAATTAAACACGGTTTAATTTCATCAGTTAAATCAACAACCAAGGGTATAACTAGCAAACAGGCAACCATCAGCAAGCAGAGCACACAAAATAAAAATACCCAATTTATATAAAATATAAAAAGGGTAACTGAGTGAGTTTAACTCACCTTGTTCCGTTGTTGCTGAAGCTGTTCGATTTCAGTTCCAATTAAATTAAACTAATGTTTAATTTAACAAAAATCTCCAGCAATCTCCACTCTGTCCAAGTTGGTTCCAAATTGTAGTGTTCAAGAATAGGGTCTCAATGCCTTTTATTCGGTCGGATTCTGGTAACATATGAAAGAGTTATCCACGTTTTAATTCATGTTTAAAATAAATTAATCATTCCTTAATTGATAGTTATTTAATATAAACTAATTACTTTTACTAATTTCCTTGGTTAGAAAATGCGGCTTAATACATTACGGCCCCATCACTTTTATCCCCTTTCTCGTGTCCTTCCTGGTGCCGTCATTTACAAGATTCCTGTTTGAAAACCCATCACCTTATAATATATGTTTATATTAGCTAAGTATAGTATTTAACTTAACTTAATAACTCATTACTTTGATTAAAACTCCTCCACAGCTTTCCTCCGGTTAACCAAATTAACAAGCTGATCCTTCCCTTTGTCGAATTTCACACTGTTCCAATCTGTAAACCAACATTTATCACGTTTTCCTGTCTGGACAAACAATCAAATTAGTGTTCTAAGTTAATATGGTTTAACTAATAACCTTAGGTTATAAATAAATTCAATCACTTATTATTAAAACTTAATTACATCTTGTCATATAGACTTCATGTATGAAGACGTTAAGACCGGCCCTTGTTAGACACAGCAGATCGCTATGCATTTTGATTACTAATCAGATTATAAGACCAATTCCTAATCATAGAGTTTAACACAATAACTTTAAAACTTAATTAATGTTAGGTTAATTTATTACATCCTAAATAGAAATTCTGGCCGGTCAGGTTTCCTCCTCTTCGTATTACTGTTGTTCGTCCCAGGCAGCATCTTTGTTTTTCTTTAATTCTCCTTCCATCTGGAAATTTAACAGCGAGATAACTCAATAACATCCCTAATTACTAATTAGGACTTAATTAAACCGGGTTAGCTTACATAGGGTCAGCCGATCCTTGTTTCTGCTCTCGTTCCTCTGCTATACCACGCACCGCCAGTCTGCTTCCAGTACCTCAAACCCACGCTCACACGGAAATCATCCCCACCGCGCCTTCTGAGCTTGACCGTGACCCAATCGGAAGCTGCCAACGCCTGACCTTCGAACCACCATCTAACTCCTCCGGCCTGTTCGTCTCCGTGTCCACACCTTCCGCACCAAAACCCGTTCCATTCGGTGCTCCTACCCACCTGCCACAATTCCTCAAACACGGCGACTTCAAGCTACAGATCCCGCCACTCCGATAACTTATTTCTAATCACCTCCGTTCAGAATGTGGTGCTCACAAAGCACGACATTTTTGTGGTTACGAGGTTACGGTTTCTATCAGTGGATTAAATGAGAAATTTGGAGGAAGAACGAAAGAATACTGGTCGTTAAATTGGGGGTGGAGGCGGAAGACTAATGTTGACTGCGAGAACATGTTGATAGGGTATGCGATGGTACTTATAGTGAGAGATACGTGGGAGTCACGGTGTTGGAATATAATATTTTAATTGAGGTAACTTGGTCTCCACGGTTAGAAGTGGTTTGCACGGCAAGGAAAGCAAATGTTTGGGGCTCACGAAAGATACAGTACTCACGAGAGTTTTTAGTTGATTTAAATATAAGGGTAGGTGCATATAGCTGTATGGTATATTATAATTAATATTTTATTATATTGAAACGTCATGATAAAGTAACACGTAAAATTGACCGCAATCGACTCCCGTTTTCTGATTAAAAAGCTAATCTCAGTGTAAAAAGGTATTCCGGTCCTAATGGGACAAGTTTCGTCGAAATCCGAGGTCGTATGAAAAAATTTCCTTTATAAAACCAGAAATGAACACGCGTTTAATTTTTTCACGATCACCAGATAAATCGAATCAACTTGAAACTTGTATATCTTACAATAATTTGTTGATACGAACCCAACGGCACTAATTTCGTCGCATTCTGAGACTGTTGCCCCGGTAGACTATTTTTACCGCGAACCGCCCTACCCTTTTTAATGCCAAATTTCTCGATCTCTAAAAACAACAAACTATATATCTATCCTGACTCTAATCGATGATACGAACTCAACGGAACTGGTTTCGTGGCCTAATTCGATCGTCTGCTCAAGTTACACTCCAATATCCATTTACTTATTTAAATACACGCTATAGAATTTGGACGAGCGTTTATGGTTGCTGTGGTCACATACGATATCGGTTTTCCACGCAGTTTGATTTTCTGACAATAATTTATCGATACGGTTCTAATGAAACTGATTTTGTCGAAATCTGAGTCCATTTGCAAAACCTCTAATTTAAAGGCCTATAATTAAATAACGGTTTTCCATAGCGACTATTTCAAAATTTGATTTAGCCATAACTATCAAATTACAACACGAAATTTGGATTTTTCTCTTTCATATGAAAATTATCATCAATATGGTCCCAACGTGTCTTGTTTCACAGAAATCCGACTTATATCGAACCCTGTATTCTCAGTTGAAGTTCAAAACCAAATATTACGAACTGCACGCCATTTTTGAGCTCGTTTTATATTATATAAATAAAAATAACGTTCAACTTCGTTTTTATTAACGAATTAAATATTAAATTCCATTAATATTTCCAAATAAAATATTTAAAACTAATTTAAATATTCAGATTCATATGGTCGGAAAACACGGGTCGTTACAGACAGGGTGACGAGAATTTATTCTCTGGAGTTATTATCTATACACTATCCCCTGTAAACACCATATTATATCACTATAAATATGTGTATGCTTTATAGGATTTATTGGGTACCTAATACGGCCCAATAAATTTCCAAACCCCTCCCCGTACAAAGGAGGTTATGGCGATTTTTTTTGAAAATTCCGGGTGTTAGCCAAATTTTTGAAGAATTTGAAAATTCTCAGAAACTGAAAAGTTGGAGAATGGAAGCCAGATTGAACGTAGAGTTGATTTATCAAACCACTTTCGACTTTGTTCCTTTTCGGGTACGAAAAGTTTTAAGTGGGGGAGATTGTAACGACCCGGAAAATCTGAACCAATTTAAAATTTTAAATTGGCTATTTTAGTGGATTTTAAATATTTAAAATAAATATTTTAAATAATAATGATGAAAAGTAGGTTTGAATCGACATTGAAATTTAATATAATTATTTCTAATTATAAACAAGGCCTGAAATGGCGCGACAGTTTCAAATTTTCATTTCAAACTTCGTCTGACTCTACCGGGTGCAAAACAAAACGAATTTGAGTGAAACCAAAAATATTTAAATATTTTAGTGAATATCTTTCTAACGAATCTAAAAAATCGAAGTTTTGTAGCGGAAAGCAAAAGTAATGGCCAAATGAATTTTCAGAAAGGTCGCAATGGAATTTATATAGCCCGTGAAAATTGCCATTTTGCAAACGACCTCGGAATTCGACAAAACCACTTTTGTTGGATCCGGGATGTTAAACTATTGCTAAGTTTCAAATTTCATAATTTTTGAAGTTAATATGTGAGCGTAGCAAAGGAAAACGTGTTTTGGTCAATTATAGTTAAATTGGATCGACCAGAAATGGGCCATTCAGAATTTGACGAAACTAGTTTTGTTAGGACCGTATCGTCAAAACATAGCTAGATTTATTTTTCTAGAATTTTTCGAATTAGTTTGTGGCCCTGGAAAATTGAAATGTACGTTCAAATCGAATATTGAATGTTATATATTTTAAATTGAATGAAAACTGACTGAAACAGTCGAATGGGCCTACGAAACATATCCCATTGTGTAGTGACCCGAAAATCCGGCCGAATTTGAGCTGACTAAATAACACAAGTCCAACCCCAAATTGCACTGAAAATTCAAGAAATTAATAGAAAGAAGATAGAGGGTGAGGATAGATAAGATAGAACTAGTAGAATAGAAGAAGAAGAAGATCATCATCAGAGTAACACGAATCTCACAGCGGAACGAATAAAATATGACATAACTTTTGAAATACAAACAGTATATGTATACAATAGCATTGCAGAGTACAACACTTACAACAACAGCGGAAATAATAATAGCTATAGAATCTTGAAGCCTCCTGCTCCAAGCTCTTCCAGTATATCTGTAAATCCCGACTACTTGACTGCCCGTACAAATTTAGGCACCCAAGAGTTTAGGGAAACAAAACAAATAAACTCCGGGTCAGTCATGGACTAGTGTGAGTAAACTCAAATCATTTTAACAGGTATATGATATCTCATAAGACCACGCCGTGAATACGGAACGGGTTTTTCCCTTATGAGAATCCAACATCTTTGAAAAGCAGTATCACTGATATTATAATAATGTCTAAATACAATTAGATATCTATCTAGCAGAAACGCTTGCATCTCACGTTCTACATATATAGTATACAATCAAAACCGCAGGTACGTATTGGATGATTGGGTTTCCAACTATGACAAGGTATGGATCCACCTTCCGATCAGTGTACTCTAGGAACGATACACTGGAGTTCAACAAGAACATCTTGCAACTCAGCCACACATGACCGACCACTCATTTCGCTTGAGTGTATCGAATGTACGTCACCAACGGCTGGGATCAGCAACCGTTTCCCGTATATATATGGGACAGCATTGATAGATTAAAGAAGCAAATGAATATTCTCTAGATAGGTGATTATACACCCTACTTCGGTGCGACCGACTTAGCCATGCTGCCTGCCCGATTTCTGTCATTTACCGGTTGATGAGGCTAGAAGCTACGCTTACTTTCCATTCATTTAACATGATCACTTTGAATGCCACATTATCAGATCCGTAAATCATTTAGTTGGATCTGCACAAATAGTTTCTGGATATTATGCGAAGGGAATAAATCCGTTGGCCACCATATATATTTGTACAGTCCAACCCATTCGATCATTGGAAATACTCTGTCAGACATTCGTCCATATACGTTCGTTCTGGGACTGAACGAAACCGAAGGCACTATTCTGTAAACAGGACAGCCCTTGCACTTTACTCCATCTTCAATTTCTTTATCGTATTTGATCACAATGCTTATGTCGATACGGAGTGGTTCTTCGGATAAAAATCCAACCGGTCTCTCCATATTAACAACGTAAAATGGTCAAAACTTCGATAGTCTGTGATTTAACTATCAAATGAAAATATGTCGGTGTACAAACAACGATCTTAATTCCAAATGGAATTATCGATCCAATCATCAATCATATATATATACATATATATTCATATTTCCTTATTTTCTAAAATTAGAAAATATATGTTTTCAACATTGGAAAACATTTCCAATCCTCATTTACGCATCACTACCATTCCACAACTATTAGTCCCTAACTATAAATTAGTAAGAGAACAATTCTCTAAGTATAAACCCCGAAGGCCGAAACCAACATCAGATCAACACTCAGAAAACTATTCAACTTACTAATCTCTAGTCAGTTTCTAATTTTTGTTTAACTTCACTTCTTAATTTCTATATTCGATTAACCCCTTTTTATAAACTACGTTTGATTAACTTCTTTTGATAAACTACGTTTTCCGTTACAACTATTTCTCTTTTTTAACGTTTACTTACCGTTACAAATATTTCCTATTTACAACTTCTATTTACCGTTACAAATATTTCCTATTTACAACTTCTATTTACCGTTACAAATATTTCCTATTAATAACTGTTTATTTATCTTCTAAATAAATATTTCTTATTTCTATTTATTTTCTAAATACTTTCCTTTTATAAAACCGTGTTCGTTTTATAAATAATCTATTTTCAAATTGTTTCCTTTTATAAAATCGGTTGATTTTATAAAACTCCTTTATTTCGATATACACTGAAATATTCCATTTTCACAACTCAGGGTTTCTTATGATATGTAAAATATCAAACAACGATGATCAATATCATTTTAACACACATAATCCAGAACAGATTATATAACACATCATATAACACAATATATGAAAACAGTAAAATAATTGTTGAGGAATCCAGTCGGATTCCTCCAACCTGTCTCCTTGCATCCACAGATGTTACCCAATATAATATATATCATATTTCATTTTGAAATGAAATATCCTGTTATACAAAACCATATTTGATTAACAGTACATAGATTAACTATAACTACGTTTTCAATCAAATCTATTTCACAGTCCAGTTTAACAATCAATCTACAGCAGTCAATAAATAAAGTACAATTTATATTAAAATATAATTTGAGGAGAGTTAGTGAGTTTTACTCACATTGTCCGTAATCGTTAAATAACGATTTACGGTCGATGGTTCGGATCAGGCAATTTATTTCGATAAATTGTTACGAGCTCCACATTCATTCTGAACCCATTCCATGTTGTAGCTTAGGTCCATACGATCATGTCGGTCTGGTTTTGTCTTTATTCCGGCCCATCTTCCTCCTACCAAGCCCAACCCATTATTTCTTTCTTCTCTGAATTCATAAAAACGCTGCTCATTTCCCTATGCCATTTTCGAATCCTTTTTCCTCACCCCTTCTTTTATTTCACCACCGCTTCACAAACAAAGCCAACGCCATGCATGTGCACCACTTGCCCCTCGACAAGCTAAGGACGGAATCTGCTCCAGTAAGCATTTCGAACCAACTCCAGCTTCCTTTCACGCTAACTAAACAAACACCACCTTATCTCCTCTTACATACGTTACTTCCCAGACCCCTTCTCATTCTTCTTTTCGTGCTGTTCCAACTTCAACAAAACAAATGCTTGAAACATACTCATACTTCATCAAACAGCAACACCCTGCTGTAGTCAAAACAACCCAGACCCGTGTTTTAACTTCCACCGTTCACTCCTCCTGCAACTTTGAAATCACCTCACCAGTTCACAACGAATACTCCAAACATGGTCCTCAACGTGTAACAATTCACTGCCATTTACCATACTCCCATCTTCTCTATGCATTCACGGTCCACCCTGAACCACTCTTCCATTTCTTCCATTATAAAACAAATAAAAAAATCAGTTTCCCTCATCCTTACTACATTGAAAACAAATCCCACCAATTCGAATGCAAGAAGAAACCCACGCCAGCACTAAACAGTGCTTCACCCCTAAACTCCATCCCCTTCCTCCTTCGTTTCTTGAGTAAAAACTCCAGCTCCTCAAACAGCGTGACCTCCCCTTTTGACCGTCATCCACCAACTCCACGGCCATCCATTTGAGCTGCCACCACCGCCACTGAACTCAGCACCTC
Source organism: Allium sativum (assembly GCA_030737875.1). Taxonomy (NCBI): domain Eukaryota; kingdom Viridiplantae; phylum Streptophyta; class Magnoliopsida; order Asparagales; family Amaryllidaceae; genus Allium; species Allium sativum. The sequence goes on along the minus strand of CM060909.1, from coordinate 667,327,356 downwards.
GACCTCCTTCTGCTCATCTTATTCAAGTACAACTCGACCCTCACCTTCAGATCGTGACCTCCGGAGCTTTTCCGTCCTACCGCAATGTTCGAGCGACGTATTTACTGACCAAATCCCACAAAATCATCGCAATCAACTCGCCTTAACCTTATGATCATCACACAACCCTTGGAAACGCTCCTCGTCACCTTGATTGTTACTGCGGTTCAGCCCTAGCTCGCATCGAGGAAACTCACGAACCCAGACCTTCATCGAGCTCGCTGAAATGTGTATGAGCTTGAAGCTCTCGCTTCAACGATTTCAATTACATGTGGTTTAGGATTTAACGATTTTTCCATGATTTGATTTCAAAGCCGTGATATTTGTTTTGAGGATGGATAATGACGGCGGGTTTTTACCAGAGGAAATGTAGAACTAGGTCTTAAGGGATTTTTAAGGGGGTATTATATAGGGTTGTTCCAGCATTGTTGGTCCAAGAGTAGCCCTTTCATTTCGATCCAATACATTTAACGAGTGACGTGCTGTTTTACATTGAAGTTGTGGTTGAGAGAATTTGGAAACGTGGCTTGTGTGTGATCAGAGATTAGTTAGGATATTTTTAAATTAAAAGTTATACATACCCTATTACGTAAAATTCTGCTTACGTATGAACAGAAATAAAAACACCATCATGACGAGCGACGTGTCCCGATTCCAGAAATATAATAATACCGGTAGGTTAACTCATATTTTGAAACCACAAAATGTTGATTACAGGGTGCAAAATACTCCAAATAAAAGTTGCTTATTTAATTAATTAAAAATTACCATAAAATTCTAAAAATTAAATTATCGTTATGTCCCAAAAGAACCTTGTCTAAATTCAAACCCGATCTCTAGTTATATCGAATAATCCGTTACGGTCGATAAACGATTCTATAGCGACTATTTTAAAATTTGATTTGGACATATCTCAAAATCTACATGACTAAACCCTGATTTTTCTCTTTCACTAGAAAGATATACTCCACCAGCTCCGTACGTTTCTTGTTTCACAGGAATCCGATTTAAAACGAACTCTGTACATTCAGTTGAAGTTCGAATCGCCAAATAACGAACTGGAGCACCATTTCGAGCTCGGTTTTAATTATAATATAATTATACGTTCTAACGTCGTCAATTAATTAATATATTCGTTATTTAAATAATTAAATAGGTTAATTATTACACTGTCAAATATCCGGGTCATTACATTCTTCCCCACTTAAAATAATTTCGTCCTCGAAATTGCTAAGTTAGAGGACGACCCTATCTATTGGAATTCCTAAGATTTGTTTACCCCTTATTTCTGATTTCAACTGAACCAATTAATATTGACTAAAATATTAATTCCTTCGGACTAACCTAAATTTTCAAAAATTCTGCAAATTTTCTAACGCTTAAATTTTTTGGAAAATTTCGCCATAACCTCCTTTGTACAGCCCTATCGGTAAAACCATAACTCGCCTCTCTAGGCCTTCTCCAACCCAAAAGAAATTCAAAACGCCAAGCGGCTTGCCAAATTGGCTCATAAATTCCAACTCATATGAAATATAAACTTGTACCTTTTTGCTGACCAAATCATTATACCATTCCCATTGGTTATCAACTTAACATATACCAATGTCATTCCAATCCATCTCCTGTCAGTTTTTATCCTCAAACTCAAGCAATTGCTTATACTCAAGTCAAATTCCATTTCAAACTTAAGTACAATTCTTGATTCCAAATCCTTATAAAATCAATCAACTTACTCGATATCATCCCAATATAATTCCATTTTATATATAACCTTGTCCAAGTTTAATTCAAATTAATTTATTCACTTTCAATATTTTAATCTATTTAACTTCATAAGTTAAATTCAAATTCCAGAATTTAAATTCCTGGGTTTATTTCAAATCAATTTGAAACCATAATACCAATTCAAAACCTTTGAATTTCTAAACACTTGTTTTCCTTAAACAATTCAAAAACAAAATATTTGGTAGTAATCCGTCACTTAGCAACTCGAAAATGAACACTGATGATGTGGCCACACTCATCAGGGTTATTTCCCAGTTTATCGAAGTGAGTTCAATACTATAACACTTCCAATTTGAAAACATTTTCAAAATCTCCCAGGAACTTAAATTTTTTATTATTTTAATTCCTAATCCTGATTTAATTTCAGATTTAATTCATTTTATTTCATATACTTTACTTATATGAATTCTGATCAGTTATTTATAACCATTCCACTTTTTTATAATTTCTTTTGATTATACTAACAACCAATACAACCAATTTTACTATGTTAATTTCAAAGCATATCATGTTGGTTCATCGTATTCGAATGTTTAGAAACCCCTATCGATTTTGTGGTGCCCCACTATCGACCAGAATTCATAAGCCACTCAACCAATAAAGCTCCACAATATAAAACAAATTTTTATATCAAATAACCAATACGTTCACTCGTATATATACACTCAACTCAATCTAGGATATTACTAATCCCATCTCTACTGAGTTACGCCACAGAGCCAAGGTAATTCGCTTAACTTAAGCTCTGATACCAACTGTAGTGACCCGAAAATCCGGCCCAATTTGAGCTGACTAAATAACACAAGTCCAACCCCAAATTGCACTGAAAATTCAAGAAATTAATAGAAAGAATATAGAGGGTGAGGATAGATAAGATAGAACTAGTAGAATAGAAGAAGAAGAAGAAGATCATCATCAGAGTAACACGAATCTCACAGCGGAACGAATAAAATATGACATAACTTTTGAAATACAAACAGTATATGTATACAATAGCATTGCAGAGTACAACACTTACAACAACAGCGGAAATAATAATAGCTATAGAATCTTGAAGCCTCCTGCTCCAAGCTCTTCCAGTATATCTGTAAATCCCGACTACTTAACTGCCCGTACAAATTTAGGCACCCAAGAGTTTAGGGAAACAAAACAAATAAACTCCGGGTCAGTCATGGACTGGTGTGAGTAAACTCAAATCATTTTAACAGGTATATGATATCTCATAAGACCACGCCGTGAATACGGAACGGGTTTTTCCCTTATGAGAATCCAACATCTTTGAAAAGCAGCATCACTGATATTATAATAATGTCTAAATACAATTAGATATCTATCTAGCAGAAACGCTTGCATCTCACGTTCTACATATATAGTATACAATCAAAACCGCAGGTACGTATTGGATGATTGGGTTTCCAACTATGACAAGGTATGGATCCACCTTCCGATCAGTGTACTCTAGGAACGATACACTGGAGTTCAACAAGAACATCTTGCAACTCAGCCACACATGACCGACCACTCATTTCGCTTGAGTGTATCGAATGTACGTCACCAACGGTTGGGATCAGCAACCGTTTCCCGTATATATATGGGACAGCATTGATAGATTAAAGAAGCAAATGAATATTCTATAGATAGGTGATTATACACCCTACTTCGGTGCGACCGACTTAGCCATGCTGCCTGCCCGATTTCTGTCATTTACCGGTTGATGAGGCTAGAAGCTACGCTTACTTTCCATTCATTTAACACGATCACTTTGAATGCCACATTATCAGATCCGTAAATCATTTAGTTGGATCTGCACAAATAGATTCTGGATATTATGCGAAGGGAATAAATCCGTTGGCCACCATATATATTTGTACAGTCCAACCCATTCGATCATTGGAAATACTCTGTCAGACATTCGTCCATATACGTTCGTTCTGGGACTGAACGAAACCGAAGGCACTATTCTGTAAACAGGACAGCCCTTGCACTTTACTCTGTCTTCAATTTCTTTATCGTATTTGATCACAATGCTTATGTCGATACGGAGTGGTTCTTCGGATAAAAATCCAACCGGTCTCTCCATATTAACAACGTAAAATGGTCAAAACTTCGATAGTCTGTGATTTAACTATCAAATGAAAATATGTCGGTGTACAAATAACGATCTTAATTCCAAATGGAATTATCGATCCAATCATCAATCATATATATATACATATATATTCATATTTCCTTATTTTCTAAAATTAGAAAATATATGTTTTCAACATTGGAAAACATTTCCAATCCTCATTTACGCATCACTACCATTCCACAACTATTAGTCCCTAACTGTAAATTAGTAAGAGAACAATTCTCTAAGTATAAACCCCGAAGGCCGAAACCAACATCAGATCAACACTCAGAAAACTATTCAACTTACTAATCTCTAGTCAGTTTCTAATTTTTGTTTAACTTCACTTCTTAATTTCTATATTCGATTAACCCCTTTTTATAAACTACGTTTGATTAACTCCTTTTGATAAACTACGTTTTCCGTTACAACTATTTCTCTTTTTTAACGTTTACTTACCGTTACAAATATTTCCTATTTACAACTTCTATTTACCGTTACAAATATTTCCTATTTACAACTTCTATTTACCGTTACAAATATTTCCTATTAATAGCTGTTTATTTATCTTCTAAATAAATATTTCTTATTTCTATTTATTTTCTAAATACTTTCCTTTTATAAAACCGTGTTCGTTTTATAAATAATCTATTTTCAAATTGTTTCCTTTTATAAAATCGGTTGATTTTATAAAACTCCTTTATTTCGATATACACTGAAATATTCCATTTTCACAACTCAGGGTTTCTTATGATATGTAAAATATCAAACAACGGTGATCAATATCATTTTAACACACATAATCCAGAACAGATTATATAACACATCATATAACACAATATATGAAAACAGTAAAATAATTGTTGAGGAATCCAGTCGGATTCCTCCAACCTGTCTCCCTGCATCCACAGATGTTACCCAATATAATATATATCATATTTCATTTTGAAATGAAATATCCTGTTATACAGAACCATATTTGATTAACAGTACATAGATTAACTATAACTACGTTTTCAATCAAATCTATTTAACAGTCCAGTTTAACAATCAATCTACAGCAGTCAATAAATAAAGTACAATTTATATTAAAATATAATTTGAGGAGAGTTAGTGAGTTTTACTCACATTGTCCGTAATCGTTAAACAACGATTTACGGTCGATGGTTCGGATCAGGCAATTTATTTCGATAAATTGTTACGAGCTCCACATTCATTCTGAACCCATTCCATGTTGAAGCTTAGGTCCATACGATCATGTCGGTCTGGTTTTGTCTTTATTCCGGCCCATCTTCCTCCTACCAAGCCCAACCCATTATTTCTTTCTTCTCTGAATTCATAAAAACGCTGCTCATTTCCCTATGCCATTTTCGAATCCTTTTTCCTCACCCCTTCTTTTATTTCACCACCGCTTCACAAACAAAGCCAACGCCATGCATGTGCACCACTTGCCCCTCGACAAGCTAAGGACGGAATCTGCTCCAGTAAGCATTTCGAACCAACTCCAGCTTCCTTTCACGCTAACTAAACAAACACCACCTTATCTCCTCTTACATACGTTACTTCCCAGACCCCTTCTCATTCTTCTTTTCGTGCTGTTCCAACTTCAACAAAACAAATGCTTGAAACATACTCATACTTCATCAAACAGCAACACCCTGCTGTAGTCAAAACAACCCAGACCCGTGTTTTAACTTCCACCGTTCACTCCTCCTGCAACTTTGAAATCACCTCACCAGTTCACAACGAATACTCCAAACATGGTCCTCAACGTGTAACAATTCACTGCCATTTACCATACTCCCATCTTCTCTATGCATTCACGGTCCACCCTGAACCACTCTTCCATTTCTTCCATTATAAAACAAATAAAAAAATCAGTTTCCCTCATCCTTACTACATTGAAAACAAATCCCACCAATTCGAATGCAAGAAGAAACCCACGCCAGCACTAAACAGTGCTTCACCCCTAAACTCCATCCCCTTCCTCCTTCGTTTCTTGAGTAAAAACTCCAGCTCCTCAAACAGCGTGACCTCCCCTTTTGACCGTCATCCACCAACTCCACGGCCATCCATTTGAGCTGCCACCACCGCCACTGAACTCAGCACCTCGACCTCCTTCTGCTCATCTTATTCAAGTACAACTCGACCCTCACCTTCAGATCGTGACCTCCGGAGCTTTTCCGTCCTACCGCAATGTTCGAGCAACGTATTTACTGACCAAATCCCACAAAATCATCGCAATCAACTCGCCTTAACCTTATGATCATCACACAACCCTTGGAAACGCTCCTCGTCACCTTGATTGTTACTGCGGTTCAGCCCTAGCTCGCATCGAGGAAACTCACGAACCCAGACCTTCATCGAGCTCGCTGAAATGTGTATGAGCTTGAAGCTCTCGCTTCAACGATTTCAATTACATGTGGTTTAGGATTTAACGATTTTTCCATGATTTGATTTCAAAGCCGTGATATTTGTTTTGAGGATGGATAATGACGGCGGGTTTTTACCAGAGGAAATGTAGAACTAGGTCTTAAGGGATTTTTAAGGGGGTATTATATAGGGTTGTTCCAGCATTGTTGGTCCAAGAGTAGCCCTTTCATTTCGATCCAATACATTTAACGAGTGACGTGCTGTTTTACATTGAAGTTGTGGTTGAGAGAATTTGGAAACGTGGCTTGTTTGTGATCAGAGATTAGTTAGGATATTTTTAAATTAAAAGTTATACATACCCTATTACGTAAAATTCTGCTTACGTATGAACAGAAATAAAAACACCATCATGACGAGCGACGTGTCCCGATTCCAGAAATATAATAATACCGGTAGGTTAACTCATATTTTGAAACCACAAAATGTTGATTACAGGGTGCAAAATACTCCAAATAAAAGTTGCTTATTTAATTAATTAAAAATTACCATAAAATTCTAAAAATTAAATTATCGTTATGTCCCAAAAGAACCTTGTCTAAATTCAAACCCGATCTCTAGTTATATCGAATAATCCGTTACGGTCGATAAACGATTCTATAGCGACTATTTTAAAATTTGATTTGGACATATCTCAAAATCTACATGACTAAACCCTGATTTTTCTCTTTCACTAGAAAGATATACTCCACCAGCTCCGTACGTTTCTTGTTTCACAGGAATCCGATTTAAAACGAACTCTGTACATTCAGTTGAAGTTCGAATCGCCAAATAACGAACTGCAGCACCATTTCGAGCTCGGTTTTAATTATAATATAATTATACGTTCTAACGTCGTCAATTAATTAATATATTCGTTATTTAAATAATTAAATAAGTTAATTATTACACCGTCAAATATCCGGGTCATTACACATTGTGTACGGAATTGGGGTAAAACGCTAGGGATGATAGTCGTTGGGTTTGAATTGGGGTTCGTGTGTGAAAGGGGGTAATTTCGAATTTTAAAAATATATGAATTAAAAAAAAACGTGATTGGGCCACTCAATCACTCTCTCTCCTCGACATATGAATCGCGACGACGGAGGGGTCTTCAAAACTTCCCTCCTTGATATCTTCCAATCCACGCACCATTATCAAACACCCCAGTTGAGTTTTTTATAGATCGCGGCCCCCTCTTCAAATCCATGTAAGCTGCTCCTCCCCTCGTTGCGTCATCACAGAGAACGGAGCTCCCGAAGTGGCCAGCTTCAAGCCGCCGCTGCCGATTCTAGGAAAAATCAAGTGGGCCCCCTCCACAATGCGCCTGAGCGCCTCTCGGCCCTCTTCGATGTGGTACAACCCGATCGGCCTATCGTGCTACAGATTGGTCGCAAATCGAAGACCTAGGTTCGAACGATTTTAGAGGGTAACGGCAGTTAAAACTATTTTATATATTATAGCATTTTAAAGCGCTACCGTTTTTGATTTCACTATAAAAATCATATCTTTTTCATTTCTTGATGAAATTCGGTGAAACAAGAGATAGTGGACTCAAGTGGACGTCTTCTACATTCTAGAAGAGACCGCATATTTTTCTGAGCCTTCTGCTATTTTTGGTGGAGTGGAACCCAATGTGAGATTTCTAATTTATAAACGATATGGAAAACGACGATGTATAAATTATATAATCGATGTATGAGTTATATAAGCGTTGTACACCTCATGTATAAGCGTTGTATAAGCCGTGCGTTCGATGTATAAGTTATATATGCGTTGTAAAAATTATATATGTGTTGAATTAAAAGTGAAATGCTTATATATATATATATATATATATATATATATATATATATATATATATATACACACGCCCCTCGTCCACAAACCATGGACGATATTTATTGGTTGTGATGGTGTGAAAATTGGTTGATAGCGAATGGTTGATTAGAATTGTTTGTGGTTGAAATTGATTGATAGTGGTTGAAAAATACCCGTTTGTGGTTGAAAATTATTTGGTTGAAACCACATAGGATTAGCTTCTGGAAATGAAATATATATACATGCTGCCTGCGTGCAAACTAGATGCATGATTCCCCATTGTCAAAAGCTGCGAGGCTTTAAGGTAGAGCGAGGAGCCGTACTAGGGACGGCCCCGGTTTTAACAACCCTGCCGTTATGTTGCCGAAATTTTGAATAATATTCATGTGTTAAAATTATTTTCATGTGTCGAAACTATATTCGTTTGCTGAATAGAAATTCATCTATTGAACGACATTCATGTTTTGAAATAAATTGTTTTGCAATAAAAATCACCTTTTTGTCTATATATATATAAACTATAGAAAACCTTTATGTGTTGAATTGAAATTCATTCGTTGAATAGAAATTCTTGTGTTGAATGGTATTCGTGTTTTAAATATAAAAATCACCTTTTTATCTATATATATAAATTATAGTAAACCTTCATGTGTTGAATTGAAATTCATTCGTTGAATAGAAATTCATGTGTTGAATGGTATTCGTGTTTTAAATATAAAAATCACCTTTTTATCTATATATATAAACTATAGAAAACCTTCATGTGTTGAATTGAAATTCATTCGTTGAATAGAAATTCATGTGTTGAATGGTATTCGTGTTTTAAATATAAAAAACACCTTTTTATCTATATATATAAACTATAGAAAACCTTCATGTGTTGAATTGAAATTCATTCGTTGAATAGAAATTCATGTGTTGAATGGTATTCGTGTTTTGAAATAAATTGTTTTATAATAAAAATCATGTTTTTTATCATCTATATGAACTATATAAAATAGCCGTGTTTTGAAAGAAATTGTTTTATAATAAAAATCATATTTTTACCATCTATATGAACTATATAAAATAGTCATGTTTTGAAATAAATTGTTTTACAATAAAAATCACATTTTTATCATATACATGAATAGATAAAATTAGTGAAGTGTTGAAATAGAAGTCAGTTGGATAAAAATATCATTTTTATCAAACGTATGAAAAGCAAATGGTTTTGAAATCGAAGAATCGATTATATTTATATATATATATATAAATATAATTAGAATAAATCGAATAATGAAGCTACAGTTCGTGTTTTGAAACCGTGATTTCAAACGATTAGTGTGCGAGATCCGACCATCGGATTTTCCTGAAACCGAAACCGTTGGGTTCGCTTTGGAAATATCTTTCCAACGACACCAACTTTGCAAAGATCCAACGGTTGGATTGTCTGGAATGTTTAATTCAAATCTGAAGAAAAACAACGCCAGAATCGATTAAGCTTATATATATATATATATATATAATTAAATTAAATCGAATAACGACGCTGCAGTTCATAATTTGAAATCGAAACTTCAAACGAGTGTACCAGGAGATCCGACCGTCGGATTTTCCCAAAACTGGAACCATTGAATTCGTTTTGAAAAGATCTTTCTAATGATATAAATTTTGTGAAGATCCAATGGTTAGATTTTTAGATATGTGTAAAACAAATCTGAAGAAAAACAGCGCCACGACCGCATTATGGCCTGAAGCATCGTTTAAATAAATTGGCTATAAATAAATAAATAAATAAAAATAGCGATAAATCATTATAAAATATTATAAACGATATGGATGTGAAATTTAGAAACTAACTGAAGGTTGGTTTAGTCGAATGGTTTCCTGGGTTTTGATCTGATGTTGCTTTCGTCCTTCGGGGTTAATATCTGGGAAATCGTTCTCTTACTGATTGACGGTTAGTGACTAATGAATTGAAATAAGGTGTATGTTGTGTTTGTGTAGCACTTATTTATTATATGCGCGAGTTGCTCAGAAAGACCGGGTTTATCCCATTCTGAATAACTGAATCGACGATAAGAAATCGAAGATGAAGACGGTGGTCGAAGACCGGAGATTTTCACCTCGTTTGGATGGTAACTGATGTCCTGATCGGGAGGCATCCCGAAATATGGATAATGAGTGGTGACCGTCCAGACGTACGTGGAAATCGATGGGTTTGCGAGGTATATAGTGCCTCCGGTTTCGTTCAGACCCAGAATGGACTTGCAAATGGAATGTGTGTCTGACATGGGAATTCATTCCGTGTGATTGATAGCCATCAGTTACATGGCATGAATTGCCTGTGTGTCATGCAAGGATGCAGTGATCAGGGCTTCTATTGAAAAGCAAAGTCTTGTGGTTGATGATCAAAGCACCGCCTGGGTGGCGTAGCTTTGTGTATAACATGAATTTGCGAGCCTCACACCCCGGTATGAACCAGAAACGGGAGAGGACATCAGGGAGGGCATGCGTTTCCTTCTGGCTAGAGGTGGTGTCGGTGCTTAAACTGGCTGACATTATATTATTTTCACCTATGTGGTTGTTGCTGTTGTGAGGCGCGTCGGTTATATCGGTCGATCCGGGATCGATGGAGTCATTTGTTGGCTCACTTACGCCCCATTGGGCGGGGAAACGCAGTGTTCAGGCATTTTAATCCACATCGGTGGACCGGCCCTGACGATCCAAGGGTCGATGCGTTCTGATCCTGAGACACGGGCTAGAGCGTCTCAAAGTCGGTAAGGACTATCGTTTTTCTTGGTTCATGACGGAAATCCAATTTCCAAATACGTGATTGTGCGGTTTTGATTGTATATATATATAGCGACATGATATATGGTACCCATGCCGTCTATGATTGATATTTATGATTGTGTATGAAATTAGAAACTAACTGTAAACGAGATAAGACGGATGGTTTCCGGGGTATTGGTTTGATGTTGGTTTCGGCCTTCGGGGTTAATACCTATGGAACCGTTCTCTTACTATTTTACAGTTGGAGTCCGATTATCAAATGATTTGTTTTGCTCGTATCAAGCATATTTTGGTCGATATAAGGTAAAACTCTATCCTCCGGTTTGCATTGCATTGTGTGATGGGACTTGAGTCTTATATCGGCTTCATTTTTATAAAACGCATTGCGATGTTTAAAAGATTTAATTGTTTTAAAGCACTGGCAATCCAATGGAGTAAACCCGTTCCGCGAAAGTGGCGTGGTCCTGTGATTAGCCATGGTATAGATTTAGTTAAGTAGATTTCTCATACCAGTCCCATGACTGACTCGTAGTTTGTTTCACTTGCAAACTCGGGTGCCCATTTTTCTACATGGGCAGCCTTGTATTCAGGTTTTAGCAGGCTCTTTCTGGATAGCTGGAGCTGAAGATGGATTCTATCATTTATCTCTTTTTATGATGTTCAGCTCCAATTATACATATTATGTTTGTATCCGTTGTAGACATTTATGTATAGCTGAACTGTATTTGTACTAAGTATGATCCTATATACTGTGTAACTCTGATGATTTCGTTTATCCAGTGTATTATTGTTCATTATCTGGTGTATTTATTTAATTCTGTTCTGCTATTATCTATTTCTGTGTTATATTCCAAAGATTACCCTTAACACAGTCAGTACGGGATTTGAGGTCGTCACATCCGCCTAAATAACCTACGGTTGTCACCTCACTTTATTTCAATGGATCAAAAGTTTTTTTTATGAACTAATAATACAAACAACCAAGATTAAATAAACTCACCCTTTCAATTTGGCTGAAGAGTTTGAAGAGGGCTTTAGGTTGATGGGGTTTTGAATCCTTTGTATAAGCATGATGCTCTCGGTAGGGAACCAATACATCACTTTAAATGCGATGCCTTGCTTGATGAAAGCTAGGGTTTTAACTTAAATTTAGTAGGGATCCTTTTCATGCTTTTGTAGACATATATGCAATGGGGACACGTAGGGAGTCTAGGTTACCAAACGCACCCGAAAATAAAAGGACACATTAGGGTTTCCAATAGGAAAAATGAAATGGATATTAGGGTACCAATATAACCAAAACATACTGGGACGGTTAATCCTACTAACTGCGGGGTTCACAGTCAATCAAACATAAAACCATGCGACGGGTGAAGGTTACTTGCATTGTCTATTGTATGTGAGGGTTACTTGCATCACCTTAAATTAAGATGTTTATAGTCATCAAATGGGAAAAACAATAGGGGGTGCGATGGCTAATCTACATCTCAAAATTCAATTCTCATGCCTAGGGAGGATTATTTTGTGTCAAAGTATCGGAATTAAAGCAAAGAAAACGATAATGGATCATTAATATTCAACCAAAGTAGAACCATAATAGAAGTAGCTAACTCTAAGACACCTATAAGTTAACCATTAAGATATATAGTCATGGTAACGGGGATTAGGAATCTATTGCATGTTGTATGTTGCACTTTATAACTACTGCTGTATTATTATATTCTAACCATTTAAAGTGAAGGAGAACATTCTTGGTTATGCTGCGAAGAAATCTAACGAGGGGAAACCCGTTCTAATATGCGGCGTGGTCTCGCTAGATATTCATTTGATTTAGGTAGATAAATTATTATTTACGCCAGTTTTTGATAATCCTGAAGTTTTTATTTTCCCCTTAAACTCTCGACCACACATTTGAGTAAGCTAAGGCCGGAGGAATGTGGTTTTTTAGGTTTAGAATTTATGAATAAGCTTCCAAAGATGTGAAGTAGGCAGTATTTTTACTAGGAGTTCTTTTCTGGTGTTTGTAAATTTTGGATGTATTCAAAGGAATGAAAGTTATGCCTATATATATTTTGCTCTGATCAAACAAGCGGGCATCCTCGTATATTGCTCTCAAAGATTATATTTTATAATAATTATATTTGATATGAAAGGGGCTATGCATAGGGAATTTAATGAATGAACGTTTTCAATGAATGTGTTTTAAAAAAAAATTCATATTCCAATGTTTTTAGATGGTTTGAATTAATTGGTCATTTCCTATTATTGGAAGTTAATATTATAGATTTTGCATCATCAATAGTGCTTTGCTTTAGTCCTTAGTAAATGCGATGTTACAACTTTGTCTCAGAGCATAGGATTATGAAATTTAAAAAGAATTCTATTACAAAGATTTTCAAACTAAAAACCCAAACATCATAGCAAAGTACCATGGTATGGGATAGCTATATAATAGCATATTTATTTTTGTATTATACATATATATATATATACACACACACACACACCCTGTAGTCTTAGGGTCACCCTTCGGTATCTTACAAAAGTTTTATACAAATACAAAGTAAGATATGAAGAGGAGCGTAAGGCCGAATCTTGGTGGTGGAAGCACCACAACAAATGGTAATGTCTGACCTGATGAGCCTAGGACAAGTAAGGCAAAAGGTGCTGAAATTCCACATATATATAAGTAATATGCACTAATGCTTTATTCATATGATGCAAGCCATAGATGCTTCTTCCAAAGGAGCCAATCTTGTGGCGGTAGTTGAAAACAACCATGCCAAGCTTAGTAGAGACTTCAAAAGCGTTGGACCGAAAGTGGCTAGTGCAGTGGAGACACAGCTATTACACTACGAAAGGATTTTCAGGGAACTGGTGTGGATGATATGCAGAAGAGGATGCTAGCTTTAAGGAAATGAATTGCATTAGTAGAACGGTATCATTTCTAATACTCTACAGAAGGTAGTTACTTGGAGAACTTCCAGGTGAGCTTGAGGCTAGATTTGTTTTGGAGGTTGCTCAATCTATATTGCACTAAAAGTTTATCGAGTCAGTTCAAGGAGAGATGACAGAGGTAGGGTATGCTGCTAGATTTGACGAGTTATCTCGATATGCTCGAGAGACAATTGACACTGCCATTTGAAGAAATGAGAAGTTCATTAAAGGGCTGAGACTTGATATTATTATGGCGACAATGTCGCATCTAAGAGAACCTATGGACATTGTTGTGGAAATGGTGATTTGCAACAATGAGCTCATAGCTGACTGTGATAAACCCTCTAAGAACCTAAGCTTCCACGGTAAGTAGATGAAATTATTTAAAGGAAAGAAGGCTTAAAAAGAAGTAATATTCAAGAAGGGTAAGGCTAAAGTTCACAGTGCGATAAAAAAAGGGTACTATTCCAATGATTCATTATGGTAAGTAAAGAAGGTTGAGTTGAAGTAGGGTGTTAGATGATACAACTAGAACCTGTTGGGGAAATACAAGAATAAGTACCTAGAAGCTGTTAGGTGGAAAACATTTGATCTGGAACCTTTGTCATCTAAACCCACTATCATGGAGAAACAAAAATCCATTTTGGAAGGTATCTGTTGCATGATGTCCCGCCATGAGATCCATATTAGCAAAGAGTGTTGACTAGTAATATTGTCTTCAAATACAGAGAATATGGCATAATAGGAGCGACCATCTGTAATATTTTATTGAATAAGTATTAAACATATCGAAATTTTTTTCTATCGATACATCAAATCCTTATCCAATACACTACCATGGTGGCTTCAGGATCTATTCGGAACAACACAGTATAATGTTAAATACATAATACAGAAGAACAGACATAGATCTATATGTATACATATGCATTGTGTAGAATACATCATACAACTAGAAGTCTGATGGTTGCTACTCAAAATATACACATGTGTACATCAAAACCACCAAAAAAATATAAATCATCATCATGTCCATAAGGCTGTACAAGATGAAAGCCAAAAACTATGTGATCCCCAAAAAGGAGAAACAAGATATCCAAGTGAATAAAAAACATGAAGCAGGTAAACCTAGCCTGTAACTCGACCTGACCCGAGGGACACAAAAGGGTCAATCTAACTTGAAACGGTATAAACTATATAAGTACAATAAGTAAATAAATCACTAAGGAAAATATTCCTTTATGCCACAAAGGAATGAAGTGGTATAATACACTACAAGGTTAAATTCCTATCAAATATTTATAGGAATAATTTGGATGTTCACAAGATAGAGTCATAAAAACCACAAAAACAGAAATCCACTAAAATCAGTAAACCACAGATTCATAGAACTTTGATAAGAGTTTAAAATCACAAATGAAATCTCCAAGAAACACGAAACACGGATTATGGATCCATCACAGAGTGACAAGCCGAAGCTACACCTGCACTTACTATCATATAGGATGGCGTGAAGCCATACGAGTATTATATCACAATGAAGGGGTACCTGAATGACCTAAAGGTCCATAGAGCCACACAGGATTGACCTGAAGGTCCACACAGAGTTCACACAGGATTGATCCTAAGGTCTAGTACTGGAGGTCACATAGGAATTTGTCACGGACCCTCATATAGTAACCCGAAAAGTGATAATTGTGTGTCCCATACCATACATTTTCACTTAACGGTTCACACGTTGTAAGTCAGTTTCACCCTACGAACCACAGAAATCACAAGAAACACTAAATTACATAGAGGATCACAGAGGTCACTGCGAAACACTGAAATTATTACTTCGATTAGACGGATCTGGGATTAAATAAAACCGTGTACCGCCATGTCCCATACCGCGGGGTATTCGACGTTATTAAATCACCAGCACGACTTCTCAAAGTGTGCAAATACGTATGATTCTTATACTAAAATGTACTTAAGAAAACAATTTAAAAAATAATATGGTTTCATGGAAATATCTTTGAAACTGTAAAATTTGGAAATTCTTGTTAAAATAAGATTTCTAATGTATTTATAAATCCTTATCAAAACAATACTTTGTTTCAAAACTATATTTTCATACATAATCGTTTCGAAAACTATTTATAAAAACTGGTGCATGTGTCACGGAATCACAAAAGAATGGATGTCTATTTGCACTCGGACAATGGCACAAAAGCACAGTTTTGAACAAATTAACTTCAAAATCATAGAGAAATTGAAACATGAAAGTTATGGTATATATTCTAAGCTCTCGAGAACCTTGAAAAATTTCCGAATTCCGATCAATAACGTGAAAGTTATGAACGAAATGGTTTCAGCTTGAATGTGTGCCTCATGTCTGTTAACGACAGAGCAGCGAGGAAAAGCACAATTTTCACAAGGTAAATACGGAAATCACACAAAACTGAAAATATAAAAGTTGTAGCTTAAATTATTGAGATTCCAAAAATTCAAAATTTTTAAGATTCAGATCAATAACGTGAGAGTTATGGCAGAAATAGTTTCATCCTGACTATATGCTTCATGTCTATCAATGACAAGACAACGAGGAAAAACACATTTTTCATAAGGTAGACATCGAAATCACACAAAACATGAAACAACAAACTTCTAGCTTAAACTATAGAGAATCTAGAATTTTAAAAGTTTCTAGATTCAGATCAATAACGTGAAAGTTATGATCGAAATGGTTTCATCCTGAATATGTGCCTCCTGTCTATCAATGATAGGGCAACAAGGAAAGACAAAAAAATTCACAAGGTAAACATCGAAACCACACAAAACTCAAAACACTAAATGTAACAATCCGGAAAATCAGAACCAATTTAAAATTTTTATTTTAGCTATTTTATTGAATTTTGGAATATTTAAAATGATTTATTTTAAATAATAATGATTTAAAAATTTATTTTAAATAAAGTTAGAACGAAAATATTTATTTTAATTATAAAAGGAGTTAGAAATAGCACGGTAGTTTGATAATTTGAACTTTGACTGAATGTACAGGATTCAAAATAAATCGGATTTCAGTAAAACCAAAAATATTTAAATCTGTTTAATTATATCTTTCTAACGAATGTGAAAAATCCAAATTTCATAATGGAAATAAAAAATTATGTCCAGTTTAAAATTCAGAATAGTCGCTATGGAATTTAATATAATATATAGCCCTTAAAAATAACCATTTTGCAAACGACCTTTGTTTTCGACGAAACCACATTGGTTCGATCTAGAATGTCAAATTATTGCAAAATTCTAATTTTCATAATTTTTGGAATTAATATGTGAGCGTGGCAAAAGAAAACGTATTTTGACAATTTCAGTTAAATTGGATCATCCAGAAAAAGCCCATTTTTCAAACGGTCTCCAAATTCGGCGAATTTTTTTTTAGGAGAGTATCGTCAAAACATAGCTAGATTTATTTTTCGGGAATTTTTGGAGTCAGTATGTGGTCCCAGTAAATTAAAATGTATGATCAAATTAAATAATTAAAAGTTTTATATTTTAGTTTAAAGAAAAGTGGGCTGAAACGATCAAATGGGCTGATGAGACCTAGTCCATTGTGTCTGGAATAAGGGTATTTGGCTATGGACAACATTCGTTGGGCGGGATTTGGAGTTAGCACGAATTAACGGGCGTTTTTGTGAATTAATGAATTTAAATAATATTATATTATAAATATAGAATAATCCAAAACCCTAATTACAATTCCAGAGCCGCCATTACATTCTTCTATGGCCAGAAACGTCAAATAAAGATCCTCTCCGATCTCCCAATTTAGTGAATAAATTAGAAAACAATCAAAGACAAAATTGAAGAGCGTAGTGGTGTTTTGATTCCTATGGAGGTGATCATGTTTAATCAAACGAAGGTGATCACGGCCGAGGGTGACGCACAAGTAGGCAGAGGAGGCAGGGTGTCTTGATCGGCGGCAGCAGCCTCCTGGGTGGTGCGGCTGTTTCAAATTTAGATCGAGATGATGGGTTTCTTTCTAGGGTGAAGAACTCGTAAAGAAGATGGTCAACAGCCACAACTCTGATTAATGAATGTAATTAATAAATAATTCGTTTAATTATATTTTAATTATCTAAAGTTTAAAATGCCATAACTCCTCCAAACCTTTTCAGAATTCGATGAAGTAAAATGCGTTGGAACCGCAAAATCTGGATCTACGTGATGGAACAACTTTGGACAAAAATAGTAGCAGTTGGAATTTCTAATATAATTAAATGCTTGTTTAATTTTGTTAAGACAGTCGTTATTCAACGATTTCGAAACTGATCAAGGTGAGAACTCTCTCACTAAATTCTCTTGTACAGTTATTTTATATAAAATGCCATGATTTTTATCAGTATTTAATTATCACAAATACTTGTTCACTAAAAATATTATTTGTAGCTTACAGGTGAGATTTATTATTTAAAAATTAAAATTAAAATTTAATTGTTCTTGCGTTAGAGATTTTTATATATCCGCTGTTAAGATTCAGATTGTGTGATGTTTGTGATTTGATTTGAAATATTTTGATTGTGTTGATCTGTTGGATTTAATTGGATGTGATTGAATTGAACAAAATTTTAAATACAATAAAAAAAATATTTTTATTTTATATACATGAATGATAGGATAACATAAAAATTGGTTACAAATAAAAATATTCTTTTTTTTTGTCATGTTGAAAATAGAAATTGTGTACAAAAAAAATATTCTTTTTTATTTATCATGTTGAACATAGGAATTGTATACAAATAAAAATATTCTTTTTTATCTATCATGCTGAAAATAGAAATTGTGTACAAATAATTTTTTTTATTTGTCATGTTGAACATAGGAATTGTATACAAATAAAAATATTCTTTTTTTATTTGTCATGTTGAAAATAGAAATTGTATACAAACAAAAATATTCTTTTTTATTTGTCATGTAGAACATAGGAATTGTATACAAATAAAAATATTCTCTTTTATTTGTCATGTTGAAAATAGAAATTATTGTAAAATAAAAATATTCTTTTTTTATTTGTAATGTTGAACATAGAAATTGTATACAAATAAAAAAAATTCTTTTTTTTATTTGTAATTAGAAACATAGAAATTGTTATGCAAATTAAATTCTCTTTTTATTTATACATATGAAATATAGGAATGTGTAGACAATAAAATTCTCCTTTTTATTTGTCACATGTTAACATAGAATATGTGTAGACAATAAAATTCTTCTTTTTTATTTATACGTATGTAATATAGAATACATGTAGACAATAAAATTCTTCTTTTTTATTTATAGATATGAAATATAGAATACATGTAGACAATAAAATTCTTCTTTTTTATTTATACATATGAAATATACGAATGTGTAGACAATAAAATTTTCCTTTTTATTTGTCACATGTTAACATAGAATATGTGTAGAAAATAAAATTCTTCTTTTTATACATATAAAGCATAGCAGTTGTTGTATAACAAAATTCTTCTTTTTATTTATACATATGAAATGTAGAAATTGTGTAGACAATAAAACTTTCTTTTATTATATATATGTGAACATAGGAATGGTCAAAATTGTGTAAACATTAAAAAGAGACATTTTAATGTATAAAATGATTCATTATTTATGAAGCATGTTTATTAGTAAATTGTGTAGACATAAAAAAGAGACATTTTTAATGTATAAAATGATTCATTATTTAAGAAGCATGTTTATTAGTAAATTGTGTAAACATTAGAAAGAGACATTTTTAATGTATAAAATGATTTATTATTTAAGAAGCAGGTTTATTAGTAAATTGTGTAAACAATAAAAAGAGATATTTTTAATGTATAAAACGACTCATTATTTAAGAAGCATGTTTATTAGTAAATTGTGTAAACATTAAAAAACGAGACATTTTTAATGTATAAAATGATTATATATTTAAGAAGCATGTTTATTAGTAAATTGTGTAAACATTAAAACAAGAGATTTTTAATGTATAAAATGATTCATTATTTAAGTAACATGTTTATTAGTAAATTGTGTAAACATTAAAAAGAGACATTTTTAATGTATAAAATGATTCATTATTTAAGAAGCATGTTTATTAGTAAACTATGTATACATTAAAAAGAGACATTTTTAATGTATAAGATGATTCATTATTTAAGTAACATATTTATTAGTAAATTGTGTAAACATTTAAAAAAAAATTATTGATGTCTATTTAGTTTCATTTAAAAATGATTTTTTATTTAAATTGACATATTCGTTAAAATTTGGGTAGAGATTAAAAACGACATTTTAATGTTTATTTAGTTTCATTAGAAATAACAATTTATATGTTCATTTGGATTAAAAAAACGACATATTAAAATGGAACTTGTCATTAACATGTTAATGAAGTAGGAAAAGTGTTTATACGCTAATATATGTTTTGTTTGATTGAAAACATCACTTTTTACGTGTTAGTGAAATAATCTAACGATTTATATTTATAAATATATATATTATATAAATATAAATTAAAATAAAATGAATCGCGCATGGTAGTTCGTGTTTCAGAATCGTAACTTTAAACGATTATATCGTAAGATGCGACAGTCGGATTTTTCCAAAACTGGAACCATTAGGTTCGCTTTGGTAAGATCTTTCCAACGATATTAATTTTGTAAAGATCCAACGGTTATATTTCGAGAAGTGTGTAATTCAAATTTGGATAAAAGTAGCGCCAGGGCGCCTATTGACCTGAAGCGTCGTTAAATTAAATTGGGCTAATTTTATATAAATAAAAATAGCGATAGATCGTTATAAAATAATATTAACAATATGAAATGATTTAGATTATATATATTCGAGAATTATTTGAAAAGACCGAGTTCAATCTCATTTCAAATAATTATACGACGATTTAAATCAAAGATATTGAAGACGGTGCTTGAAGACCGGCAATCTTCACATCAAATGGACGACTACTGATGCCCTATATTGGTTAGCTACCAGCAAAGAGTTAAAAAGGTAGTTGTATGGACGTACTTGTTGATTGTTCAGATATGCGAGAACCACTCTTCCGTATTGGACGTACGGGATGAGGAATAAGGTGTCCCCGGTTTCATTCAGACAAAGAACGGACTTGTAAATGGATGTGTGTCTGACATTGAATTTCCTTCTATGTGAATTGATTTCTGTTAAATATATATCTTTTTTGTGGTGGAGAATGTATTCTTTTGCTTAACACCCTTCTCTCAGACGTACGAGCTTAGAGGTTATATATTGATAGACATCAGTCGCATACCATGGATTGTCAATGTGGCATGCCAAGATGCAAATGATCAAGGCTTTTGTTGAAAAGTAGAGCCTTGTGGTTGATGATCAAAGCACAACTTATTTAGGTATAGCTTTCCGTATAGCGTTACTTCGCGAGCCTCACACCCCGGTAAGAGTCAGAAACGGGATAAGGGAATGCAGGGTGTGCATGACGTTTCTTTCTAGCTAGAAGCAGTGTCATGGTATGGAGCCCAGACATTTTTACTTATGTGGATGATAGTTTGCGAGGCCTCGAAATATTGGTTGCTTCGTGCCAAGTTATAGATCCAATAGGATCGGGAAACATGTGTTAAGGAATTACCAATCCATAAAGTATTTGTGGACCAGCCCTGCAGGATCCAAGGGTTTGCCAGCGTCCGAGCCCTGAGACATTTGCTAGAGTGTCTCGAATCGATAAGGAGACCATCCCTAGCCTTGAATCATGATGGATAACCAATTTCCAATATGACATTACGGATTTGATTGTAAACCTATATGTGGCGACATAGTAGGATGGAGCACTATGCCGTCTAGGATTAATACATTTACTTTGAAAGTATTTTTAAACAGATTAGACACTAATAATAATATTAAATATTGTTTTATATGTATCAAGCATGTTTGATCATTATAAGGTAAAACTTTATCCTCCGGTTTGCGTTGCATTGTGTGATGGGACTTGAGTCTTATAATGATTTCATTTTCTAAAAAGCATTGTGTTGTTTTAAAATATTTATTTAATTTATGCACTGGCAATCCAATGGAGTAAACCCGTTCCATGTTAGTGGCATGGTCCTGTGATTAGCCTCATTGTTAGATAAGTTAAGAAAGATTTCTCATACCAGTCCCATGACTGACTCGTAGTTTGTTTCACTTGCAAACTCGGGTGCCCTTATTTTCGCATGGGCAGTCGAGTAAATAGTTTTGCAGATATTTATTTATTGATCATGATTCTGGATCGAAGCTTAAAGCTGTGTCCAGAGCAATGATAGTCTTCCGCCGTGTTAGTTTATTTGTTTCTGCTGCATTGTATTGAAGTTAATGTAAATTAATCTTCCGCTGTAGAATTGTTATTTTTCTGATGTACTCTAATATATTCTGTACTCTAATGTTACGTTATTATGATGTTTATAAAAGTCTTCTGTTATTTGTTCTGATGTGTTGTATGCCCAGAGTTAGCGTATGCGGAGTTCGAATGGTATTGGTTGATTTAGCGATCGATTGGGTCCGAGAGAAATCCATATCGTTACATTAAAGTTCTAGCTTAAATTATAGGGATTCCAGAACTTCAAAAATTTATGGATTTCGGTCAATAATGAGAAAGTTATTACCGAAATGGTTGCCTGAATATGTGTCTCTTGTCTATCAACGTTAGGGAGCGAGGAAAAACCATTTTTTCACAAGATAAACATCGAAACCACACAATACTCAGAACATCAAAATTATAGCTTAAATTATGAGGATTATAGGACCTCCTAAATTTCTGGATTTCGAATAATATTATGGACGTTATGCTCGAAATGATATCAGCTAGATTTTCACTTCACAAACACAAAGTAATAAACTTATGTAACTTATAATTTTTGCAAAACAATTCACATTGAAAACAACTGAATCAAGTTAGATAGGCGTGAGGAAACCCTCAACTTGGATTTCAGCGAGGTTAATAATGAATTTGGAGCAATATGATGATCTTAGAGGCTCAAGTGCTAAGAAGAAAGGCTTTTCATCTTTGGAAAAATCAACTGCTATAACATACAAGAAACTTACAATGAATTCTCAAATAATAATATGGAATTTGATGAATTAGATTGAGGTTGAGGATGATTTCCTACTGTAAGTTTGTGTTAGCAACTCAATTTATAAATATAGAGAAGATTAGAGGCTAAAATAAAAATTTACAGTAAAGATTGCTTGGGTTTCTTTTTATTTCTAGAGAATTCTTCCCTTAACTTAATTGTTAAGGCCAAAGGTAGGTACTTAAGCCATTAACCCAAGTACTTATGCTTTTAAACACACATGTAGGCCAAAATGACACTATTAACCCAAATTTTATCACTTTTCTTGACACTATAATTTTATTTAAACTACACCACCACTAACGAAAATTTATAAATACACTTTTAAACTATTTTAGACCTTTTTAACACTTAAATTTTTTTAGTTACAACAAATTTCACAATTTTATACAAAATACAACCATTTTGACACAAATTTACAAAAGTTAGGAATCAAACATTTCAGTGGCTTTACAATTATATACAATTCAAAAAAATGATACAAAAGTTGAATTTTCTTCACTTTAATGACATTTTACAACTAATACAAAATAATTTTCCCATTTAATTATTTTATCCTTATTCAAATTCTCAAAAGTTCCCCAATACACAAACTTGACTATAAATTTACAAAATTATATATTTTCTTTAAAACACCAAGATTTTCAAACACATATTTTCTCAAACTTAATATCCTCCCAACCTTTAATTAACCATCCAAAAATGATTAATTCCTTTTTTTACCACAATAGCCTCCCCCAAATACATTTATAATCACCAATTTAATAATTTATGCTAAATTTACCAATTAATTTGATAAATTCAACTGAATTAGCTTACTAATATTCATTGATTGGTTATTAACACTTATAGTAGGTAATCACTAAAACACGATTGTTACATTTTGATTCATAACACACCTATTAGAGTGTTATTTAATACTGGTGCATTACACTTATTTATTCTTGAGTGTTTGGTAGACAAATTATCACTAGAACAATCTTACCTTACTACTTCCTGTAGGATAGCTAATCATATAGGAGGTTATGAAAATCTAGGGATGAGATGCGATAATGTAAAATTTTAGTTGGTAGGTTGTACCTTTTCTTGGTGATTAGTTTGTGTTTGATTTCGTGTTCTTCATGTTCATTTTGGGTATCGATTGATTATATCATTATTATATTAGAATATTCTACTAAGACAAGGTGATATCGTTGAAACACCATAGTTGTAGTCATCGGATTTTGTATTTGGTGGAAGATACAAGTTCGTAACTGTTTGCTTTATTGGGAGTAATGGATTTGAAATATGACATACGACGAGTTCCAATCGTTGGGGAGTTCACGGATGTTTTTGAGCCTGTTGCATGATTACTACAAACAAGAGCTAGTTTAGGATTGATCTTGTGCCATGAGCTAAATCCATAAGTAGGCCATCTAACCAAATGGCGCCTATAGAGATGTGAGAGCCAAAGATGCATCTAGTATTTGGAGGGAAAGAATTTCATCCATCCAAGAAATTCACGATGGGATGCAGCTATAGTGTTCGTTAATGGTTTTTCTCAGTTAGACTCAGCAAATGGTTTTCATCGACTGTGAATAGTGGAAAAGAGTTATTGCATGCATGGATCCTATGAATGGATTGTCATGCTCTTCAGCATGGCTAATGTACATTCTTTCATTGTGGATATGATGAATCGAGTTTTTCAAGAACACTTGGATAGATTTGTGTTGGTCTTCATAGATAATATTTTGTTATATTTAGAGGATGAGAGAGATCGTGAGACTCACCTTCAGATATTATTGAGACTTTGTGAAACCACCAATCAAAGGCTATTTTTTTAGGTTTCACTTCTAGGAGAAAGTGGTGAAGTTTCTTAGTCATGTGGTTTTAGGTGAAGGGCTATCCGTACATCCAGCTAAGGTTGAGGCTATCAGCAATTGGAAGAGGCCGATGAGTGTCACCGAGATAAGGGATTTTTTGGATTGGCCGGTTATTATCGAAGGTTTATTAAGGATTTCTCGCAGATAGCAAAACTTCTTACCAAGCTGATATGGAAAGCTGTAAAGATTGTTTAGTCTAATAAGCGTAAGGAAACACTTCAGGAATTAAAGAACTTATTGACAATTTCTCCTAGATTGTAGTATCATAGGGTAAAAAGATTTGGTGGTATATACCAATGCTTGTGTAACTAGGCTAGGAGTTGTTCTTATGCATAGAGGAAGAGTTATTGCATACACTACTAGATAGTTTCATCTATATGAGGTTAGATACCCAACACATGACCTTGAGTAAGTTGATGTTTTCTTTGCCTTAAAGATCTGGATATATTACTTATTGGAAGAGAGATCAGAGTTGTCCATGGATCAAAAGTGTTTGAAGTATTTGTTCTTGTAGAAGGAGTTGAACATGAAACAACAAATATGGATGGAGTCCTTGGTAAATTCTGATTTTGGAATCGAGGAACACCCAGGAACGGGAACTAGGTTATCAAGCCCTTAACAGGAAGCATATGAATGTTATGTTATCTATGATTTTAGAATGGAAGAGTTTAGAAGCTTTGACTACATGTGTTGTGCATATTAGGTTGACAGCGAGCTCGAGTGGAAGAACATTAATGTTTTCATGTTTAGAAGTTCGACCACTTCTGATCAAAAGAATCGCTTGTAAGAAGGAATAGGATCGTTTATTAGTGGAAAGAATCAGAAGACTTTGGGATGGAATAAGGAACTATAACTTGAAGGACTTCTTTCTCGAATGAAATGGATGGTTGAGAAAGAAGGACAGGTTATGTATCCCATACGTTGGTGATCTAAGGAGGGAATTTCTTAGGGGGTTGCCATCGTTCTGAGTTCATAATTAATCCTAGAGGTGCAAAGATGTATCAGGACATGAAGAGAAGTTTCATTTGGGCATCAAGAGAGATATAGGATTATGTGTGAAACAGCGTGAGAACAGTCGACAAGTAAATATGGAACATCAAAAGCCTAGCGATTTGCTACAACATTGGATATTCCAGTGTGGAAATGTGACTCCATATCCATGGACTTCATTAACGCACTAGCAAGATCCAGAATAAGGAACGAGAGTATATGGGTCAACGTGGACAGATTGACTAAGTGTGCCCACTTTATTCCAATTAAGACAACCATGACGGCTACTTTGTTGGTAGAATTGCATATGAAGAACACAGTTAAACCATGGAATTCCTAGTATTATAGTACGAGATAGGATCCATTGTTCACTAGCGATTTCTGAAAGGGTCTACAAAATGATTTAGGAACCAAGCTCAAGATGAGTACTGCTTATCACCCATGGATAGGAAAATAGAGTGAGCGAATAAGGTACTTGAGGATTTGTTAAGAGCACGTGCTCTTGATTTCGGTGGCTCATGGGAAGATTATTTAAATTTTGTTGACTTCTCCTATAATAATAGTTTTTAGGATAATATAGGAATGACACTGTTCGAAGCATTGTACGGAAGGTCATGAAAGTCACAATTATTCTGGTTAGAAGCCAAAGACATGTTAATTCTTGGTCCTGAATTTGCAAATGAAGTAGTAGAGAAGATTGAGTTGATACGAGGTCGAAATTAAGAACTCAATCAGAAGGTTTACACTGATAAAAGGCAAAAGGACATCAATGTAATGACCCACATTTTCAGCAATATAATAATTAATTTATTTAATTATTTAAATGGTGATTAAAAGGATTTCATGGTCGTTGAATTAAATAATGGTGAATATTTAATTAAAATAAATAAATAAAATAATATATTTAATTCTGAAATAATCAAAATTGGCTGAAATGGTGATATGATGTGAAATGGATCATCTGTGATATTTAATTCAGTTAGAATTGAATTAGAATAACGAATATATTTTTTGAATGACAGTTTGAACGTATAATTATATTATAATTAAAACCGAGCTCGGAATAGCGCGGTAGTTCGCTATTTGGCGATTTGAACTTCAACTGAATATACAGAATTCGTTTTAAATCGGATTTCTGTGAAACAAGAAACGTTGGGAGCTGGTGAAGTATATTTTTCTAATAAAAGAGAAAAATCGGGATTTCATCATGTAGATTTTGATTTATTTCCAAATCAAAATTTAGAAAAGTCACTATGGAATTCCTTTATAATTTGCAATGCTTTATTTATGTTGTAAATAGATTTTCAATATAAATTGAATATCGATTGATCGGGATTTGAAATATCAAGTTAGAAATTCATATAGGAATATTCTAAAGCTGCATGGTATTCCACTGTGAATATATACGATAATATAAATTTATTTATATTTATTTTAATCACATTTAAATATATTTATATATTTAAAACGGTTATTTAGAGCTTTAAAAATAGCACTTTTACAAACGACCTCAAATTCGACGAAACTAATTTTGTTGGATCCGCAATGTTAAATTATTGTTAGATGTCAATTTCCATGATATTTAGAGTCAGTATGTGGCCATACGGGATTTTAATGTGAAAAACAGACGATAATTCGATCTTTAAAAATATGATGTGTGAGCAAACGAAGTCGGAATTAGAAGAAACCAGTTTCGTTGGGTCCGTAATGTCAAACTCTAGTGGCATGTCAATTTTCGTGATTTTTGGGTATCATATGTGGTCGTGGGATTTTTAAGGACCGGAGACAAACAGAAAATCGAGAAAATAAAATATAAAAATCAAATTAAAAATATCCTAAGATTTTCGATTGGGATTTTTGCATGGAAAATGGTGATGAAAAGTGTCGGACCTGTGGAGCTAGTTGCGCGATGTCGGTCTATCGTTGGTGGGTGCGAGCTCACTCTTTTTGATATGAGGTTGTCGAGGGAGAGAAGAGATGGAAGATGGTGGCGTCGGTGTTGGAATCGGTGGTTCATGGCAGGAGAACGTGATCTGTGAAGTTACTGTAATGTTTGTAGATGCAACAAACATTCGTGAGTTCTTTTTTTGGGAAGAAAGATGTAACACAGGCCTGGGTGTTTATGGGTGAGGATGGGCCAAGTTATAAGTTAAGCCCAAGTAAAAATTAGAATTCAAGTTTTATTTTATTTAAATTTTATGTTAACTTGTCAAAGCCGTAACTGTGTCATATGATATCGGTTTTCAGCGAAACAAGATCCGTTGGGATCGTATGGACGATGGCAACACCATGGCACTGACTGAGAGTGGATTGGAGCTCGTTTGAATTCACGGCAAATTAAATTGTTTGATTCAAATCAAAGAACAGTTTATCGTTCTTTAACGATGAACTGCCAATGTGAGAAAAACTCACCAACTCTGAACGGTTATATTTTTATAACGTATTCTAAGAACTGTTAATCATCTGTTGATTGCTGTGTGTTAACTGTTTGGTTGAATTGCTTGTGTATTGGTTGAAATTATAGATAACGATATATATATATATCGTCAATCAAATAGTGATTCTGTTTGTCAGAATATTTCATATCGAAGTGAAATCGATGTTAATTATACTGTTTAACATCTGTGATGCAAGGAAACAGGTTGGAGGGGTCCAACTGGACTCCTCAATATTCAGAATATTGTTCTGTTCATATATTGTGTTATATGATATGATATGATATAAAATCTGTTGATGATTTTATATGTTTGAATGATACCGATCGTTGTTATATGGTACATTAAATACCATAAAGAATACCAGAATGATAAAAGGGAATTTTCAAAGTATAATTTGAAAATAATTTATTTATATAAAATCAATGGATTTTATATATAAAAAGAAAAAGGATTTTATAAAAGGAAACAAATTATAAAATCAAAAGAGTTAAAAAGAATATATTTGTGAAACAAATATAAGGTAGAAAATATTTGTAAAAAAATATAAAGGAAAATATTTGTCAACCAAATAGAAAGAGAAATATTTGTAAACCATTTACGAATAGAATAGAAAAAGAAATATTTGTAAAACAATTACAAATAGAAATAAAAAGGAAAACATTTGTAAAACATTTACAAATGGAAATAGAAAAAGGAAATATTTGTATAACATTTACAAATAGATTAAGTTGAAATATTTATTTATAGGAAATAAATAGAATGTTATAAATGAGATATTTATTTAGAAAATTAATAGATAGATAAAAAGGGAAATATTTATTGGTTAAATAAATAGGATTTAATCAAAGGAATATTTATTTATTAAATAAATAGGATTAAATCAAAGGAATATTTAGAAAATGAATCGAAGATGGAAATCTATTTTTAACAGTAAAAGGGAAAGATTTATTTAAAGTGAAATTAAAAAGAAATCTGTTTTAACAGATAACTTAGGAAGATTAATTTATAAATAATATTTTATAAATTAAGTAAAATATTTATCATTGGATAAATGGAATATATAAGTCAGGACTTATATAAAGAAGTAAGAATCGATTTGAACATCGATATTTGAAACTGAATATGGACGTAGAGTTAACCAAAGGAGTTATCGAATTAGTTATTCGAAGAGAGTTAATCGTCGAATTATATTATATCGAATTCGGGAAAGTACTTATACTTTCCGGTGTTTAAATTAAGATTTATTTATTTATAAATTAGGAATTTATTTATTTATTCACATTAAAGAATAAAAGTTATAATGGAAGTTAGATATTTCGAAAGTAGGGATTATAATATTATCGTTATAATCAATGTTTTCAATAAAGAAGTGGATTTGTAAATAGAATCCGAGAGAGATGTAAAGAAGTTTGTTAAAGGTTTAAAAGATAAACTTTGACCATTTCGAAGTAAAAACGTTGTTCATTTAAAGTCTGAGAGGTAATTATACCCCAACTTGATTGACTTCCTTCTTAACTAAGGAATGGTAAGGTTTGATCGTGAAGGAGTTTTTGAAATGTTTTCCAAATAAGAATCAGAAATGGTTTATGATAATAGAAGATAAGAATTTAGAATATATGGAAACAGGAGATAAGTAAATTAATGAACTAAAGAGATAAATGTTAAATGATGATTGATCGATATGATTTCCATCTGGAAATGATATCATTGTTTGCACACGTGTTTTTCTTTGATAGTTAAATCACAGACTATCAAAGTTTTGACCATTTTAACATTGTTAATATGGAGAGACCGGTTGGATTATTATCCGAAGAACCACTCCGTATTGGCATAAGCGTTGCAAGTCATATATGCCAAGGATAATTGAAGACGGCGTAATGTGCAAGGGCTGTTGCATAAATCTTAGATAACAATTGCCTAAGATGGATGTATTGAATAGTGCCTTCGGTTAGTCCAGTCCCAGGATGACCTGTATGGAAAAATGTCTGACAGAGTATATTTAATAGATCGCGTAAGTTGATCTCTTCAAACGTATTTACGTTTGGTGGCGGAGAAATTCGTTTCTCTTAGCTATATACCCATGGTATTTTTGGAGAAATCAATTTGTGATTTGGCAGGTATGACGATGTGACATTCAAAGTGAATAAATATGTGATCTGTCAGAGATAAGCGTAGCTTCTAGCCTCATATTCGGTAAATGACAGAAATCGGGCAAGCAGCATAGCTATGTAGGTCGCACCTATTATGGTGTATTATCACCTAATCTAGAGTTTCATTATTTCTAAAAATCTATTGTCGATGCTGTCCCATTCGGGAAACAGTTGCTGATCCCAACCGTTGGTGATATACATTCGATACACTCAAGCAAAATGAGTGGTCGGTCATGTGTGGCCGAGTTGCAAGATGTTCTTGTTGAACCCAGTGTATTCCTCTCTAAAGGTATATTAGCGAAAGGTGGTTCCATACCTTGTCATAGTTGGAAATCCATTACCTAATACGTGCTTGCGGTTTTGATTGTATACTATATATGTAGAACGTGAGATGAAAGCGTTTCTGCTAGATAATTATTATATTGTGGTTGATAGACACTATTATAATATCAAAAGAGTTTTGATATAAAGATTACTTGGGATACTCATAAGAGAAAAACCCGTTCCGTTATACGGCGTGGTCTTATGAGATATCGTTTTATTGCTCAAACTGTTATAAATTGTTTTACTCACACCAGTCCCATGACTGACCCGGAGTTTATTTTGTTTTGTTTTCCCTAAACTCTTGGGTGCCCAATTTTATATGGGCAGTCAAGTAGTCAGGATTTACAGATACGTGAAGAGCTGGATCAGGAGGCTTCAGGATCATATAGCTATTGTTTATTTCCGCTGTGTTGTAAGTGCTGTACTTTCATAATGATGTATATTCAAGTATAGATTTATATTTCAAAGTTATGTTATTTATTATATGTTATTTGTTCCGCTGTGAGGTTCATGTTACTCTGATGTTGTGTTCTTCTTCTTCTTCTATTCTAAGTTTCTATCTAATCTTTCCTCACCCTCTAATTTCTTTCATTAACTTTCCGGTTATTTTCGATCCTTGGATGTTCGATATGTGTTGTATATCGGATAACCAAGATTGACTAATTTTCGGGTCTTTACAGTTGGTATCAGAGCTTAAGGATAAGTGAATTACCTTGGCTCTGTGGCGTGACTCTATAGAGATGGGGTAAGTAATACCCTAGATTGAGTTTGAGTGTACATATACGAGAGCGTATTTGTTATTCAATATAAAATTGTTTTATATTATGGTGATTTATTGGTTGAGTTGTTTATGTGTTCTGGTCGATCAGTTTGATCCACTGTATCGGTAGGAGCGTCTAAACACTCGAATACGATGAACCGTCATGGTATGTTTTGAAAAGAGGGTAAACGAAATAATTTTACCCAAAGTATATTTTGATATAAAGGATTTATATCGGAGTAATTATAATATATTGGATATATTAGTTGTTATTTTAATCGAGTAAGATTATAATGGAGATGGTTATATAGATATAAGCAAATAAAATTCGTATAAGTATTACGAAGTGAATTAGATCTGAATTTAAAATCAGAATTGAAATTAAGAATCTGGAAATTTGAATAAGTGTTGTGAATGGGTTTGGATTAAAAATAGGGAAAATTTAAGAACCTGGGAGATTATAAATTGTTTTACAAGCAGTGTGAATTATATTTTGAAATGAATTTCAAAGTGGAAATGTTTAGAAATGGTTTTATAGTATTGAACTCACTTCGATCGCTGGAAAATAGATTCTGATGATGACAGCTGCATTATTAATATTCATTTTCAAGTTGTAAGTGACGGATTACTACCGAAAAGATTTTGTTTTTGAATTGTTTTGAGAGAAACAAGTTGTTTGAAATCCAAAAAGGAATATTTGGTTTTAGAAAAAGCCAAGTTGTTTGAAATTCCCCAGGAATAGACTGTTTAAATTAAAACAAATTTAAATAGAAATTTGTGAAAGTAAGCTGGAATTGAATTGGATCAGAATGATATCGAGAAATTTGGATTGGTGACATAGGAAAATTGAAATGATATTGGGTTGATAAGTTAAGAGTTTGAAAATCGAGACTGGAACTCGAATTTGAAATGAAGTTTGACTTGGGTATAAGCCTATGATTTGGTTTGAGGATAAAAATTGATCGGAGTTTGATTGGGATAACACTGGTATATGTTGAACTGATAACAGGTGAAAGTGATAGAGTTGATATACCCGACAAAAAGGTACAAGTTTATATTTGATATAAGCATGAGATTTATGAGCCGAATTGGCAAGCGACTTGGCTATTTGGTTTTCTTTTGGGTTGGAGATGGCCCAGAGAGGCGAGTTGTAGTCTTACCGATAGGGCTGTACAAAGGAGGTTATGGAGAAATTTTTCAGAAATTTCGGGTGTTAGAAAATTTTCAGGATTTTTTTGAAAATATTCGTTAATAGAATTAAATTAATAATTTAATTGAAATTAAAATTGGTTCAGTTGAAACTGAAGTTAAGAAGTGAACAAGTAAGTTCTAACCAGTCAATAGGGTTTGTTTTCTACCTTAGCAATTTCGAGGACGAAATTATTTTAAGTGGGGAATAATGTAATGACCCGCATTTTTAGCGATATAATAATTAATTTATTTAATTATTTAAAAGGTGATTAAAAAGATTTCATGGTCGTTGAATTAAATAATGGTGAATATTTAATTAAAATAAATAAAATAAATAATATATTTAATTCTGAAATAATCAGAATTGGCTGAAATGGCGATATGGTGTGAACTGGATCATCTGTGATATTTAATTCATTTAGAATTGAATTAGAATAACGAATATACTATTTGAATGACAGTTTGAACATAAAATTATATTATAATTAAAACCAAGCTCGAAATAGCGCGGCAGTTCGCTATTTGGCGATTTGAACTTCAACTGAATATACAGAATTCGTTTTAAATCGGATTTCTGTGAAACAAGAAACGTTGGGAGCTGGTGAAGTATATTTTTCTAATAAAAGAGAAAAATTGGGATTTCGTTGTGTAGATTTTGATTTATGTCCAAATCAAAATTTAGAAAAGTCGCTATGGAATTCCTTAATAATTTGCATTGCTTTATTTACGTTGTAAATAGATCTTCAACATAAATTGAATATCGATTGATCGGGATTAGAAATATCAAGTTAGAAATTCATATAGGAATATTCTGAAGCTGTATGGTATTCCACTATGAATATATACGATAATATAAATTTATTTATATTTAATTTAAAGATATTTAAATATATTTATATATTTAAAAGGGTTATTTAGAGCTTTAAAAATAGCCACTTTTACAAACGACCTCAGAATTCGACGAAACTAATTTTGTTGGATACACAATGTTAAATTATTGTTAGATGTCAATTTCCGTAATTTTTAGAGTCAGTATGCGGCTGTATGGGATTTTAATGTGAAAAACAGACGATAATTCGATCTTTAAAAATATGTTGTGTGAGCAAACGAAGTCGGAATTAGATGAAACCAGTTTCGTTTTGTCCGTAATGTCAAACTCTAGTGGCATGTCAGTTTTCGTGATTTTTAGGTATCGTATGTGGTCGCAGGGATTTTTAAGGACCGGAGACAAACAGAAAATCGAGAAAATAAAATATAAAAATCAAATTAAAAATATCCTAAGATTTTCTGTGGACCACATGAAGGCCACACGACCAGCTTCCACAGCCACGAATCCTACCAACCCAAACACCGTATATAAGAACCATATGAAACCTAACAGTAAAGTTAGAAAAAAAATCCAAATCAAAGAAAATAAAAATCCTGAAATCGATCCATATACATTTTTGGATTCGCAGAAGGAAGGGCTTCAACCTAACACCGATTTAAAGGAGCTCGATGACTGTATGGGTCGGAGGGATTTTCCAGCGTGGTGGGTTTCCAGGTTAGGGTTTAACATTTTGGTAAATTTAATCATTTTTCAAAGATTTGATGATGAGATTTGGGGTTAGCAAGGAGTCTGGCATTGATTGGGATTTTTGCGTGGAAAATGGTGATGAAAAGTGTCGAACCTGTGGAGCAAGCCGCACGATGTCGGTCTTTCGTTGGTGGGTGCGAGATCACCCTTTTTGGTATGAGTTTGTCAACGGTGAGAAGAGATGGAAGATGGTGGTGTCGGTGTTGGAATCGGTGGTTCATGGAAGGAGAACGTAATCTATGAAGTTACTGTAATGTTTGTAGATGCAAACAGGAGATAAATGTTAAATGATGATTGATCGATATGATTTCCATCTGGAAATGATATCATTATTTGCATACGTGTTTTTCTTTGATAGTTAAATCACAGACTATCAAAGTTTTGACCATTTTAACGTTGTTAATATGGAGATACCGGTTGGATTATTATCCGAAGAACCACTCTGTATTAGCATAAGCGTTGCGAGTCATATATGCCAAAGATAATTGAAGACGGAGTAAAGTGCAAGGGCTGTTGTATAAATCTTAGATAACTGTTGCCTAAGTTGGATGTACTGAATAGTGCCTTTGGTTTGTCCAGTCCCAGGACGACCTGTATGGAAGAATGTCTGATAGAGTATATTTAATAGATCACGTAAGGTGATCTCTTCAAACGTATTTACGTTTGGTGGCGGAGGAATTCGTTTCTCTTAGCTGTATACCCGTGGTATTTTTGGAGAAATCAATTTGTGATTTGGCGGGTATGAAGATGTGACATTCAAAGTGAATAAATGTGTGATCTGTCAGAGATAAGCGTAGCTTCTAGCCTCACATCCGGTAAATGACAGAAATCGGGCATGCAGCATGGCTATGTAGGTCGCACCTATTAGGATGTATAATCACATGATCTAGAGTTTCATTTATTTCTAAAAATCTATTATCGATGCTGTCCCATTTGGGAAACGGTTGTTGATCCCAACCGTTGGTGATATACATTTGATACACTCAAGCGAAATGAGTGGTAGGTCATGTATGGTCGGGTTGCAAGACGTTCTTCTTGAACCCACTGTATTCTTCTCTAGAGGTACACTAGCGAAAGGTGGTTCCATACCTTGTCATAGTTGGAAATCCATTACCCAATACGTGCTTGCGGTTTTGATTATATACTATATATGTTGAACCTGAGATGAAAGCATTTCTGCTAGATGATTATTATATTGTGGTTGATAGACACTATTATAATATCAAGGATTTTGATATAAAGATTAATTTGGACTCTCATAAGGGAAAAACCCGTTCCATTATACAGCGTGGTTTTATGAGATATCATTTAATGGCTCAAACTGTTTTAAACTGTTTTACTCACACCAGTCCCATGACTGACCGAGAGTTTATTTTGTTTTGTTTTCCCTAAACTCTTGGGTGCCCAATTTTATACAGGCAGTCAAGTGGTCAGGATTTACAGATACGTGAAGATCTGGAGCAGAAGGCTTCAGGATCATATAACTATTGTTTATTTCCGCTGTGTTATAAGTGCTGTACTTTAATAATGATGTATATTCAAGTACAGATTTATATTTCAAAGTTGTGTTATATATTTTATGTTATTCTTTCCGCTGCGAGGTTCGTGTTACTCTGATGTTATTCTTCTTCTTCTTCTATTCTATGTTTCTATCTTATCTTTCCTCACCCTCTAATTTCTTTCATTAACTATCCGGTTATTTTCGATCCTTGGATGTTCGATATGTGTTGTATATCGGATAACCGAAATCGACTAATTTTTGGGTCGTTACAATCGAGTTCTCCGTTGGAGACTGAGTTTTTATCAAAGTGTCACCTATGAAAGGTGTT
Source organism: Allium sativum (assembly GCA_030737875.1). Classification (NCBI taxonomy): domain Eukaryota; kingdom Viridiplantae; phylum Streptophyta; class Magnoliopsida; order Asparagales; family Amaryllidaceae; genus Allium; species Allium sativum. The sequence goes on along the minus strand of CM060909.1, from coordinate 667,291,238 downwards.
ATAATTCAAGGAAGCTGGCTTCAAGATTTTTTGGATCCTTTGCTATCTTAAAGAGGATTGGGAAATCGTGTATAAAGTGGAGCAATCAGATATTTTGGCAGGTGTCCATAATATGTTTCATGTCTCACATCTACGGAAGTATGTGCATGATTTAGATGTACTATTGATCCAAGAATATTGGAAGAGTTAGTGGTGGAACTAGACTTAATGTTTTGTGACAACCTGTTCATATTGTGAAAAGAGAAAAGATGAAGTTGAGGAACAAGTCGGTCAAACTAGTGAAAGTCCAATAGAGCTATGATTCTAAAGAATATCCTTAGGAGACAGAAAAGAGGATAAGAGCTATTTCTTTGATCTACTTAGTGGTAAGTCATATATTATTTTATAAACTTAGTAACAAGTGGATCACACTGGTACAGCTAGCATTGTTTGTTGTTTTCTATGGTTGTTTTAGTCCTTGATGGGTTTTCAAAGATGATACTCTTTTAAAGAGGGAAGAATGAAACATCTCTCATTTTCATGAACATTATTCGGGATATTTAGTTGGATAAATTAGATAACATAGTTAGATTGTTGAGTTGAGATTTATACAAAATAACAAGTAATGTGTTATCCTTAGGAACTAATAAAATGAGTTATATATAAGTAGGATTACGTAAAGGGAAAAGAGTGAAAAATTTGGCCTTCTATATAATATTTTTTCCTACACACCTATCCTTATTATCTTCATTTACATAAACAAAAATTATACTTAAGGGTCGACCTTTTAAGTTCCGGAGAAGAAGAAGAAATTCAAGTAATGTTTAGGATGATTAAAGCTTTAGGACCTACAACACGAAACTAGCTAAGGGGAGTAATGATTCTAAACTCTTATTTGATTCTTTTAGGGAAATACCTAAATGGTTTTATGATATACATGATTTCATTTTCATGTTTATATGTATGCTAATGTGTTTTTTGTATGAAGCAACATTTAATGGCTTAACATATATGACTTGCATGTAACTTGATTAAGTTTTAGGGTAAAACCTATATCCAAACATCTCCAATTGACTTGAAACTTACACTTGATTTTCATAAGACATTTTGGGAGATGGATTTTAAATTTGTACTTTTTTGAGCTTGTATGAATTTCTTATGAACTTTCTAAGTTTAAATACAGGCTAATGAGGAGGAAAATTAATTAAGGGACTTGACTAATAATATTATACACCATATTTTTATGGATGATCGAGGATGATATATTCTTAAATCAATGATTTTTTGGAACTTTCCCATGCATGTATTAAGGAATTAACATTACTAATTAATAATTTCTATTTTCGAAAAACTTAGGATATCAAAAAGTCTGCTTGGGATCAGACCATTTGTATAAACTAGTAGGATTTCAAGAATCATGTTGGAGATTGTGAAAATAACTTATATAAAAGAAAATAAACTGGTCTTCTCTGTATATACTTCCAGTGTCATCACCATATAAATAGAAAGCATCTTTCTTACCTTTTGGAACAACCGAAAGCACCTTTCGCTTCCTTCTGATAAGCTTGTGATACTTGTAATGTCACATGATGGCATATAAAGTATTCAGATATCTTCTTTTCTATATGATCCGCCTTTCATTTGGGACTATAGTAACTGGCTTTATGTTTTGAAATTTTTATCCCCGATAAGGGCCTATCGCCTTTGCATATGGGCTTCAGTCGTTGTGCTTGGATGGTTGGACTATTTTCAAAAGTATAATATAGAGGTTTATGCCTCTATTGTTTTAAAGGCTTTGATGCTCCCGCCTCAATAACCTTCGGCTGAGCCGAAAGGAAATGCTTTCTTAACTTTGTTTTTTAAAAAAAGCATAGAAAGTTATCGCCTTGGGATCCTCAATCTATGTTCGAACGAACTTAGGGTTTTCCACCGCATTTCCTCTTGGCTGTGTCGAAGGGTTATTTTCGGACCTTAAATTATAAGCATAAAGAGGCTTTCCCTTAGGTTCAAATAAGCTTAGAAGATACCCCTCGAAGGATCGCCAGAATAAAAGGTTTGTTTGACGTAAACTTTATTTTGTAAAATAAAGAGAGGTTTTCACTTCCTTTTGATTGATCGAAAGAGGTTCTTTACTGAACAATAAATTTATAGAATAGAAGGCCATCGCTTCTAAACTCTTCAGCGAAACTGAAGGGGTGGGTTTAAACAAGTGCCCTATTCAATAAACAGTTTGTATGTGAATGTTTACTTAAGTTTGTTTTCCTGCATTGTTTTGCATGCACTTGTTTTCATAGGAATTACTTTGACTGCTTTTGACACCCGAGAAAGGAATTGAAAGAGGAATTTGGGTCAAAGGTGTCTTGAACCCTTTATATATGCACGTTGCTTTCGGTAGGGAACCAATACGTTACTTCAAATATGATGCCTTTTCTAGCGATGTCTAGGGTTTTAAATTAAACTTGGTATGAAACTTTGTTATGCTTTTATACATGTACGAGAACACTAGGGACATCAATGGGATGCATAAAGGAAGTTTGGGGATACCAAGGGCATCTGAAATATAATGGAATACATGGGGGTTATCAATAGGAAAAATGAAAGGGATATTTGGGGGCACCAATTATAATCGAAATATACTAGGATGGTTAATCTTAATAACTGAGGGATTCATGGTCAACCAAAGGTATAATCATGTGGTGAGCGACAGTTACCTACATCTTTTGGTGTGTTTTTAAGGGTTACTTGCATTACCTTGAAATGAGAGGTTTAGAGTCATTCAATGGGAAAAAATGAGGATGTGCAATGGCCAGTCCACGTCTCAGAATTAGATTATGATGCCCTAAGATGGTTACTCTACGAATAACTATACAAGATTGAATTAAAGAAAATGATAAGGAATCATCAATAATTAGCCATAGTAGGAACCTAGAATGAAAATGGCTAACTTTTAGACACATATATGTTAAATTGTTAGGACAGAAGTCAGGGTAAAGGGAAAGGAGAATCCACGGCATGTTGCGTGTTGCATATTGTCTTTTCTAACTATAGTTATATTCTTGTGTTCTAACCATTGAAAGTGCAGAAGCACAGGTTGGTTACTTTGTGAAAGATACCATCAAGGGAAGCCCGTTCCACTATGCATCGTGGTCTCGCTTAATATTCATTTGATTCAAGCAGATAGATTATTATTCACATCAGTTTGTTGATTGACATGAAGTTTTTGTTTTTTCCTTAAATTCTTTGGTGCTTGTTTTAGTAGGCTGAGGATTGAGAACTTTCAGATTTAGCTTTTATAAATAAGCTTCTGAGGGCATTCAGAAGGCATATAATAACCCGCATCCTCCGTTCACGTAAGATATTGTCCCCAACATAGCCATCGTCCTGTGTGGACCACAGCGCCTGGGTGAGGTGTTTGTGAGCCAACGGGGACGTTGGGCTCTATAGGAGGGGAGAATGTAACACCCCTAAGTCCCACATCGTGGAAGCCTATGTGAAGTGAGTACTTATATAGTAGATCCCATCTCTTACTAATATCAAGGTCTTTTGGGGAACAAAACCCCACACCTATACGGCAGCTAAGTTGGGGACAATATCTTGTGTGAACGGAGGTGCGGGCAATTACAGGTTCACGCAAGATATTGTCCCCAACTTAGCCACCGTATAGGTGTGGGGTATTGTCACCGTATAGGCGTGGGGTTTTGTTCCTCAAAAGGCCTCGGCATTAGTAAGTCGGTGTGAATGGAGGTGTGGGATGTTACAGTGGGGTATTCACACAAGATATTGTCCCCTAACTTCACACAGGCTTCCACGATGTGGGACTTAGAGGACAATATCTTGTGTGAATGGAGGTGTGGGATGTTACAGTGGTATCAGAGCCTATACCCAGTCGGAATTGTGGGTGTAATGCTGCAGATGTAAGTCGGTGTGGTACTGATGCGGGTTACATGCACAATGCCTGGGTGGTGAGTGGTATGAGCTAACGAGGACGTTGGACTCTTTAAGGGGGGTAGTCTGTAACACCCCTCTTGAAAAGCTAACACAAAAGATCTTTTAGCACAATGGTTAGTGCGTGGTGTTGCTTTCCGGGAGGTCAGGGGTTTGCCCGCACCTCCGTTCATGCAAGATATTGTCCCCAACTTAGCCACCGTGTAGGTGTGGGGGTTTGTTCCTCAAAAGGCCTCGACGTTAGTAAGAGATGGGCTCTACTATATAAGTACCCACTTCACACAGGCTTCCACGATATGGTACTTAGAGGTATTACATTCTCCCCTCCTACAGAGCCCAACGTCCCTGTTAGCTCACAAACACCTCACCCAGGCACTGTGGTCCACACCGGAGCCACAATTCCGGCTGGGTATTGGCTCTGATACCACTGTAACAACCCGCACCTCCGTTCACGCAAGATATTGTTCCCAAGTTAGCCACCGTATAGGTGTGGGGTTTTGTTCCTTAAAAGGCCTCGACGTTAGTAAGAGATGGGCTCTAATATATAAGTACCCACTTCACACAGGCTTCCACGATGTGGGACTTAGGGCTGTTACAAGGCAGTAGTTATTTAGGGGTTATTTTCCGCTATATTTTTATTTTGGGTGTATCCAAAGGCACAAAAGTTATGTCTATATATATTTATTTATTACATATTCCTTTGTTTTCTAGATGATCTGAATTAACTTGTTGTTTCCTATTGCTGGATGTTAATACTATATATGACTACCACATCTGTAATGCTTAGCTTTGGGCCTTAGAGAAAATAAGTATTTAAATTAGAAACTTTATCATATGATACTCAATTAACTTTATATTTTAGTATAATGTGAAATATACTATTTTGAATGTAGGTTCGAAGTTTCATAATGTTATGTACAAGTATGAATTTTTGATGAATTTCTTTAGTGAGAATATGCATACATTTCAGGTTTTAATTATTGAAAATAACTAATTAAGGCTTTTGGATCCAAAATTTTATATAACAAATAATTATTGAAAAGGGATTTAATAAGAATTTTTGGAAAGTTTTCCCATATTTTTATGGTTTGATATGATTTTTCTAAGCTAGTGAAGCTTAAGTAAATAATTACTTTGTTAAAGACAATTAAGGGGATTGCAATCATTTTTAAGTATTTAATTTCTAGATCTATGACATAAATCCAAATAACAATTGATAAAGAAGTTATAACCAATTAAAATTATAAATATAAACCAGTTGGTTAAAAGTATTTCTTTTAAAAGATAAATGCAGTTATTATAAAAATAATGGCTCACTATTTACCACAACATATATCACTTTGATTTTTTTTCGCTTGGTCTATTTGTTTAGCTTCCTCATGTCAGTTCAGGGAGAAGTTCATGATACTAAGAAACGTTAGTTTGAAGTGCTTTGGCCAGGAATTATGCAAGAAGCTTGGCTACTAAGTGGTACAACTTTTACATGAGGAAGCTGCTTTCGTCCTATTTTAGTGTTATTATAGAGTCGTGTCGCTCAATTTTTCTTTTAAAAAATGGTTTAGGATCAATTTTAAAAGCTTATGTTGTTATTTTGAAAGCCAAAATATTTCTTTTGAAGCATTTGTTTTGGTCACCCCATTTTTAAATTGGAGGCAAACTTGTGTTTTTTATGCTTCTAATGCCCTATTTTAAACTCGAAGCACTTTTTCACATTTAAGTATCTAAATCTCTAGTTTTCTTCGTTTTCACCTCGTATCCTATTATAAAGGAAGGGAGAAGCCTTCTAAGCGACACATTTACTTGAATACTTGTAATGAATGGTTTCGGTCTCATGGCCTAAAATTTTAAAATATGTTTACTGCTAAGAAATATTGATCATCAATTGATAATTTGAAAGAATATATTTTGACAAAATATTTTGTATAGTAAGTTGTTAAAAAAATCTAGTTTGAAAGATAATATTCAAAGGAATAGAATATTTATTAAGGCTAATGTCTTCAAGAAAATATTTAAGAGTATTTAACCCAGTATTTTACAAATGCAATATATATTCCCATCACTATTAGATAAATGGGATAAGGATAATTTGGACTTTGATGATTAGAAAACTAAATGGGACTGGTGTAGGATTACGCCCTATACTTCGGATATCACCTCTTATAGAAATTGTCAAAAATTCTAGTATGTAAGGAAGTGTTAGCGTGAAACTGAAAGTATGTTAAACATAAAAAGGAATACACAATGAATAGACACTACACCAGAAATTACTTTTAGCAGCATTTGAAAAACGCTACCAAAAGTTGTTGGTATCGTTTTAATAAATGCTACTACAGGTCCCGCAACTAAAAGTCTGTTTTTTTTGTTGCATTCTGATAAACGCTACCAAATCTTATATGCAGTAGCGTTTTTCAGCCGTTACCAAAGGTTTGTACATAGGTCGTTTTTTTCCTTTTTCTATAGCGTTTATTTTGTGCAGCTAAAAACTTTTCGCTGCGTTTAATTTTTGCAACTAAAATTCAGATGGTGTTTTACATTTGTTTCTATGGCGTTTATTAAACGCTACTAAAACATATTATATATTTTTGTAGCATATTTTAAATGCTACTATATACTATTAATGGCTAGTGATATTTCCAGCAATCAGTTATATAATAATCATATTAAAATCAGAATCAATCTCATAAAAATCTGATTTATAACAACAATCAATCAATTGTATAATCATCATACTCAAATAACTAAGAACACATTAGTCACATAAGCATTTTCCATATCCATTTGTATAATGATTAGTTGACAAAATCAGCAAATTTACATACTACAAGCATTCATCAACAAATTTACATAATAAACCAACAAATATCAAATACCATAACAAGTCTACATATAAGTCTGGTGATGCGATGGTCTTCACTCCAGAAAAGGTAGTTTCATGTAGACAAGGTTGATAATCAAGAATAAGAATTATAATAAGGAAAATGTGGTCAAGATAATAGGTCCTTGCCTGGCTACGTTGCGACACCATCACCGATAATTATAAAAGGGAAAGATTCCATAACATGGTCATAGTTTATCAAGTTGATCAATTCAAACTTTAGGAAATCCAGGTAAGCAAATTCAGATACCACAAGCACTCACAAAAAGATTTACACAAGTACTACCTAATATCATAATACATATAACAATTTAAGTTGTGTCCTTTGTTGACAATGGTCTTCACTCTAAAAATTCTAATTACCTTTAAATAAGGTTGATAATCAACAATAAGAATTTGTCATGAATTATCAAGTAACATTAAAACAATATTAAATGGTTATTATTAAAACAAGCACATAACAATTAAACCATCAAGTTACTTGAAGGAGGAAAGCTTTCAAGAATGGCGTCCTCTTCTTCTTGTACTAGATATCGTCCAAATTTCCTGACTTCGCAATCTTCTTTGGGTAAAATTAATCAAAATGAAAAGAGGCATAGGGCGAATTGGATCTCTCGTCCAGATCAGATTACAACTAGGGATTTCTGTTCTGTTTTGTCAAGAGGAAATTTCACCACAGAGATTCATAAAAGTTCGCGAGCGCATATAAAAGGTGGTGATCTAAATCAGAATTCTTTCACTCATATTAGTAATCCCAAGAACTCTGGTACTGTTTCTTTCGCTGATATTGTTAGAAAGCCTGCTTCTATTTCGGACTGGGATTCAATTATAGTAAAAAATCCTTTTCATAGGAAAAAGGTTAGTGATCGATGTTATTTTAAATGTGGAGAATCTTCTCATCTTGTGAAGGATTATCGAAATGGAATCCGATGCTTTGTTTGTGGAGGTTTGGGGCATCGAAAATTTAATTGTCCAGTGATATTCAGAGGGAATTCAGTTCTAGATTTATTGCACTTCAATTGTTTGAGAATATGCCAAAATATAATTTTGCTGGCGGACATTTATAGTTTGGATTTTTCTGAAGATCTGAATGGAGGGGCTTACATGCTGTTGTTGATGGGATGGCATTTAGAAGGAATTATTGATGGTATTTTATGGAGTAAGGGGTTTGATAACAATGTTATTTTCCCGCCGCTGCCTCGCCCATTAGACAGAAAGGATCATGCGCTTTCATTTTGTCTAAATATCTTGAAGTTTAGAAGGGTATACGCTGATGTGATCTCAGATAATAAGAGGAAAGTTATCTTGATTTTGAATGAGATTTTGAAGCACTTTGACGTTGTTAATACTGTTATTAACTGTGAGAGAAGAACCGTAGCTTATCAGAAGTCTGCAGTTTGGGATGACTCTCTTCACTCGGGTATTGTTCAGGCAGAGGTGTTGGATAATATGCAGTTTAATATGACAATGTCGGAAAATGGCCAGATTGAGAAAGAGGTTTTGGTCGATGAAATACGGTGTTTCTGTGATGAATTTTTGGCGAATTCTGAGGGGTTTGTAGGGGATTTGTGGCGTGTTGATCCTTTGCTCTTGGATCCTGGTGTATTATATTATATGGGTCTCGCTGAAGTCTCTCGGGGTTCTGCCAGTTTGAGAACAAGGGTAAGGGACTTAATGTCAGTTGATGTCTTGACCGACAGGAGTGGTTATATAGCTGTTGATGATTATGGGGAGACACTTTCCAGTTCAGTTTTTGCAAAGGGGGTTGATTGGAAAGTGGCTGGCGATGTTGTGCTGTCGAATTCTTTTGACTTATTGGAGGATTATGAGGATGGGGATAAATCTCATCAGGAGATGTCAGTTAATGATCCACTGATGGAGTCGGTTTTTCATGTAAGTAGTGGGTCTGCACAAAATTTGTATTGCTTAAAGAGGAAAGGGTTCAGAGTGGGGAGAGTTAAAGTAGTAAGGCAAACTAACAGGAATTTAAGCTGTGGTGTTAATATTGAGGCTCATGCCTCTGTAAGTAAGGAAGTGATGTGTTCTCCCTTTGCAGTCTTCGTGTGTAAAGAAATGGCTGGGGGTGACGTGCAGACATCTGATTGTTGTATCAAACAAAGGGTTGTTAGAAGAAGAGAGTATGGTAGACTGGGAGGTTCGGATGCAATGAATAACGTGGTTAACCGTATAGGGATTATGGGCGGGGGTTGGACAGTCTTTGAATTGTCGTGGACCGGTAATGACTGGTACGGCTTATCGCTTTCGTGGGATTGTGTTGTTGGTTCGATTTTGATTAGTAGGATGGATGTGAGACTCTGCTCTATTTCTGTGAGGCCGTGTTTTGGTGTGTCTCTCTTGGAGTTTGAATTGCCTCGATCAGGGTTTACATCTGATGTTGGGTCCAGTTGTACAGATTGTAATGGATTGAGCGAGTTAGGTGATGGCCACTCTCACAGTAGTGATGTATCGACTTCTACGTCTAGGAGGAGGAGAAGTAGGAGTGTTTTGCCCAGTTCAGGACTGATTCGGCGTAGTGCTAGGATCAGATATGGTTCATCTTCTTCTCGAGGTAAGTTCCCAAATTCGAATGCTAGTAGTAGCAGTTCAGATGTGGGCTCAGGTACGCCTCCGATTTTTGGTAGTGATTATACTCCTTTTGCTTTAGGTAGTCTTTCGTCTAGTCAGTTATTTCAACTTGCGAATGATATTGCCTTTATTTTTTCTGATATTGAGGTTGATACGGAGTACATTAGGAGTAGGGAATTAGAGAGGGTTTCTTCTTTATGTAGATGAGGATCCTTAGTTGGAATATAAGGGGTCTAAATGATCCTAATAAATGCGCTAAAGTAAGGGCTTTTTTTAGAGACCAACATGTAGATATTGTTTTGCTTCAAGAGACTAAAATTGAGAACCCCGATTCAAGTTTCTATGCTAGGTTAGGTGGGACCCATTTTAGTAATTGGGCTTGTCATCCGGCAATTGGTACTGCCGGGGACTTATGATTGGATGGAAAGATAATCATTATAGACTTTTGCAGGAGTTTCCTAAGTCACATTCGTTACACATTATCTTAACTTCCCTTTTGGATAATTCCTCCTTGGGTATCACTATTGTGTATGGCCCTCACACAAAGGTAGAAAGGAGACTTCTGTGTGAAGAATGTTCTGATTTTAGGATTCTTTCCCCCAATCTTTGGATTATGGGGGGGAGATTTTAATGTCACTAGGTTTTTAGGGGAGAGGTCACCAAGGGAAGGAGATTTTTCAGATATGGAAGAATTTAATGATTTCATATTAGATAATAATTTGATTGAGATCCCACTTAACAATAGGTCATTTACTTGGTCTAGGTCTAATATTAGTGACAGTCCGACTATTGCCTTATTAGATAGATTTTTTATAAGTACAGAGGTTGATGAAAGATTCCCAAATTGTAAAGTAAAAGGGTTACCTTTTTTATATTCGGTCATTGTCCTTAAATCCTTTCGTGTGATTTGAATGTGTTAATTAGTAACAGCTTCAAATTTGAAAAGATGTGGCTACTAGACATCAGTTTTATTAATCTTGTTGCCGTTAAGTGGAATTCGTTATGTTATTTTAATAAATTGTACAATGGTAATTCGGCAAAGATTTTTGTGTCTAAACTTGGTAAATTAAGATTTTTTCTTAAGAGGTGGAATAAATTTGTTTTCGGAAGTGTTATAATTAAGAAGGATAAGATCCTTTGTGAGATGTTAGACTTAGATAAGCTAAGTGAATCTAGGACTCTTAATCCAGGTGAAAGAGATAGATTATACGATCTCAGAAATAATCTTAAGTTGATTTTGGAAAAAGAAGAAATAATGTGGAAGCAGATATCACGTGTTCAATGGATCAAGGAAGGGGATAATAATACGAAATTTTTTCATGGTATGGCTAATAAGAGGAGACGTGATAATCTTATTCACTCTATTTTTTTAAATAATGAGGAATTGACCGTGCAACGGGATTTAAATGAAGCTTTCACTAACTATTATAAACATATTTTTGGGACTAGGTTAAAGAGAAGAATTAATGTTAATTGGAAGGAAGTTTATCCTAATGATTTTAAGGGAGAGTTATTAGATTTAGATAAACCTTTTTCTGAACAGGAGATTTGGAAGGCAATTTGTGATATGCCTAGTGACAAAGCTCCGGGGCCTGATGGTTTTTCTGTTCTTTTTTACAAACAGTTTTGGGAGGTCTTGAAATCTGACGTTATTAGATTATTTAATGATTTTTATAGTGGTGATTTGTTATTGGGTAATTTTAATTTTGCTAATGTTATTCTTATTAAGAAGAGAGAGGGAGCTAAATATTTAAAGGATTTTAGACCTATATCCTTGATTAATGTATATGTTAAGATCATTTCTAAAGTCCTAGCGAATAGGCTAAGTGGGAAGATGAATGATCTTATAGATCATTCACAAACTGCTTTTATTAAAGGAAGGCAAATAGTAGATGGAGTGACAGCGGTACAGGAGTACATTAATTTGTGTGTTAAAAATAATTTTCCGTGTGCTATTTTGAAGTTAGATTTTGAGAAAGCTTTTGACTCTATTGACTGGGACTACATTTGTGAAATATGTCTTGCTAGAGGTTTTAGTATTAAATGGACTAACTGGATTATGCTTTTACTTAGGTCTGGTAGTTCTAGTATTGTAGTTAATGGGGTGATGGTAAAGAAGATCCAATCTAAGAGGGGTCTCAGATAGGGGGATCCCCTGTCACCTTTACTCTTTAATTTAGCAGTTGACGTTTTTTCTAGAATCATTAAGAGAGCTGGGAGATTAGGTGTTTTGGGTCATGTTGGTAATGATGTATTTAACAATGAACTATCTATACTTCAATTTGCGGATGATACTTTATTATTTTCTTCCCATCGTCCTAAACACATTATTGCTCTTAAATTTATAATCTATTGTTTTGAGATGTTATCAGGTCTTAGTATTAATTTTGATAAGAGCTCTGTTATGGTCATTAATGATATTGATAATGTCGAGTCTATGGTTGCAAACACTTTAAACTGTTCAGTCATGAAATTTCCTTTTGATTATTTAGGTTTCAAGATTAGGCCATCTAAATTAAAGAAGGAGGATTGGCTAGTCATAATTGATAAGATTAATAGTAGATTATCTAGTTGGAACAATAGATTTTTATCCAGAGCAGGTAGATTAGTTTTGGTTAATTCAGTCTTATTGGCTATCCTTATGTATTGGATGTCAGTACACTGATTTTCCCAATGGGTTATCGATAGGATTGATAGAATAAGACGTAATTATCTATGGGGTGGGGGTAGAGATTCTTTTTGTAGGGGATTCAAATGTTTAGTAAATTGGGAGGTGTGTTGTAAGTCCAAGAAAGATGGGGGTTTGGGGATAATTAATTTAACTAATTTTAATTCTTCCTTATTAGCCAAATGGTTGTGGAAATTTAGGTCTCCTGAGGTATCTACAACGTGGAAAGGTATTATATTAAAATTTTATTATTCAGGAGGAGAATTCATTGTAGGATCTAGTGGTAGTTGGTATAATAGATTATCTCACTTTTGGAAGTCAGTTTTAAAGTGCTTTGATTTTTTTAATTTAGGTTATAAGGTAATTGTTCATTCTGGTAATACAACTTACTTTTGGCATGATAGGTGGATTTCTCGTCCACCACTTAAAAATGAATTTAGGGAGCTCTTTAATAATTGTAGTTTTAAAAATGCTTTGATAAAAGATATATTTAGAAGAGAGTTGGATCCCCCATGGGAGTTTTCTTTTGATAATATTCTAGAAGGGGAAACGTTAAGTCAGTTAGCTCTACTTTATGCTAAGTTATCATTATATCACATCGATGATAGTAAAGATTTTATTAGTTAGGGTATGGATAAAAGTCAAGCTTATTCTGTTAATTCTATGTATAAATTCATTAATTTTTCGGGAATCTCATTTCGGTCTTATAAATATATTTGGAAATCAAATTCTCCTCCTAAAGATAAATTTATAATGTGGTTAATCGCTCATAAGAATCTTAACACTATGGAATTACTTAAGTGGAAGAATATCATTTTTGATGTTAAATGTTATTTTTGTAATATTATGAATGAGGATGTTGATCATTTGTTTTTCTCGTGCAATATCACTAACTATAAACTTAGTATGGTATTAAGGTTATTTGTTTTTGATTTTCAGTATTCTTTCAATTGTTGTGCGAAGTATTGGGATTCTCATAGATTTGTTTATAATAGTAGTAAAAGGTACATTTTAGATTCTTTAGTCACTATTGTATGTTGGTTCATTTGGTCCGAGAATCAGAGATCTTTCCATTCTATTTCTGTTTCTACTGATAATTTAATCGTTAAAATAGTTTATTATTGTTTGAATTGGATGTCTAATTCTCATTTCAAACTTTTTTGGAAATCGGACTTTGAAAATTTATTGATTAAGGTTAGGCTGAATTTGTATCTATTTATTAGAATTAACAATTTTTTTCGTAATAGATATCGCATTGGTTGTTAATTTTTCTTATTAGTTCTTCATTGTAGTTTCTTTTACACATATATGCATGGTTAGTATATACGTATGAATATATATATATATATATATATACATATATGTTTATAATATATATATATATAGACACATATATCCCCATATATATATGTGTGTAACAAATTACTTACAGTTTGTTGTGTTTTTTCGCAGATTCAGGCTGTTAATTTAGTGTTGGTGATTTTTGATAGCAGGATGGATTGGTAGCAGCTATGTATCTATGAGGATTGTTGTTTAGATTGATGATTCGTTTTACATGACGGCTTATCGTTCGAGAGTTTTTTTGATGTTGTATCTTTATATTTTTATTATTTGTTTGAGAGTACGGGTTATTGTATAGGAGTAGATATACTTCAATATCGAGTGGTGGCCTTGCCGGAATTCGATATTGGAGTAGATGGGCGGTGGTTTATCCGGAGCTCATCTATCTACGATCCTTACATCCCTAGAGCATTGTTAGGTTTTTCTTGTATTCTTATGTTCTATAGTCAGACTCTGTACCTTTGGTTTTTATTATATTTATATATGTGCTCTCTTCTTTTCAGAAGATCACACATTTTTCTTTTTCAAAAAAACAATTAAACCATCAAGTTCACAACATTGCATAGCTCTGGAACAAAAGAATAACACAATATGCATGGACTACATGTGTACTACTAAACACAATATTCAAATCGTGGACTGTAAATGATATAACTGTAAGAAATATAGTACTCAAGCACACTACTTGAAACGACACACGAATGTATTGTAAAATCCATATATGTCCAACAGAAGTGCTTAACCCTATATGTCCAACAGAAGCGTTTTTCCCTATATGTCTAAGAAAAGTCTTCATATCTTTCTAGCTGACCAAAACAAAAAACACACCAGTAAACATGTACATATGGTACAAATCTAATATTAGATCCAATTGCACTAGATTTCTCTTCTCAACCTTAAGCACCAAATACTATCTAACTGGTATAAACATGTACAAACAATTCGTGCTCACATAGTATAGCCTGTAGACATGGTAGATGGCACATATCTCATACAGGATTCAGTTGCATCACATAATTCTTCCCAACCTAAGGCACTAAAGACTGACTAAACCAGCCTGCACGACTTAAATGAAATAACAAGCCCTTTCAACCTGAATGATAGTCCTTTCAACCTGAATGATAGTTAAATGAAATAACAAGCACCAAAGAGTTAAAGGATACAAACGCATGCTAAGAGTGAGAGAGAATAGCAATGTCTACAGCTCTAAGGTGACACTATTGGTCTTTTAGAACTAGTAACAATGATTTAGGAGTGTTTTGTTGCCAAAGAAACATGACTGAATCAAAAATTAGGGGCACTAAAAGCATTTGTGACCCAACATAGATTTCAACGACTCTAGAGCTTCCTCAGCAGCCTTTACATAATGACAGTTTTCCATAGAAAGTTAGGCCAGCATGATCTTCACACCAAAAACATTTGTGAAGTTATCGCAAGAACATCCGGTTCATATCAAGCATTATTTATAGCGAAAGAGGAAATGACAAGCCAAATCTTCATTTGAGCTTCATCTTAACATCTGATAAGAATTAATATATGCAATGAATCTGAACCTCCGCTTTGCATTCTTGACAAGAGAATAAAGAAGACTCTATCTTCTAAAAGCTTAATCAGATGAAATTCTTTTCCTTCACTTCTCCAAAGTTATTGTTCAAATAATTCTACATCTTTCTATTATTTCACTTTGAAAAAACCTTATAATTAGTTAGGCTGCTGCAATAAACGGGTAAAGACAGATATTTGTGAAAATGTAAAGTTCCAAGCATATAATTTTCACAAATAAAAGCACGTGCTTTATATGGAGGAAATGCATAAATTAAAGCAGTTGGAAATGATCAATGGGGGATATTCTTGTGTTTTCTTTTTCTCTTTTCCACTTTGTCTTCAAATTTTCTTTTGATGGATCAAATCTGGAGTGTAATAAGAGTGAATGATTGGTTAATGGAAGGCAACAACCAAGACATTCTGGCAACATGACCATACAATTCAGAAATCATAGTTTGTTTAGCAATTATAGAATCAGAAGTCAATTTTATATCACATATATAAATGAAAAAAATATAGAACCTGCTGATGTTGGAAAAAGTTTCGAGGGACATTATATTCATGAGCCATTTACTTTGAATTTTTCTTAACAATTACATTTTAAATCTGAAACAATGAAATTATATCTTGACAAATAAACTTCCTTCTCAGAAGAACATAGACACGACATATTTACCATTTACGGGGAGATGTATTAGTCTCAATTAGACTAATAGCACTTCAACATTTAATATGCTTTTGCAATTTCATTTCATATAATATGTTGTTTGTAATACAGAGAAACAAAACTAAAACTAAAATCTACACTACAGGAGTATCAAAACTAAAACTGATTGTAAGATGCAGAATCTCACAATATCAGCAATGGCATCTGTTATGGCTACCGGCATTGGAAAGCAAGGTTGTTTTGGTTCTATGTACAATCAAAAAAAAAAATCTTTTACAAAAGCATACCTAGTATAATCCCCACTTCACAACCAACCTCGCCTTGAACACCAAAATGCATCCACCCTTTATCGCGAGCAGCATACCCGCAACCACTGCCCAACCCCATCAATCATCATCCCTACTTAGAGCCCACTACAACAACTCTCAACATCGCGATCTCGCTATCGTCAGCTTTGCTAATTCCCTCACAGCAATAGGCATGCAAATCTACAATAAAACTAATATGAGCTCCCCGACTAACCGCAAGACTACGTGCATTTTCCATCAAAAATAATTCTCATTTTAGACTGATTATACGAAAAGCATAAGACATAATACAACTTAAAAAATTTGTACCATGTGTTAGGAATTGAAATATCCGACGTAAGAAACATAAAATACAGTATAGAAATAGGAGAAGTCGATTTAAATGAATATATAAAAAAATTGATTTTTAATATTTTGATATCGTCTTCTGGAAAAAACAGAAATTAGAACCCCAAACAACATTCCAGGCAAGAGATCGCAACCAAGATATGTGGCTATTACACATAAATACATCCTGGTTTTTATATAAACTTCTTGATTATGAACCATAATATTGAGAAGATGCCAATTAGAATAGGTAACATTTTAATATTGATGTGTTATTCCTATAATATCCACACTATTGTTAATATATTGTCTACCTTCACAGCATGATTTTTGCTTCTAAATCTATATGCTTTCTTTAGAACCAATTGTAATATAAACTAAAACATACAATAAACAGAGCAATGAAGGTAGGACTAAACCCATAATATTAAGTTGGAAGTGTGAACAAGGACGGAGCCAGAATTTTATTTTCCCCTGGGCTAAGAAGAAGATTTGAAAGAAAAAAAGAAGCATCTTGGTAATAACACTATTCAGCACCAATTCAAATAAGAATAAACGCAGATGAAAAGAATTTAAGGCGGTGTGTATTCTTATAGAAGAAACGAAGATGAAAAAGCGTATTAAAGCAATCATTAGTAGTTAGAAAACCACAATTTACTACATTGTTCACTTAGTATTAAGGATGCAGTGGGGTTGCCTGTTTTATGTGCCTTATTAAAAATATAAAAGATTGAAATGGGTTCTCCTATTCTGAAACAAAAAAAACATGTGGGAAGTCAATCTGTGTTGTTTTTAATTATATTGGTTGAATATATCACAGTGGCTATTTTTTGGAAGGAGCAGCCGGGCTGTAGCCCAGGTACCAACATACATAGTTCTGTCCGTGAGTGTGAGGAATTCAAACCTTGGGCCAAGTGATGTTCGATATCTATAGTCAGCCAAAGGGCAGAGAGTGTAAACTTAAAAAGGATCTAAAGAAAAGCAGAGTTGGCGATAGAAAAGTAGAATATGGTGAAATACAGTAGGTATGCATTCGTATATGCAATAAATCATTTTTTTTAGGGAGACTAGCTCAAGACCCAGCCCCAACTAGGATGTGCTGGGCTTTAGGCCTAGCGAGTTAGCTTCCCCTGACCTGACTCAAGTCCGGCTTAGGGGCCAGAAAGTTTGCCAAGCTAGTGGCCTAGGCCATCCATCTTGTACCAGCATGTGTTTGTACTTGCAGTAGCACATTGTTGCTGCGAACAGCAGCCGACAAAGCTACTTCCCGAATAAGGTACAAATTTCTATATATTTTTTTATATAAAATATGTGTTTAATACTGGTGGACATACATAGCCATACTAGACCGTAAGAATACATACATATCACTCCAAAACTGAATCATGTAGATCAATTAAAAATTGTAAAATTGGAAATAACATGCAATAGTCACACGAAGCTCATCTCATATTGATTATCATCCAATATATATTCTGTAACACCCCATGTCTATTAATGTCACTAACAAAGGGAATGCATCAATGTCCATGGAGCGTTATTGTTGTATAGAACAGATAAATTACAAGAATAAATAAATAAAACTATACAGCGGAAGATAAAACTTATTTCATAGCATCATAACTCAAAACAAGCTTACATAAGTGGTTTCCAAAACCATTACAACAGGATCAATAATCTTTTCCAAAAACCTCGAAGTACATAAAGAAGCAAATACTTAAATAACATAAATGCATAAATCCCCACTGAGCATAAGCAAAGCCATAAAGATGAGAGGGTCCAAAGCGATACATCTACTCTTTTCAAGCAACTGAAAGAAATCGGCACTAAGCTGTAGTATTCCCTCCTTGCAAACCTTGGGGGGGAAAGGAAAGAAAAGAGGTGGAAACAAATGGGTCAGACATAAAGTCTGGCGAGTCCAGTAATTTTAACAAATAATAGGTAAGGTAAATGATCAAGACATATATAGGCATCATGATCTGGCTGTAACTTAGATAAGGAAGATAAAAAGGATGGACAAGATGATTTCATTCCTAAGTACTAAGACAATCGTACACCTTGGCTAAGCGAACAACCCTCCAAGTACTAACCTTGAAGACCGAAGTTAACATCAGACTAGCACCCAAAGGACTATCCAACTCAACCAACATGTATTTCAATGCACTACACTTTTGCTAAGTTACACCACATTACTTAATTACACCGCACATCTACTAGTCTCTTTTTACTAGAGGTTGATCCCTTCCCACTAACTGTATTCGCATGACAAACTTAGTAGTTACTTATACCTAGCTGCTATCGTAGGTGCCGGCTTGCTCCTACCACCGCTAAGGTACCCTTAATCTACCCATTCGATCGGCTCCCTAAACCCCGTAGGCACCCGTGCTAGCCCCACAGTGGGGTGTATCAATACCCAAAGTGGCAACCCCGATACCAACATGAAATGCACAACCATACCTACACGATGAAACAACGTCTTACCTACCAGCCCGGACCCATGCACGCACATGAACCCGTTGGACTTGCGTTGCCACCGCTATTCACGTTTTGACCTCTTATATTCAAGCCCAGTAAGCGTGCCCCAACCCCGGCCTAGTACCGGGCCCAATTAGATATTCAAACGGGTTACTGGTTGAAACGGGTCCCCATTCGACACAAGCCTCCCACCTATGCTTAGTCCCCACTAGGTTTTTCTCCCACTTAACCATTTTAATTTAAATGTCCATGTCTTACACATGCTACGGTTAAGTCCATAGTTACATGTCATAATTTACATGTCCTATCTTATTCCGGTTAAGTCCATATTTACATGTCATAATTTACATGTCACCCCACTTAACCCTCTAACCATACCCATGTCTTATTATGGTTAGTATTCTTTAATACATTCCTTATGACGAACGGTGCATGACCTCTCACATTAGACCGAACACTTTGTGGCCGTTGGATTTGCCGGGCGGTTCCGGGCAGTCTTACGCCACAAACCGGGTCTAACCTCATGTTATTAACCGTTACGCCTGCAATTCATTCCTTCGACCTCTCACATTAGACGTCCAATTGTGATTGCTGGATTTGCCGAGCGGTTCCAGGCAGTCTTACATCACAATTGCGCCTAACCTCGTGTCAAAGGTTCATTAACATCGTATTTCACCCATACCCAATTTTCATGTCATATATATCCAATTAAATATATAATCATGTCTATAATATTGCCTATTCCAATTTTTCACTAATTACATATTAATTAGCCTCAATTACAAATTTACAATTTTAGGCAATTTCATTAATTCCATGTAATTCATACCCAAATATGTCAATTTCACATATTATCAAATTATCCAATAATATCCAATTTTCCAATTTTCCCATATTCCCAATATTCCACATCGATCCCACGTATTCGCATTCGCACGTATTTTTAATATAGGCTCGAAGGTAGCCTAGATCCACAAATAAAAGGAATAGGGGTAAGAAGAGAGAATTAATTCATAGAAAATTGGAATAAAACAACATCATGAAATAAAGAGGCATATAGACAGGCATAGAGGCATAATACAAGATTCAACATGAATAAACTGATAAAAGGTATGAACTTTACATAGAAACATAGGCATATAATGACATGAATAAAAAAGGTGAAGACTTGGTGAGATTTTCATTACAAACATATGTATGAATCCTTTTTACAACTTTTTCATGTTACTTTAATCCCATTAGATTTGTGAAAATAACTGTACTCACCTTTCATGGCTTAAGAAAATGATTAATGAATTGAAATTGGTGCAGAAACGTTGAATTGACGTTGACTAATCTACTTTAATTGTTGTTGAAGCTCTAAACTTTGATTTGAATTGTGTATGAACACTTGAGATTTAATTTAGAGGCAGCGGCTAGGGTTTAAGAGAGAGCTTGACAGCATAATGGTGTCATAGATAATATTTTATGAATTAGGGTTAGGTCTTAAGGTGTATATATAGATGTCTAGGATCGATTAGAGCTCTTAGATTAACCTAGAAATCATCAGGACTACTCAGATGCAACATCAGCCCTCAGCGCGAGTCGGGCCACGGGTTGACAGCCAAACACCCTGGATCGACCCATAGTCGACCCAGCGAGGCTCGGGTCGACTCCAAAAATGGTGCGGTTCGGCTATTCCCCCTCCCGATTTGCTGTTTTGAACTTTTTTGAATATTTATTTATTTAATTTTTATATATACATCTATATATATATATATATATATATATATATATTTCTCTCATATGCATACAAACTTCAAGGCTTAATAACATCTTCATAAGGTATTTTCGTGCAAACCAAATGTCTATCTTGACCCAAAATTTTGAGATGAACATACTAGCGCAACCCACTTCACTTAATTCTTCTTCTAAAAATTAAATATACTTTAATTTGTGAATTTTAATGTTATAAAATTACGGGGTGATACATTCTCCGTCCTTAAAGGATTTCATCCCCGAAATCTCCAAGTTAAGAAGAATGTATACTACTATCCAATCATCCATCTACTCAACCATCATCCACAAGCATCCATTGTCCTTAAATGATTTTTAATGCTTTTCATGTACATATGCATAGTGTGCGTATATGTCCGTATACTAATGCAAAATTAGGTGGTCCACTGATTCAGTTGACCTCCTTAATGCAAATAATGATAGTGTCATGTATCCATCATGTATGCAAAGAACCCTATACATATCATTACTACATGTGTGCACAACCATTCATTTAAATGCAACATCCATATAATACAAACATTCAATGCACATTCATTTTACTAAATACATCCATTTATATGCAATATGCAATATGAAAGTGACTGAGCCGATCTAGTGCCTAAAGTGTGTGTATATGCATCCATGAGCAACCGCTAGCAAACACTTGCATCCACATGCATTCACCATACATAACATGTCTCAAACACATGTTTCAACCATAGGACTACCCTATATAAAGGTCAAAGATACTAGCGAGAGGACATGCTAAAGATAGAACAAGTACAAGCTAAGCGATAAAGGAGAAATCAAAAGACATACCCTCGAAAAGAAAAGGGTACAATGAATGCATCTTCTCTTATGTCTCCCAAGTAGCGTCGCTCTCATCATCTCCGCAATGGACTTTGACTAGCTTGACCTCTCGATTCCTCAACTTCTTAATCTCCGACCCAAGAATGCATGTAGGAGCTCGTCGAATTGTCGCATCACGCTCTATCTCCACATCTACAAGCAAGCTCGGCTCTACCACTTCCATGGTCTCATGCAAGCACTTCCTCAAATGTGATAAATGGAATAAGTCATGTACACCACTAAGTCTCTCGGGCAACTGTAATGACCCAAAATTCCGGTCCAATTTGAGCTGACCAAAAACACAAGTCCAACCCCAAATTAAACTGAAAATCAGGAAATTAATAGAAAGAATTAAGAGGGTGAGGATAGATAAGATAGAAACTTAGAATAGAAGAAGAAGAAGAAGAAGAAGAACACAATATCAGAGTAACACGAATCTCACAGCGGAACGAATAAATATATTTCATAACATAACTTTGAAATACAAATCTATACTTGAATATACATCATTATCAAAGTACATCACTTACAACACATCGGAAATAATATATAGCAATATCATTTCTGAAGCCTCCTGCTCCAGCTCTTCAGGTATCTGTAAATCCCGCCTACTTGACTGCCCACACAAAATTGGGCACCCAAGAGTTTAGGGAAAACAAAACAAAATAAACTCCGGGTCAGTCATGGGACTGGTGTGAGTAAAATAGTTCAAAACAGTTTGAACAGGTAAACGATATCTCATAAGACCACGCCGTATAACGGAACGGGTTTTTCCCTTATGAGAATCCAAAATATCTTTATATCAAAAATCTTTTGATATTATAATAATGTCTATCAACACAATATAATAATCATCTAGCAGAAACGCTTTCATCTCACGTTCTACATATATAGTATACAATCAAAACCACAAGCATGTACTGGGTAATGGATTTCCAACTATGACAAGGTATGGAACCACCTTTCACTAGTGTACCTCTAAAGAGGAATACACTGGGTTCAACAAGAACATCTTGCAACCCGGCCACACATGACCGACCACTCATTTCGCTTGAGTGTATCGAATGTATATCACCAACGGTTGGGATCAGCAACCGTTTCCCGAATGGGACAGTATCAACAATAGATTTTTAGAAGTAAATGAAACTCTAGATCAGGTGATTATACAACCTAATAGGTGCGACCTAAATAGCCATGCTGCCTGCCCGATTTCTGTCATTTACCGGTTGATAAGGCTAGAAGCTACGGTTTATCATCACATCAGATTCACTTCGAATGCCAAATTGTCAGATCCATCGAAAAGCACTAATTGACGTCTACAACAGTACATTACGTGTTAGCTAAAGAAGTTTCCTTCTCCGCTTCCACTCTTGGTACGGTTGAAGGAATCAATGTACGTGACCTTTCGGGAAATACTCTGTTAGACATTCATCCATACAAGTCACCCAGGAACAGGATAAACCGAATGTACTATTCAGTATATCCATCTTAGACACTGTTATCTAAGACTTATAGAATAGCCCTTGCACTTTACTCCGTCTTCAATTATCTTTGGCATAAATGATTCACAACGCTTATGCCAATACAGAGTGGTTCTTTGGATAATAATCCAACCGGTCTCTCCATATTAACAACGTTAAAATGGTCAAAACTTCGATAGTCTGTGATTTATCTATCAAAGAAAAATACATGTGCAAATAACGATATTATTTCCAGAAGGAAATTTATATCGATCAAACATCATTAACATTTATCTCCTTAGTTCATTTTTCATCTCCTGTTTCCCTGCATTCAACATTTCTTATATTTCTAGATTTAGAAAATATATGTTATTACCATTGGAAAACATTTCCATTTCTTGTTTTCTATATCAGAAAACATTTCTGGTTCTTATTTGGAAAACATTTCCAAAACTCCTTCATTGGACTTAGACAGATGTTTTAAACAAATCAACGCGATGCCAACTCAAACCATTACTCTTATTAACTAAATTCCTTTAACCCACCTTCACTATCGAACCTTAACCATTCGTTAGTTAAAAATGAAGTCAATCAAGTTGGGGTAATACTGCCTCTCAGACCTTAACTGAACAACGTTTCTAACCTTGAAATAGACAAAGTTCACCCTTTAAATTCTTTAACAAACTTCCTTACCTAACTCTCTTTCGAATCATCTCTATTTGATTTACTACTTTCGAATACCATATTCGATTTGACTCCTTTATTCGCTTTATAAAGATTTCCTTTTTAACATTTATTCATTTTAAAGATTTACTTTTAGTAACGGTTCTCCACTTTAAAATGATTTCCTTCTTATAACAGTTTCCTTTTTCTAAATATCTCCTATTTATAAATATTCCAATTTATAAATATTTCTTATTTATAAATATTCCATTTATAAATATTTTATTTTCAAATATCACTTTGAAAATATTCCCTTATCAACATTTTCGTATGTTATGGTATTCAACATATCAAATCACGATGATCATTATTGTCCAAACACATATAATCGACAGCAGATTATATATCACATCATATATCACAATATACGAAAAACAGTAAAATAAATGTTGAGGAATCCAATTGGATTCCTCCAACCTGTCTCCCTGCATCCACAGATGTTACACAATAAAATCAACATCACTATTTGATATATCCTGTTAAACAGAATCAATATAGAAATTTAACTAACTGACTAGCAGTTCAATCAAACAGTCAACACACAGTCAATCAGCCAATATTTAACAGTTCCAAAAAACACAACATGAATTTATAAACTGTTCAGAGTTAGTGAGATTTACTCACTTTGGCGCGTTAACCGTTAAATAATCGGTTTGCGTTCTTTGATTTCAACGAACAATTTATTTCTCCATAAATTGTAACGAGCTTGGATTCACTCCCAGTCTGTCTCATTGTGTTGCTACTGTCCATACAATCCCAACGCAACTTACGGTTCGTCAATCTGATATCGTATGACGAAGATATTGCATCGTAAATTTAATACACTATTTATTTGAATTAAAACTTTAAATTCCATTTCAATTGGGCCTAACCTTTAAATCATAGCCCAATACCCCTTCGTTCAAGCCCATGCCCAAACATACCAGACCCGTTTAAAAGCTTTCTCCCCCAAATCTAACTCCCGTCCTCGTCACTGTTATACACACCATTACCAGAAGCTTTCGATCCTTCGTCCATCCTCACCCCTCCACGGTTTTGAAAATCAAAAACACCAGCACTCCTCTCGTCTTATAAACTTCGACGCCATACCCACCATACTACACTCGAGCTCCATTTCCGATTTTGAATGGTCTCCTTCCCTTTCGATAAACCCATGAACTCATCTACTGATTTCACCTTCTCCTCCCTCTTCGCGAGCACAACCTCCCCATACCCAAATCTTCGAACTCGGTGGCTTCTGGAAGGTGCGACTCCGCCGGCTAAAGAAAAACCCCGACGCCAATTTCAACCGAACCTCTTGAAATTCCACCCATACATGCGGAATCACTTCACCAAACCAAATACACCCTCAAAGATCCCACTTGATGCACCAAAATCCCATTATCCGAAACCATAGCAGTTGCTGGATGAACCGACATCGACAACAACGTGATCGAGTTGTACCAGATTCGTACCAGGCTGTTGAGAAAGCCTCCATGAGTCCATTCAAATCCATTCTATGATTTTAGGAATTTTATTCCTTTTGATCTGGATTTTTGAAGATGAATATTTGTTTTCCTGAAGAACGGACACTGACGGCGGAATTTTCGTTGACCTCAGAAACGAATTAGGTTTAGGAATTTGATGGTGGCCTATTTATAGAGAGTTTTAGATATTTATTTTCCGAATATTATATTAAATTTTAAGCAACTGCTGTTTTTATTCATCCTCTAAAATTCCTGTAATCATACACGATAACCAAAAATCACCAAACTGGACATACCGCTAGAGTTTGACATTACGGTCCCAACGAAACTGGTTTCGTCGAATTCCGACTCCGTATGCTCACACAGCATATTTTTAACCGTCGAAATACTGACTGTTTTTCACTCTAAAAATCCGTACGACCACACAGTGACTCTAAAAATCACGAAACTGGAAATCTAACAACCATTTGACATTGCAGATCCAACAAAATTAGTCTCGTCGAATTCCGACTTCATTTGCAAAACCGGCTATTTTTAAAGCTCTAAATGACCCATTTAAATATATAAATATATTTAAATATAATTAAATAAAATATTAATAAATTAATATTATCGTATATATTCACAATAGAATATCATACAGCTTCACTGGGATTTATAATTCGATCCTTCACATCCCGATTAAATCGATATTCGATTTAAAATGAATTTCCTTTTTTTAAATATAAATAATTCCTTTATAAATTATAAAGGAATTCCACAGCGACTTTTCTAAAATTTTATTTGGACATAAATCAAAATCTACACGACGAAGTCTCGATTTTTCTCTTCCACTAGAAAGATATACTCCACCATCTCCACACGTTTCTTGTTTCACAGAAATCCGATTTAAAACGAACGTTGTACGTTCAGTTGAAGTTCAAATCGCCAATTTACGAACTGCAGCGCCATTTCAAGCTCGATTTAATTATAATATAATTATATGTTCAAACTGTCATTATTTAAATATATTCGTTATTCTAATTCAATTCTAAACTGAATTAAATATCACAGATGATCCAGTTCACACCATATCGCCATTTCAGCCAATTCTGATTATTCAGAATTATATATTATTTAATTTATTATTTTAATTAAATTTTCACCATTATTTAATTCCACGGCCATTAAATTCACTATATCACTATTTATATAATTAAATAAATTAATTATAATACCTCTGCCAATGCGGGTCATTACAGTCTTCCCCACTTAAAATAATTTCATCCTCGAAATTGCTAAAAGGTACAGAACGACCATATCGATTGGTTAGAACATATTTGTTCACTTCTTAACTTCAGTTTCAACTGAACCAATTTAATTTTCAATTAAACTATTAATTAATTCTTACCAACGAAAATTTTCAAAAATCCTGAAAATTTTCTCATGCCTTAACTCTTCGAAAAATTTCGCCAGCACCTCCTTTGTACTGGTCAAACTCCAACTCGCCTCTCTGGGCCATCTCCAACCCAAAAGAAAATCAAACAGCCAAGCGGCTTACCAATTAGGCTCATAAATCTTATATCCAATAGAAATATAAATTTGTACCTTTTGTTGGCATATCATTTTATCCTTTCCACCTGTTATCAACTCAGCAGATGCACGGGTCATCCCAATCAAATTCCAATCTGCTTTTATTCACAACATAACCATTCGCTTATATCCGAGCCAAATATTATTTCAAATCGAGTTTCTTCTCGATTCCCAACTCTTAACCTGGTTATCACCTTACACTTCAAATCTGAATCTCACAATCCAATTTGTCATGACATCATTCTAATTCAATCTCAGTTACCACTTTACTGGCTTTACTTTAATTCAAATTTGCTTTCACAAATTTCTGTTAAATTTGTTTTTAATTCAAACAGTCTTTCCCTAGGAGTTTTCAAACAGTTTACTCTTTTCAAAAATCAAATTTTCCTTTTGAACATGTCACTAAGCCCTTGATTAATATTCCATTAGTTAAATCACTTCTCTATTTCTTTATCAATATTTGTTAACCAAATATTTTCAATAACCATATTAGCCTTTTATGTTATTTGGAAAACATTTCTGAATATCGCCTTCCTTTTTTTCTAAACTTTAGACAATATATGCTATTTATAATTGGAAAATATTCCAATTACTTATCTCTTTGCCGATCTCGTTTATTTCTATAATTAGGAAATATTCTTTATTATATTCCCAAGCTTACACTTATTTGGGTTAAAACGTATGTTGTGTAAAACATCGTTACGACAACCCAAATACTATATTCAACTAACTCTTATTCAATATTGATCTTCGAGCCTGAAATCTTACTATTTATTTGTTAAAAATGAAATCAATCAAGTTGGGGTATAACTACCTCTCAGACCTTGACTGAATAACATTTATAACGTCAAAACAGATATGACTACTTACTCGAATAATCAATACCATACAACTACTTATTCACTTTTAAACACGTATACGCTTCCTCTTTCTATTTTTACTAGATTTTATTCTTAGTCTTCCTTTTTGATTTTACTATTCTATTTCTAAGTTCGTTTCCTTATCGACTTCTATATATATCGATATGTTGATTTCTAACTATCAAATTATCTTAAAAATATTCTAACTCCTTAAATTCCCGGAAAAATTTGCCATAACTTCCTTTGTACTAGGAGCATCGGGATATTTCAAATAGCCTCCCATGGCCCTCACCAATCAAAAAGAAAAAGCCAAGCGGCTAGCCGATACGGCGCATAAAATCTCATATATGAATTAAACACATACCTTTTCGTCGAGCATTCTATTTATATACCTTCATACCTTATCCATACCTATCTCATGTATCTTTATACCTGCCTAATCTATTTTAACTATACCTGATCGTTTTAACTCAATTCGTTAAATAATTTGTTAATTAACTCTTTAGTCTATTTCACTTTTATATTTGAACATGACATGTTCAAATATATTTTAACTTGCTTATTAACTAATTTGAATCCAAATTTCAAATTTAAGTTATATATTCGATTTCGAATATCCATTTACAATCCAATTCACCTTTCAAAGTTCAACTTCAAATTCAAAACTCGATTAACTAATTCCTCTTCGACTTAGTTAATTCTACTCAATTTCTATTCAAATTTTATACCACTTCTATTATTCAAATATATATTTCAAATCCTATTCAAATTCTATATTATAAATCCCATTTGAATTTCTATATTCAAATTCCATACATTCAAATTCTATATTTGAATCCCTTTATATTTTCTATATTCAAATTCTATATTTGAATTCCATTTGAATTCTATATTTCAATTCCCATTTCAAATTCTATTTTAAAATTCTATATTCAAATTCCCATTTCAAATTCTATATTCAAATTCCCATTTCAAATTTCTATATTCAAATTCTATATCACTTCCATTGAATTTCATATATTCAAACTCCCTTTGAATTTCTATATTCAATTTCTATTTCAAGCTTCATATTATAAATCCCATTCTGAAATTCAACACAACTTGTCTTTCCCAAAACAAATTCAAAACAGTATCTCTGGTAGTAATTCGTCACTTACAACTCGAAAATGAATACTGATGATGCAGTTGTCATCATCAGAATCTATTTTCCAGCGATCGAAGTGAGTTCAATACTATAAAACTATTTCTAAACATTTCCACTTTGAAATCAATTCAAAATATAATTCACACTTCTTGTAAAACAATTTGAAATCTCCCAGGATCTTAAATTTTCCTTATTTTCAATCCAAATCCATATACAAACACCTTTCCAATTTCTAGGGTTTTAATTTCAATTCTGATTTAAATTTCAGATTTAATTCATCTGATTTCACGTATTTCACTTATACGAATTCTGATTGGTTATTTACATAACCATTTAATTTGTAATCTTACTCGATTATAATAACAACCAATATATCCAATATATATAAAAATATACGTTGGGTAAAATTAGTTTATATACCCTCTTTTCAAAACATATCGTGACGACCCATCGTATTCGAGTGATTAGTAACTCCTACCGATACAGTGGATCAAACTGATCGACCAGAACTCGTAAACAGCTCAACCAATAAATCTCCATAGTATAAAATTATTTTTATATCCAATACAAATACGTTCACTCGTATATATACAATCAACTCAATCTAGGGTATTACTAACCCTATCTCTACCGAGTCACGCCACAGAGCCAACTTAATCAATTAACCTTCTACTCTGATACCAACTGTAATGACCCAAAATTCCGGTCCAATTTGAGCTGACCAAAAACACAAGTCCAACCCCAAATTAAACTGAAAATCAGAAAATTAATAGAAAGAATTGAGAGGGTGAGGATAGATAAGATAGAAGCTTAGAATAGAATAGAAGAAGAATCTCACAGCGGAACGAATAAATATATTTCATAACATAACTTTGAAATACAAATCTGTACTTGAATATACATCATTATCAAAGTACAACACTTACAACACAGCGGAAATAATTTATAGCTATATCATTTCTGAAGCCTCCTGCTCCAGCTCTTCATGTATCTGTAAATCTCGACTACTTAACTGCCCGCACAAAATTGGGCACCCAAGAGTTTAGGGAAAACAAAACAAAATAAACTCCGGGTCGGTCATGGGACTGGTGTGAGTAAAACAGTTTAAAACAGTTTGAACAGGTAAACGATATCTCATAAGACCACGCCGTATAACGGAACGGGTTTTTCCCTTATGAGAATCCAAAATATATTTATATCAAAAATCGTTTGATATTATAATAATGTCTATCAACCACAATACAATAATCATCTAGCAGAAACGCTTTCATCTCACGTTCTACATATATAGTATACAATCAAAACCGCAAGCACGTATTGGGTAATGGATTTCCAACTATGACAAGGTATGGAACCACCTTTCGCTAGTGTACCTCTAGAGAGGAATACACTGTTATACGCACCATTACCAGAAGCTTTCGATCCTTCTTCCATCCTCACCCCTCCATGGTTTTGAAAATCAAAAACACCATCACTCCTCTCGTCTCACAAACTTCGATGCCATACCCACCATACTACACTCGAGCTCCATTTCCGATTTTGAATGGTCTCCTTCCCTTTCGATAAACCCATGAACTCATCTACTAATTTCACCATCTCCTCCCTCTTCGTGAGCACAACCTCCTCATACCCAAATCTTCGAACTCGGTGGCTTCTGGAAGGTGCGACTCCGCCGGCTACAGAAAAACCCCCGACGCCAAGTTCAACCGAACCTCTTGAAACTCCACCCATACATGCGGAATCAACTCACCAAACCAAATACACCCTCAAAGATCCCACTTGATGCACCAAAATCCCATTATCCGAAACCCTAGCAGTTGCTGGATGAACCGACATCGACAACAACGTGATCGAGTTGTACCAGATTCGTACCAGGCTGTTGAGAAAGCCTCCATGAGTCCATTCAAATCCATTTTATGATTTTAGGAATTTTATTCCTTTTGATCTGGATTTTTGAAGATGAATATTTGTTTTCCTGAAGAACGGACACTGACAGCAGAATTTTCGTTGACCTCAGAAATGAATTAGGTTGAGGAATTTGATGGTGGCCTATTTATAGAGAGTTCTAGATATTTATTTTTCGAATATTATATTAAATTTTAAGCAACTGCTGTTTTTATTCATCCTCTAAAATTCCTGTAATCACACACGATAACCAAAAATACCAAGCTGGACATACTGCTAGAGTTTGACATTACGGTCCCAACGAAACTGGTTTCGTCGAATTCCGACTCCGTATGCTCACACAGCGTATTTTTAACCGTCGAAATACTGACTGTTTTTCACTCTAAAAATCCGTACGGCCACACAGTGACTCTAAAAATCACGAAACTGGAAATCTAACAACCATTTGACATTGCGGATCCAACAAAATTAGTCTCGTCGAATTCCGACTACGTTTGCAAAACCGGCTTTTTTTAAAGCTCTAAATGACCCATTTAAATATATAAATATATTTTAATATAATTAAATAAAATATCAATAAATTAATATTATCGTATATATTCACAACAGAATATCATCCCACTCCACTGGGATTTATAACTCGATCCTTCACATCCCGATTAAATCGATATTCGATTTAAAATGAATTTCCTTTTTTTTAAATATAAATAATTCCTTTATAAATTATAAAGGAATTCCACAACGAATTTTCTAAAATTTGATTTGGACATAAATCAAAATCTATACGACGAAATCCCGATTTTTCTCTTCCACTAGAAAGATATACTCCACCAGCTCCACACGTTTCTTGTTTCACAGAAATCCGATTTAAAACGAACGCTGTACATTCAGTTGAAGTTCAAATCACCAATTTACGAACTGCAGCGCCATTTCAAGTTCGATTTAATTATAATATAATTATACGTTCAAACTGTCGTTATTTAAATCTATTCGTTATTCTAATTCAATTCTAAACTGAATTAAATATCACAGATGATCCAGTTCACACCATATCGCCATTTCAGCCAATTCTGATTATTCAGAATTATATATATTATTTAATTTATTATTTTAATTAAATATTCACCATTATTTAATTCCACGACCATTAAATTCTCTATATCACTATTTATATGATTAAATAAATTAATTTTAATACCTCTGCCAATGCGGGTCATTACAGCAACTCCACTCTATACGCCATCTGTCCAATCCTCTCCTTAATAGGAAACGACCCTATGAACCTTGGTGCTAACTTCCCAATGGACCCAAAGCGAACAACATTCCGTAATGAAGACACCTTGATAAATACCATGTCACCAATATCAAACTCAAGTTCTGTCCTCCTCTTGTCCGCGTACGATTTCTGCCTATCTTGTGCCGTCGTCATCCTCCTTCGAATCAAATCAATCTTTTTCGAAGTCTCTCTAATCATATCGGGCCCAAGCAAGATCTTATCCGTAGATTCCCACCAACATGTGGGTGAATGACACGGCCTTCCATAAAGTGCCTCGAAAGGTGCCATGCCAATGCTAGACTAAAAACTATTATTATACGCGAACTCCACCAAAGGAAGATGCTCCTCCCATGTACCTCCGAAGTCTAAAACACATAGCCTCAAAAGATCCTCTAGAATATGATTCACCCTCTTGGTCTGGCCGTCCGTCTGAGGATGATATGCGATGCTCAAACATAACTGAGTCCCTACCTCCTCTTGCAAGCTCTTCCAAAACTCGCTAGTAAAAATAGGATCGCAATCGCTCACTATGCTAGAAGGAACACAGCGCAAACGAACTATCTCTCAAATGTATACGGAGGCTAACCATGGAGCAGTCCTCTTACTCTTCACGGGAATGAAATGGGCGCTCTTAGTAAGTCTGTCTACCACGACCCAAATCCCCGTATTACCCTTCCTCGATCTTGGTAACCCATCAACAAAGTCCATCGAGACACTCTCCCACTTCCATTGTGGGACCTCCAATGGGTGAAGCAACCCACCGGGCTTCTTTTCCTCTGCTTTTACTTGTTGGCACACCAAGCATCTAGCGGCAAACTCGGCCACATCCCTCTTCATACCGGCCCAGTAGTAAACTCGTCTCATGTCCATGTACATCTTGTTCCCGCCGGGATGAATGGTCATCTTCGAACAATGTGCATCATCATGAATGGTCTTCCTCAAGTTCACGTCTCATGGTACACAAAGTCTACCGTCCCTACGTAACCAACCCTTATCATCTAGGGTATACCTACAGAGATGGCTCGATGACTCCCCCTTATGAGCTTCGATACTAACTCAACCAATTGTGAGTCATCTCGTTGTGCCTCACCAATCCATCCTAAAAGCGTAGGTCTGACCTCTAAGGATGCTAGCAAACCGGGTACAAAGTCAATGGAAGGCCTAAAGTCAAATGTAGAGATGAACTATAAGCTTCGCCGCTCAACAAACAACGGACTCAAGGACAACCTTTTCCTACTTAAGGCGTCTGCCACCACGTTACCCTTGCCAGGGGTATATGCTATCTCGAAATCGTAGGACGCTAAGAATTCCATCCACCTTTGCTGCCTTAAGTTCAAGTCCTTCTGAGAGAACAAGTATTTTAGCGATTTGTGGTCTGTGAACAATTCGAATTTCTCGCCAAGAAGATAATGGCGCCAAGACTTAAGCACGAAAACAATAGCGGCCAACTCTAGGTCATGTGTAGGGTAATTCCTCTCATGCACTCTCAACTGCCTTCCTCCAGAGGCTATTACCCTCCCCTCTTGCATTAAGACTGTGCCTAGTCCTGTCCCATAAGAATCGGTTTAAACGGTAAATGGCTTACTCCCATATGGAAACACTAAGACTGGGGTTGTGGTCAAAGCTCTCTTTAAACATTGGAACGCATCATCACAATCTACGTCCTACGTGAAAACTAGGTTCTTCTTCGTCAAGCGTGTCAATGAGGCTGATATCTTTGCGAAGTCCTTGATAAACTTCCTATAGTAGCCTGCCAATCCCAAGAAACTCCTCACCTCGATAGCATTTTTAGAGACCTTCCAATCTTGGATGGCCACCACCTTCGTGGGATCCACAACTATCCCTTCTTTGGAAACCACGTGCCTTAAGAATCGCACTTCCTTCCTCCAAAAGTGACATTTAGAAAATTTAGCTTTAAGGTTATGCGCTCGAAGGGTCTCCAACACTTCCCTAAGATGTAAGGCATGCTCTTCCTTGCTCTTAGAAAAGTTCAAGATGTCATCCACAAAGACCACCACAAATTTATTAAGGTACTCTCTAAACACCATACTCATCAAGTCAACAAAGTATGCGGGGGTATTTGTCAAACCGAAGGGCATCACAAGCCACTCATAGAAATCGTCCGCGGTCATAAAGGCAGTCTTGTCTATGCTATCCTCAGCCACTCTCAATTGATGGAAACTAGTCGCTAAGTCCAACTGCGAAAACACTGAGGCGCCAACTAACTGATCGAAGAGATCGTCAATCCTCGGCAGTAGGTGCCTATTCTTCTTAGTAAGCTTATTAAGTTCTCTATAGTCCACACGAAGTCTAAGGGGCCCATCCGCCTACGTGGAAAATACTACTGGAGCACCCCACTCCGATATACTACGTCTTATGAACCCCTTCTCAAGCAACTCCCGTACTTGCTTATTGAGTTCCCTCCTCTCACGAGGAGCCATGTGGAGTATTGGCAGAGATACGGGTTTTGCATTGTCTACAAGATAAATACGAAAGTATATCTCACGTTTTGGGGGTAGACCCCTCACCTCATCGAAGACATCAACATATTCACGGACTTTACGAACAGAATGTAAATCATCATTGGATGCATCAAGTGACTCAAGATAACTAAGCATCACCGATCCTCTAGGGTCACAAGAAATATCAAGGGTCTTTCCACTACGAGTCAACAATTTTACTACCCTTCGTTCACAATCTAGGATGGCACCATGTCTGGCTAGCCCATCCATCCCTAGAATCAACCCATAGCCCATGAAACCAAGCACAAAAGCATTACATTCAAAACCAACGCCTAAGATAGATAATCTCAAATCCCTACAAACCATGGATAAATGAGCCGACCCACCAATAGGATTTGAGACTACAATGGGATCTACAACAAGACTAGTATTTAAGTGCAGTGTTTCAACTAATGATGTAGAGACAAACGAATGTGATGTGCCAGAATCGAATAAAGTACGGACAGGATGATCAAACAAGAAAATCAAACTTTTGACAGAAATTTTTCTACCTCCTTCCTGTCTCGGAGCCATGAGAGCGTTAACCTGCCCTCCCGAAGTAGAACCTGCCCTCTACCCTTGCTTCTTAGGACAATCCTTGACAGCATGACCTGGATCACCACAATGATAACAAGCGAACTTCTTCTTCTTCCTACAGTCTTTCTTCAAATGGTCGGGTATCCCACAGTTGTGACACTTCCTCTTTTCTTTACCACCTTTCTTTTTTTGTTGGGCTTTCTTTGGATCCTCCTTCTTATCTTGCAGCCTAAATGTACTTACACCCTTCTCTTCTTCATGCATGTATGCCATATCAACAAGCTTTTCATACGTAGCCCCCATTGGAATGTGGGACATAGCCAAACTGTGAAGCGGTTCATTTAGGCCCTTTGCAAACCTCAAGGCCCTCTTGTGAGGCGTATTCACCAACTCTAGTCAAAATCTCGCCAACTTATTAAATTCGGTCACATACTCCTTCACGGTCAAGTTTTTCTGCTTCAATGTCAAGAACCTCTCCATGTACATACTCTCCTCAGCTTGAGAAAGGAATTTCAACTCAAACCTTCCCCTAAAAATCTGCCCACGTCTCTGCAGCACGCTCTCCATTAGTAACCTCCCACCAAAACGAAGCTTCATCCTTCATCAACCAAGCAGCCAATTGGACTTTCTTATAATCGTCCAAAGCGAAAATGCCAAACAGATCCTCCACTTCTTTCAACCAATTTCTAGCTTCAATGAACCTTTCAAACCCACTAAAAGGTTTTCCACCCATCGAACGAAAGTCTTTACGTATCTTAGAGAAAGCATCTCCATGCGGAGGAATGACTGGAGCTGGGGGAGGAGGAGGAACGTCGGCCGGACCCGCGGCAACGGCCCTAGCCTCGTGATATTGACGAAACCAACCGGGTACATGAACACCCTTTGGTATCTCAGATGATCCAGACATGCTGAAAAGAAAAAGAAAGAGTTTCAAAACAAGGGAAGCGAAAGAGAGATGTATGGCTTGCGGGGATTATGCTTTTTAAGGTAAACTTCCCTTGAAAATAGCTTCTTTAAAACAATTTTTTGAAAATACTTTCTAGGAAAATAATACTTTTGAAAACACTTTTCAAAACTTTTTATCTGTTCTTGTAACCATAGCTCTAATACCACGTGTAACACCCCATGTCTATTAATGTCACTCACAAAGGGAATGCATCAACGTCCATGGAGCGTTATTGTTGTATAGAACAGATAAATTACAATAATAAATAAATTAAACAATACAGCGGAAGATAAAACTTATTTCATAGCATCATAACTCAAAACAAGCTTACATAAGTAGTTTCCAAAACCATTACAACGAGATCAATAGTCTTTTCCAAAAACTTCAAAGTACATAAAGAAGCAAATACTTAAATAACATAAATGCATAAATCCCCACTGAGCATAAGCAAAGCCATAAAGATGAAAGAGTCCAAAGCGATACATCTACACTTTTCAAGCAACTGAAAGAAATCGGCACTAAGCTGTAGTATTCCCTCCTTACAAACCTGGGGGAGGAGGAAAGAAAAGAGGTGGAAACAAATGGGTCGGACATAAAGTCTGGTGAGTCCAGTAATTTTAACAAATAATAGGTAAGGTAAATGATCAAGACATAAATAGGCATCATGATATGGCTGTAACTTAGATAAGGTAGATAAAAAGGATGGACAAGATGATTTCATTCCTAAGTACTAAGACAATCCTACACCTTGGCTAAGCGAACAACCCTCCAAGTACTAACCCTGAAAACCGAAGTCAACATCAGACTAGCACCCAAAGGATTATCTAACTCAACCAACATGTATTTCATTGCACCGCACTTTTGCTAAGTTACACCACATTACTTAATTACACCATTCATCTACTAGTCTCTTTTTATTAGAGGTTGATCCCTTCCCACTAACTATACTCACATGAAAAACTTAGTAGTTACTTGTACCTAGCTGCTATCGTAGGCCCCGGCTTGCTCCTACCACCGCTAAGGTACCTTTAATCTACCCATTCGATCGACTCCCTAAACCCCGTAGGCACCCGTGTTGGCCCCACAGTGGTGTGTATCACTCCCCAAAGTGGCAACCCCGATACCAACATGAAATGCACGACCATACCTACACGATGCAACAACGTCTTACCTACCAGCCCGGACCCATGCACGCACATGAACCCGTTGGACTTGCATTGCCACCGCTATTCACGTTTTGACCTCTTATATTCAAGCCCAGTAAGCGTGCCCCAACCCCGGCCTAGTACCAGGCCCAATTAGATACTCAAATGGGTTACTGGTTGAAACGGGTCCCTATCCAACACAAGCCTCCCACCTATGCTTAGTCCCCACTAGGTTTTTCTCCCACTTAACCATTTTTATTTAAATGTCCATGTCTTACACATGCTACGGTTAAGTCCATACTTACATGTCATAATTTACATGTCCTATCTTATTCCGGTTAAGTCCATATTTACATGTCACCCCGCTTAACCCTCTAACCATACCCATGTCTTATTATGGTTCGTATTCTTTAATTCATTCCTTATGACGAACGGTGCATGATCTCTCACATTAGACCGAACAATTTGTGGCCGCTGGATTTGCCGGGCGGTTTCGGGAAGTCTTACACCACAAACCGTGTAACACCCCACCTCCGCCAGGGTGGCTCTTGCAAGCACTCTGACTTTGGAGGGGCGTTTGAATCAGGTAAACATGCATAATGATATATCAAGGCATAACAAGAACATATGTATATATATAAACAGAGTAAATAAGATAAGTAAAACAGCGGAAGATTTCAAACTATTTCAAAACAAGTCCGATACAACATAATGTCACTTTCCAAATACACAAGTCTAGATAAAAACAACATCACTGAAAAACTGAAATACATAAGTACTATCCCCAAAATAAGTAATAACCATAGCTAGCTTCATGTCAAGACCGTACATGAGCTAAAATCCCACAAGCAAGCGATCAGAAATCCAAGCTAAGCTCAAATATTCCCACCCTGAGAACCTTGGGGGGGGGGGGGGGGGAACGGAAGAAAAGAGGCGAAAGAAAACAGGTTAGTCAAAAAGACTGAGTAAGCCCTACTACAATCAATGTAAACTGATAAAGTTAACTGGCATGATGAAAACTGAGATGAACATAAGGATAACTACATACTGGCATGATAGATAAAAGGTGTCATCGCATAATCAGGTTTAAGGTTTTTGCACCACAGGTGTACTAGCAAACTAACATGACTTGAATAAACATGTATTGATCCCTTGGCCCAAGCTTTGGCCCAATAACATGAAGTGACCCTAATACGCGGTCCAACCAAACGGTCTAGTCGATCGGCTCCCTATAAGCCTAACTCGTCACGTGTTGGTGTCAATGCGGCCCAAACATAATTGTAGTTAGACTGTGCAGGGTCTCCCGTCGGGTGTATCAAGCCCTAGGGTGTCAACCCCTGGACACCATAAACATAAGTGCACAGTCTCGATCTAGTGGTACCCGTGCATGCTTTCCCCGGCTTCGGACTATGTGCACGACCATAGTCTGCCCGGAACTACACCGGCGTACCACTCTGCCGTCGTTTTTGGTCACTTACCTCAAGTCCAGTAATTGTGCCCCCACCCTAGCCTAGTCCCTAGGGTCATAATGATACAAACTTGGGATTACTGCTGGAGTGGACCCCCATTGCTAGGATTTTCTAGTGGGTTAAGTGCGGTTTAACCCTCTTGCTAATCATGGATTAACTTGGTTAAGTGTAACGATGAGTTCACGACTTAACCCTGATTAATCTACCAAGCCCAAATTGGTCAAGTATCAAGTGGACCATGACTTAATCCTAATCACGAGGCATTAATTAATTAACGTGCCTTAACCTCTCACATTAGACCTTGTTGTGGTTACTAGTTAAGCCGGGCGGGTCCGGGTAGCTTTACACCCCAACTTGGTCTAACCTCGGGTTCAAGGTACAACATGACCAACTTCTCACATTGGGTCCTATTGTTTGTAGCAACTAGTTAAGCCGGTCGGTTCCGGGTAGTTTTAAGCTACAAACTCAACCCAACCTCGAGTTGGTCACACTTATATTTTCTAAGTGTCATGTCCATCATGTTTCCAAAACATGTTACAAGTTTTTCAAGAATTTGGGTAGACCTAACTTAATAGGCAAATTCCCAATGGGTAGACCTAACTTAATAGGTAAATTCCCAATCTTATGTTTTTATGTCTTTTAAGTTTACCCAACCCCAAACGCAATCCCATCGCTTACATATCGCAATAGCGCATAAAGGATAGAAAGAGGGAACTTGGCATAATCATGACATAAAGGTGTTGAAGCCACAAGTTTAACATGGTGGCATATGAAATGTACATATGTTCATATACTTTCATATTACATTTTTAGGCCTCAAAAGCATGCATAAAACCAAACTTAGCATATTGGTGATACATGGTGATAAATGACATGTAGAAATGGCCATAAGTTCGCATTTAGCCTCACATGCAAGTTATCATAAGAGATATGATAACTTACATGTTGCCAAAATGCAACCTTTAGCATAAAGCTTGAAGCTTTAAGCTCATAAACCCAAGATAAGCTTGCATAACATGATAACATGAGCAAAATGATCAACCCAAACTTGCATAACATAACTTGCATATCATATGGCAAACTTGCATATCATAACATAGCAAACTTGCATAACATAACATGATAAACTTGCATATCATAACATGGCAAACTTGCATAACATAACATGATAAACTTGGATATCATAACATGGTAAACTTGCATATCATAACATGGCATACTTGCATAACATAACATGATAAACTTGCATATCATAACATGGCAAACTTGCATAGCATAACATATCAAACTTGCATAACATGACATAGTAAACTTGCATATCATGGCAAACTTGCATATCATAATGATCAACCAAACTTGCATCATTCATTTAACTTTAGAGTTTAAATATGAAAGTAGAAAAGGGCTTACAATGCTTATGAAGACACACAATAATATCTAGATTGAGACAAAGCCCTTATGCAATCAAATAAACCCAAAATGCAAGCTCCAATAGAAAAACCCTTGGGCCAAAATGATCAAAACTCTTGCTTTATGATGCAAATATAGAAACTTGACTTGAATGCAAGCTAATGATGCTCATACAAGCTTGAAAATACTTGTATGCATGGAAAATCACTCATAGAAATTTATTTAGGAATTTTATGAAGAGAGTGGAGGCCATGAGAGGAGTGATTTTGCCATAGTTTAGTTGTATGAATGAATAATGATGATTTAGGGTTAGGTTAGGGGCTTATTTATAGAGATTAGGATTAGTTTCAACATTAGGATTAAACCCTAATTCCAATCTCAGCCCTTAAAACCGAATCTGGCCCCAAAACCTAACCAAAACCCCAAAATGGTGCACCAGGCAAAACTGCCCGGCTGAGCCAAGTCGACAGCCAAGTCGACAGGGCTGTCGACTTGGGTCCTATCAAGTCGACTCCCAAGTCGACAGGGCTGTCGACTTGGGTGCTCTGGCGGGAATTTTCCCGCCTGGCCCAATCTGACCTAATTTCCAATTTCAAACTTGAATTTGAAATCTGTTTTTACTTTGAATTTTTTTCTGAAAACTTCGTTGGGCCTTAATCGGGTCATACGGACTCCGATTTTCGAAAACTCGGACTCTATTTCGCGTATTTTTCCGAGACAAACGCAATGGCATAGCCCGTTTCCCTTGATTCAGATTTTAGAATTAAATTCTGCCTCGATTTACGTTATAACAGGTTATTGAAAATACGGGTTGTTACATTCTCCCCTCCTTAAAGGATTTCGTCCCCGAAATCTTCAAGTTAGGAAGAACGTATCCTACCATCCAACATCCATCTACTCAAAACATCATCCACGAGCAATCATTGTCCTTACAAGATTCTAAATGTTGTATGAACATATGCAAAGGTGTGTGTATATGTACTTATCTAATGCAAATATCATCAATGCAAATTATGTTAGTGAAATGAATCCATATGTATGCAATTCCTAGCATAATGTATAACATCTATATGTGTGCACATAACATACATCCATATGCAACATCCATGCGATAACACAAAAATTTTCATCCATGAATAAGCGTAAACACTCATGCATATGCAATATGAGGAGTGTGTGAGCCGATCTAGTGCCTAACGTGTATAATGCATCCACGAGTAACCACTTGCAAACACTTGCCACCACTTGCAACCATCAAGCATAACATGTTTCAAACACATGTTTCATCCAAAGGGTTTCTACCTAAGGTTCTCATGACAAGATTAACATGATAAACTAGATAATCAAGACAAACATGGATAGCAAAAGATATGCTACAAAGAGATCGGGAAGATAAGCAGGATATACTCCTTTTGGATTACAAGAAATCCCTTCCTAACCCTGACATGTATTACTAGCCAATAAGTCATACCTCCCGACAGAAATAGGACCGAGAATGGGACCGAGAGGATATACGTAAAAAGATAACATGCAAGTAAGTTCCACAGGAAAATAAGGATCAAGGATATACTCATAATAAAAAGGATATGATGCGCGTATCCAGCCTTCAATCTTCTAGGTCATGTTTCCTTGAGTTTAACTCCACTGTGCTTTGACCATCTTTTACCTCATGATTTCTTAGCTTCTTAACTCTTATTTCCAAATATGAGTTGGAACCCATTTCATTGTCGCCTCTCGTCTTCCTTTTTCACTTACTCTTCTATCGTTCTTGGCTTAAACATAACTATGACCTCATGGTTTCATGCAAGCTCTCCAAAAGTCACTAGTGAATCCTGGATCTCGTTTACTTACCATAAAGTATTCCACGCAGCAGAACTTTTCTTGAAAATACCAATCCACGTTGCAAATTGCTCTTACCAACGTGATTTTCTATAACTCATGCTTGAACGAAATGAACCATCCGCCTGCGAATGATAGGCTGTACTTAGATTCAGTTGCTTGCCCATGACTTCCCGTAGACTATCCCAAAACTGGCTAGTGAAGATTGAGTCACAGTTACTAACTATACTTGAGGGAACCTCGTGCAACCGCTTTATTTCTTGAAGGTAAACTGTCGCTAGCTATGATGCAGTCCTTTCGCTCTTTACCGGAGTGAAATGAGCACTCTTCGTGAGTCTACCTACTATGACCCACATGCTCTTATTCTCTTTCTTGATCTAGGCAGTCCATCCACGAAATCCTTCGTGACGTTTTTCCTACTTCCATTGCGGGGACCTCCAATGGATGTAATAGCCCACCGGGCTTCTATGACTCGGCCTTTAACCTGTTGGCACAACATGCGCCTTGGGACAAACTCGGCCACCTCCTCGGGTGAGGTGCATCTTTAAGAACCTTCTTTCTCTCATCGCGTCTTAGCCATCCCTTGTCATCTATAGCGAGGTGACTTACCATCTCGCCTCGAATCAACTTGTCCATGATCTCGACTAACTGCGGGTCTTCTTTCTGTGAAGTCCCTACTTGATCCAGAAGGGTAGGTCTAAGCTCAAGGGACGCTAACTAACTAATTAAACTGAGAGAACTTCTTACTTCAATTGTCCTCGTCGGAGCTTTCCGGTCTTGAACCGCGACCACTTTAGCGGGATCCACCGCTAAGCCTTGCTTAGTAACTATGTGCCCAAGAAATCTAACTTCTTTTCTCCAAAATGACATTTGGAGGACTTGGCTTTCAACTGATGGGCTCTAAGCGTATCCATCACCTCCTTGAGATGTCTAGCATGTTCTTCCTCGTTCTTTAAGAAAGTCAGGATATCTTCTACAAAGATTACCACAAACTTGTTCAGGAACTCCCTAGGCACCCTACTCATCAAGTCCACGAAGTAGGCGGGTGTACTAGTCAAACCGAATGGCATGACCAGCCATTCTAAGAATCCATCTGGAGTTCTGAACGCAGTTTTGCCTATACTATCCTCAGCTACTCTTAGCTGATGGAATCCAGTAGCAAGATCAAGAGAAAACAGATGTTCCTACAAGCTGATCAAACAAATCATCGATCCTTGGCAATAGTTGTCTATTCTCTTTGTTTAACTCACGATAATCAACACAAAGTCGAAGAGAACCATCTGCCTTGGTAGTAAATACTACAGGCGCTCCCCATTCAGATATACTTCGTCTAATGAAGTTCTTCTCAAGCAACTCCTTGACTTGCTTTCTTAACTCTCATCTTGCGGGGCCATGTGCCTAACCGGCCACGAAACTATCTTGGCATTATCAACCGGATAAATGCGGAAATCTATCTCTCGTTTAGGGGTAACCCCCTTCACTTCACCCAAGATACCAGGATATTCTCGGACCACCCTCACCGATTGCAAACTATCGATAGACGAGT
The DNA here is from genome assembly GCA_030737875.1 of Allium sativum. Taxonomy (NCBI): domain Eukaryota; kingdom Viridiplantae; phylum Streptophyta; class Magnoliopsida; order Asparagales; family Amaryllidaceae; genus Allium; species Allium sativum. The sequence continues at coordinate 667,248,116 of CM060909.1, read as the reverse complement.
TGAGGGATTCAAGATAACACAACATGACGGGACTCATAGGGTTACTAGAAATTTTTAGGGTATTACTGAGGCGAGTCATGAGCCTCTCAACCCTATGCTCAAAAATCAAGAATGTGAAACACCCCACCTCCGTTAGGGTCACTCTCAAAGGGAATGCCCTAATTTTGGTGGAGGTTTATAAGTACAAGTCACAGATATACAAGACAGATATAAGAACACATATTTGTAAACAGCGGAAGAACAACAAACTTTTATTTCATAAAGTCAAATATGTGTTACAACAACATCCTTTCCAAAAACATAACATAACACTTTCATAATCTGTCTTGAGTACATTATTTAAAGAAGCATAAATAAAACATAGATAAAATGCAAAAGCCCCATAGTGGATTGTCCAAAGCCATAGTTCAAAACAGGAAAGTCCAAGCAATACGTTTCTCTTCTTCAAGCTGGATGTTGAGGTTGGTCAAGCTGCTGTGTTCCCTCCCTGAGGACCTGGGGGGGGGGGAAACGGAAGAAAGAAGACGAAAGAAAAGTAGAGTCAGACATAAAGCCTGAGTAAGTCTAGTACTATTTTGTCTATGAATAAAGAACTGGGTATGATAAGTATAAACAGGAAGTGGGCAAGCACAATAAACTTGGTTAAGTTGTCTAGGGTCGAATATACTATCGTACCCCATGTTAATCTCTGAACCCATATAAACTAGTTTCCAATTTGCACCCCAAAATCAGGGTGATGTGATCCATTCTATGATGATCGGCTCCTACTCGCATAGTTACATGTGTCTTACGGCCCCCGATGTCGTAGTTACCTATGCTGGTCCCACCATGGGGTGTATCAAGTCCCATAGTGGCAACCCGACACAACCTTAGAGTGCACAGGTATGCTACTGGTGTCCAGTGCCTTATTTTTCTACACCGGAGTGTGTGCACGCCCGCACTCCGTTAGAACATACACTGCTACACCACCGCCGTCGATTTGACCTCTTACAATCAGCCCAGTAATCGTGCCCCACCTTGCCTAGTTTCAGGGTATCCTGATACACCTTTTAGGGTTACTGCTGAAAAGGGTCCCCCGTTACTAGGTTTTCTATCTCTAGCCAACATGCTAAGTTGGTTAAGTGTTTCCTAACCTAACCCCACCAGTCCGTTTAGTTTAGCATGTTCCATTTTGATTAAGTCTTTAGTTCACTTAATCCTAACAATCCTGACTCAGCCTTAATTGTCTTATTAAGGCCCTGACCTCTCACATTAGACAGGTATTGTTGTGGCTGCCTGTTGCCGGTTGGTTCCGGGCAGTCTTACGCCACAACTCAGTCTAACCTCGGGTCCTTATTGGGCTCCATGTTTAACCTCCCACATTGGATAGGTATTGTTGTGACTACTGGACAGCCGGGCGGTTCCGGGCAGGTTTACATCACAACTCAATCCAACCTCGGGTTAAACACATCGTATTTTCTACATTTACATATTTTGTCATTCCTCTTTATTTCTTATATGTAAATATTTGCGGCCCATTATTAAGTTAATGGTGTAAAGGTTACACCAATCATGGGCACAACCCATACTTGAATTTGGGCCCTTCTATTTTATATTTTCATTCATTAGTAATTTTAACCCAACGTTATTTTCCCCCATTTAACACGTCCGTTTATATATTTTGGGCTTAGCCTTTTAAAGCCCAAATTAGCCATGCGAAAAGGGGAGGCTTAAAGCGTGATTACATATACAAAGAGGGGAAGGTGAGCGCATGAACTTGCATATGACGTTGGAAATACATAATAGAAACTGGTGTACTTGCATATATATACTTTGGTCATAAAGCATAGGTGACATGAACCAAACCATGTAAACTTAAGATAAGAATCTAAATTAGGTGTCACATAGTCTTAACTACAACATAGACCTATGTTCTCATTTAGGCATAAACATAAACAAGTCATGTTCATAAGGTTTCTACATGTTTACAAAGGGGACACTTTGTTACTAACACAAAAGCATAGTTCAACTTAATCATGGTTTAAGTCTAATCACATAACGATGGTATAAATATACTTATGCATAAATATTCCTAATCATGGTGTTTGCTTTAAACTTGCAAAAAGGGATTTTTGAGTCTAACCTAGCCATGTCTCACATATGTCATCATATAATTCTTGTAAACAAGATAGACTTAATCATGGATTTCAATTATGCCAAATATCATTCATAGCCTAGCCATATTCATAAGTTTGCAAAAGCATGACTTAATACATGGATTATGGTGTCAAAATTCCAACATAGTTTCATATGAACTATAACAACCAAACTTGTTTCAATTACTTGCAAAATGATTTATGCACAAAAATATACATCATGATGGCATAATAACAAAGCCCCAAACTTGCATGAATTTCAATCAACTACATACATGTAGCTTCAACATAGATTACAAAATTTGCGCAATATTCCAAACGTATACTTGCATAGAACTACCGCATGTAGTTCTTTATAATGAATAACATAATTTTGCACAAACATGAATTACTTTATTATCCCAATTCAAGCATACAAATCAACACAGTTGTTTATTCATACCAAAGTAATACTCTACTTACAATGGTTGCGGCGAATTCTCTAATTAAGAGATATGATTCCTTCGTTGAATTGATTGGCTTTAGGTTGCTTTAGGCTTTAGAATTTTCTCCCTAATCCTCTCTCTAGTTGGCGGCTACTCTTAGTCGTTCCTCAGCAACATGGCGGCTATGTTCTTAATTTTGAATGAATAGATTAGGGTTTAGTCTAGGGTTGTTTATATAGAGGTTAGGAACTGATTAGGACCCTTGATGTTGCTTGGATTGATCATAGCCATTCATTAGATAGAGAGACCAATTAGAACCCGCCACCTAGCCCTAATGACAAAGCAGACCACAGAGAATCGGCCAAACACAGACCTGGCCAGCCAGGTTGACTGGGCTCGACCAGGTCGACACCCCTGTCGACAGGGCTGTCGACAGCCCTGTCGACATGGGTAGCCCAGGTCGACAGCCCAGTCGACCTGGGTGGCCTAGGCGGGTGTTTATCCGCCCTGGCCCACTGGGCCCGATTTTTAATTATTTTATTCTGTTTGAATTTTAAATTTAATTCAAAACTTCCGAAGGCCATATCTTCTTCATACGGACTCCGTTTCTTGAAAACTCGGACTCTATTTCGCGTATTTTTCCGAGAGGAACGCAATGGCGTATCCCGTTTCCCTTAGTTCTTTGATTTCAAATTAATTATACTTTAATTTGTTAATTTCACAGTTATAGAATTTTCGGGGTGTTACATTCTCCCCCACTTAAAAGGATTTCGTCCCCGAAATCTTCAAGTTAGGAGGAATGTATATCCTAACATCCAATCATCCATCTACTCATCCATCTAGCACGAGCATCCATTGTCCTTAAAAGACTTCTAATGCTTCATGATCATATGCGAAGTGTGTGTGTACATGAACTTATCTAATGCAAAATCAGGCGGTCTACTGATTCAGTTGACCTCCTTAATGCGAACTATGTAAGTGCCATGAATCCATTATGTATGCAAATTTTCCTATTCTTGATTCTACATGAGTGCACAATCATTCAATACAAATGCAACATCCACATGACAACACATTAAAGTTCAACCATATACGAATGCAAACATATATGCATATGCAATATGAAGTGACTGAGCCGATCTAAAACCTAGATTGTGTGTGTATATGCAACCACTAGCAATCACTTGCAACCATCATCCATAACATGTTTCAACTACATGTTTCAATCCAAAGGGTCTCTACCTAAAAGATAAGGTCGAGGAAATATACCTAAAAAGATAGATAAAAGCGCAACTTAAGGAAAAAGAAAGATCAAGGATGTACCCTCGAACAGAAAAGGGTAGGCAGTACGTATTCTAGCTTCAGTTTCCCAAGTCGCGTCTTCCTCGGCTTCGCTCCACTGAACTTTGACGGGCTTGACTTCGCGGTTGCGTAGCTTCTTCACTTCCGTTCCTAAGATGCGGGTTGAAACTTTTCTTATGGTTGCTTCGCGTTCTACTTCGGCCTCTTCGAGTATATTTGGCTCTACCACTTCAGCAGACTCATGTAGACATTTTCGGAGATGTGAAACGTGAAAAACGTTGTGGACTCCAGCCAACTTCTCGGGTAGCTCTAATCTATAGGCCATTTCCCCAATTTTCTCGATAATAGGGAATGGCCCTACGAACCTTGGTGCTAGTTTTCCTGTGGTTCCAAAACGAACAACGTTCCTTAGCGGTGATACCTTGAGAAAAACTCTGTCTCCAACTTCAAATTCAAGGTCGGTTCTCCTTTTGTCGGCGTAGGACTTTTGTCTTTCTTGGGCCGTCTTCATCCTTCTTCGTATTAAGTCTACTTTCTCTGAGGTCTCTCGGATCATATCTGGTCCAAGTATGAGCTTATCCGTGGACTCCCACCAACAAGTGGGCGATCGGCACGGTCTTCCATATAAAGCTTCGAAGGGCGCCATTCCGATGGTTGCTTGATAGCTGTTGTTGTAGGCAAATTCCACCAAAGGAAGGTGGTCTTCCCATGTCCCTCCGAAGTCAAGGACGCATAGTCTTAAAAGGTCTTCCAAAACTCTGTTCACTCTCTCTGTTTGGCCGTCGGTTTGGGGATGATAGGTTGTGCTCAAGCATAACCGCGTTCCTACTGCTTCTTGCAGACTCCGCCAAAACTCGCTGGTGAAGATGGGGTCTCGGTCACTAACGATGCTAGATGGTATTCCATGGAGTCGAACGATTTCCTTAAGGTAAAGTGATGCTAGGGATGAGGCAGTTCTTCTACTTTTGACAGGTAAAAAGTGGGCGCTTTTAGTAAGCCTATCCACTATTACCCAAATGCTAGTGTTGCCTCTCCTAGACCTAGGCAGCCCATCGATGAAGTCCATTGAGATGCTACACTTCCACTGCGGGACCTCCAGAGGATGTAGTAGTCCGCCAGGCTTTTTCTGTTCCGCTTTAACCTGTTGGCACACCATACACTTAGAAACGAACTCTGCCACGTCCTTTTTCATGCCGTTCCAAAAGAAAGTCCTTTTTATGTCTTTGTACATTTTATCTCCGCCTGGGTGTATCGTCATCTTGGAGTGATGTGCTTCCTCGAGAACCTTCTTTACTAAATCTTTTGTCTGTGGGACGCATAGTCTTCCGTCTCGCCTTAGTAAACCTTTATCATCAATGGAGTATCTGTTGAGGTGACTTGAAGTCTCACCCCTAATTAGCCTATCAATTATTTCCACAAGATGAGGGTCTTCGCGTTGTGCTGCCCCTACTGAATCCACTAAAGTCGGGCGCACTTCGAGAGATGCTAGCAAGCCCGGTACGAATTCAGAGGAAGGCCTAAAGTCGAAGCTGGCTTTAAACTCTAGGCTTTGTCTTTCAACAAACAACGGGCTTAGGGTCAATTTCTTTCGGCTCAACGCGTCTGCCACTATGTTGCCTTTGCCCGGAATATAGGAGATTTCGAAATCGTAAGAGGCAAGAAACTCCATCCATCTTTGTTGCCTCAAGTTAAGATCCTTCTGCGAGAAAAGATATTTCAACGATTTATGGTCAGTGTAAAGTTTGAACTTCTCACCTAGGAGATAGTGTCGCCAAGACTTGAGTGCAAAGACGATGGCGGCTAACTCAAGATCGTGGGTTGGGTAGTTCTTTTCGTGCACCTTCAATTGCCTCCCGCCATAAGCTACTACCCTTCCTTCTTGCATTAAGACGGCGCCTAGCCCTGTCCCACATGCATCCGTATAAACAGTGAACATCTTGCTCCCATCTGGCAGCGTCAAAACTGGGGCTGTTGTGAGAGCCCTTTTTAGTCGTTGGAAAGCAAACTCGCAATCCAAGTTCCAATTGAACGCTAGGTTCTTCTTAGTCAATTTCGTGAGCGGAGCTGAGATTTTCGCAAAATCCCTTATGAACTTCCGATAGAAACCTGCTAGTCCTAGGAAGCTTCGGACCTCAGTCGCATTCCTTGGTGTCTTCCAATCTTGTACCGCCACTACCTTAGCAGGGTCCACTGCTAACCCTTATTTGGATACTATGTGCCCAAGGAACCTCACCTCTTCTCTCCAAAAGTGGCATTTGGAGAATTTGGCTTTTAGTTGATGGACTCGCAAAGTTTCCATGATTGCCCTTAAGTGCTGAGCATGTTCCTCTTCACTTTTTGAGAAGATAAGGATATCATCTACGAAGACTACTACAAATTTGTTGAGGAAATCTCTAAATACCCTACTCATCAGGTACACGAAGTAAGCAGGTGCATTTGTCAAGCCGAAAGGCATGACAAGCCATTCAAAGAAACCGTCTGGGGTTCTGAACGCCGTTTTATCGATGCTATCTTCAGCCACCCTTAGCTGATGAAAACCGGTTGCTAAATCGAGTTGGGAGAAAACAGACGCTCCTACAAGCTGGTCAAATAAATCGTCAATTCTAGGGAGAGGGTGCCTATTCTTTTTCGTTAGCTTGTTGAGCTCCCTATAGTCAACACATAGTCGGAGTGAAACATCCGCCTTTGTAGCGAACACCACTGGAGCGCCCCATTCTGAAATACTCCTCCTAATGAACCCCTTTTCTAGAAGTTCTTTAATCTGTTTACTGAGCTCTTTCCTTTCTCGTGGAGCCATATGTCTAACGGGTAACGCAACGGGCTTTGCATTATCTACAAGATATATGCGGAAGTCTATTTCCCGCTTCGGAGGCAAGCCCTTCACCTCTTCAAAGACATCCGGATATTCCTGGACCACTCTAACCGATTGCAAATTTTCAACAGAGGCATCTAGCGATTCAAGATAACTAAGCATAACCGCATGCGAGGGATTACAAGAAATTTCCAAAGTATTACCGAGCTGGGTTAGGAGCCTAGCAACCCTTTTCTCGCAATCAAGGATGGCCCCATTACTGGATAGCCAATCCATACCCAAAATCAAACAATACCCCGAAAAGCCCAAAACAAAGGCACTACATTGAAATTCTACACTTAGAATAGAAATTTTCAATCCCACACAGATCATAGACAAATGAGCTGGGCCCCCAATTGGGTTTGAAACAATTAAGGGGTCCTCTACCATACTAGTTTCTAGGTGCAGAGATTCTACTAAAGCAGACGAGATAAAGGAGTGTGATGCGCCAGAATCAAATAAAGTGCGAACGGGGTGATCATAAAGATAAACTACACTTTCTACAGAAGTATTTATACCTCGCTGTTGCAGAGGTGGCGCTTCTAGCACATGGACCTGTGCCCCTGGGGTGGATCCAGCCCTCTGCCCCTGTCCTCGTTTCTTTGGGCAGTCCTTAGCCCTATGGCCTGTCTCACCGCAAGAAAAGCACCCACCATTCTCCTTGGCCTTCTTTTTCCGGCAGTCCTTTACTAAGTGCCCCACTTTGCCACAGAAATTGCACTTCCTCTTCTCTTTGTTGCCTTTCCCGCCCTTCTTAAAGTCTGTCTTCTTGGGCTGCAAACCCTCTTTCTTCCCTTGAGAGCTTTCTGCCTTCGTCTCCTTCTTGCTCTTATCCTCTTCATTCAGCAATGCCATTTGCACCAATCTTTCATACGTGGCTCCCATGGGTATATGGGTCATGGCCAAACTGTGTAATGGCTCATTTAACCCTTTGACGAAACGGAGAGCCTTCTTGTGTGGGGTGTTGACTAGGTCAAGCCCAAACCTAGCCAGCTCATCGAACTGATTCACATATTCTCTGACTGTCTTGTCCCCTTGCTTAAGAAATAAGAAATTTTCCAACTGCAAACTTCTTTCCGCATCTGAGAGAAATTTAGTCTCAAACATTGCCCTAAAGTCCTCCCATGTCTCCACTGGTCTTTCAGCATTAGTGACTTCCCACCAGTAGGAAGCCTCGCCCTTCAATAGCCATACCGCCAGTTGTACTTTTTGTCTATCTTCTACCTCAAAGATGATGAATAGGTCCTCCGTCTCTTTCAGCCAATTTCTAGCTGCCACGAAGGACTCAGTTCCATGGAAATCCCTTCCTCCCATAGCTTTAAAATCTTTACATATCTTAGCAAACGTGTTTCCCCGAGGAGGAGGTGGAGGAAAAGGTGCCGCTGCGGCTGGATGATTTCCTTCTGCTGGGGGAGGAGGAATGGTAGGACCTGGCTGAGTGGCCCTTGCTTCTAAGAACCGTCTAAACCAACCAGGTATTGGTACCCCTTCTGGCAAGTTAAGTTCTTGGGACATGCTGAAACAAAAAGGATAGATTCAAAACGAAGGATAAGAGATAGTTCCTATGGCTTTGGGGGGTGGACTTTGCCTTTTTAAAATAAAATAATATTTTTCTTTTAAAAATGCTTCTTTAAATTTCCTTTTTGAAAATAATTTTTCAAAACTTTTTATCTTATCTGGTAAACCTATGCTCTGATACCAAGTGAAACACCCCACCTCCGTTAGGGTCACTCTCAAAGGGAATGCCCTAATTTTGGTGGAGGTTTATAAGTACACGTCACAGATATACAAGACAGATATAAGAACACATATTTGTAAACAGCGGAAGAACAACAAACTTTTATTTCATAAAGTCAAATACGTGTTACAACAACATCCTTTCCAAAAACATAACATAACACTTTCATAATCTGTCTTGAGTACATTATTTAAAGAAGCATAAATAAAACATAGATAAACTGCAAAAGCCCCATAGTGGATTGTCCAAAGCCATAGTTCAAAACAGGAAAGTCCAAGCAATACAATTCTCTTCTTCAAGCTGGATGTTGAGGTTGGTCAAGCTGCTGTGTTCCCTCCCTGAGGACCTGGGGGGGGGGAACGGAAGAAAGAAGACGAAAGAAAAGTAGAGTCAGACATAAAGCCTGAGTAAGTCTAGTACTATTTTGTCTATGAATAAAGAACTGGGTATGATAAGTATAAACAGGAAGTGGGCAAGCACAATAAACTTGGTTAAGTTGTCTAGGGTCGAATATACTATCGTACCCCATGTTAATCTCTGAACCCATATAAACTAGTTTCCAATTTGCACCCCAAAATCAGGGTGATGTGATCCATTCTATGATGATCGGCTCCTACTCGCATAGTTACATGTGTCTTACGGCCCCCGATGTCGTAGTTACCTATGCTGGTCCCACCATGGGGTGTATCAAGTCCCATAGTGGCAACCCGACACAACCTTAGAGTGCACAAGTATGCTACTGGTGTCCAGTGCCTTATTTTTCTGCACCGGAGTGTGTACACGCCCGCACTGCGTTAGAACCTACACTGCTACACCACCGCCGTCGATTTGACCTCTTACAATCAACCCAGTAATCGTGCCCCACCCTGCCTAGTTTCAGGGTATCCTGATACACCTTTTAGGGTTACTGCTGAAAAGGGTCCCCCGTTACTAGGTTTTCTACCTCTAGCCAACATGCTAAGTTGGTTAAGTGTTTCCTAACCTAACCCCACCAGTCCGTTTAGTTTAGCATGTTCCATTTTGATTAAGTCTTTAGTTCACTTAATCCTAACAATCCCGACTCAGCCTTAATTGTCTTATTAAGGCCCTGACCTCTCACATTAGACAGGTATTGTTGTGGCTGCCTGTTGCCGGTTGGTTCCGGGCAGTCTTACGCCACAACTCAGTCTAACCTCGGGTCCTTATTGGGCTCCATGTTTAACCTCCCACATTGGATAGGTATTGTTGTGACTACTGGACAGCCGGGCGGTTCCGGGCAGGTTTACATCACAACTCAATCCAACCTCGGGTTAAACACATCGTATTTTCTACATTTACATATTTTGTCATTCCTCTTTATTTCTTATATGTAAATATTTGCGGCCCATTATTAAGTTAATGGTGTAAAGGTTACACCAATCATGGGCCCAACCCATACTTGAATTTGGGCCCTTCTATTTTATATTTTCATTCATTAGTAATTTTAACCCAACGTTATTTTCCCCCGTTTAACACGTCCGTTTATATATTTTGGGCTTAGCCTTTTAAAGCCCAAATTAGCCATGCGAAAAGGGGAGGCTTAAAGCGTGATTACATACACAAAGAGGGGAAGGTGAGCGCATGAACTTGCATATGACGTTGGAAATACATAATAGAAACTGGTGTACTTGCATATATATACTTTGGTCATAAAGCATAGGTGACATGAACCAAACCATGTAAACTTAAGATAAGAATCTAAATTAGGTGTCACATAGTCTTAACTACAACATAGACCTATGTTCTCATTTAGGCATAAACATAAACAAGTCATGTTCATAAGATTTCTACATGTTTACAAAGGGGATACTTTGTTACTAACACAAAAGCATAGTTCAACTTAATCATGGTTTAAGTCTAATCACATAACGATGGTATAAACATACTTATGCATAAATATTCCTAATCATGGTGTTTGCTTTAAACTTGCAAAAAGGGATTTTTGAGTCTAACCTAGCCATGTCTCACATATGTCATCATATAATTCTTGTAAACAAGATAGACTTAATCATGGATTTCAATTATGCCAAATATCATTCATAGCCTAGCCATATTCATAAGTTTGCAAAAGCATGACTTAATACATGGATTATGGTGTCAAAATTCCAACATAGTTTCATATGAACTATAACAACCAAACTTGTTTCAATTACTTGCAAAATGATTTATGCACAAAAATATACATCATGATGGCATAATAACAAAGCCCCAAACTTGCATGAATTTCAATCAACTACATACATGTAGCTTCAACATAGATTACAAAATTTGCGCAATATTCCAAACGTATACTTGCATAGAACTACCGCATGTAGTTCTTTATAATGAATAACATAATTTTGCACAAACATGAATTACTTTATTATCCCAATTCAAGCATACAAATCAACACAGTTGTTTATTCATACCAAAGTAATACTCTACTTACAATGGTTGCGGCGAATTCTCTAATTAAGAGATATGATTCCTTCGTTGAATTGATTGGCTTTAGGTTGCTTTAGGCTTTAGAATTTTCTCCCTAATCCTCTCTCTAGTTGGCGGCTACTCTTAGTCGTTCCTCAGCAACATGGCGGCTATGTTCTTAATTTTGAATGAATAGATTAGGGTTTAGTCTAGGGTTGTTTATATAGAGGTTAGGAACTGATTAGGACCCTTGATGTTGCTTGGATTGATCATAGCCATTCATTAGATAGAGAGACCAATTAGAACCCGCCACCTAGCCATAATGACAAAGCAGACCACAGAGAATCGGCCAAACACAGACCTGGCCAGCCAGGTTGACTGGGCTCGACCAGGTCGACACCCCTGTCGACAGGGCTGTCGACAGCCCTGTCGACATGGGTAGCCTAGGTCGACAGCCCAGTCGACCTGGGTGGCCTAGGCGGGTGTTTATCCGCCCTGGCCCACTGGGCCCGATTTTTAATTATTTTATTCTGTTTGAATTTTAAATTTAATTCAAAACTTCCGAAGGCCATATCTTCTTCATACGGACTCCGTTTCTTGAAAACTCGGACTCTATTTCGCGTATTTTTCCGAGATGAATGCAATGGCGTATCCCGTTTCCCTTAGTTCTTTGATTTCAAATTAATTATACTTTAATTTGTTAATTTCACAGTTATAGAATTTTCGGGGTGTTACAGAATGGCTCCAAAACTGGACAACCAATCCATGCCCAAAATCAACCCATACCCCATGACCGAGAATATAAGACACACGCGAGAATTCTATACTCAAGATAGAGATTTTCAAATCCACGTAGATAATAGACAAATGGGCGGAACCCCCAATTGGATTTGAAGTACACATGGGATCATTAACTAGACTAGTACTTAGGTGCAAACTTTCAACTAAACCAGATGAAATAAACTATGCGATGAGCCAGAATCAAACAAAGTACGAACAGGAAAATCCGAAATATACACAAGGCTCTCAACAGAAATACTACCTCGATCGGGAACTGGAGCGACATTGAGAGCATGAACTTGCCCTCCTGAAGGTCCAGCACGTTGAGTCTGACCCTGGCCTTGCCCTTGCTTCTTCGGGCAATCCTTACTAAAATGTCCAGTTTCACCGCAGAAAAAGCATTCACCATTCTTCCTTTTCCTCTTCTTACAATCCTTAATAAGATGCCCAACTGAACCGCAATAATGGCACTTCCCCTTGTTATTATTGCCCTTGTTGTTGTTTCCCTTGTTGCCTTGACTCTTGTTCTTGTTCTTGTTCTGATTGCCTTGACTGCTCTGACCACTTGGATTACCCTGATTTCCTTTCCACTGGGAATCAGTCTTCTTGGCTTGAGTATCATTCATCTTGATCTCTTTCTTGACATCTCCCTGAAGTAACGCCATATCAACCAAGCTCTCAAACGTGGCCCCATAGGGAATATGTGACATAGCCAATCCCTGCAACGGCTCATTCAATCCTCTAGCAAAACGAAGAGCCTTCTTCTAGGAGTACTCACCATATCCAAGCCAAAACGAGCTAACTGATTGAACTTGTTCACATATTCTTTGACAGACATATCTCCTTGTTTCAAAGTTATGAACCTCTCCATTTGTAGATTCTCCTCAGCAGAAGATAGAAACTTAAGCACGAACCTTGCCCTGAAATCGGCCCAAGTCTCAACAGGCCTAGTACCATTGGTGACTTCCCACCAATAAGCGGCTTCATCCTTCATAAGCCAAACCGCCAACAAGATCTTCCTCTGATCGTCTAACCCAAAGATAGCAAATAAATCCTCGGTCTCTTTCAACCAATTTCTGGCCTCTACAAAAGTTTCAGTGCCTTGAAAGTTCTTGCCACCCATTGCTTTGAAATCTTTGCAAGTCTTTGCGAAGTCAACTTGAGGATGCTGAGGGGGAGGAGGAAGAGGAACCTCAGCGACAGGAGGAGGAGGAACATTAACTACCGGAGGAGGAGGAGGAAAATCTGCGGGGCCGGCTTCGGTCGCCCTAGCCTCCAAAAGTCTCCTATACCACACAGGTACGTGTACTCCCTCCGGAATGGCAAAGTTATTGGCCATACTGAAAACGAAGAAAAAGATAGATTCAGAATGGAGAAAAACGAAGGAATTTTGCTAATGGTTTTTTGGGGAATAGCCTTTAAAATAAACTAGACTTTTCTTTGGAAAATACTTTATACTTGGTTTTGAAAATAGTTTTCCAAAAGTTTTCTAAAAACCTTTTTGTTCCTTCTCGTAAACCATATGCTCTGATACCAAATGTAATACCCCACCTCCGCCAGGGTGGCTCTTGCAAGCACTCTGACTTTAGAGGGGCATTTGAATCAGGTAAACATGCATAATGATATATCAAGGCAGAACAAGAACATATGTATATATATAAACAGAGTAAATAAGATAAGTAAAACAGCGGAAGATTTCAAACTATTTCAAAACAAGTCTGATACAACATAATGTCACTTTCCAAATACACAAGTCTAGATAAAAACAACATCACTGAAAAACTGAAATACATAAGTACTATCCCCAAAATAAGTGATAACCATAGCTAGCTTCATGTCAAGACCGTACATGAGCTAAAATCCCACAAGCAAGCGATCAGAAATCCAAGCTAAGCTCCAATATTCCCACCCTGAGAACCTAGGGGGGGGGGAGTAATGGAAGAAAAGAGGCGAAAGAAAACAGGTCAGTCAAAAAGACTGAGTAAGCCCTACTACAATCAATGTAAACTGATAAAGTTAACTGGCATGATGAAAACTGAGATGAACATAAGGATAACTACATACTGGCATGATAGATAAAAGGTGTCATCGCATAATCAGGTTTAAGGTTTTTGCACCACAGGTGTACTAGCAAACTAACATGACTTGAATAAACATGTATTGATCCCTTGGCCCAAGCTTTGGCCCAATAACATGAAGTGACCCTAATACGCGGTCCAACCAAACGGTCTAGTCGATCGGCTCCCTATAAGCCTAACTCGTCACGTGTTGTGTCAATGCGGCCCAAGCATAATTGTAGTCAGACTGTGCAGGGTCTCCCGTCGGGTGTATCAAGCCCTAGGGTGTCAACCGCTGGACACCATAAACATAAGGGCACAGTCTCGATCTACTGGTACCCGTGCATGCTTTCCCCGGCTTCGGACTATGTGCACGACCATAGTCCGCCCGGAACTACACCCGGCGTACCACTCTGCCGTCGTTTTTGGTCACTTACCTCAAGTCCAGTAATCGTGCCCCCACCCTAGCCTAGTCCCAAGGGTCATAATGATACAAACTTGGGATTACTGCTGGAGTGGACCCCCATTGCTAGGATTTTCTAGTGGGTTAAGTGCGGTTTAACCCTCTTGCTAATCATGGATTAACTTGGTTAAGTGTAACGATGAGTTCACGACTTAACCCTGATTAATCTACCAAGCCCAAATTGGTCAAGTATTAAGTGGACCATGACTTCATCCTAATCACGAGGCATTAATTAATTAACGTGCCTTAACCTCTCACATTAGACCTTGTTGTGGTTACTAGTTAAGCCGGACGGGTCCGGGTAGCTTTACACCCCAACTTGGTTTAAGCTCGGGTTCAAGGTACAACATGACCAACTTCTCACATTGGGTCCTATTGTTTGTAGCAACTAGTTAAGCCGGTCAGTTCCGGGTAGTTTTACGCTACAAACTCAACCCAACCTCGAGTTGGTCACACTTATATTTTCTAAGTGTCATGTCCATCATGTTTCCAAAACATGTTACAAGATTTTCAAGAATTTGGGTAGACCTAACTTAATAGGTAAATTCCCAATGGGTAGACCTAACTTAATAGGTAAATTCCCAATCTTATGTTTTTATGTCTTTTAATTTACACAACCCCAAACGCAATCCCATTGCTCACATATCGCAATAGCGCATAAAGGATAGAAAGAGGAAACTTGGCATAATCATGACATAAAGGTGTTGAAGCCACAAGTTTAACATGGTGGCATATGAAATGTACATATGTTCATATACTTGCATATTACATTTTTAGGCCTCAAAAGCATGCATAAAACCAAACTTAGCATATTGGTGATACATGGTGATAAATGACATGTAGAAATGGCCATAAGTTTGCATTTAGCCTCACATGCAAGTTATCATAAGAGATATGATAACTTACATGTTGCCAAAATGCAACCTTTAGCATAAAGCTTGAAGCTTTAAGCTCATAAACCCAAGATAAGCTTGCATAACATGATAACATGAGCAAAATGATCAACCCAAACTTGCATAACATAACTTGCATATCATATGGCAAACTTGCATATCATAACATAGCAAACTTGCATAACATAACATGATAAACTTGCATATCATAACATGGCAAACTTGCATAACATAACATGATAAACTTGGATATCATAACATGGCAAACTTGCATAGCATAACATGGTAAACTTGCATATCATAACATGGCATACTTGCATAACATAACATGATAAACTTGCATATCATAACATGGCAAACTTGCATAGCATAACATATCAAACTTGCATAACATGACATAGTAAACTTGCATATCATGGCAAACTTGCATATCATAATGATCAACCAAACTTGCATCATTCATTTAACTTTAGAGTTTAAATATGAAAGTAGAAAAGGGCTTACAATGCTTATGAAGACACACAAAAATATCTAGATTGAGACAAAGCCCTTATGCAATCAAATAAACCCAAAATGCAAGCTCCAATAGAAAAACCCTTGAGCCAAAATGATCAAAACTCTTGCTTTATGATGCAAATATAGAAACTTGACTTGAATGCAAGCTAATGATGCTCATACAAGCTTGAAAACACTTTTATGCGTGGAAAATCTCTCATAGAAATTTATTTAGGAATTTTATGAAGAGAGTGGAGGCCATGAGAGGAGTGATTTTGCCATAGTTTAGTTGTATGAATGAATAATGATGATTTAGGGTTAGGTTAGGGGCTTATTTATAGAGATTAGGATTAGTTTCAACCTTAGGATTAAACCCTAATTCCAATCTCAGCCCTTAAAACCGAATCTGGCCCCAAAACCTAACCAAAACCCCAAAATGGTGCACCAGGCAAAACTGCCCCGCTGAGCCAAGTCGACAGCCAAGTCGACAGGGCTGTCGACTTGGGTCCAACCAAGTCGACTCCCAAGTCGACAGGGCTGTCGACTTGGGTGCTCTGGCGGGAATTTTCCCGCCTGGCCCAATCTGACCTAATTTCCAATTTCAAACTTGAATTTGAAATCTGTTTTTACTTTGAATTTTTTTCTGAAAACTTCGTTGGGCCTTAATCGGGTCATACGGACTCCGATTTTCGAATACTCGGACTCTATTTCGCGTATTTTTCCGAGACGAACGCAATGGCATAGCCCGTTTCCCTTGATTCAGATTTTAGAATTAAATTCTGCCTCGATTTACGTTATAACAGGTTATTGAAAATACGGGTTGTTACAAACCGGGTCTAATCTCATGTCATTAACCGTTACGCTTACAACTCATTCCTTCGACCTCTCACATTAGACGTCCAATTGTGACCGCTGGATTTGCCGGGCGGTTTCGGGAAGTCTTACGTCACAATTGCACCTAACCTCATGTCAAAGGTTCATTAACATCGTAATTCACCCATACCCAATTTTCATGTCATATATATCCAATTAAACATATAATCATGTCTATAATATTGCCTATTCCAAATTGTCACTAATTACACATTAATTAGCCTTAATTACAATTTTACAATTTTAGGCAATTTCATCAATTCCATTTAATTCATACCCAAATATGCCAATTTCACATATTATCCAATTATCCAAAATATCCAATAATATCCAATTTTCCAAATTTCCCATATTCCGAATATTCCACATCGTTCCTACGTATTCGCATTCGCGCGTATTTTTAATATAGGCTCGAAGGTAGCCTAGATCCACAAATAAAAGGAATAGGGGTAAGAAGAGAGAATCAATTCATAGAAAATTGGAATAAAACATCATCATGAAATAGAGAGGCATATAGACTGGCATAGAGGCATAATAAAAGATTCAACATGAATAAACTGATAAAAGGTATGAACTTTACATAGAAACATAGGCATATGATGACATGAATAAAAAAGGTGAAGACTTGGTGAGATTTTCATTACAAATATATATATATATATATATATATATATATATATGAATCCTTTTTACAACTTTTCATGTTACTTTAATCCCATTAGATTGTAAAAATAACTGTACTCACCTTTCATGGCTTAAGAAAAGGATTACTGAATTGAAATTGGTGCAGAAACATTGATTAATCTTCTTTAATTGTTGTTAAATCTCTAAATTTTGATTTGAATTGTGTATGAACACTTGAGATTTAATTTAGAGGCGGCGGCTAGGGTTTAAGAGAGAGCTTGATAGCATAACGGTGTCATAGATAACATTTTATGAATTAGGGTTAGGTCTTAAGGTGTATATATAGAAGTCTAGGATCGATTAGAGCTCTTAGATTAAGCCAAAAATCATCAGGACCACTCAGATGCAACATCAGCCCTCAGCGCGAATCGGGCCATGGGTTTACAGCCAAACACCCTGGATCGACCCCTAGTCGACCCAGCGAGGCTTGGGTCGACTCCAAAAAAGGTGCGGTTCGGCTATTCCCCCTCCCGATTTGCTATTTTGAACTTTTTTGAATATTTATTTATTTAATATATATATATATATATTTCTCTCATATGCATACAAACTTCAAGGCTTAATAACATCTTCATAAGGTATCTGTTTCATGCAAACCAAATGTCTATCTTGACCCAAAATTTTGAGACGAACATAGTAGCGCAACCCATTTCACTTAGTTCTTCTTCTAAAAATTAAGTATACTTTAATTTGTGAATTTTAATGTTATAAAATTACGGGGTGGTACATATTCACTGAAATAAAAAAATTAAAACTGAAGGGTGATACAAGAATCATTCTAACATGCCATTAAGCAAACCATGGATAACTACAATTGTAACACCCCACACCCGCTAAGGTCACTCTCAAAAGGGAATGCCTTAGTTTTGGTGGAGTATTTTTAGTGAGTATAGAACAGAAAAATTACAACAGGACAGATATAAGTAATACTTGAAAATTTAAAACATCATTTCATTAACAAAACATGTTTGGTTACATCACAAAACCATAACAAGAGTCAAGTACATAATATCCATCCTGATAAAATAGAAGTACATAATCCCATTACATAGATAATAGCCAAAAGATAAACCGAGCTTTACTTCTACGGTCCAAGCCCAAAAGATAGACATAGCGGTCTGGTCCAAGCCCACTAGTGCTAGGCCCACTCTGATAACCTGAGGGTTGGAAAAAAAAATAAACAATAACGGGGTCAGACATAAGTCTGAGTGAGTCCTATAACCCTAACAATACAATCATTAAAGTAATTAGGGTATGATATAAACAAGGTACGGTACCTCTGGGGATAATGACTACACTAAGTAGCCAACAAAACACAGGATGTACTACGATAACCGAAAAGACGCATTTATCCACCCAAGGATAATTACTAGCTCACTCCACCCCAGATCTACCCACCCAAGGGTAATTCCTACACTGCACCACACCAGTTCTACCCACCAAGAGTGATTCCTACTAAAAGGTTGATCCCTTCCAAGGACTTATAAAATTTCCCAAGTAGTTTCGTGTACTCCTAGCCCACTACATAGGTGCCGTCTGCCCCTATCTCCACTAGGTGTACTTAGTAATCTTACCCAGTAGTTTCGTGTACCCCTACATAGGTGCCGTCTGCCCCTATCTTTATTAGGTGTACCCACTACTCCGCAACGATCGGCTCCCTACCGTAGATACCCGTGCTGGTCCCACAGTGGGGTGTATCACTCCCCTAAAGTGGCCACCTGATAATATCAACGGTGCACGGCTTTATATCTACACGATGCAACAACGGCTTATCTACCAGCCCGGGCCCACACACGCATATGAAACCCGTTGGACTTGCATTGCCACCGCTAACCCGTTTTGGCCTCTTATAGTCAAACCCAATATGCGTGTCCCGTCACTCGACATGGGTCGAGCCCACAAAGATACGTTTGGGATATTGGTTGAAATGGGCCCCCACAAGCTACTACTTAAGCTTGTCATTTTATCTAGTGCATCCCACTTAACCCTTTTTTTATAATCATGCCCCCTTACATGTTAAGGTTTGGTTAAGTCATCTAATTATATTTCAATTGCCACTTAAGGCACCCACTAGATTTCCGCATGCCACCCAAGGCACTTACTTGATTCCCACATGCCACCCAAGGCACTTACTTGATTCCCAAATGCCACCCAAGGCACTTACTTAACCCTTTAATCATGTTTAATTACATGTTCCACTTTGGTTAAGTATTCTAATCGTATTTTTCTATTGCCACCCAAGGCAACCCACTAGTTTCCTCATGCCACCTAAGGCACCCCCTCTAGTTACTACATGCCACCCAAGGCACCCACTTAACCCCTCATGCCCCTCTACATGCTAATGTGGTTAAGTGTTTCTTAATTCATTAATTAAGATCATGACCTCATAAAGACCTCTCACATTAGACCGTCTTTTATGACTGCTGGATATGCCGGTTGGTTCCGGGCAGACTTCTGTCATCAAAAGGGTCTAACCTCGTGTCTTTACTTTAATCATGTATTTAATTCATGACTAAGACCTCTCACATTGGGCCAATCATTTGTAGCCGCTGGATGGCCGGTCGGTTCCGGGCAGACTTCCGCTACAAAAGGGTCCAACCTCGTGTCTTAGTTGATTAATTACACCTAATTAATCACCCCCATATTAATTATCCCTAATTAATATCAAGTTTTTCATAACATGGGTAGACCTAACTCAATAGGTAAATTCCCATGGGGTAGACCTAACTCAATAGGTAAATTCCCACTTATGCTTATTCATTTTATGGTATGCTTACTCATACCCAATCATTCTTTTATTAACACATTTACCAACCCCATCGTTCCCCACGTAAATCGTTCTCATTTCATGACATAATAAAAGGGGAAGATCCATCACAAATATCATGGGTTTAGCATATAACTTTGTCATGGGTTAAGAGGATGTCAACTTGCATTTATGAGCATATATTAACCCAACTACATTTAACCCAAACTTGCATATTATCATACACTTATCTTGCATAACATGTTGAACTTGCATATAAGCATTCTCATAACTTGCATAACATGTTAAACATGCATTTAAGCATACACATAACTTGCATAAGCATTCACATACTTGCATAAGCATTCACATACTTGCATAAGCATTCACATACTTGCATAAGCATTCACATACTTGCATAAGCATTCACATACTTGCATAAGCATTCACATACTTGCATAAGCATTCATAACTTGCTTATCACATTAAACTTGCATTTAAGCATATACATAACTTACATAACATCATGCACATAGCTTGCATAATCTCATAAACATAACTTGCATAACATCATGCACACAACTTGCTTACCCTCATACACATAACTTGCATATGAACTTGCATAACAACATACACATAACTTACATAACATCATGCACACAACTTGCATAACATGTTGAGCTTGCATATATGACTTGCATCTTAAAGGAGGGTAAACATGCATAGCATATAAAGGTGTCATCTTGCATATGTATACACCACATTTAAAAGGGTAAACTTACATGTCATGATTTATGCATAATACCAAACACTTAGTATGCATAAAACCACCTACTTAGCATGCATAAAATCAATTACTTATTATGCATAAACCCACCACTTAACTTGCATAAACCCAAACACTTAACATGCATAAAACCCAATACTTAGCATGCATACAGTCAAATACTTAGCATGCATAACACCAATTACTTAGCATGCATAAAATCACATGCATAACTTGCATATCATGTTACATATAACTTGTATATACCCTCACATATAGTTTGCATAACATGTTACATATGCATGAATGTTCAACATAGTGTTTTGCATCATAAAACATGGCATTAAACTTGCATATAACATAAAACTTGCAAATCACATATCATACAAACTTGCATAAACACATTTATCCACAAAAATAGCCATGTCTTATCACATCCTACCATAATCAATTTAACAATTGATTATTAAAGCCATAGGAACTCACCAAAACCAAGATTAGCAACTTATGTAGTAGAACTAGTAGCTTTAGTTGAAGAAGATGTTGATTAGCTTGCAACTCTCTTCATAGACTTTGTTGAGGCCATGATCAAGTTTCATTTTGCCATAGTTTAGTTACAAGATCTAATTATGAATGAATTAGGGTAGGGTTGGGGTCTTATTTATAGGATTAGGTAGTGTTTTAGGCCCTTAGATTAACCCTAGGTTAGATTAGGTCCGTTAGATTTAGGAAATCTCTAGAACCCAGCCCTCCAAGCCAGCCTGAAACCCAACCTGGTGCACCCAGGTTTTCTGGACGCCGCGCCCAGGTCGATAGGCAAGTCGACAGGCAAGTCGACTCCCCTGTCGACAGGCCTGTCGACAGCCCTGTCGACATGGGTAGGGCGGGAAGCTTCCCGCCTGGCCCTCTGTTGGTTCCATTTTGAAATCTGAATTTAAATTCTTAAATTTGTTTTAAGCTTTAATTTTTCTGCAAACTTCATTGGGCCATAACCGGGCCATACGGGCTCCGATTCTCGAAAACTCGGACTCTATTTCGCGTATTTTTCCGAGACGAACGAAATGACGCAGCCCGTTACCCCCAATTCCCACATCTGAGATTATTTATCTTGTGATTAGTGAACTCTAGTATTAACTAAAATTCGGGGTGTTACAACAATTATTACTGCTATTTCCGTTATAACGATTTATAGTTATATAAGCATATGCATTATACAAAAGAATATGACAAACATTATCAGAAATCTTTTTCGTTACATCAATGCTTTTATTACACGCTATTAGTTATCAACTAAATTTACATTATACAGTAAATCCAGTTTGTGTAGTTTGTAACATATCACATATAAAAGAAAAAAAATTGCTCAATTTTTTTGAATGTGTCATTATGACATTTTAATTTAAAGAAAATGTTCAATGTTGTACATACAATTAACTTATTTACCAAAAAAAATAGGTGCCATAAACATAACTTTGCTAACTATGTTGCTGCTCGCTACATAGCACAAAATCTTGTAAATTCTATTTGAATTATCTGGATTTTTTTTAAGAAAAAGTATTTCTTTATTCAAGTAGACCCCTCATTTTGATATCCATAGGTAAACAATAGGAGAAATAAGATCTAGATGATAAATTAAAAATATTTGAGTAGAAGCATTACGCAATAAAAGATGAAATTTGTTGAAATTTCACCCTAATGTTCCAATTATGTTTGATCTATAAGAAATATATGAATCTTTATAACTTGAACCTAGGTATCATTTTGAATCTTCGATATCTTTTAGTCATATGTAGCTGTGTTCCAACAATGGCTATAGAATAGACCAAACTACTAAATTTCAATAAGAAAAAAAATATAAATTTCATGCTTTGATTTGTACTATTTCAAATACTAATACTACAATATGTTATTAACATAGTAGACCAAAATTTTGAAACCATATGTGCTTTACTAACAAAATAGATGTAGATAAGCTTAAAAGGTTTGGCTTTCAAAAAACTTGCTTGTTATATCAGCAAAACTGGAAGATTCGTTTTTTAATGGTATGATGTATGAGAAATTCTAGAATACCTAGAAATGAAAGAAATACGTTAATTTGTTTTTCTTGCCATGCCATCTTAATGCGAATTCAAACTTATGCAGCCCAATCCAAGAAAAAAATGAAACAAACCCATTCAAAATGAAAACGACATGCACTTAATATCTTAAAACATATAATATGACAAATATGGCAATATTAATAGTTCAAAGTCAATCATAACTCATAAGATGAGAAAAACTTATTTTTAACTATTTGAATATACTAGAATGTAAAATAATTGGTTAAAATGAACGTTTCCAAAAATCATGTATCTTTGATCTTTTCTATTTTTTCTTCAAATTTGTTAATTAGGATAATTGGAAAACAAAAGGAATAATGGGATCACAATACCACAAAATTGCAAACCGGAGTAATAGAATAACAAATTCTTAATGGAATAGCAATCAACAAATTGATTATTACGAAATGTACATACTACTTATTATAAAACCGATCCAATAAGAAACAACATCTATAGAGGCAACATTAATTTAAATTTTTTTAATCCAATCATCGGCCATTCACAATTAATTCATAATAGAAAAACGTATTCAGATTTATCAAAATGTTCATGCCAAACACCTATGTTAATGATAAACCCTTATGTCGAGCCAATGGCAAGCTTATAGAATCCTCTACGGTTTCACATATATGGTACCACATGTAAATGCATCACAAACAGTCACACACATAATAAGTTAATAATTAAAAACCTAGAACAACAAACAATTTTAGTTTTAACATGAAAAGGAACTAATCTTGATTAAGTCACTAAAGCATTTAAGCAATTAACCCAACAAAAATATCAAAAAAAGAAATTTGAATGAGTACATTTCTTCGGGTCAACCCACAATTACATTCCACTGATTATGTTCAGGTTAATTTTTTTAATGAGTTGGCTTTCAAGTACCGATGAACATATCAAGTACCAAAACAAAATCGCAACTTTTCTAAATCCCCAATTGCATATGAGATCTTTCTGTTTACCAAAAATTGTTCTGTCAATCAATTTATTAAATGTGTAGTTTTTACCGTCGATTTATTGAAGAACAAAACAAGAACCAAAACAGCGATTACCTTGTTTTGTAGATTCTGGGCTCGTGGACAAAGCAGGGGAGCAGGTTGATGAAGTGGAGGGAAGCCAAAGTCGAAGCCAATTCAACAAAGTGGAGGGAAGACGAAGACGTGGCCAATTCAACGAAGTGGAAGGAAGTAGTTCAACGAAGCTGCAAGTTAAAGCGAATAACTAGAGTGAAATTTTGTTAAATTAGGGAAAAACATAACACTGGGGTGAAATGGGGGCAGTGGAGGGAAATTGATGAAAAAAACGTGATATTGTTTAGCACCTGGCGGCAACCCTAAAAATTAATTTACGGAAAGGAAAAAAAGCGGGGAAAGGTTAGGTTTGTTGCATTTACCCTATAAACGCCGCCAATAACAACAGCTAAAGGTAGTTTTTCTTGTAGTGAGAGTTATTGGATAGCCCATAAAACCATTAGGTGCCTAGATAGCCTAAGAAAACTAATATTTAGACAAGAAGTCAGATAAGAATTTAGAATGGGACAGACCGTACGGTCTTCCTCTAATAACATGCTGGACTTTTATGTCTGATAGGCTAGACTCATCCATTTAAGCATATGGTTACATTAATAAAACTATGAAGTAGAGATGGATAGTACTCAGTGGGGTGGTCTCACTATGCATTCATTTATAGAGGTGACATGTTATAATTTACACCAGACTTATTGTATAACCTGAAGCTTCTGTTTTTCTACTTTATCTCTTGGGCGCTTATCTAAGTAGAATGGGAGTAAGGTTTTCATGTCATTAGGTTTGTTGAATAAAGCTTCTGAAGACGTGCAAGAAGTTTAGCTGGGTATTTAGGCGTTATTTTTTGAAATTTGTTGTTTTTCGTTATTGATTATTGTAATAATTATTATATGTCAGTTATTAGCACTTTGATCAATCAGGGAAGCATATTCATATATCACTTTTGAATTATTTATGTTATATTTTATCAAGACTTGGGAATCCTTTGTGATTATGTACCGAATTTAAAATCTTGCTCTTATGAAATGAGAAATGTGTTTTGAAAATTTTGCTTAAATTTGTTTCATATTCAAGTGTCATCGGCATTGATATAATTAACATACCTATATTCCATCATAAAAAATTAGTATTATGGACGACTATAGAATCTATAACATTTAGTTTAAGGCCACAAAATGAAAGTAGTAACAGTTTGGCATCAGAGTACAATTTAATAGAAAGATTAAAAGAGTTTTCAACTTTAAAAGGTTTTGAAAATGTTGTCTTACTGAATTATGAAAGACATTAATGTGTGAGATAATGTTATAGTAATGTACTTATATTTACTATACATAATTATATAAATCTTATCTCCATTCTTCCAGTTCATTTACCCTTAGGTCGTTCTTCAATATCTTACTGAGGTTTGAATGAAGATTTAAGGAAGTAGGACAAGAATCTAGGAAACGAAAGATTAGTTTTTATGGAGGAAGCACTTAAATTAATGGAATGGCTCAATGCTTAGAGAAACTAGGGTCGATGGCTTAATACTAATGTGGTTGTTGAAGTATCTCCAGTATACACGAGAGTTATCTACAATTTTTATTAACTTGATGTAAGATTGAGCAGCAACTGGGACTATTGGAGGAAATATTAGAGGAGAAAATACCAAAGTAATTGCCAATAATAGTGCTACTTTGAGTCAAGATTATTTTAGACTTGGAGGAAAGCCATTTATTAGAACTAAAGATGTTACAGAAGTAGTTAAATGTGGCTACTTCACTATAAAAGAATTGTTATTGATCTAGGATAGAAAATGATCTCAAGAAGGGATTAGCATCCAGACAACTGTAGGGATGTGAATTGTACTAGTGGGCCATTGCTTTAGCAGAAGATACCATGACTTGGGCGGAGATCCGTAGAATATCCAAGGAAAGTTCATATCAAAGGTTGCTAAATCAACTTCACTTAGGAAGTTCATAACAACGTGATATGACAGTACTTGAGTAAGAGCTTTCTCTTTATTGGTATACAACTATGAATATAGTACTTGAGAGGAAAGAGAAATTTATCTAAGGTTTTAAACCAAAGTTTACTAAGGCTACTTTATTGTGTATCAGAGATCTGAGAAATTTATCTAAGGTTTTAAACCAAAGTTTACTAAGGCTACTTTATTGTGTATCATAGATCCATATAATTAGGTGGCGGAAATGGTATTATCAAATGAGGAAATGTTTGTTTTTCATTAATAATGTTAGAGAAGCTCGGAGCGGGTAATGTCAGAAAAGAAAGTTTTATTTGAAGAAAGAAGCTTGAAAAAGTGGAACTCTAAGAAGAGCAAGGCGGAAGCTGTTAATGAATGTTGCTTAGAAGATTGGAAGGAAGTCATTTTTAAGAAGAATTATAATGAGTTGGATTTTTAGTCAGTTAAATTTGAACATTTAAATTATTTTAAATGTTGAATTAGAAACATATATGGATATTTATATGAAGTTTTCGATTAATTAAGTGGAATATGATTTCAAGTTACAGTGATTTATCATAAAAGAAGAAATGATAAATATTTGGAATCTAAATTAGATACAAATCGAGAGGATTTCTAATGTGAATATAAATTCTATTTGAACTAGAATCGAGTTAGTGAATTTTAAAAACTGAAGTTAAAAGTGATTTTGTTAATTTTTGAAATCAACGATTGAATCGACGTTGTAAAATAGAAATCTGAGGCATAGTCTTGAAATTTGACGAAACTAGTTCTATTTAGATCCATAATATTGTATTATTATTGGATTTCAAATTTCATAGCGCTTGGATTTACTATTTGATCGTGTGATCGAAAAACTCCTAAAATTTATTTAATTTAAATTATCTTCGAATTGGACTTTGGAACTTATTCTAGAGCATTCAGAATAGTGTTTAAATCCTAGGAATGTTGGTTGTTTCACCCCGATTGATGTTCGTTACCTCGAGATATATTGAATAGAAAATAAGTAAAAATCATATCTAAATCCACATCAGTCGTTTTATGTCATGTCTTAGCCATCCTAACCAATCTTTTCATAGACCTAACCAATGTATGAAGCCGACTTTCATCATATTAAAATAAGACTTCATCTTCTTCTACCTTCAATTTTCCACAAATCAAAAAAATTTGGGGAAATCTTCGATCAAGTAGCTTGTACTTGAGCACCAACAAGCGAGTGACTTAGAGGAAGATTCTTGTTCAAATGATGGATTTGGGGTTTCGTTCGACGATGGTGTACAAACTGTTCTTCAATGGAAGAGGTGACGTTTTCAACGGTAGAGGGAGCTTACATCAGTGAAGTAGCACAAGGAGAGAAAGCTCTATTTCATGGTGCCTGGAGGTTCGTTGGAATGTATATTGGTCAAATTGGGATGGAGAAGTTTGTTGTGTTGAAGGAGATCTAGGGTTAGGGGAGATAGAAATCTAGAGTAGATCTTGGATTTGATTCTACAAGTTCGTCAATGCTTGTGTGAAGGTGAAGAACGAGTGCAGTTGCCGGGATTTCAATTTGTAATAATCATATTCAAACTGTAGTGGCTCTTGAAGTGTAATAACCCGAATTTTTTGTCGGTTAATTTAAAAATATTTAATATGGTTTTAAATGTTGAGTTGATAATATAAATGGATTTTTATATGGAGTTATCGATTCAAAAAATGATTACGATTTAATTTCAAGTCTATTGAATTATCGTGATATTGAAAACGACTAATAATCGAATTCAAAGATAAAACTGAATCAAAATGATTTAGATGCTCAATGCAAATTTTTATTTGAGTTATAATCTGGGAATTAATTGGTTTGAAATTAATTTATATTATATCGATATAAATTTATATCTTCTTCATACGATCAAATGGGGCTCCCATTGTGTTTTGAACAATGGTATAACCCTAGGAATGTTAGTTTGTGCACACAAATAGGGGTTCAAAATTTCAAGATAAATTAAATTGAATAAATTAACATTAAGTCCAAATCAATATATATAAATATTAATATAAATATTTTCCTTCCTAAGCTGAATAGACTACACAACCTACCTTAGCCATACCATCTTCTCATTTCTATTCATGTACGATATGTCCCCTTCCTTCCCTCCAAAGTAATCTGTGATTGAATTGCAAGCGTGCATGCGGTTTGCCTCTCCTCATATATATAACAGTGATACCTTCCCCTCATTTCTTACTGCTGAAAACCAAAAATCAATTTCCTTGTTTCATCTTCTACCAACAAATCAAAATCGCGATACCTTATTTCATTTTTGTTCCTGAAACAACTCGAGGCCGCGTGCTAAACGACTTCAAATCGAAGCCAGGAAGCAGGTGCTCGTAACAAGGACTTTGACAACTTAAGGTTAACGGCGAGGGTTCGATTTTGGTACGCGATGGTGATATGGAGATCGCGGGCAATAAGTTAGGGCTTAAAATTTCGCACTGGGGACTTTGGGGTAAGATGGAGCAACTGGTAAACTAGGGGTGATTCGCGTTGCCTGACAACAGTCGAAAGTTGAGGTCGCAGTCACGGAGGGGGTTGCAAAGTGTGGCCAATAAGGTTGATAGGCAGAAGGAAGAGAAAAAAATCACGTTGGCATAGGTAGCGCAGTCAATAGGGATTCGTGAGGTTCAGTACGGTGAGGAGGGGAGAAGGAGTTGGTCAAAGTAAGGACAGTAAATGATGTTTGGAGCATTTGCAGTGTTGGTTTAAGGCTTTAAAAAAAATTGAAGGCAGGTATGTGATGGTGTAAAAATAAGTATCGGTGCTGAAATATTTGGAAATGAAGCAGGAATAGTGAGTTTGCTTCATAGTGGTCAAGGCGATAAGGTATACATTTTAACTAAATTTAAAAATACATAGATTAGTTTAATTATATTTGTTAAGCTAAATTTAATTTAGTAACCGTTAAAAGAAGAAGAAAAAATACAAGAAAGTTATTTATTCTCTTAAATAGTTAAATTAAATAAGTAAATGTTAATCTGTAAATTTAAATCAAATTATCGTAGGTACGAATCCATTTAAGATTCGTAGCCGATGGTTTGGAAATAAATAGGATATTCAACAACTACAATTTTGGTGAGCAACTCTCACTCATAATTTATTTAAATTTATTTTTATCGTTAAAAATAAATTGTTGGCTGCTTGGATGCACAATCATAAATTGTTTATAAGCTGTGGCAATTATATACATATATTAATTATTTAGGCTTGGTGGTTATGGTTATTATATATATATACATACATACATATATATATATATATATATATATATATTAGTGGTTGGATATTTCCCACAGTACCATTAGCGGATGCTCGCAGTATCATTAGAGGATGACCCTATGTGCCCCAAAATATGATAGTGGATGACCTTCTATACCGCGATTTCCTGCCTTGAAGCAGGATGGGTATTGTTTATGTTAGCTAACATTTGTGGATGCAGGAAAAGCAGGTTGGAGGAATCCTCAAAAATATTATTATTTGTTTGTTTCATATATATATATATATATATATATTACCATATATGATGTGTTAGAAAACATGTGGTTGGTAATTGGGTGTTTTTGAATGTTTAAATTCACTGGGTTCGAATGTTGATTTATAAAAATATCATGTAAAGGGATTCTGAGATTTAAAAGGGGAAATCTATTTTTAAAAATAGAATTTGAATTTTTAGTGGGATATAGATATATTAACTTGTTTTGAATATATAAACAAGTATTGAAATTATAAACGATGTTTATAAATTAAATAATTTAGGGGAATTAAAGTGAAACTATAAACGATGTTTATAAATTAAATAATGCAGGGAATTTAAGTAACGGTGTTTATAAATTAAATGGGAAGAATTATCATTTGGATAATTTGGGATATCAAAAATCAAATGTGAATTTATAAAGGAAATAGGAATTAGTTTCAGAAAGAAACGATGAAACTTATTCTGATGTTTAGGATATAAATTGAATTAAATAAATCCGTATGGATTTATGATTCGAATTTGATTAGATCGAATTTATTTAAATAAATATTTTCTGGAAAAAAAAATTAGGATTGTATTAAATAGAAGTTTAAATTTTAAATATGAAAATATATTCACTGTATAGATATAAAAGTTATAATCAATAAAATATTCAAGAATAGGAATTGGATTTCAAATGGATTTGAAATGGAAACTTGTTTTAAATTATAAAACAAGTAAGTTAAATTTATAAACAACGTTTATAAATTAAGTGAGATAAATTATCAATAGAATATTTCGAAGTTTAAATTCAAGTATGAATTTTAAGTATGTTGGAAATCATTTCAAAAAGGGGATGACGGATGTTATTTCGGAATTCAGAATATAAACGTAATTGAGATAAATCTAAGAATTTATAATTAGAAATTGATTATATCGAATTTTATAAATAATTTATTTATAAAGGGAATTGGAATTTAATATAGCAAATTGAGTTATAAATAAAATAATAATCGAGTAAT
The DNA here is from genome assembly GCA_030737875.1 of Allium sativum. NCBI lineage: Eukaryota > Viridiplantae > Streptophyta > Magnoliopsida > Asparagales > Amaryllidaceae > Allium > Allium sativum. The sequence continues at coordinate 667,217,884 of CM060909.1, read as the reverse complement.
GAAATAATCGACGATTAAGAATAATCGAAATATTAAGTTGGATTTGGAAATTGTATTTATATATATAAATAAATATATATATATATATTAAAATATATATACAAGAATGAGACTGAAAATAAAAAATAAACGATGTTTAAAGTTTATTTTTAAATATAATTAAAACGAACTCGCCGTAGTGTGGTAGTTCATAAATTGGCGTTTGGAACTTCAATTGTGTATGTAGAACTCAATTTAAGTCGGAATTCTTTGAAACAAGAATCATCATGATATAGTTTTCTAATGGAAGAGAAAAATCTAGAAGATTTTGAGTTATGTCAAAATCAAATTTCCAGAAAAACAGCGCCATAATCCATATTAAACAATAACGGTTTATTTAAATTAATAAAAGGATTTTTAATAAATAAAAAACCGAATTTCTACTAGAAAAATCCAGATTTGAGTTATAAAATAAATATGAACTCAAGTGGAATAGATGAAGTGATTTTTGTTCCAAAAATTAGATTTTTAATTATTGAATAGAATTAACTAATTTGAAAAATAATTAGTTAATCAAGTTTTAATAACGCAATTGGGCTTTTGATTAGTAAATTGGATTTGTGAATTTATATTCGAAATCTAATTTGAAACTCGAGTTGAAAATGGAATTCGATTGGTTTTAAGTAAATTAAAAATATATACGAACATGATATGTTCAAATAAATGTAGCAAAAGAATTGATTAAAGAATAAATTAGCGAAGTGATTCAAAAATGATTTGATTGAGTTGGAATAAATTGGGAATGGACTTATATATGTTAAACACGTATGAAATGAAGAGAATGAAGTTTATGATTTAAGTGCCCGACAAGAAGGTACACGTTTAAATTCCATATGAGTTTTTATGCGCTGAATCGGCAAGCCGCTTGGCTTTTTGATATTTTTTTGAATGGAAAGGGGCTAGAGAGGTGAGTTCAGGTTTGAGCTTTTGACCATTACAAAGGAGGTACTGGCAAAATTTTCCAGAAATTTATGGAGTTAGAATATTTTTAAGAAAAAATAATAATTAGAAATCAATATATCGATATATATAAAATTCGTTAAGGAAACCTTAAGATAGAATATTATAAACAAAAAGGAAATCTATAATTAAATCCAGTATAAAAATAAAAAGAGAAATGCATACACGTTTAAAAATAAATAATTGGGTTTTATGGTGTTGATTATTCGATTCAGTGGACTTTTCTGTTTGAAGTTAAGGATGTTTTTCATCAAGGTCTGAGAGGTAATTATACCCCAACTTGGTGATTTCATTATTAAAATAGGAAGATCAAGTCTTGAAGATCAATGTTTGAAAAAGATTTAGTTGAATGCAGTAATTTGGGTTGTTGTAACGATGTTTTACAAAACATTCATTTTAACCTAAGAAAGTGGAATTTTTGTAAATATAATAACAAATATTTCCTAAGTCGAGAATTAAATGAGTCGGGAAAGAGATAATTAACTGGAATGTTCTCTAATTATAAATAGAGAAAATATTTATAAGGAAATGGAAAGGGCGATTTAATTAATGAAATATTAATTAAGGGGTTCAGTGATTGTTTGATGCTGCGGATGAATGTTTGTTTTTCTTCGATAGGTAAATAACCGACTATCGAAGTATTTGCCAACATCGTTGTCAATATGGAGAGACCGGTTGGATTATTATCTGAGAACCACTCTGTATTGGCAGTAGCATTGCGAATCAGATTATATGAAGACAATCAAAGACAAAGTAAAGTGCAAGGGTTTTTTCTGTTAATCCTAGGTAGAAATAGCCAAAGACGAATTAATGGAAATTGTGCCTTTGGTTTCGCTCAGTCCCAGAGCGAACGTGTATGGAAGAATGTCTGACGGGGTATTTTCAATGACTGCATATGTTGTTATGTCAAATATACATCTGTGGCGGAGATCTCTTAGCATAATATACAGAATATCTTTATGCAAATCAATTAGTGATTAACGGATCTGACAATGTGGCATTCAAAGTAAGTGTGCTATCAATGAAAGGTAATTAATCGTAACCTTAAGCATCGTAACCGGGAAATAGTATAAAATCGGGTAGGTCACAATGAGACATTCTACATGTTCCTTGTTAGTTCAAATTCCTTTCTTTGGCGACTGTCATGTGCTAATCGGGCATTGGCATAGCGCACTTCAATTGGAAATGTCGGCTGTTGCGGGGCTGGTCATCACATTTGGTATCAGAGCTCTAGGTTGCGTAGTTAACCTAGGGAAGACACCAGAGAGAGATAATACGTATATGAGAGCGCGTATTTGTGATACTTTGGTTTTTAAAAGCTATATATATACTATTAGTATATTTAAGGATGAAGCCGCATTGCACTGGCACCACTGAAGAGATGGTTAATCGTTTTCTCTTTACAGATTGAACGATGAGCCGATATACAAGGGGTACTAGTAGAGGAGCTAATAATGGGAATGCTCCTGATATGAGGATGATATTCACTGACCTCATGAGAGAGATACTTAGGGATGTTCAGAGGGAACCTCCTAATGCTGCAAATGGTGGTGGTGCACCGGTGCAGGCGCCTAGGGCCGATTTCGCCAAGCTATGCAAGGATTACACTAGTCTTGGTGGAAAGCCGTTCCATGGAACGGAACCGGCTATAGAAGTTCAGGATTGGTTGGATAGCTGTGAGCCTATCTTTGAAGACTTAGGTATTGAGGATGCGATGAAGAAAAAGCTAGCATCCCGTCAGCTGCAAGGACGGGCAATGAATTGGTGGAATGTTATTAAGGTAGCTACTCCAGAGGATCAAGTTACATGGGATCATATTAAGGCCCGATTCGGCGATAAGTTTATCCCAACTGCTCAGAAATCAGAGTTGTTTAGGAAATTTCTGGAGCTTAAGCAGAATGGTAGGGCAGTCTCAGAGTACATTGCAGAGTTCGATATTTTATCGAAGTATGGATTATCCCTTATCGATATTGCCGAGAAGAAGAACGAGAAGTTAATAATGGTTTGGATGGATACTTGGGGAAAGGCTTATTAACCACATCGATGAGACGTTTGAATCGATTGTGGGGAAAGCATTGAGGTCAGAGAGTCTTTACCCTAAGTCGAAGACTGAGGTAGCATCTGTAGAGGAGGCAAAACCGCAAGCAAGCGGTGGAGGCAAGAATGGTTCTCAAAATAAGAGAAAGCAGAATCAGACCAAGGATGGCTAGCAGAAAAAGAAAAAGAAAGATGTGGAGTGCGTTAGCTGTGGCAAGAAGGGCCTTTATGCTAAAGAATGTCGAGCGAAGCCAGCGGACAGGAAGTGCTTCAACTACGGCCAAGTGGGACATCACAAGGATAAGTGTCCGCAACACCCTAAAGAAAAGCAGATTGTGAAAGCATATGCTATCAATGTTGTTTCTTCTTCGTCGAATGCCCCGACTGCAGCGGAGAAAGAAAGAATGTCGTCATTCAAGGTATGCTTTCTGTTTATGATGTTCCTGTTCGAGTATTGTTTGATACCGGAGCTTCCCGTTCCTTCATATCTAGTGACCTGGTAGATAGGTTGGGATTGGAACCTGATATAGTCGATAGACCTTTAGCGGTGACGAACAAGATTGGTGGTTTAACTAGCCTTAGCATGATTTGTCATAATGTGGTCTTATCGAGTCATGGATGCATATTTGTTTGTGATTGCTTTGTTTTGGGATTTACTAGGTTTGGCATTATTTTGGGAGTCGATTAGCTCCAAAGGTATGGGGTGGTGGTAGACTGTGAGGGATTTTGGTAACAGCTAGTGTGGATGATGGGCGGAGGGTAGTGTTTGGTGGTCTATATAACGACGCGCATTCTACGCATCACAGGATCGTAGAATATTTATTTCTTTCACATACGGAGTCGTATGGTCATGTAACCTTGGGAGACGACTATTAGGGTCATTTCCCATGCTCATGATTTTTTCCAATTTTTAAATGACCATTTTACCCCTAGATGATTCTGTTTTGGCTATAACTTTTGACTGGAAAGGAATTTTGACCTGAAACCACTTCAATTAGATTCGTTTGATGGTTTGCAATTCCGTAGATGGTCACGTTAGCAAAATGAACTCACCGTTTGGGAGATATCGATGAAACAAGTTTCAGATAGTGAAAAACAGCTTAATTTGGCTTAACCGGGTGATTAATAGCTAGGCCCAATGGGTGGATTTCAGAATTAGAGGTATTTGAGGGCTGCTAGGGTTAGGATTTCGATTTTTCACTCATTTTCCAGCCGCCACAAACTCTCTCTTCAACCTAACAATGGCCTCCAACATCTAAATACACCTCTAATCACCTCTTAATCAAGTTTTGGCTTAAACTACATCAAATTAAGGCGGATTAGCACGAGAATCGAGGTAGAGCTGCTGTGTAAGATTGGGAACAGCGCTAAATCGAAGAATACTTCAGTTTCGGGGTTTTATTTATGGCTAAGGTGAGTGATTTGCGTAGTTCCTCACTAATTACGGTTAAGTAAGGGTAATTAGTGAAGATTAGCGAATTTATGCACTAATAAATTCTGGAAAAATATTTATAAATTCTAAAATAATGTTTTAGACCATTGTTAGAAATTTGGTTTGATTTGGTTAAATTTTACTAATCATATCGTAAGTTTTGCCGAATCATGCTTAAGGGAAAATATGGGGTTTTGGGTATGTTTGATTCATTTTAACCTACCAAATTATTGTTTTGTTGTTTGTGAATGATTATACATGTTGCTATGACTGTATGGTGTTTTTTGTGATTGATTAGAACTGATAGATTGGTCGAAAACCTCGTCGAATGGCGTAAAACACTCGCCTGAAAAGTTGCAGGAAATTGGTGCAGGTTTTCGGATCGGATCGGCTGGATGGGCTCGGATCGGATGGTGGACTGGGAAGTGAAGTCGAACCGGATCGGAACTTTGCACTAAAGGATACTTGGCGAGAAGGAAGGCCATTTGCTTAGAGTTGGATTTGGGTAGGGGATCGGATCGGGGAGACCAAGAGGGGATCGGATCGGAAAGACCAAAGGGGGACCGGATCAGACTTATGAAGGGAAGGGGGATTAGATCAGGACATCTAGGAGGGAGAAACCACCGAACTGAACCAGGAATCAACCATCGAACCCAGGTGTAGGGCATCCGAACCGAACCAGAGCTAGAGGACCGAACCGAGGAGGGATGGAGCACTGATCAAGGCATGGGCCAGAACCACCGAACCGAACCGGATCGGGATCACCGAACCGAACCAAATGTATACTTTTACCTTATCATGACGACTCTTTTGAAGACCAACTCCAATTCGACCAAAACCCGAGATGCAAAGGAAGTCTAAATGAGGAGCTTTGACTTAGGATCCAATTGGGAACCAATGAGTGAGCTTCATGATTGGGCTTCGCTGCGGGACATATGTAAAGGGGTTGTCGATGTCCGTAACTTTGAATCACTATGTGTAGAGACTACGTGAACGGACTCAGGACCACAGTGGCTTAGGTACGACTAAAGAGCTATGGACCAATGAAGTGGGGTTATTTGTAAGATTTGGTCATGACTCCATGTGGTAAGCTTGGTAGTAGCAGTTGTTGTACAAGTCGAACTCCGTCACTACTTTGATGGGTCTAGTGATTGACAGTGGTGGACATCGTATGCTTTACGCACTGGGTGAGAGATGTGAGGATGATTGCTATGCCTGATTTGTTTGCCATCATTATGACATATACACCCTCGTTATCTTTACACCATCTATTCAGTGGCACCTTAGAGTATTGTACGGTATGTAGTGCTAACTCTTTGGTTGCAGGTCCAGGTTCAGGTATGGTTTAGTATACCTGTTATTGTTCAGTTTAGCTGCTTATTGCTCATACCAGACTTTTTGTCTAACCCGGAGTTTTATGTCTCTTCTTATTACTCTGGTTGCTCTCACGAGCAGACTAGAGACAGGTTAGCTGGGTATGCACGGGTAGTTGATCCGGAGACGAGCGGGAGGCTTCCAATTATGATACATATAGTATTCTCCCTGTGTTTTTAAAGATCACTGCTTGGGCTTTAGTAGTGCATCTTCTACTTTAGCTTTCTTTTGTTTAGAGACAGTTTAAAGTTGTAATAAGCTACATTTGGATTTCCGCTGCTCTGATGATGATGTTGATGTTGGTTCTAGTTATCAGCTTATGCACTGTCTCACCTGTTTTATGTCAAGTATATTATTATTATATTTTGTTCCATGCGCTGTGAGACATTCTATAGGTTCTTGATTAGTTCATTCTCTTCTTTCGTTTCTTGGGCGACCGTTCCGTGCTAGTCGGGCATGTGTACAGCGCACTTTCGGAGGAAATGCCGGCTGGTGCGGGGCGGGCCGTCACATTTGGTATCAGAGCTCTAGGTTGCGTAGTTAACCTAGGGAAGTCATCAGGGAGAGATAGTATACGTATATGAGAGCGCGTATTTGTGATTATTTTGGTTTTCAAAAGCTATATATATGTATACTATTAGTATAGCTAAGGATGAAGTCGCACTACACTAGCACCACCAAGGAAATGGTTAATCGTTCCTCTTTACAGATTGAACGATGAGCCCATACGCAAGAGGTGCCGGTAGGGGAGCCAATAATGGGAATGCTGCTGACATGAGGACGATGTTTACCGACCTCATGAGAGAGATGCTTAGAGATGTTCAGAGGGCAGCTCCCAATGCTGGTAGTGGTGGTGGTCCAATAGTGCAGGCGCATATGGCCGATTTCGCCAAGCTGAACAAGGATTACACTAGTCTTGGTGGAAAGTCGTTCCAAGGAACGAAATCGTCCATGGATGTTCAGGATTGGTTGGATAGCTGCGAACGTATCTTCAAAGACTTGAGTATCGAGGATGCAATGAAGAGAAGACTAGAATCCTGTCATCTGCAAGGACGGGCAATGAATTGGTGGAATGCTATAAAGGCAGCTACTCCCGAGGATCAGATTACTTGGGAGCAGTTTAAGGTTCGCTTTAGCGATAAGTTCATTCCAACTTCTCAGAAGTCAGTATTGTTTAGGAAATTTTTGGAGCTTAAGCGGAATGGCAGAGCTGTCTCGGAGTACATTGCGGAATTCGATACTTTATCGAAGTATGGGTTATCCCTAGTAGATACTGCCGAGAAGAAGAACGATAAGTTTATAATAGATTTGGATCAATACTTGGGGGAAAATCTTATTAACCACATCAATGAGACATTTGAATTGATTGTGGGGAAAGCATTGAGGTCAGAAAGTCTTTACCCTAAGTCGAAGACCGAGGTTGCATCTGCAGAGGAGCCAAAGCCGCAAGCAAGCGGTGGAGGCAGGAATGGTTCTCAGAATAAGAGAAAGCAGGATCAGACTAAGGATGGCCAGAAGAAAAAGAATAAGAAGGATGTTGAATGCTTCAGCTGTGGTAAGAAGGGCCATTATCCTAGTAATTGTCGGGCCGAGCCAGCGGATAGGAAGTGCTTCAACTGTGGCCAAGTGGGACATCACAAGGACAAGTGTCCGCAACCCCTAAAGAAAAGCAGATGGTGAAAGCATATGCCCTTAATGTTGTTCCTTCTTCGTCGAATGCCCCAACTGCGGCGGAGAAGGGAAAGAATGTCGTCATTCAAGGTATGCTTTCCATTTATGATGTTCCTATTATAGTTTTGTTTGATACCGGGGCTTCCAGTTCTTTCATATCTAGTGACCTGGTAGATAGGTTGGGATTGGAGCCCGAGATTGTCGATAGACCTTTAGTAGTGACGAACCCGATTGATGGTTCGACCAGCCTTAGCATGATTTGTCATAATGTGGTCTTATCGAGTCATGGATGCATGTTTGTTTGTGATTGCTTTGTTTTGGGCTTTACTGGGTTTGGCATTATTCTGGGAGTCGATTGGCTCCAAAGATACAGGGTGGTGGTAGACTGTGAGGGCTTTTTGGTGACAGCTAGAGCGGATAATGGGCGGAGGGTAGTGTTTGGTGGTCTACCTAGTGATGGGGTAATGGCTAGTTTTCTAAATTCCCTCGACATCCCGCATAGTGAGTTGTCAGGATTGCCCGTGGTTGGCCAGTATCCGGACGTCTTCGAGGAAGTGACCGGGCTTCCACCACACCAGAAGATTGAGTGCTGTATTGATTTAGTGAAAGATGCCAGACCTATAGTGATGCCACTTCGTCGTATGGCACCAAGGGAGCAGCGAGAGCTCGAGGTGCAAGTCAGCGATCTTTTGAAGAAGGTATTTATCAGAAGGAGTGTTTCTGAATGGGGAGCACCAGTTGTGTTTGCTACGAAGGCGGATGGTTCCCTTCGTTTGTGTGTAGACTATCGCAAGTTGAATAAAGTGACGAGGAAGAATAAGTATCCTCTACCGCGGATAGATGATTTGTTTGATCAGTTGAGTGGAGCGAGAGTATTTTCTCAGTTGGATCTCGCGATAGGTTTTCATCAGCTTAGAGTGGAAGCTGAGAGTATAGATAAAACGACATTTCGGACGCCGTCTGGATGTTATGAGTGGTTGACAGTATTTTGTTCTATTCGAGGACAGAGGAAGAACACAAGGAACATTTAAGAATAGTGATGGAGGTGTTGAGAAAACACCAATTGAAGGCAAAGTTTTCTAAGTGTCACTTCTGGAGGAGGGAAGTGAGATTCTCTGGCCATGTTGTTTCAGAGAATGGTATTGTCATGGATCCTCCGAAGGTGGCTACGGTACAGGATTGGTCTATGCCCAAGAATGCAACGGACATAAGAAGTTTCTTGGGGTTAGCCGGATATTATCGTAAGTTTATCCAAGATTTCTCCAAGATAGCAGCACCGTTGACTCAATTGACTAAGAAGAATCAAGCCTTCATCTGGGACGAAAGGTGCGAGAATGCATTCAAGAGTCTAAAGGAAAAGTTGACATGCGCACTAGTGTTAGTCATTCCTAAGGGGAATGAAGAGATGACGGTATATACGGATGCGTGTGGCACAGGACTAGGTGCTGTAACTATGCAAGGAGGTACGGTTGTAGCTTATGCAAGTCGGCAACTGAAACCGCATGAAAGAAGATACCCTACCCATGATTTGGAATTGGCAGCAATCGTGTTTGCACTGAAGATGTGGAGACATTATCTCTTGGGAGAAAGATTTGAGCTGTTTACCGATCATAAATCATTAAAGTATCTCTTCTCTCAAAAGGATCTAAATCTCCGACAGCAAAGATGGTTAGAGTTCTTGGCTTCCTATGATTTCGATATCGCATATACACCCGGAAAGGGGAATGCGATGGCTGATGTATTGAGTAGAAGACATGCCAGTTTAGGGGCTATGTTTCTTGAATGGAAGCAACTGGAGTACATCGATGGGTATGATTTCTGACCAAAGTGCGAATTGGATCCAGAAATGTTAGCAAGTTTGACGATCAGACCCACTTTGATTGAGCGGATCGGCTCTAGCCAAAGGGACGATCCTAACCTATTAGAAATCATCTCCAAGTTAGAGATGGTTATCAATGAGGAGATAAACAAGTATGGGCTAGATCGATATGGATGGCTCAGAAAGAATGGAAGGCTTGTTGTACCCAATGTCAATGGATTGAGAGACGAAGTTCTTAGAGAATGTCATCACTCAAAATTGACTATACATCCCGGTGGTAAAAAATGTATCGAGACATGAAGCAGACCTCCTACTGGGAAGGGATGAAAAGAGACATTGGGAAGTTTATATCCAAATGCATGAATTGCCAGCTAGTTAAAGCCGAGCAAAAGAAACCTAGTGGTTTGCTACAACAATTAGAAATTCCAGAGTGGAAATGGGAACAAGTGTCAATGGATTTCATTAATGGGTTACCAAGGACTAGATCGGGCCATGATAGCATTTGGGTGATTGTGGATCGATTGACTATGAGTGCAAGATTTATACCCGTCAAGTCAAACAGGACGGCAGCTAAGATAGCTGAACTATATGTAAAGTGGGTGGTGAGATTTCATGGAATACCCAAGGGCATTGTGAGTGACCGAGATCCGTTGTTCACTAGTGGATTTTGGAAGAGCTTACAAGAGGCGTTAGGATCAGAACTACATCTCAGTACCGCATATCATCCTCAAACCGACAGACAGACAGAGAGGGTGAATCAGGTGTTAGAGGATCTCTTGAGGGCCTGTGTATTGGATTTTGGTGGATCATGGGATGACCATTTGCATCTAGTAGAGTTTGCATATAATAATAGTTATCAATCCAGTATCGGTATGGCTCCGTTTGAAGCTTTGTACGGAAGACCGTGCAAGTCACCGTCATGTTGGTTAGAAACTGGTGAGAAGTTTGTGCTTGGACCAGATGTGATAAGAGAAACATCAGATAAGATTAAGGTCATTCAACAGCGAATGAAGGCTGCCAAAGATAGGCAGAAAATTTATGCTGATAAAAGGAGAAAAGATTTAAAGTTCTCCAATGGCGACTTGGTGTTTGTCAAAATTTCTCAGTTGAAGAGCGTGATACGATTTGGCAGGAGAGGCAAGTTAGCACCAAGATTCGTTGGTCCATTCCCAGTTCTAGAGCAAATTGGGAATTTGGCATATAGAGTTGAATTACCAGAGAAGATGGCAGGAGTTAACGACGTATTTCATTTTTCCCAGTTAAGGAAGTTCGTACGCGACCCAGATGTGACTATTTCACCTGATCAGTTGGATGATGTTGAAGTTGAACCGGAGGCGGTTGGGAACCGTAGGCCTATGCGTATTGTTGGGAACGATACGAAGCAACTTCGAAGGAAGGCGGTGAAATTAGTCAAAGTTCAGTGGGGCAAGAATGAGAATGACGGTACTTGGGAGACAGAGGAGAGCATTAGGAAGACATATCCAGAACTCTTCGCCTGGTAAGATTTCGATTTCGATTTAGTCTTTCTGCATGCTAGGATAGGTTTGCTTTGTTTGTTTTGCATGGTTGATTGTTGTTTGTGGCTGGTAGGCATGCGGGATCCTTTGTATGTTTTGGGTTAAGGAATTTCGGGGATGAAATTTCTTAAGGGGGGGACAATGTAAAGACCCGCATTTTACGCATCACAGGATTGTAGAATATTTATTTCTTTCACATACTGAGTCGTATGGTCATGTAACCTTGGGAGACGACTATTAGGGTCATTTCCCATGCTCATGATTTTTGCCGATTTTTAAATGACCATTTTTCCCCTAGCTGATACTGTTTTGGCCATAACTTTTGACTGGAAAGGAATTTTGACCTCAAACCACTTCCATTAGATTTGTTTGATGGTTTGCAATTCCATAGAGTGGTCACATAAGCCAAACAGACTCACCGTTTGGGATATATGGCTGAAACAAGTTTCAAATAGTGAAAAACAGCTTAATTGGGCTTAACCGGGTGATTAACAACTAGGCCCAATGGGGGGATTTCGGAATTAGAGGTATTTGAGGGCTGCTAGGGTTAGGATTTCGGTTTTTCACTCATTTTCCAACCACCACAATCTCTCTCTTCAACCTAACAATAACCTCCAACATCTAAATACACTTCTAATCACCTCTTAATCAAGTTTTGGCTTAAACTACATCAAATTAAGGCGGATTAGCACGAGAATCGAGGTAGAGCTGCTATGTAAGATTGGGAACAGCGCCAAATCGAAGAATATTTTAGTTTTGGGGTTTTATTTGTGGCTAAGGTGAGTGATTTGCATAGTTCCTCACTAATTACGGTTAATTAAGGGTAATTAGTGAAGATTAGCAAATTTATACACTAATAAATTCTGGAAAAATATTTATAAATTCTAAAATAATGTTTTAGACCTCTGTTAGAAATTTGGTTTGATTTGGTTAAATTTTACTAATCATATCGTTAGTTTTGTCTAATCATGCTTAAGGGAAAATATGAGGTTTTGGGTATGTTTGATTCGTTTTAACCTACCAAATTATTGTTTTGATGTTTGTGAATGATTATACATGTTGCTATGACTGTATGGTGTGTTTTTTGATTGATTAGAACTGATAGATTGGTCGAAAATGTCGTCGAATGGCGTAAAACACTCGCTGGAAAAGTTGCAGGAAATTGGTGCAGGTTTTCGGATCGGATCGGCTGGATGGGCTCGGATCGGATGGTGGACTGGGCAGGGAAGTCGAACCGGATCGGAACTTTGCACTAAAGGAGACTTGGCGAGAAGGAAGTGCATTTGCTTAGAGTTGGATTTTGGTAGGGGATTGGATCGGGGAGACCAAGAGGGGATCGGATCGGAAAGACCAAAGGGGGACTGGATCGGACTTATGAAGGGAAGGGGGATCAGATCGGGACATCTAGGAGGGAGCAACCACCGAACCAAACCAGGAATCAACCATCGAACCTAGGCGCAGGGCATCCGAACCGAACCAGAGCTAGAGGACCGAACCGAGGAGGGATGGAGCACTGATCAAGGCATGGGCCAGAACCACCGAACCTAACCGGATCGGGATCACCGAACCGAACCAAATGTATACTTTTACCTTATCGTGATGACTCTTTTGAAGACCAACTCCAATTCGACCAAAACCCGAGATGCAAAGGAAGTCTAAATGAGGAGCTTTGACTCGGGATCCAGTTGGGAACCAATGAGTGAGCTTCATGATTGGGCTTCGCTGCGGGATGTGTGCAAAGGGGTTGTCGATGTCCGTAACTTTGAATCACTATGTGTAGGGAGTACGTGAACGGATTCAGGGCCACAGTGGCCAAGGTACGACTAAAGAGCTATGGACCAATGAAGTGGGGTCATTTGTAAGATTTGGTCATGACTCCATGTGGTAAACTTGGTAGTAGCAGTAGTTGTACAAGTCGAACTCCGTCACTACTTTGATGGGTCTAGTGATTGACAGTGGTGGACATCGTATGCTTTACGCTCTGAGTGAGAGATGTGAGGATGGTTGCTATGCCTTATTTGTTTGCCATCATTATGACATATACACCTCCACCCCCATTATCTTTACACCATCTGTTCAGTGGCACCTTAGAGTATTGTACGGTATGTAGTGCTAACTCTTTGGTTGCAGGTCCAGGTTCAGGTATGGTTTAGTATACCTGTTATTGTTCTGTTTAGCTGCTTATCGCTCATACCAGACTTTTTGTCTGACCCAGAGTTTTATGTCTCTTCTTATTACTCTGGGTGCTCTCACGAGAAGACTATAGACAGTTTAGCTGGGTATGCACGGGTAGCTGATCCAGAGACGAGCAGGAGGCTTCCACGTATGATACATATTGTATTCTCCCTATGTTGTTAAATATCACTACTTGGGCATTAGTAGTACATCTTCTACTTTAGCTTTCTTTTGCTTTAGAGACAGTTTAAAGTTGTAATAAGCTGTATTTGGATTTCCGCTGCTCTGATGATGATGTTGGTTCTAGTTATCAGCTTCTGCACTGTCTCACTTGTTTTATGTCAAGAATATTATTATTATATTTTGTTCCATGCACTGTGAGACATTCTACAGGTTCTTGATTAGTTCATTCTCTTCTTTCCTTTCTTAGGCGACCGTTCCGTGCTAGTCGGGCATGTGTACAGCGCACTTTCGGAGGAAATGCCGGCTGGTGCGGGGCGGGCTGTCACAGTCTACCTAGTGATGGGGTAATGGCTAGTTTTCTAAATTCCCTCGACATCCCACATGATGAGTTGTCAGATGTGCCCGTGGCTGGCCAGTATCCGGACGTCTTTGAGGAAGTGACCGGACTCCCACCACACTGAGAGATTGAGTTCCGTATTGATTTAGTGAAAGATGCCAGACCTATAGTGATGCCACTTCGTCGTATGGCACCAAGGGAGCAGCGAGAGCTCGGGGTGCAAGTAAATGAACTTTTGAAGAAGGGATTTATCAGAAGAAGTGTTTCTGAGTGGCGAGCACCAGTTGTGTTTGCTAACAAGGAAGATGGTTCCCTTTGATTGTTTGTGGACTGCCGCGAATTGTATAAGGTGATGAGGAAGAATAATTATCCTCTACTGTGGATAGATGATTTGTTTGATCAGTTGAGTGGCATGAGGGTGTTCTCCCAATTGGATCTCGCGACAGATTTTCATCAGCTTAGAGTGGAAGCTGAGAGCATAGCTAAAACGGCCTTTCGGACGCCGTCTGTATTCTATGAGCTGTTGGTCATGCAATTCGGGTTGACCAATGCACCAGCGTATTTTGTGATCTTATGAATAGGGTATTCAGGAATCAATTGAATAAGTTTGTTCTTGTGTTCGTAGACGATGTCTTGGTTTATTCGAGGACAGAGGAAGAACACAAGGAACACTTGAGGATAGTGATGGAGGTGTTGAGAAAATACCAATTGAAAGCAAAGTTTTCTAAGTGACACTTCTGGAGGAGGGAAGTGAGATTCTTGGGCCACGTTGTTTCAGATAATGGTATTGTTGTGGACCCTACGAAGGTGGCTACGGTACAGGATTGGTCTACGCCCTAGAATGCAAAAGACGTAAGAAGTTTCTTGGGATTGGCTGGATATTATCGTAAGTTTATCCAAGACTTCTCCAAGATAGCAGCACCGTTGACTCAGTTGACCAAGAAAAATCAAGCTTTCGTCTGGGACGAAAAGTGAGAGAATGCATCTAAGAATCTAAAGGAAAAGTTGACATGTGCACCAGTGTTAGTCATTCCTAAGGGGAATGAAGAGATGATGGTATACACAGATGCCTATGGTACTGGACTAGGTGCTGTATTGATGCAAGGAGGTAGGGTTGTAACTTATGCTAGTTGGCAATTGAAACCGCATGAGAAAAGGTATCCTACGCATGATTTGGAATTGGCAGCGATCGTGTTCACATTGATGATGTGGATACATTATCTCTTGAGAGAAAGATTCGAGTTGTTCACCGATCTTAAATCGTTAAAGTATATTTTCTTTCAGAAGGACCTAAATCTCTGACAGCAAAGATGGTTGGAATTCTTGACTTCCTATGATTTCGATATTGCATATACACCAGGAAAGGGAAATGTAGTAGCTGATCCATTGAGTAGGAGACATGCCAGCTTAGGGGCTATGTTTCTAGAATGGAAGCAACTGGAGTACATCGCTGGGTATGATTTCAGACCAAAGTGCGAATTGGATCCAGAAATGTTAGCAAGTTTGACGATCAGACCCACTTTGATTGAGCGGATTGGTTCCAGTCAGAGGGACAATCCTAACCTATTGGAAATCATCTCAAAGTTAGAGATGGGAATCGATGAAGAGATGAACAAGTATGGGCTTTATCGAGATGGATGGCTTAGAAAGAATGGAAGATTAGTTGTGCCCAATGTCAAGGGATTGAGAGATGAAATGCTTACAGAAAGTCATCACTCAAAACTGACTATACATCCCGGTGGTAACAAAATGTATCGAGACATGAAGAAGACCTACTACTGGGAAGGGATGAAGAGAGACGTTGGGAAGTTTATATCCAAGTGCATGAACTGCCAGCTAGTTAAAGCTGAGCAAAAGAAGCCTAGTGGTTTGTTGCAACCATTAGAAATTCCAGAATGGAAATGGGAACAAGTCTCAATGGATTTAATTGATGGGTTACCAAGAACTAGATCGGTCCATGATAGCGTTTGGGTGATTGTGGACCGATTGACTAAGAGTGCAAGGTTTACACCTGTCAAGTCGAATAGAACCGCAGCTAAGTTAGCGGAACTAATTATGAAATGGGTAGTGAGATTTCATGGAGTACCTAAAAGCATTGTGAGTGACCGAGACCCGTTGTTTACTAGTGGGTTTTGGAAGATCTTACAAGAGGCTCTAGGGTCAGAACTACATCTCAGTACCGTGTATCGTCCTCAAACCGACGGTCAGACAGAGAGGGTGAATCGTATATTAGAAGACCTCTTAAGAGCTTGTATATTGGATTTTGGTGGATCAAGGGATGACCATTTACATCTAGTGGAGTTCACATATAATAATAGTTATCAATCCAGTATTAGTATGGCTCCATTTGAAGCTTTGTACGGAAGACCATGCAACTCACCGTCATGTTGGTTAGAAACCAATGAGAAGTTTGTGCTTGGACCAGATGTGATAAGAGAAACCTCGAACAAGATTAAGATCATCCGACAACGACTGGAGGTTGCCCAAGATAGACAGAAGAGTTATGCTGATAAAAGGAGGAGAGACTTAAAATTCTCCATTGGTGAATTGGTTTTTTTCAAGATTTCCCTATTAAAGAGCGTGATACGATTTGATAGGAGAGGCAAGTTAATACCAAGATTTGTTGGTCCATTCCTAGTTCTTGAACAAGTTGTGAATTTGGCGTATAAAGTTGAATTACCAGAGAAGATGGCAGGAGTTCATAACGTATTTCATGTTTCCCAGTTAAGGAAATTCGTGCACGACCCTAGTTGACTATTTCACCAGATCAGTTGGACGATATTGAGGTTGAACCCGAGGCGGTTAGGAACCGCAGGCCTATGTGTATTGTTGGGAATGATACGAAGCAACTTCGAAGGAAGGTGGTGAAACTAGTCAAAGTTCAGTGTGGTGATGATGAGGAAGACTGTACTTGGGAAACAGAGGAGAACATAAGGAGGAAGTATCCAGAACTCTTTGCAAGGTTTTTATATTGGTATAGTACTCCCTTGTTAGTAAACCGCATGCTAGGATAGGCTTGTTGTGTTGTTTTGTATGCTTTATTGTTTTGTTAATGATTGATAGGCATGTGGGATCCTTTGTATGTTTTGGGTTAAGGAATTTTAAGGTCGAAATTTCTTAAGGGGGGAGAATGTAATGACCCACATTCTACGCATCAGAGGATCGTAGAATATTTGTTTCTTTCTCGTAAAGAGTCGTATGGTCAAGTGACATTGGGGGACGACCATTGGGGTCATTTCCCATGTTCACGATTTTTGCCGATTTTTGAATGACCGTTTTGCCCCTAGTTGATCCTGTTTTGGCCATAACTTTTGATTGGTAAGGAATTTTGACCCGAAACCACTTCCATTAGATCCAGATGATAGTTTACCTTCCCGTATAGTGGTCATATGTGAAAAACGGACTTATCGTTTGGGAGATATGGACGAAATAAGGTTTAGAAGGTGAAAAACTGCTTAACCGGGGCAAATGAGGTGATTAATGAATAGACCCATAACCCATTTCGGGATTAGGGTTACGGGGAGGCTGAAATGAGTAAGGTTTTCATTCTATTTTAGTTTTCTAGCCGCCATTTACTCTTAGAAACCCTAACAATGGCCTCCACCTTCTAATTTCACCCTAAATCGCTCTCTAATCAAGGATTAAGCTTAGCAACATCAAATCAAGGAGAAATAGCACATTTCTGAGTTAGAGCTGTTGCTAGACGCTAGAAATTGCCCCAAATCAGAGGAGTTTCAGTTCTGAAAGTTTTAATTGTGGCAAAGGTGAGTGATTAGCATTGTTTTTACACTAATTATGGTTAATTAAGGTTAACTAGTGTTAATTAGCGAATTTAAACATGATTAAATTCTGGAAAAATATTTAGAAATTCTTAAACATCGTTTTAGACCTCTGTTATAAATTTAGGTTAATTTGGTTAAGTTTTGTTAATCCTATCATTAGATTTTCTTAAACATGATTAAGGGAAAAACATGGGTTTTGGGTATGTTTGATCCGTTTAACCTTGTCATATTGTTGTTTTGGTGTTTGTGGTTGATTATACATGTTTCTATGACTGTATGATATGCTTTGTGATTGATTAGAAAAGTTAGAGTGGTCGAAAACGCCGTTGTATCGCGTAAAACAGTCGCTGGAAAAGTTGCAAGAAATAGTGCAGGGATCAGATCGGATCGGATCGGATCGCCCTCCCCCACTCGCGAAGCATGTATCACGAACTGGCGATGGAGGCTCGATCCGGACCGCTGGCACCTGAAGTGTACCACGAACCGTGAATTCGAAGCAATGAAGGCTTGACCCACGAACCAATGGAGAAGCCCGGCCTGATCTGGTGACGATGGCACGATCCGAAGCAGTGTGGCACCACAACCCAGCTTGAAGCATCACGATCCGACCCGGTGGGAGATTACTTGATGGACCACGAACCGACCCGACCTGGGAGGAACCCATGACCAGACCCGAACAGGGCTAATGACCATGGACCGAATGAGGAAAAGAGGACCGATCCAAAATGGAAGTTGTTTTCCAAACCGATCCGGAGGAGACCAAAACCCGAGATGCAAAGGTAGTCCAAATGGGAAGTAGAACTCAGGATCTAGCTGGGAACCAACGAGTTAACTTCATGATTGGACTTTGCTGCGGGACGTGTGCTAAGGAGTTATCGACGTCCATAACTTTGATTCACCACCGAAAGACGAATGTTAGGCTACGGATCAGTGCAGTGGGGTAGTTATTAATTCATGGTGCAGAGTGATCGTAGCATGGCTATGAGCTAGTGCAGTAGAGTTATCATGACTCCATGGAGAAGAGTGGACATAAAAAAGTTATCATGACTCCATGGGGCAGAGTGGACAAAAAAAAGTATTAGTTGTTACAGATCAGTGCAATGGAGCCGTCATGACTCCATGGCGCAAAGTGATTGTAACAAAGTATTGGGTGATCAAAGCGGTGGATATCGTATGCTTTACGCACTGAGTGAGAGATGGGAGGATGGTTGCTATGCTTGATTGTTTGCCATCACTATAGCGTGCACACCCCCACCCCGTATCCTTTACACCATATGTTAGTGGCCCCTTAGAGTATTGTACGGTATGTTGTGCTAACTCTTTCGTTGCAGGTCGAGGTTCAGACTAGAGACAGGTTAGTTGGTTGTGCGCGAGTAGCTGTCCGGAGACGAGCAGGAGGCTTACACGTACTATTCTCTATATATTCTCCCTGTGTCGCTGCTGGTCACTACTTTGGGCATTAGTAGTGTACCTTCCTTATTTTTTGCCTTCTGAGACAGTTTTTTTAAGTTGTAATAATGATGAAGTGGAACATAAGCTGTATTTGGATTTTCCGCTGCTTAGATGTTTAGTTTTTAGCTTATGCACTGTCTTGCCAGTTTTATGTCAAAGTAAGTTATTATTATATTTTATTCCATGTGCTGTGAGACATTCTACAGGTTCCTTGTTAGTTCAAGTTCCTTTCTTTGGCGACCGTCCTATGCTAGTTGGGCATTGGCACAACGAACTTTCATTGGAAATGTTGGCTGGTGCGGGGCGGGTCATCACAACTATTTCCATTATTAAAATAAAATATTTTATTTAATAAAACACTGTTTGAATTTAAATTCTGTGTGGTAGTATTCAATTAAATAAATATTTAATCCGGTTAAAGATGAAATATCTGTAGCAACATTTTTGGAATGTTGCTATAAACACCTAAGAATGTTGATATAGACCCAAATAGGGTTCTATTGCAACAATATTTGTTATGTTGCCTTAGATAGTCAAAATATTGTCTTTGAGGTCTGCAACAATAGTGAAAATTGCATTAAAGTAAAAGTGTTGCCAAAGACCTATGCCAATATTTTTTGGGCTTGACCCAACATTTTTTTCTATTGCGGAAGGTCATTTATGGGGTAGTGTCTTTACCATAACGATTCATTATTTCGGCACTTGAATACGTGGAATGTTATACAGTGATCGTATTAATGTCGATTTTCAAGGGTTTAAAATCTTGTTCGTTGCATTTGGTATCATAGCAGAAGGTTAACCAAACTTATTAGAGATAGGGTCAAATGTAACCTATAATGAGTTTGAGTGTATATATATAAGAGTGCATATTAGTTAGTGAATATAAAAATTATTTTATATTGTGTTAATTGATTTGTTGAGTGATTTATGAATTCTGGTCAGTATAGGATGTACAATTGTACCGATAGGTGTACTTAAACTCTTGAATAGAACAATACGACAAAATATTTTTTATAAGTGGGTAAGTGTAATAATTTTTCCCAAATTATATTTTGATATAAAAGAAATACTTTTCTGAAATCATTATAGTATATGACCGTGTTGCATGTGATTACTATAATCAAATGTGGTTACAAAAATGGAATGGCTAATAATAATCAAATAGAATTTATAGAAGTATATATATACAAATGAGATGAACTAAATTTGGATTCAAACCAGGAATTGGATTTAAATCCCGGAAGGTGGAAATTATTTTCTGAAGTATATACAAATAATTTAGCATTATTTTTGGAATGGTTTTTGAACAAAAACTGTTTTAAAAGGATTTTGGATGTAATAAAGCACTAAAATCATTTCGGTTGCTGGAAAATAATTCAGATGGTGATGATCGCATCATCTGTATTCATTTTTGAGTTTCTAAGTGATGGTTTGCGACCGTAACGTAGTAAGTTAAGATGGGAATATCAGTGGGTTTAAAAATTCAAATGTTTGAATCGCAAAAGTTATAAATATGTGTGGATATTTATATGATTACAAACTGATTTGAAATAAATACCAGGAATTTGAATTTTCAAATTTAAATTTAACTTTTGCAAGTTAAATAAACTGAAGTGGTAAAAGTGAATCAAAGGGATTGCAATTTAAGTTAAATCTAAGTTAAATAAAAATAGGATGGGATTATAAATAATGTTGAATAGAATTTAATATAGAAAAAATTGATTTGTAAATAAATTTATAACTATGAATTATAAAATTTGAATGGTTACAACTCAAGTATTGAATTGATTAAATGTCAAAACAAATCGTGTAACTTAGAAAATGGGTGAATGGAATGGAAAAATAAAATTGGAAATGGTTCGTATTTAATTGAATAAATGAATTTCAACTTGGATGATAAAGTAAATTTGAACGCAAGTGAATTGATCGAATGATTTTTTGAAATAAAAATCAGGTTGTGAACTGTAAATGGAATGAAGTAATTAGAAATCAGTTAGTTATTTGGATATACGAATGAAAACTTAAACTGGATAATGAATTGGAATTGTGAATCAAATTCGATATTTTATATAGCATTTAAGTTATAAATGGAATTTGACTTGTTTATAAGCGAATAAATTATCCTTGAACATGGTTGGTTCAAACTAAAAGTGAATGAAGTAAATGAACTAATTAGAATAATAATTAGTAAATTGAATAGATTGAAATCAATTGAGAATGCACATGTGTGTGTGTGTGTGTGTGTGTGTATATATATATATAGAGAATAAATATGCAATGGAAGAAAATGGAAGTAATAAAATTAAATGCAGGACAAAAGGTAATTGTTTACATTACAATTGAGTTTGATGATTTTATAGCCCTATTTGGGAAGCCGCTTAGCCTTTTGGTTGGAGAGGGCATGAGAACCATTTTGGGGTTGTACCGATTAAGCAACACAAAGAAGGTGCTGCAATTTTTTTTAAATTAAAGAGTTAGAATACTTTGAAGAAAATTTGATAACTAAAAATCGATTTGTTGATCGTATATGGAGTTGGAAAATCAGATTGGTAAATAAAATTTAATTTAAGATAATAAAGTTGATAAATTGATTTGGAATCAATTGAAAATGATTATAGGTATAAGTGACTGTTTTATTAATTGAATAGTATCGAATTTGCATAGGAAATTGTCGTTTGCCGTAAATGATGGGAAATATTTTTTTGTGAATCAGTAGAAGTGAATAAATTGATTTAGAATCCATTAGAAATGGATGTAAACATATATTCTTTGTAATATGATTGAAATGTTATAATTTGGTTGTAAATCATTCGAAATGATATGTAAATCGGTTGAAATAAATACTGAATGTGGGATCTCACAGTTAGTGACAACATACATGAATTACATATTGATTTATATGGGTATTAAGCTTAAAATAGTCAAATGAATGAAATTTATTAAAATTTCATGTTTATGTGACTTACGTGTTTAAATTGAGTAATTACAGGTATCATAATATGATATGGTTCGATTTTGGTTGCAAAAATTACACATAAATTAAGCGAACTTGCGTAATAATGCTAACGAAAGGTACACCAATGCAAATAATACAAATAGGATATGAATATGAATATATATATATATATATATATATATTGGGTATTCTGACCATAATAGCCGATGTATGTATACTTTTTTTGCCTCTTTTGGTTGCCAAAGTCCCTCCGTGCTGAGGAGGCTCTGCCAAAATTTACAGTGTTAGAATTATTATTTTTGAATTTTTTTGTCAACTTGAATGACTTTTTATAATTGAGTGCAACTTAAAGGATTTTGAATTAGAAATTAAAACCGATTGTTGCATGACAACTAAAAGAGTTGTATTGGGCATGAGATGTAGAAATATGAGTGTCGAGTGGACATAAGTGGGTTTTTGAAAACTTAATGGGTTTGAAGCATTTTTCTTACATTGGTAATTTTTGGGACGAAACTCTTATAAGGAAGAAAGAATGTAATGACCCATATTTTTAGCTAGTTAAATTTGAATGTTTAAATTATTTTAAACGTTTAATAGAAACATAAATGGAATTCTATATGAAGTTTTTGATTAATTAAGGGGAATACGATTTTAGTTTACAGCGATTTATTGTAAAAGCATAAACGATAAATAATTGAAATCTAAATTGAATATGAATCTAGAGAATTTCTAAGAATATAAATGCTATTACAATTTGAATTGAGTTATTGAATTTTCAAAACTGAAGTTACAAGTGATTTAATTAGTTTTTGAAATCGACGATTTAGTCGATGTGATAAAATAGCGATTTGAGGCACGGTCTCAGAATTTGATGAAACCAGTTCCATTTGGATCCATAATATTGTATTATTATGGGATTTCAAAGTTTTTAGCACTTGTATTTACCATTTGATCGTGTGACCGATAAACGCCTAGAATTATTTAATTTAAATCATCAATTTAAATTAATACCTCCTCCATACGATCAAATCAGACTTCGGAACTTGTTCAATGCATTCAAAATAGTGGTTAAACCGTAGAAACATCAGTTATTGCACCCCGGTTGATGTTATTTACCATGAGATATTTTGAATATAAAATTAAATAAAAACCACACCTAAATCTACATCAGTCGCTTTATGTCGTGTCTCAGCCACCTAACCAATCTTTTCGCAGGCATTGCCTACGTACAAAGCCGACTTTCATCATTTCAAAATACGACTTAATCTTCATTTGTCTTCATTTTTCAATTGATTAGCTCGTATTCAAGCTCTAGGAACCACGCAACTTAGAGAAATATTCTTGTTCAAATGATGGCTTTGGGGTTTTGTTCGATGATGGTGTTCAAACTATTCTTAAATGGAAGAGGTGGTGTTTTCGATGATAGAGGGTGCTCACGTCAATGAAGTACCATAAAGGGAGCGAGCTCGATTTCATGGTTCCTATAGGTTCGTCAGAATGTATGTTGGTCAATTTGGAAAGGCGAAGTTTGCTATGTTGAAGGTGAACTAGGGTTAGGGGAACTCGAAATCTAGGCCAGATCTTGGTGTTAAGTCTGGAAGTTTGTCAGTCCTCGTGAGAAGGTGAAGAATGAGTGCATATGTCGTGTTTACAATTTATAATAACCGTATTCAAACTGTAGTTGCTCTAGAAGGAAAATTATTCTTAGTTCCATCACTGCCTAACTGAAATCCGTTGTTCGATACCGTATTCAAACTGTAGTTGCTCTGGAAGGAAAATTATTCACAGTTCCATCGTTGCCTAACTGAAATCTGTTGTTCAATAACTACAGTTTGCCTTGTTCAAGCTAATGATTATTATAATTGGAAATTGCAGCAAGGTATACTTTTGGATTTTGAAATTTAAAATTTATATGGAAATTGTTTTATATAATTAGTAACCGATTAAAGTAATTTATATAAAACTATATAGTTAGCTTGTGAAGAAATTAATTGTAAACTAACCATGAGTATGAAATTAAGGAAAGGTTAGATTTTTATTTTATCATTAAAAATCATTAATTTAAACAATGTGTATTTAATTTATACAAAGTTCAAAATCTTGAAAACAAGGCGGGTTGGCCCATGGCTATGAGTTATTCAACCTAGAAGTGGTTTAGAATTTGTTAGAGTTTACTCACACCAGTCTCATGACAGACCCGAAGGTATTTTGTTTTTGTTTTTCTAAAACTCTTAGATTCCCAAATTTTTATGGGCTGACAAGTAGTTTAAGTTAAGGATGCAACTGGAGGAGCTTGGAGCAGGAGGCTTTATATTAGCTGTTATTTATTTCCACTGTACCAGATATATGTTGTATTTGATAATGGTATGTTTATTGCAATTATAAATTATTGTTTAAGGATATGTTAAGATATATTATATTTTACTCAGCTGCGATGTGAGATTTTGTGTTGTATTTTAGTTCTTCTTCTATCTTTTTTCATCTTTACCCCTAACGATTCGGTATTTCCGACACTTGAATATGCGACATGCTATACAGTGATCATATTAATGTCAATTTTCAAGGGTCGAAAATCCCGTTCGTTACAAGAAAATTAACTCTTTTAATTATAATCAGATCAAGCATTACAAAAATAAGCATCAAAAAGAAGTAAAGGAAGTTTAGGGAAGGCATTTTCTTTGGAGCCATCATTTTTTGTACGAACTACCACTAAAAAGGGAAATCTCTAATATTCTTGGGATTTTGATTTTTCATATTTCTTCGATTTTTTTCGATTGGCTTCAATTCCTCGTGCGTTGAAAATAAAACCAAAGAATTCGCTCAATGCAATGCCAAAAGGGAATATCAATGGGATTGAGTTCCATGTTGTAACTGTAGAGAACACATAACATCTCAACGAGGCCATTAATGTTGTCACTCGACAGCTTCTACTTTACGCGCATATCATTCGTGTAAACCTTCATGGATCTCCCGATCTGGTCTTTGAATACTCGATTGAGATGTCATTAGTAGGTAGCCCCCGCATTATTTAGTCTGAAGGGCACGACAAAACAACAATACATCCCTAAGTCGGTGATACAACTTGTATGTTCTTGGTCAGGAATGTGCATCAGGAATGGGTTATTGCCTGAATATGTGTCCATGAATGATAGGAGCTGATGGTAGCGATTGAACCAACGAGCTTGTCAATATTTGGAAGTTGAAATTTTCCTTTGGGCATGATCTATTTAAGTTCGAATAATCAATGCATATTTTCCATTTACCATTTGATTACATTATAAGGACAAGATTGGAGATCCATTCAGGATAAAGGGCATCGAGGATAAAGCCATTGTCAAGTAGCCTATCCACCTCGTCTTTGAGTGTCCCAATCTCTATAACACTAGGATTCAATGTTTCTATTTGACTGGAAGGAATCTTAGACCCATATCAAAAGCTTGGCTTGCAATTCTTGGCACAATACCACACATATCAGAATGAGTCCAAACAAAAACATCAAGGTTGGCCCGTAACAAGTTGGAAAGTTCCTTCCTCATAACTAAATTGGATTGTGATCTAATCTTCAAGACCCGAATCGGATCGTCGGGACATGTTGGAATGTAAATGGTTGGATCAGTTGGTGTTACACTTTCATATTCTTGTTCTTCGTCTTTCCTTAGGTCAAGTTCTTAGTAAGGACGACTTGTTATCTTGCCAAACCTTGGATGCTTGTTGGTAAACGTTTAGATTCCTAATGCAGAGTTATGTCTCTATATTGTTCCCTTTACAGTGATAGGTGAAGTCTTCCCATCTCATCCAGTAATAGTCTCTCCTTGTGATTTGATCCCCGTGGAGAACTCTGACTCCATTTTCAGTAGGCAATTTCAGAAGTACGAAATAAAGTGCAATGCAAACTCAAAAATATGACAAGGCAAGACATCCTAAGAAGGCGCTATAGGGAGCTATATGTCGATCACGATGAAGGAGAGAATGACTCGGCTGTAATCTCCTTTGTTCAGTTGCACAGTTAGGTCAATAATCACAACCACCTCATCAGCAGTGCCAACTAAACAATGGATCGTGGACTTACATGGCTTTAATTCATTAGCCTCTAGCTTTATCTAGTCGTAGACTTTCTTGAAGAGAATATTATCTTAACTCCCCAAGTCAATGAGAATTTTCCACACAAAGGCGGACCCGTGTAGGTCGAGATAATGAAGGGGTCTGTGGTTGGAGCAACAACTCCTGCAAACTTCCTTTTGCAGAAGACAATGCCATCACTCATCATGTTTTGGAATTTAATTCGGGCACCCTCATTTATAGTGGAAACACTTCGTATTCTACGTGTTTTATGGAGTTAACTTACTTTTCCATATGTTTAAAGCTTTGGTTTGTGAGGTGAAGCCCATCGCAGATGGTGTTGATAACGAGAACTCGCCGAGGAGGCATCGAATTAGATAGGCCTAGCACCATCCAAGGTTGTGCAGTTGCTAAACGACCCGGTGCTCCATCTTGAGGAACTTGATTCCGAATATATTGCTTAAAATGCATTTTTGCGTATGAGCTTTTTAATGGCAACATAGAAAACATCAATCATTAGTGTTATGATCGTACGCCTCATGTAATCTACAGTACTTGCTCGACTGTTTCTCCCTCTTTATTTATTCCCATGGATTCGGATTCTTGCATTGAATAGTACTGCAAGTCTCCAAATATACTGTCTCCAACTAAGAGTTTGGTGGAGTGTATACAATGTAAGACGAAATTCAATTTCTTTTCTTAAATTTCAACATTTTGTTGTGGCGTAAAGAATTATTATCACCACCTTGTTTTGGTATGTTTGGGGAATTCATGCTATCCTTCCTAGAGTCTTTAACTTAGTTTAACATTTACATTGCTTTCATAATGTACCGTTATAGGTTATGAGAATGATCCCGCAAGGCTCGATTCCTACGTGCTTCTTCCTGGCATAGGAACTGGCCACTTTTACAAAGTATTTGGACATTTTTAGTCAAGACAATATCTAAATTCAGTATTTGAATGCATACTCTTCGCAAGATCAAGAGAATAACATTTAGTTGTGGATCATCGACCTCCGCAAAGGCATTGTTAAATCTTTCCAAAAAGCTTTTCAATGATTCTCCACTCCCTAAAATATGTTAGAGATATTCAGGATGTCCTTAGGCCTGCTAGTGTGCATCCTGAATTACTTCAGCAGTTCTTTGGGGAGCTAGTCGAAATATGATATAGTTCTTGGCAAAATTCGAGAGAACCCTAATAAGGCCATACCTTAAGGAATAAGAGGAAGCATTTGCAATTCACTGCATCAGTGGTGGAGATGAATCAATTTTCTGCTCATAGCTATTAAGGGATTCCCGCGGATCAATTTTTTCTGAGTAAGTAGCAAGTTGTGGCATTTGAATCATTGAGCCACTCAGCATTCAAAATAGCATCGGTGAAAAGATTACGTCTTGTATAGGCATCCCAGTTGTCAGTAACATAAACTTACATCTCTTGCATGATCCTAGGAATCATGTAAGGTCGGGAGTCTACATCTTGATGGGATTTTGATGTGCTTGATCTAACTTCGGGGTATAGTGCATGAGGCGCCTCCTTGGAGGGATGTCATCTTTATCATCGAGTTGGAAAACGTTCGCTTTCTTATTCCAAGAAGACTGGGTACGTGTCAACAATAAGAATTCCATAAACCAAGTTTTGGAATCTGGTGGCATAAGGTTGCTAGTTAAAAGTCCGACTCTTTCTCCATGTTTGGGATCTGTACCGAGCAGGGAACGATTTTGCGATGATTCGCTCCTTCATTGGCAATGGATCTTGTGCCACCATGTGATGCCCTTCTTCTTTGGCTTCACTTTCTCTGGCGTGTATCGAATAAAGAAATTTTGGAGACATGGTTGTCAAGAGCTTGAACACTCCTATTTACGTCACGACCGATATCCCATCGGGTGGATTGTTATAGTTATTGCATCAGTTCAAGGTCCTACTTGATTTGTTGGTTGAGCTCACTCTAGGTGCCCTCTAGTTTCTTCATCATACAAAACATCTATGTGTGAGTAATTAGAGCATAAGGGTTAGATAAATTGGCTGTATCGGTTTGATAAGGCTAGGATCAACATTTTAAGAGGGTTATCGTTGGAACGATGCCACTTGATATTCGACATGAGAAGGTCTAGCGTCTTGAGATCTAATTTTTTCACCATTGTTTCAAGCTTCATATGTAGATCACGTGTAGATCTTAGGAAATTTGGAAACTTGAATGGTAGGAAGGTAGGGGAAAAATAAATTTATTTCTTTTTGAGTGAAAGCACCAGAATGTTTACACCAAAAAGTAGTACAACACCTAATGAGTTCAACAAAATTTAAACTAAAACAAATGAAAAAGAGGAATAGGAATATAGTAAAAAGAGACAACGAATTATAGTGGTTCTATATTGATTCGCTACATCCACTTTAAATGTTTGATCACTTTATTGTTGAATTCACAAAGTATAGTTCCTCGGATCAGTATGACTTTAAAACAAGATAGTTTAAAGTAATTAAATTAACAAAAGAACTATTTTCCATTAAAATGATTGGTATATATAGTTGCTGGTCGAGCTGGAAAATCGAAGGACCATTAATGAAGGAGTTTTGCAGGGTTTAAGACCAAATCCAATAATGACCGAATCAGCCCCACTCCCTATAGGGATCGGTACAACTTTGCTTTAAGTGGGAAATGCGGCCCATGAATCCTCGTGTGGGTCCCCTTTTTGCATTGAATTGCTCCATGTAATTTGGTATTGTCTTGATTTCAAGCTTTTAAGTTATGGTCCGTTGTTGGTTGACGTATTGATTTTTGTCGTACAAGAGTTGTTCTAATCCCTATGTGTAGATCATATTGGTCCCTTCATGGCATAAAGCTATTTTGGAGAGCTGACGTGATCATAGTCATATGGTGCTATCCAGAATTGATCTTTAGGACTTTGAGCGATGTTTATAAGTTGTTAGCCTTGTAATCATTGAGTCATGCGAATTTGAACATCTCCTGATGGCCAGGTTAAAAGGTGGGTAATATGTAGCTTGGTGGTTTGATGAAAAATTAAGCTTAGGGTTTGCTAAAAAAGGTGAAGGGGAAGATCTAGGCAAATGATTAACGATGAATATGGACGATAATGTCAAGTGTCTCATGCAGTGGACTATGGCATAAGATGATAAAAAATGTCCACAAAATTGGTTTGATCAGTTAAAAGAGATGGATGGATCGGGTCCATCGAAAATAGAAGCGTAGAAATATAACTAATCCATGGATTGAATTGAATATACAAAGGGAAAATTTCTCAAAAAAATCCAAGTATATGCATCTACATCGGTCCGTTCCCTATGGATCAGTATCAGTTAAAAAATAAGAATGATTTTGCCCACCGAAATTTGTACACCCCACAACACAAGCCGAGGATGCATTTGGTTAGCTTCGAGTCCAAAAGGAAATGTTTATGACTGATCGAGCATCTCAACGCAAGAATTAAAATGATCACTAGATAGTCAATGACAAATATTCATAAATACTAGTCGTTGTGTTCAAATCTCTAATGTTGCAAAGCGTAAGGATGGATTGTTCTAGAGCACATCCCGATTTCAACAAAAATGCACTTTGAAGGGCAATTATTATTTGATTTTTAATACAAAAAAAAAAGATCTATAAGAATATGAGGTCAACACAATCTCTTATTAAACTCAAACTCATCAAACCTGCTCAAGGGAAGAATGGAAAGGAGTGTAGAAAGTTAAAATACAAAACCCATTAATTACATGGATTATCACTGATCCGTGCTATGATGACCCTCCATACACAACTAGTTCTCAGAACTAAAAATTCGCCCTGTACAACAACCAAATTGATGTAAAGCAATCGTCAAGATAAAGAAATAGTAGAAAAGAAAAGAGAAAGAAAATACAAAAATAGAAGAGAAGAGAACATAAACACAATAACATAATCTATCGTATATTCATAACGCATCCAATAACATGTAATAGTAACAATCATGGCTATAAATTAGGAGAGACAGTAATAACAATGTAAACCGCATTATCATAGTATACATGATCATGCAGTTATACACAGTAATAAAGTTTATACAAGGAATAAATAAACTCAACTGATAAACTGTCTCTAGAAGAATACATAACAATATCAAGGCTCCACAGTGCTATACAGTGGAATAAACAAGGGTAATACAAATATAAGTATGTAAAACGTCTCCTCCTGCGAATCCACTTGTGCAAATCTAAATAATATTTGTACTTATCCTTGGGTCTGCTCATCAGCATAATCAATGAGCACCCAAGGTAATAACAGGGAAACAAAACTTTGGTCAGAAAAAATTTAGGTTTAAGCGATAAAAAAAATCTCAAAGTACTATAAAACTCGTAATAGTATATATGATATGGAGGGCATAGAGAATCATACTAGTACTACCTCTGCATCCGTAGAGTTAGCACATAACAATCGATATATGCTACACAATGATAAATATAGAGTAGAGAAGGTGTGAGAGATGTCTAAGTACTTAATAGTGATAAACGAGTTAACAAACATAGAATTTATCAACCATTCTCACATCACTCACTCCATGTGTAAACCATATGGTACTCAGTACCTTGACCACCCAGTCCACAGAGGCACCAACAGGTTCTATATCGACGAACTTCTCTATACTATCACTATTAGACCAAAAAGTGGTTCTAACACCCAAATTGACTAAAATTAAAATAAAATGAGATCGAAAATAAAAAGAGACATAGGATTTAAAGTGGTTCGGCGATGAAAAGCCTACGTCCACTTTATAATCACTTTGCTTGATGATGTAGATGAAAATACAATGGGATATTCACTCAATTTCACTCACTTTTCATATACACTCACTCAATTATCTCAAAATTCACTTTGAATGATGATTTTGAATTGTTTGAAGTGTTGGAATTCGGTTCTCAAAGATGTTTGAATTCTCAGAGTGCCAAAAGATCCTTTCAAATGACCCTTGGGGGTCTATTTATAGACGGAAACTTCTCCAGAATTCGGTTCAGATTGGGTGCACGTGTCCTCCATTCCATGACTTTCGGGATCGGATGAGTTCTGGTGTTGCCAGCACATCAGGTGTGTGGCCATCGTGGGTAGAAAGTGGGTGTAACTGCCCCGAATATTCAGGAGATCATGGTGCAGAGTAGCAGGGTGAACTGGGTTCGGATCGGATAGGGTAACAGAATGGGCTTCGGATCAGATAGGCTAACAACATGGGGTTCGGATCGATCATCCCATCCGATCCGATCCGGCTTGAATATTGCCTTCCTCACTTTGTCTTGCTTTGCTTTTTATTTCCCCCGATCCGATCCAGTTTGATCTTTCAGCTTTGTGATGCTTCTGTTCTTACCTCTGTAACTCCGATCTGAACCGGGTGTGTAACAGAGTGTCTTATGTTTACTTGATCTTCTGACTTCTTGACTTTGTATAGCCTAGTTTACAAAGTAGGCTAACATTTTCCCCCCTCAAAGGATGCTCCTGTTGAAGATGAAGCGTGCTTTGATGTTATCTGTACATCAATCTTCCATTTTGAATCATTGAGAAGTCGCTCCCATTTGTTTGCCAAAGACGTGTTATTTCATAAAGTCGTGTCTTTTATCGCCTCTATATACGCTGCATAGCGTGTGGATCCCTTTTATCTTCAAACAATTTGGAGAATTCTTGTTAACATCTATTTATTCTTCCAGGTGATCTTTTTCTTCATTTTTCCTTGAATTTAATTTGCACACCAGGTCGTTGTGCTCAATTCATTCGGTTCGGACCCGATCCGAAGGGACTTCCTCCTTGTATTGCTCGATCATCGAATTAACAGGTCAGGCTTAGGTTCGTGGGCCTATTTCCTGGTTCGAACAGGGCGAAAAAGACGGGGAAGACGAGTAGTCACTACTCATACATATGTTAACCCGCTATCCACTCCTTTCCCCTTCCTCCCTTTATTTCATTTATCTCGCTCCGCAGTTCTCTCGTCGAAACCCTAGCTCTCTGAAAGCTCGAAAACTCTAAAATTCTCTCGTCGATTTTCAATTTAAGCATCTTGGTAGGTTTAAAACTTCGATTAACTTCATAATGATTAGTTTCAATCGAAATTTGCAATCGATTTGAATTATTTGGGTGTGGTTATTGCTTGACTCCGACGCCGCGACTTCCTCCTCCCTCGCCGTCGTCGTTGATGGCTTCGCCATCACCTCGAAGCGCTGAGAGATGGAAGATGGGATCTGTTCGGTTCCAACTATGGTCTTGGAGATGGGATTGAGTTCGGTTGTGACTGAGGAGGAAGGGGAAGACCAAGGGCATAGGGAGTCGGTTCGGGCGTGGAGATATGGAAGTCAGAGGAGAAGAAAAGGAAGAAAAGGCTCAGAAAGCCAAATCGGGTTGGGGCAAAAGTCAAAGAGGGAGATAGAGTTTAACTAACTGGATCGGGTCAGATAGTAATCTCGCAATCAGATCGGAGGATAGTACTCTCGCAATCGGATCGGATCGGAAAGTGAAATAAGGGAGGAGAGGGGCACGGTCACTTAATTCGATCCGGACCGTTCGAGGGGCCTACTTCCAAACCGATCTGACTTTGATCCCTGAGCTTCAATGTTTGTTTGATTCCAAGGCAAGGCTGTGCCCTCGATCCGATCCCAATGAATGCATTCGAACCGAATCGAAGAGAAGTCCAACTTAATGCATAAGAACTTGTTTAACTGGCCAAATCGATTCTTGGCATAATTTTCTACTTAATGGACAGTTAGGATAGTGCCTCACGAACATAAACGAACATCAAGAACTGTTCTTAACATCATTACTTTGCCTATATTTTGTATTACACTTTCAAGTGTTAAAATTACATCTTCTGCACACACCGTACACACTTTAGTTCACACATGTGCACAGGGGGACACGGGCTAATTTACTCTAACTTCTGCTATTACTTCTTTAATAGTTTAGTATTCATGGCCAAAAGACATTCTTCTAGACTGGCAGAAAAGAAAGAGGTCCCAGGGACATCCGAAAAAATTACTCTTGATGACATATCTTCTTCCTCAGACCCTGAATGGGGAGATGACGGATCAGATTATGAAGTGGGGGGTGCATAGGAGCGGAACATCTTCTGACAGTGAAGTTTCTCTGGGTTATGAAGAGGAAGGAGGGGTTGGAGATACCCGAGCTCCTGACGAATTTGAATCTGTCGTCATATTAGAATCACCTCAAGATTCTGTTGAATCGACAATTGACTATGACAGGCTCCTTCGAATATGTTTGAAGTATGGGATACATAAAAAAGATACTCTGGTGCCGTCTAAAACCGACCATCCTCATAATCCTCCGGAGGGATTTATGGCTATCACCCGATTAATGTGCATGGTTGGGGCTATCCCTCCATTTTCTCTTTTCGTCGTCGATTTTCTAAGACAAATGCGGATTATCCCCATGCAGTTGCATCCCAACTCCTATGCTTACCTGCATACCTTATATGTAGCATACCGCGAAATCTTAGGCATAGAGCTCACTTTTGATGACGTTCATTTCTTCTATAACTTCAAGCACTAGACTCGAGAAACTCCTTCTTTCTCTTACTTCGAGTCCGTCCCAAAAAGAATGATAATTTCAGCGCCCTTCAGTAGCAAGGCCGGCGACTCCAAGCTGGAATGGTTTTGTATAAGGCAACAACCGGGGTGTGCTAGGAGATGGACAAAATCGAGTAAGGCACTGGTTTTCTAAACCTCGACTCTGAATGTCCACGCCGCCACACTAACCCGTTTTCTTTTTGTTTGCAGTTGACAATCCAAAACAGATATCGGGCCAAGTGTTCTTTGATCGTATGCTCCGACTCCTAAATGGTGATCAAAAGTTTTTAACTATCGATGAAGTCCTCAAGGATGAATATCTCCATCACCACAGGCTGATATCCATTACCTGTAGTATAGGTCATGGGCCAGGTCCATATGTGTATATCCCTCCGGTGAATGTAATTCCAGAAATGGGCGAGCGCACGAAAGGTCCCACTGCGCCACTTCGAACTTCACCTTCTCCAAGTTCGACTCAAGATGATGAGTTGGCTAATTTACCTGAGAAGCACCGAGAGGGTTACATCACTCCTGCGGATGTGGTTTCTCCTGAGAAATCACCATCTCCCAAAGTTCAACCAACAGACACTTCCCAAAGAGATGCCCCTACTGTTGATGATCCTACATTTCAGGGCTTGGGAGATCTCCCTCTTCCTGATACTATTTACACTTCCGAGGATTTTGGCACAAATCCTTTAGTTTTTACTTCTTCGGAGGAAACCACTCCTGTTAAGGCCAAAGAGCCCTCTCGTACTGGCTCAGCTCCAGACTCTGGTTTGTTGGAGGGGGGACACCACATAGGATGCACTTAACACAATTGCACTCCAATTCACAGCACTTAAGTATCATGAGAATACTGATTTTGAATTCCACTTACATTACTGTGCAGGTACAATGTCTCGTGCTTACTATGACATCAAGAAGCTACGTCGCAGCATGACCAGACCCCCTCACGATGTTGAGTATGATCTCGCGAAGATCGCGGTAGGGAGGACAGAAGGACCTATGATTCTTATCATTCGCGGTCCTCGCTCTCTCGCTCTCCCGTCCGGTCAGATCCAGAGCGATATAAGGGCTACCAAGGTCGTCCAGAAGATGACAGGCCGCAATCAAAAGACTCAACTACTTCTCAAGAAAAGCGCAATAGGGAGAGGATCCCGCCAAAAGATACCGAATCACGAAGCAAGCGCAAGGTTCCCGCTAAACGGCCTAGAAGGGATGAAGAGGCCATTGAGCCCTCCGCACATAGGGATACCGAGCTGACATTCCTTGCACCTCCACCGCTGGACGCTGAAACTGCAATTAAGCGGGCGTATCTGGAGGAGCAATTTCCTGATCACTACTTTGAAAACTTGGCTTTTTTACCTGCTCTTGAGCCTATTTCTTCGAGGTAGGCAGATGAGGCTAAAGAAAAAATAAATGCGGTCGAGAAACAATATTTAGAGATGTTCAAGTATTCGCGCAATCTTTCCAGAATCATCCGAAATTTAATCACGAATACTAACTCGATGCAGAAGACCGCAGAAGATGATGCAAGGGCCTTAAAAAATTTAGGAAAAGACCTCGAGGATACACAGGCTCAACTTGCTGTTGCTCAACGGGACGCTGCCAGCTTCAAGCAACAATTTGAAGATTTACAAAAATGCTATCATGACTTGCTCGAGTCTCATACTCAAGAGCGCTCGAAGCTGAAAAAGCAAGCGGAGGATGCTAGGTCAGAGGCTGCCAGAATGCAACTCGCTTATGCTGACCTTGAGCGAGAAAAGGCCGAGTTGGTGAAGAAGAACGCCGAATTGAAAAAGAAAAATGCCGACTTGGCTTCCAAGTCGATGGAGGCCGAAAACAGGGCTGCCCTGGCGGAGGGTAATGTCGAAAGCGTTATTAAATCGGCCGAAGAATCTTGCAAACAGCTAGCGGAGGCCCAGGAGGAGGTGCAGGGCTTTGGTGAATTACTGATTGAATTTTTTGCACATATAATCCGCTACCGGAACATCTCTTGGATCGATGATTACCCGACTACCTTGGTTCATGTATGGAGCCAAATTGTTGAATGGGAGAAAAAAGAACTCAAGGTAGATTCCATCGACGAGGACAAACTTATAGAAAAGTATTTAAGAGATGACGAGTCTAGCCGAGGGGCGTCGCCTAATTGCTGCCGCCCATGATGAGGAAAAGTGGAAGGCTAAACAAAAGAACATCCTGGAGGTGGGTTCTTCTTCCACTGCCGCTACAACTCCTGAAGTAGAGGGATATGACCCCGAAAACCCGACGATCCCTTAGACATCTCTTTTATCTCCTATTCCTGAATCGACTTCAG
Organism: Allium sativum; assembly: GCA_030737875.1. Taxonomy (NCBI): domain Eukaryota; kingdom Viridiplantae; phylum Streptophyta; class Magnoliopsida; order Asparagales; family Amaryllidaceae; genus Allium; species Allium sativum. The sequence continues at coordinate 667,182,226 of CM060909.1, read as the reverse complement.
AGGCGGTAGCTATTCCAGCTGAAAAGTCATCGGAAGGTATTTCTACCTTTTCACCCCAATTCGTCAAAGCTGTCTCCACTTTCCATCGCATAGTCAGACAATCAATGAAGGACCCTCTATTATCTCCGAGTTGATAACTGTTACTTCTCATTCTACAGGTGCTGAACCGGCCGAGAAGGCAGACGTGCCCCAAGGAACCATTGCCGAAACAAAGTCAGCGGAGAAGGATGAAGGAGACAAGGGTAAGGCTGACGCTCCTCATGATGGTGAGATGATAGACACCTTAAAAGATGATGGTGGTGATGAGGGACATGAGGAGGACCATGAGGTGGCTATAGTTGGGGAATCAAAAAGCGCCGATGACATTACTTTAGCTGCACTGAAAGCCGAACAAGACAAACGCATGCAGCTTAAAGTTGAAGACCTAGACCCTGAAAGCCTTAAGCCTCTCACGGTAGTGGATGCTGGATCAAGGTTAGTTGTTAAGCTTTCGACTAGATCTATTATAGAATAACTTGCTAAAAAGTCTTCTCTTGATTCCACCGTTCCACCATCCGGGAAAAAGTCGACCGATTCCAGCACTTCAGCCTCAGGGAAGAAAAAACCAAGGCGCATCTTAACTGATGCTGAAAAGAGGCGAAGGATGCTCAGAAGGCCGCTAAGAAGTCCAAGTCCACTTCAAAGTCTAAGTGATGAAGTGCTTTGCTTTATTTTAGCATTTAACTGGTCCATAATTGTTGCTGCGAGTGCGGCCCTCGCACCTTCTTTTTGCCTGTTTTCCTGTACAAATTCATTCATTTGTAAATAAAAATAATTCATTTCCTGCAATGTCTGTTAGTTGTCAGTTCAGTACTTGTGTAAAAATGCAAATGCATGTCCTACTACAGTTGTGTAATGGAGTCATAGTGGGGGGAAATATGTGTGTACATATATACCCCCGGTCAGTCTTGAAAAACTATTCAAGATTAAGTCAAAAAGTCCGAATATCCTTGATTCTTTGATGGGGGTCACAGTCCTTTTGTCATTGATGCTTGTTCTTTTCTGGCATCTTTTATACTCTCCTGTCTTATATTCAAGTTAGAGTTCTTGCTGAGGCGGTCTCTCATCTGGGTGCACCTTCACGCCTCAGAGGACGTCGTCTTCCCGTCCTTTATACTCTCTCACTCTCTTAATTCTTGAGAGTTAGAGTTAAGAATGATGTCTTCCCATTCTTTTATGTCTTATTGCACAAACAGTCATTGTGTTTGTTCCTGCATATAAGCCATCTTCAACTTTTCAGATTTTAAATTAACATCTCATATTCCACAATCACAATAGAATAGTAGCTGAAGGTATAAACAATGCAGGAAAGTAAATGGCACACGATATTTTTATAGTGGTTCGGCTAAGTCGTAGCCTACATCCACTTTATAGTTCTTTGTTCGTATCAACAGACTTTTCTAAGGCAAGTCGTGCCTTTTTACAGAGTTCATAAGGAAAACAACAGAAAATACAACATCCCTAATTCAAATATCGCATCAAGTGTTGGGCATTCCAAGCCCTAGGCACTTCTTCGCCATTTACGGTTGTTAACTTGAAGGCTCCTGTCTCAAGTTTCCGTTGGATGACGATGGTTCCTTCCCACTTTGGACCGAGGTGAGGAAGGGATGGAAAAACTCGCTTTAGCACCAAATCTCCTGGTTCAAAGGTCCTAAAACGAACTTTTTTGTCATAATAGCGTGCCATCTGACGTCGATGTCTCGACACACGCAAGTCTGCCTCGTCCCTTTTCTCTTCGATTTCATCAAGAGACTCGAGGAGGAGTGCCCGATTCGTCATCGGGTCATAATATGTCACCCTGTGAGAGGGAACTTCAAGCTCTACCGGGATTACTGTTTATGGGCCAAATGAGAGAGAGAAAGGAGTATGATCGGTAGCTATCTTAAACGTTGTCCGATATGCCCACAAAGCCAAGGGCAATTCATCCACCCATTTTGCTTTTGCACGTTCTAATCTCTTCTTGAGGATGGACTTTATGACTTTGTTTATTGCTTCTACTTGACCGTTCGATTGTGGATGGGCGACTGCAGTGTACCGCTTGTCGATCTTGTATTTCTGGCAGAAATTTCTGAATTCGGCACCATCGAACAGGGTTCCGTTATCAGTTATAATGGTCCTTGGAATCCCAAATCGGCATTAGATATTTCTAACCACTAAACTTATCACCTTTCTCGCTGTGATTTTGGTTAAGGGCTCAGCTTCCACCCACTTCGTAAAATAGTCCACGGCGACTATTGCATATTTCGTTCCTCCTTTGGCAATCGGTAGAACTCTGATGATGTCAATTCCCCACATGGCAAATGGCCACGGACTCACCATCGACTTAAGCTGAGTCGGTGATGCTCTGGGATCTTCGAGAACCTCTGGCATTTGTAGCAGCGTCGTGAATAATCAGCTGCATCTTCATTAATTGTGGGCCAGAAATATCCATATCGCAATACCTTTTTTGCTAAGGTCTGACCTCCCGTATGATCTCCACACTCACCTTCGTGTACTTATCTTAGTACGCGCTTGATGTCATCGTGTGATATACATCGTAATAAGGGCATAGAAAATCCTTGCCGATAGAGGGTATCATCTTGAAGGATGTATCTAGTGGCTTTGCGAACTATGGCCCGCCTCTCACTTTTCTTTGACGGGAGTATCCCATTTCTAAGGAAATTCTTGATTGGGTTCATCCACGACTCCCTCTCCGGTTCTACTTCGAAAGCTAATTCGATTTCCATTGACTCAAAGCTAGGCGATTCCAACGTCTCAATTGGAACCATTTCGGTTTCCTCCGAAATGTCAGAACTAGCCAGCTTCGCTAGCCGATCTGCCTTCTGGTTTTCAGCTCTTGGGATATGCGTTATGTTATATCGTTCCAAATTGTGCAACAGCTCCTCCACTTTCCCGAGATAAGAAATAAGTCAAGGTCCCCGAGCCACAAACTCCTTTCGCACTTGGCAAACGACTATTTTGGAGTTGCAGAATATATCCAATGCCTTTATTCCGAATTCCTTAGCAAGTTTCAGCCCGGTAATCAGGGCTTCATATTCAGAGTCATTATTGGTCGCTGAAAATTCTAGTCGTAGAGCATAATACAATGATCGTCCTTCAGGAGTAACTAAGACGACCCCCGCTTCGGACCTTCGGTCGTTTTTGGCTCCGTCTGTGTATAACTTCCATGGATCTAATTTTAATTCCTCCTCTGACTTGACCACCTTGTCGTTGATTATCTCCTCCTCCGGAATTGTGAATTCTACTATAAAGTCAGCCAAAGCTTGCCCCTTGATCGATCTCCGCGGTTGAAATTTTAAATCAAGCTAACTTAATTCAATATTCCACTTGATCAACTGCCCCGATGCTTCGGGTCTTTGCAACACCTGTCTCAGAGGCTGATCAGTGTATATGGTTATTGGGTGAGCTTGAAAATTGTGGCGATGTTTTCGGGAAGCGATTAGAAGGCTGTAAGCAAGCTTCTCAATCCTTGGGTATTTGCGTTCTGCAGTTGCCAATTTCTTACTTACGTAATATACCGGTCTCTGCACCTTGTCTTCTTCCCGGACCAAGGCGGTGCTAACGGCGTGAGCCGATACTGCTAGATAAACAAACAGCTCTTCATGGTCTACCGGCTTCGACAAAATCGGTGGTCTCTCTAGTAAGTCCAATAGATTTCGAAAGGCCTCAAAACAGTCCGGAGTCCATTCGAAATTTTTCTTTCCCCTTTTTATCAAGTCAAAAAACGGAACGCATTTGTCTGTTGCTTTGGAGATAAATCTACTCAACGCAGCCACTTTCCCCGCAAGACTTTGGACGTCTTTGATCCTCCTTGGTTCCTCAATGTTCCTTATCGCTGCTATTTGACTGGGATTGATATCAATCCCTCGAGAGCTCACGATGAAACCTATAAACTTTCCAGATGCTATCCCAAACGAGCACTTCATGGGATTTAACTTCAACCGATACTTTCGCAGAATACCGAACATCTCTGCCAAGTCTTGTGTATGGCTGGAGGACTGTTTCGATTTGACAAGCATATCGTCCACATAAACCACCATAGTCCTCCCTATTTGGTTATAAAACATCCTGTTCACCAAGCATCGGTAGGTAGCTCCAACATTTTTCAATCCGAACGGCATGACCACATAGCAATATAACCCCAAATTCGTAATGAAGCTCGTGTGCTCATGATCGGGCACATGCATGGGAATCTGGTTGTACCCGGAATATGCGTCCATGAAAGAAAGAAGTTCGTGTCCTTCCATCGAATCCACAAGCTGGTCTATTCTGGGGAGTGGGAAGCTATCTTTCGAGCAGCCTTTGTTCAAGTCTAAAAAATCAATGCATGTCCACCACTTTCCGTTTGACTTCTTTACCAACACAGGATTCGATATCCAGTCTGGATATGTCGAATCTCTAATAAATCTGTTCTCTTTCAGCTTCTCCACTTCTTCCTTTAGAGCTGTCGAACTTTCTGGGCCCAGCACACGTCTCTTTTTCTTTACAGGCGGGTGTTTTGGGTTTATACTCAGCGAATGACTCATGATGGATGGTGATATCCCACACATGTCGGCGTGGGTCCAGGCAAACACGTCCAGGTTTGCCTTCAGAAAGTCAGTCAAGTCTTTGGCTTGGTGCGGATCCAACTGAGATCTAATCTTCAAAACTTTTGCTGGATCAGCTTCATCAATGGGTATATCCACTGTCGTTTCGTTAGGAGTTGCCTTCCTATCCGCAGGTTCCTCATCTTCTCTGGGATTCAGGTCTTCGGGCATTCCCTTGGGCAACCCCTTCGGGGCTGATCCCTCTAATTGCTACGCCGAATCCTCCTTTGGAGGGGGTGAGGCACCTTTAGTCTTGATATTGAGTCCCTTCATCAGCATCTTTAATTCAGCAATATAGCAAGCTCATTCGGAGACTTGATCTCCTCTCATTACTCCTGTTCCGGCTTCAGTTGGGAACTTTAGCAATAAACACCATGGCGCGATACAAGCCCTGAACTCTGCAAGGGAAGGCCTTCCTAAAAATGCGTTATAGGGTGAATCTACGTCCAGCACTACGAACTGAAGCATACGTACTCTTCGACGATCCCCTTACCCCAATGTCACGGACAATTCTATATACCCCATTGGAGCTGTCGATGCCCCATTGAAGCCTCGGATCCAACCTTCGCAGGGCTTCAAATCTCCAGACTCAAGTTTCATCTGATCAAACGACTTCTTAAACAAAATGTTGACAGAGCTTCCATTTTCCACTAGCACATTATGAACCAGTGTCGGTCCAATGGTAGTGGTAATGACTAATGGATCTTCGGTAGGTGACTGGATTCCGGTATCGTCTCTGCTACGGAACACCATATCATCGAACATTGTCTTCTGCTGTTTCACAGGGGTGATATCTTCCAAATCATCGCACTCATCCACATCTATGTGCTTAACTACATTAACGTATTGGTCCATTGCTCTGAAACTGTGGATAGCTGGATGGAGTCCACCTACTATGGTGTTAATGACAATTCCTTTGCCTTTCTGTTGCGCTGTAGGCTTGGGAGCAGATTGATTCTGGTTTGGGGCCTGTTCTCCTTGCCCCCTGTCTCTTGGGGCAGCCTTATACTCATCCAATTTTACTTCACGCAACAGCTTCTCAACTACATCTCTCAAGTGTCGACATTCGTTAGTTGAATGCCCATGAGTTCCATGAAATAAACAAAATTTTCCGTTTGCGATTTCTTTCTCTGTTGAATCCCATGGCGGCGGTCTTTTGTATTGCAGAACATTATATGTGTCCAAATAAATCTTCTCCAAAGTGTCATTCAACGGTGAATAATTCTCAAAGGTCTGGAACCGGGGTCTTTTGTCAGAATTACTTCCTCGGTTCCTGTTTCTCCTGTTACCATTCGCATTACGGTTGCTGTTGCCCCCGTTTCCATTATTATTATTTCCATTCTTGTTTCCCACATTCACTTCGACTTTTCTAGAACTTTCTCCAGACTGCTTTACGAAAATATTACTCTGGACAGCTTCTTTTGAGGCCACTCCAGACTTCCTCTTTCTGTTTGCCCTTGCTTCCTCCCTTCTTAACTGAATATTGGCCTTCTCATAAAACAACTCTCTTGTGGGAGGCGGTTTCCCAGAAAGGTAATCTCCAAACTCTGAATCAGGATCAACTCCTTCCATTAAAGCCACCAAGATGGTAGGCTCATGCGGGTCACCGACTTCTGTTACTGCTAAATTTAAGCGGTCTAGATACGACTTCAAGGACTCACCCGACGCTTGCTTAGTTCTCGATAGTTCAATAACATTCTTAGACTTTCGGGCGTGAAGTCGGAATTGATTCATAAAACATTCACTTAATTCCTTAAAATTCGATATCGATCGAGGAGGAAGTCGAGTAAATCATAGTAATGCTACGTCTTCTAAGTAAATCGGGAAAGCCTTACACTTCACAGCATCAGGGGCAACGACAACATTCATAAGCCATGCGTATCACATCAAATGTTATCCCGGGTCGGTTCTCCCATTATACCTGTCCATCTGTGGTAGGTTAAAACGTAGGGGGAACTGAAAGTCAAGGATGTCATCAGTAAAGGGAGTATGGCTTCGCTCAATTCCATAATCTTCATTGGTGTAGTTTCGACTCTCAGACATGATCTGGCGTACCACAGCCCATACGTCAGCATTGGTTAAGGGCCGTTCAGGCTCCCTGGCTCTGATGTTCGGGTTTCCTCTGGGCTACTGATCAGGGGATGCCCTCCTTCTTCTAGCATCTTCTGCTCTGCTTTGCTCCCAACGTTCCCGGTCGATCTCGGGAGGAAGGGGCTGAAGCATTTGTCCCTGAGTAGGATTGGTGAGGCTAGGGTCTCTAGGCAAAACATGGGATCCTCGCATTGGTAATAGCATAGGCTCTCTCAAGCTCAGATCATTGGGTCCTAGTACGCGGGCAGCGTCCTCGTGGGATCCCAAAAATCCGAAAGTCATTTGCTCCAAATTCTGAGGTTGTTCGAGCGGCCTTCTTTCACGGGGCCGTTCTTCCTCAGAAGAAGAAGACCGATCCATTGCAGTACGATGAACTGGGGATGGAGTTCTTTGTTTGCAGAGTTCACCAATTTCCCTACTCATGATTCTCATATTCTCTTGCATCATAAGATTGGTGCGCTCGTGGATTTTCATAGCCTCCCTAGTGCTCTCAAGCATGTCAAGAAGGCGCGAAAAATCTCCTTGGGTGACCGGCGCAGATGGATTGATCTGGTCATTGGTCCTGGTGGCTGGATTGAGCTGATCTTCACCAAATTCGTTCCCTCAACTGGTTTGCACTTCCTTGCCTTTTCCCTTGGCCATGGTTCTTCAACAATCAACCAACAAGTATTCAAAAGCGTCGAAAATTGGGGGATTAACTTCTTTGAACTCAACGGTCCAAAAAGTAGAACGATAATCCAGAAAAACAGAGAATTCAAATTCTTCTCAGTGAAAGCACCAAAATGTTAGACCAAAAAGTGGTTCTAACACCCAAATTGACTAAAATTAAAATAAAATGAGATCGAAAATAAAAAAGAGACACAGGATTTATAGTGGTTCGGCATTGAAAAGCCTACGTCCACTTTATAATCACTTTGCTTGATGATGTAGATGAAAATACAATGGGATATTCACTCAATTTCACTCACTTTTCATATACATTCAATTAATTATCTCAAAATTCACTTTGAATGATGATTTTGAATTGTTTGAAGTGCTAGAATTCGATTCTCAAAGATGTTTGAATTCTCAGAGTGCCAAAAGATCCTTTCAAATGACCCTTGGGGGTCTATTTATAGATGGAAACTTCTCCAGAATTCGGTTCGGATCGGGTGCACGTGTCCTCCATTCCATGACTTTCGGGATCAGATGAGTTCTGGTGTTGCCAGCACATCAGGTGAGTGGCCATCGTGGGTAGAAAGTGGGTGTAACTGCCCTGAATATTTAGGAGAACATGTGCGGAGTAGCAGGGTGAACTGGGTTCGGATCGGATAGGGTAACAGAATGGGCTTCGGATCGGCTAACAACATGGGGTTCGGATCGGATCATCCCATCCGATCCTATCCGGCTTGAATCTTGCCTTCCTCACTTTGTCTCGCTTTGCTTTTGTAACACCCCGTGAATTCTATAACAGTGAAATTCACAAATTAAAGTATAATTAATTTCAAATCAAAGAATTAAGGGAAACAGGATATGCCATTGTGTTCGTCTCGGAAAAATACGCGAAATAGGGTCCGAGTTTTCGAAAATCGGAGTCTGTATGACCAAGATATGGCCTCCGGAAGTTTCAGAATTAGGTTTAAAAGTCGAACAGACGAAAGCAGCTCAGAAAAACAAATTTAAAATTCAAAATCGGGCCCAATTGGCCAGGGCAGGAAAATTCCCGCCTAAGGCACCCAGGTCGACTTGGCAGTCGACCTGGGCTAGCCAGGTCGACAGGGCAGTCGACCTGGGTGTCGACAGGGCTGTCGACCTGGCCCCAGAGCCAGGTCGAACCCAGCCCACACTGGCTGGCCTGTTCTGTATTTAGTCGATTTTCTGAGCCTTGCCTTGTCACTAGGGCTAGGTGTCAGCTCCTGATTGGTCTCTCTTTCGAATGAATGGCTATGATTAACCCAAGCTACATCGACGGTCTAATTCAACTTGCAAACATTATAAAAAGGACCTAAGACCTAGCCTAAATCATACTATCTCATTTTAGCCTCAGGTCGCCGCCATTAAACCTAGAGCTCTGAATTAAAAATACAAAGAATAAAATTATAGAAGATGGAGGACGATTCTTGAAGGATACAACTAGAAGCTACAACAACTACGACGCTTTAGACAACGAATTTGGTACTAATTTATTTGGGATTTTTATTTGGATCATTTGCTTCATATTGTAAGTTCTATGTTACTTTTTAGGAAAAAAACGCTAAAACAATATGGACATGCCATGAATTGAAACCGGATTTAGGAACTATTGTTAATCCATTGTTTATATTGTTTATCTTTGAATTATAATTTGGGGATATTGCTATGGCAACGTTGCAAGTTAAACTTGTCATGATTTTGATGTTGTTATGAATCACTTGGGCTTAATTGTTTGGCAAGTTGGACTAATACATGTCCATTGAATCACTATTGTTATTGAAATCTTTATGATTGATTAAACCATGCCTATGATGCTAATTAAACCATGGCTATGACTATTGATGGAATTATACCCGTGATGTTAATATACCCATCATGATTAATGAAAAATTGGGTATTGCTAGGTTATGATGAAAAGTTGGAATTATTATGTTTATAATGTTAGATATGTTAAAAACGCTAAATTGGAATCATTATGTCTATAATGTTAATTGAGAATCATTATGTTAAAAACGCTAAATTGGAATCATTATGTCTATAATGTTAGTTGAGAATCGTTATGTTAAAATGCTAAATTTGAACCATTATGTTTATAATGTTAGTTGAGAATCATTATGCTAAAAACGCTAAATTGGAATCATTATGTCTATAATGTTAGTTGAGAATCATTATGTTAAAAATGCTAAGTTGGAACCATTATGTTTATAATGTTAGATGAGAATCATTATGATAAATTGGAATCATTATGTCTATGAGAATTATTATGTTAAAAATGCTAAATTGGAACCCACTATGCCTATTAGGGTTACTATGCCTTTAGTGTTTCATGTTTATAATAAAATTATTATTATGCCCGCAATGATTATTATGCCTATGATGTAAAGTTGAAATCATCATGTTAAATTAAGCTGGAATCATTACTATGCCAAATTATCATCATGCTAGTATTGAAACTATGTGATATGTTATAACCTGTTTATTATGCAAGTGATGTTGGAATTGTCACATATGCCTATCACATGTTTATTGTTATTTCCCTTTATCTCTTGAATTGTTTACGCTTGTGAACGAAGTACATTTATATACGTTGGGGATACGATTGGGTAGAATAGGCAAAACTTGAATTAATTATAAGCACAAACTGTGAAATTTGACATAAGTAGAACATGAAATATGGCACGAAAACTTGACTTGAACCATGCCATAACTTGACCTTAAAACATGCCTTAGTTGGGAACGAAATTTACATATGAACATGCTATGGAAATATCGTAAAATCTGATAAGAACATGGGCATGACTTTAGAAAACAAGAAAGTGGCCAACTCGAGGTTGGGTTGAGTTTGTAGTGTAAATCTGCCCGGAACCGCCCGGCAAATCCAGTTGCTACAAACAATAGGATCCAATGTGGGTAGTTGGTCACATCGCACTTGAAACCCGAGGTTGGGTTGAGTTCGTAGCGTAAACCTGCCCGGAACCGCCCGGCAAATCTAGTGGCTACGAACAATAGGATCCAATGTGAGTGGTTCGGTGCATTAATGAATCAATTAATGCCAATTAGGGTTAAGTCATGAACATAAAAAGACAACTTAACCAACTTGAGCACGATTTGTAGGGCTAAGTCATGAACTTGAAAACGACAACACTTAGCCAACTTGACATGACACGTAGGCGGGTTAAGTCGTGAACTGAAATGACATACTTAACCATCTTGACATGACTAGACTGGAAAAGGATTAATTCACGAATTACATGACTTAATCTGTTAGGCGGGTTAGGTCACGAATTACATGACCTAATCTATTAGGCGAAACCCTAGACACGGCCCCTTTCAGCAGTAACCCTCTAGATGTATCAAGGTACCCTGGGGCTAGGCCGGGTGGGGCACGATTACTGGGCTGATTGTAAGAGGTGAACGACGGCAGTGGGGTACGCCAGTGTAGGTTCGGTGGACTACGATCGTGCACGTATCCGGGGCAGACACTGGGTATCCGTAGATTTATCTGTGCATCTTGAATCGTGTCAGGGGTTGACACCCTAGGGCTGATACACCCGTAGGTGGACCCAGCACAGGTGACTACATTCGTGATTAGTCGTATGACACGGCCACTTGACGAGCTAGAACTTGTAGGGAGTCGATCGACTAGATAATCGCTCCATAGGACCCCGTACTTGGGTCAGACCCCGTTTCAGGGTCATTTCATGACATTGGGCCGTGGGATTTATTTCGTGATTAACTTGTGATATGGGCTTAGAATACTAGTACAGTCGATGCAACGAATCTCGAACATGTGATGCTTTACTTGACTTGTCTTGATCACCTTAGTCTATCTTGTTCACCTTGACATCATTCTTAAGTTTAGTTCCAGTTCATAGATGACAGGTTGTTTTAACCGTTTCTACACTGAAAGTCACTAGAACGTACTCAGTCTTTATGACTGACCCTTTTTCCTTTCGCCTCTTTTTCTTCCGTTCCCCCCCCCCAGGTTCTCAGGGAGGGAATACCGCAGCTTGATCAGTTTTCACATCCAGCTTAAAGAGAAAGAATGTATTGCTTGGATCTTTTATCCGGTTGGACTATGGCTTTGGACAGCAATTAGGGGACTTTTGCAGTTTATTTATGTTTTCTTCATGCTTCTTTAAATAATGTAATCAAGACAGTTATGATTTTGGGAAGTATTATGGCATGGTTTGTGTAACACGTATTTTGAAGAAATAAAAGTTTTTGTTTTCCGCTGTTCAAAAATATGTGTTATTATATCTGTCTTGTATATCTGTGACTTATACTTATAAACCTCCACCAAAATTAGGGCATTCGTTTTGAGAGTGACCGTAACGGAGGTGGGGTGTTTCACTTGGTATCAGAGCATAGGTTTACTAGATAAGATAAAAAGTTTTGAAAATTTATTTTCAAAAGAAAATTTAAAGAAGCATTTTTAAAAGATAAAATATTATTTTATTTTAAAAAGGCAAAGTCCCCCAAAGCCATAGGTATTATCTCTTATCCTTCGTTTTGAATCTATCCTTTTGTTTCAGTATGTCCGAAGAACTTAACTTGCCAGAGGGTGTACCAATACCTGGTTGGTTTAGACGATTCTTAGAAGGAATGGCCACCCAGCCAGGTCCTACCGTTCCTCCTCCCCCAGCTGCAGGAAATCATCCAGCTACAGCAGCACCTCTTCCTCCACCTCCTCCGCGGGGAAACACTTTTGCTAAGATATGTAAAGATTTTAAGGCTATGGGAGGAAAGGACTTTCATGGAACTGAGTACTTCGTGGTAGCTAGGAATTGGTTAAAGGAAACTGAGGACTTATTCGTCATCTTTGAGGTAGAAGATAGGCAGAAGGTACAACTGGCAGTGTGGCTACTAAAAGGTGAGGCTTCCTACTGGTGGGAAGTCACTAATGCAGAAAGACCGGTGGAAACATGGGAGGACTTTAGGGCAAGGTTTGAGGCTAAATTTCTCTCAGAAGCTGAAAGGAGTCTTCAGTTGGAAAAATTCTTATTTCTTAAGCAAGGGAATATGACAGTCAAAGAGTATGTAAATCAATTCGATGAGCTGGCTAGGTTCGGACTGGACCTAGTCAACACCCCGCACAAGAAGGCTCTCCGCTTTGTCAAGGGATTGAATGAGCCATTACACAGTTTGGCCATGACCCATATACCCATGGGAGCTACGTACGAAAGGTTGGTACAGATGGCATTGCTGAACGAGGAAGATAAGGGCAAGAAGGAGACAGAGGCAGAAAACTCTCAAGGGAAGAAAGAGGTCAAGACTAACGATTCTAAGAATAAGAAGGTAGACTCCGAGAAAGGAGGCAAGAACAACAACTCACGTGATAAAAGGAAATGCAATTACTGTGGTACGGAAGGGCACATAGCCAAGGATTGTAGAAAGAGGAAGAGAAAACAAGGTGAATGTTTTCATTGTGGGAAGACTGGACACATCAGCAAAGACTGCCCCGAGAAGTAGACCGGACCTTCTGGTGGTACATCGTTAACCTATTCTAGATGCTTTGTTTTATCTTATTTCTCTCCTCGATCCTATCTTGAGAACCATAGTTAGAATCTTTTTGGATGTAAACATGTTATTGAAACATGTTATGATTGCGAAATGGTTGCAAGTGGTCGCAAGTGGTTGCTCGTGGATGCATGAATACACATTAGGCACTAGATTGGCTCAGACACATTTTCATGTTGCATATGCATGAGTGTTTGTTTTGGAAACTTGGTTGTGCTATCATTTGGTTGTTGCATATGATTTAATGTTCGAGCACTCATGTAGAAATTATGAATTATAATAGGAAAAATTTGCATACATATTGGATTCATTTCACTAAACATATTTTGCATTTAGAAGATCAATCAGGCCTAATCATTAGCATTAGCTAAGGAACATATACACACACTTCGCATATGATCATAAAGCATTAGAAGTTTTTATTTATTTAGGACAATGGATGCTCGTGTTTGATGGATGAGTATATGGATGTTTGGATGTTAGGATGTACATTCTTCCTGAACTTGAAGATTTCGGGGACGAAATCCTTTTAAGTGGGGGAGAATGTAACACCCCGTGAATTCTATAACAGCGAAATTCACAAATTAAAGTATAATTAATTTCAAATCAAAGAATTAAGGGAAACGGGATACGCCATTGTGTTCGTCTCGGAAAAATACGCGAAATAAGGTCCGAGTTTTCGAAAATCGGAGTCCGTATGACCAAGATATGGCCTCCGGAAGTTTCAGACTTAGGTTTAAAATTCGAACAGACGAAAACAGCTCAGAAAAACAAATTTAAAATTCAAAATCGGGCCCAATTGGCCAAGGCGGGAAAATTCCCGCCTAAGGCACCCAGGTCGACTTGGCAGTCGACCTGGGCTAGCCAGGTCGATAGGGCTGTCGACCTGGGTGTCGACAGGGCTGTCGACCTGGCCCTAGAGCCAGGTCGAACCTAGCCCACCCTGGCTGGCCTAGTCTGTGTTTAGTCGATTTTCTGAGCCTTGCCTTGTCACTAGGGCTAGGTGTCAGCTCCTGATTGGTCTCTCTTTCGAATGAATGGCTACGATTAACCCAAGCTACATCGACGGTCTAATTCAACTTGCAAACATTATAAAAAGGACCTAAGACCTAGCCTAAATCATACTATCTCATTTTAGCCTCAGGCCGCCGCCATTAAACCTAGAGCTTTGAATTAAAAATACAAAGAATAAAATTATAGAAGATGGAGAACGATTCTTGAAGGCTACAACTAGAAGCTACAACAACTACGACGCTTTAGACAACGAATTTGGGACTAATTTATTTGGGATTTTTATTTGGATCATTTGCTTCATATTGTAAGTTCTATGTTACTTTTTAGGCAAAAACGCTAAAACAATATGGACATGCAATGAATTTAAACCGGATTTAGGAACTATTGTTAATCCATTGTTTATATTGTTTATCTTTGAATTATAATTTGGGGATATTGCTATGGCAACGTTGCAAGTTAAACTTGTCATGATTTTGATGTTGTTATGAATCACTTGGGCTTAATTGTTTGGCAAGTTGGACTAATACATGTCCATTGAATCACTATTGTTATTGAAATCTTTGTGATTGATTAAACCATGCCTATGATGCTAATTAAACCATGGCTATGACTATTGATGGAATTATGCCCGTGATGTTAATATACCCATCATGATTAATGAAAAATTGGGTATTGCTAGGTTATGATGAAAAGTTGGAATTATTATGTTTATAATGTTAGATATGTTAAAAACGCTAAATTGGAATCATTATGTCTATAATGTTAATTGAGAATCATTATGTTAAAAACGCTAAATTGGAATCATTATGTCTATAATGTTAGTTGAGAATCGTTATGTTAAAATGCTAAATTTGAACCATTATGTTTATAATGTTAGTTGAGAATCATTATGCTAAAAACGCTAAATTGGAATCATTACGTCTATAATGTTAGTTGAGAATCATTATGTTAAAAATGCTAAGTTGGAACCATTATGTTTATAATGTTAGATGAGAATCATTATGATAAATTGGAATCATTATGTCTATGAGAATTATTATGTTAAAAATGCTAAATTGGAACCCACTATGCCTATTAGGATTACTATGCCTTTAATGTTTCATGTTTATAATAAAATTATTATTACGCCCGCAATGATTATTATGCCTATGATGTAAAGTTGAAATCATCATGTTAAATTAAGTTGGAATCATTACTATGCCAAATTATCATCATGCTAGTATTGAAACTATGTGATATGTTATAACCTGTTTATTATGCAAGTGATGTTGGAATTGTCACATATGCCTATCACATGTTTAGTGTTATTTCCCTTTATCTCTTGAATTGTTTACGCTTGTGAACGAAGTACGTTTATATACGTTGGGGATACGATTGGGTAGAATAGGCAAAACTTGAATTAATTATAAGCACAAACTGTGAAATTTGGCATAAGTAGAACATGAAATATGGCACGAAAACTTGACTTGAACCATGCCATAACTTGACCTTAAAACATGCCTTAGTTGGGCACGAAATTGACATGTGAACATGATATGGAAATATCGTAAAATCTGATAAGAACATGGGCATGACTTTAGAAAACAAGAAAGTGGCCAACTCGAGGTTGGGTTGAGCTTGTAGTGTAAATCTGCCCGGAACCGCCCGGCAAATCCAGTTGCTACAAACAATAGGATCCAATGTGGGTAGTTGGTCACATCGCGCTTGAAACCCGAGGTTGGGTTGAGTTCGTAGCGTAAACCTGCCCGGAACCGCCCGGCAAATCCAGTGGCTATGAACAATAGGATCCAATGTGAGTGGTTCGGTGCATTAACGAATCAATTAATGCCAATTAGGGTTAAGTCATGAACATGAAAAGACAACTTAACCAACTTGAGCACGATTTGTAGGGCTAAGTCATGAACTTGAAAACGACAACACTTAGCCAACTTGACATGACACGTAGGCGGGTTAAGTCGTGAACTGAAATGAAATACTTAATCATCTTGACATGACTAGACTGGAAAAGGATTAAGTCACGAATTACATGACTTAATCTGTTAGGCGGGTTAGGTCACGAATTACATGACCTAATCTGTTAGGCGAAACCCTAGACACGACCCCTTTCAGCAGTAACCCTCTAGATGTATCAAGGTACCCTGGGGCTAGGCCGGGTGGGGCACGATTACTGGGCTGATTGTAAGAGGTGAACGACGGCAGTGGGGTACGCCAGTGTAGGTTCGGTGGACTACGATCGTGCACGTATCCGGGGCAGACACTGGGTATCCGTAGATTTATCTGTGCATCTTGAATCGTGTCAGGGGTTGACACCCTAGGGCTGATACACCCGAAGATGGACCCAGCACAGGTGACTACATTCGTGATTAGCCGTATGACACGGACACTTGACGAGCTAGAACTTGTAGGGAGACGATCGACTAGATAATCGCTCCGTAGGACCCCCGTACATGGGTCGGACCCCGTTTCAGGGTCATTTCATGACATTGGGCCGTAGGATTTATTTCGTGATTAACTTGTGATATGGGCTTAGTATAGTAGTACAGTCGATGCAACGAATCTCGAACATGTGATGCTTTACTTGACTTGTCTTGATCACCTTAGTCTATCTTGTTCACCTTGACACCATTCTTAAGTTTAGTTCCAGTTCATACATGACAGGTTGTTTTAACCGTTTCTACACTGAAAGTCACTAGAACTTACTCAGTCTTTATGACTGACCCTTTTTCCTTTCGCCTCTTTTTCTTCCGTCCCCCCCCCCAGGTTCTCAGGGAGGGAATACCGCAGCTTGATCAGTTTTCACATCCAGCTTGAAGAGATAGAATGTATTGCTTGGAGCTTTTTTCCGTTTGGACTATGGCTTTGGACAGCAATTAGGGGACTTTTGCAGTTTATTTATGTTTTCTTCATGCTTCTTTAAATAATGTAATCAAGACAGTTATGATTTTGGGAAGTATTATGGCATGGTTTGTGTAACACGTATTTTGAAGAAATAAAAGTTGTTGTTTTCCGCTGTTCAAAAATATGTGTTATTATATCTGTCTTGTATATCTGTGACTTATACTTATAAACCTCCACCAAAATTAGGGCATTCGTTTTGAGAGTGACCCTAACGGAGGTGGGGTGTTTCAGCTTTTCTTTGATTACCCCCGATCCGATCCGGTTTGATCTTTTAGCTTTGTGATGCTTCTGTTCTTACCTCTGTAACTCCGATCCGAACCGGATGTGTAACAGAGTGTCTTCTGTTTACTTGATCTTCTGACTTCTTGACTTTGTATAGCCTAGTTTACAAAGTAGGCTAACAATCACCATGTCCAACATTGACATGCTATAATATATAACCCTGCCTAGTCCAAAACATCGACATGTTCTGGGGTCCAAGTAGATCAGGTTCTGCATTGACGAACTCTAATCCATCATTGTTTCTCTCCCTTATGCGTGTACCGAAGTCATGAATACCAATAACTCTTTCGCACATGTTGTCTGCAATAGAACCCATCTTATTGACTATACATATTACTCCTATTCGTAGTTGTCTCAATATAGGAACTAACCCTGACGATCATCGTATCATCATATGTCCCCATCTTAGAATCACCATCGCCAAATGTCGAATCACTGCGTAGAAGAACCACTCCTCATCTCAATTCAAAGCTACTGATTGAAGAGCTATCATGTCGAAACCACTATTGAGTGAACCATCATGTCCTGCTCCACGAAATCGCACCATCGTCCACGTCAAATTAACCAAACGACCAATAACAATGGCAATTGATATCAGCCACTCATAGTAATCGATAACGACAAACCGGATCACATATCAACCAAAAGTGGTTAAATAATCATCCAAGGAGAACATCCAGAATTCGTTTTCAAGTCCATCTCATCGCCAAGTCCATCAATCGTCTTAAGACCAGCCATCAAGCTCCAATGTCGTTCCATCTTTAAATATGTTGCTAAGCTTCAATGTTGCTCTGTTGTCAAATCTATCCATGCACTCTGAAGCTCCTTTGAGGAACTTATCTCGTCCATTGAGTCTACCATCCTTGTGCTCTCAATCAACATACATCAACTTGTGCATTTGATTGATAAGCAACCTAAACTATAACGAATGGAATATTTCTTAATACTAGATTGCCAAAGAATGACATTTTAAACTAATCAAAACAAACAATTCAATCACGAAACCAATAGTCATACAAGTTCCTAAAATATATCATACTAACATCCGTAATAACAATAATAAGTCAAATATAACCTATCTATAGCAATCAAAATGAAATAAGTGTCAAACTAATCTAAGTCTAGCAGTATGGTCAAAATAGCGTGCAATTGGGTAAATAAGATAATAATGGATAAAGTTACTTAAATTACTTTTAATCTTTTTATTAATTTTTACTAGGTTCGGTTATCCTAAATATTACATTTTAAAAATAGAAATCATTTAAAACGTCAAAACTATACTATAGGACAAATATAGTCCAGTGAGAGAATATCATTCACCATACCCAAATCAATCCAGACTAGCTCTAGAATGTAGTGCTCGTCAATATGATTTCAACGCATGAAACCGCATCCAAATACGATATCGTATGAGAAAGTTACACATGATATAAGTTTTGATGATTAATTAACTAATTACCCAATCAAGAACTAATCCCTTCCCTATATTCCCCGTACACACACAAGCCATGTAACCCATTCCCGCTTGTGCATTGCAGTGATATGGATATATACACAGTGAAATTGAATGTCATCTTCACCAATGTGCTTCCCTTCGCAAATGCAACACGTCCAATCCCAAGTCATTTGGATCACACCACACTAGAAGAAAGCAACTTTCAGGAATTTCGTCGTTGCCTCTGGAAAACATGCAACACAAATTTTGACAGGTCTCCACCAAACCCCCCAAGCGATGCTCCTCGATTCTATGAAGTCAATGCACCTAACCCTGTGCGCTCTTGTCAATCCTAGCGCCTAGGAGACCGAACCTTAGATCCATAGTCAAAAAAGAAGCATCGGTTTTTGTCTTCGAACCCGCAAATACACAAATGGGTTTGAAGATCTCCTCGAGTCGACTAAAACGAATACAATTTCATGATTTTTAGTTGTGCATATTGTGATATCTCAATTTTCAAAGGAAGTGGGAAAACACCATTGTTTGTAATGGAACAGTGACTAGTTTTTTAGGAAGCAAAAGGGGAATGCGGTTTGGGTAAAATACTGTTGCATTAGGACCAATTTTTTATTAGTTTATTCTCAAATGAGACCAAAAACCTACAAACTATAATCGATATGTGCCACTTACCGTCATTTATCTAAAAAAGTCTTCCAAAAATAATGAGACTAGTCTCAGGGACTAATACAATTGCATATGGAAGTTAGCTTTTGAAACTCAAGTTACAATGTCAGTTTCTTACAGAAATTGACAAAAGTTTAACTTGTGCCCTGTTGAACAGTATGCCCGTTCATACAAAACTTGATAGCATACAATAACTCACTATGACGATTCCAGAAATATAAATTTCATCGCAAATCCAATGATGTGCTCCCGAAATGACTACTTACTCATTTCGAGATCGATATGACCATTGACCTATCCAAACTCGAAATACAGCGATCCAGATACCCATTACCCATGTAATGAATAATCTAGACCAAATGGAATTGACCCTAAGTTTTGATTCGATCGTTTGTGGAAAATCCCATTTTGGAGCTGTCAATCGGATAATTAATGATCAATATTTAAGTATCGAATCGTAAAAATATGGCTTGTTACATTCTTCTTTCCTTAAGGGATTTCTTCCTCAAAATCATCAAAGACATTACAACACAACCCAACACTCTCGAGCAAGTGATAATACAAAAGAAATTATCACTTATCGCAATCAACAACAATCATTGAAGCTACTATAAAAAAGGAAATTGACTCAAAATTTGGCATGGAGCCAACATTTCCATTCCTTTGTACAACAACCATCCAACCCGGGGATCAATGCAACCAAGCCAAATTCCTAAGTTGTATATTTATTTCCCAAACAACCAGATAACGGAAAATAAAAGTGACAACTTACTAATTTGAAGACAATCCAATTTAGCATCGCTTATTGGGTTCCTTTCCAAATTTGAAAAAAATCATGGAAAATTTCAGCAGAAACTCTGTTACGTGGCTCGATACGAAAAAATCCAAATTCATAATGCAAGGCCTATCTCAACAAAAGAAAACGAAAGCACAAAAGAGGCTACCCACGTATAGGGAATAAAATAACCAAAATGCACCAATGGTAAAAACCACAACTCTATATCTATTACATACCTCTTTCCAAGCAAGCATATCATTTAGATGCAAATAAAAGCGACATATCATTCAAACAAACCAAATCTTACTTCTTCGTACATGGGCATGTACTCAACAAAGAGGATTAGACACATTAATAAAAATAGAAACAAGGGAGTAAACATGTTAAATAAATTAAATTTATCTAACACAAGCATGTCAAGTCATGTATGAATTTTATTTCAAATAAATAAACGATGCAATAATATAATTACCCTGCATAGCTAACAATTATATAAAAGTAAATAAACATGCAAACATCATTAATCAACATACATAAGCAAAACAATGGTAATAATAGAAAATAACATCCATGCCTATATAAGAATGCATGATACTAACCTAAGTATTACGAGACATTTAATATTAAATTTAAGCCATATATGACTTGACAACTTGGTTGCCATTTCAAAAATCAAGAAAATTAATCATGCATCTCTTGTCAACAAATCGGATATGACTTGAGCGCTATCATATTGTTTCCAATTTGTATGGTAACTTATCGATGAGTACCAATGACAACCATTCCTACAACCATTTGGAAATATCAAATATTTATTGAAAACTATTCGATCCGTCTCATTCAACTATCTATAGCTAATACTACATTCATTATGAAATGAATGCGCAATCACCTCTTCTCATGATGCCGAAAACAAATAGCACCTCTTAAATACGGAACAAACCACCTTGGTCGAGTCCGCACTACCTTACCTCGAGTTATAGAATCATGGCAGTAATAAAACGTAAGCGACGCTCACCAAAAGAAATATTGCTTCCAATCAGGTACATCGCCAACTTGACACACTTGAATGACTAGATTTTCCATAAATGCCTATAGGAAGTCTCATACACATAAGAGGCCGAGAATTACAACCCTTGTCACTAGCGAAGGTTGAGATACTTCTCGTGGTAGAGAAATCCTAATGATTTGACATCGCCAACGACTACAGTCCCTTGCTAATAAACAGGGCCTCCAACTCAACAAAACGAACTCTATCACATTGACTTCGAATCATGAGTCGATAATCCTTCTCAAACGGTTTTTCTTATTAACTACAACACGACAACCTCCTTTTCAAAAACAACCTGCACTAAAATCACCCACACAACCAATTGAGTACTGTAGGCCTCTCGTTCCTTCTTAAAACAAGAGATCGACACACTAATGGATCAACTCCAACTTCCTAGCCATCAAAACTCTCGTAGGGCATATATCAATATCCCACTCGAGATGAAGTAACCTAAGCACTCCACTTCCCATAGCGTTAAAAGAACTCCAATAGGTGGTGTTTTCTCAACACCTAGAACAACATCGATTCTTGACATGTGGTCTCTTTCCATCTATAGGAAAACGAAAATAAAATTGAGTACACATGTGCAACTCTTCCAAGTGATATCTTGGAATGCGGTTGTAACACCCCGAATTTTATGAGAATATTAAAATTAACAAATTCAAGAACACTTAATTTTTAAAAGAAGAATTAAATGAAATGGGTTGCACTATTACGTTCGTCTCAAAATTTTGGTCAAGATGGACATTTGGTTTGCATAAAACGGATACCTTATGAAGAAGTTATTAAGCCTTGAAGTTTGTATGCATATGAGAAAAAAATATATATAGATATATATAAAAATTAAATAAATAAATATGAAAAAAGTTCAAAACAGCAAATCGGGAGGGGGAATAACCGAACCGACCCATTTTTGAGGTCGACCCAAGCCTTGCTGGGTCGACTAGGGGTTGATTCAGGGTGTTTGGCTATCAACCCGTGGGCCGATTCGCTCTAAGGAAGATGTGCCATCTGATTGGTTCTGATGGACTCCTTGCTGAGTCATTAGGGCTGATGTGGCTATTTTATCTTGTCTGAATGGCTTTGATTTTCTCTAGGTTAATATGATGGTTCCTATTAAATCAAACTTCTATATAAGCAACCTAAATCTAAACCCTAAGCCACACAAAAATATTCCTAGAGCCATCATGCCGTCAATGATGAACCTAGAATTGCCGTCATCTCTTTCAACTCAAAGGCAAGATAGAAGCTATATCAAAATCAAATCAAAACTAATCTAATTCAACTAAGAGAATTCAACGATCTACATCAAAGGCGAGCAATTCAGTTTCATAATACAGATTCCAAAAATCAAGATCGTCTTTTGTTAGTAAGTTTAGTTATCTTTTAGATATGAACAAATTTAAGACATGATTTGTAATAAAATGAAAAATAGAATTGTACCAAGCTGTATGATAATGATGATGCTGATTCATGTCCATTTCCTATGATAATTTTGTCAAGTTTGTCTTGGAATGATTGTGGTTTATTGGACCTATCGTATAGGAATTGATGATGAACTTATTATGATTTGGGTAATGAAACTATCATACCGCATATAAGTTTGATAATCTTTTCATGATATGTTACATGCAAGTTTTTAGGCTAAATAATGTTAGATCCATATGCCTACATGTTTAGATCTGCAACTTTATGTGTTTCGATTCATGCTAATTAGATCCAAGTCAAGATCTATACATATGTTCATATGATTTAATGCAAGTTACATGTTTTATGTTAGATCCATATGCCTACATGTTTAGATCTACAACTTTATGTGTTTAGATCCATGCTAATTAGATCCAAGTCAAGATCTACACATATGTTCATATGATTTAATGCAAGTTACATGTTTTATGTTAGATCCAAGTCAAGATCTATCTATATATATATATATATATATATATATATATATATATATATATGTTCATATGCAAGTTACATGTTTTGTGTTAGATCTAAAACTAGATATATATATATATATATATATATATATATATATGCATGTTTATAAAGTGGATTCATGCAAGTTCATATGATCATTATTGTTAGATCTAGTTAACATCCACATGTTAAAGTTAAACGTATACATGCTTTGGTAATGTACATGTCATGATTATGACATATGCTAGTTTATAAACCAAGTTATGTTTACATATGCCTAGATATACATATTAAAATGTTTAGGCTTGTGAATATTTAGTCCAATTCATATGCAAGTTCATGAGACATGTTAGTTGAAATGAATGGTGTTCTATGTCAACATTACATGACATATGTTTGGTTGGATTTATATTAGGTACATTACCTTCTTTTACCTCTTGTTTATAAATTAGGCTAACATATGTATAGATCTTGACTTGGATCTAATTAGCACGGATCTAAACACATAAAGTTGTAGATCTAAACATGTAGGCATATGGATCTAACATTATTTAGCCTAAAAACTTTCATGTAACATATCATGAAAAGATTATCAAACTTATATGCGGTATGATAGTTTCATTCCCCAAATCATAATAGGTTCATCATCAATTCCTATATGATAAGTCCAATAAACCACAATCATTCCAAGACATACATGACAAAATTATCACAGGAAATGGACATGAATCAGCATCATCATTATTAATCAGCTTGGTACAATTCTATTTTTCATTTTATTACAAATCACATCTTAAATTTGTTCACATCTAAAAGATAACTAAACTTACTAACAAAAGACGATCTTGATTTCTGGAATCTGTATTCCGAAACTGAATTACTCGCCTTTGATGTAGATCATTGAATTCTCTTAGTTGAATTAGATTAGTTTTGATTTGATTTTGATGTAGCTTCTATCTTGCCTTTGAGTTGAAAGAGATGACTGTAATTCTAGGTTCACCATTGATGGCATGACGGCTCTAGGAATATTTTTATGCGGCTTAGGGTTTAGATTTATGTTGCTTATATAGAAGTTTGATTTAATAGGAACCGTCAGATTAACCTAGAGCAAATCAAAGCCACTCAGACAAGATAGAATAGGTACATCAGACCTAATGATTCAGCAAGGAGTCCATCAAAACTAATCAGATGCCACATCTACCTTAGAGCGAATCGGCCCACGGGTTGACAGCCAAACACCCTGAATCAACCCTTAGTCGACCCAGCGGGGCTCGGATCGACCTCAAAAATGGGCCGGTTCGGTTATTCCCCCTCCTGAATCACTGTTTTGAACTTTTTTGCATATTTATTTATTTAATATATATATATATGTTTCTCATATGCATACAAACTTCAAGGCTTAATAACTTCTTCATAAGATATCCGTTTTATGCAAACCAAATGTCTATGTTGACCAAAATTTTGAGATGAACGTAATAGCGCAATCCATTTCACTTAATTCTTCTTCTAAAATTAAGTGTTCTTGAATTTGTTAATTTTAATATTCTCAGAAAATTCGGGATGTTACATTTTCCCCTCCTTAAAGGATTTCGTCCCCGAAATCTTCACGTTAAGAAGAATGCATCCTAACATCCAATCATCCATCTACTCATCCATCATCCACAAGCATCCATTATCCTTAAAAGACTTCTAATGCCATATGAACATATGCATAGTGTGTGTATATGTCTCTTATCTGGTGCAAAATCATGCAGTCTACTGATCCAGTTGATCTCCTTAATGTGAATCATGAGAGTGTCATGCGTCCAATATGTATGCAAATATCCCTAATCATGTAAATACTATATGCGTGCATATTCACTCATCCATATGCAACATCCATATGATAACACATCAAGTTTCAATCCATATACAAATACATTTATATGCATATGCAATATGAAAGTGATTGAGCCGATCTAGTGCCTAATGTAAGTATATGTATCCACGAGCAACCACTAGCAAACAATTGCAACCACTTGCAACCATCAATCATAACATGTCTCAAACACATATTTTCGTCCATTGGCTTCTACCTAAGGATCGAGGATAGGACCAAGAGGATATACGTAAAAGATAAAGACTAGCATGCAAATAAATATTACAGAAAAAGGAGGAATCAAGGATATACCCTCAAAAAGGATATGATGCGCGTATCTATTCTTCAGTCTTCTAAGTCGAATCTTCTTTGAGCTTCACTCCCCTATACCTTAACTAATTTAACTTCACGATTGTGAAGCTTCTTGACCTCCATTTCCAAAACCCACTAGTAAAGATAGAACCTCGATCATTTACTATGCTAGAGGGTATCCAATGTTGTCGAACTATCTTTCCAAGATAAATAGAAGTTAACCATGATAACAAGTGTATATACTAAGATGATTAAAGGTCTCTCTTCTACTTAGCTTATCCCTCATGTCACAAATCTGAGGGTCGATATCTCTCACGCAAACCATCCTAGTCGAACTTGGCATCCCTCAAGTACAAGCCCCAAAGGCCTAAACCAATATCAGACAAGCACCCAAGGAATACCTCCTCCGAATTTGGACGATTTATGTGAGATGATACTAGTAAAACAACCGAACAATTGAGCACTTAACCGACTCTGGTATCCTCGCCAATCCAGCTCCAAAACTATCGTCGATCGCATAACTGGCTTTGCATTGTCAAATAGATATATGCAGAAGTCTATCTCGAGTTTTAGGGGGAAAACCCCTAAACTATTCAAAACATCCGCGTACTCATGGACTACTCCAACGGATCGAAAATCGTCATTAATACATAAAGTGATTCTAGGTAACTAAGCCAAACTGATCACTTAGGATCGCACGAAATCTCGAGGGTATTCCCGAGGCAAGTTGAAAGTCTAACTACCCTCCTTTCACAATTACTAGCTAACCAATCCATGCCTACAATCAACCCATAGCCCATGAAACCCGGAAACATAAGCATCTCAAATCCTTACAACCCAAAGATAAATGAGCCGAACCACAAATTGGACTTGAGAAAATAATGGGATCCTCTACTATACAAGCTCTAGGGTGCAGAGACTCAACTATGGAAGCAGATATAAACGAATGTGAAGTGCAAAAATCAAAAAAAGTACTAGCAGGATGATCAAGAAGAAAAACTAAACTTTTCAACAGAAACCTTACTACCTCTCTCTCAGGTATGTTGGTGGTGAAAGCATGCACTTGCCTTCCGGAAAATTCTGTCTTTTGTTCTTGCCCTTGCCCTTAATTATACGACCCGATATACCAAAATAAAGATACTTCCTTTTGTTTTAGGTTTTACAATTCTTTCCTCCCCTCCTTTGTGAACCAAGTCCATATTCATGAGTTTTCATCTTTGTGTTGTGCCCCTTAGCCAAACTCCCTCATTCTCATCTTTGCCATCCTTGTGTTACTTGTTGATAGGTCTCTCAAAAGTTGCCTCCATCGCATGGAGAATCCTACAAAGCTCGAAAGAAAACTAGCCGCAGGTGAAACTACTACTGCTATAGATGGAAGTTGGGCACCTGTTTGCCCTTTGATAAGTGCCGTAGTCTCGTCGAGCCTACGGAACCATGCCGCGATGAGATTACCTCCCAGAAAGCCGGGAGCTCCGGGGACTCAGGAAAGAAGGAAACAAGGATTCAAACAGAGGATCAAAAGATAATTCATATGGCTTTGGGGAATACGCCTTTAAAACAAAACATTTCTTTTGAAAATGCTTCTTTTAAAACCATTTTGAAAATAATTTTTCAAATCTTTTATCTGATCCGGTAACCTTTAGCTCTGATACCAAGTGAAATACCCCACCTCCCTTAAGGTCACTCACATTAGACAGGTATTGTTATGGTCACTGGATGTGCCGGTCGGTTCCGGGCAGTTTTACACCACAACTCAGTCTAACATTGGGTCCTTTTTGGGCTCCATGCACTAACCACCCACATTAGACAGGTATTGTTGTGGTCACTGGATGTGTCGGTCGGTTCCGGGCAGTTTTACACCACAGCTCAGTCTTACCTCGGGTTAGGCATATTCGTCTTTTGCTAAATTTACATGTTTGTCATTTATGTCAAGTATACATGTAAATTTTCTTCAAAAGACGAATATGCCTAACCCGAGGTTAAACTGAGTTATGGTGTAAAACTGCTCGGAACCGACCGGCACATCGAGTGACCACAACAATATCTGTCTAATGTGGGTGGTTAGTGCATTGAGCCCAAAAGGACCCGAGCTTAAACTGAGTTGTGGTGTAAAACTGCCCGGAACCAACCAGCACATCCAGTGACCACAACAATACTTGTCTAATGTAAGTGACCTTAATGGAGGTGGGGTGTTTCAGCGGTTTGAGAAATCAACAAAATATGTTGACTTGTTGGTTAGCCTGAATGACACAATCAATCAAAATCAAGGTAGCGTGTAAAATGTTGTAATTGGCATACAACAACTAACTACCCATAATCAGTAAAATCGCCTCAGGATTCCCAACTAAAAGAACATCTATAATCAGATTGATACAGGACTCGACTAACAAATGGTGGCAACCTAGTCACCTCCTCGATTGTGTCCAGATATTCTCAAGCAACAAGCTCAGGTAATGACTTGCTACTAGAGGTCTGTCTCGGCCTGCTATCATCCGATCATAAGCAACTCACTACTAAAGATATAAGTCTTAGCCCATTATCGCTAAATTGAAGACGAATCATTACTAAAGAGTTTGTCCTAGCCCACTATCATCACCAACAACCTCATACTAACACTAATATTTTGTATCCTCCCAGAAAATGAACTACTAGACTTAAATGTTAAGTCCAATTAAGTTCAACAATCAGCAAAGAGCAAACAATTTAACAAACATGCAACCATGTACCATGAATTGATGAAATTTAAGTTTTGACGAATCATGTATACTACTAAGTATATATTAACTATGTTATAACACTCCCTCACCTCGAGGCCTGACATTAATCACTATGGTTGTTGCAGTCACCTATAATATTAAGTTCTTGGCGACTAAACACGGGGTGTTACAAACATATATAATTCAATTAAGCCCTTAACATAGTAAGTCACAATCAAGATAGACAAATCAATTCACTAGTCTCAATCTCATTCCATCCATTGAATCACAAGATCAAATGGAATGTTGAAATTTCGGCGCCAACCTAAAACACATATGGAAACATATATCGAGTGGTGACATCATTTTTTTCTCCTTCATTGAGGGAGCACTAGATGAATGGAAATGACAATAAGTACATTTTGAGCTCAGAAGTTGGTCTTATGACAATCAACCCCTAATGTGTGTAATCTACACACAAATCATAGAGAAATAAAGGAAATAACAGGAACACACACTATTTTATAGTGGTTCGACTTAATTCAAGTCTACATCCACTTTATAATCTCTGTTTATAATGTCAATTATAGATCATAGTTGAAAGAAAGTAGAGAAAAAAGGGATTTATACATAAAAGCCTTATGTTATGGTTCAGTTCGATCTTTTTATTGATCATGATGCTATTTGAGGAAACTGATATGTTAACTTCCAAAAGAATCCACCCCTTTTTCCAGTTTTGAAACGACGTATTTATAAGTAAACTCTGGTCTGGGTCAGCATGACACGTGGCAGACATCCCGGGTCGAGTCAGCCATTGGTGTTATGGTTCGTGGCATACGCGTAGTTCAATCCGTGAATTAAGGTAATAAAGTAAGTCAGAGTTGACCAATAAAGTAGCCTTGAGAATCGGGCTTTGTTGTATGCAGGACTTGAATCAGCTTGTTGGGGGGGCGACTTGTTCGATTTGACCGAACCGACCTACGAATATGATCCAAGTGTAGAAGAGGATGCTTTCGTCCAAAGCTTTGTGAAGAAGGTTTGAACCGAACTAGCCTTGGTTGACCCGAAGCATGAATCAAACCATAAGAGAGGAGCATGTTAATTCCATAGCTCCAAAAGTTTGGACATTTCAACCAAGTGACTGAGGTTAGTAAGAGTTTGTGCTCAAGTTCAGAGTATTTGTCTTGATAATTATCCGAGTTGTGATAGCTTTGCCAAAAGGTGGGTCAACACTTCCCCCTAGAACTTAACTTTCTTGAGAGAGGAAGATGTGTTCTGGATATTCCGAAAATTTATAATCCACTGAATATCCAACATATAGAAATCCATAAAGCCATGATTGCACTGGATCATATTATAAGAAGACCAAAAGATGGACGATCACAGTGGATCGTATTATAAGTGAAATACAGAAAAAACAAGGCCTCACTGAGCCTGTCCGATTGCGAGTATAATCCATCCTTGCAAAGAGATTAGGCAAAGGGATGTGTCAAGTCCTGACAAAACCACTTAACCTTTTCGAGCATAAACTAAGCTTGGACATCCATTTTGAGTATAAACCATACTCGAGTGATGATTGGATTATCCCTCCAAATCCTGGCAAGGTAACCCAATCCTTTAGGTATAAACCATACCTGGAAATCCAATCCGAGCATAAGCCATAATCGGGGTATAATCCACACCGTGGAATTAAAACTAAGTATAATCCATACCCACATTTGGGTTGAGTTTCGTTGTCGAGTCCTGACAAGATAATCCAATTCTCTTAAGTATAATCAAAATTTAGTAATACAATTTAAGTATAATCCATACTCATACAAAGAAAGAATTACATTTGTCACAACCTAACAAGAGAGTCCATCCCTAGGGATAAACTATATCCAAGGCTCTGAGATGAGTATAACCCATACTCCAGTTGTTATTGAGGACCTTTCTAGATCCGAACAAGATATTTATGTTTATTAAACATAATCCATGCTTGAAAATAGGTTTTGTTAATTTTAATTTTTTTTACAGAACTAAAGAAAATCCTAATTGGTTTATAGTTGAATCAAGAGCATGCCTTGGGACAAAATCCTAACCCCTTACGTGTGTACTTCAGCTTAGCTATTTATTCATTGGATGATTTTATTCTGTGGATTAAAGCCTAATTCTCACGCATATATGAGTCGGCATAGCCATATGGAAATCTTAAAGCAACATAAATACATATCTTATATCCTAAGAAATGTAGTAAATACAAGATAATCTAATCAAGATTAGTTAATGATGATGCTGTGATTGCTCGGCTCAGGATCCGTCTCATTCTGAGGAGCATGGGGACCATTCTGAGGTGGGCGCCGCAGATTTCTTTACATGCTCGGGTAGCTCTCCACGTTGAACCCGTTCTTCGATGAGATCACGTAAGTGTCTGTAGTTATTGATACCATGACCTTCCATATCGTGGAACATGCAGTTCTTTCCAGCCTCACGCTCTTTCTGGGTTGGCTCCCTTTTGGGAGGCTTAGGAAAAGGAAGAATTCCTCAGACATTGAGGTATATATCCAATAGTGAGGAATTAAGCTCAGTATATCTGTCGTATTTCAGTTCTCTCCGGAACCACACATTCATGTCACCTTTTTCCCGGACCTTCCCTTTGTTCTTACCAGAAGTGGATGGTCCTCCATTCTTTACCTAGAACACATCAATATCATCCACCTCAATATTATCATCCTCTTACTAGAGGAACCTGTCCGCCTCAGAGTATAAATCACCAAGATGTCTGGGGGCGTTTTATCCAAGATGTCGGCCATAGCTACCATGAGTACCATGGGCGGTTCTAGCTAATCCATTGACTCCATTGTCGTATTTAACCTTTCCAAGTAAGAGTGTAGGGTTTCATCGGACTGCTGCTTAATAGAAGTGAGAAACATGACGATATGGGCTAAGCAATGTGAACCCAAAATTGCTCGATGAAGCGGGTGACCAACATTTTCCAACTGTTGATCGATTCAGACATTAACTGTCGGAACCACATGGCAGCGATTTCAGTTAAGTATAGAGTAAAGCACTTGGCCATGACATTATCAGACGTCGATAATACTTCCATATGGAGCATGTAGCGCATAAGATGTATGGTAGCATCCGTCCTATCGTTGTACGGTTCCAAAGCTGGAAGCTTGAAGATAGGCGGGTTGCAAGAATTTATGATCTCCCATGAGAAGGGGATACGACGGACGTTATGCACATCATGTTGAGAAGCGGTGCCTCGAGTGAAGCATTTGATAAAGATGGCAATTTGATTCTCGACTCCAAAAAGTCATTGCCACAAATCCAATTCTGCACCGGGTCTTTAGCGCGAAGCTTAGCAGATGATTAAAGAATGTCTTGTGCATTCGTGGTAGGTTTGGTGTTGCTCCTAGGTAATGGTGGGATCCTACAGAGCTTCTGCTGTTGGTTACATATTGTCCGAGGTCCTTCGGTCACATGTGTTGTGGGTCGAACAAGGCCTGGGTCGGTAGCATCGGAAAGGCCTAGGATAGCATTTCCCTTCCTTGGTTTGAGGTTCCCCCTACCTATGGAGACATTAGAGTGGACTACATTAGCGTTACCAACGATAGTATTGCAAGTAGAAGAGTTGCGGATCGAGCCATGGAGGCTGGGAAGATTGAACCCTCTCTGGTTCGGGTCGACATGTGTAGTAGGCTGAACTGGAAGGTCGATCGATCTGGAACATGGGTCGAACCGACCCGGAGGTTGGGTCAAATTGGATGGTTGATCGATCTAGAGCATGGGTCGAACCAACCCGAAACTATATTGTTGCCCCCACCATCTCCAGTTCCAGGGAATGATGCTTGGTTTCTCTATCTTCCTTCCATCCGAGCAAAGAAATTGTCCATTATCTCCTGTTTATTTTTGAGGAGTTCATCTTGGTGTGCCTTTTGTTCCCTAAGCTCGGCTAGAGCTACATCCATCTCATTCCTAGTCTGGTATAGGGATGGGTCCCCATGATAGGAAGCCTCCTAGGTTGCCTCGCCTGCTGCGCTTGTGTTTTCAGTGGCTTGAGTGTGGAAAGGTGTTCCATCCTTCTTTCGCTTTACCTTTGGTTTTTCATGAAATAGCTATTTGAAGCCTTTTAAGCAAGAAATTGTTGAAGGTGTGCATGTGCTCCTACCCGTCGTGCCAAAGTTTGATGTCAAAGTTGTTCGTATGATAATCAACCCCAAAGTGCAAAATCCACACATAAATCATAGAGAAATAAAAGAAATAATAGGGAACACACAATATTTTATAGTGGTTCAGCTTAATTCAAGCCTACACCTACTTTATAATCTATGTTTATACTATCGATTATAGGTTACGGTTACTTGATTGTAAGAAAATAGAGAAAGAAGTGATTGATACAACAAAACCTTGTGTTATGGTTCGGTTCAATCTGTTTATTAATCAGGCTATTTGAGGAAACTGGTCTCTTAACTTCTAAAAGAATCAACCCCTTTGAAGTTTTGAAATGAGGTATTTATAGGTAAAATTTGGTCTGGTTTGGCATAACATGTAGCGGCCACCCCAAATTAGACACGTGTCATTCAATCTGGAAATTGGTTACATGCGGCCGGGCCTGGTCTTCACATGAGGAATAGTTATTCTAGATCTTCTTGGCATGCGTGTAGTTCAATCTATGAATTAAGTAAATAAAGTAGGTCATAGTTGACCAATAAAGTAGTATTGTGAATCAGGCTTCGTTGTGTAATGCAGGATTCAGACTGGCTTGTTGGGGGTCGACTCATTCTATCTGGTCGAACCGACCGGTGATGATCGATCCAAGTGTAGAAGAGGGAACTTTCATTTAAAGCTTGGCAAAGCAGATTTGAGCTGAACCAGCCTTGGTCGACTCAAAACATGAATCGTACTGGGAGAGAGGAGCATGTTAATTCCATATCTCTGAGAATTTGGACATTTCAACCAAGTGACTGAAAGTGGTAAGAATTTGTGCTTAAGTTCAGAGTATTTATCTTGATAAAGATTCGAGTTGTGATAGCCTTGCCAAAAGGTAGGTCAACAGTATATGTCTCCACGATTTGTCCCGACAAGGTAGGACAAACTTCGATACTGGACATAAGCTTAAACACTACAAGCTTACCTGATCGACTGCTCCAGAATGAAATAATCACCCTCCGAGTCGATGACCTAAACTAGCCATAAACTCAAGACTTCAAATTAGCAAAAGAGAGAATAACCACATATTGATAGAACATTGAATTCGGTCACACTCTCCAACACCGACATCGCATAAATCAGCAAACTTCTCACCAACTTCTAAGAAGTTGATATAAAACCTCTTCGAAGTGAACTAGCCTTGAGTAAACCGATTTTGGGAACTTGAAACGTTGGAGCCTCTTAGTAGTGAATTCCTAGTTTACTCAACTTTAACTCCGAATCGTCGAAGAAAACCCTTGCGAGAACCCAAATAGCCCTCACACCACAACAGTCGATTCCGTTCCAAGAAATGGTATACCACATAGACACATAAGCATCTAGTCGACATGGCATAGTTGACTCGCTTTACTTGAGCACCAAAACTAATTAGAGATTTTGGGGAATCCCATATAATGAGCTATGCCATTACTGTAAACAAAAACTATAAATCGAGGCTAGAAGTCCTTGATTCTGCCCAACTCTTAACTTTAGAAATGGAGTAATTAGAAATATTTCTCATTTTCTCTATTGTCTCGAATTAGAGGTAGGGGCGACCATTCGATAATATAGAAACTATTTTAATGTCACTCATGTAGAAAACAACCTATATATTATTATTAATATATAGATTTAAAAACCAAACTGTATACAAATACGTACTCTCTTGTATATATTAACTCTTGAATTTAATACTTCTTATGTCAAACAATGCAACTAAGATATGATACAAAATGTGACGACCTGCCATATATAGGGCTGCTACGGTTAACCTTTCAACCGTCAAACCGTATCAACCATTTACACGGTTACCGCTTACTATGGTAACGGTGACGGTAACGGTTGAAGATTTTGATAACCGCGGTAAACCATACCAACCGCACATGATCTTTTTATAGTATTTCTAGGAAAAAAAAATGTGTTTTTTAATACCTTAAGCTAGAGAAATAGCATATGTATAAATTATTTGTGTTTTTATTTATAAAAAAAGGCATATAGATGGTTTGTTTCATAGATAAACAAACTAATTCTTATGAAAAAAAGTTAAAACTCGAAATAGTTATGGATAACAATGTAAATTTACGGTAATGGTTGTGGTAATAGTTAGACGGTTACGGTAACGGTTATAAAATTTGCTAACCGTCAACAACGGTTACGGTTACGGTTGGCTGTAAAATTGACGGTTGCTGCAACCGTAACACCCCTAGCCATATACCGCCGGTGCTTAGAACTAAAAATTCATGTTGTACAAGCACCTGATCGATGTAAAGTGATAGTCAAGAGAAAGAAATAGTAGAAATGAAGAGAAGAAAATAGAAGAGAACAGAAAATCAATCATATAATATGTTGTATATCTCACACAACATTAGACAACAAGTAAGTGTAAAAATCACAAATAAAAAACAGGCAAGACAGTAATAACTATATAAACCACATAATTAGAGTATATAGGATCATGCAGTCATATAGAACTGTAATAGAGTTTATACAAAAGACAAATAAACTCAACTGCTAAACTATCTCTAAAAGAATACATAACATTGTCTAGTCTCCACAGTGCTACACAGTGGAATAAGCAATGGTAATACAAGTATAAGCATGAAAAACGTTGCCTCCTGCAAATCCACCTGCGCAACTCCAAATAAAATATGTACCTGTCACTTGGTCTGCTCATCAACATCGTCATAATAAGTGAAAAATAAAACCTTAGGATAGAAAAAAAGTCTAGCATGAGCGGTAAACAAATCTCAAAGTACTTCAAAAGTTGTAATTGTAAATATGACATGGAGCGTATGGAGAATCATACCTGTCCCACCCCTGCATCCATAGAGTTAGCACATAACAGTCGATGTATGCTACATGATGATAAATATCAAGTAGAGAAGGTGTGATAGTGCACTAAATAAAGATAAACCAGTAAACAACCATATCATCCATCAACTATCCTCTCATCACTCACTCAACGCGTAAAGAATATGGTACTCAGAACTTTGACAATCCAATTCATGAAGGCACTAACAGGTTCTACATCGATGAATTGCACTAGACTATCAGTACGTCGTACATTGACGGACTATAGCACATAACCCTATCCAATCTAAAAAATGACAAGATCTAGGGTCCGAGAAGATCGGGTGTAACAACCCGGAAAATCTGGGCCAGTTTAAAATTTTTATTTTGGCCATTTTAGCGAATTTTGAATATTTATAATAGATTATTTTAAATAATATTGACGAGGAATTTATTTTGAATAGAATTCGACGTATATATTTATATACGTCGTCGTTAGAATATAAATATTTATATATAATTATAAATAGAATTGAAAATGGCGCGGTAGTTCGATAATTCGATTTCAAACTTCAATTGAATGTACCGGGTGCAGAACAATCCGGATTTTAGTGAAACCAAAAATAATGGGATCTAATTGATAATATCTTTCCAACGAATCCGAAAAATCAAGATTTCATATCGGGAATCAAAAGATAAGTCCAGTTGAAAATTCTGAATAGTCGCTATGGAATTCAGGCCCTTAAAAATGGACATTTTGCAAATGACCTCGGATTTCGACGAAACCAGTTTTGTTGGGTCCGTGATGTCAAGTTATTGCTAGATTCCAAATTTCATAATTTTTCGAATCAATATGTGAGCGTGGCAAAGGAAAACGTGTTTGACCAGTTTCAGTTGATTTTAATCGACTGGAAAATAGCCATTTTTCTAACGGTCTCAGAATTCATCGAAACTAGTTTTGTTAGGACCGTATCGTCAATACGAAGCTAGAAAATATTTTTCTGGAATTTTTAGAGTTAGTATGTCACCCCGGTAATTTGAAATGTACGTTTAAAATTCAATATAGTGATTTAAATGTAAATTCAACGGAAACTAATCGAAACGATCAAATCAGCTTACGATACATATCCCATTGTGTTCGGAATGGGGCTAATTAGCTAGGGACGACAGTCGGTGGGTCTTTTTTGAAGTTCGTATTGGAAAGTTACTTTTGGTGGAAATAAAATATTAATTAAATTATTAAATATATATAAATCATATAACCCCCCCCCCCTTCTCCCTCTTAATCGGTCAATGCCCAGAAAAAAAAAAAAGTCGTTCGTTTCCCTATCGCGACCTCCCCTCGCTGGCGTCGGAGCAGCGCCGCCCCCCCTTTCCTTCTCCGTCGATCTCGCCCCTCCCCTCCTTCTATCCGCCTATCTCTCCTCACCTCCTCTCAGTACAAAACCGCCACCACTGGAAACCCCTCACCCCGACCTCGCCACCGTCACCGCCTACCACCGGAGACACCCGCGCCGACTGCGACTCCTCCTCCCCCTCCTCAGTGACATAAAACGCCCCCTAACCCTCCTTCCTCTTCAAAAACAGTAAGTCCTTTTAATTTTTTTTTATTATTTTTTTTATTTATTTCATAGATTAAAACATGGTTTTGATCCGATTTTACTACATTAGAAAAGCTAGGATTTACTTAATGTGAAAAGATTTGATTTTCAAAGCGGAAAAAAAAAATTTGATTTTTACTTGTTTGAAAAGTTGATTTTTTTTATTCATAGGAAATTTGATTTCTTTTTTTTATTTATTGAAAGGTTTGATTTCTAAACATGAGAAGTTATAATTTTTAGATAAAGGAAGACTCGATCTTTGTTTTCAAGAAAGATTCAATTTTTATAATATAAAAAGGTAAGATTTTTACCTAAGAGAAGATAAGATTTTTATATGGAATGGCGATAAAGGTTCGATTTTTAATATAATAAAAATATGATTTTATATATAATGTAGAGATTAAAAATATAATTTTTATATAAGGAGTATAATAAAAATATGAAGTAGAAATAAAAATATATGAAGTAGAAATAAAAATATATGAAGTAGAAATAAAAATATATAATTTTTATTATGAACAGCGGAGCATGGACTTTATTAGAGTTTCAAACAACTCCAAACGGTTCAGCAGTTCAAAAGCAAAGCACGGCGGAGTGGAACCCTCTGTGAGAATTTCTCACCTTTCAATTTCTTTTTCTAGTTATATATATATATACTAGGATGCAGACGGTGCTTAGTAGCACCCGACACAATCGTCCACAGACCATGGACTTGTTTGTTTGGTTGCATAGATTAGTTATATGATTTGACTTGAATTTGGTTCTTTGGTGAATTTGATTGATGTGTGAATGGCGTGGGCCTTCACTAGACCGGAGATAAGGCTAGGCCTCGTCCCGTTTCTAGTATCGTGCCGTTATGCCGCCGAAATTTTCTAAAATATGTTAGAAAAATAAAAACATCATTTTATTTAAAGAATGAACGTAATAGAAATTCATATGTTGGAATAAAATGTTTTATCGTTAAAAATATAATTTTTAACGTGAATGTGAATAAATAAATATTCATTTACAAACCAGACGGTTTGTTTATGTACACCTATTTGAAGGACATTGATTGGGACGATAAATTTTACACATCGCCCAACTGCACAACTAAAATCTGTGTTTGATTGTTTGAAACCCCACACGGGTGTTGGGATGAAATTTGAAGTTCACTCATCCTGATTGATTAAATATGTCGATCGATTGATTGACAGGCTGTTATAAGCGTTAGATATCTATATTTGATGCTTATACAGTGTAGTGCACTTTGGTTGATGGTTGATTATTTTTCAATGCTATTATATGTGTGTAATGTATGAAAATCCATATAATTAACTTTATATGGTAATTGATTGGGCCTCATTCCAATTTGAAAAATAAAGAATATTATAAAATAAAAGTTCATGTGTTGACAGTACTCATCCATTGAGATTGGTCATGTGTTGAACGAAATATTTTAGAAATAAAATTTACATCTTTATCGATATAAAATAAAAGTTCATGTGTTGACAGTACTCATCCATTGAGATTGGTCATGTGTTGAACGAAATATTTTAGAAATAAAATTTACATCTTTATCGATATAAAATAAAAGTTCATGTGTTGACAGTACTCATCCATTGAGATTGGTCATGTGTTGAACGAAATGTTTTAATAAAAGAAATATTTGAAATAGAATATTTGAAAATAGAAATTTATGAAGCCGTGTTGGTTAGATTGACGCCATTTTGACGTGGACGATATTTATATCGATTTTAAACGATTTCGAAATGAAATGAATTGAAAACGATTTCGAAATGAATTGAATTGAAAACGATTTCGAAATGAATTGAATTGAAAACGATTTCGAAATGAATTGAATTGAAAACGATTTCGAAATGAATTGAATTGAATATGAATTCAAATTGAATTGAAATTTGAATTGAATAGAAATGAATTTTAAAACGAATTTATAAAGAAGAATTCAATTTTGAATTGAATTGAAATGGAAGTTGAAATTGCTTTTGAAACGAATTTAAAACTATTTATATAATTCGTTTTAAATAGAAATCGATGAAATATATATTATATATATAATATAATGGCCTGAATAGAACGCGCCGCGCCGCGGCAGTTCGTGAATTTCGACCATTTATTTCAAACGGGCATTACGGGAGATCCGACCGTCGGATTCTCCTAAAACCGGAACCGTTGGGTTCGTATCGAAAAGAGCTTTCTAATGAATATTAGAAATTTGAAATCTAACGGTTGGATTTGGAATTATGTCCAAATCAAATTTGAAAAAGGACGCTGTAAGTGCAGTTCGATGGCCGTTGATGGAAATCGACTGTACATGCCTTGATAAAATTATTAAAAATAGTGATAATTTGTGTAAAATCATAAGAAATGATTTGTGAAGAATTGGGATGAAAAACTCTATATCTGAAAAGATAAAAATAGATTTTTATCGAAATGAACTAGTTTTGAACTAGAATTATAATTCTATTTATTTTTAAATAAATAAATTGAATTTGAAAAGGGTTTTGAAAATAACCAAAATTTCCAATGATTGCATTGGAGTGGATTTGAATCGAAATTGTCGTCGGAATATTTCGATGTTGGAATTCGTGATTATACAGATGTTGTTATGGAAATTTGAAAGATATATATTTATATCGTTATGTCCAATACGACATTTGTTTGTCGTAGGATTTGATATTGAATATAAGCCGATATATTTTCTATTCAGAGACTTGTATTGAATATCAAATGTGATTTGGGTTTGTCGTGAATGGTGTCTTCACTAACACTATTCTTGAACCCAGTTGAGAAAAGATTAAATCTTTTTATTTAGATTTAATGAAGTGTACCAATTAAATAATATTTAATTGGAATTGAATTGATATTGATTTTTGGGTTTATCGTGAACAGTGTTTTAAATAACACTCGTTCTTTAACCCGATAATTAATGAATGTGATTTTGGGTTTATCGTGAACCGTGTTTTAAATGACACTGATTCTTTAACCCAGTCGAAGATTAAAACTAAGTGGAGTTTTAATGAATCTTTAATTAGATTGAAATGATCGAAAATGAAGTATCACCAGTTTTGCTCCAGGCGATAGTTAAATCTTTAATTAGATTTGAACGTGAAATGGTAATTGAATTTACCGATAACACCGTGGTGTTAGATATGAAGTATTACCAGTTTTACTTCATGGGATGAATAGGTTGGGACTAGGAAATTAAAACCAATGATTACTTCGGTAAGGTTCGTTAATCTCGACTAGTTGAATCGAAATTCAAAAGAAGATTAAAGAATAAATTCAAGGAATTTACCTTGGATAAAATTAATGGGAACGTTTCCCTATGAATGTGAAATTAGAAACTAACTGTCGGTTAGCCAAGTAGGATGGTTTTCTGAATATTGATCTGATGCTTGTTTCGGCCTTCGGGGTTAATATTTGGGGAATTATTCTCTTGATTAATTTACGGTTAGTGACTGATGAATTGGAATGAGGCGTATGTTGTGTTTGTGTAACACTTATTTAAAATATACGCGAGTTGTTTGGAAAGACCGGGTTTATCCCATTCTGAATAACTGATACGACGTTAAGTCGAAGACGAAGACGATGGTCGAAGACCGGAGGTCTTCACGTCGTTTGGACAATTACTGATGATCTTGATTGGGCTGTACACCCAAGAAGATGGAAACAGTTAGTGATCGTCCAGACGTACTTGGAGATCGATGGATATGCGGGGTACTAGGTGCCTCCGGTTTCGTTCAGACCCAGAACGGACTTGTAAATGGACTGTGTGTCTGACATTGGATTTTAGTCCGTGTGATTGATCTCTATTAAATATATATCTGTTTGGCGGCGGAGAATTTATTCTCTTGCTTAACGCCCTTCTCTGAGACGTACGAGCTCAGGGGTTATATATTGATGGATATCAAACGCATGGAGTGAATTGCCTGTGTGGCATGCCTAAGTGGCAATTGATCGAGGCTTCTGTTGAAAAGCAAAGTCTTGTGGTTGATGATCAAAGCACGGCCTTTGTGGCGTAGCTTTGTGTAACGTTTACCTCGCGTGTTTCACACCCGGTATGAACCAAAAACGGGAGAGGACGTCAGGGAGGGCATGCGTTTCTTTCTAGCTAGAAGTGGCGTCAGTGGTTTTACACGCCCTGACGAGTTTGACTTATGTGGTTGTTGCTGTTGCGAGGCGCCTCGGATTGATCGGTCGTTCTCGAACCGATGGAGTCATTTAGTTGGCTCACCTACGCCCCATAGGGTGGGGAAACGCATGTTCAGGTTTTAATTTTAATCCACATCGGTGGACTGGCCCTGAGGATCCAAGGCTTGACTGAGTACTTGCCTGAGACACGGGCTAGAGCGTCTCGAATCGGTAGAGGACTATCTTTTGCCTCGGTTCATGGATGGAAATCCAATTTCCAAATACGTGACATCTGCGGTTTTATTTGTAAACCTGTATATGGCGACATAGTGGCATGGGACACTCATGCCGCCTATGATTGATACTTATGATTTGAAGATTGTTTTATACACTATGCACTTATTATAGTATCAAATGATTTGTTTTAAACGTATCAAGCATTCTTTGGCTGTTATAAGGGAAAACCCTATCCCCCGGCTTGCGTTGCATTGTGTGATAGGACCTGGGTCTTATAACAGCTTCATTTTTCTTTATTTAGCATTGCGCTGTTTGTTATATGCACTGGTATTCTTGGGAGGAAACCCGTTCCGTGTTTACGGCGTGGTCCCTTGATTTACCTAACTTTAAAAATAAAGATTAACTGTTTTAGTTCTCACACCAGTCCCATGACTGACCCGGAGTTTATTGTTTTAACCTAAACTCTGGGTGCCCTTATTTTGAGACGGGCAGCTAGTAGTTTTGGTTTTGCAGATTTATATTCACAGGAACCTGGTTTACAGCTGGAACGATATCCGGAAAGCTTTGTATCCGTATATCTCTTCTAGTTGTGTATTGTATTATTTTCCGTTGCTATGTATTTAAATGTAATTTAAATCTCTGATATTTCTGTGTAATATTCATTTAAACTCTGTATATTCTTGTAATCTGATGCATTGTTGTAATATACAATGAAATGTTCTTCTGTATGCGTTCTGTTGTGGCCTGTTCTCGAACTATCCGACGCTTTCCTTTACGGGGAAGTCACGGGTTTTTACATCGGGTTCTACATCGACGAACTCTAATCCATCATAGTGCGTCTCCCTCAAAGGTAGATCGAGGTAATGAATACCAATAAATCTTTTGCACACATTCTCCACACCATAATCCATTTTGCTGGCTGTCCATAAGACTCTTATACAAAGTCGTCTCAATATAGGAACTATCTTTGACAGTTATCGTGTGTCATAGGGTATCATAATGTGTTCCCTAATCTCTCTTTCTTTAACAATCATCTCAAATATGACTTAACATCGTCTTTTCTTCATCTGAGAGAATACTATCCATCATAGTAGCCTTGCTCCCCATCCTAGAATCACCATCATTGAATGATGAGTCACTAAATAGAATTACTACATTCTCATATCAAGCCAAAACTACTGATCGAAGATCCATCGCATCGAAACCACCGTCTAACGGACCATCATGTCCTGCATGCTCCTCGAAATTGCACCATCGTTCATGTCAAATTGTTCAAATGGCCAATAACAATGGAAATTGATATCGATCACTCATAGTAATTGATAATGGCTACACGGATCACATATTTAATCAAAATTGGTAAAATACCTTTTTAAGGAAAATATTCGACATTCATAGTAAAGTTTAGTTCGTAGCCAATTCTGTCCTTCGTCTTTAGGTCGGCCATCAAGCTCCAATGTCGCTCCATCTTCAAATATGTTACCAAGCTCCAATGTTGCTCTGTCGTCGAATCCATCCATGTGCTCTGGAGCTCCTTCCAGAATTTATCTCATCGGTTTGAGTCTACCATCCTCGTGCACTCAATCAGTATACACCAACTAGTGTATTTGATCGATAATGTAACAACCCAAATTTCAGCGAGCTTGAATTTTTTCCGCAAAAGGCTAAAATTCAAGCCCACAAGAATCCGAGTTAGTTCGTCTGGTATCCTACATAAAGGAAAAGATAAAATGAATCAAACCTTACAATAGAATATCTCATAATGGAAAGAATCAAATATTATAGTAAGTAAATTCTTACCATAATAATGACACTGTCTAACAAGTGCCACTAAGATGTATGATCTCTTCCATCTATCTAACATGTGAGTTGGTTATGAGGATGGGGTCGAAACAAAAGGTTTGGTGAATGAACAAATTATACGTTTATAAATAACACTACATATACATTTCTATCACTGGTTTACCTTTATTAAGTTATTAGGGTTTATTACACATTACGCTTCTGATTTCATGCATAAATCTTACCCATCTACTTATATACGTATATAGCTATATGCCCAATATATCGAGGTACTCCCCATAGTACCTTCCATGAGTGGTCACTATCGCCGCACTGTAAAAACGTACCAGACCTCCATTGCCACTCTACGAAAGCGCACTAGGCCACACTATGAAAGCACACTAAACCACCATCGCTGCCCTACTAAAGCACACTAATCCTCTAACGACAACGGATTTCTTCCGAACCTAATCGATCGCTAAATCGACCAAGATCATTCGAATCCTGCATATGCTAACTTTGGGCATACAACACATTAGAACACATTAGATCGCTGGTCTTCAAACACCGTCTTCAATATCTTCGATTTAAATCATCGTATAATTATTTGAAATGAGATTGAACTCGGTCTTTTCAAATAATTCTTGAATATATATAATTTAAATCAGCTCATATTGTTAATATTATTTTATAATGATTTATCGCTATTTTATTTATATAAAAATAGTCCAATTTAATTTAACGACGCTTCGGGTCAATAGGCGGCCCTGGCGCTGTTTTTATCTAAATTTGATTTACACTTTTCTCGAAATCTAACCATTGGATTTTGAAAAATATTATATCATTGAAAAGATCTTCCCAAAACGAACCTTATGGTTCTAGTTTTGGGAAAATCCGACGGTCGGATCTTTTGGTATAATCGTTTAAAGTTACGACTCCGAAATGAAGACTACCGCACACGATTCGTTTAATTTTAATATATATATATATTGTAATGACCCGTATTTTCAGCGGTATAATAATATATTTATTTAATTATTTAAATGGTGAATTAGAATTAAATGATTGTTGAATTAAATAATATCGAATATTTAATTAAGAGAAATAAATTAAATAATATATTTAATTCTGAAATAATCAGAATTGGCTGAAATAGCGATATGGTATGAACTGGATCATCTGTGATATTTAATTCAGTTTAGAATTGAATTAGAATAACGAATATATTATTTAAAAGAAAGTTTGAACGTATAATTAAATTATAATTAAAATCGAGCTTGAAATGGCGCGGCAGTTCGTTATTTGGCGATTCGAACTTCAACTGAATGTACAGGATTCGTTTAAAATCGGATTTCTATGAAACAAGAAATGTTTGGAGCTGGTGGTGTATATTTTTCTAGTGGAAGAGAAAAATCGAGATTTCATCGTGTAGATTTTGATTTACGTCCAAATCAAATTTCAGAAAATTCGTTGTGGAATTCCTTTATAATTTATTTATATTTATAAAAGGAATTTCACTATAAATCGAATATCAATTTAATCAGATTGAAATATTGAGTTAAAAATCCATATAGGATTATTCTGGAGATGTATCGTATTCCACTGTGAGAATATACGTTAATATAAATTATATTTATATTTAATTTAATTATATTTATATTTTTAAATGGGTCATTTAGAGCTTTAAAAATATCCAGTTTTGCAAACGACCTCGGTTTTCGACGAAACCAATTTTGTTGGATCCGCAATGTTAAATTATTATTAGATATAAATTTCCATGATTTTTGAAGTATGTATGTGGCCGTACGGATTTTTAGAGTGGAAAACAGTCAGTGTTTTGATGTTTAAAAATACGCTGTGTGAGCAAACGGAGTCGGAATTCGACGAAACCAGTTTCGCTGGGACCGTAATGTCGAACGGTAGCTGCATGCCAATTTTCATGATTTTTGGTTA
Organism: Allium sativum; assembly: GCA_030737875.1. Classification (NCBI taxonomy): domain Eukaryota; kingdom Viridiplantae; phylum Streptophyta; class Magnoliopsida; order Asparagales; family Amaryllidaceae; genus Allium; species Allium sativum. Next base: position 667,137,717 of record CM060909.1, on the reverse strand, counting down.
TCATGTGTGACCACACAAATTTTTAGAAAGCAAAAATAGATAATAAAACTAAAATATCTAGATATTTATGCTGCTAATAAATACCTCTCCTAAAAGCCTTATAACCTAATTTACATTTCCACAGTCAACAAAAAAATGTGCCGCTATGTTTTGCTTCAGGAAACATAATCTCGATCCTCGAAAATAAATCATAAAACCAAGTAAAATTCCTTAAATCATAAAACTTAAATAATTGGGTTCGCTGTGTGATTCCCTTTAACCCTGTATAAGTTTTACCTAGTTCAAACTCGATTTTTCCGCTGTCAGTATTCCAGCGCATGAAGTAGGGTTGGAGTTAATTGATTTTGTGGTGATCGGTTCCAAAAATGGAGAGTGGTTTTGGGTTCGACATGGGTAATCGCACTTCGGTGCAGTGTTTGGGGAAATCGGTGGCAGAAGGCGTCGCTCGACTGTAGGCGACGGGCTCGAAGTCGGATTGGCACTGGAGGATTCGAATGCTACATAGACGGGATGGTTTCGAAGAGGACGTAAAGGGGAACGAGGTGGTGAGCTTGGTTTTTGTTTTTTGTTAAGGAAGGGAGGGTACAATTTAAATCAAAGAAGTGGGAAATGGTGCGGTTTTTAGTTGAAGAGGTTCGGCGGTTTTGCTCTGAGTAATTGGAGAAGAAAGTATATGGTTTTGGGGGAAGGCATGGTATTGGGCCTGTTTAAAATGGTAAAGCCCAAGGATATTTTAAATAATCAAGTTTAAATTGAATTTAATATTGTGTAACTTGTAAGTTTAATAACTTTAGCATACAATATCAGAACTTGACGAAACAAGACCCGTTAGGATCGTATGGACGAACACTACCCAATGGAACTGACTTGGAGTGGATTGGAGCTCGTTTGAATTTATGGAGAAATAAATTGTTTGATTCATATCAAATAATAGTTTATCGTTCTTTAACGATGAACTGCCAAAGTGAGTAAAACTCACCAACTCTGAACAGTTCTATTTTTACAACATATATTTAGAACTGATAAATAATGACTGATTGCTGTGTGTTAACTGTTTGGTTGAATTGTTTGTGTATTGATTGAAATCATAGATAACGATATATATAATCATTAATCGAATATTGATTTTGTTTAACAAAATATTTTTTATTCATGTTGTTTAACATCTGCGATGTAGGGAAACAGGTTGGAGGAATCCGACTGGGTACCTCAACATTTATTTTACTGTGATTCATATATTGTGATATATGATGTGATATATAATTTGTTGTTGATTTTGTGTGTTTGGACGATATTTAGCGTTGTTATATGGTATGTTAAATACCATATGAAATTCCAGAATGTAGAAAGGGGATTTTCAAAGCATATTTTGAAAATAATTTATTTATATAAAATAAATGGATTTTATATATAAAAGGAAAAAGGATTTTATAAAAGATAATAATTATAAAATTGAAAGAGTTATAGGAAATATATTTCTAAAACAAATATAAAGGAGAAATATTTGTAAAACAAATATAAAGGAAAATGCTTGCAAAACAAATAGATTAGAAAAAGGGAATATATTTTTAAAACAAATACAAAGGAAGATACTTCCCAAACAAACAGAAAGAGAAATATTTGTAAACCATTTACAAATAAATAGAATAAAGGATTTTCTATTTGGAAAATAAATAGAATAAAGGATTATTTATTTGGAAAATAAATAAAGGAGTTAATCGAAAGGAGTTAATCGAACAGAGTAAATCAAATAGAGTTAAGCAAAATTAGAAACTGACTGGAGATTAGTAAATTGAATGGTTTTCTAAGTGTCTATCTGATGATAGTTTCGGCCTTCGGGATTAATACTTAGGGAATTGTCCTCATACTAGTTTACAGTCTGGGACTGATAGTTGTGGAATGATAGTGATATGTAAATAAACATTGGAAATGTTTTCCAGTGTTAATAACATATATTTTCTAAGCATAGAAAATAAGGAAATGTGAATATATATATATGTTAAATGATGATTGATCGATATAATTTCCATCTGGAAATAATATCGTTGTTTGCATATGTGTTTTTATTTAATAGTTAAATCATAGACTATCAATGTTTTGACCATTTTAACGTTGTTAATATGGAGAGACCGGTTAGATTATTATCTGAAGAACCACTCCGTATTAGCATAAGCGTTGCGAATCAAGTACGCTGAATATATTAAAGACGGAGTAAAGCGCAAGGGCTGTTGTATAAATCTTAGATAACAGTGCCTAAGATGGATATACTGAATAGTGCCTTCGGTTTGTCCAGTCCCAGGACGACCCGTATGGAAGAATATCTGACAGAGTATATCTAATAGATTGCGTAAGTTGATCTCTTCAAACGTATTCACTTTTGGTGGCGGAGGAATTCTTTTCTCTTAGCTGTATACCCGTGGTATTTTTGGGGAAATCAATTTGTGATTTGGCGGGTATAACGATGTGACATTCAAAGTGAATGACGATGTGGCAGGTAAAAGATAAGCGTAGATTCTAGCCTCACATCCGGTAAATGACAGAAATCGGGCAGGCAACATGGCTATGTAGGTCGCACCAATTAGGGTGTATAATCACCTGATCTAGAGTTTCGTTTACTTCTAAAAATCTATTGTTGATGCTGTCCCATTCGGGAAAAAGTTGCTGATCCCAACCATACATTCGATACACTCAAGCGAAATGAGTGGTCGGTCATGTGTGGCCGGGTTGCAAGATGTTCTTGTTGAACCTAGTGTATTCCTCTCTAGAGGTACACTAGCGAAAGGTGGTTCCATACCTCGTCATAGTTGGAAATGCATTACCCAATACGTGCTTGCGGTTTTGATTGTATACTATATATGTAGAACGTGAGATGAAAGCATTTCTGCTAGATGATTATTATATTATGGTTGATAGACATTATTATAATATCAATAGGTTTTTGATATAAAGCTATTTTGGATTCTCATAAGGGAAAACCCGTTCCTTTATACGGCCTGGTCTTATGATATATGTTGCATTGCTCCTACTGTTTTACTCATACCAGTCCCATGACTGACCCGGAGTTTATTTTATTTTGTTTTCCCTGAACTCTTGGGGGCCTAATTTTATACGGGCATTCAAGTAGTTAGGAATTTACAGATATACCAGGAGAGCTTGGAGCAGGAGGCTTCAGTATCATATAGCTATTATTTATTTCTGCTGTGTTGTAAGTGTTGTACTCTGATAATGTTATTGTATACATATACTGATTTTATTTCAAGGATATATTATCTATTATATGTTGTTCGTTCCGCTGTGAGGTTCGTGTTACTCTGATGTTGTATGTTCTTCTTCTTCTTCTATTCTAAGTTTCTATCTTATGTATTCTCACCCTCTAATTTCTTTCGTTAACTTTCTGGTATTTTTCAATGTTTGGGTAGTCATCATTGAGATTATGGCGATAACCAAAGATCGCAAAAATCCGGGTCGTTACAGTTGGTATCAGAGCTTAAGGTTAAGTGAATTACCTTTGCTCTGTGGCATGACTTAGTAGAGATGGGGTTAGTAATAACCTAGATTGAGTTGAGTGTATATATATGAGTGAACATATTTTTTATTGATATAAAAATTGTTTTATATTGTGGAGATTCAGTGGTTGAGTTGTTTATGGGTTCTGGTCGATAAGTTTGATCCATTGTATCGGTAGGAGTTTATAAACACTCGAATACGATGGGTCGACCGATATGTTTTGAAAAGATGGTAAATTAAAATAAATTTACCCAAGGTATATCTTGATATAGAGACGATATATATATCAAAATTATAATATAGTGGATATACAGATTGTTATTATAATCGAGTAAGATTATAAATTAAATAGTTATGTAAATAACCAATCAAAATTCATATAAGTGAAATACGTGAAATAAGATGAGTTAAATCTAAAATTTAAACTAGGAATTGAATTAAAAATCTGGAAAATTGGATAAGTGTTTGTAAATGGATTTGGATTAAAAATAAGGAAAATTTAAGATCTTGGGAGATTGTAAATTGTTTTCAAGTAGTGTGAATTATATTTCGAAATGAATTTCAAAGTGGGAATGTTTAGAAATGGTTTTATAGTATTGAACTCACTTCGATCGCTGGAAAATAGATTCTGATGATGACAGCTACATCATCAGTATTCATTTTCGAGTTATAAGTTATGAATTACTACCAGAGATACTGTTTTGAATTTGTTTTGGGGAAAAACAAGTGTGTTGAATTTCAAAAAAAAGAAAATGTTGATTTTTGAAAAAGTAAACCGCTTAAAAACTCCCAGGAAGAATATTGTTTGAATTAAGAACAAATTAAACAGAAATTAGTGAAAGAAAATTTGAATTAAAGTAAAGCCAGTAAAGTGGTAACTGAAATTGAATTAGAATGATATCAAGACAAATTGGTTTTGTGAGATTCGAATTTGAAGTGTAATTTGATAATCAAGTTAAGAGTTTGGAATCGAGAATGAAACTCGAGTTTTAAATGATATTTGTCTTGGTAAAATGCGAATGGTTGTGTTGGAGATAAAAGTGATTTCAGAACTTGATTGGGATAACATTGGTATATGCTGAATTAACAGCAGATGGAAGTGATAAAGTTGATATGCCCGACAAAAAAGGTACCAGTTTATATTTCATATAGTATGAGATTTTGATGAGCCGATTTGGCAAGCCGCTTGGCTGTTTGATTTTCTTTTGGGTTGGAGATGGCCCAGAGAGGCGAGTTGGAGTTTGAGCTAGTGACCAGTACAAAGGAGGTGCTGGCGAAATTTTTCAAAAAGTTAAGGCGTTAGAAAATTTTCAGGATTTTTGAAAATTTTCGTTGATAAGGATTAATTAATATTTTAATTAAAATTTAATTGGTTCAGTTGAAACTGAAGTTGAGAAGTGACGAAATAAGTTCTAACCAGTCGATAAGGTTTGTTTCCTACCTTAGCAATTTCGAGGCCGAAATTATTTTAAGTAGGGAAGAATGTAACGACCCGTATTTTCACCGGTATAATAATTAATTTATTAAATTATTTAAATGGTGAATTAGAATTAAATGATTGTTGAATTAAATAATATCGAATATTTAATTAAGATAAATAAATTTAATAAAATATTTAATTCAGAAATAATCAGAATTGGCTGAAATGGCGATATGGTGTGAACTGGATCATCTGTGATATTTAATTCAATTTACAATTGAATTAGAATAACGAATATATTATTTGAACGACAATTTGAACGTATAATTAAATTATAATTAAAATCGAGCTTGAAATGGCGCGGTAGTTCGTTATTTGGCGATTCGAACTTCAACTGAATGTACAGGATTCGTTTTAAATCGGATTTCTGTGAAACAAGAAACGTTAGGAGCTGGTGGAGTATATTTTTCTAGTGGAAGAGAAAAATCGAGATTTCGTCATGTAGATTTTGATTTACGTCCAAATCAAATTTCAGAAAAGTCGCCGTGGAATTCCTTTATAATTTATTTATATTTATAAAAGGAATTTCATTATAAATCCAATATCGATTTAATCAGGATTGAAATATCGAGTTAGAAATCCATACAGGATTATTCTGGAGCTGTATTGTATTCCACTATGAGTATATACGATAATATAAATTATATTTATATTTAATTTAATTTAATTTAAATATATTTATATATTTAAATGGGTCATTCAGAGCTTTAAAAATAGCCAGTTTTGCAAACGACCTTGGTTTTCGACGAAACCAATTTTGTTGGATCCACAATGATAAATTATTGTTAGATTTCGATTTGCATGATTTTTGAAGTCAGTATGTGGCCGTATGGATTTTTAGAGTGGAAAACAGTCAGTATTTTGACGTTTAAAAATACGCTGTGTGAGCAAACGGAGTCGGAATTCGACGAAACCAGTTTCGTTGGGACCGTAATGTCGAACGGTAGCTGCATGCCAATTTTCATGATTTTTGGTTATCATGTGTGACCATACAAATTTTTAGAAAGCAAAAATAGATAATAAAACTAAAATATCTAGATATTTATGTTGGTTATAAATACCTCCCCTAAAAGCCTTATAACCTAATTTACATTTCCACAATCAACAAAAATGCACCGCTATGTTTTGCTTCAGGAAACATAATCCCGATCCTCAAAAATAAATCATAAAACCAAGTAAAATTCCTTAAATCATAAAACTTATATAATTGGGTTCGCTGTGTGATTCCCTTTAACCCTGTATCAGTTTTACCTAGTTCAAACTCGATTTTTCCGCTGTCAGTATTCCAGCGCGTGAAGTAGGGTTGGAGTTAATTGATTTTGTGGTGATCGGTTCCAAAAACGGAGAGTGGTTTTGGGTTCGACATGGGTAATCGCACTTCGGTGCAGTGTTTGGGGAAAATCGGTGGCAGAAGGCGTCGCTCGACTGTAGGCGACGGGCTCGAAGTCGGATTGGCACTGGAGGATTCGAATGCTACATGGACGGGATGCTTTCGAAGAGGACGTAAAGGGGAACAGGGTGGTGAGCTTGGTTTTTGATTTTTGTTAAGGAAGGGAGGGTACAATTTAAATCAAAGAAGTGGGAAATGGTGCGGTTTTTAGTTGAAGAGGTTCGGCGGTTTTGCTCTGAGTAATTGGAGAAGAAAGTATATGGTTTTGGGGGAAGGCATGGTATTGGGCCTGTTTAAAATGGTAAAGCCCAAGGATATTTTAAATAATCAAGTTTAAATTGAATTTAATATTGTGTAACTTGTAAGTTTAATAACTTTAGCATACAATATCAGAACTTGACGAAACAAGACCCGTTAGGATCGTATGGACGGACACTACCCAATGCAACTGACTGGGAGTGGATTGGAGCTCGTCTGAATTTATGGAGAAATTTGATTCATATCAAACAACAGTTTATCATTCTTTAACGATGAACAGCCAAAGTGAGTAAAACTCAACAACTCTGAACAGTTCTATTTTTTTAACGTATATTTAGAACTGATAAATGATGACTGATAGCTGCGTGTTAACTGTTTGGTTGAATTGTTTGTGTATTGACTGAAATCATAGATAACGATATATATATATAATCATTAATCGAATATTGATTTTGTGTAACAGAATATTTTATATTCATATTGTTTAACATCTGTGATGCAGGGGAACAAGTTGGAGGAATCCGACTGGGTTCCTCAACATTTATTTTACTGTGATTCATATATTGTGATATATGATGTGATATATAATCTGTTGTTGATTTTGAGTGTTCGGACGATATTTAGCGTTGTTATATGGTATGTTAAATACCATAAGAAATACCTGAATGTGAAAAGGGGATTTTCAAAGCATATTTTGAAAATTATTTATTTATATAAAATCAATGGATTTTATATATAAAAGGAAAAAGAATTTTATAAAAGGTAATAATTATAAAATCGAAAGGGTTAAAGGAAATATATTTGTAAAACAAATATAAAGGAGAAATATTTGTAAAACAAATATAAAGGAAAATGTTTGCAAAACAAATAGATCAGAAAAAGGGACTATATTTGTAAAACAAATACAAAGGAAGATACTTGCCAAACAAACAGAAAGAGAAATATTTGTAAACCATTTACAAATAAATAGAATAAAGGATTTTCTATTTAGAAAATAAATAGAATAAAGGATTATTTATTTGGAAAATAAATAGAGGAGTTAATCGAAAGGAGTTAATCGAACAGAGTAAATCAAATAGAGTTAAGCAAAATTAGAAACTGACTGGAGATTAGTAAATTGAATGGTTTTCTAAGTTTCTATCTGATGTTGGTTTCGGCCTTCGGGATTAATACTTAGGGAATTGTTCTCATACTAGTTTACAGTCAGGGGCTGATAGTTGTGGAATGATAGTGATATGTAAATAAACAATGGAAATGTTTTCTAGTGTTAATAAAATATATTTTCTAAGCATAGAAAATAAGGAAATGTGAATATATATATATATATATATCTGTTAAATAATGATTGATCGATATAATTTCCATCTGGAAATAATGTCGTTGTTTGCACACATGTTTTTCTTTGATAGTTAAATCGTAGACTATCAAAGTTTTGACCATTTTAACGTTGTTAATATGGAGAGACCGGTTGGATTATTATCCGAAGAACCACTCCGTATTGGCATAAGCGTTGCGAATCAAGTACGCTGAATATATTGAAGACGGAGTAAAGTGCAAGGGTTGTTGTATAAATCTTAGATAACAGTGCCTAAGATGGATATACTGAATAGTGCCTTCGGTTTGTCCAGTCCCAGTACGACCTGTATGGAAGAATGTCCGACAGAGTATATCTAATAGATCGCGTAAGTTGATCTCTTCAAACATATTCACATTTGGTGGTGGAGGAATTCGTTTCACTTAGCTGTATACCCATGGTATTTTTGGGGAAATCAATTAGTGATTTGGTGGGTATAACGATGTGACATTCAAAGTGAATAAAGATGTCTTATGTAAAAGATAAGTGTAGATTCTAGCCTCACATTTGGTAAATAACAGAAATCGGGCAGGCAGCATGGCTATGTAGCTCGCACCTATTAGGATGTATAATCACCTGATCTAGAGTTTCGTTTACTTCTAAAAATCTATTGTCGATGTTGTCCCATTCGGGAAATGGTTGCTGATCCCAACCGTTGGTGATATACATTCGATACACTCAAGCGAAATGTATGGCGGTCATGTGTGGCTGGGTTGCAAGATGTTCTTGTTGAACCCAGTGTATTCCTCTCTAGAGGTACACTAGCGAAAGGTGGTTCCATACCTCGTCATAGTTGGAAATCCATTACCCAATACGTGCTTGCGGTTTTGATTGTATACTATATATGTAGAACGTGAGATGAAAGCGTTTCTGCTAGATGGTTATTATATTGTGGTTGGTAGACATTATTATAATATCAAAAGGTTTTTGATATAAAGATATTTGGATTCTCATAAGGGAAAACCCATTCCATTATACGGCGTGGTCTTATGAGATATGTTGCATTGCTCCAACTGATTTACTCATACCAGTCCCATGACTGACCCAGAGTTTATTTTGTTTTCCCTTAACTCTTGGGTGCCCAATTTTATACGGGCTGTCAAGTAGTCAGGAATATACACATATACCAGGAGAGCTTGGAGCAGGAGGCTTCAGGATCATATAGCTATTATTTATTTCCGCTGTGTTGTAAGTGTTGTACTCTGATAATGTTATTGTATACATAAACTGATTTTATTTCAAGGATATGTTTTCTATTATATGTTGTTCGTTCCGCTGTGAGGTTCGTGTTACTCTGATGTTGTATGTTCTTGTTCTTCTTCTGTTCTAAGTTTCTATCTTATGTATTCTCACCCTCTGATTTCTTTCATTAACTTTCTGGTATTTTTCGATGTTTGGGTGGTCATCATTGAGTTTATGGCGATAACCAAAGATCGCAAAAATCCGGGTCATTACAGTTGGTATCAGAGCTTAAGGTTAAGTGAATTACCTTTGCTCTGTGGCGTGACTCAGTAGAGATGGGGTTAGTAATATCCTAGATTGAGTTGAGTGTATATATACGAGTGAACGTATTTGTTATTGATATAAAAATTGTTTTATATTGTGGAGATTCATTGGTTGAGTTTTTTATGGGTTCTGGTCGGTCAGTTTGATCCATTGTATCGGTAGGAGTTTATAAACACTCGTATACGATGGGTCGACACGATATGTTTTGAAAAGAGGGTAAATTAAAATAAGTTTACCCAAGGTATATCTTGATATAGAGAAGGTATATATATCAATATTATAATATAGTGGATATATTGATTGTTATTATAATCGAGTAAGATTATAAATTAAATGGTTATGTAAATAACCAATCAGAATTCATATAAGTGAAATACGTGAAATCAGATCAGTTAAATCTAAAATTTAATCTAAGAATTGAATTAAAACTCAGGAAAATTGGATAAGTGTTTGTAAATGGATTTGGATTAAAAATAAGGAAAATTTAAGATCCTGGGAGATTGTAAATTGTTTTACAAGCAGTGTGAATTATATTTTGAAATGAATTTCGAAGTGGGAATGTTTAGAAATGGTTTTATAGTATGGAACTCACTTCGATCGCTGGAAAATAGATTTTGATGATGACAGTTGCATCATCAGAAATCATTTTCGAGTTATAAGTGACGAATTACTACCAGAGATACTGTTTTGAATTTGTTTTGGGAAAAAACAAATGTGTTGAATTTCAAAAAAGGAAAATTTTGATTTTTGAAAAAGTAAACCGTTTAAAAACTCCCAGGAATAATATTGGTTAATTTAAGAACAAATTAAACAGAAATTTGTGAAAGAAAATTTGAATTAAAGTAAAGCTAGTAAAGTGGTAACTGAAATTGAATTAGAATGATATCAAGACAAATTGGTTTTGTGAGATTTGAATTTGAAGTGTAATTTGATAATCAAGTTAAAAGTTTGGAATTGAGAATGAAACTCGAGTTTTAAATGATATTTGTCTTGGTAAAAAGCGAATGGTTGTGTTGGAGATAAAAGTGATTTCAGAATTTGATTGGGATAACATTGGTATATGCTGAATTAACAACAGATGGAAGTGATAAAGTTGATATACCCGACAAAAAAGGTACCAGTTTATATTTCATACGGTATGAGATTTTGATGAGCCGATTTGGCATGCCGCTTGGCTGTTTGATTTTCTTTTGGGTTGGAGATGGCCCAGAGAGGCGAGTTGGAGTTTGAGCTAGTGACCAGTACAAAGGAGGTGCTGGCGAAATTTTTCGAAAAGTTAAGGCGTTAGAAAATTTTCAAGATTTTTGAAAATTTTCGTTGATAAGGAATAATTAATATTTTAATTAAAATTTAATTGGTTCAGTTGAAAATTAAGTTGAGAAGTGAAGAAAAAAGTTCTAACCAGTCGATAAGGTTTGTTTCCTACCTTAGCAATTTCGAGGCCGAAATTATTTTAAGTAGGGAAGAATGTAATGACCCGTATTTTCAGCAGTATAATAATTAATTTATTAAATTATTTCATTGGTGAATTAGAATTAAATGATTGTTGAATTAAATAATATCAAAAATTTAATTAAGATAAATAAATTTAATAATATATTTAATTCTGAAATAATCAGAATTGGTTGAAATGGCGATATGGTGTGAACTGGATCATCTGTGATATTTAATTTAGTTTAGAATTGAATTAGAATAACGAATATATTATTTGAACGATAGTTTGAACGTATAATTAAATTATAATTAAAATCGAGCTTGAAATGGCGCGGTAGTTCGTTATTTGGCGATTCGAACTTCAACTGAATGTACAGGATTCGTTTTAAATCGGATTTCTGTGAAACAAAAAACGTTAGGAGCTGGTGGAGTATATTTTTCTAGTGGAAGAGAAAAAACAAGATTTCATCATGTAGATTTTGATTTATGTCAAAATCAAATTTCAGAAAAGTCGCTGTGGAATTCCTTTATAATTTATTTACATTTATAAAAGCAATTTCATTATAAATCGAATATCGATTTAATCAGGATTGAAATATCGAGTTAGAAATCCATACAGGATTATTCTGGAGCTGTATGGTATTCCACTATGATTATATACGATAATATAAATTTTATTTATATTTAATTTAATTAAATTTAAATATATTTATATATTTAAATGGGTCATTCAAAGCTTTAAAAATAGCCAGTTTTGCAAACGACCTCGATTTTCGATGAAACCAATTTTGTTGGATCCGCAATGTTAAATTATTGTTAGATTTCGATTTCCGTGATTTTTGAAGTCAGTATGTGGCCGTACGGATTTTTAGAGTGGAAAACAGTCAGTATTTTGACGTTTAAAAATACGCTGTGTGAGCAAACGGAGTCGGAATTCGACGAAACCAGTTTCGTTGGGACCGTAATGTCGAACGGTAGCTGCATGCTAATTTTCATGATTTTTGGTTATCGTGTGTGACCACACAAATTTTTAGAAAGCAAAAATAGGTAATAAAACTAAAATATCTAGATATTTATGTTGGTTATAAATACCTCCCCTAAAAGCCTTATAACCAAATTTACATTTCCACAATAAAAAAAAATGCGCCGCTATGTTTTGCTTCAGGAAACATAATCTCGATCCTCAAAAATAAATCATAAAACTAAGTAAAATTCCTTAAATCATAAAACTTATATAATTGGGTTCGCTGTGTGATTCCCTTTAACCCTGTATCAGTTTTACCTAGTTCAAACCTGATTTTTCCGCTGTCAGTATTCCAATGCATGAAGTAGGGTTAGAGTTTATTGATTTTGTGGTGATCGGTTCCAAAAATGGAGAGTGGTTTTGGGTTCGACATGGGTAATCGCACTACGGTGCAGTGTTTAGGGAAAATCGGTGGCAGAAGGCGTCGCTCGACTGTGGGTGACGGGCTCGAAGTCGGATTGGCACTGGACGATTCGAATGCTACATAGATGGGATGGTTTCGAAGAGGACGTAAAGGGGAACGGGGTGGTGAGCTTGGTTTTTGATTTTTTTTAAGGAAGGGAGGGTGTGATTTAAATCAAAGAAGTGGGAAATGGTGCGGTTTTTAGTTGAAGAGGTTCGGCGGTTTTGCTCTGAGTAATTGGAGAAGAAAGTATACGGTCTTGGGGGAAGGCATGGTATTGGGCCTGTTTAAAATGGTAAAGCCAATTAATCAAGTTTAAATTGAATTTAATATTGTGTAACTTGTAAGTTTTATAAATTTAGCATACAATATCAGAACTTGACGAAACAAGATCTGTTAGGATCGTATGGACGGGCGCAACCCAATGGAACTGACTGGGAGTGGATTGGAGCTCATTTGAATTTATGGTGAAATAAATTGTTTGATTCATATCAAACAACAGTTTATCGTTCTTTAACGATGAACTGCCAAAGTGAGTAAAACTCACCAACTCTGAATAGTTCTATTTTTATAACGTATACTTAGAACTGATAAATGATGACTGATTGTTGTGTGTTAACTGTTTGGTTGAATTGTTTGTGTATTGATTGAAATCATAGATAACGATATATATATAATCATTAATCGAATATTGATTTTGTTTAATAAAATATTTTATATTCGTGTTGTTTAACATCTGTGATGCGGGGAAACAGGTTGGAGGAATCCGACTGGGTTCCTCAACGTTTATTTTACTGTGATTCATATATTGTGATATATGATGTGATATATAATCTGTTGTTGATTTTGTGTGTTTGTACAATATTTAGCGTTGTTATATGGTATGTTAAATACCATAAGAAATAACAGAATGTAGAAAGGGGATTTTCAAAGCATATTTTGAAAATAATTTATTTATATAAAATCAATGGATTTTATAAATAAAAGGAAAAAGGATTTTATAAAAGGTAATAATTATAAAATCGAAAGAGTTAAAGGAAATATATTTGTAACACAAATATAAAGGAGAAATATTTGTAAAACAAATATAAAGGAAAATGTTTGCAAAACAAATAGATTAGAAAAAGGGAATATATTTGTAAAACAAATACAAAGGAAGATATTTGCCAAACAAACAGAAAGAGAAATATTTGTAAACCATTTACAAATAAATAGAATAAAGGATTTTCTATTTAGAAAATAAATAGAATAAAGGATTATTTATTTGGAAAATAAATAGAGGAGTTAATCGAAAGGAGTTGATCGAACAGAGTAAATCAAATAGAGTTAAGCAAAATTAGAAACTGACTGGAGATTAGTAAATTGAATGGTTTTCTAAGTGTCTATCTGATGTTGGTTTCGGCCTTCGGGATTAATATTTAGGGAATTGTTCTCATACTAGTTTACAGTCAGGGACTGATAGTTGTGAAATGATAGTGATATGTAAATAAACAATGGAAATGTTTTCTAGTGTTAATAACATATATTTTCTAAGCATAGAAAATAAGGAAATGTGAATATATATATATATATATATATATGTTAAATGATGATTGATCGATATAATTTCCATCTGGAAATAATATCGTTGTTTGCACACGTGTTTTTCTTTGATAGTTAAATCATAGACTATCAAAGTTTTGACCATTTTAACGTTGTTAATATGGAGAGACCGGTTGGATTATTATCCGAAGAACCACTCCGTGTTGGCATAAGCTTTGCGAATCAAATACGCTGAATATATTGAAGACGGAGTAAAGTGCAAGGGTTGTTGTATAAATCTTAGATAACAGTGCCTAAGATGGATATACTGAATAGTGCCTTCGGTTTGTCCAGTCCCAGGACGACCCGTCTGGAAGAATGCCTGACAGAGTATATCTAATAGATCGCGTAAGTTTGATCTCTTCAAACGTATTCACGATTGGTGGCGGAGGAATTCGTTTCTCTTAGCTGTATACCCGTGGTATTTTTGGGGAAATCAATTTGTGATTTGGCGGGTATAACGATGTGACATTCAAACTGAATGAAGATGTGGCATGTAAAAGAAAAGCGTAAATTCTAGCCTCACATCCGGTAAATGACAGAAATCGGGCAGGCAGCATGGCTATGTAGGTCGCACCTATTAGGGTGTATAATCACCTGATATAGAGTTTCGTTTACTTCTAAAAATCTATTGTTGATGATGTCCCATTCGGGAAACGGTTGCTGATCCCAACCGTTGGTGATATACATTCGATACTTTCAAGCGAAATGAGTTGTCGGTCATGCGTGGCCGAGTTGCAAGATGTTCTTGTTGAACCCAGTGTATTCCTCTCTAGAGGTACACTAGCGAAAGGTGGTTCCATACCTCGTCATAGTTGGAAATCCGTTACCCAATACGTGCTTGCGGTTTTGATTGTATACTATATATGTAGAACGTGAGATGAAAGCGTTTCTGCTAGATGATTATTATATTGTGGTTGATAGACATTATTATAATATCAAAAGGTTTTTGATATAAAGATATTTTGGATTCTCATAAGGGAAAATCCGTTTCATTATACGGCGTGGTCTTATGAGATATGTTGCATTGCTCTAACTGTTTTAAACTGTTTTACTCATACCAGTTCCATGACTGACCCGAAGTTTATTTTGTTTTGTTTTCCCTAAACTCTTGGGTGCCCAATTTTATACGGGCAGTCAAGTAGTCAGGAATTTGCATATATACCAGGAGAGCTTGGAGTAGGAGGCTTCAGGATCATATAGCTATTATTTATTTCCGCTGTGTTGTAAGTGTTGTACTCTGATAATGTTATTGTATACATATACTGATTTTATTTCAAGGATATGTTATCTATTATATGTTGTTCATTCCGCTGTGAGGTTCGTGTTACTCTGATGTTGTATGTTCTTCTTCTTCTATTCTAAGTTTCTATCTTATGTATTCTCACCCTCTAATTTCTTTCATTAACTTTCTGGTATTTTTCGTTGTTTGTGTAGTCATCATTGAGTTTATGGCGATAACCAAAGATCGCAAAAATTCGGGTTGTTACATATATATAATTATATATAAATATAAATATAAATCATTCGACGATTCCACTAACGTGTTTAACATGCCGAATAAAAGAATGTTTTATTTTGCATAACCGTTTAAATGTTTCTAGTGATAAATAAAAAGAGATATTGTATTTGCAAACAAATTCCTATATTTTATAATAACAAATAAGTAGATATTTTTGTTTGCATATATTTCCAGTATTTTCTAATGTCAAATAAAAGGAGAAGTTTTATTCGAATAGCCTCCCTACATGTTTCTAATGTCAAATAAAAATGTGTCTTATTCGTATACTTCACTACATGTTTCTAATGTCGAATAAAAATGTGTTTTATTCACATACTTCACTACATGTTTCTAATGTCAAATAAGAATGTGTTTTATTTGCATAACTCACTACATGTTTCTAATGTCGAATAAAAATGTGTTTTATTTGCATACTTCACTATATGTTTCTAATGTCAAATAAAAATGTTTTTTATTTGAATAACTCACTACACGTTTCTAATGTCGAATAAAAATGTGTTTTATTCGCATACTTCACTACATGTTTCTAATGTCGAATAAAAGTGTGTTTTATTCGCATACTTCACTACTTGTTTCTAATATCGAATATAAATGTATTTTTACTTGCATAACTCACTACATGTTTCTAATGTCAAATAAAAATATGTTTTATTCGCATACTTCACTACATGTTTCGCATACTTCACTACATGTTTCTAATGTCGAATAAAAATGTGTTTTATTCGCATACTTCACTACATATTTCTAATGTCACATAAAAATGTATTTTTATTTGCATAACTTCCCTATATATTTCTAATGTCAAATAAAAATGTGCTTTATTTGCATAACCTACTAGATGTTCTAATGACAATATAAAAAGGTAATTTTTATTTCCATTATATTACTATGTCGCTAGTGACAAATAAAAAAGATAATTTTTATTTTCATTATATTACTATGTCGCTAATGACAAATAAAAATGTCTATTTTGATTCATATACAATTTCAATGTATAACATGACAAATAAAATGTCTATTTTAATTTGTATACAAATTCTAATGTATAACATGACAATAAAAATGTTTCTTTTAAATTTTATACAATTCTAATGTATAACATGAAAAAAAAATGTCTCTTTTAAATTGTATACAATTCTAATGTATAACATAACAATAAAAATGTCTCTTTTAAATTGTATACAATTCTAAGGTATAACATGACAATAAAAATGCCTCTTTTAAATTGTATACAATTCTAATATATAACATGACAATAAAAATGTCTCTTTTAAATTGTATACAATTCTATTTTTAATATAACATATAAAAATGATATTTTTATATCTTAACATAGCTAATAGAAATGATATTTTAATGTTGTATACAAATTCCTACATTAATATGACAAATAAAAATAATATTTTTATTTGTTTACAAATTCATTTTTAACATAACAAATAAAAATGATATTTTTATTTGTTTGCAATTCCTACATTAATATATAACATAACAAATAAAATGACATTTTCATTTGCATACAAATCGAATTCTAACAATAATGTCGACTATTCTATTTCAACAAAACAAATAAAAATGATACTTCTATTTTGTTGACAATTCTATTTCAATAAAACAAATAAAATTGATACTTTTATTTCGTCGACAATTCTATTACAACAAACGAATAAAAATAATTCTTTTATTTTGTTTACAATTCTATTTCAACAAAAATGACATTTTTGTTTCATACAAATCTATTTTAACAAAAATGATAACTTTGTTTTCACAATTCAATTTCAACAAAAAATGACATTTTTGTTTCATACAAATCTGTTTTAACAAAAATGATAACTTTGTTTTCACAATTCTATTTCAACAAAAAATGACATTTTTGTTTCAAACAAATCTATTTTAACAAAAATGATAACTTTGTTTTCACAACTCTATTTCAACAAAAAATGACATTTTTGTTTCATACAAATCTATTCTAATGAAAATGATAACTTTGTTTTCACAATTCTATTTCAACAAAAAAATGACATTTTTGTTTCATACAAATCTATTTTAACAAAAATGATAACTTTGTTTGCACAATTCTATTTCAAAAAAAATGACATTTTTGTTTCATACAAATCTATTTTAACAAAAATGGTAACTTTGTTCAACAAAAAATGACATTTTTGTTTCATACAAATCTATTTTTAAAAAAAATGATAACTTTGTTTTCATAATTCTATTTCAACAAAACGAATAAAAATGATAACTTTATTTTGTTGACAATTCTATTTCAACAAAAATGACATTTTTGTTTTGATAATTTTATTTCAACAAAAATGTTATTTTTGTTTTGCCAATTTTAATTCAACAAAAATGTTATTTTCTTTTTGACAATTTTAATTCAACAAAAATGTTAATTTTGTTTTGAAAATTTTAATTCAACACAATAATCCACCAAATCAACATAACAACATCAATCAACCAAAATCAAATCACGTATAAGAACAAACGGAAATTAACATCGTATTTGTAGAAATTTCTAAACACGATATGTAACGAACCGGGATTTTCGACTCCGAAAATCAACATCAAATTACCATGTTGACCATTCAGACATCAAACATTCCAGATCATTAATAGAAAGAAGTTAGAGGGTGAGAATAGATAAGATAGAAATACTAGAATAGAAGAAGAAGAAAACACCACACAGAGTCTCACATCGCAGCGGAATAAAATATAATACAGAAATAACCTTTATGAAAGCTTTTGAAATACTTACAATATCAGAGTACACATCTGGATAGTGATACTAATCTGTCCTCATATAACACACAGCGGAATAGTAATATCATACGTCTGGACTCTTCCAGCTCGTCTCTTCACAGCAGTCGATAACCTGAACCTGTACAGCCCGGTCTAACCCGAGCATTTACAAAACACCGGGTCAGTCTGGTGAACCAGAGTGAGATAAACTCGCACAGTATAAGGGTAAATCATCCAACTTGATTTTAAAGTTCAAAAACCTTTCCAAAAGAAAAGGATAATCGTAAGACCAAATCCACACATAAACACGGACGGTTTTTACCTTACGATAACCCAAAACCATTTGAAACCAATATCTTGTCTGATATTATAATAATGTCTAAATACAAGTAAATAACAATCTAGTGGAACGCTTGCATCTCACGCTCCACATATATAGTATACAATCAAAACCCGCAGGCGCTTATTGGAAATTGGATTCCGACTTGACAAGGTATGGGTCCACCTTCCGATAGTGTATCTCTAGAGACGAATACACTGGGTTCAACAAGAACTTCTTGCAACCCGGCCCTCACATGACCGACCACTCATCTCGCTTGAGTGTATCGAATGTATACCACCGACGGTTGGGATCAGCAACCGTCTCCCGACAAGGGACAGCATCGAAACATAGATTAAGAACAAATAGGATTTCCTCTAGATAGGTGATCATACACCCTAATGGGAGCGACCCACATAGCCATGCTGCCTGCCCGATTTTTGTCATTTCCCGGTTGATGAGGCTTGAGGCCAGAACTAACTCTTGACATCTGGTCACCATTTACTTTGAATGTCACATCGTCAAATCCATCAGATATCACTAACTGACGTCCACAAAAATACTCTAGCTGAAAGCTAGAGAATGGCAATTCCCTGCCAACAACTATCGTACGTTTGAAGAAATCAACGTACGTGACCCTTTGGAAATACTCTGTCAGACATTCGTCCATATACGTCATCCAGGAACAGGATGAACCGAAGGCACTCTCCTACCGCATCCAATATAGGAATCACCCCATGGATCAGTAGCAAGATGTCCTTGCAACCCGTAGATTCCAACCACGACCGAATCACAGCTTATCTCTGCTTGCCAGGCAGAGAATATTAGTGGTTCTTCCGTTTATGAAAACCCACGGTCTTCAATGCTCCATCTCGATCATCTTCTGATCTCTTCACGTATTTGTTGGTCAGAATGGTTTTCGAATAGATTCGATCCCGGTCTTTCCATACCAACAATCGTATTGGACAGATTTGATAGTCGGTGTTTTAACTATCAAAATATACAGTGTTTCAAACATGACACTCCAATGAGTTCACTGGTTCAGGATTCAGCATCACCTGGCCTTTAACAAACTGATTTACTTTTTGTTAAATTGAAACTTCCAATTCTTTTAATATTCAACAATACGATATTTGAATAACTCTAATTGATTAACTAACATTCGTCTTAACTCCATTCGCTTGACTCTAGATTACAGCGATCACAATGGTTACGCCTGAATCCCTCAGGAAACATCCGACCGCCGTAGGCTATCAGCAGCCCTGCGAATTACGCTAGCAGTCGTACGAAATGGCAACTCAGCCGAATTATGTTTGGCTAATTCTATCTCGAATAACTATATTCAATTTCCCATTTTGAAATCTCATTTAAAATTCTCCTTTTTACTAGATCTCGTTTTCGAATAACGTTAATGTAAAATTACGTCTTAACACTTTGAAACTTACTTAAAACCTCTGGTTTATAATAAACCCTTTTCGAAATCTCCTTTCACTTAATTCATATAATCGAGTACGTTTATTTCCTTTCACCATTCAATTGGCTTGCATCCCATATTCGGTAACTTTTTGAATGAATTCCCATTTAAAAATATATTCCTAAATTTATCATTTATTAAAATAATAACTTATTTCAAACATTAATTACTTTAGTAGTAAATCCCTTTATTAACTAAATTAAATATTAAATCCCTTTTAAATCCTTATTTAAATTCAAACAATATTCATTCAACTATTTTAGTCAAAACACATTAACTTGATAAACAATTTTAGTTCCCAACAGTCGATTTAATTAACTCAAAAACTTGATTATCTCATTAACCGATTTCAACAATCCTCGCTTTAAATTAATTAAAAACATAATTAATTTAAATAGATTCTAATTATTTATTTTCTTTACAAAACAAATTTCAAGGTTTAACCATTTAATTCATTTCTTATTCTTCAACTGGTAAATCTGATTAACATCAGCATTTGCTTTGCAAAATAAATTCATAACAAATCAAAGTCTTAAACAAATAAAATATTTATTTATTCTCTTAAATAACTTTTATTCAAATAATATAATTCAAATCTAACTCTGGTTATAAAATAAATTTTATAACCTCAACTCTATCGATTCACCTGACGGTGAATCAATATCTATAACTCAATTGGTTTTAAAGGCCATACCCTGCCAAACACTTAACCAATAGCGCCCATTGGTTTAAACCAAACAGATGTTGAATATCCAGTCAATAATCAACCATCAAATCAATCACACAAACAGATCAGTTCATATATGATCATATGAAAATAAATAATACATTTGAGGAATCCGGTTGGATCCCTCCAACTTGTTCTTCCCTGTATTCAAATGGTTATCATTAACCAGGTCAAACAATTCCATTTAACTGATATATCATAGCAATTAGCAACCATTTTACATCAACTAACCAACAAAACATTTTCATCAGTTCCTCCAGTTCAAACGAAAACACGTTTATTTTATAAACGTGACCAACCAAGGTGAGTCACCTTTTATTGGAACCAATCGTTAAAAATAACGATTTGGTGAATTCACTGAAATTAAACACAGTTTAATTTCATCAGTTAAATCAACAAACAATGGTAGAACAAGCAAACAGGCAACCATCAGCAAGCAAAGCACCCAAAATAAAAATACCCAATTTATATAAAATATAAAAAGGGTAACTGAGTGAGTTTAACTCACCTTGTTTTGATTTGCTGATCAGTTTCCAGTTAAATTAAACGAGTGTTTAATTTAACTATAGATTCCATCAGTCTCTGATTCCGTCTATGTCAGATCCATAATGTAGCGCTCATTGATTCGAGTCCACTGCATCTCGGTTTGCCGATTTCCGATGATATATAACTGAATCATCAATATTTTTTTTTTTTATAAGTTAATATTATTTAATAACTTATTTTCTAAATCCTAGTTTATAAAAAAGTTAATTACTTCAATTTAAGTTAACGTTACAGTCCACTTACTCTTTGATTGCAAGATACCGGGCCGACACCCTTCAATTTTCATTCGTTCCCAATATTTGTTCCCAGCTCACATTTTTTTTCCTTTTCTCGAGTTCAGACCTGTCCCGGATTAAACCAGCAAATCATTTAAAAAAAAATATAATAGGTTTACTTAGTTTAATTGTAACCTTAATGATAACTTTAATTACTTTGTTTCAAATAGACATGGTCCTCCTGTCCTTGGTCATCAACTTCCTGTTGGAAACCCTACAGCGCGTCCATTTAAAAGTTATCATGAATATGTTTTGTTTATAAACTAAAACTTAATCCCTTAATAAATGGCTTAACCATATAATATAATTTGCTCCCGCTATTAATCAGGGATAAGTTTAACTTAAACACTTATTTAAATTATATTATTACACTGTTATAGAGGATGTTGATAACCCGTGGACTTTCGATTTGAAGAAAACAGCCCCATTCCCTTTCGTTGGTTCCTTCGGTCTTTCCGAAAACCCAAACACCTGGACAAATGGAATTGAGTATCATCATTATTATAGTTATATTAACTACGTATACCTTATTTTCAACTAATTACCATACCAATCCCACCGTTCCCTTTGTATAACCCATCACCGCCCCAACATCAAGCCATCGCCTGCTCCTCAGACTCCTTCAACAGCTCTCGCATGCCATGTACACCACGCCGAGCTTCCGGGGTCCCATTTTTTCCTACTGCATGCATTTCTCAACGTCCGAACCACCCACCAAGACACACCGCTCCACTCCTCTCTTCATCTTCTTTCCCAAAGCTTCACTTGCCGAAGCCGCACCGCCAATTCATCCCATCTTTTTTTTTTCTTCTTTTTCATTGTGCTGCTGTCACTCCCCTTAACAGCTCAAGCCTCTCAGCGCTACACCCCCTACACTCTGGTCTTCCCGTCCCCACTCCACTCCATGTCACTCACGCCACCGCTGTCTCATCATCTGCTTCGTTCTGACCAAGCTTCCGTTTACATGGGTTTTGTTTTTAAATCATGAGGCGCGCGTTTAATAATGGGGTGAAAGTTTTATGTTTTTGTTTTCCCGAGAATGAAACAGGCATAGGGTATATATATAGGAGAAGGATGTGTGGGTGGCACGCTACTGGGGTGTCGCTTTCACTGGGGAAACTTTGTCGCCAAGGTTCTTGTTTCCTAGGTGAAAAGAAAATACGCTGAGACTGAAAAGAAAAGACGTGGGGCGGTTCAAATGACTGCTGAGGTGAAATACACAGCGGTAATACTTGGGGAGGTTTATACACATGTACAGGTTGGCCTTTTATTGAATTTACTTGGTTGGCTTTTTATAGTTGTGGAAAATAATAAAAATATTACTTACGAAACTTTGTCGCAAAGTAATACGTCGAAACCACCACCGACGACTTCTGTCTTCTGATTAAAAAGCTAATCTTGGCGTAAAAATGTATTTCGGACCTAATGGGACAAGTTTCGTCGAAATCCGAGGTCATATGAAAAATTTTCCTTTATGAAACCGGAAATGAACACACGTTTAATTTTTCCACGGTCACCAGATAAATCAGATCCACTTGAAACTGCGAACATTGACAATAACTTTTCGATACGAACCCAACGGCACTAATTTCGTCGCATTCTGAGACTGTTGCCCCGGTAGGCTATTTTTACCCTGAACCGCCCTACCTTTTTAACGCCAAATTTCTCGATCTCTAAAAATAACAAACTATATACTTATTCTGACTCTAATCGACGATACGAACTCAACGGAACTGGTTTCGTGGCCTAATTCGATCGTCTTCTCAAGTTACACTCAAATACCCCTTTATTTATTTAAATACGCGCTATAGAAATTTAACAGGCGTTTACGGCTACCGTGGTCACATACGATATCGGTTTTCCATGCAATTCACCACCGTACGATAATTTAGCGATACGGTTCTAATGAAACTAATTTCGTCGAAATCTGAGTCCGTTTGCAAAACGGCTATTTTAAAGGCCTATAATTTAATAACGATTTTCCATAGCGACTATTTCAAAATTTGATTTGGCCATAACTATCAAACTATAACACGAAATCTGGATTTTTCTCTTTCATATGAAAATTATCGTCAATACGGTCCCAACGTGTCTTGTTTTACAGAAATCCGACTTAAATCGAATTCTGTATTCTCAGTTGAAGTTCAAAACCAAATATTACGAACTGCACGCCATTTCCAAGCTCGAATTATAACTATATAAATATATAACGTTCGAACTTCGTTTTAAATAACGAATTCAATATTTAATTCCATTAATATTCCAATATAATATTTAAAACTAATTTAAATATTCATATTCAAATGGTCGAAAAACACGGGTTGTTACATTCTTCCCCCCTTAAAATAATTTCGTCCTCGAAATTGCTAAGGTAAGAAAGAACGTTATAAACTCATTCATTTCAAATCTAATTTTATATTAAATTAGAAACCAGCCCAATACTGTAAATAGATATCTTCAAAAATATTGAAAATTTTCTAACACTTTAAATTTTCGAAAATTTTCGCCAGCACCTCCTCTGTACGGCTCAATCGGTACAACTTCAACTCGCCTTTCTAGGCCTTCTCCAATTCAAAAGAAAATAAAATAGCCAAGTGGCTTGCCAAATAGGCTCATAAATCACCAAATCCATGTAAAAATAAACGTGTACCTTTTTGTCGGGCATATCATTATATCCTTTCCATCTGCTGTCCTGTCAGCATACACAAATGCATTCTCCAACCAAAATCCCAATTTTATCTTCAAAACCAAATCCTTCACGAGTCCAAGCCAAATCCCATTCTTAACTCAATCATCATCCATCATCAATTCCAACCAACACTATTTCAGATTCTTGTCTCACCAATTTCAAAATCTGATTATATCTCAATTCAATTTCCAGTTAATTTGTTTCAGTTCAATTCATATTTACTTTTCCAATTTCTATTTAATTTTGTTTTTGTTCAAATAATTTCTCTGGGAGTTTTTAAACAGTTCATCGCTTTCAAAAATCAAATATTCCCTTTCAGGATTCAAACAACTTGTTCTTCTCAAAGCAATTCAAAACAAAATTTTGGTAGTAATCCGTCACTTAGAACTCGGAAATGAACACTGATGATGTGGCCAGCATCCTCAGAGTTATTCCCCAGCTATCGAAGTGAGTTCAATACTATATCACTTATCAAACCATATTTAAACACTTCCATTTTGAAATTTATTTCAAAATATCATTCACGATGCTTGTAAACCAAATTTAAAATCTCCCAGGATCTTAAAATTCCCATATATTTAATCCAAAATTCTTTTTCACACTTTTCTAAGTTTTCACAATTTCAATCTAAATTCTGATTTATCTTCAGATTTAATTCATCTGATTCCATATATTATATCCATAGGAATTCTGATTGGTTACTTACATAACCATTCCATTATAACACATCCAATATACTATAATACTCCAAATATTAATCATTCTTTTATATCAAAATATAATTTGGGTAAAATTATTTCATTTACCCTCTTTCAGAAACATACTGTGTCGAATTATTCTGTTCAAGAGTTTAGAAACACTTATCGACACAGTTTGCATTACTGTATCGACCAGAATTCATAAACTACTCGACAAACCAATCAACACAATATAAATAGTTTTTATATCAATTTACAAATACGCGCTTATATATATACACTCAAACTCAATCTAGGGTATTACTAACCCCATCTCTACTGAGTCATGCCACAGAGCCAAGGTAATCACTTAACCTTCAGCTCTGATACCACTGTAACGAACCGGGATTTTCGACTCCGAAAATCAACATCAAATTACCATGTTGACCATTCAGACATCGAACATTCCAGATCATTAATAGAAAGAAGTTAGAGGGTGAGAATAGATAAGATAGAAATACTAGAATAGAAGAAGAAGAAAACACCACACAGAGTCTCACATCGCAGCGGAATAAAATATAATACAGAAATAACCTTTATTGAAAGCTTTTGAAATACTTACAATATCAGAGTACACATCTGGACAGTGATACTAATCTGTCCTCATATAACACACAGCGGAATAGTAATATCATACGTCTGGACTCTTCCAGCTCGTCTCTTCACAGCAGTCGATAACCTGAACCTGTACAACCCGGTCTAACCCGAGCATTTACAAAACACCGGGTCAGTCTGGTGAACCAGAGTGAGATAAACTCGCACAGTATAAGGGTAAATCATCCAACTTGATTTTAAAGTTCAAAAACCTTTCCAAAAGAAAAGGATAATCGTAAGACCAAATCCACACATAAACACGGACGGTTTTTACCTTACGATAACCCAAAACCATTTGAAACCAATATCTTGTCTGATATTATAATAATGTCTAAATACAAGTAAATAACAATCTAGTGGAACGCTTGCATCTCACGCTCCACATATATAGTATACAGTCAAAACCCACAGGCGCTTATTGGAAATTGGATTCCGACTTGACAAGGTATGGGTCCACCTTCCGATAGTGTATCTCTAGAGACGAATACACTGGGTTCAACAAGAACTTCTTGCAACCCGGCCCTCACATGACCGACCACTCATCTCGCTTGAGTGTATCGAATGTATACCACCGACGGTTGGGATCAGCAACCGTCTCCCGACAAGGGACAGCATCGAAACATAGATTAAGAACAAATAGGATTTCCTCTAGATAGGTGATCATACACCCTAATGGGAGCGACCCACATAGCCATGCTGCCTGCCCGATTTTTGTCATTTCCCGGTTGATGAGGCTTGAGGCCAGAATTAACTCTTGACATCTGGTCACCATTTACTTTGAATGTCACATCATCAAATCCATCAGATATCACTAACTGACGTCCACAAAAATACTCTAGCTGAAAGCTAGAGAATGGAAATTCCCTGCCAACAACTATCGTACGTTTGAAGAAATCAACGTACGTGACCCTTTGGAAATACTCTGTCAGACATTCGTCCATATACGTCATCCAGGAACAGGATGAACCGAAGGCACTCTCCTACCGCATCCAATATAGGAATCACCCCATGGATCAGTAGCAAGATGTCCTTGCAACCCGTAGATTCCAACCACGACCGAATCACAGCTTATCTCTGCTTGCCAGGCAGAGAATATTAGTGGTTCTTCCGTTTATGAAAACCCACAGTCTTCAATGCTCCATCTCGATCATCTTCTGATCTCTTCACGTATTTGTTGGTCGGAATGGTTTTCGAATAGATTCGATCCCGGTCTTTCCATACCAACAATCGTATTGGACAGATTTGATAGTCGGTGTTTTAACTATCAAAATATACAGTGTTTCAAACATGACACTCCAATGAGTTCACTGGTTCAGGATTCAGTATCACCTGGCCTTTAACAAACTGATTTACTTTTTGTTAAATTGAAACTTCCAATTCTTTTAATATTCAACAATACGATATTTGAATAACTCTAATTGATTAACTAACATTCGTCTTAACTCCATTCGCTTGACTCTAGATTACAGCGATCACAATGGTTACGCCTGAATCCCTCAGGAAACATCCGACCGCCGTAGGCTATCAGCAGCCCTGCGAATTACGCTAGCAGTCGTACGAAATGGCAACTCAGCCGAATTATGTTTGGCTAATTCTATCTCGAATAACTATATTCAATTTCCCATTTTGAAATCTCATTTAAAATTCTCCTTTTTACTAGATCTCGTTTTCGAATAACGTTAATGTAAAATTACGTCTTAACACTTTGAAACTTACTTAAAACCTCTGGTTTATAATAAACCCTTTTCGAAATCTCCTTTCACTTAATTCATATAATCGAGTACGTTTATTTCCTTTCACCATTCAATTGGCTTGCATCCCATATTCGGTAACTTTTTGAATGAATTCCCATTTAAAAATATATTCCTAAATTTATCATTTATTAAAATAATAACTTATTTCAAACATTAATTACTTTAGTAGTAAATCCCTTTATTAACTAAATTAAATATTAAATCCCTTTTAAATCCTTATTTAAATTCAAACAATATTCATTCAACTATTTTAGTCAAAACACATTAACTTGATAAACAATTCTAGTTCCCAACAGTCGATTTAATTAACTCAAAAACTTGATTATCTCATTAACCGATTTCAACAATCCTCGCTTTAAATTAATTAAAAATATAATTAATTTAAATAGATTCTAATTATTTATTTTCTTTACAAAACAAATTTCAAGGTTTAACCATTTAATTCATTTCTTATTCTTCAACTGGTAAATCTGATTAACATCAGCATTTGCTTTGCAAAATAAATTCATAACAAATCAAAGTCTTAAACAAATAAAATATTTATTTATTCTCTTAAATAACTTTTATTCAAATAATATAATTCAAATCTAACTCTGGTTATAAAATAAATTTTATAACCTCAACTCTATCGATTCACCTGACGGTGAATCAATATCTATAACTCAATTGGTTTTAAAGGCCATACCCTGCCAAACACTTAACCAATAGCGCCCATTGGTTTAAACCAAACAGATGTTGAATATCCAGTCAATAATCAACCATCAAATCAATCACACAAACAGATCAGTTCATATATGATCATATGAAAATAAATAATACATTTGAGGAATCCGGTTGGATCCCTCCAACCTGTTCTTCCCTGTATTCAAATGGTTATCATTAACCAGGTCAAACAATTCCATTTAACTGATATATCATAGCAATTAGCAACCATTTTACATCAACTAACCAACAAAACATTTTCATCAGTTCCTCCAGTTCAAACGAAAACACGTTTATTTTATAAACGTGACCAACCAAGGTGAGTCACCTTTTATTGGAACCAATCGTTAAAAATAACGATTTGGTGAATTCACTGAAATTAAACACAGTTTAATTTCATCAGTTAAATCAACAAACAATGGTAGAACTAGCAAACAGGCAACCATCAGCAAGCAAAGCACCCAAAATAAAAATACCCAATTTATATAAAATATAAAAAGGGTAACTGAGTGAGTTTAACTCACCTTGTTTTGATTTGCTGATCAGTTTCCAGTTAAATTAAACGAGGGTTTAATTTAACTATAGATTCCATCAGTCTCTGATTCCGTCTATGTCAGATCCATAATGTAGCGCTCATTGATTCGAGTCCACTGCATCTCGGTTTGCCGATTTCCGATGATATATAACTGAATCATCAATATATTTTTTTTTATAAGTTAATATTATTTAATAACTTATTTTCTAAATCCTAGTTTATAAAAAAGTTAATTACTTCAATTTAAGTTAACGTTACAGTCCACTTACTCTTTGATTGCAAGATACCGGGCCGACACCCTTCAATTTTCATTCGTTCCCAATATTTGTTCCCAGCTCACATTTTTTTCCTTTTCTCGAGTTCAGACCTGTCCCGGATTAAACCAGCAAATCATTTAAAAAAAAATATAATAGGT
Organism: Allium sativum; assembly: GCA_030737875.1. Classification (NCBI taxonomy): domain Eukaryota; kingdom Viridiplantae; phylum Streptophyta; class Magnoliopsida; order Asparagales; family Amaryllidaceae; genus Allium; species Allium sativum. The sequence goes on along the minus strand of CM060909.1, from coordinate 667,108,749 downwards.
TTACTTAGTTTAATCGTAACCTTAATGATAACTTTAATTACTTTGTTTCAAATAGACATGGTCCTCCTGTCCTTGGTCATCAACTTCCTGTTGGAAACCCTACAGCGCGTCCATTTAAAAGTTATCATGAATATGTTTTGTTTATAAACTAAAACTTAATCCCTTAATAAATGGCTTAACCATATAATATAATTTGCTCCCGCTATTAATCAGGGATAAGTTTAACTTAAACACTTATTTAAATTATATTATTACACTGTTATAGGGGATGTTGATAACCCGTGGACTTTCGATTTGAAGAAAACAGCCCCATTCCCTTTCGTTGGTTCCTTCGGTCTTTCCGAAAACCCAAACACCTGGACAAATGGAATTGAGTATCATCATTATTATAGTTATATTAACTACGTATACCTTATTTTCAACTGATTACCATACCAATCCCACCGTTCCCTTTGTATAACCCATCACCGCCCCAACATCAAGCCATCGCCTGCTCCTCAGACTCCTTCAACAGCTCTCGCATGCCATGTACACCACGCCGAGCTTCCGGGGTCCCATTTTTTCCTACTGCATGCATTTCTCAACGTCCGAACCACCCACCAAGACACACCGCTCCACTCCTCTCTTCATCTTCTTTCCCAAAGCTTCACTTGCCGAAGCCGCACCGCCAATTCATCCCATCTTTTTTTTTTCTTCATTTTCATTGTGCTGCTGTCACTCCCCTTAACAGCTCAAGCCTCTCAGCGCTACACCCCCTACACTCTGGTCTTCCCTTCCCCACTCCACGCCATGTCACTCACGCCACCGCTGTCTCATCATCTGCTTCGTTCTGACCAAGCTTCCGTTTACATGGGTTTTGTTTTTAAATCATGAGGCGCGCGTTTAATAATGGGGTGAAAGTTTTATGTTTTTGTTTTCCCGAGAATGAAACAGGCATAGGGTATATATATAGGAGAAGGATGTGTGGGTGGCACGCTACTGGGGTGTCGCTTTCACTGGGGAAACTTTGTCGCCAAGGTTCTTGTTTCCTAGGTGAAAAGAAAATACGCTGAGACTGAAAAGAAAAGACGTGGGGCGGTTCAAATGACTGCTGAGGTGAAATACACAGCGGTAATACTTGGGGAGGTTTATACACATGTACAGGTTGGCCTTTTATTGAATTTACTTGGTTGGCTTTTTATAGTTGTGGAAAATAATAAAAATATTACTTACGAAACTTTGTCGCAAAGTAATACGTCGAAACCACCACCGACGACTTCTGTCTTCTGATTAAAAAGCTAATCTTGGCGTAAAAATGTATTTCGGACCTAATGGGACAAGTTTCGTCGAAATCCGAGGTCATATGAAAAAATTTCCTTTATGAAACCGGAAATGAACACACGTTTAATTTTTCCATGGTCACCAGATAAATCAGATCCACTTGAAACTGTGAACATTGACAATAACTTTTCGATACGAACCCAACGGCACTAATTTCGTCGCATTCTGAGACTGTTGCCCCGGTAGGCTATTTTTACCCTGAACCGCCCTACCTTTTTAACGCCAAATTTCTCGATCTCTAAAAATAACAAACTATATACTTATTCTGACTCTAATCGACGATACGAACTCAACGGAACTCGTTTCGTGGCCTAATTCGATCGTCTTCTCAAGTTACACTCAAATACCCCTTTATTTATTTAAATACGCGCTATAGAAATTTAACGGGCGTTTACGGCTACCGTGGTCACATACGATATCGGTTTTCCACGCAATTCACCACCGTACGATAATTTAGCGATACGGTTCTAATGAAACTAATTTCGTCGAAATCTGAGTCCGTTTGCAAAACGGCTATTTTAAAGGCCTATAATTTAATAACGATTTTCCATAGCGACTATTTCAAAATTTGATTTGGCCATAACTATCAAACTATAACACGAAATCTGGATTTTTCTCTTTCATATGAAAATTATCGTCAATACAGTCCCAACGTGTCTTGTTTTACAGAAATCCGACTTAAATCGAATTCTGAATTCTCAGTTGATGTTCAAAACCAAATATTACGAACTGCACGCCATTTCCAAGCTCGAATTATAACTATATAAATATATAACGTTCGAACTTCGTTTTAAATAACGAATTCAATATTTAATTCCATTAATATTCCAATATAATATTTAAAACTAATTTAAATATTCATATTCAAATTGTCGAAAAACACGGGTTGTTACACGATAATAATAAATTTTTAATTATTTAAAAATAAATCTCACCCTGATTAGTTTCAGAAATCAATGATAACGATTGTTTTTAACTGAATTAAACTCTATGTTTAATTCAATCAAAATTCCTAACTGCTTCTAAATTTGTCCAAATTGGCTTCATCGCGAAGCTCATGATTTCACGGTTCTAACGCACTTTGATTTGCTTCATTCTGATAATTGTATCAAAAGTTATTGGCATTTTAAGTTTATATAATTTAAATTAATTAACAACTAAATTAAACTTCATTAATTAATTAACCTTTAATAAAAGAAATTTGGTCGCTCTAATCTTTCTTCTTCCAGATAATAACGCGACCTCGAACCCATATCGCACGCCCTATCTTCCACCAATGCATGCTCTTCCAAGCCATCAAACTAAGATCCGTGTCCACCACTCCGAAGCCCCACATCAGAGCCTCCTTCGCCCGCCACCAGGTGCGTCTCGCACCTCCATGCCACCCAGAAATTGTAACGACCCAACTTTCGAACACATCGGAAGTCGTTCCATTAATAAGAATAAGAATAGATAGAAGATAAATAGCACAGAAACATCAGAATCTCACAGCGGAATTTTCACAAAAAGATAATACTTTATAACATTTCCTAGTGGAATATATTACATCAGAGCATACAGAATTTAGTGATACAACTCCTTCGTAGTACATCAATAATTATACATATAATAGATGACTAACTTGCAGACTTGTAATTATGCAGTAGATAAGATAAGTAGATCAGCATACATAAAATCTCCATTCCAGCTTCTCGAGTTGATCCAATCCTGATTCACTTGTCTATTCATAACAAGCGTTATGAATACCCAAGAGTTTAAGGGAAACACAGAAAAATAAACTTCGGGTCAGTCAGGGGACTGGTATGAGTAAATAGTTTAAAACAAATAAAAAATCTCATAAGACCGCGCCATAAATACGGAACAGGTTTTTACCTTATGAGAATAAAACACTTTGTATACTTGAAATAAGATATTATCATAGTATCTATTTGATTTTCACAAATAAATTTAAAATCTAGAAGAATGCTTGCATCTCACATTCTCTTATATAGTATACAAATAAAAACCCGCTTGGCGCTTAGGGGAATTGAATTTCCAACTATGACAAGGTATGGGACCACCTTCCGATGATGTATCTCTTGAGGCCAATACACCTGGGTTCAACAAGAACGTCTTGCAACCCGACCCTCACATGACCGACCACTCATTTCTCTTGAGTGTATCGAGTGTATATCACCAATGGCCGTGTACGGCAACCATTCCTGAATGGGCAGAATCGATAGATTAAGAAACAAAAGGAATTTCTCTAGATAGGCGATGCTACACCCTAATGGGAGCGACCCACATAGCTATGCTGCCTGCCCGATTTTTGTCATTTCCTGGGTGTAAGGCTTGAGGCCAAAACTTATTGTTTGTAACAACACACCTTTATTTAATTTGAATGCCACATCGTCAAACCCATCAAATCACAAATTGATCTCGCCAAAACCACGGGTATAAAGCAAAGAGAAACGAATTCCTCTGCCACCAAACAAAGTTTTGAAGCGATCAACTTACGCGATCTATTAGGTATACTTAGTCGGGCATTCGTCCATACAAATTACCCTGGGATTGGACAAACCAAATGCACTATTCAAAAATTGTCCTTGTATAACACCGTCTTCAATTTAAAAATCTCTGACGCGTGGCGTATAATCAAATCAAAGTGAAATATTTTATTTCGACCTCTTTGAAGTGATTAACGAACATTTTTCTTTTTAAATCATAAATCTAACAAGATTTTAATCTATTATATATATATAAATCCAGTCAAACTAAACAGTATAAGATTATTTAGTATTTTGATCATCTTTTCAAAACGGCCAATTTTAGTGTGTGCGTCGCACACGGTTTTTCTTTCCGTTTTGTTCGTCACTTTTAAAAATGAATACTTACTTTATTTTTTCTGTAGAAAAATATTATCATCATTATTCTTTCATCTGACCACTCACAAATGACTTAAATTATGATTTAATCATTCATTTTACAACTTCTACTCTTGGAATTTTCTCGTCAAAATTTCCCTTTAATCCCTCATTCTTGTTTTACTCCTTCTTTCTATACTGGTAAAGTTCCTTCTTCTAATTTATCAGTCTAAACATAATTAAAAGATTATTCATACAAATACAGAATTGTACTCGACAAGTTTCTTGTATCAGGCAATATGGTTTAAAGCTGACAAATTTGACATACAGTTCCTCTTTATCTTGTTTGTTTCAAATTTAAATATTTCATTAGAAAACAGATTCTAATTTAAATTATAAAATAATTTTAAAATTTAAATTGTCTGTGCAAAGTCTCGACTTATTGTCAAAACAATATCGGGTCTTTCATAGTCGATCGACTTTCTTTTGTTAACTTTACAGTTTGAATACTTCGTTAGAAAATCATTTCTAATTCCCATTTTAATTTAAATTTATAATTAAATTTAAAATTTACAGCTTTTGTATTTTAATTTAAAATGCTGACAAAAACTGACCCTGATTCACTTCTTTCTCTTCATTGGCTAAATTAAACAAAAATTCTATTTTTATTTAGATATTTATTTCCTGAATTAAAAACAGTTATCAACCTGAGTCGGTTAAATCCTATCAACATTCATTGTTTATTTCAGAACATTTGACTTCAATATGGTCTAATAATATTGACATTCAATTCCCATAGTTATGACATATTAACGACCATAATTCATCATGTCGGATTTTAAATCAACTACTCAGACTTGAGAATAACCAAATAGATCTCTCCTTCTTAAATTATTCAAAAGAATAACTTAATTACAACTTAATTTAAACACATTTCTGATTTATAAATGTTTAACTTTACATTTCGTTTTGATGGCGTCTATTTTCAAATTTGTTATCTGAAGTCAATACCCTTGTACTACTTCCCATAAATACCCAGATATTTATTTAATTATATATTTAGAACAAAACAACTAAATTAAATTATTTAAATTTAAATCAAAACATTTGTTTTTGTTTCTATTTTCTTTTGATCTACCAATCTTAATTCCCTTCCATCCCTTATCTCATTTTCTAATCTTATTTTATACTTCTATTTTTCATTGCTTTTATTTCTTTGTTTCTCCTTTATTATAATTTCTATTTCTAAATATTTGGCCTGCGGCCCAAACTTTCTGGCCATTTTTCTTTCTTTTATACTTGATTTTCTTTTTAAATTTACTTTTTTGTTTGTTTGGCCCAAACAGGCCCAAAATCGTTAAGCCCAATCCCTTTGTTTCTTTACCCTTTCTGATTTACCAAATCTTAATTTGGTTTTCTACCCAAAACTGATGCTAAACTTACTGGATTTCTCAAGTTACCATGGCCGATCCCTTTTGCCAAATGCCACATTTCATTTACCAAGTACCAGTACCATTTTCATTTTCCAAGTAAATCCTACGGTGCCACCCTCATTTGCTAAGTACCAGTACCTTTTTCTTCTTTTCCTCTTCTTCTCCTGTGTGCATGTCAACGTTGTGCACGTGCACACACCGCCAGATCACCATGAAGCCGCCGCACCTCCCCAGACGAGTCGTGTTACCTCGTCAGACCATCATCGATCTACCATCTCGACCTCAAACCTCCTTCTTCTCTAAAACGTCTGCTCACCATTAAAATCCGAAAACCATTCCAACATTTGATCCAAGAAACCACCTCGTCAGACCTACCCCGACAGTTGTTTGATCTACCACCACAGCCGATGTGAGCTACTCAACCATACGCTCCTCCCCACCGGTTTCCGTTGCATTCGATCAACCTGAAACCCCACACGATCAATCCAAATCCGTGTACCCCAAAAACAGACTAAAACCCTAAAATTGTTTTGTTCACTTGAATCCTTCAATAGAAAAATTAAATAGCATTTTTCCTGTATTCCCCAACCTCGTACGTCCCTCCAGACCTAGTCCTACGGTTTCCGATCACCCAAATCACCGGAGATCCCCCATTTCCCATTTTCAATTGATCTTGGGATTTCTCGATGACCATAGTGTTAAAAATCATGAAACTTGGTTTAAAAATCATGGTTTGAAATCAGTTTTCCATTCATGTAATCAAAACATGTTTTCGTGTTGTTTGAAAATCCATGTTTACAGAGAATCTTCAGTGGAAGTTTTGTTAACTGTTTTCTTGCAAAAATGTTTATTTCTATATTTTTCTCTTGTTTGCAATCATCAATATACATATTATATGTCGTTGTATTGCCAACACTAAGATGAGATTTTGATAGCATTCTTTTCTGAGAATCCGTGGTCAAAATACTCTGTGTTTTACAGAACACAGTTCAGATTCAACTAAGGTTCTTATTTGTGGAAATCATTACCAGCATCCTTACATATGAACATACAGTCAATACATATATATTTCAGGGGTTTCTAACATCAGTCACGTATTGTTAGTTGCCAAACATGAGGGTGTTTAACATAACATGAACTTGTAATGACACTAGACACGTAAAAACTGTTTACAGTAAAACATGAAATTTAAACAAATTTTACTCACCTTTCAAAGCTTAAAACCCTTAGCTTCCTTCTCTCTTATTGATCAAGTTCAAGAGCTTGTGTTGGGTAGAAAATGTGTATGCTGGTGGTCTTTATATAGTTGTAGAAAACATAAAATAATGTGCATTGAAAAACTGTTTTCCAGATTTAATTTTGACAACACAAAAATATATCTTCTCTCTTATCAATTCAAAACAGCAAATACCCCATGCACATGACTTACCTCAGCCATTCTTTACCCTAAACCCCTATGCATATGACCTTTCGTTTACCCCATTGATTTCCATGACCAATCATTTCAAATGCCAATGTACCTCTTATGATCCTCACTATCTTTTTCCTAGGTTTTAACAAACTGTAGATCCTTCTTAGGATCACATAGGTTGAGTTTTTGCAAAGAGTTTTCAAACCAAAATCTCAATATGCAAATTTGATTTAACATGACACATAAACTACATTTACTTGCCTTGCAAGGTTAGGCTTGCATCCAAAATGATATTGGCATGATGATTTTGACATGAAAAAAATCTTGAAAAGTCTATATGTTAAGTAACGATCTAATGTAGGTGAAGTCCTTAGTGTATGCAAGATTTTCAAATCTTTTGGCACATGGGTTTTGACAAAATAAACAAGGTTTTGAAAAATGCAAAAGAGTATTGTCATTTCGGAAAATCTTGTGTACAAAAAAAAGATTTGAAACTTAAAATACATTAGTCTAAGGTGATTTGCCATGTGACAAATACTTTACTAGATTTTCTTTTCCTAGCTTCTTTCTAAGGGAGGTGTTTGTCCTTGAATTCACGTTCATACAATATGCTTACAAAAGGGAAATGGTATTTTTCATGTTTTGGTGTTAATAATCAATTGAACTTGAACTTGTTTTGATATTGCTTTTGAACAACAAAATGGTTGTTGGCATGTTTTAATTCAAGAGTTAAAAGCTTTTAAATCAAAAACTTAATTCTTAAACACTTTGAAAAAAATGAACAAACATGTGAATAAAATGGCGTTACTAAAACATGTTATGTTTAAATGTTGTTCTTCATATACATGTGTAAAAATCAATTTAAACAAGCGCTATCGAATACATGTTATCACACCGGATTATATAAGACAGGGGTTTTGGTAAATATTGTGCAATACACATATGTAAATGCTATTATACATACATAAAAGAAAGAATGAAATTTAAATCTTTGACATATTAAAATATTTTAAAGTCTTGATTTTTAAATCGTATTTGTAAACACATACTCACAATCACTCAATATCCGTGTCAGTGATACGTGTAAATACCGGTTCATTACAGAAATCCACTTCGAAGACAGCTCCTTTGAGCTTGAAATTCAGACCATCTATGTCCCTAAAATCAATCACTACCGTTGAGGTTGAAGATCGTGACATGGTTTTCGATTTTTCCTTTGGAAGCATCGAGTTTCATTGTACGGATTTGGAGTTAGGAGGAGAGGAAGGTTTGAATGAATTTGGCTATTGATCCAAGGAAAACGACGACTAAGTTAAAATAGAGGATTACAGTTTTCTTAGATAATATATATTTATAATATTTAATTCTTTGATTTCAGAAAAGCCTGTTAATTCCTAATAGCTCCAAATTCAGCCCAACGAATGTTGCCCCTAGCCAAATACCCTATTCCGGACATAATGGACTAGATCTCATCAGCACATTCGATCGTTTCAGCCCATTTTTCTTTAAATTAAAATATAAAACATTTAATTATTTAATTTGATCGTACATTTTAATTTACCGGGGCCACATACGGATTCAAAAAATTCCCGATGCCCTAACAAAATTAATTTCATCGAATTTGGAGACCATTTGAAAGATGGTCATTTTCTGGTTGATCCAATTTGACTGAAATTGACAAAACATGTTTTAATTTGCCACGCTCATATATTAACTCCAAAAATTGGAATCTAGCAATAATTTTACATTCCGGATCCAACCAAAGTGGTTTCGTCGAAAACGGAGGTCGTTTGCAAAATGACTATTTATAAGGGCTATATATTATTTAAAATTCCATAGCGACTATTCTGAATATTTAACTGGCCATAACTTTTTATTCCCGCTATGAAATTTCAATTTTTCAGATCCGTTAGAAAGATATTTTTAAATAGATTTAAATATTTTTGGTTTTACTAAAATCCGATTTATTTTGAATCCTGTACATTCATTCAAAGTTCAAATTCAAATTTTCAAACTACCACGCTATTTTCAACTCATTTTATAATTAAAATAAATATATTCATTTAAAATAAATTTTTAGTCGTTATTATTTAAAATAAATAATTTTAAATATTCAAAATTCATTAAAATAGCCAAAATAAAATTTTTAAATTGGTTCTGATTTTCCGGGTTATTACAAATCCTGAGTTCCCGCACGGAACTAAATAGGAGGATTTCCATATCTATGAAGAATGACTTTATTTGGCCCATAGTATAGATATCAAAGATTAATACATGACCCCCAACTAATAAAGGTGTAATAACCCGGAAATTCTGGGCCAGTTTAAAATTTTTATTTTGGCAATTACAGCGAATTTTCTATATTTAAAATGAATTATTTTAATTAATATCGACGTAAAATTTATTTTGAATATAGAATCGACGTATATATTATATACGTCGTCGTTAGAATATATAATAATTATATATAATTATAAAAGGAATTGAAAATGGCGCGGTAGTTCGAAAATTCGATTTCTAATTTCAAATGAATATACAGAATTCAATATAAGTCAGAATTGAACGAAACAAGAAATATTTGAATCTGTATAACTATATCTTTGTAACGAAGTTAACAAACTGGGATTTCATCTTAGAAATGATAAGATATGTCCAGTTGAAAATTCTGAATAGTCGCTATGGAATTCAGGCCCTTAAAAATGGACATTTTGCAAATGACCTCGGATTTCGACGAAACCAGTTTTGTTGGATCCGCAGTGTCAAGTTATTGCTAGGTTTCAAATTTCATAATTTTTCGAATCAATATGTGAGCGTGGCAAAGGAAAACGCGTTTGACCAGTTTCAGTTGATTTTAATCGACTGGAAATTGGCCATTTTTCAAACGATCTCAGAATTCGACGAAATTAGTTTTGTTAGGACCGTATCGTCAATACGAAGCTAGAAAATATTTTTCTGGAATTTTTCTAGTTAGTATGTGGCCCCGGTAATTTGAAATGTACGTTTAAAATTCAATATAAGGATTTAAATTGTAAATTCAACGGAAACTGATTGTGACGATCAAACCAGCTTACGATACATATCCCATTGTGTTCGGAATGGGGGTAAAACGCTATGGACGACAGGAGGTGGGCCTCGTTTCGAGTTCGTATTTAAAGGTCAACCTTTTTCCGAATTAAATAATTAAAATAAAATAAAATAAAAAAATATATATCTCCCCTGATAACTACCCAGGCCCCCCCCCCCCGTTATTTTCAGAAATCAAAATTGAAAAAAAAAAAAGAAAGAAACCCTAACGCTCGATCGCACTGCCGCCTCCCACCGCCGTCAGGCCACCCGTCCGCCTCCCTTCCCCGATCAACCCACGAGCCCTCCTTCACGCCCGCTCCTCTCTCCCCTTGACCAATCGAACCCTAACGCGCTGTCCACCCCAAACCTACCGCCGCCCGCCACTTGGATGGCCAACCGCCACCGCCGATCCACCTCCGGCGCCTCCGCCACGAGCCCCCCCCCCCCCCCTCTCTGACGAACGGAGAAGCCTCCCCCCCTGTAAGTTCCCTGCTGTTTTTTTTATTATTTACTTTTTCTGATTTTTTATTTTATTTTACTTCAATTGTTTTTTTTATTTTATTTTACTTTAAACTGTTTTTTTTTTATTATTTACTTTTTCTGTTTTTTTTTAAAAGTAATTTAAAACTGATTTTAAAAGTAATTTAAAACTGATTTTAAAAGATTTTAAAACTGTAATTTTTATAAAAGAATTTAAAACTGTAATTTTTATAAAAGATTTTAAAACTGTAATTTTTATAAAAGATTTTAAAACTGTAATTTTTATAAAAGATTTTAAAACTGTAATTTTTATAAAAGATTTTAAAACTGAAAACATATTTATTTTAAACATAAAACTTGTTTATTTTAATTTAAAAAGCTATGATTTTTATATGTAGAGAATAAAAAGATTAGATTTTTATTTTATATATGAAGCGACAGAGAAGATTGAACTTTTCATATGAAGTGATATAGAGATAAAAATTCGATTTTTAAATATATGAAGTAATAAAAATATGATTTTTATATTTTTAAAGAATTAAAAATATGATCTTTATATTTTTAAAATATTAAAAATATAGTCTTTACTATATAGATGATGTCAAAATATAATCTTTGCCTAGTAGGAACTATAAAAATCAAATCTTTATTTTTGAAAAAGGTAAAATCTTTATAGTTAAAAAGGCGAGATTTTTATATATTGAATAACGATAGAAAAATGGAATTTTTATATATTGAACTTCGATAGAAAAATGGAATTTTTATATATTGAACTTCGAAATAAAAATAGGTTTTTTATATATTGAACTTCGTATTGAACTTCGATAGAAAAATATGATTTTTATATATGGAATAGCGAAGTAAAAATTCGATTTTTACATATGTAGTGGCTACGGGCAACGAAGAGGACAAAAAGGCGAAACGACGAAGACTTCTGCAAAAGAAGAGTCAAGATGATTGGATAGCTAATTGTGAGAACTTCTCACCTTTCAATTTATTTTTCTAGTTATATATATATACTAGGATGCAGACGGTGCTTATTAGAAGCACCCGACACCCGTCCACATACCATGGACTTGTTTGTTTGGTTGTGTAGTTGGTTAGGTTATTTGATTTGGATTTGATCGATTGGTTGAATTGGTAATTGATTAAAATTGATATGTGAATGGCGTGGGCCTTCACTAGACCGGGGATAAGGCTAGGCCTCGTCCCGTTTCTAGTATCGTGCCGTTATGCCGCCGAAATTTTCTAAAATATGTTAGAAAAATAAAAATATCATTTTTATTGAATAAATGAACTGAATAGAAATTCATATGTTGAAATAAAATGTTTTATCGTTAAAAATATAATTTTTAACGTGAAGTGAATAAAATAAATATTCATTTACAAACCAGACGGTTTGTTTATGTACACTGATTTGACTGACATTGATTGGGTCGATAAATTTTACACATCGCCCAACTGCACGAATAAAATCTGTGTTTGATTGTTTGAAACCCTACACGGGTGTTGGGATGAAATATGAAGTTCACTCATCCTAATCGATTAAATATGTCGATCGATTGATTGACAGGCTGTTATAAGCGTTAGATATCTATATTTGATGCTTATACAGTGTAGTGCACTTTGGTTGATGGTTGATTATTTTGCAATGCTATTATATACATGTGTTGTATGAAAATCCATGTAATTAACTTTATATGGTAATTGATTGGGCCTCATTCCAATTTGAAATATAAAGAATATTATAAAATAAAGGTTCATGTGTTGACTATACTCATCCGTTGGGATTAGTCATGTGTTGAACGAATTATTTTTATAATAAAATTTACATCTTTATCAATATAAAATAAAGGTTCATGTGTTGACGGTACTCATTCGTTGAGATTAGTCACGTGTTGAACGAAATAATTTAACAAAAATAGTCACACATGGACGGTACTCATTCGTTGAGATTAGTCGTGTGTTGACAAAAAGAAATATTTGAAATAGAATATATAAAGCCGTGTTAAATAGTGATGCGCCATTTTGACGCGAACGATATTTATATCGAATATAACGATTTCGAAATGAATTGAATATAAAACGATTTCGAAATGAATTGAATATAAAACGATTTCGAAATGAATTGAATATAAAACGATTTCGAAATGAATTGAATATAAAACGATTTCGAAATGAATTGAATATAAAACGATTTCGAAATGAATTGAATATATAACGATTTCGATTTGAATTGAATATAAAACGATTTCGATTTTAATGGAATAGAAAACCAATTTGATTTCAAATTGAATATATAATGAACTTGATTCAAATAGAAAACGAAACGAATTTGATTTGAATAGAAAATGAATTTGAATCGAATATAAAACTAATTTGAATTAAATTGAATTGAAAACGAATTCAAATTGAATTGAAAGCGAATTGAAATAAATTCAAATTTAATTGAAATTTGAATTAAATAGAAATGAATTTTTAAAACGAATTTTTAAAGAAGAATTCAATTTTGCTTTGGATTGAAATAGAAGTTGAAATGGTTCTTGAAACGAATTTAAAACTATTTATAAAATTCGTTTTAAAAAGGTAATCGACGATATATATATAATATATATATATTATATATATAATGGCCTGAATAGAACGCGCCGCGCAGCGGCAGTTCGTGAATTTCGACCATTTATTTCAAACGGACATTACGGGAGATCCGACCGTCGGATTCTCCTAAGACCGGAACCGTTGGGTTCGTATCGAAAAGAGCTTTCTAACGAAGAGTAGAAATTTGAAATCTAACGGTTGGATTTGGAGATACGTCCAAATCAAATTCGAAAAAGGTCGCTATAAGTGCAGTTCGATGGCCATTGTTGGAAATCGACTGTACGGGCCTTGATAAAATTATAAATAGTAATAATTTATGTAAAATCATAAGAAATGATTTGGGAAGAATTGGGATGAAAAAACTCCACATTTGAAAAGATAAAAATAGATTTTTATCGAAATGAACTAGTTTTGAACTAAATTTAAAACCCAATTATTTTTAAATAAAGAAATTAGATTTAAAAAGGGGTTTTAAATAATCGGGATTTCTAATATATTTGATTGGATTTGAAATGGGTTTATCGTGAACTGTGTTTTAAATAACACTAGTTCTTTAACCCGATAATAAATAGAATGTGATTTGGGTTTGTCGTGAACTGTGTTTTAAATAACACCTAGTTCTTTAACCCAGTAAAAGGAGTTTTAATGAATCTGCAATTAGATTGAAATGTGAATTGATAATCTAAATTATCAAATTTAGAAATTGAGCGAGAATGGAGTATCACCAGTTTTGCTTCAAAGCGATAGTTAAATCTTTAATTAGATTTGAACGTGAAATGGTAATTAATTTTACCGATAACACCGTGGTTTTAGATATGGAGTGTTACCAGTTTTGCTTCATGGGATGAATAGGTTGGGATTGGGAAATAAAATAAATAATTACTTCGTTACGGTTCGCTAATCTCGACTAGTTGGGAAAAACCATAATTTGGTTTTAAATGACATCCAAAGGAAGATTACAGGATAAATTTTAAAGGATTTATCTTGGATAAAATTAATGGGAACCTTTCCCTAAGAATGTGGAGTTTAGAAACTAGCTGTAGGTTGGCTAAGATGAATGGTTTCCTGGGTATTGATCTGATGTTGGTTTCGGCCTTCGGGGTTAATGTTTGGGGAATTGTTCTCTGGCTAATTTGCGGTTAGTGACTAATGAATTGGAATGAGGCGTATGCTGTGTTTGTGTAACATTCGTTTTAATAATACGCGGGTTGTTCGGGAAGGCCGGGTTTATACCCATTCTGAATAACCGATTCGACGATGAGTCGAAGATGAAGACGGTGGTTAAAGACCGGAAGTCTTCACATCGTTCGGATAATTACTGACGATCCTGATTGGGCTGTACACCCAAGAGGATGGAAATAGTTGGTGGTCGTCCAGACGTACTTGGAGATGGATGGATATGCGAGGAAAGTGCCTCCGGTTTCGTTCAGACCTAGAACGGACTTGTAAATGGATGGTGTGTCTGACATTGTATTCCTTTATATTGTATTTGTTGATCTCTGCTAAATATATATCTGTTTGGCGGCGGAGAATTTATTCTCTTGCTTAACGCCCTTCTCTGAGACATATGAGCTCAGAGGTTATATATTGGCAGAAATCAGTGGTACGATATGGATTGATAGTGTGGCATGCTGAGATGCAGTGATCCAGACTTCTGTTGAAAAGCAAAGTTTGGTGGTTGATGATCAAAGCGCAGCTGATATAGCATGGCTTTGTGTATAGCGTTGATCCGCGAGCCTCACACCCCGGTATGGTGGCAAACTGATGGTTTGATCAGTATGCTTTTTTTTCGTGGATGGGCACCTTAGCGGTGTCGTGGATTCGGTCGACCGAGATGAGCCTAGTGCTCAGGGATATATAGAGTAAGCGGTGTTTTCTCTCGCTGGGACGTAAGCCGCGGTGGTACTCTGGTCCCAAATGTGCGGATGCAGACGGTGTTCTCTTGTTGGGACGTAAGCCATGGTGAATTGCATTCCACGATCGATCTTTCGAATCAGGAGCCACCATGATGGAAATCCAATTTCCAATACGTGTATTCCGGCTTTAATTGTAGAACTAGTATGGCGACATGATATATGGTACCCATGCCGTCTATGATTGATATTTATGATTGAAATCGTTTTGACACTATACACTTATTATAGTATCAAATGATTTGTTTTAAACGTATCAAGCATGCTTTGGCTGTTATAAGGGAAAACCCTATCCCCCGGCTTGCGTTGCATTGTGTGATAGGACCTGGGTCTTATAACAGCTTCATTTTTCTTTATTTAGCATTGCGCTGTTGTTTTATGCACTGGTATTCTTGGGAGGAAACCCGTTCCGTGTTATACGGCGTGGTCCCTTGAATCACTCTCTTTTAAAGTAAAGTTTTAAATAACTATTTTAGTTCTCACACCAGTCACATGACTGACCTGGAGTTTATTGTTTTAACCTAAACTTTGGGTGCCCCTATTTTCCGCACGGGCAGCTAGTAGTTTTGGTTTTGCAGATTTATATTCACAGGATCCTGGTTTACAGCTGGAATGATATCCGGAAAGCTCTGTATCCGTATATCACCTTCAGTTGTGCTTTGTATTATTTTCCGCTGCTATGAAATTTATTGTAATCTCTGATATTTATCGAATGTAATTTATTCATTTATACTCTGTATATTCTTGTATCTGATGGAACTGTTGTAACATACAATGAAATGTTCTTCTTTTTGTGTTCTGATTTGTCCTGTTCTCAACGTTCAGGGGTTTCGAACGGTCTAGATCGGTTTAACGACTGATTCAGATCGAGCGAAATTCCAGGCCGTCACATTTGGTATCAGAGCTTTGGTTTACAGAGCTCGAGAACAAGGCACATTAGAACCATACGAAAGAATTCATCAGATATTGGATTAGTAATATCCAATTAGAATGACTCGTTAGAGATAGGATCAGTAGTATCCTAGAACGAGTGTGAAGAGTATATTTTTCAAATGAAAACAATTTTGCTTTGAAAATTTAAACCATTTTATACGTATTTGAATATTTATTTATTTTGAATATGGACAATCCACTATATAAATGTTTCGCATATACGCGTCATGAACGTATATTCGAAGTTTTAATATATTGGATAGATATGGAATCACATTCTAGACGCCCGGAGATGATTCTGATGATTGTAGCTACATCATCATAATTTATGTTCGTGTTTCGAAGGTGTGATATCGATATATTTCCATTAGACTGGTGTGAGAACCAAAACTTATATAGTTAGAACACATTGTTGTGAATTGGCATCAAAAACATGATTTTCTGTATATGTATCAAAATTTATGAATTTGCAACTCTAATCCACTAATTGATTGATGTTTGTGTTGTTTGTTTATTTGTTTGCTAATTTTGAATCACTTATGCCTAATTTAACCAAATTTTGAACTGTATTGAAAATTGGTCGCATTTGTTTGCATATACATATACTTACATTGAACAGGTCATAGCAAGGAGGCTAGAGCCAGAGAATAAAATTTGTTTGCCCGACAAATAGGTACATGTTTACTACATAATTTACTGTTTTGTTTGGGTGATGATGATTTTGTGAGCCTATTGGCTAGCCGCTTGGCTTTTTCTTTTTCTTTTTGAGATCTGAAGGACCGGGGAAGCTATTTGAAATTCCCCGATGCTCCCGGTGCAGGGGAGGTTATGGCGAAATTTTTCGAAAATTTAGGGTGTTAGCCAAATTTTTGAAATTTTGAAAATTCTCAGAAACTGAAAAGTTGGAGGATGCAAGCCAGATCGAACGTAGAGTTGAATAATCAAACCACTTTCGACTTTGTTCCTTTTCGGGGACGAAAAGTTTTAAGTGGGGGAGATTGTAATAACCCGGAAATTCTGGGCCAGTTTAAAAATTTTATTTTGGCAATTACAGCGAATTTTCTATATTTAAAATGAATTATTTTAATTAATATCGACGTAAAATTTATTTTGAATATAGAATCGACGTATATATTATATACGTCGTCGTTAGAATATATAATAATTATATATAATTATAAAAGGAATTGAAAATGGCGCGGTAGTTCGAAAATTCGATTTCTAATTTCAAATGAATATACAGAATTCAATATAAGTCAGAATTGAACGAAACAAGAAATATTTGAATCTGTATAACTATATCTTTGTAACGAAGTTAACAAACTGGGATTTCATCTTAGAAATGATAAGATATGTCCAGTTGAAAATTCTGAATAGTCGCTATGGAATTCAGGCCCTTAAAAATGGACATTTTGCAAATGACCTCGGATTTCGACGAAACCAGTTTTGTTGGATCCGCAGTGTCAAGTTATTGCTAGGTTTCAAATTTCATAATTTTTCGAATCAATATGTGAGCGTGGCAAAGGAAAACGCGTTTGACCAGTTTCAGTTGATTTTAATCGACTGGAAATTGGCCATTTTTCAAACGATCTCAGAATTCGACGAAATTAGTTTTGTTAGGACCGTATCGTCAATACGAAGCTAGAAAATATTTTTTTGGAATTTTTCTAGTTAGTATGTGGCCCCGGTAATTTGAAATGTACGTTTAAAATTCAATATAAGGATTTAAATTGTAAATTCAACGGAAACTGATTGTGACGATCAAACCAGCTTACGATACATATCCCATTGTGTTCGGAATGGGGGTAAAACGCTATGGACGATAGGAGGTGGGCCTCGTTTCGAGTTCGTATTTAAAGGTCAACCTTTTTCCGAATTAAATAATTAAAATAAAATAAAATAAAAAAATATATATCTCCCCTTATAACTACCCAGGCCCCCCCCCCCCGTTATTTTCAGAAATCAAAATTGAAAAAAAAAAAAGAAAGAAACCCTAACGCTCGATCGCACTGCCGCCTCCCACCGCCGTCAGGCCACCCGTCCGCCTCCCTTCCCCGATCAACCCACGAGCCCTCCTTCACGCCCGCTCCTCTCTCCCCTTGACCAATCGAACCCTAACGCGCTGTCCACCCCAAACCTACCGCCGCCCGCCACTTGGATGGCCAACCGCCACCGCCGATCCACCTCCGGCGCCTCCGCCACGAGCCCCCCCCCCCCTCTCTGACGAACGGAGAAGCCTCCCCCCCTGTAAGTTCCCTGCTGTTTTTTTTATTATTTACTTTTTCTGATTTTTTATTTTATTTTACTTCAATTGTTTTTTTTATTTTATTTTACTTTAAACTGTTTTTTTTTTATTATTTACTTTTTCTGTTTTTTTTTAAAAGTAATTTAAAACTGATTTTAAAAGTAATTTAAAACTGATTTTAAAAGATTTTAAAACTGTAATTTTTATAAAAGAATTTAAAACTGTAATTTTTATAAAAGATTTTAAAACTGTAATTTTTATAAAAGATTTTAAAACTGTAATTTTTATAAAAGATTTTAAAACTGTAATTTTTATAAAAGATTTTAAAACTGAAAACATATTTATTTTAAACATAAAACTTGTTTATTTTAATTTAAAAAGCTATGATTTTTATATGTAGAGAATAAAAAGATTAGATTTTTATTTTATATATGAAGCGACAGAGAAGATTGAACTTTTCATATGAAGTGATATAGAGATAAAAATTCGATTTTTAAATATATGAAGTAATAAAAATATGATTTTTATATTTTTAAAGAATTAAAAATATGATCTTTATATTTTTAAAATATTAAAAATATAGTCTTTACTATATAGATGATGTCAAAATATAATCTTTGCCTAGTAGGAACTATAAAAATCAAATCTTTATTTTTGAAAAAGGTAAAATCTTTATAGTTAAAAAGGCGAGATTTTTATATATTGAATAACGATAGAAAAATGGAATTTTTATATATTGAACTTCGATAGAAAAATGGAATTTTTATATATTGAACTTCGAAATAAAAATAGGTTTTTTATATATTGAACTTCGTATTGAACTTCGATAGAAAAATATGATTTTTATATATGGAATAGCGAAGTAAAAATTCGATTTTTTCATATGTAGTGGCTACGGGCAACGAAGAGGACAAAAAGGCGAAACGACGAAGACTTCTGCAAAAGAAGAGTCAAGATGATTGGATAGCTAATTGTGAGAACTTCTCACCTTTCAATTTATTTTTCTAGTTATATATATATACTAGGATGCAGACGGTGCTTATTAGAAGCACCCGACACCCGTCCACATACCATGGACTTGTTTGTTTGGTTGTGTAGTTGGTTAGGTTATTTGATTTGGATTTGATCGATTGGTTGAATTGGTAATTGATTAAAATTGATATGTGAATGGCGTGGGCCTTCACTAGACCGGGGATAAGGCTAGGCCTCGTCCCGTTTCTAGTATCGTGCCGTTATGCCGCCGAAATTTTCTAAAATATGTTAGAAAAATAAAAATATCATTTTTATTGAATAAATGAACTGAATAGAAATTCATATGTTGAAATAAAATGTTTTATCGTTAAAAATATAATTTTTAACGTGAAGTGAATAAAATAAATATTCATTTACAAACCAGACGGTTTGTTTATGTACACTGATTTGACTGACATTGATTGGGTCGATAAATTTTACACATCGCCCAACTGCACGAATAAAATCTGTG
Organism: Allium sativum; assembly: GCA_030737875.1. Lineage (NCBI taxonomy): Eukaryota > Viridiplantae > Streptophyta > Magnoliopsida > Asparagales > Amaryllidaceae > Allium > Allium sativum. Next base: position 667,089,024 of record CM060909.1, on the reverse strand, counting down.
TTTGATTGTTTGAAACCCTACACGGGTGTTGGGATGAAATATGAAGTTCACTCATCCTAATCGATTAAATATGTCGATCGATTGATTGACAGGCTGTTATAAGCGTTAGATATCTATATTTGATGCTTATACAGTGTAGTGCACTTTGGTTGATGGTTGATTATTTTGCAATGCTATTATATACATGTGTTGTATGAAAATCCATGTAATTAACTTTATATGGTAGTTGATTGGGCCTCATTCCAATTTGAAATATAAGGAATATTATAAAATAAAGGTTCATGTGTTGACTATACTCATCCGTTGGGATTAGTCATGTGTTGAACGAATTATTTTTATAATAAAATTTACATCTTTATCAATATAAAATAAAGGTTCATGTGTTGACGGTACTCATTCGTTGAGATTAGTCATGTGTTGAACGAAATAATTTAACAAAAATAGTCACACATGGACGGTACTCATTCGTTGATATTAGTCGTGTGTTGACAAAAAGAAATATTTGAAATAGAATATATAAAGCCGTGTTAAATAGTGATGCGCCATTTTGGCGCGAACGATATTTATATCGAATATAACGATTTCGAAATGAATTGAATATAAAACGATTTCGAAATGAATTGAATATAAAACGATTTCGAAATGAATTGAATATAAAACGATTTCGAAATGAATTGAATATAAAACTATTTCGAAATGAATTGAATATATAACGATTTCGATTTGAATTGAATATAAAACGATTTCGATTTGAATGGAATAGAAAACCAATTTGATTTCAAATTGAATATATAATGAACTTGATTCAAATAGAAAACGAAACGAATTTGATTTGAATAGAAAATGAATTTGAATCGAATATAAAACTAATTTGAATTAAATTGAATTGAAAACGAATTCAAATTGAATTGAAAGCGAATTGAAATAAATTCAAATTTAATTGAAATTTGAATTAAATAGAAATGAATTTTTAAAACGAATTTTTAAAGAAGAATTCAATTTTGCTTTGGATTGAAATAGAAGTTGAAATGGTTCTTGAAACGAATTTAAAACTATTTATAAAATTCGTTTTAAAAAGGTAATCGACGATATATATATAATATATATATATTATATATATAATGGCCTGAATAGAACGCGCCGCGCAGCGGCAGTTCGTGAATTTCGACCATTTATTTCAAACGGACATTACGGGAGATCCGACCGTCGGATTCTCCTAAGACCGGAACCGTTGGGTTCGTATCGAAAAGAGCTTTCTAACGAAGAGTAGAAATTTGAAATCTAACGGTTGGATTTGGAGATACGTCCAAATCAAATTCGAAAAAGGTCGCTATAAGTGCAGTTCGATGGCCATTGTTGGAAATCGACTGTACGGGCCTTGATAAAATTATAAATAGTAATAATTTATGTAAAATCATAAGAAATGATTTGGGAAGAATTGGGATGAAAAAACTCCACATTTGAAAAGATAAAAATAGATTTTTATCGAAATGAACTAGTTTTGAACTAAATTTAAAACCCAATTATTTTTAAATAAAGAAATTAGATTTAAAAAGGGGTTTTAAATAATCGGGATTTCTAATATATTTGATTGGATTTGAAATGAGTTTATCGTGAACTGTGTTTTAAATAACACTAGTTCTTTAACCCGATAATAAATAGAATGTGATTTGGGTTTGTCGTGAACTGTGTTTTAAATAACACCTAGTTCTTTAACCCAGTAAAAGGAGTTTTAATGAATCTGCAATTAGATTGAAATGTGAATTGATAATCTAAATTATCAAATTTAGAAATTGAGCGAGAATGGAGTATCACCAGTTTTGCTCCAAAGCGATAGTTAAATCTTTAATTAGATTTGAACGTGAAATGGTAATTAATTTTACCGATAACACCGTGGTGTTAGATATGGAGTGTTACCAGTTTTGCTTCATGGGATGAATAGGTTGGGATTGGGAAATAAAATAAATAATTACTTCGTTACGGTTCGCTAATCTCGACTAGTTGGGAAAAACCATAATTTGGTTTTAAATGACATCCAAAGGAAGATTACAGGATAAATTTTAAAGGATTTATCTTGGATAAAATTAATGGGAACCTTTCCCTAAGAATGTGGAGTTTAGAAACTAGCTGTAGGTTGGCTAAGATGAATGGTTTCCTGGGTATTGATCTGATGTTGGTTTCGGCCTTCGGGGTTAATGTTTGGGGAATTGTTCTCTGGCTAATTTGCGGTTAGTGACTAATGAATTGGAATGAGGCGTATGCTGTGTTTGTGTAACATTCGTTTTAATAATACGCGGGTTGTTCGGGAAGGCCGGGTTTATACCCATTCTGAATAACCGATTCGATGATGAGTCGAAGATGAAGACGGTGGTTAAAGACCGGAAGTCTTCACACCGTTCGGATAATTACTGACGATCATGATTGGGCTGTACACCCAAGAGGATGGAAATAGTTGGTGGTCGTCCAGACGTACTTGGAGATGGATGGATATGCGAGGAAAGTGCCTCCGGTTTCGTTCAGACCTAGAACGGACTTGTAAATGGATGGTGTGTCTGACATTGTATTCCTTTATATTGTATTTGTTGATCTCTGCTAAATATATATCTGTTTGGCGGCGGAGAATTTATTCTCTTGCTTAACGCCCTTCTCTGAGACATATGAGCTCAGAGGTTATATATTGGCAGAAATCAGTGGTACGATATGGATTGATAGTGTGGCATGCTGAGATGCAGTGATCCAGACTTCTGTTGAAAAGCAAAGTTTGGTGGTTGATGATCAAAGCGCAGCTGATATAGCATGGCTTTGTGTATAGCGTTGATCCGCGAGCCTCACACCCCGGTATGGTGGCAAACTGATGGTTTGATCAGTATGCTTTTTTTTCGTGGATGGGCACCTTAGCGGTGTCGTGGATTCGGTCGACCGAGATGAGCCTAGTGCTCAGGGATATATAGAGTAAGCGGTGTTTTCTCTCGCTGGGACGTAAGCCGCGGTGGTACTCTGGTCCCAAATGTGCGGATGCAGACGGTGTTCTCTTGTTGGGACGTAAGCCGTGGTGAATTGCATTCCGCGATCGATCTTTCGAATCAGGAGCCACCATGATGGAAATCCAATTTCCAATACGTGTATTCCGGCTTTAATTGTAGAACTAGTATGGCGACATGATATATGGTACCCATGCCGTCTATGATTGATATTTATGATTGAAATCGTTTTGACACTATACACTTATTATAGTATCAAATGATTTGTTTTAAACGTATCAAGCATGCTTTGGCTGTTATAAGGGAAAACCCTATCCCCCGGCTTGCGTTGCATTGTGTGATAGGACCTGGGTTTTATAACAGCTTCATTTTTCTTTATTTAGCATTGCGCTGTTGTTTTATGCACTGGTATTCTTGGGAGGAAACCCGTTCCGTGTTATACGGCGTGGTCCCTTGAATCACTCTCTTTTAAAGTAAAGTTTTAAATAACTGTTTTAGTTCTCACACCAGTCACATGACTGACCTGGAGTTTATTGTTTTAACCTAAACTCTGGGTGCCCCTATTTTCCGCACGGGCAGCTAGTAGTTTTGGTTTTGCAGATTTATATTCACAGGATCCTGGTTTACAGCTGGAATGATATCCGGAAAGCTTTGTATCCGTATATCACCTTCAGTTGTGCTTTGTATTATTTTCCGCTGCTATGAAATTTATTGTAATCTCTGATATTTATCGAATGTAATTTATTCATTTATACTCTGTATATTCTTGTATCTGATGGAACTGTTGTAACATACAATGAAATGTTCTTCTGTTTGTGTTCTGATTTGTCCTGTTCTCAACGTTCAGGGGTTTCGAACGGTCTAGATCGGTTTAACGACTGATTCAGATCGAGCGAAATTCCAGGCCGTCACAAAAGGACTATTCAAAGAGCTAAGTGATTGTGCCCCTAATAAACAATCTAAGCATCTAATTTAGCGTTGTCTCTCATCCAATGACCGGATAGTAAAAGATCATTGGTTGTTTGGTTTAGCTTTAGTCTTTCCTGTACTCGCTCCGACTGATGCTGACAAGTATCTGACGACCTACTATCCTTCTTGGGATTGACCACGGAAGCCTTCTCTCCCGAGCCATGACAGCCACCAAATCTTCCTAAAAATCTCCCATCAGCCATTTTTGCTGCCCTCGATATAAATGTCACCAAGGCATACTCTATGGTTGGAACCGTAAAGACTATGGCTTTGTGGGTACAGCTTCTTTATGCCTACCACAGAGGGCCATCTCAAAGTATCCTCACATCTGGTAGAAGTCTCGCACTTCTTTCTCATCTAGTCGAATAAGTTAGGCATGCTCCCATGGTGTCTTCGGACAAATATGATGATTTGCCCCGTTTAGCTCTTCATCCCAACAGACTAGACTAAAAGCATACTTCTATTTTATTAGACCCTATAATTCACAATTATGTGTTTTACATCCTCATTTTTTCGTTGACTAACAATATTTATTGATTAACAATATTTATTAATTTATCTAGTTGAATTTAATTTTTCCATCGATTACATTGCCTAGTCGCAAAGATTACCATAGAATCTTAGGCACGTGATTTACACCTTGTAAATCAATATGTTCATGTTAAAGCCTAGCACCTTTTAGGCTCGTAACTTGACCCTTTTAAGTCAATTTATTCATATTAAATTCTAGCCAATTTTAGTTTTAACCCTATAACTTAACCTCTTTAAGTCAATATTTTCATGTTAAAGCCTAACACTAAATTTTAGGCTCGTAACTTAACCCTTTTAAGTCAATATGTCTATATTAAGGCTTAAATGTTCTTTTAACTATTCATATTCATATTTGCAATTAAACTATAATCATTTATTGTGATTTCCCTATTTTCATATTTATGAAAAATATAAGTTGTGGTTATAGGTTTATAATAAACCTCACATATTCCTTTTTTCTTTTGTAACATATATCAATTATGTTGCCTTATTTCTTTCCATTTTTACAATTTGTTTTTTTAGGAAGTTAGACCTATTCCCAATTGATTGGTTACTAAGACTATATAAAATTTATTTCCATAGTTTTATGTAATCACTATAATAGGAACCCGTAATTGCATGATGTTCGTTTTCTAAAATCTTTAGTTATCGAATTAGTATGCAATACGGTTTTCCCTATTTCGCACCAATCCTTGCCTTTACTTATTTTCACGTTTGCAATCATGTTTCTTATTTTCCATATCGGCCAAACTATCAAAATATATTCCTCTTTTCTTAACCAATCAATATAGGTTATTCCCAACCTTTCATTTTATAGATATATGTGAATTCCTGTTTTCCACTTTTTATTTTCAACCAATGTTCCCTTTTTATTATCGTTTTGGTATATAAGCTCATTTCACCCTAAATTATCATATCCTTTTTTATTCATAATTCCAATTGAATTTTATTTTTTATGGCATGTAGAAAAAATTATAATCTGTCGCACAAAATTACATGCATACTTTTATCTTATACATATGCCAATATTGCAGATTTATGCATACTTTGCGCATTCCCAAAATTCAACACAAAAATGTTAATTTCAACCCAGAAAGGGGAAAAGAGGAAGGAGACAACCTATTACAAATTTTATAGGAATCGAACGATACTATTATAAGAAAATATAAATTAAATCCACTTACGTAAATGCTATTCAATTCCTGAATCTGATTCAGATTTATCATCTGTGGTGTTTCTCATTCAGTCTACTACTATAATTGTTGCGGATTAACAAATCTGATTCTAATAGAAAGAAAAGAATAATATTAGATTTAGATTCACGGAATGTACCTTGTACGGACGGGGAAATATAGGCACCTATATCCTAAATCTATGATCTTCATTTACAAAACTTGAATCAGAAATTCCTAGACTAACATTTTCTATTTCAGAAGAGTTTGTAGAAGAAATAAAATGCCAGGACTTTCGTGCCTATTAAGAAAAATATGATGGCTAGACCTATACATTTATTTATAGATGCCCAGAAGAACCACGTCCGTTCGATTCACGAAGATTAAATCTGTGCCAAAATAATAAAAATACATCATGTTTGGGCAGAATGGGTCGACTCATTCTTCTGCTGGATCGACCTATGGGTTGACATAGTCCTTGCGTTAGTCGACCCATGGGTCGACCTACCTCAAATTTGGTCGACCTATACACGGTTTTGAAACCATGTACTGGGCCATTTCTTGCATGATTTCTGTTGGCTTAAACTTTAATCTTACGTAAATATTCTTGACCATTTCTATTTATTTCAATTCGTTTTGAACGTGCATCCAGATCTCAAATTCAAACACTTAATTAATATGCGTGTATAATTTGGGATTTATTTACATAAGATTTGAAGCGTTAAATTTAATTCCTGTTTTATTATCTACGCAAAAATTCTTTTGTTTTCAACACGTGTTTAATTTTAAATGCATACACTGTCCAGAGTTAATGCATGCACACTCATTTTAAATCGAAACTTTACTTAACATGATTAAATTCCCTATAATTTAATTCTATTTGTGACACACGTTTATTCTCACATTCAAAGACGTGCCACCTCTGATATATATATATATATATATATATATATGTACGCATGTATGTACGTATGTACGTATGTAAGTATGTATGTATGTATATATATACACACACACACGTGCGTTCACATGTGTGTCAACATTCCAGAATGAATTATCTGCTTCCAACTTTGATGTTATTTTTATTTATGTTCACATTAATGTTGTTAATGACGAGCATTAACTTTCAAATTCAAATGCTTGTTGCTTTTTCCATTTATTTAAATATGTGTTTACACACGCTTACATGTGTGTTACTATTAACTAGTTTTGGCAGAAATAAGCACACATATAGTGGCATAATGACAAGATAGGCATATAGGAACAGATCTGATAAACATGTGACAATCGAACTGAATCTAACATAATAGGGACATCATAAACAGGCATGATGAGATCTAAACAATGAATATCCAAATAGTAATAGATCGAATTTAGCCACAAACATAATAGGAACACACATGAGGTGGTCTAAATAGTGAATTAGATCTATAAACAATGGCAGATCTGACATGATAAATAGGTATAGGTTTAGATCTAGTTTAGATAAACAGGTTATAGCAGATCAGATATAATTCGCATAGTCACAAATAGATCCAAATTTTAGATATTTACTTTTTAATTATTTAGATCTAAAATTAACATAGACACACAATGTTTGGATCTAGAAAAATAGAAGAAAGAATCGCTGATGTTGAATCACAGATCTAAACTCTAGTTGATTGCCGAAGAAGAAAAGGTTTGATTCAATCTGGGCGGAGACAGCATCTAGTCATCCATTATTTTTGATGTAGAAAACCTTGAGAAATAAGGCTATATATATAGCTGAGACGAAACCCTAATCTGCCCAGATCTGCCGCAGGGGTCGACCCCCCTTATAGGATAGACCGATGGGTCGACACCTCTAGGCGTGAATTTTCCCGCTTCCCAAATTCTACGATTTTGAACTGATTTTGATTGTTATGTATGTATATATATATATATATATATATATATATATATCCTCTTGTGCGTATACAAACTTCAAACCTTAAAAACTTCTTCATACGATGTCCATTTTACGCAAACCAGGTGTCTATTTTGACTAGAATTCGGAGATGAACGCAATAACGCAGTATGTTTCCCTTAATTATGAATATTAAATTAATTATTCTTTAATTTATCATCTTTTAGTGTTGTTAAAATATGGGGTGTTACAATCGTCATCGTCATAATCACCCTTATGATCATCCTCACGCTACATGGGTTGAGCTTCCTATAACTGGGACAACTCAGTGTGCATCCTAGTCATAGTGGATGCATCTGTCAAAGAGCGGGTCTCCTCAATGGAACTCTCATTCCCTAATGGAACGTGGAACCGTCTGAATATAACTGACCATAAATTGCCAAAAGGGGTAGTAGACTGTCTCATGTCTATGGCGGTTGCAAAGTGTGCATGTCTCCCTTGCTTAATTAATCTAAAATCCGACAAAAATAGCATAAGTGGCATGCCTAACAGTGCCAATAAACCTGTCATAACTACCAGTCGAGGAAACCAAGTTATATTGCAAGATGAGTATAACTATCCTAGCTAATGGGCGTAAATGCCCCATATACCAAGCTCTATATCGAATATCAATAAAAATCCGACCCAATACAACCTCATCTGTCATTTGCACATGCTCTAATCCTATACCCTCAGCACTAATACTAAGCATGTCCCTACACTAACACTCAATAAAATATATCGCTACCCCTTTCACCTCAGAATCAAATACATCCTCATTATTCTCCTCTCTATAATTCAAATTGGAATCTAAAAAGGTGAACTAACCTGTGGTAAGCGATCCGCCCTACTATAGCTTGGTCAAGAATCTGATGCAACCATGTATCTAGGAAAAGCTACTCCAAAGGGGTGCCTATAAAATCTGGAAATCTAACTGGTCTTCCAAGCAAGATATGTTACCCTACGGAGTCCACATAGGCCTGAGCTACTCGCTTGATGTTCTGGCACCAAGCATCTCCTGGGGGGTTAATTGGGGAAAAGTGGCGACTAAAGACGTTCAAGGAGGTAAGGCGTAAATTCTTGCAATCTACATAAAAGGAGCTTAGATCTGGATAGAGAAGGTGACTAGGTTCGATTTGACACTAATTTTATGAAGAACAGTGGAGTTTTGGAGCGGCGGTGGTGGAGGTGCGGAAAATAGGTCGACCGCAACTCTCGGGTAAGGGAAAATGAAATGACTAAGCTATAGGCTTTGTCGCTTCTTATAGCCAAAAAATCCAAGGGAGGGTGGACCCCCTATTTGGGTGTGTCACCTGCCGTTAGGTGGGTCGAAACGGTGGTTGACCTAACCAAAATTTTGGATCGGCCCGACCCTATTATGTGGTTTTTGCTATCCCTTCCGAGTTTTTGACTGACTCTTTGCTATACCGAAATTTTAAAATATTTCTTGGCTCTGTCGATAGGTTGTTCCAATTCAGATAAATTCTCTTATGCCTTTTCACCGTTTTGATGGTATTTCCAAGGGCCTTAGAACTTAATTAAATTTTCAATAATTTATCGTCATCCTTTCCAGTCCGTTTAAAAAAAATGTATTGTCACGTTCACACAATCCTAAAAATATCTCTTTTCAAATAATCTTAAACTTTTATCTTCATAACCATCGATGCTAACTTATACCATTATATATTTTTCACTTCCAAGAAAATCTCTTAACCATGTTCTGAATCATGAAAATTTCAATTTTTCACGCCGATAAGTCTTATATACAAATTTCCAATCCATCCCAATATTTACTGACCATTTTATTCGCTTTTTAACCCAACCACTTTGACTTATCTTTCTCATATTTCCATAATCATTACTTCAGTGTACATGTTTTGGCATCTCAATTCCTTCCATGTATATAAGTATATTTATATATAATATACTTGAATTTAGAAATATACAAATATATTCACCCATTGTCTATATAGGAATCCTAAACCTGAGCTCTGATACCAAATGTAACAACCAGAATTTCGATAGACCATTTTTTTCTTTCAAAAATCTCAATCTATCAAAGCTCAAGTTGGCTTGTCTGGTTTCCTGAAGAAAAGGTGAAGATAATAAATATATCAAATCTCGATAAAACATCTCACAACGGAATGGATAAAAATATAATAGTCAAATATAGCCTTACCGAAAGAATGCACTACCCAACAAGTGTCCCAAACTACCAAAATCCATGCCAAAAGCCTAACCTGTGAGTAAGTTATGAGGAGGAGGTCACAATACAAGTTCTGGTAAGAGGACAGATCATTCATTCTGAAATAACCCTATATATACCGTTCAGTTATGATTTATTAATTGTTCGTTTATTCGAGATAACAGCACTCTAGGCTCTGCACTCACGGCGTAACCATCTACTCCCCAATAGATTAAACATAATATAATATATACGTAGCAATGCCCAACATCTGAAGGTGCTCCACATAGTACCCTCCTCGTAGATCTCCATTGTTATGCCATGGAAATCTATGGATCCTGGTATCCTGTAATGACCACTGTGACGATCCGGAATTTCGACCTTTGAAAATCGACATTTAATACCTACTTGTATTCAAATGTCGTAGATTCAAATGTCAGATTCTTATTTGTCTGGGGATATAACACATTAGAACAATTGCAATAAAATAAAACAACTTCTCATTTACATAACATGAGATTATACCATAGTATACAACAGATACAACATCAAGGTACAACACTATTTACAATAAAAAATAACACAGAAATAGCGGAAATAACTAATCAAGGTGAATCCAAAACCAAATTTCATCGTCACCTAGATAGCTCCAAATCACTGATGCCTACAAAAACCAAACGATCAACAGAAACTGCTAAAGATGCTCTATAGTAATAACAACTCCCCAAAAGCAAATACACACTAGAAAAGGCTCTAAGACATAGGCTCCAAACTCGGCTACTAAACCTGACACTAGGTTGCCCATGTGGAAAATTATGGGATCCCAGAGTTATATTGGAAAACAAATAAACTCCAGGTCAGTCATGGGACTGGTGTGAGAACTCAATATATTTTTTATGTGCAATAAAATTCTCGATGCTTTTTAGAAAATGAAACTAATATAAGGTCTCGCGGCACACACACAATGCAAATGCACACATGAGCTAGGTTTCTCCTTATGATAGTCAAACATGCTTGATACGTGAAAACCATTTTTAATATTATTATTAGTGCATAGTGAATAAATCAATTTCGCAAATAAATGTATCAATCTTAGCCAACATAATGCCCCATACCACTATGCTGACATATTCCTGCTGGTAAATAGTAGGCTATACAACTGAAATCCTAAAAGCTCGTAGTGGAAAATGAATTTCCAATAAATGACACTACCCGCCTTTTTGCCCTATTTTCGCCGGTAATTAAGCCAACTTAAACTGTTCATAAAATTGGATTATTAGGGGTACTTACACATTTGCACGAAATAAAAAGAACTTTTTCATTATCATTAAAATAATATTACATCAGAGTTACAAGAGACACATCAGAGTACATCGATTACCCAACAGAAAAGTTACTAAACTCAGCGGAAGAATGCGAATGCTCTAAGGCATAATAGCTCCAGCTAAAATCAGAACCCTTCTCCAACCAACTCCAAGGCTAAATCTGCGAACCAAACCACTTGGCTGCCCATGAGGAAAATTATGGGCATCCAGAGTTTAGGTGCGGGAATAATAAACTCCAGGTCAGTTATGGGACTGGTGTGGGAACTCAAAACAGTTGTTTTTAGGGTTTATTTTAAAGTTGGGTAATTCACCAGGCCAAGCCACTAATGTAGAACGGGTTTACTCCATGTGAATACCCATGCATCAAAATTCGTAATGACTTTTTGAAAAATGAAGCTATCATAAGCTCGGTCCACATCACACAATGCAAGCGCACACCAGATGGCCGAGTTTTGCCTTATGATGACCAAAAATTCCTTCATACGTGAAAATCTTCTTTTACTACTATATATTGTGAAATACCATTTCGCAAATAAATGTATTAATCCTAGCCAGAATAATGCCTCATCCTATTATACTGACGTAATCCTGCCAGTAACCAGTAGGCTATAAAATCAAAATCATATGGGCTCGTAGCGGAGATTGGGTTTCCAACATCCCAGTACTCGCGGATAACGTCCAGACTCAAACTCCGTTATACTAGCCCACCATACATGAATCAGAGTACCCAACAAATAGCGTCCCAGATAGAGGACTTCGAAGTACCCTTTCATCATCACATCCCGGTGCACCGAACATACGAAACAAATCATAAAAATATGAAGTTTACCATCAATCCGAGGTGTGAGGTTCGTCGAGGTCACGATGTACACAAAGCTACGCTTACATAAGCTGTGCTTTAATCATCTATAACTCATCACATAACTCAAGTATGCCACATTGTCCACTCACTACGCATCAATGATTTCCATCAATATATAACCTCTAAGCTCATACGTCTTAAAGAAGGGTGTTAAGCAAGTGAATAAATTCTCCGCCACCAAGCTGATATATACTTAACAAAAATCAGTGCTCCGCAGTCAATTACAGTGTCAGACACACAATCCATACATGTTCGTTCTGGGTCTGAACGAAACAACAATCCGGAATTCCTTCACATACGTTTGGGCTTCTTGCCACTAAACTGATATAAAATCCATCTGCAAATAGGAGCGACCCATTTGAGACATTCAGCAAGTTGTCCTTACGATATGAAGGGTCCCGGTTTTCAATACCGTCTTCAATGTCTTCAATTGCTCCACAATGTCGTATTATTACTTGGAATGGTTTTCGGACATAAATCTGATCTCGATTTTTCCAAATTATAAGCGCAATTTTAAAAACTCAAATATGAAACACACAGGCTTTCAACCAAATCTCCTTTCATCTTGGATTTTGTTAACTTAAACTTTTTTAAAACCATTCTCAAATTGTCTTTAACAAAATCCATATTTTAACTTTTCTCCTTTGGAAAACATTCTTTAAATAAAAGATAATCTAGCCTCAAAACTTCAATTAACTTTTGTTTGATAACTCATTATCTAAATCCAATTTCTATTAAAATTCTTTAATCCATATTTCAACCAAAGTTTGCAATCAAAACAATTTCCTAACATTCAATTCTTTAATCTTAACTAAAAGATTATACTTTCTTCCAAATTCCTGACTTTTAATTTCCTTAAATCAAAGATTTGATTAAATCCCCAAATTACGATATGAATTCCCACAACTCAATCTCATTGGGTTTCAAGAATGATATTATTGAAGATACAATTCGCGATAAAACCCAAATCAATCATATTGAACACAAGTTACACACAAATTGTATCTACTTATAGTTGATATCAATTCTCATAATCAATGAATATTATAAGTGGAATAACGATACAATAATATCTTCCAAATTCCTCAAATAATACATGTTTACACCACATAATTTCATATTAAATATCCGAATATTATTTCTGTCCTACTTGCCTTAATTAGATAGAGAAACCCGTGTCTTAATAGAAAGATTTATCCAACTTTTGGACATTAGATCTGGATAGAAATACCATCAACTAATCCTCAATATTAATCTCTATATCCAACTCACACTATAAGTGGAATAAAGATGAACTACCTCTTAAATTCCTCAAATAGTAAGCGTGATTATCTGCAGAACTAATATCAAACTATGAAGATTTATCTCCAGCCATATCCAATTATTTGAAATTGGAAAACCCAATTTAATATTAAATAAATCAATTTAAATCCCATAAAATATTTTTGACACTTCTAAACCTTTGAAAACATTCAATAAATCAATTAAAATTGAATACTTATAACTCAGAAAACAATCTATGGATTAAAACTTTCAAAATAGAATGTTTCCAAAAGAAACGTTACAGGTATTTCAAAAGCGCTGCAAAAGTGTTACAAAACGGTTATCGTAACTATTTTGATCAAAATATCATCTATCTTAGCCAAAACTTAAAATTTCCAATTAAAAACACTTTTACATAATTTATAATAACTTTACAATTTTTTTCCATATTTTTATAACATTTAAAATAGCTATTTATAGTCATGGTCGACAACTGCTCCTACAGCGACCTTATTCAAAACGGTTTTAAACATAACTTGAAAATTATAACTCGAACATAAAATCTGCTTTCAGTCATCTGAAAGCTTTTGTTAATGGAAATCAAGCGTTTTCTGTTTCGTGGAAATCCGATTTAAATTGCAAAAATTATAAGCGTTTAAAGTTTGTAACTAAAATACGCAAATTGCCTTGTGCGGCAAGCTTCATTTTGACCGTAATAAACATTATTCTGCGATACTTCAAAATACCTTAGAAAACCATTATATACTTATATAACCCATTTAAAATCATTTAAATTGACTTTCTAAATTATTTTGGATCTAAAATTCAACTTTTATTTTACACTTAATAAAATATTAAATTGAAATCCAATTTATTTCTAAATTCATTTAATTTCAAATTAACCATCCCGTCTGTCGGATCGGTTAGGGATAGCTAAGGAGAGCAAGAAACTATATTTTCCACACCCAAACTTAGACATTATCCATTATGTCATCCTAGAACGTTCCGGTATTAATTTATTCATTTAAAGAAACTTTATCAATATATACAAATTCATACGTGTCTTTTCCAATTATTATCCTTTAATTTCAATAATAATATTGCTTCTAGTTATGAATGAGATTTGTCGATCACTAATGTGACCATAATTTTTTTTTAGAATTAGACGGTTGTGTAGAGCGATTATACACACCCGATTAATATTATAATTATATAAAGATAGATTTAGCGATCAATAGGCCTGATCACTGGCCGGAAAACGAAAAAATATGCATGCAATCTACATGCAAATGTAGCATATTGCGCCTAGCGCAAGTACACAACCAGTTCAACTACAAGTTCACCAAATATACACGTACAATAACTACCATCAACTGATATTAGAATTATTTGATATAGAGAGGAGGAGAGAGATTAAACGTAGAATAATCGAATGACTACATTGTTATTGATTCTCATACTGAAAGATGAGAAAATACAAAGCTTTAAATAGAAAAGATAAAAATATTAAACTATCTTGTAACGACCCCAAAACCCTGTACCATGGTGTCAAGGGTAATCACTGGAATATAATACATAAACAGATAATAGCAGAACAGAAATAAATAAATACACCAGATAATGAACAAATAATGCACTGGATAAAAGTAATCATCAGAGTTACACAGTATACAGGATCATACTTAGTGCAAATACAGTTCAGCTATACATAAATGTCTACAGCGGAAAACAAACATAACATGTACAATAGGAGCTGAACAACATAAAAAGAGATAAATAATAGAATCCATCTGAGCCTGCTAAAACCTGAACACAAGGCTGCCCGTGTAGAAATAAGGGCACCCAAGTTTGCAAGTGAAACAAACTACGAGTCAGTCATGGGACTGGTATGAGAAATCTACATAACACATTATAATTTGGCTAATCATAGGACCACGCCACTTTCGCGGAACGGGTTTACTCCATTGGATTGCCAGTGCTTTAAAACAATTAAATCTTTTAAACATTGCAATGCTTTTTATAAAAATGAAGCCGATATAAGACTCAAGTCCCATCACACAATGCAACGCAAACCGGAGGATAGAGTTTTACCTTATATCGACCAAAATATGCTTGATATGAGCAAAACAAATCATTTAAAGTGTAAACTTTGTCGTTTAATTCTTAATCAGACTCCAACTGTAAATCAGCAAGAGGACTACCCCCTAAGTATTAACCCCGAAGGCCGAAACCAACATCAGACCAATACTCAGGAAACCACCCATCTTAGCTCGTTTGCAGTTAGTTTCTAATTTTATACACAATCATAAATATCAATCATAGACGGCATGGGTACCATATATCATGTCGCCATATATAGGTATACAATCAAAACCGCAAATTCACGTATTTGGAAATTGGATTTCCGTCATGAACCAAGGCAAAAGATAGTCCTTACCGACTTCGAGACGCTCTAGCCCGCCCCTAAGGAACAGCCGCAACTGCCCCTTGGATCGTTAGGGCCGGTCCACCGATGTGGATTATTATGCCTGAACACTGCGTTTCCCCGCCCTTTGGGGCATAAATGAGCCAACGAATGACTCCATCGGTCCTGGATAGATCGATATAACCGAGGCGCCTCGCAACAACAACAACAACCACATAGGTGAAAATAATATAAATGTCAGCCAGTTCAAGCACCGACACCACCTCTAACTAGAAAGAAATGCATGTCCTCCCTGAGGTCCTTCTCCCGTTTATGGTTCATACCGGGGTGTGAGGCTCACGAATTCACGTTATATACAAAGCTACGCCACACAAGCGGTGCTTTGATCATCAACCACAAGACTTTGATTTTCAACAGAAGCCCTGATCACTGCATCTTAGCATGCCACACAGGCAATTCACACCACGCAACTGATGGCTATCAATCACACAGAATGAATTTCAATGTTAGACACACAGTCCATTTGCAAGTCCGTTCTGGGTCTGAATGAAGTCGGAGGCACTATATACCTCGCATACCCATCGATTTCCACGTACGTCTGGACGATCACCACTCATTATCCATATTTCGGGATGCCTCCCAATCAGGACATCAGTTACCATCCAAACGAGGTGAAGATCCGATCTTCGACCACCGTCTTCATCTTTGATTTCTTATCGTCGATTCAGTTATGTAGAATGGGATAAACCCGATCTTTTTGAGCAACTCGCGTATACAATAAACAAGTGCTACAAAAACACAACATACGCCTTGTTCTAATTCATTAGTCACTAACCGTCAATCAGTAAGAGAACGATTTCCCAAATGTTAACCCCGAAGGCCGAAACCAACATCAGATCAAAACCCAGGAAACCATTCGACTTAGCCAACCTTTAGTTTGTTTCTAAATTTCATATTCCATATCGTTTATAATATTTTATAACGATTTATCGCTATTTTTATTTATTTAAAAATGGTCAATTTATTCAAACGACGCTCCAGGCCATAACTTGGCCGTGGCGCTTTTTTTCTTCAGATTTGATTTACACATATCTGAAAATCTAACCCTTGGATCTTCACAAAATTTATATCATTAGAAAGATCTTTTCAAAACGAATCCAACAGTTCCAGTTTTGGGAAAATCCGACGGTCGAATCTCCCGATACAATCGTTTGAAGTTTCTATTTCAAAATACGAACTACAGCGTCGTTATTCGATTTAATTTAATTATATATATATATATATATATATAATCGATTCTGGCGCTGTTTTTCTTCAGATTTGAATTAAACATTCCAGACAATCCAACCGTTGGATCTTTGCAAAGTTGGTGTCGTTGGAAAGATATTTCCAAAGCGAAGCCAACGGTTTCGGTTTCGGGAAAACCCGATGGTCGGATCTCCCGCACTAATCGTTTGAAATCACGGTTTCAAAACATGAACTGCAGCTTCGTTATTCGATTTATTTTAATTATATATATATAACCGATTATTCAATTTCAAAACCATTTCCTTTTCATACATGTGATAAAAATGATATTTTTATCCAACCGACATTTATTTCGACACTTCACTATTTTTAACAATTCATGTATATAATAAAAATGTGATTTTCATTGAAAAACTATTTATTTCAAAACACGACTATTTTATATAGTTCATATAGATGGTAAAAATATGATTTTTCATTATAAAACAATTTCTTTTAAAACACAGCTACTTTATATAGTTCATATAGATGATAAAAATATGATTTTTATTATAAAACAATTTATTTCAAAACACGAATACCATTCAACACATGAATTTCTATTCAACGAATGAATTTCTATTCAACACATGAATGTTTTCTATAGTTTATATACATATAAATAAAAAGGTGATTTTTTATATTTAAAACAGTTTATTTAAAACACGAATACCATTCAACACATGAATTTCTATTCAACGAATGAATTTCTATTCAACACATGAATGTTTTCTATAGTTTATATATATATATAAATAAAAAGGTGATTTTTATTGCAGAACAATTTATTTCAAAACACGACTATTTTATATAGTTCATATAGATGATAAAAATATGATTTTTATTATAAAACAATTTATTTCAAAACATGGGTGTCGTTCAATACATGAATTTCTATTCAACACACGAATATAGTTTCAACACATGAAAATAATTCTAACACACGAATATTATTAAAAATTTCGGCAGCATAACGGCAGGGTAGTTAAAACCGGGGCCGTCCCTAGTACGGCTCCTCGCTCTACCTTAAAGCCTCGCAGCTTTTGACAATGGGGGTTTCATGCATCTAGTTCGCACGCAGGCGGCATGTATATTTTTCATTTCCACAAACTAATCCTATGTGTTTTCAACCAAATAATTCGCAACCACAAACGGGTATTTTTCAACCACAACCAATCAATTTCAACCACAAACAATTCTAATCAACCATTCGCTATAAACCAATTTTCACACCAATCACAACCAATAAATATCGTCCATGGTTTGTGGACGAGGGGCGTATATATATATATATATATATATATATATATAAGCATTTCACTTCTATTTCAACACATATATAATTTTTACAATGCATATATAACTTATATATCGAACGTACAACTTATACAACGCTTATACATGAGGTGTACAACGCTTATATAACTCATACATCGACTATATAATTTATACATCGTCGTTTTCCATATCGTTTATAATTCAGAAATCTCACATTGGGTTCCACTCCACCAAAAATAGCAGAAGGCTCAGAAAAATATGCGGTTTCTTCTAGAATGTAGAAGACATCCACACGAGTCCACTGTCTCTTATTTCACTGAATTTCGTCAAGAAACGAAAAAGATATGATTTTTACAGTGAAATAAAAAACCGTAGCGCTCTAAACTGCTATAATATAGTTTAAAATAAAACAGCCGTATGTTTTTCAAACCTGTTCAAAACTAGGTTTTGAAAATTCATGAAATCTGTTGAACTTCGTCCCAATCAGTTTTTATGTCGTTGAAGAGGGTGGAAAGGGCTTCGCGGTGCCTGGGGGTTTGGCCAGATCGATGGCCTGTGGAAGCAGCGGCGGCGCTCTCAAGTCATCGACTTCCTGGGCGTCGTTATCGATGCTGGCGAGGAGAGGAAAGTCAGGGGTTGGTCAGATTTGAAGAGGGGAGGATGGGCTTCCGATTCTGGGTGGTGGCGGAGGCTGGCGTTGGCTGAGGCCGCGACGATTGGGTCGGGAAGTGGCGAACGACCGTGCGTCGTCGATCGCAAGAGAGGGAGGCGGGTTTGAAAGGTAAACGGGGTGAGGTGGCTAAATTCTATTGGCTCTAGGGTTATATAATTATTTTTAATTTATTTTAAATTGGAAAATACAAGTTTCTCCATACGAACTCCTTTTCAAACCCAATGATTGTCGCCCTAGCTAAATACCCCCATTCCGAACACAATGGGATATGTTTCGAAGGCCCATTCGAATGTTTCATTTCATTCAAATTAAAATATAAAACATTCAATATTTGATTTGAATGTACATTTCAATTTGCTGGAGCCACATACTGATTCTAAAAATTCCAAAAAAGTAAATCTAGCTATATTTTGACGATACGGTCCCAACAAAACAAGTTTCATCGAATTCTGAGACCGTTTGAAAAATGACCCATTTCTGGTAGATCCAATTTAACTATAATTGACCAAAACACGTTTTCCTTTGCCACGCTCACATACTAACTTCAAAAATTTTGAAATTTGAAACCTAGCAATAATTTGACATCCCGGATCCAACAAAAGTTGTTTCGTCGAATTCCGACGTCATTTGCAAAATGGCCATTTTCACGGGTTATATAAATTCTATAGCGACCTTTCTGAAAATTCATTTGGCCATAACTTTTGCTTTCCGCTATGAAACTTTGATTTTTGGATTCGTTAGAAAGATATTCACTAACAGATTTAAATATTTTTGGTTTCACTCAAATCCGTTTTGTTTTGCACCCGGTACAGTCAGTCAAAGTTTGAAATGAAAATTTGAAACTGCCGCGCCATTTCAGGCCTTGTTTATAATTAGAATTAATTATATTCAATTTCAAATGTCGATTCAAACTTACTTTTCATCGTTATTATTTAAAATATTTATTTTAAATATTTAAAAACCACTAAAATAGCCAATTTAAAATTTTTAAATTGGTTCAAATTTTCCGGGTCGTTAAATATCTCCTAAACTTAAGCTAGTGAGATAAGAACACGACCACTTCTACCACACAATTAGGATACATGTGCTGGCTTCTTCCTAAACACATTAAATGCTAGTTCTAATTATTTATGAACTAATTACTCTGAAGCACCAATATAACTATAACATACCCCCTTGCTTCAATGTTGTTGAGATAATAAACGAAGCACTTCTCTTCGATTTGTGATGCACTTCTCATCACCTTCAATTGTTGAAGCACGTATCTTCAACTTTACTCTTTGAACGTTGGAACACTTATCTCCATGGTGCACTTCTCACCCGCAACTCTAAAATAAATTATCTTCCACAACCACTTGTGCCATGTTCTCTCGCTCTTCATCTTTGAACCTACAATTCCTTGCTATATGCCCAAAATTTTGACACTTGAAACACTTAGGTTTTCCCTTATGCCAAAAATCATTTTCTTCATGACTAGATCTGCTTGCTTTTGTTGTGCTTCAGCTAGTCCGTCTTTGTATTGTTTAAAAAGCTGTTTTTTTTTGCTCTCTAAAGATCTCTCTATCCTCTCTCGTTAATCTAGCTCTGATACCATGTTAGAATTATTTGATATAGAGAGGAGAAGAGAGATTAAACGTAGAATAATCGAATGACTACATTGTTATTGATTCTCATACTGAAAGATGAGAAAATACAAAGCTTTAAATAGAAAAGATAAAAATATCAACTATTTCCTAAACTTAAGCTAGTGAGATAAGAACAAGACCACTTCTTCCACACAATTAGGATACATGTGCTGACTTCTTCCTAAACACATTAAATGCTAGTTCTAATTATTCACGAACTAATTACATTGAAACACCAATATAACTTTAACAACTGAAAGTACGACATAGCTAACCAAAACAAGAACACGTAAGGTGTGTTCGACACTAGTAACCACAAAACAACTGGAGAAACTTGGAAACTCATGACACGGTTATTGGCAGAAGGAGTTGCCATGGACGTGGAAAATGGAGCTGCTGTTGTATGCCGTCAGACTGGACACTGCCCACCGATTCTTCCCATAGTTGAGTGACATCCAGGATCAGCGGCGTAAATGGCTACATATGGATACCAGAAGCGGAGGCAATGTCATAATGTGTGCGAAACAACATCAACAGCCATTATAAACATCCATAGCAACCACCATTAACATAAATAAATAAATCATAACTGTGCACAAGCGTTATAACACTAACGCTTAATAGTGTGTGTTCTAAACTATGCATTCATCATCCATCACAACAAACATCATCCATCATTAACCACTAATAATTCATCACTATATTTAAATTAGTCTAACTACTAATTAAATATATAAATTATGGTAAAAGAGTTCTCACTGAACAACTTTCCAATCTTCCTGGTAGTGAGCCTAGTTGAGTGAACTGTCGGATAATATTTCGGCGCACCATCTTCTTCACCAAAATATATATAATATAAATATATACTAATCTCTCTCTCTATTGTAAAAGGAGGAGGAGGATGACTAACTTTAGCATGGTGGTGGTGGAAAAGAGGAAGAATTATGCCATGGAAACCTTGTCTTTAAGATTTAAGAAGAAGAGATAAAAGAGAGAAGTGAGAATGAATGAAAAAAGTGAAAGGAAAGGGTGGTATTTATAGGAAAAGTGAGGAGGCAAGTGGAAGGCATGCATGAAAGGAGACACACAAAATGACATGTGTCCTAACACTTGTCTTAAAAAGAAAAGTGAACTTTTGGTAGCATTTTCCCATAAATGCTATGAAAACTAAGGGCAACACTTAATTCTAACGCTACTAATTCATGTTATGGTTTGAAAATCCGATCGAATGACAATCCAAACTTATTAATAATCATTCTTATTTATATTTCAAATAAAATCTATCATATAACTTATCAAATTATTAAATGTTCTTAACCATATATATTGATGTCAAATTCAAATTTAAATCAAACTAAATTTATTTTATATTCAGAAAATTCAATTTAAGTACTAAAAATTCCAAATTCAAATTGGTTAAAAATTCTAAATAGTTACATTCATCCCCCTCTAAAACTTTTCGTCCTCAAAAAGGAAAGGGAAGCGCAATGGCATTTTATAGATTTTCAAACTCAAGATTAACATTCTTTATACCAAAACTCCATGTTCTCATAATGAATATATCGTGTAGAATATTCTAGCATGCTTATTTACGGACAACCATATCTACCATGTCCTCCAATGATAATTTCCAGTTACTCACTATATTCAACTCATCGTTTACTAGGCCAATTACTTATATTTAACAATTTTTCGCTTTCAAGAAAATTCAGAGTTATAAATTTATTCTCTTAGATCTTATCTTGTAAAGGTTATGAAACTTATCCCTTTTCAGTTCCCCAAAATTACTGTTATTCTTTACGCGAAAAACTCGATCATCATAGAACTCAACTTATCTAAACGTTTCACTTTAGTTAATTTCTTCTTGCTATTCTTGCTTGCCAAATATCCTTTAATCAATTGTGAAACCTAATTCACAAGGTATTCATGCTTATTTAAACAGTTCCTTTTCTTGCCACAATATACATTAGAACTTATCGACTGTCCAAAATCGTTGATAATTCAAGATTTTAATTCATTGTATTCCTTAAGTTTGGCTATCCTCATTAATTGTTCCAAGTTCAAGATTACAAAACTTATTTCCATTAAACTTTAGAGAAATCACTCGGGTATATCTTTATTAATAACTTTAACTAGTGTAGACTTTAACCAAAATATTTGCATTTTTAATTTAATCAGTTAGTGAGGACTAAATATTATGATTGACTATTTCCAACTAAGCCTTTAAATCGTTTCCCAAACAACTTTTTATACTTGGATTATCTATGTAAATTACAACTTTACATAAACGTCTTTTAATCAACTGAGAAATTCTAATCACAAGATGTCTGTGCTCAAGTTTTAATTTCCAAATATTGTCAAAGAACTTTTTCCTTTATATTCAAATATATTCTTTCAAAATCAATTTCAAATTAATTTCCAATTCTTACTCAAAATTTTGATTTGAGTTTTCGAATCCTATATCTTTTCAAAACCATTTTTGTATCACAAATACACTTTCTCATATACTCTCCACTTAATTTATTGGCTTATCTTTATTGTAGGTTTACCTAGTATAATTCTTACAACTCTATCAAATTTTCAAGATTTCGCTTATTTATTCAAATTCACATTAATTTACCAAACATTTTCAACCACTTATCTAATGTATTCAAGTATATATTGATGTTTTAATTGGAATCATATAGTCATCCCACTTTCGAAACTCGAAAATACATACTAATGATGTTGCAGTCATCAACAGAATCATCTTTAAGCGACTAGAGTGTGATTCTATATCTATCTAGTATACTTAAGACTTCGTATATACGTTAGCTAGGCGTATATTCAAAATCTTCTTATACTCGATAGTCCAACTTCAACATCAAATAAAATACTCAAACTCTTACTATTCGTTTCAAATTCTAACAACATTGATTAATTTCTTTAGAGGAGAATTACCTTAACAATTTTGACCCAAGTTTAGAGCTTAACATGAATTCTAATATATTATAATCCCAAACTTAATTCATTTTACTTGGAAGGCGCTCTCTCAAACGTAGTACTCCACAAGCTCATTCTAGGGCATTACTAACTCTATCTCTAGTGAGTTCATTCTCATGAGATATTACTATTCTCAACTATGATGAGTCCTTTCTGCTTTGTTCAAATGAGTCGTTCCCCCATTGCTTTGTATAAAAGAAAGCTCTGATACCACTTCCGTAACGACCCTCCTTTTTGCCCGGTTTTCGCTGGTAATTAAACCAACTTAAACCTTTTATAAAGCCGAATTGTTAGGGGTACTTACACATTTGCACAAAATAAAAAGAACTTTTTCATTATCATTAAAATAATACTACATCAGAGTTACAAGAGATACATCATAGTACATCGATTACACAGCGGAAAAGATACTAAACTCAGCAGAAGAATGTGAATGCTCCAAGACATAATAGCTCCAGCTAAAATCAGAATCCTTTCCAACCAACTCCAAGGCTAAATCTGCAAATCAAACCACTAGTGTAACGACCTAGAATTTTTGAATCAATTTAAAAAATTTATTTTACTTATTTTAATGGATTTTGAATATTTGAAATGATTTATTTTGAATATTTGAAATGATTTATTTTAAATAATAATGATTTAAAATTTATTTAAATCGAAGTTAGAACGTATGAATTTATTTTGATTATAAAACGAGTTTGAAATGGTGCGGTAGTTTGAAAATTCGATTTCTAATTTCAATTAAATAAACAAAATGAAATAAAATCGGATTTTAGTAAAACAAGAAACATTTGAATCTGTTTATTAATATCTTTCTTACGAATGTGAAAAACTGAGATTTCATAATATAAATTGAAAGTTATGTCCAGTTTAAAATTTAAAATAGTCGCTATGGAATTTATATATATTTTAATATAATATATAGCCCTTAAAATAGCTATTTTGCAAATGACATCCGTTTTCGATGAAACCACTTTTGTTGGATCCGGAATGTTAAATTATTATTAGGTTTCAAATTTCATAGTTTTTGGAATTAATATGTGAGCACAGTAAATTTAAATGTGTTTTGTAATTTGAGTTTGAATTTACTCGACCAGAAATTGACCATTTTTCAAACGGCTTCCAAATTTGACGACATTAGTTCTATTAGGACCCTATCGTCAAAACATAGCTAGATAATTTTTTCTGTAATTTTTGGAGTTAGTATGTGGTCCCGGTAAATTAAAATGTGCATATAAATTCAATATACATACATATATATATATATTGATTTATATTTAAATTTTGATGAAAACTGATCGAAACAGCTGAATTGGCTTCTGAAACATATCTCATTGTGTTTGGAATGGGGGTATTTAGCTAGAAACGATGGTCGTTGTGCTTGATTTGGAGTTCAGGTGGATAAACATGTATAATTGGAATTAAATAATAGTAAATAATACCCTATATAAAGACATTGACCGAGTCAAAAACCAATTCTCGTTTCACGCACGGTCAACCCTCATTGGAGCAGTCTCTTTTCCACTCAATGGCAGAGATACTCCTGATTTCCACCCCTATTTTCTTGCAATCTATACATTAACTTCATAAACTCACAAAACTAAAATCGTAGAGGACCCTGCGCTATTTAAATCCATAAGGGAGTGATCAATTTTAGGGTTGAGGATATAGAGGATTTAGGGCTCGAATAGGCAGCATTCGAACAGGTTTTGGAGTAGTTGGAGGGCCACGAGTTTGGCACTGACACAGGCGTGGGAGGAGGAGGTAAAGGCGGATGTTGTGGTGCCGGTGGATCGGTCTTGTGGTGCGCAGGCGGTTTTCCAATTTCACGGTGATGGGTTTTGCAGTCCAGAAATATGAACGGGGAGGAGTGATTAATAAGGGGATTAGGAAGATAATTAGGGGTAAATAATATTATTTATTAACCTAATGACTTTATTTAATAAAGTTATTAAAGTTTAAAACGTCATATCTTCTCCGAACAGAAATAGAATTTGACAGAATTGGATCCGTTGGAATCCTCTTGACGAGTTCTTCACATTGGAATAGACTAGAACAAAAATGGAGAACATTAGAATTTCAGGCAAATTAAGAATCCAAACTATATGGAAATCAGAAATAAAGACTGGCGGAGTGGAAACCAACGTGAGAACTCCCTCACTCAAACTATTTTCATTCTGTTATTATATAATAGGTTGTAAATGGGGCTTAGTAGATCCTGTCACTACTTTTTGTTAAACCATGGATGATTTGTGTGATATGATTGTGTTGTGGAAAAATTGATTGTATTGTGGAATTATTGGATTGATTGATATTGTTGCATGCCGATTTTTTCCGAAAACTGAAATGTATAAATTATTTATATAAAAGGTATATAAAATTTTCATAAAAAGAAATTGAAATAAATATTCATTTACAAGTTTGATGGCTTGTTTATGTTCATGTATTTAACTGATATTGATTGGGATGATAAATTTTACACATCGCCCAACTGCACAAATAATAATCAGTATTTGTTGGTTGAAACCCCACATGAGTATTGGGATGCTATTTGACATACACTAATCCCAATTGTTTAGTTGTATATCAATCGATTAATTGATAGATTGTGGTAAGCGTTATTAATTTATTTTAATGCTTATGCAGTTGTAGAATGCACTCTAGATGATGTTTGAATATGTAATGTTTAATCATCATTATGGTTGAATACATGCGACGTATGAAATCCATATAACTGCAATTATATGGCAACTAACTGAGTGGCATTCCGATTCAAAAATAACATATATTTTAAAATAATATTCAGTAAATAATCAAAATATGATTTGATGTCCGATTTTGAATAGATACGAAAATATACAAAAATATGAAGTCGGGTTAAGTATAGAAACGCTATTTTTAACCTGAACGAGTTTATCGATCGATTTTATTTATTTTCAAATAATATCGAAAAGAATTGATTTCAAAATCTGATATTTTGAAAATATTATCATTTTAATATTATAATGATATGGAATATTCAATTTTGATTTGAAATTGAAAATGAAGTTAAAATTGATTTAAAATGAATTTATAACGATTTTATAAAATAAGTTTTAAATGGAAATGGACGAAATATATATAATATGTATTATAAGTATTAAATGGCTGGAATAGAACGTGACGCGCAGCGGCCATTCGCGAAAAGTGGTTTCCAATGAATATAAGAGATTAAATTTTGAACAGTCGGATTTTAAGATATGTCTAAATCAATTTCAGAAAAGGTCGTTATGGATGTAGTTCGTTGGACGTTATTAGAAACCAATTGTATGGACCTTAATAAAATAATTAAAAATACGGAAAAATTGTGTAAAATCATAATAAATGATTTGGAAAGAATTTGGATGAAAAATTCTAGTTTTGAAAAGATAAAAATATATTTTTATCGAAACGAACTAGTTATTAACTAGAATAATAATCCAATGTTTTTAAATAAATAAATTGGACCTTTAAAATGGTTTAAATATAACCAGAATTTTTTCAACGAATAAATTGGAATGGAAATTATCTTCGGAATATTTTGATATTTGATTCCATGATTATACAGATATTATTGAGGAATTTGGAAGAAACATATATCGTTATTCCCAATACGATATCCGTTTGTTTCAGAATTTGATATTGAATATAAGCCGATTTAATTTCTATTTAGTGACTTGTATTTAATATCAAATTGGATTTTGGGTTTGTCATGAATGGTGCCTTCAATAACATTATTCTTAAAACCAGGTAAGAGAAGAATAAATCTAAGAAAGAGGATGGAATAAAAGGAGAGACGCATTTTACAATGTAAAGAAAGTGGAAAAAATACAAGAGGA
Organism: Allium sativum; assembly: GCA_030737875.1. Lineage (NCBI taxonomy): Eukaryota > Viridiplantae > Streptophyta > Magnoliopsida > Asparagales > Amaryllidaceae > Allium > Allium sativum. The sequence goes on along the minus strand of CM060909.1, from coordinate 667,061,685 downwards.
GCAGGATTTTACTGAAGAAAGAGGATGCAGACAAAACGCGGATTAAGTGATGAATTATACCACCAGTTGCCGCATCTTTCATAATGGTTGTGGACTTTGGAAATAGAGAGATGATGATTTCTTCAGTGAGCAATTGCATGCTATTGAAATTAAAGACAGATTCAAATACTTCAAAGTACAAGGTTAAGTGTTGCAAGCAATGAAGGCATAAAAGCGGTGCGAGGCAAACCAGTTGGGCTTGGAAACAGTGTTAAAATTTGGAAATTAGAAACAAATGATGTGACCTGGGAATCGAAGTACGAAGAGGAGGAGTTACGTGATTTGCTAATCACGGGTTTGAAGTGTAATCACAAATTGATACTGTAATTAACGAAAAGGGGGCATCCGTGATTAACCACTAATTTAGCGGCTTAATTTACGGTTAAGAATCAGACAAAGCTGGTCACATTGGAATCATAGGAACAAGATATACGTTGTGGAACTGATATGGCTGGGAACAAAAGCTTCTGGAATTTCGGGTTAAAATCAAACGCCTGTTTGATTTTAATGCAGAACCGTCAACTGAAAACAAGGTGAGTAATTCACTAACCCTGACTCGTTTATATTTCTTTATAAACGAGTTTTAAATTTATTTATAGTAAGTTTATACTATGCAATGGTTGATTGGTTGAATAGTCGATAAAATTGGTTGAAATGTTTGATATGATTACATCGTTGATCGATTATTAGTTCTGATATTTCATATTGATGTGAAATAATATCATTGATGTTGATTAACATCCGTGGATGCAGGGAAACAGGTTGGAGGGATCCAACTGGATTCCTCAACATTTATATTACTATTTCATTGATTGTATTATTTGATGTGATGCAAAATTGCTGACCGATTATGTTGTGTTTAAGTTATACTCTCCCTAAAATTTGATATTTAAACAACATAAATATTTTAGAATATAGAAAAGGGAGTTGATAATTTAAAAGGGAATTTATTTCCAAATTAGAAATTAAATTTCAAATGAACTGGAAATAGAAACTTGCTTAAATGGGATTAAACAAGAAGTTGATTGTAACAATGTTTACAAATTTAACAAAATCATAGGATAAATAAAAACATAAATTCAAGTTGAATTTATATGAGTAAAGTGGAAACCAGTGTCGACACAGATATTTGAAGTGAGATTTAAACATAGTAGTTATAAAAGATATTTAAATTGGAAAAATATAAATAAGTTCAGTTAAATGGAAATTAAATTAGATGGGAAATGAGAAATCGTTTTCAGAAGAAACAATGGGTTTTATTTCAAAGTTTGGAATATAAAATAAATTGAGGTAAGTCCAAGGGATGGGTAATTAGAATTCGACCATGTCAAAAATTGAATGGTTTATTTTCAAAAAGGATATTTAAATTCTATTATTTAATTGCAACATGTTAAGAAACTAGTATTTCAAAATTTATAGCCATGAAAATACAACTCGATATTTTGAAATAATTTAATATTAATTATGGTTTGAAATAATTTAATATTATTTATGTTGAATTATTAAACGAGAAGGGAATCAAATACAATTGAATTCATAAGTTATGCTTGTGAATATGTTTTTAAAATGGGAAAAGGAAATTGTCTAATATAAATAGGAAGGTATTAGTAGCGGTTTTATAAGCAAGAAATTATAAATATGATGTGGAATTATAAAATGACTCGATCTGAATCTATAATGATATTTGCATGTAAAATCAAGTTGATCTGAATCTGTAATGATATTTGCATGTAAAATGTGTCTGAGTCCTGAGGCATTTGCCAGAGTTTCTCGAAACCGGTGAGGACGATCGCTTGCCTCTGTAACACCCCGTTATTCTGTTAATATTAATATTCACAAATTAAATAATAACTAATCTCAGACATGAGAATTGTGGGAAACGGGTTGCGCCATTGTGTTCGTCTTGGAATTTTGGTTGAAATAGAGTCCGAGATTGCGTGATTTAGATTTCGTATGAAGGAGATATGGCCATCGGAAGTTTCAGAAAATTCAAAACAGATTTCAGAAAATTCAAAATTCAAAATTCGAAGCCAAACAGGCTTGGCGTGGAAATTTTCCGCCCAGCACCCCAGTTCGACTGGGGAGTCGACACACCCCCAGGTCGACTGGGGAGTCGACCGGGCAGTTGACCTGGGTGTCGACCTGGTCCAGTCAGCTAGGGTTTGGCTGAGCCCAATCTTGAGCTGCTGATGTGTCTTTAGGGATGAGTTGGCAAATTTAACGGTTCAGTTTAGTTTTGAGTTGATCTGACGGTCTAAATAAATCCTAAACTCTATAAATATCTAAGTAGTCTCTCAATCTGAACTCACATGAAAAATAGAATAGCCACCGTCATACCGCCGCCATGGAACTCAGTGTAGCCGCCGCCAACAAAGAAGGAAGAAAGCTAATCAAAACTCTAATTCTACTCAATTCTAAAGCAAATCAAGACTCTCTTTCTCTTCTAATTGTGAGTATGATGATTTTAATAAGATTATTAGCAAATTAATTAGATTGAGATGTGATATGGATCATAAGAAAATGATGTGAATTGTCATATATGTTGTTGTAAACCTTATGCTATCATGTATGCTGTAAATTCTATGTTATGTGATGTTGATATCCTATATGTTGTAAATCATGCTATGGTGATATTATGCATGTTGTAATTTTCTATGCTAAGTTGTGATAAATCATACATGTTATAAAGTCATGATGTTATTATCTATGCTAATTAGTTCATGTTAATCAAATCATAATGTTGATATTATTTGGGCTATGTTGGTTTATATGACAAATCATGTATGCAAGTTTAGATTGATTAGTAAAGATTATGAATATATGCCATGACATCTATTTAGGTCTAGAATTATGCTATGACATGGGTGAGTTCTATGGATTAGATGCTAGTTTACACCATCATTATGTTGCATAAATGTGACGAAATGGAATTTCGCTCGGTCCGAACCAGTCGTTAAACCGATCCAGGCCGTTCGAAACGCCCTATCGTTTGAGAACAGGACAAAACAGAACGCATACAAAAGAACATTTCACTGTTTATTACAATAATGCATTTGATTATAAGAATATACAGAGTATAAATGAATATTACACAGAAATATCAGAGATTTAAATTACATTTAAATACATAGCAGCGGAAAATAATACAATACACAACTAGAAGTAGATATACGGATACAAAGCTTTCCGGATATCGTTCCAGCTGTAAACCAAGATCCTGTGAATATAAATCTGCAAAACCGAAACGACTAGCTGCCCATGTCAAAATAGGGGCACCCAGAGTTTAGGTTAAAACAATAAACTCCAGGTCAGTCATGTGACTGGTGTGAGAACTAAAACAGTTATTAATCTTTATTTTAAAATTAGGTAAATCAAGGGACCACGCCGTATAACACGGAACGGGTTTCCTCCCAAGAATACCAGTGCGTAAAACAAACAGCGCAATGCTAAATAAAGAAAAATGAAGCTGTTATAAGACCCAGGTCCCATCACACAATGCAACGCAGTCGAGGATAGAGTTTTCCCTTATAACAGCCAAAGAATGCTTGATACGTTTAAAACAAATCATTTGATACTATTATAAGTGCATAGTGTATAACACAATTTCAAATCATAAGTATCAATCATAGGCGGCATGAATGGCCCATAACACTATGTCGCCATATATAAGTTTACAATCAAAACCGCAAATGTCGTATTGGAAGTTGGGTTATCATTTATGGTATGAACCGAGGCTAGGGGCAAGATCCTCACTGATTCGAGACTGCCTAGCCCGAGTCTCAGGATCAGAGCTCGAGTGACCCTTGGATCGTCAGGGCCGGTCCACACGGAGTGGATTAAAATACCTGAGCACTACGTTTCGCCGCCCTTTGGGGCGTAAGCGAGCCAACTAAATGACTCCATCGGTTCGAGAACGACCGATCAATCCGAGGCGCCTCGCAACAGCAACAACCACATAAGTCAAACTCGTCAGGGCGTGTAAAACCACTGACGCCACTTTTAGCTAGGAGGAAACGTAGGCCCTCCCTGATGTTCGTCTCCCGTTTTTGATTCATACCGGGTGTGATACTCGCGAATCAACGTTACACAAAGCTACGCCACAAAGGCCGTGCTTCGATCATCAACCACAAGACTTTGCTTTTCAACAGAAGCCTTGATCATTTGCCACTTAGGCATGCCACACAGGCAATTCACTCCATGCGATTGATATCCATCAATATATAACCCCTGAGCTCGTACGTCTCAGAGAAGGGCGTTAAGCAAGAGAATAAATTCTCCGCCGCCAAACAGATATATATTTAATAGAGATCAATCACACGGACTAAAATACAATGTCAGACACACAGTCCATTTACGAGTCCGTTCTGGGTCTGAACGAAACCGGAGGCACCTAGTACCCCGCATATCCATCGATCTCCAAGTACGTCTGGACGATCACCAACTGTTTCCATCTTCTTGGGTGTACAGCCCAATCAAGATCATCAGTAATCACCCAAACAACGTGAAGACTTCCGGTCTTCGACCATCGTCTTCATCTTCGACTTATCGTCGTATCAGTTATTCAGAATGGGATAAACCCGGTCTTTCCGAATAACTCGCGTATATTTTAAATAAGTGTAACGACCCGGATTTTCGACCGTTGAATTCTGAATATTTAAATTTGTTTTAAGAATTTTAATTGAATTACATATAGGAATTTATTAATTAAAAACGAAGTTTGAACGTAAATTTATAATATAATTATAAAACGAGCTCGAAATCGCACGGCAGTTCGTAATATAGAGTTTTGAACTTCAACTAAGGATACAGGATCCGATATAAGTCGGATTTCTGTGAAACAAGACACGTTGGGACCGTATTTATTATAATTTTCATATGAAAGAGAAAAATTCAGATTTCGTATTATAATTTGTTAATTATGGTCAAATCAAATTTTTGAAATAGTCGCTGTGGGAAATCGTTATTTAAATTATACGTGTTAAAATAGCCGTTTTGCAAACGGACTCAGATTTCGACGAAATCAATCCCATTGGGACCGTATCGTTAAACTATTGTACAATGTTGAATGGCGTGGAAAACCAATGTCGTATGTGACCACGGCAGCCACAAACGCCCGTTCAATTTCTATAGCGCGTAATTAATTCCATAAAGGGTTATTTGGGTATAATTTGAGCAGACGATCGAGTTAGGCCGCGAAACCAGTTCCATTGAGTTCGTATCGTCGATTAGAGTCAGGGTAGGTATATAGTTTGTTATTTTTAGAGATCGGCAAATTTGGTGTTCAGAAGGGCAGTGCGGTACGCGCCAAAAACAGTCTACCGGGGCAACAGTCTCAGAATGCGACCAAACTGGTGCCGTTGGGTTCGTATCGAAAAGTTATTGTCAGTGTTCGCAGTTTCAAGTTGATTTGATTTATCTGGTGATCGTGAAAAATTTAAACGCGTGTTGATTTTTGGTTTTATAAAGGAAATTTTTTCATACGATGTCAGAATGCGACGAGACTTGTCCCATTGGGTCCGGAATACCTTTTTACACCAAGATTAGCTTTTTCAACAGTAAACAGACATCGTTTGTTGTAGTTTTTATCAACTACTTCACCGCGAAGTTTCGTATAATAATATTTAAAATAGTGGTACCCTATAAAACCAATCATAAAAATCGTTAGCCTCCTCAGTCGACCGCGAAAAGAAAATACACTGCAAACCAACATAATAGACTGGATCTTCCTTCCTACCTACAGACCACATGTACCATGCTGCAAGTATTTTCAAATCGAAGTCGTCTTGTATTTTCATTTGATCAGCATACGTACCCTATTTTCATGTCTAAACTCTGAAATCCTATACTCTGAATTCTTTTCGCAGCCACCCTAAAACTGCTCCTATTTCTTCAAAACACATGCCTAGCTGATGTAACGTTTTACTGCACACACGTATAACTATTAATACGAATTTTACTCACGCACAAAACACTATACGACGTAACCAGACGTGCAGCTGTCCTTCAGTTTTTGCCTACCCCATTTGGAAACACATTTTTGCAGCCGACCTATTTTCTTTTTGGCTGATCTTACCCTGTAACCAGATATTCACGGCCAACCTATTTTTATTTCCTTTCAGAGCCGAGCTAACCTAATTCCTATGATGTACCATATGAAATCGACGTTGTTCTGATCCGAATCACTCTCGGCCTATGTATATATATATATATACACATATGTACACGCATATCCTTCAACATCTTTCATTCTCCAACTGAGTAAAAACAAACTTCATTTTGTTCACCATTTTTAATATCCGAACTCTCAAAACAAATGAATGGTGAAAGGAATAGAAGGGAAAGTAAATGAGGGTGTGAGCTACTGTGGGATGGGGTTCGTGAAGTAAGAATGGAGCTGGACGAGTCTGGAGTGTTCGGTAGTGGGAAGCTCGGGTTTACGGTTGTGAATCGCGGCACCTGGTGTCAAAGTTCGAACCATTCAAGTTCGTTGTTTCCTTTGGATGCTGTCGAGCCTTTTCCGTTCATGTTTGTTCCCGGTGAGCCACTGAGTGAAGTAGGAGGATATGTATGTATGGGGGAGAGGTCAGCATGGTTTTTTTTTTTTGGGAAAGAACGTATGGGTGCTGCGTGATGGGAAGTTGAAATGGGCGGAGAGATGGTGCCATGAAACTGTGCATAGCAGGTGCGGTTGTTCTTTTGGATGGGAAGGTGTTAGCATATTGGCGCCTGGAGGTAAATGTTGATGGGTAGTCACGCTTTTCTGGGAAGAAGAAGCCTAAGCAGTGGGTGATTTCTTTAATAACAGGGATTAGGCACACCAATTTCGAATCCGACGGAAATTGTCCCGTTGGGATCGTAACGAAGATATCTACGTTATAAGACGGAGGAAGTTGAGAACAAAGCAAATTGGGAATTTTGTGATAAATCAAATACTCGTTTGATTCTAATAAAACAAAAGCAGAATTTGTCAACCGCCAACTGGTGAGTACACTCACCAACTCTACCTCGTTTTATTTTTACATTCAAATTGTGTGATGGCTGTTAGAATAAATGGTTGATAAAATTGGTTGAATAATTGATATAGTTATACCAGTAATCAATTATTAGGGATATTTACTATGATTAATGTTGACTGACATCTGTGGATGCAGGGAAACAGGTTGGAGGGATCCAACTGGATCCCTCAACATTTTATTTACTGTTTTATTTGATGATTATATATGTTATGCTACACTATCCATGGTTGAATTTGTGTGTTTGGTTTACCCTGGCCCTAGGAACCTGGTATTTTAGATACCGTAAAATATCATCGAATGTGAAAAAGGAAGTTAGAATTTAAAAGCAGAGTTTATTTCCAAATTAGAAATAATTTCTTTTTCATTGAATTGCAAATGGAAACCTATTCCATTGGGTAAACCAAGAAAAATGTTATAAATAAAGATATAAATGAAGTGGATCATTAACCATTGGATAAATTAAAAGGTGAGTTCAAATATGAATGTATATTTGAAAGTGAGTATCGGTTTTGAAAACAATATTTGGAAATGGATTTGAATTTAGCAAATTACAGAGGGAAGTTTAAAGAAAGATTTTCAAATGCTTAAAATAAGAGAATAATAGTTTAAAACAAGGAAATATTTTGCAAATAAAATGTATATGAAAAGGAGATTTATAGAAATCGAATTAATTGGTTAGAAGAATGTATAGTTTATAAATATGTTTAAAGGAGAACTTGAATTGTCTAAAATAAACAGAGTTTATAAATGAACAACGGGAGCGTGTGCGTCGCACACGGTATTTTATTCAAAACAGCAATCATAACGCTGTTGTTATAAGAAATGCTTTTTTTAAAATTTTAAACAGCGATTTTAACGCTGTCTTTGCAAGGAATGCTTTTATAAAACTAAACAGTGATTTTAGCGCTGTTGTTATAATAGAGGTTGTAAATCTATACAGCAATTTTAGACGCTGCTGTTATAGTAAATGTCTTGGTAAATCTAAATAGCAATTTTAACGCTGCCGTTATAATAACTGTTTTAATAGCAAGCTTAATGCTATGGTTACGATAAGTGTTCTAAAAGGCTAAGACAGCGGTTTTAACGCTGTTGTTGAAAGCAATGTTTGGTTTAAAGTTGTGAGCTCTGAATATTTCAAAGTGAATGATAGAAAGGGTTGGTTAGTGATATCGTTAATAAACGAATGATTTATGATTTAAGTCATAATAACGATGTTTATAACATCAGTAAATTCAAAGGATTTGGAAATGTTTTCTAACTGGAGTAAAGGATATTTTCTCAATAAAGAAATTATATATATTGGAAATGTTTTCCGATATTCAAGTTAGAAAATAAAAGTCATATTAAAGTTATTATATTTCGGATGCAGGGAATTATAACACCATTGTTATAATCAAGTGATTCCTGAAAAGGAAGTGGATTCATAATCGAATCCGAGAGCAACGTAAGGAAGCGTGTTAAAAGATTGGAAAGATGAACCTTGTCTATTTCGAAGTTAGAAATGTTGCTCAGTTAAGGTCTGAGAGGTAATTATACCCCAACTTGATTGACTTCGTTTTAACTAAGAAATGATTAAGGTTCGATAGTGGAAAGTGGTTAAATGGAAACCAAATGAAGGAGATTTGGCATAGTGATGTTTATTCAAACATCTGTTTAATCAAATGAAGGAGATTTGGAAACGTTTTCCAAATGAGCATCAGAAATGTTTTCTGAATATAGAGGACAGATAATGGAAATGTTTTCCAATGTTAATAGAATATATTTTCTAAATATATTAAATAAGGAATGTAAATGAAAGTGAAAAGGGAAATGAATAAATGAATGAACAAAAAGGGATAAACGTTGAATGAAGTTTGGTCGATAGAATTTCCTTTTGGAAATAATATCATTGTTTGCACACCGACATGTTTTCATTTGATAGTTAAATCACCGACTATCAAAGTTTTGACCATTTTAACGTTGTTAATATGGAGAGACCGGTTGGATTATTATCCAGAGAACCACTCCGTATTGGCATAAGCGTTGCGAATCAAGTATGCTGAATATCTTGAAGACGGAGTTATGCAAGGGCTATCCTGTTTACAGGTTAGTGCCTTCGGTTTGTCCAGACCCAGGACAACTTGTATGGACGAGTGTCTGACAAAGTATTTCCAAAGGGGATTACGTACGTTGATTTCTTCAAACGTACGAAGTTGGTGGCATAGAAGGGAAGCTTCTTTAGCCTAACAATCTGAGTATTTTTGTGGGAATCAATTAGTGATTTCCGATGGATCTGACGATGTGGCATTCAAAGTGAATGATGGCCAGATGTTCTGGAAGATAATTCAAACCTCAAGCCTCATCAACCCGGAAGTGGACAAAAATCGGGCAGGCAGCATGGCTATGTGGGTCGCACCCATTAGGATGTATGATCACCTATCTAGAGAAATTCCTTTTGTTCTTAAATCTATCGATGCTGTCCCTTATCGGGAGGCGGTTGCTGATCCCAACCGTCGGTGATATACATTCGATACACTCAAGCGAAATGAGTGGTCGGTCATGTGTGGGCCGGGTTGCAAGACGTTCTTGTTGAACCCAGTGTATTCGTCTCTAGAGATACACTATCGGAAGGTGGTCCCATACCTTGTCATGTTGGAAATCCAATCTCCAATAAGCGCCCTGCGGTTTTTGATTTAATATTATATATGGAGCGTGAGATGCAAGCGTTCCACTAGATGGTTATTTATTTGTTGTAGACATTATTATAATATCACCAGATTTGATATAAAAATGTTTTGGGTTATCGTAAGGTAAAAACCATCCGTGTTTATGTGTGGATCGGTCTTACGATTATCATTTCTTTCGAAAGGATTTTTGAAAGTTAAACAAGTGGTTGGAGTTTACTCACACCAGTCCCATGACTGACCCAGAGTTTATTTTGTTTGTTTACCCTAAACTCTTGGGTGCCCAAATTTGTACGGGCAGTCAAGTAGTCGGGATTTTACAGATTCACTTGAAGAAGCTTGAAGCAGGAGGCTTCACCAGTTAGCTATAGACTAACATATTTTCCGCTGTGTATTTTGTTGTATCTGGAAACAGGTGTTTATAACTGTTCCAGGGATAATCGTTGTGCTCTGATAATGGTATGTATATACAAATACTGATTTGTGCTTCAAAGTTATATTATCTAATATATTTCATTCGTTCCGCTGTGAGTTTATGATCTTCGTTTTTCTCCTATTCTAATATTTCTTTCTTTCTATTTCTCATCCTCTAACTTCTTTCTAATAATGGTTCGTATTTCTGTGCAATTTGAGTTGGACGTGTGGTGTTATTAGTCGACTCAAAGGGTACGGATTTGCGGGTCGTTTCAGTTGGTATCAGAGTTGAAGGTTAAGTGATTACCTTGGCTCTGTGGCATAACTCAATAGAGATGGGGTTAGTGGTACCCTAGATTGAGTTTGAGTGTATATATATATGAGCGCGTATTTGTAGATTTGATATAAAAATTGTTTTATATTGTGTTGGCTGGTTTGTTGAGTGGTTTATGAATTCTGGTCGATACAGGAAGTACAACCGTATCGATAGGTGTTTCTAAACTCTCGAACAGAACAAATCGACTCAGTATAGTTTTAAAGTGGGTAAGTGATATAATTTGCCCAAAAGTTATTTTGATATAAAGGGATAATTTTCTGAAATTATCGAATGTGTTGATTGTTATTACAATCAAAGGAAATTATAAAATATTGAAATGGTTGTATAAAACCAAATTGAATTTGTATAAGAATAGGATATACAAATAAGCTGAACTGAAATTTAATTCAAACCATAATTTGAATTTAAATCCCGGAAGTTTTGAAATATTCCTTGAAGTATTTTAAAGATAATATGGCATTAGTTTGAAGAGATTTTTGAATATGAATGGTTTAAATGGATTTTTAAAGGGATTAAGCACTGAAATCACTTCAGTGGTGAGAAAATAGTGCTGATAATGGGTCGCGACATTATCGGTATTCATTTTCGAGTTTCTGAGTGACGAATTGCTACCATAGTAATTTGGGAATGAAAAATTTGTTTGTAAAGGACAAGTTGTTTTAGAAATTCAAATGTTTTGAATTGATTTGATTATAAATATATATGATTTTCAAACTAATTTGAAATAAAACTCGGGAATTTGAATCCTGAATTAAAATTTAACTTGTGTAAGTGGAAGAAATTGAAATGGTGGAAGTAAATCAATGAATTGAAATTTAACTTTAGATAAATAAAATTGGATTAAATTAGAGATAATCCAGAATGAATTAAACAAAGAGAAAGGCTTGAAATTGGAATTAATAAAGTGAACTCGATTTATGAATAAGAAAGTTGAATATATTGGATGTTGTTGAATGGGATTGAATTGGATTCAAGGATAATAAGTGGATTGATTTAAATAGAAATCAGATTTGAATTGATAGAATGGAAGTGACTAATCAGAAGTTGATTAGAGATTTCAAACTGGAAGTTGGATTGATTTGAAACCAACTGGAGATGGATATATGTATGCTGAGCAGATATTGAATGGAAGCAAGTGCAAGAGATAGAATTTGTGCCCGACAAAAAGGTACATGTTTACAGTATCACTTGGGTTTGATGATTTTATGAGCCTATGAGGCAAGCCGCTTGGCTTTTTGATTTTCTTTTGGATTGGAGAAAGCCTAGAAAGGCGAGTTGTGATTGTAGCGATTAAGCCGTGCAGAGGAGATACTGCCGAAATTTTTCAGAATTTAAAGTGTTAGAAAATTTTCAGAATTTTCGAAAATCTTCGTTAGTAAGAATAAATCAATATTTTAATTGGAACAAATTGGTCCAGTTAAACTGAAGTTAAGAGGTGAAAAAAAAAGGAATTTAAAACCTAGTTAATAGGGTATGTGGCGTTTTCCCTACTTAGCAATTTCGAGGACGAAATTATTTTAAGGGGGAAGGAATGTAACGACCCGGATTTTCGACCGTTGAATTCTGAATATTTAAATTTGTTTTAAGAATTTTAATTGAATTACATATAGGAATTTATTAATTAAAAACGAAGTTTGAACGTAAATTTATAATATAATTATAAAACGAGCTCGAAATCGCACAGCAGTTCGTAATATAGAGTTTTGAACTTCAACTAAGGATACAGGATCCGATATAAGTCGGATTTCTGTGAAACAAGACACGTTGGGACCGTATTTATTATAATTTTCATATGAAAGAGAAAAATTCAGATTTCGTATTATAATTTGTTAATTATGGTCAAATCAAATTTTTGAAATAGTCGCTGTGGGAAATCGTTATTTAAATTATACGTGTTAAAATAGCTGTTTTGCAAACGGACTCAGATTTCGACGAAATCAGTCCCATTGGGACCGTATCGTTAAACTATTGTACAATGTTGAATGGCGTGGAAAACCGATGTCGTATGTGACCACGGCAGCCACAAACGCCCGTTCAATTTCTATAGCGCGTAATTAATTCCATAAAGGGTTATTTGGGTATAATTTGAGCAGACGATCGAGTTAGGCCGCGAAACCAGTTCCATTGAGTTCGTATCGTCGATTAGAGTCAGGGTAGGTATATAGTTTGTTATTTTTAGAGATCGGCAAATTTGGTGTTCAGAAGGGCAGTGCGGTACGCGCCAAAAACAGTCTACCGGGGCAACAGTCTCAGAATGCGACAAAACTGGTGCCGTTGGGTTCGTATCGAAAAGTTATTGTCAGTGTTCGCAGTTTCAAGTTGATTTGATTTATCTGGTGATCGTGAAAAATTTAAACGTGTGTTGATTTTTGGTTTTATAAAGGAAATTTTTTCATACGATGTCAGAATGCGACGAGACTTGTCCCATTGGGTCCGGAATACCTTTTTACACCAAGATTAGCTTTTTCAACAGTAAACAGACATCGTTTGTTGTAGTTTTTATCAACTACTTCACCGCGAAGTTTCGTATAATAATATTTAAAATAGTGGTACCCTATAAAACCAATCATAAAAATCGTTAGCCTCCTCAGTCGACCGCGAAAAGAAAATACACTGCAAACCAACATAATAGACTGGATCTTCCTTCCTACCTACAGACCACATGTACCATGCTGCAAGTATTTTCAAATCGAAGTCGTCTTGTATTTTCATTTGATCAGCATACGTACCCTATTTTCATGTCTAAACTCTGAAATCCTATACTCTGAATTCTTTTCGCAGCCACCCTAAAACTGCTCCTATTTCTTCAAAACACATGCCTAGCTGATGTAACGTTTTACTGCACACACGTATAACTATTAATACGAATTTTACTCACGCACAAAACACTATACGACGTAACCAGACGTGCAGCTGTCCTTCAGTTTTTGCCTACCCCATTTGGAAACACATTTTTGCAGCCGACCTATTTTCTTTTTGGCTGATCTTACCCTGTAACCAGATATTCACGGCCAACCTATTTTTATTTCCTTTCAGAGCCGAGCTAACCTAATTCCTATGATGTACCATATGAAATCGACGTTGTTCTGATCCGAATCACTCTCGGCCTATGTATATATATATATATACACATATGTACACGCATATCCTTCAACATCTTTCATTCTCCAACTGAGTAAAAACAAACTTCATTTTGTTCACCATTTTTAATATCCGAACTCTCAAAACAAATGAATGGTGAAAGGAATAGAAGGGAAAGTAAATGAGGGTGTGAGCTACTGTGGGATGGGGTTCGTGAAGTAAGAATGGAGCTGGACGAGTCTGGAGTGTTCGGTAGTGGGAAGCTCGGGTTTACGGTGGTGAATCGCGGCACCTGGTGTCAAAGTTCGAACCATTCAAGTTCGTTGTTTCCTTTGGATGCTGTCGAGCCTTTTCCGTTCATGTTTGTTCCCGGTGAGCCACTGAGTGAAGTAGGAGGATATGTATGTATGGGGGAGAGGTCAGCATGGTTTTTTTTTTTGGGAAAGAACGTATGGGTGCTGCGTGATGGGAAGTTGAAATGGGCGGAGAGATGGTGCCATGAAACTGTGCATAGCAGGTGCGGTTGTTCTTTTGGATGGGAAGGTGTTAGCATATTGGCGCCTGGAGGTAAATGTTGATGGGTAGTCACGCTTTTCTGGGAAGAAGAAGCCTAAGCAGTGGGTGATTTCTTTAATAACAGGGATTAGGCACACCAATTTCGAATCCGACGGAAATTGTCCCGTTGGGATCGTAACGAAGATATCTACGTTATAAGACGGAGGAAGTTGAGAACAAAGCAAATTGGGAATTTTGTGATAAATCAAACACTCGTTTGATTCTAATAAAACAAAAGCAGAATTTGTCAACCGCCAACTGGTGAGTACACTCACCAACTCTACCTCGTTTTATTTTTACATTCAAATTGTGTGATGGCTGTTAGAATAAATGGTTGATAAAATTGGTTGAATAATTGATATAGTTATACCAGTAATCAATTATTAGGGATATTTACTATGATTAATGTTGACTGACATCTGTGGATGCAGGGAAACAGGTTGGAGGGATCCAACTGGATCCCTCAACATTTTATTTACTGTTTTATTTGATGATTATATATGTTATGCTACACTATCCATGGTTGAATTTGTGTGTTTGGTTTACCCTGGCCCTAGGAACCTGGTATTTTAGATACCGTAAAATATCATCGAATGTGAAAAAGGAAGTTAGAATTTAAAAGCAGAGTTTATTTCCAAATTAGAAATAATTTCTTTTTCATTGAATTGCAAATGGAAACCTATTCCATTGGGTAAACCAAGAAAAATGTTATAAATAAAGATATAAATGAAGTGGATCATTAACCATTGGATAAATTAAAAGGTGAGTTCAAATATGAATGTATATTTGAAAGTGAGTATCGGTTTTGAAACCAATATTTGGAAATGGATTTGAATTTAGCAAATTACAGAGGGAAGTTTAAAGAAAGATTTTCAAATGCTTAAAATAAGAGAATAATAGTTTAAAACAAGGAAATATTTTGCAAATAAAATGTATATGAAAAGGAGATTTATAGAAATCGAATTAAGTGGTTAGAAGAATGTATAGTTTATAAATATGTTTAAAGGAGAACTTGAATTGTCTAAAATAAACAAAGTTTATAAATGAACAACGGGAGCGTGTGCGTCGCACACGGTATTTTATTCAAAACAGCAATCATAACGCTGTTGTTATAAGAAATGCTTTTTTTAAAATTTTAAACAGCGATTTTAACGCTGTCTTTGTAAGGAATGCTTTTATAAAACTAAACAGTGATTTTAGCGCTGTTGTTATAATAGAGGTTGTAAATCTATACAGCAATTTTAGACGCTGCTGTTATAGTAAATGTCTTGGTAAATCTAAATAGCAATTTTAACGCTGCCGTTATAATAACTGTTTTAATAGCAAGCTTAATGCTATGGTTACGATAAGTGTTCTAAAAGGCTAAGACAGCGGTTTTAACGCTGTTGTTTAAAGCAATGTTTGGTTTAAAGTTGTGAGCTCTGAATATTTCAAAGTGAATGATAGAAAGGGTTGGTTAGTGATATCGTTAATAAACGAATGATTTATGATTTAAGTCATAATAACGATGTTTATAACATCAGTAAATTCAAAGGATTTGGAAATGTTTTCTAACTGGAGTAAAGGATATTTTCTCAATAAAGAAATTATATATATTGGAAATGTTTTCCGATATTCAAGTTAGAAAATAAAAGTCATATTAAAGTTATTATATTTCGGATGCAGGGAATTATAACACCATTGTTATAATCAAGTGATTCCTGAAAAGGAAGTGGATTCATAATCGAATCCGAGAGCAACGTAAGGAAGCGTGTTAAAAGATTGGAAAGATGAACCTTGTCTATTTCGAAGTTAGAAATGTTGCTCAGTTAAGGTCTGAGAGGTAATTATACCCCAACTTGATTGACTTCGTTTTAACTAAGAAATGATTAAGGTTCGATAGTGGAAAGTGGTTAAATGGAAACCAAATGAAGGAGATTTGGCATAGTGATGTTTATTCAAACATCTGTTTAATCAAATGAAGGAGATTTGGAAACGTTTTCCAAATGAGCATCAGAAATGTTTTCTGAATATAGAGGACAGATAATGGAAATGTTTTCCAATGTTAATAGAATATATTTTCTAAATATATTAAATAAGGAATGTAAATGAAAGTGAAAAGGGAAATGAATAAATGAATGAACAAAAAGGGATAAACGTTGAATGATGTTTGGTCGATAGAATTTCCTTTTGGAAATAATATCATTGTTTGCACACCGACATGTTTTCATTTGATAGTTAAATCACCGACTATCAAAGTTTTGACCATTTTAACGTTGTTAATATGGAGAGACCGGTTGGATTATTATCCAGAGAACCACTCCGTATTGGCATAAGCGTTGCGAATCAAGTATGCTGAATATCTTGAAGACGGAGTTATGCAAGGGCTATCCTGTTTACAGGTTAGTGCCTTCGGTTTGTCCAGACCCAGGACAACTTGTATGGACGAGTGTCTGACAGAGTATTTCCAAAGGGGATTACGTACGTTGATTTCTTCAAACGTACGAAGTTGGTGGCATAGAAGGGAAGCTTCTTTAGCCTAACAATCTGAGTATTTTTGTGGGAATCAATTAGTGATTTCCGATGGATCTGACGATGTGGCATTCAAAGTGAATGATGGCCAGATGTTCTGGAAGATAATTCAAACCTCAAGCCTCATCAACCCGGAAGTGGACAAAAATCGGGCAGGCAGCATGGCTATGTGGGTCGCACCCATTAGGATGTATGATCACCTATCTAGAGAAATTCCTTTTGTTCTTAAATCTATCGATGCTGTCCCTTATCGGGAGGCGGTTGCTGATCCCAACCGTCGGTGATATACATTCGATACACTCAAGCGAAATGAGTGGTCGGTCATGTGTGGGCCGGGTTGCAAGACGTTCTTGTTGAACCCAGTGTATTCGTCTCTAGAGATACACTATCGGAAGGTGGTCCCATACCTTGTCATGTTGGAAATCCAATCTCCAATAAGCGCCCTGCGGTTTTTGATTTAATATTATATATGGAACGTGAGATGCAAGCGTTCCGCTAGATGGTTATTTATTTGTTGTAGACATTATTATAATATCACCAGATTTGATATAAAAATGTTTTGGGTTATCGTAAGGTAAAAACCATCCGTGTTTATGTGTGGATCGGTCTTACGATTATCATTTCTTTCGAAAGGATTTTTGAAAGTTAAACAAGTGGTTGGAGTTTACTCACACCAGTCCCATGACTAACCCAGAGTTTATTTTGTTTGTTTACCCTAAACTCTTGGGTGCCCAAATTTGTACGGGCAGTCAAGTAGTCGGGATTTTACAGATTCACTTGAAGAAGCTTGAAGCAGGAGGCTTCACCAGTTGGCTATAGACTATCATATTTTCCGCTGTGTATTTTGTTGTATCTGGAAACAGGTGTTTATAACTGTTCCAGGGATAATCGTTGTGCTCTGATAATGGTATGTATATACAAATACTGATTTGTGCTTCAAAGTTATATTATCTAATATATTTCATTCGTTTCGCTGTGAGTTTATGATCTTCGTTTTTCTTCTATTCTAATATTTCTTTCTTTCTATTTCTCATCCTCTAACTTCTTTCTAATAATGGTTCGTATTTCTGTGCAATTTGAGTTGGACGTGTGGTGTTATTAGTCGACTCAAAGGGTACGGATTTGCGGGTCGTTTCAATAAGTGTTACACAAACACAACATACGCCTCATTCCAATTTATCAGTCACTAACCGTAAATTAATCAAGAGAATAGTTCCCCAAATATTAACCCCGAAGGCCGAAACCAACATCAGATCAATATTCAGAAAACCATTCTGCTTGGCCAACCGACAGTTAGTTTCTAAATTTCACATTCATAGGGAAAGGTTCCCATTAATTTTATCCAAGATAAATTTCTTGAATTTATTCTTTAATCTATTTTTGAATATCAATTCAAACTAGTCGGGATTAGCGAACCTTACCGAAGTAATCATTTGTTTTAATTTCCCAATCCCAACCTATTCATCCCATGAAGTAAAACTGGTTATACTTCATATCTAACACCACGGTGTTATTGGTAAATTCAATTACCATTTCACGTTCAAATCTAATTAAAGATTTAACTATCGCCTGGAGCAAAACTGGTGATACTCCATTTCGATTATTTCAATCTAATTAAAGATTCATTAAAACTCCACTTAGTTTTAATCTTTGACTGGGTTAAAGAATCAGTGTCATTTAAAAACACGGTTCACGATAAACCCAAATCACATTCATTAATTATCGGGTTAAAGAAAAAGTGTTATTTAAAACACTGTCCACGATAAACCCAAAAATCAATATCAATTCAATTCCAATTAAATATTATTTAATTGGTACACTTCATTAAATCTAAATAAAAAGATTTAATCTTTTCTCAACTGGGTTCAAGAACAGTGTTAGTGAAGACACCATTCACGACAAACCCCAAATCACATTTGATATTCAATACAAGGCTCTGAATAGAAAATATACCGGCTTATATTCAATATCAAATTCCACGACTAACAAATGTCGTATTGGAAATAACGATATAAATATATCTTTCAAATTTCCATAACAACACCTGTATAATCACGAATTCCAACATCGAAATATTCCGAAGACAATTTCGATTCAAATCCACTCCAATGCAATCATTGGAAATTATGGTTATTTTTAAAACCCTTTTCAAATTCAATTTATTTATTTAAAAATAAATAGAACTATATTTCTAGTTCAAAACTAGTTCATTTCGATAAAAATCTATTTTTATCTTTTCAAATATGGAGTTTTTCATCCCAATTCTTTCTAAATCATTTCTTATGATTTTACATAAATTATTACTATTTTTAATAATTTTACCAAGGCCCGTACAGTCGATTTCCATCAATGGCCATCGAACTGCACTTATAGCGACCTTTTTCAAATTTGATTTGGACATAATTCCAAATCCAACCGTTAGATTTCTAATTTCTAATATCCGTTAGAAAGCTCTTTTCGATACGAACCCAACGGTTCCGGTTTTAGGAGAATCCGACGGTCGGACCTCCCGTAATGCCCGTTTGAAATAAATGGTCGAAATTCGCGAACTGCCGCGGCGCGGCGCGTTCTATTCAGGCCATTATATTATATATATAATATATATAATATATATATCGCGATTTCTATTTAAAACGAATTATATAAATAGTTTTGAATTCGTTTCAAAAACATTTTCAACTTCCATTTCAATTCAAATCAAAATTGAATTCTTCTTTATAAATTCGTTTTAAAATCCATTTCTATTCAATTCAAATTTCAATTCAATTTGAATTCATTTCACTTCGCTTTCAATTCAATTTGAATTCGTTTTCAATTCAATTCATTTCGAAATCGTTTTCCATTCAATTCATTTCGAAATAGTTTTCAATTCAATTCATTTCGAAATCGTTTTCAATTCAATTCATTTCGAAATCGTTTTCAATTCAATTCATTTCGAAATCGTTTTCAATTCAATTCATTTCGAAATCGTTTTCAATTCAATTCATTTCGAAATCGTTTTCAATTCAATTCATTTCGAAATCGTTTTCAATTCAATTCATTTCGAAATCGTCGATTTCGAAATCACTTTTCAATATTCATTTTTAAATGAATAAAATCGATATAAATATCGTTTACGTCAAAATGGCGTCAATCTAATCAACACGGCTTCATAAATTTCTATTTTCAAATTTTCTTTATTTTTCAAATTGGAATGAGGCTCAATCAATTACCATATAAAAATTAATTATATGGATTTCCATACAACACATGTATATAATAGCAACGATAAATAATCAACCATCAACCAAAGTGCACTACACCGTATAAGCATCAAATATAGATATCTAACGCTTATAACAGCCTGTCAATCAATCGATCGACATATTTAATCAATCAGGATGAGTGAAATTCATATTTCATCCCAACACCCGTGTGGGGTTTCAAACAATCAAACGCATATCTTATTTGTGCAGTTGGGCGATGTGTAAAATTTATCGACCCAATCAATGTCCTTCAAATAGGTGTACATAAACAAACCGTCTGGCTCGTAAATGAATATTTATTTATTCACATTCACGTTAAAAATTATATTTTTAACGATAAAACATTTTATTCCAACATATGAATTTCTATTCAGTTCATTCTTTAAATAAAATGATATTTTTATTTTTCTAACATATTTTAGAAAATTTCGGCGGCATAACGGCACGATACTAGAAACGGGACAAGGCCTAGCCTTATCCCCGGTCTAGTGAAGGCCCACGCCATTCACACATCAATCAATCCATTCATTTCACCAAACAATTCAATTCATTTCATTATGCAAACCACAAAATTTGGAGTAAGGATCTAACCTAGCTTCACTCCTTCGCCTTATAACGGCGCACGTCTAATCCTAACCAATTTACCGATTCGATTTTTCACACACAAACAACATTCAAACCAATATCGCAATCAATCACCAAACAGCCAAACAAACAAGTCCATGGTCTGTGGACGATTGTGTCGGGTGCTACTAAACACCGTCTGCATCCTAGTATATATATATAACTAGAACATAAATTGAAGAGTGAGAAATTCTCACCGATAGCTATCCTAGCTCCACGACACTTCATTTGCAGAAGTCTTCGTCGTTTCGCCTTTTTGTCACCTTCGTTGTCCGCTTCCACCACCTATGTAAAAATCGAATTTTTACTATGCTATTCAATATATAAAAATCACATTTTTCTATCGAAGTTCAATATATAAAAATCACATTTTTCTATCGAAGTTCAATATATAAAAATCACATTTTTCTATCGAAGTTTAATATATAAAAATCACATTTTTCTATCGAAGTTTAATATATAAAAATCACATTTTTCTATCGAAGTTTAATATATAAAAATCGAATTTTTAGTTCAACTAAAAAATCTTATCATTATATTTTGCTTTCTAAAACAAAATATAATTTTCTTTCAAAACACATGTATATTTTCTCCTTTCAAAACAATGTTTCTTATACATAGAAAATCCTATTTTTCAAATCAACGAATTTATATTTTTAAACAAACAAAAATCGTATTTTTTATTCTTATACAAAAATCGTATTTTTTTATTCTTATACAAAAATCGTATTTTA
This sequence comes from Allium sativum, assembly GCA_030737875.1. Classification (NCBI taxonomy): domain Eukaryota; kingdom Viridiplantae; phylum Streptophyta; class Magnoliopsida; order Asparagales; family Amaryllidaceae; genus Allium; species Allium sativum. The sequence continues at coordinate 667,040,466 of CM060909.1, read as the reverse complement.
CTTTTCCAAACATTGTATAATTTATTTTTCAAGATCAATGTATATTATATTTTTCAGGATCAATTCTATTTTAAAACAATGTTATTTCTTAAAACTGCATTTTATATATTCAAAACTGAATTTTATACTTTCAAAAAAAAAACTGCATTTTATATATTCAAAACTGAATTTTATACTTTCAAAAAAAAACTGCATTTTATATATTCAAAACTGAGTTAATTAAAATAGTGATTAATTAATTTAATTAAAATTAATAACACTTAGGAAATCGTTACCCTTTCTCTAATCCCTCTTCTTCGTTCTGCTGCCACGATGAACCCAAAGTCGATTTCAAGAACCTCCAGAAACACGCATCCCCACACCCTCTGACAACGATCCGCCACCACCATTTGAACGCCCCTTCTGTCGCTACCCCTCCAGACCAGAGCCACCCTGATCGAAGCCTCAACTTCCTCTGAAAACCGCGATGAACAGTGAGCCTTCGTGGCGAAAATCCAACCTCCACAGAACACGAGAGCATATCACCACCGTTGGCCTGCGGGGGTTCGATGAGCTCTTCATTTTGCAATTTAGGGTTTTTAAAATGGTGGAGGGGATTGGAAGATCGAAGAGGGAGAAGTATGGAGTGGGTCGCCCGTCGGTTTTGAATAGAACGGCGGCTCCAGAATTAATTAGGGTTATGGTTTAAAGTTTGGCCTTATATAAATATTTTTATTATTATTTAATTCATTAAAGTAGGTTTTTGCGTATGAACTCGAAACCAAACCCAACGACTGTCGCCCCTAGCTAATTACCCCCATCCCAGACACAATGGAATATGTTTCGTTAGCCAATTCGACTGTTACAGTCAGTTATTCTTCAAATTAAAATATAAAACATTTAATTTGAGTTTTAAACGTATATTTTAATTTGCCGGGGCCACATACTGATTCGGAAAATTATGAAATTTAAAACCTAGCAATAATTTGACATCCTGGACCCAATAAAACTGGTTTCGTCGAAATCCGAGGTCATTTGCAAAATGTCCATTTTTAAGGGCCTGAATTCCATAGCGACTATTTCTAATTTTAAACTGGACATATCTTATCATTTCTAAGATGAAATCTCAGTTTGTTAACTTCGTTACAAAGATATAGTTATACAGATTCAAATATTTCTTGTTTCGTTCAATTTTGACTTATATTGAATTCTGTATATTCATTTGAAATTAGAAATCGAATTTTCGAACTACCGCGCCATTTTCAATTCCTTTTATAATTATATATAATTATTATATATTCTAACGACGACGTATATAATATATACGTCGAATTCTATTCAAATTAAATTTTTCGTCGATATTATTTAAAATAATCTATTTTAAATATTCAAAATTCGCTAAAATTGCCAATTTAAAAATTTTAAACTGGCCCAGATTTTACGGGTTGTTACAATCTCCCCCACTTAAAACTTTTCGTCCCCGAAAAGGAACAAAGTCGAAAGTGGATTGATTAATCAGCTCTACGCTCGATCTGGCTTCCATTCTCCAACTTTTCAGTTTCTGAGAATTTTCAAAATTTCAAAAATTTGGCTAACACCCTAAATTTTTGAAAAATTTCGCCATAACCTCCCCTGCACCGGGAGCATCGGGGAATTTCAAATAGCTTCCCCAGTCCTTCAGATCTCAAAAAGAAAAAGCCAAGCGGCTAGCCAATAGGCTCACAAAATCATCATCACCCAAACAAAACAGGAAATTATGTAGTAAACATGTACCTATTTGTCGGGCAAACAAATTTTATTCTCTGCTCTAGCCTCCTTGCTATGACCTGTTCAATGATATATATGTATATGCAAGCAAATGCGACCAATTTTCAATACAATTCAATATTTGATTCGATTAGGTATAATGGTTCAAAATTATCAAACAAATAAACAAACAACACAAACATCAATCAATTAGTGAATTAGAGTTTCAAATTCATAATTTCGATACATATACAAAAATTATGTTTTTGATGCCAAATCACAACAATAGGCCCTATCTAATTTTGGTTCTCACACCAGTCAATAGGAAATATATAGAAGATCACACCTTCGAAACACGAAACTAATTACTAATGATGACGTGTCAATCATCAGAATCAGGTCCGGGCGACTAGAGTGTGATTCTGTATCTATCCAATATATTAAAATTTTGAATATACGTTTGCAAGGCGTGTATGCAAATTCTTTATATACTGGACTGTCCAAAATCAATATAAATAAATAATCAAATACGAATAGTTGATTTAAATTTTCAAAACAAAATTTGTTTTCATTTTAAAAATATACTCTTCACACTCGTTCTAGGATACTACTGACCCCATCTCTAACGAGTCATCCCCATTGGATATTAATAATCCAATCATCTGATGAATTCTTTCGTATGGTTCTAATGTGTCTTGTTCTCTGAGCTTTGTAAACCAAAGCTCTGATACCAACTGTGACGAAATGGAATTTCGCTCGGTCCGAACCAGTCGTTAAACCGATCCAGGCCGTTCGAAACGCCCTATCGTTTGAGAACAGGACAAAACAGAATGCATACAAAAGAACATTTCACTGTTTATTACAATAATGCATCAGATTACAAGAATATACAGAGTATAAATGAATATTACACAGAAATATCAGAGATTTAAATTACATTTAAATACATAGCAGCGGAAAATAATACAATACACAACTAGAAGTAGATATACGGATACAAAGCTTTCCGGATATCGTTCCAGCTGTAAACCAAGATCCTGTGAATATAAATCTGCAAAACCGAAACTACTCGCTGCCCGTGTCAAAATAGGGGCACACAGAGTTTAGGTTAAAACAATAAACTCCAGGTCAGTCATGTGACTGGTGTGAGAACTTAAACAGTTATTAATCTTTATTTTAAAATTAGGTAAATCAAGGGACCACGCCGTATAACACGGAACGGGTTTCCTCCCAAGAATACCAGTGCATAAAACAAACAGCGCAATGCTAAATAAAGAAAAATGAAGCTGTTATAAGACCCAGGTCCCATCACACAATGCAACGCAGTCGAGGATAGAGTTTTCCCTTATAACAGCCAAAGAATGCTTGATACGTTTAAAACAAATCATTTGATACTATTATAAGTGCATAGTGTATAAAACAACTTCAAATCATAAGTATCAATCATAGGCGGCATGAATGGCCCATAACACTATGTCGCCATATATAAGTTTACAATCAAAACCGCAAATGTCGTATTGGAAGTTGGGTTATCATTTATGGTATGAACCGAGGCTAGGGGCAAGATCCTCACTGATTCGAGACTGCCTAGCCCGAGTCTCAGGATTTGAGCTCGAGTGACCCTTGGATCGTCAGGGCCGGTCCACACGGAGTGGATTAAAATACCTGAGAACTACGTTTCGCCGCCCTTTAGGGCGTAAGCGAGCGAACTAAATGACTCCATCGGTTCGAGAACGACCGATCAATCCGAGGCGCCTCGCAACAGCAACAACCACATAAGTCAAACTCGTCAGGGCATGTAAAACCACTGACGCCAATTTTAGCTAGGAGGAAACGTAGGCCCTCCCTGATGTCCGTCTCCCGTTTTTGATTCATACCGGGTGTGATACTCGCGAATCAACGTTACACAAAGCTACGCCACAAAGGCCGTGCTTCGATCATCAACCACAAGACTTTGCTTTTCAACAGAAGCCTTGATCATTTGCCACTTAGGCATGCCACACAGGCAATTCACTCCATGCGATTGATATCCATCAATATATAACCCCTGAGCTCGTACGTCTCAGAGAAGGGCGTTAAGCAAGAGAATAAATTCTCCGCCGCCAAACAGATATATATTTAATAGAGATCAATCACACGGACTAAAATCCAATGTCAGACACACAGTCCATTTACAAGTCCGTTCTGGGTCTGAACGAAACCGGAGGCACCTAGTACCCCGCATATCCATCGATCTCCAAGTACGTCTGGACGATCACCAACTGTTTCCATCTTCTTGGGTGTACAGCCCAATCAAGATCATCAGTAATCACCCAAACAACGTGAAGACTTCCGGTCTTCGACCATCGTCTTCATCTTCGACTTATCGTCGTATCAGTTATTCAGAATGGGATAAACCCGGTCTTTCCGAATAACTCGCGTATATTTTAAATAAGTGTTACACAAACACAACATACGCCTCATTCCAATTTATCAGTCACTAACCGTAAATTAATCAAGAGAATAATTCCCTAAATATTAACCCCGAAGGCCGAAACCAACATCAGATCAATATTCAGAAAACCATTCTGCTTGGCCAACCGACAGTTAGTTTCTAAATTTCACATTCATAGGGAAAGGTTCCCATTAATTTTATCCAAGATAAATTTCTTGAATTTATTCTTTAATCTATTTTTGAATATCAATTCAAACTAGTCGGGATTAGCGAACCTTACCGAAGTAATCATTTGTTTTAATTTCCCAATCCCAACCTATTCATCCCATGAAGTAAAACTGGTTATACTTCATATCTAACACCACGGTGTTATTGGTAAATTCAATTACCATTTCACGTTCAAATCTAATTAAAGATTTAACTATCGCCTGGAGCAAAACTGGTGATACTCCATTTCGATTATTTCAATCTAATTAAAGATTCATTAAAACTCCACTTAGTTTTAATCTTTGACTGGGTTAAAGAATCAGTGTCATTTAAAAACACGGTTCACGATAAACCCAAATCACATTCATTAATTATCGGGTTAAAGAAAAAGTGTTATTTAAAACACTGTCCACGATAAACCCAAAAATCAATATCAATTCAATTCCAATTAAATATTATTTAATTGGTACACTTCATTAAATCTAAATAAAAAGATTTAATCTTTTCTCAACTGGGTTCAAGAACAGTGTTAGTGAAGACACCATTCACGACAAACCCCAAATCACATTTGATATTCAATACAAGGCTCTGAATAGAAAATATACCGGCTTATATTCAATATCAAATTCCACGACTAACAAATGTCATATTGGAAATAACGATATAAATATATCTTTCAAATTTCCATAACAACACCTGTATAATCACGAATTCCAACATCGAAATATTCCGAAGACAATTTCGATTCAAATCCACTCCAATGCAATCATTGGAAATTATGGTTATTTTTAAAACCCTTTTCAAATTCAATTTATTTATTTAAAAATAAATAGAACTATATTTCTAGTTCAAAACTAGTTCATTTCGATAAAAATCTATTTTTATCTTTTCAAATATGGAGTTTTTCATCCCAATTCTTTCTAAATCATTTCTTATGATTTTACACAAATTATTACTATTTTTAATAATTTTACCAAGGCCCGTACAGTCGATTTCCATCAATGGCCATCGAACTGCACTTATAGCGACCTTTTTCAAATTTGATTTGGACATAATTCCAAATCCAACCGTTAGATTTATAATTTCTAATATCCGTTAGAAAGCTCTTTTCGATACGAACCCAACGGTTCCGGTTTTAGGAGAATCCGACGGTCGGATCTCCCGTAATGCCCGTTTGAAATAAATGGTCGAAATTCGCGAACTGCCGCGGCGCGGCGCGTTCTATTCAGGCCATTATATTATATATATAATATATATAATATATATATCGTCGATTTCTATTTAAAACGAATTATATAAATAGTTTTGAATTCGTTTCAAAAACATTTTCAACTTCCATTTCAATTCAAATCAAAATTGAATTCTTCTTTATAAATTCGTTTTAAAATCCATTTCTATTCAATTCAAATTTCAATTCAATTTGAATTCATTTCACTTCGCTTTCAATTCAATTTGAATTCGTTTTCAATTCAATTCATTTCGAAATCGTTTTCCATTCAATTCATTTCGAAATAGTTTTCAATTCAATTCATTTCGAAATCGTTTTCAATTCAATTCATTTCGAAATCGTTTTCAATTCAATTCATTTCGAAATCGTTTTCAATTCAATTCATTTCGAAATCGTTTTCAATTCAATTTATTTCGAAATCGTTTTCAATTCAATTCATTTCGAAATTGTTTTCAATTCAATTCATTTCGAAATCGTTTTCAATTCAATTCATTTCGAAATCGTCGATTTCGAAATCACTTTTCAATATTCATTTTTAAATGAATAAAATCGATATAAATATCGTTCACGTCAAAATGGCGTCAATCTAATCAACACGGCTTCATAAATTTCTATTTTCAAATTTTCTTTATTTTTCAAATTGGAATGAGGCTCAATCAATTACCATATAAAAATTAATTATATGGATTTCCATACAACACATGTATATAATAGCAACGATAAATAATCAACCATCAACCAAAGTGCACTACACCGTATAAGCATCAAATATAGATATCTAACGCTTATAACAGCCTGTCAATCAATCGATCGACATATTTAATCAATCAGGATGAGTGAAATTCATATTTCATCCCAACACCCGTGTGGGGTTTCAAACAATCAAACGCATATCTTATTTGTGCAGTTGGGCGATGTGTAAAATTTATCGACCCAATCAATGTCCTTCAAATAGGTGTACATAAACAAACCGTCTGGCTCGTAAATGAATATTTATTTATTCACATTCACGTTAAAAATTATATTTTTAACGATAAAACATTTTATTCCAACATATGAATTTCTATTCAGTTCATTCTTTAAATAAAATGATATTTTTATTTTTCTAACATATTTTAGAAAATTTCGGCGGCATAACGGCACGATACTAGAAACGGGACAAGGCCTAGCCTTATCCCCGGTCTAGTGAAGGCCCACGCCATTCACACATCAATCAATCCATTCATTTCACCAAACAATTCAATTCATTTCATTATGCAAACCACAAAATTTGGAGTAAGGATCTAACCTAGCTTCACTCCTTCGCCTTATAACGGCGCACGTCTAATCCTAACCAATTTACCGATTCGATTTTTCACACACAAACAACATTCAAACCAATATCGCAATCAATCACCAAACAGCCAAACAAACAAGTCCATGGTCTGTGGACGATTGTGTCGGGTGCTACTAAACACCGTCTGCATCCTAGTATATATATATAACTAGAAAATAAATTGAAGAGTGAGAAATTCTCACCGATAGCTATCCTAGCTCCACGACACTTCATTTGCAGAAGTCTTCGTCGTTTCGCCTTTTTGTCACCTTCGTTGTCCGCTTCCACCACCTATGTAAAAATCGAATTTTTACTATGCTATTCAATATATAAAAATCACATTTTTCTATCGAAGTTCAATATATAAAAATCACATTTTTCTATCGAAGTTCAATATATAAAAATCACATTTTTCTATCGAAGTTTAATATATAAAAATCACATTTTTCTATCGAAGTTTAATATATAAAAATCACATTTTTCTTTCGAAGTTTAATATATAAAAATCGAATTTTTAGTTCAACTAAAAAATCTTATCATTATATTTTGCTTTCTAAAACAAAATATAATTTTCTTTCAAAACACATGTATATTTTCTCCTTTCAAAACAATGTTTCTTATATATAGAAAATCCTATTTTTCAAATCAACGAATTTATATTTTTAAACAAACAAAAATCGTATTTTTTATTCTTATACAAAAATCGTATTTTTTTATTCTTATACAAAAATCGTATTTTACTTTTCCAAACATTGTATAATTTATTTTTCAAGATCAATGTATATTATATTTTTCAGGATCAATTCTATTTTAAAACAATGTTATTTCTTAAAACTGCATTTTATATATTCAAAACTGAATTTTATACTTTCAAAAAAAAACTACATTTTATATATTCAAAACTGAATTTTATACTTTCAAAAAAAAAACTGCATTTTATATATTCAAAACTGAGTTAATTAAAATAGTGATTAATTAATTTAATTAAAATTAATAACACTTAGGAAATCGTTACCCTTTCTCTAATCCCTCTTCTTCGTTCTGCTGCCACGATGAACCCAAAGTCGATTTCAAGAACCTCCAGAAACACGCATCCCCACACCCTCTGACAACGATCCGCCACCACCATTTGAACGCCCCTTCTGTCGCCACCCCTCCAGACCAGAGCCACCCTGATCGAAGCCTCAACTTCCTCTGAAAACCGCGATGAACAGTGAGCCTTCGTGGCGAAAATCCAACCTCCACAGAACACGAGAGCATATCACCACCGTTGGCCTGCGGGGGTTCGATGAGCTCTTCATTTTGCAATTTAGGGTTTTTAAAATGGTGGAGGGGATTGGAAGATCGAAGAGGGAGAAGTATGGAGTGGGTCGCCCGTCGGTTTCGAATAGAACGGCGGCTCCAGATTTAATTAGGGTTAGGGTTTAAAGTTTGGCCTTATATAAATATTTTTATTATTATTTAATTCATTAAAGTAGGTTTTTGCGTATGAACTCGAAACCAAACCCAACGACTGTCGCCCCTAGCTAATTACCCCCATCCCAGACACAATGGAATATGTTTCGTTAGCCAATTCGACTGTTACAGTCAGTTATTCTTCAAATTAAAATATAAAACATTTAATTTGAGTTTTAAACGTATATTTTAATTTGCCGGGGCCACATACTGATTCGGAAAATTATGAAATTTAAAACCTAGCAATAATTTGACATCCCGGACCCAATAAAACTGGTTTCGTCGAAATCCGAGGTCATTTGCAAAATGTCCATTTTTAAGGGCCTGAATTCCATAGCGACTATTTCTAATTTTAAATTGGACATATCTTATCATTTCTAAGATGAAATCTCAGTTTGTTAACTTCGTTACAAAGATATAGTTATACAGATTCAAATATTTCTTGTTTCGTTCAATTTTGACTTATATTGTATTCTGTATATTCATTTGAAATTAGAAATCGATTTTTCGAACTACCGCGCCATTTTCAATTCCTTTTATAATTATATATAATTATTATATATTCTAACGACGACGTATATAATATATACGTCGAATTCTATTCAAATTAAATTTTTTGTCGATATTATTCAAAATAATCTATTTTAAATATTCAAAATTCGCTAAAATTGCCAATTTAAAATTTTTAAACTGGCCCAGATTTTACGGGTTGTTACAATAAACCACATATGCCAGTTTATACATGAATTTGGGTTATGATCATATTATGTAAGTTGTAACATTTAACCAAACAAGTTGACACCTTTAGATCCATGACATTGTAGTTTTATGCAAGTTTCACCCCTATTATGATTAGATCTATTTTAATTGTCTATATGTTGTGATAATTTATCTTTGTGCTATGAGTTAGACTATTCGAGTCTAACGTATATTTTGCGTTGAATAAGCGAACGTATAACGTGGGGTAGGGGTAATATTAAGGATTTAATATTATGAAATTGGATGCAATTGATATGATTTTGCATACCATAAGTGGATGGCCATAATTGAGTCAATTATGGACATCATTAAAATTGGAATTAATCAATGATTTGAATAGGGATATATTTAAAACTGGGGTAAAAGATTATAAGTGATAATCAATGCTTAGGACACGAGGTTGGACTCATTTGTGACGTAAAACTGCCCGGACCCGACCGACAAATCCTATAGTCACAAATGTCAGCCCAATGTGAGAGGTCCTAAGCCCAAATTCAAGCATAACAGTTGTAAAGACACAAGGTTAGACTCTTTTATGGTGTAAGACTGCACGGACCCGCCCGGCAAATCCAGCTGCCATAAATGCCAGTCTAATGTGACAGGTCTTTATGAGGTTATGGCCTGAATGAATTAAGAAATACTTAACCAGATAAACATGTAAGGTGGGACATGGGGGTTAAGTAGGTGCCTTGGGTGGCATGAGGAATCTAGTGGTTGCCTTTAGTGGCATTTGAAATACGATTAGTAAGACTTAACCATACACGCGTGTAAATGAACATGACTAAGAAGATGGTTAAGTGGGATATACTAGTGGTGACAAGCTTAGGTGGATAGCTTGTGGGGGCCCATTTCAACCAGTAACCCAAACGTATCTTTGTGGGCTTGACCCAAGTCGAGGACGGGACACGCATACTGGGCTTGACTATAAGAGGCCAAACGGAGTAGCGGTGGCAACGCAAGTCCAATGGGTTTCATATGCGTGTGTGGACCCGGGCTGGTAGGTAAGACGTTGTTGCATCGTGTAGGTATAAGCCGTGCATTCTCAAGTTGTATCGGGTTGCCACTTTAGGGGAGTGATACACCCCACTATGGGCCCAGCACGGGTATCTACGAGTAGGGAGCCGATCGAAAGTGGGTAGTGGGGTACACCTAGCGGAGATAGGGGCAGGCGGCACCTATGTAGTCAGCTAGGGGTACGCAAGGCTATTTATATAATTTCTAAGTGAAGCAAGTGGGATCAACTTTGAGGGTGACTGGTGTGGTGCAGTGTAGTAATTATTCGTTAGTAATTAGGTGTGCCTTTAACGTTATCTTTATCTGCTCTTCCATACCCAATAGTTCATAGGCATTTCCTTATTCTCCACCTTATGCCTTAGTCTAGTTATTTTGATAATAGTATTGTTAGAATTGTCATACTCGCCAGACTTTATGTCTGACCCCATCTATTTCCATCTTTTTCCCCCCTCCAGGTCCTCAGGGTGGGCCCAGCTCTAGCGGAGTTTGATTGGATTTCTTTATCTCTCTTTTGGAAAGCTTGGACCGCTGAAGTAAAGTCCAGCTTGTTATCTTCTTTAATGGCTATTTATGTAATGGGATTATGTATTTTGTTTTATCAAGATGGATATTGTACTTGACTCTGATTTATGGTTTTATGATGTAACAAACATGATTAATTTCCGCTGCAATAAAATAAAGTTTTAGATTTCCAAGTACTACTTATTATCTGTCTTATTGTAATTTTTCTATTCTATATTCACTTAAAACCTCCATGGAAGTTAATGCATTCCCTTTGTGAGTGACATTAATGGACGTGGGGTATTACACGTGGTATCAGAGCTTAAGGTTACCAGAACAGATAAATTTTTTAGAAAAACTATTTTTCTAAAGTATTTTTGGAAGAAGTGTTTTCAAAAACATGTCTTAATGAGTTATTTTAAGAGGAAAGTTTTTATGAAAAACATAATCCCCAATATCCATATATCTTTATCTTTCGAATCCTCCATTTTGAATCTTTTCTTTTTCGTTTCAGCATGGCTGAAGATCTTAACCTTCCGGATGGTGTAACGATACCAGGATGGTATAGGAGGTTATTAGAGGCTAGGGCCGATGCAGGTCCAGCCAATGTTCCTCCACCACCAGTTGCACCCGCTCCTCCTCCTCCTCGCGTTGATACTTTTGCAAAGACATGCAAGGAATTTAAGGCTATGGGTGGAAAACCTTTTCAAGAGTCAGAAACGTTTGTGGAAGCTAGAGATTGGCTTAAGGAGGTGGAAGAATTGCTAGAAATCTTTAAAGTAGAAGAAGGGAGGAAAGTCAAATTAGCAGCTTGGTTATTGAAGGGAGAGGCCTCGTTTTGTTGGGAGGTCACCAATGGGGAGCGTATAGTTGACTCTTGGGCGGATTTCAGGCGTAGGTTTGGGGCGAAGTTTCTCTCACGGGTGGAAGAAAATCTATATATGGAAAGGTTTTTGACATTAAAGCAAGGAAGCTCATCAGTGAAAGAATATGTCAACAAATTTAATCAGTTAGCAAGGTTTGGCTTGAACTTAGTGAACACTCAGGAGAAGAAGGCTCTAAGGTTCGTTAATGGCTTGAATGAGTCGTTGCAAGGGTTGGCTATGACCCACATCCCTATGGGGGCCACCTTTGAGAAGCTAGTAGAAATGGTGCTCATGCACGAGGAGAAAGGCGTTAATGCTAATAAGGCACCCGAGAAGAAAGGAGATCAGAAGAAACCACAACAGCAAAACAAGAAGGGTGGTAAAGACAATAATGGTAAAGGAAAGAAAAGATGCTTTAACTATGGGACACCAGGCCATCTCAGCAAGGATTGCAGAAAGAAAAAGAAGATTGGTTGTTTTCACTGTGGTGAAGCGGGACATCTAGTGAAGGACTGCCCAAAGAAGGGGCAGAGGACAGGGTCTACCTCGGGAGGACAGGTGCAGGCTCTTATGGTACCAGGGCAGGCAAGGAGACAAGTTCAGGCTCTCGCGGTCCAACCGCTGCAAGAACGAGGTAGAACCATTTCTGTTGAAAGCTTAGTTTTTCTGTTGGATCATCCTGTCCATACTTTATTCGATTCGGGCGCATCGCATTCGTTTATCTCTACATCGTTAGTTGAATCACTGCACTTAAACACCAGTTTAGTAGAGGATCCCTTAGTTGTTTCGAATACAACTGGGGGCTCAGCTTATTTGTCCATGATGTGTTTGGATTTGAAAATTTCTATACTTAGCGTTGAGTTTAGATGTGATGCTTATGTTTTGGGCTTCACGGGCTATGGGCTAATTTTAGGAATGGATTGGTTATCCAGAAATGGGGCCGTTCTTGATTGTGAAAGGAGAGTAGTTAGGCTCATGACTTGCCTTGGTAACGCTCTCGAAATCTTTTGTAATACCATAAATTCCGTTATGCTAAGTTATCTAGAATCTCTTGACGCGTCTGTGGAGAATCTACGATCTGTTAGAGTGGTCCGGGAATACTCGGATGTGTTTGAGGAGGTGAAGGGCTTGCCTCCGAAGCGGGAGATAGATTTTCGAATATATCTTGTGGATAATGCAAAACTAGTATCGTTGCCAGTACGCCACATGGCTCCTCGTGAAAGGAAGGAACTCAATAAGCAAGTGAAGGAGTTGCTTGAGAAGGGATTCATAAGACGTAGTATATCGGAGTGGGGTGCTCCAGTAGTATTTTCCACGAAGGCGGATGGGTCCCTTAGACTTTGTGTGGACTATAGAGAACTTAATAAACTTACTAAGAAGAACAGACACCCACTGCCAAGGATTGATGATCTCTTTGATCAGTTAGTTGGCGCCTCAGTGTTTTCGCAGTTGGACTTAGCCACTGGTTTCCATCAGTTGAGAGTGGCTGAGGATAGCATAGACAAGACTGCCTTTAGGACTCCGGACGGTTTCTATGAATGGCTAGTGATGCCCTTCGGTTTGACAAATGCCCCCGCATACTTCGTTGATTTGATGAGTAGGGTGTTTAGGGAGTACCTTAATAAATTCGTGGTGGTCTTTGTAGATGACATTTTGATCTTTTCTAAGGACGAAGAATAGCATGCCCTACATCTTAGGGAAGTGTTGGAGACTCTACGAGCACATAATCTTAAAGCTAAATTTTCTAAGTGTCACTTCTGGAGGAAGGAAGTACGATTCTTAGGGCACGTGGTTTTCAAAGAAGGGATAGCTGTGGATCCCGCGAAGGTGGTGGCCATCCAAGATTGGAAGGTCCCTAAGAATGCTACCGAAGTAAGGAGTTTCTTGGGGTTGGCTGGCTACTATAGGAAGTTTATCAAAGACTTCGCAAAGATATCAGCTCCATTGACACGGTATACGAAGAAGAACCTAGTTTTCACATGGGACGTAGATTGTGATGATGCGCTCCAACGTTTAAAGAGAGCTTTGACCTCAGCTCCAGTTTAATGCTGCCAGACGGGAGTAAGCCGTTTACTGTTTATACTAAAACTTGTGGGACAGGGCTAGGCGATGTCTTAATGCAGGAGGGAAGGGTAATAGCCTATGGGGGAAGACAGTTGAGAGCGCATGAGAAGAATTACCCCACACATGACCTAGGGTTGGCCGCTATTGTTTTTGCGCTTAAGTCTTCACGCCATTATCTTCTTGGCGAGAAATTCGAATTATTTACTGACCACAAATCTTTAAAATACTTATTCTCTCAGAAGGACTTGAACTTAAGGCAGCAAAGGTGGATGGAGTTCTTAGCGTCCTACGATTTCGAAATAGCATATACCCCTGGCAAGGGTAACGTGGTGGCAGATGCCTTAAGTAGAAAAAGGTTGTCCTTGAGTCTGTTGTTTGTTGAGCGGCGAAGCTTAGAATTCATTTTGATGTTTGATTTTAGACCTTCCGTTGAGTTTGTACCCAGTTTGCTAGCATCCTTAGAGGTCAGGCCTACGCTTTTGGGATGGATTGGCGAGGCACAGCGAGACGACCCACAGTTGGTTGAGTTAGTAGAAAGGCTCAGAGGAGGGGAGTCATCGAGCCATCTCCGTAGGTATACCCTAGATGATAAGGGTTGGTTACGTAGGGACGGTAGACTTTGTATACCAAAAGATGATGACCTAAGGAAGACCATTCTTGACGATGCTCATCGTTCGAAGATGACCACCCATCACGGCAGGGACAAGATGTACATGGACATGGGACGAGTTTACTTTTTGGCCGGCATGAAGAAAGATGTGGCCGAGTATGTCGCTAGATGCTTGGGGTGCCAACAAGTAAAAGCGGAGCAAAAGAAACCCGGTGGGTTGCTTCACCCATTGGAGGTTCCACAATGGAAGTGGGAAAGCGTCTCGATGGACTTTAATGACGGATTACCGAGATCGAGGAAGGGTAATACGGGTATTTGGGTCGTGGTAGACAGACTTACTAAGAGCGCCCATTTCATTCTCGTAAAGAGTAAGAGGACTGCTCCATGGTTAGCTTCTGTATACGTTCGAGAGATAGTTCGTTTGCACGGTGTTCCTTCTAGCATAGTAAGCGACCGCGATCCTATCTTCACTAGCGAATTTTGGAAGAGCTTGCAAGAGGCGGTAGGGACTCAGTTATGTTTGAGCACTGCGTATCATCCTCAAACAGACGTCCAGACCAAGAGGGTGAATCGTATTCTAGAGGACCTTTTGAGGCTATGTATCCTAGACTTTGGAGGTACATGGGAAGAGCATCTCCCGTTAGTAGAATTCGCATATAATAACGGCTTTCAGCCCAGCATTGGCATGGCACCTTTCGAAGCTCTTTATGGACGACCTTGTCGTTCACCTACATGTTGGTGGGAATCTACGGATAAGATCTTACTTGGGCCCGATATGATTAGAGAAACTTCGGAAAAGATCGACTTGATTCGAAGGAGGATGAAGACAGCGCAAGATAGGCAGAAATCTTATGCGGATAAGAGGAGGACAGAACTTGAGTTTGATGTTAGGGACATGGTCTTTATCAAAGTGTCTCCATTACGGAACGTTTTTCGCTTTGGGTCCATTGGGAAATTAGCACCAAGGTTCGTAGGGCCGTTTCCTATTAAGGAGAAGATTGGACAGATGGCGTATAGAGTTGAGTTGCCTGAGAGACTTAGTGGTGTACACGACGTATTCCATGTATCACATTTGAGGAAGTGCCTACACGAGACCGCAGAGGTGGTAGAGCCGAGCTTGCTTAGAGAGGTGGAGATAGAGCGTGACGCGACGATTCGACGAGCTCCAACGTGCATTCTTGGGTCGGAGATCAAGAAGCTGAGAAATCGAGAGGTCAGACTAGTCAAAGTGCAATGGGGAGATAATGAGAGCAACGCTACTTGGGAGACAGAAGAGAAGATGCGTTCATTTTACCCTTTTCTTTTTGGGGGTATGTCCTTTAATTTCTCCTTTATCGCTTAGCTTGTACTTATCTTATCTTTAGTATGTCCTCTCGCTAGTATCTTTGACCTTTAGTTAGGATAATCCTATGGTTGAAACATGTGTTTGAGACATGTTATGTATGATGGTTGCAAAGTGGATGCAAGTGTTTGCTAGTGGTTGCTTGTGGATGCATATACACACATTATTAGGCACTAGATCGGCTCAGTCACTTCATATTGCATATTGCATATAAATGGATGTATTTAGTAAAAAGGATGTATAATGATTGTATTATCATATGGATGCTGCATTCAGATGATGATTGTGCATGCATATAGAGATAATATGTAGCATTAAGGAACTTTTGCATACATAATGGACGCATGGCACTATCATGATTTGCATTAAGGAGGTCAACTGAATCAGTGGATCGCCTGATTTTGCATTAGATATGGACATATACACACACTGTGCATTTAAACATGAAAGCACTAGAAATCTATAAGGACAATGGATGCCTGTGTTTGATGGTTGAGTAGATGGACAATTGGATGTTAGGATATACATTCTTCTGGACTTGAAGATTTCGGGGTCGAAATCCTTTAAGGAGGGGAGAATGTAACACCCCGTAATTCTGTTAATATTAATATGCACAAATTAAAGAATAACTAATCTCAGACGTGAGAATTGTGGGAAACGGGTTACGCCACTGTGTTCATCTCGGAATTTTGGTTGAAATAGAGTCCGAGTTTGCGTGATTTGGACTTCGTATGAAGGAGATATGGCCATCGGAAGTTTCAGAAAATTCAAAACAGATTTCAGAAAATTCAAAATTCAAAATTCGAAGTCAAACAGGCTAGGCGGGAAAATTTCCCGCCCAGCACCCCAGGTCGACTGGGGAGTCGACACACCCCCCAGGTCGACTGGGGAGTCGACACACCCCCCAGGTCGACTGGGGAGTCGATTGGGCAGTCGACCTGGGTGTCGACCGGGTCCAGTCGGCTAGGGTTTGGCTAAGCCCAATCTTGAGCTGCTGATGTGTCTTTATGGCTGAGTTGGCAAAGTTAACGGTTCAGTTTAGTTCTAAGTTGATCTGACGGTCTAAATAAATCCTAAACTCTATAAATACCTAGGTAGTCTCTCACTCTAAACTCACATGAAAAATAGAATAGCCACCGTTATACCGCCGCCATGGAAATCAGTGTAGTCGCCGCCAACTAAGAAGGAAGAAAGCTAATCAAAACTCTAATTCTACTCAACTCTAAAGCAAATCAAGACTCTCTTTCTCTTCTAATTGTGAGTATGATGATTTTAATAAGATTATTAGCAAATTAATTAGATTGAGATGTGATATGGATCATAAGAAAATGATGTGAATTGTCATATATGTTGTTGTAAACCTTATGCTATCATGTATGTTGTAAATCCTATGTTATGTGATGATGATATCCTATATGTTGTAAATCATGCTATGATGATATTATGTATGTTGTAATTTTCTATGCTAAGTTGTGATAAATCATACATGTTATAAAGTCATGATGTTATTATCTATGCTAATTAGTTCATGTTAATCAAATCATAACGTTGATATTATTTGGGCTATGTTGGTTTATATGACAAATCATGTATGCAAGTTTAGATTGATTAGTAAAGATTATGAATATATGCCATGACTTCTATTTAGACTATTCGAGTCTAACGTATATTTTGCGTTGAATAAGCAAACATATAACGTGGGGTGGGGGTAATATTAAAGATTTAATATTAAGAAATTGGATGCAATTGATATGATTTTGCATACCATAAGTGGATGGCCATAATTGAGTCAATTATGGACATCATTAAAATTGGAATTAATTAATGATTTGAATAGGGATATATTTAAAACTGGGGTAAAAGATTATAAGTGATAATCAATGCTTAGGACACGAGGTTGGACTCATTTGTGACGTAAAACTGCCCGGACCCGACCGGCAAATCCGGTAGTCACAAATGTCAGCCCAATGTAAGAGGTTCTAGGCCCAAATTAAAGCATAACAGTTGTAAAGACACGAGGTTAGACTCTTTTATGGTGTAAGACTGCCCGGACCCGCCCGGCAAATCCAGCTGCCATAAGTGCCAGTCTAATGTGAGAGGTCTTTATGAGGTTATGGCCTGAATGAATTAAGAAATACTTAACCAGATAAACATGTAAGGTGGGACATGGGGGTTAAGTAGGTGCCTTGGGTGGCATGAGGAATCTAGTGGTTGCCTTTAGTGGCATTTGAAATACGATTAGTAAGACTTAACCAAACACACATGTAAATGAACATGACTAAGAAGAGGGTTAAGTGGGATATACTAGTGGGGACAAGCTTAGGTGGATAGCTTGTGCGGGCCAATTTCAACCAATAACCCAAACGTATCTTTGTGGGCTCGACCCAAGTCGAGGACGGGACACGCATACTGGGCATGACTATAAGAGGCCAAACGGGGTAGCGGTGGCAACGCAAGTCCAACGGGTTTCATATGCGTGTGTGGACCCGGGCTGGTAGGTAAGACGTTGTTGCATCGTGTAGGTATAAGCAGTGCATTCTCAAGTTTTATCGGGTTGCCACTTTAGGGGAGTGATACACCCCACTGTGGGGCCAGCACGGGTATCTACGAGTAGGGAGCCGATCGAAAGTGGGTAGTGGGGCACACCTAGCGGAGATAGGGGCAGGCGGCACCTATGTAGTCAGCTAGGGGTACGCAAGGCTATTTATATAATTTCTAAGTGAAGCAAGTGGGATAAACTTTGAGGGTGACTGGTGTGGTGCAGTGTAGTAATTATTCGTTAGTAATTAGGTGTGCCTTTAACGTTATCTTTATCTGCTCTTCCATACCCAATAGTTCATAGGCATTTCCTTATTCTCCACCTTATGCCTTAGTCTAGTTATTTTGATAATAGTATTGTTAGAATTTTCATACTCGCCAGACTTTATGTCTGACCCCCTCTATTTCCATCTTTTCCCCCCTCCAGGTCCTCAGGGTGGGCCCAGCTCTAGCGGAGTTTGATTGGATTGCTTTATCTCTCTTTTGGAAAGCTTGGACCGCTGAAGTAAAGTCCAGCTTGTTATCTTCTTTAATGGCTATTTATGTAATGGGATTATGTATTTTGTTTTATCAAAGTGGATATTGTACTTGATTCTGATTTATGGTTTTATGATGTAATAAACATGCTTAATTTCCGCTGCAATAAAATAAAGTTTTAGATTTCCAAGTACTACTTATTATCCGTCTTGTTGTAATTTTTCTATTCTATATTCACTTAAAACCTCCATGGAAGTTAATGCATTCCCTTTGTGAGTGACATTAATGGACGTGGGGTGTTACAGCCTCAGTTCATAGATGGAAATCCAATTTCCAATAAACATTTTATGTTTTTAGTTGTAAACCTATATGGCGACATAATATAATGGTACCTACGCCGCCTATGATTGATACATTTATATTTGGAGTTGATTTCTTCACTTGTAGTAATAATAAAAGATAAAATTTCGCGTATCAAGCATATTTGGCTTTTATTAGGTAAAACTCTATCCTGACTATGTTCATTGTGTGATGCGACCTGAGTCTTATAATAGCTTCATTTATTTCTTTAGCATTGCGTTGTTTATTTTAATGCACTGGTATACATGGGGGATAAACTCGCTTCGTGTTATACACCGTGGTCCCGTGATTTACCTAACTTTAAAATCAAGCTAATTACAGTTTTAGTTCTTACACCAGTCCCATGACTGACTCGGAGTTTATCACTTCTACCTAAACTCTGTGTGCACATATTTTTCACCCAGCTAGCTAGTAGTTTTGGTTTTGCAGATTTCTATTTATCAGGATCCTGGTTTACAGCTGGAGCTATATTCGGAAAGCTTTCTATATGTGTATTTCATTTAGTTGCGTTAGTTGGTGTATTTCCGCTGTGCTTTGTAGTTATACATTTTTTTTTTTGCACTGCTATGTAATTTAATCTCTGATATTATTTTTCCGCTGTGTAATATTTATTTGTACTCTTATATTCTTGTACTCTGTTGTTGTAATAGCAATGAAACGTTCTACTGTATGTGTTCTGATGCGTCGTGTTCTCAAAAAAATTCGCATTTTCACGTCTCCTCGGAGACCGGGGGATTTTGGATCGTTAAAGTTTGGTATTAGAGTTTTGGTTTACAGAGTCAAGAACAAGACACATTAGAACCAAACGAAAGAATTCATCAAAGATAGGATTAGTAACATCCTATAAGAATGACTCGTTAGAGATATGATCAGTAGCATCCTAGAATGAGTATGAAGAGGATTATTTATGAAAATGGATTTAGTTTTGAAAATTATATAATATGATACGTATTTGAGTTTTTTATTTTATATTGATTTTGGTCTATCAGGTATAAGAAGATTTTGCATATACATCTGATCCGCGTTTATTTGAAGTCTCAAATATACTGGTTGATATAGAATCACACTCTAATCGCCCAGAGATAATTTTGGTGATGCCCGGGCATCATCAGTATTTGTGTTCGAGTTTCAAAAGTGGGATATCTATATATTTCCTGTTGACTAGTGTGAGAACCAAACTTAGTTAATATTTATTGTCTGTGATTTGGCATTGAAAATATGATTTTTTGAGTATATAAAAGTTACATATTTGAAAAGTTAAACCAACTAATTGATTGTTGGTTGTGATGTTTGATTTTTAGTTTAACTAATAAAAATAATGGATTGATTAAACCAATTAAAGAATGAATGATAAGTAAAACCAAATCGAATCAAATATTGAATTAAATTGAAAATTGATTGGAGTTGCATACATATACATGTATATATATATATATATATATATATATATATATATATATATATATTTGTTGAACAGGTTATGGATTTACTGTTGAGTAGAGAATTAATTTGCGTGCCCGATAAATAGGTACACCTTAATGAGTTGTTTGCACAATTTTATTTATATAAACTCCTGTGAATGAAATGGATGCATTATGATGGTTGTTCTGTGTGAGATTATAGACCACGCCATAGGATAGAAACAAATAAATTTTGAACTACACCGCAGGGCATACTTCATGAAGACAGCATATCATATCATGTTCTATATAAGCATTTGGCGCTTATATGACGAGGTTGGGATTACCATACGAGCGGGATGCTCATATGGTGATGAATGTATTACAGGTTGAACAGAAGACTGATTATGGACATAATTAAGGAATACATGTAACAGTGGTCGGGTCAGGATTTAATAAAAGCCCCACACGGGTCTAGAGATGACAAAATTCACGTCTCTATTGATTTTAGATACGACACATGGATTATTTTATTTCCAACACTAGGGCAAGGTCTAAGATTTTGACTTTTACACGTTCTGCCTTATACACAAATAGGTCATAAAACATGTGTATGATTTTTCTTGATTTATTGGGTGCCTAATACGGCCTAATAAAATTTTCAAATCCTCCCCATACAAAGGAGGTTATGGCAAAAAAAATTGAAAATTTAGGGTGTTAGCCAAATTTTTGAGAAACTAGAAAATTCTTAGAAACTGAAAAGTTGAAGAATTAAAGTTGAGTTGGTTAGTTAAACAACTTTCAGCTCTGTTCCTTTTCGAGGACGAAAAGATTTTAAGTGAGGGAGATTATAACGACCCGGAATTTCTTAACCAATTTAAAATTTTTATTTTAGCTATTTTAATGGATTATGAATATTTAAAATGATTTATTTTAAATAATAACAATTTAAAATTTATTTAGATCGAAGTTATAAAGTATAAATTTATTTTAATATAAAACAAGTTTGAAATGGCGCGGGAGTTTGAAAATTCGATTTCTAATTTCAACTGAGTGTACAGAATGAAATATAAATCAGATTTCAGTAAAACAAGAAATATTTGAATCTGTTTAATAATATCTTTCTAAAGAACGTAAAAAAAAATGAGATTTCATAATATAAATTGAAATTTATGTCCAGTTTAAAATTTAAAATAGTCGCTTTGGAATTTATATATAGATTTTAATATAATATATAGCCCTTAAAAATAGCCATTTTTCAAACGACATTCGTTTTCGACGAAACCACTGTCGTTGGATCCGGAATGTCAAATTATTATTAGGTTTCAAATTTCATAATTCTCAAAATTAATATGTGGGCGCATTAAATTTAAATGTGTTTTGTAATTTTAGTTTGAATTTAATAAACCAGAAAATGGAAAATTTTTGAACGACGTCCAAATTCGAAGAAATTGGTTTTTTAGGACCATATCATCAAAATATAGCTAGATAAATTTTTCTGTAATTTTTGGAGTCAATATGTGGTCCCGGTAAATTAAAATGTACGTATAAATTCAATATATATTGATTTATATTTTAATTTTGATGAAAACCGATCAAAACAACTGAATTGGCTTACGAAACATATCTCATTGTGTTGGAATGGTGGTTTTTAGCTACTAACAACAGTCATTGGGTTTGATTTGGAGTTCGGGTGGATAAACATGTATAATTGGAATTAAATAATAATAATAAATAATACCCTATATAATGACATTAACCGGGTCAAAACCCCATTCTCGTTTCACGCACGGTCAACCCTCATTTGAGCCGCTTCTTTTCCACTCAGTGGCAGAGATACTCCCTCCCGATTTCCGCCCCGATTTTCTTGCAATCCATACATTAACTTCATAAACTCACAAAACGAAAATCGTAGAGGACCCTGCGCTCTTTAAATCTGTAAGGGAGTGATCAATTTTAGGGTTGAGGATGTGGAGGATTTTTGGATCGAATAGGCAATTTCCGAACGGGTTTTAGAGCAGTTGGAGAGACGCGGGTTTGGCAATAACACAGGCGTGATAGGAGGAGGTGAAGGTGGATGTTGTGGTGGCAGCGGATCGGTATCTGGTGGCCAAAGTTGTGGTGCGCAAGCGGTTTTCCAACTTCACATTGATGGGTTTTGCGGTCCAGAAATCTGAACAGGGGAGGAGTGATTAACAGGGGGATTAAGAAGATAATTATGGGTAAATAATATTATTTATTAACCTAATGACTTTATTTAATAAAGTTATTAAAGTTTAAAACGTCATATCTTCGACAAGCAGAAACAGAATTTGACAAACTTGGATCCGTTGGAATCCTCTTGACGAGTACTTCACAATGGAATAGACAAGAACAAAAACGGAGCAAGTTAGAATTTCAGGAAAATTCAAATGGAAACTGTACTGAAAACAGAAATAAAGGCTGGTGGAGTGGAAACCAACGTGAGAACTCCATCACTCAAACTAATTTCATTCCGTTATTATATAATAGGTTGTAAATGGGGCTTAGTAGTTCCTACCACTACTTTTTGTTAAACCATGGATGATTTGTGTGGTATGATTGTGTTGTGGAAAAATTGATTGTATTGTGGAATTATTAAATTAATTGATATTGTTGTATGCCGAATTTTTTTTGGAAACTGAAATGTATAAATTATTTATATAAAAGGTACATAAAATTTTCATAAAAAGAAATTGAAATAAATATTCATATACAAGTCGAACGACTTGTTTATGTTCACGTATTTAACTGATATTGATTGGGACGATAAATTTTACACATCGCCCAGCTGCACAAATAATAATCAGTATTTGTTGGTTGAAACCCCACACGAGTATTGGGATGCTATTTGACATACGCTAATCCCAATTATTTAGTGTATGTCAATTGATTGATCGACAGAATGTTCACCACTAAACCAAAACAGTGGATTCCCAACAAGTATATGTGCTACAAATAATTTCTGTAACACTTTTAAGTGTCACCAACGGCCTATGAGGAATTTCCTGTAACACTAATAAGTGTTACAAACAGATTAACTGCTAACATGTAACGACCCGGATTTTTAGCCGTTGAATTCTAAATATTTAAATTGTTTAAATATTTTATTTGAATTAGATAAAGAAATTTATAAGGAATTTATTTAATAAAACGATATTTAAACGTATAAATTATAATATAATTTAAAACGAGTATAAAATGGCGCGGTAGTTTAAAAATTCGATTTCAAATTTCAAATTTCAAATGAATGTACAAGATTCAAAATAAATCGGATTTTAGCAAAACAAGTAATATTTGAATCTGTTTGAAAATATCTTTCCAACGAATGTGAAAAATTCAGATTTCATAGCGGGAATAAAAAGTTAGGCCCAAATCAAATATTTAAATAGTCGTTGTAGAATCGTTTATGGACCATAATGGTTTAGTTAATTTAACTAGAGATTGGTTACGAATTTGGACAAGGTTCTTTTGAGGCGTTGTTATAATTTAAATTTTAGAATTTTACTGTAATTTTTAATTGATTAAATACGCAACTTTTTATTTGGAGTATTTTGCACCCTATATCAATATTTTAGGGTTTCATAATATAAGTTAAACTACCGATATTATTATATTTTTAAGATCGTGGTACCTCGCTAGACACGACCGTACTCTTATTTCTGTCTGTAGCAGCTCGTATGCGAACGAGCAGAGTTTTATTGAAACGATCAAATCACAAGTTAACCTTGCTTGGCCATCTATATGCAACCTCTTAGGAAAATCACACTTCAGAAACGACTGAACGAGGAACAACCCATTTGGAAACTTAACTCCGTCCGCCATTTCCTGCTACTAACAAGTTTTGGTATATTTCAGAAAGAAAGTGAGCCTATAATCAGATTTGAATCTATCAATACATTCATACTTTAATTCGCAGGTTCTTGGTGCCATACTTGGGACTTAACGCGATGGAAATGGATTGTTTCTAATCATTTTACAAGAATATAATATATATATATGTAATATTATAAATACTATTTCTCCGTACATTTCAGAAGTACGTGTGTTCCAAGCTAACTAAAACAACATGCTATCCACGTTTTGTAAGCCGTGCACACTAAGCCATTTGCAACCGTGATCCCCAAGCTATTACATACCGTGCTCTTCACGGTTCTTTCTTTTTAAATACGGTGTCCCCAATTCTTTCAGCTACAGAAAAAAGAAAAAAAAACAAGCCATCCTCTTCTTTTTTCACTCCAACAAATCCTTGCCCTTAAAATTTAATTGGCCTCTTCAAAAATCAAACAAAATATAAATAAAATTTTATAAATCGAAAATATTTATATGTTCGAACTCATCCTTGGTTCCTCGTAAGCTCATGTGTTTTTTTAGGTTCAAACCAAATTGGTTCGCGGTTCAGCGGTAATCGTGAGGCTTAGGATTGATTGTGTGGGTCCGCTCAAAGGTGTGGCGTCAGTAAAGTGGTTAGGGTCGGTTCCGACAATTTATGGTGACGCCAGTGAGGGAGAGTATGGGGATCGTCATTAGGTTCCTAACGGTGAAGTGGTTGTGATGGTAATTGGTAAAGTCCCATATGGTGCTAGGTGAAGTTTGTATTTGTTTGAATTTCTGGAAAGGCGTGAAGGATCTGTGTATTGCAGTGGTGTGTGTTTGCAAAGTGGAAGTGGTGGTCTATGGACGGAACTAGCATGGAGGAGTCAATGTGTTCCCAGAGTTCAAAGCTTTGTGGTAGAAGAAAAAAGAAAAAAAAAAGTAAAAATAAAATAAAAAGAAAATAAAAGTTTGTCTCAAGTTAAATGGTAGTCAAGGGAAGAATAGTGGCATGGTGGTGAAGGAAGTGGAAGCATTTATGTTGTAGAATTTGTCAAAGATGGTGTGATAAGGTAAGAAGGAGATTGCGGTGAGAGTTTGTTGGAAGTTTGGGAGGCTGAACCGATATTCATGAAGGAAGAGGAAGAGCAGTATTTATTTAAATGAGAATTTGGTTTTGTTTTGCTAAGGAATGAGTGGTGCTGCGGTTTACAAAAGGAGATTTTGGTCCAAACATGATTAATAAGTAAAGAGGTAAAAGAAAACGGCTATGGCCATTAGTTGGAAATTGGAAACGTTGGCAAGATAAGTGATGAGCAGGAGGTAATAAATTTAACGGTGATTAAGATGCTAATTATAGAAATAATTATTATATATATATATATTGGATCTAAAACAATTAGGATTATAACGTTATAATTTGGTCGTACGCTAACAAAATCAAATGCTGTCGGATCCGTTGGAATCATAGCAGCGAGTCTGCGAGGTGGAACTGATGTAGTAGCTGAAAACAACGCTACTGGAATTTCGTGATACAATCAAATATCTGTTTGATTGTAAATGAAATAAAAGCAGACCGTCAACTGCAAATCAAGGTGAGTAAACTCACTAACTCTGTTTCGTTTATATTTTTTATATAAACGAGTTTTTAAATTTATTTATAGTAATTTTATAATATGCAATGGTTGATTGGTTGAATAGTGATAAAATTGTTTGATATGATTGCATCGTTGATCGACTATTAGTTCTGATATTTCATATTGATGCGAAATAATATTATTGATGTTATTAACATCTGTGGATGCAGGGAAACAGGTTGGAGGGATCCAACTGGAATCCTCAAAATTTTATTTACTGTTTCATTTATTTATGATATATGATCGTGATTGATTTTGTTGTGGTTAAATTACACTAGCCCGATAAATTTTGGTATTTGAATACCGTAAAATATTTTAGAACGTAGAAAAGATATTTGAGTTTTAAAAAGGAAATTATTTCCAAAATAGAAATTGTATTTCAAATGGAATGGGAATAGAAACTTGTTTAAGTGAATCAAAACAAGAAGTTTATAAATTAAATAAAATATGTATCATAGAATAAAGTAAAATATAAATTCAAGTTGAATTTATAGAAGCAAAGTGATAATCGGTGTTGATACCGATATTTGAAGTGGGATTTGAACGCAATAGTCGCAGAAGAGGTTTGATTGGGAAAATTGGTTTCGAAAGGATATTTAAATTTTATTTAACATGAACTTATAATTTAATTTAAATTCATTAAGAGGGTAATATTCAATCAATTCTATAGTTTGCAATAATATATCTAAAAAGGGATTTATAGAAATCAAATTGAGTTAATTTCAGAAGTTATAGAACGTATAGCTTGTAAATACATTAAAGGAGAACTTGAATTGTTTAAAATAAATAGATTTTATAAATGAACAACGGAGGCGAGTGCGTCGCACACGGTACTTTATTCAAAATAGCGATTATAGCGCTGTTGTTATGATATTTGTTTTGTAAATCTAAACAGCGATTATAGCGCTGTTGTTATAATAGATGTTTTTTGTAAATCTAAACAGAGATTATTATGCTACTGTTATCACAAATGTTTTAACAGCGATTTTAATGTTGCTATTATAATAAAAGCTAAACAGCGATTGTAATGTTGTCATTGAAAGAAATGTTTTATAAATCAAATATTTGGAAACAACGATTATAACGCTACCGTTATAATCAATATTTTTCTGTAAAAGAAGTGTGTTCTTAGATTGAATCCAAAAGTCGCGTAAGCGATGAAGATGTGAGCTTTGACTATTTCAAAGTTGAGAATGTTGTTCAGTTAAGGTCTGCGAGGTAAATATACCCCAACCTGATTGACTTCATTATTGATGGAGAAATGGTTAAGGTTCGATAGTGAGTATTGGTTAGCATTATGGTTAGTTAATAATTGGTTAATGTTTTAAGTTATAATAACGATGTTTATAACATCGCATTAATTTAAAAAGAATTTGAAATGTTTTTCCTAATAAAATGATAGATATTTTCTACGTATAGAAGATGAAATGAATTGGTCAATGAGAAATTAAGAAAGAGAAATTGGAAATATTTTCCAATATTAATGCGGCATATTTTCTAAATATAGAAAATATGGATTTGCTAGTATATATATAGAAATGTTTTCTAAATGGGGAATAGAGATATTTTCTCGAATAAAGAAATTACTTATTGGAAATATTTTTCAAAGAATCGAGAGGGAAATCGAGCTTCAAAAGAATACGAAAGATAGGGAAACAGGAATTTGAAATAATAATATAATCAGGAATTGATTTAAAGGGGCCCAATGTTGTTTGATGCTTGATCGGTAGAATTTCCAATTGGAAATAGGACCGTTGATTGTATGGATGTTTCTTTGATAGTTAAATCACCGACTATCAAAGTTTCGATTTATTTTATACCTCCGTTATCAATATGGAGAGACCGGGATCAGATTTAATATCTGAAAACCACTCCCTATTGGCATAAGCGTTACAAATCAACTTATGTCAAAGAGATTATGAAGACGGAGAAAAACGCAAGAGTTGTTCTGTTAGTTCAAACCTCAAGCCTCACAACCGGGGATTGAAAGAAATCGGGCAGGCAGCATGGCTAGGTGGGTCGCTCCCATTAGGTATTATAATCACCCATCTAGAGAAATTCCATTTGCTTCATTAATTTATCAATGCTGTCCCTTTCGGGAAACGATTGCTGATCCCAACCGTTGGTGTTATACATTCGATACACTCAAGCGAAATGAGTGGTCGGTCATGTGAGGGCCGAGTTGCAAGAAGTTCTTGTTGAACCCAGTGTATTTGCCTCTAGATATGCGCTATCGGAAGGTGGTTCCATACCTTGTCATGTTGGAAATCCAATCTCCAATAAGCGCCTTGCGATTTTTGATTTAATATTATATGGAGCGTGAGATGCAAGCATTTCGCTAGATTGTTATTTATTTGATGTAAACATTATTGTAATATCACTGGATTTGATATCAAAAATATTTTTGGTTATCGTAAGGCAAAAACCACCCGTGTTTATGTATGGATCGGTCTTACGATTATCATTTCTTTCGAAAGGATTTTGAAAGTTAAACAAATGGTTGGAATTTACTCACACTAGTCCCACGACTGACCAAGAGTTTATTTTGTTTGTTTTTCCTAAACTCTTGGGTGTCCAAATTTGTACGGGCAGTCAAGTAGTCGGGATTTTACAGATTTTCTTGGAGGAGCTGGAAGTAGGAGGCTTCACCAGTTTGCTATTGACTATCATATTTTCCGCTGTGTATTATGTTGTATCTGGAAACAGGTGTTTATAACAGTTCCAGGGATAACCGTTGTGCTCTGATAATGGTATGTATATACACTTACTGATTTGTATTTCAAAAGTTATATTGTCTAATATATTTTATTCGTTCCGCTATGAGTTGGTGATATTCGTTTTCTTCTATTCTAATATTTCTTTCTTTCTATTTCTCATCCTCTAACTTCTTTCTACTAATGATTCGTATTTCTGTGCAATTTGAGTTGGACGTGTGGTGTTATTAGTCTACTCAAAGTGTATGGATTTGCGGGTCGTTACAGTTGGTATCAGAGCTGAAGGTTGAGAAGTAACCTTGGCTCTGTGGCGTGACTCAATAGAGATGGGGATAGTAACACCCTAGATTGAGTTTGACTGTATATATATGAGCGAGTATTTGTAGACTTGATATAAATTTATTTTATATTGTATCGATTGATTTGTTGAGTGGGTTATGAATTCTAGTCGGTACAGGATGTACAACTGCATCGATAGATGTTTCTAAACTCTCGAACAAAACAATTCGACATAGTATTGTTTTAAAGACGGGAAAATGATATAATTTTGCCCAAAGGATATTTTTGATATAAAAAGTGATAATTTTCTAAAATTATTGAATGTGTTGATTGTTATTACAATCAAATGGAATTATGAAATACTGAAATGATTATATAATTTATATACGGATAATGTGTACAAATGAGATAAACAAGATTAAGTTCGAACTAGAATTTGAGAATTTAAATTCCTGGTGTTTAGAAATATTGTATGAAATATTTTTGAAAGTTATATAACCGTACTTCGAAGGATTTCAGCATAAGAATGATTTTAAATGGATTTTTAAAAGTGATTAAGCACTGAAATCACTTCAAGGGCGAGAAAATAATTCTGATAATGAGTCGCGACATTATCGGTATTCATTTTCAAGTTTCTGAGTGATGGATTGCTACCATAATAGTTCGTTAATGGGAAATTTGTTCGAAAGGATAAGTTATTTTAAAAATTCAAAAGTTTTGTTTTGCAAAAGGTTATGGATACATGTATATATATTATTTCAAGGGAATTTGAAATAAAAGCCGAGAATTTGAATTCTGAATTTCTATTTAGCCATTATAAGTTAAATTATTAAAATGGTATAAGTAAATCGAATAAATTAAATTTAACTTTAAGTTAAAAAGGTTGAAATTGTAAAAGTGAATCAAATAGATTTGAATTTAACTTGGGTCCAGTTAAATGAAATTGGATCGAATTAAAAATAATTCCGATGAAATTAAATAAAGAGAGATGTTGATATTCGAATAATTAATATGAACTCGGCCTATGTATAAACAAGTTGAATAGATATTGAATGATGTTGTTTGGGATTAAAGTGTGATGGAATTGAACTCAAGCAGGATAAGGGGGTTGATTTTTGAAAACAGAACTCAGTTTCCATTAGTGAATGGAAGTGAACTAATCAGAAGTTGATTAGAGATTTAAGAACCGGAAGTTGGATTGAGTTGAAACCAACTGCAAATGGATATATGTATGCTGAGCAGATATTGAATGGAAGCAAATGCAAGAGATAGAATTATGCCGACAAAAAGGTACATGTTTACAATATTACTTGGGTTTGGTGATTTTATGAGCCTATGAGGCTAGTCGCTTGGCTTTTTGATTTTCTTTTTGACTGGAGACATCTAGATAGGCGAGTTGTGGTTGTACCGATTGAGCCGTTCAGAGAAGATGCTGCCGAAATTTTTCAGAATGTAAAGTGTAAGAAAATTTTTAGAATTTTTGAAAATTTTCGTTAGTAAGAATAATTTAAAATTTTAACTGAAATAAATTGGTCCAGTTAAACTGAAGTTAAGAATTGAACAAAAAGGAATTCTGGACCTAGTTAATAGGGAATGTAGCATCTTTTTCTACCTTAGCAATTTCGAGGATGAAATTATTTTAAGGGGGAAGGAATGTAACGACCCTGATTTTTAGCCGTTGAATTCAGAATATTTAAATTGTTTAAATATTTTATTTGAATTAGATGTAGAAATTTATAAGGGATTTATTTAATAAAACGATATTTGAACGTATAATTTATAATATAATTTAAAACGAGTTTAAAATGGCGCGATAGTTAAAAAATTCGATTTCAAATTTCAAATGAATGTACAAGATTCAAAATAAATCGGATTTTAGCGAAACAAGAAATATTTGAATCTGTTTGAAAATATCTTTCCAACGAATGTGAAAAATTCAGATTTCATAGCGGGAATAAAAAGTTAGGACCAAATCAAATAGTTAAATAGTCGCTGTAGAATCATCTATGGATCATAATGGTTTAGTTAATATAAATAGATATTGGTTACTAATTTGGACAAGGTTATATTGAGGCATCGTTATAATTTAATTTTTAGAATTTTACTGCAATTTTTAATTAATTAAATATGCAACTTTTTATTTGGAGTATTTTGCACCCTATATCAATATTTTGGGGTTTCATAATATAAGTTAAACTACCGATATTATTATATTTTTGGGATCGTGGTACCTCGCTAGACACGACCGTACTCTTATTTGTATCTGTAGCAGCTCGTATGCGAACGAGCGGTGTTTTATTGAAATGATATAATCCAAAGTTAACCTTGCTTGGCCATCTATATGTAACCTCTTAGGAAAATCACACTTCACAAAAGACTGAACAAAGAACAACCCATTTGGAAACATTAACTCCGACCACCATTTCCTGCTACTAACAAGTTTTGGTATATTTCAGAAAGAAAGTGAGCCTATAATCAGATTTGAATCTATCAGTACATTCATACGTTAACTCACAGGTTCTTGTTGCCATACTTGGGACTTAACGCGATGGAAATGGATTGATTATAATCATTTTACAAGAATATAATATATATATATAATGTAATATTATAAATATTATTTCTCTGTACGTTTCAGAAGTACGTGTGTCCCAAGCTACCTAAAACAACATGCTCTCCACGTTTTGTAATCTGTGCACTCCAATCCATTTGCAACCGTGATCCCCAAGCTATTACATACCGTGCTCTTCACAGTTCTTTCTCTTTAAATACGGTGTCCCTAATTCTTTCGTCTACAAACAAAAGAAAAAAACACAAGCCATCCTCTTCTTTTTCCACTCCAACAAATCCTTGCCCTCAACATTTAATCGGCCTCTTCAAAAATCCAACAAAATAGAAATAAAATTTTATAAATCGAAAACATTTTTATGTTCGAACTCCTCCTTAGTTCCTCGTAATCTCATGTGTTGTTTTTAGGTTCGAACCAAATTGGTTCGTTGTTCAGTGGTAATCGTGAGGCTTAGGATCGATGGTGTGGGTCCGCTCGAAGGTGTGGCATCAGTAAAGCGGTTGGGGTCGGCTCCGATAATCTATGGTGACGCCAGTGAGGGAGAGTATGGGGGTGGTCATTAGGTTCCTAACGGTGAAGGGGTTGTGATGGTAATTGGTAAAGTCCCATATGGTGCCGGGTGAAGTTTGTATTTGTTTGAATTTCTGGAAAGGCATGAGGGATCTGTGTATTGCAGTGGTGTGTGTTTGCAAAGTGAAAGTGGTGGTCTATGGACGGAAGTAGCATGGAGGAGTCAACATGTTCCCAGAGTTCAAAGCTTTGTGGTAGAAGAAAAAAGAAAAAAAAAAGTAAAAAAAGGAAAAAAAAGTAGAAAAACTTTGTCTCAAGTTAAACGGTAGTCAAGGGAAGAATAGTGGCATGGTGCTAAAGGAAGTGGAAGCATTTATGTTATAGAATTTGTCAAAGATAGTGCGATAAGGTAAGAAGGAGATTGTGGTGAGAGTTTGTTGGAAGTTTGGGAGGCTGAACCGATATTCATAAACGAAGAGGAAGAGCAGTATTTATTTAAATGAGAAGTTGGTTTTGTTTTGCTAAGGAATGAAGTGGTGCTGCGGTTTACAGAAGGAGATTTTGGTCCAAACATGATTAATAAGTAAAGAGGTAAAAGAAAATGGCCATGGCCATTAGCTGGAAATTGGAAACGTTGGCGAGATAAGTGATGAGCAGGAGGTATTAAATTTAACGGTGATTAAGATGCTAATTATAGAAATTATTATTATTATTATTATAAATATATATATATATTGGATCTAAAACAATTAGGATTATAACGTTATAATTTGGTCGTATGCTAAAAGAATCAAACGCTGCCGGATCCGTTGGAATCATAGCAGCGAGTCTGCGATGTGGAACTAACATAGTAGCTGAGAACAATGCTACTGGAATTTCGTGATACAATAAAACGTATGTTTGATTGTAAATGAAACAAAAGCAGACTATCAACTGCAAATCAAGGTGAGTAAACTCACTAACTCTGTTTCGTTTATATTTTTTATATAAACGAGTTTTTAAATTCATTTATAGTAATTTTATAATATGAAATGGTTGATTGGTTGAATAGTTGATAAAATTGGTTGATATGATTACATCGTTGATCGACTATTAGTTCTGATATTTCATATTGATGCAAAATAATATTATTGATGTTATTAACATTCGTGGATGCAGGGAAACAGGTTGGAGGGATCCAACTGGATTCCTCAACATTTTATTTACTGTTTCATTTATTTATGATTTATGATCATGATTGATTTTGTTGTGGTTAAATTACATTGGCTCGATAAATTTTGGTATTTAAATACTGTAAAATATTTTAGAACGTAGAAAAGATATTTGAGTTTTAAAAAGGAAATTATTTCCAAAATAGAAATTAGATTTCAAATGGAATGGGAATAGAAACTTGTTTAAGTGAATCAAAACAAGAATTTTATAAATAAAATAAAATATGTATCATAGAATAAAGTAAAATATAAATTCAAATTGAATTTATAGAAGCAAAGTGATAATCTGTGTTGATACCGATATTTGAAGTGGGATTTGAACGCAATAGTTGCAGAAGAGGTTTGAGTGGGAAAATTGGTTTCGAAAGGATATTTAAATTTTATTTAACATGAACTTATAATTTAATTTAAATTCATTAAGAGGGTAATATTCAATTAATTCTATTGTTTGCAATAATATATCTAAAAAGGGATTTATAGAAATCAGATTGAGTTAATTTCAGAAATTAAAGAACGTATAGCTTGTAAATACATTAAAGGAGAACTTGAATTGTTTAAAATAAACAGAGTTTATAAATGAACAATGGAGGCGTGTGCGTCGCACACGGTACTTTATTCCAAACAGCGATTATAGCGTTGTTGTTATGATATTTGTTTTGTAAATCTAAACAGCGATTATAGCGCTGTTGTTATAATAGATGTTTTTTGTAAATCTAAATAGCGATTATAATGCTATTGTTATCACAAATGTTTTAACAGCGATTATAATGTTGCTATTATAACAAAAGCTAAACAAAGATTGTAACGCTGTCATTGAAAGAAATGTTTTATATATCAAATATTTGGAAACAGCGATTATAATGCTACCGTTATAATCAATATTTTTCTATAAAAGAAGTGTGTTCTTAGATTGAATCCAAAAGTCTCGTAAGCGATGAAGCTGTGAGCTTTGACTATTTCAAAGTTGAGAATGTTGTTCAGTTAAGGTCTGAGAGGTAAATATACCCCAACCTGATTGACTTCATGATTGATGGAGAAATGGTTAAGGTTCGATAATGAGGATTGGTTAGCATTATGGTTAGTTAATAATTGGCTAATGTTTTAAGTTATAATAACGATGTTTATAACATCGCGTTAATTTAAAAAGAATTTGAAATGTTTTTCCCAATAAAATAAGAGATATTTTCTATGTATAGAAGATGAAATGAATTGGTCAATGAGAAATTAAGAAAGAGAATTTGGAAATATTTTCCAATATTAATGCGGCACATTTTCTAAATATAGGAAATAATGATTCGCTGGTATATATATAGAAATGTTTTCTAAATGGGGACAAGAGATATATTCTCGAATAAAAAAATTACTTATTGGAAATATTTTCAAAGAATCGAGAGGGAAATCGAGCTTCAAAAGGATACAAAAGATAGGGAAACAGGAATTTGAAATATTAATATAATCAGGAATTGATTTAAAGGGGCCTAGTGTTGTCTGATGCTTGATCGGTAGAATTTCCAATTGGAAATAGGACCGTTGATTGTATGGATGTTTCTTTGATAGTTAAATCACTGACTATCAAAGTTTTGATTTATTTTATACCTCCGTTGTCAATATGGAGATACCGGGATCAGATTTAATATCTGAAAACCACTCTGTATTGGCATAAGCGTTACGAATCAACTTATGTTGAAGAGATTATGAAGACAGAGAAAAATGCAAGAGTTGTTCTGTTAATTCAAACCTCAAGCCTCACAACCGGGGATTGACAAAATCCAGGCAGGCATCATGGCTAGGTGGGTCGCTCCCATTATGATGTATAATCACCTATCTAGAGAAATTTCGTTTGCTTCATTAATCTATCAATGTTGTCCCTTTCGGGAAACGGTTGCTGATCCCAACCGTTGGTGATATACATTCGATACACTCAAGCGAAATGAGTGGTCGGTCATGTGAGGGCCGGGTTGCAAGAATTCTTGTTGAACCCAATGTATTCGCCTCTAGAGATACACTATCGGAAGAAGGTTCCATACCTTGTCATGTTGGAAATCCAATCTCCAATAAGCGCCCTGCGGTTTTTGATTTAATATTATATGGAGCGTGAGATGCAAGCATTCAGCTAGATTGTTATTTATTTGATGTAGACATTATTGTAATATCACTAGATTTGATATCAAAATTATTTTTTGTTATCGTAAGGTAAAAACCATCCATGTTTATGTGTGGATTTGTCTTACGATTATCATTTCTTTCGAAAGGATTTTAAAAGTTAAACAAATGGTTGAAGTTTACTCACACCAGTCCCATGACTGACCCAGAGTTTATTTTGTTTGTTTTCCCTAAACTCTTGGGTGCCCAAATTTTTACGGGCAGTCAAGTAGTCGGGATTTTATAGATTCACTTGGAGGAGCTTGAAGCAGGAGGCTTCACCAATTAGCTATTGGCTATCATATTTTCCGTTGTGTACTATGTTGTATCTGGAAACAAGTGTTTATAACTGTTCCAGGGATAACCGTTGTTCTATGATAATGGTATGTATATACACTTACTAATTTGTATTTCAAAAGTTATATTATCTAATATATTTTGTTCGTTCCGCTGTGAGTTTGTGATCTTCGTTTTCTTCTATTCTAATATTTCTTTCTTTCTATTTCTCATCCTCTAACTTCTAACTTCTTTCTACTAATGATTCGTATTTCTGTGCAATTTGAGTTGGACGTGTGGTGTTATTAGTCGACTCAAAATGTACGAATTTGCGGGTCGTTACATAACACTTATAAGTGTTTCAAACATATTCATTGCTAACACTTATAAATATTACACGAAATTCATTGCTTACACTTATAAATGTTGGAACTATAAAATATGGAAACACTTATAAGAGTTACAAACATATTCATTGCTAACACTTATAAATGTTGGAACCATAAGATATGGTAACACTTATAAGAGTTGCAAACATATTCATTGCTAACACATATTTTTGCATATAAGATGGCATAAGCTCTATTTAATATGCATTCAGCTATGATATTATCTCGACATAACAACGTGTAACGAAATCCATGAGAAAAAAAATCCATATTCGTGACAACAACAAAGTACAAACAAACAAAAAATAATAATACATAAAGATACTAAATTCAACACATATACAATATCCACTTCCATATTAAAACAATACATAATTAACATAATGCAAGATGTTTTTCATATTTGAAGTCTACAAGTACCAAATGAGAAAGTACAGCCATATAACGTACCTTACATCTAAAATTTTGCATAGCTTGTACCACCATGTAACGAGCCGGAGTTTAGCAGTTTAATTTAAAAAATTTAAATTTATTTTAAATTTTATATTGGAAATATAAACTAATTCTGTGAGGAAAATATTTAAATAAACGATATCTAAACGTAGATAGTGCATTAAATTATGAACCAGATTGCTTTCGTTAAATCAAACCGAAGTTGCATCACATTCTTTCCGTATCAGCACAGTAAAATTTACTTGTTTATTTGTTTTACAAATAGTTCGCAAACAAACCTTAGTGTGTCAGTACAATAAAAGAGGAACAAAAATCTTACCAAATCGTTGCTTTACTTTTTTCAAATCTAAGTAATTATCTTGCATAAAATCTTGACAATTTTCTTATTAGACTACGGCTAATCCTAATTATGTAATTCTACTACTCTAAACTATGGCATGAATACCTACCTTTGTCTTGTTTACTTTCCAATAATGCTTGTGCAAAACAAAAGTCAAATACATAACGGTAATAAAAGCTTTGGAAATTATTTCCCTTAATACATTCATTCTTCAGTCAAAAGTGATAGCTACTCTTTTCCCATTCAAATAGCATGCTCTCCACCATAATACCGTGCGTGCCAAACCACCATATTACTGTGCGTGCCAAGCCACCATCTCAAACCCGTGCCTTCCAAGATATTGCTCCTTTAAATACTGCGTATTCGCTTTATTGTTCTCAGATCTAAAAACCAAACCGAAATGTTTTCTCCAATAAATATTCATGAATTAAAAATTCGAAATCCATTGAAATCAATCCAATTTTTTATTCGATCCACCTCTCTTCCTATTTGCTTAACGCTGGTATGATTAAAATTGGGTGTGGTGTGGAGATTTTGGGGTTGGATTGTCGCATTTTGGGGTTGGGTTTCTGAAGTCGCTGCGACAGTAGGGGGAGGTATAGGTCATCGAAATCGTTTGGGGTTGCCAGAGGATGACCGATGGGGGCTGGCGGTGCTTGGGGATGTGGCATGGCGGTCTCCGGCGGTTCCAGAAAGGGGTCTTGCGGTGGAGAGAAGACGGAGTCTTGCAAGTGAGTTCGTCTGTGTTGAGGTGAGATTATGGAAGGGTGATGACCCATTTCGGTTTTAACTGGGTGCACTAATAAAGGAGGAGGACAAGTTGTTTGTGATGAACTGGTTACTTGTGATGTTGTTGTGCAGTTGTTGTGGAAAGTCGGTATATTGGGTAGTGAGTGTGTGAGGTAAAAGTGGGTTTGGATTACTGTGTTCCTTCGTTTATGAATTATGGGGGAGAAGCAGAAGTTTGAAGGTGTGTGGTTTTGTATAATGAATGGTGAAATGATGAAGGGCAATGGAGAGTTTGTGGAGCGTGCATTGGTAAGCTGATGGACTGGTGATCTGTATTGTCTCGGTCAGGGAAGGTGGTTTAAATATTATGGTGGAGGAGGAGATGTTGAATATGTTTTGGTATAGAGTTAAGTGTTAAAATGAAAAGAAGATGAGCTGCGTGATTGGTGAGTGGAAATTGTGTTGCGCAAAAACTGTGGTGGTGAAGTAAATGGAGTAATGCGTTGAACTGGACTAGTGGATAAACTGGGTACGAAGAGGATGGAATAAAAGGAGAGACGCATTTTACAATGTAAAGAAAGTGGAAAAAATACAAGAGGAGAAGGATTTTACTGAAGAAAGAGGATGCAGACAAAACGCGGATTAAGTGATGAATTATACCACCAGTTGCTGCATCTTTCATGATGGTTGTGGACTTTGGAAATAGAGAGATGATGATTTTTTCATTGAGCAATTGCAAGCTATTGAAATTAAGGACCAGATTCAAATACTTCAAAGTACAAGGTTAAATGTAGCAAGCAATGAAGGCATAAAAGTGGTGCGAGGCAAACCAGTTGAGCTCGGAAACAGTGTTACAAATTGGAAATTAGAAACAGATGATGTGACCTGGGAATCGAAGTACGAAGGGGAGGAGTTACATGATTTGCTAATCACGGGATTGAAGTGTAATCACAATTTGATACAGTAATTAACAAAACGGGGGCATCCGTGATTAACCACTAATTTAGCGGCTTAACTTATGGTTAAGAATCAGACAAAGCTGGTCACGATGGAACCGTAGGAACAAGATATACGTTGTGGAACTGATATAGCTAGGAACAAAAGCTTCTGGAATTTCGAGTTAAAATCAAACGCCTGTTTGATTTTAATGCACAACCGTCAACTGAAAACAAGGTGAGTAACTCACTAACCCTGACTCGTTTATATTTCTATATAAACGAGTTTTAAATTTATTTATAGTAATTTTATACTATGCAATGGTTGATTGGTTGAATAGTTGAAAAATTGGTTGAAATGGTTGATATGATTACGTCGTTGATCGATTATTAGTTCTAATATTTCATATTGATGTGAAATAATATCATTGATGTTGATTAACATCCGTGGATGCAGGGAAATAGGTTTGAGGGATCCAACTGGATTCCTCAACACTTATATTACTATTTCATTGATTTTATTATTTGATGTGATATAAAATTGCTGATTGATTATGTTTTGTTTAAGTTATACTCTCCCTAAAATTTGATATTTAAATACCGTAAATATTTTAGAATATAGAAAAGGGAGTTGAGAATTTAAAAGGGAATTTATTTCCAAATTAGAAATTAAATTTCAAATGAACTGGAAATAGAAACTTTTTTAAATGGGACTAAACAAGAAGTTGATTGTAACAATGTTTACAAATTTAACAAAATCATAGGATAAATAAAAACATAAATTCAAGTTGAATTTATATGAGTAAAGTGGAAACCAGTGTCGACACAGATATTTGAAGTGAGATTTAAATGTAGTAGTTATAAAAGATATTTAAATTGGAAAAATATAAATAAGTAAAGTTAAATGGAAATTAAATGAGAAGGGAAATGAGAAATCATTTTTATAAGAAACAATGGGTTTTATTTCAAAGTTTGGAATATAAAATAAATTGAGGTAAATCCAAGGGATGGGTAATTAGAATTCGACCATGTCAAAAATTGAATGGTTTATTTTCAAAAAGGATATTTAATTCTATTATTTAAAGGAAACATGTTAAGAAACTAGTATTTCAATATTTACAGCCATGAAAATACAACTCGATGTTTTGAAATAATTTAATATTGATTAGGGTTTGAAATAATTTAATATTATTTATGTTGAATTATTAAACGAGAAGGGAATCAAATACAATTGAATTCATAAGTTATGCTTGTGAATATGTTTTTAAAATGGGAAAAGGAATTTGTTTAATATAAATAGGAAGGTATTAGTAGCAGTTTTATAAACAAGATATTATAAGTATGATGTGGAATTATAAAATGACTTGATCTGAATCTATAAGGATATTTTCATGTAAAATCAAGTTGATTTGATAAACCAAATATAGATTGTTATTTAATGAATGTTATTCATATTTGAAAGGAAACAATGATTTAAATAGGTTTGCAAATGGAAATGATTATAAGTGAAACTTGAGTCAATCTGAAAGAATATATTTATTCCGAAGTTCGGAATATTGATCGAATAGACATTATTCGAGAGAAAGATATTTATTGAAATTCGATTATATCAAATTTTGAGAAGTAGTTATTTTTACCTTCTGTTTTGAATCAAATCTATTTATTTATTTATTTATTTACTTATTAATTGAATTAATAAGTAAAAGATATATTTTTATATACCAATTATTTGGGAACAACGATTATAACGCTACCGTTATAAATCTCAACGACGATTTTAGCGCTGTCATTATAACAAATGTTTTGTAAATTCTAAACAGTGAATTTAACATTGTCATGATAATAAATGTTTTGTAGATCTAAGCAACGATTGTAATTCTATTGTTGTAATAAATGTTTTTTAATTCTAGACAGAGATTGTAACGCTGTTGTTAAAAGTAATGTTTTATAAATCAAATATTTGGAAACAGCGATTATAACGCTACCGTTATAATCAGTGTTTTTCCATAAAGGAAGTGGGTTCTTAGGTTGAATCCGAAAGTCGTGCAAGTGAGATTTTGTTTAAAGTTGTGAGCTTTGACTATCAAGGTTTTAAATCTTGGATTTTGGCCAATATCTCGGAAAAATATCTCGGCTATCTCGGGTGATATTTGAAACACTTATAACTAAACTAGCTCTCAAATCTCGAATTTTGGCTAATATCTCGGATTTTTCATCCCGGCCATCTCGGGGAGATTTAAAAGTCTGTTAACTATTTCAAAGTTGAGAATGTTGTTCAATTAAGGTCTGAGAGGTAATTATACCCCAACTTGATTGACTTCATGATTGATGGAGAAATGGTTAAGGTTCGATAGTGAAGATTGGTTAGCAATATGCTTAGTTAATAAATGATTTATAGTTTGAGTTATAATAACCATGCTCTTATAACATCACGTTAATTTAAAGGATTTTGAAATGTTTTCCCCCAAATAAAACGAGAGATATTTTCTACGCGTAATGGATTGGTCAACGAGGAATTAAGAAATTGAATATTGAAATATTTTCCGATATTGATAAGGTATATTTTCTGAATATAGGAAATAAGGATTCGTGAATATATAGAAATGTTCCTAACTAGAATAAGAAATATTTTCTCAAATAAAGGAATTTTGATATGGGAAATGTTTTTTTCCAAGAATCGAGAAAGACAATTGAATTTTGAAAGAATCTAGAAGAGGGAAAAAGGGAATTTGGAATCGATAATATAATAAGGAATTAATATAAAAAGAGGTCAGTGTTGTTTGATGCTTGATCGACCATTGATTGTATGGATGTTGCTTTGATTGTTAAATCACCGACTATCAAAGTTTTGATTTATTTTATACCTAAGTTGTCAATATGGAGAGACCGGGATCAGATTTAATATCTGAAAACCACTTCGTATTGATATAAGCGTTATGAATCAACTTATGCTGAAGATAATTGAAGATGGAGTAAAATGCAAGGGTTGTTCTGTTAAACCTAGGTAGAAATTGCCCAAGATAGATTAATAGAACCGTGCCTTCAATTTGTCTAGACCCAGGACAACTTGTATGGATGAATATCTGATAGAGTATTTCCAAAGGATTATGTACGTTGATTCCTTCAAACGTACGAAGTTAGTGGCAAAGAAGGGAAACTTCTTTATCCTAACAATCTGGGTATTTTAGTGGGAATCAGTTAGTGATTTCTGATGGATCTGACGATGTGGCATTCAAAGTGAATGGTGGCCAGATGTTCTAGAAGATAATTCAAACCTCAAGCCTCACAACCGGGAATTGACCAAAATCGGGCAGGCAGCATGGCCATGTGGGTTGCTCCCATTAGGATGTATAATCACCTATCTAGAGCAATTCCATTTGCTTCTTTAATCTATCAATGTTGTCCCTTTTGGGAAACGGTTGCTGATCCCAACCGTTGATGATATATATTCGATACACTCAAGAGAAATGAGTGGTCGGTCATGTGTGAGCCGGGTTGCAAGATGTTCTAGTTGAACCCCAGTGTATCCCCTCTAGAGTACACTGATCGGAAGGTGGTTCCATACCTTGTCATGTTGGAAATCCAATCTCCAAAAAGCGCCCTGCGGTTTTTTTTGATTTTATATGATATATGGAGCGTGAGATGCAAGCGTTCCACTAAATTTCTATTTGTTTGATTTATACACTATTATAATATCACCATATTTTGATACCAGGGTTATCGTAAGGTAAAAACCATCCGTGTTTATGTGTGGATCGGTCTTACGATTATCTTTTCTTTCGAAAGGATTTTTGAAAGTTAAACAAATGGATGGAGTTTACTCACACCAGTCCCATGACTGACCCAGATTTTATTTTGTTGTTTTCCCTAAACTCTTGGGTGCCCAAATTTGTACGGACAGTCAAGCAGTTGGGATTTTACAGATTCACCTGGAGAAGTTCGAAGCAGGAGGCTTCACCAGATAGCTATAGACTATCATATTTTCCGCTATGTACTATGTTGTATCTGGAAACAGGTGTTTATGACTGCTCCAGGAATAACTGTTGTGCTCTTATAATGGTATGTACATATAGTTACTGATTTGTATTTCAAAAGTTATCTTAAGTAATATATTTTATTCGTTCCGCTGTGAGTTTGTGATCTTCATTTTTCTCCTATTCTAATATTTCTTTCTTTCTATTTCTCATCCTCTATCTTCTTTCTAATAATGATTCGTATTTCTATGCAATTTGGGTTGGACGTGTGGTGTGATTAGTTGACTCAAAGGGTACAGAAATTCGGGCCATTACATTTGGTATCAGAGCTGAAGGTTGAGTAGTAACCTTGGCTCTGTGGCGTGACTCAGTAGAGATGGGGTTAGTAATACCCTGGATTGAGTTTGAGTGTATATATATGAGTGCGTATTTGTAGATTTGATATGGAAAAAAATTGTTTTATATTGTATTGATTGGTTTGTTGAGTGGTTTATGAACTCTAGTCGATACAGGATATAGGACTGTATCGATAGGTGTTTCTAAACTCTCGAACAAAGCAATTCAATACAGTATTGTTTTAGAATTGGTAAATGAAATAATTTTATCCGATATTATTTTGATATAAAAGGAATAATTTCTGGGTTATTATAGTAATTGGATGTGTTCATTGCTCAAATTAAAATTTTAAAATATTTAAATGGTTATATATATATACTAGTTGTGAACCCGTGCTTCGCACACGGGCGTGTAATGAGTAGTAGGTGTGAAGGCAAAACGAAATGGAGTTGGACTTTGT
Organism: Allium sativum; assembly: GCA_030737875.1. Taxonomy (NCBI): domain Eukaryota; kingdom Viridiplantae; phylum Streptophyta; class Magnoliopsida; order Asparagales; family Amaryllidaceae; genus Allium; species Allium sativum. The sequence continues at coordinate 666,997,386 of CM060909.1, read as the reverse complement.
TGTTTGTTGTAGTGTTTGGTTTGACATGAAAAGAGTTGACTCTTGAATTAATCATGTAAACATAGTTAGAGTAGGTGGTATAGGGAAGGAAACGATATATGGTTGTGACAAAATTAGTTTGCTGCAACAAACGAAACAAAGTATTTGGTCTTGGTTTCAACTTTGTAAATTGCTAGAAATATGTAGTTATATAATGTATATGGAAGGGAATCTTGGTATCGTGGTGGATTGTAAACACAGTGTTAAGTGCGTGTGTGTCCAACGTTTGCGGTACGGTTAAGCATGAGATTAAAATGCCTCATGTAAACGTGGTCAAAACAATAGATGGAAATGTGTATGTAGGATAATATGGGTTATTTTATTGAAGTGACTCATGTAAACGTGGTCAAAACAATAGATGGAAATGTGTATGTAGGATAATATGGGTTATTTAAAAGGTTGGAACCCGTGATGTGCACACAGAAAGTTAAGAATATGTTGAAGTTAAGGGATTGGTAAGGGAAAATAGCAGAGGTAGGAGTGTTGTGCTGGATGGAAATAGAGAAAAAAGGATGATTTTTTATGAGTGACGAGTGTAGCAAGATGGTGATATAAGCAGTGGTTTGTAAAATAAAAGTTGACGTAGTTTTTATGTGTACATATAAAAAAATTGGAATGAAGATGAAGATGGGAGGTGACGTTTGTAGTTGTTCAAAGTGGGTATGTGCTACGCTTACGGGTAGTATCATATTCCATTATTTATGGCTGATGTACCAATTGAGCAAATACTTGATTAATGATATGGTTTAAAATCCTCCGCTAATACATTCTTCCTATTATTATTGTGCAGTTTTAGTTAATTAACGTAAGTCAAATTCAATGCAATCTAATTTGCCTCTTTTTCTTTTTAAAGTGTCTATGAATTTAAAGTGTTGTAATAGAATTTGGATAAAAATTCATTAGTCAATTTACAACAATTTTAAATTTAAATTAGTTAGTTTGGTTCCAAATTCAGTAGTTATGTGATCTTAAGTTTTTATCGCTTTGTTAAAATATATATTTATAACTTTTTTTGTACGTACATCCAAGTCAGTATGAGTTACACAGCTAAACTTCGGTAGATTGCACTCAACTGCTTTGGTCTAAAGTGAAATTTGTAATGTTTATGTATATGTAAATTGGTATAAGTGTTATGAAAAAAGAGCACAACCTGCTGATGATGAGTAACAAAAGAATAATTCAAAAAATAGGCAAGAAGGTAAAATACTCAACACACAACCGTAAAGTGCTGAAAAGAGATAAAACAAAAGAAGCATATAACATACAACCATACATTGATTACAAACAAAGAAAATAGTACATATTCACAGTACAAATGTAAAACAAAGTACATAAATACAAAGTACATGAACATAATGAAAAAATGTGACATAGAGTAGGGAACATGTAAAAGAAGGCACTTTACAGTAGGCATTGAGGATGAATTCAAGCATTAGTTCTCCTTTTACGACCAATTTTGAATTCAGCAGTTTTTGAAATATTGTTTTCAGATTCATCCGGTTCGTTGATAAGAATGTCGTTAGTTTTTTCGCTCCTTCTTCCGCACTTGTTTTTCTCCAGTAGTTTGGCTTCTTTGTCAAGGTCTTCATCGGTAGCAATTTTTTTACCCCTTCTCGTCGCAGATATCTTGTGATTGGAAGCAGTAGAGGAAGTGTAGCTGCTGATGTCTTCTTATTTTATTTGAACTGCCACTTGCGAGCTTTCCTGTTTCACCAACACAAACTTTGCAGTAGTTAAGTTTCTCTTTTTATTAGAAATGTCATCATCGGTTGTTCTTATTTCTATCACAGCTTGTGCACTGCATAGTGAGTCAAAGATTTTATCAACCTGTCCATCACCACGTCCGGCCGTGTAGTCGACCGTGTGGTTAACCAACCCTTCAGCCTCTTTGTCGAAAGCAACAACAGTTGTTGACGCAGTGCTGTAGACGACATCCATTGCGAATCGAAAATGATTAGTAGGAGAATTTATTGTTTTACAACATTTTGGATAGAAAAAAATGCTTATCCACATCCTTTAGCGTTTTCTTGCAGTTTGGACATGAAACATAGAACTGTTCCGCTGTGATATTTACATTCATTATTGTTGCTGATATTGAATATCTTGCATCCTAATAATTAAAAGGCAACTTAAGAATAGGAAAATAAATAACAAAATAGTAAGCGAATATTATAAGTTATATACGGATGAGATTGAGTTTCTTATAGCATGAAGAACTTCTGGTATGGTTTGGCAGGCAGGAACAATAGATGAAGAAGAAGAAATGCATTGCACGTCGTTGTTCTCCAGTCCGGAGGTGAGATTCCTGCATAATTTGTGATGAGGATATGTTATCAAGTTGCAACAGTGATGATATAATAAATAAAAGTAGTACCATGTGAGCAGCTCCTTGCTTTGTGGCTCATCAATGTTTATGTAAACCTTTGTAGCATTAGTCGAGTTGAATGAGAACTCACCTGTAGAAGAAAAAAAAACACGTCATGGTTAAGATCAAGGATGCAAGCAGTAATTGTATGGCAAACGTGATACCTCGGTATAATTTAGTGACAGTTGATGTAACCACCACGGTAACAGGTTGGTCCTTTATGTCGGTCATGGATTCATCAATTTATTTAGCTTTGTCTGACCATAAAGTTGCGACAATCAACTTCCCCTGTCCAGCAAAGCTGCAAAGGTTTGGATTAGAGATGCGGTTGAGTAGCATGATGTACAATAAAGTAAGGTTACCTCCCACTGAGTATCTGCAAATCTCTTTTGATGGCAGGAAAACCTTTATTAGTATTCAAATGAGTTATGTTTGAGATACCTCGAAGAATAACCGATATGTCTAGGATAAGAGCAAGAAGGAGTAATTAAAAATAGGAAATAATAATTTACTATATGTACATTATATTGAATTTTTTATTGCATACGGGTCAGTGGACCTGTTTTGCCAACTCTACTTGCTAGTATATCTTCATTGACTATAGAGAATTTGTATTGTGGAATTGAAGCATCAGGTTGTTTTATTTTCCTGACAACTGTATCAGAGCGGATGAACACAGTTAAGTCTTCGTCCACTGCATGGTAGTTGATATCCGAGTTGATAACGTTGAACGTTTCTATTTCATACAAATGGTGTTCAGTGAAGATTTGCTCATATTTTTGCATCAGTAGTTTTGGAACCGAAGCTAGCTTCTGGTTTCCCTGAATAATATTAATGCACGATATATGTATAGGTGATTAGGTCTACAAATGAAAGAAATGCTAGCATACATTGGACGGAAATTAAAACCTGAGCATCCAAAAGCTGTAAGTTGTATGCTTCTTTGCTTTCCTGCTTGACTGAATGCCATAGGCGTCCAACCCGAACTTTGATGCGAACACAATTTGTGCCATGTATTAATGCTGACACTGGTTGATAAATTTCACCCATGGATTGTAAGTTGGAAGGTAAAAATAGGAAGAGAGAAGAGAGGATGTTGACGTGAAATGATGGAGTAGGCAAATCAAGTACTGTATAGTATTTATAGGAGTGGATGACGTCGTAACTTCTCGCATAACCACTGCCTCCTAATGAAGTTACATAACTATTGCCTCCAAATGAAGTTACATAACTACTGCTTCCAAATTAAATATAACTGTTAATTTAAAATTGTAACTTGTTTGATTGAGAAAATGGAGGAGACGGTTTTTTTTTCTTTTCATATGAACTTACGGTCTCACATATATATGGTTTGAATGCATGTAGAAATATTGTTTAAACTGATTTATATATAAATTTAGGCAGTAGATATTGTACTGCACATGGTCAAAAGACTTTACATTGCATTATAAGAATTTATCAGAGTAGGCTATGGGTGTTATGGTTACGGCAACCGTCAATTTACCTCCAACCGTAACCGCAATCGTTGTTGATGGTTGACAAATTTTATATCTGTTACCGTAACCGTCTAACCATTACCGCAACCATTACCATAAATTTACATTGTTATCCATAAATAAATCAAGTTTTAACGTTAATTTTAAGAATTATTTTATTTATCTATGAAACAAACCATTCATGTGCTTGTTGTCTATAAATAAAGACGCAAATAATTTATATATATGTTATTTCTCTAGCTTGAGTTATTGGAAAACATTTTTTTTATGAAATACTACAAAAAAAGTCATGTGCAGTTGGTACGGTTTACCGCGATTATCAAAATCCACCACCGTAACCGTCATCATTACCGTAGAAGACGGCAACCGTGTGAACGGTTAGTGCGGTTCGGCCGTTAAACGGTCCAACCGTAATAGCCCTAGTATAGGCAGCACTGTTACAGATCGAAAAAAAATCTTGTATATATATATATATATACCGTAATAGCCCTAGTATAGGCAGCACTGTTACAGAAAAAATCTTGTATATATATATATATCCCTAGTATAGGCAGCACTGTTACCCAAACAAAAAAAAAGAAAAAAAAAGCTTGAACATTACATCCTAGTGATAACCCGGTGCAAGCGTGATTGATAGTACCAGGTAGCCGTTTTACATTGCCCTGAACCAAGAAAAAGGAAGCCTTTAACATATATACTCACATAAGTATTGAAATATAAAAATTATGCATGCCTTCCTAAAAAAGTGAGCTATTTCACTACAGTAAAAACTGATTTTATTATATGACATACATAATATCATACTTGTGAAGACCGAACCGGTGGTAGTGAAAGTTCCAAGGTTTTTGCGGTTCAACCAGTCAGACCATGAGAACTGCGATGATAGTTTATGTCTATTTTTCAATGTAAAGTTACTTTAAATATAGATAAATTTTAACAAATTATGACAAACAACCATGTCGACCCTACCTAATTGAAATAAATATATAATGACTTATCACAACAAAGCTGTAAATTTACTATTTTGTATAGTGAAAGTAGTTGTTCAGTAATAGTTCGTAAAATTTACATAAAAATGAATTATACCATTCAATTTTAATGATATATGATATTAAATTATTTATTAATTTTATTATAGTAAAAATTGAAGAGTGAAGCAAATAATTTTTCGTGAATTTGAAGAACCGTAAGATTCAAAGAGGTTAGATCAGAGGTTTTTATACGGTTTTGAGCTTAAACCGGTGCACACACAAGGTTATTTCATTTTCAAAGCTGTGACGCTCTAAGATCGAAGATTAAACACGGTCGAACCGAGGTTGAGTTGGATCTTTAAAACAGTGCATAAAACAATCTACATTGACTTAAAATAATACTGAATAATCATGTGCGTTTTTGAACTAATCAGCTATGAGCTATGTATTTTTTGCATGGACAAAGGACGCTAAAGAACTATAAATGAACAGTTCCTGTAATTACTGAATTGAATGTGACATGCCTGTATGGATATTGGTTAATAACTCAACATTATATCACTATCAAACACCTCAACCAGTGTCATTTTCATATTTGGTTTAACAAATAATCATTTTCAGTCCAACAAAATAATCATGCATGCTGAATATTAGTTTTCTTATTCACATGCAATTATAATCAGTTGCTACAATCCAAAGATGTATTGTTTCTATATGTACACATAGCCAAAGAGGCGGGTATGGACAACAGAGGAGGAAAGAATTTAAAGAAAAAAACTATTGAACTAAAAAAAATCATGTATCACACATTTCCTGGCATTCAATTATTGGAGTCTTCTGTGCATATATCTAACACGCTGCATAAACACGATTACAACAACAATGAATGAAATCATTTAAATAGCCATTTAAGGCCTCTTTGAATCAGTATGCATAAATCAATTAGATGCCTTATTTGCTGAGCTAGGAATCTCAGTTTGGTTTAGACAGCCTTCTTTGCCAAAAGCACCAGGTTAATATTAGACCAAATACCGCCATGTGCAATGCCTGTAATGTTAAAATTTGCCATTAGATTGCTAATATGCACTGTATAAAGTCTACTTTACTGCAATACATGCTTACATTTTAAATTAGTTAAGTGAGACGACCCCAAATCCCGTTCCGACGGAAACAAGGGTAATCCCTGGAATATAACACAGAAACAGCTAATAGCAGAACAAGATTAAATAAATACACCAGATAATGAACACTAGAATATACTGGATAAAAGTAATCATCAGAGTTACACAGTATACAGGATCATACTTAGTACAAAGACAGTTCAGCTATACATAAATGTCTACAGCGGAAAACAAACATAATATGTACAATAGGAGCTGAACAACATAAAAAGAAATAAATGATAGAATTCATCTTCAGCTCCAACTATCCAGAGAGAACCAACTAATACCTGAATACAAGGCTGCCCGTGTAGAAAAAGAGGCACCCGAGTTTGAAAGTGAAACAAACTACGAGTCAGTCATGGGACTGGTATGAGAAATCTACTAAACACATATATAATTTGGCTAATCACAGGACCACGCCACTTTCGTGGAACGGGTTTACTCCATTGGATTGCCAGTGCTTTAAAACAAATCTTTCTTTTAAACATCGCTATGTTTTTTGTAAAAATGAAGCCGTTATAAGACTCAGTTCCCATCACACAATGCAACGCAAACCGGAGGATAGAGTTTTTACCTTATAACGGCCAAAATATGTTTGATACGAATAAAACAATGGCACTTGATATTATTGCTAGTGTCTATATGTTTTGAAAACAATTTCAAATCATAACTATCAATCATAGGCGACATGAGCGTCCCATGCCACTATGTCACCAACTATATATACAATCAAAACCGCACAGTCACGTAATTGGAAATTGGATTTCCGTCATGAACCAAGGCAAAAGATAGTCCTTACCGAATTCGAGACTGCCTAGCCCGAGTCTCAGGATCAGAACGCATCGACCCTTGGATCGTCAGGGCCGGTCCACACGGAGTGGATTAAAATGCCTGAGCACTACGTTTCGCCGCCCTTTGGGGCGTAAGCGAGCCAACAAGTGACTCCATCGGACCCGGATCGTCCGATCTAACCGAGGCGCCTCGCAACAGCAACAACCACATAGGTGAAAAGTATATAAATGTCAGGGCTGGTAGGTCACTGACACCACCCTAGCTAGGAGGAAACGCAGGCCCTCCCTGATGTCCTCTCCCGTTTCTGGTTCATACCGGGGTGTGAGGCTCGCGATTTTACGTCATACACAAAGCTACGCCACACAGGCGGTGCTTTGATCATCACCACAAGACTTTGCTTTTCAACAGAAGCCCTGATCACTACATCTTAGCATGCCACACGGTCAATTCATGCCATGCGACTGATGTCCATCGATATACAACCTCTGAGTTCATGCGTCTCAGAGAAGGGCGTTAAGCAAAAGAATAAATTCTCCGCCGCCAAACAGATGTATATTCAACAGAGATCAATCAACATAGAATAAAATCCAATGTCAGACACACAGTCCATTTACAAGTCCGTTCTGGGTCTGAACGAAACCGGAGGCACTAATTACCTCGCAAACCCATCGATCACCACGTACGTTTGAACGATCACCACTCATTATCCATATTTCGGGATGCCTCCCAATCAGGACCTCGGTTACCATCCAAACGAGGTGAAGATCTCCGGTCTTCGACCACCGTCTTCATCTTCGACTTTCAATCGTCGGTCAATTATTTGAAATGAGAATTAACTCGGCCTTCTCAAATAATTCACGTACATTTAGAATTTCAAATCAATTTACTTTAATGGTTAAATCATTCAACAACAGCAATTTTGTTCTTTAATGTAATTTTCACACCAAACACATTCAACCATCAAATACTACATAAATCGAGCTAATTCAGTTTATTTTTATTCCATATCGTTTATGATATTTTATAACGATTTATCGCTATTTTTATTTATTTTAAAATAGCCAATTTATTCATAACGACGCTTCGGGCCATAACGGGACCGTGGCGCTGTTTTTCTTCAGATTTGATTTACACATATCTGAAATTCTAACCGTTGGATCTTCACAAAATTTACATCATTAGAAAGGTCTTTTCAAAACGAATCCAACGGTTCCAGTTTCGGGAAAATCCGACGGTCGGATCTCCCGGTACAATCGTTTGAAGTTTCGATTTCAAAATACGAACTGCATCGTCGTTATTCGATTTAATATAATTATATTTATATTTATATATAAATATAATCGTTTCTGGCGCTGTTTTCCTTTAGATTTGAATTAAACATTCCAGACAATCCAACCGCTGGATTTTTACAAAGTTGGTGCCGTTGGAAAGATATTTCCAAGGCGAACCCGACGGTTGCGGTTTCTGGAAAATCCAATGGTCGGATTTCCCGCACTAGTTGTTTGAAATCACGGTTTCAAAATGCGAACTGCACGGCCACGTTTCGTTTTAATTTTATTTATATTTATATATTTATATAAATATAGTTCATTCAAAAATTCCTATATCGTTTTCATTTCAAATATTTCACTAACGCCTTAATATTTTGGAAAATTTCTCCATAACCTCCTTTGTACGGGAGGGCTGGGAAAATTCCCAAATAGCCACACGGGCGTCTCATGTCGAAAAGAAAAAGAAAAAGCCAAGCGGCTAGCCAACAGGCTCATAAAATCATCACCCAAACAAAGCAGTAAATGTGTACCTATTTGTCAGGCACAAAATTTTATTCCTCTTCTCTAGCCCCTTTGCTATAACCTGTTCAATAAATATGCATGTACATATATACAGTTCTTATCGTTTATCATTTTCCATTCAACTTCATATTTGATTTCCATTTGGTTTAAAAACACCATTCATTCTAATGTTGCATATATAGGCACAAATCATATCATTAGCTAATTCATGAATATTTCAACTCATATATATTTATTTGAACGAGTGGCTATTTTTAACACTTCACATTTCAACAATTCGTGTATATAATAAAAATGTGCTTTTTATTGTAAAACAATTCATTTCAAAACACTACTATTTTATATAGTTTATATCGGTGATAAAAATAGGATTTTTCTTATAAAACAATTCCTTTCAAAACGAGATTATTTTACACAGTTCATATAGTCGATAAAAGGTGATTTTTATTATCAAACAATTTATTTCAAAATATGAATACCATTCAACCCATGAATTTCAAATCAACGAATGAATATCGATTCAACACATGAAGGTTTTCTATAGTTTCTATATATAGTTAAAAACGTGATTTTTATATTTAAAACGCGAATACCATTCAACACATGAATTTCTAGTCAACGAATGAATATCGATTCAACACATGAAGGTTTTCTATTCAATGAATAAATATAGTTTAAACAAATGAAAATAATTCGAACACACAAATATTATTCAAAATTTCGGCAGCATAACGGCAGGGTAGTTAAAACCGGGACCGTCCCTAGTACGGCTCCTCGCTCTACCTTAAAACCTCGCGGTTTTTGACAATGGGAATCATGAATCTAGTTCGCACGCAGGCGGCATGTTATATATTTATTTCATTTCCACAAACTAATCCTATGTGGTTTCAACCAAATATTTCTCAACCACAAACGGGTATTTTTCAACCACAATCAATCAATATCAACCACAAACAATCCCAAACAACCATTCACTATCAATCAATTTTCACAACAATCACAATCAATAAATATCGTCCATGGTTTGTGGACGAGGGGCGTATATATATATATATATATATATATATATATATAGCAATTCACTTTTATTTCAACACATATATAATTTTTACAACGCATATACAACTTATACAACGCTTATACAAGAGGTGTACAACGCTTATATAACTCATACATCGACTATATAATTTGTACATCATCGTTTTCCATATTGTTTTTAAATTAGAAATCTCACATTGGGTTCCACTCCACCAAAAATAGCAGAAGGCTCAGAAAAATATGCGGTCTCTTCTAAAATGTAGAAGACGTCCACACGGTCACAATGTTTCCTGTTTCATCGAATTTCGTTAACACAGCAAAAAGATATGATTTTTCAAAGTTTGCAACGGTTTTAAACTGTTAAAATCAGTTTTAAAATAAAACAGCTGATACCTTTCAGTAATGTTCAAAACTAGGTTTGAAGTTTTCGTGCAATCCGTGAATCGATAGCTCGATCGGGCTACGTCGTGTCGAAGAGGGAGGAGAGAGCTTCCCGCGCAGGGGGGTGCGGTGGCGTTCGATCGCCTGAGGTGGCGGCGGCGGCGACTTGAACGTCGCGACTTCTCGACGTCCGTTCTCCCCCAATACTCCACGAAAAAATCCAAACCAGTGATGGATTTGAAGCTTGTCTCGAGCTCTTCAAAATCTTCAACTGGAGCTCTTGAAATTATTGAGTGGATTGATCAGAAAATGGACGGGAAGGCCATGAATGTTTTCCGCCTTCGATCGGGGAGAGAGAAAAGGAATTTTTTTTTTATAAAAATTCTGATTGGTCGGGGAAGTTTTAAAGGGGTTTTCTGACGCGACCACCCATCTAAACCCAATGACTGTCGTCCCTAGCGTTCTACCCCCATTCCAAACACAATGGAATATGTTTCGTAGGCCCATTCGACTGTTTCAATCAGTTTTTCTTCAAATCAAAATATATAACATTCAATATTTAATTTGAACGTACATTTCAATTTGCCAGGGCCACAAACTGATTTGAAAAATTCCAGAAAAATAAATCTAGCTATGTTTTGACGATAAGGTCCCAACAAAACTAGTTTCGTCGAATTCTGAGACCGTTTGCAAAAAGGCCTATTTTTGGTCGATCCAATTTAACTGTAATTGACCAAAACACACTTTCCTTTGCCGCGCTCACATACTAGCTTCAAAAATTATGAAATTTGAAACCTAGCGATAACTTCACATCCCGGATCCAACAAAATTGGTTTCGTTGAATTCCGAGGTCGTATGCAAAATATCCAATTTCACGGCGTATATAAATTCCATAGCGACCGTTCTGAAAATTCATTCGGCCATAACTTTTGCTTTCTGCTATGAAAATTCGATTTTTCAGATTCGTTAGAAAGGTATTCACTAACAGATTTAAATATTTTTGGTTTCACTAAAATCCGGATTGTTTTGCACCCGGTACAGTCCGATAAAGTTTGAATTCAATTTTTGAAACTTCAGCGCCTTTTCAGGCCTTGTTTATAATTAGCATTAATTATATTCGTTTTCAATTGTCGATTCAAACTTACTTTTCATCTCAATTATTCAAAATATTTATTATTTTAGCCAATTTAAAAATTTTAAATTGGTTCAGATTTTCTGGGTCGTTACAATTTCCCCCACTTAAAACTTTTCGTCCCCGAAAAGGAACAAAGTCGAAAGTGGTTTGATAATTCTACGATCACACAACTCAACCAACAATTAAATCGTTTTAACCATCCAAAAATATACCAATCAAATCCTATATTGTCTTAAAAATCATTCAGAGTATAGAATTAAAAGTGCACATCCATGAAAAGAAAATAACAATAGAGTAGAGAATTGAATGGTAATGCAAAGTAGGATAAATGTACCTTGCACCAGAGTCAATCAGAGATATCTACTCGGCATTTGGGATAGGCTTTCTGAATGCTCTCCTCAGTTTCCCAAGTACAATCTCGCGGATCTCCACTCCATTGCACTTTGACTAAGCGAACCTTCTTGTTCCTCAGCTCTTTGGTTTCTTTGCCAATGATTTTTAGCGGCTCTCTTCTCACAGCTAGTTCTGGAGTAATTTCAATATCTTGCTGAGCTGCTTCTTCCATGATCAAGTCTGGATCATGTACGTGCTTTCGAAGTTGAGATATGTGAAATACATCATGAACTCCAGGCAACCAGTCAGGCAGTTTGACCCTATAAGCGAGAGTTCCGATCCGTTCCAGAATAGGAAATGGACCAATGAATTTGGGTGCTAACTTCCCAGTTTTACCGAACCGGATAACTCCTCTCATCGGCGATACTTTCAAATATACGTAGTCGCCAACTTCAAAGGATATATCTCTTCTTCTTCTATCGGCATAGCTCTTTTGTCGGCTTTGAGCGGCGAGTAATCGCTTCTCAATAACTGAATCCCACCAAAACAAAGCTTCATCTTTGAGTGCCCAGGAGGCCAGTAATCTTTTCTGGTCATCCCTCAACTTTAATGCTTCGAAGATTTTCTCAGCCGAGCGAATCCAAGCTTGTGTTTTCATAATTGGTTCTTCACCTGAGAAAGGTTTTCCACCCAGATTTCTATATTTTATAAATAGAGCTTCTATATCTGGGTCAGTATTACTTCTTCTGTTTCTGGCACTCATTTTCTAGTTCTTCTGCAAAAAGCAGATCAAGTGTCAGGTCAACAGGAAAGATATTTCAAAATATAGAGATAAATACTTGAATGTAAATGTGTCTATCTAGGTGTTATTTCATTCTGCTACTCATACTAGGATATTACTGATCCTATCTGTATAGAGTTACCCGTCCTAGAACACTACTGGTTCTATTTCTGACGAGTTCGTTCAAATGTTATATTCTAGAACTAAGCTTAACCAAAGCTCTGATACCACGTTGAGACGACCCCAAATTCCGTTCCGACGGAAACAAGGGTAATTTCTGAAATATAACACAGAAACAGATAATAGCAGAACAAGATTAAATAAATACACCAGATAATGAACACTAGAATATACTGGATAAAAGTAATCATCAGAGTTACACAGTATACAGGATCATACTTAGTACAAAGACAGTTCAGCTATACATAAATGTCTACAACGGAAAACAAACATAATATGTACAATAGGAGCTGAACAGCATAAAAAGAAATAAATGATAGAATTCATCTTCAGCTCCAGCTATCCAGAGAGAACCAGCTAATACCTGAATACAAGGCTGCCCATGTAGAAAAAGGGGCACCCGAGTTTGAAAGTGAAACAAACTACGAGTCAGTCATGGGACTGGTATGAGAAATCTACTAAACACATATATAATTTGGCTAATCACAGGACCACGCCACTTTCGTGGAACGGGTTTACTCCATTGGATTGCCAGTGCTTTAAAACAAATCTTTCTTTTAAACATCGCTATGCTTTTTGTAAAAATGAAGCCGTTATAAGACTCAGTTCCCATCACGAAATGCAACGCAAACCGGAGGATAGAGTTTTTACCTTATAACGGCCAATATATGCTTGATACGAATAGAACAATGGCACTTGATATTATTGCTAGTGTCTATATGTTTAGAAAACAATTTCAAATCATAACTATCAATAATAGGCGACATGAGCGTCCCATGCCACTATGTCGCCAACTATATATACAATAAAACCGCACAGTCACATAATTGGAAATTGGATTTCCGTCATGAACCAAGGCAAAAGATAGTCCTTACTGAATTCGAGACTGCCTAGCCCGAGTCTCAGGATCAGAATGCATCGACCCTTGGATCGTCAGGGCCGGTCCACATGGAGTGGATTAAAATGCCTGAGCACTACGTTTCGCCGCCCTTTGGGGCGTAAGCGAGCCAACAAGTGACTCCATCGGACCCGGATCGTCCGATCTAACCGAGGCGCCTCGCAACAGCAACAACCACATAGGTGAAAAGTATATAAATGTCAGGGCTGGTAGGTCACTGACACCACCCTAGCTAGGAGGAAACGCAGGCCCTCCCTGATGTCCTCTCCCGTTTCTGGTTCATACCGGGGTGTGAGGCTCGCGATTTTACGTCATACACAAAGCTACGCCACACAGGCGGTGCTTTGATCATCACCACAAGACTTTGCTTTTCAACAGAAGCCCTGATCACTGCATCTTAGCATGCCACACGGGCAATTCATGCCATGCGACTGATGTCTATCGATATACAACCTCTGAGTTCGTGCGTCTCAGAGAAGGGCGTTAAGCAAAAGAACAAATTCTCCGCCGCCAAACAGATGTATATTCAACAGAGATTAATCAACACAGAATAAAATCCAATGTCAGACACACAGTCCATTTACAAGTCCGTTCTGGGTCTGAACGAAACAGGAGGCACTAAATACCTCGCAAACCCATCGATCACCACGTACGTCAGAACGATCACCACTCATTATCCATATTTCGGGATGCCTCCCAATCAGGACCTCGGTTACCATCCAAACGAGGTGAAGATCTTCGGTCTTCGACCACCGTCTTCATCTTCGACTTTCAATCGTCGGTCAATTATTTGAAATGAGAATTAACCCGGCCTTCTCAAATAATTCACGTACATTTAGAATTTCAAATCAATTTACTTTAATGGTTTAATCATTCAACAACAGCAATTTTGTTCTTTAATGTAATTTTCACACCAAACACATTCAACCATCAAATACTACATAAATCGAGCTAATTCAGTTTATTTCTATTCCATATCTTTTATGATATTTTATAACGATTTATCGCTATTTTTATTTATTTTAAAATAGCCAATTTATTCAAAACGACGCTTCGGGCCATAACACGACCGTGGCGCTGTTTTTCTTCAGATTTGATTTACACATATCTGAAATTCTAACCATTGGATCTTCACAAAATTTACATCATTAGAAAGGTCTTTTCAAAACGAATCCAAAGGTTCCAGTTTCGGGAAAATCCGACGGTCGGATCTCCCGGTACAATCGTTTGAAGTTTCGATTTCAAAATACGAACTGCAGCGTCGTTATTCGATTTAATATAATTATATTTATATATAAATATAATCATTTCTGGCGCTGTTTTCCTTTAGATTTGAATTAAACATTCCAGACAATCCAACCGTTGGATTTTTATAAAGTTGGTGCCGTTGGAAATATATTTCCAAGGCGAACCCGACGGTTGCGGTTTCAGGAAAATCCAATGGTCGGATTTCCCGCACTAGTTGTTTGAAATCACGGTTTCAAAATGCGAACTGCACGGCCACGTTTCGTTTTAATTTTATTTATATTTATATATTTATATAAATATAGTTCATTCAAAAATTCCTATATCGTCTTCATTTCAAATATTTCACTAACGCCTTAAAATTTTGGAAAATTTCGCCATAACCTCCTTTGTACGGGAGGGCTGGGAAAATTCCCAAATAGCCACACGGGCGTCTCATGTCGAAAAGAAAAAGAAAAAGGCAAGCGGCTAGCCAATAGGCTCATAAAATCATCACCCAAACAAAGAAGTAAATGTGTACCTATTGGTCGGGCACAAAATTTTATTCCTCTTCTCTAGCCCCTTTGCTATAACCTGTTCAATAAATATGCATGTACATATATACAGTTCTTATCGTTTATCATTTTCCATTCAACTTCATATTTGATTTTCATTTGGTTTAAAAACACCATTCATTCTAATGTTGCATATATAGGCACAAATCATATCAGTAGCTAATTCATGAATATTTCAACTCATATATATTTATTTGAACGAGTGGCTATTTTTAACACTTCACATTTCAACAATTCGTGTATATAATAAAAATGTGCTTTTTATTGTAAAACAATTCATTTCAAAACACTACTATTTTATATAGTTTATATCGGTGATAAAAATAGGATTTTTCTTATAAAACAATTCCTTTCAAAACGAGATTATTTTACACAGTTCATATAGTCGATAAAAGGTGATTTTTATTATCAAACAATTTATTTCAAAATATGAATACCATTCAACCCATGAATTTCAAATCAACGAATGAATATCGATTCAACACATGAAGGTTTTCTATAGTTTCTATATATAGTTAAAAATGTGATTTTTATATTTAAAACGCGAATACCATTCAACACATGAATTTCTAGTCAACGAATGAATATTGATTCAACACATGAAGGTTTTCAATTCAATGAATAAATATAGTTTAAACAAATGAAAATAATTCAAACACACAAATATTATTCAAAATTTCGGCAGCATAACGGCAGGGTAGTTAAAACCGGGACCGTCCCTAGTACGGCTCCTCGCTCTACCTTAAAACCTCGCGGTTTTTGACAATGGGAATCATGCATCTAGTTCGCACGCAAGCGGCATGTTATATATTTATTTCATTTCCACAAACTAATCCTATGTGGTTTCAACCAAATATTTCTCAACCACAAACGGGTATTTTTCAACCACAATAAATCAATATCAACCACAAACAATCCCAAACAACCATTCGCTATCAATCAATTTTCACAACAATCACAATCAATAAATATCGTCCATAGTTTGTGGACGAGGGGCGTATATATATATATATATATATATATATATATATATATATATATATATATATATATATATATATATATATATATATATATATATATAGCAATTCACTTTTATTTCAACACATATATAATTTTTACAATGCATATACAACTTATACATCGAACGTACAACTTATACAACGCTTATACAAGAGGTGTACAACGCTTATATAACTCATACATCGACTATATAATTTATACATCGTCGTTTTCCATATTGTTTTTAAATTAGAAATCTCACATTGGGTTCCACTCCACCAAAAATAGCAGAAGGCTCAGAAAAATATTCGGTCTCTTCTAAAATGTAGAAGACGTCCACACGGTCACGATGTTTCCTGTTTCATCGAATTTCGTTAACACAGCAAAAAGATATGATTTTTCAAAGTTTGCAACGGTTTTAAACTGTTAAAATCAGTTTTAAAATAAAACAGCCGATACCTTTCAGTAATGTTCAAAACTAGGTTTGAAGTTTTCGTGCAATCCGTGAATCGATAGCTCGATCGGGCTATGCCGTGTCGAAGAGGGAGGATAGAGCTTCCCGCGCAGGGGGGTGCGGTGGCGTTCGATCGCCTGAGGTGGCGGCGGCGGCGACTTGAACGTCGCGACTTCTCGACGCCCGTTCCCCCCCAATACTCCACGAAAAAAATCCAAACCAGTGATGGATTTGAAGCTTGTCTCGAGCTCTTCAAAATCTTCAACTGGAGCTCTTGAAATTATTGAGTGGATTGATCAGAAAGTGGGCGGGAAGGCTATGAACGTTTTCCGCCTTCGATCGGGGAGAGAGAAAAGGATTTTTTTTATAAAAATTCTGATTGGTCGGGGAAGTTTTAAAGGGGTTTTCTGACGCGACCACCCATCTAAACCCAACGACTGTCGTCCCTAGCGTTTTACCCCCATTCCGAACACAATGGAATATGTTTCGTAGGCCCATTCGACTGTTTCAATCAGTTTTTCTTCAAATCAAAATATATAATATTCAATATTTAATTTGAACGTACATTTCAATTTGCCAGGGCCACAAACTGATTCGAAAAATTCCAGAAAAATAAATCTAGCTATGTTTTGACGATACGGTCCCAACAAAACTAGTTTCGTCGAATTCTGAGACCGTTTGCAAAAAGGCCCATTTTTCGTCGATCCAATTTAACTGTAATTGACCAAAACACACTTTCCTTTGCCACGCTCACATACTAGCTTCAAAAATTATGAAATTTGAAACCTAGCGATAACTTCACATCCCGGATCCAATAAAAGTGGTTTCGTCGAATTCCGAGGTCGTATGCAAAATATCCAATTTCACGGCGTATATAAATTCCATAGCGACCGTTCTGAAAATTCATTCGGCCATTACTTTTGCTTTCCGCTATGAAAATTCGATTTTTCAGATTCGTTAGAAAGGTATTCACTAACAGATTTAAATATTTTTGGTTTCACTAAAATCCGGATTGTTTTGCACCTGGTACAGTCCGACAAAGTTTGAATTCAATTTTTGAAACTACAGCGCCTTTTCAAGCCTTGTTTATAATTAGCATTAATTATATTCGTTTTCAATTGTCGATTCAAACTTACATTTCATCTCAATTATTCAAAATATTTATTATTTTAGCCAATTTAAAAATTTTAAATTGGTTCAGATTTTCTGGGTCGTTACATTAAGACATTATAAATATCACACATATGCAGTGCGTTATAACATATTGCAAACCACTTGTTCATAGAGAACAACATGATAATATAAAATAAAAACGTTTGCAAGCATGTATACATGAACAATTACATTATACCCTACCTATAAAGTTAAAAATATTTAGTTAGCAGAAGCAAATGTCATAACCATAAAAGATTGGTTTAGATAGTTCATTGATGCAGGCAGCACAAATTTTGTCCCCATTTTGACTTTTAAATTTCTTCCTTTTATTTTAATTTTGATGTTTAATTTTATTATCACCTTTCCGTTTGACTAATAATCATCATCAGTATTGTATAGTTTTAACATCTTCGTTTTCCGGCGTGCCTACTGATTGACACAAAAATTTTGCTTACTATATTGAACTGTCACACTGTGTTAATTTGTACATGTTATCCGCTACATTTTTATTACATTTGTTATACCTTTTATTTAGCACCTAACCATCTAATATGGTTAAAGGAATTATATAACACAAAGGTATTTGTTTTCTCCGTCTC
This sequence comes from Allium sativum, assembly GCA_030737875.1. Classification (NCBI taxonomy): domain Eukaryota; kingdom Viridiplantae; phylum Streptophyta; class Magnoliopsida; order Asparagales; family Amaryllidaceae; genus Allium; species Allium sativum. Next base: position 666,979,012 of record CM060909.1, on the reverse strand, counting down.
AAGCTCGTCTATTATTTAGCACTGTCAATTTTTCTATCGTCAGTTTCCCATCCCTGATTCTTTTCTCTTTTCCTACAGTTTGGTCTATTGATTAGCAATAATGCTTCAGGTTTACACTATGGTGGTGCTGGTATGCTCTATATAAAATGCATGGGTATAGTGTGTTACACCCAATGATTGTAATTGTGACAGTGTTATTTTCTTTTTGAAAGTTCATAAAAATATTCCAAACTTTATTTTATGAGTTCATCGCTAAAATGCTTGCCTAAATGAATTGTGTATATACAATCTGGTATTAGAATTTTATGAAGAAATGTATATGGTTTCCAATCCTGGTAAGTAATAGCTGAAATGAGTCAAATAAGTTCGTGGGAGATACTATAAGAGAGTAAACTGATGATAAAGTGATTAGTTTCTAGATTTCAAAGAATACCAAAGAATATATCATAAACCATATTTTACAAAACAACATGTTATATGCAGCTAACCATAAATTGAAAGTTGAAATGGTGATTTACTTCATGGAAAATGTTGTAATGGACATTCCACAGATGAACACATCCGTCTAAAAGCAGGAACTGATCGTTGCTTAAGCGGCATTTCTATTTGTTCTTCATTTTAAAAATACAATACTCGTACTCATTTATATTTTTTAACATGCCACCATCGTTCACACAGGGGAACATGGAACTTTGTTGCTGCTTTATTATATAATGTAGCATTGCTTTACATTATTGTGATGCACAGGCATGATTTGAATGTTTTATACTCAGTTCTTACCCCCGTATTTAGTTCAAACAATACGCCCATGTTCCGGAGTATTTATGTTAAAAGATTTTGATATGTGTTAACATTGATTACACAATATAAGTTAACAAAATATATGAATATTATTGACTTGAAAAAACATATATGACTGGGAATCAGTAAACATATACTCATGTGCAAACATGCACATGTATTTGGTTTTACATGCATAACAATTATCTTATTTCATATAAACGGATCGTGTCAGACGTTAAGGTGATATGAATATCTTCAGGACTTGGAAGGGAAAAAAAAATCAGACTTAGGTTAAAAAAAACAGTGAAACCCTCACACATTCACCATAAAAACATAAACATATATAGTAAGAAAACATAATATTAAACTAAAAGATAATTTAAAGATAAACTAAATGATTATCTCTGTTTCGCCAGCAGAAGAAAAAAATGCCATCTAGTCCACTACTTTGTTTTTTATATAAAACCTGACGATAATATTGTTTAGTTGCTGATAACAACAGACATAATTTAGCATAAACCCAAATATCAGTAGAAAAAGGGATTATGTAGCATAAAGTTGATGTCGAATAAATTTAACTTGTTACCAACTTAACTAATTTCACATATCTCATCTATTGATTTGTCTGTTATGCGCGTAGGAAACATAGTGAATGCACTTCTATACTTAAACAACAATTATCGAATCAAGAACAAATACTATATTGAATGTAGATACATAATTCCAGAGTATCTTCATGATGATAGGACGAAGACAATGAAAAGGCCATCGAATTAAAATTTTATAAATAAAACTGCTAAATTTTTATATAGAATGTGTAACACTGATAAAATTAATAGTGCGAAGTGTGGATGCTGACGCAGTCGAGGACAAAACTAATTTTGTTGTACACCAGAATTTAGCATGCCAATTGCATATTGGACTTGCTCCATGAATTGGTTCTAATGAATCTTAAATCCGTTAAAAAAAAAATTACACACTTGATGTCAATGGTGATTTAATTCTCTATATTGACTACTACTTCTGCAATTAGGTGGACGCTATCTGTTCCATTGTTTCTCCGTATGTTACATATGTTTTTCCTTTCAATATTATAATTTATATCTGCACGGATTTGATTTTATAGTCATAATTTGAAGTAATAAGTTTCATGTAATAATGTCGAGAATGTATAAGTCATTTAGAGACAATATATTCATTGCCTATTTTTCAAGTAGGCTTAGTTGACAGGCATGTTGATTCCCCAAACTGTAATTATTTTCTCTTCATTTTAAAATCATTTTGATTGGGAAATTTTCCGTAAATCAAAGATTTTAGTTTTAATATTAAATTAATGTTCTGGCTTTGATTTTCATGATTAAATGTTTCTTTAATTTGACGGTAATTCTTATGATGAGTAATGTAAACAAAGCCACATTTTGTTTTGGAGTAGGTTTTCGTACGTTTTAGACATGATTACATGAAAGCTTGATATTTATTATTAAATATTCCTTTTTTTGGAAAAAATAAGTAACATAAATTGAACTGTAATATTTCGTCCAGCATCAATTGGAGATTCCCTGACATGATTTTTAAAATATTATTTTAATTTGAATTTGTGTTTTGGTTGCACTATTTTTATGTAATGTGATTAAATATCGATTTAAACCATTCTTATGTTTTGCTTGCACTAAATTTAGGTGGTATCATTAAACATGTTTTATTCCAAATAAACATGGTGAAAGTAGGAGTTAATGTAGGCTGAGAGTTACAAAGACTGGTTATGGTTGATATGCTAATGGATTATAAGTAATTATTATCGGATACCATAGCAATGTTCTCATAACTAAATCACATTTTACATATCTATTAAGCATTCATAAAATAATTACCATGATACTATGACATTTGATAAATATCCTAGAGCTGGCTGGTGTTTCTGAGACATGATAGTAACTTGGTTTAAGCATTCAAATACTGAGTATCAAAGCACTCATAGTCCAGTTAAAATTGTGGAACATTGTAGATGTGAGGAGATCCAACAATATTAAAGCATTACAGTATAGACCTTAGAAGACTGTCTAGAAGTGATTTCGATGAATTATTTTTATAACAAATCAGATTTTAATTCAAAAAAAGTTAGAATCATGAAATATTATATTGAAACCTTGAAATGATCAATTTGGGACAACTATGTTTACACAGAAAGGTAACTTTTCAGCTTAAAGTCAATATAATATTCCTTTTTGCCTAAGGTAGATTACTTATTGTTCTATCAGATTTTTTATGCTAACTATTTTTCTGTTTCCTTGAAACCTTCGAGTCAATGTAAGTAAAAAAATTCAACGAACGGGTTATTTCAGATGGGATGGCTTGCTGCTAACATCTACGTGGGTCAACTTGATTTGCTGATCTACATCTACCTTTCAAATCTTCCAGCTCTGCAACAATATACACGTATCTCTATCAAGTTTGAATTTTATTTAGGCATGCTCTTACATGTCCCATTTTGTTGATCATCAAAGCGACGAACCTTCTTATTCCTACTGAATAATTCCCATCAATTTTTTTGTGATTTTGGTGTTTTATTTAATAGAATTATTGGTACCACCCTCGCAAGAGGAGCACACTAACTTAAAAAATTATCAATGAATCAATATTTGATTGCGCTCAAGCTTTCTTTTACGCACAAGTATATAAAATAACTACAAAGTTAATGAAGATTAGATACATAAATTATTAATCATAGAATAATTTAACAAATGACCAAAAACAAACGACAATTTAGGAAATGACTCAAAAGTTTGAAAATTATGCTTCAATATTAACATACCACAACCATGAGGATCTTTCACAAAATGAATAAATAAAATCACCTTAATGCCCCAACCACAGGTAGGACATAAATCCTACAAAAATTGTAAGTTTAAAGTGAAAATTTGGTTGTGGGTATAAATATTTATGCACAATATATATGGCTTAATTCTGCATTTCAAATCTAAACAATTGATCAAGATAATGTTGCATTGTGCGATTCAAAAACTTGACTAATTGCATTTATACTTATCGCTATTTCACCGTAATGTGAATCACTCGTTACACCTCACAAGTGCGAACTCATGCTTCACATACGGGCTCGAGCTATATTTTTCTAATCATCCTCCATTTTCGTTTGTAATCAAAGCTACCACTACATTAGATATCACATATTGTGAACATAATACATTTAACACGGTGCAACCAAATCTGCCAGCAACTCAATTATATTGTACAAAGATCTGCAATAAAAAAGATAACAGAAAAAATTAGCAACATCAATACATCCTCAAAGATTAATAATACACAACTTGGTTTAAGAAACAGTACGCATTGATTCGACGTCAAAAAAAAAAGCTAAGTAACAATAATGCATAGAAGTAAAAAAAATGATTTTTAAACTTAAAATCTTAGGAATCGAACATCTTAATAAAGCAAAGCATAGCTTCAAATATAATTACTATTAATAACGCATTTGTAAGCGTATGTCTATGCCATGCAAGTAAATGTCAAATCCGCATATATTAACATAAAAAAGGGACTAAGCAAGACTATTTTATAGGTGAGTGTTGAAGTTTTGGTCTTTAAGTAATAAAGGTACATGTAGTCAATCAAACTGTAAAAGAAGGTAGAGAAAGAAATTGTTGTCTAAAGCTGAAAAGGGAGTGTTAAAGCTTTGAGTGAGCAAATCTGAAGTGATTCTAGCATGAATGATATGCAAAGAAAAAAAAAACTAATCTGCTACTTCAAGAGGCATGTAGTTGCAAAAAATGCTGGAAACACATTCATTTAGTTGATAGAAACAGTTTTAAAGGGATAGATACAGAGATGGCAACATGACATTGGTGGTTCCACAGTTATAAACTAATTTTGCATATTTGCATCTTAAAAGCAAATTAAACTGGATGACAATTCAACAATGCTTATAACTTCTATAACACGCTCTAATGGAATTCAGTCTAAAAATAACTGCAAAGCAAAAGGATAGTTTTATACAGTTCCTAAGGAAAACTTATATCATGCGGCCAATCACAACTCAGGTGACAAAAATATCCAAAAATATCAAGTTATGTATGCAATCTAAACATTTCATACACAAAGCATCCATAATTAGACTTGTAACTCCTATAAAAATATAAAATTTGGAAATCTAATAGTTGCCATGTTTCATGAACTTCATCCTAAAGGCATTATTTCACATACATAAAATTTTGTTTGCTGACAAATGTATAAGTCAGTTATATTTTCCCTAATACCAAGTATAAGAAGACCATCATACAGTGCAATAAACAACATACTTTGATATAGTTAGTAATATTTTCTCTAATACTCAATAAAAACAGAATTGGAAGATGCAGATAGAAGCAATGTCCAAAGGTAAATTCGGCTTTTTGAAATCTTTATAAAATGAATTATAGGCTCGTTATATGGTATAACTGAAAATTAGAAAATTGTCTCATATATGGCATGACTGTGGAGCTCATTATACGTACATGCTCACTACAAAGGATTTATTCATGGTATGTTAAACCTACTACAGTAGGAATTCATTATAGTCTATGAGTTATGCCTAGTCTACATGCTTATAGTCATATGTGCAAGTATATGTTTAGAAGACATGTAAAGTTATCATCCAGAAAGGATATCGAGTAATGTGGTTGTCAGCTTCGCATTGCATTACTTTTGCATTAATGTTAAATAAAGATTTATTATAACATAACCTTACATATTGCACGATAAATTTTTTATTGCATGGAAAATATTAATTTACAATAAGCATGCATATTTCTTGACCACATCACTATTGATACCGGAAGAAGAGTAATTGGTTATCTATCAAGTACATAATCGATACGTATGCAAATCTCGTATTAAATCAATCACATTATCACACAATCACATTTGCTAGGAACACATATATTTTATTAAAATAACTAATCTGAACTTATAGTCACTGCACAACTGAGGCCAAGATACAGTTATTGTTAACATAGTTCTATATATAGAATTACAGAGTATTAATTACATGTAAGTTGCAAAATATTGATGGAAAGTAGCCAATTGTTATGTGCATACGTAGTTGAAACAATAAATTGGTTTTTCTACAAATCTTTGACAGCTTTGATTCCAGTGGTTGTCGATTCCAGTAGTGCCCCATTAACTATCTCCGTTCTTAATAGAATGTTGCAAATACATGAGGACGTAGGTTATTATTGTTAAAGGCCCTTGCATTGATGAATGAGATATTGTCTCACATTACCAAAAATACGTAAATTTTCATGGTTATATAGTAAAAGTCTCAAACCTATATTGGCCCTTAGGGTCGAATAATTTTGAACGAAGGGAGGAGCTATATGATTGTAAGCAAACACGGGAGCGCCGCGACCCGTCCCGTCCTGGTGCCATGAACAATTTTTTTGACTTTTTCAAATTCGAACAGAAACAAGTATTGGTTGTAACAGTCACATCTATTTGAACGAACACGGATTTTTCCAATCGAAATGGTCATTGCAAATCTGTTTGAATAGACACTGCTTTTCAAACAGAAATTATTGCTCCAAAATTGAATGGACACGTATTCTCCAACGGACATGAACGTCGCAACTCATGAACACATAATCTCTGTTTATTTGTCATAGTTGTCATAATATCTAATTTTTCGAAGAGCAAATAACCTTTGCACTGTCAGACATCGAACTGGAAAATAGAAGCTATACCTTTTGGTAATAAAAAGTATACAAGCAACTAATTGTAGATCACCGGTTCAGAGGAGAATGGTGAAGAGGATAAAACGATAGTTGAGCCAAGAATTAAGTGTCAAAAATTATATCTTATACTTGAACCATTGTGAAATATGTTCCTTGAATTTTTAATCTTTAGTCTACATGGAAAACATAGATTTCTTTTGTATAGTTATAAAACAATTAAATAACATTATAATAAAAAGATACGAACTGAAATATCAAATTTTAATTATGAACCTAATCCACTCATTTACTCAGCATTATATGAGAGAAATCATATATACTTTTGAAAGCATAATTACTAATATCGTTTATAGTGATGGAATGAAATAGCAAGTACCACACCATATAGACTGATTAGCTAAACACTGATACCCAATTAGACAATCATCACACATTGAAATTCAACCTAAGCAGCAATGAGTTAGTATATGGTCAAGGTATAATCACCTGAGCACAATCCAGAGTAAAATCAAACACAATGAAGGAATGCGGTATACATCAATTTACCAACGGTGGGCAAATGAACCATTTCTTTACAACTTTTGATGTCTAGTCAATTGATCATCTGTCAGTAGCACGAAGCAAAGATATTCAGAAAATCGGAAACATGTAAACATAAATACATAATGTTTGGCAATATGAAGACACCGTATGAACTTTACAATTTACCATGTAAGCACATATGTAGAATTGAATAGGGTTTGCATTTATTTTTTCTTATAATAGGCATGCATAGTTCAGTAAATATTTGATTTTCCATCTCTAAGTAGTTTACTCAACCGAATTTCTTATGATCAGATTTGATTCTGTTATTACTGTGTTCCTTCAAGTCATATAGTCAGTAATTAGCATCCTCCAAAGCACTTAAATGCATCTACATATTGATATCTTAAATCCCAAGGAGAGCAGAATTGAGACTGTGTAAAGTTCATTCAAAAGGCAACAATCCATAATTTAACAGTACCGATTAATGATAAATAAATCAATAACATAATCATTGATTTAATGTCTAGTATCTCAAATGAATCAAAATCATTTTTTAAAATATTATTATGGCAGAAGTTCAAATTAAGTGACACCAACATTTGTATAACTCCACTGAAACTATGTGAATGGCCATTTGTTAGTTTATTTATTTGTTGTTTTATTGATCTCCCCAAAAGTGGAAAAAGACAATTTTATTGTAGACACCAAGCAATCAAAATACATATCTCTAAGTAGTTTGCTGATAAATGTTTCATGAACTTTATAACGGTGTACTTATTTCATGTATAAACAGATGGGAAAAATGTAGACAAATGGTAAAGGAGGGGAACGGTGACGCAATGGAATTAAATTGCAAAGGAATTACATCGTTAATTAACACTCACCGTCGGAGTTGGCAAAGTCAAGAGGAGGATGAAGCGTGACCAAAAAAAATCTTTGGTTGGGAGTATAAGAACAGATCTGCGCTGTTGACGAAAGGCAGATCGCGTTGGAGAAGGAGGGAAGAAAACGAACTTCTACCATCGCCAGAGTGGACAGTGTAGTAGACAGACTGCGTCGAAGACGTTGGAATCGAGTGAAATCGGAATTCGTATAGCCTCAACCGGAATCATAAGTTGAATCTGGGAAGCCGGAGAACTGGGGAGGAAGTTATCGATGTATTGGGGTTAATGATTTTTGTCGGAACTCGGTTTTTTTCCTTTTTGGCAAGCTACAGGAATGTAAAATTGAAGCGGCATGCCACGTCGGATGTAAACATCAATTAACGTTTCCACATCAGCATATAAAGGATTCTGTTTTCTATTATAGGTAATAGATAGATAGATAGATAGATAACCAAATATAATTTGTATATGGATAATGTATACAAATAAGATGAACTGAAATCAAATTCAAATCAGAATTTCAGAATTTGAATCCCGGATATTTAGAAAATATTTTCTGAAATATTTTAAAAGTAATATAATATTACTTTGAAGTATTTCCGAATAAGAATGGTTTAAATGGATTTTAAAAGTGATTAAGCACTGAAATCACTTTAGCGGCGAGAAAATAATTCTGATAATGGATCGCGACATTATCGGTATTCATTTTCAAGTTTCTGAGTGACGGATTGCTACTGTAGTAATTTGAGAATGAAAAAATTTTGTTTGAAAAGGACAAGATGTTTTAGAATTCAAATGTTTTGAAATAAGTTGATTATAAATATATGTTTATATATATGATTTCGAACTAATTTGAAATAAAATCCAGGAATTTGAATTCCGAAATTAAAAGTTAACTTGTATAAATTAAATAGATTGAAATGGTACAAATGTATCAAATGAATTGAAATTTAAGTTAAATAAATTTGGATTAAATTAGAAATAATCCCGAATGAAATTAGATAAAGAGAAATGTTGAGATTTGTAATTTTAAAGTGAGTTTGACTTATATATAAACAAGTTGAATATATATATTAGGTATTGTTGTTTGGATTTAAATTGTAAAGGAAATTAAAACTCAAACTGAGTAAATGGACTAATTCCTGAATAGAAATCAGATTTGAATTGATAGAATGGAGGTGAACTAATCAGAAGTTGATTAGAGAGTTAAAAAATGGAAGTTGGATTGATTTGAATCCAACTGGAAATGGATATATGTATGCTGAGTAGGTATTGAAGGGAAGCAAATGGAAGAGATGGAATTATGCCCGACAAGAAGGTACATGTTTACAATATTACTTGGGTTTGATGGTTTTATGAGCCTATAAGGCAAGCCGCTTGGCTTTTTGATTTTCTTTTGATTGGAGAAGGCCTAGAAAGGCGCTTTATGGTTGTACCGATTGAGTCGTGCAAAGGAGATGCTGGCAAAAAATTTCGAAAATTTAAAGAGTTAGAAAATTTTCAAGAAATTTTTAATAATTTAAAATCGAATATTAACTATAATTGAAATAAGAAAACCAGAATTGGTTAATAAAATTTCAAGTAGAATAATGAAATTGACTAATGGATTTAAAATCAATTGGAATGGGTGTGGATCTGCAGAAGAGCATATGGATTGATGACAAGAATGTGATGATGAATTGTCCAAAAATGGTGGACAGATCATTTGGAAAGAATTATGAATGGTCGAGTATTGGTATGAGGATTCGTAGGTCGGGTAAGAACTAGGATATGAAGAAATGGAATATAAGATTTCAACTAAATAGTTTATGAGGAGTTAGAATTATAGCTTTTTTACTACTTAGCAATTTCGAGGACGAAATTATTTTAAGGGGAGAGGAATGTAACGACCCAGAGTTTAGCGGTTTATTTTAAAACATTTAAATTTATTTTAAATATTATATTGGAAATATAACCTAATTTTATAGGGAAAATATTTAAATAAACGATATTTAAACGTAAATAGTGTGTTAAATTATGAACCAGATCGCTTTCGTTAAATCAAACCAAAGTTGCGTCACATTCTTTCCGTATCAGCACAGTAAAATTTACTTATTTATTTGTTTTACAAATAGTTCGCAAACAAACCGTAGTGTGTCAGTACAACAAAACAAGAACAAAAATCTTACCAAATCATTGCTTTACTTTTTTCGAATCTAAGTGATTATCCTGCATAAAATCTTGACAATTTCCTTATTAGATTATGGGTAATCCTAAGTATGTCATTCTACTACTCTGAACTATGGCGTGAATACCTACCTTTGTCTAGTTTACTTTCCAACAATGCTTGTGTAAAACAAAAGTCAAATACATAACGGTAACAAAAGCTTTGGAAATTATTTTCCTTAATACATTCATTCTTCAGTCAAAAGTGACAGCTACTCTTTTCCCATTCAAACAGCGTGCTCTCCACCATACTACCGTGCATGCCAAGCCACCATATTACCATTCCTGCCAAGCCACCATCTCAAACCCGTGCCTTCCAAGATATTGCTCCTTTAAATACTGCGTATTTGCTTTATTGTTCTTAGATCTGAAAACCAAACTGAAATGTTTTCTCCACTAAATATTCACGAATTAAAAATTCGAATTCCATTGAAATCAATCCAATTTTTTATTCGATCCACCTCTCTTCCTATTTGCTTAACGCTGGTATGATTAAAATTGGGTGCGGTGTGGAGATTTTGGGGTTGGACTGTCGCGTTTTGGGGTTGTTCGACAAATGGCGTTTCTATGGAATTAGAAAACCATTAACAAAATATCGTAATAATATCCGCAAGCGCACGGCGTACAATTGTTAGTACGTTAGCGAATACGAGTCGATCCTCAGGGAAAGAATAATTTTAAATTCTATTCAATCAAATTAAACCAAACTGTGAAATTGTTGACTATAAATTAAAAGAAAACTAGCAATGTTAAAATGAATACAAATATGAGATTAAGAGAAAATTTAGCAGTAGATTCACTATCAACATCAATCTATTTAACATAAAAAATGACTCTAACTCTCTTTAATAACTAGCATATTAAGTGTTGTATTCATAGAAGCATGATTTATATGCTAGAAAATTCAAGCTACATAAATCGATTTTCATTACAAACTTAAAGCCCTAATTATCACATAGAAAATAATAGTTCTAATAAAAATGAAATATTATGAGTATGTTCTATATGTTAATATTCATTAACTACATAGAACATCTAGGATGCTTTCACTTTTAATGTCACTACTTTTTCTAAAATGAATTAGATTGTGATAAAGTATGATTCTATTGATGATATGAGTATAACACATTTGGGAATAAGCAACCAACATGTGCTATCAATTTTCACCATATAAAATCTTTACTTTATCTATATCCAATTTTAGATTAATCTCAAATAAGAGAGTTAGAAACATGAAATTCTTATGTTAATTATTCATGAATCATGAGAGCTTCACTACCCCTAAATTGAAGGGGTTTAGCTACTCATAATGAATTCAATGATAACATAAAGATATTTCATTATAAAAGAGAACAAATTTAAGAGCAAATACAGATAAAAATCTATTCTACTTGCAGAAGAGAAAATTACATGAAAATGAAAAACAACAAATTAATATTGCATTAAAGCGACATATTACAAAAAAAAATGGCTAAGAAGCCATGGCAGAAAAATAGAGGTTCTGTTTTCAGCCTCTCTCTAAACTAAAAATCCAAGATGATCTTTACATTATCATACATGAGTTATTTATACATGAGGGAAAACCCTAAACTAACTTTTTGCGTGCTACCCAGAATGCCCCCGCTTTAAGCTGCATTTTGTCTTTTAGTAATAGTGATTCATGAAGCCATAATTTTGTGTCTCCACTAAAGAAGGAAGGAGAGTGAATAGGGTCCTCCATTAATTCTCTATTTGAATTGATTTCCTCCCCATTGATTGATTTCCCTTTCATCATTTTTTTTGGCAAGGCATCGATTTCCTCCTTTTGAATTGATTCCCTCTCCATTGATTTCTTTCCTTTTTTTTTCTTTGTATGCATATATATCTTTATGAAGTCCTTTTCTGCATGCATCCAATTTCTATAAAAATATGAAAAATGTCCAAGTAAACATTCTCAAAATAATATAAAGATCATTTTCCCCCTATATGACGACAAATGCATGATGTTTTGAAATCGATTCAATTATTATTTAAACATGATAAAATACCCATATATGACATTTATTACTAATAAACGAGAATAAATATGTGAATATAAATGTGCATTTTTATGTGCACATCAAATGCGCCCACACTTATCTTTTTATTCATCCTCGAATAAAGTAAAGACTAAGTTAAACCCATTTTTGTAGGTAGCACGATTGCATTGAGCGTATGCAACAAGCCGTTAAACCTCTGGGTGTCCCTAGTAGGATGAGCGTTGTCTCGTGAGGGTTTTCAGCGGATACTACCCACAAAATCCAAAAGTTAAATGCAAAAAATATTTACAAAATGCAAGATTCGAAAATATTTACAATATGAATGCAAGCTTTTAAAGGAATATTTACAAATGGATAATTTACTTTTAAATGTTACACGAATGAGTTAACACAAATTTGGGTCGTCACTATGAAATTTGAGTCTGTTAATAACCAAAATTCAAACAAAAGTCATGTTATCATTACAAACTCCTCCAGCTTGGCCAGTTATTTTGGTAGAAATATAGTGCAAATATGAAATGAATTCTGTAATTGATATCAACAGTCGTAAGACGGAATCTTAACTTCCTTTTTGTTAACAAGTTAGGTCGAATAAGTGAAGAGTGTGCTTGGATTTCAAGTGCTTTAATCTCTCTTTATTACAAAATATTTACATTATTACTATTTACAATCACCTAACCAAAAAGACCAAGGTATACCACCCATGCACTGCCTCGTGGACTGACGTGAGAGTTTGGGACAGAGCTTGGCGGATTGGGCAGACCAACGCTGACTTTGTCAACAAGATATTGGTAATCCTTAGGTGTCAAACTCATAAAATGAGACCAAGATATATCGACGCTGACTTTGTCAACAAGGTGTCGGAAAGAGCTTGGCGGGTTTGCACACTAATGCCAGATGTACCATCAATGTTGGATACTCTTGGATAATTATATATATACTTTTTTTTACATAAGAGAGAGAGTTAAGCGAGAATATCTTATCACAACTTCACTTAAACGATCTAAAATGTTATCGCAAGTAGTTAAAATCAACCATTCATTTAATCGGATTACAATTCAGAAAACATTTCATACTCATCACCTACGAATTTCCCAATATACCAATTACACCAAATTTGCTCATAATTCAAACTTTCCTTTTGTTATCCTAAATTTCCAAATAATTTATTTTAGCGACCAAAAATATATGCTAATAACTCCATCATGTCTTATTTAAAAGTAAATAGAAGTGCGATTTTTTTTGGAAAAGGAAAAAAAATTCAAAAAGAGAAAGGAAAAAAAATTGCAAACTTAAACTATGCAAAACAGAATGAAAATGAGACTCCCCCCCACGCTTGATTTCGACTATGTCCCTACAGTCGATGCATGACACAATGAATGAACGGAAGAGAAATATGTACAAAAGAGGGTTAGTGCAACTTACCAAATGTGCGTGCAGAAAATATGCAGTCATCGAATAGATGAACTGGTCCACGATGGACCAATGGATCAACCTCATTAAGATTATGAGACATAGCTTAAGCACAGAAAACCAAATCATAAATGATTTTATATTACATTTCGAATTTGGAAAAACAAATTTTGTTTTTTCAAAAGTTTGAGTTGCTAATTTTATAATTTTGAGCTTACAATTGATCCGAAAATCGAATTAAATTTCTATAGCAACTAAAGAGAAGTCAATAAGCCAGGGTTCAGAAAAAGTTTCAAAAGCAAAGTTTGATTTGTTCAGATGATGTATAAATTGAGAGACGTGTGCATCGTTCTCACCCTTACACTTGTTTTTAGAAATATTGATCAGTTTCGCTTTGGTGTTTGAAATTTTGTTGACTAAAGATTCATTCGTAAACCTAAAGTTAAAACCAAACAAATGAAGTTTCAGTAAATTTTGAAATCGTGTTTTCTCAAAAACAGTGTTATTCTAAAAAGAATTCATGTACTGCAGAAATTTATCATTGAAAAACAAGTGATCATAGTGAGGTTCAGTTGAAACAATTAAGTTACGAGGAGTTTCAATAGTTTTTGAAAAATCGTCATTATGTTCAAGATCACATTCAGCAGTTTCGTTATTTTCAACCTCAAGAATTTCAAAGTTTTCATATGTTTCATTTTCAGTTTCAGACCCAACAACATTATCGTCAATCAATTCAAGAAATTTTCGCTCATAAAAATCGTTCTCACTCAAACAGTTGTTACAAACTTCATCATTTCGTTTAAGTTGACAATCTAAAGTTGTTAAATTTTCAAAATTTTGAGAATGTGAGAGAGGAAAATCAAATTGAAGATTGACATCTTTGTTTTCAAGAGAATTTAAATTCAAATCAATTATAGAGCTTTCAACAACTTCATTAAGATTTTCATCAATTTCAAAAGTTGTCAGTTGAAAATCATTAATTGTGGGCAAAGGTGGACTATCGTTCAAATCGTCACATGTTTGGATTTGATTTTGTTTCTCACTAAACATCAAGTAGTCATTAATTTCGTTCGTTTGCTCAACAAAATCAAATTTATAGTTATTTACACGAGAGTTTTCAGTTTGAAATTGTTGAGAACAAAAGTTTTTAGTAGCACCACAATTGAAATTATTCCCATTGCCAAAATCATTTGAAAATTGATTTACATTTCCATTTTGAATTTGAAATTCAATTTGGAGTTCAAAATTGAATTGACAGGTGTTATAATCAAAATCATTTGAATTTGGAGGTGAAATCAGTTTTTGACTATTTTGAAAACTTTCACTTGAATTGTTGCACATGTATGAATTACACCATTCATTTATTTCTTGATACTGTTGTATGCTCATTTCAAGTAAAGATTCAATATGTGTTTCAAGAGTTGAGAGTTGATCATCATTTTGAAAATTTGGTGGTGTACAATCAGGAGTATTTTGAAAATTTTGAAAAGTTGGTGGCGTAAAATCCAAGTTGTTTGCTAGTACGTTTCTATGGAATTAGAAAACCGTTGACAAAATATCGTAATAATAACCGCAAGCGCACGGCGTACAATTGTTAGTACGTTAGCGAATACGAGTCGATCCTCATGGAAAGAATAATTTAGTACTCTATTCAATCAAATTAAACCAAACTGTGAAATTGTTGACTATACATTAAAAGAAAACTAACAATGTTAAAATGAATACAAATATGAGACTAAGAGACAATTTAGGAGTAGATTCACTATCAACATCAATCTAATTAACATAAAAAATGACTCTAACTCTCTTTAATAACTAGCACATTAAGTGTTGTATTCATAGAAGCATGATTTATATGCTAGAAAATTCAAGCTACATAAATCATCAATTTTCATTACAAACTTAAAGCCCTAATTATCACATAGAAAATAATAGTTCTAATAAAAATGAAATATTATGAGTATGTTCTATATGTTAATATTCACTAACTACATAGAACATCAAGGACGCTTTCATTTTTAATGTCACTACTTTTTCTAAAATGGATTAGATTGTGATAAAGTATGATTCTATTAATGATATGAGTATAACACATTTGGGAATGATCAACTGCTATCAATTTTCACCATATAAAATCTTTAATTTATCTATATCCAATTTTAGATTAAGCTCAAATAATAGAGTTAGAAACATGAAATTCTTATGTTAATTATTCATGAATCATGAGAGCTTCACTACCCCTAAATTGAAGGGGTTTAGCTACTCATAATGAATTCAATGATAACATAAAGATATTTCATTATAAAAGAGAACAAATTTAAGAGCAAATAAAGATAAAAATCTATTCTACTTGCAGAAGAGAAAATAACATGGAAATGAAAAACAACAAATTATTATTGCATTAAAGCGACAGATTACAAAAAAAATGGCTAAGAAGCCATGGCAGAAAAATAGAGGTTTTGTTTTCAGCCTCTCTCTAAATTAAAAATCCAAGATGATCTTTACATTATCATACATGGGTTGTTTATACATGAGGGAAAACCCTAAACTAACTTTTTGCGTGCTACCCAGAATGCCCCCGCTTTAAGCTGCATTTTGTCCTTTAGCAATAGTGATTCCTGAAGCCATAATTTTGTGTCTCCACTAAAGAAGGAAGGAGAGTGAATAGGATCCTCCATTAATTCTCTATTTGAATTGATTTCCTCCCCTTTGATTGATTTCCCTTTCATCATTTTTTTGGCAAGGCATTGATTTCCTCCTTTTGAATTGATTCCCTCTCCATTGATTTCTTTCCTTTTTTTTCTTTGTATGCATACATATCTTTATGAAATCCTTTTCTGCATGCATCCAATTTCTGTAAAAATATGAAAAGTGTCCAAGTAAATGTTCTCAAAATAATATAAGCACAAAAAAGATCATTTCCCCCCTATATGATGATTAATGCATGATGTTTTGAAATCAATTCAATTATTATTTAAACATGATAAAATACCCATAAATGACAGTTATTAGTAATAAACGAGAATAAACATGTGAGTACAAACGTGCATTTTTACGTGCACATCAGGGGTTGGGTTTCTGAAGTCGCTGCAACAGTAAGGGAGGTATAGGTCGTCGGAATCATTTAGGGTTGCCAGAGGATGACCGACGGAGGCTGGCGATGCTGGGGGACGTGGCATGGTGGTCTCCGGCGGTTCCAGAAAGGGGTCTCGCGGTGGAGAGAAGCTGTAGTCTTGCAAGCGAGTTCGTCTGTGTTGAGGTGAGATTATGGAAGGGTGATGAACCATTTCGGTTTTAACTACGTGCATTAATGAAGGAGGAGGACAAATTGTTTGTGATGAACTAGTTACTTGTGATGTTGTTGTGCAGTTGTGGTGGAAAGTCGATATATTGGGTAGTGAGTGCGTGAGGTAAAAGTGGGTTTGGACTACTGTGTTCGTTCGTTTGTGAATTAAGGGGGAGAAGCAGAAGTCTGAAGGTGCGTGGTTTGTATAATGAACGGTGAAATGATGAAGGGCAGTTGAGAGTTTGTGGAGCGTGCGTTGGTAAGCTGATGGACTGGTGATCTGTATTGTCTCGGTCAGGGAAGGTGGTTTAAATATTATGGTGGAGGAGGAGATGGTGAATATGTTTTGGTATGGAGTTAAGTGTTAAAATGAAAAGAAGATGAGTTGTGTGATTGGTGAGTGGAAATTGTGTTGCGCGAAAACTGTGGTGGTGAAGTAAATGGAGCAATGCGTTGAACTGGACTAGTGGATATACTGGGTACGAAGAGGATGGAACAAAAGGAGAGACGCATTTTACAATGTAAAGAAAGTGGAAAAAATACAAGAGGAGCAGGATTTTACTAAAGAAAGAGGATGCAGACAAAACGCGGATTAAGTGATGAATTATACCACCAGTTGCCGCATCTTTCATAATGGTTGTGGACTTTGGAAATAGAGAGATGATGATTTCTTCAGTGAGCAATTGCATGCTATTGAAATTAAAGACCACATTCAAATACTTCAAAGTACAAGGTTAAGTGTTGCAAGCAATGAAGGCATAAAAGCGGTGCGAGGCAAACTAGTTGGGCTCGAAAACAGTGTTACAAATTGGAAATTAGAAACAGATGATGTGACCTGGTAATCGAAGTACGAAGAGGAGGAGTTACGTGATTTGCTAATCACGGGTTTGAAGTGTAATCACAATTTGATACAGTAATTAACGAAACGGGGGCATCCGTGATTAACCACTAATTTAGCGGCTTAATTTACGGTTAAGAATCAGACAAAGCTGGTCACGTTGGAATCATAGGAACAAGATACACGTTGTGGAATTGATATGGCTGGGAACAAAAGCTTCTGGAATTTCGGGTTAAAATCAAACGCCTATTTGATTTTAATGAAGAACCGTCAACTGAAAACAAGGTGAGTAATTCACTAACCCTGATTCGTTTATATTTCTATATAAACGAGTTTTAAATTTATTTATAGTAATTTTATACTATGCAATGGTTGATTGGTTGAATAGTTGATAAAATTGGTAGAAATGGTTGATATGATTACATCATTGATCTATTATTAGTTCTGATATTTCATATTGATGTGAAATAATATCATTGATGTTGATTAACATCCGTGGATGCAGGGAAACAGGTTGGAGGGATCCAACTGGATTCCTCAACATTTATATTACTATTTCATTGATTGTATTATTTGATGTGATATAAAATTGCTGATTGATTATGTTGTGTTTATGTTATACTCTCCCTAAAATTTGATATTTAAATTACATAAATATTTTAGAATATAGAAAAGGGAGTTGAGAATTTAAAAGGGAATTTATTTCCAAATTAGAAATTAAATTTCAAATGAACTGGAAATAGAAATTTGCTTAAATGGGATTAAACAAGAAGTTGATTGTAACAATGTTTACAAATTTAACAAAATCATAGGATAATTAAAAACATAAATTCAAGTTGAATTTATATGAGTAAAGTGGAAACCAGTGTCGACACAGATATTTGAAGTGAGATTTAAACGTAGTAGTTATAAAAGATATTTAAATTGGAAAAATATAAATAAGTAAAGTTAAATGGAAATTAAATGAGAAGGGAAACGAGAAATCGTTTTCAGAAGAAACAACGGGTTTTATTTCAAAGTTTGGAATATAAAATAAATTGAGGTAAAGCCAAGGGATGGGTAATTAGAATTCGACCATGTCAAAAATTGAATGGTTTATTTTCAAAAAGGATATTTAAATTATATTATTTAATTGAAACATGTTTAGAAACTAGTATTTCAAAATTTATAGCCATGAAAATACAACTCGATGTTTTGAAATAATTTAATATTAATTATGGTTTGAAATAATTTAATATTATTTATGTTGAATTATTAAATGAGAAGGGAATCAAATACAATTGAATTCATAAGTTATGCTTGTGAATATGTTTTAAAAATGGGAAAAGGAAATTGTTTAATATAAATAGGAAGGTATTAGTAGCAGTTTTATAAACAAGATATTATAAATATGATGTGGAATTATAAAATGAATCGATCTGAATCTGTAATGATATTTGCATGTAAAATCAAGTTGATTTGATAAACCAAATATAGATTCCTATTTAAGGAATGTTATTCATATATGAAAGGAAACAACGATTTGTAAAAACCCGCAACTTCCCCGTAAAGGAAAGCGTCGGATAGTTCGAGAACAAACCACAACAGAACGCATACAGAAGAACATTTCACTATATATAACAACAGTGCATCAGATTACAAGAATATACAGAGTATAAATGAATATTACACAGAAATATCAGAGATTTAAATTACATTTAAATACATAGCAGCGGAAAATAATACAATACACAACTAGAATGAGATATACGGATACAAAGCTTTCCGGATATCGTTCCAGCTGTAAACCAGGATCCTGTGAATATAAATCTGCAAAACCGAAACTACTAGCTGCCCGTGTCAAAATAAGGGCACCCAGAGTTTAGGTTAAAACAATAAACTCCAGGTCAGTCATGTGACTGGTGTGAGAACTAAAACAGTTATTAATCTTTATTTTTAAATCATTAGGTAAATCAAGGGACCACGCCGTATAACACGGAACGGGTTTCCTCCCAAGAATACCAGTGCATAAAACAACAGCGCAATGCTAAGTAAAGAAGATGAAGCTGTTATAAGACCCAGGTCCTATCACACAATGCAACGCAAGCCGGGGGATAGGGTTTTCCCTTATAACAGCCAAAGAATGCTTGATACGTTTAAAACAAATCATTTGATACTATTATAAGTGCATAGTATATAAAACACTTCAAATCATAAGTATCAATCATAGGCGGCATGAGCGCCCCATCCCACTATGTCGCCATATATAGGATATACAATCAAAACCGCAAAGTCTCGTATTTGGAAATTGGATTTCCATCTATGAACCGAGGCAAAAGATAGTCCTCACCGACTTCGTGACTCTCTAGCCCGAGCCACAGGGTCAGAGCGCATCGACCCTTGGAGCGACAGGGCCGGTCCACCGATGTGGATTAAACTTAAACCCTGAACACTACGTTTCCCCACCCTATGGGGTGTAAGTCTGGTCCGTCAGCCGACCAGAAGCATCGGCCGAAACCGATATAACCGAGGCGCCTCGCAACAGCAACAACCACATAAGTCAAACTCGTCAGGGCGTGTAAAACCACTGACGCCACTTCTAACTAGAAAGAAACGCATGCCCTCCCTGAGGTCCGTCTCCCGTTTTTGATTCATACCGGGTGTGAAACTCGCGAATCAAACGTTACACGAAGCTACGCCACAAAGGCCGTGCTTCGATCATCAACCACAAGACTTTGCTTTTCAACAGAAGCCTTGATCATTTGCATCTTAGCATGCCACACAGGCAAACCATCCTATGCAACCGATATCAGTCACACAGAATGAAATCCGATGTCAGACACACAGTCCATTTACAAGTCCGTTCTGGGTCTGAACGAAACCGGAGGCACCTAGTACCCCGCATATCCATCGATCTCCAAGTACGTCTGGACGATCACTAACTGTTTCCATCTTCTTGGGTGTACAGCCCAATCAAGATCATCAGTTATCACCCAAACGACGTGAAGACCTCCGGTCTTCGACCATCGTCTTCATCTTCGACTTATCGTCGTATCAGTTATTCAGAATGGGATAAACCCGGTCTTTCCGAATAACTCGCGTATATTTAAATAAGTGTTACACAAACACAACATACGCCTCATTCCAATTCATTAGTCACTAACCGTAAATTAATCAAGAGAATAATTCCCCAAATATTAACCCCGAAGGCCGAAACCAACATCAGATCAATATCTAGAAAACCATTCTGTTTGGCTAACCGACAGTTAGTTTCTAAATTTCACGTTCAAATCTAATTAAAGATTTAACTATCGCCTGGAGCAAAACTGGTGATACTCCATTCTCGATCTTTTCAATCTAATTAAAGATTCATTAAAACTCCACTTAGTTTTAATCGTTAACTGGGTTAAAGAATCAGTGTCATCTAAAAACACGGTTCGCGATAAACCCAAAGTCACATTCCATTAATTATCGGGTTAAAGAACGAGTGTTATTTAGAAACACTGTTCACGATAAACCCAAAAATCAATATCAATTCAATTCCAATTAAATATTATTTAATTGGTACACTTCATTAAATCTAAATAAAAAGATTTAATCTTTTCTCAACTGGGTTCAAGAACAGTGTTAGTGAAGACACCATTCACGACAAACCCAAATCTCATTCGATAATTATCGGGCTAAAGAACAAGTGTTATTTAAAACACTGTTCACGATAAACCCAAAAATCAATATCAATTCAATTCCAATTAAATATCATTTAATTGGTACACTTCATTAAATCTAAATAAAAAGATTTAATCTTTTCTCAACTGGGTTCAAGAACAGTGTTAGTGAAGACACCATTCACGACAAACCCAAATCACATTTGATATTCAATACAAGGCTCTGAATAGAAAATATCCCGGCTTATATTCAATATCAAATCCTACGATTAACAAATGTCGTATTGGAAATAACGATATAAATATATATCTTTCAAATTTCCATAACAACACCTGTATAATCACGAATTCCAACATCGAAATATTCCGAAGACAATTTCGATTCAAATCCACTCCAATGCAATCATTGGAAATTTTGGTTATTTTTAAAACCCTTTTCAAATTCAATTTATTTATTCAAAAATAAATAGGATTATAATTCTAGTTCAAAACTAGTTCATTTCGATAAAAATCTATTTTTATCTTTTCAAATATGGAGTTTTTCATCCTAATTCTTTCTAAATCATTTCTTATGATTTTACATAAATTATTACTATTTTTAATAATTTTATCAAGGCCCGTACAGCCGATTTCCATCAATGGCCATCGAACTGCACTTACAGCGACCTTTTTCGAATTTGATTTGGACGTATCTCCAAATCCAACCGTTAGATTTCAAATTTCTAATATTCGTTAGAAAGCTCTTTTCGATACGAACCCAACGGTTCCGGTTTTAGGAGAATCCGACGGTCGGATCTCCCGTAATGTCCGTTTGAAATAAATGGTCGAAATTCGCGAACTGCCGCGGCGCGGCGCGTTCTATTCAGGCCCTTATATTATATATATAATATATATAATATATATTTCGTCGATTTTTATTTAAAACGAATTATATAAATAGTTTTGAATTCGTTTCAAAAATCCATTTCAACTTCCATTTCAATTCAAAGCAAAATTGAATTCTTCTTTATAGATTCGTTTCAAAACTCACTTCTATTCAATTCAAATTTCAATTCAATTTGAATTCATTTCAATTCACTTTCAATTCGATTCCAATTCGTTTTCAATTCAATTCATTTCGAAATCGTTTTCAATTCAATTCATTTCGAAATCGTTTTCAATTCAATTCATTTCGAAACCGTTTTCAATTCAATTCATTTCGAAATCGTTTTCAATTCAATTCATTTCGAAATCGTTTTCAATTCAATTCATTTCGAAATCGTTTTCAATTCAATTCATTTCGAAATCGTTTTCAATTCAATTCATTTCGAAATCGTTTTCAATTCAATTCATTTCGAAATCGTTTTCAATTCAATTCATTTCGAAATCGTTTTCAATTCAATTCATTTCGAAATCGTTTTCAATTCAATTCATTTCGAAATCGTTTTCAATTCAATTCATTTCGAAATCGTTTTCAATTCAATTCATTTCGAAATCGTTTTCAATTCAATTCATTTCGAAATCGTTTTCAATTCAATTCATTTCGAAATCGTTTTCAATTCAATTCATTTCGAAATCGTTTTCAATTCAATTCATTTCGAAATCGTTTTCAATTCAATTCATTTCGAAATCGTTTTCAATTCAATTCATTTCGAAATCGTTTTCAATTCAATTCATTTCGAAATCGTTTTCAATTCAATTCATTTCGAAATCGTTTTCAATTCAATTCATTTCGAAATCGTTTTCAATTCAATTCATTTCGAAATCGTTTTCAATTCAATTCATTTCGAAATCGTTTTCAATTCAATTCATTTCGAAATCGTTTTCAATTCAATTCATTTCGAAATCGTTTTCAATTCAATTCATTTCGAAATCGTTTTCAATTCAATTCATTTCGAAATCGTTTTCAATTCAATTCATTTCGAAATCGTTTTCTAAAATCGATATAAATATCGTTCACGTCAAAATGGCGTCAATCTAATCAACACGGCTTCATATATTCCTTTATTTTCAAATATTCTATTTCGAATATTTCTTTTTCAAATATTTCTTTTTCAAAGCTGGAATGAGGCCCAATCAATTACCATATAAAATTAATTATATGGATTTTCATACAACACATGTATATAACAGCATTGAAAATAATCAACCATCAACCAAAGTGCACTACACTGTATAAGCATCAAATATAGATATTCAACGCTTATAACAGCCTGTCAATCAATCGATCGACATATTTAATCAATCAGGATGAGTGAACTTCAAATTTCATCCTAACACCCGTGTGGGGTTTCAAACAATCAAACACATATTTTATTTGTGCAGTTAGGCGATGTGTAAAATTTATCGACCCAATCAACGTCATTCAAATAGGTGTACATAAACAAACCGTCTGGTTTGTAAATGAATATTTATTTATTCACATTCACGTTAAAAATTATATTTTTAACGATAAAACATTTTATTCCAACATATGAATTTCAATTTAGTTCATTCTTTAAATAAAATGATATTTTTATTTTTCTAACTTATTTTAGAAAATTTCGGCGGCATAACGGCACGATACTAGAAACGGGACAAGGCCTAGCCTTATCCCCGGTCTAGTGAAGGCCCACGCCATTCACACATCAATCAAATTCACTTTCGTTATGCAAACCACAAAATTTGGAGTAAGGGTCTAACCTAGCCTTACTCCTTCGCCTTATAACGGCGCACGTCTAATCCTAACCAATTTATCGATTCGATTTTTTTTTTTCCACACCACAAACCACATTCAAACCAATATCACAATCAATCACCAAACAGTCAAACAAACAAGTCCATGGTCTGTGGACGGGTGTCGGGTGCTACTAAGCACCGTCTGCATCCTAGTATATATATAACTAGAAAAATAAATTGAAAGGTGAGAAATTCTCACATATAGCTATCCTAGCTCCACGGCACTTCATTTGCAGAAGTCTTCGTCGTTTCGCCCTTTTTGTTGCTTTCGTTGTCCGCTTTCACTACATATGTAAAAATCGAATTTTACTTCGTTATTCAATATATAAAAATCGAATTTTTATTTCGATGTTCAATATATAAAAATTCTATTATTCTATCGAAGTTCAATATATAAAAATTCTATTTTTCTATCGAAGTTCAATATATAAAATTCTATATTTTTATGTCGAAGTTCAATATATAAAAACCATATTTTTATGTCGAAGTTCAATATATAAAAATTGAATTTTTATTTCAAAGTTCA
The DNA here is from genome assembly GCA_030737875.1 of Allium sativum. NCBI lineage: Eukaryota > Viridiplantae > Streptophyta > Magnoliopsida > Asparagales > Amaryllidaceae > Allium > Allium sativum. The sequence goes on along the minus strand of CM060909.1, from coordinate 666,954,470 downwards.
GTATATAAAAATCGAATTTTTATTTCACTTTAAACAAAATCAGTTTTTAAACATTAATTAAAATCAGTTTTTAAACAAAATGAAATTCAGATTTTAAACAAAATAAAATTCAGATTTCAACCTAAATAAAATTCAGATTTCAACCTAAACAAAATAAAATCAATTTTACTGTAATATAAAATAAGAATATAAAAAATCAGTTTTCTTTATTTTTCAAAATTCAGTTTTTACAACTTTAAAAATCAGGTTTCAAAATTCTTTTAAAAGGAATCAGTTTTATTTATTCCTTTTCAAATCAGTTTTTAACTTTGATAAAAAAAATCAGTTTTTAACTTTGATAAAAAAAATCAGTTTTTAACTTTGATAAAAAAAATCAGTTTTTAACTTTGATAAAAAAAATCAGTTTTTAACTTTGATAAAAAAAATCAGTTTTTAACTTTGATAAAAAAAATCAGTTTTTAACTTTGATAAAAAAAATCAGTTTTTAACTTTTGAAGTCAATTTTTATCACCTAACAAAATCAGTGTTTATTAACTAAAGAAATCAGTTTTTAAAGCTAATAAAAATCAGTGTTTATTAACTAAAGAAATCAGTTTTTAAAGCTAATAAAAATCAGTACAAGAACTCACCGGGTTATCGAAGAAAAAGAGGGGGTTTCATCATCGTCCCTGGGGACTGGAGGGGGTGGCGCGTCTTCTGGCGGCTGCGTGAGGGTTTTGAGGGGGTTCGGGTATGTGGAGGTGGGTGGTCTGAGGGGAGTACGGGGGGGGGGGAAGAAAGGAGAGAGGAGAGAGAGCGTCGGAGATGGGGTCGAAGATGGAGGCGCGATAGGGAGAGGCGGCGGCCAGGCCTGGCGGCGATGGCGCCTCCGTCGCCATTTCGATTTCGTTCGGTTTTTTTTTTTTTTTTTCTCTTTTCTGTTTGAAATGATTTTAGTCGGGGGGGGGGGCCTGGTAGTTAAGGGGAGAAGATATTTTTTTTTTTTTTTTTTTTTTTTTTATTATTTAATTATTAAAAGGTTGACTTTTTCATACGACCTCTAAACGAGGTCCACCGCCTGTCGTCCATAGCGTTTAACCCCCATTCCGAACACAATGGGATATGTATCGCTGGCTGATTCGATCGTTTGAATCAGTTTCCGTTGAATTTACATTTAAATCACTATATTGAATTTTAAACGTATATTTCAAATTACAGGGGTCACATACTAACTAGAAAAATTCCAGAAAAATATTTTCTAGCTTCGTATTGACGATACGGTCCTAACAAAACTAGTTTCATCGAATTCTGAGACCGTTTGAAATATGGCCATTTTCCAGTCGATTAAAATCAACTAAAACTGGTCAAACGCGTTTTCCTTTGCCACGCTCACATATTGATTCGAAAAATTATGAAATTTGAAACCTAGCAATAACTTAACATCACGGACCCAACAAAACTGGTTTCGTCGAAATCCGAGGTCGTTTGCAAAATTGCTATTTTTAAGGGCCTTATATTATATTAAAATATATATAAATTCCACAGCGACTATTTCTAAATTTCAACTGGACATATCTCATCATTTATAAAGTGAAATCTCAGTTTCTCAACTTCGTTGGAAAGATATTCACTATTAGATTCCATTATTTTTGGTTTCACTGAAATCCGGATTGTTTTGCACCCGGTACATTCAATTGAAGTTTGAAATCGAATTATCGAACTACCGCGCCATTTTCAATTCTATTTATAATTATATATAATTATTATATATTCTAACGACGACGTATATAATATATACGTTCGAATTCTATTCAAAATAAATTTCTCGTCGATTATATTTAAAATAATCTATTTTAAATATTCAAAATCCGCTATAATTGCCAAAATAAAATTTTCAAACTGGCTCGCATTTTACGGGTTGTTACAATCTCCCCCACTTAAAACTTTTCGTCCCCGAAAAGGAACAAAGTCGAAAGTGGTTTGATAAATCAACTCTACGATCGATCAGGCTTCCATTCTCCAACTCTTTAGTTTCTGAGAATTTTCAAAACTTCAAAAATTTGGCTAACACCCTAAATTTTTGAAAAATTTCGCCATAACCTCCCCTGCAATGGGAGCATCGGGGAATTTCAAATAGCTTCCCCGGTCCTTCAGATCTCAAAAAGAAAAAGAAAAAGCCAAGCGGCTAGCCAATAGGCTCACAAAATCATCATCACCCAAACAAAACAGGAAATTATGTAGTAAACATGTACCTATTTGTCGGGCAAACAAATTTTATTCTCTGGCTCTAGCCTCCTTGCTATGACCTGTTCAATGTAAGTATATGTATATGCAAGCAAATGCAACCAATTTTCAATACGATTCAATTATTTGTTTACTTAGGCATAAATGGTTAAAATTAGCAAACAATTAAACAAGCAACTCAAACATCAATCAATTAGTGGATTAGAATTTCAAATTCATAATTTTGATACATATACAAAAATCGGATTTTTGATGCCAAATCACAACAAATAAATCTAGCTATATAAGTTTTGGTTCTCACACCAGTCTAATGGAAATATATAGAAAATCACATCTTCGAAACTCGAATACCAATTCTGATGATGTCTAGACTATCATCAGAATCGTCTCCGGGCGACTAGAGTGTGGCTCTATATCTATCCAGTATATTAAAACTTCAAATACACGTGGATCAGACGCATACGCAAAGTCTATATATACTGGACTGTCCAAATTCAATATAAATAGATAATCAGATACGAATAATTGATTTAAATTTTCAAAACAAAAATTGTTTTCATTTGAAAAATATACTCTTCACACTCGTTCTAGGATACTACTGATCCTATCTCTAACGAGTCATTCCCATTGGATATTTCTAATCCAATATCTGATGAATTCTTTCGTATGGTTCTAATGTGTCTTGTTCTCTGCTTTGTAAACCAAAGCTCTGATACCAAATGTAAAAACCCGCAACTTCCCCGTAAAGGAAAGCGTCGGATAGTTCGAGAACAAACCACAACAGAACGCATACAGAAGAACATTTCACTATATATAACAACAGTGCATCAGATTACAAGAATATACAGAGTATAAATGAATATTACACAGAAATATCAGAGATTTAAATTACATTTAAATACATAGCAGCGGAAAATAATACAATACACAACTAGAATGAGATATACGGATACAAAGCTTTCCGGATATCGTTCCAGCTGTAAACCAGGATCCTGTGAATATAAATCTGCAAAACCGAAACTACTAGCTGCCCGTGTCAAAATAAGGGCACCCAGAGTTTAGGTTAAAACAATAAACTCCAGGTCAGTCATGTGACTGGTGTGAGAACTAAAACAGTTATTAATCTTTATTTTTAAATCATTAGGTAAATCAAGGGACCACGCCGTATAACACGGAACGGGTTTCCTCCCAAGAATACCAGTGCATAAAACAACAGCGCAATGCTAAGTAAAGAAGATGAAGCTGTTATAAGACCCAGGTCCTATCACACAATGCAACGCAAGCCGGGGGATAGGGTTTTCCCTTATAACAGCCAAAGAATGCTTGATACGTTTAAAACAAATCATTTGATACTATTATAAGTGCATAGTATATAAAACACTTCAAATCATAAGTATCAATCATAGGCGGCATGAGCGCCCCATCCCACTATGTCGCCATATATAGGATATACAATCAAAACCGCAAAGTCTCGTATTTGGAAATTGGATTTCCATCTATGAACCGAGGCAAAAGATAGTCCTCACCGACTTCGTGACTCTCTAGCCCGAGCCACAGGGTCAGAGCGCATCGACCCTTGGAGCGACAGGGCCGGTCCACCGATGTGGATTAAACTTAAACCCTGAACACTACGTTTCCCCACCCTATGGGGTGTAAGTCTGGTCCGTCAGCCGACCAGAAGCATCGGCCGAAACCGATATAACCGAGGCGCCTCGCAACAGCAACAACCACATAAGTCAAACTCGTCAGGGCGTGTAAAACCACTGACGCCACTTCTAACTAGAAAGAAACGCATGCCCTCCCTGAGGTCCGTCTCCCGTTTTTGATTCATACCGGGTGTGAAACTCGCGAATCAAACGTTACACGAAGCTACGCCACAAAGGCCGTGCTTCGATCATCAACCACAAGACTTTGCTTTTCAACAGAAGCCTTGATCATTTGCATCTTAGCATGCCACACAGGCAAACCATCCTATGCAACCGATATCAGTCACACAGAATGAAATCCGATGTCAGACACACAGTCCATTTACAAGTCCGTTCTGGGTCTGAACGAAACCGGAGGCACCTAGTACCCCGCATATCCATCGATCTCCAAGTACGTCTGGACGATCACTAACTGTTTCCATCTTCTTGGGTGTACAGCCCAATCAAGATCATCAGTTATCACCCAAACGACGTGAAGACCTCCGGTCTTCGACCATCGTCTTCATCTTCGACTTATCGTCGTATCAGTTATTCAGAATGGGATAAACCCGGTCTTTCCGAATAACTCGCGTATATTTAAATAAGTGTTACACAAACACAACATACGCCTCATTCCAATTCATTAGTCACTAACCGTAAATTAATCAAGAGAATAATTCCCCAAATATTAACCCCGAAGGCCGAAACCAACATCAGATCAATATCTAGAAAACCATTCTGTTTGGCTAACCGACAGTTAGTTTCTAAATTTCACGTTCAAATCTAATTAAAGATTTAACTATCGCCTGGAGCAAAACTGGTGATACTCCATTCTCGATCTTTTCAATCTAATTAAAGATTCATTAAAACTCCACTTAGTTTTAATCGTTAACTGGGTTAAAGAATCAGTGTCATCTAAAAACACGGTTCGCGATAAACCCAAAGTCACATTCCATTAATTATCGGGTTAAAGAACGAGTGTTATTTAGAAACACTGTTCACGATAAACCCAAAAATCAATATCAATTCAATTCCAATTAAATATTATTTAATTGGTACACTTCATTAAATCTAAATAAAAAGATTTAATCTTTTCTCAACTGGGTTCAAGAACAGTGTTAGTGAAGACACCATTCACGACAAACCCAAATCTCATTCGATAATTATCGGGCTAAAGAACAAGTGTTATTTAAAACACTGTTCACGATAAACCCAAAAATCAATATCAATTCAATTCCAATTAAATATCATTTAATTGGTACACTTCATTAAATCTAAATAAAAAGATTTAATCTTTTCTCAACTGGGTTCAAGAACAGTGTTAGTGAAGACACCATTCACGACAAACCCAAATCACATTTGATATTCAATACAAGGCTCTGAATAGAAAATATCCCGGCTTATATTCAATATCAAATCCTACGATTAACAAATGTCGTATTGGAAATAACGATATAAATATATATCTTTCAAATTTCCATAACAACACCTGTATAATCACGAATTCCAACATCGAAATATTCCGAAGACAATTTCGATTCAAATCCACTCCAATGCAATCATTGGAAATTTTGGTTATTTTTAAAACCCTTTTCAAATTCAATTTATTTATTCAAAAATAAATAGGATTATAATTCTAGTTCAAAACTAGTTCATTTCGATAAAAATCTATTTTTATCTTTTCAAATATGGAGTTTTTCATCCTAATTCTTTCTAAATCATTTCTTATGATTTTACATAAATTATTACTATTTTTAATAATTTTATCAAGGCCCGTACAGCCGATTTCCATCAATGGCCATCGAACTGCACTTACAGCGACCTTTTTCGAATTTGATTTGGACGTATCTCCAAATCCAACCGTTAGATTTCAAATTTCTAATATTCGTTAGAAAGCTCTTTTCGATACGAACCCAACGGTTCCGGTTTTAGGAGAATCCGACGGTCGGATCTCCCGTAATGTCCGTTTGAAATAAATGGTCGAAATTCGCGAACTGCCGCGGCGCGGCGCGTTCTATTCAGGCCCTTATATTATATATATAATATATATAATATATATTTCGTCGATTTTTATTTAAAACGAATTATATAAATAGTTTTGAATTCGTTTCAAAAATCCATTTCAACTTCCATTTCAATTCAAAGCAAAATTGAATTCTTCTTTATAGATTCGTTTCAAAACTCACTTCTATTCAATTCAAATTTCAATTCAATTTGAATTCATTTCAATTCACTTTCAATTCGATTCCAATTCGTTTTCAATTCAATTCATTTCGAAATCGTTTTCAATTCAATTCATTTCGAAATCGTTTTCAATTCAATTCATTTCGAAACCGTTTTCAATTCAATTCATTTCGAAATCGTTTTCAATTCAATTCATTTCGAAATCGTTTTCAATTCAATTCATTTCGAAATCGTTTTCAATTCAATTCATTTCGAAATCGTTTTCAATTCAATTCATTTCGAAATCGTTTTCAATTCAATTCATTTCGAAATCGTTTTCAATTCAATTCATTTCGAAATCGTTTTCAATTCAATTCATTTCGAAATCGTTTTCAATTCAATTCATTTCGAAATCGTTTTCAATTCAATTCATTTCGAAATCGTTTTCAATTCAATTCATTTCGAAATCGTTTTCAATTCAATTCATTTCGAAATCGTTTTCAATTCAATTCATTTCGAAATCGTTTTCAATTCAATTCATTTCGAAATCGTTTTCAATTCAATTCATTTCGAAATCGTTTTCAATTCAATTCATTTCGAAATCGTTTTCAATTCAATTCATTTCGAAATCGTTTTCAATTCAATTCATTTCGAAATCGTTTTCAATTCAATTCATTTCGAAATCGTTTTCAATTCAATTCATTTCGAAATCGTTTTCAATTCAATTCATTTCGAAATCGTTTTCAATTCAATTCATTTCGAAATCGTTTTCAATTCAATTCATTTCGAAATCGTTTTCAATTCAATTCATTTCGAAATCGTTTTCAATTCAATTCATTTCGAAATCGTTTTCAATTCAATTCATTTCGAAATCGTTTTCAATTCAATTCATTTCGAAATCGTTTTCTAAAATCGATATAAATATCGTTCACGTCAAAATGGCGTCAATCTAATCAACACGGCTTCATATATTCCTTTATTTTCAAATATTCTATTTCGAATATTTCTTTTTCAAATATTTCTTTTTCAAAGCTGGAATGAGGCCCAATCAATTACCATATAAAATTAATTATATGGATTTTCATACAACACATGTATATAACAGCATTGAAAATAATCAACCATCAACCAAAGTGCACTACACTGTATAAGCATCAAATATAGATATTCAACGCTTATAACAGCCTGTCAATCAATCGATCGACATATTTAATCAATCAGGATGAGTGAACTTCAAATTTCATCCTAACACCCGTGTGGGGTTTCAAACAATCAAACACATATTTTATTTGTGCAGTTAGGCGATGTGTAAAATTTATCGACCCAATCAACGTCATTCAAATAGGTGTACATAAACAAACCGTCTGGTTTGTAAATGAATATTTATTTATTCACATTCACGTTAAAAATTATATTTTTAACGATAAAACATTTTATTCCAACATATGAATTTCAATTTAGTTCATTCTTTAAATAAAATGATATTTTTATTTTTCTAACTTATTTTAGAAAATTTCGGCGGCATAACGGCACGATACTAGAAACGGGACAAGGCCTAGCCTTATCCCCGGTCTAGTGAAGGCCCACGCCATTCACACATCAATCAAATTCACTTTCGTTATGCAAACCACAAAATTTGGAGTAAGGGTCTAACCTAGCCTTACTCCTTCGCCTTATAACGGCGCACGTCTAATCCTAACCAATTTATCGATTCGATTTTTTTTTTTCCACACCACAAACCACATTCAAACCAATATCACAATCAATCACCAAACAGTCAAACAAACAAGTCCATGGTCTGTGGACGGGTGTCGGGTGCTACTAAGCACCGTCTGCATCCTAGTATATATATAACTAGAAAAATAAATTGAAAGGTGAGAAATTCTCACATATAGCTATCCTAGCTCCACGGCACTTCATTTGCAGAAGTCTTCGTCGTTTCGCCCTTTTTGTTGCTTTCGTTGTCCGCTTTCACTACATATGTAAAAATCGAATTTTACTTCGTTATTCAATATATAAAAATCGAATTTTTATTTCGATGTTCAATATATAAAAATTCTATTATTCTATCGAAGTTCAATATATAAAAATTCTATTTTTCTATCGAAGTTCAATATATAAAATTCTATATTTTTATGTCGAAGTTCAATATATAAAAACCATATTTTTATGTCGAAGTTCAATATATAAAAATTGAATTTTTATTTCAAAGTTCAGTATATAAAAATCGAATTTTTATTTCACTTTAAACAAAATCAGTTTTTAAACATTAATTAAAATCAGTTTTTAAACAAAATGAAATTCAGATTTTAAACAAAATAAAATTCAGATTTCAACCTAAATAAAATTCAGATTTCAACCTAAACAAAATAAAATCAATTTTACTGTAATATAAAATAAGAATATAAAAAATCAGTTTTCTTTATTTTTCAAAATTCAGTTTTTACAACTTTAAAAATCAGGTTTCAAAATTCTTTTAAAAGGAATCAGTTTTATTTATTCCTTTTCAAATCAGTTTTTAACTTTGATAAAAAAAATCAGTTTTTAACTTTGATAAAAAAAATCAGTTTTTAACTTTGATAAAAAAAATCAGTTTTTAACTTTGATAAAAAAAATCAGTTTTTAACTTTGATAAAAAAAATCAGTTTTTAACTTTGATAAAAAAAATCAGTTTTTAACTTTGATAAAAAAAATCAGTTTTTAACTTTTGAAGTCAATTTTTATCACCTAACAAAATCAGTGTTTATTAACTAAAGAAATCAGTTTTTAAAGCTAATAAAAATCAGTGTTTATTAACTAAAGAAATCAGTTTTTAAAGCTAATAAAAATCAGTACAAGAACTCACCGGGTTATCGAAGAAAAAGAGGGGGTTTCATCATCGTCCCTGGGGACTGGAGGGGGTGGCGCGTCTTCTGGCGGCTGCGTGAGGGTTTTGAGGGGGTTCGGGTATGTGGAGGTGGGTGGTCTGAGGGGAGTACGGGGGGGGGGGAAGAAAGGAGAGAGGAGAGAGAGCGTCGGAGATGGGGTCGAAGATGGAGGCGCGATAGGGAGAGGCGGCGGCCAGGCCTGGCGGCGATGGCGCCTCCGTCGCCATTTCGATTTCGTTCGGTTTTTTTTTTTTTTTTTCTCTTTTCTGTTTGAAATGATTTTAGTCGGGGGGGGGGGCCTGGTAGTTAAGGGGAGAAGATATTTTTTTTTTTTTTTTTTTTTTTTTTATTATTTAATTATTAAAAGGTTGACTTTTTCATACGACCTCTAAACGAGGTCCACCGCCTGTCGTCCATAGCGTTTAACCCCCATTCCGAACACAATGGGATATGTATCGCTGGCTGATTCGATCGTTTGAATCAGTTTCCGTTGAATTTACATTTAAATCACTATATTGAATTTTAAACGTATATTTCAAATTACAGGGGTCACATACTAACTAGAAAAATTCCAGAAAAATATTTTCTAGCTTCGTATTGACGATACGGTCCTAACAAAACTAGTTTCATCGAATTCTGAGACCGTTTGAAATATGGCCATTTTCCAGTCGATTAAAATCAACTAAAACTGGTCAAACGCGTTTTCCTTTGCCACGCTCACATATTGATTCGAAAAATTATGAAATTTGAAACCTAGCAATAACTTAACATCACGGACCCAACAAAACTGGTTTCGTCGAAATCCGAGGTCGTTTGCAAAATTGCTATTTTTAAGGGCCTTATATTATATTAAAATATATATAAATTCCACAGCGACTATTTCTAAATTTCAACTGGACATATCTCATCATTTATAAAGTGAAATCTCAGTTTCTCAACTTCGTTGGAAAGATATTCACTATTAGATTCCATTATTTTTGGTTTCACTGAAATCCGGATTGTTTTGCACCCGGTACATTCAATTGAAGTTTGAAATCGAATTATCGAACTACCGCGCCATTTTCAATTCTATTTATAATTATATATAATTATTATATATTCTAACGACGACGTATATAATATATACGTTCGAATTCTATTCAAAATAAATTTCTCGTCGATTATATTTAAAATAATCTATTTTAAATATTCAAAATCCGCTATAATTGCCAAAATAAAATTTTCAAACTGGCTCGCATTTTACGGGTTGTTACACGATTTTAATGGGTTTGCAAATGGAAATGATTATTAGTGAAACTTGAGTTAATCTGAAAGGATATATTTATTTCGAAGTTGGGAATATTGATCGAATAAACATTATTCAAGAGAAAGTTATTTATTGAAATTCGATTATATCGAATTTTGATAAGTAGTTATTTTTACCTCCTGTTTTGAATCAAATCTATCTATTTATTTATTTATTTACTTATTAATTGAATTAATAAGTACAAGTTATATTTTTATATACCAATTATTTGGGAACAACGATTATAATGCTACCGTTATAAATCTAAACAACGATTTTAGCGCTTTCGTTATAATAAATGTTTTGTAAATTCTAAACAGCGAATTTAGCGCTGTCCTGATAATAAATGTTTTGTAAATCTAAGTAACGATTGTGATGCTATTTGTAACACCCTGTATTTTCTATGATCGTGTAAGTAACAAATCAGAGAATAATTAATTTTTAAAATAAGAATCAAGGGAAACGTGTGGCACCGTTGCGTTCGTCTTGAAATTCTGCTTGGAAACGAGTCCGAGTTTTCGAGAAACGGAGTCGGTATGAGGGAGATATGACCCTCCGAAGTTTCAGGAATTTGAATAAAATAAAACAGCTCGAAAATAAAGCCAGAAATTCGAAATTCAAACCCAGAGAAGGCTGGCGGGAAAATTCCCGCCCATACACCCAGGTCGACTGGGGAGTCGACCCACCCTCCCCCCAACCAGGTCGACTGGGGAGTCGACTGGGGTGTCGACCTCCCAATGACCAGGTCGACTGGGGAATCGACCTGGGGGTCGACCTGCTCCTGAAACCCAGTTTTTGAACCTGATTCATTCTGATGTATCCGGTCTCGTTTTCTGTCTAGATTCGTCCGCCTAATCCTATATAAACAGCCCCATAGCCTCATTTTCTCTACACAATTTCATTCTGTCTATACTGTCTCTGTTCTAATTAAAAATAAAAATGGCGTCGCTACTCTGCTGGAATCAAAACTAGAGCTAGTACACCTTCTTCCAATTCTGACTAGAATTAAAAGAGAATAGCTACAACTATCGTTCTTTTAGAATCCAGAACAACAATTTGAGAAGAGTAATTCAGCCTTTCTGCATCAACAACAGTTTATTATCCTTTCTTAAAACCACGGAAGGCAAGTACAGTTATTTTCCGATATAAACATTAATTATGATTGTGACATGAATTGTAAATCTGAATCTGAGGTTATGTCTGTTCTGTTCTGTTTAGATCTATCTTATTCTGTATCTCTTTCTTCTTTTTGTTCTATAGCCAGGCTACTACGAGCCTGCGCCGAATCTCATAAGAGATTAACGCACGAACGCTAAATTTTGGGACAAATAATGAATAATGCATAATTGGACATGAAACTATTGCCTATGACTATGATTCAAAACTATGAGACTATAGCCTATGGCTATGATTCATGCCTATGAGACTATTGCCTATGACTATGATTCACGCCTATGAGACTATTGCCTATGACATTGAATAAGGAACTATTGCGATTAGTCGCCCATGACTATTGTGGTTAGTTGCCTATAACTATTGTAGTTAGCTTCTTATGCCTATTCCCTTAATGATGTTGGATCTCATATTTAGTATGTAACTTTGCCAGTTTATTCCCATTCACTGTTATGTACATCGAGCCTAGTAGGGCCATTATCAGTGTATTTGGTTCATTATTGCATGCCTATTCTTACTTGTGCTTACCCCCTATTCCTTTTGCTAGGGCCATTTCATGAGTACTTAGAGAACTTGTGGAAACATGTTATTGGGCGTAGCTTAATTAAGTTAATTTGGCCTAATAAATATGTTGGCATAATCTGAATTGGCCATAATTGTGAATGATTAACATGTATATTAGTCTTGGACATAAATGGTAAACTAGAATATTAAATCTAGTTTTGACATGAACTGTAAATGGGAATATTAAGGCTAAGATTTGGGGCATATATTGTATTATGAATTATGACCTTGATTTGGGCATGTAAGTTTAGGCTAAATTTATGATTAGGCAAGATATGTAAATAGAGTTTTAGATGTATATAATCTACTAAATGTGTTATCTGCTAAATCCAGTAAATTGCCTAATCCGTTATCTGCTAAATCTGTTATCTGCTAAATCCGTTAAATTGCCTAATCCGTTATCTGCTAAATCTGTTGAATTGCCTAAACTGCTGAATCTGTTTTCTGCTAAATCTGTTGAATTGCCTAAACTGCTGAATCTGTTATCTGCTAAATCTGTTAAATCGCTTAAACTGCTAGATCTGCTACCTGTTGAATTGTCTGATCTGTTGAAAACTAGATAATGGTAATCTGGGTATGAAAATCTGTAGGCTCGACCTAAGATTTAGTAAAACATGGAAATTTGATTAATGTGTTGTATCCTATGAAGAAGTTTAATCTGTTAAATAAACAGAATTAGTCTGATATCTGAAAAATCTGTATTGGAATGAATTGGCTATGACACGAGGTGAGGCTCTGTTTGCGGTAGAAGCCTGCCCGGAACCAACCGGCTTAACCAGCGACCGCAAATTGTCAGTCTAATGTGAGAGGTCATAGGCATAACTAAAATGTGCTTAGACACGAGGTTAGGTCTGGCTTGTGGTAGAAGTCTGCCCGGAACCGCCCGCATATCCAGCGGCCACAAGCTACCGACCTAATGTGAGAGGTCTGTGCATTAATATTTAATTAATGCAAATCTGGGATAAGTATGATGTCTAAAACGTTTTGGGTAAATATGGTTAAACCAACCGGACTGATGAATTTAATAAAACCTGTTTCGTGAATCTGTAGGCCCAATACAAAGTTAGACAATCTGTAAGTCTGTTAAGAACTGTACATCTGATCCGTTAGTCTGAAAATCCGTTAACTTGATTTTTTGATCTGTGAACTAGTTGACTTGAACTCTATATGTCTGAACTTGTAAACAAGTTAATCTGAAATCTGTTAGTCTGGGGACACAAGGTTAGGAGGGAAATTACTTGTGTCATCTGTTGTTTGGGACCCATATTAGTCAGTAACCCTTTCTGGTATCAAAATTTTGACCCAACAGTAAGTAGGGTCAGGGCACGCTTACTGAACTAATTATAAGCGGTTCATTCTGATAATGGCGAAGGGTGTTGATGGTGCGTTCCAACTGGGTAATGTGCGTGCATGGATCCCAGTCTGCCTCTGAGGATGTAAGACGCCATGAAATCTGTAAATAGGTTTGTGCCAATTGGTTGTCACTTTAGGGAGTGATACACCCTACCGTGGGGCCGACACAGGGTATTTATGTATTAGGGAGCCGATCGCTTAGGGTAGGGTTTTAGGGTACACCTAGTTCTGTATGTTTCTGTTGGTACCATCTGTTTCTGTTGGGTGGTAACACATGTCTGTTTCTGCATGGTACCGCCTGTTCGGGTGGTAAAGGCCCATTTACTAGTGTACACCTAATTCTACATTCTGTTTCCGTAGGGATTAATCTGTTTCTGTTTCTATACCTTCTGTTCAGGTGGTAAAGGCCCATTATTAGCATTCTGTTTCTGTCTGTTTCTGTTCGGGTGGTAAAGGGCCATTATTAGCATTCTGTTTCTGTCTGTTTCTGTTCGGGTGGTAAAGGCCCATTATTAGCATTCTGTTTTTGTATGTTTCTGTTAGGGTGGTAAAGGCCCATTGCTAGCGTTCTCTTATGTGGAAATTATTCTGTTCCTGATTCTGTTCAGTTTAGACATTGGGGTGACACCTAATCCTGTTATACTAGTATTAGGGCAGAGAGGTGAAAAGTAGTAGCTTACATCATTCTGTTCTTTTTCTGTTTAACCTAAGTATATCTGCTACTCCAGTTACTGTTATCTCGCATCCAGTTTTATTTTCATGTAATAATTATTATTATATGTTCATATGCTGAAAGTCACTGGACTTGCCAAACTTTATGTCTGACCTTGCTTGTTTTCACCCGTTTTTCTTCCGTTCCCCCAACCCTAGGTTTGTAGGGTGGAAATCTAGGAGCTTGATTCGGATCTTCTCTACTTGAAGTATCGTCTGGCTTTGGCATGGCTGTTTATGTTGGGGATTATGATTTTAAAAACTATGCATTCTGAAGGCTTTTGTACAAGGCTGATATTTTGTACTTGAATTATGATATTGTGATTTGAAAGGATGTAACCAAACTTACTTCGGTTTCTGTTGTACTAAAGCTATAAATTATTCAAGTACTGTTTTATCTGTCTTGTAAGTTTCTGTTTTGTCTACTAAAACGCTCCATCAAAGTGAAGGAATTCCCTTTGTGAGTGACCATAACGGAGGTGGGGTGTTACACTTGGTATCAGAGCTGAAGGTTACCAGATTAGGTAAAGTTTTTGAAAACTATTTTCAAAAAGGTTTTAAAAGGAAGTATTTTCGAAAGTAAAGCCTATTTTTGAAAAAACATAAACCCTAAAAGCCATATATCTATATTTTGATCCTCTGTTTGAATATTTGTTTCCTTCTTTCTCCGGGGCTCCCGGCTTTCTGGGAGGTAACCTCATCGCGGCATGGTTCTGTAGGCTTGATAAGACTATGACACCGGTCAAAGGGCAAATAAACACCCGACTTCCATCTGTAGCTGCAGTAGTCTCGCCTACGGCTAATTTCTTTCGAGCTTTGTAGGATTTTCCGTGCAATGGAGGCAGCTTTCGAGGGACTTGTCTACATGTTACACACAGATAGTAAAGATGAGAATGAGGGAGATTGGCTAAGGAGTACAACCCAAGGATAAGAAACTCATGGATATGGACTTGGTTCACAAAGGAGGCAAAAAGGAAACACAAAAGAAGGAAGAAAAGTCTGACGATAAAGGAGGAGAAAAGTTCTTTACTTATGGAAGCTTGACTCATCTGGCCAAGGATTGCCGAAAGAGGAAGGACACTCGCTTCAACTGTGGTGAGATGGGACACTTCACTAGGGACTACCCGAAGAAGCGGGGGCAAGGACAGAGGACATGACCTACTTCGGGAAGGCAGGCGAATGCTCTCATAGTTGGTGGATAGGATAGAAGTAGGAAAATTTCCATAGAAAGTTTAGTTTCCTTATCTGATTATTGAGTTAGAACACTTTCTGATTATGGCATTCTGATTTCGTAGTCGAGTCTCTGCACTTTAATACTAGTCTTGTTTCTGATCTGGTTATAGTCTCAAACCCCATAGGGGTTACGACTCACCTGTTGGTGATAGGTTGGGGTTTAAGGGTATCTGTGTTAGGCGTCAAGTCGATTGTAATGCATACATTCTGGGTTTTTGAGGGATATGGTGGGATTTTCCCATGCTTAATTTTCTAAGAATCATTCGATAATCTGATCTGGACTAGTAGCCTGTAAGCATCTGGATATTTCTGAAAAGGTTAAGATTTCCAGTTTTGACATTGTCTAAAGAGGGTAATCCTCTGGGCATCAATCTGATGTTGATTTTGGGTCTTCGGGGTCGATACTTAGGGGAATTATTTTCTCAACCAAGGTCTAATGGGAGCCAAATTTTTATTTTTGCTCTCTTCCATCATTCGACTATATCCTATCGATCGAGTATTCGACCTTTAGATAGGAATCCTATGGATGTAAACATGTGTTTGAGACATGTTATGTTTGATGGCTGCAAGTGGGTGCAAGTGGTTGCTAGTGGTTGCTCGTGGATGCATATACACACACTATGACCTAGATCGGCTCAAAAACACTCTCATACTGCATATGGATGTGTGAGCATTTTCAATTTTTGTGGATGCAAAATGGTTGACTCATCACATGGATGTTGCATTTGGATGAATGATTGCGCACACATTTAGAAATAATATGTATCAAATAGGAAAATTGCATACATGTTGGACTCATGGCACCGACATAATTCGCATTAAGGAGGTCAGCTGAATCAGTGGACCGCCTGATCTTTGCATTAGATAAGGAACATATACACACACTTTTGCATATGTTCATAGAACATTAGAAGTTTTCTAATGAAAATGGATGCTTGTGGATGATGGTTGAGTAGATGGATGACTGGATGGTAAGACACATTCTTCTTAACTTGAAGATTTCGGGAACGAAATCCTTTAAGGAGGGGAGAATGTAACACCCCGTAATTTCTATGATCATGTAAGTAACAAATCAGAGAATAATTAATTTTATAAAATAAGAATCAAGGGAAACGGGTTGCCCCGTTGCGTTCATCTTGAAATTCTGCTTGGAAACAAGTTCGAGTTTTCAAGAAACGAAGTCCGTATGAGGGAGATATGACCCTTCGAAGTTTCAGGAATTTGAATAAAATAAAACAACTCGAAAATAAAGCCAGAAATATGAAATTCAAATCCAGAGAAGGCTGGCGGGAAAATTCCTGCCCATATACCTAGGTCGACTGGGAAGTCGACCCCCCCAACCAGGTCGACTGGGGTGTCGACCTCCCCATGACCAGGTCGACTAGGGAGTCGACCTGGGGGTCGACCTGCTCCCGAAACCCAGTTTTTGAACCTGGTTCATTCTGATGTATCCGGTCTCGTTTTCTGTCTAGATTCGTCCGCCTAATCCTATATAAACAGCCCCCTAGCCTCATTTTCTCTACACAATTTCATTCTATCTATACTCTGTCTCTATTCTAATTAAAAATAAAAATGGCGTCGCTACTCTGTTGGAATCAAAACTAGAGCTAGTACACCTTCTTCCAATTCTGACTAGAATTAAAAGAGAATAGCTACAACTATCTTTCTTTTAGAATCCAGAACAACAATTTGAGAAGAGTAATTCAGCCTTTTTGCATCAACAACAGTTTATTATCCTTCCTTAAAACCACGAAAGGCAAGTACAGTTATTTTCCGATATAAACGTTAATTATGATTGTGACATGAATTGTAAATATGAATCTGAGGTTATGTCTGTTCTGTTTAGATCTATCTTATTCTGTATCTCTTTCTTCTTTCTGTTCTATAGCCAGGATACTACGATCCTGCGCCGAATTTCATAAGAGATTAACGCACGAACACTAAATTTTGGGACAAATAATGAATAATGCATAATTGAACATAAAACTATTGCCTATGACTATGATTCAAGACTATGAGACTATTGCCTATGACTATGATTCATGCCTATCAAATTATTGCCTATGACTGTGATTCACGCCTATGAGACTATTGCCTATGACATTGAATAAGGAACTATTGTGATTAGTCGCCCATGACTATTGTGGTCAGTTGCCTATAACTATTGTAGTTAGTTTCTTATGCCTATTCCCTTAATGATGTTGGATCCCATATTTAGTATGTAACTTTGCCAGTTTATTCCCATTCACTGTTATGTACATCAAGCCTAGTAGGGCCATTATCAGTGTATTTGGTTCATTATTGCATGCCTATTCTTACTTGTGCTTATCCCCTATTCCTTTTGCTAGGGCCATTTCATGAGTACTTAGAGAACTTGTGGAAACATGTTATTGGGCGTAGCTTAATTAAGTTAATTTGGCATAATAAATATGTTGGCATAATCTGAATTGGCCGTAATAGTGAATGATTAACATGTATATTATTCTTGGACATAAATGGTAAACTAGAATATTAAATCTAGTTTTGACATGAAATGTAAATGAGAACATTAAGGCTAAGATTTGGGGCAAGTATTATGAATTATGACCTTGATTTGGGCATGTAAGTTTAGGCTAAATTTATGATTAGGCAAGATATGTAAATAGAGTTTTAGATGTATATAATCTGCTAAATCTGTTATCTACTAAATCCGTTAAATTACCTAATCTTTTATCTGCTAAATCCGTTAAATTGCCTAATTCGTTATTTGCTAAATCAGTTGAATTGCCTAAACTGCTGAATCTGTTATCTGCTAAATCTGTTGAATTGCCTAAACTGCTGAATCTGTTATCTGTTAAATCGCTTAAACTGCTAGATCTGCTACCTATTGAATTGTCTGATCTGTTGAAAACTAGATAATGGTAATCTGGGTATGAAAATCCGTAAGCTCGACCTAAGATTTAGTAAAACATGGAAATTTGATTAATCTGTTGTATCCTATGAAGAAGTTTAATCTGTTAAATAAACAGAATTAGTCTGATATCTGAAAAATCTGTATTGGAATGAATTGGCTATGACACGAGGTTAGGCTCTATTTGCGGTAGAAGCCTGCCCAGAACCAACCGGCTTAACCAGCGACCGCAAACTGTCAGTTTAATGTGAGAGGTCGTTGGCATAACTAATATGCTTAGACACGAGGTTAGGTCTGGCTTGTGGCAGAAGTCTGCCCGGAACCGCCCGGCATATCCAATGGCCACAAGCTACCGACCTAATGTGAGAGGTCTGTGCATTAATATTTAATTAATGCAAATCTGGGATAAGTATGATGTCTAAAACATTTTGGGTAAATAGGGTTAAACCAACCGGACTGATGAATTTAATAAAACCTGTTTCATGAATCTGTAGGCCCAATACAAAGCTAGACAATCTGTAAGTCTGTTAAGAACTGTACATCTGATTCGTTAGTCTGAAAATCTGTTAACTTGATTTTCTGATCTGTGGACTAGTTGACTTGAACTCTGTATGTCTGAACTTTTAAACAAGTTAATCTGAAATCTGTTAGTCTGGGGACACAATGTTAGGAGGGAAATTACTTGTGTCATCTGTTGTTTGGGACCCATATTAGTCAGTAACCCTTTCTGGTATCAAAACTTTGACCCAATAGTAGGTAGGGTCCGGGCACGCTTACTGAACTAATTATAAGCGGTTCATTCTAATAATGGCGAAGGGTGTTGATGGTGCGTTCCAACTGGGTCATGTGCGTGCATGGATCCCAGTCTGCCTCTGAGGACGTAAGACGCCGTGACATCTGTAAATAGGTCTGTGCCAATTGGTTGTCACTTTAGGGAGTGATACACCCTACCGTGGGGCTGACACAGGGTATTTATGTATTAGGGAGCCGATCGCTTGGGGTAGGCTTTTAGGGTAGACTTAGTTCTGTCTTTTCTGTTGGTACCGTCTGTTTCTGTTGGGTGGTAACACCTGTCTGTTTCTGCATGGTACCGTCTGTTCGGGTGGTAAAGGCCCATTTACTAGTGTACAACTAATTCTACATTCTGTTTCCGTAGGGATTAATCTGTTTCTGTTTCTGTACCTTCTGTTCAGGTGGTAAAGGCCCATTATTAGCATTCTGTTTCTGTCTGTTTCTGTTCGGGTGGTAAAGGCCCATTATTAGCATTCTGTTTCTGTCTGTTTCTATTCGGGTGGTAAAGGCCCATTATTAGCATTCTGTTTTTGTATGTTTCTGTTGGGGTGGTAAAGGCCTATTGCTAGCGTTCTCTTATGTGGAAATTATTCTGTTCCTGATTCTGTTCAGTTTAGACATTGGGGTGACACCTAATCCTGTTATACTAGTATTAGGGCAGAGAGGTGAAAAGTAGTAGCTTACATCATTCTGTTCTTTTTCTGTTTAACCTAAGTATATCTGCTACTCCGGTTACTGTTATCTCGCATCCAATTTTATTTTCATGTCATAATTATTATTATCTGTTCATATGCTGAAAGTCACTGGACTTGCCAGACTTTATGTCTGACCTTGCTTTTTTTCACCCGTTTTTCTTCCGTTCCCCCTACCCCTAGGTTTGTAGGGTGGAAATCTAGGAGCTTGATTCGGATCTTCTCTACTTGAAGTATCGTCTTGCTTTGGCATGGCTGTTTATGTTGGGGATTATGATTTTAAAAACTATGCATTCTGAAGGCTTTTGTACAAGGCTGATATTTCGTACTTGAATTATGATATTGTGATTTGAAAGGATGTAACCAAACTTACTTCGGTTTCTATTGTAATAAAGCTATAAATTTTTCAAGTACTGTTTTATCTGTCTTGTAAGTTTCTGTTTTGTCTACTAAAACGCTCCATCAAAGTTAAGGCATTCCCTTTGTGAGTGACCTTAACGGAGGTGGGGTGTTACACTATTGTTATAATAAATGTTCTATAATTCTAGACAGCGATTGTAACGCTGTTGTAAAAGTAATGTTTTATAAATCAAATATTTGGAAACAGCGATTATAACGCTACCGTTATAATTAGTATTTTTCCGTAAAGTAAGTGGGTTCTTAGGCTGAATCCGAAAGTCGCGCAAGTGAGATTTTGTTTAAAGTTGTGAGCTTTGACTATTTCAAAGTTGAGAATGTTTTAAGGTCTGAGAGGTAATTATACCCCAACTTGATTGACTTCATGATTGATGGAGAAATGGTTAAGGTTCGATAGTGAAGATTGGTAAGCAATATGGTTAGTTAATAAATGATTTATAGTTTGAGTTATAATAACCATGTTTTTATAACATTGCATTAATTTAAAGGATTTTGAAATGTTTTTCCCCAAATAAAATGAGAGATATTTTCTACGCGTAATGGTTTGGTCAACGAGAAATTAAGAAATTGAATATGGAAATATTTTCCGATATTGATAAGGTATATTTTCTGAATATAGGAAATAAGGATTCATGAATATGTAGAAATGTTCCTAACTGGAATAAGAAATATTTTCTCAAATATAGGAATTTTGATATGGGAAATGTTGTTTTCCAAGAATCGAGAAAGACAATTGAATTTTGAAAGAATCTAGAAGAGGGAAAAAGGGAATTTGGAATCGATAATATAATAAGGAATTAATATAAAAAGAGGCCAGTGTTGTTTGACGCTTGATCGGTAGGATTTCCAATTGGAAATAGGACCATTGATTATATGGATGTTGCTTTGATAGTTTAATCACCGACTATCAAAGTTTTGATTTATTTTATACCTAAGTTGTCAATATAGAGAGACCAAGATCAGATTTAATATCTGAAAACCACTCTGTATTGATATAAGCGTTATGAATCAACTTATGCTGAAGATAATTGAAGATGGAGTAAAATGCAAGTGTTGTTTTGTTAACCCTAGGTAGAAATTGCCCAAGATAGATTAATAGAACGGTGCCATAAGTTTGTCCCGACCTAGGACAACTTGTATGGACGAATGTCTGACAAAGTATTTCCAAAGGATTACGTATGTTGATTCCTTCAAACGTACGAAGTTGGTGGCAAAGAAGGGAAATTTATTTAGCCTAACAATCCGAGTATTTTTGTGGGAATCAATTAGTGATTTCCGATGGATCTGACGATATGGCATTCAAAGTGAATGGTGGCCAGATGTTCTGGAAGATAATTCAAACCTCAAGCCTCACAACCAGGAATTGAAAAAAATCGGGCAGGCAGCATGGCTATGTGGGTCGCTCCCATTAGGATGTATAATCACCTATCTAGAGAAATTCCATTTGCTTCTTTAATCTATCAATGCTGTCCCTTTCGGGAAACGGTTGCTGATCCCAACCGTTGGTGATATACATTCGATACACTCAAGCGAAATGAGTGGTCGGTCATGTGTGGGCCGGGTTTCAAGATGTTCGTGTTGTACCCCAGTGTATCACCTCTAGAGTACACTGATCGGAAGGTGGTTCCATACCTTGTCATGTTGGAAATCCAATCTTCAATAAGCGTCGTGCATTTTTTTTATTTTTTTTATTTTATATTTTATATGGAGCGTGAGATGTAAACGTTCCACTAACTTTCTATTTATTTGATTTAGACACTATCATAATATCCCCAGATTTTGATAACAAAATGTTTTGGGTTATCGTAAGGTAAAAACCATCCATGTTTATGTATGGATCGGTCTTACGATTATCTTTTCTTTCGAAAGGATTTTTGGAAGTTAAACAAATGGATGAAGTTTACTCACACCGGTTCCATGACTGACCCAGACTTTATTTTGTTGTTTTCCCTAAACTCTTGGGTGCCCAAATTTGTACGGGCAGTCAAGTAGTCGGGATTTTACAAATTCACTTGGAGGAGTTCGAAGCAGGAGGCTTCACCAGATAGCTATAGACTATCATATTTTCCGCTATGTACTATGTTGTATCTGGAAATAGGTGTTTATGACTGTTTCAGGAATAACTGTTGTGCTCTGATAATGGTACGTACATACAGTTACTGATTTGTATTTCAAAAGTTATGTTAAATAATATATTTCATTCGTTTCGCTGTGAGTTTGTGATCTTCGTTTTTCTCCTATTCTAATATTTCTTTCTTTCTATTTCTCATCCTCTAACCTCTTTCTAATAATGATTCGTATTTCTGTGCAATTTGGGTTGGACTGTTGTGTGATTAGTTGACTCAAAGGGTACGAAAATTCGGGCCATTACACACCAAAATTTATCTTTTCCTCCGTTTCACTACTTCCTGCGTGCATTTAATTAAATAGCATCATTTAAGTTTCAAATAGTGTTAAATGTTATAAGTTCAAAGTCATACCTTCTTAATTTTGACATATCTTTTGTCTATTGAACTCGATGAAATCTTGCAATTTAAGCTTTAAGCCTTCTATTTTCTTCAAGAACCTCCAACGCAAATTCCACACTACGATCACATAATGGTTTGTCAATCCAATGGATGAATCCACAGTCTCTAAGAGTTCCAGTGTTTGCACAAATAAAATATCGATGTCCAACGTTTTTATTCAAATATCATGTTTTGAATATTGGTTCAATGTTGCAACGACATAGCAACCTTCGAGATTGTACTTCTCTAACATTGAATGTTGGCAGGGATGGCAATCTTGTTGGTGTTGTCGATTTGGTAGGCGGTGCTTTATCATTCTGAACACTTAATAATGCCAAATCTCTTTGTAAGCTCGACTCTATTTGTAACACCCCTAAGTCCCACATCATGAAAGCCTGTGTGAATTGGGTACTTATATAGTAGAGCTCATCTCTTACTAACGCCGAGGCCTTTTGAGGAATAAAACCCCACACCTATATGGTGGCTAAGTTGGGGACAATATCTTGCCTGAACGGAGGTGCGGGCTGTTACAGTGGTATCAGAGCCAATACCCAGCCGAAATTGTGGCTCCTGTGTGGACCACAACGCCTGGGTGAGGTGTTTGTGAGCCAACGGGGACGTTGGGCTCTGTAGGAGGGGAGAATGTAACACCCCTAAGTCCCACATCGTGAAAGCCTGTGTGAAGTGGGTACTTATATAGTAAAGCTCATCTCTTACTAACGCCGAGGCCTTTTGAGGAATAAAACCCCACACCTATATGGTGGCTAAGTTGGGGACAATATCTTGCGTGAACGGAGGTGCGGGCTGTTACACTATTTTCTCGTAGACGCTAAATGGAGTTGCTGTACAAGATTCAGCTGAACAAACAATTAGAGAAGGATCTTCTGAATCGTATGAATACACTAGGAGGTAATCACAGTAATTAGTCGAAGGTCTTGAGTATGAAGACATCTACATAAAATAATTAAACGACAGCAGTATCAAGATGTGAAACCCTTAATTTAGATCCATATAAATTAAATGTAAACCAACTATATTCATAAAACTATGGCATCTTACATAATGGGACATAGGACATTATATAAACACTTTTAAAAGGTATGTAGAGTATGCTCCAAAGCCTACTTTTAACTTTAAAATATTTATAAACAAAAAGCTTCATACTTGTAAAATTTTCATGTTCTGGTGATGTGGAAAATGTCATGAAAGTAGGTTCTTATACTATCAAATCCAATTTGTATACTGAGATTGGCAAATAAATACGAATGGATGATAAAACTTCAAATAAGCTGAGATTTAATCATGTGCAGGTGCTTATTGAAGTGGATGTTAATTTTAGTTACCCAAATGGTGTGATATTGGCGTTTTCTGCCAATCAATATGACTGTAATAAATTGAAATATGAATACAAGACAAAGTAGTTATGTATTGTTTAATCTATATAGCAATAATGCTGAAAACTCTTCATTTCAAAGTTTCAAAACTTGGGACCAAGAGATAGCTCAAGTGAAGTTTCAAAACTTTGTCTTAAACTCTGTTTAACCATCCTTATACAGAAATTTAAGGTAAGTTTTTATAAAATCCCTGAGTAGTACTATTAGGAATTTGGAAATTTTTTGCTTTGAGAATATGCACATGTATAGTGTATATGCTGTGCATATGCACAACTCAAATATGTATAGTGACCTATGCACAACTCAAATATTTACTATTTAATTTTTACATGTTGACCTATGCATACGCCAAATTACACAACCAATAAACATGTTCGTTACTATGTTATTTACGAGTTTACTTGCTCGAGGCCATGTATTATGCTAATGTTCAAAATTTGTAATATACATAACCTCAATGGAATTAGTTCAGAGGGAGATAAGGTGTAAGATGATTTTTGTTTATAAATATTTTAATACTTCCAAATAACTCTCACAGTCTGAAACTGGAATGTTTGTTTACCTGAACGTTGATCTAAATGCTCAAATTTGAGTACTTGAAAACTAAACTACCCTTCCAAGGTATAACAATAAAAGTGAAGTCAACTGTCCAAATTCAAGTATAACAACATTTAATCTAATTTCGGAAAGAAAGCTGAGCAAAATACCTGAATGCTCCATAATCAACAGCTAATGACCAAGCTTCTCTTCCTGGAAACTACTGAGTTTTCTCAAAATCTTATGTCGTATAATCTGAAGCAACCAAAACATCATCATTAAAAGTAGGAAAATGTTTCATAATTATACAGCAAATAAAACAACAGCATGTTTAATTGAGGAAATGCCATAGTTATACAGAAAACAGTGAAGTGGCATACTAGAAAATTCAGTTTTCTTTCAGTATAAAAAAGCATCAATCAAGTAACAGAAGTAATCAACTAAACATTAAAGCGATTCATTTGCTTCCAAAATCATATATAATTAATCTAAATTTATGTAATCTTTACGCAATCGCATAGAGATAATGCTTTCCTTTTTCTAATACTTCCAATTAACTCACACAGTCTGAAACTTGAATGTTTGTTTACCTGAACGTTGATCTAACTGCTCAAATTTGAGTACTTGAAAACTAAATTACCCTTCCAAGGTATAACAATAAAAGTGAAGTTAACTGTCCAAATTCAAGTATAACAGTCTTTAATCTAATTTCGGAAAGAAAGCTGAGCAAAATACCTGAATGCTCGATAATGAACAGCTAATGACCAAGCTTCCCTTCCTAGAAACTACTGAGTTTTCTCAAAATTTTATGCCATATAATCTGCCAAAACATCATCATTAAAAGTAGGAAAATGTTTCAGAATTATAGCAAATAAATTAACAGCAAGTTTAATTGAGGAAATGCCATAGTTATACAAAAAACAGTGAAGAGGCATACCAGAAAATTCAGTTTTCTTTCAGTATAAAGAAGCATCAATCAAGTAACAAAAGTAATCAACTAAACATTAAAGCGATTCATTTGCTTCAAAAATCACATATAATTAACCTAAATATATGTAATCTGTATGCAATCACATAGAGATAATGCTTTCCTCTTTTTAATACTTCCAAATAACTCACAGTTTGAAACATAAATGTTTGTTTACCTGAACATTGATCTAAATGCCCAAATTTGAGTACTTGAAAACTAAACTACCCTTCCAAGGTATAACAATAAAAGTGAAGTCAATTGTACAAATTCAAGTATAACAATCTTTAATCTAATTTCGGAAAGAAAGCTGAGCAAAATACCTAAATGCTCGATAATCAACAGCTAATGACCAAGCTTCTCTTCCTGGAAACTACTGAGTTTTCTCAAAATTTTATGCCACATAATCTGAAGCAACCAAAACATCATCATTAAAAGTAGGAAAATGTTTCAGAATTATATAGCAAATAAAATAACAGTAAGTTTAATTGAGGAAACGCCATAGTTATACAGAAAATAGTGAAGAGGCATACCAGAAAATTCAGTTTTGTTTCAGTATAAAAAAGTGTCAATCAAGTAAAAGAGGTAATCAACTAAACATTAAAGCGATTCATTTACTTCCAAAATCACATAAAATTAACCTAAATTTATGTAATCTATATGTAATCACATAGAGATAATGCTTTCCTCTTTTTAATACTTTCAAATAACTCTCACAGTGTAAAACTTGAATGTTTGTTTACCTGAACGTTGATCTAAATGCTCAAATTTGAGTACTTGAAAACTAAACTACCCTTCCAAGGTATAATAGTAAAAGTGAAGTCAACTGTCGAAATTCAAGTATAACAAACTTTAATCTAATTTCGGAAAGAAAGTTGAGCAAAATACCTGAATGCTCGATAATCAACAGCTAATGACCAAGCTTCTCTTCCTGGAAACTACTGAGTTTTCTCAAAATCTTATGCCGTATAATCTGAAGCAACCAAAGCATCATCATTAAAAGTAGGAAAATGTTCAGAATTATACAGCAAATAAAATAACAGCATGTTTAATTGAGGTAACGCCATAGTTATATAGAAAGCAGTGAAGAGGCATACTAGAAAATTCAGTTTTGTTTCAGTATAAAAAAAAGCATCAATCAAGTAATAGAAGTAATCAACTAAACATTAAAGCGATTCATTTGCTTCCAAAATCATATATAATTAACCTAAATTTATGTAATCTTTACGCAATTGCATAGAGATAATGCTTTCCTTTTTTTAATACTTCCAAATAAATCACACAGTCTGAAACTTGAATGTTTGTTTACCTGAACATTGATCTAAATGCTCAAATTTGAGTACTTGAAAACTAAACTACACTTCTAAGTTATAACAATAAAAGTGAAGTCAACTGTCCAAATTCAAGTATAACAATCTTTAATTTAATTTCGGAAAGAAAGCTGAGCAAAATACCTGAATGCTCGATAATCAACAGCTAATGACCAAGCTTCCCTTCCTGGAAACTACTGAGTTTTCTCAAAATTTTATGCCATATAATCTGCCAAAACATCATCATTAAAAGTAGGAAAATGTTTCAGAATTATATAGCAAATAAAATAACAACAAGTTTAATTGAGGAAACGCCATAGTTATACAGAAAATAGTGAAGAGGCATACCAGAAAATTCAGTTTTCTTTTAGTATAAAGAAGCATCAATCAATTAACAGAAGTAATCAACTAAACATTAAACCGATTCATTTGCCTCAAAAATCACATATAATTAACCTAAATATATTTATTCTATATGCAATCGCATAGAGATAATGCTTTCCTTATTTTAATACTTCCAAATAACTCACAGTCTAAAACTTGAATATTTGTTTACCTGAATGTTGATCTAAATGCCTAAATTTGAGTACTCGAAAACTAAACTACCCTTCCAAGGTATAACAATAAAAGTGAAGTCAACTGTCCAAATTCAAGTATAACAATCTTTAATCTAATTTCGGAAAGAAAGCTGAGCAAAATACCTGAATGCTCGATAATCAACAGCTAATGACCAAGCTTCTCTACCTGGAAACTACTGAGTTTTCTCAAAATTTTATGCCATATAATTTGAAGCAACCAAAACATCATCATTAAAAGTAGGAAAATGTTTCAGAATTATACAACAAATAAAATAACAGCAAGTTTAATTGAGGAAACGCCATAGTTATACAGGAAACAGTGAAGAGGCATACCAGAAAATCCAGTTTTGTTTTAGTATAAAAAAGTATCAATCAAGTAACAGAAGTAATCAACTAAACATTAAAGCGATTCATTTTCTTCCAAAATCACATATAATTAACCTAAATTTATGTAATATATATGCAATCACATAGAGATAATGCTTTCCTCTTTTTAATACTTCCAAATAACTCTCACCGTCTAAAACTTGAATGTTTGTTTACCTGAAAGTTGATCTATATGCTCAAATTTGAGTACTTGAAAACTATACTACCCTTCCAAGGTATAACAATAAAAGTGAAGTCAACTGTCCAAATTCAAGTATAACAATCTTTAATGTAATTTCGGAAAGAAAGCTGAGCAAAATACCTGAATGCTCGATATATAACAGCTAATGACCAAGCTTCTCTTCCTCGAAACTACTGATTTAGAATGAAGTAAATATGCAGATTTTTTATAGGATTCCTAGAAGTGAAATCGAATTTTTTACCTCTTATTGTGATTCCTAGAAGCCGCTGTGATTCCTAGAAGCCCCAATTCGAAGTCCATTCTTTTAATCGCAGATTTCAATTCTTCAAGTTCCTAGCCGCCATGTCTCTGATGTTGATTAGCTATCGCAGATTTCAATCTTCGAAGCCCATTTTGTTTATTTGCTTATGTTGCGGCTTGGGAAGAAATAAGTGTTGAGGATAAGCATTAAGCATCTGATTAGGGTTACGTTTGGTAACTTACCCTTTTGCCCTTAAAAAAGAAGAGTTGACCAGGCATAACAACACATAGAAGTGTTGGCACATTTTTGATGACACATATTTGCTTCCGCAACACATGTTAGTGTCACTAGTCTACAACATATATAATTATTAACAGTTGAAAAAAATAAGAGTTGCCAAATGGCCATTATGGTGTAGTGGTGGTAAGCATTATTAATTTATTTTAATGTTTATATAGTTGTAGAATGCACTCTGGATGATGTTTGAATGTGTAATGATTATTTATCATTATGGTTGAACACATGCGATGTATGAAATCCATATAACTGCAATTATATGGTAATTGATTGAGTCACATTCCAGTTCAGAAATAACGAATATTTTAAAATAACGTATATTTTAAAATAATATTCAGTACATAATCAAAATATGATTTTGATGTCCGATTTTGCATGGACACGAAAATATATAAAAATTTGAAGCCGGTTTAAGTATAGTAACGCTATTTTTAACCCAAACGAGTTTATCGATCGATTTTATTCATGTAAAATAATATCGAAAAGAATTGATTTCAAAATCTGATATTTTGAAAATTTTACCTTTTAAATGTTATAATGATATTGAATATTCAATTTTGATTTAAAATTGAAAATGAAGTTAAAATTGATTTAAAATGAATTTATAACAATTTTATAAAATATGTTTTAAATGAAATCAACGAAATATATATAATATATATTATATATATTAAATGGCTTGAATATAATGCTCCGCGCAATGACTGTTCATGAATTTCAACCATTAACTTCAAATTGATGTAACGGGAGATCCGACCGTGGGATTTTCCTAAAGCTGGAACCGTTGGGTTCGTATCGAAAAGTGCTTTCCAATGAATATAAGAGATTTAAATTTGAATCGTCGGATTTTAAGATATGTCCAAATCAGTTTTAGAAATGATCGCTATGGATGTAGTTCGGTGGTCGTTATTGGAAACTGACTGTAAGGGCCTTAATAAAATAATTAAAAATATGGAAAAAATTGTAAAATCATAATAAATAATTTGGAAAGATTTTGGATGAAAAATTCCAGTATTGAAAAGACAAAAGTATATTTTTATCGAAATGAACTAGTTATTAACTAGAATAATAATCCAATGTTTTTAAATAAATAAATTGGACCTATGAAATGGTTTTAATATAACCAGAATTTTCCAACGAATAAACTGGAATGGATTTGGAATGGAAATTATCTTCGGAATATTTCAATATTGGATTCCGTGATTATACGGATATTGTTGAGGAATTTGGAAGATGAAGATATCATTATTCCTAATATGCATGATATCTGTTAGTTTTAGAATTTGATATTGAATATAAGCCGATATAATGTCTATTCAGAGCCTTGTATTTAATATCAAATTGGGTTTTGGGTTTGTCGTGAATGGTGTCTTCAATAACACTGTTCTTAAACCCACGTGTGTAAAGAATAAATCTTTTAACTAAGATTTAATTAAATTTACAAATTAAATAATATTTAATTGGAATTGAATTGAAGTTGGATTTTTGGTTTATCGTGAACGGTTATTTAAATAACATTTGTTCTTTAACACAATTAACAGTGAAGATATGATTTGGAATTTATAATCTTTTAATTAAGACTAATAGAATTTTCCAAAGTAAAGTTTTCCAGTTTAATATATTAAATTGGAATACGATTTGGTAATAATCGAGATGAGCTTCTGTAAAGGAAGATCATTACTATATATGGAATTTGAAAGGCTTAGCCGTTATTCCATTTATAGTATTTGATTTGATAAGGAAAATTATATTGATTATATATTGATCTATTTTCCGTGAAGATTCCATAGTTTATGAAATATGATTTGGGTTTATCGTGAATTGTGTTTTAAATGACATTGGTTCTTTAACACAGTTAAGGACAAGATTAATTTTCCTAATGCTGAATAATCATAAAGTAATGATTTTTGAGATTTAAACTGAACTAGAGTTTTAATGAATATTTAATTTGGTAGAAATGAGAATGAGATAATTAAATTTATCGAATTTATGAAATGATCGAGAATGGAGAACCACCAGTTTTACTCCAGGCCATAGTTAAATCTTTAATTAGATTTGAAACGAGAAATGGAAATTAATTTCACCAATAACATAGTGGATGTTAGATAAGGAGTACTACAAGTTTTACTCCATGGGATGAATAGGTTGGGATTGGATAAATGAAGTAAAAGGTTACTTCGGTAAAGTTCGCTAATCCTGACTAGGAAATAAAATCTTTTGAAAACGATATCAAAAGGAAGATTAAAGAGAAAATTTATAAGAATTTATCTTCGATAAAATTAATGGGAACCGTTCCCTAAAAATGTGAATATTTGAATGAAAGAATATGTTGAATTGGAATGAGGCGTACGATGTGTTTTTATAACACTTGATTATAAGATACGCAATTTATTCGGAAAGAACGGGTTTAACCCATTCTGAATAATTAATACGACGATTAAAAGTCGATGATGAAGACGATGCTTGAAGACTGGAGATCTACACATCGTTTGGATGATTACTGATGTCTTGATTGGGATGTACACCCAAGACAAGGTAATAAGTGGTGATCGTCCAGATGTACTTGGAGATCGACCAGATATGTGATGGCATCTCTCATGTATTGGACATATGGGACAAGGAATAAGGTGGCTCCGGTTTCGTTCAGACCCAGAACTGACTTTCAAATGTATTGTATGTCTGACATTGTATTCCTTTATACTGTATTTGTTGATATTTGCTAAATATATATCTATTTGGTGGTGGAGAATTTATTCTCTTGCTTAACACCCTTCTCTAAGACGTATGAGCTTAGAGGTTATATATTGGTGGTAATCAGTGGTACGGTATGGATTGACAATGTGGCATGCTGAGTTCCATGGATCAAAGCTTTTGTTGAAAAGCAAGGCTTTGTGGTTGATGATCAAAGCACAGCTTTAAATAGCATAGCTTTGTGTAGCATTAATCGCGAGCCTCACACCCCAGTATGAACCAAAAACGAGATAGTGACCGCAGGGAAATGGATATATGTTAGTTCTAGCTACGAGTAACATCATGGTATTGTAACAACCCGAAAATCTGGGCCAGTTTAAAATTTTTATTTTGGCAATTTTAGCGAATTTTGATTATTTAAAATGAATTATTTTAAATAATATTGACGAGAAATTTATTTTGAATATAATTCGAACGTATATATTATATACGTCGTCGTTAGAATATAAATAATTATATATAATTATAAATAGAAAATGGCGCGGTAGTTCGATAATTTGATTTCAAACTTCAATTGAATGTACCGGGTGCAAAACAATCCGGATTTTAATGAAACCAAAAATGATAGAATCTAATTGATAATATCTTTCCAACGAATCCGAAAAATCGAAATTTCATAGCGGGAATCAAAAGATTTGTCCAGCTGAAAATTCTGAATAGTCGCTATGGAATTCAGGCCCTTAAGAATGGACATTTTGCAAATGACCTCGGATTTCGACGAAACCAGTTTTGTTGGATCCGCAGTGTCAAGTTATTGCTAGATTCCAAATTTCATAATTTTTCGAATCAATATATGAGCGTGGCAAAGGAAAACGCGTTTGACCAGTTTCAGTTGATTTTAATCGACTGGAAAATGGCCATTTTTCAAACGGTCTCAGAATTCGACGAAATTAGTTTTGTTAGGACCGTATCGTCAATACGAAGCTAGAAAATATTTTTCGGGAATTTTTCTAGTTAGTATGTGACCCCGGTAATTTGAAATGTACGTTTAAAATTCAATATAATGATTTAAATGTAAATTCAACGGAAACTGATTGCAACTATCGAATCAACCTACGATACATATCCCATTGTGTTCGGAATGGGGGTAAAACACTATGGGCGACAGGCGGTGGGCCTCGTTGAGAGGTTGAAAATAAAAGTTGCTTTTTAATGATAAATAATATAATAATAATAAAAAAAATTATAACCCTCTCCTCCCTATAACCTTTGGCCCCTCCGATTTCAGTTAGCCGAAGACAAGAAAAAAAAAACCTAAATCGCCCGTCGTCCCCCCCCCCCCAACCAGTCGTCGCGCCTCCTCCGACGAACTTTCCCCCATCTCCGGCGAGCATTGGCGAACCCCCCCCTCCCCTCAGCATCTCGACCGTCGTTTCCCTCCCCGTCTGAAGATCGACAGACCTCGAAACCCGAACCTGAGCAAACCCTAGCGCCGCCAGTTCCAACGCAACCACCCCGCCCTGGACCACCGTAGACCGCCACCGCTGGAAGCCCAGAGCACCCCTCCGACGAAGAACCCCCCCCCCTCCGTTCACTGTAAGTTCTGTTTTTATTTATTTATTATTATTTATTTTCATTTAACTGAATTTTTATAATGATTTTAAAAACTGAGAATTTTAATTAGTCGAAGTTTAGATTTTTAAATTGGTTAAAAATTAGATTTTCATATGAAAAATAAAAAACTTTATTTTTATAAAGGCGAAAACTTTATTTTTATAAAGGCGAAAACTTTATTTTTATAAAGGCGAAAACTTTATTTTTATAAAGGCGAAAACTTCGTATTTGAAAAGGCGAAATCTATATTTTTGAAAAGGAATTTTTATCTATATGGCATCGAGATAAAAATATGATTTTTATATATTGAACTTCGAAATAAAAATATGATTTTTATATATTGAATAGCGAAGTAAAAATTCGATTTTTACATAGGTAGTGAAAGCGGGCAACGAAGGTAACAAAAAGGCGAGAACAAAGAAGATTTATATCAAAGAAGAGTCAAGATGTTTGGATAGCTTTCTGTGAGAATTTCTCACCTTTCAATTTCTTTTCTAGTTATATATATATACTAGGATGCAGATGGTGCTTAGTAGCACCCGACACAATCGTCCACAGACCATGGACTTGTTTGTTTGGTTGCATAGATTAGTTTGATGATTTGATTTGAATTTGGTTGTTTAGTGAATATGATTGATGTGTGAATGGCGTGGGCCTTCACTAGACCGGGGATAAGGCTAGGCCTTGTCCCGTTTCTAGTATCGTGCCGTTATGCCGCCGAAATTTTCTAAAATAAGTTAGAAAATAAAGAAATCATTTTATTTAATAAATGAACTGAATAGAAATTCATATGTTAAAATAAAATGTTTTATCGTTAAAAATATAATTTTTAACGTGAATGTGAATAAATAAATATTCATTTACAAACCGGACGGTTTATTTATGTACACCTATTTGAATGACATTGATTGGGACGATAAATTTTACACATCGCCCAACTACACAAATAAAATATGTGTTTGATTGTTTGAAACCCCACATGGGTGTTAGGATGAAATTTGAAGATCACTCATCCTGATTGATTAAAAATGTCGATCGATTGATTGACAGGCTGTTATAAGCATTAGATATCTATATTTGATGCTTATACATTGTAGTGCACTTTGGTTGATGGTTGATTATTTTTCAATGCTATCATATGTGTGTAATGTATGAAAATCCATATAATTAACATTATATGGTGATTGATTGGGCCTCATTCCAATTTAGAAAATAAAGGTTCATGTGTTGACAATACTCATCCATTGAGATTGGTCATGTGTTGAACGAAATATTTTAGTAATAAAATTTACATCTTTATAATATAAAATAAAGGTTCATGTGTTGACAATACTCATCCATTGAGATTGGTCATGTGTTGAACGAAATATTTTAGTAATAAAATTTACATCTTTATAATATAAAATAAAGGTTCATGTGTTGACAATACTCATCCATTGAGATTGGTCATGTGGTGAACGAAATATTTTAGTAATAAAATTTACATCTTTATCAATATAAAATAAAAGTTCATGTGTTGACAGTACTCATCCATTGAGATTGGTCATGTGTTGAACGAAATATTTTGATAATAACAACTATTTTGAAAAAGAAATATTTGAAATAGAATATTTGAAAATAGAAATTTATGAAGCCGTGTTGATTAGATTGACGCCATTTTGACGTAAACGATTTCGAAATGAATTGAATTGAAAACAATTTCGAAATGAATTTAATTGAAAACGATTTTGAAATGAATTGAATTGAAAACGATTTCGAAATGAATTGAATTGAAAACGATTTTGAAATGAATTGAATTGAAAACGATTTTGAAATGAATTGAATTGAAAACGATTTCGAAATGAATTGAATTGAAAACGATTTCGAAATGAATTGAATTGAAAACGATTTCGAAATGAATTGAATTGAAAACGATTTCGAAATGAATTGAATTGAAAACGATTTCGAAATGAATTGAATTGAAAACGATTTTGAAATGAATTGAATTGAAAACGATTTCGAAATGAATTGAATTGAAAACGATTTCGAAATGAATTTAATTGAAAACGATTTCGAAATGAATTGAATTGAAAACGAATTCAAATTGAATTGAAAGCTAGTTGAAATGAATTCAAATTGAATTGAAATTTGAATTGAATAGAAATGAATTTTAAAACGAATTTATAAAGAAGAGTTCAATTTTGATTTGAATTGAAATGGAAGTTGAAATTGCTTTTGAAACGAATTTTAAAAACTATTTATATAATTCATTTTAAATATGAATCGACGAAATATATATTATATATATTATATATATAATATAATGGCCTGAATAGAACGCGCCGCGCCGCGGCAGTTCGTGAATTTCGACCATTTATTTCAAACGGACATTACGGGAGATCCGACCGTCGGATTCTCCTAAAACCAGAACCGTTGGGTTCGTATCGAAAAGAGCTTTCTAAAGAATATTAGAAATTCAAAATCTAACGGTTGGATTTGGAGATACGTCCAAATCAAATTCGAAAAAGGTCGCTGTAAGTGCAGTTCAATCGCCATTAATGGAAATCGACTGTACGGGCCTTAATAAAATTATTAAAAATAGTAATAATTTGTGTAAAATCATAAGAAATGATTTGAGAAGAATTGGGATGAAAAACTCCATATTTGAAGGGATAAAAATAGATTTTTATCGAAGTAAACTAGTTTTGAACTAGAATTATAATTTTATTTATTTTTAAATAAATAAATTGAATTTAAAAAGGGTTTTAAAAATAACCAGAATTTCCAATGATTGCATTGGAGTGGATTTGAATCGAAATTGTCTTCGGAATATTTCGATGTTGGAATTCGTGATTATGCAGATGTTGTTATGGAAATTTGAAAGATATATATCTATATCGTTATTTCCAGCACAACATTTGTTAATCGTAGAATTTGACATTGAATATAAGCCGATATATTTTCTATTCAGAGCCTTATATTGAATATCAAATGTGATTTGGGTTTGTCGTGAATGGTGTCTTCACTAACACTGTTCTTGAACCCAGTTGAGAAAAGATTAAATCTTTTTATTTAGATTTAATGAAGTGTACCAATTAAATAATATTTAATTGGAATTAAATTGATATTGATTTTTGGGTTTATCGTGAACAGTGTTTTAAATAACACTCATTCTTTAACCCGATAATTAATGGAATGTGACTTTGGGTTTATCGTGAGCCGTGTTTTAAATGACACGGATTCTTTAACCCAGTTAACGATTAAAACTAAGTGGAGTTTTAATGAATCTTTAATTAGATTGAAATGATCGAGAATGGAGTATCACCAGTTTTGCTCCAGGCGATAGTTAAATCTTAAATTAGATTTGAACGTGAAATGGTAATTAAATTTACCGATAACACCGTGGTGTTAGATATGAAGTACTACCAGTTTTACTTCATGGGATGAATAGGTTGGGATTGGGAAATTAAAACAAATGATTACTTCGGTGAGGTTCACTAATCCCGACTAGTTTTGAATTGATATTCAAAAATAGATTAAAGAATAAATTTTAATGATTTATCTTTGATAAAATTAATGGGAACCCTTCCCTATGAATGTGAAATTTAGAAACTAAGTGTCGGTTAGCCAAGTAGAATGGTTTTCTGAATATTGATCTGATGTTGGTTTCGGCCTTCGGGGTTAATATTTGGGGAATTATTCTCTTGATTAATTTACAGTTAGTGACTGATGAATTGGAATGAGGCGTATGATGTGTTTGTGTAACACTTATTCAAAATATACGCGAGTTATTCGGAAAGACCGGGTTTATCCCATTCTGAATAACTGATACGACGATAAGTCGAAGATGAAGACGGTGGTCGAAGACCAGAAGTCTTCACGTCGTTTGGGTAATTACTGATGATCTTGATTGGGCTGTACACCCAAGAAGATGGAAACAGTTGGTGATCGTCCAAACGTACTTGGAGATCGATGGATATGCGGGGTACTAGGTGCCTCCGGTTTCGTTCAGACCCAGAATGGACTTGTAAATGGACTGTGTGTCTGACATTGGATTTTAGTCCGTGTGATAGATCTCTATTAAATATATATCTGTTTGGTGGCGGAGAATTTATTCTCTTGCTTAACGCCCTTCTCTGAGACGTACGAGCTCAGGGG
This sequence comes from Allium sativum, assembly GCA_030737875.1. Lineage (NCBI taxonomy): Eukaryota > Viridiplantae > Streptophyta > Magnoliopsida > Asparagales > Amaryllidaceae > Allium > Allium sativum. The sequence goes on along the minus strand of CM060909.1, from coordinate 666,917,581 downwards.
TTATATATTGATGGATATCAAACGCATGGAGTAAATTGCCTGTGTGGCATGCCTAAGTGGCAATTGATCGAGGCTTCTGTTGAAAAGCAAAGTCTTGCGGTGATGATCAAAGCACGGCCTTTGTGGCGTAGCTTTGTGTAACGTTTACTTCGCGAGTTTCACACCCGGTATGAACCAAAAACGGGAGACGGACCTCAGGGAGGGCATGCGTTTCTTTCTAGTTAGAAGTGGCGTCAGTGGTTTTACACGCCCGGACGAGTTTGACTTATGTGGTTGTTGCTGTTGCGAGGCGCCTCGGATTGATCGGTCGTTCTCGAACCGATGGAGTCATTTAGTTGGCTCGTTTACGCCCCATAGGGCGGGGAAACGCATGTTCAGGATTTAAGTTTAACCACATCAGTGGACCGACCCTGACGATCCAAGGGTCGATGCGCTCTGACCCTGAGGCTCGGGCTAGACAGTCTCGAAGTCGGTGAGGACTATCTTTTGCCTCGGTTCATAGACGGAAATCCAATTTCCAAATACGTGACATTTGCGGTTTTATTTGTAAACCTATATATGGCGACATGATATATGGTACCCATGCCGCCTATGATTGATACTTATGATTTGAAGTTGTTTTATACACTATGCACGTATAATAGTATCAAATGATTTGTTTTAAACGTATCAAGCATTATTTGGCTGTTATAAGGGAAAACCCTATCCCCCGGCTTGCGTTGCATTATGTGATAGGACCTGGGTCTTATAACAGCTTCATTTTTCTTTATTTAGCATTGCGCTGTTGTTTTATGCACTGGTATTCTTGGGAGGAAACCCGTTCCGTGTTATACGGCGTGGTCCCTTGATTTATCTAGATTTAAAAATAGAGATTAACTGTTTTAGTTCTCACACCAGTCACATGACTGACCTGGAGTTTATTGTTTTAACCTAAACTCTGGGTGCCCTTATTTTGACACGGGCAGCTAGTAGTTTTGGTTTTGCAGATTTATATTCACAGGATCCTGGTTTACAGCTGGAACGATATCCGGAAAGCTTTGTATCTGTATATCTCCTTCTAGTTGTGGATTGTATTATTTTCCGCTGCGATGTATTTAAATGTAATTTAAATCTCTGATATTTCTGTGTAATATTCTTTTATACTCTGTATATTCTTGTAATCTGATGCATTGTTGTAATATACAATGAAATGTTCTTCTGTATGCGTTCTGTTGTGGCTTGTTCTCGAACTATCCGCCGCTTTCCTTTACGGGGAAGTTACGGGTTTTCACAGTTGGTATCAGAGCTTTGGTTTACAAAGCTCAGAGAACAAGGCACATTAGAACCATACGAAAGAATTCATCAAAAATTGGATTAGTAAAATCCAATTAGAGTGACTCGTTAGAGATGGGATCATTAGTATCCTAGAACGAGTGTGAAGAGTATATTTTTCAAATGAAAACAATTTTTGTTTTGAAAATTTAAATCAATTATTTGTATCTGATTATCTATTTATATTGAGTTGGACAGTCCAATATATAAAGATTTTGCGTATACGTCTGATCCGCGTGTATTCAAAGTTTTAATATATTGGATAGATATAGCATCACACTCTAGTCGCCCGAAGATAATATTGATGATAGCGATCGCATCATCAACATTTATGTTCGAGTTTTGAAGGTGTGATTTTCTATATATTTCCATTAGACTGGTGTGAGAACCAAAACTAATATAGCTAGAATACATTTTTGTGATTTGGCACCAAAACATGATTTTTTGTATATGTATCAAAATTATGAATTTGAAACGTTAAATTCACTAATTTATTGATGTTTGTGTTGTTTGTTCATTTGTTTGATAATTTTGAACCATTATGCCTAATCGAACCAAATATTGAACTATATTGAAAATTGGTCGCATTTGCTTGCATATATATATATATATATATATATATATATATATATATACTTGCATTGAACAGGTCATAGCAAGGAGGCTAGAGCAGAGAATAAAATTGGTTGCCCGACAAATAGGTACATGTTTACTACATAATTTACTGTTTTGTTTGGGTGATGATGATTTTATGAGCCTATTGGCAAGCCGCATGGCTTTTTCTTTTTTTTTTTTGAGATCTGAAGGACCGGGGAAGCTATTTGAAATTCCCCGATGCTCCCGGTGCAGGGGAGGTTATGGCGAAATTTTTCGAAAATTTAGGGTGTTAGCCAAATTTTTGAAATTTTGAAAATTCTCAGAAACTGAAAAGTTGGAGAACGGAAGCCTGATCGATCGTAGAGCTAATTAATCAAACCACTTTCGACTTTGTTCCTTTTCGGGGACGAAAAGTTTTAAGTGGGGGAGATTGTAACAACCCGAAAATCTGGGCCAGTTTAAAATTTTTATTTTGGCAATTTTAGCGAATTTTGATTATTTAAAATGAATTATTTTAAATAATATTGACGAGAAATTTATTTTGAATATAATTCGAACGTATATATTATATACGTCGTCGTTAGAATATAAATAATTATATATAATTATAAATAGAAAATGGCGTGGTAGTTCGATAATTTGATTTCAAACTTCAATTGAATGTACCGGGTGCAAAACAATCCGGATTTTAGTGAAACCAAAAATGATAGAATCTAATTGATAATATCTTTCCAACGAATCCGAAAAATCGAAATTTCATAGCGGGAATCAAAAGATTTGTCCAGTTGAAAATTCTGAATAGTCGCTATGGAATTCAGGCCCTTAAGAATGGACATTTTGCAAATGACCTCGAATTTCGACGAAACCAGTTTTGTTGGATCCGCAGTGTCAAGTTATTGCTAGATTCCAAATTTCATAATTTTTCGAATCAATATATGAGCGTGGCAAAGGAAAACGCGTTTGACCAGTTTCAGTTGATTTTAATCGACTGGAAAATGGCCATTTTTCAAACGGTCTCAGAATTCGACGAAATTAGTTTTGTTAGGACCGTATCGTCAATACGAAGCTAGAAAATATTTTTCGGGAATTTTTCTAGTTAGTATGTGACCCCGGTAATTTGAAATGTACGTTTAAAATTCAATATAATGATTTAAATGTAAATTCAACGGAAACTGATTGCAACTATCGAATCAACCTACGATACATATCCCATTGTGTTCGGAATGGGGGTAAAACACTATGGGCGACAGGCGGTGGGCCTCGTTTAGAGGTTGAAAATAAAAGTTGCTTTTTAATGATAAATAATATAATAATAATAATAAAAATTATAACCCTCTCCTCCCTATAACCTTTGCCCCCCCCCCCCCCGATTTCAGTTAGCCGAAGACAAGAAAAAAAAAACCTAAATCGCCCGTCGTCCCCCCCCCAACCAGTCGTCGCGCCTCCTCCGACGAACTTTCCCCCATCTCCGGCGAGCATTGTCGAACCCCCCCTCCCCTCAGCATCTCGACCGTCGTTTCCCTCCACGTCTGAAGATCGACAAACCTCGAAACCCGAACCTGAGCAAACCCTAGCGCCGCCAGTTCCAACGCAACCACCCCGCCCTGGACCACCGTAGACCGCCACCGCTGGAAGCCCAGAGCACCCCTCCGACGAAGAACCCCCCCCCCCTCCGTTCACTGTAAGTTCTGTTTTTTTTATTTATTTTCATTTAACTGAATTTTTATAATGATTTTAAAAACTGAGAATTTTAATTAGTCGAAGTTTAGATTTTTAAATTGGTTAAAAATTAGATTTTTATATGAAAAATAAAAAACTTTATTTTTATAAAGGCGAAAACTTTATTTTTATAAAGGCGAAAACTTTATTTTTATAAAGGCGAAAACTTTATTTTTATAAAGGCGAAAACTTTATTTTTTATAAAGGCGAAAACTTTATTTTTATAAAGGCGAAAACTTCGTATTTGAAAAGGCGAAATCTATATTTTTGAAAAGGAATTTTTATCTATATGGCATCGAGATAAAAATATGATTTTTATATATTGAACTTCGAAATAAAAATATGATTTTTATATATTGAATAGCGAAGTAAAAATTCGATTTTTACATAGGTAGTGAAAGCGGGCAACGAAGGTAACAAAAAGGCGAGAACGAAGAAGATTTATATCAAAGAAGAGTCAAGATGTTTGGATAGCTTTCTGTGAGAATTTCTCACCTTTCAATTTCTTTTCTAGTTATATATATATACTAGGATGCAGACGGTGCTTAGTAGCACCCGACAGAATCGTCCACAGACCATGGACTTGTTTGTTTGGTTGCATAGATTAGTTTGATGATTTGATTTGAATTTGGTTGTTTAGTGAATATGATTGATGTGTGAATGGCGTGGGCCTTCACTAGACCGGGGATAAGGCTAGGCCTTGTCCCGTTTCTAGTATCGTGCCGTTATGCCGCCGAAATTTTCTAAAATAAGTTAGAAAATAAAGAAATCGTTTTATTTAATAAATGAACTGAATAGAAATTCATATGTTAAAATAAAATGTTTTATCGTTAAAAATATAATTTTTAACGCGAATGTGAATAAAAATAAATATTCATTTACAAACCGGACGGTTTGTTTATGTACACCTATTTGAATGACATTGATTGGGACGATAAATTTTACACATCGCCCAACTGCACAAATAAAATATGTGTTTGATTGTTTGAAACCCCACACGGTTGTTAGGATGAAATTTGAAGTTCACTCATCCTGATTGATTAAAAATGTCGATCGATTGATTGATAGGCTGTTATAAGCATTAGATATCTATATTTGATGCTTATACAGTGTAGTGCACTTTGGTTGATGGTTGATTATTTTTCAATGCTATCATATGTGTGTAATGTATGAAAATCCATATAATTAACATTATATGGTGATTGATTGGGCCTCATTCCAATTTAGAAAATAAAGGTTCATGTGTTGACAATACTCATCCATTGAGATTGGTCATGTGTTGAACGAAATATTTTAGTAATAAAATTTACATCTTTATAATATAAAATAAAGGTTCATGTGTTGACAATACTCATCCATTGAGATTGGACATGTGTTGAACTAATGGACATGTGTTGAACGAAATATTTTAGTAATAAAATTTACATCTTTATAATATAAAATAAAGGTTCATGTGTTGACAATACTCATCCATTGAGATTGGTCATGTGTTGAACGAAATATTTTAGTAATAAAATTTACATCTTTATCAATATAAAATAAAAGTTCATGTGTAGACAGTACTCATCCATTGAGATTGATCATGTGTTGAACGAAATATTTTGATAATAACAACTATTTTGAAAAAGAAATATTTGAAATAGAATATTTGAAAATAGAAATTTATGAAGCCGTGTTGATTAGATTGACGCCATTTTGACGTAAACGATTTCGAAATGAATTGAATTGAAAACGATTTCGAAATGAATTTAATTGAAAACGATTTCGAAATGAATTGAATTGAAAACGATTTCGAAATAAATAAATTGAATTTAAAAAGGGTTCTAAAAATAACCAGAATTTCCAATGATTGCATTGGAGTGGATTTGAATCGAAATTGTCTTCGGAATATTTCGATGTTGAATTGAATTGAACTTGTTTTGAACTAGAAATATAATTCTATTTACTTTTAAATAAATAAATTGAATTTAAAAAGGGTTCTAAAAATAACCAGAATTTCCAATGATTGCATTGGAGTGGATTTGAATCGAAATTGTCTTCGGAATATTTCGATGTTGGAATTCATGATTATCCGGATGTTGTTATGGAAATTTGAAAGATATATATTTATATCGTTATTTCCAATACGACATTTGTTAATCGTAGAATTTGATATTGAATATAAGCCGATATATTTTCTATTCAGAGCCTTATATTGAATATCAAATGTGATTTGGGTTTGTCGTGAATGGTGTCTTCACTAACATTGTTCTTGAACCCAGTTGAGAAAAGATTAAATCTTTTTATTTAGATTTAATGAAGTGTGCCAATTAAATAATATTTAATTGGAATTAAATTGATATTGATTTTTGGGTTTATCGTGAACAGTGTTTTAAATAACACTCATTCTTTAACCCGATAATTAATGGAATGTGACTTTGGGTTTATCGTGAACCGTGTTTTAAATGACACGGATTCTTTAAGCCAGTTAACGATTAAAACTAAGTGGAGTTTTAATGAATCTTTAATTAGATTGAAATGATCGAGAATGGAGTATCACCAGTTTTGCTCCAGGCGATAATTAAATCTTAAATTAGATTTGAACGTGAAATGGTAATTAAATTTACCGATAACACCGTGGTGTTAGATATGAAGTACTACCAGTTTTACTTCATGGGATGAATAGGTTGGGATTGGGAAATTAAAACAAATGATTACTTCGGTGAGGTTCGCTAATCCCGACTAGTTTTGAATTGATATTCAAAAATAGATTAAAGAATAAATTTTAATGATTTATCTTTGATAAAATTAATGGGAACCCTTCCCTATGAATGTGAAATTTAGAAACTAACTGTCGGTTAGCCAAGTAGAATGGTTTTCTGAATATTGATCTGATGTTGGTTTCGGCCTTCGGGGTTAATATTTGGGGAATTATTCTCTTGATTAATTTACAGTTAGTGACTGATGAATTGGAATGAGGCGTATGATGTGTTTGTGTAACACTTATTCAAAATATACGCGAGTTATTCGGAAAGACCGGGTTTATCCCATTCTGAATAACTGATACGACGATAAGTCGAAGATGAAGACGGTGGTCGAAGACCAGAAGTCTTCACGTCGTTTGGGTAATTACTGATGATCTTGATTGGGCTGTACACCCAAGAAGATGGAAACAGTTGGTGATCGTCCAGACGTACTTGGAGATCGATGGATATGCGGGGTACTAGGTGCCTCCGGTTTCGTTCAGACCCAGAACGGACTTGTAAATGGACTGTGTGTCTGACATTGGATTTTAGTCCGTGTGATAGATCTCTATTAAATATATATCTGTTTGGCGGCGGAGAATTTATTCTCTTGCTTAACGCCCTTCTCTTAGACGTACGAGCTCAGGGGTTATATATTGATGGATATCAAACGCATGGAGTAAATTGCCTGTGTGGCATGCCTAAGTGGCAATTGATCGAGGCTTCTGTTGAAAAGCAAAGTCTTGCGGTGATGATCAAAGCACGGCCTTTGTGGCGTAGCTTTGTGTAACGTTTACTTCGCGAGTTTCACACCCGGTATGAACCAAAAACGGGAGACGGACCTCAGGGAGGGCATGCGTTTCTTTCTAGTTAGAAGTGGCGTCAGTGGTTTTACACGCCCGGACGAGTTTGACTTATGTGGTTGTTGCTGTTGCGAGGCGCCTCGGATTGATCGGTCGTTCTCGAACCGATGGAGTCATTTAGTTGGCTCGTTTACGCCCCATAGGGCGGAGAAACGCATGTTCAGGATTTAAGTTTAATCCACATCAGTGGACCGGCCCTGACGATCCAAGGGTCGATGCGCTCTGACCCTGAGGCTCGGGCTAGACAGTCTCGAAGTCGGTGAGGACTATCTTTTGCCTCGGTTCATAGATGGAAATCCAATTTCCAAATACGTGACATTTGCGGTTTTATTTGTAAACCTATATATCGCGACATGATATATGGTACCCATGCCGCCTATGATTGATACTTATGATTTGAAGTTGTTTTATACACTATGCACTTATAATAGTATCAAATGATTTGTTTTAAACGTATCAAGCATTCTTTGGCTGTTATAAGGAAAAACCCTATCCCCCGGCTTGCGTTGCATTGTGTGATAGGACCTGGGTCTTATAACAGCTTCATTTTTCTTTATTTAGCATTGCGTTGTTGTTTAATGCACTGGTATTCTTGGGAGGAAACCCGTTTCGTGTTATACGGCGTGGTCCCTTGATTTACCTAGCTTTAAAAATAGAGATTAACTGTTTTAGTTCTCACACCAGTCACATGACTGACCTGGAGTTTATTGTTTTAACCTAAACTCTGGGTGCCCTTGTTTTGACACGGGAAGCTAGTAGTTTTGGTTTTGCAGATTTATATTCACAGGATCCTGGTTTACAGCTGGAACGATATCCGGAAAGCTTTGTATCCGTATATCTCCTTCTAGTTGTGTATTGTATTATTTTCCGCTATGATGTATTTAAATGTAATTTAAATCTCTGATATTTCTGTGTAATATTCTTTTATACTCTGTATATTCTTGTAATCTGATGCATTGTTGTAATATACAATGAAATGTTCTTCTGTATGCGTTCTGTTGTGGCTTGTTCTCGAACTATCCGCCGCTTTCCTTTACGGGGAAGTTACGGGTTTTCACAGGTATGGAGCCCAGACTATTTACTTTTGTGGATGTTGGAAAAATTTATTGATGAAAAAGGGAGGTACCTCGGAATTTATACTAAAACTGACTAAAAGGTTCTAGATGGTCGACTGGACTGACCATTTTGGAGATTCGATAGAACCGGCAAACATATAGTTTATGGTATAACTAATCATCGACGAATGACCGGCCCTACCGATTCCAAGGGCTCGCCAGCGTCCGAGTCCTTAGGCATTTGCTAGTGTCTTGAAACCGGTGAGGATGATCCCTTACCTCAGTTCGTAGATGGAAATCCAATTTCCAATACACGATTTTATGGTTTTAGTTGTAAACCTATATGGCGACGTAATATAATGGTGCCTACGTTGCCTATGACTTATACATTTATATTTGGGGTTGATTTCCTCACTTATAGTAATAATAAAAGAAGAAATTTCCCGTATCTAGCATATTTGTTTATTATAAGGTAAAACTCTATCCTCAACTGCGTTCATTGTGTGATGGGACTTGGGTCTTATAATAGCTTCATTTTTCTCTTTAGCATCGCGCTGTTTATTTTTATGCACTGGTATCCATGGGGGATAAATCCATTCCATGTTATACAGAGGGGTTCCGTGATTTACCTAACTTTAAAATCAAGCTAATAACTATTTTAGTTCTCACACCAGTCCCAAGACTGACTCGGAGTTTATTGTTTCTACCTATACTCTGGTTGCCCATATTCTCCACATGGGCAGCTAGTAGTTTTGGTTATGAAGATTTCTATTTAACAGGATCCTGGTTTACAGCGGGAGCTATATTCGAAAAGCTTTGTATCCGTGTATTTCATTTAGTTGTGTAAGTTGATATATTTCCGCTGTGCTTTGTATTTATACATTTTTATTTCCGCTGCTATGTAATTTAATTTCTAATATTATTTTTTCGTTGTGTAATATTTATTCGTACTTTGATATTCTTGTACTCTAATGTAAATTGTTGTGATAGCAATAAAATGTTCTATTGTTTGTTCTGATGCATCGTGTTCTCAAATCAATCCGCGTTTTCCCATCTTCTCGGAGACCGGGGGATTTCATATCGTTAAAACTAGGTTGCCCGTGAGGAAAATTATGGGCACCCAGAGTTTAGGTATGGGAACAATAAACTCCAGGTCAGTCATGGGACTCGTGGGAGAACTCAAAACAATTGTTTTTAGGGTTTATTTTAAAGTTGGGTAATTCACCGGACCACGCCAGTAACGTGGAACGGGTTTACTTCATGTGAATAACCGTGAATCAAAATTTGTAATGACATTTTGAAAAATGAAGCTATCATAAGCTCGTCCCACATCACACGATGCAAGCGCGCACTAGATGAGCATGTTTTGCCTTATGATAACTAAAAATGGCTTCATACGTGAAAATCTTCTTTTACGACGATATATAGTGTGAAAAAACATTTTGCAAATAAATGTATTAATCCTAGCTTGCATAATGCCTCATCCTATTATACTGACGTAATCCTGCCAGTAACCAGCAGGCTATACAATCAAAACCATACGTGCTTATAGTGGAGATTGGGTTTCCAACATGATGGTACCTGGTACGAAAGATCATTCATGGGCTTACAAACTTTCTTGCGCGCATCATCCCAGTACTCGCGGATAATGTCCTGACTCGGACTCCGCTATACTAGCCCACCATACGTGAATCAGATACCCAACAAATAGCGTCCCAGACTAGGGACTTCTTAGTACCCTTTCATCATCACATCCCTGTGCACTGAACATATGAAACGAATCATAAAAATCTGACCACTAGTTTACCATCAATCCGGGGTGTGAGGTTCGTCGAGGTCACGATATACACAAAGCAACGCTTAAATAAGCCATGCTTTAATTATCCATAGCTCATCACATAACTTAAGTATGTCACATTGTCCATTTACTACGCATCACTGGTTTCCATCAATATATAACCTCTAAGCTCGAACGTTTTAAATAAGGGTGTTAAGCAAGAGAATAAATTCTCCGCCACCAAGCAGATATATACTTAAAAGAAATCAGTGCTACGCCGTTAATTACAATGTCAGACACACAATCCATACATGTCTGTTCTAGGTCTGAGCGAAATAACAATCTAGAATTCCTTCACATACGTTCGGGCTTCTTGCCACATAACTGATATAAAATTCATCTGCAAATGGGAGCGACCCATTTGAAACATTCAGCAAGTTGTCCTTACAATATGAAGGTTCCTAGTCTTCAATACCGTCTTCATTGCTCCATAATGTCGTATTATTAATTGGAATGGTTTTCAAACATAAATCTGATCCCGATCTTTCCAAATAATAAGCGATGTTTTAAAAACGCAATTACAGAACGTACGGGCTTTCAAGAAAATCTCCTTTCATCTTGGATTTTGTTAACTTAAACTTCTTTAAAACCATTCTCAAATTGTCTTTAACAAAATCCATATTTTATCCTTTCTCCTTTGAAACGCATCCTTTAAATAAAAGATAATTGTAATGTCCCACCTTTTAAACGGATTCAAATTGGTGATTAAACCAACTTAAAACGTTCAATTGACGGGTCGTTATTTAGCTTATAGAGTTTATTCACAGAATCAACACAGAAAAGACAGAATAAATAAATGACACAACATTGAACAGCGAAATAAACTTTTATATATTAATCAGATTTTTGAATACAATATTTTTTCTCTATACAGCGAAATGAAAATACAGTTTGAATACAATAAAAATATTTACTATTTAAATATTCAGAGCGCGCCGTCTTTTAGAATCCCCAGCTTCACCTGTCTTCGAGTTTTGTACTGAAATCTTTAAAATCTGTACTGCTCGGGTTTGACCCGAGCATTTCAAGCAAAAACACAAAACACTCGAGTCAGGATTAATCATTTGTTCAAGTAAATTAACTTCAATGTAAACTGAAATATAATAGTTAATTCATATGCAAATGGTCATGTATAGTATCTGTGTATATCAGTTTTCATTTAAGGAACAAACAATCATGGAAGCTTGCACGTACAGGTACACGTGTGTACTACCCTTGCGTTCCAAGAATGAACACATAACATAAAACTCAAGGCTATGTCCATATTTTCTTAAAAACATACAAGTATATTTTAGTGCACAAAATCTGGACAAAGAATATGGCACGTGCTCACGTATACCAAAAATGCAATTGCAGGTTACAATATGTGATGACCCCAAACTTCTGTGGTCCGAAAGTAAGGATAATCATTTGGAATACAACATATTTATAACAACAACATATCTCAGATAATATCATAACACATAATTATTGCAGCGGAAAGATATAAGTCATAAATATCACATCAACAGAACCACAGAGTACACAGTTTACAGGATACACTTAGCAAAATAAAAGTCTGAATCAAAGGAAATAAGTTCCAACTCCAAAGCATACATCAAAATCCAAGATAGAATAAAGTGTCTAAAAGCAAAAGATAAAAATAAAAGAGAGTCTTCGTCTTCTCCTTCCCAGTAGTCTTCAATCCAGCAAATATCTCCCTAAGAACCTGTCACTTGGCTGCTCGTGTAAGTTTGCAAAGTGAAACAAACATCGAGTCAGTCATGGGACTGGTGTGAGGAATCTTCCTATACTAACTATCAATATGGCGAATCACAGGACCACACCGCTAATGCGGAACGGGTTTACTCCATTGGATTGCCAGTGCATGATTTAATAAAGTTTATATAAAACAGCGAAATGACTTTTGAAAAATGAAATCATAATAAGACTCAAGTCCTATCACACAATGCAACGCACACAGGAGGATAGAGTTTTCCCTTATGAAGATTAAACAAGCTTAATACGTGTAAAATACTATTTTTATATTATTGTTAGTGTCTAAGAAGTATTAAAATACTTTAATATAAATATATCAATCCTAGACGGTATAGTACCCCATCCTACTATGTCGCCGTATATAAGTTTATAATCAAAACCGAAATGTCATCGTATTGGGAATTGGTTTTCTGTCATGAAATCGAGGCTAGGGATCGTCCTCTTCCGATTCGAGACACTCTAGCAAATGCCTCAGGATTTCCCGCAGTGAACCCTTGGATCTTCAGGGCCGATTCCCACCTAACGGTAGTGGATTAATTATGCCTAAACACACGTTTCCCGGTTCCTTTGAACCTATAGTATGACCACTTCCGGCCTATAAAAACCCGAGGTACCTCAATCCATAACCCACATAAGTAGAATGCCGGACCGTGTTAAAGCACCGGCACTACCCCTAGCTAGAAAGAAACGTGTTCACTCCCTGCAGTCCTAATCCCATTTTTGACTCATACCGGGGTGTGAGGCTCGCGAAGTCACGTTATACACAAAGCTATGCCTAAATAGGCTATGCTTTGATCATCAACCACAAGGCCTGCTTTTCAACAAAGCCTTGATCATTGCATCTTGGCGTGCCACATTGACAATTCACGCCATGTGATCGACAACTATTACTATATACCAGGGTGTTAAATAGAGAATAAATTCTCCACCACCAAACAGACATATATTAATATAAGTCGATTTAATTACATGAAATGAATTCCAACGTCAGACACGCATCCATTTACAAGTCTGTTCTGGGTCTGAACGAAACAGGAGACACCAAAAAGGCGCTCGCTTATCCGCACGACCAACTCACACGTCCGGACAACTACTGCTTCAACCTCGTCCTAGGAGCAAGTCAGTCCAAGGCATCAGTAGTCGTCGTCCATTCGATGTGAAGATTGTCGGTCTTCAACCATCGTCTTCTTACATCTTTGATTTAATCGCCGTGCAATTATTTGAAATGAGTTAAACTCGGTCTTTTCAAATAATTGTTGCATAATTATCAATTAAAACATTTCATATATATATATATATTTATAACTATTTATCGCTAGTTTTATTTATTTGAAAATAGCTCAAAATAAATAAACGACGCTTCGGGTCAATGGGCGGCCCTGGTGCTGTTTTTACCACATTTTGATTTACACATATCTTAAAATCTAACCGTCGGATTTTGATGAAATTTATATCGTTGGAAAGCACTTCCCAAAGTGGTCCTAACGGTTCCAGTTTTGGGAAAATCCAACGGTCGGATCTTTCGGTATAATCGTTTAAAATTACGATTGTCGATACGTGAACTGCCGCGCTCGTTTTGTTTAATTTTATATTTATATTTATATATATATAAACCATTTGGCGATTTCCACTATTAAAATCCATTCTTTTTATTCTATAAAAACAATATTTTTGTTCGCCAATTCTAATGGGACAAAAATGACGGTTTCAACATTATACACTTTTATGTTTCTATAAAATGTAAGTATTTTATCTCGTTTTCTTTTACATTGAAAAATGTAAGTTCTTACCTCTTTTCTTTTACAATGAAAATGTAAATTCTTTACCTTTACATTGAAAACGTAAACCTTTCATTGTTACATAGAAAAATGTAAATCTTTCATCTTTACATAGAAAAATGTAAATCTTATATTTTTACATAGAAAAATGTAAATCTTTTATCTTTACATAGAAAAATGTAAATCTTATATTATTACATAGAAAAATGTAAATCTTTTATCTTTACATAGAAAAATGTAAATCTTATATTATTACATAGAAAAATGTAAATCTTTTATCTTTACATAGAAAAATGTAAATATTATATTATTACATAGAAAAATGTAATTCTTTTATCTTTACATAGAAAAATGTAAATCTTATATTTTTACATAGAAAAATGTAAATCTTTTATCTTTACATAGAAAAATGTAAATCTTATATTTTTACATAGAAAAATGTAAATCTTTTATCTTTACATAGAAAAATGTAAATCTTATATTATTACATAGAAAAATGTAAATCTTTTATTTTTACATAGAAAAATGTATATCTTATATTTTTACATAGAAAAATGTAAATCTTTTATCTTTACATAGAAAAATGTAAATCTTATATTTGAGATATTTTCCTATGTAATACACATGTCAATTTGGTGTCAAAATATGATAATAAAAATATAATGGTTTTTGTCTAACCATTTCTATAATTTATCCAACGTCGTGATTTTCAATGTCAACGCATACAACACAATATATGATTTGGTGTATAAATTTGATGAATCACAATAAAAGGTCTCATCTTTATTTTATTTGTAAATCAAATAAAATATCTAATCTTTATTTGTAAATCAAATAAAATATCTAATCTTTATTTTATATTGTAAATCAAAATAAAATATCTAATCTTAATTTATCTTTTAATTAAAATTTAAAAGATTTAAACTTTCTTTATTTTATAAATCATAAACAAAATAAAGATTCAATCTTTTTGTTTATTTTGCAAATCAAAATAAAAATTCAAACTTTCATTTATTTTGTGCATCAAAGGTAAAGATTTACCTTTCCTTTATTTTGTTAATCAAATTAAAAATTCAACTTTTCATTTTCTATTGTGGATCAAAAATGAAGATTTAAACTTTCTTTTGTAAATCAGAATAGATATCAATTTTCCATTTTAATTTGTAAAACAAAATAAAGATTCAAAATTTCATTTTTGTTTGTAAAACAAACAAGATTCAATTTTTCATTTCTATAAAGGAATAAAAATAAAGACAGAAATAAAATAAAAATAAAACTAATAAAGATGAGAACTTTATAGAGATTACATAAGAATTTATAGATCTAAACTGACATGGCTATATCATGATATCACAACGAATATTAACAACCATACAACAATCACAACATCGCAAATCAGAAATAATAACATACAATGATTCACAAATATAATTAAATTATTTAATTATTCAAAATTTAGAATTCTCACCTTATGTTCAAGCAGATCTAAAAATCCAAATGAACTCAGAAATTGTTCCAATCAGTTTCAACAAGTCATATTCGATGTCACGGTTCAAATGAATCTGAAATTTTCAAATTCCGTTCATGTATGAATTAGTTATTGATTTTGTAAATAAAATTACAATTCACGACGCTTATAGATGTCACAGTCCTTTAAAAATATTCTGACTGTAGGCTTTCAGAATTTGTTCAAAATTTCAATCCGATTTTTCACCAAAACGGTTGCAAAGTACTTCGATCGGGCAGGGGGACGTTGACGAGCTCCGAGCGGCGATCTGGTGCCTGGAACGGCGTCAGACTCGGTGGCCCAGGCGGGGCGGAGCGAGGGTCGACGGCGGCCGACTTTGGCCGTTCGATTCTCCTGCTACGGTGCATGATAAATGATGATGGCCCTATGGATTTAAAGGGGGTGAAGAGAGCTTCGATTTGGCATATGGCTTTAATTTTAATTCGTGGGGATGGGAAAGAAATTAAAGGGAGAAAGTTTGAGCACCGGTGGCCATGGGATTCAAGGGCGGCGGCTGTAGAACGAGGGTGAATAGTATTTTAGTGTTTCATTTCCTCTATTATTTATAATATTTAATTGCTATTTTACAAATAAATCCGTAACTTTTAAACCGATCTATTTCCAGTCCAGCAGAAAGTGACCCTAGCCAATAACCCATATTCTGGATCCAATGGGACAGGTCCCGTCAGCTCAAACGGTTGTCTATGGCCTGTTTTATTTAATTTAATATTTGATTTCTTTATTAAATTAATTCGTTTGCACAAATAAATTCACTGAGGCCACATACTGACTCAGAAAAATCTAAAAAAAAATTATATTTGGCTTTGTTATGACGATACGGTCCTAACAAAACTAATTTCGTCGAATTCTGAGACTGTTTGAAAAATGGCTATTTTTCAGTCGATTAAATTTGACTGAAACCGACAAAACACATTTTCCTTCGCCACGCTCACATACTAACTCGGAAAATTCTAAAAATTGAAACCTAGCAATAATTTGACATTCCGGTTCCAACAAAAGTGATTTCGTCGAAAACAGAGATCGTTTGAAAATTGACTATTTTCACTGGCTTTAATATTATATAAAAATGAAAATTTTAATTTCTGCCACATTTTCCCACCAAATTATTTAAAATAAAAATTTTAAATTGGTTCGGATTTTCCGGGTCGTTACACAATATCATGAAGTTTTTCAGTTTATAAGTTATGAACCAAAGTTTCATGTTTCCAAAAATGCGAATCAAGAAAGATCTAAATATAACATGAAGTTTACTCACCAACTATACACTACTGATGATTGGGGAAAATGTTCACTTATTTTGGTTGGTTTACTAACCATATAACAGTTCATTCAGTAAATAAAAGGGTTTAACATGTTCATTTGGTAAATACAAGGGTTCAACAAATTCATTCAGTTAAATAAAAGGGACCGGCGTGTTCATTTGGTAAATAGAAGGGTTCAGCAAAGGATAGGCAAACAACAGGTTATACGGACCACGGAAATGCAAACTCATGCATTTCAAATTTTAGACCGAGAACACTCCTAACTATACATATGCATAAACACATACATACATACATACATACATACATACATACATATATATATATATATATATATAACAATTGAACAAGGGTACCCTTTCAAATATGCCAGGCAACATGAATGTATCAATATATACAAGTAGGTGAATACATATTTTAAACGCAGGCTAAAAAGGGTCACGGCAGAAAGGGGATAGCTGCAGCACTGCAAGTGGTGAAGTGGGGAACTTACCTGTTTCTTGTTATAGGATAAGAACCCAAATGAGGTTCCAAGATCATGGAAAGGTGACAAAAGAAAACACACAAAATAAACTGAGGATTAAAGGTATAACTAATATATGTATTGGTAGTTTGGTGCAATAGATATATACGCATATAAAAATCTTCAAATGGGCAGATCAGTACGACTCTATGAAATGTCAAATTCGATTTCGTACGATCAGCCTGAGTAACAACTTCTTTTTATTTATTTATTTTTTTTTCAAAAAAAAAAACACAGCTAAGAAAAACACATTTACCACCTCAATAAAATAAACAAGGAAATGTATTTTCAGAGTAGACATGTAATGAATCCAATTAATAAAATGCAAAAGGAAAAAAAATTCTATATGTAACGCATATTTCTTTGTGTGCCTTTTAAGCAGAGCACACTGATATTAGTATTCATGATTTCCAGAATTATTTAAGCTCTCTAACATAAAGCTTGATTGAACTTAAGATTTACTCATATATATATATATATATATATATATGTTACTATATTTGCATTTGTTTCCTCAGGTTGTTTTAAATCTTACTGGTTTCAGATTTGTATCCACCTAATTAACATCAATACAATATAATGGTTACACATCAACATGCATATGATTTGAATCACTTAAATATTTATATAAAAAAGTAAGGATTTTTGGAGTGTTTAATCACCATTTTAAAATATTGTGCTTGTCTTTGATTCCAAGGTTATTCAAAAACTTTCAAGACTTAATAAAATATTTTCAAAGACTAAAACCTTAGACAACTTAAGTATCTAAATCAAATGTGATGGCATATATTAGCACATGTATCGTGTCAACTTATCTAAGACAACAAATAGAAATTGTGAAAACCCGTAACTTCCCCGTAAAGGAAAGCGTCGGATAGTTCGAGAACAAGCCACAACAGAACTCATACAAAAGAACATTTCACTGTATATTACAACAATGCATCAGATTACAAGAATATACAGAGTATAAATGAATATTACACAGAAATATCCGAGATACAAATTACATGTAAATACATAGCAGCGGAAAAATAATACAATACACAACTAGAATGAGATATACGGATACAAAGCTTTCCGGATATCGTTCCAGCTGTAAACCAGGATCCTGTGAATATAAATCTGCAAAACCAAAACTACTAGCTGCCCGTGTCAAAATAAGGGCACCCAGAGTTTAGGTTAAAACAATAAACTCCAGGTCAGTCATGTGACTGGTGTGAGAACTAAAACAGTTATTAATCTTTATTTTAAATCATTAGGTAAATTAAGGGACCACACCATATAACACGGAACGGGTTTCCTCCCGAGAATACCAGTGCATAAAACAAACAGCGCAATGCTAAATAAAGAAAAATGAAGCTGTTATAAGACCCAGGTCCCATCACACAATGCAACGCAGCCGAGGATAGGGTTTTCCCTTATAACAGCCAAAGAATGCTTGATACGGTTAAAACAAATCGTTTGATACTATTATAAGTGCATAGTGTATAAAACAACTTCAAATCATAAGTATCAATCATAGGCGACATGAGCGTCCCATGCCACTATGTCACCTTATATAGGTTTACAAATAAAACCGCAAAGTCACGTATTTGGAAATTGGATTTCCGTCTATGAACCGAGGCAAAAGATAGTCCTCAACCGATTCGAGACAATCTAGCCTACCATGTCTCAGGAACAGCCGCAACTGCCCCCTGGATCGTCAGGGCCGGTCCACCGATGTGGATTATTATGCCTGAACAATACGTCTCCCCGCCCTTTGGGGCGCAAACGAGCCAACGAATGACTCCATCGGACCCGGATCGTCCGATCAAACCGAGGCGCCTCGCAACAGCAACAACCACATAAGTCAAACTCGTCAGGGCGTGTAAAACCACTGACGCCACTTTTAGCTAGAAAGAAACGCAAGTCCTCCCTGAGGTCCGTCTCCCGTTTTTGGTTCATACCGGGTGTGAAACTCGCGAAGTAAACGTTACACAAAGCTATGCCACAAAGGCCGTGCTTTGATCATCACCACAAGACTTTGCTTTTCAACAGAAGCCTCGATCAATTGCCAATTAGGCATGCCACACAGGCAATTCACTCCATGCGTTTGATACCCATCAATATATAAACCCTGAGCTCGTACGTCTCAGAGAAGGGCGTTAAGCAAGAGAATAAATTCTCCGCCGCCAAACAGATATATATTTAATAGAGATCAATCACACAGACTAAAATCCAATGTCAGACACACAGTCCATTTACAAGTCCGTTCTGGGTCTGAACGAAACCGGAGGCACCTAGTACCCCGCATATCCATCGATCTCCAAGTACGTCTGGACGATCACCAACTGTTTCCATCTTCTTGGGTGTACAGCCCAATCAAGATCATCAGTAATCACCCAAACGACGTGAAGACTTCCGGTCTTCGACCATCGTCTTCATCTTCGACTTATCGTCGTATCAGTTATTCAGAATGGGATAAACCCGGTCTTTCCGAATAACTCGCGTATACTTTAAATAAGTGCTACACAAACACAACATACGCCTCATTCCAATTCATCATTCACTAACCGTAAATTAATCAAGAGAATAATTCCCCAAATATTAACCCCGAAGGCCGAAACCAACATCAGATCAATATCCAGAAAACCATTCTGCTTAGCTAACCGACAGTTAGTTTCTGATTTCACCTTCATAGGGAAAGGTTCCCATTAATTTTATCCAAGATAAATTTCTTGAATTTATTCTTTAATCTATTTTTGAATATCAATTCAAAACTAGTCGGGATTAGCGAACCTTACCGAAGTAATCATTTGTTTTAATTTTCCAATCCCAACCTATTCATCCCATGAAGTAAAACTGGTAGTACTTCATATATAACACCACGGTGTTATCAGTAAATTCAATTACCATTTCACATTCAAATCTAATTAAAGATTTAACTATCGCCTGGAGCAAAACTAGTGATACTCCATTCTCGATCATTTCAATCTAATTAAAGATTCATTAAAACTCTACTTAGTTTTAATCTGCGACTGGGTTAAAGAATCAGTGTCATTTAAAACACAGTTCACGATAAACCCAAAATCACATCACATTAATTATCGGGTTAAAGAACGAGTGTTATTTAAAACACTGTCCACGATAAACCCAAAAATCAATATCAATTCAATTCCAATTAAATATTATTTAATTGGTACACTTCATTAAATCTAAATAAAAAGATTTAATCTTTTCTCAACTGGGTTCAAGAACAGTGTTAGTGAAGACACCATTCACGACAAACCCAAATCACATTTGATATTCAATATAAGGCTCTGAATAGAAAATATATCGGCTTATATTCAATATCAAATTCTACGATTAACAAATGTCGTATTGGAAATAACGATATAAATATATATCTTTCAAATTTCCATAACAACATCCGTATAATCACGAATTCCAACATCGAAATATTCCGAAGACAATTTCGATTCAAATCCACTCCAATGCAATCATTGGAAATTCTGGTTATTTTTAGAACCCTTTTTAAATTCAATTTATTTATTTAAAAATAAATAGAATTATATTTCTAATTCAAAACAAGTTCATTTCGATAAAACTCTATTTTTATTTTTTCAAATATGGAGTTTTTCATCCCAAATCTTCACAAATCATTTCTTATGATTTTACACAAATTATTACTATTTTTAATAATTTTATCAAGGCCCGTACAGCCGATTTCCATCAACGGCCATCGAACTGCACTTACAACGACCTTTTTCGAATTTGATTTGGACGTATCTACAAATCCAACCGTTAGATTTCAAATTTCTAACATTCGTTAGAAATCTCTTTTCGATACGAACCCAACGGTTCCGGTTTTAGGAGAATCCGACGGTCGGATCTCCCGTAATGTCCGTTTGAAATAAATGGTCGAAATTTGCGAACTGCCGCGGCGCGGCGCGTTCTATTCAGGCCATTATATTATATATATAATATATATTTCGTCGATTTCTATTTAAAACGAATTATATAAATAGTTTTAAATTCGTTTCAAAAGCAATTCCAACTTCCATTTCAATTCAAATTTAAAATTGAATTCTCCTTTATAAATTCGTTTTAAAATTCATTTCTATTCAATTCAAACTTCAATTCAATTTGAATTCATTTCAATTCACTTTCGATTTAATTTGAATTCGTTTTCAATTCAATTCATTTCGAAATCGTTTTTCAATTCAATTCATTTCGAAATCGTTTTCAAATCAATTCATTTCGAAATCGTTTTCAATTCAATTCATTTCGAAATCGTTCTCAATTCAATTCATTTCGAAATCGTTTTCAATTCAATTCATTTCGAAATCGTTTTCAATTCAATTCATTTCGAAATCGTTTTCAATTCAATTCATTTCGAAATCGTTTTCAATTCAATTCATTTCGAAATCGTTTTCAATTCAATTCATTTCGAAATCGTTTTCAATTCAATTCATTTCGAAATCGTTTTCAATTCAATTCATTTCGAAATCGTTTTCAATTCAATTCATTTCGAAATCGTTTTCAATTCAATTCATTTCGAAATCGTTTTCAATTCATTTCGAAATCGTTTTCAATTCAATTCATTTTGAAATCGTTTTCAATTCAATTCATTTCGAAATCGTTTTCAAATCAATTCATTTCGAAATCGTTTTCAATTCAATTCATTTTGAAATCGTTTTCAATTCAATTCATTTCGAAATCGTTTTCAATTCAATTCATTTCGAAATCGTTTTCAATTCAATTCATTTCGAAATCGTTTTTCAATTCAATTCATTTCGAAATCGTTTTCAATTCAATTCATTTCGAAATCGTTTTCAATTCAATTCATTTCGAAATCGTTTTCAATTCAATTCATTTCGAAATCGTTTTCAATTCAATTCATTTCGAAATGAATAAAATCGATATAAATATCGTTTACGTCAAAATGGCGTCAATCTATTCAACACGGCTTCATAAATTTCTATTTTCAAATGCTTTATTTCAAATATTTCTTTTTCAAAATAGTTATTATTATCAAAATATTTCGTTCAACACATGACCAATCTCAATGGATGAGTACTGTCAACACATGAACCTTTATTTTATATTGATAAAGATGTAAATTTTATTACTAAAATATTTCGTTCAACACATGACCAATCTCAATGGATGAGTACTGTCAACACATGAACTTTTATTTTATAATATTCTTTATTTTTCAAATTGGGATGAGGCCCAATCAATTACCATATAAAGTTAATTATATGGATTTTCATACATTACACACATATAATAGCATTGAAAAATAATCAACCATCAACCAAAGTGCACTACACTGTATAAGCATCAAATATAGATATCTAACGCTTATAACAGCCTGTCAATCAATCGATCGACATATTTAATCAATTAGGATGAGTGAACTTCAAATTTCATCCCAACACCCGTGTGGGGTTTCAAACAATCAAACGCATATTTTATTTGTGCAGTTGGGCGATGTGTAAAATTTATCGACCCAATCAATGTCCTTCAAATAGGTGTACATAAATAAACCGTCTGGTTTGTAAATGAATATTTATTTATTCACATTCACGTTAAAAATTATATTTTTAACGACAAAACATTTTATTCCAACATATGAATTTCTATTCAGTTCATTCTTTAAATAAAAT
Source organism: Allium sativum (assembly GCA_030737875.1). Lineage (NCBI taxonomy): Eukaryota > Viridiplantae > Streptophyta > Magnoliopsida > Asparagales > Amaryllidaceae > Allium > Allium sativum. The sequence goes on along the minus strand of CM060909.1, from coordinate 666,894,976 downwards.
GATATTTTTATTTTTCTAATATATTTTAGAAAATTTCGGCGGCATAACGGCACGATACTAGAAACGGGACAAGGCCTAGCCTTACCCCCGGTCTAGTGAAGGCCCACGCCATTCACACATCAATCAAATCAATTTCAATTCACCCAACAGTCAAATATCAATCAAATAATCTAACCAACTACTCAACCAAACAATTTAACAAACAAGCCATCCATGGTCTGTGGATGACGGGTGTCGGGTGCTACTAAACACCGTCTGCATCCTAGTATATATATATATAACTAGAAAATTTAAATTGAAAGGTGAGAAGTTCTCACCGATAGCTATCCAATCATCTTGACTCTTCTTTGGTAGAAACCTTCGTCGTTATCGCATTTTTATCATCTTCGTTGCTGTAGCCACTACATATGTAAAAATCGAATTTTTACTTCGCTATTCAATATATAAAAATCGAATTTTTAGTATGCTATTCAATATATAAAAATCGAATTTTTAGTATGTTATTCAATATATAAAAATCGAATTTTTAGTATGTTATTCAATATATAAAAATCGAATTTTTAGTATGCTATTCAATATATAAAAATCGAATTTTTAGTATGCTATTCAATATATAAAAATCGAATTTTTAGTATGCTATTCAATATATAAAAATCGAATTTTTAGTATGCTATTCAATATATAAAAATCGAATTTTTAGTATGCTATTCAATATATAAAAATCGAATTTTTAGTATGTTATTCAATATATAAAAATCGAATTTTTAGTTCGATGTTCAATATATTAAAATCGAATTTTTACTTCGATGCTCAATATATAAAAATCGAATTTTTACTTCGAATTAACATCCTAATCTTTGCATTATAAAAATTAAAAATAAATTTAATGCAAATTTTTATAAAAACTGATTTATATATATATATGTAAAGCTAATCACTTTAAATAAAATAAAACTGAGTTTAAAATCAGGTAAAAGGGGAAGCTTACTGCGTTGGTCGAAGGGAGGAGGGAGTCAGGGTTGGTGGCTGACCGGAGGTGGCTCGCCAGAGTCGGGGGTGCAAGGCGGAGGTCGGGGGGTCTTCGTCGCGTTATTGCGATTTGGGGGGGGCGCTTCTCTGGCGGCAGCGATCATCGGGGGGGGGGGGGGGGAGGGAATCTTCGGGAGTCGCGCCGCTAGGGTGGGGGAGGAGGAGGGAGGCTGGACGGAGGGGGGCGGTTGGGTGGTGGCGTTCGCTTCCGGGGGGGGTGGGGAGGGCGTCGATAGTTTAGGGTTTTAGTTTTTTTTTTATTATTCCTTCTGTCGATTCGATTTTTGAAGAGGGGGGGGGGGGGCAGAGTATACGGAACGAGAAAGAGGGATTTTTTTTTTAATTATTTTATTTGTAAAAAGTTGACTTTTACATACGACCCCGAAACGAGGCCCACCGCCTGTCGTCCATAGCGTTTTACCCCCATTCCGAACACAATGGGATATGCATCGCAAGCTGATTCTATAGTTACAATCAGTTTCCGTTGAATTTACATTTAAATCATTATATTGAATTTTGAACGTACCTTTCAAATTACCGGGGCCACATACTAACTCGAAAAATTCCAAAAAAATATTTTCTAGCTTCGTATTGACGATACGGTCCTAACAAAACTATTTTCGTCGAATTCTGAGACCGTTAGAAAAATGGCCATTTTCCAGTCGATTAAAATCAACTAAAATTGGTCAAACGCGTTTTCCTTTGCCACGCTCACAAATTGATTCGAAAAATTATGAAATTTGGAATCTAGCAATAATTCGACATCACGGACCCAACAAAACTGGTTTCGTCGAAATCCGAGGTCATTTGCAAAATGTCCATTTTTAAGGGCCTGAATTCCATAGCGACTATTCAGAATTTTCAACTGGACATATCTTTTGATTCCCGCTACGAAATTCTGATTTTTCGGATTCGATAGAAATATATTATCAATTAGATTCTATCATTTTTGGTTTCACTAAAATCCGGATTGTTTTGCACCCGGTACATTCAATTGAAGTTTGAAATCAAATTATCGAACTACCGCGCCATTTTCTATTCTATTTATATATATATATAATTATTTATATTCTAACGACGACGTATATAATATATACGTTCTAATTTTATATTCAAATTAAATTTTCGTCGATATTATTTAAAATAATTCATTTTAAATAATCAAAATTCGCTAGAATTGCCAAAATAAAAATTTTAAACTGGCCCAGATTTTCAGGTTGTTACAAAATCAAGTTGTTTACACACAATACACTGTCCTTGTCTCCATATTAACAGAGAACTGGTTTTCAACTTATATGTTTCTTATATAAATGGCAGCTTATATCTAGATTTCATATACAGACAGATGTGAGTTGAAACATAATGGACAATGATCCTAACACAGTTTGGAAACAAGAATAGAGAAATTTACATACCCAATATTACTTACATTGTTCAATAAACCATGCCTTTATAGTAAATCACAACTTGAACAATAAACATATAAATGACAAACCAAAAGTACACTAAATATCTATTCAAATACTGTAATTTTTTTTTCAACATCACTCAATTTTATAAAGTATCAGTAGAAATTTTCTATATTATAAATTCAGACTTCAGTTTGAGAGATAAAACATCATATTGTTTCCAGATATAAACGTTCAGTTCTAAGTTTAATTCGCAACATAATTCTAGAATCATATTACGAATCAAACTGGTATATAACTTTACTGTATATAATTGATCAAGTTAGGCATTAAGGTCGAATTGATTGCTAACTCAAAAGATTACATGGTCTTCACAAGGAAACAACACAAATAAGCTCAGGTTCGATGGATCAAATTTTCATGAGCCTAAATCCATCACACAGCAACCAAAAAAAAACATTCAAAACACATAAGTCAAAACACACAAGCAACAATCAATATCGACCAACATTCAACTATTATAACCAGTTCATATTATTTGTTAATAACTTGAATAAAGTTTAAATTGTGAGTTTCAAAGAAACTCACCTTCGCACAGTGGAAGAGGAGCAGAAAGTTCGGACTTCTACTTCGAATCGATGGAATCAGCGAACTCTACTTGAAGACAGCCTTCTATCCGTGGCCCTAGAACTGGAGCAACGATGGTTGCTGCGGCTTCGGGAGAAAGGACGCAAGGCAGTGCTAGATTTGATGGAAAGCGGAGGCGACGGAGTCAAATCCGATTTTCAGTGGAGACCAAATTTGATTTAGGGGTTTGGGAAAATTTGGGGAAATGAGGATTGAGTTTGCTGAAGAAAAAATGGGACGGAGTGCATGATTTTATAGAATAGAAAAATGTAGATAAGAACGAAGTTAAATCACTAGATTAGGGTTGCCGCGCAGACTTCAGAAGTAGGTTGGTGCGTTAAATACTGAGGTAGGTGGTAACTGTGATAAATTTTTCAAATGTTAATCCTACCGTAAACTACCACGAACTGCCCTAAACACGTACCGCCAATAAAAACCCCAAATGCAACAAAATTATACATACCTTTATATTTCAACATTCTGTATTCAAATAAAAATTAATTTAATTATAATCCAACTCCGTTTTTGTGTGATATCATTTTGTTTTTAAATTATTTAACTGTTCAACGCTTTTATTTTGCTTGTCCACCAATTGTTCCGTTTGTTTTCAAGTTTTGAAACGTTAAACTCAATATCTTTATACATAAGAGTTCACATAGACTGCATCCAAATTCAAATATATTCCAGCAAACAAAATTTCCAATTTGTTTAACGCTAATTCGACCATTTATATTTATCAATCGGATTTCAAATATAATTAAAATATCAAAATCAAATTAAATTCAAATATTCAACAATATATATTTGATTCTTAAACCCAAGTATCAATAAAAAAATGATCGTTAATAGTTAGATCTTTAATTAATTGCATACTCCAGTTGTCAAAATTTATGGGCCGTTACAATCTTCCCTCCCCCCCCCCCCCTTAATACTAGATTAACCATCGATAATTACGTCTCCGATCCTCTTCGTTTATCCATCTTGTTCACTCAACTCCAAAATTTAATTTCCCATTTCAAAACTAATCACTTTTTAATTTACAATTTCTGCATAAGTTAGATTCCTGCATCTCAAATTATTCCAAATTTCTTTATAAACCTTATCTGTCGATGTTCGCTTGTCCATCGTTTCATCAGTTCAACCAATCTCCTTATATTCAATCCATTTAATCTTTCACAACACTCATAAAGAGTGTAAATAACATTTCTTTTCTAAGTACAAATTGTTGACTTGAAAATTCCCAAAAGTCTGAATTTCTTTTATAACTTCTATACAAAATTTGTGCGGAAAATATTTGTATTATTATTCCAAAGTTATGGATTTGAAAATATTATGTAATTCTCTTTCTCAACTTATTATGATAGGTGTAATTTTAAAATTATTTATTTAAAAATATTTGATAACTCGAAGTTTGACAAGTATATTGTCGTTCCCACAGATGTTAGGCATACGCTGGCCAGGCGCACGACTAAGATCTCAAAGTACTGAATATCCTTGCTTCAACTCCCAGTGAAAAATATTTCAAAAATTCCTTTAAACAAAGATACGGAAAGTACTAATGTGATATTAATGTGTTGATTGTTCATGAATCGCAGATACATAATGGTTTCGTCTGGATCCCCCAGAAAACATCCGTATCCATAGGAAATCACTTCCCTGCGAATTTCGTCATGGACAGATCAACAGATAATATTTAAGAATCAAAAGGAAATCTGAGGTCATTGAGCGTTGGCTGCTTTATCTCAGAGTCACGGAAACAAGTTATCAAATTATGAGATAATTCAAGACATGAGGATCAGGTCACAAAGACAAATCAGGTCATGAAGACCAAACAAGTCACTAAGACTAACTGCTGCTTCAAACAGGTAGCTTACAATCACTAAGATATTCTACACACTACATGGCTTCATTCTACCTTTAGTTACTCTAGTGGTTACATCTCTTTCACTTGTAGATATGCCATGGGGACCGCAGGTACACAATGGTTACGTCTGATTCCCTCAGGAAACATCCATACCCGTAAGCTTTCACAGCTCTGCGGATTACACCTTTATCACGACTGTAGATCGCAACAGACACAATGGTTACGCTTGGTTCCCCCAAGAAACATCCGTCCGCGTAGGCCATCTACAGCCCTGCGAATTACGCTACATGGTCGTGTTCTTTCAGACAACTCGAGTTTTATGTCCGAACAACCTAATACCACCAGTAACACATCTCAACTAAGCTCAAAATTCAAATGAAAAAGAAGGTACTTTCCTTATTTTGCTTTGAAAACATATAATACTATATACATATAGTACTGCATTTCATATTCCTCGTAAATCATAAATAAAATTTCCTTTCTAAATCATCTTCTCAAACATCTTATTCTTATATAAATTATGTTATATAAGATTTCATTTAAATTTGCTTAACTTCCAATCCAGTGGCTTCAAATTCACAATATTATTTTATCTCTCATATATGTTCCGAATACTTCTATATTCAATATTTAAAACCGGATACCCTCAAATTTCATTTCAATTTCAAAATTTCAGTTTTGAACTCCTAATTAATTCAGGTATCTGATATCCATTCAAACTCAGATTTTCAAATCTATTGATTATAGATCCAAATTTCTTCCAATTTTCTAATTACTCAAATTTCCCAACCATTCAATTAATCACTTTTATTTCTTTCTTTTTTCCCTACATCCAAAATTCAGGAATTTTTCATTCTCATTCACATTATTATTATTTTTATTCACATCCTTCGACCGTCAATTAGCAAGTGGACAACTTCCTAAGTATTAACCCCGAAGGCCGAAACCGACACTCAGGAAATTATTCAGCTTAACTAATCTACAATCACTTTCTAAATTTCTTAACTGCATTCTTAATTTCCTTAATTCCCTTTTATTTATTTTATACATGTAAATTTAAATTTAATTATAAACTCATCTCATCAATATTAACTTATTTACCAACTTGGTTTATCAAACAATTATTGATCTTCCATATTCAAGATTCTCGAATAACTTCATACAATGCGATTTAAAACACTAATCAAAATTTTCCATATCCATTTTAGTTAAATAATTATACATAGTCTCAACTTATTCAAAACATGTACATAGGGGATTACCAAGGACAGTACAAAGTTAACTTAGTTAGGATCCACAATCGTCGATGATTGTCTGCTTTTGGATCCATAATCGACTGCTTCACTTATTCATCATTCTAGAGTCTCCACAAAAGGATTAGTGCATTCCTCATCCACATGACCCCACTCCTAGCAGTTTTTACAATAATACGAGACGATGCCATCTTCATTTACGTACTTCACTGTTTTCTCTCTTGCGGGGCGCAACAGTGCCTGTCTTCCTTGTTGTCTCTCAGAACAGTTCTGAGCTATATGTCCAACTTGTTTACAATGATAACAAATGATTGGTTCATCTGGCTTATCAGAGATGGCAGGCTTTTTCTTTTTCACTTTAAGACAATGACTGGGGAAATGTCCCCTCTCTTGACATTTAAAACAGAAAATATTGGATCGGTAAAATTTTCCTTCTTTCTTCCTTCCCTTGTCTCTCTCTCTGCACATAGCCGCGTAATGCCCTTTTTCTTGACATCTGTAGCAGACGACATTGTCAAATGGGCCCGCTGTCTGTTTTTCTTTAATCCTCTCCTCGTATTCCAATATTAATTCTTCCCTTCTTTTACATTCTGTTGCCCTTCGTTCTCGACGTGCGACTTTTTGTTCTTCGGTTCTTGCCATTCTAATTTATCAAAACCCGTTAGTCTTTCCCGATCTTTTTTTTTCTAAAACATTATTATATTTCTCTTCTATAATTCCGGAAAATCTCCTATCCTTATTGGAAAAATTTCCATATATTCATAAATCTTTATTTTCTATCGATAATATACTTTATTCTCAGGGGAAAGCACATTCTAAATTCATTGTTTAAACTGATATTAGATAAAATATTATTATCACACTTAACTGTTAACACTCATTTACTTCACTTAACTACTCTTGCTATCGAATCTTAACCATTTCTTAGTTAACAATGAAGTCAATCAAGTTGGGGTATAATTACCGCTCAGGACTTAACTGAACAACATTATTAACTTCGAAATAGATCAAGTTCACAGCAAAACATCCATTCTCGTAAATTCACTTCTTTTACGAAAATCATTGATTATGGAAATAATTCACACCTTCAAAGTATTTAACTTTAAAACATGCTTTATTCCTTTATCTGAATACATAAAACAATTAATTAATAATATATTAAATTTTTATTCAATACGGGAAGTAAACAGTATTTTCTTGAAATTTGACATAATTTACTTCATGCATAACTTTCTCTCGAATAATCTCTTTTTTGAAAATATATTCTGAACCTTGGAAAATTTCTCACTTGATTTATATCCAAATTCCGAAATAATTTTACCATACAGGCCATTTCCATTTTCTTTATCCAAATCTATTTGCACATTTTGTCTTCATACGTTATTTACTTCTAAAAAGTAAATATTATTCCTTTTTATAGGAGGCTGGACTCGTCGCATTAAAATATTCTTCATTTCATTCAACTCCCGGTTCAAATCCAATTAAAGTCTCTATTTTTATCTCACTTCATTTATATTATCAATTATACTTCACTTTTGGTTAATCAATTAACAAGTTTATATCTTACTATCAAATTCATATATTCGACTATACATTATTGATTTGAAAGCAATTATAATTTATCTTGTCAAGTCCTGAATAATCTAAATAAATTTGTAAAGTAATTCGACACAATCAAACTCCAATTATAATTCCTTCAGATTTTATTTTTATTTATTTCCATCCGAATATCGAAATAAATTTCATCGTTTCATTTTTGAAATGTTTTCAAATTTCCCTTTCATTTTAATTTCCGTCTGAAATCTTATTTCCGATCAATTTTAGTTATCATTGATTGCTAAAACACACAATCAATTCATTTATTCTCTTATACTTTTTTTTCTTTTTTTTAAGGATATCACCCGATCATGGATTCGAGATCCAAATCTAAGAGGAACCCTATCGAAGAATAGCTTTGGCATATCTGGATTTGAAGACTTCCGAAGACTGGGGATCCAAACAAATTTTAAAACAAAATTTTACTTTCGCTGTATCAATTCCAAATTGTTAATTTTAAAAATACAAACTATTTCCAAAATAAATTTCCCTTCAAAATCTATTTTTCAAAACCTTTTTTTTATATTCAAAAATCCATTTTTCTAGTGTCGATCCTATCCCTTTAAACCCGAAAAGCTATGCTTTGAATAAACCAAAGCTCTTATACCACTGTAACATCACACCTTTTAAACAACTTCAAATTGATGATTAAACCAACTTAAAACTTTCAATTGATGGGTCATTATTTAGCTTATAGAGTTTAATCACAGAATCAACACAGAAAAGACAGAATAAATAAATGACACAACATTGAACAATAAAATAAACTTTTATATATTAATCAAGATTTTTGAATACAATATGTTTTCTCTACATTGCGAAATGAAAATATAGTTTGAATACGATAAAAAAATTTACTGTTTAAATATTCATAGCGCGCCGTCTTTTGGAATCCCCAGCTTCACCTGTCTTCGAGTTTTGTGCTGAAATCTTTAAAATATGTACTGCTCGTGTCTGACCCGAGCAATTCATGCAAAAACACAAAACATTCAACTCAGGATTAATCATTTGTTCAAGTAAATTAACTTCAATGTAAACTGAAATATAATAGTTAATTCATATGCAAATGGTCAAGTATAGTATCTATGTATATCAGTTTTTATTTAAGGAACAAACGATCGTGGAAGCTTGCACATACGCACGTGTACAGGTACATGTGTGTACTACCCCGGCGTTCCCAGAACGAACACGTAACATAAAACTCAAGGCTATGTCCATATTTTCTTCAAAACATACAAGTATATTCTAGGTGCACAAAATCAGGACAAAGAATACGACATGTGCTCATGTATACCAAAAATGCAATTGCAGGTTACAATATCATGAATTTTTTCATGTTTCCAAAAATGCGAATCAAGGAAGATCTAAATATAACATGAAGTTTACTCACCAACTATACACTACTGACGAATGGGAAAATGTTTACTTATTTTGGTTGGTTTACTAATCATATAATAGTTCATTCAGTAAATAAAAGGGTTTAGCATGTTCATTTGGCAAATACAAGGGTTCAGCAAATTCATTCAGAAAAACAAAAGGGATCGGCATGTTCATTTGGTAAATAGAAGGGTTCAGCAAAGGATAGGCAAACAACAGGTTATATGAACCACGGAAATGCAAACTCATGCGTTTCAAATTTTAGACCGAGAACACTCCAAACTAACTGACTAACTATATATATATATATGTTTATATATAACAATTAAACAAGGGTACCCTTTCAAATACGCCAGGAAACATGAATGTATCAATATATACAAGTGGGTGAATACACATTTTGAATGAAGGCTAACAAAGGGTCACGACAGAAAGGGGATAGTTGTAGCACTGCAAGTGGTGAAGTGGGGGACTGGCCTGTTTCTCGTGATAGGATAAGAACCCAAATGAGGTTCCAGGATCATGGAAAGGTGATAAAAGAAAACACACAAAATAAATAGAGGATTAAAGGTATAACTCATACATATATTGGAAGCTTTGTGTACACGCATATAAAAATCTTCAAATGGGCAGATTAATGCGGCTTTATGAAATGTCAAATTCGATTTCATACGATCAGCCTGAGTAACAACTTCTTTTTATTTATATATTTTTTTTTCCAAAAAAAAAACATAGCTAAGAAAAACACATTTACCACCTCAATAAAATAAACAAGGAAATGTATTTTCAGAGTAGACATGTAATGAATCCAATTAATAGAATGCCAAAGGAAAAAAAATTCTATATGTAACACATATTACTTTGTGTGCCTTTTAAGCAGAGCACACTGATATAAGTATTCATGATTTCCAGAATTAGTTATGCTCTTTAACATAAAGCTTGATTGAACTTAAGACTTACTCATATATATATATATATATATATATATATATATATATATGTTACTATATTTGCATTTGTTTTCTCAGGTTGTTCTAAATCTTACTGGTTTCAGATTTGTATCCACCTAATTAACATCAATACAATATAATGGTTACACATCAACATGCATATGATTTGAATCCCTTAAATATTTATATAAAAAAGTAAGGATATTTGGAGTGTTTAATCACCGTTTTAAAATACTTTGCTTGTCTTTGATTCCAAGGTTGTTCAAAAACTTTCAAGACTTAATAAAATATTTCCAAAGACTAAAACCTTAGACAACCTAAGTATCTAAATCAAATGTGATGGCATATGTTTGCACATGTACCATGTAAACTTACCTAAGACAGCAGAGAGAAATTAAGTTGTTTACACACAATACATTGTCCTTGTTTCCATATTAACAGAGAACTGTTTTTCAACTTATATGTTTCTTATATAAATGGCAGCTTATATCCAGATTTCATATACAGACAGATGTGAGTTGAAACATAATGGACAATGATCCTAACACAATTTGGAAAGAAGAATAGAGAAATTTACATACCCAATATAACCTATGTTGTTCAATAAACCATGCCATTACAGTAAATCACAACTTAAACAATAAACATATGAATGACAAATGGGCTTAGGCAAACAATAATACCAAAAGTACACTTGAAATTTATTCAAACACTGTAAATTGTTTTTTTTCAACATGCACTCAATTTTCTAAAGTATCAGTAGAAATTTTCTATATTATAAATACAGACTTCAGTTTGAGAGATAAAACATCATATTGTTTTCAGATATAAATGTTTAGTTCTAAGTTTAATTCACAACATAATTCTAGAATCATATTACAAATCAAACTGGTATATAACTGTACTGTAAATAATTGATCAAGTTAGGCAATTTTATAAGGTCAAACTGCTTGCTAACTCAGAAGATTACATGGTCTTCACAAGGAAACAACACAAATAAGCTCAGGTTCGATGGATCAAATTTTCGTGAGCCTAAATCCATCATACCGCAACCAAAAAAATATATTCAAAACACACAAGTCCAAACACACAAGCAACAATCAATATCAACCAACATTTAACTATTATAACCAGTTCATATTATTTGTTAATCACTTGAATAAAGTTTAAATCGTGAGTTTCAAAGAAACTCACCTTCGCACAGTGGAAGAGTAGCAGAAAGTTCGGACTTCTACTTCGAATCGATGGAATCAGCGAACTCAACTTGAAGACAGCCTTCTATTCGTGGCTCTAGAACTGGAGCTACGATGGTTGCTGCAGCTTCGGGAGGAAGGACGCACGGCAGTGCTAGATTTGATGGAAAGCGGAGGAAACGGAGTCAAATCCGATTTTCGGTGGAGGCCAGATTTGATTTAGGGGTTTGGGAAAATTTGGGGAAATGAGGATTGAGTTTGCTGAAGAAAAAATGGGATGGAGGGCATGATTTTATAGAATAGAAAAATATAGATAAGAACGAAGTTAAATCACTAGATTAGGGTAGCCGCGCAGACTTCAGAAGTAGGTCGGTGCGTTAAATACTGAGGTAGGTGGTAACTATGATAAAATTTTCAAATGTTAATCCTACCGCAAACTACCATGAACTTCCCTAAACACGTACCGCCAATAAAAACCCCAAATGCAACAAAATTATACATACCTTTATATTTAAACATTCTTTATTCAATAAAAAATTAATTTAGTTATAATCCAACTCCGTTTTTGTGTGATATCATTTTGTTTTTAAATTATTTAACTGTTCAATGCTTTTATTTTGCTTGTCCACCAATTGTTCCATTCGTTTCCAAGTTTTGAAACGTTAAACTCAATATCTTTATACACACGAGTTCACATAGACGGCATCCAAATTCAAATATATTTCAGCAAATAAAATTTCCAATTTGTTTAACGCTAATTTGACCGTTTATATTTCTCAGTTGAATTTCAAATATAATTCAAAAATCAAAATCAAATTAAATTCAGAATTATTCAACAATATATATTTGATACTTTAACCCAGGTATCAATAAAAAAAATTGATCGTTAATAGTTAGAACTTTAATTAATTGCATACTCCAGTTGTCGAAATTTCCAGGCCGTTACAATAATCTAGCCTTAAAACTTCAACTAACTTTTTGTCTGATAACTCGTTATCTAAATCCATTTTTTGTTGAAAACCTTTAATCTGTATTTCAACTATAGTTTGAATCAAAACAATTCCTATCATTCAATTCTTTAATCGTAACTAAAAGATTATTCTTTCTTCCTAATTCTTTACTTTTAATTTCCTCAATTCAAAGGTTTGATTAAATCCCCAAATTGCGATATAAATTTTCACAACTCAATCTCATTGGTTTTCAAGAATGATATTATTGAAGATATGATTCAATACAAAATCTAAATCAATCGATATTGAACATAAGTTACATGGAAATTGAAACACCCCGCCTCGGTTAATTTCACTCACAAAGGGAATGCCTTAACTTCGGTGGAGCGTTTTAGGTAAAAGATGCAGATAAATTACAAGACAGACAAATAAAGCAGTGGAAAATAAAGTCATTTTATAAACAATGTGGTTCAGTCAAGCTTTTACAACAATTGTCTCAATCACACTTAAAAGTAATACATAGAACATCTGTCTTGATTCAAAAACTTCCAAGTATAAAAGAAGCACAAAAATAACAATGATATTCCCCAATAAAGCATGAACTGGCCATAGAAGTGGAAGAGAGAGTCCAAAGCAATACATCGACTATCTCCGTGCATGGAAAGAAAGCTGAGCTAAGTGGTAACATTTCCTCCCTATGAACTTTGGGGGGGGGGGAGGACGGAAGAAAAGAGGCGAAACAAACTAGGTCAGACATAAGTCTGGTAAGTCCAGTGACTTTCAGTATGTAAACATGTAAAAGTAACATGACATGAATAAACTGAATATAAGACAATACCGTGATAACCAGGATATCAAGATAACATAAGATTAGCATATGATAAGGCAAGATAAACTAAATTCGCTTCTACTCTTTCTCTGCTTCGCTACTACCTTGTTATTCTGATTTTTATATCTCTGCACCACCTAACTAGCATCCTAACTAGTGTCTTTTATAGAACGATTCATATTCCCTACTAGTGTCCCAACTAGTATCCTATGAAAAAGGATCTGTATCCCCTACTAGTGTCCCGACTGGTATTCTGTATTATAAGGTGATCCCAACCCCGCAATTGTGGTAGCCTTTAGTTGTACATCTAGTATAAGGATCTCACCTCAATCAGCCTAATTGCCATGAAGATGTTAGATGTACCCTTACTACCCTATCGATCGGCTCCTTACTCGTATTAATTTTCCTTGTCTGTGTCAATCGGCCCTCTCTTGCATGCAGATACCCTGTGCTGGTCCCACAATAAGGTGTATCAGTCCCTATGATAGCAACCCGACACGATTCAAGATGCACAGTGTATAACTACTCGTACCCAATGCCTGCTTTTTCCCACTTCGGAGTACGTGCACGCCCGTAAACCGTCGGAACCTACGCTGATGTACCCCCTGCCGCTATTTTGACCGCTTATAATCAACCCAGTTGTAACGACCCTGCGTTTTCAACCTTGAAAATTGACATAAAACACCTTTACCGTATCTCATGCCGATCCTCCAAGCACTGAAAGACACTGGATTGTCATGAGAAAGAAGTTAGAGGATGAGGATAGAAAGAAAGAAATATTAGAATAGAAGAAAGAAGAACACATATCAGAATCTCACAGTGGAACAGATAAAATATAATATCAAATACCTTTATACAAAGAACTGTATATACATACCAATCATCAGAGTTCAACATACAACTGCACAGCAGAAAGAACTTTATATATAACTAGTGGTAAAGCCGCCTGCTTCTAGCTCCTGAAACTCCAAGCGAATATAACCTGTAAATACACTCGGTCTAACAAGAGCACATTTGATTTAAAACAAAATACACCGGGTCAGTCTGGAATACTATCAGTGATAAATTCACAGCACACACACACACACTTGTTTAACTTTGGAAAATCCTTATCGAAATAAAAGGATAATAGTAAGACCAGCCCACACATAAACACGGACGGTTTTTACCTTACTATAACCCAAACCATTTTTGAAATCATAACTTCTCTGATATTATCATAATGTCTAAATACAAATAATCACAATCTAGAGGAACGGTTGCATCTCACGCTCCCCATATATAGTATACAATCAAAACCGTGGGCGCTTATTGGATGTTGGATTCCAACTTGACAAGGTATGGGACCACCTGCCGATAGTGTATCTCTAGAGGCGAATACACCGGGTTCAACAAGAACGTCTTGCAACCCGGCCCTCACATGACTGACCACTCATTTCTCTTGGGTGTATCGAATGTATATCACCGACGGTTGGGATCAGCAACCGCCTCCCGAATAGGGACAGCATCGAATAGATTTAAGAATAAATGGAATTTCTCTAGATAGGTGATCATACATCCTAATGGGAGCGACCCACATAGCCATGTTGCCTGCACGATTTTTGTCATTTCCCGGTTGATGAGGCTTGAGGCTAGAATTTACTTTAAGCATCTGGCCACTATTTACTTTGAATGCCACATCGTCAGATCCATCAGATATCACTAATTGACGTCCACAAAAATACTCTAGTTGGGAGATAACCAACTATAGTATGTTTGAGGGAATCAACGTACGTGGTCCTTTGGAAATACTCTGTCTGACACTCGTCCATACAAGTCATCCAGGAACAGGATGAATCGAAGGCACTCTCCTACTGCATCTCATATAGGAATCACCCCATGGATCAGTAGCGAGAAGTCCTTGCAACCCGTAGATTCCCACCCACGACAGAATCACAGTTTAGCTCTGTTTGCAAGACAGAGAATCTTAGTGGTTCTTCCGTTTATGAAGATCTACGGTCTCCAATGCTCCATCACGATCATCTTCCAATATCTTCACGTACTTGTTGGCCGGAATGGTTTTCAAATATGAATTCGATCCTGGTCTTTCCATACCAACAATCGTATTGGTCTAGTTTGATAGTCGGTGTTTTAACTATCAAATAACAAATGTGTGAATAACAACACTTGACATAACTTGACCTCTTTAAATTATATTTAATAAAATTTCCTCTGATTAACTCTGACTGATTTACTTTGATTGATTTACTCTAACTTGACTAACTCGACTAACTTGACTTGACTACTCCTATTGATTAACTAATACACGACTTAACTCCATTCGCTTGACTCTAGATCGCAGCGATCACAAAGGTTACGCCTGATTCCCTCAGGAAACATCCGACCGCCGTAGGCCATCTGTAGCCCTGCGAATTACGCTAGCAGTCATACGCAATGGAAACTCTTCCTGAATAACTATGTTTGACTAACTCTACTATGTTCGATCAACTCTGATCGAATAACCAATATTCTATATAATTTGAAATCCATATTCTTATTCCTTTAAAACTAATATTTGGAATAATTATTTATTTCCAAAAATCTTGCACCATAGTTCGATATTCCTCGTATAAGTGAAAACCAATTTCAATACCTTCACCTACTCCAAACTAATACCATTCCTCGATAATAGTGAAGCCAATCAAGTTGGGGTATTTTAGTTACCTCTCAAACCTTGATCGACCCCGTTCTTACCTCAGAATAATAAAAGTTTCTCACTTAAACACCTCACCAAAATCCCTTTCACCATCTCGATTTCAAACTGGTTTCGTAAACCGTTTCTTACATTTGAAAACTCCTCGTTTGATAATCTCTTTACTCAATTCCTCAAATCAAGTCGATATTCACTAAACCCCACTTTTTACTTAAGACAATATTTTGCTTATAAACTTTGGATTTTAATAACAATCTTGCATCCAATAATCTACTTCCCTTTTATTTGAGCTTTAGGTAATATATTTTACCTTGGGTAAAAGTCTACTTTCCACCCTTTTTGCCCTAAGACCCTTTTTATCTTGGATTTTTGTTCCAAGGATCCACTTACCAATTTCTGATTCCAACTATTGTATGGATTTCCCTTTTTTATTTGTAATCCTGGTTTCAATTCCCTTATTCCACTTACTTTAATTCTCTAACATTTTCATTCGCTACTTTGGTTTAAAATCCTTTTAAAACCTCGCTTTGATTTCTTTATAATAACCCATTCACCTCCTTTCCCAACTTATCTTAGATTTCGATTAAAACCATTTCACCTTTCGGTCCATTTCAAATCTATTAGCTATCTCACTAAAACTTTATTCAGTTGAATTTGCTTTAATTAGAAAAATCTTACTTTTCTCTTTGACATCTACTTACATATCCCATTTACCAATTTCATTTCGAACTTGGATTATACATTACTTTATAAAACTTTCATTTGACTTGATGGAACTTATCGACACTTAATTATTATTAATTATCAACTTTACCATTAACTATATTTGAAATGGTTAAATATTCTACTAACCACAAACAGTCTAAATTATCATTTTAAAACTTATTAAATAAAATTCACTTCATTAACATTAAACAACTCAATAATTTCTTTAATATATAGTTAATCAAAGATTAACTAATACTTTACTCCGTTCGTTAACTTTAACGGATATTCTGAAATTTAAAATCTCATTTGTCAATTTTGGTTCAAACGGTTGATTTTGTCAACCGTACATATTAGTTAGGAGTTAACTGATATTCATTTTCCATTTCCCCTTTTTAAAATAATTAATTAACTTAATCAATTTAAAATCACTATTTAATTGTTCTAAAAACAATTATTCTATTTTACCAATCCGTCGGTAAATTCTTGGCTTTCCACTTTTAAAACTGCCTAATCATTTAAATAATTTCCCTTATAAACTTGATTTAATATATTTATTTCTAAATTCCCAAATTAAATCCTTATACGAAATAATTGAAAAAAAAAACTTTAATTCGGTTATAAATAAATTTATAACTTTAAACCCCGTCAATTTACCTGATGGTAGATAGACGTTAAAACCATACATTTAGGTCATTTACTGCTAATTACCCCATCAATACTATCGATTAACCTTAACTACAACGATGATGAATATATATTCAACCATCAACATGCAAACCAGTTTTGGTGTCAGTCAGGGTGAACAATTCATATATATGCACAACAAATAAAAATACAGTTTATTTGAGGAATCTGGTCGGATCCCTCCAACCTGTCCTTCTCTGCATCACAGATACAGACAGAAATAATACAAGAATAAAATAATTGACGAAGTATAGATAACTGCAACCAATCAAACAATAGCAACCAATTTTCATCCATCGCATGCAATCAACCAATTTATACTGTTAACTGTAATTAATATTTTACTATGAATGTACCACATCACAGGATTCCAGAAGGTGTGAGAATTAACTCACCAGGGTTTGTTCTGGTTGACGGTTGAAGCGTTTGTTGCTTTTAATTTGGGAAGACCATTCAAAATTAGCTGATTTTTCAACTGTGTTAGATTGACTCCTAGTCAGTGCCATCAGATAAGTCTCGTCCCTGAGATCCCAATGGATCCAGTTTCGTTAAATTCCGTTCACGTATGAGAAAGTTACGTTGATTTAAAGTTTTATATAATGTACGATTTTAATTAACTAACTAATAAATAAATAAATAAATAAATAAACAAATTACCTTAATTAACCGTTAATCCCAACGCCACGTCATCCTATTTGTAATCAAAAACGTGTTTTCTCGTTCAGGGCTTTCTCATCCCCGACTCCCTCTCGTTCTTCTTCTTTTACATCAAAGCACGAGCCCACCTTCACCTACAACCGCCGCCGTCACTTCACCGGAGCCGCCACTCGACACGCCATCGTCACCGCCTGACCTAGACCCTCCTCCGCCTGCGAGCCCATGACTTAGTTCGACCCCGTCCGCCTGAAAACTCCCCACCAACGAAACCCGTTCAAACCTTGATTCCTCCGCCACTTTGCCACCGGACGACGCCGCACCTCCACCAGAGCCTCGACCTCGCCACCAGCTCTAACTCCCCCGGGGTCCGCGACCACCACGATGACCAGATCTGCCGGAAAACCCACCAAACTGATCGCCACTTTGAAAACGAACCCAAAATTTAAAGCCTCCGTTCATCTCGACGCTACGACCATCACACACCACCGTTGAACCTCCGACCACAGCCAAATCGAAGGCCTATCTCTCCTCTTCGAAAGCGCTAAGGTCCCGTCACCCCAAATCGACCGTAGCTCTCCAATTTGGCCTGGAAACAAAAGTCCCTCTTCGCTGTCCATCGCGAATTCCGGCCACCACGATCGACAAAACTCACCCAACTTTTTGCTGTAGGTAGATATCGTCCCGATCTACCATTTCCCTTCAGGTTGCCATAGAAAATTCCTCTCAGTTTGAAAGATATAAAAAGATTTGTGTTTAGGGGCTTTATTGCAAAATTACGCGACAAGAAATGGGTTTTGCTGGAAATGGCTAATGGAGAGGGGTATATATAGGTGGAAATAATATATTTTAAGTCGATATGATGAGCGGCGCTGACTAACGATTTTTATTTCGTACATATCGCTATTTTTAACGCTGTTTATTCGCTGCTGCGCTCACATACAAACCCCGTTCGACACGCGACTGGAAGACATAGTATACTTTGACAATATGGTCCTAATGAAACTTGTTTCGTCAAATTCCGAGTCCGTTTGCTCAAATAGCGTTCGTACACGTCTAATTTGATCGATTTATTT
Source organism: Allium sativum (assembly GCA_030737875.1). Classification (NCBI taxonomy): domain Eukaryota; kingdom Viridiplantae; phylum Streptophyta; class Magnoliopsida; order Asparagales; family Amaryllidaceae; genus Allium; species Allium sativum. The sequence goes on along the minus strand of CM060909.1, from coordinate 666,876,085 downwards.
TGCATTTTATTTGGCCACACTCACAGAATGACCCCGATTGATGTGCCGTTCGAAAATCTAGCAATAATTTACTGTTACGGTCTCAACAAAATTTATTTCGTCAAAAACTGAGGTCGTTTGAAGAATGGCCCTTTTATAACTGGCCAATTCAAATAAAATAAATCAATTTTAAAATACTTCAATATAATAATATTAAAATATTGAAATTGGCCATACACGACCAGAATGTCGTATACTACCACAATAAAATATCCCGGATTGAATTCCAAGCCAAAACGATATTTAAAATATTTAAAAACCCTTTATGCTATATAAATATAGCGCTATATATATAAAGGAAATTCCATAGCGACCTTTTCAAAATTTGATTTGGACATAAAATAAATTCTACGCTATGAAAATTGGATTTTTCTCTGCCATTGGAAAGATATCGTCAAACCGGTCCCGACGTTTCTTATTTCGAGGAAATCCGACTTGTTTTGAACCCAGTACGACCAATTGAAGTTCAAAACGCCAAACCGCGAACTACAGCGCCGTTGCAGCTCATTATTTAATTAAATTATAAACCATATATATTCCATCGTCGACGACTAAATGAAATTGTCGCTATAATTTCAATATATCCAATATCGAACTATTCCAAACTGCCCGTTCACCCTATATTGCTGACACAACATTTTCTGTCCGGTTTGGAATTAAATTATTATTTATTTAAATAATAATTCAAAATATAGTCGTTAAACTTGATTATTTGAATTCACCCAATAAAATAAATCAAATAAATAGGTAGAAAAACACTGGTCGTTACACAAGTAATCGTGCCCCACCCTGCCTAGTTCAGGGTACCATGATACATCTATGTGGGTTACTGCTGAAATGGGTCCCCGTTACTATGGTTTCATATTGGTTAAGTTTGTGGGCCTATATATTCAAATATTACCCACCTACATGTGATGTACTTAACCCTCCCTCTGATTCAAACATGTTTATTTAACGGTTAAGTTTGTGGGCCTATATATGCTAATATTACCCACCAACCCGATACGTACTTAACCCTCCTACTAATTCAAGCATGTTTATTTAATGGTTAAGTTTGTGAGCCTATATTTACTAATATTACCCGCCAACCCAATATGTACTTAACCCTCCCACACATTATGCCATATTGGTTAAGTGTTGTCCATTCATGTTAACTTAACCCACCCACTCATCATGTCATGTTGGTTAAGTGTTTCTTATTAACTTAAGCCTTCTTACTCATCAGGTTAAGTGTTTCCTATTAACTTAACCCTGTTCTTTCATCATGTTATATTGGTTAAGTATTTCCAGTTAACTTAACCTTATTCGTTCATCAAGTTATATTGGTTAAGTATCTCTCATTAACTTAACCCCACGCGTTCATCATGTTGCATTGGTTAAGTGTCATCAATCAAATTCATATTAACTTAACCCACCCACTTGTCATGTTACGCTGGTTAAGTGTTTCCTTCTTGTGTTAACTTAACCCTACCAAAAATCATGTTATATTAGTTAAGTGTTGTCCTCTCGTGTTAACTTAACCCTTCCCATTCATCATGTTATATTGGTTAAGTGTTGCTCTCTTGCTTTAACTTAACCCTACCATACATCATGTTAGATTGGTTAAGACTAGCCTTCTTGTGTTAACTTAACCCTACTCATTAATCATGTTATATCGGTTAAGTGTTGTCCTCTCGTGTTAACTTAACCTTTCCCATTTGTCATGTTATATTATTAAGTGTTGCTCTCTTGTTATAACTTAACCCTACCATACATCATGTTATATTAGTTTGTCTTGTTTATCAGCATTAATTCATTCATTAACGGCTTAAACTCTCACATTAGAACTATTGTTTGCGATCGTTGGATGTGCCGGGCGGTTCCGAGCAGACTTCTACCGCAAACTCATTCTAACCTCGGGTTTTTGGGCATAATGCGCTAACCTCTCACATTGGATTTGTGTTGTTGCGGTTACTGGATGTGTCTGGCGGTTTCGGGCAGTTTTACACTGCAACTCAATCTAACCTCGGGTTAGGCATGTTCATCTTTTAGCATATTTACCATACATGCCCATGTCTAGATTTTATATGCTAATTATTCCAAATTCAAAAAAATAGTCATGTTCCAATTCTCAAGTTATACCCAATAAAGCTAATTGCAAGTTATGCCCCACAAATTTAATTACAGGTAGGTTACACCCAATCTTCCCAAATTTGCAATAATAACCATGCCCCAAAATTACAATATTCATTATACTTGGTGTCCCAGCCAATAGTTAGGCCCAACCTAGATTTAATATTCCAAGTTACATTTTTCCCCCAATCAAGGTTTAATGTTTCAAGTTACCCCAAAGTCGGAACAATAACAATCATGCCCAAAACTTGATTTATATGCAAATTAATCCATCTTGCAGTTATAACGATAATAATGCCCAATATCAATTAAAAGTTATACCCAAATATCAGCTACAAGTTATGCCCAAACCTCAATTTCAAGTCGCCCAATAGTACAAAATAGATTAGGCCCAATTCCCTCGTATTCCAATTGTATATATATATATATATATATATATATATATATATATATATATATATATATATATAACAAGCTTACGTCTAGGTTCGAGACAACCAAGATCCATAATAAAAGGGAAAGAAGAGGAAACATAAAAGATAAGGCATAAAATAGCCATACGATGCTAGATTTGATAATAGCAATATCAGGAACATAAAAGAAGTATAGATCTGAATAAAATTACATCGCAGGCATAAATATGATAGATTAGATTTGAATAACATCGCAGGCACAAATCTGATAAAATAGATTTGAATAACATCGCAGGCACAGATCTGATAAAATAGATAGGATAAATCTGAAAGGATTATCTTATAATCAGGTATAGCTTGGATTCATATTATTACATGCCAATAATTTCAATTAAGAATTCACATCTGAAAGTAACTTGAACTTAAGAAACAAAGGACAAATCTTGTTTTCTGGGATCTGTTTTTCTGAAACTGAAAAGCTATCCTTTGATGTAGACTTTGATTGTTAACTTGAAAACTCTAATTTGATAGATTAAGGTGGAGGCTAGGTCACTTTAGGTTTTAGTAGCATATAAATGCCTATGAATTTGTGTGGAGAAAACAATAGGTTTAGGGGTCTTTTTATAGGTGTATAGGGAGATTTAGAGCCTTCAGATCAATCTAGAGGTCATCAGAATCGTCTAGAGCACAATACAACATCACATAGTGAATATGAAAGCGATACGTGGCGAAACACATCATAGGCCAGATCTGGGCCAACAGTGGTCGACTCCCCAATAGCGGGTCGACACCTATGTTGACACCCCTACAAAGGGGTCAACACCTATGTCGACTCCCCAGGGAGGGTCGACACTTCTGAGCGGGAAATTTCCCGCTCAGCCTGCTTTGACCCAAATTCGAGATATGAACCCTGTTTTGACTTCTGGAATTATTTTATATGTATATATATACACTTCCTTGGGCGTATACAAACTTCTAAGGCTTATAACTTCTTCATACGGTGTCCGATTTACGCAAACTCAGACTCTATCTCAAGCAAAATTCTGAGACGAATGCAATGGAGTAACCTGTTTCCCTTAATTCCTAATTTTAAAATTAAGTATTCTTTAATTTGTTAATTTAATATCCTCAGAAAATACGGGGTGTTACATTCTCCCCTCCTTAAAGGATTTCGTCCCCGGAATCTCTAAGTTAAGAAGAATGCATATCCTACCATCCAACATCCATCTACTCAACCATTCAATCACAGGCGTCCATTTTCCTTAAAATGATTTCTAATGCTTTCATGATCATATGCATAGTGTGTGTACATGTCCTTATCTAATGGAAAATCAGGCGGCCTACCAATTCAGTTGACCTCCTTAATGCGAATTATGCCAGTGCCATGAGTCCATCATGTATGCAATTATTCCTAATCGTACTTTATAACTTCTACATGAGTGCACAATCATTCATACAAATGAAACGTCCATATGATAACTGTAACACCCCATGTCCGTTAATGTTATTCACAAAGGGAATGTATTAACTTCCATGAAGCATTATAAGTAAACAAAACAGAATGTTACAAGACAGATATGTAAAGTAGTACTTGAAAATTTTATAACTATATTACAACAGAAACAGAAATAAGTTTGGTTACATCCTTCAAAATAACAATACAAAAACCCAAGTACACAAGTATCAGTCTTATACCAAAATCCTTCAGAATGCATCATTTTAATACCATAATCCCCAACATAAACTGCCATAAGAAGGTAGAGTCAAAGCCAAGCAATACTTCAAGCACTTCAAGCAGAGAGAATATGAATCAAGCTCCTATGTTTCCACCCTGTGCACCTGAGGGGGTGGGGGGAAACGGAAAGAAAAAGAGGCGAAAACAACCGAGTCAGACATAAAGTCTGGCGAGTCTAGCAACTTTCAGCATATAAACAGATATTAGTATCATGACATTTAAATAAAGCTGGATGAGAGATTACAACAACATGAGTAGTAGGTATGCTTAAGTTAAACAGAAGAAACAGAATGATATAGCCCAAGATATGCTTCTTACCAATATCTTACTTCTCTGTACTAATACTTAGTATAATAGGATTAGGTGTTATCCAAATGTCTAAACTGAAACAGAAACAGAAACAGAATAATTCTCTACATAAACAGAATGCTAGTAATGGGCCTTTACCACCCCAACTGAGACAGAAGGTACAGAAAAAGAATGCTAATAATGGCCTTTACCACCCCAACTAATGGGCCTTTACGCCCCAATAGATACAGAAGGTACAGAAACATAATGCTAATAATGGGCCTTTACCACCCCAACAGAAACAGACGGTACACCAACAGAAACAAACAAAACTAGGTGTACCCTAAATTCTACCCCAAGTGATCGGCTCCCTAATACATAAATACCTTGTGCCGGCCCCATAGAAGGGTGTATCATTCCCTAAAGTGGCAACCTATAAACACAGACCTATTTACAGATGTCACAGTGTCTTACATCCTTAGAGCAGACCGGATCCATGCACGCATATGACCCGGTTGGAATGCGCCATCGACACCCTCGCCATTATCATAGTGAATCTCTTATAATTAGTTCAATAAGCGCGCCCAGACCCCTCCTAGTGTTGGGTCATAGTTTTGATACTAGAAAAGGGTTACTGACTAATATACGTCCCACACAACAGATGACACAAGTAATTACCCCTCCTAACCTTGTGTCCCCAAACTAACAGATTTCAGATTGGCTTGCTTACAGATTTCAGATGTACAAAGTTCAGATTAACTAGTTCTCATATTAGATAAATACGTTAATAAGTTTCTCAGACTAACGGATCAGGTATCCAGATTAAAAGACTTGCATATTGTTTTACCTAACCTTGTATTGGGCCTACAGATTTACGAAACGGGTTTATTAGATTCATCCGCCCAGTTGATTTACCCTTATCCACCCAACACATTTTAGGCATCAAATTTATCATAGATTTGCATTACTTAATTACTAATGCACATACCTCTCACATTAGGTCGGTAGCTTGTGGCCGCTGGATGTGCCGGGCGGTTCCGGTCAGATTTCTGCCACAAGCCAGACCTAACCTCGTGTCTAAGCATCTTTTAGCTATGCCTACTACATCTCACATTAGACTGACAGTTTGTAGTTGCTGGTTAAGCCGGTTGGGTCCGGGTAGGCTTCTACGGGAAATAGAGTCTAACCTCGTGTCTCAGCATTCTTATTTTTAGCTAAAGTATTCATTCGCAGATTATACCAATATCAGACTAATTATGCCAATTCAACAAAATAAACTTCTTTACAAGTTACAGCAGATTATTCAAAGTTCTATTAACTTGTTTTCCCAATTTTAGATCGAGTCTACAGATTTTCATACCCCAAATTATCGTATTCAGTTTCAACAGATTTAGCAGATTAGGCAATTTAACAGATTTAATCATCCCTTAAAATTCCATTGAAATACCTCGCCTAATTTTACATTCCCAAATTATGGTCATAATTCACAATATAACATATGCCCCAAATTTTAGTTAAATTTACACAGTACGGAATATTCTCTAAAAACCCTAAATCATGATATAAAATAAGAATTATGCCAAATTATAGCCTTTAATCTCAGCGTATGCCAAATATCCAAAATCCCCATTTAGGCATATCCACATTTAATAGTTATCCTATTCTAATATAGATTTTTGCGCCTAAGTCATATACACAATAATTCTCCTTCTTCCAAATCACAGACTATCATATATAGTATGCCCAGATCCAGATCTTGAATTACAACATATGTTCTTTCCTCAAATCAGTCGTGTTTAATTATGCATCAGTCACTATTTTTCCCAAATTTAGCGTTCGTGCGTCAATCTCTTATGAGATTTGGCTCAGGCTCATGGTAGCCTGGCTATAGAACAGAAGGAAGGAAAAGATACATAATAGTTACTATAATATTAATAAGATAGATCTACACAGAAAAACAGATCTGATAAACAAGAATATGCATAATCTCAAATTCAGATTTATAGCCATGTCAAGATTATAATTAAATTTCATATCTGAAAATAACTGTACTCACCTTGGTTGGATTCTAAAAGAAAAAGGGTTGTAGTTGCTCTCTTTTAATCCTATTCAGATTGGAAGAAGAAGAAGCACTAGTTCTAGCTTAGGTTTCAGCAGAGTAGAGACGCCATTGATTTATTTTAATTAGAATTGAGGCAGCATAGCGTTACAATGGTTTGGTTTGGAGAGAAAGTGGGGTTTGGGGGTGTTTATAGCATAGGGATCATCGAATCTGGTCAGAGTGGGCGTCCAAATGCAGAAAAACGAACCAGTCCTCAGATCTGGAAATGGGGGGAGGTCGACCCCTTGGTTGACCTATGTGACCAGGTCGACCCCCTGGTCGACCTGGGTCCTAGGCAAGAAATTTCCCGCCCAGCCTGGGTCTGTGGTTTGAATTTCAAACTTAAATCTGAGCTGTTTTAATTTATTTCAATTTCTGAAACTTTTGAGGGCCATAACTTCTTCATACGGAGTTCGAATTACGCAAACCCGGACTCTATCTCAAGCAGAATTCCGAGGAGAACGCAATGGCGTAACCCGTTTCCCTTAATTATTCATTTAAAAATTAAGTATACTTTGTTTTATTACTTTTATGTTCATAGAAAATACGGGGTGTTACATTCTCCCCTCCTTAAAGGATTTCGTCCCCGAAATCTTCATGTTAAGAAAAATGTGTCCTACCATCCAATCTGTAATAACCCGAAAATCTGGGCCAGTTTAAAATTTTTGTTTTGGCAATTTTAATGAATTTTGCATATTTAAAATGGATTATTTTAAATAATATCGACGAGAAATTTAATTTGAATATAATTAGAACGTATATATTATATACGTCGTCGTTAGAATATAAATAATTATATATAATTATAAATAGAATTGAAAATGGCGTGGTAGTTCGATAATTCGACTTCAAACATCAATTGAATGTACCGGGTGCAAAACAATCCGGATTTTAGTGAAACCAAAAACAAAGGATCTAATTGATAGTATCTTTCCAACGAATCCGAAAAATCAAAATTTCATAGCGGGAATCAAAAGATATGTCCAGTTGAAAATTCTGAATAATTGCTATGGAATTCAGGCCCTTAAAAATGGGAATTTTGCAAACGACCTCGAATTTCGACGAAACCACTTTTGTTGGGTCCATGATCTAAAATTATTGCTAGATTCCAAATTTCATAATTTTTCGAATCAATATGTGAGCGTGGCAAAGGAAAACGCGTTTGACCCGTTTCAGTTGATTTTAATCGACTGGAAAATGGCCATTTTTCCAACAGTCTCGGAATTCGACGAAACTAGTTTTGTTAAGACCGTATCGTCAATACGAAGCCAGAAAATATTTTTCAGGAATTTTTCTAGTCAGTATGTGACCCCGGTAAATTGAAATGCGTGTTCAAATCCAATATACAGAGTTATATGTTGATTTTGATGGAAACTGGTCGAAACGATCAAATCAGCTTGCGATACATATCCCATTGTGTTCGGAATGGGGGTGAAACACTATAGACGACAGGCGGTGGGCCTCGTTTAGAGGTCGTATGTAAAAGTCAACTTTTTCATAAATAATTAAATAAAAAAATAATATAAAACACTCTCTCTCCTCACCCCCTTATACTTCTGCCCCCCCTTCTCGTTATCATTTCAGAACGATGAAAAAAAAACCCTACAGACCTAGTTCGAGCCGCCAGCCCCCCCAGCGGCGCCGACATCGCGACGCCCCCCCCCCCCCACCTGCGGTAGTCGCGACCCACCCTCCTAGCCTCCTTCCTTCGATCCTCTCCTCGCAGCAACCCAGACCACCACCCAAATCCCGTCGCTCCCTCCTGACCCCCACCTGCCACTCCCACCGCCGCCCTGAAACCGACTGCCGACCAACCCAGACCCCCCCTCATCCACCGACCGAAGACCCCCTCCCCGCCTCCCAATTGAAGATCAACCTCCCTCTCCACCCTCCTCATATCCGAAGATTTTAAGTTTTATAGTTTACATTGTTTTTAATTTTTAATTTTCAGTTTTACTATATAATATCCATGTTAAAAATCAGTTTTATTATACATATAGTTTTGAAATTAAAAATATGATTTTTATATTTTTAAAGTGTTAAAAATATAATCTTTACCATATAGAAGATGTAAAAATATGATTTTTATATTTTTAAAGTATTAAAAATATAATCTTTATTATGTAGATGATATAAAAATATGATTTTTACATAGTAGGAACGATAAAAATGTAATCTTTATGAGATAGAGAATATAAAAATAGCATCTTTATATGTGTAGCAAAATAAATATGTGATTTTTACATCGATATTTTTGAAAAGGCGACATCTTTATAGTTGAAAAGGAGAGATTTTTATATATTGAATAGCGAAGAAAAAATTCGATTTTTATATATTGAATAGCGCAGAAAAAATTCGATTTTTATATATTGAATAGCGAAGTAAAAATTCGATTTTTATATATTGAATAGCGAAGTAAAATTTCGATTTTTTTATATTGAATAGCGAAGTAAAAATTCGATTTTTATATATTGAATAGCGAAGTAAAATTTTGATTTTTATATATTGAATAGCGAAGTAAAAATTCGATTTTTATATATTGAATAGCGAAGTAAAAATTCGATTTTTATATATTGAATTAGCGAAGTAAAAATTCAATTTTTATATATTGAATAGCGAAGTAAAATTTTGATTTTTATATATTGAATAGCGAAGTAAAAATTCGATTTTTATATATTGAATAGCGAAGTAAAATTTCGATTTTTATATATTGAATAGCGAAGTAAAAATTCGATTTTTATATATGTAGAGAATACGGGCAACGAAGATGACAAAAAGGCGAGAACGACGAAGGTTTCTGCAAAGGAAGAGCCGTGGATTTAGGATAGCTATTGGTGAGAACTTCTCACTCTTCAATTTAATTTTTCTAGTTATAAATATATACTAGGATGCAGACGGTGTTTAGTAGCACCCGACACCCGTCATCCACAGACCATGGATGGCTTGTTTGTTTAATTGTTTGGTTGTGTAGTTGGTTAGATTATTTGGTTTGAATTGGATTGTTTGGTGAAATGAAATTGATTCGATTGATGTGTGAATGGCGTGGGCCTTCACTAGACCGGGGATAAGGCTAGGCCTTGTCCCGTTTCTAGTATCGTGCCGTTATGCCGCCGAAATTTTCTAAAAATAAGTTAGAAAAATAAAGATAACATTTTATTTAATAAATGAACCAAATAGAATATTGATAGGTTGAACAAAATAGTTTGATCGTTAAAAATATAATTTTTAACGTGAATGTGAATAAATAAATATTCATTTACAAACCGGACGGTTTGTTTATGTACACCTATTTGAAGGACATTGATTGGGATGATAAATTTTACACATCGCCCAACTGCACAAATAAAAATCTGTGTTTGATTGCTTGAAACCCCACACGGGTATTGGGATGATATTTGACGTACACTAATCCCGATTGTTTAGTTGTATGTCGATCGATTGATTGACAGGCTGTTATAAGCATTGAATATTTATCTTTGATGCTTATACAGTGTAGAATGCACCTTGGATGATGGTTGATTATTCATCGTTGTTGATATATACATGTGTTGTAGAAAATCCATAAAATTAACATTAAATGGAAATTGATTGGGCCTCATTCCAGTTTTGAAATAGAAATATTTGAAATAGAAATATTTGAAATAGGAATATTTGAAATAGGAATATTTGAAATAGAAATATTTGAAATAGAAATATATGAAATAGAAATATTTGAAATAGAAATATTTGAAATAGAAATATTTGAAATAGAAATATTTGAAATAGGAATATTTGAAATAGAAATATTTGAAAAGAAATAATTGAAATAGAAATATTCGAAATGGAATATTCGAAAATATCAATATATGAAGCCGTGTTGATTAGATTGACGCCATTTTGACGTGAACGATATTTATATCGATTTTATTCATTTTATAATGAATATCGAAAGTGATTTCAAAATCTAATATTTTGAAAAGAATAGAAATTCGAATTGAAACTGAATAGAATTGAATTCGAAATGAAATTGAATATAAATGAATTCAAATTGAAATTAAATGAATTTAAAATCGATTTGAAAAGAATTTAAAATGAATTTATATTGGAATATTCAATTTTGATTTGAAATTGAATTGAAGCTGAAACCGTTTTGAAAATGAATTTAAAACGATTTATAAATCATGTTTTGAATAAAAATCGACGAAGTATATATTATATATATTATATATATATAATATAATGGCCTGAATAGAACGCGCCGCGGCAGTTCGCGAATTTCGACCATTGACTTTGAATGGATATTACGGGAGATCCGACCGTCGGATTCTCCTGAAACCGGAACCGTTGGGTTCGTATCGAAAAGAGATTTCTAACGAATATTGGAAATTTGAAATCTAACGGTTGGATTTAGAGATACGTCCAAATCAAATTTGGAAAAGGTCACTGTAAGTGCAGTTCGATGGCCGTTGATGGAAATCGACTGTACGGGCCTTGATAAAATTATTAAAAATAGGAATAATTTGTGTAAAATCATAAGAAATGATTAAGAAAGAATTGGGATGAAAAACTACATATTTGAAAAGATAAAAATAGATTTTTATCGAAATGAACTAGTTTTGAACTAGAATTATATTTCTATTTATTTTTAAATAAATAAATTTAATTTGAAATGGTTTTGAAAATAACCAGAATTTCCAATGATTGCATTGGAATGGATTTGAATCGAAATTGTCTTCGGAATATTTCGATGTTGGATTTCGTGATTATACAGATGTTGTTATGGAAATTTGAAAGATATATATATATATATATATATCGTTATTTCCAATACGATATCTGTTGGTCGTAGAATTTGATACTGAATATAAGCCGATATATTTTCTATTCAGAGCCTTGTATTTAATATCAAATTTGATTTGGGTTTGTCATGAATGGTGTCTTGACTAACACTGTTCTTGAACCCAGTTGAGAAAAGATTAAATCTTTTTATTTGGATTTAATGAAGTGTACCAATTAAATAATATTTAAATGGAATTGAATTGTTATTGATTTTTGGGTTTATCGTGGACAGTGTTTTAAATAACACTCGTTCTTTAACCCGATAATTAATGGAATGTGATTTTGGGTTTATCGTGAACTGTGTTTTAAATGACACTGATTCTTTAACCCAGTTAAAGATTAAAACTAAGTGGAGTTTTAATGAATCTTTAATTAGAATGAAATGATCGAGAATGGAGTATCACCAGTTTTGCTCCAGGCGATAGTTAAATCTTTAAATAGATTTGAACGTGAAATGGTAATCGAATTTACCGATAACACCGTGGTGTTAGATATGAAGTAGGACCCGTTTTACTTCATGGGATTAATAGGTTGGGGTTGGGAAATTAAAATAAATGATTACTTCGGTAAGGTTCGCTAGTCCCGACTAGTTTGAATTGATATTCAAAGGTAGATTAAAGAATGAATTTTAATGATTTATCTTGGATAAAATTAATGGGAACCTTTCCCTATGAATGTGAAATTTAGAAACTAACTGTCGGTTAGCCAAGCAGAATGGTTTTCTGGATATTGATCTGATGTTGGTTTCGGCCTTCGGGGTTATTATTTGGGGAATTATTCTCTTGATTGATTTACGGTTAGTGACTGATAAATTGGAATGAGGCGTATGTTGTGTTTGTGTAACACTTATTTAAAATATACGCGAGTTATTCGGAAAGACCGGGTTTATCCCATTTTGAATAACTGATACGACGATAAGTCGAAGATGAAGACGGTGGTCGAAGACCAGAAGTCTTCACGTCGTTTGGGTGATTACTGATGATCTTGATTGGGCTGTCCACCCAAGAAGATGGAAACAGTTGGTGATCGTCCAGACGTACTTGGAGATCGATGGATATGCGGGGTACTAGGTGCCTCCGGTTTCGTTCAGACCCAGAACGGACTTGTAAATGGACTGTGTGTCTGACATTGGATTTTAGTCCGTATGATTGATCTCTATTAAATATATATCTGTTTGGCGGCAGAGAATTTATTCTCTTGCTTAACGTCCTTCTCTGAGACGTACGAGCTCAGGGGTTATATATTGATGGATATCAAACACATGGAGTGAATTGCCTGTGTGGCATGCCTAAGTGGCAATTGATCGAGGCTTCTGTTGAAAAGCAAAGTCTTGTGGTGATGATCAAAGCACGACCTTGTGGCGTAGCTTTGTGTAACGTTTACTTCGCGAGTTTCGCACCTCGGTTGTGAACCAAAAACGGGAGACGGACCTCAGGGAGGGCATGCGTTTCCTTCTAGCTAGGGTGGTGTCAGTGACCTACCAGCCCTGACATTTATATACTTTTCACCTGTGTGGTTGTTGCTGTTGCGAGGCGCCTCGGTTTGATCGGACGATCCGGGTCCGATGGAGTCATTCGTTGGCTCATTTACGCCCCAAAGGGCGGGGAAACGTAGTGTTCAGGCATAATAATCCACATCGGTGGACCGGCCCTGACGATCCAAGGGGCAGTTGCGGCTGTTCCTCAGGCACGGGCTAGAGCGTCTCGAATCGGTAGAGGACTATCTTTTGCCTCGGTTCACAGATGGAAACCCAATTTCCAAATACGTGACTTTGCGATTTTGATTTTATAACCTATATAATGCGACATAGTGGCATGGGACGCTCATGTCGCCTATGATTGATACTTATGATTTGAAATTGTTTTATACACTATGCACTTACAATAGTATCAAATGATTTGTTTTAAACGTATCAAGCATTCTTTGGCTATTATAAGGGAAAACCCTATCCCCCGGCTTGCGTTGCATTATGTGATAGGAACTGGGTCTTATAACAGCTTCATTTTTCTTTATTTTGCATTGCGTTGTTTATTCTATGCACTGGTATTCTTGGGAGGAAACCCGTTCCGTGTTATACGGCGTGGTCCCTTGATTTACCTAACTTTAAAATAAAGATTAATAACTGTTTTAGTTCTCACACCAGTCCCTTGACTGACCTGGAGTTTATTATTTTAACCTAAACTTTGGGTGCCCTTATTTTGGCACGGGCAGCTAGTAGTTTTGGTTTTGCAGATTTATATTCACAGGATCCTGGTTTACAGCTGGAATGATATCCGGAAAGCTTTGTATCTGTATATCTCTTCTAGTTGTATATTGTATTATTTTCCGCTGCTATGTTTTTAAATGTAATTTAAATCTCTGATATTTCTGTGTAATATTCATTTATACTCTGTATATTCTTGTAATCTGATGCATTGTTGTAATATACAATGAAATGTCCTTCCGTCTGCGTTCATTTGTGTGTTGTTCTCAAAGCATCCGCTCTTTCCTTCACGGGGAAGTAACGGGTTCTTACAGTGGTATCAGAGCTTTGGTTTACAGAGCTCGAGAACAAGGCACATTAGAACCATACGAAAGAATTCATCAGATATTGGATTAGTAATATCCAATTAGAATGACTCGTTAGAGATAGGATCAGTAGTATCCTAGAACGAGTGTGAAGAGTATATTTTTCAAATGAAAACAATTTTGTTTTGAAATTTAAACCATTTTAAAAGTATTTGATTATTTATTTATTTTGAATTTGGACAATCTAGTATATAAAGGTTTTGCATATACGCGTCATGAACGTATATTCGAAGTTTTAATATATTAGATAGATATAGAGTCACACTCTAGTCGCCCGGACATGGTCCTGATGATGAAGTATACCATCACCAGTATTTATTTTCGAGTGACGAAGGTGTGATATCTATATATTTCCATTAGACTGGTGTGAGAACCGAAACTTATATAGCTAGAACACATTGTTGTGAATTGGCATCAAAAATGGGATTTTTGTATATATATTAAATTTATGAATTTGAAACGTTAAATTCACTAATTGATTGATGATTGCGTTGTTTGTTTATTTGTTTGATAATTTTGAACCATTTAGCCTAATTGAATCAAATATTGAATTGTATTGCAATTGGTTGCATTTGCTTGCTTATACATGTGCTTGCATTGAACAGGTCATAGCAAGGAGGCTAGAGCAGAGAATAAAATTTGTTTGCCCAACAAATAGGTACATGTTTACTACTTAATTTACTGTTTCGTTTGGGTGATGATGATTTTATGAGCCTATTGGCTTTTTCTTTTTCTTTTTGAGATCAGAAGGCCTATATGGCAATTTCGGGATTTTCCCGTGGCTCCCGGTGCAGGGGAGGTTATGGCGAAATTTTTCGAAAATTTAGGGTGTTATCCAAATTTTTGAAGAAATTGAAACTTCTCAGAAACTGAAAAGTTGGAGAATGGAAGCCTGATCAAACGTAGGGTTGATTAATCAAACCACTTTCGACTTGGTTCCTTTTCGGGGACGAAAAGTTTTAAGTGGGGGAGATTGTAATAACCCGAAATCTGGGCCAGTTTAAAATTTTTGTTTTGGCAATTTTAATGAATTTTGCATATTTAAAATGGATTATTTTAAATAATATCGACAAGAAATTTAATTTGAATATAATTAGAACGTATATATTATATACGTCGTCGTTAGAATATAAATAATTATATATAATTATAAATAGAATTGAAAATGGCGCGGTAGTTCGATAATTCGATTTCAAACTTCAATTGAATGTACCGGGTGCAAAAAAATCCGGATTTTAGTGAAACCAAAAACAATAGGATCTAATCGATAGTATCTTTCCAACGAATCTGAAAAATCAAAATTTCATAGCGGGAATCAAAAGATATGTCCAGTTGAAAAATCTGAATAATCGCTATGGAATTCAGGCCCTTAAAAATGGGAATTTTGCAAACGACCTCGGATTTCGACGAAACCACTTTTGTTGGGTCCGTGATGTAAAATTATTGCTAGATTCCAAATTTCATAATTTTTTGAATCAATATGTGAGCGTGGCAAAGGAAAACGCGTTTGACCAGTTTTAGTTGATTTTAATCTACTGGAAAATGGCCATTTTTCCAACGGTCCCGGAATTCGACGAAACTAGTTTTGTTAGGACCGTATCGTAAATACGAAGCCAGAAAATATTTTTTAGGAATTTTTCTAGTTAGTATGTGACCCCGGTAAATTGAAATGCGTGTTCAAATCCAATATATAGAGTTATATGTTGATTTTGACGGAAACTGATCGAAACGATCAAATCAGCTTGCGATACATATCCCATTGTGTTCGGAACGGGGGTGAAACACAATGGACGACAGGCGATGGGCCTCATTTAGAGGTCGTATGTAAAAGTCAACTTTTTCATAAATAATTAAATAAAAAAATAATATAAAACACTCTCTCTCCTCACCCCCTTATACTTCTTCCCCCCCTTCTCGTTATCATTTCAGAACGAAGAAAATAAAAGAAAAAAAAATCCTACAGACCTAGTTCGAGCCGTCAGCCCCCCCAGCGGCGCCGACCTCGCGACGCCCCCCCCCCCCCCCCCACCTGCGGTAGTCGCGACCCACCACCTAGCCTCCTTTCTTCGATACTCTCCTCGCAGCAACCCAGACCACCACCCAAATCCCGTCGCTCCCTCCTGACCCCCGCCTGCCACTCCCACCGCTGCCCTGAAACCGACTGCCGACCAACCCAGACCCCCCCATCCACCGACCGAAGACCCCCTCCCCGCCTCCCACTTGAAGATCAACGTCCCCCTCCACCCTCCTCATATCCGAAGATTTGTAAGTTTTATAGTTTAGATTGTTTTTAATTTTTAATTTTCAGTTTTACTATATAATATCCATGTTAAAAATCAGTTTTATTATACATATAGTTTTGAAATTAAAAATATGATTTTTATATTTTTAAAGTATTAAAAATATAATCTTTACCATATAGAAGATGTAAAAATATGATTTTTATATTTTTAAAGTATTAAAAATATAATCTTTATTATGTAGATGATATAAAAATATGATTTTTACGTAGTAGGAACGATAAAAATGTAATCTTTATGAGATAGAGAATATAAAATAGCATCTTTATATGTGTAGCAAAATAAATATGTGATTTTTACATCGATATTTTTGAAAAGGCGACATCTTTATAGTTGAAAAGGCGAGATTTTTATATATTGAATAGCGAAGAAAAAATTCGATTTTTATATATTGAATAGCAAGAAAAAATTTGATTTTTATATATTGAATAGCGAAGTAAAAATTCGATTTTTATATATTGAATAGCGAAGTAAAAATTCGATTTTTATATATTGAATAGCGAAGTAAAAATTCGATTTTTATATATTGAATAGCGAAGAAAAAATTCGATTTTTATATATTGAACAGCGAAGTAAAAATTCGATTTTTTTATATTGAACAGAGAAGTAAAAATTCGATTTTTATATATTGAACAGCGAAGTAAAAATTCGATTTTTATATATTGAATAGCGAAGTAAAAATTCGATTTTTATATATTGAATAGCGAAGTAAAAATTCGATTTTTATATATTGTATAGCGAAGTAAAAATTTGATTTTTATATATTGAATAGCGGAGTAAAAAATTTGATTTTTATATATTGAATAGCGAAGTAAAAATTCGATTTTTATATATTGAATAGCGAAGTAAAAATTCGATTTTTATATATTGAATAGCGAAGTAAAAATTCGATTTTTATATATGTAGAGAATACAGGCAACGAAGATGACAAAAAGGCGAGAACGATGAAGGTTTCTGCAAAGGAAGAGCCGTGGATTTAGGATAGCTATTGGTGAGAACTTCTCGCTCTTCAATTTAATTTTTCTAGTTATAAATATATACTTGGATGCAGACGGTGTTTAGTAGCACCCGACACCCGTCATCCCCAGACCATGGATGGCTTGTTTGTTTAATTGTTTGGTTGTGTAGTTGGATAGATTATTTGGTTTGAATTGGATTGTTTGGTGAAAAGAAATTGATTCGATTGATGTGTGAATGGCGTGGGCCTTCACTAGACCGGGAATAAGGCCAGGCCTTGTCCCGTTTCTAGTATCGTGCCGTTATACCGTAGAAATTTTCTAAAAATAAGTTAGAAAAATAAAGATAACATTTTATTTAATAAATGAACCAAATAGAATATTCATAGGTTGAATAAAATAGTTTGATCGTTAAAAATATAATTTTTAACGTGAATGTGAATAAATAAATATTCATTTACAAACCGGACGGTTTGTTTATGTACACCTATTTGAAGGACATTGATTGGGACGATAAATTTTACACATCGCCCAACTGCACAAATAAAAATCTGTGTTTGATTGCTTGAAACCCCACACGGGTATTGGGATGATATTTGACGTACACTAATCCCGATTGTTTAGTTGTATGTCGATCAATTGATTGACAGGCTGTTATAAGCGTTGAATATTTATCTTTGATGCTTATACAGTGTAGAATGCACCTTGGATGATGGTTGATTATTCATCGTTGTTGATATATACATGTGTTGTAGAAAATCCATGTAATTAACATTATATGGTAATTGATTGGGCCTCATTCCAGTTTTGAAATAGAAATATTTGAAATAGAAATATTTGAAATAGAAATATTTGAAATAGGAATATTTGAAATAGAAATATTTGAAATAGAAATATTTGAAATAGAAATATATGAAATAGAAATATTTGAAATAGAAATATTTGAAATAGGAATATTTGAAATAGAAATATTTAAAATAGAAATATTTGAAATAGGAATATTTGAAATAGAAATATTTGAAAAGAAATAATTGAAATAGAAATATTCGAAATGGAATATTTGAAAATATCAATATATGAAGCCATGTTGATTAGATTGACGCCATTTTGACGTGAACGATATTTATATCGATTTTATTCATTTTATAATGAATATCGAAAGTGATTTCAAAATCTAATATTTTGAAAAGAATAGAAATTAGAATTGAAACTGAATAGAATTGAATTCGAATTGAAATTGAATATAAATGAATTCGAATTGAAATTGAATTTAAAGGAATTTAAAATCGATTTGAAAAGAATTTAAAATGAATTTATATTGGAATATTCAATTTTGATTTGAAATTGAATATGAAATTGAAACCGTTTTGAAAACGAATTTAAAACGATTTATAAATCACGTTTTGAATAAAAATTGACAAAGTATATATTATATATATTATATATATAATATAATGGCCTGAATAGAACGCGCCGCGCCACGGCAGTTCGCGAATTTCGACCATTGACTTTGAACGGATATTACGGGAGATCCGACCGTCGGATTCTCCTGAAACCGGAACCGTTGGGTTCGTATCGAAAAGAGCTTTCTAAGGAATATTGGAAATTTGAAATCTAACGGTTGGATTTGTAGATACGTCCAAATCAAATTTGGAAAAGGTCGGTGTAAGTGCAGTTCGATGGCCGTTGATGGAAATCGACTGTACGGGCCTTGATAAAATTATTAAAAATAGTAATAATTTGTGTAAAATCATAAGAAATGATTTAGAAAGAATTGGGATGAAAAACTCCATATTTGAAAAGATAAAAATAGATTTTTATCGAAATGAGCTAGTTTTGAACTAAAATTATAATTCTATTTATTTTTAAATAAATAAATTGAAATTGAAATGGTTTTGAAAATAACCAGAATTTCCAATGATTGCATTGGAATGGATTTAAATCGAAATTGTCTTCGGAATATTTTGATGTTGGATTTCGTGATTATACAGATGTTGTTATGGAAATTTGAAAGATATAGATATATATATCGTTATTTCCAATACGATATATGTTGGTCGTAGAATTTGATACTGAATATAAGCCGATATATTTTTTATTCAGAGCCTTGTATTTAATATCAAATGTGATTTGGGTTTGTCGTGAATGGTGTCTTGACTAACACTGTTCTTGAACCCAGTTGAGAAAAGATTAAATCTTTTTATTTGGATTTAATGAAGTGTACCAATTAAATAATATTTAAATGGAATTGAATTGATATTGATTTTTGGGTTTATCGTGGACAGTGTTTTAAATAACACTCTTTCTTTAACCCGATAATTAATGGAATGTGATTTTGGGTTTATCGTGAACTGTGTTTTAAATGACACTGATTCTTTAACCCATTTAAAGATTAAAACTAAGTGGAGTTTTAATGAATCTTTAATTAGATTGAAATGATCGAGAATGGAGTATCACCAGTTTTGCTCCAGGCGATAGTTAAATCTTTAATTAGATTTGAACGTGAAATGGTAATTTAATTTACCGATAACACCGTGGTGTTAGATATGAAGTAGGACCTGTTTTACTTCATGGGATTAATAGGTTGGGGTTGGGAAATTAAAACAAATGATTACTTCGGTAAGGTTCGCTAATCCCAACTAGTTTGAATTGATATTCAAAGGTAGATTAAAGAATGAATTTTAATGATTTATCTTGGATAAAATTAATGGGAACCTTTCCCTATGAATGTGAAATTTAGAAACTAACTGTTGGTTAGCCAAGTAGAATGGTTTTCTGGATATTGATCTGATGTTGGTTTCGGCCTTCGGGGTTATTATTTGGGGAATTATTCTCTTGATTAATTTACGGTTAGTGACTGATAAATTGGAATGAGGCGTATGTTGTGTTTGTGTAACACTTATTTAAAATATACGCGAGTTATTCGGAAAGACCGGGTTTATCCCATTTTGAATAACTGATACGACGATAAGTCGAAGATGAAGACGGTGGTCGAAGACCAGAAGTCTTCACGTCGTTTGGGTGATTACTGATGATCTTGATTGGGCTGTACACCCAAGAAGATGGAAACAGTTGGTGATCGTCCAGACGTACTTGGAGATCGATGGATATGCGGGGTACTAGGTGCCTCCGGTTTCGTTCAGACCCAGAACGGACTTGTAAATGGATTGTGTGTCTGACATTGGATTTTAGTCCGTATGATTGATCTCTATTAAATATATATCTGTTTGGCGGCGGAGAATTTATTCTCTTGCTTAACGCCCTTCTCTGAGACGTACGAGCTCAGGGGTTATATATTGATGGATATCAAACGCATGGAGTGAATTGCCTGTGTGGCATGCCTTAGTGGCAATTGATCGAGGCTTCTGTTGAAAAGCAAAGTCTTGTGGTGATGATCAAAGCACGGCCTTGTGGCGTAGCTTTGTGTAACGTTTACTTCGCGAGTTTCGCACCTCAGTTGTGAACCAAAAACGGGAGACGGACCTCAGGGAGGGCATGCGTTTCCTTCTAGCTAGGGTGGTGTCAGTGACCTACCAGCCCTGACATTTATATACTTTTCACATGTGTGGTTGTTGCTGTTGCGAGGTGCCTCGGTTTGATCGGACGATCCGGGTCCGATGGAGTCATTCGTTGGCTCATTTACGCCCCAAAGGGCGGGGAAACGTAGTGTTCAGGCATAATAATCCACATCGGTAGACCAGCCCTGACAATCCAAGGGGCAGTTGCGGTTGTTCCTGAGGCACGGGCTAGAGCGTCTCGAATCGGTAGAGGACTATCTTTTGCCTCGGTTCACAGATGGAAACTCAATTTCCAAATACGTGACTTTGCGATTTTGATTTTATAACCTATATATGGCGACATAGTGGCATGGGACGCTCATGTCGCCTATGATTGATACTTATGATTTGAAGTTGTTTTATACACTATGCACTTACAATAGTATCAAATGATTTGTTTTAAACGTATCAAGCATTCTTTGGCTATTATAAGGGAAAACCCTATCCCCCGGCTTGCGTTGCATTGTGTGATAGGACCTGGGTCTTATAACAGCTTCATTTTTCTTTATTTAGCAATGCGTTGTTTATTCTATGCACTGGTATTCTTGGGAGGAAACCCGTTCCGTGTTATACGGCGTGGTCCCTTTATTTACCTAACTTTAAAATAAAGATTATTAACTGTTTTAGTTCTCACACCAGTCCCATGACTGACCTGGAGTTTATTGTTTTAACCTAAACTCTTGGTGCCCTTATTTTGGCACGGGCAGCTAGTAGTTTTGGTTTTGCAGATTTATATTCACAGGATCCTGGTTTACAGCTGGAATGATATCTGGAAAGCTTTGTATCCGTATATCTCTTCTAGTTGTGTATTGTATTATTTTCTGCTGCTATGTTTTTAAATGTAATTTAAATCTCTGGTATCTCTGTGTAATATTCATTTATACTCTGTATATTCTTGTAATCTGATGCATTGTTGTAATATACAATGAAATGTCCTTCCGTCTGCGTTCATTTGTGTGTTGTTCTCAAAGTATCCGCTCTTTCCTTCACGGGGAAGTAACGGGTTCTTACACAATCACCCTTCTACTCAACCATCATCCATAAGCATCCTTGTCCTTAGAAAACTTCTAATGTTGTATGAACATATACAAAAGTGTGTGTATATGTCTCTTATCTAATGCAAAGATCAGGCGATCTACCGATTCAGTTGACCTCCTCAATGCGAATTATGTTAGTGCCATGAGTCCAATTATGTATGCAAGAAATCCTATTTGATACACATCATTTCTACATGATTGCATAACCATTCATCCAAATGAAACATCCATGTGATGGGTCAATCATTTTGCATCCACAAAAATTGAAAAAATGCGCACAAATCCATATGCAGTATGAAAGTGCTTTTGAGCCGATCTGGTGCCTAGTGTATGTATATGCATCCACGAGAAACCACTAGCAACCACTTGCAACCATCAAACATAACATGTCTCAAACATATGTTTACACCCATTAGTTTCTACCTAAAGGTTGAAGACTCGATCGATAGGATACAGTCGAGTGATAGAAGCAACTACAATTAAAACAAAAGTTTTGTTCCCATTAGACATCGGTTAAGAGAATAAATCTCTACGTATCAACCTCGAAGACCGAAATCAACATCATATTGACACTCAGAGAATCACTCCCATTAAACAATGTCAAAATTGGAAATCTACTTCATGATTCGAGTAAAAAAAACCCTTTCCTTTTCAGAAATATTAAGATACTTACAGACTATTGGTACAGATCAGATTATCAAATGATTCTTAGGAAACTAAGCATGACAAAACCCCACCATAACCCACAAAACCCAGAATGTATGCGTCATAGTCAACTTAACGCCCAACACAGATAACCTCAAACCCCAACCTACCACAAACAGATGAGTCGTAAACCTTATGGGGGTTGAGACTATAGCGGGATAAGAAACAAGACCAGTATTAAAGTGCATAGTCTCAATTACAGAATCAAAATGCCTGAATCAAAAAGAGTTTTAGCTCAATAATCAGACAAATAAATTTAAACCTTCTACAGAAATTTTCCTATCTCTATCTTATCCACTAGCCATGTGAGCATTCACCTGCCCTTCAGAAGTAGGTCCTGTCCTCTTCCTTTGTCCTCGTTTCTTCGGGCAGTCCCTAGTGAAGTGTCCCATCTCACCATAGTTGAAGCAAGTACCCTTCCTCTTTCTGCAGTCCTTGTTCAGATGAGTCAAGCTTCCACAAGTACATCACTTTTTCTCCTTCTTATCTTGAGACTTTTCATCCTTCTTTTGTGTTTCCTTTTTGGGCCACGCTTTCTTGTTCTGTGGTCCTTCGAGTTTTTCCTCTTTTTTCTCACTTTTGGCTTCCTTTTCATGCATCAATGCCATGTCAACCAACTTCTCGAAGGTAGCCCCCATAGGAATGTGGGTCATAGCTAACCCGTGTAGCGGCTCATTCAAACCTTTAACGAATCTCAGGTCCTTCTTTTCTGGTGTGTTCACCAAGTCTAAGCCAAATCTCTCCAACTGATTGAACTTGATAACGTACTCCGTTACTGATAAATTCCGCTGCTTCAACGCCAAGAACCTATCCATGTATAAATTCTCTTCTGCTCATGAGAGAAATTTCATCTCGAACCTATGCCTGAAATCCATCCATGTCTCCACTAGATGCTGTCCATTCGTGACCTCCCACCAAAACGAGGCTTCGTCCTTCATTAACCAAGTAGCTAATTGGACCTTCTGTCTGCCTTCTATCTCGAAGATACCAAACAAATCTTCCACCTCCTTAAGCCAATTTCGAGCTTCAACAAACGTCTCTGACTCGTGAAAAGGTTTCCCGCCCATTGCTCGAAAGTCTTTGCATATCTTCGAAAAAGTATAACACGCAGAGGGGGAGAGGGAGGAGCGGCTGCAGCTGGGGGAGGAGGAACGTCTGCTGGGCCTGCGGCGGTGTTCCTAGCCTCCAGATACCTTCTGAACCAGGTTGGTATTGGTATGCCCTCGGGTATCTCGAGTACCCCAGACATGTTGGAAAGAAAAAGGAAGAGATTCAAAACGGAGAATCGAAATACAGATATATGGCTTTAAGGGATTATGTTTTTTTTTTCAAAATAAACTCTACTTTTGAAAATACTTCCTTTTTAAAACCTTTTTGAAAATAGTTTTCAAAAACTTTTTAACAAATCTGGTAACCTTCAGCTCTAATACCAAGTGTAACACCCCATGTCCATTAATGTCATTCACAAAGGGAATGTATTAACTTCCATGAAGCATTATAACTAAGCAGAACAGAATATTACAAGACAGATACGTAAAGTAGTACTTGAAAATTTTATAACTTTATTACAACAAATATAGAAATAAGTTTGGTTACATCCTTCAAAATCACAATACCAAAACCCAAGTACACAAGTATCAGTCTTATACCAAAATCCTTCAGAATGCATAATTTTAAAACCATAATCCCCAACATAAACTACCATATGAAGGTAGAGTCAAAGCCAAGCAATACTTCAAGCACTTCAAGCAGAGAGAATATGAATCAAGCTCCTTTGTTTCCACCCTGAGCACCTGAGGGGGGGAACGGAAAGACAAAGAGGCGAAAACAATCGAGGTCAGACATAAAGTCTGGCGAGTCTAGTAACTTTCAGCATATAAACAGATAGTAGTATCATAACATGTAAATAAAGCTGTATGAGAGATTACAGCAACAGGATAGCAGGTATGCTTAAGTTAAACAGAAGAAACAAAATGATATAGCCAAAGATATGCTTCTTACTAATATCTTACTTCTCTGCACTAATACTTAGTATAATAGGATTAGGTGTTATCCAAATGTCTAAACTAAAACAGAAACGGAAACATAATAATTCTCTACAGAAACAGAATTCTAGTAGTGGGCCTTTACCACCCCAACTGAGACAGAAGGTACATAAACAGAATGCTAATAATGGGACTTTACCACCCCAACTAATGGGCCTTTACCCCCCAACAGAGACAGAAGGTACAGAAACAGAATGCTAATAACGGGCCTTTACCACCCCAACTAATGGGCCTTTACCACCCTAACAGAAACAGACGGTACACCAACAGAAGTAAACAGAGCTAGGTGTACCTTAAATTCTACCCCAAGCGATCGGCTCCCTAATACATAAATACCCTGTGCCGGCCAGAAAGTAGGGTGTATCATTTCTTAAAGTGGCAAACTATAAACACAGACCTATTTACAGATGTCACAGTGTCTTATATCCTTAGAGAAGACCGGATCCATGCACGCACATGACCCGGTTGGAATGCATCATCGACACCCCTCGCCATTATCAGAGTGAACCTCTTACAATTAGTTCAGTAAGCATGCCCGGACCCCTCCTAGTGTTGGGTCATAGTTTTGATGCCAGAAAAGGGTTACTGACTAATACGGGTCCCACACAACAGATAACATATGTAATTACCACTCCTCACCTTGTGTCCCCAGACTAACATATTTCAGATTAACTTACTTATAGAATTCAGATGTACAAATTTCAGATTAACTAGTTCTCAGATTAGATAAATTGGTTAACAAGTTTATCAGACTAACGGATCAAATATCCAGATTAATAGACTTACAGATTGTTTTACCTAACCTTGTATTAGGCCTACAGATTTACGAAATGGGTTTATTAGATTCATCCACACAGTTGATTTACCCTTATCCACCCAACATGTTTTAGGCATCATATTTATCCTAGATTTGCATTAATTAATTACTAATGCATAGATCTCTCACATTAGGTCGGTAGCTTGTGGTCGCTGGATGTGCCGGACGGTTCCGGGCAGACTTCTGCCACAAGCCAGACCTAACCTCGTGTCTAAGCATCTTTTAGTTATGCCTACGACCTCTTACATTAAAATGACAGTTTGCGGTTGCTGGTTAAGCCGGTTGGGTCCGGGAAGGCTTTTACCGCAAACAGAGTCTAACCTCGTGTCCCAGCATTCTTATTTTTAGCTAAAGTATTCATTCACATATTATGCCAATATCAGATTAATTATGCCAATTCAACAAACTAAACTTCTTTACAAGTTATAGCAAATTATTCAAAGTTCTATTAACTTGTTTTGCTCAATTTTAGATCGAGCCTACAGATTTTCATAACCCAAATTACCTTATTCAGTTTCAACAGATTTAGCAGATTAGGCAATTTAACAGATTTAATCATCCCATAAAATTCCATTGACATGCGTAGTGGCCCGTAAATCCGTACCAATTTGACTGACTAATATCCTACACATTCAACTCAAAGTGCATGAAAATACAGATCATTAATAGAAAGAAGTAAGAGGATGAGATAGATAAGATAGAACTAACAGGATAGAAGAAGAAGAACATAATTGAACAGAATCAGAGTAAATACGAAACTCACAGCGGAACAATAAAATATATTATATAACAAGATTTCGAAATACAAAGCAGTATTATATATACATACCATTATCAGAGTACAACTCATATACATCATAACGGAAATAATCTCTAAATAACTAATGGCGAAGCTTCCTGCTTTTGAGCTCCTCCAAGTGAATCTGTAAAATCCTGAAACACTTGACTGCCCGTACAAATTTGGGCACCCAAGAGTTTAGGGAAAACACAAACAAATAAACTCTGGGTCAGTCGTGGGACTGGTGTGAGTAAATTCCAACCATACTGTTTAACTTTGAAAACCTTTTTGAAACAAAAGGATAATAGCAAGACCAACCCACACACAAACATAGACGGTTTTTATTTTACTATAACCCAAAATACTTTGATATCAAACTTCAGTGATATTATAATAATGTCTTCTCAATTAAATAACCAAGTAGCAGAGCGCTTGCATCTCACGCTCCACATATATATAGTATAAAATCACGAACCGCATGGCACTTATTGGAGAATGGATTCCAACAGACAAGGTATTGGAGCACCTTCCGATCAGTGTACTTTAGAGGGTATACACTGGGGTTCAACAAGAACGTCTTGCAACCCGGCCACACAAGACCGACCACTCATTTAGCTTGAGTGTATCGAATATATTGCCACCCATGGTTGTTGGCCCTCCAACCTTAATCCGAAGATACTGTGACGGAAAGGAATTTTGCTCGATCCGAACCAGTCGCTAAACCGACCCAGACCATTCGAAACGCCCTATCGTTTGAGAACATGACAAACCAGAACGCATACGGAAGAACATTTCATTGTATATAACAACAATGCACCAGAATACAAGAACAGAGTATAAATGAATATTACACAGAAATATCAGAGATTTAAATTACATTTAAATACATAGCAGCGGAAAATAATACAATACACAACTAGAAGAGATATACGGATACAAAGCTTTCCGGATATCGTTCCAGCTGCAATCCAGGATCCTGCGAATATAAATCTGCAAAACCAAAACTGTTAGCTGCCCGTGTCAAAATAAGGGCACCCAGAGTTTAGGTTAAAACAATAAACTCCAGGTCAGTCATGGGACTTGTGTGAGA
Organism: Allium sativum; assembly: GCA_030737875.1. Lineage (NCBI taxonomy): Eukaryota > Viridiplantae > Streptophyta > Magnoliopsida > Asparagales > Amaryllidaceae > Allium > Allium sativum. Next base: position 666,848,726 of record CM060909.1, on the reverse strand, counting down.
ACTAAAACAGTTATTAATCTTTGTTTTTAAAGTTAGGTAAATCAAGGGACCACGCCGCATAACACGGAACGGGTTTCCTCCCAAGAATACCAGTGCATAAAACAAACAGCACCATGCTAAATAAAGAAAAATGAAGCTATTATAAGACCCAGTTCCCATCACATAATGCAATCGCAAGCCGGAGGATAGGGTTTTTACCTTATAATAGCCAAGAATGCTTGATACGTTTAAAACAAATCATTTGATACTATTATAAGTGCATAGTGTATAAAACAACTTCAAATCATAAGTATCAATCATAGGCGGCATGAATGCCCCATACCACTATGTCGCCATATATAGGTTATACAATCAAAATTGCAAAGTCACGTATTTGGAAATTGGGTTTCCATCTATGAACCGAGGCAAAAGATAGTCCTCAACCGATTTGTGACTCTCTATCCCGAGCCACAGGTCAGAGCTCGAGTGACCTTGGAGCGACAGGGCCGGTCCACCGATGTGGATTAAACTTAAACACTGAACATGCGTTCCCCCGCCCTATGGGGCGTAAATGAGCCAACGAATGACTCCATCGGACCCGGATCGTCCGATCAAACCGAGGCGCCTCGCAACAGCAACAACCACATAAGTCAAACTCGTTAGGGCGTGTAAAACCACTGACGCCGCTTCTAACTAGAAAGAAACGCATGCCCTCCCTGAGGTCCGTCTCCCGTTTTTGGTTCATACCTGGTGCGAAACTCGCGAAGTAAATGTTACACAAAGCTACGCCACAAAGGCCGTGCTTTGATCATCACCACAAGACTTTGCTTTTCAACAGAAGCCTCGATCAATTGCCACTTAGGCATGCCACACAGGCAATTCATTCCATGCGTTTGATATCCATCAATATATAACCCCTGAGCTCGTACGTCTCAGAGAAGGGCGTTAAGCAAGAGAATAAATTCTCCGCCGCCAAACAGATATATATTTAATAAAGATCAATCACACGGACTAAAATCCAATGTCAGACACACAGTCCATTTACAAGTCCGTTCTAGGTCTAAACGAAACTGGAGGCACCTATTACCCCGCATATCCATCGATCTCCATGTACATCTGGACGACCACCAACTGTTTCCATCTTCTTGGGTGTACAGCCCAATCAAGATCATCAGTAATCACCCAAACGACGTGAAGACTTCCGGTCTTCAACCACCGTCTTCATCTTTGACTTATCGTCGTATCAGTTATTCAGAATGGGATAAACCCGGTCTTCCCGAATAACTCGCGTATATTTTAAATAAGTGTTACACAAACACAGCATACGCCTCATTCCAATTCATCAGTCACTAACCGTAAATTAATCAAGAGAATAATTCCCCAAATATTAACCCCGAAGGCCGAAACCAACATCAGATCATATTCAGAAAACCATTCTGCTTAGCTAACCGACGGTTAGTTTCTAAATTTCACATTCATAGGGAAAGGTTCCCATTAATTTTATCAAAGATAAATCATTAAAATTTATTCTTTAATCTACTTTTGAATTTCGAATCAACTAGTCGGGATTAACGAACCTTACGGAAGTAATCATTTATTTTAATTTCCCAATCCCAACCTATTCATCCCAAGAAGTAAAACTGGTTATACTTCATATCTAACACCACTGTAACAGCCCGCATTTTACGTATCGGAAGATCGTAAAATATTTTTATTTTATTCCCTGAGGGTTGGATCATTCTCATCTTTTGATATGTTGCTTATGGGGATGTGTGACATGTCCATAATTTTTACCGATTTTGTTTGTGACCATTTTGCCCTTGTTAGTCTTGTACTGGGCATAACTTTTGACTCAGGTCGAATCATAGGGTGAGACCTGTGCCATTGGAAAGGAATTGATGATTCCCTTTCCGTAGAGTGGTTACATTAAGGATTTGGTTCAGCGGTTTGGGAGAAATCGCTGTTTTAAGGTTTTTCAGTTGGCTGTTCAGGTTTTGGAAGGATAATGGGCTGATTTGGAGAAGGCCCATTAGAGGGTCGGTGGAGACTATAAATAGGTGGTAAGGGGTATGGAGAAAGGTTGGCATTTTCCATTCTCTTATGGGGAGGCTTTGATCTCCTTCTTCCTCTAACATCTTTCCACCATTAAAATTCCAAAATCCAAGGAGGGAAATCGAAGATCTACACCATAAGAGGCTAGATCTACATCGTCTCAAGGGCGAATTCATCGGATTGAAGAGTTTGATTCGAAGTGTTCGCTGTCCGGATTGCGTTTTCGTTGCTTTTGCTTAGACTTGGATAATTGGTGAGTGATTTACATCTCTCATTCGGATTCATGCAAGTATATGGGTTTTAGGATGTTAATTTCATCATTTCCATGTTATTTTCCTTAGATCCACACCATGCTAAGTCCATTTTATATATGAATCACCTTAGGATCTGATCTAGATAATTTAAATGGTTAATTTTATGATTTTTCTCAAGATTATGCAAGTTAGATCCGTTTTTATGTTCATATGATTCACTTATCATGTTTTGGGAAATTTATGTGTTTTGATGGAAATTGTTAGATTGATGATATTGTTGGTTGCATAACATGTTTGTGATTGCGTTTGGATGAATCGGATAAGCTGGTTTCGTCCGATTCGTCGTTTGGCGAAGTTTTGGTCGAAATCGGAGTCGAATTGGAGATGTGCAGGTTTCTGGTCGTCCTGGAGTTGGTCGGGTCGGTCTGGAATGAGGTGGTCGGTCATTGTATGGCTTGGGAAGCAAGTCAGGGAGCTGGTCGGTTTAAGCTGGTCGGTCCAGAAGGAGCAGAAGTGTTTCTGGTCGGTTTCAGATGGTGGCATTCTGGTTGGTTTCAGATGGTGGCATTCTGGTTGGTTTTTACTGGAAGCAAATCCTGGTCGCTCTGAAGGAGCTGGTCGGTCAGGTGGAGCAAAATCTGGTCGGTCTTGACGGGGTCGATCCAAAGATGGTCGGTCCCAAGGAGGTCGAGTCGATCCAAAGCTGCAAGGAGGTCGAGTCGATCCAAAGCCGCATGGAGGCGGGTCGTTCTGGAGCAAGGCTGGTCGGTTTTTGGCAGGTCGTTCTGGAGCAAGGCTGGTCGGTTTTTGGCTGGTCATTCTGGAGCAAGGTTCTGGTTGGTTTTGGCAGGGTCGTTTTCTGAAAAAGTACGTTTTCGGGTACGACTCGGGTAAGAACCAAAAAGGTCTGAAAAAAATATTTTTCGGGGGCAACCCCCCGAACCCTAGCCGCAGCGCAGTGATGTGTTTTGGTTCGGTGATGGCGTGACTTCGAGGTGATTCAAGTAGGAAGACTCGAAGTGATGAATGTGTTCGTTGATCAAGGTGGAACAACGAATGCGGAGACAACTCAAAGGTCGTGAGTTGGTGGATAATGGCTGCTCGAGAAGGTTGCTTGAGCTATGAAACATCGTCAAGGTTGGACGATTAGACATGCGAAGGACGAGAAGTCATCGTTGTCATAAGTTCTAGCAGGCTCAAAGCAGGGGTACGATGGGTATCGTTGAAAGGCCCAAAAGACCGGTTGTTGGTCGAGTACCCTGGGTCTTTCTGGTTGGGGAAAGGCCTAGTGTCAAGGTTGGACATTGCCAAGGTTAAGCATATGGAGTTCATGCTAGAACTGGGGTTATCATTAGCCCTTGACATATGGCAAGGTTGGCCATCATACGATAATGATGGTTTCAAAGCAGGATTGGCGGTGATAGCCAGAGTCGGTTATGGATGATTGTTTGTTCTGTTTGTGCTATCTCACATAGATTATCCAAAGTCGAGGGAGATGTTCTTTGAGTGCTTAAGTGATATTGGTTTAGGCCTCTGGCGAGGGTACTTGAGGAATGTTAAACTCGATTAGGGTTGTCTGTGTGAGACTTATATAATCTGGATGTTATGTGTGTTCTCTATGATTGAATGGGTGTTCTGGTTTCTATGGATGAATGGTTGAAATGCTTGGTGTAAAGGATATCACTGTCCGATGTGGGGAAGATAAGGTTGAGTTCTTCTCTGGTGATGTGGGTAGATAAGTTGTTCATTTACCCATTCTCATATGCTTTCTGGTTGAAGTTTGTTAGCTGTATTATCGCTCACTAAGACTATTGTCTGACTCAAGGTTTTATGTCTCCTCTTTTTACCTTGGGCTGTTCATCCGGTTGTGGATGGGTAGACTAAGTAGCAGGTTACAGGTAATGGAGCTTAGTGATACGAGGAAGCTGAGCGATGACGAGCAGGAGGCTAGCGTACCAGTTTTATTCTATCTAGTATTTCTGTTTCCGCTGTTTGAGTTGCTTGAGAGTTGTAGTGAGGCCTTATGTTCAAACTTGGATATCAGTTGGATAATCTTTCTGGATGTTGAAAGAGTTTCAAAAGTTTGCTATATGATACCTCATTACTATCACCTGTTGTATATGTTCTATTATATTTTATCCTTGCGCTGTGAGTTCTACGACAGGTTTCGATGTATTCACTTACTACGATGATCGTCCATAGCAGCCTGGCACGCCTTTCAGCGCATTATTCCTCTTGTTTAGTGCGAAGGTTATGGGCGGTCGTCACAACCACGGTGTTATCGGTAAATTCAATTACCATTTCACGTTCAAATCTAATTAAAGATTTAACTAACGCCTGGAGCAAAGCTGGTGACACTCCATTCTCGATTATTTCAATCTAATTAAAGATTCATTAAAACTCCACTTAGTTTTAATCGCTAACTGGGTTAAAGAATCAGTGTCATTTAAAACACGGTTCACGATAAACCCAAAGTCACATTCCATTAATTATCGGGTTAAAGAACAAGTGTTATTTAAAACACTGTTCACGATAAACCCAAAAATCAATATCAATTCAATTCCAATTAAATATTGTTTAATTGGTACACTTCATTAAATCTAAATAAAAAGATTTAATCTTTTGTCAACTGGGTTCAAGAACAGTGTTAATGAAGACACCATTCACGACAAACCCAAATCACATTTGATATTAAACACAAGGCTCTGAATAGAAAATATATTGGCTTATATTCAATATCAAATTCTACGACCAACAAATATCGTATTGGAAATAACGATATATATATATATATATCTTTAAAATTTCCATAACAATATCTGTATAATCACGAAATCCAACATCGAAATATTTCGAAGACAATTTCGATTCAAATCCATTCCAATGCAATCATTGGAAATTCTGGTTATTTTCAAAACCATTTCAAATTCAATTTATTTATTTAAAAATAAATAGAATTATAATTCTAGTTCAAAACTAGTTCATTTCGATAAAAATCTATTTTTATCTTTTCAAATATGGAGTTGTTTTCATCCCAATTCTTTCTAAATCATTTCTTATGATTTTACACTAATTATTACTATTTTTAATAATTTTATCAAGGCCCGTACAGTCGATTTCCATCAACGACCATCGAACTGCAATTACAGCGACCTTTTTCAAATTTGATTTGGACATAATTCCAAATCCAACCGTTAGATTTCGAATTTCTAATATTCGTTAGAAATCTCTTTTCGATACAAGCCCAACGGTTCCGGTTTTAGGAGAATCCGACGGTCGGATCTCCCGTAATGTCCGTTCGAAGTCAATGGTCGAAATTCGCGAACTACCGCGGCGCGGCGCGTTCTATTCAGGCCATTATATTATATATATAATATATACTTCGCCGATTTCAATTCAAAACGTGCTTTATAAATCGTTTTAAAATCATTTTCAAAACGGTTTCAACTTCATATTCAATTTCAAATCAAAATTGAATATTCCAATATAAATTCGTCTTAAATTCATTTCAATTTGATTTCAATTCAAATTCATTTATATTCAATTTCAATTCGAATTTATGTTCAATTCTTTTCAAAATATCAGATTTTGAAATCACTTTCGATATTCATTATAAAATGAATAAAATCGATATAAATATCGTTCACGTCAAAATGGCGTCAATCTAATCAATACGGCTTCATATATTCCTATTTTCAAATATTCCATTTCAAATATTTCTTTTTCAAATATTTCTTTTTCAAATATTTCTATTTCAAATATTTCTATTTCAAATATTTCTTTTTCAAATATTTCTATTTCAAATATTTCTATTTCAAATATTTCTTTTTCGAAACTGGAATGAGGCCCAATCAATTACCATATAATGTTAATTATATGGATTCTCATACAACACATGTATATATTAGCATTGAAAAATAATCAACCATCAACCAAAGTGCACTACACTATACAAGCATCAAATATATATATCTAACGCTTATAACAGCCTGTCAATAAATCGATCGACATATTTAATCAATCAAGATGAGTGAACTTCAAATTTCATCCCAACACCCGTGTGGGGTTTCAAACAATCAAACACAGATTTTATTTGTGCAGTTGGGCGATGTGTAAAATTTTATCGTCCCAATCAATGTCTGTCAAATCAGTGTATATAAACAAATCGGCCGATTTGTTTATAAATATTTATTTGTTCACTTTCACGTTAAAAATAATATTTTTAACGATAAAACATTTTATTCAACCTATGAAAATATTCTATTCGGTTCATTTATTAAATAAAATGATCTCTTTATTTTTCTAACATATTTTAGAAAATTTCGGCGGCATAACGGCACGATACTAGAAACGGGACGAGGCCTAGCCTTATCCCCGGTCTAGTGAAGGCCCACGCCATTCACACATCAATCAAATCAATTTCATTTCACCAAACAATTCAATTCAGACCAAATAATCTAACCAACTACACAACCAAACAATTTAACAAACAAGCCATCCATGGTCTATGGATGACGGGTGTCGGGTGCTACTAAACACCGTCTGCATCCTAGTATATATATATATATATATAACTAGAAAAATTAAATTGAAAGGTGAGAAGTTCTCACCGATAGCTATCCAATACCACGACTCTTCATTTATAGAAATCTTCGTCATGCCTTCAACGAGATCTGTTTCATGCGGTATATGTTAAAAATCTCCTTTTTAATTCAACGCTACTATATAAAAATCGTATTTTTAACTTCATAAAAATATTACTTTTATCTATTGAAAATCATATTTTTGTATCGCTAACTTCTTAGTAAAAAATCATATCTTTATTACTCTCTTACGTGTATAAAAATCGTATTTTTATACCATCATCATATATATAAAAACTGTTCCTTTATAGCGCTACTTACATAATAAAAATCTGAACTTTTCTATTATAAGAATCCAACATCCTCTATATTTAAAAATTAACATTTCCTATGCTCAAAATTTAAACTTTTCCTAAACAAAATCATATTTTTACATTGAACAAAAATCATATTTTTTAAACAAAAAAAAATCGTATCTTTAAACTTTACTATATAAACAAACATCATTCATTTCCTCATCAATATCATATAACATGTAAAATTGATTTCTAATAAAACTAAAGTTAAATTAAAACTGATTTAGAACACATTTAAATTTAAATAAGAACAATTACCTTTAATCACATTTTAAATAAAGTGTTGTGTCTTCCTCTTCATTCCGGGACAGTAAAACTCGAACACAGCTTCCGTCCTAGGGCAACCATTTGCACGCGCAGTAAGGTGCTGAAGGGGGGATCAGAGAACGACTGAAGAAGGAGGGTGGCGTCGCCCTCAGGTGGCGGGTCTGGTGGTCGGCAGCTCATCTTCTAGGGTTTTGGGGGATTTTAGGGCGCGGTGGAGCTTCGAATCGGAGATGGGGGGGTTTCCGTCGTCGCTGGAGTCTGGTGGGGGGGTGCGGTGTGGCCGTGGAGGTGCCAGGGAGGAGGGCGACGACGTGGGAGGGGCCGGCAATGAGATCGAGATCGTCGTTTTTTTTTCTTTTTTTTCTGTAAATCGAACGGTGGGAGAGAATAACGAGGGAGAGAGAGAAAGGTGAGTGGGGGTGTTAACTTATAATTAATTAATTATTTATTTTAATCCTCCTAGAGTTGACTTTTTATTCGAACTCTGTTTCGAACCCAACGACTGTCGCCCCTAGCTAATTACCCCCATTCCGAACACAATGGGATATGTATCGTGAGCCAGTTCGGCTGTTACGATCAGTTTCCGTTGAATTTAAAATATAAATCTTTATATATTGAATTTGAACGCACATTTCAATTTACCGGGGTCACATACGAACTCGAAAAATTCCCGAAAAATATTTTCTGGCTTCGTATTGACGATACGGTCCTTACAAAACTAGTTTCGTCGAATTCTTAGACCGTTGGAAAAATGGCCATTTTCCAGTCGATTAAAATCAACTGAAACTGGTCAAACGCGTTTTCTTCTGCCACGCTCACATATTGATTCAAAAAATTATGAAATTTGGAATCTAGCAATATTTGACATCACGAATCCAACAAAAGTGGTTTCGTCGAAATCCGAGGTCGTTTGCAAAATGGCTATTTTTAAGGGCCTGAATTCCATAGCGACTATTCAGAATTTTCAGCTGGACATATCTTTTGATCCCCGCTATGAAATTTCGATTTTTCGGATTCGTTGGAAAGATATCATCAATTAGATCCTAATGTTTTTGGTTTCACTAAAATCCGGATTGTTTTGCACCCGGTACGTTCAATTGAAGTTTGAAATCGAATTATCGAACTACCGCGCCATTTTCAATTCTATTTATAATTATATATAAATATTTATATTCTAACGACGACGTATATAATATATTCGTCCGAATTCTATTCAAAATGAATTTCTCGTCGTTATTATTTAAAATAATTCATTTTAAATAATCAAAATTCACTAAAATAAAATTTTTAAACTGGCCCAGATTTTCGGGTTGTTACAGATACAGAATCGAAAAGAAGAATAAATATGAATTTTCTCTAGATCGGTGACAATACACCCTGCTTGGGGATGACCCAACTAGCCATGCTGCCTAGCCCAACTTTTGTTACTTCCTGGTTGTAAGGCTAGAGGCAACGTCTATCTTCAGAACATCTGATCACCATTCACATTGAATGCCACATCGTAAAACCCGTCGATTCACTAATCGGTTTCCAAAAATATCATGGGTATAAAAGCTAAGAGGAATGAATTCCTCCGCCACCAGACGTAATTACTTTTAAGAGATCAATAGTATGTGATTTGTTAGGTATACTCTGTCAGACACTTGTCCATACAAGTTGTCCTGGGACTGGAAAACAGAAAGCACCATTCTGAAATAGGACGGCCCTTGCATTTCACTCCGTCTTTAATTTTCTTTAGCATAATATAATTCACAGCACTTATGACTATACGAAGTGGTTTTCAGCTAATAATTCCAACCGATCTCTCCATATCGACATCGATGGTCAAAACACTTCGATACTCGGTTATTTAACTATTGATGTAAAACAATCATCCATTTAAATTTACACTAAGCATCAAACAAATCACTGGCCCTTTTATTTAACATTACCTTTCTAGTTTTCATATCTTCCTAGATATTTCGCAAAACTCGTTTAGCCCTTCATATTTCTTGGAAAACATTTCCAGTTATTTAAACCTTTATAGGGAATAGTGTTATATATAATAATCATGCTTTAAGCTTGGTCAACAACGTAAATTTATCGTTATAGTTTTTTAAAACTTGCAATACGCTTTAATATTCCCCCTTTTATAACTAATGCAATACGTTGTAATATTTCCCTTTTTTTTTAACTAATACAATACGTTGTAATATCCCCCCTTTTATAACTAATGCAATATGCTGTAATATTCCCCCTTTTATAACTAATGCAATACGCTGTAATATTCCCCTTTTATAACTAATGCAATACGCTGTAATATTCCCCCTTGTATAACTAATGCAATACGCTGTAATATTCCCCTTTTTATAACTAATCTCGACGTCTCTGTCCATTATAAACTAATACCATTCCTCGATAATAGTGAAGTCGTTCAAGTTGGGTATTTTATTTACCTCTTAGACCTTGATCGACGACGTTCTTATCTTAGAATAGATATAAGTCCATAACTCTAAACTCCTTATTACTAATAATATCAAGTAAACTATATTTCTTGCTTTATTTAAATATGGTTTTATTACGTCATATCCTTATTTGAAAACTCAGTTGTTTATAATTATTTACATTGCTCATTTGCTCTTCGCTTTATCTTCCTTATACAAATACATTATTTAACATTTCTCTTTCGCTTCGTCTTCCTTATACAATTTCATTTAAAACTTCTCTTATCAAAAATCAATAACGTTCTTTGTCTTTTGGCAATTTACTTCTTATTCGAATTATTATACCTAATTCAAGTAAACGTCTCAATACAACCTTAATACCATCTTGAATTAAATCCATTTAAGAACCAATTACTTTAATCAAATAGTGATTTACTTGATCATTTGCTGAAGTAAAACAGTTTACCTCATTATCAATAAACAATACTAATTATATTAGTTCAATAACTATTTAAACTTCATTAATTAAAAAGGTAATTAAATCTTAATAATTTTGATTAATTTACTTTCATTAGATTATTGAAGACCAATTAATCTAATAATCGATTTCCAATAAACAGTTGATTTAACCAACTTCAAACCATCAGTTAATTTGTTAACTGATTTTAATTACTTCTTACGATTAGATTACTTAACCATTTGTCTCCAAATCTTTACACACAGGATGGTTACAGCTTTATAACTAACTCAAATATCAACGATTGGTTATATTTACTTTAATAAACAAACTAGAAAACACTAATTTATAATAGAATCTTTATTTTAATTTAAACTTCGCGTTAATTATAAAAATATAATTTTTATAACCAACTTCATCGATTCGCCTATCGACAAATCAATTTCTAAACCAACGATGGATTTACGGTCGGTGGCTGTCACTTTTTTAATCGATATCGTCTATTGATATAATCAAAATAACATTGAATTTCTGTTCAACTTCAATATCCATACAGGGTTTCAATGTCATTTGGGTTCAAACAGTGCATATATAAAACAAGCAGTACATATAAATATTGAGGAATCCGGTTGGATTCCTCCAACTGGTTTCCTGTATCCATAGATGTTAGTCACAATAAATATTACCAATTTCATATCATTATGAAATATAATGGTAAACAACATCAGTGTTCAATCGACAGTTTAAATATATGACGGTTTATATTACTTCAACCAATCTAATTGTAATCTACCTAAACGACAGTCACGCAACATTCAACCAATATTAAAATATGATTATAATATTTTAAATTAGATCAGAGTTAGTGAATTTACTTACCTTTGCGCGTTAACCGTTAAATAACGATTTGCGTCAGTTGATTATACCCGGCGCTTTAATTGCCTATACTGTAACGTGCTTCAAATTGCTTTAGACCAGTTCCAAAATGTAGCTTGCGACCGTATGACCCCAACGGATTAGACCGCCTTCAATTCGTTGAAATTCTCGTCGGCCCATTCGAACCATTCAACCCGCACGCCTCCTGTATTTTCTTACCTCGTTCCCCACATTTTGTTCATCGAATCCACTTCCATTACTCTCAGTATATATTTCGAACAACAAAGCCTAACCTCCCTTCCGATAAAACGCGAGCTCCCATGAACGAAGACTCACCACGAGTTTAACTAGGTCACCCCCAAAATACTGCTTGTCTCGACTTCATGGTGTCCACTATTCTGACCTATGTTTGTACAAGATTTGTTGTACATGTCCACTTTCATTTATCATTTTTCCATTACACAGCAATCTTCTTTCTTGAATTCTAACAGCATCTCATGTTCTTGGAAATGCTTTTTGCCGCATATATTCTCCCCTCATGTTTATAAAACCCACTCGAACTTCCTACATGTTGTAGCTCCATTCACGCCAGTGCCTACTTAATACTTATGACCCTCATGTCCCTCTTCTGTTTTATTTATTAAAAGTTTAGCTTCATATATATGCTACCTGGGCCGTACTGACCCTTCACCATACAAAACACGCTACCGGTCCTGGACTCTTTCTTCTCCGGAATGAAGCTACAGTATACCCGTAACGCTCCTTCTTCACAGTTAAAGAATTTACAAACCCATCTTCATGCATACTTTTTGCTTTATGTTTGGCCATGTTTTCCTCTCCGTTAAACCCTTTCTTTCTTTGCCCGATTGCATGCAAACACCACTGCGTCCGACTCCCGTCCAACCACCTGAACCTGAATGTCCACCTGACACCAGAGTACTCCGCCCTAACCTCTTCCCTCTGTACGAGAAGCACCCAACAACCATCCACTTCACTGATTCAAACAGAGATCGAATCCACCACAACTTTGGGTATTTAACTGGGTTCACAAACCATGTCTTACCCATTATACAATTCAAATCCGCACTCCCATTAATCCCAAACAACATATTCGATATAGTTTCAATAAAAAAATATATCGGATGCCTTTTTGTAGACCAGCACAACACCCTCACGGTGTACATGCACCGCTCCTTTGTTTCTACACAAATCCCTTCAACCTACTGCTGATCTCGCACCCATGAAACTATCCATGTACATATATGATCCCCACATGTGCTACATCGCTCCAGTGACGCAAATGCCCCTTCTGTTCATGCTCCTTTCACACTCAGCAAAAGTGTACACAAAACCTTGCTAATTCATCCACACTTCCACCTTTAACTTTTCAAACCACTCCCTGTAGCCTTTAAAACCACTATCGCCACCTCCATTCACCACCCTCTTCTTCTTCCCATCCTTCACAAGCAAGTTGCCTACACCATTTACTACTATTTCAAACAAACCACGCCATGCACACCAATAATTTGCATGCGCCCATACTTGCGTGTTTCAGCACTCACCACACCGCTGCGTTATCGTCTCCCTACCTCTCTCTTTTAATCTATTTGCATGTCTTTATTTTGATTTTTCTTTTTTTAGAAAATGGGCGACGGGGTCATGTATTTATAGCCAAGATTAGCTTACACTTGAAGCTTTAGGCCTTACGCATTTCCAGTTTTAGGGGAAGTAGGAAATGGTCTGGGTTTTATGAAATTTGATGAAGGGGTATGGTTCACTAAATTTTGATAAGATAGCAGCATGGTTTGATTTCTTCCTTTGAACGAAATAGGTAATGGGAGGCTTTATTTGTTTATACATATAGCTTGTCTTGTATTAGATATTTAGGTGGCAGTTGCATGTGATGATTCATGCTTCACGAGGGTACCCATTTCTTTGCTTCTAAGGAACCCAATAGCTTACCTACGAAGTTTTTCCACTTAAAATACTTTATATATTGATTGTTGTGGATTATTTGCACTGTGAAATCCATGTGATATTGTGCATTGTTCACTGAGAATTATCGAAAGATAACAGCAACTATAAAGTCATGTACCCCAAATGTACCCAACTCCGTTCACTTACGAGTTGCTACAGACAGAAATAAGAACACAGTCGTATCCAGCGAGGTGCCATGATCCCAAAAATATAATAATATTGGTAGGTTAACTCATATTTTGAAACCCCAAAATATTGATACAAGGTGCAAAATACTCCAAATAAAAAGTTGCGTATTTAATTAATTAAAAATTACAGTAAAATTCTAAAAATTAAATTATCACTATGTCTCAAAAGAACCTTGTCCAAATTTGAAACCGATGTCTAGTTATATCGAATAAACCGTTACAGCCATGAATGAATATACTACTGTTTTTCTGAATATTAAATTTAGACATAACTCACAATCTGTAACACGAAATCTTGGTTTTTCACTTCCATTAGAAAGATACAGTTTAATGGATTCGAACGTTTCATGTTTCGAAGAAATCCGATTAATAACAGGTCCTGTACACTCAGTTGAAGTTTAGAACGTTAAATTACGAACGACCGCGATATTACGGGCTCAATTATATTTAATATATATTTTTATATGTTCAACTCCATTTTAATTAATATATAAATCCACTTATATTAAGAATTCAATATTTAAACTGATTTAAATATTCGAATTCAAACAGATAAAAATGCGGGACGTTACATTCCTTCCCCCTTAAAAGAATTTTGTCCCCGAAATTACTAAGGTAGTAAAAATGATATGAATCCCATTATAACTAGATTAAAGATCCTTTGTTTTACTTCTTGATTCTAGTTTCAATTGAATCGATTAACTTTAATTAAAAATTAATTTTTTTCTTACTAACGAATACTTTTAGAAATTCTGAAAATTTCCTAACAGCTTATATTTTTCAGAGAATTTCACCACCATCTCCTCTGCATGGCTCATTCGGTGCTACTACAACTCACCTTTATAGGCCTTCTCCAATCCTAAAGAAAATAATCAGCCAAGCGGGTTTCCAAAATAGCTCATCTATCTCATACTCGAATATAATGTAAATTTGCACCTTTTTGTTGGCATTTAACTCTATCTCTGCCATTTGCTATCATATATCCAAGCATCCTTGGTTGATCACCCATCGATCCATTCTCAAATCAATCTTTCGCTTTTATTAAGCCAAATTTCTATTTCAACTCCAATTCCATTTATTGATTTATTTCTCAAATCAGTTATCTTCATCTCCCATTTCAAAATTCGATTCTTGTTTTCCAAGAGTCAATTCATTTTAATAACTCGAATCTCCAATATTTCTCTTTTACAGTTTCTATTTTGGATCGTTCCAAATTCAGTCCAATTTGTTTATCTTAGTTTAAGTTCCACTTTTACCATTTTAACTCCATAAGTTAAATCTTTTATTTCAGAATTCAAATTCCTGGGATTTATTTCAAATCAATTTGAAATCATATATTATTCAAAACATTTGAATTTCTGAAAACTTGTTTCCTCACAATTATTCAAATACGAAATCTTTGGTAGTAATCTGTCACTTAGAACTCGAAAATGAACACTGATAATGCGGGCATCATCATCAGAATTTATTTTCCAGTGATCAAAGTGAGTTCAATACTTTATCACTTTCAAAATTCATTTTAAAAAACTTCCATTTTGAATTTTTACTTCTAAATATACTTCACAGTACTTGGAAAACAATTTCAAATCTCCCAGGGTTTTGAAATTCCCATATATTTAATCCAAATTTTATTTCCAATTTTTTACAGTTTTATTTCAATTCTGGTTTAAAATTCAGATTCAGTTCATCTGATTTTGCATATTATACTTACATAATATTTCGATTGGTTATTTATATAACCAACTCAATTATAAATTTTATTTGATCATAATAACGATCAATACTTTCAATATATATTAGATAACTACAATATATATTATTTCTCTATATCAAAATATATTTTGGGTAAGATTATTTCATTTACCCCCTTTTCAAAACATACTGTGTCGAACTACTCGACACAGTTTGCATTACTGTTTCGACCAGAATTTATAAACCACTCGACTAACCAGTAAACACAATATAAAATAGTTTTTATATTAATTACAAATACGTGCTCATATATATACACGCAACTCAAACTAGAGTACTACTAAATCCATCTCTATTGAGTTACGCCATAGAGCCAAGGTAATCACTTAACCTCATGCTCTGATACAAACTGTAGTGGCCCGTAAATCCGTAACAATTTGAGCTGACTATTATCCTACACATTCAACTCAAAGTGCACGAAAATACAGATCATTAGTAGAAATAAATAAGAGGATGAGAAAGATAAGATAGAACTAATAGGATAGAAGAAGAAGAAGAAGAAAATAACTGAACAGAATTAGAGTAAATACGAAACTCACAGCGGAACAATAAAATATATTATATAACAAGATTTCGAAATACAAAACTTAATTGTATATACATACCATTATCAGAGTACAACTCATATACATCATAGCGGAAATAATCTCTAAATAACTAGTGGTGAAGCTTCCTACTTTTGAGCCCCTCCAATTGAATCTGTAAAATCCTGAAACACTTGACTGCCCATACAAATTTGGGCACCAAAGAGTTTAGGGAAAACACAAAAAATAAACTCTGGGTCAGTCATGGGACTAGTGTGAGTAAATTCCAACCATACTGTTTAACTTTGAAAAACCTTTTTGAAATGACCCGCAAATCCGTACTATCTGAGTTGACTAAATATAACACACGTCCAACTCAAATTGCACAGAAATACGACTCATTTTTAGAAAGAAGTTAGAGGATGAGAAATAGAAAGAAAGAAATATTAGAATAGAAGAAAACAAAGATCACAAACTCACAGCGGAACGAATAAAATATATTATATAACATAAGCTTCGAAATAAAAATCTGTTTTGTACATATATACATACCATCATCAGAGTACACATAACATTTGATCCAGCGGAAGTAACTCTAAATAACTAACGTTGAAGCCTCCTGCTTCAAGCTCCTCCAAGTGTATCTGTAAAAGCCTGAAACACTTGACTGCCCGTACAAATTTAGGCACCCAAGAGTTTAGGGAAAACAAAACAAAATAAACTCTGGGTCAGTCATGGGACTGGTGTGAGTAAACTCCAACCAATTGTTTAATTTTAAAAACTCTTTTCGAAAGAAAAGATAATAGTAAGACCAGCCCACACATAAACATGGATGGTTTTTACCTTACTATAACCCAAAACACTTTGATATCAAATCCAGTGATATTATAGTAATGCCTACATCAAATAAATAACCAAATAGCAGAACGCTTGCATCTCACGTTCCACATATATAGTATAAAATCAAAAACCGCAGGGCGTTTATTGGAGATTGGATTCCAACTATGACAAGGTATGGAACCACCTTCCGATGATGTATCTCTAGAGGCGAATACACCTGGGTTCAACAAGAACGTCTTGCAACCCGGCCCACACATGACCGACCACTCATTTCGCTTGAGTGTATCGAATGTATATCACCAACGGTTGGACTCAAACCACCGTTTCCCGAATGGGCAGAATCGATAGATTTAGAAACAAAAGGAATTTCTCTAGATAGGTGATTATACACCCTAATGGGTGCGACCCACATAGCCATGCTGCCTGCCCGATTTTTGTCCTTTCCCGGTTGTTGAGGTCTGAGGCTACGAATACTTACCATTCATTGATAGCACAATCACTTTGAATGCCACATTGTCAGATCCGTTAATCACTAGTTGAGTTTGCACAAATATTCTGGATATTATGCTAAGGGATAAATCCGTTGCCACCATATACATTCATACAGACCAACCCATTTGATCATTGGAAATACTCTGTCAGACATTCGTCCATTTACGTTCGTTCTGGGATTGAACGAAACCGAAGGCACTATTTCTATTACTAGAAAAGCCCTTGCACTTCACTCCGTCTTCAATATATTCAGCATACTTGGTTCGCAACGTTTATGCCGATACGGAGTGGTTCTTCGGATAATAATCCAACCGGTCTCTCCATATTGACAACGATGGTCAAAAACTTCAATAGTCTGTGATTTAACTATCGAATAAAAACAAGTGTTCATCCAACATATCAAACAAACCACTGGGCTCTTTAATTAATATTCATTAATTAAACCACTTCTCTATTTTCTCAATCAATATTTGTTAGCCAAATATTTTCAATAATCATTCTTGGCTCTTATGCCATTTGGAAAACGTTTCCAAATATTAACTTCTTTTATTTCTATATATTAGAAAATATCTCTATTTGCAATTGAAACAATTTCAATCACTTATCTCTATCCCTTTTTGTTTGCAATATTCGATTTTTATATTCACTTTACTATCGAATTCAATACGTCGATATAATGATCTCTAATTATCAAAATATCTTAAAAATATTCTAACTCCTTAAATTTCCGGAAAATTTCGCCATAACCTCCCCTGTATCGGGAGCATCGGGAAATTTCAAATAGCTTCCCGGTATCTTCTAATCTCAAAAAGAAAAAGAAAAAGCCAAGCGGCTTGCCGATACGGCGCATAAAACTCATATATGAATTTAAACATGTACCTTTTTGTCGGGCACATAAATAAAAATCTTCATATACTCCATCCCATATTTGTTTAACACCTGTTCACCTGTTTCCAATTCAATTCAACTCAATCCATTCGTTTGAATTCAAATTTGAATCGTTTGAATTCGGTTTCGCTTAATTATTCTTTAATTAGCCCTTTTTGCATATTTCACTTCTTTGTTGAACATAACATGTTCAAACAAAATATTTAACTTGCTCATAAACAAATTGAATTTCAATTTCAATTCTAGTTCTCTTTTTTTTTTCGAATATAAATTCTCAAATCGAATTCACTTATTTAAAGCTCAATATTCATTCGAAATCTCATTAACTAATTTCTATTCGAATTAGTTAACTCTATTCAATAAATCAAAAATCCGATTTCTATTTCAGAAATCAACTCATTACTCCACTGGAGTTCACATATATTTTATAACTCACATCTGGATTTTTCTAAATAGAAATTTCGATTTTTATTTGCTTAGAATCCTTTAATTTAATTAAATAAACCGTTATGGTTTTATAATGGTTCTGGCGCTGTTTTTCTGAAAATTTGATTTTGACATAACTCAAAATCTATACGACGAAATTCAGATTTTTCTCTTTCATTAGAAAACTATTATCCAACCGGTCCTGACGTTTCTTGTTTCGAAGAATTTCGACTTCAATTGCGTTCTGTATACTCAATTGAAGTTCGAATCGCTATTTTCTGAACTACAGCGCTGCGGCGAGTTCGTTTTAATTATATTTATATATATAAAACCCTTTGAACTTCTTTAAAATGAATTCAACTCTATTTAGCTCTATTTGAATTCCTTGATTCAAATTCCAATCTCACTTTTGAATTCTATATTTCAAATTCCAATTCCTTTTCTATTTGATATTCAAATTCAATACTTAAATTTCCATTTGAATTTCCTATATTCAAATTCTATGTTTGAATTCATTTGAATTCTCTTATTCAAACTCTATTTTTAAATTCCATTTTAACTTCTACATTCCAATTTCTATATTTGAATTCTATTGGAATTCAAATATTCAAACTCCTTTTTAAATTCTATATTCAGAATTCCATAATTTAAAACCCATTTGAATTTCATATTCAAACCCCATAGATCAAATCCTATTTAAATTCAATTTGAATCTCTTATATTCAAATTTCATTTTCCATTTGAATTCTAATATTCAAATTCGTTTCCAGCCCCATTTGAATTCTAATATTCAAACTCATTATTAACACCATTTGAATTTCTTCACTCAAATCCATTTGAATTCCCTTGAATTCAAATTCCATTTCAAAATCATTTGGATTTCCTATTTTGAAATCCTATTTGAAATTCTATTTCCAATTTGACTTTGAAATCCTATTTTTCAAAGTTTATTTCAAATTCTATTTTGAAATCTCATATTCAAATTTCTACTTGAATTTCTGTATTCAATTCCATGTTCAAATTCAATACTTGAATTTCTATTTCAAATCTCTATTCAAATTTCATATTTAAATTCCATTCAAAGCTCTATTCAAATTTCACATTTGAATTCTTCCTTGAAATACTATATTTCAAATTCTATTCAATTCCTCTTTGAAATTCTATATTTCAAATTCTATTTTGAAATTCTACATTCAAATCTCTATTCAAATTTCTTTATTCTAATTCCTTTGAATTCAAATTTTATTTTAATTTCTTGAATTCAAATTCTATTTTTCCATTCTAATTTCGTCTATTCAAATTCTATTTGAACTTCTATTTGAATTTCTAATATTCAATCCCCTTTTAAAATTCAAATGTTATACTCAAATTTCATTTGAGTTATATATATATTTAAAAAAAATTCATTTCACCTCCTATTTGAAATTTCATTTCAAACTCTAATTTCGCACTTGTATTTCTACTTCTGAATTATCAAATGATAATTCTTTTCACTTCATTTATAACTTCGTTATAAAAGAACTATTTATAAACTTCGTTTATAAAGAAACTACTTGTTTTATTTCAAAAACAAGTTTATGTTTTATTTCCATTGAAAATTCAAATTCTATTTAAAAATAGAATTTTTCCTTTTTAAAACTCAAATCTCCCTTTAATTGGCCCAGTGATATTTAAAACAATCAAATCACCCAATTCTCAATCATTTGGTTTTTAACACATCATATATGAATATATATATGAAATCAAACAAACAAGCAACAAACAGATAATATATTTTTGAGGAATCCAGTCGGATTCCTCCAACCTGTTTTTCCTGCATCCACAGATGTTAGCACATAAATAATACCCATTCTGCTTCGTGGCAGAATATCGCGGTATAGAAGGTCATCCACTAATCATAGCGTGGGGGCGTATAGGGTAATCATCCGCTATGAAACTGCGGGCATCCGCTAATGAGACTGCGGGAATCCAACCAATCAATCAACCCAATATATATATATATATATAATAGCCTAAATAACTAATATATATAAAATAACCAGAAAACATTCACATAAGCAACAAACAATTATTTTTAATGAAATAAAAATAATTCTAAAGGTGAGTGAGATTTACTCATCTAAATTTCCTTTTTCTGATATATCCGGTTAATCTCCATATTGCTGCGACTATGAATCGTCTTCAACCAAATCTAGTCGCCCCTTAAAGCTACTCCAACCATTTGACTAATCCACAGAGCAATCCTCGAACATCTCCAAAACTGCATCAGCCCCAAACTGCAATCTTCCTCATTACGGCATTTCATCAAACAGCTTGCTGTCGTCTCTTCCCTGTTCAAAATATCAGACCGCGCTTCCACCCTTTTACCCAAAGTCAAACTGCTTGAACTCCACAAACTTTTCACTGTCGAACTCCTCAAATCCCAATACCGAACTCCAGTTTGTCACTAGAAGGATCGAACTCCTTCACTGAACATCCGTTCGAACTCCAGCCCTCCACTACCAATTCAGATAACCCCTCAACGAACTTGACATCACAATTCGAACTCCACCTATCGACCTCCCTGGCATCGCAAATCCTCCCTCCACTCACCGCAACCGTCCACCAATCACCACATCGCACCCAATTCATCGCGACCCCTTTCCGCGAAATCCCTGAGCAACCACGCTCGATAACCCCTATCGCATCCTAAATCGCGAGTGGTGGTGTTGAGCGAGCTTCAGGAAACTCCCGATCCGCTTGGGACTTCAGAACGTGATTCGAATTTCCCTTTTTTTTTTTTTTTTTTCTCTGGATTCGATTTCTGGGAGATAGAACCAAAAAGGGGGAAAAAAGAATTGAACGGTATATTGAGAAGAATATGAAGTCGATACGCTAATACATAGAAGCAAAAACAGACAGAATGTCTGCGGCATTTAATTTGGCCATTAATTTGATGTTTTGTTGATCTCGAACATGGGAGACAATTTTTTTCTGCTCGATGAAGAAGTAGACGTGCTATAAAATAGGTCTGCGTTATTTAAAGAACAGGAGGTCGGCTTTGAACTTAGGTTGGCTGAAAGTGGTACAATTTGTTTATTTGCTTTGATTTTGTTTATATTTTTATTTGAAAATATTTCGCGGTAACGAACTCCTATCTGAGCGTAACGACCGACGTCTCCAGGATTTTACCACTAATTTGAACTCAACGAAACAAGTTTCAAAACCCCATTCGATCACTTTGAAAAATATATCATTTAGAATCATCAATTTAAATTAAATTCAATTTAAAATATAAATTGATTTCAAATAATTAAATTTATCGTTATAAACCCCAAATAGAATTTATATTGGCTAACTGAATCATTTCAATTCAGTTTTTTACTGTGAATTAAATTGTTTTCATTCTCGTATTCGATTATTCAACATATTTGATATTAAATCGTATAATGATTATTCAATCGATACAATATGAAGATTCGTTTATCAATCCAAATCAATATTTAAAACTATTTAAATATTCAATATTAAATAGCTAAAAATCCGGGTCGTTACACTTTTGAAACAAAAGAATAATAGTAAAACCAGCCAAAACATAAACATGGACGGTTTTTGCCTTACTATAACCCAAAATACTTTGATATTAAACCCCAGTGATATTATAATAATGTCTATTCAATTAAATAACTAAGTAGCAGAGCGCTTGCATCTCACGCCCCACATATATATAGTATAAAATCATAAACCGCAGGGTACTTTTTGGAAAATGGATTCCAACAGACAAGCACCTTCCGATCAGTGTACTCTAGAGGGTATACACTGGGGTTCAACAAGAACGTCTTGAAACCCGGCCACACTTGACTGACCACTCATTTAGCTTGAGTGTATGGAATATATTTCCACCCACGGTTGTTGGCCCTCCAACCGTAATCCGAAGATACAGAATCGAAAAGAAGAATAAATATGAATTTTCTCTAGATCGGTGACAATACACCATTCTTGGGGATGACTCAACTAGCCATGATGCTTAGCCCAATTTTTGTTATTTCCTAGTTGTGAGACTAGAGGCTGCGTCTATCTTCAGAACATCTGATCACCATTCACTTTGAATGCCACATCGTCAAACCCGTCAATTTACTAATCAATTTCCAAAAATATCACGGGTATAAAAAGCTAAGAGGAACGAATTCCTCCGCCACCATATGTATTACCTTTAAGAGATCAACAGTATGTAATTTGTTAGGTATACTCTGTCAGACACTCGTCCATACAAGTTGTCCTAGAACTGGACAAACAGAAATCACCATTCTAAAACAGGACGACCCTTGCATTTCAGTCCTCTTCAATTTTCTTCAGCATAATATAATTCGCAGCGCTTATGAATATACGGAGTGGTTTTCGGCTAATAATTCCAACCGGTCCCTCCATATCGACAACGATGGTCAAAACACTTCGATAGTCGGTTATTTAATTATCGAAGTAAAAAAATCATCCTTCTAAATTTACACTAAGCATCAAACAAATCACTGGCCCTTTTATTTAACATTACCTTTCTAGTTTTCATATCTTCCCAGATATTTCCCAAAACTCGTTTAGCCCTTTATATTTCTTGGAAAACATTTCCAGTTATTTAAACCTTTATAGGGAATAGTGTTATATATAATAATCATGCTTTAAGCCTGGTTAACAACGTAAATTTATCGTTATAGTTTTAAAAAACTTGCAATACACTGTAATATTCCCCTTTTATAACTAATGCAGTATGCTGTAATATTCCCCTTTTTATAACTAATACAAAACGCTGTAATATTCCCCCTTTTATAACTAATGTAATACGTTGTAATATTCCCCCTTTTATAACTAATACAATACACTGTAAATTCTCCCTTTTATAACTAATGTAATACGTTGTAAAATTCCCCCTTTTATAACTAATGAAATACGTTGTAATATTCCCCCTTTTATAACTAATCTCGACGTCTCTGTCCATTACAAACTAATACCATTCCTCGATAATAGTGAAGTCGTTCAAGTTAGGGTATTCTATTTACCTCTCAGACCTTGATCAACGACGTTCTTATCTTAGAATAGATATAAGTCCGTAACTCTATACTCCTTATTACTAATAATATCAATTAATCTGTATTTCTTGCTTTATTTAAATATGGTTTTATGACGCCATATCCTTATTTGGAAACTCAGTTGTTTATAATTATTTACATTGGTCATTTACTCTTCGCTTCATCTTCCTTATACAAATCCATTATTTAACATTTCTCTTTCGCTTCGTCTTCCTTATACAATTTCATTTAAAAATTCTCTTATCTAAAATCAATAACGTTCTTTGTCTTTTGGCAATTTACTTCTTATTCGAATTATTTTACCCAATTCAATTAAACATCTCAATACAACCTTAATACCATCTTAAATGAAATCCATTTAAGATCCAATTACTTTAATCAAATAGTGATTAACTTGTTCATTTGCTGAAGTAAAACAGTTTACCTCATTATTAATAAACAATACTAATTATATTAGTTCAATAACTATTTAAACTTCATTAATTAAAAAGGTAATTAAATCTTAATAATTTTGATTAATTTATTTTCATTAGATTAATTGAAGACCAATTAATCTAATAATCGATTTCCAATAAACAGTTGATTTAACCAACTTCAAACCATCAGTTAATTCGTTAACTGATTTTAATTACTTCTTACAATTAGATTACTTAACCATTTGTCTCTAGATATTTACACGCAGGATGGTTACAGCTTTATAACTTATTTTAATATCAACGATCGGTTATATTTACTTTCATAAACGAACTATAAAACACTAATTTATAATAGAATCTTTATTTTAATTTAAACTTCGCGTTAATTATAGAAATATAATTTTTATAACCAACTTCGTTGATTCGCCTATCGGCAAATTAATTTCTTAACCAATGATGGATTTATGGTCGATGGTTGTCACTTTCTTAATCGATATCTTCTATTGATTTAACCAAAATAACGTTGAATTTCTGTTCAACATCAATATCCATACAGGGTTTCAATGTCATTTGGGTTCAAACAGTGCATATATAAAACAAACAGCACATATAAATATTGAGGAATCCGGTTGGATTCCTCCAACCGGTTTCCTGTATCCACATATGTTAGTCACAATAAATATTACCAATTTCATATCATTATGAAATATAATGGTAAACAGCATCAGTGTTCAATCGACAGTTTAGATATATAACGGTTTATATTATTTCAACCAATCTAATTGTAATCTACCTAAACGACAGTCACACAACATTCAACCAATATTGAAATATAATATTTTAAATTAGAACAGAGTTAGTGAATTTACTCACCTTTGCGCGTTAACCGTTAAATAACGATTTGCGTCAGTTGATTATACCCGGCGCTTTAATTGCCTATGTTGTAACGTGCTTCAAATTGCTTCAGACCAGTTCCAAAATGTAGCTTGCGACCGTATGACCCTAACAGATTTGACCGCGTTCAGTTCGTTGAAATTCTCGTCGGCCCATTCGAACTATTCAACCCGCACGTCTCCTGTATTTTCTCACCTCATTCCCCATTTTTTGGTCACCGAATCCACTTCCATTACTCTCTGTATATATTTTGAACGACAAAGTCTAACCTCCCTTCTGATAAAACGCGAGCTCCCATAAACGAAAACTCACCACGAGTTTAATTAGGTCACCCCCAAAATACTTCTTGTCTCGAGTTCATGGTGTCCACTATTCTGACCTATGCGTGTACAAGATTTGTTGTACACGTCCACTTTCATTTTCCATTTTTCCATTACACCACAATCTACTTTCTTGAATTCTAACAGCATCTCATGTTCTTGAAAATGCTTTTTCCACATATATTCTCCCCTCATGTTTATAAAACCCACTCGAACTTCCTACATGTTGTAGCTCCATCCATGCCAGTGCCTACTTAATACTTATGACACTCACGTCCCTCTTCTGTTTTATTTATTAAAAGTTAGGCTTCATATATGTGCTACCTGGGCCGTACTGACCATTCACCATAAAAAACACGCTATCGGTCCTGGACTCTTTCTTCTCCGAAATGAAGCTACAGTATACCTGTAACGTCCCTTCTTCACAATTAAAGAATTTAAAAACCCATCTTCATGCATACTTTTTGCTTCATGTTTGGCCATGTTTTTCTCTTCGCTAAACCCTTTCTTTCTTTGCTTGATTGCATGCAAACACCATCACGCCTAACTCCTGTCCAACCACCAGAACCTGAATGTCCACCGGACACCAGAGTACTCCGCGCTAACCTCTTCACTCTGTACGAGAAGCACCCAATAGCCATCCACTTCACTGATTCAAATAGAGATCGAATCCACCACAACTTTGGGTATTTAACTGGGTTCACAAACAACGTCTTATCCATTATACAATTCAAATCTGCACTCCCATTAATCCCAGACAACATATTCGATCCAGTTACAATAAAAAAAAGAAAATATTGGATGCCCTTTTGTAGACCAGCACAACACCCTCACGGTGCACATGCACCGCTCCTTTGTTTCTCCACAAATCCCTTCAACCTACTGCTGATCTCGCACCCATGAAACTATCCCTGTACATATATGATCCCTACATGTGCTACATCGCTCCAGTGATGCAAATTCTCCTTCTATTCATGCTCCTTTCACACTCAGCAAAAGTGTACACAAAACCTTGCTAATTCATCCACACTTCCATCTTTAACATTTCAAACCACTCCCTTTAACCTAGAAAACCACTATCGCCAACTCCTTTCACCACCCTCTTCTTATTCCCATCCTTCACAAACAAATTGCCTACACCATTTACTACTATTTCTAACAAACCACGCCATGCACACCAATAATTTGCATGCGCCCATACTTGTGTGTTTTAGCACTCACCACACCGCTGCGCTATCATCTCCCCACCTCTCTCTTTTAATCAATTTGCATGTCTTTATTTTGGTTTTTCTGTTTTTAGCAAATGGACGACGGGGTCATGTATTTATAGCCAGGATTAGCTTACACTTGAAGCTTTAGGCCTTAGGCATTTCTAGTTTTAGGGGAAGTAAGAAATGGTATGGGTTTTATTAAATTTGATGAAGGGGTATGGTTCATTAAATTTTGATAAAATAGCAGCATGGTTTGATTTCTTCCTTTGAACGAAATAGGTAATGGGAGGCTTTATTTGTTTATACATATAGCTTGTATTGTATTAGATATTTAGGTGGCAGGTGCATGTGATGATTCATGCTTCACGAGGGTACCCCTTTCTTTGCTTATAAGGAACCGAATAGCTTACCTATGAAGTTTGTCCACTTAAAATACTTTATATATTGATTGTTGTGGATTATTTATCCATGTGATATTGTGCATTGTTCACTGAGAATTATTGAAAGATAACTGTAACTATAAAGTCGTGTACCCCAAATATACCCAACTCCGTTCACTTACGAGTTGCTATGGACAGAAATAAGAACATAGTCGTATCCAGCGAGGTGCCGCGATCCCAAAAATATAATAATATCGATAGGTTAACTCATATTTTGAAACCCTAATATATTGATACAAGGTGTAAAATACTCCAAATAAAAAGTTCTGTATTTAATTAATTAAAAATTACAGTAAAATTCTAAAAATTAAATTATCACTATGTCTCAAAAGAACCTTGTCCAAATTTGAAACCGATATCTAGTCATATCGAATAAACCGTTACAGCAACGAACGAATATACCGCTATTTTTCTGAATATTAAATTTAGACGTAACTCACAATCTGTAACACGAAATCTTGGTTTTTCACTTCCATTAGAAAGATATAGTTTAATGGATTCGAATGTTTCTTGTTTCGAAGAAATCCGGTTAATAACGGGCCCTGTACACTCATTTGAAGTTTAGAACGTTAAATTACGAACTGCCGTGATATTACGGGCTCGATTATGTTTAATATATATTTTTATACGTTCAACTCCGTTTTAATTAATATATAAATCAACTTATATTAAGAATTCAATATTTAAACTGATTTAAATATTTAAATTCAAACCGATAAAAATGCGGGACGTTACAACATATCTCGCCTAACCATAAAATTAAGCCTAATTTTACATGCCCAAATTATGGTCATAATTCACAATATAACATATTCCCCAAATTTTTGTTAAATTTATGCAGTACAGAATATTATCTCAAAACCCAGAATCATGATATAAAATACGAATAATGCCAAATTATAGCCTTTGATTTCAGCGTATGCCAAATATCCAAAATACCCATTTAGGCGTATTCACAATTAATAGTTATCCTATTATAATATAGATTTTTGTGCCTAAGTCATATACACAATAATTCTCCTTCTTTCAAATCAAAGACTATCATATATAGTATGCCCAGATCCAGATCTTAAAATACAACATATGTTCTTTCCTCAAATCAGTCATGTCAAATTATGCGTCATTCACTATTTTTCCCAAATTTAGCGTTCATGCGTCAATCTCTTATGAGATTTGGCTCAGGCTCGTGGTAGCCTGGCTATAGAACAGAAGGAAGGAAAAGATACATAATAGTTACTATAATATTAATAAGATAGATCTACACAGAAAAACAGATCTGATAAACAAGAATATGCATAATCTCAAATTCAGATTTATAGCCATGTCAAGATTATAATTAAATTTCATATCTGAAAATAACTGTACTCACCTTGGTTGAATTCTAAAAGAAAAAGGGTTGTAGTTGTTCTCTTTTAATCCGATTCAGATTGGAAGAAGAAGAAGCACTAGTTCTAGCTTAGGTTTCAGCAGAGTAGAGACGCCATTGATTTATTTTAATTAGAATTGAGGCAGCATAGCGTTACAATGGTTTGGTGTGGAGAGAAAGTGGGATTTGGGGTGTTTAAATAGTATAGGGATCAACAAATCTTGTAACAACCCATATTTTCTCTATATTTAAATTCTAAATTTAATAGAATAAATTTAATGATAAAATGTTAAAATTCAAAATTTAAAGGTTTTTCTTATGTGATAGCTTACCTTAAGCATAAGAAGAATATAAATGTGATGATGTTGATTCAAAGAATTTGAATCTTTTAATTTAATATTAATGAATTTGAATAAATTGAGTTAGGTGAGAAATGATGTAATGTAAAATTAATATTTTAATAACTAATTAAACTTAAGTTGTTTAAGTTAAAAAGGGGATTCAAATTTAATTGATTTAAAGGGGTGAAATTTATAAGCTGTTTAGGTTAAGATTTGAAATACAAATCCAAATTTCAATTAATTCTGTTTGGAATCTAAAATCTATGAAATCAATGTATAAAAATTTAATTAAGTGTAATTTGATTTAAATGGAATTTAATAGACATTCAAATTGAATTAAAACAGTTAAGTGAATATTTGGATATTTTATTTATTCAATTAACTGTGGAATTTAACGGTTTTGGTGACTGTCTCGGAATTCGACGAAACCAGCGCCATCGGAACCGGAACGGTGAATTATTATAGGATTTCAAGTTGCGTTACAATCCGATTTACCGTTTGATCGTACGAGAGGAAATGTGAATGAGAGCATTGTAAATGGATAATTGTTTGTTCTAATATTGGGCCTATATATATATATATATATAAATAAAATTCCCTCTCCTTCACACATCAGCCATTTTCATTATACGTTTACTTCCTTCTCCATCAAACTTCATTTCCATGGCTGGAAAAATTTAAAACCCTAGATCTAAAATCACAATTTCACCTCCAAATAAAATTTGTGCAAACCCTAGCAAATTATATATCTATTCGAAGATCTCGGCGATACGAACTCGCCGGTGGTCTCAGATCTGACATGCAGTGTACGGGTTGACCAGAAATCTTGGTCAAAGGTTTTAGATTTCGAATTAGGGCTTGATTTTGGGCCTTTTTGATTTGCGAGTTTTTAGGGGAAATCAAGTTATGGGTTTTGTAGAGAATGTCATGGGGAGTTCACGGATGTGGTTCGTTTGATTTCTAAGTCGAGGGGTCGCCGGAATTTCGCCTTGAAAGGCCTCAAGTCGCGACCGGTTGTGCATGTCGTGGGGGTCACCAAGGCCACCGGAGTTGACCAGTCTGGCGCTGACATGGGCGGTTTCTGATGAGCTTTCCGTCGCCGGCGGTTAGGGGTCTCCAGGCGGGCCGAGGCGTCGGATTTTGACGGTCAAAGATCAGGTCTAAATGGGTTTATTTGGAACGGGTTCCCTATAGCTGAAAATGGAGGAGCGGGAATTGCCTTAGAGGGTGCTGACGTGTCAAATATGGATAAGGTGAGAATTAGTTTTGTTAATTTTATATATTTTAAAAATCCGTATAGAAAAACACTGATAACTCGCTCGTTTTGACTCGGATTTGGACGCGGTTTGTTGCGTTGGGATCGTGGTGAGATTGCGGACGTTTTGGCACTAACCTGACAGCATTTGAAGACTGTCAAATTTTGGGCTTCTTTTGGACGTTCGATCCACTAAGGACCCAAAGGTGAGTGGTTTTCTCACTCACGAAATACTGAATTATTCCCATATTTATTGAATTAAATTATGAAATAAGTTTGGTTGCATGGTTGCATTGGATTGTTGATGTGTTGTTTAAATTTGACATGCAAGTGTGTTAACATGCAATCTAAGTAAATGATTAGTTATTTAATTTAATTTAAATCTCTAGTTGAAATTCGAACCCTTGTTAATCCTGGAACAGTTAATGCTGATCCGTTGAATGAAATGATATGATGGATGTTTGGTTGAATTTTATTACTGAATTGATATTGTCACTGCTTATGCCCATATTCAGTATATCGTATTGCATGTTGATTGTGACGATAAATTCCATTTACCCTTGATGTTACGGGCATCTAATGAACCCGGAGTTTATCGATTGAAATGAATTAAGAACACAGAGTGAAATGATAAAATCTCTGTGGCCCTGATTTGGATTGAAATGATAGATCCATCCCTGAATATTGAGGAATTAAATTTAATTCACTTGGCCATAGGGTAGCAAATTATATATGGATATCGGTTGGGTAAATGATTTTAATATTTGGAATTCTATTTTGATTGAAAATTCAATTAAGGGAATGTATCGATTTCAATAGGTTTTATTTTTTCCTTTGAAAATCTGAATCTGGAATATCATTTGAAAGGATTTAAGAAATTTTCCCAGAGTGAATTCGAAGTGTTAAAGATTTAAAATTTATATGATTCAAGATTTTCAAGGATTGGGCAGACTCAGATTTAATAAATGCTGATTGAATTTAATTTTTGGGAATAAAGAAAATCGAGAATACTCGAAATGTTTTTCAAACTTGATACGAGTATGATTTTAAATCCTTGAATTTGAAATGAGTTAAAGTGGGATTTTAGACAAGTCCTTTGAGCGAGGCAACTCCATTGAGACTGGAATTTGGATTCAAGCATTGAAGTTCGGAAGAAAAAGTTAGTTTTAGTTAAAGAATTATCTTATATATATATATTTATACCGTTTGATTTCAAATAACTGTTTTTATTTTTACAAATTTTTCTTATATTCTATTATTAAATTATTTAGTAAACTTTCAATTTACAGATATATAATGTTTTACAATTTATCTTATCCTATTCTAAATATAATATATCTATTAATTATTTATATTAAGGTCTTCCTTATAAACATCTATCTTTTTAAAATTATATATTTTATAAGTATAAGTTCTTTCGAATGGAAATGTTTGGGTTTGAACCGCTGGTTTGAATAGAGTTGAGCTAAGAATCCGTAATAATTTGAAATCTTTGAGACAAATTATATTCTATTTGAATATAAGTCGTTTAGAGATATTATACGAGTATAATATAATGACATGGAAATATATTCCAGTTTGGAGTATAATCGGTTTGGGAATGATTGGGATATTTTGATATGAAAGTATATTCTATTTTGAATATAAATGGGTTCGAAACAAAATATGATATTTGATATGAAAGCGAACCTTTCAAATGTAAAAGAACCGACCGATGTGAAAAATGTAAGCGTTGGTTGTTAAAGAGACCGGAGTCGACATAAGGCATACTCTCTGTCAGTGTCGATACCACTTTGACAACTGTGAACGTTACGACGTATCCAGAATGAATATGATGACTTGAAGGCGATTATTTAATCGAAGAAGATGAACGATGACGAAATAGCCCTGACCTTCGGGTCAGAATTGAAATGACTAAAACAGGAGCTATACCGTGACTAATTGAGGTTAGCGCCTTTGATCGGACACACTTCTTCGATTCTATTTATATGACTATGATGATGATGATTTGGGCCCATTTAATTTTATGATTATGGGAGTGTGTTCCGAGGTGGGCGGTAGTGGCTGCTATGCGTTACCACCGGTCCGGGAGTGCAATTGGTAGAATCCTACCCTGGGCATTGCCTCGAGTGCCTTGTCATATATATCCTTATCGAGCCCATACGATTTTGATTTAGCATTGCCTTCTATGGAGTGCCCTCTGATAACACCAGTACGGTGAATTTACGGTACTGTATAGACTGTTGATGCCTATAAACGGCGTAAGGGTAATATGGTAATCCCGCTTACGCTATTTTTAGTATTTATACTTTACTAGATAGACACTATCATAATAGCGTACTATATTATGTATGTATTAGTTTAACGGATCCTTGAGAGATGGAAAAACCCCGTAACATCTCTTGAGTTACTGCACCCATGACACTGATGTTATTTCACATTTTAATTTGACTAATATGAGATGATTTAGTGCTGATCCGAGTGTTTGTTGTGTTTTCTTTTATGCAATATGCTCGGGTCAGCAGACGTTGCAGTTACTGAAGATGACTGTGCTTTGGAGATCGAAGACGAAGATTTGGTATATCTATTATCTATACATATGTATATCCGCTGCATTATTTTTCCGCTGCTTATTATGTACAGCTGTATGTATATGTAACTCTGATAATCATTGAAGGTTATAGTCAATGTATATATATTTCAACTGCTTTTAACTGCTATTTGTTATTATATGTTGTCCTTCCGCTGTGAGATTCTGTTATTGTCTTTTCTCTTCTTTATTTCTTTTTCTTCTTTTCCCAATAACTACCTGCATTTGAGATTTGTTTGGGTCGACATGTGTGGCTTATTGTCGATTTGAACGGTCAAGAATTTGGGTCGTTACAGTTGGTATCAGAGCGATGGTTGGCGATAACCTTGGCTCTGTTTGGGAATAAAACTCATTAGAGATAGGGTTAGAAACACCCTAGAATGAGTTAGAGTGATATACGAGAGAGCGTATTTGTATTTTTATATAAAAATGTTTTATTGTGTTGATTGGTTCTGTTGAATATTTATGGGTTCTGGACGGTATATGGGACGCCATAGAATCGATAGGGATTCCTAAATAATCGAATGGAATGAATTGACACAATATGGTTTTCGATTATATTTTATATATATTATATATACTATTAGTGGTTATAAGTGTATAAATATTGGTCGTTGGTAGGTAATAATATTAAGTTATTACCTAATATGGTTGATTCGATAATAAATTTAATAAGGAAAATTCAAATGGTCTATGAAACAATTTGAAAATGAAATGATACCTTTAAGGATCATTAGGGAGAAAGGTTTGTGATTGAATATAAAAATGAACTTGAAACTTGATCCTGGGGTATCTTGGGAAATAGTTTGCCAAAGTTTTGAATAATACCATATTATAGGTATGATCGAAAAGAAATGGCTTTAAAGATTTTTCAAAGTGGTATAATCCCTTCTTGGACCTTAGAAATGATGTCGGTAATGAGTGCACGCATTATCGATGGTTATTCTGAAGAGTTTAAGTGGGGGAGAGACCACTCGATGATGATTATAATTGGGTTTGCCGCAGAATTTTTGGATTTAACTCTATATCGTATAAATTTTCAAAAGGTATTAGTTTACTATATTCAAAGTTTAATTTGAATTTAAACCCAGAATTTAAATTTCTTGCTTAACTAAAAGTTCGGGTTTGAAATTTCAGATAGTATGGTTTATAAAATAATATAAGTATATACGTATGTTATTTTGAACTTGTTTTGCAAAACTGGGATCAAGCGTTTAGTTTACTTTAACTAATGATAACTATAAATTTATTAAAACGAAACTTGAAGTCGGAATGTATGAATTTATATAATATGAGCTTGAGTAGTTTGGAAATTCGATCTTTAATTTTGGAAAAATATATAAAAATTTCAATATAAGTCAGAATTGGATAAAACAAGAAACATTAAGATCTGATTGATCATATCTCACCAATGAATGTAAGAAATTTAATTTTCACTTTGTAAATGGTAAGTTATGGTTAAATTAAAATTTAGAAATAGCGCTATGGAATTTATATATATTTAAATATAGTTTATTAATATATAAGTTTAAATGGAAATCTTTCAAACGGCTCCCGAAGCCAATAAAGCTATTTTCTGTGGATCAACGTAACGATTATAAATCTAAGTGTAAATGATGAAAAGAAATGGAATGTAACTTGGTGATGTGCAAGGCAATCGAGTTAAATTAGTAACTTAGGAATCAAATGATAATAATGTTTGAGAACTAAGTATAAGATTTGGTCATGAATAGTTCTTAACCCAATCGATGATTGGTGAGTAAATTAAATGGATTGAGTTAAGAAAATAAAACCTTTTGAACCACATGAATAAAATATAAGATATATAACCTGAGTTGAGACGATGGATTCAATTAAAGAGATCAATTTAGAGAACTTATAAGTTAATCTAGAATTCATGCCGATGGTTAGATGGAGTAAGAAAAATTGGATTTGTACGAACGATTAATATTAAGTAACTAAATGGAAGTTCAATAAACTTGAAAATTGGAATTAGATACGAGAAATATAAAACCGAAGTCAAATTTGTTAAATTAGGATATCGAAAGAATTTTGGATTAAAGGGATTCCACTAAGTCAAATAAAATAAAATAGATGGAAGTAAACTCGAGAAAAATCTAAATTGGTCGACTTAGAACCAAACATGAATGGATGAAGGGAAGTGAGGATGAACTTAATATAAGACGGACGATGATGGAGTATAAATGAAATTTAAGTTATTATTAAATGAAACGAATATGGAATATTTATGCAACAAAAGGATAACCCTATTATGAGTATAATGGAACGATGATCCGTTGGTGATTAAATTTTTGCTAAAGTTCTCGAATTTGAGAGTTGAAACTCCAAGTAAATAAATCGACGTTTATACGAAAAATCGGAAATATTCATTAAGCTGAAACTAAAATGACCATAACTTTTGATGGGTTGATCGGAATTCGACGATTCCGGGTTTTTCCAAAACCTTAGAAACTTACCTAAAACTTTCGTTTATAAAGCCCTGTCGAATTCCTATGTTTACTAAGCTGAAATGCAAGTTTTAGTCATAGTTGTATGTGCAGAAAAATAAAAATCTGAACTGAATACCCATGTTGTTTTGACCATAACTCCCAAACGGAATATCGGATTTTAACGTGCGAGTACAATTCGGAAAGGCCAAAATCTGAACTAAAACTTTTCCTAAATATGCTGGGTGGAATTTTGAGATTTAAAAGGGTAAAAAATTAGGTTGAACAACTCAGATCTGCATTTTTCATTTTTTCGGGCTGAGGTGTTCGCCTTCACTAAAATAGTCATAACTTTTGACCGACTTATCCGAATTCGATGAATCCGGACAATTCGGAAAGCCTGAAACAAATGCTACAACTTTTGCCTTTTAGTCAAATTCCAACTTTTAAAGGGTGATAATCAATGATTTGTTCGCTGGCCCGCTATGAAAATCTTGGTTTTGTGGTTGAATTGCTTTGTATATGTTGTGTAAGATATATAAATTCACCATGGATTGTTATATATCTGATTCTTATACATGTTTGAGTGTTTTAGTAGGTGCAAGGATTGGAATTTACGCTTGGAGTTCGCGTGCGCTAAATACTAAAATGCTAAGGTAAATCAAAATGCAAATAAACGCTTAAAGAGGTACGTATTTGGGGTTGTATAAAGCTTGGTGGTTTTGTTTTTGTTTTCCCCTGGTTCAGGCATGCCTCATCATTGATGAGATGTATATTTTGGATTGATTTATGTATCGGGATTTTTCCCGGGGCCCTCCGTGCAGGGGAGATGCTGCCGAAATTTTTCCGTGATTTCGGGAGTTATAAAATTCTTTAGCTTTACAATTATATAACTTATTTTATAATTATTTTGAAATGAATTTGAAATAGACATTTTCTTAATATCGTTTCGTTCTCTTTTCGAGGACGAAAAGATTTTTAAGTGGGGGAGAATGTAACAACCCATATTTTCTCTATATTTAAATTCTAAATTTAATAGAATAAATTTAATGATAAAATGTTAAAATTGAAAATTTAAAGGTTTTTCTTATGTGATAGCTTACCTTAAGCATAAGAAGAATATAAATGTGATGATGTTGATTCAAAGAATTTGAATCTTTTAATTTAATATTAATGAATTTGAATAAATTGAGTTAGGTGAGAAATGATGTAATGTAAAATTAATATTTTAATAACTAATTAAACTTAAGTTGTTTAAGTTAAAAAGGGGATTCAAATTTAATTGATTTAAAGGGGTGAAATTTATAAGCTGTTTAGGTTAAGATTTGAAATCCAAATCCAAATTTCAATTAATTCTGTTTGGAATCTAAAATCTATGAAATCAATGTATAAAAATTTAATTAAGTGTAATTTGATTTAAATGGAATTTAATAGACATTCAAATTGAATTAAAACAGTTAAGTGAATATTTGGATATTTTATTTATTCAATTAACTGTGGAATTTAACGGTTTTGGTGACTGTCTCGGAATTCGACGAAACCAGCGCCATCGGAACCGGAACGGTGAATTATTATAGGATTTCAAGTTGCGTTACAATCCGATTTACCGTTTGATCGTACGAGAGGAAATGTGAATGAGAGCATTGTAAATGGATAATTGTTGGTTCTAATATTGGGCCTATATATATATATATATATATATATAAAATTCCCTCTCCTTCACACATCAGCCATTTTCATTATACGTTTACTTCCTTCTCCATCAAACTTCATTTCCATGGCTGGAAAAATTTAAAACCCTAGATCTAAAATCACAATTTCACCTCCAAATAAAATTTGTGCAAACCCTAGCAAATTATATATCTATTCGAAGATCTCGGCGATACGAACTCGCCGGTGGTCTCAGATCTGACATGCAGTGTACGGGTTGACCAGAAATCTTGGTCAAAGGTTTTAGATTTCGAATTAGGTCTTGATTTTGGGCCTTTTTGATTCGCGAGTTTTTAGGGGAAATCAAGTTATGGGTTTTGTAGAGAATGTCATGGGGAGTTCACGGATGTGGTTCGTTTGATTTCTAAGTCGAGGGGTCGCCGGAATTTCGCCTTGAAAGGCCTCAAGTCGCGACCGGTTGTGCATGTCGTGGGGGTCACCAAGGCCACCGGAGTTGACCAGTCTGGCGCTGACATGGGCGATTTCTGATGAGCTTTCCGTCGCCGGCGGTTAGGGGTCTCCAGGCGGGCCGAGGCGTCGGATTTTGACGGTCAAAGATGAGGTCTAAATGGGTTTATTTGGAACGGGTTCCCTATAGCTGAAAATGGAGGAGCGGGAATTGCCTTAGAGGGTGCTGACGTGTCAAATATGGATAAGGTGAGAATTAGTTTTGTTAATTTTATATATTTTAAAAATCCGTATAGAAAAACACTGATAACTCGCTCGTTTTGACTCGGATTTGGACGCGGTTTGTTGCGTTGGGATCGTGGTGAGATTGCGGACGTTTTGGCACTAACCTGACAGCATTTGAAGACTGTCAAATTTTGGTCTTCTTTTGGACGTTCGATCCACTAAGGACCCAAAGGTGAGTGGTTTTCTCACTCACGAAATACTGAATTATTCCCATATTTATTGAATTAAATTATGAAATAAGTTTGGTTGCATGGTTGCATTGGATTGTTGATGTGTTGTTTAAATTTGACATGCAAGTGTGTTAACATGCAATCTAAGTAAATGATTAGTTATTTAATTTAATTTAAATCTCTAGTTGAAATTCGAACCCTTGTTAATCCTGGAACAGTTAATGCTGATCCGTTGAATGAAATGATATGATGGATGTTTGGTTGAATTTTATTACTGAATTGATATTGTCACTGCTTATGCCCATATTCAGTATATCGTATTGCATGTTGATTGTGACGATAAATTCCATTTACCCTTGATGTTACGGGCATCTAATGAACCCGGAGTTTATCGATTGAAATGAATTAAGAACACAGAGTGAAATGATAAAATCTCTGTGGCCCTGATTTGGATTGAAATGATAGATCCATCCCTGAATATTGAGGAATTAAATTTAATTCACTTGGCCATAGGGTAGCAAATTATATATGGATATCGGTTGGGTAAATGATTTTAATATTTGGAATTCTATTTTGATTGAAAATTCAATTAAGGGAATGTATCGATTTCGATAGGTTTTATTTTTTCCTTTGAAAATCTGAATCTGGAATATCATTTGAAAGGATTTAAGAAATTTTCCCAGAGTGAATTCGAAGTGTTAAAGATTTAAAATTTATATGATTCGGGATTTTCAAGGATTGGGCAGACTCAGATTTAATAAATGCTGATTGAATTTAATTTTTGGGAATAAAGAAAATCGAGAATACTCGAAATGTTTTTCAAACTTGATACGAGTATGATTTTAAATCCTTGAATTTGAAATGAGTTAAAGTGGGATTTTAGACAAGTCCTTTGAGCGAGGCAACTCCATTGAGACTGGAATTTGGATTCAAGCATTGAAGTTCGGAAGAAAAAGTTAGTTTTAGTTAAAGAATTATCTTATATATATATATTTATACCGTTTGATTTCAAATAACTGTTTTTATTTTTACAAATTTTTCTTATATTCTATTATTAAATTATTTAGTAAACTTTCAATTTACAGATATATAATGTTTTACAATTTATCTTATCCTATTCTAAATATAATATATCTATTAATTATTTATATTAAGGTCTTCCTTATAAACATCTATCTTTTTAAAATTATATATTTTATAAGTATAAGTTCTTTCGAATGGAAATGTTTGGGTTTGAACCGCTGGTTTGAATAGAGTTGAGCTAAGAATCCGTAATAATTTGAAATCTTTGAGACAAATTATATTCTATTTGAATATAAGTCGTTTAGAGATATTATACGAGTATAATATAATGACATGGAAATATATTCCAGTTTGGAGTATAATCGGTTTGGGAATGATTGGGATATTTTGATATGAAAGTATATTCTATTTTGAATATAAATGGGTTCGAAACAAAATATGATATTTGATATGAAAGCGAACCTTTCAAATGTAAAAGAACCGACCGATGTGAAAAATGTAAGCGTTGGTTGTTAAAGAGACCGGAGTCGACATAAGGCATACTCTCTGTCAGTGTCGATACCACTTTGACAACTGTGAACGTTATGACGTATCCAGAATGAATATGATGACTTGAAGGCGATTATTTAATCGAAGAAGATGAACGATGACGAAATAGCCCTGACCTTCGGGTCAGAATTGAAATGACTAAAACAGGAGCTATACCGTGACTAATTGAGGTTAGCGCCTTTGATCGGACACACTTCTTCGATTCTATTTATATGACTATGATGATGATGATTTGGGCCCATTTAATTTTATGATTATGGGAGTGTGTTCCGAGGTGGGCGGTAGTGGCTGCTATGCGTTACCACCGGTCCGGGAGTGCAATTGGTAGAATCCTACCCTGGGCATTGCCTCGAGTGCCTTGTCATATATATCCTTATCGAGCCCATACGATTTTGATTTAGCATTGCCTTCTATGGAGTGCCCTCTGATAACACCAGTACGGTGAATTTACGGTACTGTATAGACTGTTGATGCCTATAAACGGCGTAAGGGTAATATGGTAATCCCGCTTACGCTATTTTTAGTATTTATACTTTACTAGATAGACACTATCATAATAGCGTACTATATTATGTATGTATTAGTTTAACGGATCCTTGAGAGATGGAAAAACCCCGTAACATCTCTTGAGTTACTGCACCCATGACACTGATGTTATTTCACATTTTAATTTGACTAATATGAGATGATTTAGTGCTGATCCGAGTGTTTGTTGTGTTTTCTTTTATGCAATATGCTCGGGTCAGCAGACGTTGCAGTTACTGAAGATGACTGTGCTTTGGAGATCGAAGACGAAGATTTGGTATATCTATTATCTATACATATGTATATCCGCTGCATTATTTTTCCGCTGCTTATTATGTACAGCTGTATGTATATGTAACTCTGATAATCATTGAAGGTTATAGTCAATGTATATATATTTCAACTGCTTTTAACTGCTATTTGTTATTATATGTTGTCCTTCCGCTGTGAGATTCTGTTATTGTCTTTTCTCTTCTTTCTTTCTTTTTCTTCTTTTCCCAATAACTACCTGCATTTGAGATTTGTTTGGGTCGACATGTGTGGCTTATTGTCGATTTGAACGGTCAAGAATTTGGGTCGTTACAAATCTGGTTAGAACGGGCGTCCAAATGCAGATAAACGAACCAGTCCTCGGATCTGGAAATAGGGGGGAGGTCGACCCCTTGGTCTACCTATGTGACCTAGGTCAACCCCCAGGTCAACCCCATGGTCGACCTGGGTCCTAGGTGGGAATTTTCCCGCCCAGCCCGGGTGTGCGGTTTGAATTTCAAACTTAAATCTGAGCTGTTTTAATTTATTTAATTTCCTGAAACTTCTGAGGGGCATAACTTCTTCATATGGAGTCCGATTTACGCAAACTCGGACTCTGTCTCAAGCAGAATTCCGAGACGAACGCAATGGCGTAACCCGTTTCCCTTAATTCTTATTTTAAAAACTAAGTATACTTTGTTTTGTTACTTTTATATTCACAGAAAATACGGGGTGTTATAATAACACATCAAGTTTCAATTCATATATATATAAATTCACTCATGTATATGCAATATGAAAGTGACTAAGCCGATCTAGTGCCTAATGTGTGTATATGCATCCACGAGCAACCACTAGCAAACACTTACATCCACTTGCATCCACCAAACATGAAACGACCCGCAAATCCGAGCTATCTGAGTTGACTAAATACAACCCACGTCCAACCCAAATAACACAGAAATACGAACCATTAATAGAAAGAAGTTAGAAGATGAGAAATAGGAAGAAAGAAATATTAGAATAGAAGAAAAAACGAAGATCACAACTCACAGCGGAACGAATAAAATATATTCTATAACATAAGCTTTGAAATACAAATCTGTTTTGTACATATATACATACCATCATCAGAGTATACATAACATTTGATTCAGCGGAAGTAACTCTAAATAACTAACGTTGAAGCCTCCAGCTTCAAGCTTCTCCAAGCGTATCTGTAAAAGCCTGAAACACTTGACTGCCCGTACAAATTTGGGCACCCAAGAGTTTAGGGAAAACAAAACAAAATAAACTCTGGGTCAGTCATGGGACTGGTGTGAGTAAACTCCAACCACTTGTTTAACCTTCAAAACCCTTTACGAAAGAAAAGATAATAGTAAGACCAGCCCACACATAAACATGGACGGCTTTTACCTTACTATAACCCAAAACACTTTGATACGAAAATCCAGTGATATTATAATAATGTCTACATCAAGTAAATAACCAAATAGCAGAACGCTTGCATCTCACGCTCCACATATATAGTATAAATCAAAAACCCCATGGCGCTTATTGGAGATTGGATTTCCAACATGACAAGGTATGGAACCACCTTCCGATGATGTATCTCTAGAGGCGAATACACCTGGGTTCAACAAGAACATCTTGCAACCCGGCCCACACATGACCGACCACTCATTTCGCTTGAGTGTATCGAATGTATATCACCAACGGTTGGACTCAAACCACCGTTTCCCGAATGGGCAGAATCGATAGATTTAGAAACAAAAGGAATTTCTCTAGATAGGTGATTATACACCCTAATGGGTGCGACCCACATAGCCATGCTGCCTGCCCGATTTTTGTCCTTTCCCGGTTGCTGAGGCCTGAGGCTACGCATACTTACCATTCATTGATAACACAATCACTTTGAATGCCACATTGTCAGATCCGTTAGTCACTGGTTGAGTTTGCACAAATATTCTGGATATTATGCTAAGGGATAAATCCGTTGCAACCATATACATTCATACAGACCAACCCATTTGATCATTGGAAATACTCTGTCAGACATTCGTCCATTTACGTTCGTTCTGGGATTGAACGAAACCGAAGGCACCATTTCTATAAATAGAAAAAGCCCTTGCATTTCACTCCGTCTTCAATATATTCAGCATACTTGGTTCGCAACACTTATGCCAATACGGAGTGGTTCTTAGGATGATAATCCAACCGGTCTCTCCATATTGACAATGATGGTCAAAAACTTCGATAGTTTGTGATTTAACTATCGAATAAAAACAAGTGTTCATCCAACATATCAAACAAATCACTGGGCCCTTTAATTAATATTTCATTAATTAAATCTCTTCTCCATATCCTTATCAATATTTGTTAACCAAATATTTTCAAAAATCATTCTTGGCCCTTTACGCTATTTTTGATTTCGTTTCCTTATCGAATTCTATATATATCGATATATAGATTTCTAATTGTCAAATTTCTTAAAAATATTCTAACTCCTTAAATTTCCGGAAAATTTCGCCATAACCTCCCCTGTATCGGGAGCATCGGGAAATTTCAAATAGCTTTCCCGGTCCTTCTAATCTCAAAAAGAAAAAGAAGAAGCCAAGCGGCTAGCCGATACGGCGCATAAAACCCATATATGAATTTAAACATGTACCTTTTTGTCGGGCACATAAATAAAAATCTTCATATACTCCATCCCATATCTGTTTAACACCTGTTCACCTGTTTCCCATTCAGTTTAACTCAATCCAATCGTTTGAATTCAGTTTCGCTCATTTATTCTTTAATTAGCCCTTTTTGCCTATTTCACTTCTTTGTTGAACATAACATGTTCGAACAAAATATTTAACTCGTTCATAACCAAATCGAATTTCGATTTCAATTCTAGTTTCCTTTTCTATTTCGAATATAAATTTTTGAATCGAATTCACTTATTTAAGGCCCAATATCCATTCAAAAGCTCCTTAACTAATTTCTATTCAATTTAGTTAATTCCATTCAATAAATCAAAATCTGGTTTCTGCTTCAAAAATCATATTCATTTACACAACTTGAATTCGCATATATTTTGCAACTCAACTCTGAAATTTTCTAAATAGAACTTCGGATTTCCTCTCTTAAAATCCTTTTATAATGTTAAATAAACCATTATGGTTTTAAACGATTCTGGCGCTGCTTTCCTGAAAATTTGATTTTGATATAACTCAAAATCTATACGACGAAATTCATATTTTTCTCTTTCATTAGAAAACTATTATCAAACCGGTCCTGACGTTTCTTGTTTCAAAGAATTCCGACTTCAATCGAGTTCTATATATTCAATTGAAGTTCGAATCGCTATTTTTCGAACTGCAGCGCTGCGGCGAGTTCGTTTTAATTATATTTATATATAAAACTTTTAAACTTCAAAACTTCTTTAAAATGAATTCAACTCCAATTAACTCTGCTTGATTCAAATTCAATTCTCACTTTTATTTGAAATTTCTAAATTCAAATTCCAATTCCTTTTCTATTTGGTATTCAAATTCAATATTTGAATTTCTATTTGAATTCCCTTATTCAAACTCTA
The DNA here is from genome assembly GCA_030737875.1 of Allium sativum. Classification (NCBI taxonomy): domain Eukaryota; kingdom Viridiplantae; phylum Streptophyta; class Magnoliopsida; order Asparagales; family Amaryllidaceae; genus Allium; species Allium sativum. The sequence continues at coordinate 666,805,550 of CM060909.1, read as the reverse complement.
TATTTAAATTCCATTTGAACTTTCTATATTCCAATTTCTATATTTGAATTCTATTGAAATTCAAATATTCAAACTCCTTTCAAATTCTACATTCAAAATTCCATAGTTTAAAACCCAATTGAATTTCATATTCAAATCCCATAGATTAAATCCTATTTGAATTCAATTTGAATCTCTTACATTCAAATTTCATTTTTCATTTCCGACCCCATTTGAATTTCTAATATTCAAATTCATTTTCAACACTATTTGAATTTCCATTATTAAAAATCCATTTGAATTCCCTTGAATTCAAATTCCATTTCAAAACTATTTGGATTCCCTATTTTGAAATCCTATTTCAATTTTACTTTGAAATCCTACTTTCAAAGTTTATTTCAAATTCTATTTTGAAATCTCATATTCAAATTTGTACTTGAATTTCTATATTCAATTCCATGTTCAAATTCAACACTTGAATTTCTATCTCAAATCTCAATTCAAATTTCATATTTAAATTCCATTCAAAGCTCTATTCAAATTTCACATTTGAATTCTTCTTTGAAATACTATATTTCAAATTCTATTCAATTCTTCTTTGAAATTCTATATTTCAAATTCTATTTTGAAATTCTACATTCAAATCTCTATTTGAATTTCTTTATTTGAATTCCTTTGAATTCAAATTTTATTTTAATTTCTTGAATTCAAATTCTATTTCCATTCTAATCTCGTCTATTCAAATTCTATTTGAACTTCTATTTGAATTTCTAATATTCAGTCTCTTCTTAAAATTCAAATATTTAAACTCCCTTTTAAAATTCAAATGTTATTACTCAAATTTCGTTTGAGTTATATATTTAAAAATTTCATTTCACATCCTATTTTTGAAATTTCATTTCAAATCCCAATTTCACGCTTGTATTTCTATTTCTGAATTATCAAATGATAATTCTTTTCACTTCATTTATAACTTCGTTATAAAAGAACTATTTATAAACTTCGTTTATAAAGAAACTACTTGTTTTATTTTCAAAAACAAGTTTATATTTTTATTTCCATTTAAAATTCTAATTCTATTTAAAAATAGAATTTTCCCTTTTAAAATCTCCAATATCCTTCCACGATATTTTAAATATCATTACTTAAGCCCAGTGATATTTAAACACACAAAGCAACGAATTATTTATTTTTCTAACACATCATATATAACAATATATATGCAAAACAATAAACAAACAGATAATATATTTTTGAGGAATCCAGTTGGATTCCTCCAACCTGTTTTCCTGCATCAACAGATGTTAGCACATAAATAATACCCATTCTGCTTCGTGGCAGAATATCGCGGTATAGAAGGTCATCCACTAATCATAGCGTGGGGCGTATAGGGTAATCATCCGCTATGAAACTGCGGGCATCCGCTAATGAGACTGCGGGAACCCAACCAATCAATCAACCCAATATATATATATATATATAGCCTAATAACTAATATATATAAAACAAGCAGAAACATTCAAACAAGCAACAACAATTATTTTTAACGAAATAAAAATAATTAAATTAAAAGGTGAGTGAGATTTACTCACCTCGATTTCTTTTGCGCTGAATCCCCAGTAAAATTCCATATCATCGCAACCATGGATCTTTCGAATAATCTGCTTTGGACCTATGATTTATTTAATTTAATTACCGATTAACTACTTATTTTAATTTAATAAATTCCCATCTTATAACTAGTTTTAAAATAAACATTTAAATTTTAAATTCAAAAATACCTTATCACCATGCTTAATCCTTTACGGCATAACATCGAATACCTTACACTCACCATCCGACTGTTACCAAGGGACTGACCACGAACTGAGCTCCGTCCCCTTTCTTCTAGCTATCCCGAACTCGAGACTCTCGTTCGAGTAAAAACTGTCGAGCTCTCTGAAACCCAAATCAATAACCGAGCTTCAAAAATCACCCACTGTCGAACCCTGCTCGACTCAGACAACAACACCTCGTCATCGCACCCAAATTGCGAGTGTCACAGATCTGATCGCGAGCCCCATTTCATCCTTGTAAACCGCGAACGCTTCCAGTGATGCCCGGCTTTGGGAAATCTCGTGATTTCTGAATCGAGATACGTGATTTTGTTTTTGATTTCATTTTTTTTTCTTTTATTTCTAACGGTGGAAGGATTTCGATCTGATTGGGATAAAAGAACGAGAAGAAAGGATTATTAAATGGTACGCTCCTTTGAGAAATGAAGACGAGGTATTGTTATATAGGTGCGAAGGTGACAGAACGTACCACGCCATTAAGACGGTGTTCCCTTGATATGGAAGATGAGAGACATTTTTGCTGGCTCGAGGAAATAGGTCTGTGATTTTACAAAGATAGGTCGGCTAGGTAACGTTTTAGGGTGGCTCGAAATGACATGTATATAATTCGATTTGATTTGTAATATAATATTTCAAAGTATCTCTTGGTCTCTTAATTTAAATTCCAGAACCGTTATTTCAACGCAACCACTGACGTTACCAGATTATAATACTATTTTGAACTTAGTAGAACCAAATTCTGAATTTTAATTCGACAGCATAGAAGAAATAACAAATTAAATCAACGATTTAATTTAAATTCGATTTAAAATATAATTCGATTTCAAACAATTTAATTCATCAATAATAAATTACTATTATCGTTCTAGTTCAATACCGAATTTACATTAATTGACTGAATTGTTTTGATTTAGTGTTACACTGGGAATTCAATTGTTACTATTACGATAATTAAATATATTCGATATTAAATCATATATCGATAATTAAATTGACAAATCCAATATAAAATTCATTTATATTATGAATTCAATATTTAAAACCATGCTAAATATTTAAAATAAACTGTTCAAAAATCTGGGTCGTTACATTCTTCCCCCCTTAAAATAATTTCGTCCTCGAAATTGCTAAGGTAGGAAAAATGGTACAAATCCATTACTTCTCGAAAACTCGTCTTATGCTGAAACTCAACACTTTATATTCCAATTAAATTTTATTCCAACCAAAACTTTTGGTTTTTTATTCACACACATTCAAATTGATTTAAATCAATTTATCCACTTTGATTCATTTAACTTGCTTTAAGTTAAATTTTAATTCCAGAATTCAAATTCCCGGGTTTTTATTTCAAGTCCTTTTTGAAATCACTTATTTTATAACTAATTCAAATTCAAAACATTGAATATTTCCAAACTATTTGTTTTCTTCCAAACAAATTCCCATCAAAACTTTTTCTAAGGTAGCAATTCATCACTTAGAAACTCGAAAATGAACACTGATGATGTTGCAATCATCATCAGAATAATTTCCCAGCCACTGAAGTGAGTTTAGTGCCTTATTATTTCAAAATCCATTCAAATATGATTTCGATTCAAATCCTTTCAAATTAATGCTATATTACCTTAACATACTTTGAAAAATATTTTTCAATTTCCCAGGATTTTGAATTCTTAATTCTGGTTCGAATTTAATTCTAATTCATCTCATTTGTATATTTAATTCCTATACAAATTCAGTTTTGTTATAAATAACCATTTCAATTTTATCTCATCTGATTTATAAGGTCAACATCCAACACATCCATATAATAATAATCCTAGAAAATTATTCTTTCTATATCAAAATAGAAATTTTGGGTAAAATTATTTCATGTACCCACTTAAAAACAATATCATGTCGTATTTTCTGTTCAAGTGTTTAGAAATCCCTATCGACTTTGTGGCGTCCCACTATTCGATCAGAATTCATAAACCACTCAACAGACAAGCCAACATAATATAAAACAAATTTTATATCAACTTACAAATACGCTCTCTCGTATATATAGACTCAACTCATTCTAGGGTACTACTGACCCTATCTCTAATGAGTACATGCCACACAAGCCTAGGTGTTCGCTCAACCTAAGCTCTGATACCACCTGAAACGACCCGCAAATCCGAGCTATCTGAGTTGACTAAATACAACCCACGTCCAACCCAAATAACACAGAAATACGAACCATTAATAGAAAGAAGTTAGAAGATGAGAAATAGGAAGAAAGAAATATTAGAATAGAAGAAAAAACGAAGATCACAACTCACAGCGGAACGAATAAAATATATTCTATAACATAAGCTTTGAAATACAAATCTGTTTTGTACATATATACATACCATCATCAGAGTATACATAACATTTGATTCAGCGGAAGTAACTCTAAATAACTAACGTTGAAGCCTCCAGCTTCAAGCTCCTCCAAGCGTATCTGTAAAAGCCTGAAACACTTGACTGCCCGTACAAATTTGGGCACCCAAGAGTTTAGGGAAAACAAAACAAAATAAACTCTGGGTCAGTCATGGGACTGGTGTGAGTAAACTCCAACCACTTGTTTAACCTTCAAAACCCTTTTCGAAAGAAAAGATAATAGTAAGACCAGCCCACACATAAACATGGACGGTTTTTACCTTACTATAACCCAAAACACTTTGATACGAAAATCCAGTGATATTATAATAATGTCTACATCAAGTAAATAACCAAATAGCAGAACGCTTGCATCTCACGCTCCACATATATAGTATAAATCAAAAACCCCATGGCGCTTATTGGAGATTGGATTTCCAACATGACAAGGTATGGAACCACCTTCCGATGATGTATCTCTAGAGGCGAATACACCTGGGTTCAACAAGAACATCTTGCAACCCGGCCCACACATGACCGACCACTCATTTCGCTTGAGTGTATCGAATGTATATCACCAACGGTTGGACTCAAACCACCGTTTCCCGAATGGGCAGAATCGATAGATTTAGAAACAAAAGGAATTTCTCTAGATAGGTGATTATACACCCTAATGGGTGCGACCCACATAGCCATGCTGCCTGCCCGATTTTTGTCCTTTCCCGGTTGCTGAGGCCTGAGGCTACGCATACTTACCATTCATTGATAACACAATCACTTTGAATGCCACATTGTCAGATCCGTTAGTCACTGGTTGAGTTTGCACAAATATTCTGGATATTATGCTAAGGGATAAATCCGTTGCAACCATATACATTCATACAGACCAACCCATTTGATCATTGGAAATACTCTGTCAGACATTCGTCCATTTACGTTCGTTCTGGGATTGAACGAAACCGAAGGCACCATTTCTATAAATAGAAAAAGCCCTTGCATTTCACTCCGTCTTCAATATATTCAGCATACTTGGTTCGCAACGCTTATGCCAATACGGAGTGGTTCTTAGGATGATAATCCAACCGGTCTCTCCATATTGACAACGATGGTCAAAAACTTCGATAGTCTGTGATTTAACTATCGAATAAAAACAAGTGTTCATCCAACATATCAAACAAATCACTGGGCCCTTTAATTAATATTTCATTAATTAAATCTCTTCTCCATATCCTTATCAATATTTGTTAACCAAATATTTTCAAAAATCATTCTTGGCCCTTTACGCTATTTTTGATTTCGTTTCCTTATCGAATTCTATATATATCGATATATAGATTTCTAATTGTCAAATTTCTTAAAAATATTCTAACTCCTTAAATTTCCGGAAAATTTCGCCATAACCTCTCCTGTATCGGGAGCATCGGGAAATTTCAAATAGCTTTCCCGGTCCTTCTAATCTCAAAAAGAAAAAGAAGAAGCCAAGCGGCTAGCCGATACGGCGCATAAAACCCATATATGAATTTAAACATGTACCTTTTTGTCGGGCACATAAATAAAAATCTTCATATACTCCATCCCATATCTGTTTAACACCTGTTCACCTGTTTCCCATTCAGTTTAACTCAATCCAATCGTTTGAATTCAGTTTCGCTCATTTATTCTTTAATTAGCCCTTTTTGCCTATTTCACTTCTTTGTTGAACATAACATGTTCGAACAAAATATTTAACTCGTTCATAACCAAATCGAATTTCGATTTCAATTCTAGTTTCCTTTTCTATTTCGAATATAAAATTTCGAATCGAATTCACTTATTTAAGGCCCAATATCCATTCAAAAGCTCCTTAACTAATTTCTATTCAATTTAGTTAATTCCATTCAATAAATCAAAATCTGGTTTCTGCTTCAAAAATCATATTCATTTACACAACTTGAATTCGCATATATTTTGCAACTCAACTCTGAAATTTTCTAAATAGAACTTCGGATTTCCTCTCTTAAAATCCTTTTATAATGTTAAATAAACCATTATGGTTTTAAACGATTCTGGCGCTGCTTTCCTGAAAATTTGATTTTGATATAACTCAAAATCTATACGACGAAATTCATATTTTTCTCTTTCATTAGAAAACTATTATCAAACCGGTCCTGACGTTTCTTGTTTCAAAGAATTCCGACTTCAATCGAGTTCTATATATTCAATTGAAGTTCGAATCGCTATTTTTCGAACTACAGCGCTGCGGCGAGTTCGTTTTAATTATATTTATATATAAAACTTTTAAACTTCTAAACTTCTTTAAAATGAATTCAACTCCAATTAACTCTGCTTGATTCAAATTCAATTCTCACTTTTATTTGAAATTTCTAAATTCGAATTCCAATTCCTTTTCTATTTGGTATTCAAATTCAATATTTGAATTTCTATTTGAATTCCCTTATTCAAACTCTATATTTAAATTCCATTTGAACTTTCTATATTCCAATTTCTATATTTGAATTCTATTGAAATTCAAATATTCAAACTCCTTTCAAATTCTACATTCAAAATTCCATAGTTTAAAACCCATTTGAATTTCATATTCAAATCCCATAGATTAAATCCTATTTGAATTCAATTTGAATCTCTTACATTCAAATTTCATTTTTCATTTCCGACCCCATTTGAATTTCTAATATTCAAATTCATTTTCAACACTATTTGAATTTCCATTATTAAAAATCCATTTGAATTCCCTTGAATTCAAATTCCATTTCAAAACTATTTGGATTCCCTATTTTGAAATCCTATTTCAATTTTACTTTGAAATCCTACTTTCAAAGTTTATTTCAAATTCTATTTTGAAATCTCATATTCAAATTTGTACTTGAATTTCTATATTCAATTCCATGTTCAAATTCAACACTTGAATTTCTATCTCAAATCTCAATTCAAATTTCATATTTAAATTCCATTCAAAGCTCTATTCAAATTTCACATTTGAATTCTTCTTTGAAATACTATATTTCAAATTCTATTCAATTCTTCTTTGAAATTCTATATTTCAAATTCTATTTTGAAATTCTACATTCAAATCTCTATTTGAATTTCTTTATTTGAATTCCTTTGAATTCAAATTTTATTTTAATTTCTTGAATTCAAATTCTATTTCCATTCTAATCTCGTCTATTCAAATTCTATTTGAACTTCTATTTGAATTTCTAATATTCAGTCTCTTCTTAAAATTCAAATATTTAAACTCCCTTTTAAAATTCAAATGTTATTACTCAAATTTCGTTTGAGTTATATATTTAAAAATTTCATTTCACATCCTATTTTTGAAATTTCATTTCAAATCCCAATTTCACGCTTGTATTTCTATTTCTGAATTATCAAATGATAATTCTTTTCACTTCATTTATAACTTCGTTATAAAAGAACTATTTATAAACTTCGTTTATAAAGAAACTACTTGTTTTATTTTCAAAAACAAGTTTATATTTTTATTTCCATTTAAAATTCTAATTCTATTTAAAAATAGAATTTTCCCTTTTAAAATCTCCAATATCCTTCCACGATATTTTAAATATCATTACTTAAGCCCAGTGATATTTAAACACACAAAGCAACGAATTATTTATTTTTCTAACACATCATATATAACAATATATATGCAAAACAATAAACAAACAGATAATATATTTTTGAGGAATCCAGTTGGATTCCTCCAACCTGTTTTCCTGCATCAACAGATGTTAGCACATAAATAATACCCATTCTGCTTCGTGGCAGAATATCGCGGTATATAAGGTCATACACTAATCATAGCGTGGGGCGTATAGGGTAATCATCCGCTATGAAACTGCGGGCATCCGCTAATGAGACTGCGGGAATTCAACCAATCAATCAACCCAATATATATATATATAGCCTAATAACTAATATATATAAAACAAGCAGAAACATTCAAACAAGCAACAACAATTATTTTTAACGAAATAAAAATAATTAAATTAAAAGGTGAGTGAGATTTACTCACCTCGATTTCTTTTGCGCTGAATCCCCAGTAAAATTCCATATCATCGCAACCATGGATCTTTCGAATAATCTGCTTTGGACCTATGATTTATTTAATTTAATTACCGATTAACTACTTATTTTAATTTAATAAATTCCCATCTTATAACTAGTTTTAAAATAAACATTTAAATTTTAAATTCAAAAATACCTTATCACCATGCTTAATCCTTTACGGCATAACATCGAATACCTTACACTCACCATCCGACTGTTACCAAGAAACTGACCACGAACTGAGCTCCGTCCCCTTTCTTCTAGCTATCCCGAACTCGAGACTCTCGTTCGAGTAAAAACTGTCGAGCTCTCTGAAACCCAAATCAATAACCGAGCTTCAAAAATCACCCACTGTCGAACCCTGCTCGACTCAGACAACAACACCTCGTCATCGCACCCAAATTGCGAGTGTCACAGATCTGATCGCGAGCCCCATTTCATCCTTGTAAACCGCGAACGCTTCCAGTGATGCCCGACTTTGGGAAATCTCGTGATTTCTGAATCGAGATACGTGATTTTGTTTTTGATTTCATTTTTTTTTCTTTTATTTCTAACGGTGGAAGGATTTCGATCTGATTGGGATAAAAGAACGAGAAGAAAGGATTATTAAATGGTACGCTCCTTTGAGAAATGAAGACGAGGTATTGTTATATAGGTGCGAAGGTGACAGAACGTACCACGCCATTAAGACGGTGTTCTTTTGATATGGAAGATGAGAGACATTTTTGCTGGCTCGAGGAAACAGGTTTGTGATTTTACAAAGATAGGTCGGCTAGGTAACGTTTTAGGGTGGCTCGAAATGACATGTATATAATTCGATTTGATTTGTAATATAATATTTCAAAGTATCTCTTGGTCTCTTAATTTAAATTCCAGAACCGTTATTTCAACGCAACCACTGACGTTACCAGATTATAATACTATTTTGAACTTAGTAGAACCAAATTCTGAATTTTAATTCGACAGCGTAGAAGAAATAACAAATTAAATCAACGATTTAATTTAAATTCGATTTAAAATATAATTCGATTTCAAACAATTTAATTCATCAATAATAAATTACTATTATCGTTCTAGTTCAATACCGAATTTACATTAATTGACTGAATTGTTTTGATTTAGTGTTACACTGGGAATTCAATTGTTACTATTACGATAATTAAATATATTCGATATTAAATCATATATCGATAATTAAATTGACAAATCCAATATAAAATTCATTTATATTATGAATTCAATATTTAAAACCATGCTAAATATTTAAAATAAACTGTTCAAAAATCTGGGTCGTTACAAAACATAACATGTCTCAAACACATGTTTACATCCATTGGCTTCTACCTGAGAATCGAGGATAGGATCGAGAGGATATACTTAAAAGATAAAGACTAGCAAATAAACTTTACAAAAAAAAAGATCAAGGATATAACCTCAAAAAGGGTATGATGCGTGTATCTAGTCTTCGGTCTTCGAAGTCGCATCTTCTTGAGCTTCATTCCATATTGCTCTGACTGTCTTAACTTCACGATTTGCGTAGCATCTTAATTTCTGTTTCTAGAATATGCATTGGAACTCATTTCACTATCGCCTCTCGTTCCACCTCTTCTCCTTCTAGTATACTTAGCACTACCACATCTGCTGTGTCATGCTAACATTTCCTCAAAAGGTTTTCCAAAATCCTATTCACCCTCCCTGTCAGAGGATGATAAGCGGTGCTTAACATAACTGCGTACCTACCGCCATTTTCATATCACTTTTCCTTCTTGTATTGAGAACTGCTCCAAGCCCGGTTCCGCAAGCACCGATATATACTATGAACGGTTTGCTCCCATCTAGAAAAGTCAAGACTGGGGCTGATATCTTCGCAAAGTCCTTAACGAACCTCCTATAGTAGCCCGCTGACACTAGAAAACTTCTTACTTCTGTTGCTTTTCTAGGAACCTTCCAACCTTGGATTGCCACTACCTTTTGCAAGATCCACTCCTATCCCTTCCTTTAGAGACCATATGTCCTAAGAACCTCACTTCTTTCCTCCAAAAATGAAATTTGGAGAACTTATCCTTAAGCTGATGCGCTTGGAGGGTATTCGAGACTTCCCTTATATACAAAGCATGTTCTTCCCCACTCTTAGAGAAAACCAAAATATTATCTATGCACAAGCGAAGTGAGCCATCCGCCTTTGTAGGGAAAACAACTGGATCGCCCCATTTAGAAGTACTTCGCCTTATGAACCCTTTCTCAAGTAACTCTTTTACTTGTTTACTGAGCCCTTCCTTTCCCTTAGAGTAATGTGTCGTACTGGTAATGCAACTGGCTTTGCATTGTCAACTAGATATATGCGGAAGTCTATCTCACGTTTTAAGGGACAAACCCCTTACTTGATTAAAAACATCTGCGTACTCATGGGCTACTCTAACGGATCACAAATCGTCGACAGATGCATAAGTGATTCTAGGTAGCTAAGCCTAACTGATTCCGCATGAAATCTCGAGGGTATTCCCGAAGCAAGTCGAAAGTCTAACTACCCTCCTTTCACAATTACTAGCTAACCAATCCATGCCTAGAATCAACCCATAGCCCATGAAACCCGAAAACATAAGCATTACACTTAAACTCAATACTTAATATAGCTATTCTCAAATCCTTACAAACCAAAGATAAACGAGCAAAACCACCAACCGGATTTGAGACAATAATGGGATCTTCTATTATACAAGTACTAAGGTGTAGAGACTCAACTATGGAAGCAGATATAAACGAATGTGAAGCTCTAAAATCAAAAAGAGTACTAATGGGATGATCAAAAAGAAAAACTAGACTTTTTCAACAGAAACTTTACTACCTCTCTCTCAGGTACGCTGGAGGTGAGAGCATACACTTGCCCTCCTGAAAATCATGCCCTTAGTTCTTGCCCTTGTCCTTAATTATATGACCCGTTATGAAAACAATTCCTCTTGTCTTAGGTTTTTATATTCTTTCTTCCCTTCTTGTCCTATGATTCTTCCACTTACACCTTTTTCTTTTTACCTCCTTTGTGAACCATGTTGACAAGTCTCTCGAACGTTGCCTCCTTTGCATGGAAAACCCTACAAAGATTAAAGAAAATTAGCCACAGGTGAAACTACTATGACTATGGATGGAGGTTGGGCACTTCTTCGCCCTTCAATAGGTGTCATAGTCTCATCTAGACTACGGAACCATGCCGCGATGAGGTTACCTCCCAGAATGCCAGGATCCTCGGAGACCCAGTAAAGAAGGAAAACAAGGATTCAAACATTGGATCAAAAGATAATGCATATGGCCTTGGGGAATATGCCTTTAAAACAAAACCTTTGTTTTGAAAATGCTTCTTTTAAAACTGTTTTGAAAATAATTTTTCAAATCTTTTATCTGATCCGGTAACCTTCAGCTCTGATACGAAGTGAAACACCCTGCCTCCGTTAAGGTCACTCACAAAGGGAATGCCTTAACTTCGGTGAAGCGTTTTAGGTAAAAGATGCAGATAAATTAAAAGACAAACAAATAAAGTAGCGGAAAATAAAGTCATTTTATAAACAATGTGGTTCAGTCAAGCTTTTACAACAATTGTCTCAATCCTACTCAGAAGAAATACATAGAACTTCTGTCTTGATTCAAAAACTTCCAAGTATAAAAGAAGCATAAAAATAACAATGATATTCCCTAATAAAGCATGAACCAGCCATAGTAGTGGAAGAGAGAGTCCAAAGCAATACATCGACTATCTCCGTGCTTGGAAAGAAAACTGAGCTAAGTGGTAACATTTCCTCCCTGTGAACCGGGGGGGGGGGGGGAAGAGGCGAAACAAACTAGGTCAGGCATAAGTCCGGTAAGTCCAGTGACTTTCAGTATAAACAGGTAAAAGTAATATGACATGAATAAACTGAATATAAGACAATACCGTGATAACCGGGATATCAAGATAACATAAGATTAGCATATGATAAGGCAAGATAAACTAAATGTGTTCTACTCTTTCTCTGCTTCGCTACTACCGTGTTATTTTGATTTTTACATCTCTGCACCGCCTAACTAGCATCCTAACTAGTGTCTTTTATAGAACGATTTGTATTCCCTACTAGTGTCCCAACTAGTATCCTGTGAAAAAGGATCCGTATCCCCTACTAATGTCCCAACTTTTATTCTGTATTATAAGATGATCCCAACCCCGCAATTGTGGTAGCCTTCAGGTGTACATCTAGTATGAGGATCTCACCTCAATCAGCCTAATTGCCATGAAGATGTTAGATGTACCCTTACTACCTTATTGATCGGCTCCTTACTCGTATTAATTTTCCTTGTGTCTATGTCAATCGGCACTCTCTTGCGTGTAGATACCCTGTGCTGGTCCCACCATAAGGTGTATCAGTCCCTATGATAGCAACCCGACACGATTCAAGATGCACAGTGTATAACTACTGGTACCCAGTGCCTGTTTTTTCCCACTCCGGAGTACGTGCATGCCCGTAAACAGTCGGAACCTACAATGACGTACCCCCGCCGCTATTTTGACCGCTTATAATCAGCCCAGTAATCGTGCCCCACCCTGCCTCAGGGTAACATGATACATCTATTTGGATTACTGCTGAAATGGATCCCCGTTACTAAGGTTTCCTACTGGTTAAGTTTGTGGGCTTATATATACAAATATTACCCACCTACACGAGATGTACTTAACCCTCCCACTGATTCAAATATGTTTATTTAACGGTTAAGTTTGTGGGCCTATATATACTAATATTACCCACCAACCCGATACGTACTTAACCCTCCCACTGATTCAAGCATGTTTATTTAATGGTTAAGTTCGTGGGCCTATATTTACCAATATTACCCATCAACCCAATATGTACTTAACTCTCCCACACATTATGCCATATTGGTTAAGTGTTGTCCATTCATGTTAACTTAACCCACCCACTCATCATGTCATGTTAATTAAGTGTTTCTTATTAACTTAACCTTTCTCACTCATCAGGTTAAGTGTTTCCTATTAACTTAACCCTGTTCTTTCATCATGTTATATTGGTTAAGTATTTCCCGTTAACTTAACCTTATTCGTTCATCAAGTTATATTAGTTAAGTATCTCTCATTAACTTAACCCCACGCGTTCATCATGTTGCATTGGTTAAGTGTCATCAATCAAATTCATATTAACTTAACCCACCCACTTGTCATGTTACGCTGGTTAAGTGTTTCCTTCTTGTGTTAACTTAACCCTACCACAAATCATGTTATATTAGTTAAGTGTTGTCCTCTCGTGTTAACTTAACCCTTCCCATTCATCATGTTATATTGGTTAAGTGTTTCTCTCTTGCTTTAACTTAACCCTACTACACATCATGTTATATTGGTTAAGTGTTGCCTTCTTGTGTTAACTTAACCCTACTCATTCATCATGTTATATCTGTTAAGTGTTGTCCTCTCGTGTTAACTTAACCTTTCCCATTCGTCATGTTATATTGGTTAAGTGTTGCTCTCTTGTTTTAACTTAACCCTACCACACATCATGTTATATTAGCCTGTCTTGTTTGTTAGCATTAATTCATTCATTAACGCCTTAACCTCTCACATTAGAACTGTTCTTTGCGGTTGCTGGATGTGCCAGGCGGTTCCGGGCAGACTTCTACTGCAAACTCATTCAAACCTAGGGTTTTTGGGCTAAATGCGCTAAACTCTCACATTAGATCTGTGTTGTTGCGGTTACATGATGTGCCGGGCGGTTCCGGGCAGTTTTACACCGCAACTCAATCTAACCTCGGGTTATCATGTTTATCTTTTAGCATATTTACCATACATGTCCAAGTCTAGATTTTATATGATAATTATCCCAAATTCACAAAACTGGTCATGTTCCAATTCTCAAGTTATACCCAACAAAGCTAATTGCAAGTTATGCCCCACAAATTTGATTACAAGTAGGTTACACCCAATCTTCCCAAATTTGCAGTAATAATCATGCCCCAAAATTATAATATTCGTTATAATTGGCATCCCAGCCAATAGTTAGGACCAATCTAGATTTTTCCAATTTACATTTTTCCTCCAATCAAGGTTTAATGTTTCAAGTTACTCCAAATTCGGAACAATAACAATCATGCCCAAAACTTGATTTATATGCAAATTAACCCATTTTGCAGTTATAACGATAATAATGCCCAATATCAATTACAAGTTTTACCCAAATCACAGTTACAAGTTATGACCAAACCTCAATTTCAAGTTACGCCCAATAGTACAAAATAGATTAGGCCCAATTCCCCTGTATTCCAATCGTGTGTGTGTGTGTATATAACAAGGTTACGTCTAGGTTCGAGACAACCTAGATCCATAATAAAAGGGGAAGAAAAGGAAACATAAAAGATTAGGCATAAAATAGCCATACGACGCTAGATTTGATAATAGCAATATCAGGAACATAAAAGAAGTATAGATCTGAATAAAATTACATCGCATGCATAAATCTGATAGATTAGATTTGAATAACATCGCAGGCACAAATCTGATAAAATAGATTTGAATAACATCGCATGCACAGATCTGATAAAATAGATAGGATAAATCTGAAAGAATTATCTCATAATCAGGTGTAGCTTGGATTCATATTATTATATTCCAAGAATTTCAATTAAGAATTCACATCTGAAAGTAACTTGAACTTACGAAACAAAGGACAAATATTATTTTCTAGGATCTGTTTTTCTGAAATTGAAAAGCCATCCTTTGATGTAGACTTTGATTGTTAACTTGAAAACTCTAATTTGATAGATTAAGGTGGAGGCTAGGTCACTTCAGGTTTTAGCAGCATATAAATGACTATGAATTCGTGTGGAGAAAACAATAGGTTTAGGGGTCTTTTTATAGGTGTATAGGGAGATTTAGAGCCTTCAGATCAGTCTAGAGGTCATCAGAATCGTCCAGAGAAGAATACCACGTCACATAGCGAATCAGAAAGCGACACATGGCGAAACACGTCATAGGCCAGATCTAGGCCAATAGGGGTCGACTCCCCAATAGGGGGGTCGACACCTATGTCGACACCCCTATAGGGGGTCGACACCTATGTCGACTCCCCCTGGGGGGGGGGGGGGTCGACACCTCTTAGCGGGAAATTTCCCGCTCAGCCTGCTTTGATCCAAATTCGAGATTTGAACCTTGTTTTGACTTCTGGAATTATTTTATATGTATATATATACCTCCTTGGGCGTATACAAACTTCTAAGGCTTATAACTTCTTCATAGGTGTCCGATTTACGCAAACTCGGACTATATCTCAAGCAGAATTCCGAGACGAACGCAATGGCGTAACCCATTTCCCTTAGTTCCTATTTTTAAAATTAAGAATTCTTCAATTTGTTAATTTAATATCCTTAGAAAATATGAGGTGTTACAGAAATTGTATCTACTTATGGTCGATATCAATTCCTATAATCAACAAATACTATAAGTGGAATAACGATATAATAATATCTTCCAAATTCCTTAAATAGTATACATTTACACCACATAATTTCATATCAAATATCCAATGATTATTTCTGTCCAACTTATCTTAATTAGATTGAGAAACTCGTATCTTAATTAAAAGATATATCCAAATCTTTGACATTAGATCTGGATAGAAATACCATCAACTTATCCTCAATATTAATCTCCGAACCCAACTCAAACTATAAGTGGAATAACGGTGAACTACCTTTTAAATTCCTCAAATAGTAAGAGTCATCATCTACAGAACTAATATCAAATATCCAAAGATTTATCTTCAACCATATCCAATTATTTAACATTGGAAAACTCATTTTAATATTAAATAAATCAATTTAAATCCTATATAATATTTTTGATACTTCTAAACCTTTGAAAACATTCCATAAATCATTTAAAATTGAACAATTATAACACAGAAAACAATCTATGGATTACAACTTTCAAAAAAGAATGCTTCCAAAAGGAATGTTACAATAGCATTTCAAAAGCGCTGCAAAAATGTTACAAAATGGTTATTGTAACTATTTTGATTAAAATATCGTCTATCTTAGCCAAAACTTAAAATTTCCAATTAAAAACATGTCTACATAATTTATTATAATTTTACGATTTTTTTCATATTTTTAAAACATTTAAATAGCTATTTATAATTATGGTCGACAATTGCTCTTACAATGACAATTTTCAAAAAAAAAAAATTAAACATAACTTGAGAATTATAACTCGAACTTAAAATCTACCTTCACTCATTTGAAAGCTTTTGTTAATGGAAATCAAATGTTTTCTATTTCGTGGAAATTCGATTTAAATTGCAAAAGTTATAAGCATTTAAAGTTTGTAACTAAAATACGCGAATTTCCATTGTGTGACAAACTCTATTTTGACCGTAATAAACATTATTCTGCGATACTTCAAAATACCTAAGAAAACCATTATATACTTATATAACCCATTTAAAATCATTTAAGTTGACTTTCCAAATTGTTTTGGATCCAAAATTCAACTTTTATTTTACACTTAATAAAATATTAAATTAAAAATCCAATTTATTTCTAAATTCATATAATTTCAAATTAACTATCCCGTCTGTCGGATCAGTTAGAGATAGCCAGGGAGAGCAGGAAACTATATTTTCCAAACCCAAACCTAGACACTATCCTCTCTATCATCCTAGAATGTTATGATATTTATTTATTCAATTAAGGAAACTTAATCAGTATATACAAATTCATACGTGTCTTTTCCAATTATTATCCTTCAATTTTAATAATAATATTGCTTCTAGTTATGAAGGAGATTTGCTAATCACCAATGTGATACAATAATTGTTATGTCATAGTGTGTGCGAAACAACATCAACAACAATTATAAACATCCATAGCAACCATCATTAACATAATTAAATAAATCATAATTGTGCACAAGCGTTATAGCACTAAAGCTTAATAGTGTGTGTGTTCTAAACTGCGCATCCATCATCAATCGCAACAAACATCAACCACATTAACGACTAATAATTCATCACTATATTTTTGAATTAGTCTCTACAAATTAAATATATAAATTGTGGTTAAAGAGTTCTCACCGAACAGCTTTCCAATCTTCCCGATAGACGAGCCTGGTTGAGTGAACCGTCGGATAGTATTTCGGCACGCTATCTTCTTCACCAAATATATATAATATGTATATACTAATCTCTCTATTTTAAGAGGAGGAGGAGGATGACGAACTTTGGCAAGGTGGTGGTGGAAAAGAGGAAGACTTATGCCATGGAAACCTTGGCTTTAAGGTTTAAGAAGAAGAGAGAAGTGAGAATGAATGAAAAAAGTGAAAGGAAAGGGTGGTATTTATAGGAAAAGTGGAATAAGGAGAGAGTGACACATAAGGAGGAAAGTGGACGGCATGCATGAAAGGAGGCATGCAAAATGAGATATGTCCTAACACTTGTCTTAAAAAGAAAAGTGAACTTTTGGTAGCATTTTCCCTTAAATGCTATGAAAACTAAGGGAAACACTTAATTCTAACGCTACTAATTCATGTTATGGTTTGAAAATCCGATCGAATGATAATCAAAACTTATTAATAATCATTCTTATTTATAATTCAAATAAAATCTTTCATATAACTTATCAGAATTATTAAATGTTCTTAACCATATATATTTATGTCAAATTCAAATTTAAATCGAATTAAATTTATTTTATATTCAGAAAATTCAAATTAAGTATTGAAAATTCCAATTTTAAATTGGTTAAAAATTCTGGATCGTTACATATACGAACTCCTCTGTCGAACCCTGATACGGTGTAATGCTCTAACGTCAACAATATACCACCTAGTGCGTATGTAGGCCCTCACACGAACGTACTGCCTACTATAACCCGAGTTCCATAATAGGGCTTCATCCAGTGCACATGACTCGGTCGAGAGCTTTCGATGTTTGTAAAGGACAACTTCATTAGACCTACATTACATATATCCACATATGGTCTATCTCTTTTCATGATGGTTATGGCCCCACCCTAGCCCCTCCTTCAACTAATGAAATACTACATCAAGAGCTAATGACGTTCCCTTATCAACCAAGCTAACATCCAATTTGGCGTGTACCTAAACCAACGTTTCGATAGTGAAAGATGGTTGGTATGTTGGTTTAGCTCTTAGTCTTTTCGCATTCCCACTGATTGCCGTTGACATGTATCCAATAGTTACTATCCTTAATTTGGTCTGGACCATATCCTCCCAAAGCAAGGCAAACCACCGAATCACCCAACGCCGTCTACCACAGCCGTCTTGCTGCCACTCTCCAATTGCAAACAAGGTATGTCCTAAATGGTACAACTGACCTGCCTTCGAACGACGACTTCATCCGTTTGTTCCTTGGAGGGCCATCTTAGAGTAACCCATCACGTCCTGCAAAAGCCACATGCTTCTCTCCAGTCCCGTTGAATAATTAGTTGGACGTGCTTCTCTCATTTTTTCAGACACCGCGATAGTCTATCCTATTGGGTTCTTCATCTCCATATGTGTGGAATGGTCCAAGCGCATTATGTCGTTACTTCATTAGATCTTATGTCTATTCTTTTAATCATGTGCTTGATGTAACGTATCGCATTGCAAATTAACTTGATTATTTACACATTCGTTTTCCATTCAAGTTACTGATTTATTAGCTTCTATAAGGTCGCTCACGTTCCCTAATTACTTCCACACTACAGGAACGAACTTCAGACTTATTATTATTACATTCATTAGACTTAATCCTTCCAATTATAAGTCTAATAATAATAAGCCTACTTTATTCTTTCTTATATATGACCTTATGTTATACCGTTACCACAACCGCTGCTATGGGTTTTTTATTGACTTAGCCCTCTTAACCAAGGTTTATTAATAAGTTCTCTGTTCAACATTAATTATAACCTACATTATAAGTCCATGTATCCCTAAGACAAGTCTACCTATTATATTTCATTCTTATTCATATAATTAATTATAATAGGTTATATCCCCGTTCATCACATTTTCCCAAGGTTCCTTAATATTTAACCAAACCTTTATTGTTATTACCTTTTTTATTTACTGTCATGTAAGTTTTTTTATTACAGGAAAATATTTCACATACTTCATTAGAATGGTCGGTGGAAATGTAAAAATCTATTTTCATAATACACATCAATTAAGATCTGTGGTTGCAAGCTATTTCTTTTATTTACATTCCATGCATAGATATATTTGATTAGTGTGCAACATGGCACAAGAACTCATATTTCACACAATCCCTATTACCTTTCTTTTCCTACAATACGTTCTCAGTAATCTACCATAATGGTAATTATGGAAATGTATCCCCTTTCCACCCCTAACTAATTCAGTCCACTACTAATTCCGTTTTTTTGAGTTAGATATTAATTCCTGTTTTATATACACCATTTCCAATTACTGTAAATTTCTGTGCAAAATTAGACATACTAATTCTTTTTCCATTATTTTCACACAACTGTACCAGACTGTTAAATTTACTACTTAGAATTGCAGTAAACTTCGTGTTATTATGAAATTCAGTTTATTTTAAGCTGATGAATTGGAACTTTGAATATAAATTTGGTTTACTTTTGTTTAAACTGAACTTAAATAATTAAAATGATTGTTAGTTTAGGATTTTCTTGTTTTGAAATTTGACGTTAAATTAGTTAATAATACAATGTTGAGATATTGTTTGAAAAATGTTATTTTCATTAAATTAATTGAGAGAATTAAATAATGTAAACAATGATGTTCTTTTCATTGAATTCTGAATACGTTAGCTTTCTTTAATTCGATTTATATGATAGACTTATGGTAGCGACGACCGATATAGCGTAAGTAACAAATTTTCACTCGAGCATTAAATTAAATTCACTTCAACAAAAATAAACTTTTACAACTGCCGAAAACAGTTGTAGGTCTATTACAACTGACTCCCTTAAGTCTTTATATTCGTAGTTGTAATAGAACATGGTTATTTTACAACTGCTTTCGACGGTTTTGGAAAATTCCTTTTACAAATGCTCAAGGCACATGTAAAAGACATATTCACAGCTAATTCTTACTATTGTAGACCTTTTCACAAGCGTTTTCAGCAGTTGTAGAACAAATTTTCCCACAGCTTTTAGCAGCTGTAACATATTTATTTACAACTACTTGTAACAATTGCAATTTAACATTTCTTCAACTATTTTTATCACTTGTTTTATGTTCACAATTATTTTAAAAAGTTATAGTAAGATCTACTAAAATTAATAATGATAGTCGAAGCAAATATTTTTCTAACTACCATATACTCATAATTCAACTCTTCATAACCGCTATTAACAACAAATTTCATAATATTATACCTAAAACCAAAATTTCGTTAATAATAATAGCAAACATTAAGTTATTCAATACAACACGAAACGTTCACATTCATAATAATTGAAAACAATTCAAGTTTACAACTGTAACAACCCGGGAAATCTGAGAATTTATTTTGAATAGAATTAGAACGTACATATTTATTTGAATCGATGTTAGAATATAAATATATATTTTAATTATAAAAGGAATTGGAAATGGCGCGGTAGTTTGAAAATTCAATTTCAAATTTTGAATGAATGTACAGGATTCAAAATAAACTGAATATCAGCGAAACCAAATATATTGGAACCTATTTGAGAATATCTTTCCAACGAATCTGAAAAATTTAAATTTCGTAGCGGGGATAAAATGTAATGCCCAGTTGAAAATTCAGAATAGTCGCTATGGAAAATATACCCCGTAAAAATAGCCATTTTGCAAATGACCTCCGTTTTCGACGAAACCACTTTTGTTGGATCTAGGATGTCAAGTTATTTCTAGATACCAAAATCCATAATTTTTGGGATTAATACGTGAGCATGGCGAAGGAAAACGTGTTTTAACAGTTTTTCTCAATTTGGATTGACAAGAAAATGGCCATTTTTCAAACGGTCTCCAAATTTGATGAAATTAGTTTTGTTATGACCATATCGTCAATACGAAGCTAGAAATAATTTTTCGAGAATTTTTAAAGTTGGTATGTGGCCCCGGTAAATTGAAATGTCCGTTCAAATTCAATATATAGATTTATATTTTGATTTTGACGAAAACTGATCGAAACAGTCGAATCGGCTTATGAAACATATCCCATTGCGTTCGGAATGGGGGTAATTAGTTATGGATGACAATCGCTGAGTTTGATTTCCAGTTCAAAATAAAAAGGTACATTTTAAAATTAAGTAATAAATGTATTATATATATTTTTAAACTTTACCCCTCCTTCCCTCTTCTCTCCCATCGTAACAGGAAGTAAAGAAAAAAAAACCGCTGAAACCTAATCCCACTACCACCCTAATTCTTCTCTGCCCAGCCCTTGGTGGCGCTGCGCCTAAGCCCCGGCCACGAGACCCCCTTCCCGCGCCGAGCTACCACCACCCCCCTATCGATGCCTTCTCTCTCCCCCTCGTCTGAATTGAACCGCGAGAACCCCTCCGCACCGAGCTACCACCCCCTTCCCCCTGTTGAGCGACTGCGCCAACAAACGCCTCCGGCGAGCCTCCTCTGATCGGAAAGTGAGTTCTTTTTTAAAAAAAATATTTTTTTATTTTTATTTTTCTATTACGTAAGATCTGATTTTAAAAATTATATAAAATAACATTGTAGATGATAAAAATACGATCTTGGCTTAGATAAAAATGCGGACTTTGCATGTATAAAAATGTGATTTTTATGGTGTAAGCTTCATGTTAAAGATTAGATTTTGCTATGAGAAGATGGGATTTTTATTTTTATATACTAGCGTTATAAAAATACGATTTTTATTGTTGAATGGAAGTATAAAAATATAATTTTTATATAGAAAGAAGTGTAGTAAAAATATGATTTTTACATATGAAGTAACAATATAAAAATGTGATTTTTCTTTATATGAAGTGAAATATAAATATGAACTTTATTTTATATGAGGCGAAATAAAAATAGGATTTTTATTATGAACAATAGCATTAAAGATTTGATTTTTAACATTAGGAAGATTTGATTTTTAACATTAGAAAATTTTGATTTTTAACATTAGAAAGATTTGATTTTTAACATTAGAAATATTTGTTTTTTATATTTGAAAAGATTCTATTTTTATTTATGTAGAGCAATAAAAATATGATTTTTAAATTTTAGAGATTATAAAAATATGATTTTTATTGTATGAACATCAAAATAAAAAATATTATCTTTATAATGTAAACATCGTGTTAAAGATGCGATTTTTACACGTATGGTTTTGAAGTAAAAAATATAATTTTTAGCGAAGTAAAATATAATTTTTAGCGAAGTAAAATATAATTTTTAGTGAAGTAAAATGTAATTTTTAGCGAAGTAGAAATATAATTTTTAGAATTGAAATAAAAATGTGATTTTTATTTATGAACAGCGGGAAAAGGTCGCATTGGAATTTTGGGGCAAATCCGAACCATTCAGAGATAGAAACGGCGGAGTGGAACCCAAAGGTGGGAACTGCTCACTTTAATTTTATTTCTTGTTAAAATATATACTAGGATGCAGATGGTGCTTAGCAGCACCCGACACCCGTCGTCCATAGACCACAGACGACTTGTTTGTTTGTTTGATTGCGTTGTGGAAATTGATTGTGTGATGTGGAACGGAGTAAAACATGTTATAGTTAAAAATAAAAATTTTAACGTGTATATGAATAAAATAAATATTTATAAACAAACAGGATGATTTGTTTATGTACACACATTTGACTAATATTGATTGGGATGATAAATTTTACACATCGCCCAACTGTACAAATAAAATTCATTATTTGTTGATTGAAATCTTACACAGGTATTGGGATGATATATGACATACACTAGTCCCAATAATTAGTTGTATGTCAATCGATTGGTTGACAAGCTGTGCAAGCGTTGAATATTTATATTTAATGCTTATACAGTGTAAAATGCACTTTGGATGATGGTTGACTGTGTTTGGTTGTTGTTGTGTACATGTGTGTATGAAATCCATAAAATTCAAATTATATGGTAATTGACCGTGTCTGATTTCAGTTCAGAAAGAATGAATATTTTAAATTAGCAATTATTTTAGAATAATGTATATTTTTAAATAATATTGAGTAAAAGATCAAAATCTGATTTTGATGTCCGATTTGGGATGGATACAAAAATATTTAAATATATAAAGCCGTGTTGATTAGATTAACTCCATTTTGACTTGAACGATATTTATATCGGTTTTATTCATTTTTATAATGAATATCGAAAAAGAATTGATTTCAAAATATAATGTTTTGAAAATACTGTCGTTTATATGTCGATGATATGGAATATTCAATTTTGATTTGAAATTGAATATGAAGTTGAAATCGTTTTGAAAACGAATTTAAAACAATTTATGAAATACGTTTTAAAAAGGAAATCGACGAAATATATATAATATATATATTATATATAATGGCCTGAATAAAATGCGCCGCGTTGCGGTAGTTCGTGAATTTCGACCATTGACTTCGAACGGACATCACGGGAGATCCGACCGTCGGATTCTCCTAAAACCAGAACCTTTGGGTTCGTATTAAAAAGAGCTTTCTAACGAATATGGGAGATTTGAAATCTAACAGTTTGATTTGTAGTTATGTCCAAATCAAATTTGGAAAAGGTCGCTGTAAGTGCAGTTCGATGACCGTTTATGGAAATCGACTATACGGGCCTTGATAAAATTATTGAAAATATCAGTAATTTGTGTAAAGTCATAATAAATGATTAGGAAAGAATTTGGCTGAAAAATTCCATATTTCAAAGGATAAAAATATATTTTTATCGAAATGAACTAGAATTAAAAATCCAATATTTTTAAATAAATAAATTGGGTTTGAAATGTTTTTAAAAATAACCAGAATTTCCAATATATGAATTGGAATGGATTTGAATCGAAATTATTCTCGGAATATTTCGATATTGGATTTCTTGATTATACGGATATTGTGGAGGAATTTGGAAGATATATATATCGTTATTCCAATACGATATTTGTTAGTTTTAGAATTTGATATTGAATATAAGCAGATATATTTTCTATTCAGAGCCTTGTATTTAATATCAAATGGGATTTTGGGTTTGTCGTGAATGGTATCTTTAATAATACTGTTCTTAAACCCAATGCAGTTAAGAGTATTAGAAACTGACTGGAGATTAGTTAAGTTGAATGGTTTCCTGGGAAATGATCTGATGTTGGTTTCGGCCTTCGGGGTTAATACTTAGGGAATTGTTCTCTTACTAATTTACGGTTAGAGACTGATGGAATGTGAATTGGGTTTATTTTGAACTGTGTTTTTTAACGACATTCGTTCTTTAACCCGATTTACAGTTAAATGTGATTTGGAATTTATAAATCTTTTTATTAAGATTTAATAGGAATTTTCCAAAGTAACGTTTTTAATATATTAAATTGGAATTGAATGGAATTCGATTGATAATAATCGAAATGAAATTCTGTGGAGGAAGACTATGAATACATATGAAATTTAAAAGGCTTTGCCATTATTCCATTTATATTATTAGTCGGATACGGAAATTGATATCGAGTACATATTGATTTGTTTTTCCGTGAAGATTCCAGAATTAATGGAATGTGATTTGGGTTTGACGTGAATGGTGTCTTCATTAACACTGTTCTTGAACCCAGTTGAGAAAAGATTAAAAATTTTTATTTAGATTTAATGAAATATACCAATTAATTTATATTTAATTAGAATTGAATTGAAATTGGTCTTTGGGTTTATCGTGAACGGTGTTTTAAATAACACTTGTTCTTTAACCCGATTAACAATGGAATGAGATTTTGGGTTGTCGTGAATGGTATCTTTAATAATATTATTCTTAGACCCAACAAAATTAAGAAAATCAGAAACTAACTGGAGATTAGTTAAGTTGGATGGTTTCCTGGGTATTGATTTGATGTTGGTTTCAACCTTCGGGGTTAATACTTAGGGAATTGTTCACTTGCTAATTTACGGTTAAAGGCCGATGGAATGGAATTTGATTTTGGGTTTATAGTGAACCGTGATTTAAATGACATTGGTTCTTTAACCCAGTTAAAGACAGGATATGATTTTCCAAGTTAAACAAGCATTAATATTGATTTTTGGGAAGATTAAAACCAAGTGGAGTTTTTATGAATCTTTAAATAGATTGAAAGTTGAATTTGATAACTAAAATTATCAAATTCAAGAAATGATCGAGAATGGAGTATCACCAGTTTTGCTCCAAGCGATAGTTAAATCTTTAATTAGATTTGAACGTGAAATGGTAACTAAATTTACCGATAACACCGTGGTGTTAGATATGAAGTATTACCAGTTTTGCTTCATGAGATGAATAGGTTCGGATTGGGAAATTAAAACAAATGATTAATTTGGTAAGGTGCGCTAATCCCGACTAGTTTGGACAAACCATAATTTGGTATGGATTGATTTCCAAAGGAAGATTAAAGAATAAATTTAAAGAATTTATCTTTGATAAAAATTAATGGGAACCTTTCCCAAAGTATAAGAATATTTGAATAAAGGAATATTCTGGATTGGAATGAGGCGTATGTTATGTTTTTATAGCACTTGTTTATTATATACGCGAGTTATTCAGAAAGACCGGGTTTATCCCATTCTGAATAACTGATTCGACGATATATCGAGGATGAAGACGGTGGTCGAAGACCGGAGGTCTTCACATCATTTGGATGATTACTGATGTCTTGATTGGGCCGTACACCCAAGACAAGGTAATAAGTGGTGATAGTCCAGACGTACTTGAAGAACGACCAAATATGGAGGACTTCTCTCCTGTATTGTACATACGGGATGAGGAATAAGGTGCCTCCGGTTTCGTTCAGACCTAGAACGAACTTGTATATGGATGTATGTCTGACGTCGGATTTCATTCTGTGTGATTGATATACATCGGTTGCATAGCGTGAATTTCCTATGTGGCATGCTGAGATGCAAATGATCAAGGCTTCTGTTGAAAAGCAGAGTCTTGTGGTTGATGATCAAAGCACGGCTTAAATATAGCATAGCTTTGTGTAGCGTTAATTTGCGAGCCTCACACCTCGGTGTGAACCAAAAATGTTAGAGGACCTCAGGGAGGGCATGCGTTTCCTTCTAGCTAGGAGTGGGGTCAGCGTTTTGCAAGCCCTGACGTTTTACTTATGTGGATGATGGATAGCGAGGCGCCTCGGTTATATCGATCATTCTGGGGCCGATGGATGGTCTTTATACAGACCAGATTTACTCCCCATAGGGCAGGAAAACGTAGTGTTCAGGCATTTTAATCCACATCGAGTGGACTGGCCCCGACGATCCAAGGCTTGACAGAGTACTTGCCTGAGACATGGGCTAGATTGTCTCGAAGTGGTAAGGACGATCCCTTGCCTTGGTTCACAGATGGAAATCTAACTTCCAATACGACATTTTGCGGTTTTGATTGTAGAGCCTAGTATGGCGACATAGTGGGATGGGGCACTAATGCCATCTATGATTTATACATTTATATTTGAAGTTGATTTCTTCACTTATAGTAATAATAAAAGATGAAATTTCATGTACCAAGCATTTTTGGCTATTATAAGGTAAAAACTCTATCCTTCGGCTTGCATTGCATTGTGTGATGGGACCTGAGTCTTATAATAGCTTCATTGTTCTTTATTTAGCATTGCAATGTTAGTTTTATGCATTGGTATTCTTGGGGGTAAACCCGTTCTGTGTTATATGGCGTGGTCCCTTGATTTACCTTACTTTAAAACCAAGATAATAACTGTTTTAGTTCTCACACAAGTCACATGACTGACCTGGAGTTTATTGTTTTAACCTAAACTCTGGGTGCCTCTATTTTCCACATGGGCAGCTAGTAGTTTTGGTTTTGCAAATTTATATTCACAGGATCCTAGTTTACAGCTGGAATGATATTCAGAAAGCTCTGTATCCGTGTATCTCTATTAGTTGTGTTTTGTATTATTTTCCGCTGTGCTGTAAATTGTAACTCTCTGATATTTATTCTGATGTATAATATTTATTTATACTCTGTATGTTCTTGTATTCTGATGAAATTATTGTAATAAGCAATGAAATGTTCTTCTGTTTGTGTTCTGATTCGTCTTGTTCTCAAAGTCAATCCGATATTTCCTTCATGGGGAAGTTCCGGTCGCTACATCTGGTATAAGAGCTTTGGTTTACAGAGCTCGAGAACAAGATACATTAGAACTGAACGAAAGAATTCATCAGAGATTATATTAGTAATAACCAATGAGAATGACTCGTTAGAAATAGGATCAGTAGTATCCTAGAACGAGTGTGAAGAGTATATTTTTAAAATGAAAACAAGTTTTGTTTTGGAAATTTAAACCATTTTATACGTATCTGAATATTTATTTTACATTGAATATGGAAAATCCAATATATAAAGATTTTGCATATACGCCTTGCAAACTTGTATTCGAAGTTTTAATATACTGGATAGATATAGAATCACACTCTAGTTGCCCGGGGATGAAACTATTGATGACTATATAGCAACAGTAGTTTGTGTTCGAGTTTTGAAAGTGGGATTCCAATATATTTCCAATTGACTGGTGTGAGAACCAAAACCAGATAGGGCTTATTGTTGTGATTTGGCATCAAAAATATGATTTTTGAATATATATTAAAGATATGTGTTTGAAATGATAGTCAACTAATTGATTGATGATTGTGTTGTATGATTATTCCTTTAAACCATTATGTGAATGAAAGGTAAATTTAGCCAAATCAAGTCAAATTTGAATTGAATTGAAATTTATTGCATTCGCATGCATATACATGTATATACATTGAACAGGTCATAGCATGGAAGCTAAGCAGAGGAATAAAATTGTATGCCCAACAAATAGGTACATGTTTACTAATTTATCGGGTTTGGATGATTTTATGAGCCGATTGGCTTTTTCTTTTTCTTTTTGAGATGAGAGGGCCTGTGTGGCGATTTGGGGATTTTCCCGGTGCTCCCGTACAAAGGAGGTTATTGTGAAATTTTTCGAAAATTTAGGGTGTTAGCCAAATTTTTGCAAAATTAGAAATTCTTAGAAAATGAAATGTTGTAGAATGAACGCCAAACTGAAAGTTGAGTTGATTAGTAAAACAACTTTCAGCTCCGTTCCTTTTCGAGGATGAAAAAAATTTTAAGTGGGGAAGATTGTAACAATCCGGGAAATCTGAACCAATTTAAAATTTTTATTTTGGCAATTTTAGTGAATTTTGAATATTTAAAATGAATTATTTTGAATAATAGCGATGAGAAATTTATTTTGAATAGAATTAGAATATATTGTAACGACCCGTATTTTCTACGATATATAATTTACTTATTTAATTATTTAAGTGGTGATTCAGAAAATTAAATGGTCGTTAAAGAAAATAATATTGAATATTTAATTAATATAATAATTAAATAATATATTTAATTCTGAAATAATCAGAATGGGCTGAAATGGCGATATGGCATGAACTGGGCAATTCAAAATATATAATCCAGTTTGCAATTTGAATTTGAATAATGAATATATTATATAAACGAAGTTTGAATGTATAATTTTATTATAATTATAATCGAGCACGAAATGGCGCGGTAGTTCGCGATTTGACGATTTGAACTTCAACTGGGTATACAGGGTCCGTTTTAAGTCGGATTTCTGTGAAACAAGAAACGTTCAGAGCAGGTGAAGTATATTTTTCTGATGGAAGAGAAAAATCAGGATTTCGTCATGTAGATTTTGATTTATGTCCAAATCAAATTTTAAAATAGTCGTTATAGAATCGTTTATCAACCGGAACGGTTTATTCGATATAACTAGATACCGGTTTCGAATTTAGACAAGGTTCTTTTGAGAGGTAGTGATAATTTAATTTTTAGAATTTATGGTAATTTTTAATTAATTAAATAAACAACTTTTCATTTGGAGTATTTGGCACCCTGTATCAACATTTCGGGGCCTCACAAAATAAGTTAATCTAGCGATATTATTATATTTTCGGGATCATGGCACCTCACTGAACACGACTGTAATTTTATTTCTGTCATTAGCAGTCTGGATTGTGAACAAAATTATATAGTAGGGTACCCTAAGCAATGAAAGAAAAGGACATACAGACTTGTCCACTCTTCCATCCGTGCACTAGTCTATATATTATTTATATATAATGGGACGCGGCCACTCTTCCATCCATTCAAATTCAAAGAGGCTACGTGTCTTACAATACTCCAAGTATTTCAGTATTATAAAATACCCTTAACTCACGTTCTAACTTAATATCCTCATTCCACATGATTTTTCCACCGCTTCCTCTTTTCTTCTCAGGAAATTAAATCGTGCTTTGTTAAATCAAAAACAAATCAATAGAAAATCAAATCAAATCCAATAAATCCTCACATATATATAAATATATTTGAACTCCTGGAGCAATTCTATTCAGGCTGGTATACATATCAATGGGTTCGACGTTAGCTTGTTCTTCGGATTTTGATGCAGCGGTTTCTGGGGTTGAGTTCTTTTGAGATTTTAGGGGTTTATACTCGAATCCGGTATCGTTTCTGAGCTCACGGGGTCGAGAAGCAGGTTCCTTGAATTTTTGGTAATTTATTGATTTTAAAACTATCGATCTATATACTGGAGCCGTGAGTAATATGGGTTCGACGCGGTTGGGAAAGGGAACTCGCGATGGTTGTGTTGGATATGGAGTGGTGCAGTTTAGAACGAGAAGAGCAACGGTGTGTTTGGTTTTCGGAATCATCAAGACGAGAGGGAGATTAGATGAAGGGCGTCGGCCATGATGAGGGACCGAATACTGAAGCAATTCTATTTAAGCTGGTACAGGGAAGAAGGAAAGGGTTTGGACGGGATTTTCTTGGGTAATTGGGCTGTGTGAAATAAGGATAAGGCCCAGAAATAAAAGAAAGAAAATAGAAAAAAAAAGAGTTTAACGCAAACCTTAGTTTGAAGTATAATTAAGTATATTAGTTGGGGAAATGGAGGTGGAAGGTTCGGAAATGGTGAGGAGCATGGTGGAATAGCTGAGTATGGGGAAGAAAGATTGGTTTTTACGGGTCGGGGTATTTTTTTTGAAGTGGGCCGAAGTAAATGCTAAAAGCCCAAATATCGAACACGTGTTTTTCTTTGATAGTTAACTCCCCGACTATCGAAGTTTTCGACCATTTTAACGTTGTTAATATGGAGAGACCGGTTGGATTATTATCCGAAGAACCACTCCGTATTGGCATAAGCATTGCGAAACATATATGCCAAAGATAATTAAAGACGGAGTAAAGTGCATGGGCTGTTGTATAAATCTTAGATAACAATTGCCTAAGATGGATGTACTGAATAGTGCCTTCGGTTTGCCCAGTCCCAGGACGACCTGTATGGAAGAATGTCTGACAGAGTATATTTAATAGATCGTATAAGCTGATCTCTTCAAACGTAATTACGTTTGGTGGCGTAGGAATTCGTTTCTCTTAGCCGTACACCAATGGTATTTTTGGGGAAATCAATTTGTGATTTGGCAGGTATGACGATGTGACATTCAAAGTGAATAAATGTGTGATCTGTCAGAGATAAGTGTGGCCCCTTGCCTCACAATCGAGAAATGAAAGAAATCGGGCAGGCAGCATGGCTATGTAGGTCGCACCTATTAAGGTGTATAATCACCTAATCAAGAGTTTCATTTACTTCTAAAAATCTATTGTCGATGCTGTCCCATTCGGGAAACGGTTGCTGATCCCAACCGTTGGTGATATACATTCGATACACTCAAGCGAAATGAGTGGTCGGTCATGTGTGGCCGGGTTGCAAGATGTTCTTGTTGAACCCAGTGTATTCTTCTCTAGAGGTACACTAGCGAAAGGTGGTTCCATACCTTATCATAGTTGGAAATCCATTACCCAATACATGCTTGCGGTTTTGATTGTATACTATATATGTAGAATGTGAGATGAAAGCGTTTCTACTACATGATTATTATACTGTGGTTGGTAGACATTATTATAATATCAAAAGGTTCTTGATATACAGATATTTTGGATTCTCATAAGGGAAAAACCCGTTTTGTTATACGGCGTGGTCTTATGAGATATCGTTTAATGGCTCAAACTGTTTTAAATTGTTTTACTCACACCAGTCCATGTTGCGTGCTTAGTGCATGTGTCGCATGATAGGGGGTTCTCGCTTTTCGTTAGGTGGCGAATGGGAGACTCTTACTCCTACATGTCCCTAGTAATGGGTTGGTTGTGAAGTCGAAAGACTGGCCGTAAAATATGGTGCTGGGGTACCAATTTAAGCCACGGTGGGGTATTACCTTACTGCTTTGGGGATTGGGGGAAAGGATGGTTGCAAAGCCTACTTGAAACTAAAAACCGGGTCGTTACAGTTAGTATCAGAGCTTAAGGTTAAGTGAATTACCTTGGCTCTGTGGTGTGACTCAGTAGAGATGCGGTTAGTAATACCCTAGATTGAGGTTGAGTGTATATATACGAGTGAACGTATTTGTTGTTTGATATAAATGGTTTTATATTGAGTAGATTTATTGGTTGAGTTGTTTGTGGATTCTGGTCGATGGTGGGGCACCACAATATCGATAGGGGTTTCAAACACTCGAATATGATGGGTCGACACGATATGTTTTGGAAAAAGGGTGAATGAAATAATTTTACCCAAAGTATATTTTGATAGAGAGAAAATATATATTGGTATTATAATATATTGGATATATTAGTTGTTATTATAATCGAGTAAGATTATAAATTAAATGGTTATGTAAATAATCAATCAGAATTCATATAAGTGAAATATATGAAATCGAAATGAATTAAATCTGAAATTAAGATCAAGATTTGAATTAAAACCTTGGAAATTTGGAAAGGTGTGTGTAAATAGACTTAGATTAAATATGTGTAAATTTTAAGATCCTGGGAGATTTTAAATTGTTTTACAAGCCGTGAGAATGGTACTTCGAAATGTATTTCAAAATGAAAGTGTTAGAAATGGTTTTGGAAGGTGATATAGTATTGAACTCACTTCGATCACTAGAAAATAAATTTTGATGATGACAGCTGCATTATTAGTGTTCATTTTCGAGTTGCTGAGTGACGGATTACTTCCAAATGATTTTGATTTAGAATTGTTTTGAGAGAAACGAGTTGTTTGAAATCCAAAAAGAAATATTTGGTTTTAGAAAAGCAAAGCTGTTTAAAACTCCCTAGAAGAGACTGTTTGAATTAAAAACAAATTTAAATAGAAATTTGTGAAACCAAGCTGGGACTGAATTGAAACCAATTAACTGGAAATTGAATTGGATACGATATATCAAGTATAATCAAATTTTGAATTGTGAGATAAAATCTGAAATGGTATTAGATTGATGAGTTAAGAATTTTAATAATAAAAAATGGAACTTTGATTTGAAACTGAATTCGACTTAGTTATAAGCGGATGGTTGGATATGTAGATAAAAACAGATTGGAATTTGATTGGGATGACCCTTGTATCTACTGAATAGATAACAGATGGAAATGATATAATGATATGCCCGACAAAAAGGTACAAGTTTATATTTGATATAAGCATGAGATTTATGAGCTAAATTGGCAAGCCGCTTGGCTGTTTGATTTTCTTTTGGGTTGGAGATGGCCCAGAGAGGCGAGTTGGAGTTTGACCTATTGACCAGTACAAAGAAGGTGCTGGCGAAATTTTTCAAAAAGTTAAGGTGTTAGAAAATTTTCAGGATTTTTGAAAATTTTCGTTGATAAGGATTAATTAATATTTTAATTAAAATTAAATTAGTCCAGTGGAAACTAAAGTTGAGAAGTGAACAAATAAGCCTGGCCAGTCGATAGGGTTTGTTTTCTACCTTAGCAATTTCGAGGACGAAATTATTTTAAGTGGGGAAGAATGTAACAACCCATATTTTCTGCAATATATAATTTACTTATTTAATTATTTAAGTAGTGATTCAGAAAATTAAATGGTCGTTAAAGAAAATAATATTGAATATTTAATTAATATAATAATTAAATAATATGTTTAATTCTGAAATAATCAGAATGGACTGAAATGGCGATATGGCGTAAATTAGGCAATTCAAAATATATAATTCAGTTTGGAATTTGAATTTGAATAACGAATATATTATATAAATGAAGTTTGAACGTATAATTTTATTATAATTATAATTGAGCACAAAATCGCGCGGTAGTTCGCGATTTGGCGATTTGAACTTCAACTGGATATACAGGGTCCGTTTTAAGTCGGATTTCTTTGAAACAAGAAACGCTCAGAGCTGGTGAAGTATATTTTTCTGATGGAAGAGAAAATCAGGATTTCATCGTGTAGATTTTGATTTATGTCCAAATCAAATTTTAAAATAGTCGCTATAGAATCGTTTATCAATCATAACGATTTATTCGACATAACTAGATATCAGTTTCGAATTTAGACAAGGTTCTTTTGAGACGTAGTGATAATTTAATTTTTAAAATTTTATGGTAATTTTTAACTAATTAAATAGACAACTTTTCATTTGGAGTATTTGGCACCCTGTATCAACATTTCGGGGCCTCACAAAATAAGTTAATCTAGCGATATTATTATATTTTCGGGATCATGGCACCTCACTGAACATGACTGTAATTTTATTTCTGTCATTAGCAGTCTGGATTGTGAACAAAATTCTATATAGTAGGGTACCCTAAGCAATGAAAGAAAAGGACATACAGACTTGTCCACTCTTCCATCCGTGCACTAGTCTATATATTATTTATATATAATGGGACGCAGCCACTCTTCCATCCATTCAAATTCAAAGAGGCTACGTGTCTTACAATACTCCAAGTATTTCAGTATTATAAAAATACCCTTAACTCACGTTCTAACCTAATATCCTCATTCCACATGATTTTTCCACCACTTCCTCTTTTCTTCTCAGGAAATTAAATCGTGCTTTGTTAAATCAAAAACAAATCAATAGAAAATCAAATCAAATCCTATAAATCCTCACATATATATATTTGAACTCCTGGAGCAATTCTATTCAAGCTGGTATACATATCAATGGGTTCACGTTAGCTTGTTCTTCGGATTTTGATGCAGCGGTTACAAAGGTTGAGTTCTTTTGAGATTTACGGGTTTATACTCGAATTAGATATCGTTTCTGAGTTCACGGGGTCGAGAAGCAGGTTCCTTGAATTTTTGGGAATTTATTGATTTTAAAACTGTCGATCTATATACTGGAGCCGTGAGTAATACGGGTTCGACGTGGTTGGGAAAGGGAACTCGCGATGGTTGTGTTGGATATAGAGTAGTACAGTTTAGAACGAGAAGAGCAACGGTGTGTTCGGTTTTTGGAATCATCAAGAAGAGAGGGGGACTGGATTAAGGGCATCGGCCATTAAGAGGGACCGAATACCGGAGCAATTCTATTTAAGCTGGTACAGGGAAGAAGGAAAGGGTTTGGACGGGATTTTCTTGGGTAATTGGGCTGTGTGAAATAGGGATAAGGCCCAGAAATAAAAGAAAGAAAATAGAAAAAAAAAGAGTTGAACGCAAACCTTAGTTTGAAGTTTAATTAAGTATATTGGTTTGGGAAATGGAGGTGGAAGGTTCGGAAATGGTGAGGAGCATGGTGGAATAGCTAAGTACGGGGAAGAAAGATTGGTTTTTGCGGGTCAGTGTATTTTGTTTTGAAGTGGGCCAAAGTAAATGGTAAAAGCCCAAATTTTTATTCAAGTTTAATATAAAATTTTATAACCGAATTATTTGTAAATTCAATATTCCGATCATACTGTATCAGAATCACGAATGGTCGGATTCGTTAGGATCTTATGGACGACGACGACACCATGGAACTGAGTGGGAGTGAAACGAGGCTCGTTACAATTTATGGTGAAATAAATTGTCAGAATCAAATCAGGCGATGCTTATCGTTATTAACGATGATCGTCTAATGTGAGTAAAACTCACCAACTCTGAAAAGTTATATTTTTATAACGTATTCTTAGAACTATTAATCATCTGTTGATTGCTGTGTGTTAACTATTTGGTTGAATTGCTTGTGTATTGGTTGAAATTATAGATCGCGATATATATAAATCGTTAATCAACTATTGATTATGTTTGGCAGAATATTTCATGTTGAAATAAAGTCGATGTTAATTATATTGTTTAACATCTGTGATGCAGGGAAACAGATTGGAGGGATCCAACTGGGTTCCTCAATATTTAAATACTGTTTTGTTTCATATATTGTGATATATGATGTGATATATAATCTGTTAACGATTATGTGTGTTTAAATGATATCGATCATTGTGATTTGTATTTTAAAAACCGTAAGAAATACTAGGATGTAAAAAGGGAATTTTCAAAGTATATTTTGAAAATAAATTATTTATATAAAATCAAGGGATTTTATATGTAAAAGGAAAAGGATTTTATAAAAGGAAATAATTATAAAATCATAGAGTTAGAAAGAAGAAATATTTGTAAACAAAAATATTAGGGAAAGTATTTGTAAGACAAATATAAAGGAAATTATTTGCAAAACAAATATAAGGAAATATATTTGTAAAACAAATACAAAGGAAGACATTTACAAATAAAATAGAAAAAAGGAATATTTGTAAAACATTTACAAATAGAATTTAAAAGGGAATATTTGTAAAACACTTACAGATAGATTAAAAAGGAAATATTTATTTATAGGAAATAAATAGAAAAGATAAAGGAAATATTTATTTGTGAAATAAATAGGAAAGTTAAAAGAAATATTTATTTGTTAAATAAATAGAATATTAAAGGGAATAGTTATTTGTTAAGTAAACAAATAGAAAAGGAATAATTCAAGGGAATAACTGAAAAGAAATAATAGAAAGGAATAAATCAAAGGAGTTAATTCAAAAGAGTTAATCTGAATGAGTTAATCGAATATTAGTTATTCAATTAGATTTAATCAGTTAGCGTTGATCAGTTAGAGTTAATCAGTAAAGTTAATTGAATATTAGTTATTTAATTAGAGTTAATCGAATATTAGTTATTCAAAAAAAAGAGTTAACCAGGTAGAGTTAATTGAACATAGTTAATCGAATTAGGATTTAATTGAACATTAGTTATTTAATTAGAGTTGATTGAATATAGTTATTTGAGATAGAGTTAGTCAAAAATAGTTATTCAGGATGAGTTGTCATTTCGTACGATTGCTAGCGTAATTCACAGGGCTGCAGATAGCCTGCGACGGTCAGATATTTCCTGAGGGAATCAGGCGTAACCATTGTGATCTCTGCGATCTAGAGTCAAGCGAATGGAGTTAAATCGAATATTAGTTATTCGATAGGAGTTAATCAAGTTGAGTTAAATAAGTTAAGTTAGTCGAGTTAGTCGCATATGACTAGTCAAGTCGAGTTAGTCGAGTCGAGTTAGTGGAGTCAAGTTAGTCGAGTTAGTCAAATTAAGTTTGTCGAGTCGATTTAATCGATGTTAGTTTAATTGAAAGGAGTTAATCGATGTTAGTTTAATCGAAAGTTATCGAATCTAGTTATTCGAATTGAGTTAAATTATTCGTAAGGAGTTAATCGAATATAGTTTACTTGAATATAATTAAAGGATTTAATTGAATATAGTTTATTCGAATAGAGTTAAAGGAGATATCGAATATAGTTTATTCAAAAGGAGTTAAGTGAAAAGAGTTAATCAAAAAGAGTTAATCGAATAGAGTTAATCAATTAGAGTTAAATCAAAAAGAGTTCATCCAATAGAGTTAACTGATAAGAGTTAATTGAATAGAGTTAATCAAATATAGTTTATTCGAAGAAAGGTTTTCGAATCTAGTTATTCGTAAGAGAGATTATCGAATATAGTTATTCAGAGGAAGGAGTTATCGAATAGAGATTATTCGAAAGAGAGTTACGTAAGGAAGTTTGTTAAAGGTTTAAAAGATAAACTGTGACTATTTCATAGTTAAAACATTGTTCAGTTAAGGTCTGAGAGGTAATTATACCCCAACTTGATTGACTTCCTTGTTAACTAAGGAATGGTAAGGTTTGATAGTGAATGATGGTTAAGTGAATTTAGTAAATGGTTTGAGTTGGCATAGCGATGTTTTATTTAAACA
The DNA here is from genome assembly GCA_030737875.1 of Allium sativum. NCBI lineage: Eukaryota > Viridiplantae > Streptophyta > Magnoliopsida > Asparagales > Amaryllidaceae > Allium > Allium sativum. The sequence continues at coordinate 666,768,049 of CM060909.1, read as the reverse complement.
TCTGTTTTAATCCAATGAAGGAGCTTTGGAAATGTTTTCCAAATAAGAAATCAGAAATGTTTTCTAATATAGAAAACAGGAAATGGAAATGTTTTCCATTGTTAACAACGTATATTTTCTAAATTTTGAAAATAAGAAATGTTGAATATATGGAAACAGGAGATAAGTAAATTTATGAACTTAAGAGATAAATGTTAAATGTTGATTGATCGATATAATTTCCATTTGGAAATAATATCGTTGTTGCATACGTGTTTTTCTTTGATAGTTAACTCACCGACTATCGAAGTTTTCGACCATTTTAACGTTGTTAATTTGGAGAGATCGGTTGGATTATTATCCAAAGAACCACTCTGTATTGGCATAAGCGTTGCGAATCATATATGCTAAAGATAATTGAAGATGGAGTAAAGTGCAAGGGCTGTTGTATAAATCTTAGATAACAATTGCCTAAGATGGATGTACTGAATCGGTTTGTCCGGTCATAGGACGACCTGTATGGAAGAATGTCTAATAGAGTATATTTAATAGATCACGTAACTTGATCTCTTCAAATGTAATTACGTTTGGTGGCGGAGAAATTTGTTTCTCTTAGCTGTATACCCGTGGTATTTTTGGGGAAATCAATTTGTGATTTGGCGGGTATGACGATGTGACATTCAAAGTGAATAAACGTGTGATCTGTCAGAGATAAGCATGGCCTCTAGCCTCACAACCGGGAAATGACAGAAATCGAGCATGCAGCATGGCTATGTAGGTCGCACCTGTTAAGGTGTATAATCACCTGATCTAGAGTTTCATTTACTTCTAAAAATCTATTGTCGATGTTGTCCCATTCGGGAAACGGTTGCTGATCCCAACCGTTGGTGATATACATTCGATACACTCAAGCGAAATGAGTGGTCGGTCATGTGTGGCCGGGTTCCAAGATGTTCTTGTTGAACCCAGTGTGTTCCTCTCTAGAGGTACACTAGCGAAAGGTGGTTCCATACCTTGTCATAGTTGGAAATCCATTACCCAATACGTGCTTGCGGTTTTGATTGTATACTATATATGTAGAACGTGAGATGAAAGCATTTCTACTAGATGATTATTATATTGTGGTTGATAGACATTATTATAATATCAAAAGCTTCTTGATATAAAGATATTTTGGATTCTCATAAGGGAAAAACCCGTTCCGTTATACGGCGTGATCTTATGAGATATCGTTTAATGGCTCAAACTATTTTAAAATGTTTTACTCACACCAGTCCCATGACTGACTCAAAGTTTATTTTGTTTTGTTTTCTCTAAACTCTTGGGTGCCCAATTTTGTACGGGAAGTTAAGTAGTCGGGATTTAGAGATACTTGAGGAGCTGGAGCAGGAGGCTTCAGGATCAGTTAGCTATTGTTTATTTCCGCTATGTTGTAAGTGTTGTACTTAATAATGATATGTATATTCATGTAAAATCTTTTATTTCAAGGATATGTTATCTATTATATGTTATTTGTTCCGCTGTGAGATTCGTGTTACTCTGATGTTGTGTTCTTCTTCTTCTTCTATTCTAAGTTTCTATCTTATCTATTCACACCCTCTAATTTCTTTCATTAACTACCGGTATTTTTCGATGTTTGGTTAGTCGTCATTGAGTTTATGGCGATAACCAAAGTCGACTAAAAACCGGGTCGTTACATATATATTTATTTGAATCAACGTTAGAATATAAATATTTATTTTAATTATAAAAGGAATTGGAAATGGCGCGGTAGTTTGAAAATTCGATTTCAAATTTCGAATGAATGTACAGATTCAAAATAAAATGGATTTCAGCGAAACCAAAAATATTGGAATCTATATGAGAATATCTTTCCAACGAATCCGAAAAATTTAAATTTCATAGCGGGGATAAAAAGTTATTTCTAGTTGAAAATTCAGAATAGTCGCTATGGAAAATATAGCCCGTAAAAATAGCCATTTTGCAAACGACCTCCGTTTTCGACAAAACCACTTTTGTTGGACCTGGGATGTCAAGTTATTGCTAGGATCCAAAATTCATAATTTTTGGGATTAATATGTGAGCATGGCGAAGGAAAACGTGTTTTAACAGTTTCAGTTAATTTGGATTGACCAGAAAATGGCCATTTTTCAAACGGTCTCCAAATTTAACGAAATTAGCTTTTTTAGGACCGTATCTTAATATGAAGCTAGAAATATTTTTTCGGGAATTTTTAAAGTTGGTATGTGGCCCCGGTAAATTGAAATGTGCGTTCAAATTCAATATATAGATTTATATTTTGATTTTGACGGAAACTGATCGAAACGGTCGAATCGGCTTATGAAACATATCCCATTGCGTTCAAAATGGGGGTAATTAGTTATGGACGATAGTCGGCGGGTTTGATTTCGAGTTCAAAATAAAAAGGTACTTTTTAAAATTAAATAATAAATATATTATACATATTATTAAACCTTACCCCTCCTTCCCACTTCTCTCTCATCATAACATAAATTAAAGGGAAAAAAACCGTTGAAACCAAATCCCGCTGCCACCCTAATTCTCCTCCGCCCAGCCCTTGGCGGTGCCGTGCCCAATGTAATAACCCGGAAATCCGAGCCAATTTAAAATTTTTATTTTGGCAATTTTAGTGAATTTGAATATTTAAAATAGAATTTTTTAAATAAAAACGACGAGAAATTTATTTTGAATAGAATTCGAACTTATATATTTATATAGATCGTCGTTAGAATATAAATATTTATTTATAATTATAAAAGGAATTGAAAATGGCGCGGTAGTTCGATAATTCGATTTTGAAGTTCAAATGAATGTACAAGATTCAAAATAAACCGGATTTTAGCGAAACCAAAAATATTTGAATCTAATGGAGAATATCTTTCCAATGAATCCGAAAAATCAAAATTTCATATCGGGAATCAAAAGATATGTCCAGTTGAAATTCAGAATAGTCGCTATGGAATTCTGGCCTTAAAAATGGAAATTTTGCAAACGACCTCGGTTTTCGACGAAACCACTTTTGTTGGATCTGTAGTGTCAAATTATTGCTAGGTTTCGAAATTCGTAATTTTCTGATTCAATATGTGAGCGTGGCAAAGGAAAACGCGTTTGACCAGTTTCAGTTGATTTTAATCGACTGGAAAATGGCCATTTTTCAAGTGGTCTCAGAATTTTACGAAATTAGTTTTGTTAGGACCGTATCGTCAATACGAAGCTAGGAATAATTTTTCTGAAATTTTTCGGGTCCGTATGTGGCCCTGGTAATTTGAAATGTGCGTTCAAATTGAATATATATTGATTTATATTTTAAAGTCAATGGAAACTGATCAAAACAGCCGAACTGGCTTACGATACATATCCCATTGTATTCGGAATAGGGGTAATTAGCTAGGGACAACAGTCGGTGGGCTTGATTTCGAGTTCGTGTTAAAAAGTTACCTTTTTGTAATTAAAAATAATAAAATAATTTGAATATATATCCTTGGTCAACCCCCCCCCCCCCATTTCTCTCCCGTCCAAATCAGATGCAGATCGAATGGAATAAATAAATATAAAATGGGGGCAGAGCATTGTCGCGCTCCACCCGTCATCACCGCCGCAGGTGGTGGAGCAGCGCCGCCACCTCCCCAACTCGGCGCGCCCCACCTTCGAACCCCCCTTCTCTCTCCACCGCGTGTTCCCCTAGCCAACCACCCAACGCCAGAGACACTCCCTCCTTCTCCTTCCCTCCTCTGATGTGAGCGCCACCTTGATCCGCCCCCTCCAGCAACTCCCCAGTCGCCGCGCCTCTCTCCTCTCCTTCTTGCTCCTTTGAAAACCCCAATACCAACGCCCCTAGCCCAATACGAAGAGGACAACCACCTGCTCGACGCTGTGGAACCCCCTTCCCTTTCTCCGATTTGCCAAAAGAAATGTGAGTTTGTAATTAGTTTATTTTGATTTTCCTACTGTATAATCTCACGATTAGGACATTGTTTTCAAGATGTAAAATATACATATGTAGATAGATTATTTATTTTATTTTTATTTATAAAGGTAGGGGTTTTATTCTGTAAAGTATGGTCTTAAATGTGTAAAGCATGATTTTCAGAATAGAAAGATTTGATCTTTATTTGTTTAAAGATAAGATTTCTGAATTTCGAAAAAGATTTAATTTTTATAATAGTAAAAGATTTGATTTCTAAAGTTAAAGATCGGATTTTTAATAGCACAAATCTATGATTCTTATCGTTGAAAGAAACCATTGTTGGCAAGTTGAAATTATTTTTAAAGGTATAAAGATATGATTTTTATACTTATAGCAAATTAAAAATATGATCTTTATATAATAGAAGTGTTAGCCTACTTTGTGAACTAGGCAACACAAAGTCAAGAAACCAACCATTGAAGAGTATTTTAAGTTATAAGACTTCGGTTCGGATTGGAAGAAAACACCACAATTCAGATTGATAGCAGCATATTGGTTCGGATCGGATAGAGTTCTCTGTTCGGATCGGTTGTCTCTTACTGGATAAATTGGCAAAGCATATCCAATCGGATCGGAAGGCGAATAAATCTCAAATGGATCGGAAAGCCATCTGCTTGCCACGACGCTGGAGCGGAGCGGAGTATGTTAGAGAAGGAGAGACGTCCAAGCCACTCCGGTTCGGATCGGGTATTCCGATCCGAACCCCCAACCTGCACGCCTCCGACCCGCACCCATGATCCAGGTTAATCTCCTGTAATATCGCCTGGAGAACCGGACCGGTTACGACTGATTCCTACCCCTAACGTTCATTTCTTTGATGTGTTGTCAGCTTGATAGGTCATCCGAACTCGAAGAGAGTGCGATGGATAACACGTGGTCCGACCCGGATTGAATCTCAAGCAAATTCACACCTATAAATACCCCATCTGGAGACAAAGAGAAGGATCTTTTTTCAGCACTTAAAGAATTCAATCACCTCCAACATCCGAACTCCATTACTCCCGGAAAATCCAAATCATCTTTTATTTCTTGTTTTAGTCAATTGAGTGAACAAAAGTGAGTTGTGAGTGAATCTATCATTGTATTTGCAACTGAATTATTGAATATAGCAAAGAATAAGTGGACGTAGGCATTTGTTTGCCGAACCACTATAAATCTTGTGTGTTCGTTTTTATTTTTATCTCATTTTATCTTGTTTCAAATCAATTTGGGTGTTAGAACCACATTTGGGTCTAACATTTTGGTGCTTTCACTGAGAAACCTCATCTAAATTCTTTATTTTCCGGGATCTCTTTCTACTTTTTGGACCGTTGAGTTCAAAGAAGTGAATCCTTAAGTTTCTCCGCTTTCTTACATTCGTTGAAGTAATTGTCAAAGACTCATGGCCAAAGGAAAAGGCAAGGAAGTTCAGTCTGTTCAAGGAAATGGAGCTGGCGAAGATCAGCAACATGCTGTTGTAACAAGGTCTCGGGGGCAGAGTTCAGCAGCAGGAAGAATCAATGCAGGAAATCCGAACCGACAGCAAGGGGAGAGCTCCGATCCGATCCGGGTAGGAGACTCTGAAGCAGTGCATTCCCCCAATCTGAACCAACCCGAGTTGCTCGCTGCACACCGATCCGACCAGGCACCCCAGCTCCGATCCGACCCGGCTTCCTACCTCCGATCCGACCCGATGCTTGGTGAAGCTGGAACATCTACTCGAGTCCCCACGAATGCTCCAATTCCAGCTGCCAGGGTTGGAGATCAGGTCAACCCATCTGCGCCCATCACTCAAGGAGATTTTTCGCGCTTGCTTGATATGCTTGAGAGCACGAGGGAAGCTATGAGAGTTCATGAGCGCACTAATCTCATGATGCAGGAAAATATGAGGCTCATGAGTCGGGAGATCAATGAGCTCCGTCGACAGAGAACTCCATCACCGGTTCGTCACACACCCGTAGATCAATCTTCATCTTCCGAGGAAGAGAGGCCCCGTGAACGAAGGCCACTCGAACGACCTCAGAACGTGGAGCAGCTAACATTTGGATCTTTGGGATCTCGCGAGGATATCGCACGAGCATTAGGAAACGATGACCCCACTCGGGGGCAAAGACTCCAGTCCCCTCTTCCCAAGATCGACCGGGAACACAGGGAACGGAATCGAGCAGAGGCAGCTCGAAGAAGAAGGGCATCACCTGAGCATGAGCACAGAAGGAACTCGGACACTAGGGCCAGGGAACCTGAGCAGCCCCTAACTAGTGCCGATGTACAGGCAATGGTTCGCCGAATTATGTCCGAGAGCCGGAATTATACAAATGAAGACTATGGCATTGAGCGAAGTCATACTCCGTTCACTGACGATATCCTAGACTTCCAGTTTCCTCGACACTTTAACTTGCCACAGATGGACAAATATAACGGAAGGACTGATCCGGGACAGCATTTGATGCGGTATTCGTGGCTCATGAACGCCGCTGCTGCCCCTGACGAAGTGAAGTGCAAAGCATTCCCAATCTACCTAGAAGATGTGGCATTATTCTGGTTTACCCGACTTCCTCCTCGTTCAATTTCTAATTACAAAGAACTAAGCGAGCGTTTCATGAACCAGTTCCGACTACATGCCCGAAAGTCCAAGAGTGTTATTGAATTGTCGAGGATCAAACAGGCACCAGGAGAGTCTTTAAGGGCATATTTAGATCGTTTTAACCAAGCTGTAACTGAGGTCAGTGACCCGCATGAGCCCACTATTCTGATGGCATTGAAGGAAGGAGTCGATCCTGAATCTGAGTTTGGAGACTACCTTTCTGGGAAGACACCCCCCACAAGGGCGGTATTCTACGAAAAAGCCGATATTTATTTAAGACGAGAGGAGGCCAGGGAAAACCGGAAGAGAAAGTCTGAGACAGCTTCAAAGGAGAATGTGCAGAGTAATATTGCCGTGAAGCAGTCTGGGGAAAGTTCTGGCAAGGTTGAAGTAAATGTAGGAAACAAGGGTGGAAACAGCAATACTGGAAATGGGGGAAACAACAACAACCGTAATTCGAACGATAACAGGAGAAACAGAAATAGGGGAAGCGACCCTAACAAAAGGCCCCGATTCCAGAACTACGAGAACTATACACCATTGAATGACACCCTGGAAAATATTTACCTGGATACGTACAATGTGTTGCAGTACAAAAGACCGCCACCTCGTGATTTGACCGAGAAAGAAATGGCGACAGGGAAATTTTGCTTGTTTCACGGAACACATGGACATTCGACCAATGAGTGTCGGCATTTGAGGGATGTAATTGAAAAGCTGCTGCGTGAAGGAAAGTTGGATGAGTACAAGGTTGCCCCGAGGGACAGGGGGCAAGGAGAGCAGGCCCCAAAACAGATCCTACCTGCTCCTAAGCCTACCGCGCAGCAGAAAGGTAAAGGGATCGTCATTAACTCCATAGTAGGCGGACGTCACCCGGCAATCCGAAGTTTTAGGTCAATGGACCAATATGTGAATGCTGCCAAGCATCTAGATGTGAATGAAGGTGATGATTTGGAAGATGTCACCCCTATAAAACAACAAAAAACCATGTTCGATGACGTGGTATTTCGCAGCCGAGACAACACGGGGATACAATCTCCCACCAATGATCCGTTGGTTATTACTACCACCATTGGGCCGGCCTTGGTCCATAAGGTATTAGTAGACAACGGAAGTTCCGTTAATATTTTGTTCAAGAAGTCATTTGATCAGATGAAGCTTGAGCCCGAAGATCTGAAACCTTGTGAAGGATGGATTAGAGGCTTCAACGGAGCGACGACAACTCCCATGGGATATATAGAGTTGCCCGTGACCCTAGGGCAAGGAGAACGTAGAAGAGTGCGAATGCTTCAGTTCGTAGTATTGGACGTAGATTCGCCATATAACGCATTTTTCGGGAGACCTGCCCTCGCTGAATTTAGAGTTTGTATCGCCCCTTGGTGCTTGTTACTAAAGTTCCCAACCGAAGCCGGGACTGGAGTAATAAGAGGGGATCAGGTTTCTGGACGGGCCTGCTATGTGGCCGAACTGAAGGTGTTGATGAAAGGAGTTAATGCTGAGAGTAAGGATGCCTCATCTCCCTCAAAGGGGGACTCGGCATAGCAATTAGAGAGATTGAACCCAAGGGAGTTGCCCAAAGGAACGCCTGAAGACCTGGATCCTAGAAAAGACGAGGAACCAGAGGCCAGGAATGCGACTCCTAATGAAGCGACAGTGGAAATTCCTGTTCATAAAGCTGATCCGACGAAAGTTTTGAAGATTGGTTCCCAATTGGATCCACGTCGTGCTGAAGAGCTGACGGACTTCTTGAAGGCAAACTTAGATGTGTTCGCCTGGACCCATGCTGACATGTGTGGGATATCGCCTTCCATTATCAGTCACAAATTGAATGTAAATCCGAAGCATCCGCCTGTGAAGCAAAATAGACGCATGCTGGGCCCAGAGAGGTCGGCTGCTCTCAAAGAGGAAGTAGAGAAATTGAAGCAAAATGGATTTATTCGAGATTCGACTTATCCCAACTGGATATCGAATCCTGTCTTGGTAAAGAAGCCAAACGGAAAGTGGCGAACTTGTATTGACTTTTCAGATTTAAATAAGGCTTGCCCAAAAGATAGTTTCCCACTTCCCAGGATTGACCAGCTTGTAGACTCGACAGCAGGTCATGAACTTCTCTCTTTCATGGATGCATACTCTGGATACAATCAAATTCCTATGCATGTACCAGACCAAGAGCATACAAGTTTCATTACGAATTTGGGGTTATATTGTTATGTTGTAATGCCATTCGGATTAAAAAACGCTTGAGCTACTTATCAGCAGTTGGTAAATAGAATGTTTTATGATCAAATAGGAAAAACTATGGAAGTTTATGTGGATGATATGCTTGTTAAATCAAAGCAGTCTTCCAGTCATACGCAAGACTTAGCGGAAATGTTTGGTATCTTGCGAAAATACCGTATGAAATTGAATCCTTTAAAATGTTCATTTGGAGTGGCGTCGGGAAAGTTCCTTGGCTTCATTGTGAGTTCCCGAGGAATTGAGATCAACCCTAGCCAGATAGCGGCGATTAGAAATATCGAAGAACCAAGGAGAATTAAAGACGTCCAAAGTCTGGCAGGGAAGGTAGCAGCGCTGAGTAGATTCGTCTCCAAAGCCACCGATAAATGTGTTCCATTTTTTGATTTGATAAAAAGGGGAAAGAAGAACTTCCAGTGGACTCCCGATTGTGTCGAGGCCTTTCAAAATCTGTTAGAGCTGTTAGAGAAACCGCCAATCTTATCAAAGCCCGTAGATCACGAAGAACTATTTGTTTATCTAGCAGTCTCGGCTCACGCTGTTAGCACAGCCCTGGTTCGAGAAGAAGACAAAGTACAAAGGCCAGTATACTATGTGAGTAAGAAATTAGCAGCGGCAGAGCGCAACTACCCAAAGATCGAGAAGCTTGCTTACAGCCTCCTGATTGCATCCCGAAAACTTCGTCACTACTTCCAAGCCCATCCAATAACCATATACACCGATCAGCCGTTAAGACAGGTGTTGCAGAGACCCGAAGCGTCGGGAAGGTTGATTAAATGGAACATAGAACTAAGCCAGTTTGATTTGAATTTTCAACCACGAAAGTCAATCAGGGGGCAAGCTCTAGCAGACTTTATTGCGGAGTTCACCATTCCAGAGGAAGAAATAATCAATGACCGAGTGGTCAAATCCGAGGATAAGCTAGAGATGAATCCGTGGAAATTATATACAGATGGAGCTAAAAATGACCAAAGATCCGGAGCTGGAATTGTCTTAGTCACTCCCGAGGGACGGTCGTTATATTACGCCCTGCGATTAGAATTTTCGGCAACAAACAATGACTCTGAGTATGAAGCCCTGATTGCCGGGCTGAAACTCGCTAAAGACCTCGGAGTAAAAATGATGGACATATTTTGTGACTCTAAGATTGTTGTTTGTCAAGTGCGAGAGGAATTCGCGGCTCGAGGACCTCGACTTGTCGCTTACCTCAAGAAAGTGAAAGAGCTATTAAATAGCTTAGAGCGGTACAACATAACACATATTCCCAGAGTAGAAAACCAGAATGCGGATAGGCTAGCAAAATTGGCTAGTTCCGACAATCCAGAAGAGACTGAGGTAATTCCAATTGAAACGTTGGAGTCGCCAAGCTTTGAGTCAATGGAAATTGAATTCGTTCTTGAAGCGGAACCAGAGAAGGAGTCATGGATGACTCCAATCAAGAGTTTTCTTAAGAATGGGACACTCCATCGAAGAAAAGTGAGAAAAGAGCTGTAGTTCGCAAAGCTGCCAGATATGTTATGCAAGACGATACTCTCTATAGACAAGGATTTTCTATGCCCCTGTTACGATGTATCGCACACGACGACATCAAGCGTGTACTGAGAGAAGTGCACGAAGGTGAGTCTGGAGATCATACAGGAGGTCAAACTTTAGCAAAGAAAATATTGCGGTACGGATACTTCTGGCCTACGATCAACAAAGATGCAGCTGATTATTCACGACGCTGCGATAAGTGCCAGAGATTCGCCAAAATCCCCAAGGCACCGTCAACCCAGCTTAAATCGATGGTGAGTCCTTGGCCATTTGCCACATGGGGAATCGATATCATTGGAGTTTTACCGATTGCTAAAGGAGGGGCTAAGTATGCCATAGTAGCCGTGGATTATTTCACAAAGTGGGTGGAAGCTGAGCCCTTGACTAAGATCACCACAAGAAAGGTGATAAGTTTTGTGGTCAGAAATATTATATGCCGATTCGGAATCCCAAGGACGATTGTTACTGACAACGGGACCCCATTTGATAGCACTGAATTCAGAAATTTTTGCCAGAAATATAAGATAGACAAACGATATACTGCAGTTGCCTATCCACAATCTAATGGGCAAGTAGAGGCGATAAACAAGGTAATAAAATCCATCCTTAAGAAGCGATTAGAGCGTGCAAAGGCAAAATGGGTTGATGAATTGCCCCTAGCCTTGTGGGCATACCGAACAACGTTCAAAACGGCTACCGGTCATACCCCTTTCTCTCTCTCCTTTGGCTCAGAAGCAGTAATTCCAGTTGAACTGGAAGTTCCTTCCCACAGGGTGACGTATTATGACCCGATGACGAATCGGGCACTTTTACTTGAGTCTCTTGATGAAATCGAAGAGAAAAGGGACGAAGCAGACTTGCGTGCAGCAAGACATCGGCGTCAGATGGCACGCTATTATGACAAAAAAGTTCGTCTCAGAACTTTTGAACCAGGAGATTTGGTGCTAAAGAGAGTTTTTCCATCCCTTCCTCACTTCGGCTCAAAATGGGAAGGACCCTTTGTCATCCAACGGAAACTTGAAAAAGGAACCTTCAAGTTAACGACCGTAGATGGCGAAGAAGTTCCTCGAGCATGGAATGCCCAACACTTAATGCGATATTTGGATTAGAAATGCTATATTTTTTGTTATTTTTACTGTGGATTCTGTAACAAGACATGCTTTGCCTTGGGAAAATCTGATGATATGAATAAAGGACTATAAAGTGGACGTAGGCTACGACTTAGCTGAACCACTATAAAAATATTGTGTGTTATTTACTTTTATGCATTTACATTCATTAGTTGTTCTGTTGTGATTATAAAATACAGGATAACTAAGAGCCTAAAAAAGGTCGAAAACAGTCTGGACATAAAAAGAAGCACAATGATTATCTGTGCAATAAGACGTAAAAGAATGAGAAAACGACATTCTAACTCTAACTCTCCAGAGAAAGAGAGAGAGTATAAAAGCGTCTCAGACTGAGCGCTGAAAAAGAAATTCTATTCCGAACTCTAACTCTCCAGAGAAAGAGAGAGAGTATAAAAGCGTCTCAGACTGAGCGCTGAAAAAGAAATTCTATTCTTAACTCTAAATCTCCAGAGAAAGAGAGAGAGTATAAAAGCGTCTCAGACTGAGCGCTGAAAAAGAAATTCTATTCTTAACTCTAACTCTCCAGAGAAAGAGAGAGAGTATAAAAGCGTCTCCGACTGAGCGCAGAGAAAGAGGTTCAACTCCGAACTCTAACTTTCCAGAGAGAAAGAGGGTATAAAGGCGTCTCCGACCGAGCGCCGATAAAGAAATCTTTTCCCGTTGAACGACCGGGGAATAAAAAAATAACTGAACTCGAACTCTAACTCTCAAGAGAATGAGAGAGAGTATAAAAGAAATGCCAGGAAAAACAACAGGTATTGATGACACAGGAAATGCCATCCCGTTAGAGAATCGGGAGCATTCAGATTGCATAGCTGAGCATTGAATAACTTATGGAAATTGACTGGGGACACATATACATACACATATCTCCCCTCTCCCCAACTTTGTTTCATAACTATAGACATGCATTTTTACATAAGTGCAGAACTGCTAACAGATAAACATTGCAAAAAGTGAATTATTTTTTATTTACAAATGAATGAATTTGTACAGGGAAATAACTAAAAAAGAAAGTGCGGAAGCTGCTGTTGTAGCAGCACTTATTGGTTTACAAAGAGGCTAAAAGGACACAGGGGAACCCACTATTTGGGTTTGGGATGAGCCTTCGATTTTTTGGCAGCTTTTTCCGCGTCCTTTGCTTCCTTCTCGGCTTCAGTCAAGATTCGCTTTGATTTCTTTTTCCCTGAAGATGTAGTACTGGAGCCAGCAGACTTCTTCCCGGAGGGCGGGGCACTGGAATCAAGAGAAGATTTTTTAGCAAGTTCTTCGGTAATAGATCTAGTTGAGAGCTTAACAACTAACCTTGAACCTGCATCCACAACTGCGAGGGGCTTGAGGACCTCAGGGTCTAATTCTTCAGCTTTTAATTGCAAGCGCTTGTCTTGATCGGCCTTCATGGCCGCCAAGGTAACGTCATCGGCGCTTTTTGACTCCCCGGTTATTGTGACCTCCGGTTCCTCATCATGCCCCTCGTCTCCTCCGTCGTCTTTTAAAGCTGCAATCATTTCTTCATCATGGGGAGTAGTGACCTTAGTTGGCTCACTTCTTTCCCCCAGGTCTGTGGAAGCAGCCTTGTCTTCCCCTTCTTTGACCCTATCAGTGGGCTTTGTCCCAGCAGTAGTTCCTTGAGCTACATCTGTCTTCGCGGAGGATTCAACGCCTACAAAATGAGAAACATCAGTTATCAACTCAGGCGAAAGCAAAGGATTTCTCATCGAACGTTCCATCATGTAGCCAAAGGTAGTAGTAGCCTTGGCAAATTGAGGAGAAAAGATAGGGATACCTTCTGCAGACTTTTCAGCGGGGGTGACTACTACCTCTGGAGTTATTTCAGGAGTGGGAGACAGCAGAGTTGTTCGGGGAATTCCCGGGTTTTCGGGATCGTGCCCTTCTACTTCGGGAGTTACAGGAGCGGAAGAGGAGGAACCAGCTTCAGGAATGGTTTTCTGTTTAGACTTCCGCCTCTCTTCTTCCATGGCCTCAGCAATTAGACGACGCCCTTCAGCTAAGCGCTCCGGTTCGTCGTCTCTTAGGTATTTCTCCATCAGCTTATCTTCATCGAGGGAATCGACCTTAAGTTCTTCTTTTTCCCACTCGACGATTTGATTCCACACTTGAACCAGAGTGGATGGATAGTCCTCGATCCAGGAAATGTTTCGACGACGAATAATGTGCGCGAAGAATTCTATCATTAGCTCGCCGAAGCCCTGAATATCAGCCTCCGCCTCTGATAGTTGTTTGCGGGTTTCCTCCGCAGATTTAATAGCGCATTCCACATTGCCCTCAGCCAGAGCAGCCCTGTTTTCCGCCTCCAACAATTTTGAAGCCAAGTCTGCGTTTTTCTTTTCTAACTCGGCACTCCTTTTCGCTAACTCGGCGTTTTTCTGCTCAAGCTCAGCATAAGCAAGGCGTGTCTTAGCAGCCTCTGATTTGGCCTCGTCAGCTTGCTTCTTCAACTCAGAACGCTCCTGAGTGTGGGACTCAAGTAAGTCATGATTACGCTTTTGCATGTCCTCAAATTGTTGTTTGAAATTAGAAGCGTTCTTTTGAGCAACAGCTAGTTGGGCTTGAGTGTCTTCTAGGTCCTTTCCTAAGGTTTTTAAGGCCTTAGCATCCTCCTCTGCAGTCTTTTGCATTGAGTCAGCATTTGTCATTAGAGTGCGGATGATTCTAGAAAGGTTGCGGGAATACTTGAACATCTCGGTATATTGTTTTTCCACCAAATCGATTTTTGCCTTGGCCTCCTCTGCCCAATTAGAAGAAATAGGTTCAAGGGTAGGTAGAAAGGTCAGAGTCTCGAAGTAGTGCTCGGGAAATTGCTCCTTTAAATATGCCAGCCTTACTGCGGTTCCTGCATCTGGTGGAGGAGGAGCAAGGATTGTTAGTTCGGTGTCCCTTCCTGAAGAAGATTCTGTAGAACCCATGTCTGTCCTAGGTCGTTTGGTAGCAGGGACTTTTTGCTTACTTCGAGACCCAGTTTCCTTTGGAGGAGTTTTCTCTCTACTCCGCTTTTCATGGGAGGAAGTGGAATCCCTAGATTGTGGTCTATCCTCCTCCCTACGACCTTGATAGCTTTTGTATTTCTCTTGTTCCGGTCGAACTGGTGAGCGGGAGCATGAGGGTCGAGATCGATAGGGATCATAGGGTCTTCTTTCCTCCCTACCACGGTCATCCCGGCGATCATACTCGACATCCTGAGGAGGATTGGACATGCTGCGACGAAGCTTTCTTATATCATAATAGGACCGAGACATTGTACCTGCACGATAAAATAAGCGAAGTTTAGAATCAATGGATTCATGGAGAAAGAGGTGCAATGAATGCTAATGTTGTGGTGTAAAGTGCATCCTAAGTGGTGTGTGTATCCCCCCAACCAACCCGAGTCTGAAGCTAGACTGGTGCGGGCAGGCTCTTTGGCCTTAGCAGGAGTAGTTTCTTCAGAAGAAGTGAAGACTAAAGGGTCCTTCCTGAAATCTTCTGAAGTATATATAGTCTCAGGTAAGGGGAGATCCCCCAAACCCTGAAATATGTGCTCGTCGGTGCTAGGAACATCCCCTTCGGAAGCGCGAAGTGGCGACTCTTGGAAAGACTTTGACTTGTCTGGAGAAGTAGTCTCCTCGGGGGCAATATACCCTTCACGATGTTTTTCGGCCAGATTAGCCAGTTCGTCATCTTGTGTGGAAGAGGGAGAAGGTGAAGTTTGAAGAGGAGCTGCAGGAATTCCCGAGCCTTCTCCTATCTCTGGAACTGTTTCCACTGGAGGAATGTATGCATAAGGGACCGTCCCATGACCGATGCTACGGAAAACGGATAGCAGCCCGTGAAAATGAAGGTATTCATCTTTAAGGACCTCGTCGATAGTCAGGAATTTTTGATGGCCATTAAGAAGACGGTGCATCCGATCAAAGAACGCCTGGTCTGATATCTGTTTGGGATTGTCGACTGCAAACAAAAAAGGAAAACAGGTCAGAGTGATGATTCAAGTGTATAGAGTCCAGGATCAGAAAATCAGTGCTTTACTTGATTTTGTCCATCTCCTGGCGCATCCAGACTGTTGCTTTATATAGAACCACTCTAGTCTGGAATCTCCAGCTTTACTGCTAAACGGCGTAGAGATTATCTTCCTTTTTGGGACAGATTCAAAGTAACAGAAAGATGGATTTTCTCTAGTCCGATGTTTGAAATTATAGAAGAAATGAACATCATCGAACGTGAGCTCTACGCCTTGAATTTCACGATATGCTATGAATAAGGTATGCAGATAGGCATATGAATTGGGATGCAGCTGCATGGGGGCAATCCGCATTTGTCTTAAGAAATCAACGATGAAAGGCGAGAATGGAGGAATGGCGCCGACCATGCACATCAGTCGAGTGACCGTCATATATCCTTCCGGAGGGTTGTGGGGACGGTCAGAGCATGAGGGCACTAGAGTGTCCCTTTTCATTATTCCATACTTCAAGCAAATTCGAACGAGTCGGTCGTTGTCAATTGTCGATTCTACGGAATCTGGAGGTGACTCCAATATAATGGCTGAGTCAAATTCATCGGGTGCTCGATTGTCACCAATCCCTCCTTCCTCCTCAAAGCCTAGGGAAACCTCATTTTCTGAATACATTTCGTCGCTTTCCCGATGACCAACTCCGTAATCCGGACCCTCGCTGTCCCATTCTGGGTCAGATGAAGAAGATATATCCTCGAGAGTGGCTTTGTTGGAAGTTTCCGGAGCTTCTTTCCTCTCAGCTAGACGAGAAGAGTGTCTGGGCCTCATTGTCATGGAACTATTGAAGAAGCAATAGCACGAATTAGAGTAAATTATCCCGTGTCCCCCTTTTTTGTGTATGTGTGTGAACTAAAGTGTGTGCAGCAAATGTGGGAAATACAAAATAAAAGTACAGCAATGTAAGACGAAGCTTTAAAGAGAAGGTGATAGTCAGAGTTGTTCTTAATTCTCGTTTATGTTCACAAGGCACTATCCTAACTGTCCGCGAAGCATATTCGTCTAGAGTAAGTGTTAGTTGAATTAGTTGGGTAGTCTTTATGTGCCAAATTTGATACGTTCGGTTCGGTTCGGATATGCATATGATGACTGGCTCAATACAAATACAGATAACAGTCGGTTCGGGTGCTTCAGTAAGGCAAGGTTAGTTCAAGACAAGAGAAACGATGGGTTCGGAAGTAGGACTGATCTGATCGGATCGGGTGACCTGATCCGAACCGAACTAGCACCACTCAACCGATCCATTTATTTCAACCTCTTATCCCGTTCACTTCTCCGACCCGAACCGACGTTTTCTTTCCTTCCGGTCTTTCTAAAGTACGAAACCCGAACCGATCCCCTTTCCTTCTCCTTCCTTTTTGCTCCTTCGTCTTCTGCCCGAACCAGCTCCAATTTGTCATCACGCTCCTCATCCTCTTCCTCTTTCCCCCCTACTCGCAAACAAACCTGTTCCATCGCCAAAGCTACCGTTAAGGACAATTGTTTGCCCTCTCCAGCATCGCAACGCCTCGAAGCGATGGCGGATCCACCAGTGACGACGTGGAGTTCAAGCAGAGCCTCGTGGCTAAGCCATCCCAGTCAACCGCGAATTGAAATCAAGTACAGATGCAACGAAGTTATTCGAGATTAAAAAGCTACCTAGATGTTCGATTTGAGAAATCTACAACGAATGATTTCAAGATATTGGAGTTTCTGACGTTTTCAATGCTAGGTTTGGAAGCGGCGGTGGAAAAGAAGAAGAAAAGAAAGAAGACGGTGGTGAGTTTATATAAGGGGTAATGTTGACTCCTCGTATTCCTATTCTTTCTCACCCGCTCGGATCGGAGTGAAGGCCCAGAAGCACAACTCTCCCTGAAGGCCCAATGTCTAAGAACCAAATCCACGAAAACGCTTCGGATCGGAATCCGAACCGAGCAAATTTCACACGTTAATTTAGCATCCGACTCGAATTGAAGAGAAGGAGAATAAAGGAAGAGCATACCTGCAAG
The DNA here is from genome assembly GCA_030737875.1 of Allium sativum. NCBI lineage: Eukaryota > Viridiplantae > Streptophyta > Magnoliopsida > Asparagales > Amaryllidaceae > Allium > Allium sativum. Next base: position 666,750,630 of record CM060909.1, on the reverse strand, counting down.
AAGCATTACATGGCGAGAAGAATTCCCAAATTTGCTCAGAAATGAAGAAAATGTGCTCGGGTCGGACGCCGAACCGAATGGAAATCTGTGCATTACTCCTGACTGTTCTGATTCAAGAACTAGCATTTAAACAACGTCAAAGCACGCTTTGTACAACAAAAGCATCCTTTGAGGGTGCAAAATGTTAGCCTACTTTGTGAACTAGGCAACACAAAGTCAAGAAACCAACCATTGAAGAGTATTTTAAGTTATAAGACTTCGGTTCGGATTGGAAGAAAACACCACAATTCAGATTGATAGCAACATATTGGTTCGGATCGGATAGAGTTCTCTGTTCGGATCGGTTGTCTCTTACTGGATAAATTGGCAAAGCATATCCAATCGGATCGGAAGGCGGATAAATCTCAAATGGATCGGAAAGCCATCTGCTTGCCACGACGCTGGAGCGGAGCGGAGTATGTTAGAGAAGGAGAGACGTCCAAGCCACTCCGGTTCGGATCGGGTATTCCGATCCGAACCCCCAACCTGCACGCCTCCGACCCGCACCCATGATCCAGGTTAATCTCCTGTAATATCGCCTGGAGAACCGGACCGGTTACGACTGATTCCTACCCCTAACGTTCATTTCTTTGATGTGTTGTCAGCTTGATAGTTCATCCGAACCCGAAGAGAGTGCGATGGATAACACGTGGTCCGACCCGGATTGAATCTCAGGCAAATTCACACCTATAAATACCCCATCTGGAGACAAAGAGAAGGATCTTTTTTCAGCACTTAAAGAATTCAATCACCTCCAACATCCGAACTCCATTACACCCGGAAAATCCAAATCATCTTTTATTTCTTGTTTTAGTCAATTGAGTGAACAAAAGTGAGTTGTGAGTGAATCTATCATTGTATTTGCAACTGAATTATTGAATATAGCAAAGAATAAGTGGACGTAGGCATTTGTTTGCCGAACCACTATAAATCTTGTGTGTTCGTTTTTATTTTTATCTCATTTTATCTTGTTTCAAATCAATTTGGGTGTTAGAACCACATTTGGGTCTAACAAGAAGATATAAAAATATTATTTTTATATAGGTAGAGTATTAAAAATAGGATTTTTATATAATAGAGAAAATATAATTTATATAATATAGAAAAGTTTAAAATATAATTTTTATACTAGTGGCATATTAAAGATATGATTTTTATTCATGTAGAGCAATAAAAATATAATCTTTATTAGAAGAAGAGCGATATAGAAATATATTTTTTATAACGAAGTGAAAATAAAAATTCGATTTTTATATATATGTAGTGAATGTAGGCAATGAAAGTGACAAAAGGAGGGAACGGCAAGATTATCTACATATGAAGAGTCGTGACGTTTGGATTAGCTTTTGTTGAGAACTTCTCACTCTAATTTTATTTCTAGTTAAAAATATATACTAGGATGTAGACGGTGTTTAGCAGCACCCGACACCCGTCGTCCACAGACCATGGACGGCTTGTATGCTTGTTTGTTTGATTTTGATGTGAAAAATTGAATGTGTGTTGTGGAATGAAATGAAATATTTATATAGTGAAATAAAATATTTTATAGTTAAAAATATCATTTTTAACGTGTATATAAAATGAAATGAATATTTATAAATAAATCGAACAATTTGTTTATATACACATATTTGACTAACATTGATTGGGACGATAAATTTTACACATCGCCCAACTGCACAAATAATATTCAGTGTTTGTTGATGTGAAACCCCACACGGGTGTTGGGATGATATTTGACGTACACTAATCCTAATTATTTAGTTGTATGTCGATCGATTGGTCGACAGACTGTGTGAGCGTTAATTATTTATATTTGATGCTTATGCAGTTGTGTGGTGCACTTTGGATGATAGTTGATTATTTATTGTTGCTATTATATACATGTGTTGTGTGGAATCCATATAATTAACATTATATGGTAATTGATTGGGCCTCATTTCAATTGGAAAAATAAAGAATATTATAAAATAATAGTCACGTGTTGACAGTACTCATTTGTTGAGATTAGTCATGTGTTGAAAGAAATATAGATTCATGTGTTGAATAGAATAACGAAGTTATGGAAAAATATAAAGCCGTGTTGATTAGAGATGCGCTATATTGACGCGATCGATATTTATATCGATTATATTCGTTTTATAATGTATATTGAAAAGAGATTTAAAAATCAAATATTTATAGAAGTAAATTCGAATTAAATTGAATATAAAGTGAATTCGAATTGAATTGAATATAAAGTGAATTCGAATTGAATTGAACATAAAGTGAATTCGAATTGAATTGAATATAAACTGAATTTGAATTGAATTGAATATAAAACGAACTCGAATTGAAATTGAATAAAAATGAATTCGAATTGAAATTGAATAGAATCGAATTTGAATTGAAATCAATTTGAAATGAATTTATATTAGAAAAATTCAATTTTGATTTGAATCTGAAATGAAGTTGAAATCGTTTTGAAAACGAATTTGAAACGATTTATAAAATTCGTTTTTAAAAGGAAATCGACGAAGTATATATTATATATATTATATATATATAATATAATGGCCTGAATAGAACGCGCCGCGCTGCGGCAGTTCGCGAATTTCGACCATTGACTTCGAATTGACGTTGTGGGAGATCCGACTGTTGGATTCTCCTGAAACCGGAACCGTTGGGATTGTATCGAAAAGAGCTTTCCAATGAATATTAGAAATTTGAAATCTAACGGTTGGATTTGGAGATATGTCCAAATCAATTTCAGAAAAGGTCGTTGTAAGTGCAGTTCGATGGCCGTAGATGGAAATCGACTGTACGGGCCTTGATAAAATTATTAAAAATATCTATAATTTGTGTAAAATCAAAATAAATGATTTGAAAAGAACTGGGATGAAAAACTCCATATTTGAAAAGATAAAAATAGATTTTTATCGAAATGAACTATTTTTGAACTAGAATTAAAATCAATTTATTTTGGAAATAAATAAATTGAATTTGAAATGGGTTTTAAATAACCAGAATTTCTAATATATTTTATTGGAATTGAAATAGAATGTGATTTGGATTTGTCGTGAACTGTGTTTTAAATGACATTAGTTCTTTAACCCAGTAAATGGAGTTTTAATGAATCTTTAATTAGATTGAAATATGAATTGATAATTTAAATTATCAAAATTTAGTAATGATCGAAAGGGTAGTATCACCAGTTTTACTCCTAGCGATAATTAAATCTTCAATTAGATTTGAACGTGAAATGGTAATTAAATTTACCGATAACACTGTGGTGTTAGTTATGGGGTAGTAACTGTTTTGCTCCATGGGATGAATAGGTTGGGATTGGGAAATAAAATAAATAATTACTTCGGTGTGGTTTGCTAATCCCGACTAGTTTGGAAAACCATAATATGGTTTGAAATGATATCCAAAGGAAGATTAAAGAATAAATTTAAAAGAATTTATCTTTGATAAAATTAGTGGGAACTTTTCCCTAGGAGTGTGAATATCTGAATAAAAGAATATTCCGAATTGGAATGAGGTGTATATTGTGTTTTATAGCACTTGTTGATTAAGATACGCGAGTTATTCAGAAAGTCCGGGTATAACCCATTCTGAATAACTGATTCTACGATGAGTCGAAGAGATTGAAGACGGTGCAAGACCGAGGATTTTCACATCGAATGGATGGGTGCTACTGATGCTCACGATGGGAGTAGCTACCTTGAAGGGGGCTAAAGTGGTAGCCGTCCAGATGTACTTGGAGGTCGATGGATATGCGAGGAAAGTGCCTCCGGTTTCGTTCAGACCTAGAACGGACTTGTAAATGGATGGTGTATCTGACATTGTATTCCTTTATATTGTATTCGTTGATCTTTGCTAAATATATATCTGTTTGGCGGCGGAGAATTTATTCTCTTGCTTAACGCCCTTCTCTGAGACATACGAGCTCAGAGGTTATATATTGGCGGAAATCAGTGGTACGATATGGATTGATAATGTGGCATGCTGAGATGCAGTGATCCAGACTTTTGTTGAAAACCAAAGTTTGGTGGATGATGATCAAAGCGCAGCTTTGACATAGCACGGCTTTGTGTATAGCGTTGATTCGCGAGCCTCACACCCCGGTATGGTGGTAAACTGATGGTTTGATCAGTATGCTTTTTAGTGGATGGGCACCTTAGTGGTGTCGTGGATTCGGTCGACCGAGATTGAGCTTAGTGCTCAGAGGGATAGGGTAAGCGGTGTTTTCTCTCGCCGAGATGTAAGCCGCAGTGATACTCAATTTCCCAAAAGTGCGGATGTGCATTACGGTGTTTTCTCTCGCTGAGACGTAAGCCGTTGTAGATGGCACTACGCGATCGATCTTTCGAATCAGGAGCCACCATGATGAAAATCCAATTTCCATATACGATATTCTGCGGTTTTGATTGTAGAGCCTAGTGTTGGCGACATGATATATGGTACCCATGCCGTCTATGATTGATACATTTATATTTGAAATTGTTTTCTTCAATTATAGTAATAATATAAGATGAAATTTTAGGTATCAAGCATATTTGGCTATTATAAGGGAAAACCCTATCCTTTGGCTTGCGTTGCATTGTGTGATGGGACCTGGGTCTTATAATAGCTTCATTGTTCTTTATTTAGCATGGCGCTGTTTGTTTTCTGCACTGGTACTCTTGGGAGGAAACCCGTTCCGTGTTATACGGCGTGGTCCCTTGATTTACCTAACTTTAAAAACAAAGATTAATAACTGTTTTAGTTCTCATACCAGTCCCATGACTAACCTGGAGTTTATTGTTTTAACCTAAACTCTGGGTGCCCCTATTTTATACACGGGCCGCTAGTAGTTTTGGTTTTGTAGTTTATATTCATAGGATCCTGATTTACAGCTGGAACGATGCTCGGAAAGCTCTGCATCCGTGTATTACTTTCAGTTGTGTTTTGTATTGTTTTTCCGCTGCTATGTTATTTATTGTAATCTCTGATATTTATCGAATGTAATTTATTCATTTATACTCTGTATATTCTTGTATTCTGATGGAATTGTTGTAATATACAATGAAATGTCCTTCTGTTTGCGTTCTATTTTATCGTGTTCTCAAGGTAATCCGGACTTTCCTTCACGGGGAAGTTACGGGCAATCACACCCAAGCCCCGGCCACGAGACCCCCCTTCCGCGCCGAGCCACCACCACCACCCCCTATCTACGCTTTCTCTCTCCCCCGAACCGCGAGACCCCCTCCGCGCTGAGCCACCACCGCCTTATCCTTATCGAGCGACTGTGCAAACAAGCACCTCCGGCGAGCCTCCCTTGATCGGAAAGCGAGTTCTTTTTAAATTTTTTATATTTTATTTTTATTTCTCTATTACGTAAGATTTGATTTTAAAAATTATATAAAATAGCATTGTAGATGATAAAGTTACGATCTTGGCTTAGATAAAAATGCGGTTTTTGCTTGTATAAAAATGTGATTTTTATGGTGTAAGCATCATGTTAAAGATTAGATTGTGCTATGAGGAGATGGGATTTTTATTTTTATATACTAGCATTATAAAAATACGATTTTTATTATTTAATGGAAATATAAAAATATAATTTTTATATAGAAAGAAGTGTAGTAAAAATATGATTTTTACATATGAAGTAACGATATAAAAATGTGATTTTTCTTTATATGAAGTGAAATAAAAATATGAACTTTATTTTATATGAGACGAAATAAAAATAGGATTTTTATTATGAAGAGTAGCGTTAAAGATTTGATTTTTAACATTAGAAAGATTTGATTTTTAACATTAGAAATATTTGATTTCTATATTTGAAAAGATTCAATTTTTATTTATGTAGAGCAATAAAAATATGATTTTTAAATTTTAGGGATAATGAAAATGTTATTTTTATTGTATGAACATCGAAATAAAAAATATTATCTTTATAATGTAAACATCGTGTTAAAGATGCGATTTTTACACGTATGGTTTTGAAATAAAAATATATTATTTAGCGAAGTAAAATATAATTTTCAGCGAAGTAAAATATAATTTTTAGCGAAGTAAAAGTATAATTTTTAGAATTGAAATAAAAATGTGATATTTATTTATGAACAACGGGAAAAGGTCGCATTGGAATTTTGGGGCAAATCCGAACCGTTCAGAAATAGAAACGGCGGAGTGGAACCCAAAGGTAAAAACTGCTCACTTTAATTTTATTTCTAATTAAAATATATACTAGGATGCAGACGGTGCTTAGCAGCACCCGACACCCGTCGTCCACAGACCAAGGATGACTTGTTTGTTTGATTGCGTTGTGGAAATTGATTGTGTGATGTGGAATGGAGTAAAATATTTTATAGTTAAAAATATAATTTTTAACATGTATATAAATCGGACGATTTGTTTATGTACACACATTTGACTGATATTGATTGGGACGATAAATTTTACACATCGCCCAACTGCACAAATAAAATTCATTATTTGTTGATTATAACCCCACACGGGTATTGGGATGATATATGACATACACTAGTCCCAATAATTAGTTGTATGTCAATCGATTGGTTGACAAGCTGTGTAAGTGTTGAATATTTATATTTAATGCTTATACAGTGTAGAATGCACTCTGGATGATGGTTGACTGTGTTTGGTTGTTGTTGTGTACATGTGTGTTTGAAATCCATATAAATCAAATTATATGGTAAGTGACAGTGTCTGATTCCAGTTCAGAAAGAATGAATATTTTAAATTAACGATTATTTTAAAATAATGAATATTTTAAAATAATATTTAGTAAAAGATCAAAATCTGATTTTGATGTCCGATTTGGGATGGACACGAAAATATTTAAATGTATAAAGCCATGTCGATTAGATTAATGCCATTTAGAAGTAAACGATATTTATATCGGTTTTATTCATTTTTATAATGAATATCGAAAAAGAATTGATTTCAAAATCTATTGTTTTGAAAATACTATCGTTTATATATCGATGATATGGAATATTCAATTTTGATTAGAAATTGAATACGAAGCTGAAATTATTTTGAAAACGAATTTAAAATGATTTATGAAATACGTTTTAAAAATGAAATCGACGAAATATAAATAATATATATATTACATATATAATGGCCTAAATAGAACGCGCTGTGGTAGTTCGTGAATTTCGACCATTGACTTCGAACAGACATTACGAGAGATCCGACCGTCGGATTCTTCTAAAACCAGAACCGTTGAGTTCGTATCGAAAAGATCTTTCTAACGCATGTAGGAGATTTGAAATCTAATGGTTGGATTTGGAGTTATGTCCAAATCAAATTTGGAAAAGGTCGCTGTAAGTGCAGTTCGATGACCGTTCATGGAAATCGACTGTACGGGCCTTGATAAAATTATTGAAAATATCAATAATTTGTGTAAAATCGTAATAATTAATTTGGAAAGAATTGGGCTGAAAAATTCCATATTTGAAAGGATAAAAATATATTTTTATTGAAATGAACTAGTAATGAACTAGAATTAAAAATCCAATATTTTTAAATAAATAAATTGGGTTTGAAATGTAAAAATAACCAGAATTTCCAATATATGAATTGGAATGGATTGGAATCGAAATTATCCTCGGAATATTTCGATATTGGATTTCGTGATTATACGGATATTGTGGAGGAATTTGGAAGATATACATCGTTATTCCAATATGATATTTGTTGGTTTTAGAATTTGATATTGAATATAAGCCGATATATTTTCTATTCAGAGCCTTGTATTTAATATCAAATGGGATTTTGGGTTTGTTGTGAATGGTATCTTTAATAATACTGTTCTTAAACCCAATGGAGTTAAGAAAATTAGAAAGTGACTGGAGATTAGTTAAGTTGAATGGTTTCCTGAGTGTTGATCTGATGTTGGTTTTGGCCTTCGGGGTTAATACTTAGGGATTTTTCTCTTACTAATTTAAGGAGAGACTGATGGAATGTAAATTGGGTTTATTGTGAACTGTGTTTTTTTAATGACATTCGTTCTTTAACCCGATTTACAATGAAATGTGATTTGGAATTTATATATCTTTTTATTAAGATTTAACAGGAATTTTCCAAAGTAACGTTTTCCAATTTAATATATTAAATTGGAATTGAATGGAATTCGATTGATAATAATCGAAATGAAATTTTGTGGAGGAACACTGTCAATACATATGGAATTTAAAAGGCTTTGCCGTTATTCCATTTATATTATTAGTCGGATATGGAAATTGATATCGATTATATATTGATTTGTTTTTCCGTGAAGATTCCATAATTAATGGAATGTGATTTGGGTTTGTCGTGAATGGCGTCTTCATTAACACTGTTCTTGAACCTAGTTGAGAAAAGATTAAATATTTTTATTTAGATTTGATGAAGTATACCAATTAATTAATATTTAATTGGAATTGAATTAAAATTGGTCTTTGGGTTTATCGTGAATGGTGTTTTAAATAACACTTGTTCTTTAACCCGATTAACAATGGAATGATATTTTGGGTTGTCGTGAATGGTATCTTTAATAACACCGTTCTTAGACCCAACGAAATTAAGAAAATCAGAAAGTAACTGGAAATTAGTTATGTTGGATGGTTTCTTGGGTATTGATCTGATGTTGGTTTCGGCCTTCAGGGTTAATACTTAGGGAATTGTTCACTTGCTAATTTACAGTTAAAGGCTGAAGGAATGGAATGTGATTTTGGGTTTATAGTGAACCCTGCTTTAAATGACATTGGTTCTTTAACCCAGTTAAAGGCAGGATATGATTTCCCAAGTTAAACAATCATTAATATTGATTTTTGGGAAGATTAAAACCAAATGGAGTTTTAATGAATCTTTAATTAGATTAAAAGGTGAATTTGATAACTAAAATTACCAAATTCAAGAAATGATCGAGAATGGAGTATCACCAGTTTTGCTCCAAGCGATAGTTAAATCTTTAATTAGATTTGAACGTGAAATGGTAACTAAATTTACCGATAACATCGTGGTGTTAGATACGAAGTATTAACCGTTTTGCTTCATGGGATGAACAGGTTGGAATTGGGAATTTAAAACAAATGATTACTTTGGTATGGTGTGCTAATCCCAACTAGTTTCGATAAACCATAATTTGGTATGGATTGATTTCCAAAGAAAGATTAAAGAATAAATTTAAAGAATTTATCTTTGATAAAATTAATGGGAACCTTTCACAAAGTATAAGAACATTTGAATAAAGGAATATTCTGAATTGGAACGAGGCGTATTTCGTGTTTTTATAGCACTTGTTTATTATATACGTGAGTTATTCAGAAAGACCGGGTTTATCCCATTCTAAATAACTGATTCGACGATATGTCGAGGATGAAGACGGTGGTCGAAGACCGGAGGTCTTCACATCATTTGGATGATTACTGATGTCTTGATTGGGCTGTACACCCAAGACAAGGTAATAAGTGGTGATCGTTCAAACGTACTTAGAGATCGACCGGATATGCGAGGACCTCTCTCTTGTACTGGACATACGAGACGAGGAATAAGGTGCCTACGGTTTCATTTAGACCCTGAACAAACTTGTAAATGGAAGTGTGTATGACATTGGATTTCATTCTGTGTGATCGATATACATCGGTTGTATAGCGTGAATTGCCTGTGTGGCATGCTGAGAAGCAAATGATCAAGGCTTCTGTTGAAAAGCAGAGTCTCGTGGTTGATGATCAAAGCACGGCTTTAATATAGCATAGCTTTGTGTAGCGTTAATTCGCGAGCCTCACACCTCGATGTGAACCAGAAACGGGAGAGGACCTCAGGGGGGGCATGCGTTTCCTTCTAGCTAGGAGTGGTGTCAGCGTTTTGCAAGCGCTGGCGTTTTACTTATGTGAATGATGGATAGCGAGTTTCCTCGATTATATTGGTCGTTCCTGGACCGATGGATGGTCTTTATACAGACCAGATTTACGCCCCATAGGGCAGGAAAACGTAGTGTTCAGGCATTTTAATCCACATCGAGTGGACTGACCCTGGCGATCCAAAGGCTTGACAGAGTATTTGCCTGAGACATGGGCTAGATTGTCTCGAAGCGGTAAGGACGATCCCTTGCCTTGGTTCACAGAAGGAAATCCCACTTCCAATAAGAAATTTTGCGGTTTTGATTGTAGAGCCTAGTATGGTGACATAGTGGGATAGGGCACTAATCGACGCTAGTCTATGAATCAGAAAAGCGCGACATTTAAATTAAATTCTGCAAGCATACAGGTGTGTAGCATACAGGTCGAACACAGGGAGGTGAATTAAATCAAATTATTTATCTAATCTCTTGGTCGAGTTAGACAAAACTTGGGAGGTTGATTTTGAAAATAAAACAAAACAAAATTAAAACTATAATTTGATTCAGAACAGATCTAGCTGAACCGACGATCAAATCACAATTTCAATGGAAAAGCAATGAAACTATGAATCAGATTCAAATCTAATCAAATCCAATTTAAACTATGAACGCGATTAAAATACAGAAAATAAAAGTGCAGAATATAAATAACAACAGGAAATAAAATTAGGATTACCGCTGAATCTAATCAGACGGTCAATCACTAATGAAAAGAAATGCAAAATACGAATAGTGTTCTACCGAATCTAATCGTGTAGACAACACTAAATGCTAAGAAATAGAAAATTGCATAAAATAAAAAGAAAATTGAGTTTTATTAATGAAGAAGAGAATAGAATGAGATATAGGATAGGATTACAATGGGTATACATGTGCTTTTATAGATGAATTGGAAATCCTAATCCTCTAATGGTCCTTCTCATCAAAGATTGTGGTATGATATTCAACTTATCCCTCTTTGCCATGAGTCAATCAGAAGATTTTAAAAGATCTTTTCTATCAATCTCTCTCTAAAGTGACCAGTGTGAAGACAACAAGTCTCCAATGACAGCTTCTTATGCAATCTTCATGCATGTGGCACAAAATCTTCACTTTTAAAGCTATATAAGGCTTGAACAACTCATCTGTAAAAACAACAAGAAAATACCCAACGTAATATTTATTTATATACAAAAAGATAAAATATAGGTCCATAAAATAACATATTTCTATGCCAATCAAATACCCCCACACTTATCTTTTGCTCGTCCTCGAGTAAAGCAAGAAATGAAAAAAAAAACTAAACTAGATAGGTCACACTTTCGTGGGAAACACGATTGCATTGAGCGTATGCAACAAGCCGTTAAACCTCTAGGTGTCCCTAGTAGGACGAGTGGTGTCTCGTGAGGATTTTCAGCGGATACTACCCACAAAATCCAAATGCAGTATGCTATGATTCTAATGAAACTACATGAATGCAATGGACATATGCAAAAATAAAAACAAAAAAATGAAAACAAGACTGGTTTTAGGCAAGTGGTACAACAAATTAAGTTAATAATTTCTAATCAGTTGATTTTATTTTAGATACCTCGACTTGTCACAAATTTTTCAATATAAATCAAGTTTTCAAATGTTAAATTCCAGTTTGGCCAGTTAGTTCGGTCGATAACATAGTGCAGCCATGAAATAAATTCTTAGTTTGCTTGGCACAGTTTGTAAAGTGGTATTCTAATTTTCTCATGTATGGCTAGTCAAATCAATAAGGTCAAGAAGTGTTTGGGTATCATCGCTTATTCTTTATTCTATAAAATTTTAAGATTTATGATTAAGTACATACACCTAACTAAAAAGACCAAGGTTTACCACCCATGCACTGCCTCGCGGACTAACGGAGAGTAGGTAAAGAGCTTGGCGGATTGTGCAGGCCGACTTTGACTTTGTCAACAACGTGTCGGTAATCCTTAGGTGTCCAATCTCATAAAATGAGACCAAGATATTCCAACGCTGACTTTGTCAACAACGTGTCGGATAGAGCTTGGCGGGTTTCCACACCAACGCTCGATATACAAGCAATGTTGGATACCCTTGGAATACTATTATTATTATTATCGAAAATATAAGCACAAAAGAGAGTTACGCGAATTCAACTTAACACAACTTATTTTTAAAGATTTGACAAGCCATTATAAGTATTTTAAGTCCTCCACTTATTTAAACAAAGTCTACAATATAGAATAGATTTCATGGCCATCACCTAAGAATCTCCCTATGTACCGGTTACACTATTATCCCTCAAAATTAAACTTTTCATTATATTTCTTATTCGATCTAAGTTGAGAGAAAAAAACACTATCAACTGGCTAAAAATTGTAAACTTATTTTGTTGTGTTTATTGAAAACGAGTCGTGTTTAAAAAAAAATTGGGGCATGTTAGTGCAGTCTAAAATGCATACTGGTCCTATTTAAATGGCTGAAATTGAAAAAGAAAGAAAAATAAAGAAAAATCAAAAGAATGCAATGCAGACTCCCCCCACACTAGAACTAAACAGTGTCCACACTGTGAACGTTTCCTAAATTTGAAAGATCGTACCCAAAGATGAATGAGATGCAAAATTATTTGCAGAATGAAATGCAATCTAACTATATGTAAGAATGGATCATATGTACAATGATAAATGTGTTTGCGGTGCACGCGATGCAAAGAATTCCACCAACGTTGTCCCCCACACTTGGTTCTTGCCCTATGAGTCCCGTTCCCACTGTGTCTAGACATGTTTTCTAGCAAGCCAAAGTTTTTGAAAATCATCTCATCTTTAAACCTAGATTTGTAGTCCAGGAGATGAATATCCAGGGTCGTCCTAACCTGAAGTTTTTCAACCAAGCCAGCATTCCACAAGTATTCATGTATTCAACAAATTTATCAGTGTAATTTTTCAAAAATTTGTGATCGTATATAAATTCAATGAAATCTGAAATCTGAGTGTTGTTCAAGAATATGTGATCACATTTCTCATCATTAACTGACAATGTATTTTCGACACTGATAATTTCAAGTTCGTTTGAAATTTTCTCAAAGTTAAAATTTTCGAACTCATGATGTGAATCTATTTCTTCCTCATTTGGCAACTCTTCCTCGTACATTCCAAAAAATTCATGTTCATCCAAATCCATTTCCAATTTTAAGTTTTCGAAAAATTCAACATTTTCATTTTGTTCAATTTCAAAATTTTCAGATTTCTCGTAGTTTGAAAGAGAAAATCCAAGCTTAAATCTTTTTTCTAAAAAGAGTTGAAGTCCAAATCGTTTGTTGAATTTTGAAAAACTTCATCAAGATGATTATTCTCAATTTCCAAAATTGTTATTTGAAAATTTTCAATGTCAGTAGAAATTGGATTATTTTCTGATTCATCGCTTGTTTGAATTTGATTCTGTTGCTCTCGTTGTTCTTTCAAAGATGTCAATAAACGAAGAAGTTCATCGGCCTTTTTATTTAGTCTTTCTTCCCTCTCTCTAAGAATGTTAAGACGATCGTTGATTTGAGAGCTCTCGTTTTGGATTTCTTGATTCTCAAAATTATCTGAGTTTTCAGAAAATTGACATTGATATTGGAAATCATTTTGATTTTGAAAACTAGGTTCGTAACCAAAATTGTTGAAATTGGTGGGAAAACTCCAATTTTGGTCATTCTCAAGATGTGGACATGGGTTGTAGTTTTGAAAATTTTGATCGATTTGAAAATCATTTTCAAAATTATTTTCGAATTGGTTTCCAACCCCATATTGATGTTGATCAAAGGTACGTTGCGATTCAAAACCGTTTTGATGTCGATGTAGCCCATAATCGAAGTTATTGAAATTTAAATTGAAATCGACGTTTCGATTATATCTATGATTTTGAAAATGTTGGTCAGTTGGAAAATTTTGAAAATTGTTGACATTAGACTCATGAAATTTTGGAAAATCTTGCCTCATGAGTTGTAATTCATACTCTTCAAGAGGACGTCTACTCCGATTATTATCCCACATATCTCTCAATGATTTTTTTGAATCAGGCATTTGAAATGAATCACGGCAAGACATAAATTATTCTCAATTCAAAATAAGATAAAATAATGAGTTGTGCTATATTAATTAACTGACTCAATTGGAAGGGGGAAGAGGGTCTTATGGCCGTTCACGTATAGTATAAAACTAAGGGATACGACCAATGTTTTACGGGTAGTATGCAACCTCTTTTGCTAATAGTTCAATAAATTGAACTACTATATATCCGCGATCCAATTATATGAGACAATCAACTTCACAAAGCACCACTTTTCAATTATATTATTTTGAAATATCAAATCAAGCTTTACAATTGAAAAACGACGAGAGTGATGATTTTAATTATCGAAATTCGCTTCTCACCAAATAGATTCAGAAATTTCAACAACATAGAACAGTCACAGAATAATAACAGAAAATTAAAATATTGTACAAGCAAGACGCTTCCCCTGTAGAAGATTTTTACAAACAATTTCTATATTTTTCAAGCAGCTGCAGAACCTGTAAAGTTTAGAAAATTTTACGGAGCGTGGTATGGCAGTCTGTCCAGAAAAGTTGAGTAGTGTTCACGCTTCAAATTTCACTATTTGCTATTGCTTGACCTTTGTGTTCCTTGTTCGCTTTGATTGAAGTTCGTTCCTCGCTTGGGCCTTTAATTTTTTTTCTCAAAATGAAAAGAAAACACAAACGGACTCGGAAGAATAAAAAAATAAGAGAACGAAACAGATTGGAATCTGCTTTTTTTTCAAAAGAAAAAAATAACTGAAATGACAGACGACTAACTAAGACCTAGAAGAAGAAAAAGCTAGACAAAATAAATAATTAAAACTAAACTCAGCTACGAACTAAGAGAATTAACAAATAAAACCAAGATCATGCAAATAAGCCAACACACGATCAAATTCAAGCCACATACTCAACACTCAACACCAGAATAAGCCACACATTTAATAAAAAGGACATTGCTAGATCAACCAAAAATAAAGCAGTGAATTTCACAGGTTTTAGAAATGAACGGCTGTAATTCATGCGGCAGTAATTCATGGATAAGAATCGTACGGCCCCTGCAGCTTCCACTCTTTTTCACCACCAAAAATGTGGTCGCTGTAGCATTTTTGTTATATAAAATGGCCAAGATTCAGATAACACTTTCGCACAGACCCACTCACCATGAACTCAAATATAAAACCAGGCACTACTTTACTTTCAGAGAACAACGACCACAAACCCAATAAAAGTCGCCCCTTTTCTTTCAGAAAGAAAAATTTTGAATTTTTGGAAACAAATAACTCAGATTCTCTATGATTTTTTTTTTCTTTTTTTGTTGGCTTGATCTCGGAATTCGATTTGGGTTTTCTAGTTCTAATCGGGTCTGCTGATGCTTTAATTTCGGTGGGAAGGGGGTTTACGGTCAAGAAGGGGTTTGGAAATTTGGCATTTTGATTTCGTTTCTGGATTTTCAATGATTGAAAGGGTTTGATTTGGCGTCAGGTACTCGAATCGGGTGTAGTACGGTGATTGGAGTTTTCTGGAGTTCAAATTGTGGCTGTTCGAAGGGGGTGGTTTCGAATTGAGTTGTGCTAGCAGAAGGGGGTTATGGCTGTGAGTGTTTGGGGGATTGTTGGACGGTCGATCAGGAGTTGTGTGATGTTGAGGGCTAAGAAGTAGATGATCAGACTGGAGTTTATGGATGGTTGTGATGAGAAGTTGTATCAGTGTTTTACGTGATGTCTTTTGGATTTCTTTGGCACTGAGTTGTGCCTGCGGTGGATGGATATTGTTTGAATTGGGCGAAGTAGATTGTGAATCTGGTGGTACTGGTGAGATGGGCATGGGTTGTTGAAGCTAGTTGCTGTGGATAGAGTTGTTGATTTGGCAATTTTTGTAGTGGAACAGCGTGAAGATGAGGGTTGATTGGCTAATGCAGATGGTGTATGTGGGGGAGTTGCGGCAAGAAGGGAAAAGTGAGGAGTTGCTGTGTGGTGAATGAATTTGGCACGGTGGTTATGAGAGGATAGATCTGAGGTTTGCGATGTTGACCTGACAGATGGTAGGGGATGGTGGTCAGAAGCGTATGAACTTTGTTTGGTTCGGATTGAGTGAGTTGTTCATGGGGAGATGGGGTTGTTGGTTATTGTAGGAGTGAAGGAGTTGCCGGTTATAGGTTGGAGTGACATGATGAGAGAAGTTGTTGAGAGCAAATTGGTGGAAGCAGTGATCTGAAATTTGGGTTGCAACGTGGAGATGATGTTCTAAAAGATGGTGGGTGGAGAGTTTTGAAACAGGCAGGACTTCGGCAAAGGAAATAAAAGGAAAATTGCAAATTTTTGTTTTTGTGTTTTTTTTGTTTTTTGTTGTAAAAGAAGGAAGAGAGTAAAGAAATTGGAAAGGATGTGGAACGATGCAAACAAATTGGTGGAAATTTGACAATTTTTTTTTTTTTAGGAAAAGAAATCCTAGAAGAAGAAATAGCTGTGTACAGAACAAAAGGAAAGGAAACAAAGGAATTTTTGGCAATTTTTTTTTTTAAAAAAAGAATTTGCAAAGGAAGAAAATCTATGTACCGAAAACATGAAAGAAATCAAATGAAATTTGGCAACTTTTTTTTTCTCTTGGGTGTAAGATTACAGTATCATTGAATAATACCAAATTATACCAATCAAGAATTTTCTTTCTATATATACAAGACAACAAAAGAAAAAAAACTAAAACGAATCAGAAATTAAATAAATAATAAAATTTAATTATTGCCTCCCTGGCAACGGCGCCAAAAACTTGATCGACGCTAGTCTATGAATCAGAAAAGCGCAACATTTAAATTAAATTCTGCAAGCATACAGGTGTGTAGCATACAGGTCGAACACAGGGAGGTGAATTAAATCAAATTATTTGTCTAATCTCTTGGGCGAGTTAGACAAAATTTGGGAGGTTGATTTTGAAAATAAAACAAAACAAAATTAAAACTGTAATTTGATTCAGAACAGATCTAGCTGAACCGACGATCAAATCACAATTTCAATGGAAAAGCAATGAAACTATGAATCAGATTCAAATCTAATCAATCCAATTTAAACTATGAACGCGATTAAAATACAGAAAATAAAAGTGCAGAATATAAATAACAACAGGAAATAAAATTAGGATTACCGCTGAATCTAATCAGACGGTCAATCACTAATGAAAAGAAATGCGAAATACAAATAGTGTTCTACCGAATCTAATCGTGTAGACAACACTAAATGCTAAGAAATATAAAATTGCATAAAATAAAAAGAAAAATGAGTTTTATTAATGAAGAAGAGAGTAGAATGAGATATAGGATAGGATTACAATGGGTATACATGTGCTTTTATGGATGAATTGGAAATCCTAATCCTCTAATGGTCCTTCTCATCAAAGATTGTAGTATGATATTCAACTTATCCCTCTTTGCCATGTGTCAATCAGAAGATTTTAAAAGATCTTTTCTATCAATCTCCCTCTAAAGTGACCAGTGTGAACACAACAAGTCTCCAATGACAGCTTCTTATGCAATCTTCATGCATGTGGCACAAAATCTTCACTTTTAAAGCTATATAAGGCTTGAACAACTCATCTGTAAAAACAACAAGAAAATACCCAACGTAATATTTATTTATATACAAAAAGATAAAATATAGGTCCATAAAATAACATATTTCTATGCCAATCAGGCACTCATGTCGTCTATGATTTATACATTTATATTTGAAGTTGATTTCTTCACTTATAGTAATAATAAAAGATGAAATTTCATGTACCAAGCACTTTTGGCTATTATAAGGTAAAAACTCTATCCTTCGGCTTGCGTTGCATTGTGTGATGGGACCTGAGTCTTATAATAGCTTCATTGTTCTTTATTTAGCATTGCGATGTTAGTTTTATGCAGTGGTATTCTTGGGGGTAAACCCGTTCTGTGTTATATGGCGTGGTCCTTTGATTTATGTAACACCCCACCTCCATTAAGGACACTCACAAAGGGAATGCCTTAACTTTGGTGGAGCGTTTTAGTAAACAGAACAAAAAATTTCAAGACAGATAAATAATACTTGAGAAATTATAACTTTATTACAGCGGAAAATAGAAATCAGTTTGGTTACATCTTTACCAAAAACTCAAGTACATAAATATCAGTCTTGTTCAGAAAATCATCAGAGTACAAAACTTTAAAATCATAATCCCAACAGAAGCTGCCATAAGGAGTCATGCCATACTTTAAGCACTCTAAGTACTTCAAGTAGAAGAAATCCGGATCAAGCTAAAGTGTTCCCTCCTTGGAAAACCTGGGGGGGAACGGAAGAAAAAGGGGCGAAAACAAGCAAGGTCAGACATAAAGTCTGGCAAGTCCAGTGACTTTCAGCATATGAACAGATAATAATAATTATGACATGAAAATAAGCTGGATAAGAGATAACAGTAACAGGAGCAGCAGATGTACTTAGGTTAAACAGAAGAAACAGAATGACATTACTTTTCATTTCTCTGCACTAATACTAGTATAACAGGATTAGGTGTCACCCTAATGTCTAAACTGAAACAGAAACGGGAACACAATAATTTCCACAGAACAGAATGCTAGTAACGGGCCTTTACCACCCTAACAGAAACAGACAGAAATAGAATGCTAATAATGGGCCTTTACCAACCGAACAGAAGGTACAGAAACAGAAACAGATTAATCCCTATGGAAACAGAATGTAGAATTAGGTGTACAGTAGTAAATGGGCTTTTACCACCCGAACAGACGGTACAACGCAGAAACAGACAGGTGTTGCCACCCAACAGAAACAGATGGTACGAACAGAAACAGACAGAACTAAGTGTACCCTAAAACCCTACCCCAAGAGATCGGCTCCCTAATACATAAATACCCTGTGTCGGCTCCATAATAGGGTGTATCACTCCCTAAAGTGACAACCAATTGGTACAGACCTATTTACAGATGTCACGGCGTCTTACATCCTCAAAGGCAGATCTAGATCCATGCATGCACATGACCCGGTTGGAACGCACCGTCAACACCCCTTGCCATTATTAGAATGAACCGCTTATAATTAGTTCAGTAAGCGTGCCCGGACCCTACCTACTGTTGGGTCAAAGTTTGATACCAGAAAGGGTTATTGACTAATATGGGTCCCAAACAACAGATGACACAAGTAATTTCCCTCCTAACTTTGTGTCCCTAGACTAACATATTTCAGATTAACTTGTTTATAAGTTCAGACATATAGAGTTCAGATCAACTAGTTCATAGATCAGAAAAGTTCTCAGACTAACGGATCAGATATACGGATTTAACATATTTGCCTAACTTTGTAATTGGGCCTACTGATTCACGAAACGGGTTTGTTAAATTCATTAGTCCAATTGGTTTAACCCTATCCACCCAATATGTTTTAGGCATCATATTTATCTCAGATTTGTATCAATTAAAAATTAACGCGCAGACCTCTCACATTAGACTGACAGTTTGCGGCCACTGGTTAGGCCGGTTGGTTCCGGGCAAGTTTCTGCCGCAAACTGAGTCTAACCTCGGGTTTCAAGCACGTTATGACTAACTTATCACATTAGAACCTATTGTTTGTGGCCACTGGATGTGCCGGGCGGTTCCGGGAAGGATTATGCCGCAAACTCATTCTAACCTCGAGTTAGCCATGTTTCATATTTAGCCAATGCATTCATTCACAGACTATGCTAATATCAGACTAATCATGCTAATTTTAACCAATTAACTTCTGTACAAGTTACAGCAGATTATTCGAGATTCTATTAACAAGTTTTGCTCAATTTTAAATCGAGCCTACAGATATTCATACTCAAATTTCAATACTCAGTTTTCAACCGATTTAGCAGATGAACATATCTAACAGATTAGGCAATATAACAGATCTAGCAGACTAGGCAATATAACAGAACTAGCAGACTAGGCAATATAACAGAACTAGCAGACTAGGCAATATAACAAAACTAGCAGATTGGGCAATATAACAGAACTAGCAGATTAAGCAATATAACAGAACTAGCAGATTAGGCAATATAACAGAACTAGCAGATTAGGCAATATAACAGAACTAGCAGATTAGGGAATATAACAGATTTAATCATTCCTTAAAGTTTCATAGACATATCTTTCCAAATTATAAATTTGGCCTAAGTTTGCATGCCTAAATAGTTGTCATGATTCACAATATGATCATATACCCCACGTTTGCATTGAATTTACATGGCATGGATTAGGGTCATAATTTACCATATAACACATGCCCCAAATTTAGTTAAACTTTCCTAGTACAAAAGATTCACTTATAAATTATACCCAACAATCTAGAACTTTAAATTATAACAGATCTTAATTCAAGATATGCGTTATGTCCAATGTCTCAAGTCACATGTTAACATACAATGGTCCCTCTTCTTCCAATTCACAGAATATGCATAAATCTAAATCTAGTTTACAACATATGTCCTTTCAGTCACAGATTAGCCATGTCCAATTATGCCATCATTCATTATTTATCCCAAAGTTTAGTGTTTGTGCATTAATCTCTTATGAGATTTGGCGCAGGCTCGTGGTAGCCTGGGTATAGAACAGAAAGAAGAAAGAGATACAGAATAAAATAGATCATAACAGAACATACACAACCTCAAATTCAAATTTACAATCATGTTACAATTATAATTAAAGTTTATATCGGAAAATAACTGTACTTGCCTTTTGTGGTTTTAAGAAAGGATAATAAACTGTTATTGTAGCTCTAATCTTGGATTTGAGATTTGATTTAGTTTTTAATTCTATTCAGGTTTGAAGAAGATGCATCAGTTCAAGTTTTGATTCCAGCAGGGTAGCGACGCCATTTTTGTTTTTAATTAGAACAGAGGCAGAATATAGACAGAATGAAATTGTGTAGAGAAAATGAGGCTAGGGGGCTGTTTATATAGGATTAGGCGGATGAATCTAGACAGAAAACAAGTCCAAATACATCAGAATGCGTCAGGTTCAAAAAGAGGGTTCGGGAGGCAGGTCGACCCCCAGGTCGACACTATGGTCGACCTGGTCCCCACAGGTCGACACTATGGTCGACCTGGACCCTGTAAGGTCGACACTATGGTCGACCCCCCGGTCGACCTGGTCCATGGGAGGGAATTTTCCCGCCCATCCTGTTCTGGGATTTTGAATTCGAATTTGAATTCGAATTTTCGAGTTGTTTTCGATTCTGAAATTCTCTGAAACTTCGGAGGGCCATATCTCCCTCATACGGACTCCGTTTCTCGAAAAATCGGACTCGTTTCCAAGCAGAATTTCGAGATGAACGCAACCCATTTCCCTTTATTCTTATTTTATAATTTAATTATTCTCTGATTTGTTACTTATATGATTACAGAAAATACGGGGTGTTACATTCTCCCCTCCTTAAAGGATTTCGTCCCCGAAATCTTCAAGTTGAGAAGAATGTGTCCTACCATCCAGTCATCCATCTACTCAACCATCATCCACAAGCATCCATTGTCCTTAGAAAACTTCTAATGTTGTATGAACATATGCAAAAGTGTGTGTATATGTTCCTTATCTAATGCAAAAATCAGGCGGTCCACTGATTCAGTTGACCTCCTTAATGCGAATTATGTTAGTGCCATGAGTCCAACATGTATGCAATTTTCCTATTTGATACATATCATTCTTATATGAGTGACAACCATTCATTCATATGCAATATCCATGTGATGAGTCAATCATTTTGCATCCACAGAAATTGAAAATGCTCACACATCCATATGCAGTATGAGAGTGTTTTCGAGCCGATCTAGTGCCTAGTGTGTGTATATGCATCCACGAGCAACCACTAGCAACCACTTGCATCCACTTGCAACCATCAAACATAACATGTCTCAAACACATGTTTACATCCATTAGTTTCTACCTAAAGTTCGAAGATTCGATCGATAGGATACATTCGAGTGATGGGAGCGAGTGCAGATAAACTAAAACTTGGTTTCCATTACACCTTGGTTGAGAGACAAATTCCCCTAAGTATCAACCGCGAAGACCGAAATAAACATCAGATTGACACCCAGAGGATTACCCTCCTTAGACAATGTCAAAAGTGGAAATCTTAACCTTATCAGAAATATTCAGATATTTACAGATTACCGGTACAGATCAGATTACTAAATGATTCAAAGGAAACTAAGCATGATAAAAACCCAGAATGTATGCGTCATAGTCAATTTAACGCTCAACGCAGATACCCAACTTACCATGCTTAGATGAGTCATAACCCTTATGGGTCTGAGTCTACAGTGGAATCAGAAACAATACTAGTATTCAAGTGCAGAGTATCGATTACAGAATCGAAATGCCAGAATCAGAAAAGAGTTTTAACCCAAAAATCAGATAAAGAAATTAAACCTCCCACAGAAAGTTTTCCTATTTCTATCCTATCGACTAGCCTCGAGAGTGTTCGCCTGCCTTCCAGAAGTTGGTCCTGCCCTCTGCCCTTGCCCTCGTTTCTTCGGACAGTCCCTAGTGAAGTGTCCCATCTCACCACAGTTGAAGCAAGTGCCCTTTCTTTTTCTGCAATCCTTGTTCAGATGAGTCGAGCTTCCACAAGTAAAGCACTTTTTCTCCTTCTTATCTTCAGACTATTCACCCTTCTTTTGTGTTTCCTTTTTGGGCCATGCTTTCTTGTTCTGTGGTTCTTCCTTCTTTGCCTCTTTCTTGTCGTTGTCTTCCTCGTGCAGTAGTGCCATACCCACCAATCTCTCGTAAGTCGCTCCCATGGGTCATGGCTAGGCTGTGCAGTGGCTCGTTCAATCCTTTAACAAAGCGGAGAGCCTTTTTATGCAGGGTGTTGACTAAATCTAGTCCGAACCTAGCCAGTTGGTTGAACTGGTTGACGTATTCCTTGACTGTCATACTTCCTTGCTTAAGAGATAAGAACTTTTCCAGTTGTAGACTTCGTTCAGCTTGCGAGAGGAATTTCGTCTCAAACCTTGTTCTGAAATCCATCCATGTTTCAACCGGCCTCTCGGCATTAGTGACTTCCCACCAATAGGAAGCTTCTTCCTTGAGCAATCATACCGCCAATTGTACCTTCTGCCTATTGTCCACCTCGAAAATAATGAACAGATCCTTAGTTTCTTTTAGCCAATTCCTCGCTTCTTCGAATGATTCAGTTCCCTTGAAATCCTTTCCACCCATGGCCCTAAAATCTTTACAGATCTTTGAAAAAGCAATTGCACGAGGAGGGGGCGGAGGAGGAGGAATCGCTGCAGCAGGAGGAGGAATATCTGCTGGGCCTGCATCGTTGGCCCTAGCCTCCAAGTACCTCCTGAACCATCCAGGTATTGGCACGCCCTCTGGAAAGTTAAGATTCCCAGACATGCTGGAATGAAAGAAAAAGATTTTAAACGGAGAACTGAAAAGATAGATATATGGCTTTTTGGGGATTATGTTTTCCAAAATAAACTTTATTTATGAAAATACTTCCTTTTAAAACCTTTTTGAAAATAGTTTTCAAAAACTTTTTTATCAAATCTGGTAAGCTTCAGCTCTGATACCAAGTGTAACACCCCACCTCCATTAAGGACACTCACAAAGGGAATGCCTTAACTTTGGTGGAGCGTTTTAGTAAAAAGAACAGAAAATTTCAAGACAGATAAACAATACTTGAGAAATTATAACTTTATTACAGTGGAAAACAGAAATCAGTTTGGTTACATCTTTACCAAAAAATCAAGTACATAAATATCAGTCTTGTTCAGAAAATCATCAGAATACAAAACTTTAAAATCATAATCCCCACAGAAGCTGCCATAAGTAGTCAAGCCATACTTTAAGCACTCTAAGTACTTCAAGCAGAAGAAATCCGGATCAAGCTAAAGTGTTCCCTCCTTGGAAAACCTGGGGGAAACGGAAGAAAAAGGGGCGAAAACAAGCAAGGTCAGACATAAAGTCTGGCAAGTCCAGTGACTTTCAGCATATGAACAGATAATAATAATTATGACATGAAAATAAGCTGGATAAGAGATAACAGTAACAGGAGCAGCAGATGTACTTAGGTTAAACAGAAGAAACAGAATAATATTACTTTTCATTTCTCTGCACTAATACTAGTATAACAGGATTAGGTGTCACCCTAATGTCTAAAATGAAACAGAAACGGGAACAGAATAATTTCCACAGAACCGAATGCTAGTAATGGGCCTTTACCACCCGAACAGAAACAGACAGAAACAGAATGCTAATAATGGGCCTTTACCACCCGAACAGAAGGTACAGAAACAGAAACAGATTAATCCCTACGGAAACAGAATGTAGAATTAGGTGTACACTAGTAAATGGGCCTTTACCACCCGAACAGACGGTACCACGCAGAAACAGACACGTGTTGCCACCCAACAGAAACAGACGGTACCAACAGAAACAGACAGAACTAAGTGTACCCTAAAACCCTACACCGAGCGATCAGCTCCCTTATACATAAATACCCTGTGTCGACTCCACAATAGGGTGTATCACTCCCTAAAGTGAAAACCATTTGGCACTGACCTATTTACAGATGTCACGGCGTCTTACATCCTCAGAGGCAGACCGGGATCCATGCACACACATGACCCGGTTGGAACGCACCATCAACACCCCTCGCCATTATCAGAATGAACCGCTTATAATTAGTTCAGTAAGCGTGCTCGGACCCTGCCTACTGTTGGGTCAAAGTTTGATACCAGAAAGGGTTACTGACTAATATGGGTCCCAAACAGCAGATGACACAAGTAATTTCCCTCCTAACCTTGTGTCCCCAGACTAACAGATTTCAGATTAACTTGTTTATAAGTTAAGACATACAGAGTTCAGATCAACTAGTTCATAGATCAGACAAGTTCTCAGACTAACGGATCAGATATACGGATTTAACAGATTTGCCTAACTTTGTAATTGGGCCTACAGATTCACGAAACGGGTTTGTTAAATTCATTAGTCCAATTGGTTTAACCATATCCATCGAACATGTTTTAGACATCATATTTATCTCATATTTGTATCAATTAAAAATTAACGCGCAGACCTCTCACTTTAGACTGACAGTTTGCGGCCACTGGTTAGGCCGGTTGGTTCCGGGCAGGTTTCTGCCGCAAACTGAGTCTAACCTCGGGTTTCAAGCACGTTATGACTAACTTCTCACATTAGAACCTATTGTTTGCGGCCACTAGATGTGCCAGGCGGTTCCGGGCAGGATTACACTGCAAACTCATTCTAACCACGAGTTAGCCATGTTTCAAATTTAGCCAATGCATTCATTCACAAACTATGCTAATATCCGACTAATCATGCTAATTTTAACCAATTAACTTCTGTGCAAGTTACCGCAAATTATTCGAGTTTCTATTAACAAGTTTTGCTCAATTTTAAATCGAGCCTACAGATATTCATACTCAAATTTCAATACTCAGTTTTCAACCGATTTAGCAGATGAACAGATCTAACAGATTAGGCAATATAACAGATCTAGCAGACTAGGCAATATAACAGAACTAGCAGACTAGGCAATATAACAGAACTAGCAGACTAGGCAATATAATAGAACTAGCAGATTAGGCAATATAACAGAACTAGCAGATTAGGCAATATAACAGAACTAGCAGATTAGGCAATATAACAGAACTAGCAGATTAGGCAATATAATAGATTTAATCATTCCTTAAAGTTTCATAGACATATCTTGCCTAATTATAAATTTGGCCTAAGTTTGCATGCTTAAATAGTTGTCATGATTCACAATATGATCATATACCCCACGTTTGCATTGAATTTACATGGCACAGATTAGTGTCATAATTTACCATATAACACATGTCCCAAATTTAGTTAAACTTGCCTAGTACAAAAGATTCACTTATAAATTATACCCAACAATCTAAAACTTTAAATTATAACAGATCTTAATTCAAGATATGCGTTATGTCCAATGTCTCAAGTCACATGTTAACGTACAATGGTTCCTCTTCTTCCAATTCACAGAATATGCATAGATCTAAATCTAGTTTACAACATATGTCCTTTCAGTCAAAGATTAGCCATGTCCAATTATGCCATCATTCATTATTTATCCCAAAGTTTAGCATTTGTGCGTTAATCTCTTATGAGATTTGGCGCAGGCTCGTGGTAGCCTGGCTATAGAACTGAAAGAAGAAAGAGATACATAATAAAATAGATCAGAACAGAACATACACAACCTCAAATTCAGATTTACAATCATGTCACAATTATAATTAAAGTTTATATCGAAAAATAACTGTACTTTCCTTTCGTGGTTTTAAGAAAGGATAATAAACTGTTGTTGTAGCTCTAATCTTGGATTTGAGATTTGATTTAGCTTTTAATTCTATTCAGGTTGGAAGAAGATGCATCAGTTCAAGTTTTGATTCCAGCAGGGTAGCGACGCCATTTTTGTTTTTAATTAGAACAGAGGCAGAATATAGACAGAATGAAATTGAGTAGAGAAAATGAGGCTAGGGGGTTGTTTATATAGGATTATGCGGACGAATCTTGACAGAAAACGAGTCCAAATACATCAAAATGCATCAGGTTCAGAAAGAGGGTTAGGGAGGCAGGTCGACCCCCAGGTCGACACTATGGTCGACCTGGTCCCCCCGGGTCGACACTATGGTCGACCTGGCACCTGGGAGGTCGACACTATGGTCGACCCCCAGGTCGACCTGGTCCATGGGCGGGAATTTTCCCGCCCAGCCTGTTCTGGGATTTTGAATTCGAATTTGAATTCGAATTTTCGAGCTGTTTTCGATTCTGAAATTCTCTGAAACTTCGGAGGGCCATATCTCCTTCATACGGACTCCGTTTCTTGAAAACTCGGACTCGTTTCCAAGCAGAATTTCGAGACGAATGCAATGGCGCAACCTTTTCCCTTGATTCTTATTTTATAATTTAATTATTCTCTGATTTTTTACTTATACGATTATAGAAAATACGGGGTGTTACAATTTACCTTACTTTAAAACCAAGATAATAACTGTTTTAGTTCTCACACCAGTCATATGACTGACCTGGAGTTTATTGTTTTAACCTAAACTCTGGGTGCCTCTATTTTCCACACGGGCAGCTAGTAGTTTTGGTTTTGCAGATTTATATTCCTAGTTTACAACTGGAATGATATTCCGAAAGCTCTGTATCCGTGTATCTCTTTCAGTTGTGTTTTGTATTATTTTCCATTGTGTTGTAAATTGTAACTCTCTGTTATTTATTCTGATGTATAATATTTATTTATACTCTGTATGTTCTTGTATTCTGATGAAATTATTGTAATAAGCAATGAAATGTTCTTCTGTTTGTGTTCTGATTTGTCTTGTTCTCAAAGTCAATCCGGGCTTTCCTTCACGGGGAAGTTCCGGTCGCCACAACAACATTTTTGAATTCATAACCTCATTACAAAACATAACTAAATCCAGCATATATATATATATATATATATATATATATCAATAAAAGTACACATACACACTAATCAAAAGATAATCTTTTTATAGCTTTGACGTCATTGGTTGTTTGAAAAGCATTTCCACTAATTCCATATCCAGTTAGAAATACTAAAGAATGAAACATGAAAATTAGAGGCCAGTATACTTCAAACGATCAAAGTAATGCATCAATGTTCGTAGATAATGCACCAATTCAGAGAGTGATGTGGTTAATTAGTTTGTAAATTTAATGTTTAGTACTTCAGGCTATTAGTGATTGTACTCAAATGGTACAAAGTACACATCAAGTATACAATGTATGGATAAAAGATTGGATTCATCCTCTGAATTGTTAATATAGAAAGATCCAGAAATGCCAAATATAGCTACAAAGAATTTAAAATCAAAATATTTAATAGTCAGACAATTTATATGTTTATCATTTTTGTAATAACATCAACATTGCACTTCTCACAAAATTGAAACATCGCAACATACTAAGATCCATCCTATTTTTAAGATCCGAATACAAAACAATACAAATTGAAACAAATGAAACAAAAATGTGAACAGAAATTATAACCTTTTAATAAGGTCCAAGTTCAATTCTTCTTCTCTATGCAGCACATCCACACAAGAATTCTTGTAAAACATAATCTTTCATCATTAGCTTTCAGTGCAACAAATGCAAGCACAGTCCTGGCACCTGAGACAAATCAAATCCAATCATCGACGACCCTATTACCCATCAGAATATTTTTAAACATCCTTCCAAACTAGTCATCTCCCAACATTCCAAAGAAGGAGGACCTTCCTTTGAATTCACTAATGGTGATTTCCATGATTTAAAAAGACTACATCAGTCGATTTTACTCTTTTGTCTCCAATTCCATATCATATCTAAACACTCACAGTCAACTGTGGTTTGGGCCACTACTCAGCGGAATGACTTTAAATAATAGTTATAAATATTTTGGATTAGAAATCCCAAGCATTAGTTATCGATTGTTCCAATTTTTCTAGGATAAAACATTTACATTCAGTTCAGTGTAATTAATGTACTTAGTAGAAATTAAAGATATATATACCATTTTAGTATAGACAAGATTAAGGATAGGTCACGTCTAAATAATAAATAAATAACACAATAAAAATGTCATAAATAAAAGAAAAAAAATAACATTACATATTTATAATTCAAAAATGATAAGATAAATAGATAATAAATTTGCTTACCATAACAGATGCAATCTTTGAGAGAAGACCAGAGAGCATATAACAACACGAACTAGCACTAAAATATGACTCAAACTATTACTAATGCTAAGATCTGTGCATACATTAAACCATAATCTTCCAAAACGAAATTAAAATGTTACCTCATTGAATTGATAGTTGAAGAGCTCAAGATGAATGAAAATTTCTCCAACATAAGTCATAACTAGTTCCTTTTCTCTCTACATCTTTCCAAGCTTCGAATGCGAGTACAAGTGCCATATGTTCACTATAATATTTTGTAAGAAATCTTTCTTTTGTTGTTCCAGCCAGTAGAAAAGAAAACGTTAATCATTATATTGATGAACGAAATTTCTAGCTTGGATCAGTACTTCAAGTATAGAAAGAGATGTAGTTAGAGCACTCCTTATGATGGAAAGAATAATATATTAATTTATTTGCCAACTACCGGTAGAATATTCGAATATAGTATATAGTTTAATAGTTTTAACATAGAATTTCAATAATATCGTACAATCTAACTGAGTAATAATAATTTTACAGTACAATACAATGTAACTTGACACACAAGGTAGTGTATTATTCATTTTTGTTTTTATGCCTTTGGCTATAACAACCATGTCAATCCTATAATGTAGGAATTTTCGCTGGGAAATAAATGATGATGTAAAATAGACTTCCAAAGTTCAGAGTTCAAAATTTTGATTGTTTAAAATGCTATACTTACCTATAAAGTTAGCATGTCCTATTATTTCCTATAAGTTGGTAACTTAATAAATTGGCTTGTGGACATTAGGCTGAGTTTTTTTCCTTCAGATTAACTCTATGCAAAAGTTTGAATAAACTATAGATGATTATGTAAAGCACATACATTTTGAGTTTTCCTAACTTTAAAATTTCCAAAAAATGTCCAGCGTATTTCAACCCTCCTATGAACTAGTAAAGTTATTGCCATTGCAGAGATTCCGACCTTTATATCAAAAGCTAATAGCTGACATGAAGATGATGAAAATAGAAACTCAACGTAAGTGCAATAAAGAACTTAAGAAACAAGAAATTTTTTGGTTAAAACATGATGAAGTCATATTAGTGCATTCTCAAAGTGCTCTATATTTCAAAATGTGGGTTAAAATGATAAAAGAAAACATGTATTTTAACAATTAAGGGAAAACAAATACTTCTAGCTTCACTCAATACTTGTCTTCAAATGCAAATTTCCCCTCATCTGAACTACAAACAATAGTAAAAACCTACAATCACAAAAGAAAAATTAGAATAAGTAACGTGAGATATTAATATAAATCGCGTTCAAACATTTTCACTACAAATCACCGTCCAACCACCATCTTTTTTATCTTATCTGACCATATTGAATTCAATGAACGTGCCATCATTATATTGATTCACTTGCAGTGAACAATTTATTCCACATGCTCCCTGATTACCTGTAATAAGCAGTGCTACATTTTTTTACCAAACACTAGAATTAATTTTCCACAACTACAATGTGCTACATTAGGGTAGAAATTACTTACCGAGCGGTGAACAACGAACGCGAGCAGTGGCAGTGAGCAATGAGTAGTGGCGGCACGCAGTGAGAAGTGCCGATGGGCCGTAAGAATTCGAGATGAGTGGCAATGCATATTGATTTTGGGGATTAAGTTCTTTTCAAAGAGAAAGTAGCTTGAAAATACTCATTGCTGATAGTGCATTTTTTTCCCTAATAATGACTTGCAAAGATACTGCAATTTCTCATGAAATCATATGAAAAAATGTGAAGCCAATCGATACATTGTATTGGGGTTGATACCAGCTTCCCTATCATCTAACACAACTACATCAATACAACACTCAACAAACGAAAGCATAGATATATAAAGAAAAATAACAAAACTGCACTGCATCACGTTGATGGTTCCTTCTGCAAATCCTTTAACACATCCAAAATCCTTTTAGAAGCCATAAATTAAAATTCCTAAATTCAAATCAAACAAACAATATTTCTCATCAAAAACATGTGTGTATATATTGACATTACAAAAGAAAAAATAGTTATGTCCAACACATTTTTTAAGCAACACACTATACCTCTATTGTAACGACCTGGCTTTTTGACCGCCTCAAGTCGGTAATTACACCAACTCAAACCGTTCAAAAACGACAGATTGTTATTGCTTATGAAGTTGAAATATAAATCATCACAGAATCATATACACAGAATACATAATATCTCACAGCGAAAGTAAAAATTTATAAAATATTACAAAACTTTAACTTTACAGAATATCAGCGTATAGAATAAATATGGATACAGCGGAAGAAGGAATATAGAACCATACTAATATTTAGCAATAAGCCAAGATGAGCATAACTGCATGACATAGAAGATGGTTGACTGGATCTCCAACAAAACTCAAGCTCTGATAGATAGATCGTCAATCTGCAATACTCGGTCTGACGCAAGCATTTTGCAAGAAATAAAACAAACAAAATACTCGAGTCAGGACTAACAGTCTCATATAAGTGAATTAATTCAAATGAAGTGTCCACTGAAATGTACAATAACTTAAAGGATGTTTGGGATTTCCATCCTCTAAGGATCCGCGAAACTAATATCTATATAATAGTACGCTATTATTGTAATGTCTATTCAGTAAAGTAAATGTAATGAAAATAGCGTAAGCAGGATTACATTTTTACCCTTACACCGTTTATAATACCGTATTCTATACAGTACCGTAAACCCAACCTAACACGGATGGCATCAGAGGGCACTCCATAGGTACGATACAAATCAAAATCGTATGGGGCTCGCTAGGGTAAATGACAAGGCACTCGAGGCAATACCAGGGTAGGATTCTACCAATTGCACTCCCGGACCGGTGGTAACGCATAACAGCCACTACCGCCCACCTCGGAACACACTCCCATAATCAAAAAGGGCGCCAAATCATCAACATAGTCATAGAAATGTTATCGAAAAGTGCGTCCGATCAAAGGTGCTACCTCAATTAGTCACGGTATAGCTCCTGTTTTAGTCATTTCAATTATGACCCGAAGGTCAAGGCCATTTCGTTCTCGTTCGCCTTCTTCAATCCAATACTCGCCTCCAAGTCACCATGCTTCGTTCTGGATACGTCAACACGTACACAGTTGTTAAAGTGATATCGACACTGACAGAGAGTATGCCACTTACCGACTCCGGTCTCTTTAACAACCAAACGTTTACATTTTTCACACCGTGGCCATTAGCTTTGAAATTATACTTCGAGTTCCGCAAATCAATTTATTTCAAATATTGCCCCAAAATCAATTCCTTAATAGTTGGTTCGATTTAGGTTGCAAATCTACTATTCAAAATTCCTTTGTCAACCATTGGTTTCAAAGTTTCAACTTCCTCGAAATACCGCTATTGCTCGGATTTCTTTATTTCACCCTTTGGATTACTAGACTGGATTGGACATAGCTTTTATTTGGATTATAAAATAATTTTTGAAAAATTAAATTTTGAAAAAATAGTATAGGTATATTAAATTTGAAAATAATGTATATGCATATATATATGTAGTAGGAAACTATTATAAAGTGTATATAGTTAAAGTAATCAAATTTATTTTATAAAAGAATACTTACAAAATCAAGTAATGCGAAAAAAAAATCGCCTTTATAAAATTTATAGTACTATTAAAAATATTAATCCAATCCAACCTAAATCCAAGTTTCACAATATTTTTTCTCATCAAAATTTCACCTTTAGATCAAATTCCCTTTTGTTTAGTTCAAATTCAATGCTTCACGATTAACGATTTTCCAATCATTGTTTGCCTTGGATTTACATATCCAATTCATTTTTATTTTTATAATAAACCCCAAACACCTTAACATTAGTTGTAAATCAAAATATGATCCATTAAATTCTAACTTGTTAACTAAACCCGTATTCACCATGATTTAGATAATCATATTCTTTCATACTTGTACTCAAACACTTTCATTCCGACAAAATTCGTCTTACATTCACGTGGTGAAAATTCATTTGACCAATCATATATTAGCATAAGCTTTGAAACATTTATCAAGTCTTTGCAAATATTTACATTAAATTATTCAATTCAAAATTTATCATATCATAAACATAAAGTTATGAAAAATTCATCTAAATAGATAAAAGTTTAAGTGTTAACTTGAAACCATCTTTACAACTTATTTCATACAAATTGGATCCCTTTTCAAGAAAAATTTGCACAAAATTTCTCTTAACTTTCTTTATGATATATATAGAAAATTTCCTTAAAACTTCAACTTGCCAAAAATCGATAAATTATTTAAAATAATTTTATTGACCACGGTGTCTGTATAAAATTTTCTATCCTATGGTCAAGTGATACAGATATTTATCATTTCAATCCGTTCTTTAAAATATTCAAATCCCGGGTATGTATCATTTCAACCCGCATCCCAACTCGATTCGAATACACAAGGGGTTCGGGTATGTATCATTTCAACCCGTAATGTTTTTTAATCTAAAGGGGAACTTGCATGATGATAAAATAACATAGCATATCAATATACATCCATATTGTGTCATATGAAATAACGGTGTGTGTCGCACGTGCACAATCACAAGCAAACAAATCTACGGCATCCTAACATTCCATTCAATTTCTCAATTGTTTAATTCACTTAATAATTAGTTAGTCGCGAGTGAGAAAACTCACCTTTCGTGGCAACCCAGACGATGCGAAAAGTGAATGGAAAGGACGACGGTACGATGATGCTTACGGTAACGAATAGAAGAAATCATAATCCTAAAATAATACAAATGGTACGTTTATTACACAATGGTTTTCTTCCTAAATAAAACATGAATGTAATTTTTGTCAAAAATTTACAAATTTATGTCACTACAAGGACTTGAACAATTGACCTCTTAATTCTTAAACCAATAACATACCACTCATCTACACTAACTTTTGGTGATATTTGAAACGTGCGGAGAATATGAATAGAAACGTCCATGCTTCTATATATACGTTTTTTTTTTAATTTACAATTCACTAAACAATGCATGCATGCTATCTAAAAATAGACAAATGCATGTTGTTCTCCTCACGTGCAGCCAGCGCATGAACTTATACAAACTATCTTGCTATCTTTTCCTTTTCTTTCTTGCATGTTGGTACAGCAAACATGTATCCAACTCGGTAACAGGCGCAAGGAAATACTAAACCAAAATATTCCTACAGGTTGCAAAAGTTCAGTACCGTAAATCCAACACAATATCTAAGTATGTACATATTTTTATTGTCACAGGAAGAAAGGAAAGGAGCGAAATGTAAACTCACGGCCACAATCCTAGCATCCTAAAGAACTTTTTTTATATAATTCTATTTAAAGTATATATGTATCAACAGATTTAAGAAGCAACAAAAATAAGGGAAAAAATGGACCTTTCTTCAAAGCCAAGCTTCAGCTGGTCTCGGTTCCGATGTGAAAGTCGCATGGGATCTTCGTCGGTCAGGCCAGCTAATCGCTGATGAAATTCACCTTCTCTTTATTTATTTTTTCCGATTTCCATTTTATTCTCTGAGTTGTGGCATTTGATTTTTGTAGAGAAAGTAAGCGTTTCCAATTCTTTTGCTAAGAAGATGAGGGTTTATAGGAAGAGGAAACGTGGAAGGAACTTAGAAGGAAAGAGACACCTGTTGCTTTAAGGCCCAAATAAAAAAATACGAGTGTCCTTAAAAATTATGTGCATCAAACAAGTGTATATACTTAATCACATGTATATGTTCACTTAATTTTAACAAATTTGAACTCAGATAGTTTTTCTTTCTTTTCATATGATAAAAGAAATCCATTTACATGTATCAAGTTGTGGAATACAAGGAAATATGTTCTATATTTACAAACAATTGTTCATTCATTTCCACACGTTTTGACTTGAGTTTTAAAGAATCGGAACAACGAACGGTCGAATTTTCGAAAACGAAAAATGGCGTTCTACTCAGAATACCATCTGATATTTCTAGGTAGAATTCACCTGAATCCCAACAACATTTCATTTCTCAACTATTTATTAAATGTCTAATTAAATTCCATGCGAATCGGCAAACTTGATTATTTCTCAATGAAATAAATTCTTTTGCTATGTTCAGCTAGACGCATCTCAAACACAAAATTTTATAATTAAATTGAAACACCCCACCTCCGTTAGGGTCACTCTCAAAGGGAATGCCCTAATTTTGGTGGAGGTTTATAAGTATAAGTCACAGATATACAAGACAGATATAAGAACACATATTTGTAAACAGCGGAAAAACAACAACTTTTATTTCATAAAAGCAAATACGTGCTACAACAACATCACCATAATTGTCTTACATCTTTTCCAAAAACATAACATAACACTTTCATAATCTGTCTTGATTACATTATTTAAAGAAGCATAAATAAAACATAGATAAACTGCGAAAGCCCCATAGTGGTTGTCCAAAGCCATAGTTCAAAACGGAAAAATCCAAGCAATACATTTCTCCTCTTCAAGCTGGATGTTAAGGCTGGTCAAGCTGCTGTGTTCCCTCCCTGTGGACCTGGGGGGGGGGGGAACGGAAGAAAAGAAGACTAAAGAAAAGTAGAGTCAGACATAAAGCCTGAGTAAGTCTAGTACTATTCTGTCTACGAATAAAGAACTGGGTATGATAAGTATAAACAAGAAGTGGGAAAGCACTATAAACTTGGTTAAGTTGTCTAGGGTCGAATATACTATCGTACCCCATGTTAATCTCTGAACCCATATAAACTAGTTTCCAACTGGCACCCCATAATCAGGGTGATGTGATCCATTTTATGATGATCGGCTCCTACTCGCATAGTTACATGTGTCTTATGGCCCCCGATGTTGTAGTTACCTATGCTGGTCCCATCATGAGGTGTATCAAGTCCCATGGAGGCGGCCCGACACAATCCTAGAATGCACAGGTATGCTACTGGTGTCCAGTGCCTTATTTTTCTGCGCCGGAGTGTGTGCACGCCCGCACCCCGTTAGAACCTACACTGCTACACCACCGCCGTCGATTTGACCTCTTACAATCAGCCCAGTAATCGTGCCCCACCCTGCCTAGTTTCAGGGTATCCTAACACACCTTCTAGGGTTACTGCTGAAAAGGGTCCCCCGTTACTAGGTTTTCTATCTCTAGCCAACATGCTAAGTTGGTTAAGTGTTTTCTAACCTAACCCCCACCAGTCCGTTTAGTTTAGCATGTTCCATTTTGATTAAGTCTTTAGTTCACTTAATCCTAGCAATCCTGACTCAGCCTTAATTGTCTTATTAAAGCCTTGACCTCTCACATTAGACAGGTATTGTTGTGGCTGCCTGTTGCCGGTTGGTTCCGGGCAGTCTTACGCCACAACTCAGTCTAACCTCGGGTCCTTATTGGGCTCCATGTTTAACCTCCCATATTGGATTGGTATTGTTGTGACTACTGGACAGCCGGGCTGTTCCGGGCAGGTTTACATCACAACTCAATCCAACCTCGGGTTAAACACATCGTATGTTCTACATTTACATACTTTGTCTTTCTTCTTTATTTTCTTATATGTAAATATTTACGGCCCATTATTAAGTTAATGGTGTAAAGGTTACACCGATCATGGGCCCAACCCATACTTGAATTTGGGCCCTTCTACTTTATATTTTCATTTATTAATAAATTTAACCCAATGTTATTTTCCCCCGTTTAACACGTTCGTTTATCATAATATATGTTGGGCTTAGGCTTTTAAGCCCAACTTAGCCATGAGGAAAAGGGGAGGCTTAAAGCGTGATTACATACACAAAGAGGGGAATGTGAACGCATGAACTTGCAACATAACGTTGGAACTACAAAATAGAAACTGGTGTACTTGCATAGTAGTAATGTATACTTTGGTCATAAAGCATAAGGGACATGAATCAAAGCATGTAAACTTGTAGTTGAGATAAGAATATCATTATTGACACATAGGCTTAACTACAACATAAACCTATATTTTTATTCAGGCATAATGTCAAACATAAGCAAATCATGTTCATAAGATTACTACATGTTTACAAAGGTGTTTACTTTTGTTACTAACACAAAAGTATAGTTCAACTTAATCATGATTTTAAATCTATTCACATGGCATAAATATTTCTAACATGAAATCATGATTTTTACTTTAGTCATGCAAACTTGCAAAAAGGGATTTTTGAATCTAACCTAGCTATGTACCACATATGTCGTCATACAATTCTTGTTAACAATATAGACCTAACATGGATTTCAATTATGCAAAATATCAATCATAGCCTAGTCATATTCATAAGTTTGCAAATAGGTTTTCTAGTACAAAAGCATGGCTTAATATATAGATCATGATGCCAAATTTTCAACATAATTTCATATGGACTATGATAACCTTCACAAAAATAATGTTTGTATAAAAATACACATTATGATGGCATAGTAGCAAAACCCCAAACTTGCATGAATTTCAATTAATCAACTACATACATGTAGCTTCAACATGGATTTCATAATTTGCGAATATTCCAAACGTATACTTGCATAAAACTACCGCATGTAGTTTTTCATAATTGAATAACATAATTCGAGAATATCCAAACGTATACAATATTCCAAATCGATAAGAATCATAGTAACGCACAAATATGAATTACTTTATCGCCACAAATCAAGTATACAAACCAACACAATTATTTGTTCATACCAAAATAATACTCTACTTACAATGGTGTGGCGAATTCTCCAATTTAGGGATTTGGAGATGCGATTCCTTGTTGATTTGATTTGATTAAG
Organism: Allium sativum; assembly: GCA_030737875.1. NCBI lineage: Eukaryota > Viridiplantae > Streptophyta > Magnoliopsida > Asparagales > Amaryllidaceae > Allium > Allium sativum. The sequence goes on along the minus strand of CM060909.1, from coordinate 666,713,113 downwards.
TTGCTTTATGCTTTAGAATTTGCCTCCTAATCCTCTCTCCAATTGGTGGCTACTCTTAGTCTTTCCTCAGCAACATGACGGCTTTGTTCTTATTTTTGAATGAATAGATTAGGGTGAGTCCAGGGTCATTTTTATAGGGTTTATGAACTGATTAGGACCAATTATGTTGCTTGGATTGATCGTAGCCTTTCATTCGCAAGAGAGACCAATTAGAGCCTGCCACCTAGCCCTAATGACAAAGCAGACCTCTGGAAATCGACCAACATAGAATAGGCCATCCAGGTTGGGTTGGGTTCGACCTGGCTCTGGACCAGGTCGACAGCCCTGTCGACAGCCCTGTCGACAGCCCTGTCGACCTGGCTAGACCAGGTCGACAGCCCAGTCGACCTGGGTGTCTTAGGCGGGAATTTTCCCGCCCTGGCCAATTGGGCCCGATTTTTAATTTAAACTTGTTTTTCTGAGCTGTTTTATTCTGTTCGAATTTTAAACTTAATTCAGAAACTTCCGGAGGCTATATCTTCTTCATACAGACACCGTTTTTCGAAAACTCGGACTCTATTTCGCGTATTTTTCCGAGACGAATGCAGTGGCGTATCCCGTTTCCCTTAGTTCTTTTATTTGAAATTAATTATACTTTAATTTGTGAATTTCACAGTTATAGAATTCGCGGGGTGTTACATTCTCCCCCACTTGAATGGATTTCGTCCTCGAAATCTTCAAGTTAGGAGGAATGTATGTCCTAACATCCAATCATCCATCTACTCATCCATCAAACACGAGCATCCATTGTCCTTAAAAGACTTCTAATGCTTCATGATCATATGCGAAGTGTGTGTGTACATGTACTTATCTAATGCAAAATCAGGCGGTCTACTGATTCAGTTGACCTCTTTAATGCGAATTATGTAAGTGCCATGAATCCATTATGTATGCAAATTTTCCTATTCATGATTCTACATGAGTGCACAATCATTCAATACAAATGCAACATCCACATGACAACACATTGAAGTTCAACCATATACGAATGCAAACATATATGCATATGCAATATGAAGTGACTGAGCCGATCTAAAACCTAGATTGTGTGTGTATATGCAACCACGAGCAACCACTAGCAATCACTTGCAACCACTTGCAACCATCATCCATAACATGTTTCAATTACATGTTTTCATCCAAAGGGTTTCTACCTAAAAGATAAGGTCGAGGAAATATACCTAAAAAGATAGATAAAAGCGCAACTTAAGGAAAAGGAAAGATCAAGGATGTACCCTCGAACAGAAAAGGGTAGACAGTGCGTATTCTAGCTTCAGTTTCCCAAGTCGCGTCTCCCTCGGCGTCGCTCCACTGAACTTTGACGAGCTTGACTTCACGGTTGCGTAGCTTCTTCACTTCTGTTCCTAATATGCGGGTTGGAACTTTTCTTATGGTTGCTTCGCATTCCACTTCGGCCTCTTCGAGGATATTTGGCTCTACCACTTCAGCAGACTCATGTAGACATTTTCGGAGATGTGAAACGTGAAAAACGTTGTGGACTCCAGCCAACTTCTCGGGTAGCTCTAATCTATAGGCCATTTTCCCAATTTTCTCGATGATAGGGAATGGCCCTACGAACCTTGGTGCCAGTTTTCCCGTGGTTCCAAAACGAACAACGTTTCTTAGCGGAGATACCTTGAGAAAAACTCTGTCTCCAACCTCAAATTCAAGGTCGGTCCTTCTCTTGTCGGCATAGGACTTTTGTCTGTCTTGGGCCGTCTTCATCCTTCTTCATATTAAATCTACTTTCTCTGAAGTCTCTCGGATCATATCCGGTCCAAGTATGAGCTTATCAGTAGACTCCCACCAACAAGTGGGCGATCGGCACGGTCTTCCATATAAAGCTTCGAAGGGCGCCATTCCGATGGTTGCTTGATAGCTGTTGTTGTAGGCAAATTCCACCAAAGGAAGGTGGTCTTCCCATGTCCCTCCGAAGTCAAGGACGCATAGCCTTAAAAGGTCTTCCAAAACTCTGTTCACTCTCTCTGTTTGGCCGTCGGTTTGGGGATGATAGGCTGTGCTCAAGCATAACTGCGTTCCTACTACTTCTTGCAGACTCCGCCAAAACTCACTGGTGAAGATGGGGTCTCAGTCACTAACAATGCTAGATGGTATTCCATGGAGTCGAACGATTTCCTTGAGGTAAAGTGATGCTAGGGATGAGGCAGTTCTTTTACTTTTGACAGGTAAAAAGTGGGCGCTTTTAGTAAGCCTATCCACTATTACCCAAATGCTAGTGTTGCCTCTCCTAGACCTAGGCAGCCCATCGATGAAGTCCATTGAGATGCTATCCCACTTCCACTGCGGGACCTCCAGAGGATGTAGCAGTCCGCCAGGCTTTTTCTGTTCCGCCTTAACCTGTTGGCACACCATACACTTAGAAACGAACTCTACCACGTCCTTTTTCATGCCGTTCCAGAAGAAAGTCCTTTTTATGTCTTTGTACATTTTATCTCCACCTGGATGTATCGTCATCTTGGAGTGATGTGCTTCCTCGAGAACCTTCTTTACTAAATCTTTTGTCTGTGGGACGCATAGTCTTCCGTCTCGCCTTAGCAAACCCTTATCGTCGATGGAGTATCTGTTGAGGTGACTTGAAGTCTCACCCCTAATTAGCCTATCAATTGTTTCCACAAGCTGAGGGTCTTCGCGTTGTGCTGTCCCTACTGAATCCACTAAAGTTGGGCGCACTTCGAGAGATGCTAGCAAGCCTGGTACGAAATCGGTGGAAGGCCTAAAGTTGAAGCTGGCTATAAACTCTAGGCTTTGTCTTTCAACAAACAACGGGCTTAGGGTCAATTTCTTTCGGCTCAACGCGTCTGCCACTACGTTGCCTTTGCCCGGAGTGTAGGAGATTTCGAAATCGTACGAGGCAAGAAACTCCATCCATCTTTGTTGCCTCAAGTTAAGATCCTTCTGCGAGAAAAGATATTTCAACGATTTATGGTCAGTGTAAAGTTCGAACTTCTCACCTAGGAGATAGTGTCGCCAAGACTTGAGTGCAAAGACGATGGCGGCTAACTCAAGATCGTGGGTTGGGTAGTTCTTTTCGTGCACTTTCAACTGCCTCCCGCCATAAGCTACTACCCTTCCTTCTTGCATTAAGACGGCACCTAGCCCTGTCCCACATGCATCCGTATAAACAGTGAACATCTTGCTCCCATCTGGCAGCGTCAAAACTGGGGCTGTTGTAAGAGCCCTTTTCAGTCGTTGGAAAGCAAACTCGCAATCCAAATCCCAATTGAACACTAGATTCTTCTTAGTCAATTTTGTGAGTGGAGCTGAGATTTTCGCAAAATCCCTTATAAATTTTCGATAGAAACCTGCTAGTCCTAGGAAGCTTCGGACCTCCGTTGCATTCCTTGGTGTCTTCCAATCCTGTACCGCCACTACCTTAGCAGGGTCCACCGCTAACCCTTGTTTGGATACTATGTGCCCAAGGAACCTCACCTCTTCTCTCCAAAAGTGGCATTTTGAGAATTTGGCTTTTAGTTGATGGACTCGCAAAGTTTCCATGATTGCCCTTAAGTGTTGAGCATGTTCCTCTTCACTCTTTGAGAAGATAAGGATATCATCTACGAAGACCACTACGAATTTGTTGAGGAAATCTCTAAATACCCTACTCATCAGGTCCACGAAGTAAGCAGGTGCATTTGTCAAGCCGAAAGGCATGACAAGCCATTCAAAGAAGCCGTCTGGGGTTCTGAACGCCGTTTTATCGATGCTATCTTCAGCCACCCTTAGCTGATGAAAACCGGTCGCTAAATCAAGTTGGGAGAAAACAGACGCTCCTACAAGCTGGTCAAACAAATCGTCAATTCTAGGGAGAGGGTGCCTATTCTTTTTCGTAAGCTTGTTGAGCTCCCTATAGTCAACACATAGACGGAGTGAACCATCCGCCTTTGTAGCGAACACCACTGGAGCGCCCCATTCTGAAATGCTCCTCCTAATGAACCCCTTTTCTAGAAGCTCTTTAATCTGTTTACTGAGCTCTTTCCTTTCTCGTGGAGCCATGTGTCTAACGGGTAACGCAACGGGCTTTGCATTATCTACAAGATATATGCGGAAGTCTATTTCCCGCTTCGGAGGCAAGCCCTTCACCTCTTCGAAGACATCCGGATATTCCCGGACCACTCTAACTGACTGCAAATTTTCAACAGAGGCATCTAGTGATTCAAGATAACTAAGCATAACCGCATACGAGGGATTACAAGAAATTTCCAAAGCATTACCGAGCTGGGTTAGGAGCCTAACAACCCTTTTCTCACAATCAAGGATGGCCCCATTACTGGATAGCCAATCCATACCCAAAATCAAACCATAACCCGAAAAGCCCAAAACAAAGGCACTACATTGAAATTCTACACTTAGAATAGAAATTTTCAATCCCAAACCGATCATAGACAAATGAGCTGGGCCCCCAATTGGGTTTGAAACAATTAAGGGGTCCTCTACCATACTAGTTTTTAGGTGCAGAGATTCTACTAAAGCAGACGAGATAAAGGAGTGTGATGCGCCAGAATCAAATAAAGTGTGAACGGGGTGATCATAAAGATAAACTACACTTTCTACAGAAGTATTTATACCTCGCTGTTGCAGAGGTGGCGCTTCCAGCACATGAACCTGTGCCCCTGGGGTGGATCCAGCCCTCTGCCCCTGTCCTCGTTTCTTTGGGCAGTCCTTAGCCCAGTGGCCTGTCTCACCGCAAGAAAAGCACCCACCATTCTCCTTGGCCTTCTTTTTCCGGCAGTCCTTAACTAAGTGCCCCACTTTGCCACAGAAATTGCACTTCCTCTTCTCTTTGTTGCCTTTCCCGCCCTTTTTAAAGTCTGTCTTCTTAGGCTGCAAACCCTCTTTCTTCCCTTGAGAGCTTTCTTCCTTTGTCTCCTTCTTGCCCTTATCCTCTTCATTCAGCAATGCCATTTGCACCAATCTTTCATACGTGGCTCCCATGGGTATATGAGTCATGGCCAAACTGTGTAATGGCTCATTCAACCCTTTGACGAAACGGAGAGCCTTCTTGTGCGGGGTGTTGACTAGGTCAAGCCCAAACCTAGCCAGCTCATCGAACTGATTCACATACTCTCTGACTGTCTTGTCCCCTTGCTTAAGAAATAAGAATTTTTCCAACTGCAAACTTCTTTCCGCATCTGAGAGAAATTTAGTCTCAAACCTTGCCCTAAAGTCCTCCCATGTCTCCACTGGTCTTTCAGCAATAGTGACTTCCCACCAGTAGGAGGCCTCGCCCTCCAATAGCCATACTGCCAGTTGTACTTTTTGTCTATCTTCTACCTCAAAGATGATGAATAGGTCCTCCGTTTCTTTCAGCCAATTTCTAGCTGCCACGAAGGACTCAGTTCCATGGAAATCCTTTCCTCCCATAGCTTTAAAATCTTTACAAATCTTAGCAAATGTGTTTCCCCGTGGAGGAGGTGGAGGAAAAGGTGCCGCTGCAGCTGGATGATTTCCTGCAGCTGGGGGAGGAGGAACGGTAGGACCTGGCTGAGTGGCCCTTGCTTCTAAGAACCGTCTAAACCAACCAGGTATTGGCACCCCTTCTGGCAAGTTAAGATCTTCGGACATGCTGAAACAAAAAGGATAGATTCAAAACGAAGGATAAGAGATAGTACCTATGGCTTTGGGGAGTGGACTTTGCCTTTTTAAAATAAAATAAAAATTTTCTTTTAAAAATGCTTCTTTAAATTTCCTTTTTGAAAATAAATTTCCAAAACTTTTTATCTTATCAGGTAAACCTATGCTCTGATACCAAGTGAAACACCCCACCTCCGTTATGGTCACTCTCAAAGGGAATGCCCTAATTTTGGTGGAGGTTTATAAGTATAAGTCACAGATATACAAGACAGATATAAGAACACATATTTGTAAACAGCGGAAAAACAACAACTTTTATTTCATAAAAGCAAATACGTGCTACAACAACATCACCATAATTGTCTTACATCTTTTCCAAAAACATAACATAACACTTTCATAATCTGTCTTGATTACATTATTTAAAGAAGCATAAATAAAACATAGATAAACTGCAAAAGCCCTATAGTGGTTGTCCAAAGCCATAGTTCAAAACGGAAAAATCCAAGCAATACATTTCTCCTCTTCAAGCTGGATGTTAAGGCTGGTCAAGCTGCTGTGTTCCCTCCCTGTGGACCTGGGGGGGGGGAACGGAAGAAAAGAAGACGAAAGAAAAGTAGAGTCAGACATAAAGCCTGAGTAAGTCTAGTACTATTCTGTCTATGAATAAAGAACTGGGTATGATAAGTATAAACAAGAAGTGGGAAAGCACTATAAACTTGGTTAAGTTGTCTAGGGTCGAATATACTATCGTACCCCATGTTAATCTCTGAACCCATATAAACTAGTTTCCAACTGGCACCCCATAATCAGGGTGATGTGATCCATTTTATGATGATCGGCTCCTACTCGCATAGTTACATGTGTCTTACGGCCCCCGATGTTGTAGTTACCTATGCTGGTCCCACCATGGGGTGTATCAAGTCCCATGGAGGCGGCCCGACACAATCCTAGAATGCACAGGTATGCTACTGGTGTCCAGTGCCTTATTTTTCTGCGCCGGAGTGTGTGCACGCCCGCACCCCGTTAGAACCTACACTGCTACACCACCGCCGTCGATTTGACCTCTTACAATCAGCCCAGTAATCGTGCCCCACCCTGCCTAGTTTCAGGGTATCCTGACACACCTTCTAGGGTTACTGCTGAAAAGGTCCCCCGTTACTAGGTTTTCTATCTCTAGCCAACATGCTAAGTTGGTTAAGTGTTTTCTAACCTAACCCCCACCAGTCCGTTTAGTTTAGCATGTTCCATTTTGATTAAGTCTTTAGTTCACTTAATCCTAGCAATCCTGACTCAGCCTTAATTGTCTTATTAAAGCCTTGACCTCTCACATTAGACAGGTATTGTTGTGGCTGCCTGTTGCCGGTTGGTTCCGGGCAGTCTTACGCCACAACTCAGTCTAACCTCGGGTCCTTATTGGGCTCCATGTTTAACCTCCCACATTGGATAGGTATTGTTGTGACTACTGGACAGCCGGGCGGTTCCGGGCAGGTTTACATCACAACTCAATCCAACCTCGGGTTAAACACATCGTATGTTCTACATTTACATACTTTGTCTTTCTTCTTTATTTTCTTATATGTAAATATTTGCGGCCCATTATTAAGTTAATGGTGTAAAGGTTACACCGATCATGGGCCCAACCCATACTTGAATTTGGGCCCTTCTACTTTATATTTTCATTTATTAATAAATTTAACCCAACGTTATTTTCCCCCGTTTAACACGTTCGTTTATCATAATATATGTTGGGCTTAGGCTTTTAAGCCCAACTTAGCCAAGAGGAAAAGGGGAGGCTTAAAGCGTGATTACATACACAAAGAGGGGAATGTGAACGCATGAACTTGCAACATAACGTTGGAACTACAAAATAGAAACTGGTGTACTTGCATAGTAGTAATGTATACTTTGGTCATAAAGCATAAGGGACATGAATCAAAGCATGTAAACTTGTAGTTGAGATAAGAATATCATTATTGACACATAGGCTTAACTACAACATAAACCTATATTTTTATTCAGGCGTAATGTCAAACATAAGCAAATCATATTCATAAGATTACTACATGTTTACAAAGGTGTTTACTTTTGTTACTAACACAAAAGTATAGTTCAACTTAATCATGATTTTAAATCTATTCACATGGCATAAATATTTCTAACATGAAATCATGATTTTTACTTTAGTCATGCAAACTTGCAAAAAGGGATTTTTGAATCTAACCTAGCTATGTACCACATATGTCGTCATACAATTCTTGTTAACAATATAGACCTAACATGGATTTCAATTATGCAAAATATCAATCATAGCCTAGTCATATTCATAAGTTTGCAAATAGGTTTTCTAGTACAAAAGCATGGCTTAATACATAGATCATGATGCCAAATTTTCAACATAATTTCATATGGACTATGATAACCTTCACAAAAATAATGTTTGTATAAAAATACACATTATGATGGCATAGTAGCAAAACCCCAAACTTGCATGAATTTCAATTAATCAACTACATACATGTAGCTTCAACATGGATTTCATAATTTGCAAATATTCCAAACGTATACTTGCATAAAACTACCGCATGTAGTTTTTCATAATTGAATAACATAATTCGAGAATATCCAAACGTATACAATATTCCAAATCGATAAGAATCATAGTAACGCACAAATATGAATTACTTTATCGCCACAAATCAAGTATACAAACCAACACAATTATTTGTTCATACCAAAATAATACTCTACTTACAATGGTGTGGCGAATTCTCCAATTTAGGGATTTGGAGATGCGATTCCTTGTTGATTTGATTTGAATAAGTTGCTTTATGCTTTAGAATTTGCCTCCTAATCCTCTCTCCAATTGGTGGCTACTCTTAGTCGTTCCTCAGCAACATGATGGCTTTGTTCTTATTTTTGAATGAATAGATTAGGGTGAGTCTAGGGTCATTTTTATAGGGTTTATGAACTGATTAGGACCATTGATGTTGCTTGGATTGATCGTAGCCTTTCATTCGCAAGAGAGACCAATTAGAGCATGCCACCTAGCCCTAATGACAAAGCAGACCTCTGGAAATCGACCAACATAGAATAGGCCAGCCAGGTTGGGTTGGGTTCGACCTGGCTCTGGACCAGGTCGACAGCCCTGTCGACAGCCCTGTCGACAGCCCTGTCGACCTGGCTAGACCAGGTCGACAGCCCAGTCGACCTGGGTGTCTTAGGCGGGAATTTTCCCGCCCTGGCCAATTGGGCCCGATTTTTAATTTTAAACTGTTTTTCTGAGATGTTTTATTCTGTTCGAATTTTAAACTTAATTCAGAAACTTCCGGAGGCTATATCTTCTTCATACGGACTCCGTTTTTCGAAAACTCGGACTCTATTTCGCGTATTTTTCCGAGACGAACGCAATGGCGTATCCGGTTTCCCTTATTTCTTTGATTTGAAATTAATTATACTTTAATTTGTGAATTTCACAGTTATAGAATTCGTCGGGTGTTACATAAATTTACATCTTAAAATTTTAATATTATTAATGATTTTATTGGTTACCGTTACTGTAAATCAACCATAAAATCGATTTGAACAGAACGAGCAACTACAACGCTTTCATTCTGAAGATTTCTTCTCAATAATATATTAATTTTAAGAATTAGCATTTTACAACTTATCGATTTCACCATTGAAAAAAACAAATTCCAAAATAGTTATCGCCTTTAAACTTTATATTTCAACACGGCATACAGGTTCAAGTTACATTTAGGATTCAAAATTCATATCTTTCAACATATTTCAAGATTTCAAATCTAAATTCTAATTAACTTCGAAATTAAAGACGTCGAAATTATCGGTTCGTTACATTCTCCCCCACTTAGCACTTTTCGTCCTCGAAAAGGAACGTCGTATGGATTTACATATATAACATATATAGCTATTCATATACTTAGTTTAAAACGTATTTAGAAAGAAAAATAAGTTATAGAATTTTAAAACTCAAAATTTTTCTAACACCCGGATTTACGGAAAATTTCGGCAGCACCTCCCCTGCACGGCTTGCTCGGGAAAATTTTCCCGTACACAAAAACAACAAAATATACGTCTCATCTATACGAGGCATCCCAAATTAGGGGAACCAAAACAAATCAACCCAATAGCGATAAAATGCGAGCTACGTACCTTTTTTATAGCGTTTTAATGCATATTTTCTTATTTTTCTTAGCATTTTGCGCAAAAGCAAGCATCCATAAGCAAAGCGCGCCATTGCACCTACTAAGATACTCAAAACATAATGAGAATCAACATATATATGGAAAAACTTAATATGCATAACAATATGCGAAACATGTCATGAAATGAAAGTAGCATTTGACAAACATGAAAATGCGCTAACTAAGTACATAATATAATTACGGTGCAACATATGGTTCATTTTCATTAACATATTTTTTTCTTTCGTTCATGTCAATTCTCATTTTGTTTTCTTTCCTTCTTTGTTTTCTATCTCACTTCTTATTTTCATGGAATTTTTTTATCTTCAAACCATCGATTTCATTTGAAAAGGAGTGAGAACTAAGAAAAAATGACATATAAACATATGTAACAAAATTTAAATGACTTCAAACAATGCTCAAATAACATGACGTTTCAACACAAGTCTTATTTTGTTGAATACAATCCATTTACCATTAAACTATATTGAGTTTGATAAATTTTATTCTCTTTTTTTTCCTTCTTGATGTACATACATCATGCATATATGTTATTTATTCGCTTTCGATTTTTAAATCTACTTACATCAAAATTCTTTACTAAATCCATTCATTTTATTTGCGGCGTTTGATAACAACAAAACTGAGATTCAAATATTCAAAAAAATTACGCTATATGTTCTTTTAATTTTTTTTCCTCTTTCTTTTGTTTCGCACTTGGTTTTTGTTGTTCAATCTTTTAACTTTCATTTTAATTTATGTACATATCTGGTTCATTCGCCTTTGTTACTTTACGAAATATTTATTCGCTTCAACTTTTGACTTTCTGATTACGAATCAATTTGTCTTTCCTTTCCTACTTGGTATTTATTTGTTGTGTCGAGTTTGAGTGGCTACCTATTTTGTAAATTTCTCTAGCTTGTTGTGCTCATCAAATTTCATTGTCATCGGCCTCCATCATCATTTTTTTTTCAAACTCTTACTCGATTCGAATTTTTTTCCGTCATATGTTTTATTATTCCACCAAATTTTCTTCCGAGCATTTTGTATGGACAAAATTTATTTCACCGTAAGTGACAGTTTTGTTAAATAACAATGAATTCATATTTTATTCATTTTATAATGTTTCAAGCGGAGAAAATTAGTCCTCTCCCCCACTTGGAATTATAGTTCTGATTTATTCACGAATTTTAAATACATAGCAACCAAAATTTGAAATAGGAAATAATAATTTTAAATATAAGTTTCCGCTTAAGTTAGCATTCCAAATTCAATTTCTTAAGTTAGCTTCCATTTCACTTATCCTGTCTCGAGTATGTAGAATTACACACTAACCTTAGTTTTTATTTTCTTTTTCCCACACATAAAAGAAAATTTTATAGTTCCACAGATACTCTTATGGATATTTTTCCTTGATTTAAAACCAATTTTTCCGATTCTAATACAATATCCAAAAATCAAATTTCCTTATTCTTTAAAAATATGATTTCAAGTATTAATTTGACGTCTCAACTGAAAATATATATTCATCCCACTTTCGAAACTCGAAAATAAATACTGATGATGCCGCGGTCATCGCCAGAATCATTTTCAAGCGACTACAGTGTGATTCTACATCTATCTAGTACATGTAGGACTTTGCATATACGTTAGCTAGGCGTATATTCAAAATCTTCATATACCTGATAGTCCAACTTTGACGTCAAATAGGATACTCAAAACTCTTCTTTTAAAACAAATGCATATACAATTTTTCTAAATATATGACAAAAGGGTATATACTATCCTAAAGTTTATTTGAAAGGTTTATTTTGTCATATTTTGATTTCAATTTTTTTTATATATATATACTATCCTAAAGTTTACAATGAAAAATTATAAAATGTTTATTCTCAGCACATATCATTTCCAACCCTAAAAGTTAATATTGCTTTACTTATGAAATCTTATAATACACATATATTTATTTACACAATTTACTATTCCACATTTTTATAAAGCGATTTTAGTTCCAAGAGTCATGTTACTATCATTATATTTTTACTCAAACCAAATTTAGTTTCAAGAACATGCTCTAATATCCAATTGCTATTTAATATATTTATCCCAAACCAAATTTTGCCTCATGATCATTCAGAATTTAACTAAATCGTTTTATTATCAAATTTCAATTTACAAGTCATGCTCGAATAAGATTTCTTTAATACAACTCTATGAGTTCACAAATGTTTAAATCCATGAAATTTTATATAATTCAATGCAATTGGATTTTAAGTCCATTTATTCAATTCAACTAAGTATTTATCACTTAGTTGTTCATTCAAGTTTTATTTTATGTTCTTAAGCCTTAATATAATTCGATTCGAGCTAAGTTGGAATATAAGGTTCTAAACAATCAAACAAACAAAATCAAATAGATTCACCAAAGATAGGTTAAACGAATCAAGGAAGATTCAGGATTTAGGGAGCGACAAATCTCAAATTTTCTAAAACGTAACAAAGCACGATCAAGACTTAGGCTCGGATTTGAAAAATCAAACCTAAGAAGAATTGTAACTAAAAGAATGGGTTCAAAGGAATGAGATTTAGAAACAAGGAAGTATTTTTAAAACAATCTAAAATTCAAATTATTTTCATTTTCAAAATACGCTCTCTCTGGTATGATTCGAAGATGATTTCACTCATTCTAGAGTATTTCTACTCTATCTCTAATGAGTGTTCAACTTCATAAGCTAAGCTTTGTATAAACCAAAGCTCTGATACCAACTGTAACGAGCTAGCTTTTTGACCGCCTCAAGTCGGTAATTACACCAACTCAAACCATTCAAAAACGACAGATTGTTATTGCTTATGAAGTTGAAATATAAATCATCACAGAATCATATACACAGAATACATAATATCGCACAGCGGAAGTAAAAATTTATAAAATATTACAAAACTTTAACTTTATAGAATATCAGAGTATAGAATAAATATGGATACAGCGGAAGAAGGAATATAGAACCATACTAATATTTAGCAATAAGCCAAGTTGAGCATAACTGCATGACATAGAAGATGGTTGACTGGATCTCCAACAAAACTCAAGCTCTGATAGATAGATCGTCAATCTGTAATACTTGGTCTGACCCGAGCATTTTGCAAGAAATAAAACAAACAAAATACTCGAGTCAGGACTAACAGTCTCATATAAGTGAATTAACTCAAATGAAGTGTCCATTGAAATGTACAATAACTTAAAGGATGTTTGGGATTTCCATCCTCTAAGGATCCGCGAAACTAATATCTATAAAATAGTACGCTATTATTGTAATGTCTATTCAGTAAAGTAAATGTAATGAAAATAGCGTAAGTGGGATTACATTTTTACCCTTACACCGTTTATAATACCGTATTCTATACAGTACCGTAAACCCAACCTAACACGGATGGCATCAGAGGGCACTCCATAGGTACAATACAAATCAAAATCGTATGGGGCTCGCTAGGGTAAATGACAAGGCACTCGAGGCAATACCAGGGTAGGATTCTACCAATTGCACTCCCGGACCGGTGGTAACGCATAGCAGCCACTACCGCCCACCTCGGAACACACTCCCATAATCAAAAAGGGCGCCCAAATCATCAACATAGTCATAGAAATGGTATCGAAGAAGTGCGTCCGATCAAAGGTGCTACCTCAATTAGTCACGGTATATCTCCTGTTTTAGTCATTTCAATTATGACCCAAAGGTCAAGGCCATTTCGTTCTCGTTCGCCTTCTTCAATCCAGTACTCGCCTCCAAGTCACCATGCTTCGTTCTGGATATGTCAACACGTACACAGTTGTTAAAGTGATATCGGCACTAACAGAGAGTATGCCACTTACCGACTCCGGTCTCTTTAACAACCAAACGTTTACATTTTTCACACCGTGGCCATTAGCTTTGAAATTATACTTCGAATTCCGCAAATCAATTTATTTCAAATATTGCCCCAAAATCAATTCCTTAATAGTTGGTTCGATTTAGGTTGCAAATCTACTATTCAAAATTCCTTTGTCAACCATTGGTTTCAAAGTTTCAACTTCCTCGAAATATCGCTATTGCTCGGATTTCTTTATTTCACCCTTTGGATTACTAGACTGGATTGGACATAGCTTTTATTCGGATTATAAAATAATTTTTGAAAAATTAAGTTTTGGAAAAATAGTATAGGTATATTAAATTTGAAAATAATGTATATGCATATATATATATATATATATATGTAGTAGGAAACTATTATAAAGTGTATATAGTTAAAGTAATCAAATTTATTTTATAAAAGAATACTTACAAAATCAAGTAATGCGAAAAAAAATTGCCTTTATAAAATTTATAGTACTATTACAAATATTAATCCAATCCAACCTAAATCCAAGTTTCACAATTTCTTTTCTCATCAAAATTTCACCTTTAGATCTAATTCCCTTTTGTTTAGTTCAAATTCAATGCTTCACGATTAACGATTTTCCAATCATTGTTTGCCTTGGATTTACATATCCATTTCATTTTTATTTTTATAATAAACCCCAAACACCTTTACATTAGTTGTAAATCAAAATATGATCCATTAAATTCTAACTTGTTAACTAAACTCGTATTCACCATGATTTAGATAATCATATTCTTTCATACTTGAACTCAAACACTTTCATTCCGACAAAATTCGTCTTACATTCACGTGGTGAAAATTCATTTGACCAATCATATATTAGCATAAGCTTTGAAACATTTATCAAGTCTTTGCAAATATTTACATTAAATTATTCAATTCAAAATTTATCATATCATAAACATAAAGTTATGAAAAATTCATCTAGATAGATAAAAGTTTAAGTGTTAACTTGAAACCATCTTTACAACTTATTTCATACAAATTGGATCACTTTTCAAGAAAAATTTGCACAAAATTTCTCTTAACTTTCTTTATGATATATATAGAAAATTTCCTTAAAACTTCAACTTGCCAAAAATCGATAAATTATTTAAAATAATTTTATTGACCACGGTGTCTGTATAAAATTTTCTATCCTATGGTCAAGTGATACGGATATTTATCATTTCAATCCGTTCTTTAAAATATTCAAATCCCGGGTATGTATCATTTCAACCCACATCCCAACTCGATTCGAATACACAAGGGGTTCGGGTATGTATCATTTCAACCCATAATGTTTTCTAATCTAAAGGGGAACTTGCATGATGATAAAATAACATAGCATATCGATATACATCCATATTGTGTCATATGAAATAACGGTGTGTGTCGCACGTGCACAATCACAAGCAAACAAATCTACGGCATCCTAATATTCCATTCAACATCTCAATTGTTTAATTCACTTAATAATTAGTTAGTCGCGAGTGAGAAAACTCACCTTTCGTGGCACCCCAGACGATGTGAAAAGTGAATGGAAAGGACGATGGTACGATGATGCTTACGGTAACGAATAGAAGAAATCATAATCCTAAAATAATTCAAATGGTACGTTTATTACACAATGGTTTTCTTCCCAAATAAAACATGAATGTAATTTTTGTCAAAAATTTACAAATTTATGTCACTACAAGGACTTGAACAAATGACCTCTTAATTCTTAAACCAATAACATACCACTCATCTACACTAACTTTTGGTGATATTTGAAACGTGCGGAGAATATGAACAGAAACGTCCATGCTTCTATATATACGTTTTTTTTTTAATTTACAATTCACTAAACAATCCATGCATGCTATCTAAAAATAGACAAATGCATGTTGTTCTGCTCACATGCAGCCAGCGCATGAACTTATACAAACTATCTTGCTATCTTTTCCTTTTCTTTCTTGCATGTTGGTACAGCAAACATGTATCCAACTCAGTAACAGGCGCAAGGAAATACTAAACCAAAATATTCCTATAGGTTGCAAAAGTTCAATACCGTAAATCCAACACTATATCTAATTATATACATATTCGTATTGTCACAGGAAGAAAGGAAAGGAGCGAAATGTAAACTCACGGCCACAATCCTAGAGTCCAAAAGAACTTTTTGTTTTTATAATTCTATATAAAGTATATATGTATCAACAGATTTAAGAAGCAACAAAAATAAGGGAAAAAAAGGACCTTTCTTCAAAGCCAAGCTTCAGGTGGTCTCGGTTCCGATGTGAAAGTCGCATGGGATCTTCGTCGGTCAGGCCAGCTAATCGCTGATGAAATTCACCTTTTGTTTATTTATTTATTCCGATTTCCAATTTATTCTCTGAGTTGTGGCATTTGATTTTTGTAGAGAAAGTAAGCGTTTCCAATTCTTTTGCTGAGAAGATGAGGGTTTATAGGAAGAGGAAACGTGGAAGGAACTTAGAAGGAAAGAGACACTTGTTGCTTTAAGGCCCAAATAAAAAAATACGAGTGTCCTTAAAAATTATGTGCATCAAACAAGTGTATATACTTAATCACATGTATATGTTCACTTAATTTTAACAAATTTGAACTCAAATAGTTTTTCTTTCTTTTCATATGATAAAAGAAATCCATTTACATGTATCAAGTTATAGAATACAAGGAAATATGTTCTATATTTACAAAAAATTGTTTATTCATTTCCACACGTTTTGACTTGAGTTTTAAAGATTCGGAACAACGAACGGTCGAATTTTCGAAAACGAAAAATGGCGTTCTACTCGGAATACCATCTAATATTTCTGGGTAGAATTCACCTGAATCCCAACAACATTTCATTTCTCAACTATTTATTAAATGTCTAATTAAATTCCATGCGAATCGGCAAACTTGATTATTTCTCAATGAAATAAATTCTTTTGCTATGTTCAGCTAGACGCATCTCAAATACAAAATTTTATAATTAAATTTACATCTTAAAATTTTAATATTATTAATGATTTTATTGGATACCGTTACTGCAAATCAACCATAAAATCGATTTGAACAGAACGAGCAACTACAATGCTTTCATTCTGAAGATTTCTTCTCTATAATATATTAATTTTAAGAATTAGTATTTTACAACTTATCGATTTCACCATTGAAAAAAACAAATTCCAAAATAGTTATCGCCTTTAAACTTTATATTTCAACACGGCATACAGGTTCAAGTTACATTTAGGATTCAAAATTCATATCTTTCAACATATTTCAAGATTTCAAATTCAAATTCTAATTAACTTCGAATTTAAAGACGTCGAAATTATCGGTTCGTTACATCTATCCAAGGTGCCAAAGCCTGACCCAGTTCATCATGCCGCCTAGATCGGAAACCCCACTTCGCAACCCCCAATCGACAACAACCCCATGACATCCAACTCAGGCATCAACTACCACTCAGATGTTCACCCAAGTTACCCACTTCCGCGACTAAACCAAGATAGATCTTTGTGAGGTAATAAATCATTTCTCTTCCGTGAATCACACAACTACGCAGCCCCAAAACGTTGCTCAATCGAATGTTTGCTAATTGAATATCACAACTGGGTCTTGGCTCAGTGACTTTGTTTGGAAGTCTCGAATAGTCTTGACAGGTACTTGATTTGGATTTGCGATGGAAAAAGGAGAACTATGGTAAAAGAATTGTGTTGAGAGGTATTGGATCTAGATGCAAAATTAGGAGTTGTTGAGGGGGTGTTTGGTTTTGGTCGAGAAGATGAATTGGGGCTTCTTGGGAAGGAAAATAAAAAAGTGGATGTGTGAAACTTTCTAGAAATGGAGCCAAACAATCTAACCTAGCGGGAAAACATAGTTTTACCAAACATAGTTTCTGTCAAACTTTCGTTATTTGAATGCATAACATATGTTATTAGATAGTTAAAAAAGGGCCTTTTAGGTACATATAAAAGTGATAATCCATAACTTAATGCTTACATTTCTTTTTGAAATTTGAAGTTTTTTAACTTTTCTGGGATTTTGTGAATTTTCAAAATATAATTATTAAATATTGAAATTAGCCTTAATCGTTAATTATTACTTATCAAATTTATAATAATATTAAATAACAAATATAAAGCCTTAAATATTAATTACTAGTTATTATAGAATTTTTTAACAATTAGTACAAATTGTTAGTTAACAATTTTTAAATAGTAATTATTTATTAACTATTAGTCGTTTAGTATTAATAATTAACTTAATTATTAATAGTAATTAATTCATATTTCAAATTGATCATTAATTATCACTTATTATTATTAGTAATTATTATTTGTTATTCAATCATAAATTATTATGCAAATGTTACTAAGTATTAATTATTAAGCATTTAATAATAATTTTTAAAACTAACAACTATTTAATATTTATTAATAATTAATAATTTAATGCTAATATTTTATTTTAAAAATTAATAATTTGTATTGCTATTTTTAAATTTTCATATTATTAATAATTAAATACTGACTATAAAATATGATATATTTTTTAATATTAGCTAGGGCTCGATTACAACTAGTCAAAAATAGCTATTAAAAATAAGTTTAGGAAACTTTCTAAAAAACATTCATACTTATTAATTATCAAAAGTTAATTACTACATATTAAATATTAAATATTATTTATTAATTATTAATATTAATTATTCATCATTAAAAATAGATTATATTTATTAGTGATTAATTACTTGATAATAATGATTGAATATTTTTTATTATTAAATATTGGTTATTAATAATTATTATTTCATATTTCAAATTATTAGTTTATATTTATTGATATTATAATTACTGAATAATAGTTACCGCTACAAGGTAGTAACAGTATTTTTCATTAAATATTTAAATACTAATTATTATTATTTAATTATAATTATTAGACAAATAAAATGGAAAAGTTTAATAGTTATATATTATAACTGAAAAAATGGGAGGATAGTTAAAAACTAACTTCTTTTACAACTAACAAAAAGAGATGTAATAGACATATGCTACAATTGACAAAAAAGAGAAGTTGTCAAAAATAGACATATTTTATAACTAACAAAAGGGTTGTAATAAATATCTATTACAACTGGCAAAAGGAAGAGTTATCAAGGATGTATTTATTACAACTGGCCAAAAAGAATTGTTGTAATAGGCATCTATTACAACCAGTAAAATAAAAGAGTTGTTAAAAATTAATCTATTACAAGTTTCAGAATGACATAGTTGTAATAAACCTCTATTACAACTGACATTTTTATTATAGTTGTAAAATTGTAGTTGTAGTAAGGTCTTTTTGTTGTATAGACGATTTTAGTGTGCGATATCATTCATATCGATACATCGAACATAACTGTATTTAAATCTGTGTGTTGGATACTTGGTTTGTATAGCGCAGTGTTTGAGAGACCAATGGGGTTTATAAAACTGAACTTGACATTTGTATATTATATACGAACCAAACTAAATGATGTCCAAATTTTTCGAATGCATGTATAAATAAAAAGAAGAAGAAATACTACGCTGGTTTCAAATTAAAATCACGTGTGAATGGGTAGGTTGAATGGAGCAAGTCAAGCGTAGATCCACAATTGTTGGAAAATGGAAACGCCTGCACATGTTCGCCTAACTTCTTTTCCCCTAAATTTATTCTTTATTCTCCATTATTGGAAGAAATACACACCCTTTCCCAAACAATTACAACATCCTTTGAAATCTTCAATAGCACTTCAAACAAAGAGCAGTTGATAGAGAATGAGAAGAGAAAAAGAATGATATAAATTTTGTTGAAATCGACAGAGTATAAGTGTAGTATTACGAATGTTATGTATATTAATGGTGGTAAGTAAAGGGGTGAAGAAGGAGAAGAAATAATGAATAAAATTCGAAATCAACCCTTTTTTATAGTCTCCCAAAGGTTGCAACGTTTCTAAAATGTTTCAAATAATGAAAAGACACTTCCTTTGAAATTGAATTTATAGCATTTATATGTCGACATGATCATTTTGTTATGTCGACATATGCATTGTATTTTTATTTTTAGAACCTAATTTCAAGTGTTAAAACCAATATATATTTTCTGGAAACTCTTGAATCAAAACTAGTGTTTCAAAATGGATTTATTAAAGTGTAAAAACATATAAAAACATAGTGATATATAATATAAACTTATTTATAAAGTTATATGATTTAAAACAATAGAATTATATATATATTATAAACATATTATTATAAAACCTTGAACTTATAAATATATATTTGAAATCATTTAGAAAAGTAGTTTGAAATAATTTAGTATCAGAATTTGAATTTTGAAAACAGAATTTGAATTTTGAAAACAAAATTTGAAAATGGAATGCTATTTAGAGTCTTACATATAAACTAGACTCATTTACTATATTTTGTGAGCTCTTCGAAGTCTTGATACTCATGAGTCTTGAATCTCTTATGAATCTTGAAACTCTTGGAACTTTAAAACTGTACAGTCTTCAGTATTAAATCCTGTATACAATCCCTGCATATATGCATACATATATATGTATGTATGTATATTCTAGATAAAGATGTTAGTACATATTTTATAATGATAATTGAAATAAGGTTGTTGTCATCAAAACTCCATTCTCCAACAATCTCCCCCTTTAGATGATGACAACCTTGATTTATAAAATATTCATACCCGTTAATTCCTACTGATCTAATGCTTCAAATACTCCATCTTTCATAATGAATCCTATATGAATCATACATACCCTCCCCCATTAAACTAAGCCTAACTAATCTTTATTTTATAATTTCTCCCCTTTAACCAACAAAGAGAATCTCTAACTATATTCCCCCTAAATAAATTATCCTAATGTCTTACCACATAATTATAATTCCCTATGCCTATATTATTCTAACTCTAACAAGAAAGAGTATAAACAATTCAAGTATTTTAGTCAATATTTACAAGTATTTCAATCCAATCATATACATGTTTCAAATCCAACGAAATCAAGCAATATTTTCAAGCAAATTCAAACAAATTCAAGTCAAACAAAACAATCAATCAAATCATACCAACCAAATCAAACAAATTCAAATATCTGTTGGAACTTCCACCCATCCGTCTCCTCCGAAGATTGGATCATTCTTGATGACTTCCCAATCTTCATCTTCTTTGGTTGGTGGTGCTTTAGCGTGGTTGTTGTCTTCATCTCTGAAAAAAGAAGATTAACCAACAAATGGCATCAAAGTGCTTCTGTTGACGTTCAACTATCTTTATTTTACTCATTTTGAGATGATGCTGATTACGAAGTATTATAGATAGAATATTCTTGAATGAATTGAGGGTTTATTCAAGATTCTCACTCAAATTGTGAATAGGATTTGCCATAATTTGATATTATAGAAAAGGAATTATTAGAGAAGAAGGATAAAGTTTAGAATAAGTTTTTGTGGAAGAAAGAGGTATTTGTAGGGTCTAGAATTCGTTTAAAATGAAGAGACACTAGTTTTTTATTCAAATTTCAAATTTTGAAGAAATTTGAAAAACTGGCAGTTGTATGTCGACATACCTACATTGTTTTTTGGGTATTTGTTTTTTTACACAATGCAAATACATTCAACTAGTACAACATACTAAATACGATATTCGAAAGCTAATACAAGAAAATACAAAAGATAACATAGACTATATAAGCTTAGACTTCAGCGGATGATGAGGAGGAAGGTAATAATCCAACTTTTCTTCCTACTTTGCCAAAGAACTTGTTCATTTTAGAAGACATTATTTGGGTAAGAGTCTTCTTGATCTTCTTTTGATTCTTGGCTAACTTAACTTGGTTTGGCACAAGTGTTCATTTGGTCATGGTTCTAGTATTTGTAGGACATTCTACACTTTCTAAAGAGGAATCTTCGTCAACTTCTATTGGATTTTCCACATGTTACATTCTAGCTTGTTTATCCTCAAATGTTTCATAAGGCTTGAAAAATATTGGAATTTGCTTAAGATTTATATTTTCCGAATTATGAATTTTTTTCTCCTTTGAGATCTACTCGAAAATACATAAAGATCTGAGTAAGATAAACTCCATGATAAAGAGTGTTTTTGAAACACCCCACCTCCGTTAGGGTCACTCTCAAAGGGAATGCCCTAATTTTGGTGGAGGTTTATAAGTATAAGTCACAGATATACAAGACAGATATAGGAGCACATATTTTTGAACAGCGGAAAATAACAACTTTTATTTCATCAAAATACGTGTTACACAAACCATGCCATAATTGGCTTACGATTCTTCCAAAAACATAACATCTTCATAACTGTCTTGATTACATTATTTAAAGAAGCATAAAGAAAACATAAATAAACTGCAAAAGTCCCCTAATTGCTGTCCAAAGCCATAGTCCAAAACGGAAAAGGTCCAAGCAATACATTCTTTCTCTTCAAGCTGGATGTGAAAACTGGTCAAGCTGTGGTATTCCCTCCCTGTGAACTTGGGGGGGGGGGGGGAAACGAAAGAAAAGGAGGCGAAAGGAAAAGGGTCAGTCATAAAGACTGAGTAAGTCCTAGTGACTTTCAATGTAAAATCGGTTAAAACAACGTGTCATGTATGAACTGGAACAAAACTCAAGAAGGGTGTCAAGGTGGACAAGGTAAACTAAGGTGATCATGATAAGTCAAGACAAGTCAAATAAAGCATCACATGTTCAAGATTCGTTGCATCGACTGTACTAGTATACTAAGCCCATGTCACGAGTTAATCACGAAACAAATCCCAAGGCCCAATATCGTGAAACGACCCTGAAACGGGGTCTGTCCCAAGTACGGGGTCCTACGGAGCGCTTATCTAGTCGATCGGCTCCCTACAAGTTCTAGCTCGTCAAGTGTCCGTGTCATACGGCTAATCACGAATGTAGTCACCTGTGCTGGGTCCACCTTCGGGTGTATCAGCCCTAGGGTGTCAACCCCTGACACGATTCAAGATGCACAGATAAATCTACTGATACCCAGTGTCTGCCCCGGAATACGTGCACAACCGTAGTCCACCGAACCTACACTGGCGTACTCCACTGCCGCCGTTCACCTCTTACAATCAGCCCAGTAATTGTGCCCCACTCGGCCTAACCCCAGGTACCTTGATACATCTAGAGGGTTACTGCTGAAAAGGGTCGTGTCTAGGGTTTCGCCTAACAGATTAGGTCATGTAATTCGTGACCTAACCCGCCTAACCGATTAAGTCATGTAATTCGTAACTTAATCCTTTTCCGGTCTAGTCATGTCAAGGTGGTTAAGTATGTCATTTCAGTTCGCGACTTAACCCGCCTACGTGTCATGTCAAGTTGGCTAAGTGTTGTCGTTTCCAGTTCATGACTTAGCCCTACAAATCGTGTTCAAGTTGGTTAAGTTGTCTTTCCATGTTCATGACTTAACCCTAATTGGCATTTATTTGATTCGTTAATGCACCAAACCACTCACATTGGATCCTGTTGTTCGTAGCCACTGGATTTGCCAGGCGGTTCCGGGCAGGTTTACGCTACGAACTCAACCCAACCTCGGGTTTCAAGCGTGATGTAACCAACTTCCCACATTGAACCTTATTGTTTGTAACAACTGGATTTGCCGGGCGGTTCCGGGCAGATTTACACTACAAACTCAACCCAACCTCGAGTTGGCCACTTTCTTGTTTTCTAAAGTCATGCCCATGTTCTTAGTAGATTCGTGCTATTTCCACATCATGTTCATATGTCAACTTCGTGCCCAACTAAGGCATGTTTCAAATCAAGCTATGGCATGTTCAAGTCAAGTTTTCGTGCCATATTTCATGTTCTACTTATGCCAAATTTCACGGTTTATGATTATAATTAATTCAAATTTTGCCTATTCTACCCAATCGTATCCCCAACGTATATAAACGTACTTCGTTCTCAAGCATAAACAATTCAAGAGATAAAGGGGAATAATACCAAACATGTGATAGGCATATGTGACAATTCCAACATCACTTGCATAATAAACAGGCTATAACATATCACATGGTTTCAATACTAGCATGATGATAACTTGGCATAGTAATGGTTCCAACTTAGTTTAACATGATGATTTCAACTTTACATCTTAGGCATAATAATCATTGCGGGCATAATAGTTATTTTATTACAAACATGAAACATTAAAGGCATAGTAATCCTAATAGGCATAGTGGATTCCAATTTAGCATTTTTAACATAATGATTCTCATCTAACATTATAGACATGATGATTCCAATTTAGCATTTTTAACATAATGATTCTCATCTAACATTATAAACATAATGATTCCAATTTAGCATTTTTAACATAATGATTCTCAACTAACATTATAAACATAATGATTCCAACTTTTCATCATAACCTAGCAATTCCCAATTTTTCATTAATCATGATAGGTATATTAACATCACAGGCATAGTTCCATCAACAGTCATAGACATGGTTTAATTAGCATCATAGGCATGGTTTTATCAACATAAAGATTTCAATAAACATAGTGATTCCATGGACATGTATTAGTCCAACTTGCCATACAAATAAGCCCAAGTGATTCATAACAACATCAAAATCATGATAAGTTTAACTTGCAACGTTGCCATAGCAATATTCCCAAATTATAATTCAAAGTTAAACAATATAAACATGGATTAACAATAGTTCCTAAACCCGGTTTCAATTCATGGTGCCTAAAAAGTGAAATAGAACTTACAATATGAAGCAAATAATCCAAATAAAAATCCCAAATCAAATAGCCCCAAATTCGTTGTCTACAGCTTCGTAGTTGTTGTAGCTTCTAGTTGTAGCCTTCAAGAATCGTCCTTCGTCTTCTATAATTTTGTTCTTTGTATTTTTAATTTAAAGCTCTAGGTTTAATGGTGGCGGCATGAGGCTGAAATGAAATAGTATGGTTTAGGCTAGGTCTTAGGACCTTTTTATAGAGTTTTTAAGTCAATTTAGACCGTCCATGGAGCTTGGTTTAATAATAGCCGTTCGTTCAAAGGAGAGACCAATCAGGAGCTGACACCTAGCCCTAGTGACAAGGCAAGGCTCAGAAAATCGACCAAACACAGACCAGGCCAGCCAGGGTGGGCTGGGTTCGACCTGGCTCATGGGCCAGGTCACACACCCTAGTCGACACCGTGTCGACTTGGCAGTCGACACGGGTTACCCAGGTCGACTGCCCAGTCGACCTGGCTAGCCCCAGGTCGACTGCCAAGTCGACCTGGGTGCCTTGGGCGGGAATTTTCCCGCCCTGGCCAATTGGGCCTGATTTTAAATTTTAAATTTATTTTTCTGAGCTGTTTTCGTCCGTTTTAATTTTTAACTGAATTCTGAAAATTCCTGAGGCCATATCTTCTTCATACGGAGTCCATTTTATGCAAACTCGGACTCTATCTCCAGCAGAATTCTGAGACGAACGCAATGGCGTATCATGTTTCCCTCAATTCTTTGAATTGAAATTAATTATACTTTAATTTGTGAATCTCACTGTTATAGAATACACGAGGTGTTACATTCTCCCCCACTTAAAAGGATTTCGTCCCCGAAATCTTCAAGTTCAGGAAGAATGTACATCCTAACATCTAAACATCCATCTACTCATCCATCAAACACGAGCATCCATTGTCCTTAAAAGACTTCTAATGCTTCATGATCATATGCGAAGTGTGTGTGTACATGTATTTATCTAATGCAAAATCAGGCGGTCTACTGATTCAGTTGACCTCCTTAATGCGAATTATGTAAGTGCCATGAATCCATTATGTATGCAAATTCTCCTATTCATGGTTCTACATGAGTGCTCAACCATTCATATAAATGCAACATCCATATGACAACACATTAAACTTGAACCATATACGAATAAATACATTTATGCATATGCAACATGAAAATGTGTCTGAGCCGATCTAGTGCCTAATGTGTATTCATGCATCCACGAGCAACCACTTGCGACCACTTGCAACCATTTCACAATCATAACATGGTTCAATTACATGTTTACATCCAAAAAGATTCTACCTATGGTTCTCAAGATAGGATCGAGGAGAGAAATAAGATAAAACAAAGCATCTAGAAGAAGTTAACGACGTACCCCCAGATGGTCCGGTCTGCTTCTTAGGGCAGTCTTTGCTGATGTGTCCAGTCTCCCCACAATAAAAACATTCACCTTGCTTTCTCTTCCTCTTTCTACAATCCTTGGCTATGTTCCCTTCCGTACCACAGTAATTGCATTTCCTTTTATCACGTGAGTTGTCGTTCTTGCCTCCTTTCTCGGAGCCTACCTTCTTATTCTGAGAATCGTTGGGCTTGAACTCTTTCTTCCCTTGAGAGTTTTCTGCCTTTGTCTCCTTCTTGCCCTTATCTTCTTCGTTCAGCAATTCCATCTGCACCAACCTTTCATACGTAGCTCCCATGGGTATATGGGTCATGGCCAAACTGTGTAATGGCTCATTCAACCCCTTGACAAAGCGGAGAGCCTTCTTGTGCGGGGTGTTGACTAGGTCCAGTCTGAACCTAGCCAGCTCATCGAACTGATTAACATACTCTTTGACTGTCATATTCCCTTGCTTAAGAAATAAAAATTTCTCCAACTGCAAACTCCTTTCAGCTTCTGAGAGAAATTTAGCCTCAAACCTTGCCCTAAAGTCCTCCCATGTTTCCACTGGTCTTTCTGCATTAGTGACTTCCCACCAGTAGGAAGCCTTACCTTTTAGTAGCCACACTGCCAGTTGTACCTTCTGCCTATCTTCTACCTCAAAAATGACGAATAAGTCCTCGGTTTCCTTTAGCCAATTCCTAGCTGCCACGAAGGACTCAGTTCCATGAAAGTCCTTTCCCCCCATAGCTTTAAAATCTTTACATATCTTAGCAAAAGTATTTCCCCGTGGAGGAGCTGGAGGAAGAGGTGCTGCTGCAGCTGGATGATTTCCTACAGCTGGGGGAGGAGGAACGGTAGGAACTGGCTGGGTGGCCCTTGCTTCTAAGAATCGTCTAAACCAACCACTTATTGGTATACCCTCTGGCAAGTTAAGTTCTTCGGACATGCTGAAACAAAAAGGATAGATTCAAAACGAAGGATAAGAGATAGTACCTATGGCTTTGGGGGACTTTGCCTCTTTTTTTTTAAATAAAATAATATTTTATCTTTTAAAAATGCTTCTTTAAAATTTTCCTCTGAAAATAAATTTTCAAAACTTTTATCTTATCTGGTAAACCTATGCTCTGATACCAAGTGAAACACCCCACCTCCGTTAGGGTCACTCTCAAAGGGAATGCCCTAATTTTGGTGGAGGTTTATAAGTATAAGTCACAGATATACAAGACAGATATAGGAACACATATTTTTGAACAGCGGAAAATAACAACTTTTATTTCATCAAAATACGTGTTACACAAACCATGCCATAATTGTCTTACGATTCTTCCAAAAACATAACATCTTCATAACTGTCTTGATTACATTATTTAAAGAAGCATAAAGAAAACATAAATAAACTGCAAAAGTCCCCTAATTGCTGTCCAAAGCCATAGCCCAAAACGGAAAAGGTCCAAGCAATAC
Organism: Allium sativum; assembly: GCA_030737875.1. Taxonomy (NCBI): domain Eukaryota; kingdom Viridiplantae; phylum Streptophyta; class Magnoliopsida; order Asparagales; family Amaryllidaceae; genus Allium; species Allium sativum. The sequence continues at coordinate 666,685,756 of CM060909.1, read as the reverse complement.
ATTCTTTCTCTTCAAGCTGGATGTGAAAACTGGTCAAGCTGTGGTATTCCCTCCCTGTGAACCTGGGGGGGGGGGGGAGGGAGGGAAACGAAAGAAAAGGAGGCGAAAGGAAAAGGGTCAGTCATAAAGACTGAGTAAGTCCTAGTGACTTTCAATGTAAAATCGGTTAAAACAACGTGTCATGTATGAACTGGAACAAAACTCAAGAAGGGTGTCAAGGTGGACAAGGTAAACTAAGGTGATCATGATAAGTCAAGACAAGTCAAATAAAGCATCACATGTTCAAGATTTGTTGCATCGACTGTACTAGTATACTAAGCCCATGTCACGAGTTAATCACGAAATAAATCCCAAGGCCCAATATCGTGAAACGACCCTGAAACGGGGTTTGTCCCAAGTACGAGGTCCTACGGAGCGCTTATCTAGTCGATCGGCTCCCTACAAGTTCTAGCTCGTCAAGTGTCTGTGTCATACGGCTAGTCACGAATGTAGTCACCTGTGTTGGGTCCACCTTCGGGTGTATCAGCCCTAGGGTGTCAACCCCTGACACGATTCAAGATGCACAGATAAATCTACTGATACCCAGTGTCTGCCCCGGAATACGTGCACGACCGTAGTCCACCGAACCTACACTGGTGTACCCCACTGCCGTCGTTCACCTCTTACAATCAGCCCAGTAATCGTGCCCCACCCGGCCTAGCCCCAGGTACCTTGATACATCTAGAGGGTTACTGCTGAAAAGGGTCGTGTCTAGGGTTTCGCCTAACAGATTAGGTCATGTAATTTGTGACCTAACCCGCCTAACCGATTAAGTCATGTAATTCGTGACTTAACCCTTTTCCAGTCTAGTCCTTTTCCAGTCTAGTCATGTCAAGTTGGTTAAGTATGTCATTTCAGTTTGCGACTTAACCCACCTACGTGTCATGTCAAGTTGGCTAAGTGTTGTCGTTTCCAGTTCATGACTTAGCCCTACAAATCGTGTTCAAGTTGGTTAAGTTGTCTTTCCATGTTCATGACTTAACCCTAATTGGCATTTATTTGATTCGTTAATGCACCGAACCACTCACATTGGATCCTGTTGTTCGTAGCCACTGGATTTGCCGGGCGGTTCCGGGCAGGTTTACGCTACGAACTCAACCCAACCTCGGGTTTCAAGTGCGATGTGACCAACTTCCCACATAATACATTATTGTTTGTAACAACTGGATTTGTCGGGCGGTTCCGGGCAGATTTACACTAGAAACTCAACCCAACCTCGAGTTGGCCACTTTCTTGTTTTCTAAAGTCATGCCCATGTTCTTAGCAGATTCGTGCTATTTCCACATCATGTTCATATGTCAACTTCGTGCCCAACTATGGCATGTTTCAAATCAAGCTATGGCATGTTCAAGTCAAGTTTTCGTGCCATATTTCATGTTCTACTTATGCCAAATTTCACGGTTTATGATTATAATTAATTCAAATTTTGCCTATTCTACCCAATCGTATCCCCAACGTATATAAACGTACTTCGTTCTCAAGAATAAACAATTCAAGAGATAAAGGGGAATAACACCAAACATGTGATAGGCATATGAGACAATTCCAACATCACTTGCATAATAAACAGGCTATAACACATCACATGGTTTCAATACTAGCATGATGATAACTTGGCATAGTAATGGTTCCAACTTAGTTTAACATGATGATTTCAACTTTACATCTTAGGCATAATAATCATTGCGGGCATAATAGTTATTTTATTACAAACATGAAACATTAAAGGCATAGTAATCCTAATAGGCATAGTGGATTCCAATTTAGCATTTTTAACATAATGATTCTCATCTGACATTATAGACATAATGATTCCAATTTAGCATTTTTAACATAATGATTCTCATCTAACATTATAAACATAATGATTCCAATTTAGCATTTTTAACATAATGATTCTCAACTAACATTATAAACATAATGATTCCAACTTTTCATCATAACCTAGCAATTCCCAATTTTTCATTAATCACGATAGGTATATTAACATCACAGGCATAGTTCCATCAACAGTCATAGACATGGTTTAATTAGCATCATAGGCATGGTTTAATCAACATAAAGATTTCAATAAACATAGTGATTCCATGGACATGTATTAGTCCAACTTGAATACAAATAAGCCCAAGTGATTCATAACAATATCAAAATCATGATAAGTTTAACTTGCAACGTTGCCATAGCAATATTCCCAAATTATAATTCAAAGTTAAACAATATAAACATGGATTAACAATAGTTCCAAAATCCGGTTTCAATTCATGGCATGTCCATATTGTTTTAGCGTTCTTGCCTAAAAAGTGACATAGAACTTACAATATGAAGCAAATAATCCAAATAAAAATCCCAAATCAAATAGCCCCAAATTCGTTGTCTACAGCATCGTAGTTGTTGTAGCTTCTAGTTGTAGCCTTCAAGAATCGTCCTTCGTCTTCTATAATTTTGTTCTTTGTATTTTTAATTTAAAGCTCTAGGTTTAATGGTGGCGGCATGAGGCTGAAATGAAATAGTATGATTTAGGCTAGGTCTTAGGACCTTTTTATAGAGTTTTTAAGTTAATTTAGACCGTCGATGGAGCTTGGTTTAACAATAGCCGTTCGTTCAAAGGAGAGACCAATCAGGAGCTGACACCTAGCCCTAGTGACAAGGCAAGGCTCAGAAAATCGACCAAACACAGACCAGGCCAGCCAGGGTGGGCTGGGTTCGACCTGGCTCAGGGGCCAGGTCAACACCCCAGTCGACACCGTGTCGACTTGGTAGTCGACACGGGTTACCCAGGTCGACTGCCCAGTCGACCTGGCTAGCCCCAGGTCGACTGCCAAGTCGACCTGGGTGCCTTGGGCGGGAATTTTCCCGCCCTGGCCAATTGGGCCTGATTTTAAATTTTAAATTTATTTTTCTGAGCTGTTTTCGTCCGTTTTAATTTTTAACTGAATTTTGAAACTTCCGGAGGCCATATCTTCTTCATACGGAGTCCGTTTTACGCAAACTCGGACTCTATCTCAAGCAGAATTCCGAGACGAACGGAATGGCGTATCCTGTTTCCCTTAATTCTTTGATTTGAAATTAATTATACTTTAATTTGTGAATCTCACTGTTATAGAATACACGGGGTGTTACAGTTTTCCTTGGTGGACATCTCTTTGGGCTTAAATTTTTTTAAAATGACATCGGCCCAATTAATATCATAAACACCAAAAATAGCAAAGATGGCTTTTTGAACTTTAAGGGTAGGGTTATTTAAATTTCCGGAACGAGGTGTGAGAGTATGTTGAAGGAGGAGGTTGATGATTCTTGTTTTTGGGCAGAAAAAGCGATTTTTAAATTCCATGTTTTCGTCACTTTCAAAAATCTGATGATAAGTTCCCAAATCCGTTTCATTAATTTTGAATTTCAAAAAATCCGCGCCCGTACACTTACAATTTAAAATAGTACCCAAAATTTCACAATCTAAAATGATTTGAGTTCCTTTTACGCTACTCCATACTTGATTCTCATCTCCTTCGTAAAAGCCACGATTCAAATTTACGTAAAGCATTTTGTTGAGATTCGGGTAACATACTTTATCGTCATCCTGAGCGGCATTCAAGCTTGGAACTTCATTTTGACGAAAAAGAGAATGAAGATCATAAGAAGGAAAATATTCGAAGATGGAGAAGGCTCCTATGTTGACTTATCATTTTCCATATAATCAACATACGCTTGAATAACTCCCTTTTCATTATAGAGATGACCCTTGAGAGTTTTAGTCAATCTCATGGTTTTGGTTTGCTTGAGGAGGCCATTACAGAGTTGTTTTGAAGAGCATAGATATGAAGAAAGTTGTTTGAATTTTGAATGAGAGGTAGAAAGAATAAAACTGAATAGATAAATAAATAGATATTGAAGGGCACAACTTTTCTGAAATTAAAGACACCTTTTCAGACCTTGGGAGTTGATGAAAAGATGGAGGGAAGTTTGAAAGATCAAACTTTTGGAATTCAAAATTTAATTTCATTTACTGGCACATACGTTCACATGCCTGTTTGGGTATGTCAACATATATGTTGGTTTTCAAAAGAAATGTTGATTTTTGACATTTTTTTTATTATATTAATGTTTTATATTTCAGGTTTATTATTTCCTGAAATAATATTAACCCTAAAAATCAATTAAAAAATTAATTACTATTTATTACATTATTTGTTATTATGAATTTCAAAATTCAAGTTTGAATTTTAAAGTTTAATTTTGAATTATAAAACTTAAATTTCAAATTCAAACAAGGCAAACAAACAAAACATCCATTCATCCAAATCAACCAAAAAAATAAAAATTAATTAAGGTGTGCCTGGTATTTAGATCCATTTCTTCGACATTTTCTGAATTTTGAATCACTATGAAACATATATTTTAATTTCCGGTTTTTGGCTCTTAATCACTTGATGATGGATCTGAATCGTCTAAAGTTGTTGTATATGCCCACTTTCTATTCTTTGACGAATTACTATTGTCTGTTTGTTGATTTGATTTATCTGGATATGGACACATCTCTTTATATGACCAGGTTTGTTGCAGTTATAACATCTATCATCATTTCTTCCCAAAGTTCCTTGATCTTTTTTGAAAATTATTTCTTCTTTTATATCTCAGAAGTTTCCAAAATTTCCTGTCATTAAAGCAATTTATTCATTATCCTCAAAGCTTGAATCAGAACCATTTGTTGTTGCTTTGAATGCTATAGATTTCTTTTCCGTGGGCTTATTTTCCTTTCTTTTCTATAATTGAACTTCTAACGACATCAAATTCCCTATTAGTTCCTCAATCTTCATTTCACTGACATTATTGGCTTCTTCATTTGCTAGTGTTTTCAGATCTCATTCTGGGGTCAATGAATTAAGTTTTTTTCTGACTTGGTCTTCTTCTGAATAAGTTTTTCCTAATGTTATTAATGAATGCACAATTTCTTGGAATGTATAATACATATCGGATACAGATTCATTCTCATTCATTTTAAACAACTCAAATTGATTGATTAGCATTGATATCTTTGTCTGTCTTTATTGGTTCCTTCATGAGTAATTTGCAATATTCTCCATATTTCATAAGCAGATTTACAACTGACACTCTACTAAATTCATTTCTATCTAATGAATGGAACAACATATTTATCGCCTTAGAATTACTTTGTGCAGCAACCTTTTGACCATTTGTCCATTGTGCAAAATTAGTAGTGGGTTCAACATATTCAGTTTGTGTGATATTTCATGTGTATAATCCTACTAATTGTAAAATATTTTCATTCTACATGCCCAGTAAGAATAATTATTGCCATTAAATATTGGTGGTCAAACAGTTAACTGACCCTCTACAAAAGAACTATTATTACCCGTGTTGATTGCCATTTAATCTTTCCAAAATTCAGATTATGAAATTTTGAAAAACTATGCTCCGATACTAATTGTTAAGGATGCAGAGGGCGGATCCTAAGACAGAATCAACATTAGAGGGAGGGTGAATAGTGTTTACAAGGAATTTACAGAAATCTTAAACTAACTTGAATTACTATATGAATCACACAATGATTATCATACCAGAGATGATCACAAACACATAAACTATCACATATATAGAAATAAGTAAATATAAAATGTATAAAAGGAAAGAACATACCAAATTTTATATTGGTTCGGATTACTCCTATGTCCAGTCCCACGCAACGCTGGATTGCCCAAAGTTTAATTATTATCAATATCCAAGTACAGCACCCTTGATTTCATGGCTACAAGGTTAACAATGATTCCACCACCCTTGATTTCATGGCTAAAAGGTTAATACAGCTTCCTTTCCTTGATTCCTGGGCTATAAGGAACACACCCTTTCCCAAACAACTACAACAGCTCTAGAACTCTTCAATAGCACTTCAAATAGAGAGTAGCTGATAGAGAATGAGAAGAGAAAAAGAATGATATAAATTTTGTTAAAATCGGCAGAGTATAAATGTAGAAATCAAGAATTTTATGTATATTAATGGCGGTAAGTAAAGGGTTGAAGAAAGAGAAGAAAGAATGATTAAAAATTCGAATTCAACCCCTTTTTATAGTGTCACAAAGGTTGCAACGTTTCAAATAGCGAAAAGGCACTTCCTTTGAAAATTGAATTTATGACAGCTATATGTCGACATGCTCATTTTGGTGTTTCGACATATGCATTGTAATATTATTTTTAAAATCTAATTTCAAGTGTTAAAACCAATATATATTTTCTGAAAACTCTTGAATCAAAGCTAGTGTTTCAAAACGAATTTTCTAAAGTATAAAAACATAGTGATATATAATATAATGTATTTATAAAAGTATATGATTTAAAACTATATTATATATTACAAACACATTATTATAAAACTTTGAACTTATAAATATATATTTGAAATCATTTAGAAAAATAGTTTGAAATAACCTGATATCAGAATTTGAATTTTGAAATTTGAAATCAGAACTTGAATTTTGAAAACAGAAATTGAATTTTGAAAGCAGAATTTGAAAACGGAGTGCTATTTAGAGTCTTACATATAAACTAGACTCAATTGTTGTATTTTCTTGAGCTCATTGAAATCTTGATACTCATGAGTCTTGAATCTCTTCTAAATCCTAAATCACTTGGAACTCTAATAGTATTAAATCCTGTATATAAACCCTGCATACTTATATATATATATATATATATATATATATATATATGTGTGTGTGTGTGTGTGTGTGTGTGTGTGTTCTATATTGTTAGACCAAAATCTGGGCCTAACACCCAAATGCAGATCACAGATCACAGAATGCAGAAAAAAGTAAATAAAGAGGAGACACATGAAGTTTTTATAGTGGTTCGGCTCAAACCAAGCCTACGTCCACTTTATCTCTTCTTAAATCCTAAGAAGTTACAAGTACAATTCTCTCGGTTTATACATGAAATCCTCGTGTCTACAATGAAAAGGGGCAAGAAATCATAAGATTATACACGAAATCCTTGTGTTATAATGTGTAATTTGGCTCCTTTGCTGCCGAAATTGCTTTGTTGAGAGCAATGGTGGAAGCTGTGAGGAGTTAGAGCCAAAAGATCCTTGAAAATGCCTTCAAATGGTGTATTTATAGCTGTAGGAAAGCTTCTGGGAAGACCGGTTCGTGATGGGGTACGTGGCACCCGATCCGTGAAAATAGGAGTGTGAATAGCCTTGAGAATGGGTCAGGATAAGCTGCGTAGGAGCAGGTTCGAGGATCGGGTCGTGGTCACATAGGGCAAGCTGGAGTAGTCGGTTCGTGGTCTACATGTGCTCCACGAGTTGGGGTGCTTCACGAGATGAGGAGCTTCACGAGACGAGGTGCATCACGAGACGAGGGGGCGATCCGAGGGTGCATGAGCCATACTCCGATCTTATGACACTTCGTTACTTTATCCAGGAAATTGCCAGATTACACCAGTTCATGGAAACGGGCATAACTTTCAAACCGTAAGTCCGATTGAGCCAAACCAAAGCTCAAACTGAAGCTAATTCATAGATCTACAAGGGTTACAGAGCTTTGCTCCGTAATCACTGTTTTCGGGCCCAAAAAAGGTCATCTGATAGGAGTTTCGGGCCTTTCTTTGTTCGTGATGCGACTTTGACCAAATCGCTGCCTGTCTTCTGACGATGTTCTCCATATCCGAGCGCGATGCTATCCAGATATTCGGTGTGACAGCTTTTACCAAAAAGTGTGTCAACAAGTTTGTCCCCCCTAAGAACATATCTTGCTGGTTGAAGGAATATGTGTTCTGGTTAGTCCAGGAAATCTTTAAAGAGATAAAGGAAAAACAAACATGCCAAATCCTGGCGATATTGTCCAAATTTTCTGAGCATAAACCCTGCTTCGGCGTCTAATGAGCATAAACCATACTCAAGGGAAGTTTGAGTCATCCTGCCAAATCCTGGCAAGGGCCAACATTTCCAGGCATAATCCATACCCAGAAGTCCAAATCGAGTATAATCCATACCCGATTTCTTTTGTCACATCCTGACAAGACCGTCTGCAGGGCATAATCCATACCCTGGAGTTCAAACCGAGTATAATCCATGCCCGATTTCTTTTGTCACATCCTGACAAGACCATTTGTCGTTCCTAAGTTTATTCCACACTTAAGATTCCAAAGTGAGTATAAACCATACTCAGACCTGAAGTAGAGCTATGCTTTCCACAGCCTGACAAGATAGTCCATCCCTAGGCATAATCCATACCTAGAGTTCCATAAAAAGTATAAGCCATACTTTAACCGAAGTTGAGGATCCTGCCACATCCTGACAAGATACTTAAATTATCCAAACATAATCCATGCTTGGAAAGTCCTTATTCAATTCAAAATGCAAAACCAAATCAAATCCTGATTGGTTTAACACCTAGTCCAGAGCACGCTTTTGGGGGTACATCCTAACCCCGTACGTGTGTACTTCGATTCAACCAATCGGAAAACCTAACGAAAGAAAAAAACAAATCTTAAAGCCTAAGAAATGCAGAAAATGAAAGTTTATCTCATCCAGATCAGTTGATGATGAGCCCACGAGAGCTCGATCCAGGGTCATTCCCTCTCCGGGGAGCAGGAGGTGGCAGCGCAAGTGCAGGCTCTATTGGTAGTTTCACATACTCGGGAAGCTCTCCACGTCTAACCCGTTCCTCAATCAAATCACGCAGGTGCCTGCAGTCGTTTGTGTCATGCCCGTCCACATCGTGGAATAAGCAGTGCTTTCCAGAATCGCGTTCTCTTTGCGATGGCTCCCTTCTAGGAGGCTTTGGGTAGGAGACAACACCGCTTGTGTCCATGTAGATGTCAGATAATGGAGCACTGAGTTCAGTGTATTTTTCGTATTTAGGCCTTCCCCGGGGCTGAGGTTGCAGTCATTCTTGACGGCGGCTTTTCCTTTGCCATTTCCAGATTTGGACAGTTCTCTGTCCTTAACCATGTTGACGTCGAGAATGCATTTTTCAGAAGTTGCATCTTCTTCCTGCACAAATCTATCTGCTTTAAGGTAGAATTCTCCGAGATTTCACGGTGGATCTCGGTACAAAGATTTTTTGAATTTCGTATTATCCAAGACACTGGATACCGTTGCCATTAGTACCATCGATGGTTCAAGTCGGTCAACTGATGCTGCTGAAATGTAAAGGAACGCAGAGTTTCTCTAGGCCTCTGCTTGATTGTGGTGAGTGACATGACGTTCTTGGGTCATGCGATGTGGACCCGAAACTGTTCAAGGAAGCGAGCGACCAACATATTCCAGCTGTTGATCGATTCCGTTTCTACCTGTCGAATCCACATGACTGCTATATCAGTCAGAAAGAGGGGAAAAGACTTAGCCATGACATTTTCCGACGTCGATTGAACTTCCATATGCCATTTGTAGCGCATCAGGTGCACGGAAGGATCCGTACTGCCATTGTATGGCTCCAGTTGTGGGAGTTTGAAATCTGGTGGATTGCGGGAATTCCTGATTTCCTGAGTGAATGGGTTGTGATTGACGTCATCCACGTCATTATGATAGGTGCGTCCTCTCGAGAGGTGTTGAATCAGATCAGCGAGTCGATTGCCTTCAAAAAGCTGTTGCAAACTACCAAAATCAGAGTTCGTGCCCCCAGCGTTGAATGTAGGAGAGGATGGAAGCTGTTGGCGAGCTGTTGCCTGAGGATCGCGGTTCGTGTTTCAAGGGAGGCGACCCGACCCGGTCGTGGATCGTGGAAGGTTGTGCGTGAGTCTGGGTGGGCGATCCGATCGGGTCGTGATGCCCTATCACGACCCACTTCTGGATCTCCATCACGAGCCGGTTGCGGTTGAGGAGTGAGAGCTTCCGTCCTTGTTTCCATTTGAACTGGGGCTGAAGTAGGTTGAACCTGAACATTTCCAAGAGTGAGGGGGTTGCCCCCGAGTCCAGATGATGCGCGAGCCGCTTCAGTGGCTTCATTTCCAGTGACTTGAGCATTGCTCGGCCTTCCATCCATTGGAGCGAAGAATTGGTTGATCATTTCCTGTTGTTTCTGGAGGAGATCGTCTTTCCTTGCCATTTGATCCCTCAATTCAGCAAGAATGCCATCCATCTTGTCTCTGGTCAAGTATGTAGAAGGATCTCTATGAGAGGAAGCTTCCTGGCTTGCCTCGTTCCTTGTGTCTTCAGCGTCAGCATCATCAGCATGAGCGGAAGTTCCAGTCTTTTTCCTTTTAACCATTGATCCAATAGCCAAGCAATCCAAGCAGAAGTTGTCGTGTGTCCCCTACCTGGCGCACCAAAATGTTAGACCAAAGTCTGGGCCTAACACCCAAATGCAGATCACAGAATGCAGAAAAAAGTAAACAAAGAGGAGACACATGAAGTTTTTATAGTGGTTCGGCTCAAACAAAGCCTACGTCCACTTTATCTCTTCTTAAATCCTAAGAAGTTACAAGTGCAATTCTCTCGGTTTATACATGAAATCCTCGTCTTTACAATGAAAAGGGGTAAGAAATCATAAGATTGTACACGAATTCCTCGTGTTATAATGTGGAATTTGGCTCCTTTACTGCTGAAATTGCTTTGTAGAGAGCAATGGTGGAAGCTGTGAGGAGTTAGAGCCAAAAGATCCTTGAAAAAGCCTTCAAATGGTGTATTTATAGCTGTAGGAGAGCTTCTGGGAAGACCGGTTCATGATGGGGTACGTGGCACCCGATTCGGGAAAATAGGAGTGTGAATAGCCTTGAGAATAGGTCAGAACAAACTGCGTAGGAGCAGGTTCGGGGATCGGGTCGTGGTCACATAGGGCGAGCTGGAGTGGTCGGTTCGTGGTCTACATGTGCTCCACGAGTCGGGGTGCTTCACGAGATGAAGAGCTTCATGAGATGAGGTGCATCACGAGACGAGGGGGCGATCCGATGAGGGGCGATCCGATGAGGAGCGATCCGAGGGTGCATGAGCCATACTCCGATCTTATGACGCATCGTTGCTTTATCCAGGAAATTGCCAGATTACACCAGTTCATGGAAACGGGCATAACTTTCAAACCGTAAGTCCGATTGAGCCAAACAAAAGCTCAAACTGAAGCTAATTCATAGATCTACAAGAGTTACGGAGCTTAGCTCCGTAATCGCTGTTTTCGGGCCCAAAAATGGTCATCTGATAGGAGTTTCTGGCCTTTCTTTGTTCGTGATGCGACTTTGACCAAATCGCTGCCTGCCTCCTGACGATGTTCTCCATATCCGAGCGTGATGCTATCCAGATATTCAGTGTGACAGCTTTTACCAAAAAGTGTGTCAACATATATAAAGATGTTAGTATATATTTTATAATGATAATTGAAATATAGTTGTTGTCGTCAAAGCTCCATTCTCCAACAATAGCTACAAACACTTCTAAAAAAAAGGAAGCCTGGCAAACTAAAAATTATAGCATACATGAATTCAACCCATTTGCTCCTCTCCCTATCCTAGCATTTAGAAGTTTCAGTTGTGAAAAACTAAAAAAATTAATCAAAAGTCGGGAATCCCGAGTTCTCTTCACCCCCTCCACGCTCGCCTACACCGCCTGACATGGTTCCTCCGTCATCCTCACCTGCTGACAACCCGGGGAACCATCATCTCGCTTGGATCCAGTCCACCCTTGCATCCTTAACTCATTTTTTTCTTCTCCTCTCGCAGCATCTAAACACCATATTGTGTCCTTCCTTATGTGTGTACCCGTCTAGTCCAAGTTGCATGGTTAGTATGGAATTCTATGATTTATGCAAATTACATGCATGCAGAAGTGCATGTCCCAAGTTCATATTCATACTAGCGTTGGAGACAAAAAGTGAAAAGAGAGAGAGAGAGAGAGAGAGAGAGAAAACGCGGTACAGTAGTGGAGAATATTAGAGTGTTAAGGCATGCATGAGGGCTTATTTTGGCAAAGTAAGAGACATTCCTCAGGTTTGTTTTCATTTTGATTGTTTAAAAAATGTATACAAAATATTATGTTAATAATAATGCATATTTATACCCGAATAACTTCCACATGTAAAATTAGTTTTAAATGTGCTTTCTTTGTCTAGGTCCATATCGAAATTTTAGACAATGTGGAGTTCGTTTGGTTGAGATTGAAGCCAACTTAAATCTTGCGTTCATCGGACTTTCAATTGGAGTACTATCAAAGGTGAGTGTTTACACACTCGCACTTAATAATGTTTTCATGCAAATTAATAAATTAAAATTTTCATATTTAATTGTTGTGCGCATAATTTGATTGCATATGAATTGGTTGGATTATTTGTGTGCACACGTTGACACGTTATGCACACATCATATGTACAGACACTTATGCAGGAAAATTTATATTCGTGTGTGATGTTATACCCATGTCATAGATATTTGGTTATGTTACGTATATCATACTAGTCCATCTTGATCATTGTTAATTCCCTATTAATTACGGACATATTTTGGCATATTGACTTGTGACAAGGGAAAGGGCTGAAATGATATATATCCAAATTAAATTATAAACATTTCACTTGGCCTAGGTAGAAAATTAAATTATAAACACTGCCGGTCAAAATGAATTGTTTTATGTATTAAAATTGGTTTGAAAATTAATAAATGAATGATTTAAATTTTAAACTGAAATTGTTTAAAAATAAGTTATTTTATTAATCGACTCGATTCATTAATAAATTGAGATTTTATGAACTATAAGATAACTTATCGATAAATGATTTTGAATTGATTTATTTAGTAAAACTCGATTTTTGAAGTTTAGATATATAATCGATAGAAATGGAGAAATTGATTATTCAAATATAACAATGTTAACGGAAGATGTTAATGTAATGAATAATCGTGAATTTGATTCAGTAATGTGGATTTCTAATTTTACAAGATTTTGTAAAGTTTTGATTCTTAATTTGGAATTTAATTTGAAATCCATCGACGTATAATTTATTTTGATCTTGAGATTTGAATATATCATAATTTAGAGTGGAACTTTTAAAAAGGTAATTCTAAATTTATTTCGGATTTAAGATTTGATCTCAAGTTAAATCCATTATATGGAATATATGTTTTAAACTGAATTTAATGAATTTTGCCGAATGGAACTAAATTTTGAATCGAATTCTATTTTGAAATGAATATTGATTGAAAACTTGTATACAAAAATTTATAATTTTAATTCGACTTGAAATTTGACATAGTACAAGCATATGATTTAAGTGTTAAATGAATTCGACAAGTTTGGCTTAATTTGTGAGATTTGAGATCCTTAAGTGAATGTATGATTTAAACTGGTTTTATTGAAACTGGATTTATTTAAAGAGTTAAATCTAAGGGTTTGAATTTAAACTAATGTAATGAAGTTTGCTAAATTTGAGATTTAAGTGTTGGAATCGATAATGTAAATGGTTTAAAATTTTGAATGAATCGAGACTTATTTAATGGAATGTGTTTAAATTGGTAATAAAAAGTTGATTCGTTAAATTGACATTGGTTTTTGAATCGATTAATTTGTTTAATTTGGATTGAAAAAGTAAATTGAAATGATTGAATTTGTTTCGAATTTGAATTTGAATTTAGAAACGGTTTAAAGAGGATTTTGGAACTAGCGGGTTTTGATGCTTTGGAAGGAAATAAACTATTTATTCCAAAATATTATTTTTAGATTTTGTAGTATTTATATTAAATTATTTTCCCTATTCTATTTTATTTCATATTTTCTTATATATATACCTATCTTTATTTAACTATTATATTTCTATATTAATTATTTTATATCTATACAAACAATTTTGAATAGAAATTTTTTTCCGACCCAAGTAGTTGAGCCCAATGTGTTTGAATATAATATTTCATGCGGATAACGATAACTATGACATAAAATCTAAATCAAAATTTGAATTTTGATAATGAATTGATTTGCAATATAAAATTATGAAATTGGAGTTGAAATCTGATATTGAATTGTTTTGAGATATGATAATGAAAATCAAATATAAAGTGAATCGATTTATGATTTGCAATATGATATTTTATTTAAACATAAATGACCATGGTGTGTAAAATAGTGATTGGTTGTTAAAGAGACCAGGGTTAGATATTAACGTACTCTCTGTCAATACTAGAATAACTTTAACAACTATGTACCTGGAGGAAGTTCCAAAATGAAGTAGTTGATTTGGCGAACGTTTACTGGAATGAAGTAAGAGAACGATGATGGATAGCCTTGACATTCGTATCATAATTAAAATGACTAAAACATGATCCTATGTCTGTGAAACGACCTGGAATCCCCCGGTCCCCGAGGAGACGAAGGAGCCAGGATTGCTTTGAGAACACGACGCATCAGAACGCAAACATGAGAACATCTCATTGCTATTACAACAATTTACATCAAAGTACAAGAGTATCAGAGAATGAATAAATATTACACAGCGGAAAAGTAATATCAGAGAATAAATTACATAGTAGTAGCAATAAAAATGTATAAATACAATGCACAGCGGAAATACATCAACTACGACAACTGAAAGAAATACACGAATGCAAAGCTTTTCGAATATAGCTCCAGTTGAAAACTAGGATCCAGTTAAATAGAAATCTACAAAACCAAAATTACTGACTGCCCGTGTGGAAAATATGGGCAACTAGAGTTTAGGAGAAAACAATAAACTCCAGGCCAGTCATTGGACTGGTGTGAGAACTCAAAACAGTTATTAAACTTTAATTTAAAATTAGGTAATTCACGGGACCACGACGTATGTCATGGAACGGATTCACTCCCATGAATGCCAAAACTTGAAATAAAACAATTTAATAAACAACACAATGCTTTTTGGAAAAACGAAGCTATTATAAGACTCAGGTCCCATCACACAATGCAACGCAAGCCGGAGGATAGAGCTTTACCTGATAATAGCCAACCATGCTTGATACGTTTTAAAACAAATCATTTGATACTATTATAAGTGCATAGTGTCAAAATATCTTCAAAATAAATGTATCAATCATAGACGGCATAGGTACCATATATCATGTCGCCATACATAGGTTTACAACTAAAATTGAAAGGTCTCGTATTGGAAATTGGATTCCATCTATGAGTTGAGGCAAGGGATCTTCCTCACCGATTTCGAGACACTCAAGCAAATGCCTCAGGATTACACACTTAGGGCAACCCATGGTTCTTCAGGGGCGATCCAAACTTACTTTAGTGGATTGGTTATTCCTGAACACGCATTTACCGGTCCTATTGGACCCATCTCTGAGCTATTAGAGACTCAATATTTGAGGCTCCTCATTCCATCATCCACATAAGTCAAAATGTCTAGGCTCCATACCATGACACCACTTCTAGCTAGAAAGAAACGTCGTGCACACCCTGCAGTCACAATCCCGTTTTTGACTCATACCGGGTGTGAGGCTCACGAACTAACGCTATACACAAAGCTATGCTACTTAAAGTTGTGCTTTGATCATCATCAATAGGACTCTGCTTTTCAACAAAAGCCTTGATCATTGCATCTTAGCATGTCATATTGTCAATCCAGACCATACCATTGATTTCTACCAAAATATAACTTCTAAGCTCGTACGTCTCAGAGAAAGGTGTTAAGTAAGAGAATACATTCTCCGTCACTAAACAGATATATATTTAGCAGAGATCAACGGGTATAGCACACAATACAACATTAGACACAATCCATTTACAAGTCCATTCTGGGTCTGAACGAAACCGGAGGCACCTTATTCCTCGTCCCATATGTCCAATACATGAGAGAGGCCCTCACATATCCGAACAATCAACAAGTATGTCCGGACAACTACCACGGTAACCTTTTCAAGGCAGCAACTCCAATCAAATGCATCAGTAGAAATCCATTCGATGTGAAGATTGTCGGTCTTGCACCATCTTCATTATCTTCGACTTTTAATCGTCATAACAGTTATTCAGAATGGGTTAAACCCGGTCTTTCCGAATAACTTGTGCATCTTATAATTAAGTGATATATAAACACATCATATGCCTCATTCCAATCCTGAATATTCTTTTACTCAAATATTCATATCTTTGGGGAAAGGTTCCTATTAATTTATATCAAAGATAAATTATTTTAAACTTATTGTTTAATCTCCCTTTAAAAACCATTGCAAAAGATTTTATATTATCCTTTAACAATTCTAAACCAAATTATGGTTTATAAAACTAGTCGGGATTATCGATTCTTACCGAAGCAACCATTTAATATTTTAACCCCAATCCCAACCTATTCATCCCATGGAGAAAAACTGGTAGTACTCCATATCTAACACCTATTGTTTTACGGGTAAATTTAATTACCATTTCACGTTCAAATCTAGTTAAAGATTTAACTATCACATGGAGTAAAACTGGTGGTACTCCATCTCGAAACATTACTTGAATTTGGTAAATTTAATTACCATTAAAATTTCAATCTAATTAAAGATTCACTAAAACTCCATTTAGGTTTAGTCGTCCAAAAATCATTACTTAATGATTATTCAACCTTTGGAAATTAATCTGTCTTTAACTGGGTTAAAGAATGAATGTCATTGAAAACATCGCTCACGATAAACCCAAAATCATCTTCCATCAAATGGAATCTACAAGCAAATCATAACAGTATATAATCCATATGAATTCCTGTATCAGACTACTACTATAAATGAAATAATGGCAGAGACTTTTAAATTCCATAAATAGTAACGGTCTTCCTTTTCAGCAGCTCATCTCGATGATTACCAAATCGACTTCCATTCAATTCCAGTTTAATATATTAAATTGGAAAACTTTACTTTGTAAAATTTCCATTAAATCTTAGTTAGAAATTTTATAAATTCCAAATCATAACTTCACTGTTAATCGGGTTTAAGGACTAATGTCATTTAAAACATCGTTCACAATGAACCTGTAATCAACTACCATTTAATTCCAATTATATTAATTTATTGGAAAACTTCATTAAATATTGGTTAAAAGATTTATTCTTTCTCAACTGGGATTAAGAACAGTGTTAATAAAGATACCATCATTCATGACAAACCCAAAATCTAATTTGATATTAAATACAAGGCTCTGAATAGAAATTATACCGACTTATATTCAATATCAAATTCTGAAACTAATGGATATCGTATTGGGAATAACGATATTTATATCTTCCAAATTCCTCAACAACATCCATATAATCACGAAATCCAGTATTGAAATATTCCGAAAATTGTTTCTATTTAAATCCGTTCTAATTCATACTTTGGAAAAATTCTGGTTATATTAAAACCATTTACAAATCCAATTTATTTATTTAAAAACATTGGATTGTTACTCTAGTTAATAGCTAGTTCATTTGAATAAAATATCCTTTAACTTTTCAAAACTTGGAATATTTCATCCAAAATCTTTCCAAATCATTAATTATGATTTTACATAATTTTCCAATATTTTTAATAATTTTATTAAGGCTCTTACAATCAGTTTCCAATGATGGCCACTGAACTGCATTCATAGCGACCTTTTATGAAATTGATTTGGACATATCTTGAAACCTATCCATTACATTTCAAATCTCTTACTATTATTTAAAAGATCTTTTCGATACGAACCCAACGGTTCCAGTTTAGGAGAATCCGACGGTCGGATCTACTGTTACATCAATTTGAAGTCAATGGTCGAAATTCGCGAACGGTCGCTGCGCGGTACATTCTATTCAGGCCATTTAAATATATAAAACATATATCATTGATTTCCATTTAAAAACGTATTTTATAAATCGTTTATAAATTCATTTTAAAACGATTTCAACTTTTATTTCAATTTTAAATCAAAATTGAATATTCCATATCATTATAATATTAAAATGGTAATATTTTCAAAATGTCAGATTTTGAAATCAAATCTTTTCGATATTCATTATAAAATAAATAAAATTGATAGAAAATTTCGTTCGAGTAAAAATAGCGTATATTTAATTAATTCGGCTTCATATATTAATATTTTCGTATCCATCCAAAATCGGACATCAAAATCATATTTTGATTCTTCAATGAATATTATTTTAGAATATTCGTTATTTCTGAATTGCAATCAGACTTAATAAATTATCATATAATTTTATTTATTTGGATTTCATACATCGCATGTATTCAAAAATAGTTATAAACAACTATTAAACATTCAATTCACATCTAAAGTGCAATTTACAACTGTATGAACGTTAAATAATTAAATAACGTTGATAACAGGTTATCAATCTATCAGTTTACATACAATTAAATCCAAGGGAGATGTGAATTAGTTATCATCCCCAGACCCGTGTGGGATTTTAGCCAACAACAATGAATTTAAATTCATCACTGATTAATAAATTTAAACAATTCTAATTTGATTCGAATTATTTTTCTAATTAACTAATTTTCTCTGTTCAAATTACAAATGGATATTTATAATATAATTTCAATTACCACATTAATGTTGACATTATTTTTAATATGTTAAACATCACAGTCACAACACAATGCAGTCAATTAAATCATCCATGGTTTTCAAACAACAGTAAATGTGAGCTAACATGCACAGTACAACATTTTTGTGATAATTAAAACAGATAAAAATCAACACTGGCAATCGCTACATTCAGTTATAAAATAAATAACTATACAAATATTTTGAGTGAGAAAATTCTCACTTTGGTTTCCACTTCGTCAGTATTTAATTTGAGGATTGTTATAATAAAATTAAACCGGACGTTTAATTATATCAAAAACTGCAACAGCTTCCGTTTCCGTTCTGGTCAGTTCCATGTTGTAGAGTTTGTATCCACGATTCTAACAGTTCCAAATTCACAAAATTCTGATAAATATTGAATGGGTTATGACCTTTTAAACATTTAATACACTAATTACCAATTAATAATATAATTAATTACATTTCATAATCCCTCTCCCTTTCCGTTTACATCTCCAGGCGACGAGAAACCCAACCCACTCAAAACGCTTAACCTCCACTGCACCCCATTCCAATGGTCATGACCTCGATCCGAATAACTCATGACGAAGCCGATGGAGGGCGCTACTACCACCTGGAATTCAGGAAAACACGGTTCCTCCTCCGGTGCTAGAAGACTCGACAATGGCGGCGACTTTGAGATGTAATTTTGAGCAAAATACGAACTGAAATGTGATCATCACCATATGATTTTGAAGAGCACAAGGAATTCTTCAATTTTTGTTTTAGAAATATCTTAAATTAATTGATGGATTGATCGTGATTATGGAATGAAATTTGATTCGCCTTGGCCATTGATTAGAAGATAGCGGCTGCGTTTATGCAGGGGGTTAGGGTTTTGGAGAGAAAATGGTTTGCATATACCATTTAATTTAATATTATTTAAATTTTCTAATTAGTTCATTTCCGTCCGAACTCCGAATCAAACCCAACGACTGTCATTCCTAGATAAATACCCCTATTCCGGACACAATGAAATATGTTTTGTAAACCAATTCGATCGTTTTAATCAGTTTTTGTCAAAATTAAAATATAAATTAATATAACGGTCAACATTGAATTTGAACGTATATTTTAATTTACCGGGGCCACATACTGACTCCAAAAATTATGAATATTGAGACCTAGCTATGTTTTGACGATACGGTCCTATAAAAATTAGTTTCGTCGAATTTGGAGAACGTTTGAAAAATGGCCTCTTTGACTGGTCGATTAAATTCAAACTGAAGTTGAAAACGCGTTTATATTTACTACGCTCACATATTAATTCCGAAAATTATGAAAATTTAAACCTGACAATAATTTGACATCCGGATTCAACAAAAGTGGTTTCGTCAAAAATGGAGGTCATTTGCAAAATGGCTATTTTTGAGGGCTATATATAATGTGAAATATATATAATTTCCATAGCGACTATTCTGAATTTTAAACTGGACATAACTTTCAATTTTTAAAGTGAAATATCAATTTCTTGCATTTTTTAGAAAATTACATTTCAAAATATTCCAACTTTTCTTATTTTGTAAAATTCTGATTTATATTGAATTCTGTATATTCATTTAAAATTTAAAATCAAAATTTCAAACTACCGCACCATTTCAAGCTCGTTTTATAATTAAAATAAATTTATACGTTCTAACTTTGATTTAAATAAATTTAAATCATTTATTCTAAAAATAAAGCATTTGAAAATATTAAAATCCATTAAATAAATTAAAAATAAAACTTTAAATTGGTTCAGAAATTCCGTGTTGTTACAATCTCCCACACTTAAAACTTTTTCATCCTCAAAAAAGAACAGAGCTGAAAGTTGTTTAACTAACCAACTCAACTTTCATTCTGGCTTAAGTTCCTCAACTTTTCAGTTTCTAAGAACTTTCAAATTTCTCAAAAATTTCGCCATAACCTCCTTTACACAGGGAGGGTTTGAAAAATTTATTACGTCGTATTAGGCATCCAATAAATCAATAAAAAGCATACACAATTTTTGTGACGTATCTATGCTCAATGGAGACGTAAAAAGTCAAAATCTCATACCTTACCCCGGTGTTGGAAATAAAATAATCCATGTGCCTTAATTAAAAACAAGTGAGACGTGAATTTTTGTCATCTCCAGGCCTGTGTAGGGTTTTTATTAAATCCTTCCCCGAGCACCTTTATATGTTATTAAGTCCATAATCAGTCTTCTATTCAATCTGTAATTCAGTCCTCGCCATATAAGCGTCTCGGTCATATGATAATCCAAACCTCGTCATATAAGCACCGAATGCTTATATGGAATATGATATGACATGCAGTCTTCATGATGCAAGTTATGCGGTGTAGTTCATAATTTACTTATTGCTATCCTATGGCATATGTTGTATTTCACACAGAGCAACCATCACAACGCATCCAAATTCATTCACAGTAGTTTATAATAAATAATATTGCACAACCAACTCAGTAAGGTGCACCTGTTTGTCAAGTACACAATTTATTTCTTTACTCAACGCGAAGCCATTAACCTGCTCAACATATATATATGTATGCACTAAACTTGTAATTAAGTTTAATTTAACTTAATTAAATAACAAGTGTTCTCGTATATTCAATGTCCAAAATTTCCAAAGAAATTGTTTGTGTGATTGTTTGATTTTTTTCTATTGTTTGCTTACTTATGACGTCTGGTTTAAATAAATTAGACGTTATCTTTGGCTAGGTTTGATTATTTATCTTCTTAAAAATATAACCTTTATATACTCAAAATATAATTTCTAAGATCGAATTACATAATAATCACAAGTACGTTACATATAAACATATCACTCTTAACTCATTCTAGGGCATTACTAACCCCATCTCTAATGAGTTTCTCATTCTAGGATGCTACTGATCCTATCCCTAATGGATATTCTTAAACAAAATGTTAATAATTCTATCTCTAATGAATTCTCTCGTTTGGTTCTAAGGTGTCTTGTTATCGAGCTTTGCAAACCAAAGCTCTGATACCAAACTGAAATGACCCGGGATCCCCCGGTCCCCAAGGAGACGGATGAGCTCGAATTTCTTTGAGAACACGATGCATTAGAACACAAAACGAGAATATTTCATTGCTACTACAACAATTTACATCAGTACAAGAATATAAGAGTGCGTTAAACATTACATAGCAGAAAAATATTATCAGAGAATAAATTACATAGCAGTAGAAATAAAAATGTATAAATACAATGCACAGCGGAAATACATCAACTACAACAACTGAAAGAAATACATGGATGCAAAGTTTTCTGAATATAGCT
Source organism: Allium sativum (assembly GCA_030737875.1). Lineage (NCBI taxonomy): Eukaryota > Viridiplantae > Streptophyta > Magnoliopsida > Asparagales > Amaryllidaceae > Allium > Allium sativum. Next base: position 666,663,922 of record CM060909.1, on the reverse strand, counting down.
CCAGCTGAAAACCACGATACTGTTAAATAGAAATCTGCAAAACCAGAACTACTGACTGCCTGTATGGAAAATATGGGCAACCAGAGTTTAGGTGAAAACAATAAACTCAAGGTCAGTCATGGGACTGGTGTGAGAACTCAAAACAGTTATTAAACTTTAATTTAAAATTAGGTAATTCAAGGGACCACGCCATATGTCACGGAACGTGTTCACTCTCATGAATGCCAAAACTTGAAATAAAATGATTTAATAAATAATGCAATGCTTTTTGGAAAAATGAAGCTATTATAAGACTCAGGTCCCATAACACAATGCAACGCAAGCCGAAGGACAGAGTTTTACCTTATATAGCCAAAAAAGCTTGGTACGTTTTAAAATAAATCATTTAATACTATTATAAGTGCATAGTGCCAAAAACAACTTCAAATATAAATGTATAAATCATAAACGGCATAGGTACCATATATTATGTCGCCATACATAGGTTTACAACTAAAACCGAAAGGTCTCGTATTGGAAATTGGATTCCATCTATGAGTCGAGGCAAGGGATCTTCCTCACCGATTTCGAGACACTCTAGCAAATGCCTCAGGATTACACACTCAGGGCAACCCTTGGATCTTCAGGGATGGTCCACACTTACTTTAGTGGATTTGTTATTTCTAAACGCACGTTTCACGATCCTATCAGACCCATCTCTGAGCCGTTAGAGACTCAGTATCTGAGGCGCCTCATTCCATTATCCACATAAGTAAAAATGTCTGGGCTCCATACCATGACACCACTTCTAGCTGAAAAAGAAACATCATGCACTCCCTGCAGTCACTATCCCGTTTTTAACTCATACAGGGTGTGAGGCTCAAGAACTAACATTATACACAAAGCTGTTCTACTTAAAGCTGTGCTTTAATCATCATCCACAAGACTTTGCTTTTCAACAAAAGCCTTGATCATTGCATCTTTGCATGTCATATTGTCAATCCATACCATACCATTGTTTTCTACTAATATATAACTTCTAAGCTCATACGTCTCAGAGAAGGGTGTTAAGTAAGAGAATAAATTCTCCGCCACCAAACAGATATATATTTAGTAGAGATCAACAAATTCAGCACACAATACAACGTCAAACACAATCCGTTTACAAGTCCGTTCTGGGTCTGAACGAAACCGGAGGCACCTTATTTCTCGTCCCATATGTCCAATACATGAGAGAGGCCCTCGCATATCCGAACAATCAACAAGTACGTCCAGACAACTACCACTGTAACCCTTTCAAAACATCAACTCCAATCAAAGGCATCAGTAGAAATCCATTCGATGTGAAGATTGTCGGTCATTCACCATCTTCAATATCTTCGTCTTTTAATCGTCATAACAGTTATTTAGAATGGGTTAAACCGGCCTTTCCAGATAACTTGCGCATCTTATAATCAAGTGATATATAAACACATCATACGCCTCATTCCAATCTTGAATATTATTTTACTCAAATATTCATATCTTTGGGGAAAGGTTCCCATTAATTTTATCAAAGATAAATTATTTTAAACTTATTGTTTAATCTCCCTTTAAAAACCATTGCAAAAGATTTTATATTATCCTTTAACAATTCTAAACCAAATTACGGTTTATAAAACTAGTCGGTTTTATCGAGCCTTACCGAAGTAATCATTTATTATTTTAACCCCAACCCCAACCAATTCATCCCATGGAGCAAACATGGTAGTACTCCATATCTAACACCTATTGTTTTATCAGTAAATTTAATTACCATTTCACGTTCAAGTCTAATTAAATATTTAACTATCACATTGAGTAAAACTTGTAGTACTCCATCTCGAAACATTTCTTGAATTTGGTAAATTTAATTACCATTAAACTTTCAATCTAATTAAAGATTCATTAAAACTTCATTTAGTTCTAATCATACAAAAATCATTACTTAATGATTATTCAACCTTTGGAAATTAATCTTGTCTTTAACTAGGTTAAAGAACGAATTTCATTGAAAACATCGCTCACGACAAACCCAAAATCATCTTCCATCAAATGGAATCTACAACGAAATCATAATAGTATATAATCGATATGAATTCCTGTACCAGACTAATACTGTAAATGAAATAACGGCAGAGCCTTTTAAATTCCATAAATGGTAATGGTCTTCCTTTTCAATAGCTCATCTCGATTATTACTAAATCGAATTCCATTCAATTCCAATTTAATATATTAAATTGGAAAACTTTACTTTGGAAAATTTCTATTATATCTTAGTTAAAAGATTTATAAATTCCAAATCATAACTTCACTGTTAATTGGGTTCAAGGACTAATGTCATTAAAAACATCGTTCACAATGAACCTGTAATCAACTACCATTTAATTCCAATTATAATAATTAATTGGAAGACTTCATTAAATCTTGGTTAAAAGATTTATTCTTTCCTCAACTGGGTTTAAGAACAGTGTTAATAAAGACACCATTCACGACAAATCCAAAATCCAAATTGATATTAAATACAAGGCTCTGAATAGAAAATATATTAACGTATATTCAACATCAAATTCTGAAACTAACTTATATCGTATTGGGAATAACGATATTTATATCTTCCAAATTCCGCAGCAATATCCGTATAATCATGGAATCCAATATCGAAATATTCTGAAAATTATTTCTATTTAAATCCTTTCCAATTCATACTTTGGAAAAATTCTGGTTCTAATGACCCGTATTTTTACGGTGTGATAATTAATTTATTTAATTATTTAAATAGTATTTAGAGTTTTAAATGATCGTTGAATTAAATAAAAGTGAATATTTAATTAATATAAATAATAGAATAATATATTTATTTTCGAAGTAGTTGGAAATAGATGAATTCACAATATTGTGTGAATTGGATCATATATAATATATAATTCAGTTTAGAGTTGAATTATATTAACGAATGTATTATATAAATGACAGTTGAACGTATAAATTATATTATAATTATAATTGAGCCCCATAATGGCGCGGCAGTTTGCAATTTAGCGATTCAAATTTTAAACGAATATACAGAATCCGTTTTAAGCCAGATTTCTGTGAAACAAAAAACGTTCGGAGCTGGTGAAGTATATTTTTCTAATAGAAGAGAAAAATCGGGATTTCATTGTATAGATTTTGAGTTATGTCCAAATCAGATTTTCGAAAAGTCACTATGGAATTCCTTTATAATTTATAACGATATATTTATATAATAAAAGGATTTTTTATAAATTGAATATCAATTTAATCTGGGATTTTTAAATGTCGAGTTATAAATCCCGATATGTTTATTTTGGAGCCGGATTATATTCTATGTGAATATATATACGATGATATTAATTTATTAATATCACATTTAATTATTTTTAAATATATTTATATTAAAATTGGTTTACTTAGAGCTTTAAAAATAGCTAGTTTTGCAAAAGAACTCCAATTTCAATGAAACAAATTTTGTTGGATCCAGAAAATGGAGTCAGTATGTGGCCGTACAGATTTTTAATGTGAAAAACAGTCGATAATTTGATCTTTAAAAATACGCCGTGTGAGCAAACGGAGTTGGAATTCGACGAAATAAGTGTCGTTGGGTCCATAATGTCAAACTGAAGGTGTATGTCCATTTTCATGATTTTTGGACATCATGTGTGATCATAGCAACTTTTAATCAATGAATACAAATAGAAATCGAATATAAATTAATAAAATGAATTATTATGAAGCTTCTTATATAAGCTAACCCGGGCTATAAATACACCACCCTTTAACTAAACCCTAAACTTCTACATTCACCGGTCAAAACTTCTTCCGCCGTTTCTTTTTCTTCACACAGTAAAAAATGGAGAATTTTAAAATCATAAGAAATTCAAACAAAAATCTATAAATCCTAATTCTTTTATATCCATAATCCTGGAGTCTCTCTCTTCCACTTGATATACTTGTTGAGGGGTGCGACGACTTTTAAGTTCGGTGGAAATTACCTGTAACGACCCAGAAAATCTGAACCAATTTAAAAATTTTAAATTGGCTAAAATAATGGATTTTAAATATTTAAAATAAATATTTTAAATAATGGCGATGAAAACTGAGTTTGAATCGGCATTTGAAAACGAATATAATTAATTATAATTATATATAGAATTGAAAATGGCGCGGTAGTTCGATAATTCGATTTCAAACTTCAATTGAATATACCGGGTGCAAAACAATCCGGATTTTAGTGAAACCAAAAATAGTGGAATCTAATTGATAATATCTTCCCAATGAATCTGAGCAATCGAAATTTGATAGCGGGAATCGAAAGATATGTCCAGTCGAAAATTCTGAATAGTCGCTGTGGAATTCAGGCCCTTAAAAATGGACATTTTGCAAACGACCTCGGATTTCGACGAAACCACTTTTGTTGGATCCGTGATGTGAAGTTATTGCTAGGTTTCAAATTTCATAATTTTTCGAATCAATATGTGAGTGTGGCAAAGGAAAACGCGTTTGACCAGTTTCAGTTGATTTTAATCGACTGGAAATTGGCCATTTTTCAACGGTCTCAGAATTCGACGAAACTAGTTTTGTTAGGACCGTATCGTCAATACGAAGCTAGAAAATATTTTTCTGGAATCTTTCTAGTTAGTATGTGGCCCCGGTAATGTGAAATGTACGTTTAAAATTCAATATAGTGATTTAAATGTAAATTCAAAAGGAAACTGATTGTAACGATCAAATCAGCTTGCGATACATATCCCATTGTGTTCGGAATGGGGGTAAAACGCTATGGACGACAGGCGGTAGGCCTCGTTTCGAGGTCGTATGTAAAAGTCAACTTTTTGCAAAATTAAATAATTAAATAAATAAAAAAATCTATTTTCCCTCCTATACCTTGGCCCCCCCTGTAATTCATTACCGATTTCATTTATACAGAAATAAAAAAAAAACCCTAAACCTAATCGATCGCCGACGACCGCCTCCACCAACCTCCCACCGCCGACCGCACCCCCGCTCCGCCCAGTCTGACGACCTCCCGCCTCCCCGTTCGAGCCCCGAAGCCATCGCCTCCCCGTTCGAGCCCCGAAGCATCGCCTCCATCGATTGAAACCCCGAGCGCCACCCTCGAAGTCACCTCCGACGACCCCCCCCCCCCCTCTGTAAGTTTTCTTTTATTTTATTTATTTATTTTATTTTTGTTTTAATTCTTATTTTATTTACTTAAGAAAAGAATGTTGTTTTTTTTTAGTTTAAATACCGTTTGTTTTTTTTAGGTTTTAAAACCGATTTTTAAAAAGAATGTAAAACTGTTTTTTTTAAGAATTCAAAACTGATTTTAAAAGCAATTAAAAACTGATTTTTAATAAAAAGAAAAACTGATTTTTATAGGAAGTTAAAACTGATTTTTAATAAAAAGAAAAACTGATTTTTATAGGAAGTTAAAACTGATTTTTAATAGAAAGTTAAAAACTGATTTTTATGAGAAAGTTAAAAACTGATTTTTATGTAAAAGTTAAAAACCGATTTTTTTAAGATGCATAAACTGATTTTTAAAAGAACATAAAAACTGATTTTAATTAGATTTATAAACTGATTTTAAATGCAAAGAAAAACTGTTTTTTTTATAAAAATAAAAACTGATTTTGTTTTAAAAGAAAAACTGATTTTGTTTTAAAAGAAAAACTGATTTTGTTTTAAAATAAAAACTGATTTTGTTTTAAAAGAAAAACTGATTTTGTTTTAAAAGAAAAACTGATTTTGTTTTAAAAGAAAAACTGATTTTGTTTTAAAAGTAAAAACTGATTTTGTTTAAAAGTAAAAACTGATTTTTCTTTAAAAGTAAAAACTTTAAATAGGAAAAAGGTATAATCTTTAAAGAGAAAAAGGATTTGAACTTTAAGAAGTAAAAATCAGATTTTTAGATATTGAAAGTCGAAGTAAAAATCATATTTTTATATATTGAATAACATAGTAAAAATTCGATTTTTACATATGTAGAGAATACGGGTGAAAGCGACAAAAAGGCGAAGATTTCTCTAAAGGAAGTGTCGTGCAGTTGGATAGCTATTGGTGAGATTTCTGATTTAAAAATATTATATATGTGTGAAATGAAAGTGAATTGCTATATAATATATATATATATATATATATATATATATATATATATATACGCCCCTCGTCCACAAACCATGGATGATATTTATTGGTTGAAATTGTTGTGAAAATTGATTGATAGCGATTGATTGTTTGGGATTGTTTGTGATTGATATTGGTTGATTGTGGTTGAAAAATACCCATTTGTGGTTGAGAAATATTTGGTTGAAACCACATAGGATTAGTTTGTGGAAATGAAATAAATATATACATGCCGCCTGCGTGAGAACTAGATGCGTGAACCCCATTGTCAAAAACCGCGAGGTTTTAAGGTAGAGCGAGGAGCCGTACTAGGGACGGTCCCGGTTTAACTACCTGCCGTTATGCTGCCGAAATTTTGAATAATATTTGTGTGTTTGAATTATTTTCATATGCTTAAACTATATTTATTCATTGTATAGAAAACATTCATGTGTTGAATTGATATTCATTCGTTGTTTAGAAATTCATGTGTTGAATGGTATTCATATTTTGAAATAAATTGTTCGATAATAAAAATCACATTTTTATCTATATATAAAAACCATAGAAAACATTCATGTGTTGAATTGATATTCATTCGTTGTTTAGAAATTCATGTGTTGAATGGTATTCATATTTTGAATTAAATTGTTCGATAATAAAAATCACATTTTTATCTATATATAAAAACCATAGAAAACATTCATGTGTTGAATTGATATTCATTCGTTGTTTCGAAATTCATGTGTTGAATGGTATTCATATTTTGAAATAAATTGTTCGATAATAAAAATCACATTTTTATCTATATATAGAAACCATAGAAAACATTCATGTGTTGAATTGATATTCATTCGTTGTTTAGAAATTAATGTGTTGAATGGTATTCATATTTTGAAATAAATTATTCGATAATAAAAATCACATTTTTATCTATATATAGAAACCATAGAAAACATTCATGTGTTGAATTGATATTCATTCGTTGTTTAGAAATTCATGTGTTGAATGGTATTCATATTTTGAAATAAATTGTTCGATAATAAAAATCACATTTTTATCTATATATAGAAACCATAGAAAACATTCATGTGTTGAATTGATATTCATTCGTTGTTTAGAAATTCATGTGTTGAATGGTATTCATATTTTGAAATAAATTGTTTGATAATAAAAATCGCCTTTTATCGACTATATGAACTGTGTAAAATAATCTCGTTTTAAAAAGAAATTGTTTTATGATAAAAATCCTATTTTGTCACCTATATGAACTATATAGAAAAATAGTGTTTTGAAATGAATTGTTTTACAATAAAAATCACATTTTTATTGTATGCATAAATCGTTGAAATGTGAAGTGTTAAAAATAGCCACTTGTTCAAAATAAACATATATGAGTTGAAATATTCATTAATTAGCTAATGAAATGATTTGCACCTATTTATGTAACATTAGAATGAATGGAGTTTTTAATCCAAATAGAAATCAAATATGAAGTCGAATAGAAATTGATAAATGATAAGAACTGTATATATATGTACATGCAATATTCATTGAACAGGTTATAGCAAAGGGGCTAGAGAAGAGGAATAAAATTTTGTGCCCGACAAATAGGTACACATTTACTGATTTGTTTGGGTGATGATTTTGAGCCTGTTGGCTAGCCGCTTGGCTTTTTCTTTTTCTTTTTGAGATTAGAAGGACCGGGAAAGCTATTTGCGATTTCCCGATGCTCCCGGTGCAGGGGAGGTTATGGCGAAATTTTTCCAAAATTTAAGGCGTTAGAAAAATATTTGAAGTTAAAACGATATGGAAATCATTGAATGAACTATATTTATATAAATATATAAATATAAATAAAATTAAAACGAAACGAAGCCGTGCAGTTCGTGTTTTGAAACCGTGTTTTCAAACAACTAGTACGGGAAATCCGACCATTGGATTTCCCCGAAACCTCAACCGTCGGGTTCGCCTTGGAATAATCTTTCCAACGGCACCAACCTTGTAAAAATCCAACGGTTGGATTGTCTGGAATGTTTAATTCAAATTTGAAGAAAAACAGCGCCAGAATCGATTTTATTTATATATAAATATAAATAGAATTATATTTAATCGAATAACGACGCTGCAGTTCGTATTTTGAAATCGAAATTTCAAACGATTGTACCGGGAGATCCGACCGTCGGAATTTCCCGAAACTGGAACCGTTGGATTCGTTTTGAAAAGACCTTTCTAATGATGTAAATTTTGCGAAGATCCAACGGTTAGATTTTCAGATATGTGTAAATCAAATCTGAAGAAAAACAGCGCCACGACCGCCTTATGGCCCGAAGCGTCGTTTTGAATAAAATGGCTATTTTAAAATAAATATAAATAGCGATAAATAGTTATAAAATATCATAAGCGATATGGAATGGAAATAAACTGAATTTGCTTGATTTATGTAGCTTTTGATGGTTGAATGTGTTTGGTGTGAAAATTACATTAAAGAACACAATTGGTGCTGTCAAATAATTTAACCATTGAAATAAATTGATTTGAAATTCTAAATATACGTGAATTATTTGAGAAGGCCGAGTTAATTCTCATTTCAAATAATTGACCGACGATTGAAAGTCGAAGATGAAGACGATGGTCGAAGACCGGAGATCTTCACCTCGTTTGGATGGTAACCGAGGTCCTGATTGGGAGGCATCCCGAAATATGGATAATGAGTGGTGATCGTCCAGACGTACGTGGTGATCGATGAGTTTTCGAGGTATTTAGTGCCTCCGGTTTCGTTCAGACCCAGAACGGACTTGTAAATGGACTGTGTGTCTGACATAGGATTTATTCTGTGTGGCATGCTAAGATGCAGTGATCAGGGCTTCTGTTGAAAAGCAAAGTCTTGTGGTGATGATCAAAGCACCGCCTGTGTGGCATAGCTTTGTGTATAACGTGAATTCGCGAGCCTCACAACCTAAAACGGGAGAACGGACCTCAGGGAGGGCCTACGTTTCCTCCTAGCTAAAAGTGGCGTCAGTGGTTTTACACGCCCTGACGAGTTTAACTTATGTGGTTGTTGCTGTTGCGAGGCGCCTCGGTTAGATCGGACGATCCGGGTCCGATGGAGTCACTTATTGGCTCGCTTACGCCCCAAAGGGCGGCGAAACGTAGTGCTCAGGCATTTTTAATCCACTCCGTGTGGACCGGCCCTGTCGCTCCAAGGATCGATGCGTCCTGATCCTGAGACTCGGGCTAGGCAGTCTCGAATTCGGTAAGGACTATCTTTTGCCTTGGTTCATGACGGAAATCTAATTTCCAAATACGACATCGTGCGATTTTGATTGTATATATATATGGCGACATGATATATGGTACCCATGCCATCTATGATTGATAGTTATGATTTGAAATTGTTTTCAAAACATATAAACACTAGCAATAATATCAATTGCCTTTGTTTTATTCGTATCAATCATATTTTGGCCATTATAAGGTAAAACTCTATCCTCCGGTTTGCGTTGCATTGTGTGATGGGAACTGAGTCTTATAATGGCTTCATTTTTATAAAAAGCATAGCGATGTTTAAAAAAAAGATTTGTTTTAAAAGCACTGGCAATCCAATGGAGTAAAACCGTTCCACGAAAGTGGCGTGGTCCTGTGATTAGCCAAATTATATACGTGTTGAGTAGATTTCTCATACCAGTCCCATGACTGACTCGTAGTTTGTTTCACTTTCAAACTCGGGTGCCCCTTTTTCCACACGGGCAGCCTTGTATTCAGGTTTAGCTGGTTCTTTCTGGATAGCTGGAGCTGAAGATGGATTCTATCATTTATTTCTTTTTATGCTGTTCAGCTCCTATTGTACATATTTTGTTTATTTCCGTTGTAGACATTTATGTATAGCTGAACTGTATTTGTACTAAGTAAGATCCTGTATACTGTGTAACTCTGATGATTACTTTTATCCAGTATATTTTGTTGTTCATTCTGGTGTATTTATTTAATTCTGTTCTGCTATTTTATGTTTCTGTGTTATATTCCAAAGATAACCTTGTTTCCGTATGAACGGGAAATCGGGTCGTCTCATTACCAGCGCGAGTTCATATTCATTAGGGTTTGGAATTGTGGGTGATTGAAGTATTGATGCATGAATCGGGTATCCATTTTGATATGGTGGTGGATAATGGCACGCGTTGGCCAAGTTTAGTGAAATGCAGTTCCAATCTTGTTCGATGTTTGTACAGTGGGTTTCTCGTGAAGCTGGAGATCGCATTTCAGTGCTCGAGTGCGAGTTATATCCTATTGGTATGGAGAGATTGAGAAGAAGAAGAGGGATTCAATGGTGGTATTCGTTAGTGAATCGGTGGAGTGATGGAGGAGAGGTTGGGGTGAGGAATTGCGGTAATGGCTGTGCCTGGAGCTCGTTATTTGCTGGAGGAAGACTACTGTTCACGTGGGTCTTCAATGGGTATGGGCCGAGAATGGAAAAGGTGAAAGCCCAATGGAAATAAAAATCCAAGTTTTGTTATTTAAATGTACCTAAACTTATTAATATCATAACTTATCCATAGGCTGTCAGAATTGTAACAACCCGGAAAATCCGAACCAATTTAAAATTTTTATTTTGGCAATTTTAGTAAATTTTGAATATTTAAAATGAATTATATTAAATAATAACGATGAGAAATTTGTTTTGAGTAGAATTATAACGTATATTTTTGTTTGAATCGACGTTAGAATATAAATATTTTATTTTAATTATAAAAGAATTGGAAATGGCGCGGTAGTTTGAAAATTCGATTTCAAAATTGAAATGAATATACAGGATTCAAAATAAACCGGATTTTAGTGAAACCAAAAATATTTGAATCTATTTGAAAATATCTCTCCTACGAATCCAAAAAATTGAAATTCCATAGCGAGAATACAAAGTTATGCCCAGTTGAAAATTCAGAATAGTCGCTATGGAATTTTAGCCCTTAGAATGGAGATTTTGCAAACGACCTCCGTTTTTTGACGAAACCACTTTTATTGGATCCGGGATGTCGAATCATTGCTAGATTCCAAAAATCGTAATTTTCTGAATCAATGTGCGAGCGTGGCAAAATAAAATGTGTTTTGATAGTTTCAGTCAATTTGGATCGACCAGAAAATGGCCATTTTTCAAACGGTCTCCAAATTTGATGAAATTAGTTTTGTTAGAACCATATCGTCAATACGAAGCTAGAAATAATTTTTTTGGAATTTTTAGAGTCTGTATGTGGCCCCGGTAAATTGAAATATTCGTTCAAATTCAATTATATTTTGATTTAGACGAAAACTGATCGTAACAATCGAATCAGCCTACAGTACATATCCCATTGTGTCCGGAATGGGGGTAATTAGCTATGGACAACAGTCTTTGGGTCCGATTCGGAGATAGAACGAAAAAGTTTCTTTTTGAAAATTAAATTAATTAAATAAATATATTTATATAAATCTCACCCCTCTCTCTCCTTTACCAAGTCAACGTTCATATAAAAAAAAAAGAAACCCTCGATCCCGCGATGCCCCCCTTTGCCCCTGAGTCGCGCCCTCCTACGGTGGTGCCGTCGCCTCCACCGCTTCCTCCAACGCCTCTCCCTCCTCCTCTCCATCGCCTTCTTCTTCCCCAATGAAAAACGCACCCCCTCCAAACCTTCTTACCCTGAACGAGACCACCGCCGAGTTCTGCCCCACTCCGACGCCTCGTCCACCCTAGCTTCCCCGACCACCTACTGCGCGCCCTAAACCCCCCTCCTCCGATTAACTGTAAGTGCTCTGATTTTTATAATTTTTATTTTTTCGTTTATTTTTTTCATGAACACTGGTTTTTAATTAGTTAAAAATCTGAGGTTTATATATGTTATGGTTTTTAATTTATATAATGATAAGATATTCATTTATAGAAAGAAATCCTTTTTAATTTACAAAAGAAACGATTTTGCATATTTACATTGATGAGATTCTTAACATGAGAAAGGAAGTGATTTTTAATTAAAAAGGAAGTGAATTTCAAATAGGAAAGATTAAATTTTAAATTATAAAAATATATGATTTTTATTGTTGGAATGGCAATGTAAAAATGTGATTTTTATATATTCATTAGCGATAGAAAGATTTGATTTTTATCTATAGAATAGCGGCATAAAAATGTGATTTTTATCTATGTAGAACTATTGTAAAAATATGAAATTATTTTTAGAAAGATAAAAATATAATTTTTAGCCTATGTAAGTTATTTATAAAATAATCATACAAAGGAATAATTACTGATTGGTTAAAAATATTTTTTTAACGTAGGTATACTACATAGGTCGACAATCAAAGCACGGCGGAGTGGAACCCATAGGTGAGAACTCCTCACTTTTATTTTATTTTCTAGTAAAATATAAACTAGGATGCAGACGGTGCTTAATAGCACCAACACCCGTCGTCCACAGACATGGATGACTTGTTTGTTTGTTAGATTTTGTGGTGAAAATTGATTGTGTGATGTAGAATGGAATAAAATATTTTATAGTTAAAAATATAATTTTTAACGTGTATATGAATGAAATAAATATTTATAAACAAATAAGACGATTTGTTTATGTATACGCATTTGACTGATATTGATTGGGACGATAAATTTTACACATCGACCAACTGCACAAATAAAATTCATTATTTGTTGATTGAAACCCCACACGGGTATTGGGATGATACTGGACATAAACTAATCCCAATATTTAGTTGTATGTCAATCGATTGGTTGACAAGCTGTTATAAGCGTTGAATATTTATATTTGATGCTTATGCAGTGTAGAATGCACTTTAGATAATGGTTAACTGTGTGTGATTTTTGTCGTGTACATGTATGTATGAAATCCATATAAATCAAATTATATGGTAATTGACTGTGTCTGATTCGAGTTCATAAAGAAAGAATATTTTAAAATAATGAATAGTTTAAAATAAGGAATATTTTTAAAATAATATTCAAAAAAGAATCAAAATATGATTTTGATGTCCATTTTGGGATGGACTCGAATATATTTAAATATATATAGCTGTGTTGATTAGATATGCGCCATTTTGACGCGAACAATATTTATATCGATTTCATTTATTTTTATAATGAATATTGAAAAGGAATTGATTTCAAAATCTAATGTTTTGAAAATACTATCATTTATATATCGATGATATGGAATATTCAATTTTGATTTCAAATTGAATATGAAGTTGAAATAGTTTTCAAAACGAATTTAAATCAATTTATAAAATACGTTTTAAATGGAAATCGAAATATATATAATATATATATATATATATATTATATATATAATGGCCAGAATAGAACGCGCCGTGCTGCGGTAGTTCGCGAATTTCGACCATTAACTTCAAATGGACATGATGGGAGATCTGACCGTCGGATTCTCCTTAAACAGGAACCATTGGGTTCGTATCGAAAACAGCTTTCTAACAAATATTAGAGATTTGAAATCTAACGGTTGGATTTGGAATTATGTCCAAATAAAATTTGGAAAAGGTCGCTGTAAGTGCAGTTTGATGGCCGTTTATGGAAATCGACTGTACTGGCCTTGATAAAATTATTAAAAATATCAATAATTAGTGTAAAATCATAAGAAATAATTTGGAAAGAATTAGGATGAAAATTTCCCTATTTGAAAAGATAAAAATAGATTTTTATCGAAATGAACTAGTTTTGAATTAGAATAATAAATCCAATATTTTTAAAATAAATAAATTGGATTTGAAATGGTTTTAAAAATAACCAGGATTTCCAATATATGAATTGGAATGGATTTGAATCAAAATTATGCTCGGAATATTTCGATATTGGATATCGTGATTATACGGAGATTCTGGAGGAATTTGGAAGATATAAATATCATTATTCCAATATGATATTTGTTGGTTTCAGAATTTGATATTGAATATAATCCGATATATTTTCTATTCAGAGCCTTGCATTTAATATCAAATTGGATTTTAGGTTCGTCGTGAATGGTATCTTTAATAATACTGTTCTTGAACCGAATGGAATTAAGAAAATTAGAAACTAACTGGAAATTAGTTAAGTTGAATGGTTTCCTGGGTATTGATCTGATGTAGGTTCCGGCCTTCGGGGTTAATACCTAGGAGATTGTTCCCTTACTAATTTACGGTTAGAGTCTAATGTGAATTGGGTTTATTGTGAACTGTGTTTTTAACGACATTCGTTCTTTAACCCGATTTATAGTGAAATGTGATTTGGGATTTATAAATCTTTTTATTTAGATTTAACGGGAATTTTCCCAAGGTAACGTTATCCAATTTAATATATTAAATTGAAATTGAATGGAATTCGATTTGATAATAATCGAAGTGAACTTCGGTTGATGAAGACTGTTAATACATATGGAATTTAAGAGGCGTTGCCGTTATTCCATTTATATTATTGGTCGGATATGGAAATTGATATCGATTATATATTGATTTGTTTTTCCGTGAAGATTCCATAATTAATGGAATGTGATTTGGGTTGTCGTGAATGGTATCTTTAATAATACTATTCTTAGACCCAGTGGAGTTAAGAAAATCAGAAACTAACTGGAGATTAGTTAGTTGAATGGTTTCCTGGGTATTAATCTGATGTTGGTTTCATCCTTCGGGGTTAATACTTAGGGAATTGTTTACTTGCTAATTTACGGTTGAAGGTTGATGGAATGGAATGTGATTTTGGGTTTATCGTGAACCATGTTTTAAATGACGTTGGTTCTTTAACCCAGTTAAAGACAGGATATGGTTTCCCAAGTTAAACAATCGTTAATATTATTTTTGGGAAGATTAAAACCAAGTGGAGTTTTAATTCATCTTTAATTAGATTGAAATGATATCCAAAGGAAGATTAAAGAATAAATTTAAAGAATTTATCTTTTGTAAAATTAATGGGAACCTTTCTAAAGTATAAGAATATCTGAATAAAGGAATATTCCAGATTGGAATAAGGCGTATGTTGTGTTTTTGTAGCACTTATTTTTATATACGCGAGTTATTCGGAAAGACCGGGTTTATCCCATTCTGAATAATTGATTCCATGATATGTCAAGGATGAAGACGGTGGTCGAAGACCGGAGGTCTTCGATATCGTTTGGATGATTACTGAGGTCTTGATTGGGCTGTACACCCAAGACAAGGTAATAAGTGGTGATCGTCCAGACGTACTTGGAGAACGACCGGATATGCGAGGACCTCTCCCCTGTATTGGACATATGGGGGAGGAATTAGGTGCCTCCGGTTTCGTTCAGACCCAGAGAGAACTTGTAAATGGATGTCTGAGATCGGATTTCATTCTGTGTGATTGGTAGACATCGGTTGCATAGCGTGAATTGTTGTATGGCATGCTGAGATGCAAATGATCAAGGCTTCTGTTGAAAAGCAGAGTCTTGTGGTTGATAATCAAAGCTCGACTTTAATATATCATAACTTTGTGTAGCGTTGATTTGTGAGCCTCACACCCCGGTGTGAACCAGAAATAGGAGAAGGACATCAGGGAAATGGACATATGCTGGTTTCTAGCTTGGAGTGGTGTTTTGGGTTTTGCACGCCCGGACATTTTACTTATGTGGATGATGGTTAGCGAGGCGCCCCAGTTATATCGGTCGATCCGGGCCCAATGGATTCATTTGGCTCATTTATGCCCCATAGGGTAGACTAGCATATCGTTTACGGTATTATTAATCCACTCCATGTGGACCGGCTCTGACGATCCCAGGATCACTCGAGCTCTGATCCTAAGGCTCGGGCTAGAGAGTCTAACGAATTTGGTAAGGACGATCCCTTGCCTTGGTTCGCAGATGGAAATCTAACTTCCAATACGTGATATTGCGGTTTTGATTGTAGAGCCTTGTATTGGCGACATGATATATGGTACCCATGTCGTCTAGGATTAATACATTTATATTTGAAGTTGTTTTACACACTATGCACTTATAATAGTATCAAATGATTTGTTTTAACGTACCAAGCATGTTTGGATATTATAAGGGAAAACCCTATCCCCAGGCTTGTGTTGCATTGTGAGATAGGACCTGGGTCTTATAATAGCTTCATTTTTCCAAAAAGCAATGCGATGTTTTGTTATATGCACTGGTATTCTTGGGAGGAAACCTATTCCGTGTTATACGGTGTGGACCCTTGATATATCTGATTTAAAGTAAAGTTTTAAATAACTTTTTTAGTTCTCACACCATTCACATGACTGACCTGGAGTTTATTGTTTTAACCAAAACTCTAGGTGCCCTTATTTCCACACGGACAGCTTATAGTTTTGGTTTTGCAGATTTATATTCACAGGATCCTGATTTACAGCTAAAGCGATATTCAGAAAGCTCTGTATCTGTGTATTACTTTCAGTTCTGTATTTTTTTCCGCTGCTATGTATTTAAATGTAATTTAAATCTCTGATATTTAGTAAATGTGTAATATTTATTCATACTCTGTATATTCTTGTATTCTGATGAAATTGTTGTAATAAGCAATGAAATGTTCTTTTGTTTGTGTTCCGATTTGTCTTGTCCTCAAACTCAATCCATGCTTTCCTTCACGGGGAAGTTCGGGTCGTTTAATTTTGGTATCAGAGCTCTGGTTTGTAGAGCTCGAGAACAAGACACATTAGAACCATACGAAAGAATTCATCAGAGATTGGATTAGCAATATCCAATAATAATGACTCGTTAGAGATGGGATCAGTAGTATCCTAGAACGAGTGTGAAGAGTATTGTTTTTAAAATAAAAATGAAAACAAGATTTGTTTTGAAAATTTAAACCTTATTCAACGTATTTGAATATTTTATTTGTATTGAATTTGGACAATCCAATATATAAAGATTTTGCATATACACCTTGCAAAGATATATTCGAAGTTTTAATATACTGGATAGATATAGAATCACACTCTAATCGCCCGGAGATGACACTGATGTTAGTAGCTGCGTCATCAGCGGATATATGTTCGAGTTTCGAAAGTGAGATATTTATATATATTTCCAATTGACTGGTGTGAGAACCAAAACTAGATAGGGTCTATTACTGTGATTTGGCATCAAAAATCTGATTTTTGGACTATGTATCAAAGTTATGAATTTGAAAAGCTAATCAACTAATTGATTGATGATTGTGTTGTGTGATTATTTATTTAAATCAACATGTGAAAGAAAGGCAAATTTAGGCCAAATTGAACCAAATATTGAACTATATTGAAAATTGGTGGGAAAGTCATGCATGTACGTATATATGTGTGAACAGGTCATTGCAAAGAGGCTAGAGTGGAAGAATAAAATTGTTTGCCCAACAAATAGGTACATGTTTATTGTATTTCTTGGGGTTTTTGATGATTTTATGAGCCGATTAGCTAGCCGCTTGGCTGTTTCTTTTTCTTTTTGGATTGGAGAGGCCTGTATGGCAATTTCGGGATTTTCCCGGTGCTCCCGTACAGGGGAGGTTATGGTGAAATTTTTCGAAAATTTAGGGTTTTAGCCAAATTTTTAAAAAATTTGAAAAAGTTCTTAGAAACAGAAAAGTTGAAGAACTTAAGCCATAATTAAAATAATGAAAGTTGAGTTGGTTAGTTAAACAACTTTCTGCTCCGTTCCTTTTTTAGGACGAAAAGATTTTAAGTGGGGGATATTGTAACAACCCGGAAAATCCGAAACAATTTAAAAAAATTATTTCAGTAATTTTAGTAAATTTTGAATATTTAAAATGAATTAATTTAAATAATAACAACGAGAAATTTGTTTTGAGTAGAATTAGAACGTATATATTTATTTGAATCGATGTTAGAATATAAGTATTTTATTTTAATTATAAAAGGAATTGGAAATGGCGCGGTAGTTTGAAAATTTGATTTAAAAATTCAAATGAATGTAAAAGATTCAAAATAAACCGGATTTTAATGAAACCAAAAATATCTGAATCTATTTGAAAATATCTTTTCAACGAATCCGAAAAATTGAAATTTCATAGCGGGAATAAAAAGTTATGCCCAGTTGAAAATTCAGAATAGTCGCTATGGAATTTTGGCCCTAAAAAATGGAAATTTTGCAGACGACCTCTGTTTTCGACGAAACCATTTTGTTGGATCCGGGATGTCGAATCATTGCTAGATTCCAAAAATTGTAATTTTCTGAATCAATATGTGAGCATGGCAAAATAAAACGTGTTTTGACAGTTTTAGTCAATTTGGACGACCAGAAAATGGCCATTTTTCAAACGGTCTCCAAATTCGATGAAATTAGTTTTGTTAGAACCGTATCGTCAATACCAAGCTAGAAATAATTTTTCTGGAATTTTTAGTGTCCGTATGTGGCCCCGGTAAATTGAAATGTTCGTTCAAATTCAATATATAGATTTATATTTTGATTTTGACGAAAACTGATCGTAACAATCGAATCAGCCTATGATACATATCCCATTGTGTTCGGAATTGGGGTAATTAGCTATGGACGACAGTCATTGGGTCCGATTCGGAGATAGAACAAAAAAGTTGCATTTTGAAAATTAAATTAATTAAATAAATATATTTATATAAATCTCACCCCTCTCTCTCCTTTACCAATTCAACGTTCATATAAAAAAAACCTCGATCCCGCGGTGCCCCCCTTCGGCCCTGAGTCGCGCCCCCTTGCGGTGGTGCCGTCGCCTCCAACGCCTTCCCTCCTCCTCTCCATTGCCTCCTTCTTCCCCAATGAAAAACGCTCCCTCTCCAAACCTTCTCACCCTAAACGAGACCGCCTCCGCGCCAGTAGAGGGCCCCACCGCCGAGTTCTGCCTCACTCCGACGCCTCGACCACCCTAGCTTCCCCGACACCTACTACGCGCCCTAGACATCCCCACTCCTCCGATTAACTGTAAGTCCTCTGATTTTTATAATTTTTATTTATCATTTTGTTTTGTTTTTATGAACACTGATTTTTAATTAGTTACAAATCTGAGGTTTATATATGTTATGGTTTTTAATTTATATAATGATAAGATTTTCATTTATAGAAAGAAATCATTTTTAATTTACAAAAGAAACAACTTTGCATATTTATAAAGATGAGATTTTCAACATGAGAAAGGAAGTGATTTTTAATTTAGAAAATAAGTGAATTTCAAATAGGAAAGATTAGATTTTTAATTATAAAAAGATATGATTTTTATCGTTAGAATGGCAATGTAAAAATGTGATTTTTATATATTCATTAGCAATAGAAAGATTTGATTTTTATCTATAGAATAGCGGCATAAAAATGTGATTTTTATCTATGTAGCGTTGTTGTAAAAATATGAAATTATTTTTAGAAAGATAAAAATATAATTTTTAGCCTATGTATGTTATTTATAAAATAATCATACAAAGAAATAATTATTGATTGGTTAAAAATATAATTTTTTAACGTAGGTATACTACATAGGTCGACAATCAAAGCATGACAGAGTGGAACCTAAAGGTGAGAACTCCTCACTTTTATTTTATTTTCTAGTAAAATAAATATTAGGATGCAGACGGTGCTTAGCAGCACTCGTCGTCCACAGACCGTGGACGACTTTTTTGTTTGTTGGATTTTGTTGTGAAAATTGATTGTGTGATGTGGAATGGAATAAAATATTTTATAGTTAAAAATATTTTATAGTTAAAAATATAATTTTTAACGTGTATATGAATGAAATAAATATTTATAAGCAAATCGGACGAATTGTTTATGTACACACATTTGACTGATATTGATTGGGACGATAAATTTTACACATCGCCCAACTGCACAAATAAAATTCATTATTTGTTGATTAAAACCCCACACGGGTATTGGGATGATATTGGACATACACTAATCCCAATATTTAGCTGTATGTCAATCGATTGGTTGATAGACTATTATAAGCGTTTGAATATTTATATTTGATGCTTATGCAGTGTAGAATGCACTTTGGATAATGGTTGACTATGTGTGATTGTTGTTGTGTACATGTGTGTATGAAATTCATATAAATCAAATTATATGGTAATTGACTGTGTCTGATTCCAATTCAGAAAGAATGAATATTTTAAAATAACGAATAGTTTAAAATAACGAATATTTTTAAAATATTATTAAAAAAAGAATCAAAATATGATTTTGATGTCCGATTTGGGATGGACACAAATATATTTAAATATATATAGCCGTGTTGATTAGATATGTGCCATTTAGACGCGAACGATATTTATATCGATTTTATTTATTACTATAATGAATATTGAAAAGGAATTGACTTCGAAATCTAATGTTTTGAAAATACTATCATTTATATATCGATGATATGGAATATTCAATTTTGATTTGAAATTGAATATGAAGTTGAAATCATTTTGAAAACGAATTTAAAATGATTTATAAAATACGTTTTAGATGGAAATCGACGAAATATATATAATATGTATTATATATATAATGGTCGGAATAGAACGCGCCACGCTGCGGCAGTTCGCGAATTTCGACCAATGACTTCAAACGGACATTACGGGAGACCCGACCATCGGATTCTCATAAAACTGGAACTGTTGGCTTTGTATCAAAAAGGGCTTTCTAATGAATATTAGAGATTTGAAATCTAATGGTTGGATTTGGAATTATGTCCAAATCAAATTTGGAAAAGGTCGCTGTAAGTGCAGTTCGATGGCTGTTTATGGAAATCGACTGTACTGGCCTTGATATTAAAAATATCAATAATTAGTGTAAAATCATAAGAAATGATTTGGAAAGAATTGGGATGAAAAATTCCCTATTTGAAAAGATAAAAATATATTTTTATCGCAATGAATTAGTTTTGAATTAGAATAATAAATCCAATATTTTTAAAATAAATAAATTGGATTTAAAATGGTTTTAAAAATAACCAGGATTTCCAATATATGAATTGGAATGGATTTGAATCGAAATTATTCTCGGAATATTTCGATATTGGATTTCGTGATTATACGAAGATTGTGGAGGAATTTAGAAGATATATATATCGTTATTCCAATCCGATATTTGTTGGTTTCAGAATTTGATATTGAATATAAGCCGATATATTTTCTATTCAGAGCCTTGTATTTAATATCAAATTGCATTTGGGTTCGTAGTGAATGGTATCTTTAATAATACTGTTTTTGAACCGAACAGAGTTAAGAAAATTAGAAACTAACTGGAGATTAGTTAAGTTGAATGGTTTCCTGGGTATTGATCTGATGTTGGTTTTGTCCTTCGGGGTTAATACTTAGGGGATTGTTCCCTTACTAATTTACGGTTAGAGGGTAATGTAAATTCGGTTTATTGTGAACTGTGTTTTTGACGACATTCGTTCTTTAACCCGATTCACAGTGAAATGTGATTTGGGATTTATAAATCTTTTTATTTAGATTTAACGGGAATTTTCCCAAGGTAACGTTTTCCCATTTAGTATATTAAATTGGAATTGAATGGAATTCGATTTGATAATAATCGAAGTGAACTTCGGTGGAGGAAGACTGTTAATACATATGAATTTAAGAGGTGTTGCCAGTATTCCATTTATATTATTGGTCGGATATGGAAATTGATATCGATTATATATTGATTTGTTTTTCCGTGAAGATTCCATAATTAATGGAATGTGATTTGGGTTGTCGTGAATGGTATCTTTAATAATACTATTCTTAGACCTAATGGAGTTAAGAAAATCAGAAACTAACTGGAGATTAGTTAAGTTGAATGGTTTCCTGGGTATTGATCTGATGTTGGTTTCGGCCTTCGAGGTTAATACTTAGGGAATTGTTCACTTGCTAATTTACGGTTAAAGGCTGATTGAATGGAATGTGATTTTGCGTTTATCGTGAACCATGTTTTAAATGACATTGGTTCTTTAACCCAGTTAAAGACAGGATATGGTTTCCCAAGTTAAACAATCGTTAATATTGATTTTTTGTAAGATTAAAACCAAGTGGAGTTTTATTGCATCTTTAATTAGATTGAAATGACATCCAAAGGAAGATTAAAGAATAAATTTAAAGAATTTATCTTTGATAAAATTAATGGGAACCTTTCCCAAAGTATAAGAATATTTGAATAAAGGAATATTCTGGATTGGAATAAAGCGTATGTTGTGTTTTTGTAGCACTTGTATATTATATACGCGAGTTATTCGGAAAGACTAGGTTTATTCCATTTTGAATAATTGATTTGACGATATGTCGAGGATGAAGACGGTGGTCGAAGACCGGAGGTCTTCACATCGTTTGAATTCTGAGGTCTTGATTGGGTTGTACACACAAGACAAGGTAATAAGTGGTGATCGTCTAGACGTACTTGAAGATCGATCGGATATGCGAGGACCTCTCCCCTGTATTGGACATATGGGGGAG
Source organism: Allium sativum (assembly GCA_030737875.1). Taxonomy (NCBI): domain Eukaryota; kingdom Viridiplantae; phylum Streptophyta; class Magnoliopsida; order Asparagales; family Amaryllidaceae; genus Allium; species Allium sativum. The sequence continues at coordinate 666,641,400 of CM060909.1, read as the reverse complement.
GAATAAGGTGCCTCCGGTTTCGTTCAGACCTAGAGCGAACTTGTAAATGGATGTGTGTTTGACGTCAGATTTATTCTGTGTGATTGGTAGACATCGGTTGCATAGCGTGAATTGCCTGTGTGGCATGCTGAGATGCAAATGATGAAGGCTTCTGTTGAAAAGCAGAGTCTTGTGGTTGATGATCAAAGCATGGCTTTAATATAGCATAGCTTTGTGTAGCGTTAATTCGCGAGCCTCACACCCCGGTGTGAACCAGAAATGGGAGAAGGGCATCTGGGAAATGGACATGTGCTAGTTTCTAGCTAGGAGTGGTGTTTTTGGTTTTACACCCCTAGACATTTTACTTATATGGATGATAGATAGCGAGGCGCCTCGGTTATATCGGTCGATCCGGGGCCGATGGAGTCATTTGGCTCATTTATGCCCCATAGGGCAGACTAGCATATTGTTTACAGTATTATTAATCCACTCCGTGTGGACCGGCCCTGACGATCCAAGGATCACTCGAGCTCTGATCCTGAGGCTCAGGCCAGAGAGTCTAACGAATTCGGTAAGGACGATCCCTTGCCTTGGTTCACAGATGGAAATCCAACTTCTAATACATGATATTGCGGTTTTGATTGTAGAGCCTTGTATTGGCGACATGATATATGGTACCCATGCCGTCTAGGATTAATACATTTATATTTGAAGTTGTTTTATAGACTATGCACTTATAATAGTATCAAATGATTTGTTTTAACCTACCAAGCATGTTTGGCTATTATAAGAGAAAACCCTATTCCACGGCTTGCATTGCATTGTGTGATAGGACCTGGTTCTTATAATAGCTTCATTTTTCCGAAAAGCATTGCGATATTTTGTTATATGCACTGGTATTCTTAGGAGGAAACCCATTCCGTTTTATACAGCATGGTCCCTTGATATATTTGATTTAAAGTAAAGTTTTGAATAACTATTTTAGTTCTCACACCAATCACATGATTGATCTGGAGATTATTGTTTTAACCTAAACTCTGGGTGCCCCTATTTCCACACGGGCAGCTTGTAATTTTGGTTTTGCAGATTTATATTCATAGGATCCTGATTTACAGCTAAAGCGATATTCATAAAGCTATGTATCCGTGTATTACTTTCAATTGTGTTCTGTATTGTTTTCCACTACTATGTATTTAAATGTAATTTAAATCTCTTATATTTAGTAAATGTGTAATATTTATTTATACTCTGTATATTCTTGTATTCTGATGAAATTGTTGTAATAAGCAATGAAATGTTCTTCTGTTTGTGTTTCGATTTGTCTTGTCCTCAAACTCAATCCGTGTTTTACTTCATGGGGAAGTTCAAGTCATTTCAAGAATTTTGAACGGTCAGATCCGTTGGGATCGTATGGACGAGCACTACACAATGGAACTGACTGGGAGTGAATTGGAGCTCGTTACAATTTGTTTCAAAATAAATTGTCTGTCAGAATCAACCAACAATTATCGTTATTTAACGATGATCGTCCAATGTGAGTAAATCTCACTAACTCTGCTCAGTTTATATTTTCATAACGTATTTTTAGAGCTGATAAATATTGATTGATTGCTATGAGTTGATTGGTTGGTTGAACTGCTAATTGATTAGTTAAAAATATCGATATGGTTGTAGATAAATCGCAAATCAAATATTGATTCTATTTATTAGAATATTTAATATTGAAATGAAATTGATGTTAATTATATTGTTTAACATCTATGGATGCAGGGAAACATGTTGGAGGGATCCAACTGGATTCCTCAATATTTATAATACTGTTTTTCATATATTGTGATATATGGTGTGGTATATAATCTGTTATTGATTATGTGTGTTTGGATGATGATTGATCCTTTTGGTTTGGTATTTTAATACCATAAGTGATATTGGAATGTAAAAACGGAATTTTCAAAGTGTATATTGAAAATAAAATATTTATAAAATCAAAGGATTTTATAAAAGGAATATTTATTTTGAAAATAAATAGAATTATAAGAAGGAATATTTGTTTGAAGAATAAGTAGAATTATACAAAGGAATTTCAAAGTGGATATGGAATTTAAGGATTTTATAAAATCAATTAATTTTATAAAAAGAATTGATTGGAAAACAAATGGAAGTGAAATAGAAATATTTGGAAACATAAAAGGGAATATTTATATGAAATGAATAGGATAATTATAAAAGGAAATATTTATATGAAATAAATAGGAATTATAAAAGGAGGTATTTTAAAATGAATAGAATGTTATAAAAGAAATTAAGTGGAAAATAAATATTAAATGGAATCTGTTTTTAACTGATAAATGGAAAAGATTAATTTAAAGTAGAAATAAATAGAAATCTGTTTTAACAGTTAAAAAGTAGAAGATTAATTTATAAATAATGTTTTATAAAGTAAATTATTTATAATTGGATAAATTGGATATATAAGTTTGAAATTATATGAAGAAGTAGAAATCGGTTTAACACCGATATTTTTATGGAATGTAAATATAGCATTTATAAAGGGAATTATAAATGAGATTTAAGTGTTGGAAATAAAATGGAGATTTCATATGAACAATTCTATAAGTAGAAGTATAAGTAGAATTTGGAAATGGAATATTATTTTAAAATACAAAATCAAACTTAAGGGATTATATAAAAGAAATATTTTCACATTCAATATGAATAATGGATTAAAATGAATATTTTATAAATTAAACATTTGTAGAGGAAAATTGGGTTTTGAAATAGGAATTCAAATGGGAATTTGAATGGGATGGGAAAGAGAGTTAATCGATTATTAGTTATTTGAATTAGAGTTAATTGAATATTAGTTATTCGAATTAGAGTTAATCGAATATAGTTAATCGAATATAGTTAATCGAATAGAGTTAATCGAATAGAGTTAGTCGAATCAGAGTTAATCAAATATTAGTTATTGGAATAGAGTTAGTCGAATAGTAGTTATTCGTAAAGGAGATTATCGAATATATTTTATTCGAAAGAGAGTTATAGAATATAGTTTATTCGAAGAGGCATTATCGAATGTAGTTTATTCGAAAGGGAGTTATTGAATAGAGATTATTCGAGAGAGGATTATACATTGGGATTCGAATATATCAAAGGTAGGAAAGTATTGTTTACTTTCCGGGTTTTAAACCAAGATTTGTTTATTTAATAAAACATTTATTTATTTATTTAAATTAATAAATAAAAGTTATATTCAAGTTATTATATATCGAAAGTATGGGATTATAACACTATTATTATAATCAAATGAATTCTGTAAAGGAAGTGGATTCATAAATAGAATCTGAGAGTTACGTAAGGAAGTTTGTTGAAGATTCAAAAGGTGAACTTTGTCTATTTCGAGGTTAGAAATGTTTTTCAGTTAAGGTCTGAGAGGTAATTATACCCCAACTTGATTGACTTCATTTTTAACTAAGGAATGGTTAAGGTTCGATAGTGAAGGTTGGTGAAGAGAATTTAGTTAATGAGTGTAATGGGTTGAGTTGGCATAGCGATGTTTTGTTTAAAAATCTGTTTAAATCCAATGAAGGAGTTTTTGGAAATATTTTCCAAATAAAAATCAAAAATGTTTTCTAATATAGAACATAAGAAATAGGAGTAAATGTGGAAATGTTTTCCAATGATCAATAACGTATATTTTCTAAATTTAGGAAATAAGAATTTACGAATATATGGAAACAGAAATAGGGAAATGGATAACTGAATGGAAAATTAAAATAAAGGGGGTCACTGTTGATTGATGATTGATCGGTAAGATTTCCAATTGGAAATACGACTGTTGTTTGTACACATGTTTTCCTTTGATAGTTAAATCACCGACTATCAAAGTTTTTGACCATTTCCATTGTCAATATGCAGAGACCGGGATCAGATTCATTTCCTGAAAACCACTCCGTATGGACATTAGCTTTGCGAATCAAATATATTGAAGACAATTGAAGACAGAGTTTATGCAAGGGCTATTCTGGAGATCCTAGGTAGAAATTGCCTAAGATGGATTTACAGAATAGTGCCTTCGGCTTGTCCAGACCCAGGGCAACATGTATGGACGAATGTCTGATAGAGTATATCTAATGGATCACGTAAGTTGATCGCTTCAAACGTATCCACGTTTGGTGGTGGAGGAATTCGTTTCTCTTAGCTTTATACCCGTGGTATTTTTGTGGAAATCAATTTGTGATTTGGTAGGTATGACAATGTGACATTCAAAGTAAATGGAGGTGTGATCTGTCAAAAGATACGCTATGACCTCAAGCCTCATCAATCGGGAAATGACAAAAAATCGGGCAGGCAACATGTAACGACTCGCATTCTACGCATCGCAGGATCGTAGGATATTTATTTCTTTCACATATGAAGTCGTATGGTCATGTAACTTTGAGAGACGACTATCGGGGTCATTTCCAATGTTCATGATTTTTGCCGATTTTTAAATGACCATTTTGCCCCTAGCTGATCTTGTTTTGGCCATAACTTTTGATTGGAAAGGATTTTTGACCTGAAACCACTTCCATTGGCTCCGGATGATGGTTTACAATTCCGTAGAGTGGTCACATTAGCCGAACGGACTCACCCTTTGGGAGATATGGCTGAAACAAGTTTCAGATGGTGAAAAACAACTTAATTAGGCTTAACCGGGTGATTAGCAGCTAGGCCCAAAGGGGATTTCGGGATTTGGAGTATTTAAGGGCTGTTAGGGTTAGGGGTTTCGGTTTTTCTCATTTCCCAGCCGCTACATACATCTTAGAAAACGCTAACAATGGCCTCCAACTTCTAGAATCATCCCTAATCACTTCTTAATCAAGTTTTGGCTTAAACTACATCAAATTAAAGACGAATAGCACCAAATCAGGGTTAGACCTGCTGATTTGCATTGGGAACAGCGCCAAACAGAGATTCATTTCAGATTTGGCATTTTATTTGTGGCCAGGTGAGTGATTTGCATAGATTTGCACTAATTACGGTTGATTAAGGGTAATTAGTGAAGATTAACGAAATTAGACATGATAAAAATTTGGAAAAATATTTATAAATTCTGAAATATTGTTGTATACCTCTTTTAGAAATTTGGATTAATTTGGTTAAGTTTTGTTAATCCTATGATTAGTTTTGCCTAAACATGCTTAAGAGAAAATATAGGTTTTTGGCTATGTTTGATCCGTTTTAACTTGTCAAATCATTGTTTTGCTGTTCATGGATGGTTATACATGTTGCTATGACTGTATGGTATGTTTTGTGATTGATTAGAATAGTTAAAATGGTCGAAAACGCCGTCGAATGGCATAAAACAGTCGTTGGAAAGAAATGCAGGAAATTAGCTGAACCGGACTGGATCGCCCCACATGTGTCACGATCCGCCACGAGGTAAGAGCTCGCGACCTGACCCGGAGCAAGAACCATCCACGAACCGACCTGGACCTATAAAGGGGGAACTTGAGCAGCTTGCACCACGATCCGATGCCAGGCGGAGACCACGATCTGGACTATCACGATACGGAGGGAGAGCCCGACCCGAATTGATGTAGCGCCATGATCGGATGTTGAGGAGCATGCACGACCCGAACCCAGTGGGTGATTGCGATCCGAACCGAACTAGTTGACATAGACGAACTGAGCTGAAGCATGGTGGCTATCGCGAATCGAACCAATTTGGATGGAGGATCCGACCCGATCCGATGTTGATGGACAAGACCTGAAGCAAAGTGAACTGAATGAAGACCGATCCAGAGAAGAAGGTGACGACCAAAACCCGAGATCGAAAGGTAGTCCAAGTGGGAAGTTTGTACTCAGGATCCAGTTGGAACCAATGAGTTGACTTCATGAGTTGGGCTTTGCTGCGGACGTGTGCAAAGGGGTTGTCAATGTCTGTAACTTTGGATCACTATGTGTAGGGGGTACGTGAAGAGATTCAGGGCCACAGTGGCCTAGGTATGAATAAAGAGCTATAGACCAATGAAGTGGGGTCATTTGTAAAGGTTTGGTCATGACGCCATGTGGTAAGCTTGGTAGTAGCAGTAGTTGTACAAGTTGAACTCCGTCACTACTTTGATGGGTCTAGTGATCGAAGCGGTAGATATCGTATGCTTTACGCACTGAGTGAGAGATGTGAGGATGGTTGCTATGTTTGATTTGTTTGCCATCATTATGACATGCACACCCCCACCCCCGTTATCTTTACACCATTTATTCAATGGCACCTTAGAGTATTGTACGGTATGTAGTGCTAACTCTTTGGTTGCAGGTCCAGGTTCAGGTATTGTTTAGTACACCTGTTATTGTTCTGTTTAGCTGCTTATCGCTCATACTAGACTTTTTGTCTGACCCAGAGTTTTATGTCTCTTCTTATTACTCTGGGTGCTCTCATGAGCAGACTAGAGACAGGTTAGGTGGTATGCACGAGTAGCTGTACCGGAGACGAGCAGGAGGCTTCCACGAATGATACATACATATATATATATATATATATATATATATATATATATATATATATATATTCTCCCTGTGTTGTTGTGGTCACTAATTTGGGCATTAGTGATGTACCTTTCTTTCTTTTTGTTTAGAGACAGTAATTTGGAAAGTTGTAATAAGCTGTATTTGGATTTCCGCTGCTCTGATGATGATGTTGATGTTGGTTTTAGTTATCAGCTTATGCACTGTCTCACCTGTTTTATGTCAAGTATATTATTATTATATTTTGTTCCATGCGCTGTGAGTCATTCTACAGGTTCTTGATTAGTTCATTCTCTTCTTTCCTTTCTTTGGCGACTGTTCCGTGCTAGTCGGGCATGTGTACAGCGCACTTTCGGGGGGAAATGCCGGCTGGTGCGGGGCGGGCCGTCACACTTGGTATCAGAGCTCTAGGTTGCGTAGTTAACCTAGGAAAGTTATCAGGGAGAGATAGTATACGTATATGAGAGCGCATATTTTTGATTATTTTGGTTTTCAAAGCTATATATATATATATATATATATATATATATATATATTATTAGTATAGCTAAGGATGAAGTCGCACTACACTAGCACCACTATGGAGATGGTTAATCGTTTTCTCTTTACAGATTGAACGATGAGCCGATACGCAAGAGGTGCCGGTAGAGGAGCCAATAATGGGAATGCTACTGACATGAGGACGATGTTTACTGACCTCATGAGGGAGATGCTTAGGATGTGCAGAGGGCAGCTCCGAATGCTGGTAATGGTGGTGGTCCAATAGTGCAGGCGCCCAGGGCCGATTTCGCCAAGCTGAACAAGGATTATACTAGTCTTGGTGGGAAGTCGTTCCACGGAACGGAGTCGGCTACGGATGTTCAGGATTGGCTGGATAGCTGCGAGCGTATCTTCGAAGACTTGGGTATCGAGGACGCGATGAAGAGAAGGCTAGCATCCCGTCAGCTGCAAGGACGGGCAATGAATTGGTGGAATGCTACAAAGGCAGCTACTCCCGAGGATCAGATTACTTGGGATCAGTTTAAGGCTCGCTTTATCGATAAGTTCATTCCAGCTGCTCAGAAGTCAGTGTTGTTTAAGAAATTCTTGGAACTCAAGCAGAATGGCAGAGCTGTCTCGGAGTATATTGCCGAATTCGACACCTTGTCGAAATATGGGTTATCCCTAATAAATACTGCCGAGAAGAAGAACGAGAAGTTCATAACTGGCTTGGAAGGGTACTTGTGGGAAAGGCTTATTAACCACATCGATGAGACGTTTGAATCGATTGTGGCGAAAGCATTGAGGTCAAAGAGTCTTTACCCTAAGTCGGAGATTGAGGTTGCATCTGCAGAGGAGCCAAAGCCACAAGCAAGCCATGGAGGCAAGAATGGTTCTCAGAATAAGAGAAAGCAGAATCAGACTAAGGATGGCTAGAAGAAAAAGGATAAGAAGGATGTTGAGTGCTTCAGTTGTGGTAAGAAGGGCCATTATGCTAGTAATTGTCGGGCCAAGCCAGCGGATAGGAAGTGCTTCAACTGTGGCCAAGTGGGACATCACAAGGACAAGTGTCCGCAACCCCCTAAAGAAAAGCGGATGGTGAAAGCATATGCCCTTAATGCTATTCCTTCTTCGTCGAATGCCCCAACTGCGGCGTAGAAGGGAAAGAATGTCGTTATTCAAGGTATGCTTTCTGTTTATGATGTTCCTGTTAGAGTTTTGTTTGATACCGGAGCTTCCAGTTCCTTCATATCTAGTGACCTGGTAGATAGGTTGGGATTTGGAGCCTGAGATCGTCGATAGACCATTAGTAGTGACGAACCCGATTGGTGATTCGACTAACCTTAACATGATTTGTCGTAATGTGGTTTTATCGAGTCATGGATGCATGTTTGTTTGTGATTGCTTTGTTTTGGGCTTTACTGGGTTTGGCATTATTTTGGGAGTCGATTGGCTCCAAAGATACAGGGTGGTGGTAGACTGTGAGGGCTTTTTGGTGACAGCTAGAGCGGATGATGGGCAGAGTGTAGTGTTTGGTGGTCTACCTAGTGATGGGGTAATGGCTAGTTTTCTAAATTCCCTCGACATCCCGCATAGTGAGTTGTCAGGTTTGCCCGTGGTTGGCCAGTATACGGATGTCTTCGAAGAAGTGACTGGGCTTCCACCACACCGAGAGATTGAGTTCCGTATTGATTTAGTGAAAGATGCCAGACCTATAGTGATGCCACTTCGTCGTATGGCGCCAAGGAAAAGCGAGAGCTCGGGGTGCAAGTCAGCGATCTTTTGAAGAAGGGATTTATCAGAAGGAGTGTTTCTGAATGGGGAGCACCAGTTATGTTTGCTACCAAGGCGGATGGTTCACTTCGTTTGTGTGTAGACTTCCGCGAGTTGAATAAGGTGACGAGGAAGAACAAGTATCCTCTTCCGCAGATAGATGATTTGTTTGATCAGTTGAGTGGAGAGAGAGTGTTTTCTCAGTTGGATCTCGCGATAGGTTTCCATCAGTTTAGAGTGGAAGCTGAGAGTATAGCTAAAATGGCGTTTCGGACGCCGTCTGGATTTTATGAGTGGTTGGTCATGCCATTCGGGCTGACCAATGCCCCAACATATTTTGTGGATCTTATGAATAGGGTATTCAGAGATCAGTTGAATAAGTTTGTCCTTGTGTTCATGGATGATATTTTGGTCTACTCGAGGACAGAGGAAGAACACAAGGAAAATTTGAGGATAGTGATGGAGGTGTTGAGAAAACACCAATTGAAAGCAAAGTTTTCTAAGTGTCACTTCTGGAGGAGGGAAGTGAGATTCTTCGGCCATGTTGTTTCAGAGAATGGTATTGCCGTGGATCCTACGAAGGTGGCAACGGTACAAGATTGGTCTAGGCCCAAGAATGCAACGGATATAAGAAGTTTCTTAGGATTAGATGGATATTATCGTAAGTTTAACCAAGACTTTTCCAAGATAGCAGCACCGTTGACTCAGTTGACCAAGAAGAATCAAGCTTTCGTCTGGGACGAAAAGTGTGAAAATGCATTCAAGAATATAAAGGAAAAGTTGACATGTGCACCAGTGTTAGTCATTCCTAAGGGGAATGAAGAGATGACGGTATATACGGATGCATGTGGTACCGGACTAGGTGCTGTATTGATGCAAGGAGGTAGGGTTGTAGCTTATGCAAGTCGACAACTGAAACCGCACGAGAAAAGATAGCCTACCCATGACTTGGAATTAGCAGCGATCGTATTCGCATTAAAGATATGGAGATATTATCTCTTGTGAGAGAGATTTGAGTTGTTTACCGATCATAAATCATAAAAGTATCTCTTCTCTCAGAAGGATCTAAATCTCCGACAGCAAAGATGGTTAGAATTTTTAGCTTCCTATGATTTCGACATCGCATATACACCAGGAAAGGGCAATGCGGTGGCTGGTGCATTGAGTAGAAGACATGCCAGTTTAGGGGCTATGTTTCTAGAATGGAAGCAACTGGAGTACATCGCTAGGTATGATTTCAGACCAAAGTGCGAATTGGATCCAGAAATGTTAGCAAATTTGACGATCAAACCCACTTTGATTGAGCGGATCGGCTCTAGTCAGAGGGACGATCCTAACCTATTGGAAATCATCTCCAAGTTAGAGATGGGTATCGATGAGGAGATGAGCAATTATGGGCTTGATCGAGATGGATGGCTTAGAACGAATGGAAGGCTTGTTGTACCCAATGTCAACGGATTGAGAGATGAAGTTCTTAGTGAATGCAATCACTCAAAACTGATTAAACATCCCGGTGGTAACAAGATATATCGAGACGTGAAGCAGAAATACTACTGGGAAGGGATGAAAAGAGACGTTGGGAAATTTATATCCAAATGCATGAATTGCCAGCTAGTTAAAGCTGAGCAAAAGAAGCCTAGTGGTTTGTTACAACCATTAGAAATTCCAGAATGGAAATGAGAACAAGTGTCAATGGATTTCATTGATGGGTTACCAAGGACTAGATCGGGCCATGATAGCATTTGGGTGATTGTGGACCGATTGACCAAAAGTGCAAGATTTATACCCGTCAAGTCGAATAGGACGGCAACTAAGTTAGCTGAACTATATGTAAAGTGGGTAGTGAGATTCCATGGAATACCCAAAGGCATTGTGAGTGACCGAGATCTGTTGTTCACTAGTGGATTTTGGAAAAGCTTACAAGAGGCGTTAGGATCAGAATTACATCTTAGTACCGTGTATCAACCTCAAACCGACGGACAGACAGAGAGGGTGAATCGTATATTAGAAGACCTCTTGAGAGCTTGTGTATTAGATTTTGGTGGATCATGGGATGACCATTTGCATCTAGTAGAGTTTGCATATAATAATAGTTATCAATCCAGTATTGGTATGGCTACATTTGAAGCTTTGTATGGAAGACCGTGCAACTCACCGTCATGTTGGTTAGAAACGGGTGAGAAGTTTGTGCTTGGACTGGATGTGATAAGAGAAACTTCAGACAATATCAAGATCATTCAACAGTGAATGAAGGCTGCCCAAGATAGGCAGAAAAGTTATGCTGATAAAAGGAGAAGAGAATAAAAGTTCTCCATTGGTGACTTGGTGTTTGTCAAGATCTCTCCATTAAAGAGTGTGATACGATTTGGCAGGAGAGGCAAATTAGCACCAAGATTTGTAGGTCCATTCCCAGTTCTTGAGCAAATTGGGAATTTGGCATATAAAGTTGAATTACCAGAGAAGATGGCAGGAGTTCATAATGTATTTCATGTTTCCCAGTTTAGAAAGTTCGTACATGACCCAGATGTGACTATTTCACCTGATCAGTTGGATGATGTCGAAGTTGAACCCGAGGCGGTTGGGAACCACAGGCCTATGCGTATTGTTAGGAAAGATACAAAGCAACTTCGAAGGAAAGCGGTGAAGTTAGTCAAAGTTCAATGGGGCGAGAATGAGAATGACTGTACTTGGGAGACAGAGGAGAACATTAGGAAGACGTATCCATAACTATTCGCCTGGTAAAATTTTAACTTCGATTTAGTCTTTACGCATGCTAGGATAGGCTTGTTTCGTTTGTTTTGCATGATTGATTGTATATGGTTGGTAGGCATGCGGGATCCTTTGTATGTTTTGGGTTAAGGAATTTCGGGGATGAAATTTCTTAAAGGGGGGGGGGGAGAGAGTAACGACCCGCATTCTACGCATCACAGGATCGTAGAATATTTATTTCTTTCACATACAAAGTCGTATAGTCATGTAACTTTGGGAGACGACTATTGGGGTCATTTCCCATGTTCATGATTTTTGCCGTTTTTTAAATGACCGTTTTGCCCCTAGTTGATCTAGTTTTGGCCATAACTTTTGATTGGAAAGGAGTTTTGACCTGAAACCACTTCCATTGGCTTCGGGTGATGGTTTACAATTCCGAATAGTGGTCACATTAGCCGAACGGACTCACCGTTTGGGAGATATGGCTGAAACAAGTTTCAGATGGTGAAAAACAGCATAATTGGGCTTAACCGGGTGATTAGCAGCTAGGCCCAAAGGGGATTTCTGGATTTGGGTATTTAAGGGCTGTTAGGGTTAGGGATTTCGGTTTTTCTTATTTCCCAACCGCCACATACATCTTAGAAAACCTAACAATGGCCTCCATCGTCTAGAATCATCCGTAATCACTTCTTGATCAAGTTTTGGCTTAAACTACATCAAATTAAAGATGAATAGCACCAAAGCAAGTTAGAGCTGCTGAGGTGCATTGGGAACAGCGCCAAACAGAGATTCATTTCAGATTTGGTATTTTATTTGTGGCCAAGGTGAGTGATTTGCATAGTTTTGCACTAATTACGGTTGATTAAGGGTAATTAGTGAAGATTAACGAAATTAGACATGATAAAAATTTGGAAAAATATTTATAAATTCTGAAATATTGTTGTATACCTCTGTTAGAAATTTGGATTAATTTGGTTAAGTTTTGTTAATCCTATGATTAGTTCTGCCTAAACATGCTTAAGAGAAAATATGGGGTTTTGGATATGTTTGATCCGTTTTAACTTGTCAAATCATTGTTTTGCTGTTCATGGATGGTTATACATGTTGCTATGACTGTATGGTATGTTTTGTGATTGATTAGAATAGTTAAAATGGTCGAAAACGCCGTCGAATGGCGTAAAATAGTCGCTGGAAAGAAGTGCAGGAAATTAGCTGAACCGGACCGGATCGCCCCATATGTGTCACGATCCGCCACGAGGTAAGAGCTCGCGACCCGACCTGGAGCAAGAACCATCCACGAACTGACCCGAACCTATAAAGGGGGAACTCGAGCTGCTTGCACCATGATCCGATGCCAGGCGGAGACCACGATCTGAACTATCACGATCCGGAGGGAGAGCCCGACCCGAACTGAAGTAGCGCCACGATCGGATGTTGAGGAGCATGCACGACCCGAACCCAGTGGGTGATTGCGATTCGAACAGAACTACTTGACGTAGACAAACTGAGTTGAAGCATGGTGGCTAGTGCGAATCGAGCCAACTTGGATGGAGGACCCGACCCGATCCGATGTTGATGGCCAAGACCTGAAGCAAAGTGAACTGAATGAAGACCGGTCCGGAAAAGAAGGTGACGACCAAAACCCGAGATGTTAAGGTAGTCCAAGTGGGAAGTTTGTACTCAGGATCCAGTTGGGAACCAATGAGTTGACTTCATGAGTTGGGGTTTGCTGCGGGACGTGTGCAAAGGGGTTGTCGATATCTGTAACTTTGGATCACTATGTGTAGGGGGTACGTGAATGGATTCAGGGCCACAGTGGCCTAGGTATGACTAAAGAGCTATAAACCAATGAAGTGGGGTCATTTGTAAAGGTTTGGTCATGAATCCATGTGGTAAGCTTGGTAGTAGCAGTAGTTGTACAAGTTGAACTCCGTCACTACTTCAATGGGTCTAGTGATCGAAGCGGTAGATATCGTATGCTTTACGCACTGAGTGAGAGATGTGAGGATGGTTGCTATGTTTGATTTGTTTGCCATCGTTATGACATGCACACCCCCACCCCCGTTACCTTTACTCCATTTATTCAATGGCACCTTAGAGTAATGTACGGTATGTAGTGCTAACTCTTTGGTTGCAGGTTCAGGTATGGTTTAGTATAACTATTATTGTACTGTTTAGCTGCTTATCGCTCATACCAGACTTTTTGTCTGACCCAGAGTTTTATGTCTCTTCTTATTACTCTTGGTGCTCTCACGAGCAGACTAGAGACAGGTTAGGCGGTATGTACGAGTAGTTGTATCGGAGATGAGCAGGAGGCTTCCACGTATGATACACATATATATATATATATATATATATATATAGATATTCTCCCTGTGTTGCTGTGATCACTACTTTGGGCATTAGTGGTGTACCTTTCTTTCTTTTTGTTTATAGAAAGTAATTTGGAAAGATGTAATAAACTGTATTTGGATTTCCGCTGCTCTGATGATGATGTTGATGTTGGTTTTAGTTATCAGCTTATGCACTGTCTCACCTGTTTTATGTCAAGTATATTATTATTATATTTTGTTCCATGCGCTTTGAGACATTCTACCGGTTCTTTATTAGTTCATTCTCTTCTTTTCTTTCTTTGGCGACCATTCTGTGCTAGTCGGGCATGTGTACAGCGCACTTTCGGAGGAAAATGCCGGCTGGTGCGGGGAGGGCCGTCACACAACATGGCTATGTGGGTCGCCCCCATTATGGTGTATTGTCACCGTCTAGAGAATATTCATATTTGTTACTTCCTTTCGCTTCTGTATCTCTTGGGAACGTTTATTTTGCTAGCAACCGTTGGTGACAATATATTCGATTCACTCAAGAGAAATGAGTGGTCGATCATGTGTGGTCGGGTTGCAAGACGTTCTTATTGACCCAGTGTACTCCTCTCTAGAGATACACTATCGGCAGGTGGTTCCATACCTTGTCATAGTCGGAATCCAATCTCCAATAAGCGCCTGCGATTTTGATTGTATACTATATGTATGTGGAGCGTGAGATGCAAGTGTTCTGCTAGATTGTTAATTATTTGTGATTAGACATTATTATAATATCAGAAAAGTACTGATTTTGAAAATGTTTTCGGTTATCGTAATGTAAAAACCATCCGTATTTATGTGTGGATTGGTCTTACGATTATCATTTCTTTTGAAAAGGATTTTGAAAGTTAAACCGAATGGTTGGAGTTTACTCCCACCAGTCCCATGACTAACCCAGAGTTTATTTTGTTTTGTTTTCCCTAAACTCTTGGGTGTCCAAATTTGTACAACAGTCAAGTAGTCGGGATTTACAGATACACTAGATGGAGCTTGGAGCAGGAGGCTTCAACAACATTTTATAGCTATTATTTATTTCTGCTGTGATGTAAGTGTTGTACTCTAATATATATAGATTTGTGTTTCAAATGTTATTTTGTATACTATATTTTATTCGTTTCGCTGTGAGATTCGTGTTACTCTGATGTTGTTTCATTCTTCTTCTTCTTATATTCTAATAGTTCTACCTTATCAATGCTCACCCTCTAACATCTTTCTATTAACTATCCGGTATTTCTGATGTCTGAATAGTCGACATGGTTATTTGTGTCGATTTTTGGAGTCGAAAATCCCCAGGTCGTTACAGTGGTATCAGAGCTGAAGGTTAAGTGATTACCATGGCTCTGTGGCGTAACTCGAAAGAGATGGGGTTAGTAATACCCTAGATTGATTTTGAGTGTATATATACAAGTGAACATATTTCTTATTTGACATAAAATGATTTTATACTATGGAGATTTATTGGTTGAGTAGTTTGTGAATTCTGGTCGATCAGTTTGATCCACTGTATCGACAAGGGTTACTAAACACTTGAATACGATAAACCGACACAGTATGTTTTGAAAAGAGGGTAAATGAAATGATTTTACCCAAAATTATATTTTGATATAAAAGAATGATTAATATTGGAAATATTATAGAATATTGGATGTTTTGATTGTTATTATAATCGAATGAGATTATAAATTAATTGATTATGTAAATAGCCAATCAGGATTCATATAAGTGAAAAATATGAAATCGAAATGAATTGAATCTAAATTTAAATTAGAATTGAAATTTAAAACTCTGGAAATTTGAAAAAGTGTTTGTATTTGAGTTTGAGTTAAATATATGAGAAATTTAAAATCCTAGGAGATTTTAAATTGTTTTACAAACATTGGAAGGATATTTGGAAATAATTTCAAAATGGAAGTGTTTAAATTTGAGTTTTGAAAAGTGATATAGTAATGAACTCACTTCGATCGCTTGGAAATAACTATGGTGATGTTGGCCACATCATCAGTGTTCATTTTCGAGGTGTAAGTGAGGGATTATTACCAAAAGGATTGTTTTCGAATTAATTTGGGAAAAGGAAGTTGTTTTGAATCCCGGAAGGGAGTAATTGATTTTAGAAAAAGTTAAGCTGTTTAAAAACTTCCAGGAGACAGGTTGTTTGAATTAAAACAAATCAAAAAGTAGAATTTGTGAAACCAAATTAATTGAGTTAAATCCAGTTAAGTGGAAACTGTATTGAAATGGAGCAATATCGAGTAAAATTGGAATTTGGTATATAATTGGACTCGGTTGAGTAAACGAATTGATTTCTGAAATAAAAATCAGAATTTGTGATTTTGGAATGAAGACAACTGATATGAGGAATTAATTAATTAATGAAATATGTGGATGGAACTTAATGAGGTTAAGTAAGTTGGGTGGATAATTTAAAAGTTTGGAATCAAGAATTGAACTTGAGTTTAAACGGGGCTTGGTTTGGATATAGGCAAATAGCTGTGTT
The DNA here is from genome assembly GCA_030737875.1 of Allium sativum. Classification (NCBI taxonomy): domain Eukaryota; kingdom Viridiplantae; phylum Streptophyta; class Magnoliopsida; order Asparagales; family Amaryllidaceae; genus Allium; species Allium sativum. Next base: position 666,625,095 of record CM060909.1, on the reverse strand, counting down.
GAGGATAAATTGATCAAAATTTGATTGGAATGAGTTTGGAATATGCTGAATTGGTAGTAGATGGAAGGTATATAATGATATGCCCGACAAAAAGGTACATGTTTATTTATATATGAGTTTGGTGATTTATGAGCCGATTTGGCAAGCCGCTTGGCTGTTTTATTTTCTTTTAGGTTGGAAAAGGCCCAGAGAGGCGAGTTGTAGTTGTACCGATTGAGCCGTACAAAGGAGGTGCTGGCAAAAAAAATCGGAAATTTCGGGTGTTAGAAAATTTCCAGAATTTTTGAAAATTTTCGTTAATTGAAATTAACCGGTTCAGTTGAAACTGAAGTTAAAAAGTAAACAAATAATTTTTAATCCAGTTAATAGGGTTTGTTTTCTACCTTAGCAATTTCGAGGACGAAAAAATTTTTAAGGGGGGAAGAATGTAATGACCCGTATTTTTACGGTGTGATAATTAATTTATTTAATTATATAAATAGTGATTTAGAGTTTTAAATGGTCGTTGAATTAAATAATAGTGAATATTTAATTAATATAAATAATAGAATAATATATTTATTTCCGAAGTAGTCAGAAATAGCTGAATTCACAATATTGTGTGAATTTGATCATATATAATTTATAATCCAGTTTAGAGTTGAATAATATTAATGAATATATAATATAAATGACAGTTGAACGTATAAATTATGTTATAATTATAATCGAGCCCATAATGGCGTAGCAGTTCGCAATATGGCGATTCGAAGTTTAAACGAATATATAGAATCCGTTTTAAGCCGGATTTCTATGAAACAAGAAACGTTCGGAGTTAGTGAAGTATATTTTTCTAATGGAAGAGAAAAATTGGGATTTCGTCGTATAGATTTTGAGTTATGTCCAAATCAAATTTTCGAAAAGTCACTAAGGAATTCCTTTATAATTTATAACGATATATTTATATAATAAAAAGATTTTTTTATAAATTGAATATCGATTTAATCTGGGATTTTTAAATGTCGAGTTATAAATCCCGATATGTTTATTTTGGAGCTGGATTATATTCTATGTGAATATAAATACGGTTATATTAATTTATTTTTAAATATATTTATATATAAATTGGTTTATTTAGGGCTTTAAAAATAGCCAGTTTTGCAAACGAACTCTGTCTTCGACGAAACTAATTTTGTTGGATCCGGAATATTAAATTATTATTAGATTCCAATTTTCGTGATTTTTGGAGTTAGTATGTGGCCGTACGGATTTTTAATGTGAAAAACAGTCGATAATTTGACCTTTAAAAATACGCTGTGTGAGCAAATGGAGTCGGAATTCGTCGAGATAAGTGTCTCGGGTCTGTAATGTCAAACTGATTGTATATGTCCATTTTCGTGATTTTTGGACATCATATGTGATCATAGCAATTTTTAATCAATGAATACAAATAGAAATCGAATATAAATTAATAAAATAAATTATTATGAAGCTTCTTATATAAGCTAACTCGTGCTATAAATACACTACCCTTTAACTAAACCCTAAACTTCTACATTCACTGGTCAAAACTTCTTCCGCCGTTTCTTTTTCTTCACACAGTAAAAATGGAGAATTCTAAAATCATAAGAAATTCAAACAAAAATCTATAAATCCTAATTCTTTTATATCCTTAATCCCAGAGTCTCTCTCTTCCAATTGATATACTTGTTGAGGGGTATGGCGACTTTTAAGTTCGATGGAAATTACCTGCGTGAGTTCATATTCGTGAGGATTCTGAATTGTGGGTGATTGAAGTATTGATGCATGAATCGGGTATCCATTTTGATATGGTGGTGGAGAATGGCACGCGTTGGTCAAGTTTGGTGAAATGCGGCTCTAATCTTGTTCGATATTTGTACAGTGGGTTTCTCGTGAAGCTGGAGATCGGATCTCAGCGCTCGAGTGCGAGTTATATCCTATTAGTATGGAGGGATTGAGAAGAAGAAGAGGGATTCAATGGTGGTATTTGTAGCGACCCGAACTTCCCCGGTCTCCGAAGAGATGAGAAAGAACGAATTACTGTGAGGACAAGACAAATCAGAACGCAGACAGAAGAACATTTCATTGCTATTACAACAATTCCATCAGATACAAGAATATACAGAGTATAAATGAATAAATTACATTTGATAAATATCAGAGATTACAATAAGTTACATAGCAGCGGAAATAATACAAAGCATAACTGAAGGTGATATACGGATACAGAGCTTTCCGGATATCATTCCAGCTATAAACCAGGATCCTGTGAATATACATCTGCAAAACCAAAACTACTAGCTGCCCGTGCGGAAAATAGGGGCACCCAGAGTTTAGGTTAAAACAATAAACTCCAGGTCAGTCATGTGACTGGTGTGAGAACTAAAACAGTTATTTAATTCAATTTTAAAAGAGAGTAATTCAAGGGACCACGCCGTATAACACGGAACGGGTTTTCTCCCAAGAATACCAGTGCATAGAATAAACAACGCAATGCTTTTTCGAAAAATGAAGCTATTATAAGACCCAGGTCCCATCACACAATGAAACGCAAGCCGGAGGATAGGGTTTTCCCTTATAATAGCAAGACATGCTTGGTACATTTAAAACAAATCATTTGATACTATAATAAGTGTATAGTGTCAAAACAATTTCAATCATAAATATCAATCATAGGCGGCATAGCTACCATCTACTATGTCGCCATACTAGTTCTACAATTAAAACCGCAATATCACGTATTGGAAATTGGATTCCATCATGAGTCGAGGCAAGGGGCAAGCTCCTCTCCGCGTTCGAGACACTCTAGCAAATGCCTCAGGGTTACGCACTCTGGGCAACCCCTGGATGCTTCAGGGCCGGTCCTCACTTACGTTAGAGGATTAATTATGCCTGAACACATGTTTCCCGGTCCTTACAGACCTATAATCGAGGCGCCTCGCATTCCAACAACCACATAGGTGAAAAGTATATAAATGTCAGGGCTGGTAAGTCACTGACACCACCAAAGCTAGAAAGAAACGTCGTGCTCTCCCTGTAGTCCGTATCCCGTTTTTAACTCATACCGAGGTGTGAGGCTCGCAAATTCACGATATACACAAAGCTGCCACGTAGGTTGTGCTTTGATCATCAACCACAAGACTTTGCTTTTCAACAGAAGCCTTGATCATTGCATCTCAGCGTGCCACACAGGCAATTCATGCCATGCGACTGATGTCCATCGATATACAACCTCTGAGCTCGTACGTCTCAGAGAAGGGCGTTAAGCAAAAGAATAAATTCTCCGCCGCCAAACAGATGTATATTTAATAGAAATCAATCAACACAGAATAAAATCCAATGTCAGACACACAATCCATTTACAAGTCCGTTCTGTGTCTGAACGAAACCGGAGGCACTTTCCTCGCATATCCTGAAACACCCCACCTCCGTTAAGGTCACTCTCAAAGGGAATGCCCTAATTTTGGTGGAGGTTTATAAGTATAAGTCACAGATATACAAGACAGATATAAGAACACATATTTGTAAACAGCGGAAAAACAACAAATATTATTTCATAAAAGCAAATACGTGCTACAACAACAACACCATGATTGTCTTACATCTTTTCAAAAAAAACATAACACTTTCATAATCTGTCTTGATTACATTATTTAAAGAAGCATAAATAAAACATAGATAAACTGCAAAAGCCCCATAGTGGTTGTCCAAAGCCATAGTTCAAAACGGAAAAATCCAAGCAATACATTTCTCCTCTTCAAGCTGGATGTTAAGGCTGGTCAAGCTGCTGTGTTCCCTCCCTGTGGACCTGGGGGGGGGGGGGGAACGGAAGAAAAGAAGACGAAAGAAAAGTAGAGTCAGACATAAAGCCTGAGTAAGTCTAGTACTATTCTGTTTATGAATAAAGAACTGGGTATGATAAGTATAAACAAGAAGTGGGAAAGCACTATAAACTTGGTTAAGTTGTCTAGGGTCGAATATACTATCGTACCCCATGTAAATCTCTGAACCCATATAAACTAGTTTCCAACTGGCACCCCATAATCAGGGTGATGTGATCCATTTTATGATGATCGGCTCCTACTCGCATAGTTACATGTGTCTTACGGCCCCCGATGTTGTAGTTACCTATGCTGGTCCCACCATGGGGTGTATCAAGTCCCATGGAGGCGGCCCGACACAATCCTAGAATGCATAGGTATGCTATTGGTGTCCAGTGCCTTATTTTTCTGCGCCGGAGTGTGTGCACGCCCACACCCCGTTAGAACCTACACTGCTACACCACCGCCGTTGATTTGACCTCTTACAATCAGCCCAGTAATCGTGCCCCACCCTGCCTAGTTTCAGGGTATCCTGATACACCTTCTAGGGTTACTGCTGAAAAGGGTCCCCCGTTACTAGGTTTCCTATCTCTAGCCAACATGCTAAGTTGGTTAAGTGTTTTCTAACCTAACCCCCACCAGTCCGTTTAGTTTAGCATGTTCCATTTTGATTAAGTCTTTAGTTCACTTAATCCTAGCAATCCTGACTCAGCCTTAATTGTCTTATTAAAGCCTTGACCTCTCACATTAGACAGGTATTGTTGTGGCTGCCTGTTGCCGGTTGGTTCCGGGCAGTCTTACGCCACAACTCAGTCTAACCTCGGGTCCTTATTGGGCTCCATGTTTAACCTCCCACATTGGATAGGTATTGTTGTGACTACTGGACAGCCGGGCGGTTCCGGGCAGGTTTACATCACAACTCAATCCAACCTCGGGTTAAACACATCGTATGTTCTACATTTACATATTTTGTCTTTCTTCTTTATTTTCTTATATGTAAATATTTGCGGCCCATTATTAAGTTAATGGTGTAAAGGTTACACCAATCATGGGCCCAACCCATACTTGAATTTGGGCCCTTCTACTTTATATTTTCATTTATTAATAAATTTAACCCAACGTTATTTTCCCCCGTTTAACACGTTCGTTTATCATAATATATGTTGGGCTTAGGCTTTTAAGCCCAACTTAGCCATGAGGAAAAGGGGAGGCTTAAAGCGTGATTTCATACACAAGAAAGGGAATGTGAGCGCATGAACTTGCAACATAACGTTGGAACTACAAAATAGAAACTGGTGTACTTGCATAGTAGTAATGTATACTTTGGTCATAAAGCATAAGGGACATGAATCAAAGCATGTAAACTTGTATTTGAGATAAGAATATCATTATTGACACATAGGCTTAACTACAACATAAACCTATATTTTTATTCAGGCATAATGTCAAACATAAGCAAATCATGTTCATAAGATTACTACATGTTTACAAAGGTGTTTACTTTTGTTACTAACACAAAAGTATAGTTCAACTTAATCATGATTTTTACTTTAGTCATGCAAACTTGCAAAAAGGGATTTTTGAATCTAACCTAGCTATGTACCACATATGTCATCATACAATTCTTGTTAACAATATAGACCTAACATGGATTTCAATTATGCAAAATATCAATCATAGCCTAGTCATATTCATAAGTTTGCAAATAGGTTTTCTAGTACAAAAGCATGGCTTAATACATAGATCATGATGCCCAATTTTCAACATAATTTCATATGGACTATGATAACCCAAACTTATTCCAATTACTTCACATAAATGATGTTTGTATAAAAATACACATTATGATGGCATAGTAGCACAACCCCAAACTTGCATGAATTTCAATTAATCAACTATATACATGTAGCTTCAACATGGATTTCATAATTTGCGAATATTCCAAACGTATACTTGCATAAAACTACCGCATGTAGTTTTTCATAATTCGAGAATATCCAAACGTATACAATATTCCAAATCGATAAGAATCATAGTAATGCACAAATATGAATTACTTTATCACCACAAATCAAGTATACAAACCAACACAATTATTTGTTCATACCAAAATAATACTCTACTTACAATTGTGTGGCGAATTCTCCAATTTAGGGGTTTGGAGATGCGATTCCTTGTTGATTTGATTTGTTTAGGTTGCTTTATGCTTTAGAATTTGCCTCCTAATTCTCTCTCCAATTGGCGGCTACTCTTAGTCGTTCCTCAGCAACATGGCGGCTTTGTTCTTATTTTTGAATAAATGGATTAGGGTGAGTCTAGGGTCATTTTTATAGGGTTTATGAACTGATTAGGACCATTGATGTTGCTTGGATTGATCGTAGCCTTTCATTCGCAAGAGAGACCAATTAGAGCCTGCCACCTAGCCCTAATGACAAAGCAGACTACAGAAAATCGACCAACATAGAATAGGCCAGCCAGGTTGGGCTGGGTTCGACCTGGCTCTGGACCAGGTCGACAGCCCTGTCGACCTGGCTAGACCAGGTCGACAGCCCAGTCGACCTGGGTGCATCAGGCGGGATTTTTCCCGCCCTCGCCAATTGGGCCCGGTTTCTAATTTTTAAACTGTTTTATTCTGTTCGAATTTTAAACTTAATTCAGAAACTTCCGGAGGCTATATCTTCTTCATACGGACTCCGTTTTTCGAAAACTCAGACTCTATTTCGCGTATTTTTCCGAGACGAACGCAATGGCGTATCCCGTTTCCCTTAGTTCTTTGATTTCAAATTAATTATACTTTAATTTGTTAATTTCATCGTTTATAGAATACACGGGGTGTTACATTCTCCCCCACTTAAAAGGATTTCGTCCCCGAAATCTTCAAGTTTAGGAAAATGTATATCCTAACATCCAATCATCCATCTACTCATCCATCAAACACGAGCATCCATTGTCCTTAAAAGAATTCTAATGCTTCATGATCATATGCGAAGTGTGTGCGTGTACATGTACTTATCTAATGCAAAATCAGGCGGTCTACTGATTCAGTTGACCTCCTTAATGCGAATTATGTAAGTGCCATGAATCCATTATGTATGCAAATTTTCCTATTCATGATTCTACATGAGTGCACAATCATTCAATACAAATGCAACATCCATATGACAACACATTAGAGTTCAACCATATATGAATGCAAACATATATGCATATGCAATATGAAGTGACTGAGCCGATCTAAAACCTAGATTGTGTGTGTATATGCAACCACGAGCAACCACTAGCAATCACTTGCAACCACTTGCAACCATCATCCATAACATGTTTCAATTACATGTTTCCATCCAAAGGGTTTCTACCTAAAAGATAAGGTCGAGGAAATATACCCAAAAAGATAGATAAAAGCGCAACTTAAGGAAAAGGAAAGATCAAGGATGTACCCTCGAACAGAAAAGGGTAGGCAGTGCGTATTCTAGCTTCAGTTTCCCAAGTCGCGTCTCCCTCGGCGTCGCTCCACTGAACTTTAATGAGCTTGACTTCGCGGTTGCGTAGCTTCTTCACTTCCGTTCCTAATATGCGGGTTGGAACTTTTCTTATGGTTGCTTCGCGTTCCACTTTGGCCTCTTCGAGGATATTTGGCTCTACCACTTCAGCAGACTCATGTAGACATTTTCGGAGATGTGAAACGTGAAAAACGTTGTGGACTCCAGCCAACTTCTCGGGTAGCTCTAATCTATAGGCCATTTTCCCAATTTTCTCGATGATAGGGAATGGCCCTACGAACCTTGGTGCCAGTTTTCCTGTGGTTCCAAAACGAACAACGTTCCTTAGCGGTGATACCTTGAGAAAAACTCTGTCTCCAACCTCAAATTCAAGGTCGGTCCTTCTCTTGTCGGCATAGGACTTTTGTCTATCTTGGGCCGTCTTCATCCTTCTTCGTATTAAGTCTACTTTCTCTGAAGTCTCTCGGATCATATCTGGTCCAAGTATGAGCTTATCTGTAGACTCCCACCAACAAGTGGGCGATCGGCACGGTCTTGCATATAAAGCTTCGAAGGGCGCCATTCCGATGGTTGCTTGATAGCTGTTGTTGTAGGCAAATTCCACCAAAGGAAGGTGGTCTTCCCATGTCCCTCCGAAGTCGAGGACGCATAGCCTTAAAAGGTCATCCAAAACTCTGTTCACTCTCTCTGTTTGGCCGTCGGTTTGGGGATGATAGGCTGTGCTCAAGCATAACTGCGTTCCTACTGCTTCTTGCAGACTCCGCCAAAACTCACTGGTGAAGTTGGGGTCTCGGTCACTAACAATGCTAGATGGTATTCCATGGAGTCGAACGATTTCCTTGAGGTAAAGTGATGCTAGGGATGAGGCAGTTCTCTTACTTTTGACAGGTAAAAAGTGGGCGCTTTTAGTAAGCCTATCCACTATTACCCAAATGCTAGTGTTGCCTCTCCTAGACCTAGGCAGCCCATCGATGAAGTCCATTGAGATGCTATCCCACTTCCACTGCGGGACCTCCTGAGGATGTAGTAGTCCGCCAGGCTTTTTCTGTTCCGCCTTAACCTGTTGGCACACCATACACTTAGAAACGAACTCTGCCACATCCTTTTTCATGCCGCTCCAGAAGAAAGTCCTTTTTATGTCTTTGTACATTTTATCTCCGCCTGGGTGTATCGTCATCTTGGAGTGATGTGCTTCCTCGAGAACCTTCTTTATTAAATCTTTTGTCTGTGGGACGCATAGTCTTCCGTCTCGCCTTAGCAATCCTTTATCGTCGATGGAGTATCTGTTGAGGTGACTTGAAGTCTCACCCCTAATTAGCATATCAATTGTTTCCACAAGCTGAGGGTCTTCGCGTTGTGCTGTCCCTACTAAATCCACTAAAGTTGGGCGCACTTCGAGAGATGCTAGCAAGCCTGGTACGAAATCGGAGGAAGGCCTAAAGTCGAAGCTGGCTATAAACTCTAGGCTTTGTCTTTCAACAAACAATGGGCTTAGGGTCAATTTCTTTCGGCTCAACGCGTCTGCCACTACGTTGCCTTTGCCCGGAGTGTAGGAGATTTCGAAATCGTACGAGGCAAGAAACTCCATCCATCTTTGTTGCCTCAAGTTAAGATCCTTCTGCGAGAAAAGATATTTCAACGATTTATGGTCAGTGTAAAGTTCGAACTTCTCACCTAGGAGATAGTGTCGCCAAGACTTGAGTGCAAAGACGATGGCGGCTAACTCAAGATCGTGGGTTGGGTAGTTCTTTTCGTGCACTTTCAACTGCCTCCCGCCATAAGCTACTGCCCTTCCTTCTTGCATTAAGACGGCGCATAGCCCTGTCCCATATGCATCCGTATAAACAGTGAACATCTTGCTCCCATCTGGCAGCGTCAAAACTGGGGCTGTTGTAAGAGCCCTTTTCAGTCGTTGGAAAGCAAACTCGCAATCCAAATCCCAATTGAACACTAGATTCTTCTTAGTCAATTTCGTGAGTGGAGCTAAGATTTTCGCAAAATCCCTTATAAATTTTCGATAGAAACCTGCTAGTCCTAGAAAGCTTCGGACCTCAGTTGCATTCCTTGGTGTCTTCCAATCCTGTACCGCCACTACCTTAGCAGGGTCCACCGCTAACCCTTGTTTGGATACTATGTGCCCAAGGAACCTCACCTCTTCTCTCCAAAAGTGGCATTTGGAGAATTTGGCTTTTAGTTGATGGACTCGCAAAGTTTCCATGATTGCCCTTAAGTGTTGAACATGTTCCTCTTCACTCTTTGAGAAGATAAGGATATCATCTACGAAGACCACTACGAATTTGTTGAGGAAATCTCTAAATACCCTACTCATCAGGTCCACGAAGTAAGCAGGTGCATTTGTCAAGCCGAAAGGCATGACAAGCCATTCAAAGAAGCCGTCTGGGGTTCTGAACGCAGTTTTATCGATGCTATCTTCGGCCACCCTTAGCTGATGAAAACCGGTTGCTAAATCGAGTTGGGAGAAAACAGACGCTCCTACAAGCTGGTCAAACAAATCGTCAATTCTAGGGAGAGGGTGCCTATTCTTTTTCGTTAGCTTGTTGAGCTCCCTATAGTCAACACATAGACGGAGTGAACCATCCGCCTTTGTAGCGAACACCACTGGAGCGCCCCATTCTGAAATGCTCCTCCTAATGAACCCCTTTTCTAGAAGCTCTTTAATCTGTTTACTGAGCTCTTTCCTTTCTCGTGGAGCCATGTGTCTAACGGGCAACGCAAAGGGCTTTGCATTATCTACAAGATATATGCGGAAGTCTATTTCCCGCTTCGGAGGCAAGCCCTTCACCTCTTCGAAGACATCCGGATATTCCCGGACCACTCTAACTGACTGCAAATTTTCAACAGAGGCATCTAGCGATTCAAGATAACTAAGCATAACCGCATACGAGGGATTACAAGAAATTTCCAAAGCATTATCGAGCTGGGTTAGGAGCCTAACAACCCTTTTCTCACAATCAAGGATGGCCCCATTACTGGATAGCCAATCCATACCCAAAATCAAACCATAACCCGAAAAGCCCAAAACAAAGGCACTACATTGAAATTCTACACTTAGGATAGAAATTTTCAATCCCAAACAGACCATAGACAAATGGGCTGGGCCCCCAATTGGGTTTGAAACAATTAAGGGGTCCTCTACCATACTAGTTTTTAGGTGCAGAGATTCTACTAAAGCAGACGAGATAAAGGAGTGTGATGCGCCAGAATCAAATAAAGTGCGAACGGGGTGATCATAAAGATAAACTACACTTTCTACAGAAGTATTTATACCTCGCTGTTGCAGAGGTGGCGCTTCCAGCACATGAACCTGTGCCCCTGGGGTGGATCCAGCCCTCTGCCCCTGTCCTCGTTTCTTTGGGCAGTCCTTAGCCCTGTGGCCTGTCTCACCGCAAGAAAAGCACCCACCATTCTCCTTGGCCTTCTTTTTCCGGCAGTCCTTTACTAAGTGCCCCACTTTGCCACAGAAATTGCACTTCCTCTTCTCTTTGTTGCCTTTCCCGCCCTTCTTAAAGTCCGTCTTCTTAGGCTGCAAACCCTCTTTCTTCCCTTGAGAGCTTTCTGCCTTTGTCTCCTTCTTGCCTTTATCCTCCTCATTCAGCAATGCCATTTGCACCAATCTTTCATACGTGGCTCCCATGGGTATATGGGTCATGGCCAAACTGTGTAATGGCTCATTCAACCCTTTGACGAAACGGAGAGCCTTCTTGTGCGGGGTGTTGACTAGGTCAAGCCCAAACCTAGCCAGCTCATCGAACTGATTCACATACTCTCTGACTGTCTTGTCCCCTTGCTTAAGAAATAAGAATTTTTCCAACTGCAAACTTCTTTCCGCATCTGAGAGAAATTTAGTCTCAAACCTTGCCCTAAAGTCCTCCCATGTCTCCACTGGTCTTTCAGCATTAGTGACTTCCCACCAATAGGAAGCCTCGCCCTTCAATAGCCATACTGCCAGTTGTACTTTTTGTCTATCTTCTACCTCAAAGATGATGAATAGGTCCTCCGTTTCTTTCAGCCAATTTCTAGCTGCCACGAAGGACTCAGTTCCATGGAAATCCTTTCCTCCCATAGCTTTAAAATCTTCACAAATCTTAGCAAATGTGTTTCCCCGTGGAGGAGGTGGAGGAAAAGGTGCCGCTGCAGCTGGATGATTTCCTGCAGCTGGGGGAGGAGGAACGGTAGGACCTGGCTGAGTGGCCCTTGCTTCTAAGAACCGTCTAAACCAACCAGGTATTGGCACCCCTTCTGGCAAGTTAAGATCTTCGGACATGCTGAAACAAAAAGGATAGATTCAAAACGAAGGATAAGAGATAGTACCTATGGCTTTGTGGGGGACTTTGCCTTTTAAAATAAAATAAAAAATTTCTTTAAAAAATGCTTCTTTAAATTTCCTTTTTGAAAATAATTTTTCAAAACTTTTTATCTTATCTGGTAAACCTATGCTCTGATACCAAGTGAAACACCCCACCTCCGTTAGGGTCACTCTCAAAGGGAATGCCCTAATTTTGGTGGAGGTTTATAAGTATAAGTCACAGATATACAAGACAGATATAAGAACACATATTTGTAAACAGCGGAAAAACAACAACTTTTATTTCATAAAAGCAAATACGTGCTACAACAACAACACCATGATTGTCTTACATCTTTTCAAAAAAAAACATAACACTTTCATAATCTGTCTTGATTACATTATTTAAAGAAGCATAAATAAAACATAGATAAACTGCAAAAGCCCCATAGTGGTTGTCCAAAGCCATAGTTCAAAACGGAAAAATCCAAGCAATACATTTCTCCTCTTCAAGCTGGATGTTAAGGCTGGTCAAGCTGCTGTGTTCCCTCCCTGTGGACCTGGGGGGGGGGGGAACGGAAGAAAAGAAGACGAAAGAAAAGTAGAGTCAGACATAAAGCCTGAGTAAGTCTAGTACTATTCTGTCTATGAATAAAAAACTGGGTATGATAAGTATAAACAAGAAGTGGGAAAGCACTATAAAATTGGTTAAGTTGTCTAGGGTCGAATGTACTATCGTACCCCATGTAAATCTCTGAACCCATATAAACTAGTTTCCAACTGGCACCCCATAATCAGGGTGATGTGATCCATTTTATGATGATCGGCTCCTACTCGCATAGTTACATGTGTCTTACGGCCCCCGATGTTGTAGTTACCTATGCTGGTCCCACCATGGGGTGTATCAAGTCCCATGAAGGCGGCCCGACACAATCCTAGAATGCATAGGTATGCTACTGGTGTCCAGTGCCTTATTTTTCTGCGCCGGAGTGTGTGCACGCCCGCACCCCGTTAGAACCTACACTGCTACACCACCGCCGTCGATTTGACCTCTTACAATCAGCCCAGTAATCGTGCCCCACCCTGCCTAGTTTCAGGGTATCCTGATTCACCTTCTAGGGTTACTGCTGAAAAGGGTCCCCCGTTACTAGGTTTCCTATCTCTAGCCAACATGCTAAGTTGGTTAAGTGTTTTCTAACCTAACCCCCACCAGTCCGTTTAGTTTAGCATGTTCCATTTTGATTAAGTCTTTAGTTCACTTAATCCTAGCAATCCTGACTCAGCCTTAATTGTCTTATTAAAGCCTTGACCTCTCACATTAGACAGGTATTGTTGTGGCTGCCTGTTGCCGGTTGGTTCCGGGCAGTCTTACGCCACAACTCAGTCTAACCTCGGGTCCTTATTGGGCTCCATGTTTAACCTCCCACATTGGATAGGTATTGTTGTGACTACTGGACAGTCGGGCGGTTCCGGGCAGGTTTACATCACAACTCAATCCAACCTCGGGTTAAACACATCGTATGTTCTACATTTACATATTTTGTCTTTCTTCTTTATTTTCTTATATGTAAATATTTGCGGCCCATTATTAAGTTAATGGTGTAAAGGTTACACCAATCATGGGCCCAACCCATACTTGAATTTGGGCCCTTCTACTTTATATTTTCATTTATTAATAAATTTAACCCAACGTTATTTTCCCCCGTTTAACACGTTCGTTTATCATAATATATGTTGGGCTTAGGCTTTTAAGCCCAACTTAGCCATGAGGAAAAGGGGAGGCTTAAAGCGTGATTTCATACACAAGAAGGGGAATGTGAGCGCATGAACTTGCAACATAACGTTGGAACTACAAAATAGAAACTGGTGTACTTGCATAGTAGTAATGTATACTTTGGTCATAAAGCATAAGGGACATGAATCAAAGCATGTAAACTTGTAGTTGAGATAAGAATATCATTATTGACACATAGGCTTAACTACAACATAAACCTATATTTTTATTCAGGCATAATGTCAAACATAAGCAAATCATGTTCATAAGATTACTACATGTTTACAAAGGTGTTTACTTTTGTTACTAACACTAAAGTATAGTTCAACTTAATCATGATTTTTACTTTAGTCATGCAAACTTGCAAAAAGGGATTTTTGAATCTAACCTAGCTATGTACCACATATGTCATCATACAATTCTTGTTAACAATATAGACCTAACATGGATTTCAATTATGCAAAATATCAATCATAGCCTAGTCATATTCATAAGTTTGCAAATAGGTTTTCTAGTACAAAAGCATGGCTTAATACATAGATCATGATGCCCAATTTTCAACATAATTTCATATGGACTATGATAACCCAAACTTATTCCAATTACTTCACAAAAATGATGTTTGTATAAAAATACACATTATGATGGCATAGTAGCACAACCCCAAACTTGCATGAATTTCAATTACTCAACTATATACATGTAGCTTCAACATGGATTTCATAATTTGCGAATATTCCAAACGTATACTTGCATAAAACTACCGCATGTAGTTTTTCATAATTCGAGAATATCCAAACGTATACAATATTCCAAATCGATAAGAATCATAGTAACGCACAAATATGAATTACTTTATCGCCACAAATCAAGTATACAAACCAACACAATTATTTGTTCATACCAAAATAATACTCTACTTACAATTATGTGGCGAATTCTCCAATTTAGGGGTTTGGAGATGCGATTCCTTGTTGATTTGATTTGATTTGTTTAGGTTGCTTTATGCTTTAGAATTTGCCTCCTAATTCTCTCTCCAATTGGCGGCTACTCTTAGTCGTTCCTCAGCAACATGGCGGCTTTGTTCTTATTTTTGAATGAATGGATTAGGGTGAGTCTAGGGTCATTTTTATAGGGTTTATGAACTGATTAGGACCATTGATGTTGCTTGGATTGATCGTAGCCTTTCATTCGCAAGAGAGACCAATTAGAGCATGCCACCTAGCCCTAATGACAAAGCAGACTACAGAAAATCGACCAACATAGAATAGGCCAGCCAGGTTGGGCTGGGTTCGACCTGGCTCTGGACCAGGTCGACAGCCCTGTCGACAGCCCTGTCGACCTGGCTAGACCAGGTCGACAGCCCAGTCGACCTAGGTGCATCAGGCGGGATTTTTCCCGCCCTGGCCAATTGGGCCCGGTTTCTAATTTTTAAACTGTTTTATTCTGTTCGAATTTTAAACTTAATTCAGAAACTTCCGGAGGCTATATCTTCTTCATACGGACTCCGTTTTTCGAAAACTCGGACTCTATTTCGCGTATTTTTCCGAGACGAACGCAATGGCGTATCCCGTTTCCCTTAGTTCTTTGATTTCAAATTAATTATACTTTAATTTGTTAATTTCATCGTTTATAGAATACACGGGGTGTTACATATCCATCCATCTCCAGGTATGTCTGGACGACCACCAACTATTTCCATCCTCTTGGGTGTACTGCCCAATCAGGATCGTCAGTAATTATCCAGACGATGTGAAGACTTCCGATCTTCGACCACCGTCTTCATCTTCGACATATTGTCGAATCGGTTATTCAGAATGGGTATAAACCCGACCTTTCAGAACAACCCGCGTATATTAAAACAAATGTTACACAAACACAACATACGCCTCATTCCAATTCATATTCTCAGGGAAAGGTTCCCATTAATTTTATCAAAGATAAATTCTTTAAATTTATTCTTTAATCTTCCTTTGGATGTCGTTTCAAACCAGATTATGGTTTTCTAAACTAGTCGAGATTAGCGCACCACACCGAAGTGATTATTTATTTTATTTCCCAATCCCAACCTATTCATCCCATGAAGCAAAACTGGTAATACTCCATATGTAGTACTATGGTGTTATCGGTAAGATTAATTACCATTTCATGTTCAAATCTAATTAAAGATTTTACTATCGCTTTGGAGCAAAACCGGCGATACGCCATTCTCGCTCATTTCTAAATTTGATAATTTAGATTATATATTTACATTCCAATCTAATTGCAGATTCATTAAAACTCCTTTTACTGGGTTAAAGAACTAGTTGTTATTAAAAACACAGTTCACGATAAACCCAAATCACATTCTATTTATTATCAGGTTAAAGAACTAGTGTTATTTAAAACACAGTTCATGACAAACCCATTTCAAATCCAATCAAATATATTAGAAATTCCGATTATTTAAAACCCCTTTTTAAATGTAATTTATTTATTTAAAAATAATTGGGTTTTAAATTTAGTTCAAAACTAGTTCATTTCGATAAAAATCCATTTTTATCTTTTCAAATATGGAGTTTTTCACCCCAATTCATCCCAAATTATTTCTTATGATTTTACACAAATTATTACTATTTTTAAAAATTTTATCAAGGTCTGTACAGTCGATTTCCATCAACGGCCATCGAACTGCACTTACAGCGACCTTTTCCAAGTTTGATTTGGACGTATATCCAAATCCAACCGTTAGATTTCAAATTTCCAATATTCGTTAGAAATCTCTTTTCGATACGAACCCAACGGTTCCGGTTTTAGGAGAATCCGACGGAAGGATCTCCCGTAATGTCCGTTTGAAATAAATGGTCGAAATTCACGAACTGCCGCGGCGCGGCGCGTTCTATTCAGGCCATTATATTATATATATAATATATCTAATATATATTTCATCGATTTCTATTTAAAACGAATTTTATAAATCGTTTTAATTTCGTTTCAGAAACAATTTCAACTTCCATTTCATTTCAAATCAAAATTGAATTCTTCCTTATAAATTCGTTTTAAAATTCATTTCTATTCAATTCAATTTGAATTCATTTCAATTTGTTTCCAATTCAATTCGAATTCGTTTTCAATTCAATTCGAATTGGTTTTATATTCAATTCATTTCGAAATCGTTTTATATTCAATTCATTTCGAAATCGTTTTATATTCAATTCATTTCGAAATTGTTTTATATTCAATTCATTTCGAAATCGTTTTATATTCAATTCATTTCGAAATCGTTTTATATTCAATTCATTTCGAAATCGTTTTATATTCAATTCATTTCGAAATCGTTTTATATTCAATTCATTTCGAAATAGTTTTATATTCAATTCATTTCGAAATCGTTTTATATTCATTTCATTTCAAAATCGTTTTCAATTCATTTCATTTCAAAATCATTTTCAATTCATTTCATTTCAAAATCGTTTTCAATTCATTTCATTTCAAAATCGTTTTCAATTCATTTCATTTCAAAATCGTTTTCAATTCATTTCATTTCAAAAAAAATTTCAATTCATTTCATTTCAAAATCTTTTTCAATTCGTTTCATTTCAAAATCTTCGATTTCAAAACTACTTTTCAATATTCATTTTAAAATGGATAAAATCGATATAAATATCATTCACGTCAAAATGGCGCACCTCTAATCAACACGGCTTTATATATTCCTTTATTCTATTCAACAAATGAATATTTATTTTTGTCAACACACGACTAATCTCAACGAATGAGTACTGTCCACGTGTGACTATTTTTGTTAAATTATTTCGTTCAACACATGACTAATCTCAACAGATGAGTACAGTCAACACATGAACCTTTATTTAATAGTGATAAAGATATAAAATTTATCGTTAAAATATTACGTTCAACACATGACTAATCTCACGAATGAGTACAGTCAACACATGAACCTTTATTTTATATTATTCTTTATCTTCTAAATTGGAATGAGGCCCAATCAATCACCATATAATGTTAATTATATGGATTTTCATACATCACACGTATATAATAGCATTGAAAAATAATCAACCATCAACCAAAGTGTACTACACTGTATAAGCATCAAATATAGATATCTAACGCTTATAACAGTATGTCAATCAATCGATCGACATATTTAATCAATCAGGATGAGTGAACTTCAAATTTCATCCCAACACCCGTGTTGGGTTTCAAGCAATCAAACACAGGTTTTAGTTGTGCAGTTGGGCGATGTGTAAAATTTATCGTCCCAATCAATGTCCTTCAAATAGGTGTACATAAACAAACCGTCCGGTTTGTAAATGAATATTTTATTTTATTCACATTCATATTAAAAATTATATTTTTAACAATAAAACATTTTATTTTAACACATGAATTTCTATCCAGTTCATTTACACAATAAAAATGATATTTTTATTTTTCTAACATATTTTAGAAAATTTCGGCGGCATAACGACACGATACTAGAAACGGGACGAGGCTTAGCCTTATCCCCGGTCTAGTGAAGGCCCACGCCATCCACACATCAATCAAATCAATTTCATTTCACCAAAAAATTCAATTCAAACCAATTATTCTAACCAACTACACAACCAAACAATTTAACAAACAAGCCATCCATGGTCTGTGGATGACGGGTGTCGGGTGCTACAAAACACCGTCTGCATCCTAGTATATATATAGCTAGAAAAAGAAATTGAAGAGTGAGAAGTTCTCACAGAAAGCTATCCAATCATCTGGACTCTTCATTTATAGAAGTCTTCATTGTTATCGCACCTTGGTCATCTTCGTTGCCCGTAGCCACTACATATGTAAAAATCGAATTTTTACTTCGCTATTCAATATATAAAAATCGAATTTTTATCTTGTTATTCAATATATAAAAATCGAATTTTTTTATTTTGCTACTATATAGATAAAAATTATATTTTCACATCGATGTTCATATAGTAAAGATTATATTTTTATCACGCTATTCTTCATATAAGGATTTCGCCTTTTCAAAAATAAATATTTCGCCTTTTCAAAAATAAAGATTTCATTTTTTTCAAATATAAAGATTTCATTTTTTTTTTCAAATATAAAGATTTCATTTTTTTTTCAAATATAAAGATTTCATTTTTTCATATATAAAGATTTCATTTTTTCATATATAAAGATTTCATTTTTTCATATTCCTATCATGTAAAAATTATATTTTTACATCTCCTACATAGTAAAGATCATATTTTTAATACTTTAAAAATATAAAAATCATATTTTTAATGCTTTAAAAATATAAAAATCATATTTTTATCCACTTTCATATTGCTATTTTAAAGACCATGCCCTTTCTATATTAAAAATCCTAACTTAACTAATTTAAAAATCCAATCTTTTCTATTCCAAAAAAAATCAAATCTTTTCTATACGAAAAATCAAACCTTTTCTATACAAAAAATCAAACCTTTTCTATACTCTTCTATAGAAACAAAACTGATTTTCCTTTTCATTTGCAAAGCTATCATATCGGAATTACGTAAATAAATTAAATTTACACTTACTGTTTTTTTTTCTTTTCCAGCGCAGCAGGAGGGGGAAGAGGGTCTGAGGCGCATCACTGAAGGGAGGGGAGGGGTGTTGCGTCAATAAGGGGGGTGGTTTTGGGGTTCGCGGTAGACATTAGAAGGGGAGCGAGAGCGAGGAGAGAGGGAGGGTGCGTCGCGGGTGAGGTCAGGCGGGGGAAGGGCGGCACTGGCGGCGGTGGTCATCAAAGCGGCTTTGGGTGTGTGGGCTTGAGCGAGGAGAGGGAGAGCGAAGCAGGGGGGTGTCGGAGTGGGAGGTCAAGCGTGAGGGGGGCAGCGCTTGGCGCGGCGGCGCCAGGAGGTTGGGCGGCGGCCTCCCTAGTGGAGCGATTCGTCTTTTTTTTCTTTTTCGAATGATTTTCTGATTCAATCGGGAGGGGGGGGGGGGGCGGGGGGCAGAAGATAATAGGGGGAGATATATTTTTATTTATTTATTTTTACTTTTATTATTATTTTAATTGCAAAAAGTTGACTTTTACATACGACCTCAAAACGAGGCCCACCGCCTGTCGTCCATAGCGTTTTACCCCTATTCCGAACACAATGGGATATGTCTCGCAAGTTTATTTGTTTGTCTCGATCAGTTTCCGTTGAATTTACATTTAAATCGCTATATTGAATTTTGAACGTACATTTCAAATTACCGGGGTCACATACTAACTCTAAAAATTCAAAAAAAAATATTTTCTAGCTTCGTATTAACGATACGGTCCTAACAAAACTAGTTTCGTCGAATTCTGAGACCATTAGAAAAATGGCCAATTTCCAGTCGATTAAAATCAACTCAAACTGGTCAAACGCGTTTTCCGTTTCCATGCTCACATATTGATTCAAAAAATTATGAAATTTGAAACCTAGCAATAATTTGACATCACGGATCCAACAAAAGTGGTTTCGTCGAAATCCGAGGTCGTTTGCAAAATTTCCATTTTTAAGGGCCTGAATTCCATAGCGACTATTCAGAATTTTCAACTGGACATATCTTTTGATTCCCGCTATGAAATCTCGATTCTTCGGATTCGTTGGAAAGATATTGTCAATTAGATCCTATTATTTTTGGTTTCACTAAAATCCGGATTGTTTTGCACCCGGTACATTCAATTGAAGTTTGAAATCGAATTATCGAACTACCACGCCATTTTCAATTCTATTTATAATTATATATAAATATTTATATTCTAATGACGATGCGTATAAATATATACGTTCGAATTATATTCAAAATAAATTTCTTGTCGATATTATTTAAAATATTCCATTTTAAATATTCAAAATTCTCTAAAATTGCCAAAATAAAAAATTTAAACTGGTTCAGAATTTCTGGGTTATTACAATCTCCCCCACTTAAAACTTTTCGTCCCCGAAAAGGAACAAAGTCGAAAGTGGTTTGATCAATCAACTCTACGTTCGATCTGGCTTCCATTCTCCAACTTTTCAGTTTTTGAGAATTTTCAAAATTTCAAAAATTTGGCTAACACCCTAAATTTTCGAAAAATTTCGCCATAACCTCCCCTGCACCGGGAGCCACGGGAAAATCCTAAAATTGCCATATAGGCCTTCTGATCTCAAAAAGAAAAAGCCAAGCGGCTAGCCAATAGGCTCATAAAATCATCATCACCCAAACAAAACAGTAAATTATGTAGTAAACATGTACCTATTTGTCGGGCAAACAAATTTTATTCTCTGCTCTAGTCTCCTTGCTATGACCTGTTCAATGTAAGTATATGTATATGCAAGCAAATGCAACCAATTTTCAATAATATTCAATATTTGATTCAATTAGGCTAAATGGTTCAAAATTATCAAACAAATAAACATTCAACACTAACATCAATCAATTAGTGAATTAGAGTTTCGAATTCATAATTTTAATATATATACTAAAATCATGTCTTTGATGCCAATTCACAACAATGTGTTCTAGCTATATTAGTTTTGGTTCTCACACCAGTCTAATGGAAATATGTAGATATCACACCTTCGTCACTCGAAATAAATGCTGATGATGTTTCGAACCACCATTAGAACATTGTCGGGCTACTAGAGTGCGGTTCTATATCTACCCGGTATATTAAAACTTCGAATATACGTCCATGATGCGTATATGCAAAATCTTTATATATCGGATTGTCCATATTCAAAAAAATATATATTCAAATACATATAAAGAGATTTAAATTTCAAAACAAAAATTGTTTTCATTTGAAAAATATACTCTTCACACCCGTTCTAGGATACTACTGATCCTATCTCTAATGAGTCATTCTAATTGGATACTACTAATTCAATATCTGATGAATTCTTTCGTATGGTTCTAATGTGTCTTGTTCTCGAGCTCTGTAAACCAAAGCTCTGATACCAAATGTAGCGACCCGAACTTCCCCGGTCTCCGAAGAGATGAGAAAGAACGAATTACTGTGAGGACAAGACAAATCAGAACGCAGACGGAAGAACATTTCATTGCTATTACAATAATTCCATCAGATACAAGAATATACAGAGTATAAATGAATAAATTACATTTGATAAATATCAGAGATTACAATAAGTTACATAGCAACGGAAATAATACAAAGCACAACTGAAGGTGATATACGGATACAGAGCTTTCCGGATATCATTCCAGCTGTAAACCAGGATCCTGTGAATATAAATCTACAAAACAAAAACTGCTAGCTGCCCGTGCGGAAAATAGGGGCACCCAGAGTTTAGGTTAAAACAATAAACTCCAAGTCAGTCATGTGACTGGTGTGAGAACTAAAACAGTTATTTAATTCAATTTTAAAAGAGAGTAATTCAAGGGACCACGCCGTATAACACGGAACGGGTTTTCTCCCAAGAATACCAGTGCATAGAATAAACAGCGCAATGCTTTTTCGAAAAATGAAGCTATTATAAGATCCAGGTCCCATCACACAATGCAATGCAAGCCGGAGGATAGGGTTTTTCCTTATAATAGCCAAACATGCTTGGTACGTTTAAAACAAATCATTTGATACTATAATAAGTGTATAGTGTCAAAACAATTTCAATCATAAATATCAATCATAGGCGGCATAGCTACCATCTACTATGTCGCCATACTAGTTCTACAATTAAAACCACAATATCACGTATTGGAAATTGGATTCCGTCATGAGTCGAGGCAAAGGGCAAGCTCCTCTCCGCGTTCAAGACACTCTAGCAAATGCCTCAGGGTTACGCACTCTGGGCAACCCCCGGATGCTTCAGGGCCGGTCCTCACTTACGTTAGAGGATTAATTATGCCTGAACACACGTTTCCCGGTCCTTACAGACCTATAATCGAGGCGCCTCACATTCCAACAACCACATAGGTGAAAAGTATATAAATGTCAGGGCTGGTAAGTCACTGACACCACCAAAGCTAGAAAGAAACGTCGTGCTCTCCCTGTAGTCCGTATCCCGTTTTTAACTCATACCGAGGTGTGAGGCTCGCAAATTCACGCTATACACAAAGCTGCCACGTAGGCTGTGCTTTGATCATCAACCACAAGACTTTGCTTTTCAACAGAAGCCTTGATCATTGCATCTCAGCGTGCCACACAGGCAATTCATGTCGTGCGACTGATGTCCATCGATATACAACCTCTGAGCTCGTACGTCTCAGAGAAGGGCGTTAAGCAAAAGAATAAATTCTCCGCCGCCAAACAGATGTATATTTAATAGAAATCAATCAACACAGAATAAAATCCAATGTCAGACACACAATCCATTTACAAGTCCGTTCTGGGTCTGAACGAAACCGGAGGCACTTTCCTCGCATATCCATCCATCTCCAGGTACGTCTGGATGACCACCAACTATTTCCATCCTCTTGGGTGTACTGCCCAATCAGGATCGTCAGTAATTATCCAGACGATGTGAAGACTTCCGGTCTTCGACCACCGTCTTCATCTTCGACATATCGTCGAATCGGTTATTCAGAATGGGTATAAACCCGGCCTTTCCGAACAACCCGCGTATATTAAAACAAATGTTACACAAACACAACATACGCCTCATTCCAATTCATATTCTCAGGGAAAGGTTCCCATTAATTTTATCAAAGATAAATTCTTTAAATTTATTCTTTAATCTTCCTTTGGATGTCGTTTCAAACCAGATTATGGTTTTCTAAACTAGTCGAGATTATCGCACCACACCGAAGTAATTATTTATTTTATTTCCCAATCCCAACCTATTCATCCCATAAAGCAAAACTGGTAATACTCCATATTTAATACTATGGTGTTATCGGTAAGATTAATTACCATTTCACGTTCAAATCTAATTAAAGATTTTACTATCTCTTTGGAGCAAAACTGGCGATACTCCATTCTCACTCATTTCTAAATTTGATAATTTAGATTATAGATTTACATTCCAATCTAATTGCAGATTCGTTAAAACTCCTTTTACTGGGTTAAAGAACTAGGTGTTATTTAAAACACAGTTCACGACAAACCCAAATCACATTCTATTTATTATCGGGTTAAAGAACTAGTGTTATTTAAAACACAGTTCACGACAAACCCATTTCAAATCCAATCAAATATATTAGAAATTCCGATTAATTAAAACCCCTTTTTAAATGTAATTTATTTATTTAAAAATAATTGGGTTTTAAATTTAGTTCAAAACTAGTTCATTTCGATAAAAATCCATTTTTATCTTTTTAAATATGGAGTTTTTCACCCCAATTTTTCCCAAATCATTTCTTATGATTTCACACAAATTATTACTATTTTTAAAATTTTTATCAAGGCCCGTACAGTCGATTTCCATCAACGACCATCGAACTGCACTTACAACGACCTTTTCCAAGTTTGATTTGGACGTATCTCCAAATCTAACCGTTAGATTTCAAATTTCCAATATTCGTTAGAAAGCTCTTTTCGATACGAACCCAACGGTTCCTGTTTTAGGAGAATCCGACGGTCGAATCTCCCGCAATGTCCGTTTGAAATAAATGGTCGAAATTCGCGAACTGCCGCGGCGCGGCGCGTTCTATTCAGGCCATTATATTATATATGTAATATATACTTCATCGATTTCTATTTAAAACGAATTTTATAAATCGTTTTAATTTCGTTTCAAAAACAATTTCAACTTCCATTTCATTTCAAATAAAAATTGAATTCTTCCTTATAAATTCGTTTTAAAATTCATTTCTATTCAATTCAATTTGAATTCATTTCAATTTGTTTCCAATTCAATTCGAATTCATTTTCAATTCAATTCGAATTGGTTTTATATTCAATTCATTTCGAAATCGTTTTATATTCAATTCATTTCGAAATCGTTTTATATTCAATTCATTTCGAAATCGTTTTATATTCAATTCATTTCGAAATCGTTTTATATTCAATTCATTTCGATATCGTTTTATATTCAATTCATTTCGAAATCGTTTTATATTCAATTCATTTCGAAATCGTTTTATATTTAATTCATTTCGAAATCGTTTTATATTCAATTCATTTCGAAATCGTTTTATATTCAATTCATTTCGTAATCGTTTTATATTCAATTCATTTCGAAATCGTTTTGTATTCATTTCATTTCGAAATCGTTTTCAATTCATTTCATTTCGAAATCGTTTTCAATTCATTTCATTTCAAAATCGTTTTCAATTCATTTCATTTCAAAATCGTTTTCAATTCATTTCATTTCAAAATCGTTTTCAATTCATTTCATTTCAAAATCGTTTTCAATTCATTTCATTTCAAAATCTTCGATTTCAATCGTTTTCAATTCATTTCAAAATCGTTTTCAATTCATTTCATTTCAAAATCTTCGATTTCAAAACTCCTTTTCAATATTCATTTTAAAATGAATAAAATCGATATAAATATCGTTCACGTCAAAATGGCGCACCTCTAATCAACACGGCTTTATATATTCCTTTATTCTATTCAATAAATGAATATTTATTTTTGTCAACACACGACTAATCTCAACGAATGAGTACTGTCCACGTGTGACTATTTTTGTTAAATTATTTCGTTCAACACATGACTAATCTCAACGGATGAGTACAGTCAACACATGAACCTTTATTTAATAGTGATAAAGATATAAAATTTATCGTTAAAATATTACGTTCAACACATGACTAATCTCACGAATGATTACAGTTAACACATGAACCTTTATTTTATATTATTCTTTATCTTCTAAATTGGAATGAGGCCCAATCAATCACCATATAATGTTAATTATATGGATTTTCATATATCACACGTATATAATAGCATTGACAAATAATCAACCATCAACCAAAGTGTACTACACTGTATAAGCATCAAATATAGATATCTAACGCTTATAACAGTCTGTCAATCAATCAATCGACATATTTAATCAATCAGGATGAGTGAACTTCAAATTTCATCCCAACACCCGTGTGGGGTTTCAAGCAATCAAACACAGATTTTAGTTGTGCAGTTGGGCGATGTGTAAAATTTATCGTCCCAATCAATGTCCTTCAAATAGGTGTACATAAACAAACCGTCCGGTTTGTAAATGAATATTTTATTTTATTCACATTCACGTTAAAAATTATATTTTTAACGATAAAACATTTTATTTTAACACATGAATTTCTATCCAGTTCATTTACACAATAAAAATGATATTTTTATTTTTCTAACATATTTTAGAAAATTTCGGCGGCATAACGACACGACACTAGAAACGGGACGAGGCCTAGCCTTATCCCCGGTCTAGTGAAGGCCCACGCCATTCACACATCAATCAAATCAATTTCATTTCACCAAACAATTCAATTCAAACCAATTATTCTAACCAACTACACAACCAAACAATTTAACAAACAAGCCATCCATGGTCTGTGGATGACGGGTGTCGGGTGCTACTGAACACCGTCTGCATCCTAGTATATATATAGCTAGAAAAAGAAATTGAAGAGTGAGAAGTTCTCACAGGAAGCTATCCAATCATCTTGACTCTTCATTTATAGAAGTCTTCATCGTTATCGCACCTTTGCCATCTTCGTTGCCCGTAGCCAATACATATGTAAAAATCGAATTTTTACTTCGCTATTCAATATATAAAAATCGAATTTTTATCTTGTTATTCAATATATAAAAATCGAATTTTTTTATTTTGCTACTATATAGATAAAAATTATATTTTCACATCGATGTTCATGTAGTAAAGATTATATTTTTATCACGCTATTCTTCATATAAGGATTTCGCCTTTTCAAAAATAAATATTTCGCCTTTTCAAAAATAAAGATTTCTTTTTTTTTCAAATATAAAGATTTCATTTTTTTTTCAAATATAAAGATTTCATTTTTGTTTCAAATATAAAGATTTCATTTTTTCATATATAAAGATTTCATTTTTTCATATTCCTATCATGTAAAAATTATATTTTTACATCTCCTACATAGTAAAGATCATATTTTTAATACTTTAAAAATATAAAAATCATATGTTTAATGCTTTAAAAATATAAAAATCATATTTTTATCCACTTTCATATTTCTATTTTACAGACCATGCCCTTTCTATATTAAAAATCCTAACTTAACTAATTTAAAAATCCAATCTTTTCTATTCCAAAAAAAATCAAATCTTTTCTATACGAAAAATCAAACCTTTTCTATACAAAAAATCAAAACTTTTCTATACTCTTCTATAGAAACAAAACTGATTTTCCTTTTCGTTTGCAAAGCTGTCATATCGGAATTAAGTAAATAAATTAAATTTACACTTACTATTTTTTTTTCTTTTCCAGCGCAGCAAGAGGGGGAAGAGGGTCTGAGGCGCATCACTGAAGGGAGGGGAGGGGTGTTGCGTCAATAAGGGGGGGGGGTGGTTTTGGGGTTCGCGGTAGACATTAGAAGGGGAGCGAGAGCGAGGAGAGAGGGAGGGTGCGTCGCGGGTGAGGTCAGGCGGGGGTAGGGCGGCACTGGCGGCGGTGGTCATCAAAGCGGCTTCGGGTGTGCGGGCTTGAGCGAGGAGAGGGAGAGGGAAGCAGGGGGGTGTAGGAGTGGGAGGTCGAGCGTGAGGGGGGGCAGCGCTTGGCGCGGCGGCCTCCCTGGTGGAGCGATTCGTCTTTCTCTTTTTTTTTCGAATGATTTTTTGATTCAATCGGGGGGGGGGCAGAAGATAATAGGGGGAGATATATTTTATTTATTTATTTTTACTTTTATTATTATTTTAATTGCAAAAAGTTGACTTTTACATACGACCTCAAAACGAGGCCCACCGCCTGTCGTCCATAACGTTTTACCCCTATTCCAAACACAATGGGATATGTATCGCAAGTTGATTTGTTCGTCTCGATCAGTTTCCGTTGAATTTACATTTAAATCGCTATATTGAATTTTAAACGTACATTTCAAATTACCGGGGTCGCATACTAACTCTAAAAATTCAATAAAAATATTTTCTAGCTTCGTATTAACGATACGGTCCTAACAAAACTAGTTTCGTCGAATTCTGAGACCGTTAGAAAAATGGCCAATTTCCAGTCGATTAAAATCAACTCAAACTGGTCAAACGCGTTTTCCGTTGCCACGCTCACATATTGATTCGAAAAATTATGAAATTTGAAACCTAGCAATAATTTGACATCACGGATCCAACAAAAGTGGTTTCGTCGAAATCCGAGGTCGTTTGCAAAATTTCCATTTTTAAGGGCCTGAATTCCATAGCGACTATTCAGAATTTTCAACTGGACATATCTTTTGATTCCCGCTATGAAATCTCGATTCTTCGGATTCGTTGGAAAGATATTGTCAATTAGATCCTATTATTTTTGGTTTCACTTAAATCCGGATTGTTTTGCACCCGGTATATTCAATTGAAGTTTGAAATCCAATTATCGAACTACCACGCCATTTTCAATTCTATTTATAATTATATATAAATATTTATATTCTAACGACGACGCGTATAAATATATACGTTCGAATTATATTCAAAATAAATTTCTCGTCGATATTATTTAAAATATTCCATTTTAAATATTCAAAATTCGCTAAAATTGCCAAAATAAAAATTTTAAACTGGTTCAGAATTTCCGGGTTATTACAGTATTCGTTAGTGAATTGGTGGAGTGATGGAGGAGAGGTTGGGGTGAGGAATTGTGGTAATGGCTGTGCCTGGAGCTCGTTAATTGCAGGAGGAAGACTACTATTCACGTGGGTCTTCAATGGGTATGGGCCGAGAAAGGAAAAGGTGAAAGCCCAATGGAAATAAAAATCCAAGTTTTGTTTTATCTATATGTACCTAAACTTGTTAATATCATAACTTGTCCATAGGCTGTCAGAGTTTCGAACGGTCATATCCGTTGGGATCGTATGGACGAGCACTACACGATGGAACTAACTGAGAGTGAATTGGAGCTTGTTACAATTTATTTCAAAATAAATTGTCTGTCAGAATCAACCAATAATTATCGTTATTTAACGATGATCGTCCAATGTGAGTAAATCTCACTAACTCTGCTCAGTTTATATTTTCATGACGTATTTTTAGAGCTGATAAATATTGGTTAATTGCTATGTGTTGATTGGTTGGTTGGATTGCTAATTGATTAGTTAAAAATATCGATATAGTTATATATATAAATCGCAAATCAAATATTGATTCTGTTTATTAGTATATTTAAATGAAACTGATGTTAATTATATTGTTTAACATCTGTGGATGCAGAGAAACAGGTTGGAGGGATCCAACTGGATTCCACAACATTTATAATACTGTTTTTCATATATTGTGATATATGGTGTGTTATATAATCTATTATTGATTATGAGTGTTTGGATGATGATTGATCCTTTTGATTTGGTATTTTAATACCATAAGTAATACTGGAATGTAAAAACGGAATTTTCAAAGTGTATATTAAAAATAAAATATTTATAAAATCAAATGATTTTATAAATGGAATATTTATTTAGAAAATAAATAGAATTATAAGGAGGAATTTTTATTTGAAGAATAAGTAGAATTATACAAAGGAATTACAAAGTGGATATGGAATTTAAGGATTTTATAAAATCAATGGATTTTATAAAAAGAATTGATTGGAAAACAAATGGAAGTGAAATAGAAATGATTGAAAACAAATAGTGTTGGAAAATGGAATATTTATATGAAATGAAAAGACAGTTACAAAAGGAAATATTTATATGAAATAAATAGGAATTATTAAAGGAAGTATTTTATAAAATGAATAGAATGTTATAAAAGAAAATAAGTGGAAAATAAATATTAAATGGAAATCTGTTTTTAACTGATAAATGGAAATGATTAATTTAAAGTAGAAATAAATAGAAATCTGTTTTAATAGATAAAAAGGAGAAAATTAATTTATAAATAATGTTTTATAAAGTAAATTATTTATCATTGGATAAATTTGATATATAAGTCAGAAATTATATGAAGAAGTAGAAATCGGTTTAACACCGATAATTTTATGGAATGTAAACATAGCATTTATAAAGGGAATTATAAATGAGATAAGTGTTAGAAATAAAAAGGAGATTTCGTATGAACAATTCTATAAATAGCTTGCGAACGCCATATCAGAAAATGACTTCAAACATGAAAATAAGTATAAGGAGAATTTGGATATGGAATATTATTTTAAAATACGAAATCAAACTTAAGGGATTATATAAAAGAAATATTTTCACATTCAATATGAATAATGGATTAAAATGAATATTTTATAAATTAAAACATTTATAAAGGAAAATTGGGTTTTGGAATAGTAATTCAAATGGGAATTTGAATGGGATAGGAAAGAGAGTTAATTGAATATTAGTTATTCGAATAAGAGTTAATCGAATATTAGTTATTCGAATTAGAGTTAATCGAATATAGTTAATCGAATAGAGTTAATCGAATCAGAGTTAATCAAATATTAGTTATTGGAATAGAGTTAGTCGAATAATAGTTATTTGAAAAGGAGATTATCGAATATAGTTTATTCGAAAGAGAGTTATCGAATGTAGTTTATTCGAAGAGGCATTATCGAATGTAGTTTATTCGGAAGGCAGTTATCGAATAGAGATTATTCGAGAGAGGATTATACATTGGGATCGAATATATCAAAGGTAGGAAAGTATTATTTACTTTCCGGGTTTTAAATCAAGATTTATTTATTTAATAAATCAGTTATTTATTTATTTAAATTAAGAAATAAAAGTTATATTCAAGTTATTATATATCGAAAGTATGGGATTATAACACTATTATTATAATCAAATGAATTCTATAAAGGAAGTGGATTCGTAAATAGAATCCGAGAGTTATGTAACGACCCGGAAAAGGTCGATCTTGGTTATCCGATATACGACACATATCGAACATCCAAGGATCGAAAATACTGGTAGTTAATGAAAGAAATTAGAGGGTGAGAATAGATATGATAGAAACTTAGAATAGAAGAAGAAGAAGAAGAACATCAGAGTAACACGAACCTCACAGCAGAATGAACAACATAAAATAGATAACATATCTTTGAAATATAAATCTATACTTGAATATACATATCACTTCATAGTACAGCACTTACAACATAGCGGAAATAAACAATAGTTATATGATCCTGAAGCCTCCTGCTCCAAGCTCTCCAAGTATATCTGTAACATCCTGACTACTTGACTGCCCATATAAAATTGGGTACCCAAGAGTTTAGGGAAAACAAAACAAAATAAACTCTGGGTCAGTCATGGGACTGGTATAAGTAAAATAGTTTAAAACAGTTTGAACAAGTAAACGATATTTCATAAGACCATGTCGTATAACAGAATGGGTTTTTTCCTTATGAGAATCCAAAATATCCTTATATCAAAAACCTTTTGATATTATAATAATGTCTATCAACCACAATATATTATTCATCTAGCAGAAACGCTTTCATCTCACGTTCTACATATATAGTATACAATCAAAACCGCAAGCACATATTGGGTAATGGACTTCCAACTATGACAAGGTATGGAACCACCTTTCGCTAGTGTACCTCTAGAGAGGAATACACTGGGTTCAACAAGAACATCTTGCAAATCGGCCACACATGACCGACCACTCATTTTGCTTGAGTGTATCGAATGTATATCACCAACGGTTGGGATCAGCAACCGTTTCCCGAATGGGATAGCATCGACGATAGATTTTTAGAAATGAAACTCTAGATCAGGTGATTATACACCCTAATAGGTGCGACCTACATAGCCGTGCTGCCTGCCCGATTTTTGTCATTTCCCAATTGTGAGGCTAGAAGCTACGCTTATCTCTGACAGATCACACGTTTATCCAGTTTGAATGTCACATCGTCATACCCGCCAAATCACAAATTGATTTCCCTA
Source organism: Allium sativum (assembly GCA_030737875.1). Taxonomy (NCBI): domain Eukaryota; kingdom Viridiplantae; phylum Streptophyta; class Magnoliopsida; order Asparagales; family Amaryllidaceae; genus Allium; species Allium sativum. The sequence goes on along the minus strand of CM060909.1, from coordinate 666,593,754 downwards.
AAAATACCATGGGTATACAGCTAAGAGAAACGAATTCCTCCGCCACCAAACGTAAATACGTTTGAAGAGATCAACTTACGCGATCTATCAAATATACTCTGTCATACATTCTTCCATACAGGTCGTCCTGGGACTGGACAAACCGAAGGCACTATTCAGTACAACCATCTTAGGCAATCTTTACCTAAGATTTATACAACAGCCCTTGCACTTTACTCTGTCTTCAATTATTTTTGGCATATATGATTCGCAACGCTTATGCCAATACAGAGTGGTTCTTCGGATAATAATCCTACCGGTCTCTCCATATTAACAACGTTAAAATGGTCAAAAACTTCAATAGTCGGTGAGTTAACTATCAAAGAAAAACAAAGTGTGCAAACAACGATATTATTTCCAGATGGAAATTATATCGATCAATCATCATTTAACATTTTATCTCTTTAGTTCATTAATTTATTTATCTCCTATTTCCATATATTCAACATTTCTTATTTTCTACATTTTACAAAATATACGTTATTAACAATGGAAAATATTTCCATTTCCTTTTTTCTATATTAGAAAACATTTCTGATTTCTTATTTGGAAAACATTTCCAAAGCTCCTTCATTGGATTTAAACAGATGTTTAAATAAAACATCGTTATGCCAACTCAAACCATTTACTAAATTCACTTAACCATCATTCACTATCAAACCTTACCATTCCTTAGTTAAGTAGGAAGTCAATCAAGTTGGGGTATAATTACCTCACAGACCTTAGCTAAACAACGTTTTAACATCGAAATAGTCAAAGTTTATCTTTTAAACCTTTAACAAACTTCCTTACGTAATTCTCTTTCGAATAAATCTCTTTTCGATAACTCCTCCCTTCGAATAACTATATTTGATAATCTCTCTTACGAATAACTAGATTCGAAAACCTTTTTTCGAATAAACTATATTCGATTAACTCTATCCAATTAACTCTTATCAATTAACTCTTATCAATTAACTCTATTGGATTAACTCTTTTTGATTTAACTCTAATCGATTAACTCTATTTGATTTAACTCTAATTGATCAAACTTGATTAACTCTTTTCACTTAACTCCTTTCGAATAAACTATATCCGATAACTCCTTTAATTCTATTCGAATAAACTATATTCGATTAACTCCTTTAATTCTATTCGAATAAACTATATTCGATTAACTCCTTTAATTCTATTTGAATAAACTATGTTCGATTAACTCCTTTAATTCTATTCGATTAACTCTTTTCACTTAACTCCTTCTGAATAAACTATATTCGATAACTCCATTAATTCTATTCGAATAACTATATTCGATTTACTCACATCGAATAACCAATATTCGATTAACTCACTTCGAATAACCAATATTCGATAACTCCTCTTCGAATAACCAGTATTCGATAACTCCTCTTCGAATAACCAGTATTCGATAACTCCTCTTCGAATAACCAATATTCGATAACTCCTCTTCGAATAACCAATATTCGATTAACTCACTTCGGATAACCAATATTCGTTAACTCCTCTTCGAATAACTAATATTCGATAACTCTTCTCGAATGTACTATGTTCGATTACTCTTCTCGAATAAACTATATTCGATTACTCTTCTCTCGAATCCACTATATTCGATTACTCTTCTCGAATAAACTTTATTCGATAACTCTACTTCGAATAAGTGATATTCGATAACTCTACTCGATTTACTCCATTTGAATAACTCTAACTGATTAACTCTAACTGGTTAACACTAACTCTATCGATTAACCCTAACTGATTAACTCTAACCGAATAACTAATATTCGATTAACTCATTTCGATTTACTCTTTTGAATTAACTCCTTTGAATCATTTCCTTTTGAATTGTCTGCTTTGAATTATCTCCTTTGGATTATCTCCTTTGAATTATTCCTTTTCTATTTGTTTACTTAACAAATAACTATTTCTTTAATCTTTTCTATTTATTTAACAAATAAATATTTCTTTTATCTTTCCTATTTATTTAACAAATAAATATCTCATTTATAACATTCTATTTACTTCCTATAAATAAATATTTCCATTTAATCTATTTGTAAATGTTTTTACAAATATTTCCTTTTAAATTCTATTTGTAAATGTTTTACAATTATTTCTCTTTCTATTTGTTTTGCAAATATCTTCCTTTGTATTTGTTTTACAAATATATTCCCATTATATTTGTTTTAAAAATAATTTCATTTATATTTATTTTTACAAATATATTTCCTTTATATTTGTTTTACGAATATATTTCCTTTATATTTGTTTTACAAATATATTTCCTTTATATTTGTTTTACATATATATTCCTTTATATCTCTTTTGATTTTATAACTATTTCCTTATATAAAATCCTTTTTCCTTTTATATATAAAATCCATTGATTTTATATAAATAATTTATGTTCAAAATATACTTTGAAAATCCCCTTTTTACATCCCAGTATTTCTTACGGTATTAAAAATACCAAATAACATTGATTGATATCATTCAAACACACATAATCAACAATAGATTATATATCACGTCATATATCACCATATATGAAAACAGTAAAATAAATGTTGAGGAATCCAGTTGGATTCCTCCAACCTGTTTCCCTGCATCCATAGATGTTAAACAATATCATTAACATCGATTTCATTTCAATATGAAATATTGTGTTAAACAGATTCAATATTGATTAACGATTTATATATATATCGTTATCAATAATTTCAACCAATCAATCAGCATTTCAACCAAAAAGTTAACACACAGCAATCAACAGAAAATTATCAGTTCTAAGAATGCGTTATAAAAATATAACTGTTCAGAGTTGGTGAGTTTTACTCACTTTGGTAGTTCATTGTTAAAGAACGATAAACTGTCGTTTGATTTGAATCAAACAGTTTATTTTGCCAAAAATTCAAACGAGCTCCAATCCACTCCCAGTCAGTTCCATTAGGTAGTGTCCGTCCATACGATCCTGTCGGATCTTGTTTTGCTAAATTCCGTTAACATATGAGCGAGTTATCATCATTTGAGTTTAATACACTATTTATAAAAGAATTTAACTTAGATTATAACATGGGCTTTACCAAAACACTTGGTCCATCTCCATTCACACAAGCCCATCCGCTAACCTCTTCTTCCTCATCTCACAAGGCCGACGCCTGCACCTTCGAACCAAATACAGCAAATTATCCAAAGCCATTAACGCAACTTCACACAACTCGTTCTCACTCTCCTCTCCACCGAATCAAATGAAACCGCCACCAACTTCATCTCCTTCGCGAGCTCTACAACTCCATCCCCTTATTGCAAAACTCGGTGTCCACTTCTAAAATCCGTCGGTTCTCCATTTTCATGCACACAGACAAAGTCGTGACCACAAATCACACCGCACATACCAAAATAAAACCCAATCAAAGCTCCTCAACTTTCTAAACACCAAAACGAACACCATCTTGCCAATCAATGTTTGTATTTCCCTAGAACCGTAAACCTAGGATCGCATGTGAGTTTTGGAGTGCCAGAAATACTGATCGAACTAAACAAAAAGTACCCAGAAACAAAAAGCAAGTGATGGGGGGTTTCGAATATATATATTTGAGGATTTAAGGAATTTATTTGGAATTGTTCTTGAGTTTTCAAGAGGATCGAAATTTTCTGCTAAAAGGAAAAATAGAGCGGCGCCTTGGTTTGACTTCAGGAGAAATGAAATTAGGTTTAGCTTGTATAAGGGTTTTTATAGGATTAGTTTTAATACTTTTTATTGATTATTATATTAAATTATAATCAACTATTGTTTTTATTTGTCCTTTAAAATTCCTGTATCCACACATGACATCTAAAAATCACGAAAATTGACGTGCAGCTACAGTTTGACATTACGGTCCTAAAGAAACTGGTTTCGTCGAATTCTGACTCTGTTTGCTCGCACATCGTATTTTTAACCGTCAAAATACTGAGTGTTTTTCACATTAAAAATCCGTACGGCCACATACTGACTCTATAAATCACAAAACTTGACATCTAATAATAATTTAACATTGTGGATCCAACAAAATTAGTTTCGTTGAATTCTGAGGTCGTTTGCAAAGCTGGCTATTTTTAAAGCTCTAAATAACCCTTTTAAATATTGAATATATTTAAAAACAATTAAATTAAATATTTAAAAATAAAATTATCTTTTACATTCATAGTAGAATACCATACAGCTCCAGAATATTCCTATATGAGTTTCTAACTCGATATTTCAAATCCCGATTAAATTGACATTCGATTTATAATGAAATCCCTTTTAAAAATATAAATAATTCCTTTATAAATTATAAAGGAATTCCATAGCAACTTTTCTAAAATTTGATTTGGACATAACTCAAAATCTACACGACGAAATCCTGATTTTCCTCTTCCACCAGAAAGATGTACTTCACCAGCTCCTAACGTTTCTTGTTTCATAGAAATCCGATTTAAAACGGCTTCTGTATATTTGTTTAAAGTTCGAATCGCCAAATCACGAACTGCAGCGCCATTTCAAGCTCGATTTTAATTATAATATAATTATATGTTCAAACTTCGTTCAAATAATATATTCGTTATTATAATTCAATTCTAAACTAAATTATATATTTTGAATTTCCCAATTCACACCATATTACCATTTCAGCTAATTCTAATTATCTCAGAATTAAATATATTATTTAATTATTATTTTAATTAAATATTAAATAGTTATTTAATTCAACGACCATTATATTCTCTAAATAATTATTTAAATAATTAAGTAAATTAATTATTATATCGCTGAAAAATGCGGGTCGTTACATTCTTGCCCACTTAAAATAATTTCGTCCTCGAAATTGCTATGGCAGAAAACAAACCCTATCGATCGGTTAGAGCTTAGTTGTTCACTTCTTAATTTCAGTTTTCAACTGAACCAGTTTATATTTAATTAAAATATTAATTAATTCTTATCAATGAAAATTTTCAAAAATCCTGAAAAAAAATTAACACCCGAAACTTCTGAAAAATTTCGCCAGCACCTCCTTTGTACTGGTCAATAGGTCAAACTCCAACTCGCCTCTCTGGGCCATCTCCAACCCAAAAGAAAATCAAACAGCCAAGTGGCTTGCCAATTCAGCTCATAAATCCCATGCTTATACAAAATATAAACTTGTACCTTTTTGCTGGGCATATCATTATATCCCTTCCACCTTTTACCCATTTCAGCATATACCAATATCAATCCAATCAAACTCTGATCAATTTATCCTCAACACAACCATTCGCTTATTCAAGCCAAATTCAATTTCAAATCAAGTTTCTATTCCCGATTTTCAAATTCTTAACTCATCAATCCAATATCATTTTCAGATTCTATCTCACAATTCAAAATCTGATTCTACTTGATATATCGTATCCAATTCAATTTCCAGTTAATTGGTTACAATTCAGTTCCAGCTTGGTTTCACAAATTTCTATTTAAATTTGTTTTTTATTCAAACAGTCTCTTCCTAGGAGTTTTAAACAGCTTTGCTTTTCTAAAACCACATATTCCTTTTTGGATTTCAAACAACTTGTTTTTCTCAAAACAATTCAAAAACAAAATCTTTTCGGTAGTAATCCGTCACTTACAACTCGAAAATGAACACCGATGATGTCATGATCATCATCGGAATCTATTTCCAGCTTTCGAAGTGAGTTCAATACTATATCACTTTCAAAACCATTTCTAACACTTCCATTTTGAAATACATTTCAAAATACCATTCACAGTGCTTGTAAAACAATTTAAAATCTCCCAGGATTTTAAAATTCTCTTATACTTAATCCAAGTCCATTACAAACACTTACTCAAAGTTCCACGGTTTTAATTCCAATTCTGATTTAAATTCAGATTTAATTCATTTCGATTTCATATATTTCACTTATATGAATTCTGATCGATTATTTACATAACCATTTCACTTTTCATAATCTTACTCGATTATAATTATAACCAATATAAATCCTTTATATCAAAATATAATTCAGATAAAATTATTTCGTTTACCCTCTTTTCAAAACATACCATGACGGTTCATCGTATTCGAGTGTTTAGAAGCTCCTATTGATATAGTGGATCAAACTGATCGACCAGAACACATAAACAACTCAACCAATAAATCTCCACAATATAAAAAAATTTTATATTGAATAACAAATACGCTCTCATATATATATACACTCAAACTCAATCTAGGGTATTGCTAACCCCGTCTCTACCGAGTCACGCCACAGTTCCAAGGTAATTCACTTAACCTTAAGCTCTGATACCAACTGTAACAACCCGGAAAAGGTCGAACTTTGTTATCTGATATACGACACATATCGAACATCCAAGGATCGAAAATATCGGTAGTTAATGAAAGAAATTAGAGGGTGAGAATAGATAAGATAGAAACTTAGAATAGAAGAAGAAGAACAACATCATAGTATCACGAACCTCACAGCAGAATGAACAACATATAATAGATAACATATCTTTGAAATATAAATCTATACTTGAATATACATATCATTTCAAAGTATAACACTTAAAACACAGTGGAAATAAACAATAACTATATGATCCTGAAGCCTCCTGCTCCAAGCTCTCCAAGTATATATGTAACATCCTGACTACTTCACTGTCCGTATAAAATTGGGCACCCAAGAGTTTAGGGAAAACAAAACAAAATAAACTCTGGGTCAGTCATGGGACTGGTATGAGTAAAACAGTTTAAAACGGTTTGAACAGGTAAACGATATCTCATAAGACCATGCCGTATAACGGAACGGGTTTTTCCCTTATGTGAATCCAAAATATCCTTATATCAAAAACCTTTTGATATTATAATAATGTCTATCAACCACAACAAATTAATCATCTAGCAGAAACGCTTTCAACTCACATTCTACATATATAATATACAATCAAAACCACAAGCACGTATTAGGTAATGGACTTCCAACTATGACAAGGTATGGAACCACCTTTCGCTAGTGTACCTATAGAGAGGAATACACTGGGTCCAACAAGAATATCTTGCAACCCGACCACACATGACCGACCATTCATTTCGCTTGAGTATATCGAATGTATATCACCAACGGTTGGGATCAGCAACCGTTTCCCGAATGGGACAACATCGAAAATAGATTTTTAGAAGTAAATAAAACTCTAGATCGGGTGATTATACACCCTAATAGGTGCGACCTACATAACCATGCCGCCTGCCCGATTTTTGTCATTTCCCGGTTGTGAGGCTAGAAGCTACGCTTATCTCTGACAGATCACATGTTTATCCAGTTTGAATGTCACATCGTCATACCCACCAAATCACAAATTGATTTCCCTAAAAATACCACGGGTATACAGCTAACAGAAATGAATTCCTCCGCCACCAAACGTAAATAAGTTTGAAGAGATCAACTTACGCGATCTATTAAATATACTCTGTCAGACATTCTTCCATACAGGTTGTCCTGGGAGTGGACAAACCGAAGGCACTATTCAGTACAACCATCTTAGGCAATCTTTACCTAAGATTTATATAACAACCCTTGCACTTTACTCCGTCTTCAATTATTTTTGGCATATATGATTCGCAATGCTTATGCCAATACGGAGCAATGTTAAAATGGTCAAAAACTTCGATAGTCGGTGAGTTAACTATCAAAGAAAAACACATGTGCAAACAACGATATTATTTCCAGATGGAAATTATATCGATCAATCATCATTTAACATTTTATCTCTTTAGTTCATTAATTTATTTATCTCCTATTTCCATATATTCAACATTTCTTATTTTCTACATTTTACAAAATATACGTTATTAACAATGGAAAATATTTCCATTTCCTTTTTTCTATATTAGAAAACATTTCTGATTTCTTATTTGGAAAACATTTCCAAAGCTCCTTCATTGGATTTAAACAGATGTTTAAATAAAACATCGTTATGCCAACTCAAACCATTTACTAAATTCGCTTAACCATCATTCACTATCAAACCTTACCATTCCTTAGTTAAGAAGGAAGTCAATCAAGTTGGGGTATAATTACCTCTCAGACCTTAACTGAACAAGGTTTTAACTTCGAAATAGTCAAAGTTTATCTTTTAAACCTTTAACAAACTTCCTTAAGTAACTCTCTTTCGAGTAAATCTCTATTCGATAACTCCTCCCTTCGAATAACTATATTTGATAATCTCTCTTACGAATAACTAGATTCAAAAACCTTTCTTCGAATAAACTATATTCGATTAACTCTATTCAATTAACTCTTATCAATTAACTCTATTGGATTAACTCTTTTGATTTAACTCTAATTGATTAACTCTATTTGATTTAACTCTAATCGATTAACTTTATTTGATTAACTCTTTTCACTTAACTCCTTTCGAATAAATTATATTCGATAACTCCTTTAATTCTATTCAACTAAAATATATTCGATTAACTCCTTAAATTCTAATTGAATAAACTATATTCGATTAACTCCTTTAATTCTATTTGAATAAACTATATTCGATTAACTCCTTTAATTCTATTCGATTAACTCTTTTCAATTAACTCCTTCCAAATAAACTATATTCAATAACTCCTTTAATTCTATTCGAATAACTATATTCGATTTACTCACTTCGAATAACCAATATTCGATTAACTCACTTCGAATAACCAATATTCGATAACTCCTCTTCGAATAACCAATATTCGATAACTCCTCTTTGAATAACCAATATTCGATAACTCCACTTCGAATAACCAATATTCATTAACTTCTCTTCGAATAACTAATATTCGGTTAACTCACTTTGAATAACCAATATTCAATAAATCCTCTTCGAATACCTAATATTCGATAACTCTTCTCGAATGAACTATATTCGATTACTCTTCTCGAATAAACTATATTCGATTACTCTTCTCTCGAATACACTATATTCGATTACTCTTCTTGAATAAACTATATTCGATAACTCTACTTCGAATAAGTGATATTCGATAACTCTACTCGATTTACTCCATTTGAATAACTCTAACTGGTTAACTCTAACTGATTCACTCTACCTCTAACTGGTAAACTCTAACTGGTTAACTCTAAATGGTTAACTCTAACTCCATCGATTAACCCTAACTGATTAACTCTAACCGAATAACTAATATTCGATTAACTCATTTCGATTTACTCTTTTGAATTAACTCCTTTGAATCATTTCCTTTTGAATTATCTCCTTTGAATTATCTCCTTTGGATTATCTCCTTTGGATCATTCCTTTTCTATTTGTTTACTTAACAAATAACTATTTCTTTAATCTTTTCTATTTATTTAACAAATAAATATTTCCTTTATCTTTCCTATTTATTTAACAAATAAATATCTCATTTATAACACTCTATTTATTTCCTATAAATAAATATTTCCATTTAATCTATTTGTAAATGTTTTTACAAATATTTCCTTTTAAATTCTATTTGTAAATGTTTTACAAATATTTCTATTTGTTTTGCAAATATCTTCCTTTGTTTTTGTTTTACAAATATATTCCCTTTATATTTGTTTTACAAATAATTTCCTTTATATTTGTTTATACAAATATATTTCCTTTATATTTGTTTTACAAATATATTTCCTTTATATTTGTTTTACAAATATATTCCTTTATATCTCTTTTGATTTTATAATTATTTCCTTATATAAAATCCTTTGTCCTTTTATATATAAAATCCATTGATTTTATATAAATAATTTATTTTCAAAATATACTTTGAAATTCCCCTTTTTACATCCTAGTATTTCTTACGGTATTAAAAATACCAAATAACATTGATCGATATCATTCAAACACACATAATCAACAATAGATTATATATCACATCATATATCACCATATATGAAAACAATAAAATAAATGTTGAGGAATCCAGTTGGATTCCTCCAACCTGTTTCCATTCATCCATAGATGTTAAACAATATCATTAACATCGATTTCATTTCAATATGAAATATTATGTTAAACAGAATCAATATTGATTAACGATTTATATATATATATATATATATATATATTGTTATCAATAATTTCAACCAATCAATCAGCATTTCAACCAAATAGTTAACACACAGCAATCAACAGATAATTATAAGTTCTAAGAATGCGTTATAAAAATATAACTGTTCAGAGTTGCTGAGTTTTACTCACTTTGGTAGTTCATTGTTAAAGAACGATAAACTATCGTTTCATTTGAATCAAACAGTTTATTTCGCCAAAAATTCAAACGAGCTCCAATCCACAGTCAGTTCTCTGGGTAGTGTCTGTCCATACGATCCTGTCGGATCTTGTTTTGCTGAATTCCGTTAACATATTTGCGAGTTATCATCATTTGAATTTAATACACTATTTATAAAAGAATTTAACTTATATTATAACATGGGCTTTACCAAAACACTTGGTCCATCTCCATTCACACAAGCCCATCCGCCAACCTCTTCTTCCTCATCTCACAAGGCCGACGCTTGCACCTTCCAAACCGAACCTAATACAGCAAATTATCCAAAGCCATTAACGCAACTTCACACAACTCGTTATCACTCTCCTCTCCACCGAATCAAATGAAACCGCCACCCACTTCATCTCCTTCGCGATCTCTACATCTCCATCCCCTTATTGCAAAACTCGGTGTCCACTTCTAAAATCCGTCGGTTCTCCATTTTCATGCACACAGACAAAGTCGCGACCACAAATCACACCGACATACCAAAATAAAACCCAATCAAAGCTCCTCAACTTTCTAAACACCAAAACGAACACCATCTTGCCAATCGATGTTTGTAATTCCCTAGAACCGTAAACCTAGGCTCATGCATGAGTTTTGCAGTGACCAGAAAAACCGATCGAACTAAATAAAAAGTACCCAGAAACGAAAAGCAAGTGATGGGGGTTTCGAATATATTTTTTTGAGGATTTAAGGAATTTATTTGAAATTGTTCTTGAGTTTTCAAGAGGATCGAAATTTTCTACTAAAAGGAAAAATAGAGAGGCGCCTTGGTTTGACTTCAGGAGAAATGAATTTAGGTTTAGCTTGTATAAGGGTTTTTATAGGATTAGTTTTAATACTTTTTTATTGATTATTATATTAAATTATAATCAACTGTTGTTTTTATTTGTCCTTTAAAATTCTTGTATCCACACACGACATATAAAAATCAAGAAAATTGACGTGCAGCTACAGTTTCGCATTACGGTCCCAACGAAACTGGTTTCATCGAATTCCAACTCTATTTGCTCATACAACGTATTTTTAACCGTCAAAATACTGAATTTTTTCACATTAAAAATCCGTACGGCCACATACTGACTCTATAAATCACGAAACTTGACATCTAACAATAATTTAACATTGCGGATCCAACAAAATTAGTTTCGTCGAATTCTGAGGTCGTTTGCAAAACTAGCTATTTTTAAAGCTCTAAATAACCCTTTTAAATATTAAATATATTTAAAAACAATTAAATTAAATATTTAAAAATAAATATTATCATACATATTCACAATGGAATACCATATAGCTCTAGAATATTCCTATATGAGTTTCTAACTCGATAATTCAAATCCCGATTAAATCGATATTTGATTTATTATGAAATCCCTTTTAAAAATATAAAAAATTCCTCTATAAATTATAAAGGAATTCCATAGCGACTTTTCTAAAATTTGATTTGGACATAACTTAAAATCTACACGACGAAATCCCGATTTTCCTCTTCCACTAGAAAGATATACTTCACCAGCTCCTAACGTTTCTTGTTTCACAGAAATCCGATTTAAAACGGCTTCTGTATATTTGTTTAAAGTTCGAATCGCCAAATCGCGAACTGCAGCGCCATTTCAAGCTCGATTTTATTTATAATATAATTATACATTCAAAATTCGTTCAAATAATATATTCGTTATTATAATTCAATTCTAAACTAAATTATATATTTTGAATTTCCCAATTCACACCATATTACCATTTCAGCTAATTCTGATTATCTCAGAATTAAATATATTATTTAATTATTATTTTAATTAAATATTCAATAGTTATTTAATTCAACGACCATTATATTCTCTAAATCATTATTTAAATAATTAAATAAATAAATCATTATATCGCTGAAAAATGCGGGTCGTTACAAGTTACGTAAGGAAGTTTGTTGAAGATTTAAAAGGTGAACTTTGTCTATTTCGAGGTTAGAAATGTTGTTCAGTTAAGGTCTGAGAGGTAATTATACCCCAACTTGATTGACTTCATTTTTAACTAAGGAATGGTTAAGGTTCGATGGTGAAGGTTGATAAAGAGAATTTAGTTAATGAGTGTAATGGGTTAAGTTGGCATAGCGATGTTTTATTTAAACATATGTTTAAATCCAATGAAGGAGTTTTTGGAAATATTTTCCAAATAAAAATCAGGAATGTTTTCTAATATAGAACATAAGAAATAGGAGTAAATGTGGAAATGTTTTCCAATGATTAATAACGTATATTTTCTAAATTTAGGAAATAAGAATTTACAAATATATGGAAATGGAAATAGGGAAATGGATAATTGAATGGAAAATTAAATTAAAGGGGGATAGTGTTGATTGATGATTGATCGGTAAGATTTCCATTTGGAAATACGACCGTTGTTTGTACACATGTTTTCCTTTGATAGTTAAATCACCGACCATCAAAGCTTTTGACCATTTCCGTTGTCAATACGGAGAGACCGGGATCAGATTCATTTCCTGAAAACCACTCCGTATGGGCATTAGCGTTGCGAATCAAATATATTGAAGACAATTGAAGACGGAGTTTATGCAAGGGATATTATGGAGATCCTACGTAGAAATTGCCTAAGTTGGATTTTCAGAATAGTGCCTTCGGCTTGACCAGACCCAGCGCAACGTGTATGGACGAATGTCTGACAGAGTATATCTAATAGATCACGTAAGTTGATCGCTTCAAACATATCCACGTTTGGTGGCGAAGGAACTCGTTTCTCTTAGCTTTATACCTGTGGTATTTTTGTGGAAATCAATTTGTGATTTGTCGGGTATGACAATGTGGCTTTCAAAGTAAATGGAGGTGTGATCTGTCAAAAGATATGTTATGACCTTAAGCCTCATCAACCAAGAAATGACAAAAAATCGGGCAGGCAGCATGGCTGTTTGGGTCGCCCCCATTAGGGTATATTGTCACCATCTAGAGAATATTCATATTTGTTACTTCTTTTCGCTTCTGTGTCTCCCGGGAACGATTATGTTTCTTACAACCGTAGGTGACAATATATTCGATACACTCAACAGAAATGAGTGGTCAGTCATGTGTGGTCGGGTTGTAAGACGTTCTTGTTGGACCCAGTGTATTCCTCTCTAGAGATACACTATTGGCAGATGGTTCCATACCTTGTCATAGTCGGAATCTGTAACACCCCGTAATTCTGTTACACTCAGATTCACAAATCAAGGCAAAATTAAAAGATAAAATTGTAATCAAGGGAAATGGGCTGTGCCATTGCGTTCGGCTCGGTATTCTGCATGAAAACGAGTCCGAGTTTGCATAAATCGGAGTCCGTATGAGGAAGATATGGCCTCCGGAAGATTCAGCGAAATTCAAATTTCAAAATTGGGCCGGATTGGCCAGGGCGGGAATTTTCCCGCCCAAGACACCTAGGTCGACTGGGTAGTCGACCTGGGCTACCCAGGTCGACTAGGTAGTCGACCTGGGGCACCCAGATCGACTACATAGTCGACCTGGGGGTCGACCCCCCCTGTTTTTCCAGCTTTCTGCTCCGGTTCGTTCTGATGTATTTGGTCACGCTTTCTGACCAGGTTCATCCGCATAACACTATATAAACAGCACTAGTCTCCTTCTCTATTCACACTTCTTTTCTATCCATATGCTGCCTCTGAGAAAATATATAAATAAATAATATATAAAAAATAAATCAAGACGAGGAGGTGCTGCTCAAAGACTTTCAAAGAGGAGATTCAAGCTAGAATTCAAGTGAAGATTCAAACGACTGCAACGACTGTTTTTCTACGAATCATAGCTGTAAAGACCCGTAACTTCCCCGTAAAGGAAAGCGTCGGATAGTTCGAGAACAAACCACAACAGAACTCATACAGAAGAACATTTCATTGTATATTACAACAATGCATCAGATTACAAGAATATACAAAGTATAAACGAATATTACACAGAAATATCAGAGATTTAAATTACATTTAAATACATCGCAGCGGAAAATAATACAATACACAACTAGAAGAGATATACGGATACAAAGCTTTCAGGATATCGTTCCAGCTGCAAACCAGGTTCCTGTGAATATAAATCTGCAAAACCAAAACTACTAGCTGCCCGTGTCGAAAATAGGGGCACCCAGAGTTTAGGTTAAAACAATAAACTCCAGGTCAGTCATGGGACTGGTGTGAGAACTAAAACAGTTAATCTTTATTTTTAAAGTTAGGTAAATCAAGGGACCACGCCGTATAACACGGAACGGGTTTCCTCCCAAGAACACCAGTGCATAAAACAGCAGCGCAATGCTAAATAAAGAAAAATGAAACTGTTATAAGACCCAGGTCCTATCACACAATGCAACGCAAGCCGGGGGATAGGGTTTTCCCTTATAACAGCCAAAGAATGCTTGATACGTTTAAAACAAATCCTTTGATACTATTATAAGTGTATAGTGTATAAAACAACTTCAAATCATAAGTATCAATCATAGGCGGCATGAATGCCCCATACCACTATGTCGCCATATATAGGTTATACAATCAAAATCGCAAAGTCACGTATTTGGAAATTGGATTTCCGTCTATGAACTGAGGCAAAAGATAGTCCTCAACCGATTCGAGACTGTCTAGCCCGAGTCTCAGGCACAGCCGCAACCGTACCTTGGATCGTCAGGGCCGGTCCACACGAAGTGGATTATAATGCCTGAACAATACGTTTCTCCGCCCTTTGGGGCGTAAGCGAGCCAACTAAATGACTCCATCGGTTCGAGAACGACCGATCAATCCGAGGCGCCTCGCAACAGCAACAACCACATAAGTCAAACTCGTCAGGGCGTGTAAAACCACTGACGCCACTTCTAGCTAGAAAGAAAACGCATGTCCCCCCTGACGTCCGTCTCCCGTTTTTGGTTCATACCTGGTGTGAAACACGCGAGGTAAACGTTACACAAAGCTACGCCACAAAGGCCGTGCTTTGATCATCACCACAAGACTTTGTTTTTCAACAGAAGCCCTGATCATTTGCATCTTAGCATGCCACACAGGCAAACCATCCTATGCAACCGATATCAGTCACACAGAATGAAATCCGATGTCAGGCACACAGTCCATTTACAAGTCCGTTCTGGGTCTGAACGAAACCGGAGGCACCTAGTACCCCGCATATCCATCGATCTCCAAGTACGTCTGGACGATCACTAACTGTTTCCATCTTCTTGGGTGTACAGCCCAATCAAGATCATCAGTTATCACCCAAACGACGTGAAGACCTCCGGTCTTCGACCATCGTCTTCATCTTCGACTTATCGTCTTATCAGTTATTCAGAATGGGATAAACCCGGTCTTTCCGAATAACTCGCGTATATTTTAAATAAGTGTTACACAAACACAACATACGCCTCATTCCAATTCATCAGTCACTAACCATAAATTAATCAAGAGAATAATTTCCCAAACATTAACCCCGAAGGCCGAAACCAACATCAGATCAATATCCAGAAAACCATTCTACTTGGCTAACCGACAGTTAGTTTCTAAATTTCACATTCAAATCTAATTAAAGATTTAACTATCGCCTGGAGCAAAACTGGTGATACTCCATTCTCGATCTTTTCAATCTAACTAAATATTCATTAAAACTCCACTTAGTTTTAATCATTATCTGGGTTAAAGAATCAGTGTCATTTAAAACACGGTTCACGATAAACCCAAAATCACATTCCATTAATTATCGGGTTAAAGAACAAGTGTTATTTAAAACACTGTTCACGATAAACCCAAAAATCAATACCAATTCAATTCCAATTAAATATCATTTAATTGGTACACTTCATTAAATCTAAATAAAAAGATTTAATCTTTTCTCAACTGGGTTCAAGAACAGTGTTAGTGAAGACACCATTCACGACAAACCCCAAATCACATTTGATATTCAATACAAGGCTCTGAATAGAAAATATATCGGCTTATATTCAATATCAAATTCTACGACTAACAAATGTCGTATTGGAAATAACGATATAAATATATCTTTCAAATTTCCATAACAACACCTGTATAATCACGAATTCCAACATCGAAATATTCCGAAGACAATTTCGATTCAATTCCACTCCAATGCAATCATTGGAAATTCTGGTTATTTTTAAAACCATTTCAAATTCAATTTATTTATTTAAAAATAAATAGAATTATCTTTCTAGTTCAAAACTAGTTCATTTCGATAAAAATCTATTTTTATCCTTTCAAATATGGAGTTTTTCATCCCAATCTTTTCTAAATCATTTCTTATGATTTTACACAAATTATTACTATTTTTAATAATTTTATCAAGGCACGTACTGTCGATTTCCAACAACGGCCATCGAACTGCACTTACAGCGACCTTTTTCGAATTTGATTTGGACGTATCTCCAAATCCAACCGTTAGATTTCAAATTTCTAACATTCATTAGAAAGCTCTTTTCTATACGAACCCAACGGTTCCGGTTTTAGGAGAATCCGACGGTCGGATCTCCCGCAATGTCCGTTTGAAATAAATGGTCGAAATTCACGAACTGCCGCGGCGCGGCGCGTTCTATTCAGGCCATTATATTATATATATAATATATATAATATATACTTCGTCGATTTCTATTTAAAACGAATTATATAAATAGTTTTGAATTCGTTTCAAAAACAATTTCAACTTCCTTTTCAATTCAAATCAAAATTGAATTCTTCTTTATAAATTCGTTTTAAAATTCATTTCTATTCAATTCAAATTTCAATTCAATTTGAATTCATTTCAATTCACTTTCAATTCAATTCGAATTCGTTTTCAATTCAATTCATTTCGAAATCGTTTTCAATTCAATTCATTTCGAAATCGTTTTCAATTCCTTTCATTTCGAAATCGTTTTCAATTCCTTTCATTTCGAAATCGTTTTCAATTCATTTCATTTCGAAATCGTTTTCAATTCATTTCATTTCGAAATCGTTTTCAATTCATTTCGAAATTGTTTTCAATTCAATTCATTTCGAAATCGTTTTCAATTCAATTCATTTCGAAATCGTTTTCAATTCAATTCATTTCGAAATCGTTTTCAATTCAATTCATTTCGAAATCGTTTAAAATCGATATAAATATCGTTCACGTCAAAATGGCGTCAATCTAATCAACACGGCTTCATAAATTTCTATTTTCAAATATTCTATTTCAAATATTTCTTTTTCAAAATAGTTGTTATTATCAAAATATTTCGTTCAACACATGACCAATCTCAATGAATGAGTACTGTCAACACATGAACTTTTATTTTATAATATTCTTTATTTTTCAAATTGGAATGAGGCCCAATCAATCACCATATAAAGTTAATTATATGGATTTTCATACAACACATGTATATAATAACATTGAAAATAATCAACCATCAACCAAAGTGCACTACACTGTAAAAGCATCAAATATAGATATTCAACGCTTATAACAGCCTGTCAATCAATCGATCGACATATTTAATCGATCAGGATGAGTGAACTGCAAATTTCATCCCAACACCCGTGTGGGGTTTCAAACAATCAAACAAATATTTTGTTCGTGCAGTTGGGCGATGTGTAAAATTTATCGTCCCAATCAGTGTCATTCAAATAGGTGTACATAAACAAACCGTCCGGTTTATAAATGAATATTTTATTTTATTCACTTCACGTTAAAAATTATATTTTTAACGATAAAACATTTTATTTCAACCTATGAATTTCTATTCAATTCATTCTTTAAATAAAATGATATTTTTATTTTTCTAACTTATTTTAGAAAATTTCGGCGGCATAACGGCACGATACTAGAAACGGGACAAGGCCTAGCCTAATCCCCGGTCTAGTGAAGGCCCACGCCATTCACATATTAATCAATTCACTTTCGTTATGCAAACCACAAAATTTGGAGTAAGAGTCTAACCTAGCCTTACTCCTTCGCCTTATAACGGCGCACGTCTAATCCTAACCAATTTATCGATTCGATTTTTCACACCACAAACCACATTCAAACCAATATCGCAATCAATCACCAAACAGTCAAACAAACAAGTCCATGGTCTGTGGACGATTGTGTCGGGTGCTACTAAGCACCGTCTGCATCCTAGTATATATATATAACTAGAAAAATTAAATTGAAAGGTGAGAAATTCTCACATATAGCTATCCCAGCTCCACGGCTCTTCATTTGCAGAAGTCTTCATCGTTTCGCCTTTTTGTCGCTTCCGTTGTCCGCTTTCACTACATATGTAAAAATCACATTTTTACCTCGTTATTCAATATATATAAAAATCGAATTTTTTTCTTAGCTATTCAATATATAAAAATCGAATTTTTATTTCAAAGTTCAATATATAAAAATCGAATTTTTATCTCGAAGTTCTATATATAAAAATCATATTTTTATCTCGAAGTTCTATATATAAAAATCAAGTTTTTAAATCTCGAAGTTCTATATATAAAAATCATATTTTTATCTCGAAGTTCTATATATAAAAATCAAGTTTTTAAATCTTAAAAAGTCAGTTTTTATTTTCAAAACAAAATCAGTTTTATACCTTTTTAAATTCAGTTTTATAACTTTAAAAATTCAGTTTTATAACTTAAAAAAAAATTCAGTATTATAACTTTAAAAATTCTGTTTTATAACTTAAAAAAAATTCAGTATTATAACTTTAAAAATTCTGTTTTATAACTTAAAAAAAAAAATCAGTATTATAACTTTAAAAATTCTGTTTTATAACTTAAAAAAAAAAATCAGTATTATAACTTTAAAAATTCTGTTTTATAACTTTAAAAATCAGTATTTAAATTTTTCTTTTTCCTTTTAATTCAGTTTAAAATTCCCTTTTCAAAATCTCAGTTTAAAATCCCTTTTCAAAATCTCAGTTTAAAATCCCTTTAAAAAAAACAGTTTTAAATCCTGAAGATCGAAATCCAAAGATGAAAATAAAATAAAATATAAACAATTTACCTGCGAAGAAAAAAGGGGGGGGAGGAAGAAGGCGGCAGGCATCTGACGTGGAGGGGGAGGCGATAGGGCGGCGCTGGGCTTCCACCAGGCGGCGACGGCTTGATTTTAGGGGTTAGGGTTTTCGAGGGGAGGGGGGTCGCGGTTTTAGAAGGGGCGGCGCTGGAGGAAGATCGGCAGGGGGGGAAGAGTTCGCGGCGGTGGCCACTCCACCAGGCGGCGACGATCGGCGGTGCATCGATGGGTTTTTTTTTTTTTTTTTTTTGATCCCGATTTGAAGAAACGGGGGGGGGGGGGGGGCAAAACTAAAAGGGAGAGAGATATTATATTTATATATTTTTTTATTATTATTATATTTATTTTATCCTAAAGAGTTGACTTTCACATACGACCTCGAAACGAGACCCATCGCATGTCGTCCATAGCGTTTTACCCCCATTCCGAACACAATGGGATATGCATCGTAAGCTGGTTCGACTGTTTGAATCAGTTTTCGTTGAATTTACATTTAAATCACTATATTGAATTTTAAAAGTACATTTCAAATTACCGGGGTCACATAACAACTCTAAAAATTCTAGAAAAAATATTTTCTAGCTTCGTATTGACGATACGGCCCTAATAAAACTAGTTTCGTCGAATTCTGAGACCGTTGGAAAAATGGCCAATTTCCAGTCGATTAAAATCAACTGAAATGGTCAAAACACGTTTTCCCTTACCACGCTCACATATTGATTCGAAAAATTATGAAATTTGAAATCTAGCAATAATTCGACATCGCGGACCTAACAAAACTAGTTTCGTCGAAATCCGAGGTCATTTGCAAAATGTCCATTTTTAAGGGCCTGAATTCCATAGCGACTATTCAGAATTTTCAACTGGACATATCTTTTGATTCCCGATATGAAATCTTAATTTTTCGGATTCGTTGGAAAGATATTCACTATTAGATTCCATTATTTTTGGTTTCACTAAAATCCGGATTGTTTTGCACCCGGTACATTCAATTGAAATTTGAAATCAAATTATCGAACTACCGCGCCATTTTCAATTCCATTTATAATTATAAATAATTATTTATATTCTAACGACGGCGTATATAATATATACGTTCGAATTATATTCAAAATAAATTTCTCGTCGATTTTATTTAAAATAATTCATTTTAAATAATCAAAATTCGCTAAAATGCCAAAATAAAAATTTTAAACTGGCCCAGATTTTCCGGGTTGTTACAATCTCCCCCACTTAAAACTTTTCGTCCCCGAAAAGGAACAAAGTCGAAAGTGGTTTGATTATTCAGCTCTACATTCGATCTGGCTTCCATTCTCTAACTTTTTAGTTTCTGAGAATTTTCAAAATTTCAAAAATTTGGCTAACACCCTAAATTTTCGAAAAATTTCGCCATAACCTCCCCTGCAATGGGAGCATCGGGGAATTTCAAATAGCTTCCCCGGTCCTTCAGATCTCAAAAAGAAAAAGAAAAAGCCAAGCGGCTAGCCAATAGGCTCACAAAATCATCATCACCCAAACAAAACAGGAAATTATGTAGTAAACATGTACCTATTTGTCGGGCAAACAAATTTTATTCTCTGCTCTAGCCTCCTTGCTATGACCTGTTCAAAGATATATATGTATATGCAAGCAAATGCAACCAATTTTCAATATAATTCTATATTTGGTTCAATTAGGCATAATGGTTCAAAATTAGCAAACAAATGAACAAACAACACAAACATCAATCAATTAGTGAATTTAACGTTTCAAATTCATAATTTTGATACATATACAGAAAATCTTGTTTTTGATGCCAATTCACAACAAAGTGTTCTAGCTATATAAGATTTGGTTCTCACACCAGTCTAATGGAAATATATAGATATCACACCTTCGAAACACGAATATAAATACTGATGATGTGGCCACATCATCAGAATTATCCCCGAGTGTCTAGAATGTGACTCTATATCTATCCAGTATATTAAAATTTCAAATACACGTGGATCAGACGTATACGCAAAATCTTTATATACTGGACTGTCCAACTCAATATAAATAAATAATCAAATACGAATAGTTGATTTTAAATTTCAAAACAAAAATTGTTTTTACTTTCCAAATATACTCTTCACACTCGTTCTAGGATACTACTGATCCTATCTCTAACGAGTCATTCTAATTGGATATTACTAATCCAATATCTGATGAATTCTTTCGTATGGTTCTAATGTGTCTTGTTCTCTGAGCTTTGCAAACCAAAGCTCTGATACCAAATGTAAAGACCCGTAACTTCCCCGTAAAGGAAAGCGTCGGATAGTTCGAGAACAAACCACAACAGAACTCATACAGAAGAACATTTCATTGTATATTACAACAATGCATCAGATTACAAGAATATACAAAGTATAAACGAATATTACACAGAAATATCAGAGATTTAAATTACATTTAAATACATCGCAGCGGAAAATAATACAATACACAACTAGAAGAGATATACGGATACAAAGCTTTCCGGATATCGTTCCAGCTGCAAACCAGGTTCCTGTGAATATAAATCTGCAAAACCAAAACTACTAGCTGCCCGTGTCGAAAATAGGGGCACCCAGAGTTTAGGTTAAAACAATAAACTCCAGGTCAGTCATGGGACTGGTGTGAGAACTAAAACAGTTAATCTTTATTTTTAAAGTTAGGTAAATCAAGGGACCACGCCGTATAACACGGAACGGGTTTCCTCCCAAGAACACCAGTGCATAAAACAGCAGCGCAATGCTAAATAAAGAAAAATGAAACTGTTATAAGACCCAGGTCCTATCACACAATGCAACGCAAGCCGGGGGATAGGGTTTTCCCTTATAACAGCCAAAGAATGCTTGATACGTTTAAAACAAATCCTTTGATACTATTATAAGTGTATAGTGTATAAAACAACTTCAAATCATAAGTATCAATCATAGGCGGCATGAATGCCCCATACCACTATGTCGCCATATATAGGTTATACAATCAAAATCGCAAAGTCACGTATTTGGAAATTGGATTTCCGTCTATGAACCGAGGCAAAAGATAGTCCTCAACCGATTCGAGACTGTCTAGCCCGAGTCTCAGGCACAGCCGCAACCGTACCTTGGATCGTCAGGGCCGGTCCACACGAAGTGGATTATAATGCCTGAACAATACGTTTCTCCGCCCTTTGGGGCGTAAGCGAGCCAACTAAATGACTCCATCGGTTCGAGAACGACCGATCAATCCGAGGCGCCTCGCAACAGCAACAACCACATAAGTCAAACTCGTCAGGGCGTGTAAAACCACTGACGCCACTTCTAGCTAGAAAGAAAACGCATGTCCCCCCTGACGTCCGTCTCCCGTTTTTGGTTCATACCTGGTGTGAAACACGCGAGGTAAACGTTACACAAAGCTACGCCACAAAGGCCGTGCTTTGATCATCACCACAAGACTTTGTTTTTCAACAGAAGCCCTGATCATTTGCATCTTAGCATGCCACACAGGCAAACCATCCTATGCAACCGATATCAGTCACACAGAATGAAATCCGATGTCAGGCACACAGTCCATTTACAAGTCCGTTCTGGGTCTGAACGAAACCGGAGGCACCTAGTACCCCGCATATCCATCGATCTCCAAGTACGTCTGGACGATCACTAACTGTTTCCATCTTCTTGGGTGTACAGCCCAATCAAGATCATCAGTTATCACCCAAACGACGTGAAGACCTCCGGTCTTCGACCATCGTCTTCATCTTCGACTTATCGTCTTATCAGTTATTCAGAATGGGATAAACCCGGTCTTTCCGAATAACTCGCGTATATTTTAAATAAGTGTTACACAAACACAACATACGCCTCATTCCAATTCATCAGTCACTAACCATAAATTAATCAAGAGAATAATTTCCCAAACATTAACCCCGAAGGCCGAAACCAACATCAGATCAATATCCAGAAAACCATTCTACTTGGCTAACCGACAGTTAGTTTCTAAATTTCACATTCAAATCTAATTAAAGATTTAACTATCGCCTGGAGCAAAACTGGTGATACTCCATTCTCGATCTTTTCAATCTAACTAAATATTCATTAAAACTCCACTTAGTTTTAATCATTATCTGGGTTAAAGAATCAGTGTCATTTAAAACACGGTTCACGATAAACCCAAAATCACATTCCATTAATTATCGGGTTAAAGAACAAGTGTTATTTAAAACACTGTTCACGATAAACCCAAAAATCAATACCAATTCAATTCCAATTAAATATCATTTAATTGGTACACTTCATTAAATCTAAATAAAAAGATTTAATCTTTTCTCAACTGGGTTCAAGAACAGTGTTAGTGAAGACACCATTCACGACAAACCCCAAATCACATTTGATATTCAATACAAGGCTCTGAATAGAAAATATATCGGCTTATATTCAATATCAAATTCTACGACTAACAAATGTCGTATTGGAAATAACGATATAAATATATCTTTCAAATTTCCATAACAACACCTGTATAATCACGAATTCCAACATCGAAATATTCCGAAGACAATTTCGATTCAATTCCACTCCAATGCAATCATTGGAAATTCTGGTTATTTTTAAAACCATTTCAAATTCAATTTATTTATTTAAAAATAAATAGAATTATCTTTCTAGTTCAAAACTAGTTCATTTCGATAAAAATCTATTTTTATCCTTTCAAATATGGAGTTTTTCATCCCAATCTTTTCTAAATCATTTCTTATGATTTTACACAAATTATTACTATTTTTAATAATTTTATCAAGGCACGTACTGTCGATTTCCAACAACGGCCATCGAACTGCACTTACAGCGACCTTTTTCGAATTTGATTTGGACGTATCTCCAAATCCAACCGTTAGATTTCAAATTTCTAACATTCATTAGAAAGCTCTTTTCTATACGAACCCAACGGTTCCGGTTTTAGGAGAATCCGACGGTCGGATCTCCCGCAATGTCCGTTTGAAATAAATGGTCGAAATTCACGAACTGCCGCGGCGCGGCGCGTTCTATTCAGGCCATTATATTATATATATAATATATATAATATATACTTCGTCGATTTCTATTTAAAACGAATTATATAAATAGTTTTGAATTCGTTTCAAAAACAATTTCAACTTCCTTTTCAATTCAAATCAAAATTGAATTCTTCTTTATAAATTCGTTTTAAAATTCATTTCTATTCAATTCAAATTTCAATTCAATTTGAATTCATTTCAATTCACTTTCAATTCAATTCGAATTCGTTTTCAATTCAATTCATTTCGAAATCGTTTTCAATTCAATTCATTTCGAAATCGTTTTCAATTCCTTTCATTTCGAAATCGTTTTCAATTCCTTTCATTTCGAAATCGTTTTCAATTCATTTCATTTCGAAATCGTTTTCAATTCATTTCATTTCGAAATCGTTTTCAATTCAATTCATTTCGAAATCGTTTTCAATTCATTTCGAAATCGTTTTCAATTCAATTCATTTCGAAATCGTTTTCAATTCAATTCATTTCGAAATCGTTTTCAATTCAATTCATTTCGAAATCGTTTTCAATTCAATTCATTTCGAAATCGTTTTCAATTCAATTCATTTCGAAATCGTTTAAAATCGATATAAATATCGTTCACGTCAAAATGGCGTCAATCTAATCAACACGGCTTCATAAATTTCTATTTTCAAATATTCTATTTCAAATATTTCTTTTTCAAAATAGTTGTTATTATCAAAATATTTCGTTCAACACATGACCAATCTCAATGAATGAGTACTGTCAACACATGAACTTTTATTTTATAATATTCTTTATTTTTCAAATTGGAATGAGGCCCAATCAATCACCATATAAAGTTAATTATATGGATTTTCATACAACACATGTATATAATAACATTGAAAATAATCAACCATCAACCAAAGTGCACTACACTGTAAAAGCATCAAATATAGATATTCAACGCTTATAACAGCCTGTCAATCAATCGATCGACATATTTAATCAATCAGGATGAGTGAACTGCAAATTTCATCCCAACACCCGTGTGGGGTTTCAAACAATCAAACAAATATTTTGTTCGTGCAGTTGGGCGATGCGTAAAATTTATCGTCCCAATCAATGTCATTCAAATAGGTGTACATAAACAAACCGTCCGGTTTATAAATGAATATTTTATTTTATTCACTTCACGTTAAAAATTATATTTTTAACGATAAAACATTTTATTTCAACCTATGAATTTCTATTCAGTTCATTCTTTAAATAAAATGATATTTTTGTTTTTCTAACTTATTTTAGAAAATTTCGGCGGCATAACGGCACGATACTAGAAACGGGACAAGGCCTAGCCTAATCCCCGGTCTAGTGAAGGCCCACGCCATTCACATATTAATCAATTCACTTTCGTTATGCAAACCACAAAATTTGGAGTAAGAGTCTAACCTAGCCTTACTCCTTCGCCTTATAACGGCGCACGTCTAATCCTAACCAATTTATCGATTCGATTTTTCACACCACAAACCACATTCAAACCAATATCGCAATCAATCACCAAACAGTCAAACAAACAAGTCCATGGTCTGTGGACGATTGTGTCGGGTGCTACTAAGCACCGTCTGCATCCTAGTATATATATATAACTAGAAAAATTAAATTGAAAGGTGAGAAATTCTCACATATAGCTATCCCAGCTCCACGGCTCTTCATTTGCAGAAGTCTTCATCGTTTCGCCTTTTTGTCGCTTCCGTTGTCCGCTTTCACTACATATGTAAAAATCACATTTTTACCTCGTTATTCAATATATATAAAAATCGAATTTTTTTCTTAGCTATTCAATATATAAAAATCGAATTTTTATTTCAAAGTTCAATATATAAAAATCGAATTTTTATCTCGAAGTTCTATATATAAAAATCATATTTTTATCTCGAAGTTCTATATATAAAAATCAAGTTTTTAAATCTCGAAGTTCTATATATAAAAATCATATTTTTATCTCGAAGTTCTATATATAAAAATCAAGTTTTTAAATCTTAAAAAGTCAGTTTTTATTTTCAAAACAAAATCAGTTTTATACCTTTTTAAATTCAGTTTTATAACTTTAAAAATTCAGTTTTATAACTTAAAAAAAAATTCAGTATTATAACTTTAAAAATTCTGTTTTATAACTTAAAAAAAATTCAGTATTATAACTTTAAAAATTCTGTTTTATAACTTAAAAAAAAAAATCAGTATTATAACTTTAAAAATTCTGTTTTATAACTTAAAAAAAAAAATCAGTATTATAACTTTAAAAATTCTGTTTTATAACTTTAAAAATCAGTATTTAAATTTTTCTTTTTCCTTTTAATTCAGTTTAAAATTCCCTTTTCAAAATCTCAGTTTAAAATCCCTTTTCAAAATCTCAGTTTAAAATCCCTTTAAAAAAAACAGTTTTAAATCCTGAAGATCGAAATCCAAAGATGAAAATAAAATAAAATATAAACAATTTACCTGCGAAGAAAAAAGGGGGGGGAGGAAGAAGGCGGCAGGCATCTGACGTGGAGGGGGAGGCGATAGGGCGGCGCTGGGCTTCCACCAGGCGGCGACGGCTTGATTTTAGGGGTTAGGGTTTTCGAGGGGAGGGGGGTCGCGGTTTTAGAAGGGGCGGCGCTGGAGGAAGATCGGCAGGGGGGGAAGAGTTCGCGGCGGTGGCCACTCCACCAGGCGGCGACGATCGGCGGTGCATCGATGGGTTTTTTTTTTTTTTTTGATCCCGATTTGAAGAAACGGGGGGGGGGGGGGGGGCAGAACTAAAAGGGAGAGAGATATTATATTTATATTTTTTTTTATTATTATTATATTTATTTTATCCTAAAGAGTTGACTTTCACATACGACCTCGAAACGAGACCCATCGCATGTCGTCCATAGCGTTTTACCCCCATTCCGAACACAATGGGATATGCATCGTAAGCTGGTTCGACTGTTTGAATCAGTTTTCGTTGAATTTACATTTAAATCACTATATTGAATTTTAAAAGTACATTTCAAATTACCGGGGTCACATAACAACTCTAAAAATTCTAGAAAAAATATTTTCTAGCTTCGTATTGACGATACGGCCCTAATAAAACTAGTTTCGTCAAATTCTGAGACCGTTGGAAAAATGGCCAATTTCCAGTCGATTAAAATCAACTGAAATGGTCAAAACACGTTTTCCCTTACCACGCTCACATATTGATTCGAAAAATTATGAAATTTGAAATCTAGCAATAATTCGACATCGCGGACCTAACAAAACTGGTTTCGTCGAAATCCGAGGTCATTTGCAAAATGTCCATTTTTAAGGGCCTGAATTCCATAGCGACTATTCAGAATTTTCAACTGGACATATCTTTTGATTCCCGATATGAAATCTTAATTTTTCGGATTCGTTGGAAAGATATTCACTATTAGATTCCATTATTTTTGGTTTCACTAAAATCCGGATTGTTTTGCACCCGGTACATTCAATTGAAATTTGAAATCAAATTATCGAACTACCGCGCCATTTTCAATTCCATTTATAATTATAAATAATTATTTATATTCTAACGACGGCGTATATAATATATACGTTCGAATTATATTCAAAATAAATTTCTCGTCGATTTTATTTAAAATAATTCATTTTAAATAATCAAAATTCGCTAAAATGCCAAAATAAAAATTTTAAACTGGCCCAGATTTTCCGGGTTGTTACAATAGCAATGCCATCTTTCTGTTCTAATCTAATCTCTGTAAGTCAGTTATTTCTAGATTTGAACGTTTTTCTCTGACGTGACATGAAATTGAAGGAATAAAAGAATATGCCGAATCTCTCTCTCTATTCGAATCAGTGCCTATACTCTTGAACTTAATTAAGAACTGTTATGATTCGAGGACAAATAAGACCGTGACTATGAAACTATGCACCTTAGAACCATATGCCTATGACTATGAACATTGCCTATGACTGTGGACATTGCCTATGACTATGAATATTGCCTATGACTGTGACTGTGACTATGAGAATTATTTTCTTGACTGTGAACACCAACCTATGCCTTTGATTAGGAAAAGCATAAACCATTGCCTATGACATAACAAGGACATCTGTGATTAAACACCTATGACTAGGGAAGTGTTGCTTAAGTTCTGTGATTATGAGATTAAACCCAATTATTTATCCTGCCTGTCCTTGGTTTTCTTTGGTTTTAGACCTTGGGAATTTACCTATTAAGTTAGGTCTACCCATGTTCTTGAACCGGCGTCTTTATTCTGTCTATCCTTGGTTTTAGACCTTGGGAATTTACCTATTAAGTTAGGTCTACCCATGTTCTTGAACCTACGTCGTTATTCAAACCTTTTATGCCAGTTATTATGTCCATTCTTTTTCGTAGCATCTTTGGTTCATTACCTATTTTCTACGAGTCTAGATTTATCCATAATCTAGATTGAATCGCAATTATACGAACGGTGGGAATACGATTTGGGCATAATGTGAAATGTACTAAAAACATAGTTATAAACTTGGAATTTGGCATAAATTGGGAACATGAATTATGGCATGTTCATAGAAATACAAATTGGATAAATTTAACATGAATTATAGGATGTGTAATCTGAGTCTAGTATGACTTGTAAATCTAGCATTTACATGAGCTATGAATTAGAATAATAAGTCTAGTTTGATGTGAACTGTAATTAGAATGTTAAATCAGGATTGGATTAGCTAATTTGGCGTAATAAGTATATTGGTATAAATTTGAGATTGGCCATAATTGGGAATAACCGTCAGGTTTAGCAAAATCATGGTTAGTGACACTTAATTGGTATAGTTTACATACCAAAAAGCATAAATATGATTTAGAAGGGGAAATGGGCCATAAGAATAAATGTTGACAATTTACATTAAAAGAGTAATTGGGAAATAAGTAAATTAGGATTAATTTACTTATAGAATTTGTCCTAAAAGAGGAAATGTAAATTTAGACAAAATTAAAGGTTTATTAACGACATCTCTTTTAATGTCATACCAGAAAGTTCTAGGGTGACAGAGAGGATAGTGTCTAGGCTTGAGTTTGGAAAATACAGGTTTCCTGCTCTCCCTGGCTATCCCTAACTGATCCGACGAACGGGATGGTTACTTTCAAAACTTGATTTGAAAATAAATTGAAACCCTTTGAGCTTAGAAAATACGAATATGCCTAACCCGAGGTTAGACTGAGTTGCGATGTAAACCTGCCCGGAAGCAACCGGCACATCCAGTATTCGCAACAATACCTGTCTAATGTGAGTGGTAACGGCTTTAATTTATTTAGTTAAAGCTAGAACAAGAATAGTAGGGTTAAGTTAACTAAGACACTTAACCCAATTCAACATGATAACCAGACTGGTGGGTGGGGTTAGGGCCATACAGTTAAGCTAGAATGGGAGGCTTAAGTCCATAGGAACACTTAACCAATTTAACACAGTTAAGTTAGGATGGGAGGGCTAAGTCCATAGGAACACTTAACCAACTTTACATGGTAACAAGACAAGATTTGTAGGGGTTAAGTAACTAAGGATACACTTAGCCAAATTAATATGTTAACTAGACTAGAGATTGGGGTTAAGTAAAATCTAATACACTTAGCCAATTTTGATATGTTAGCTGGGCTAGACTGTAGGGTTAAGTAAACCTGAACACTTAACCATCAGGTTGTGATAAAGGAATGAGGTTAAGTCTAAAACAATAAGGGATAATACTTAACCATTAATAACATGTAAGTTACGACAGACGGGCAAGGTTAAGTTAAAAAGGAACACTTCACCAATACAGGGTGAATGGGTAGGGTTAAGTAATAAGAAATACTTAACGAATATAACTTGGTTTGTGGTGGGGTTAAGTCAACATGAATTACTGATAACACTTAACCTGTATAATAGGATGAATGAAGAGGGTTAAGTTGGCTTGAATTGACTAATGACACATAACCAATCCAAATTGACGGGAAAGGGAACTAAGTAGTAAACCTTAGTTAAGAAAACAACGATTCTGGAAACTAAGTGGTAAATCTTAGTTAGTAAAACTAAGTAGTAATTCTTAGTATAACACGGGAAGGAGCGAATGTCCGTCTGAGTAGAAAGAAGGCTCCAACGAGTTGGGTTACGAAGCCCGAGGCTTCGAGGGGACGTGAGTGTACTCTTGGTATCCCTCTGTGAGGCTGCAGATGATCCGCCTGGGCCCACAGAGGTTAAGGTCTGCGTAGAAGAATCAGAGGTACGCCTTGGTTGCAATACATGGCAACCTAAAGACTAGGATGGACCGGCGTGATTCGGCGAGCAAACGGTAGCCCTGTGATAGCGACTCGTCGTCTACCATCCATCTTCAGTCAATCGAGATACGTGAAGTGGAAAGGCGGAGAACTCCAAAAGACCATATACTTGCTATCTAGTTATGGGTGAGGATGGCCATAGGATAGTGTGGCACCGGGGGTCGGCGTATAGTTCTCATTTTACAAGGTGTGCCTTTCAATAGTTGAGGGAGGGGTCAAGTGGGACCATAGCCACTGAAATAAAAACAGACCTTAGCATCTGCATCGGCAGATATCTGAAAGCTCCCGACCGAGTTCTGTATTCCTTGATTTTCCCTAACACAGGACTCGGGTCGCACATTACGGGACATGTGCATCTAGACAAGCGACAACGATTCGCGATACATGCGTGGGGAAGTATAGGAACATATACTACTCTAGGTAGTGTGTCCTAGACTTGAGGACATCGTTCGACAGGTAGCATAATTCCTAGTTGAACTAGGTGGCATAAATCCTGAATCCGAGAAGCATTCAGCAGATAGCGTAAACCTTGGTTGAATCTAGAAAGCACTGGATAGAAAACCCTAGATTAGATCTAGATAATAAATAATAAATGGATGCTCGAAGGCAATGGAAAATACAGGGATTGGGATCACGTTATCGTTACTAGTTGGGACACTAGTTAGGTGGTGCAGAGATATAGAAACCAGTATAACAAGGAAATAGCGAAGCGACGAAAGTATTAGAGCGTATCCAGTTTATCTTATCTTAGCATGTCTTGTGATTACCTTGTCTAATCTTGTTGACCCTATCGTCATGGTGTAATCTTGTATTCAGTTAATTCATGTCGTTTTTTTCCCGTGTTCACATGCTAGAAGTTACTGAACTTACTCAGGCTTTATGTCTGACTCTGTTTTTCTTTCGTCTTCTCTTCTTCCGTTCCCCCCCCCCCCCAGGTAGCAAAGGAGGGAATAGTTCAGCTCAGGTTTAGTTGGACTTTTATCCTTTCCAGCTTGAAGATTTGTCGAAGTTTGCTTGGATTCTCTTTTCAGATGCTATGGCTGGCTCTTGCTAAAATCGGGGAATATAAATGTTGTTTTTATGCTTCTTTATTTTGTAAGACTGATGATACTATGATATTGTAAAGAAACCATTGTACAAACTATTTTATCAATAAAGCAATATTTTATTTTCCGCTGCTTAATTTCTGTCTGTCTTGTAATTTATCTACATCTCTTACCCCAAATGCTCCATAGAACTTAGTGCATTCCCTTTGTGAGTGACACTAACGGATGTGGGGTGTTACACGTGGTATCAGAGCTGAAGGTTACCAGATCAGATAAAGGATTTGAAAATTTATTTTCAAAACGGTTTTAAAAGAAGCATTTTCAAAAGAAAAGATTTGTTTTAAAGACATATTCCCCAAAGCCATACGCATTATCTTCTCTTCCTCTATTTAAATTCTTGTCTCCTTCTTTCTTGAGTCTCTGGGGCTCCTGGCTTTCTGGGAGGTAACCTCATCGAAGGGCAAAGTAGTACCCGGCTTCCATCCATAGTCGTAGTTGTTTCATCTACGGGTCATTTTCTTTCGAAGCTTATAGGGTTTTCCGGACGGTGGAGGCAGTTTTCGAGAGGTTTGTCAACATGACTACACACGGAAGGGGATGAGGAGTTTAGCTAAGGAGCATAACCCTAGGATGAGGAATTCGTGGATGTAGACTTAGCACATGAAGGAGGAAGAAATTATAAAACCTAAGACAAGAGGAAGTATTTTACTAGGGTATGATAGGGCAAGAATGAGGACGAGATTTTCAGAAGGACAAGTACATGCTTTCGCCACTAAGCGTACCTAGGAGAAAGGTAGTCCGGTTGGATGAGTCTAGTTTTCTGTTCGTACTATTTCCTTAGGTTCCAGCGCTTCTCATTTGTTCATATCCACTTCCATAGTTAGGTCTCTGCACCATAGTACTTGTATAGTAGAAAGATCCCACTAGAGTCTCAAATCCAATTGGTGGTCCGACCAGTTTATTTTTGGTTAGTAGGGATTTGAGAATAGCTATCGAGTTTGCTTATATCATCTTACGTAGATCATCTAAATTCGGAGGAGATATTCCTTGGGTGCTTGTCTGATATTGGTTTAGGCCTTTGGGGCTTTTACTTGAGGAATGTTGAGTTCAGTTTGGATGGTTTGCGTGAGAGATGAATAGTTATGGCAGGCACTCCAAAGAGCACGTAGTGACCTTTCGACTCTTATAGTTATGGCATGGCGGATAAGAGGGAAACCTCTAATCATCTTAGTACATATACTTGGTACCGTGATTGACATCTGTTTATTTTGGAAATGGGGATCCGGAACTTCACAATCGTGAAGTTAAATTAGTTAAGATATAGTGGAGTAAAGCTCAAGAAGGCTAGATACTAGCATCATACCCTTTTCCTTGAGGGTGCATCCTTGATTTCTTTGTTTTAAGAGCTTTACGCATAATTGTTTCTCTCTTTCCAAAGTATATCACCTAGGTCGTATCTTCGATCCTTAGGTAGAAGCCAAAGGATGTAAACATGTATTTGAAACATGTTATGGTTGATGGTTGCAAGTGGTTGCTAATGGTTGCCCGTGGATGCATATGCATACGTATTAGGCACTAGATCAAGTTCGGATGCTTTCATCTTGCATTTACAGATATGTATTTGGTTGTAAGTTGAACTTGATATGTGATCATATGGATGTTGCATATGGATGAATGGCTAGACACACATGTAGTATTTACATAACTAAGGATGCTAGCATACATGATTGGACGCATGGCACTGACATGATTCGCATTAAGGAGGTCGACTGAATCAGTAGACAGCCTGATTTTGCATTAGATAAAGACATATACACACACTATGCATATGAACATGAAAGCATTATAAATCTTTTAAGGACAATGAATGCCTGTGATTGAATGGTTGAGTAGACGTGTGATTGGATGGTAGGACACATTCTTCCTAACTCGAAGATTTCGGGGACGAAATCCTTTTAAGTGGGGGAGAATGTAACACCTCGTAATTCTGTTACACTCAGATTCACAAATCAAGGCAAAATTAAAAGTTAAAATCAAAATCAAGGGAAACGGGCTGTGCCATTGCGTTCGTCTCGGAATTCTGCATGAAAACGAGTCCAAGTTTGCATAAATCGGAGTCCGTATGAGGAAGATATGGCCTCCGGAAGATTCAGCGAAATTCAAATTTCAAAATCGGGCCGGATTGGCCAGGGCAGGAATTTTCCCGCCCAAGACACCCAGGTCGACTGGGTAGTCTACCTGGGCTACCCAGGTCGACTGGGTAGTCGACCTGGGGCACCCAGGTCGACTGGGTAGTCGACCTGGGGCACCCAGGTCGACTACATAGTCGACCTGTGGGTCGACCCCCCTGTTTTTCCAGCTTTCTGCTCCGGTTCGTTCTGATGTATTTGGTCACGCTTTCTGACCAGGTTCGTCCGCCTAACAATATATAAACAGCCCTAGTCTCCTTCTCTATTCACAATTCTTTTCTATCCTTATGCTGCCTCTGAGAAAGTATATAAATAAATAATATATATAAAATAAATCAAGACGAGGAGGTGCTGCTCAAAGACTTTCAAAGAGGAGATTCAAGCTAGAATTCAAGTGAAGATTCGAACGACTGCAAAGACTGTTTTTCTACGAATCATAGCAACGCCATCTTTCTGTTCTAATCTAATCTCTGTAAGTCAGTTATTTCTAGATTTGAACGTTTTCTCTGTTCATGACATAAAATTAAAGGAATAAAAGAATATGCCGAATCTCTCTCTCTCTATTCGAAACAGTGCCTATACTCTTGAACTTAATTAAGAACTGTTATGATTCGAGGACTAATAAGACCGTGGCTATGAAACTATGCACCTTAGAACCATATGCATATGACTATGAACATTGCCTATGACTATGGACATTGCCTATGACTATGAATATTGCCTATGACTGTGACTGTGACTATGAGAATTATTTTCTTGACTGTGAACACCAACCTATGCCTTTGATTAGGAAAAGCATAAACCATTGCCTATGACATAACAAGGACATCTGTGATTAAACACCTATGACTCGGGAAGTGTTTCTTAAGTTCTGTGATTATGAGATTAAACCCAATTATTTATTCTGGTTTTCCTTGGTTTTCTTTGGTTTTAGACCTTGGGAATTTACCTATTAAGTTAGGTCTACCCATGTTCTTGAACCGGCGTCTTTATTCTGTCTATCCTTGGTTTTAGACCTTGGGAATTTACCTATTAAGTTAGGTCTACCCATGTACTTGAACCTACGTCGTTATTCAAACCTTTTATGCCAGTTATTATGTCCATTCTTTTTCGTAGCATCTTTGGTTCATTCCCTATTTTCTATGAGTCTAGATTTATCAATAATCTAGATTGAAACGCATATATACGAACGGTGGGAATACGATTTAGGCATAATGTGAAATGTACTAAAAACATAGTTATGAACTTGGAATTTGGCATAAATTGGGAACATGAATTATGGCATGTTCATAAAAATACAAATTGGATAAATTTAACATGAATTATTGGATGTGTAATCTGAGTCTAGTATTGACTCGTAAATCTAGCATTTACATGAGCTATGAATTATAATAATAAGTCTAGTTTGACGTGAACTGTAATTAGAATGTTAAATCAAGATTGGATTAGCTAATTTGGCGTAATAGGTATATTGGTATAAATTTGAGATTGGCCATAATTGGGAATAACCGTTTGGTTTAGCAAAATCATGGTTAGTGACACTTAATTGGTATAGTTTACATACCAAAAAGCATAAATATGATTTAGAGGGGAAATGGGCCATAAGAATAAATGTTGACAATTTACATTAAAAGAGTAATTGGGAAATAAGTAAATTAGGATTAATTTACTTATAGAATTTGTCCTAAAAGAGGAAATGTAAATTTAGACAAAATTAAAGGTTTATTAATGACATATCTTTTAATGTCATACCAGAAAGTTCTAGGGTGACAGAGAGGATAGTGTCTAGGCTTGAGTTTGGAAAATACAGGTTTCCTGCTCTCCCTGGCTATCCCTAACTGATCCGACGAACGGGATGGTTACTTTCAAAACTTGATTTGAAAATAAATTGAAACCCTTTGAACTTAGAAAATACGAATATGCCTAACCCGAGGTTAGACTGAGTTGCGATGTAAACCTGCCCGGAAGCAACCGGCACATCCAGTATTCGCAACAATACCTGTCTAATGTGAGTGGTAGCGGCTTTAATTTATTTAGTTAAAGCTAGAACAAGAATAGTAGGGTTAAGTTAACTAAGACACTTAACCCAATTCAACATGATAACCAGACTGGTGGGTGGGGTTAGGGCCATACAGTTAAGCTAGAATGGGAGGGTTAAGTCCATAGGACCACTTAACCAATTTAACACAGTTAAGCTAGGATGGGAGGGCTAAGTCCATAGGGACACTTAACCAACTTTACATGGTAACAAGACAAGATTTGTAGGGGTTAAGTAACTAAGGATACACTTAGCCAAATTAATATGTTAACTAGACTAGAGGTTGGGGTTAAGTAAAATCTAATACACTTAGCCAATTTTGATATGTTAGCTGGGCTAGACTGTAGGGTTAAGTAAACCTGAACACTTAACCATCAGGTTGTGACAAAGGAATGAGGTTAAGTTTAAAACATAAATGGATAATACTTAACCATTAATAACATGTTAGTTAAGACAGACGGGCAAGGTTAAGTTAAAAAGGAACACTTAACCAATACAGGGTGAATGGGTCGAGTTAAGTAATAAGAAATACTTAACCAATATAACTTGGTTTGTGGTGGGGTTAAGTCAACATGAATTACTGATAACACTTAACCGGTATAATAGGATGAATGAAGAGGGTTAAGTTGGCTTGAATTGACTAATGACACTTAACCAATCCAAATTGATGGGAAAGGGAACTAAGTAGTAAACCTTAGTTAAGAAAACAACGATTCTGGAAACTAAGTGGTAAATCTTAGTTAGTAAAACTAAGTAGTAATTCTTAGTACAACACGGGAAGGAGCGAATGTCTGTCTGAGTAGAAAGAAGGCTCCAACGAGTTGGGTTACGAAGCCCGAGGCTTCGAGGGGACGTGAGTGTACTCTTGGTATCCCTCTGTGAGGCTGCAGATGATCCGCCTGGGCCCATAGAGGTTAAGGTCTGCGTAGAAGAACCAGGGGTACGCCTTGGTTGCAATACATGGCAACCTAAAAACTAGGATGGACCGGCGTGATTCGGCGAGCAAACAGTAGCCCTGTGATAGCGACTCGTCGTCTACCATCCATCTACAGTTAATCGAGATACGTGAAGCGGAAAGGCGGAGAACTCCAAAAGACCATATACTTGCTATCTAGTTATGGGTGAGGATGGCCATAGGATAGTGTGGCACCGAGGGCCGGCGTATAGTTCTCATTTTACAAGGTGTGCCTTTCATTAGTTGAGGGAGGGGTCAAGTGGGACCATAGCCACTGAAATAAAAACAGACCTTAGCATCTGCATCGACAGATATCTGAAAGCTCCCGACCGAGTTCTGTATTCCTTGATTTGCCCTGACACAGGACTCAGGGCGCACATTACGGGACATGTGCATCTAGACAAGCGACAACGATTCGCGATACATGCGTGGGGAAGTATAGGAACATATACCACTCTAGGTAGTGTGTCCTAGACTTGGGGGCATCGTTCGACAGGTAGCATAATTCCTAGTTGAACTAGGTGGCATAAATCCTGAATCCGAGAAGCATTCAGCAGATAGCGTAAACCTTAGTTGAATCTAGAAAGCACTGGATAGAAAACCCTAGATTAGATCTAGGTAATAAATAATAAATGGATGCTCGAAGGCAATGGAAAATACAGGGATATGGATCACGTTATCGTTACTAGTTGGGACACTAGTTAGGTGGTGCAGAGATATAGAAACCAGTATAATAAGGAAATAGCGAAGCGGCGAAAGTATTAGAGCGTATCCAGTTTATCTTATCTTAGCATGTCTTGTGATTACCTTGTCTAATCTTGTTGACCCTATCGTCATGGTGTAATCTTGTATTCAGTTAATTCATGTCGTTTTGTTTTTCCGTGTTCACATGCTAGAAGTTACTGAACTTAGTCAGGCTTTATGTCCGACTCTGTTTTTCTTTCGTCTTCTCTTCTTCCGTCCCCCCCCCCCCTAGGTAGCAAAGGAGGGAATAGTTCAGCTCAGGTTAAGTTGGACTGTAATCCTTTCCAGCTTGAAGATTTGTCGAAGTTTGCTTGGATTCTCTTTTCAGATGCTATGGCTGGCTCTTGCTAAAATCGGGGAATATAAATGTTGTTTTTATGCTTCTTTATTTTGTAAGACAGATGATACTCTGATATTGTAAAGAAACCATTGTACAAACTATTTTATCAATAAAGCAATGTTTTATTTTCCGCTGTTTAATTTCTGTCTGTCTTGTAATTTATCTGCATCTTTTACCCCAAATGCTCCACAGAACTTGGTGCATTCCCTTTGTAAGTGACACTAACGGATGTGGGGTGTTACACGTGGTATCAGAGCTGAAGGTTACCGGATTAGATAAAGGATTTGAAAATTTATTTTCAAAACGGTTTTAAAAGAAGCATTTTCAAAAGAAAAGATTTGTTTTAAAGACATATTCCCCAAAGCCATACGCACTATCTTCTCTTCCTCTGTTTAAATTCTTGTCTCCTTCTTTCTTGAGTCTCTGGGGCTCCTGGCTTTCTGGGAGGTAACCTCATCGAAGGGCAAAGTAGTGCCCGGCTTCCATCCATAGTCGTAGTTGTTTCATCTACGGGTCGTTTTCTTCGAAGCTTATAGGGTTTTCCGGACGATGGAGGCAGTTTTCGAGAGATTTTTTAACATGACTACACACGGAAGGGGATGAGGAGTTTAGCTAAGGAGCATAACCCTAGGATGAGGAATTCATGGATGTATACTTAGCACACGAAGGAGGAAGAAATTATAAAACCTAAGACAAGAGGAAGTATCTTCACTAGGGTATGATAGGGCAAGAATGAGGACGAGATTTTCAGAAGGACAAGTACATGCTTTCGCCACCAAGCGTACCTAGGAGAAAGGTAGTCCGGTTGGATGAGTCTAGTTTTCTGTTCGTACTATTTCCTTAGGTTCCAGCGCTTCTCATTTGTTCATATCCACTTCTATAGTTGGGTCTCTGCACCATAGTACTTGTATAGTAGAAAGATCCCACTAGAGTCTCAAATCCAATTGGTGGTCCGACCAGTTTATTTTTGGTTAGTAGGGATTTGAGAATAGCTATCGAGTTTGCTTATATCATCTCACGTAGATCATCTAAATTCAGAGGAGATATTCCTTGGGTGCTTGTCTAATATTGGTTTAGGCCTTTGGGGCTTGTACTTGAGGAATGTCGAGTTCGGTTTGGATGGTTTGCGTGAGAGATAAATAGTTGTGGCAGGCACTCCAAAGAGCACGAAGTGACCTTTCGAATCTTATAGTTATGGCATGGCGGATAAGAGGGAAACCTCTAATCATCTTAGTACATATACTTGGTACCGTGATTGACAACTGTTTATTTTGGAAATGGAGATCCGGAAATTCACAATCGTGAAGTTAAATTAGTTAAGATATAGTGGAGTAAAGCTCAAGAAGGCTAGATACTAGCATCATACCCTTTTCCTTGAGGGTGCATCCTTGATTTCTTTGTTTTAAGAGCTTTACGCATAATTGTTTCTCTCTTTCCAAAGTATATCACCTAGGTCGTATCTTCGATCCTTAGGTAGAAGCCAATGGATGTAAACATGTATTTGAAACATGTTATGGTTGATGGTTGCAAGTGGTTGCTAATGGTTGCCCGTGGATGCATATGCATACGTATTAGTCACTAGATCAAGTTCGGACGCTTTCATCTTGCATTTACAGATATGTATTTAGTTGTAAGTTGAACTTG
Organism: Allium sativum; assembly: GCA_030737875.1. Taxonomy (NCBI): domain Eukaryota; kingdom Viridiplantae; phylum Streptophyta; class Magnoliopsida; order Asparagales; family Amaryllidaceae; genus Allium; species Allium sativum. Next base: position 666,554,141 of record CM060909.1, on the reverse strand, counting down.
ATATGTGATCATATGGATGTTGCATATGGATGAATGGCTATGCACACATGTAGTATTTACATAACTAAGGATGCTAGCATACATGATTGGACGCATGGCACTGACATGATTCGCATTAAGGAGGTCGACTGAATCAGTAGACAGCCTGATTTTGCAATAGATAAAGACATATACACACACTATGCATATGAACATGAAAGCATTATAAATCTTTTAAGGACAATAAATGCCTGTGATTGAATGGTTGAGTAGATGTGTGATTGGATGGTAGGACACATTCTTCCTAACTTGAAGATTTCGGGGACGATATCCTTTTAAGTGGGGGAGAATGTAACACCCCGTAATTCTGTTACACTCAGATTCACAAATCAAGGAAAAATTAAAAGTTAAAATCAAAATCAAGGGAAATGGGCTGTGCCATTGCGTTCGTCTCGGAATTCTTCATGAAAACGAGTCCGAGTTTGCGTGAATCGGAGTCCGTATGAGGAAGATATGGCCTCCGGAAGATTCAGCGAAATTCAAATTTCAAAATCGGGCCGGATTGGCCAGGGCGGGAATTTTCCCGCCCAGGACACCCAGGTCGACTCGGTAGTCGACCTGGGCTAACCAGGTCGACTGGGTAGTCGACCTGGGCTACCCAGGTCGACTGGGTAGTCGACCTGGGGCACCCAGGTTGACTACATAGTCGACTTGGGGGTTGACCCCCCCTGTTTTTCAAGCTTTCTGCTCCGGTTCGTTCTGATGTATTTGGTCCGCCTAACACTATATAAACAGCCCTAGTCTCCTTCTCTATTCACAATTCTTTTCTATCCTTATGCTGCCTCTAAGAAAATATATAAATAAATCATATATATAAAATAAATCAAGACGAGGAGGTGCTGCTCAAAGACTTTCAAAGAGGGGATTCAAGCTAGAATTCAAGTGAAGATTCGAACGACTGCAACGACTATTTTTCTACGAATCATAGCAATGCCATCTTTCTGTTCTAATCTAATCTCTGTAAGTCAGTTATTTCTAGATTTGAACGTTTTTCTCTGTTCATGACATGAAATTAAAGGAATAAAAGAATATGCCGAATCTCTCTCTCTATTCGAATCAATGCCTATACTCTTGAACTTAATTAAGAACTGTTATGATTCGAGGACTAATAAGACCGTGGCTATGAAAATATGCACCTTAGAACCATATGCCTGTGACTATGAACATTGCCTATGACTATGGACATTGCCTATGACTATGAATATTTCCTATGACTGCGACTATGAGAATTATTTTCTTGACTGTGAACACCAACCTATGCCTTTGATTAGGAAAAGCATAAACCATTGCCTATGACATAACAAGGACATCTGTGATTAAACACCTATGGCTAGGGAAGTGTTGCTTAAGTTCTGTGATTATGAGATTAAACCCAATTATTTATTCTGCCTGTCCTTGGTTTTCTTTGGTTTTAGACCTTGGGAATTTACCTATTAAGTTAGGTCTACCCATGTTCTTGAACCGGTGTCTTTATTCTGTCTATCCTTGGTTTTAGACCTTGGGAATTTACCTATTAAGTTAGGTCTACCCATGTTCTTGAACCTACGTCGTTATTCAAACCTTTTATGCCAGTTATTATGTCCATTCTTTTTCGTAGCATCTTTGGTTCATTCCCTATTTTCTACGAGTCTAGATTTATCCATAATCTAGATTGAATCGCAATTGTACGAACGGTGGGAATACTATTAGGGCATAATGTGAAATGTACTAAAAAAATAGCTATAAACTTGGAATTTGGCATAAATTGGGAACATGAATTATGGCATGTTCATAGAAATACAAATTGGATAAATTTAACATGAATTATAGGATGTGTAATCTGAGTCTAGTATTGACTTGTAAATCTAGCATTTACATGAGCTATGAATTAGAATAATAAGTCTAGTTTGACGTGAACTGTAATTAGAATGTTAAATCAGGATTGGATTAGCTAATTTGGCGTAATAAGTATATTGGTATAAATTTGAGATTGGCCATAATTGGGAATAACCGCCAGGTTTAGCAAAATCATGGTTAGTGACACTTAATTGGTATAGTTTACATACCAAAAAGCATAAATATGATTTAGAAGGGGAAATGGGCCATAAGAATAAATGTTGACAATTTACATTAAAAGAGTAATTGGGAAATAAGTAAATTAGGATTAATTTACTTATAGAATTTTTCCTAAAAGAGGAAATGTAAATTTAGACAAAATTAAAGGTTTATTAACGACATCTCTTTTAATGTCATACCAGAAAGTTCTAGGGTGACAGAGAGGATAGTGTCTCGGCTTGAGTTTGGAAAATACAGGTTTCCTGCTCTCCCTGGCTATCCCTAACTGATCCGACGAACGGGATGGTTACTTTCAAAACTTGATTTGAAAATAAATTGAAACCCTTTGAACTTAGAAAATACGAATATGCCTAACCCGAGGTTAGACTGAGTTGCGATGTAAACCTGCCCGGAACAACCCGGCAATCCAGTATTCGCAACAATACCTGTCTAATGTGAGTGGTAGCGGCTTTAATTTATTTAGTTAAAGCTAGAACAAGAATAGTAGGGTTAAGTTAACTAAGACACTTAACCCAATTCAACATGATAACCAGACTGGTGGGTGGGGTTAGGGCCATACAGTTAAGCTAGAATGGGAGGCTTAAGTCCATAGGAACACTTAACCAATTTAACACAGTTACGCTAGGATGGGAGGGCTAAGTCCATAGGGACACTTAACCAACTTTACATGGTAACAAGACAAGATTTGTAGGGGTTAAGTAACTAAGGATACACTTAGCCAAATTAATATGTTAACTAGACTAGAGGTTGGGGTTAAGTAAAATCTAATACACTTAGCCAATTTTGATATGTTAGTTGGGCTAGACTGTAGGGTTAAGTAAACCTGAACACTTAACCATCAGGTTGTGATAAAGGAATGAGGTTAAGTCTAAAACAGTAAGGGATAATACTTAACCATTAATAACATGTTAGTTAAGACAGACGGGCAAGGTTAAGTTAAAAAGGAACACTTCACCAATACAGGGTGAATGGGTAGGGTTAAGTAATAAGAAATACGTAACGAATATAACTTGGTTTGTGGTGGGGTTAAGTCAACATGAATTACTGATAACACTTAACCTGTATAATAGGATGAATGAAGAAGATTAAGTTGGCTTGAATTGACTAATGACACTGAACCAATCCAAATTGACGGGAAAGGGAACTTAGTAGTAAACCTTAGTTAAGAAAACAATGATTCTGGAAACTAAGTGGTAAATCTTAGTTAGTAAAACTAAGTAGTAATTCTTAGTATGACACGGGAAGGAGCGAATGTCTGTCTGAGTAGAAAGAAGGCTCCAACGAGTTGGGTTACGAAGCCCGAGGGGACGTGAGGGTACTCTTGGTATCCCTCTGTGAGGCTGCAGATTATCCGCCTGGGCCCACAGAGGTTAAGGTCTGCGTAGAAGAACCAGGGGTACGCCTTGGTTGCAATACATGGCAACCTAAAGACTAGGATGGACCGGCGTGATTCGGCGAGCAAACGGTAGCCCTGTGATAGCGACTCGTCGTCTACCATCCATCTTTAGTCAATCGAGATACGTGAAGCGAAAAGGCGGAGAACTCCAAAAGACCATATACTTGCTATCTAGTTATGGGTGAGGATGGCCATAGGATAGTGGGGCACCGGGGCCGGCGTATAGTTCTCATTTTACAAGGTGTGCCTTTCATTAGTTGAGGGAGGGGTCAAGTGGGATCATAGCCACCGAAATAAAAACAGACCTTAGCATCTGCATCGGCAGATATCTGAAAGCTCCCGACCGAGTTCTGTATTCCTTGATTTGCCCTGACACAGGACTCGAGTCGCACATTACGGGACATGTGCATCTAGACAAGCGACAACGATTCGCGATACATGCGTGGGGAAGTATAGGAACATATACCACTCTAGGTAGTGTGTCCTAGACTTGGGGGCATCGTTCGACAGGTAGCATAATTCCTAGTTGAACTAGGTGGCATAAATCCTGAATCCGAGAAGCATTCAGCAGATAGCGTAAACCTTAGTTGAATCTAGAAAGCACTGGATAGAAAACCCTAGATTAGATCTAGGTAATAAATAATAAATGGATGCTCGAAGGCAATGGAAAATACAGGGATATGGATCACGTTATCGTTACTAGTTGGGACACTAGTTAGGTGGTGCAGAGATATAGAAACCAGTATAATAAGGAAATAGCGAAGCGGCGAAAGTATTAGAGCGTATCCAGTTTATCTTATCTTAGCATGTCTTGTGATTACCTTGTCTAATCTTGTTGACCCTATCGTCATGGTGTAATCTTGTATTCAGTTAATTCATGTCGTTTTGTTTTTCCGTGTTCACATGCTAGAAGTTACTGAACTTAGTCAGGCTTTATGTCCGACTCTGTTTTTCTTTCGTCTTCTCTTCTTCCGTCCCCCCCCCCCTAGGTAGCAAAGGAGGGAATAGTTCAGCTCAGGTTAAGTTGGACTGTAATCCTTTCCAGCTTGAAGATTTGTCGAAGTTTGCTTGGATTCTCTTTTCAGATGCTATGGCTGGCTCTTGCTAAAATCGGGGAATATAAATGTTGTTTTTATGCTTCTTTATTTTGTAAGACAGATGATACTCTGATATTGTAAAGAAACCATTGTACAAACTATTTTATCAATAAAGCAATGTTTTATTTTCCGCTGTTTAATTTCTGTCTGTCTTGTAATTTATCTGCATCTTTTACCCCAAATGCTCCACAGAACTTGGTGCATTCCCTTTGTAAGTGACACTAACGGATGTGGGGTGTTACACGTGGTATCAGAGCTGAAGGTTACCGGATTAGATAAAGGATTTGAAAATTTATTTTCAAAACGGTTTTAAAAGAAGCATTTTCAAAAGAAAAGATTTGTTTTAAAGACATATTCCCCAAAGCCATATTCACTATCTTCTCTTCCTCTGTTTGAATTCTTGTCTCCTTCTTTCTTGAGTCTCTGGGGCTCCTGGCTTTCTGGGAGGTAACCTCATCGAAGGGCAAAGTAGTGCCCGACTTCCATCCATAGTCGTAGTTGTTTCATCTACGGGTCGTTTTCTTCGAAGCTTATATGGTTTTCCGGACGGTGGAGGCAGTTTTCGAGAGATTTGTCAACATGACTACACACGGAAGGGGATGAGGAGTTTAGCTAAGGAGCATAACCCTAGGATGAGGAATTCATGGATGTATACTTAGCACACGAAGGAGGAAGAAATTATAAAACCTAAGACAAGAGGAAGTATCTTTACTAGGGTATGATAGGGAAAGAATGAGGACGAGATTTTTAGGAGGACAAGTACATGCTTTCGCCACCAAGCGTACCTAGGAGAAAGGTAGTCCGGTTGGATGAGTCTAGTTTTCTGTTCGTACTATTTCCTTAGGTTCCAGCGCTTCTCATTTGTTCATATCCACTTCTATAGTTGGGTCTCTGCACCATAGTACTTGTATAGTAGAAAGATCCCACTAGAGTCTCAAATCAATCCAATTGGTGGTCCGACTAGTTTATTTTTGGTTAGTAGGGATTTGAGAATATCTATCGAGTTTGCTTATATCATCTCACGTAGATCATCTAAATTCGAAGGAGATATTCCTTGGTTGCTTATCTAATATTGGTTTAGGCCTTTGGGGCTTGTACTTGTGGAATGTCGAGTTCGGTTTGGATGGTTTGCGTGAGAGATGAATAGTTGTGGTAGGCACTCCAAAGAGCACGTAGTGACCTTTCGACTCTTCTAGTTATGGCATGGCGGATAAGAGGGAAACCTCTAATCATCTTCATATACTTGGTACCGTGATTGAAATCTGTTTATTTTGGAAATGGAGATCCGGAACTTCACAATCGTGAAGTTAAATTAGTTAAGATACAGTGGAGTAAAGCTCAAGAAGGCTAGATACTAGCATCATACCCTTTTCCTTGAGGGTGCATCCTTGATTTCTTTGTTTTAAGAGCTTTACGCATAATTGTTTCTCTCTTTCCAAAGTATATCACCTAGGTCGTATCTTCGATCCTTAGGTAGAAGCCAATGGATGTAAATATGTATTTGAAACATGTTATGGTTAATGGTTGCAAGTGGTTGCTAATGGTTGCCCGTGGATGCATATGCATACGTATTAGGCACTAGATCAAGTTCGGACGCTTTCATCTTGCATTTACAGATATGTATTTGGTTGTAAGTTGAACTTGATATGTGATCATATGGATGTTGCATATGGATGAATGGCTATGCACACATGTAGTATTTACATAACTAAGGATGCTAGCATACATGATTGGACGCATGGCACTGACATGATTCGCATTAAGGAGGTCGACTGAATCAGTAGACAGCCTGATTTTGCATTAGATAAAGACATATACACACACTATGCATATGAACATGAAAGCATTATAAATCTTTAAAGGACAATGAATGCCTGTGATTGAATGGTTGAGTAGACGTGTGATTGGATGGTAGGACACATTCTTCCTAACTCGAAGATTTCGGGGACGATATCCTTTTAAGTGGGGGAGAATGTAACACCCCGTAATTCTGTTACACTCAGATTCACAAATCAAGGCAAAATTAAAAGTTAAAATCAAAATCAAGGGAAACGGACTGTGCCATTGCGTTCGTCTCGGAATTCTGCATGAAAACGAGTCCGAGTTTGCGTAAATCGGAGTCCGTATGAGGAAGATATGGCCTCCGGAAGATTCAGCGAAATTTAAATTTCAAAATCGGGCCGGATTGGCCAGGGCGGGAATTTTCCCGCCCAGGACACCCAGGTCAACTGGGTAGTCGACCTGGGCTACCTAGGTCGACTGGGTAGTCGACCTGGGGCACCCAGGTTGACTACATAGTCGACTTGGGGGTTGACCCCCCTGTTTTTCCAGCTTTCTGCTCCGGTTCGTTCTGATGTATTTGGTCACGCTTTCTGACCAGGTTCGTCCGCCTAACACTGTATAAACAGCCCTAGTCTCCTTCTCTATTCACAATTCTTTTCTATCCTTATGCTGCCTCTAAGAAAATATATAAATAAATAATATATATAAAATAAATCAAGACGAGGAGGTGCTGCTCAAAGACTTTCAAAGAGGAGATTCAAGCTAGAATTCAAGTGAAGATTCGAACGACTACAACGACTGTTTTTCTATGAATCATAGCAACGCCATCTTTCTGTTCTAATATAATCTCTGTAAGTCAGTTATTTCTAGATTTGAACGTTTTTCTCTGTTCGTGACATGAAATTAAAGGAATAAAAGTATATGCCGAATCTCTCTCTCTATTCGAACCAGTGCCTATACTCTTGAACTTAATTAAGAAATGTTATGATTCGAGGACAAATAAGACCGTGACTATGAAACTATGCACCTTAGAACCATATGCCTATGACTATGAACATTGCCTATGACTATGGACATTGCCTATGACTATGAATATTAACTATGAATGTGACTGTGACTATGAGAATTATTTTCTTGACTGTGAACACCAACATATGCCTTTGATTAGGAAAAGCATAAACCATTGCCTATGACATAACAAGGACATCTGTGATTAAACACCTATGACTAGGGAAGTGTTGCTTAAGTTCTGTGATTATGAGATTAAACCCAATTATTTATTCTGCCTGTCCTTGGTTTTCTTTGGTTTTAGACCTTGGGAATTTACCTATTAAGTTAGGTCTACCCATGTTCTTGAACCGGTGTCTTTATTCTGTCTATCCTTGGTTTTAGACCTTGGGAATTTACCTATTAAGTTAGGTCTACCCATGTTCTTGAACCTACGTCGTTATTCAAACCTTTTATGCCAGTTATTATGTCCATTCTTTTTCGTAGCATCTTTGGTTCATTCCCTATTTTCTACGAGTCTAGATTTATCCATAATCTAGATTGAATCGCAATTATACGAACGGTGGGAATACTATTAGGGCATAATGTGAAATGTACTAAAAAAATAGCTATAAACTTGGAATTTGGCATAAATTGGGAACATGAATTATGGCATGTTCATAGAAATACAAATTGGATAAATTTAACATGAATTATAGGATGTGTAATCTGAGTCTAGTATTGACTTGTAAATCTAGCATTTACATGAGCTATGAATTAGAATAATAAGTCTAGTTTGACGTGAACTGTAATTAGAATGTTAAATCAGGATTGGATTAGCTAATTTGGCGTAATAAGTATATTGGTATAAATTTGAGATTGGCCATAATTGGGAATAACCGTCAGGTTTAGCAAAATCATGGTTAGTGACACTTAATTGGTATAGTTTACATACCAAAAAGCATAAATATGATTTAGAAGGGGAAATGGGCCATAAGAATAAATGTTGACAATTTACATTAAAAAAGTAATTGGGAAATAAGTAAATTAGGTAATTTACTTATAGAATTTTTCCTAAAAGAGGAAATGTAAATTTAGACAAAATTAAAGGTTTATTAACGACATCTCTTTTAATGTCATACCAGAAAGTTCTAGGGTGACAGAGAGGATAGTGTCTAGGCTTGAGTTTGGAAAATACAGGTTTCCTGCTCTCCCTGGCTATCCCTAACTGATCCGACGAACGGGATGGTTAATTTCAAAACTTGATTTGAAAATAAATTGAAACCCTTTGAACTTAGAAAATACGAATATGCCTAACCCGAGGTTAGACTGAGTTGCGATGTAAACCTGCCCGGAACCAACCGGCACATCCAGTATTCGCAACAATACCTGTCTAATGTGAGTGATAGCGGCTTTAATTTATTTAGTTAAAGCTAGAACAAGAATAGTAGGGTTAAGTTAACTAAGACACTTAACCCAATTCAACATGATAACCAAACTGGTGGGTGGGGTTAGGGCCATACAGTTTAGCTAGAATGGGAGGGTTAAGTCCATAGGAACACTTAACCAATTTAACACAGTTAAGCTAGGATGGGAGGGCTAAGTCCATAGGGACACTTAACCAACTTTACATTGTAACAATACAAGATTTGTAGGGGTTAAGTAATTAAGGATACACTTAGCCAAATTAATATGTTAACTAGACTAGAGGTTGGGGTTAAGTAAAATCTAATACACTTAGCCAATTTTGATATGTTAGCTGGGCTAGACTGTAGGGTTAAGTAAACCTGAACACTTAACCATTAGGTTGTGATAAAGGAATGAGGCTAAGTCTAAAACATGAAGGGATAATACTTAACCATTAATAACATGTTAGTTAAGACAGACGGGCAAGGTTAAGTTAAAAAGGAACACTTAACCAATACAGGGTGAATGGGTAGGGTTAAGTAATAAGAAATACTTAACCAATATAACTTGGTTTGTGGTGGGGTTAATTCAACATGAATTACTGATAACACTTAACCGGTATAATAGGATGAATGAAAAGGGTTTAGTTGGCTTGAATTGATTAATGACACTTAACCAATCCAAATTGACGGGAAAGGGAACTTAGTAGTAAACCTTAGTTAAGAAAACAACGATTCTAGAAACTAAGTGGTAAATCTTAGTTAGTAAAACTAAGTAGTAATTCTTAGTATAACACGGGAAGGAGCGAATGTCCATCTGAGTAAAAAGAAGGCTCCAACGAGTTGGGTTACGAAGCCCGAGGCTTCGAGGGGACGTGAGGGTGCTCTTGGTATCCCTCTGTGAGGCTGCAGATGATCCGACTGGGCCCACAGAGGTTAAGGTCTGCGTAGAAGAACCAGGGGTACGCCTTGGTTGCAATACATGGCAACCTAAAGACTAGGATGGACCAGCGTGATTCAGCGAGCAAACGGTAGCCCTGTGATAGCGACTCATCGTCTACCATCCATCTTTAGTCAATCGAGATACGTGAAGCAGAAAGGCGGAGAACTCCAAAAGACCATATACTTGCTATCTAGTTATGGATGAGGATGGCCATAGGATAGTGGGGGGCCGGCGTATAGTTCTCATTTTACAAGGTGTGCCTTTCAATAGTTGAGGGAGGGGTCAAGTGGGACCATAGCCACTGAAATAAAAACAGACCTTAGCATCTGCATCGGCAGATATCTGAAGGCTCCCGACCGAGTTTTGTATTCCTTGATTTGCCCTGACAAAGGACTCGGGTCGCACATTACGGGACATGTGCATCTAGACAAGCGACAACGATTCGCGATACATGCGTGGGGAAGTATAGGAACATATACCACTAGACTTGTGGGCATCATTCGACAGGTAGCATAATTCCTAGTTGAACTAGGTGGCATAAATCCTGAATCCGAGAAGCATTAAGCAGATAGCGTAAACCTTAGTTGAATCTAGAAAGCACTGGATAGAAAACCCTAGATTAGATCTAGGTAATAAATAATAAATGGATGCTCGAAGGCAATGGAAAGTACAGGGATTGGAAACAGGTTATCGTTACTAGTTGGGACACTAGTTAGGTGGTGCAGAGATATAGAAACCAGTATAATAAGGAAATAGCGAAGCGGCGAAAGTATTAGAGCGTATCCAGTTTATCTTATCTTAGCATGTCTTGTGATTACCATGTCTAATCTTGTTGACCCTATCGTCATGGTGTAATCTTGTATTCAATTAATTCATGTCATTTTGTTTTTCCGTGTTCACATGCTAGAAGTTACTGAACTTACTCAGGCTTTATGTCTGACTCTGTTTTTCTTTCGTCTTCTCTTCTTCCGTCCCCCCCCCCCCCCACCACAGGTAGCAAAGGAGGGAATAGTTCAGCTCAGGTTAAGTTGGACTGTCATCCTTTCCAGCTTGAAGATTTGTCGAAGTTTGCTTGGATTCTCTTTTCAGGTGCTATGGCTGGCTCTTGCTAAAATCGGGGAATATAAATGTTGTTTTTATGCTTCTTTATTTTGTAAGACAGATGATACTCTGATATTGTAAAGAAACCATTGTACAAACTATTTTATCAATAAAGCAATGTTTTATTTTCCACTGTTTAATTTCTATATGTCTTGTAATTTATCTGCATCTTTTACCCCAAATGCTCCACAGAACTTAGTGCATTCCCTTTGTGAGTGACACTAACGGATGTGGGGTGTTACAGAATCCAGTCGCCAATAAGCGCCTGCAATTTTGATTGTATACTATACATATATGGAGCGTGAGATGCAAGCGTTCTGATAGATTGTTAATTATTTGTGATTAGACATTATTATAATATCAGAAAATTATTGATTTTGAAAATGTTTTCAGTTATTGTAAGGTAAAAACCATCCGTATTTATGTGTGGATCGGTCTTATGATTATAATTTCTTTTGGAAGGGATTTTGAAAGTTAAACTGAATGGTTGGAGTTTACTCACACCAGTCCCATGACTGACCCAGAGTTTATTTTGTTTTCTTTTCCCTAAACTCTTGGCTGCCCAAATTTGTACGGGCAGTCAAATAGTCAGGATTTACAGATACACTAGATGGAGCTTGGAGCAGGAGGCTTCAGCAGCAATTTATAGCTATTTTTTATTTCCGCTGTGATGCAAGTGTTGTACTCTAATATATACAAATTTGTATTTCAAATATTATTTTGTATACTATATTTTATTCATTCCGCTGTGAGATTCGTGTTACTCTGATGTTGTTGTGTTCTTCTTCTTCTTCTATTCTAATAGTTCTACCTTATCTATTCTCACCCTCTAACTTCTTTCTATTAACTATCTGGTATTTCCGATGTCTGAATAGTCAACTTGGGTATTTGTGTTGATTTACGGAGTCGAAAATCCTCGGGTCGTTACACTAGTTATGTGAAAACCATTTACAAATCCAATTTATTTATTTAAAAACATTGGATTATTATTCTAGTTAATAATTAGTTCATTTGGATAAAACTATCTTTTATCTTTTCAAAACTTGGAATATTTCATCCTAAATCTTTTCAAATCATTAATTATGATTTTACATAATTTTTCCTTATTTTTAGTAATTTTATTAAGGCCCTTACAGTCGGTTTCCAATAACGGCCACCAAACTGCATTCAAAAAGACCTTTTCTGAAATTTATGTGGACATATATAAAAATATAACCAATAGATTTCAAATCTATTATTATCATTTGAAATCTCTTTTCGATACGAACCCAACAGTTCCAGTTTTTGGAGAATTCAACGGTCGGATCTCCCGTTACATCAATTTGAAGTCAATGGTCGAAGTTCGTGAACGGTCGTTGTGTGATACGTTCTATTCAGGCCATTTAAATATATAAATATATATCATCGATTTCCATTTAAAAACATATTTTATAAATCGTTTATAAATTCATTTTAAAATGATTTTAACTTCCATTTCAATTTTAAATCAAAATTGAATATTCCATATCATTATAATATTAAAATGGTAATATTTTCAAAATATCAGATTTTGAAATCAAATCTTTTCAATATTCATTATAAAATAAATAAAATTGACATAAAATTCCTTTCGACTAAAAATGGCGTAAATCTACTTAACATAGGTTCATATATCAATGTTTTCGTGTCTATCCAAAATCGGACATCAAAATCATATTTTGATTCTTCATTGAATATTGTTTTAAAATATTCGTTATTTCTGAACTGGAATCAGACTCAATCAATTACCATATAATTTTATTTATATGGATTCCATACATCGCATGTATTCGAAAATAGTGATAAACAACTATAATACATTCAATTCACATCCAGAGTGCAATTTACAACTTATGAGCGTTAAATAATTAAATAACGTTGATAATAGTCTGTCAATCAATTGGTTGACATACAATTAAATCCAAGGGAAATGTGAATTAGTTATCATCCCCTGACCCGTGTGGGGTTTCGGCTAAAAACAATGAATTCAAATTAATCACTGGTTAATAAATTTAACTAATTCTATTTTGATTCGAATTATTTTTCTAATTAACCAATTTTCACTGTTCAAATTATAAATGGACATTTAAAATTTAATTTAATTTCATTTACCACATTAATGTTAACATTATTTTTAATATGTTAAACATCACAATCACAACACATTACAGTCAATTAAATCATCCGAGGTTTTCAAACAACAGTGAATGTGAGCTAATAGGCACCGTACAACATTTTTGTGATAATTAAAACAGATAAAAATCAACACTGGCAATTGTTACATTCAGTTATAAAATAAATAACTGTACAAATATTTTGAGTGAGAAAATTCTCACTTTGGTTTCCACTTCGTCAGTCTTTAATTTGAATATTGTGTTAATAAAATTAAACTGGACGTTTAATTTTATCAAAAACTACAATAGCTTTTGTTTTCGTTCTGGTCAGTTCCATGTTGTAGAGTTTGTCTCCACGATTCTAACGGTTCCAAGTTCATGAAATTCTGATAAATATTGAATGAGTTTTGACCTTTTAAACATTTAATACACTAATTACCAATTAATAATATAATATAATTAATTACATTTCATAATCCCTCTCCCTTCTCGTTTACATCTCCAAGCGACGAGAAACCCTACCCACTCAAAACCCTTAACCTCCATCGCACCCCAATCCAATGGTCATGACGCCAATCTGAATAGCTCACGACGAAGCCGATGGAGGGCACCAACACCACCCGGAGTTTAGGCGAACTCGGTTCCTCCTCCGGCGCTGGAAGACTCGACGAAGGCGGCGACTTTGAGATGCAGTTTTGAGCATAATACGAACATAAATATGATTATCACCATATGATTTTGAAGAGCACAAGGAACTGCCTTGGCCATCGATTAGAAGATGGTTGCTGCGTTTATGAGGGGGGTTAGGGTTTTGGAGAGAAAATTGTTTATATATACCATTTAATTTAATATTATTTTAATTTTCTAATTAGTTCAGTTCCATCTGAACTCCAAATTATACCCAACGACTGTCGTTTCTTGCGAAATACCGCCATTCTGGACACAACGGAATATGTTTCATAAGCCAATTCAATCGTTTTAATCAGATTTTTTCAAAACTAAAATATAATTTTGTAATGACCTAGAATTTTCGGCCCTGAAAATCGACAAAAATACAATTCTGTATCACATGCCGACCTTTTAGACACTGAAAACGCTGGATGTTATTAGAAAGAAATTAGAGGGTGAGATAAGAAAGAAATAAATATTAGAATAGAAGAAGAAGAAGAACCAACAAAATATAATCAGAGTCTTACGTCGCAGCGCAACAAAATATAATACAGAAATAAATCTTTATTGAGAGCATTAAAAATACTTACAATCATCAGAGTATATTACACATTTGGACAATTATAATAACCTGTCTTCATATACAACACACAGCGGAATAGTAGCTATATAATATCATACGTCTGAACACCTCCAGCTTGTCTCTGGACTTCGTAGCATCGGATACCTGGACCTGTACACCCTGGTCTAACCCGAGTATTTACAAAACACCGGGTCAGTCTGGGGAACCAGAGTGATAAAAACTCGCACGGTACTAAGGGAAATCATCCAAATTGATTTTAAAGTTCAAAAATCTTTTCGAAAGAAAAGGATAATCGTAAGACCAAATCCACACATAAATATAGACGATTTTTACCTTACGATAACCCAAAACATTTTTGGCATCAATATCATTTCTGATATTATAATAGTATCTAAATACAAATAAATATCAATCTAGCGGAACGCTTGCATCTCACGCTCCACATATATAGTATACAATTAAAACCGCGGGTGCTTATTGGGGATTGGATTCCGACTTTGACAAGGTATGGGACCACCTGCCGATAGTGTATATCTAGAGGCGAATACACTGGGTTCAACAAGAACGTCTTATAACCCGGCCCACACATGACCGACCACTCATTTCGCTTGAGTGTATCGAATGTATATCAGCAATGGTTGGGAGCTACCCACCATTTCCCGAAAAGGGACAACATCGAAATAGATTAAAGAAGCAAAAGGAATTTCTCTAGATAGGTGATTATACACCCTAATGGGAGCGACCCACGTAGCCATGCTGCCTGCCTCATTTTTGTTATTTCCCGGTTGATGAGGCTTGATGTTTAGATTAACTTTTGGAGATCTGGTCATCATTCACTTTGAATGCCACATCGTTAGATCTACCAGATATCACTAATTGACGTCCACAAAATACTCTAGTTGGAATCTAAGAGAACGGCCATTCTCCGCCACCAACTATAACACGTTTGAAGAAATCAACGTACATGATCCCTTTGTAAATACTCTGTCAGACATCCGTCCATACAAGTCATCCAGGAACATGATGAACCGAAGGTACTTCCCTACTACATCCAATATAGGAATCACCCCATGGATTAGTAGCGAGAACTCCTTGCAACCCATAGATTCCAACCACGATAGAATCACAGCTTATCTCTGATTGCCAGGCAGAGAATATTAGTGGTTCTTTTATTTATGAAAATCCATGGTCTTCAATGCTCCATCTCGATTATCTTCTGATATCTTCACGTACTTGTTAGTCAGAATGGTTTTTGAATATAAATTCGATCCCGGTCTATCCATACAAACAATCATATTGGACAGATTTGATAGTCGGTGATTTAACCATCAAAATAAACAGTGATTTAATCATGAACATCCAATGAGTTCACTGTTTCAGTATTCAGCATCTCTTGGCCTTTTAATTAAAAGAAATGTGAATTTAAACTCTCAAATATTCGATATTATAAATATAGCTTCCGCTTCCTATTTAACACAAGATTTTACTTTAAGCAAACTCATTTTTTATACTTAGGAAAATCCTATATCATATTCAGTTTTTATTTTCACCTTCAAACATTAGTCACAATATTATCTAATATTGGGAAATTAATTCAACTTATTACTTATAAAACAATATTACGAAATATCCTTTATTTCACTAATTAAAACAATAATCCACGCTTATTCTTATAGAATAGATCTCAACTTTACATTTTGTAACACCCTGTATTTTCTGTGAATATAAAATTAACAAATCTAAGAACACTTAATTTTTAAAAGAAGAATTGGGTGAAAAGGGTTACGCCATTGCTTTCGTCTCGGAATTCTGCTTGAGATAGAGTCCTAGTTTGTGTGAATCAATGAAGAAGTTATGGAGGTTAGAAGTTTTCAAGTTTAAGAAGAAAATAAATTAAAAATAATAATTAAATAATCATTTCAGTTCGAAATTCAAAAACTCAGAAATCGGCTGAGCGGGAAATTCCCGCTCAAGGGTGTCGACCCCCCCCCCCCCCCAGGGGTGTCGACATGGGTGTCGACCTCCTTCCCCCCAGGGGTGTCGACATAGGTGTCGACCCCCTATAGGGGTCGACCCCTGCCAACTGTGCTGGACAGTGACGATTTTCTGAGTCATAGGGCTACGTGTTGACTTCTAATTTGATTGATGACACATTTTTTTAGACTAGACGGCTCTAATGACTCCTACGCTGATCTAAAGGCCCATATCAATCCTAAACTTTTATATAATCACCCTAAACCTCAACCCTAGACCTCATTCTATGAAGCCGTTATGCTGTACATGTCTAAGCTTGCCTAGCCTCCATCTTCATTAAACTAGAAATCAAGTTAGAAAGCTCCAAACCAAATCCAAACTAGAGAATCAAACGTTTACATCAAGGGTTAAGCTTAACAAATTCAGAAATAAGATCCCAGAATACAAGATCCGTCCTTTTTCTGTAAGTTCAGTTATTATTCTGATTTAAACACCTAATGGAAATCATGACTGTACTAATCGGATCTAGAACTATGCCTAATTCTGATTCGTTCTTATCCTTTTGCTAAATCTGAATTGCCTATGCCTAAGAGACTATTGTGATTGACATAATGAAACCTATCTTGCCTATGGGGCTGTTGTGATTGACATAATGAAATCTATCTTGACTATGGGACTGTTGTGATTGACATAATCAAACCTATCTTGCCTATGAGACTGTTGTGATTGACGTAATGGAAACTATCATGCCTATGAGACTGTTGTGATTGATATGATGGAACCTATCATGTTGTACATCCTATGCCTATGAGACTATTGTGATTGATAATGGAACTTATCATGTTGTACATCAAAATTAGTGATTCTCTTAAGTCCAATTCTATCTAATCTTTATACCTATGGTGTAAATTGCTTAGCTTGCCCGCACTTATTGTTAATGTACAACATGCCTGTTGGAAATATGATTATTGAATTGGGTACACCTTTACATGCCTATTTTTCCTTATGTCAATTTTTATGCTCCTTATCTATTTTTCCCTTTTTATTTTCTTTTATGAATACTAGGTTCATTCGGAACTTAGATTGAATCTCGTTGTAAGTGCGATTACAAAGCAGGAAAATTTGGATATAATTTAATTCAGTAAATTTTGGGCATAACAAGTGAATGTGGCATAAAACTTGTACAGACTACACTTGGAGAATATTTACATAAAAAGACCAAAACTTGGACACATATGACAAATATGTAAATTGGCTAAAGATGAACATGCCTAACCCGAGGTTAGATTGAGTTGCGGTGTAAGATTGCCCGGAACCGCCTGGATGTGTTAGATTGAGATGCGGTGTAAGACTGCCCGGAACCGCACGACACATCCAGCAACCGCAACAATACAGATCTAATGTGAGAGGTTAGCGCATTAAGCCCAAAAACCCGAGGTTAGATTGAGTTGCAGTATAAGGCTGCCTAGAACTGTCCGGCACATCCAGTGGCCACAACAATATAGATCAAATGTGAGAGATTGGTGCTTTAATGAATGAATTAAAGCTAAGGGGCGAACAGGCTAAGAATGGCAGGGTTAAGTTAATTAAGGCAACACTTAACCAATACAACATGTTAATTAAATAGATGGGTGGGGTTAGGTTAATTTGAGAACACTTGACCATTATAACATGTTGATTAGGAAACCCTAGTAACGGGGACCCATTTCTGCAGTATCCCACATAGATGTATCACGGTACCCTGAACTAGGCAGGGTAGGGCACGATTATTAGGCTAATTATATGCGGTCAAAATAGCGGCGGGTGGTGCAACAGTGTAGGTTCTAGCAGAGTATAGGCGTGCACGTACTCCGGAGTGGAAAAAGCAGGCACTGGACATTAGTAGTATACACTGTGCATCTTGAATTTTGTGTCGGGTTGCCACCATAGGAATTGATACACCCCATGGTGGGACCAGAGGTATCTACAATCAAGCGGGGCTGAATGACACAAGAAATAAATGCATGCGAGTAGAAGCCGATCGGAAAAGGGATCACTTTGTTATGAGCACATGATGGTAGTTGAAACATTCATTAGTAGGTGCAGAGAAATGGAAAAGAGTGCGATAGTATATTCAGTTTATCTTGCCTTATGTTATGTTATCTTATTGATATGATATTGTCCTATATTCAGTTTATTAATGTCATGATCTGTTCACATGCTGAATAGTCATTGGACTTACCAGGCTTATGTCTGCCCATTTTCTTTCGCCTTCTTTTCTTCTTTTCCCCCCAGGTCTGCAGAGAGGGAATACTTCAACTTAGTGCAGAGCTTTTCCAGCTTGAAGAGAGTAGATGTATTGCTTGGATTCTCTTTTCTTGGGTTATGGCTGTGGTTACAATTTTACTGTGGATTTATGATGTTGTTTTATGCTTCTTTATGTACTTGGAGTTTAAAATCAAGACAGATGTTTTATTGTAATAATTTAGAAGATGGGTTTTGATACAATGCTTGTAATGTTTTGACTGAACCACGTTATTTATGAAATGATTTCAGTTTTCTGCTGTCTATATTTCTATCTTGTAGATTATTTGTGCCTTTTACCTTAAATGCTTCACCAAAGTTAATGTATTCCCTTTTTGAGTGACCTTAACGGAGGTGGGGTGTTTCACTTGGTATCAGAGCAATGGTTTACCGGATCAGATAAAAGTTTTTGAAAACTATTTTTCAAAAGGAAGTTTAAAGAAGCATTTTCAAGAAAAGTGTTGCTTTATTTTAAAGGCATAATCCCCAAAGCTATATGCACTACCTTTCTATCCTTTGTTTTGAACCTTTTCTTTTCGTTTCAGTATGTATGGGGATCTTAATCTTCCCGAGGATGTACTGATACCTGGCTGGTTCAGAAGGTATCTGGAGGCTAGGGCTAACGACGCAAGCCTAGCAGACGTTCCTCCTCCCCCAAGTGCAGACGTTCCTCCTCCTCCTCCTCCACGTTTGAATGCTTTCTCGAAGATATGTAGAGACTTTTGAGCTATGGGTGGAAAGAACTTTAATGGGACTGAGTCATTTGTGGAAGCAAGAAACTGACTCATGGAAACAGAAGATTTGTTTGTTATCTTCGAAGTGGACGATACGTAGAAGATACAATTGGCTGTATGGTTACTTAAGGACGAAGCCTCTTACTGGTGGGAAGTTACTAATGCTGAGAGACCAGTTGAAACTTGGGAGGATTTCAGAATGAGATTTGAAATGAAGTTCCTCTCGCAAGCTGAACGAAGTCTACAGATGGAGAAGTTCTTAGCACTCAAACAGGGAAGCCTATCGGTTAAGGAATACGTCAACCAATTCAACCAGCTGACTAGATTCAGACTGGAGCTAGTAAACACTCCACATAAAAAGGATCTCTGATTCGTTAAAGGGTTAAATGAGCCACTGCATAGCCTAGCTATGTCCCATATACCTATGGGTGCGACTTTTGAGAAACTGGTGGACATGGCACTGTTACAGGAGGAAGACAAGGGTGGCAAGTGAAAACACCCCACCTCCGTTAAGGTCACTCACAAAGGGAATGCATTAACTTTGGTGGAGTACTATAGGTAAAAGGTACAGGTAATTTACAAAACAGACATATAAACAGCGGAAAACTAAATTTTAATTTATAAGCACGTGGTCCAGTCAAAACATTACAACAACTGTCCTAAAAACCAACTTCCAAATCATTACAATAAAGCCTCTGTCTTGACTAAAACATAAAGAAGCATAAACAATAATATAGCAGCATAAATCCCCAATTAAGAGTGTAACCACAGCCATAGCCCAAGAGAAGAGAATCCAAGCAATACGTCTACTCTATTCAAGCTGGAAAAGGTCTGGACTAAGTTGAAGTATTCCCTCCCTACAAACCTTGGGGGGAATGGAAGGCAAGAAGAAGAAAGAAAATGGGTCAGACATAAGCCCTGTAAGTCCAGTGATTATTTAGCATGTAAACAGGTAAAAGGATCATGACATGAATAAACTGAACCTAGGACAATACCCTAGAAATAAGATAACAATAAATAAGGCAAGATAAACTGAATATACTATCGCACTCATTTCTATTTCGCTACACCTACTAACAAGTGTTTTTAACTAGCACCATGTGTTCATGATAAAATGATCCCCTTTGTCGATTGTCTTCTAATCGCATGCATTTATGACTTGTGTCATTCGGCCCCGCTTGATTGTAGATACCTGTGCTGGTCCCACCATGGGGTGTAGCAATTCCTATGGTGGCAAACCGACACAAATTCAAGATGCACAATGTATACTACTGATGCCCAGTGCCTGATTTGTCCATGCCGGAGTACGTGCACGTCCATACTCCGTCGGAACCTACACTGCTGCACCACCCGCCGTTATTTTGACCGCTTATAATCAGCCCAGTAATCGTGCCCCACCTTGCCTAGTTCAGGGTACCATGATACATCTATATGGGTTACTGCTGAAATGGGTCCCCGTTACTAGGGTTTCCTAATCAACATGTTAAAATGGTTAAGTGTTCTCAAATTATCCTAACCCCCACCCATCAGTTTAGTTAACATGTTGTATTGGTTAATTATTGCCTTAATTTACTTAACCCTACAATTCTTAGCCTTCCTGTTTCTTAGCTTTAATTCATTCATTAAAGCACGAAGTCTCACATTAGATCTATATTGCTGCGGTCACTGGATGTGTCGGGCGGTTCCGGGCAGTCTTACACCGCAACTCAATCTAAGCTTGGGTTTTTAGGCTTAATGCGCTAACCTCTCACATTCAATCTGTATTGTTACGGTTGCTGCATATGCCGGGCATCGTAACTAATCTAACCTCGGGTTAGGCATATTCATCTTTCAATTAATTTACATATTTACCATTTATGTTTATATGTAAATTATCCACCAATGTTGTCAACTCAAGTCATGTCCCATTTAACCTTTAAATTATGTCCATAATTCTTAGGTATACAAATTATACCATTTCATGCCATTAATCATTTACATGATTATGAGACAACCTATGCCAATAGCATGTAATTTAATATTTTTCCCAACGTATCGCCCGTTATTCGTTCGCATAAATTACATAGAGCGTTAGGCTCGCAAATTAGCCTAACTCATAAACAAAAAGGGAAAACAAAGGGACATGTAACATTCCAATGGCATAAAACAGTATAGATCAACTAAGCATGTGTGATATAAATTCGGCATAGTACTACACAAATTTAATTAAGCATGTAAATGTGAACTTACATTTGAGTTAGACGAAATTAACATAGATCTAAACTTTTAGGCATGTAGATCTAAACATATAAGCATATATGAACATGACTTAGCTTATGGTCATGCATATAACATATCATAAAAGAATCACCAAATTTATATACAACATGATAGGTTCATCACAAAATTTATATACAACATGATAGGTTCGTCACCAAATTAATACACAACATGATAGGTTCATCACCAAATTAATATACAACATGATAGATTTATCATCAAATTAATATACAACATGATAAGTTGTATCAATCACAATAGTCACATAGGCATAGGTAATTTCAGAATTGCTATGGGGATTGACATGAATCAGAATATGATTATCTTAAAACTAGGCACAGTTCTAGTTTCGCTTCATTACAAGTCATGACTTTTATTTGTTCAAATATAAAGAATAACTGAACTTACAAACAAAAGAACAGATTTTGTTTTCTGGGATCTGATTCCTGAAACTGAAAAGCTATCCTTTGATGTAGACTACTGATTCTCTAGTTTAGACTTGATTAGGGGATTTCTAACTTGACTTCTAGTTTAAAAAAAATGGAGGCTACGCTAGTTTGGCTATGAGCAGCATGACGGCTTCAGAGAGCAAGATTATGAGGTTTTAGGGTTGAGGGTTGGGGTTGTTTATATAGAAGTTTAGATTAATGAGAGCCGTTAGATCAACCTAGGAGTAATTAGAGCCATCCAGACTAAATAGAACCAACTGGATGTTGCCATATAAGCCCTAATGACTCAGAAAAATGTCACTGGACAAAATAGCCCAGATCTGGCCGAGGGGGTCGACCCCTATAGGGGGGTCGACACCCCTCTTGGGGGTCGACTTCTATGTCGACCCCCTATGGGGGGAGTCGACCCTTATGGGCGGGAATTTTCCCGCCAAGCCGATTCTCAGAATTTTGAATTTTGAACTGCTTTTTGATTTAATTATTATTTATATTTAATTTCCGTTTAAACTTGAAATCCTCTAAACTCCATAGCTTCTTCATACTGAGTCTGATTCACACAAACTCGAAGCAGAATTCCGTGACGAAACCTGTTTCCCCTAATTTCCACCTTTAGAATTAAGTATTCTTTAATTCGTTACTTTAATGTTCACAGAAAATATGGGGTGTTACATTCTCCCCTCCTTAAAGGATTTCGTCCCTGAAATCTTCAATTCAAGAAGAATGTATATCCTACCATCCAACATCCATCTACTCAACCATTCAATCACAGGCATCCATTGTCCTTAAAAGTTGTCTAATGCTTTTCATGAACATATTCATAGTGTGTGTATATGTCCTTATCTAATGCAAAATTAGGCGGTCTACTGATTTAGTTGACCTCCTTAATGCAAATCATGATAGTGCCATAAATCCATTATGTATGCAATTATTCCTAATCGTACTTTATAACTTCTATATGAGTGCACAATCATTCATACAACTGCAACATCCATATGAAAACACATCAAGTTTCAATCCATATACAAATACATATATGCAATATGAAAGTGACTGAGTCGATCTAGTACCTAATGTGTGTGTATATGCATCCACGAGCAACCACTAGCAACCACTTGCAACCATCAATCATAACATGTTTCAAATACCTGTTTACCTTCATTGGTTTCTACCAAAAGATCAAGGATAGGATCGAGGAGATATACTTAAGAGATAGATACAAGTATGCATAAACTTATGGAAAAATAGATCAATGATGTACCCTCAAAAAGAAAAGGGTAAGCTGCGCGTATCTTGTCCTCAGACTCCCAAGTCGCATCTTCCTCAACGTCACTCCATTGAACTTTAATAAGCTTGACTTCATGGTTGCATAGCTTTTTGACTTCTGTCCCTAAGATACGAGTTAGAACTCTCCTCACCGTCGCTTCTCGTTCCACTTCTACTTCTTCTAGTATGCTTGGCTCCACAACTTCTGCAGACTCATGTAAGCACTTTTGTAGATGAGAGACATGGAAAACATTATGAACTCCAGCCAATCTTTCGGGCAGCTCTTCTCTATAAGCCATCTTCCCAATCCTCTTAATGATAGGAAATGGCCGTACAAATCTAGGTGCTAATTTTCCTGTAGACCCAAAGCGAACAACGTTCCTCAAAGGAGATACTTTAAGGAAAACCCTATCTCCAACCTCAAACTCAAGGTCGGTCCTTTATTTATCAGCGTAGGACTTTTGTCTATCTTGTGCAGTCTTCATTCGTCTTTGTATCAAGTCCACCTTCTCTGAAGTTTCTCTAATCATGTCCGGCCCAAGTACGAGCTTGTCTGTAGACTCCTACCAACAAGTTGGTGATCGGCATGGTCTTCCATATAAAGCCTCGAAGGGTGCCATTCCTACGGTGGCTTGGTAGCTATTGTTGTAAGTGAATTCCACCAAAGGAAGATGATCCTCCCATGCCCCTCCAAAATCAAGAATGCACAATCTCAAAAGATCTTCTAATACTCTGTTCACCCTTTCCGTCTGACCATCGGTTTGAGGGTGATAGGTCGTGCTTAAGCATAGTTGTGTGCCTAAGGCCTCTTGCAAACTCTTCCAAAACTCGCTCGTAAAGATAGGATCTTGATCACTTACTATGCTAGAGGGTATTCCATGCATTCGAACCACCTCTTTAAGATAAATGGATGCTAACGATGAGGTAGTTCTCTTACTCTTAACAGGTATAAAGTGAGCTCTTTTAGTGAGCCTATCCACTATTACCCAAATAATGGTATTACCTCCTTCTTGACCTGGGCAACCCATCAATAAAGTCCATTGAAATGCTATCCCATTTCCACTGTGGGAATTCTAGAGGATGAATTAGACCACCAGGCTTCTTCTGCTCTGCTTTGACTTGCTGGCATATCAAGCATTTAGAGACAAACTCAGCTACATCCTTCTTCATTCCGTTCCAAAAGAAAACCCTTTTTATGTCTTTATACATCTTGTCCCTACCTGGATGTATGGTAAATTTAGAATGGTGTGCTTCTTCGAGAGCAGTTTTCACCAAATCTCTTGCTTGTGGGACGCATAGTCTTCCATCCCGTCTTAACCAACCCTTTTCATCGATGGAGTATCTACTGAGGTGACTAGTAGTCTTACCTCTCATTAGCTTATTCATCACATCAACTAGCTGAGGGTCTTCACATTGCGCACTTCCTATTGAGTCCAAAAGCGTAGGTCGCACCTCTAGTGTTACTAACAAGCCAGGTACAAACTCAAAGGAAGGTCTAAAGTCAAAGTTTGCTATGTACTCCAAGCTTGGCCTTTCTACAAAGAGAGGACTTAGGATCAGCTTTTTCCTACTCACGGCATATGCTACCACATTGCCCTTGCCAAGGGTATAAGCAATCTCAAATTCGTATGAGGCAAGAAACTCCATCCACCTTTGTTGTCTTAAGTTAAGATCTTTCTGTGAGAAAAGGTACTTTAACGACTTATGGTCAGTAAACAATTCAAACCTTTCTCCTAGTAGGTAATGACGCCATGACTTAAGAGCGAAAACAATGGCAGCTATCTCCAAATCATGAGTTGAGTAGTTCTTCTCATGTACCTTCAACTGCGTTCCCCCATAACAAACTACTTTGTCCTCTTGCATCAAGACAGCGTCCAATCTTGTCCTGCATGCATCTGTATATACAGTAAACATCTTACTCCCATTAGGCAATGTCAAAACCGGGGCTGTTGTTAGAGCTCTTTTCAATTGTTGGAAAGCAACATCGCAATCCAAATCCCAAGCTAAAGTTAGGTTCTTCTTCGTCAATCTTGTAAGTGGTGCTGAGATCTTCGCAAAGTCTTTAATGAACTTTCTGTAAAAGCCTGCTAACCCGAGAAAACTTCGTACTTCGGTTGCATTCCGTGGAATCTTCCAATCTTGCACCGTAACTACTTTGGCGGGATCCACAGCTATCCCCTCTTTGGACACCACATGTCCAAGAAACCTTACTTCTTCTCTCCAAAAATGGCATTTGGAGAATTTTGCTTTTAGCTGGTGTGCACGAAGAGTATCCTTGACTTCCCTTAAATGCAAAGCATGCTCTTCCTCACTTTTCGAGAAGATCAAAATGTCGTCCACGAAGACCACTACTGTAACACCCCGCATTTTTAGGTATAATTAAAAATGAAATAAAATATATGAAAATATTCTTAGGATACGTAAATAATGGTGATGCATAAGGAGAATTAATTAGTACATGGAAGAGAAGAAAAATTAGTTCGATAATGGCGTATGTTACAGAAAAGATAGTAAAATAATGATAACTAATTCAAGAATCAGTAATTAGGTAAAATGGAAATGACCATTGCGTTCCTCTCGAAAAAATACGCGAAATAGAGTCCGAGTTTTCGAAAATCGGAGTCCGAATGACCAAGATATGGCCAAAACAAAATTCAGAAGGTTTCGGTCAGCTTAGAACTGGGCAGGTCGACCCGGGGGTCGACCTGGGGCCCAGGTCGACCAGAGGGTTGACCTGGGGCCCAGGTCGACCAGGGGGTCGACCTGGGAGTCAACCTCCCCCATGGGGGTCGACTATAGTGTCGACCCCCCCCCCCCCTGCAGGTCGACCTGGTCGGCCTGTTTTGGTCCAGAACGCATTTTTAAAGCCCTGGGACGATTTTTGATGGTCCGGATTGGTTTTAGGGTTAATCTGAGGGCTGAAATGAGTTCCTACACCTATAAATACACCCTAAGACCTAGCCTCCTCTACACACAATTCTATTCTTCTTCTTCGCTGCCTCTGTTCTAAATAAAAATAAAAATGGCATCGCTACTCTGCTGGAATCAAAACTAGAAGCTAATCAACATCAACCTAAGCAATTCAATTCAAATTAGAGATTAAAGCTTCTGCAACAATTCTTCAACAACTAAAGTTCTTTCTTTAATCCAATCAAGGCAAGTACAGTTATTTTCCGCTATAAACGTTAATTTTGATTGTGACATGAATTCTAAATCTGAATCTGAGGTTATATCTGTTCTGTTCTGATTTGATTTATCTTATTTTGTACCTCTTTCCTCTTTCTGTTCTATAGCCAGGCTACCACGAGCCTGAGCCAATCTCATAAGAGATTAACATACGCTAAAATGTTTGGGACAGTAAAATGAATGATGCATGAATTTTGCATGGCCAATAGTTGACTGATTTGAGGAAAGAACATGGACTGTAGCTAGAACATAAATCTGAGATGATTTGACATGTTATGTTTATAACATAAAAAGGTATTGAACATATGATTTGTGGACACGACATAAAAAGGTATATAATTGGACATAAATGTAGACTGTATTGAACATATAATTTGAGATAAATGGAATATGGCTTAGGTATAAAGATTTACATGGAAGTAGGATGTCTATTATGTAAATAAACACCTAAGTAGGGGATCTTTGGGATATATGACATGAATAGTAATCTATGGCTATATTTGGTATAATCTATATATGGATCTTCTGTACTATGCAAGTTTAACAAAAATGGGAACATATGATATATGGTAAATTATGACCATAATCTGTGCTATGTAAATGTAATGCAAACATGGGGTATATGATAATATTGTGAATCAAGACTATTATTTATGCATGTGAACTTAGGCAAGATTTATAATTAGGCAAGATATGTTTGTGAAACTTTAAGAAATGATTAAATTTGTTATATTTGCCTAATTTGCTAGTTGTGTTACGTTGCCTAATCTGCTAGTTCTGTTATATTGCTTAATCTGCTAGTTCTGCTCTACTGTCTACTCTACTAGATCTCTTCATCTGCCAAATCTATCATCTGCTAAGTCTGTTGAAAATGTTAAATCTGCTAGTTTGCTTAATCTGATAAATCCGTTAAGTTGCCTAATCTGAAGAATCTGTTATCTGCTATATCTGTTGAGTTGGTATAATTAGTCCGCTATTGACATAATCTGAATTAGCTATGAATAATTGACATGTATATTAGGCGTGGATATAAATGGTAAATCATTAATTAATTGGCCGTGAAGATAAACATGGCTAACTCGAGGTTAGAATGAGTTTGCGGCGTAATTCTGCCCGGAACCGCCCGGCATATTCCTGTGGTCGCAAACAATAGGTTCTAATGTGAGAAGTTAGTCATAACGTGCTTGAAACCCGAGGTTAGACTCAGTTTGCGACAGAAACCTGCCCGGAACCAACCGGCCTAACCAGTAGCCGCAAACTGTCAGTCTAATGTGAGAGGTTTGGGCACTAATATTTAATTAATGAAAATCTAAGATAATTATGATGTCTAAAACGTGTTGGGTAAGGTTAAACCAATTATACCGATGAATCTGATAAACCCGTTTCGCGAATCCGTAGGCCCAACACAAAGTTAGATATTCTGTAACCAGTTAATCTGTAAGTCTGTTAATCTGTAACCAGTTAATATGTAAGCCTGTTAATCCGAACATATGGTCCGTTAGTTTGAAACCCTGTTAACTTCATTGTCTGATCTGTGAACTAGTTAATCTAAATTTTGTATGTCTGGAACTTGTAGACAAGTTAAGCTGAAATTTGTTAGTCTGGGGACACAAGGTTAGGAGGGGAATTACTTGTGTCATCTGTTGTTTGGGACCAGTATTAGTCAGTAACCCTTTCTGGTATCAAAACTTTGACCCAACAGTAAGTAGGGTCCGGGCACGCTTACTCAACTAATTATAAGCGGTTCATTCTGATAATGGCGAGGGGTGTTGATGGTGCGTTCCAACCGGGTCATGTGCGTGCATGGATCCCTGTCTGCCTCTGAGGATGTAAGACGCCGTGACATCTGTAAATAGGTCTGTGCCAATTGGTTGTCACTTTAGGGAGTGATACACCCTACTGTGGGGCCGACACAGGATATTTATGTATTAGGGAGCCGATCGCTTGGGGTAGGGTTTTAGGGTACACTTTGTTCTGTCTGTTTCTGTTGGTACCGTCTGTTTCTGTTGGGTGGTAACACCTGTCTGTTTCTGCGTGGTACCGTCTGTTCGGGTGGTAAAGGCCCATTACTAGTGTACCTCTAATTCTACATTCTGTTTCCATAGGGATTAATCTGTTTCTGCTTCTGTCTGTTTCTGATCGGGTAGTAAAGGCCCATTATTAGCAATCTGTTTCTGTTAAATTATTCTGTACCCGTTTCTGTTTTAGTTTAGACATTAGGGTGACACCTAATTCTGTTATACTAGTATTGGTGCAGAGAAGTGTAAGCAATAGCTTATATCATTCTGTTCTTCTGTTATATCTGCTACGCCTGTTACAGTTATCTCTCATCCAGTTTTATGTTCATGTCATAATATTATTATCTGTTCATATGCTGAAAGTCACTGGACTTGCCAGACTTTATGTCTGACCCTTGTTGTTTCGCCTCTTTTCTTCCGTTCCCCCCCCCCCCCCCAGGTTTTCTAAGGAGGGAATACTCTAGCTAGATCCGGATTTCTTCTGCTTGAAGTGCTTAAAGTATGGCTTGTCTTCTTCTGTGGGGATTATGATTTTAAACTATGCATTCTAAAGGCTTTGTACAAGACTGATATTTTGTACTTGAATTCTGAGATTTGAAAGGATGTAACCATACTGATTTCTGTTTCCACTGTAATAAAGTTAAAAATTTTCAAGTACTGTTTTTATCTGTCTTGTAAGTTTCTGTTCTATTTACTAAAATACTCCACCAAAGTTAAGGCATTCCCTTTGTGAGTGTCCTTAACGAAGGTGGGGTGTTACACTTGGTACCAGAGCTGAAGGTTACCAGATTTGATAAAAAGTTTTGAAAACTATTTTCAAAAAGGTTTTAAAAAAGGAAGTATTTTCAGAAGTAAAGCTTATTTTTGAAAAACATAATCCCCAAAAGCCATATATCTATCTTTTGATCCTCTGTTTGAATCTTTGTTTCCTTCTTTCTCCGGGCTCCCGGCTTTCTGGGAGGTAACCTCATCGCGGCATGGTTCCGTAGGCTTGATAAGACTACGACACCTGTCAAAGGGAAAATAAGCACCCGACTTCCATCTATAGCCGCAGTGGTTTCACCTACGGCTAATTTTCTTTCGAGCTTTGTAGGATTTTTCCGTGCGATGGAGGCAGCTTTCGAGGGACTGGTCAACGTGTTAAACAAGCATAGTAAAGATGAGAATGAGGGAGTTTGGCCAAGGAGCACAACCCAAAGATAAGAAACCCATGGATATAAACTTGGTTCAATAAGGAGGCAAAAAGGAAACACAAAAGAAGGAAGAAAAGTCTAAAGATAAGGGAGGAGAAAAGTGCTTTACTTATGGAAGCTTGACTCAAGAGGAAGGACAGAGGACATGACCTACTTCGGGAAGGCAGGCGAATGCTCTCATAGTTGGTGGATAGGATAGAAGTAGGAAAATTTCCGTAGAGAGTTTAGTTTCCTTATCTGATTATTGAGTTAGAACTCTTTCCGATTATGGCATTCTGATTCTGTAGTCGAGTCTCTGCACTTTAATACTAGTCTTATTTCTGATCTGGTTATAGTCTCAAACCCCATAGGGGTTACGACTCATCTGCTGGTGATAGGTTGGGGTTTGAGAGATATCTGTGTTAGGCATCAAGTAGGACGCATACATTCTGGGTTTTATCATGCTTAGTTTCCTAAGAATCATTCAGTAATCTGATCTGTACCAGTAATCTGTAAATATCTGAATACTTCTGATAAGGTTAAGATTTTCAGTTTTGACATTGTCCAAAGACGGTAATCCTCTGAGTGTCAATTTGATGTTGGTTTCGGTCTTCGGGGCCGATACCTAGGACCCATGTCTAATGGGAACCAAGTTTTTGTTCTATCTGTACTCGCTTCCATCATTCAACTGTATCCTATCGATCGAATCTTCGAACTTTAGGTAGAAACTCATGGGTGTAAACATGTGTTTGAGACATGTTATGTTTGGTGGTTGCAAGTGGATGCAAGTGGTTGCTAGTGGTTGCCCGTGGATGCATAAACACACAATAGGCACTAGATCGGCTCGAAAACACTCTCATACTACATATGGATGTGTGAGCATTTTTCAATTTTTGTGGATGAAAATTGATTGACTCAGCACATGGATGTTGCATATGACTGAATGGTTGTGCACTCATATAGAAATGATATGTATCGAGTAGGAAAATTGCATACATGTTGGACTCATGGCACTGGCATAATTCCCATTAAGGAGGTCAACTGAATCAGTGGACCGCCTGATCTTTGCATTAGACAAGGAACATATACACACACTTCTTGCATATGTTCATACAGCATTAGAAATCTCTTAAGGACAATGAATGCCTGTGATTGGTGATTGAGTAGATGGATGATTGGATGGTAGGACACATTCTTCTTAACTTGAAGATTTCGGGGACGAAATCCTTTAAGGAGGGGAGAATGTAACACCCTGCATTTTTAGGTATAATTAAAAATGAAATAAAATATATGAAAATATTCTTAGGATACGTAAATAATGGTGATGCATAAGGAGAATTAATTAATACATGGAAGAGAAGAAAAATTAGTTCGATAATGGCGTATATTACAGAAAAGATAGTAAAATAAGGATAACTAATTCAAGAATCAGTAATTAGGTAAAATGGACATCACCATTGCGTTCCTCTCGAAAAAATACGCGAAACAGAGTCCGAGTTTTCGAAAATCGGAGTCCGTATGACCAAGATATGGCCAAAACAAAATTCAGAAGGTTTCGGTCAGCTCAGAACTGGACAGGTCGACCCGGGGGTCGACCTGGGGCCCAGGTCGACCAGGGGGTCGACCTGGGAGTCGACTATAGTGTCGACCCCCCCTGCAGGTCGACCTGGTCGGCCTGTTTTGGTCCAGAACGTATTTTTGAAGCCCTGGGACGATTTTTGATGGTCCGGATTGGTTTTAGGGTTAATTTGATGGTTGAAATGAGTTCCTACACCTATAAATACACCCTAAGACATAGCCTCCTCTACACACAATTCTATTCTTCTCTGCCTCTGTTCTAAATAAAAATAAAAATGGCGTCGCTACTCTGCAGGAATCAAAACTAGAAGCTAATCAACATCAACCTAAGAAATTCAATTCAAATTAGAGATTAAAGCTTCTGCAACAATTCTGCAACAACTAAAGTTCTTTCTTTAATCCAATCAAGGCAAGTACAGTTATTTTCCGCTATAAACGTTAATTTTGATTGTGACATGAATTCTAAATCTAAATCTGAGGTTATATCTATTCTGTTCTGATTTGATTTATCTTATTCTGTACCTCTTTCCTCTTTCTGTTCTATAGCCAGGCTACCACGAGCCTGAGCCAATCTCATAAGAGATTAACATACGCTAAAATGTTTGGGACAGTAAAATGAATGATGCATGAATTTTGCATGGCCAATAGGTGACTGATTTGAGGAAAGAACACGGACTGTAGCTAGAACATAAATCTGAGATGATTTGACATGTTATGTTTATAACATAAAAAGGTATTGAACATATGATTTGTGGACACGACATAAAAAGGTATATAATTGTACATAAATGTAGACTGTATTGAACATATAATTTGAGAAAAAGGGAATATGGCTTAGGTATAAAGACTTACATGGAAGTAGGATGTCTATTATGTAAATAAACACCTAAGTAGGGGATCTTTGGGATGTATGACATGAATAGTAATCTATGGCTATATTTGGTATAATCTATATATGGATCTTCTGTAATATGCAAGTTTAATAAAAATGGGAACATATGATATATGGTAAATTATGACCATAATTTGTGCTATGTAAATGTAATGCAAACATGGGGTATATGATAATATTGTGAATCAAGACTATTATTTATGCATGTGAACTTAGGCAAGATTTATAATTAGGCAAGATATGTTTGTGAAACTTTAAGAAATGATTAAATCTGTTATATTTGCCTAATTTGCTAGTTTTGTTACGTTGCCTAATCTGCTAGTTCTGTTATATTGCTTAATCTTCTAGTTCTGCTCTACTGCCTACTCTACTAGATCTGTTCATCTGCCAAATCTATCATCTGCTAAGTCTGTTGAAAATGCTAAATCTGCTAGTTTGCTTAATCTGATAAATCCGTTAAGTCGCCTAATCTGAAGAATCTGTTATCTGCTATATCTGTTGAGTTGGTATAATTAGTCCGTTATTGACATAATCTGAATTAGCTATGAATAATTGACATGTATATTAGGCGTGGGTATAAATGGTAAATCATTAATTAATTGGCCGCAAAGATAAACATGGCTAACTCGAGGTTAGAATGAGTTTGCAGCGTAATTCTGCCTGGAACCGCCCGGCATATTCCAGTGGTCGCAAACAATAGGTTCTAATGTGAGAAGTTAGTCATAACTTGCTTGAAACCCGAGGTTAGACTCAGTTTGCGACAGAAACTTGCCCGGAACCAACCGGCCTAACCAGTAGCCGCAAACTGTCAGTCTAATGTGAGAGGTTTGGGCATTAATATTTAATTAATGAAAATCTAAGATAATTATGATGTCTAAAACGTGTTGGGTAAGGTTAAACCAATTGGACCGATGAATCTGATAAACCCGTTTCGCGAATCTGTAGGCCCAACACAAAGTTAGATAATCTGTAACCAGTTAATATGTAAGTTTGTTAATCTGTAACCAGTTAATCTGTAAGCCTGTTAATCCGAACATCTGGTCCGTTAGTTTGAAACCCTGTTAACTTAATTGTCTGATCTGTGAACTAGTTAATCTAAATTTTGTATGTCTGGAACTTGTAGACAAGTTAAGCTGAAATTTGTTAGTCTGGGGACACAAGTTTAGGAGGGGAATTACTTGTGTCACCTGTTGTTTGGGACCAGTATTAGTCAGTAACCCTTTCTGGTATCAAAACTTTGACCCAACTGTAAGTAGGGTCCGGGCACGCTTACTGAACTAATTATAAGCGGTTCATTCTGATAATGGCGAGGGGTGTTGATGGTGCGTTCCAACCGGGTTGTAACACCCCGAATTTCGGTTAATGCTAAAATTCACTAATTGCAGAATAAATAATCTCAGATGTGAGAATTGGGGGAAACGGGCTGCGTCATTGCGTTCGTCTCGGAAAAATACGCGAAATAGAGTCCGAAATTTGTAAATCGGAGTCCGTATGGCCCAGTTATGGCCCAATGAAGTTTACAAAAAATTCAAAGTTCAAAACAGATTTAAAAATTCAGGTTCAAATTTCGAAATTGGGGCCATTGGGCGTAGGGGGGAAAATTCCCGCCTAACTACCCAAGTCGACAGCCCTGTCGACTGGGCAGTCGACTTGGCTAGGACCAAGTCGACAGCCCTGTCGACTTGGGTGTCGACAGGGGGTGCTCGGCCAGTTTGGCCTGGTGCACCATTTTAAGGTTTGGCTGTGTTTTGGGGCTGTTTTCTAGAAGCTTCCGAGATCTTATGGTCCTAATCTAATTTAGGGTTAATCTAATGGCCTAAAACACTTGCCTAATCTATAAATAAGACCCTAAGCTAGCCCTAAATGATCATAATCCTATCCTCTAACTAAACTATGCCAAAATTTTCTATGATCATAGCCTCCACTCAAAACCCTAGCCTCCATCCTCTTTCTAAACTATTTCTATGAAGGCTTTCATGTTCATACAAGCATTTTTAAGTTTAATGAGTGATCATTAGCTTGCATTCATCATCAAGTTGCAAGCTTTATTATCAAGGCTAGAGTTTTTGGGTGATTTTTGGCAAGGGTTTGCTTATTGGAGTTTAGTGGTGAGTTTCTATAACCTTAATAATCAATTGTTAAATTGATTATGATCGGATATGATAAGATATGGCTATGTTTGTGGATCAATGTGTTTATGCAAGTTTAGTATAGGGTATGTTGTGTGTTTTGCGAGTTTTATGCTATATGTTATGCAAGTTTGATGCTATGTTTTATGATGCTCATTATGCAAAACACTATCTTGAACCTTGATTCATATGTAACATGTTATGCAAGCTATATGTGAGATTATATGCAAGTTCATATGTAACATGTTATGCAAGCTATATGTGAGATTATATGCAAGTTCATATGTAACATGTAATGCAAGTTATGTGCATGATTATATGCAAGTTCATATGTAACATGTTATGCAAGTTATGTGTTTGGTTATATGCAAGTTATGTGCATGATTATATGCAAGTTCATATGTAACATGTTATGCAAGTTATGTGTTTGGTTATATGCAAGTTAACATGTGACATGTTATGCAAGTTCACACCTTTGTATGACATAAGAATCATCTGCAAGTTACCCCCTTTGTGACATATGTGCTTCATGCAAGTTTGGGTTGGTTATTTATGCAAGTTAGGTTTATGGTCATATATGCAAGTTGACACCTTTTAAACCCATGATAATGCTAATGATATGCTAAGTTGAACCCATTGTGTGTAGGATGAATCTTCTCTTTTGAAGTATGTCATGTTAACGTATTTACGTGGGGACGATGGGGTAAAAATTAATGAACACATAAAATTGTGTGAAGTGGGTATGATTAAACATACCATAAAGTGGATGGACATAATTGGGAATTTACCTATTAAGTTAGGTCTACCCATATTATGGAATTGGGAATTTACCTATTGAGTCAGGTCTACCCATATTCTTAAATATTTGTAATTAATTAGGGATAATTAATACAAATTATGGGGGTGATTAATTAGGTGTAATTAATCTACTAAGACACGAGGTTGGACCCTTTTGTAGCATAAGACTGCCCGGAACCGACCGACAAATCCAGCGGCTACAAATGATTGGCCCAATGTGAGAGGTCTTAGTCGTAAACTAAATACGTGACAAGTGTAAAGACACGAGGTTAGACTCTGTTACGGTGTAAGGCTGCCCGGAACCAACCGGCATATCCAGCTGCCATAAAAGACAGTCTAATGTGAGAGGTCTTTACAAAGGTTACGATCTTAATTAACTAAGAAACACTTAACCGAATTAGCATGTAGTGGGGCATGAGGGGTTAAGTGGGTGCCTTGGGTAGCATGTAGTAACTAGTGGGGGTGCCTTGGGTGGCATGAGGAAACTAGTGGGTTGCCTTGGGTGGCAATAGAAAATACGATTAGAATACTTAACCAAAGTGGAACATGTAATTAAACATGATTAAAGGGTTAAGTAAGTGCCTTGGGTGGCATGTGGGAATCAAGTAAGTGCATTGGGTGGCATGTGGAAATCTAGTGGGTGCCTTAAGTGGCAATTGAAATATGATTAAATGACAAGCTTAAGTAGTAGCTTGTGGGGGCCTTAAGTGGCAATTGAAATAGGATTAAATGACAAGCTTAAGTAGTAGCTTGTGGGGGCCTTAAGTGGCAATTGAAATATGATTAAATGACAAGCTTAAGTAGTAGCTTGTGGGGGCCTTGAGTGGCAATTAAAATATGATTAGATGACTTAACCAAACCTTAACATGTAAGTGGACATGATTATAAAAAGGGGTTAAGTGGGATGCACTAGATAAAATGACAAGCTTAAGTAGTAGCTTGTGGGGGCCCATTTCAACCAATATCCCAAACGTATCTTTGTGGGCTCGACCCAAGTCGAGGACGGGACATGCATATTGGGCTTGACTGTAAGAGGCCAAAACGGGGTAGCGGTGGCAACGCGAGTCCAACGGGTTTCATATGCGTGTGTGGACCCGGGCTGGTAGGTAAGACGTTGTTGCATCGTGTAGGTATAAGTCGTGCACCATTGATTATCGGGTTGCCACTTTGGGGAGTGATACACCCCACTGTGGGGCCAGCACGGGTATCTACGTTAAGGAGCCGATCGCTTGGGGAGTAGTGGGTACACCTAGCGGAGATAGGGGCATACGACACCTATGTAGTCAGCTAGGGGTACAAGAAACTACTGGGGAAAATTACTAAGTACACTTAGTGGGATCAACCTTTAAGTAGGAATTACCCTTGGTGGGTAGAACTGGTGTGGTGCAGTGTAGGAATTACCCTTGGTGGGTAGATCTGGGGTGGTGCAGTGTAGTAATTATCCTTGGGTGGGTAAATGTGTCTTTTCGGTTATCTTAGTACATCCTGTGTTTAGTTGGCTACTTAGTGTAGTCATTATCCCCAGAGGTACCGTACCTTGTTTATATCATACCCTAATTACTTTAATGATTGTATTATTAAGGTTATAGGACTCGCTCAGACTTATGTCTGACCCCGTTGTTTTTTTATCTTTTTCCCAACCCTCAGGTTTTCAGAGTGGGCCTAGCACTAGTGGGTTTTGATCAGACTGCTTTATCTGTCTTTTGGAGCTTGGACCATGGATGTAAAGCTCAGTTTATCTTTTCTAGTATGGCTATTAAGTTATGTAGTGGGATTATGTACTTTGGTTTTATCAGGATGGATATTATGTACTTGACTCTTGTTTATGGTTTTGGTGTAACCAAACATGTTTTACTTTCCGCTGCAATGAAATGATGTTTTAAATTCTCAAGTATTATTTATATCTGTCTTGTTGTAATTTTTCTGTTCTATATTCACTTAAAAATACTCCACCGATGTTATGGCATTCCCTTAGTGAGTGACCGTAGCGGGGGTGGGGTGTTACACGGGTCATGTGCGTGCATGGATCCCGGTCTGCCTCTGAGGATGTAAGACGCCGTGACATCTGTAAATAGGTCTGTGCCAATTGGTTGTCACTTTAGGGAGTGATACACCCTACTGTGGGGCCGACACAGGATATTTATGTATTAGGGAGCCGATCGCTTGGGGTAGGGTTTTAGGGTACACTTAGTTCTGTCTGTTTCTGTTGGTACCGTCTGTTTCTGTTGGGTGGTAACACCTGTCTGTTTCTGCGTGGTACCCTCTGTTCGGGTGGTAAAGGCCCATTACTAGTGTACACCTAATTCTACATTCTGTTTCCATAGGGATTAATCTGTTTCTGCTTCTGTCTGTTTCTGATCGGGTAGTAAAGGCCCATTATTAGCAATCTGTTTCTGTTAAATTATTCTGTACCCGTTTCTGTTTCAGTTTAGACATTAGGGTGACACCTAATTCTGTTATACTAGTATTGGTGCAGAGAAGTGTAAGCAATAGCTTATATCATTCTGTTCTTCTGTTATATCTGCTACGCCTGTTACAGTTATCTCTCATCCAGTTTTATGTTCATGTCATAATATTATTATCTGTTCATATGCTGAAAGTCACTGGACTTGCCAGACTTTATGTCTGACCCTTGTTGTTTCGCCTCTTTTCTTCCGTTCCCCCCCAGGTTTTCTAAGGAGGGAATACTCTAGCTAGATCCGGATTTCTTCGGCTTGAAGTGCTTAAAGTATGGCTTGTCTTCTTCTGTGGGGATTATGATTTTAAACTATGCATTCTGAAGGCTTTGTACAAGACTGATATTTTGTACTTGAATTCTGAGATTTGAAAGGATGTAACCATACTGATTTTTGTTTCCACTGTAATAAAGTTAAAAAATTTCAAGTACTTGTTTTATCTGTCTTGTAAGTTTCTGTTCTGTTTACTAAAATGCTCCACCAAAGTTAAGGCATTCCCTTTGTGAGTGTCCTTAACGAAGGTGGGGTGTTACAACTACAAATTTATTAAGGAACTCTCTGAACAGCCGACTCATCCAGTCAATGAAATAAGAAGGTGCATTTGTCAAGCCGAAAGGCATGACAAGCCGTTCAAAGAAACCATCTGGGGTCCTAAATGCGGTGTTATCAATGCTGTCCTCAACCACTCTTAGCTGATGAAACCCGGTAGCCAGATCTAGTTGGGAGAAAACCGATGCACATACAAGCTGATCGAACAAGTCGTCTATTCTTGGAAGTGGGTGCCTATTCTTCTTGGTCAGCTTGTTTAGCTCCCTGTAGTCAACACATAGCCGAAGTGAACCATGTGCTTTGGTTGCAAACACCACTGGAGCACCCCATTCAGAAATACTCCGCCTTATAAACCCCTTTTCAAGCAACTCTTTAACTTGCTTGCTGAGCTCCTTCCATTCCCTTAGAGCCATGTGTCTAAAGGGTAGAGCAACGGGTTTTGCATTATCAACAAGGTATATGCGGAAGTCTATCTCCCGCTTCGGAGGTAAACCCTTCACCTCTTCAAAGACATCCAAGTATTCACGGACCACTCTAATAGATTTCAAGTTTTCAACAGACGCATCAAGAGATTCTAGATAGCTAAGCATAACAGAGTTCTTGGGATTACAAGAGATTTCGAGAGTGTTACCAAGGCGATTCATAAGTCTAACTACTCTCTTTTCACAATCTAGGATGGCACCATTACCGGATAGCCAGTCCATGCCTAGAATCAACCCATAGCCCGTGAAGCCCAAAACATAGGAATTACATCTAAACCCAAGGCTTAGTATAGAAATTTCCAAATCCAAACAAATCATTGATAAATAAGCCAAACCCTCAATTGGATTTGAAACAACCAAGGGATCCTCTACTATACTTGTGTCTAGGTGTAGAGATTCAACTAAAGCAGTAGACGTAAAGGTGTGCGATGCGCCAGAATCAAAGAGAGTACGAACAAGATGATCAAAAAGATAAACTAAACTCTCAACAGAAATATTTCTACCTCGTTCTTGCGAAGGTGCTATCAGAGCGTGAACCTGCCCTCGAGCAGTAGATCCAGTCCTCTGCCTTTGCCGTTTCTTTTTGGGCAGTCCTTAGCCATGTGTCCTGTCTCGCCGCACTGAAAACAACCACCTGTCTTCCTCTTCTTCTTTCTACAGTCCTTAATCAGATGTCCAGGTATGCCACAAAAATTACACTTCCTCTTGTCACGGGGTTTGTTATTCTTCCCACCCTACTTGGTATCCGTCTTCTTGTTTTGTGATCCTTCCACTTTCTTGTCTTGAGGTACTTCTGCCTTTATCTCTTTCTTGCCATCCTTATCTTCCTCCTGTAACAGTGCCATGTCCACTAGTCTCTCTTCAGTCGCACCCATAGGTATATGGGTCATAGCTAGGCTGTGCAGTGGCTCGTTCAACCCTTTAGCGAATCGGAGAGCTTTCTTATATGGAGTGTTCACTAACTCCAATACGAATCTAGCCAGCTGGTTGAATTGGTTGATGTATTCCTTGACCGATAGGTTTCCCTGCTTGAGAGCTAAGAACTTTTCCACCTGTAGGCTTCGTTCAGCTTGCGAGAGGAACTTCATTTCAAACCTCATTCTGAAATCTTCCCAAGTTTCAACTGGTCTCTCAGCATTGGTAACTTCCCACCAATAAGAGGCTTCATCCTTAAGTAACCACACAGCCAATTGTATCTTTTGCCTATCATCCACTTCGAAGACAACAAAAAAATCTTCTGTTTCCTTGAGCCAGTTTCTTGCTTCCATAAATGACTCAGTCCCATTAAAGTTTTTTCCACCCATGGCTCGAAAGTCTCTACATATCTTCGAGAAAGCATTTGCACGAGGAGGAGGAGGAGCAGCTTCAACTAGGGGACGAGGAACGTCTGCTGGGCCTGCGTTATTAGCCCTAGCCTCCATGTACCTTCTGAACCAACCAGGTACCGGCATGCCCTTAGGAAGATTAAGATCCCCAGACATGCTGAAACAAAAAGAAAAGGTTTAAAACAAAGGATAGAAAGATAGTGCATATGGCTTTGGGGATTATGCTTTTTAAAATAAAAAAAAATTTCTCAAAATTCTTCTTTAAACTTCTTTTTGAAAAATAGTTTTCAAAAACTTTTATCTAATCTGGTAAACCTTTGCTCTGATACCAAGTGTAAACACCCCACCTCTGTTAAGGTTACTCACAAAGGGAATACATTTACTTTGGTGGAGTATTATAGGTAAAAGGTACAGGTAATTTACAAGATAGACATATAAACAGTGGAAAAACTAAATTTTATTTTATAAGTACGTGGTCCAGTCAAAACATTACAACAACTGTCCTAAAAACCAACTTCCAAATCGTTACAATAAAGCCTCTGTCTTGACTAAAACATAAAGAAGCATAAACAATAATAAAGCAACATAAATCTCCAATTAAGACTGTAACCATAGCCATAGCCCAAGAGAAGAGAATCCAAGCAATACGTCTACTCTCTTCAAGCTGGAAAAGGTCTGGACTAAGTTGAAGTATTCCCTCCCTACGGACCTGGGGGAGGAACGGAAGGCAAGAAGATGAAAGAAAACGGGTCAGACATAAGCCTGGTAAGTCCAGTGATTATTTAGCGTGTAAACAGGTAAAAGGATCATGACATGAATAAACTGAACCTAGGACAATACCCTAGAAATAAGATAACAATAAATAAGGCAAGATAAACTGAATATATTATCGCACTCATTTCTATTTCTCTGCACCTACTAACAAGTGTTTTCAACTAGCACCATGTGTTCATGATAAAATGATCCCCTTTATCGATCAGCTTTTACTCACATGCATTTATGACTTGTGTCATTCGGCCCCGCTTGATTGTAGATACCTGTGATGGTCCCACCATGGGGTGTATCAATTCCTATGGTGGCAACCCGACACAAATTCAAGATGCACAATGTATACTACTGATACCCAGTGCCTGATTTGTCCATGCCGGAGTACGTGCATGCCCATACTCCGTCGGAACCTACACTGCTGCACCACCAGCTGTTATTTTGACCGCTTATAATCACCCCAGTAATCGTGCCCCACCTTGCCTAGTTTAGGGTACCATGATACATCTATGTGGGGTTACTGCTGAAATGAGTCCCCGTAACTAGGGTTTCCTAATCAACATGTTAAAATGGTTATGTGTTCTCAAATTAACCTAAACCCCACCCATCAGTTTAGTTAACATGTTGTATTGGTTAAGTGTTGCCTTAATTAACTTAACCCTACCATTCTTAGCATGTCTGTTTTTTAGCTTTAATTCATTCATTAAAGCACCAACCTCTCACATTAGATCTATATTTTTGTGGTCGCTGGATGTGCCGGGCGGTTCCGGGCAGTCTTACACCACAACTCAATCTAACCTCGGGTTTTTGGGCTTAATGCGCTAACCTCTCACATTAGATCTTTATTGTTACGGTTGTTGGATATGCCAGGTGGTTCCGGGAAGTCTTACACCGTAACTCAATCTAACCTCGGGTTAGGCATATTCATCTTTTAATTAATTTACATATTTACCATTTATGTTTATATGTAAATTATCCACCAATGTTGTCAACTCAAGTCATGTCCCATTTACCCTCTAAATTATGTCCATAATTCTTAGGTATACAAGTTATACCATTTCATGCCATTAATCATTTACATGATTATTAGCCAACCTATGCCAATAGCATGTAATTTAATATTTTTCCCAACGTATCCCCCGTTATTCGTTCGCATAAATTACATAGAGCGTTAGGCTCGCAAATTAGCCTAAATCATAAACAAAAAGGGAAAAGCAAAGGGACATGTAACATTCCAACGGCATAAAACAGTATAGATCAACTAAGCATGTGTGATATAAATTTGGCATAGTACTACACAAATTTAATTAAGCATGTAAA
Source organism: Allium sativum (assembly GCA_030737875.1). Lineage (NCBI taxonomy): Eukaryota > Viridiplantae > Streptophyta > Magnoliopsida > Asparagales > Amaryllidaceae > Allium > Allium sativum. Next base: position 666,512,319 of record CM060909.1, on the reverse strand, counting down.
TGTGAACTTGCATTTGAGTTAGACCAAATTAACATAAATCTAAACATCTAGGCATGTAGATCTAAACATATAAGCATATATGAACATGACTTAGCTTATGGTCTTGCATATAACATATCATAAAAGAATCACCAAAATTATATACAACATGATGGGTTCATCACCAAATTTATATACAACATGATAGGTTTATCACCAAATTAATATACAGCATTATAGGTTCGTCACCAAATTAATATATAACATGATAAGTTGTATCAATCACAATAGTCACGTATGCATAGGTAATTTCAAAATTGCTACAGGGATAAACATGAATCAAAATACTATTATCTTATAACTATGCACAGTTCTAGTTTCGCTTCATTACAAGTCATGACTTTTATTTTTTTTAAATCTAAAGAATAACTGAACTTACAAACAAAAGAAAAAATCTTACTTTCTGGGATCTGATTTCGAAAACTGAAAAGCTATCCTTTGATGTAGACTATTGATTCTCTAGTTTGGACTTGATTAGGGGCTTTCTAACTTGATTTATAGTTTATAGAAAAATGGAGGCTACGCTAGTTTGGCCATGGACAGCATGACGACTTCAGAGAACAAGGTTATGAGGTTTTAGGGTTGAAGGTTGGGGTTGTTTATATAAAAGTTTAGATTAATGAGAGCCGTTAGATCAACCTAGGAGTAACCAGAGTCATCCAGACCAAATAGAGCCAACCAGAAGTCGCCACATATGCCCTAATGACTCAGAAAAATGTCAATGGACAAAACAGCCCAGATCTGGCCGAGGGGGTCGACCCCTACAGGGGGGTCGACACCCCTCTTGGGGGGTCGACACCTATGTCGACCACCCATGGAGGGAGTCGACTCCTATGGGAGGGAATTTTCCTGCCCAGCTGATTCTCGGAATTTTGAATTTTGAACTGCTTTTTTATTTAAATATTATTTATATTTAATTTCGGTTTAAACTTGAAATTTTCTGAACTCCATAACTTCTTCATACGGAGTCCAATTCACGCAAACTCGGACTCTATCTCAAGAATAATTCCGACACGAACGCAATGGAGAAACCCGTTTCCCCAAATTACCACTTTTAAAATTAAGTATTCTTTAATTAATTACTTTAATGTTCATAGAAAATACGGGGTGTTACAGCAAGAAAGAGGCAAAGGTAGAAGAACCTCTAGACAAAAAAGTGGAGGGATCGCAGAGTAAGAAGATAGATTCCAAGAAAGCCGGGAAGAATAATAAACCCCGTGACAAGAGAAAGTGTAAATTTTGTGGCATACCTGGACATCTGATTAAGGACTACAGAAAGAAGAAAAGGAAGATGGGTGATTGCTTTCAATGCGGCGAGACAGGACATATAGCTAACGACTGCCCAAGAAGGCAAGGGAAAGGGCCGAGGACTTGGTCTACTTCTGGAGGGCAGATTCACGCTCTCATTGCACCTCCGCAAGAAAGAGGTAGAAATATTTCTGTTGAGAGTTTAGTTTATCTTTCTGATCATCCAGTTCGTACTCTTTTTTATTCTGGCGCATCACACTCTTTTATATCTACTGCTTTAGTTGAATCTCTACACCTAGATACTGGTATGGTAGAGGATCCCATGGTTGTTTCAAATCCAATTGGGGGATCGGCTTAGTTGCCAATGATTTGTTTGGATTTGGAAATTTTTATACTAACGTTGGGTATAGATGTAATGCTTATGTTTTGGGTTTCATGGGCTGTGGGTTGATTCTAGGCATGGATTGGTTATCCAGTAATGGTGCCATCCTCGATTGTGAAAGGAGAGTGGTTAGACTTATGACTCGCCTCGGTAATACTCTCGAAATCTCTTGTAATCCCATGAATTCTGTTATGCTTAGCTATCTAGAATCTCTTGATGCGTCTGTTGAAAACTTGCAATCTGTTAGAATAGTCCGTGAATACTCGGATGTCTTTGAAGAGGTGAAGGGTTTACCTTCGAAGCGAGAAATAGACTTTCGCATATACCTTGTTGATAATGCAAAACATGTTGCTTTACCCATTAGACACATGGCTCTAAGGGGAAGGAAAGAGCTCAGCAAGCAAGATAAAGAGTTGCTTGAAAAGGGGTTCATAAGGCGGAGTATTTCTGAATGGGGTGCTCCAGTGGTGTTTGCAACCAAAGTGGATGGTTCACTTCGCCTGTGCATGGACTATAGGGAGCTAAACAAGCTAACCAAGAAGAATAGGCACCTACTTTCTAGAATTGACGACTTGTTCGACCAGCTCGTAGGTGCCTCGGTTTTCTCCCAACTAGATCTGGCCACCGGATTTCATCAGCTAAGAGTGGCTGAAGACAGCATAGATAAGACCGCGTTCAAGACGCCGGATGTTTCTTCGAATGGCTTATCATGCCTTCCAGCTTGACAAACGCATCCGCCTATTTCGTAGACTTGATGAGTAGGGTGTTCAGAGAGTTCCTTAATAAATTTATAGTGATCTTCGTGGACGACATTTTGATTTTCTCAAAAAGTGAGAAAGAACATGCTTTGCATTTAAGGGAAGTTATGGATACTCTTTGAGCACATTGGCTGAAAGCAAAATTCACCAAATGCCATTTTTGGAGAGAAGAAGTAAGGTTTCTTGGACATGTGGTGTCCAAAGAGGGGATAGCTATGGATCCCGCAAAGGTAGTTGCGGTACAAGATTGGAAGATTCTGTAACAACCCGTATTTTCAATAACCTGTTATAACATAAATGGAGGCAGAATTAAACTGTAAAATCTGAATCAAGGGAAACGGGCTATGCCATTGCGTTCGTCTCGGAAAAATACGCGAAATAGAGTCTGAGTTTTCGAGAATCGGAGTCCGTATGACCAAGATATGGCCTCGCGAAGTTTCACGAAAAATTCCCAAATTAAAGTGTACTTAATTAAGTGAAATGGGTTGCGCAGAGAAATATATATATATATTGATATATATATATATATATAATTGAAAATTAAATAAATAAATATGCAAAAATGTTCAAAACAGCGAATTGGGAGAGGGGAATAACCGAACCGGCCGATTTTTGAGGTCGACCCGAGCACGCTGGGTCGACTAGGGGTTAATCCAGGGTGTTTGGCTGTCAACCCGTCGGCCGATTCGCTCAAATGCAGATTTTGCATTTGGATGGTTCTCATGGTTCATCTTTAATCTAAAGGCCCTAGATGGTTCCTACACTTGACTTCTTCCCCAAGACATGCTTTGATGGCTTGGATTGAATCTAGGTTTAATCCTATGGCCTAAAACACTTGCCTAATCTATAAATAAGACCCTAACCTATCCTAAATCCTCATTATTCATTCATGCAACTAAACTATGGCAAAATTTTACCTCTCATGGCCTCCACTCTCTTCATAAAATTTCTAAATGGTTTCTATGAGAGATTTTCCATGCATACAAGTGTTTTCAAGCTTGTATGAGTGTCATTAGCTTGCATTCAAGTCAAGTTTCTATCTTTGCATCATAAAGCAAGGGTTTTGATCATTTTGGCTCAAGGGTTTTTATGTTAGAGCTTGCATTTTGGGTCTATTTGATTGCATAAGGGCTTTGTCATATCTTTTGTGCCTTCATAGCAATGTAAGCCCTTTCCCTACTCTTAGATATTAACTATGAAGTTAAATGTTCATGTTGCAAGTTTGGGTTTGATCATTGAGTATGATACATGCTATCATGTCATGCAAGTTTATGAAGTCATTATCTTGATCTTGTGAGCTAAAAGCTACAACCTTTATGTTGAAATGTTGCATTAGGCAACATGAGAACCCTCATAACCTTATGTCAACTTGCATATGAAGTCATAACCCTTATATGATGATATATGCGAGTTACTAGTCATCATTCCATATCTTTTGTCACCATGATTCGCTTATGTGCCAAGTTTGGGTTTATGCATGTTTTGAGGCTTAAGAATGTAACATGCAAGTTAATGAACACATTTGTGCCTCATTTGCCACCATGATTAACTTGTGGCTTAATATCCATTTTTGTCATGCCTTTGCTAAGTCTCTTCTTTTAATCCATTACATTGTCGCGAACGTATATGCGAGTTTAAAAGCGTTGGGTTATGTTATGGGTAATTTCTAATGACATGAAAATACAACTTGAAAACATGACTTGAAATATAACATGGAAGTTGACATGTAAGTATGCATAAAAACATAAGCTTGGGAATTTACCTATTAAGTTAGGTCTACCCTTTGGGAATTTACCTATTAAGTTAGGTCTACCCAAATGCTTGAAAACTTGTAACATGTTTTGGGAAACATGATGGACATGACACTTAGATAATATAAGTGTGGCCAACTCGAGGTTGGGTTGAGTTTGCAACGTAAAACTACCCGGAACCGACCGGCCTAACTAGTAGTTGCAAACAATAAGACCCAATGTGAGAAGTTGGTCATGTTGTGCTTGAACCCGAGGTTGCACCAAGTTGTGGTGTAAAGCTACCCGGAACCGACCGGCTTAACTAGTAACCACAACAAAGTCTAATGTGAGAGGTGAAGGTGCATTAAGTAATTAATGCCACATGATAGGGTTAAGTTAATTTGATTAATGACTCTTAACCAAATATGACATGGACAAATGGGTTAAGTAATTTGATTAGGCTAATGATACTTAACAAAACATGACAAGGTTGGGTAGGTTAAGTAACTTGATTTGCCTAATGACACTTAACCATTTTTATATGACTAGTGGATGGGGTTAAGTTAACCAACACTTAATCAATCCAACGCGATAACTTGGTAAGGTTAAGTAAGTTTTCTTAATGACGCTTAACCGAAAAATACGGTTAAATAATGGGGTTAAGATTAGACTCAACTAGTCTAAACATGGAAATCGTATGGGGTTAAGTTAGCCTAGACTTAATTAATCCCACTTGGTAGTTTAATGGGGTTAAGTTAAACACTTAACTAATCTAAACATGATGAATTGATGTGGTTAAGTGACCTATACTTAACCAATCTAACTCGTGAATTTATTGAGGTTAAGTTAACCTATACTTAACCGATCTAACGTGAAAACATGATAAGGCTAAGTCACGAATCGCTTGAATACACTTGACCGATTTGACTGGGTAAATTGATAGGGTCAAGTTAATATATACTTAACCAATCTAGAATGATAATTGGACGAGGTTAAATCGTGAATTGCTTAATATACTTAACCAACTTGAGCATGGCTTGTAGGGTTAAGCCTTGAACTTGGATACTTAGCCAATTTTGACATGATTTGAAGATGGGTTAAGTCTTGGACTTGGATACTTAGCCAATTTTGACATGATTGGTAGACGGGTTAAGTCATGAACTTAAGTGACACTTAATCCATTATGTAAACCCTAGTTCTGAGGATAGGGGATAACCGTAGTTAATAAGGATAACGGGAATAAGGCTAAGTGGTAAACCTTAGTTGAGGAATAACTAAGTAATGATTCTTAGTCAAGGAAATTTAGACCAGTTCATAGATAGATGAGTAACCTGATACGGTAGGTCATCGTTTAAGTATACGAGTAGGAGCAAGTATCTGATTTAGATAAAGGCTCCAGCGAACTGGGTAACGAAGCAGCGGCTTCGGGGAACGTGAGGGTATTCTTGGTATCCCTCTATGAGCTGCCAGGTGATTATACTAGGCTCATGAGAGGTTAAGGTCTGCATTAGAAGAACCAAGAGTATGCCTTGGTTGCTATGCAAGCGACCTAAAGACGGGGATGGATAGGGGATAGTCGACGATACACGGTCGTACCCTAGATAGCATTTCGTCAGACTACCTACCATCTTTGGTCAAGCGTGTACGTACGGAAAGGCAGAGAACACCCAATAGACCATAATTGCTATCTAATTATGGTTGCGGTAAGGCTTGGATGTGGGTTGGCCAGTGTTATGTTCTCATACAGGATTTATCCTGTCTTGTCTTTCGCTAGTTGAGGGAGGGGTCGCGTGGGACTATAGCCACGTATAGAAAAACAGACCTTAGCGTCTGCATCGGCAGATAAATCGAAAGCTCCCGACCGAGTCCTGTATTTCTTGATCTGTCCTGTGACAGGACTCGGATGGCACGATGTGATACATGTGCATACAGTCATGGAAAAACGATTCACGATAAATGCGTGGGAAAAAGGGCGCGGTTGACGGTTAGCGTAAATCCTAGTGGCCCTGGGTGGTTGAACCAAAACCGAGATACGGAAACGTGCAATAGGTAAGCGTAATCCCTAGCTGTCCTAGGTAGCATAAGTCCTAGTTGTACAAACAATAATTCATGTTGGAAGACCCTAGCTAGGTTTAGGGTAACAGTCCAAACCGATCTTAAGGATCATGGAACTATGTTAAAGTAATATAGAATCTCATGGGAAAGCCCATATGGTCTACGGCAAGGGACTGAACATTTACATGGAATAAAACATACAAGTTGAGTAACCTATATATGCGATATATTAGGTTGACATGGACCATTACACGACTTTTGAGTGAGGGTCATTCTTGGTTAACACATGACACGGTGAGGATACTAGTACGGTAGGTGCAGAGCTAAAATACAGGATAGATATCACGGGGCGTTATACGTGACAGATATCTTGGGGATATTATACTTGATAGAAACCTGACGATGTGATACCTTGTTTTATCTTGACATCGTAATTTATCATGACACCTTAGTTTATCTGAGTTCAGTAGTTCATCCTGTTATTTTGATTTAGCTTATCTATCTTGTTATCATGCTTATGTTCATCTCAGTTTCTCATGTCAGTTAACTTTACTAGTTTTTATGCTAATAGTAGATAGGGCTTACTCAGTCTTTTTGACTGACCCGTTTTGTTTCGCCTCTTTTCTTCCGTTTCCCCCCAGGTTACAGGGAGGAAATACTGTTGTTTAGTTCGGACTTCTTCTGCTTGAAGGTCATCATGGATGGCTTGGACTTTTCTTGGCTAATGGCTACTTTACTGTTTTTACTTGGGGAATAATTTATGAAAATGTCTTTATGCTTCTTTACTATTGCAAGACAGGTTTTGATGTACTCTGATGTAAAAGGCTTTAGACCTTATTTATTCATGTTATGAAAGTTTGATTTTACTTCCGCTATTTTATATGTTATGTCTTGTGATATTTCTGTGCATGTTTACCAATAATGCCCCTTTAAAGCTAGTGCATTCCTTTGCGAGTGACCCTAGCGGAGGCGGGGTGTTACACGTGGTATCAGAGCAGAAGGTTACCAGACTGGGCAAAAGTTTTTAAAGACCTTCTGAAAACTATTTGAAAAAAAAACCGTTTACAAAGAAGCATTTTTCAAGAAAATTTTCTTTTAAAAGAAAAAGGCTATTCCCCAAAGGCCATTAGCACTATCCTTGTTTCCTTAATTGAATCTCTTTTCCTTTCTTTCCTCCATCTGTAGTCACAGTAGTTTTAACTGCGACCAGTCTTTTCTACCTACGAAAGTGCTTTCCATACGATGGAGGTGGTTCTCGAGAGACCAGTGGCCGCATTATAAGAAAGGATCGTGAGAAAGAAGGATAAAGGATACGAGCTTAAGGATGAGCAACTTGTTGGTATGGCTTAGTCCTCAAAGGAGGGAGAAAGATGAACAATGAAACCCATGACGAGAGAGTACCTTTGGCATGGTAAAACGGGGCGGATAGTTAAGTATTATGGGACAAGGACAAGATCATCGGGAGGGCAGTAGTATGCTCTCATTTCTAGAGTACCTCGGAAGGAAGGTAACGATCTTGTTAAAGGTTTAGCTTTTCTTCTCTATCATCCCGTTAGGACTTCGTTGTTCGTATCATTTAAGTCTGCTTCGATAGTTGAGTCTCTGCACCTTAAGTACTAGCGTAATAGAGAATCCCATTTTTGTCTCAAAGTCCTATTGGAGAATCAGTCCATTTATACATGACTTGTTTGGATTTGGGAATGTCTATGCCAAGTGTTGAGTTTGGAAATAATGCTTATGTTTATAAGCTATGGATGGATTCTAGGGATGAAGTGGTTATCCAATAGGGGGTGCCACTCTCAGTTTTGATAGGAGGGTAGTTAGACCTTTTGACTAGCCTTGGTAATGCCCTCGAAGTATCGGGTAACCTTTTTGAGGTTCTGTCATGACTAGTTACTTAGAATCCCTTGATGCCTTTATTGGAAATTTGAAGCCCGATCGAGTGGTGTTCGCCAATAAGACGGATGGTTTACTTCATTTATGCATGGGTTATAGAGATCACCCTAGTAAGTGCGCATGATAACCTGATTGACATTTGTTTACTTTCAAGAGAAAGTTCTTCTACATGGAATGCCTTATAGTATATAAACGAGATCCAAGATTCACTAGTGAATTTTGGAAAGCTTGCATGAGATCATGAGTACGCAGTCATGTTTGCGTCAAGTATTCTAGGAAAAGGATAAGTGCAAGTGGAACAAGAGGCGACGAAGAAATGAGTTCCAGCTCATGTTATGGAAACAGGAATAAGAAGCTATAAAATCGCGAAGTTAAAAGACGACTTTGATGGTCAAAGACTAGATACGCGCATGATATTTCTTTTTGGGAGTATATCCTTGATCCCTGTTTTCTGTAGAGCTTACTGGTAGGCTATCTTTTGTGGACATCCTCTCGGTCCTATTCTCCGTTACAAACCCTGTAAGGAGTTTGTCCTGTTTATCTTCTCGACCCTGTTTCAGGGAATTCTAGGTAGAACCTTATGGATGTAAACATGTATTTGAAACATGTTATGATTGATATGGTTGCAAGTGGTTGCAAGTGGTTAATCGTGGATGCGCGAATACACATTAGATACTAGCTCGACTCGGTCACATTTCATATTGCATATGCACGAGTATTTATACTTGTTTATGGATGAAATCGAATGTATTATCATGCGGTTGTTGCATATGAATGAATGATTGTGCATTCATATAGTATCTATATGACTAGGACTATTTGCATACATGTTGGATTCATGGCACTATACATATTTTGCATTAGAAAGATTATTCAGGCCTGATCATTAGCATTAGCTAAGGAACATGTACACACACGTTTTGCATATATTCATACAGCATTAGAAGTCATCTAAGGACAATGGTTGCTTGTGGATGATGTTTTGAGTAGATGGATGATGGATGGTAGGATATGTTCTTCCTAACTTGGAGATTTCGGGGACGAAATCCTAAAAGGTGGGGAGAATGTAACAACCCGTATTTTCAATAACCTGTTATAACATAAATGGAGGCAGAATTAAACTGTAAATTCTGAATCAAGGGAAACGGGCTATGCCATTGCGTTCGTCTCGGAAAAATACGCGAAATAGAGTCTGAGTTTTCGAGAATCGGAGTCCGTATGACCAAGATATGGCCTCGCGAAGTTTCACGAAAAATTCCCAAATTAAAGTATACTTAATTAAGTGAAATGGGTTGCGCAGAGAAATATATATATATATTGATATATATATATATATATATATAATTGAAAATTAAATAAATAAATATGCAAAAATGTTCAAAACAGCGAATTGGGAGAGGGGAATAACCGAACCGGCCGATTTTTGAGGTCGACCCGAGCACGCTGGGTCGACTAGGGGTTAATCCAGGGTGTTTGGCTGTCAACCCGTCGGCCGATTCGCTCAAATGCAGATTTTGCATTTGGATGGTTCTCATGGTTCATCTTTAATCTAAAGGCCCTAGATGGTTCCTACACTTGACTTCTTCCCCAAGACATGCTTTGATGGCTTGGATTGAATCTAGGTTTAATCCTATGGCCTAAAACACTTGCCTAATCTATAAATAAGACCCTAACCTATCCTAAATCCTCATTATTCATTCATGCAACTAAACTATGGCAAAATTTTACCTCTCATGGCCTCCACTCTCTTCATAAAATTTCTAAATGGTTTCTATGAGAGATTTTCCATGCATACAAGTGTTTTCAAGCTTGTATGAGTGTCATTAGCTTGCATTCAAGTCAAGTTTCTATCTTTGCATCATAAAGCAAGGGTTTTGATCATTTTGGCTCAAGGGTTTTTATGTTAGAGCTTGCATTTTGGGTCTATTTGATTGCATAAGGGCTTTGTCATATCTTTTGTGCCTTCATAGCAATGTAAGCCCTTTCCCTACTCTTAGATATTAACTATGAAGTTAAATGTTCATGTTGCAAGTTTGGGTTTGATCATTGAGTATGATACATGCTATCATGTCATGCAAGTTTATGAACTCATTATCTTTATCTTGTGAGCTAAAAGCTACAACATTTATGTTGAAATGTTGCATTAGGCAACATGAGAACCCTCATAACCTTATGTCAACTTGCATATGAAGTCATAACCCTTATATGATGATATATGCGAGTTACTAGTCATCATTCCATATCTTTTGTCACCATGATTCACTTATGTGCCAAGTTTGGGTTTATGCATGTTTTGAGGCTTAAGAATGTAACATGCAAGTTAATGAACACATTTGTGCCTCATTTGCCACCATGATTAACTTGTGGCTTAATATCCATTTTTGTCATGCCTTTGCCAAGTCTCTTCTTTTAATCCATTACATTGTCGCGAACGTATATGCGAGTTTAAAAGCGTTGGGTTATGTTATGGGTAATTTCTAATGACATGAAAATACAACTTGAAAACATGACTTGAAATATAACATGGAAGTTGACATGTAAGTATGCATAAAAACATAAGCTTGGGAATTTACCTATTAAGTTAGGTCTACCCTTTGGGAATTTACCTATTAAGTTAGGTCTACCCAAATGCTTGAAAACTTGTAACATGTTTTGGGAAACATGATGGACATGACACTTAGATAATATAAGTGTGGGAAACTCGAGGTTGGGTTGAGTTTGCAACGTAAAACTACCCGGAACCGACCGGCCTAACTAGTAGTTGCAAACAATAGGACCCAATGTGAGAAGTTGGTCATGTTGTGCTTGAACCCGAGGTTAGACCAAGTTGTGGTGTAAAGCTACCCGGAACCGACCGGCTTAACTAGTAACCACAACAAAGTCTAATGTGAGAGGTGAAGGTGCATTAAGTAATTAATGCCACATGATAGGGTTAAGTTAATTTGATTAATGACTCTTAACCAAATATGACATGGACAAATGGGTTAAGTAATTTGATTAGGCTAATGATACTTAACAAAACATGACAAGGTTGGGTAGGTTAAGTAACTTGATTTGCCTAATGACACTTAACCATTTTTATATGACTAGTGGATGGGGTTAAGTTAACCAACACTTAATCAATCCAACGCGATAACTTGGTAAGGTTAAGTAAGTTTTCTTAATGATGCTTAACCGAAAAATACGGTTAACGAATGGGGTTAAGATTAGACTCAACTAGTCTAAACATGGAAATCGGATGGGGTTAAGTTAGCCTAGACTTAATTAATCCCACTTGGTAGTTTAATGGGGTTAAGTTAAACACTTAACTAATCTAAACATGATGAATTGATGTGGTTAAGTGACCTATACTTAGCCAATCTAACTCGTGAATTTATTGAGGTTAAATTAACCTATACTTAACCGATCTAACGTGAAAACATGATAAGGCTAAGTCACGAATCGCTTGAATACACTTGACCGATTTGACTGGGTAAATTGATAGGGTCAAGTTAATATATACTTAACCAATCTAGAATGATAATTGGTCGAGGTTAAGTCGTGAATTGCTTAATATACTTAACCAACTTGAGCATGGCTTGTAGGGTTAAGCCTTGAACTTGGATACTTAGCCAATTTTGACATGATTTGAAGACGGGTTAAGTCTTGGACTTGGATACTTAGCCAATTTTGACATGATTGGTAGACGGGTTAAGTCATGAACTTAAGTGACACTTAATCCATTATGTAAACCCTAGTTCTGAGGATAGGGGATAACCGTAGTTAATAAGGATAACGGGAATAATGCTAAGTGGTAAACCTTAGTTGAGGAATAACTAAGTAATGATTCTTAGTCAAGGAAATTTAGACCAGTTCATAGATAGATGAGTAACCTGATACAGTAGGTCATCGTTTAAGTATAGGAGTAGGAGCAAGTATCTGATTTAGATAAAGGCTCCAGCGAACTGGGTAACGAAGCAGCGGCTTCGGGGAACGTGAGGGTATTCTTGGTATCCCTCTATGAGCTGCCAGGTGATTATACTAGGCTCATGAGAGGTTAAGGTCTGCGTTAGAAGAACCAAGAGTATGCCTTGGTTGCTATGCGAGCGACCTAAAGACGGGGATGGATAGGGGATAGTCGACGGTACACGGTCGTACCCTAGATAGCATTTCGTCAGACTACCTACCATCTTTGGTCAAGCGTGTACGTACGGAAAGGCAGAGAACACCCAATAGACCATAATTGCTATCTAATTATGGTTGCGGTAAGGCTTGGATGTGGGTTGGCCAGTGTTGTGTTCTCATACAGGATTTATCCTGTCTTGTCTTTCGCTAGTTGAGGGAGGGGTCGCGTGGGACCATAGCCACGTATAAAAAAACAGACCTTAGCATCTGCATCGGCAGATAAATCGAAAGCTCCCGACCGAGTCCTGTATTTCTTGATCTGCCCTGTGACAGGACTCGGATGGCACGATGTGATACATGTGCATACAGTCATGGAAAAACGATTCACGATGAATGCATGGGGAAAAGGGCACGGTTGACGGTTAGCGTAAATCCTAGTGGCCCTGGGTGGTTGAACCAAAACCGAGATATGGAAACGTGCAATAGGTAAGCGTAATCCCTAGCAGCCCTAGGTAGCATAAGTCCTAGTTGTACAAACAATAATTCATGTTTGAAGACCCTAGCTAGGTTTAGGGTAACAGTCCAAACCGATCTTAAGGATCATGGAACTATGTTAAAGTAATATAGAATCTCATGGGAAAGCCCGTATGGTCTACGGCAAGGGACTGAACATTTACATGGAATAAAACATACAAGTTGAGTAACCTATATATGCGATATATTAGGTTGACATGGACCATTACACAACTTTTGAGTGAGGGTCATTCTTGGTTAACACATGACACGGTGGGGATACTAGTACGGTAGGTGCAGAGCTAAAATACAGGATAGATATCACGGGGCGTTATACGTGACAGATATCTTGGGGATATTATACTTGATAGGAACCTGACGATGTGATACCTTGTTTTATCTTGACATCGTAATTTATCATGACACCTTAGTTTATCTGAGTTCAGTAGTTCATCTTGTTATTTTGATTTAGCTTATCTATCTTGTTATCATGCTTATGTTCATCTCAGTTTCTCATGTCAGTTAACTTTACTAGTTTTATGCTAATAGTAGATAGGGCTTACTCAGTCTTTTTGACTGACCCGTTTTGTTTTGCCTCTTTTCTTCCGTTTCCCCCCAGGTTACAGGGAGGAAATACTGTTGTTTAGTTCGGACTTCTTCTGCTTGAAGGTCATCATGGATGGCTTGGACTTTTCTTGGCTAATGGCTACTTTACTGTTTTTACTTGGGGAATAATTTATGAAAATGTCTTTATGCTTCTTTACTATTGCAAGACAGGTTTTGATGTACTCTGATGTAAAAGGCTTTAGACCTTATTTATTCATGTTATGAAAGTTTGATTTTACTTCCGCTATTTTATATGTTCTGTCTTGTGATATTTCTGTGCATGTTTACCAATAATGCCCCTCTAAAGCTAGTGCATTCCTTTGCGAGTGACCCTAGCGGAGGCGGGGTGTTACAAATTCCATGGAATGCAATCGAAGTACGAAGTTTTCTCGGGCTAGCGGGCTTTTACAGAAAGTTCATTAAGGAATTTGTGAAGATCTCAGCCCTACTTACTAGGTTGACGAACAAGAAACTAACCTTTGCCTGGGATTTGGATTGTGATGTTACTTTCCAACGACTGAAAAGGGCTCTGACAACGGCCCCAGTTCTGACATTGCCTGATGCGAGTAAGATGTTTACAGTATACACAGACGCATGCGGTACCAAACTAGGCGCTGTCTTGATGCAAGAAGGCAAGGTAGTTTGTTATGGGGGAAGCCAGTTGAAGGTACATGAGAAGAACTACCCAACTCGTGAATTAGAACTAGCTGCCATTGTTTTCGCTCTTAAGTCATGGTGTCATTACCTACTACGAAAAAGGTTTGAATTGTTTAATGACCATAAACCGTTAAAGTACCTTTTCTCACAGAAAGATCTTAACTTGAGACAACAAAGGTGGATGGAATTTCTTGCCTCATACAATTTTGAGATTGCTTATACGCCTGTAAAGGGCAATGTGGTAGCAGATGCCTTAAGTAGGAAAAAGCTGACCTTAAGTCCTCTCTTTGTAGAAAGGCAAAGCTTGGAGTACATGGCAAACTTTGACTTTAGACCCTCCTTTGAATTTGTACCTGGTTTGTTAGCATCGCTAGAGGTGCGGCCTACTCTTTTGGACTCAATAGGAACCGCGCAACATGAAGACCCTCAGCTAGTTGATGTGATGGATAAGCTAATTAGAGGTGAGACTTCTAGTCACCTCAATAGATACTCCATTGATGACAAGGGTTGGTTGAGACGGGACGGAAGACTGTGCGTCCCACAAGAAAGGGATTTGGTGAAAACCGTTCTCGAAGAAGCACACCATTCTAAGTTGACCATGCACCCAGGTGGGGACAAGATGTATAAAGACATAAAAAGAGTTTTCTTCTGGAATGGCATGAAGAAGGATGTAGCTGAGTTTGTCTCTAAATGCTTGATATGCCAGCAAGTCAAGGCAGAGCAGAAGAAGCCTGGTGGTCTGCTTCATTCTCTAGAGGTCCCACAGTGGAAATGGGATAGAATTTCGATGAACTTTATTGATTGGTTGCCTAGGTCAAGAAGGGGCAATACCAGTATTTGGGTAATAGTGGATAGGCTCACTAAAAGCGCTCACTTTATACCTATTAAGAGTAGGAGGACTGCCTCATCATTAGCATCCATTTGTCTTAAAGAGTTGCTTCGACTGCATGGAATACCCTCTAGCATAGTAAGTGATCGAGATCTTATCTTTACAAGCGAGTTTTGGAAGAGTTTGCAAGAGGCTATAGGAACACACCTATGCTTAAGCACTGCCTATCACCCTCAAACCGATGGTCAGACGGAAAGAGTGAACAAAGTATTAGAAGACCTTTTGAGATTGTGCATTCTTGATTTTGGAGGGACATGGGAGGATCATCTTCCTTTGGTGGAATTCGCCTACAATAATAGCTACCAAGCCACCATAGGCATGGCACCCTGTGAGGCTTTATATGGAAGACCATGCTGATCACCAATTTGTTGTTGGGAGTCTATAGACAAGCTAGTACTTGGTCCTGACATGATCAAAGTAACTTCAGATAAGTTGGATGTAACACCCCACCTCCGCTAGGGTCACTCACAAAGGGAATGCACTAGTTTTGGAGGAGCGTTATCAAGGTAAACAAACACAGAAATATCACAAGACAGAACATAGATAAAACAGCGAAAGAATCAAAAGATAAATTTCATTTCTTTCAAAAAGAGTCAAAACCTTTTACATCAAATAGCCAAGATCATTATTTTCCATTACAACAAATTCTGTCTTGCATAAATAAAGAAGCATAAATTTAAACATCAAAAGTAGCTTAATTCCCCAAAGGTAGTAGAAATGCAGCCATATCATAGCTCAAGATCAATCCATACATGAGTTGAACCGAAAGCAAGCGAAATCCAAGATAAGTGCTAGAGTTTCCTCCCTGAGAACCTGGGGGGAACGAAAGAAAAAGAGGCGAAAGAAAACGGGTCAGTCATAAAAACTGGTAAGTCCAAGTGACTTTCAGCATAAAAAACAGATAAAGGTAACATGACATGTATAAACTGAAAGTAACCATAAGGATGTTGTCAAGATTGGCAAGATAGACTAAGATAGCATGATAATTCAAGTGTAAATCAAGTATAGCATCACATATTCAAGGTTCGCTGCATCAACTGTACTAGAATCCCAACCCATGTCTTATATTAATCATGTGATCCATTGGCTCAATATCATGAAATGACCCATTTCTAGGTCCAACGAAACGATCCACTAGTCGATCGGCTCCCTACAAGTTCTAGCTCGTCATGTGTCTGTGTCATACGGCCCTATCACGAATGTAGTCACCTGTGCTAGGTCCACTATATGGTGTATCAAGCTCTAGGGTGCCAACCACCGACACGAATCAAGAATGCACAGATAAACCTATTGATGCCCAATGCCTGCTTTTTCAACTCCGGACCACGTGCACGACCAAAGCCCGCCTGAACCTACACTGGCGCACCAATACAGCCGTCGTTCTGGTCGGTTACAATCAGCCTAGTAGCACCACCCTGCCTAGTTCCAGGGTACCATGATACATCTCATGGGTTACTACTGAAACGGACCGCGTAACTAGGGTTTTCGTCCAATAGGTTAAGTGTTGTCCTTTAAATTCGTGACTTAACCCCTACCAGTCTAGCATGTCAAGTTGGTTAAGTGTTGTCATTCAGGTTCGTGACTTAACCAGCCCATGTGTCATGTCAAATTTGACTAAGTGTCACCATTCAAGTTCATGTATCAAGTTGGTTAAGTATTGTCTTTCATGTTCATGACTTAACCCTATCATGTGGCATTAATTCATTAATGCACCCCAACCTCTCACATCAGACCTGTTGTTGTGGTCACTGGATATGGCGGGCAGTTCCGGGAAGAATTACACCGCAACTCAGTATGACCTCGGGTTTCAAGCGCGATATGACCAACTACCCACATTGGATCATGTTGTTTGCAGTAACTGGATTTTCCGGGCGGTTTCGGGCAGAATTACACTGCAAACTCAACCCAACCTCGAGTTGGCCATTTTCACGTTCCTTCTAGTGTCATGTCCATGTTCAAGATTCTTGTCAAGCTCGTGTCAAGTTTTCAAGGCAAGTTTCATGTCAAGTTTCCTATAATTACCAATTTTTCCCAGCGTTACCCCGTCTAAATATTAGGCTAACAATCTTAACCTAATTTTTCGTCCGCATGGTTTTTGACATATAATATTAGGCTAAAAACATAGCCTAATTTAACGTGCACAAAATTGGCATAAAGCAATTCATTAACATAAGCATGACATAGGCGTAAACTTGGCATCATCGGCATAGTCAATATGAACATCATAGGTGTGAACTTGCAAAATAATCAACATGAATACCATAGGTGTGATCTTGCAGCGTAGACTGAACCAACATACATATATGTGAATTTGCAACATAGACTAAATCAACTTACATATATGTGAACTTGCAAATCAGTCACGAACATATGAATAAATGTGAACTTGAAATATGACATAGGTTTAACATATACACATAAACATGTAGATCTAACATTTGGTCACATATGTGATATGATTTCACAACCAAAAACTTGCATAAAATGATAAACTACACAACTTGTCATAACGGGTTATACTCCATGTTCATATACACATGAATAGACTTATTCATTAATTCCCAATTCAGCATGATGATAGAATAGAACCACAGGCATAGATCAACATAATAAACATTGCTTTATTACCAATTTATTTCCAAGGCATGACCTAACTGAATAAATTGATTAAAACATCGCAGGCATAGCATTATGAACATGAAAAGGTTTGAATTATAATAATCTAGATTCAAGAACACTGATAGATCTAACTTAAATAGAAAAATCCCCAAAATCAAGACAAATAAAGAAAATAGGTCTGAATAGAAAATCAAGCTTAGATCCAATTTCATAGTCATAATTTGAGGCAATAACCTCATGGTCATGAATCATAGGTGATTAGTCATATTTGTCCTTGTCATAGTCATAGGCAATAGTCTTATGTTCACCGTCATAGGCATAGGCATAGTCTTATGTTCACAGTCATAGGCATAGGCATAGTCTTATGTTCACAGTCATAGGCATAGTCTTATGTTCATAGTCATAGGCAAAGGCATAATCTTATGTTCACCGTCATAGTCTTAGGCCATTAACAATAGTTTCAACGTCGTAGGCAATATTCCCAATAGTCAAGATCCAAGAAGAAAACAAGAATAGATATGAATCATACATAAATCAGTTCCAATTTATAACATGTCCATATTAGATTTATAGTTTTTATCTAAAAGTAACTGGAACTTACAGATCATGGTCTAAGAAATTTAGATGCAGAAGTCAAGTCTAGAAATTTTTCGTAGAACGTTGCGGTGTCGCTGATCTATTCTCTTGAATTGTTATAGAAGTGTTGATCTTTGATTTGAATCGAGTTTGAATGCTTAAGCTTTAATTTGGAGGCGGCGGCCATGGTTCAAGAGGTGAATTAGCAGCATAGCAGTGTAAGAATGATTTGCATGAATTAGGCTAGGTCTTAGGATGTATTTATAGGGGTAGTGTAATGACCCGAAAATCCGGTCCAATTTGAGCTGACCAAAAACACAAGTCCAACCCCAAATTAAACTGAAAATCAGGAAATTAATAGACAGAAAATAGAGGGTGAGGAAAGATATGATAGAAACTTAGAATAGAAGAAGAAGAAGAAGAAGAAGAACACAACATCAGAGTAACACGAACCTCACAGTGGAACGAATAACATATAATATATATATAACATAACTTGAAATATACATATGTACTTGAATATACATCATTATCACAGTACAGCACTTACAACACAGTGGAAATAACTATAGCTATACAATCCTGAAGCCTCCTGCTCTATCTCTTCAATTGCATCTGAAAAATCCCGACTACTTGACTGCCCGTACAAATTTAGGCACCCAAGAGTTTAGGGAAAACAACAAAATAAACTCTGGGTCAGTCATGGGACTGGTGTGAGTAAAACAGTTTAAAACAGTTCAAGAAGGTAAATGATATCTCATATGACCACGCCTTATAACGGAACGGGTTTTTCCCTTATGAGAATCCAAATTATCTTTATATCAAAAACCTTTTGATATTATAATAATGTCTATCAACCATAGCATAATAATCATCTACCAGAACCGCTTTCATCTCACGTTCTACATATAGTATACAATCAAAACCGCAAGCACGTATTGGGTAATGGGTTTCCAACTATGACAAGGTATGGAACCACCTTACGCTAGTGTACCTCTAGAAAGGAATACACTGGGTTCAACAAGAACATCTTGCAACCCGGCCATACATGACCGACCACTCAGTTCGCTTGAGTGCATCGAATGTATATCACCAACAGTTGGGATCAGCAACTGTTTCCCGAATGGGACAGCATCAACAATAGATTTTTAGAAATAATTGAAACTCTAGATCAGGTGATTTTACACCCTACTTCGGAGTGACCGACTCAGCCATGCTGCCTGCCCGATTTCTGTCATTTACCGGATGTGAGGCTAGAAGCTACGCTTTATCATCACACCAGATTCACTTCGAATGTCACATCGTCAAATGCATCAAATCACTGATTGACGTCTACAACCATACATTACGTGTCAGCTAAAAGAAGTTACCTTCTCCGCTTCCACTCTTGGTACGGTTGAAGAAATCAATGTACGTGACCTTTCTGGAAATACTCTGTCAGACATTCATCCATACAAGTCATCCAGGAACAGGATGAACCGAAGGCACTATTCAGTACATCCATCTTAGGCACTGTTATCTAAGACTTATACAATAAGCCCTTGCACTTTACTTCATCTTTAATTATCTTTGGCATATATGATTCACAACGCTTATGTCAATACAGAGTGGTTCTTTAGATAATAATCCAACCGGTCTCTCCATAATAACAACGTTAAAATGGTCAAAACTTCGATAGTCTGTGATTTAACTATCAAAGAAAAACAGGTGTGCAAACAACGATATTATTTCCCAAAGGAAATTATATCGATCAATCATCATTCAACATTTATCTCTTTATTTCATTAATTTACATATCTCTTGTTTCCCTATATTCAACATTTCTTATTTTCTAAATTTAGAAAATATATTTTATTACCATTGGAAAACATTTTCATTTCTTGTTTTCTATATCAGAAAACATTTCTGGTTCTTGTTTTGGAAACATTTCCAAAACTCCTACGTTTGGACTTAGATAGATGTTTAAACAAACCATCGCGATGCCAACTCAAACCATTACGCTTATTAACTAAATTCCTTTAACCCACCTTCACTATCGAACCTTAACCATTCCTTAGTTAAAAATGAAGTCAATCAAGTTGGGGTAATACTACCTCTCAGACCTTAATTGAACAACGTTTCTAACCATGAAATAGACAATGTTCACCTTTTAATTCTTTAACAAACTTCCTTACGTAACTCTCTTTCGAATCGTCTCTATTCGATAATTCTTTCCTTCGAATAAGGTATATTCGATAACTCTATTCAATGTACTCTACTGGACTAACGCTATTTGATTAACTCTATTTGATTTAACTCTAGTCGATAACTCCTTTAACTCTATTCGAATAAAGTGTAACACCCCACCTCCGTTAAGGACACTCACAAAGGGAATGCCTTAACTTTGGTGGAGCATTTTAGTAAACAGAACAGAAACTTACAAGACAGATAAAATAGTACTTGAAAATTTTGTAACTTTATTTCAATAGAAACCGAAATAAACTTGGTTACATCCTTTCAAATCACATTATCAGAATTCAAGTAAAAAATATCAGTCTTGTACAAAAGCCTTCAGAATGCATAGTTTAAAATCATAATCCCCATAGAACGGAAGCTATACAGAGCCAAGCCATACTTTAAGCACTTCAAGCAGAAGAAATCCGGATCAAGCTAAAGTATTCCGTCCTTGGATAACCTGGGGGAAACGGGAGAAAGGAGCGAAACAACAAGGGTCAGACAAAAAGTCTGGCAAATCCAGTGATTTTCAGTTATGAACAGATAATAATAACATGACATGAAAATAAAACTGGATAAGAGATAACTATAACAGGTGTAACAGATATAACAGAAGAACAGAATGATATAAGCTATTGTTTTACACTTCTCTGCACTAATACTATTATAACAGAATTAGGTGTCACCCTAATGTCTAAACTGAAACAGAAACGGGTACAGAATAATTTAACAGAAACAGAATGCTAATAATGGGCCTTTACTACCCGATCAGAAACAGACAGAAGCAGAAACAGATTAATCCCTACGGAAACAGAATGTAGAATTAGGTGTACACTAGTAATGGGCCTTTATTACCCGAACAGACGGTACCACGCAGAAACAGACAGGTGTTACCACCCAATAGAAACAGACGGTACCAATAGAAACAAACAGAACTAAGTGTACCCTAAAACCCTACCCCAAGCGATCGACTCCATAATACATAAATATTCTGTGTCTGCCCCACAGTAGGGTGTATCACTCCCTAAAGTGCCAACCAATTGGCACAGACCTATTTATAGATGTCATGGCGTCTTACATCCTCAGAGGCAGACCGGGATCCATGCACGCACATGACCCGGTTGGAACGCACCATCAACACCCCTCGCCATTATCAGAATGAACCGCTTATAATTAATTCAGTAAGCATGCCCGGACCCTACCTACTGTTGGGTCAAAGTTTTGGTACCAGAAAGGGTTACTGACTAATATGGGTCCCAAACAACAGATGACACAAGTACTTCCCCTCCTAACCTTGTGTACCCAGACTAACAGATTTTTCAGATTAACTTGTTTATAAGTTCAGACATACAGAGTTTAGATCAACTAGTTCACAGATCAGACAATCAAGTTAACAGGTTTTCAGATTAACGGATCAGATGTTTGGATTAACAGGCTTACAGATTTACTGGTTACAGATTAACAGACTTACAGATTAACCGGTTACAGATTATCTAACTTTGTATTGGGCCTACGGATTCACGAAACGGGTTTATCAGATTCATTGGTCCAATTGGTTTAACCTTACCCAACACGTTTTAGACATCATATTTATCTCAGATTTTCATTAATTAAATATTAATGCCCAAACCTCTCACATTAGACTGACAGTTTGCGGCTAATGGTTAGTCCGGTTGGTTCCGGGCAGGTTTCTGTCGCAAAACTGAGTCTAACCTCGGGTTTCAAGCACGTTATGACTAACTTCTCACATTAGAACCTATTGTTTGCGACCACTGGATTATGCCGGGCGGTCCCGGGCAGAATTACGCTGCAAACTCATTCTAACCTCGAGTTAGCCATGTTTATCTTTGCGGCCAATTAATTAATGATTTACCATTTATACCCACGCCTAATATACATGTCAATTATTCATAGCTAATTCAGATTATGTCAATAACAGACTGAATATCAACTTAACAGACATAGCAAATAATAGATTTTGGCGACTTAACGGATTTAGCAGATTAAGCAAACTAGCAGATTTAGCAGATAGCAGATTAGGCATCTCAACAGATTTAGTTTAGCAGATTTGGCAATTTCAACAGACTTAACAAATGACAGATTTGGCAGATGAACAAATCTAGCAGACTAGGCAGTAGAGCAGAACTAGCAGATTAAGCAATGTAACAGACTAGCAGATTAGGCAAATATAGCATAACTAAATTAGGCAAACATAGAAGATTTTATTATTCCTTAAGGTTTCATTGACCCATCTTGCCTAATTATAAATTTGGCCTAAGTTTGCATGCCTAAATAATTGTCATGATTCACAATGTGATTATATACCAAATATAGCCATCTATTACTATGCATTTCATATATCCCAAAGATCCCTTACTTAGGTGTTTATTTACATTAATAGATACCCTACTCTCATGTAAATCTTTATACCTAAGCCATATTCTTTTTATCTCAAATCATATGTTCAATACCCATTTATGTTATAAATATAACATGTCCAGTCATATGTCTCAAATTTATGTTCTAGCTACAGTCCATGTTCTTTCCTCAAATCAGTCACCTTTTGGTCATGCCCAATTTATGCATCATTCATTTTACTGTCCCAAACATTTAAATGTAGGTTAATCTCTTATGAGATTGGCTCAGGCTCGTGGTAGCCTGGTTATAGAACAAAAAGAGGAAAGAGATACAAAATAAGATAGATCTAAATAGAACAGAACAGATATAACCTCAGATTCAGATTTACAATTCATGTCACAATCAGAATTAACGTTTATATCGGAAAATAACTGTACTTGCCTTGATTGGATTAAAGAAAGAAATTTAGTTGTTGCAGAATTGTTGTAGAAGCTTTAATCTCTAATTTGAATTGAGTTGCTTAGGTTGATGTTGATTAGCTTCTAGTTTTGATTCCAGCAGAGTAGCGACGCCATTTTTATTTTTATTTAGAACAGAGGCAGAGAAGAAGCAGAATAGAATTGTGTGTAGAGAAGGCTTGGTCTTAGGGTGTATTTATAGGTGTAGGAACTCATTTCAGCCATCAGATTAACCCTAAAACCAATCCGGACCATCAAAAATCGTCCCTGGGCTTCAAAAACGTGTTCTGGACCGAAACAGGCCGACCAGGTCGACCTGTAGGGGGGAGGTCGACACTATAGTCGACCCCCATGGGGGAGGTCGACTCCCAGGTCGTCCCCCTGGTCGACCCCTAGGTTGACCTGCCCAGTTCTGTGCTGACCGAAACCTTCTGAATCTTCTACAGGCCATAACTTCTTCATCCGGACTCCGATTTTCGAAAACTCGGACTCTATTTCATGTAAAATTTCGAGAGGAACATAATGGTAATATCCATTTTACCTAATTCCTGATTCTTAAATTAATTATCCTCATTTTACTATCTTTTCCGTTACATACACCGTTATCGAACTAATTTTTCTTCTCTTTCATGTATTAATTAATTCTTCTTATGCATCACCATTATTTACCTATCATAAGCATATTTTCATATATTTTATTTCATTCTTAATTATACTTAAAAATGAGGGGTGTTACATTCTCCCCTCCTTAAAGGATTTCATCCCCGAAATCTTCAAGTTAAGAAGAATGTGTCCTACCATCCAATCATCCATCTACTCAATCACCAATCATAGGCATTCATTGTCCTTAAGAGATTTCTAATGCTGTATGAACATATGCAAGAAGTGTGTGTATATGTTCCTTGTCTAATGCAAAGATCAGGCGGTCCACTGATTCAGTTGACCTCCTTAATGCGAATTATGCCAGTGCCATGAGTCCAACATGTATGCAATTTTCCTACTCGATACATATCATTTCTATATGAGTGCACAACCATTCAGTCATATGCAACATCCATGTGCTGAGTCAATCATTTTGCATCCACAAAAATTGAAAATGCTCACACATCCATATGCAGTATGAGAGTGTTTTCGAGCCAATCTAGTGCCTAGTGTGTGTTTATGCATCCACGGGCAACCACTAGCAACCACTTGCATCCACTTGCAACCATCAAACATAACATGTCTCAAACACATGTTTGCACCCATGAGTTTCTACCTAAAGTTCGAAAATTTGATCGATAGGATACAGTCGAATGACGGAAGCGAGTACAGATAAAACAAAAACTTGGTTCCCATTAGGCATGGGTCCTAAGTATCGGCCCCGAAGACCGAAACCAACATCAAATTGACACCCAGAGGATTACCCTCTTTAGACAATGTCAAAACTGGAAATCTTATTAGAAGTATTCAGATATTTACAGACTACTGGTACAGATCAGGTTCCCTAATGGCTCTTAGGAAGTTAAGCATGATAAAATCATACCCCACGAAAACTAAGAATGTATGCGTCATACTTGACGCCTAACACAGATTTCCCTCAAACCCCAATCTCAAACAGATGAGCCATAACCCTTATGGGTCTGAGTCTACAGCGGAATTCAGAAATAATACTAGTATTAAGGTGCAGAGAATCGATTACAAAATCAAAATACCAGAATCAGAAAAAGTCTTAACTCCATAATCAGATAAAGAAATTAAACCTACTATAGAAATTTTCCTATTTCTATCCTAGCCACTAGCCTCAAGAGTGTTCGCCTGCCCTCCTTGCCCTCGTCTCTTCGGGCAGTCCCTGGTGAAGTGTCCCATCTCTCCACAGTTGAAGCAAGTCCCTTTCCTTTTTCTGCAATCCTTGTTCAGATGAGTCGAGCTCCCACAAGTGAAGCACTTTTTCCCCTTCTTATCTTCAGACTTCTCATCCTTCTTTTGTGTTTCCTTTTTGGGCCCTGCTTTCTTATGCTGTGGTTCTTCCTTCTTTGTCTCTTTCGGGCCCTTGTCTTCCTCGTGCAGTAATGCCATGTCCACCAATTTTTCATAAGTCGCTCCCATGGGTACGTGGGTCATGGCTAGGCTGTGCAGTGGCTCGTTCAATCCTTTAACAAAGCGGAGAGCCTTTTTATGCTGAGTGTTGACTAAATCCAATCCGAACCTAGCTAGTTGGTTGAACTGGTTGACGTATTCCTTGACCGTCATACTTCCTTGCTTAAGAGATAAGAACTTTTCCAGTTGTAGACTTCGTTCAGCTTGCGAGAGGAATTTTGTCTCAAACCTTGTTCTGAAATCCATCCATGTTTCAACTGGCCTCTCGGCGTTAGTGACTTCCCACCAATAAGAAGCTTCGTCTTTGAGCAGCCATACCGCCAACTGTACCTTCTACCTATCGTCCACCTCGAAGATAACGAATAGATCCTCAGTTTCTTTGAGCCAGTTCCTCGCTTCGACGAATGATTCAGTTCCCTTGAAATCCTTTCCACCCATGGCCGTAAAATCTCTACAGATCTTTGAGAAAGAAATTTCACGAGGAGGGGGCGGAGGAGGAGGGGGATCATTTGCTGGACCAGCGGCGGCGGTCCTAGCCTCAAGATATTGATGAAACCAACCGAGTACATGAACACCCTCTGGTATCTCAGATGCTTCAGACATGCTGAAACGAAAAAGGAAAGATTCAATACAAAAAGAACTGAAGGAAAGATATATGGCTCTTGGGGATCATGTTCTTCAAAATAAGCTTTATTTTTGAAAATACTTCCTTTCAAAACCTTTTTGAAAATAGTTTTCAAAAAAAAACTTTACCCAATCTGGTAACCTTCAGATCTGATACCAAGTGTAACACCCCACCCCCATTAAGGTCACTCACAAAGGGAATGCCTTAACTTTGGTGGAGCATTTTAGTAAACAGAACAGAAACTTACAAGACATATAAAATAGTACTTGCAAAATTTATAACTTTATTTCAACAGAACCCGAAATAAACTTGGTTACATCCTTTCAAATCACATTATCAGAATTCAAGTACAAAATATCAGTCTTGTACAAAAGCCTTCAGAATGCATAGTTTAAAATCATAATCCCCATAGAACGGAAGCTATACAGAGCCAAGCCATACTTTAAGCACTTCAAGCAGAAGAAATCCGGATCAAGCTAAAGTATTCCCTCCTTGGATAACCTAGGGGGAAACGGAAGAAAGGAGGCGAAACAAAAAGGGTCAGACAAAAAGTCTGGCAAGTCTAGTGATTTTCAGTTATGAACAGATAATAATAACATGACATGAAAATAAAACTGGATGAGAGATAACTATAACAGGTGTAACAGATATAACAGAAGAACAGAATGATATAAGCTATTGTTTTACACTTCTCTGCACTAATTCTAGTATAACAGAATTAGGTGTCACCCTAATGTTTAAACTGAAACAGAAACGGGTACAGAATAATTTAACAGAAACAGAATGCTAATAATGGGCCTTTACTACCCGATCAGAAACAGACAGAAGCAGAAACAGATTAATCCCTACGGAAACAGAATGTAGAATTAGGTGTACACTAGTAATGGGTCTTTACCACCCGAACAGACGGTACCACGCAGAAACAGACAGGTGTTACCACCCAACAGAAACAGACGGTACCAAAAGAAACAGACAGAACTAAGTGTACCCTAAAACCCTACCCCAAGCGATCGGCTCCCTAATACATAAATATCCTGTGTCTGCCCCACAGTAGGGTGTATCACTCCCTAAAGTGACAACCAATTGGCACAGACCTATTTACAGATGTCACGGTGTCTTACGTCCTCAGAGGCAGACCGGGATCTATGCACGCACATGACCCGGTTGGAACGCACCATCAACACCCCTCGCCATTATCAGAATGAACCGCTTATAATTAGTTCAATAAGTGTGCCCGGACCCTACCTATTGTTGGGTCAAAGTTTTGATATCAGAAAGGGTTACTGACTAATATGGGTCCCAAACAACAGATGACACAAGTAGTTCCCCTCCTAACCTTGTGTCCCCAGACTAACAGATTTTTCAGATTGACTTGTTTATAAGTTCAGACATACAGAGTATAGATCAACTAGTTCACAGATTAGACAATCAAGTTAACAGGTTTTCAGATTAATGGATCAGATGTTTGGATTAGCAGGCTTACAGATTTACTGGTTACAGATTAACAGACTTACAGATTAACCGGTTACAGATTATCTAACTTTGTATTGGGCCTACGAATTCACGAAACGGATTTATCATATTCATTGGTCCAATTGGTTTAACCTTACACAACACGTTTTAGACATCATATTTATCTCAGATTTTCATTAATTAAACATTAATGCCCAAACCTCTCACATTAGACTGACAGTTTGCGGCTACTGGTTAGGCCGGTTGGTTCCGAGCAGGTTTCTGCCGCAAATCTGAGTCTAACCCCGGGTTTCAAGCATGTTATGACTAACTTCTCACATTAGAACCTATTGTTTGCGACCACTGGATTATGCCGGGCGGTCCCGGGCAGAATTACGCCGCAAACTCATTCTAACCTCGAGTTAGCCATGTTTATCTTTGCGGCCAATTAATTAATGATTTACCATTTATACCCACGCCTAATATACATGTCAATTATTCATAGCTAATTCAGATTATGTCAATAACAGACTGAATATCAACTTAACAAACATAGCAGATAATAGATTTTGGCGACTTAACGGATTTAGCAGATTAAGAAAACTAGCAGATTTAACAGATAGTAGATTAGGCATCTCAACAGATTTAGTTTAGCAGATTTGGCAATTTCAACAGACTTAACAAATGACAGATTTGGCATATGAACAAATCTAGCAGACTATGCTGTAGAGCAGAACTAGCAGATTAAGCAATGTAACAGACTAGCAGATTAGGCAAATATAGCAGAACTAAATTAGGCAAACATAGCAGGTTTTATTATTCCTTAAGGTTTCATTGACCCATCTTGCCTAATTATAAATTTGGCCTAAGTTTGCATGCCTAAATAATTGTCATGATTCACAATGTGATTATATACCAAATATAGCCATCTATTACTATGCATGTCATATATCCCAAAGATCCCTTACTTAGGTGTTTATTTACATTAATAGATACCCTACTCTCATGTAAATCTTTATACCTAAGCCATATTCTTTTTATCTCAAATCATATGTTCAATACCCATTTATGTTATAAATATAACATGTCCAGTCATTTGTCTCAAATTTATGTTCTAGCTACAGTCCATGTTCTTTCCTCAAATCAGTCACCTATTGGTCATGCCCAATTTATGCATCATTCATTTTACCGTCCCAAACATTTTAGCGTAGGTTAATCTCTTATGAGATTGGCTCAGGCTCGTGGTAGCCTGGCTATAGAACAGAAAGAGGAAAGAGATACAAAATAAGATAGATCTAAATAGAACAGAACAGATATAACCTCAGATTCAGATTTACAATTCATGTCACAATCAGAATTAACGTTTATATTGGAAAATAACTGTACTTGCCTTGATTGGATTAAAGAAAGAACTTTAGTTGTTGTAGAATTGTTGCAGAAGCTTTAATCTCTAATTTGAATTGAGTTTCTTAGGTTGATGTTGATTAGCTTCTAGTTTTGATTCCAGCAGAGTAGCGACGCCATTTTTATTTTTATTTAGAACAGAGGCAGAGAAGAAGCAAAATAGAATTGTGTGTAAAGAAGGCTAGGTCTTAGGGTGTATTTATAGGTGTAGGAACTCATTTCAGCCATCAGATTAACCATAAAACCAATCCGGACCATCAAAAATCGTCCATGGGTTTCAAAAACGTGTTCTGGACCGAAACAGGTCGACCAGGTCAACCTGTCGGGGGGAGGTCAACATTATAGTCGACCCCCATAGGGAGGTCGACTCCCAGGTCGACCCCCTGGTCGACCTGGCACCCAGGTCGACCCCTAGGTCGACCTGCCTAGTTCTGTGCTGACCGAAACCTTATGAATCTTCTGCAGGCCATAACTTCTTCATCTGGACTCCAATTTCCGAAAACTCGGACTCTATTTCATGTAAAATTTCAAGAGGAACACAATGGTGATGTCCATTTTACATAATTCCTGATTCTTAAATTAATTATCCTCATTTTACTATCTTTTCCGTTACACACACCGTTATCGAACTAATTTTTCTTCTCTTTCATGTATTAATTAATTCTTCTTATGCATCACCATTATTTACCTATCATAAGCATATTTTCATATATTTTATTTCATTCTTAATTATACTTAAAAATGCGGGGCGTTACATAAACCAAATTCGATTAACTCCTTTAATTCCATTCGAATAAACTATATTCGATTTATTCCTTTAATTCCATTTAACTCTATTCGAATAACTAATATTCGATAAACTCCATTTGAATAACTCTAGTTCGATTTAACTCTATCGATTTACACTAATTCGATTTAACTCTATCGATTAACTCTAACTGGTTTAACTCTAATTGATTAACTCTAACTCATTTAACCTATTTGATTAACTCTAATCGAATAACTAATATTCGACTAACTCCTTTTTACTTTATTCGAATCACTAATATTCGATCAACTCAATTTTGATTAACTCTAAATGGTTAACTCATTTTCATTAACTCTAACTCGATTAACTCAAATCGATAAATTCTAACTCGATTAACTCCAATCGATAAATTCTAACTCGATTAACTCCATTTGAATTAACTTCTTTGATTAATTCCTTTTGAATTAACTCCTTGATTAATCCCTTTTCTATTTGTTTACTTAACAAATAACTATTCGCTTTTCAAATCTATTTATTTAACGAATAAATATTTCTTTTATCTTTACTATTTATTTAACAAATAAATATTTTTTTATCTTTCTTATTTGTTCTATTTTATAATTATTTTCTTTTAAAAAAAATCCTTTTCCTTTTCTCTATAAAATCCATCGATTTTATAGAAATAATTCATATTCAAAATACACTTTGAAAATCCCCTTTACCACATTTAGTATTTCTTATGGTATTTAACATACCATATAACAGCGATAAATATCGTCCAAACACACATAATCAACAACAAATTATATATCACAATATATGAATCACAGTAAAATAAATGTTGAGGAATCCAGTTGGATTCCTCCAACCTGTTTCCCTGCATCACAGATGTTAAACAATATAGATAACATTGCTTTCAGTTCCATATGATATATTCTGTTTAACAGAATCAATATAGAAATTCACTAACTGACTAGCAGTTCAATCACACAGTCAATCAGCCAATATTTAACAGTTCTAAAAATACAACATAAAATTATAAACTGTTCAGAGTTAGTGAGATTTACTCACATTTGCGCGTTAGCCGTTAAATAACGGTTTGCGTTATTTGATTCAGTCGAACAATTTATTTCGCCATAAATTGTAACGAGCTCATATTCGCTCCCAGTCAGCTGTACAGTCCCAACGCAACTTACGGTTGGTCAATCTGATATCGTATGATCAAGTTATCATATTTACAAATTTGTACATTATATAAATTTATTTAAAACTTAACCAAATTAAAAGTTGGGCTTTCCCCCTTTATTACCTCTCCGGCCCAATTAGACTTTACACCACCAGCCCAACCCGATAATTCCTTTCTTCCCAGAACGAAACCGTGGCCTCCTCCTAACCCATTCACCATTTCAGACTATTTTGATCTCCCCTTTCTATTTCTATCCTCCATGAAACCACGTAAGACCATCACCGTTCCACTCCACTCCCCGTCCTCTTCGAATACACCACCTTCATACCAAGTTCGAACTCCCCGGCCAAGATCCGTCCTCCACCCATTCTCGCGAGAAGACAGTACATGTATCGGAATTAAATTTACCCAAATTTGCTGGAACTTTGCTCATCGATGCTCAATGATGCCACAAGTTCAACCGTAATCATCATTCCTTGAATCGATGCTTAAACTTGTCAAGACCGCCAACCCTAGATTTCGCTGGTCAAAATCTCGAGCCCAGCAGTGACGTCGAACCCAGTATAAATCATATACGGATGATGCTAAGACGAAGACGAACTCGAAAATCATTGTGTTTTAATTTATACCATTTTATTTGATTTGATATTGAACTTTGAAGCTGTCGTTTTCACGTTTTTGAGATAGAAGAAAAAAAATAGAAACCACGGCCGGTTTCTAAGCTTTGGTTTAGGTCTTAAGGGATGGAAGGGGAGGTATTTATAATGTTTGTAAATATCTAGATATTTTTCTTTTAACCTTTTTATATCTGTTTTTTCTCTTTTAAAATTCGTGTGATCACACACGATACCTAAAAATCACCAAACCGGACATGCTGCTAGAGTTTGACAATACGGTCCCAACGAAACTGGTTTCGTCGAATTCCGACTTCGTATGCTCACACAGCGTATTTTTAACTGTCAAAATACTGACTGTTTTTCACTCTAAAAATCCATACGGCCACATAGTGACTCTAAAAATCACGAAACTGGAAATCAAACAACTATTTAACATTGCGGATCCAACAAAACTAGTTTCGTCGAATGACCCATTTAAATATGTAAATATATTTAAATATAATTAAATTAAATATAAATAAATTTATATTATCGTATACACTCACAGTGTAATACCATACTGCTCTACTAGGATTTATAACTTGATATTTCAAATCCCGATTAAATCGATATTAGATTTAAAATGAAATTCCTTTTTAAAATATAAATAATTCCTTTATAAATTATAAAGGAATTCCACATCGACTTTTCTAAAATTTGTGTAACACCCCGTGAATTCTATAACGTTAAGCTTCACGAATTAAAGTATAATTAATTATAAATGATGAAATCAAGGGAAATAGGTTACGCCATTGCGTTCGTCTCGAAATTCTGCTTGAGATAGAGTCCAAATTTGCGTAAAACGGATATCGTATGAAGAAGATATGGACGAACGAAGTTGGGCGAAAAACCAGAATACGGGTCAGAATGCACTGGCGCACTTGGGAAGTGCGCCGGAACAGAAATGAACTGGCGCACTTGGAAAGTGCTCCAGAACAGAAATGAACTGGCGCACTTGGGAAGTGCGACAGTACATTTTTACCCTGGCGCACCTGCCAAGTGCGCCCAGGTCAGAATGACCTGCTGGTCAGGTCCTGGCTGGCCTGGTCAGGGTCTGGTCGAATTCTGATGCTTGGCTAAGTCATTAGGGCTTACATGTCACCTTTTGAGTGGCTCTTTGAACTTTGTATGGTCTAGATTCCTCCTATCTTCATCGACGGCTCAAAACAATTTTAAATTCTATAAATACAACTCAAGTCTAACCCTAAATTTACACAAATAATAGAATACAAAAGCCGTCATGCTGCTGGAGAGGAACTAGGAATGGTCATCAATTAGAAAGCCTAGAGACAAGCCAACAAGCCTAAGAGACGAATCAAATTAAAAGAAGATCAAAGCTTAATCAAATCATTCAACGCAACTTTGCTACCCAAAGGAGAGCATCTCCAAATCAGAATAACAGAAATCAGAAAACAAGAATTCATCACACGTTGTAAGTATAGTGACCTTTCAAAATATGAATAAAAACTGTGATGTGATTCGATGTAAATGAAAATAGAATCGTGTTGTTATAATCTTTGTGTATTGTGATGGTTCTATCATGACTTGTGTATTGATGTTTGTGGCAAAAATTAATTGATGCAAGCCTATTGAACAATTGTATATGAAAAACAATGGCACTTGCAAGCTTGTGGCAAAAACTAGAAATTTATCCCTTTTTGTATATGTCGATGGCATGGACTATGTATATTCCCTTAGTCTAAAAATAGAATTTGTGTAAACATGTTATAGACCTTTTATGCCTACATGACCCAAAACCTATGATATCATCCTTATGTTTATTGGCAAGTATAATTAGATCTATGTTTGCAAGCATAATTGGATCTATGTTTCATAAACTATGTAAGTTCATGTTTATTTGCAAAATATAATTGGTTCTATGTCAAACATCATTTGGCTTTCATAAACTATGCGAGTTCATGTTGAAATAGGCTATATGATTAGATGTAAAAATTGTACATTTTTGATGAATATATAACATGCTAGTTTTGTGGTCGATATTATGCCAACTTAACATGTTTAAACACAAATTTGTATTTGCCTAAACTATGCCATTTCATATGTCACTTACTTAGTCATACTTTGATTTGAATGCAAGTTCACATGACCCATGTTATATGTTAGTTGAATCGTAAAACTGCAAGTTCCTGCACCACACATCTTTATGTATTACATGTTCATGATTTCCCCTTTTCCTCACGTTTATAAAGTTGGGCTGAATTGTGACAAGCCCAACACATGTTATAACGTTGCGAACAAACGGGGTAATAACGTTGAGTGTAAAATATGAAAATATATGTTGGAATGGTTGGCACATGCCAATGATTATGACACATAAGCGGTATGAATTGAAATACCCAAAAATAAAAGATATGACATTTACATATACTTGAGAAGTAATAAAATATATAAATTTAGAAAACACGATATGCTTAACCCGAGGTTAGATTGAGTTGTGATGTAAACCTGCCCGGACCCGCCCGGATGTCCAGTAGTCACAACAATACCTATCCAATGTGGGTGGTTAAGCATTGAGCCCAATAAGGACCTGAGGTTAGACTGAGCTACGGTGTAAACCTGCCTGGAACCGACCGGCACATCCACTAACCATAGCAATACCTATCTAATGTGAGTGGTCTGGTGCTCCTAAGAGGCTAAGGACAGATGGTAGGGTTAAGTCAACTATAATACTTAACCAAATTTAACATGTTAACAAGAATTGATGGGTGGGGTTAGGTAAATACAGACACTTAACCACTTAACATGTTTGACTAGAAAATCCTGGTAACGAGGGACCTGTTTCAGCAGTAACCCAAAGTTAGGTATCAACGGTACCCTGAAACTAGGCAGGGTGGGGCACGATTACTAGGCTGATTGTAAGCGGTCAAACGACGGCGGTGGGTGCAAAGTGCAGGTCTACCGGGGTGCGGGCGTGCACACACTCCGGAGCAGTCAACCAGGGCACTGGGGACACCAGTAGTATAACCTATGTCTTATAGTTTTGTGTCGGGGCCGCCACCATGAGTCTTGATACACCCCATGGTGGGACCAGCATATGTATCTACAATTCTTGGGGACCGTATGACACATGTTAATGCGAGTAGGAGCCGATCTTTAACAAGAATGGGGATCACTTCACCCTCACCATGGGGTGTCAGTTAGAATAAATTCAAGTAGGTGCAGAGATATAGTATGGGTGTGATAGTACATTCAACACTTCCTTAGCTTGTGACACTTTCCTATTTTTAGTTTACATCCATCATACCCTTTTCTTATTCACATATTGAAGAGTTACTAGATTTACTCAGGCTTTATGTCTGACCCTATTTACTTTTCGTCTTCTTTTCTTTCGTTCCCCCCCCCCCCAAGGTCCACAGGGAGGAAACAGCTCAACTCAGTCAGGCTCTTTACAAGCACCAAGAACGTAGATGTATGATTTGGATCTTTCTTACTTGGATAATGGCTTTGGATATCACTATGGGGATTTTTGTCACTTTATTTATGTTTTCATGCTTCTTTAATAATCAAGGCAGTTATGAGGTTGTAATGTTGAAAGTATTTTGAGACAATTATGGAAATCTTTGTTTGATACACGTATTGATGAAATAAAAGTTTGTTTGGTTTTCGCTGTTTAAAATATGTGTATTTATATTTGTCTTGAGTTCATCTGTAGCTTTTACTTATAAACCTCCACCAAAGTTAAGGCATTCCTTTTGTGAGTGACCTTAATGGAGGTGGGGTGTTTCACTTGGTATCAGAGCATAGGTTTACCAGACAAGATAAAAGTTTTTGAAAATTGTTTTCAAAACGAAAGTTTAAAGAAGCATTTTTTTTTAGAAATAAATAGTGTTATATTAATAAAAAGATAAAATCCCCCAAAGCCATGTGCCCTATCTATCCTTCTCTGTCCTTCGTTTTGAATCTTTCCTTTCTGTTTCAGCATGTCTGGAGACCTTAACCTTTCGGAAGGAGTGTCGTTTCTCGATTGGTTTAGGAGGTACTTAGAAGCAAGGGCCAATGGCGCGGGCCCAGCAGACATCCCTCCTCCAGTGGTCGTGGTTCCTCCTCCGCCTCTTCATGGAAATGCCTTCGCAAAAACATGTAGAGACTTCAAGGCTATGAGTGGAAAACACTTTTATGGGACAGAATCTTTTGTTGGAGCAAGAAACCGGTTAAAGGAGACTGAGGATTTGTTTGTCATCTTTGGAGTGGATGACAGGCAAAAGATTCAACTTGTGGTGTGGTTACTTAAGGATGAAGCTTCCTATTGGTGGGAAGTTACTAATGCTCAGAGGGCGGTGGAAACATGGGAAGACTTCAGGATAAGGTTTGAGATGAAATTCCTCTCCTAAGCCGAAAGAAGCCTGCAAATGGAAAAGTTTCTAACTCTGAAACAGAGAAGCATGACGATCAGGGAATATGTTAATCAGTTTAATCAGCTGGCCAGATTTGGGCTAGACTTAGTAAACACCCAACACAAGAAGGCACTTCGCTTCGTCAAGGGTTTGAATGAGCCTCTACACAGCCTTGCCATGACCCATGTATCCACAGGTGCGACTTATGAAAGCCTGTTGGATATGGCGTTGCTACACGAGGAAGACCACGGCAAGAAAGAAACTAAGGGGGAAGAGAAGAAAGAAAGTCTACAAGCAAAGAAAACAGACTTTAAGAAAGGAGGGAAGAACAATAAGCCCCGTGAGAAGAGAAGGTGCAATTTCTGTGGCATTGTGGGCCATATATCAAAAGACTACCGGAAAAGGAAGGCGAAGATGGGTGGTTGCTTCCATTATGGAGAAACTGGACACCAAGCTAAGGACTGCCCAAAGAAGAAAGGGCAGGGACAGAAAGCCGGATCCACTTCAGGGGGTCAAGTTCATGCGCTAGTGGCACCTCAGCAGGAACGAGGTAGTAATATTTCTATAGAAAGTGTAGTCTATCTTTATGATCATCCAGTTCGCACACTTTTTGACTCTGGCGGATCACACTCTTTTATTTCATCTGCCTTAGTAGAATCTCTGCACCTAGACACTAGTATGGTAGAAGATCCCTTAGTAGTTTCAAATCCAATTGGGGGCTCCGCTTACTTGTCAATGGTTTGTTTGGGTTTGAAAATCTCTATTCTCAGCGTTGAGTTTAGTTGTAATGCCTTTGTTTTGGGCTTCTCAAGATATGGTTTGATCTTAGGCATGGACTGGTTATCCAGTAATAGTGCCATTCTTGACTGTGAGAAAAGAGTAGTTAGACTCTTGACTCGACTTGGTAACACTCTAGAAATTTCTTGTAATCCCTTGAATGTTGTTTTGCTTAGTTATCTAGAGTCGCTTGATGCCTCTGATGAGAATTTGCAATCAGTTAGAGTAGTCCGGGAATATCCGGATGTCTTTGAGGAAGTGAAAGGCTTACCTCCGAGGCGGGAAATAGACCTTCGTATATATCTTATGGATAACGCAAAGCCTATTGCTTTACCTGTCAGACACATGGCTCCAAGGGAGAGAAAAGAGCTCAGTAAGCAGGTTAAAGAACTTCTCGAAAGGGGGTTCATTAGACGGAGCATTTCAGAATGGGGTGCTCCAGTGGTGTTCGCAACCAAAGCAGACGGTTCGCTTCGCCTTTGCGTCGACTATAGGGAGTTAAACAAATTGACCAAGAAAAATAGGCACCCTCTTCCCCGAATCGACGATTTGTTTGATCAGCTTGTAGGTGCAACAGTCTTCTCCCAACTTGACCTGGCAACTGGGTTCCATCAGCTAAGAGTAGCTGAAGACAGCATTGATAAGACAACGTTCAGAACCCCAGACGGTTTCTTCGAGTGGCTTGTCATGCCTTTAGGCTTGGCTAACGCACCCACTTATTTCGTAGACCTAATGAGCAGGGTGTTCAGAGAATTCCTCAACAAATTTGTGGTTGTCTTCGTAGATGATATCTTAATCTTCTCAAAGAGTGAGAAAGAACATGCTCAGCATCTGAAAGAAATCATGGATACTCTCCGTGCACATCAACTAAAAGCCAAATTCTCCAAGTGTCACTTCTGGAGAAAAGAAGTAAGGTTTCTTGGGCATATAGTGTCCAAAGAAGGGTTGGCTATGGATCCCGCGAAAATGGTGGCAGTACAAGATTGGAAGACACCAAGAAATGCAACCAAAGTTCGAAGCTTTCTTGGGCTAGCCGGTTTTTATCGAAAGTTTATTAGGGATTTCGCGAAAATCTCAGCCCCACTTACAAGGCTAACAAAGAAGAATCTAGCGTTCACTTGGGATTTGGACTGCGAGTTTGCTTTCCAACGATTAAAAAGGGCTCTCACAACAGCCCCGGTTCTAACTCTGCCTGACGAAAGCAAAATGTTCACAGTATACACGGATGCATGTGGAACAGCACTATGCGCTGTTCTAATGCAAGAAGGAAGGGTAGTAGCTTATGGTGGAAGACAATTGAAGGTTCATGAAAAGAACTACCCAACCCACGATCTTGAGTTAGCCGCCATCGTCTTTGCACTTAGATCTTGGCGCCATTATCTCCCAGGTGAGAAGTTTGAATTATACACTGGCCATAAATCGCTGAAATATCTCTTCTCCTAGAAGGATCTTAACTTGAGGTAGCAAAGATGGATGGAGTTTCTTGCCTTGTATGATTTTGAAATTTTCTATACTCCCGGAAAAGGCAATGTGGTAGCAGACGCGTTGAGCCGAAAGAAACTGACCCTAAGCCCTCTCTTTGTGGAAAGGCAAAACTTGGAGTATATAGCCAGTTTTAACTTTAGGCCCTCCTCGGATTTTGTACCGGGTTTGTTAGCATCTCTCGAAGTATGCCCTACTCTCTTAGACTCAATAGGGGCTGCCCAACATGAAGATTCTCAGCTTGTGGATGTGATTGATAAACTTATTAGGGGTGAGACTTCTAGTCACCTCAGTAGATACGCCATCGATGATAAGTGTTGGTTAAGACGAGATGGAAGATTATGCATCCCACGAGCAAGGGAGTTGACAAAGAAGGTTCTCGAGGAAGCGCATCATTCCAAGATGACTATATACCCTGGCGGTGATAAGATGTACAAGATATAAAAAGGACTTTCTTTTGGAGCGGCATGAAGCAAGATGTGGCAGATTTCGTTTCTAAGTGCATGACCTGCTAACGGGTCAAGGCGGAACAAAAGAAGCCTGGAGGACTACTTCACCCTCTAGAGATCCCACAGTGGAAGTGGGATAGCATTTCAATGGACTTCATTGATGGACTGCCTAGGTCGAGAAGAGGCAACACTAGCATTTGGGTAATAGTGGATAGGCTTACTAAAAGCGCCCACTTTATACCTATCAAGAGTAGGAGGACTGCCGCATCTCTAGCATCTCTTTATCTCAAGGAAATAGTTCGACTCCATGGGATACCCTCCAGCATTGTTAGTGACCGAGACCCTATTTTCACAAGTGAGTTTTGGCGGAGTCTGCAAGAAGCTATAGGCACACAGCTATGTTTGAGCACGGCCTGTCACCCCCAAACAGATGGCCAGACGGAAAGGGTGAATAGAGTTTTATAGGATCTTTTAAGACTTTGCGTTCTTGACTTTGGAGGGACGTGGGAGGTTCACCTTCCTTTAGTGGAATTCGCCTACAACAACAGCTACCAAGCTACCATCGGCATGGCACCCTTCGAAGCCTTGTATGGAAGACCGTGCAAATCACCAACTTGTTGGTGGGAGTCTACAGATAAGCTTATACTTGGGCCAGACATGATTCGAGAAACTTCAGAGAAAGTGGACTTGATACGTAGGAGAATGAAGACAACCCAAGACAGACAGAAATCCTACGCCAACGAAAGAAGGACCGACCTTGAGTTTGAGGTTGGGGACAAGGTTTTCCTTAAGGTATCCCCTTTAAGGAACGTCGTTCGCTTTGGATCCGCAGGAAAGCTAGCACTAAGATTTGTAGGACCGTTCCCTATCATCGAGAAGATTGGGAAATTGGCTTGTAG
This sequence comes from Allium sativum, assembly GCA_030737875.1. Taxonomy (NCBI): domain Eukaryota; kingdom Viridiplantae; phylum Streptophyta; class Magnoliopsida; order Asparagales; family Amaryllidaceae; genus Allium; species Allium sativum. The sequence goes on along the minus strand of CM060909.1, from coordinate 666,473,105 downwards.
AGTAGATCTGCCTGAAAGATTGGCCGGAATTCACAACGTCTTTCACGTTTCTCATCTCCGGAAATGTCTACATTAATCAGCGGAAGTGGTGGATCCAAGCTTCTAGAAGAAGCCGAAGTGGAATGTGAAGCAACTGTGAGGAGAGTTCCAACCCGAATCATAGGAACTGAAGTGAAAAAGCTATACAACCGCGAAGTCAAACTCGTTAAAGTTCAGTGGAGCGACGCCGAGGAAGACGCAACTTGGGAAACTGAGGACAGAATACGTGCTGCCTACCCTTTTCTTTTTGAGGGTACATCTTTGACTTCTCTTTTTCTTAAGTTATGCTTGTATCTATCTTTTTAGGTATATCTCCTCGATATTATCCTTTATCCTTAGGTAGAAACCCCTTTGGATGTAAACATGTATTTGAAACATGTTATGGTTGATGGCTGCAAGTGGTTGCAAGTGGTTGCAAGTGGTTGCTCATGGATGCATATACACAAACAACCTAGGTCTTAGATTGGATCAATCACTTCATATTTCACATGCATATATGTATTCTTATTTGAATATGGTTGAAAACTTGATATGTTGTCATATGGTCGTCGCATTTGTATGAATAGTTGTGCACTCATGTAGAATTATGAGTAGGAAGAATTTGCATACATAATGGATTCATGACACTTACATGATTCGCATTAAGGAGGTCAACTGAATCAGTAGACCGCCTGATTTCTGCATTAGATAAGGACATGTACACACACTATGCATATGATCATGAAGCATTAGAAGTCTTTTAAGGACAGTGGATCCCTGTGTCTGTTGTTTGAGTAGATGGACTGTTGGATGGTAGGATATAAATTCTTCCAAACATGAAGATTTCGGGGACGAAATCCTTTTAAGTGGGGGAGAATGTAACAGCCCATGAATTCTATAACGTTAAGCTTCACGAATTAAAGTATAATTAATTATAAATGATGAAATCAAGGGAAATGGGTTACGCCATTGCATTCATCTCGAAATTCTGCTTGAGATAGAGTCCAAGTTTGCGTAAAACGGATATCGTATGAAGAAGATATGGACGAACGAAGTTGGGCGAAAAACCAGAAAACGGTTCAGAATGCACTGGCGCACTTGGGAAGTGCGCCAGAACAGAAATGAACTGGCGCACATGGGAAGTGCGCCAGTACATTTTTACCCCTGGCGCACCTGCCAAGTGCGCCCAGGTCAGAATGACCTGCTGGTCAGGTCCTGGCTGGCCTGGTCAGGGTCTGGTCGAATTCTGATGCTTGGCTGAGTCACTAGGGCTTACGTGTCACCTTTTGAGTGGCTCTTTGAACTTTGTATGGTCTAGATCCCTCCTATCTTCATCGACGTCTCAAAACAATTTAAAATTCTATAAATGCAACTCAAGTCTAACCCTAAATTCACATAAATAATAGAATACAAAAGCCGTCATGCTGCTGGAGAGGAACTAGGAATGGCCATCAATTAGAAAGCCTAGAGACAAGGCAACAATCCTAAGAGACGAATCAAATTAAAAGAAGATCAAAGCTTAATCAAATCATTCAACGCAACTTTGCTACCCAAAGGAGAGCATCTCCAAATCAGAATAACAGAAAACAGAAAACAAGAATTCATCACACGTTGTAAGTATAGTGACCTTTCAAAATATGAATAAAAACTGTGATGTGATTCGATGTAAATGAAAATAGAATCGTGTTGTTATAATCTTTGTATATTGTGATGGTTCTATCATGACTTGTGTATTGATGTTTGTGGCATAAATTAATTGATGCAAGCCTATTGAACAATTGTATATGAAAAACAATGGCACTTGCAAGCTTGTGGCAAAAACTAGAAATTTATCCCTTTTTGTATATGTAACGACCCAGAAAATCTGAACCAATTTAAAATTTTTAAATTGGCTAAAATAATGGATTTTAAATATTTAAAATAAATATTTTAGATAATGGCGATGAAAACTGAGTTTGAATCGACAATTGAAAACGAATATAATTAATTATAATTATAAACAAGGCCTGAAATGGCGTGGCAGTTTCAAAAATTGAATTCAAACTTTGTCGGACTGTACCGGGTGCAAAACAATCCGGATTTTAGTGAAAACAAAAACATTAGGATCTAATTGATGATATCTTTCCAACGAATCTGACCAATCGAAATTTGATAGCGGGAATCAAAAGATATGTCCAGTTGAAAATTCTGAATAGTCGCTATGGAATTCAGGCCCTTAAAAATGGACATTTTGCAAATGACCTCGGATTTCGACGAAACTACTTTTGTTGGATCCGCAGGGTCAAGTTATTGTTAGGTTTCAAATTTCATAATTTTTCGAATCAATATGTGAGCGTGGCAAAGGAAAACGCGTTTGACCGGTTTCAGTTGATATTAATCGACTGGAAATTGGCCATTTTTCAAACGGTCTCAGAATTTGACGAAACTAGTTTTGTTAGGACCGTATAGTCAATACGAAGCTAGAAAATATTTTTATGAAATTTTTCTAGTTAGTATGTGACCCCGGTAATTTGAAATGTGCGTTTAAAATTCAATATAGTGATTTAAATGAAAATTCAAAAGGAAACTGATTATAACGATCAAATCAGCTTGTGATACATATCCCATTGTGTTCGGAATGGGGGTGAAACGCTATGGGCGACAGGCGGTGGGCCTCGTTTCGAGGTCGTATGTAAAAGTCAACCTATTTGCAAAATTAAATAATTAAATAATAAATAAAAAAAAATCTAAATTCCCTCCTATACCCTGCCCCCCCCCCCCCCCCCCCCCCGTTCGTTTTGATTTCAGACAGAAAGCAAAAGAAAAAAAAACCTCGTCGAAGATGGAGACGACCGCCATCGCCTCGTCGAAGAGACCCACGCCTCCGCCTGTCCCCCCTCCATCGATCGAAGCCATCGCGAGCCCCCCCGAAGCCAACGCCTTCTCCGTTCGAGGCTCGAAGCTGCCTCCCCGTTCGAAACCCTAGCGCCGTCCCCCTCGAAGCCATCGCTCCCCCCCCCCCCCCCCCCGTCGAATCAAATCGCGAGTCCCCCTCGAAGCCATCGCTCCACCCTCCGCTTCGCCGACTCTTCCTCCTGCTGCCGACATCGACGCCGTCCCCCTCGAAGCCATCGCTCCCCCCCCCCCCTTCGCAGATTACAGTAAGCATTTAATCTTATTTTTATTTTTATTTTAAATACTGTAAATTTCATTTTTTATTATTTCTGGAAAAACTGATATTTTTAAAAAAGAATAAAAACTGATTTTTAAAAAGAATAAAAACTGATTTTTAAGAGAATAAAAACTGATTTTTTTAAGAGAATAAAAACTGATATTTTTAAAAAGAATAAAAACTGATTTTTAAAAAGAATAAAAACTGATTTTTTTAAGAGAATAAAAACTGATATTTTTAAAAAGAAATAAAAACTGATATTTTTAAGGAAATAAAAACTGATATTTTAAAAAAAAAAAGGAAATAAAAACTGATTTTTAAAGGAAATAAAAACTGATTTTATTTTAAGACTTTGAAATAGAAAAAGGTTTAATCTTTTAAAAGAAAAAGATTTGAACTTGCAAAAATAAAGATCATATTTTAAAAAGAGAAAAAGACGGAATTTTTGTTAAGTAAGATATGATTCTTATATTTTTAAAGCAATAAAAATATAATTTTTACATCATAGGAATATTAAAAATATAATCTTTGTTTTTAAAATATGATCTTTATATATTGAATAACATAGTAAAAATTCGATTTTTACCTATGTAGAGAACAACGAAAGCGACAAAAAGGCGAGAAAGGCGAAGATTCTCTAAGTGCAGTTGGATAGATATTGGTGAGATTTCTGATTTAAAAATATTATATATGTGTGAAATGAAAGTGAATTGCTATATATAAATATATATATACGCCCCTCGTCCACAAACCATGGACGATATTTATTGGTTGAAATTGTTGTGAAAATTGATTGATAGCAAATGATTGTTTGGGATTGTTTGTGATTGATATTGGTTGATTTGTGGTTGAAAAATACCCATTTGTGGTTGAAAAATATTTGGTTGAAACCACATAGGATTAGTTTGTGGAAATGAAATAAATATATACATGCCGCCTGCGTGCGAACTAGATGCATGATCCCCATTGTCAAAAACCGCGAGGTTTTAAGGTAGAGCGAGGAGCCGTACTAGGGACGGTCCCGGTTTAACTACCCTGCCGTTATGCTGCCGAAATTTTGAATAATATTCGTGTGTTTGAATTATTTTCATATGCTTAAACTATATTTATTCATTGAATAGAAAACATTCATGTGTTGAATTGATATTCATTTGTTGATTAGAAATTCATGTGTTGAATGGTATTCATATTTTGAAAATAAATTGTTTGATAATAAAAATCACCTTTTATCGACTATATGAACTGTGTAAAATAATCTCGGTTAAAAAAGAAATTGTTTTATGATAAAAATCCTATTTTTATCACCAACTTGAACTATATAAAAAAAAAGGTTTTGAAATGTGTTAGCCTGCTTTGTGACCAGGCTACCCAAAGCTAGGGACTTGAGTATGAACTTACATTGATTGGCGATCACTTGGATGGAGTGATAGAAAGATGGAAAATTTGAATTATTCATGCAAATGTCATCGGATCGGATCCCCCATTCGGATCGGATCGGATCCCCCATTCGGATCGGATCGGATCCCTGCTTTCGGATCGGATCGGATCCCCCTCCCCGGATCGGATCGGAGTACCCTCTACCCGAACTGCCTGAAGTATTCTGCACAAAAGTGCGTGCAAGCATTCTGCTCGAACAACTGGTTCGGTTCGGATCCGATCCGAACCGACTAGACCTGCTTCTGCACACAGAGTTTGACCTCTTCTCTTGGCATAACCGACTCCTACAATTGCGGATCGGACTCCATTTGGCAAAGCACGACCTGGTAACCACTTTTCCACGTTCTCCGCTGCTTCTGAGATCTCCTCCGGTCACGCCACGTGGCCCATCCGAACCGGAAGTGCCCAGAGCTTCTCTACAGCTATAAATACACCACAACATGGCCATTTGAAGGGACTTTTGGCATTTCATTCATTCATGGTAGCCATGGCCGAATTCCCCCACCAATAACCACCTTCTTCTCCAATGAAAATCAATGAAAATCAATGAATTCGGAGAGAATTATTCATTGTATTTGAGCGATTGAGTGATTGAATTCCTTGTAATTGTAATCCATGAATGAAATGAGAAACTATGAAGTGGATGTAGGCTTGTTAACGCCGAACCACTATAAAAATCATGTTGTCTTGCTTTTCTCTCACTTTTTCAGTTATTTCTTCATATCCTACGCTCTAAATACGATAATTTGGGTGTTAGGACCATTTTTTGGTCTAACAAAATGAATTGTTTTACAATAAAAATTACATTTTTATTGTATGCATAATTCGTTGAAATGTGAAGTGTTAAAAATAGCCACTTGTTCAAAATAAACATATATGAGTTGAAATATTCATTAATTAGCTAATGAAATGATTTGCACCAATGTATGTAACATTAGAATAAATGGTGTCTTTAAACCGAATAGAAATCAAATATGAAGTCGAATAGAAAATGATAAATGATAAGAACTGTATATATATGTACATGCATATTTATTGAACAGGTTATAGCAAAGGGGCTAGAGAAGAGGAATAAAATTTTGTGCCCGACAAATAGGTACACATTTACTGCTTTGTTTGGGTGATGATTTTATGAGCCTGTTGGCTAGCCGCTTGGCTTTTTCTTTTTCTTTTTGAGATTAGAAGGACCGGGAACGCTATTTGCGATTTCCCGATGCTCCCGGTGCAGGGCAGGTTATGGCAAAATTTTCCAAAATTTTAAGGTGTTAGAAAATTTTTGAAGTGAAAATGATATTGAAAACATTGAATGAACTATATTTATATAAATATATAAATATAAATAAAATTAAAACGAAACGAAGCCGTGCAGTTCGTATTTTGAGACCGTGATTTCAAACGACTAGTGCGGGAAATCCGACCATTGGATTTTCCCGAAATCTCAACCGTAGGGTTCGCCTTGGAAATATCTTTCCAACGGCACCAACTTTGTAAAAATCCAACGGTTGGATTGTCTGGAATGTTTAATTCAAATCTGAAGAAAAACAGCGCCAGAAGCGATTATATTTATATATATATAAAAATATAATTATATATTTAATCGAATAACGACGCTGCAGTTCGTATTTTGAAATCGAAACTTCAAACGATTGTACCGGGAGATCCGACCGTCGGATTTTCCCGAAACTGGAACCGTTGGATTTGTTTTGAAAAGACCTTTCTAATGATGTAAACTTTGTGAAGATCCAACGGTTAGATTTTCAGATATGTGTAAATCAATTCTGAAGAAAAACAGCGCCACGGCCGCCTTATGGCCCAAAGCGTTGTTTTGAATAAATTGGCTATTTTAAAATAAATAAAAATTGCGATAAATAGTTATAAAATATCATAAGCGATATGGAATGGAAATAAACTGAATTTGCTTGATTTATGTTGTATTTGATGGTTGAATGTGTTTGGTGTGAAAATAACATTAAAGAACGAAATTGGTGTTGTCGAATAATTTAACCATTGAAATAAATTGATTTGAAATTCTAAATATACGTGAATTATTTGAAAAGGCCGAGTTAATTCTCATTTCAAATAATCGACCGACGATTGAAAGTCGAAGATGAAGACGGTGGTCGAAGACCGGAGATCTTCACCTCGTTTGGATGGTAACCTAGGTCCTGATTGGGAGGCATCCGGAAATATGGATAATGAGTGGTGATCGTCCAGGCGTACGTGGTGGTCGAAGGGTTTGCGAGGTATTTAGTGCCTCCGGTTTTGTTCAGACCCAGAACGGACTTGTAAATGGACTGTGTGTCTGACATTGGAGTTTATTCAGTGTTGATTGATTTCTGTTAATATACATCTGTTTGGCGGCGGAGAATTTATTCTTTTGCTTAACGCCCTTCTTTGAGACGCACGAGCTCAGAGGTTGTATATCGATGGACATCAGTCGCATGGCATGAATTGCCTGTGTGGCATGCTAAGATGCAGTGATCAGGGCTTCTGTTGAAAAGCAAAGTCTTGTGGTGATGATCAAAGCACCGCCTGTGTGGCGTAGCTTTGTGTATAACGTGAATTCGCGAGCCTCACACCTCGGTATGAACCTAAAACGGGAGAGGACATCAGGGAGGGCCTGCGTTTCTTTCTAGCTAGGGTGGTGTCAGTGACCTACCAGCCCTGACATTTATATACTTTTCACCTATGTGGTTGTTGCTGTTGCGAGGTGCCTCGGTTTGATCGGATGATCCGGGTCCGATGGAGTCATTCGTTGGCTCATTTACGCCCCAAAGGGCAGGGAGACGTAGTGTTCAGGCATAATAATCCACATCGGTGGACCGGCCCTGACGATCCAGGGGGCAGTTGCGGTTGTTCCTGAGGGGCAGGCTAGAGCGTCTCGAATTCGGTAAGGACTATCTTTTGCCTTGGTTCATGACGGAAATCCAATTTCCAAATACGACATCGTGCGGTTTTGATTGTATACCTATATATGGCGACATAGTGGTATGGGGCATTAATGCCGTCTATGATTGATAGTTATGATTTGAAAAAGTTTTCAAAACATATAAACACTAGCAATAATATCAAATGCCCTTGTTTTATTCGTATCAAGCATATTTGGCCGTTATAAGGTAAAAACTCTATCCTCCGGTTTGCGTTGCATTGTGTGATGGGAACTGAGTCTTATAACGGCTTCATTTTTATAAAAAGCATAGCGATATTTAAAAGAAAGATTTATGTTAAAGCACTGGCGATCCAATGGAGTAAACCCGTTCCACGAAAGTGGCGTGGTCCTGTAATTTGCCAAAATATATGTGTTGAGTAGATTTCTCATACCAGTCCCATGACTGACTCGTAGTTTGTTTCACTCTCAAACTCGGGTGCCCCTTTTTCTACACGGGCAGCCTTGTATTCAGGTTTAGCTGGTTCTTTTTCTGGATAGCTGGAGCTGAAGATGGATTCTATCATTTATTTCTTTTTATGCTGTTCAGCTCCTATTGTACATATCTTGTTTATTTCCGCTGTAGACATTTATGTATAGCTGAACTGTATTTGTACTAAGTAAGATCCTGTATACTGTGTAACTCTGATGATTACTTTTATCCAGTATATTCTATTGTTCATTATTTGGTGTATTTATTTAATTTTGTTCTGCTATTATCTGTTTCTGTGTTATATTCCAAAGATAACCTTGTTTCCGTGAGAACGGGAAATCGGGTCGTCTCATCGTGGTATCAGAGCTTTGGTTAAGCTTAGTTCTGGAATATAACATTTGAACAAACTCGTCAGAAATAGGACCAGTAGTGTTCTAGGACCGGTAACTCTAAACAGATAGGATCAGTGATATCCTAGTATGAGTAAAGCAGAATGAAATTGCACCTCGATAGACACATTTACACTTGAAGTATATGTTTCTATGTTTGAAAATTTTCTTTTCTGTGACCTGACACTTGATCTGCTATTTGCAGAAGTACTAGAAAATGAGTGCCAGAAACAGAAGGAATACAGAACCCAATCTAGAGGCTCTATTCAAGAGATATCGAAATCTGGGTGGAGCCCAATTCTCGGGCAATGAATCTATTATTCAAACTCAAGCTTGGATGAGTTCTGTCGAAAGAATCTTTGAGCATATCCAGCTGAGAGATGACCAGAAACGGTTAGTAGCATCTTGGGCGCTTAAAGAAGAAGCTTTAATCTGGTGGGAAACAATCATCAAAAATAATCCAGAAGGTGATATCACCTGGGACAGATTCAAAGTGATTTTCCTGGAAAGATTTACTCCTCCCGAAGCAGCTGAGAGATTATGTGATGAATTTTCTTATCTAATTCAAGGCGATATGACCATCCCAGAATATCACAAGAAATTCAACGAATTTCTCACTTTGCTCCCCATCTGATTCAAAATACGAGGAGAAAGAATCTGAGATTTATTCATGGACTGCAAAGGAAATACCAGAATAAAGTATTTGGGTGATCGTAGATCGTTTCACGAAGACCGCCCATTTCATATCTGTCAGATCAAATAGAACCGCTCAGTGTCTGGCGCAGATTTACTTCGGGGAAATAGTTAGACTACATGGAGTGCCGCTCAGTATAGTCAGTGATAGAGATACAATATTCACTAGCAAATTCTGGGAAGCATTTCAAGTCGAGCTCGGAACGAAGTTAAACTTGAGCACCGCTTATCATCCTCAGACAGACGGTCAGACTGAGAGGGTGAATCGCATTTTAGAAGATCTATTGCGGGCTTGTGTTATAGATTTCGGTGGATCATGGGAAGACCATCTGCATTTGGCTGAATTCTCTTATAACAACAGCTATCAGGCAAGCCTGACAATGTCGCCATTCGAAGCATTGTATGGTAGACCGTGCCGATCTCCTGCTTGTTGGGTCGAGCCTGGAAATAGACTTGTGTTGGGTCCTGATATGATTCGCGAAGCTGCCGACAAAGTCGATATTATTAAGAAGCGATTACTCGCCGCTCAAAGCCGACAAAAGAGCTATGCCGATAGAAGAAGAAGAGATATATCCTTTGAAGTTGGCGACTATGTATATTTGAAAGTATCACTGATGAGAGGAGTTATCTGGTTCGGTAAAACTGGAAAGTTAGCGCCCAAATTCATTGGTCCGTTTCCTATTCTGGAACAGATCGGAACTCTCGCTTATAGGGTCAAACTGCCTGACTGGTTGCCTGGAGTGCATGATGTATTTCATATATCTCAACTTCGAAAACACGTTCATGATCCAGACTTGATCGTGGAAGAAGCAGCTCAGCAGGACATTGAAATTACTCCAGAATTAGCCGTGAGGCGAGAGCCGCTAAAGATTATCGGCAAAGAAACCAAAGAGCTGAGGAACAAGAAGGTTCACTTAGTCAAAGTGCAATGGAGTGGAGATCCGCGAGATTGTACTTGGGAAACTGAGGAGAGCATTCAGAAAGCTTATCCTAGATGCCGAGTAGATATCTCTGATTGACTCTGGAGCAAGGTACACTTACCCTCCTTTGCATTACCATTTAATTCTCTATTCTATTGCAATTTTCTTCCTATGGATGTGCACTATTTATTCTATACTCTGAATGATTTTTGAAGGGGTATAAAATTTGATTAGTATAGTTAAAAAGGTTAAAAACAATTGGATTGGTTGTTGTGTTGTGTGATTGTAGATTTATCAAACCACTTCTCGACTTTATTCCTTTTCGGGGACGAAAAATTTTAAGTGGGGGAGATTGTAACGACCCAGAAAATCTGAACCAATTTAAAATTTTTAAATTGGCTTAAATAATGGATTTTAAATATTTAAAATAAATATTTTAGATAATGGCGATGAAAACTGAGTTTGAATCGACAATTGAAAACGAATATAATTAATTATAATTATAAACAATGCCTGAAATGGCGTGGCAGTTTCAAAAATTGAATTCAAAATTTGTCGGACTATACCGGGTGCAAAACAATCCGGATTTTAGTGAAACCAAAAACATTAGGATCTAATTGATGATATCTTTCCAACGAATCTGACCAATCGAAATTTGATAGCGGGAATCAAAAGATATGTCCAGTTGAAAATTCTGAATAGTCGCTATGGAATTCAGGCCCTTAAAAATGGACATTTTGCAAATGACCTCGGATTTCGACGAAACCACTTTTGTTGGATCCGCAGGGTCAAGTTATTGTTAGGTTTCAAATTTCATAATTTTTTGAATCAATATGTGAGTGTGGCAAAGGAAAACGCGTTTGACCGGTTTTAGTTGATTTTAATCGACTGGAAATTGGCCATTTTTCAAACGGTCTCAGAATTTGACGAAACTAGTTTTGTTAGGACCGTATCGTCAATACGAAGCTAGAAAATATTTTTATGAAATTTTTCTAGTTAGTATGTGACCCCGGTAATTTGAAATGTACGTTTAAAATTCAATATAGTGATTTAAATGAAAATTCAAAAGGAAACTGATTATAACGATCAAATCAGCTTGCGATACATATCCCATTGTGTTCGGAATGGGGGTGAAACGCTATGGGCGACAGGCGGTGGGCCTCGTTTCGAGGTCGTATGTAAAAGTCAACCTATTTGAAAAATTAAATAATAAAATAATAAAATAAAATAAAATAATCTAAATTCCCTCCTATACCCTGCCCCCCCCCCCGTTCGTTTCGATTTCAGACAGAAAGCAAAAGAAAAAAAAAACCTCGTCGAAGACGGAGACGACCGCCATCGCCTCGTCGAAGAGACCCACGCCTCCGCCTGTCCCCCCTCCATCGATCGAAGCCATCGCGACCCCCCCGAAGCCAACGCCTTCTCCGTTCGAGGCTCGAAACTGCCTCCCCGTTCGAAACCCTAGCGTCGTCCCCCTCGAAGCCATCGCTCCCCCCCCCCCCCCGTCGAATCAAATCGCGAGTCCCCCTCGAAGCCATCGCTCCACCCTCCGCTTCGCCGACTCTTCCTCCTGCTGCCGACATCGACGCCGTCCCCCTCGAAGCCATCGCTCCCCCCCCCCTTCGCAGATTACAGTAAGCATTTAATCTTATTTTTATTTTAAATACTGTAAATTTCGTTTTTTATTATTTCTGGAAAAACTGATATTTTTAAAAAAGAATAAAAACTGATTTTTAAAAAGAATAAAAACTGATTTTTAAGAGAATAAAAACTGATTTTTTTAAGAGAATAAAAACTGATATTTTTAAAAAGAATAAAAACTAATTTTTAAAAAGAATAAAAACTGATTTTTTTAAGAGAATAAAAACTGATATTTTTAAAATGAAATAAAAACTGATATTTTTAAGGAAATAAAAACTGATATTTAAAAAAAAAAGGAAATAAAAACTGATTTTTAAAGGAAATAAAAACTGATTTTATTTTAAGACTTTGAAATAGAAAAAGGTTTAATCTTTTAAAAGAAAAAGATTTGAACTTGCAAAAATAAAGATCATATTTTAAAAAGAGAAAAAGACGGAATTTTTGTTAAGTAAGATATGATTCTTATATTTTTAAAGCAATAAAAATATAATTTTTACATCATAGGAATATTAAAAATATAATCTTTGTTTTTAAAATATGATCTTTATATATTGAATAACATAGTAAAAATTCGATTTTTACCTATGTAGAGAACAACGAAAGCGACAAAAAGGCGAGAAAGGCGAAGATTCTCTAAGTGCAGTTGGATAGCTATTGGTGAGATTTCTGATTTAAAAATATTATATATGTGTGAAATGAAAGTGAATTGTTATATATAAAAATATATATATATATATATATATATATACGCCCCTCGTCCACAAACCATGGACGATATTTATTGGTTGAAATTGTTGTGAAAATTGATTGATAGCGAATGATTGTTTGTGATTGATATTGGTTGATTTGTGGTTGAAAAATACCCATTTGTGGTTGAAAAATATTTGGTTGAAACCACATAGGATTAGTTTGTGGAAATGAAATAAATATATACATGCCGCCTGCGTGCGAACTAGATGCATGATCCCCATTGTCAAAAACCGTGAGGTTTTAAGGTAGAGCGAGGAGCCGTACTAGGGACGGTCCCGGTTTAACTACCCTGCCGTTATGCTGCCGAAATTTTGAATAATATTCGTGTGTTTGAATTATTTTCATATGCTTAAACTATATTTATTCATTGAATAGAAAACATTCATGTGTTGAATTGATATTCATTCGTTGATTAGAAATTCATGTGTTGAATGGTATTCATATTTTGAAAATAAATTGTTTGATAATAAAAATCACCTTTTATCGACTATATGAACTGTGTAAAATAATCTCGGTTAAAAAAGAAATTGTTTTATGATAAAAATCCTATTTTTATCACCAACTTGAACTATATAAAAAAAAAGGTTTTGAAATGAATTGTTTTACAATAAAAATCACATTTTTATTGTATGCATAAATCGTTGAAATGTGAAGTGTTAAAAATAGCCACTTGTTCAAAATAAACATATATGAGTTGAAATATTCATTAATTAGCTAATGAAATGATTTGCACCTATGTATGTAACATTAGAATAAATGGTGTCTTTAAACCGAATAGAAATCAAATATGAAGTCGAATAGAAAATGATAAATGATAAGAACTGTATATATATGTACATGCATATTTATTGAACAGGTTATAGCAAAGGGGCTAGAGAAGAGGAATAAAATTTTGTGCCCGACAAATAGGTACACATTTACTGCTTTGTTTGGGTGATGATTTTATGAGCCTGTTGGCTAGCCGCTTGGCTTTTTCTTTTTCTTTTTGAGATTAGAAGGACCGGGAATGCTATTTGCGATTTCCCGATGCTCCCGGTGCAGGGGAGGTTATGGCGAAATTTTCCAAAATTTTAAGGTGTTAGAAATTTTTTGAAGTGAAAACGATATTGAAAACATTGAATGAACTATATTTATATAAATATATAAATATAAATAAAATTAAAACGAAACGAAGCCGTGCAGTTCGTATTTTGAGACCGTGATTTCAAACGACTAGTGTGGGAAATCCGACCATTGGATTTTCCCGAAATCTCAACCGTCGGGTTCGCCTTGGAAATATCTTTCCAACGGCACCAACTTTGTAAAAATCCAACGGTTGGATTGTCTGGAATGTTTAATTCAAATCTGAAGAAAAACAGCGCCAGAAGCGATTATATTTATATATATATATAAATATAATTATATATTTAATCGAATAACGACGCTGCAGTTCGTATTTTGAAATCGAAACTTCAAATGATTGTACCGAGAGATCCGACCGTCGGATTTTCCCGAAACTGGAACCGTTGGATTCGTTTTGAAAAGACCTTTCTAATGATGTAAACTTTGTGAAGATCCAACGGTTAGATTTTCAGATATGTGTAAATCAATTCTGAAGAAAAACAGCGCCACGGCCGCCTTATGGCCCGAAGCGTCGTTTTGAAAAAATTGGCTATTTTAAAATAAATAAAAATAGCGATAAATAGTTATAAAATATCATAAGCGATATGGAATGGAAATAAACTGAATTTGCTTGATTTATGTTGTATTTGATGGTTGAATGTGTTTGGTGTGAAAATAACATTAAAGAACGAAATTGGTGTTGTCGAATAATTTAACCATTGAAATAAATTGATTTGAAATTCTAAATATACGTGAATTATTTGAAAAGGCCGAGTTAATTCTCATTTCAAATAATCGACCGACGATTGAAAGTCGAAGATGAAGACGGTGGTCGAAGACCGGAGATCTTCACCTCGTTTGGATGGTAACCGAGGTCCTGATTGGGAGGCATCCCGAAATATGGATAATGAGTGGTGATCGTCCAGGCGTACGTGGTGGTCGAAGGGTTTGCGAGGTATTTAGTGCCTCCGGTTTCGTTCAGACCCAGAATGGACTTGTAAATGGACTGTGTGTCTGACATTGGAGTTTATTCAGTGTTGATTGATTTCTGTTAATATACATCTGTTTGGTGGCGGAGAATTTATTCTTTTGCTTAACGCCCTTCTTTGAGACGCACAAGCTCAGAGGTTGTATATCGATGGACATCAGTCGCATGGCATGAATTGCCTGTGTGGCATGCTAAGATGCAGTGATCAGGGCTTCTGTTGAAAAGCAAAGTCTTGTGGTGATGATCAAAGCACCGCCTGTGTGGCGTAGCTTTGTGTATAACGTGAATTCGCGAGCCTCACACCTCGGTATGAACCTAAAACGGGAGAGGACATCAGGGAGGGCCTGCGTTTCTTTCTAGCTAGGGTGGTGCCAGTGACCTACCAGCCCTGACATTTATATACTTTTCACTTATGTGGTTGTTGCTGTTGCGAGGCGCCTCGGTTTTATCGGACGATCCGGGTCCGATGGAGTCATTCTTGGCTCATTTACGCCCCAAAGGGCGGGGAGACGTAGTGTTCAGGCATAATAATCCACATCGGTGGACCGGCCCTGACGATCCAGGGGGCAGTTGCGGCTGTTCCTGAGGGGCGGGCTAGAGCGTCTCGAATTCGGTAAGGACTATCTTTTGCCTTGGTTCATGACGGAAATCCAATTTCCAAATACGACATCGTGCGGTTTTGATTGTATACCTATATATGGCGACATAGTGGTATGGGGCATTAATGCCGTCTATGATTGATTGTTATGATTTGAAAAAGTTTTCAAAACATATAAACACTAGCAATAATATCAAATGCCTTTGTTTTATTCGTATCAAGCATATTTGGCCGTTATAAGGTAAAAACTCTATCCTCCGGTTTGCGTTGCATTGTGTGATGGGAACTGAGTCTTATAACGGCTTCATTTTTATAAAAAGCATAGCGATATTTAAAAGAAAGATTTATGTTAAAGCACTGGCGATCCAATGGAGTAAACCCGTTCCACGAAAGTGGCGTGGTCCTGTAATTTGCCAAAATATATGTGTTGAGTAGATTTCTCATACCAGTCCCATGATTGACTCGTAGTTTGTTTCACTCTCAAACTCGGGTGCCCCTTTTTCTACACGGGCGCCTTGTATTCAGGTTTAGCTGGTTCTTTTTCTGGATAGCTGGAGTTGAAGATGGATTCTATCATTTATTTCTTTTTATGCTGTTCAGCTCCTATTGTACATATCTTGTTTATTTCCGCTGTAGACATTTATGTATAGCTGAACTGTATTTGTACTAAGTAAGATCCTGTATACTGTGTAACTCTGATGATTACTTTTATCCAGTATATTCTATTGTTCATTATCTGGTGTATTTATTTAATTTTGTTCTGCTATTATTTGTTTTTGTGTTATATTCCAAAGATAACCTTGTTTCCGTGAGAACGGGAAATCGGGTCGTCTCAGTATATGTCGATGGCATGGACTATGTATATTCCCTTAGTCTAAAAATAGAATTTGTGTAAACATGTTATAGACCTGTTATGCCTACATGACCCAAAACCTATGATATCATCCTTATGTTTATTGGAAAGTATAATTAGATCTATGTTTGCAAGTATAATTGGATCTATGTTTCATAAACTATGTAAGTTCATGTTTATTTGCAAAATATAATTGGTTCTATGTCAAACATCGTTTGGGTTTCATAAACTATGCGAGTTCATGTTGAAATAGGCTATATGATTAGATGTAAAAATTGTACATTTTTGATGAATATATAACATGCTAGTTTTGTGGTCGATATTATGCCAAGTTAACATGTTTAAACAAAAGTTTGTGTTTGCCTAAACTATGCCATTTCATATGTCACTTACTTAGTCATACTTTGATTAGAATGCAAGTTCACATGACCCATGTTATATGTTAGTTGAATCGCAAAATTGCAAGTTCATGCGCCACACATCTTTATGTATTACATGTTCATGATTTCCCCTTTTCCTCACGTTTATAAAGTTGGGTTGAATTGTGACAAGCCCAACACATGTTATAACGTTGCGAACAAACGGGGGTAATAACGTTGGGTGTAAAATATGAAAATATATGTTGGCATGGTTGGCACATGCCAATGATTATGACACATAAGCGGTATGAATTGAAATACCCAAAAATAAAAGATATGACATTTACATATACTTGAGAAGTAATAAAATATGTAAATTTAGAAAACACGATATGCTTAACCCGAGGTTAGATTGAGTTGTGATGTAAACCTGCCCAGACCCGCCCGGACCCGCCCGACTGTCCAGTAGTCACAACAATACCTATCCAATGTGGGTGGTTAAGCATTGAGCCCAATAAGGACCCGAGGTTAGACTGAGCTACGGTGTAAATGTAACACCTCGTAATTTTATAACATTAAAATTCACAAATTAAAGTATACTTAATTTTTAGAAAAGAATTAAGTGAAATGGGTTGCGCAGAGAAATATATATATATTGATATATATATGTATATAAATTAAAAATTAAATAAATAAATATGCGAAAAAGTTTAAAACAATGAATTGGGAGGGAAAATAACCGAATCGGCCCATTTTTGAGGTCGACCCGAGCCCTGTTGGGTCGACTAGGGGTTAATCCAGGGTGTTTGGCTGTCAACCCGTGGGCCGATTCGCTCAAATGCAGATTTTGCATTTGATTGGTTCTCATGGTTCAGGGTTAATCTAATGGTCCTAAATAACTTCCTACACCTATAATACATCCTAATGCTAACCCTAAACCTAATTAAAATAGAATAGTTACCGTCATATCGTCGCCATGGAAATCAATGGAGCCGCCGCCAACTAAGAAAGAAGAAAAGCAAATTCAATTCTAATTCTCTCAACCCTAAAGCAAAGCAAAACTCTCTCTTTTCTTCTCTAAATTGTGAGTATGGTGATCTTAACAAGATTATTATCATTTTAATTAGGTTGAGTTATGAATGGATTATGAGTAGATGATGTGAATTATCATATATGTTGTTGTAAACCCCTTTTGCTATCATGTATATTGTAAATCCAATTTTATGTGATGATAATATCTTATATGTTGTAAATCATGCTATGATGATGTTATGTATGTTGAAAGTTTCTATGCTAAGTTATGATGAATCATACATGTTAAAAAGCCATGATGTTACCATCTATGCTAGTTAGTTCATATTAATTAAATCATCATGTTTGGGTTATGTTGGTCTATATGACAAGTCACATATGCAAGTTAGATTGATTAGAAAAGTTATGAACATATGCCAAGACATATATTATGACATCTAGAATTATGCTATGACATATGTGATATCCTATGCTAGTTCACACCATCATTATGTTGCCTAAAAACCCCATATGCAAGTTTATGTATAGATTTGGGCTATGATCATATCATGTAAATTGAGACATTTAACAAGTTGACACCTTTTGATCCTTAACATGTGTAGTTTATGCAAGTTTCACCCCTATT
Source organism: Allium sativum (assembly GCA_030737875.1). NCBI lineage: Eukaryota > Viridiplantae > Streptophyta > Magnoliopsida > Asparagales > Amaryllidaceae > Allium > Allium sativum. The sequence goes on along the minus strand of CM060909.1, from coordinate 666,455,191 downwards.
ATGATTAGCTTTATCTTAATTGTCTATATGTTGTGATAATTTTTCATTGTGCTAGGTGTTAGACTATACAAGTCTAGCCTATATTATGCGTTGAATAAGAGAACATATAAACGTGGGGTAGGGGTAATATTAAGGATTTAATATTAAAAAGTTGGGGTGCAATTGATATGATTTTGCATGCCATAACTGGATGGCCATAATTGAGTCAATTATGGACATCATTAAAAGTTGACCTAATTAATAATTTAAATAGGGAATTATTAAAACGGGGGTAAAAGATTTTAAGTGTTAATCAATGCTTAGGACATGAGGTTGGACTCGTTTGTGACGTAAACCTGCCCGGACCCGCCCGGCAAATCCAGTGGTCACAAATGTCAGCCCAATGTGAGAGGTCCTAGGCCTAAACTAAAGCATAACAGTTGTAAACACACGAGGTTAGACTCTTTTAAGGTGTAAGACTGCCTGGACCCGCTCGGCAAATCCAGCTGCCATAAATGCCAGTCTAATGTGAGAGGTCTTTATGAGGTTATGGCCTGAATGAATTAAGAAATACTTAACCAGATAAACATGTAAGGTGGGACATGGGGGTTAAGTAGGTGCCTTGGGTGGCATGAGGAATCTAGGGGGTGCCCTTATTGGCATGTGAAATACGATTAGTAAGACTTAACCAAACACACATGTAAATGAACATGACTAAGAGGGTTAAGTGGGATATACTAGTGACAAGCTTAGGTGGGTAGCTTGTGGGGGCCCATTTCGACCAGTATCCCAAACGTATCTTTGTGGGTTCGACCCAAGTCGAGGACGGGACACGCATGCTGGGTTTGACTGTAAGAGGCCAAAACGGGGAGCGGTGGCAACGCAAGTCCAATGGGTTTCGTATGCGTGTGTGAACCCGGGCTGGTAGGTAAGACATTGTTTCATCGTGTAGGTATAAGCCGTGCATTCTCAAGTTGTATCGGGTTGCCACTTTAGGGGAGTGATACACCCCACTGTGGGGCCAGCACGGGTATCTACGAGTAGGGAGCCGATCGAAAGTGGGTAGTGGGGTAGACCTAGTGGAGATAGGGGCAGACGACACCTATGTAGTCAGCTAGGGGTACGTAAGGCTATTTATAAAGTTTCTGTGTGAAGCAAGTGGGATCAAACAAAAGGGTGACTGGTGTGGTGCAGTTTAGTAATGTGCGGTGCAGTGTAGTAATCATTCGTTAGTAATTAGGTGTGCCTTTACCGTTATCTTAAACGCTATCTTTATCTTCCTAAGAGTTCATAGACATTTACTTGTCTTCCAGCTTATGCCTTAGTCTAGTTATTTTGATAATAGTATTGTTAGAATTATCATACTCGCCAGACTTTATGTCTGACCCCCTCTATTTCTATCCTTTTTCCCCCTCCAGGTCCTTAGGTTGGGCCCAGCTCTAGTGGAGTTTGATTGACTTGCTTCATCTCTCTTTGGAAAGCTTGGACCGTTGAAGTAAAGTCCAGCTTATTATCTTTTTAATGGCTATTTATGTAATGGGATTATGTATTTTGTTTTTATGAAGATGGATATTGTACTTGGTTTTATGATGTAACAAACATGTTTAATTTCCGCTGCAATAAAATGAAGTTTTAGATTTCCAAGTACTATGTACTATCTATCTTGTTGTAATTTTTCTTTTCTATATTCACTTATAACCTCCATGGAAGTTAATGCATTCCCTTTGTGAGTGACATTAATGGACGGGGGGTGTTACACGTGGTATCAGAGCTTAAGGTTACCAGAACAGATAAAAATACTTTAGAAAAATAGTTATTTTTGGAAGAAGTGTTTTCAAAAACATGTTTTAATGAGAAATTTAAAGAGAAAAGTTTTTAAGAAAAAAAACATAATCCCCAATAGCCATATATCTTTATCTTTCGAATTCTCCATTTTGAATCTTTCCTTTTTTGTTTCAGCATGGCTGAAGATCTTAATCTACCCAACGGTGTAATGATACCAAGATGGTATAGGAGGTTATTAGAGGCTAGGGCCGCTGCGGGTCCAGCCAATGTTCCTCCACCACCAGTTGCACCCGTTCCTCCTCCTCCTCCTCGCGCAGATACTTGTGCAAAGACGTGCAAGGAATTCAAGGCTATGGGTGGAAAACCATTTCAAGGGTCAGAAACGTTTGTGGAAGCTAGAGATTGGCTTAAGGAGGTGGAAGAATTGCTAGAAATCTTTGAAGTAGAAGAAGGGAGGAGAGTTTGATTAGCAGCTTGGTTGATGAAGGGAGAGGCCTTGTTTTGGTGGGAGGTCACTAATGGGGAGCGTCCTGTTGACTCTTGGGCGGATTTCAGACGTAGGTTCGAGGCGAAGTTTCTCTCAAGGGCGAAAGAAAATCTATATATGGAAAGGTTCTTGACATTGAAGCAAGGAAGCTCATCAATGAAAGAATATGTCAATAAATTTAATCAGTTAGCAAGGTTTGGCTTGGACTTAGTGAACACGCCGGAGAAGAAGGCGCTGAGGTTCTTGAATGGCTTGAATGAACCATTGCAAGGGTTGGCTATGACCCACATCCCTATGGGGGCCACCCTTGAGAAGTTAGTAGAAATGGCGCTTATGCATGAGGAGAAAAGCGTTAAAGCTGATAAGGCACCCGAGAAGAAATGGGATCAGAAGAAACCACAACAGCAAAACAAGAAGGGTGGTAAAGACAATAACGGCAAGGGAAAGAAGAAATGTTTTAACTGTGGGACACCAGACCATCTCAGCAAGGATTGCCGAAAGAAAAAGAAGACAGGCTGTTTTCATTGTGGCGATGTGGGACATTTAGTGAAGGACTGCCCAAAGAAGGGGCAGAGGGCAGGAGCTACCTCGGGAGGACAGGTGCAGGCTCTTATGGCACCAGGGCAGGCAAGGGGACAAGTTCAGGCTCTCGCGGCCCCACCGCTGCAAGAATGAGGTAGAACCATTTCTGTTGAAAGCTTAGTTTTTTTGTTTGATCATCCTGTTCGTACCTTATTCGATTCGGGCGCATCACATTTGTTTATCTCTACATCATTAGTTGAATCACTACACTTAAACACCAGTTTAGTAGAGGATCCCTTAGTTGTTTCGAATCCAATAGGGGGCTCAGCTTATTTGTCTATGATGTGTTTGGATTTGAAAATTTCCATACTTAGCGTTGAATTTAGATGTGATGCTTATGTGTTGGGCTTCACGGGCTATGGGCTAATTTTAGGAATGGATTGGTTATCCAGAAATGGGGCCGTTCTTGATTGTGAAAGGAGAGTAGTTAGGCTCGTGACTCGCCTTGGCAACACTCTCGAAATCTTTTGTAATCCCATAAATTTGGTTATGCTAAGTTATCTAGAATCGCTTGACGCGTCTGAGGAAAATCTATGATCTTTTAGAGTGTTCCGAGAATATTCGGATGTGTTTGAGGAGGTGAAGGGCTTGCCTCCGAAGCGGGAGATAGATTTTCGAATATATCTGGTGGATAATGCGAAACCAGTATCTTTGCCAGTACGCCACATGGCTCCACGTGAAAGGAGGGAACTCGGTAAGCAAGTGAAGGAGTTTCTTGAGAAGGGGTTCATAAGACGAAGTATATCGGAGTGGGGTGCTCCAGTAGTATTTGCCACGAAGGCGGATGAGTCCCTTAGACTTTGTGTGGACTATAGAGAACTTAATAAGCTTACTAAGAAGAATAGACACCCACTGCCGAGGATTGACGATCTCTTCGATCAGTTAGTTGGCGCCTCAGTGTTTTTGCAGTTGGACTTAGCCATTGGTTTCCATCAGTTGAGAGTGGCTGAGGATAGCATTGACAAGACCGCCTTTAGGACTCCGGATGGTTTCTATGAATGGCTAGTGATGCCCTTCGGTTTGACAAACGCCCCCACATACTTTGTTGATTTGATGAGTAGGGTGTTTAGGGAGTACCTTAACAAATTTGTGGTAGTCTTTGTAGATGACATCTTGATCTTTTCTAAGGATGAAGAAGAGCATGCCCTACATCTTAGGGAAGTGTTGGAGACTCTTCGAGCGCATAAGCTTAAAGCTAAATTTTCTAAGTGTCACTTTTGGAGGAAGGAAGTACGGTTCTTAGGACACGTGGTTTCCAAAGAAGGGATAGCTGTAGATCCCGCGAAGGTGGTGGCCATCCAAGATTGGATGGTTCCTAAAAATGCTACCGAAGTGAGAAGTTTCTTGGGGTTGGCTGGCTACTATAGGAAGTTTATCAAAGACTTCGCAAAGATATCAGCTCCATTGACACGCTGGACGAAGAAGAACCTAGTTTTCACATGGGACGTAGATTGTGATGATGCGTTCCAACGTTTGAAGAGAGCTTTGGCTTCAGCCCCAGTCTTAGTATTGCCAGACGGGAGTAAGCCGTTTACCGTTTATACTGACGCTTGTGGGACAGGACCAGGCACAGTCTTAATGCAAGAGGGCAGGGTAATAGCCTATGGTGGAAGGCAGTTGAGAGCGCATGAGAAGAATTACCCCACACATGACCTAGAGTTGGCCGCTATTGTTTTCGCGCTTAAGTCTTGGCGTCATTATCTTCTTGGCGAGAAATTCGAACTATTCACTGACCACAAATCTTTAAAATACCTATTCTCTCAAAAGGACTTGAACTTAAGGCAGCAAAGGTGGATGGAGTTCTTAGCGTCCTACGACTTTGAGATAGCATATACCCCTGGCAAAGGTAACGTGGTGGCTGATGCCTTAAGTAGAAAAGATTATCCTTAAGTCCTTTGTTTGTTGAGCGGCAAAGTTTAGAATTCATTTCGATGTTTGACTTTGGACCTTCCGTTGACTTCGTACCCGGTTTGCTAGCATCCTTGGAGGTCAGACCTACGCTTTTGGGACGGATTGGAGAGGCACAGCGAGGCGACCCGCAGTTGGTTGAGTTAGTTGAAAAACTCAAAGGATGGGAGTCATCAAGCCATCTCCGTAGGTATACCCTAGACGATAAGGGTTGGTTACGTAGGGACGGTAGACTTTGTGTACCAAAAGACGATGACCTAAGGAAGACTATTCTTGACGAAGCACATCATTCGAAGATGACCATTCATCCCGGCGGGGACAAGATGTACAAAGACATGAAGAGCGTTTACTTTTGGGCCGGCATGAAGAAAGACGTGGCCGAGTATGTCGCTAGATGCTTGGTATGCCAACAAGTAAAAGAGGAGCAAAAGAAACCCGGTGGGTTGCTTCACCCATTGGAGGTTCCACTATGGAAGTGGGAGAGTGTCTCGATGGATTTTGTGGATGGATTACCGTGATCGAGGAGGGGTAATACGGGGATTTGGGGTTATAGTAGATAGACTTACTAAGAGCGCCCATTTCATTCCCGTGAAGATTAAGAGGACTGCTCCATGGTTAGCTTCTGTATATGTCCGAGAAATAGTTCGTTTGCACGGTGTTCCTTCTAGCATAGTGAGCGACCGCGATCCTATTTTCACTAGCGAATTTTGGAGAAGCTTACAAGAGGCGATAGGGACTTAGTTATGTTTGAGCACCGCATATCATCCTCAGACGGACGGCCAGACCGAGAGGGTGAATCGCATTCTAGAGGATCTGTTGAGGCTATGTATCCTAGACTTTGGGGGTACGTGGGAAGAGCATCTTCCATTGGTGGAGTTCGCATATAATAACAGCTTTCAGTCTAGCATTGGTATGGCACCATTCAAAGCTCTTTATGGACGACCTTGTCATTCACCTACATGTTGGTGGGAATATACAGATAAGATCTTACTTGGGCCCGATATGATTAGGGAGACTTCGGAGAAGATCGACTTGTTTCGAAGGAGGATGAAAGCAGCGCAAGATAAGCAGAAATCTTATGCGGATAAGAGGAGGACAGATCTCGAGTTTGAAGTTGGGGACATGGTCTTTGTCAAAGTGTCTCCATTGCGAAATGTTGTTCGCTTTGGGTCCGTTGGGAAATTAGCACCAAGGTTTGTAGGGCCGTTTCCTATTAAGGAGAGGATTGGATGGATGGCGTATAGAGTGGAGTTGCCCGAGAGACTTAGTGGTGTACATGATGTATTCCATGTGTCACATTTGACGAAGTGCTTGCACGAGACCGCGGAAGTGGAAGAGCCGAGCTTGCTTAGAGAGGTGGAGATAGAGCGTGATGCGACAATTCGACGAGCTCCTACGCGCATTCTTGGGTCGGAGATCAACAGGTTGAGGAATCGAGAGGTCAGACTAGTCAAAGTGCAATGGGGAGATGATGAGAGCAACGCTAGTTGGGAGACGGAAGAGAAGATGCGTTCACGATACCCTTTTCTTTTTGAGGGTATGTCCTTTAATTTCTCTTTATCGCTTAGCTTGTGCTTATCTTATCTTTAGTATATCCTCTCGCTGGTATCTTTGACCTTTAGTTAGATAATCCTATCGTTGAGACATGTGTTTGAGACATGTTATGTATGGTGGATGCAAAGTGGATGCAAGTGTTTGCTAGTGGTTGCTCGTGGATGCATATACACACACTATTAGGCACCAGATCGGCTCAGTCACTTCATATTGCATATTGCATATATATATGGATGTATTTAGTAAAATGGATGTATAATGGTTGTATTATCATATAGTTGCTGCGTTCGGGTGGATGGTTGTGCACGCATATAGAATTAATATGTATCAATAGGAATCTTTTGCATACATATTGGACGCATGGTACTATCATGAATTGCGCTAAGGAGGTCGACTGAATCAGTAGACCGCCTAATTTTGCATTAGATATGGACATATACACACACTGTGCATATAAACTTTAAAGCATTAGAAGTCTTTTAAGGACAATGGATGCTAGTGTTTGATGGTTGAGTAGATGGACGATTAGATGGTAGGATATACATTCTTCTTGACTTGGAGATTTTGGGGACGAAATCCTTTAAGGAGGGGAGAATGTAACACCCCGTAATTTTATAACATTAAAATTCACAAATTAAAGTATACTTAATTTTTAGAAAAGAATTAAGTGAAATTGGTTGCGCAGAGAAATATATATATATATTGATATATATATATATATATATATAAATTAAAAATTAAATAAATAAATATGCGAAAAAGTTCAAAACAACGGATTGGGAGGGGAAATACCGAACCGGCCCATTTTTAAGGTCGACCCGAGCTCTGCTGGGTCGACGAGGGGTTAATCCAGGGTGTTTGGCTGTCAACCCATGGGCCGATTCGCTCAAATGCAGATTTTGCATTTGATTGGTTCTCATGGTTCAGGGTTAATCTAATGGTCCTAAATAACTTCCTACACCTATAAATACATCCTAATGCTAACCCTAAACCTAACTAAAATAGAATAGTTACCGTCATACCGTCGCCATGGAAATCAATGGAGCCGCCGCCAACTAAGAAAGAAGAAAAGCAAATTCAATTCTAATTCTCTCAACCCTAAAGCAAAGCAAAACTCTCTCTTTTCTTCTCTAAATTGTGAGTATGATGATCTTAACAAGATTATTATCATTTTAATTAGGTTGAGTTATGAATGGATTATGAGTAGATGATGTAAATTATCATATAAGTTGTTGTAAACCCCTTTTGCTATCATGTATATTGTAAATCCAATGTTATGTGATGATGATATCTTATATGTTGTAAATCATGCTATGATGATGTTATGTATGTTGAAAGTTTCTACGCTAAGTTGTGATGAATCATACATGTTAAAAAGCCATGATGTTACCATCTATGCTAGTTAGTTCATATTAATTAAATCATCATGTTTGGGTTATGTTGATCTATATGACAAGTCACATATGCAAGTTAGATTGATTAGAAAAGTTATGAACATATGCCAAGACATCTATTATGACATCTAGAATTATGTTATGACATATGTGATATCCTATGCTAGTTCACACCATCATTATGTTGCCTAAAAACCCCATATGCAAGTTTATGTATAGATTTGGGCTATGATCATATCATGTAAATTGAGACATTTAACAAGTTGACACCTTTTGATCCATAACATGTGTAGTTTATCCAAGTTTCACCCCTATTATGATTAGCTTTATCTTAATTGTCTATATGTTGTTATAATTTATCTTTGTGCTAGGTGTTAGACTATACAAGTCTAGCCTATATTATGCATTGAATAAGCGAACGTATAAACGTGGGGTAGGGGTAATATTAAGGATTTAATATTAAAAAGTTGGGGTGCAATTGATATGATTTTGCATGCCATAAGTGGATGGCCATAATTGAATCAATTATGGACATCATTAAAAGTTGACCTAATTAATAATTTGAATAGGGAAATATTAAAATGGGGGTAAAAGATTTTAAGTGTTAATCAATGCTTAGGACACGAGGTTGGACTCGTTTGTGACGTAAACCTGCCCGGACCCGCCCGGCAAATCCAGTGGTCACAAATGTCAACCCAATGTGAGAGGTCCTAGGCCTAAACTAAAGCATAACAGTGGTAAACACAAGAGGTTAGACTCTTTTATGGTGTAAGACTGCCCGGACCCGCCCGGCAAATCCAGCTGCCATAAATGCCAATCTAATGTGAGAGGTCTTTATGAGGTTATGGCCTGAATGAATTAAGAAATACTTAACCAGATAAACATGTAAGGTGGGACATGGGGGTTAAGTAGGTGCCTTGGGTGGCATGAGGAATCTATGGGGTGCCCTTAGTGGCATGTGAAATACAATTAGTAAGACTTAACCAAACACACATGTAAATGAACATGACTAAGAGGGTTAAGTGGGATATACTAGTGACAAGCTTAGGTGGGTAGCTTGTGGGGGCCCATTTCGACCAGTATCCCAAACGTATCTTTGTGGGCTCGACCCAAGTAGAGGACGGGACACGCATGCTGGGTTTGACTGTAAGAGGCCAAAATGGGGAGCTGTGGCAACGCAAGTCCAACGGGTTTCGTATGCGTGTGTGGACCCGGGCTAGTAGGTAAGACGTTGTTGCATCGTGTAGGTATAAGCCGTGCATTCTCAATTTGTATCGGTTTGCCACTTTAGGGGAGTGATACACCCCACTGTGGGGCCAGCACGGGTATCTACGAGTAGGGAGCCGATCGAAAGTGGGTAGTGGGGTACACCTAGTGGAGATAGGGGCAGACGACGCCTATGTAGTCAGCTAGGGGTACGTAAGGCTATTTATAAAGTTTCTGTGTGAATCAAGTGGGATCAAACATTAGGGTGACTGGTGTGGGGCAGTGTAGTAATGTGCGGTGCAGTGTAGTAATCATTCGTTAGTAATTAGGTGTGCCTTTACCGTTATCTTAAACGCTATCTTTATCTTCCTAAGAGTTCATAGACATTTACTTGTCTTCCAGCTTATGCCTTAGTCTAGTTATTTTGATAATAGTATTGTTAGAATTATCATACTCGCCAGACTTTATGTCTGACCCCCTCTATTTCTATCCTTTTTCCCCCTCCAGGTCCTCAGGTTGGGCCCAGCTCTAGTGGAGTTTGATTGAATTGCTTCATCTCTCTTTGGAAAGCTTGGACCGTTGAAGTAAAGTCCAGCTTGTTATCATTTTAATGGCTATTTATGTAATGGGATTATGTATTTTGTTTTTATGAAGATGGATATTGTACTTGGTTTTATGATGTAACAAACATGTTTAATTTCCGCTGCAATAAAATGAAGTTTTAGATTTCCAAGTACAATTTACTATCTGTCTTGTTGTGATTTTTCTGTTCTATATTCACTTATAACCTCCATGGAAGTTAATGCATTCCCTTTGTGAGTGACATTAATGGACGTGGTGTGTTACAGTAAACCTACCCGGAACCGACCGGCACATCCACTAACCGTAGCAATACCTGTCTAATGTGAGTGGTCTGGTGCTCCTAAGAGGCTAAGGACAGATGGTAGGGTATTGTAATAACCCGGAAAATGTGAACTAATTAAAAAAATTTAAAATTGGTTATTACCAAAGAATTTGAATAGTTGAAATAGCATATTTCAATAAAATAAAGAATTGGGTATAGTAAGGCAGTTTGAAATTTTGAATACAAACTTTGTCTAACTGTACCGGGTGGAAAATATAACGGATTTTAGCGAAACTGAAAATATTTAAATCTGTTTATGAATACCTTTCTAACGAATCTGAAAAATCGAAGTTTCATAGCGGGAATCAAAAGTTATGGCCGAATGAATTTTCAGAAAGGTCGCTATATAGCATATATAGCCCTTGAAAATAGATATTTTGCATACGACCTCGGAACTCGACAAAACAACTTTTGTTGGGTCCGGGATGTCAAATTATTGCTAGGTTTCAAATTTCATAATTTTTGAAGCTAGTATGTGAGCGGGGCAAAAGAAAATGTTATTGGTCAATTTCTGTTAAAATGGGTCGACCTAAGAATGGTCGTTTTTCAAACGAGCTCAGAATTCGACGGAGTTGGTTTTGTTAGGACCGTATCATCAAAACAAAGCTAGATTTATTTTTCTGGAATTTTTCGATTCAGTTTGTGGCCCTAGCAAATTGAAATGTACGTTCAAATTAAATATTGAATGTTTTATATTTTAATTTGAAAAATAACTGACTATAACAGTCGAATTGGCCAACGAAACATATCCCATTGTGTCCGGAATGGGGGTATTTAGCTCGGGGCGACAGTCGTTGGGTTTGATTTCGAGTTTGTTGGCAAAAACACTATTTAAAATTTCCTATAAAGTCTCGACCAATAGGATTTTTTCTTTAAAAAAAAAACCTACGAAACCCTAGCCGCCCCAGGCGATATCGACGATCCAGGAAGCTCGAAACTTCCCCTCGACTTTCCCGCCGCCGCCGCCACCTATAGGCCGCGCCACCACCACAGTTCGACAGCCTTTCATCCCCTCTTCACATCCGACCAAACCTCACCCGCCACCATCGCCTGTATCGCCTGAATCACCTCCGCGAAGTCGCCGCCTTTCCGACGCCGCACCGCCTTCCTCCGACCACCGAAGGAGACCGCACCACCACCGATAGAGAGCTGGTTCGTAGCTCTTCCACATCGCAGGACCTGATCGGAGCAACAAGGTGCGGTTTGATTTTAAAATTTAAACCTAGTTTTGAAGGTTTAAAAAACCTTTCTGCTTCGACATTCTGAAATGAAAATAACACTATAAAGCATTGAAAAACTTTGGAAAATAATATCTTTTTCGTTCGTTAACAAAATTCGATGAAACAGGAGACACCGTGACCGCAAGGAGGCTCTCTACAATCTAGAAGAAGCCGCGGATTTTTCTGATCTTCCTACGATTTTTAGCACTGCAATAACCAATGTGAGGAATCTAAACGAAATTGTGTGAATGGAATCGCGTTGTATAAATTATATAAGCGAAGTGTAAATTATATACGCATTGTATACCTCATGTACATGTGTTGTATAAGTTATATTAGCGATGTATAAATTATACAAGCGTTGTATGAAACATATATGCTTTGAATTGTGATGAAATGCAAGTGAATTAGTATATATATATATACTTCCCTCGTCCACAGACCATGGACGATATTTATTGCTTGTGATTGACGTGATATTATATGGTATGACGAATGGTTGGAAATAATTGTTTGTGGTTGATATTGTGGTTGAAAAATACCTTTGTGGTTGAAAAATACCCTCTTATGGTTGAAACAAATTAGAATAGGATTGTTGAATTGAAAATAAAACATGCCGCCTGCGTGCGTACTAGATGCATGATCTCCATTGTCAAAAACCGCGAGGTTTTAAGGTAGAGCGAGGAGCCGTACTAGGGATGGTCCCGATTTTAACTACCCTGCCGTTATGCTGCCGAAATTTTTTGAAATATACATGTGTTAGAATAATTTCCATTCGTTGAGATAAATTACATGTGTTAGAATAATTTTCATTCGTTGAAATAAATTACATATGCTGAAACAAATATTCATGTGTTGAGTTGCAATTCATTCATTGAGTTGAAATTCATGTGTTGAATATTATTTGAATTTAAACAAATAGCTTTAGCGATAATAATCACATTTTTATATATATACAAACTATAGAGAATATTCATGTGTTGAGTTGCAATTCATTCGTTGAGTTGAAATTCATGTGTTGAATATTATTTGAATTTAAACAAATAGCTTTAGCGATAAAAATCACATTTTTATATATATACAAACTATAGAGAATATTCATGCGTTGAGTTGTAATTCATTCGTTGAGTTGAAATTCATGTGTTGAATATTATTTGAATTTAAACAAATAGCTTTAGCGATAAAAATCACATTTTTATATATATACAAACTATAGCGAATATTCATGTGTTGAGTTGCAATTCATTCGTTTAGTTGAAATTCATATGTTGAATATTATTTGAATTTAAACAAATAGCTTTAGCGATAAAAATCACATTTTTATATATATATACAAACTATAGAGAATATTCATGTGTTGAGTTGCAATTCATTCGTTGAGTTGAAATTCATGTGTTGAATATTATTTGAATTTAAACAAATAGCTTTAGCGATAAAAATCACATTTTTATATATATACAAACTATAGAAAATATTCATGTGTTGAGTTGCAATTCATTCGTTGAGTTGAAATTCATGTGTTGAATATTATTTGAATTTAAACAAATAGCTTTAGCGATAAAAATCACATTTTTATATATATACAAACTATAGAGAATATTCATGTGTTGAATTGAAATTCGTTCGTCGAGTTGAAATTCATGTGTCGAATGTTATCGTATTTTAAGATAAAATGAATAGACAATAAGACTACATTTTTATTGTGAATATGAAGTGTTAAAAACATTCACGTGTTGAATAAATATTTTTGATGATAAAAATATTTCTTTTATCATGTATACGCTTTGGTAAAAATACACACGTGTTGAAATAAATAATAGTTTGCTAGGAATATTATTATTGGCTTTGTTCTGCATATATATACATGTGTTGAACGGGAAAAATGGATTAGCTATAGAGTAAAGAAATTATTTGCATGCCCGACAAATAGGTAAACCTTGATGAGTTGGCTGCGCAATTTTATTTTTATATCAACTCCTGTGAATGCCAATGGATGCGGAGTGCTGGTTTTTCTATGTGAAATAATAAATATCGCCATAGGATAGTAACAATTAATTTTGAACTACACTACATGGCATACTTATTGACGATAGGCATACTTCATCACATTCCACATAAGCAATTGGAGCTTGTGTGACGAGGTGGAAGATTTACCATACGAGCGAGAGGCTTGTATGGCGATGACAATATACTACAGGTTGAACTGATGACTGATATGGACTATATAAAATATAACGATAAATCGCTAGATTAATAAAAAACCCACACGGGTCTGGAGTTGACAATAATCACGTCTCTCTAGTTATTAGATACGGCACATAGACTATTTATTTCCACACGGAAACGGGGTTATGAGAATTTATTCTCTGGAGTGATTATCTATATAAATTTCCAAACCCCTCCCCGTACAAAGGAGGTTATGGCGAAATTTTTCGAAATATTAAGGCGTTAGTGAAATATTTGAAGTGAAAACGAAGTTGAAAATATAGAATGAACTATAGTTGGAATTATAGAATGAACTATATTTATATATATAAATATAAATATAATTAAAAGGAATCGAAGCCGTGCAGTTCGTGTTTCGGAATCGTAATTTGAAACGATTAGTACGAGGAATCCAACCATAGGATTTTCCCGAAACCGCAACCGCTGGGTTCGCCTTGGAAATATCTTCCCAACGGCACCAACCTTGTAAAAATCCAACGGTTGGATTGTCCGGAATATTTAATTCAAATCTGAAGAAAAACAGCGCCAGAATCGTTTATATTTATATATAAATATAAATATAATTAAATTAAATAGAATAACGACGCTGCAGTTCAAATTTTGAAACCGTAACTTCAAACGACTAGCGTGGAAGATCCGACCGTTGGATTTTCACGAAACTGGAACCGTTGGGTTCGCTTTGGGAATATCTTCCCACTGATATAGACTTTGTAGAAATCCAACGGTTAGATTTTCCGATATGTGTAAAACAAATTAGGGGAAAAACAGCGCAAGTGCCACGACACGACCTGAAACGTCGTTTAATTAAATATGGCCATTTTTAAATAAATAAAAATGGCGAAAAGTCGTTATAAAATATTATAAGCAACATAGATTGCAAATAAACCAATTGGGCTTGAATTGTTTGATATTTGATGGTTTTATGTGCTTGACACGAAAATAACACTAAAGAACTGAAAGATGGATGTCGAATAATATAACCATGGAAAGAATCGATTTAAATTCTAATGACGTGAATTATTTGAAAAGGTCGAGCTAACCCTCATTTCAAATAATTTATCGAGCGATTCGAATTGGAAAATGCAAAGACGATTCAAGACCGACGATCTTCGTATCGGTTGGATGGGCGCTGCTGAGGTTCCTGACCGGAGCAGCTACCGTAAAGGAACGGAGGTAGTAGCCGTCTGAACGTATGTGTTGATTGTATGGATATACGAAGAATTTGATGCCTCCGGTTTTGTTCAGACCCAGAACGGACTTGTAAATGGACTGTGTGTCTGACATTGGATTTTGTTTTATACTGATTGATCTCTGTTAAATATATATCTGTTTGGCAACGGAGAATTTATTATTTTGCTTAACGCCCTTCTCTGAGACGTACGAGCTCAGAGGTTATATATCGATGGAAATCAATCATATGGAGTGGACTGCCTATGTGGCATGCCAAGATGTTGTGATCAAGGCTTCTGTTGCAAAGCAAAGTCTTGTGGATGAGGATCAAAGCACGGTCTACGTGGCCTAGCTTTGTGTATTTCGTAGATTCGCGAGCCTCACACCCCGGTATGAGTTAAAAACGGGATACGGACTGTAGGGAGAGCACGACATTTCTTTCTAGCTATGGTGGTGTCAGTGACTTACCAGCCCTGACATTTATATCTACTTTTCACCTTTGTGGTTGTTGGAATGCGAGGCGCCTCGATTATAGGTCTGTAAGGACTGGGAAATGTGTGTTCAGGAATTGCCAATCCTCAAACGTAAGAGAGGACCGGCCCTGAAGCATCCAGGGTTACCCAGAGTGTGTAGTCCTGAGGCATTTGCTAGAATGTCTCGAAGCGGAGAGGAGCTTGCCCCTTACCTCGACTCATGACGGAAATCCAATTTCCAATACGAAATAACGGACTCGATTGTAGAACTAGTATGGCGATATAGTATATGGTAGCTATGCCGCCTATGATTGATATTTATGATGCTATTCATTTTTGAAACATATATGCACTAGTAATAATACCAAATGATTTTTGCTTTACACGTATTAAGCATA
Source organism: Allium sativum (assembly GCA_030737875.1). NCBI lineage: Eukaryota > Viridiplantae > Streptophyta > Magnoliopsida > Asparagales > Amaryllidaceae > Allium > Allium sativum. The sequence continues at coordinate 666,439,905 of CM060909.1, read as the reverse complement.
TTTGGCCATTATAAGGTAAAACTCTATCCTCCGGCTTGCGTTGCATTGTATGATGGGACTTGAGTCTTCTAATGGCTTCATTCTTTTTAAAAGCATTGCGTTGTTTTAAAAGAATTTACTTTGTTTTAAATGCACTAGCAATCATTGGAGTAAACCCGTTCCGCGAAAGTGGCGTGGTCCTATGATTTGCTTATTACTGTTGTTTAAACTGTTAAATTGATTCCTCATACCAGTCCTCATGACTGACTCGTTGTTTGTTTCACTTTGCAAACGCGGTTGCCCTTATTTTCACATGGGCAGCCTAGTTCACAGGTGACAGGTTGTTTTTGGCTCTGCACTGTTGCATAGAGTGCATTTTGGCTCATGGTGAGGCTGACTTCACATAGATGACTTCGACATTTTCCGCCATTATTGTACTTATATTATGATTCCGCCATTGGCGATGCAGACTGCTTTATTTTCAGTATTTATTATCGTATGTATATGTACCGCCTTCGGCGATGTAGACTGATACCCTTATTATGTCTCACTGCATGTATGTATTCCGCCTCTGGCGATGATGATTGATCATTTCCCTTTTTATTTACTAAGTTATATCCTACGCTGTGCTATTCTGATGTTGTTACATGTTGTGATTCCACTGTCATATTCATGTAAATTATTCTATTTATTGTTTCTGCTATTATCTGTACTCTGCTATGATGATTAATGTGTTATATTCCAATGATTATCCTTAATACCGCCCCTCGGATTTTGGGATCGTCACAGTTGGTATCAGATCTTTGGTTAATCTTAGTTCCGGGATCTAACACATTAAACACCTCGTCAGAATAGAATCAGTAGTGTTCTAAGGCGAGTAGCTCATTAGAGATAGGATTAGCAATGTCCTAGAATGAGCTAAGCAGATTAGCAAAACAATTTGATCAATACATCATTACCTTTCCTTATGTTCCCCTGCTTTATCATATATGAAAATTATCAAATCTGTGAGCTTGACTCTTTTCTAGCTTATACAGTACTCTCTTTGATGGCTACGCGAGCAGCAGCAGCAGCTAGAGGAGGCCGAGCAGGAGTAGCAGGAGGACAGGGGAATATCCCTGTACTTGAGGGAGGTCCTATTGTTCAGCCACCAGCACCCAAGGACTTCGAGCTAGACAGAGTAGCGAAGAGGTATAAGAACCTTGGGGGAAAACCCTTTTCTGGCACGGGTACAATGACAGAGGCTATAGCTTGGTTGAAGACCTGCGAAAAGATCTTTGAAGGAATGGGATTGGGAACCAACAACAAAGCACGACTAGGTATTTGGATCCTACAGGAGGAAGCAGAGCTGTGGTGGGATGCCATCACCTCAGAGGATGCAGCGGGTACTGTCAGGACCTGGGAGCAATTCAAAACCATGTTCAACGAGAAGTTTGTACCTGAACAGGCTTTAGAGAGGATGCGAGAGCAGTTTGCTAATCTCCAGCAAGGAGATCTCTCTATCCAGGATTACCTCAATAAATTCACCCAGTTGTCGCGCTATGCTCCAGAGCTTATTATGACTAACAAAGCAAAGAACAAGAGACTTATATTTGGGCTAAAGCGCAAGTACCATGATAGGGCCATGAGCAACATCAAACTCTCCTTCTCAGAATTGGTAGAAATGGCTTGCAATTATGAAGATATGGATGAAAGACACGCCAGCCAAGACCGCGCCAAAAGCCAAGCTGGAAATAAGCGCAAGGCTTCAGCAGATCAGCCCGAGTCTAGCATTACAGCGGCCGCTACTCAGAAACCTGGAAAGATCCCCAAAGGAAATTGTTACAACTGCGGGAAGCCAGGACATTTTTCTAATGTGTGCAAAGCCCCGAGGAAACCAAAGGCAAATCCAGACTCAGCCGAATGCTACAACTGCCATAAGAAGGGGCACTATAGCAGGAATTGTCCTCTAAAGCAGAATGCACAAGTGGCTCATGTGTATAACGGGGAGACCCCGCCAGCTACCATCGATGGATCAGGTAAACCCGACGTCTTGGGAGGTACCCTTACCATTAAAAATATTTCTGTTTCTGTACTTTTTGATACTGGTGCATCACGTAGCTTCATTTCTGGTAACATTGTTCACAAGTTAAAATTGAAACAAAGAAAGCTTAAGAAACCAATTAAAGTTCAAAACCCAATAGGAGGTTCCGTTAGTCTCAGTTTATATTGTAGAGCGCCTATCTCATATTTTTGCTACAAGTTCTCTTTTGATTTGATCATCATGGACCTTTCCGAATTCGACATTATTCTGGGACTTGATTGGTTGACAAAATATAAGGCCGAAGTTAGATGTGCCGAACGAATCGTTAAAGTTAAAACGAAGCTTGGACCTATATATATACCAAGCCATGGTTCCGAAATTAATAGAACATAATTTTGGTCTTCTTTAGAAGTTACTCCCCCTTCATTAGAAAAGATACCGGTCGTTAAAAACTATGCGGATGTGTTTGAAGAAGTAGAAAACTTACCGCCGCAAAGAGAAATTGAATTTAGAATAGATCTAATTCCTAACGCCCGACCAGTAGTACATCCAATTAGAAGAATGGCCCCGAAAGAAAAAGAAGAGTTAGGTAGTCAAACCCGAGAATTACTTTGGAAAGGTCTGATTAGACCGAGCTTTTCAGCTTGGGGAGCAGCAGTAGTATTTGTCCCGAAATTAGACGGTACTCTAAGACTTTGTGTTGATTACCGAGATCTCAATAAACAGACACTGAAGAACAAATATCCCTTGCCACATATAGATGATCTGTTAGATCAATTAAATGGAACAACAGTATTCTCCAGAATGGACCTAGCTACAGGTTCCCACCAATTACGTATAGCAGAAGACTGTATTCCTTTGACAGCCTTCAGGGGTCCCGATTTATTCTACGAATGGTTAGTAATGTTGTTCGGCTTGTGTAACGCTCCGGCATACTTCGTCGATCTTATGAACAGAGTGTTCCGTGGTGTATTGAATAAATTTGTTCTAGTCTTCATCGATGACATTTTAATCTACTCCAAGTCGGAAGACGAGCATGCAAAGCATTTAGAACAAGTGTTGAAAATTCAAAGGGGAAATGTCTTGAAAGCTAAATTTTCTAAGTGTGTCTTTTGGCAGGATGAAGTTAAGTTCTTAGGCCATGTCGTATCAAAAGAAGGAATTGCTGTAGATCCAAGCAAAATTATAGCGATTCAGAACTGGAAACAACCTACTACCCCCACAGAAGTTCGAAGTTTCCTTGGATTAGCTAGTTACTACCGGAAATTCGTTCAGGATTTTTCAAAGATATCTGGTATATTGACAAAGCTTACAAAGAAGCATGAGAAATTCAAATGGACTCCCGAATGTGAAGAAGCTTTCCAGGAGCTGAAACTGAAGTTGACAACCGCTCCAGTATTGACAATTATAGAAGGCAACCAAGACTTGACTGTATGGACAGACGCTTCTATTAGAGGGCTAGGCGCAGTATTAATGCAAAAAGGCCAAGTGGTCGCTTATGCCAGCCGTCAGCTGAAGCCGCATGAAAGAAACTATGCAACTCATGATCTTGAGTTATTAGCTATCGTGTGCGCTTTAAGAATCTAAAGGCATTATTTATTGGGTGAGAAGTTCGAACTATTTACCGACCATCAATCCTTGAAATATCTATTCACTCAGAAAGATCTAAACTTGAGACAACAGCGTTGGTTAGAATTCCTTGCAGCATACGATTTTGAGATCCTATACACTCCAGGGAAAGCCAATGTTGTAGCAGATGCGCTCAGCAGAAAGAATGAAATCATCGCCAGTTTTGTCATCACGTCTTCATTAATTGACAGGATCTCGACCCTTCAGAAAGACGATGAAATTATTCAAAGAGTCGGTCGGAGAGTCAAGGGAGGTGAATCCACAAGTTTCCGACTCGATGACAAAGGAGTTCTAAGGTTAAAGGGCAGAATTTGCATCCCAAATCTTCCAGAGCTTCGAAGAGAAATACTTGATGAGTGCCACAAGTCCAAATTAAGTATCCATCCCGGTGTGAGCAAAATGTATAATGATGTCAAACGCACCTTCTGGTGGAGGTCAATGAAAAGAGATATTTCATTATATGTTAGTAGATGCCCCACTTGTCAGCTAGTTAAGAGCGATCAGAAGAAATTGGCTGGACTATTACAACCATTAGAAATTCCAGGATGGAAGTGGGAGAAAATTTCGATGGACTTCATTGATGGCTTGCCTCAAACTAGGAAAGGAAACGACAGTATATGGGTAATCGTAGATCGCTTCACGAAGATTGCCCATTTCATACCTGTCCGATCCAACAGAACGGCTCAAAGTTTAGCACAGATTTACTTTAAAGAAATAGTTAAACTACATGGAGTGCCGCTCAATATAGTCAGTGATAGAGATCCCCTGTTTACTAGCAAATTCTGGGAAGCATTCCAGACAGAATTGGGAACCAAGTTGAATTTAAGCACCTCTTATCACCCTCAGACAGATGGCCAAACTGAGAGGGTGAATAGAATTCTAGAAGATTTACTACAGGCTTGCGTTATCGATTTTGGAGGCTCATGGGAAGATCACTTACATTTAGCAGAATTCTCTTATAACAATAGCTATCAAGCAAGTTTGGGAATGTCTCCATTCGAAGCATTATATGGTAGACCGTGCAGATCTCCCGCATGTTGGGTGGAACCTCGCAACAGACTTGTGTTAGGGCCCGATATGATTCAAGAAGCATCGGATAAAGTCGATTTCATTAAGAAGCGATTGAAAACCGCACAAAGCCGACAGAAAAGTTATGCTGATGCGAGAAGAAGAGACTTATCATTTGCCGTTGGCAATTATGTTTATTTAAGAGTTTCTCCAATGCGGGGAGTAATCAGATTTGGCAAGACTGGGAAGTTGGCACCGAGATTTATTGGTCCCTTTCCTATACTTGAACGGATTGGAACTCTTGTATATAGGGTTTCATTACCTGATTGGTTGCCTGGTGTACATGATGTGTTCCACGTGTCTCAACTCAGAAAACATGTTCATGATCCAGATCTTGTTGTAGAAGAAGCAGCGCAACAGGATATAAACATAACTCCAGAATTAGCGCTCAGAAGAGAGCCATTAAAAATTGTTGGCAAAGAAACTAGAGAGCTAAGGAGCAAAAAGATTCATTTAGTCAAAGTGCAGTGGAGTAGTGATCCTAGAGACTATACTTGGGAGACTGAGGAAAGCATTAAACAAGCCTACCCCAAATGCAGAGTGGACATCTCTGACTAACTCCGGTGCAAGGTACCTTTACAATACTTTGCATTTACATTTTATTTCCTACTTAGCTGTTATTTCCTTTTCGAGGACGAAAAGTTTTAAGTGGGGGAGATTGTAATAACCTGGAAAATGTGAACCAATTTAAAAATTTTAAAATTGGTTATTACCAAAGAATTTGAATAGTTGAAATAGCATATTTCAATAAAATAAAGAATTGGGTATAGTAAGGCAGTTTGAAATTTTGAATACAAACTTTGTCTGACTGTACCGGGTGAAAAATATAACGGATTTTAGCGAAACTAAAAATATTTAAATCTGTTTATGAATACCTTTCTAACGAATCTGAAAAATCGAAGTTTCATAGCGGGAATCAAAAGTTATGGCTGAATGAATTTTCAGAAAGGTCGCTATATAGCATATATAGCCCTTGAAAATAGATATTTTGCATACGACCTCGGAACTCAACGAAACCACTTTTGTTGGGTCCAGGATGTCAAATTATTGCTAGGTTTCAAATTTCAGAATTTTTGAAGCTAGTATGTGAGCGGGGCAAAAGAAAATGTGATTGGTCAATTTCTGTTAAAATGGGGAGACCTAAAAATGGCCGTTTTTCAAACGAGCTTAGAATTCGACGAAACAGGTTTTGTTAGGACCGTACCGCCAAAACAAAGCTAGATTTATTTTTCCAGAATTTTTTGATTCAGTTTGTGGCCCTAGCAAATTGAAATGTATGTTCAAATTAAATATTGAATGTTTTATATTTTAATTTGAAAAATAACTGACTGTAACAGTTGAATTGGCCAACGAAACATATCCCATTGTGTCCGGAATGGGGGTATTTAGCTAGGGGCGATAGTCGTTGGGTTTGATTTCGAGTTCGTTTGCAAAAACACTATTTAAAATTTCCTATAAAGTCTCGACCAATAGTATTTTTTCTTTAAAAAAAAACCTACGAAACCCTAGCCGCCCCAGGCAATATCGACGATCCAGGAAGCTCGAAACTTCCCCTCGACTTTCCCGTCGCCCCCGCCGCCTATAGGCCGCGCCACCACCACAGTTCGACAGCCCTTCCTCCCCTCTTCACATCCGACCAAACCTCACCCGCCACCATCGCCTGTATCGCCGGAACCACCTCCACGAAGTCGCCGCCTTTCCGATGCCGCACCGCCTTCCTCCGACCACAGAAGGAGACCGCACCACCACCGATAGAGAGCTGGTTCGTAGCTCTTCCACGTCGCAGGACCTGATCGGAGCAACAAGGTGCGGTTTGATTTTAAAATTTAAACCTAGTTTTGAAGGTTTAAAAAACCTTTCTGCTTCGACATTCTGAAATGAAAATAACACTATAAAGCGTTGCAAAACTTTGAAAAATAATATCTTTTTCGTTCGTTAATGAAATTCGATGAAACAAGAGACACCGTGACTGCAAGGAGGCTCTCTACCATCTAGAAGAAGCCGCGGATTTTTTGATCTTCCTACGATTTTTAGCACTGCAATAACCAATGTGAGGAATCTAAACGAAATTGTGTGAATGGAATCGCGTTGTATAAATTATATGAGTGAAGTGTAAATTATATACGCATTGTATACCTCATGTACATGTGTTGTATAAGTTATATTAGCGATGTATAAATTATACAAGCGTTTTATGAAACATATATGCTTTGAATTGTGATGAAATGCAAGTGAATTATAATATATATATATATATATATATATATATATATATATATACTCCACTCGTCCACAGACCATGGACGATATTTATTGCTTGTGATTGACGTGATATTATATGGTATGACGAATGGTTGGAAATAATTGTTTGTGGTTGATATTGTGGTTGAAAAATACCTTTGTGGTTGAAAAATACCCTTTTGTGGTTGAAACAAATTAGAATAGGATTGTGGAATTGAAAATAAAACATGCCGCCTGCGTGCGAACTAGATGCATGATCTCCATTGTCAAAAACCGCGAGGTTTTAAGGTAGAGCGAGGAGCCGTACTAGGGACGGTCCCGGTTTTAACTACCCTGCCATTATGCTGCCGAAATTTTCTGAAATATACATGTGTTAGAATAATTTCCATTCGTTGAGATAAATTACATGGGTTAGAATAATTTTCATTCGTTGAAATAAATTACGTATGCTGAAACAAATATTCATGTGTTGAGTTGCAATTCATTCGTTGAGTTGAAATTCATGTGTTGAATATTATTTGAATTTAAACAAATAGCTTTAGCGATAATAATCACATTTTTATATATATACAAACTATAGAGAATATTCATGTGTTGAGTTGCAATTCATTCGTTGAGTTGAAATTCATGTGTTGAATATTATTTGAATTTAAACAGATAGCTTTAGCGATAAAAATCACATTTTTATATATATACAAACTATAGCGAATATTCATGTGTTGAGTTGCAATTCATTCGTTGAGTTGAAATTCATTTGTTGAATATTATTTGAATTTAAACAAATAGCTTTAGCGATAAAAATCACATTTTTATATATATACAAACTATAGAGAATATTCATGTGTTGAGTTGCAATTCATTCATTGAGTTGAAATTCATGTGTTGAATATTATTTGAATTTAAACAATAGCTTTAGCGATAAAATCACATTTTTATATATATACAAACTATAGACAATATTCATGTGTTGAGTTGCAATTCATTCATTGAGTTGAAATTCATGTGTTGAATATTATTTGAATTTAAACAAATAGCTTTAGCGATAAAAATCACATTTTTATATATATACAAACTATAGAGAATTTTCATGTGTTGAATTGAAATTCGTTCGTCGAGTTGAAATTCATGTGTCGAATGTTATTGTATTTTAAGATAAAATGAATAGACAATAAAACTACATTTTTATTGTGAATATGAAGTGTTAAAAACATTCACGTGTTGAATAAATATTTTTGATGATAAAAATATTTCTTTTATAATGTATACGCTTTGATAAAAATACACACGTGTTGAAATAAATAATAGTTTGCTAGGAATATTATTATTGGCTTTGTTCTGCATATATATGCATGTGTTGAACAGGAAAAATGGATTAGCTGTAGAGTAAAGAAATTATTTGCGTGCCCGACAAATAGGTAAACCTTGATGAGATGGCTGCGCAATTTTATTTTTATATCAACTCCTGTGAATGCCATTGGATGCGGAGTGCTGGTTATTCTGTGTGAAATAATAAATATCGCCATAGGATAGTAACAATTAATTTTGAACTACACTACATGGCATACTTCATCATATTCCACATAAGCAATTGGAGCTTGTGTGACGAGGTGGAAGATTTACCATACGAGCGAGAGGCTTGTATGGCGATGACTATATACTACAGGTTGAACTGATGACTGATATGGACTATATAAATTATAACGATAAATCGCCAGATTAATAAAAACCCCACACGGGTCTGGAGTTGACAATAATCACGTCTCTCTAGTTATTAGATACGGCATATGGACTATTTATTTCCACACGGAAACGGGGTGACGAGAATTTATTCTCTGGAGTGATTATCTATACATGCTCCCCCGTAAACACCAGAATATATCACTATAAATATGTGGATGCTTTTTAGGATTTATTGGGTACCTAACACGGCCCAATAAATTTCCAAACCCCTCCCCATATAAAGGAGGTTATGGCGAAATTTTTCGAAATATTAAGGCGTTAGTGAAATATTTGAAGTGAAAACGAAGTTGAAAATATAGAATGAACTATAGTTGGAATTATAGAATGAACTATATTTATATATATAAATATAAATATAATTAAAAGGAATCGAAGCCGTGCAGTTCGTGTTTCGGAATCGTAATTTGAAACGACTAGTACGAGGAATCCGACCATCGGATTTTCCCGAAACCGCAATCGCTGGGTTCGCCTTAGAAATATCTTCCCAACGGCACCAACCTTGTAAAAATCCAACGGTTGGATTGTCCGGAATGTTTAATTCAAATCTATAGAAAAACAGCGCCAGAATCATTTATATTTATATATAAATATAAATATAATTAAATTAAATCAAATAACGACGCTGCAGTTCGAATTTTGAAACCGTAACTTCAAACGACTAGTGTGGAAGATCCGACCGTCAGATTTTCATGAAACTGGAACCGTTGGGTTCGCTTTGGGAATATCTTCCCACTGATATAGACTTTGTAGAAATCCAACGGTTAGATTTTCCGATATGTGTAAAACAAATTAGGGGAAAAACAGCGCCAGTGCCACGGCACGACCTGAAACGTTGTTTAATTAAATATGGCCATTTTTAAATAAATAAAAATGGTGAAAAGTCGTTATAAAATATTATAAGCAACATAGATTGCAAATAAACCAATTGGGCTTGAATTGTTTGATATTTGATGGTTGTATGTGCTTGACACGAAAATAACACTAAAGAACTTGAAGATGGATGTCGAATAATATAACCATGGAAAGAATCGATTTAAATTCTAATGACGTGAATTATTTGAAAAGACCGAGCTAACCCTCATTTCAAATAATTTATCGAGCGATTCGAATTGGAAAATGCAAAGACGATTCAAGATTGATGATCTTTGTATCGGTTGGATGGGCGCTGCTGAGGTTCCTGACCGGAGTAGCTACCGTAAAGGAACGGAGGTAGTAGCCGTCTGAACGTACATGTTGATTGTACGGATATACGAGGAATTTGATGCCTCCGGTTTCGTTCAGACCCAGAACGGACTTGTAAATGGACTGTGTGTCTGACATTGGATTTTGTTCTATACTGATTGATCTCTGTTAAATATATATCTGTTTGGCGGCGGAGAATTTATTCTTTTGCTTAACACCCTTCTCTGAGACGTACGAACTCAGAGGTTATATATCGATGGAAATCAATTGTATGGAGTGGACTGCCTATGTGGCATGCCAAGATGCTGTGATCAAGGCTTCTATTGCAAAGCAAAGTCTTGTGGATGAGGATCAAAGAACGGTCTATGTGGCCTAGCTTTGTGTATTTCGTAGATTCGCGAGCCTCACACCCCGGTATGAGTTAAAAACGGGATACGGACTGTAGGGAGAGCACGACGTTTCTTTCTAGATATGGTGGTGTCAGTGACTTACCAGCCCTGACATTTATATCTACTTTTCACCTTTGTGGTTGTTGGAATGCGAGGCGCCTCGATTATAGGTCTGTAAGGACCGGGAAACATGTGTTCAGGAATTTCCAATCCTCAAACGTAAGAGAGGACCGGCCCTGAAGCATCCAGGGTTACCCAGAGTGTGTAGTCCTGAGGCATTTGCTAGAATGTCTCGAAGCGGAGAGGAGCTTTCCCCTTGCCTCGACTCATGACGGAAATCCAATTTCCAATACGAAATAACGGACTCGATTGTAGAACTTGTATGACGACATAGTATATGGTAGCTATGCCGCCTATGATTGATATTTATGATGATATTCATTTTTGAAACATATATGCACTAGTAATAATACCAAATGATTTTTTCTTTACACGTATTAAACATATTTGGCCATTATAAGGTAAAACTCTATCCTCCAGCTTGCGTTGCATTGTATGATGGGACTTGAGTCTTATAATGGCTTCATTCTTTTTAAAGGCATTGTGTTGTTTTAAAAGAATTTACTTTGTTTTAAATACACTAGCAATCATTGGAGTAACCCCGTTCCGCGAAAGTGGCGTGGTCCTATGATTTGCTTATTAGTGTTGTTTAAACTGTTAAATAGATTCCTCATACCAGTCCCCATGACTAACTCGTTGTTTGTTTCACTTTGCAAACGCGGGTGCCCTTATTTTCACATGGGCAGCCTAGTTCACAGGTGACAGGTTGTTTTTGGCTCTGCACTGTTGCATAGAGTGCATTTTGACTCATGGCGAGGCTGACTTCACAGAGATGACTTCGACATTTTCCTCCATTATTGTACTTATATTATGATTCCGCCACTGGCGATGCAGACTGCTTTACTTTCAGTATTTATTATCGTATGTATATTTACCGCCTTCGGCGATGTAGACTGATACCCTTATTATGTCTCACTGCATGTATGTATTCCGCCTCTGGTGATGATGACTGATCACTTCCCTTTTTATTTACTAAGTTATATCCTATGCTGTGCTATTCTGATGTTGTTAAATGTTGTGATTCCGTTGTCATATTCATGTAAATTATTTTATTTATTGTTTCTGCTATTATTTGTACTCTGCTATGATGATTAATGTGTTATATTCCAATGATTATCCTTAATACCGGCCCTCGGATTTTGGGATCGTCACAGGTTAAGTCAACTATAACACTTAATCAAATTCAACATGTTAACAAGAATTGATGGGTGGGGTTAGGTAAATACAGACACTTAACCACTTAACATGTTTGACTAGAAAATCCTGGTAACGAGGGACCCGTTTCAGCAGTAACCCAAAGTTAGGTATCAACGGTACCCTGAAACTAGGCAGGGTGGGGCACGATTACTGGGCTGATTGTAAGCGGTCAAACAACGGCGGTGGGTGCACAGTGCAGGTCTAACGGGGTGCGGGCATGCACACACTCCGGAGCAGACAACCAGGGCACTGGGGACACCAGTAGTATAACCTATGTCTTCCAGTTTTGTGTCGGGGCCGCCACCATGGGTCTTGATACACCCCATGGTGGGACCAGCATAGGTATATACAATTCTTGGGGGTCGTATGACACATGTTAACGCGAGTAGGAGCTGATCTTTAACAAGAATGGGGATCACTTCACCCTCACCATGGGGTGTCAGTTAGAATAAATTCAAGTACGTGCAGAGATATAGTATCGGTATGATAGTACATTTGACACTTCCTTTGCTTGTGACACTTTCCTATTTTTAGTTTACATCCATCATACCCTTTTCTTATTCACATATTGAAGAGTTACTAGATTTACTCAGGCTTTATGTATGACCCTATTTTCTTTTCGTCTTCTTTTCTTTCGTTCCCCCCCCCCCCCAAGGTCCACAGGGAGGAAACAGCTCAACTCAGTCAGGCTCTTTACAAGCACCAAGAACGTAGATGTATGATTGAGATCTTTCTTGCTCGGATAATGGCTTTGGATATCACTATGGGGATTTTTGTCACTTTATTTATGTTTTCATGCTTCTTTAATAATCAAGGCAGTTATGAGGTTGTAATGTTGAAAGTATTTTGAGATAATTATGGAAATCTTTGTTTGATACACGTATTGATGAAATAAAAGTTTGTTTTCTTTCCACTGTTTAAAATATGTGTATTTATATCTGTCTTGAGTTCATTTGTGGCTTTTACTTATAAACCTCCACCAAAGTTAAGGCATTCCCTTTGTGAGTGACCTTAATGGAGGTAGGGTGTTTCAATTTGATTTGGACATAAATCAAAATCTACACGATGAAATCTCGATTTTTCTCTTCCACTAGAAAGATATACTTCACTAGCTCCTAACGTTTCTTGTTTCACAGAAATCCGGCTAAAAACGAATCCTGTACATTCAGTAGAAGTTCGAATCGCCAATTTAAGAACTGCAGCGCCATTTCAAGCTCGATTTTAATTATAATAAAATTATACGTTCAAACTGTCGTTCAAATAATATATTCGTTATTCTAATTCAATTCTAAACTGAATTAAATATCACAGATGATCCAGTTCACACCATATCGCCATTTCAGCCAATTCTGATTATTTCAGAATTAAAAATATTATTTAATTTATTATTTTAATTAAATATTCACCATTATTAATTCCACGACCATTAAATTCAATATATCACTATTTATATAATTAAATAAATTAATTATAATACCTCTGCCAATGCGGGTCATTACAATCTTCCCCACTTAAAAAAATTTCATCCTCGAAATTGCTAAAAGGAAGAGGATGACCCTATCGACTGGTTAGAACATATTTGTTCACTTCTTTACTTCAGTTTCAACTGAACCAGTTTAATTTCAATTAAATATTAATTAATTCTTATCAACAAAAAATTTCTAACACCTTAACTTTTCGAAAAATTTCTCCAACACCTCCTTTGTACTGGTCAATAGGTCAAACTCCAACTCGCCTCTCTGGGCCATCTCCAACCCAAAAGAAAATCAAACAGCCAAGCGGCTTGCCAATTCGGCTCATAATCTTATTCCAATAGAAATATAAACTTGTACCTTTTTCCGGCATATCAACTCTATCACTTCCATATGCTATCAACTAAGCATATACCAATGTTATCCCAACCAAATTCTGAAATCACTTTTATCTCCAACACAACCATTTGCTTTTTGCCAAGCCAAATTTTCATTTCAAACTCAAGTTTTGTTCTTGAACCCCAATTCTTAGCTTGATTATCACATTACACTTCAAATTTGAATCTCACAATCCAATTTGTCTTGATATCATTCTAATTCAATCTCAGTTACCACTTTACTGGCTTTACTTTAATTCAATTTTGCTTTCACAAATTTCTGTTAAATTTGTTTTTAATTCAAACAGTCATTCCCTGGGAGTTTTTAAACAGTTTACTCTTTTCAAAAAAAATCCAATTTTCCTTTTGAACATGTCACTGAGCCCTTAATTAATATTCCATTAGTTAAATTACTTCTCTATTTCTTTATCAAAATTTGTTAACCAAATATTTTCAATAACCATATTAGCCTTTTATGTTATTTGGAAAACATTTCCGAATATCGCCTTCCTTTATTTTCTAAACTTTAGAAAATATATGCTATTTATAATTGGAAAATATTCCAATTACTTATCTCTTTTCCGATCTCGTTTATTTCTATACTTAGGAAATATTCCTTATTATATTTCCAAGCTTACACTTATTTGGGTTAAAACGAATGTTATGTAAAACATCGTTACGACAACCCAAATACTATATTCAACTAACTCTTATTCAACATTGACCTTCGAGCCTGAAATCTTACTATTTATTGGTTAACAATGAAATCAATCAAGTTGGGGTATAACTACCTCTCAGACCTTGACTGAATAACATTTATAACGTCAAAACAGATATGACTACTTACTCGAATAATCAAAACCATACAACTACTTATTCACTTTTAAACACGTATACGCTTCCTCTTTCTATTCTTACTAGATTTTATTCTTAGTCTTCCTTTTTGATTTTACTATTCTATTTCTAAGTTTGTTTCCTTATCGACTTCTATATACATATATCGATATGTTGATTTCTAACTATCAAATTATCTTAAAAATATTCTAACTCCTTAAATTCCCGGAAAATTTCGCCATAACCACCTTTGTACCAGGAGCATCGGGATATTTCAAATAGCCTCCCATAGCCCTCACCAATCCAAAAGAAAAAGCAAAATCCAAGCGGCTAGCCGATACGGCGCATAAAATCTCATATATGAATTAAATACATACCTTTTCGTCGAGCATTCTATTTATATACCTTCATACCTTATCCATACCTATCTCATGTATATTTATACCTGCCCAATCTATTTTAACTATACCTGATCGTTTTAACTCAATTCGTTAATTAATTTGTTAATTAACTCTTTAGTCTATTTCACTTTTATATTTGAACATGACATGTTCAAATATATTTTAACTTGCTTATTAACTAATTTGAATCCAAATTTCAAATTTAAGTTCTATACTCGATTTCGAATATCCATTTACAAATCCAATTCACCTTTCAAAGTTCAACTTCAAATTCAAAACTCGATTTACTAATTCCTCTTCGACTTAGTTAATTCTATTCATTTTCTATTCAAATTTTATATCACTTCTATTATTCAAATCTATATATCAAATCCTATTTTATAAATCCCATTCGAAATTCAACACAACTTATCTTTCCCAAAACAAATTCAAAACAGTATCTCTGGTAGTAATTTGTCACTTACAACTCGAAAATGAATACAGATGATGTAGTTGTCATCATCAGAATCTATTTTCTAGCGATTGAAGTGATTTCAATACTATAAAACCATTTCTAAACATTTCCACTTTTAAATTCATTTCAAAATATAATTCACACTGCTTGTAAAACAATTTAAAATCTCCCAGGATCTTAAATTTTCCTTATTTTTAATCCAAATCCATTTAAAACACTTATCCAAATTTCCAGAATTTTAATTCAATTTCTGGTTTAAATTTCAGACTTAACTCATCTGATTTTACGTATCTCACTTATATGAATTCTGATTGGTTATTTACATAACCATTTAATTTATAATCTTACTTGATTATAATAACAACCAATATATCCACTATATTATAATTTTGATATATATATATATATATCTTCTATATATCAAGAAATACCTTGGGTAAACTTATTTTAATTTACCCTCTTTTCAAAACATATCATGTCGACCCATCGTATTCGAGTGTTTAGTAACTCCAACCGATACAGTGGATTAAACTGATCGACCAGAACTCATAAACAACTCAACCAATAAATCACCACAATATAAAACAATTTTATATTAATAACAAATATGCTCACTCGTATATATACACTTAACTCAATCTAGGGTATTACTAACCCCATCTCTACTGAGTCACGCCACAGAGCCAAGGTAATTTTTAACTTAAGCTCTGATACCAATTGTAATAACCCGAAAATTCGGTCCAATTTGAGCTGACCAAAAACACAAGTCCAACCCCAAATTAAACTGAAAATCAGGAAATTAATAGAAAGAAAACAGAGAGTGAGGAAAGATAAGATAGAAACTTAGAATAGAAGAAGAAGAAGAAGAAGAAGAAGAAGAAGAACACAACATCAGAGTAATACGAACCTCACAGCGGAACGAATAACATATAATATATGTATAACATAACTTGAAATATACATCTGTACTTGAATATACATCATTATCACAGTACAACACTTACAACACAGCGGAAATAACTATAGTTATACAATCCTGAAGCCTCCTGCTCCAGCTCTTCAGTTGTATCTGAAAAATCCCGACTACTTGACTACCCATACAAATTTAGGCACCCAAGAGTTTAGGGAAAACAACAAAATAAACTCCAGGCCAGTCATGGGACTGGTGTGAGTAAAACAGTTTAAAACAGTTCAAGCAGGTAAATGATATCTCAGAAGACCACGCCATATAACGGAACGGGTTTTTCACTTAAGAGAATCCAAATTATCTTTATATCAAAAACCTTTTGATATTATAATAATGTCTATCAACCACAGTATAATAATCATCTAGCAAAACCGCTTTCATCTCACATTCTACATATAGTATACAATCAAAACCGCAAGCACGCATTGGGTAATGGCTTTCCAACTATGACAAGGTATGGAACCACCTTACGCTAGTGTACCTATAGAAAGGAATACACTGGGTTCAACAAGAACATCTTGCAACCCGGCCACACATGACCGACCACTCATTTCGCTTGAGTGTATCGAATGTATATCACCAACAGTTGGGATCAACAACCGTTTCCCGAATGGGACAGCATCAACAATAGATTTTTAGAAATAATTGAAACTCTAGATCAGGTGATTTTACACCCTACTTCGGAGCGACCGACTTAGCCATGCTGCCTGCCCGATTTCTGTCATTTACCGGATGTAGCTAGAATTTACGCTTTATCATCACACCAGATTCACTTTGAATGTCACATCGTCAAATGCATCAAATCACCGATTGACGTCTACAACCATACATTACGTGTCAGCTAAAAGAAGTTTCCTTCTCCGCTTCCACTCTTGGTACGGTTGAAGAAATCAATGTACGTGACCTTTCTGGAAATACTCTGTCAGACATTCATCCATACAAGTCATCCGGGAACAGGATGAACCGAAGGCACTATTCAGTACATCCATCTTAGGCACTATTATCTAAGACTTATACAATAGCCCTTGCACTTTACTTCGTCTTTAATTATCTTTGGCATATATGATTCGCAATGCTTATGCCAATACAGAGTGGTTCTTTGGATAATAATCCAACCGGTCTCTCCATATTAACAACGTTAAAATGGTCAAAACTTCGATAGTTTGTGATTTAACTATCAAAGAAAAACAGGTGTGTAAACAACGATATTATTTCCCGGAGGAAATTATATCGATCAATCATCATTCAACATTTATCTCTTTATTTCATTAATTTAATTATCTCCTGTTTCCCTATATTCAACATTTCTTATTTTCTAAATTTAGAAAATATATGTTATTACCATTGGAAAACATTTTCATTTCTTGTTTCCTATATTAGAAAACATTTCTGGTTATTGTTTTGGAAACATTTCCAAAACTCCTACGTTTGGACTTAGACAAATGTTTAAACAAACCATCGCGATGCCAACTCAAACCATTACGCTTATTAACTAAATTCCTTTAACCCACCTTCACTATCAAACCTTAACCATTTCTTAGTTAAAAATGAAGTCAATCAAGTTGGGGTAATACTACCTCTCAGACCTTAACTGAACAACGTTTCTAACCTTGAAATAGACAAAGTTCACATTTTAATTCTTTAACAAACTTCCTTACGTAACTCTCTTTCGAATCATCTCAATTCGATAATTCTTTCCTTCGAATAAGGTATATTCGATAAATCTATTCAATGTACTCTATTGGACTAACGCTATTAGATTAACTCTATTTGATTTAACTCTAGTCGATAACTCCTTAACTCTATTCGAATAAACCAAATTCGATTAACTCCTTTAATTCCATTCGAATAAACTATATTCGATTTATTCCTTTAACTCCATTTAACTCTATTCGAATAACTAATATTCGATAAACTCCATTTGAATAACTCTAGTTCGATTTAACTCTATCGATTTACTCTAATTCGATTTAACTCTATCGATTAACTCTAACTGGTTTAACTCTAATTGATTAACTCTAACTCATTTAACCTATTTGATTAACTCTAATCGAATAACTAATATTTGACTAACTCCTTTTTACTTTATTCGAATCACTAATATTCAATCAACTCAATTTTGATTAACTCTAAGTGGTTAACTCATTTTCATTAACTTTAACTCGATTAACTCAAATCGATAAATTCTAACTCGATTAACTCCAATCGATAAATTCTAACTCGATTAACTCCATTTGAATTAACTCCTTTGATTAATTCCTTTTGAATTAACTCCTTGATTAATCCCTTTTCTATTTGTTTACTTAACAAATAACTATTCCCTTTTCAAATCTATTTATTTAATGAATAAATATTTCTTTTATCTTTACTATTTATTTAATAAATAAATATTTCCTTTATCTTTCTTATTTGTTTTATTTTATAATTATTTTCTTTTAAAAAAATCCTTTTCCTTTTCTCTATAAAATCCATCGATTTTATATAAATAATTCATTTTCAAAATACACTTTGAAAATCCCCTTTCCCACATCCAGTATTTCTTATGGTATTTAACATACCATATAACAACGATAAATATCGTCCAAACACACATAATCAACAACAAATTATATATCACATCATATATCGCAATATATGAATCACAGTAAAATAAATGTTGAGGAATCCAGTTGGATTCCTTCAACCTGTTTCCCTGCATCACAGATGTTAAACAATATAGATAACATCACTTTCAGTTCCATATGATATATTCTGTTTAACAGAATCAATATAGAAATTCAATAACTGACTAGCAGTTCAATCACACAGTCAACACACAGTCAATCAGCCAATATTTAACAGTTCTAAAAATACAACATGAAATTATAAACTGTTCAGAGTTAGTGAGATTTACTCACATTTGCACGTTAGCCGTTAAATAACGGTTTGCGTTATTTGATTCAGTCGAACAATTTATTTCGCCATAAATTGTAACGAGCTCAGATTCGCTCCCAGTCAGCTTCATTGTGAAGCTCTCGTCCGTACGGTCCCAATGCAACTTACTGTTCGTCAATCTGATATCGTATGATCAAGTTATCATATTTACAAATTTGTACATAATATAAATTTATTTAAAACTTAACTAAATTAAAAGTTGGGCTTTCCCCCTTTATTACCTCTCCGGCCCAATTAGACTTTACACCACCAGCCTAACCCGATAATTCCTTTCTTCCCAGAACGAAACCGTGGCCTCCTCCTAACCTATTCACCATTTCAGACTATTTCGATCTCCCCTTTCTGTTTCTATCATCCATGAAACCACGTAAGACCATCACCGTTCCACTCCACTCCCCGTCCTCTTCGAATACACCCCCTCCATATCAAGTTCGAACGCCCCAGCCAAGATCCGTCCTCCACCCATTATCGCGAGAAGACAGTATATGTATCGACATTAAATTTACCCAAATTTGCTGGAACTTTGCTCATCGATGCTCAACGATGCCACACGTTCAACAGTAATCATCATTCCTTGAATGGATGCTTAAACTTGTCGAGACTGCCAACCCTAGATTTCGCTGGTCAAAATCTCGAGCCCAGCAGTGACGTCAAACCTAGTATAAATCATATAGGAATGAAGCTAAGACAAAGACAAACTCGAAAATCATTGTGTTTTAATTTATACCATTTTATTTGATTTGATATTGAATTTTGAAGCTGTCGTTTTCACGTTTTTGAGATAGAGGGAAAAAATAGAAACCACGGCCGGTTTCTAAGCTTTGGTTTAGGTCTTAAGGGATGGAAGGGGAGGTATTTATAATGTTTGTAAATATCTAGATATTTTCTTTTAACCTTTTTATATCCGTTTTTGCTCTTTTAAAATTCGTGTGATCACACACAATACCCAAAAATCACCAAGCCGGACATGCTGCTAGAGTTTGACAATACGGTCCCAAAGAAACTGGTTTCGACGAATTCCGACTTCTTATGCTCACACAGCGTATTTTTAATTGTCAAAATACTGACTATTTTTCACTCTAAAAATCCGTACGGCCACACAGTGACTCTAAAAATCACGAAACTGGAAATCTAACAACTATTTGACATTGCGGATCCAACAAAACTAGTTTCGTCGAATTCCGACTTCGTTTGCAAAAGTGGCTTTTTTTAAAGCTCTGAATGACCCATTTAAATATTTAAATATATTTAAATATAATTAAATTAAATATAAATAAATTTATATTATCGTATATACTCATAGTGGAATACCATACATCTCTACTGGGATTTATAACTTAATATTTCAAATCTCGATTAAATTGATATTCGATTTAAAATGAAATTCCTTTTTAAAATATAAATAATTCCTTTATAAATTATAAAGGAATTCCACAGTGACTTTTCTAAAATTTCATTTGGACATAAATCAAAATCTACACGACGAAATCCTGATTTTTCTCTTCCACTAGAAAGATATACTTCACTAGCTCCTAACGTTTCTTGTTTCACAGAAATCCGGCTTAAAATGAATCATGTACATTCAGTTGAAGTTCGAATCGCCAATTTACGAACTACAGCGCCATTTCAAGCTCGATTTTAATTATAATAAAATTATACATTCAAACTGTCGTTCAAATATTATATTCGTTATTCTAATTCAATTCGATACTGAATTAGATATCACAGATGATCCAGTTCACACCATATCGCCATTTCAGCCAATTCTGATTATTTCAGAATTAAATATATTATTTAATATATTATTTTAATTAAATATTCACCATTATTTGATTCCACGACCATCAAATTAACTATATCACTATTTATAAAATTAAATAAATAAATTATAATACCTCTGCCAATGCGGGTCATTACAGGTAGCAACTAGTTTAGGCCCTTAGATTAGCCCTAGAATCAATCTGGACCATCAAAACACGTCTCAGGCTTCAAAAATGGGTTCTGGGTCAAAACAGGCCAACTAGGTCGACCTGTAAGGGGGGAGGTCGACCTGTAAGGGGGGGAGGTCGACCACATGGTCGACCTGGGGGGTAGGTCGACCCTAAGGTCGACCATATGGTCGACCTGGCCCTCAGGTCGACCCCCGGGTCGACTTGCCTGGTCCTGTGCTGCCTAAAATCTGTTGAATCTTCTACAGGTCATAACTTCTTCATCCGAACTCCGATTTTCGAAAACTCGGACTCTATTTCATGTAAAATTTTGAGACGAACGCAATGGCGTAACCCGTTCCCTTGATTCTTATTTTAAAATTTAATTCTGCCTTGATTTATGGTTTTAACATGTTATAAAAATTCGGGTTGTTACATTCTTCCCTCCTTAAAGGATTTCGTCCCCGAAATTTTCAAGTTAAGAAGAATGCATCCTATCATCCAATCAACCATCTACTCAACCATCATCCACAAGCAACCCTTGTCCTTAAAAGATTTCTAATGCTATATGAACATATGCAGAAAGTGTGTGTATATGTTCCTTATCTGATGCAAATGATCAGGCCTGATTGATCTTCCTAATGCAAAATATGTTTAGTGCCATGAGTCCAACATGTATGCAAATAGTCCTAGCTACATAAACACTATATGTGTGCACAAACATCCATCCATATGCAACATTCACATGATAACACATTCAATTTCATCCATAAACAAGTATAAACACTCATGCATATGCAATATGAAAGTGTGTTTGAGCCGATCTAGTGCCTAATGTGTGTTATGCAACCACGAGCAACCACTTGCGACCACTTGCAGCCATTTGCAAACATCAACCATAACATGTTTCAAGCACATGTTTCAAGCACATGTTTACATCCAAAAGGGTTCTACCTAAGGTTCACAAGATAGGATTGAGAAGATAAGAAAGATAAAACAAAGTACTAAGGAGAAGAAGTTAAAGATGCACCCCTAGAAGGTCCTGCTTGCATGGCTTGCCCTTGCTTCTTGGGGCAGTTCTTGCTGATATGTCCAGTTTCACCACACTGGAAACATGCTCCCATCTTCATCTTCTTCTTTCTACAATCCTGAACTATATTCCCCTCAATACCACAAAAGTGGCATTTTCTTTTCTCATGTGTCTTGTTATCATAATTGTTGTTGTTGCTCTTGCCTCCTTTTTCGGAGTCTACCTTCTAGAAGTCTTTCTTCTCGTTCTGAGACTCATCCGCCTTAACTTCTTTCTTATCACTCATACCTTTCCTATGTAACATGTTAACAAGCCTCACGGAAACTATCTCCATCATACGGAAAACCCTCTACGAAGCTAGAAAGAAGATTAGCCGCAGGTAAAAACTACTGCGACTACAGATGGAGAAAAGAAAGGAAAAGAGATTCAAACAAGGAAGCAAAGGATAGTGCTAATGGCTTTTGGGGAATAGCCTTTAAATAATACAAGACTTATCATGAAAAATGCTTCTTTGTAAATGGTTTTGAAAATAGTTTTAGAAGGTTTTCTAAAAACTTTTGCTCAGTCTGGTAACCTTCTGCTCTGATACCAAATGTAACACCCCACCTCCGCTAGGGTCACTCACAAAGGGAATGCACTAGTTCTGGAGGAGCGTTATCAAGGTAAACAAACATAGAAATATCACAAGATATAACATAGATAAAACAACGGAAGAATCAAAAGATAAATTTCATTTCTTTCAAAAAGAGTCAAAACCTTTTACATCAAATAGCCAAGATCATTATTTTCCATTACAACAAATTCTGTCTTGCATAAATAAAGAAGCATAAACTTAAAACATCAAAAGTAGCTTAATTCCCTAAAGGTAGCAGAAATGAAGCCATAGCATAGCTCAAGATCAAACCATACATGAGCTGAACCGAAAGCAAGTGAAATCCAAGCTAAGTGCTAGAGTTTCCTCCATGAGAACCTTGGGGGGGATGAAAGAAAAAGAGGCGAAATAAAATGGGTCAGTCATAAAGACTAGTAAGTCCAAGTGACTTTCAGCATAAAAAATAGATAAAGGTAACATGACATGTATAAACTGAAAGTAACCATAAGGATGCTGTCAAGATTGGCAAGATAGACTAAGATAACATGATAATTCAAGTGTAAATCAAGTATAGAATCACATATTCAAGGTTCGATGAATCAACTGTACTAGAATCCCAACCCATGTCTTATATTAATAATGAAATGATCCCTTGGCCCAATATCATGAAATGACCTATTTCTAGGTCCAACGAAACGATTCACTAGTCGATCGGCTCCCTACAAGTTCTAGCTCGTCGTGTGTCTGTGTCATACGGCCCTATCACGAATGTAGTCACATGTGCTAGGTCCACCATAGGGTGTATCAAGACCTAGGGTGCCAACCACCGACACGAATCAAGAATGCACAGATAAACCTACTGATGCCCAATGCCTGCTTTTTCAACTCCGGACCACGTGCACGACCATAGCCCGTCTGAACCTACACTGGCGCACCAACACAGCCGTCGTTCTGGTCGCTTACAATCAGCCCAATAGCCCCACCCTGCTTAGTTCCAGGGTACCATGATACATCTAGTGGGTTACTGCTGAAACAGACCGCGTAACTAGGGTTTCCGTCCAATAAGTTAAGTGTTGTCCTCTAAATTCGTGACTTAACCCCTATCAGTCTAGCATGTCAAGTTGGTTAAGTTTTGTCATTCAGGTTCGTGACTTAACCCGCCCACGTGTCATGTCAAATTTGACTAAATGTCACCGTTCAAGTTTATGTATCAAGTTGGTTAAGTATTGTCTTTCATGTTCATGACTTAACCCTATCATGTGGCATTAATTCATTAATGCACCCCAACCTCTCACATCAGACCTGTTGTTGTGGTCACTGGATATGCCGGGCGGTTCCGGGCAGAATTACACCACAACTCAGTCTGACCTCGGGTTTCAAGCGCGATATGACCAACTACCCACATTGGATCCTGTTGTTTGCAGTAACTGGATTTGTGGCGCGGTTCCGGGCAGAATTACACTGCAAACTCAACCCAACCTCGAGTTGGCCATTTTCACGTTCCTTCTAGTGTCATGTCCATGTTCAAGATTCATGCCAAGCTCGTGTCAAGTTTTCAAGGCAAGTTTCATGTCAAGTTTCCTATAATTACCAATTTTTCCTAGCGTTACCCCGTCTAAATATTAGGCTAACAATCTTAGCTTAATTTTCCGTCCGTATGGTTTTTGACATATAATATTAGGCTAAAAACTTAGCCTAATTTAACGTACACAAAATTGGCATAAAGCAATTCATTAACATAAGCATGACATAGGCATAAACTTGGCATCATCGCATAGTCAATATGAACATCATAGGTGTGAACTTGCAGAATAATCAACATGAATATCATAGGCGTGATTTTGCAGCGTAGACTGAACCAACATACATATATGTGAATTTGCAACATAGACTAAACCAACTTACATATATGTGAACTTGCAAATCAATCACGAACATATGAATAAGTGTGAACTTGAAATATGACATAGGTTTAACATATACACATAAACATATAGATATAACATTTGGTCACATATGTGATATGATTTCACAACCTAAAACTTGCATAACATGATAAACTACACAACTTGTCATAACGGGTTATACTCCAAGTTCATATACATATGAATAGACTTATTCATTAATTCCCAATTCAACATGATGATAGAATAGAACCACAGGCATAGATCAACATAATAAACATTGCTCTATTATCAATTTATTTCCAAGGCATGACCTAACTGAATAAATTGATTAAAACATTGCAGGCATAACATTATGAACATGGAAAGGTTTGAATTATAATAATCTAGATTCAAGAACATGGATAGATCTAACTTAAATAGAAAAATCCCCAAAATCAAGACAAATAATGAAAATAGGTCTGAATAGAAAATCAAGCTTAGATCCAATTTCATAGTCATAATTCTAGGAAATAACCTCATGGTCATGAATCATAGGTGATTAGTCGTAATTGTCCTTGTCATAGTCATAGGCAATAGTCTTATGTTCACCGTTATAGGCATAGTCTTATGTTCACAGTCATAGGCATAATCTTATGTTCACAGTCATAGGCATAGTCTTATGTTCATAGTCATAGGCATAGGCATAATCTTATGTTCACCTGTAAGGGGGAAGGTCGACCACATGGTCGACCTGGGGAGTAGGTCGATCCTAAGGTCGACCACATGGTCAACCTGGCCCCCAGGTTGACCCCCAGGTCGACCTGCCTGGTCCTGTGCTGCCTAAAATCTGCTGAATCTTCTACAGGCCATAACTTCTTCATCCGGACTCCGATTTTCGAAAACTCATACTCTATTTTATGTAAAATTTCGAGACGAACGCAATGGCGTAACCCGTTTCCCTTGATTTTTATTTTAAAATTTAATTCTGCCTTGATTTATGGTTTTAACATGTTATAAAAATTCTGGTTGTTACAAGGGGCTTGATACGAAGACGAATGAAGACCGCACAAGATAGACAAAAGTCCTACGCTGATAAAAGAAGGACCGACCTTGAGTTTGAGGTTAGAGACAGAGTTTTTCTTAAAGTACCTCCTTTGAATAATGTAGTTCACTTGGGGTCCGTAGGAAAGTTGGCACCAAGATTTGTAGGGCCATTTCCTATCATTGAGAGGATTAGGAAGATGACTTATAAATTAGAGCTACCCGAAACATTGGCTGGAGTTCATAATGTTTTTCATGTCTCTCATCTATAAAAGTGCTTACATGAGTCCGTAGAAGTTGTGGAGCCGATCATATTAGAGGAAGTAGAAGTGGAGCGAGAAGCGACGGTGAGAAGAGTTCCAACTCGTATCTTGGGTACAGAAGTTAAAAAGCTACACAATCGTGAGGTAATGCTAGTTAAAGTGGAGTGACATTGAAGGAGACGCGACTTGGGAGACTGAAGACAAGATACGCGCATCCTACCCTTTTCTTTTTTAGGGTTCATTATTGATCTCTTTTTCCATAACTTTACGCATGCTTATATCTATCTTTTAAGTATATATCCTCAGTCCTATTCTTAATCCTTAGGTAGAAACCAATGGATGTAGACATGTATTTGAAACATGTTATGATTGATGGTTGCAAGTGGTTGCAAGCGGTTGCTAGTGGTTGCTCGTGGATGCATATACACACACATTAAGTACTAGATCGGCTCAGTCACTTTCGTAATGCATATGCATATATGTATTTGTATGTGGATTGAAACTTGATGTGCTATCATATGGATATTGAATTTGTATGATTGATTGTGCACTCATGTAGAAGTTACAAAATACGATTAGGAATAATTGCATACATGATGGACTCATAGCACCGACATGATTCGCATCAAGGAGGTCAACTTAATCGGTAGACCGCCTGATTTTGCATTAGATAAGGACATGTACACACACTATGCATATGATCATGAAAGCATTAGAAATCTTTTTAAGGACAATGTATGCCTATGATTGATGGTTGAGTAGATGGATGTTGGATGTTAAGATACATTCTTCTTAACTTAGGGATTTCGGAGACGAAATCCTTTAAGGAGGGGAGAATGTAACACCCCGTATTTTCCGTGAATATTAAAATTAACAAATCTAAGAACACTTAATTTTTAGAAGAACAATTGTATGAAATGGATTACGCCATTGCGTTTGTCTCAGAATTCTGCTTGAGATAGAGTCTGAATTTGCGTGAATCGGACTCCGTATGAAGAAGTTATGGAGGTTAGAAGTTTTCAGTTTAAGCAGAAAATAAATTAAAAATAAAAATTAAATAATCATTTCAGTTCGAAATTCAAAAACTCAGAAATCGGCTGAGCGGGAAATCTCCCGCTCAGGGGTGTCGACTACCCCAGGGGGTGTCGACATGGGTGTCGACCCCCTATAGGGGTCGACCCCTGCCAACTTTGATGGACAGTGACGATTTTCTGAGTCATAGGGCTACGTGGCGACTTCTGATTTGACTGATGACATATTTTCTTGGACTAGTCAACTCTGATGACTCCTAGGTTGATCTAAAGGCCCATATTAATCCTAAACTTCTATATAATCACCCTAAACCTCAACCCTAGACCTCATTCTATGAAGCCATCATGTTGTCCATGTCTAAGCTAGCCTAGCCTCCATCTTCTCCAAACTAGAAATCAAGTTAGAAAACTCCAAACCAAATACAAACTAGAGAATCAAACGTCTACATCAAGGGTTAAGCTTAACAAATTTAGAAATTAGATCCCAGAATATAAGATCCGTCCTTTTTCTGTAAGTTCAGTTATTATTCTGATTTAAACACCTAATAGAAATCATGACTGTAATAATAGGATCTAGAACTATGCCTAATTCTGATTCGTGCCTATCATTTTGTCAAATCTGAATTGCCTATGCCTATGAGACTGTTGTGATTGACATAATGAAACCTATCTTGCTTATGGGACTGTTGTGGTTAACATAATGAAACATATCTTGCCTATGGGACTACTGTCATTGACATAATGAAACCTATCTTGCATATGAGACTGTTGTGATTGATATAATGGAACCTATCATGCCTATGAGACTGTTGTGATTGATATGATAGAACCTATCATGTTGTCATCCTATGCCTATGAGACTATGGTGATTGATAATGGAACTTATCATGTTGTACATCAAAGTTAGTGATTCTTTTAAGTCCAATTCTATCTAATCTTTATACCTATGGTGTAAATTGCTTAACTTGCCCGCACTTATGGTTAATGTACACCATGCCTATTGGAAACATGATTCTTGAATTGGGTACACCTTTACATGCCTATTTTTCCTTATGTCAATTCTTATGCTCCTTCTCTATTTTTCCCTTTTTTATTTTCTTTTATGAATACTAGGTTCATTCGGAACTTAGATTGAATCTCGTCGTATGTGCGATTATAACGTGGGAAAATTTGGGTATAATTTAATTCAGTAAATTTTGGGCATAACAAGTGAATCTGGAATAAAACTTGTACTGACTACACTTGGAGAACATTGATATAAAAAGACCAAAACTTGGACACATATGACAAATATGTAAATTGGCTAAAGATGAACGTGCCTAACCCGAGGTTAGATTGAGTTGCGGTGTAAGGCTGCTCGGAACCGCCCGGCACATCCAGCAACTGCAACAATACAGATCTAATGTGAGAGGTTAGCGCATTAAGCCCAAAAACCCGAGGTTAGATTGAGTTGCGGTGTAAGGCTGCCCGGAACCGCCTGACACATCCAGCGACCACAACAATATAGATATAATGTGAGAGATTGGTGCTTTAATGAATAAATTAAAGCTAAGAGACGAACAGGCTAAGAATGGTAGGGTTAAGTTAATTAAGGCAACGCTTAACCAATACAACATGTTAATTAAACAGATGGGTGGGGTTAGGTAAATTTGAGAACACTTAACCGTTATAACATGTTGATTAGGAAATCCTAGTAATGGGGACCCATTTCAGCAATAACCCACATAGATGTATCACGGTACCCTGAACTAGGCAGGGTGGGGCACGATTACTGGGTTGATTATAAGCGGTCAAAATAGTGGCGGGTGGTGCAGCAGTGTAGGTTCCGGCGGAGTATGGGGGTGCACGTACTCCGGAGTGGAAAAAGTAGGCACTGGGCATCAGTAGCATACACTGTGCATCTTGAATTTTGTGTCGGGTTTCCACCATAGGAATTGATACACCCCATGGTGGGACCAATACAGGTATCTACAATCAAGCGGGGCCGAATGACACAAGAAATAAATGCATGCGAGTAGAAGCCGATCGGAAAAGGAATCACTTTGTTATGAGCACATGATGGTAGTTGAAACATTCGTTAGTAGGTGCAGAGAAATGGAAAAGAGTGCGATAGTATATTCAGTTTATCTTGCCTTATCTTATGTTATCTTATTGATATGGTATTGTCCTATGTTCAGTTTATTCATGTCATGATCTGTTTACATGCTGAATAATCACTGGACTTACCAGGCTTATGTCTGACCCGTTTTCTTTCGCCTTCTTTTCTTTCGTTCCCCCTTCCCTAGGTCCGAAGGGAGGGAATACTTCAGCTTAGTGCAAACCTTTTCCAGCTTGAAGAGAGAAAATGTACTGCTTGGATTCTCTTTCTTGAGCTATGGTTGTGGTTGCACTTTTGTTAGGGATTAATGCTGCTGTTTTATGCTTCTTTATGTACTTGGAGTATAAAATCAAGACAGATGTTTTATTGTAATAATTTAGAAGATGGGTTTTGAGACAATGCTTGTAATGTTTTGACTGAACCACGTTATTTATGAAATGATTTCAGTTTTCCGCTGTCTTTATTTCTGTCTTGTAGATTATCTGTGCCTTTTACCTAAAATGCTTCACCAAAGTTAATGCATTCCCTTTGTGAGTGACCTTAACAGAGGTGGGGTGTTTCATGTTTCCCTTTCTAACTCAGAAATACCGTTAATTCCACGCAACCCCTTTTTGTTTCCACTTTCCACTTTGGAATCATCATTATATATTTTTTCCATATCTTCATTACACAATGCATTATTATTTCTGTAATGGAAATAATAAACTATTACTAACTCCTTTTACCATTATCAACTCATATCCTCCTCAGATAATTCCGATGTCGTTCAAGTTGGGGTATCTTAATTACCTCTCAGATCTTGATCAACAACAGCTTTGTTACCTATTCCGTTAGGAACTGCAGATTTTTTGGTCCATCACATTTTTTATTTTATTTTAATAAATTATTGAATAAAGACAATATTGGAATCCAATAAATAAGAAATAAGGGTTTCGCAGGCGAATATTGACTCTTTCGTTTTCACAAACATGTTCCTATTCCTGAAGCGGATAGAACAGTGCTGGTTGATTGTGGTTCTTCTGTCAATGTCCTTTTCCGAACTACGTTCAATCTGATGAACTTCATCTTTGGAAAAACTCTCTTCCTTATCATACGAGGCATCCAAATCCGCATTCCCATCCCCATCTGAACCCGATGAGACATCAGGCTCAGTCGAACCAAACTCTCGAACCCGTCCAGAAGTTGAGGATGAAGCTTACGATTAAATCGGTAGTGACTAATTTCCAGGAACGGGGGGCAATGGAATATACTATTATGGTAGCCGAAACCGAGTCATGAAGGGTATAACGAACATACCTTGTCTCCACATTGGATCAAGAACAGGGTCGGAAACATCAGGAAAGTAATAAAAATTTCTGGAAAAATCTCGGCCCAAACACGCCATATGATGATGTTTTGAAAATCCTCCTTCTTTATTGTAATACATATATGGTCAGATGTTGTAGTTCAAGATCATTTGTCTGTTTTATTCGTCTTCTTAGATTTGGGTCGAAAATAGAAGAATTAAGTCGATCCAAAATTGAAAGGAGGTTCATGGCTAAGGGTAAAGATGTCAAAAATGCGGATATGGTCGAATGGTAAAATTTCTCTTTGCCAAGGAGAAGATGCGGGTTCGATTCCCGCTATCCGCCGTTCATATCTTAAGGTTGATACAAGTGGTAATCCAAAAACCACTATTTTATTCTAATAACAATTCAAATTCCATTTAATTGAACTATTCAAAATACGGTTTCATACAACCTTCTTACCTTTTTGAAAATCTCTTTCTCGGATATATCCATTCTTTCCTAATTCAATAATTAGGTAATTTCTTTAATATAATTCTGCCTCTTTAACCAAACTCATTTATAATTTAGATTTGTTCACACAATCCTATGACCCACCCCTTTCACCAAATTCACCTTTACTAATTCCCATTTAAAACATTCAACCATTCCCATTTTGGAAATCTTATTTTAATTTTCCCCCTTTTTGTTAATCCCTTTTTAAGTAAAGTTAATTTAAAATTAACGATGTAACACCTCAAACCTCTCTTATAAAATCCTGGTTTATCTTAAACCCCTTTTACTTTATTTCTTTTTTCTTAATTCAAATATTTAAGTTAACCTAAATTAAGTGATCGTGTTCGCTTAAATTCCATTATAACTTTGTTGAAACCTCAGGTTTAAAATAAAATCTGTTCATAACTCCTTTCACCATTCAATTAGATTTCATTTCAATTTCAATTACTTTTTAAATGTATTTCAATAAAAAATAATTCTTCTAAATTATTATTTAACAGGATAATAATTTATTTTGATCATTAACTACTGTAAAAGTAGTAAATTCCTTTATTAACTAAAATGAATAATAAATTCCCCTTTTAAAACCCTATTAAAATTAAACAAATATTCTTTCAACTATTTTATTAGATTAATCAAAACAAACTAATTTAATAATTAATTCCAGTCAATTTAGTCACCTCAAAACACAGTTAGCCCATTAACCGATTTCAATTAGTTTTTTCTTATTTAAATTAATTAATAATATAATTAATTTAAATAATTCCATTTAATTGTTATAAACAAAAAAAATCCAATTTTAATCCTCTGGTTAATTTCTATTCACTTGTACATCAATTAGAGTTTCCTTATAAAATCAATTACTAAATAATTATAAATTTAAATAATAAATATTTATTTCCTATTTAACAAACATATTTTCAATATAATTCAATTCAAAATCTATATCCAATTATAAAATAAATTTTATAACTTCATCTCTGTTGATTTGCCTGACGGTAAGTCAACATTTATGAAACATTTTATTTCATAGGCTATATACTGCTGCCAAATGCTCAACCAATACTGCCCATTGGTTTAAACTAAACAGATGTTGAATTTTCAGTCAACAATCAACAATCCAATCAATCACCCCATCAGATTAGTTCATATATGATAATATGAAAATAATTAATCTATTTGAGGAATCCTGTTGGATCCCTCGAACCTGCTCTTCCCTGTATCCAAAATGGTTAGCTCAAATCAGATCATTCAATTTCATTTAACTGAAACAATAAATAATGACCATTTAACATTAACCAATTCACAAGCAATTCTAACAATTTATACACGTTTATTTTATGAAAATGACCAATCAAGGTAAGTTACCTCCATTGGATAAAATCGTTAAAATAACGATTTGGTATTTCACGAAAATTAAACAACAGTTTAATTTCATCAGTTAGATCAACAAATAGTTATATAACTAGCAAACGATCAACCATTAGCAATCAGAGCACACAAAATAAAAACCCAATTTATATAAAATATAAATGGGATGAACTGAGTGAGTTTAACTCACCTTGTGTAGTGACCCGCAAATCCGTAATATCCGAGTTGACTATATACATCATACGTCCAACCTAAATATCACGAAAATACGAATCATTTTTTTAGAAGAAAAAGGTAGAAGAAGAACAGAAATAACAACACAGAATCTCACATCGTAGCGGAATAAAATATAATATATCATAACTTTTGAAATACAAAAATTTAACTATATAACATATCATTATCAGAGTATCACTATCAGAGTACAACTTATAACACAGTAGAAATAACAATAACTAGATAACGCTGAAGTCTCCTGCTCCAAGCTCCTTTAGATAAATCTGTAAAATCTTGAACTACTTGACTGGCCGTACAAATTTAGGCACCCAAGAGTTTAGGTAAAACAAAACAAAATAAACCCCGGGTCAGTCATGGGACTGGTATGAGTAAACAATTTAAAACAGATTCAGAAACTAAATGATAACTCATAAGACCACGCCGTATAACACGGAACGGATTTTTCCCTTATGAGAATCCGAAACATCTTTATATCAAAAACCTTTTGATATTATAATAATGTCTATCAACCACAATATAATAACCATCTAGCAGAAATGCTTTCATCTCACGTTCTACATATATAGTATACAATCAAAACCGCAAGCACATATTGGGTAATGGATTTCCAACTATGACAAGGTATGGAACCACCTGCCGTTGGTGTATCTCTAGAGGAGAATACACCGAGTTCAACAAGAACATCTTGCAACTCAGCCACACATGACCGACCACTCATTTCGCTTGAGTGTATCGAATGTATATCACCAACGGTTGGGATCAGCAACCGTCTCCCGAATGGGACAACATCGAATAGAATACGGAATTAAATGAATCTCTATATAGGTGAAGATACACCCTATTGGGAGCTAACTACATAGCCATGCTGCCTACCCGATTTTTGTCATTTCCCGATTGTTGAGGCCAGAGGCTACGCTTTACTTTCCATTCATTGATAACACGATCATTTTGAATGCCACATTATCAGACCCGTTAATCACTAATTGATTTGCACAAATATTCTGGATATTATGCTAAGGGAAAAAATCCGTTGCAACCATATATATTTATACAGACCAATCCATTCGATCATTGGAAATATTTTGTCAGACATTCGTCCATTTACGTTCGTTCTGGGATTGAACGAAACCGAAGGCACTATTCAGTACATCCATCCTAGGCAATCTCTACCTAGGACTTATACAACATCCCTTGCACTTTACTTCGTCTTCAATTTTCTTGGGCATATATGATTCGCAACGCTTATGCCAATACGGAGTAGTTCTTTGGATAATAATCCAACTGGTCTCTCCATATTGACAACGACGGTCAAAACTTAGATAGTCTGTGTAAAAACAAGTGTTTCGATCGTCGATGATTTAACTATCGAAGAAAACAAGTGTTCATCCAATTATCAAACAATCACTGAGCCCTTAATTAATATTCCATTAATTAAATCACTTTTCCATTTCTTTACCAATATTTGTTAACCAAATATTTTCAATAACCATATTGGCCTTCTACGCTATTTGGAAAACATTTCCGAATATCGCCTTCCTTTATTTTCTAAACTTTAGAAAATATTTGCTATTCATAATTGGAAAATATTCCAATTACTTATCTCTTTGCCGATCTCGTTTATTTCTCTACTTAGGAAATATTTATTATTCTATTTCCAAGCTTACATTTATTTGGGTTAAAACGGATGTTGTGTAAAACATCGTTACGACAACCCAAATACTATATTCAACTAACTCTTATTC
Source organism: Allium sativum (assembly GCA_030737875.1). Lineage (NCBI taxonomy): Eukaryota > Viridiplantae > Streptophyta > Magnoliopsida > Asparagales > Amaryllidaceae > Allium > Allium sativum. Next base: position 666,405,898 of record CM060909.1, on the reverse strand, counting down.
AACATTGATCTTCGAGCCTGAAATCTTACTATTTATTTGTTAATATTGAAATCAATCAAGTTGGGGTATAACTACCTCTCAGACCTTGACTGAATAACATTTATAACGTCAAAACAGATAAGACTACTTACTCGAATAATCAATACCATATAACCAATTCTTCACTTTTAAACACATATACACTTTCTCTTTCTGTTCTTACTAGATTCTATTCTTATACTTCCTTTTTGATTATACTATTCTATTTCTAAGTTCGTTTCCTTATCGACTTCTATATATATTGATATATAGATTTCTAGTTATCAAACTTCTTAAAAATATTCTAACTCCTTAAATTCCCGGAAAATTTCGCCATAACCTCCTTTGTACCGGGAGCATCGGGATATTTCAAATAGCCTCCCATAGCCCTTACCAATCCAAAAGAAAAAGAAAAAGCCAAGCGGCTAGCCGATACGGTGCATAAAATCTCATATGGAAATTAAACATGTACCTTTTTGTCGGGCACACTGTTTATATACCTTCATTATCCTTATCCCATACCTGTCTCCTGTATGTCTATACCTGTCCAATTTATTTCAACTACACCTGATCGTTTTAACTCAATTTGTTAATTAACTCTTTAGTCTATTTCACTTTTATACTTGAACATAACATGTTCAAATATATTTTAATTTGCTTATTAACTAATTGAATTCAATTTTCAACTTACGTTTCATGTTTGATTTCGAACATAAATTTTCTAAACCAATTCTCTTATCCAAAGTCAAGTTCGATTCAATTTCCCATTAACTGGTTATTCTTTAATTAGTTAACTCTATTTAAAAATTCAAAATATGATTTTTGTCCCAAAAATCATTTCATTGCCACAGCTTGAGCTCGTATTTATTTTACAGCTCAAATCTGGATTTTTCAAATGGGAACCGGGATTTTATTTGTTTAAAATCCTTATATTTATTTAAACAAATCCTTATGGTTTTTAAACGATTTTGGCGCTGCACTTTTAGAAATTTGATTTTGACATTTCTCAAAATCTATTCGACGAAATCCAGAATTTTCTCTTCTATTAGAAAACTATTATCTAACTGGTCCTGACGGTTCTTGTTTCAAAGAATTCTAACTTAATTTGACTTCTATATACTCAATTGAAGTTCGAATCGCCAATTTACGAACAGCCGCGCTGCGGCGAGTTCGTTTTAATTATATATATATATATATATATATATATATATATATATATATATATATATATATATATATATATATACGTTTTAACTTCGTTTAAATAAATTCAACTCTATTCTGATATATTTTTAATATATATCAAATCCATTTTTCCAATTCAACATAATATTTCCGATCTATTTCACTTTTATTTGACATTCTATATTCAAATTCCAATTCACTTCTCTTTTTCAAATTCTATTTGAATTTCTATTTTTTCAAATTCTATTTCAATCCATTTGAATTCTATATTCAAATTTCATTTCAAACTATTTGAATTCTATATTCAAATTTCACTTCAAACTATTTGAATTCTATATTCAAATTCCATATTTAAACTATTTGAATTCTATATTCAAATTCCATATTTAAATTTCTTTATTCAAATTCCGTTTCAACTCTATTTGAATTTTATATTCAAATTCCATTTCAACTCTTTAAATTCTATATTCAAAGTCTATTTCAAATTCTATTTGAATTCTATATTCAAATTCTCATTTCAATCAATTTGAATTCTATATTCAAATTCCATATTTAAAATTTCTTTATTTAAATTCCATTTCACTTTCGATATTCAAATTCTATTTTTGAATCCCTTTATATTTTCTATATTCAAATTCTATATTTGAATTCCATTTGAATTTCTATATTCAAACTCCATTTCCATTCAAATTGAATTTCCTATATTCAAATTCTATTTCAAACTTTCTTTATTCATTCTTTAAACAAGTCTTGATTTCAATTCCTTTTGAAATCGATATTTCCACTTTTGGAAAATAGATTTTCCTTTTCAATTTCACACTTGTATTTTTATTTCTGAATTGTCCAATGATAATTCTTTTCACTTCATTTATAAGCTTCGTTTATAAAAGAACTATTTATAAACTTCGTTTATAAAAGAACTACTTGTTTTATTTCTTTTAAAACAAGTTAATATTTCAAATCTATTTAAAAATTCAAATTCTATTTTAGAAAAATAGAATTTCATTTTTAAAATCTCAAATACCCCTGTCAGGGTATTTTTATAAATTAACACTTAGGCCTAGTGATATTTAAACGCCAAACAACCAATTATTTATTTCAGGTTTTCTAACAGATCATATATGACAGTATATATGCAAACAAATAAACAAACAGAAAATATATATTTTCGAGGAATCCAGTTGGATTCCTCCAACCTGTTTTCTTGTATCCACAGACGTTAGTCAAAATAGTAATACCCATCCTGCTTCGAGGCAGGATATCGCGGTATGAAAGTCATCCACTAATATATTTGTGGGGTGCATAGGGAAATCATCCGCTATGAAACTGCGGGCATCCGCTAATGAGACTGCGGGAATCCAACCAATCATCAACCCAATATATATATAATAGTCAACCCTAAATAACTAATATATTTAAAGCAACCAGAAAAAATCCCAAACAAGAAACAACAATTATTTTTAACATATAAATAATTCTAATTAACAGGTGAGTGAGAATTACTCACCAGAGTTTTTTATTTGCTAAGTATCTGATTTAAATTCCATATCCCACGGCTATGAATCTTCCCGAGTTTTCTCGAATAAATTTATCTAACACATGCAATTATTTATTTTGTTTATCAATTAAACGTTGCTTTATTTAAATTAACTACTAACTACATAATAAATTATTATACGAATTTAAATAAAATAAAACGTATACCTTCCCGCTACCAAAATCTACTCGACTACTCCACAAAACAAATCCCCTAACAGCTCCAAGAATTGCAAACAACCCACAAGATGATCACCTTCTACTTGGCACTTCACTAAACCTCACCCTGTCAACTACCATTCCTTTTCACGAGCCTTCACTGCTCCCTAAAATCAATGACCAAACTCCCCTATATTCCTGAACAACGCTGCACCATTACTGAGTTTGAATCCACCACAAACCCTCCCTTCAAACATCGCACCATTCACAAAGCCGAGATCCCCTTCTGTGACTTTGACAGCATCGACCATTTAGTTTCAGACGTCGCGCAGTTCAATCGAGGTGCAGGCGTGAGCATCGAACCCTAATTTGACATCACTGCCGAACTCGAGAACTGGCAAACCCTTACGTCGTCTACAATCCATCGTGACCATAACAACATCGGCTTTGGCTCCATGTGCATCGCGACCCCATCCGTGATTCCCAGTTCGAGATTGAAATCCCAAAATAGAAATCGCACCCATTATCGGATTTACCAGCGTTAAGTGCCTCCCCTAACGTTGAACTCTGGTGCCTCGCGATTCCCACCGTAAATCCCCCTTTTTGTTTTCGAACGAGTTGGTTACTGAGTGTGGCCATTCGTTTTTCTTCGATTTTTGGTTTGAGGAGGCATCAGCCATTTCTGATTTCTTTTGATTTTTGTTTTGTGCTATTGGGATTTTCAATTTCATTTATAAGGACTCAAAGATGAAAAAGGCAAGGGGTATGGCGTGGTTTTGAATGGAACAGCGAGGCCATACTTTGTGGAGTAGAAGAGGAAGATGTGTTTGCTTCTCCTCCTTTTGATTCTTCTGGTTATAGAGAGGCCATGTATTATTTTTCTAATTTAAAACTGGTATCCTTAAATTAAATACTCCTTGACTGCGAACTCCTTTCTGAACCCAATAAGTGACATTTTTAGGGTTATACCACTATTCCGGACACACCGTGACAGGTTCCGAAGCTCAGTTCAATCATATGGAGAAGATAATATTTTAAATTGATTAAATTAATTTTAGAAAATTTAGTTTTCTCGATAATAAATTAATATTACTATCATTATAAATTCAAATAAAATTTCCTATTAATTATTTGATCTGTATTTAATTCAAATTAAATTTTGAATTCAACAAAATCCATTTTCGTATTTTGATAATTTAATATATTCAATATTAAATTGAAATTGATTTTTAAATCGATAACTCAAATATGAAATTCCCTTTATATTATCAACTCAATATATAAATCCGTATTAAATATTTAAAATTAGTTGACCGAAATCCTGGGTCATTACTATCTTTCCCCCTTAAAAGAATTTCGTCCCCGAAATTACTAAGGTAGGAAAAGTGTTACTAACCCATTTTTTGTTCAAAATCTTATTTATGTTGAAACTTGACATTTTATATTTTCTAAAAATTTGATTCTAATTCAATTTATCCATTTTAATCCATTAATCTGAATGATTTACAATCAAGTTATTAGCATTCAATTCATATTCCATTCATATGTATTCCAATTTTATTTGAATTGATTCTGATCAATTTATTCACTTCGGTCCGTTTAACTTACTTAAGTTAAATTTTAATTTTAGCATTCAATTTCCTAGGGTTTTATTTCAAATCCTTTGAAATAGTACATATATTAATATCTATCTCAAATTCAAAATATTTGAATTTTCCAAATCAACTTATTTTCTTTTCAAACAAATTTCCATCAAAAACTTTTCCAAGGTAGCAATCCATCACTTAGAAACTCGAAAATGAACGCTGAAGAAGTCGCGACCATCATCAGAATTATTTCCCAGCCACTGAAGTGAGTTCAGTGCTTTAACACTTTCAAAATAATAATTTCCAAACACCCAAGATTTAAATTTTTAATTTCTGGTTTGAATTCAACACTAATTCATCTCATTTGTGTATTTCATTTTTATACAAATTCTATTGGTTATATATAACAATTTCCGTTTTTATAATCTAATTTGATTATAATTCTAACAATCAACTCAACCATTCAAAAACAATATCGTGTCTAATCTTTTGTTCAAGTGTTTATAAACTCCTATCGACATCGTGGCGTCCCACGATTCGATCAGAATTCATAATTCACTCCACAGACTAGTCAACACAATATAAAACGGTTTTTATATCAAATAAAAAATATGCTCTCTCGTATATATATGTATATATATATATATACACACACACACTCAACTCATTCTAGGGTACTACTGACCCTATCTCAAATGAGCACAACTCCACCAAAGCCTAGGTATTCACTCAACCTAAGCTCTGATACCAACTGTAGTGACCCGCAAATCCATAATATCAGAGTTGACTATATACATCATACGTCCAACCCAAATATCACGAAAATATGAATCATTTTTTTAGAAGAAAAAGGTAGAAGAAGAACAGAAATAACAACACAGAATCTCACATCGTAGCGGAATAAAATATAATATATCATAACTTTTGAAATACAAAATTTTAACTATATAACATATCATTGTCAGAGTATCACTATCAGAGTACAACTTACAACACAGCAGAAATAACATTAACTAGGTAACGCTAAAGTCTCCTGCTCCAAGCTCCTTTGGATAAATCTGTAAAATCCTGAACTACTTGACTGCCCGTACAAATTTAGGCACCCAAGAGTTTAGGTAAAACAAAACAAAATAAACTCCGGGTCAGTCATGGGACTGATATGAGTAAACAATTTAAAACAGTTTCATAAACTAAATGATATCTCATAAGACTATGCCGTATAACACGGAGCGAGGTTTTTCCCTTATGAGAATCTGAAATATCTTTATATCAAAAACCTTTTGATATTATAATAATGTCTATCGACCACAAGATAATAATCATCTAGCAGAAACGCTTTCATCTCACGTTCTACATAAATAGTATACAATCAAAACCGCAAGCACGTATTGGGTAATGGATTTCCACCTATGACAAGGTATGGAACTACCTGTCGCTAGTGTATCTCTAGAGGAGAATACACCGAGTTCAACAAGAACATCTTGCAACTCAGCCACACATGACCGACCACTCATTTCTCTTGAGTGTATCGAATGTATATCACTGTAACAACCCGTATTTTAAACAACATATTAAGACAATAATCAAGGAAGAATTAAATGTTAAAATCTGAATCAGGGAAAACGGGTTGCGCCATTGCGTTCATCTCGGAAAAATACGCGAAATAGAGTCCGAAATTACGTAAATCGGAGTCCGTATGACCCAGTTAAGGCCCAACGAAATTTCACGAAAATTCAAATCCGAAAACAGATTTGAAATTCAGCCCAGAAAGAGAAGGCGGGAAAATTCCCGCCAGACACACAAGGTGTCGACCCCCCCTCCAGGGGGTCGACATGGGTGTCGACCCCTGGGTCGACCCCCCCCCCCCCCGGTCGGACCAGTTTTTCTGGTGCACCTGTTTTGGCTCCTGGGTCTTGTTTTGGGGGCTTGTGACGATTTTAGATGGCTCAGATCTATCCTAGGGTTTATCCTATGGCTAAAACTAATCCTAAAACTGTAACACCCCGAATTTTAGTTAATACTAAAATTCACTAATTACAGGATAAATAATCTCAGATGTGGGAATCGGGGGTAACGGGCTGCGTCATTTCGTTCGTCTCGGAAAAATACGCGAAATAGAGTCCGAGTTTTCGAGAATCGGAGTCCGTATGGCCGGTTATGGCCCAAAGTTCGCAGAAAATTCAAAGTTAAAAACAGATTTAGAAATTTAAATTCAGATTTTAAATTAGAACCAGCGGGGCCAGGCGGGAAAATTCCCGCCTTGACCATGTCGACAGGGCTGTCGACAGGGGGAGTCGACTTGCCTGTCGACTTGCCTGTCGGCCCTGATGGTCTGGGTGCACCAGATCTGGTTTTTGGCTAAGTCTTGGGCTGTGTTCTAGAGATTTCCTAAATCTAACGGACCTAATCTAATCTAGGGTTAATCTAAGGGCCTAAAACACTACCTAATCCTATAAATAAGACCCCAACCCTACCCTAATCTATTCATAATTAGATCTTGTAACTAAACTATGGCAAAATGAAACTTGATCATGGCCTCCACAAATCAATGAAGAGAGTTGCAAGCTAATCAACCTCTAAATCAACATCTTCTTCAACTAATTCCACTTCATAAGTTTGCTAATCTAGGTTTTGGTGAGTTTCTATCACTTTGATGATCAATTGTTAAATTAAGTAGATGAGATATGATGAGATCTATGGTTTTGCATGAGGATTAATGGGTTTTCAAGTCATATGATATGATGTGAATATGCTAATCTATGTTTAATATTAATCCTATGTTTATGCATGTTGAATATGTGAGTTTATGCATATGTGAGTTTATGCATGTTGAATATGTGAGTTTATGCATGTTAAATATGTGAGTTTATGCATGTTGAAAATGTGAGTTTATGCAAGTTGGATATGTGGGTTTGTGCAAGTTAAGTGGTGGGTTTATGCATAATAAGTAATTGATTTTATGCATGCTAAGTAGGTGGTTTTATGCATGCTAAGTGTTTGGTATTATGCATAAATCATGACATGCAAGTCTACCCTTTTAAATGTGATGCATACATATGCAAGATGGCACCTTTATATGCTATGAATATATATGTGTATGCATGTTTACCCTCCTTTAAGATGCAAGTCATATATGCAAGTTCAACATGTTATGCAAGTTATGTGTAAGCTTATATGCAAGTTCAACATGTTATGCAAGTTATGTGTAAGCTTATATGCAAGTTCAACATGTTATACAAGTTATGTGTATGCTTATATGCAAGCTCAACATGTTATGCAAGTTTATGTGTATGATGTTATGTAAGTTATGTGCATGTTGTTATGCAAGTTCATATGCAAGTTATGTGTATGATATTATGCAAGTTATGTGCATGATGTTATGTAAGTTATGTGTATGTTGATATGCAAGTTATGTTTATAATACTATGCAAGTTATGTGTATGATGATTATGCAAGTTAACATGTAACATGTTGTGCGAGTTCACACCTTTAAGACACATGCAAGTTCACCTTCGTATAACCTATGAACACTTATGCAAGTTGCCTTTATACATGACATATGTATGTTCATGCAAGTTGGGTTATTTAGTAATGCTAGTTGGGTTAATATCATGATGTAAGTGGACACCTTTTAACCCATGTTAATGCTAATGTATGCTAAGTGAAACCCATGTTAATTGTGAAAGAAACTTCTCTTGGAAATATGTCGTGTTAGCATAAGTACGTGGGGAAACGATGGGGTTAATAGACATGTTAATAAAATGGTGTGAAATGGGTATGATTAAGCATACCATAAAAATAAATTAACATAAGTGGGAATTTACCTATTGAGTTAGGTCTACCCCATGGGAATTTACCTATTGATTTAGGTCTACCCATGTTATGAAAAACTTGATATTAATTAGGGATAATTAATATGGGGGTGATTAATTAGGTGTAATTAATCAACTAAGACACGAGGTTGGACCCTTTTGTAGCGGAAGTCTGCCCGGAACCGACCGGCCATCCAGCGGCTACAAATGATTGGCCCAATGTGAGAGGTCTTAGTCATAAATTAAATACATGATTAAAGTAAAGACACGAGGTTAGGCCCTTTTTTATGACAGAAGTCTGCCCGGAACCAACCGGCATATCCAGCAGTCATAAAAGACGGTCTAATGTGAGAGGTCTTTATGAGGTCATGATCTTAATTAATGAATTAAGAAACACTTAACCATATTAGCATGTAGTGGGACATGAGGGGTTAAGTGGGGTGCCTTGGGTGGCATGAGGAGACTAGTGGGTTGCCTTGGGTGGCAATAGAAAATACGATTAGAATACTTAACCAAAGTGGAACATGTAATTAAACATGATTAAAGGGTTAAGTAAGTGCCATGGGTGGCATGTGAAAATACGATTAGAATACTTAACCAAAGTGGAACATGTAATTAAGCATGATTAAAGGGTTAAGTAAGTGCCATGGGCGGCATGAGAAAATCTAGTGGGTACCTTGTATGACAATTAGAAGATGGTTAAAGGACTTAACCAAAATTTATAACATGTAAGGGAACATGGTTAAAGGGTTAAGTGGGATTCACTAGAAATAGCAAGCTTAGGTGGTAGCTTGTGGGGGCCCATTTCAACCAATATCCCAAACGTATCTTTGTGGGCTCGACTCTAGTCGAGTGACGGGACACGCATATTGGGCTTGACTATAAGAGGCCAAACCGGGTTAGCGGTGGCAACGCGGGACCAACGGGTTTCATATGCGTGTGTGGACCCGGGCTGGTTGGTAAGTCGTTGTTGCATCGTGTAGATATAAAGCCGTGCACTGTTGATATTATCTGGTAGCCGCTTTAGGGGAATGATACACCCCAATCGTGGGACCAGCACGGGTATCTACGTAGGGGAGCCGATCGCTTGGGGAGTAGTGGGTACACCTATGTAGTCAGATAGGGGTACACGAAACTACTAAATTACTAAGTACACTTAGGGGGATCAACCTTTAAGTAGGAATGACTGGTGTGGTGCAGTGTAGTAATTATCCTTGGGTGGGTAGATGCGTCTTTACGGTTATCTTAGTTTATCCTAAGTATACCTAGCTGCTTAGTGTAGCCATTCATCCCCAGACGTTACCGTATATCAAGCTTATATCTTCTCTGGTTACTTTAACGATTGTATTGTTAAAGTTATAGGACTCACTCAGACTTATGTCTGACCCCGTTGTTTTTATCTTTTTCCCAACCTCCAGGTTATCAGAGTGGGCCCAGTACGAGTGGGCTTTGATCAGGCTGCTTTATTCTCTTTGGAGCTTGGACCATAGGTGTAGAGCTCAGCTTACCCTTTTTATTATGGCTATCAGTTCATGTATTGGGATTATGTACTTTTATCAGGATGGATATTTTGTACTTGACTCTTATTATGGTTTTGTGATGTAACCAAACATGTTTTACCTTCTGCTGCAATGAAAATGATGTTTTGAAATTTTCAAGTATTACTTATATCTGTCTAGTTGTAATTTTTCTGTTCTATATTCACTTAAAATACTCCACCGATGTTATGGCATTCCCTTAGAGAGTGACCATAGCGGGTGTGGGTGTTACAAAAACACTATAAAAAGACCCTAAGACCAAGCTTAAATCGTACTATTTCATTTTATCCTCATGCAGCCGCCATTAAACCTAGAACTCTAAATTAAAAATACAAAGAACAAAATTAAAGAAGACGAAGGATGATTCTTGAAGGCTACAACTAGAAGCTACAACAACTACGACGCTTTAGACAACGGATTTGGGGCTATTTGATTTAAAGTTTTGATTTGTATTGCTTGCTTCATATTGTAAGTTCTATGTCACTTTTTAGGCAAAAACGCTAAAATAACATGGACATGCTATGAATTGAAACCGGATTTAAGAACTATTATTAATCCATGTTTATATTGTTTAACTTTGAATCAAAATTTGGGAATATTGCTATGTTAATGTTGCAAGTTAAACTTATCATGATGTTATGTTGTTATGAATCACTTGGGCTTAATTTTATTGCAAGTTGAACAAATACATGTCCATGGAATCATTATGTTCATTGAAATCCTCATGTTGATTAAACCATGCCTATGATGCTAATTAAACCATGTCTGTGATATTAATGAAACTATGCCTGTGATGTTAATATACCTATCATACTAATGACAAATTGGGAATTGCTAGGTCATGATGAAAAGTTGGAATCATTATGTTTATAATGTTAGATGAGAGTCATAATGTTAAAAATACTAAATTGGAATCCACTATGCCTATTAGAATTACCATGCCTTTAATGTTTCATGTTTGTAATAAAATGATTATTATGCCCTCAAGGGTTATTATGCCTATGATGTAAAGTTGAAATCATCATGTTAAACCAAGTTGGAACCATTATTATGCCAAGTTATCATCATGTTAGTGTTGAAACCATGTGATATGTTATAGCCTGTTTATTATGCAAGTGATGTTGGAATTGTCACATATGCCTATAACATGTTTGGTGTTATTCCCCTTTTATCTCTTAAATTGTTTATGCTTGCGAACGAAGTACGTTTATATACGTTGGGGATACGATTGGGTAGAATAGGCAAAACTTGAATTGATTATAATCATAAACCATGAAATTTGGCATAAGTAGAACATGAAATATGGCACGAAAACTTGACTTGAACATGCCATAACTTGACTTGAAACATGCCTTAGTTGGGCACGAAATTGACATATGAACATGCTATGAAAATAGCACGAATCTGATAAGAACATGGGCATGACTTTAGAAAATAAGAAAGTGGCCAACTCGAGGTTGGGTTGAGTTTGTAGTGTAAATCTGCCTGGAACCGCCCGGCAAATCCAGTTGCTACAAACAATAGGATCCAATGTGAGTAGTTGGTCACATCGCGCTTGAAACCCGAGGTTGGGTTGAGTTCGTAGCGTAAACCTGCCCGGAACCGCCCGGCAAATCCAGTGGCTACGAACAATAGGATCCAATATGAGTGGTTCGGTGCATTAACGAATCAATTAATGCCAATCAGGGTAAGTCATGAACATGAAAAGATAACTTAACCAACTTGAACACGATTTGTAGGGCTAAGTCATGAACTTGAAACGACAACACTTAGCCAACTTGGCATGACACGTAGGCGGGTTAAGTCACGAATTTAAATGACATACTTAACCATCTTGACATGACTAGACTGGAAAAGGATTAAGCCACGAATTACATGACTTAATCGGTTAGGCGGGTTAGGTCACGAATTACATGACCTAATCTGTTAGGCGAAACCCTAGACACGACCCTTTTCAGCAGTAACCCTCTAGATGTATCAAGGTACCCTGGGGCTAGGCCGGGTGGGGCACGATTACTGGGCTGATTGTAAGAGGTGAACGACGGCAGTGGGGTACGCCAGTGTAGGTTCGGTGGGCTACGGTCGTGCACGTATTCCGGGGCAGACACTGGGTATCCGTAGATTTATCTGTGCATCTTGAATCGTGTCAGGGGTTGACACCCTAGGGCTGATACACCCGAAGGCGGACCCAGCACAGGTGACTACATTCGTGATTAGCCGTATGACACGGACACTTGACGAGCTAGAACTTGTAGGGAGCCGGTCGACTAGATAATCGCTCCGTAGGACCCTGTACTTGGGTCAGACCCCGTTTCAGGGTCATTTCATGATATTGGGCCGTGGGATTTATTTCGTGATTAACTTGTGACATGGACTTAGTATACTAGTACAGTCGACGCAACGATTCTTGAACATGTGATTCTTTTCTTGACTTGTCTTGACTTATCATGATCACCTTAGTCTATCTTGTTCACCTTGACACCATTCTTAAGTTTAGTTCCAGTCCATACATGACATGATGTTTTAACCGTCTTTACACTGAAAGTCACTAGAACTTACTCAGTCTTTATGACTGACCCTTTTCCTTTCGCCTCTTTTTCTTTCGTCCCCCCCCCCCCCAAGGTTCTCAGGGAGGAAACACTAGCTCTTAGCTTGGACATCACTTGCTTTGGCTCAGCACGTACGGTTTGCTATGGCTGCTTCTTTTTGCTGCACTTGGGGAATAAGCTGTTTTTCTGTTTTAAGTTATTGCTTCTTTGGCTATTATTACAAGACAGTTGTAATGAAGTTGTTATTTGAAATGTTTGTAAGATACATGGTTTACTTTGGAATAAAATGAAGTTCTGTTTTGCTCAAAAATTCTTCCGCTGTTTACTTAATTATCTATTTATGTTCTGTCTTGTGATAATTCTGTGATGTTATCTCGATAATACCCCTCCAAAACTAGTGCATTCACTTTGTGAGTGACCCTAGCGGAGGTGGGGTGTTACACTTGGTATCAGAGCAGAAGGTTACCAAGGCTGGGCAAGAGTTTTGAAAACCTTTTGAAAAACCCATTTACAAAGAAGCACTTTTCAAGAAAAGTTGGTTTATTTTAAAAGGCTATTCCCCAAAAAGCCATTAGCACAATCTTTGTTTCCTCGTTTGAATCTTTTCCTTTTTCGTTTTCAGCTTATCATGGCCGACGATCTTAATCTTCCCGAGGGTGTCGATATACCCACTTGGTTCCGTCGTTTCCTCGAGGCTCGGGCTAATGTGGCAGGCCCAGCCAATCCTCCTCCTCATCCTCCTCAACCTCCGCGAGAAACCGCTTTTTCAAAGATATGCAAGGACTTTAAGGCCATGGGTGGAAAGGATTTCCTAGGAACTGAGACTTTTGTTGAGGCACGGAATTGGTTGAAGGAAACCGAAGACTTGTTTGTTATCTTCGAGGTAGAGGACAATAGGAAACTACAGTTGGCGGCGTGGCTCATGAAAGAGGAAGCTTCTTATTGGTGGGAAGTCACCAACGCTACTAGGCCCATTGAGACTTGGGCGGACTTTAGAGGGAGATTTGGGCTTAAGTTCTTGTCATCGGCAGAGGAGAGTCTCCAAATGGAACGGTTTCTGGCCCTTAAACAAGGAAATATGGAGGTTAAAGAATACATGAACCGTTTCAATCAGCTTGCTCGCTTCGGATTGGAGTTAGTCAACACTCCTCAGAAAAAGGCGCTACGTTTTGCACGAGGCTTGAACGAGCCACTACATGGTTTGGCCATGACTCATGTGCCCATGGGGGCGACCTTTGAAAGCTTGGTGGATATGGCCCTACTGTATGAGGAAGATAAGAAGGGCAAGAAAGAGGTCAAGCCCAACGATTCTCAGAATAAGAAGGTAGACCCCGAGAAAGGAGGAAAGAATGACAACTCACGTGATAAAAGGAAATGCAATTTCTGTGGTACGGAAGGGCACATAGCCAAGGATTGTAGAAAGAGGAAGAGAAAGCAAGGTGAATGTTTTCATTGTGGGGAGACTGGACACATCAGCAAGGAATGCCCTAAGAAGCAGACCGGACCTTCTGGGGGTACATCGTTAACTTCTTTTTCTAGATGCTTTGTTTTATCTTGTTTCTCTCCTCGATCCTATCTTGAGAACCATAGGTAGAATCTTTTTGGATGTAAACATGTAATTGAAACATGTTATGATTGCGAAATGGTTGCAAGTGGTCGCAAGTTGTTGCTCGTGGATGCATGAATACACATTAGGCACTAGATCGGCTCAGACACATTTTCATGTTGCATATGCATGAGTGTTTATTTTGGAAACTTGGTTGTGCTATCATTTGGTTGTTGCATATGATTGAATGTTTGTGCACTCATGTAGAAATTATGAATTATAATAGGAAAATTTTGCATACATATTGGATTCATTTCACTAAACATATTTTGCATTTAGAAGATCAATCAGGCCTGATCATTAGCATTAGCTAAGGAACATATACACACACTCTTTGCATGTGTTCATAAACTATTAGAAGTCTTTTAAGGACCATGGTTGCCTGTGGATGATGCTTTGATTAGATGGATGATGGATGGTAGGATACGTTCTTCCTAACGTGGAGATTTCGGGGACCAAATCCTTCAAGGTGGGGAGAATGTAACAACCCGTATTTTAAACAACATATTAAGACAAGAATCAAGGCAGAATTAAATGTTAAATTCTGAATCATGGAAAACGGGTTGCGCCATTGCGTTCTTCTCGGAAAAATACGCGAAATAGAGTCCGAAATTTCGTAAATCGGAGTCCGTATGACCCAGTTAAGGCCCAACGAAGTTTCACGAAAATTCAAATCCGAAAACAGATTTGAAATTCAGCCCAAAAAGAGAAGGCAGGAAAATTCCCGCCAGACACACAGGGTGTCGACCCCTGGGTCGACCCCCCTCCAGGGGTCGACATGGGTGTCGACCCCCCCTCCAGGGGGTCGACATGGGTGTCGACCCCGGGGTCGACCCCCCCCCCCCCCCCCGATCGGACCAGTTTTTCTGGTGCACCTGTTTTGGCTCCTGGATCTTGTTTTGGGGGCTTGTGACGATTTTAGATGGCTCAGATCTATCCTAGGGTTTATCCTATGGCTAAAACTAATCCTAAAACACTATAAAAAGACCCTAAGACCTAGCTTAAATCGTACTATTTCATTTTAGCCTCATGCAACCGCCATTAAACCTAGAACTCTAAATTAAAAATACAAAGAACAAAATTAAAGAAGACGAAGGATGATTCTTGAAGGCTACAACTAGAAGCTACAACAACTACGACGCTTTAGACAACGGATTTGGGGCTATTTGATTTAAAGTTTTGATTTGGATTACTTGCTTCATATTGTAAGTTCTATGTCACTTTTTAGACAAAAACGCTAAAATAACATGGACATGCTATGAATTGAAACCGGATTTAAGAACTATTATTAATCCATGTTTATATTGTTTAACTTTGAATCAAAATTTGGGAATATTGCTATGTTAATGTTGCAAGTTAAACTTATCATGATGTTGATGTTGTTATGAATCACTTGGGCTTAATTTTATTGCAAGTTGAACAAATACATGTCCATGGAATCATTATGTTCATTGAAATCCTCATATTGATTAAACCATGCCTATGATGCTAATTAAACCATGTCTGTGATATTAATGAAACTATGCCTGTGATGTTAATATACCTATCATATTAATGACAAATTGGGAATTGCTAGGTCATGATGAAAAGTTGGAATCATTATGTTTATAATGCTAGATGAGAGTCATTATGTTAAAAATACTAAATTGGAATCCACTATGCCTATTAGAATTACCATGCCTTTAATGTTTCATGTTTGTAATAAAGTGATTATTATGCCCGCAAGGGTTATTATGCCTATGATGTAAAGTTGAAATCATCATGTTAAACCAAGTTGGAACCATTATTATGCCAAGTTATCATCATGTTAGTGTTGAAACCATGTGATATGTTATAGCCTGTTTATTATGCAAGTGATGTTGGAATTGTCACATATGCCTATCACATGTTTGGTGTTATTCCCCTTTTATATCTTGAATTGTTTATGCTTGCGAACGAAGTACGTTTATATACGTTGGGGATACGATTGGGTAGAATAGGCAAAACTTGAATTGATTATAATCATAAAACGTGAAATTTGGCATAAGTAGAACATGAAATATGGCACGAAAACTTGACTTGAACATGCCATAACTTGACTTGAAACATGCCTTAGTTGGGCACGAAATTGACATATGAACATGCTATGAAAATAGCACGAATCTGATAAGAACATGGGCATGACTTTAGAAAACAAGAAAGTGGCCAACTCGAGGTTGGGTTGAGTTTGTAGTGTAAATCTGCCCGGAACCGCCCAGCAAATCCATTTGCTACAAACAATAGGATCCAATGTGAGTAGTTGGTCACATCGCACTTGAAACCCGAGGTTGGGTTGAGTTCGTAGCGTAAACCTGCCCGGAACCGACCGGCAAATCGAGTGGCTACGAACAATAGGATCCAATATTAGTGGTTCGGTGCATTAACGAATCAATTAATGCCAATCAGGGT
Source organism: Allium sativum (assembly GCA_030737875.1). Lineage (NCBI taxonomy): Eukaryota > Viridiplantae > Streptophyta > Magnoliopsida > Asparagales > Amaryllidaceae > Allium > Allium sativum. The sequence continues at coordinate 666,389,482 of CM060909.1, read as the reverse complement.
AAGTCATGAACATGAAAAGATAACTTAACCAACTTGAACACGATTTGTAGGGCTAAGTCATGAACTTGAAACGACAACACTTAGCCAACTTGGCATGACACGTAGGCGGGTTAAGTCACGAATTTAAATGACATACTTAACCATCTTGACATGACTAGACTGGAAAAGGATTAAGCCACGAATTACATGACTTAATCGGTTAGGCGGGTTAGGTCACGAATTACATGACCTAATCTGTTAGGCGAAACCCTAGACACGACCCTTTTCAGCAGTAACCCTCTAGATGTATCAAGGTACCCTGGGGCTAGGCCGGGTGGGGCACGATTACTGGGCTGATTGTAAGAGGTGAACGGCGGCAGTGGGGTACGCCAGTGTAGGTTCGGTGGGCTACGGTCGTGCACGTATTCCGGGGCAGACACTGGGTATCCGTAGATTTATCTGTGCATCTTGAATCGTGTCAGGGGTTGACACCCTAGGGCTGATACACCCGAAGGTGGACCCAGCACAGGTGACTACATTCGTGATTAGCCGTATGACACGGACACTTGACGAGCTAGAACTTGTAGGGAGCCGGTCGACTAGATAATCGCTCCGTAGGACCCTGTACTTGGGTCAGACCCCGTTTCAGGGTCATTTCATGATATTGGGCCGTGGGATTTATTTTGTGATTAACTTGTGACATGGACTTAGTATACTAGTACAGTCGATGCAACGAATCTTGAACATGTGATGCTTTTCTTGACTTGTCTTGATTTATCATGATCACCTTAGTCTATCTTGTTCACCTTGACACCATTCTTAAGTTTAGTTCCAGTCCATACATGACATGATGTTTTAACCGTCTTTACACTGAAAGTCACTAGAAATTACTCAGTCTTTATGACTGACCCTTTTCCTTTCGCCTCTTTTTCTTTCGTCCCCCCCCCCCCCCCCCCCCCCAGGTTCTCAGGGAGGAAACACTAGCTCTTAGCTTGGACATCACTTGCTTTGGCTCAGCACGTACGGTTTGCTATGGCTGCTTCTTTTTACTACACTTGGGGAATAAGCTGTTTTTCTGTTTTATGTTATTGCTTCTTTGGCTATTATTACAAGCCAGTTGTAATGAAGTTGTTATTTGAAATGTTTGTATGATACATGGTTTACTTTGGAATAAAATGAAGTTCTGTTTTGCTCAAAAATTCTTCCGCTGCTTACTTAATTATCTATTTATGTTCTGTCTTGTGATAATTCTGTGATGTTATCTCGATAATACCCCTCCAAAACTAGTGCATTCACTTTGTGAGTGACCCTAGCGGAGGTGTGGTGTTACAATCACCAACAGTTGGGATCAGCAACCGTTTCCCGAATGGGACAGCATCGAATAGAATACGGAATTAAATGAATCTCTAGATAGATGATGATACACCCTAATGGGGGCTAACCACATAGCCATGCTGCCTGCCCGATTTTTTTAATTTCCCGATTGTTGAGGCCAGAGGCTATGCTTTACTTTCCATTCATTGATAACACGATCATTGTGAATGCCACATTATCAGATCCGTTAATCACTAATTGATCTGCACAAATATTATGGATATTATACTAAGGGAATAAATCCGTTGCAACCATATATATTTATACAGACCAACCAATTCGATCATTGGAAATACTTTGCCAGACATTCGTTCATTTTACGTTCGTTCTGGGATTGAACGAAACCGAAGGCACTATTCAGCACATCCATCCTAGGTAATCTCTACCTAGGACTTATACAACAGCCCTTGCACTTTACTCCGCCTTCAATTTTCTTGGGCATATATGATTCGCAATGCTTATGCCAATACGGAGTGGTTCTTTGGATAATAATCCAACCGGTCTCTCCATATTGACAACGACGGTCAAAATTTCGATAGTCTGTGTAAAAACAAGTGTTTCGATAGTCGATGATTTAACTATCGAAGAAAACAAGTGTTCATCCAATTATCAAACAATCACTAAGCCCTTAATTAATATTCCATTAATTAAATCACTTTTCCATTTCTTTACCAATATTTGTTAACCAAATATTTTCAATAATCATATTGGCCTTCTACGCTATTTGGAAAACATTTCCAAATATCACCTTCCTTTATTATCTAAACTTTACAAAATATATGCTATTCATAATTGGGAAATATTCCAATTACTTATCTCTTTTCCGATCTCGTTTATTTCCATACTTAGGAAATATTTATTATTCTATTTTTAAGCTTACATTTATTTTGGTTAAAACGGATGTTGTGTAAAACATCGTTACAACATCCCAAATACTATATTCAACTAACACTTATTCAACATTGATCTTCGAGCCTGAAATATTACTATTCATTTGTTAATATTGAAATCAATCAAGTTGGGGTATAACTACCTCTCAGACCTTGACTGAATAACATTTATAACGTCAAAACAGATAAGACTACTTCCTCGAATAATCAATACCATACAACTAATTCTTCACTTTTAAACACGTATACACTTTCTCTTACTATTCTTACTAGATTTTATTCTTATACTTCCTATTTTATTATACTATTCGATTTCAAAGTTCGTATCCTTATCGACTTCTATATATATTGATATATAGATTTCTAGTTATCAAACTTCTTAAAAATATTCTAACTCCTTAAATTCCCGGAAAATTTCGCCATAACCACCTTTGTAACGGGAGCATCGGGATATTTCAAATAGCCTCCCATAGCCCTCACCAGTCCAAAAGAAAAAGAAAAAGCCAAGCGGCTAGCCGATACGGCGCACAAAATCTCATATGGAAATTAAACGTGTACCTTTTTGTCGGGCACACTATTTATATACCTTCATTATCCTTATCCCATACCTGTCTCCTGTATGTCTATACCTGTCCAATTTATTTCAACTATACCTGATCGTTTTAACTCAATTCGTTAATAAATTTGTTAATTAACTCTTTAGTCTATTTCACTTTTATACTTGAACATAACATGTTCAAATATATTTTCTTTTGCTTATTAACTAATTGAATTCAATTTTCAACTTACGTTTCATATTAGATTTCAAACATAAATTTACTAATCCAATTCTCTTATCCAATGTTAAGTTCGATTCAAAATCCCGTTAACTGGTTATTCTTTAATTAGTTAACTCTATTCAAAAATTCAAAATATGATTTTTGTCCCAAAAATCATTTCATTGACACAGCTTGAGCTCGTATTTATTTTACAACTCAAATCTGGATTTTTCAAATGGGAACTTGGATTTTATTTGTTTAAAATCCTTATATTTATTTAAACAAATCCTTATGGTTTTTAAACGATTTTGGAGCTGCACTTTTAGAAATTTGATTTTGACGTTTCTCAAAATTTATTCAACGAAATCCAGATTTTTCTCTTCTATTAGAAAACTATTATCTAACTGGTCCTGACGGTTCTTGTTTCAAAGAATTCTGACTTAATTTGACTTCTATATACTCAATTGAAGTTCGAATCACCAATTTACGAACTGTCGCGCTGTGGAGAGTTCGTTTTAATTATATTTATATTTATAGACGTTTTAACTTCGTTTAAATAAATTCAACTCTATTATGATATATTTTTAATATATATCAAATCCATTTTTCTAATTCAACATAATATTTCCGATCTATTTCACTTTTATTTGACATTCTATATTCAAATTCCAATTCACTTCTATTTGAATTCTATATTCAAATTCCAATTCACTTATCTTTTTCAAATTCTATTTGAATTTCTATTTTTTTAAATTCTCAATCTATTTGAATTCTATATTCAAATTTCATTTCAAACTATTTGAATTCTATATTCAAATTCCATATTTAAACTATATGAATTCTATATTCAAATTCCATATTTAAATTTCTTTATTCAAATTCCGTTTCAACTCTATTTGAATTTTATATTCAAATTCCATTTCAACTCTTTAAATTCTATATTCAAAGTCTATTTCAAATTCTATTTGAATTCTATATTCGAATTCTCATTTCAATCTATTTGAATTTTATATTCAAATTCCATATTTAAAATTTCTTTATTTAAATTCCATTTCACTTTCGATATTCAAATTATATATTTGAATCCCTTTATATTTTCTATATTCAAATTCTATATTTGAATTCCATTTGAATTTCTATATTCAAACTCCATTTCTGTGACGGCCTGGAATTTCGCTCGGTCTGAATCAGTCGTTAAACCGATCTAGACCGTTCGAAACCCCTGATCGTTTGAGAACAGGACAAATCAGAACGCAGACGGAAGAACATTTCATTGTTATTACAACAATTCCATCAGAATACAAGAATATACAGAGTATAAATGAATAAATTACATTCGATATATATCAGAGATTACAATAAATTACATAGCAGCGGAAAAATAATACAAAGCACAACTGAAGGTGATATACGGATACAGAGCTTTCCGGATATCATTCCAGCTGTAAATCAGGATCCTGTGAATATAAATCTGCAAAACCAAAACTACTAGCTGCCCGTGCGGAAAATAGGGGCACCCAGAGTTTAGGTTAAAACAATAAACTCCAGGTCAGTCATATGACTGGGGTGAGAACTAAAACAGTTATTTAAAACTTTACTTTAAAAGAGGGTAATTCAAGGGACCACGCCGTATAACACGGAACGGGTTTCCTCCCAAGAATACCAGTGCATAGAATAAACAACGCAATGCTTTTTTGAAAAATGGAGCTATTATAAGACCCAGGTCCCATCACACAATGCAACGCAAACCGGAGGATAGGGTTTTCACTTATAATAGCCAAACATGCTTGGTACGTTTAGAACAAATCATTTGATACTATAATAAGTGTATAGTGTCAAAACAATTTCAATCATAAATATCAATCATAGGCGGCATGGGTACCATCTATCATGTCGCCATACTAGTTCTACAATCAAAACCGCAATACACGTATTGGAAATTGGATTTCCGTCATGAGTCGAGGCAAGGGGCAAGCTCCTCTCCGCGTTCGAGACACTCTAGCAAATGTCCCAGGGCTACGCACTCTGGGCAACCCCTGGATCTTCAGGGCCGTTCCTCACTTACGTTAGAGGATTGGCAATTCCTGAACACACGTTTCCCAGTCCTTACAGACCTAAAATCGAGGCGCTTCGCATTCCAACAACCACATAGGTGAAAAGTATATAAATGTTAGGGCTAGTAAGTCACTGACACCACCAAAGCTAGAAAGAAACGTCGTGCTCTCCCTGCAGTCCGTATCCCGTTTTTAACTCATACCGAGGTGTGAGGCTCGCGAATTCACGTTATACACAAAGCTGCCACGTAGGTCGTGCTTTGATCATCAACCACAAGACTTTGCTTTTCAACAGAAGCCTTGATCATTGCATATTAGCGTGCCACACAGGCAATTCATGCCATGCGACTGATGTCCATCGATATACAACCTCTGTGCTCGTACGTCTCAGAGAAGGGCGTTAAGAAAAAGAATAAATTCTCCGCCTCCAAACAGATGTATATTTAACAGAAATCAATCAACACAGAATAAAATCCAATGTCAGACACACAATCCATTTACAAGTCCGTTCTGGGTCTGAACGAAACCGGAGGCACTTTCCTCGCATATCCATCCATCTCCAAGTACGTCTGGACGACCACCAACTATTTCCATCCTCTTGGGTGTACAGCCCAATCAGGATCGTCAGTAATTATCCAAACGATGTGAAGACTTCCGGTCTTCGACCACCGTCTTCATCTTCGATTAATCGTCGAATCGGTTATTCAGAATGGGTATAAACCCGGACTTTCCGAACAACCCGCGTATATTGAAAACAAATGTTACACAAACACAACATACGCCTCATTCCAATTCAGAATATTCTTTTATTTACCAAATCACATTTTTAGGGAAAGGTTCCCATTAATTTTATCCAAGATAAATTCTTTAAAATTTATCCTTTAATCTTCCTTTGGATGTCATTTCAAACCAAATTATGGTTTTCCAAACTAGTCGAGATTAGCGAATCACAACGAAGTAATAATTTATTTTATTTCCCAATCGCAACCTATTCATCCCATGAAGTAAAACTGGTAATACTCCATATCTAATACTATGGTGTTATCGGTAAAATTAATTACCATTTTACGTTCAAATCTAATTAAAGATTTAACTATCGCTTTGGAGCAAAACTGGCGATACTCCATTCTCGCTCATTTCTAAATTTGATAATTTAGATTATAAATTCACATTTCAACCTAATTGTAGATCGTTAAAACTCCTTTTACTAGGTTAAAAAACTAGGTGTTATTTAAAACACAGTTCACGACAAACCCAAATCACATTCTATTTATTATCGGGTTAAAGAACTAGTGTTATTTAAAACACCGTTCACGATAAACCCACAAATCAATTCTAGTTCAATTTAATTCAAATATATTAGGAATTCCGATTATTTAAAACCCCTTTTTAAATCTAATTTATTTATTTAGAAACAAATCGGGTTTTAAATTTAGTTCAAACTAGTTCATTTTGATAAAAATCCATTTTTATCATTTCAAATATGGAGTTTTTCACCCCAAATTTTCCCAAATCATTTCTTATGATTTTAAACAAATTATTGATATTTTTAATAATTTTATTAAGGCCCGTACAATCGATTTCCAACAATGGCCATCGAACTGCACTTACAGCGACCTTTTTCAAATTTGATTTGGACGTAACTCCAAACCCAACCGTTAGATTTCAAATTTCTAATATTCGTTAGAAAGCTCTTTTCGATACGAATCCAACGGTTCCGGTTTTAGGAGAATCCGACGGTCGGATCTCCCGTAATGTCCGTTTGAAATATATGGTCGAAATTCACGAACTGCCGCGGCGCAGCGCGTTCTATTCAGGCCACTATATTATATATAAAATATATATAATTTATATTTCGTCGATTCCTATTTAAAACGAATTTTATAAATAGTTTTGAATGCGTTTCAAAAACAATTTCAACTTCCATCTCAATTCAAATCAAAATTGAATCTTTCCTTATAAATTCGTTTTAAAATTCATTTCTATTCAATTCAAGTTTCAATTCAATTTGAATTCATTTCACTTCGTTTTAAATTCAATTCGAATTCGTTTTCAATTCGATTCAATTCAAAGTGGTTTTCTATTCGATTCAATTCAAATTGGTTTTCTATTCGATTCAATTCAAAGTGGTTTTCTATTCGATTCAATTCAAATTGGTTTTCTATTCGATTCAATTCAAATTGGTTTTCTATTCAATTCCTTTCGAAATCGTTTTATATTTTATTCATTTCGAAATCGTTTTCAATTCAATTCATTTTGAAATCACTTTCTATTCAATTCATTTCGAAATCACTTTATATTCAATTCATTTCGAAATCACTTTATATTCAATTCATTTCGAAATCAATTTATATTCAATTCATTTCGAAATTGTTTTCAATTCAATTCATTTCGAAATCGCTTTATATTCAATTCATTTCAAAATGAATAAAATCGATATAAATATCGTTCACGTCAAAATGGCGTCAATCTAATCAACACGGCTTCATATATTTCTATTTTCGGATATTCTATTTCAAATATTTCATTTTTTTTAAATGTTCTATTCAACAAATGAATATTTATTTCTGTCAACACATGACTAATCTCAACGAATGAGTACTGTTCCCGTGTGACTATTTTTGTTATTTAAAATATTTTATAAAATTTGGGTATCTATCATTTGATTTTCAATTAGACTCCACCGTGAAGTAGTTCTAATTTTAAATATGATAAAGATGTATATTTTATTATTAAAATATTTCGTTCAACACATGACTAATCTCAATGGATGAGTACTGTCAACACATGAACCTTTATATTATATTGATAAAGATGTAATTTTATTATTAAAATATTTCGTTCAACACATGACTAATCTCAACGGATGAGTACAGTCAACACATGAACCTTTATATTATAATATTCTTTATTTTTCCGATTGGAATGAGGCCCAATCAATTACCATATAATGTTAATTATATGGATTTTCATACATCACACGTGTATAATAACATTGAAAAATAATCAACCATCAACCAAAGTGCACTACACTGTATAAGCATCAAATATAAATATCTAACGCTTATAACAACCTGTCAATCAATCGATCGACATATTTAATCAATCAGGATGAGTGAACTTCAAATTTCATCCCAACACCCGTGTGGGGTTTCAAACAATCAAACACAGATTTTATTTGTGCAGTTGGGCGATGTGTAAAATTTATCGACCCAATCAATGTCATTCAAATAGGTGTACATAAACAAATCGGCCGATTTGTTTATAAATATTTATTTATTCACTTTCACGTTAAAAATATATTTTTAACGACCAAATTATTTTATTCAACCTTTGAATATTCTGTTCAGTTCATTTATTCAATAAAATCGATATTTTTATTTTTCTAACATATTTTAGAAAATTTCGGCGGCATAACGGCGCGATACTAGAAACGGGACGAGGCCTAGCCTTATCCCCGGTCTAGTGAAGGCCCACGCCATTCACACATCAATCAAAATCACCAAACAACTAAATTCAATCATATAATCTAACTAATTTATGAAATCAAACAAACAAGTCCATGGTCTGTGGACGATTGTGTCGTGTGCTACTAAACACTGTCTGCATCCTAGTATATATACAACTAGAAAAGAAATTGAAGAGTGAGAAATTCTCACCGATAGCTATCCAATCATCTTGACTCTTCTTTGATAGAAATCTTCATCGTTATCGCATTTTTGTCATCTTCGTTGCCCGTAGCCACTACATATATAAAAATCACATTTTTATTTTTTTCACTTTCAATTTAAAAATCATATTTTTATAATCACTTCATATATTTAAAAATCGAATTTTTACTATGCTATTCAATATACAAAAATCGAATTTTTACTTTGCTATTCAATATATAAAAATCGAATTTTTTATCTTGTTATTCAATATATAAAAATCGAAGTTTTTATCTTGTTATTCAATATATAAAAATCGAATTTTTTACTTTGCTATTCAATATATAAAAATCGATTTTTTATTACGATGTCATATAGATAAAAATTACATTTTAAAAATATAGATTTCGCCTTTTCTATGATAAAGATTTCGCCTTTTCAATTATAAAGATTTCGCCTTTTCTATTATAAAGATTTCGCCTTTTCTATTTCACCCCTATAAAAATCACCTCTTTATTTTGCTATATATATAAAGATGATATTTCTAATATTCCTATCATGTAAAAATTATATTTTTAATTCTCTACATAAACAAAAATCATATTTTTACACCTTCTACATAATAAAGATTATATTTTTAATACTTTAAAAATATAAAAATCATATTTTTATTACTTTAAAAATATAAAAATCATATTTTTACACCTTTAAAAATATAAAAATCATATTTTTTATTTTTCCCATGATATAAAAATCTTATCTTTATCCTTTCTATGATATAAAAATTATATTTTAGTGCTAATAAAAATCATAACTTCACGATGTTAAAAATCACTATTTTCTAAAGGAAAAAAACGCTACTTTATCATGTTAAAAATCATAGCTTTACTTTGTTAATATATATAAACTACATTACACGAGAAAGCTGATTTTTAAAAGTAAATCAAACAAGAAAACTTCACCTTTCTTTCCCCCTTGTTTTTTTATTGCGGGGGGCACGGCTTGAGGATCGGCGTCACCAGGGGGGAGCTACTGCTGGTGCGGTGGCTTTGATCCGGCGCGTTCTGACATGCGGAGGAGGATGGGATCCATCGGAGAAAAGGGGGCGGCGGATTTAAGGGGGATGGATGTCGTCGGAGGGGGTGAGCGGGACTGGGGAGAGGAGAGGGTGGAGGCGGCGGTGGTGCTGGCGTCGATCGCCAGGAGGAGTCGCGGGATTTTTTTTCTTTTCTTTTTCTGATTGAATCGAACGGGGGGGCAGAGATATAGGAGAGAAAAGTATATATTTTTTTATTTAATTAATTTATTTTTCGCCAAAAAGCAACTTTTATTTTCGATCTCAAAATGAGACCCACCGCCTGTCGTCCATAGCGTTTTACCCCCATTCCGAACACAATGGGATAGGTATCGTAAGCCGATTCGATCGTTTCGACCAGTTTCCACTAAATTTACATTTAAATCGCTATATTGAATTTTAAACGTGCATTTCAAATTACCGGGGTCACATACGAACTCGAAAAATTCCTGAAAAATATTTTCTAGCTTCGTATTGACGATACGATCCTAACAAAACTAGTTTCGTCGAATTCTGAGACCGTTTGAAAAATGGCCAATTTCCAGTCGATTAAAATCAACTGAAACTGGTCAAACACATTTTCCTTTACCACGCTCACATATTGATTCGAAAAATTATGAAATTTGAAACCTAGCAATAATTTGACATCACGGATCCAACAAAAGTGGTTTCGTCGAAATCCGAGGTCGTTTGCAAAATTCCCATTTTTAAGGGCCTGAATTCCATAGCGACTATTCAGAAATTTCAACTGGACATATCTTTTGATTCCCGTTATGAAATTTTGATTTTTCGAATTCGTTGGAAAGATATTATCAATTAGATCCTAATGTTTTTTATTTCACTAAAATCCGGATTGTTTTGCACCCGGTACATTCAATTGAAGTTTGAAATCGAATTATCGAACTACCGCGCCATTTTCAATTCTATTTATAATTATATATAAATATTTATATTCTAACGACGCGTATATATATACGTCGAATTTCTATTCAAAATAAATTCCTCGTCGATTTTTATTCAAAATAATCTATTTTAAATATTCAAAATTCGCTAAAATTGCCGAAATAAAAATTTTAAACTGGCCTAGATTTTCGGGTTATTACAATTTCCATTCAAATTGAATTTCCTATATTCAAATTCTATTTCAAACTTTCTTTATTCATTCTTTAAACAAGTCTCGATTTCAATTCCTTTTGAAATCGATATTTCCGCTTTTGGAAAATAGATTTCCCTTTTCAATTTCACACTTGTATTTTTATTTCTGAATTATCCAATGATAATTCTTTTCACTTCATTTATAAGCTTCGTTTATAAAAGAACTATTTATAAACTTCGTTTATAAAGGAACTACTTGTTTTATTTCTTTTAAAACAAGTTAATGTTTCAAATCTATTTAAAAATTCAAATTCTATTTTAGAAAAATAGAATTTCCCTTTTTAAATCTCAAATACCCCTTTCAGGGTGTTTTTATAAATTAACAATTAGGCCCAGTGATATTTAAATGCCAAACAACCTATTATTTATTTCAGGTTTTCTAAGACATTATATATGATAGTATATATGCAAACAAATAAACAAACAAATAATATATATTATTGAGGAATCCAGTTGGATTCCTCCAACCTGTTTTCCTGCATCCACAGACGTTAGTCAACATAGTAATACCCACCCTGCTTCGAGGTAGGATATCGCTGTATGAAGGTCATCCACTAATATATTTGTGGGCGCATAGGGAAATCATCCGTTATGAAACTGCAGGCATCCGCTAATGAGACTGCGGGAATCCAACCAATCATCAACCCAATATACATATAAAGTCAACCCTAAATAACTAATGTATTTAAAGAAACCAGAAAAAAATCCAAACAAGCAACAACAATTATTTTTAATGGATAAAAATAATTCTAATTAACAGGTGAGTGAGAATTACTCACCAGAGTTTTTTTTTTGCTGAGTATCTGATTTAAATTCCATATCCCACGGCTATGAATCTTCCCGAGTTATCTCGAATAAATTTATCTAGCACATGCAATTATTTATTTTGTTTATCAATTAAATGTTGCTTTGTTTAAATTAACTACTAACTAAATAATAAATTATTATACGAATTTAAATAAAATAAAACGTATACCTTCCCGCTACCAAAATCTACTCGACTACTCCACAAAACAAATTCCCCTGACAGCTTCAAGAATTGCAAACAACCCACAAGATGATCCCCTTCTACTTGGCACTTCACTAAACCTCACCCTGTCAACTACCATTCCTTTTCACGAGCCTTCACTGCTCCTTAAAGTCAAAGACCAAACTCCCCTATATTCCTAAACAACGCTGCACCATTACTGGGTTTGAATCCACCATAAACCCTCCCTTCAAACATCGCATCATTCACAAAGCTGAGATCCCCTTCTGCGACTTTGACAGCATCGACCATTTACTTTCAGACATCGCACAGTCCAATCGAGGTGCAGGCGCGAGCATCGAACCCTAATTTGACATCACTGCCGAACTCGAGAACTGGCAAACCCTTACGTCGTCTACAATCCATCGTGACCAAAACTACATCGGCGTTGGCTCCCTGTGCATTGCGACCCCATCCGTGACTCCCAGTTCGAGATCGAGATCCCAAAACAAAAATCGCACCCACTATCGGATCTACCAGCGTGAAGTGCCTCCCCTAACGTTGAACTCTGGTGCCTCGCGATTCCCATCATGAATCCCCCTTTTTGTTTTCGAACGAGTTGGTTACTGAGTGTGGCCATTCGTTTTTCTTCGAGTTTTTGGTTTGAGGAGGCTTCAGCCATTTCTGATTTCTTTTGATTTTTGTTTTGTGGTATTGGGATTTTCGATTTCATTTATAAGGACTCAGAGATGAAAAAGGCAAGGGGTATGGCGTGGTTTTGAACGGAACAGCAAGGCCATACTTTGTGGAGTAGAAAAGGAAGATGTGTTTGCTTCTCCTCCTTTTGATTCTTCTGGTTATAGAGAGGCCATGTATTTTTTTTTTCTAATTTAAAACTGGTATCCTTAAATTAAATACTCCTTGACTGCAAACTCCTTTCTGAACCCAACAAGTGATATTTTTAGGGTTATACCACTATTCCGGACACACCGGGACAGGTTCCGAAGCTCAGTTCAACCATATGGAGAAGATATTATTTTAAATTGATTAAATTAATTTCAGACAATTTAGTTTTCTCGATAATAATTTAATATTATTATCGTTATAAATTCAAACAAAATTTCCTATTAATTATTTGAACTGTATTTAATTAAAATTAAATTTTGAATTCAACTAAATCCATTTTCGTATTCCGATAATTTAATATATTCGATATTAAATTGAAATTGATTTTTAAATCGATAACTCAAATATAAAATTCCCTTTATATTATCAACTCAATATTTAAATCCGTATTAAATATTTAAAATTAGTTGACTGAAATCCCGGGTCATTACACCTTGATTTGATTTCACTGAAGCGGTTCGGTTACAGTTAAATTAAACAGGCATCTAATTTAACTGTAAATTTCGAATGTTTCCAATCCTATCCAAACTAGCTCCATCATATTTTGTTCTGCACCACGATTCCAGTGCAGCTGGTTTCATAAATTCTGATACGATATGGAAATGTTGTCAATGATTTAGTAATTTAATTTAAATAAATAGATTAATAAACAATCCCAATTAAACCTAATTAACCATTAAAAGATTTATTTAAGTTTTGAAATAATTAGACCCAACTCTTCTAAATTTTCCGTTCGCCTGCTGTCCGATTTTTCTTCCGTCCAATACTTAAAGTTTCGAAACCACACCCCAAATTTACTTCTACTCGAATATGTTGTTCCGTCCATTCTGCACAATAGTTAAAACCATTATGATTAATACTTTTCATGTTGTTTTATAATAACATGATTCCTTAACCACTCCTTAGTATGATTTAATTACTTTTTAATTAGTGATAATAGGACCGGTATCTTTCTCCATTCATTTCGTTCCCTACTGCTCAACGTTGGTTCACAGTACCTAATGTAATGCCTGCATCAATTCGTGGTTTAGTTAATATAATTTAATTGAGAAATTATTTTCCTAAATCACATTTTAACATACTAATTTCATTTGTTAAAACCCATTAGGCCGACACCTTATTTCCTTTAGCACCCGTACTGCTCCTTCTTTGTTTGCTCTTCCTGGCTCCTGCTCCGGAATTCGAAACTAAGCCCATAATGTCAATTAAATGAATCAGCTCTTTAAATTAGGTTAATTAAACTTATTGATTGTTTAAGTCATAACAAGGTCGATTACCCTTTCCTCCATCACATATGCATCAGCTTTCATAAACCCAACCATTACCCAATTCAAATGCCACCGCCGTCTGGCCCTCCATCCACTGGAGTTCATCACCATACCGGCAATTGAAAGCCAGTCGCCTTCTCTACCAACGCTCGAAGTACAGTGCAACTTGAACCTCTCTAGATTCCAGGAAACTGATTCGAAGACGGCGCCGTTAGGCTCCAATTTCTCCTGAACGTAGAAGCCAATCAACTTCACAACCATACATATTTCGGATCTCATTGAGTGGAATATTTTTGTAATTGAAGCTTTCGTGAATTGGTGAATAGATTTTATCAGAAAATTGAGGAAAATATTGAAGCTTTCGTGGTCGTTCAATCATTTGGTGGAGGCACAAATGGAGGTTGACCAGGGAGCATTGTTGACTGTTGATTTAGGTTTCCCACAAATAAATGATGTGTATATATAGTGTATGTGTGGATAGAATATATTAATATTTTATTATACTTAGAACTTCGATGTGAAATAACAATCAAAACCACAACATACCACCTCCGTTTCTAACAAAATAAGGTAACCCTAACATAAAAAAAATATTCCGGACCCAATGGGACATGTTTCGTCGAATTCCGAGCTTGTTTGTGAAAAGTCCTTTATAATTATCGATGAAAAATCAAGCATTTAAAATTCCTAAAATTAAAGAAAAAATCGAATAAATTTAAAACCTTGGCATTTTACTAGACCTCTTCCTTATGGATCCAATGAAACTTATTTGGTTCAAATCAAAGTTAATTTGGCCAGTTGTTTATCCGTTTAAAGTTACCCCTGTTTGAATTGACCAAATAATATAATTGATTTGGGCGTTTATCGTTGCCACGATCACACGGCAAGTCCAATTGATACGAAAATTGAAAATTCTACAATGATTAATTAATACGAATCCAATGACACCAGTTTCATTGCATTCCGATATTGTTTCCCGGTACGCTATTTTTATACGCACCGCAATGCCATTTTGGACACCAAATTACCCGGTCTCCAAAAATAACAAACTATATACCTATCATGACTCTAAATGTCGTAATGAATCAATGAAACTGGTTTCACAGTCTAATTTAATCATCTGCCCAAGTTACACTCATATATCTCTCTATTAAATTAAATTAAATTAATTATGCGCTATAGAAATTGAATGTGTGCTTACGGCTACCGTGGTCACATACGACATCAGTTTGCCATGCAATTTAATATCGTGCAATAATTTAACATTACGGTTCCAATGAAACTAATTTCATCGAAAACGGACTCTGTTTGCAAAATGGCCATTTTAAAGGCCTATATTTAAATAACGATTTCCATAGCGACTATTTTAAAATATGATTTAGCCATAACTAACAATCTGTAACACGAAATCTGGATTTTTCTCTTTCATGTTAAAATTATAATCAACACCATTCCAATGTTTCTTGTTTCACGGAAATCTGACTTAAAACGGATCTTGTATATTCAGTTGAAGTTCAAAACTCCATATCACGAACCGCAGCGCCATTTCGAGCTCGATTTAAAATTATATATATAATTATTTATAACGTTCAAACTTCGTTTAAATAACGAATTCAATATTAAATTCCATTGATATTCTAAATAAAATATTAAAAATAATAAATTAAGTTAAATATTTGACTTCCAAAAATACGGGTCGTTACATTCCTCCCCCCTTAAAATAACTTCGTCCTCGAAGTTGCTAAGGTAAGAAGAATGCTACAAATCCAATTAATTTTCAAATCCAAATTATTTTTAAATCAAAAAAATTCAATACCATATATAAATATTTTCAAAAATGTCGAAAATTACCAACACATTAAATCTTCGTAAAAATTTGGCAGAGTCTCCCCTGTACGGAGTGACATCTGCGATATCGCAGGAACAAATAATATATACATCGACCCACGCGGTCGGAAAACAAAAATCAAAACCCAAAATTTATATTTTCGCGTAGCCGTACCTTTTACGAGCGCTATTGAGCATATCTGCTCAACATATATGCGATTTACTCAACAGTTTCAATCTGCCTAGCCATCTGGTACCTGTACTTAACTCAATTAACAAATAAGTAATAAACGTATGAAATTCTGAAATAATATTTCACTAACCAACAAGTATAACTACACCATTTCCAAAATCAAACAGCTAGCATCAGTTCATTATCAAATACAGGGTTAAACCATAAATTCTAATTCATACGCAGTTTCATTCTAGTATAATTATACCGGAAATTATTCTTTAATTTACAATTCATTTAGCTCGTTAAATTTGTTGATTATTCCCATTCAAACAAACTATCATCCAATAACAAACAATTCACAATCTACAACCAATACACAACCAAACCAATTGAATTTACATTCAATATTAATATTTTATTCTGGTTTTACATATTTGAACATCAATCGATTAATATTCGGTTTATTTTAATCTGATTATCATTTATTCAAATTCCAAACTTATTTATTTCAATTTCAATATCATTATTAATTTAATTATACTTAACCAGATTAAATTTCAATTCAAATTTTGAATCCGATTTGAATTCCATTCAAATCGATCAACAAATAATCCAATATCTCAATAATTTAATAAAATTATTTCTTTTCTATACAAAAATATAATTTGGGTAGAATTATTTCATTTACCCTCTTTACAAAAAAAAATTGTATTTATTGCCAGTTCAATGCTTCTCAACACTTGAACCGATAAACCAATACAATACAAAACATTTGTATATAAAATTTACAAATATGCTCTCATATATGTACATTCAATCTCGATCAAGGGTATTACTAACCATATCTCTATTGAGTTATAACACAGAGCTAAGGTTATTACTAAACCAATGGCTCTGATACCACTGTAACAACCCAGGAATTTTCGACCCCGAAAATCGACACAAATACAATTCCGTATCACATGCCGACCTTCCAGACACCGAAAACACTGGATGTTATTAGAAAGAAATTAGAGGGTGAGATAAGAAAGAAAGAAATATTAGAATAGAAGAAGAAGAAGAACCAACACAAAATAATCAGAGTCTCACATCACAGCGGAACAAAATATAATACAGAAATAAATCTTTATTGAGAGCATTAAAAATACTTACAATCATCAGAGTACATTACACATTTGGCCAGTTATAATAACCTGTCCTCATATACAACACACAGCGGAATAGTAGCTATATAATATCATACGTCTGAACACCTCCAGCTCGTCTCTGGACTTCGCAACATCCGATAACTGGACCTGTACACCCCGATCTAATCCGAGCATTTACAAAACACCGGGTCGGTCTGGTGAACCAGAGTGAGAAAAACTTGCATAGTATTAAGGGAAATCATCCAACTTTATTTTAAAGTTCAAAAATCTTTTCGAAAGGAATCGATAATCGTAAGTCCAAATCCACTTATAAATACAGATGGTTTTTACCTTATGATAACCCAAAACATTTTTGACATCAATATCATTTCTAATATTATAATAGTGTCTAAATACAAATAAATATCAATCTAGCAAAACGCTTGCATCTCATGCTCCACATATATAGTATACAATTAAAACTGCGGGTGCTTATTGGGGATTGGATTCCGACTATGATAAGGTATGGGACCACCTGCCGATAGTGTATCTCTAGAGGCGAATACACAGGGTTCAACAAGAACGTCTTACAACCTGGCCCACACATGACCGACCACTCATTTCGCTTGAGTGTATCGTATGTATATCACCAACGGTTGGGAGCTACCTACCGTTTCCCAAAAAGGGACAATATCGAAATAGATTAAAGAAGCAAAAGGAATTTCTCAAGATAGGTGATTATACACCCTAATGGGAGCGACCCACATAGCCATGCTGCCTGCCCGATTTTTGTCATTTCCCGATTGATGAGGCTTGAGGTTTAGATTAACTTTTGGACATCTGGTCATCATTCACTTTGAATGCCACATCGTCAGATCCGCCAGATATCACTAATTGACATACACAAAATACTCTAGTTGGAAGCTAAGGGAATGGCCGTTCTCCGCCACCAACTATAACACATTTGAAGAAATCAACGTACATGATCCCTTTGGAAATACTATGTTAGACATCCATCCATACAAGTCATCCAAGAACAGGATGAACCGAAGGTACTTTCCTACTGCATCCAATATAGGAATCACCCCAAGGATAAATAGCGAGAAGTCCTTGCAACCCGTAGATTCCAATCATGACAGAATCATAGCTTATCTCTGCATGCCAGGCAGAGAATATTAGTGGTTCTTTCGTTTATGAAAATCCACGGTCTTCAATGCTCCATCTCGATCATCTTCTGATATCTTCACGTACTTGTTGGTCGGAATGGTTATCGAATATAAATTCGATCCCGGTCCTTCCGTACCAACAATCATATCGGACAGATTTGATAGTCGATGATTTAACCATCAAAATAAACAGTGATTCAATCGTGAACATCCAGTGAGTTCACTGGTTCAATATTTAGCTTCACTTGGCCTTTTAATTAAAACAAATGTGAATTTAAACTCTTAAATATTTCGATATTATAAATATAGCTTCCGCTTTCTATTTAACACAAGATTTTACTTCAAATAAATTCATTTTTTGTATTTAGGAAAATCCTATATCATATTCAGTTTCTATTTTCACCTTCAAACATTAGTCACAATATTATCTAATATTGGGAAATTAATTCAACATATTACTTGTAAAACAACATTACGAAATATCCTTTATTTCACTACTTGAAACAATAATCCATGCTTATTCTCATAGAATAGAACTCAACTTTACGTTTCCCTTTCTAACTCGGAAATACCGTTATAATTCCACGCAAACCCTTTTTATTTCCCCTTTCCACTTTGGAATCCTCATTATATAAATTTTCCATATCTTCATTACACGTTGCATTATTATTTCTGTAATGGAAATAATAAACTATTACTAACTCCTTTTACCATTACCAACTCATATCCTCCTCAAATAATTCCGATGTCGTTCAAATTAGGGTATCTTAATTACCTCCCAGACCTTGATCAACAACGTTCATATCTTAAGATTGATACAAGTGGTAATCTAAAAACCATTATTTTATTCTAATAACAATTCAAATTCCATTTAACTGAACTATTCAAAATACGGTTTTATACAACCTTCTTACCTTTTTGAAAATCTCTTTCTCGGATATATCCATTCTTTCCTAATTCAACAATTAGGTAATTTCTTTAATATAATTTTGCCTCTTTAACCAAACTCATTTATAATTCGGATTTGTTCACACAGTCCTACGACCGTCTCCTTTCACCAAATTCACCTTTACTAATTCCTATTCAAAACCATTCAACCATTCCCATTTTGGAAATCTTATTTTAATTTTCCCCCTTTTTGTTAATCCCATTTTTAAGTAACGTTAATTTAAAATTAACGATGTAACACCTCAAACCTCTCTTATAAAATCCCGGTTTATCTTAAACCCCTTTTACTTTGTTTCCTTTTTCTTAATTCAAATATTTAAGTTAACCTAAATTAAGCGATCGTATTCGCTTAGATTCCATTATAACTTTGTTGAAATCTCAGGTTTAAAATAAAATCTGTTCGTAACTCCTTTCACCATTCAATTAGATTTCATTTCAATTTGAATTACTTTTTAAATGTATTTCAATTAAAAATAATTCTTCTAAATTATTATTTATCAGGATAATAATTTACTTTGATCATTAACTACTGTAAAAGTAGTAAATTCCTTTATTAACTAAAATGAATAATAAATTCCCCTTTTAAAACCCTATTAAAATTAAACAAATATTCTTTCAACTATTTTATTAGATTAATCCAAACAAACTAATTTAATAATTAATTCCAGTCAATTTAGTCACCTCAAAACACGGTTATCCCATTAACCGATTTCAATTAGTTTTTTCTTATTTAAATTAATTAATAATATAATTAATTTAAATAATTCCATTTAATTGTTATAAACAAAAAATATCCAATTTTAATCCTCTGGTCAATTTCTATTCACTTGTATATCAATCAAAATTTCCTTATAAAGTCAATTAATAAATAATTATAAATTTAAATAATAAATATTTATTTCCTATTTAACAAACATATTTTCAATATAATTCAATTCAAAATCTATATCCAATTATAAAATAAATTTTATAACTTCATCTCTGTTTATTTGCCTGACGGTAAATCAACATTTATGAAACAATTGACTTCATAAGTCATATACTGTTGCCAAATGCTCAACCAATACCGCCCATTGGTTTAAACTAAACAGATGTTGGATTTTCAGTCAACAATCCAATCAATCACCCCATCAGATCAGTTCATATATGATAATATGAAAATAATTAATCTATTTGAGGAATCCCGTTGGATCCCTCCAACCTGTTCTTCCCTGTATCCAAAATGGTTAGCTCAAATTAGATTATTCATTTTCATTTAATTGATAACAATAAATAACGACCATTTAACATCAACCAATTCACAAGCAATTCAAACAATTTAAACACGTTTATTTTATAAACGTGACCAATCAAGATAAGTTACCTCCATTGGATCAAATCGTTAAAATAACGATTTGGTATTTCACTGAAATTAAACAACGATTTAATTTCATTAGTTAAATCAACAAATAGATATATAACTAGTAAACGATCAACCATTAGCAATCAGAGCACACAAAATAAAAACCCAATTTATATAAAATATAAATGGGACGAACTGAGTGAGTTTAACTCACCTTGATTTGATTTCACTGAAGCGGTTCGGTTACAGTTAAATTAAACAGGCGTCTAATTTAACTGTAAATTTTAATTGTTTCCAATCCTGTCCAAACTAGCTCCATCATATTTTGTTCTATAACACGATTCCAGTGCAGCTGGTTTCATAAATTCTGATACGATATGGAAATGTTGTTAACAATTTAGTAATTTAATTTAAATAAATAGATTAATTAACATTCCTAATTAAACTTAATTAAAAAATAAAAGATTTATTTATGTTTTGAAATAATTAGACCCAACTCTTCTAAATTTTCCATCCGCCTGCTGCCCGATTTTTCTTCCATCCAATACTTAAAGTTTCGAAACCACACCCCAAATTTACTTCTGCTCGAATATGTTGTTCCGTCCATTCTGCACAATAGTTAAAACCATTATGAGTAATACTTTTCATGTTATTTTATAATAACATGATTCCTTAATCACTCCTTAGTATGATTTAATTACTTTTTAATTAGTGATAACAGGACCGGTATCTTTGTGATGACCCCAAACTTCCGTGGTTCGAAAGAAAGGATAATCATTTTGGAATACAACATATTTACAACAAAAACAGATCTTAGATAATTATCATAACACATAAACCATTGCAGCGGAAATAAACGTCATCAGCATCATAATATCCAATACATCAGAGTACACAGTACAGGATACGACTTAGCCAAATAAAAAGTCTCAACAAACAGAAATTAAGTTTCAATGGAAAAGAAACAAGTCTCAAACTCCATTACATACATCAAAGCTACAGAAGATAAAATGTCTCAAAGCAGAAGTAAAAACTAGAGAAAAGGTCTTCTTCTTCCTTCCAAGCAAGCTCCAATCAGAATGTACCACCTGAACCTGTCAATTGGCTGCCCGTGTGGAAAGAGGGCACCCGAGTTTGCAAAGTGAAAAAAACATCGAGTCAGTCATGGGACTGGTATGAGAAATCTTCCTATACTAACTATCAATATGGCAAATCACAGGACCATGCCGCTAATGCGGAACGAGTTTATTCCATTGGATTGCCAGTGCATAATTTTATAAAGTTTATATAAAACAGCGAAATGACTTTTGAAAAAAATGAAATCGTCATAAGACTCAAATCCTATCACACAATGCAACGCACACAGGAGGATAGAGTTTTCCCTTATGATGATCAAACATGCTTAATACGTAAAAAATAATATTTTTATATTATCATTAGTGTCTAAGCAATATTAAAATACTTCAATATAAATATATCAATCCTAGACGGCATAGTACCCCATCCTACTATGTCGCCGTATATAAGTTTACAATCAAAACCGAAATGTCGTCGTATTGGGAATTTTGTTTTCTGTCATGAAATCGAGGCTAGGGATCGTCCTGTTCCGATTCGAGACACTCTAGCAAATGCCTCAGGATCCCCCACAGTGAACCCTTGGATGCGGTAGGGTCGGTCCCTACCTAACGGTAGTGGATTACTTATGCCTGAACACACGTTTCCCGGTCCCTTTGGACCTATAATATGACCACTTCTGGCCTATAAAAAAACCCGAGGTACCTCAATCCATAATCCACATAAGTAAAATGTCGGACAGTGTTAAAGCCTAAACACCACTCCTAGCTAGAAAGAAATGTGTGCACTCCCTACGGTCCATATCCCTTTTTTGAGTCATATCGGGGTGTGAGGCTCACGAAGTCATGCTATACACAAAGCTATGACTAAACATGCTAGCTTTGATCATCAGCCACAAGGCCTGCTTTTCAACAAAGCCTTGATCATTGCATCTTGGCGTGCCACATTGACAATTCAACGCCATGCGATTGATAACTATTACTATATACCCGGGTGTTAAGCAGAGAATCGGTTCTCCACCACCAAACAGACATATATTAATACAAATCGATTTAATTACATGGGATGAACTCCAACGTCAGACACGCATCCATTTACAAGTCCGTTCTGGGTCTGAACGAAACCGGAGACACCAAAGAGGTTCTCGCTTATACGCACGACCAACACATACGTCCGGACAATTACTGCTTCAACCCCGTCCTGGGAGCAAGTCAGTCCAAGGTATCAGAAGTCGTCGTCCATTCGATGTGAAGATCGCCGGTCTTCTACACCGTCTTGTTACATCTTTGATTTAATCGTCGTGCAATTATTTGAAATGAGTTAAACTCGGTCTTTTCAAATAATTGTCGCATAATTATAATTTAAAACATTTCAAATATATTTATAACTATTTATCGCTATTTTTATTTATTAAAAATAGCTCGAAATAAATAAACGACGTTTCGGGTCAATGGGCGGCCCTGACGCTGTTTTTACCAAAATTTGATTTACACATATCTTAGAATCTAACCGTCGGATTTTGATGAAATTTATATCGTTGGAAAACTCTTCCCAAAGCGGTCCTAACGATTCCAGTTTTGGGAAAATCCAACGGTCGGATCTTTCTATATAATCGTTTGAAGTTATGATTGTCGATATGCGAAATGCCGCTCTCGTTTCGTTAAATTTTATATTTATATTTATAAATAAACCATTTGGATATTTCCCCTATTTAAAATCCATTCCTCTTATTCTATGAAAATAATATTTTTGTCCGCCAATTCTAATGCGACAAAAATGACGATTTCAACAATGTATACTTTTATTCAATAAAATAACATTTTTGTTCGCCAATTCTAATGCGACAAAAATGATGATTTCAACAATGTATATTTTTATATTCAATAATAATAACTTTTTTGTTTGCCAATTCTAATGCGACAAAAATGACGGTTTCAACAATGTATATATTTATATTCAATAATAATAACATTTTTGTTCGCCAATTCTAATACGACAAAAATGACAGTTTCAACAATGTATATTTTTATATTCAATAATAATAACATTTTTGTTTGCCAATTCTAATGCGACAAAAATGATGATTTCAACAATGTATATTTTTATATTCAATAATAATAACATTTTTGTTCGCCAATTCTAATGCGACAAAAATGACGGTTTAAACAATGTATATTTTTATATTCAATAATAATAACATTTTTGTTCGCCAATTCTAATTCGACAAAAATGACGGTTTAAGCAATGTATATTTTTATATTCAATAATAATAACATTTTTGTTCGCCAATTCTAATGCGACAAAAATGACGGTATAAACAATGTATATTTTTATATTCAATAATAATAACATTTTTATTCGCTAATTCTAATGCAACAAAAATGACGGTTTAAAAAATGTATATTTTTATATTCAATAATAATAACATTTTTGTTCGTTAATTCTAATGCGACAAAAATGACGGTTTAAAAAATGTATATTTTTATAATTACATAAAATGTTCTTTTTCTCCAATTCATTTTTATAACATAAAAATGTACTTTTCTCTAATTCATTTTTTTATAACATAAAAATGTGTTTCTTATCCTATTCCTTTTTAATACATAAAAATATACTTCTTATCCAATTCATTTTTAATACATAAAAATGTACTTTTTATCTAATTCATTTTTATAACACAAAAATGTACTTTTTAACTAATTCATTTTTATAACATAAAAATGTACTTTATATGTTTCTAAAAAATGTAAATATTTTATCTCTTTTCTTTTAAATTGAAAAATGTAAATTCTTTACCTTTACATTGAAAAACGTAAACCTTTCATTGTTACATAGAAAAATGTAAATCTTTCATCTTCACATAGAAAAATGTAAATATTATATTTTTACATAGAAAAAAAATGCAAATCCTCTAATTATCTTTGTTACATTAGAAAAATGTAAATTTTCTAATTATCTTTCCTTAATGTACATTTTCCTTATATGGGGTATTTTCCTATCTAACTCAACTCAATTTGGTGTCAAAATATGATAACAAAAAATAATGGTTTTTGTCTAACCATCTGTATTTACCTAACGTCGAAATTTCAATGTCCACACATACAATAATATGGTTTTTGGTCTAACCATTTCTGTTTAGCCAACGTCGTAATTTCAATGTCCACACATACAACACCATATATGAGATGAATCACAATAAAAGGTCTCATCTTTATTGTATTTGTAAATCAAATAAAATATCTAATCTTAATTTATCTTTTAATTAAAATTAGAAGATTTAAACTTTCTTTATTTTGTAAATCGTAAACAAAATAAAGATTCAATCTTTTTTTCTTTATTTTACAAATCAAAAATAAAGATTTAACTTTTGTTCTACTTTGCAAATCAAAAATAAAGATTCAACTTTTGTTCTACTTTGCAAATCAAAAATAAAGATTCAACTTTTGTTCTACTTTGCAAATAAAAAATAAAGATTCAACTTTTGTTCTACTTTGCAAATCAAAAATAAAGATTTAACTTTTGTTTTATTTTGTAAAAAAACAAAAAAAAGATTCAACTTTTGTTCTACTTTGCAAATTAAAAATAAAGATTTAACTTTTGTTTTACTTTGCAAATCAAAAATAAAGATTTAACTTTTGTTCTACTTTGCAAATCCAAAATAAAGATTTAACTTTTGTTCTACTTTGCAAAATCAAAAATAAAGATTCAACTTTTGTTCTACTTTGCAAATCAAAAATAGAGATTTAACTTTTGTTTTATTTTGTAAAAAAACAAAATAAAGATTCAACTTTTGTTCTACTTTGCAAATCAAAAATAAAGATTTAACTTTTGTTCTACTTTGCAAATAAAAAATAAAGATTTAACTTTTGTTCTACTTTGCAAATCAAAAATAAAGATTTAACTTTTGTTTTATTTTGTAAAAAAACAAAATAAAGATTCAAAATTTCATTTTTGTTTGTAAAACAAACAAGGTTCAATTTTTTCATTCCTATAAAGGAATAAAAAATAAAAATAGAAATAAAATAAAAATAAAAAAATAAAAACTAATAGAGATGCGATCTTTATCGAGATTACATAAGGATTTATAGATCTAAACTGACATGCTATATCATGATATCACAACGAATATTGACCAACCATACAACAATCACGCTATCGTAGATCAAAAACAATAACATACAATGATTCGCATAACAAATAGAATTAAATTATTTAATTATTCAAATTTAGAAATCTCACAGTCGTTGCAGATTTTAGCCTAAATTCAAACTGTTCAGAATGGTCCCATTTCAGTCTCAACACGTTCTATTCGCTGTTACGATTCCAATGCTTCTGAAATCGTCAACTTCTGAGTTGAAACGAATTAGTTATGGTTTAATTTGTGTAAATAAAATTTAAAAGAAAAAGCATCAAAAGGGAATATTCCCTCTTCTTCTACCTCAATCCTTGGCCGACGTATACCCTATTTGGTTCAATACTAGGTCTGAGATTATCGAGTGCCACAGGCAGTTGGATCACGATCAGGAGATGGGACGTCGACGGGCAAGGGGAGGCGCCCGTGCGCTGGCGAGGTGGGCCCGCTCGGTGGTGACCCTGGTGCTCGGTGGTGGTAGATAACTGATGCCTTTAGGGCCTCGATGCTCACGGTTTGGCCGACTAGGGGACGATCAAGTCGTATGAAATTAAAGAGGAAAGAAATGGCTTTGATTTGGTATGTGGTTTGGGTTCCAATTCGAAGAAATGAAGGAGAAATTAGGAGTAGAAGGTCAGACAATTTCGGCCATGGATTTATGAAGGAGGCGCCGGCTACAGAGAAAAGGAATAGGGTTAGGGTTTAGAAGATTGTCCTATTTTATAATATTTTAATGTATTTTTGCAAAAAAAAAACCATATCTTTCATACCGGTTCAATTTCAGTCCAGCAGAAAGTGACCCTAGCCAATAGCCCATATTTCGGATCCAATGGGACAGGTCCCGTCAGCCCAAACGGCTATCTGTGGCCTGTATTATTTAATTTAATAATTTAATCCTTTATTAATTTAATTTGTCTACATAAATAAATTCACAGAGGCCGCATACGGACTCAGAAAAATCCAGAAAAAATATATTTGTCTTTGTTATGACGATACGGTCCTAACAAAACTAATTTCATCGAATTTTGAAACTGTTTGAAAAATGGCTATTTTTCAGTCAATTAAATTTGACTAAAATCGACAAAACACATTTTCCTTCGCCACGCTCACATATTAACTCGGAAAAAATTGAAACCTAGCAATAATATGACATTCCGGTTCCAACAAAAGTGGTTTCGTCGAAATCGGAGATCATTTGAAAATTGACTATTTTCACTGGCTTTAATATTACTTAAAAATGAAAATTTTTAATTTCTGCCACATTTTTCCACCAAATTATTTAAAATAAAATTTTTAAATTGGTTCGGATTTTCCGGATCGTTACAATCTCCCCCACTTAAGAATTTTTCGTCCTCGAAAAGGAAACAAAGTAAAGTAGGAAACAAGATGGAGAATGTAAATTGGGGTAAACGTACCTTAATACAAGAGTTACTCGGAGATATCCACTTTGCACTTGGGGTAAGCCTTTTTGATGCTATCCTCTGTCTCCCAAGTACAGTCTCTAGGATCCCCACTCCATTGAACCTTGACTAGGTTGATCCTCTTGTTCCTCAAAATTTTGGTTTCCTTGCCAATGATCTTAATCGGGTCTTTCCTTATTGTTAGATTTGGAGCAATATCTAGGACCTGTTGATTTAGTTCATCCTCTATCAGATCTGGATCATGCACATGCTTGCGGAGTTGAGACACATGAAATACATCATGCACCCCTGGCAACCAGTCAGGCAGCTGCACTCTATAAGCGAGAGTACCAATCCTTTCTAGGATAGGGAATGGACCAATGAATCTTGGTGCCAACTTTCCCGTCTTCCCAAAGCAAATCACGCCTCTCAACGGAGAAACCTTCAAGTATACTCGATCACCCACAGAGAATTCTAGATTTCTTCTTCGCTGGTCTGCATAGCTCTTTTGTCGACTCTGAGCAGTCAACAAGCGTTTCTTAATCAAGTCAACCTTATCTGATGCTTCTCGAACCATGTCGGGGCCCAAGACTAGTCGATTGCCTGACTCCACCCAACAGGCCGGAGATCTGCATGGCCTGCCATATAGTAATTCGAATGGTGACATCTTCAAGCTTGCTTGGTAGCTATTATTATAGGAGAACTCCACCAAGTGCAAGTGGTACTCCCATGAACCGCCATAATCAAGAATGCAAGCTCGCAACAAGTCTTCCAAAACACGATTCACCCTCTCAGTCTGGCCATCTGTCTGAGGGTGATAGGCAGAGCTCAGATTCAACTTGGTCCCAAGATCTTCTTGAAAAGCTTCCCAGAATTCGCTAGTAAATAATGGATCCCGATCACTGACGATGCTTTTGGGAACCCCATGTAGTCTGACTATCTCTTTAAGATAAAGTTGCGCCAAACTTCGAGATGTTCTATTGGACCTGATAGGGATGAAATGGGCAGATTTTGTTAAGCGATCCACATGCTATCGTTCCCTTTTCTGCTTCGGGGCAAGCCATCTATAAAGTCCATAGAAATTTCCTCCCACTTCCAACCTGGAACTCCCGGTGGTTGCAACAAACCGGCCAACTTCTGTTGATCACTTTTAACTTGTTAACAAGTGGGACATCTAGCAACATAAATAGAAATATCCCTCTTCATCGATTTCCACCAAAAGGTGCGCTTAAGATCATGGTACATCTTGTTTACACCTGGATGGATGCTGATCTTAGATTTGTGGCACTCATCCATAACTTCTCTTTTTAGCTCAGCAATGTCTAGCACACAAATTCGCCCTTGTAATCTAAAGGTCCCATTATTGTCAATCCGGAAACTTGAGGCCTCGCCCTTACGAACTCACTCACAAAGCTTCTGAATAAATTTATCATTCTTCTGAAGAGCAAAAATTTTATCAATCAAAGTAGGAGTGATAATGAGACTGGCGATAATGAGATTGTTGCATTCTGCATTCTTTCTACTGAGCGCATCGGCTACAACATTGGCTTTTCCTGGAGTATATAGGATATCCAGGTCATATGATGCAAGAAATTCAACCCAGCGTTGCTGCCTCATATTCAAATCTTTTTGGGTAAAAAGGTGTTTCAAGGATTTGTGATCCTTGTAAATTTCGAACTTTTCACCCAAGAGATAATGCCTCCATATTTTAAGAGCAAACACAATGGCCATTAGCTCAAGATCATGCGTGACGTAATTCTTCTCATGCGGTTTCAGCTGGCGGCTAGCATATGCGACTACTCTGCCTCTTTGCATCAGCACCGCACCAATACCTTGCTTAGAAGCGTAGGTCCAGACCTTCAAATCCTGATTGCCATCTATGATGGTCAACACAGGGGCATTGGTCAACCTCTTCTTTAGCTCTTGGAAAGCTGTCTCGCATTCCGGTGTCCACTTGAATTTTGTATGTTTCTTGGTCAGGTTTGTCAATGGGCAAGCTACCTTCAAAAAATCTTTGACAAATTTCCGATAATAGCCAGCCAGTCCTAAGAAACTTCTGACCTCCGTGGGAGTTCTAGGCTGCTTCCATTCTTGGATGACTGAGATCTTTCCTGGATCTACTGAGATGCCTTCCTTTGATACAACATGGACGAGGAATTTCACCTCTTCTTGCCAGAATATGCATTTAGAAAATTTTGCTTTCAGCACATTTCTTCGTAAAATCTCTAAGACTTCTCTCAGATGTTGTTCGTGCTCAGCAGTGGATTTAGAAAAGATGAGGATGTCATATATGAACACGAGCAAAAATTTATTTAAAACATCTCTGAATACTCTATTCATCAGATCAACAAAATATGCTGGAGCATTACATAGACCGAAGGGCATTACTAGCCATTCATAAAAGATATCCGGCCCTCTGAAAGCAGTTAAAGGCACACACTCTTCTGCAATGCGAAGTTGATGGAAGCCTGTAGCTAGGTCCATCCTAGAGAATACTCGTGCCCCATGCAAGCGGTCAAGCAAGTCATCAATACGAGGCAATGGGTATTTGTTTTTCAGAGTTTGTTTGTCGAGATCATGGTAGTCCACGCATAGCCTGAGAGTACCGTCTGATTTTGGGACGAACACCACTGCTGCTCCCCATTCTGAGAAGCTGGGCCTGATCAGACCCTTCCACAAAAGCTTCTTGGTTTGATTTCTCAGCTCCTCTCTTTCTTTTGGCGACATTCTCTGAATGGGATGCACGACAGGCCTTGCATTCGAAGCTAAATCAATTCGGAAGATGATTTCTCTATGCGGAGGTAAGCCCTCAACTTCCTTGAATACATCAGCGTAATCTTTGACGATAGGGATATCCTCAATAGAAGTAGGGGTAACTTCTAGAGAAGACCAAAATGTTTTCTTGTTGGTGGCTGAGTCGTGGCATGGGATACATACATTCCCGAGATTAGTTTTAACTTTGACAATTCTTTCGGCGCATACTAACGCAGCCTCATATTTTGCCAACCAATCTATACCAAGTATGATGTCATATCCAGAAAACTCCATGATGATCAAATTAAAAGGAAACTGATAGCGAGAATAGGAGATAAGCACTTTACAATACTGATCTAGAATGAGGGGAACCTCCTATCGGACTATTAACTCTAATTAAATTTTTGAGTTTTCTTGGTTTCAGTTTCAACTTTTTACTTGCATCTTTAGAAATAAAGCTTCTTGCAGCACCAATATCAAATAAGACAGTAATAGGGATGTTCTTAATATTAAGCGTACCTCCCAAGACATCGGGTTTACTAGGCCCCTCAGTCGTAGTTGGTGCATCTGCTCCCTCATAAACATGTGCCACCTGAGCATTCCTTAGCAGTGGGCATTTCGCCTTAATGTGCCCCTTTTGATGACAATTATAGCATTCTCTCTTGTCCTGAGAACTCTGGCCACGATTTTGAGGATTCGGGTTACGATTTTGGCTAGGTCCTGAATCATTTCTCTTGACCCTTTCTGGTGCTCTACACTCGTAATCAAAATGTCCAATCTTGCCGCAGTTATAGCAGGTCACCTTGCTCCTACCCCCTCTTCTTCCCTTGGGGCTTAGCGTTAGAAGAATTGCTCGCCTTCGGCTTCTTGTTAGCCTGTTCCTTCTGGTTGTTGCCTTGACTTTTCCCTCTATCTTGCGGTCCAGACTCGTCATTTTCCTCGTAGCAGCATGCCATCTCTACTACTTCATTGAATGGAAGCTTGATATGGGCAGTGACTCGGTTCAAATATTTCTTGGACAGACCCTTGATAAACTTTTTATTCTTCTCTACTGGATCTTGAATCAAACCAGGAGCATATTGTGAAAGCTCATCAAACTTCCTCACATACTCAGAAACGGTCATATTCCCTTGCTGTAGGCTAACGAACTGCTCGCGCAGACGCTTTCTAGCTTGTGGGGGAACATACTTCTCATTGAAAATTTCCTTAAATCTGGCCCAAGACATATTGGCCACATCATTGCAGATCTTGATCGTATCCCACCAATGCCCGGCTTCCTCTTTTAATTGCCAAACTGCCAGGTAACGCTTTCGCTGATCTTCCAGTTCTAAGCCCTCTAGGATCTTTTCACAATCTTTAAGCCATGCTTCCACTTGAATCGCAGACTCTCGCCCCATGAAAGGTACACCTCCAAGGTTTTTGAATTTCTTTGACATTCTCTCCAAATCGAAAGGTTGTGGAGATGGAGGTGGGTCGGCTACGACCTCTGAAGTATGCTGTTCCTGAGTGATGGGGGTCTCGTCTCTAGCTTGCCCTCTAGCTCCTACTCGGGCTCCTCCTCTAGCCCCGCCTCGAGCTCCACCTCTGGCTCCGCCTCGGGCTGTTCTTGCTCTAGTATCCATTTAAATCAGTCTGTACCATCAAGGAAAGAGTCAGACCAACAAAAATGAGAATTTTCAAGAAAAGATAAGATAGGGACAAGATGAAAAGATGATGATGTAATGACTGGTAAATATGTGCTATTCTGCTGTGCTCATCCTAGGACATTACTAGTCCTATCTCTAATGAGCTACTCGTCTTAGAATAATGTGGATTCTATCTAGACGAATTGTTCTAAATATGTTATATCCCGAAGCTAAGGTTAACCTTAGGCTCTGATACCAACTATGATGACCCCAAACTTCCGTGGTTCGAAAGAAAGGAAAATCATTTTGGAATACAACATATTTACAACAAAAATAGATCTCAGATAATTATTATAACACATAAACCATTGCAGCGGAAATAAATGTCATCAGCATCATAATATCCAATACATCAGAGTACGCAGTACAGGATACGACTTAGCCAAATAAAAAGTCTCAACAAACGGAAATTAAGTTTCATTGGAAAAGAAACAAGTCTCAAACTCCATTACATACATCAAAGCTACAGAAGATAAAATGTCTCAAAGCAGAAGTAAAAACTAGAGAAAAGGTCTTCTTCTTCTTCCTTCCAAGCAAGCTCTAATCAGAATGTACCACCTGAACCTGTCAATTGGTCGCCCGTGTGGAAAGAGGGCACCCGAGTTTGCAAAGTGAAACAAACATCGAGTCAGTCATGGGACTGGTATGAGAAATCTTCCTATACTAACTATCAATATGGCGAATCACAGGACCACGCCGCTAATGCAGAACGGGTTTACTCCATTGGATTGCCAGTGCATAATTTTATAAAGTTTATATAAAACAGCGAAATGACTTTTGAAAAAAAATGAAATCGTCATAAGACTCAAATCCTATCACACAATGCAACGCATACAGGAGGATAGAGTTTTCCCTTATAATGATCAAACATGCTTAATACGTTAAAAATAATATTTTTATATTATCATTAGTGTCTAAGCAATATTAAAATACTTCAATATAAATATATCAATCCTAGACGGCATAGTACCCCATCCTACTATGTCGCCGTTTATAAGTTTACAATCAAAACCGAAATGTCGTCGTATTGGGAATTTGGTTTTCTGTCATGAAATCGAGGCTAGGTATCGTCCTCTTCTGATTTGAGACACTCTAGCTAATGCCTTAGGATCCCCCGCAGTGAACCCTTGGATGCGGTAGGGCTGGTCCCTACCTAACGGTATGGATTAGTTATGCCTGAACACACGTTTCCCGGTCCCTTTGGACCTATAATATGACCACTTTCGGCCTATAAAAAAAACCCGAGGTACCTCAATCCATAATCCACATAAGTAAAATGTCGGACCGTGTTAAAGCCCAAACACCACTCCTAGCTAGAAAGAAACGTGTGCACTCCCTACGGTCCATATCCCGTTTTTGACTCATACCGGGGTGTGAGGCTCGCGAAGTCACGCTATACACAAAGCTATGCCTAAACAGGCTATGCTTTGAACATCAGCCACAAGGCCTGCTTTTCAACAAAGCCTTGATCATTGCATCTTGGCGTGCCACATTGACAATTCAATGTCATGCGATCGATAACTATTACTATATACCCGGGTGTTAAGCAGAGAATCGGTTCTCCACCACCAAACACACATATATTAATACAAATCGATTTAATTACATGGGATGAACTCCCAACGTCAGACACGCATCCATTTACAAGTCCGTTCTGGGTCTGAACGAAACCGGAGATACCAAAGAGGTTCTCGCTTATCCGCACGACCAACACATACGTCCGGACAATTACTGCTTCAACCCCGTCCTGGGAGCAAGTCAGTCCAAGGTATCAGAAGTCGTCGTCCATTCGATGTGAAGATCGTCGGTCTTCTACAATGTCTAGTTACATCTTTGATTTAATCGTCGTGCAATTATTTGAAATGAGTTAAACTCGGTTTTTTCAAATAATTGTCGCATAATTATAATTTAAAACATTTCAATATATTTATAACTATTTATCGCTATTTTTATTTATTAAAAATAGCTCGAAATAAATAAACGACGTTTCGGGTCAATGAGCGGCCCTGACGCTGTTTTTACCAAAATTTGATTTACACATATCTTAGAATCTAACCGTGGGATTTTGATGAAATTTATATCGTTGGAAAACCCTTCCTAAAGAGGTCCTAACGGTTCCAGTTTTGGGAAAATCCAACGGTCGGATCTTTCTATATAATCGTTTGAAGTTACGATTGTCGATATGCGAACTGCCGCTCTCGTTTCGTTAAATTTTATATTTATATTTATAAATAAACCATTTGGCGATTTCCCCTATTTAAAATCCATTCCTCTTATTCTATGAAAAAATATTTTGTCCGCCAATTCTAATGCGACAAAAATGACGATTTCAACAATGTATACTTTTATTCAATAAAATAACATTTTTGTTCGCCAATTCTAATGCGATAAAAATAATGATTTCAACAATGTATATTTTTATATTCAATAATAATAACTTTTTTGTTCGCCAATTCTAATGCGACAAAAATGACGGTTTCAATAATGTATATGTGACGGCCCGCCCCGCACTGGCCTGCATTTCCTCCAAGAGTGCGCTGTACACATGCCTGACTAGCACGGGACGGTCGTCAGGAGAGAGAAAAGAAGGGAATGAACTAATCAAGAACCTGTAGAATGTCACACAGCGCATGGAATAAAATATGATAATAACATACTTGCCATAAAACAGGCGAGACAGTGCATAAGCTGATAACTAATAATCAATGTCAACATCAGAGCAGCGGAAATCCAAATACAGCTTATTACAACTTTCCAAATTTACTGTCTCTAAACAAAAGAAAGCTAAAGTAGAAGATGCACTACTAATGCCCAAGCAGTGATCTTCAACAACACAGGGAGAATACTATGTATATGTATTACGTGGAAGCCTCCTGCTCGTCTCCGGATCATCTACCCGTGCATCACCAGCTAACCTGTCTCTAGTCTGCTCGTGTGAGCACCCAGAGTAATAAGAGGAGACATAAAACTCTGGGTCAGACATAAAGCCTGGTATGAGCGATAAGCATCTAAACAGAATAATAACAGGTATACTAAACCATACCTGAACCTGGACCTGCAACCAAAGAGTTAGTACCACATACCGTACAGTACTCTAAGGTGCCATAATAAATAATGTAAGAATATGGGGGTGGGGTGTGCATGTCATAATGATAGCAAACAAATCATCTATAGCAACCATCCTCACATTTCTCACTCAGTGCGTAAAGCATACGATATCTACCACTTTGGAACACTAGACAAACTGAGGCAACGATGAATCCCGACTTGTAGAAACCCTGCTATGACCAAGCTAAACATATGGAGTCATGACCAAACATTTCAATGACCCACTTCATTGGTTGTAGCCCTTGGTCCTACCGATGCCATAATGGCCCTGAATCCGCCTTCGTACCTCCTACCATAGTGGTCCAAAGCTATAGACGTCGATAACTCCTTGGCACGCGTCCCGCAGCAAAGCCCAACCATGAAGCGAACTCGTTGATTCCCATCTGAATCTTAAGCTCTAACTTCTCATTTGGACTTCCTTTGCATCTCGGGTTTGGTCGAATTGGAGTGGGTCTTCAGAAGAGTTGTCGCGCATTAACAGTCCTAGAATTCGGTTCGGTTCGGTAGTCATCACCTTCATCGGTTCGGGTCGGATACTCCACTTCGGGTCGGGTCGGTGTTCTCCTCCGGGTCGGGTCGGGTCACTGTCTTCCTTCCAGTTTTCTCCGATCAGCTCCCTCGTTTTCCATCTACTCTGATCCGATCCGCTTCCGTTCTTCATCTGCCCTAATCTGATCCGCTCCCTTCGCCTTGCTCCAGTCGTAGCCTTCCATTCTTGAGCCGATCCGATCTGGTCCCCATTATTCTTCCGATCCGATCCCTTTTGTCAACTCCAACTCTAAGTAAACGGCCTTCCTTCTCGCCAAGTCTCCTATGTGCCAAACTCCAGTTCGGGTCGGGTTTCTTGCCCAGTTCACATATCCGATCCGAGCCCTCCTCCGATCCGATCCGAAGCTCTGCACAGCTTTCTGCAACTTTTTCCAGCAACTTGTTTACGCCGTTCGACGACGTTTTTGGCAAATCTAACTATTCTAATCAATCACAAATCATGTCAAATAGTCATAACAACATAGCAAACTAACCACAAACACCAAAACAATGAATTCATATGTCAAAATGGATCAAATGTGCCCAAAACCACTTATTTTCTCTTAAACATGTTTAAGTAAATCTAATCATAGGGTTAACAAAACTTAATCAAATCGAACCAAATTTCAACCAGAGGCATAAAACATTATTTAAGAATTTCTAAACATTTTTCCAGAATTTATCAGTGTATAAATTCGCTAATCTTCGCTAATTACCCTTAATTAACTGTAATTAGTGTCAAAATGATGTTATCACTCACCTTTGCCACAACTAAAACCCCAAAACTGAAATATTCTCTGATTTGGCGCTGTTCCCAATCTTACACAGCAGCTCTACCTCGGTTCTCGTGCTAATACTCCATGATTTGATGTTTGCTAAGCCTAATCTTCAATTAGAAAGTGATTTGGGGTGTTTTAGATGTAGGAGGCCATTGTTAGAGTGTCTAAGAATGGAAGTGGCGGCTAGAAAATGTCTAAAGAAATGTTTTCTAACCCTAATCAGCCCCTAAATACCCCTAAACCCGAAATTCCCCTCTGGGCCTAGCTGCTAATCACCCGGTTAAGCCCAATTAAGCTGTTTTTCACCATCTGAAACTTGTTTCAGCCATATCTCCCAAACGGTGAGTCCGTTTGGCTAATGTGACCACTCTACGGAATTGTAAACCATCATTCGGAGCTAATGGGAGTGGTTTCAGGTCAAAATTCGTTCCCAGTCAAAAGTTATGGCCAAAACAGTACCAACTTGGGGTAAAATGGTCATTTAAAAATCGGGAAAAATCATGAACATGGGAAATGACCCCAATAGTCGTTTCCCAAAGTTACATGACCATACAACTTTGTATGTGAAAGAAATAAATATTCTACGATCCTATGATGCGTAGAATGCGGGTCGTTACAGTATATATTTATATTCAATAATAATAACATTTTTGTTCGCCAATTCTAATGCGACAAAAATGACGGTTTAAACAATGTATATTTTTATATTCAATAATAATAACATTTTTGTTCGCCAATTCTCATGCGACAAAAATGACGGTTTAAAAAATGTATATTTTTATATTCAATAATAATAACACTTTTGTTCGCCAATTCTAATGCGACAAAAATGACGGTTTAAAAAATGTAAATTTTTATGATTACATAAAATGTTCTTTTTCTCCAATTCATTTTTATAACATAAAAATGTACTTTTCTCTAATTCATTTTTTTATAACATAAAAATGTGCTTCTTATCCTATTCCTTTTTAATACATAAAAATATACTTTTTATCTAATTCATTTTTATAACATAAAAATGTACTTTTTATCTAATTCATTTTTATAACATAAAAATGTATGTTTTATCTAATTCATTTTTATAACATAAAAATGTACTTTTTATGTTTCTATAAAATGTAAATATTTTATCACTTTTCTTTTACATTGAAAAATGTAAACCTTTCATTGTTACATAGAAAAATGTAAATCTTTCATCTTCACATAGAAAAATGTAAATATTATATTTTTACATAGAAAAAAATGTAAATCCTCTAATTATCTTTGTTACATTAGAAAAATGTAAATTTTCTAATTATCTTTCCTTAATGTACATTTTCCTTAGGGGTATTTTCCTATCTAACTCAACTCAATTTGGTGTCAAAATATGATAACCAAAAATAATGGTTTTTGTCTAACCATCTCTATTTACCTAACGTCGAAATTTCAATGTCCACACATACAATAATATGGTTTTTGGTCTAACCATTTCTGTTTACCCAACGTCGTAATTTCAATATCCACACATTAAACACCATATATGAGATGAATCACAATAAAAGGTCTCATCTTTATTGTATTTGTAAATCAAATAAAATATCTAATCTTAATTTATCTTTTAATTAAAATTAGAAGATTTAAACTTTATTTATTTTGTAAATCGTAAACAAAATAAAGATTCAATCTTTTTGTTTATTTTGCAAATCAAAAATAAAGATTTAACTTTTGTTCTACTTTGCAAATCAAAAATAAAGATTCAACTTTTGTTCTACTTTGCAAATCAAAAATAAAGATTCAACTTTTGTTCTACTTTGCAAATCAAAAATAAAGATTTAACTTTTGTTTTATTTTGTAAAAAGAAACAAAATAAAGATTCAACTTTTGTTCTACTTTGCAAATCAAAAAAAAAGATTTAACTTTTGTTCTACTTTGCAAATCAAAAATAAAGATTTAACTTTTGTTCTACTTTGCAAATCAAAAATAAAGATTTAACTTTTGTTCTACTTTGCAAATCAAAAATAAAGATTCAACTTTTGGTCTACTTTGCAAATCAAAAATAAAGATTTAACTTTTGTTTTATTTTGTAATAAAGATTCAACTTTTGTTCTACTTTGCAAATCAAAAATAAAGATTTGACTTTTGTTCTACTTTGCAAATAAAAAATAAAGATTTAACTTTTGTTCTACTTTGCAAATCAAAAATAAAGATTTAACTTTTGTTCTACTTTGCAAATCAAAAATAAAGATTTAACTTTTGTTTTATTTTGTAAAAAAATAAAATAAATATTCAAATTTTCATTTTTGTTTGTTAAACAAACAAGATTCAATTTTTTCATTCCTATAAAGTAATAAAAAATAAAAATAGAAATAAAAAAAATAAAAATAAAGATGAGATCTTTATCGAGATTACATAAGGATTTATAGATCTAAACTGACATGCTATATCATGATATCACAACGAATATTGATCAACCATACAACAATCACAACATCGTAGATCAAAAACAATAACATATAATGATTCGCATAACAAATAGAATTAAATTATTTAATTATTCAAATTTAGAAATCTCACAGTCGTTGTAGATTGTGGCCAAAATTCAAACTGTTCAGAATGGTTCCGTTTCAGTCTCAACACGTTCTATTCACTGTTACGATTCCAATGCTTCCGAAATCGTCAAATTCTGAGTTGAAACGAATTAGTTATGGTTTAATTTGTGTAAATAAAATTTAAAAGAAAAAGCATCAAAAGGGAATATTCACGCTTCTTCTACCTCAATCCTTGGCCGACGTATACCCTATTTGGTTCAATACTAGGTCTGAGATTATCGAGTGCCACAGGTAGTTGGATCACGATCAGGAGATGGGACGTCGACGGGCAAGGGGAGGCGCCGTGCGCTGGCGAGGTGGGCCCGCTCGGTGGTGACCCTGGCGCTCGGCGGCGGTAGAAAACTGACGCCTTTGGGGCGTCGATGCTCTCAGTTTGGGCGACTAGGGGACGATCAAGTCGTATGAAATTAAAGAGGAAAGAAAGGGCTTCGATTTGGTATGTGGTTTGGGTTCCAATTCGAAGAAATGAAGGAGAAATTAGGAGGAGAAGGTCAGACAATTTCGGCCATGGATTTATGAAGGAGGCGGCGGCTACAGAGAAAAGGAATAGGGTTAGGGTTTAGAAGATTGTCCTATTTTATAATATTTTAATGTATTTTTGCCAAAAAAAACTATATCTTTCAAACCGGTTCAATTTCAGTCCAGCATAAAGTTACCCTAGCCAATAGCCCATATTCCGGATCCAATGGGATAGGTCCCGTCAGCCCAAACGGCTGTCTGTGGCCTGTATTATTTAATTTAATAATTTAATCCTTTATTAATTTAATTTGTCTGCATAAATAAATTCACAGAGGCTGCATATGGACTTAGAAAAAAATATATGTGTCCTTGTTATGATGATACAGTCCTAACAAAACTAATTTAGTCGAATTCTGAAACTGTTTGAAAAATGGCTATTTTTCAGTCGATTAAATTTGACTGAAATTGACAAAACACATTTTCCTTCGCCACGCTCACATATTAACTCGGATCGACAAAACACATTTTCCTTCGCCACGCTCACATATTAACTCGGAAAATTCTAAAAATTGAAACCTAGCAATAATATGACATTCCGGTTCCAACAAAAGTGGTTTCGTCGAAAACAGAGATCGTTTGAAAATTGACTATTTTCACTGGCTTTAATATTATTTTAAAATGAAATTTTTTAATTTCTGCCACATTTTTCCACCAAATTATTTAAAATAAATTTTTTAAATTGGTTCGGATTTTCCGGGTCGTTACAATCTTTCTCCCTTCATTTCGTTCCCTGCTACTCAACGTTGGTTCACAGTACCTAATGTAATGCCTGCATCAATTTGCGGTTTAGTTAATATAATTTAATTGAGAAATTATTTTCCTAAATCACAATTTAACATATTAATTTCATTTGTTAAAACCCATCAGGCTGACACCTTATTTCCTTCAGCACCCGTACTGCTCCCGTCGAAGGAAATCCAGATGACACGTGATTTTAGTAAAGGTTCTAATTACCAATTATCTTTACTAACACTAATTAAACAATTTAAATAGTTAATTACTCCTGTTAAAGCAAAACTAGCCGATAATTCTACAGGTCATCCTTCTTTGTTTGCTCCTCTTGGCTCCTGCTCCGGAATTCAAACCTAAGCCCATAATTTCAATTAAACGAATCAGCTCTTTAAATTAGGTTAATTAAAACTAATTGTTTGTTTAAGTCATTACAAGGCCGATTACCCTTTCCTCCATCACGTATGCATCAGCTTTCGTAAACCCAACCATTACCCAATTCAAATACCACTGTCGATGTCCCTCTGTCCACCGGAGTTCATCACCACACTGGCAACTGAAAGCCAGTCGCCTTCTCTACCAACGCTCGAAGTACAGTGCAACTCAGACCTCTCTAAATTCCAGGAAACCGATTCGAAGACGGCGCCGTTAGGCTCCAATTTCTCCTGAAGGACGAAGCTAATTAACATCACAACCGTACATATTTCGGATCTCATTGAGTGGAATATTTTTGTAATTGAAGCTTTCGTGAATTGGTGAATAGATTTTATCAGAAAATTGAGGAAAAGATTGAAGCTTTCGTGGCTGTTTAATCATTTGGTGGAGGCGCAAATGAAGGTTAACCTGGAGCATTATTGACAGTTGATTTAGGTTTTCCGCAAATGAATGATGTGTATATATAGTGTATGTGTGGATAGAATATAATAATATTTTATTATACTTAGAACTTCGATGCGAAATAACACTCAAAACCACTACATACCACCTCCGTTTCCGACAAAATAAGGTAATCCTAACATAAAAAAAAATATTCTGGACCCAATGGGATAGGTTTCATCGAATTCCGAGCTTGTTTATGAAAAGTCCTTTATAATTATCGATGAAAAATCAAGCGTTTAAAATTCCTAAAATTACATAAAAAATCCAATAAATTTGAAATCTTGACATTTTACTAGACCTCTTCCTTACGGATCCAATGAAACATTTTTCGTTCAAATCAAAGTTCATTTGGCCAGTTGTTTATCCGTTTAAAGTTACCCCTGTTTGAATTGACCAAATAATATAACTGATTTAGGTGTTTATCGCTGCCACGATCACACGACAAGTCCAATTGACACGAAAATTGAAAATTTTACAATAATTAATTAATAAGAATCCAATGGCACCAGTTTCATCGCATTTCGAGACTGTTTCCCGGTACGCTATTTTTATACGCATCGCAATGCCATTTTGGACACCAAATTACCCAGTCTCTACAAATAACAAACTATATACCTATCCTGACTTTAAACGTCGTTACGAACTCAATGGAAATGGTTTCATGGTCTAATTCGATCACCTGCTCAACTTACACTCATATTTCTCTCTATTAAATTAAATTAATTACGCGCTACAGAAATTGAATGTGCGTTTACGGCTACCGTGGTCACATACGACATCGGTTTGCCACGCAATTTAATATGTGAAATAATTTAATGTTACGGTTCCAATGAAACTAATTTCATCGAAAACGGACTCTGTTTGCAAAATGGCCATTTTAAAGGCCTATATTTAAATAATGATTTCCATAGCGACTATTTTAAAATTTGATTTAGCCATAACTAACAGTCTATAACACGAAATCTAGATTTTTATCTTTCATGTGAAAATTATAATCAACACCATTCTAATGTTTCTTGTTTCATGGAAATCCGACTTAAAATGGATACTGTATATTCAGTTGAAGTTCAAAATTCCATATCACGAACTCCAGCGCCATTTCGAGCTCGATTTAAAATTATATATATAAATATATATATAACGTTCAAAACTTCATTTAAATAACTAATTCAATATTAAATTCCATTGATATTCTAAATAAAATATTTAAAATAATAAATTAAGTTAAATATTTGACTTCCAAAAATACGGGTCGTTACAAAATTAATATAACTATCAACATTTAATTTGAACGTACATTTTAATTTATCGGGGCCACATACTGACTCCAAAAGTTATGAATATTGAAATCTAGTTATGTTTTGACGATACGATCCTAACAAAATTAGTTTCATCGAATTTGGAGGCCGTTTGAAAAATGGCCTTTTTAACTGGTCGATTAAATTCAAACTAAAGTTGAAAACGCGTTTAAATTTACTACGCTCACATATTAGTTACAAAAATTATGAAAATTTAAACCTGATAATAATTTGACATTCCGGATCCAACAAAAGTGGTTTTGTCGAAAACGAAGTCGTTTGCAAAATGCTATTTTGAGGGCAATATATAATTTAAAAAATATATAAATTCCATAACGACTATTCTGAATTTTAAAATGGACATAACTTTCAATTTATAAAGTGAAATATCAATTTCTTGCATTTGTTAGAAAATTACAGTTCAAAATATTCCAACGTTTCTTGTTTCGTCAATTTCTGATTTGTATTGAATTCTATATATTCATTTAAGGTTTAAAATCGAATTTTCAAACTATCGTGCCATTTCAAGTTGTTTTATGATTAAAATAAATTTATACGTTCTAACTTCGATTTAAATAAATTTAAATCATTTAGTCTAAAAATAAATCATTTTAAAATCTTAAAATCCATTAAATCAATTAAAAATAAAATTTTAAATTGGTTCGGAAATTCCAGGTTGTTATAGTCTGGCCACTGAGGGTTGCTACCTCTAGCGACGTCGATCACTCGCATTGCTATCATGATTTTGTATTCGATGGGTGCACCTTTGTTCATCGGATTGATAGTTAGGGTCGGCCACAGATGGGTTACGACTAGCCAAAAAGGGTAAACTAGTATAATCCTAACTTAGGCATTGCCTAACGTGCCTTATCATATTTATCTTTAAATGGGCCCACTACGAATTTGATTTGGAAATTAAATGTGTTAAGATGGATCAATGTAAAAGCTTTAATGCTATTTTGATATTTATTTTACTAATAGACATTATTTATTATAGCGTATGCTATTAAATGTAAATAGATAACGGATCCTTCGGAGATGGAAAAACCTGTAACATCATTTAAGTTACTATGCAATTTGATTTATTGATTTACATGAGGATGTTAGTTCTGATCCGAGTGTTTTTTCTTTTCCTCAAAATGTATTCAGGTAAGGCTTGAGCATTACAGTTATGGATTGCTTTTCTGGAGACGAAGACATAGTTGGAAGCTCTATTTTATTCTAGTTATGTTATCATCTCAGCTTAGTTGTGTAGTTGTAACTTATTTTATTTCATGTTGTTTTACATCAAAGAAAGAAATGTAAATCTATGAATCACTTTTATATTATTTATTTCCGCTACTAGATTTTGAATCGTAATTTTATTTTTATATTCTATGATGATTATATTATTACCCTTAATAACTATCTATCGTTTTGAGCAAATACCATTGTTTAAAATGGTGGGTCGTTACAGTTGGTATTAGAGCATCGGTTGAGTGAACATCTAAGCCTGTGGGGTAAAATCATTAGAGATAGGGTATGTATTACCCTAGAATGAGTGGAATCATTCCTGAAAGAGAGCGTATTGTGAAATATAATATATGGTTATCAAGATCTTTAATATTTTCAAATTAATTTTAAATAGGTTCTCCTCTCTTTATGGATTCCCATTTTAATTAAGTCCTTTCCTTAGTAGCTTTTAATTTATGTTCTTGAACTTATCTTTTCCTTAACTAAATAAGTAATAGAAGAAATAATATGTATAAATTTTATTGAAATTTGTGAAGAGGAGTTTGGAAATTTAAATTAATAATGTTTAATAACTAAGAAAATAATCCCTTAGTTTATTTAACAATTGATTTGAAATGAAGTGTTTTGATAGTTACTTGTAGAATAAATTTCTAAAGAATTATTCACAACATTTAATAAACTTTTCAAATGGATTTGTAATATATGTATATATATTTATACGTTTAGGGAATCAATATATGTTATATTAAGGAATCTATATAAATATGATTTATAAAATGATAACAAATAAGTAAGTAGTTTTATTTGAAAGACGGAAGATGTCTAAACGAAGGTTTTTAAATTTGTTTGTGTTGAGTTCATGCAATTGATTTATAAATGTATATACTTCATGATATCTTATAATAGAATTTTAAGAACTTGTTTAAATGTCGGTTGAATTAGTAAATTTTATCTAAATATGTAATGGTGTGTAAGTAGTAAGATTTTCCTAATATATGTATAGTATAAATTGTTGTTCATAAATGCTTTCATTCAAAATAGTTAAAACAAATTTTAGGTATCAAATGTTGAATTGATTTCAAGTAAATATGTTTTTCAATCTAACCTAATTTATAGAAGCATATAAAAGGTAAAGGTCCACCTTATGTGGTTATGAATTTATTAAAGAATAATGATTTGTAGTGGACATATATAAATTGAGCACATAGAGTTGAATAGATTTTATAAGTATAAATTGGGTAAGTATTAGTTTTAATACATTGTATGCAAAGTTAATTAATAAAATGATTGTGCTTAATTGAAATCGAGTTTTGGT
This sequence comes from Allium sativum, assembly GCA_030737875.1. NCBI lineage: Eukaryota > Viridiplantae > Streptophyta > Magnoliopsida > Asparagales > Amaryllidaceae > Allium > Allium sativum. Next base: position 666,344,800 of record CM060909.1, on the reverse strand, counting down.
CATTTGAAATAAATTTGGACTAATAAAAAGGTTGGAGATAAACATTGCTGATAATTTGACCATACTTTAATAAAAGCTAAGAATAATATATGTGTAAATATTAATGAATGAGGTTGAATTGAATATAAATGCATTTAGTATGTTTAAATGTTAGTACAATATGTGAACTTGAATAGTATGTTCTTAATAGATGTTAAGATTTGAAAACTACTAAAAGGAGAAATTAAAATGTAAATTTTAATATGGATCATGGTATGAATTTAGGATTAAACCAAAGTGCAACTTAAATGAAATGTTGATAAATTTTAAGTAACCATACATAATGTATGCTTTTGAGAATATTATTTTATATGGCTTCCCATCAAAATTATGTATTAATCATATTTTAATGAATAATAGAAATTAAAATATGTATAAAATAATAGGTACTTACTATAGAAAGGGGCTATAGAAAAGAAATTTCATATTAACTTTTATGCTCCTCTCCTTTATTAAAAAGATTGTCATTTGAATTGTCGAAGTGTAGATTTGATAACTTAAATGATCATCTGTATAAGTCTAGGTAATTCATCAAATGTTAAGAAATTTTATTAATGAACTATATTTTTCTTTATATTTGAATTTTGTGATTTGTTGGAAACTATTATAACTTAAACTTACATAAATTTTTACTAGTATAAAGAATTTAGCGATGTTGAATAAAAGAGGGAGTAAAATATATAAAAAATTCCCAATTTGAAATTTTGCAATAAAGAAACAATTTGGGAAAAATCTGTTGTAATATATAGATTTGAAATTTTGAAATACATTTTGTTAAAAGAAAATTTCCAAGTATTTCCTTCGATGTTAAGACTGGACTGTCGAGTACTTAGAGATTTTGAGCATATGTCTGGCCAACGAATGTACTAAATTCTTTAAGTACGAGATATGTATTGATAGATCTCATTCTAGTCGCTTGGAAATGATTCCAGTGATTATTATAACATCATCATCATTTATTTTCAAGTTTTCAAAGTGAGACATATATAAGAAGCCGGTTGAGACATGTAATTTATACTTGAAACTATTTTGAAATATATTTAAAAACGACTAATTTCCTAATTTATCATCTCCTAATATATAAACTAAGTAAATTGTTTAAAATATACATAAGTTGGTCAATCAGCAATATATAACATAAGTGAGGGAGAATGTAATGGACCGTTAAATTTACTATTTAGAATTGCAATAAAATTCGTGGTATTATGAAAGTCGATTTATTTTAAGCCGATGATTTGGACCTTTGAATATAAATTTGGTTTGCATTTGTTTAAACTGAACTTAAATAATTAAAATGATCATTAATTTAGGATTTGCTTGTTTTGAAATTTGACGTTAAATTAGTGAATAATATAGCGTTGAGATATTGTTAAAAAAAATGTTATTTTCATCAAATTAATTTAGAGAATTAAATAACATAAACAATGATGTTCTTTTCATCGAATGCTGATTTTGTTAGCTTCCTTTAAATCAGTTTATATGATCGACTTATGGTTGCAACGACCGCTATAACGTAAGTAACAAATTTTCACTCGAGCATTGAATTAAACAATTACAGAAATTCTCAAAATTTTCATTTTCAAATTCTCCACCATGGTCACTGCGTATAATTTTAATTTTTAAAGAAAATAGTTTTTGACTTCATTTTGCAAAATTTTCAAATAATTCAAAAGCATCTCTTTTATGTTTAAGGAATAAAATCCAGGTGTATCCAGAATTATCATCGATAATAACAAAAACGATTTACTATGATTTATTGATTGGATTTGAGATGGCTTAAATAAATCCATATGAAGTAATTCTAAAGGATTTGAAGTAGAATTATCAACTTTTAATTTATATTAACTTTTTCTTAGTAATCCTAGTTGACATACATCACATTAACTATTTAATTTAAAATTCATTTTAAGGAGTCCTCATTCTAGATCTAGTTTAGAAATTTTAGAAAGGAGTTTAGAATTTAAATTCCCAAATCTTTTTTTCCAAATCCAAGGATTACATGTATTAGCGAAAAGAAATGGTTCTTAGTTGAAAATTTCATACTTAAGATATAAATATTTTTCTTTCTAACTCCTTCAAATATAGTATTTGAATTATTATCTTCAAAGTAGCACTTATCTTTTTCAAATTTAATCTTATAACCTTTATCACATAATTGACTTATGCTAAGTAAGTTGTGTTATAAATTCCTAACTAATAAAACATCATAAATAGTAGGAGTTTTAGAATTACCAATATTGTCGATGCCAATAACATATCCTTTTGAGTTATTTTCAAAATTAACATTTCCTCAATGTTTGTACACTATACCATTTAGTGTCTATGGATTTCCTGTCATATGTCTTGAACAACCACTATCAAAGTATCCATTTATCTTTCTTGATTTTCACCATTTGTCCACAGAGTGTTGAATAGTCAAGGGCTATATAACACATCTGTTCCTGTACAACACACGAATTCGGCAAATAACGAGATTTTTCAAAATAACTAAATGCATACTCATGAAACGCTGAATTAAATAATTTTGAACTAGTGTCAAAATAATTTCTGAAAATTACCATTTAAAAACTTTTCAAAAATCGGATTATGAATAATTTGAAAACCAATGCTCTGATACCAATTGTTGGGAAATGCGAATAACAAATCTCAAGGCAAATTTAACACTAGAAAGGGGATGCATAATATTTAATGGAATTTTTTACTTTTTATGAAATCTTTTTGAATAAATCAGAAACAATGCTAATCACATGTATTAAACAAATGCATAATCAAACAAAGATGCAGAATAAAAAGTAAAAGCAGTCAAGGAAAGAACAGACCAAGATTTTTATACTAGTTCGGAGTTACCCTGCATTCAGTCCCATATAACTCCGGGTTGATGCAGATTTTATTCCAATTAATATCCAAATTACAATCCTCGATTTCACATCCTACGTGGTCCACCCCTCCTATTTCGAGTACAATGAGACTCAATTGATTTGCGGGCTATAATCACACCCAATTGATTTGCGGGCTATAATCGCACCTAGTCGATTTGAACGGGCTATAACCACACCTTTTCAATATCAGTTTTCGAAGGAAGACTTGGAACAATTTTGATCTTCTGATCTTCGATTACAAAACTCCTATAACTCTGAATAACACTTGAATCTTTGAGAGAGTTTGATAGATAATCAATCTAGAATTAAATTGGTTTAATTCTCTTTGAAATTCAATAGAGTTTGGTTATTGAAATTTGAATGTCAAGAGAAATAATAAATAGAAGAAAAGTGAAAAAGAAGATAATTAAAATTCATTAACTTTTTTGAAATTGACTTGTATTTATAGTGGAAAAATAGTCATGTCTCTATAAAAATAGATTTAAAGAAATAGACAAAATTTTTGAAATTTGAAATTTGAAAAAGAACGTCCACCATGTCGACATGCGGAGTAGGGGATATCGACATGCCTTAGGCAACTTTTGAAATTTTTGAAAATAATGTAAATGATGCTGAAATAAATTAAGATAATTCTAGAGTTTAAACATACTATTGTTCTATATGATATAATAGTATTGTAGAGTAAAAATATAAGTTCAAAATATATAAAATGATTATTTAAAACTTATATAAATCTAAAAATTTAACTATATAAGATATGTTTTAAAACTAAAGATATATAAAACTTTAACTATGAATATAAGGAAATTAAAATTTAAGTAAACAACAAAGGAAATTGTTGCAGTCTTCCTCGAGCCAATCAATGTAAGTCTCTGCTATTCCTCTCCCCCAAATCTCGTCCTACCCTGCGCTGCCCTAACCTCTCACCTGTCCCTTCCATCATCGAAGCAACCTTCAGATCTGTTTCCCCTTTCACTAGATCCTCCTCCCTTCGCCTTTGCTCATCCTTCTCGTATCACGCCTTTGCTACCAACATTGAAATGGTCCTCACTGTTCGCTACAAAACCGAGAAATGCTAGAGTGTATATACTACTTCCCTTATGCTCCAGTACTCTGGCAAGAGATTACTCCTGACCGCCGAGATAATCCAGGCAAGTGTCGACGTATGGAAGGACTACCTAATTGGTTCTTTCTAGATTCCCCACTTTCCTACGTTGTGGTGGTTAACCATCTCAAGAAAATATGGCATCCACGAGGCTCCTTCAAGGTGAAATCCAATGGAAATATCTTTTTCTTTTTGCTTCTTAATAGCGAGGATAAGAAGCAAATTGTTGGGGGAGACCATATTCTAATTACGAATAAACAGTTTTTAATTAAAATGTGGGATGCTACCATAGGGAATACAGGAGGTAATGCTAGAAGGGTTCCAGCGTGGATCAAGATGTTTAATATCCCACTGTTAGCTTGGTCAGCTCTAGGTATTAGCTGGTTTGCATCGTGTATTGGAAATTTCATGGACGCTAGGATAGAGAGTCTTGAGAGGTTGAAGTACGCCAAATGTATGGTGGAAGCTACCCTCGACAATGACATTCCCTATCCTCTTGGATAATGGTACAAAGCATTACGTGAAGGTAACTTACTTATGGAAGCCTGACCACTGTGTAGTGCTTAATCAGAGTTTGGGCAGCGAAAAACGAATAAACCCAATGATCTAGTCTGTCAACAATCCAACAATGCCAACAATAAAATCAAATGAAATGGCACAAATTATAGAGAGAACGAAAACAGAAAAGAGAGGAAAGAACACACCAATTTAACATGGTTCGGCTTTGCCTACGTCCACGGACCCAACAACCTTTATTACTTTACTTCAAGAGGAGGTTACAAAATGAGAAGAATTACAACAAAACTCAATACAAATTTTCACCCTATAGAAGCAGAAATAGGGATCTTATTGAGGAATAATATGGAGAGATATATTTTATTATCATAATCCAAAAGGCTTCATATATATAGGAGGAGAATTCTAGAAGATAAGGATGAAGATGTTTTAGAATTTTCTTAATTTGATTCACCACAAATCTTGTGCATTTATTTTGTTTCCACCTATATAAATTCTTAATTGATTCTCAAATCAATTAATTTTTCCTATATTTGGCTTGATTATGGAAACAATTAATGCCTCTCTTACCCCACCAATTCTTAATTGATTCTTTAAATCAATTACCTTCTCCATATTAATTTGTTTCCCATATTTGACTTGATTATGGAAACAAATAATGCCTTCTCATTAATATATTTCAATCGCCCAAATTTAACACTCCACCTCGATTAAATATATTCATCAATCACAAAAAATGGTTGTTGGGTCAGCGCCCTATGGCGCTAAGTTGCTCGTACCGCACCAATCAAGTTTGAGCAATGCTCAAACTTGTCTTTCGGAACCGACTTTGTTAGCATGTCGGATGGATTGTCATTTGTGTGGATCCTCAACAGCTTTATCTTATTTCTCTTTTCTTCAAGCATGAGAAAGAAACTCCTAACATCAATGTGCTTTGTCCGTGAGCTATAGGCTTGATTTTCCACAAGATGAATGGCGCTCTGACTATTTGAAAACAACTCTACGGCCTTCTGCATCATTAATAAATCATCCAAAAGATGCAACATATACAATCCTCCCTTAGTCACTTCCATAATAGAAATTAGCTCTGCCTCCGTAGTTGATAAAGCTACAATGGATTGTAGCTTGGATCTCCAAGAAATCGAGCCTATGCCAAGTGTTTAAACATATCCAGAAATTGATTTTCTACCATCTCTATCCCCAGCATAATATGAATCACAATAACCCCTTAGAGTTATGTCATTACCTTCAAACAACAAGCCAACATCAGAAGTTCCCCTCAAATATCTTAGAATCCACTTTATTTCTTGCCAATGAGTTTTGCCTGGGTTAGACATGTATCTGCTAACAACACCAACTACATGAGCTAAATCAGGCCTTGTGCATACCATAGCATACATAAGGCTTCCAACTGCACTAGAACAAGGAATATTACACATATTCCTTTTGTCTTCTTCTGATGTGGGACACATATCTCCGGATAGCTTGAATTGAGAGCCTAATGGAGTAGCCACCGGTTTAGCATTCTCTATACCGAATTGAGAAAACTTTCTCGATGTATTGAGTTTGAGTGAGCCTAAAAACTCTTTTATTTTTATCCCTCCGAATCTCCATCCCCAAAATTCTCTGTGTGTTTCCCAAATCTTTCATCTCAAATTCCTTACCGAGCTCCACCATCAACTCCGAAATTTTAGACATGAAGCTATCAACATACCATCAACATAAAGTAACAAATAGATGGTGTTATCATTACATTTTTTAAAATAGACACATTGGTCCTTAAAGCTTCTAGAATAACCATATGAGATCATAAACTTATCAAATTTCTTATATCACTGTCTTAATCCATAAAGAGATTTGTTAAGTTTGCAAACATGACCTGGCCTATTGCTATCAATGAACCCCTCTGGCTGCTGTAGGTAAATGTCCTCCTCAAGATCACCATGCAAGAATGCTGTCTTGACATCTAGTTGTTCCAACTACATGTCGAAGTGAGCTATCAGTGCCAAAAGAATGCGAATGGAAGTGTGTTTAACAACTGGAGAAAAAATATCATGAAACTCCACATCTTTGTTCTGAACATAACCCTTCGCCACTAATCTTGCTTTGTACCTCAAGTGACCGTTACCACCATCTTTCACCTTATAGATCCATTTACATCCAATTGCTCTCTTTCCAGAAGGAAGTGGCACTAAATCCCAAGTGTGATTTTTGCGCAAAGACTCAGTCTCCTCCTCCATTACTACTAGCCAATTAGAGCTATCAACTGAACTAATGGCATCTCTGTAGTCTCTTGGTTCATCATGAAATATGCTTAATGCAAAAGCTGCCATGTCGTCAAAGTCAATATCTTCAACGCTTAATCCCATAAAATCATCATGCCATGTAGGTCTTTTCTTCTCTCCCATTAGTCGAGTTTGAATTTGAGCTCCACATTGAGATTGATCTTCTGTCTCTTCCCTATCAACCATGGTATCATTGGAATCACCATTTTTACTCGTATGGAAGTCTGATGATCTACCTTATGTTTGGTATTCTGAATTTGTCCTCTCAACATCATCATTAACCGAAGAAGAAGGCTCCACCTTCAACATATCCTTCTCATCAAATGTAACATGCCTGCTAGTAACAATCTTCTAGGTAGTAGGACACCACAACCCTTAATTCCTTTCTTACGATCTTGGATCCAACTTCCCTTTGCTCTCATGCACATAAGCTGGACAACCAAACACTCTGAGAAAGGAATATAGTACATGCTCTCCCTTCCATACTTCTTCAAGAATCTTCATATCTATGGCGGTAGAAGGTGTGCGGCTGATAAGGAAAACGTCATAGATAATGCTTCTGCCCAAAATCTCTTATTTAATCCTGCAGTCAGCTGTAAGCTGTAAGCAACGAGTTCTTTCCAACAAAGTTCAATTCATTCTCTCTGCAACCCCTTTTGACTGAGGGTCTCCTGGCGTGGTGTAATGTCTTTTGATTCCCTCAAACTCGCAAAATTTGATGATTTTTTGAGAATTGAATTCACCACCATTATCTGAACGAAGAATCATCACTTTCTTTCCAGACTGCTTCTCAATAAGAGATTTCCAACTTTGAAACCTATCAAAAGTTTCATCATTGGACTTCATAAAGTAAACCCATACTTTTCTAGAAAAATCATCAACAAATGAAACAAAATATCTGGCTCCTTCATAAGATAGGCATGGTGCGGGGCCCCAAACATCAGTATGATCATACTCTAAAACATCTTTAGAAAGAAACCTTCGTCTGCTTTCCAAGTACACATCCTTCACAAAAATCAATGTGATCCATACGAAAATGCCACAATCTGGTAGATATGGAATTAACTGAATCAATTACCAAAGTAGTCTCCACAATAGCAGTTGTACCCTTCAACAAATATAGATTTCCATCTTTTACCCCTTTCATTACTATCAATGAGCCATTTGTAAGTTTTAATGAATCCTTTTCTATTACACACTTTAAGTCAAAATTGCACAATGCTCCAATGGAGATCAAACTAAGTCTTAAATCAGGCACCTGGTTGACATCACATAAAGTACGAACAACACTATCAAACATCTTGATTTTTACTGTTCCAATACTAATCATGCAACAAGAAGTATTATTTCCCATGAGAACCTCTTCTCCATCAAACTAACGATAACTGGAAAAAGAGTTCCAATCCGGTGTCATGTGATAGGATGCTCCCGAGTCAATAATCCGCATAGTACTCTTCATAGGAGAGGCCGAAGCTGTAAAAATGCCAGGATCATTATCTGAATCTAATGTCTCCGTTGTAGATGCAGAAGCCTTCTGGGGAACAACTTTGTTTTTGTTCTCCAACTTGGGGCAACTTGCAATGTTATGTACAGGTTTTCTACAATAATGACAAACCCCCTTCCGAGCTTCTCTTGACTGAGCTCTGGACTTAGCTCTATCTCCAACATATTTGGGTCTACTTTTACTTCTTCCTCTCTGTGCAACAAGGCTTTCAGAATAATTCTCCATGCTCATGATTGCTAACTTTCCTCACAACATCTCGTTATGCAAATTCGTCTTCACATCCTCCAAGAAAATAGACGAACGCTCATAGATCATAGAGTTCAAAAAAGTGTTATACTCTGCAAGTAAAGAACATAAAAGTTGCGCCTCATCGTCAATCTTTACATCAGCTGCTCGAAGATTCATGACAAGTGTGTTGAGGGCATCTATATGAGTATACATCTGTTCTGGGCCCCATTTTGAAAGAATAAAGTTATTGTTGTAAGATGATGCGGTTGATGGGAGACTTACCATAGAACTTTCTTTGAAGAGCATCCCACAGTTCGTTAGCAGTTTTCACATGAGAAAACTCTCTAAGTACTTCATCAGAAAGGCTAAGTTGGATGGTAGTAAGAGCATCCTCTTCCAATTCTTCTATCTCTTTAGATGCTAATTTCTTCAATTTCTCTGGATCTGAGACAACCTTAAATGTCCTCTCTTTCTTCAGCACCGCTTCCATCTTCATCTTGCATGTGCCAAAATCCCCCTTTCCATCAAATCTAGCGACTCCATAATTTGTAGCGCTTTTACCACCGTTATTCTTTGCGGAATTTGACATGGTTGAAAAAGTCTTTGAATAGAACAACTTGCTCTGATACCAATCTGTAATGCTTAATCAGAGATTTGGGCAGCGGAAAACGAATAAATCCAATGATCTAGTATGTCAACAATTTCAACAATGCTAAAAATAAAATAAAATCAAATGGCACAAATTATGGAGAGAACGAAAATAGAATAGAGAGGAAAGAACACACCAATTTAACGTGGTTCGGCTTTGCCTACGTCCACGGCCCCAACAACCTTTATTACTTTATTTCAAGCGGAGGTTACAAAATGAGAAGAATTACAACAAAACTCAATACAAATTCTCACCCTATAGAAGCAGAAATAGGGATCTTATTGATGAATAATATGGAGAGAGATATTTTCTTATCATAATCCAAAAGTGAGCAAATGGCTTCATATATATAGGAGGAGAATTCTAGAAGATAAGGATGAAATTGTTTTGGAATTTCCTTGATTTGATTCACCACAAATCTTGCGCATTTATTTTGTTTCCACCTATATAAATTCTTGATTGATTCTCCAAATCAATTAATTGTTTCTCATATTTGGCTTGATTATGAAAACAATTAATGTCTCTCTCACCCCACCAATTCTTGATTGATTCTAAACAATTGCCATCTCCATATTAATTTATTTCCCATATTTGACTTGATTATGGAAACAAATAATGTATTCTCATTAATATATTTCAATCGCCCAAATTTAACACACTGCTCTAAGTGCAAGGTATTTAAGAATATTTTTGATAAAATGTTCTACAAGTGAAGTGAAGAGGGTGCCGACTTTAGAAAAGATAGTAGGATTGAGAATGTGAATGGAAAGGAGAACTCTGTCAAGGTTTATGATCAGAGAAATGTAATTGGAAATGTAGAGAGGATTGCCCCATATAAATATAAAATGAGTAGGAGAATTACCAAGGGAAATAAGAAAGTCTGGTCAATGTTAGGAGGAGTGACACTAGGAAAACTACTGTAGATGAAGTGAATTCTAACAAGGGTAACATTCCAGCTGGCAGGGAGTATCAAGCCAAGTATGTGGAGGATGAACAAGTTGAGAAAAGTAACAATGTGCTAGTTTGCAATGCTGGGACTGCTAGCCTTGAAACACCTAATCCTTTTGTTGCTCTAAGTAAAAGTTTTGGGATTAGAGATGTTTAGATGATAGGTTCAAACTATGAGGAAGGTGAGTTTAGACAATCTGATGACCACAATAAGCACGATCTGGTAGGTGAGCATACTGACTTTTCAAGTGTTCACCCACATGATAAACACAATGATAATTCCTCAGGAAAAACAAGTAAGTGTAGTAGTGTCGAGAAGGGACATGCAAATTTTGTTGAAGATGTTAAGGAAGATGGAAGCAACCCCTTAATTCACAATGAATCTATTAAAGAGATATGCATTAATAAGGAAGATGCCATGTAGATACTATTAAATGATGTGCGTAAATTTGAGAATGCCATGCTCTTAGGACAAAAAGGTTTGGAAGCTCTACCTGACACTTCTCCCCTAACAGCTAACACAACCTCTTCACCAAGCAACTTCAATTTTAAACCAGGTTTCCTGACCCTAGCCAAGCCAAAGATGAAATCTCCTTCTTGGCTGAATGATTATGGTGACCCTCCCCTAGGCACTGAAGCCTCCACATCGACCTTGGCAAAGAAAAAGGACAAACCCTAAACAAAATTTCCCCTATGCACATATCCTTAATTCCCCCGGCATCATACAAGCCACCTCCTCCCTCCCTTGTTGTGGATCAAGTCCCTGCAGCTTGCTCGCCGAAGTCTGTCCTGGTCATTAGAAGTAGGAAGGTTGAACTACTCAAGAGGTTGCAATACTCTAATGGCTGATGAGCAGTCGTGGATTTACTGAGTCAACAATGGACTCCAATGTAATAATTTATGTAATGTACAGTGTAGTAAGTTGGTTTATGTCAGCTTGAGCTGCCTCTTAATATGGCTTGATTAAGTTTGACATTGTCTCTTCTTTCTTTTCATTTTGCTGGGCTCTTGCCGTAGGTACTTTCCCTGCATGGAAAGTCTTGTTGTAGTTGATATGCACATCGTATATCACTTGGTATGTATGTTTTATTATTTTAATATAATAAAAAGTGTTATTGAGCACTATAAAAACTGGTTGGCCTTGCCAAAATAAAATAAAAACTTAAGTTAACAAGTATATTTAAACTTAAATATAAGTAAGCTCTAAAATACTTAAATTAGTTAAAGCTAAAATATAAGTAGTCAAATCTAAAATATTTAAATTAGGAGTTAGATTTCAAACCCAAGAAGTAAATTATATATATATATATATATATATATATATAATATGAAGTAATTTTGAAATCAATAAGAATAAAAAATTATAAGATAAAAATGATTTAAAATAGAGATTCAACACTATTATAGAAATTAGACTCTATAACTTATTATGTTTTCTTGAACTTTTGAACTCTTGTTACTAATGAATCTTCAATCTTGAACTCTTCTTTGTAATCTACAATCTTAAATATTTAAACTGTACGGTCTTCAATAGTCAGTACCTGTATATAATTCATGCATATACATATATACATATTTCTATACAAAAGTATTAGTATATATTTTATAACAATGACAGTTAAAACAAGGTTGTTGTCATCAAAACCGTCATCTCCATCATCTCAATCCCTAACATTTTTTGCAATGCATCTTTTTTCTAGCATTAAAGTTCATCTGTTATATATATATATATATATATATATATATATATATATATATATATATATATATATATATATATATATATGAGCGTTCAGTGGCACCCCAAATAGTGATCACCCCTTTAGCCTACCAGTTTTCCACCACACATTTCCTCCATCTCTCCTTCCACTAACTCTCTCACCTTCCACTCACCTTAAAATAATATAAACAAGAGGTGGAAAACAAGGGAGCTAATAGGGGGTGCAGAATAAGGGGGTGTTATTGAACGCTCGCCATATATATATATATATATATATATATATATATATATATATATATATATATATATATATATCTCATTCAGGATAAAATGAACGTTAAGGCTAGGGCATCTATAAAATGGCGTATATATCTCATTCAGGATCATGAACATTACGTCAAATGTTGCTCACATAACGTTCTACTTAAGACAGTTTCACTGGATTGTTATAGTTGAATGCTTTCGATTGGATATGCTCTAGGAGCATTTCAACATAAAAGTTGATTTTACGAACAAAAAAAAAAAGTGATAGATCTTCACTCATTCAGCAGGATGTGAGATTTTTTTTCCCTTATTTTAATTAAACATTTAAATGGGAATTAGAAACCAGTTTACATTTGTTTCTTTTTGTTACTATAAACATATTATTTTTAATAACATAAAGGGCATACAAAATACTATTTAATCTATAAACGAGAATCGTTCTTGCAAGAAAAAGAGCAGACCATCATTGTATCTCATTCTCCACTTTCCATTTTCCAATCTGTCCCGGTAGAGTTTCATTTCTACACACTGTGGAGATGCTACAGTATAATTTGTTAACTACAATTTTAGTTCATTGATGATCCAACAAAATATGTAACACAAATGCTTGGAGGCCCGAAATAACAGCCGAAAACAGGTACGGCTAAAACGTGGACGAGTACCCGTGAATTGCGTGCCGCAATCGAACGGTGTTTCTCATTCCCGCACAAACCCACACATATTTCCTTCGGGCTTCCTAGCACAGCTCAATATGTAATTCCGTGTACGTTTCTGAAGTGCCTAACGTTTAACTTGCACATTCCCACTACAGTGACTGCTTCTCTATTAATGATTCACCCAAACTTCAGGCCTTTGTAATTTTAAGCACTCTAGACCAACTTTTGCGCGGAATAAATCCCAAAGGGTCGAGCTCAAGCTCTCGCCATGGCGTCTTCACGGACCTCGCTCTCCCTCAATTCACTATTCCTTTTCCAAAACCCTAAGAACAAACTACCGTTCGTCAAATTCGTAAACGCTAACCCTAAAATGTCATTCAAAGCCTCATCCTCTTCTTCGTCTCCTGCTGACATTTCATGTCCAGTTCCACTCGAGCAGCAACCCATCAATGAGTACCGGAGTCTAACTACATCTGCACCTTTCTCATGGGCAGCCGGTGACGTGGATACGTATGCTTCTCGCCTCATTTCAGCAGGCGCAGCCACAGCTTTGCTTATTGGTCTTCCAGTTGCTGTCTTTGGGACTCGTGGTGCCATTGACCTTCAGGTAATTATGCTTCTTTGGAATTATACTATTTACCTGAAGAGTTACAAATCGTTTCTTTTGATTCTGTTGAAAATAAGTAACTGATCGGGAACGTTGGAAATTTATGGAATTACATTGTGCATCCCTGGAAAGGTAACGGGAAAGGTGAATAAGTTATGTAGGTGTGCTAATGAGTACAAACGATATGACAACAATTGGACTCAATATTCTATCTGTTAATGATTTGATACAGGCAGATGGATTGAGGTGGTCAATTACATCAGTTTCAACTGGGATTCTTGCAGCAACTTTGGTAGCGGTTAGGATGTATTTGGGGTGGGCGTATGTTGGGAACCGATTGCTAAGCGCAACTGTAGAGTGTGGGTTCTATCATACTGTTTATTGTTTATATGTTGGGGGAATATCTGACTTTTGGATTTCTAATGACCTGTATTAAATTGCAGATGAAGAAACTGGTTGGTATGATGGACAAGTAAGTCCTCTTAATCTTATCGTTTCTAGTTTTCAGTTTCACTGAGTTTGAATATTGAAACCATGTTACTGTTAGTGTATGCTTATAACATGCTGTTGTCTTTTGCTAATAATATAGTAAACACGTTAGGCATTTGGATGTTTTTTTGGGCCATTTAATTAATTTTGATCTAAATAAGTGTCAAACACTATAATAAAATGGGAATCAGGTAACATATACTGGGGTTGCTTGACAAATAATTCTGAGTAACTATCCAGCTCTCGCATAAAATTTGGTCCATGAGTGATGTTGCTAATGGTTAGACTAATGTTATAATTTTTTAAAGCTAGAATATGTATATTCATCATTTGTGATAGGAACAAGTAGCCAAGGTCAAAGGCCTGCGCCTAAGCATCATTTTTTTGAAATGTTTTCCGCACAAATGGCTGCAGTTAAAAACTGCTATTGAAACTAAGTTTTGAGCTTTGGAAATCTGCATATGCATAACTTTGGAATAGAACATCGTGTATTCAATGTAAAACAAAATAAGAAGCCTACAAACATTCACGTTTAAATCTACAACAACAAAAACTCAGAAATTATTGTATAATTGTGTGAAATGTGCATTTTGGGGATTTTTGCTAGATGCGTTGTTTGCACTTTATGCACACCTTGTGCACGGCCTGTGTCTTGTACTGCTGAAAGGTGCACCGTCTTGCACCTAGGTACACCTAGACGTGAGCCTTGATAACACTTGATAGGAAGCGCTGCACATTACATATGATGTAGCGTTCTTCTTTTGGAAGTATTTGTTATGTCCTTTGATTTTGTGGACAAATGGTATTCCAAGTTCTATAGAGATTTCACATAATTGTTTTTGTTGAAAAACCGACCATTACATGGTCGAAGCTACTCAAGCTATGACAATAGAAGATTTAGCGGTACACTCTTTGCGCTTGGAAGGAAAAACAATTGTTACATAGGGTACATGTTCCGTACATCAAGATAAAATAATTATTACAGTCGTTAGAAATTTTGCATGCGAAAAGCAACATTAATGGTCAATTGGTACCCACATTGTGTGTGAAATACATAATAATTGGTACGAATGACACCAGCAACACCATATGCGGAAGATAAAATGTTACATTTTGAATTTTGTAAAGTTAAGTTTCAACCATTAACATAATTACATCCGTTCAACGCACAATAGCAGTTATTTTTCCTTAATTTTCTTATCATGACACCAACATCATCAAGAAAATGATTTTATATATTGCATAGTTGAAACGTTTTCTAGAATATTTATGGAGTGACTCATGATCTTAATTAGTCTTTCAAAATAAGCTAACATTGTTCATTTTTATTATATCTAGTTTCATCGTTTGTCATTGCTTATTGATTGTAAACTAAATAACTAAAAATTATGTGTGGATGAATATCAATATTTCTTTTAGGTTGTGTGTGCTTTAACATGTGTAATGTACACGAAAACAATTCTTTGAGCAAACTACCTATTAACTGAAATAATAATAAAACTCATGTAGTTTTTGTTATTTTTTAGTTGATAATTTTTTGTGATAAAGATGTACAGTTAGTATCCATTTCAAAACATTGAATTTTAGATCTAAACAACGTAATGATACATACATACATACACACGCACACACATATGTACATATATGTGTATATGTATGTGTGTGTGTGTGTATATATATATTTATATATATATATATATATATATATATATATATATATATAGAGAGAGAGAGAGAGAGAGAGAGGATCAAGAGCACCCCAAATAGTGCAGCACCCTTTTAGCCCCATAATTTGCACCCTACAATCCATTTTCTCGCTCCTTTCACTAACTCTCTCGCTCCTTCCACTAACTCTTTCGCTCACACATTATTTAAATATAAATGAGTGGTTGTTATTGAGGTGCAAAAGGAGGTGCTATGAAAAGGGGATGCCATATAACCTCCCTCGTACACACACACACACAAAAAAAAAATATCGTAACAAATTGTTATTTAGAAGAATAATTTTGTCTATAGGCGAAACTGTCGTTTCTTTTTCCACATATTTAAAATAATTTTTTTTCATCAAAATGGAACCTAAATTATACTAAATAAAGTCCGTTGACATAGAAGTGGAATAAATGTAGAATGCATACTTATTTATTGATACTGAGAAAATAAAAACATTACAAAAAGGTGAGAAGTTTAGCTATGTGAAAAATTGGTATCATCTGAATTTGAACATATAATCTTAGTAATATTTCAAACTTTCCAAATAAAAATAGTGCTCAAAATTTTCCATGATTGAGATTCCAAATCATGACCTTATATGCACATGGTCAGGGCATTTTAAGGAGTTCACATTATGAACAAAAAATTGTGGATCTGATTTTTTTTTTTTTCCAACTAAACATATGTGTTCTTTCGGTTTAGTTTCTTTATCCAACAGGCCTTTGATTTAATTCCTTTTGTTTAGATGATGGAAAACAAAATTCACACAAAATTAGGAACTGAATTTTGAACATCAACTTGCTTCTATTACTATTAAATAATAAGCACCATGAAATATTTCTAAACGGTGGCTTCAAAAATCGCAAAATCGTACGATCTGAATCACTGTATGAATCGACTTGTACCCGATATGCTTTTCTAAACTTGAATTTAATTTGCAACCTGTAAAAATCGTTAGATTCAGTAGATCACAGTCCAGGCAATAACAATTTACTTTAACTTAAAGCAAAAGTGGTGAGACTGTTATGAGCACGTTTCTTTCGCAAATTTTGCCTGTGGTTTTTTTTTATTTTAAATTTTTAATAACTTAAATATTCACTCTGCATATAAAATTGGATTGCTATACGATATTTTCAAGAATATTCTTTTTAATAATCATAATATAGAATTTCAATTATTATTTAAAACCAGATCTTTAAAGATAAAAGATATTTGTCAAATCATTTTTTGATTTTATTTTTCTTTGATAATTAACTTAAAAAAAAAATCGGAATTTGCAAAATAGAAACCATGAACAAATTGATTATTTTCATACAGATCAGTATGTTTCAAAATAGTAGAAATATCAATGTAAGTATATACCCTTAGAGCATCTCCAACAGCTGAAGCTTCAGCTCCTAAATCCTGAATTGGAGGGGAAAAAGCTTCCCAACAAACATTACGTCCCTGAATATTCAGGGAAATATTCAGAGACATATTATGAATCCTAAATTGGATTCGCGTGTTGAAATAATTGGCGCACGCCTATTTTTTCAGAGCCTTATTCTTGTGCGTCTATTTTTTTAGCACCCTATTGTTAAGAGCCTAAAAAATGGGCTCTTGACGTATCAGCTCATACAATTTTTTAACCGCATAAAACCAACATTGAATGCCTCAGACGCCGATTTTATAGGTTCCCTATCGTTAGGCTCTACTAAAATTGATGTCTGGTCACTTTTTTCATTGCACGGTGATAAAATCACCGCTTCCTTGTTGGGCATATTTGCCTTCCTTCCCGTGATATTGCAGATCGTAATATTTCGATTTATAATATTTGTTGGAGATGCTCTTAGGGTTAAGGTTATTTTTAAAAGGTAATTTAATTTATATCCACAAGATTAGATAGTTAATCCATGATTAAGTTGATTCATAGTTATGAATGGTGCGCTACGGCGCGCGCCATGGCGCACGGCACGACGCGGCATTTGCGCCATTTCTTCTTGTGGTGCGGCGCATATGAGAAGGCGCGACAAAAGGCGCAAAAGGCGCACGGCGCAAAAAGGCGCACGGCGCAAAATGACGCGCCTTTTGTTTTGTGCTTATTTTTTGTTTATTTTTTCATTTTTTGCATTTCACATAAAATTATTGTTGATCATATTACTGCATTTGCTAACGTTTTGTATTTGGTTTTTATTTATTTTATGGGTTCTGATGGATGACTTTTCTACAGTATTGTTGATCATATTATTGCGTTTGCTAACATTTTGTATTTGGTTTTTATTTATTTTGTGGGTTCTGATGGATGACTTTTCTACAATTCTTTTTCCTTGAAAAGAAACAAATATATCGATATTGAAAACATATTTTATTTTATGTAGTACTCTTATATCAAATGCAATATTGCTTGTACAGAAAACGTGTATTTCAAATGATTGTGTATTTTATTTCAAACAGTTTGTAGATGCTAATAGATTATCAATAAATATTTATCACTTTTTTTTTTTGCATAAAGTTATCAATTGCATCAGGGAAACAATATTACCAATCGACATGCTATTCTTCCTCACCAATTGTCCTTTGTGTTGCAAAATATAACCACATCATAACAATAAGAAGACTTGATATAATCTAATTGTCCTTATGAATCCGATGATGCAGATGTTGATTTGGGAAATATGATTGTTGAATCGAATTCGGAATTCTAGTTTATTAGTAATATGTATTATTATTTTGGATTTTGAAAACTATTATGTTTGAAATCTATGCTAATGATGTCAAATATGATGATGTTTCTTTTTGCAAAATAGTAAAAACTTTGATTGCATATTAGCAAAAAATACTGAACTTTTAAATTTGTTGTTATATGTTAAATTAAAAAAAAACAAAAATGCGCAGTAAATCAGAAAGACGCGCGCTATTTGCCGCGTCGTGCGCCAAGGCTCCAGACTGATCTTGCGCCTTTTTGCGCCGTTCGCCATTAATAACTATGAGTTGATCCACCAACTTTTCTATAAGTTAATCCACCGACTTTTCTATAAGTTAATCCACAACGGATTAACTAATAAATATGTTTGATTACCACTTTTTATTTTGATTTTTAAGGGAAAATCATAGGCATTTACTTTTGAGTATAAGAATCTGAAAAAGAATTATTTTACAAAGGGATGAAAAAGTAGAACAATGTTGCTCAATAAATTTTGCAGCTAGGATTGTTTTGAGGTGTTGAAAGAATTCAAACAATGATAGCATAGTACATTCCTTTAGTAAAAGAACATATCTCCCAATTCTGCATCAGCTTTACATAAGGAGCAATCATGTTTCATTAAGATTTTTTTTTTTCTTTAGTGGATTTTACTCATAATCAAGTTACCAAAGTGAGGCAGTTCTTGTTGGTCATAATTTTTTATTCCTTGCTCGCTATTACTTTGACTGATGCACTCTTTTCCTTTTTGAGTGAGAGTTGTGGGTTAATGCAACATAAATAGAAATATTTCTTCCATAATCTGAAGCTTTCAACATGATACTTGCTGCTTAAAATTTTCCATTTTTCTTTCACTGCATTGCTCAGTTACACATTATTTATACATGATTTGCCAGCATGCTTGGGTTGTACAAATTTTGGCACATAACCACTTCAAATGGTTTCATGGTAGGTTTTTTGGCAACTTATGCTCTTAGCTCTTCCAAACTGGGTGTAAGTCTGAACTTTAGAGGATTCGGAATCCATAATCCATATTTGAGCTCTCTCCCTAGCTCTTTATACATAAAATGACATATTGATCGCTTGTACTAACAATTAATAAGAAACTTACATTATTCAATGAAATGAACAATATTTTAATCAAATACATATCAGTAAACAAGTATCAATCTAAGGCACTGCACGTATCTGAGTTCGATGCTTCAAAATTATAGAATGTATGAAGGCTGGGATTGATCGGATGGTCAAATAATGTGGTAAAGTTAGATAGTATATTGAATTAGTGAGGAGGGAAATGACTATGCAGCGAAGGTGATGATAACACCTGAGAAGTGTGACCTTTGAAGGAATGAAGGAGTGATAGTGCTACAGCAATCACTTGGATTAAATTTAGTTTTGTTGGAATATGTAAAATTTTATAATCAGCTTGAAGAATAGAAGGAAGAAACATAATGGTGGATGCACTGAATAATATTTATCCTGATGAAGTAGTTAAAAAGTCTGAAATAATAGGAAGTAATCTACCGACTAAAACCGTGGATGCAAATAAAATTTACCTTTTTAAAATGAAATATAAATTTACAAAAAAAATGACTAAAAAATTGTGATATAAAAAATATATAAATTACATTTTGTACTTTGAAAAATAATAATCTGAACTACAGCAATAAAAGTATGTTAGTGATATATATCATAATTTAGTTGCAGTTAAGGCTGATAGAAAATCCTATATAAACATCATATTTTATAGAAGTTTTACTGATATCAAACAATTTTTTTGACTTGGTTAATTATGTATTTAGTTTAGTAGCATCTTTCAAAATGCTGGTACTTTCTAAAAAAGTCCACTACTTTAAAATTTTTTAATAATTTTAAACAAATTTTCACTAAGTCTGAGTTTCTTTTTAAAGAGACTGAAGCTGTTCAAAATAAAAACATTTTAAACAGATCAGAATTTGTGATATAAACATGTAATTCAAAATAATAACAATTCTTTAAAAAATGATCTGTAAAATACATCAATATATTCAACTACTTGATGATGATGATGATACTGAAATTGTTTGAAAATTTGATATTAAATTTATGACTATTCATAGTTATCAAGGCGCGCGCTTAGGCGTGCCTTAGCGCAAAAAAGTCCAAGGCTCAAGGCTTGCGCCTTTTTTGAAGTTTGAGTGCGCCTTTTTGCAGTTTGAGGCTCTTTTTTTTTGCTAAATTCCAAATTTTGTTTATAAATAGTTAAATAAAATTTTTGATTGTTCAACAAATTATAAAATATGGTTTAAAATATAAATCTTATTAATAAAATATGTAAATAATTGAATGAATTATAAAATATGGTTTAAAAATTAATTTGTAGTTAGTAAAATAGCACTCATATAAAAGGCACACAAAAAAGCCCAAAGTTCAAAAAAGCCCCAGGCTCAATACTTGCGCCTTTTTGTGCCTTAGCGCCTTAACTACTAAGTGACTATTTCAAACTGAACATACAAATATGAGTCCAGTTAAGAAAAAATCAGTACTAATGATATCATTGCATCGAAAAGGAAGAAATAATTGTGAAAAAGTTAATTGATTTAAAACGTAAATAATTATTATTTACTTTTGGTTAAGTGAAGTGCATGAGTTTGAAAATGAACGTAGAAGATGAAAAGGCATGAAGAAGAAGGGGGTGTAGTTAGAAGAGGGTTTTAACAAACAATTACTCTCTTTTCACATCATAGGAACTTGCCTTGAGTTAGTTTGTGAACTTAATTAAAAGTCTATATTTAACGCAACTAGGTCTGCCTTTATCACCATTTCAAAATTTTAATAAACAAGTACATGCTATGTGCTTAAAATTGTGCAAAAAATTATAATTACGATGATCCTTTAGACTAATAAACAACGTATTTAGTATCTAATGTTTTACATTGCAAATAGAGCATGATGGAAAAGTGTATCACAGGATGCAGATGACACTAATAGAGCATGATGAAAAGGTGTATCACATGAAGCAAACGGCTCTAATAAAGCATGCTATGTGCTTAAAATTGTGTATCACAGGATGCAGATGACACTAATAGAGCATGATGGAAAGGTGTATCAAATGAGGCAAACGACTCTAATAACACATGATGTAAAATGAACACTTAAAACATAATACATTAACTTTAGATACTAATATAAAATACATGCAAATATAGCATTTCACCGAATGTTAAATATAATTACAGAATAAATACTACTTTTTTCAATTTCGTTTACAGCGTAAAAAGGCACACCAAATGATAAGTTGTGAAAGATTGCATTTAAACATCATGTTTGTGATTTTTTTTAATTTTATTTGTTTACTTCTAGAATAATTTTTTAAGTTGTAACATTCAACCGAAAGATGTTTCATTCAATTTCCCCATGAATAAATATGCAATATTCTAAAAAGAATGTGTGATGTATGTAGCCATGTGCCAAAGCTTTAGGGACCGTTGTTGCTTTTATGTTCCCTATTCTATTGATGAACGCGGGAATTAATATGATAGGAAGTTGAATAAAAGATGATAAGTTTTACTGATTGTTTTTTTGTCATTACTCTTGCAAGAGTAATGGGTCTTTTGACATATGTCATGGAATATTAGTTTTGTCAAGCTCGATAGATCTACGATGTTCCCGAACTATATGCCTATCTCTTTTATTTTAGTTGTGTTGACTGCCAAAGTATGAATCCTCTCCTTTGTGAAGACATCTTGTTCGTACTTTATAAATTGTTTACACCTCCCCCCCCCCCCCCCCCCCCCAAAAAAAAGTCTTTTAACTCATGTCAATCCTTAATTTAAGAAAACTATCAATATTTATTTCAGAAATCATTATCTCAATTTTATCGAGTTGAAAGATAGAAACAAAAAATGAAAACAAAAGATAATAAAAATATTCTCTCGTTTTATTCCATTCTATTTTAAGCTTATAGTGAAAATCCTAAATTAAGCTGTTCATGTTTCCTATTTGTGATTATATAACTTGCAGTTCTAATTTCCTGTGTTACAAAACAGTTATTAAAGTTGTAACGAAGGACAAATTTGTCCTAATTTCAACTTTGAAAATATTGGTGTAGGTTGGGTAATTTTTGGTGTTTGAATAGAATTAGGCCTTTATCCTTATCCTTTCTCCCTTTCCTTTTTCATTGTTGATGCAATAATGCTGGCAGCCTTTTGCATAATTTATCTTGCCTAATAGAATCCAAATATTGTCTTTGGTGCCATATACAAAAAATTTATCTTGTGTAACATTATATACTTGTTTTGTATTAACAGATATGGGTGAAGACGCCAGAAGTGTTGGCACGTGATCGACTGTTAGGTTCATTTACTGTAAGTTTACTGCGATAATTTCATTTGTTATGATTAAGCGACATGGGGTCTCTTTCCTTCAAAGTGTTGGCACGTGATCTTCCAAGGACATTTTTCTCACTAAAAACCGAAATAGTTTTTGTATGCATGTTAAGGTACTTCCACCGCATTTTACTATTTTAGTAATCAGAATTTTCAACTATAGGTTAAACCCGTGCTAAACAGAGTGAAGAATACATTAATTGGTCTGGCTGTAACTTTGGGCTTATGTGCTCTTATTTTTGTGAATTTGGAGAGCCCTAAGAACTCATATGAAAATAATGGCGGGCGAGCAATACCTGGGGTTTATAACGATGCTTCCGCAAGATCATTTGAACCTGATGCATTCTGTGGTGAGTCTAATTTATCGTAACCTTAGCGAAGCATGTTTTTCTGCCAGTCTTCCACAACTCAATGTGATAGCTATATTATCATGAATCACGCTTTCTGGCTGTACAGTTGACATAGTTGATAGATGTGTCTGTGTATATGTGTTGTATAGCTAATTATGTATATCTAATTATATTATGGGAATGGTAAATATGCATTATGATACAGACACATTATGTACAGAATTCTGAAAATCCTGTGATATAAGTTTGATGATGGTCGTTTGTTCAGTCATGGTTTCTTTACTTAGCTCATCCCATCCCCATTTGGGTCCGTAAACATGGGGATGATAATGATGATAATGGCCTCATATCAATCCTTATTCTATGGATTCTGAGGGAATATTTTGCAGATCTGAGTTGCTATTTTTATCACCTAGTGTGTCATCCCGTGCTATGTACATGGGAAGCATTGTTATTCATATATAAACAATCATGTTATGGGATCATATGTGGTGTTAATTTATTCTTATTCTAATTTGCTCGAATTGGGCATTGGGCAATAACGAGTTTCAAAAACCGTTTTTGTTTACTGGAGTTCTCAAGCAAGGCAGGTCAAAATTAAGCCACTCCATTGACGATCTAACACATTCGGCCAACTTAGCAATAGACTCAACTTAGCAATAAGGTCTATCGACTGAATACGCATCCATGGATCACATATTTAAAGATTTCACTCTTTAATTTAGACTTTGGTTTATTAAACAACTTGAATTTTATCGTTCATTTTTCTTTTTTTAAGTTTCTAATATGACCCAAATTTCAAATCTGTATAATTTTAAGTTTTATTTTCACTTTTACAAATTATAAACTCTAATTTTGAAATTCAATAGTCAAATTTCATACCGTCAAACTTAATTTTTAAAATTTACGAATCCAAAATTTTAAATTTCAAATATTCTGTAAAATCAAATATTCAAATATAAAATACAAATTTACAAACATTCAAATTTAGATTTCAATTTTTTTTAATTCAAATTCTAGAATCAAATTTTCATAAGTTAAATTTCAAACTTCAAATTTCTAAAATTCAATTGTCAACTTATAAGATTTTAAAATTCAAATTTAAAAAATTTAAACATATGAAATTCCAATTTTCAAAACATAAAATTTTGATTTTCTTATTTCAAATTTCTAGTTTTCAATATTCATATTTTCAAAGTTTAGAAGTTCAAGTATGCAAAATTTTGATTTTTAAAACAGAAAAATCAAAATTTTAAATATTACATTGTAATTGAACTGGCAAAATGGGTTATCTATTTATGAACTTCTAATATGTAAAACTGGTATATAATATTTTTTAATATAATTAGGGACAACAGGAGTTTGTCTAGGGACTCAAGGTGTAACCTACGAACGTACGGATTTAGCCGTAGGTCAATTGAGTCAACTTAAAATTGATGGTAAGCTTCTGAATTCAAAAATCAATATAAAACCAAATTGAAGTGAGACTTATCCATGCATTTAAATAGAATAAAGGAAATAACCAAAAAGGTGGGAAACCAAGTTATTCATATTATGAATAGTTCTCTTATTAACATGACAAAGTTTAGCACGCAAAATATTAAAATCACAAAACATATAAGTAGAACTACCAACTTTATTCTAATCAACATTTCATCTAACCTTTTCTAACGGAAACACCATTTTTAATGATGGTATCCAAATCAAAACTCATAGTTTGTGTATAACCAGCTTTATTCAACAAAAAAACTAGATATTACATTCTTTCTCATCTTTGGAGTATGCATCACGTCTTTGGGCTGTAGTTTTTTTTCTAAAGTAAATTTCTACTCCATTGTCTTAGTTTTAACAACAATAGATAGTGGTGTAAGAGCCTTACAGTACCACTTTCATATCATCAACAATGCTACATGTTTAAATATTTCATGGTCATAGCAGGCATAGCGAGAATCACTAGTGTCTAGCAACCACCCTTTTGACCACTGGCTTGGGTGGTCTTAGAAAACATAGCCACTAGGGCCTCTTCGATTAGGTTAGCATACAATGATGGATTTGACATGTTCCGAAAATTACGGGTAATGTGGCCTGATTCGCCATAGTATGTATAACATAAGTAATAAGAACAGCCGTCTACAGCCATTATTTAGGGTGATAGTTTGTAGCTTGTTCCAAGGATGACTGTTGTAGTCCTGATTCAGTTAGTGACTCTAATTTTTGAAATTGTTTACATTTTGTTTTAAAACCGCCATTGTGGATTTCTTAGCGCTGCTGTTAAAAACAACAAGCACCTCATCTTTCTAGTAGTGTTTCCCGACCTTCTCCTTAATGCAAAGGCAAGCAATCGAACATTCAAATGAGGACTCCTTAGTTTTATACTTCATAATATTTTTTAAATCTATCTAACTAGAGGGTAATCATTCAATTAATATAATGACACCTAAAACTGTTCACATAAAGCCATATCTTCAAAGATGATTATATGCAGGGTTTTTAAAGCTCTTGTGGTGTTGCACCTTCACTAATATATCATATGTTATTTGGAACTTTAAATAGCAGTTGGTCGCAAAGTTTGTTGCTCCATCTTCCTCTATACATTCGCAATGCATTCGAGATCTAATAAGCTGAATTCTCTGAGTTGTGATAGCTAACAGTTCGTCACTCAACCAACTGAGAATTTTTTTTCTACAAAGGTATTCGTGGCCAGTCTAATCTTATATTATTAGTTTCAAAATAGTTTTTAACAATATGAATTTCAAATAAGCATGAGAAAATGTAAATCTAAACTCACAGCATAAATAAGATAGGATACAAATAATGACTGCGGCTATTACTTTAAATTGATGGAGTTCCTTGGTAACAATTATCACATCATGATTGAACATAAGAGGGAAAAAACTTCTTCAATGTAACACCCAACCTCTATACTCGCATTAGCCAAGGCCATTGCAAGCAATGATGTCAAATAACCCGAAGAATAAGGGTTGTTAAGGAGCGACCATCTGTATAATACCTTTAAACGAGTATTAAACATGTCGGATAATGTGGTCTTACTTTTTAAATCTCATGAGGAAATACAACACATCTAATTCAAGTTCAAACCCACTACACAGTAGTTGTATATAATTTGGAAGCAATATAAAATACATAACAATATAATCAGAGGTCATACACCGATATTCACATCACTAAGACGGAAACAAATATGAAAATAACAATATAATCAGAGGTCAGACATAGATATTTACATCACTGAGTCGGAAACAGATATGAACATAACACATAAGAGTAAATACAAAGACAGTGGCCATAGTTGATCCACTATACATCAAAAGAATAGTTACATATACAAAACAAAAATTATGTATGTATATGAGTCTCTATCTCAAATACATGAATGGTAAACTACTAAATAGATTTAGTTAGCCAAAAGAAGAAGCTAGTCCATACTATAGCTAAGGAGAAGCACATGTAATACGTTGGTCTGACCCAAGTATTATTTATAAGAAAATAAACAATAAACAATAAACGGATCAATCTAGTTGTACTCATCATAATAAACTGAGATAAAACAAAAAACGATATGTAAGCAACATCAACAATGTTCGCAGATAGAATGTGAAGGCTCGAAATGTCCATATATGTCAAGGAAATCTCAATGCTATATAAGGATATCTCATCCTAACTAATAAAGCTACTCCTAAGATATTGTAAAGGCCCGCAAATCCGTACTATTTGAGTTAACTAATAACACCACACGTCCAACCCAAATTGCACAGAAATACGAATCATTATTAGAAAGAAGTTAGAGGATGAGAAATGGAAAGAAAGAAATACTAGAATAGAAGAAAACGAAGATCACAAACTCACAGTGGAACGAATAAAATATATTATATAACATAACTTTTGAAATACAAATCAGTAACTTTATATACATACCATCATCAGAGCACAACAGTTATTCCTGGAACAATTATAAACACCTGTGTCCAGATACAAACATGGTTCACAGCGGAATATATGATAGTCTATAGCTAACTGGTGAAGCCCCCTGATTCCAGCTCTTCCAAGTGAATCTGTAAAATCCCGACTACTTTACTGCCCGTACAAATTTGGGCACCCAAGAGTTTAGGGAAAACAAACAAAATAAACTCTGGGTCAGTCATGGGACTGGTGTGAGTAAACTCCAACCATTTGTTTAACTTTCAAAATCCTTTCGAAGGAAAAGATAATAGAAAGACCAACCCACAAACAAACATGGACGGTTTTTACCTTACTATAACCCAAAACACTTTGATACGAAAATCCAGTGATATTATAATAATGTCTACATCAAATAAATAACCAAATAGTAGAACGCTTGGATCTCACGCTCTAGATATATAGTATAAAATCAAAAACCGCAGGGCGTTTATTGGAGATTGTATCCAACTATGACAAGTTATGAGGCCACCTTCCGATGATGTATCTCTAGAGGCGAATACACCGGGGTTCAACGAGAACGTCTTGCAACCCGACCCACACATGACCGACCACTCATTTCGCTTGAGTGTATCGAATGTATATCATCAACGGTTGGGATCAACAACCGTTTCCCGAATGGGACAGCATTGAACAAAATAAGAAATTAAATGAAACTCTAGATAGGTGATTATACACCCTAATGGGAGCGACCCACATAGCCATGTTGCCTGCCCGATTTTTGTCATTTCCCGGTTGTTGAGGCCTAAGGCTACGATTACTTTCTATCCATTGATAGCACAAACACTTTGAATGCCACATTATCAGATCCGTTAATCACTAATTGATTTGCACAAATATTCTGGATGTTATGCTAAGGGATAAATCCGTTGCAACCTATATATTTATACAGACCAACCCATGCGATTATTGGAAATACTTTGTCAGACATTCGTCCATATACGTTCGTTCTGGGACTAAACGAAACCGAAGGCACAATTTCTATTAATAGAAAAAGCCCTTGCACTCTACTCCGTCTTCGATTATTTTCGTATAATCTGATTCGCAACGCTACTGCCAATATAGAGTGGTTCACGGATAAAAATCCAACCGGTCTCTCCATATTGACAACGATATTGGCAAATACTTCGATAGTCGGTTATTCAACTATCGAAGAAAACAAACATCCATTCAAAACATCAAACAATCACTGGACCTTTAATTAATATTTCATTAATTAAAATACTTCTCCACTTCCTTTATCAATATTTGTTAAACAAATATTTTCAATTATCATCTCGGTCTCTTACATTCTTTGGAAAGCATTTCTATATCTCGCCTTCTTTTATTTTCTACACTTAGAAAATATATTCTATTTGAAATTGAAACAATTTCAATCCATTATCTCTTTCCCGACTACTTTAATTATACTTAGGAAATATTTACTTTTATATTTCGAAACTTCCATCACTTGGGTTAAAACGAATGCTGTATAAAACATCGATACAACAACCCAAAATATGTATTGAACTAAATATTATTCAAACACTTCTCTTCGAGACTGGATTCTGCTATTTCAATTAAAAATGAAATCAATCAAGTTGGGGTAAAATAACCTCTCAGACCTTGACTGAAAACATCCTTAACTTCAAAACGGAAAAACCACTAACCTCGAATAAACACACTATAAAACCCAATTATTCATTTTTAAAACATGTATATAGTTCGCTTTCTATTTCTAATTTATAGATTTCCCTTTTTGGTTACAATGTTCTATTTTCAATTTTGTTTCCTATGGAATTCAATATATATCGATACGTTTATTTCTAACTATCAAATTATCTTAAAAATATTCTGACTCCTTAAATTCCCGGAAAAATTCGCCATAACCTCCCTTGTACCGGGAGCTTCGGGATATTTCAAATAGCCTCCCATGGCCCTTACCAATCCAAAAGAAAAAGAAAAAAACCAAGCGGCTTGCCGATACGGCGCATAAAACCTCATATATGAATTTAAAAATGTACCTTTTTGTCGGGCACATAAATTAAAATCTTCATATACTCTATCCCATACCTGTCTAACACATGCCCACCTGTTTCAATTCAATTCAACACTATCCAATCGTTTGAATTCAGTTTCGCCCATTTATTCTTTAATTAGCTATTTCGCCTATTTCACTTCTTTGTTTGAACATATCATGTTCAAACAAAATATTTAACTTGCTTATAACCAAATTGAATTTCAATTTCAATCCTAGTTTTCTTTTCGATTTCGAATATAAATTTTCAAATTGAATTCACCTATTCAAAGCCCAATATCAATTCAAAATTTCATTAACCAATTACTATTCAAATTATTTAATTCTATTTAATAAATAAAAAATTTGATTTCTGTTTCAAAAATAAATTTATTATTCCACCTGAGTTCACATATAATCTACAACCCAAATCTGAAATTTTCTAAATAGAAATTCGGATTTTTATTTGCTTAAAATCCTTTTATAAAATTAAATAAACCGTTATGGTTTTAAAATGGTTCTGGCGCTGTTTTTTTGAAAATTTGATTTTGATATAACTCAAAATCTATATGACGAAATCCAGATTTTTCTCCTCCATTAGAAAACTATTATCAAATCGGTCCTGACGTTTCTTGTTTCAAAGAATTCCGACTTCAATTGAGTTTTGTATACTCAATTGAAGTTCGAAACGCCAATTGGCGAACTGCAGCGCTGCGGCGAGTTCGTTTTAATTATATTTATAAATATAAACGTTTAAACTCCGTTTATAATAAATTCCACTTCATTCTGATATATTTTTAATATATCAAATTAATTTTCCCCAATTCAACATAGTATTTCCGATCTATTTCACTTCTATTTGAAATTCTATTTTCAAATTTCAATTCACTTCTATTTTTTCAAATTCTATTTGAATTTCCATATTCGAATTTCCTTTACTCAAATCCCATTTGAATTTCTACATTCAAATTCTATATTTGATTTTTCCTTTGAATTTCATATATTCAAACTCCATTCAATTTCCATAAACAAATTCCATTTAAATTTCTACATTCAAATTCAAAATTTGAATCCTTTGTTCAAATTCCATTTGAATACTATTTGAATTCTATATTCAAATTACATTTGAATTTCCATATTTAACTCCATTTCACTTCTATTTTCAAATTCTATATTTAAATTTCATTTGAACTTTCTTTATTCAAATCTATTTGAATTCCTTTGAATTCAAATTCTATTTCAATGCCTTTGAATTCAAATCTATTTCAATTCCTTTGAATTCAAATCTATTTCAATTCCTTTGAATTCAAATCTATTTCAATTCCTTTGAATTCAAATCCCATATTTAAATTCCTTTGAATTCAAATATTCAATTTATCTCTTGATAATTTATTCATTATATTTATCAACACTATTTTATAAATTTCCCTGTTTTATTTAAACAAGCCTATTTCGAAATCAATTTAAAACCAAAATCTTACCTTTGAAAATTCTCTTTGCATTTTCTATATTCAAATTCCATTGAATTTCTCGTATTCAAAATTCTATTTGAATTTCTCATATTCAAATTCTATTTGAATTCCTCATTTGAAATTTAAAATTCTATTTGAATTCCTCACTTGAAATTTCAAATTCTATTTTAGAAAAATAGAATTTCCTTTTGAATCTACGAAATTCCCTTTCATGATATTTTTAAATATCAATATTTGGGCCCAGTGATATTTAAACACCAAACAACCAATAATTTATTTTTCTAACTCATCATATATGACAGTATATATGCAAACAAATAAACAAACAGATAATATATTCTTGAGGAATCCAGTTGGATCCCTCCAACCTGTTTCCCTGCATCCACAAACGTTAGTCAACAGAAATAATACCCATCCTGCTTCGTGGCAGGATATCGCGGTATTAAAGGGGATCCACTTATATAGGTGGGCGTAGGGTCATCCGCTAATGATACTACGGGCATCCGCTAACAATACTGTGGGAATCCAACCAATCACCCAACCAATATATATAATAGTCAACCCTAAATAACTAGTATTTTTAAATCAATCAGAAAGCATTTCAAACAAGCATCAAACAATTATTTTTAATGAATAAAAATAATTCTAAATGAAAGGTAAGTGAAATTTACTCACCGAGATTTTATTGCCTGAATATTCAATTTAATTCCATTGTAGCCTTTGTCCACAGAAATTCGACAGACTTCGTTGTGTGCAATTCTGTTATCGTATTAAATAGTAATTCGCATTACAACCTATAACGTATTTCGATGAAATAAACTAAATTAAATTATATATGTTAAGTATACATTGGATATTACTAACCACATTCAACGACAAAGTGTTTTTACCATAATCTTACTATTCGATATTACCAAATGGATATAAGGCCCAAAATTTAACCATAGTTTTGACATATCCTTAAACCATTATTAATTCTAACTATTTTAATTGTTTATGAGCTTGGATATAAATCAAACTAATTTAATTTAAATGAAAGAAAAATAAACTAAACTAATTACCGAGATTAGCGAACTTTAATCCTTCCCCTTTTCTGTGAAAATCATGTTTCACTTCCAGTTTCAAATGGACGAATACACCTTCCCTCTTTCCATATTGACTTCAGTTTCCCCTTGTTGCTGATCACCATCTCGAGATGCCGAGTATTAAGAAATTAGTCACTCTGTCTCTCCTCAGTTCACCCGAGTTTAATTACAACCGAACAAATCCCAAATTCAACCGTTACAAGTGTCCACGCCATCGCCCTTTTTCACCATTGCGATACCACCAGTCTCCATCAATAAGTACAACGCTTCCAATCATCATTACAGATCGACTAAACCCACTGCGATGCTTCAGTCAACTCCATCGCACCATGCTAATCGAACTCTGGCATCATAAATCAGGGCGTAACTCCCCCTTAGCTTCCGGAGTTCAACGT
This sequence comes from Allium sativum, assembly GCA_030737875.1. NCBI lineage: Eukaryota > Viridiplantae > Streptophyta > Magnoliopsida > Asparagales > Amaryllidaceae > Allium > Allium sativum. The sequence continues at coordinate 666,312,878 of CM060909.1, read as the reverse complement.
CGAGCCTTGCGATACCAACTGAACCACAAAATCACATTCGATTTCTCAGTACAACCCAAATCCGCAACCAAGTGGAACCCTAGAACGCTGCTCGAACTGTCGGGCTTCAGATTCTGACAGTCTTCGAATCGTGAACCCTTATCCGGCGATCCCTAAATTGAATCAACTCCAACGTCGTTGTTTGAAAGGCGCAACATCGTATCCTAGCTTTACTGCTCTGTTCGATCATGACGGAAATCCATCCCGTGGTGTTTCAGATATGAATTTTGAAATAGAAAAATCAAATTCGATTCCCCCTTTTTCATTTATGGTGTAATGGATTTCGCGATTTGATAAAAAGGGCAAGAGGACTCGAATTGGAATACTATGGTCTGAACGAAGAAGGGATGCACCCTTTTATTTGATTTTGAAGTTAGAAAGGGATCGGCCATTTTAAATATTTACAGAAGAAATGCTTTTGATTTGTTTAAACAAACAGTGAAGGTGATGATGCGATTTTATAGAGGAAGATACCTCATTGTTAAGGAAATGAAGTGTTTAACTGGGTATGGTTTTATTAGGGAAAGGTTTTAATAGGTATAGGGTTTGTTACGGGCAGGTATTAACTGGTACGGTGTTTTATTCAATTTTAAAATATCCCGTGATCGCGAACTCCTTTTTGAACACAACGACCGACCTTCCTAGGGTAAAACCGTTATTCTGAACATACTGGAACAGAATTTGAAGCTCCATTTAATCGTATAGAGGAGGTATTAATTTAAATCGATAAATTAAATTTAAAACAAATAAATTCTTTGATAATAAATAATTATTATCATCGCTTCTATATTCAAATAAAATTTGTACTGGTCACCTAAATCCTTTCGATTCAGTTTTAAATTTTGAATTAAATTATTTCAGTTCTCGTATTTCAATTATTTAATCGATAACCCAATAAAATACCATTTATATTATAAATTCAATATTAAAAACCATACTAAATATTTAAAATAAATCGACCAAAAATCTGGGTCGTTACATTCTTCCCCCCTTAAAATAATTTCGTCCTCGAAATTGCTAAGGTAGGAAAAATACTATAAACCCATTATCTTTTCAAAACTCCTTTATGTTGAAACTCACCTCTTCATATTTCAACAAATTTTATTCTACCAAAACATTTGGTTTCCATTCACATAACACATCATTTATACTCACATTCATTTATTCTGAATGATTTATCACCAATTCATATTTCATTCAGATGTATTTAAATCCATTCACATTGATTCTAGTCAATTTATTCACCCCGAACCATTTAACTTGCTTAAGTTAAATTTAATTTCCAGAATTCAAATTCCCGGGTTTCATTTCAAACCAATATTGAAATCCCATAAATACATACATATATATTTGTCACTATCTCAAATTCAAGACATTTGAATTTCAAACCACTTGTTTTTCTTTCAAACAAATTACATCAAAAACTTTTCTAAGGTAGCCATTCGTTACTTAGAACTCGAAAATGAATACTGATGATGTCGCGACCATCAACAGAATTATTTCCCAGCTACTGAAGTGAGTTCAGTGCTTTAACACTTTCAGAATCCATTCAAAATGATTTTTATTCAAACGGTCTTTTCAAAACAAAGCTATATTCTTTTAATATACATCAGAAAATATTTTCAAATACCCAGGATTTAAATTCTGAATTCTGTTTTGAATTCAATTTTAATTCATCTCAATTGTACATCTTATTCATATACAAGTTCTATTTGGTTCTATATAACCATTTCATTTCTTATAATCTTATCTGATTATAATGATATCAATCAACACATCCATATATTATAATAATTTCAGAAAATTATTCTTTCTATATCAAAATAGAATTTTGGATAAAATTATTTCATTTATCCACTTTAAAACAATATTGTGTTGAATTTCTCTGTTAAGTATTTAGAAATTCCTATCGGCTTCGTGGCGTCCCACGAATCGATCAGAATTCATAAACCACTCAACAGACTAACCAACACAATAGACAACAATTTTTATATCAATTTACAAATACGCTCTCTCGTATATACACTTAACTCATTCTAGGGTACTACTGACCCTATCTCTAATGAGCACAAACCCACCAAAGCCTAGGTGTTCGCTCAACCTAAGCTCTGATACCAACTGTAATGGCCCGCAAATCCGTACTATTTGAGTCGACTAATAACACCACACGTCCAACCCAAATTGCATAGAAATACGAATCATTATTAGAAAGAAGTTAGAGGATGAGAAATAGGAAGAAAGAAATATTAGAATAGAAGAAAACGAAGATCACAAACTCACAGCGGAACGAATAAAATATATTATATAATATAACTTTAGAAATACAAATCAGTAACTTTATATACATACCATCATCAGAGCACACTGTTATTTCTGGAACAGTTATAAACACCTGTTTCCAGATACAAACATGGTTCACAGCGGAATATATGATAGTTTATAGCTAACTGGTGAAGCCTCCTGCTTCCAGCTCTTCCAAGTGAATTTGTAAAATCCCAACTACTTGACTGCCCATACAAATTTAGGCACCCAAGAGTTTAGGGAAAACAAACAAAATAAACTCTGGGTCAGTCATGGGACTGGTGTGAGTAAACTCCAACCATTTGTTTAACTTACAAAATCCTCTTGAAGGAAAAGATATTAGTAAGACCAGCCCACACACAAACATGGACGGTTTTTACCTTACTATAACCCAAAACACTTTGATACGAAAATCCAGTGATATTATAATAATGTCTACATCAAATAAATAACCAAATAGTAGAACGCTTGCATCTCACGCTCTACATATATAGTATAAAATCAAAAATCGCAGGGCGCTTATTGGAGATCAGATTCCAACTATGACAAGGTATGGGACCACCTTCCGATGATGTATCTCTAGAGGCGAATACAACTGGGTTCAACAAGAACGTCTTGCAACCCGGCCCATACATGACCTACCACTCATTTCGCTTGAGGGTATCGAATGTATACCACCAACGGTTGAGATCAGCAACCGTTTCCCGAATGGGACAACATCGAACAGAATAAGAAATTAAATGAAACTCTAGATAGGTGATTATACACCCTAATGGGAGAGACCCTCATAGCCATGCTGCTTGCTCGATTTTTGTCATTTCCCGGTTGTTGAGGCCTAAGGCTACGATTACTTTCTATCCATTGATAGCACAAACACTTTGAATGCCACATTATCAGATCCGTTAATCACTAATTGATTTGCACAAATATTCTGGATGTTATGCTAAGGGATAAATCCGTTGCAACCCTATATATTTATACAGACCAACCCATGCGATCATTGGAAATACTTTGTCAGACATTCGTCCATATACGTTCGTTCTGGGACTAAACGAAACCGAAGCCACAATTTCTATTAATAGAAAAGCCCTTGCACTCTACTCCGTCTTCGATTTGTTTCATATAATCTGATTCACAATGCTACTGCCAATACAGAGTGGTTCACGGATAAAAATCCAACCGGTCTCTCCATATTGACAACGATATTGGCAAATACTTCGATAGTCGGTTATTTAACCATCGAAGAAAACAAACATCCATTCAAAACATCAAACAATCACTGGGCCTTTAATTAATATTTCATTAATTAAAATACTTCTCCACTTCCTTTATCAATATTTGTTAAACAAATATTTTCAATTATCATCTCGGTCTCTTACATTCTTTGAAAAGCATTTCTATATCTCACCTTCTTTTATTTTCTACACTTAGAAAATATATTCTATTTGAAATTGAAATAATTTCAATCCCTTATCTCTTTCCCGACTACTTTAATTATACTCAGGAAATATTTACTTTTATATTTCGAAACTTCCATCACTTGGGTTAAAACGAATGCTGTATAAAACATCGATACAACAACCCAAAATATGTATTCAACTAAATATTATTCAAACACTTCTCTTCGAGACTGGATTCTGCTATTTCAATTAAAACTAAAATCAATCAAGTTGGGGTAAATTCACCTCTCAGACCTTGACTGAAAACATCCTTAACTTCAAAACGGCAAAACCACTAACCTCGAATAAACATACTATAAAACCCAATTATTCATTTTTAAAACATGTATATAGTTCGCTTTCTATTTCTAATTTATAGATTTCCCTTTTTGGTTACAATGTTCTATTTTCAATTTTGTTTCCTATGGAATTCAATATATATCAATACGTTTATTTCTAACTATCAAATTATCTTAAAAATATTCAAACTCCTTAAATTCCCGGAAAAATTCGCCATAACCTCCCTTGTCCCGGGAGCTTCAGGATATTTCAAATAGCCTCCCATGGCCCTCACCAATCCAAAAGAAAAAGAAAAAAAACCAAGCGGCTTGCCGATACGGCGCATAAAACCTCATATATGAATTTAAACATGTACCTTTTTGTCGGGCACATAAATTAAAATCTTCATATACTCTATCCTATACCTGTCTAACACATGCCCACCTGTTTCAATTCAATTCAACACTATCCAATCGTTTGAATCCAGTTTCGCCCATTTATTCTTTAATTAGCTATTTCGCCTATGTCACTTCTTTGTTTGAACATATCATGTTCAAACAAAATATTTAACTTGCTTATAACCAAATTGAATTTCAATTTCAATCCTAGTTTTCTTTTCGATTTCGAATATAAATTTTCAAATCGAATTCACCTATTCAAAGCCCAATATCAATTCAAAATTTAATTGACCAATTACTATTCAAATTATTTAATTCTATTCAATAAATCAAAAATCTGATTTATGTTTCAAAAATAAATTTATTATTCCACCTGAGTTCACATATAATCTTCAAACCAAATCTGAAATTTTCTAAATAGAAATTCGGATTTTTATTTGCTTAAAATCCTTTTATAAAATTAAATAAACTTTTATGGTTTTAAAATGGTTCTGGCGCTGTTTTTCTGAAAATTTGATTTTGATATAACTCAAAATCTATACGACGAAATCCAGATTTTTCTCCTCCATTAGAAAACTATTATCAAATCGGTCCTGACGTTTCTTGTTTCAAAGAATTCCGACTTCAATTGAGTTCTGTTTACTCAATTGAAGTTCGAAATGCTAATTTATGAACTGTAGCGTTGCGACGAGTTCGTTTTAATTATATTTATAAATATAAACGTTTAAACTCCATTTATAATAAATTCCACTTCATTTTGATATATTTTTAATATATCAAATCAATTTTACCTAATTCAACATAGTATTTCCGATCTATTTCACTTCTATTTGAAATTTTATATTCAAATTTCAATTCGCTTCTATTTTTTCAAATTCTATTTGAATTTCCATATTTGAATTTCCTTTATTCAAATCCCATTTGAATTTCTACGTTCAAATTCTATATTTGATTTTTCCTTTGAATTTCATATATTCAAACTCCATTCAATTTCTATAAACAAATTCCATTTGAATTTCCTTTGTTTAAATTCCATTTGAATTCTATTTGAATTCTATATTCAAATTACATTTGAATTTCCATATTTAACTCCATTTCACTTCTATTTTCAAATTCTATATTTAAATTTCATTTGAACTTTCTTTATTCAAATCTATTTGAATTCCTTTGAATTCAAATTCTATTTCAATGCCTTTGAATTCAAATCTATTTCAATTCATTTGAATTCAAATCTATTTCAATTCCTTTAAATTCAAATCTTTTTCAATTCCTTTGAATTCAAATCCCATATTTAAATTCCTTTGAATTCAAATATTCAATTTATCTCTTGATAATTTATTCATTATATTTATCAACACTGTTTTATAAATTTCCCTGTTTTATTTAAACAAACCTATTTCGAAATACATTTAAAACCAAAATCTTACCTTTGAAAATTCTCTTTGCATTTTCTATATTCAAATTCCATTGAATTTCTCGTATTCAAAATTCTATTTGAATTTCTCATATTCAAATTCTATTTGAATTCCTCATTTGAAATTTCAAATTCTATTTGAATTCCTCACTTGAAATTTCAAATTCTATTTTAGAAAAATAGAATTTCCTTTTGAATCTACGAAATTCCCTTTCATGATATTTTTAAATATCAATATTTGGGCCCAGTGATATATAAACACCAAACAACCAATTATTTATTTTTCTAACTCATCATATATGACAGTATATATGCAAACAAATAAACAAACAGATAATATATTCTTGAGGAATCCAGTTGGATCCCTCCAACCTGTTTCCCTGCATCCACAAACGTTAATCAACAGAAATAATACCCATCCTGCTTCGTGGCAGGATATCGCGGTATAAAAGGGGATCCACTTATATGCGTGGGCGTAGGATCATCCGCTAATGATACTACGGGCATCCGCTAATAATACTGCGGGAATCCAACCAATCACCAAACTAATATATATAATAGTCAACTCTAAATAACTAGTATTTTTAAATCAACCAGAAAGCATTTCAAACAAGCATCAAACAATTATTTTTAACGAATAAAAATAATTCTAAATGAAAGGTGAGTGAAATTTACTCACCGAGATTTTATTGGCTGAATATTCAATTTAATTCCATTGTAGCCTTTGTCCATAGAAATTCGATGGACTTCGTTGTGTGCAATTCTGTTATCATATTAAATAGTTATTCGCATTACAACCTATAACGTATTTCGATGAAATAAACTAAATTAAATTATATATGTTAAGTATACATTGGATATTACTAACCACATTCAACTACAAAGTGTTTTTACCATAATTTTACTATTCGATATTACCAAATGGATATAAGGCCCAAAATTTAACCATAGTTTTGACATATCCCTAAACCATTATTAATTCTAACTATTTTAATTGTTTATGAGCTTGGATATAAATCAAACTAATTTAATTTAAATGAAAGAAAAATAAACTAAACTAATTACCGAGATTATTGAACTTTAATCCTTCCCTTTTTCTGTGAAAATCATGTTTCACTTCCAGTTTCAAATGGACGAATACACCTTCCCTCTTTCCATATTGACTTCAGTTTCCCCTTGTTGCTGATCACCATCTCGAGATGCCGAGTACTAAGAAATTAGTCACTCTGTCTCTTCTCAGTTCACCCGAGTTTAATTACAACGGAACAAATTCCAAATTCAACAGTTACAAGTATCCATGCCATCGCCCTTTTTCACCATTGCGATACCACCAGTCTCCATCAATAAGTACAACACTTCCAATCATCACCACAGATCGACTAAATCCATTGTGATGCTTCAGTCAACTCCATCGCACCATGCTAATCGAACTCTGGCATCATAAATCAGGGCGCAACTCCCCCTTAGCTTCCGGAGTTCAATGTCGAGCCTTGCGATACCAACTGAACCACAAAATCACATTCTCAGTACAACCCAAATCCGCAACCAAGTGGAACCCTAGAGCGCTGCTCGAACTGTCGAGCTTCAGATTCTGACAGTATTCGAATCGTGAACCCTTATCCGGTGATCCCTAAATTGAATCAACTCCAACGTCGTTGTTTGAAAGGCGTAACATCATATCCTAGCTTTACTGCTCTGTTCGATCATGGCGGAAATCCATCCCGTGGTGTTTCAGATATGAATTTTGAAATACAAAAATCAAATTCGATTTCCCCCTTTTTCATTTATGGTGGAATGGATTTCGCGATTTGATAAAAAGGGCAAGAGGACTCGAATTGGAATACTATGGTCTGAACAAAGACGGGATGCGCCCATTTATTTGATTTTGAAGTTAGAAAGGGATCAGCCATTTTAAATGTTTACAGAAGAAATGCTTTTGATTTATTTTAACAAACAGTGAAGGTGATGATGCGATTTTATAGAGGAAGATACCTCATTGTTAAGGAAATGAAGTGTTTAACTGGGTATGGTTTTATTAGGGAAAGTTTTTAATAGGTATAGGGTTTATTAAGGGCAGGTATTAACTGGTACGGTGTTTTATTCAATTTTAAAATATCCCGTGATCGCGAACTCCTTTTTGAACACAACGACCGACCTTCCTGGGTAAAACCGTTATTCTGAACATACTGGAACAGAATTTGAAGCTCCATTTAATCGTATGGAGGAGGTATTGATTTAAATTGATAAATTAAATTTAAAACAAATAAATTCTTTGATAATAAATAATTATTATCATTGTTTCTATATTCAAATAAAATCTATACTGGTCACCTAAATCCTTACGATTCAGTTTTAAATTTTGAATTAAATTATTTCAGTTCTCGTATTTCGATTATTTAATCAATAACCCAATAAAATACCATTTATATTATAAATTCAATATTTAAAACCATACTAAATATTTAAAATACATCGACCAAAAATCTGGGTCGTTACAGATATGATATCACATTTCTCGCCGATACTAAATGATCCGATGATCATCGATATAGTCAAATGAACCGAAGTTCTTGGGGATGATCCGAAGATCATCGATATAAAGGAATGATCTGAAGTTCCTCAATATGATCCGAAGATCATCGATATAGACGAATGAACCGAAGTTCCTCAAGATGATCCGAAGAACATTAATATAGACGAATGAACCAATGTTCCTCAAGATGATCCGAAGAACAAATATAAACGAATGAACCAAAGTTCCTCAAGATGACTCTAGGATCATCGAAGTGACCCAAAAGTCGGAATGATCCGAAGATCCTCAATGATCAAAATTGATCGAATATAGTGTATAAGCCATGCCAAGCTAGTAAATATTAGAGTCGAGCGACATGTCCCATAACCACTTGCTCTACTCGAATATTTACGAACAATTTATATGTTCCACTCGAAATACAAAACTATCATTGCCACAGTTTTCAATCGAATGAGTCTAAGAATTAACCGTCGAAGCAAACACAAAGGTCCATAGTCCTTGTTTTTACTAAGGCGTTTAATTAGATTTTTGATACGAACGAGAAAAAGGTTTACGAAATCATACGCTAGTAGACAGTAAAGCAATTTGGAAAATAACTTCATATAATGAAGTATAGTTATAAACCGTTTAGTAAGAGATTTGGTGTCTACTAATAGTTTAAAACTATTTTATATAATTTCGAAGTGGAAAATTTTGTTTAATAGCGATTGAAATAATGATCGAACGAAGAATTCATGTTTTAATAACGTAAATTAAATCTTACGACTATCGATTATAAATTCATTCACCACGAATCAGCCGAAAGTCCATCAAAGATCGATAATCAAACTGCTGAAATCTGCGAATCAAAGAAACTGAAAAGTCATAGAAAAGGGCCAAATGGACCGGAACTCGGCCGGGAAAGAGTCTGCAACAACCTAAACTATTGATCGTGGTCTCCATTGAATTCAGAGGTCAGTCGACTGTATCTATATAACTTCACATATTTTTTCTATGCATGTACAGGTCAGTCGACAGACCTTTGAATTCAGTCAACTGATCAATGGTCAATCGAATGAACTCAGAGGTTAGTCGACTAAACTGCAACATGGTCGAATTCTTGCTCCGGGGTCAGTCAATTGAGTAATTCAGTCGACTAACCTGCTGTTATAAGAAGCATAAGGCTTGGCCCTTAGGCCAATTCGAATTCTATGGGGTTCAGACAATCGTTGGAGGCTAATGACTTTATCAAAGCGACTAGGAGGCTCCAATGGTTCGCCGAAACACTCAAACATAGGAAACTCTATTCTACTTAAAGATTATAACAAGAAATCATCAAAAAATGAATTTAAACTCTTCTATTGGAATACAAAATTTTACTTGCATGCATCATCAGAGTACATTACATAAACAATACAATGGAAAAAAATAGTAGGTAACTAACGCTAAAGCCTCCTGCTCCAAGCTCCTCCAAGGGTATATGTGCATACCTGAACTACTTGATTTCCCATACAAATTTGGGTACCCAAGAGTTTAGGGTAAAACAAAACAAAACAAAACAAACTCTGGGTCAGTCATGAGACTGGTGCGAGTAAACTCCAACTATTGGTTTAACTTTTAAAAATCCTTTTTAAAAGAAAGGATAATCGTAAGACAGATTCACACATAAATACGAATGGTTTTTACCTTTCGATAACCCAAAAAATTTCTTTAAACTTATTATTATTATGATATTATAAAAGTGTATAAATCAAATATATAGCAACCTAGCGAAATGCTTGCATCTCACGCTCCACATACATAATATACAATCAAAAACCGCAGGCATTTATTGGGTGATGGGTTTTCAACTATGACAAGGTATGGAACCACCTTCCGATAGTGTATCTCTAAAGGATACACTGGGTTCAACAAGAACATCTTGCAATTCGGCCACACATGACCGACCACTCATTTCGCTTGAGTGTATAAATATATATATCACCAACGGTTGGGATCAGCAACCGTTCCCCGAAAGGGACAACATCGATAGATTAAAGAAGGAAACGAATTTTCTCTAGATAGGTGATAATACACCCTAATTGGGAGCTACCCGCTTAGCCATGCTGCATGCATGATTTTTGTCATTTCACTTTGAGGCCTAAGGCTACGATTACTTACCTTTCATTTATAGCATAATCACTTTGAATGCCACATCGTCAAATCCGTAAATCATTAATTGATTTGCACAAATATATTCTGGATATTATGCCAAGAGACTAATTCTCCGCCACCATACGTATATTTGTACATACCAACGTATGCGATCATTGGAAATACTTTGTCTGACATTCGTCCACATGAGTTCGTTCTGGGACTGAACCAAACGAAGGCATAATTTCCATTAATCCATCTTAGACAATTTCTACCAAGGATTGACAGAAAATGCCCTTGCACTTTACTCCGTCTTCGATCGTCTTCATATAATCTGATTCGCAACGCTACTACCAATACAGAGTGGTTTTTGGATAATAATCCAACCGGTCTCTCCATATTGACAACGATATTGGCCAATACTTCGATAGTCGGATATTCAACTATCGAAGAAAAACAAACATTCATCTTAAAAATCAACAATAACTGGGCCCCTTAATTAGTATTTCATTAATTAAACCACTTCTCCGTTTCCTTGTCAATATTTATTAACCTAATATTTTCAACAATCATCTTGGCCTCTTATGCTATTTGGAAATATTTTCATATATTACCTTCTTTTATTTTCTACACTTAGGAAATATCTCCTATTTATAATTGGAAAACATTTCAATTACTTATTTCTTCCCCGAACTCATTTATTCCTATACTTAGTAATATTTTTTTTTATATTTCCACAATTTAACTTACTTAGGTTTAAAGGAATGTTGTGTAAAATATCGTTACAACAACCCAAAATACCGCATTCAACTAACTCTTATTTAAACATTTATCTTCGAGACTGAATCTTTCTATTTATCGTTTAATAATGAAATCAATCAAGTTGGGGTATAACTACCTCCCAGACCTTGACCGAATAACATTCTTAACTTCAAAACGGACAAGACTACTTATCTCGAATAATCAACATCATATAAAACCAATTATCCATTTTTTAAACATGTATACGTTTCTCTTTCTATTCATACCAGATTTAAATTTATAGATTTCCTTTTTGTTTATAATATCCTATTTTAAGTTCATTTCCTTATCGAATTATATATATATATTGATTTCTAACTATCAAATTTTCTTAAAAATATTCTAACTCCTTAAATTTTCGGAAAATTTCGCCAGTCTCCTTTGTACGGATCGATCGACACAACTATAACTCGCCGCTCTAGGCCATTTTCATTTGGAAAAAAAATCAAAAAGCTAAGCGGCTTGCCCAATGGGCTCATAAAATTTCATATGGAATTCAAACATGTACCTTTTTGTCAGGCACCCAAAAATAATCTTCATTCTCTTCATTCGAAACCTGCTTAACGTACGTCTAACCATTCCCAGATCATTCCAACTCAACCCAATCGTTTTTTACTTAGTTTAATATTTCATTCTCTAAGTAGCTCTTTTGCCTATTTAACTTTTTATTTCAACATATCACGTTCATGCATATTTATAATTTGCTTATAAATCAACCGAATGCCATTTCCAACTCAACACCACACCATATCAGCCAATTTGGCACACCATGATGTGGGCGTAAAATTAGGCTATAAGCCGTATCAAATTTGACAGTGCTCAAATCCGTATCAAACTAAGTTTTGCGATCCGCACCACCCCAAACACTCTTAATCTGACCGTCCATCAACGAAGTCCCGGATTAGTTCATTTGATACGGCTTTGGACCGTATGAAATTCGTATCAAATCCCCCCTCCCCCCGTACCTGTACATAGGCACGATCGAGTTTTGCCTTATCAAAACTTTCGGCTGAATTTCCCTCTTTTTATTTTGCAATGGCGACCACCGAATACCTAAATTAGGGTTTTGGTACACGACTGACTTCCTTTGTCAATAATCGATCCACCGCAGTCCATGAGTTATCATCATCTTGCGATGCCTTCAGCTGACCGGCGAAGCCTCAGTCCATCGCTGTCCATCCTTCTCGTTACCTCTAGAGGTGATTACTAGATCACCATTAAATTTAAATAAGAATTGGGTTTAATATGAATTTGAATTGGGTTTAAATTAGGTTTAATATGCTGCTATTGTGTTTAAATTGGGTCCTATCCCCAGTATTATAGTGCGGCAGTGTATTTTCTATCATTTACTTGTGCTGTATTTGTCTACCTTGAATTCAGACACTTTTGATTGTGCTGCCCTGCTCATTTGTGTGTATTATTGCACCATGTACACTGATCCTTATAACTGATCTGAAGTGCATGTGTATGATTTGATTTGAGAACTAGAGCATACTAGTTCTATTGACTGAGCTGAATGTATCTGGTAATTGATATTGGGAAATTTGCGTGATTGAGTAGAAAAGCCGGTGATGGATGCATGAATGAAAATAGACTGACTTTTATAGTTTGAGATTTAGTCAATTTGTTTGTTGTGTCATGTGTGTCACACTGTATGTGAGTAAAGGCGTAAAACTGCTTTTCCATTTATGACTTGCTGCATTTAACCAAGTTGCTTTGTGCTCATGTAACAAATCATTTTTGTTAGTAACTTATGTGCAAAAATAGAAGTTGACTATTAATATAACATGTGTGTGCAGCATGCAGCCTCCATCATTTGGAAGAAGCTAATAAGCATGGATGTGAGTTTTTTGATCTAAACTTCAGGTAATATCTCACTTTTTCTATGAAAATTTATGTGTTATGGTATAAATACATGAAAATTTATGTGCAAAAATACTTCGTTTGATATCTATAACTTTGCGGCGAGATCAGTTCGGCCACAAGATTTTGCAAGTGCACGTTTTGTTGCTGCAAACATGGCCTGAGTCCATTTTTGAGTGTCCATAACTCTTTCATATCAAGTCGGAATTCATTAATTCTTTTAGCCTCAAAGTCGTAACCACAAGCGATTTTAGATCAGGTCAAAACTAGAGTATGAGTCCATGTTTAAAGCTCTGAATAGGGCTGGTTAAGGGCGAATAGGGTTGGTTAAGGGCGACTACTCGAAGAACTTGCTAATGCAATGTTATATCTACATTGCAGCCAAGTGACAATAATGAAAATTATAATAACGTGGATATATCCTCTATATTGCTCTTTAATTAGGCTATAACAACTATCTGTAATCGAGACTCAGTCTCGACTGAACAAGTAAAAATGTCGTAGACTTGCAATATTTAGCTACTAATGAAAATAATAATGTGGACATATATCCTATCCTAAACTATGCGGTTTGCACTTTTTTATAGGTCTTTGTAGTGTACATGTTATATGCTATCCAAGCTAACTTATTATCAGGCCTTGGATAAAATAGTGTGTTGATCTTCCTGAAGGGTTCCTTCTGTCTTGGATAGAATGAAATGTTTTGGTAGATGTTCATCTTGAAGGAAGCATTGATTTCAACAAGCTCACGACGCCGGTTCGAGTATTTATCATATCTTATTGTAATGTAACATTATGTATCTTCTTTAGTGTAATGAAACAGCGTGTACTTATTTATTGTAATGTAATCAAATAGCATGTATCATTATATATTGTAATGTAATGAAATATTTCATCCAAATGTTTCATTTACTTTTACAATTGTGAACTAGTGTATCCTGTGTTATATATGCTTTGTGTTACAAATAATATGTGCTGCAGTTTCTGCTTATATATATATATATATGTGTGTGTGTGTGTGTGCGTGTGTGTGTGTGTATGTAAGATACGGTTTTTAGCCGTATCTACATACACTTTAGATACGACTAACAGCCGTATGTTAATCTATTGAGATACAGGTTAAAACCGTATCTAATAATTTAACTCGCCACTTTTTGATACGACTATTTACCATGCCCAACAGCTTTAGATACGGCTAAAAACACAGCCTAATCAGCATATATGGTGTAGTGCAAGTTTCATATTTGATTTCGATTATAAATTCACAACCCCATTCAATTATCCAAAGTCCAATTTCGATTCAAACTCCAATAAATAATCTCCTTTAACTAGTTAACTCTATTCAATAATTTAAAATCTGATTTTATTTCCAAAATTAATCCATTAACACCACTTGAATTCTTATTTATTTTATAACTCAAGTCTGGATTTTTCTAATGAAAATCCAAACTTTATTTGCTTAATTTAAATAAACCGTTATGGTGTAACAATGATTATAGCGCTGTTTTTCTAGAAATTTTATTTTGACATAACTCAAAATCTATATGACGAAATCTAGAATTTTCTCTTTCATTAGAAAAATATTATTCAAGCGGCCCTGATGATTCTTGTTTCAAAGAATTCCGACTTAAATTGAGTTCTATATACTCAATTGAAGTTCGAAACGTCAAATTATGAACTACCGCGGTGCAGCTAGTTCGTTTTAATTATATTTAAATATAAACGTTTAAACATTGTTTAATTTAAATTTCAATCTCATTCTTATATATTTTAATATATATTAATCCAATTTTCCAAATCCAGCTTAATATTTCCGATTATCCCTAATCATCAATTATTTCATTACTTAGTTATCAATTCAATCACAACTCCATTTCTACTATTAATTTCCAATTTCATTAGAAATAAATTATTTTATAAAATTCGATGAAATCGAATTCTAATTATAATTTTTTCGATTTATCTCAATTTAGTTTATATTCCAAATTTCGGAATAAAACCCATCGTTCCCTCTTTGAAGGATTTCCAATTCACTTTTAAATTCATACTTGAATTTAAACTTTTGAATTATCTAATGATAATTTATTTCACTAGATTTATAAACATCATTTATAAATTCAACTTCCTCGTTTTATACGTTAAAACATGTTCCATTTCAAAATCTATTTGAAATCCAATACCTTCTTTGGAATATTTTATTATTATAACTTATATATATTTAGAATATATTTTCATATTTAATTTCAGTTTTTGTCTAATTCAATTTAAATATCCATTCTGGAAATAATTTATTTTTATAAATTCGACATATTCGAATTCTAATTATAGATCCGTATGGATTTATTTTAATTCAATTTACATTCCGGACGACAGAATAGATTTCATCATTTTATATTTAAAATGATTCCCACTTCCTATTTTAAATTCACATTTGAATTCAAATTCCCCATTTATCCAATGATAAATTTCCCTTCATTTATAAACATCATTTACAAATTAACTCCTTTGTTTTTATTAATTAAAACAAGCTACCCTTTCAAATATCCATTTGAAGTCATATTTCTATCTTGGAATATGTTATTATTATAACTTATATATATAACATATAATCTATTTTAATATTTAATTTTAATCTTTGTTCCTAAATTATACAATTCCAATATCCTTTCTAAAAATCATTTATTTTATAAAAGTCGACATTGTCGAGTTCTAATCATAAATCTATATGGATTTATTTCAAATCTATTTACATTCCAAACATCGGAATAAATTTCATCGTTTACATCTTGAAACTAATTTCAATTCCCCTTTTTTAATGCACATTTGAATTTACATTCCCCACAATATCCAATGAAAATTTATTTCATTTCATTTATAAACATCGTTTATAAATGAACCACTTGTTTTTATTATTTAAAACAAGTTAATATTTTCTAGCCCATTCGAAATTCAATTTCTATTTTAGAAAAATAGATTTTCCCTTTTAAATCTCGAAATTCCTATTCGTGATATTTTATATATCAAAGTTTTAGGGCCAGTCTCCGTTATGGCTTACACCCTCTTCCTCAATGTGTTGGATGCTTCAGGAAACAACTTGTCTGTTGCTCTTGCTGTGATCAGTCATTCAACTGGTGTTCATGGTGTTTATGGAGGCCGGTCACTGATGTGGAGGTCTCGGATTTACAGTAACTCTCAGTAGGTTGAGTTGTCTCGCGTCTCATCTCTGTGATTGTGATGGTACAAATTAGCCTTTTGAGTATTCAATGTTAATCTGGTGCGCGTCTTGTTGGTAGTCTGGTAAGTGGTATTGTGCGATTGGGTTGTTTAAATTTTGATTTGGTGCTTCGTAAAATTTCTGTGTTCTGTTGTTTGGAATATTCACATGCTATTTGTGTTCTGCTTGTTCACTTCTTTAGGATGTTGTAATTCGAGTGCCACAGTGTCTGGCAGTTGAATGGATGGGTCATCACCAACGTGTAGTGGCAATACAAGCGATGTTATGCACAGATCTTTGTTGTTGCTCATTTGGTGGTGTAATTGCTTATTTGTTTTGCTACTGGGTGTCATGATGCTTGAATTATATATATGTTTTGCCGAGCAGTTTACACAATGGTGTACAATTGGTTATGTGTGTCTGGTGTTCTGGCATCAAGTTTAACCATTGGAAATTTGGTGACTCATGTGAAGCATTGGCTCAAATTATTGCTGTATTTTTTATGTGCAGAATCCTTTTCCTTCTATGTCCATGGTACCATTTGTTAAGCCGTTTGGTCATATCTATCATGAAACCTGTGCGAGGTCCAGTAGCGTGGAGCTTGAGTGTAATGATGGACACTATTTGCCACTGTATTCTGTGCTTACAGTGGTCTTGGAATGTCAACTGATGGATACCTTTTCTTATTTACTTTCAGTCTTGTATTGTTGTATTTATATTCATATATAATCACTACTATTTGTAGTATGTAATTATCGCTCTCCCTGTGTGGTGAGTATGTAATATTGTAGCCTAGTTAAAATAAACTAGTCATGTACTATAAACCTGTATAGGTAGAGTGAACGAAACACTATAAACTCCGTAGGTGGTGGACCGTTCACCATAAAAACCGAATTTAGCTGACTGCTAGCTACAGTCACCTGTATTATATTGTAATTTTATTATTAGTCATAATAAAATAGTGTTACAGAACACTTTAAAAACTGGCCGGCTTTGCCAAAAAAAAAAAAGATTTAGGGCCAATGATATTCAAACATTCAAAACACCCAATTATCCATCACGGGTTTTCAAACAAATCATATATGATAATATATATGAAAACAACAATTTTTTTTTGAGGAATCCAGTTGGATCCCTCCAACTTGTTTTCCTGCATCCATAGATGTTAGCCAACATAAATAATACCCATCTGGCTTCAAGGCAGGATATCGCGGTATAGAAGGTCGTCCATTGTATATATTGTGGGGCGCATAGGGAAATTATCTACTAAGGGTACTGCGGACATCCGCTCATGGTACTGCGGGAAATATCCAATATATATATACACACACACACAGATATATATATATATATATATATTATATATATATAGCCATAACCACTAATCCTATATAACTAATATGTATATATAATAGCCACAATAATATTTCAATGCATCCAAACTACCAACGAACAACATATAATATTATATTAAATAAATATTCATTTATAATAAATTGTAAATGAATCCAGAGAGTGAGTTTACTCACCTTAATTTTATTGCTGAATATCCCAATTTAAATTAAACCGAATACCGTTCGATTTAAATTAAATTCTATCCAAGTCTGGTTGACCCCAAATAAATTCCAGACTTTTAGGATCTGCAATAACGATTCAAACTTACTTTGTTTAGTTCAATTCTGATTTCGCATGCAGCAAATACAAGCGCTATAACTTGTATATATATATACACTTTAATCTTCACCAATCACTTGAATTAAGTAAACTAATTTTACCTTATCGAGCCTACAATTCATTTACTAAAATAAATAATTTAAAAACTTAATTAACTAAATTTAATTAGCTTACCAATCCTCCCTAAATCTCTTCTTTTTCTCATTCGTTCTGAAACCAGGTTCAAGAAAAGGAAAGAAAACTGATCCTAACTTCTTTGGTACCAACAAGTCTACCTGTACAAACTGAATGCCTTCTTCCCTATTCATATTCGAACATCTAAACGTGACCTCCCAACCTGTCATGTCCCCCAACAAGAATTAGAAATCTTTAAGGACAATGGATGCAAGTGATTGATGGATAAGTAGATGGATGATGGATGGTAGGATATGCATTCTTTTCAATTTGGAGATTTCGGGGACGAAATCCTTTGAGTAGGGGAGAATGTAACACCTCAAATTTTTAACGACATTAAAGTGGATAAATTAAAGAATAATTAACTTAATATCTAGAATTAAGGGAAACAAATTATGTCATTGCGTCCATCTCGGAATTTTGGTCAAGATAGACACCAGGTTCGCGTAAAACGGATAACATATGAAGAAGTTACGGATGATAGAAAGTTGAAAATCAAAACCGGGTATAACTGGCGCACTTGCCAAGTGTGCCAAGGAAATTCAGCATTGGTGCACCTGTAAAGTGTGCCCAGAATTTTTTTCGGGTATTCGGGCCTTTTCCTAAGTGGGGGGCGACCCACGACCTGATTTTACCCTAGTGCTTATGTGGCAGTCGGTTCCAGATGATTCTACAGCTATAAATATATGGCCATTTCACATATTTCTTCATTAGAAATCATGGCGGCCAAACTATGTCGGATTCTGAACTGAATTAGTTTCTCTCATCTTCTTCTAAAGCATATCAAATTCTGAGATTCAAGCATAGAATCAACACCTTTTCTATCATCTTAGCAATCCAATCACAGTGAGTTTTAGTTGCTTTTAGGTTTTGATAAATAATAGTGAATTATGAAAGACTGTGATTTGGATACGTTGTAAACTTTGAATCTATGTTATTGTTAGGTCTTATGCTATGTAATGATAGATCTATTTCTCTAGATCCAAATCAATTGTGATTGTTATACTATGTTATTATTATGGATCTTGGTTTGTAACTTTTATGATATGCTATGATGCGGATGTGTGTTAGATCTATTCTATGTGATCTAAAATTGTCACCTTATGATTCATTTAGATCTATTCTATGTGATCTAAAATTGTCACCTTATGATTCATGTTAGATCTATTCTATGTTATCTAAAATTGTCACCTTATGATTCATGTTAGATCTATTTTATGTGATCTAAATTGTCACCTTATGTTAACATGTTAGATCTATTTTATGTGATCTAAATTATCACCTTATGTTATCATGTCAGATCTAAACCGAATGGACATCTAAATTGCTAATTTAGATATTATGACATCATAGTTCATCAGTTTTATGTCCACCTTGTTATGATGACAATTTCATGTCCATGCTAGTATGTATGTTCGCCTTATTATCACACAAGTTTATGTTTATGCCAAGATGACCATTTTAGTTATATTCCCATTGTTTTCCCTATTATCGTTTATGACTAGGCTATTGTCTAGCCTAGGCATGTTGCCAATTTTGTGAGGGCGCTAGTTAAGGAACGTAGGAAAAAGGGTTAAAAATGGCATAATTTGAATATGAACATTTATGAATATGTAATTCAAATTATTGGGTAAAATAGGTATTGACACCTATAAAAGGAAAGGATTAATTAATTAATTAAAAATAGAATGTCTAGTAATTACAATTAGGGATTGTAATTGTACTTGTGACACGAGGTTATGTTGCATTAGTGGTAGAAGTCTGCACGAACCCGACCGGCATATCCAGCAGCCACTTATGGTGAACCTAACATGGGAGGTCTAAGTATGTAAATATGAATCAGGCTATGACATGAGGTTGGGCCCAACTGTGGAATAAGTCTGCCCTTGCCCGACCGGCATATCCAGCATCCACATGTTGTAGGCCTAATGTGGGAGGTCTGGCCCATTATGTAACCATAAATGGACATGGTAAAGAATTGGACTACTTAACCTAAGATAATCCATATGGATTGTATGAACTTAAATTTAAGTTGGGGGTTAAGTAAACATGGTTGAGGGTTGGGTTAAGTAAATCTGAAGAGGGGATGGGTAATAGGCCCACAAACTTAACCCGTTAAGGTTATGTAATTAAAGACACCTAGTGGTATACATAATCGGTGGAAATAATAAAGTTATGTAATTAAAGACACCTTACTTGTAGAAGTGATAGGGTTATGTAATTAAAGACACATATAGGTAAGCATAACCGATTGGAAGATTAGGGGTTATGTATTAAACAGACCTGTAGGTAAGCATAACTGGTAGAAATAAATAAGGTTATGTAATTAAAGACACCTAGTGGTATACATAGTCAGTGAAAACCTAGTAGGGGATACAAGACAAAGGGGAGAGCTTGTATCATATTGTGTAAGACCCATTTCAGTCAGTAACCCAGAGTAGGTATCAAACAAAGTACTCTGTACTTTGGCGGAGAAGGGGCATGCTTACTGACCGATTGTAAGAGATCCAAACGTGGAGGATGGTGTGGGCGGCGCAAACCGACCAGGCCATGTGCGTGCATGAGCCGGGCAGAGGGGGATGAGACGACCGTGACACCTGTAGATATGGTTGTGTACATTATTACGACGAAGGGTTGCCACTTTAGGAAGTGATACTTCCTACCGTGGAGCCATCACAAGCTATCTACGAGGGTTAGGGAGCCGATTGATTAGGGTAGTAGTTAGGATACATTTGAACGTATACCTAAGTCTACCACCTTATAGTTGAAGGGATCATCTTTTTCAGGATATACTTGTAATAGTGCAGAGTAATCATTAGTGTGGCATGTACACCTTATCTTACTTACCTTGTCACACTGGCCATTTATTTAGTGATCTCCCTTATCCACTTTATATGCCTATCATGTTACTTTTATTTATCTACTGGCTAAAAGTAACTAGACTCGCCAGACTTTATGTCTGACCCTTTTTGTTTCTCCTTCTTTCTTCCATTCAGGTTCTTAGGAGGAAACACCCAGGCTTAGTCAAGATTCAGATATCACCTTACTAGGAGCTACTTCTGAAGTATGGCTCAAGTTCTTGTCTCTACTATGGCTTAACTCTTTCAATTGGGGAATTATGTTTTTATATTTTATATACTCTGATGATGCAAGACAAAAGTTATTTTATTGTAATGGTTTTTATGACTTATGGTATTGTGGACCACAGTACTATGATTGAAATAAAATTTGAATTTTCGCTGCTATCTTATTTATATCTGTCTTGTAATTATTCTGTGTCTGATTACCTATAACGCTTCACGGAACTTAATGCATTCCCTTTGTGAGTGACATTAACGGACGTGGGTTGTCACACTTGGTATTAGAGCTGAAGGTTACCAGATAAGATAAAAGTTTTTGAAAATTATTTTCTAAAAAAAAGGTTTTAAAAGAAAGCATTTTCAAAAAGAAAAGTCTATTTTGAAAAACATTCCCCAAAAAGCCATATGTAGTATCCTTCGGTCCTTTATCTAAATTTCTTCCTTTTCCCTTTTTCAGCATGTCTGGGGAACAAAACCTCCTTGATATCCCAAAGGGTGTCACAACACCCGGATGGTTCCATAGGTATTTGGAGGCCACGGAGCCGGCCGAAGGACAAAGAGACGTTCCTCCCCTAGCTGCACCAGGTATTCCTCCTCCTCCTCCAAAGGTAGATAACTTCGCCAAGATCTGCAAGGACTTCCGTGCTATGGGAAGGAAGCCATTCCATGGAAACGATACATTCGTGGAAGCACAGAATTGGCGAAAGGAGACTAAGGACTTATTCGTAATCTTTCAAGTGGAGGACTGAAGAAAGATTTGGTTAGCTGCTTGTCTATTGAAAGACGAAGCCTCATTTTGGTGGGAAGTCACCCAAGATGGACGTCCGGTGGAAACTTGGGAATATTTTAGACAGAGGTTCGAAATGAAATTTCTTTCCAAAGATGAAAGCAACATGCAGATGGAGAGATTCTTAGCACTCAAACAAGTAAACTTGATGGTGAAAGAATATGTAAAAAAAATCAACCAGCTAGCAAGGTTCGGGTTTGAATTGGTGGATACGCCGTACAAAAAGGCTTTGCGGTTTGCTAAAGGGCTGATTGAACCCCTTCATGGGTTAGCCATGTACCATATTCCAATGGGGGCCACCTTTTAAAAACTTGTCGATATGGCCGTGGTGCATGAGGAGAACGAGGGAGAGAAGAAGGAGGTAAAGGCTGAGGGGACATCACAAAATAGAAAGGTGTGGCCCAAGAAGGGGCAACAGCAATAGCAACAACAGCAGAAGAAAGGAGGGGAAAATGATAAAGGCAAGGATAAGAGAAAATATCACCATTATGGGAAGGAAGGTCATCTAGTTAAAGACTGTAAGAAAAGGAATAATTCTTGCTTCCATTGTGGAGAGGCCGGACACTTTGCTAAAGAGTGGCCGAAGAAATGGGGATCACAGGGACCAGGTCAAAGGGCAGGAAATTCTGGAGGGCAGGTGCATGCTCTCGCGACCAGTGCTCCTGATAGAGGTAGAAAAATTTCTATGGAAGCTTTAATTTCTCTTTCAAACCATCCTATTAGAACACCTTTTGATTCTGCTGCCTCACATTCATTTATATCAAGTTCCGTAGTCGAATCTCTGCACTTAATTACTAGTATGGTAGTAGATCCCATAGTTGTTTCAAACCCCATTGGTGGTTCGGCTTATTTTTCGATGATTTGTCGGGGTTTGAAAATATCTGTGTTAGGTGTCGAATTTGAATGCGACGCGTATGCGTCAGGTTTATGGGCTATGGGTTGATTCTAGGAATGGATTGGCTTACCACTTATAGTTCCATTCTGGATTGTGAGAAGAGGGTTGTTAGGCTTCTGACTTGTCATGGGAGAACCCTCGAGATTTTGTGTGACCCACAAGGGTCAGTTATGCTTAGTTTCCTAGAGTCTCTTGGTGCATCTATCAGCGATCTGCAATCTGTTCCAGTAGTCCGTGATTTTTCCGATGTTTTTGATGAGGTTCAGGGTTTACCTCTAAGGCGCGAGATCGACTTTCGCATATATCTGGTGGACAATGCAAAGCCAGTTACATTACCAGTGCGCCACATAGCTCCAAGGGAAAGGAGTGAGATGAGTAAGCAAGTAGGGGAGCTACTTGAGAAAGGGTTTATCAGATGAAGCATATCTAAATGGGGTGCTCTAGTAGTATTCGCAACTAAGGCGGATGGTTCGCTTCGTTTGTGTGTTGATTATAGAGGGCTGAATAAACTCAGTAAGAAGAATAGGCACCCGCTTCCGAGGATTGATGATTTATTTGATCAACTTGTTGGTGCCTTAGTATTTTCTCAGTTAGACTTGGTCACGGGTACCATCAGTTGAGGTTGGCCGAGGACAGCATAGATAAGACTGCCTTTAGGACTCCAGACGATTTCTTTGAATGACTAGTTATGCCTTTTGGGCTGACGAATGCACCCTCCTATTTTGTCGATCTGATGAGTAGGGTGTTTCGGGAGTTCCTAAATAAACTTGTGGTAGTCTTTGTTGATGATATCTTGATCTTCTCCAAGAGCGAAGAAGAGCATGCGCAGCATTTGAGAGAAGTTTGAAAACTCTCCACGACCATCATCTTAAAGCAAAATTCTCCAATTTCCATTTTTAGAGAAAAGAGGTGAGATTCTTAGGGCATGCGGTCTCCAAAGAAGGGATAGCTATAAATTCCGCGAAGGTGGTTGCAGTGCAAGATTGGAGGGTTCCTAAAAATGCAACCAAGGTGTAACACCCCACTCCCGCTATGATCACTCACAATGGGAATGCCATAACATCGGTGGAGTATTTTAGTGAATATAGAACAGAAAAATTACAACAAGACAGATATAAATAGTACTTGAAATTTTAAAACATCATCTCATAACAGCGGAAGTAAAACATGCCTGGTTACATCATAAACCCACAATAAAAGTCAAGTACAATATCCATCAAAATAAAGAAGTACATAATCCCACTCTCATACAATAGCCAAAACAAAAGGAAAGATAACTGGATAACTGGAGCTTTACATCTACCCAAGCTCCTAAAGACTGGAACAGCAATCCGATCAAGCTCCACTACTGCTAGGATCCACCACAGGACCTGAGGGTTGGGAAAAAGATAAAAACAACGGGGTCAGACATAAGTCTGAGCGAGTCCTATAACTTTAACAATACAATCGTCAAAGTAACCAGAGAAGACATGAACTGATATACGGTAACATATGGGGATGAATGGTTACACTAAGCAGTCAACTAAACCAAGATAAAGGATAAAGACGCATCTACCCTTTCTAAGGTAAATTACTAAACTGCACCACACCAGTCGTTCCTAACTTAAAGGTTGACCCCACCCAAGGACTTATAAAATTAACCTAATAGTACTTGCGTACCCCTAGGTGACCAAGTAGGCGCCACGGGGCCCTACAATCCACTAGGTGTACACACTACTCCCCATTCGATCGGCTCCCTAACGTAGATACCCGTGCTGGCCCCACCATGGGGTGTACCATTTCCCAACGTGGCAACCCGATATAATTAACGGTGCACGGCTCATATCTACACGATGCAACAACGGCTTACCTACCAGCCCGGGCCCACTCACGCATATGAAGCCCGTTGGACTTGCGTTGCCACCGCTAACCCGTTTGCCTCTTACAGTCAAGCCCAGTATGCGTGTCCCGTCCTCGACATGGGTCGAGCCTACAAAGATACGTATGGGTTACTGGTTGAAATGGGCCTCCACAAGCTACCCACCTAAGCTTGTCCCTCTTTCTAGTATATCCCACTTAACCCTTTAATCATGTTTAATTACATGTTTCCATTTTGGTTAAGTATTCTAATCGTATTTTCTATTGCCACCCAAGGCAACCACTAGATTTTCTCATGCCACCCAAGGCACCCACTTAACCCCTCATGTCCCTCTACATGCTAATGTGGTTAAGTGTTTCTTAATTAATTAATTAAGAACGTAACCTTTGTAAAGACCTCTCACATTAGACTGTCTTTTATGACCGCTGGTTAAGCCGGTTGGTTCCGGGCAGCCTTATGTCATAACAGAGTCTAACCTCGTGTCTTTACATTAATCACGTATTTAGTTTGTGCCTAAGACCTCTCACATTGGGCTAACACTTGTAGCAACTGGTTAAGCCGGTTGGGTCCGGGCAGTTTTACGCTACAACTGAGTCCAACCTCGTGTCTTAGTCAATTAATTACAACTAATTAATCACCCTCGTAATTTTATATTAATTATCCCTAATTAATCAAGTTTTTCTTAACATGGGTAGACCTAACTCAATAGGTAAATTCCCATAGGGTAGACCTAACTCAATAGGTAAATTCCCAACACATAGTATGGGTACACCTAACTAAATAGGCAAATTCCCATACTATGTTTATTTATTTTATGTTATGCATAATTATATTAATTTCACACAATCTTATTAACTTATGCATTTAATTGCCCCCATCGTTCCCACGTAATTTCGTTCTCATGATATAACACACATAAAAGGTGTCAACTTGCATATAAATGAACATGTTTCAAAGGTGCCATCTTGCATTTTAACAAACACATAACTTGCACATGCACTTGCATAACATGTCACATAACTTGCATATAATATGTCACATAACTTACATATTCACTTGCATAACAAACTTGCATATTAACTCATAGACTTGCATAATGTGTCATCATGAACTTGCATATTAACAAACATATAACTTGCATATTTACATACATGTAACTTGCATATTAACAAACATGTAACTTGCATATTAACAAACATGTAACTTGCATATTTACTTACATGTGACTTGCATATTAACAAACATGAATCTTGCATATTAACAAACATGTAACTTGCATATTTACTTACATGTAACTTGCATATTAACAAACATGTAACTTGCATATTAACAAACATGTAACTTGCATATTTACATACATGTAACTTGCATAGCATATCACCATGAACTTGCATAACATGCATATGATTACATAGCCCACAACTTGCATATTTAGCATCATGCAAACATAACATACATCATATTAAACTTGCATAAACTTACATACTCAACATGCATAAACATACATACTCAACATGCATAAACATAAGATTAATGCTAACATCATATCATATGATTCAAAGCTCATTAACCCACATACAAAACCATAAATCTCATCACATCTCATCTAATTAGTTTACCAAAAGATCATCAAAGTGATAGAAACTCACAACTAGCAATTTTGCACACCAAATGAAGAAGATTAAGATGCTAAGAAGGGATTAGAGGTTGATTAGAGAGTGATTAGCATGCAACCCTCTTCATTGATTTGTGGAGGCCATGATCAAGTTGCATTTTGCCATAGTTTAATTACAAGGATTAATTATGAATGAATTAGGGTAGGGTTAGGGTCTTATTTATAGGATTAGAAAGTGTTTTAGGCCCTTAGATTAACCCTAGATTAGATTAGGACCCTCAGATTTAGGAACCCTCTAGAACATAGCCCAAGACTGAACCAAGAACAAACCTGGTGCACCCAGACCAGCAGGGCCGACACCCTGTGTCGACACCCCTGTCGACAGGGCTGTCGACACCCCTGTCGACACCCCTGTCGACATGCCTGTCGACACGGGGTTAGGCGGGAATTTTTCCCCCCTTTCCTCTTTTGGCTCCAAACTTGTTTTTCAAATCTGCTTTTTAAATTTAAATTTTCTAAAACTTCTTTGGGCCATAACCGGGCCATACGGACTCCGATTCTCGAAAACTCGGACTCTATTTCGCGTATTTTTCCGAGACGAACGCAATGACGCAGCCCGTTTCCCCTGGTTCTCATATCTGAGATTAATTATATTTTAATTTCTAACCGTTAGTGTTAATTGAAATTCGGGGTGTTACATTCTCCCCTACTTAAAGGATTTCGCCCTCGAAATCTCTAAGTTAAGAAGAACGTATCCTACCAACCAAACAACCATCTACTAAACCATCAACCACAAGCAACCATTATCCTTAGAAACTTCTAATGATGTATGAACATATGCAGAAAGTGTGTGTATATGTCCGTATACTAATGCAAAATCAGGCGGTCTTACTGATTCAGTCGACCTCCTTAATGCAAACCATGATAGTGCCATGCATCCAATATGTATGCGAAACCCTATTGACACATACAAATTTCTACATGCGTGCACAACCATACACAAAAATGCATCATCCATATGATAACACAGCCATGATACATCCATCAATTTTATCTACCACATCCATTTATGCGCTATGCAACATGAAGTGACTGAGCCGATCTAGTGCCTAATGTGTGTGTATATGTATCCACGAGCAACCACTAGCAATCAATTGCATCCACATGCATCCATCAATCATAACATGTTTCAAACACATGTTTCAACCATAGGCTTACCCTATCTAAAGGTCAAGTAGTACTAACGAGAGGACATACTAAAGATAAGTACTAGATAAGCAATAAAGGAGAAGTTAAAAGACATACTCTCAAAAAGAAATGGATACAAAGAACGCATCTTCGCTTCCGTCTCCCAAGTAGCATTGCTTTCGTCGTCTCCCCATTGCACTTTAACTAGCTGAACTTCTCTGTTCCTCAACTTCCTAGTCTCTGACCCAAGGATGCGAGTAGGAGCTCGTCGAATCGTCGCATTACGCTCTACCTCTACATCTCTAAGCAAGCTCGGCTCTACCACCTCTGCGGTCTCATGTAAGCACTTCCTCAAATGTGATACATGGAATACATCATGAGCACCACTAAGTCTGTCGGGCAACTCCACCCTATATGCCATTCGTCCAATCCTTTCCTTAATAGGAAACGGTCCAACAAATCTCGGTGCTAACTTCCCAACGGACCCAAAGCGAACAACATTTCTCAATGGAGATACTTTGACAAAAACCATATCCCCAACCTCAAACTCAAGATCCGTCCTTCTCCGATCCGCATAAGATTTCTGTCTATCTTGCGCTGCCTTCATCCTTCTACGAATCAAATCAATCTTCTCTGAAGTCTCTCTAACCATATCTGGCCCAAGCAAGATCTTATCCATAGATTCCCACCAACATGTAGGAGATCGACAAGGCCTTCCATAAAGAGCTTCGAAAGGTGCCATGCCAATACTGGACTGAAAGCTGTTATTATATGCGAACTCCACCAAAGGAAGATGTTCTTCCCATGTACCTCCAAAATCCAAGATACAAAGCCTCAAGAGATCTTCTAAGATACGGTTCACCCTCTCGGTCTGACCGTCCGTCTGAGGATGATATGCGGTGCTCAAACACAACTGAGTCCCTACCGCCTCTTGCAAACTTCTCCAAAACTCACTAGTGAAGATAGGATCTCGATCACTCACAATGCTGGATGGTACGCCATGCAATCTAACAATCTCTCTAACATAGACTGAAGCAAGCCATGGAGCGGTCCTCTTACTCTTCACGGGTATAAAATGGGCACTCTTGGTAAGTCTGTCTACCACAACCCAAATTCCCGTATTGCCCTTCCTCGATCTCGGTAACCCATCGATGAAATCCATCGAGACACTATCCCACTTCCATTGCGGAACTTCCAATGGGTGTAGCAACCCACCGGGTTTCCTTTGCTCCGCTTTAACTTGTTGGCATACTAAGCATCTAGCCACGTATTCGGCCACATCTTTCTTCATACCGGCCCAGAAGAAAACTCTCTTCATGTCTTGGTACATTTTGTCTCCACCGGGATGAATAGTCATTCTTGAACGATGTGCATCATCCAAAATAGCCTTCTTCAAACCCTCATCTTGCGGTACACAAAGTCTACCGTCTCTATGCAACCATCCTTTATCATTTATGGTGTATCTACCCAAATGGCTGGACGACTCCCCCCTCATAAGCTTCTCTACCAACTCAACCAACTGTGGGTCGTCTCGCTGAGCCTCGCCGATCCGTCTCAAAAGAGTAGGTCTAACCTCCAAGGATGCCAACAAACCAGGTACAAAATCAACAGAAGGTCTGAAGTCAAACAAAGAAAGAAACTCCAAGCTTCGCCGTTCCACGAACAATGGACTCAAAGATAGCCTTTTTCTACTCAAGGCGTCCGCCACCACATTACCCTTGCCAGGAGTATATGCTATCTCGAAATCATAGGATGCTAAGAACTCCATCCACCTTTGCTGTCTTAAGTTTAAATCCTTCTGAGAGAATAGGTACTTCAATGATTTATGGTCGGTGAACAACTCGAATCTCTCACCAAGAAGATAATGGCGCCAAGACTTAAGTGCGAAAACAATCGCGGCCAACTCTAGATCATGGGTAGGGTAATTCTTCTCATGCACTCTCAATTGTCTCCCCCCATAGGCTATTACCCTTCCCTCCTGCATCAAGACTGCGCCCAATCCTGTTCCACAAGCATCGGTATAAACAACAAACGGCTTACTCCCATCTGGGAGCACTAAAACTGGAGCGGTGGTCAAAGCTCTCTTTAACCGTCGGAAAGCATCATCACAATCTACATCCCATGAGAAAACCAGATTCTTCTTCGTCAAGCGGGTTAATGGGGCTGATATCTTCGCGAAGTCTTTGATGAACTTCCTATAATATCCTGCCAACCCCAAGAAACTTCTTACTTCGGTAGCATTTCTAGGAACTTTCCAATCCTGGATAGATACTATCTTTGCGGGATCCACAGCTATCCCTTCCTTAGAGACCACACGCCCTAAGAATCGCACTTCTCTTCTCCAAAAATGACATTTAGAGAATTTAGCTTTAAGACTATGCGCTCGAAGAGTCTCCAACACTTCCTTGAGATGTAAGGCATGCTCTTCTTCACTCTTGGAAAAGACCAAGATGTCATCCACAAAAACTACTACAAACTTATTCAGATACTCTCTGAACACTCTACTCATGAGATCAACAAAGTATGCAGGGGCGTTTGTCAACCCAAATGGCATCACTAGCCACTCATAAAAACCATCCGGAGTCCGGAAAGCAGTCTTCTCTATACTGTCCTCCGCCACTCTCAACTGATGAAACCCTGTAGCTAAGTCCATTTGCGAAAACACTGAGGCGCCAACCAACTGATCAAAGAGATCATCTATTCTCGGTAATGGGTGTCTATTCTTCTTCGTGAGCTTATTAAGTTCTCTATAATCCACACAAAGTCTGAGGGACCCATCCGCCTTCGTGGCAAACACTACTGGAGCTCCCCACTCCGATATACTTCGCCTTATGAACCCCTTCTTAAGCAACTCCCCTACTTGCTTATGAAGTTCTCTTCTCTCACGAGGAGCCATGTGGCGCACTGGCAAAGACACTGGTTTGGCATTATCCACCAAATAAATTCTGAAATCTATCTCCTGCTTCGGAGGCAAATCCTTTACTTCTTCAAACACATCCGGATATTCCCGGACTACTCTGACAGAACGCAAACTCTCGACCGAAGCATCGAGTGATTCAAGATAACTTAGCAAAACAGATTCCATGGGATTACAAGAGATCTCGAGAGTATTACCCAAGCGGGTCATAAGCCTGACAACTCTCCTTTCACAATCAAGAACGGCACCATTACTGGATAACCAGTCCATGCCCAAAATCAACCCATAGCCCGTGAAGCCCAATACAAAAGCATCACATCTAAACTCAACGCTAAGTATAGAAATCTTCAAACCCAAACATATCATAGACAGATATATAGAACCCCCTATTGGGTTTGAAACAACTAAGGGATCATCAACTAGACTGGTGTCTAAGTGCAGTGACTCAACTAACGATGATGAGATAAAAGAATGCGATGCGCCAGAGTCAAACAAAGTACGAACTGGATGATCAAACAGAAAAACCAGACTTTCAACGGAAATAGTTCTACCTCTCTGCTGAATCGGTGGAACTGAGAGAACCTGAACTTGCCCCCCTGACTAAGGTGGTGCTATAAGAGCTTGCACCTGACCTCCTGAGGTAGACCCCGTCTTCTGCCCCTTCTTTGGGCAGTTTTTCACAAGATGCCCTGCTTCACCACAATGAAAGCAACCGGTCTTCTTCTTTTTGCGACAATCCTTACTGAGGTGTCCTGGTGTTCCACAATTGAAGCACTTCTTCTTCGTCTTCTTCTTGTCACCATTGCCTTTTCCGCCCTTTCCTTGTTGTTGTTGTTGCGGTTTCTTCTGATCCCCCTTTTTCTCTGGTGCCTTAGAATTCTTATCATCCTCATGCATAAGTGCCATGTAGACAAGCTTCTCAAAGGTGGCCCCCATAGGAATGTGAGTCATAGCTATTCCTTGCAATGGTTCATTCAAGCCTCTAACGAACCTCAAAGCCTTCTTCTCCGGTGTATTCACCAACTCTATGCCAAACCTTGCTAATTGATTGAATTTGTTGACATATTCTTTCACCGTGAGATTCCCTTGCTTCAAATTCAAGAACTTCTCCATAAACAGATTCTCTTCCGCCCTTGAGAGAAACTTAGCCCCAAACCTTTGCTTAAAATCTGCCCAAGAGTCAACAGGGCGTTCTCCATTAGTGACCTCCCACCAGAATGAGGCCTCTCCCTTCATCAACCAAGCCGCCAACTTGACTTTCTTTCCCTCTTCCACTTCAAAGATATCTAGCAACTCTTCCACTTCCTTAAGCCAATCTCTAGCCTCTACGAAAGTCTCTGAACCTAGAAAAGGTTTTCCTCCTATAGCCTTGAACTCCTTGCAAACCTTAGCAAAATTATCCACCCTAGGCTGAGGAGGAGGAGCGGTTGTCTCTGGTGTAGTAGCATTGGCTGGACCCGCAGCCGCGGCCCTAGCCTCTTGCAACCTCCTATACCATAGTGGTATAACTAAACCCTCCGGGATGTTAAGATCTTCAGCCATGCTGAAATGAAAGAGGAAAGATTCAAAAAGGAGATTCCGAAAGATAAAGATATGGCTATTGGGGATTATGCTTTTCTTTTTCAAAAACTTTTTCTCTTAAAAGACATGCTTTTGAAAATACTTTCTTCGAAAATACTCTTAGAAAATAGTTTTTCTCAAAAATTTTATCTGTTCTGGTAACCTTAAGCTCTGATACCACGTGTAACACCCCACTCCCGCTATGATCACTCACAATGGGAATGCCATAACATCGGTGGAGTATTTTAGTGAATATAGAACAGAAAAATTACAACAAGACAGATATAAATAGTACTTGAAATTTTAAAACATCATCTCATAACAGCGGAAGTAAAACATGCCTGGTTACATCATAAACCCACAATAAAAGTCAAGTACAATATCCATCAAAATAAAGAAGTACATAATCCCACTCTCATACAATAGCCAAAACAAAAGGAAAGATAACTGGATAACTGGAGCTTTACATCTACCCAAGCTCCTAAAGACTGGAACAGCAATCCGATCAAGCTCCACTACTGCTAGGATCCACCACAGGACCTGAGGGTTGGGAAAAAGATAAAAACAACGGGGTCAGACATAAGTCTGAGCGAGTCCTATAACTTTAACAATACAATCGTCAAAGTAACCAGAGAAGACATGAACTGATATACGGTAACATATGGGGATGAATGGTTACACTAAGCAGTCAACTAAACCAAGATAAAGGATAAAGACGCATCTACCCTTTCTAAGGTAAATTACTAAACTGCACCACACCAGTCGTTCCTAACTTAAAGGTTGACCCCACCCAAGGACTTATAAAATTAACCTAATAGTACTTGCGTACCCCTAGGTGACCAAGTAGGCGCCACGGGGCCCTACAATCCACTAGGTGTACACACTACTCCCCATTCGATCGGCTCCCTAACGTAGATACCCGTGCTGGCCCCACCATGGGGTGTACCATTTCCCAACGTGGCAACCCGATATAATTAACGGTGCACGGCTCATATCTACACGATGCAACAACGGCTTACCTACCAGCCCGGGCCCACTCACGCATATGAAGCCCGTTGGACTTGCGTTGCCACCGCTAACCCGTTTGCCTCTTACAGTCAAGCCCAGTATGCGTGTCCCGTCCTCGACATGGGTCGAGCCTACAAAGATACGTATGGGTTACTGGTTGAAATGGGCCTCCACAAGCTACCCACCTAAGCTTGTCCCTCTTTCTAGTATATCCCACTTAACCCTTTAATCATGTTTAATTACATGTTTCCATTTTGGTTAAGTATTCTAATCGTATTTTCTATTGCCACCCAAGGCAACCACTAGATTTTCTCATGCCACCCAAGGCACCCACTTAACCCCTCATGTCCCTCTACATGCTAATGTGGTTAAGTGTTTCTTAATTAATTAATTAAGAACGTAACCTTTGTAAAGACCTCTCACATTAGACTGTCTTTTATGACCGCTGGTTAAGCCGGTTGGTTCCGGGCAGCCTTATGTCATAACAGAGTCTAACCTCGTGTCTTTACATTAATCACGTATTTAGTTTGTGCCTAAGACCTCTCACATTGGGCTAACACTTGTAGCAACTGGTTAAGCCGGTTGGGTCCGGGCAGTTTTACGCTACAACTGAGTCCAACCTCGTGTCTTAGTCAATTAATTACAACTAATTAATCACCCTCGTAATTTTATATTAATTATCCCTAATTAATCAAGTTTTTCTTAACATGGGTAGACCTAACTCAATAGGTAAATTCCCATGGGGTAGACCTAACTCAATAGGTAAATTCCCAACACATAGTATGGGTACACCTAACTAAATAGGCAAATTCCCATACTATGTTTATTTATTTTATGTTATGCATAATTATATTAATTTCACACAATCTTATTAACTTATGCATTTAATTGCCCCCATCGTTCCCACGTAATTTCGTTCTCATGATATAACACACATAAAAGGTGTCAACTTGCATATAAATGAACATGTTTCAAAGGTGCCATCTTGCATTTTAACAAACACATAACTTGCACATGCACTTGCATAACATGTCACATAACTTGCATATAATATGTCACATAACTTACATATTCACTTGCATAACAAACTTGCATATTAACTCATAGACTTGCATAATGTGTCATCATGAACTTGCATATTAACAAACATATAACTTGCATATTTACATACATGTAACTTGCATATTAACAAACATGTAACTTGCATATTAACAAACATGTAACTTGCATATTTACTTACATGTGACTTGCATATTAACAAACATGAATCTTGCATATTAACAAACATGTAACTTGCATATTTACTTACATGTAACTTGCATATTAACAAACATGTAACTTGCATATTAACAAACATGTAACTTGCATATTTACATACATGTAACTTGCATAGCATATCACCATGAACTTGCATAACATGCATATGATTACATAGCCCACAACTTGCATATTTAGCATCATGCAAACATAACATACATCATATTAAACTTGCATAAACTTACATACTCAACATGCATAAACATACATACTCAACATGCATAAACATAAGATTAATGCTAACATCATATCATATGATTCAAAGCTCATTAACCCACATACAAAACCATAAATCTCATCACATCTCATCTAATTAGTTTACCAAAAGATCATCAAAGTGATAGAAACTCACAACTAGCAATTTTGCACACCAAATGAAGAAGATTAAGATGCTAAGAAGGGATTAGAGGTTGATTAGAGAGTGATTAGCATGCAACCCTCTTCATTGATTTGTGGAGGCCATGATCAAGTTGCATTTTGCCATAGTTTAATTACAAGGATTAATTATGAATGAATTAGGGTAGGGTTAGGGTCTTATTTATAGGATTAGAAAGTGTTTTAGGCCCTTAGATTAACCCTAGATTAGATTAGGACCCTCAGATTTAGGAACCCTCTAGAACATAGCCCAAGACTGAACCAAGAACAAACCTGGTGCACCCAGACCAGCAGGGCCGACACCCTGTGTCGACACCCCTGTCGACAGGGCTGTCGACACCCCTGTCGACACCCCTGTCGACATGCCTGTCGACACGGGGTTAGGCGGGAATTTTTCCCCCCTTTCCTCTTTTGGCTCCAAACTTGTTTTTCAAATCTGCTTTTTAAATTTAAATTTTCTAAAACTTCTTTGGGCCATAACCGGGCCATACGGACTCCGATTCTCGAAAACTCGGACTCTATTTCGCGTATTTTTCCGAGACGAACGCAATGACGCAGCCCGTTTCCCCTGGTTCTCATATCTGAGATTAATTATATTTTAATTTCTAACCGTTAGTGTTAATTGAAATTCGGGGTGTTACACAAGGTGAGAAGCTTTCTTGGGTTAGCAGGTTACTATAGGAAGTTCATTAAGGACTTCGCAAAGATATCATCCCCACTCACCAGGCTAACGAAGGAGAATTTGACATTCTCATGGGATATAGACTGTGACATTGCTTTCCAACGATTGAAGAGGGCTCTGGCAACAGTCCCAGTCTTGACCTTACCTAACGGGAATAAAGTGTTTACCGTTTACACTGATGCATGCAGTACAGGGCTTGGTGTGGTTCTAATGCAAGAAGGGAAAGTAGTGTGTTATAAGGGTAGACAGCTGAGAGTTCATGAAAAGAACTACCCAACCATGATCTAGAGCTAGCTGCCATAGTGTTTGCGTTAAAGACGTGGCATCATTATTTAATTGGGGAGAAGTTCGATTTATATACCGATCATAAATCTCTCAAGTATTTGTTCTCGTAGAAGGATTTCAATTTAAGGCAATAGTGGTGGATGAAGTTTCTAGCTTCTTATGATTTTGAGATATCTTATACCCATGGCAAGGGTAATGTGGTGGTAGACGCACTAAGTAGGCAGAGGGTGGCCCTGAGTCCTCTGTTTGTGGAAAGAAAGAACTTGCAGCTCATATAAGCTTTTAATTTTAGAACCTCCATCGAGATTTCGCCTGATTTGTTTGCATCCTTGGAGATACGACTGACTCTTATGGACCAGATAGGAGCTTTGCAACAAGGTGATCCACAAATTCTAGACATCATAGATTAGCTCAAAAGAGGGGAGACTTCTAGTCACCTCAGCAGATATGCCATAGATGAAAATGGGTGGCTGCGATGAGATGGAAGGTTTTGTGTTCCTCAAACTGGAAGCTTAATAAAGGCTGTCCTAGAAGAAGCCCACCATTCTAAGGTGACCATTCATCTAGGTGGTGATAAGATGTATAGGGACATGAAGAGGGTTTTCTTTTGGGCTGGGATGAAGAAAGATGTATCCGAATTTGTTTCCCAATGTTTAGTTTGCCAGCAAGTCAAAGCTGAGCAAAAGAAGCCCGGTGGTTTACTTCATCCTTTGGAGGTTCCTTAGTGGAAATGGGAGAGCATCTCTATGGATTTCATAGATTTTTTGCCTAGATCAAAGAAAGGCAACACCAGTATCTGTGTTGTGGTAGATAGACTCACTAAGAGCGCTCACTTTATTCTAGTTAAGAGTAAGAGGACGACATAATGGTTAGCAGCAATTTTTGTCCGAGAGATAGTTCGTCTTCATGGAGTTCCTTCCAGCATCGTGAGCGATCGTGACCTTATCTTTACTAGCGAATTTTGGCGGAGCTTGCAAGAAGCATTAGGTAAACAGTTGCGTTTGAGCACCACTTATCATCTTCAGACCGATGGGCAAAACGGAGAGGGTGAACAGAATTCCAGAGGATCTTTTAAGGCTATGTATCCTAGACTTCGGAGGGACTTGGGAAGAGCATCGTCCTTTAGTAGAGTTTGCCTATAACAACAATTATCAGGCCAGCATCGGCATGACACCCTTCGAAGCATTGTACGGACGACACTGTAGATCACCAACTTGTTGGTGAGAATCTACAGAAAGATTACTACTTGGACTAGATATGGTTAGAGAAACGTCTAAAAAGATTGACCTTATTCGACAACAGATGAAGACAACTCAAGATAGGCAGAAATCCCACGCATACAAAAGAAGGACTGACCTCGAATTTGAAGTAGGAGACTTGGTTTTTATCAAAGTGTCACCTCTGAGGAATGTGGTTCGCTTCGGATCAGTAGGGAAGTTGGCACCTAGGTTTGTGAGACCATTTCCCATAACCGAGAGGATTGGCAAATGGCCTATAGAGTAAAGCTTCCTGAAAATATATCTGGTGTTCATGATGGTTTCCATGTTTTTCAACTGCGGAAGTGCTTAAATGACACCGCGGAAGTTGTTGAGCCGAGTATATTGGAAGAGGTAGAAGTGGAACGGGAGGCGACAGTCAGGCTTGTTCCTTCCCATATTCTTGGATCAGAAGTTAAGAAGCTACGCAATAAAAAGATCAAGTTGCTAAAGGTTCAATGCGTAGATAACCCAGAGGATGCGGCGTGGGAGACGGAAGATAAGATTCGTGCTTCGTACCCTTTTCTCTTCGAGGATATGTTCTTAACTCCTTTTTCCAAAAGCTTTATTAGTACTTGTTTCTATCATTTGAGTATATCTTATCCATAGTATTTTTCGACCTCTAGATAGGAATCCTATGGATGTAAACATGTGTTTGAGACATGTTATGATTGATGGATGCAAGTGGATGCAAGTGTTTTCTTGTGGACGCATATACACACACATTAGGCACTAAGATCGGCCCAATCGCTCTCATACTGCATATGAATGTGTATGCATTTTCTTTTCTTTTATGGATGGAAATGGATGAACTAGCATATGGATGTTGCATTTGGATGAATGAGTGTGCACACATATAGAGCTTATATGTTATAATAGGTTTATTTGCATACATATTGGATTCATGGCGCTAACATACATTGCATTAACGAGGTCAACTGAATTAGTAGACCACCTGATTTTCGCAATAGTGTTGGGACATACACACACACCTTTGCATATGTTCATATAAGCATTAGAAATCTTTAAGGACAATTGATGCAAGTGATTGATGGATAAGTAGATGGATGATGGATGGTAGGATATGCATTCTTCTCAATTTGGATATTTCGGAGACGAAATCCTTTGAGTAGGGGAGCATGTAACACACCGAATTTTTAACGACATCAAAGTGGATAAATTAAAGAATAATTAATTTAATATCCAAAATTAAGGAAAATGGATTACGTCATTACGTCCGTCTCGAAATTCTAGTCAAGATAGACACCTGGTTTGCGTAAAATGAAAAACGTATGAAGAAGTTACGGACGATAGAAAGTTGAAAATCAAAACCAGGTATAACCGGCGCACTTGCTAAGTGCGCCAAGGCAATTCTACACTGGCGCACCTGTAAAGTGCACCCAGAATTGTTTTTGGGTATTCAGGCCTTTTCCCAAGTGGTAGGCGACCCACGACCTGATTTTACCCTAGCGCTTATGTGGCAGTCGGATCCAGTTGATTCTGCAGCTATAAATATATAGCCATTTCACATATTTCTTCATTAGAAATCATGGCGGCCAAACTATGCCAGATTCTGAAATGAACTAGGGTCTCTCATCTTCTTCTAAAGCATATCAAATTCTGAGATTCAAGCATAGACTCAACACATTTTCAATCATCTTAGCAATCCAATCACAGTGAGTTCTAGTTGCTTTTAGATTTAGATAAATAATAGTGAATTATGAAAGGCTATGATTTAGATATGTGTAGACATTGAATCTATGTTATTGTTAGATCTTATGCTATGTCATGATAGATATATTTCTCCAGATCTAAATCAATTGTGATTGTTCTACTATGTTATTATTATGGATCTTGGTTTGTAACTTTTATGATATGCTATGATGCGGATGTGTATTAGATCTATTCTACGTGATCTTAAATTGTCACCTTATGATTTATGTTAGATCCATTCTATGTGATCTAAAATTGTCACCTTATGATTCATGTTATATCTATTTTATGTGATCTAAATTGTCACCTTATGTTAACATGTTAGATCTATTTTACGTGACCTAAATTATCACCTTATGTTGTCATGTTAGATCTAAACCGATTGGACATCTAAATTGCTAATTTAGATATTGTGACATCATAGTTCATCAGTTTTATTTCAAACTTGTTATGATGAATATTTCATGTCCGTGCTAGTATGTATGTTCACCTTATTATCAAACAAGTTTATGTTTATGCCAAGATGACCATTTTAGTTATATTCCCGTTGTTTTCCCTACCATCGTTTATGACTAGGCTATTGTCTAGCCTAGGCATGTTGCCAATTTTGTGAGGACGCTAGTTAAGGAACGGGGGAAAAAGGGTTAAAAATGGCATAATTTGAATATGAACATTTATGGACATGTAATTCAAATTATTAGGTAAAATAGGTATTGACATCTATAAGAGGAAAGGATTAATTAATTGATTAATTAATTAAAAATGGAATGTCTAGTAATTACTATTAGAAATTGTAATTGTACTTATGACACAAGGTTAGGGTGCATTAGAGGTGGAAGTCTGCCCAGACCCGACCGGCATATCCAGCAGCCATAAATGGTGAACCTAATGTGGGAGGTCTAAGTACGTAAATAAAAATCGGGCTATGACACGAGGTTAGGCCCAACTGTGGAATAAGTCTGCCCGGACCCGACTGGCATATCCAGCATCGACATGTTGTAGGCCTAATGTGGGAGGTCTGGCCTATTATGAAACCATAAATGGACATGGTAAAGAATTGGACTACTTAACCTAAGTTAAATCCATAGGGATTGTACGAACTTAAATTTAAGCTAGGGGTTAAGTAAACATGGTTGAGGGGTGGGTTAGTAAATCTGAAGAGGGGATGGGTAATAGGCCCACAAACTTAACCCATTAAGGTTATGTAATTAAAGACACCTAGTGGTATACATAGTCGGTGGAAATAATAAAGTTATGTAATTAAAGACACCTGTTAGGTTAAACATAACTTGTAGGAGTGATAGGGTTATGGAATTAAAGACATCTATAGGTAAGCATAACCGATTAGAAGATTATGGGTTATGTATTAAAGACACCTGTAGGTAAGCATAACCGGTAGATATAAATAAGGCTATGTAATTAAAGACACCTAGTGGTATACATAGTCAGTGAAAAAATAATGGGGGATACAAGACAAAGGGGAGAGATTGTATCATATTGTATGGGACCCATTTCAGTCAGTAACCTGGAGTAGGTATCAAACAAAGTACTCCGTACTAGGCGGAGAAGGGGCACGCTTACTGACTGATTGTAAGAGATCCAATCGTGGAGGAGGTGTGGGCAGCGCAAACCGACCGGGCCATGTGAGTGCATGAGCCAGGAAGAGGGGGATAAGATAACCGTGACACCTATAGGTATGGTTGTGCACATTATTACGACGAAGGGTTGCCACTTTAGGAAGTGATACCTCCTACTGTGGGGCCAGCGCAAGGTATCTACGAGGGTTAGGCAGTCGATCGATCAGGGTAGTAGTTTGGACACATTTGGACGTATATCTAAGTCTACCACCTTGTAGTTGAAGGGATCATCTCTTTCAGGATATACTTGTAATAGTGCAGAGTAATCATCAGTGAGGCATGTACACATTATCTTGCTTACTTTGTCACACCTTCCATCTATGTAGTTATCTCCCTTATCCACTTTATATGCCTATCATGTTACTTTTATTTATCTACTGGCTAAAAGTAACTATACTCGCCAGACTTTATGTCTGACTCTTTTTGTTTCTCCTTCTTTCTTCCGTTCAGGTTCTCAGGGAGGAAACACCCAGGCTTAGTCAAGATTCAGATATCACCTTTCTAGGAGCTACTTCTGAAGTATGGCTCAAGTTCTTGTCTCTATTATGGCTTAACTCTTTCAATTGGGAATTATGTTTTTATATTTTATATACTCTGATGATGCAAGACAGAAGTTATTTTATTGTAATGGTTTTTGCGACTTATGGTATTGTGGACCACGGTATTATGATTGAAATAAAAATTTGAATTTCTGTTGCTATATTATTTATATATGTCTTGTAATTATTCTATGTCTGATTAGCTATAACGCTTCACGGAACTTAATGCATTAGTTTTGTGAGTGACATTAACGGACGTGGGGTGTCACACTGACCCCACCTCTCGCTAACCCACCAGCCTCCTCTTGAGTGATGTCCTAAATCACCCGGAATCGTAAAAAACTATCACGATTTCAGGCTGGAGTTGCTACCTTAACATCACACTGTTGGACGAGCGACCCTCATCGACATAGATCTTAAACTTCCCTCGTTGCGAAATCATCGGCCCTAGGGTTGACTGGAACCAACGTCGAATAACTCGAAATGGATCGCACCCCTTAATAACACGCGAGGGTGAAGAATAATCTACAGACATTCAATTCTTCAATTTTCTTTTTATTGTTGAGAATGGACATTTGGAGTTTCGATTTTATTGAGGGAGCGACATTTTCCGGAAGTTTTCGGGTTTTGATTTGCAAGAAAATGAATGCGAACTTAATTGTAATTTTGCCTGCGAATGCTCAAAATAAAAAGGAGGTTAAAGGGTTTTTTTTGTGATTAAATAGATGAAGAAGAGGAACCAATCGTAAATTTAATTAAATGGTTGTCTACCGAAGTACAAACATTATTTGAATCGATTTGATTTCTATTTATTGCGATTTTATTTTATTTAAATAGATACTGATTTGGTTTCTAGCTTATCCATTAAAATTATCTCGGGTTAATAACTTGAAAACACGAACTCCTGTTTTTAATGTAACGACAGACATTTCAATGTTACAACGCTACTCTGAACTCAACAAAATAGATTCTAAAATTTATTTCGAACAATATTATAATTTAAATTCAGAAACAATCAATTTCTCGATAATAAATTATTATTATTATCGCTTATAGTCAAATACTATTTTTATTGATCATCTAAATCGTTTTGATTTAGTTTTAACTTTGAATTCAATTATAAGTCGTTTTCAGTATTACGATAGCTCAATATATTTAAAATTAAATCGTATATCGATTATTAAATCGACAACTCAATATAAAAATCCATTTATATTATCAACTCACATTTAAAATAATATTAAATGTTTAAAATTAACAAACAAAAAATACATGTCATTACATTCTTTCCACCTTAAAAGAATTTCGTCCCCAAGATTAACAAGTTAGGTAAAATACTACAAACCTATTAACTTTCCAAATCCACTTATGTTGAAATTCCATATTTCTACAATTTTAGTTCTACTAAAAATTTTGGTTTTCATTCATATTGTATATCATATATGTTTACATCCATTAAATCTGAATGATTTACAACCAATATATTCATACTCAATTCATTTTCCATCCATATGCATTCAAATTCATTCAAATTGTGTCTAAATCAATTTATTCACTTCGATCCTGTAACAACCCGGAAAATCAGGACCAATTTAAAAATTTTATTTATGAAATTTTATTAGAAAATGCGTCAGAATTTAAAATTTTCATTTTTAAATTAAACTATTGAATAACTTTGTATATAAATTTTATGATTAATGAATGATTTCAAATTTGTTTCTAATAAACAATTATTTGTAATTAGATATGAAAT
The DNA here is from genome assembly GCA_030737875.1 of Allium sativum. Taxonomy (NCBI): domain Eukaryota; kingdom Viridiplantae; phylum Streptophyta; class Magnoliopsida; order Asparagales; family Amaryllidaceae; genus Allium; species Allium sativum. The sequence continues at coordinate 666,270,172 of CM060909.1, read as the reverse complement.
TCTTCTATAATTGTGAAATAAGAAACGTGCGCTACTAAGTTCACATTAATATAGTTTATTTCATAATATTAGAATTTAAAACGAACAACGTTGTTTATACGCAGTACGCGTTCGCTAAAATATAAAAGGAAGAATTCTAGTAATGCTTCAGGCATCAATAGAAATATTTTCAAATGACAAAAGTGAGACAACATTAATGCTAAAAGTCCATTTATTACATTTTCTTACAGAATTGGAAACGTTAGCTACATGTATGTCTAAAATCTCTCGGCACTTAACTGACCTATTTCATCATCAAATGAAATACTTTGAATTCCATTTATGCATTAAGTATTGAATCATCACTTCCATATAAGAAACATAAGGACAACAATAATAATACATGTTGCATGCGTTTTTTTTCCATGACCTTTTATAACTATCTTCCTTTGCAAATGGTTTTAAAAAAAAAATTATTGATTACTAAATTTGTAATATTTAAATATCATATGTATGGGAATACTTTTGAAATTTGTTATATGCAAAGTGCGGTTGTCATTTGTCAAATATAACATGGTTTATAACTATATATAAACGTTTGAATTATAGGGAAACTTTATATTTGCCTAGCGTATTTTGAAATTATAAAATTATGAACATTTATTTCATCTAAATACGATAACGTTTTAATTTAATTATATCATTCCTTTTAAAACATATCTTAATTGAAAAGCTTATGACAACAGTGCATTAATTTGGTAAAAGTGGTAATTAATTAACATTAAAAAGGGGTCCGTAACGGATTTTATGCGAAGTGTCATGACACAAATTTTATTTTATGGTTACGTCCGTCTTGTCGCGTTGATTGTTTTGGTATATTTAATCGTATTTTTCGGAGTTCGGTTTGTGAAGGAAACGTGTAAACATTTATTTATATCAGTGCAGAGTTACCCGTTATACTTGTTAAATTGGCATTTTAAATTTTAAAATTTGAAACCTCTAGATTTATGGTAGTAAATGTGTAACGTTTTAGATTTATGGAAATTAAATTTTCAATCCAAAACTTGTGCAAACCGAACTTTTGGGTACCATTTATTTTATACTATATTTACCAAGCACGTTCCCATTTCTCTGTCCCTTCCATTTCTTGCGCATCCACTCTCCTTTCTCATTCCTCCAGATCCGTTCCATCCGTCAAAAGAAAAAAGAAAAAAACAAACAAACTCCTTCCCCTTCTATCTCCTCAATTACTCAATGATTCTCAAAACTTCAAACTCCAAATGCAAGAGCTCTTTAAGATCCTTAATTCTATACGGTTGAGATCATATTTACTTCCACGGATTGGTGGATTTCGACCACAAAGTGGCTGCGTTTGGGTTTGATTTTTTGTGCCTTAGGGAGGTGCGAGCGGGGTGGCACTCCGGGCGTGTGAAGGTGGTGCGTAGGCGGTCGGAATGGTGGGAGTTGATTGGCTTCTGGCGTGGTGGTGTGGCGTGCAACGGTGATCAGAAGGAGCGACAAATGGGTTCCAAGGAGCGTATTTCTGATGGAAGAAGATAATAGATATGGCAACGATTAAGTAAGCATGGTTAATTAAATTTAATTATAATTTAATTAGTATGATTATAAAATTAACATAGAAACTTGTTTATCTATTACATACGAGGTCCAAAGCGAACGATTCAAGTTGAGTTGGATTCGCAGCGTAGAATACTACCTTCCAGAACTGACTAGAATCAAAACGGACTGATGTACAATTTTGAAGGATTCAACAACCGATGTGAGATTTCTGTTTTAAAATTTATTAAACACTTAATTATTTATCGCTAATTGAAATTCATGAAAATATGGTTATAAATCAAATTTGCGATGTCTTGTGTTTTGAATTTGTTGTTTGTGAATTGCGATGGTTTGGGATATTCATGTTCGTTTAGATCTATGTCATACGATTACTTTTCCTATTTATTTGGATCTATAAACACCGACTTATTTAGATTAAGATTTAAGTAAAAAAATTCATTTTTATTAATTCTTGACACCATATGTTGACACCAAATTTAGAAGTTATAACATGTATTCATATAAGAAGTTTATACTATATGTTGACACCAAAGTCTAGTGGTGTTGCATGTGTTGATATGAAATTGACACTATAGGTAAACACCAAAAAGTTTAGAGTTTATTATATGTAGTAATATGAATCATGACATAATATGTATACACTAAAATTAATGTTCTATATGTATGAACATATATATTTAGAGTTATGTGATTTCATTAAAAATGAAAATATCGTCATTTCATTTCATTAGAAATGAATATATTTTTAGTGTCATATTGTAATATCAAAAATGAACATATTTTTAGTGTCATGTTAATACATTTGAAATGAATATATTTTTAGTGTCATATTGAAATATTAAAAATTAACATAGTTTTAGTGTAATGTTAATACATTTGAAATGAATATATTTTTAGTGTCTTATTGTAATATTAAAAATGAATATATTTTTAGTGTCATGTTATTTCACTAAAATAAGCATATTTTTAGTGGAGACATGAAACATATAAAAATATGACATTTATGATAGTATAAAAGTTGACATTTATGATAGTATAAAAATATGTCAATTATGTTAATATAAAAATATGTCAATTATGTTAATATAAAAATATAACATTTATGATAGTATAAAAAGTTGTCATTTATGATAGTATAAAAGTTGTCAATTATGTTAATATAAAAATATGTCAATTATGTTAATATAAAAATATGTCATTTATGATAGTATAAAAAGTTGACATTTATGATAGTATAAAAATATGTCAATTATGTTAATATAAAAATATGTCAATTATGTTAATATAAAAATATGTCATTTATGAAAGTATAAAAAGTTGACATTTATGATAGTATAAAAAGTTGTCATTTATGATAGTATAAAAAGTTGTCATTTATGATAGTATAAATATATGTCAATTATGTAAATATAAAAACATGTCAATTATGTTAGTATAAAAATATGACATTTATGATAGTATAAAAAGTTGTCATTTATGATAGTATAAAAATATGTCATTTATGTGAGTATAGAAAATATGTCATTTATGTGAGTATAAAAATATGTCATTTATGTTAGTATAAAAATATGCCATGTTATGTTAGAATTAAAAAAGGTCATTTTTAGAACCATGTTAAGTTAGAATAAAAATATCATTTTCGTTGGAATCATGTAGCAAGTTATAATAATGTTATTACTTTTTAATTTTCAAAAAAAAAAACATGTTTACACAGCCATAACAAGTTTCCTGACTTGTTTATGTTGATTGGACAATAAATTTTCACACATCGTCCAAAAGCACAATTAATAATATATTATTCGAATTTGTGTTGGTTGAAACCCCACACGGGTCTTGGGTTGATATTTGACTACACATCACCCTTGTGTTTAGTTGTAAATTGCACTTTGGCTGTTATTTGGATGTTTTGTCATTATTATGGAATTAATGCATGTTTGAAATCCATGTAATTAAATTATACGGAAATTGTTGGGTCTCATTCCAATTTAGGATTAAAAAAATATTTTAATCTAATATTCAATTAGGGTGTTTTAAAATAATAATTCCCAATGAAATAATTATAATTATAATTACAGTTGTACTTGGACACGAGGTTAGGTTACATTTATGGTGGAAGTTTGCCCGGAACCAACCGGCATATCCAGCAGCCACAAATGTTGGGCCTAATGTGAGGGGTCCAAGTGCGCAAATACGAAACGGCCATGACACGAGGTTAAGCCCAATTTGTGGGATAAGTCTGCCCGGAACCAACCGGCATATCCAGCATCCACCAGTCGCAGGCTTGATGTGGGAGGTCTGACCCGGTATAAAATATAAACGAATAAGATAAGGAATTGGGCTATTTCATCTGCTTTAAATAACAACGCCATTTTAACCCGGATGTGTTTATCAATTTATTCTATCCATTTTATAATGAATATTAAAAGAGCTAATTTCAAAAATAAATATTTTGGAAATAATAATATTATTTTAATATGATAATAGATAGAATATTCAATTTGGATTTAAAATTGAAATATAGTTGGAATCGTTTTATAAAATTATTAAAAGTATGGGAAAATTATGTAAAATCATAATAAATGATTTGGAAAGAATTAGGATGGAAAATTCCATATTTGAAAAGATAAAATATTTTTTTATCGAAATATACTAGAGAATAATAATCTAGTGTTTTTAATTAAATAAAATAAATTGGATTTTTGGGTTTGTCGTGAGTAGTGTCTTAAATAACATTGTTCTTAAACCTAGTTGAGAAAAGAATAAATCTTTTAATTAAGATTATTAGAGTTTCCGATTATATTTAATAATTGGAATAAAATGAAATGTAAATTGGGTTTATCGTGAACTGTGTTTTAAACAACATTCGTTCTTTAACCCGATTTACAGTGAAAATAAAATTTTGATATTGTAAATCTTTATTTAAGATTTAAAAAGGAAATTTTCCAAAGTAAAGTTTCCAATTTAATATACATTAAATTGGAATTGAAGGGAATTCGATTTAATAAAAATCGAGATAAGCTTCTGTAAAAGAAGGCCGTTAATATATATGGAATTTAAAAGGCTTTGCCATTATTCCATTTATATTATTAGTCCGATACAGAAATTTATATCAATTATATATTGATCTGATTTCTGTGAAGATTCCATATTTAATGGAGAATAATTTTGGGTTTATCGTGATAATGTTTTAAATGACATTAGTTCATTTACCCAGTTAAAGATAAGATTAATTTCTTAAATTTGAATAATCATTATGCAATGATTTTGGAGATTGAAACCAAATTGGAGTTTTAATAATATGAATATTTTATTGAAAGAATACTCTGAATTGGAATGAGGCGTTGGATGTGTTTTCTATTTTATTTATTATAAAATACGTGAGTTATTCGGAAAGACCGGGTTAAACCCATTCCGAATAATAAATACGACGACCAAGAGTCGAAGATGAAGACGGTGGTAGAAGACCGGAGTTCTTTATGTCAAATGGATGAGTTACCACTGATGCCCATGATTAGAGTAGCTACCTTGAAGGGGCTACAGTGGTGGCCGTCCGGATGTATTGTTGACTGTTCGGATATACGAGGTATAAGGTGCCTCCGGTTACGTTCAGACCCAGAACGGACGCGTAAATGGATAGTATGTCCGACGTTGTATTCCATTATACTGTATTCGTTGATCTCTGCTAAACATATATCTGTTTGGTGTTCAAAACCCTTCTCTAAGACGTGCGAGCTTAGAGGTTACATATATTGGCAGAAATCAATGGTATGGTATGGATTGACAATGTGGCATGCCAAGATGCATGATCAAGGATTTTGTTGAATAGCAGGGCTTTGTGGGATGATCAAAGCAGAGCCTGTTTAGGCATAGCATTGTGTATAGCGTGACTTCGCGAGCCTCACACCCCGGTATGAGTCAAAAACGGGATTAGGACTGCAGGGAGTGCACACGTTTCTTTCTAGCTAGGAGTGGTGTCAGTGCTTAAACTGGCTGGCATTTTATTTATGTGGATGATGGATTGAGGTACCTCAGATTTATAGGTTGTTAGTGGCCATATGGAGGTTCAAAGGAACCGGGAAACGTGTGTTCAGGTATAATTAATCCACTACCGTTAAGTGGGGACCGGCCCTGAAGATCCAAGGGTTCACTGCGGGGGATCCTGAGACATTTGCTAAAGTGTCTCAAATCGGAGAGGACGATCCCTAGCCTCAATTTCATGATGGAAACCCAATTTCCAATACGACACCATGCAGTTTTGATTGTAGAACTAGTATGGCGACATAGTATATGGTAGCTATGCAGTCTATGATTGATACATTATGATTAAAAATTTTTTGAAACATATATACACTAGTGATAATATCAAATCCGTTTTTATCGTATCCAGCATCTTTTGACCATTATATGGTAAAACTCCATCCTCTGGTTTGCGTTGCATTGTGTGATGGGACTTGAGTCTTATAATGGTTTCATATTTCTAAAAAGCGTTGTGTTGTTTAACGATTTACTTTACTTTATGCACTGGCAATCCAATGGAGTAAACCTGTTCCGCGTTAGCGGCGTGGTCATGTGATTAACCTTATTATTAGATGAGTTAAGTAAGATTTCTCATACCAGTCCCATGACTGACCTGTAGTTTGTTTCATTGGCAAACTCGGGTGCCCATATTTTCCACACGGGCAGCCGAGTAGCTTTTTTTTGCAGATATTTATCTCTTTAGCAGGATCCTGGATCGAAGCTTAAAGCTGTGTCCAGAGCTTAGAAAGGTCTTTCGCTGCAATGTATTAAATTCATTGTAATTTATTCTTCCACTGTATTATTATTCTATTCGATGTACTATGATATTCTGTACCCTGATGTTATATTATCATGATGTAATAAAAGTTTGTTGTTATTGTTCTAATGTATTGTATTCCCAAAGTTAACGTATGCAGGAACGGAACGGTCTTGGTCGATCTTGCGATCGATTAGGTCCGGGAAAAATCCGTGTCATTACAGTTGGTATCAGAGCTCTGGTTAGCTCAAAATCTTTGGGGTACAACTCATTAGAACTGAACAAAAGACTCATCAGAGATTGGATTAGTAATATCCAATAAGAATACTCATTAGAGATAGGATCAGTATTATCCTAGAATGAGAAAACACGTTAGAGATGGGGTTAGTAATGCCCTAGAATGAGTTGAGAGTGAAAAGTATATAATTAGCGTATTTTGATCATATATATAATCTATTTTAGGAAATATGATTTTTGAATATTTAAAAATTATATATATTTGAAAAGTTAATCAACAAATAAATTATTGAAATCAATAAAAGAATGAAAATTGAATTAGTTAGTTAAACAACTTTTAGCTTCGTTCCTTTTCGAGGACGAAAATATTTTAAGTGAGGGAGATTGAAACAAACCAGAAAATCAAGACCAATTTAAAAATTTTATTTTATGAAATTTTATTAGGAAATGCGTCAGAATTTAAAATTTTCATTTTTAAATTAAACTATTGAATAACTTTGTATATAAATTTTATGATTAATGAATGATTTCAAATTTGTTTCTAAGAAACAATTATTTGTAATTAGATATGAAATTCTTCTATAATTGTGAAATAAGAAACGTGCGCTACTACGTTCACATTAATATAATTTATTTCTTAATATTAGAATTTAAAACGAACAACGTTGTTTATACGCAGTACGCGTTCGCTAAAATATAAAAGGAAGAATTCTAGTAATGCTTCAGGCATCAATAGAAATATTTTCAAATGAAAAAAGTGAGACAACATTAATGCTAAAAGTCCATTTATTACATTTTCTTACAGAATTGGAAACGTTAGCTACATGTATGTCTAAAATCTCTCAGCACTTAACTGACCTATTTCATCATCAAATGAAATACTTTGAATTCCATTTATGCATTAAGTATTGAATCATCACTTCCATATAAGAAACATAAGGACAGCAATAATAATACATGTTGCATGCGTTTTTTTTCCATGACCTTTTATATCTCTCTTCCTTTGCAAATGGTTTTTAAAAAAAAGTAAATTATTGATTACTAAATTTGTAATATTTAAATATCATATGTATGGGAATACTTTTGAAATTTGTTATATGCAAAGAGCGATTGTCATTTGTCAAATATAGCATCGTTTATAACTAAATATGAACATTTGAATTATAGGGAAACTTTATATTTGCCTAGCGCATTTTGAAATTATAAAATTATGAACATTTATTTCGTCTGAATACGATAACGTTTTAATTTAGATCCAATTGACAGTAAATGGAAAACATTAATAAAATTTACAATTTAATTATATCATTCCTTTTAAAACATATTTTAATTGAAAAGCTTATGACAACAGTGCATTAATTTGGTAAAAGAGGTAATTAATTAACATTAAAAAGGGGTCCGTAACGGATTTTATGCGAAGTGTCATGACACTGATTTTATTTTATGGTTATGTCCGTCTTGTCGCGTTGATTGTTTTGGTATATTTAATCGTATTTTTCGGAGTTCGGTTTGTGAAGGAACCGTGTAAACATTTATTTATATCGGTGCAGAGTTACCCGTTATACTTGTTAAATTGGCATTTTAAATTTTAAAATTTGAAAACTCTAGATTTATGGTAGTAAATGTGTAACGTTTTAGATTTATGGAAATTAAATTTTCAATCCAAAACTTGTGCAAACCGAATTACTTTTGGGTACCCTTTATTTTATACTATATTTACCAAGCACGTTCCCATTTTCTCTGCCCCTTCCATTTCTTGCGCATCCACTCTCCTTTCTCATTCCTCCAGATCCGTTCCATCCGTCAAAAGAAAAAAGAAAAAAACAAACAAACTCCTTCCCCTTTATCTCCTCAATTACTCAATGATTCTCAAAACTTCAAACTCCAAATGCAAGAGCTCTTCAAGATCCTTAATTCTATACGGTTGAGATCATATTTACTTCCACGGATTGGTGGATTTCGACCACAAAGTGTGTAAAGGCCCGCAAATCCGTGCTATCTGAGTTGACTAAAAACACCACACGTCCAACTCAAATTGCACAGAAATACGACTCATTATTAGAAAGAAGTTAGAGGATGAGAAATAGAAAGAAAGAAATATTAGAATAGGAGAATAACGAAGATCACAACTCACAGCGGAACGAATAAAATATATTATATAACATAAGCTTTGAAATACAAATCTGTTTTGTACATATATACATACCATCATCAGAGTACACATAACATTTGATCCAGCGGAAGTAACTCTAAATAACTAACGTTGAAGCCTCCTGCTTCAAGCTCCTCCAAGTGTATCTGTAAAAGCCTGAAACACTTGACTGCCCGTACAAATTTGGGCACCCAAGAGTTTAGGGAAAACAAAACAAAACAAAACTCTGGGTCAGTCATGGGACTGGTGTGAGTAAACTCCAACCACTTGCTTAACTTTTAAAAAAAAACTCTTTTCGAAAGAAAAGATAATAGTAAGACCAGCCCACACATAAACATGGACGGTTTTTACCTTACTATAACCCAAAACACTTTGATATCAAATCCAGTGATATTATAGTAATGTCTACATCAATTAAATAACCAAATAGCAGAACGCTTGCATCTCACGCTCTACATATATAGTATACAATCAAAAACTCGCATGGCGCTTATTGGAGATTGGATTTCCAACATGACAAGGTATGGAACCACCTTCCGATGATGTATCTCTAGAGAGGAATACACTGGGTTCAACAAGAACATCTTGCAACCCGGCCCACACATGACCGACCACTCATTTCGCTTGAGTGTATCGAATGTATATCACCAACGGTTGGACTCAAACCACCGTTTCCCGAATGGGCAGAATCGATAGATTTAGAAATAAAAGGAATTTCTCTAGATAGGTGATTATACACCCTAATGGGTGCGACCCACATAGCCATGCTGCCTGCCCGATTTTTGTCCTTTCCCGGTTGTTGAGGCCTGAGGCTACGCATACTTACCATTCATTGATAACACAATCACTTTGAATGCCACATCGTCAGATCCGTTAATCACTAGTTGAGTTTGCACAAATATTCTGGATGTTATGCTAAGGGATAAATCCGTTGCAACCATATATATTCATACAGACCAACCCATTTGATCATTGGAAATACCCTGTCAGACATTCGTCCATTTACGTTCGTTCTGGGATTGAACGAAACCGAAGGCACTATTTCTATTTAATAGAAAAGCCCTTGCACTTCACTCCGTCTTCAATATATTCAGCATACTTGGTTCGCAACGCTTATGCCGATACGGAGTGGTTCTCGGATAATAATCCAACCGGTCTCTCCATATTGACAACGATGGTCAAAAACTTCGATAGTCTGTGATTTAACTATCGAATAAAAACAAGTGTTCAATCAACATATCAACCAAATCACTGGGCTCTTAAATTAATATTCATTAATTAAACCACTTCTCTATTTCCTCTATCAATATTTGTTAACCAAAAATTTCAATAACCATATTGGCCCTTATGTCATTTGGAAAACGTTTCCAAACATTAACTTCCTTTATTTGCTATATATTAGAAAATGTCTCTATTTACAATTGAAACAATTTCAATTACTTATCTCTATCCCTTTTTCAACATTCGATTTTTATATTCACTTTCCTATCGAATTCAATACGTCGATACAATGGTTTCCAATTATCAAAATATCTTAAAAATGTTCTAACTCTTTAAATTTCCGGAAAATTTCGCCATAACCTCCCCTGTATCGGGAGCATCGGGAAATTTCAAATAGCTTCCCGGTATCTTCCTCAATCAAAAAGAAAAAGGAAAAGCCAAGCGGCTTGCCGATACGGCGCATAAAACCTCATATATGAATTAAACATGTACCTTTTGTCGAGCACATTATTTTAAAATCTGCATTATCCTTGCCCCATACCTGTCTCCTGTATGCCTATACCTGTCCCATTTATTTCAACTTCGTACACTCGTTTGACTCAATTCGTTAAAGTAATTCTTTAACTAACTCTCTGCCTATCTCGCTTGTATATTTGAATATAACACGTTTCGAATATATTTCCACTTACTTATCAATCAATTGAATTCAAATTTCAATTTAAGTTCTATATTCGATTTCGAATATATATTTACAATCCCAAATTTCACTTTTTCAAAGTTCGATTTTAGTTCAAACTTGATTAACTAATTCTTCTTTGATTTAGTTAATTCTATTCAATAATCAAAAATAGGATTATTGTTTCAAAAATCATCTTCTTTTACTTTACTTGAGTTCACATTTATTTTCTAACTCAAGTCTAGATTTTTAAATGGAAATCCGGATTTTTAATTTGCTTTAAAATCCCAATATTTATATATAAAATCCATTATGGTTTAAAATGGTTTCTGGCGCTGCATTTTTGAAATTTTGATTTTGACATAACTCAAAATCTATACGACGAAATTCAGATTTTTCTCTTCCATTTGAAAACTATTATCAAACCGGTCCTGACGTTTCTTGTTTCGCAGAATTTCGACTTCAATTGAGTCCTGTATACTCGATTGAAGTTCGAATCGCTATTTTACGAACTGCAGCGCTGCGGCGAGTTCGTTTTAATTATATTTATATATATATAAACTTCTTAACTTCGTTAAAATAAATTTAACTCGATTTCAATATATATCAAATCAATTTCTCCCGAATCAACATAGCATTTCCGATCTATTTCACTTCTGTTTGAAATTCTATATTCAAATCTCAATTCACTTCTATCTTTCAAATTCTATTTGAATTTCTATTTTCGAATTGCCTTTATTCCAATCCCATTTGAATTACTACGTTCAAACTCTATATTTGCATTTCCTTTGAATTTCATATATTCAAACTCCATTTGAATTTCTATATTCAAATCCTCGTTGAATTTTCTATTTGAATTCTATATTCAAATTCTCGTTTCAATCTGTTCGAATTCTGTTTTTGAATTCCTTTGAATTAAATTCCACTTTAAATCCTATAATCAAATCCCTTTTGAATGGTTATATTTGAAAATCATATTTGGATTTTAAACATTTAAACTTCATTTAAATTTCTATTTGAAATCTCATATTTAAATCCCATTGGAATTTCTTTTTTCAACCCATTTGAATTTCCTTGAATTCAAATTCCATTTCAAAACCCTTTGGATTCCCTATTTTGAAATCCTGTTTGAAATTCTATTTCCAATTCTACTTTGAAATCCTATTTTCAAAGTTTATTTCAAATTCTATTTTGAAATCTCATATTCGAATTTCTACTTGAATTTCTGTATTCAATTCCATGTTCAAATTCAATACTCGAATTTCTATTTCAAATCTCTATTCAAATTTCATATTTGAATTCTTCTTTGAAATACTATATTTCAAATTCTATTAAATTCTTCTTTGAAATTCTATATTTCAAATTCTATTTTGAAATTCTACATTCAAATCTCTATTTGAATTTCTTTATTCGAATTCCTTCGAATTCAAATTATAATTTAATTCCTTGGATTCAAATTCTACTTTTCATTCTAATCTCGTCTATTCAAGTTCTATTTGAACTTCTATTTGAATTTCTAATATTCAATCTCCTTTTAAAATTCAAATATTTAAACTCCTTTTAAAATTCAAATATTTAAACTCCTTTTAAAATTCAAATATTTAAACTCCTTTTAAAATTCAAATATTTAAACTCCTTTTAAAATTCAAATGTTATACTCAAATTTCATTGAGTTATATATATATTTAAAAATTTCATTTCACATCCTGTTTTGAAATTTTATTTCAAATCTCAATTTCACGCTTGTATTTCTATTTTTGAATTATCAATTGATAATTCTTTTCACTTCATTAATAACTTCGTTATATAAAGAACTATTTATAAATTTCGTTTATAAAGAAACTACTTGTTTTATTTTCAAAAACAAGTTTATATTTATATTCCATTTAAAATTCAAATTTCTATTTAAAAATAAAATCTTTCCTTTTTAAATCTCACATCTCCTTTTAATTGGCCCAGTAATATTTAAAACAATCAAATCACCCAATTCTCAATCATTTGGTTTTTAACACATCATATATGAATATATATATGAAATCAAACAACCAAGCAAACAAACAGATAATATATTTTTGAGGAATCCTGTTGGATTCCTCCAACCTGTTTTCCTGCATCCACAGATGTTAGCACATAAATAATACCCATTCTGCTTCGTGGCAGAATATCGCGGTATAGAAGGTCATCCACTAATCATAGCGTGGGGCGTATAGGGTAATCATCCGCTATGAAACTGCGGGCATCCGCTAATGAGACTGCGGGAATTCAACCAACCAATCAACCCAATATATATATATATAATAGCCTAAATAACTAATATATATAAATCAACCAGAAAATATTCACACAAGCAACAGACAATTATTTTTAATGAAATAAAAATAATTAAAATAAAAGGTGAGTGAGATTTACTCACCGTGATTTTAAATTGATGGAGTGAATCAGAGATGTTTGATCTAAGTTCCATCCATTTCCAGGAAATCCAAATCCATTTCCCGTTAAAGATCCAACTCAAATTTTCGCTAGCATTTTTTTTGACCTTGTATAAATTAAGCAAAATATTTCTAAGGAGTCGATTAACTAAATTAGTAACTAAAACTTAGTTAACTAAATTAAACTCGCTTTTATCTTCCTTAATCATGGTTCATCAAATTTTATTTTACGATTCAACTATTTCAATTTAAATTGACTATCAATTAAATAGATTTAATCTATGTTAATCTATAGGTATTAACTAACTGAATAAATTAAAAATTAATTACCTTAATTCCTTTTTAAAACTTCTTCTCTCCCCTCTGGAAAGGATCGGACCTGCTCCAAACCAAATCAGGTATCGGGCTTCCCATTCCCGACATTCAAACCACCATCGAAGCTCGAGACTTTGGCCTAAGCCCTACTGTTGTACTAACGTCGAACTCCCAGGGAACAATCGCACACTTCCAGTACTTCACCACCGAACTTAGTTCGAGCGAAACCCCAAATCGAACATCACCGCACCATGGCATTCAACTCCAGAACCCAACCCTAATCGCGATCGCTTTGAGCTCGACCTCCAGATGCCCTCCACAATCCGCCGAACATCATACCACCACAAAACCCTTCGAACATCATCTCCAGTACCATCGCGCTACCCGAATTCGAGAACCCCCATGCTCGCGATGCCCGTGTCGAGTTATGGGAACTCGCGGTCTTTACCGCGATTTTGATTTTTGTTCTGTGGAATTGAAATGGAAGAAAGGAAAAAGGGTAGCAGGGGTTTTAATGAAGATTGAGGAGGAGCGGCCTCTGATGGTTGAACTGAAGTTTGCGTGATTTTTAAGGCAGTGGCCATTTTTATTTTTTTTCAGAACGAAAGAGTCTTTGTGTGGTTTTATACACGAAGAAGGAGCAAAAATTCCAGCTCGAGTAAATGATAGGTCTGCGATACTGAGAGGTTAGGGTGGCGCCATTAATTCATGTTTCCTGGATGTTGAAGATTAACGACAAATTTGTTGGCTCGAGGGAAGTAGTGTCCGCTGGTTAAAGTTTTGATTTGATTTTCCTTTAATTAAAAACTAAACTATATCGCGGTTCTTTAATTTAAAATTCTAAACCGCTATTTTAACGTACAGACTGACATTTCAATATTATATCACTATCCTAAATTGAACAGTATATATCCTGAAATTTAACTCGAACATATATACCATATTAAATTATTATATTTTTAAATTCAATATTTTAAAAACCATACTAAATATTTAAAATAAACTGTTCAAAAATCTGGGTCGTTACATTCTTTCCCCCTTAAAATAATTTCGTCCTCGAAATTGCTAAGGTAGGAAAAAAGGTACAAATCTATTTCTTTCCCACATCTCACTTATGTTGAAACTCAACTTCTCATATTTCAACAAATCTAATTCCACCAAAACTTTTGGTCTTCCTTCATTCAATTCGAATGATCGACGATCAACCCATTTATATCCAATCTATATTCTAATAAACCTATTCAAATTGATTCTAATCAATTCATTCACTTCGACCCATTTAACTTGTTTAAGTTAAATTTAAATTCCAGAATTTAAATCCCTGGGTTTTCATTTCAAATTCTTTTGAAATCCCATAAATATATACGTATATTTATTTTCATTTCAAATTCAAAACATTTGAACATTCAAACCAATTTGTTTTCTTTCACACAAATCTCCATCAAAAACTTTTTCTAAGGTAGCAATTCATCACTCAGGAACTCGAAAATGAACACTGATGATGTCGCGACTATCATCAGAATTATTTCCCAGCCACTGAAGTGAGTTCAGTGCTTTATTATTTCAAAATCCATCTAAAATGATTTTCTTTCAAATCCTTTTAAAACAAATCTATATTATTTTAATATACTTTGAAAAATATTTTTCAACTTCCCAGGATTTTGAATTCTAAATTCTGGTTTGAATTTAATTCTAATTCATCTCATTTGTATATTTAATTTCATATACAAATTTTATTTGGTTATAAATACCCATTTTAATTTCTATAATCTCGTTTGATTATAAAATCAACATCCAACACATCCATATAATAATTTCAGAAAATTATTCCTTCTATATCAAAATAGAAATTCGGGTGAAATTATTTCATTTACCCTCTTTAAAACAATATCATGTCGTATTTTCTGTCCAAGTGTTTAGAAATTCCTATCGACTTTGTGGCGTCCCACGATTCGATCAGAATTCATAAACCACTCAACAGACTAGCCAACACAATATAAAACAGTTTTATATCAACTAACAAATACGCTCTCTCGTATATATACACTCAACTCATTCTAGAGTACTACTGACTCTATCTCTAATGAGCACATGCCACACAAGCCTAGGTATTCGCTCAACCTAAGCTCTGATACCACCTGTAAAGGCCCGCAAATCCGTGCTATCTGAGTTGACTAAAAACACCACACGTCCAACTCAAATTGCACAGAAATACGACTCATTATTAGAAAGAAGTTAGAGGATGAGAAATAGAAAGAAAGAAATATTAGAATAGGAGAATAACGAAGATCACAACTCACAGCGGAACGAATAAAATATATTATATAACATAAGCTTTGAAATACAAATCTGTTTTGTACATATATACATACCATCATCAGAGTACACATAACATTTGATCCAGCGGAAGTAACTCTAAATAACTAACGTTGAAGCCTCCTGCTTCAAGCTCCTCCAAGTGTATCTGTAAAAGCCTGAAACACTTGACTGCCCGTACAAATTTGGGCACCCAAGAGTTTAGGGAAAACAAAACAAAACAAAACTCTGGGTCAGTCATGGGACTGGTGTGAGTAAACTCCAACCACTTGCTTAACTTTTAAAAAAAAAACTCTTTTCGAAAGAAAAGATAATAGTAAGACCAGCCCACACATAAACATGGACGGTTTTTACCTTACTATAACCCAAAACACTTTGATATCAAATCCAGTGATATTATAGTAATGTCTACATCAATTAAATAACCAAATAGCAGAACGCTTGCATCTCACGCTCTACATATATAGTATACAATCAAAAACTCGCATGGCGCTTATTGGAGATTGGATTTCCAACATGACAAGGTATGGAACCACCTTCCGATGATGTATCTCTAGAGAGGAATACACTGGGTTCAACAAGAACATCTTGCAACCCGGCCCACACATGACCGACCACTCATTTCGCTTGAGTGTATCGAATGTATATCACCAACGGTTGGACTCAAACCACCGTTTCCCGAATGGGCAGAATCGATAGATTTAGAAATAAAAGGAATTTCTCTAGATAGGTGATTATACACCCTAATGGGTGCGACCCACATAGCCATGCTGCCTGCCCGATTTTTGTCCTTTCCCGGTTGTTGAGGCCTGAGGCTACGCATACTTACCATTCATTGATAACACAATCACTTTGAATGCCACATCGTCAGATCCGTTAATCACTAGTTGAGTTTGCACAAATATTCTGGATGTTATGCTAAGGGATAAATCCGTTGCAACCATATATATTCATACAGACCAACCCATTTGATCATTGGAAATACTCTGTCAGACATTCGTCCATTTACGTTCGTTCTGGGATTGAACGAAACCGAAGGCACTATTTCTATTTAATAGAAAAGCCCTTGCACTTCACTCCGTCTTCAATATATTCAGCATACTTGGTTCGCAACGCTTATGCCGATACGGAGTGGTTCTCGGATAATAATCCAACCGGTCTCTCCATATTGACAACGATGGTCAAAAACTTCGATAGTCTGTGATTTAACTATCGAATAAAAACAAGTGTTCAATCAACATATCAACCAAATCACTGGGCTCTTAAATTAATATTCATTAATTAAACCACTTCTCTATTTCCTCTATCAATATTTGTTAACCAAAAATTTCAATAACCATATTGGCCCTTATGTCATTTGGAAAACGTTTCCAAACATTAACTTCCTTTATTTGCTATATATTAGAAAATGTCTCTATTTACAATTGAAACAATTTCAATTACTTATCTCTATCCCTTTTTCAACATTCGATTTTTATATTCACTTTCCTATCGAATTCAATACGTCGATACAATGGTTTCCAATTATCAAAATATCTTAAAAATGTTCTAACTCTTTAAATTTCCGGAAAATTTCGCCATAACCTCCCCTGTATCGGGAGCATCGGGAAATTTCAAATAGCTTCCCGGTATCTTCCTCAATCAAAAAGAAAAAGGAAAAGCCAAGCGGCTTGCCGATACGGCGCATAAAACCTCATATATGAATTAAACATGTACCTTTTGTCGAGCACATTATTTTAAAATCTGCATTATCCTTGCCCCATACCTGTCTCCTGTATGCCTATACCTGTCCCATTTATTTCAACTTCGTACACTCGTTTGACTCAATTCGTTAAAGTAATTCTTTAACTAACTCTCTGCCTATCTCGCTTGTATATTTGAATATAACACGTTTCGAATATATTTCCACTTACTTATCAATCAATTGAATTCAAATTTCAATTTAAGTTCTATATTCGATTTCGAATATATATTTACAATCCCAAATTTCACTTTTTCAAAGTTCGATTTTAGTTCAAACTTGATTAACTAATTCTTCTTTGATTTAGTTAATTCTATTCAATAATCAAAAATAGGATTATTGTTTCAAAAATCATCTTCTTTTACTTTACTTGAGTTCACATTTATTTTCTAACTCAAGTCTAGATTTTTAAATGGAAATCCGGATTTTTAATTTGCTTTAAAATCCCAATATTTATATATAAAATCCATTATGGTTTAAAATGGTTTCTGGCGCTGCATTTTTGAAATTTTGATTTTGACATAACTCAAAATCTATACGACGAAATTCAGATTTTTCTCTTCCATTTGAAAACTATTATCAAACCGGTCCTGACGTTTCTTGTTTCGCAGAATTTCGACTTCAATTGAGTCCTGTATACTCGATTGAAGTTCGAATCGCTATTTTACGAACTGCAGCGCTGCGGCGAGTTCGTTTTAATTATATTTATATATATATAAACTTCTTAACTTCGTTAAAATAAATTTAACTCGATTTCAATATATATCAAATCAATTTCTCCCGAATCAACATAGCATTTCCGATCTATTTCACTTCTGTTTGAAATTCTATATTCAAATCTCAATTCACTTCTATCTTTCAAATTCTATTTGAATTTCTATTTTCGAATTGCCTTTATTCCAATCCCATTTGAATTACTACGTTCAAACTCTATATTTGCATTTCCTTTGAATTTCATATATTCAAACTCCATTTGAATTTCTATATTCAAATCCCCGTTGAATTTTCTATTTGAATTCTATATTCAAATTCTCGTTTCAATCTGTTCGAATTCTGTTTTTGAATTCCTTTGAATTAAATTCCACTTTAAATCCTATAATCAAATCCCTTTTGAATGGTTATATTTGAAAATCATATTTGGATTTTAAACATTTAAACTTCATTTAAATTTCTATTTGAAATCTCATATTTAAATCCCATTGGAATTTCTTTTTTCAACCCATTTGAATTTCCTTGAATTCAAATTCCATTTCAAAACCCTTTGGATTCCCTATTTTGAAATCCTGTTTGAAATTCTATTTCCAATTCTACTTTGAAATCCTATTTTCAAAGTTTATTTCAAATTCTATTTTGAAATCTCATATTCGAATTTCTACTTGAATTTCTGTATTCAATTCCATGTTCAAATTCAATACTCGAATTTCTATTTCAAATCTCTATTCAAATTTCATATTTGAATTCTTCTTTGAAATACTATATTTCAAATTCTATTAAATTCTTCTTTGAAATTCTATATTTCAAATTCTATTTTGAAATTCTACATTCAAATCTCTATTTGAATTTCTTTATTCGAATTCCTTCGAATTCAAATTATAATTTAATTCCTTGGATTCAAATTCTACTTTTCATTCTAATCTCGTCTATTCAAGTTCTATTTGAACTTCTATTTGAATTTCTAATATTCAATCTCCTTTTAAAATTCAAATATTTAAACTCCTTTTAAAATTCAAATATTTAAACTCCTTTTAAAATTCAAATATTTAAACTCCTTTTAAAATTCAAATATTTAAACTCCTTTTAAAATTCAAATATTTAAACTCCTTTTAAAATTCAAATGTTATACTAAAATTTCATTGAGTTATATATATATTTAAAAATTTCATTTCACATCCTGTTTTGAAATTTTATTTCAAATCTCAATTTCACGCTTGTATTTCTATTTTTGAATTATCAATTGATAATTCTTTTCACTTCATTAATAACTTCGTTATATAAAGAACTATTTATAAATTCCGTTTATAAAGAAACTACTTGTTTTATTTTCAAAAACAAGTTTATATTTATATTCCATTTAAAATTCAAATTTCTATTTAAAAATAAAATCTTTCCTTTTTAAATCTCACATCTCCTTTTAATTGGCCCAGTAATATTTAAAACAATCAAATCACCCAATTCTCAATCATTTGGTTTTTAACACATCATATATGAATATATATATGAAATCAAACAACCAAGCAAACAAACAGATAATATATTTTTGAGGAATCCTGTTGGATTCCTCCAACCTGTTTTCCTGCATCCACAGATGTTAGCACATAAATAATACCCATTCTGCTTCGTGGCAGAATATCGCGGTATAGAAGGTCATCCACTAATCATAGCGTGGGGCGTATAGGGTAATCATCCGCTATGAAACTGCGGGCATCCGCTAATGAGACTGCGGGAATTCAACCAACCAATCAGCCCAATATATATATATAATAGCCTAAATAACTAATATATATAAATCAACCAGAAAATATTCACACAAGCAACAGACAATTATTTTTAATGAAATAAAAATAATTAAAATAAAAGGTGAGTGAGATTTACTCACCGTGATTTTAAATTGATGGAGTGAATCAGAGATGTTTGATCTAAGTTCCATCCATTTCCAGGAAATCCAAATCCATTTCCCGTTAAAGATCCAACTCAAATTTTCGCTAGCATTTTTTTTGACCTTGTATAAATTAAGCAAAATATTTCTAAGGAGTCGATTAACTAAATTAGTAACTAAAACTTAGTTAACTAAATTAAACTCGCTTTTATCTTCCTTAATCATGGTTCATCAAATTTTATTTTACGATTCAACTATTTCAATTTAAATTGACTATCAATTAAATAGATTTAATCTATGTTAATCTATAGGTATTAACTAACTGAATAAATTAAAAATTAATTACCTTAATTCCTTTTTAAAACTTCTTCTCTCCCCTCTGGAAAGGATCGGACCTGCTCCAAACCAAATCAGGTATCGGGCTTCCCATTCCCGACATTCAAACCACCATCGAAGCTCGAGACTTTGGCCTAAGCCCTACTGTTGTACTAACGTCGAACTCCCAGGGAACAATCGCACACTTCCAGTACTTCACCACCGAACTTAGTTCGAGCGAAACCCCAAATCGAACATCACCGCACCATGGCATTCAACTCCAGAACCCAACCCTAATCGCGATCGCTTTGAGCTCGACCTCCAGATGCCCTCCACAATCCGCCGAACATCATACCACCACAAAACCCTTCGAACATCATCTCCAGTACCATCGCGCTACCCGAATTCGAGAACCCCCATGCTCGCGATGCCCGTGTCGAGTTATGGGAACTCGCGGTCTTTACCGCGATTTTGATTTTTGTTCTGTGGAATTGAAATGGAAGAAAGGAAAAAGGGTAGCAGGGGTTTTAATGAAGATTGAGGAGGAGCGGCCTCTGATGGTTGAACTGAAGTTTGCGTGATTTTTAAGGCAGTGGCCATTTTTATTTTTTTTCAGAACGAAAGAGTCTTTGTGTGGTTTTATACACGAAGAAGGAGCAAAAATTCCAGCTCGAGTAAATGATAGGTCTGCGATACTGAGAGGTTAGGGTGGCGCCATTAATTCATGTTTCCTGGATGTTGAAGATTAACGACAAATTTGTTGGCTCGAGGGAAGTAGTGTCCGCTGGTTAAAGTTTTGATTTGATTTTCCTTTAATTAAAAACTAAACTATATCGCGGTTCTTTAATTTAAAATTCTAAACCGCTATTTTAACGTACAGACTGACATTTCAATATTATATCACTATCCTAAATTGAACAGTATATATCCTGAAATTTAACTCGAACATATATACCATATTAAATTATTATATTTTTAAATTCAATATTTTAAAAACCATACTAAATATTTAAAATAAACTGTTCAAAAATCTGGGTCGTTACAAAGTGACTGCGTTTGGGTTTGATTTTTTGTGCCTTAGGGAGGTGCGAGCGAGGTGGCACTCCGGGCGTGTGAAGGTGGTACGTAGGCGGTCGGAATGGTGGGAGTTGATCGGCTTCTGGCGTGGTGGTGTGGCGTGCAACGGTGATCAGAAGGAGTGAACAAATGGGTTCCAAGGAGTGTATTTCTGATGGAAGAAGATAATAGATATGGCAACGATTAAGTAAGCATGGTTAATTAAATTTAATTATAATTTAATTAGTATGATTATATAATTAACATAGAAACTTGTCTATCTATTACATACGAGGTCCAAAGAAAACGATTCAAGTTGAGTTGGATTCACATCGTAGAATACTACCTTCTAGAACTGATTAGAATCAAAATGGAGTGATCTACAATTTTGAAGGATTCAAAAACTGATGTGAGATTTCTGTTTTAAATTTTATTAAACACTTAATTATTTATCGCTAATTGAAATTCATGAAAATATGGTTATAAATCAAATTTGTGATGTCTTGTGTTTGGAATTTGTTGTTTGTGAATTGCGATGGTTTGGGATATTCATGTTCGTTTAGATCTATGTCATACGATAACTTTTCCTATTTATTTAGATCTATAAACACCGACTTGTATAGATTAAGATTTAAATAAAAATATTCATTTTCATTTATTCTTGACACCATATGTTGACACCAAATTTAGAAGTTATAACATGTATTCATATGAGAAGTTTACACCATATTAGACACCAAAGTCTAGTGGTGTTGCATGTGTCGATATGAAATTGACACTATAGGTAGACACCAAAAAGTTTTGAGTTTATTTTATGTAGTAATATGAATCATGACATAATATGTATACACTAAAATTAAAGTTCTATGTGTATGAATATGTATATTTAGAGTTATGTGATTTCATTAAAAATGAAAATATATTTAGCGTCATTTCATTTCATTAGAAATGAATATATTTTTAGTGTCATATTGTAGTATTAAAAATGAACATATTTTTAGTGTCATGTTAATACATTAGAAATGAATATATTTTTAGTGTCATATTGTAATATTAAAAATGAACATATTTTTAGTGTAATGTTAATACATTTGAAATGAATATATTTTTAGTGTCATATTGTAATATTAAAAATGAACATATTTTTAGTGTCATGTTATTTCAACTAAAATAATCATATTTTTAGTGGAGACATGAAACATATAAAAATATGTTATTTATGATAGTATAAAAGTTGACATTTATGATAGTATAAAAATATGTCAATTATGTTAATATAAAAATATGTTAATTATGTTAATATAAAAATATGACATTTATGATAGTATAAAAAGTTGTCATTTATGATAGCATAAAAGTTGTCAATTATGTTAATATAAAAATATGTCAATTATGTTAATATAAAAATATGTCATTTATGATAGTATAAAAAAATTTCATTTATGATAGTATAAAAGTTGTCAATTATGTTAATATAAAAATATGTTAATTATGTTAATATAAAAATATGTCATTTATGATAGTATAGAAAGTTGACATTTATGATGGTATAAAAATATGTCAATTATGTTAATATAAAAATATGTCAATTATGTTAATATAAAAATACGTCATTTATGATAGTATAAAAAGTTGACATTTATGATAGTATAAAAAGTTGTCATTTATGATAGCATAAAAATATATCAATTATGTTAATATAAAAATATGTCATTTATGATATTATAAAAAGTTGTCATTTATGATAGTATAAAAAGTTTTCATTTATGATAGTATAAAAATATGTCGATTATGTTAATATAAAAACATGTCAATTATGTTAGAATAAGAATATGACATTTATGATAGTACAAAAAGTTGTCATTTATGATAGTATAAAAATATGTCATTTATGTGAGTATAAAAAATATGTCATTTATGTGAGTATAAAAATATGTCATTTATGTTAGTATAAAAATATGCCATGTTATGTTAGAATTAAAAAAGGTCATTTTTAGAACCATGTTAAGTTAGAATAAAAATATCGTTTTCGTTGGAATCATGTAGCACGTTATAATAATGTTATTACTTTTTAATTTAAAAAAAAACATGTTTACACAGCCATAACAAGTTTCCTGACTTGTTTATGTTGATTGGACGATAAATTTTCACTCATCGTCCAAAATCACAATTAATAATATATTATTCGAATTTGTGTTGGTTGAAACCCCACACGGGTCTTGGGTTGATATTTGACTACACATCACCCTTGTGTTTAGTTGTCAATTGCACTTTGGCTGTTATTTGATTGTTTTGTCATTATTATGGAATTAATGCATGTTTGAAATCAACGTAATTAAATTATATGGAAATTGTTGGGTCTCATTCCAATTTAGGATTAAAAGAATATTTTAATCTAATATTCAATTAGGATGTTTTAAAATAATAATTCCCAATGAAATAATTATAATTATAAATTACAATTGTACTTAGACACGAGGTTAGGTTACATTTGTGGTGGAAGTTTGCCCGGAACCAACCGGCATATCCAGCAGCCACAAATGTTGGGCCTAATGTGAGGGGTCCAAGTGCGCAAATACGAAACGGCCATGACACGAGGTTAAGCCCAATTTGTGGGATAAGTCTGTCCGGAACCAACCAGCGTATCCAGCATCCACAAGTCGCAAGCTTGATGTGGGAGGTTTGGCCGGGTATAAAATATAAATGAATAAGATAAGGAATTGGGCTATTTAATCTGCTTTAAATAGCAACGCCATTTTAACCCGAATGTGTTTATCAATTTATTCTATCCATTTTATAATGAATATTAAAAGAGCTAATTTCAAAATAAATATTTTGGAAATAATAATATTATTTTAATATGATAATAGATAGAATATTCAATTTGGATTTAAAATTGAAATATAGTTGGAATCGTTTTATAAAATTATTAAAAGTATTGGAAAATTATGTAAAATCATAATAAATGATTTGGAAAGAATTAGGATGGAAAATTCCATATTTGAAAAGATAAAATATTTTTTTTATCAAAATGTGCTAGAGAATAATAATCTAGTGTTTTTAATTAAATAAAATAAATTGGATTTTTGGGTTTGTCGTGAATAGTGTCTTAAATAACTCTGTTCTTAAACCCAGTTGAGAAAAGAATAAATCTTTTAATTAAGATTATTAGAGTTTCCGATTATATTTAATAATTGGAGTAAAATAAAATGTAAATTGGGTTTATCGTGAACTGTGTTTTAAACAACATTCGTTCTTTAACCCGATTTACAGTGAAAATAAAATTTGGAAATTATAAATCTTTATTTAAGATTTAAAAAGGAAATTTTCCAAAGTAAAGCTTTCCAATTTAATATACATTAAATTGGAATTGAAGGGAATTCGATTTAATAAAAATCGAGATATGCTTCCGTAAAAGAAGGCCGTTAATATATATGGAATTTAAAAGGCTTTTCCACTATTCCATTTATATTATTAGTCCGATACAGAAATTTATATCGATTATATATTGATCTGATTTCTGTGAAGATTCCATATTTAATGGAGAATAATTTTGGGTTTATCGTGACAATGTTTTAAATGAAATTAGTTCATTTACCCAGTTAAAGATAAAATTAATTTCTTAAATTTGAATAATCATTATGCAATGATTATGAAGATTAAAATCAAATTGAAGTTTTAATAATACGGATATTTTATTGAAAGAATATTCTGAATTGGAATGAGGCGTTGGATGTGTTTTCTATATTATTTATTATAAAATACGTGAGTTATTCGGAAAGACCGGGTTAAACCCATTCCGAATAATAAATACGACGACCAAGAGTCGAAGATGAAGATGGTGGTAGAAGACCGGAGTTCTTCATGTCAGATGGATGAGTTACCACTGACGTCCATGATTGAAGTAGCTACCTTGAAGAGGCTGCAGTGGTGGCCGTCCGGATGTATTGTTGATTGTTCGGATATGCGAGGTATAAGGTGCCTCCTATTTCGTTCAGACCCAGAACGGACTCGTAAATGGATAGTATGTCTGACGTTGTATTCTTTTATACTGTATTCGTTGATCTCTGCTAAACATATATCTGTTTGGTGTTCAACACCCTTCTCTAAGACGTACGAGCTTAGAGGTTATATATATTGGCAGAAATCAATGGTATGGTATGGATTGACAATGTGGCATGCCAAGATGCATGGATTAAGGCTTTTGTTAAAAAGCAGGGCCTTGTGGGATGATCAAAGCAGAGCCTGTTTAGGCGTAGCTTTGTGTATAGCGTGACTTCGCGAGCCTCACACCCCGGTATGAGTCAAAAACGGGATTAGGAATGCAGGGAGTGCACACGTTTCTTTCTATCTAGGAGTGTTGTCAGTGCTTAAACTGGATGGCATTTTACTTATGTGGATGATTGATTGAGGTACCTCGGATTTATATGTTGTTAATGGCCATATGGAGGTTCAAAGGAACCGGGAAACGTGTGTTCAGATATAATTAACCCGCTACCGTTAGGTGGAGACCGGCCCTGAAGATCCAAGGGTTCACTGTAGGGGATCCTGAGACATTTGCTAGAGTGTCTCGAATCAGAGAGGACGATCCCTAGCCTCGATTTCATGATGGAAACCCCATTTCCAATACGACACCATGCGTTTTTGATTGTAGAACTAGTATGGAGACATAGTATATGATAGTTATGCCGTCTATGATTGATACATGATGATTAAAATGTTTTTGAAACATATATACACTAGTGATAATATCAAATCTGTTTTTATCGTATCCAGCATCTTTTGACCATTATAAGGTAAAACTCTATCCTCCGGTTTGTGTTGCATAGTGTGATGGGACTTGAGTCTTATAATGGTTTCATTTTTCTAAAAAGCATTGCGTTGTTTAACGATTTACTTTACTTTATGCATTGGCAATCCAATGAAGTAAACCCGTTCCGCGTTAGCGGCGTGGCCCTGTGATTAGCCTTATTATTAGATTAGTTAAGTCAGATTTCTCATACCTGTCCCATGACTGACCTGTAGTTTGTTTCACTGGCAAACTCGGGTGCCCATATTTTCCACACGGGCAGTCGAGTAGCTTTTTTTGCAGATATTTATCTCTTTAGCAGGATCCTGGATCGAAGCTTAAAACTATGTCCAGAGCTTAGAAAGGTCTTCCGCTGCAATGTATTAAATTCATTGTAATGTATTCTTCCGCTGTATTATTATTCTATTCGATGTACTCTGATATTATGTACTCTGATTTTATATTATCATGATGTAATAAAAGTTTGCTGTTATTGTTCTAATGTATTGTATTCCCAAAGTTAACGTATGCGGGAATGGAACAGTCTTTGTCGATCTTGCGATCGATTAGGTCCGGGCAAAATCCGTGTCGTTACAGATCTATTTTACTTGCTTTTGTTAAATTTACATTCTAACATTCAAATTCCTGGGTTTTTATTTCAAATCCTTTAGAATCACATAATATATACATATATTTATAACCATCTCAAATTCAAAACACTTGAATTTTCAAGCAATTTTATTTTCTTTTAAACAAATTTTCATCAAAAACATTTCCAAGGTTGCAGGCTATCACTTAGAAACCCAGAAATGAACACCGATGATGCTGCAATCATTATCAAAATTATTTCCCAGCGACTGAAGTAAGTTCAGTACTTTATCACTTTCAAAATCTATCCAAAAATATTTTTATTCAAAAATCTTTTTAAACCAAAGCTATATTATTATTGTATTCTTTGGAAAAATATTTTTCTAACCTCCCAGGATTTAAATTCCAAATATTGGTTTGAATCCACTTCCAGTTCATCTTATTTGTATATTTCATCCTTATAGAAATTATATTTGGTTATGCATAACCATTTCAATTTTATAATCTCATTTGATTATAATCCTAACAACCAATACATCCATATATTATTATAATTTCAGAAAATTATTCCTTCTATATAAAAATATAGTTTTGGGTAAAATTATTTCATTTACCCACTTTAGAACAATACTATGTCGAATTGTACTGCGCAAGTGTTTAGAAACACCTATCGATACAGTTGTACATCCTGTATCGACCATAATTCACAAACCATTCGCCTAACCAATCAACACAATATAAAACAGTTTTTATATGAACTAACAAATACGTGCACTCGTATATATACACTTAAACTCATTCTAGGGTACTACTGACGCTATCTCCAATGAGTAACCCCCGCCAAAGCCTAGGTGTTCGCTCAACCTAAGCTCTGATACCAAATGTAATGGCCCACAAATCTGTACTATCTGAGTTGGCTAAATACACCACACGTCCGATCCAAATCGCACAGAGATACAAATCATTATGGGTTAAAGAAGAAAAAGATAGAATAAGAATAGAAATAACAACACAGAATCTCACATCGCAGCGGAATAAAATATAATATATTAAACAACTTTTGGAATACAAAATTTTACTTACATACATTATCAGTGTACATTACATAAACAACACAGAGGAAATAAATAGTAGATAATTGAAGCTTCCTGTTCCAAGATCCACCAAGGATATATGTACATACCTGAACTACTTGATTGCCCGTACAAATTTGGGCATCCAAGAGTTAAGGGTAAAACAAAACAAATAAACTCTAGGTCAGTCATGGAACTGGTGTGAGTAAACTCCAACCATTGGTTTAACTTTTAAAAATCCTTTTTAAAAAAAGGATAATCGTAAGACCGATTCACACATAAATACAAATGGTTTTAACCTTACGATAACCCAAAACATTTCTTTAAAATCAGTAATATTCTGATATCATAATAGAGTCTAAGTCAAGTCAATAGCAACCAAGTGGAACGCTTGCATCTCATGCTCCACATACATAATATAAAATAAAAAATCATGGGCACTTATTATGTAATGAATTTCCAACTATGACAAGGTATGGAACTGCCTTCTGATAGTATATCTCTAGAGGGGAATGCACTGGATTCAATGAGAACATCTTGAAAAGTGGCCACATATGACCGACTACTCATTTCGCTTGTGTGTATCGAATGTATATCACCAACGGTTGGGATCAGCAATCGTTTCCCGAAAGGGACAACATTGATAGACTAAAGAAGGAAATGAATTTTCTATAGATAGGTGATAATACACCCTAATTGGGAGCAACTCACTTAGCTATGCTGCTTGCCCTATTTTTGTCATTTCCCATTGAGGTCTGAATCTACAAGTGTTTACCTTTCATTTATAGTATAATCACTTTGAATGCCACATCATCAAATCTGTAAATCATTAATTTATTTGCACAAATATAATCAGGATATTATGCTAAGAGAATAAATTCTCCGCCACCATACATATATTTGTATAGACCAACGCATACGATCATTGGAAATACTTTGTCAGACATTCGTCCATACAAGTTCGTTCTGGGACTGAACGAAACCAAAGACACAATTTCCATTAATCCATCTTAGGCAATTTCTACCAAGGATTAAAAGAAAAAGCCCTTGCACTTTACTTCGTCTTCGATCATCTTCATATAATCTGATTCGCAATGCTACTACCAATACAGAGTAGTTCTCGGATAATAATCCAACCAGTCTCTCCATATTGACAACGATATTGGCCAATACTTCAATATTCGGTTATTAACTATCAAAGAAAAAAAATATATTCATCCAAAGCATCAACAATCAATGGGCCCCTTAATTAATATTTCACTAATTAAATCACTTCTCAATTTCCTTACCAATATTTGTTAACCCAATGTTTTCAACAATCATCTTGGTCTCTTACGCTATTTGGAATTATTTTCATATACACCTTCTTTTATTTTCTATATTTAGAAAATATCTCCTATTTATAATTGGAAAACACTTTAATTACTTATCTCTTTACCGAACTCATTTATTTCTATACTTAAGAATATTTATTTTTTATATTTCCAAAATTTCACTTACTTGGGTTAAAATGAATGTTGTGTAAAACATCGTTACAATTACCCAAAATACTGCATTCAACTAAATCTTATTTAAACATTTATCTTCGAGACCGAATCTTTCTATTTACCATTAATAATGAAATCAATCTAATTGGGGTATAACTATCTCTCAGACCTTGACTGAATAACATTCTTAACTTCAAAATGGACTAGACTACTTATCTCGAATAATCAACATCATATAAAACCAATTATCCATTTTCTTAAACATGTATACGTTTCTCTTTCTATTATTACTAGATTTAAATTTACAGATTTCCAAATTATTTATAATATCCTATTTTAAGTTTGTTTCCCTATCGAATACTATATATATTGATATATTATTGATTTCTAATTATCAAATTTTCTTAAAAATATTCTAACTCCTTAAATTTTCAGAAAATTTCACCAGTGTCTCCTTTGTACGGCTCAATCGGTACAACTACAACTCGCCTCTCTAGGCCATTTCCATTCAAAAGAAAATCAAAAACCCAAGCAGCTTGCCCAATAGGCTCATAAAATCTCATATGGATTTTAAACATGTACCTTTTTGTTGGGGACTCAAAATATGATCTTCATTCTCTTCATTCCAAACCTACTTAACATATATCTAACCATTCCTCGTTTATTCCAACTCAACCCAATCGTTTTTAACTCAATTTGCTAATTCATTCTCTAATCAGCTCTTTTGCCTATTTAACTTTTTATTTCAACATATCACGTTCATACATATTTATAATTTGCTTATAAATCAACCGAATGCCATTTCCAACTCAAGTTTCATATTCGATTTTGAATATAAATTTACAAACCCCATTCGCTTAACCAAAGTCCAATTTTGATCCAAACTCCAATAAATAATCTCCTCTAACTAGTTCACTCTATTCAATAATAAAAAAATTTGATTTTTTTCCAAAATCAATTCATTAGCTACACTTGAGTTCATATTTATTTTATAACTTAAGTCTGGATTTTTCTAATGAAAATCCAAACTTTATTTGCTTAAAATCCTTTTATTAATTTATATAAACCGTTATCGTTTAACAACGATTATAGAGCTGCTTTTTTGGAAATTTGATTTTGACATAACTTAAAATCTATAAGACAAAATCCGGATTTTTCTCTTCCATTAAAAGAATATTATTCAGTCGGTCCTAATGATTCTTGTTTCAAAGAATTCCGACTAAAATTGAGTTCTATATACTCAAAATGTCAAATTATGAGCTACTGCGCTGCCACGAGTTTCGTTTTAATTATATTTAAATATAAATGTCTAAACTTCATTTAATTTAAATTTCAATCTCCTTATATATTTTAATATATATTAATCCAGTTTCCCAAATCCAACTTAATATTTCATATTATGCCTAATCGTCAATTATTTCATTACTTAGTTATCAATTCAATCACAACTCCATTTCTATTATTAATTTCCAGTTTCATTAGAAATAAATTATTTTATAAAATTCGATGAAATCGAATTTCAATTATTAATTCTTAAATTTATCTCAATTTAGTTTATATTCCGAATTCCGGAATAAAATCCGTCGTTCCCTTTTTGAACGATTTCCATTTCACTTTTAAATTCATAATTGAATTTAAACTTCTAAATTATTTAATGATAATTTATTTCACTAAATTTATAAACATCGTTTATAAATTCAACTTCCTTGTTTTATACATTAAAACAAGTTCCATTTCAAAATCTATCTGAAACCCAATTCATTCTTTAGATTTTTTTTTTTGAACTAGACGGTTGTGTAGAGCGGATATACACACCCGATTAATATTATATATATAAAGAAAGATACTTAAGCGATCAACAGGCCTGATCGCTAGCCAAGAGACGACAAAATATGCATGCAGCCTGCATATTTTATTATTGTAACTTATATATAAATATAGAATATATCTTCATATTTAATTTATATTTCTACCTAATACAATTTAAACATCCTTTTTGGAAATAATTTATTTTTATAAATTCAACATATTCGAATTCCAATCATAAATCCATATGGATTTATTTTAATTCAATTTACATTACAAATGTCAGAATAGATTTCATTGTTTTATATTTAAAACGATTCCCACTTCCCATTTTAAATTCGCAGTTGAATTTAAATTCCCCAATTATCCAATGATAATTATTTCCCTTTATTTATAAACATTTTTTATAAAGTAGTTCCTTTGTTTTTATAAATTAAAACAAGCTTCCCTTTCAAATATCCATTTGAAACTATATTTCTATCTTGTAATATTTTATTATTATAACTTATCTATATATATAACATAGAATTTATTTTATATTTAATTTTAATCTTATTTCGTAATTTACATAATTCCAATATTCTTTCTAAAAATCATATAGTTTATAAAAGTCGACATTGTCGATTCCTAATCATAAATCCGTATGGATTTATTTGAATTTTATTTACATTCTGAACATCGGAATAAATTTCATCGTTTACTTTCTGAAACTAATTTCAATTCCCTTTTTTAGATTCACATTCCCTACATTATCCAATGAAAATTTATTTCATTTCATTTATAAACATCGTTTATAAATGAACCGCTTGTTTTTTATTATTCAAAACAAGTTAATATTTCCTAGCCCATTAGAAATTCAATTTCTACTTTAGAAAAATAGATTTTCCCTTTTAAATCTCAAAATTCCTATTCATGATATTTTTATATATAAAAGATTTAGGGCCAGCGATATTCAAACATTCAAAACATCCAATTATTCATTACAGGTTTTCTAACACATCATATATAATAATATATACGGAAACAATAAATAATTAATTTTAAGGAATCCAGTTGGATCCCTCCAACCTGTTTTCCTACATCCACAGATGTTATCCAACATAAATAATACCCATCTTGCTTCAAGGCAGGATATCGCGGTATAGAATGTCATCCACTATATATATTGTGGGGGAGCATAGGTAAATCATCCGCTAATGGTACTGCGGGCATCCGCTTATGGTACTGTAGGAAATATTCAATATATATATAATAGCCACAACCACCAAGCCTATATAACTATAATATATATATATATATATATATATATATATAATAGCCATAATAATATTTCAATGCATCCAAACAACCAACAAACAACATATAACATTATATTAAATAAATATTCACTTATAATAAATTATAAACAAATCCAGAGAGTGAGTTTACTCACCTTAATTTCATTGCTGAATATCCCAATTTAAATTAAACCGAATACCATTTGATTTAAATTAAATTCCATCCAACTCTGGTTGACTCCAAATAAATTCCAGATTTTTAGGATCTGCAATAACGATTCCAACTTACTTTGTTTTGTTAAATTCTGATTTTGTATACAGCAAATACAAGCATTATAACTTGTATATATATATATATATACTTTAATCTTCACCAATCGCTTGAATTAAGTAAATTATTTTTACCTTATAGAGCCTAAAATTCGTTGACTAAAATAAATAAATTAAAACTTAATTAACTAAATTTTATTAGCTTACCAATCCTCCATTAATCTCTTCTCTTTCTCATTTGTTCTGAACCCAAGTTCAAGAAAAGAAAACCGATCCAGACTTCTCTGGTACCAACAAATCCACCTGTACAAACTAAACTACTTCTTCCCTATTCATATTTGAACATCTCAACGTGACCTCCCAGCCTTTCGTGTCTTTTATGGTCCACTAGTAAGTGCCAAAATTCAACCGTTCAAAGCCCAGACCCCAACTCTCGCTAACCCACCAGCCTCCTCTCGAATGATGTCCTAAATCACCCAGAATCGCAAGAAAACCATTGCGATTTCAAGTTGGTGCTGCTACCTCAACGTCATCCTGTTGGACGAGCGACCCTCATCGACATAGATTTTAAACTTCCCTCCTTCTTGCGAAATCATCGGCCTAAGGTTGACTGGAACCAACGTCGGACAACTCGAAATGGATCGCACCCCGTAATAACACGCGAGGGTGAAGAATAAACTAC
This sequence comes from Allium sativum, assembly GCA_030737875.1. Lineage (NCBI taxonomy): Eukaryota > Viridiplantae > Streptophyta > Magnoliopsida > Asparagales > Amaryllidaceae > Allium > Allium sativum. Next base: position 666,236,812 of record CM060909.1, on the reverse strand, counting down.
AGACACTGGATTCTTCAATTTTCTTTTTATTGTTGAGAAAGTAAATTTGGAGTTTCGATTTTATTGAGGAGTGGCATTTTCCTGAAGTTTTCAGATTTTAATTCGCAAGAAAATTAAACAGGGCCTTAATTTTAATTTTTCCCGCGAATGAGAAAAATAGAAAGAAGATTGAAGGCGAGTTTGTTGCGATTAAATAGATGAAGAAGGGGAACCAATCATACATTTAATTAAACGGTTGTCTACCAAAGTACAGACACTATTTGAGTCGATTTGATTTCTATTTAATGTGATTTGATTTAAAGAGATTTTTATTTAATTTAAATAGATATCAAATTGATTTCGAGCTTATCCATTAAAATTATCTTGGGGTTAATAACTTGAAAACATGTACTCTTATTTTCATGTAACGACCAACATTTCAATGTTACAACGCTACTCTGAACTCAATAGAATAGTATCTGAAATTTAATTCAAACGTATGTATAAAATAATCATATTAATTCAATATAATATAATTTAAATTGAGAAACAATCAATTCCTTGAATAATAAATTATTATTATTATTATCGTTTATCATCAAATACTATTTTTATTAATTATCTGAATCGTTTCAATTCAGTTTTAACTTTGAATTCAATTATACGTTGTTTTCAGTATTATGATAACTTAATATATTCAAAATTAAATCGCATATCGATTATTAAATCGATTACTCAATATAAAAATACATTTATATTATCAACTCACATTAAATATTAATTTAACATTTAAAATTAATTGACCAAAAATCTGGGTTATTACATGAGTTCTCAAAGAACTAACCTTTTCTTGTTAGGAGCAAGGAATCTATCCAAAGGTTAGCTAGAACAACCTGTCCTCCAGTACTACTCACAAATCTTCAATCTACACAAACACAAAAATTTCCTAAGAGTTAGGTTTAGGAAATTTCAAAAATTAAAGGGGAGTTGAGTTGGAGAAGATGGAGAAGCTTACCTAGGTTACCTCTTCAATTTTCCTCTTGATTTAAGCTTCTAATTGAAAATCCTAGTGATTGACATAGAAATGTGTTTATTTTATGCTTTTATATCTTATCTTTTGTATATAAATGAATATTACTTGGGTATTGTTTTGTCACTTTTACAGATATTCCAACCCAGCCCGCATGCAAACAGAAAAATAGAGAAACAGAGATCAAATTGCTGCCTATTTGCATTTTGAAGAATTATAGATGAAGATCCCACATCTAGTTCCTGTTGGAAAAGAAATTTATTGATAAAAAGGCCATGCACATCTCAAATCAAGGGAGGCTTGTCAAAGAACCAAGAGGAAAAGAAGAAAGGCCAAAAAATTAATAGATTTAACTAAGGCCCATTTGAAACTCTCATTGTAAACTCTTTTGTGAATTCCCTAAGGCTCATCTATCATTGTATTAGGGTTAGGGTTAGGGTTTGGTTATCCCCTATAAATACCCTTGTAATGTCATTGTAGTCACCATCTCCATTTTTCTGTATTCTCTTCTCCATTAATAAAAGTTCTTCTTCTTTTTATTATTTCTGCATTTTTCTTTCTTAGCAATCGGTGTTGTCTTCACAATTAGTTTTGGAAGAGCACCAATTGTATTTTACATTTCTTGTTAGTGATTAGTCGTTTTATTAGTTTCAACGACAATCCTAATTTACTTTTTGTTGTTCTTCTTTTCCTGCAATTTTACTTTCTGCATTTTATTTCTATTTTGCATTTTAATTTCCAATTGATAGTTGATATTTGATCGTCGGTTCAATTAGATTTGTTCTGAATCGGATCGCAGTTTCAATTTTTATTGTTTTCAAAAACCAACCTCGAAAATCTTCTAACTCGCCCAAGAGATTAAATAAATAATTTGATTTTAATCTACCTCCCTGTGTTCGACCTGTATGCTACACACCTGTACGCTTGCAGAATTTAATTGAAAATTCGCGCTTTTCTAATTCATAGGAAAGCGTCGATCAAGTTTTTGGCGCCGTTGCCGGGGAGGTAACGATTAAATTTTATTATTTATTTAATTTCTGATTCGTCTTAGTTTTATTTTATTTTATTTCCATTTGTTTTCTTGTATATATAGAAATATCTTAATTAGTTGATTTGGTATTATCTACTGATACTCTAATCTTCTAAACAAGAGAAAAAAATAATTGCCAAATTTTATTAATTTTGTTTCCTTTTCTTTTCATTTATTTCTTTCCCCTTTTCAGATATTTCTTCTCCTTTTGCATTTTTCTTTCTTTCCTCTTCTATTTTAACAACAATAACAAATAAAAAAAAAAGAAAAGAAAAAAAACTTGCTTCTTTTGTTTTAAATTTCTTTCCTGTCCTTATTCCCTTTCCCATCTTTACAATTCTTCTATTACAAGGAAAAAATTCCTCTGCATTTTTCCCTTCTTTGTTTCCTTTCCAATTTTTTTTCCTGCATACTCTATTCGCGTTCTTTCCTTTTCTTTCCCCTATTACATTACTTTCCAACTATCATTTTTTTTTCCTTTTTTTTTCTTTTTACAAGTTCACAAAAAAAAACCCTCTTTTCTCTATTTCTTCTGAATACCCGATCACCTGCTCCTCACCACGTCATAACCATACAAAATCCTCTTCCACCAGTCACAGACAACTTCAAACCCCACAACCAAACAATATCCAACCCCAGCACTCATTTAAACAGCAACCCTCTCACAATAACCACCGAACAAACACCTGACACCACAGTCAGATCACGCTCCACCCCTTCAGACAAAAACCGTACCTGAAACCATACTACACGATCGCAGTCACCCATCCAAGCACCTACTCCCATTATGCTTCACGCACAAATCACTCACTGTTCACCTTCTGCTACCTTCACAACAAACCGACGTTCACCTCCTGATAATCTCAATTCAACACAACCAAATTAGTTTTTACCACCAACAAATCCATATCATTAAACTCACGTTTTCAGTTTTGTCCTCACTGCCTTTTCCAAAGCAATCCCCTTCAAACTCAATCTCACCACATACCCCAACTTCCTCACCAAAAATCGGATCTCTATCCTCTGCTCCATAAGACATCAACCGTCATCAACACCAAGCCTGAAACCATTCAGTCCTCCTGAATCAGACCACGTCATCACAGTTCGCATACCCGCCACCTATCACACAGAGCACCGTACTCCACTTCATCAACACACCTTCCGACACCATCACGCAAACTCCAGCTCCATAGCCATGTTTTCATCAACACAGCTTCATAGCCTCATCACGAAAGTTCTTGCCAAACCCGATCTGAATCCCCACACAAACCCATTCGTTGATCCTCAAATCCGAAGTTCCAGCATATCGTCCAAACCCCAAAAACGCAACAATCCCAACCACCACCTTCGAATCCCTAATTTAACTGACAATCTGCACCCTGCTACACCATAAAAATCCAAACCTGAGTACTTCACCACACAATCAGATCGACACCATCCACCGATCAACTTCAGCCTACTGCCTCGACAACGCAAACCCTGCAATAACCCAAATTCGAACCCCAGATCTGAACCTCGTGAAATCCCTCAAATCCTCAAATACCCCCAGAGTTTAATTCGAAGACTTCAACTTGTACTAGACCCAATTCGAAGAAAAAGGGGCCAGAGTTTTGATTTCGTTCGATTTGGTTGGGCGATAATTTTTGCGCTGCCAAAATAAAATAAAATAAGAGGGCGATTTGTTTCCTGAATCGAGCGATATTTGGTTGATTTTATTTGTGGGGAATTTATTTTTTTGTTCATTTGTTTATTGAAGTGGCGTGTTTTATAGGTGAACGTCCGGTTTGGTTAAATAATAAGGTGTGATCTATTGCCTGGTTTCAGTTTGGGAAGATTTGCCCCTGATTTCATTTGAAGATTCCCTGAAATTCAGTTAATTGATATAGGGGCGTGAGTGGTTTGAGTGTCCCTGATTTGGAATATTATCTTGAATAAAAGGGGACTATGTTACTATATTGATTTTTTTTTTTCCTTCGAATACGCAAGCAACCATCAAAACCAGCTTTATTTGTGGGAGCATTATCTTGAATATTGAGCTGATTTAATTATGTGGGATTTGTTTAGTTATTTGTTTTTGACTTCTGTGAGCATTATTTTCTATTTCTTTTCTAAAAGAAGGTTTGAGAAATCAAAATAAAAAATCCAAGTGAGGAATGAACAAGAAATTCGAAGTTCAATCGGTTTTCAGATAGTGAAGAGAAGAGTTCAGCCTACTCAATTGCACTGGACGGACTGCTATACCCCACGGTAATATTTTTCTAAACTCTACAGGTGCTGAAGCTGCTTTGAAAATATAGAAATTGCTTGTAAAAAATCTTCGGCAGGGGCAGCGGCTTGCTTGTACAATTTTTTAATTCTGTTATTATTTTTGTGGCGGCTCTGTTCTGTGGCTAATATTTCTGAATTTGTTTGTGCGGCACGAATTTACATACCTGAAGTGATCACTCTCGTCGATTTTCAATTATAAAACTTGATTTGACTTTTGAAATAATATAATTGAAAAGTGGTGCTTTGTGAAGTTAACTGTCTTGTATAATTAGACCGCGGATATATATTAGTTCAATTTATTGAACTATTAGCAAAAGAGGTTGCATACTACCCGTAAAACATTGGTCGTATCCCTTAGTATTTATACTATACGTGAACGACCATAAGACCCTCTTCCCCCTTCTAATTGAGTCAGTTAATTAATAGAGCACAACTCATTCTTTTATACTATTTTGAAGTGAGAATAATTTATGTCTTACCCTGACTTCATTCAAATGTCTAATTCAAAAAAATCTTTGAGAGAATTGTGGGATAATAATCAGAGTAGACGTCCACTGAAGGAGTACGAGTATGAATTACAACTCATGAAACAAAATTTTCCAAAATTTCGTGAGCCCAATGTCGACAATTTTCAAAAAATTTCAAATGACCAACATTTTCAAAATCAAGGATATGATCGAAATAACGACTTCAATTCAAACTTCAATAATTTTGATTATGGGCCAGATCCACATCAAAATAGCTTTGAATCTCAATATAGTTTTGACCCACATCAGTACGAGGTTGAAAACCAAAATTTTCAAAATTATAGCCCACATCAACATCCTGAAAATAACCAAAATTGCAATTTTCCCTCGAATTTCAACAGTTTTGGTTACGAACATAATTTTTACGATCAAAATGATTTCCAATACAATTGTCATTTTTCTGAAAATTCAAACAACTATCACATTGGAAATAATATTGATGGTGAAACTGATGTGGACCATAATTTTGAGAATCAAGAAATCCAAAATGAGATCTCTCAAATCAACGATTCTGAAGAGTATCACCTTAACATTCTTAGAGAGACGGTAGAAAAGCAAGATAGACAGCTTGGTGAAAAAGATAGACAGCTTGATGAACTTCTTTGTTTAATGACGTGTTTTAAAGAACAACTCAAGCAACAAAATCAAATTCAATGCGATGAATCAGGAGATAATCCATTCTTTACTGATATTGAAAATTTTCAAATAACAACTTTGGAAATTGAGAATAACGATCTGAATGAAGTTGTTCAAAATTCAATAAATGATTTGGATTTCGATTCTTTTCAGAAAAAAGATTTAAACTCAGATTTTGATCTTCCTCTTTTAGGCTGTGAAAAACTTGAAATTCTAGAAATTGAACAGAATGAAAATGTTGAATTTTTCAACTCAAAATTGGAAAAGGATTTCAATGAACATGAATTTTTTAGGTTGTACGAGGATGAGTTGCCAAATGAGGAAGAAGTAGATTCAAGTCACGAGTTCGAAAATTTTAACTTTGAGAAAATTTCAAACGAACTTGAAATTCTCAGTGTCGAAAATACGTTGTCAATTAACGATGAGAAATGTGATCACATACTCTTGAACAACACTCTGATTTCAAATTTCACTGAATTTATATACGATCACAAATTTTTGGAAAATTACACTGACAAATTTGTTGAACAGATGAACTATTTTTGGAATATTAGCTTTGTTGAAAAACTTCATGTTAGGACGACCCTGGATATTTATCTCCTGGACTATAAATCTAGGTTTAAAGATGAGATGGTTTTCAAAAACCTTTGCTTATTAGAAAACATGCCTAGACATAGTGGGAATGAGACTCATAGGGCAAGAACCAAGTGTGGGGGAAAAAGATGGTGGTATTCTTTGCATCGCGTGCACCGCAAACACATATATCCTTGTACATATGATCCATTCTTACATATAGTTAGATTGCATTTCATTCTTCAAATAATTTTGCATCTCATTCACCTTTGGGTATGATCTTTCAAATTTAGGAAACGTTCACAGTGTGGACACTGTTTAGTTCTAGTGTGGGGGGAGTCTGCATTTCATTCATTTTCATTTTTCTTTGTTTTTCTTTCTTTTCATTTTCAGCCATTTAAATAGAACCATCATGCATTTAGATCATACTAACATGCCATTTTTTTTCTTTCAAACATGACTAATTTTAGATTTGATACAGCAAAATAAGTTAAGGATTATTAATCAGTTGATAGTATTTTTTTCTCTCAGCTTAGATCGAATAAGAAACATAATGAAAAGTTTAATTTTGAGGGATAATAGTGTAACCGGTACATAGGGAGAATCTTAGGTGATGGCCATGAAATCTATTCTATATTGTAGACTTTGTTTAAATAAGTGGAGGACTTAAAATACTTATGTTGGCTTTGGTGTGCAAAACCGCCAAGCTCTATCTGACTTGTTGTTGACAAAGTCAGCGTTGGAATATCTTGGTCTTATTTTATGAGATTGGACACCTAAGGATTACCGACACGTTCTTGACAAAGTCAAAGTCGGCCTGCACAATCCGCCAAGCTCTTTACCCACTCTCCGTTAGTCCGCGAGGCAGTGCATGGGTGGTAAACCTTGGTCTTCTAAGTTAGGTGTATATGCTTAATCATAAATTTTAAAAATTTCATAGAATAAAGAATAAGCGATGATGCCCAAACACTTCTTGACCTTATTGATTTGACTAGCCATACATGAGAAAATTAGAATACCACTTTACAAACTGTGCCAAGCAAACTAAGAATCTATTTCATGGCTGCACTATGTTATCGACCGAACTAACTGGCCAAACTGGAATTTAACATTTGAAAACTTGATTTATATTGAAAATTTGTGACAAGTTGAGGTATCTAAAATAAAATCAACTGACTAGAAATTGTCAATTTAATTTGTTGTACCACTTCAGAAACAAGTCTTGTTTTCATTTTTGCTTTTATTTTGCATATGTCCATTGCATTCATGTAGTTTCATTAGAATCATAGCATACTGCATTTGGATTTTGTGGGTAATGTCAGCTGAAAACCCTCACGAGACACCACTCGTCCTACTAGGGACACCTATAGGTTTAACGGCTTGTTGCATACGCTCAATGCAATCGTGTTTCCTACGAAAGTGCGACCTATCTAGTTAGTTTTTAATTTTTGTTTTACTCGAGGACGAGTAAAAGATAAGTGTGGGGGTATTTGATTAACATAGAAATGTGTTTATTTTATGCTCTTATATCTTATCTTTTGTATATAAATGAATATTACTTGGGTATTGTGTTGTCACTTTTACAGATATTCCAACCCAGCCCGCATGCAAACTAGAAATTTAGAGAAATAGAGATCAAATTGTTGTGTATTTGCATTTTGAAGAATTGTAGATGAAGATCCCACATCTAGTTGCTGTTGGACAAGAAATTTATTGATAAAAAGGCCATGCACATCTCAAATCAAGGGAGGCTTGTCAAAGAACCAAGAGGAAAAGAAGAAAGGCCAAAAATTTAATAGATTTAACTAAGGCCCATTTGAAATTCTCATTGTAAACTCTTTTGTGAATTCCCTAAGGCCCATCTATCATTGTATTAGGGTTAGGGTTAGGGTTTGGTTATCCTCTATAAATACCCTTGTAATGTCATTGTAGCCACCATCTCCATTTTTCTGTATTTTCTTCTCCATTAATAAAAGTTCTTCTTCTTTTTATTATTTCTGCATTTTTCTTTCTTAGCAATTGGTGTTGTCTTCACAATTAGTTTTGGAAGAGCACCAATTGTATTTTACATTTCTTGTTAGTGATTAGTCATTTGATTAGTTTCAACGACAATGCTAATTTACTTTTTGTTGTTCTTCTTTTCTTGCAATTTTACTTTCTGCATTTTATTTCTGTTTTCATTTTAATTTCCAATTGATAGTTGTGATTTGATCGTCGGTTCAATTAGATTTGTTCTGAATCGGATCGCAGTTTCAATTTTTATTGTTTTCAAAAACCAACCTCGAAAATCGTCTAACTCGCCCACGAGATTAAATAAATAATTTGATTTTAATCTACCTCCCTGTGTTCGACCTGTATGCTACACATCTGTACGCTTGCAGAATTTAATTGAAAATTCGCGCTTTTCTAATTCATAGGAAAGCGTCGATCACCTAGCTTAGGAATTTTAATTTTCCCATTCCCTCTACCCATTTCTATTTTCATTGATGGAGTATAGAGTGAATGAGGAGGAGGAGCCTGTGGGAGTTATATGGGTGGGCTAGATGGATAACCCAAACCCAAGTCTAAAGTCCTAAAATTTACAAACTCTAAATATATCGACATTCACAGTTTTTGAGGTCGTAAACGACATTTTGAACTCAATGAAAGTAGTTTCGAGTCCAAATTCATCTGTTTGCAAAAAGTGACTTTTCGGACTTATACTCGATTAACGATTTTATATTTGAATAAAATACTTAAATATATTATCATAAAATATGCGAGTTTTTACAAAATTGCCTCTTAAAGAAATTGCATCCTCGTAATTTCTTAAGGAAAAACTCAAAAAGTAACATCGAAGCACCAACAAAATCTATATGAAAGTAGATTAACTCAAGAAAGTTACTTTTGTTTTTCATATTTAATCATTCTCATACTAAAATTCACTTATGAATAATCTTATAAATTTTTAACTTTGAGTTACAAATCACTATGTAACTTAAGTTTATACACGTATAATGTTCAAACCAAAGGTAATGAACATATACAAACAATTATGTTATTCTTTTCATAAGTGTTTTCAAAAAATTAGAATTTTCCTTACTTAAATTCTAAATATTCTAAACCTCAATTTCAATAATTATTTAAATTTAAAATCACGGACTATCACACCACGTTTTTCTGAAAATTTGGTTTAGACATATCTCAAAATTTACAAGATGAAAATCAAATCTTTTTCTTTCATTAGAAAATTATAATTCGGTAGATCCGGACAATTCTTGCTTCAAAGAATTCCGACTTGTATTGGATCCTACACATTCATTTGAAGTTCTCATTTGAAGTTCAATTTTCAAAATCATGAACTACCGCTGCGCGGTAAGCTTGTTTTAATTAAATTTAATTAAATCGTTTAACATTCAATAAGTTTATAAATTTTGAACCTATTCTCTTATGTTCTCAACCTAACTAATTAAATGTTTAAATTCGATTTGGAAGTATCGACTATTCAAAATCGTCGAATATTCCCTATCGCATTTTAGCTAGAAAATTTTATCAATAAAAAATCTCTTAAAAATATTCTAGCTTACAAAAATTTCTTATATTGAAAAGGATATATATGATAGTCATATATATATATATATATATATATATATATCATTCACAAAGATAAGTGACCCCATCGGGGAAACAAGATCAAGAAATTAAATCCAGGTTATACTCCCTAAATTGGAAATATTAGCATGTCCTTTAACATTCCCAAAAAAAAAAATTGCAACTTTAAGTTTCCAATAAATCCCTAAAATCTCAAATTTAAAATATTTGGATTTTCAAATTCATAAGGATATAACCAACAAGAAAGAGGTCAAACCAATTGGGTAATGATCTCGAAAACTTTGGTTCATTAAGGTTAATAAGATAAACTGGAATATTTGTTAACCCCAATGACAAATCAAACACGATAATAAAGAGTTTGCGAAAACCGATTGCTAAGTCAACTAGTGGAATGACTTTAGCACTACTAACCTATTGAATAGATCATTGATTCGAAGCAAGGGATTTATTAAGCTTGTTGTGGTTGCAAAGACATAACATACCATTGGATCGCTTTAAAAAATAGCTACCCTTTTTATCCTTAGTGGTCGGTCACTAAGGAGGACAAACAAATAGACTGAGCCATGGAAATGATAACCAATTCCTAACTCAAGTACCCATCAAGGCGGCCATTCTAGAACGAGCGTAAAGATTCTCGAAAATTCAAGAGAAATGTGAATTATAGAAATATGTATTCCTTAATGTCAATCTCGTTGCTATAAGAAATTTAAAAACACAAGGAAGTTATCGAATCTAAATTAGAATCATTACGAACAACAAACTTTGCTCCTCCGATAAGGATGTCGAAGGTGGTTGATTCTTTGGAAAATAAAATATGGACCTCAAAATTATTAGGTCAATTCATTCCTGAAAATCATCGCAAACCCGGAACAAACAAGGCATGTAAGTAAGCATGTAAAGAATGGTCACTCTTCAAGGAAAGAGTTTGAACATTCACGAACATGGAAGTAGCATAAAGAAAGAAATGGTCGCTTCCTAATCGAAAGTCACCAAATCAACTAGTTTTAAACATTGTGAAAGGATAAGCAACTTTGTTCACCACGAGGTTGCAATTCATTACGTGGAACCTTTTGTCATTCGATGAGGTGGTCCAACACCGTAAAGAGAACCAAATAAACATTTCGTATCGCGACGAGGTGGCTTCACACCTCACTAAGCTTTTCTTCTAACTGATGTGGTGGCTTCACACCGTAAAGAGAATCGAATAAGCATTTCACCTCGCAATAAGGTGGCTTCACACCATACAAAGCAATTCCGTTTGAAAACTAGGTGGCCCTACATCATACAAAACAATTCCTTCCGAAGATTAGGTGGCCCTACACCATACGAAGCAATTCTGTCTGAAGACTAAGTGGCCCACACCATACGAACCAATTACATCTGAAGGCTAGGTGGCTCCACACCGCAAAGAAAGATGACTAAGCATTTTGTCATAAGACTATGTGGCTTAACACCATACGAAGCATTACGTTCAAAGACTAGGTAGCCCCACATCATACGAAGCAATTCCGTCCGAAGACTAGGTGGCCCCACACCATATGAAGCATTCCATCATAAGACTAGGTGATTCCACACCATACGAACCATTTCGTCTGAAGACTTGGTGGCTCCACACCACAAAGAAAGTTGACTAAGCATTCCGTTATAAGACTAGGTGGCTTAACACCATGCGAAGCATTACGTCCAGAGACTAGGTGGTTCCAAACCATACAAAGCAAGTCTGTCTCGCTGACGTGGTGGCTCCACACCACAAAGAGAATGATCAACATTGATGTATATAAAGATATATAACACATGAGATCAAACGAAGATTATCAACGAGGATGTATATATCGATATACATCATACGAGATCAAGCGAAAATGATCAACATCGATGTATATAAAGATATACAACGCATGTGATCGACTCCTTAATGATGTATATAAAGATATACAACACATAAGGTTCCCACAGATGTACGTAAAGATATACAATACACGAGCTCAAACAAAAATGATCAACACCGATGTATATAAAGATATACAACACATGTAATCGAGAGAATTCGTCCAAAATGAAATCAAATCTCAACTGCATTAGTCCAGAAATTAACCTACGAGGTAAACGCAAATGTGTCGAACGACTGTTTTTTCCAAGATGTTTAGTTAAATTCCTTATTCAATCAAACAGATGAAATTACTTGTTTTAAACAAGTAATGCTCCAAAGAAAATGAGAATACTGAATCATTACCCAAAGAAGGCTAAAGATGTCTTGATAGAAAATAAATAGGTAACGGAAACTCAAGGTAAGCATGTAATTTTTTTCACAAAACACCGGTTTGGAAAAATTGACATACTCAGATACAAAGAAGCGCCCTTTAGCACCAAAGAACATGGTGTCCCCAAGTTCCTTGGACACAAAGAAGGTGAATGGAGACAATTCAAAAAACTTGAATGAGATGACCACAAAAATCATCCTCATAAAGAATAGAGGGGATGGTACCCTGATAGGGATTGGTTTCCTTTCTAAAATAGGATATCCCAAACTTCAAAGTTAAAATTCTAGCATGAAAGGTATAAGGGATGTATACAATGGTCATATATATTCCATTCTCAAATTAATATCTTATTAAAAATCCCTAAGGTTGCAAATTAACAATTAATACTAATGACTTGCATCGCCATTTATTTATATCTAATTACTAATACTTATGTTTAATGGCGACGCAGATAATTAATATTTAATACAAAAATTGGGTTAGAATTGTCTCATTGAAGTGTTCAGAAAATCCAACCGATATCGTGGCGTCCCACCTCGCGATTAGTATACCTAACATACTCAATGGGAAACTCAACACAATAAAATGCAATTTGTAAATAATTAATCAGAGGTGCAACCATTTATTCATCAATAAAATTTGAAATCATAAATAAATATAATAGAAACATTTCATAGAGTTTAGCGGAAATAATTTATCCACTTTCGCCTCGTAAAGCTAATCTCAAACGGATTAGTATTTTGCATGGCCAAAATAATTTTATTAAACCATTCTATAAAACAATTTAGAAATCTTCAAAATGAAGTCCCAAAAGTTACTTCAACACAAAAATTGGAAATAATTTGAATTCCTACGCAAGGAAAGAGACGAGACTCTAGGTTTGTCTAGGACAAGATTCACAAATATGAACTCAAATAATTTAATTGATCAAACAAAAGATCTTGATATAAGATAGGATATAACGGGCCCTAAGACTCGAGTAAAATCCTAAAAATGATTTCCTAAGAGAGACTTATAACAATGGTCCTCACCATAATATCTTATATTGTTCTAAACTTGGCTCTAATACCAAGTGTAACACCCAACCCCTATACTCATGTTAGCCAAGGTCATTGCAAGCAATGATGTAAACTAACCCAAAGAATAAGGCTGATGAGGAGCGACCATCTGTATAATAGCTTTGAACAAGTATTAAACATGTCGTATAATATGGCCTTACTTTTTAAATCTCATGAGGAATTCCAACACATCTAATTCAAGTTCACACCTACCACATAGTGGTTGTATATGATTTAGAAGGAATATAAAATACATAACAATATAATCAGAGGTCAAACACAGATTTTCACATAACTAAGGCCGAAGCAGATATGAACATAACACATAAGAGTAAATACAAAGACAGTGGTCAAAGTCGATCCACTATACATCAAAAGAATAGGTACATGTACAACACTAATGATTATGTACATATATGAGTCTCTATCTCAAATACATGAATGGTAAACTACTAAATAAATTTAGTTAACCAAAAGAAGAAGCTAGTCCATGCTATAGTCAAGGAGAAGCCCCTATAATACCTCGGTCTGACCCGAGTATTATTTCTAATAAAATAAATAATAAACGGATCAACGTAGTTGTACTCATCATAATAAATTGAGATAAAACAAGAGGTACAAACAAAAAAATGATATGTAGGCAACAACAATAATGTTCACAGATAGAATGTAAATGTTTGAAATGTCCATATAATATGTCAAGGAAATATTAATGCTATATAATGATATCTCATCCTAACTAATAAATCTACTCATAAGATATGATATCATGTATCTCGCCGATATTAAATGATCCAAAGATCATCGATATAGTCAAATGAACCAAAGTTCGTCGGGATGATCCAAAGATCATCGATATAAAGGAATGAACCAAAGTTCCTCAAGATGATCCAAAGATTATTGATATAGATGAATGAACCAAATTCCTCAAGATGATCCGAAGATCATCGATATAGACGAATAAACCGAAGTTCCTTAAGATGACCTAAAGATCATCATAGTGACCTAAAGGTCGGAATGATCCGAAGATCCTTGTTGATCAAAATTGATCGAGTATAGTGTAAACTACGCCAAGCTAGTAAATATAAGAGTCGAGCTACATGTCACATAACCACTTGCTCTACTCAAATATTTATTAACATGTTGTATATTCCACTAGGAATACAAAACGATCATTGCCACGGTTTTCAATAATGAGTGTAAGAAGTAACCGTCGAAGCAAATGCAAGGGTTCATAGTCCATGTTTTCACTAAGGAGTTTAATCAGATTTCCCATACGAACGAGAAATTGTTTATGAAATCATATACTAATAGATGGTAAAGCAATTTGGGAAATAACTTTAAGTAGAGTTAAAATCGTTTGGTAAAAAATTTAATATCTGCTAATAATTTAAAACCCTTAAATATAATTTCAAAGTGAAAACTCTCGTGTAATAACGATTGAAATAACAATCGAATGAATAATACACGTTTTAATAACGGAAATTAAATCTCACGACTATCAATTATAAATTGATTCACCACGAATCAATTGAAATTCCATCAAAGTTTGATAATTAGGCTATTATACTGTGTGAATCGAAGAAACAGAAAAGTCACAAAAAGGCCAAATGGGCCGAAACTCGGTCAGGAAAGAGTATGGAACAACCTAAATAGTTGATCGTGGTCTCCACTAGTTAACAACAGAAAACAGGTCCAGTCGACTGAATTCAAAGGTCAGTTGGTTGAATCTATATAACTTCACATATTTTTCTGTGCATGTACATGTCAATCGACTGACCCTTGAATTTAGTCGACTGATCAATGATCAGTCGACCGATCAATGATCAGTCGACTGAACTCAGAGGTCAGTCGACTGAATTGCAACATGGTCGAATTCTTGCTCCTGGGTCAGTCGATTGACAGACTAATTCAGTCGACTGAACTTCTTCTATAAGCAGAATAAGGCTTGTCCCTTAGGACAATTCGAATTTTATGGGTTTCGGACGATGGTTGGAGGCTAAGGACTTTTTTAAGCGACAAGGAGGCCTCAGTGGTTCCTTGAAACACTCAAACACAGGAAATTCAATTCTTCTTAAAGATTATAACAAGAAATCATCATAAATGAATTCAGAATCATCTATTGGAAGGTTTACAAACAAACAATCCAAATCACGAAATAAATGTAGAACGTATAAGTGCCAAATGGCACTAGACATGCATATAACTTGACGCACAGATGTGAGTTCATAAAGAACTCACCTTTGCTTGGTAGGAGCAAGGAATCTATCCAAAGCTTAGCTAGAACAACCTTTCCTCCAATACTACTCACAAATTTTCAACCTACACACAAATTTCCTAAGAATTAAGCTTAAGAAATTTTAGAAATTAAAGAGGAGTTGAGTTGGAGAAAATGGAGAAGCTTACCTAGGTTACTCCTTCAATTTTCCTCTTGATTTGAGCTCTTAATTGAAATACCTAACTTAGGAATTTTAATTTCCCATTCCTTCTCCCCATTTATTTTTTTTCTTTGATGAAGTGTAGAGTGAATGAGGAGGTGAGGGATTTTGGAGTTATAAGGGTAGGCTAGGTTGGCTAACCTAAACCCAAGTCCAAAGTTCACAAACTCTAAACATATCGATGTTTACAGTTTTTGTTATTGTAAACAACATTTTGAACTCAATGGAAGTGGTTTCGAGTCTAAATTCATCCATATGCAAAAAGTGACTTTTTGAACGTATACTCGATTAACGATGTTATATTTAAATAAAATACTTAAATATATTATGGCAAAATATGCGGGTTATTACATCCAACAACCGATCATGTTCAATTATGGTTATTTATTCATTTAAGTTTATCATGTGAGTTGTAATAAGAAGGGGGTCAAAACATTGTTCTAGTGATTAGAAATTACATAGTGTCCATAACAAAAATTTATACCAATTGGTTTTCATTTGATTGTTATGCCTATATTTTAAGGTTAGACAAATCGAATTTATCTTTACACGTACAATTTATCTACCTACTCTTTTTCTAGGATATGAAATACCAACAAAGCCTATCAACCATTTAATACTTCTAAATATGAACAGGGCACCTATTGTCATCAAGTCCATTAGGAATTTATTACTTCTAAGAGAAATAGACAGACTCTGGTAATTTAAGACCTATACCGAGTCTAACCCCATTACTTATGACCTATCTCAAAGATGGACTCATAACATCGCCGTTACTGGTATGTGGGTCCTAGCTATAGAGGCCTTTGACTACAATTTATGTCTTTATAATATTTAATAGCCATATCACCATCGTAATACAATCACTACATTATAACAGCTGGTAACCAAGCCACTTAATATCTTATCAACAAGGATAAGGTAGACTTCTAACTATTTAATACTAGTATACTACGTTCTAAGAGGGTTCCCTACTACAAGAAATTTGACCTTTACCTACCAATATGTTACCTACCAATAAATATAGGTAGGTAAAGAGAACCTTTATCTACCAATATTCAATAATAAAATTTATTGGTAGGTAAATACTGTCAATGTTATAAATTGTTGAAGGATGATTATATATCAATATTTATAGGTAGGTAAAATGTATTATCTACGCATATATAGAAGGGGAAGTTTTTTTACGACTAGCCCCTATATTTTTCTCATATCATTTTAACCTTTCGTTAAAAATAATGCTGAGTTGTGTGATGATGTGTCCAAAAAAATATTCTAGCAATTTTTTTGAATTAAAAATTTCGTTTACATATTATAGCAATGCTTTTTGTAAAATCGTTTCTTTATTAATTATTAATAATTATTTTGAAATATGGAATAATTAACAGTTAATGAATTGATAGACAATAATTAAATTGTAAATAATAATATTAAATAATCATTCATTAATAACTTATCATACATTGTTATTTTTTGTCAAATTATTGGCAATAAAAGTTAACTTTAAATTTTTCTAAAATGTTTCTCATTTTCACACTAATATGTCATCATCTCAAATGACTAAAACATGTTTTCTCTACTTTATTGCAGAGATGCAATCCATACCATCCTCTCCGGCTACAAATTTAACATCTTATTTTAAATCAAATCTAACGGTACAAATCTCAATCCACGTGATCTCTTTTGTGGATCCATGTAGTCTCTTTTGATTGGCCATAATATAAACCACAAAGAATGCCACTAAACATAAACATCAATAATCTTGATGAAAACTAATTATTATAGTATGTTTTCATTAAAATATGTAGTTTTAACCAAATTTCATTATTTTATGGTTAGTTTCATGGATTTTGTGTAAAAAAAATTAAAAAAAAAATTAAGGAAAAAATGAGTTCTAGTAATGATTTTTTGTAGTAAAGAAACGGTGCATGTTAAGCAATTTTTGGAGTTTGAATAGAAGTTTCCTTTGTTATAACTACATACATATTCATATCTAACGGTGTATTAGATCTGGATCTATTTTATAAGGCAAATTCTATTTGTACACCTTAAATTGCTTTAGATACACCGGTCTTTTTTTAAGTCATATACACCACTTTTTGCTTAGTATACACCATACATATTACTAAACTATTCTCAAGCCTGAACAAAACAAAATAAGTTTCTTACTTAGTATCTTTCTCACGTGCATTGATTAAAATAAGGAATATTGATTTCTAAAATCTATGAATTCACTTTTGCAACTCAAATTCAAATCCTTAATTGGATTTATATTTATTTAATTATTCATATATTAGAATTTAACTTTAAATTTTTAATAATAAAATATTAATATACTTAAATTTTGATTTTAAATTAAAAACCGATTCAAATATAGTAAAAAATTGAGAACTTAGTACACAATGAAACATATTAATTTAGTACTTCATTTGTAAAAAGAATTATGACTAATTTGGAATGCATAATGTTAAAACTGATTATACATGAATATAACAAGAAAGAATATGAATAAAATTTAACACATCAATAGAAGTTAAATTAATTCACTTGATAACTCATAGAATTTCAATTATTTTATATAAGAATTTTAACGATTGTGTATGATGCAGACGTATGAAATTTTTATTATTTAATTTTATTTTGATTATTTTTAATATGGGTAATTTTGTCTTTAACTTACTTAATTTTTTTTATTGGTATAGGTAAAGTAATTTACGGTGTATAAATAGAATTTTCCATTTTATAATTGCATACATATTCATATTCTAATAATATGATTAATAAATATTGTATCATTTATTCCCAAATAGAACAAATGATTAAAATGGTAAGTGATTAACACTGTAAAGTGGGATCCAAGAAAAGGAATACATTGACAAAGAGGTCACACATTAAGGTAGTAATGTACAAATAATGCATGATTTCTCAGTAATTATTTTTCGATCACATTAAGGTAGTAAATCAACAAATTTACATTTTCGTTATTTAATATATGACATTAAGGTAGTAATTATTTACGGTAATAATTTGAGTTACAATGTTCTTATCTTTTTAGCAACATCTTCAATGCATAAATTTTGGAAACTAAATGTGAAAATATATAAAAGTTTAAACCATAGTCAAACACCATTTATATGTAATTATTACATATCAGCTATTATAGGAATTTAAAAAAAATTGTATTAAAATAACCAAATATGTTACTAATTACCCAAAATTCCTTATGGTAGTATTAATGAATTTGAGATTTTATTTTTATACCTTTCCACTAATATATAATCATTGATGTGTTAATTTGATGTAACTAATTTGGTAAAAGAATGTAATATGAATCATCAGTTGAAAACAAAAGTTGAGTATGATAAAATGGGAAACAAAATGAATGAATCAAAATATTAATAGTAACATTGAGTCATATATGGGTTTAGATTTTCATCCACACCTCTGCTTTGGAATTTTTGGTAACTAATTAAATAAGAAATTGTATAAACATAGAAACTATAATCCTCATATTTATCTGTAAATATTGCCTATGATCTCTTATATGGAGAAAATTTTCACATATGAAAATAAAAGAATGTTATTAATTGTCGAATACTTATATATGACAGTAAAATGAAATTAAGATTTAATTCATGTACCTTTTCAATGTTGTATAAACGTTGACATTTTTGGTAAAAACAATGATAATGTGAATCATTGAAGTGTTGTCATATATTAGGTGCATAATAATAGAATAAAGGAAATATATAATAAATACCCCAGCTGTTCGCTACTAATATTTGCAATAACCAATTGTCTGCATTCTTTTCCCCACTCCATATCATCGTTCTTCCTCTCCTCCACTTCACAAGGAAAAAAAGGAAAGAAATGGAGAGAAAAATAGATCGAAAAGTTTGTTTACACGCTCCTAGATAATCATTAGCTATAACTCAACCACCCACCCCTCAATTTACAATGAAAACTGCTCATCCTTTTTACTTTGCGTTCTTTAGGTGATCTCAAGTCATCAATTATTGTGAGTTTCATCTTTCAGGCCTTTTTACAGGTTTGGACTTTACTTTAATTATAAATTAATGATTATGTCATAGCTAAATCTCTAGAATTGAACTCCTAATTTCAATTTGTTCTTTTTCTCATACAACAGTTACATAATTCTCTCAATTAGTGGTGCTAGTTCAGAGTTTTTTTCTCCCTTCTTTGATACTGGATGGTTCATATGATTCAACATATGGTTACTTGCACATATTTTCCTTTCCTTAATGCCACTTTCACAATTTTTGCAATATCCCTTTTTTTTTTTTTGCAGACATTACAGAGGTTTTTAGTCATAATTTGAAATGAAAACCTAGGGTCCTTTCTCATCACTGTGCTCGGTGATACATTATGGAGTAGTTATGAATGCTTAAAATGGCTAATAGTTTTTCCTCAAGTGTTATATATATTTCATAAATTTTTTTGTTGTTTTTTTGTATGAGCAGAGTAAGAATTTGTTGCATTATATCAATTTTAACCGGAGGTTTATGGTATCTACATCACCATTTCAATTATAAAATAATCATGTTCTGTAAAAAAAAGTTATCATGAATACTCAAGTTTTATTTATTTATTTTTTCTTTGCAACGGTTGGAGAAATGAATAGTTATTAAAAGCAGTTGATGCAAAAGAAATGATGAAATCAAGAGCCAATATAGAGGAAGGCTTCGAAGCAATGAACTATGTACTGATTAAGGATAGATCTTTGCATTGTACTGTGTACTTAGTATGTTATGTATAGATTAATAAGCTTGTGAACCATGTAATGTATTTTGTAATATTATTTTTGTTATTGCTGTTGAACTTTGAAGTGTAACATACTATTGTAATTTCAAAACTTGTTAACTTTGGTCTTTGTGTTGTATCTATAAAAAAAATACTTAGTTTAATGATCTTTTTGTTGTGATATTATGTTAAATTTGTAAATTTTTATATTGAGTATGAAAATTAAATGAATTTGGTGTTGTACGGCGATCAAAAAGTAGAATATTTAAAAAAAAATTATGCAAATTCGCAACTTCAATAAACCATTGCTAAATAAAAAATAGAAAATGTTTTTTAAAAAATAACGTTATATAATGTAGACCAATGACATAATGCCATGTGGCAAATCAGATAATTCCACATGGACTAATCAAATAATGCCATATGACCTAAAAAACATTGTCATGTGCACTAATCAAATGATGACACATGGACAAATTACTGTTTGACACATGAACCAACCAATAAATGTCAAGTGTCGGCATTAATATATGCCATGTGTATACTTCTACGGCAACCATGTCAGCAGCCATGCAGGATGACTCATCATCAGCCATATCAGCAGCCATGTAGGGTGACACATCATCAAACGCATCAGCTGATGACTCGTCATTTGAATTATAACGTAGTGGGGTCCATTGATTCTTTTACCTACCAATATCAATAAGTGTAGGAAAAACTCTTTCTCTACTAAGCTTTACCTACCAATTTCTGCCAATTCAATATTGGTAGCCAAAATATATTGTCCACTATTACGTTAGTTGTACCTACGCTTACAATTGGCAGGTAAAGACCTCATTTTCTTATAGTATTCATTTAATATCTAACCAAAAGGTGAACTCTCACAGGTACTATCTAGCTGACATCACTTGGAATCTCACTGGGCTACTGAATACTTGTTTTATAGGAAAGAGGTGGACCCTTTTGCTAGAACGTCACATCCAAGGTTCTACAATCATATTTATAGAGATATACTCAATAATTTGCAAGTACAAGAAGAAGAAGATCGAGCTAAAATAAATTATATCATCTCTTGGAAAGAAGACTACTCAGTATTAAATATGTATGTGTGTGTGTGTGTGTGTGTGTATATATATATATATATATATATATATATATATATATAGTTAGTAGTCTTAGAAGTTTTGTGTGATCTCGTTTGAATAATATACACACAAAAACAAATTCGAAATTCATTTTACATACACTACGCATAATAACTCGTACATATTCCTTTAGATCGGACGTCTGAACATACAAGTCGGACACATGATCAAACCATTAGTTTTTAAAATAACTAAAAACTAGATGTCCAACACTATGTACCAAACGTCTGGTTTGTATCTCGAGTTTCATTTTATAACACTAGCCAAAAATCTAATTCATAAGTCAGACATCTATCAAATTTTAGAATTCTTCTCTGTCCTAAGCCAAGCATTTGACTTATGCAATCAGGCGTTTGACCTGTGCTATGAATGTCTTGTTTGAAAAGACATGATTTTTTTTTCTTCACAAATCGTACCTCCTTCTCAACCATTGCAAATCCCAACCTAAAAGACTTACCTATGAGTTGTAACCCATAAACAAAGATATTACACACACACACACACACACATATCAACCATTGCACTAGGAACGTTCAAACGCTCTTAATCATACTTCACCAAAATCCATATTTTGGTATACGTACTTCTTACAAATCCACACATTCTCATGTGTTATACTCAACAGAGATTATGGGAAGAATTGATTAACATTAAATATCCATGTTATACAAACACAAGTTTGTTGAAAATATACCTTGTATAAGTCTTCGTTTAGGAGATGCAAGTGGAATTTTGTTAATGAAACCAAATGAGAACTTGGGGACTGGACGTAGGATTACATGTTCGAATCGATATGAAACTTTACTGCAATCATTTTTTTCCGTTTATTTCTCCTATTTTACTCTTTTCATCTGTGTGTGTGTGTGTGTATACATATGCATATATGTATGTGTATAT
Organism: Allium sativum; assembly: GCA_030737875.1. Lineage (NCBI taxonomy): Eukaryota > Viridiplantae > Streptophyta > Magnoliopsida > Asparagales > Amaryllidaceae > Allium > Allium sativum. The sequence goes on along the minus strand of CM060909.1, from coordinate 666,214,618 downwards.
ATATACGCATCATATGTTTCATATACAAGCCATATCACGATCCTTAGTACATTTTCATTTGGTATCAGAGCATGGTCATGTCAATTACCATAACAAATAGTTGATGTATCATTAAAATGTCAAGTACATTTCAAGAAGAACAATCAACTGCACGTCCTCCACTTTTCATGGGGCGTAATTATGTTTACTGGTCTATAAAAATGCGAAATTTTATGTAAGCTAATAGTCTAGAAATTTGGCAAGCTACTCAAAATAAATATGAGATGCCTACAACTAATATAAGTACTTGGATCGATACATAAAAAAGTAAGGCAACTAATAAAGCCAAAGATATGAATTTTCTATTTTGTTCACTAGATAAAAATGATTTCTCATGAGTCATGTTATGCCAAAGGACTTATAATATTTGGCACACACCTAAAAATCGATTTTCATCATTAAAATTGAAGGCAGATGAATCTATCATCGGTATATATGCATGATTTCAAACAGTACAACACGACCTCATGGCACCGTGTGTTAAATTCATTGAGTTTGATTTAGTTACACACATTTTAAATTCTTTGACAAATGAGTGAAAAAGAAAGGTTCTAGAAATGAAAGAAGCTAATGATCTTTGTCGACTCAAAGTCGAATAATTAATAGGAAATTTGACGTCGTATGAAGCTAATTTGTAGGTTAGTAATAGTCAAAATCAAGAAAGAAATAATATCATTTTTAAGATAATGGCGGCGACTAAGATTTAGATGAAGAAAAACTGTAGCTATTGCTAAGAACTGTCGTAAATTCAAGTAATTCAAACGAATGACTAAATCTCAAAATGGCGGAATTTCGAACTCAAATCAACCATCATTCAAATATTATGGCTGTGTCAAGTTTGGTCATATGAAAAAGGAATGTCCTCAACTCAATGATGATAAAAACAAAAACAAATTTGAGAAATCCAAGAAATAAAAAAAATCCAGTAATTTTGGATGGCTCAGATTTTTCATAATCATCTGATACTAATAATAACAGTGATTCGGGGAAAGAAAATATATTTTAGCACCGATGAAGTATGTCCTAAATATTCTTATGATGAAATTTTAAAAATTAGTATGTAGTGAATCAAAGAAGTTGAAATAGTATATCAGAAAATTAAATAGAGTCGAACAAGATATTGGAACGTTGAAAGATGAGAAAATTATTGTTTAGAAAAATTGGAATTGTGCAAAAAGAACATAAATGATTATCATCTCAAAATGCTATTTTAATAAGTGATTTATACGATAGAAAATTAGAGTATGATAAACTCAAACTTGAAATGTTTGAAATAAAATGTAATTCAGAATCACTTGATTTCCGATCTTAAAACCAACCAAGGACAAATTACAACTAATGTTTCAAAAATTAACAAAGAAGAACAAAGTTCAGTAAATTTAGTATAAATTTCTAAACTATTTGGAAATCAAAACAGGTTTGGATTTAAAAATAAGCAAAAGCATATGAATTATAGTATGTTATATGCTGAGTTCAAAAAGCCAAAATATAGAAACCAGGATTAAAGCTTTTAAGTCGAGCACTATCAGAACTAGAATTTTGAAATCTAGTAATAAACAATTAGACAAAATTATACATATAAATGACTATCTTAAGAATATAGTTTACAATGATGATTACACTGGTAAAGGTCCCAAACTCTTTTGGGTATGGCTATCTACTCCCACTAATACAGTAGTCCCTAATAATGGAAGTGAGTACCAATTAAACTTATTTTATCCTGTAGGTACCCAACATAAAAATAAAATTAAGGAGAAATGGATTCTCGATAATGGATGCTCCAAGAATATGACAGTAAATGTACATATGTTATAAAATATAACATATATCAATGGAATACAGTAACTTTCGAAGATAATTCAAAAGGATTCGTTATCCATATACGAGATGTCATCAATGTTGGTCTGTCTACCTCTCCAATAATTACTAATGTTTTGCTAGTAGAACATTTAAAACCTAATTTGTAACACCCCTAAATTTGATAGATATCATTTAGAACATTTAAGTAGGTAAATAAAATAAAATAATTTGAATTAGTGGAAAGAGTGAGATTTGGCTAAATAGGAGGTCGTAACTTAGTAACAAGCTAATTAAATCAATTAGAACGTTAAGTAAGGAGGAGGAAAATGAAAGGGGTAAAATAAGTGAAAACCATATTTTCTATTCTTAAACTCTTATCTTCTAATATCCCTAACTTCATTTTATTTCAAATAAAACCTAACCAATAGTGGCAGGACATTCCAAGAGGAGGAACAAGGGAAGAAAAGCTAGAATGGGAATCTAAAGCTTAAGGGATTAATTCTACAACAAATCTCATCATATCTTAACTTAATCAAGGTGAATAACATTATTATCACATGTTATTTTATATGATGCAATTTCGGATAAAACGTGAACTATTTATGGATGTTTTTGTTTGTTCATGCCATGATGGATGTATCAAATTATAATATATGTTTGTTGATGACTTATGAGAATAAATTATGAAATTATTATGTAGGTTTGAGTTAGAAACCCTATCATATATTACCCAAACAATTTGAAATTTTGATATAATATTAGAAACATTATTTTTGGAAGTGAGTCAAGTTTCATAATTTTCTAAACAAGTATGAACATTTAATGAATTTTCTAAGAAGAAAATATCTTATTTCAAATTTAAATTATTTAAGGCAATTAAATAATGTTTTTGGTTTCAAGATTTTTATATATTCTAGAAATATAAAATGGGATTTATTTAAATTTTTAGGGATTTTCCTAATATTTTTATGAATTGATATGAATTTTCCATGCTAAAAAAATTAGGTCAATAATTAGTTTACTAAAGATAATTAAACGGGTTTGCTAATATTTCATATATTTAAATTCAGATTTATAACACAAATCTGAAACGAACTGTATAAAGAATTTTTTCAACCAATCAAAATTTTAAAATAGTAAGAAGTTGGTGAAAAGTATTTTTTACATAAAGGAATGCAGTTTTTATATAAATTACGGCTCTGTCATTGCAAAATTAGTTGTATTGCCTTTGCCTCATGTTTCGCTTCACCTCAATTTGTGTCGCCTTTCGGATGAAGCATATGATGCTAATGAACGGTTGTATAGAGTGCTTCGACTAAGGATGATGTAGGAAGGCATCGCTTCGAGCATAGCCGTCTTGAACTGGCCATAAAATATAAAACTTAAATTTGTTGTTATAACTCATTTCTTACATAATTTTTTAAAGAAATGTGAATGATATTGTTAAATATATTCTGCTGAAGTGCGAGTTTTGATTTTTATTTAAGTGTTCGACTTTGTAATTAGGAGTAGATTACTCATTTATCAAGTTATTCAAGATCAATTATAGATGCTTGTTCCATTGTATGTGTTGGTTTTGATTCTTATTTTTTTTATGAGTAATCAGTCGACCATGCACAAAAGCCACACATCTCGGACAAAACATCAATTTAAACCATTTAAGTGTGGTTATACTTTCTATTGAAAATTTTGTCTTTAGAAGCGGTATTCTATTGCATTGCTCTCATAGTCTCATTGTTACAGTAGTCAATGTGATATTTTATTTTATTTTCAAATTCTTTCTTATTATTTGCTTGCTTGTTTATTTGTTTACTTATTAAATAGGGACAATTAACGACAAGGACAAAGGCCCATTAAAATTTATCCATAAGGACAACCACCCAATATTTTATCCATAAGGACAATACACTGAAATTAAATTTCGGCCGATGCTTCCATCTTCTCCCTCTGTCGCGTATCTCAATTTCATCGTTTATCACGAAATCACAAAAATCACGAAATCCTAAATCGATGAAATCAAAAATATCATGAGACATTAGAATCAAAATTCTCAATCGAAGACAAAAATCACGAAATCAAAATCACGACCAAAAATCAGCCGAAACAGAAACCCTAGAAAACAAAAAAAAATCGAACAACAAAAATCCATTAGAAATCACAAGTGAATTGAATAAAAATATTTTTCAAACGATGGAAAACACAATTGAAGAAGTCGAAATTGTTGAAACAATTTTTTCGTGATTGGAAATGTTTTTTTTTCGTTAATAGTATAGCAGTTCGTAGGTATCATTTTTCTATTTTTTTAGATATCATTTTTCCTATTTTAACTTTAAAATATAGCAGCAGTTTTTAGGTATCATTTTTCTATTTTTCTAGGTATCATTTTTACTGTAGTTTATGTGTTATGTTAAACACCACATCAGTTTTAAGGTATCATTTTTATACTTTATAAGGTATCATTTTTAGTGTAATTTCTCTGTTATGTTAAACATTACTGCAGTTTAAAGGAATCATTTTTATATTTTTTAAGGTATCATTTTTAATGTAATTTATGTGTTATGTTAAACATCACAGCAGTTTTAAGGTATCATTTTTACTGTAGTTTATGTGTTATGGTAAACATCATAGCAGTTTTAAGGTATCATTTTTATATTTTTTAAGGTACCATTTTTAGTGTAATTTCTGTGTTATGTTTATATACATCTTTTTTTTACCTACAATATTAAAAAATTGATATACATGAACTGTGAATATGAGAAAAACTTTAGTTTAGCCCTACCAACTTATAAAACTGATAACAGAACAAAAAAATCACATGAAAAAACAATTAACACAGTTAAAATAGTAAAACTGATTCTTAAGAAAATAGGAAACTGATATCTAAAACCTGATTCAATGTTTTGAAGTAAAACTAATGGAAAAAATGTTTACATCAAAGTTTGATTGAATAAAATGAAATTAGTTCGACTGAGTTACAAAGTTGATGCAACAGTACAACTGCAAAATTAACACAACAACAAAATCACATGGAAAAAACACATAACACGGTTAAAACATGAAAACTGATACTTAAAAAAATAGAAAACTGATACCTACAAACTGCATCAATGTTTTAAAGAAAAACTAATGCAAAAAATGTTTACATCACAGTTTGATTGTATAAAATTAAATAAATTCGACTGAGTTAAAAGTTGGTGCAACAATATAACTTCAAAATTAATACAGCAATAAAATCACATGAAAACAACACATAACATAGTTAAAAAAGTAAAAATGATACCTAAAATATTATAAAAATGATACCTAAATACTGATGCAATGTTTTGAAGATAAAAAAAAAAAATTATATCACAATTTGATTGATTAAAATGAAATAAGTTCGACGTAGTTTCAAAGCTGATACAACAATATAACTTCAAAATTAACACAGCAACAAAATCTCATAAAAAAAATATAACACAGTTAAAACGGTAAAAATGATACCTAAAAAATTAGCAAACTGATACCTAAAAACTGCTGCTATGTTTTAAAGTTAAAACATGAAAAATGATACCTAGAAAAATAAAAAATGATACCTAAAAACTGCTGCTGTGTTTTAAAGTTAAAATAGGAAAAATGATACCTAAAAAAATAGAAAAATGATACCTACGAACTGCTATACTATTAACGGAAAAAAAAAACATTTCCAATCACGAAAAAATTGTTTCAACAATTTCGACTTCTTCAATTGTGTTTTCCATCGTTTGAAAAATATTTTTATTAAATTCACTTATGATTTCCAATGGATTTTTATTGTTCGACAATTTTTTTGTTTTCTAGGGTTTCTGTTTCGAGCGATTTATGGATTCAATTTTTTGGGTTCGATTGCAATTTCGAATCTGATGTCCTTTTGATTTTCGTTATTTATGAATTGTTATGGATTCGAATTTTTATGATTTTTGGGTTCGATTGTTTTAAAGATGGAGCGGACGTGAATCAGGAGCGGAGGAAGAAGAAATAAGCGCACGTGAAGAAGAAGAGAAACGACGAATTGTCCTTCTGAGTAAAATTTTAATGGACTGTCCTTATAGATAAAAAGGCCTTCACTTTTGTCCTTATAAATATTTTTCTGTATTAAATATAACAACGTAGAAACTTATGATACTATATTAAAAATAATATTCATGTAAAATATCATAATATATGATCATAGTGGAGCTATTCTCTTAAATAGATATTTGAAGATGCTTTCTATGTCAATATTATTGTATGTTTTTGCCAAGTATCAGTCCAGTGGAGCTCACCAAATCATGTTTGCACATAAAAATCTTTTTCCCCTCTTCTCGAGAAATTGAGTACTCTTATAGTAGTAAATTAGTACTACAAATATTATGTAATATACAACATACAAGTCGATACATGTTCAAATTACACCACATAAGTTTGGAATATGCAAACTTTCGCACCAAGGCCAAAGCGCCTAAGCACTAGGACAATGGTGCTGCACATGAAAAGCATAGCTTCGGTATCAAAGATAAGGAAGTGTTGGAGTAGAACATAATAGGAATGTAACATTAAATGAATATTTTATTTTAAATCACCAAAATGTGGGTAGTTGTCGAACGAGTTAGATGTTACCATCATTAGATGTATACGTTTTATTTTGATACTAACAATGCATTTGTGGCTAACAAGAATGGGGTATTGAATGATGTATCCAGTGTGATATTGAACATCTTATTGAGCATGATATGTTGATGAATGAGGGTATGCGTTCGCGGCTACTAGCGTGGTATTGAACGGAGTGCTTAATTTATGATTTAAATTTAGCTGTTTTATAGTTAGTTAATACTTCATTTTTAATTGTGTAATATGCATTCGATAATTGTGAGTAATAGTGAAATAAATTACAAAATTTCATTAAAATATTCAAATTTATTTTTATAGGTACTTGTAAAATTTTAAATTGTTCAAATTCAGTCAAAACGGCCCTTTATTAGAAGTTTTCTTAAAATTATTCTACAATGACGGAGGTGTCGGGGGAGGTAACCACACTAGGTAGCGAGTGCAAGGGCAATACCTCCGTTAATGACGGTCGACCATGGTCTGGTTGTGGAGCTCAGCAGCTGATTTATACAAATCATCGTTAACTAATTTATTCAGTACTTTATAATGTTGGCTGTTTCAAACAATCATCGTCAACTGATTTGTACAATCCTCTATAATGTAGAGAACTTTGATACGATCACAAAAAAACCAAACAGATCTCATTTGCACAAGCTATTAATTTTAAATTTTAACATTATTCTATAATTAATAAACAGACAGGCCGGATCGGATGTCACCGGACCGAATTTCTTCAACTAGCTGAAGATGGCATTTGTGGGCTCTATAATTTATTTTGCATATTTCAAAGTCCAACAGCATTGTTTCTTTTTTTTTCAACTTCAAATCAAATTATCTCAAAACTAATTGGTAATATAAAGGATGGACTCTTAATATTTATACATAATTTATTTTATAAATTTCTCGATGTCGAACTTGTCTCAACATATACAAACACATGTTAGTCAGCACACATGTTAAATCATTGTGAAGCATATGTTGTCTTCCAAAATACTTGAGGAGATATAGGTTTCTGTACTTTAATAAACTAAATAACAAATATATAGCTACTATTAATTTGAGATGATGGGAGTCATTTCAATTATGCAAGTTAGATGATACATATTTTCCGTGATGCAATTGAGTTCACTTGGCACCTGTTGTACGTAAACAAGCACTTAAACTAAATCCATTGTCAAAGATGGAATTATTCGTTAGCTAAGTAGGCTATATGTTGGATTATTGTTTTAGGAAGCTTTTATACCTGAAAAACAGGTTACTTTTACTTGTATTGTCTGACTCAAGGCATATATGCCACTCGTAACTTATTTATGTATACTGCTACCTGCATGATCCAAACACAGAACTTCTATTAGTTCCAAAACTTCTAGCTTTCACTGTTCTTGTACGCAAGTTGTTTGTCCAAATTACAAACCTACAGTTACAGCTTTCACTTGGCCTTTCTCTATTTTTATTGGCATTCTCCCTTTCATTTTTACAGTTGGGAAGTTTACTATGTGGTCTTCCTCTGCATCCCACCTGGATTTCAAGTAATTTTGACGTTAGCATGCAATTTTGTACACGCATATACCCACACTAACGGATGCAAATATGAATTGAGTACTTAAATCGTCAATATTTCTTTTTTGCAAAAGGCATTATGTTCCTATTGTGGTCTAGGTTTTGATATCACAACCCAAGTCTGAAAATTCATGTACTGTTTTACTTCATAGTTCACATTGATCAACTTAAGCTTTAAACATGTTTGAGAAACAAATACAATGCTATTTCTGCCATATATTATTATGGGAGATAAACAACATAGTCATGCATATGGTATACGTTTGCTTACTTTACGCAAGTGACCAGGTGGTGGAGGAAGACGGAAGCTATTAGTCTGGCAAGATCTATGCCAGGACAAAGTCTTTGACCGCCTCCAAATGGAGTAAAGCTACTTGAAGCAGTATCATCCTTTTCCTGTCAATTTCAAAATATACATTGAGGTAAGCATCATAGATTACAAAAGTTTTTGTCTTGAATGGGACAAGTGGTAACACTTTCTTCCACTTACTTTCCACCGCCATGGATTGAACTCGAAAGGATCATCGTATAAATCCCCATCCAAGTGAACTGATCTGAAGTATGTAAACACACACCAGTCTTTAGGTATAATCTGTCCTTTTATCTCTACCTTCTTCACTGCTTTCCTCATTATTCCAGATATTATGTTACCCATCCTTAATGTCTCTGTTATAACCTGTACACATAATTGGTTAGCAAGGAATGCATGCCAAAGCGTTAACTATCGCATGAATAAGAGTGAGAATACGGAAACATTTTCCTAACCCTTGCAAACATACATTCTGAGTAATTGGCAAGGTCATGTAGTCTGTCCACTGTAAATCTTCTCCACTGAGATATTTTTTGTGTTTCAGTTGCATGTTTTCATCCTGTTCGCATCATAAATCTTTGTTAAACATCAACTAATTCATGTCCTTTATGTACAATTATCTCGTCCTTTTGTACCTTTAGTTGCTGGAAAGCCATTGGGCAGTTACTGAGATAATATACTGCCAGTGTTATGAGAACAGGTACAGAGTCTTCTCCGGGTATCAGTAAATCAATTACATTGTCGGCAATTAGATCATCGCTTAGTTGATTACTCCCGTCACTGAGAAATACATTGATAATGTCAACAGGCGCACACATGCGCTTGTTCCTTCCCTTTTCTTGAATGATATCATTGACAAGCTTCATCATTTTCTTTTTTGCCTGAATTTCGGAACAAAGGCACCGGAAGTAAATCAGGGTGATATAAATGGGTGTGGTTCAAAGATAAGTTAAGCTTTACCTGAAGTGATCTATAGAATTTACTTCCAGGTATCTTGATAGGTATAGACATGATGCCAGAAATGAATACTTGAAATTGATGCTCCATGAACTGCATTTTTTCCCCTGGTTTTAAACCCATCAAACATTTCACAAGTATTTGAAACACCATCTGAAATGACATTAATCCAAAAGCTCTATTAGGATGCACGTAACATTATTTAGGTACAGTTATCACTTATAGCAAGTCTTAGCGCTCGTTTGGATCGATTAAAATAAGTCCCTTTTTGACTTTTTATCAAAAACTAGTTCGTTTTGACTTTCAAAAAATGACTTATATAAGTATCCAAACGAGGCCGTGTTAACATTCATTCTGGGTCATAAAGGTAGGAAAGTTGCTCTCGTTTTCTTACATTACCTTTTTATGCTATTATACATGCCTTGGAGTGAACTGCAAAATCTTTAACCAACTCATTTATTACTATTTATGCCTAGGAGTGCCAATTCAAATCTTTAACCAAATAATCTACCATTATGTACCACTGGATTTGTAAACTCAATTATTAGATTTAAAAAAAAAGCCATATATAATACAATTAAATTTACCAGTACTCAATGGGTAATGTCATATTGTGAATGTCAAGTATGGTTTGTTTATTGTGTTCAGTTCGTTGGAGTTGGATATTGTGTTATATTATCAAGTTTATTAAAAAAAAAAAAAAAAAAAAAAAAAAAAAAAAAAAAAAAAAAATGGGTGTTCAAGTTAAACTACCCAGTTCAGTTTCTTGCATCGTGCATCTGTCCACAATGTATCTTCCATATTTTAGTTCTTAACCGTTATAACTTATAACAATTTCTTTAAGTTCTATTTTTCTACTATGTGTTTGTTTCTTCATTCATTAAACTATTGTCCATTCTTTTGCAGTAAAAATTCAACTCACAGATTTGGTGACATCTTGTATGTACACAAGCTGGCCATCTTTCCAACCATGCATTAGTTCCTTCAGGTAAATCTGCATGTCTGTGGTAACCTGAGCTTTCAAACTCGGAGACTTAAAAAATGCTCCGATAAGTCCATGCACTCGTCTTTGTAAGCTTCCATTAATCAGAAGTATTGAAGATTTTCCTACTAATTCAGTTAAAGATCTTGGGTAGAACGGGATAAATGCTTCAGAAGAGCTCTGCAGAACATATCTGTTGATTTCTGGGTCTGTTGAGACTATCGTTTTGCTACCAAAGAGGTGTGACTTGAAAACTTTACCGTACCTAATGCACGTATCATTACAAATCATGTTTAGTTTATGCAACCTCAAATGTTTAAAATAGTTTTGTGAGGTTGAAATTATTGCGAAACACATTTTCAGTTCATCTGTAATATCACTGGCTGTTAGTCCTGGATATAATTCCCATACATTCTTGGCAGATCCATTTTTCCTACTAGCTTTGTTGATCAAGGCTTTCACCCATGGCCACTAAGGTGAGCTTCTTGGTTTGATTTTTGAGTTGATTTTCAAGCAGAATTTTGTTACACTTGTTCAAAGAATCGTTGGTATATCGTACTTAAAAGAGAGAATGACACATTATGGTTCCCACATGTCATAGAAATAAGGTTTACTAATTATTTCATTATAAGAGCGGTGTTTTTTGTTTCAAATAAGAAGATTTGGAGTTAATAGGTTCCACCCCATGGCTACTCTTCATTCTAGTCATAGACCCCCCCCCCCCCCCCCCCCCACTCTCTCTCTTTCTTTCATTCTCATCTTTTGCTTTAGATTTTGTTTTTGTTCACACAAAAAATATGACAATTTCATATAAATAATATGAAAAACAGGAATATGAAATTTATGCAATGTAAAATAAAATATTTGTTTGTTAAGTTTGTTCACACTTCACAATCCCCTGTAATTGCATCTGACATATTGGACATGTAAATGACATTATCACCATTCCAAACCTTGGGAAGGGAAGGAACTTGAAAACTCTGATCCATTTGCATCCGATGCCGACATGTGCTTCATTCAGCAACAGCAACAACAATAAATATTATGATTGTTGTTATCATCCTTATATCTATAGCTATTAAAAAAGAGATAACTAATAGTTGAAGCGGCTGCCGAGATGCAAAATAAAATAGACCCGACAAAATATATCTTGACTGTTAGAACTTATTGTGTTTACATTTAAGGTTTAAATCAGGTAGAGATAAAAGATGGGATCAACTGTGTCAAATGCTATTCCTACCATATTTTATGGAACAGGCTATAGAATCCCGAATTTTCGAGGCGTGGGTTTGGTCAGAATCAGCGGAAGTCGAGGGGGACAGTTGATTTTCATTATTCATCTCAATTGCGGCCTTTGGGTTGATTCAGGCAGCTTTTCTTACCCAACTTATGGTTTTGTAGAATTATTTTATTTTTATTTGTTCTTTTCATAATTTTAGAGTTTGTAAAAATGTTTCCCTTTCACAATTGGTTTTTCGATGGGGTTGATAATCTACACCTTGGTTGGTGTTGAAATTTAAAACCTGCCACGGCCATGTTGATGTTTGAGGGCCGGGCGCATTGCCCCTGCAGTACAACTGAACCTAGCTTTGTAGTTGCAAACAATAAACAATTTGGTGTTCAATTTTGGTTTTTTACTGTGAAATAAGAAAATAACATATTGCAGAAATAACACACAAGAAATTATATTAAACTATTTTTTAGTAAAATTTAAACATACCCTCAAAATAATCATTTGGCTACATTATAAACACTGTTTATTTCTTTAAATTTTTAACACATAATAAAAAATTACCATACTACGCAAAAAGTAAATTAGTTAAAGTTACAAAGTTGGGGAAAAAAATTAAGCTAATGACAGTGCCTTATATGTTTAGTTCTAAGGAAAATATTAACAAAATAATATGTTGATATAACATTATCTGGGTAGATGCTAAACTAATTACTATATTTACAGCAAAGGTACTGCATTTACAAAAAATGGTATATGTACGTACGTACGTATGTGTTTGTGTTCGTGTGTGTAAGCGTATACACTCATATACATATAACATTACATTACAAATGTTATTTGGAGGGTGCTATAATAACCGAAAATGGTAAGTAAGAGTGTGCAGATCAGGATTTCAAGGGTGCAATTCAGCATGGCTAAACAAATCTAACGGCCATTGTTTCAGCCAGGGACGTCACTACTTTGGGCATGGGGTGGACAGCTGTCCGGGGCAAGATTCGGGGTTATATCAGTGACTGGGAACAATTTGACAGGGAAACTCCATCACAAAAGAATGTTTCTTTAGATTCTTTTGGACGCTGAATCCAATGAAAGAAACTTTAGCTCGATACCGCTAGACAATATGCATGCAAACAATGGTAGTAAGTCACAAAATGATAAAGACTTTGATGAGAAAGGTAAATATGAAACTAATTTTAGTTCATTGGATGATAATCCTTTGTCACGTCCCAAGAACTCTACAGACTCAGGTGAAAATACTGCACCGATGAAAATTGATGAAGCTTTCTTCAGTCATTGGCAGAGAAAACAAAAGGTAAAGAAAAACTATTACTTTTGGGTCCTTGTCAATTTGTGTGCAAATGTTTGTAATACTTTTGTTTGTAAACACACTTAGTTAATCTTGGTTATTTTGATAGGCATGGATATGATAAATTTATGTGTGTTATTTTTTTTTTGATCACTCGTATAATCTGTCCACCCCAAGTTAAATTCCTAGTGACGTCACTGGTTTCAGCAGCATAAAATGACTTACCTAGTCTCCGGTAAAGTAGCAATTACCATGTTATTTATGTATAGTGTTATTTTGTTCTTCAACCTAAAATTTTGACCCGTTTCTTTGGTTTAAAAAAGGAAAAGAGGGAGGGAGGGAGGGAAGGAGAGTGTAACAGTAACATATAAAACTGACCACTAATTATAAAAATTTAGGGTGCTACTATTCACACCCTTATTTACATTTCTGGCCACCAAAATTAAAATCACTCTAATTATTTTTAATTTCCTCTGCTGGCCACCATCTAAATTAATAACCAAAAAATGCAGAGGCCACCAGCTCCTTTCTCTACACGAACGCTTCCTTCCTCTCTTACATCAATGTACTCTACAAATAAAATATATAAAATCAAATAGTTCAAGAAAAAATTAATAGAATCCATTTCCATAACCACATTGGAAATTTTATTTTTTATAAATGAGTACTTATTTCATCGGTTGTGAAATGATTCGTCAAATCAACATTTATGTATTTTTAGTCATTTGATCGAACATCTTGCATCATATTATCACAATCATCATGTTTATCGTCCAATTTATTATCATTCTAATACTTTATCTATCAAATGACAAAAAAGTAAATGTATCAATTTGTAAAAGAAGATACACAAGTTATACGGATAAAAACCCTACAAGTCAAAACTTACATTTTCATTCTCTGTTATAACATCGTCAAATTTAATGTCCTCCAAACTTGAAATTTCCAACAAAGTGGAAAAAATTATTCTAAAATGCAATGGAAAACCCTAACCACTAAAAAAAACTAACAACATATTCTATAATATAGTAGAAAACAATTAAAAATCAAGCGGTTCTAACCTCTTTTTTATCTTCATCTTCCATTTCTATTAGACATAAAAGAATATCTGCTTTTGTTAGGGTTTAGGGTTTGAAATTATAGAGAAGTACATGTTTTTCTTAAGAGAAATATAGTGCTGAATACTTGAGTGAAGGAATAATATATGGTGACCAGAAGAGTATAAAAAATAATAGTTTGTATTAAATTTAGGAAGGTGGCCGAAAGTGTAAATCAGAGTATGAATAGCAGCACCCAAAATTTAAATGTATCATTACTTATAATATTAGGTTGCCTATGGTTAAAAAATGAGTTTTGTGCATTGTGTTTAAATGTGTTCTTTAAAATGCATGAACGATTAGAGGGTGGAAAACAATGGATGTGAAATAATTTTAGAAACTGAAAATGATTTTTCATTTTTTTTTTTTTTTTTCATTTTCGAAATGGCATGTTCAGACCTAACACTACTCTAATTTATTAACCTCTTTCCCGATCCATTTTCCGTGTTCTTTCAAATTACAAAAATAAGCCACCCTTTCAACTTCATGCCCCTTTTCCAAAAGTTTTGCCCTTGTATCTGAGGCTCAGCTCAACCGCCTTTCCCACGGCCACTTTTCATTTTATATATCTTGTACAAATAAGACCAATTAGGGGTCAAAAAAAAAAAAAGAAAAAAAAAAAAGGAATGGAAGGAAAGGAAAAGGGAAAAAAAAAAAAAAAAAAACTGCAATGAAAATAAAGTGTGCCTTTTTGGCTTATCATTTTACTTTTTAACTCTGCTCTGGACTTTGTCTTTGCTATATGAAAAATACTCCAACTGCTTATAAATAATATTTAAAACAAAAAACAATATATGAGCTTTATGCATTATGTAATATATCTTTTTTCATATACAAATGGATGGAAAAATAAAAATTCCACCTTAAATCTGAAAGCTGAACTCAATTCATCCTAAAAGGTGATAGTTATAGAATATCTATAAACAGATGAAGTTTTCCAAGTGTGCATTTGTTAATATATAACAAAAGTGAAATGTCTTTATTTATCATGCATATTATTGCTGAACCAGAATATATTTTTTAGCATGTTATACTTGCATAAAATACATTAAATTAACCACATTATTGCCAAAAATAAAAATAATACAAGAAACTAAAAATGAAATACGAAATTTGGAACTAATTAACCTGTCTCTGCGTTTATCCATGAATCTATCAGGGCAAGAAGAGTTTACAGACAACACAAATTCAATAGTCTCACCAATGACTGGCCAACCAAGACTGCCTTGAGGAACTCTGGCGCCCTGCAAATTTCGCGTTCTTCTCAAATTATAGCAGCTAACAGCCATGATGATCAAACCAACTACTGCAATCAGCTCACATACTACCGTAAAACTACCCATCATTGTAAGCTTTGTACTGTAGCTCACATACTACCATGTGCATGCAGTTGCATCTACTTATATGAAACGGTGGACTCCTCCTCTATAGCGAAGTCCATTAATGATCAAGTCTGAACTCAACCAACTTCCCATCATCATGAGACTATGCATTATTTAGCGTTAGGCTTCTTGTTATAGTGTGTATCATATGAATTCGGAATGATAAAGTTGGTGTATATCCTTAATTTATTGTTGACTTTTGATCTGCATTGCTTTGGGTCAAGTGCTCCTACGTGCGGCTGTGGTGCCCATGTTTGTTCTTCAGAGATTTAGCTTTAATCGAGTGAAGCCCATGTTTGTTCCTCATTTTATTTTATTTTTATTTCATGGGATTCGCTGTTTTCTAAGTGCTACAATGATTCGCACGCATGGTTATCATTGCTGTTTTTGCCAGAATGCTGCCTTAACTGAATCATTTATGTTCTCTTTATTGATTGCTTAACTGAAGCACAACGCATTTGTTTTCTTTCTAGGACATTAAATATTACTATGTATGGGATAAATTTGCATGTTTATGGTAAGTATTGGGTTGTACAGTAGAATTGGTGGGTGTATTTCAACATTTACAGAGGATGATGTTGAATTATTAAAACTTGATCTGTTATGGTTTCTAAATGTTTCACGTTATTATAGTTTCTACAGCCGTTTTGGATTTAGTGTAATTTGTTGAAAGCTCTTGAATTTTCTAATAGAAATAGAAATTAACTATAAAGCCATGTTTTCAGAATGGTCTATGAAATCCTATAAATAGATGATCTTTCACCTCATTTTGTATGAAGCAAGAAATCGAGAATCAATTAAAAAAAAAAAAAAAAAATCAAAAACAAAACGCCTTCTTCTTAATTTCTCTTTCTCTTTCTCGTAAAAATATTGAACAAAGTAGTATCAGAGCTATAAGATTCTTTTTAACAAAAAAGGGTAAATTATTGTGTTCTTCTATAAGTTCTAATGCTCACCAAAATCAATTATGATAATTGAAGATATGGATGACCAAAAAAACACATGTGCCTTCGTGTTATACATGGAAGGCACAACCTTCGCATGGATGTTGAAAAAACAGTCAATTGTACTCTTTTCACATACAAAGCGGAGTATGTAGTTACTGCTTCATGCGTTTGTCATGCATTCTGAATATGAAATATGCTAAGAGCGTTAAAATGGCCATAAGAGAAACCAACCAAAATTTTCATAGATAAGTCAGCAATTGTTTTGATCAAGAATCTAGTCTTTCATGATCGAAGCAAGCATACTAATACACGTTATCACTACACATTAAAGAGTGTATCACCAAAAAGGATGTGCGAAACTAGAGTACGTAAAAACGCATGATCAAATACCTAATATCTTCACCAAGCCTTCCAAGCACGAAGCTTTTGTCAGGTTGAGAAAACTGCTTGGATTCACAAATCCAGTTTAGAGAGAGTTGCTGAATTATTAAACTTAATGTTATGGTATCTAGAAGTGAATTCATGTTATTATAGTTTCTAGAGTCTTCTTGTATTTATTATAGTTTGTTGAGAGCGCTTGAATTTTTTAATAGAAACAAGAATTAGGTATAGGAGTCATGTTTCTAGAATGGTTAAGGTAGTCAAGTTTCTAGAATAGTCTATGTAATCCTATAAATAGATGAGCTCCCACCTCATTTTGTATGGAGCAAGAAATCAAGCATTAACAAAAGAAAAGTTTTCAAAAATAAAAAGGCCTCTTCCTTAAATTCTTTCTTCTAAAGATAACAAATGACTCGTCCGCACTGAGATTTTACACGGTGCTGCTTTCATTCTACAACATATGAAGTTATGAACCTTTGGCATATTCCAATGATTTGTTGAAGTTATTAACTTACTATAACACTCACTAAGCATGTGAAGGCTACATCCTACCAATGGACATAAAAAGTATCCAAAATCCGTTTTCGTGAAACAAATAAATATTCAATATTTGGTTAAAAAATATATGTAAAAGATACTGATAAGAACGTATCCATTTCTATTTTTATTAACATTGTTTACGTGATGCATATTTTAGCACAATCAAAGATATGCTTCTTAAACAAATGATAAACAAATAAGCATTTATTATCTTATTAAGGTAGCAGTCCATATCAGTTGATGTTGATACCTAAATAGTCAAAATGTTGTGCGAGAAGATTGCGTGAATGCGGAAGCACAATAAACAAGATCTAGATTTGCCAAATGAACATCAATGTAAATTGATGGCAATTATTCTATTACATCAAACAAATAGTAAACAACTATAACAGAGAAACAAAAAGACACACAATCTTTATACAGGTTCCACTATCAACGGGATAGTGTATGTCCTGTCCAAAAGAAAGATTTCATTCCACATGAGAGAATTATAAGAGATTACAAAAATAAGACTTTACATATCTTAACAAGAAGAGACATCATTGGAGATCATTGGCTGCACGCCAGGGTGGATTTACACTAAAGTCTACCCCTCAATATATAGCCAGTGCAACTCTGTGTGAGTCATCAATTAAATTACCAACATATGGTAATAATATAATGGAGACAGATTACCATAGCAACAAATGGGAAAAGATAGAAAGTAAATCTATCCGTTTCTTTAGCATAGATGGAAGCAATTAATGCCACATTTATTTATTTCCATCTCATGTAAATGCAATCAATTAATTTATGCATTTCCATATTAAACCAATATTTACTTTCCATCTATTTGTGATTTTGTATCACCTAAATTTAACACTCCACCTTGATGCAAAATCACATATCTTCAATACCCCATCTCGAATTAAATTCTCTTCACACATAAAACTCTTCAACATAACTCCACCTTAAATCAAAAATCTCACAATGAGATAGAAACCAAAATTGAATATTTGCCTAATGGGTTCTAGCAAAGCTACCCTCCATCACACCATGTTAACGAGCTCAGACTACGTCCCCCGCCAACAAAATGTTGCAAATATTCAAAATCGAAAAAAAGGCAGATCCCAAAATAATCTCAACACTACCAAGGCCAAAAGTAATTGTAACACCCCGTGAATTCTATAACATTAAGCTTCACGAATTAAAGTATAATTAATTATAAATGATGAAATCAAGGGAAATGGGTTACGCCATTGCGTTCGTCTCGGAAAAATACGCGAAATAGAGTCTGAGTTTTCGAAAATCGGATACCGTATGAAGAAGATATGGACGAACGAAGTTTGGCAGAAAAACCGAAAACAGTCCAGAATACACTGGCGCACTTGTGAAGTGCGCCAGTACAAAAATACACTGGCGCACCTGCCAAGTGCACCCGTACAAATCCAGCACCGAATTCTGGAGTGTTCTGAGGTGACGTGTCTTCTTTTGAGTGGCTAGATGATGTGTATTCGAGCTGTGCGATTCTGATGACTTCTGGACTGATCTGAAGGCTCTAAATCACCCTATTCACCTATAAAATAACACCTAGACCTAGCCTAAATCATACTATTTCATTTTAGCCTCAGGCCGCCGCCATTAAACCTAAAGCTCTGAATTAAAAATACAAAGAATAAAATTATAGAAGATGGAGGACGATTCTTGAAGGCTACAACTAGAAGTTACAACAACTACGACGCTCTAGACAACGAATTTGGGACTAATTAATTTGGGATTTTTATTCGGATTATTTGCTTCATATTGTAATTTCTATGTTACTTTTTAGGCAAAAACGCTAAAACAATATGGACATGCCATGAATTGAAACCAGATTTAGGAACTATTGTTAATCCATTGTTTATATTGGTTATCTTTGAATTATAATTTGGGGATATTGCTATGGCAACGTTGCAAGTTAAACTTGTCATGATCTTGATGTTGTTATGAATCACTTGGGCTTAATTGTTTGGCAAGTGGGACTAATACATGTCCATGGAATCACTATGTTTATTGAAATCTTTATGTTGATTAAACCATGCCTATGATGCTAATTAAACCATGGCTATGACTATTGATGGAATTATGCCTGTGATGTTAATATACCCATCATGATTAATGAAAAATTGGGTATTGCTAGGTTATGATGAAAAGTTGGAATCATTATGTTTATAATGTTAGATATGTTAAAAATGCTAAATTGGAATCATTATGTCTATAATGTTAGTTGAGAATCATTATGTTAAAAACGCTAAATTTGAATCATTATGTCTATAATGTTAGTTGAGAATCATTATGTTAAAAACGCTAAATTGGAACCATTATGTCTATGAGAATCATTATGTTAAAAATGCTAAATTGGAATCCACTATGCCTATTAGGATTACTATGCCTTTAATGTTTCATGTTTATAATAAATTTATTATTATGCCCGCAATGATTATTATGCCTATGATGTAAAGTTGAAATCATCATGTTAAATTAAGTTGGAATCATTGCTATGCCAAGTTATCATCATACTAGTATTGAAACCATGTGATATGTTATAGCCTGTTTATTATGCAAGTAATGTTGGAATTGTCACATATGCCTATCACATGTTTGGTGTTATTCCCCTTTATCTCTTGAATTGTTTATGCTTGTGAACGAAGTACGTTTATATACGTTGGGGATACGATTGGGTAGAATAGGCAAAACTTGAATTAATTATAAGCATAAACTGTGAAATTTGGCATAAGTAGAACATGAAATATGGCACGAAAACTTGACTTGAACATGCCATAACTTGACTTTAAACATGCCTTAGTTGGGCACGAAGTTGATATATGAACATGATGTGGAAATAGCAAAATCTGATAAGAACATGGGCATGACTTTAGAAAACAAGAAAGTGGCCAACTCGAGGTTGGGTTGAGTTTGTAGTGTAAATCTGCCCGGAACCGCCCGACAAATCCAGTTGCTACAAACAATAGGATCCAATGTGGGTAGTTGGTCACATCGTGCTTGAAACCCGAGGTTGGGTTGAGTTCGTAGCGTAAACCTGCCCGGAACCGACCGGCAAATCCAGTGGCTACGAACAATAGGATCCAATGTGAGTGGTTCGGTACATTAACGAATCAATTAATGCCAATTAGGGTTAAGTCATGAACATGAAAAGACAACTTAACCAACTTGAACACGATTTGTAGGGCTAAGTCATGAACTTGAAAACGACAACACTTAGCCAACTTGACATGACACGAAGGCGGGTTAAGTCGCGAACTGAAATGACATACTTAACCATCTTGACATGACTAGACTGGAAAAGGGTTAAGTCACGAATTACATGACTTAATCTGTTAGGCGGGTTAGGTCACGAATTACATGACCTAATCTATTAAGCGAAACCCTAGACACGACCCCTTTCAGCAGTAACCCTCTATATGTATCAAGGTACCCTGGGGCTAGGCCGGGTGGGGCACGATTACTGGGCTGATTATAAGAGGTGAACGACGGCAGTGGGGTACGCCAGTGTAGGTTCGGTGGACTACGATCGTGCACGTATCCGGGGCTGACACTGGGTATCCGTAGATTTATCTGTGCATCTTGAATCGTGTCAGGGGTTGACACCCTAGGGCTGATACACCCGAAGGTGGACCCAGCACAGGTGACTACATTCGTGATTAGCCGTATGACACGGACACTTGACGAGCTAGAACTTGTAGGGAGCCGATCGACTAGATAATCGCTCCGTAGGACCCCGTACTTGGGTCATACCCCGTTTCAGGGTCATTTCATGATATTGGGCCGTGGGATTTATTTCGTGATTAGCTTGTGATATGGGCTTAGTATACTAGTACAGTCGATGCAACGAATCTCGAACATGTGATGCTTTACTTGACTTGTCTTGACTTATCCTGATCACCTTAGTCTATCTTGTTCACCTTGACACCATTCTTAAGTTTAGTTCCAGTTCATACATGACAGGTTGTTTTAACCATTTCTACACTGGAAGTCACTAGAACTTACTCAGTCTTTATGACTGACCCTTTTCCTTTCGCCTCTTTTTCTTTCGTTTCCCCCCCCCCCCCCAGGTTCTCAGGGAGGAAACACTAGCTCTTAGCCTGGATATCACTTTCTTTGGCTCAGCATGTACGGTTTGCTATGGCTGCTTCTTTTTACTGCACTTGGGGAATAATCTGTTTTTCTGTTTTTAAGTCATTGCTTCTTTGGCTATTATTACAAGACAGTTGTAAGGAAGTTGTTATCTGAAATGTTGTAAGAGACATATTTTATTTTGGAATAAAATGAAGTTCTGTTTTGCTCAAAAACTCTTCCGCTGCTTACTTAATTATTTATTTATGTTCTGTCTTGTGATAATTCTGTGATGTTATCTTGATAATACCCCTCCAAAACTAGTGCATTCCCTTTGTGAGTGACCCTAATGGAGGTGGGGTGTTACAGTAATTCTCTCAATCACCAATTCAAAAACAGAGCCAAAAACCAAATCTCTATATGCATGATAATTCTCTCTCCTTCCACATACCTGCATGTAGCACCTCCTTTAAGACGACATCACAAAATCGATGATGTATCACAGTGACACTAAATCCGCCAAAATCAGCTCTATGAACTGAACACTCCAAGACGACATCAAAAAATCGATAAGTCTGAGTGGCGTCAAAATCCGTCACCAAAATGAGCTACATCAGATACAATTTCTAAACCCAATGGTCTCTTCAACACACTAAACTCTTTATCACCTAACTCTTGTACAATGTGAGCCAACCTAAAAGATATCCATCTTGACGAGATTTCTCAACTGAACGTGAAGTTATACAGTTCTCAAACACTTGGGAAGGTCGCTAACACCTCCAGCTGTTCGTCTTTGGTCGCTACCACCTCTAAGCAATTTCTCCAAGCTGTTTTCTACGAAGTCGCATTCTTTTGGAGTGACATTATTGAACAAACATATAACTCCACCTTAATGAAAATTCAAAGCTCAAGCTACCTCAAGGTTCCAAGCCTGGAACACTCTTCTCTCTCAACATAATCTTCTCCACTAAAGTCTCCTTTTCTCCCAAAATAGTAATAGAATAATCACCACTGAATCTACCAACCTTTGTAGAAATAATTGATGCACAATTTAAAACAAATCACCTTGCTCTGATACTAATCTGTTGTGCGAGAAGATTGTGTGAATGCGGAAGCACAATAAACAAGATCTAGATTTGCCAAATGAACATCAATCTAAACCGATAGCAATTATTCTATTACATCAAACAAATAGTAAATAACTATAACAGAGAAACAAAGAGACACACAATAATTATACTGGTTCCACTATCATCGAGATAGTGTACGTCCAGGCCAAAAGAGATAGATTTTATTCCACATGAGAGAATTACAAGAGATTACAAAAATGAGAGTTTACATATCTTAACAAGAAGAGACATCATTGGGGATCACTAGCTCCACGCCAGGATGGGTTTACACTAAAGTTTACCCCTCAATATATAGCCAGTGCAAATCTATGTGAGTCATCAATTTAATTACCAACATATGGTAATAATATAATGGAGACAAATTACCATAGCAACAAATGTGCAAAGATAGAAAGTAAATCAATCCGTTTCTTTAGCATAGATGGAAGAAATTAATGCCGCATTTATTTTTTTGCATCTCATGCAAATGCAATCAATTAATTCATGCATTTCCATATTAAACCAATATTTACTTTTCATCTATTCGTGATTTTGTATCACCTAAATTTAACACAAAATGGTTATATGATGCATCTGCATTTAAAGCATCTGACGATAGACCTATACAAGATCGAAGTTTTTTGGTGAGGGCACAACAAAGTTGATATTGGTTATCACCGAGTTAGCATAATAACGATTTTCATGGTCATTTGATCCTAAGTTTTTATATCTAACATTGTATGGTATAAAGATTTCGATAAGAATTTGAATTATTTGAGGAGTTTAGAAGATGAATATATTTCTTTATCGATCTTGATTGTTCACAGAAGTGAAATGATTCATTGCATGATATAATAACACAAACACACAAGCAAACTGGGGCGCGCACGCATGCACACACACATACACACACACACACACACACATATATATAAACACGTTGTATATTATATTACTTTCGGCAAATATATTAAAACTGGCATCGATTGCTTAGAATTTGTATTCGCTAGCCCAAAATGTTTTGAATCCAACCAATTTCCTTTGATGTATATGATTTTATGATGAAGGCGATTCATTATATCCCCCTTCTCCAAAAAATAATTTTTTTTAGGTATGGGGTTCATTTGTTCCACTTTCTCGTACAAAATATAGAGATCTATCTTTATGTTTTTTTTGAATGAAGTATTTGGTTTACTGACATTAACACAGCACTGTGATTATTACAACATAGTTTTAGTTTGCGCTTCATTTTGATATTTATCTCACTCAGTAATGATTATAGCCATATTATCTCTGTAGTTGCGTTTGTCACACTTTTGTACTTAACTTCTGTCCTAGACCTTGATATTGTTAACTGTTTCTTTAAACATCAAGGAAAAAGCTTTGTCCCAATGTATATACAATAGCCAACGGTTGATTTTTTTGTCATCTTGATCAGATGCCCAGTCTGCATCAGCAAATCCAATGTGTTAACCATACTCCTATATTGCTTTAAATTAATTATTAGTTCTCTGTTTTTAAAGTATTGTTGACTACTGATCATTGGAGTAGGATGTGACTTTGCATCTACCATGTTTGTTTTATTGACCAGCTCTATAATATATTTCTTCTGTGATAACATTATCTCTATTGGTGACTTTCTGTTTACTTCATTGCCTAGAAAAAAATTAATTCTCCAAGGTACTTATTTGAGAATTCCTTGTATACATATTAAATAAGCCTATTGATTTTAGAATCATTACTACTGGAATAATGAGATCATCAATATAGATTAATATGTATATAACTAGATGATTGTTAACTTTTATAAACAAAGAATTATTGACTAGCTAGATTGAATACCCCAACCGACTAATGCGGTTTTCAACCTATCAAACCAAACTCTTTATAACACTCTGAAATCTAGCATTAATTAAATTAGTTAGGTTCCAAAAAGGCAATTTTAGAAAATAATGGATTTTGATCATGAAACTTGCACCATTGTGTTTCTAATGGAATTTTGATCAACTTTTATGTTAGGACTTCCAGAATAGAATCCATATGAAAAAGTTACGGGAGAAAAACAAATATGAACGGATAATAATATATAAATAAAAAAACATTAACTCTTACCAAAAAATACCTGAACACAATCGACTAAGGTAGTCGACCTCCAGTTCATTCTACTCCAGTGATGCTACGGTTTGTGGTGAATAAAATTTATATATACAGACGGATCATAAAATTAAATTAGATGATTTCGAAGTCATTTCAATGCCTATAAATAAAGCCTACATCCCCTATCTTTTCTCATATTTTTCTGGAGGCAGCAGGGATGCTCTACCTTTTTTATTTCTCCAATCTCTTCCTAAACTTTCTTAAATAAAATAGATTTCTATCCAAACAACTAGAATTGAATAGAATGAATCCAAGTTCAATAGAAAAAAAAAAGGTTTTTGTATGAGGTAATTTCTTAGGATTCTATTCTTTATTTTTTCCCTATTCCAATTTCTTTCTAGATCTACAAATTTTAATATGTATGTATGTATATATATATATATACACCTCCTGTTTATACATATTATATAGATCTATAGGGATTTGGTATCGAAATCTAAAAGTTGAAATTCTAATTTGAGATTTAGGAAAGCTTTGTAGGTGAGTGAGAAATATATATTGTGTATAGTATTAGATCTTTTTCGCTGGTATAATTTGAATTTATATGCCTAATTCTGATAATTGAAATTATAGGCTTTTTAATTTAAATATTTAATTTGAGTTCAGTCCCTAAGTAAGAGTGAGATTGTTGTTTTTGGTTTTGCTCCATATTCGTAAGAATGGGTGTGATTGTAGAATTTCATGTAAATTTCCATTTTTAATATAAATCTATCTGTGCTTTGAATTGTTTAAGGATTAGTTTAATTTTTATAAACGAGCCATTTGGTCCTATTTCTAAAAAAGGACCATGTTTTAAATTATGAGGAACATTTATACAAGCAAAAGAAAGAGATGTGTAAGTTTACATGTTTTGCGCATAATTTACACTATCTATCTCAAATAAAAGAACATTTATTCCATGTAATTTTTAAATATATCGATATTCCCCTTTTTAAATACTCGGAAAAAAATACAGATCTAATATTACGTGCAGCTCCAAGAAAATGGCGACCGGAAAATCATTTTCTTCTTCTTTTTTAGATAGATCTCGACCAAATCCGCTTTTCTTTCAACCGTTCTCTATAAAATCTTGATCTTGTGTACAAATACTTATGGTGAATTCTAATTCGAAGGCTTTTTCCTATTCACTCTCGAGTATCGTTTCAGCACAAAATCAATTCAAGACTCAATCGAAGATTAGTATTGAGAGAATTAACAGGCAATCGATGTTATTGATGTGGTGAGTCCAATCATTTTGCGAGAAATTCGAAAAATGAAATTAGATGTGGGCAATATGGACATCGAAAATTTGATTGCTCCAATATTTTCGAAGGTAAATATGTTTTTGGGTTATTGCAATTCAACTGCAAATAGTTCTGCTGCAAACTAATGTCGTTCTTAAAGATCTTCTAAAAGGTCGAATCTATTTAAATAAAGAGGGGAGTATTTGTTGTTGAAGAAGTTGATTTGGCACATTGAGGGATTAGGTGACAGTGTATTATGGGAAAGTTTTAATTTCTGTTGATTCAAGTACGACGGTTTATCCTCCCTTACCAATGTCGTTGGATAAAAAGCAACGTGCTTTCTCATTTAGCATTGCTTAATACCCCCATACTTATCTTTTTATTCGTCCTCGAATAAACTAAACTAAGATATGTCACACTTTCGTAGGAAACACGATTGCATTTAGCGTATGCAACAAGTTGTTAAACCCCTAGGTGTCCCTAGTAGGACGAGTGTTGTCTCGTGAGGGTTTTCAGCGGATACTACCCACAAAATCCAAAGCGTCTTAAGTACGCAGATTAATCAAACAATATATTTAAGGTCTTTCACATTCCAAGGATTTCACCTAACTTCAACAATAACGATTTAGCCCCAAATTGTTCATCCCATAGTTGGTGCAAAAATGAATAAAAATTTTCAAGCTGAATCATAATTCCTTGATAACACTTTAATTGTCTTGAAGGTTAAGAGCGTGGCGTCAACCAAAGTTCTACACATCGATAATATGCACCCAATCATTTATTCTTTTTTTTAAATAAGAATTTTGAATAATTTTGCACTAGTGTAACTGTACTTTATTGGATGTGAGTTATGCGTAGATGAAGGAAAATTTTGTAAGTTCTAAAAATATTCTAGATAAGAGGGCAAGTGTATTAGTTAAACTTCAGGCTACAAAAGATAAAGTAATACTAAGGCACATATGAACATTTTTATTTCCTTTCATCTCCTCTACTACAATCCTCACTTCCAAGTACGGTATAATGGATGTGGATGGAATGGAACTGAATGCTTTATAGTCAAGAATGATGAATGACTATTTTATTCTGAGAGACTCTCTCTTTATTTCATTTTTTTTTCTTTTTTTTTCTTTTTTTCCTTTTCCTTTTTTTTCTTTTTTCTTTTTTTTCTTTTGCATGATGGATGATGAATGGAGATGGAATGGAATGATACCGTACATTATTTCATTTGATTCCTCCTCTACTAAACCAACACTTTATGAAAGGAAAGTTTTGTGCCCTAGTTACTCTACTTCTATAACCTTAATTCAACACACAAGTATGGATTGATGTTATACAAAAAGCTGAAAGGAATGATAAACAAAGTTTCGTAAGATAGATAACCCATATAAAAAAAGATGTGGTATATGGTTATCCTACCTTAAAACAAGTACGGAGTGGGTAGTGTAATATTGGTATAAAAAGTGACATTTCTGAACCTTTGAAAATAATTCAGTATAAGGTTCTATACTATACCAATATAAGAAAAACTTGTCGAAACATGGATGTAAATCGGCTAAAACTTGGGTTTGAATAATGTGGGGTATCGAAGAAGAGCGCTACAATGAGTCATTTATCCTTAATTGGGCCAAGTGGACTTTAGAACTTACAAGTTTGAAAAAATTGAGTGAGAAAAATATTATGCATGAAAACGAACTCAGAAAATCCAACAAATGAAGGTGCAATATCTTTTTATTTCATGATTTTTTTACTTGCACATTCTAACATGTATAACAAAAGTTGACGTGCTTACTCCAGAACACGACTAACGTCTACACAGTCTCAAGCTAGCATCTTAAAAAGACACATTACGACTCAATGAATAAATAATGTTCATTCCCATCACCCAACAATTCAACTTATCAAACAAGAACCAAGGTGTTATTTATGAATTTAAGTTAATCCTTGTTCAATGAATGACCTAGTTATAAAATTTGATTGCTGATGTAATGTAAATCCCCCCTCACCCCCACACTTGAGTGTGACTGTGTCCTCACAGTCGTTAATCAGACATATCTTAGTGAAAGGGAAAAACAAATAAGAGAATATTTACATATGTACAAAAGTGGGTTAGTGCGTCTTACCGAATGTAATGTGGCTCATGGAGGACCATGAGCTCTTCCTCCTGGTTGTGTATTGGTTCTAAGTAAGGTTTAAGGCGTTGACCATTAACCTTATAAGATGATCCATCAGTCGGATTCTCAATTTCTACCGCACCATACGGAAAAACAGTCTGCATAGTGTAAGGTCCTGTCCATCTAGATTTTAACTGTTTGCGAACAAATTAACAACTGTAAACAATTGTTTAATCCGTTCAGCTTTCCTAAACAACAAGGATTGTTGTAGAGGGTGTCGAACTCTAGGACCAAAAATATTTTAATTAATAAATCTAATCAAGTTATCCCTAACTTTTGATTGGTTGAAAACAAAGAAAATAGCAAAATTAAATAAAAGAGAGTTTTAACAATAAGTGAAAGCAATTAGGGGATAATGACATATATCAGATTCATAATCATCAATAGCCAAAAGATTAACCAGATCTAATACATGTTTCTGTCACAAACATGAATCAACAATAATAGGTTTTTAGAAACAAATATGTAAATAACAACAAGCATAGCCTATGGAGGAGCTCAGCTCTACAACCATAGACTATCAGGACAGATTCACTAATTAATTTCTAAAACCCTAAAATTAGATCTAAATCTGATAATTGTTAGACCAAACACAAATATACCCTGTGAAGGAGCATAGCTCTTAAACGACACAGGATATTAAGGTTCAGATCTAACCCTTGGTTCAGATCTAGATCTATATACATGAATTCCTCATCCTTTGGCTATGTGATTCATATCGAATCATATCTATTAGCGTCATCACCCCCTAATCAAAGGGGATTAGCTAGACATAGCTAAAGAAAATGAGAAAAAGAAAATAAATAACATAAACATAAATAAAATAAAATAACAACAGAGAAGAGAAGGAGAAGAGTTTTATTCCAAGAAAAGGATTACAGAATAAAACTGAGTGTGTCTTTACATGAATGAGATACAAGGTATTTATAGCTGATATGACAAAGACTACTTGGCAAATTCCACAATATGGGACTAAAGAATTAGACCAAATAACACATAAGCTAGTGTGAACGAGGTTGTAGAGTAAGAGGCCTTGTAAGTGAGCCAGTGTGAACACGTGCAGTGCATGAATGAGAAGCCTTGCAAAGGAGCTAATGTGAACGCTACATGAGTGAAATGGTCTGCAATTGAGCCAATGTGAACACAATATGAGTCTTTAGTGAGCCAAATCTACCCAGCTAAACTCTATTTGCAACCGTTCTTCAAGCTTTAAACTCTTCAAGCTTTAGTAATTTTAACTTCACTCTTTTTCAGCAAATTCTTCATGCTTTATTCATCAAATGCTCTAAACCATGATTCTCGTCAACAATCTGAAAACACAGCTATAAATACACAATATCAATTATTTAAAAGATAAAATAAGATAAATATGCGGATAAAATATACACATTTACGTGTATATCAAATACCCCCACACTTATCTTTTTATTCGTCCTCGAATAAACTAAACTAAGATATGTCACACTTTCGTAGGAAACACGATTGCATTTAGCGTATGCAACAAGCCGTTAAACCTCTGGGTGTCCCCAGTAGGACGAGTGTTGTATCGTGAGGGTTTTCAGCGGATACTACCCACAAAATCCAAAGCGTCTTATGTACGCGGATTAATCAAACAATATATTCAAGGTCCTTCATATTCCAAGGATTTCAACTAACTTCAATAGTAACGGTTTAGTCCCAAATTGTCCATCCCATAATTGGTGCAAAAATGAATAAGATTTTTCAAGCTGAATCGTAATTCCTTGATAACACTGTAATTGTCTTGAAGGTTAAGAGCGTGGTGTCAACCAAAGTTCTACACATCGACAATGTGCACCCAATCATTTCTTTATTCCCTTTTTTTTGAATGATTTTGCACCAATGTAACTGTAATGTATTGGATATGAGTTATGCATAGATGAAGGTAAATTTTGTAAGTTCTAAAAATATTCTAGATAAGAGGACAAGTGTATTAGTTGAACTTCAAATTACAAAAGATAAAGTAATACTAAGGCACATATGAACTTTTTTATTTCCTTTCATCTCGTCTACTACAATCCTCACTTCCAAGTACAGTAGAATGGATGTGGATGGAATGGAATTGAATGCTTTTATAGTCAAGAATGATGAATGACTATTTTATTCAGAGAGACTCTCTCTTTATTTCAATTTTTTTCTTTTCTTTTCTTTTTCTCATTTTTGTCTTTCTTTCTTCTTTTCTTCTTCTTCTTGTTTTTTTTTGCATGATGAATGATGAATGGAGATGGAATGATGCCACACATGATTTCATTTGATTCCTCCTCTACTACCAACACTTCATGAAAGGAAAGTTTTGTGCCCTAGTTACTCTACTTCTATAACCTTAATTCAACACACAAGTCTGGATTGATGTTATACAAAAAGCTGAAAGGAATGATAAACAAAGTTTCGAAAGGCAGATAACCCATAAAAAATAAGATGTGGTATATGGTTATCCTACCTTAAAACAAGTACGGAGTGGGTGGTGTAATATTGGTATAAAAAGTGACGTTTTTGACCTTTAAACAAAGGTTCTTGAGTATACCAATATAAGATAAACTTGTCGAAACATGGATGTAAATCGACTAAAACTTGGGTTTGAATAATGTGGGGTATCGAAGAAGAACGCTACAATGAGTCATTTCTCCTTAACTGGGCCAAGTGGATTTTAGAACTTACAATTTTGAAAATTTGAGTGGAAAAGAAAATAGTATGCATGAAAACAAACTCAGAAAATCCAACAAATGTAGGTGCAAAATCATTTTTATTTCTTGATTTTTTTTTGATTATTTTTACTTGCACATTCTAACACGTATAACAAGGGTTGACACGCTTACTCCACAACACGACTAACGTCTGCACAGTCTCAAGCTAGCATCTTAAAAAGACACATTACAATTCAATGAATAAATAATGTTCATTCTCATCACCCAACAATTCAACTTATCAAACAAGAACCAAGGTGTTATTTATGAATTTTAAGTTAATCCTTGTTCAATGCATGACCTACTTCATAAAATTTGATTGCTGATGTAATGTAAATTCCCCCCACACTTGAGTGTGACTGTGTCGTCACAGTCATTATTCAGACATATCTTAGTGAAAGGGAAATAAATAAGAGAATATTTACATATGTACAAAAGAGGGTTAGTGCGTCTTACCGAATGTAATGTGGCTCATGGAGGACCATGAGCTCTTCCTTTTGGTTGGGTATTGGTTCCAAGTAAGGTTTAAGGCGTTGACCATTGACCTTAAAGGATGATCCATCGGTTGGATTCTCAATTTCCACCGCACCATATGGAAAAACAGTCCGTACAGTGTAAGGTCCTATCCATCTAGATTTTAACTTACCCGGAAATAAATGCAGTTTTGAGTCATACAACAGAACTTTTTGACCTGGCATGAAAGTTTTACGTAAAATTGATTTATCATAAAAAACTTTTGTTCTGTCCTTGTAAATTCGTTTATTTTCATAGGCATCATTTCGAATTTCATCAAGTTCATTAAGTTGAAGCTTCCTATGTTCTCCTGCTTGCTGTAAATCAAGATTCAAAGTTTTTATTGCCCATAACGCCCTATGTTCTAGTTCAACTGGCAAGTGACATGGCTTACCAAAAATCAACCGATAAGGGGACATACCCAAGTTGGTTTTGAAAGCGGTGCGGTAAGCCCAAAGAGCGTCGGTTAACTTTTGGGACCAATCTTTACGATTTCGATTCACAGTTTTCTCAAGAATTTGTTTAATCTGCCTATTCGATACTTCAACTTGCCCACAAGTTTGAGGATGGTAAGGAGTGGATAACTTGTGGGTTATCGAATACTTTCTCATGAGAGCATCAAAAGAACGATTACAGAAGTGTTTACCATTATCACTGATTACTGTGCGAGGTGTGCCAAACCTAGAAAAGATGTTTTCTTTCAAGAAGCGCACAACAACCTTGTTATCGTTTGTTTTGCATGGTACAGCTTCGACCCATTTGGAAACATAATCAACAGCTAAGAGAATGTAAAGGTTCCCAAAAGAATTAGGTAAGGGTCCCACGAAGTCTGTACCCCACACATCAAAAATTTCGACCTCTAGAATAGGGTTTAGGGGCATCATATTCCGTTTAGAAATTTTCCCTAAGAATTGACATCAATCACAAGTTTTACAAAATTCGTACGCGTCTTTGAAAAGGTTAGGCCAATAGAAACCCGATTGGAGAACCTTTTCGGCTGTCTTTTTGGGACCGAAGTGACCACCACAGGCTTGGTCATGACAGAAAGAGAGGACACTGTGAGTTTCAGTGTCGGGAACACACCTTCGAATGATTTGGTCTGGACAGTATTTGAAAAGATAGGGGTCATCCCAATAAAAATGTTTCACTTGAGAAAAGAATTTGTGTTTATCCTGCTTAGACCAAAAAGAAGGGGTCTGCTTGGTGACTAAGTAGTTGACAATGTCAGCAAACCAAGGATCAGTGGATAGAGAAAACAGCTGTTCATCAGGGAAATTCTCGTTGATTGGAAGAGAAGAAGACGGGGCATTTGGAAGACGAGACAAGTGGTCCGCAATAACACTGTCAGATCCTTTTTTATCCTTAATGGTAAGGTCAAATTCTTGAAGTAGAAGGATCCAATGAATGAGACGAGCCTTGGCATCCTTTTTAGAGAAAAGATACGTAAGTGCAGAATGATCAGTATAAACAGTGATGTGTGAGCCAACAAGATAAGGCCTGAATTTTTCTAAAGCGAAAACGACTGCCAAGAGTTCCTTTTCAGTGGTAGTATAATTGATTTGAGCGTCGTTCAGAGTTTTACTCGCGTAGTAAATGACGTGAAGAATCTTATCGATACGTTGTCCTAAGACAGTGCCAACAGCGAAATTCGAGGCGTCACACATGATTTCAAAAGGCAGCTTCCAGTTGGGAGAGCAGATGATCGGAGTAGAGACAAGTTCAATTTAAGATGCTCAAAAGATGAAATGCAATCAGAATTGAAGTTGAAAGGAACATCCTTACCAAGAAGATTGGTCAAAGGTCGAGTGATTTTGCTAAAATCTTTTATAAAGCGACGGTAAAAACCAGCATGACCTAAAAAGGATCAGATGTCCTTAACGGATTTGGGAATGGGAAGATTCGAGATAACTTCGATTTTGGCTTTGTCTACTTCAATTCCTTTGTTAGAGATGACATGTCCCAAAACAATGCCATGTTTAACCATGAAATGACACTTTTCCCAATTAAGCGTTAAGTGTTTATCTTTGCAACGGTTAAGAACAAGATCTAGGTGATGTAAACACTCAGTGTAGGAATCCCTGAAGATGGAAAAATCATCCATGAACACTTCCAAAAATCGCTCGATCATATCAGAAAAAATGCTAATCATGCACCTCTGAAAGGTTGCAGGTGCATTACGGAGACCAGAAGGCATACGTCGGTAAGCAAATGTACCAAATGGACACGTAAAAGTGGTTTTCTCTTGGTCCTCAGGAGCGATAGGGATTTGATTATATCCCGAGTACCCGTCAAGGAAATAATAGTACTCGTGACCGGCTAGTCGTTCTAACATCTGATCGATAAATGGCAGAGGGAAATGATCCTTTCGTGTTACAGCGTTAAGTTTCCTATAGTCAATGCAAACACGCCAACCGGTCTGGGTGCGGGTTGGGATAAGCTCGTTAGCTTCATTTTGAACCAAGGTAATCCCTGATTTCTTAGGTACAACATGAATCGGACTAACCCATTGACTATTGGAAATCGGGTAGATGATTCCATTATCTATACATTTAAGGATTTCAGCACGAACTGCTTCTTTCATGATAGGGTTTAGTCAACGTTGGGGATCACGAGTGGGTTTAGCATCATTTATAAGGTGGATTCGATGTTGGACAATCGAAGGACTAATCCCCTTAATATCAGCCATGGACCAACCAATTGCTTCCTTATTTTTCTTAAGGATGGGAAGGAGCAATTGTTCCTGCTCTAAAGTAAGGTCAGAAGCGATAATGACAGGAAAAGTTTCATTGTCTCCTAAGTAAGCGTACTTAAGATGACTGGGCAGTACTTTGAGTTCAGATTTTGGGGACGACTCAACTGAAGAAACTGGTTGAGAGACAGACTCAATTGTGAGCGGCTCGACAGGAATCGAATCAGAGACATTTTCGGGAATATCTTGAAACAAGGTTTCGTAATTCGATTCAATTTCGTTATTCAGATGGTCGAGTTCGGGTTCATTGTCGTGGACTGAATGAATTTCAAAAAACTGATCCATGTGAGAGTTCGGAGAGTTTTCAGTTCTAAAGATGTTTAGCTCGATGGTCATGTTACCGAAAGAAAGTTTCATAGACCCATTTCTACAGTTGATAAGAGCATTAGAGGTTGCTAAGAAGGGTCGTCCTAGAATCAAAGGGATCTGGTTTGCAGGATTGCTAACCTGTTGAGTTTCTATGACAATGAAATCAACTGGAAAGATGAATTCGCCTATTTTGATCAACACTTCCTCGATTTCGCCCATAGGTTTCTTAATTGAACGGTCAGCAAGCTGAAGGGTAACCTTGGTGGGTTTCAGTTCTCCTAGGCCTAATTGGCGATAGACGGAATATGGAAGCAAGTTAACACTAGCACCTAAGTCTAGCAGGCATCTATCGATTTTCTTGTCCCCAATAGTACATGATTTTGTGGGGCAGCCAGGATCTTTGTATTTCACTGGCATCGATTGGGACAAGACTTCGCTTAGAGTTGCCGCTAGAAACACTTTCTTAGGTACATGTGTATGACGTTTTTGAGTGCACATATCTTTTAGAAATTTTGTGTATTGTGGAACTTGTTGTATAATATCTAAAAGAGGAATGTTCACTTTAACTTGCTTAAATATTTCAAGGATTTTTTCTAGCTGATCCGTCTTTCTCCTAGGTCGGAGTCTATGAGGAAATGGAGCAGACAACTCAGTAGGTTGGGCTACTTGAGTTTGAGGATGGTCCTTGTCAGAAATTGGCTCAATGTTTTGATCCGAGTTGGTCGAATTTTCGGTTGGGTTTGGAAGATCGTCCGGTAAAGCATTTGGGTTGACCACATGGTTGTCAATCTTTTTGCCGGATCTAAGAGTCGTGACCGCATTCAAGTGACTCACGTTTGAATCTTGAATGATGTGAATTTGGTTGGAGTTAGGATTTTGACGGTTGGGGTTTGGAATGGGTTGACTCGGGAAAGTGCCTCTTTCCCGTTCGCTTACAGAAGTAGCTAACTGACTCATTTGCATTTCAAGTTTAGCGATCGATTGACTCGTGTTTTGCATGTGCAAAGTCAATAAATTTTGAAGATTGGTATTTGATTGGAGATTTTGAGTCGTCGCTTTAGTCAATTCTTCGAGAGTTTTCTCAAGTGATGTCAATCGTTTATCGTCTTGGGAAACACAAGATTGTTGCGCTTGGTTTTGAGAAGGTGGCGCAGGATGTTGGAATTGAGTTTGTTGAAAGGGAGGTTTCGAAGGATTATTCGAAAATGATTGAAAAGGAGGTCGAACCGCATTCGAATTTGCATTGTTTTGGGTCCAAGAGAAGTTAGGATGGTTTCTCCAACCTGGATTGTACGTTGGGGAGAATGGGTCATTCCTAGCATTGTTAAATGCGTTGAGTTGTTCCAATGAATGTGTGCATTGATCAGCTATGTGGTTAGGATCGTTACATTTGTAACATGAGGTCTGAGACGCTTGAGCTTGATTTATTTGCGTTGATGAAAGGACATTATCGAATTTGGATATCATCGCGTCTATTTTTGCTTCTAAGGCTACTGATGATCCTACCGAATGAGTGCTAGATCGGGAATAAATCGATTTCTCGTTAGATCTTTCCCATTGAGCTGATTTTTCGGCCAAATTTTCGAGAAATTGCCAAGCGGCATTGTGATCTTGGGCTAGAAAATTTCCTTGGCACATTGATTCGAGCATGGTTCGAGAGTTATTTTCAAGTCCATCGTATAAAATTTGACAAAGAGTCCATTTTTCGAAATTGTGATGTGGACATTTGATTATAAGTTCTTTAAATCTTTCAAAATATTTTGCAAAGGATTCACCCCCAAATTGACGAAAATTGACGATTTCATTTCGAATTTTGGATGTTCTTTCCAGAGGGTAAAATTTCTTTAGAAAAATGTTTACAAATTCACCCCAAGTTCCAATCGTATTTGAAGGCAAGCTATACAACCATTTCTCAGCATAATCGGTAAGTGAAAATGGAATTAACCCAAGTTTGATTCCATCGTCACTTAATTGTTGAAATTTCATGGTTGCACAAACTTGTTCAAATTTGGTCAGGAAAATATAAGGATCATCACATTCTAGATTGCCAAACTTTGGAAGAGTATTTATGTGATTCGAATGAATTTCAAAGTGGTTACCCGTTGGGGCGGGCAATATGATGCAAGAAGGAATAGAAACCCGATCGGGGAAGTATCTATCCATAAGAGATCGAGGGGGATTTTCTTTGGCCATGGTTAAAGAAATGTTTGTTCGAACTAAACGATTGTCTGAAGGATCACGAGTCCAATGACGCATGCACTAGCGAGAAGAATAAGGGAAGACGAGAAAAAACAAACTTGAGCGATTTTTTTTTTTTTTTTTTTTTTTTTTTTTACAAAACGTGAATTATTTTAAAAAAAAATTTTAGAGAAAAAGAATTAGACACAAAAGAATTTTTTTTAAATGAACCTAATGCAATTTACAATTTCTAGAATTATATAATGACGGTTTGATTTATTTCAACAAAAGACTTCTCAGCCAGTTAACGGACAGGAGTTATCGGTGCACCAGGAATCACCCTAGCAATGCAGCCGAAGGTTTAAGTACCTTCAGAGGAACAACCGATATAATATTTACGAATCACCGTAATATTTATAAACGGTTATTACTCTGCCGTAGTCTAGACACCAAGAAATAATCCGTTAGAACTAAACCAAATTGTCAGAATATAATGAAGTCCTTAGAAACTAAAAACAAAACTAAGATGAATGCAATTTTTTTTTAATCAGTCACAGAATGAACAGTCTCAGAACAGTCACAGAACAGTCAATTGCAGAAATAAATAAAAAAGAACAAATTTTTTTTTATAAGCAAGCCGATGCCCTGTAGAAGATTTTTACAAGCAATGTCTATATATATTTTTTTATTTGCAGCAGCGGTCCCTGTAAAGATAGAAAATACTCACCTTGATCGGCAGTCCATCCAGTGCAATTGAGTCGCGCTAGCGCGTTCACACCCCACTTGGTGTGCAACCGCTCCAACAATTCAAATTCTACTTGCAAATTTGCTTGACTTCTGAAATCCCTGTTTGTTGATTGAATTCTGCTTGTTCTGATCTTGAGTGAATTTGATTTCTCTTGATTTTTTTTTAGAGAAAGAAAAATGAATCTAAAAACAAAATAAAACTAAAATGAAAACAATATGAGTGAAAATAAAAGTAAAAATAAAAACAAATATAAGAAAACAAGATTAGTGGAAATGGATTTTTTTTTCGAAGGAGACAAGCTTTTCTAACCAAAAATTTTCAAACAAAAGAAAACAAAATTTTTTTTTGTAAAGAACCAAATTGAAACAAAAAAAAAATTCACAGAAAACGAGCAACCAAACTTAACACAAAGAAGCTAAATAAAATAAAAACCTAACAAAAATGGGAAAAATAAAAAAATAAAAAACTCAACGCACCTAAAAAAATAAAATAAAATAAAACACAGGTCGCCCCAAATATTATTTCTCAGAAATGTTCAAGGCCAAAGCATCCAACAAGTCCTTAAATGTGTGATTGCCCACCAAAACTTGGGTCAAAGGCAATTGACTGGTCAGTTAAAAATCCACGCACTCCGAAGCAAAAAGGCCACAAATCAAGCTACAAATCCCAAGTTCCCAAACTCACGCCTACTTTTCTTTTTCTAGTTTCCAGAAAGAAAACAAATTCGCCCCCTTTTTTTTATTTCGGAAAACAAATAAATTTCTGATTTTGCTTGTTCGACGTGAAGAATTTGAGGTTCAGGTCTTTGATTTTGGGGATAGGCGAACGAACTTGGTGGGAATTGGCAAGGACAGATTTTTGTTTGGTGGATCTGGGTTGTTTGCTGGTTTGGTGTTATATGGAGGTGAAGGTGATGTTATGGATGTGAGGTGGTGGAAGAGGATGATGACTGTGTATGGGCGTAGGACGTTGGGGTATATGGAGTGGTGGTCAACAGTGCGTGTATTGGAAAGTGTATTGAGTTTCAGGGTGCGGAAATTGTTTGATTGTGGAAAGGAGATGTGTTGTTGGCAGTAATGGTTGGTGGTCTAGACTATGTTATGGTAATGGAGGATGGCGATGGTACAGTGACTGGTGGATGTTGACGGGGTAGTTTGTGAATAAGGTGGATGGGTATATGTAGAATAGAAGAAAGAAAATTGGAAAGAATTAAAAAAAGATTTTTTTTTCTTTGTTTGGTTTTTTTTTTTTAAGAAAAGGAATGTATTTATACAGGGAATATTGGAAAGAATTCAGAGATAGGAAAGAAATTGAGAAAGGAGAGTAATTAGAAGGTTGGAAAGGAAAGAAATTTATAGAGGGAGAAAAAAAAGGAAAGCAATAAATTTGTTTTTATGTGTAGGAATAGGAGATGTAAGAAATTGATGAATATGGTCGATAATGGGAAAGCAATCAAAGAAAAAAAAGAAAGAGAAAATCATAGCAGAAAATTTGCAAAGGATTTTTTTCTTTATCTATATATAAATTGTAAAAGAAGAAACGGAAAAGAAAGGTATTGAAAAAAATGGAATGGTAATCAAGACAGTTAAGGCTGAGATGGAAGAAAAGGAAAGCAATTAACCTTTTTTTTTGTAAAAGTTATAAAAAGGAAAGAATTTATGGAGAGAGGTCAAGAAAAAAGGAAAGCAATATTTTTTTTTGTGAAAAGTGAAAGGCAATGAAATGGAAAAGAAATTAAAGAGGCAATGAAAGAGGAAAGAAATTAAATAGAAAATTACTTACAAATTTGTTTGCTTGGATCGGTTGTGTAGATATATGTGGTGTTGTAAGCAGTGGTATAGCGGAATTTAAGGAGAGAAGACAAAAGAGGAAGGAGATTAAATTGTAAAAGGATTTTTTTTAATTATTATTGTGAAAAGTGGAAAGCAATGAAACGGGAGAGAAATTAGTGGGTTGAAAAGGGAAAGAAATTAAACTGAAAATTGCATTTTTTTCTCTCTTAATTAGAAGATTATGGTATAAATCAGCAATACCAAATCAAAGCTAATATAGAGATTTTTTTTTCTATACATAAAAAGAAAACAAAAATGAGGAAAAAAAACAAATCAACTAATAAGTATAAAATATTTTTGTGTTT
Source organism: Allium sativum (assembly GCA_030737875.1). NCBI lineage: Eukaryota > Viridiplantae > Streptophyta > Magnoliopsida > Asparagales > Amaryllidaceae > Allium > Allium sativum. Next base: position 666,175,390 of record CM060909.1, on the reverse strand, counting down.
TTTTCAATGAGGAAAATCTAAAGAGGAAAAAAAATTAAAAATATAACCCGAAGGATTATTAATAAAAATTATTTTGGTCCCCGGCAACGGCGCCAAAATTTGTTTGCGAACAAATTAACAACTGTAAACAATTGTTTAATCCGTTTGGCTTTCCTAAACAACAAGGATTGTTGTAGAGGGTGTCGAACTCTGGGACCAAAAATATTTTAATTAATAAATCCAATCAAGTTATCCCTAACTTTTGATTGGTTGAAAACAAAGAAAATAGCAAAATTAAATAAAAGAGAGTTTTAACAATAAGTGAAAGCAATTAGGGGATAATGACATAGATCAAATTCATAATCATCAATAGCCAAAAGATTAACCAGATCTAATACATTTTTCTGTCACAAACATGAATCAACGATAATAGGTTTTAGAAACAAATATGTAAATAACGACAAGCATAGCCTATGCAGGAGCTCAGCTCTACAACCATAGACTATCAGGACAGATTCACTAATTAATTTCTAAAACCCTAAAATTAGATCTAATTCTGATAATTGTTAGACCGAACACAAATATACCCTGTGAAGGAGCATAGCTCTTAAACGACACAGGATATTAAGGTTCAGATCTAACCCTTGGTTCAGATCTAGATCTATATACATGAATTCCTCATCCTTTGGCTATGTGATTCATATCGAATCATATCTATTAGCGTCATCACCCCCTAATCAAAGGGGATTAGCTAGACATAGCTAAAGAAAATGAGAAAAAGAAAATAAATAACATAAACATAAACAAAATAAAATAACAACGGAGAAGAGAAGGAGAAGAGTTTTATTCCAAGAAAAGGATTACAGAATAAAACTGAGTGTGTCTTTACATGAATGAGATACAAGGTATTTATAGCTGATATGACAAAGACTACTTGGCAAATTCCACAATGTGGGACTAAAGAATTAGCCTAAATAACACATAAGCTAGTGTGAACGGGGTTGTAGATTAAGAGGCCTTGTAAGTGAGCCAGTGTGAACGCGTGCAATGCATGAATGAGAAGCCTTGCAAAGGAGCTAATGTGAACGCTACATGAGTGAAATGGTATGCAATTGAGCCAATGTGAACAAAATATGAGTCTTTAGTGAGCCAAATCTACCCAACTAAACTCTATTTGCAACCGTTCTTCAAGCTTTAAACTCTTCTAGAACCCTAAATATTAAATCTAAATCTGATAAGTGTTAGATCGAACTCGAATATACCCTGTGAAGGAGCACAGCTCTTAAACGACATAGGGTATGAAGGTTCAGATCTAACCCTTAGTTCAAATCTAGATCTACATACATGAAGTTCTAATCTTTTGGCTATGTGATTCATATTGAATCATAACTATCAGCGTCATCACCCCCTAATTAAAGAGGATTAGCTAGACATAGCTAAAAGAAAAGAAAATAAAAAGAAAATAAACGACATAAATAAAATGCAATAAAAACTAAATAGAAGAGAGAAAGTAGAGTTTTATTCCAAGAAAAGGATTACAGAATAAAACTGAGTGTGTCTTTACATGAATGAGATACAAGGTATTTATAGCTGATATGACAAAGACTACTTGGCAAATTCCACAATGTGGGACTAAAGAATTAGCCTAAATAACACATAAGCTAGTGTGAACGGGGTTGTAGAGTAAGAGGCCTTGTAAGTGAGCCAGTGTGAACGCGTGCAGTTAATGAATGAGAAGCCTTGCAAAGGAGCTAATGTGAACGCTACATGAGTGAAATGGTCTGCAATTGAGCCAATGTGAACACAATATGAGTCTTTAGTGAGCCAAATCTACCCAACTAAACTCTATTTGCAACCGTTCTTCAAGCTTTAAACTCTTCAAGCTTTAGTAATTTTAATTTCACTCTTTTTCAGTAAATTCTTCATGCTTTATTCATCAAATGCTCTAAACCATGATTCTTGTCAACAATCTGAAAACACAGCTATAAATACACAATATCAATTATTTAAAAGATAAAATAAGATAAATATGGGGATAAAATATACACATTTACGTGTATATCATTAACTTACCCAGAAATAGATGCAATCTTGAGTCATATAACAAAACTTTTTAACCTGGCATGAAAATTTTATGTAAAATGGATTTATCATGAAAAACTTTCGTTCTGTCCTTGTAAATTCGTTCATTTTCATAGGCATCATTTCGAATTTCATCAAGTTCGTTAAGTTGAAGCTTCCGATGTTCACCTGCTTGCTCTAAGTCAAGATTTAAAGTTTTTATTGCCCATAACGCCCTATGTTCGAGTTCAACTGGCAAGTGACACGGCTTACCAAAAATCAACCGATAAGGGGACATAACTAAGTTTGTTTTGAAAGCGGTGCGGTAAGCCCAAAGAGCGTCGATTAACTTTTGGGACCAATATTTATGATTTCGATTCACAATTTTCTCAAGGATTTACTTAATCTGCCTATTTGATACTTCAACCTGCCCACAAGTTTGAGGATGGTATAGAGTGGATAACTTGTGGGTTATCGAATACTTTCTCATGAGGGCTTCAAAAGAACGATTATAGAAGTGTATTCCATTATCACTGATTATTGTGCGAGGTGTGCCAATCCTGGAGAAGATGTTTTCTTTCAAGAAGCTCACAATAACCTTGTTATTGTTTATTTTGCATGGAACAGCTTCGGCCCATTTAGAAACATAATCGACAGCTAAGAGGATGTACAGGTTCCCAAAAGAATTAGGGAAGGGTCCCATGAAGTCTATACCCCAAACATCAAAAATTTCGACCTCTAAAATGGGGTTTAGGGGCATCATATTCCGTTTAGAAATTTTCCCTAAGAATTGACATCGATCACAAGTTTTGCAAAATTCGTACACGTCTTTGAAAAGGTTGGGCCAATAGAAACCCAATTGAAGAACTTTTTCGGCTGTCTTTTTAGGACCGAAGTGACCACCACAGGCTTGGTCGTGACAGAAAGAGAGGATACTACAAATTTCAATGTCGGGAACACACGTTCGAATGATTTGGTCTGGACAGTATTTGAAAAGATAGGGGTCATCCCAATAAAAATGTTTCACTTGGGAAAGAATTTGTGTTTATCCTGCTTAGACCAAAAAGAAGGGGTCTGCTTCATGACAAAGTAGTTGACAATGTCAGCGAACCAAGGATTAGTGGATAGAGAAAATAGTTGTTCATCAGGGAAATTCTCGTTGATCGGAAGAGGAGAAGACAGGGCATTTGGAAGACGAGACAAGTGGTCTGCAATAACATTGTCAGATCCCTTTTTATCCTTAATGGTAAGGTCAAATTCTTGAAGTAGAAGGATCCAACGAATGAGACGAGCCTTAACATCCTTTTTACAGAAAAGATACCTAAGTGCGGAATGATCGGTATAAACTGTGATGTGTGAGCCAACTAGATAAGGCCTGAATTTTTCTAGAGCAAAAACAACAACCAAAAGTTCTTTTTCAGTGGTCGTATAATTGATTTGGGCATCGTTCAAAGTCTTACTCGCGTAGTAAATGACAAAAAGAATTTTATCGATGCATTGTCCTAAGACAGCGCCAACAGCGAAATTCGAGGCATCAAACATGATTTCAAATGGCAACTTCCAATTAGGAGAGCAAATGATCGGGGCAGAGACAAGTTCATTTTTAAGATGCTCAAAAGATGAAATGCAATCAGAATTAAAGTCGAAAGGAACATCCTTACCAAGAAGACTGGTCAAAGGTCGAGTGATTTTGCTAAAATCCTTTATAAAGCGACGATAGAAACCAACATGACCTAAAATGGATCGGATGTCCTTAACGGTTTTGGGAATGGGAAGATTCGAGATAAACTCAATTTTGGCTTTGTCTACTTCAATTCCTTTATTAGAGATGACATGTCCTAAAACAATGCCATGTTTGACCATGAAGTGACACTTTTCCCAATTAAGCGTTAAGTGTTTATCTTTGCAACGGTTAAGAACAAGATCCAGGTGATCTAAACACTCAATGTAAGAATCCCCAAAATGGAAAAATCATCCATGAACACTTCCAAAAATCGCTCGATCATATCAGAAAAAATTCTAGTCATGCACCTCTGGAAGGTTGCAGGTGCATTACAGAGACCAAAAGGCATACGACGGTATGCAAATGTGCCGAAGGGACAAGTGAAAGTGGTCTTCTCTTGGTGCTCAAGAGCAATAGGGATTTGATTGTAGCCCGAGTATCCGTCAAGGAAACAGTAGTACTCGTGACCGGCTAGTCGTTCTAATATTTGATCGATAAATGGCAGAGGGAAATAATCCTTACGTGTTGCAGCGTTAAGTTTCCTATAGTCAATGCAGACACGCCAACCGGTCTGGGTGCGGGTTGGGATAAGCTCGTTAGCTTCATTTTGGATCACGGTAATCCCTGATTTCTTAGGTACGACATGAATCGGACTAACCCATTGACTATCGGAATTTGGGTAGATGATTCCATTGTCAAGACATTTAAGGATTTCAGCACGAACTGCTTCTTTCATGATAGGGTTTAGTCGATACTAGGGATCACGAGTGGGTTTGGCATCATCTATAAGGTGGATTCGATGTTGGACTATCGAAGGACTGATCCCCTTAATATCAGCCATGGACCAACCAATTGCTTCCTTATTTTATTAAGGATGGGAAGGAGCAATTGTTCCTGCTCTAAAGTTAGGTCAAAAGCGATAATGACAGGAAAAGTTTCATTGTCTCCTAAGTAAACATACTTAAGATGACTAGGCAACACTTTGAGTTCAGATTTTGGGGACGACTCAACTATAGAAATTGGTTGAGGAATAGGCTCAGTTGTGAGTGGCTCGACAAGAATTGAATCAGAGACGTTTTCAGGAATATCTTGGAACAAAGTTTCGTAATTCGATTCAATTTCGTTATTCATATGGTCGAGCTCGGGTTCATTGTCGTGCACTGAATGAATTTCAGAAAACTGATCCATGTAAGAGTTAGGAGAGTTTTCGGTTCTAAAGATGTTAAGCTCAACAGTCATGTTACCGAAAGAAAGTTTCATAGACCCATTTCTACAGTTGATAAGCGCATTAGAGGTTTCTAAGAAGGGTCGTCCTAGAATCAAAGGGATCTGGTTTGCAGGATTTCTAACCTGTTGAGTTTCTAGGACAATGAAATCAACTGGAAAGATGAGTTCGCCTATTTTGATCAATACATCCTCGATTTCGCCCACAGGTTTCTTAATTGAACGGTCAGCAAGCTAAAGGGTAACCTTGGTGGGTTTCTCTTCTCCTAGCCCTAATTGGCGATAGACGGAATATGGAAGCAAGTTAACACTAGCACCTAAGTCTAGCAGGCATCTATCGATTTTCTTGTCCCCAATAGTACATGATATTGTTGGGGTAGCCAGGATCTTTGTATTTCACTGGCATTGATTGCGACAAGACCTCTCTTAGAGTTGCCGCAAGAAACACTTTCTTAGGTACATGTGTATGACGTTTTTGAGTGCACAAATCTTTTAGAAATCTTGCGTACTGTGGAACTTGTTGTATAATATCTGAAAGAAGAATGTTCACTTTAACTTGCTTAAATATTTAAGGGGTCTTTTCTAGCTGATCCGTCTTTTTCCTTGGTCGGAGTCTATGAGGAAATGGAGCAGGCAACTCAGTGGGTTGGGCTACTTGAGTTTGAGAATGGTCCTTGTCAGAATTTGGCTCAATGTTTTGATCTGGGTTGGTCGAATTATCGGTAAGGTTTGGAAGATCGTCCGGTAAAGCATTTGGTTGACCACATGGTTGTCAATCTTTTTGCCGGATCTAAGAGTCGTGACAACATTCAATTGACTAACGTTTGAATCCCGAATGATGTGAATTTGGTTGGGGTTTGAATTTTGTCCTCTAGGGTTTTGAATGGGTTGACTTGGAAAAGTACCCTTTTCCCTTTCACTTAATCTAGCATTAAGTTGAGACATTTGTTTTTGAAGTTCACTCATTTGTTGATTCGTGTTTTGCGTATATGATTGTAAGGAGTTGTCTAACTTGTTTTGATTTTCAACACTTTGCTTAGTCATTTGTGCTAATAGGTTGCTCACCTCAGATAAATTCCCCTTAATCATAGAAAGGCATTTTTCATATTGGGGTGCAACCGTTTGATTGTGGAAAGGCACCTGGTTCGAAGTGTATTGATTTTGCCTAAGAGGAGGGTTCACATCATTGTTCGGAAATGCTCGATTCGAAGGTCTGTTCATCAGAGGGTTATTCGGACCATAATAAAGATTTGGGTGGTTGTTGGGTCTGTTGAAAACGTTTACTTGCTCAAGGGACTGGGGACAGTCATCAGCCATGTGATTAGTGTCAAGACATATGTGACACATAGCTTGGGAAACGTTATTAGATTGAGTGTGTGCTCAAACAACGTTCAGGATGGCATCATTAAGAGTATTAGAAGAAGAAGAAGAGGATTCGACAGAATTACTACTGGATTGCAAATATAGAGATTTTTCATTGGTTCGTTCCCATTGTTTCGATTTTTCTGCTAACTCGTCTGGAAATTCCCAAGCTTCTACGTCAGTCTGTTTTATAAAATTGCCCTGACACATGGACTCTAACATTTTCCTAGAACTATTATCAAGTCCATCGTATACAGTTTGACATAACGACCATGTTTCATAACCATGATGGGGACAACTTAACAGCAGTTCTTTAAATCTTTCGAAGTATTGCCAAAAAGATTCACCCCCTTTTTGGTGGAAATTGGTGATTTCATTTCTGACTCTATCTGTTTTTTATGGGGGTAGAACTTTTTTAGGAAAACTACTGTAAATTCATCCCATTTTTTAATCGAATTTGGGGGCAAGCTGCGAAACCATTTTTCTGCGGAGTCAGTTAGTGCGAATGGAATCAAACGAAGTTTAATACCATCCTCACATAACTGTTGTAATTTAAATGTTGCACAACCATATTCAAATTTCGTTAAGAAACTATATGGTTCATCATGAGAAAAATTTCCGAATTTGGGAAGGATGTTTATCTGACTCGATCGGATTTCAAAGTGGTTACCCACAGGATTGGGTAACTGAATGCAAGAAGGGACAGAAAATCTATCGGGAAGAATTCCGTCCATCAGGGTGCGAGGTGCAGGATCGTTAGTCATTTCTAAAGGTTGGTCGTGTGAACTGGGTTTTGAGGAAAGAGAAGGTGGTTCTATTCTAACTAAACGGGTCCAAGTTTGCATGCACTAGAAAGAAGAAGAAGAGAGTTCGTCAAAGAAATTTAGACAATGGAGGAGTTCGGAAAGAGGTGAGAAGGAAATAGGTTTTGAAAATGGGAGTTTTTTGGAAAAGTATGACCTATAGACTAGCGAGGTTTAAAAGAAAAAAATGTTAATTTTTTTTTAGTTGTTTTTGTTTTTCAAATTTTTATTTGTTTTTGAGGAGTTTTGAATTTATTTTTTCAATTCACAAAACTATCAAATACACAGAAATTGGCTACAATGAAATTTTCTATCCTTAATAGCTCCTAACCCAAAATTATATAGTGACACGTTTGATTACTTAAAACAAAAGATTTCTTAGCCAGTCAACGGACATGAGTTATCGGTGCACCAGGAATCACCCTAGCAATGCAGCCGAAGGTTTAAGTACCTTCAGAGTAACAACCGATATAATATTTACGAATCACCAAAATATTTATAAACAGTTATTTCTCTGTCGTAGTCTAGACACAAAGAAATAATTCGTTCCAAATAAATCAACTATCAAAATACAATTAAGCCCTAGATGAGCCCGCGACTCCCTCAAGTCCAGCATCTAACCGTTATTATTAGTCAAATTCTATGATGAAATGCAATTTGTGGGCTAAGGAAAGGGTGATGAAATCCCTCACCTTATGTGAATTGGGGTGTTGCTCTTAGCAGAATGAATACAGATGCAGAAATAATAAACAAAGAAATCAAAAGATTTTACAAGCAAGCCACTGCCCCTGCAGAAGATTTTTACAAGCAATGTCCATATTTTTTTTATTTGCAGCAGCAGTCCCTGTAGAGTTAGAAAATACTCACCTAGATTGGCAGGCCGTCCAGTGCAATTGAGTCGTGCTAGCGCGTTCACACCCCACTTGGTGTGCAACCGCTCGAACCCTGAATTATCTGCTGCTTTCTATTGTTGTCGCCTCCTATTAATTGTTTGACTGCGCTGCAGAAAAAAAAAATTTAAGGCCTTTTTCTAATTTCCACTATACCTGTTTTTGAAAAATTTCTCTCCTTTTTGTTTTTAAGCAAGCAAAGGAGACGGATTTAGAGCAATGCTATTTTAACAAGCAAGGTGAAGCAAAGTAGAATCAAGGTAGCAAGCAATTTCCTAGTTTTCTGCAACCTAAAATTTTGAACAAAAGCAAAAGGAAAAAATGACAAAAGCAAGTCTAAACGAGGAAATTCAAGAAGAAAAATCAAATCACAAAAGTGTAAAGGAAAAATAAAAATAAAAAATGACCCCAAAATTAAGAGTAAAGCCTCTAGACACACACACAAGGTTCAACTAAAATCCTGATCAAAAGGAAAAAAAACTCAAGGCCCATGTAGCCTGCAAGGCTCGTCCGAGCCCCTGGTCAAAATACAAGTCAGTGTACCCTTTTTTTTAATCTGTATGAAATTGTGCCACTTAACTGTTAGAAATTAAAAACGCAAACCCATGATTCTAGTACAAACTCAAACGAGAACAAAATTCCCTTTTTTTGGAAATCAGCACGTGGATCCGATGAAAATGTTTTCAACAGTTCATGATTTTAGGATTCGGTGGTTTGAGTTTGATTTTGGTTTAGGTTTCGGCAAGGTTTCAAAAATGGTTCGCGAGTCAATTTCATGATTTGAGGCTTCAGGAATGGTTTCTCGAGCGACTGGGTTTGCGTTGATGGTGAAATTGCAGTCTTTAGATCCTGGAGGTTTGGTGAATTGGGGGGTTCGTGAATTAGGTTACCGATGTGGTTCGATTTGGGGGTTTGTGGAGTTGTGCGTGATTTAGCTGAGGGTTGGTGAGGAGGATTCAGGCGTTGAGAGGTAGATGTTGGTCTCGATGTTTGGTTGAAGAGGGGAGGGGGTCACGATTTGAGGAGCTCAGAAATTGGGGACTGATCAGTGGCGAGTTCTGATTGTATGAATTGCGGTGTACTCAGGTTGATGGAAGAAAGATGTAGATTAGAGTGATGCTGTTGGGAAAGAGGGCTGCGATTGGGGTAGTGTTTTGATCTGATGTTGAGGATTTTTTTTCATCTCGAAGTGGTGTTTGTGCAGTGCTCGGCCTGAGGTGATGCTTGAAGAAAAAATTTGAGCTAAGTGTTTCCGTGGAAGTGTGGGTCTACGAGGTGAGGGATGGCTTTGTCGGATTTGGTTTTGGTGTTGCCTTGTGAAGTGCAGATGGTATGGACTTTATGAGGAGGGTTTTTCGATTTGGTGATGATGAAAGTGGCGCTTGGCCTGTTGGATATTTATGGTATGAAGATGGATGGCAAATTATGGTTTGTGATGCAGGATTCCGTGGTATAGGTTGATGGTGCTGTTCCTTTACGAAAGTTGGCTTTGATGAATTGGTTTGGTGACAGTGAAGGTTGGTAATTTTTCGGTCTGCTTTGAGGTGATTTGCTTTTGTTTATGGAAGATGGGTGGTTTGTTGAACTGTGTGACAGGAGGTTGTGGTATGCTGGTAGTTTCTGGGATGATTGTGGTAGAATGGAGAGGATGATTTTGAATTGGTTTTTTGTGAAGTGCGAATCGTTGTGGGTTAGGTTTCAACGTAGGTTTCGATGTAAGCGTAGGTGTTTGGGAAGGTGATGTGTGCGATGCTGAATTGTAGGGTTCGGTGTTTGACTCTATGGAGTATTGGTTGAAAATGCTGTTGGGAAAGAGGGCTGCGATTGGGGTAGTGTTTTGCAGGGATTGGTATTTAAATGCAGGAAATTGGAGAGAAAATTTTATGAAAGGATATTTTTCACAGATTTTATACAAAAAAGAAAAGAAATCAATTGTAAAAGGAAAAGAAATAAGTGAAAGAGGGAAAGAAGGTAGAAAGGAAATAAATTAAAGAAAAACAATTGGAAAGAAATGGGAAAATTTGGCAATTTTTTTTCTTATTTGGATGACTACGGTATCACTAAATAATACCAAATCATACCAATAAAGAGTTTTATAACAAATCAAACAACTGGAGAGAATGTAAGGAAACAAATCAAACAAAAATTGCAATTTTTTAACAAGATTTTTATATATAAAAAGAAAAAGGAAACAAAATAAAATAAAAATATTTTTGTGCTTTTTTTTTAAAAAAAATTAGCCCTAAGGATCTACGAATTTAAATTATTTTGGTCCCCGGCAACGGTGCCAAAATTTGTTTGCGAACAAATTAAACAATTGTAAGCAACTGTAAAATCTGTTCGACTTTCCTAAACAACAAGGATTGTTGTAGAGGGTGTCGAACTCTAGGACCAAAAATATTTTAATTAATAAATCCAGTCAAGTTATTTCAGGATCTTGATTGATTGAAAAACACAGAAAATAACAGCAATTAAATAAAAAGAGAGATTTATATAATAAGAGAAAGCAATTAGGGGATAATGACCTAGATTAGATTCATACTCATCAATAGCCAACAAATAAATATAGATCTAATTCATGTTTCTGTCACACACATGAATCAACGATAATTAGGTTCTTAGAAACAAATAAGTAAATAACGACAAGCATAGCCTATGCAGGAGCTGAGCTCTTAAACAACCATAGACTATCAGAACAGATTCACTAATTAATTTCTAAAACCCTAAAATTAGATCTAAATCTGATAATCGTTAGATCGAACACGAATATACCCTGTGAAGGAGCATAGCTCTTAAACGACATAGAATATGAAGGTTCAGATCTAACCCTTGATTCAGATCCAGATCTACATGTATAAAGTCCTCATCTATTGGCTATGTGATTCATGTTGAATCATATCTATTAGCGTCATCACCCCCCAATCAAAGGAGATTAGCTAGACATAGCTAAAGAAGAAGAGAAAAATAAAATAAACAACATAAATAAAGTACGATAAAAAAGTAAAGAGAAAGGAAGAAGAATGATTTTATTCCAAGAAGAGAATTACAGAATAAAACCCAATGTGTGTTTACATGAAGGAGATACAATGTATTTATAGTTGCTTTGGCCAAGACTTAGAGGATAATTACACAATGTGGGACTAAAGATTTAGCCCAAATAACACATAAGCCAGTGTGAACGTAGCTGTAGAGTGAGAGGCTTTGTAAGTGAGCCAATGTGAACGCAGTGTGAATGGATTTGCAATTGGCATAACTTGCGGGCATCAAATGACATCAATTTCAATTGTTTTGAGCATGAATAGGACTCCATAACATTTGCAACAAGCTATCTTTATGATAAGGCATTAGATCATTAAAATATGCAGTAGAAGATGGTTGAACAACAACATTTCTTCAAGCTTTAATCTAACTCTCAAAGTCAACACTCTTCATACACCAATTCTTCGAGCTTTTCAACAATTACGTGCATTAATCCATTCATCATAAATAATCTGAAAACACAACTATAAATACACAATATTAATTATTTTAAATATAAAATAAGATAAATAAGCGGATAAAATATACACATTTACGTGTATATCACTTACCTGAATATAAAAAGGGGATTGTTAAAGGGACTCCACTTTTGGTTAAGGGGAGGACATTTTTAAGGGGACTCCACCTTAAGCAAAATTTGTTAAGGGAGGGTTTTTATTTTATTTTAAAATAATCATGGACTAAACTTCCCCTTGTAACCTTAATTAATTAGACATGTAGTGATTAACTGTATTTTAATTTGTTAATTACTTGTCATAATTTCAGGCTGAGTTTTGGATATGTTTAATATTGAATTTCTTTGGATACTTACCTGTAGAAATCATCTACGTTATTTATATCATCACCAAATAGAAGGCACATGCAACTGTAATTATCGTTATTTATTTATTTATTTATATATATGAGTGAAAAATACATGATTTAAACTAGAATACTGAGATTATATGAACTTTGTTTGAATTAGGGGAGCTGAAAGAGGTGGATCTTCGTCTGATTGTTATTTCTTTCTTTTCCTCTTTAGTTGAATTATAAAAGGTTACTGTATATTGTTTCTAAATTTATTTTGCAATTTGCAGAGTTAATTATTCATGTATCTTATTAGACTAAGAAGTGTCTACTTATGCTTAAGTGTTTGAATTCATGCAAGTGTGGTCTGATGCTTAATTGTTTGAATTTATATAATCATGTGCGGGTACGCATTAATTTTTCTCTGTTAGGAGGGCTTATGTATTTGTATGTATATGGATAATGCTGGTGTGAGTTTTTGTGTATGTATATGTGGTATAAGAGGTTATAGGGATAGTACTAGAATTTTTAATTATATGGTTAAAGGGGGGGGGCTCACTTATTTTGTCCCCCCCCCTTTAACAATTCATTAAAATTAGAAAATTGTCCCCCAACAAAAAATGGAGTCCCTTTAACAATCCCCTATAAAAAGTATTTTTGAGGCTTCTTTTTGTGAAAATAAGGGAATGGGGAAAAGATTGCTAAAGGAAATTTCAGAACATTTCGATGTAACGAAGTTGGCAATCAACTGTAAGCCTATGTTGATTCGAAGTTCGACAAATAGACATTATTCTGATTTTGAAAATAATGGTGTAGCAGAGTGTAGAGGATCTTCAGAGTTGAATAATGTTGATGATATTCATGTTGATGTAGCAGCGTTCTAGTAGGATAGAAATCAGTTCGACAGTATGCTTTTGGACCCATTCGTTCAAGAGTGTAGGAGGAATCATCTAAAATAGGGTATGAGATTTGATGAGAGATAATCACACTTGATTTTAATGCAAGGAAAATTTAGATCAGTGATGACAGTGAATGGTAGAGACGATGTTATTAATAATGAAGAGATTAGCTATGTGCGTTCTCTTAGTACGGAAGACTCTACATTGGTTATTGAAACAGGTAATATTCATGGGAAAGAAGTGATTGACTCACCTTATCAGAAGAGAAGATTTAATACTGGAAGCTCTCATACTACAACAGATAATGAGATGATGATTTAGGGGTAGTGTGATATCAATTCAGTTTGTTTATATAGCAATAATGAGTTGAATAAGGACTAAAATTTCAATTAAGATTGTAAATTATATAATATTAATGTGACATTTGGAGATAAAGATGCACATACAAGTTTTGGTAATGGAAATATAAAGGAAGTTTCAAGGCGTGTTTGTTGTAAAATAAGGGTACCTTCATGTTCAAATGTTAATATGATGGTGTATGGGGAGAGTGAGAGCAACGTTTTATCAGAATGGATTGCTTTGGTTAGTGAGGAAATATGAGTGAATTCAGTACATGATGTGTTCGTGGACCAGACAAAGGTGAAGGAAGGTGTATGCTTTGGTGATGTAGAAGTTGAGTTTTCTGCCATGGATGGGAATAGTTCTGATAGGATTGTGCACTATGTTGGTTTGTCAAGCTTAGCGGGTACTGGGACTACTAAAATTAATGTAATAGTAACAGATTCCACTATTTCATTGCTTTTGGGCAAGACAAGTATGGTATATATACCATTGCTGCCTGGACCTATATACTCTATATCACCGACGATCAGTGATTTGATGAGGGATATTGGGGCTTTATTAGCTGGTTCTAATATTGTTGAGAAGACTGAGTCGGTTGTGGATAGATTAGAGAATATTCCTAACAAACCGTGGTATCCTCACCTTCTTCAGCTAGAAGTGGTAGACACAAGAGGGTGACCCCTGTTAGTGAGATGATTCGACGCAATGCTAGGATCTGATCCAATGCCTCATCATCTTATGGTAGGTAACCTGATTCGAAAACTAGTAGTAGCACTTCGAATTCGGGCTCAAATATGTTTTCTATTTATGGGAGTAGCTATACTCCATTCGCATTAGGCAGCTTATCCACTAGTCAGTTATGTCAGTTAGCTGATGATACAACATTTGTTTTTACTAATATTGAGTTAGATGTTGATTTTATTAGGAGTAGAGAATTGGAGGGTTAATTCATTGAGGTGTTGAGATTAGTTAGTTGGAACATCCGGGGTCTTAATGATCCAAAAAAATGTAATAAAGTAAGAACTTTTTTCAAGGATTATCATATTGATATTGCATTATTACAAAATACGAAAATAGATAACCCAGATTTAAGATTTTATATGAGGTTTGGGGGTTCCCATTTCCGCAATTGGGCTTGTCTACCTGCTATTGGTAGTGCAGGGGGACTAATGATAGGCTGGCGGGAAAACCAATTTAGGCTTCTTCAGGAATTTCGTAAGAAGCATTCCCTTCATATCTTATTATCCTCTAAGATGGATAATACTATTTTGGGCATTATTAATGTATATGGGCCTTATACAAAAATCGAGAAGAGAATCTTGTGGGGACTATGTCTCAGACATTAGAAATCTAGTCCCTGATCAATGGATTGTGGGGGATATTTTAATGTAACTAGGATTTTGGGAGAGAGAACACCTTGTGAAGGTGATTTATCTGATATGGAGGAGTTCTATGAATTCATTTTAGACAATAATTTGATTGAAATACCTTTAAATAATAGGTCGTTTACTTGGTCGAATGTAAGAGATGTTCCTTCTTTTGCTTTGTTAGATAGATTTTTCATAAGTAATGAGATTAAGGATAGGTACTCTTTTTGTAGAATAAAAGGATTACCTTTTTTATATTCAAACCATTATCCAATAATTCTTACTTTCGAATCAAATTTTACCATTAGCAATAGCTTCAAATTCAAAAAAAATGTGGCATTTAGATTCTAGCTTTTCTAATTTAGTTGCTTTTAAATGGAATTCTCTATTTTATTTTAATAATATCTATGTTGATAATTCAATTAAGATTTTTTTGGGAAGTTATGAAAACTTATAATTTTTCTTAAAAGATGGAATAAAGATGTTTTTGCTAGTGTTAGAATCAGGAAAAGTAAGATTATTCGTGAATTGTTTTATCTAGATAAGACTAGTGAGAATAGGATTCTTAATTCTATTGAGTGGGATAACTTTGCAGCCTTAAGAATGACCTTAAGTTAATCCTAGAGAAAGAATAGGTCATGTGGAAGCAAAGAGCTCGCGTTCAATGGATTAAAGAGGGGGTAATACTAAATTTTTCCATAGTGTGGCTAATAAGAGAGGGCGTAACAATTTCATTCATTTTATTTTTGTTGAGACATTGTATTGGTTGTGCAAAAAGACTTAAATGAAGCTTTTACTAATTATTATTGAAAGATCTTTGGATCAAAAATAAAGAAAAGGATTAATGTTAGATGGAATGAAATTTATCCACAGTATTCTAAGATAGATCTATTAGATTTAGATAAGCCGTTCTCATAACAGGATATATGGAAGGATATAATGATATGCTTAGTGATAAAGCTCCTTGTTTGGATGATTTTCCTATTATTTTTTACAAACAATTTTGGGATATTTTGAAATATTATATTATTAATCTATTTAATGATTTTTATAATGGGAACTTATGTAGATTTAACTTTGCAAATGTTATTCTTATTCATAAGAAATTAGGAGCTAATAAATTAAAAGAATTTAGACCAATTTCCTTAAATAATTATTATGTTAAGATAATTACTAAAGTACTAGCGAATAGACTAAGTCTAAAGATGAATGATCTTATCAGTTGTTCCCTCACCGCGTTTATAAAAGGTAGAAACATAGTAGATGGGGTTGCAGCAGTCCAAGAGTATTTCAAATTATGTGTTAAGGACAACCTTACATGTGCTATTTTGAAAAGGTGTCTAACTCCGTAAATTGGGATTTTATCTGTGAGTTATTATTAGCTAGGATTTTAGTATAAGGTGGATTAATTGGATCATTTAATTACTGAAATCTGGTTGTTCTAACATAATAGTTAATGGATTTGTAGGAAATAAAATTCAATCTAAGAGGGTGTTTAGACAAGGCCATCCTTTATCGACTCTTTTATTTAATCTCGCGGTTGATGTATTTACCAAAATTATTAAGAGAGTAGAGGGAAAAGAAGTTCTAGGATTTGTAGGTAATAGAGATTTTAGTAATGAATTATCTATTCTTCAATTTGCGAATGATACTCTTTTATTTTGCTCTCATTTACCTAAACATTTCATAGCTCTAAAATTTATTCTTTATGGTTTTGAGATGCTTTTCGGTCTTAGAATTAATTTTGATAAAAGTTCAGTTATGGTTCTTAATGATTATGATAAGGTTAAGAATCAAGTTGTTAATACCTTAAACTGTTCTATTATGAGTTTCCCTTTTGACTATTTGGGTTTTAAGATTAGGCCTTCAAAATTTAAGAATGAGGATTGGGTGATCATTACTGATAAAATTAATAATAGATTATCTAATTGGAATAGCATATTTTTATCAAGAGTAGGAAGATTAGTTCTTTTTAATTATGTATTATCAGCTATTCCTACGTATTAGATAGCTATACACTGCTTTCTGAATTGGGTAACTGATAAAATTGACAGAATTAGGCGTAATTTTCTCTGGAATGAAGAATGCATTTGTGGAGGATACAAATGTTTAGTTAATTGGGAAGTTTGTTATAGACTAAAGAAGGATGGGGGAATTGGGCTTATTTATCTATATAACTTTAACTCATCATTGCTAGCTAAGTGGTTATGGAAATATAGAAAGCCTGAAGTGACGACAACTTGGAAGAATATATTATCTAAATTTTATTATAATAGGGGTAAAATTATATTTGATACTAATAATATTAAGAACAATTAACTATCTTCTTTTTGGAAATCCATCTTGAAATTTTTTATTTTTTATTTAGGTTTTAATTTGATAATACATTCGGGTGATAATACATTTTTTTGGCATGAATCCTAGATTTCTTATCTACCCCTAAAAATTGAATTTAAAGAGCTCTTTGAGATTTGTTGCTTTAAAAATGCATTGGTTAAGGAGGTTTATAGGGTGAATTTAATTCCCCCGTGGGAATTTACTTTCAAGAATATATTAGATGGTTTAGTATTTAGGAAATTTGCCTTACTACATGCTAAACTAGCATTGTATCATATTAATAATAATAATGATAGTATTTATTGGGGCTTTGATAAGAGTCTAAAGTATGTACTCCTCTAGATCTCTGTGTAAGTTCCTGAATTTTACAGGCATTTTTGATTTCAAAATTAAATTCATTTGGAAGATAAATGCTCCGCCCAATGCCTTTTATATGTGGCTGATTATGCATAAGAAACTAAATAATGTAGAGCAATTAAGAAATAATAATATTAATTTCGATTCTAAATGCTGTTTTTGTAATCGTTTTGATGAACAAGTTGATCATTTTTTTCTTGTATTAAAACTTCTTTTATTTTAAATATGGTTTTAAGAATTTTTGTTTTTAATTTTTGTCATTACCTTATGAATTGCGATTTTTACTAGAACTTCTTTAGATTTGATTTTTAATTATAAAAATAGATATGTACTAGGTATATTAGTAACCATTATTTATTGGTTTGTTTGGTTTGATAGAAATAAGAAAATGTTTCATTTCGATGCTGATAAAGGAGATAAGTTAATTATTAAGATTGTTTCTTTTTGTTTAAATTGGATGACAAACCCTTATTATAAGATGATTAGGGATCCTATGTTTGACAGTTTCCTTGTTAAGGTTAGGAATAATTTGAATTTGTTTATTAGAATAACAAAGCATTTTAGTTATAATAGAATTTGTATTCGTTATTGGTATATGATTCTGTGTTTATTATAGTTAGCTCTTTTTCCTATGTTGTAATTTTATTCATATATATATATATGTATATATATTTATAAATATGTATATATATACGTATATTGTTAGCTTACGGTTTGATGAGTTGTATTCCAGGATACAAGTAGGTTGTTTTTCTTTGAGGAGTTTATTGGAGAGCAGTTCTAGATGAAGAGATTATGGGAGATCAGATCTAGAGTTTTGATTTTGTTTTATGTTGTATTGCTCATTTTATATATTGTAGAGTGCCTTTGTATTATTTAGAAGTTGATATACTTCAAATCTGGTGGAGTCAATGTTGGAACACGATTTTGGTGTATGATGGTCGGTGGCCTTATCGCAGCTCATTCGTCTACATCCTAGTCTTTTGGTCATAGTCTGAGCTGTTTTGTATATATCTGGTTACTTGTCAATCATGTTGACGGCTATTGTTTTTTTTTTATATATGTGTGTGCTCTCTTCTTTCCAGAGTATCACAAATCTTCGTTATCAAAAAAAATACTCAGAAAATTTTATGAGAATTATAGCAAAAGGGCAATTTTACTAAAGTCTGGATTTTCAGCAAGTCAGAACATAGAGAGATGGTTCTAGTCATTTGTTAAATTAGTTAAATTTATAAAATTTGTATATACATAATTATTGTGTAAAACATATATATTTGTACTTTATACGTCCAAGTCTTACGTAATTAACGCTACTTAGGTTATCTTTGAATTTAAATTGTTCTCCATTAATTACGTTTGTAAATTAGAGTATATGTAATGATTAGATAATTAATTGTTGTAACCTTGGAATTTATGGGAAATGAATGTAATAATAAATTAAAGGATTCAAAAAAGTAACTAGTATAAATGAGAATTAAACATTGTAACTCTAATTCATGAGAAATTAAAATAATAACATAGAGTAACTAATGGGTTATAATTAATTGGGATTAATGGAAATAAATTGAACTAATGTAAATAACATTGATTGCAATGTTTAGTGCCTTAGGAAAAGGACTGATGTGGTTACAAGTAACATATGACAGTTATGGTGACTAGTTTAAAATGGGGATTTTGGTAGAATTACCATAACTAACACTAAGCCCAATAAATCATCTTAGAATTATTTAAATCTTATCTTACATTTTAGGAGTATTGATCTTATCTTATAATTAGTTTATTGCTAGGAATGATATCTCTATTTATGTAAAGATTGGACCTATAGGTTGATGATGCAAGATATCCAATAGAAATCTCCACTTTCCATCAGTCAAATATACGTACAACTGATGTAAGTTATCATTGATCATAGAAACCCATAAAAATTATTATATCGTAGCGTGGAATGTTCTTAATGCTTTACTTTGAGTTTTGAGGTCTTAAAAGGTCGTAGGGTCCACCTTCCTTCCTAAAGAAGGAACCAAAATGGCATTTGGTTTCATAACCGACTTCAAATTTTGGTATTAACTGGTTTTAGGGATTTGCCATTTAGGGTATTAAGTTATTAGACTTACCCCTTTCATTAATATTTATCTTAAGGAGTACAGGTAGAGTCATAGGTTCCATGCTCATTAGGTCTTAAATGATCGGTTGACTAGCGTTTTTCTAATAAGAAGTACTAAATGGCTAATTGGTATGAGTTTGGTAATCTTTGAAAGGGTCCACTTCCTTTAGATAGTAAGTGGATGGGTTAGATTTCTCCTTGGGATATGGTATTAAATGACCGCTATAGAGGTAACAAAGGTCTTCTTATCATGTAGTAAGTGTTATGCGGCTCGAGGGCTACCAAATAAGGTTTGTTAGATATTAACATAGGGTCCATCGGGGGAAGGTCATAGATGACGAGAAGTCATCTACCTATCATGTAGGTCATACGTGACTGATGCTTCTCTTGTCTTATACGGGGTTGGGATATGCGAATGACGGAAGCCTTTATTAGTAGTTAGTGTTGGATCTAGATTAACCCTAAAGGGGGGGGGGTGTAATAGGGTTTATTGAATTTAATTCGAGATATTAAAATATCACAGAACAGATTACAACAAATAAATAACACAGAGATTTTACCCAGCTTCAGCAAACCCTGCCTACTGCTACATTCCCCAAGATTTCTACTAGATATTAGTCAACTATTACAATGCTTACAACAATTGTAAACTCATGACAATTCCTAGCCTAAATGTCCTAACCCTGCACTCAAAACTTATCCTCAAGTTTCTACTAGGTGCTACAAAAAAGGCCTCACAATCTCGCTCTAGTCGCACTAATTCTACGCTCAAAACCTTGTACCGATTTTAATGCCAAAATCAGGTTTTTTTTCCCTCGTTAACCCTGTAACAAAACCGTAGTTTTAGACAAACTAAAAAAGTATAATTCGATTTGGAAGAAATTTAAACAAAACTAAACAAATAAAAACTCCTTTTTAAAATTAAAACTAAAGCCCTAGGTCGGCCCAATAGTTTATTTCTCTTTCACCAATATCGGCCACCTCTTTGCTTGTTAATGGCCACCGAGATAAAATTTAGGGTTTTCCCTTTTGCTCCCAATCATGGCTTCGACTCATCAATTTGATGCTTTTGATGCTTTGAATCTGATGTATTCCTCCTCGTCTTCGATTGACAACTCTGATGGCACGCGATCGAAACTCTAGAAACTGTAAGCTCTCTGAATTTTAATCTTTGGTTGCTTGAATCGATTTTGTTAGTTTCGATTGGGAATTTTCAATTAGGACGATGACGATATTGGTGTTAATTTATAGGATTAATGAAATCCTAAAATAACTTCTAATTTCATATATGGCTTTTTCTGACTGTGTGCGTGATTTCCTTCCTTTTGTTGCCTTGAGTGTATTAACACGATTTTGAATGACTTGTGCAATTCTTGAAATTATTTATGGCCTCCTTGTGTGATTGTTACCATGCCTTTGTTAAATTTTCCTTGATTGAAAACGATTAGAACATTTCTGAAATTACTGATGTATCTATCCGATAACATGTCCTCCGTGATTGTGGAATATATTTGCAAAATTCTTGGTTGCCAATTTTGACATACCCAAAAACTGGAGATAATTCTTGGTTGTCTCCATATAATCTGACAGGTTTTGATCACTTGAATGCTTGAGTAATTTCAGGATAGACATGACATGATTTCTTGCCAATTTCCGAAAATAAAACTTTCATGCCGGATTTGCACTGCGATATATTACCATAATTTTTTTTTTGCGAACATTAATACTGCACGATCCTCTTGCATAATTTCTGGGACTATTGAATTTGAATTTTCTCTTGAATAGTTGCCAGAAATTGTTCATGTATTTGTTTGACTTGACCATCATGATTTCGGCTGCTGTGTAAATTTTGCTTTGTCATGATTTTAACCCAGCTCGACTTGTTCACTTTGAGATTTATTGATGAGCATGTATATGCTCGAGCCTATGCACTATCACCTGTTCATGTATCATTGCCGTGATGCTTGCATTGTTACCATGCAAATTTTATTTATGGCTTGCAAGCTCTTATGTCCTTCCACGCTAACCTGTTTGCTCTTGCATAATTGAATCCATTGCATTTTTTACATGAACTTATATTGCCTTGTGACCATGTACTTGATTTATGATTATAGATGAACTTGAACACTAATCTATTACCGATGAAACTATTTTCCTGACCGTGCTTGCATCATGCTCGAGTATGTGCCATTGTGGTGCTGCACCCTTTTTATACACTGACTTGTTTTTTTCCATCACGGTTTAAAAGTGTAGTAATACCAACCTGTATGCACATGGTATTTTGAACATGCCAGTGGAATTGTATCTGCCATATAAACTTGATGTTGTCCATTGTTGCACACTTGAGTTTCTTAACTTGTCTTGAGCTCGACACTATGGGATCACCTAGCTTGCTTTTCTTCTCACTTGAGTATTTTGAGCCATTCTAGTTTTTTCCTCAGCCCTTGTGATATCTTGGTTGTGTATAAACTTGTATGCTTGGACTGTTGCACTGTCCATTTACCATTGCTGCTCGACCGCTTGTTTTGGTCCATGCTCGTGCACTTGCACTGGTTCAAGCTTGGTCTTCCTGGCTGCTCCTCAAAGTATGTGTGTTCGCGGATACCTGACCCATGCACTGTGCATAAGTGTCGGGCTTTACCAGAACACAACCTATTGATATATTTGTTCAATGCTGACCATATTGTCCTTGCACAGTAAATATGTATATATACATAAACATGTATGTGTATACGTGCATAGTGCACAGCAGATTGTATATATGTGAGCACTACAGTTGATTTGTCTACCTTGTGGTATTTATAGTGTATCACTGTTGACACACTTTTTGGTCAAACCTGTCACACATGGAATCACAAAATAGCTACGCGCTCAGGCATTGAGATCATCGCCAATAAACTTGAACCTGTTTGGTCGAAATCGTAACATCAACATAAACAAGCTTAAAACTCCTAGACGACCTCTTTTGGGCCCAAAAACAGCGATTATGGTACCTTGCACAGGAAAACTTGTAGCCCTCTGAATTAGCTTCAAGTAGAGCTTTCGTTTGGCCCAATCAGACTTATGGTTTGGAAGTTATGCCCATTTCCGTAAACGGACGCAGAACTGGAATAACTCGCGAAGTTGGTTTTTGGCATTGCATGGCTCTCCGAACCGGGTCGCCCCCATTGGCTCACCCACACCGGATCGCCCCCATCAGCTCGCCCACACCAGGTCGGCCCCTCAGTTCATACTCGTGCATCATGAGTCGACCCGCTCTGTGTCAGCTTCACCACTCGAGCACCACGACAGGCATGGCTCACCCTATGCAACCTCGACCCAACACCTGGACCTTCTAACACGCATGTAGATCTTGACCTTTTCTCAAGGCTATTTCCATTCCTACTTTTCTGGATTGGGTTCCACGTATCGTACCACGACCCGACTTCCCTATGGATTCTCCTACAACTATAAATACATACATGGAATTTTGAAGGGACTTTTCGGCTGAGGCATTTCATCTTCATCTCCAAAGCTTCTTCCATTACGAAAGTGCAAGGATTTTGCACAATCACTCAAGTAAGCTCTTGTAATTTCATTGAACTCACGATTGTGTGTTTTCATGTAACTGATTCTTGTAATCTGTCAGTATAACAATAAGATTATAAAGTGGATGTAGGCTACATCTACTGCCGAACCACTATAAAAACTTCGTGTGTCTCCTTTTATTTAGCATTTTCTTCATTCTGTGACCTGTGATCTGCATTTGGATGTTAGTGCCATTTTTTGGTCTAACTGTAGTGTCTTGAAATTCCGGTACAATTTGAGTTGACCAAATAACACAAGTCCAACCCAAATTACACTAGAAACCAAAAAACTAATAGAAAGAAAAACAGAGGGTGAGGATAGATAAGATAGAAACTTAGAATAGAAGAAGAAGAAAAACACACAACATCAGCATGAATCTCACAGCGGAACGAATAAATAACATAACTTTGAAATAAAAGATTGTACTTGAGTATGCATATCATTATCAAAGTACAACACTTATAACTCAGCGGGAATAAACAATAGCTATATAATCCTGAAGCCTCCTACTCCAAGCTCTCCAAGTATATCTGTAAAATCCTGACTACTTGACTGCCCGTACAAAATTGGGCACCCAAGAGTTTAGGGAAAATAAAAAAAATACAATTTGGGTCAGTCATGGGACTGGTGTAAGTAAAACAATTTAAAACAGTTTGAGTTATTAAACGATGTCTCATAAGACCACGCCGTATAACGGAACGGGTTTTTCCCTTATGAGAATCCAAAACATTTGATTTAACTTTCAAAATCCTTTTGAAAGAAACGATAAACTTTATATCAAAACTCCTTTGATATTATAATAATGTCTATCAACCACAACTAAATAATCATCTAGCAGAAATGCTTTCATCTCACGTTCTACATATATAGTATACAATCAAAACCGCGTGCACTTATTGGATAATGGATTACCAACTATGACAAGGTATGGAACCACCTTCCGATAGTGTACCTCTAGAGAGGTATACAATGGGTTCAACAAGAACATCTTACAACCTGTCCACACATGACCGACCACTCATTTCGCTTGAGTGTATCGAATGTATATCACCAACGGTTGGGATCAGCATCCGTTTCCCGAATGGGACAGCATCGAATAGATTAAAGAATGAAATGAATATCTCTAGATAGGTGATAGTACACCCTAATTGGCAGCCAACTGCTTAGCCATGCTGCATGACCGATTTTTGTCATTTCTCGGTTGTGAGGCTAGAGGCCACGCTTATCTCTGACAGATCACACATTTATTACTTTGAATGTCACATCGTCATACCCGCCAAATCACAAATTGATTTCCCCAAAAATACAACGGGTATACAGCTAAGAGAAACGAATTCCTCCACCACCAAACGTAAATACGTTTGAAGAGATCAACTTACGCTATCCATTAAATATACTCTGTCTGACATTCTTCCATATAGGTTATCCTGGGACTTGACAAACCGAAAGTACTATTATGTAAATCCATCTTAGGAAATTTCTACCTAGGATCGCCAAAACAGCCCTTGCATAATTCCGTCTTCAATTATCTCCATCATATTTGATTCGCAACGCTAATGCCCATACAGAGTGGTTTTCAGATAATGAATCTGATCTTGGTTTCTCCGTATTGACAACGGAAATGGTCAAATTCTTCAATAGTCGATGATTTAACTAACAAAGGAAAACATGTGTACAAACAACGATCGTATTTCCAAATGGAAATCTCACCGAGCAAATCATCAATCAACACCGATCCACTTTAGTTTAATTTGTCATTCAATTATCCATTTCCCTATCCCTATTTCCATATATTCAACATTTCTTATTTTCTAAATTTTGAAAATATACGTTATTAACATTGGAAAACATTTCCATTTCGTATTTTCTATATTAGAAAACATTTCTGATTCTTATTTAGAAAACATTTCCAAAACTCCTACATTGGATTTAAACAGATGTTTAAATCAAACATCGCTATGCCAACTCAAACCATTATACTCGTTAACTAAATTCACTTAACCAATCTTCACTCCTTTAACTCTATACGAATAAAGTATATTCGATTAAATCCTTTCGAATAACTAATATTCGATAGCTCCTTTCGAATAACTAATATTCGATAACTCCTTTAACTCTATTCGAATAAACTATATTCGATTAACTCCTTTAACTCTATTTGAATAAACTATATTCGATTAACTCCTTTCAAATAACTAATATTCGATAACTCCTTCCGAATAACTAATATTCGATAACTACTTTCGAATAACTAATATTCGATAACTCTTTTCGAATAACTAATATTCGATAACTCCTTTCGAATAACTAATATTCGATAACTTCTTTTGAATGAATTAATATTCGATAACTCATTTCGAATAACTAATATTCGATAACTCCTTTCGAATAAACTAATATTCGATAACTCTTTTCGAATAACTAATATTTGATAACTCCTTTTGAATAACAAATATTCGATAACACCTTTCGAATAATTAATATTCGATAACTCCTTTCGAATAACTAATATTCGGTAACTCCTTTCTAATAACTAATATTCGATAACTCCTTTCGAATAACTAATATTTGATAACTCCTTTCGAATAAACTAATATTCGATAACTCCTTTTCGAATAAACTATATTCGATTAACTCCTTTAACTCAACTCGAATAAATTATATTCGATTAACTCCTTTCGAATAAATAATATTCGATAACTCCTTTCGAATAACTAATATTCGATAACTCCTTTCGAATAACTAATATTCGATAACTCCTTTCGAATAAGTAATATTCGATAACTCCTTTTGAATAAACTAATATTCGATAACTTCTTTCGAATAAACTAATATTCGATAACTCCTTTCGAATAACTAATATTCGATAACTCCTTTCGAATAACTAATATTCAATAGAACAAACTAATATTCGATTACTCCTTTTCGAATAAACTATATTCGATTAATTCTCTTCTTCGAATAACCTTATTCGATAACTCTTTCTTCGAATAAACTATATTTGAATAACTCTATTCCGACTAACTCTAATTCAATTAACTCTATTCGAGTAACTAATATTCGACTAACTCTTGTTCGATTAACTCTATTCGAATAACTAATATTCGACTAACTCTTATTCGATTAACACTATTCAATTAACTCTAACTCGATTAACTCAAATCGATTAACTCCATTAAGTTTGACTTCGTATTTCAAAATAGTATCCCATTTCCAAATTCTATTTATACTTCTATTTATAGAATTATTCATACAGAATCTCCTTTTTATTTCTAACACTTAAATCTCATTTAAAATTTCCTTTTATAACTCTATTTATTTCATAAATAATTATTTCTTTTTATAACTCTATTTATTTTTCTAAATAAATATTTCCTTTTCAATTCTATTTATTTTCTAACAATCTCCCTTCCTATTCTATTTGTTTCACAAATATTTTCCATTTATATTTGTTTCACAATATTTTCCTTTTATATTTGTTTCACAAATATTCCCTTTCCTATTTTTTTCACAAATATTCCCTTTCCTATTTGTTTCACAAATATTTTTGTTTTATATTTGTTTCACAAATATTTTCCTTTTATATTTGTTTCACAAATATTTTTCTTTTATATTTGTTTCACAAATATTCCCTTTCCTATTTGTTTCACAAATATTTTCCTTTTATATTTGTTTCACAAATATTTTCCTTTCCTATTTGTTTCACAAATATTTTCCTTTTATATTTGTTTCACAAATATTTTCCTTTATATATATAAATTCCATTGATTTTATATAAATACTTTATTTTCATAATACACTTTGAAAATCCCCTTTTCTACATTCTAGTATTTCTTACGGTATTTAAAATACCCAAATAACAATGATTGATATCATTCAACACACGTAATTAACACAGATTATATATCACATCATATATTACAACATATGAAAAAAAGTAAAATAAATGTTGAGTAATGCAATTGGATTCCTCCGACCTGTTTCCCTGCATCCACAGATGTTACATAATATAATCATCATCAATTTCAGTTCAATATGAAATATTCTGATAACAAAATCAATGTATTTTTAACGATTCATATATATATATTTCAACCAACTGACTAGCAGTTCATCCAAATAGTCAACACACAACAATCAACCAATATTTATCAGTTCTAAAAATACGTTATAAAAATATGAACTGATAGAGTTGGTGAGTTTTACTCACATTGGACAGTTATCGTTGAATAACGATTAACTATCTTTGATTCAGACAGACAATTTATTTTGCAATAAACTATAATGAGCTCCAATTCACTCCCAGTCGGTTCCATGGCGTAGCCACCGTCCATACGATCCCAACGGATCCTTTTTTTTCGATTTCGTTAACATATGAGCAAGTTATTCAGATTACAAGCTTATGATTATTTAAATTAAATAAAAACTTAGATTTTAAATTCTAATTGGGCTCACTAATTAAATATGGCCCATACCATTTCACGACTACCCAGACCCGCTCATATCATCTTCCCCAAAGAGATTGAACGCAACATGCTCCTCTTCAAAGACTAAATTCACAAGCTTCCACTCCAAAAACTCATCAAATACTTCATGAATTTGCAAATGAGTTTCACCATTAAATTCTCCAACGCAAAAGCTTCAGCTTCATCCAAAAAGTTTCAACTCGGCCTCCTTCATTAATGTGTATCATTCACCATCTCCAGCAAACTATACATGCCATTTTTCACTCCTTTAAACCCGGAGTCCTCCCCCCATACTTCACGAAAATCAGAACGCAAGCAACCATTAAACTTTGCTGCCATGCCTATTCAACTCGCACACCATCACTTTCAACTCAAAGTACCCCCACGGATCCCGTCGAACAATGTTGGACACTACTACTTGTGAAAACCCACGACTCCAATTGGCCTCAAACCCTCCCAAAAATTCACGTCAGATGCTAATTCATGCCCAGATTTCAAAGCAATTACCCAATTTGCGAATAATTGCTTAAATCACTCAACAACTTGACCCCTAACCAACCGCTACTCCACGCTGTGCTATTTCCAACGGAAACAAAACTCACCGAACCCCATAAAATGTATATAGAATCAAAGAGCATGAGATGAGGGTTTCAAATATATTTATTTGAAGATTTATTGATTATTGTAGAGATTGATTTCGATTTTAACATTTTGTGATTTTTCTAGTTTATGGAAAATGATGTCGGCTGCGGTTTTGACCAAGGAAGAAATGTAATTAGGGTTAGAAAGGAGGTAATGTATTTATAGAAAGGTTTAAATCATTTTATATTGATTATTTTATTGATTTATAATGAATCGTTACTTGTATTTGTATTATAAAAATCTGCATGATCCCATGCGATATTCAAAAATCATGAAAATTGACATACAACTAGAGTTTGACATTACAGACCCAATGAAACTGGTTTCGTCGAATTCTGACTCGGTTTGCTCACACAACGTATTTTTAACCGTCAAAATATTGACTGTTTTTCACATTAAAAATCCGTACGGCCACACACTGACTTCAAAAATCCTGGAAATTGAAATCTAGCATTCATTTAATATTGTGGATCCAACAAAATTAGTTTCAAAAAACGGAGGTCGTTTGCAAAACTGGCTATTTTTAAAGCTCTAAATAACCCATTTAAATATATAAATATATTTATAAACAATTAAATTAAATATAAATAAATATATATTGTCATATATATATATATATATATATTCACACAGAATATCGTATAGCTCCAATTGGATTTATAAATCGATATTCAAATCCCGGTTGAATCGATATTTAATTTATGTTGAAAAATCCTTTTATAATATAAATAAATCTCTATAATTTATAAAGGAATTCCATAGCGAATTTTTGAAAATTTGATTTGGATATAAATCAAAATCTATACAATGAAATCCTGATTTTTCTCTTCCATTAGAAAAATATACTTCACCAGCTCCGAACGTTTCTTGTTTCACAGAAATCCGGCTTAAAACAGATTCTGTATATTCGTTTAAAGTTCGAATCGCCAAATTTCGAACTGCCGTGCCATTTGGAGCTCGATTTTAATTATAATATAATTATACATTCAAACTTCGTTTAGATAATATATTCGTTATTCTAAATCAAATTCCAAACTGAATTATAGCTCATATATGATCCAATTCACATCGTATTGTGAATTCTACTATTTTCGACTATTCTAGAATTTAAATATATTATTTAATTATTATATTAATTAAATATTCCTTATTATTTAATTCTGGTCATTTTAAATCACCAAACCTTTATTTAAATAATCAAATAAATTATTTATTATTCGTAAAAGTACGGGTAGTTACATTCTTTCCCCCTTAAAATAATTTCATCCTCGAAATTGCTAAGGTAGAAAACAAACCCAATTAATTGGTTAAAAATTATTTTTACTTCTTTAACTTCATTTTTACTGTACAATTAATTTCAACTAAATTATTAATTTATTCCTACTAACGAAAATTTCCATAAACTCTGAAAATTTTCTAACACCCGAAATTTATGAAAAATTTCGCCAGCACCTCCTTTGTACTGGTCAATCGGTACAACTACAACTCGCCACTTTAGGCCTTCTCCAACCCAAAAGAAAATCAAACAGCTAAGCGGCTTGCCAATTCGGCTCATAAATCTCATATCCAATAGAAATATAAACTTGTACCTTTTTGTCGGGCATATCATTATATCATTTACATCTGCTACCCATTCAGCATATACCAGTGTCATCCCAATCAAACCCCAGTTAATTTTTATCTCCAACACAACCATTCATTTATCCAAGCCAAATTCCATTATCAATCTCAAGTACCATTCTTGATTTTCAATTTAGTTTCACCAATTTCCATCTAATTTGTTTTAATTCAAACAATCTGTGACGGCCGGGAATTTCGCTCGGTCCGAATCAGTCGCTAAACCGATCTAGACCGTTCGAAACCCCTGATTGTTTGAGAACAGGACAAATCAGAACACAAACAGAAGAACATTTCATTGTTATTACAACAATGCCATCAGAATACAAGAATATACAGAGTATAGTTGAATAAATTACATTCGACAAATATCAGAGATTACAATAAATTACATAGCAGCGGAAAAATAATACAAAACACAACTGAAGGTGATATACAGATACAGAGCTTTCCGGATATCATTCCAGCTGTAAACCAGGATCCTGTGAACATAAATCTGCAAAACCAAAACTACTAGCTGCCCGTGCGGAAAATAGGGGCACCCAGAGTTTAGGTTGAAACAATAAACTCCAGGTCAGTCATGTGACTGGTGTGAGAACTAAAACAGTTATTTAAAGCTTTACTTTAAAAGAGAGTAATTCAAGGGACCACGCCGTATAGCACGGAACGGGTTTCCTCCCAAGAATACCAGTGCATAGAATAAACAACGCAATGCTTTTTCGAAAAATGAAGCTATTATAAGACCCAGGTCCCATCACACAATGCAACGCAAGCCGGAGGATAGGGTTTTCCCTTATAATAGCCAAACATGCTAGGTACGTTTAAAACAAATCATTTGATACTATCATAAGTGTATAGTGTCAAAACAATTTCAATCATAAATATAAATCATAGACGACATGGGTACCATATATCATGTCGCCATACTAGTTCTACAATTAAAACCGCATTACACGTATTGGAAATTGGATTTCCGTCATGAGTCGAGGCAAGGGGCAAGATCCTCTCCGCGCTCGAGACACTCTAGCAAATGCCTCAGGGCTACGCACTCTGGGCAACCCTGGATGCAGCTGGGCCGGTCCTCACTTACGTTAGAGGATTAATTATGCCTGAACACACGTTTCCCGGTCCTTACAGACCTATAATCGAGGCGCCTCATTCCAACAACCACAAAGGTGAAAAGTATATAAATGTCAGGGCTGGTAAGTCACTGACACCGCCAAAGCTAGAAAGAAACGTCGTGCTCTCCCAGCGGTCCGTATCCCGTTTTTAACTCATACCGAGGTGTGAGGCTCGCGAATTCACGTTATACACAAAGCTGCCACGTAGGCGTGCTTTGATCATCAACCACAAGACTTTGCTTTTCAACAGAAGCCTTGATCATTGCATCTTAGCGTGCCACACAGGCAATTTATGACATGCGACTGATATCCATCGATATACAACCTCTGAGCTCGTACGTCTCAGAGAAGGGCGTTAAGCAAAAGAATAAATTCTCCGCCGCCAAACAGATGTATATTTAATAGAAATCAATCAACACAGAATAAAATCCAATGTCAGACACACAATCCATTTACAAGTTCGTTCTGGGTCTGAACGAAACCGGAGGCACTTTCCTCGCTTATCCATCCATCTCCAAGTACGTCTTGACGACCACCAACTATTTCCATCCTCTTGGGTGTACAGCCCAATCAGGATCGTCAGTAATTATCTAAACGATGTGAAGACTTCCGGTCTTCGACCACCGTCTTCATTCTTCGACATATCGTCGAATCGGTTATTCAGAATGGGTATAAACCCGGCCTTTCCGAACAACCCGCGTATATTAAAAACAAATGCTACACAAACACAACATACGCCTCATTCCAACTCATTAGTCACTAACCGCAAATTAGCAAGAGAACAATTTCCCAAATATTAACCCCGAAGGCCGAAACCAACATCAGATCAATACCCAGGAAACCATTCTTCTTAGCCAACCTACAGCTAGTTTCTAAATTCCACATTCTTAGGGAAAGATTCCCATTAATTTTATCCAAGATAAATTCTTTAAAATTTATCCTGTAATCTTCCTTTGGATGTCATTTCGAACCAAATTATGGTTTTTCTAAACTAGTCGAGATTAGCGAACCGTAACGAAGTAATTATTTATTTTATTTCCCAATCCCAAACTATTCATCCATGAAGCAAAACTGGTAATACTCCATATCTAATACTATGATGTTATCGGTAAAATTAATTACCTTTTTACGTTCAAATCTAATTAAAGATTTAACTATCGCTTTGGAGCAAAACTGGCGATACTCCATTCTCGCTCATTTCTAAATTTGATAATTTAGATTATAGATTCACATTTCAATCTAATTGCAGATTCGTTAAAACTCCTTTTTCTGGGTTAAAGAACTAGGTGTTATTTAAAACACAGTTCACGACAAACCCAAATCACATCCTATTTATTTTCGGGTTAAAGAACTGGTGTTATTTAAAACACCGTTCACGATAAACCCATTTCAAATCCAATCAAATATATTAGAAATCCCGATTATTTAAAACCCTTTTTAAATCTAATTTATTTATTTAAAAATAAAAACCCGGGTTTTAAATTTAGTTCAATTTAGTTCATTTCGATAAAAATCTATTTTTATCTTTTCAAATATGGAGTTTTTCACCCCAATTTTTCTCAAATCATTTCTTATGATTTTACACAAATTATTACTATTTTTAATAATTTTATCAAGGCCCGTACAGTCGATTTCCATCAATGGTCATCGAACTGCACTTACAGCGACCTTTTTCAAATTTGATTTGGACGTAACTCCAAATCCAACCATTAGATTTCAAATTTCAAATATTCGTTAGAAAGCTTTTTCCGATACGAACCCAACGGTTCCGGTTTTAGGAGAATCCGACGGTCGGATCTCCCGTAATGTCCGTTTGAAATAAATGGTCGAAATTTACGAACTGCCGTGGCGCGGTGCGTTCTATTCAGGCCATTATATTATATATATAATATATATAATATATATTTCGTCGATTTCTATTTAAAACGAATTTTATAAATCGTTTTAAATTTGTTTCAAAAACAATTTCAACTTCCATTTCAATTCAAATCAAAATTGAATTCTTCCTTATAAATTCATTTTAAAATTCATTTCAATTCAATTCCAATTTCTATTCGATTCAATTCAAAGTGGTTTTCTATTCGATTCAATTCAAATTGGTTTTCTATTCGATTCAATTCAAATTGGTTTTCTATTCGATTCAATTCAAATTGGTTTTCTATTCGATTCAATTCAAATTGGTTTTCTATTCGATTCAATTCAAATTGGTTTTCTATTCGATTCAATTCAAATTGGTTTTCTATTCGATTCAAATTCGTTATATATTCAATTCAAATCAAATTCATTTTCTATTCAATTCATTTCGAAATCGCTTTCAATTCAATTCATTTCGAAATCGTTTTCAATTCAATTCATTTCGAAATCGTTTTCAATTCAATTCATTTCAAATGAATAAAATCGAAATAAATATCGTTCACGTCAAAATGGCGTCAATCTAATCAACACGGCTTCATATATTTGTATTTTCAAATATTCTATTTCAAATATTTCTATTATTTCGTTCAACACATGACTAATCTCAACGGATGAGTACAGTCAACACATGAACCTTTATATTATATTGATAAAGATGTAAATTTCATTATAAAAATATTTCGTTCAACACATGACTAATCTCAACGGATGAGTACAGTCAACACATGAACCTTTATATTATATTGATAAAGATGTAAATTTTATTATAAAAATATTCGTTCAACACATGACTAATCTCAACGGATGAGTACAGTCAACACATGAACCTTTATATTATATTGATAAAGATGTAAATTTTATTATAAAAATATTCGTTCAACACATGACTAATCTCAACGGATGAGTACAGTCAACACATGAACCTTTATATTATATTGATAAAGATGTAAATTTTATTATAAAAATATTCGTTCAACACATGACTAATCTCAACGGATGAGTACAGTCAACACATGAACCTTTATTTTATAATATTCTTAATTTTCTAAATTGGAATGAGGCCCAATCAATCACCATATAATATTAATTACATGGATTTTCATACATCACACGTATATAATAGCATTGAAAATAATCAACCATCAACCAAGGTGCACTACACTGTATAAGCATCAAATATAAATATCTAACGCTTATAACAGCCTGTCAATCAATCGATCGACATATTTAATCAATCAGGATGAGTGAACTTCAAATTTCATCCCAACACCCGTGTGGGGTTTCAAACAATCAAACACAGATTTTATTCGTGCAGTTGGGCGATGTGTAAAATTTATTGACCCAATCAATATCAGTCAAATCAGTGTATATAAACAAATCGGTCGATTTGTTTATAGATATTTATTTATTCACATTCACGCTAAAAATTATATTTTTAACGACAAAACATTTTATTTTAACACATGAATTTCTATTCAGTTCATTTATTCAATAAAATGATGTTTTTATTTTTCTAACTTATTTTAGAAAATTTCGGCGGCATAACGGCACGATACTAGAAACGGGACGAGGCCTAGCCTTATCCCCGGTCTAGTGAAGGCCCACGCCATTCACACATCAATCAAATCAATTTCATTTCACCCAACAATTCAATCCAATCAAATAATTAAACTAATTTTTGCAATCAAACAAACAAGTCCATGGTCTGTGGACGATTGTGTCGGGTGCTACTAAGCACCGTCTGCATCCTAGTATATATATAACTAGAAAAAGAAATTGAAAGGTGAGAAATTCTCACAGATAGCCATCCAATCATCTTGACTCTTCTTTGATAGAAATCTTCATCGTTATCGCATTTTTGTCATCTTCGTTGCCCGTATCCACTACATATATAAAAATCACACATTTTTATATTTGATGCCTTTA
Organism: Allium sativum; assembly: GCA_030737875.1. Lineage (NCBI taxonomy): Eukaryota > Viridiplantae > Streptophyta > Magnoliopsida > Asparagales > Amaryllidaceae > Allium > Allium sativum. The sequence continues at coordinate 666,140,864 of CM060909.1, read as the reverse complement.
AAATAAAAGTCACATTTTTATTTGTTCACTTTCAATTTGAAAATCATATTTTTATAATCGCTTCATACATTTAAATATCGAATTTTTACTACGCTATTCAATATATAAAAATCGAATTTTTACCTTGCTATTCAATATATAAAAATCGAATTTTCACTACGTTATCATATAGATAAAATTCAATTTCAAAAATATAGACTTCGCATTTTTTTGCATCTAAATATTTCGCCTTTTCACATTTAAAAATATTGCCTTATCATATTTTTACATCTATATCTCATAAAGACTATATTTTTATAGTTCCTACTATGCAAAGATCTTATTTTTATCTTTCTACAATATAAAAGATTATATTTTTACTACTTATATAATATGAAAATTATATTTTTTTCTCGAATTAAAATCTAAGCTTTATATATTTCAAAAACAACATTCTTTATAAAAATTACAAACCAATGTTCTTCATAAAAATTGAACTTTTATTTCATAATCCTATGTATAAAAACAGGAAAATCAGTTTTTATTCCTAATAAAAAATCAGTTTTCAAAATAAGTAAAAATCAGTTTTTAAAATAGATAAAAAATCAGTTTACTAAATAAATAAAAATCAGTTTACTAAATAAATAAAAATCAGTTTACTAAATAAATAAAAATCAGTTTACTAAATAAATAAAAAATCAGTTTACTAAATAAATAAAAATCAGTTTACTTAATAAATAAAAATCAGTTTACTTAATAAATAAAAATCAGTTTACTAAATAAATAAAAATCAGTTTACTTAATAAATAAAAATCAGTTTACTTACAGAGGGGGCTGACGCGGCGGTAGGCAGAGGAGGAGGTGCGGCTAGGGTTGTTGGAGGCGGAGGAGGATGGTGGAGCGGTCAGAGGGGTATCGCGAGGCTGGGGGGGGGGGGGGACAGCTGCGTCGGTTCTTGGATTGGGGGGGGGGGGGTTTCCTTCGCGTCGCCTCTGGCGAGGAGAGGGGGTCTGGGTTTTCTTCGACGGAGAGGGAGGAGGTGTGCATCGCGAGGTCGGGGAAGGAAGAAGAGAAGGAGGGAGGTGCGATGGGAGGCGGCGCGGTGGGTTGCGCCACCCCGGGGCGTCGCGATGGATGGTGGGGCGGCGCTCCGCCGCCCCCCTGTCGCTCTCTATTTTTTTTTTCTTTCTGTTGAAATCGATTATGAAGGGAAAGGGGGGGGGGGCATCGGTTATAAGGGGAGGAGGGTTTTCTTTATTTATTTATTTAATTAATTAATTTTCAAAAAGTTGACTTTTACATACGACCTCGAAACGAGGCCCACCGCCTGTCGTCCATAGCGTTTTACCCCCATTCCGAACACAATGGGATATGTATCGTAAGCTGATTTAATCGTTTGAATCAGTTTCTGTTTAATTTACATTTAAATCACTATATTGAATTTTAAACGTACATTTCAAATTACCGGGGTCACATACTAACTAGAAAAATTCCCGAAAAATATTTTCTAGCTTCGTATTGACGATACGGACCTAACAAAACTAGTTTCGTCGAATTCTGAGACCGTTTGAAAAATGGCCAATTTCCAGTCGATTAAAATCAACTTAAACTGGTCAAACGCGTTTTCCTTTGCCACGCTCACATATTGATTCGAAAAATTATGAAATTTGAAATCTAGCAATAACTTGACACTGCGGATCCAACAAAAGTGGTTTCGTCGAAATCCGAGGTCGTTTGCAAAATTTCCATTTTAAGGGCCTGAATTCCATAGCGACTATTCAGAATGTTCAACTGGACATATCTTTTGATTCCCGCTATGAAATTTCGATTTGTCGGATTCGTTGGAAAGATATTATCAAGTAGATCCTAATGTTTTTGGTTTCACTAAAATCCGGATTGTTTTGCACCCGATACATTCAATTGAAGTTTGAAATCGAATTATCGAACTACCGCGCCATTTTCAATTCTATTTATAATTATATATATAATTATTATATTCTAACGACGACGCATATAATATATACGTCGAATTATATTCAAAATAAATTTCTCGTCGATATTATTTAAAATAATTCATTTTAAATATTCAAAATTCGCTAAAATTGCCAAAATAAAAATTTTAAACTAGCCCAGATTTTCCGGGTTATTACACAATCCGTTCCTGGGAATTTTAAATAACTTAGCTTTTTAAAATCAAATTTTCCTTTTTGGAATTCAAAACAACTTGCTTTTCTCAAAACAATTCAAAAACAATTTCTTTGGTAGTAACCCGTCACTTACCACTCAAAAATGAACACCGATGATGTCACTATCATCATTGGAATCTATTTCCAGTTATCGAAGTGAGTTCAATACTATATCACTTTCAAAACCATATCTAAACACTTCCATTTTGAAATACATTTCAAAATACCATTCACAGTGCTTGTAAAACAATTTAAAATCTCCAAGGATTTTAAAATTTCCTTATATTTAATCCAAGTCCATTTACAAATACCTTTCCAACTTTCCAGAGTTGTAAATTTCAATTTTGATTTAAATTCAAATTTAATTCATTTCGATTTTATATATTACACTTATGTGAATTCTGATTGGTTATTTACATAACCGTTCAATTATAATCTTACTCGATTATAATAACAACCAATATATTATAATCATTTCAATATCAATCTTTTATATCAAAATATAATTTGGGCAAATTATTTCATTTACCCTTTTTCAAATCATACTGTGTTGGTTCATCGTATTCGAGTGTTTATAAACCCCTACCGATACAGTGGATCAAACCGATCGACCGAAACCCATAAACAACTCAACCAATGAATCCCCACAATATAAAACCATTTTATATTGAATAACAAATACGCGCTCATATCTATATACTCAACTCAATCTAGGGTATTACTAACCCCATCTCTATTGATTTATGCCACAGAGCCAAGGTAATTACTTAACCTTAAGCTCTGATACCAACTATAGTGTCCCGAAATTCCAGTACAATTAGAGCTGACCAAATAACACAAGTCCAACCCAAATTACACTCGAAACAAGAAAACTAATAGAAAAAAAAAACAGAGGGTGAGGATAGATAAGATAGAAACTTAGAATAGAAGAAGAACACACAACATCAGAGCAAAACCCGAATCTCATAGCGGAACGAATAAAATATAACATAACTTTGAAATAAAAGATTGTACTTGAGTATACATATCATTATCAAAGTACAACACTTACAACACAGCGGGAATAAACAACAGCTATATAATCTTGAAGCCTCCTACTCCAAGCACTCCAAGTATATCTGTAAAATCTTGACTACTTGACTGCCCGTACAAAATTGGGCACCCAAGAGTTTAGGGAAAACCAAAAAAAATAAACTTTGGGTCAGTCATGGGACTGGTGTGAGTAAGACAATTTAAAATAGTTTGAGCTATTAAACGATGTCTCATAAGACCATGCCGTATAATAGAACGGGTTTTTTTCCTTATGAGAATCCAAAACATTTGATTTAACTTTCGAAATCCTTTTGAAAGAAACGATAAACTTTATATCAAAACTCTTTTGATATTATTATAATGTCTATCAACCACAACTAAATAATCATCTAGCAGAAACGCTTTCATCTCACGTTCTACATATATAATATATAATCAAAACCGCGAGCACTTATTGGATAATGGATTACCAACTATGACAAGGTATGGAACCACCTTCCGATAGTGTACCTCTAGAGAGAAATACACTGGGATCAACAAGAACATCTTGCAACCCGGCCACACATGACCGACCACTCATTTCGCTTGAGTGTATCGAATGTATATCACCAACGGTTGGGATCAGCATCCGTTTCCCGAATGGGACAACATCAAATAGATTAAAGAATGAAATGAATATCTCTAGATAGGTGATAATACACCCTAATTGGCAGCCAACTGCTTAGCCATGCTGGATGACCGATTTTTGTCATTTCCCGGTTGTGAGGCTAGAGGCCACGCTTATCTCTGACAGATCACACATTTATTCACTTTGAATGTCACATCGTCATACCCTCCAAATCACAAATTGATTTCCCCAAAAATACAACAGGAATGCAGCTAAGAGAAACGAATTCCTCCGTCACCTAACGTAAATGTGTTTGAAGAGATCAACTTACGCGATCCATTAAATATACTCTGTCAGACATTCTTCCATAAAGGTTGTCCTGGGACTAGACAAACCAAAGGTACTATTCTGTAAATCCATCTTATGTAATTTCTACCTAGGATTGCTAGAATAACCCTTGCATAACTTCGTCTTCAGTTATCTCCATCATATTTGATTCGCAACGCTAATGCCCATACAGAGTGGTTTTTAGATAATGAATCTGATCCCGGTCTCTCCGTATTGACAACGGAAATGGTCAAAATCTTCTATAGTTGGTGATTTAACTATCAAAGGAAAACATGTGTACAAACAACGGTCTTATTTCCAAATGGAAATCTTACCGAGCAAATCATCAATCAACACTGACCCTATTTAATTTAATTTGTCATTCAATTATCCATTTCCCTATCCCTGTTTCCATATATTCAACATTTCTTATTTTTTAAATTTAGAAAATATACGTGATTAACATTGGAAAACATTTCCATTTCTTATTTTCTATATTAGAAAACATTTCTGATTCTTATTTGGAAAACATTTCCAAAACTCCTACATTGGATTTAAACAGATGTTTAAATCAAACATCGCTATGCCAACTCAAACCATTATACTCGTTAACTAAATTCACTTAACCAGTCTTCACTGTCGAACCTTAACCATTCCTTAGTTTAAAAAGAAGCCAATCAAGTTGGGGTATAACTACCTCTCAGACCTTAACTGAACAACATTTCTAATTCGAAACAAACAAGGTTCACCTTTTGAACCTTTATTAAACTTCCTTACGTAGCTCTCTCTCGAATAAATCTCTATTCAATAACTCTTTACTTCAAATAAACTATATTCGATAATCTCTCTTCGAATAGCCATATTCGATTAACTCTATTCAATTAACACTATTCGATTAACTCTAATCGATTTACTCTTATCAGTTAGCTCTATTTGATTAACTATATTCTATTAACTCTATTCGATTAACTCTATTGGATTAACTCTATTTGATTAACCCTAATCGATTAACTCTATTGGATTAGCTCTAATCAATTAACTCCTATCAATTAACTCCTTTTGAATAAACGATATTCAATTTACTCCTTTAACTCTATTCGAATAAACTATATTCGATTAACTCCTTTAACTCTATTCGAATAAACTATATTCGATTAACCCCTTTCGAATAACTAATATTTGATAACTCCTTTCGAATAACTAATATTCGATAACTCCTTTCGAATAACTAAGATTCGATAACTCCTTTCGAATAACTAATATTCGATAACTCCTTTCGAATAACTAATATTCGATAACTCCTTTAACTCTATTCGAATAAACTATATTCGATTAACTCCTTTAACTCTATTTGAATAAACTATATTCGATTAACTCCTTTCGAATAACGAATATTTGATAACTCCTTTCGAAAAACTAATATTCAATAACTCCTTTCGAATAACTAATATTCGATAACTCCTTTCGAATAACTAATATTCGATAACTCCTTTCGAATAAACTAATATTCAATAACTCCTTTTGAATAACTATTATTCAATAACTCCTTTCGAATAAACTAATATTCGATAACTCCTTTCGAATAACTAATATTCGATAACTCCTTTCGAATAACTGTTATTCGATAACTCCTTAAGAATAACTGTTATTCGATAACTCCTTTCGAATAACTAATATTCGATAACTCCTTTCGAATAAATTAATATTCGATAACTCCTTTTTGAATGAACTATATTCGATTAACTCCTTTAACTCTATTCGAATAAACTATATTCGGTTAACTCCTTTCGAATAACTAATATTCGATAACTCCTTTTGTAACAACCCGCAAATTCTGAATCAATTTAGAAATTTTATTTTAGAAAATTTTAATGAATTTTGAGGATATAATATAAATAATAATGGCTAGAATTTATTTTTAATCGAAGTTAAAACGAATAAATTTAGTTTTAATATAAATGGAGTTAGAAATGGCGCGGTAGTTTGAAATTTTAATTTTGAACTTTAACTGAATGTACATAACTCATAATAAATCAGAACTGAATGAAACCAGAAATATTTAAATTTGTTTAATCATATATTTCTAACGAATCTGAAAAATTGAAATTTCGTTTTAAAAATTAAAAGTTATGGCCAATTCAAAATTTAGAAAGGTCGCTGTAGAATTTATATATATAATATATATGGCCCAAAGGGCTACTTCTTACATATGAAGGAAATTGGACTCAAAAAAACTTCCATTGAGTCTGGATTAATGTTTCTGCATTTAATAAGTATAAACACTTATATATTTTGAGTTTCGGAATTTATTTGTTTAAAAATGTATTTTTAATATTAAATATATTGGCCTTAAAAATAGTCAATTTTCAAACGACCTTCGTTTTCGACGAAACCACTTTTGTTGGAACTAGAATGTCAAATAATAGCTAGGTTTCAATTTTCAGAATTTTTCGAATTAATATGTGAGCGTGGCAAAAGAAAATGTGGTTTGACTATTTCAGTTAAATTTAAACGACTTGAAAATAGCCAATTTTCAAACAGTCTTAGAATTCAACAAAATTCGTCTTGTTAGAACCGTATCGTCATAAGAAAGCTAAAAATAATTTTTCTGGAATTTTCTGAGGTCGTATGTGGCCCCGGTGAATTTATATATACTGATAAATTAATTAAATAAATGGTTTATATATTAAATTAAATAAAACAAGTGTAGACTTTGGAATTGGGCCTCGAAACATGGTCCGTCGCGTCCGGAATGGGGGCAATTGGTTAGGGACACCTTATGCTGGGCTGGAATTGAAACGGATTAGAAGTTATGGATTTTTCCGCAAAAGTACCAACAAATATTATAAATAGTAGAAGAAAAAATAAAGAACTATTCATCCTCAAGTATCGGCCGCCTCCATCCCTTATTTCAAAGGCCAAAACTACTCAATTTTTCATTCCTTAAAATCTCTAAATCCGGTAAGAATTAAGACCCAATCTCAAGCTAATATTGAAGAGCTTCCTTTGCTCTTCGATTTGGTACGGATTTGATCAAGCCTGGTTGCTTGTGGTCGCCGCAGCAGCACCCCAAATTGCCGACCAAACGCCGCCGTAACTCCCCACCACCACCACCGAGCCTGACGCCGTGGGTCCCCCCTGAGGTGCCGTTGATCCCTCTCGAATGTGCCGCCACCCGATCGCTCTCTAGGTCACTGTGTTGGTCGAAAAGTAGAACCCTAGGTTCGAACCTACCTTTTGAAACATCGGCCCGAGTTATTGTTTAAGTTCTCACACCAATCCCATGACTGACCCGGAGTTTATTGTTTTAACCTAAACTCTGGGTGCCCCTTTTTTGACACGGGCAGCTAGTAGTTTTGGTTTTGCAGATTTATATTCATAGGAACCAGGTTTACAGCTGGAACGATATCCGGAAAGCTTTGTATCCGTATATCTCCTTCAGTTGTGTTTTGTATTATTTTCCGCTGCTATGTAATTTATTGTAATCTCTGATATTTTGTAATGTATAATATTCATTTATACTCTGTATATTCTTGTATTCTGATGATATTGTTGTAATTAACAATGAAATGTTCTTCCGCCTGCGTTCTATTTTGTCGTGTTCTCAATATAATTCGTTCTTTCTCTTCTCTTCGGAGACCGGGGAAGTTCGGGTCGTAACAGCATGGTATCAGAGCTTTGGTTTACAAAGCTCAGAGAACAAGACACATTGGAACCATACGAAAGAATTCATCAGATATTGGATTAGTAATATCCAATTAGAATGACTCGTTAGAGATAGGATCAGTAGTATCCTAGAACGAGTGTGAAGAGTATATTTTTAAAATGAAAACAATTTTTGTTTTGAAAATTTAAATCAATTATTCGTATTTGATTATTTATTTATATTGATGTGGACAATCCAGTATATAAAGATTTTGCATACACGTCTGATCCACGGGTATTCGAGATTTTAATATACTGGATAGATATAGAATCACACTCTAGTCGTCCGGAGATGGTTCTGATGATTGAAGCTTCATCATCAGAATTAGTGTTTGAGTGTCGAAAGTGGGATTTCTATATATTTCCATTAGACTGGTGTGAGAACCAAAACTAGATAGGGCCTATTGTTGTGATTTGGCATCAAAAATGTGATTTTTGACTATATAACAAAATTATGTGTTTGAAATGCTAATCAACTAATTGATTGATGGTTATGTTGTTTGATTAATTAAAATTTTAACCATGTAGCCAAATTGAACCAACTATTGAGTTGTATTGAAAATTTATCGCATTTGCTTGCATATACATGTACTTGCATTGAACAGGTCATAACAAGGAGGCTAGAGCAGAGAAATAAAATTGTTTGCCCGACAAATAGGTACATGTTTACCATAATTTACTGTTTTTTTGGGTGATGATGATTTTATGAGCCGATTGACTATTTCTTTTTGAGATCAGAGGGCCTGTATGGCAATTTCGGGATTTTCCCGGTGCTCCCGGTGCAGGGGAGGTTATGGCGAAATTTTTCGAAAATTTAGGGTGTTAGCCAAATTTTTGAAAAATTTGAAAAGTTCTTAGAAACTAAAAAGTTGAAGAACTTAAGCCGTAGTGAAAATACTGGAAGTTGAGTTGATTTGTTAAACAACTTTCGGCTTCGTTCCTTTTCGGGGACGAAAAGTTTTAAGTGGGGGAGATTGTAATAACCCGGAAATCTGAGCCAATTTAAAATTTTTATTTTAGCGAATTTTGATTATTTAAAATGAATTATTTTAAATAATAACGACGAGAAATTTATTTTGAATGGAATTCGAACGAATAAATTTATATAGATCATCGTTAGAATATAAATAATTATTTATAATTATAAAAGGAATTGAAAATGGCGCGGTAGTTCGATAATTCGATTTCAAAATTAAATTGAATGTACCGGGTGCAAAATAAACCGGATTTTAGCGAAACCAAAAATATTTGAATCTAATTGAGAATATATTTCCAACGAATCAGAAAAATAGAAATTTCATAGCGGGGATAAAAAGTTATGTCCAGTTGAAAATTCAGAATAGTCGCTATGGAATTTCGGCCATTAAAAATAGCCATTTTGCAAACGACCTCGGATTTCGGCGAAACCACTTTTGTTGGATCCGCGATGTCAAATTATTTCTAGATTCCAATTTTCGTAAATTTTCGAATCAATATGTGAGCGTGGCGAAGTAAAACGCATTTGACCAGTTTTAGTTGATTTTAATCGACTGGAAAATGGCCATTTTTCCAACGGTCTCAGAATTCGATGAAATTAGTTTTGTTAGGACCGTATCGTCAATACAAAGTCAGAAAATATTTTTCTTGAATTTTTCGAGTTAGTACGTGACCCCCGTAAATTGAAATACGCGTTCAAATTCAATATATAGAGTTATATGTTGATTTTGATGAAAATTAATCGAAACGATCGAATAAGCCTACGATACATATCCCATTTTGTTCGGAATGGGGGTAATTAGCTATGGATGACAGGCGGTGGGTCTCGTTTCAAGGTCGAAAATAAAAGTTGCTTTTTAGAATTAATTTAATAAATAAAATAATATATATATTTTCCTTTTTAAACCCTCACCTCCCTCTCTCTATTCAGAAATCGGTTTATAGAAAGGAAAAAAAGAAAAAAACCTAGCCTAATCGATCGCGACCCCCCCAGGCGGCGCCGCGATTCTCCCCTCCTCCTGCCGACGCGATTTCCCCCCTCCTCCTGCCGACGCGATTCTCCCCTCTCCTCCTGCCGACGCGATTTCCCCCCTCCTCCTACCGACGCGATTCCCACATCCTCCTGACGACGCGCTACCCCCCTCCTCCTGCCGACGCGCACCCCCCCGAACCCGCCGACCAGACCCCGCGCACCCCACTCTTCAGCTCCGACCTCCCCTCGTGCTCCTCGACTGACGTGAAGACCCCAGCTCCTCTCTTTTCCTCTTTGAGCCACAAGACAACAACGAAGCTCCTATTTTTCTTTCCTTCTTCGATGTATGTAAGTTTTATTTTTAATTTATTTTATATAATTAGCATTTATATAATCAGTTTTTTTATATGAATTAGCAAATATAAAAAGATTAGTCTTTTTATTTGAAGAAAGATCGATTTTTTTTAGAAGAAAGGTCAAATTTTTAGTCAAGGGAAGACGAGATTTTTATATATTGAATAGCAAAGTAAAAATTCGATTTTTATATATTGAATAACAAAGTAAAAATTCGATTTTTATATATTGAATAGCAAAGTAAAAATTTGATTTTTATATATTGAATAGCAAAGTAAAAATTTGATTTTTATATATTGAATAGCGGTATAAAAATGTGATTTTTATATATGTAGTGAAAGCGGGCAACGAAAGTGAAAAAAGGGCGAGAACGGTGAAGATTTCCTACATAAGAAGAGTCATGGAGTTTGGATTAGCTAGTTGGTGAGAACTCCTCACTTTTAATCTATTTCTAGTTTGAAATATATACTAGGATGCAGATGGTGTTTAGTAGCACCCGACACCCGTCGTCCACAGACCATGGACGGCTTGTATGCTTGTTTGTTTGATTTTGATGTGTAGTTGATTGTGTGATGTGTTGTGAAATGAAATGAAATATTTTATAGTGGAAAATATTTTATAGTTAAAAATATAATTTTTAACGTATATATAAAATAAATATTTATAAACGAATCGGATGATTTGTTTATATACACACGTTGGACTGATATGGATTGGGACGATAAATTTTACACATCGTCCAACTGAACAAATAAAATCTGTGTTTGATTATTTGAAAACCCCACACGGGTATTGGTGTGATATATGACATACACTAATCCCAATAATTAGTTATATGTCGATCGATTGATTGACAGACTGTCATAAGCGTTAAATATTTATATTTGATGCTTATACAGTGTAGAATGCACTTTGGATGCTGGTTGATTATTTGTCGTTGTTGATATATACATGTGTTGCAGAAAATCCATATAATTAACATTATATGGTAATTGATTGGGCCTCATTCCAGTTTTTAAATAGAAATATTTGAATAGAAATATTAGAAATAGAAATATTTGAATAGAAATATTTGAATAGAAATATTTGAAAAAGAAATATTTGAAATAGAATATTTGAAAATAGAAATATATGAAGCCGTGTTGATTAGATTGACGCCATTTTTACGTGAACGATATTTATATCAATTTTATTCATTTTATAATGAATATCGAAAGTGATTTCAAAATCTGATATTTTGAAAAGGAATGAATTCGAATTAAAATTGAATAGAAATGAATTCGAATTGAAATTGAATAGAAATGAATTCGAATTGAAATTGAATTGAATTAAAAACGAACGGAAATTGAATTAGGAGTCAATTTGAATTGTAATCAATCGGAAATGAATTTAAAACGAATTTAGAAGAAAAAATTCAATTTTGATTTGAATTTGAAAAGAAGTTGAAATCGTTTTGAAAACGAATTTAAAATGATTTATAAAATACGTTTTAAAAAGAAATCGATGAAGTGTATATATATATATATATATATATATATATATATATATATATATATATATATAATATAATGGCCTGAATAGAATGCGCCGCGCTGCGGTAGTTCGTGAATTTCGACAATTGACTTCGAATGGATATTGCGGGAGATCCGACCGTCGGATTCTCCTAAAACCGGAACCGTTGGGTTCGTATCGAAAAGAGCTTTCTAACGAATATCAGAAATTAAAAATCTAATGGTTGGATTTGGAATTATGTCCAAATCAAATTTAGAAAAGGTCATTGTAAGTGCAGTTCGATGGCCGTTGATGGAAATCGACTGTATGGGCCTTGATGAAATTATTAAAAATATCTATAATTTGTGTAAAATCATAAGAAATGATTTGGGAAGAATCGAGATGCAAAACTCCATATTTGAAAGGATAAAAATAGATTTTCATCGAAATGAACTAGAATTATAATTCTATTTATTTTTAAATAAATAAATTGGATTTGAAATGGTTTTGAAAATAACCATAATTTCCAATAATTGAATTGGAATTGATTTGAATCGAAATTGTCTGTGGAATATTTCGATGTTGGATTTCATGATTATACAGATACTGTTATGGAAATTTGAAAGATATATTCATATCGTTATTTCCAATACGATATTTGTTGTTGGTAGAATTTGATATTGAATATAAGCCGATATATTTTTTATTCAGAGCCTTGTATTTAATATCAAATGTGATTTGGGTTTGTCATGAATGGTGTCTTCATTAACACTATTCTTAAGCCCAATTGAGAAAAAGATTAAATCTTTTTATTTAGATTTAATGAAGTGTACCAATTAAATAATATTTAATTGGAATTGAATTGGTATTGAATTTTGGGTTTATCGTGAACAGTGTTTTAAATAACACTTGTTCTTTAACCCGATAATTAATGGAATGTGATTTTGGGTTTATCGTGAACCGTTTTTTAAAATGACACTGATTCTTTAACCCAGTTAAAGATTAAAACTAAGTGGAGCTTTAATGAATCTTTAACTGGATTGAAAAGATCGAGAATGGAGTATCATCAGTTTTGCTCCAAGCGATAGTTAAATCTTTAATTAGATTTGAACGTGAAATGGTAATTGAATTTACCGATAACACCGTGGTGTTAGATATGAAGTATTACCAGTTTTACTTCATGGGATGAATAGGTTAGGATTGGGAAATAAAATAAGTGATTACTTCGGTGTGGTTCGTTGATCCCGACTAGTTTGAATTGATATTCAAAAGAAGATTAAAGAATAAAATTAAAGAATTTATCTTTGATAAAATTAATGGGAACCATTCCCAAAGTATAAGAATATTTGAATAAAAGAATATTCTGAATTGGAATGAGGCGTATGTTGTGTTTGTGTAACACTTGTATATTATATACGCGAGTTATTCAGAAAGACCGGGTTTATCCCATTCTGAATAACTGATTCGACGTGATGTCGAAGATGAAGACAGTGGTTGAAGACCGGAGGTCTTCATGTTGTTTGGGTGATTACTGATGATCTTGATTGGGTCGTACACCCAAGAGTAGGGAATCGGTTAGTGGTCGTCCAGATGTACTTGGAGATCGATGGATATGTGAGGTACTAGGTGCCTCCGGTTTCGTTCAGACCCAGAACGAACCTGTAAATGGACTGTGTGTCTGACATTGGAATTTATTCTGTGTGGTTGATTTCTATTAAATATATATCTGTTTGGCGGCGGAGAATTTATTCTCTTGCTTAACGCCCTTCTCTGAGACGTACGAGCTCAGAGGTTATATATTGATGGATATCAAACGCATGGAGTGAATTGCCTGTGTGGCATGCCTAAGTGGCAATTGATCAAGGCTTCTGTTGAAAAGCAAAGTCTTGTGGTTGATGATCAAAGCACAGCCTGTGTGGCATAGCTTTGTGTAACACGAATTCGCGAGCCTCACACCCCGGTTGTGAACCAGAAACGGGAGAAGGATCCAGGGAGGGCATGCGTTTCTTTCTAGCTAGAAGTGGCGTCAGTGGTTTTACACGCCCTGATGTAACGACCCACATTTTCTGATCGTTTAAAATCGACAATAAACCACACATGTCGACCCAAATAAATCTCAAATATAGGTAGTTATTGGGAAAAGAAGAAAAAGAAGAAAGAAGAGAAAGACAAACAGAGTTCTCACAGCGGAAGGACAACATATAATAATTAAATAACAGTTAAAGCAGTTGAAAGATATACAATAGGTCATAACATACAAGGGTTATCAGAGTTAACCATATACAGACTTACATACATGACAGCGGAAACAAAGTGCAGCGGAAAATCTTTATATATAATAGATGAATGCCAAATCTTCGTCTTCGCTCTCCAAGGTAAAGGAATCTTCACTAACTGTAAGCATCTGCTGACCCGAGTGTATTGCACAAAAGAAAACACAACAAACACTTGGATCAGCACTAAATCATCTCATATTAATCAAATCAAAATACGAAATAACATCAGTGTCATGGGTGCAGTAACTCAAGAGATGTTACGGAATTTTTCCATCTCTCGAGGATCCGTTAAACTAATACATAGATAGTATAATACGCTATTATGATAGTGTCTACTCAGTAAAGTATAAATACTGAAAATAGCGTAAGCGGGATTACCATATTACCCTTACGCCGTTTATAGGCACCAACAGTCTATACAGTACCGTAAATTCACCGTACTGGTGTTATCAAAGGGAACTCCATAGAAGGCAATGCTAAATCAAAATCGTATGGGCTCGATATGGATATATATGACAAGGCACTCGAGGCAATGCCCAGGGTAGGATTCTACCAATTGCACTCCCGGACCGGTGGTAACGCATAGCAGCCACTACCGCCCACCTCGGAACACACTCCCAAAGTCATAAATGGACCCAATCATCATCATCATAGTCATAGAAATAGCATCGAAGAAGTGTGTCTGATCAAAGGTGCTACCTCAGTTAGTCATGGTATAGCTCCTGTTTTAGTCATTTCAATTCTGACCCGAAGGTCAGGGCTATTTCATCATCGATCAACTTCTTCGATTCAATCATCGCCTCCAAGTCATCGTACTCAATCTGGATACGTCATAACGTTCACAGTTGTCAAAGTGGTATCGACACTGACAGAGAGTATGCCTTATGTCGACTCCTGTCTCTTTAACAACCAACGCTTACATTTTACACATCGGTCGGTTCTTTTATATTTGATAAAGGTTCACATTCATATCAAAATATCATCTTCTGTTTCGAACCCAATTTATATTCAAACGAATAAAATTTTCATATCAACATATCATAATCATACCCGAGCCAATTATATTCTAAAACTAGAATATATTTCATATCATTATATTATAATCACATAATATTTCACAAACGACTTATATTCAAATAGAATATAATTTATCTCAAAGACTTCAAATTATCACGGATTCTTATCTCAACTCCATTTGAACCGGCGGTTCAAACTCAAGCATTTCCATTCGGAAGGAATTTATAAATTTCAAAAATACTTGTAAATAAACGTATATATAAAATAATAATAATAATAATAATAATAATAAATGTTATATAAATGATATATAGATATATATAGAATAAAATAATTAAAAATAAATCAGTAATTTAAATATTATCTATATACTTAAAATAAAGTTACTAGAAAAGTTTGAAAAATGAATTATAAGAAAAATTTATTTAAAATACAATAGTTATAAGTAAAGGTAAATAATAAATTTAAAGCAAGAATAATTATTTGGAATCAAATGCATAAATATTTTTAAAATAAATTTCTCTAATCAAAAATCTTTCCTTCCTTGCAAATTTCTAATACTTGAATCTATCCTCCGATTTCAATGGGGTTCATTTAATTCCATATCTCATTTCAACCCCGTTCAAAACAACTATTTGATTTCTAGAGTTCAAATATATATTCAAACTGAGTTAAAACAACTCAGATACCCTCGATTTCCAAATTTCCCAAAACCAGATTACATAAGAATTTATTTCCTTCTAATCCAACTCATAAATCATATTCAAATCCCAATTTAAATATTTCCACTTTGTTTTGGAAAATTCCTTGAACCCTTTTTAATCAACATCCTAGTTCAGAATCTTTAAAGAATTGAATTAACGAGTATCGGTACATTCTTTTAAAAGGGAAATTTCTATCAAAGAAAATTTCAAGTATTTAAAATCATTTAACCAACCGATGTCTGTATATAATTATCTACCCAATGGCCAAGCGATTTTAAATTTAATTTCTCGATATTTCAGGGATGGATCTATCATTTCAATCCAAATCAGGGTCACAGAGATTTATCATTTCACTCCGTGTTCTTAATTTATTTTATCGATAAATCCCGGGTTCATTAGATGCCCGTAACATCAAGGGTAAATGGGATTTATCGTCAAAAAATCAACATGCATTACAATATACTGAAATAAGGAGCATTAAAATGTCACAATAAATTCAGTAATAAATTTCAACCAACATCCATCACACAATTTCATTCAACAGATCAGCATTAAACTGTTTCATGATTTTTCACGGGTTCGAATTTTAATTTAGAAATTTAAATTAAATTAAATAGCTAATCGTTACCTAAATTGCATGTTAACACACTTGTGTGTCAAATTGAAACAACACACCAACAATCCAACACAACCATGCAACCAAACTTATTTCATAATGTAATTCAATAAATATGGGAATAATTCAGTATTTCGTGAGTGAGAAAATCACTCACCTTTGGGTCCTTAGTGGATCGAACGTCCAACCATAGCCCAAAATTTCACAGTCTCTAAACGCAGCCAGGTTAGTGCCAAAATGTCCACAATTCCGCCACGATCCCAACGCAACAAACCGCGTCCAAATCTAAGTTATTATGAAGAAGTTATCAGTGTTTTACCATCTGAATTTCAATTATATAAAAATTAATAAAATAAAACCTCACCCACATGAATTCCGCCACGTCAGCACACCCACCTTCATCTTCCCGCTCCCTCACTTTCTCACTACAGTAAAACACGCACGAAAGAACCCAACCGCACCTAACTTTGACCAGCGATTCCCGTGAACTCCGACCACCGGAGGTCGAGCGGCCACCCTCCAATGGAAGCTCCTTCCGAGCCGCATCCAATGATCTCCGCCACACCAACTCCGGTCAACCCCAGCCACGTCCACCCTCAGCCCTAGTTTCGCCATTTCGAGCTTTCCACCACCAAAATCCGGCGCTACACTCAACAATACAACCTTCGGCCACCACCAAAACGCTCGTATGGTCGATCTCTACAATACCCAGAAGCCCGATTTTGCGATTTGTTGCCGGATTAAAAACCCCCAAATTTAGCTTTAGGGTTTCGAATTCAGAGACTTTGACCGCAGTTTCCGGCAACTACAGGCCATGCATGTCGAAACTGATCATACCAGAAGCTTCGTATCGTCGAGAGCTTCGTTCTGATATATAATATGCTATGGTTTGGAGAGATTCGATTTTAAAGTTTGAATTTTTTCTTTCTAGGGTTTTGAAAAAAATTTGTTTCAGCCATTGGAAAAAAAGAAATCTGATGGAGGGAGGTATACGTAGTGAAGAATGGGCTGAATGAGATGGATATGGGGTTTTATTCATATATATATAAGGCCCAGATATGAGGAACACTAAATTATCCGTTTACATTGATCTCGTTCACATTTTCTCTTGTACGATCAAACAGTAAGTCGGATTGTAACGCAAATTGAAATCCTATAATACTTCACCGTTCCGGTTCTGATGGCGCCAGTTTCGTCAAATTCCGAGACAGTTGCCAAAACGGTTAAATTTCACTGTTAAATAAATTAATAAAATATTCAAATATCCATTTAACTGTTTTAATTCAATTTGAATATTCATTAAATTCAATTTAAACCAAATTATAGCTTAAATAAATTTAAAAATCAAATTTCACATATTTTAAATCTTAAATTGATTAATTAAATCTTTGATTTGAATTTCAGTTATTATTTCCCAACTTAGAATTCCCGATTTATCCAATTAAATTTGAATTTCCATTATAAACTAAATAACTCAAATTTATTAATTAAATAAAATATAAATTTTCAAATTGCACCAATTCTTAGTATAAACTAGATTTAAAACTATTTATACTCCATTCAAATAGTCATTATCATTATAATCGACAATATTTGATTTTTATCCAATATTATTAAATATTATTAAATTTTATTTATTTAATTTTTGAAAATAAAATATACAGAAAATATGGGATGTTACATTCTCCCCCACTTAAAATCTTTTCGTCCTCGAAAAGAGAACGAAACGATGTTAAGCACATATCTACCTTAAATTCATACTTAAAATAGCCTTTATAAAATAAGTTATATTTGAAAACTCATAAATTTTCTAACTCCCGAATCACGGAAAATTTCGGCAGCATCTCCTTTGTACGGAGAAGCCTGGGAAAAATCCCAACATACTTATAAACTCAAACATCATCCCATCATATGATGAGGCATCCCAAAATGGGGAAAGCACCATATATATGTAACTACCAAACTATATAACTCAAATACGTACCTTCTTAGCGTTTATTTTGCAATTTCATTACCTTAGCACTTTAAATATTTAGCGCAAGCGAGTTCCAAAGCGTAGGGCACACTCCTTACACCTGTTACAACTCGCATATACATGAGATACAAGCATATATACAATATATGACAACATATGCTACTTACACAACATACATTAATCAGTTTAACCTGAAAACCAATATATCTATGACAGGCCAGCAAACAGAATGAAGTTTATCACCCATTAAAAGTTGGAATTTGACTAAAACATACTAGTAAAAAGTTATGGTATTTGTTTCAGGCTTTCCGAATTGTCTGGATTCGTCGAATTCAGATAATTTGTTCAAAAGTTATGACTATTTTAGTGAAGGCGAACACCTCAGCTCGCGCAAGAAAATTGCAGACCTGAGTTATTCAACCCAGTTTATAACACTTCAAACATCATAATCTTAGCAAACATAAAAGGAAAAGTTTTAGTTCAGATCCTGGGCTTTCCAAATTGTACTCGCACATTAAAATCCGACATTTCGTTAGGAAGTTATGGTCAAAACAAAAGAGGTATCCGCTTCAGATTTTTATTTTCTGCGAGTACAACTATGACTAGTTCTTGGATTTCAACCCAATTAACTTGAAAATTAGGCAAGGCACCATTAACAAAAGTTTTAGTTCAGTTTCTTAGGTCTTCAAAAAGTCCGGAATCGTTAAATTCCGAACATCCGTTCAAAAGTTATGGCCATTCTAGTTTCAGCTTATAAATTATTCCAGGCTTTCGCATAAACGTTGAGTCATTTTATTTGTAATTTCAAACTTCCGGATTCAAAAATTTAAGTAAGCTTAACCACCAAAATTTGATTATCGCTCCATTATGCTCATAGTACGATTCATGCTTTTATTGCTCAAATATATTCATGTTCATTTCACTTATATTGAATGAATTTCATTCACTTACTTATGTTCAATTTCAATTCACCCATTCCTCTATTCTTGTTCAACCATCCAATCATCTACATTTACTTCATAATCCAAGAAATGGGTCTTGCATATAATCGCTTACTTCATTCCAATATACTTCCCATTCATTTTCCCGTTCAATCCAAGTATTAATTCCGATTAAAACTTGAATTCATATTACTTTCCGAACTAATTTGATTATATTAATCATTAATTCATTAACCTTGGTCGATTTACCAAACTTCATTAATTATTCCTATTTACTTCATCCATATTACACCAATTGTCATTTCATTTATCCATATTCAATTAGTCATTTATTTGAAGTAAATTCTGATTTATCCATTCTAATTATTTAAATTCACCCTTGCTTCGTTTTTATTCCTTTATATTTGGTTTAAATCGACCAATTCGAATTTCTCGAGTTGACTCTCATTATTCTAATTCGTTCGACTTAATTTAATCCACTTTGTTCCAATTCTTTCAGTATTCTAATTTAACAAATTAGACTTCAGTTTTATATTCCAAATCCTTATTTTATTTCATTTCCACTATTTCTACTTCACTTTCTATGAAAAATCTATTCCTTTAACTCAATTCATTAATTAGACTTTCAAGTTCCAGATTGAATTAAGGCCGGTTCATAACTCAAATTTTTTTTCTTAGTTCTAAATCATTATTTTTTTCTATTTCTTAAGTTAAACTTTATTGAAATCGATTCCTCTCCACGAATTTAGTTATATTTCATCCAACAAAATGGTTTACACTCTATTCATTCTTTGTCCATGCTCAGTTTACATTCGATATATTGTCTAAATGAGTTTATCCCATTTAGATTCTCTATACCTTCATTTCCCGTGCATACTAATTCAGCATTCAATTCCTTCATTTTTAGTTTATCGGACATCACCTATTATCAACAAACAAAAATTTCTTCCAACTCCTTCTCGGTTTTACTTAATATACTTATTAATCATTCAAGTCATGGGTTATCATTTTTATTACACCACATAATATTTCAATTCATTTTAGATGACTAAAGTAAATTTTATTTCGCGGTAAATTTTCAAACTTCTCTAATTGAATCGAGTTGTCTTAGCTCTCAACTGACATTATTTGTTAGGATGAACCTGAATGCCTTGATTCCGGGTTATAACTAAGTTTAAATAATATATGTATTTATACTATTTAGGGAAAACCCTACCATAAGATTTTCCAAATCTAAATCTTTAAATTTACAAGGAACAAATTTTCAATTCTGGTTAAATTTAAGCCTAACCTAACACATATATTAATACCTTCATATAAAATTATTAAATATGAAATTAAATCCAAAATACTTTTTCAAATAAATTATGAAAGTACAGAGTGGTCTCCCCCACTTAGACACTTCAGAATAATCATCGATAATGCGTGCACTCATTACCGAAGTCATTTCCGACGTCCAAGGAGGAATTTCACACTTATTCTTAAATTCCTTTTAAATCATTTCCTTTTCGAAATACTTACCAAAGTACCATATTTCCCAAAAATTTGGCAAATCTATTTTCAAAGATACCCCAGGATCAAGTTTCAAGTTCATTTCTATTTTATCGCAAACCGTTTGCAACCGCTTAGATTTAAAGATATCTTTTCATTTCAAATATTTTCTAAATCCCTTAAAAATTTTCCTTATTAAATTTATTATCGAATCAACCATAATAGGTAATAACTTAATTTTATTACCTTCCCACGACCAATACATATACACTTAAAACAATCAATATACATATAACATATATATATATAATATAATCGGAAACCATATTATGTCGATTCATTCTATTCGATTATTTAGGAACTCCTATCGATTGTATGGCATCCCATATATCGACCAGAATCCATAAATAATCAACCGAACAAGACAACACAATATAAAACCATTTTATATCAAAATACAAGTACGCTCTCTCATATATCTCTCGAACTCATTCTAGGGCGTTTCTAACCCCATCTCTAATGAGTTTATTCCCAACAGAGCCAAGGTTATCGCTAACCATTGCTCTGATACCAAATGTAACGACCCACATTTTCTGACCGTTTAAAATCGACAATAAACCACACATGTCGACCCAAAAAAATCTCAAATATAGGTAGTTATTGGGAAAAGAAGAAAAAGAAGAAAGAAGAGAAAGACAAACAGAGTTCTCACAGCGGAAGGACAACATATAATAATTAAATAACAGTTAAAGCAGTTGAAAGATATACAATAGGTCATAACATACAAGGGTTATCAGAGTTAACCATATACAGACTTACATACATGACAGCGGAAACAAAGTGCAGCGGAAAATCTTTATATATAATAGATGAATGCCAAATCTTCGTCTTCTCTCTCCAAGGTAAAGGAATCTTCACTAACTACAAGCATCTGCTGACCCAAGTGTATTGCACAAAAGAAAACACAACAAACACTCGGATTAGCACTAAATCATCTCATATTAGTCAAATCAAAATACGAAATAACATCAGTGTCATGGGTGCAGTAACTCAAGAGATGTTACGGGATTTTTCCATCTCTCGAGGATCCGTTAAACTAATACATAGATAGTATAATACGCTATTATGATAGTGTCTACTCAGTAAAGTATAAATACTGAAAATAGCATAAGCGGGATTACCATATTACCCTTACGCCGTTTATAGGCACCAACAGTCTATACAGTACCGTAAATTCACCGTACTGGTGTTATCAGAGGGCACTCCATAGAAGGCAATGCTAAATCAAAATCGTATGGGCTCGATATGGATATATATGACAAGGCACTCGAGGCAATGCCCAGGGTAGGATTCTACCAATTGCACTCCCGGACCGGTGGTAACGCATAGAGCCACTACCGCCCACCTCGGAACACACTCCCAAAGTCATTAATGGACCCAATCATCATCATCATAGTCATAGAAATAGTATCGAAGAAGTGTGTCCGATCAAAGGTGCTACCTCAGTTAGTCACGGTATAGCTCCTGTTTTAGTCATTTCAATTCTGACCCGAAGGTCAGGGCTATTTCGTCATCGATCAACTTCTTCGATTCAATCATCGCCTCCAAGTCATCGTACTCAATCTGGATACGTCATAACGTTCACAGTTGTCAAAGTGGTATCGACACTGACAGAGAGTATGCATTATGTCGACTCCGGTCTCTTTAACAACCAACACTTACATTTTACACATCGGTCGGTTCTTTTATATTTGATAAAGGTTCACTTTCATATCAAAATATCATCTTCTGTTTCGAACCCAATTTATATTCAAACGAATAAAATTTTCATATCAACATATTTTATCATACCCGAGCCGATTATATTCTAAAACTAGAATATATTTCATATCATTATATTATAATCACATAATATTTCACAAACGACTTATATTCAAATAGAATACAATTTATCTCAAAGACTTCAAATTATCACGGATTCTTATCTCAACTCCATTTGAACCGACGGTTCAAACTCAAGCATTTTCATTCGGAAGGAATTTATAAATTTCAAAAATACTTGTAAATAAACATATATATAAAATAATAATAATAATAATAAATGTTATATAAATGATATATAGATATATATAGAATAAAATAATTAAAAATAAATCAGTAATTTAAATATTATCTATATACTTAAAATAAGGTTACTAGAAAAGTTTGAAAAATGAATTATAAGAAAAATTTATTTAAAATACAATAGTTATAAGTAAAGGTAAATAATAAATTTAAAGCAAGAATAATTATTTGGAATCAAATGCATAAATATTTTTAAAATAAATTTCTCTAATCAAAAATCTTTCCTTCCTTCCAAATTTCTAATACTTGAATCTATCCTCCGATCTTAATGGGGTTCATTTAATTCCATATCTCATTTCAACCCCGTTCAAAACAACTATTTGATTTCTAGAGTTCAAATATATATTCAAACAGAGTTAAAACAACTCAGATACCCTCGATTTCCAAATTTTCCAAAACCAGATTACATAAGAATTTATTTCCTTCTAATCCAACTCATAAATCGTATTCAAATCCCAATTTAAATATTTCCACTTTGTTTTGGAAAATTCCTTGAACCCTTTTTAATCAACATCCCAGTTCAGAATCTTTAAAGAATTGAATTATCGAGTATCGGTACATTCTTTAAAAAGGGAAATTTCTATCAAATAAAATTTCAAGTATTTAAAATCATTTAACCAACCGATGTCTGTATATAATTATCTACCCAATGGCCAAGCGATTTTAAATTTAATTTCTCGATATTTCAGGGATGGATGTATCATTTCAATCCAAATCAGGGTCACAGAGATTTATCATTTCACTCCGTGTTCTTAATTTATTTTATCGATAAATCCCGGGTTCATTAGATGCCCGTAACATCAAGGGTAAATGGGATTTATCGTCAAAAAATCAACATGCATAACAATATACTGAAATAAGGAGCATTAAAATGTCACAATAAATTCAGTAATAAATTTCAACCAACATCCATCACACAATTTCATTCAACAGATCAGCATTAAACTGTTTCATGATTTTTCAAGGGTTCGAATTTTAATTTAGAAATTTAAATTAAATTAAATAACTAATCGTTACCTAAATTGCATGTTAACACACTTGTATGTCAAATTGAAACAACACACCAACAATCCAACACAACCATGCAACCAAACTTATTTCATAATGTAATTCAATAAATATGGGAATAATTCAGTATTTCGTGAGTGAGAAAATCACTCACCTTTGGGTCCTTAGTGGATCGAACGTCCAACCATAGCCCAAAATTTCACAGTCTCTAAACGCAGCCAGGTGAGTGCCAAAATTTCCGCAATTCCGCCACGATCCCAACGCAACAAACCGCGTCCAAATCCGAGTTAATATGAAGAAGTTATCAGTGTTTTACCATCTGAATTTCAATTATATAAAAATTAATAAAATAAAACCTCACCCACATGAATTCCGCCACGTCAGCACACCCACCTTCATCTTCCCGCTCCCTCACTTTCTCACTACAGTAAAACACGCACGAAAGAACCCAACCGCACCTAACTTTGACCAGCGATTCCCATGAACTCCGACCACCGGAGGTCGAGCGACCACCCTCAAAT
The DNA here is from genome assembly GCA_030737875.1 of Allium sativum. Lineage (NCBI taxonomy): Eukaryota > Viridiplantae > Streptophyta > Magnoliopsida > Asparagales > Amaryllidaceae > Allium > Allium sativum. The sequence goes on along the minus strand of CM060909.1, from coordinate 666,116,562 downwards.
GGAAGCTCCTTCCGAGCCGCATCCAATGATCCCCGCCACACCAACTCCAGTCAACCCCAGCCACGTCCACCCTCAGCCCTAGTTTCGCCATTTCGAGCTTTCCACCACCAAAATCCGGCGCTACACTCAACAATACAACCTCCGGCCACCACCAAAACGCTCGTATGGTCGATCTCTACAATACCCAGAAGCCCGATTTTGCGATTTGTTGCCGGATTAAAAACCCCCAAATTTAGCTTTAGGGTTTCGAATTCAGAGACTTTGACCGTAGTTTCCGGCAACTACAGGCCATGCATGTCGAAACTGATCATACCAGAAGCTTCGTATCGTCGAGAGCTTCGTTCTGATATATAATATGCTATGGTTTGGAGAGATTCGATTTTAAAGTTTGAATTTTTTCTTTTTAGGGTTTTGAAAAAAATTTGTTTCAGCCATTGGAAAAAAAGAAATCCGATGGAGGGAGGTATACGTAGTGAAGAATGGGCTGAATGAGATGGATATGGGGTTTTATTCATATATATATAAGGCCCAGATACGAGGAACACTAAATTATCCGTTTACATTGATCTCGTTCACATTTTCTCTTGTACGATCAAACAGTAAGTCGGATTGTAACGCAAATTGAAATCCTATAATACTTCACCGTTCCGATTCTGATTGCGCCAGTTTCGTCAAATTCCGAGACAGTTGCCAAAACGGTTAAATTTCACTGTTAAATAAATTAATAAAATATTCAAATATCCATTTAACTGTTTTAATTCAATTTGAATATTCATTAAATTCAATTTAAACCAAATTATAGCTTAAATAAATTTAAAAATCAAATTTCACATATTTTAAATCTTAAATTGATTAATTAAATCTTTGATTTGAATTTCAGTTATTATTTCCCAACTTAGAATTCCCCATTTATCCAATTAAATTTGAATTTCCATTATAAACTAAATAACTCAAATTTATTAATTAAATAAAATATAAATTTTCAAATTGCACCAATTCTTAGTATAAACTAGATTTAAAACTAGTTATACTCTATTCAAATAGTCATTATCATTATAATCGACAATATTTGATTTTTATCCAATATTATTAAATTTTATTTATTTAATTTTTGAAAATAAAATATACAGAAAATATGGGATGTTACACCTGACGAGTTTGACTTATGTGGTTGTTGCTGTTGCGAGGCGCCTCGGATATATCGGTCGATCCGGGACCGATGGGGTCATTGGACTCATTTATGCCCCAAAGGGCGGGGAAACACAGTGTTCAGGCATTTTAATCCACATCGGTGGACCGACCCTGTGGCTCCTAGGTGCCGTTGCGGCTGTAGCCTGAGGCTCGGGCTAGAGAGTCTTGAATTCGGTAGAGGACTATCTTTTGCCTCGGTTCACAGATGGAAATCCAACTTCCAATACGTGACCTTGCGGTTTTGGTTGGAGAGCCTAGTATGACGACATAGTGGTATGGGGCACTTATACCGTCTATGATTGATACTTATGATTTGAAGTTGTTTTATACACTATGCACTTATAATAGTATTAAATGATTCGTTTTAAACGTATCAAGCATTCTTGGCCATTATAAGGTAAAAACCCTATCCTCCGGCTTGTGTTGCATTGTGTGATGGGACCTGGGTCTTATAATAGCTTCATTTTTCTTTATTTAGCATTGCACTGTTGTTTTTTGCACTGGTATTCTTGGGAGGAAACCCGTTCCGTGTTATACGGAGTGGTCCATTGATTTACCTAACTTTAAAAATAAAGATTAATAATTATTTTAGTTCTCACACCAGTCCCATGACTGACCTGGAGTTTATTGTTTTAACCTAAACTCTGGGTGCCCCTTTTTTGATATGGGCAGCTAGTAGTTTTGGTTTTGCAGATTTATATTCACAGGAACCTGGTTTACAGCTGGAACGATATCCGGAAAGCTTTGTATCCGTATATCTCCTTCAGTTGTGTTTTGTATTATTTTCCGCTGCTATGTAATTTATTGTAATCTCTGATATTTTGTAATGTATAATATTCATTTATACTCTGTATATTCTTGTATTCTGATGATATTGTTGTAATTAACAATGAAATGTTCTTCCGTCTGCGTTCTTTTGTGGCTTGTTCTCAATTCTATCCGAGCTTTCCTTACCGGGGAAGTTCGGGTCGTAACAATTATGATTGAGGAAGAAGGGTATTTTACCCCATTTTAATTTAATTAATTTAATATTTAATTTTATCCAATCGTTATAATTCAATATCTTTCTTATACGAGGTCCGTTTTACAAACCGTTTGTTGCGTTGGACTCGTCTTTCCGAGATCTTCGCGATGGAACCAACCAGAGCTGAAACAGAGATAGTTGAATTTTCAGCCAAATCAATGTGAGAACTCTGAATTTTATTATTTAATTAATTATCAATTAATTTTTCTCGCGTAAAAAATAATTGTATTGTGATGTTAATACAGATCTGAAATGTTCTGTGTTGTATAAATGGTTGATTGTTGCTTGTTGTATGTTTTGTTGTTCATGATATGCTAGATCCGCATTGAATTTTATATATTGTTGAATTTTATTTGTGGTTAGAAAGATTAAATCTAAAATTAGATATAAATTAAATTTTATCCAGATCTAGTTATTCCAATTTATTTTATATTTCTGAAATGAACAATAGAGTCTGATCGACAAATAAAAACTTATTTTTATTTGTTTATATTACAATAGAAGTTGAAAGACAAATAAAAACCTTATTTTTATTTATTTGTTTACTTACATCGGGATATGAACAACAAATAGAATATATTTTTATTTGTTTCCATTACAACAGAATTTGGCTAACAAATAAAATCCTATTTTTATTTGTTTACATTTAGAACATGATTTATGAATTACATTAAAAATTCTTCTTTTTACTGTCACATTAAATGTAAGATGTTCTAGAATAAGAATAACAATAAATATTAAATTTTATTGTTGATATTAAAAACATATTGGTAAATAAAACTTTATTTATGTGGCATGTGTAAATTATAGGTTATATTTGGAAACCACCTTTTTGTTTACATTTTTATGTAAATAAAAATACATATTTTGGAAATCACAATTTTGTTTACATTTTATATGTAAATAAGAAATTATTTTCAGATGTTACATTTTTGTTTGCAAATATATATAAAAAATAGAAATTGTTCTTTATTTGCATTTACTAATGCAAATATATATTGAAACAAATTATTCTTTGATTTGCACTCACAAATGCAAATACATATATTTGAAAATAAAGTTTATTCTTTTATTTGCATTTATCAATGCAAATATTCAATGAAACTAAAGTCTGTCTTTTTATCTACATTCACTAATACAAATGTACACATTTTAATACATTGAATAGAATCTGTTAAAAATATACTTTGAAAATAAATTTTGTTCTCTTATTTACATTCACTAATGTAAATATAATTTGAAAACAAAACTTTTTTTTTGCATTCATAAATGCAAATATTCATTTAGAATAAATGTTGATCTTTCATTTACATTCACTAATGTAAATACACATTGGAAATGAGGTTCTTTTCACATTCACTCAAATATATTTTTAAATCAAAATAAAAAGTTACATTTGTTATTTGCATTCCTTGTTGCAAATAAAATCTTAAAATAAAGTTCATCTTTGTTTGCAATTCTAAATGCAAACAAACCATCAAAATGAAAGTTGCATTTTTGATTTATAATTTTGATATGCACAAAATATTGTTTGAGAGTTGCATTTTTATTTGCATCCCCCAATGCAATAAAACATAAATTAAATCTTACATTTTGCTTTCAAATTAAGAAATACCTTTTTATTCACATTTTTAGATATAAATAAAGGATAGGATTTAAAATTACATTTTAGTACATTCTAGTTGTAGCAAAAGAGATAATGTTTCATTTTATTTTCTTTTTAAAGGACAATAGAAGAATAGTTTTAGAAGTGCATTTTTATTGCAATTCTATATGAAGTGAAAAGAGCCAATTTGTCAAATGTCTTATATGTAATAAAAGGAGTTCTTTTTGTCACTTCAAAAAGAATGAATTAGAAATGCTTATTTAAGCTTTTGTAAAGAAGGAATAACTAAACATTCAAATTTTTATCATTAAAGTAAAATAGACAAAAACATTCATTTTGTATAAATTAAAAGAATGAAACAAAATATAGCACTGGAATATTTTATTGGAATAGAAACACAAATTAATCCCTATTGTAAATTTATATTAGTTAAAACCAATTATTCATTTTTGTTAATTTATATTAGTTAAAATAATTATTTATTTTAGTCAATTTATACTAGTTAAAACAAATATTCACTTTTGTCAATTCACACTAGTTAAAACCAAATATTCACTTTTGTCAATTCACACTAGTTAAAACCAATTATTTACTTTTGTCAGTTTACATTTGTTGAAACCAATTATTTGTTTTGTCACTATAGAGTTGTTAAGATAAAGATATTCAATTTTGTTTTGTTATCACTTTTCCGTGAAATAAGAATAGACATGTTGTCATCTTTAAAGAATATTCTTTTACTTGCATTCTCAAATACAAATATACATAAAAATGAAGATGTTCTTTTGTTTGCATTTCTTGATGCAAATAAAACATATATTAAAAAGTTACAACTCTATTTGTAACTCAAAAATGTGAACGAACACATAGTTTCAACAGATTACATTTTTATTTGTCTTTTGATGCAAGTAAAAATATAGTTTTAGAATTTGTATCTCTATTTACATTTTATATGTAAATAAGAGGGTAGGACTGAAAATATTATTTTCTATTTTTAAATTAGAGGCAATAGAAAGATTGTACATTAAAATATACATTTTTTCAAAAATATTCATTTTGTCAAAATGAATTAGTTAAAGCAATTTATATATAGATATATATATCTTATGTTTGGCAAGATATATACTTGTCAAGATAGGTTAGTTAAATCAAAATATTTATCATTTTTGTCTCATTAGAATTGCCAAAACAAAATAACCATTTTTGTTTAGGGTTTAAACTAGCGAAATAGAAATTGTCAATAGAGACGAAGTTATTATTCTTATTCGTTCATTGCAATAGAATTACATATAATGTAAAGGAGACATTTTCTTGTCATGATTATATATTGTGTATTACACTTCCATTCACAAGTTACCCAACTTGTTTATGTGATAAGGACGATAATTTTCACACATCGCCCAAGTGCACAAATTAGTTTATTATTTGGTTGTTGGTTGAAACCCCACATGGGTGTTGGGATGAAAATTAACATACACTAATCCCAATATTTAGTTGTATGTTGATCGTTAGATCGACAGGCTGCGATGAGCGTTATTGTTTCATTTTAACGCTTACACAGTGGAAATGACACTTTGGATGTAGTTGGATGATTTGATGATTTTACTGTTATTATCATATATATGATGTGTGTGAAATCCATATAATCCAAATTATATGGTAAATGATTGAGTCGAATTTCAATTCAGGTGTTCTTTTAAATTAGAATATTTTTACATTAGAAATCCTTTTTATATAAATATGTATTTTCATAAAATATATTTTTAATCAAGTATATGTTAAAACAAAGAATATTTTTAACGATTATTTTAAAATATGTTTTTAAAGATTATTAGGATTGGCAATTATAAATAAATTGAGATGTGAAGTGGATTTATCGTGGACGGTGTTTTAAACGACATTTGTCCTTTAATCCGATTTACATTGAAATTATTATTTGGAATTTATAAATCTATTTTATAGAAGAAAAAGAAAAAGAAAAAGACATTTTCTAAAAATCAAGTTTTCCCAATTTAATATATTAAATTGGAATTAAGTGGAAATTCGATTGGTAATAATCGAGATGGGCTTCTGTAAAATAAGACCGATATTATATATGGAATTTAAGAGGCCTTGCCGTTATTCCATTTATATTATTAGTCCGATATAGAAATTTATATCGATTATGTATTGATTTGATTTCTGTGGAATTCCATATTTTGGAAATTGATTTGTGGGTTTATCGTGAACTGTGTTTTAAAGGACACTAGTTCTTTAACCTATTTAAGACAAGATTTATTCCTTAAAATAAATGATCTTGTAATAATGATATTTGATATCAAATCAAAACTGGAGTTTTAATATATCTTTTAAGGAAGATTTAAGATTTTATTTTCAGAGTTTATCTTTGATAAAATTAATGAGAATCTTCTAACATGAATATCTTATTAAAAGAATACTCGGAGTTGGAATGTGGCGTAATGGGTGATCTTCCAATATTTGCTTTCTAATCACAAAATACGCGAGTTATTCAGAAAGACCGGGTATAACCCATTTTGAATAATCATCATGACGATCAAGAGTCGAAGATGAAGGCGGTGGTTGAAGACCGAAGGTTTTCACATCGTTGGGATGATGATGACTGGTATCTTGAATTGGGATTGGCCTTCCAAGGCAAGGTATTTGGTAATGATCGTCCAAACGCATTTGGAGATCGACGGACACGTTGTTTCGCTCAGACCCAGAGCGGACTTGTAAATGGATTGCGTGTCTGACATTGTATTCCTTTCTACTGTATTTGTTGAACGCTACTGATTATATATTTCTGTTTGGTGGTAAAGAATTTATTCTTTACTTATCACCCTTCTCTAAGACGTATGAGCTTAGAGGTTATATATATATATTGGTAGATGATCAACGATATGGTAGGGCCTGAAAATGTGACATGCTAAGATGCAAATGATCTAGGCTTTGTTAAAAACCAGGCCTTGTGGTTGATGATCAAAGCACAGTCTTTTTAGGCATAGCTTTGTGTATATCGTGACTTCGCGAGCCTCACACACCGGTTGAGTCTAAAACGGGAGAAGAGAACGCAGGGAGTGCACACGTTTCTTTCTAGCTAAAAGTGGTGTCAGTGCTTAAACTGGCTGACATTTGCTTATGTGGTTGATGGAATTTTTGCGAGGCCTCGGTTTATTCTTATCGGTCGCCCACGGCCGATTTGTAGGTCCTATAGGATCGGGGAGCATGTGTTCAGGCATAACTAATCCACTAAAGTATTTGTGGACCGGCCCTGCTGTATCCAAGGGTTCGCCAGCGTCCGAATCCTGAGACATTGCTAGAGTGCCTCGAATCGGTTAGGAGCTCCTCCCTAGCCTTGACTCATGATGGAAACCCATTTTCTAATACGCCCTTTGCGGTTTTGATTGTATAACTAGTATGACGACATAGTAGATGGTGGCTATGCCGTCTAGGATTGATATTATATTTGAAATGTTTTAAATATATATATATATATATATATATATATATACACACTAATAATAATATCGTTTTTACGTATCAAGAATCTTTTGACCATTATAAGGTAAAACCCTATCCTCCGGTTTGCGTTGCATTGTGTGATGGGACCTGGGTCTTATAATGGTTTCATTTTTCTAAAAAGCATTACGTTATTTGACGATTTACTTTATTTATGCACTGGCAATCCAATGGAGTAAACCCGTTCCGCGTTAGCGGCGTGGTCCTGTGATTAGCCTACTTATTAGATAAGTTAAGTTAAGAATACTCACACCAGTCCCACGACTGACCTGTAGTTTGTTTCACTTTGCAAACTCGGGTGCCCTCTTTCCACACGGGCAGTCGAGTAGCTTTTTGCAGATATATTTTAAGCAGGATCCTGGATTGAAGCCTGAAGTTGGGTCCAGAATATTGATGGCCTTCCGATGAGATTAGTTCCGCTGCAATGTATTAATCTATTGTAATTTATCTTCCGCCGTAATTTTATTCCGATGTACTCTGATATATTCTGTACTCTGATGTAACATTTATTATTGATGTTATAAAAGTCTGTGTTGTTGTTCTGATGTGTTGTATGCCCAAAGTTAACGTATGCGGAATTTGAACGGTCTTGATCGATCTTGCAATCGATTGGGGTCGGGCAAAAATCCGGGTCGTTACAGCTGGTATCAGAGCTCTGGATAGCTCAAATCTTTGGGGTACAACTCGTTAGAACTGAACAAAAGACTCATCAGAGGTTGGATTGGTAATATCCAATAAGAATACTCATTAAAGATGGGGTTAGCAATGCCCTAGAATGAGTCAGAGTGGAAAATTTATAATTAACGTATTTGTTATTATATTTATAATTCGATTTTGGAAAATATGATTTTGAATATATAAAAGTTATATATTTTTGAAAATTTAATAAACTAATTGATTGATGATTGTGTTGTGTGAATATGAGTTCAACTAATAAAATTATTGAACAATTAAAGATTGAAAATTAAATTAGTTAAATAAACAACTTTAGCTTCATTTCCTTTTCGAGGACGAAAAGATTTTAAGTGGGGGAGATTGTAACAACCCGCAAATTCTGAACCAATTTAAAATTTTTATTTTAGAAAATTTTAATGAATTTTGAGGATATAATATAAATAATAATGGCTAGAATTTATTTTTAATCGAAGTTAAAACGAATAAATTTAATTTTAATATAAATGGAGTTAGAAATGGCGCGGTAGTTTGAAATTTTAATTTTGAACTTTAACTGAATGTACATAACTCATAATAAATCAGAATTGAGTGAAAATAGAAATATTTAAATCTGTTTAATCATATCTTTCTAACGAATCTGAAAAATTGAAATTTCATTTTAAAAATAACTCTATTCTATTAATCATACCTTATTCGATAAATCTTTCTTCGAATAAACTATATTCGAATAACTCTATTCCGACCAACTCTAATTCAATTAACTCTATTTGAATAGCTAATATTCGACTAACTTTTGTTCGATTAACTCTATTCGAATAACTAATATTCGACTAACTCTTGTTTGATTAGCTCTATTCTATTAACTCTAACTTGATTAACTCAAATCGATTAACTCCATTAAGTATGACTTCGTATTTCAAAATAGTATCCCATTTCCAAATTCTATTTATACTTCTATTTATAGAATTATTCATACGAAATCTCCTTTTTATTTCTAACACTTAAATCTCATTTAAAATTTCCTTTTATAACTCTATTTATTTCATAAATAAATATTTCCTTTTATAACTCTATTTATTTTTATAAATAAATATTTCCTTTTCAATTCTATTTATTTTCTAACTATCTCCTTTCCTATTCTATTTGTTTCACAAATATTTCCTTTCCTATTTGTTTCACAAATATTTTCCTTTTATATTTGTTTCACAAATATTTATCTTTTATGTTTGTTTCACAAATATTCCCTTTCCTATTTGTTTCACAAATATTTTCCTTTTATATTTGTTTCAAAATTATTTTCCTTTTATATTTGTTTCACAAATATTATCCTTTTATATTTGTTTCACAAATATTCCCTTTCTTATTTGTTTCACAAATATTTTCCTTTTATATTCATTTCACAAATATTTTCCTTTTATATTTGTTTCACAAATATTTTCCTTTCCTATTTGTTTCACAAGTATTTTCCTTTTATATTTGTTTCACAAATATTTTCCTTTTTATATATAAAATCCATTGATTTTATATAAATACTTTATTTTCAAAATACACATTGAAAATCCCCTTTTCTACATTCCAGTATTTCGTATGATATTTAAAAAACCCAAATAACAATGATCGATATCATTCAACACACGTAATTAACACTGATTATATATCACATCATATATTACAATATATGAAAAACAGTAAAATAAATGTCAAGGAATCCAGTTGGATTCCTCCGACCTGTTTCCCTGCATCAACAGATGTTACACAATATAATCATCATCAATTTCAGTTCAATATGAAATATTCTGATAACAGAATCAATATATTTTTAACGATTTTATATATATATATATATATATATATATATATATATAATTTCAACCAACTGACTAGCAGTTCATCCAAACAGTCAACACACAACAATCAACCAATATTTGTCTGTTCTAAAAATACGTTATAAAAATATGAACTGATAGAGTTGGTGAGTTTTACTCACATTGGACAGTTATCGTTAAATAACGATTAACTATCTTTGATTTAGACGGACAATTTATTTTGCAATAAATTGTGATGAGCTCGAATTCACTCCTAGTCAGTTCCATGGCGTAGCCACCGTCCATATGATCCCAAGGGATCCTGTTTTGTTTGATTTAGTTAACATATGAGCAAGTTATTCAGATTACAAGTTTACGATTATTTAAATTAAATAAAAACATAGATTTTAAATTCTAATTGGGCTCACTAATTAAATATGGCCCATACCATTTCACGAGTGCCCAGACCTACTCATATCATCTTCTCCAAAAAGATTGAACGCGACCTGCTCCTCTTCAAACACCAAATTCATGAACTTTCGCTCCAAAAACTCACCAAATACTTCATGAATTTGCAAATGAGTTTCACCATTAAATTCTCCAACGCAAAAGCTTCAGCTTCATACCAAAAAGTTTCAACTCGACCTCGTTCATTAAAGTGCATCATTCACCATCTCCAGCAAACTATACATGCCATTTTCCACTCCTTTAAACCCGGAGTCCTCCCCCCATACTTCACGAATATCAGAACGCAAGCAACCATTAAACTTCGCTGCTACGCCTCTTCAACTCGCACACCATCACTTTCAAGTCGAAGTACCCCCACGGATCCCATCAAACACTGTTGTACACTGCTATCCGTGAAAATCCGCGACTCCAGTTGGCCTCAAACCCTCCCAAAAATTCACGTCAGATGATAATTCATGCCCAGATTTCAAAACAAATATCCAACTCACGAATAATTGCTTAAATCACTCAACAACTTGAACCCTAACCAACTGCTACTCCACGCTGTGCTATTTCCAACGGAAACAAAACTCACCGAGCCCCATAAAACGTATATAGAATCAAAGAGCATGAGATGAGGGTTTCGAATATATTTATTTGTAGATTTATGGATTATTGTAGAGATTGATTTCAATTTTAACATTTCGTGATTTTTTTGGTTCGTGGAAAAATGATGCCGGCTGCGGTTTTGACCAAGGAAGAAATGTAGTTAGGGTTAGAAAGGAAGTAATGTATTTATAGGAAGATTTAAATCATGTTGTATTGATTATTTTATTGATTTATAATGAATCGTTACTTGTATTTGTATTCAAAAAATCCGCATGATCCCATATGATATTCAAAAATCATGGAAATTGACATACAACTAGAGTTTGACATTACAGACCGAATGAAACTGGTTTCTTCGAATTTCGACTCCGTTTGCTCACACAACGTATTTTTAACCGTCAAAATACTGACTGTTTTTCACATTAAAAATCCGTACGGCCGCCCACTGACTTCAAAAATCACGGAAATTGAAATCTAGCAATAATTTAATGTTGCGGATCAAACAAAATTAGTTTCGTCGAAAATGAAGGTCGGTTGCAGAACTGGCTATTTTTAAAGCTCTAAATAACCCATTTAAATATATAAATATATTTAAAAACAATTAAATTAAATATAAATTAATATATATTATCGTATATATATTCACACAGTATATCGTATAACTCCAATTGGATTTATAACTCGATATTCAAATCCCGGTTGAATCGATATTTAATTTATGTTGAAAAATCCTTTTATAATATAATAAATCGCTATAATTTATAAAGGAATTCTATAGCGACTTTTCGAAAATTTGATGTGGACATAAATCAAAACCTGCACAATGAAATCCCGATTTTTCTCTTCTATTAGAAAAATATACTTCACCAGCTCCGAACGTTTCTTGTTTTATAGAAATCCGGCATAAAATGAATTCTATATATTCGTTTAAAGTTTGAATCACCAAATTACGAACTGCCGCGCCATTTGGAGCTCGATTTGAATTATAATATAATTATACGTTCAAACTTCATTTAAATAATATATTCGTTATTCTAAATCAAATTCCAAACTGAATGATAGCTTATATATGATCCAATTCACATCATATTGTGAATTCTACTATTTTCGACTATTCTGGAATGTAAATATATTATTTAATTATTATATTAATTAAATATTCCTTATTATTTAATTCTGGTCATTTTAAATCACCAAACCTTTATTTAAATAATCAAATAAATTATTTATTATTCATAAAAGTATGGGTCATTACACTAACAATCACTATGAATATCACAAGTTGTCTAGACACCGATGGATAGATATATAAATCAGATCAAGTCATGAAAAATGATGAGAAGTACACCAAAATTCTGAGGAAAATAAATTTTTAAAATAAAAATTATATCTGCTAGAATATAAAATATTTATGTTCCATATTACTATGTGTGTGTTTCTATATGTGACAGGTGTGGATGACATGACTGATAGCTAGACTGGATCTGGAGCACATAAAGACACGTATACGTGTTAGTGTTTGTAAATGAGTGAATGAGTGCATAATGAGGCAATGAATGTATTGAGTGATGAGAGTTGTAGTGAAAGACAATTGTATAGAATAAGAAAATTGTACTGATATTTGTAATAGACAAATTTGGTTGAAATAAAATATTATTTTATTGTGTTCAAATCAAATTGTCTATCGTATTCAAATTAATCCAGTAGTACAATTTCATGTAAAATATTATAGCTGTGAATATACTATAGTGGAGTTAGAATGTTGTACTATTTCAGATGTTGAAATAAAATATTTAATTGAATAAATATACTATGGATATATTCGATTGTTTATAATAGTATATTATTCAACTAATATTTATTTCTAGGTGTGGGCATAAACCGCCCCGCAATGTGGAAATCGCCCAAACCAAACCACTATAACAAAAACACTATATTACAACTTTAATTTTACAACGGGGGGTAAAAGCACCGTTGTAATAAATGTTTTTTACAACTTTTTTCCAGAAAAGTTGTAATAAACTTATTTTTAACAATTGTGTTATTTTGACAGTTGTAATAAAAGCCTATCACAACTTTTAACTTTTGACTGTTGTAATATATGACTACACAAAAAATACCACATTAATAATTAATAAAAATTCGATAATTAATAAAAAATATTAATACTCAATTACTATTGTTTAATAATAATAATAAATAGTTTATTTGAAAATATGTAATAGCTAATATTAATAATTTCTTTTCGCTATGTAATAATTAATAAATAATAATTATGTATTATTATTAGAAATTAAAAATAAATAAATAAAAATTAGTTTTTAGTATTGAATAATTAATTTTAGTAATCAATAAATAAGAAGTAAGAATCGCTAATTAAGAAGTAATAATTAAATAATTACTTTTAAATATTTTAATAAAAATTTCAAATTCAAATTTTCCAGCCGGACTAAAACTTTTGCCGCTAAATTTTTTCCATCCAGACAAAATGTGTTGCCGCTTCTTTTTTAGAAATGTTTGATCCATCTACCGTATTTCCCTCCACAACCAATTACTTTTTTAATGCCCATATCTGTCCATCCGTCCTTGTTCCAACTTCCAATTCCCCAACTCGTGCATTAAATAATAAAGCGTGGTGCCCATTCCAATTCCCCAGATCTAAAAAGATTATTACCCTACTTTGCAAAACGTGTTTAGTAAATCCCCATCACTGTCGTTCTCCTGCTCGTCAAACAGACGGAAGAGCAACGACAAAAAATTTAGGGTTTCTCAGGAAATTTGGGGAAAAAAACAATGGCTGTGGATCCCAACACCATCTCGAAACAATTTTTGGAACACTACTACAGTACATTCGATTCAAATAGGAATGCTCTGGCTAATCTGTACCAGGATCAATCTATGCTGACCTTCGAAGGGACAAAGACTCAGCGAGCAGCGGAGATCGTAGCCAAGCTCATGTCTCTTCCGTTCCTGCAGTGCAAACATCACGTTTCGACCACCTATTGTTAGCCGTCGAGTCCGGCTGGCGGCATCATCGTTTTTGTTAGCGGCTAGCTTCAGCTTGCCGGTAAGCAGCATCATCTCAAGTTTAGTCAGATGTTTCATTTGATGCCGAGTCCTCAAGGATCCTGGTATGTGCTGAATGACAAGATTGAACTATGCTTGAATTGCTTCTTCTTTAGTTGATACAGAAGTGTCCAATACATTCTTCTGTATGTCTTCTGATCTTGCTAGGTGTGGATTCAAAAGATTCATTTTTTTCTGAAACAAGAGAGGATATTGTTGTTGATTTTAATTGATGAAAAGAAAAGATCAATAATTTTAATCTTTCCTCAGTTGTGTGTTAAAAACAGTTGGTTATCACCAAGGAATGCTTGTGCTAGTGCAGGATCGTTCTAAAACAACTGAGTGGAGATTCATTTCGGACATGCATTATAGTCTTTTTGGTTGTTATTGTCAATTTGGCACTACCTGTAAACATGATTATGGAGCAAGAACGGAGAGAGTTTGCGATGTCAATTTAGAGTAGTCATACATTGTTGTGTAGTAGTAGTTGCTGTGACAAAACCTGTATGCCAACTAAGTATTACTTTTCAGAGGAGTCCACAACAAAATTAAGACTCTCGAAAATTCTTTTTGGTAGCCGATGATAGTTCAAGATGGGCATCTGTCATGGGGCATTTGAATTTCGATATGGGCATAGTAAGATCTTCATAAGATTGACTATGGCTTGGAATAAAAATTACGTTGCCTTCAGCTAGATTGCTTTCGTAGGGTATGCTTATGTATCTTTTGTGGACAAAGCTTCTTTCTTATGTATCTTTTGTGTTATATCGATGTATGTATTTTGAAACGGTTATGTTTTTTGTGATGGGTTTAGTTGGTGATGTACTATGTGTATGTTGATCGGATATTATGTTAATTAATATATATGAATGATTCTGTATAGTTATATTTGTTGCATTGAAATATGAATCATATTATTATTAATATATATATATATATATATATATGAATTCTTTATATTAGTAAGGTGTATATAAGTTACAACAGCAAAAAAAAGTTGTAATAAATCATTTTACAACGGTGTGAAAGAGTTGTAATAAAATTTATTACAACGGTGAATAAAAGTTGTTAAAAACCCTATTTCACAACGGTGCTGCAACGGTGCAGAAACGTTGTAAAAAATATAAGTACATTACAACTTCTTATTATACGGTTCATGTCGCTGGGGGCTGTGTTTTTTGCACTGACGACGACGAGGATTACCAGCATCTTTTTGTTGATTGCGATTTCGCCTTTTATGTGTGGACGAAGTGTTTAGTTAGCCTTAATATCTGCTTAGACTGGTCCCACTTCATCACCGATCAATTTCTTTTCTGGCACAGCACTATTATTTCACTGCTTGACACAAACATGCGACATATGTTTGACCTTTTGAACTTTGCTTATGTGTGGATCCTTTGGCATGAACGCAACTCACGAAAGTTTAAATGCAAAATGAAACGGCCCAACTCAGTTATTTTTCGCATTCTTAATTTTGTTTCTCTTTGGTCAGGCAAGGAGGAGATCAAATTTGTAGACACAATCGGTGCTCGAGTGATGGATAGGGCTCGTGGTAGCCGAGCTTGATGACGTCACGCTTCAGTTTACTGGGTTTGCATGTTGCTATGTAGTTGTTTTATGTATATATTGGGCACTATGTAAACATGCCTGTGTGCATGTAATTTTGATTGTACATTTTTATGTAAATAGTTGTAATCAGTAGCTAGTCCTCTGCATGCTGAACACGTTGTACTTGTTTTAAGTTTAATGAATGAATGAAGGCGTGAATCTAGCGATTCACTACCTTTTTGCATGAAAAAAAAAACTTCTTAATATACGACGGTGGCTCCACCGTTGTAAAAACTTTTTACAACGTTTTTGCACCGTTGTAGTATGGTATATTTGTTGTAGTGAACCGCAAAAAGGGTACGAAAAACCGCACCAGATTCTCTCTCTAAAGCAAACAACCAAATCGAATCGACTCGCAACGATACTATTCGGTTGCGGTTTGAACTTCTACCAAACCATATTAAACCAAACCGAACCGCATAGCTACACTGGCAATGTTATGATAAAAAATTAACAAATTCCTATCTAACTTTTAATTTAACAATATATATTCTATTTTCAACGTATGTTGTAGTTATATTAATTAAAGATAACACTATGTGTTTTAACCTTCATGTGACACAACGTCATACAGTCGTAAATTGATTGTTGACGGAAGTAATTTTCTTGTTTCATATTTAATACGGGTTCAAACCGGACCAAACCAAGATCGGAACGTATTACATCGAAACCAAACCGAAGCCGAACCATTTGAATGGTTAGTATAATGATTTGTATTTTTGATCAACCATTTGATGCAGTGCAGAAGCGGTTTGAGCTTCAAACCGCAGCGACCCGACCCGTGCCCACCCCTATTTATTTCTGTGAAACGGTGTAATATAAAATAGTACAATTTCAAACACATTTTAATAATATCATATATTTGTTATCATCAAACAAAAATTATATTAAACAACACACTGTTGTACCCAATAATCTCCCCCTTTTGATGATGACAAACATATGCTAGATTTTGAATGGGTTAAATGTGTTTGAACATGAAATATATTACTCCCCCAATTTGTATGCCCCCCACAACAAACTCCTAATATGTGCACGAGTGAAAACTAATAATTGAAACTTCAATATTAAAATATTTAAAGAGTATCCACTCATGGATTAAATTCTTAACCCATTCTCTCACTTTTGTTATCATCAAAAGGACAAAGAAATTAAAATAGTAATGAAAAAAATTGACTAAAAATATAATTCCAGCTTAAGAGGAAGAATGATCACCATAAATCTCAATCAATCATAAAAAAATCATAATATTCTAAGAATTAGTGGCATATTACACATTGTAGAATGATAGATTTGCGATAAAATTTATAAAAATGGAGAGACTTTTAAAGTAAATGATTTCCAATTATTTTCAAAGAAGATTTTAAAATTTGAGCCCAAAAATAGTGATGGATTCTGGACTATGAATATAAATTTAACTTAAGTGACAAAATCAATTAATCTCAAATCCCAATAGTTATCAATCAACAAATCATAATATTTCATAAAATATTAGCACATTTCACAGATTAAAAAATGGATTGATAGGCTGGTTTTTACATACCAAGGAGAATTTCATAAAAAATTGTTTATTTATTTCCTTTTCTTTTTCCTTTTTATTTAAGAGCACACTGACCACGCATAACCAGATCTTGGATTTTTAAATGAGGTCAGTTGCAGCTTAAAAATAAGTAATCTAGTAACCATGCATGACCAAAGCTTGGATTTTTAAATGGGGTTATAGAAACACTTATGAATATTATATTTTTATTATTTTTGTTTCAAAAAGAAATAAAATCCATAGTATATAAACCAATATGGATGACAGAAATATGGTAGGTAAAGAAATTGTTTGTGAAATAAATTTCTAAATTAATCAAATTATGAAATATGCTCAACTCTACTGGGATCTTGGAAATTTTAAATTATCACTAATTCTGAAAAATAATATAATCACAATTCCATCACAAATATTTCCACTGATTATTCAAGATGATTTTCAAAAATACTAAACTCTCCACATTAATATAAAATCATGATGGATGGCAGAATAATGGCAGATAAGAAGATGTTCGTGAAATAAACGCCAATTCAAAGATATTATAAAAACTGTTCAATCATACGAAATTTTTTAAATAAAATTTCCTCTCATTATGAAATATACTATAGTCACAACTAATCACAATTTCAATAATCTGATAATAATTTTTATGAGTTCTAAATACAGTTCAGTTTGGTTATTGATTTCAACTTCTGAATAATTAATCAATAAATGATTTTAAAATTGAAAAACCAATTATAAGAGGGGATTAAAAAGATGTATACAAGACAAGAGAAATTTAGACAGATCTATACAAGACAAAAAACCTATGAAGAACTGTACAAGATGAGAATCAGAATAAGGAATCAAAACAAACGAGTGAAAAAAATTCAAGCACTTCTGATACCACTTGTTGTCTCTGCTAATGGGGATTTTAATACCATCCTAGTGGTTAACAAACGTACGTCATACAACATTATCTAATTACCATGCCCAAGCAATTAAATCAAACGAATCAATCTCATCAATCATAGCAGCAAACAATTTTTGCCAAAACAAGCAATCATCAAAACATTTTCAAAACGATTTCTTTTTATCGTAGCAACACAATAACCAATTTCAAAGCGAACTTGCCAAGAGAATTTTTCACAAATATTTCTTATAAGCACAAGAGAAATTTTCAGAATATTTACATCTAGCTTGAGAGATATCCATGATACAAATTAAAATGATTTATTTGAAATCACTTGAATAAATGTGAATTTTGAGATACAGAGAACCAATTACACAAGATTATTAATTTCAGATCTAAGAAGTG
The DNA here is from genome assembly GCA_030737875.1 of Allium sativum. Taxonomy (NCBI): domain Eukaryota; kingdom Viridiplantae; phylum Streptophyta; class Magnoliopsida; order Asparagales; family Amaryllidaceae; genus Allium; species Allium sativum. Next base: position 666,098,178 of record CM060909.1, on the reverse strand, counting down.
TGCGAGATTCAAAATATCATAAGTTTCAGATGATTTCAAACAAACACATTCTCAACAAAGTTGATCATGAATAAAGATGACTTTCATGATGTAAACAATGATTCAAGTCAAAAAACTTTTAATTCAGAAGTAATCAAGCCAATCCAAAAATCAATGAAATTATCATAACAGAAAAATAGCAGTGTGCTGTAATGAGTACAAATTTTCAAGCTTTTTCCAAAATGAATTAGAAGAAACTCAAAATAGCAGAAGTGTGTGAAATTTCATTAATTTTTCAGATCTTCAAAAATTTAGAATTAAAAAATAACAGTGTTCAAGATATAGCAAGAATGCTTCAACATAGTTAGGAATTCTGAAATAAAAAATGAACTTCAAAAAAATTGCAGAAATTTACAAGTTTAGATTCAAGATCTAGAAATGATTAAAACATGAGAGTTTTATCAAATGAAGCGAATTTCTAGAAAATCATGAATTCTGCAATTTGAAGTAAGAAAGCTTAAAATAAAAGAAGAATAATACGGCAGTGAAAAACAGAAAAAAAATAGAAGGGGTAGAAGGAGAGATAAACCAAGAAAAAACAAAGAATATTAACAGAGATGAGTTTAGAGATTATACCAGAATTTGATGTAAGCAAATGAATCTCTTACTCAGCAATCTTAGGCTAAGGAACTCTGAATGATACAGAAATATGGAACAACTTGAATTCAAACTCTTTTTAGCAAAGCAGTTCCTCAGCCTCCTCCGATACCTAATAGTTTATAGAATCGAGCGGTCTAACAAAATTTGTAAAACCACTCACAATTTTATTCACACATTTTGGTACCTAGACTTATATATACAACAACCCATCTGAATTTACCTTTGTACCCATAGAACCCAAATTGGTTTGAACTTAGTCAAAATTGTTTTATTTCCCTTTGGGATCCAGGATTGTTTAAATAGATCGCAATAAAACAACTTCACATTTAGTTTATGATTCAAAAATCCTTTAAAATTATCAGAATTTAAATTTTCAAAACAATTCTTTTCAAAGCAGTTTGCAGGATTTTTAAAACCATTTGAATTGACTTTTTCAAAAACATTATTTTTCCCAAATCCAAGACCACATTTATTTCCAACAAAATTTTGGTTTTAACAGCATATTCAACGATTTTTTCCCCAATAGAAAATTTATCCAAAGTTAGTTCTAATTAATGAATTTTGGATTTAAGATCGCTATTTTCTTTTATCAAATTTGAGCAAGGATTTAGAGCGATCTTCTATTTAGCATTGGACTATTTCAAAACCAAATTCTGATTTTCAAGTAATTTAATTTTGGCTTAGGATTCGGAAATTTCAAGTTCAAAATGATTTTGCTTTTCAGATTCATGTTTTTAAAAAAATTTGAATTTTGCAATTTCATTTTCAAGCTCTTTGAAAATCAAATTAGTTTTTAATAAGCTTTCTGTTTTAGCAATTTCAAGTTTGGAATTTTTGGTAGTCTTAAATTTTTTAAATTCCTTTTGCAGAAGATTGTTCGAACTTAATAGCTCAATCTCTTACTCTTTTATGATCAGAATTTCATTCTCAAGTTTTTGAATATTTTTATTGAGATGAACGAGATTAGTTTTCGATTTCAAACAATTTTCACAGTCAAAGTTTTTTAATCCCATGACATTTGAAATTTTTGATTCCAAATGGTTAATTTTGCTGGTCAACTCATGATTTTTAAATTTCTGAGATTTGTTTTTCGGATAGAGATCATCAACAGTTTTTGTTAAATCAACACATATATAAATCAAATCTTCATATGAGATGCTTTTAGTCTCATTGTCTGTTGAGTCTCCATCGTCTGATCTACTTGATTTTTCATCTATTTCTCCTAGCAAGCATAGATCTGAATTTGAGTTGACCTTCTGGGGTTTTGAGATGTTGTTGTCAATTTTTCCATGTAATGTATTGAGAGTACTCCAGATTTCCTGCACAGTTAAACAATGTGAGATAAGGCTATATTGAACACCATCAATATAAGAATATAAAATATGAATAGTACAAGAACTAAACTAAATATCATTCCTATGTTGGATTGAAGAGAAGGATGGTACTTAATTTCCTTACTTTCTTACATACAAAAAATATGACCACCCTATATATAGTAGACTAGACACCCTTACATATACTAATCAATACCGTTTCATTAACAGACACTACACTTTACTAAAATACACACAAACTTTAATATGACTCTTAACTATAAAAGACACATCACTTACGAACTGATGCCTAGACTTCATAAACTAATAAAGATAAATTTCAAATTATTATTTCCTACACTCTCCCTTAATTTGAAATTTTCTTTCTGACTTCTTTCGGGTTGAATATCTTAAGCTCCTCTTCTTTTCTTGTTTTCTTTGTTGTCATCAACTTACCATGTAGTACTTTTTCAGCAATATCAGCAATAAATCTTGTTTCTGAAGTTGACCATTTATCATCCAACTACATGAGTTCCATTGTCTGAGCAATTTTCCTATTGACAAATAATTCTTCAATTTCATCTTTATTAACGTTAGATGAGTGTGAAATTTTCGAAGCTTCTTTCTTCCCTTTCTAAATGCAATTTCTATAGCTCCAGCTTGTTTCCCTTTCAAGTTAAGCACTCTAACTTTCTCCGTCTTGATCATATCCTCCAAACGACTTCTTTCCCTTTCATCCACTTTCGCCTCCTCCTTCATAGAAGGCTAAGCATTCATGTCACCGTCTTGCCACCCGATCAACTTAAGTGCAGACCTTAATTGTGGATCAAGCAAATTGCCTATGACCACATCCTTACTTTCTTCACTTTTGGTTCCAACAGGCACTGTAACCTTTGTACATGTACCATTTGAAGCCACGTCTTCATCTGAATTCACTTTCTCCACTTTGTAAGCTTGCAATTCTGCAACAGTGTCAGTTCTAGTACACTTGCTCTTGTGGTTATGCCACATGCATTTTTGGTTGTTGCCAACTTTACTAACACGGTCTTTATCTGATGGTACTTTCAATTTTCTAGTCCCGAGCTTATAGGGATCGCACTCATTTCTTTCATTACTTCTATCCTCAATTTCTTCAACTCCTCCTTTGATTTCATCGTTGATAGCTTCCTCTCTTTTTTTATTATCCATTTGTGCCTCATCAACATGATCTGCAATGATCATTTGTACTGACTCCTCATCAGCAGCCTCATCTTCTAAATTTTTGACTTCAACATCTCTCTCATCCTCACTGTTTTTCTTCTCATCCTCCTTACCATAAATCTCCTTCAATAAAACCCATGATTCTTTTGTAGATTTTTCTCCAATAATATGGTCGAAAGCTTCTTCATCATTGTTCTCACACATAGCAACACGAGCTTGATGATCTTTCCGTCTCAAGCTTGTAAATGCCTCACTCTCTTTCTCCGTCATATTTTAATGTCTTTTGGCCATTGATAGCCATTCTCAATGACCTCCCAAAGCCCTTTGGAGATCAACTCTTCTTTCTTTCTATTACTCCACTCTTTGAAGTTTTCTTTTGTGAGAACAAACAGTGTGAAGAAACTAAAAGCCATAGTTTCAACCTGGCGCTCTGATACCAATTTGTTGGATTGAAGAGAAGGAGGGTACTTAATTTACTTACTTTCTTACATACAACAAAATATGACCACCCTATATATAGTAGACTAGACACCCTTACATATACTAATAGACACCGTTTCATTAGCAGAGACTACACTTTACTAAAAGACACACAAACTTTAATATGACTCTTAATTATAAAAGACACATCACTTACGAACTGACGCCTAGACTTCATAAACTAATAAAGATAAATTTCAAATTATTATTTCCAACATCCTATCTACCCAATCATATCCATTAATAACAGTATCCCAACATTTAATATTAACATAATTTAAATAGGACTCCATTTCTGATTTCCAATTTCCAATTTAAAAAATCTGTACCATTAAAAATTGCTGGAATATGACTGGACTAACTCTCAAAAGACAGACAACTAGGGAACATCATGACTCTAGAGTTAATAAATTACCTGCTCTGATACTACTTGTTGGATCTAGATTAACCCTAGAAAGGGGTGTGAATTGGGTTTATTGAATTTAATTTGAGATATTAAAATATCACAGAATAGATTGTTGTAGATAAAATAAATGCAGAAAATAAATAACATAGAGACCTCGCTTTGGTAGACCCTGCCTACTGCTGCATTCCCTAAGGTTTCTACTAAATATTAGTCAACTATTTCAATGCTTACAACACTTGTAAACTTGTGACAATTCCCAGCCTAAATGTCCTAACCCTATGCTCAAAACTTGTCCCCAAGTTTTTACTTGGTGATACACAAAAGGCCTCATAATATTGCTCTAGTTGCACTAATTCTACACTCAAAACCCTATAACGATTTTGATGCCAAAATCGGATTTTCCCCGTTACAAACCTTGTAATAAAAATCCTAGTTTTAGACAAACTAGAAAACTATGATTCGATTTGAAAGAAATTTAAAAACAACTAAACAAATAAAGACCCCTTGTTAAAATAAAAACTAAATCCCTAGGTTGGCCGAATAGTTTATTTCTCTTTCACCAATGTCGGTCGCCTCTTTGCTTGTTAATGGCCACCGAGATAAAATTTAGGATTTTTCTTTTTCTCCCAATCGTGGCTTCGACTCATCGATTTGATGCTTTTTATGCTTTGAATCTGACATGTTCCTTTTTGTCTTCGATTGACAACTCTGATGGCTCGCGATCGAAACTCTAAAAACTGTAAGCTCTCTGAATTTTAATCTTTGGTTTCTTTAATCATTTTGTTGGTTTCGATTAGGATTTTTCAATTAGGACGATGATGATAATGGTGGTAATTTATAGGATTAATGGAATCATAAAATAACTTCTGATTTTCATATATGGTTTTTTCTGATTGTTCACATGATTTCCTTCCTTTTGTTGCCTTGAGTGTATTAACATAGCTTTGAATGACTTGAACAATTATGGAAATTATTTATGGCCCCCTTACGTGATTGTTACCATGCCTTTGTTAAAATTTGCCTTGATTAAAACGATTAGAACATTTCTGAAATTACTGATGTATCTAGCCAATAACATGTCCTCTATGAATTATGGGATATATTTGCAATCTTGGTTGCCAATTTTGACATACCCCAAAACTGGTGATAATTCTTGGCTGTCTCCATATAATATGGAAAGGTTTGATCACTTGAATGCTTGAGTAATTTCAGGATAGACACGACATAACTTCTAGCCAGTTTCTAAAGATAAAACTTTCATGCCGGAATTGCACTGTGCTTTATTATCATAAAATTTATTACGAACATTAATACTGCAAGATCCTCTTGCATAATTTCTAGGATTATTGAATTTGAATTTTCTCTTGAATACTTTCCAGAAATTGTTCAAGAATTTGTTTGCCTCGACCATCAAGATTTCGGCCGTTGTGTAAATGTTGATTTGCCATGATTTTAACCCAGCTCGACTTGTTCACTTTGAGATTTATTGATGAGCATTATATGCTCGAGCCTGTGCAATATCATCTGTTCATGTAGCAGTGTCATGATGCTTGCATTGTTACCATTCATATTTATATTTATGGTTTGCAAGCCCTTGTGTCCTTCCATGCTAACCTGTTTGCTCTTGCATAATTGAATCTAGTGCATTTTATACATGAACTTATATTGCCTTGTGACCATGTACTTGATTTCTGATTTGGGATGAACTTGAACACTGATCCATTATTGCTGAAACCATTTTCTTGACCGTGCTTGCACCATACTCGAGTCTATGTCATTGTGTTGCTGCACCCTTTTTACACACTGACTTGTTTTGTCCATTATGGTTTAAAAGTGTAGTAATATTACCCTGTATGCACATGGTATTTTGAACATGCCACTAGAATTGTATCTGCCATATAAACTTGATGCTGCCCATTGTTGCACACTTAAGTTTCTTAACTTGTCTTGAGCTCGACACTTTGGGATTACCTAGCTTTCTTTTCTTCTCACTTCAGTATTTTGAGCTGTTCTAATTTTTCCTCAGCCTTTGTGATATCTTGGTTGTTTATAAACTTGTATACTTGGAATGTTGCACTGTCCATTTGCCATTGCTGCTCGACCTCTTGTTTTGGTCCATGCTCGTGCACTTGCACAGGGTCGAGCTTAGTCCACATAGTCACTCCTCAGTGCATGTGTGTTCAAGGATACCCGACCCATGCACGGTGCATGTGTCTCGGGCTTTACCTAAACACAGCCTGTTGATATATTTGTCCAATGCTGATCATATTTCCCCTGCATAATAAATATGTGCATGTACGTACACATGTATGTGTATACATATATACTGCACGACGTATTGTATATATGTGAGCACTACAGTCGATTTGTCTACCTTGTGGTATTTACAGTGTATCACTGTGAATATCACAAGCTGCCTAGGCACAGATGGATTGATATATATTATTCAGATCAAGTCATGAAAAATGATGTGAAACACACCAAAATTCTGAGGTAAATAAATTTTTAAAATAAAAATTATATCTGCTGGAATATAAAATATTTCTGTTCCAGATTACTCTATGTGTGTTTCTATATGTAACAGGTGTGGATGACTGGACTGATAGCTAGACTGGATCTGGAGCACATGAAGACAAGTATACATGTCAGTGTCTGTAAATGAGTGAATGAGTATGTAGTGAGGCAATGAACGTATTGGGTGATGAGAGTTGTAGTGAGTGACAATTTACAGAATGAGAAAATTGTACTGATATCTGTAATAGACAAATTTGATTAAAATAAAATAATATTTGGTTGTGTTCAAATCAAATTGTCTATCGTATTCAAATTAATTTAGTAGTACAATTTCGTGTAAAATATTATAACTATGAATATATAATAGTGGAGTTAGAATGTTGTACTATTTCAGATGTTGAAATAAAATATTTAATTGAATAAATATATTGTAAATATATTCGATTGTGTATAATAGTATATTATTCAACAAATATTTGTTTCTGTTAAACGGTGTAATATAAAATAGTACAATTACAAACACATTTAAATAATATCATATATTTGTTATCATCAAACAAAGATCATATTAAACAACACATTATTGTACCTAACAGTTAAGGGAGTTGGTAGCTGGTGTCCTTTAATTTACAATAGTGTGTTAGTAAACCAACGTATTAGGTGAACAATTGATCGGTCTTAAGTGATTGTATGAATCCGCCTTATATATTATGTTTTAAATGTGGTCACAAGTGGCTACAGAGCCTGCCTCTTTTGATTTGGTGAGGTATTAAGTGGTCAAGGAGTCCGCCTCTTAGTTATCGGTTTGTAGGATGGTTTAAAGGCTTCATTTATGCGAAAAGGTCCTATCCTAAGATTTAATACTCTCCTTTGGTAAGTGCTACCTTAGGTATAATACTTAATCATTGTGCATAAATGCGCAAGGTTAAGCTAGAATCACTAACTTTGCTAGACATATAGTTTAAGTGAAATAAAGCGGGATATATTTGTATATTGTAGATAGTTTCATACATTTTACACTCACCGGGACTTATTGTTCTGAGTCCTTCCTCATAACAACTCTTAAGTTTAACTTGGGAAAAACAAGTCTCTAAAAGTGTTCATGCTTAGCTTCCTGTTCTTGTTCTCTTTTCTTAATATTGATGTGGAGATTCACTTTTAAGGTAGTTGTCATAGTCAATACTTATTATCCTATCTTGTTTCTACTGTGAGTTTAGTTTTATAGTACTTTGATTATGCTCAAGCTCATTATTACATGTACTAGATTTACATAATCCAGGCATGGATAGGTTTAGGTTTCGATTTTTATTAAAATTTATGCTTAGAAGAGTATGGGTTATTCCATTTGGTATTGAGTTTACATTTAGACGGTCAGAGGAACTAATTATCTAGGACTAGATGAGCGAACACAATTGAGCTTTCTCTCTATTTTCTTTGAATCCTTACACTTGACTCTAAATAATGTGACATTTGTCACATCATATTTTTCTATTGCTTAAAAATCCGTCGTGCAAATATCGAAATAATAACCGCAAGCACACAACATTTTAGCACACGATGAGTACGATCGATCCACAAAGAAAGAATTAATTTTAATTTCACTCAATCAAATTAAACCAAAATAGAAAGAGTGCTAACTAACTAACTAAAAGTTAACATCTACATAAGTGAATGAAAACTATGAGATTAAAATGACAATTTTGAAGCAAATCTACTCTCTGTATCTCATAAATTAATAAACATGACATTAGGATTTCTCTTTTGATTATTAGTGAATTTAACTGATATGTTTATCAATAAGTATGATATATTTGTGCTATTAATTAGCCCAAAATAAACCATCAAATTATAAGATATCCGTTAAACCACTTAATTACTCCCATGAAAATTAATAATGAATTGAAAATAAAATTTATTTTAAGTGTGACCTATTAACTATTTATTAGCAATATAAATCATCAAATTTTGATTTTAGCATTCACATCCTTGTCAACTTCATATGTAGATTAAGAAGTAATTTATGCTTTATTTGTCTAATCATATGTTATTTGGTTTGAACAACATAGAATATCAAATTCAAAGCTAAAACAACAAATTGTAACTGTATCAAACATTTCTATAAAGTACAAAAGGAGATCAAAAATATCTAAATATTGAATCTACATGATAAAGAGAGCTTCTTTACCTATAAATTGAATGTGTTTAGCTACTCATATTTGTTATCATTTCAACAAATGTAGATTGCAACATAAACACAAACAAAAGGAAAGAGAGAACTAAATAACAAACACAAATTAGAACTAATATACTTGTATGAAATTAAACTACAATAATTGCGTAAAGTAAAGAATAAAAATTAAAAGAACATGAAATTAAATTGCATCAAAAAGAAAATTACATATGGTTAAGAATCCATAAAAGAAAGAAAGAGAGCTTTTATTTTTTTGATCCTCCGAACAAAACTAACTAAAGTGAGGATTCTTTTTACATGAACAAATGAGGTATTTTGTGCATGAACAAATGAGGTATTTTATGCATGAACAAATGAGGTATTTTATGCATGAACAAACCCTAATCCATCTTTTTTGGAAACTATCCAAAACACCTCTTCATGCGTAGATGTTTCCAAGTTTTAGCCACTAATCATTTGTTAAAAGTGTATGAAGCTTTTTATCTCCTTTAACTTGTGCATTAGCTTCTAATTGTAGCTTTAAGAAAAGTGGGTTATGTAGGTAGATGGGGTCCTGAAACACCCCACCTTCGTTAAGGTCACTCACAAAGGGAATGCATTAACTTTGGTGAAGCATTTTAGGTAAAAGACACATATAATTTACAAGACAGACATATAAACAGCGGAAACTAAAATCATTTCATAAATAGCGTGGTTCAGTCAAAACATTATAAGCATTGTCTCAAAAACCAACTTCTAAATTATTATAATAAAACACCTGTCTTGATTTAAACCTCCAAGTACATAAAGAAGCATAAAACAGTAGTAAAGAAGCATAAATCCCCAATAAAAGTGTAACCACAGCCATAACCCAAGAAAAGAGAATCTAAGCAATACATCTACTCTATTCAGGCTGGAAAAGGTCTGCACTAAGCTGAAGTATTCCCTCCCTGCGGACGAGGGGGGGGGGGACGAAAGAAAAGAAGGCAAAAGAAAACGGGTCAGACATAAGCCTGGTAAGTCCAGTGATTATTCAGCATGTAAACAGGTATAAGGATCATGACATGAATAAACTGAATATAGGACAATACCATAGAAATAAGATAACATAAGATAAGGCAAGATAAACTGAATATACTACCGCACTCATTTCCATTTCTCTGCACCTACTAAAGAATGTTTCAACTACCATCATGTGTTCATAACAAAGTGATCCCTTCTCCGATTGGCTTCTACTCGCATGCATTTATTTCTTGGGTCACTCAGCCCCCCCTTGATTGTAGATACCTGTGCTGGTTCCTCCATAGGGTGTATCAATTCCTATGGTGGAAACCCGACACAAATTCTAGATGCACAGTGTATACTACGGATGCCTAGTGCCTGCTTTATCCACTCCGGAGTACGTGCACGCCCATACTCCGTCGAAACCTACACTGCTGCACCACCCACCGCTATTTTGACCGCTTATAGTCAGCCCAATAATCGTGCCCCACCCTGCCTAGTTCAAGGTACCGTGATACATCTATGTGGGTTACTGCTGAAATGGGTACCCGTTACTAGGGTTTCCTAATCAACATGTTATAACGGATAAGTGTTCTCACATTTACCTAACCGCACCCATCTGTTTAACTAACATGTTGTATTGGTTATGTGTTGCCTTAATTAACTTAACCCTACCATTCTTAGCCTGTCTATTCCTTAGCTTTAATTCATTCATTAAAGCACCAACCTCTCACATTAGATCTATATTATTGCGGTCGTTGGATGTGTCGGGCGGTTCCGGGCAGTCTTACACCGCAACTCAATATAACCTCGGGTTTTTGAGCTTAATGCGCTAACCTCTCACATTAGATCTATATTGTTGCGGTTGATGGATGTGACGGGCGGTTCCGGGCAGTCTTACACCGCAACTCAATCTAACCTCAGGTTAGGCATGTTCATCTTTAGCCATTTTACATATTTGTCATATGTGTCCAAGTTTTATGTCAATATTTCCCAAAAACGAGTTTTATGCCACATTCACATGCTATGCCAAAATTTACTCAATTAAATTATACCCAATTTTCCCGCGTTATAATCGCACGTACGACGAGATTCAATTTGAGTTCTGAATGAACATAGTATTCACAAAAGAAATAAAAAAGGAAAAATAGAGAAGGAGCATAATAATTGACATAAGGAAAATTAGGCATGTAAAGGTATACCCAATTCAAGAATCATGTTTCAATAGGCATGTTGTACATTAATAATAAGTGTAGGCTAGCTAAGCAAATTACACCATAGGTATAAAGATTAGATAGGATTGGACTTAAGAGAATCACTAATTTTGATGTACAACATGATAAGTCCCATTATATCAATCACAATAGTCTCATAGGCATAGGCAATTTGGATTTGACAAAAGGATAAGCATGAATTAGAATTAGGGATTGTTCTAAATCCGATTATTATAGTCATGATTTCTGTTAGGTGTTTAAATTAGAATAATAACTGAACTTACAGAAAAAGGACGGATCTTTATTCTAGGATCTGATTTCTGAATTTGTTAAGCTAATCCTTTGATGTGGACTTTTGATTTGAAATTCTTCTAATCGATTTCTAGTTTGGATTTGATTTTCTAGTTTGGAGAAGATGAAGAAGGCTAGGCTAGCTTGTAGATGAACAACATGATGGCACCATAGTTTCAGGGTTATGAGGTTAGGGTTTAGATTTAGCTACGTATATATAGATGTCTAGGATTAATTCTAGCTTTTAGATTAGTCTAGGAGAAATCAGAGCCATCCAAAACCATAGAGATGTGTCATCCAACCAACCACAGCATGACACATAAGCCCTAATACCATAGAATTTGTCATCAGGCCAATCAGAGAAGGCCACATTAGCTCAGGGCTATTAAAATTTGTCACAGGAATTGGATCTCAAAGGGGTTGACTCCCTACCGGAGGGGTCGACACCTATGTCGACTCCCTTGGGGGGTCGACACCTTTGAGCGGGAAATTTCCCACTCAGCCCGCTCTGGCCAAATTTTGAAACTTTAAACAGTTTTGACTTTTAATAATTAATTTAATTTAATTTCTATTTAAACTTGAAAACTTCTAACCTCCATAACTTCTTCATACGAAGTCAGATTCACGCAAACTCGGACTCTGTCTCAAACAGAATTCCAAGACGAACACAATGGCGTAACCTGTTTCCCTTAATTCCTCTTCTAAAAATTAAGTATTCTTTAATTCGTTACTTTTAATATTCACAGAAAATATGGGGTGTTACATTCTCCCCTCCTTAAAGGATTTCGTCCCCGAAATCTCTAAGTTAAGAAGAATGTATCCTAACATCCAACATCCATCTACTCAACCATCAATCACAGGCATCCATTGTCCTTAAAAAGATTTCTAATGCTTTCATGATCATATGCATAGTGTGTGTATATGTCCTTATCTAATGCAAAATCAGGCGGTCTACTGATTCAGTTGACCTCCTTAATGCAAATCATGTCGGTGCTATGAGTCCATCATGTATGCAATTATTCCTAATCGTATTTTGTAACTTCTACATGAGTGCACAATCATTCATACAAATCTAATGTCCACATGATAACATATCAAGTTTCAATCTATATATAAATACATATATGCATATGTAATATGAAAGTGACTGAGCCAATCTAGTACCTAGTGTGTGTGTATATATGCATCCACGAGCAACCTCTGGCAACCACCAATCATAACATGCTTTCAAATACATGTTTACATTCATTGGTTTGTACCTAAGGATCAAGAATAGGACTGAGGAGATATACTTAAAAGATAGATGCAAGCGTGTATAAACTTATGGAAAAAGAGATCAAGAATGTACCTCCAAAAAGATAAGGGTAGGCTGCGCGTATCTTGTCCTCAGTCTCCCAAGTCGCGTCTTCCTCAGCATCACTCCATTGTACTTTAACTAGCTTGACCTCACGATTGCGTAGCTTTTTAACTTCTGTACCTAAGATACGAGTTGGAACTCTTCTCACCGTTGCTTCTCGTTCCACTTCTATTTCCTCTAGTATGCTTGGCTCCATAACTTCCGCAGACTCATGTAAGCACTTTAATAGATGAGAGACATGAAAGACATTATGTACACCAACTAATCTTTCGGGCAGCTTTACTTTATAAGCCATCTTCCCAATCCTCTCAATGATAGGAAATGGCCCTACAAATCTTGGTGCCAATTTTCCTACGAACCCAAAGCGAACGACATTCTTCAAAGGAGATACTTTAAGAAAAACTCTGTCTCCAACGTCAAACTCAAGGTCGGTCCTTATTTTATCAGCGTACGACTTCTGTCTATCTTGTGCGGCCTTCGTTCGTCTTCGTATCAAGTCCACCGTCTCTGAAGTTTCTCTGATCATGTTAGGCCCAAGTACGAGCTTGTCTTTAGACTCCCACCAACAAGTTGGTGATCGGCATGGTCTCCCATACAAGGCCTAAAAGGGTGCCATGCCTATGGTGGCTTGTTAGCTATTGTTGTAGGCGAACTCCACCAAAGGAAGGTGATCCTCTCATGTTCCCCCAAAATCAAGAATGCACAATCTCAAGAGATCTTCTAATACTCTGTTCACCCTTTCCGTTTGACTATCGGTTTGAGGGTGATAGGTAGTGCTTAAGCATAGCTATGTGCCTACAGCCTCTTGCAAACTCTTCCAAAACTCGCTCGTAAAGATAGGATCTCGATCACTTACTATGCTAGGGGTATTCCATGCAGTCGAACTACCTCTTTAAGATAAATGGATGCTAACGATGAGGCAGTCCTTCTACTCTTAACAGGTATAAAGTGAGCGCTTTTAGTGAGCCTGTCTACTATTACCCAAATATTGGTATTGCCCCTTCTTGATCTAGGCAACCCATCAACAAAGTCCATCGAAATGCTATCCCATTTCCACTGTGGGTCCTCAAGAGGATGAAGCAGACCACCAGGCTTCTTCTGCTCTGCCTTGACTTGCTGGCATATCAAGCATTTAGAGACAAACTTAGCTACATCCTTCTTCATGCCATTCCAAAAGAAAACCCGTTTTATGTCTTTATACATCTTATCCCCACCTGGGTGTATGGTCAACCTAGAATGGTGTGCTTCTTCGAGAACGGTTTTCACCAAATCCCTTGCTTGTGGGATGCATAGTCTTCCATCCCGTCTCAACCAACTCTTGTCATCGATGGAGTTTCTATTGAGGTGACTAGAAGTCTAACCTCTAATTAGCTTATCCATTACATCAACTAGCTGAGGGTCTTCACGTTATGCGGTTCCTATTGAGTCCAAATGGGTAGGCCACACCTCTAGCGATGCTAACAAACCAGGTACAAATTCAAAGGAGGGTCTAAAGTCAAAGTTTGCTATGTTCTCCAAGCTTTGCCTTTTCACATAAAGAGGACTTAAGGTCAGCTTTTCCTACTCAAGGCGTCTGCTGCCACATTGCCCTCGCCAGGGGTATAAGCAATCTCAAAATCGTATGAGGAAAGAAATTCCATCCACCTTTGTTGTCTTAAGTTAAGATCTTTCTGTGAGAAAGGGTACTTTAACGATTTATGGTCAGTAAACAATTCAAACCTTTCTCCTAGCAGGTAATGACGCCATGACTTAAGAGCGAAAACAATGGCAGCTAGTTCTAAATCATGAGTTGGGTAGTTTTTATCATGTATCTACAACGGCCTCCCTCCTTAACAAACTACTCTGCCCTCTTGCATCAAGACAACGCCCAATCTTGTACTACATGTGTCTGTGTATACAGTAAACATCTTACTCCCATCAGGCAATGTCAGAACTGGGGCTGTTGTCAGAACCCTTTTTAGTCGTGGGGAAAGCAATATCACAATCCAAATCCCAGGTAAAAGTTAGGTTCTTCTTCGTCAACCTAGTAAGTGGGGCTGAGATCTTCGCAAAGTCCTTAATGAACTTTCTTTAAAAGCCCGCTAGCTCGAGAAAACTTCGTACTTCGGTTGCATTCCGTGGGATCTACCAATCTTGCACCGCAACTACTTTTGCGGGATCCACAGCTATTCCCTCTTTGGACACAACATGTCCAAGAAACCTTACTTCATCTCTCCAAAAAAGGCATTTGGAGAATTTTGCTTTCAGCTGATGTGCTCGAAGAGTATCCATGACTTCCCTAAAATGCAAAGCATGTTCTTCCTCACTTTTTGAGAAAATCAAAATATTGTCCATGAAGACCTTAACAAACTTATTAAGGAACTCTCTGGACACCCTACTCATCAAGTCTACGAAATAGCCGGCTGCGTTTGTCAAGCCGAAAGGCATGACAAGCCATTCGAAGAAACCATCCGGGGTCCTGAACACGGTCTTATCGATGTAGTCTTCAGCCACTCTTAGCTGACGAAATCCGGTGGCCAAATCTAGTTGGGAGAAAACCGAGGCACCTACAAGCTGGTCGAACAAGTCATCTATTCTAGGAAATGGGTGCTTATTCTTCTTGGCCAACTTGTTAAGCTCCCTATAGTCCACGCACAGGCGAAATGAACCATCCGCTTTGGTTGCAAACACCACGGGAGCACCCCATTCAGAAATAATCCGCCTTATGAACCCCTTTTCAAGCAACTCTTTAACTTGGTTGCTGAGCTCTCTCCTTTCCCATGGAGCCATGTGTCTAACGGGTAAAGCAACAGGTTTTGCATTATCAACAAGGTATATGCGGAAGTCTATCTCTCGCTTCGAAGGTAAACCCTTCACCTCTTCAAAGCCATCTGAGTATTCACGGACTACTCTAACAGATTACAAGTTTTCAACAGACGCATCAAGAGATCCTAGGTAGCTAAGCATAACAGAATTCATGGGATTACAAGAGATTTCGAGAGTGTTACCAAGGCGAGTCATATGTCTAACCACTCTCTTTTCACAATTGAGGATGGCACCATTACTGGATAACCAATCCGTGCCTAGAATCAACCCATAGCCCGTGAAACCCAAAACATAAGTATTACATCTAAACCCAACGCTAAGTATAGAAATTTCCAAATCCAAACAAATCATTTACAAATAGGCCGAACTCCCAATTGGATTTGAAACAACCATGGGATCCTCTACTATACTGGTATCTAGGTGCAGAGATTCAACTAAAGCAGTAGATATAAAAGAATGCGATGTGCCAAAATAAAAAAGAGTACGAATTGGATGATCAGAAAGATAAACTAAACTCTCAACAGAAATATTTCTACCTCTTTCTTGCGAAGGTGCAATGAGAGCGTGAATCTTCCCTCCAGAAGTAGATCCAGTCCTCTGCCCTTGACTTTTTCAGTAATCCTTAGCCATATGTACTGTCTTGCCGCATTGAAATGCAACCACCCATCTTCCTCTTCTTCTTCCTGCAGTCTTTAATTAGATGTCTAGGTATGCCACAAAATTTACACTTCCTCTTATCCCAGGGTTTGTTATTCTTCCCGCCTTTCTTGGAATCTGTCTTCTTATTCTGCGATCCCTCCACTTTCTTGTCTAGAGGCTCTTCCACCTTTGCCTCTTTCTTGCCATCCTTGTCTTCCTCCTGTAACAGTGCCATGTCCACCAGTCTATCAAAAGTCACGCCCATAGGTATATGGGACATAGCTAGGTTGTGTAGTGGCTCATTTAACCCTTTAACGAATCGGAGAGCCTTTTTATGTGGAGTGTTTACTAACTCCAGTCCGAATCTAGCAAGCTAGTTGAATTGGTTGACGTATTCCTTAACCGATAGGCTTCCCTGTTTGAGTGCTAAGAACTTCTCCATCTGTAGGCTTCATTCAGCTTGCGAGAGGAACTACATTTCAAATCTCATTCTGAAATCCTCCCAAGTTTCAACTCGTCTCTCAGCATTATTAACTTCCTACCAGTAAGAGGCTTCGTCCTTAAGTAACCTCACAGCCAATTGTATCTTCTGCCTATCGTCCACTTCGAATATAACAAACAAATCTTCTGTTTCCTTGAGGTAGTTTCTTGCTTCCACAAATGACTCATTCCCATAAAATTCTTTCCACCCGTAGCTCGAAAGTCTCTACATATCTTCGAGAAAGCATTCACACGCTGAGGAGGAGGAATGGCTGCAACTGGGGGAGGAGGAATGCCTGCTGGGCCTGCGTCATTAGCCCTAACCTCCGGATACCTTCTGAACTGGCCAGGTATCGGTACGCCCTTGGGAATATTAAGATCCCCAGACATGCTGAAATAAAAAGAAAAGGTTCAAAACAAAGGATAGAAGGATAGTGCATATGGCTTTGGGGATTATGCCTTTAAAATAAAACAAGACTTTTTCTTTAAAATGCTTCTTTAAATTTCTTTTTGAAAAAAATAGTTTTCAAAAACTTTTATCTGATTTGGTAAACCATTGCTCTAATACCAAGTAAAACACCCCAACTCCGTTAAGGTCACTCGCAAAGGGAATGCATTAACTTTGGTGAAGCATTTTAGGTAAAAGATACAGATAATTTACAAGACAGACATATAAACAGCGGAAAACTGAAATCATTTCATAAATAGCGTGGTTCAGTCAAAACACTAAAAGCATTGTCTCAAAAACCAATCTAAATTATTACAGTAAAACATCTATCTTGATTTAAAACTCCAAGTACATAAAAAAGCATAAAACAGTAGTAAAGCAGCATAAATCCCCAATAAAAGTGTAACCACAGCCATAGCCCAAGAAAAGAGAATCCAAGCAATACATGTACTCTCTTAAAGCTGGAAAAGGTCTGCACTATGCTGAATTATTCCCTCCCTTCGGACCGGTGGCAGGGGGGGACGGAAGAAAAGAAGGCGAAAGAAAATGGGTCAGACATAAGCCTGGTAAGTCCAGTGATTATTCAGCTTGTAAACAGGTCAAAGGATCATGACATGAATAAACTGAATATAAGACAATACCATAGAAATAAGATAACGTAAGATAAGGCAAGATAAACTGAATATACTATCGCACTCATTTCCATTTCTCTGCACCTACTAATGAATGTTTTAACTACCATCATGTGTTCATAACAAAGTGATCCCTTTTTCGATCGGCTCCTACTTGCATGCATTTATTTCTTGTGTCATTTGGTCCCGCTTGATTGTAGATACTTGTACTGGTTCCGCTATAGGGTGTATCAATTCCTATGGTGGCAACCCGACACAAATTCTAGATGCATAGTTTATACAACTGATGCCCAGTGCCTGCTTTATCCACTCCGGAGTACATGCACGCCCATACTCCGCCGGAACCTACACTGCTGCACCACCCACCGCTATTTTGACCGCTTATAATCCGCCCAGTAATCGTGCCCCACCCTGCCTAGTTCAAGGTACCGTGATACATCTATGTGGGTTACTGCTGAAATGGGTCCCTGTTACTAGGGTTTCCTAATCAACATGTTATAACGGTTAAGTGTTCTCACATTTACCTGACCCCACCCATCTGTTTAACTAACATGTTGTATTCATTAAGTGTTTCCTTAATTAATTTAACCCTACCATTCTTAGCATGTCTGATCCTTAGCTTCAATTCATTAATTAAAGCACCAACCTCTCACAACAGATCTATATTGTTGCGGTCGCTGGATGTGCCAGGCGATTCCGGCCAGTCTTACACCGCAACTCAATCTAATCTCTGGTTTTTGGGCTTAATGCGCAAACCTCTCACATTAGATCTATACTATTGCAGTCGCTGGATGTGCCGGGCGGTTCCGGACAGTCAGTCTTACACCGCAACACAATCTAACCTCGGGTTAGGCATGTTCATCTTTAGCCATTTTACATATTTGTCATATGTGTCCAAGTTTTATGTCAATATTTCCCAAGTGTAGTCAGTACAACTTTTCATATGCTATGCCAAAATTTACTCAATTAATTTACACCCAATTTTCCCACGTTATAATCGCACGTACGATGAGATTCAATCTAAGTTCCGAATGAACTTAGTATTCACGAAAGAAATAAAAAAATGAAAAATAGAGGAGCATAAGAATTGACATAAGGAAAATTAGGCATGTAAAGGTATACCCAATTCAAGAATCATGTTTCAACAGGCATGTTGTACATTAATAATAAGTGTCGGCAAGCTAAGTAATTTACACCATAGGTATAAAGATTAGATAGGATTGGACTTAATAGAATCACTAATTTTGATGTACAACATGATAAGTCCCATTATATCAATCACAATAGTCTCATAGACATCGGATGTACAACATGATAAGTTCCGTCATTTCAATCACAACAGTCTCATAGGCATGATAGGTTCCATTATGTCAATCGCAACAGTCTCATATGCATGATAGGTTTCATTATGTCAGTCACAATAGTCCCATAGGCATGATATGTGTCATTACATCAATCACAATAGTCTCATAGGCATAGGCAATTCGGATTTGACAAAAGGATAAGCATGAATTAGAATCAGGCATAGTTCTAAATCCGATTATTATAGTCATGATTTCTATTAGGTGTTTAAATCGGAATAATAACTAAACTTACAGAAAAAGGACAGATCTTGTATTCAGGGATCTGATTTCTGAATTTGTTAAGCTAATCCCTTTGTAACACCCCACGTCCGTTAGTGTCACTCACAAAGGGAATGCACTAAGTTCTGTGAGCATTTTGGGTAAAAGATGCAGATAAATTACAAGACAGACAGAAATTAAACAGCGGAAATTAAAACTTTGCTTTATTGATAATATAGTTTGTACAATGATTTCTTTATAATATCAAAGTATCATCTGTCTTACAAAATAAAGAAGCATAAAAATACATTTATATTCCCCAATGTAGCAAGAGCCCGCCATAGCATCTGGGAAGAGAATCCAAGCAAAACATCGACAAATATTCAAGCTGGGAAAGAGTGACAGTTCAACTTAACCTGAGCTATACTATTCCCTTCTTTACTACCTGGGGGGGGGGGAACGGAAGAAAAGAAGACGAAAGAAAAACAGAGTCAGACATAAAGTCTGAGTAAGTTCAGTAACTTCTAGCATATGAACATGGAAAAACAAAGTGACATGAATTAACTGAATACAAGATAACACCATGATGATAGGGTTGGCAAGATTAGACAAGATAATCACGAGATATGCTAAGATAAGATAAACTAGATATACTCTAATACTTTCGCCGCTTCGCTCTAAAACTTCGCCGCTTCGCTATTTCCTTGTTATACTGATTCCTATATCTCTGCACCACCTAACTAGTGTCCCAACTAGTAACGATAACGTGATCCCAATCCCTATAGTTTTTCATCGCCTTCAGGCATACATTTATTATTTATTACCTAGATTTAATCTAGGGTTTTCTACCAAGTGCCTTCTAGATTTAACTAGAGTTTACGTTATCTGCTGAACGCTTCTCGGATTCAGAGTTTATGCCACCTAGTCCAACTAGTGCTACCTATCGAACGATGCCCCCAAGTCTAGGACACACTACCTAGAGTGGTATATGTTCCTATACTTCCCCACGCATGTATCGCGAATCGCTATCGCTTGTCTAGATGCACATGTCCTGTAATGTGCGGCCCGAGTCCTGTGGCAGGGCAAATCAAGGAATACAGAACTCGATCGGGAGCTTTCAGATATCTGCCGATGCAGATGCTAAGGTCTGTTTTTATTCCAGTGGCTATGGTCCCACTTGACCCCTCCCTCAACTAATGAAAGACACACATTGAAAAATGAGAACTATACGCCGGCCCCCGCTGCCCCACTATCCTATGGCCATCCTCACCCTAACTAGATAGCAAGTATATGGTCTTTTGGAGTTCTCCGCCTTTCCGCTTCACATATCTCGATTAACTGAAGATGGATGGTAGACGACAAGTTGCTATCACAGGGCTACCGTTTTCTCGCCGAATCACGTTGGTCCATCCTAGTCTTTAGGTTGCCATATTTTGCAACCAAGGCATACCCTTGGTTCTTCTACCGCAGAGCTTAACCTCTGTGAGCCCAGGAGGATCATCTGCAGCCTCACAGAGGGTACCAAGAGTACCCTCACGTCCTCTCGAAGCCTCGGGCTTCGTAACCCAATTCGTTGGAGCCTTCTTTTTAGTCAGACGGACGTCCGCACCTTCCCGTGTTATACTAAGAATTACTACTTAGTTCCGCTAACTAAGGTTTACCACTTAGTTTCCCGAGTCGTTGTTTTCTTAACTAAGGTTTACTACTTAGTCCCTTTTAACTAAGGTATACTACTTAGTTCCCCTTCCCGTCAATTTGGATTGATTAAGTGTCATTAGTCAATTCAAGTTAACTTAACCCTCTTCATTTATCCTGTTAAACTGGTTAAGTGTTGTCAGTGATTCATGTTGACTTAACCCTCCCACAAACCAAGTTATATTGGTTAAGTATTTCTTATTACTTAACCCTACCCATTCATCATGTATTGGTTAAGTATTCCTTTTTAACTTAACCTAGCCCGTATGTTTTTAACTAACATGTTATTAATGGTTAAGTATTATCCCTTCACGTTTTAGACTTAACCCTATTCCTTTATCACAATCTGATGGTTAAGTGTGTTCAAGTTCACTTAACCCTACGGTCTAGCCCAGCTAACATATCAAATTTGCTAAGTGTATTAAATATTACTTAACCCCAACCTCTAGTCTAGTTAACATGTTAATTTGGCTAAGTGTATTAACTTTACTTAACCCCACCTTCTAGTCTAATTAACATGTTAATTTGGCTAAGTGTTTTCTTAGTTACTTAGCCCCTACAAATCTTGTCTTGTTACGACGTTAAGTTTGGTTAAGTGTCCCTATGGACTTAGCCCTCCCATTCTTGCTTAACCGTATTAAGTTGGTTAAGTGTCTTAGTAAACTTAACCCTACCATTCTTGTTCTAGCTTTAACTAAATAGATTAAAGCCACTACCACTCACATTAGACAGATATTGTTGCGATTACTGGATGTGCCGGTTGGTTCCGGGCAGGTTTACATCGCAACTCAGTCTAACCTCGGGTTAGGCATATTCGTGTTTTCTAAGTTCAAAGGGTTTTGATTAGTTTTCAAATCAGGTTTTGAAAGTAACCATCCCGTCCGTCGGATCAGTTAGGGATAGCCAGGGAGAGCAGGAAAATTGTATTTTCCAAACCCAAGCCTAGACACTATCCTCTCTATCACCCTAGAACCTTCTGGTTTATTATTAAAAGAGATGTCGTTAATAAACCTTTGATTTGTCTAAACTTACATTTCCTCATTTAGGCCAAATTCTATAAGTAAATTATTCCCAATTTACTTTTTTCCTAATTACCCCGTAAATTGTCAACATTTATGCTTATGGCCCATTCTCCCCTCTATATCATATTTATGCTTTTTGATATGTAAACTATACCAAATTAAGTGTCACTAACCATGATTTTGCTAAACCTGCCAATTACTCCCAATTATGGCCTATTTCAAATTTATGCCAATATACTTACCGTGCCAAATTAGCTAATCCAATTCCGATTCAACATTCTAATTCATGTCAAACTAGACTTATTACTCTAGTTCACTATTCATGTAAATGCTAGATTTACACGTCGATACTAGATTCAGGTTACAAAATCTATAATTCATGTCAAATTTATCCAATTTGCATTCCTATGAACATGTCATAATACATGTTCCCAATTTATGCCAATTTCCTAGTTTATAACTATGTTTTTAGTAAATTTCATATTTTTCCCAAATCTTATTCCCACCGTTCGTATAATCGTGATTCAATCTAGATTATAGATAAATCTAGATTCGTAGAAGATAGGGAATGAACCAAAGATGCTATGCAAAAGATAGACATAATATCTGGCATAAAAAGTGTTGAATAACGGCGTCGGTTCAAGAACATGGGTAGACCTAACTTAATAGGTAAATTCCCAAGGTCTAAAACCAAAGAAAACCAAGAATAGACAGAATAGAGACGTAGGTTCAAGAACATGGGTAGACCTAACTTAATAGGTAAATTCCCAAGGTCTAAACCCAAAGAAAACCAAGAATAGACAGAATAGAAAAATCAGGTTTAGACCCAATTTCACAGTCACAAAAGTTAAGCAACACTTTCCTAGTCAAGAATCATAGGTGTTTAGTCACAGTTGTCCTTGTTATGTCATAGGCAGTAGCTTATGCTTTCTAGTCAAGGGCATAGGCTTAGTCAAGGAAATAATTCTCATAGTCACAGTCACAGTCATAGGCAATGTCCATAGTCATAGGAAATGTCCATAGTCATAGGCAATGTTCATAGTCAAAGAGGCAAATGGTTCTAAGGCCCATAGTTTCATAGTCACATTCTTATTTGTCCTTGAATCATAACAGTTCTTAATTTGGTCCAAAGAAATAGGCACTGATTCAAATAGAAAGAATTGGCATACTCTTTTATTCCTTTAATTTCATGTCACGAACAGAGAGAAACATTCAAATCTAAAAAGTAACTGACTTACAGAGATTAGATTAGAATAGAAAGATGGCGATGCTATGATTCATAGAAAAACAGTCGTTGAAGTCGTTTGAACCTCCTCTTGAATCCTAGCTTGACTTGAACCTCTTCTTGAAAATATTTAGCAGCATTTCCTCGTCTTGATTTATTTTATATATTATTTATTTATTTATTTTCTCAGAGGAAGCATAAGGATAGAAAAGAATTGTGAATAGAGAAGGAGACCATGGCTGTTTATATAGTGTTAGGCGGACGAAACTGGTCAGAAAACATGACCAAATACATCAGAACGAACCAGGTTCAGAAAGCTGGAAAAAGCAGGAGGGTCGACCCCCAAGTCGACTACCCAGTCGACCTGGGTGCCCCAGGTCGACTACCCAGTCGACCTGGGTGCCTTGGGCGGGAAAATTCCCGCCCAGCCCAATCTGGGTCTGTTTTGAATTTCGAACTCGTTTTTCTGAACTGTTTTGAAATTTGAACTTTGCTGAATCTTCCGAAGGCCATATCTTCCTCATACGGACTCCGATTTACGCAAACTTGGACTCATTTTCATGCAGAATTCCGAGACGAACGCAATGGCATAGC
Source organism: Allium sativum (assembly GCA_030737875.1). Classification (NCBI taxonomy): domain Eukaryota; kingdom Viridiplantae; phylum Streptophyta; class Magnoliopsida; order Asparagales; family Amaryllidaceae; genus Allium; species Allium sativum. The sequence goes on along the minus strand of CM060909.1, from coordinate 666,074,490 downwards.
CCGTTTCCCTCGATTTTGATTTTAAATTATAATTCTTCCTTGATTTGTGAATCTTAGTGTTACAGAATTACGGGGTGTTACATTCTCCCCCACTTAAAAGGATTTCGTCCCCGAAATCTTCAAGTCAGGAAGAATGTGTCCTACCATCCAATCATCCATCTACTCAACCATTCAATCACAAGCATTCACTGTCCTTAAAAGATTTCTAATGCTTTCATGTTCATATGCATAGTGTGTGTATATGTCTTTATCTAATGCAAAATCAGGCGGTCTACTGATTCAGTTGACCTCCTTAATGCAAATCATGTCAGTGCCATGCGTCCAATCATGTATGCAAGCATCCCTAGTTATGTAAATACTACATGTATGCATAGCCATTCATCCATATGCAACTACCATGTGATCACATATAAAGTTCAACTTACAAACAAATACATATCTGTAAATGCAAGATGAAAGCGTCCGAACTTGATCTAGTGCCTAATACGTATGCATATGCATCCACGAGCAACCATTTGCAACCACTTGCAACCACCAACCATAACATGTTTCAAGCACATGTTTACATCCATTGGCTTCTACCTAAGGATCGAAGATACGGCCTAGGTGATATACCTTGGAAAGAAAGAAACAATTATGCGTAAAGCTCCTACCAAAGAAATCAAGTATGTACCCTTATGGAAAAAGCGTATGATGCTAGTATCTAACCTTCTTGAGCTTTACTTCACTATTTCTTAACTAATTTAACTTCACGATCGTGAAGTTTCTGACCTCCATTTCCAAAATAAATAGATGTCAATCACGGTACCAAGTATGTACTAAGATGACTAGAGGTTTCCCTCTTAGCTTATCCATCACGCCATAACTATGAGAGTCAAAAGGTCACTACGTGCTTTTTAGAGTGCCTGTCACAACTATTCATCTCTCTCACAAACCATCCTAGTCGAACTCGACATTCCTCAAGTACAAGCCCCAAAGGCCTAAACCAATATCAGACAAGCACCCAAGGAATATCTCCTCTGAATTTAGACGATCTACGTGAGATGATATAAGCAAATTCGATAGCTATTCTCAAATCCCTATTATCCAAAAATAAACGGGTCGGACCACCAATTGGATTTGAGACTTTAGTGGGATCTTTCTACTATACAAGTACTGTGGTGCAGAGACTCAACTATGGAAGTGGATATGAACAAATGAGAAGCGCTAGAACCAAAGGAAATAATACGAACAGAAAAACTAGACTCTTCCAACCCGACTTTATTACCTTTCTCCTAGGTACACTTGGTGGTGAAAGTATGTACTCGCCCTTCTGAAAATCTTGTTACTCGTTCTTACCCTTGTCCTTAATTATATGCCCTATCCTTACCCTAGTAAAGATACTTCCTCTTGTCTTAGGTTTTATGATTTCTTCCTCCTTCGTGAGCTAAATCTATATCCATGAATTCCTCATCCTAGGGTTATGCTCCTTAGCTAAACTCCTCATCCTCTTTCGGGTGTAGTCATGTTGACAAATCTCTTGAAAGCTGCCTCCATCGTATGGAAAACCCTATAAGCTTGAAAGAAAACTGGCCGTAGGTGAAACAACTACGATTATAGATGGAAGTCGGTCACTACTTTGCCCTTCAATGAGGTTACCTCCTAGAAAGCCAGGAGCCCCAGAGACTCAAGAAAGAAGGAGATAAGAATTCAAACAGAGGAAGAGAAAATAGTGCGTATGGCTTTGGGGAATATGCCTTTAAAACAAATCTTTTCTCTTGAAAATGCTTCTTTAAAAACTGTTATGAAAATAATTTTTCAAATCCTTTATCTGATCTGGTAACCTTCAGCTCTAATACCACGTGTAACACCCCACGTCCGTTAGTGTCACTTACAAAGGGAATGCACTAAGTTCTGTGGAGCATTTTGGGTAAAAGATGCAGATAAATTACAAGACAGACATAAATTAAACAACGGAAAATAAAACATTGCTTTATTGATAATATAGTTTGTACAACGATTTCTTTATAATATCAGAGTATCATCTGTCTTACAAAATAAAGATGCATAAAAATACATTTATATTCCCCAATGTAGCAAGAGCCCGCCATAGCATCTGGAAAGAGAATCCAAGCAAAACTTCGTTAAATCTTCAAGCTGGGAAAGAGTGACAGTCCAACTTATCCTGAGCTATACTATTCCCTTCTTTACTACCTGATGGGGGGGGGGAACGGAAGAAAAGAAGACGAAAGAAAAACAGAGTCAGACATAAAGCCTGAGTAAGTTCAGTAACTTCTAGCATATGAACATGGAAAAACCAAACGACATGAATTAACTGAATACAAGATAACACTATGATGATAGGGTTGGCAAGATTAGACAAGATAATCACGAGATATGCTAAGATAAGATAAACTGGATATACTCTAATACTTTCGCCGCTTCGCTCTAATACTTCGCCGCTTCGCTATTTCCTTGTTATACTGATTCCTATATCTCTGCACCACCTATCTAGTGTCCCAACTAGTAACGATAATGTGATCCCAATCCCTGTAGTTTTTCATTGTAATAACCCGAAAATCTGGGCCAATTTAAAAATTTTATTTTGGCAATTTTAGCGAATTTGGAACATTTAAAATGAATTATTTTAAATAATATCGACGAGAAATTATTTTGAAAAGAATTCTAACGTATATATTATATACGTCGTCGTTAGAATATAAATATTTATATATAATTATAAATAGAATTGAAAATGGCGCGGTAGTTCGATAATTCAATTTCAAACTTCAATTGAATGTACCGGGTGCGAAATAAACCGGATTTTAGTGAAACCAAAAATAATAGGATCTATTTGATAATATCTTTCCAACAAATCCAAAAAATTGAAATTTCATAGCGGGAATCAAAAGATATGTCCAGTTGAAACTTCTGAATAGTCGCTATGGAATTCAGGCCCTTAAAAATAGCCATTTTGCAAACGACCTCGGATTTCAACGAAACCACTTTTGTTGGATCCGTGATGTCAAATTATTGCTAGATTCCAATTTTCATAATTTTTCGATTCAATATGTGAGCATGGCAAAGGAAAACGTGTTTGACCAATTTTAGTTGATTTTAATCGACTGGAAAATGGCCATTTTTCCAACGTCTTAGAATTCGACGAAACTAGTTTTGTTAGGACCGTATCGTCAATACGAAGCTAGAAAATATTTTTCTGGGATTTATAGAGTTAGTATGCGACCCCGGTAAATTGAAATGCACGTTCAAATTCAATATATAGAGTTATATGTTGATTTTAACAGAAACTGATTGTAACGATCGAATCAGCCTACGATACATATCCCATTGTGTTCGGAACGGGGGTAATTAGCTATGGACGACAGGCGGTGAGCCTCGTTTTGAGGTCGTATGTAAAAGTCAACTTTTTGGGATTAAAAATAATAAAATATAAAACCCTTTTCTCTTTCCTCTCCTATACCCTCTGGGCCCCCCTTTCTGATTTCCAATTCGAATCAGAAAACGAAAAAAAAATACGATCGACGGTGGAGGGAGGAGGCCGCCGCCCAGCCTCCAAGCGCCGCCCCCCCCATCCACTCGTCGCCGCCTCCCAGGCAGAGCACCATCGACGCGAGCTACCCCCCTGTCTTCATCGATCGACGCGAGCTACCCCACCTCTCTTCATCATCGATCGACGTAAGCTACCCCCCTCTGCCTCGACCGACGCGAGCTACCCCCCCCTCTGCCTCGACCGACGCGAGCTACCCCCCCTCTGCCTCGACCGACGCGAGCTACCCCCCCTCTGCCTCGACCGACGCGAGCTACCCCCCCGGCCTTCGATTTCGACTGTAAGCCCCTTTTTACTTATTCATTTTATTTCTTTTTTCTATGTAATTGGTATTAGCAAATTATAAAAATCAGTTTTTTTTAGCATGATATAAAAGGTTATATTTTTATCATATAGAAAAGGTTAGACTTTTATATAGGGAAAAGTTAGAATTTTTAAATAGAAAAGATTCGATTTTTCTATATGAAAAGGCCATATTTTTATAAGTGAAAGGCGAGATATTTGTTATAGAAAAGAACGGATTTTTATAAGTAGAAAGATCGAATTTTTATAGTTTGAAAGGAATTATAAAAATATAATCTTTATCGATACGAACATTGTTATCAAAATATGATTTTTACTTATGTAGAGTATTAAAAATATGACCTTTATATAGTAGAAGATATAAAAATGCAATTTTTATATAAATAGTGTATTGAAAATAAAATTTCTATATAATAGAGAATATAAAAATATAATCTTTATATTTGAAAAGGTGAAATCTTTATATAGAGAATAGCGTGATAAAAATAGAATTTTTATCTATATAGTAGCAAAGTAAAAATAGGATTTTTATATATTGAATAGCAAAGTAAAAATTCGATTTTTATATATTGAATAGCGAAGTAAAAATTAGATTTTTATATATGTAGTGGCTACGGGCAACGAAGGTGACAAAAAGGCGAGAACGACGAACATTTTTATAAATGAAGTGCCGTGGAGTTAGGATAGCTATTGGTGAGAACTTCTCACTCTAAAATTCTTTTTCTAGTTATATATATATATATACTAGGATGTAGACGGTGTTTAGTAGCACCCGACACCCGTCATCCATAGACCATGGATGACTTGTTTGTTTGGTTGATGTGTTGTGAAATTTGTTTGTGTTGTTGATGTGAAATCGATAATATAAATTAGTGTATTGAAAGGAAATAAAATATTTATATAGTTAAAAATATTTTATCGTTAAAAATATAATTTTTAACGTGAAAGTGAATAAATGAATATTTATAAACAAATCGACCGATTTGTTTATATACACTGATTTGACTGATTGATTGGGATGATAAATTTTACACATCGCCCAAATGCGCAAATAAAATCTGTGTTTGATTGTTTGAAACCCTACACGGGTATTGGGATAAAATACGGTATACACTAATCCCAATAATTATTTGTATGTCGATCGATGGATCGACAGGCTGTTATAAGCGTTAGATATCTATATTTGATGCTTATACAGTGTAGTGTACTTTGGATGATGGTTGACTATGTATCGTTGCTATTATATACAAGTGCTGAATGGAATCCATATAGTTAACGCTATATGGTAATTGATTGGGCCTCATTCCAATTTAGAAAATAAAGAATATTATAAAATAAAGGTTCATGTGTTGACTGTACTCATTCGTTGAGATTAGTCATGTGTTGAACGAAATATTTTAACAATAAGATTTACATCTTTATCATATATAAAATATACTAAATAACAAAAAAAGAGTCACACGTGAACAGTACTCATTCGTTGAGATTAGTCGTGTGTTGACAAAAATATAGATTCACATATTGAATAGAATAAATATTCATTTATTGAATAGAATAACGGAATTATTGAAATATATAAAGCTGTGTTGATTAGAGATGCGCTATTTTGACGCGAACGATATTTATATCGATTATATACGAATTCGAATTGATTTGAATAGAAATCGAATTTGATTTGAATAGAAAACGAATTTGATTTGAATTTGAAATAAAGGTGGAAATTGTTTTTGAAATGAATTCAAAACTATTTATAAAATTCGTTTTAAATAGAAATCGACGAAATATATATAATATATATATTATATATATAATGGCCTGAATAGAACGCGCCGCGCCGCGGCAGTTCGCGAATTTCGACCATTAACTTCGAACGAACATTACGGGAGATCCGACCGTCGGATTCTCCTAAAACCGGAACCGTTGGGTTCGTATTGAAAAAATAAAAAAAAAATAGTTCTAATTGAAAGTTCTTACTTAATTCATTAGTCTTTATAGATAGTAAAAAAAAGAATTAGAAAGGTAGTAAAAAACCTTTATTTTAATTTTTTATTTCGGGGACAACTCGATTCGAAGAAGAGCAACTTCCCTTATCCTTTTATTTTAGGTTTTATTCTATATCCTGTAACGAATATTAGAAATTTGAAATCTAACAGTTGGATTTGGAGATACGTCCAAATCAAATTTGGAAAAGGTCGCTGTAAGTGCAGTTCGATGGCCGTTGATGGAAATCGACCGTACGGGCCTTGATAAAATTATTAAAAATATCAATAATTTGTGTAAAATCATAAGAAATGATTTAGGAAAAATTGGGATGTAAAACTCCATATTCGAAAAGATAAAAATGGATTTTTATCGAAATGAACTAGTTTTGAACTAAATTTAAAACCCAATTATTTTTAAATAAATAAATTACATTTAAAAAGGGGTTTTAAATAATCGGAATTTCTAATATATTTGATTGGAATTGAATTAGAAGTGATTTGTGGGTTTATCGTGAACAGTGTTTTAAATAACACTAGTTTTTAACCTGATAATAAATAGAATGTGATATGGGTCTATCGTGAACTGTGTTTTAAATGACATTAGTTCTTTAACCCAGTGAAAAGAGTTTTAATGAATCTGCAATTAGATTGAAATGTGAATTGATAATCTAAATTATCAAATTTGGAAAATGAGCAAGGATGGAGTATTACCAGTTTCGCTCCAAAGCGATAGTTAAATCTTTAATTAGATTTGAACGTGAAATGGTAATTAATTTTACCGATAACACCGTGGTGTTAGATATGAAGTATTACCTGTTTTCTACATGGGATGAATAGGTTGGGATTGGGAAATAAAATAAATAATTACTTCGGTGTGGTTCGCTAATCTCAACTAGTTTGGAAAACCATAATTTGGTTTGAAATGACATCCGAAGGAAGATTAAAGAATAAATTTTAAAGAATTTATCTTGGATAAAATTAATGGGAACCTTTCCCTAAGAATTGAAATTTAGAAACTAGCTGTAGGTTAGTTAAGAAGAATGGTTTCCTGGGTATTGATCTGATGTTGGTTTCGGCCTTCGGGGTTAATATTTGGGGAATTGCTCTCTTACTGATTTACGGTTGGTGACTAATGAATTGGAATGAGTCGTATGTTGTGTTTGTGTAACATTTGTTTTTAATATACGCGGGTTGTTCGGAAAGGCTGGGTTTATACCCATTCTGAATAACCGATTCGACGATAAGTCGAAGATGAAGACGGTGGTCGAAGACCTGAAGTCTTCACATCGTTTGGATAATTACTGATGATCCAGATTGGGCTGTACACCCAAGAGGATGGAAATAGTTGGTGGTCGTCCAGACGTACTTGGAGATGGATGGATATGCAGGGAAAGTGCCTCCGGTTTCATTCAGACCCAAAACGAATTTGTAAATGGATTGTGTGTCTGACATTGGATTTTATTCTGTGTTGATTGATTTCTGTTAAATATATATCTGCTTGGCGGCAGAAAATTTATTCTCTTGCTTAATGCCCTTCTCTGAGACATATGAGCTTAGAGGTTATATATCGATAGATATCAATCGCATGGCATGAATTGCCTGTGTGGCACGCTGAGTTGCATGGATCAAGGATTTTGTTGAAAAGAAAAGTCTTGTGGTTGATGATCAAAGCACGGCCTTTGTGGCGTAGCTTTGTGTATAATGTGAATTCGCGAGCCTCACACCTCGGTATGAGTTAAAAACGGGATAAGGACTGCAGGAAGAGCACGACGTTTCTTTCTAGCTTTGGTGGTGTCAGTGACTTACCAGCCCTGACATTTATATACTTTTCACCTATGTGGTTGTTAGATGAGGTGCCTCGATTTTAGGTCTGTAAGGATCGGGAAACGTGTGTTCAGGCATAACTAATTCTCTAACGTAAGTGAGGACCGACCCTGAAGATCCAGGGGTTACCCAGAGTGTGTAGTCTTGGGACATTTGCTAGAGTGCCTCGAAGCGGAGAGGAGCTTGCCCCTTGCCTCGACTCATGACGGAAATCCAATTTCCAATACGTGTAATGCGGTTTTAATTGTAGAGCTAGTATGGCGACATAGTGGTATGGGACATTCATGCCGTCTATGATTGATATTTATGATTGAATTGTTTTGACACTATACACTAATTATAGTATCAAATGATTTGTTTTAAACGTACCAAGCATGTTTGGCTATTATAAGGGAAAACCCTATGCTCCGGCTTGCGTTGCATTGTGTGATGGGACCTGGGTCTTATAATAGCTTCATTTTTCGAAAAAGCATTGCGCTGTTTATTCTATGCACTGGTATTCTTGGGAGGAAACCCGTTCCGTGTTATACGGCGTGGTCCCTTGAATTACTCTCTTTTAAAGTAAAGCTTTAAATAACTGTTTTAGTTCTCACACCAGTCACATGACTGACCTGGAGTTTATTGTTTTAACCTAAACTATGGGTGCCCCTATTTTCCGCACGGGTAGCTAGTAGTTTTGGTTTTGCAGATTTATATTCACAGGATCCTGGTTTACAGCTGGAATGATATCCGAAAAGCTCTGTATCCGTATATCACCTTCAGTTGTGCTTTGTATTATTTTCCGCTGCTATGTAATTTATTGTAATCTCTGATATTTATCGAATGTAATTTATTCATTATACTCTGTATATTCTTGTAGCTGATGGAATTGTTGTAATAGCAATGAAATGTTCTTCCGTCTGCGTTCTGATTTGTCCTGTTCTAAAAACAATCAGGGATTTCGAACGGTCTAGATCGGTTTAACGACTGATTCAGATCGAGCGAAATTCCAGGCCGTCACATTCATCGCCTTCAGGCATACATTTATTATTTATTACCTAGATTTAATCTAGGGTTTTCTACCAAGTGCCTTCTAGATTTAACTAGAGTTTACGTTATCTGCTGAACGCTTCTCGGATTCAGGGTTTATGCCACCTAGTCCAACTAGTGCTACCTGTCGAACGATGCCCCCAAGTCTAGGACACACTACCTAGAGTGGTATATGTTCCTATACTTCCCCACGCATGTATCGCGAATCGCTATCGCTTGTCTAGATGCACATGTCCTGTAATGTGCGGCTCGAGTCCTGTGGCAGGGCAAATCAAGGAATACAGAACTCGGTCGGGAGCTTTCAGATATCTGCCGATGCAGATGCTAAGGTCTGTTTTTATTCCAGTGGCTATGGTCCCACTTGACCCCTCCCTCAACTAATGAAAGGCACACCTTGAAAAATGAGAACTATACGCCGGCCCCCGGTGCCCCACTATCCTATGGCCATCCTCACCCATAAGTAAATAACAAGTATATGGTCTTTTGGTGTTCTCCGCCTTTCCGCTTCACGTATCTCGATTGATTGAAGATGGATGGTAGACAACGAGTTGCTATCACAGGGCTACCGTTTTCTCGTCGAATCACGCTGGTCCATCCTAGTCTTTAGGTTGCCATATTTTGCAACCAAGGCATGCCCTTGGTTCTTCTACCGCAGACCTTAACCTCTGTGAGCCCAGGAGGATCATCTGCAGCCTCACAGAGGGATACCAAGAGTACCCTCACGTCCCCTCGAAGCCTCGGGCTTCGTAACCCAATTCGTTGGAGCCTTCTTTTTAGTCAGACGGACGTCCGCTCCTTCCCGTGTTATACTAAGAATTACTACTTAGTTCCATTAACTAAGGTTTACCACTTAGTTTCCCGAGTCATTGTTTTCTTAACTAAGGTTTACTACTTAGTCCCTTTTAACTAAGGTTTACTACTTAGTTCCCCTTTCCGTCAATTTGGATTGGTTAAGTGTCATTAGTCAATTCAAGCTAACTTAACCCTCTTCATTTGTCCTGTTAAACTGGTTAAGTGTTGTCAGTGATTCATGTTGACTTAACCCTCCCACAAACCAAGTTATATTGGATAAGTATTTCTTATTACTTAACCCTACCCATTCATCCTGTATTGGTTAAGCGTTCCTTTTTAACTTAACCTAGCCCGTCTGTTTTTAACTAACATGTTATTAATGGTTAAGTATTATCCCTTCACGTTTTAGACTTAACCCTATTCCTTTATCACAATCTGATGGTTAAGTGCGTTCAAGTTCACTTAACCCTACGATCTAGCCCAGCTAACATATCAAATTGGCTAAGTGTATTAAATCTTACTTAACCCCAACCTCCAGTCTAGTTAACATGTTAATTTGGCTAAGTGTATTAACTTTACTTAACCCCACATTCTAGTCTAGTTAACATGTTAATTTGGCTAAGTGTTTTCTTAGTTACTTAGCCCATACAAATCTTGTCTTGTTACGACGTTAAGTTTGGTTAAGTGTCCCTATGGACTTAGCCCTCCCATTCTAGCTTAACTGTATTAAGTTGGTTAAGTGTCTTAGTAAACTTAACCCTACCATTCTTGTTCAAGCTTTAACTATATAGATTAAAGCCGCTACCACTCACATTAGAAAGATATTGTTGCGATTACTGGATGTGCCGGTTGGTTCCGGGCAGGTTTACATCGCAACTCAGTCTAACCTCGGGTTAGGCATATTAGTGTTTTCTAAGTTCAAAGGGTTTTGATTAGTTTTCAAATCAGGTTTTGAAAGTAACCATCCTGTCCGTCGGATCAGTTAGGGATAGCTAGGGAGAGCAGGAAACTTGTATTTTCCAAACCCAAGCCTAGATACTATCCTCTCTGTGACCCTAGAACCTTCTGGTTTGTTATTAAAAGAGATGTCGTTAATAAACCTTTGATTTGTCTAAACTTACATTTCCTCATTTAGGCCAAATTCTATAAGTAAATTATTCCCAAATTACTTATTTCCTAATTACCCCGTAAATTGTCAATATTTATGCTTATGGCCCATTCTCCCCTCTATATCATATTTATGCTTTTTGGTATGTAAACTATACCAAATTAAGTGTCACTAACCATGATTTTTCTAAACCTGCCAATTAATCCCAATTATGGCCAATTTAAAATTTATGCCAATATGCTTACCGTGCCAAATTAGCTAATCCAATTCCGATTCAACATTCTAATTCATGTCAAACTAGACTTATTACTCTAGTTCACTATTCATGTAAATGCTAGATTTACATGTCGATACTAGATTCAGGTTACACAATCTATAATTCATGTCAAATTTATCTAATTTGCATTCCTATGAACATGCCATAATACATGTTCCCAATTTATGCCAATTTCCTAGTTTATAACTATGTTTTTAGTAAATTTCATATTTTGCCCAAATCGTATTCCCACCGTTCGTATAATCGTGATTCAATCTAGATTATAGATAAATCTAGATTCGTAGAAGATAGGGAATGAACCAAAGATGCTATGCAAAAGACAGACATAATAACTGGCATAAAAAGGGTTCAATAACGACGTCGGTTCAAGAACATGGGTAGACCTAACTTAATAGGTAAATTCCCAAGGTCTAAAACCAAAGAAAACCAAAAATAGACAGAATAGAGACGTAGGTTCAAGAACATGGGTAGACCTAACTTAATAGGTAAATTCCCAAGGTCTAAACCCAAAGAAAACCAAGAATAGACAGAATAGAAAAATCAGGTTTAGACCCAATTTCACAGTCACAAAAGTTAAGCAACACTTTCCTAGTCAAGAATCATAGGTGTTTAGTCACAGTTGTCCTTGTTATGTCATAGGCAGTAGTTTATGCTTTCTAGTCAAGGGCATAGGCTTAGTCAAGGAAATAATTCTCATAGTCACAGTCACAGTCATAGGCAATGTCCATAGTCATAGGAAATGTCCATAGTCATAGGCAATGTTCATAGTCGAAGAGGCATATGGTTCTAAGGCCCATAGTTTCATAGTCACATTCTTATTTGTCCTTGAATCATAGCAGTTCTTAATTTGGTCCAAAGAAATAGGCACTGATTCAAATAGAAAGAATTGGCATACTCTTTTATTCCTTTAATTTCATGTTACGAACAGAGAGAAACGTTCAAATCTAAAAAGTAACTGACTTACAGAGACTAGATTAGAATAGAAAGATGGCGATGCTATGATTCATAGAAAAACAGTCGTTGAAGTCGTTTGAACCTTCTCTTGAATCCTAGCTTGACTTGAACCTCTTCTTGAAAATCTTTAGCAGCATTTCCTCATCTTGATTTATTTTATATATTACTTGTTTATATATTTTCTCAGAGGCAGCATAAGGATAGAAAAGAATTGTGAATAGAGAAGGAGACCAGGGCTGTTTTTATAGTGTTAGGCGGACGAACCTGGTCAGAAAACGTGACCAAATACATCAGAACGAACCAGGTTCAGAAAGCTGGAAAAAGCAGGGGGGTCGACCCCCAGGTCGACTACCCAGTCGACCTGGGTGCCTTGGGCGGGAAAATTCCCGCCCAGCCCAGTCTGGGTCTGTTTTGAATTTCGAACTCGTTTTTCTGAACTGTTTTGAAATTTGAACTTTGCTGAATCTTCCGAAGGCCATATCTTCCTCATACGCACTCCGATTTACGCAAACTCGGACTCGTTTTCATGCAGAATTCCGAGACAAACGCAATGTCGCAGCCCGTTTCCCTCGATTTTGATTTTAAATTATAATTCTGCCTTGATTTGTGAATTTTAGTGTTACAGAATTACGGGGTGTTACACCGTTGATGTAGACTTTTGATTTGAAGTTCTTCTAATCGATTTCGAGTTTGAATTTGATTTTCTAGTTTGGAGAAGATGGAGGCTAGGCTAGCTTGTGGATGAACAACATGACGACACCATAGTTTTAGGGTTATGAGGTTAGGGTTTAAGTTTACCTATGTATATATAGATGTCTAGGATTAATTCTAGCCTTTAGATTAATCTAGGAGAAATCAGAGCCATCCAAACCAAAGAGATGTGTCATCCAGGCAACCACAACATGACACATAAGCCCTAATACCTTAGAATTTGTCATCAGGCCAATCCGAGAAGGCCACCTCAGCTCAGGGCTAGAAAAATTCGTCACAGGAATTAGATCTCAAAGGGGTCGACTCCCTATAGGGGGGTCGACACCTATGGCGACACCCGTATAACGGGGTCGACACTTATATTGACTCCCCCTTGGGGGGGGGGGGTTCGACAACTCTAAGTGGGAAATTTCCCGCTCAACCCGCTCTGACCGAATTTCTTCATACGGAGTCCGATTCATGCAAACTCGGACTCTATCTCAAGCATAATTACGAGACGAACGCAATGACGTAACCCATTTTCCTTAATTCCTCTTCTAAAAATTAATTATTCTTTAATTCGTTACTTTTAATATTTACAGAAAATACGGGGTGTTACAGGTCCTCCATTATCCACGAGATGAATTATTTCCTTCTTCTCTTGTATACCTTCACTTGTGCATGTATATTCATGAAACCTCTTCATGTTTTTTGCTCCTTAATTCCTACAAAAAACAATTAAAAGATGCAAGTAAATTTTATCAATAATTAACGCATGCAAAAATGACTATTTTGCCCTTATATGATGTTGAATAAATGACGATTTGAAAACAATTTGAATTTTGGTTTAAACATGCTAAAATATCCTATATACCCATTTATTTAACTAAAACAAGATTAAATATGTAACGAACTGCAAATCCTTAATATCAGAGTTGATTACATACATTACACGTCCAACCCAAATATCACAAAAATACAAATCTTTTTTATTGAAGAAAAAGGTAGAAGAAGAACAAAAATAACAACACAGAATCTCACATCGCAGTGGAACAAAATATAATATATCATAATTTTTGTAATATCATAATTTTTGAAATACAAAATTTTAATTGTATGACATATAATTATCAGAGTACAACACTTACAACACAGCATAATAAAACTCTATATAACTAAAACTGAGGCCTCCTGCTCCAAGCTCCTTCAGATAAATCTGTAAAACCCTGAATTACTTGACTGCCCATACAAATTGGGCACCCAAGAGTTTAGGTAAAACAAAACAAAATAAACTCTGGATCAGTCATGGGACTGGTATGAGAACAATTTAAAACAGTTTGAGAAAATAACCGATATCTCATAAGACCACGTCGTGTAACACGTAACGGGTTTTTCCCTTATGAGAATCCAAACACTTGAGGTAACTTTCAAATTCTTTTTGAAATAAAACGATAATCTTTATATCAAAAATCTTTTGATATTATAATAATGTCTATCAATATAATAGAAATCTAGTGGAACGCTTTCATCTCACGCTCCACATACATAATATACAATCAAAACCACAGGCACTTATTGGGTGATGAATTTCCAACTATGAAAAGGTATGGAACCACCTTCCAATAGTGTATCTCTAGACGAGAATACCCTGGGTTCAACAAGAACATCTTGTAACCCGGCCACACATGACCGACCACTCATTTCGCTTGAGTGTATCGAATGTATATCACCAACGGTTGAGATCAGCAACCGTTTTCCTGAATGGGACAACATCTAATAGAATAAAGAATGAAATGAATTTCTCTAGATAGGTGATGATATACCCTAATTGGAAGCTACCCACTTAGCCATATTGCCTGCCCGATTTTTGTCATTTCCTGGTTGTTGAGGCCTGAGGCTACGATTATTATCATTCATTGATAACACAATTACTTTGAATGCCACATTGTCAGATCTGTTAATCATTAATTGTAACAACCCGTATTTTAATAACATGTTTTAACCATAAATTAAGGCAGAATTAAATTTTAAAATAAGAACCAAGGAAAACGGGTTGCGCCATTGCGTTCGTCTCGAAATTCTTCATGAAATCGAATCCAAGTTTTCGAAAATCGGAGTTCGTATGACCAAGTTATGACCCTCAGAAGTTTCAGGAATTTGAATAAAATAAAACAGCTCGAAAATAAAGCCAGAAAATTCGAAATTCAAACCCAGAGAAGGTTGGCTGGAAAATTCCCGCCCATATACCCAGGTCGACTGGGGAGTCGACCTCCCCCCAACCAGGTCGACTGGGGAGTCGACTGGGGTGTCGACCTCCCCATGACTAAGTCGACTGGGGAGTCGACCTGGGGGTCGACCTGCCTCTCGAACCTATTTCCTGGACCAGATGCATTCTGATGTATTTAGACTTGTTTCGTGACCAAATTCGTCTGCCTAACCCTATATAAATAGCCCCCTAGCCTCATTCTCTCTACACCATTTCATTTTGTCCTTATGCTACCTCTGTGAAAATCAAAATGATAATATTAAAATTAAAAGAGAATACTTCTTCTTCGTCAAGACAACATCTAGGAATTGCAAATTGGGGGTTTTCAACTAGAACAAGACTAAACAAATAGAGATTCAACAACTGCAACAACCGTTTCTAGAATCAAATCTCTGCACTCTAATTCTCGATCCGCACTCTATAAGTTCTATTTACTTTGAGATTGAAACTGGTTAAATTTAATATGGACATGGAATAAAATGAAATTGGACCTAAGCTTGATTATCTATTTAGATCCGTTCTTGTTTCTTCTTGAATCTAGGATTTTGGGTTATTCTTTACCGATTTAATCATGCCCATTCATGTTGTTGGACCTAGTTTATTATTTAAACGCTAGATTGTAATATGAATTCTTGGACCTTGACTTGATGATAAGACTTTTTCACTGTATTCTCTCTTGAATCTTGAATTTTGATTAATGCACGTCTACCTATGTTCCTAAACCTTGGTTTTCATATTGTTGTTCTAAATCCTATTCACATGCCTATGATGTGTTAAACTATTATACACCAATTCTACGATTTGGATTATAATCTCATGCCTATTCACATGCCCATCTTTGTCATGATTTCCTTGTTTATCCCTTTTTGAATTAATCTCGATATGCGCACGGTAGGAATACGATTTGGGGATATTGGTCAAAACATGAAGATTCACTTAGACATGAATTGGTAATTGACATGAATTAGCTTGAACATGAATTGGCATAAATTGAACACGAAAACGATTGTAAACTTGACAATTGACATGAATTAGCTTGAACATGAATTGGCATAACTTGAACACGAAAGCGATTGTAAACTTGATAATTGACATGAATGTGAATTGTGAACTCGGAACGTAATTAGAGAAAATAGAATCTGTTAGTCAAACCATGTTTTTAGGTAATTGTGGAACGCGACAAATAGCATGAAATTGATACGATGGGAATAACTTGAATACAAAATTGACTATGACTTGATAGTTGATATTGGACATCTAGAAGGCACGTAAATGTGCTTATGAACTTGAAACGTGAGTTGGTTATGAATATGAATCGTGAGCTTGATAATAGGCATAAGTTGAAACTTGAAAACTTAACATGAAAACTTGACATGAAACTTGCTTAGAAACTTGACACGAACTTGACATGAAACTTGAACATGGACATGACATTACAGTGAACTTGAAAATGGCCAACTCGAGGTTGGGTTGAGTTTGCAGTGTAATTCTGCCCAGAACCGCCCAGCAAATCCAGTTACTGCAAATAATAGGATCCAATGTGGGTAGTTGGTCATATCGCACTTGAAAACCCGAGGTCAGACTGAGTTGTGGTGTAATTCTGCTCGGAACCGCCCGGCATATCCAGTGACCACAACAAAAGGTCTGATGTGAGAGGTTGGGGTGCATTAATGAATTAATGCCACATGATAGGGTTAAGTCATGAACCGCTTGAATATACTTAACCAATTTGACACGATGATTTGATAGGGTTAAGTCATGAACCGCTTGAATATACTTAACCAACTTGACATGATGATTTGATAGGGTTAAGTCATGAACTGCTTGAATATACTTAACCAATTTGACACGATGATTTGATAAGGTTAAGTCATGAACCACTTGAATATACTTAACCAACTTGACATGATGATTTGATAGGGTTAAGTCATGAACCGCTTGAATATACTTAACCAATTTGACACGATGATTTGATAGGGTTAAGTCATGAACCTCTTGAATATATTTAACCAACTTGACACGATGATTTGATAGGGTTAAGTCATGAACCGCTTGAATATACTTCACCAATTTGACACGATGATTTGATAAGGTTGAGTCATGAATCGCTTGAATATACTTAACCAACTTGACACATGATTCGTAGGGCTAAGTCATGAACTTGAGCGACAACACTTAGCCAATTTGACATGACACGTAGACGGGTTAAGTCACGAACTTGAATGACCACACTTAACCAACTTGACATGCTAGACTGATGGGGTTAAGTCTCGAATTTAAATGACAACATTTAACCTGCTGGATGGAAACCCTAGTTACGCGGTCCTTTTCAGCAGTAACCCACTAGATGTATCACGGTACCCTAGAACTAGGCAGGGTGGGGCATGATTACTGGGCTGATTGTAAGCGACCAGAATGACGGCTGAGTTGGTGCGCCATTGTAGGTTCAGGCGGACTATGGTCGTGCACGTAGTCCAGAGTTGAAAAAGCAGGCATTGGGCACCAGTAGGTTTACACTGTGCGTGCTTGATTCGTGTCGGTGGTTGGCACTCTAGGGCTTAATACACCCTATGGTGGACCTAGCACAGGTGACTACATTTCATGATTGGGCCGTATGACACAGACACATGAACGAGCTTGGACTTGTAGGGAGCCGATCGATTAATAGATAGTTACGTGGAAAAAGGGTGTTGTTCGTTAGGTAGCATAATCCCTATTGGTCCTAGGTGGCATAAACCCTAATCGAATCTAGAAAATGTTCAATAGGTAGCATAATCCCTAGTGGTCCTAGGTGGCATAAATCCTAGTTGAACACGCGATAGTTCATGATAAGGAAACCTAGCCAAAACAAGGGTGGCAGTCCAAACGATTTCAAGAATGGTGGCACTACGTTGAAGTAGTATAGAAATACGTGACGAAACTCGTACGATGTACGGCAAGGGACTGTACATATACATGGAAAGGATGATACGGGTTGGGGTACTAGTACAGTTGGTGCAGAGAATGTTAAGCATGCGATGCTATACGTAGTTTATCTGGTTTGCATAGTTTATGTTGTTACCATAGTTTATTTGGTTAGTATAGTTTATCTTGTCATCTTAGTTTAACTTGCCTATCTTGTCATCATCCTTATGTTTACTTTCAGTTTATACATGTCATGTTATCTTTGCTTGTTTCTATGGTGAAAGTCACTAGGACTTACTCAGTCTTTATGACTGACCCATTTTGTTTCGCCTCTTTTTCTTTCGTTCTCCCCTCCAGGTTCGCAGGGTGGGAATACAGCTTAGTTCGGATCTTACCAAGCTCCAAGGCTCTTTCACGAACGGCTTGGACTTCTCTTGGCTATGGCTTGCTTTACTGTTTTACTTGGGGAATGATTTATGACTATGGTTTTATGCTTCTTTACTATTGCAAGACAGATTTCGATGTCATGGATTTAATGGCATTTTGATGTAAAATGCTTTAGACCTTTCTAGATTTTAAAGAAATGAAATTTGGTTTTTATTCTGCTGTTTTATATTTTCTATCTTGTAATATTTCTGTGTATTTTTACCTAGATAATGCTCCACCAAAGCTAGTGCATTCCCTTTGTGAGTGACCCTAGCGGAGGTGGGGTGTTACATTTGGTATCAGAGAAGAAGGTTACCAGACTGGGCAAAAGCTTTTAAAAATCTTCTGAAATTATTTTCAAAAAATTTACAAAGAAGCATTTTTCTAAGAAAAGTTTTGTTTTACGAAAGGCATATTCCCCAAAGCCATATGCACTATCTTTTGATTCTCTTTTTGAATCTCTTCTTTCTCTCTTTTCACCATAGTCTTGTAGGCATGTGTCGGAGGGCAAAGGAGTGCCCAACCTCCATCTGTAGCTGCAGTAGTTTTACTTGCGACTAATCTTATTTCAAGCTTTGTAGGGTTGTCGTGCGATGGAGGTAGATTTCGAGAAACTTGTCAACAAGCTATACAAGGATAGTAAGAACGAGGATAAAAGAACACAAGCCTAAGGATAAGAAACTTGTTGATATGGCTTAATCCACGAAGGAGAAAAAGGTGAAAAGGAAGAGGCCAAAGTGAAAGAATAATAAAACCCATGACAAGAAAGAGTATCGTTAGTATGGTAAAAAGGGACATGTAGTTAAGTGTTATAGGACAAGGGAAAAAAACAAGATCGTCGAGAGGGCAATTGTATGCTCTCATTACTAGCATACCTAAAAGAGGTGGTAATGTTTCTGTTGAAGGTTTAGTTTCATCTCGTTAGAACTTTGTTTTTGTTCATCGCATCCTTTTAATTCCTCTTCGATAGTTGAGTCTCTGCACCTTAGTACTAGTGAAGTAAAGGATCCCATTTTTTTGTGTCTCAAATCTTGTTGGGGAATCGACTCATTTATTCATGACTTGTTTGAATTTGAGAATGTCTATGCTAAGTGTATATTCATGACTTGTTTGTTCCATGGTAGTTAGACTCTTGACTTGCCTTCGTAATGCCCTCGAAGTCTAGTGTAACCCTTAGGGTTTTGTCATGCTTAGTTACCTAGAATCTCTTGATACATTTGTTGATCCGCTCGAGTAGTGTTCGCCACTAAGGCGGATGGTTCATTTCGCTTATGCATCAGTTATATAGAATTACCTTAGTAAGTACATTTGGCAACATGGTTGGCATTTGTTTATTTTCAAGAGATAATTCATTTTGGAATACCTTCTAGTAAGTGAATGAGATCCAAGATTCACTAGTGAATTTTGGAGAGCTTACACGAAACCATGAGTACGCAGTTATGTTTAAGCTGAGTGTACTAGAAAAAGAATAAGTGAATGTGGAACGAGAGGCGATAGTGAAATGAGTTCCAACTCATATTTTGGAAATAGGAATTAAGAAGCTATGAAATGTGAAGTTAAATATAATCAAAGCACAATGGAGTTAAGCTCAAGGAAATGCGACTTAGAAGATTGAAGACTAGACACGCGCATCATATCTCTTTTTAAGAGTATATCCTTGATCCCTCTTTTCCTGTAGAGCTTGTTTGCTTGCTATCTTTTAAGTATAACCTCTCGGTCCTATTCTCAATCCTATTTCTGTTGCAAAACCCCATTTGGATCATCTGTTAGTAATGCATGTTGGGGCTTGAGGGTGTCCACTAGGTTGAGTAATTCTTTGGGTGTCAGCCTGATGTTGATTTTGGTCTTCGGGCTGGTGCCTAGGGAGTTCTTCTCCTAATCAGTATATATGTGACATAGATTTCCATTTTTGACATTGCCTAATGGGCACAAAATTTTTACTTGCTTCTATCGTTCGACTATATCTTTAGGTAGGAACAATTGGGTGTAAACATGTGTTTGAGACATGTTATGGATGATGTTTGCAAATGGTTGCAAGTGGTTGCTCGTGGTTGCATAGCACACATTAGGCACTAGATCGGCTCAGTCACATTTTCATATTGCATATGCATGAATGTTTATACTTGTACATAGATGGAAACTTGATATGCTATCATTTGGATGTTGCATATGAATGAATGTTTGAGCACTCATGTAGAAATTGTGAAATGTAATAGGAATTTGCACACATGTTGGACTCATCGCACTAGCATACTTTGCATTAAGGAGGTTTACTGAATCAGTAACCGCCTGGTCTTTTGCATTAGATAAGTACATATACACACACTTTCTGCATATATACATACAACATTAGGAATCTTTTAAGGACAATGATTACTTGTGGATGATGTTTTGAGTAGATGGATGATGGATGGTAGGATACATTCTTCCTAACTTAGAGATTTCGGGGACGAAATCCTTTATGGAGGGAGAATGTAACAACCCGTATTTTAATAATATGTTATAACCAAAAATCAAGGCAGAATTAAATTTTAAAATAAGAACCAAGGGAAACGGGTTACGCCATTGCGTTCCTCTCGAAATTCTACATGAAATCGAGTCTGAGTTTTCGAAAATCGGAGTTCGTATGACCAAGTTATGACCCTTAGAAGTTTCAGGAATTTGAATAAAATAAAACAGCTCAAAAATAAAGCCAGAAAATTCGAAATTCAAACCCATAGAAGGCTGGTGGGAAAATTCCCGCCCATATACCCAAGTCGACTGGGGAGTCGACCTACCCCCAACCAGGTCGACTAGGGAGTCAACTGGGGTGTCGACCTCCCCATGACCAGGTCGACTGAGGAGTCGACCTGGGGGTCGACCTGCCTCCCGAACCTATTTCCTAGACCAGATGCATTCTGATGTATTTATACTTGTTTCGTGACCAGATTCGTCTGCCTAACCCTATATAAACAGCCCCTAGCCTCATTCTCTCTACACCATTTCATTCTGTCCTTATGCTACCTCTGTGAAAATTAAAATGATAATATTAAAATTAAAAGAGACTACTTCTTCTTCGTCAAGACAACATATAGGAATTGCAAATTGGGGGTTTTCAACTAGAACAAGACTAAACAAATAGAGATTCAACAACTGCAACAACCGTTTCTAGAATCAAATCTCTGCACTCTAATTCTCGATCCACGCTCTGTAAGTTCTAGTTACTTTGAGATCGAAATTGGTTAAATTTAATATGGACATGGAATAAAATGAAATTGGACCTAAGCTTGATTAACTATTTAGATCCGTTCTTGTTTCTTCTTGAATCTAGGATTTTGGGTTATTCTTTATCGATTGAATCATGCCCATTCAAGTTGTTGGACCTAGTTTATTATTTAAACGCTAGATTGTAATATGAATCCTTGGACCTTGACTTGATGATAAGACCTTTTCACCCTATTCTCTCTTGAATCTTGAATTTGGATTAATGCAAGTCTACCTATGTTCCTAAACCTTGGTTTTCATATTATTGTTCTAGATCCTATTCACATGCCTATGATGTGTTAAACTATTATACACCAATTCTGTTGAACATATGATTTGGATTATAATCTCATGCCTATTCACATGCCCATCTTTGTCATGATTTCCTTGTTTATCCCTTTTTGAATTAATCTCGATATGTGCACGGTAGGAATACGATTTGGGGATATTGGTCAAAACATGAAGATTCACTTAGACATGAATTGGTAATTGACATGAATTAGCTTGAACATGAATTGGCATAAATTGAACACGAAAACGATTGTAAACTTGACAATTGACATGAATTAGCTTGAACATGAATTGGCATAACTTGAACACGAAAGCGATTGTAAACTTGATAATTGACATGAATGTGAATTGTGAACTCGGAACGTAATTACAGAAAATAGAATCTGGTAGTCAAACCATGTTTTTAGGTAATTGTGGAACGCGACAAATAGCATGAAATTGATACGATGGGAATAACTTGAATACAAAATTGACTATGACTTGATAGTTGATATTGGACATCTAGAAGGCACGTAAACATGCTTATGAAATTGAAACGTGAGTTGGTTATGAATATGAATCATGAACTTGATAATAGGCATAAGTTGAAACTTGAAAACTTAACATGAAAACTTGACATGAAACTCGCTTAGAAACTTGACACGAACTTGACATGAAACTTGAACATGGACATGACATTAGAATGAACTTGAAAATGGAAAACTCGAGGTTGGGTTGAGTTTGCAGTGTAACTCTGCCCAGAACCACCCGGTAAATCCAGTTACTGCAAACAATAGGATCCAATGTGGGTAGTTGGTCATATTGCACTTGAAAACCCGAGGTCAGACTGAGTTGTGGTGTAATTCTGCCCGGAACCGCCCGGCATATCCAGTGACCACAACAACAGGTCTGATGTTAGAGGTTGGGGTGCATTAATGAATTAATGCCACATGATAGGGTTAAGTCATGAACCGCTTGAATATACTTAACCAATTTGACATGATGATTTGATAGGGTTAAGTCATGAACCGCTTGAATATACTTAACCAACTTGACACGATGATTTGATAGGGTTAAGTCATGAACCGCTTGAATATACTTAACAAATTTGACACGATGATTTGATAGGGTTAAGTCATGAACTGCTTGAATATGCTTTACCAACTTGACACGATGATTTGATAAGGTTAAGTCATGAACCGCTTGAATATACTTAACCAACTTGACACGATGATTTGATAGGGTTAAGTCATGAACCGCTTGAATATACTTAACCAACTTGAAACATGATTCGTAGGGCTAAGTCATGAACTTGAACGACAACACTTAGCCAATTTGACATGACACGTAGACGGGTTAAGTCACGAACTTGAATGACCACACTTAACCAACTTGACATGCTAGACTGATGGGGTTAAGTCTCGAATTTAAATGACAACACTTAACCTGCTGGACGGAAACCCTAGTTACGCGGTCCTTTTCAGCAGTAACCCACTAGATGTATCACGGTACCCTGGAACTAGGCAGGGTGGGGCACGATTACTGGGCTGATTGTAAGCGACCAGAATGACGGCTGAGTTGGTGCTCCATTGTAGGTTCAGGCGGACTATGGTCGTGCACGTAGTCCAGAGTTGAAAAAGCAGGCATTGGGCACCAGTAGGTTTACACTGTGCGTGCTTGATTCGTGTCGGTGGTTGGCACTCTAGGGCTTGATACACCCTATGGTGGACCTAGCACAGGTGATTACATTTCATGATTGGGCCGTATGACACAAACACATGAACGAGCTAGGACTTGTAGGGAGCCAATCGATTAATAGATAGTTACGTGGAAAAAGGGTGTTGTTCGTTAGGTAGCATAATCCCTAGTGGTCCTAGGTGGCATAAACCCTAATCGAATCTAGAAAACATTCAATAGGTAGCATAATCCCTAGTGGTCCTAGGTGGCATAAATCCTATTTGAACACGCGATAGTTCATGATAAGGAATCCTAGCCAGAACAAGGGTGGCAGTCCAAACGATTTCAAGAATGGTGGCACTACGTTGAAGTAGTATAGAAATACGTGATGAAACCCGTACGATGTGCGGCAAGGGACTGTACATATACATGGAAAGGATGATACGGGTTGGGGTACTAGTACAATTGGTGCAGAGAATGTTAAACATGCGATGTTATACGTAGTTTATCTAGTTTGCATAGTTTATCTTGTTACCGTAGTTTATTTGGTTAGTATAGTTTATCTTGTCATCTTAGTTTAACTTGCCTATCTTGTCATCATCCTTATGTTTACTTTCAGTTTATACATGTCATGTTATCTTTACTTGTTTCTATGCTGAAAGTCACTAGGACTTACTCAGTCTTTATGACTGACCCGTTTTGTTTCGCCTCTTTTTCTTCCGCTCCCCCCCAAGGTTCGCAGGGTGGGAATACAGCTTAGTTCGGATCTTACCAAGCTCCAAGGCTCTTTCACGAACGGCTTGGACTTCTCTTGGCTATGGCTTTCTTTACTGTTTTACTTGGGGAATGATTTATGACTATGGTTTTATGCTTCTTTACTATTGCAAGACAGATTTCGATTTAATGGATTTAATGGCATTTTGATGTAAAAGGCTTTAGACCTTTCTATATTTTAAAGAAATGAAATTTGTTTTTTCTTCTACTATTTTATATGTTCTGTCTTGTAATATTTCTGTGTATGTTTACCTAGATAATGCTCCACCAAATCTAGTGCATTCCCTTTGTGAGTGACCCTAGCGGAGGTGGGGTGTTACATTAATTGATTTGCACAAATATTTTCTGGATATTATGATAAGAGAATAAATTCTCCGCCACCATATATATCTATACAAACCAACATATGTGATCATTGGAAATACTCCGTCAGACACTCGTCCATACACTTCGCTCTGGGACTGAACGAAACTGAAGGAGCAATTTCTATTAATAGAAAAAGCCCTTGCACTTTAATCCATCTTCGATTATCTTCATATAATCTGATTCGCAATGCTACTGCCAATACGAAGTGGTTCTCGGATAATAATCCAGCAGGTCTCTCCATATTGACAACGATATTGGTAAACACTTCGATAGTCGGTTATTTAACTATCGAAGAAAAACAAACATTCATTCGAAGCATCAAATAAATCACTGGGCCCTTAATTAATATATCATTCATTCATTAAATCACTTCTCCATTTCCTTCTCAATTTTTGTTAACCAAATATTTTCAATAATCATCTTGGCCTCTTATGCCATTTGGAAAACATTTCCATATATCACCTTCTTTTATTTTCTATACTTAGAAAATATATTCTATTTATAATTGGAAAACATTCCATTACTTATCTCTTCTAGACATTCATTTATTTCTATACTCAAAAAATATTTATTATTATATTTCCAAATTTCCACTTACTTGGGGTAAAATGAATGTTTTGTAAAACATCGTTACAACAACCCAAAACACTACATCCAACAACCTCTTATTCAAACATTTCTCTTCGAGCCTGGATCTTGCTATTTATCGGTTAAAAACGAAATCAATCAAGTTGGGTTATAACTATCTCTCAGACCTTGACCGAAAACGTCCTTAACTTCAAAACAGACAAAACCACTTAACTCGAATAATCAACATCGTAAAAACCAATTATTCATTTTTAAACTCGTATACGTTGCTCTTTCTAATTTTACTAGATTTAATTATAGATTTCCTTTTTGTTTATAATATTATATTTTTAAGTCCGTTTCCTTATCGAATTCTGTATATATCGATACATTGATTTCTAGTTATCCAATTTTCTTAAAAATATTCTAAGTCCTTAAATTTCCGGAAAATTTCGCCATAACCTCCTTTGTATCGGTCAATAGTTCAAACTTCAACTCGCCTCTCTAGGCCCTTTCCATTCAAAAAGAAAATCAAAAAGCTAAGTGGCTTGCCGATTCGGCACATAAAAACTCATAGGGAATTTAATCGTGTACCTTTTTGTTCGGGCACACGAATTATAATCTTCATATACTTCATTCTATATCTGTCTAACCCATATACGTCCATTCACAATTTATTTCAACTCAACTGGCCATTTTTAACTTAATTTACTAATTTATCTTTAATCAGCTATTTTCCCATTTCGTCTTTTTAATTGAACATATCACTTACGCATATGTTTTTATTTTACTTAAAAACCAATTTAATTCCATTTATAACCCGAGTTTCATATTCGATTTCGAATATGAATTTATAAACCCTATTCACTTATCTAATGCCCAATTTTGATTTAAAACATGATTAACTAATTATTCTTCAAATTATTTAATTCTATTCAATAATTAAAAATCTGATTTTTGTTTCAAAAAAAATTTCATTACTCCACTTGAGTTCTGATATACTTTACAATTCAAGTCTAGATTCTTCTAATGTAAATCTAAGTTTTATTTGCTTAAAGTCCTTATATTTAATTAAATAAACTGTTATGATTTTATAATGGTTATGGTGCTGTTTTTCTGAAAATTTGATTTTGACATAACTCAAAATCTATATGACAAAATCCAGTTTTTTCTCTTCCATTACAGAACTATTAGTCAACCGGCCCTGACGATTCTTATTTCACAGAATTCCGACTTAAATTGAGTTCTATATACTCAACTGAAGTTCAACGCCAATTTACGAACTGTCACGCTGTGATGAGTTCGTTTTAATTATGTTAAATATATAAACGTTTTAAACTTCGTTTATATATAAATTCTAAGTTCATTCTAATATATTTTAATATATATATATATATAAAACCAATTTTCCCAATTCAACTAAATATTTCCCATTATCTCTAATCGTCGATTTTCCATTACTCAGTTATCAATTCAATTACAACTCCATTTCTGTTATTATTTTCTAATTCCATTAGAAATAAATTATTATATAGAATTCATGAAATTGAATTCTAAATATATATCCTTTGGATTTTTCCAATTTAGTTTATATTCCGAATTCCGAAATGAAAGCCGTCGTTCCCTTTTCGAAACGATTTCCAATTCACTTTCAAATTCATACTTGAATTCATAATTTCACATTTATCCCATGATAATTATTTCACTTTATAAACGTCGTTTATAAATTTTTTTACTTGTTTTATACATTAAACAAGTTCCATTCCAAAAACCAATTGAAACCAAATTTCAATATTTGGAATACTTTATTTATACTAAATTATATATATTTATATATACAGTGAATTTATTTTCACATTTAAAATTTAAACTTCTATTTAATACAATCCAAATATTTTCTTTTTCTGAAAATATTTATTTAAATCAATTCGATCTAATCGAAGTGAAATCATAAATCCGTACGGATTTATTTTAATTTAATTCTCATTCCAATCACTGGAAAAATTTCCTCGTTCCTTATTAACATGATTCCCAATTCTCAATTTAAATTCATTTTTGAATTTAAATATTAAAATTATCAAAATGGTAAATTTTCCAATGAAAATCATTCCATTTTATTCATAACACCATTTATAAATTTACTTCTATTTCCTGTGTTATTTAATTTATAAACATCGTTTATAAATTCATCACTTCAATTTCCTGTATTGTTTAATTTATAAACATCATTTATAAATTCAATACTTGTTTTATTTATCCAAAACAAGTTAATATTTCTATAGCTCATTAAAAATTCAAAATCTATTTAAAAATAAATAGATTTCCCCTTTTAAATATCAAATATCCTTTTCACCATATTTTTATATATCAACATTTTGGCCCCAGTGATATTTAAACAATCAAACCGCTCAATTATCAATCAACACATCATATATGATAATGTATGTGAAAGCAAACAAATAATAATATTTTTGAGCAATCCAGTTGGATCCTTCCACACTGTTTTTCCTTCATCCACATACGTTCGCCAACATAAGTAATACCCATCCTGCTTCGAGGCAGGATATCTTAGTATAGAAGGTCATCCACTATCATAGCGTGGGGCGTATAGGGTCATCCGCTAATGATACTGCAGGCATCCGCTAATGATAATGCGGGAATCCAACCACCAATATATATATATATATATATATATATATATATATATATATATATATATATATAGCCATAAACATCAAGCCCAAATAACTAATATATATTTAAAATAGCCATAGCAATATTTAAACACAACCAAACAACCAACAAATATTTTTAACGATAAAAAATAAATTTTAATATAAAACCCGAGTGAAATTTACTCACTAGTTTTAATTGCACTGAATACCCACTGAAGCATATTATAATTTTTCCACAGTGATTCCTCCATACGTCCTTTCCCAATGTAAAACAATAATTAATAAAATTCCAGTTATTTGATTATACGAATTCATTTTTAATTAACTACTCACGTGTGATAATTCCAAATTAAACCTTAAATTTAAACGATTAGTCTACACACTTTATTATTATTACTATTTTAACTACTTTTCTATAGCTAATTTTATAGCTAACTTACTTTAAATCAGTTACCAATTGAATAATTTCATTCCATAACAAACATTTAAGTATAAATCCAATGATTTAAACTAATTACCTCTGCCGTCTCAAATATACAGCAATACCCTTCTTCATCCTTAAACAACGAACCCGCAACAATTCTTCACCATTTGCTGATTTCCGTCCCATACATAAGCGCTGCCACCCCTGCCACAATCCTGATCCTATCACCAACCAGTCAAGACATCAATCTCCGCTAGTTACAGACATTCACTTCGAACCCAATGTTTACGCACATCGTACCCTTCTTCACTGCCAAATATCGACACTTAACTTCCCCAAAGACAACGCAACCATCAACATCTCAGATTGACTCCCAATACAGAGCACGACCTTCATTCAAACCCTAAAACCAACATCAATCTGCACTGGCCACTATCGAGTTCCCCATCGCAACTATCACTAGTTCATCAACTACCCATCACGCTATCCCCAACCACAGATCGGGACTTCCTTCTTCTAACCATCGTACATCAGAAATTCCCAAATTCTGTCAAACTCCAAACAACGACTTCGACCCCCTCACAAATTGCGAATGATTTCTGTCACGGTTCGAGTTCGAGGAAAACTCGCGTTCCTCAAATCGCAATTCCAGATAATGGCATCGCACTCTACCAGATCTACTTTACTCGAAGCTCACTTCCAAGAACATCGATCAGACCTAAGCAAATTTGATTGAGGCGAGGTAGGGATTCAAGCGTTTGATTCTTTTGGAATTTAAAGGGAGCAACTTTCGATTTCCATTTTGAAGGAGAAATAAAAGAGGACGAAACCCATTTTTGATTTTAAGGCCAATAGATTGTTTGTCTGAGGAGAGAAAATGGAAGAACATGAGATTTGCTCGCGATTTTATAAAGGATGGCTACTTAGGCGTTGAGAAATTTGGTCTGTCTGATTTAACGTTGTACTGTATATCAATTTACTTAGGGGAGAAGGAAGCCCCTTTTTATTTGTTTAACTTAACTGATACGATTTAATTAATTAAATTATCCTACTAATTTTGAACTCCTATTTGAACACAACAACAAGTCTTCCTAGGGTTAAACCACTATTCTGAACACACTGGGACCGGTTTCAAAGCCTCATTTGACCATCTGGAGAAGATTTAATTTAAACTGATATAAATTAAATTCAAAACAATTAAATTCCGGGATAATAAATTATTATTATCATTTATATATATCTAAACAAAATTTCTATAAATTATTTAAATCGTTTTGACCCCATTATAAATTTTGAATTTAATTATTTCATATTCTCGTATTACAATAATTATATATATTTAAAATTAAATCCTATATCGATTATTAATCGATAACTCAATATAAAATTCTTTTATATCAATTCAATATTTAAAACCATATTAAATATTTAAAATAAATTGTTTGAAAATCCGGGTCGTTACATTCTTCCCCCCTTAAAAGAATTTCGTCCCCGAAATTACTAAGGTAGGAAAAATGCTTCAACCCTATTACTTTTCAAATCCTCACAATGTTGAAGCTCAACATTTCATATTTATACAACTTTAGTTCCAACCTACTTTGGTTTCTGTTTATATTACACACCATATATGCTTATACTTATTTTATTTGAATGATTTACAATCAATTCATATTCTATTCAAATTGATTCTGATCAATTTGTTTACTTTGATCCATTTAACTTTCTTAAGTTAAATTTTAAATTTAGAATTAAAATCCTCGGGTTTTTATTTCAAATCCTTCTAAAATCACATAAATATATTCATATATTTATTTCCATTTTAAATTAAAAACATTTGAATTCTAAACAAACTTGTTTTCCTTCGAACAAATTTCCTTCAAAAACTTTTCTAAGGTAGCAATCCATCACTTAGAAACTCGAAAATGAACACTGATGATGTCGCGATCATCATCAGAATTATTTTCCATCCACTGAAGTGAGTTCAGTGCTTTACCACTTTCAAAATGCATCTGAAATGATTTCTATTCAAAAATCCCTTTTAAAGAAATGCTATATTACTTTAATATACTTCGGAATTTTTTTTCCAACATCCCAGGATTGAATTCTAGATTCTGGTTTGAATTCACTTTTAATTCATCGCATTTGTATACTCAATTCATATACAAGTTCTATTTGGTTATATATAACCATTTCCATTTTTATAATCTAATTTGATTATAATATTAACATCCAACACATCCATATAGTATAATAATTTCAGAAAATTATTCTTTTTCTATCAAAAAAAGAATTTTTGGGTAAATTTATTTCATTCACCCGATTTAAAACAATATTGTGTCAAATTTCTCTGTTCAAGTGTTTAGAAATTCCTATCGACTTCGTGGCGTCCCACGATTCGATCAGAATTCATAAACCACTCAACAGATTAGCCAACACAATATAAAATAACTTTTATATCAAATAACAAATACGCGCTCTCGTATATACACTCAACTCATTACAGGGTACTACTGATCCTATCTCTAATGAGCACAACTTCACTAAAGCCTAGGAATTCGCTCAACCTAAGCTTTGATACCACTGTAACAAACCAAAAATCCGTACTATCAGAGTTGACTACATATATCACATGTCCAACCTAAATATCACGAAAATACGAATCATTTTTTTAAAGAAAAAGTTAGAAGAAGAATAGAAATAACAACACAGAATCTCACATCGCAGCGAAACAATATATAATATATCATAATTTTTTAAATACAAAATTTAATTTGTATGACATACAATTATCAGAGTACAACACTTATAACACAACGGAACAATACTCTATATAACTAACACTGAAGCCTCCTACTCCAAGCTCCTTCAGATAAATCTGTAAAACCCTGAACTACTTGACTGCCCATACAAATTGGGCACCCAAGAGTTTAGGTAAAACAAAACAAAACAAACTCTGGGTCAGTCATGGGACCGGTATGAGTAAACAATTTAAAACAGTTTGAGAAAACTGATAACTCATAAGACCACGCCATATAATACGGAATGGGTTTTTCCCTTATGAGATCCAAACACTTGATATAACTTTCAAATTCTTTTGGAAGAAAACAATAATCTTTATATCAAAACTCTTTTGATAATATAATAATGTCTATCAATATAATAGAAATCTAGTGGAACGCTTTCATCTCACGCTCCACATACATAATATACAATCAAAACTGCATGCACTTATTGGCTGATGAATTTCCAACTATGACAAGGTATGGAACCACCTTTCGACACTGTATCTCTAGAGGAGAATACACTGGGTTCAACAAGAACATCTTGTAACTCGGCCACACATGACCAACCACTCATTTCGCTTGAGTGTATCGAATGTATGTCACCAACGGTTGAGATCAGCAACCATTTTCCCGAATGGGACAGTATCGAATAGAATAAAGAATGAAATGAATTTGTCTAGATAAGTGATGATACACCCTAATTGGAAGCTACCCACTTAGTCATGCTGCCTGCCCGATTTTTGTCATTTCCCGGTTGTTGAGGCTTGAGGCTACGATTACTTATCATTCACTGATAACACAATTACTTTGAATGCCACATTGTTAGATCCGTTAATCATTAATTGATATGAAAAAATATTTTCTGGATATTATTCTAAGAGAATAAATTCTCCGTCACTATATATATCTATTCAAACCAACATATGCAATCATTGGAAATACTCCGTCAGACACTCGTCCATACACTTCGTTCTCGGACTGAACGAAACCAATAGAAAAGGCCCTTGCACTTTACTCTGTCTTCGATTATCTTCATATAATCTGATTCGCAACGCTACTGCCAATACGGAGTGGTTCTCAGATAATAATCCAACCGGTCTCTCCATATTGACAACGATTTTGGTGAACACTTCGATAGTCAGTTAATTAACTATCGAAAAAAACAAATATTCATTCAAAGCATCAAACAAATCACTGGGCCCCTTAACTAATATCTCATTCATTAATTAAATCACTTCTCCATTTCCTTATCAATATTTGTTAACCAAATATTTTCAATAATCATCTTGGCCTCTTGCGCCATTTGAAAAACATTTCCATATATCACCTTCTTTTATTTTCTATACTTAGAAAATATATTCTATTTATAATTGGAGAACATTCCAATTACTTATCTCTTCCACACCATTCATTTATTTCTATACTCAGAAAATATTTATTATTATATTTCCAAATTTCCACTTACTAGGGTTAAAACAAATGTTGTGTAAAACATCGTTACAACAACCCAAAACAGTGCATCCAACGAACTCTTATTCAAACATTTCTCTTCGAGCCTGGATCTTGCTATTTTTCGGTTAAAAACGAAAGCAGTCAAGTTGGGGTATAACTACCTCTCAAACCTTGACCGAAAACATCCTTAATTTCAAAACAGACAAAACCACTTACCTCTAATAATCAACATCATAAAAACTAATTACTCATTTTTAAACTCATATAATTATAGATTTCCTTTTTGTTTATAATATTATATTTTTAAGTCCGTTTCCTTATTGAATTCTATACATATCGATACATTGATTTCTAGTTATCCAATTTTCTTAAAAATATTCTAACTCCTTAAATTTCCGGAAAATTTCGCCATAACCTCCTTTGCATCGGTCAATAGTTCAAACCTCAACTCACCTCTTTAGGCCCTTTCCATTCAAAAAGAAAATCAAAAAGCCAAGTGGGTTGCCGATTCAGCACTTAAAAACTCATAGGGAATTTAAACATGTACCTTTTTGTTGGGCACACGAATTATATTCTTCATATACTTCATTCCATATATGTCTAACCCATATACGTCCATTCACAATTTGTTTCAACTCAACTGGCCATTTTTAACTTAATTTGCTAATTTATCTTTAATCAGCTATTTCCCCATTTCATCTTTTTAATTGAACATTTCACTTCTGGATATGTTTTTATTTTACTTAAAAACCAATCTAATTCCATTTTCAACCCGAGTTTCATATTCGATTTCGAATATGAATTTATAAACCCTATTAACTTATCTAATGCCCAATTTCGATTTAAAACACGACTAACAAATTATTCTTCAAATTAGTTAATTCTATTCAGTGATTTAGAACCTAATTTTTGTTTCAAAAATCATTTCATTACTCCACTTGAGTTCAGATATATTTTACAACTCAAGTCTAGATTCTTCTAATGTAAATCTAAGTTTTATTTGCCTAAAATCTTTATATTTAATTAAATAAACCGTTATGGTTTTATAATGCTTATGGCGCTTTTCTTCTGAAAATTTGATTTTGACATAACTCAAAATCTATATGACGAAATCCAGTCTTTTTTCTCTTCCATTACAGAACTATTATTCAACCGGTCCTGGCGATTCTTGTTTCACATAATTCCGACTCAAATTGAGTTCTATATACTCAACTGAAGTTCGAAACGCCAATTTACGAACTATCGCGCTGTGGTGAGTTCGTTTTAATTATATTAAATATATAAACGTTTTAAACTTCGTTTATATATAAATTCTAAGTTCATTCTAATATATTTTAATATATATAAAACCAATTTTCCCAATTCAACTAGGTATTTCCGATTATCTCTAATCGTCAATTTTCCATTACTCAGTTATCAATTCAATTACAACTCCATTTCTATTATTATTTTCTAATTCCATTAGAAATAAATTATTATATAGAATTTATGAAATTGAATTTTAAATAGATATCCTTTGGATTTTTCCAATTCAGTTTATATTCCGAATTCCGAAATAAAAACCGTTGTTCCCTTTTCGAAATGATTTCCAATTCAATTTCAAATTCATACTTGAATTTATAATTTCACATTTATCCCATGATAATTTTTTCACTTTATAAACATCGTTTATAAATTTTCTTCCTTGTTTTATACATTAAACAAGTTCCATTTCGAGAACCAATTGAAACCAAATTTCTATATTTGGAATACTTTATTTATACTAAATTAAATATGTATATATATATATACAGTGAATTTATTTTCATATTTAAAATTTAAACTTCTATTTAATACAATCTAAATATTTTCTTTTTCTGAAAATATTTATTTAAATCAATTCGATCTAATCGAATAGAAATCATAAATCCATATGGATTTATTTTAGTTCAATTCTCATTCCAACCATTGGAAAAATTTCCTCGTTCCTTATTAACATGATTTCCAATCCTCAATTTAAATTCATTTTTAAATTTAAATTTTAAAATTATCCAAATGGTAAATTTTCCATTTCAGTTATAAACACCGTTTTAAAATCCACTTTAATTCTCTGCATTTTCCTATGAAAATCATTCCATTTTATTCATAAACACCATTTATAATTTTACCCCAATTTCCTGCATTATTTAATTTATAAACATCGTTCATAAATTCATCACTTTAATTTCCTACATTATTTAATTTATAAACATCGTTTATAAATTCAATACTTGTTTTATTTATCCAAAACAAGTTAATATTTCTATAGCTCATTAAAAATTCAAATTCTATTTAAAAAAAAGTAGATTTCCCCTTTCAAATCTCAAATATCCTTTTCACGATATTTTTATATATCAACATTTTGGCCCCAGTGATATTTAAACAATCAAACCACTCAATTATCAATCAACACATCATATATAATAATATATGTGAAAACAAACAAATAGTAATATTTCTGAGGAATCTAGTTGGATCCCTCCAACCTGTTTTTCCTGCATCCACATACGTTTGCCAACATAAATAATACCCATCCTGCTTCGAGGCAGGATATTCTGGCATAGGAGGCCATCCACTATCATAGCGTGGGGGCGTATAGGGTCATCCGCTAATGATACTGCGGGCATCCGCTAATGATGCTGCGGGAATCCAACCACCAATATATATATATATATATATATATATATATATATATATATATATATATATATATAGCCACAAACATAAAGCCTAAATAACTAATATATATTTAAAATAGCCACAGCAATATTTAAACACAACTAACAAATATTTTTAACAATAAAAATAAATTTTAATGTAAAATCCGAGTGAGATTTACTCACCTGGTTTGATTGCACTGAATACCCACTGAAGCATATTATAAAATTTCCACAGTGATTCCTCCATACGTCCTTTCCCAATGTAAAACAATAATTAATAAAATTCCAGTTATTTAATTATACGAATTCATTTTTAATTAACTACTCACGTGTGATAATTCCAAATTAAACCTTAAATTTAAATGATTAGTCTACACACTTTATTATTATTATTACTACTTTAACTACTTTTCTATAATTAATTTTATAGCTAACTTACTTTAAACCAGTTACCAATTGAATAATTTCATTCCATAACAAACATTTTAAGTATAAATCCAATGATTTAAACTAATTACCTCTGCCATCTCAAATATACAGCATTACCCTTCTTCCTCCTTAAACAACGAACCCACAACAATTCTTCAGTATTTGCCGATTTCCCTTCCTGTACATAAGCGCTGCCACCCCTGCCACAGACCTGATCCTATCACCGACCAGTCAAGACACCAATTTCTACTAGTTACAGACATTCACTTCGAACCCAATGTCAACCCACATCGTACCCTTCTTCACCACCAAATATTGACACTTAACTTCCCCACAGACAACGCAACCATTAACATCTCAGATCGACCTCCCAATACAAAGCACGACCTTCATTCAAACCCTAAAACCAACATCGATCTGCACTGGCCACTATCGAGTTCCCCATCGCTACTATCACCAGTTCGTCATCCACCCATCAAGCTATCACCAACCACAGATCGCGACTTCCTTCTTCTAACCATCGAACATCAGAAATTCCCAAATTCTATCAATCTCCAAACAACGACTTCGCCCCCCTCATAAATCGTGAATGATTTCTGTCACGCTTCGAGTTCGAGGAAAACACGTGTTCCTCAGGTCACGATTCCAGATAATGGCATTCCACTCTACCAGATCTACTTCACTCGAAGCTCACTTCCAAGAACATCGATCATACCTAAGCAAGTTTGATTGAGGCGAGGTAGGGATTCGAACATTTGATTCTTTTGGAATTTAAAGGAAGCAACTTTCGATTTCCATTTTGAAGGAGGAATAAAAGAGGACGGTACTCATTTTTGATTTTAAGGCCAACAGATTGTTTATCTAAGGAGAGAAAATGGAAGAACATGAGATTTACTCGCGTTTTTATAAAGGACGGTAACTTAGGCATTAAGAAATTTGATCTGTCTGATTTAACGTTGTACTGTATATCAATTTACTTAGGGGAGAAGGAAACCCCTTTTTTATTAGTTTATTTTATTTATTTAACTTAATTGATATGATTTAATTAATTAAATTATCCTACTGATTTCGAACTCCTATTTGAACACAACAACAGGTCTTCTAGGGTTAAACCACTATTCTAAACACTGGGACCGGTTTCAAAGCCTCATTTGATCATCTGGAGAAGATATTAATTTAAACCGATATAAATTAAATTCAAAACAATTAAATTACAGGATAATAAATTATTATTATCATTTATATATATCCAAACAAAATTTCTATAAATTATTTAAATCGTTTTGACCCCATTATCAATTTTGAGTTTAATTATTTCATATTCCCACATCACAATAATTAAATATATTGAAAATTAAATCCTATATCGACTATTGATCGATAACTCAATATAAAAATTCTTTTATATCAATTTAATATTTAAAACCATATTAAATATTTAAAATAAATTGTTCGAAAATCCGGGTAGTTACAAAATATATGAGTAAAAATGTGCACATTTACGTAAACACATCCAATACCCCTACATTGGTCTTTTTATTCATCCTCGAATAAAGAAAAACCAAGATAAATCTACTTTTGTAGGAATTACGATTTCATTGAGTATATGTAACAAGTCGTTGAACCTCTAGGTGTCCCTAGTAGGAGGAGTGTTGTCTTGTGAGGGTTTTCAGCAGATACTTCCCATATAATCCAAATGCTATGATAAAAATAAAATCTTAAATGCAGGTTTATTTAGAAAATTAATGCAAGTTTTAAAAAAATGTTTTAAATGGAGAATTTACTTTTAAATTTGACATGAGTACGTTAGATGCAAGTTTGGGTCGTCACCGTGAAATTTCAGTCATTTACTAATCAAAGCTTCAAACAAAAGCTAAGTTATCGTTATAATTTCCTCTTGCTCGGCTAACTGTTTCGGTTGAAAACATAGTGCGATTATGAAATAAATTCTATGATTTATTGTCAACCTTTGCAAAGCGGCATTTTTATTTCTTTTTGAATAAAAGTTAGATGAAATAAGTTAAGATAGTGCTCAGATTTCAATTGCTTGCTCTCTTTTATTATTATTCACAAAAATTATTGATATTAACATTATATATGCATGCCTAACTTAGGTACACTGAGGAAACTGTTCAGTATTTTCTAGCCATGCATAAATGTAAGGACTTTTATATAAGATTATAAAAAAACTTAGACTCTCATCCCTCTCTTATATGAGTTCCAACCATGCATAACCATGAGGACTTTTAAATGAAAACGGAGGCACATATAAGAGACATTAATGTTATTTACCCATAGATGACTACAAGGAATTTTAAATGAGAGTGATTGCATAACCATGAGGACTCTACGTGTTTATTATTTTTAGAAATGTATGTGCATATATACAATCTTTTTAACTTTCCTTTTGAAAAGAGAGAGTTAAGCAAGATTATTTTAGAAAAACATAAATTAAATGAACCAAAATTCATTGCAAGTATTTTGAATCAACCTGTGACAACTTCCCATAACCCCTGCACCAAACAAGAGGAAAAGTGTGCCAGGCAGCTATGGACGATCATCAAAGTATGATAACACAAGCGAAACATTCGTAAATCTCACAGCGTAAGGATAAAATATAATAGAACATATACAACAAGTAATATTAATGAAGCATATTTGAGCACAAATCTCAAATTTTCAAAACAACTAGAAAATATACCCATACACCAAGATTGCAACATATATCTGTACAAATTTTCCTCACTATAACATTCAGAGTAGAATAACAAATAATGGAAATCCAAATACTATATAGTAAGAGAGATAGTACGCCAGCCTCTAGCTCATCTCTGAACTGCTACATCGTCCTTACTAAGCTATCACCTGTCACCT
Source organism: Allium sativum (assembly GCA_030737875.1). Classification (NCBI taxonomy): domain Eukaryota; kingdom Viridiplantae; phylum Streptophyta; class Magnoliopsida; order Asparagales; family Amaryllidaceae; genus Allium; species Allium sativum. Next base: position 666,036,176 of record CM060909.1, on the reverse strand, counting down.
GCCACTTAGTCTGCCCATCCAAAAATGGATAAGCAGCTCAAGGTAATAATAGGGAAACATAAAACCTTGAGTCAGACAACAGTCTTAGTGAGCGATAAAACGACTAACCAACATCATCAACAAAGTACATGAGAATGGGTAAATAAACAAACTAATCTACTTGCAACTTCAAAGAAGAACTCAACTGCCGTCTTTCCCACATCGGACAGCGATAGCCTTTACAATCCATACAACCAAAAGTACGACAATTCATCCATAGTAATCAGAATGATCATTCAATCATGGCAAACAGAAGAACCAACAATAACACTCATAGCATCCAGATTATAGATCTCACGTAAACCATCGTAATCGAATTCAATATCCCTTAAGCACAAGCCTAAGAGGCCTAAACCAATATCAGACAAACACCCAAGAAACATCTTCTTTGACATTGGACAATCTACATGAGATAGTACAAAAAAAGAAACCAACCATCCATGACTAACTCTGGCTATCACTACCAATCGTACTTCGAAACCATCGTTAATCGTATGACGGCCAACCTTGCCATATGTCAAGGGGTAATGGTAACCCTAGTTCTAGCATTAACTCCATACGCCTTTCAATGATACGTATGCATGTCCAACCTTGAAAACAAGGCCTTTTAACGGTACCCATGGTACTCGACCTACAATCGGTCTTTTAGGTGCCCCCATCGTACCCCTGCTTTGAGCCTGCTAGAACTTACGACAACGATAATCTCTCGGCCTTCGCATCTCTAGTCATCCAACTCGATGACTTTTCACAGCTTAAGCAACCTTCTCAAGCAACCATTATCCATCAACTCAACACCCTTGAGCAATGCATGACCAGAATTGTAGCAATGCGCGATAAGAATCACTGTAGCAGAGCATGCTCGACCCAAAATCCCTGTAGTAGTGCATGCTCGACCCCAAATCTTTGTAGTAGTGCACGCTTGACCCAAAATCCCTGTAGTAGTGCACGCTCGACCCAAAATCACTGTAGTAGTGTACGCTCGACCCAAAATCACTGTAGGAGTGCACGCTCAACCCAAGAGCACTGTAGCAGTGCATGCTCAACCCAAAATCACTATGCCAATGTACGCTCGACCCAAAATCTAGTGCATGCTTGACCCAAAATCACTATATCAGTGCATGCTCGACCCAAAATCACTATAGAAGTGTATGCTTAACCCAAAATCACTGTAGCAGTGCACGCTCGACCCAAAATCACTATAGCAGTGCATGCTCGACTGAAAACTTGCACATGCCCAATCCAAGACCAATTTAGACAAAAACTTCTCCAATCGACGACATTGACGAAACCAACTCATCCGATTCATCCAATACAACCACAAGCATGTTTTGCAATCAATAACAACATGAATATGACGATTATCACCAAAATAATGCAAATTTCACCAAAATCATGATAAATAAACAAATGAACTAAATTATGGATCTAACTTGCATAAACATATGAAATAGCATAAAAATACCAGTTTAAAATTGTTAAATTACATCCTATGATGATTCATATAAGAAAAAATTTACCATGATGTAGATCTAAGGAAAACGGCTTGAATTTGATGAAAAACATGATCAAACACTCATATACTTGATTGAATCCGTGTGAGAGATGTATATCACTCACCAATTCTCCAAATCAAAGCAAAAACGGTGAAATATGAATCCGAACAATGGAGATCTTGCTTCAATCCACTTGATTTGGTGGAATCTTTCCCTTCTCAATGTAGATCTAGCCTCAAATAGTGTAGATCTTCGTTTCCCTAAGCTTTAATGGTGGAAAAATGGGGAAATGGAGGAATCAAGGATCCTTTGGCTCTTCTAAATGAGATAATGGGGAAAGTAAACTATTTCCCATACCTCCCATCCCCTATTTATAGCATTCCACCAGCCCACTAATGAGCCTCCCTAAATCAGCCCATTTAGCTTATAAACCTGGATAACCAACTATAAAACCTTAAAACAGCGATTCCTCCCAAACCGCTAATCCAAATCCTTAATGTAACCACTCTACGGTAAGACAATCATCATTTCCATTCCAATGGCATAGGTCTCACTACCTGATTCAACCTGAGTCAAAAGTTATGCTATATACAAGACTAACAAGGGCAAAATGGTCACAAATAAAATTGATATAAATTATGGGCATGTTTCACATCCCCATAAACAACATATCAAAATATGAGAATGATCCAACCCTTAGGGAATAAAATAAAAATATTTTACGATCTTACGATATGTAAAATACCGGTTGTTACATTCTCCCTCCCTTAGGAATTTTGCCCCCGAAATTCCAACAACCAAAATGATTCTGCATGCCTACCACCAATAAGTGGCCAATTCTATCATCCAAACTGGCATCCATCAATTCATGCATCATATCCCTATCCTAGCATGCAGAATTCTAAAGATAACAACAATACCACAATAACAATAATAGCAACAATAGCAACAAGCTATATTGATGTAATGATGGCGCGATATCAATGGGTCATACGGATGAAGAGCTATAGATGGGTCATCTTCATACTCTCTTCCGTCTCTCACGTACATTCGTCGCCATCCTCACTCCATTGTACCTTGACTAGCTTAACCATCTTCCTCCTAAGCTGTTTCGTGTCATTTACCACAACATGAAGTGGCTTACAATGTCTTGTAACCACGACCTCGAATATTATGTTTTCGTATTGTTTCGGAGATATTACCAGATCCAAATCATGTGCATAATTCATAGAAATGATTCACAAAAAATGTTATGCACACATGATATCATCTCGAGTAACTCTAGTCGATATACGAGCTTTCCAATTTGCTCGAATATTGGAAACAATCCAATGAACCTAAGAACCAACTTTCCTTTACTTCTAAATCGAACAACATGCTTTAACAGCGAAATCTTCACGAAAACCATGTCGCCCACGTCGAATTCCAAATCTTTTCGAGCTTATCCACATAACTCTTTTGATGATCTTGGGCTGCCTTAATTCGTTGCTGAAGGATCTTGATACAATCATCGAATTCCAAATCTTTTCGAGCTTATCTACATAACTCTTTTGACGATCTTGGGCTGCCTTCATTCTTTGCCGAAGGATCTTGATACAATCTGATGTCTCCCTGATCATCTCTGGCCCAAGCACTAACTTATCTCCAATTTCTAACTAACAAGCTAGAGAATTACTCGATCTTCCATACAATGCCTCGTATGATGCCATCTCAATACTCGACTGGTATCTATTATTAGAAGAAAACCCCACTAGATATAGATAGTCTCCCCATGATCCTCCGAAGTCTAACACACAAGCCCTCAGGAGATCATCCAAAACTCGGTTAACTCTCTCGGTTTGACCATTAGTTTGAAGATGATAAGCTATACTCTAACACAACTCGGTTCCCAAAGGCTCTTGCAAAATCTTCCAAAATCCACTGGCGAACAATGGATCTTGATCACTCACTATGCTCTTCGGGATACCATGAAATCGAACTATCCATTTCACATAAAGTTCAGCTAACTTTGATGCTGTCCTAGTCGATTTGACAGGAATGAACCTTGCACTTTTGGTCAAACGATTCACGATGACCCAAATCCCTTCGTTTCCTGCCCTGGTTCTAGGTAGTCCATCGATAAAATCCATTGATATCCACTCCCACTTCCATGTAGGAAATTCCAATGGCTAAAGCAATCCACTCATAGTTTAGCTTTCACGAACTGACAGTTCATGCACTTGGAAATGAACTTTCCAATATCTCACTTCATCCCTCCCAGCAGTAGAATCGCTTCATGTCCTGATACATCTTATTTCCACAGGGATGAATCGTCAATTTCGAGTGATGACATTCCCTCAGAACCTCATCTCTCAATACGTAGATATCAGGAACAACTAGTCGCCCTTGCTTTCGAAGACAACCATCTCGATTGACTTCGAACTCTTTATTCTCTGTTTCTAGCTTCTGGACAAACTCGACAAGCTTCTCATCTCGCTTTTGTCCCTCACCAATCCTTTCAATAAGAATAGGTCTCATCGATAAGCTTGCCAACATTTCAGGCTCCAACTCACATTGTGGCCTGAAATCGAACCTTGCCAAATACTCGATGCTTTTCCATTTTGAATACATCGCTCCTAAAATTGTGTGTCTTCAACTCAACGCATCTACAATTGTGTTGCCCTTGCCCGGAGTATAGGCTATACCATAATCATATGATGCTAGAAACTCTAACCACCATTACTGCCGAAGATTCAAATCCTTTTGGGAGAAAAGATACTTCATTGACTTATGATCCATGAACAACTCGAATCGGGCTCCCAACCAGTAATGTCTCCACATCTTCAGAGAAAATACAATTGATGCCGGCTCCAAGTCATGAGTTGTGTAATTTTTCTCATGCGGCGTCAGCTATCAACTTGCGTAGGCCACAACCTTATCCTCTGCCACCCTCAACTGGTGAAATCCTATTGCCCAATCCATCTGAGAAAACACTTTGGCTTCGTGAAAGTGGTCAACAAGTCAACAATCCTCGGCGACAGATACTTGTTCTTGTTAGACACCTTATTCCTCTCACAATAGTCCACACATAATTAACGAGCCATCAGCCTTGGTTGCAAACATAACTAGTTTACCTCATTTGGATATACTTCTACAAATGAATCCTTTTTCCCAAAAGGTCACGAATTTGCACCTTTAGTTTCGTTATTCCTTAGGTGCCATCTTCCTAAGAGGCATAATGATAGGTTTAGCACCCTCGACCAAATCAACTCTGAACTCAATCTCACAATGCAGCTGCAAGCCTTTGACTTCTATAAGGACATTATATAACTCACTTACGATTAGCTCCGATGACAAGTCTTCCTATGGAATCTGTAACACCCCATAATTTTAAATATTAAAATTGGCAAATTAAAGAATACTTAATTTTTAAAAGAAGAATTAAGGGAAAAGGGTTGCGCCATTGCGTTCGTCTTGGAATTCTGTTTGGGACAGAGTTTGAGTTTGCGTAAAATAGATACAGTATGAAGAAATTATGAAGCTTAAAAGATTTCAGTTTAAAACAATTTAGTTAAATAATAATTAAATAACAAAACGGTTCAAATTTCAAAATCCAGTCAAAATTGGCTGAGCGGGAAATTTCTCACTCATGGGTGTCGACCCACCCAGGGGGTGTCGACATAGGTTTCGAACCCCTATAGGGGTGTCAACATAGGTGTCAACCCCACTATAGGGAGCCAACCCTTCGGCCCAGATCTGGCCTGACGTGTTTTGTGACGAATTTTGCTCTTCTAGGGCTGACTTGTCTTCTTTTGGTTGGCTGGGTGATGTGTTTTTCTGGCCTGGATGGTTCAGATGATTCCTAATCAGATATAAGGGTCCTTATACACCTAATTCACCTATAGATAAGCATCTAATCTAACCCTAATCTAAACTAATTTCATCCATGGCGCCTCCATGTTGCTGCAACCTAAACTAAAACTATTTTCTCTTCTTCAACCAATCAAAGTAAAGGAATTGTGTAAAGGGGAATGGATCTACAACAACACCACCTAATTCTCTTCCTTAATCCAATCTTTGTGAGTTCATTAATTATTTTTATATTAAAATAATGCTAAAGCAATTCTTACATGTTGTAAATTGGATTTGGGAATTAAACATGATAGCAAGATTGGATCTCATTAGATATATCTTAGCCTATACATCAGATACGTGATTCTTATATGTCATTAGCCTATACATCAGATCTGTGATTCTTATATGCCCATGTTGATATTATTATCAGTTTTATCAGTTTTATCTTTATGCTCAGTTCATACTTATACCTATTTTATTGTTATTATTATGCCTGTTCTTTATCTCGTCCTTTCCTCTTTCCCTTTTTGGTTTTTATAGCGGGCTACTTCGAGCCTTGGCCAAATGTCATAAGCAATGAACGTACGAACGGTAATTTAGGGAACGTTGGGAAACTTGGCATAATATAATTAGTTTGATTTGAACATGATAAATGTTAAATTTGGCATAATATATGTTGGGTTGATTTAGGCATGACAAATGTTAAATTTGGGGCATGACATGAGATTGAGGAATTTGGGTAATTGACATAATTAGCCAAAAATTAGCATAAATGGCAAATGAATAAATTGGCTAAGATAAGCATGCTGAGACACGAGGTTAGACTCCGTTTGCGGTAGAAGCCTGCCCGGAACCAACCAGGTGTTCCCAACATTGGAATATTTAGCCACTATATGTTAGTAGGTATAAAGCTGTGCAACCACGGGTTGCCACTTAGGGAGTGATACAACCTAAGCTGGGAACCGCACAGGTATCTACAAGTTAGGGAGACGATCGATTAGGGGTAGTATGGGGACATATAGTATCTATTATGGGGCAAGTAGGCTTTCAAGGATTGTATGGGGAGGATACCTCTTACTAGATGTTACGCCTGAGGGCTACCAATTACGGGGTTAGGATCATTTCAATAAGAATTACTAGCAGGTGGTGCAGAGAATTAAATTAAGTAAGAAATCTGGGATGCGCACTAGAAATTCCTTTATATTCATCCTGTCATCCTGCTTTACCTTATGTCATGGTTATATCTCTCATCCAGTTTATCACTGTCATAATGCTTTACTTATTTTCTTGCTGAAAATAACTGGACTCGGCAGACTTTATGTCTGACCTTTTTGTTTTCGCCTCTTTTTCTTCCGTTCCCCCTCCCCCCAGGTTCTCAGGGAGGAAACACTGAAGCTTGACTTGGATTTCTTTCTTCTTGAAGTGCTTGGAAGTGTTGAGAGTAATGCTTAGCTTTATTTCTTTACATTATGGCTATTTGGAGTTGAATTATGATTTTTCTTTTATGTACTCTAATAATAATTTTTTTTCTAGATGGATATTTATGTACTTGACTCTAGTATGTGGTTTTGATGATGTAATCAAACATGTTTTGCTTTTCCGCTGCAATGAATAAAGTTTGAATTTTCTTAAGTACCTTTTACATATCTGTCTTGTGATATTCTGTTCTATACTCTTATAATACTCCATGAAAGCTAATGCATTCCCTTAGTGAGTGACATTAATGGACGTGGGGCATTACACGTGGTATCAGAGCCGAAGGTTACCAGAACAGATAAAAGATTTTGAAAACTGTTTTCAAAAGCATTCTTAAGAGAAGCATTTTCCAAAACCATGTTTTAAAGAGAGTATTTTCAAGAGAAAAGTTTATTATGGAAAACATAATCCCCAAAAGCCATATATCTATCTTTCGATTCTCTGTTTTCAATCTCTGCTTTTTTCCTTTCAGCATGTCTAGGGAACCCGTTATACCCGAGGGCGTACAGATACCAGGCTGGTTCAGAAGGTATCTGGAGGCTAGGGCTAATGCCGCAGATGCAGCAGACGTTCCTCCTCCCCCAGCTATAGCTCCTCCTCCTCCCCGTGTAGATGCTTTTTCTAAGATATGCGAAGACTTCCATGCGATGGGCGGAAATATGTTTCATGGGACCGAGACATTTGTTGAGGCTCGGAATTGGCTCAAGGAAGTAGAGGACTTGTTTGGTATCTTTGAGATAGATGATGGAAGGAAATTTCAGCTAGCTGCTTGGTTGATAAAGGACGAAGCTTCCTTTTGGTGGGAAGTAACTAATGAAGGACGCCCAGTGGAGACGTGGATAGACTTTTAACGAAGATTTAAGTTGAAATTTCTTTCACAAGCGGAGGAGAGTTTATACATGGAAAGGTTCTTGGCTTTGAAACAAGGGAATTTATCTGTAAAGGAGTACGTCAACAAGTTTAACCAGTTAGCAAGATTTGGTACGGAATTAGTTAATACACCATATAAGACGGCCTTGAGATTTGCCAAGGGTCTGAATGAACCATTACACGGGTTGGCTATGTCCCACATTCCTATGGGGGCTACTTTCAAGAAACTTGTTGACATGGCGATGATGCATGAAGAGGAGAAAGGTGCTAAGGTAGATAAGGCACGGGACAAGAAGGTGGATCCTAAGAAGAATGGGAAATCTCAAGATGAAAGGAAGTGCCATTTATGTGGTATACCAGGTCATTTAGCTAAGGATTGTAGAAAGAAGAAGGGCGAAAAAGACTGGTTTCTTCCAATGTGGTGAGGAAGGACATGATTAAGAACTGCCCAAGGAGGAAGAGGCAGGGGCAGAGGACAGGATCTACTTCTGGAGGGAAGATTGATGCTCTCATGGCACCTACGCAAGAGAGAGATAGAAACATTTCTGTTGAAAGTTTGATTTTCCTTTTTGATCATCCTGTTCGTACTTTGTTAGATTCTGGCGCTTCACATTCGTTCATATCTGCTTCTATTGTTGAGTCTCTGCACTTAGATACTAGTATAGTAGTGGATCCTGTTAGTGTCTCAAATCCTATCGGGGGTACAGCTCATCTTTCTATGTTATGTTGGGGTTTGAGAATTTTTGTGTATGGTGTTGAGTTCGATTGCAACGCTTATGTGCTTGGTTTCACGGGCTATGGGTTGATTCTAGGAATGGACTGGCTAGCCAAATATGGTGCCATTCTTGACTGTGAAAGGAGGGTAGTTAGACTATTGACTAGTTTGGGTAATACTCTTGATATCTCATGCGATTCTAAGGGTTCGGTTATGCTTAGCTACCTAGAATCTCTTGACACATCTATTGATGATTTGCAATCTGTTCGAGTAGTCTGTGAGTATGCAGACGTCTTTAAGGACGTTAGTGGCTTACCTCCAAAACGCGAGATAGATTTCCATATATACTTGGTGGAAAATGCAAAGCCAGTTGCATTGCCTGTGCGCCACATGGCTCCAAGAGAAAGAAGGGAGCTTAGTAAACAAGTGAAAGAGTTGCTTGAGAAAGAGTTCATAAGAAGAAGTATCTCGGAGTGGGGTGCTCCAGTTGTTTTTGCTGTGAAGGATGATGGTTCTCTTAGATTGTGCGTGGACTATAGGGAGCTGAATAAGCTCACGAAGAAAAACAGACATCCATTGCCGAGGATAGGTGATATGTTCGATCAGTTGGTTGGTGCTTCGGTTTTCTCGCTGTTGAACTTAGCTATAGGATTTCATCAGTTGAGAGTAGCTGAGGATAGTATAGATAAGACTGCTTTTAGGACTCCCGACGGTTTCTTCGAGTGGCTCGTCATGCCTTTTGGTTTGGCGAATGCACCCGCATATTTCGTATACTTGATGAGTAGGGTGTTTACAGAGTTTCTAAACAAGTTTGTGGTGGTCTTTGTGGATGATAATTTGATATTTTCTAGAAGCGAGGAATTGCATGCCCTACATCTTAGGGAAGTATTAGAGACCCTTTGAGCACATCAACTCAAAGCTAAGTTCTCCAAATATCATTTTTTTAAGGAAGGAAGTGAGGTTCTTAGGGCACGTGGTCTCTAAGGATGGGATAGCAGTGGATCCCGCGAAGGTGGTAGCAATCCAATATTGGAAGATTCTTAAGGATGCAACAGAAGTAAGAAGTTTTCTTGGTTTGGTGGGCTATTATCGAAATTTTATTAAGGACTTTGCTAAGATATCAGCCCCATTTACTCGATTGACGAAAAAGAATTTAGCCTTTTCTTGGGATGTTGATTGTGACGATGTTTTCCAACGTTTGAAGAGGGCATTGACGATAGCTCTAGTTTTATTTTTGCCGGATGGGAGTAAGCCATTCACAGTGTATGCCGATGCTTGTGGGACAGGGCTTGGCGTAGTTTTGATGCAAGAGGGAAGGGTGATATGCTATGGTGGAAGACAGTTGAAGGTCCATGAGAAGAATTACCCTACCAACGACTTGGAGTTAGCGGCCATAGTTTATGCGCTTAAGTCTTGGCGTCACTATTTGCTTGGAGAGAGGTTTGAGTTGTATACAGACCATAAGTTGCTTAAATACTTGTTCTCTCAAAAAAAATCTAAACTTAAGGCAACAGAGGTGGATGAAGTTCTTAGCATCCTACAATTTTGAGATTGCCTATACCCCTGGCAATGGTAACATTGTAGCGGACGCCTTGAGTAGAAAGAAGTTGACTTTTAGTCCTTTGTTTGTCGAGCGGGAGAGATTAGAGTATATCTCTACCTTTGACTTTAGACCCTCTATTGATTATGTACCCGGTTTATTGGCATCATTAGAGGTGCGACCTACGCTTTTAGGACAGATAGGTGCGGCACAGCGAGATGAACCACAATTGTTGGAGATAGTAGAAAAGCTCATAAGAGGGGAGTCTTCGAGCCATCTTAGTAGGTATACTATAGATGAGAGAGGTTGATTCCGTAGGGATGGCATACTTTGCGTATCACCAGATGATAGTTTGATAAGGACAATCCTCAAAGAGGCACATCGTTCTAAGCTGACCACACTTCCTAGTGGAGACAAGATGTATAGGGACATGAAGCGAGTTTTCTTTTGGGCCGGAATGAAGAAGGATGTGGCTGAGTTCATTTCTAGATGCTTAGTATGCCAGTAAGCTAAGGCTGATCAAAAGAAGCCTGGCGGGTTGCTTCACCCTTTAGAGGTTCCACGGTAGAAATGGGAAAGTGTTTCCATGGATTTCGTCGATTGGTTGCCGAGGTCAAGGAAGGGTAATACGGGGATTTAGGTAGTAGTGGATAGATTTACCAAGAGCGCCCATTTCATTCCCGTTAAGAGTAAAAGAACAACGACATGGTTAGCATCTATTTATCTCCGAGAGATAGTTCGTCTACACGGCATACCTTCTAGTATTGTGAGCGATCGAGATCCCATTTTCACTAGTGAGTTTTGGAAGAGCTTGCAAGAGGTGGTAAGAATGCAATTGTGTTTGAGTACCGCTTATCACCCTTAGACGGATGGCCAGACAGAAAGAGTAAATGGAATTCTAGAAGATCTTTTGAGGTTATGCATCTTAGACTTTGGAGGGACATGGGAGGAACATCTTCCATTAGTAGAATTCGCCTACAACAATAACTATCAAACTAGTATTGGCATGGCACCTTTTGAAGCTCTATATGGACGACCTTGCCGATCACCTACTTATTGGTGGGAATCTATGGATAAGATTTTTCTTGGGCCCGAGATGATTAGGGATACTTCAGAGAAGATAGACTTGATTTGAAGACGCATGAAGATGGCACAAGACCGACAAAAATCATACGTTGATAAGAGGCGAACAGATCTTGAGTTCAATGTTGGAGACATGGTCTTTATTAAAGTATCACCATTGAGGAATGTAGCTCGCTTTGGAGCTGCAAGAAATTGGCACCAAGGTTCTTAGGGCCATTCCCCATTACAGAAAGAATTGGACAGATGGCCTACAGAGTGAAGTTGCCTGAGAATCTTAGTGGTGTTCATGACGTATTTCACGTATCGCATTTGAGGAAGTGTTTACATGATACCGCGGAAGTAGTGGATCCGAGCATGCTTAGAGAAGTGGAAGTAGAGCAAGATGCCACGATTAGGCGAGTTCCTACATGCGTCCTTGGATCGGAGGTCAAGAAGTTACGCAATTGAGAGGTCAAGTTGGTTAAAGTCCAATGGGGAGATGATCAAGGAGACGCACCTTGGGAGACTGAAGAAAAGATACGCGCGTCATACGCTTTCCTTTTAGAGGGTATGTTCTAAACTTCTCCTTTTTCTACCGCTTTGTTTATACTTGTTCTATCGTTTAGTATATCATCTCGATTATGTCTTTGATCTTTAGGTAAAAAATCCTATGGTTGTAAACATGTGTTTGAGACATGTTATGTTTGGTGGATGCAAGTGGATGTAAGTGTTTGCTAAGTGGTTGCTCGTGGATGCATTTACACACTTTAGGCACTAAGATCGGCTCAGTCACTTTCATATGGCATATTGCATATGAATGCATATATTTGTATAATGGTTGAAATTTGAATGTGTTATCATATGGATGTTGCATTTGAATGTACGATTTTGCACTCATATAAAAGTTATAAAGTGCATTAGGAATAATTGCATACATGTTGGACTCATGGCACTAACATAATTCACATTAAGGAGGTCGACTGAATCAGTAGTCTGCTTAATCTTTGCATTAGATAAGGAATATATACACACACTTTTGCATATGTTCATATAGCATTAGAAATCTTTTAAGGACAATGGATGCTTGTGGATGATGGATGAGTAGATGGATTATTGGATGGTAGGATACATTCTTCTTAACTTGAAGATTTCGGGGACGAAATCCTTTAAGGAGGGAAGAATGTAACACCCCATAATTTTAAATATTAAAATTGTCAAATTAAAGAATACTTAATTTTTAGAAGAAGAATTAAGGGAAACAGGTTGCGCCATTGCGTTCATCTCGGAATTCTGCTTGGGATAGAGTCCAAGTTTGTGTAAAACGGATATAGTATGAAGAATTTATGGAGCTTAGAAGATTTCAGTTTAAAACAGAATTTATTTAAATAATAATTAAATAACAAACCGGTTTAAATTTCAAAATCCGGTCGAAATTAGCTGAGCGGGAAATTTCCAGCTCATGTGTGTCAACCCCCCCAGGGAGTGTCGACATAGGTGTCGACCCCCCTAAAGGGATGTCGACATAGGTGTCGACCCCCCATAGGGAGTCGACCCCATCGACCCAGATCTAGCCTGATGTGTTTTGTGACGAATTTTGGTGTTCTAGGGCTGATGTGTCTTCTTTTAGTTGGCTGGGTGATGTGTTTTTCTGGCCTGGATGGTTTAGATGATTCCTAATCAGATCTAAGGGTCCTTATACACCTAATTCACCTATAAATAAGCTTCTAATCTAACCCTAATCTAAACTAATTTCATCCATGGCGCCTCTATGCTGCTGCAACCTAAATTAAAACTAGTTTCTCTTCTTCAACAAATCAAAGTAAAGGAATTGTGTAAAGGGGAACGGATCTACAACAACAACAACACCTAATTCTCTTCCTTAATCCAATCTTTGTGAGTTCATTGATTATTTTTAGATTAAAATAATGCTAAAGAAATTCTGACTTGTTGTAAATTGGATTTGGAAGTTAAACATGATAATAAGATTGGATCTCATCACTTATATCTTAGCCTATACATCAAATTTGTGATTCTTATATGTAATTAGCCTATATATCAGATCTGTGATTCTTATATGCCCATGTTGATATTATCATCAGTTTTATCTTTATGATCAGCTCATACTTATGCCTATTTTATTGTTATTATTACGCCTATTCTTTATCTTGTCCTTTCCTCTTTCCCTTTTTGGTTTTTATAGCCGGGCTACTTCGAGCCTAGACCAAATCTCATAAGCGATGAACGTACGAACGGTAATTTAGGGAACGTTGGGAAATTTGGCATAATATAATTAGTTTGATTTGAATATGACAAATGTTAAATTTGGCATAATATACGTTGGGTTGATTTGGGCATGAAAAATGTTAAATTTGGGGCATGAAATGAGATTGAAGATTTTGGGTAATTGACATAATTAGCCTGAAATTGGCAAATGAATAAATTGGCTAAGATAAGCATGCTGAGACACGAGGTTAGAATCCGTTTGCGGTAGAAGCCTACCCGAAACCAACCGGCCTAACTAGCAACCGCAACGGTCAGTCTAATGTGAGAGGTCGTAGGCATAAATAAAAGATGCTTAGACATGAGGTTAGGTCTGGTTTATGGCAAAAGTCTGCCCGGAACTGCTCGGCACATCCAGCGCCCACAAGCCATCGACTTAATGTGAGAGGTCTGTGCATTAATAACTAATTAATGTTGATCAAAGATGAATATTGTTAGAGTTTGTGCCCTAGTGGCAATTCATTTGATGAGATTGATAACACTGTTGATGTTATTATTTTATTTGGAATAAAATATTATTCTATTATATTGTATTTACTGCATAATATAAATAATAATATAATAGAAGTCCTTAGAATAATAATACAGAATTATATAGTTCGAGTAAGACTGAACTTGAGATTATGTAATTATTAAGTATTATAATTCTTAAATGTCCCTAGTCGAGTTTTATTGTTCATATAGGACAACAATAAAGCGTTGAGACTAGTATATCGATTGACTGATGATCACATCTCATTGATCATTAATATACGTGATATTAAAGTCAAGATATAAATACGTATTGGAGAATACCGTATTGGGCTGACCCACCATGATATAACTCCATGGAATATAATTAATAGTATCATGAGTTATTCTCATAGTGACAGTGATGTAATGGTCCTCAGACCTGAAATCATTATAATTTTATTCGAGGATATTTGTGTTTTGATATCATCTAAAGTTATTTCGTAACAGAGTAACAATAAAGGTGGTTATTGGATACATCTCGAATCGAATGAAAATTATGAATGATCTAGATGGAATTTAACCCTACGATATATTCGGAGTGATATCCATGGGCCTCTTGATTGAGTGAGACTGTGAAATGCATGGCCGTGCTCAAATATTGATTTGTTTTAAACAGTCTACTCATCGATCATGAAAAAACCGGATTGAATTATAACGAGGATGATACGATCCATGCCTCAAGTTTAATCCTGGATATGTTGGTTAAAAGGACTATATTACATTGATACACTGGTCACAAAAGGAAGTATCGAATCGTTGATCTTATTATAACTTGGGTAGCAGTGATGTATTGCTAGATGCTGCTCACTGTTTACAGTTTAAATACGATTTAAATTGTTGCCAACGTTATAATAACCTATCGGGTCACACACTTAGAACGTTATAAAGGAAGAACATATATCGGGTAAATAAATTATCAAATTTGTTGATACTTTATATTGTATTGAAAAGGTATGCAAGTGATTCCTTAATAAATGGAGTATACTTGATTTTATAAGGGTTTTTGACTACTCCCTTTATAAGATAAAGGAGGGCCGTCATTTTTATTTTAATAAGACAGATCAAATAAATGAAAACCCTAACCCTACCTTTTCAAGTTACCCTTGGTATGGCGGCTAGCACCCAAATTCCTCTTTCTTCTTCGATTATGATCGAGAAGAGAAGCGTTCGTGTGGATTACCAATAGAGGGCCGGTGATTTGCTGAGCTTTTGGATTCGACACTCCATTCCCTTTTTCATCCGATTTGAATTCGTCGGACCTTCATGGATTTGGCTTGTAAGGTATGAATCTCTAACCCCAATTACTTTGTTTGTTCGATTTATAATTTCTGCATAGATCCTTCACTTTAATTTGTTAAAATGATAAATTGGATGACCGATTTGATCGATTGATTCCAACAAATATAATACCTAAAACATGTTAGGTTGGTGGGATTAAGTTAACCTGTGTGAGATGACAACTTAACCAATAATATATGAACAAAGTGGATAGGGTTAAGGCAAGCTTAACCAATAATACATATTGATCTGATAAGTGGGTAGGGTTAAGTCAACTGGGCGGATAGACAACACTTAACCAATATAAGTTGGGTTAGGATAAACCCTGGGGAAAAACCTAGTAGCGGTAGGGACCCTTTTCACACAGTAACCCACTTAGTAGTATCGGGAACCCTAAGCTAGGCAGGGTTGGGGCACGCTTACTGGGCTAATTATAAGCGGTCAAATAAGAGCGAGGGTGTAGCAGTGAAGGTTCCGACGGGTTCGTTAAGAGTGCACCAGGTGTTCCCAACATTGGAAGATTTAGCCACTGTATGTCAGTAGGTATAAAGCTATGCAACCACAGGTTGCCACTTAGGGAGTGATACACCCTAAGTTGGGACCCACACAGGTATCTACAAGTTAGGGAGCCGATCGATTAGGGGTAGTGTGGGGACATCTAGTATCTATTATGGGAAAGTAGGCTTTCAAGGATTGTATAGGGCGGATACCTCTTACTAGATGTTACGCCTGAGGGCTACCAATTGCGGGGTTGGGATCATTTCGATAAGAATTACGAGTAGGTGATGCAAAGAATTAAATTAAGTAAGAAATTTGGGAAGCGCACTAGACATTCCTTTATATTCATCTTGTCATCCTGCTTTACCTTATGTCATGGTTATATCTGTCATCCAGTTTATTCATGTCATAATGCTTTACTTATTTTCTTGCTGAAAATGGCTGGACTCACCAGACTTTATGTCAGACCTTTTTATTTTCGCCTCTTTTTCTTCTGTCCCCCCTCAGGTTCTAAGGGAGGAAACACTGAAGCTTGACTTGGATTTCTTTCTTCTTGAAGTGCTTAGAAGTGTTGAGAGTAATGTTCAGCTTTATCTCTTTACATTGTGGCTATTTGGAGTGGGATTATGATTTTACTTTTATGTACTCTAATAATAATTTTGATCAAGATGGATATTTATGTACTTGACTCTAGTATGTGGTTTTGATATTGTAATCAAACATGTTTTGCTTTTCCGCTGCAATGAATAAAGTTTGAATTTTCTTAAGTACCATTTATATATCTGTCTTGTGATATTCTGTTCTATACTCTTATAATACTCCATGAATGTTGATGCATTCCCTTAGTATGTGACATTAATGGACGTGGGGCATTACAGAATCGCAGGCGATTATAAATAACGTACGAAGACACCATCTTCGATCTACATCGAATCATAACCATTCTCCCTTCCTCATTCCCGATTTTCATATACAGTTTCTCGCAATCCACTTTTGCCACATACCCCTTGCACCAATCCATATCCCAAAACAATACCAAACCCATCGAAAGTCACAACAAAACGATCATTCATAGAAGAGTAACCACGACTATATAAAATGGACCATAACAAGTCCTACAAAGAGTAGATGATCCCCATACAGGATCAGTTATAATCAAAAGCCTATTGCAAGTTTCATTTTCGAACCTATTCAGCATACATCTTATTGTAGGTAAAAGAAGACGATTTTATAATACTGAATAGAACTCAAACAAACTCCACCGGCAGAAAGCACATCAACATCTTCTCTTAATCCTCATCAGGAATGCAATAGGAAATGGGGATCGCCTCCAGAACACATGCTTGCTCCGATTTCTTATCTTTCATAAAATCTGGTAGTCTTTCTTCTTATGTCCGGGCTTGCCACATTTAAAGCACTTCCTTCCACCTTCTAGCTTCTTACAATCTCTAGCATAATGGCTCTCCAGTTGATAATTGAAGCAAGTGGCATTCTTCTTAGATTTCTTCTTTTTCTTATCCAGTTTCTTCCTAACTCTGATGTCAAAAAAAGTTTCTCCATGAGGCTCATGTCTGATTATAAAGGCCTCGTCCTAAGAAGCATTGACCCTTTCTTCTCGCTCCTTGGCCCGTTGTCGAAGTCGTTCTAAAGATAAACCTCTACTTAGCTCATTTTCTTCATCTTTAGGAGAATAGTCCCTCTGTCGCTTAGCGGAATCATCCCTAGGTACATGCACAGGAACACCAAGCTCTATTGTTGCTTCTGGAATGGGCATCCTTAGCAAGACCGCATCCATCACGGCCCTGAACATAAGCAGACATTCTGGCATAACAGCTAAAGCTTCCAGCTGATTACTATTGCCTGCCCTTCTAGTCGCAGATTCATCCCTAGTAGTGTTTCCCGTAGTTTAACGACTCATTATAAAACTAAAAATTGAATTATTAGTCCACACATGAGATAACAATAGGAATAAAATTCGAACCCTATTATATTATACACAACTATATAGATACATCCAATTGAAATCTACAAATATGTCTCTGTTACGTAATTACGTCTTAGAACTTTGGCTAAAATCGATAACCAGAGCTCTGATACCAAATGTGACGACTGCCCATAACCTCTGCACCAAACAAGAGGAAAAGCGTGTTGAAAGGTGTGCCAGGCAGCCACAGACGATCATCAAGGTATGATACAAGCGAAACCTATCATAAATCTCACAGCACAAGGATAAAATATAATAGAACATATACAACAGGTAATATTAGTGAAGCATATTTGAGTAGAAATCTCAAATTTTCAAAACAACTAGAAAGTATACCCATACACCAAGATTGCAACATATTCTGTAAAAATTTGCCTCACTACAGCACAAAGAGTAGAATAACAAATAGCGGAAATCCAAATACTATATAGTAAGAGAGATAGTATGCCAGCCTCCTGCTTGTCTCCGAACTGCTACATCGTCCTTACTAAACTATCACCTGGAACCTGGCACCGGCCACCTAGTCTGCCCATACAAAAATGGATGAACAACCCAAGGTGATAAGAGGGAAACATAAAACCTTGAGTCAGACAATAGTCTTAGTGAGCGATAAAACAACTAACCAACATCATCAATAAAGTACATGGGAATGGCCGCAACTCCATAGAAAAACTCAACTGCCGTTTTCCCCACATCGGACAGTGATAGCCTATATAATCCACACAACCAAAAGTACAATAATTCATCCATAGTAATCAGAATGATCATTCAATTATGGAAAAAAGAAGAACCAACATCAATACTCATAACATCCAGATTATAGATCTCACGTAAACCATCCTAATCGAATTCAACATCCCTTAAGCACAATCCCCAGAGGCCTAATCCAATATCAGACAAGTATCCAAGAAACATCTCCTTTGACGTTGGACAATCTACATGAGACAGTACAAAGAAACCAATCATCTATGACACACTCCGGCTATCGCTGCCAATCTTTCTTCACCATTGTTAATCATATGGCGGCCAAACTTGCCATATGTCAAGGGCTAATGGTAACCGCAGTTCTAGCATTAACTCCATATGCCTTTTAATGATACATATTTATGTCCAACCTTGAAAACCAGGCCTTTCAACGGTACCCAAGGTACTCGACCTACAATCGGCCTTTTAGGTGCCCCCACCGTACCCCTGCTTTGAGCCTGCTAGAACTTACAACAATGATAATCTCTCGGCCTTCGCATCTCTAGTCTTCCAACCAGATAACTTTTCATAGCTTAAGCAACCTTCTCAAGCAACCATTATCCATCAACTCAACACCCTTGAGTAATGTACGACCAGAATTGTAGCAATGCGCGACTAGAATCACTGTAGCAGAGCACGCTCGACCCAAAATCCATGTAGTAGTGCACGCTTGACCCCAAATATTTGTAGTAGTGCACGCTTGACTCAAAATCCTTATAGCAGTGCACGCTCGACCCAAAATCACTGTAGCAGTGTACGCTCATCCCAAAATCAATGTAGTAGTGTATGCTCGACCCAAAATCACTGTAGTATGCATGCTTAACCCAAAATCACTGTAGTAGTGCACGGTCGACCAAAAATCACTATAATAGTGTATGCTCGACCCAAAATCACTGTAGCAGTGCACGCTCGACCCAAAACCTGCACTACCCTATCCAAGCCCAATTTCGACCAAAACTTCGCCAATCGACGACATTGACGAAACCAACTCATCCGATTCATCCAATACAACCACAAGCATATTTTGAAATCAATAACAACATGAATATGACGATTATCGCCAAAATTATGAAAATTACACGAAAATTATGATAAATGAACATATGAACTAAATTATGGATCTAACTTGCATAAACTATGAAATAGCATAGAAATTACTGGTTGAAAATTGTTAGATTGTATCCTATGGTGATACATATGAAAATAAACTTACCATAATGTAGATCTAACAAAAACGACTTGAATTTGATGAAAAACGTGATCAAACACTCATATACTTGATTGAATTCGTGTGAAAGATGCATATCACTCACCAATTCTTCAAATCAAAGCAAAAACGGTAAAATATGAATCCGTACAGTGAAGATTTTGCTTCAATCCGCTTGATTTGATGGAATCTATCCCCTCTCGATATAGACCTTGCCCCAAATGATGTAGATCTTTGATTTCCTAAGCTTTAACGGTGGAAAGATGGAGAAATAGAGGAATGGAGGATCCCTTGAACGAGAAACTAAACTATTTCCCGTACCTCCCATCCCCTATTTATTGCCTTCCACCAACCCACTAATAGGTCTCCCCAAATCTGCCCATTTAGCTTATAAACCATGACAACCAATTTTAAAACCTTAAAACAGCAATTCCTCCCAAACCGCTGAGCCAAATCCTTAATGTAACCACTCTACGGAAAGACAACCTTCATTTCCTTTCCATGGCACAGGTTTCACCACCTGATTTGACCTGAGTCAAAAGTTATGCTCTGTACAAGACTGGTAGGGGGAAAATGGTTACAAGTAAAATTGGTAAAAATTATGGGCATGTTTCACATCCCCATAAACAACATATCAAAATATGAGAATGATCCAGTCCTCATGGAATAAAATAAAAACATTTTACGATCTTTCGATACGTAAAATGCGGGCTGTTACGCAACCACTCATTTAAATGAAGATTTTAATTTGGAATAAATTGCACAACCATTACCTATGAATCGTCCTATGTACTAGTTTCACTAAAATCGTCCTATATACCAGCCCACACATAAACACGGATGGTTTTTACCTTAGTATAACCCAAAACATTTTTGAAATCAATATCTTTTCTGATATTATAATAATGTCTATCAAACCATAAATGAATAATAATCTAGCAGAACGCTTGCATCTCACGCTCTACATATATAGTCTACAATCAAAACCATGGGCGCCTATTGGAGATTGGATTCCGACAATGACAAGGTATGGAACCACCAGCCGATAGTGTATATATAGAGGGGAATACACTGGGTTTAACAAGAATGTCTTGCAACCCAGCCCTCACATGACCGACCACTCATTTTGCTTGAGTGTATCGAATGTATATCTCCAACGGTTGGGCTCAAACCACCGTTTCACGAAAGGGACGACATCGAAATAGATTAAAGAAGGAAATGGATTTTCTCTAGATAGGTGATTATACATCCTAATGGGAGCGACCCACATAGCCATGCTGCTTGCCCGATTTTTGTCATTTCCCAATTAATGAGGTTTGAGGCTATGATTACCTACTTTTTTTGATTAGCACATCACTTTGAATGCCACATCGTCAGATCCGTCAAATCACTGATTGACGTCCTCAAAAATACACTGGACACGTTTGAAGAAATCAATGTACGTGACCATCTGGAAATTCTCTGTCAAACACTCGTCCGTACAAGTCATCCAAGAACATGATGAATCGAAGGCACCCTCCTACCGCATCCTATACAGGAATCACCCCAAGGATTAGTAGCGAGAAGTCCTTGCAATCCGTAGATTCCAGCCATGACAGAATCCCAATATATCTCTGCGTTGACTCAGAGATTGTAAGTGGTTCTTCCATTTTTGAAAATCTATGGTCTTCAATGCTCCATTTTTATCGCCTGCAAGTTAGTCGCGAATGCACATTTGATTCGAAGTGATTTTGGGTCTAGTCCCCATCCCGGTCTCTTCGAAACAACATGTCAAAAGGTCCAACGGAATAATTTATTTGATGGTCGGTTGTTTAACTATCAAATCGTAACAGTGCTGTTAAGTACATTGGCAGCTCAGGTCATTTATATTAAAACGCTTCATTAAACCATTTCATCGATTCTTATAATTGATTTCATAAATTTATATCTCACAAAACTCTTCTGGTTTTTCTTTACTTTGAAATATTAACCAATACTCTTTTGGAATCACGTATTTACCAAACTTCCCGTTTTATTTCCTCTGCCTCAAAATACTACTATATTTCATAAAGTACCTTTTACTTCACTTATATCCTGGAAACCTGGTTTCTATTTTCAAAACTTTTTCATGTTCCCTTACCTTTGAAAATATCACTATAGATTCATATGCCACTTTCCATTGCATTTACCATTGGTAATATCGATATATATGTATACACACACTTAATCAATCGATATAAGGTTCTTTACCGATCTCCTATGGTTAAAATAACATCAAGTGACATACTCCTTATAGTATAACCCTAAATGAATTTGTTAACTTTAACACAATAGCGCATATGGAATTTATAATTATATTTTCAATATAAAATTCCATTTCAAAACCCATACCGTTCTTTATTCCTTATCTTTCATGAAAACCAAAAGTTATTGACTTATTTCTATAAATACACGCACTTGCCCCAAACATACCATTTCATTACATCAGTAATAGTGCTACATATTTGATCACAATATATAAGTTTAATCATATTTCGTATCTGACCCAAATACTACACCGCTTATTTTAAACCCAATGACTTTGTTATATTTCTAAATCCTTACAAATTAATATTTGCAATATTTAATTATTCCCAACATCCTCTACATTACAAACCAATATCATCTTTTGATAATAGTGAAGTCGTCCAAGCTGGGGTATTTTAATTATCTCCTAGACCTTGACCGACAATGTTCTTATCTCCAAACAATAAAAGTTTACAACTAAAAAATCCGATATACAATTTCCATTTCCATTTACTATGGTTTTATATACCATTTCCTTTTATTTAAAAACCCACTTCACACGTAAATTCCTATTCCTTAATTAAGTAAACTTCCTCGAAACAAATCTTATTTACCATTAGATTCCAACATGGTTTTATATCCCACTTCTTCATTGGTAACCTCCTTAGAATCACTTTACCTAATTTATTAAGTAAATATTTACCAAACCCCTTTTAAGTCTTATTTTAACCATGCTCAGTTTACATAATTAAAATCTTATTGAAACTCTCTTATTAGCTTACAAACCCCATTTACACACCTTGTTTATAATCATGGAATATAAATCCTTTTGTAAACCCTTACTATACCGAAATCAAAAGTTATTTCGATTTGATCACTCTTAATTTATAATTAAAAATGTAATCGCTTTAATCATTATAAATTAAAATGACAATTAACTTCATCATCAACTACATTAAAAGCAGTTAATTTCATCATTAACTAGAAATAAAATAATTAATCCTTTTTAAAAGATTATTAACTCATAATTAACTTCATTAACAAATAATAAATATGAAAATAACTTAGAAATATAGTTAATCAAAGATTAACTAATCCTTTAATAACATTCATTAAGTTTTAACGAATATCCTGAGAATTATTGATCAGATTAGGTAGAATTAACCCAATCATTGATTTCAATTTTAGAACAGTTGATTTTGCCAATCGTAAGAATCTGTTAATCTGTTAATTGATTCCCATTCATCTTTCCCCATTTAAATTAATTAATAACTTAATCAAAATATCATTCAATTGTTTTGTAAAACAATTATTAAATTTTACTAATCTGTATATTAATTTTTGACTTCCTGTTCGTAAAACAACAAAAGAATTCGTTATAAAATGTTTGATAAATTCTTCTATAAAACACGATTATAAATTTATAAAATTTATATTTTTATATTAACTTGCATAAAATAACTTAAAACTTTATTTCAGTAATAAATAAATTTATAACTTAAATCTTCGTTAGTTCGCCTAACGGCAAAACGACATCATAAATAATAGATTTTAGGCCATCACTGCGAACCACTTGATCAATACTGTCGATTGATTAAAATCACATCAACGATTAACATCAATTCAATCCGAACTTGTTTTGATATCATTTTGGGGTAATAATTCATACATATGATAAAATATGAACAATAAATGACATACAATAAATTTGAGGAATCTAGATTGATTCCTCCAACCTGTTCTTCCCTGCATCATACCAACGTTTGCTAATAATATATGAAATGATTTCAAAAATATAATGCATTCAAAACAACGAATATAATTAACGTCGACCAATCAAACAATAACAACCGATAGCACCCATAACATCCAATCAACCAATTTATACTATCAATGGTGTGTTGTAATTATATGAATTTAACACATAACAACATTCCAGAAAAGTTTGAGAGTTAACTCACCATTTAATTTTCAGTTGATGATTTCAGCGTCATTTTCGTATAATTTTAAACAGTGTTTAAATTACACGAAATTCCAACTGCTTCCATTTCTGATCGAACCAACTTGTATATGTAGCTTCCATCGCCACAATCCCAACGGATCATGTTTCGTCAAATTTCGTTAACGTATGCATTAGTTACGACTATTTAAAGTTTAAACTGATTTTAATTATATTAATTTAATAATGACTAACAATTTTTACTCTAATTACCTTAAATTAAAACACAGTCCACGCCAACTAAAATCTCACGTGGTTTCTCAGATGCGGTCCTCCCAAACCCGATTTCCTCAATCTTCATCACCGAACCCAAAACACAGTCACCCCAAATCTCACCACGCCGCCTGATTCCAGCCTCCGGAACCCCACCTGACACCCCCACCGCAATCGCTATAACCTGATGTCGCTCTTCCCTCAATCCCTGACCATCTTACGCCTACGAGCACCCAGGAAAAGCCTATGACTGTAAAATGCTTTGGCATCAATTTCTCCGACTACGCATGATTTCAGATCGCCACGCCACCGCTAACAGGACCTTCTCCTTCTTGTCGACCCTTCCTCAGTTTACCCCGACCCTGATATCCTCCTCAGTCGCTGGAAATGGCTCAAATCCGACCATCACTTTCGAAAATCCAACCCATAAAATTGTCTTCATCAATCCTACTTTCTGGTCACTACGGCCAACTTTTGGTCCTTCGACCTAAACCAATATTGTAGCCCAACATCTCCTCTACAAAACTCCTTCAAGCACCAGCACCTAAAATCAATCACCTTGCTCGCCAAATCACAAAAACCAAAACACAGATCACGCTGTTTTTAGCAAATTTCGGCCACCATAGGCATCCGTTGGCCACTAAATTTTGTTAGTAGCTTCTCTTTGCTTTGGCTACAATTCTCATGTTGATTACTCTCTTCGATTTGCAATTGGAATTGGTTTATAAATTATTTTGTAAAGAAGGGTTTTTCTGCAAATATGGGTGTCGATTTTCTGATTTGGGATTTTAGGTTTAGGGTGACGGGTTTATATAAGTGAGGAAAAATGTTATTTTAACATTGAGGTGACTAACGATATGACTAACGATTTTTATTCGTGTCTATCGTAAATTATGAACACTGTTTATTGATTGTTGTAGTTACATACAAACTCTTTTCGCAATTAAAATGGACGGCATGGTATAATTTGACGTTACAATCCTAATGAAACTTATTTTGTTGAATTCCGAGTCCGTTTGCTCAAACGACGCTCCTTCACATTCAAATGGTCATTTTATTTGTATTTGATTTTGCCACGCTCACAAAATAACTCCGTTTTACGTGAAACTTGAAGTCTAGTAATAATTAGCTATTACGGTCTTAATAAAATTTATTTTGTTGGAAACGGAGGTCGTTTAATGTCCCTTTTAAAGGGTCCAAATTATATTAAAATAAATTAATTTTAAAATATCTCAATATAAAAATATTAAAATTGGACATACTTGACTAGAATTTCATATCCTTTCAAAACAAAATATACCGGGTTGAGTTTCAAGCCAAATCGATATTAGAATTATTTTAAAACCCCTTTTGTTTATAAAAATAAATGTTACAATTTATAAACGAATTCCATAGCGACTATTTTAAAATTTGATTTGTACATAAAATAAAATCTATAACATGAAAATTCGATTTTTCTCTTCCATTGGAGAAATATTATCTAATAGATCCGGACGTTTCTTATTTCGAAGAAATCCGGTTTATATTGGATCATGTACAACCAAATAAAGTTCAAAATGTTATATTACGAACAACCGCGTCGCTGCAGCTCCTTTTATAATTAAATTAGAAATTAAACGTTCAAACGCCCTTTAGTAAACGAAATCGTCAATATAATTCCAACATAAATAATATTAAACCCTTTATGTTTACAATTCACATTATACTGCAAATTCAACATTTTGCTAATATTTTGAAATTAAAATATTATTATATTATTTATATTAATTAAAAAGTTCAAAATTATTAATATTTAATTTACTTAAATTCGAATAAACATTTTAAACAATAAAATAATTTAAATAATTGATAAAAAAATACGGGACGTTACAATAGTAGGGTGTGTCCATAGAAACCTGGACAAGGTACAAGTACATCAGTAACATAGGTTCATGGGGTTGGAGGCAGCTCTAACTAGCACTGATTCAGATAAAGATAGAAAAGTAATTGGAGAAAGTGTATCACCCCACATTTAAAATAATAAAGATTAATAAGACTGTCAAAATAATTAAGAAATTAATGTGCGTTTGAAATTTGAAAACAAACACATGTTATAAAATGGGAAATAAATAGTAAGTTGCCACTACGCAAACTAAATGTGTGATGGTATATACATAGAATTAAATAAAAAGAAACAGAAGAAAGAATGAAAATTAATAAATGGTACGAACATTAATTGTATAAACAATATTTGTTTGAATTTGAAAGTAATTAACATCAATACTGCAACATTCTTTTTAAATGACAATGCGTGTCATAAGTAACATTAAAAAGAGTTAATGAGACTAACATGAAATTTGAAATAGATAATTAATTCTAGAATGTTGAGACACATGTGAACAACACAAATGTAGATATAGTTAAAATGAAAATATATAGATATAAGTTATATAAATAATGCATGTCGTAAATGGCATGAAACCAAGAAATAAACGAAAATTCAAATTGCGCTAATTAAGCAACGTTTTAATCTAATTTGGATATTCAAGTTCGCATTTGAAATGGGAGTTAAATGCATATTAAAAGGGTAAAGAATTGAACAAAAGGAGGAATAGAAATAAAAGGGAATAAACACGCAAGAATTTGGAAATAGAAAATTTATTAAAGCACATATTGGTTACATATTTAAAATTAGGATGCAAGTTAAAACAGGAAACCAGAGAATAACATTGAAGGCAATGTTCAAAGAAAAATGTGTACATATTATATATGCATTGAATCTGAAACTAATGGGCAAAGAAATGGAAAGAAATAAACTTAAAATTTTAGGGAAATAATAACATTAAGAGCAATGTTTAAATAGAGAAAATCACGCATAAAGTGAGGACCCGATATACGATTTTTAATCATATTTAGGTCGACCCATGCCAGAAGTAGACCGACCCAGGAGTCGACCTACTTCGAGGATGGTTCGTCCCACCTAAAGCATGGGTCGACCCATCTTCAGGCCAAGACAACATGTTTTCTTCTGTGTGAGCGGCTCTGATTTTATCGTCGTTAACAGACAGATGTGATTCTTCTGAGCAGCTATAAATAAACCAGCAAGGTCAAGCCTCCAACTCATATTTTTTTGAGAGGACGCCCGACCTTTTCCATTTCTTTTCTCCTCCAAATTCTTCTGAATTATAAAATATTATTCTAGTACTTTATATTTGAGGTTTGGAAATGAAAATTGTAGATTTAGGTTGTAGATGCTTAGTTTTCTCTTCCATATGTAGTAAGTTCTGTGAATCTGAATCTAATTCTAGTCTTTTGATTTCTTTTAGGCCTAGATTTGAAAATCCATGGTTATTTCAATGATATATACAATTAGGAAGACCACGAATGACAGATTTGAATAAGATTCAGGAATTGGAAAGCAATTAAGTGAGTGGAAAAATATATTTTTCGATAATAGTATATTAAATCATTTGATTCCTGTAAGGATTTGTAATATGTTCACTTCTCCCACTTTTCCCCTTTTCTGCATTGGAATATATATAGTTTATGTTGAATTTTAGTTATATGCAAAACACATATGAACTTGAAACGTTGGCATATACAATTGAATTGTGCACTTAAACTATGCGACTGATTATAATCCTTTTTTTACGCTTGTTGAAAAATATAGTTTAATTGAAATTATAAACAAAAAGGGAAATTTTGATGATCTGGGGCTAAATGAGTGTATAATTTCAAAAAACGCAATGAAAGGAATATTTGGAATAAAAGTAAACAAACTTGCCATAATTAAGCTTATGCATATAAATTTTGTGGTTAAATAGAAAATTTGATAATTTCCATATTAATTGTAAGAAATATCCCTTTAGATCTAGAATGGAATGAATATAGGAATTTTTTGGATTGAAAAAAAAAGGGAAAAATGTTAAAAGAGGAACTAATGTATACCCAATAAAATAGGAAATTAGTAATAGCCTGTATTGATTGGTTAGGAAAAAGGAGTATATTTCCAAAGTTTGGTCTGAAAAGAAATAAGAAACATAATTTCAAGTTTAAAATTAAATAAAGGTGCGGGCTACTGCGAAATAGGGATTTAGTCGTATTGCGCACTATTAAATAGCCTAAAAATAATTATAAGAGATGTCTTGCAATTATGGATTTTTATGACAGTAATTACCTTAAGCTATGAAAACAAATTTTTGTACAGTTTCAATAATCAATTAATTAGGAATATTTATAATTTCCTAAAAATTAATTGTAAAGACGGAAAGAAGAAAAGGAAACATAACTGAATAAGGTTATAAAATGATGAAGGCTTAATGTAAACTTGTTGCTGGAATATAATAAGCACAATTTAATAAAATTAACATATAAGAAAGGTTATAATATAAATATAATTTGTAAAGAGAAAATAAAGGAACGAAGTGTAAGGTTTTCTTGATCTAATCGATACCTTGATTGAACAGTTTAACAAATTAAACTCAAAGATCTATTGCAAGAACAGTATATTAATACTTAATAGATTGGAATTTCATACCTTTTTGACCTCGAGATCCATGAATTTGATGAACATGGCAGCTATCTTCAAATCGATTAGGCCAATAAGTGCTAGCTCTCTATTGGTATCCACGAACGAGTGTTCTATCTCATCAGTACGAGATCGAAATCAAAGAAGCGATGCTAGCCGCCGCCATGGACTATTTAACAAAACCTAATTTCTGATTTCCATCTGATAGTTAGAATTGATTGGTGAACAATTCTCCAAACCTTATTTTATTATATATTATTTTGAATAGGTCGGTACCTACCTTATAAACGTTTATAATAAACCAAGATTAGAATTAGGATAAAATATAGACCATGGCTTTACCATTTCAAACAAATAAATCAACGTTTGATATTTTATTTGTTAAGAACGGTTCTTTCTTTTTCAAACGTTCTATTGTGTGACCCTATAGGTTATTACAACGTTTGCAATGATTTTAAATCGTATTTAAAATCAAAAACAGTGATTGGCATCTAGCAATACATCGCTGCTACCCAAGTTATAATAAGAAAATCGATTCGATATAACCTTTTCGTGACCAGTGTATTAATGTAATATAATCCCTTTAACCAGTATATCCAGGATTAAACTCAAGGCATGGATTGTATCATCCTCTTTATAATTTGATCCGTTTTTCTTGATCGATGAGTAGACTGTTTAAAACAAATCCACATTTGAGCACGGCCATGCATTTCACAGTCTCACTCAATCAAGAGGCCCATGGATATCACTACGAATATATCGTAGGGTTAAATTCCATCTAGATCATTCATAATTTTCATTCGATTCGAGATGTATCCAATAATCACCGTTATCATTACTCTGCTACGAAATAACTTTAGATGATATCAAAACACAAATATACTCAAATAAAATTATAATGATATCAGGTCTAAGGACCATTACATCACTGTCACTGTGAGAATAACTTATGATACTATTGATTATGTTCCATGGAGTTATCTCACGGTAGGTCAGCCCAATACGCTATTCTCTAATACGTATTTATATCTTGACTTTAATATCACGTATATTAATGATCAATGAGATGTAGTCATCAGTCAAACAATATACTAGTCTCGACGCTTTATTGTTGTCCTGTATAAACAATAAAACTCGACTAGGGACTTTTAAGAATTATAATACTTATCACATTATATAATCTCAAGTTCAGTCTTGCTCGAACTATATAATCCCATATTATTATTCTAAGGACTTCTAATATATTTATATTTATATATTATGCAGTAAATATAATATAATAGAATCATATTTTATTCCAAATAAAATAATAACATCGACGGTGTTATCAATCTCATCAAATGAATTGCCTCTAGGGCACAAACTCTAACAATCTCCCACTTGCACTAGAGTCAATCATTTACGTATCATATACTTATGAAACTAGTGTGACTATTAAACTTCTGTTGCGACAGAGTTTAATTCAGTAGGTCTGCAACATTACAACGTTTGTAACTTTGCAGATATGTTCATTTCCTCTGTGAACAACTTCACATAGGAATTATATTTCTTAAATATATGTTTGGATTAATAGTGACTTTGAGATTTTTAGGCCTGAGCATCAGCCACATTGTTATTGCAATGTATATCATTGGATCAACAATGAATTAAGTTCAATCATGAACTCTTTAATCCAAACATTATCTTTCTTAGAATCAGTATTTATTTCTTGTTTTAAAACTAGCATTATTCACAATAATCAATGTGTTATCAATATATAACATTAGAATTATTGTGTCACTCCCACTCAATTTCTTGTCTATACAAGATTCAATGACATTATGAGGTTTTCGAGACATTTCGATTCCTATTTCATTCCCATCGGTATCTAGAGACTGGATCTCCATAAAATGGATACCAATTCGAGCAATAAAATGTTTTATTCTCAAAGGATTTATAGAATTAATATCCATTTGTTTCTTGTGGAAATTACACAAAATAGTTATTTGATTTGGGTCTGATCTTATCAGAGGAAGGTCGTTTAACAAACGCCTTATATCCCAAATCTTCAAATTAGACACACTAGGACATTTCCTAGTCCATATCTTATATGGCTTCTTTAAAATCGTTTTAGTGGGATTTAATATAATTGTTCTAAATTTAATTTATTGGAAGATCTATATGACTTATCATTAATCGTATTTTATCTTATAAGGTACGATATCTCCTTTCAGACACACCATTCCAATATGGTTTTCTAGATGGAGTAAGTTATGAAACAATTTCAAACTTATATGGACAGTCATTAATTAATTGGCTTAAACATTCTCTTTGATCTGTTCGAAGAGAATTTATTTTCTATTAAAATTGGTTTCTATCTCCACTTTGAATTCCTTGAACTTTTCAAAGGATTCTAATATGTGTTTCATAAGATACACGTATCTTTATCTACTGATATCATCAGTAAATCTAATGAAATGATAAAACCTACCTCTAGTTTATGTATTCATTGCTCCATATACATCATCATGTACGAGACCCAATACTTATCACTCATTCACTGTTTCAAGTGAAAGGTGATTCAGTTATATTGCCTAATAAACAAGATCTATATTCTTCATATAATTCAAAATCAAATGATCTCAAAATTCCATCATTATGGAGTTTTGATATACTTTCTTGTTTACTGGGCCAACCGGTAATACTAAAGGTATATTGGATTTAAATCACTAAATTTAATCCACTCATTTTTAATGTCAAGTACATTACAGTTAAGGATTTACAAAGATCATTAACTATTTGTGAAATTCCATATGATATTCCATTTAAATAAAATGAATAACAATTGTTCCTTTTATTACAAATGAAATTCAAACTTGTCTAAACAAGATCTATAATAACATTTATCTTAAGTGGAATTTCATTATAACAATTATTTTATTTATTTAATTAAGCCAGTATAATCAACAAGAATCAACTTTCTACGGATAATCTAAGAACATTTTCTTCATTTCCAATCATAAGTCCACTTGTCATTTGATCAGATTTCTACTTATTCTGCAATTTCTGTAAATCAACATACATTTATGTGATTTATATCTAGTATCTAATACTAGAAATATATAAGTAGATTATTATAACATTTATATCTTATTCAGTTGAAGTCACACTTTAACTTTTATTTTAGATCCTCTAGTTTTGTTAGAACAATTACATTTTAATTGTTTGAGGACAATCCTCAAATTTCAATGTCAGTCAAGAAATTAGATTTAATTCAATTTATCCTTCTTAAGGATTAATTTAAATTATCGGAATTATTTATTATTTAATATCTACAGTAGATAATAAATGATATCTGATTCTCTAATATTTATTTAATATAAACTTTAACAATCAAAATTTTATATTAACATAAATATGTAATTTAAACTAAAATATGCTCCCACTCAAATTAACATCCCTTTATTTATATACATATATCAGTATATATATAATGGTGTTCCAAGATCCATATCTAATCATGTTTTGACACTGCTTTGGCAAATCCCCAAAACACAACCTTTTAGGTAGACATCTTATGTCAATTATATCGTGTATATAATTCTTGGATCGCATGATGAACATTTTGTTAAGTATTATTCGTTTGGTCAAGTATAGAATAATTCACGCTATTGTCTCTCAGGCCATAATCCTATTATGCAGCCTCAGTTAAATAAGACCCAATAATACAGTCGAAGCACCACAATTACTCCTACCGCATATAACCAATATAAGAGGATGCATAACGCTTTGGCGTTACCTACACCCAATGAGATTGGACATTGATGGGCGTACTATTGGAAGACTTCACCATGATTTAATATAACAAATAAAAAAATTGCTTTAGGGGGGATTTATAATTCGTAGTTGTGAAAAATATCAGAGTTATTTACATATATCAAAATATACGTATTTTGTATTAGAAATATTAATTGAATTTAAATAAATATATGAATCATACATATATTATAACTAAATTCAATGGTGTATATGGGTAAATGACCTCTTCTTTTATTGAACATTTCAAAGTTATGGTCGGCTTACCCTTTTGTTTTGAAGAGTCAAATTAAATTTGAGTCTCTATGAAATTTACAAAATATATCCTTATAAATTTGCAAACCCACTTTGAAAAACAGGTTAATCAAAATGAAATAGAGGCAAACTAAATATATCATTATATATATTCAATTCAGCCTTGTTAACTTTCACATATTCAATCATATAAATATCAGTAACGAAAAATTAAACGGTGTAATAATGTTTATCATTGTAGTTACTCATGTACAATCCATTCAGTCCTAAATTGCAAAACTATTCTACTTCTGACGTGTCCAGTAGACTTGTGCATATCAGCATTTTTATATGTAAAACAATCACATAGATATTTATATTACAGACATCTCACATCAATAATATTTACATCGAATGTAGTCAAGATGGAATTGAATACATATATAAAGTACATTGACTCAAGTATTAAGATCTGAAAGATGAATCAGCTCACACATTATACAGACACAAAATTTGTAATCGTTTTTCATAGCCTAATCAACAAACATAAATACATGTACATTTATTATACAAGTCATACTTGTTA
Source organism: Allium sativum (assembly GCA_030737875.1). Taxonomy (NCBI): domain Eukaryota; kingdom Viridiplantae; phylum Streptophyta; class Magnoliopsida; order Asparagales; family Amaryllidaceae; genus Allium; species Allium sativum. The sequence continues at coordinate 666,003,044 of CM060909.1, read as the reverse complement.
ATCATATATACAGGCAGTATGTATATCTGCAGTTCCATCCACGCAACTTTATTGCTTCTTTTACCGAAACAGTTTCAGTTTGCTGCTAACGATTGCCAGCTTACCTTGTTAAACAAACTTTAATTCAAAGGGTTAATATATCAACTGTATTTGACATATATGCAATAAATTTGATACATCAAATGTACATAAAATTCAACTACGCATTGCAGCAACCAATTTGAATCAATTATTCATATGTTTATGCTGTCAATATGCTGGTGAAAAAATTTAACACCATTTCAGCATCAATATGCTGTCAGCATGGATTCAGATATCAAGTTTTGCTTGCAGTTTATCATAAATCATACTTGCAACGTATGTACGTACATTTATCAATATAAATTTACATATATACTTGAACAGTACTATAACCTTTGTTATACATATGTATATCTATCTACATATACACACATATGTCCTTACATTCAGGAAACAAATATTTTTGACACTGATTATTCTAATCCAACATAAAATTAATTGTAGGCGGTTTCAGGCTATATATTAGCATACATGTTCATTATGTAACATTTACATAATCATACTGCTTATAATTGCAATACAGCTCAATGCCTTATTGTGTATACAATCATATCTGTAATAAATGTCCAGATTTACATTTTAAATTTAAAACCCACCTCTGTTTAGTATATATTAATCAAATGGGCATATGCATATCAGATCCAACTGGCAACAAAAGGGGTTTATGTAGGTGCCATCATATCATATGAGTTCACCAAAACAGTGATTAATATATATACATACATACATCTATATATATATATAACTTTTACATACACAATTACAACCTATGTTATAACCAGCAGAATAATTGCAATACATCCAATAATGTATATATTTTAACTTTGCAAATCATATTTGCTCCAAACACTTCACGATTAGCAAGATTATTGGATAATTGTATAGGGTTATATTTAATCTCAGAATTAAAATATATATACTTAGAGCACATCAAAGTATACAAGATTATAAAGAAATGCAAATCATATTTGCATGTACCACATTATGAATTAAGCAGGAAAACAGAATGTGTATAAATTTTAATTTAAACAATTTAAATAAAATCAGCAATCTATCCAGAGAAAGAAAAATCGTTGTATATGTATGTGCTTCTTATATGTATATATAGAAATATAAATATATTTGCATATATCAAACATGAGCATCATCCTTGAGATTTGATTATGGTTTTCTTTTAAAAACCCATGGTTTGGATAAGCAAATGTCATAATGTTTACTAGAATTCACGAGTCATATGATCAATTAAATATATATACAATATATACAATATATATATATATATATATATATATATATATATATATATATCTACAGTGTGTCCTTGGTTGCAAACAATTACAACCTAAAACATATCATTCATACGTTTTTATTAAAATAGCAGATCTAAAACAAATAAACTAAATTGGAACCAAATTGCTTGAAAGTCATGGATATTTAAACTATACCCACTTGATTTAAATTGAAACATAACATAAGGAAGCATACTAATTTATTATTTGAAATGATTCAAATTCTCTTCTGTTATTCTAATAGCAGAAAAGTAGATAAATACAAACATGTGTATTTAATCTAAAACTATTTTAGAGATTTACATATATCATGCATATATACAAGATGACTAAAGATAAACATATATGTATATATCTGTATATAATATATATATTATTATTAGAACAGCAAGCATAATGCAGTATATAAAATAATTTCAAATAAACTTAGTATTTTATACTGTTATATATATAAACAATATAAAATCAAAACTGAAACTCATATTTCAAAAAAAATGAATACCTACATTATACAGATATGTTTATCACCATTAATATAGGATTATATCACTAATCTCCATTAGCATCTCTATATAACATATCTAATATATTTATGTCAACACATACACACAAAATTATATCATATACAAATTTTATACAATAAGAAATCTGTATACATTCGATATGACTGGAGCTTAATACTGGTCATTATAAAATAATGTAAAAGCAAGAACATGGTATTATGTACGAATTTCAAATTCATGTCCAGCGATCAAATTGAATGGTTTTGATCTAGAATCAAAAGATAGTCATTTCTATATATCTAATATCCAAGTATGAAGATAGAAATCAAAAACAATTGTCTTTACAATTTTCACATAGAATGATTTCATTAAGTCAAACGTAGTTGAAATCACATTTCTGATTGGCAATCAGTAAGATCTGGTTTCTGATAACCAAAAAAAAATTGTATGACTCGTTCAGGACTTTAATACTTAGGAATCAAACAAATTTGAGTTTATCTGTAGGTATTCAGATCAATACTGAAATTTGGTCTTAACTAATTTCGATTTAAATGATTTAATCAAAATAATATGAAAATCACCTTATTGAATTTCTATTCAGTAAAATCATTTTAATCAGAAAGTATGTATAAATAAATATGATCAACTCTGGTTATAAAACTTGTCAATCAAACATTTTGATATTAAGTTTCATACTGTTTATCCATATAAACAGATCAGTACAATGTTTCAATCCAAATCCATACATCCAAGATTAATCCCAATATAAATGAATCATTTTATATCAGAGATGATTCTCTAAATAGTCCTAATCAGTTCAGAATCAAATCGATTAATTTGTACATGCGAACCATCCGATCAATTAGGAATTTAAACATTAACAAACCTAAATCAGAATTTAATATACTATAACATGCAAGCCCAAAGCTCCGATACCACTGTAAGGTTTTCTAGATCTAATCGATACCTTAATTGAACAGTTTAACAGATTAAACTCAACGATCTATTGCAAGAACAGTATATTAATACTTAATAGATTGGAATTTCATACCTTTTTGACCTCGAGATCCATGAATTTGATGAAGATGGCAGCTATCCTCAAATCGATTAGGCCAATAAGTGCTAGCCCTCTATTGGTATCCACGAACGAGTGTTCTATCTCATCAGTACGAGATCGAAATCAAAGAAGCGATGCTAGCCGCCGCCATGGACTATTTAACAAAACCTAATTTCTGATTTCCATCTGATGGTTAGAATTGATCGGTGAACAATTCTCCAAACCTTATTTTATTATATATTATTTTGAATAGGTCGGTACCTACCTTATAAACGTTTATAATAAACCAAGATTAGAATTAGGATAAAATATAGACCATGGCTTTACCATTTCAAACAAATAAATCAACGTTTGATATTTTATTTGTTAAGAACGGTTCTTTCTTTTTCAAACGTTCTATTGTGTGACCCTATAGGTTATTACAACGTTGGCAATGATTTTAAATCGTATTTAAAATCAAAAACAGTGATTGGCATCTATCAATACATCGCTGCTACCCAAGTTATAATAAGAAAATCGATTCGATATAACCTTTTCGTGACCAGTGTATTAATGTAATATAATCCCTTTAACCAGTATATCCAGGATTAAACTCAAGGCATGGATTGTATCATCCTCTTTATAATTTAATCCGTTTTTCTTGATCGATGAGTAGACTGTTTAAAACGAATCAACATTTAAGCACGGCCATGCATTTCACAGTATCACTCAATCAAGTGGCCCATGGATATCACTACGAATATATCGTAGGGTTAAATTCCATCTAGATCATTCATAATTTTCATTCGATTCGAGATGTATCCAATAATCACCGTTATCGTTACTCTGTTACGAAATAACTTTAGATGATATCAAAACACAAATATACTCGAATAAAATTATAATGATATCAGGTCTAAGGACCATTACATCACTGTCACTGTGAGAATAACTTATTATCCCGTTGATTATGTTCCATGGAGTTATCTCACGGTAGGTCAGCCCAATACGCTATTCTCTAATACGTATTTATATCTTGACTTTAATATAACGTATATTAATGATCAATGAGATGTAGTCATCAGTCAAACAATATACTAGTCTCGATGCTTTATTGTTGTCCTGTATAAACAATAAAACTCGACTAGGGACTTTTAAGAATTATAATACTTATCACATTATATAATCTCAAGTTCAGTCTTGCTCGAACTATATAATCCCATATTATTATTCTAAGGACTTCTAATATATTTATATTTATATATTACGTAGTAAATATAATATAATAGAATCATATTTTATTCCAAATAAAATAATAACATCAACAGTGTTATCAATCTCATCAAATGAATTGCCTCTAGGGCACAAACTCTAACACGAAGCTATTATAAATAATTGAGAGTTGGAAATTAATTTTATTATGCCAAAAGATATTAATATTATGGCCCTGTAATATGGTGATATTTTATAGTAACTTGTGAGGTTGATTTATGAATAAATAATATTCGATTAAATAGATGAATGATTATTGTAAATAAACCAAAAATAAAAATAAGTGAACGCATAATTGGTAAATTAGACATAGGGTCTAATTAGTATGACGATGTGCGTTTGGTACAGTCCGTAGGGATGAAGAGCTCAACGGGGAAAATTACTGTTTGTGCCGAGAGATGGCAGGAGCACGTCCAACTTATTCAATGGGACAAAAGGGAAGTGCGGGACTTCTACAGGACATGAGGATACTCATAGATGGTCCTCTATGGTAGGCTCAAGGCTATACTCGCAGAGGCATGATCTGTACGGTACCATCCGGTGAGCATGCCATGGCTGCATTTGTCGTTGTGTGCAACCTAAAGACTGATTGGTATGATTTCAGGGATGATTCAGCGGCTGCCTCAGGGTGGTAGGCTTCGATGTCAGGACCCAATAAAGGAAAGTAGGTCGTCAGACGCTTGTCATCGTCAATCGGAGCATGTGCGGGAAAGACTGGAGCTAAACCAAGAGGCCAATGATCCTCACTATCGAGTCATTGGATGAGGGGACACATGCTTATTTATATTGTATGTTAAGTTTAGTCACTTAGCTCTTTATGAACTGTAACAACCCGGATTTCCCCACTCTTCGAATCGACCACAAGGCCCTACTCGAAAGTCGGAAAACCCCGGATTATTAACTTTGGGCGCACAACACATCAGAACAAACAACTGAAGACTTTTATTAACACCATAATAATGTTATAGTGGAGTATAGCATATCAGAGTACATCGAAAATTATACATCGGAAGATAAATTTATAATGAATGTAATACAATGCACAGAGGAAGACTGTCAATGCTCTGGACACAGCTTTAAGCATCAATCCAGAATCCTGCTCAATGAAATAATCTGCAAAACACACTACTCGACTGCCTATGTGAAAAATATGGGCACCCGAGTTTGCAACGGAAAACAAACTATGAGTCAGTCATAGGACTGGTATGAGAAACTTTATAATTATAATGAACATATGTAAAATAAGGCATATCATGGGACCACGCCGTATGACGTGGAACGGGCTTACTACACTAGATTGCCAGTGCACATATAATTACCATAAATTAATTTATGGATCTACAATGCATCACACAACATGAAATTCCACAATCTACCCATTTAGGCTTAAACCCGAAACTTAGATTTTTCCAAATCCAATTCACTTTACAGAAATTATTCCTTTAGACTTTATTTCCTGATTTCTTATTTCAAATCATTTGAAATACATATATAGCTTTTAAATCAAAGTAGATTTCAATTCGGGATCTCAAACCAAAATCTTTGGAAACCTGAATTTGAAAACATTACAATGCATACAAAAAAGTATGCAACCAAATAAAAGGAGGTGTTCAGCCCTCAGACAAGGCAAAGGGTACACACCTTAGCAACTCGATATATATATATTTGTGTGTGTGTGCGCACCTCCCACTATAGAGCAGGCTACACTGACGATGCACCATTCCACACACTCGGGGAAGACTTACACCGCCATCTCACCCATACTGTTAGTCGTCTGGGTTACCCAAATCTTCAGCCACATACTAAATCATTTCATATCCCAAAGTAAGGAAAATCATTTCACAACATAATAATCACAAGTACTTTCAAACTATTGTACTTTACATTAGCAATTCACAAATATGATCAGTCACTATTAATCACATAACCTTTGAGCTTGTACGTCTCAAAGAAGGGTGTTAAGCAAGAGAATAAATTATCTGCCACCAAACAGATATATCATCAATAGCAACTAATCGGTTATGTGATGAATTACAATGTCAAATACATAATACATTTTGAAATCATTTTGACAATATCGGGTTTAGGCCTTGAAATCCTTTCTATTTTATAAAACATTTTTATAAAACATTCCCTGTCCAAAATCGAGAAAACATTAATTTACACTTAAGAAAATATCATTTCAAAATCATTCATTAAATTTGAAATGAACTCAACAATATCGCTAAACATCTCATAGTCAAATCATGAAGTGTTTCACAAGATGTTAGCATACAAATATTCTACCCAACCCAATGCTAAATTTAAAAGCATATTTGCTCATAAATTGGTCGAGCACAATCCCAAACAATCAATCAATCACAATCAATATCAACATCCAAGTATATTTGGTTTATACCACATCTCATGTTTTGGTAAATTCAATTACCATCTATTCATTCAAATCTAATTAAAGATTTGTTAAAACTCTTCTTAGTTTTAATCTCTGTAATTCATTGCTTAATGATTATTCAACTTTCAGGAAAATTATTCCTGTCTTTAACTGGGTTAAAGAACCAATTTCATTTAAAACAAAGTTCACGATAAATCCAAAATCATATTCCATTTAATATAGAACCTTCATGGAAATTTGAACAATTCATAATCGATATAAATTTCCATATCAAACTAATACTATAAGTGAAATAATGGCAAGGCCTTTTAATTTCATAAATAGCAGCACTCTTCATTCATAGAAGCTCATCACGATTATTATTAAATTGAATTCCATTTAATTCCAGTTTAGTTTATTTAATTGGAAAACTTTGCTTTGGAAAATTTTCCATTAAGTTTTAGTTAAAAGATTTATAAATTCCAAACCATATATTAAATACTCAAGTCATAACATGCCCATAATTCATTTTATATGTTCTCATGTTGTAATGTTCGTCGTTACGATTCCAACGGACATGAGTTTTCGAATTTCTGACGACGTATGAAAAAGTTATGATCGTTTGAAAATTTACTATTTTCTAGAGTTTTTCAGACGTCTGTTGCGTCGGTTCAGACGTCTGACTGACGCAAATAACTACCAGAGATAAATCAGACGTCTGTTGTGTCGGTCAGACATCTGACCTGACGCAAATAATTATTTTCATGGCTGGGAGATAAATCAAATGTCTGACCTAATGCAAATAATTTTCCAGAGAGCGAAATCAGACGTTTGTTGCGTCGGTTCAGACGTCTGACCGACACAAGTAACTGTTTTGTTTGCCTACAATTTCTAAATCAACCTCGGGCAAGCCCCAGACTTCCCGTATTGAGTACAAATGTTTAGAAAGCTTGCACACACTCTCTAAAGCGCAAAAACAACATGCATATACACACACACTCACAAAGATGTAAAGGATTTGCTTTTAAAACATTTTAATGCTCAAATTCATGAAAAACAACATTACACACACAAAACATATGTTATAAGAGCACACACAATGTACATGCGCCAAGGGCATATCAGACATGCATAAATGCATGAGGCATGGATGTGAGTTCATAAGAACTCACTTACATAAACAAGAATGCACGTACCAATTAAAAATCATATTTTTAATACGCAAATCATTATTTAACTTAATAATAAACTTGAATTAGCAACCAATGTTCAACACACAACTCAACTAATTAACTAGTCATCGTTAATTATAAACTAGCCCTTAATTGGTTCAGAAGTTCTCACCTTTGATGGATAAAAATCATAATTTTATTGCACTACTTCACATTTAACATCATATTATAATTAGATATGATCAATCAGTAACATCAATCCAAACATCAACGAACTATAATGAACTAAGTAGCCCTTTTATATTCTCGGTTTCTCACCTTAGCTTGTTTAGAAACAAGAAATCGAACCAAAGCTTAGCTAGAATGATCTCTCTTCTAATATAGCTTGCTAATCTTCAATCTAAGCTCATATAAATGAGTTTCCTAGGTATTAGGTCAAACGAAATTTCAAAAATCAAAGACAAAACAAGAATGAGAAGATGGAGAAGCTTACACAAGTTGTCTCTATGATTTTCCCCTAGGTTTGAGTTCCAAAGTGAAAAATCTAGCTTAGGAATTTTAATTTTCCTTTCCTCTCTCCATTTCTATTTTTTTTCTAAGTGTTGAAATGAAGTGAGGAAGAGAGGGGCTGATTTGATTATATGGAGTGGGCTAGGTTTAGCCAAACAAAAACCCAATCAATGTCCCAAAACTTCGAAGCTCAGAATATATCGAAGTTTATACTTTCCGAACTCCTAAATGACATTTTGGACTCAATGGAAGTGGTTTCGAGTCCAAATTCATCCGTTTGCAAAATGTGACTTTTAGGTCTATATGATTTAAAAACAGAATATTTAAATTCTAACGTATTTTCTTTTAAAATTATATTAAAAATAAATTTTAACTTTGTCCTAAAATCTCAAGGATGTTACTCTCTCCTACATAAAACTTTTCGTCCCCGAAAAGGAACGAAGACGTAAGTAAGTTTATTATTTAAAATATAACCTTTCAAAATCGATTTTGAAAATCTGTTCCTTATTATGAATACGCCCTCTCATATACGTAATACACTTAACTCATTCTAGGGCATTACTAACCCCAAATTTAATGAGTTACTCATTTCAAGATACTACTGATCCTATCTCTAATGAGTATTCTTATAAGATGTTACTAATACTATCTCTGAGGAGTCTTTTATTATGTTCTAACTAGTTGTACCCTAAAGATTTGAGTTAACCAAAGCTCCGATACCACTTTGTAACAATCCGAATTTCCCCGCTCTTCGAATCGACCGCAAGGCCCTACTCGAAAGTCGAAAACCCCCATATTATTAACTTTGGGCGCGCAACACATCAGAACAAACAACAGAAGACTTTTATTAAGACCATAATAATGTTACATCAAAGTACATAATATCAGAGTACGTCGAAAATTATGCAGCGGAAGATAAATTTACAATAAATGTAATATAATGCACAACGGAAGACTATCAATGCTCCGGACATAGCTTTAAGCTTCAGTCCAGAATCCTGCTCAATGAAATAATCTCCAAAACAACTACTCGACTGTCCATGTGAAAAATATGGGCACACGAGTTTGCAAGGGAAAACAAACTACGAGTTTGTCATGGGACTGGTATAAGAAACTTTATAGTTATAATGAACTTATTTAAATAAGGAATATCACGGGACCACGCTGTATGACACAGAACAGGCTTACTCCACTAGATTGCCTATGCACATACAACTACCATAAATTAACTTATGGATCTACAATGCATCACACAACATGCAATTCCACAATCTACCCATTTAGGCTTAAACCTCAAACTTAGATTTTTCCAAATCCAATTCACTTTGCAGAAATTATTCCTTTGGACTTTATTTACCAATTTCTTATTTCAAATCATTTGAAATACATATATATCTTTTATATCAAAGTAGATTTCAATTCGGGATCTCAAACCAAAATCTTTGTAAATATGAATTCGAAAACATTACAATGCATACAAAAAAGTATGCAACCAAATATTAGGAGGTATTCAGCCCTCAAACATGGCAAAGGGTATGCACCTTAGCAACTCGATACATATATATATATATATATGTATATATATGTATATATATATGTGTGCATATATATATATGCACCTCCCACTATGGAGCAAGCTACATTGACGATGCACCATCCCACACACTCGGGAAGGACTTACACTGCCATCTCACCCATACTTTTAGTCGTCTGGGTCACCCGAATCTTTAGCCACATACTAAATCATTTCATATCCCGAAGTAGGGAAAATAATTTCACAACATAATAATCACAATTACTTTCACACTATTGTACTTTACATTAGCAATTCACACATATGATCAGTCACCATTAATCACATAACCTTTGAGCTTGTACATCTCAAAGAAGGATGTTAAACAAGAGAATAAATTCTCCACCACCAAACAGATATATCATCAATAGCAACTAATTGGTTATGTGATGAACTACAATGTCAAACACATAATACATTTTGAAATCATTTCGACAATATCAGGTTTAGGTCTTGAAATCCTTTCTGTTTTATAAAACGTTTTTATAAAACATTCCCTGTCCAAAATCAGGAAAACATTTATTTTCACTTAAGAAAATATCACTTCAAAATAATTCATTAAATTTGAAATGAACTCAATAATATAGCTAAACATCTCATAGTCAAATCGTGAAGTGTTTCACAAGACGTTAGCATACAAATATTTCTACCCAACCCAACGCTAAATGTAAAAGCATATTTGCTCATAAACTGGTCATGCACAATCACAAACAATCAATCAATCACAATCAATATCAACATCCAAGTAAATTTGGTTTACAACACATCTCATGTTTTGGTAAATTCAATTAACATCTATTCATTCAAATCTAATTAAAGATTTATTAAAACTCTTCTTAGTTTTAATCTTTGAAATTCATTGCTTAATGATCATTCAACTTTCAGGAAAATTAATCCTGTCTATAACTGGGTTAAAGAACCAATGTCATTTAAAACAAAGTTCATGATAAATCCAAAATCATATTCCATTTAATATGGAACCTTCATGGAAATTTGAACAATTCATAATCGATATAAATTTCCATATCAAACTATTACTATAAATGGGATAATGGCAAGGCCTTTTAAATTCCATAAATAGTAGCGGTCTTCATTCATAGAAGCTCATCTCGATTATTATTAAATTGAATTCCATTCAATTCCAATTTAATTTATTTAATTGGAAAACTTTGCTTTGGAAAATTTTCCATTAAGTCTTAGTTAAAAGATTTATAAATTCCAAACCATATATTAAATACTCAGGTCATAACATGCCCATAATTCATTTTATATGTTCTCATGTTGTAGTGTTCGTCGTTACGATTCCAATAAATCTGAGTTTTCGAATTTCTGACGACGTATGAAAAAGTTATGATCGTTTGAAAATTTACTATTTTCTAGAGTTTTTCAGACGTCTGTTGCATCGGTTCAGATGTTTGACCGACGCAAATAACTACCAGAGAGATAAATCAGACGTCTGTTGCGTTGGTCAGACATCTGACCTGACACAAATAATTATTTTCCTGGCCGAGAGCTAAATCAGACGTCTGACCTGACGCAAATAATTTTCCAGAGAGCGAAATCAGGCGTCTGTTGCATCGGTTCAGACGTCTGACCGACGAAAATAACTGTTTTGTTTGCCTATGATTTCTAAATCAACTTCGGGCAAACCCCGGACTTCTCGTATTGAATCCAAATGTTTTGAAAGGTTACACGCATTCTCTAAAGCACAAAAACAACATGCATATACACACATTCACAAAGATGCAAATGATTTGCTTTTAAAACATTTTAATGCTCAAATTCATGAAAACAAACATTACACACGCAATGCACACACAACACAAATGTGATAAGAGCACACACTAAGTACATGCGCCAAGGGCATCCTAGACATGCATAAATGTATGAGGCATAGATGTGAGTTAATAAGAACTCACTTACTTAAACAAGTATACATATACCAATTAAAAATCGTATTTTTAATACGCTAATGATTATTTAACTTCATAATCAACTTGAATTAGCAACCAATATTCAACTCACAACTCAACTAATTAACTAGTCATCATTAATTATAAACTAGCCCTTAATTAGTTCAAAAGTTCTCACATTTGACGGATAAAAATCATATTTTTATCGCACTACTTAGCATTTAACGTCATATTATAATTAGTTATGATCAATCAGTAACATCAATCCAAACTATCAGCTAACTATAATTAACTAACTAGCCCTTTTATAGTCTCGGTTTCTCACTTTAGCTTGTTTAGAAACAAGAAATCGAACTAAAGCTTAGCTAGAATGATCTCTCTTGTAATATAGCTTGCTAATCTCCAATCTAAGCTCATATAAATGCGTTTCCTAGGAATTAGGTCAAACAAAATTTCAGAAATCGAAGACAAAACAAGAATGAGAAGATGGAGAAGCTTACACAAGTTGTCTCCATGATTTTCCCCTAGGTTTAAGCTCCAAATTGAAAAACACAGCTTAGGAATTTTAATTTCCCTTTCCACTCCCCATTTCTATGAGGAAGAGAGGGGCTGATTTGGTTATATGGAGTGGGCTAGGTTTAGCCAAACCAAAACCCAACCAATGTCCCAAAACTCCGAAGCTCGGAATATATCGAAGTTTATACTTTTCAAACTCCTAAACGACATTTTGGACTCAATGGAAGTGGTTTCAAGTCCAAATTCATCTGTTTGCAAAATGTGACTTTTAGGTCAATACGATTTAAAAGTAGAATTTTTAAATTCTATCGTATTTTCTTATAAAATTATTTTAAAAATAAATTTTAAATTTGTCCCAAAATGTCAGGGACGTTACATGAACGGTCTTTCATCAGTTAGAAGATAGGCTGATGGGGCCTGGAAGAACCCCAAAAGAAACAGACTAAATTTTGATATCGACATTTTGGGCTTTATGAAGAAATTATTTTTGAGTCATCACGATCCATCCTTGAAAGATATAGTAAATCCCCCGACTGAGTTCCATGAAAGAACTCAGGTTTTTCGGCACCTTTATGGCACAGTGATAAAAGCCTATTCGCTTTTGTAGTGCAGCTTAGTACGCTTTAATAGCATAGTGATGAAGACATAGTGCGTTTTGACAACATGATCTAGTACGCTTTTGTAGTGTGGCAATGGAATTTTTGTACGATTTTCGCAGTGCGACAGTTGAGACACTCTAGGAGGGTACTATGAGGAGTACATCGATATATTGTGCATATAGCTACATATATGATTTATTAGGTTAATCTACCCTGGAATAAATGGATAAGATTTATTCGTGAAATCGAAAGAATATTGTGAAGTAAAACTTGAATTGTTGAGTATAACAATATGATTTTTGTTTAATGATAACAAACATATATATCATTATATAAATGTATTTGTAATTGTACTATTCCATATTACATCTCATACAGAAACAAATATTTATTGAATAGAATACTATTACGCAAAATTGAATATTTAAACAATATTTTTATTCAAACAAAATATTTTATTTCAAAATTTAAAATAGTACAAATTTCTGACTCTACTATTGTATATTTCGCTGTGATATATTCAACTTCATATACATAGTTTGCTCACTATAGTTCACTCATTTCACTCAGTTATATATACTTTATTTTTGGAAAATAATATAATAAAACAAAAGGTAGAACCTAGGCATTCTCCAACAGCTCACAAAAACAGTTTCTATAGAGATTGCTATAGAAATTGTGCATACACACGAAAAAGAGGATGCAAAGTATAAAAAAGGTATAAAGTACAAAGAATGGACGACAAAAAATAAATAAATCAGAAGTAGGCCAAAGAGGTGAGGCTCTGCCCATTGGTGTCCGGGACACCATCAATGCCGAAGTCACGGCAGCATCCTATAAATCATGCAAAGTACAAAAACATAGCAAGAATCTGAGGTCCACAGGCCTTGGCAAGCTTGTCCAACCTCCTATGAACCGCTCCAAGTAGCACAGAATTCGCTAGCTCTACCAGCTCCAACGATCCCAAAGAAAACCAACATCTTAAGCTTCAATTAAGGGAGACACCCAAAACCTATAAATCCAGGCCCTGCACTACTAGCAAACAACATAAGATCCAAAGGAGGTGGGGAGTGTATAAAAAGAGAAGACAACAAGGAAAATTCGTAAAGAGAAAAATCAACCAGACCTGCCCGAGAAGGAGTCACTACCGAAGAAATACCAAAGGTTCCAGCCAATCTCCTAGAGCAAGAGTCAATAACATCATTGAAACGCCTACCTCGAAACACAAGGAAAACATCGTTCCTTACCCTCCGAATGATGGCAGGAGGATCTAGTCGTATATTGCCTTATTCCACGAGCACCAAATATGCTAGCAGACAAGACAAGAAATAAGATGAAATAGGATCGAACGAAGCGATTTACCTGACATGCATGTCCATCAGAGTCTAAGTAAATTCGTAAGCGAGGAGGAATTACTTCGACAATCCATAAATTTCCCGAAGTAATTCCAAACTGATTTGGCACACGAGCCACCAAAAAACAATGAACAATTGTTTCCATAAAACCGGAACTACAACCCTTACACCGGGAAACGATTTGGATGCCGATCCTTCTCGATTATTTATAAAATTTCATATACAGACTTATGTACACACACTGACTCACACTTTGTCTTCACTTGCCTCAGACACAGTCAAGTCACCTGCATACCTGTCACAAAAACACAAACAGAGTAAACTTGAATAAAAATAGATTTAAATACTAGCAAATATAAATTATTTTAAATTTTATTTGCCTCATAATTTGGGTGTGTTTCTCATCATTTTTCTAGACGGGGTCTGATATATACATTTATTTGAGTCTAGACTTCTTGTGATATTCACAATGATTCAATGTAAATACCACAAGGTAAACCGAATATTAATGCCTGCAGATCAACCTCAACACAGCTATAGTGGTCCGCTGATCAAGACAAGCCATGATTGACATTTGTAGTCTGCTGAACTTGACCAGCCAAGACACATTGTATAGTGGTATGTTGATTTAAATAGTAAAATATTTTTGCAATTGTATACAGTTTTTTTTTTCAAGTAACAATGGCCAAGTAAGCAAAGAAATGAAGTGTTGACACGCTTTTTAGTCAAAGCAGTCACACATGGAATTTCTGGTTAGCGACGCACTCAAGCGTTGAGAACATCGTCAGAAGACAGGAAGCGATTTGGTTGAAGTCGCATCACAAACAAAGAATGGGCCGAAACTCCTAGCAGATGACCTCTTTTAGGCCCAAAACCATCAATTACAAAGTTATTCTTTGTAACTCTTGTAGCCTTCTGAATTAGCTTGAAGTAGAGATTTCATTTGACTAAAACAGTCTTACGATTTGGAAGTTACGTCTGTTTCCGTGAACGCGCGCAGAATTGGAAATTTTGGCATATCTCGGATCGGAGTAGGAAATCCGAACCGGCTCGACATTCTAACACTTCAGTAACCTAGCTCTGGATCACACTTGATCGGATTGGAGGAAGAGAGACCGACCCAACATGTATGGCTTACTCTGCACTAAAGCGTCTTCGGTTCGAAGATAATGACTCCATTCAGATTGGCACCGATCCGACTCACCTTCACGTACATTCTGGGTCGAACAACTTTGGTTCAGTTCGGAGGATAGGACCCGATCTGCCTGGGACAGAGCTCCGCGCATCTTTGTTGACCGCTTCTTAAGGAGTAACCGCCTCCTACTTGCATGGATCCACTTCCACATGGCATGTCACGAATTAGAGAAGGTCTCCCCACTACTTCCACTACATTTCGGAATTCTAGGGATGCCCGCCATGTAGCACCCGAGTCGGATCCTATCCACTCCTATAAATACAAGACTTGAAGGATTTTCAAGGGACTTTTGGCACCTATTCTTCACGGCATCCACCATTGCTACGAGATAAGAATTTTGTGCTTCTCAAACAAGATCAACACGAGGATTTCATGTATAAATTCATTCTCCTTTCTTTACTTCTTCATAAAATACAAGGATGTTGTATGTGAATGAGTCTTGCGGATTGTAAGACATCATTTTACTTGTAATTTTCTTAGGACTTAAGCAGATATAAAGTGGACGTAGGCTTGGTTTGAGCCGAACCACTATAAAAATCTCGTGCATCTCCTGTTATTTACCGTTTTCTGCATCTCTGCGATTTTTGAATTGTGATTATGAGGATTTCAAACTAAATTTGGGTGTTATAACATATTTTGATCTAACATGAAGCATGAATTTTTTTCAATTCATCCTCTTGTATCACAAATTGAAATGGTCAGTGAACAAAAATAGTGGTCAAAGCCACATATATGGGTGTAACTAGCAATTCAATTGCATATGTAAGGAACAAAAAAGCAGAGCAGTGCCTCGAAACATTTTCCGGTTCAAGTATGTATTCCATGGCTAAACATATGCACAAGGGATGAAGGCCAGTATAAAAAATATGCTAATAAACACATATATTTTGGTTCATCCCCAAAAATCAACTCATGGCAATAATGATAGAAGTGCACAAACAAGAAGGTGCATATGCAAATCACAAGTACAATGTGTCATAGATAGGAGCATCAAAATGTGTTGACACGCTTTTTTGTCAAAGCTGTCACACTTCACCTACTCCCACCTAACCTTGCTCCTATAAACACCCCAAGCCTTGGCCTTTATTAAGGGCCTTCTCCCTTGGAATATTTGGACCTTGAGAGCTTCAAATACTCATTAATTGCTTCTAACACCTCCACCATGGCCATGGGAGATGGCATGGACAACTAAAACATGGCATGCATGTTTTCCTTCAACACTTGAACATTAATTGGGATTGTTACGCTACTTTTAACCGTCATGGACATGAACACTAAACTTGGATATTGTTGACCAATTCAACTCTTCACAACGAAAAAGAAGAAGGGAAATTTAGGAAAAGTGTAGAATAAACATATATTTTGTTATTCTATTGTAACACTTTGAACTTAGCTATTGTCCAAACTTGTACAACCTTGCATGTAACATCCCGTAATTTTATAACATTAAAATTCACAAATTAAAGTATACTTAATTTTAAGAAAAGAATTAAGTGAAATGGGTTGCGTAGAGAAATATATATATATATATATATATATATATATATATATATATAAATTAAAAATTAAATAAATAAATATGCGAAAAAGTTCAAAACAGCGAATTTAGAGGGGAAATAACCGAACCGGCCCATTTTTGAGGTCGACCCAAGCACCGCTAGGTCGACTAGGGGTTAATCCAGGGTGTTTGGCTCTCAACCCGTGGGCCGATTCGCTCAAATGCATATTTTGCATTTGATTGGTTCTCATGGTTCAGGGTTAATCTAATGGTCCTAAATAACTTCCTACACCTATAAATACATCCTAATGCTAACCATAAACCTAATTAAAATAGAATAGTTACCGTCATACCGTCGCCATGGAAATCAATGGAGCCGCCGCCAACTAAGAAAGAAGAAAAGAAAATTCAATTCTAATTCTCTCAACCCTAAAGCAAAGCAAAACTCTCTCTTTTCTTCTCTAAATTGTGAATATGATGATCTTAACAAGATTATTATCATTTTAATTAGGTTGAGATTATGAATGGATTATGAGTAGATGATGTGAATTATCATATATGTTGTTGTAAACCCCTTTTTCTATCATGTATATTGTAAATCCAATGTTATGTGATGATGATATCTTATATGTTGTAAATCATGCTATGATGATGTTATGTATGTTGAAAGTTTCTATGCTAAGTTGTGATGAATCATACATGTTAAAAAGGCCATGATGTTACCATCTATGCTAGTTAGTTCATATTAATTAAATCATCATGTTTGGGTTATGTTGATCTATATGACAAGTCACGTATGCAAGTTAGATTGATTAGAAAAGTTATGAACATATGCCAAGACATCTATTATGACATCTAGAATTATGCTATGACATATGTGATACCCTATGCTAGTTCACACCATCATTATGTTGCCTAAAAACCCCATATGCAAGTTTATGTATAGATTTGGGTTATGATCATATCATGTAAATTGAGACATTTAACAAGTTGACACCTTTTGATCCTTAACATGTGTAGTTTATGCAAGTTTCACCCCTATTATGATTAGATTTATTATAATTGTCTATATGTTGTGATAATTTATCTTTGTGCTAGGTGTTAGACTATACAAGTCTAGCCTATATTATGCGTTGAATAAGCGAACGTATAAACGTGGGGTATGGGTAATATTAAGGATTTAATATTAAAAAGTTGGGGTGCAATTGATATGATTTTGCATGCCATAAGTGGATGGCCATAATTGAGTCAATTATGGACATCATTAAAAGTTGACTTAATTAATAATTTGAATAGGGAATGATTAACACTGGGGTAAAAGATTTTAAGTGCTAATCAATGCTTAGGACACGAGGTTGGACTCGTTTATGACGTAAACCTGCTCGGACCCGCCCGGCAAATCCAGTGGTCACAAATGTCAGCCCAATGTGAGAGGTCCTAGGCCTAAACTAAAGCATAACGGTTGTAAAGACACGAGGTTAGACTCTTTTATGGTGTAAGACTACCCGGACCCGCCCGGCAAATCCAGCTGCCATAAATGCCAGTCTAATGTGAGAGGTCTTTATGAGGTTATGGCCTGAATGAATTAAGAAATACTTAACCAGATAAACATGTAAGGTGGGACATGGGGGTTAAGTAGGTGCCTTGGGTGGCATGAGGAATCTAGGGGGTGCCCTTAGTGGCATGTGAAATACGATTAGTAAGACTTAACCAAACACACATGTAAATGAACATGACTAAGAGGGTTAAGTGGGATATACTAGTGACAAGCTTAGGTGGGTAGCATGTGGGGGCCCATTTCGACCAGTATCCCAAACGTATCTTTGTGGGCTCAACCCAAGTCGAGGACGGGACACGCATGCTGGGTTCGACTGTAAGAGGCTAAAACGGGGAGCGGTGGCAACGCAAGTCCAACGGGTTTCATATGCGTGTGTGAACCCGGGCTGGTAGGAAAGACGTTGTTGCATCATGTAGGTATAAGCCGTGCATTCTCAAGTTGTATCAGGTTGCCACTTTGTGGAGTGATACACCCCACCATGGGGCCAGCACGGGTATCTACAAGTAGGGAGCCGATCGAAAGTGGGTAGTGGGGTACACCTAGTGGAGATAGGGGCAGACGGCACCTATGTAGTCAGCTAGGGGTACGTAAGGCTATTTATAAAGTTTCTGTGTGAAGCAAGTGGGATCAAACAATAGGGTGACTGGTGTGGTGCAGTGTAGTAATGTGTGGTGCAGTGTAGTAATCATTCGTTAGTAATCAGGTGTGCCTTTACCGTTATCTTTAACGTTATATTAAACGCTATCTTTATCTTCCTTAGAGTTCATAGACATTTACTTGTCTTCCAGCTTATGCCTTAGTCTAGTTATTTTGATAATAGTATTGTTAGAATTATCATACTCGCCAGACTTTATGTCTGACCCCCCTCTATTTCTATCCTTTTCCCCCTCCAGGTCCTCAGGTTGGGCCCAGCTCAAGTGGAGTTTGATTGAATTGCTTCATCTCTCTTTGGAAAGCTTGGACCGTTGAAGTAAAGTCCAGCTTGTTATATTTTAATGGCTATTTATGTGATGGGATTATGTATTTTGTTTTTATGAAGATGGATAATGTACTTGGTTATGATCTATGGTTTTATGATGTAACAAACATGTTTAATTTCCGCTGCAATAAAATGAAGTTTTAGATTTCCAAGTACTATTTACTATCTGTCTTGTTGTAATTTTTATGTTCTATATTCACTTATAACCTCCATGGAAGTTAATGCATTCCCTTCGTGAGTGACATTAATGGACGTGGGGTGTTACATTGCAATTGACAAAAGATATCATAAATGATGATTATAAAGTGGACGTAGGTGTTAGTGGCAAACCAATATAAAAGCTGTGCCTCCCTGCATTTACACACTTTACTGCATATTTGGATAATTGTTCACACACACACATTTAGGTGTTGGCCTACGACAATTTTTCCCGTCAACATTTTGGCGCACCAGGTAGGGGGCGCACAACTTCGACCTCTGCATCGGATTAACCATTTGGGTTTGTCTTCAAACCTCATCTTCAACTTCAACTTTACTCACTTCACACCATGGGTGTTAAGCGCAAGAAGCTCCTTCTATCACTGAAGCTCATGAAGCAATAGGAGATGAAGGAAGCCATGAAATTTCTTCGACTGATTTCCCATTGAACTATGTCACTCGAGAAGATGTCGATGGAATGATCAAGAATCGCGCTACTGACTTGAACGCTTTACTCGAGTGACAAGAAGATGCTTTCAATACCTTCCTCGATCGTATGGAAGAAAGTATAAGGAACACTTCAAGGCCAACTGGCCAGGCAGATATTATTGGAACTAGTACCAATGTTCCTCCAACTGCAACTCGAGACTTGGGGGCAACCCCACAAACTAATCAACAGGTCGACGTCGCTCCTCCAAACGTCGCCATTCCCGCTACACTTGGGGGCACCCCAAACCACGACACTGCTTCATCCCATGACCATTTGGTCAGACTAATCGCGGGCTCCACTGTTGGCAACATCGCTTGAGCCCCAGTGCGCACAACTTTGGATGGTAGCGCTCCCACGGTTCTGAGAGTCAGATTCCGCTCAATGTCGCCCATCTAGTAGGAATCCAACCGAACTTTACCCTCAACCAACAGATTTCCAACTTGAACTTGAACACTGGGGGCATCAGTGCCACTTTGGATAAATTAAATCAGTTGCTCACTTTCGGGAACTGGTCAGAGATCGCAGATGTCCTTTGTCGGTTCACTAGAGGTGGTGCTACTTCTATGGACATTGATTGTGTGACTCGCAGCCCACTCTCTTTGGATATCAGGAACACTCGAAACCCACCTGATTTCAAGCCACCATGCTTTGATCCTTATGACGGTCGCAAGGACCCCACCGCTCATCTCATGAGATACATTCGACATATGGAAGTCCTCTCGGCTTCAGAAAATGTCATGGCCAAGTGCTTCTCGCTCTTCTTAACATACATAGCTACAATGTGGTACAAGCAGCTGGAGCCAGACTCCATTACTTTTTGAATGCTTTGATTACCCGATTTGTGGAACAGTTTAGAGTCAACATAGCTCGTCCAAAAAGCGTCATGACTCTCAATAGCATTAAGCAAAAGTGCGGCGAGACTCTGCGAAAGTTATTGAAACGGTTCAATGCTGCAGTCGCTTCAATCGACCGACCTGACCCTTCCATGGTTTTAATGGTCGTAGTATCTGGTGTTCTAGATAAATCTAAATTCAGAACTTCATTGCATCAGGACCCACCAACGGACCTTGGAGAGTTCTACTTTGAAGCCGAAAGGTTCCTTCGAGAAGAAGATGCGAAGGCCAACAATAGCAAGAAGGTTGTTAATGTTAATGCTGTTAAGGACATGAAATCTCGCGATCCTGGAAAAGTAAAGATTCTGCTCAGCAACCTCCAATGCGGAATGATCACAAGCTTACTCACACTCTTGAGGATATCTACCGAGAAGTTCACCCTATTGCCCCCTTCAAAAGGCCTTTCACTTGGGATCCCCCTCGACAACTAAGCAATCCCAGCCGATATTGCATATTTCATCAAACCGATAGTCACAATACGAACGGCTGTCAACATGTTAAGAATGCTATTGAAGAACGTGTTAGACTTGGAGAGCTTGCATGGTTTTATCAGACCCCTCAAAGGAATCAGGACAGGCCCGAGACGAGCACCCACCGCGGCATCATCATCAGCTAAGTCTCTCACTGGATCTGATATCTAGGTCCAAGCCTCCCTAGCATCAATATCTTATGGCTTTTCAATCTTCTAGTCTTATTATGGATCTCTATGACTTACAAATAATGTGCTTCTCACTTATGGCTTTGCCATTCTGGTTCTCTAGGCTCAAGTATTTGGGCTTCAGCCCAAGGCATTATATTTAAGGACCTTAGTCCCCTGGATGTATCCTTCCTTGTGGTTATTAATGAAAAGTTTACTTTTCTTGGCCTCTTGTCTTACTTCGATAAGGCCGCTTTGACTCCGCATGCCAAGGTCATCTCACTAATGTGAGATCTCCTTGATTGCTACATGCCAAAGTTATCTCACCAATGTGAGATCTCCTTGATTGCTACATGCCAAGGTTATCTAACCAATGTGAGATGTCCTTGATTTCTGCTTGCCGAGATCATCTCACCAATATGAGATCTCCTTGATTGCTACATGCTAAGGTCATCTCACCAATGTGAGATATCCTTGATTGCTACATGCCAAGTTCATCTCACCAGTGTGAGATCTCCTTGAATGCTAGTCGCCAAGGATAGCTCACCAACATGAGGTTCCCTTGAATGCTCCAACATGCCTTGGCCATCTCAGCAATGTGAGACCGCCTTAAATGTAGTCTACCAAATCAATACGATGACCTATGGAAGCCTCGTCAGCAGCACGACAGGACCGCTTGCGTATGGTTATGTGTACAACTTTTCTACGCAGGTTACTGGGCTCCTCCAGTCTCTCAGACACTCTGGTTGTTCTGGCTTTCTATTAATATGATCCCAAGCAATCATCGGATTTCCCTCCTTAATACGATCCCAAGCGATCGTCGGATTTCTCTCCTCAATACGGTCCCAAGAGATCGTGGTCTTCCTCTAATATGATCTGAAAAGATCACGAATTTCCAGCTTATCAACTTTGATCTTCTGGATATACGATCTAGCGTGGTCATGACTCTTTCATCTCATGAATATAGCAGCTCGTTGTGGACTTCTCCCAGCTTTGATCTCTGGATTTCTCTTCTCCTCACAAAACATACCTTCCATGGTTCAAGCAAGATATGTTTTGAGGGGCAAATGTTGACACATTTTTTTTCAAAGTTGTCACACTTCGAGTATTTGGTGAGCAACGCACTCAAGCATAAAAAAAACACAAAGCAATAAGGTCGAAGTCACGTCGTAAACACAAAGAGACCCGGAACCTCTATCAGATAGCCTCTAACGGACCCAATGAACTCTTAAGCAAAATGGCATCCGAGCCGAAGGCGAGCCGTGCTCCGAGCCGAAGGCAATCTGTCAAGTGGGTCTGGGCACAGCGCCATTAGGGGTTCGGGGCCCTACAGTCCCGGCGGATGGGCACCACTCGATTCATCCGATTTTCTCCATGCTGGAGTCCCAGATTCCTTCGCTTTGGACCAGTAATACCTCGGATTCCTTCACTTCACACTCAGGAATTTCAACTCCCTCGGCAACATGATTTCCGTGTCATCTCTATCAATTTCGAACATCTCGAGGGTGTCCGAAATTTCGCACCCTCTGGTGGGGTCGAAATTTCTCACCCCACCAGAGTGTTCAAATTTCGTACCCCATAGGGGGGTTGAAATTTCGAACCCCACTGGTGGGGTCGAAATTTCGAGCCCCTAGTAGGGTCAAAATTCTGAACCCCCCAGGTGGGGTCGAAATTTCAAACCCCACTGGTGAGTTTGAAATTTCGAACCCCCTGGCGGGGTCGAAATTTCGAACCCCGCTGGCGGATTCGAAATTTTTAAACCCCCTGGTGGGTTCGAAATTTCAAACCCCCCCGGAAGGGGTACTAAATTTCGAACCCCACTCCAGGGGTGCGAATTTTCTGCATAAGGCTTGTTTTGGGGTGCGAAATTTGCTCTTGTGGGTCTCGCGGCTCACCTACTCCCACCTAAGCTTGCTCCAATAAATAACCGAAGCCTTGGCCTTCATTAAGGGCCTTCTCCCTTGGAATTTTTGGACCTTGAGAGCTCCAGGTACTCATTAATGGCTTCCAACACCTCCACCATGGCCATGGGAGATGGCACGGACAACAAAAACATGGCATGCATGTTTTCCTTCAACACTTGAACATTAATGAGGATTGTTATGCTAAGTTTGACCTTCACGGACATGAACACTAAACTTGAATATTGTTGACCAAGTCAACGCTTCACAATGAAGAAAAAGAAGGGAAATTTAGGAAAAGTGTAGAATAAACATATATTTTGTTATTCTATTGTAACACTTTCAACTTAGCTATTGTCCAAACTTGTACAACCTTGTAATCGATAAAAGATATGATGAATGATGATTATAAAGTGGAAGTAGGAGTTAGCGCCGAACCAATATAAAAGTTGAGCCTCCCCGCATTTACACACTTTACTGCATTTTGGATAATTGTTCACACACACATACATTTGTGTGTTGGCGTGCGACAATTTTTCCCGTCAACAGAATGCAAACCAGATTAACACATGGTAATAGCATAAAGAAAATGGCAGTCAACAAAAAAAATACTGTGAATATACAAGCGTCAAAAAGTCAAGTGAAACCACATCAGCACTCAAAAAGAGTACAAGGAAAAAACATGAATATTAGACTACAAAAGGTACAAGCATAATATAAAACGGTGCAACATTTATCAACAAATCAACATTCTAGGCAAAACAAGCACAAGTGCAAACCAGGCATGGAGAAATGAAACAACAATACACATGGGTGCAACTGAGTGAAAACATGGCAATTTTAGGCGTGAGTACAACATAGCAACGTGACAGACAAATACATATATAAATGTGTATGTATATATATATATATATATTTGCGCATATATGGAGCAAAAGAAAGTGAAAAAGCCAAACTGGTTAGTAATACAACCAGCCGAGCAAAGAAAGGAGTATAAGTAACAAGGCTACAAGCTCTAAATGTCAAGGCAACTTTGTTGAAGGCAAAAATGTCGTAAACACCTAAGATTCGAATTACTTAGGAATTATAGTTTCATTCGCAAAAGTAAGTGCGGAAAGCAATAAATAACACAAGAGATTTATAGAGGTTTGGCCTCATGAAAGACATACGCCCACTTTGGAAGATTCATTGGAATATTATTAATAATCAAGAGTTACAAGGTTGAGAACATCTCGTGACATCTCTTTACATCATAGTTATCATAAACTAATATTTTGGAAAAAGACATTTTTGCCCTTCTTCTTCCTCAAAGTGGAGATGCCATTAAATAGGCTATTTGGAGCTATCTAAAGGTTTCAAGTCACCAAATTCGAACCTCTTTGAAGTGTGAGGTCAAGGGGTATTTATAGTGGAGCGGTTAGGTAGGAGTAAGTAGGAATGGGTAGAAGTAGGGGACCACACCAGGAATCTCGTATCCCCTGTAGCCGGTCTCCATAATTTCGGATTCCATAGAGCATGTGCTTGAAAACTTCTTACCCCGTTGGGTACGAATTTCGTACCCTGTTTGGTACGAAATTCGTACCCCGAGGAGTATGAAGAAATGTTGAATTGGCCTTATGGGATCGAGGTTGATGCTCGAGGCCTTCCGGGGTTCAAGGTACTTGTTTGGCGATGTTTTGAGGAGCGGTGAGGTTCCTGTTGGCATGATCCCTTCTCAGCCCATTTTCTTTACTCCCTGGCGACACTCTCGGCTTTAATTTCACGCGATATGTTAAGTCGAGCGTGTCTGGTGTACTTTTGGTAACCAGACCAAAAGGCCAGTTAACATTTTCCACCCAAAGCATGTCTTGTTTTGACATAATATGCTTTGTGTTGGTTGAAGTAGTTGTCGGGTCATTGACTTTACCTGTAAATTTTAGGAAAAATAGACATTAGTGGTTGAGCTCGTTTACTGTAGAGTCATTAATGAGTCGTGGTTGGCACGACGGTATATTTACATCTCTAAGCACTTGTGTAGCCTTGCGCCCGTGCACTCGTAAAGATGTACAGTGAAGTACTCGCGTACACATCAACATCCATTTTTTGTACCCCGGGGGGTACAAAATTTCGTACCCCGTTGGGTACGAAATTTCTTGTCCCGATAGAGTACGAATCTTCATACCCGTTGGTGATACGAAGCGACGCCTCTTACCCTTATAAATAGGCATCCTCCCCACTTGTCTTCCTCCTTCCTTTTGTTTTCTTATTAACCGCCATTCAACTCGAGTTCCCAACTTAACACTCGAACAACGAACTGATGTACGATCCGAAGGCCACAGAAGGCACGAGCCCCCTTCTGTTGTGCTTAGCGGTGTGTCTAACCGAGACTTCGAGCCAAGCCTCATGCTTCGCATGGGCATGGGTTCGTGGTTAGAGAGAGGGAGGTTCACGAGAGTCGAATTATAAGGAAGGAAGGAAGGAGAAGAAAGGTAGGGGAGTTGAGTGCTGCAAGGGAGTTTTGATTCCCTTTGTGGTTCGAGCATTCGGACCCTGATGGGGTTCGAGCATTCGGACCCTAACTACGTTCGAGCATTCGAACCCCAGTGGGGTTCGATCATTCGAACCCGATGGGTTTCTGAACCCATACGGGGTTCTAGCATTTGAACCCCTGTAGGGTGCGAGCATTCGAATTCGAGTGGGGTTCGAGCATTCGATTTCGAGTGGGGTTCGAGCATTCGAACCCCGATGAGGGATTTCGAGTCTTTGAGCCTTGAGGGGGTGCAAGTTTGTGGCTGGCCTCATTGCTTCGATCCTTCATTTCTTTCATCGCTTACATGACTACACTGCTGCACATACTAATGTTTTTGTGGCCGGGGATCTGAATTTTCACATAGGATAGAGCATAAACTTGGACTATGACTGAATTGTTTGAACTTCTTTTGCATATCTTGATTCTGCATAACACTGCACGCATATGTTAGTTTACACCAGCACGAGGGGTACATGTTATTGCACTGTGATGTCTAATATGCTAGTGTGTTAAAGTATAGCTTGCGATGCACAAAAGATCAATGATTGGAAAGACTTCGGAAGCCGGGGCTTCCTTGCCATCATCGCATACATCCGACTCAACTAGCAGTGCTAGCTCAACGGGCAGAGAGCTTGAGACTACTGACAGATCCATCCCTTCTCAAACGACGAGTTTACCCAAAGCATCGGAGCACAGAGAACAGACTGAAAGACAACACTTTCTGGTTGTATACAAAGAGGTAGAACATGTGGACGTCGTTGAAGGGGACGCACCAACGGCTCCAATGGCCCCGGGTATGTGCCAGATGCAGTGATCCTTGAAAATCCAATAGATTCGGTGCCAATGCACATGGATATGGCGACCATTAGGAAATTGGCACTATGGTTTAGCGTCCCCGTAGACGATGCTCATGCACCAAGAGAGGGTGGTAGAGCTCATGCACCGCCCGAGGGCCTTACCGCGTGGAACAGACAAGTTTGCCTTACCGGTTGCGGGCCCCCGGATAACAACTTCATCTGGGACATGTCGTATTACCTCTGCATTGCACTGTCGCAGCGGCATCCCAATGCGTATGCTTTTCTCTTAGGCGCTATGTTCTCTATTGATAGTATTTGCACTTGGAACCTACTGGAGAGTACATTTAGTACTTTTTTCAGCTAAAGAGAAGGGCTAATATATCGCCTTCCCAGTAGTTCTTGTAAGCATCGCCTGCCACTAAGTTCTTTGTTGGGACATGGACCAAGCCGTTAGTGTTCAAAAATGAATTGTTCTTCGTGCGCTTTCCTCCTGGGTTTGTGCGGGGATGGTTGGAAGGAAGTAAGATTCCTTGAACTTTGCTTTTTACTATTAAGTTTGTCGCTCCTGTTGTCTTATACTTTTCTTTGCTTTGACCATGGCAGGAAATCCTAAGGTGCCCAGCAACATTGAGTATTAACAATGCCTTAAGGTTTTACGAGCGATTCCAATCAAAGTGCGTTCCACAAATATAGTCATAAGTCACGTCTTCGTCGTGAGGGATTGCTCCCTGACGATCGAGCTATAATTAAGCCTGCCATCAGGAGCGGTGTGCCGAAAGAGAAAGCGGCGATAGACAAAGCAGCTCCTAATTGGAAAAGAATGATGCCGTCTGCCGGGCCCTAGCCGAAAAAAGCTGCTAAACCCCAGGGATATACTGACAGAGATGAGGAAGACGACGAGGAGATGGTTGCTAGGTATGAGGGCCTATTAAGCGCTTCTGTCCCATCTCCGATAAGAGAGGTGGGGATAGAGGCATTGGACAGACCACAATCTCCTATGACCCCTTCTGAGACCTTCGCTACACTCAAAGAGGAGGGCCAGTTTGATGGCCTCAATAAACTTGATCTAGACTTAACTCCGTGGCCAGGTACAGCAAGTATGGAAGAGCTAGCTCTAGCTGAGGAGGGGTTAACTCCTCCACAATCTGATATGTTGAGAGAACACTTAGGGCATACACTCATAAACACTGCATATCATAGAGATTTCCCGTACGTGCCAAATATCTGATTCCGTACTTGTTTCTCTAAAGGTCACATGGCGAGAGGGCGCGGTGGATGAGGTTTTGGTAATGGAGGCCGCCGATATCCCAAGAATCCCTTTTCCGAAGGTTTTAAGAGAGGGACTAGCTTGTATGGTGTCACCCTACCACCGTTGAATCGCCGTAGTGAACATCGAAGTAGAGATCGATCTCAACGATCTCCGACCCCACCTCCTCCTCCAATTCTCGTATCTGTGGGAGACTCCCGACTTGACTTAGGGGGCTCAAGACACTTGTCTTCGACAGATCCTTCACACACCACGCTTTTGGCCCCTATTCAGACCACTAAGGGGAAGGAGTCGGCGCTCAGCCATTTGAGACTAACGGAAGCGACGACAGTGAGGAGGAAAGATCTAGTAGAGTCTAAGAGGCGAGAGCTTTTCGTGGATGAAAGGAAAGATTTGCTGATGCAAAATTTCACTTAGCGCTAATTCAATGAGCTGATATTTCTCCTTAATCTCAGTCCACCTCCTGCCAGGGAGTCCGGGGAGATTTAAATGCATGTGAGGGTTGCGTACCATCAGGCCGACCAGCTTACTAGGTAGTCCTATCATCTTTTGGAACTGATTAGGAGGAAAATCTTGGAGCTTATCAATCAGAGGCGGACAATTGTTGCCGAGCGGACCACCGTCAGTAACTTGAATACAGAAATAGGTGGGTCTTCTTCTCGCATTGTAAACATTCCTTTGTTCATCTTTGTACCTTCGAATGCTAACTTATAAGCCTTATTGTTGCACGGAGATGAAGCATGCATACGAGGTATTAAAGAAAGAGGCAAAGCATGTCCGCTCATCTTTCAAGGAGACCGCAGTTAATCTGACCACTGCGAATACGACCCCAAAGGAGACAAGGCCGAGCTGGAGAAAATGTGTGCTGAGCTTGAGAAGGACTATGAATGCGTGACACAACTTTAGAATTATAACAATGCATTGGGAGCTGAGAACGAGAGGCTAAAGGCGGAGAATGCTGAGGTTTTTGAGCTGAGGAAGCAACTTAAGGTGATGAAGAAAGCAAAGGAGGACGCCGAGGCTTGTAATAGAGATGTGTTGAGCATGATGGATGGATAAAGGCTGAGCACCTGAGAGAGGTTGAACAGTTGAGAAAGGAATCGAGGATACTGAACCTCGAGTTGAGGAGTCCTTGGTGGAGCATATTTGGAATATATTTGTCAAAGTTCTAAAGTTCCATGGACCTGGGATCGGCCGGTGCCTTATGAAGCTTATTTGCGCCAGGTAGATGTGGGGACTTTGGATGAACACTAGCCGATGATTAACTTTTAAATAATGAGGAGCGTGAGAAGCTGGAAGAAGGGAGGAGGTTGCCGTAGGAGGATGCTGAGAACGAGAGACTGGCGAGGCTCACCGCGGAAAATGGGAAATTTGTTCCTACCGAGAGTGTGGTGGTAGCAGAGACATTTGCAGAAACCAGCTCATACAGACCACAACTCCCTGATCCTGCTGCAACTAGTGACCCTGAGGGTTTGACTCGGGCCTCGATTGAGCATAATCCCGAGTTTCCGGGACAAGAGGAGACTAGATTTCTTTGTCTGCTATGACAAGCACACTTCCACCATTCCTATACCGTCCCTGACCGGAGGTAAATTCCCTTTACCATGTATCCTCGAGGATGATGCGACTACCGAATTTGCAGACTAAAAGGTTGTGTTTTTACCATGCACCCCTTCCTGGATCTACCGTGACACTGGGCTTTGCCCTCATGATTCTACATATGACAGGATCTGGGATAGGATTGCGAGGAATGCAGTTTGTAGAAGGAGGCGGTCAGTTGGACACCTTTTCTGATATCAGGCTAGGATCCCACGTTCATGAGTGCTTTTTAGTGGAAGATGAGGTGGTCGACAGCCAAAGCACTCATGTGACGGGTCTAATGGATGCCGATATACCCTCAATGCAGG
The DNA here is from genome assembly GCA_030737875.1 of Allium sativum. Taxonomy (NCBI): domain Eukaryota; kingdom Viridiplantae; phylum Streptophyta; class Magnoliopsida; order Asparagales; family Amaryllidaceae; genus Allium; species Allium sativum. The sequence goes on along the minus strand of CM060909.1, from coordinate 665,973,025 downwards.
CCATGGTGTATAGCTGAAAGAGTAGGATGATGGACAACTGCGAGGAGGTGGAAGAGAAGAATATGTAGGACGGGGCCACTAGTTAGGAGGCCCTAATGAAGTACAAGAAGGATGCCGAGGAGAGAGCCACTGCTATTGATGAGAAGAGGAAGGTTGTTGATGAGGTGGAGAAGATGAAAGCTGCGGATAAGGCCGAGAAGAAGAAGGAGGATGACAAAACCAAGCGGAGGGCCACCGAGACACTTAAGAAGCTCAAAGTTGATGATGCTTCGTAGCTTAAGTCCCAGAAGCTGGCTGACCGACGGGCTGCCAAGGAGGTAAAGGAGGAGGCGGAGCGGGAAGCCAAGGAGGTTCTAGGAAAGAGTGACGCTGTGGTGGCCCTTGCTGCGGGGAATGCGCCCAAGCCATTGCTGCATATTATTCCTACTAATATCACAGAGATTTTGAGCAGTGATGGTAAAGGAGAGAGGTGCTTCTCAATGTCTCATGAGTCGGCGAGCCCTCAAAAAGGAAGAGGAGGTAAGACCAGGTCAGGAAAGAAGAGGCCCAACACGGGGGAGAGCCATCGAGTGCGGAATCTGTAAAAAAGAAGAAGAACAAGAAGAAAAGGCATGATTAGTGTTAGTAACTGTAGTAGATATTACTTTTATTTTGGTTGTGTAGGCCGATAGTATACTCCCTCACTTTTTGTTTTTAAAGGTACGGTGTGGTTCTCATGTACACCCTGCTATTAGAAAAGAAAGATGTTAGACATGTAGTATGTTCAGTGTGTGTGTGTGAAAATGAAATATGAATTAGTAAAAATCGCAATTTATGTTAAGTGCTCGAATGTTCTTCTCATGCTTTCCAGCGTCGTGTACTTGCACAAGTGTACTTATTATTACATTAACAGAAATGCGATCAGAGATGTCGCTCTGGGTCATTTCCAGATGTGTGAGATCGAGAGCTGTTTTCAGTAGGTTTCCCTCAGCTCAGGAAACCCGTAGTTTTGAAACCAGGCCAGTCGCTTTCTGTCTTTGGCTGCTCGGAGTTAATCCCAAGTAGAGCGAAGGCGTAAGACATTGCAATTCGTCCGGTGGGGGGTTCTCCCGTTGTTCATTCAGGTTATGAGCGCATGCGTCATTTATTCATTGGAGTAAGTCCAGATCGTCAGCCTGTAGGGTCCGATCATGACCATGGGCTGCACTTAAGCCTTGAGAGATTCAAGGAGAAAACGATTCAAGGTCAGTCTCGGTGTTGCAGCGATATTCGATCGGCACCCGTAGCTAGGTGAGAAGTTTGCATCACACTAGGTTGGCTGTTGGGTGGTCCCAACTCCTGAGACTTGGGCGCAATAGGATTTATCCTCGATCTTGGTGCAGGGCCGAGATTCGAGTTAGTGGTTATTTATACTCGGTCCCGTCATGGGCCGGGGACTCGAGTAGCGTTGTAGGCTCCCGTGCTCGGGGCGCCGATCGTTGCTAGTGTTGTTTGCCCTCAATGTTGGCTCGAGGTTCGGATGGCGGCACCAGTTCTCGTGCTTGTGGTGCAGGTAGGCGATCGAATGTTTGCACGCAAGCTAGTTTTTAGGGTTAATCAAACATGTCATGCACAGAGTAAATATGGAAGGGAGATAGGAAACTGAACATCATTTCTACTGATAACTTTGGCAGTCATAGCCTTTACAATGCCTTGAATTGCTAGAAAACAAAACATCATTGGAAAACATAAACAACTATACACTAAGTTATGTAAAGTAGCAGCGAAGACGTTCGTTGTTCCATGCCCTTGGGAGTTCGGCTTCGTCCACGGTTGCGAGTTTGAAAGTTCCATCACTGAGCTTCTGTTGTATGGAGTATGGGCCTTCCCAACGAGGAACGAGGCATGCTGATGGAGAAAGACCCGTTTTAAGATGAGGTCACCGATGTTGAGGTCCTTATGGTGGAATCTAGAGTTTAAGTATCGGCTACTCATTGTCGTTGGCCGGCGGCCCTGAGGTCTGCTTCATTCCTCTTTTCCTTTAGTAAATCGAGCGACTCCAAAAGTAAGTCTTGGTTTGTTTTTAGATCATAGTAAGTAACTCAAAGAGACTGAATCTTTAGCTCAATGGGGATGATGGCTTCAGATCCATAAGCAAGGTCGAAGGGATTATGTCCGATTGCCGACTTGTGAGTGGTTCGGTAGGCCCACAGGGCTAGAGGGAGTTCGTCCGCACACATGCCTCCGGCATTTTCCAAATGCTTCTTGATAATGGATTTAATTACTTTGTTAACAACCTCGTCTTGCCCATTGGCTTGACGATGAACCACTGCTGAGAATCTTTTTTTGATTTTGTGCTGCTAAAAGAAGCCCTTGAATTCAACGATCTCGAACTAGGTGCCGTTGTCTGAAATGATTGCTTGAGGACCCCATAGCGGGTGATGATGTTGCGGATGACGAAGTTGATCATCTTCTTAGTGGTTATTGTGGCGATAGCTTCGGCCTCTGCACATTTGGTAAAGTAATCAACTGAGATGAGAGCATAGCATGCCCCACCTCTGGCCATTGAAAGAGTTCCAATGATGTCGATTCCCCCACATGGCGAATGGCCAAGGGCTGACCATTTTCATCAATTCGACAGGCGAGGCTCTTGGAATTCACGAGAAGCGTTGGCACTTGTCGCAATTTCATGCATAGCCTGTGACATCTTGATCGATTGTGGGCCAATAATAGCCATGTCCAATGATTTTCCTTGCTAGGGTCTTCCCCCCGGTGTGTCACCGCACTCGCCTCCGTGTACGTCTGCGAGTACACGATCAGTGTCCTCGAGGGCTACACATCGCAGTAGTGGGACGAAGAAGCTTCGCGGTAAATTTTTCCATCCATGAGAATGTAGCGAGCTGATCGGTGAGTAAGAGCCTGTTTTTCCTTATAGCTCCATAGCAGGGTCCTGTGTTGCAAGTAGTTCTTTATCGAGGTCATCCAGGACTCGGGTTCGGTTTCGGTGACCATGGCCATATCAGTTTTATCTGGTCAATGCTTGGTGACTAGTGTACCCCGACTGGGGCGAGCCCGATAGGTTGTGCATCTTCGAAGCTTGCCAACTTAGCTAACAAGTCTGCTTTTTCATTCTGTTCTCGAGGGATGACCGTTATGACGATATGGTCGAAGTTGGTGAGCAATTCCCGACCTTGGCGAGATATAGTGTGAGTCATGCCCTAATGGCTTGGAATTCTCTCTGTAACTGGCGCACGATGAGCTGAGAGTTAGAAAAGACCCAAATGATTTTTAGATTGAGTTCAATTGCGATTTTGAGTTCGGCTATTAAGGCTTTGTACTCTGCGTCATTGTTGGTAGTAGTGAAGTTGAGCTTCAAAGCTAAGCATATCGAGTGCTCTTCTGAAGTGATGAGCACTACCCTGGCCCTAGAGGATTTACAGTTGGAAGACCCATACACAAAAAGTTTCCATTGGAGATTCGGGGTTTTGATGTCTTCAGGGGCCGTCTCCTTCAGAGCAGTGTATTCTACTATGAAATTAGAGAGGAGCAGCCCAAGGATGGCGCGATGGGGGATAAAATTTATCTCAAACTGACTCAGCTCTATGTTCCACTTCAATGGTCGCCCTAATGCTTTAGGTCATTGCAAGATTGGTTGCAATGGTTGGTCAGTGAAGACTTCTATGGGGTGAGACTGGAAGTATGGACATAGCTTCCAAGAAGAGCTCAGTAGGCAATAGGCCAATTTCTCAAGCCTTGGATAATTATTTTCTTTCCCCTCAATCTTTTGCTAATGTAGTAGATCGGTCGTTGGACACGGTCTTCGATGTGTACAAGTCAGTCGATCTTCGAAAGCGAAAAGCTATCTTTGGGGCATGCCTTGTTTAGGTCGGAGAAGTCGACACACGTTCGCCATTTTCCATTGGCCTTTTTGACCAGAACGGGGTTGGAGACCCATTCGGTGTAGTCGGCTGAGTGGATGAATTTGTTATTGAGTTTGCAACACCCTGTAATTTTAAATATTAAAGTTAACAAATTAAAGAATACTTAATTTTAAATGTAAGAATCAATGGAAACGGGTTACGCCATTGTGTTCATCTCGGAATTCTGGTTGAGATAGAGTCCTAGTTTGCGTAAACTGGACTTCGTATGAAGAAGTTATGGCTATCGGAAGTTTCCAGAAAATCAAATAAATTCAAACAGCTCGAAATAGATTCAAAATTCAAATCAGAATTCAAAAGCGTGTTGGGCGGGAAAATTCCCACCTAGGACCCAGGTCGACTAGGGGGTTGACCCTAGTGTCGAACTGCCCCCTACAGGTTGACCTTGGGGTCGACCTAGGGGTCGACCTATTGGTCGACCTGCCCCCCCCCCCCCCCGATTTGAGGGATGACGATTTTATGACTCAGTGCTGAGTCATTAGGGCTAAGGTGTCACTCTATATTGACTGGATGGTATTGACTAGGTTGATCGGATGGCCTAAATTAATCCTAAATTCGATATAAACAAATGTAGACTAAAACCCTAAAACCAAATCAAAATTAGAATCATGGCTGTCATGCTATCACATAGCAACCTAGAGTAGCCGCCACTAACTAGAGGGTAAGTGAAGCTAATCAACTCAATTCAATTAAAATTTATAACAACAACAATGAATTTGTCTACTTCAAAGGCGAGCTAAATCAATTTCAGAACTCAGATTCCAGAACTCAAGACCTTCTTTGAGTTGTTGGTTAAATTCCTTTAATAAGATAATTAATAAGTTAGTTGGGTTGAGTTATAAATTGGGATATATGGCTATGTTTGTGAGACATTGGAAAAATGTGATAGTTTGTGAATATATGCTAGTTGTTCATAATGATAATTTTGTTGTGGATCCCTTTTAATATGCCAAATCACCTGTGTTCAACTTGATTCACGTTTGAAATCATTTTATATGCAAGTTTGAATGTAGATTATATGCTAGTTTCTATATGAATTATACACCAGTTTACATGTGAATCAAATAAAGTGACTATATGCAAGTTTAGGTAGAAATTGGATTCACATATATGCAAGTTTACACCTTTAGATTTAGATCTATAACGTACATAGTTTTATGCAAGTTTGTGACTATGGCCTATACAAGTTTCGGAATGAAAACTATTTTCATATATGCAAGTTTTAGGTGAAAAACTATATTATATATATATATATGTATGTATATATGCAAGTTAACACCTTTAGGCCAATGTATAGACTCATGACAATACAAAGTTTATGTAAGTTATGTTGTAATCCTTATTTGCAAGATTAGATCCATTTTGTGTGTTATGCAAATTTGCGATGTTTCTTCCCTTTTATGTGCTAGACTAATTGCTAGTCTAATATACATATATGTCATGATAAACGAACGAACAACGTGGGGATGATGGGGGTTATACTGAATATACACATATTGAGAATTGGCATAATGGCCTTGAAAAGGCATATAATTAATTTAAGATATTAATTGGAAAATTGGCATTTATGGACATAATTGAGACAATTATGGACAAAAGTATATTTGGAATTCATTGATAAATTTGAATAGGGATATTAATCCAATTTGGGGTTAAATGAAGATGTGTAATAATAAACCGCCTAAGACACGAGGTTAGACTCTTTTGTGGTGTAAGACTTCCCGGACCCGCCCGACAAATCCAGCAACCACAAATGGCAGTCTAATGTGAGAGGTCGAAGGCATGAATTAAATGCGTAACAGTTGTAAAGACACGAGGTTAGGCTCGTTTGTGGTGTAAGACTGCCCGGACCCGCCCGGCAAATCCAGCTGCCACAATTTCTAGTCTAATGTGGGAGGTCTCTACAAGGTTATGATATTAATGAATTAAGAAACACTTAACCAGATTAACATGTGGTGGGACATGAGGGGGTTAAGTAGGTGATTTGGGTGGCTTGTGAAATTAAGAGGGTGCCTTGGGTGGCATGTGAAATACGATTAGATGCACTTAACCAAGATTGAAACATGTAAGAAGACATGAATAAGAATGGGGTTAAGAGGGGAAAAACCTTAGAGGGGACCAAGCATAGGTGGAAAGATTGTGTCATGCATGAGGGCCCTTTTCAAACCAGTAACCCATTAAGTATCTTTATGGGCTCGATCCAAGTCGAGGACGGGACACGCGTACTGAGTTTGATTGTAAGAGGTCAAACGGGTTAGCGGTGGCAACGTAAGTCCAACGGGGTCATACGCGTGTGTGGGCTCGGGCTGGTAGGTAAGACGTTGTTGCATCGTGTAGATATAAGCCGTGCATTTTGGTGGTATCGGGTTGCCACTTTGGGGAGTGATACACCCCACTGTGGGTCCAACACGGGTATCTACGAGTTAGGGAGCCGATCGAATGGGGATAGCTGGTACATCTAGTGGAGATAGGGGCAGACGTCACCTATGAAGGCAGCTAGGGGTACATGAAACTACCATTATCATTATTGAGTTATGTAGGCGAGATCAACTTTTAGGGTGTTTGGTGTGGTGTAGTGTAGTAATTATCTTATAGTAATTAGGTGCGCCTTTAACGTTATCTTTGTTCATCTTATTTCCTTGGTTTTCTCTGTCATACCTATTCGTTCGCAGTCATTTCCTTATTTTCCAGCTTATGCCTTGTCCTAGTTACTTAATGATTATATTGTTAAAGTTATTGCACTCGCCAGACTTTATGTCTGACCCCTTTGTTTCTACCTCTTTTCTTTCTTACCCCCCCCCCCCCCCCCCGGTGCTCAGGGTGGGACTAGTACTAGTGGAGCTTGATTTGGATAGCTTTATCTCTTTCTTTGGAAGTTGCTTGGATCGCTGAAGTAAAAGTTCAGCCTATCTTACTTATGGCTATTTTATGTTGGGGTTATGTCTTTCATTTTATGTACTCGGATTTAGTCAAGATGGATATTACATACTTGACTCTAGTCATTGGTTTTTGATGATGTAATCAAACTTATTTATTTACCACTGCAATGAATGAAGTTTTAAATTTTTAAGTACTGTTTTATATCTATTTTGTTGTTAGGTTTCTGTTCAATACACACTTAAAACGATCTATAAAAGTTAATGCATTCCCTTTGTGATTGACATTAATGGACGTGGGGTGTCACACGTGGTATCAGAGCTGAAGGTTACCAGAACAGATAAGATATTTTGAAAAACTATTTTCCAAAGCATTTTATAAAGAAATACTTTCAAAAGTATGTTTCAAGGCAAATATCTTCAAGAGAAAAGTTTATTTTAAAAACATAACCCCGATAGCCATATATCTTTCTTTCGAATTCTTCGTTTGAATCTCTTCATTTTCTTTTCAGCATGTCTGGAATTCCCGATATACCCGAGGGGATACCGATACCAGGATGGTTTTGAAGGTATCTGGTAGCTAGGACCCATGTCGCAGGCCCATCAAATGCTCCTCCTCCTCCTCCTCCCCGTGTTGACACTTTCGCAAAGATATGCAAGGACTTTCGGGCAATGGGCGGGAAACTTTTTCATGGGTCGGAGTCATTTGTTGAAGCTCGAAATTGGCTAAAGGAGGTGGAAGAACTATTAGGAATCTTTGAGGTAGAAGATGGAAGAAAGGTCCAGTTAGCTGCCTGGTTAATGAAGGATGAGGCCTCGTTTTGCTGGGAGATCACTAACGGAGAGCGTCTAGTTAATACATGGTCGGATTTCAGGCATAGGTTTGAGGCAAGTTTCTCTCACGGCTTGAAAAGAATCTATACATGGAAAGGTTTTTGGCATTGAGGCAGGGGAATCTATCAATAAAGAATACGTCAACAAGTTCAATCAGTTGGCACGATTTCGCTTGGACTTGGTGAATACACCCGAAAAGAAGGCCCTAAGATTTGTTAAGGGTTTGAACAAGCCGCTACATGGGTTAGCTATGACCCACATCCCTATGGGGGCCACCTTTGAGAGACTAGTTGACATGGCGCTTATGCATGAAGAGGAGAAAGACGCCAATGCTAATAAGGCACCTGAGAAGAAAGGGGATCAAAAGAAACCACAACAGCAACAACAGAACAAGAAGGGTGGTAAAGACAACAATGGTAAGGGAAAGAAAAGATGCTTTAACTGTGGGACACCAGGCCATCTAAGCAAAGACTGTAGGAAGCAGAAGAAGACTGTTTGTTTCCACTATGGCGAGGCAGGACATCTGATTACAGACTTCCCAAAGAAAGGGTAGAGAGCAGGACCTACCTCTGGAGGGAAGATTCAGGCTCTCATGGCAGCAGGGCAGTCAAGGGGGCAGGTCCAGGCTCTAGTGGTCCCACCGCTGCAAGAACGAGGTAGAGCAATTTCCATTGAAAGTTTAGTTTATCTTTTCGATCATCCTGTTCGCACACTCTTTGATTCTGGCGCATCGCAATCTTTTATATCCACTGCTTTAGTTGAGACACTACACCTAAACACCTGTATAGTAGAGGATCCCTTAGTTGTTTCAAATCCAATAGGGGGCTCAGCCTATTTGTTGATGATTTGTTTGGATTTGGAAATTTCTATACTTAGCATTGGGTTTAGATGTGATGCTTATGTTTTGGGCTTCACGGGCTATGGGTCAATTTTGGGCATGGATTGGCTATCCAGTAATGGAGCCATCCTAGATTGTGAAAAGAGAGAGGTTAGGCTTGTGACTCGCTTGGGCAACACTCTCGAAATCTCTTGTAATCCCATGAATTCTGTTATGCTAAGTTATCTGGAATCGCTTGACGCGTCTGTTGAGAATTTGCAGTCTGTTAGAGCAGTCCGTGAATAATCGGATGTCTTCGATGAAGTTCGAGGTTTACCACTAAGGCATGAGACAGACTTTCGTATATACTTAGTAGATAATGCAAAGCCAGTTGCATGACCAGTGCGCCACATGGCTCCGAGAGAAAGAAGAGAAATCAGTAAGAAAGTGAAAGAATTGCTTGAGAAGGGGTTCATAAGAAGAAGTATTTCGGAGTGGGGTGCTCCAGTCGTTTTTGCTACAAAAGTTGATGGTTCACTTAGATTGTGCGTGGACTATAGAGAGCTGAGTAAGCTAACAAAGAAGAACAGACACCTATTACCGAGCATAGATAATTTATTCTATCAGTTGGTGGGTGCTTCGGTTTTCTCGCAACTGGATTTAGCTACAGGGTTTCATCAGCTAAGGGTGGATGAAGATAGCATCGATAAGACTGCCTTTAGAATTCCTGATGGTTTCTTCGAGTGGCTCGTCATGCCTTTTGGTTTGACGAATGCACCTGCATACTTTGTTGACTTAATGAGTAGGGTGTTTAGGGAGTTTCTGAACAAGTTTGTGGTAGTCTTTGTAGATGACATTCTGGTTTTCTCTAAAAATGAAGAAGAGCATGCCCTACATCTTAGGGAAGTCTTAGAGACCCTACGAGCACATTAGCTAAAAGCTAAGTTCTCCAAGTGCCATTTTTGGAGAAAAGAAGTGAGATTCTTAGGACACGTGGTCTCTAAGAAAGGGATAGCTGTGGATCCTGCTAAGATAGTGGCAATCCAAGATTGGAAAATGCCTAAGAACGCAACCGAAGTAAGAAGCTTTTTAGGGCTGGCTGGCTATTATAGGAAGTTCATTAAGGACTTCGCGAAGATATCAGCCCTTCTCACTCGATTAACGAAGAAGAATTTGACTTTTACTTGGGACGTTGACTATGATGATGCTTTCCAACGTCTAAAGAGAGCTTTGACGACAACTTCAGTTTTAGTTTTGCCAGACGGGAGTATAGCATTCACTGTATATAACGATGCTTGCGGGACAGGGCTTGGTGCAGTTTTAATGCAAGAGGGAAGGGTGATATGCTATGGTGGAAGACAATTGAAAACCCACAAGAAAAATTTCCCTACCCATGACTTGGAGTTGGCGGCTATAGTTTTTGCGCTTAAGTCGTGGCGTCATTATTTGCTTGGCGAGAAGTTTGAGTTGTATACAGACCATAAGTCGCTAAAATACTTATTCTCTCAGAACGACCTAAACTTGAGGCAATAGAGATGGATGGATTTTTTGGCATCCTACGATTTTGAGATCGTATATACCCCTGGCAAGGGTAACGTTGTGGCTGACGCCCAAAGTAGAAAGAAGTTAACTTTAAGTCCTTTGTTTGTAGAGTGGCAGAGTTTGGAGTATACATCTTCCTTTGACTTCAGACCCTATGTCGATTATGTACCCGGGTTTTTGGCATCATTAGAGGTGCAACCTACACTTTTGGGTCGAGTTGGAGAGGCACAGCGAAACGACCCACAATTGGTTGAGATAGTAGGCAAGCTTATAGGAGGGGAGTACTCAAGACGTCTGGATAGATATGCTATAGATGAAAGAGGTTGGCTACGTAGAGATGGAAGACTTTGCGTACCATAAGACGAAAGTTTGAAGAAGGCAATTCTTGAAGACTCGCATCGCTCTAAGATGACCATACATCCCGGTGGTGATAAGATGCATAGGGATATGAAGCGAGTTTTCTTTTGGGCCAGAATGAAAAAGGACGTGGCCGAGTTCGTTGCTAGATGCTTAGTGTGCCAACAAGTCAAGGAGGAGCAAAAGAAGCCCGGAGGTTTGCTCCATCCCTTAGAGATTCCTCTTTGGAAATGGGAAAGCGTTTCTATGGATTTTGTATATGGGTTACCAAGATCGAGGAAGGGTAATACGGGGATTGGGGTAATTGTAGAACGACTTACTAAAAGTGCCCATTTTATTCCCGTCAAAAGTAAAAGGACCGCCGCATGGTTAGCATCTATTTACCTTCGATAGATAGTTCGTTTGCACGGCATACCCTCTAGCATTGTGAGCGATAGAAATCCTATTTTCACAAGCGAATTTTGGAAGAGCTTACAAGAGGCGGTTGGAACGCAATTATGCTTATGTACCGCTTATCATCTTCAGACGGACGACCAAATCGAGAGGGTGAATCGGATTATAGAAGACCTTCTGAGACTGTGCATTCTATACTTTGGAGGAACATGGGAAGAACACCTTCCACTAGTAGAGTTCGCCTATAATAATAATTTTCAGGCTAGCATTGCCATGGCACCTTATGAGGCTCTTTATGGACGACCGTGCCGATCACCTACATGTTGGTGGGAATCCGGATAAGGTTTTGCTTGGACCATGCATGATTAGGGAGACTTCGGAGAAGATAGACCTGATTCGACGGCGAATGAAGACGGCGCAGGACCGACAGAAGTCATATGCTGATAAGAGACGAACCGATCTTGAGTTCAATGTTGGGGACATGGTTTTTATTAAGGTGTCACCATTGAGAAACGTAGTCCGCTTTGGATCAGTAGGGAAGTTGGCACCAAGATTCGTAGGACCCTTTCCAATTACAGAGAGGATTGGGCAGATGGCGTACAAAATAAAATTACCAGAAAAGCTCAGCGGAGTTCATGATGTGTTTCACGTTTCACATTTGCGTAAGTGTTTACACGATACGGCGAAAGTGTTAGAGCCGAGCACGCTCGAAGAAGTGGAAGTAGAGCACAATGCCACGATTAGACGAGCTTCTACACGCATTCTCGGATTGGAGGTCAAAAAGCTTCGCAACAAAGAGGTCAAGTTGGTCAAAGTGCAATGGGGAGATGATCAAAGAGATGCGACTTGGGAGATGGAAGATAAGATGCGTACATTGTACCCTTTCCTTTTTGAGGGTATGTTTTGATTTCTCCTTTTTCTACCGCTTTTTTGATACTTGTCCTATCTTTTAGTATTATCTTTGCGATGACATCTTCGATCTTTAGTTAGGAAGAACCCTATGGTTGAAACATGTGTTTGAGACATGTTATGTCTGATGGATGCAAATGGATGCAAGTGGTTGCTAGTAGTTGCTCGTGGATGCATATACACAAACCTTAGGCACTACGTCGGCTCAATCACCTTCATGTTGCATATAAATGTGTGTGCATATTTAATTTAATGGATGTATAATGGTTGTGTCATCATATGGATGCTGCATTTTGATGAATGGTTGTGCACACATGTAGAAATAATATGTACCGATAAGATTCTTTCGCATACATAATGGATGCATGGCACTATCATGATTTGCATTAAGGAGGTCAACTGAATCAGTAGACCGCCTGATTTTGCATTAGATAAGGAACATATACACACACTTCTTGCATATGTTCATACAGCATTAGAAATTTTGTAAGGACAATGGATGCTTGTGTTTGATGGTTGAGTAGATGGATGATTGGATGTTAGGATATGAATTCTCCTTAACTTGGAGATTTCGGGGGCGAAATCCTTTTAGGAGGGGAGAATGTAACACCTCGTAATTTTAAATATTAAAGTTAACAAATTAAAGAATACTTAATTTTAAATATAAGAATCAAGGGGAACGGGTTACGCCATTGTGTTCGTCTTGGAATTCTGGTTGAGATAGAGTCCGAGTTTGCGTAAATTGGACTTCGTATGAAGAAGTTATGGCTATCGGAAGTTTCCAGAAATTTCAAATAAATTCAAACAGATCGAAACAGATTCAAAATTCAAATAAGAAGTCAGAAGTGGGATGGGCGGGAAAATTGCCGCCCAGGATCCAAGTCGACCAGGGGGTCGACCCTAATGTCGACCTCCCCCCTACAGGTCGACCTGGGGGTCGACCTAGGTGTCGACCTGCCCTCCCCCCATGGTAGATCTAAGGGATAATGATTTTGTGACTCAGTGCTGAGTCATTAGGGCTGAGGTGTCACTCTATCTTAACTGGATGGTCTTGATTGATTCTAGGTTTATCGGATGGCCTAAATTAATCCTAGATTCTATATAAACACATGTAGACTCAAACCCTAAAACCAAGTCAAAATTAGAACCATGGTCATAATGCTATCACCTTGCAACCTAGAGTAGCCACCACCAACTAGAGGGAAAGTGAAGCTAATCAAATCAATTCAATTCAAATTTATAACAACAACAACGAATTTGTCTACTTCAAAGGCGAGCTAAATCAATTTCAGAACTCAGATTCCAGAACTCAAGACCTTCTTTGAGTTGTGAGTTCAATTTCTTTAATAAGATAATTAATAAGTTAGTTGGGTTGAGTTATAAATTGGGTTATATGGCTATGTTTGTGAGACATTGGAAAAATGTGATAGTTTGTGAATATATGCTAGTTATTCATAATGATAATTTTGTTGTGGACCCCTTTTTATATGCCAAATCACCTACGTTCAACTTGATTGACGTTTGACATCATTTTATATGCAAGTTTGAGTGTAGATTATATGCTAGTTTCTATATGAATTATACACCAGTTTACATGTGAATCAAATAAAGTGACTATATGCAAGTTTAGGTAGAAATTATATGCAAGTTTACACGTTTAGATTTAGATCTATGACGTACATAGTTTTATGCAAGTTTGTGACTATGGCCTGTGCAAGTTTAGGAATGAAAACTATATTTATATATGCAAGTTTTAGGTGAAAACTATATTATATATATATATATATATATATATATATATGCAAGTTCACACCTTTAGGCCTATGTATAGATTCATGACAATAAATAGTTTATACAAGTTATGTTGTAATCCTTATTTGCAAGATTAGATCCATTTTTTGTGTTATGCAAATTTGCGATGTTCTTCCCTTTTATGTGCTAGACTAATTGCTAGTCTAATATACATATATGTCATGATAAACGAACGAACAATGTGGGGACGATGGGGGTAATATTGAATATACACATATTGAGAATTGGCATAATGGCCTTGAAAAGGCATATAATTAATTTAAGATATTAATTGGAAAAATTGGCATTTATGGACATAATTGAGACAATTATGGACATAAGTATATTTGGAATTCATTGACAAATTTGAATTGGGATATTAATCCAATTTGGGTTTAAATGAAGATGTGTAATAATAAACCGCCTAAGACATGAGGTTAGACTCTTTTGTGGTGTAAGACTTCCCGGACCCGCCCGGCAAATCCAGCAACCACAAATGCCAGTCTAATGTGAGAGGTCGAAGGCATGAATTAAATCCGTAATAGTTGTAAAGACACGAGGTTAGGCTCGTTTGTGGTGTAAGACTGCCCGGACCCGCCCGGCAAATCCAGCTGCCACAATTGCCAGTTTAATGTGGTAGGTCTTTACAAGGTTACGGTATTAATGAATTAAGAAACACTTAACCAGATAAACATGTGGTGGGACATGAGTGGGTTAAGTGGGTGATTTTGGTGGCTTGTGAAATTAAGAGGGTGCCTTGGGTGGCATGTAAAATACGATTAGATGCACTTAACCAAGACTGAAACATGTAAGAAGACATGAATAAGAATGGGGTTAAGAGGGGAAAAACCTTAGAGGGGACCAAGCATAGGTGGAAAGCTTGTGTCATGCATGGGGGCCCTTTTCAAACCAGCAACCCATTAAGTATCTTTGTGGGCTCGACCCAAGTCGAGGACGGGACATGCGTACTGGGTTTGATTGTAAGAGGTCAAACGGGTTAGCGGTGGCAACGCAAGTCCAACGGGGTCATATGCGTGTGTGGGCCCGGGCTTCTTGGTAAGACGTTGTTGCATCGTGTAGATATAAGCCGTGCATTTTGTTGGTATTAGGTTGCCACTTTGGGGAGTGGTACACCCCACGCGGGGCCAGCGCGGGTATGTACGAGTTAGGGAGCCGATCGAATGGGGGTAGTGGGTAAACCTAGTGGAGATAGGGGCAGATGACACCTATGAAGGTAGCTGGTGGTACACGAAACTACCAATATCATTATTGAGTTCTGTAGGCGGGATCAACTTTTAGGGTGTTTGGTGTGGTGAAGTGTAGTAATTATCTTATAGTAAATAGGTGTGCCTTTAACGTTATCTTTGTTCATCTTATTTCCTTGGTTCGCTCTGTCATACCAATTCGTTCGCTGTCATTTCCTTATTTTCCGTCTTATTCCTTGTCCTAGTTACTTAATGATTATATTGTTAAAGTTGTTGCACTCGCCAGACTTTATGTCTGACCCCTTTGTTTCCACCTCTTTTCTTCCTCTCCCCCTTCCCTCCAGGTGCTTAGGTGGGACTAGCACTAGTGGAGCTTGATTTGGACAACTTTATCTCTTTCTTTGGAAGTTGCTTGGATCGCTGAAGTAAAAGTTAAGCCTATCTTACTTATGGCTATTTTATGTTGGGATTATGTCTTTCATTTTATGTACTCTGATTTAGTCAAGATGGATATTATGTACTTGACTCTATTCTTTGGTTTTTGATGATGTAATCAAACTTATATGTTTACCGCTGCAATGAATGAAGTTTTAAATTTTTAAGTACTGTTTTATATCTGTCTTGTTGATAAGTTTCTGTTCTATACACACTTAAAACGCTCTATAGATGTTAATGCATTCCCTTTGTGAGTGACATTAATGGACGTGGGGTGTCACAGAGTAGACGGTCTACCTCTTCCTCGAGTGCTTTGGACCTTTCGGGTCCCAAGAAGCAACGCTTCCGCTTCCCCGGAGGCATTTTGGGATCAAGACTCAGATAGTGGCAAGAAATTGCGGGGTCGATGCCCCTCATGTCAAAGTGAGTCCACGCAAACACATCTAGGTTAGCCCTTAAGAAATTCACAAGATCTTCTTTTGTTGCGGGGTAGAGTTGCAATCTGATTTCTAGTACCCTTGATGGGTCATCGGGGTTGATCGGAACGTCCACAGTAGGTTCAACTGGAGTAGCCCTCTCGTACTCGGGCTCTCGTCCTTCCTTGGGTCGTCGGAAAGACGGTAGTGGTGCCTGAGCCAAGGCCTAGACGCCGCTGGTTGCTATGTGGAAATGGTCTTGGCGCAAGAAGGTATAGGTACAACCGTGCCCTTGTCCTTATTGCGCACGTTCTTCCACTCTATTGCGTAACATTCTCTAGCATGAGCTTGGTCACCTCTAACTGTTCTGATCCCGTTCTTCATCGGAAATTTCATTAGGAGGGACCATGGTGACATGCAGATTCGAAATTCTATGAGGAAGGGACGTCCAAAGTAGACGTTGTAAGGGAGACGATGTCGATAACCATAAAGGTGAGGACTCAGACTCGGCACCGGTCCCCGTCACCAAGTTCAACATGTAGGTCGATCATTCCTACTGGGTGATTGGAAGCTCCACTGAAGTCATGGATCATGGCACAACACGATTTTAAGTCCTTTGTCTCTAACTTCATTTGGTCATGGGCATCTTTGAAAATGATGTTAACCGAGCTTCTCGAATCAATCAATACACTTCGGACAGAAGCAACACCGATTTGATCTGTGATAACGAGAGGATCTATTGTCGGGATCTCAATTCCCATGGAATCTCTTTTGCAGAAGACAATGTCATCCCGCATGGATTTTTGAAGCTTGGCTGGGACAGATTCGTCTGGAGCGGAGCAGGCCTCATAAGTGGCATGCTTTATAGAACTTACATATTCTTCCATTTTCCAAAAGCTGTCGTACGTGGGGTAGGGACCACCACAAATGGTATTGATCACAATCCCCCGCCTTGGGTTAGACGAACCAGGGGCCTCTTGGGCGGGTGCTGGAAGTGCTGGCGTTGGAGGCTTTGAGTTTACTTCAGGAGGAAAGGGCTCTTGGACGTACTCCTCGAGGCTCTTTTCATGGATAAGCTTTTCGATTTTGTCCATGAGCTAGCAACATTCATTGGTATTATGCCCATTCCTGTCATGGTATCGACAGTACCTGCTGATGTTTTTCTCGAAGTCAGTGAATTCCCTGGTGTGCGGCTTCTTGTACGGCAGCGTATTACATGTCTCCAAGTAGATTATTTCTAAGTCTTCATTTAGCGGGGTGTAGATCTCGTAAGCACGGTAGGGGTCGGGTTTTCTTGGCTCCATCTGGACCTGACCATTGTTGCGGCTGCCCTGCCTACCATAATTTGGCTTTTGTCTGTAAGGACCTGCCCCTTGTCTTGATCGAAGGGTTCTCTGACCTGTTTCCCTTTGACGTAGTTATTTATGGTATTCGTATGTGGATTGCTGGGGCGACCAGTTTTGGAGAGTCGTTTCCATCTTGCTTCTTCCTGGCACAAGTACCGCCCTGCCTTTTCGTAGAAAGCATCAAGACTTTTAGGTTGCTTTCTTTCGATCCACGACCAGAACTCGGAAGTAGTGAGAACTTCTTTTGCTAGATGAAAAGTACGGTGTGAGGATCCGGGTCTTCGACCTCGGCGAGGGTGGTGTTGAACCGGGAAAGGTAGCTCTCAGGCGACTCGACGGGTCCATGGTATAAATTGGGCAGAGTGAGGGCATTCTTTGGAGTCGGGATGTGTACTCTGAATTGCTTGACCAATTCTGTCACTAGTTGGTAGAAGTTGTTGATGGAATCAAGGGGGAGACGAGAGAACTAGAGTAAAGTTGTTCCTGATAGGTTGACTGGGAAGCACTTACATTTGATTGGGTCATTGCCCCGACTAGAGTCCATTTTCCATTCGTATCTATTCAGGAAGGCATAAGGATTGATCGTGTCATCATAGAGTGGCATTTGCGGCACGCTGAAGCGTCGCGGCCGTTCGGCTTTGTTCACCCTTCTCGTGAAGGGGTTACACCTAATATGGGCTTCCCATGAGTCATTTACGTTCCCTCGCATTTCCCTCAAAATCCTTCAGACCATGTCGAGAAGATAAGTTGGATGGGGGCCCGCCATCAAAATCCATGGATTTTGGCAGGGTTCAGGAGTTCTGTTGCGATGGCGTCTCCTATGATGAATGTCCGGGTCATCTTCTTCCATATGCTCAACATCTATGATCGGGTTTTGGTATGGGCAACGAGGCTGAGTGGGTTGATGCACATCTTGTTCTGAAAGAGCGAGGCTGCTGGGAGAGTTGGCCCATGATCCTGGGCGGCGACAGTTGGGTTCTGTCAAATAAGGGGTTGGTTCGGACCCAGTCCATCATTAATAATTAATCGGGAGCGATCTCGGTACTGTTCCCCTCGCTATAAGTGACTATAGTACGACCGCCATTTCCGTTTCCATTTTCGTTGGCGTAGACATTGCCGTTGTGCAGGGTAGTGGTGCATACGATGGCATTGTTGATGAGACTAAATCACCTCCTTTGATGTGGGCCCCTTGACTCGTAAGAGGAAGTTTCTGAGATAGTGCGTAAGGTTCTGCGTTGTTTTGAGCAAGCTGAAGTCGAGCGACAATGCGCTGACTTTCTTGAAGTTGTCGCATAAGGTCAATCTTATTTCTTATCGCCTGATTGAGCTCGACGGCTGTGTTCTCATATTTTTTATTAAGCGCACAGATTTGCGCTTGTGTTATGGGAGCTTTGGGATCCACAGGAGAAGTGGTTCCCATAGTGGCCGGGATATCCGCCGGCTTAGCCTGTTCGGATGTTCCGGCTTCGGCTACAGTTGAAGAGCCGATCATTGCATTCTTTGGTCGCTTTACCATCGTAAGCAGACTTGGTGGCAAGTTTAGCAAAGTAACCTAAAGCTCGTCAAAATCGAGACGATAATGTTCTACAAAGACACAAATTCGAGTTTTCTCGGTGAAAGCACCAAAATGTTGACGGCAGAAAATGTAGTAAACACCCAAGATTCCAGTTATTTAGGAATTATAATTTCGATCGCAAAAGTAAGTGTGAAAAGAAATAAATAGCACAAGAGATTTATAGTGGTTTGGCCTCGTGGGAGCCCTACTTTTCCACTTTGGAAGAGTCATTGGAATATTATTAATAATCAAGACTTACAAGGTTGAGAACATCTCATGAGATCTCTTTACATACATCTCTAAGTTATATGATGTAACGACCCGGATTTTTGGTCGATTTATTTTAAATATTTAGTATGGTTTTAAATATTGAATTTATAATATAAAAGAATTTTTATATTGAATTATCGATTCATAATCAATATACGATTTATTTCGAATACATATAATTATCGAAATACGAGAACTGAAGTAATTCAATTTGAAATTTATAACTAAGTCAGAATAATTCAAATGATTGAGAGAAGTAGTATTTGAATATAAACGGTAATAATAAATAATTTATTATAAGCGAATTAACGGTTTTCAAATTAAAATTATATTATATTAATTTAATATGGTATATGTTTTGAAAGTAAATTTCAGAATATATTTTGTTAAGCTCAGAACACCGTTATTACATTGGAACGACGGTCGGTACGCTAAAATAGCGGTTCACGATTTTTAATTATGAACCCCGAGATATTTGATTTTCGATAGGATCGAAATCAAATCGACATCTGTTTTAAAAGAATGAAAGATCTCTTTATATCGAATCAAAATCAAATCAAATTAATTAGAAATTTTTTTTAAAATAAATTGAAGATTTGTTGTGTACGTTATGTTTCCTTCTCCCTTATATTATCGCGATCTCCCCTGCTTTTCTATTCACTCTTCCATCCTCATCTAATTGAAAACAAAATCGGATCCTTCTGTTATATAAAAAAGAAGAAGAAGAAGAAGATGGAATCGAAACCCATTTCAAAACCCCGATACTCCCAAAATCTCGAGGCCTAGTTGGAGATGCTCTCGCGAAGGAGGAAAGGAGGCGATAACTGGAGGAAGTCGCAACTTCGAAATCTGTGAGGTTCGACTTGAAACCCGTAGACCTAGTTTAACTGGCACTGGCAATTTAAGTAGCTAGAGGGATGGAAAGCGAATTCGAGTTCGGGATCTCGACCTAGGTGAGAAGATGTGAAAAGGGGCGACTGTGATGATGCAGGCATGGTGCGTGGTTGGAGTTCAATGTGTGGAGGTGCTTGATTTTGTCTAAAGTGACGCTACAGAGGAGTTCGAACGGTTTACAGAGGAAAAGGGGGATTACTGCAGTGCATAAAGGGTTAAGCAAAGTTGGGTTTTGCCGTGAAGACTTAGGAATTCGATCTCTAATTCTGGAAATGTTGTTTGCCAAACGGATGGAGCTATGTCTTGGGACTATCTGGACATTGAACATTGATGGATTTTGTGGCAGTGGAAACTGATATTTAGTGCTGGTAGTTAAGGTACGAAATTTATTTTGAATTAGCAAATTATAGTAATTAATTATTTGATAGTGTTAAATGTCAGGCTATTTTTAATTCAAGTCAAAAACTCGTAATAAAAATATATCATTCCCCTATGATCAGTTATTATTTCAATGAGGTATATTTTTTTCCCCTATTAAAAATGTAAATGGAAATTGGTTTATATAAATTTGTAACCAATTAAAATTGTTTAAACCTATGTAGTTGACTAGTGTAGTAATTAAATTATAAACTAATCGTCGAGTATGAGATCAAGGAAAAACTTAGATTTTAAATTATATCATTTAAAGTATTGATTTAGAACAATGCATATTTAATTTATACAAGGATCAAAAATATTGGAATCAAGACGGATTGGTCCATGACTACAAATATCCGAGCTAGAAGTGGTTCAATTTAATTTAAAAACTGGAATGGCGGCAAATAAAGAATCTGGTGAGTAAATCTCACTCACCTTAATTAGAATTATTTTTATTCAGTAAAAATAATTGTTGTTGCTTGTTTGAATGCTTACTGGTTGATTTAAATATATTAGTTATTTAAGATTGACTATTATATATATATATATATATGGTTGATGGTTGGATTGATTCGCGCAGTCTCATTAGCGGATGCCTGCTGTTTCATAGCGGATGATTTCCCTATGCGCCTCACAAATATATATTGGTGGATGACCTTCATACCGCGATATCCTGCCTCGAAGCAGGATGGGTATTACTATGTTGACTAACGTCTGTGGATGCAGGAAAACAGGTTGGAGGAAACCAACTGGATTCCTCAAAAATATATATTATCTGTTTGTTTATTTGTTTGCATATATACTGTCATATATGATGTGTTAGAAAACCTGAAATAAATAATTGGTTGTTTGACGTTTAAATATCACTGGGCCTAAGTGTTAATTTATAAAAATACCCTGAAAGGGGTATTTGAGATTTAAAAAGGGAAATTCTATTATTCTAAAATAGAATTTGAAATTTTAAATAGATTTGAAATATTACCTTGTTTTAAAAGAAATAAAACAAGTGATTCCTTTATAAACGAAGTTTATAAATAATTCTTTTATAAATGTAGTGAAAATGATTATCATTGGATAACTCAGAAATAAAAATACAAGTGTGAAATTGAAAAGGAAAATCTATTTGCCAAAAGAAGAAATATCTATTTCAAAAGAAATTGAAATCGAGACTTGTTTAAGAATGAATAAGGAAAATTCAAATGTAATTCAAATATGGAATTTGAATAAAGAAAATTTGAATATAGAACTCAAATAGTTCGAAATGAAATTTGAATATAGAATTCAAATAGATTGAAACGGAGTTTGAAAATAGACTGAATATAGAAATTCAAATGAAGTTTGAAAATAGATTTGAATATATAAATTCAAATGAGTTTGAAAATAGATTTGAATATAGAAATTCAAATGAAGTTTGAAAATAGATTTGGATATAGAAATTCAAATAAAGTTTGAAAATAGATTGAATATAGAAATTCAAATGGAGATTGAAAATGGAATTTGAATATAGGAAATTCAATTTAAATTGAAATAGAATTAAATATAGAAGATCGAAATATAAATAAATTTATTACTGAATAAGGAAAAATCGACAATTTTAGAAGATTGTAAATAGTATGTTGAATTGGGAAAAATGGACTTGATATATATTAAAAATATATCAGAATGGAGTTGAATTTATTATAGACGAAGTTTAAACGTTTATATTCATAAATATCATTAAACAAGCTCGCCGCAGTGCGGTAGTTCGTAAATTGGCGATTCGAACTTCAATTGAGTATACATAACTCAATTGAAGTCGGAATTCTTTGAAACAAGGAACGCCAGGACCTATTTGATAATAGTTTTTCTAATGAAGGAGAAAAATCTGAATTTCGTCGTATATATTTTGAGTTATACCAAAATCAAATTTTCAGAAAAACAGCGCCATAATCATTTAAAACCATAACGGTTTATTTAATTTTATAAAGGGATTTTAAGCGAATGAAATCCGAATTTCTATTTAGAAAATTTTAGATTTGAGTGCTAAATTATATGAGAACTCAAGTGGAGTAATGAATTGATTTTTGAAACAGAAATCAGATTTTTGATTATTGAATATAATTAACTAATTCAAATAGTAATTAGTTAATGAGATTTTGAATTGATATTGGGCTTTTAATAAGTGAATTCGATTTGAAAATTTATATTCCAAATTGAAAAGGAAACTAGAATTGAAATTCGATTTGATTATGAGCAAGTTAAATATTTTATTTGAACATGTTATGTTCAAACAAAGAAGTGAAATAGGCAAAATAGCTAATTAAAGAATAAATAAGCGAAACTGAATTCAAACGATTGGATTTAGTTGAATTGAATTGGAAACAGGTGAGCATGTGTTAGACAGGTATGGGATGAAGTATATGAAGATTTTTAATTTATGTGCCCGACAAAAAGGTACACGTTTAAATTCATATATGAGATTTTATGCGCCGTATCGGCAAGCCGCTTGGCTTTTTCTTTTTCTTTTAGATTGGTGAGGGCCATGGCGGCTATTTGAAATATCCCAATGCTCCCGGTACAAGGGAGGTTATGGCGAATTTTTCCGAGAATTTAAGGAGTTAGAATATTTTTAAGAAAAATTTAATAGTTAGAAATAAATGTCTCGATATATATAGAGTTCGATAAGGAAACGAATTCAAAAATAGAATATTATAAACAAAAAGGAAATCGATAGGCTGGTAATAGAAAGAGAAACATATATATGTTTAAAAATGTATAAATTGGTTTTTATAATGTTGATTATTCGAGGTAAGTGGTTTTGTCTGTTTTGAAGTTAATGATGTTTTCAGTCAAGGTCTGAGAGGTAATTTTACCCCAACTTGATTGGTTTCATTTTTAATTGATAAATAGCAAGATCCAATCTCGAAGAGAAGTGTTGAACAATAGTTAGTTGAATAAAATATTTTGGGTTGTTGTAACAATGTTTTACACAACATTCGTTTTAACCCAAGTGGTGGAATTTTGGAAATATAAAAGTAAATATTTCCCAAGTATTATTAAAGTAGTTGGGAAAGAGATAAGTGATTGAAATTTGTTTTCAATTGCAAATAGAATATGTTTTCTAAGTACAGAAAATAAAAGAAGGTGATATATGGAAATGTTTTCCAAATAGCGTAAGAGACCAATAAGATTACTGAAAAAATTAGGTTAATAAATGTTGAAAAGGAAATGAAGAAATGATTTAATTAATGAAATATAAATTAAAAGGCCCAGTGATTGTTTGATGTTTTGAATGGAATGTTTATTTTTCTTCGATAGTTAAATAACCGACTATCGAAGTGTTTGCCAATATCGTTGTCAATATGGAGAGACCGGTTGGATTATTATCCGAGAACCACTATGTATTGGCAGTAACGTTGCGAATCAGATTATATGAAGATAATCGAAGACTGAGTAAAGTACAAGGGATTTTTTCTATTTATAGAAATTGTGCCTTCGGTTTCGTTCCATCCCAGGACGAACGTAAAAGGATGAATGTCTAACAGAGTATTTCCAATGATCAAATATGTTGATCTATACAATATATATGGTTGCAACGGATTTATTCCCTTAGCATAACATCCAGAATATTTGTGAAAATCAATTAGTGATTAAAGGATCTGACAATGTGACATTCAAAGTGATCGTGTTATCAATGAATGACAAGTAATCGTAGCCTCAGGCCTCAACAACCGGGAAATGACAAAAATCGGGCATGCAGCATGGCTATGTGGGTCGCTCTCATTAGGGTGTATAATCACCTGTCTAGAGATTCATTTAATTCCTTATTCTATTCGATGCTATCCCTTTTCGGGAAACGGTTGCTGATCCCAACCGTTGGTGATATATATTCGATACACTCAAACGAAATGAGTGGTCAGTAATGTGTAGGCCGGGTTGCAAGATGTTCTTGTTGAACCCAGTGTATTCCTCTCTAGAGATACACTATCGGAAGGTGGTTCCATACCTTGTCATGTTGGAAATCCAATCTCCAATAAGCGCCTTGCGGTTTTTGATTTTATACTATGTATGTGGAGCGTGAGATGCAAGCGATCTGCTAGATTGTTATCTATTTTATTTAGACACTATTATAATATCACTGGATTTTCGTATCAAAGTGTTTTGGGTTATAGTAAGGTAAAAACCGTCTGTGTTTATGTGTGGGCTGGTCTTACTATTATCTTTTCTTTCGAAAGGATTTTGAAAGTTAAACAAATGGTTGGAGTTTACTCACACCAGTCCCATGACTGACCCAGAGTTTATTTTGTTTGTTTTCCCTAAACTCTTGGGTGCCCAAATTTGTACGGGCAGTCAAGTAGTCGGGATTTTTTTTTCAGATTTATTTGGAAGGGCTAGAAGCAGAAGGTTTCACCATTTAGCTATAGACTATCATATTTCCGCTGTGTATTGTGTTGTATCTGGAAACAGGTGTGTATAACTGTTCCAGGAATAACTGTTGTGCTTTGATAATGGTATGTATATACAGTTACTGATTTGTATAAAAAAAAGTTATGTTATATAATATATTTTATTCGTTCCGATGTGAGATTTGTCTTCTTGTTTCCTTCTATTCTAATATTTCTTTCTTTCTATTTCTCATCCTCTAACTTCTTTCTAATAATGATTCGTATTTCTGTGCAATTTGAATTGGATGTGTGGTGTTATTAGTCAACTCAGATAGTACGGATTTGTGGGTCGTTACATATGATATCATAATTATCATGTATTAATATTTTGGAAAAAGACTCTTTTCCCTTCAACTTCCTCAAAGTGGAAATGCCATTAAAGAGGCTATTTGGAGCTCTCTAGAGGTGTCAAGTCACCAAATTCCAACACCTTTGAAGTGTGAGGTCAAGGGGTATTTATAGTGGAGTGATTAGATGGGAGTAGGTAGGAGTAGGCAGAAGTAGGGGACCATACCAGGAATTTCGTATCCCCTTGAGCGGTGAGGTTCTTGTTGGCGCGATCCCTTCTCAGCCCATTTCCTTTACTCCTTGGTGACACTCTCGGCTTTGGTTTCGCGCGATATGTTGAGTCGAGCGTGTTTGGTGTACTTTTGGGAAAAAGACAAAAAAGGAGCAGTAGAAGTTCAAGACAGAAGACATGGTGCAGGCCAGAGACACATGAGCGATCAGTGCTCATGTACATAATGCAAAGCTACAACATATTGACATGGATAAATTGGATCAAGAAGCACACAACACACATACATATATACACATAAGTATTATGTGTGTGTGTGTATATATATATATATGTGCATGTGTGTGTGTGTGAGAGAGCATCTACAGATTTACTTCCAAAGCAGGAAACTCGAATATGAAGATAGTCACAATATCATCAAATTCAAATATAGTATCCGTTTGACTTGTTTTTAAGCATCTGTGTTTATCAGTAAAAGGCCAATAGAATGAAATTCAAGTGAGAACATCATGCAAGATAAATCCAATTCATCAAGGGTAGAAATTATTATTTTATCCGAATAAAATTTTTATTTTCAAGCAATGTTCAGTGCAGTTCGAGACAGAGAAATTGTAGGTGGAATATATGCAAAATATCAAAATCATGTTGAAAATGTCAAAGAGAAACAAATGCAAAATTTTCAGAAATCGATGAACATTATAGGAATGCTTTAACACGTTATATTTAGCAAGAAGAATTTTTTTCTAGAAATCTACATGGAGTATTCACAACAGTTTCATTTCAAGCAATTAAGAAAAATTCAATGCAATGTATATGGCAAGACCAAATCAAAATCTACAGAGAGTACAAAGTATTCAACAAACAATAATCAAGCAAAAAATTATCAATGATTTCAAAAGTTTTGTTTTTTGAAAGAATGATTCCACCCTTTTGAAACTTTCTAGGAAATCACAAAGGGTAATTTTTAAGCAAAAAATCAATCAAATATTTCCAGAAATCGAATGGGTAATCACGACAATTCATCACGAAATCAGAGGAATTCTAAGGTACCTAAACCCTTATAAATTACACTAATTCATCACTGGTAATCAACATTGAAAACCACAAGCAATCAGTACGAGAATAACAGAAATCGAAGGAACTCATAGAGAATCCTTCCGTCATTTTCAATCATCGAAAGGAAGAAGCTTCTGAAGTTTAATCGTGGAGGAGCAACAACAATCAATTGAAGCATCGCAACATTATCAGAGATCAATCGAAGAATTAAAGCCATGATTTGAATGAGGTCCAGAACCTTATGCGGCCATTGAAGAGAAAAAAAGGAAGTCGATGTTTCAAGTGACAAAGCAAAAACAAAAGGGGTCGGCTTGTTTGTTAAAGTGTCTTAAGTTTAAACTATGGTATTGTTTTCTAAGTTTTAAGTTTTTATTTTGTAATCATTCTGAAGTTTTCTAGGTTTCTAAACTAGGGATTTTAGCTAAAGGGTTTTGTAGTTAGGGAAAATCTAATCTTTGAAAATTAGATCAGTGCAGATTTTGACGTAGGATTTGTATAGTTGGGAGCAGGTTTCGCAAGTTTACAGGGAATCATAAGCATAAAGATTGTTTTAATACCTAGCAGAAACCTTGGGGAATGCAGCAGTAAGCAGGGTTTTTGCCGAAGCTGGGTAAATTCTGTGTTGTTTCTTTTTCCGCATTTAATCTAATTATTATCTGTGTTGCTATTATTTATTACTAAGCGAAAATCTACAATAAACCATATTCACCCCCTCTATGGTTAATTTAGATCCTACAAGTGGTATCAGAGCTGGTATATTTTATTTTAAATAAATCTAGAGTCATCAATTTCTCTAACAATGATTCTCCTATCCAAAGAGAATTTTTCCTGTCTATCTCCAACTATTTTTGATGGAATAGAATTTTTAAATTGGAAACCAAAAATTGAATTTTATATAAATCTGTTAATCCTAATTGTTGGAATATTGTTGAAAATGGATGTGATATGGTAGATAAGAATGATATTATAATTAATTCTCGTGATATGCATATTTTATATTCTTATATTAGTGATGGCCCGTTTAACCATATCTCCCATTGTTTAACTGCATTGTAAATAGGGAAATCTCTCGATGCAATGTATGGAAGAAAAGTCAATAGGAACTCAAACCCCTCAATTGTCAACTCAAGCTCAGATGTGTGCTTAACTGGATTTACAGATGATGATTTAGATGAATCAGATGGTAGAGACTCAACTGATAATAGGCTAAATAATTTTTCATTTAAAGATTTAAGTCTTCTTTGTGATAGATTAACTAAATTTGTTGAGATTCCCAAATTGGCGAATAAAAATCTAGAATATGAGAATCTTGAGCTGATTGGCAAAAATGATGTTTTGGAATTAAAACTTAAAAAATTTAAACCCTGATTGCAAAAATTGTTCAAATTTGGAAATATATCTAGTGTATCTTAATTAAAAAATTTCAAAAGCTCAAAATGGAACTATGTCTTTATAAAGAAAAGCAGATGAACTAATTTATAAAAACAATCTTTAGCAAAAATAGTCGAAATTTTTTGAGGTCATTAAAAATTCCAAACATGAATTTTCCAAGATTTTTTTTTCTTAAAACTAAGTCGGTTTTGAATGAGCTTGAAATTGAAATCGAGAATATGAAAAATCTCAAAATATACAATTGTGCGACTTTTCAAAAAGAATTGTTTAAAATGAAGGAGAATATCAAAATCCTTGAAAATGAAAGTGTGATTTTGAAAACAACGGATTTGAAATTACTCATATATCACGATTTGGAAAAAGAAATTGAAAAATTCAAGTAGTTTGAAAAAAATGAAATTGAAAAGTGTAAAGGATTTGAAACAGAGATTCCTGAGTCTAAAGCTAAAATTAAAGCACTTGAAAATGAAAATGTGATTTTGAAAGAAACTGATGCAGAAAAGAGAAAGATCGCTATTAATCATTTTTCAAATTTGATGACGAAAAATAGAGATATTAAATCTGAAATTCAACGACTTGAATCAAGTTTAGCTAAATTTTCTAATGGAGAAAAATCATTGAATATGTGATTGAAAAACCAATTTTGTGTTGGAAATAAGAGTGGACATGGTTTTGGAAAATTGATGAATTTGATTAGAAGCAAAATTCAAATGATTTGATAAACTCCTAAGATAGTATGATGATTCGATACCTGAGAAAGTCTCCTTCTCTACCAGCTAGAAGTCTCTTAATAAGAGCATTAGGTAGATTTGATACCAGTAGGATAGGCACTTTATTCAAATTGTTTGATTTATGATAAATTTGAAAATTTAAACTAAAATGGTTTTAATGGAATTTCTAAGTGCGTGATATATTGAAAAATTGGACATGATCAAGATAAATGCTTGCTTAGTAATAAAAACAATCCTATTAAATGAGTTTGGAACCCAAATGATAACAAGATCAATGCGAATAAGATTAAACGAATTTAGGTTCCTAAAGGTACATTGGTAAATTGAAATGGATTGTTATATAAACGAGTTTGGGTACCAAAACGTGTAAACGAAGATGAGAGTGGTAAAACAACCTTTGTTAGACTACTTGATCCTATAAACATTTAGGTACCAAAGGAGGCTAAGGAACAACTTTGCGAAAGAGAGATAAAATTCAAGTTGTTACATATTATTGTTGAATCAATTATTCAGTGTTCCTTAGACATATATTTTGATTTGGAGATTCATTGGTTCACATAGATTATGGTAAGTCAGGTATGATATCTAAACTCGTGTTTTTATTTTCTTATTGATGTTGATTTGTATTGACACTACCATAGTATTTTTGACACAACTTGAATTCCTCACTTCAAATTGCAAAATTCATGACTTTCTGAAAATTATATTCAATTGTGTACAACTTTCATGTTTTGATTATTTCCAGATTATGAACTTAAATTGATGAAAAGCTGCAATTCATTGGAAGTTTAATTTTTAGACTGGTCCCTGAATTTCTGACAGTGCTATAGTCTTTTGAGCATGTCTTTGACTATATTACTCAGAAAATTCTTAATGATCAGGAAAGCAAATGAAATTTCACACAACTTTACTATTTTGAGTTTTTGTTCATTCTCCTTGGAAATACTTGAAAATTTTCACTCAATACAATGCACTACTTGAAAGCTATGATTAATAAGTTATGATAATTACATAGTTTCTAACTTGACTTGGCTTTTGAATTTGTAAATTATTTGTGATTGGTTCTTGGTTAAATCTCGTGCATTATTATAAGTGGATTAGATTTTGAGAATCATGTGTGATGGATGTTATGTTGAATCTCTTGGGTTATTGAATTTGAATTTGAATTTGAACTTTGAAATTAAACATCTCATAAATTGATTTCAAATGAACTGTTTTAGAATTGGATCATCAATTGCCTCTTGGGTTTGATGTAATGTTATAAAAAGTTCTCTTGTGGTGTTTTATTCTAAGTTTTCGCTGCTATGATAAAGAAAATTGAATTGTTATATTTGTTTTCTTGGGCTTGGTGATTGGACGATTTATTGAAAAACCAGTGTCTGAGATACATTGTAGTGCTATTATGCGCAATTAAGAACTACAAGTGGTATTAGTCTTAGAAGTATAGAAAAATTTCATATATAGTTGATTAATTTTTGGAAGTTATTTTCAACTTACATAGTTCTTTAAGAATCCCTCTTGAAATTTATATTTTTAAATTTAAAATCATTTTTGATTAATTATTCAGAAATTAAATGATTGACCAATTGAACCATTTTGTAACTCATCAAAATTATTTTAGAATTCTGGAAGTTTGATGAGTAGTGATTATAATATATTTTATAACAAGAGAAAATATTATTTAAATTCTCGTGATGATTGAATAGATTTTATAATATCCTTGGATTGGTGCTTATTACATGATCATCTTCTTTTTCTACCATCTTTCTACCATTCATCACAGTTTCATATAATGTGGAGAGTTTAAATTGTTTTGGAAATAAGGAAATATTTTTTAGAAAATATTATCCTTGGTATTCTCTCTCATTTAAAAGTCCTGGCAATTATGCATGGGTGAATCGCCTTAATCTCTGTATATACTTCCATTCAAATTGAAAAGTCCTTTTGGTTACGCATGGATGGAACTCATACAAAAGAGGATATGTTAGGTATTATTCGAATCTCATTTAAAAATCCTAGTGGTTATGCATGGTTAGAAAATACTTAACAAATTTAAGTTACTACTAACCCCATTTAAAAGTCCTTGCAGTTACGCATGGTTAGAAAGTGCTTAAACCATTTTGTGATTAATTTAAAATTTATTTGATTTTTTTTTTGGAATTCATATTCATATATTTAAAGTTTTATAAGCTTTCCTCATTTATAAAATCAATCATAAATCCATCATTCTGAAATGTGAAATTAGCTTTTAGTTTGAAGAGTATTATGATTTTTGTTTTATTAAGTGAGATTTACGATATATATTTTCCTTCTTGATTTGAATTTATATTGCTAGTGTATATTCGACACTATTTTGATTTCTATTATCCTTTTGATAGTAACAAAAGGAGGAGATAAAGAGAGGAAAAAAATAGAACTCGGTACTTTCCTGTTAATGGCGTCAATGCACATCGCCTTCTACGTTTCTTCGTCTTCTACCTATCATTGACTTCCGTTTCTCTCTGCCCTCAAATCGGTCCAAACTCGCTCTCTCCTTTCCACATCTACCCTACCTTGCTTGCGCCCACATGGTATTGTACTGATTTATACTGTTGTACAGATCTAGTTCTCGGATTTGAACTACTTTTCGTTGTACCCTCCTAGGCTAATCATCACTCTTCACCTTATAAATGCTAATACCCGAACCTACCCTGATATCCCTAATTATTGTTGTGTGATGTTCCTTCTGATACTTTATGAACCACTGTTCGAGGTCTTTACTGTAGATTTTACGACTCCACTCTCTATCATACCCAATAGTGCGCAGCTTCAAGTTTCCAGGAGAGTTCAAACCCTTCATTACCTGGTGATGTTTTTTCTGGATTTTGTCTGACAACGTCAGATGTTACTGGTTGGTTTGAGTGCATGTTGGTGCTGCCCTACTTTGGTCTCGTTCGTGTGTGTTTGTGAATGCTGAAAGTGTTTCGGCTTTCGTGGTGGGTTAGTATGTATTCCTAGTGGAGTTGCCTCGGTTCTTTGGTTTACATGTATGTAGTTATATTTCGTGACTCGTCTTGACTTCTTTTCTAGTATGCTATGCTTTATGCTTTTCTATATACCCGGTATGCCATAGTGAACTGTTTCTAGTCTCTTACTGGGTGAGCTAATTTAGAGTATGTAGTTATACCATTTCTTATTTGTTGTATAGTGTTGGTGTAGGATGATGTTACATATTGTCTGAGCACTTTGGTCATCATCTCGACGAGCTCATTTTTGTTTGGCAGTTGTAATGCTTGGGTGTTAGTTCTTTTTATATTGTGTATTGAGTAATGTCTTTGGGGGTATGGTGTTCAATGGAAAGTAACATGGAATCCTTGTGGCCTTTTTTCTCATGGACCTACAATGAAGGATTTTATCATGAAACTGTTCGGAGGCAGTGATGTTGAGCAAGCTTGCCTTGCCATGACACGTCTTCGCTCTATGCTTCGTAATGATCTTGATATGTTATGCTAGTTGGTTGTTTTGGTTATTATAATTAAGGATTACTTATTACTTGATGCCCCTCCTGATGGTGAATGGTGAAGCTCTGCTCTTGATGTTGTCTGGGTGGATTATACGTTTATGCCTTTTTGAACTACTATTAAGATCCTACTCGTGAGGTTTTTTGAAGTTAAACTTGGATGTGATTTTCTTTTTATGGCAAGTTGAGACCCACCTTTCTTGGGGTGGTGCTTAATGTAAAGACTAAAGTCATATTTGTTGTTGCACTGTGCAAGTCGTGCGGCACCACGTGAAGAATATGGGTACTTGCTACTCTATTCACTACTCTTACATTTATTGTCAAGCTATTGTAATATCTCTTCTTTTTGATGAATGTAATTTTCTAGTCTAGCAATTAAGATAGCTATAGTGCTGTAAGCTTGCATAGGCAGAGTGGAAGGCATAACTTAAATTCCGTATATAGTGGACGGTCCACCTTAAAAACCGAATTAGCTGTTTGTTTACTAAGAATCACATGTACTACACTGTATTTTATTATTAGTTTTAATAAAGGTGCTTGCGGTCACCTTAAACACTGTCCGGCTTTGCCAAAAAAGGGGAGAATGGTTAATATTTTGATTGAGTGAATAATTCAAGAATATTTTAGTACTGGAAATTCCGTTAATTTTAAACTCACACACATGCACATACATAGTTGGAGTTCAGTTGTAAGGGGAGCATACAAATAGGGGGAGTACTATATTTCTTATTCAAACACATCTATCACATTCAAAATCTTTGTGTATGTTTGTCATCATCAAAACCGGGAGATTATTAAGTATGGCATATGATTTTTGTTTGATGATAACAAGCGCATATATTATAAAAACCAACTATTCATTTTTAAAACATGCATACATTTCTCTTTCTATTTTCACCAGATTTAATTATAGATTTCCTTTTCGTTTATAATATTCTATTTTAAGTTCATTTCCTTATCGAATTATATATATATCGATATTTCGATTTCAAATTATCAAATATTCTTAGAAAATATTCTAACTCCTTAAATTTCAATAAAAATTCGCCAGCACCTCCTTTGTACCGGTCAATAGCTCAAACTCCAACTCACCTCTCTAGGCCCTTTTCATTCAAAAAGAAAATCAAAAAGCCAAGCGGCTTGCCAACTCGGCGCATAAAAACTCATGTGGAATTTAAACTTGTACCTTTTTGTCGGGCACTCAAAATATAAACTTCATTCTCTTCATTCCATACCTGTTTTATACATACTCATCCAATTCCATTTATTCCAACTAAATCTGGTCATTTTTAACTCAATTCGCTTATTTATTCTTTAATTAGCACTTTAGCCTATTTCACTTTTTTTATTTGGACATATCATGTTCAAATATATTTTTAATTGGCTTATAAACCAATCGAATTCCATTTTTAATTCAAGTTTAGTATTTGATTTCGAATATAAATTTACAAAACCCTTTTACTTATCCAAAGTCCAATTTCGCTTCAAAATTCCATTAACTAATTATTCTTCAAATTAGTTAATTCTATTCAATAATTAAAAAAACTGATTTTTTTGTTTCAAAAATCAATCCATTTATTCCACTTGAGTTCATATTTATTTTATAAATAAAATCTAGAATTTTGTAATGGAAATTCAAGGTTTATTTGCTTAAAACCCTTTTATTAATTTAAATAAACCGTTATGGTTTAATAATGGTCATGGCGTTGTTTTTCTGAAAATTTGATTTTGACATAACTCAAAATCGATAAGACAAATTTCATATTGTTCTCTTTCATTATAAATCTATTATTCTATCGTTCCTATCGATTATTGTTTCAAAGAATTCCAACTTAAATTGAGTTTTATATACTCAATTGAAGTTAGAAACGTCAAATTACGAACTACCACGCTACTATGAGCTCATTTTTAATTTAATTTAAATATAAACATTTAAACTTTGTTTATAAATGAATTTCAACTCCATTCTTATATAGTTCAGCCTATTTACCAAAACCAACTTAATTATTCCCAATTATCCCTATCCGTTGATTATTTTATAACTCAATTGTAAATTTATTTATAACTCAATCTTCTATACTGAATTCCAATTCCTTTATAAATAAATTATTTATAAAATTCGATATAATTGAATTTTTTGGATTTTTTCTCAATTCAGTTTATATTCTGAATTCTGAAATATAATCAATCATTTTATTTCAAAATGTTCTCCAATTTCACTTTTAAATTCATACCTGTATTTAAACTTCTAAATTATCTGATGATAATTTATTCAAACTTCTAAATTATCAATCACTGGTGGACATCAAACAATTTGAAGAGGAGGCTATCAAATATTTCACAAAATTATATAATGGCGTAGTGGAGCAAAACTTACCCCAAATTAATCCCAGAAGAGTCCTGAACAGTCGAGGCAGGAGGATGATGAGGAGCAACATTACTGAGGCTGAAGTTTTCAAAGTTGTCCAGTCCATCCATGTTGATTCCGCCCCAGGTCCAAATGGGATCGGATCCAGTTACTACAAGATTCACTGGTTGGACCTAAAAACAAAGTTGGTATTAGCTATTCAGGAAGCATTCAAAACTGGTAAAGTTCTCAAAGAGATAAATCATACATTTTTATGTCTCATCCCTAAAAAAGAAAAACCTACCACGATTGTTGTTTATAGACCAATTGCATGTTGTAATGTCATCTACAAAATTTTGAGCAAAGTGTTATGCAACAGAATGAAAAAAGTGTTACCAGATATGATTGCTGAATGCCAGAGAACTTTCATTAAAGGTAGACATATTTCAGAAAATTCGTTGTTAGCACATGAATTCGTAAGAAATTTTAGTAAGAAGGGAGCAGACAAATTTTGTTTAAAGTTGACCTCCATAATGCATATGATAAAATTAATAGATGATTTATCATTCATGTGCTCAAGGCTATGGGGTTCCCAGATAATATGGTTAGACTTATTTCAGAATGTATCAGCACGCCTACCTTTTCTATTTTGATGAATGGAGTCCCGAAGGGTTTCATTACGAGCAATCGTGGAATTGGACAAGGTGACCCGCTCTCCCCATATTTGTTCGCTATTGCAATGGAGTACTTACTGTGTTTGATAAAAGTATCCTTCCAGTGCACTACTTTCAACCTTGCATCAGTCACTTATTATATGAAGATGACTTGATAATTTGTGTGAAATCAAATGATAAAGCTGCTCATAAAATCATGGAGAATTTTTGAAAATTAGAGAAGTATGTGGGATTGAAAATGAATGAGAAAAAAACTAAGTGTTATTTCAACAAATTTTGTGTGAGGAGGAACCAAATTTTAGAGATACTTAAGGTAAAGGAGGGTGAACTGCCTGTCAAATATCTTGGTGTTCCACTTTCATCTAAAAAAATTACTAATCACGAATGTGTTGAATTGCTAACAAAGATTAGAGAAAGAAAGCAAGGATGGAATTCCAGATTATTGTCTTTTGCGGATAGAATAGAATTGGTTCATACACTCATTCAATCCAAAATTAACTTTTGGATCCAAACATTCCAAATCCCAGAAGCTTCAATTGATAAAATTGAGAGTGCCTGTGCAGACTTCATTTGGGGAGGAAAATTACAAAAATTAAATATGAAACTTTATGTAAACCAAAAGCAGAAGGCGGAGTTGGTCTAAGAAGTATTAGAGACATGAGAGAAGCATTCACAATTAAACAAGCATAGAAGATTATTTCAGATAATGGTTTATGGGCATGGTGGATGAGAAGAAGGTATATAAAAGATAATTTCTGGAATGTGGTAGAAGATAACAATGCATCAGCTACGTGGAAAGCAATTCTAAGGATAAGACACAAACATACTATATGTTGTGAAAGGGAATTTGCAAATGGAAATGAAACTGATCTCTGGAAGGACCCTTGGCTGAAGGGTAAATCATTAATTGATTATTTGGGGTGGGATACGTATTCTGCTTATGGATGTCCTAATCTTAAAGTTAACCAAATAATCCAAAATGGGGCTTGAAGATGTGAACGATTGCCATGCAGTGAAGAACAAAAAAGAGAAATTGAATATATGCCTCTGTTCGTAGATAGAGATTTTGATAAATGGAAGTGGTCAACAAGTAACGAATTTTCTATCAAATCTACGTGGGACATGTGCAGTGGTAAAAAACCTATAGTTGACTGGCATAAATTTATTTGGGATAAAATCTTTCCACCCAAATTATCGACGACAGTATACAAAGCTATTCTTAATAGGTTACCCACAAAAGATAGATTATTTAATTGGGGTATTATCAACTCTAATGGGTACAATTTCTGTGATTTCCTAGCAGAGGAGTCGCATGAACATGTGTTTTTTCTATGCAAATACACTAATGAAGTGATTAACAGGACATGCGACAGATATATTGCGTATGCAATACCACAGCAAGAAGAATTGAAGAACTGCATAAATTACCTGGCCAGTCATTGGACGAGCGAAGACATAAAAATAAAATACTATGGCATTAGCTTCGTATCTGCAATTTGGTGGTTATGGGAAAGAAATAAATCGATGAGTTTTTCACAATAAACAACGATCAGTTGATGAATTAACCAAACAAATAGAAATTGAAATGGATTTGATAGTCAAATTAAGGGGTAGAAAACTCACATCGCCACTGGTAATACGAACTACTTCTGGAGGAGGAAGGGATTTAAGGGATGAACGGGCACCACGTACTGAAGCTGATAGCCTAAGGCTGCCATGAATGCCTCAATGAGCTCGAACTTTCCGCCGCCTTCCATTAATGATCGCTTGATACTATCTATTGATTTGGGAGGAATTTGGGGAAAGAATGTGTTGTAACTAATGTTTCCTGTTATGAGTTGTCGGTTTTTTATTGCGCCTGACTTGGGCGTTGTAAACATCTTCTTGGGCCGCAAATGCCCAATAAAAGAGAATACCCATTTTCAAAAAAAATTGAAAACAAACCAGTAATAAATTGTAAGGAATCCACTTGGATCCCTCCAATCTGTTTTCCTGCACCTACAGATGTTAGCCAACATAAATAATACCCATCCTGCTTTGAGGTAGGATATCGCAGTATAGAATGTCATCCACTATCATGTTGTAGGGCGCATAGGGTCATCAACTAAAGATACTGCAGGCATCCGCTAATGTTACTACGGAAAATATCCAACCACCTATATATATATATATATATATATATATATCAACAAACACCAAGCCTAAATAACTAATATATATAACAACCACAAAAATATTTAAATGCATCCAAGCAACCAACAAAAAACATATAACAACTATTTAAAGTAAAAAAAATTGTTTATAATAAAATTATAAACAAACCAGAGAGTGAGTTTACTCACCTTGATTTTTATTTGTCGAAATGGAGATTTGTTTTCGATTAAGTTAAACAAATGTTTAATTTAACCGAAATTTCAATGACTTCAAACTGTTTCTATCCAATTCCAAAATGCAAATGATTCTTCTATGATTTCGATGCAACCAATCATGTTTAAATTTGATTTCGAACGAACAAGAAATATATGTTATAAGATTATACAGATTTATATATATATAATTTATAACCTTATATAAATAACCAAAAAATGCATTACCTTAATCGTGTTTCTAAACTTTCCTTTCCTATCCATATGCTGCATATACCCCGAAATTTACTAATGACCTTCATCCCTCCAACTCTAGCTTGATCGCCCCATAAACCCAGACACATGAGCACACTTTACTGTGAGATATCGATCATTGCTTCTCCTTTAGAACTATACCAACGAGCCTTAATGCGGTAGGCACCACTCAGTACTACATTGTTATTACCCTTTCTATTGAACTCGCATCCCCTTCTTCACAAAACCCGATCTAGCTCGAATGCGACAAGGAGGAAGTCGCGACCCCTTTCTATAGGTGCAACTACTTCCTCTAACAAACTCAACCCCCTTTTGCTCCACTTCAGAAATTGGTCTCCAAACCAGTTTGAAATCGCAAACCCTAGTTATGCTGCAAATGATTAGGGCAAACAAAAGTACCATCGAACCTATCTTGAAAGCCACCGTCATGATGCCTCAGTCCTCACAAGCACCACGAATCATAATCGCCTGATTTTTTTAGCATTTGGTTTTATCAGATTTTGAATGAAATTGGAAGAGGAGGCTTTGGCTTCTAGGGTGATGGTCTTCTAATGGAAGGCACGATTTTATTTTAATCCCAAAATAAATAAATAAAATATGAGGAGCGGCCAAATTTATTGTTGAAGCTTCGACATTTTGATTTGAATTATGGAGGTCGACAATTTTTAATATGATGTCGAGCCTTTTAATTGAACTGAAGGAAGAGGACATGAAAATACTTTGTTGGTTTTGGAATCACAGAATTAGAATAGCATGATATAAATAGACGAGGAATATAAGGATAAGAACAACTTCTGTTTTCACAAGTGTATGGTAGGTATTTAGGCATAGGTAGGCTTTGCAGTGTACTCTTCGTTAGTTTAAGGTAAAGGGAAACCATACATGTTGACCCTAAATTAATTTGAACCGATGTGGATTTGTTTAATTTAAGTTATCACGTGTTTTCGAACTCCTATTTAAACATAACAGCTAGCATTTCTAGGGTTATACCACTATTCTGAACACACTGGGACATGTTTTGAAGCCTAATTTGATCGTATGGAGAAGATATCAATTTAAATTGGTATAATATAAATTAAATTCAAAACAATTAATCCCTATATAATAAATTATTATTATTATATATATGAAAATAAAATTTATATCGATCATCTGAATTATTTCGATTTAGTTTTATCTTCGAATTCATTTATATATCGTTTTCATATTACCATAATTCGATATATTCCAAATTTAATCGTGTATGGATTATTAAATCGATAACTCCATATAAAAGTCCATTTATATTATCAAAAAAATATTAAAATTTTAAAATAAATTGATCAAAAATACGAGTTGTTACAACAAAAGAAAATCAAGGTGAGTTCAACTCATTCAGTTATCCCGCTTATATTTTTATAAGCCGAGTTTTTATTTGGTGTGCAATGATTGATGGTTTGATGATTGTTTGCATGCATGCTGTATATTTTTATATTCATTTATTAAATTAAACATTTGTTTAATTTAATTTAAATAATCATTATGTTAACGATTATATTCCAAGCGAGGTAACTTACCATGTTCGTTATATTTATAATAATATTGGATGCTTGAATGGAGGTTATTAATTGAATGTTAACCGTTATTAGTTAAACTGTTTATTTCTGTTTATTCTGGTCAATATATATCATTGTCTTGAAATTGAGATAACCAATTATGATGCAGGGACATACAGGTAGGAGGAATCAAATCGAATTCTGTAACAACCCGGAATTTCTGAACCAATTAAAAAAATTTATTTTAGCAATTTTAATGATTTATTTTAAATAATGACTAAAAATTTATTTTCATCAAAATTAGAACATAAAAATTTATTTTAATTATAAAATGAACTTGAAGTGGTGCAGTAGTTTGAAAATTCGATTTTAAATTTCAAACGAATGTACATAACTCAAAATAAACCAAATTTCAGTAAAACCGAAAAACATTTGAATCTATTTAATTATATCTTTCTAACAAATGTGAAAAATTCAGATTTCATAATATAAATTGAAAGTTATGTCCAGTTTAAAATTTAAAATTGTCGCTATGGAATTTATATTTTTTTAATATAATATATAGCCCTTAAAAATAGCCATTTTGCAAACGAGCTCCGTTTTCGACGAAATCCCTTTTGTTGGATCCGAAATGTCAAATTATTGTTAGATTTTAAATTTCATATTTTATTTTGAATTAATATGTGAGTGTGGTAATTTAAACGTGTTTTAACAGTTTCAGTTTAAATTGGATCGACTAGAAAATGGCCTTTTTTCAAACGGTCTCCAAATTCGACGAAATTAGTTTTGTTAGGACTGTATCACCAAAAAATAGCTAGATTTATTTTTCTGGAATTTTTGGAGTGAGTATGTGGCCCCGATAATTTAAAATGTATGTTTAAATTCAATATATATTGATTTATATTTTAGTTTTGACGAAAACTGATCGAAATAGTCGAATTGGCTTATGAAACATATCCCATTGTGTTTAGAATGGGGGTACTTGGTTAGGAACTACAGTCGTCGGGTTTGGTTTCGAGTTCGTAAAGTTAAACTTCTAAATTTGAGAATAAATGAATTAAAATAATATTATAAATTAATATAAATACATCCCCCATATCAAAACCCTAATTCCTTCTTTCCAAAAACGGACCCCTACCACATACAGTTGTATAAGCGTTATTTGTTTATTTTAATGCTTATACAGTTGTAAAATGCACTCTGGATGTTGTATGAATTTTTAATGAATGTGTATCGTTATTGTTGTATACATGCAATGTATGAAATCCATGTAACTGAAGTTATATGGTAATTGATTGAGTCTGATTTCAGTTCAAAATTAACGTATTTTAAAATAATATATAGTGAATAATCAAAATGTGTTTTTGATGTCCGATTTTGGACGGACACGAAAATATTGAAATGTGAAGCCGCGTTAAGTAGTTAAACGCCATTTTAAGATGAACGAGATTTTTTGTCGATTTATTCATTTTATAATGAATATTGAAAAAGTGATTTCAAAATCTGATATTTTGAAAATATTATCATTTCGATATTATAATGAAATAAAATATTCAATTTTGATTTAAAATTGAATATGAAGTTTAAATCGTTTTAAAACGAATTTATAAAATACGTTTTAAATGAAAATCGATGAAGTATATATATATATATATATATATATATATATATATATATATATTAATTGTAACGACCCAAATTTCCGTACTTATTTGAGTCGACTAATAATACCACATGTCTAACTCAAATTGCACAGAAATATGAATCATTATTAGGAAGAAGTTAGAGGATGAGAAATAGAAAGAAAGAAATATTAGAATAGAAGAAAACGAAGATCACAAACTCACAGCGGAACGAATAAAATATAATAGATAACATAAACTTTGAAATACAAATCAGTAACTTTATATACATACCATTATCAGTGCACAACGTTCATCCCTGGAATAGTTATAAACACCTGTTTCCAGAAACAACATAGTACACAGCGGAAAACATGATAGTCTTTAGCTATCTAGTGAAGCCTCCTGCTTCGAGCTCCTCCAAGTGAATCTGAAAAATCCCGACTACTTGACTGCCCGTACAAATTTGGGCACCCAAGAGTTTAAGGAAAACAAACAAAATAAACTCTGGGTCAGTCATGGGACTGGTGTAAGTAAACTCCAACTATTTGTTTAACTTCCAAAATCCTTTCGAAAGAAAAGATAATCGTAAGACCGATCCACACATAAACACGGATGGATTTTACCTTACGATAACCAAAAATATTTTTGATATCTAATCCAGTGATATTATAATAATGTCTACATCAAATAAATAGAATCTAGCGGAACGCTTGCATCTCACGCTCCATATTTAATACTAAATCGAAAACCATAGGGCACTTATTGGAGATTGGATTTCCAACATGAGAAGGTATGGGACCACCTTCCAATAGTGTATCTCTAGAGACGAATACACTGGATTCAATAAGAACATCTTGCAACCCGACCCACACATGACCGACCACTCATTTCGCTTGAGTGTATCGAATGTATATCACCAACGGTTGGGATCAGCCACCGTTTCCCGAAAGGGATAGCATCAATAGATTAAAGAAGAAAATGAAATTTCTCTAGATAAATAATTATACATCCTAATGGGAGCGACCCACATAGCCATGTTGCCTGCCCGATTTTTGTCAATTCCCGGTGGTGAGACTTGAGGTCATTATGTATCTTTTAGAACACCTGAACACCATTCACTTTGAATGCCACATCGTCATACCCGCCAAATCACAAATTGATTTCCTCAAAAATACCATGGGTATTAATTAAGCTAAGAGAAACGAATTCCTCCGCCACCAAACGTAAGTACGTTTGAAGAGATCAACTTACGTGATCCATTAGATATACTCTGTCAGACATTCGTCCATTCACATTGTCCACGGACTGGACAAACCGAAGGCACTATCCCGTAAACATGATAGCCTTTGCATAACTCCACCTGCAATTATTTTCATTATATTTGATCGCAACGCTAACACCCATACATAGTGGTTTCCATATAATAAATCTAATCCCGCTCTCTCCGTATTGACGACGGAAAAATGGTCCAAAACTTCGATAGTCGGTGATTTAACTATCAAGGAAAAATAAGTGTGCAATCAATGATCTCATTTCGAGGTAGGAATTCGATCTATCAATCATCAATCAACATTGGGCCCCTTTAAATCAATTCCTTATTATATTATCATTTACAATCTCATTTCCCATCTTTC
Source organism: Allium sativum (assembly GCA_030737875.1). Lineage (NCBI taxonomy): Eukaryota > Viridiplantae > Streptophyta > Magnoliopsida > Asparagales > Amaryllidaceae > Allium > Allium sativum. The sequence goes on along the minus strand of CM060909.1, from coordinate 665,931,017 downwards.
GTATTCTTTTGAAGCTCGATTTCCCCTCTCGATTCTTTGAAAAACATTTTTCAATATTATAATTCCTTTGTTCGAGAAAATATCTCTTATTCCAGTTAGAAAACAATTCTATATATATATATATATTAACGAATCCTTATTTTATATGTTCTGAAAATATACAGCATTAATATTGGAAAATATTTCCAAATTCCCTTTCTTAATTCCTGGTTGACCAATTCATTTCATTTTAACAATAACGTTACAATCACTGTTTCCAAATATTTGATTTATAAAATATTTCTTTTAACAACAGTGTTACAATCGCTGTTTAGAATTATAGAACGCTTATTATAACAATAGTGTTAAGATCGCTGTTAAAACAGTTATTATAACGGCAGCGTTAAAATTGCTATTTAGATTTACCAAAACATTTATTATAACGACAGCATTAAAATTGCTATTTAGATTTACCAAAACATTTATTATAACGGCAGCGTTTAAAATCGCTATAAAAATATTTGGCTTATCAAAATGCAACATGTATTTATTTATATCAATAAATAAATTAATAAGAAAATAAATAAATAAATAAATTGAATTCAAATGGAAAGTAAAATAACTACTTCCCTAATTTTCGATATAATCGAATTCCAATAATCAACTCTCATTCGAATACTCTATATTCGATTTATAATCTGAACTTTAGAATTTACTTACCATTTCAGGTAAATTCAAATTCAACTTCATTATTGAATTTATTCTTTAAATTCCTTTATAACCATTCAATTTATGAAACATTATCACAATTTATTTTATATTCTGCATCTTGAACTAAAATCATCGAAACGATTTCCCATTTCCCATTTTACTAAATTTCCCGTTTGGGTTCATATTTCAAATCATCTAAATTTCCTTTATAGATATTTCATTTGCAAAATATTTCTTTACCCCATTATTCACTTTAATCGTAAATATATTCCTTTTATATACAATTTGATTTCATACTTATAAATTGTTAGATCAAAATTTGAACCTAACACCCAAATCGTTCTGATTCTTAAAGAATTTTAACTGGAGAATGAAGAAAAAGGCAGAAAACACACAGAATTTATAGTGGTTCGGCGTTAACGAGCCTACGTCCACTTTATATATTATCGATTATACTTTGAATGCTAGTACAATCAATTATCTCTTTCAAATTCACTTTTACAATTGTGATTTCTCTCAGTAATCTAGTAATAAAACTGATAAGAAATGGTGGTATGACAATAATGGCGGAATCGGTACTCAATATTGCAAAAAGATCCTGAAAAATGCCAAGCTCTGGGCTATTTATAGCTGATTTTGTCAGGCGGATCGCGGTCACACGTGGTACAAATCCCGAGAATATCGGATCGTATCGCAGCCTGCTGAAGAATTAGTCAAATTAGCCGTTGTGGACAGGTGTCGCAATCCTCTTAAATATCGGATCGAGCAAAGGGGGAGAATCAGTCAAAGTGACAGTTGGGGACACGTGTCGCCGGATCCATGCATCTCGGATCGCCGAAGACTAGCTCGTGCTTCAACGGGTCAGAGGCTTCGCTATGCATCAGGGGATCAGATCGGCCTATGCTATGTAGTTGTGTATGTACGGATCGAGTCGTGCAGAAGTGGTCGTATCGCTGATGCAATGGGGGTGATTCTCTGGTGCGATCCGATGAGGGGCGATCCTCCGGAGGGCGATCCGATGAGGGGTGATCCTCTGGAGGGCGATCCGATGAGGGGCGATCCTCTGGTGCGATCCGTTCCTTCATGTACTTAAGGAACGTAGTTTCATACTTTCTTCTTGTTGGTGAACCTGGGTGGCTTGGTCAAAAAGCTAGCAACCATTTTGCCCCCCTCGAAGTATGTTTTATTGATGATGGAACATACTTCGAAACTATAGAAACGTCTTTTCTTAAAGAGATGCAAATCAGTGGTAGTGTCTATCCGAAAGGCCATATCGTTTACGGAAAGCTGTTTCTTTGCTTGCTATAAATATCGGATAAATCTTTAATAGTTTCCCTGTTTATTGGACAATTCTTTTCTGGGATCTTTCAGAGTCTTCATCATCGAATCTATCAGACGCATTTTTGAATTTTCATTCCTGTTGGTCATTTATCGGTTCGTATCGCACGGGAGATTCACGGTCCGTTAGCGAGTTATTCGCTTCGTCCTTTGGTGAGCACTTGGGCCTCATTACGGAACGAGGTGGGCTTTTCGTTCGTGATGCGATGGGCTTTTGTTCGCGGCCCATCGGCTTTCATGGATCGAATAAGACAAAAAAGGGGGAGACTAACGGTCGCCCTTTTGCCTATATAAATCGATCCTCACTTCACTTTTCTCCTTCTTCTTCTTTCAGCAACGTGCCGCCTATTTTTCTCGAGATAAAAACCCTAATTCCTCCTTCCAAAAATATGATTGTTCTTCCTAATTTAAGAAAGGTAATTTCGTCAAAATCATTCTCACGCGATTTTTCACTTGTTTTTCTGGAATCTAAGAAGAAAAAAATGAGAAAATTGGTGATGTTTGAGATCGCACCCGCGATGGTTGATGGGTTCAGGTGCTTGTGTGACGAATCGAGGAGAAGTGATGAGGAAGAGGCGAGTGAGAAGAAGGAGGAATCAGATCGGAGGGGAGCATTGGTTCGTGGTGATGCGAGGTTCAGGGAAGAGGGAGAGGAAGCAGTTCGGTGCGTTTCGTTGGCAAGGCGAGGGTTCGGAGAGATGAGGACGAAGCATAGATTCGGCTAAAGGATCAGGTCGCGGGAAGGAAGGAGCTTCGGATCGTGGAGAATAGGAGGCGAAGCGGATCGTCAAGATACCATAGCGATCCGTTTGGATGGAATGGCACGCTTCACGATTCAAAGCCTTTCTACGAGCTTGCACCTTTCCGCGTAACGAGTCCTTCAGCACGATCCGTTCATATGTTGCGATCCGGACCTGTCCTGCGATCCGACTGACGAACGATCTGATGCACACGTTGACTAAATAACGCAACTCTAACAAATCGATGAACAGTTAGGTTAGAGCCTTTGGGACGAACATTCCGGATTGAACTGAACAAATGCATAATCTATCAGTCGAACAACGACCAATGTCTAGATGACTTTGTTGTCCTTTGTACTTTTCTTTAATGCACGCACAAGCACACACACCGGCACTTGCACACACAGGAGGGACGGGTAGTTTTAATCTTATTTCTCATGTTTCTTCGCCTAAACAGTAATGTCGGATAATCATTCCTCTTCAAGATCCATCACAGAAATGGAGTCCGAGGTTCCTGAGCGACACAACTCCGAGGTCCCTCTGATTAACCCAGGGGGTGAAGATTCTGGATCCGAATACGAGGCAACGGAATCGGATCCCTCTGACAGTACTTCACTTAGTGAAGAGTATGAAGCAGACAGGCGAGCTCCCAATGAGATTCCTGGCGAGCTCGGGATTGAGAAATTTTCTGATTCTATAGCATCTAAACTCGATGACATAAAACTTAAAAGAATTTGCCTGAGACATGGGATCCCTTGGGATGATGTGAGGATACCCGTTAGCGAAGATAGACCCCACTTAGCTCCGGAAGGGTATATGGCAGTCAGCCGAATCATGTGCTTGGTAGGAGCTATTCCTCCATTTCCTCCAATCGTCATTGAGACATTAAAACGACTGGGTATCACTCCGATGCAGCTTCATCCTAATGCCTACGCGTCTCTATACACCCTATATATTGCATACGCGGAGATCCTGCATACCGAGCTCACATTTAAAGATTTAACATTCTTTTATCTTTTCAAGCATCGCTCCTCGGCAACCCCAAATTTCTCTTTCTTCGAGTCGGTAGCGAACAGGAAGGTTCTGTATGACGGATACAGCAATATAGGGGATCCCAAGTCTGATTGGTTCTATATAAAGAGATAGGCTGGGTGCTCAAGGAGATGGCTTAAATCAAGTAAACTTTAATCTTTTGACTGAATATCTTGTTTAAGAAATCGAAGCATTAACATCCTCCCTTCTTTTTTGTTTTAAGCAGATCACGTTTTTCCCAAGATGGAAGGCTTGTTATACAATAATCGATTGTCTATTCTTCTACAAAGCAGATCTGATTTTCTAAGGATCAAGAAGTGCATCACTGACGAGAATCTCCATAAGCATCGCCTTCTGGATGTAAGATTTGGACTTGGTGCTGGCGGCAAACCCTACAAATACGTGCCCCCAACGGAGGAAGAGGGAATATCACGGGCAGTAGAAACAACTAAATTCCGTAAGAGTCCTTCCCCGATAATCATCCAGGACGACGAGGACCTGAACATATATAGAGGGGATGAGGCCCGTGGTGACAAGTCCAAGAAAATCCCAGTTTCTCCGGGGGGTTTCCCCTCAAGGGCTTCTCTTCCGATCGAACCTGCTGCTACCGATGATTTGACAGAAGAACAGCTATTTAAAGAGCTGAGCAAAATTCCTTTGCCCGATGATGTATACACAGAGGGGGACTTTGAAGGGGAGCCATTTTTCCCTGCTTCTGAGGAGACCACCATTCCAATTAGAGGACAAGAGACTACTCAGATGAGCCTGACTTCAGGCCCGGGTCTGTTAGGGGGAATTATATGGGATGCACAAATCACACACACTGTCTGACTCTACACTTTTATATCAACAATATCCAATGTTTTAATATGCTCTTTTCTCCTTTGCAGGAAAGATGTCTCGCAGGCGGTCTTATTCTTATCGCTCTCTTCGTGAAAGCACACCAAGTCTCCATCCGAGTAACGAGCGCTCTCGCGGCATTTCTCACAAGCCTACTTCTTCACAAACCCGGTCTCCATCAAAATTGACTTCTGACAAGCTTCCCAGTTATCCGGTAGCTCCTGCAGGGGGGAAAACAACTTCCTAAAGAATTAACTCCTCCGAAGAGTGCACCCTCTCACAGTAGGTCATCAAAAAGACACTACGAGCCTAAGGATAAAAGCAAGGATCCAATCAAAGATTCTGAAAAGGAGATGAGTGACATTGTCCCTTCCAGCCAGCCAGAGTTGGCTGCCCCCGGGTCACGAGATTACATCCATGGTCCCGAGACTCAAGGTAGGGTGGAAAAGTTGCGGGAACAATTCCCCAACATCTTCTTCGAAAAGATGACGTTTGTTCCAGCCTTGGAACCAGTCCCTAGGAACTGGGATAATGAAGTCGTCGGGCACATTCGCCATGTAGCCAGGCAGTATGAAATGATGAAGAAACATGTGGTTAGTCTTTCAGAAGTCATTCGAACGCTCGAAATGGAAGCACATAGATCCAAGGTGAGGATTGATAACAACGAGAGGGCCAGGACGAAGATGAAGAAGGACTTGGAAGATGCTCAATCCCAACTCGCCTTAGCACGGAGAGATGCTGAAAATTACAAGACCGAATTGGAGAATGCTAAGAAACGCTTTCATTCGGAACTTGACTCAAATAGTCAAGAGAAAATGGCCTTAAAGAAGGAGGTAGAAGATCTTAAAATGGCCAACATTGAGTTGAAGACAACACAAGACCATTTTGAAGCAGAGAGAGCTGCTTGGGAGGCAGAAAAAGCAAGTTTGAAAGAAAGTCTAGCTTTGGCTGAAGCGGAAAAGGTGATTTTAAATGATCAAATCGCGGATGCGGAGAGGCGCGTGGCTTTTGCCGAAAAGAATGTTGAAAGTTCCATTGAAATGGCTACTGCTTCTAACAACAAGCTCCTCGAGAGAGAGAAGGATATCGAAGGGTTCGAAGAGATGATTTTTGACTTCCTTGGCCATATCCTCAAAACTCGTAACATCTCGTGGATCCCGGACTACCACGTTACTTTAGCCAATTTATGGGATGCCATTGTAGAGGGTGAGAAGCAGAGATTGGGAGTTGAAGAGATTGACGAAGATGAGCTGATGAAGACCATCCTGAGGGATAACGAGCCGGAGGATCTGGCAGAAGGCCGTCGTCTAATTCAAGCAGAAATGGAAAAGGAGAGGGCCCTGGCTAAGGGCAAAAGCAAGGCTGACGAAGGTTCGAGCTCAGCTGTAGAGCCCAAGACCTCCGGAGTTGAGGAATACCATCATGATGATCCATTAATCCCTTTGGGCCTAACTCCTGTGGTTGTTGGAACTCCTGCAACTAGCCTAGATAGAGGATCGGCGGAAGGTATCTCCCTTTTTTCACACAATTTGTCAAAGCAATTGTGAATTGTCGTCGTCTGGTAGAGCAACCAATTGAATTAGTAACATGTGTTCCCCATAATACAGGTGGAGAGCCCGTCGACAAGGATGTTGAGAAAAGGAAAGAGGCGGAGAAGGTTGTCGTCTCACCAGGCGCCGGTGTTGATATACCGAAGCAGGCCGAGGGTACAACTGCAGAGAAAGGCATCCTGGCACCCAGTGCTGATGCTCCCAAGGATGATGAAACCATCGAGGCCTTGAAAGATATGGATGGGCGCCATGTAGAGGATGAGGAGGATATCATTAGCGCCAAAGAAGCGGAAGACGATGACGACGAAACTTTGGCTAACAGAAAAGCTAGGCAGGAAAAGGAGATGGCTTTAAAGAAGGTGGGACAAGAGCCTTTGAACATAGTCCCTATCTCGGAGTTTGATCCCAAAACTGGGATGGTTGTGAAACTCCAGCCCAAATCCATCAGCAAACAGCTTCATTTTGCGAACCCTGATGATTTCCCAGCTTCCCTTACTGATAAAAGGAAGAGAAAGGAGGTGGAGGAGGAATCTTCTGAAGAGTCGGATGTTCCTCTCATAGACAAAAGGAAGAGAAAGAAAGGTGATCAATCCGATGCTAGCAAGGCGAAGCTGGAGAAACAGAAGCAGGAGAAGAGGTCAAAGTGTAAATCGGATATTGTCGCTTGTTTATATTTTGTCTTTAGGCTTCCCAGTGGCCATGAAATGTAATTGTGAGACTGGCCCTCACTTTTGTTTTAGGTTGTTTTTGACTTTCTAGGCTTGCAGTTTGTAAATGAAAGTTTATCTCTTTTTTGCATCACCGTGTACATGCATTTAATAAACTTTTCATGCTTAGTCATAGACCATCTAATTATAACTACAAATCAGTCAAGCAACAGAAAGAAAAATTTAAAAATTCCCGTGTTCATGTGTATATGTATATGCCCTCAATCAATCGTTAACGTAGCGCCTGACTAAGGCTTATTAAGGATTGATTAGCATTGTCTGCACGTTGCCCCCTATTTCTGAATATGGGGGACTTAGAAAATTTAGCAAGATAATTGTCCTTATAGTGCTGAGTTTTCGGCACCTTTCTCAGTGCTTAACCATAGACTCTCTTATACTCTCCTGGCGGTCTCCGAGGTCAGAGTTTAGCAAGATAATTTAGCAGCTCAGTCGCTCCCCGATCCTTCAGCGGGGCAAGAGCTCTTTCTCAGCGCTCAATCGGGGACGCTTTTATACTCTCTCTCTCTGCTCTGGAGAGTTAGAGTTCGAGCTCAGCAGTTCAATCGCTCCCCGATCCTTCAGCGGGGCAAGAGCTTTTTCTCAGCGCTCTGTCGGAGACGCTTTTATACTCTCTCTGCTCTGGAGAGTTAGAGTTCGAGCTCAGCAGTTCAATTGCTCCCCAATCCTTCAGCGGGGCAAGAGCTTTTTCTCAGCGCTCTGTCGGAGACGCTTTTATACTCTCTCTCTGCTCTGGAGAGTTAGAGTTCGGGCTCAGCAGTTCAATTGCTCCCCGATCCTTCAGCGGGGCAAGAGCTTTTTCTCAGCACTCTGTCAGAGACGCTTTTATATACTCTCTGCTCTGGAGAGTTAGAGTTCGAGCTCAGCAGTTCAATTGCTCCCCGATCCTTCAGCGGGGCAAGAGCTTTTTCTCAGCGCTCTGTCGGAGACGCTTTTATACTCTCTCTCTGCTCTGGAGAGTTAGAGTTCGAGCTCAACAGTTCAATTGCTTCCCGATCCTTCAGCGGGGCAAGAGCTTTTTCTCAGTGCTCTGTCGGAGACGCTTTTATACTCTCTCTCTCTGCTCTGGAGAGTTATAGTGCTATCAATGTTATGATTTACTTTGTCGCACCCTCAGAATTTTGACTGGTGATTACATTCCATTCTGGTGGAAGGCACCTATAATTATATGCTTCTGGGATCGTTGCATGATTCACAACAATTTCCATAAAAATAGAAAGGCAGATAAATAATAGTGCAGTAAAGGTAAACAACACACAATATTTTTATAGTGGTTCGGTCGAATCATGACCTACATCCACTTTATAATTTTTTGCTTTAAGAAATCGGACTATGCTAGGCAAGTCGTGCCTTGTACATGATTCTTAACAAAGCAAAAGGACAGATCCGATATCTTTACGTTAGGTATGGCCGTAAATGTTGGGCATTCCACACTCTTTGGGATTTCCTTCCCATCTACGGTTGCTAGCTTGAAGGTTCCATTATCAAGCTTGCACAGTATGGAGTACGGTCCTTCCTACTTCGCACCCATATGAGTTGGGGTTGGAAAGAGACGCTTCAGAACCAAGTCTCCGGGTTCCAAGGTTCGAGCTCGAACCTTTTTGTTGTAGTGTCGGGTGACCTGCTGTTTGCATCTCAAGGCACGCAGGTCCGCTTCGTCCCTCTTTTCTTCGATCATATCCAGGGATTCAAGGAGCAATTCGTTATTAGTCATCGGATCGCAATAAGTCACTCGGTGAGAAGGTACTTTTATCTCAACCGGGATGACTGCTTCTGCTCCAAAAGCAAGGGAGAAGGGGGTATGTCCTGTTGCCGATTTATACGTTGTCCTGTAGGCCCATAGAGCTAAGGGTAATTCATCAGCCCACATGGCTCTGGCCCGTTTCAGTCTTCTTTTCAGAATGGACTTAATCACTTTATTCGCCGCTTCGACTTGTCCGTTCGATTGCGGGTGCGCCACAAAGGTGTACCGTTTCTCAATGTGGTACTTCTGGCAGAAATTTCTAAATTCAATGCTATCGAACTGAGTTCCGTTATCAGTTATCACAATCTTTGGAATCCCAAATCGACAGTTGATATTTCTAACGACAAAATTGATCACTCGTTTGGTTGTGATTGTAGTCAGTGGTTCAGCCTCGACCCACTTAGTGAAATAATCTACGGCTACAATATCGAACTTCGCTCCGCCCCTAGCTATGGGGAGACTTCCGATGATATCAATTCCCCACATAGCGAAAGGCCATGGGCTCGTCATTGTTTTTAACTGATTAGGAGGTGCTCTAGGTATCTTTGAAAATCTCCGGCACGCATCGCAGCGTCGTGCGTATTTTGCCGCATCCTTGTTTATGGTAGGCCAGAAATAACCATGCCGTAACACCTTTTTCGCCAATGTTTGCCCTCCAGCGTGATCGCAGCATTCACCTTCGTGTACCTCCTACAGCACACGCTTAATGTCGTCATGAGCTATACACCGAAGAAGGGGCATCGAAAATCCTTGTCTGTAAAGAACTCCGCCTTGCAGAACGAATCGGGCAGCTTTACGAATTACTTTACGCATCTTGCTTTTCTTGTTCGGAAGCGCTCCATTCATTAAGAAATTCTTTAAAGGGGTCATCCATGACTCCCTTTCTGGTTCTGTCTCTAGTACTGGATCAATATCCATCTGATCTATACTAGGAGATCGAAGTACTTCAACGGGGGCTAGCCCGGACTCTTCAGGATCGTCGGAACTAGCCATCTTTGCCAACTTATCCGTCTGCTGATTCTCTGACCGCGGAATGTGAGATATGCTGTAGTGATCAAAGCCGTTCAGCAACTCCTTCACTTTCTCCAAGTATAAGATCAATCTTGAACTTTTGGCTTGGAATTTACCAGTAACCTGATTCACAACTAACTTGGAGTCGCAAAAGATGTCCAGCTTTGTGATTTCCAACTCCTTTACGATCCTTAGCCCGACTATCAGGGCTTCATATTCGGAGTCGTTGTTAGTAGCGTGAAACTCCATTAGGATAGCATAGGATATCAGTCGTTTCTCAGGAGTTTCAAACACTACTCCAGCGCCGGCTCTTTTGTCATTCCTAGTGCCATAAGTATACAATCTCCAGGCACTGGGGTCGAGAAGTAATTTTGAGGGGTCAACTTCTTCGTTTGCTATATCTTCCTCCGGGACGGTAAATTCTGCTATGAAGTCGGCTATCACTTGCCCACGAATTGACCGCCGGGGCTGAAAGTTCAGATCAAATTGACTCAACTCAATGTTCCACTTGAGTAGCCTTCCAGATGCTTCTGGTCTCTGCAGAACTTTCTTGAGTGGATGATCAGTGTATACGGTAATGGGATGCGCCTGAAAATAATGTCGAAGCTTTCTAGAGGCGATCAGCAAACCATACGCCAACTTTTCTATCCTTGGATAATTACGCTCTGCTGCCATCAATTTTTTGCTCACGTAATACACAGGTCTTTGGACCTTATCTTCTTCTCTTACCAATGCTGAGCTGATCGTGTGAGACAACACTGCCAAGTACACGAATAAGTCATCGTGATCCACCGGCTTAGATAGTATCGGAGGTTTCTCCAGGTGTCTCAGAAAGTTCTGAAACGCTTCTACGCAGTCGGGCATCCATTTGAAATGGCGTTTTCCTCGCTTTATCAATTCGAAGAATGGGATGCATTTGTCCGTAGCCATGGAGATAATTCTGCTTAGTGCGGCTACTTTCCCTGCAAGGCTTTGCACATCTTTAATTTGTCTAGGTTTCTGAATGTCTCTGATTGCTGCGATTTGGTCGGGATTAATCTCAATCCCACGAGAACTGACGATGAATCCCAAGAATTTTCCGGAGGCGACCCCAAATGTACATTTTGTTGGGTTGAGTTTCATCCCGTACTTTCGAAGAATGCTGAACATCTCTGCCAAGTCCGTAGTTTGATTGGAGGATTGCCTGGACTTAACCAACATGTCGTCGACGTATACTTCCATTGGTTTCCCGATCTGGTTATAGAACATTCTGTTCACTAACCGTTGATATGTAGCGCCTGCGTTCTTCAAGTCAAAGGGCATCACTACATAGCAATATAATCCCAGATCCGTAATAAAGCTAGTGTGTTCTTGATCTAGAACGTGCATTGGAATCTGGTTATATCCTTAATAAACATCCATACAGGAGAGAAGTTCATGGCCCGCCGTTGAGTCCACCAACTGATCGATCCGGGGTAACGGAAAACTGTCTTTTGGGCAGGCTTTATTCAAATCCGAAAAATCGATACAGGCTCGCCACTTCTCGTTGGCCTTCTTTACTAGGACTGGATTTGAAATCCAGTCTGGGTAGATTGAGTCTCTGATAAATCCATTACTTTTTAGCTTTCCAACTTCTTCTTTCAAGGCAGCGGACCTCTCTGGGCCCAACATTCGCCTTTTTTGTTTTACCGGAGGATGTTTAGGGTTAATGATTAATGAATGGCTCATGATGGATGGAGATATCCCGCACATGTCTGCGTGGGTCCAAGCAAACACATCCAAGTTATTTTTTAAGAAATTCATCAGTTCTTTAGCTAAATTCGGATTTAACTGGGATCCAATCTTAAGGACCTTCTCTGGGTCACTATCATCGATCGGTACATCTATAGTTGTCTCGTTGGGAGTCGCCATTCTGCCCCCAGGTTCTTTGTCCTCTCTGGGATCTATATCCTCGAGCAACTCTCTGGGCGACTCTCTTACAGTTATCCTCTTTAGTTGCTATAAGGTCTCCGCCCTTGTAGGGGGAGAAGCGCCCTTTGTTTCTATGTCCCCTCCATTGCGGAGTAGCTTTAGCTCTGCAACATAACATGCTCGTGCGGCAACCTGATCTCCTCTGACAATACCAACACCAGCTTCCGTAGGAAATTTCAATAATAAGCACCAGGGGGCTATACAGGCTCTAAACTTTGCGAGGGCCGTTCGGCCCAGGAAGGCATTGTAGGGTGATTCAACTTCCAAAACCACGAAGGGAAGGATTCTCACTCTCTGGCGTTCTCCTTCCCCAAGCGTAACTGGTAGCTCTACATAACCCATTGGAGCGGTGGATGCTCCGTTAAATCCACGGATCCATCCATGACAGGGCTTCAAGTCTTTTATCTCGAGGTTCATCTGGTCGAATGTCCTTTTGAAAAAAATATTGACGGAACTCCCGTTATCCACCAAAACTTTATGAACAGTGCCCGGGCCAATAGGTACTGTGATTACAAATGGATCTTCAGTCGGAGCATGGACTCCAATGCTTTCTCGTTCGCGGAAAACGACATCGTCGGACATCATCTTTTGTTGCTTTACCGGGACGTTGTCCTCGGGGTTGCTACACTACCCTACCTCGAGGTGTTGCTTGGCTGCATTGACATACTGATCCAACGCCTTGGAACCGTGTCCGGCGAGATAAAGCCCTCCGCGGTATTGATAACAATGTCCTTTCCCTTTTGTTGGGCAGTTGGCCTGACAGCAGGTTGATTCTGGTTCTGATTTTGGGCCTGTACGGCTTGCCCCCTGTCTCTGGACGTTACTCTGTATTCATTTAATTTTCCTTCTCGAAGAAGCCACTCGACTACATCTCTTAGGTGACGACATTCATTTGTCGAATGGCCATGAATCTGATGAAAGAGACAAAACTTCCCCGTTTCACGTTCTTTCTCTATCGACTCTCTGGGAGGAGGCCTTTTATTTTGGAGGACGCTGTACGAATCCATGAAGATATTCTCCAAAGTATCGTTTATTGGCGTATAATTCTCAAAAGACCTGGGACGAGTCCTTCTTTGGGAGTTGTTCCCTCGATTCCTCTTCCAGTTGTTGTCATTATTGTTATTATCATTGTTTCCTGACTGACGACCACCCTGATTCCGATTTCCGACCTTAACCTCGACCTTTCCCGAGCTGTCTCCTATCTGCTTAATGGAGACATTGCTCTGGATTTCCTCTTTATCGGCCGTTTTTGCCTTTCGGTTAGCATATACTTCCTCCCGGCGTAAGTGTACGTTAGCTTTTTTGTAGAATAACTCTCTAGTATGGGGTGGCTTGCCGGCCAGATATCTCCCAAATTCGGTATCTTTATCTACCCCATCAATTAGGGCTGCCACAACAGTTGGCTCATGAGGATCTTTGACTTCGGTAGCGGCCAGGTTGAAACGGTCTAGATACACCCTCAAACTATCACCTGGTCATTGCTTAACAAGGAATAAGTCAATCACACTCTTCGTCTTTTGTGCATAGATGCAGAACTGTTCCACAAACCTTTCACTCAACTCCCTAAAGCTGGAAATTGATCTTGCTGGTAAGCGAGTAAATCATAATAATGCTACATCCTCCAAGAAAATGGGAAATGCTTTACACTTGACAGCGTCAGAGGCAGCGGCAGCGGTCACTGACCAAGAATATCTCATCAGATGCTGGACGAGATCAGATCTACCCGCGTAACGGTTCATCTACGGCATGTTGAAGCGCCTCGGGAAAGTCGCATCTAAAATATCATCAGTGAAAGGGGTATGACTGCGGTCAATTCTCCAATCTTCATTCCGTTGCTCACGGCTATCTGTCAGAATTTGATGGATCATAGCTGCAACATATGCACTGGTCAACGGAGATTCAGGGTCAGCGCTTCTAGCTCGGTGGGGTTCTCTAATCTCTCTTCCGGGAGCGGTCACGAAATCCGGGGCTCGGATTGGGCTTCGCTGCCCCTTGTTACCATGAGCATTTGCATGGCAACGGAGCTGAGGTAGTCGGTTCCGTACAGGGCTGTCCACACCTCGAGCTCTGGGAGTTGCAGCGTGATCGTTCACATTACGGTTTGAGGGCCCTGCACCCAGTGCCTCTTCTTCCCGTGATGGCAGGGTTCCGAATCGAAGCTGCTCTATGTTTTCAGGCCTTTCGTATGGTCGCCGCGGAGGCCTCGGCGATTCCTCTGACGAAGAAGAGCACTCTGGGGTGAGCAGACGAACTGTTGGCGTCCTTTGCCTTGCGAGATCATTAAGCCTTCTATCCATAGCGGTCAAATTTTGTCGTAGAATGGAGCTTTCCTGCCTTTGAGCAGCCAATTCATCAAACAATCTTTCCCACATTTCGGAAAAGCGAGAGAGATCCCCCTCAGTAACGGGAGCAGAAGGGTCATATTGATCATCATCACTTTCTCTTATGCGCAAAGAGCTTGAGCCAGGTCGAGCGGAGGGGCCAGGACGGTAGGAGCGAGCCATACGCTCCTTTCCAGGTCGAGTTGTAGTCCGATCATAAATTCAGATCGCTGTGAATCGAGAATGGTGGCTCGCAGCGCCCCCTGGGATCGGTTCGCGGTCACGGTACGCGGAGGATTCGAGGCGTTATCACGGGATCGAGTAACAACCCCTTCAGCAGTCCGGATCGCCTCGTCCTCGTCGACTCGGAGCGTGGCACCTTCATCGGATCGGTTCGCCCCTAGCGCTCCGCGATCCAAAGTTCCCTCATTCCCCAGATCGTGCACACTTTCTTCAACTTCTTCATTCACGATTTTATTTGTCCGTGAAGCTCGTACTTCCTTAGACTTCTTTCCAGCCATGATATCAGATGTCGCTGGAATCTTCGAAAAGCTGAACAGTGAAGTTTTGGGACTGTTTTCTCAGTGAAAGCACCAAAATGTTAGATCAAAATTTGGACCTAACACCCAAATCATTCTGATTCTTAAAGAATTTTAACTGGAGAATGAAGAAAAAGGCAGAAAACACACAGAATTTATAGTGGTTCGGCGTTAACGAGCCTACGTCCACTTTATATGTTATCGATTATACTTTGAATGCTAGTACAATCAATTATCTCTCTCAAACTCACTTTTACAATTGTGATTTCTCTCAGTAATCTAGTAATAAAACTGATAAGAAATGGTGGTATGACAATAATGGCGGAATCGGTACTCAATATTGCAAAAAGATCCTGAAAATGCCAAACTCTGGGCTATTTATAGCTAATTTTGTCAGGCGGATCGCGGTCACACGTGGCACAAATCCCGAGAATATCGGATCGTATCGCAGCCTGCTGAAGAATTAGTCAAATTAGCCGTTGTGGAAAGGTGTCGCGATCCCCTTAAATATTGGATCGAGCAAAGGGGGAGAATCAGTCAAAGTGACAGTTGGGGACACGTGTCGCCGGATCCGTGCATCTCGGATCGCCGAAGACTAGCTCGTGCTTGAACGGGTCAGAGGCTTCGCTATGCATCAGGGGATCGGATCGGCCTATGCTGGGCAGTTGTGTATGTACGGATCGAGTCGCGCAGAAGTGGTCGTATCGCTGATGCAATGGGGGCGATTCTCTGGTGCGATCCGATGAGGGGCGATCCTCCGGAGGGCGATTCGATGAGGGGCGATCCTCTGGTGCGATCTGTTCCTTCATGTACTTAAGGAACGTAGTTTCATACTTTCTTCTTGTGGGTGAACCTGGGTGGCTTGGTCAAAAAGCTAGCCAACATAAATACTATCTTGAATCCAAATTTTTATTTATAACTTCTATTCAGAATTATTCATATAAGTCTCATTTCTTTTTATTTCAATCATTTAAAATCTTGTTTAAATTTCTTTACTAATAGCTAAGTTCAAATCTCATTTCAAATATTTGTTTAAAAACCAATTTCCACTTCCCATATAAATTCAAATTTTGAATTTATCTTTCAATTTATCCAATGATAAATAATTCACTTAAGTTACAAACTCATTTATAAACAAATTCATGTTTTATTCATTTAAACGTATTCCTACTTTCAATTTTATCTGAAAGTAAATTATATATTTTGGAAATTTTCTTTTTAAATCCCAAACTCCTTTTCCCATATTTGAAAATATTTTATAGTATTTAAATAATAAAATTTATAGGGCCAGTGACAACAAAATCAATCATAGAGTACATATCACATCATATAACGCAAATATAGGAAAACAATAATATAAATGTTGAGGAACCCAGTTGGGCCCTCTAACCTATTTCCCTGCATCCACAGATGTTAATCACGTCAATATGAGATATCATAGAAACAGAACTGATAATCGATAAACGTTATATCTATATCAACTATTTCAACCAATTTTATCAACCATTTCAACCAATCAACCATCACACAGTATAAAATTATTATAAATAAATTTAGAAACTTGTTTATATGAAAATATAAACGAGTCAGAGTTAGTAAGTTTACTCACCTCGGTTCGCAGTTGACGGCCCTGCCTTTCTGTTTCATTTAAAATCAAATGAGCGTTTGATTATATTATGAAATTCCAGTACCTCTGTTCTGAATCATACTAGTTCTACCGTGTAGATCTCCTTGCTATGGTTCCAATGAATCCAGTTGCTTTCAATTCTGATTACGTATCAACCCGTTAATAATATTTTAAGTTATGGACATTTTAAATTGGCATAATTAGTTAATTTAATAAATTCTAATCCTTAATTAACTTTAATAAAGCTCGTTTAAACTATTACCATTAATCATCCTCTGACTAATCATTATCCTCAAACTTCATTGTTGCAAACATCAGTATCATTCACGAAGCAACCCAACTTTGTGTTAATTAAATTAGCCCAACGTGTTCTCTTCATCTTTACTCCACTATTCAGCATTGAACCCACCCCAACGTTTTTAAATCCCACTACACAGTCCCTTGTGCATGAATGCCTCCCATCATCTACCCAAATGATACTATGTGAAACCATCTTTTACAGTAATGCCAACAATATTCAATTCTCCTTCCTTTATACATGATTTCCCGAACCGCTACCCCTTGCTAACCCAAAACCCATTCAGCCAATACTCCCTTCTAATGACTGACCTGACTTCCTTCACAAAGCCACCCACTGACAAAAAACAACCCACTTCCATTCACTCCTAACATCACCGCTAAAAGCTCCTAACAGCTCGTCGTTCTTCTCCTTGACGCCGACACTGAAAAGACCTTCGACCTCGTCCTCCCTCCTCCGACCCTTGGGAACCACCGGACCCAAGCCAAATAACACGCCTCCTTCCTCCTTAACTTCTCCTGAGATGGCGAGCTCCAGCTCGCCACAAGTTTTCCAAAATTGGCCGAAACCTAATTGGGGTTTATTCCCGAATTCCATCGCAGCAATTCCAGGTGGTATGAGCACGGAATACTTGTTGTCATGAACTCCAGCATTAGAAAGCGATCGTTTTGGATTTGGGTTTTACGATGATTTTAAATTGAATTTTTGTTGTGGCCATTTTCATTGTTTACTGAAAAAAAATGAGCAAGAAGAAAGTAGAATGGGTATTCGTGTATTTAAAGGATGGAGTAGTTTGCGAGGCACGGCAGGTAACGGTACCTTAGGAAGCACGGAAGTAGGATGACTTGGAAAGCACGGCGTGTACAGTGTGATTAGTTCGGGGCACACGCTATCAGTAGCTTGCAGGTCACGGAAATAAATTTCCTTGGCAAACACGGCTTTGAAAACTTGGAGAACACAGTTCGAAAAGAAACGTGGAGCGGATGGTTTTGAAAGCTTATAGGGTAAGGTAGGATAAGTCGCATGCATTACATTTATCAGTAACTGTTAATGGCTGAGGCATGCGGAGCTTTTGATGCCAAACATACATTTATAAATTCCTGATATCAAGTGAAAAGAAAAGAATTTATGCTCGAGTGACCGTACATTCGTATATGGTTCTAGATTTCATGTATGAACTACTACGGATAGAAATAAGAGTACGGTCGTGTCTAGCGAGGTACCACAATCCCAAAAATATAATAATATCGGTAATTTAACTTATATTATGAAACCCCAAAATATTGATATAGGGTGCAAAATACTCCAAATAAAAAGTTGCATATTTAGTTAATTAAAAATTACAGTAAAATTCTAAAAATTAAATTATAACTACGTCTCAAAATAATCTTGTCCAAATTCGTAATCAATCTCTAGTTAATTTAATTAAACTGTTATGGTCCACAAACGATTCAACAGCGACTATTTAAATATTTGATTTGGGCATGACTTTTTATTCTCGCTATGAAATCTAGATTTTTCACATTTGTTCGAAAGATATTTTCAGACAGATTCGAATACTTCTTGTTTCGCTAAAATTCGATTTATTTTGAGTCCTGTACATTCATTTGAAATTTGAAATCGAATTTTCAAACTACCGCGCCATTTTGAACTCGCTTTAATTATATTATAAATTATACATTTAAATATCGTTTTATTAAATCAATTCCTATTTATAATTCAAATAAAATATTTAAAACAAATTTAAATATTCATAATTCAACGGCTGAAAATCCGGTTCGTTACATTCCTTCCCCCTTAAAATAATTTCGTCCTCAAAATTGCTAAGGTAGGAAAAGATGCTACATACCCTATTAACTAGGTCCAAAAATCCATTTTGTTCACTTCTTAACTTCAGTTTAACTGGACCAATTTATTTTAATTAAAATATTAATTTATTCTTACTAACGAAAATTGTGACGACAGGGAATTTCGCTCGATCTGAATCAGTCGCTAAACCTACCAAGACCATTCGAAACCCCTGATCATTTTGAGAACACGAGAAATCAGAACGCAGACAGAAGAACATTTCATTGTTTATCACAACAATTCCATCAGATTACAAGAATATATAGAGTATGAATAAATATTACATAGAAATATCAGAGATTTAAATTACATTTAAATACATCGCAGCGGAAAATAATACAAAACACAACTAGAAGTAATACACGGATACAGAGCTTTCCGAGTATCGTTCCAGCTGTAAATCAGGATCCTGTGAATATAAATCTGCAAAACCAAAACTACTAGCTGCCCATGTCAAAATAAGGGCACCCAGAGTTTAGTTCAAAACAATAAACTCCAGGTCAGTCATGGGACTGGTGTGAGAACTAAAACAGTTATTAATCTTTGTTCTAAAGTTCGGTAAATCAAGGGACCACGCCGTATAACACGGAACGGGTTTCCTCCCAAGAATACCATTGCATAAACAAACAGCGCAATGCTAAATAAAGAAAAATGAAGCTATTATAAGACCCAGGTCCTATCACACAATGCAACGCAAGCTGGAGGATAGGGTTTTCCCTTATAATAGCCAAACATGCTTAGTACGTTTAAAACAAATCATTTGATACTATTATAAGTGCATAGTATATAAAACAACTTCAAATCATAAGTATCAATCATAGACGGCATGGGTACCATATATCATGTCGCCATACTAGTTCTACAATTAAAACCGCAAAATCACGTATTTGGAAATTGGATTTCCTTCTGTGAACCAAGGCAAAGGATAGTCCTTACAGACTTCGAGACAATCTAGCCCATGTCTCAGGGTCAGATCGCATCGACCCTTGGAACGACAGGGCTGGTCCACCGATGTGGATTAAAATTCCTGAACACTACGTTTCCCCGCCCTATGGGGCGTAAATGACCAACGAATGACTCCATCGGCTTCACATAGTCACCGATATATCTAAGGCGCCACCCAAACCAACAACCACATAAGTCAAACTCGTCAGGGCATGTAAAACCACTGACTCCACTTCTAGCTAAAAAGAAACGCATGCCCTCCCTGAGGTCCTCTCCCGTTTCTGGTTCACAACCGGGGTGTGAGGCTCGCGAATTCACGCTACACAAAGTTACGCCACAAAGGTCGTGCTTTGATCATCAACCACAAGACTTTGCTTTTCAACAGAAGCCTTGATCATTTGCATCTTAGCATGCCACACAGGCAATTCACGCTATGCAATCGATATCAATCACACAGAATGAAATCCGATGTCAGACACACAGTCCATCTACAAGTTCGTTCTGGGTCTGAACGAAACCGGAGGCACCTAGTACCCCGCATATCCATCGATCTCCAAGTACGTCTGGACGATCACTACCTGATTCCCTCCTCTTGGGTGTACGGCCCAATCAAGATCATCAGTGATCACCCAAACGACGTGAAGACCTACGGTCTTCAACCACCGTCTTCATCTTTGATTAATCGTCGAATCAGTTATTCAGAATGGGATAAACCCGGTCTTTCCGAATAACTCATGTATATAATAAACAAGTGTTACACAAACACAACATATGCCTCATTCCAATTCATCAGTCACTAACCGTAAATCAACAAGAGAATAATTCCCAAAATATTAACCCCGAAGGCCGAAACCAACACCAGATCAATACCCAGGAAACTGTTCTGCTTAGCTAACCTACAGTTAGTTTCTAAATTTCACAATCTTAGGGAAAGGTTCCAATTAATTTTATCAAAGATAAATCCTTTTAAATTTACTCTTTAATCTTCTTTTGAATATCAATTCAAACTAGTCGGGATTAGCGAACCACACTGAAGTAATCATTTATTTTTAATTTCCCAATCCCAACCTATTCATCCCATGAAGTAAAACTGGTTATACTTCATATCTAACAACACAGTGTTATCGGTAAATTCAATTACCATTTCACGTTCAAATCTAATTAAAGATTTAACCATCGCCTGGAGTAAAGCTTGTGATACTCCATTCTTGATCTTTTCAATCTAATTAAAGATTCATTAAAACTCCACTTAGTTTTAATCTGTAACTGGGTTAAAGAATCAATGTCATTTAAAACGCGGTTCACGATAAACCCAAAATCACATCACATTTCAATCAGTCCCTAACCGTAAATTAACAAGTGAGCAATTCCCAAAGTATTAACCCCGAAGGCCGAAACCAACATCAGATCAATACCCCAGAAACCATTCAACTTAACTAATCTCCAGTTAGTTTCTGATTTTCTTAACTCCTTTGGGTCTAAGAACATTATTATTGAAGATACCGTTCACGACAACCCAAAATCACATTCCATTAATTATCGGGTTAAAGAACAAGTGTTATTTAAAACACTGTTCACGATAAACCCAAAAATCAATACCAATTCGATCCCAATTAAATATTATTTAATTGGTACACATCATTAAATCTAACTAAAAAGATTTAATCTTTTTCTCAACCAGGCTTAAGAACAGTGTTAATGAAGACACCATTCACGACAAACCCAATCACATTTGATATTAAATACAAGGCTCTGAATAGAAAATATATCGGCTTATATTCAATATCAAATTCTACGACCAACAAATATCGTATTGGAAATAACGATATATATATCTTTCAAATTTCCATAACGCTGTAATAACCAGGAAATGCGAGCCAGTTTAAAATTTTTATTTTGGCAATTTTAGTGAATTTTGAATATTTAAAATGAATTATTTTAAATAATATCGACGAGAAATTTATTTTGAATATATTTAGAACGTATATATTATATACGTCGTCGTTAGAATATAAAATAATTATATATAATTATAAATAGAATTGAAAATGGTGCGGTAGTTCGATAATTCTATTTCAAACTTCAATTGAACGTACCGGGTGCAAAAAAATCCGGATTTTAACGAAACCAAAAATAATAGGATCTAATTGATGATATCTTTCCAACGAACCCGAAAAATCGAAATTTCATAGCGGGAATCAAAAGATATGTCCAGTTGAAAATTCTGAATAGTCGCTATGGAATTCAGGCCCTTAAAAATGGGAATTTTGCAAACGACCTCTGATTTCGATGAAACCACTTTTGCTGGATCCGTGATGTCAAATTATTGCTAGATTCCAAATTTCATAATTTTTCGAATCAATATGTGAGCGTGGCAAAGGAAAACGCGTTTGACCAGTTTTAGTTGATTTTAATCGACTGGAAAATGGCCATTTTTCAAACGGTCTCAGAATTCGATGAAACTAGTTTTGTTAGGACCGTATCGTCAATACGAAGCTAGAAAATATTTTTCTGCAATTTTTAGAGTTAGTATGTGACCTCGGGTAAATTGAAATGCGTGTTCAAATTCAATATATAGAGTTATATGTTGATTTTAACGGAAAATGATCGAAACTATCGAATCAGCCTACGATACATATCCCATTGTGTTCGGAATGGGGGTAAAATGCTATGGACGACAGGCAGTGGGCCTCGTTTTGAGGTCGAAAATAAAAGTTGCTTTTTGGTGGAAAATAAAATAATTAAATAATAAATTAAAACTTTCTCTCTCTCTCTCTCCTTCCTTTATCTGCCCCCCCCCCTCCCCCGTTCAAACCCAAATCAAAAAAGAAAAAAAATGGAGGGAGGACAGAGGCGGAAGAACTGCCATCGTGCCGCCCCCAGGGCAGCGCCGCCCACCGTCGTGCCCCAGGTAGCGGCGCGCCACCTCCGAACCCACCACCCCTCTTCGATCGCGTCGATACCCCCTCCCCCCTTTTCCCATGCGCTAGACCGAAGACCTCCCCCCTGCTGCCTCTCCGCGCCACGATACCCCCCCTCCCAAACCTCGGCGACGCTGCGAAATCCCCCCCCCCCATCTCTATGCAAATCACTCTGAGTTTTTATGATTTTTATTTACATTTAAAACTGATTTTTATTTAGTTTAAAGTTTTGATTTTTATTTTCAGTTTTAATTGATTAAAGAGAAATCAGATCTTTGTATATTATATAAGGTTAAAGTTTATAATTTCTATCATAAGGAAGGCGACATTTTTATGGTATAAAGGTGGGATTTTTATAGAATTAGAAAGTTAGGATTTTTAAAATAAAAAGTTAGGATTTTTAAAATAGGAAAAGTTAGAATTTTTAATAATAGAAAGGTCGAATTTTTAACAATGGAAAAGGCGATATTTTTATTTTTGAAAAGGCGAAATCTTTATTTTAGAAAAGGTGAAAGATTTATTTTTGAAAAGGCAGAAACGTTATATAAAAAATGGCATGATAAAAATAGAATTTTTACCTATATAGTAACGAAGTAAAAATTCGATTTTTATATATTGAATAGCGAAGTAAAAATTTGATTTTTATATATTGAATAGCGAAGTAAAAATTCGATTTTTATATATTGAATAACGAAGTAAAAATTCGATTTTTATATATTGAATAGCGAAGTAAAAATTCGATTTTTATATATTAAATAGCGAAATAAAAATTCGATTTTTATATATTGAATAGCGAAGTAAAAATTCGATTTTTATATATTGAATAGCGAAGTAAAAATTCGATTTTTATATATTGAATAGCGAAGTAAAAATTCGATTTTTATATATTGAATAGAGAAGTAAAAATTCGATTTTTATATATTGAATAGCGAAGTAAAAATTCGATTTTTATATATTGAATAGCATAGTAAAAATTCGATTTTTATATATTGAATAGCGAAGTAAAAGTTCGATTTTTATATATTGAATAGCATAGTAAAAATTCGATTTTTATATATTGAATAGCGAAGTGAAAATTCGATTTTTACATATGTAGAGAATACAGGCAACGAAGGTGATAAAAAGGCGAGAACGATGAAGATTTCTAGCAATGAAGAGTCTTGGTATTGGATAGCTATTGGTGAGTACTTCTCACTCAAAATTTCTTTTTCTAGTTATATACATATACTAGGATGCAGACGGTGTTTAGTATCACCCGACACAATCGTCCACAGAACATGGACTTGTTTGTTTGGCTGTGTTGTTAGTTAGATTGTTTAGGTTGAATTGAATTGTTTGGTGAAATGAAATTGATTTGATTGATGTGTGAATGGCGTGGGCCTTCACTAGACTGGGGATAAGGCTAGACCTCGTCCCGTTTCTAGTATCGTGCCGTTATGCCGCCGAAATTTTCTAAAATAAGTTAGAAAAATAAAAACATCAGTTTTATTTTGTAAATGAACTGAATAAAAATTCATGTGTTAAAATAAAATATTTATCGTTAAAAATATAATTTTTAACGTGAAAGTGAATAAATAAATATTTATAAACAAATCGGTCGATTGGTTTATATACACTGATTTGACTGATATTGATTGGGTCGATAAATTTTACACATCGCCCAACTGCACAACTAAAATCTATGTTTGATTGTTTGAAACCCCACACGGGTGTTGGGATGAAATTTGAAGTCCACTCATCCTGATTGATTAAATATGTCGATCGATTGATTGACAGGCTGTTATAAGCGTTAGATATATATATTTGATGCTTATACAGTGTAGTGCACTTTGGTTGATGGTTGATTATTTTTCAATGCTATTATATACATGTGTTGTATGGAATCCATATAATTAAATCTATATGGTAATTGATTGGGCCTCATTCCAAATTAGAAGATAAAGAATATTATAAAATAAAGGTTCATGTGTTGACTGTACTCATCCGTTGAGATTAGTCATGTGTTGAACGAAATATTTTAACAATAAAATTTATATCTTTATCACTATAAAGTAAAGGTTCATGTGTTGACTGTACTCATCCGTTGAGATTAGTCATGTGTTGAACGAAATATTTTAACAAAAATAGTCATACGTGGACAGTACTCATTCGTTGAGATTAGTTGTGTGTTGACAAAAATAAATATTCATTTGTTGAATAGAATAAAGGAATTATTGAAATATATAGAGCCGTATTGATTAGAGATGCGCCATTTTGACGCGAACGATATTTGTATCGATTATATTCGTTTTTAAATTTGAATTGAATCGAATAGAAAACCAATTTGAATTGAATTGAATACAAAACCAATTTGAATTGAATTGAATAGAAAGCCAAATTGAATCGAATAGCAAACAAATTTGAATTGAATCGAATAGAAAACGAATTTGAATTCGAATTGAATAGAAAACGAATTTTATTTGAATTGAATATATAACGAAATGAATTCGAATTGAATAGAAAACGAAATGAATTCGAATTGAATAGAAAACGAAATGAATTCGAATCGAATAGAAAACGAATTCGAATTGAATTGAATTGAAAAGAAAATGAATTCGAATCGAATCGAATTAAAATCGATTTGAATTGAAATCAAATAGAAATGAAAGTAAAAAAAGGATTTATAATAGAAAATTCAATTTTTGATTTGAATTTGAAATAAAGGTTGAAATTGTTTTTGAAACGAATTCAAAACTATTTATAAAATTCGTTTTGAATAGTAATCGACGAAATATATATTATATATATTATATATATATTATAATGGCCTGAATAGAACGCGCCGCGCTGCGGCAGTTTGTGAATTTCGACCATTTATTTCAAACGGACATTGCGGGAGATCCGACCGTCGGATTCTCCTAAAACTAGAACCGTTGGGTTCGTATCGAAAAGAGCTTTCTAACGAATATTAGAAATTTGAAATCTAACGGTTGGATTTGGAGATACGTCCAAATCAAATTCGAAAAAGGTCGGTGTAAGTGCAGTTCGATGGCCGTTGAAGGAAATCGACTGTACGGACCTTGATAGAATTATTAAAAATAGTAATAATTTGTGTAAAATCGTAAGAAATGATTTGGAAAAATTTAGGATGAGAAACTCCATATTTGAAAAGATAAAAATATATTTTTATCGAAATGAACTAGTTTTGAACTAAAATAACAACCCATTTATTTTTAAATAAATAAATTGGATTTGAAATGGGTTGTAAATAAAATTGATTTGTGGGTTTATCGTGAAGGGTGTTTTAAATGACACTTGTTCTTTAACCCGATAAATAAGTAGAATTTGATTTGGGTTTGTCGTGAACTGTGTGTTAAATGACATTAGTTCTTTAACCCAGTAGAAGGAGTTTTAATGAATCTGCAATTAGATTGAAATGTGAATTGATAATTTAAATTATCAAATTTAGAAGATGAACGAGAATGGAGTATCACCAGTTTTGCTCCAAAGCGATAGTTAAATCTTTAATTAGATTTGAACGTGAAATGGTAATTAATTTTACCGATAACACCATGGTATTAGATATGGAGTATTACCAGTTTTTCTTCATGGGATGAATAGGTTGGGATTGGGAAATAAAATAAATAATTACTCCGATGTGATTCGCTAATCTCGACTAGTTTGGAAAACCATAATTTTGTTTGAAATGACATCCAAAGGAAGATTAAAGAATAAACTTTAAAGAATTTATCTTGGATAAAATTAATGGGAACCTTTCTCTAAGAATATGAAATTTAGAAACTAGCGGTGGGTTAGTTAAGAAGAATGGTTTCCTGGATATTGATCTGATGTTGGTTTCGGCCTTCGGGGTTAATATTTGGGAAATTGCTCTCTTACTGATTTACGGTTAGTGGCTAATGAATTTGAATGAGGCGTATGTTGTGTTTGTGTAACATTTGTTTTTAATATACGCGGGTTGTTCGGAAAGGCTGGGTTTATACCCATTCTGAATAACCAATTCGACGATATGTCGAAGATGAAGACGGTGGTTGAAGACCGGAAGTCTTCACATCGTTTGGGTGATTACTGATGATCTTGATTGGGCTGTACACCCAAGATGAGGGAATCAGTTGGTGGTCGTCCAGACATACTTGGAGATCGATGGATATGCGAGGAAAGTGCCTCCGGTTTCGTTCAGACCCAGAACGAACTTGTAAATGGATTGTTTGTCTGACATTGGATTTCATTCTGTGTTGATTGATTTCTGTTAAATATATATCTGTTTGGCGGCGGAGAATTTATTCTCTTGTTTAACGCCCTTCTCTGAGACGTACGAGCTTAGAGGTTATATATCGATAGATATCAATCGCATGGCATGAATTGCATGTGTGGCATGCTGAGTTGGATGGATCAAGGCTTCTGTTGAAAAGCAAAGTCTTGTGGTTGATGATCAAAGCATGGCCTACGTGGCAGCTTTGTGTATAGCGTGGATTCGCGAGCCTCACACCTTGGTATGAGTTAAAAACGGGATACGGACCGTTGGGAGAACACGACGTTTCTTTCTAGCTTTGGTGGTGTTAGTGACTTACCAGCCCTGACATTTATATACTTTTCACCTTTGTGGTTGTTGGAATGAGGCGCCTCGATATTAGGTCTGTAAGGACCGGGAAACGTGTGTTCAGGAATTGCCAATGCTCAAACGTAAGAGAGGACCGGCCGAACCGATCCAGGGTTACCCAATGTGTGTAGTCCTGAGCATTTGCTAGAGTGTCTCGAAGAGGAGAGGAGCTTGCCCCTTGCCTCGACTCATGACGGAAATCCAATTTCCAATACGTGTATTTCGGCTTTATTTGTAGAGCCTAGTATGGCGACATAGTGGTATGGGGCACTTATGCCGTCTATGATTTATATTTATGATTGAAATTGTTTTGACACTATACACTTATTATAGTATCAGATGATTTGTTTTAAACGTACCAAGCATGTTTGGCTGTTATAAGGTAAAACCCTATCCTCCGGCTTGCGTTGCATTGTGTGATTGGACCTAGGTCTTATAATAGCTTCATTTTTCGAAAAAACATTGTGTTGTCTTTTCTATGCACTGGTATTCTTGGGAGGAAACCCGTTCCATGTTATACGGCGTGGTCCCTTGAATTACTCTCTTTTAAAGTAAAGTTTTAAATAACTGTTTTAGTTCTCACACCAGTCACATGACTAACCTGGAGTTTATTGTTTTAACCTAAACTCTGGGTTTCCTTATTTTCTACACGGGCAGCTAGTAGTTTTGGTTTTGCAGATCTATATTCACAGGATCCTGATTTATAGCTGGAACGATGCTCGGAAAGCTCTGCATCTGTGCATTACTTTCAGTTGTGTTTTATATTGTTTTTCCGCTGCTATTTAATTTATTGTAATCTCTGATATTTATCGAATGTAATTTATTCTTTTATACTCTGTATATTCTTGTATCTGATGGAATTGTTGTAATAGCAATGAAATGTTCTTCTGTTTCTGTTCTGATTTGTCCTGTTCTCAAAACGATCAGGGGTTTCGAATGGTCTAGATCGGTTTAACGACTGATTCGGATCGAGCGAAATTCCTTGCCGTCACATTTGGTATCAGAGCTTTGGTTTACAGAGCTCGAGAACAAGAAACATTAGAACCATACGAAAGAATTCATCAGATATTGGATTAGTAATATCCAATTAGAATGACTCGTTAGAGATGGGATCAGTAGTATCCTAGAACGAGTGTAAAGAGTATATTTTTCAATTGAAGACAATTTTGTTTTGAAAGTTAAATTCAAGTATACGTATTTGAATATTTATTTGTATAGAATTTGGAAAGTCCAATATATAAAGATTTTGCATATACGCGTCATGAACGTATATTCGAAGTTTTAATATACTGGATAGATATAGAATCACATTCTAGTCGCCCGGAGATGGTACTGATGATAGCACGTGCATCATCAGTATTTATGTTCGTGTTTTGAAGGTGTGATATCTATATATTTCCATTAGGCTGGTGTGAGAACCAAAATTTATATACATAGATTTATTTGTTGCGATTTGGCACCAAAACATGATTTTCTGTATATGTATCAAAATTATGAATTTGAAACGTTAAATTCACTAATTGATTGATCTTTGTGTTGTTTGTTTATTTGTTTGATAATTTTTGAATCAAATATTGAATTGTATTGAAAATTGGTCGCATTTGCTTGCATATACATGTACTTACATTGAACAGGTCATAGCAAGGAGGCTAGAGCAGAGAATAAAATTTGTTTGCCCGACAAATAGGTACATGTTTACTATAATTTACTGTTTTGTTTGGGTGATGATGATTTAATGAGCCTATTGGCTAGCCACTTGGCTTTTTCTTTTTGAGATCAGAAGGCCTATATGGAAATTTCGGGATTTTCCCGTGGCTCCCGGTGCAGGGGAAGTTATGGCGAAATTTTTCGAAAATTTAGGGTGTTAGCCAATTTTTTGAAATTTTGAAAATTCTCAGAAACTGAAAAGTTGGAGAATGGAAGCCAGATCGAACGTAGAGTTGATTGATCAAACCACTTTCAACTTTGTTCCTTTTCGGGGATGAAAAGTTTTAAGTGGGGGAGATTGTAATAACCCGGAAATGCGAGCCAGTTTAAAATTTTTATGTTGGCAATTTTATTGAATTTTGAATATTTAAAATGAAATATTTTAAATAATATCGACGAGAAATTTATTTTGAATATATTTAGAACGTATATATTATATACGTCACCGTTAGAATATAAAATAATTATAAATAGAATTGAAAATGGCGCGGTAGTTCGATAATTCGATTTCAAACTTCAATTGAATGTACCGGGTGCAAAACAATCCGGATTTTAACGAAACCAAAAATAATAGGATCTAATTGATGATATCTTTCCAACGAACCCGAAAAATCGAAATTTCATAGCGGGAATCAAAAGATATGTCCAGTTGAAAATTCTGAATAGTCGCTATGGAATTCAGGCCCTTAAAAATGGGAATTTTGCAAACGACCTCGGATTTCGACAAAACCACTTTTGTTGGATCCGTGATGTCAAATTATTGCTAGATTCCAAATTTCATAATTTTTCGAATCAATATGTGAGTGTGGCAAAGGAAAACGCGTTTGACCAGTTTTAGTTGATTTTAATCGACTGGAAAATGGCCATTTTTCAAACGGTCTCAGAATTCGACGAAACTAGTTTTGTTAGGACCGTATCGTCAATACGAAGCTAGAAAATATTTTTCTGCAATTTTTAGAGTTAGTATGTGACCCCGGGTAAATTGAAATGCGTGTTCAAATTCAATATATAGAGTTATATGTTGATTTTAACGGAAACTGATCGAAATGATCGAATAAGCCTACGATACATATCCCATTGTGTTCGGAATGGGGGTAAAACGCTATGGATGACAGGCGGTGGGCCTCGTTTTGAGGTCGAAAATAAAAGTTGCATTTTGGTGGAAAATAAAATAATTAAATAATAAATTAAAACTTTCTCTCTCTCTCCTTCCTTTATCTGCCCCCCCCCCCCCCCCCCCACGTTCAAACCCAAATCGAAAACGAAAAAAAAAAGGAAAATGGAGGGAGGACGGAGGCGGAAGAACCGCCATCGCGCCCCCCTAGGGCAGCGCCGCCCACCGCCGTGCCCCAGGTGGCGGCGCGCCACCTCCGAACCCCCCCCCCCTCCCTCTTCGATCGCGTCGATACCCCCCCCCCTCCCTTTTCCCCTACGCTAGACCGAAGACCTCCCCCCTGCTGCCTCTCCGCGCCACGATACCCCCCACCCCAAACCTCGGCGACGCTGCGAAATCCCCTCCCCCCCATCTCTCTACAAGTCACTGTGAGTTTCTATGATTTTTATTTACATTTAAAACTGATTTTTATTTAGTTTAAAGTTTTGATTTTTATTTTCAGTTTTAATTGATTAAAGAGAAATCGGATTTTTGTATATTATATAAGGTTAAAGTTTATAATTTTTATCATAAGGAAGGCGACATTTTTATGGTATAAAGGTTGGATTTTTATAGAATTAGAAAGTTAGGATTTTTAAAATAAAAAGTTAGGATTTTTAAAATAGGAAAAGTTAGAATTTTTAATAATAGAAAGGTCGAATTTTTAACAATGGAAAAGGCGATATTTTTATTTTTGAAAAGGCGAAATCTTTATTTTAGAAAAGGTGAAAGATTTATTTTTGAAAAGACAGAAACGTTATATAGAAAATGGCGTGATAAAAATAGAATTTTTACCTATATAGTAACGAAGTAAAAATTCGATTTTTATATATTGAATAGCGAAGTAAAAATTAGATTTTTATATATTGAATAGCGAAGTAAAAATTCAATTTTTATATATTGAATAGCGAAGTAAAAATTCATATAGCGAAGTAAAAATTCGACTTTTATATATTGAATAGCGAAGTAAAAATTCGATTTTTATATATTGAATAGCGAAGGAATAGCGAAGTAAAAATTTGATTTTTATATATTGAATAGCGAAGTAAAAATTCGGATTTTATATATTGAATAGCAAAGTAAAAATTCGATTTTTATATATTGAATAGCATAGTAAAAATTCGATTTTCATATATTGAATAGCGAAGTGAAAATTCGATTTTTACATATGTAGAGAATACGGGCAACGAAGGTGATAAAAAGGCGAGAACGATGAAGATTTCTAGCAATGAAGAGTCGTGGTATTGGATAGCTATTGGTGAGAACTTCTCACTCAAAATTTCTTTTTCTAGTTATATACATATACTAGGATGCAGACGGTGTTTAGTAGCACCCGACACAATCGTCCACAGACCATGGACTTGTTTGTTTGGCTGTGTTGTTAGTTAGATTGTTTGGGTTGAATTGAATTGTTTGGTGAAATGAAATTGATTTGATTGATGTGTGAATGGCGTGGGCCTTCACTAGACCGGGGATAAGGCTAGGCCTCGTCCCGTTTCTAGTATCGTGCCGTTATGCCGCCGAAATTTTCTAAAATAAGTTAGAAAAATAAAAACATCATTTTTATTTTGTAAATGAACTGAATAAAAATTCATGTGTTAAAATAAAATATTTATCGTTAAAAATATAATTTTTAACGTGAAAGTGAATAAATAAATATTTATAAACAAATCGGCTGATTTGTTTATATACACTGATTTGACTGATATTGATTGGGTCGATAAATTTTACACATCGTCCAACTGCACTACTAAAATCTGTGTTTGATTGTTTGAAACCCCGCACGGGTGTTGGGATGAAATTTGAAGTCCACTCATCCTGATTGATTAAATATGTCGATCGATTGATTGACCGGCTGTTATAATCGTTAGATATCTATATTTGATGCTTATACAGTGTAGTGCACTTTGGTTGATGGTTGATTATTTTTCAATGCTATTATATACATGTGTTGTATGGAATCCATATAATTTACTCTATATGGTAATTGATTGGGCCTCATTCCAAATTAGAAGATAAAGAATATTATAAAATAAAGGTTCATGTGTTGACTGTACTCATCCGTTGAGATTAGTCATGTGTTGAACGAAATATTTTAACAATAAAATTTATATCTTTATCACTATAAAATAAAGGTTCATGTGTTGACTGTACTCATCCATTGAGATTAGTCATGTGTTGAACGAAATATTTTAACAAAAATAGTCACACGTGGACAGTACTCATTCATTGAGATTAGTCGTGTGTTGACAAAAATAAATATTCATTTGTTGAATAGAATAAAGGAATTATTGAAATATATAAAGCCATATTGATTAGAGATGCGCCATTTTGACGCGAACGATATTTATATCGATTATATTCGTTTTTAAATTCGAATTGAATCGAATAGAAAACCAATTTGAATTGAATTGAATAGAAAACCAATTTGAATTGAATTGAATAGAAAGTCAATTTGAATTGAATGAAACAGAAAACAAATTTGAATTGAATCGAATAGAAAACGAATTTGAATTCGAATTGAATAGAAAACGAATTTGATTTGAATTGAATATATAACGAAATGAATTCGAATTGAATAGAAAACGAAATGAATTCGAATTGAATAGAAAACGAAATGAATTCGAATTGAATAGAAAACGAATTCGAATTGAATTGAATTGAAAAGAAAATGAATTCGAATCGAATTAAAATCGATTTGAATTGAAATCAAATAGAAATGAAAGTAAAAAAAGGATTTATAATAGAAAATTCAATTTTTGATTTGAATTTGAAATAAAGGTTGAAATTGTTTTTGAAACGAATTCAAAACTATTTATAAAATTCGTTTTGAATAGTAATCGACGAAATATATATAATATATATTATATATATAATATAATGGCCTGAATAGAACGCGTCGCGCTGCGGCAGTTCGTGAATTTCGACCATTTATTTCAAACGGACATTGCGGGAGATCCGACCGTCGGATTCTCCTAAAACCGGAACCGTTGGGTTCGTATCGAAAAGAGCTTTCTAACGAATATTAGAAATTTGAATTCTGATGGTTGGATTTGGAGATACGTCCAAATCAAATTCGAAAAAGGTCGGTGTAAGTGCAGTTCGATGGCCGTTGAAGGAAATCGACTGTACGTGCCTTGATAAAATTATTAAAAATAGTAATAATTTGTGTAAAATCGTAAGAAATGATTTGGGAAAAATTAGGATGAGAAACTCCATATTTGAAAAGATAAAAATAGATTTTTATCGAAATGAACTAGTTTTGAACTAAAATAACAACCCATTTATTTTTAAATAAATAAATTGGATTTGAAATGGGTTGTAAATAAAATTGATTTGTGGGTTTATCGTGAAGGGTGTTTTAAATGACACTTGTTCTTTAACCCGATAAATAAGTAGAATGTGATTTGGGTTTGTCGTGAACTGTGTTTAATGACATTAGTTCTTTAACCCAGTAAAAGGTGTTTTAATGAATCTGCAATTAGATTGAAATGTGAATTGATAATTTAAATTATCAAATTTAGAAGATGAACGAGAATGGAGTATCACCAGTTTTTCTCCAAAGCGATAGTTAAATCTTTAATTAGATTTTAACGTGAAATGGTAATTAATTTTACCGATAACACCGTGGTATTAGATATGGAGTATTACCAGTTTTTCTTCATGGGATGAATAGGTTGGGATTGGGAAATAAAATAAATAATTACTCCGATGTGATTCGCTAATCTCGACTAGTTTGGAAAACCATAATTTGGTTCAAAATGACATCCAAAGGAAGATTAAAGAATAAATTTTAAAGAATTTATCTTGGATAAAATTAATGGGAACCTTTCCCTAAGAATATGAAATTTAGAAACTAGCGGTAGGTTAGTTAAGAAGAATGGTTTCCTGGATATTGATCTGATGTTGGTTTCGGCCTTCGGGGTTAATATTTGGAAAATTGCTCTCTTACTGATTTACGGTTAGTGGCTAATGAATTGGAATGAGGCGTATGTTGTGTTTGTGTAACATTTGTTTTTAATATACGCGGGTTGTTCGGAAAGGCCGGGTTTATACCGATTCGGAATAACCAATTCGACGATATGTCGAAGATGAAGACGGTGGTTGAAGACCGGAAGTCTTCACATCGTTTGGGTGATTACTGATGATCTTGATTGGGCTGTACACCCAAGATGAGGGAATCAGTTGGTGGTCGTCCAGACGTACTTGGAGATCGATGGATATGCGAGGAAAGTGCCTCCGGTTTCGTTCAAACCCAGAACGAACTTGTAAATGGATTGTGTGTCTGACATTGGATTTCATTCTGTGTTGATTGATTTCTGTTAAATATATATCTGTTTGGCGGTGGAGAATTTATTCTCTTGCTTAACGCCCTTCTTTGAGACATACGAGCTTAGAGGTTATATATCGATAGATATCAATCGCATGGCATGAATTGCCTGTGTGGCATGCTGAGTTGCATGGATCAAGGCTTCTGTTGAAAAGAAAAGTCTTGTGGTTGATGATCAAAGCATGGCCTACGTGGCAGCTTTGTGTATAGCGTGGATTCGCGAGCCTCACACCTCGGTATAAGTTAAAAACGGGATACGGACCGTTGGGAGAACACGACGTTTCTTTCTAGCTTTGGTGGTGTCAGTGACTTACCAGCCCCGACATTTATATACTTTTCACCTTTGTGGTTGTTGGAATGAGGCGCTTCGATATTAGGTCTGTAAGGACCGGGAAACGTGTGTTCAGGAATTGCCAATCCTCAAACGTAAGAGAGGACTGGCCCAACTGATCCAGGGTTACCAAGTGTGCGTAGTCCTGAGCATTTGCTAGAGTGTCTCGAAGCGGAGAGGAGCTTGCCCCTTGCCTCGACTCATGGCGGAAATCCAATTTCCAATACGTGTATTTCGGTTTTATTTGTAGAGCCTAGTATGGCGACATAGTGGTATGGGGCACTTATGCCGTCTATGATTTATATTTATGATTGAAATTGTTTTGACACTATACACTTATTATAGTATCAGATGATTTGTTTTAAACGTACCAAGCATGTTTGGCTGTTATAAGGTAAAACCCTATCCTCCGGCTTGCGTTGCATTGTGTGATGGGACATGGGTCTTATAATAGCTTCATTTTTCGAAAAAGCATTGCGTTGTCTTTTCTATGCACTGGTATTCTTGGGAGGAAACCCGTTCCATGTTATACGGCGTGGTCCCTTGAATTACTCTCTTTTAAAGTAAAGTTTTAAATAACTGTTTTAGTTCTCACACCAGTCACATGACTGACCTGGAGTTTATTGTTTTAACCTAAACTCTGGGTGCCCTTATTTTCTACATGGGCAGCTAGTAGTTTTGGTTTTGCAGATCTATATTCACAGGATCCTGATTTACAGCTGGAACGATGCTCGGAAAGCTCTGTATCCGTGCATTACTTTCAGTTGTGTTTTATATTGTTTTTCCGCTGCTATGTAATTTATTGTAATCTCTGATATTTATCGAATGTAATTTATTCATTTATACTCTGTATATTCTTGTATCTGATGGAATTGTTGTAATAGCAATGAAATGTTCTTCTGTTTGTGTTCTGATTTGTCCTGTTCTCAAAACGATCAGGGGTTTCGAACGATCTAGATCGGTTTAACGACTGATTCGGATCGAGCGAAATTCCTTGCCGTCACAAACGCTATCTGTATAATCACGAAATCCAACATCGAAATATTCCAAAGACAATTTCGATTCAAATCCATTCCGATTCAATTACTGGAAATTCTGGTTACTTTTAAAACCGTCTTTAAATTCAATTTATTTATTTAAAAATAAATAGAATTATAATTCTAGTTCAAAACTAGTTCATTTCGATTAAAATCTATTTTTATCTTTTCAAATATAAAGTTTTCCATCCCAATTCTTCCCAAATCATTTTTTATGATTTTACACAAATTATTACTATTTTTAATAATTTTATCAAGGCCCGTACAGTCAATTTCCATCAACGGCCATCGAACTACACTTACAGCGACCTTTTCCAAATTTGATTTAGACATAATTCCAAATTTAACCGTTAGATTTCAAATTTCTAATATTCGTTAGAAAGCTCTTTTAGATACGAACCCAACGGTTCCGATTTTGGGAGAATCCGACGGTCAGATCTCCCGCAATATCCATTTGAAGTCAATGGTCGAAATTCGCGAACTGCCGCGGCGCGGCGCGTTCTATTCAGGCCATTATATATATAGTACAAATATATTGTATATATTTCGTCGATTTCCTTTCAAAACATATTTTATAAATCGTTTTAAATTCAATTCAATTTCTATTCGATTTTGAATTTATTTCAAATCGATTTATATTCAATTTTAATTCGAATTCAATTCTATTCATTTCAATTTGAATTCAATTCTATTCAATTTGAATTCAAATTCAACTCTATTCAATTTCAATTCGAATTCAACTCTATTCAATTTCAATTTTTGAAATCACTTCCTTTTCTATATTTATTATAAAAATGAATAAAATCGATATAAATATCGTTCACGTCAAAAGGGCGTCAATCTAATCAACACGGTTTCATATATTTCTATTTTCAAATATTCTATTCAAATATTTCCTTTTTCGAAACTGGAATGAGGCCCAATCAATTACTATAGATTTTATTTCTATGGATTTTCCATACAACGCATGTATATATCAACAATGACAAATAATCAACCATCATCCAAAGTGCGTTCTGCACTGCATAAGCGTCGAATATAAATATCCAACGCTCATTACAGCCTGTCAATCAATCGATCGACATACAGCTAATTATTGGGACTAGTGTATGTCATATCATCCCAATACCCGTGTGGGGTTTCAATCAATCAACCACAGTTTTTATTTGTGCAGTTGGGCGATGTATAAATTTATCGTCCCAATCAATATTAGTCAAATGTGTGTATATAAACAAATCGTCCGATTTGTTTATATTTATTTCATTTCAAATACACGTTAAAAATTCTATTTTTAACTATAAAATATTTTTAACTATATAAATATTTTATTTCACATCACACAATCAACTACAAATCAAAATCAAACAAATAAGCATACAAGCCGTCCATGGTCTGTGGACGACGGGTGTCGGGTGCTACTAAACATCGTCTGCATCCTAGTGTATATTTTAACTAGAAAATTAAATTAAAAGTGAGAAGTTCTCACCGACTAGCTAATCCAAATGCCACGACTCTTCATATGTAGAAAATCTTCGTTGTTCTCGCCTTTTTGTCACTTTCATTGTCCGTAGCCACTACATATATATAAATCACATTTTTATTCTTTTTATAATATAAAAATCATAATTTTATTCTTTCTATAATAAAAAAATCATATTTTTATTCTTTCTATAATATAAAAATCATATTTTTTTTATCTACATTATATAAGAATTATAATTTTAATCTTCATATCTCATAAAAAATCGTATTTTTATATATGCTATACATGTATAAAAATCAAATCTTTTCAGAATTAAAAATAAAATCTTTTCACCTTTCAAAATCATATCTTTTCGCATTTCAAAATCATATCCTTTTGCATTTCAAAATCATATCTTTACAACTATGTTTATAAAATGCAAATCAATTTTTTACCGCAATTCATGTATATAAAAATCAAGTTTTTATATTAGTAAAAATCGAATTTTTATAACCCTACATAAATAAAAATCATATTTTTATGCGTTAAAACTGAAAATAAATACATGTTATTTACGTTCAGAAATCGCATTCCTATTTATGAAATCCATTAAACTATTTTATATAAAAAAATGAAATAGAAATAAAAGCTCACTGCTTTGGAGCGTCGGGATCTGATCGGAGGTGGGGGACGGCTGTCTCAAGTCGCTGGGGGCGGTTCAGCGGAGGTGGAGGGTAGCAGCGACGTCCTTCGTCCATTTGGGTGTTAGGTTTTCGCGTCGACGAAGGAGAGGAGTAGAGGAGGAGGGGTTCGTGCGAGTGGAGGGGCTAGGGGTAGAAGGAAGGGTGGCGGAGCATGGGGGCTGTCAGCTGGTGGGGCCACGCGGTTCTGAGTAGCTTAGGGCTTTGGGGTCTCACGGGTCTTGGGGGCGCAATTGGAAGGAGGAGAGAAAGGAGAAGGGGATCGGAGGAGAAGAAGGAGGGGCAGTGGATGGAGGCCGACGCGGTGGCGCGCCAGGGTGCGGCGTCATGCTCCGTCGGTTTTCAATTTTTTTTTTCAATTTCAGAAGAGAGAGAGAGAAGAGGGAAAAAGGAGGGGGGCCATATATATGGATTTATTAATTAATTTAATTTTTTCCTTTTAAAAAGTTGACTTTCCGTCCTAACCCCAAATCGAACCCAACGACTGTCGCCTCTAGCCAATTACCCCTATTCCGAACACAATGGGATGTATCGCAGGCCAATTTGACCGTTACAATTAGTTTTCGTTGAATTTAAAATATAAATAAGTTTATATTGAATTTGAACGCACATTTCAAATTACTGGGGTCACATACAGATCCTAAAAATTCCAGAAGAATTATTTCTTACTTCGTATTGATGACACGGTCCTAACAAAACTAATTTTGTCAAATTCCGAGATCGCTTGAAAAATGGCCATTTTCTGGTCGATTAAAATCAACTGAAACTGGTCAAACGCGTTTTC
The DNA here is from genome assembly GCA_030737875.1 of Allium sativum. Taxonomy (NCBI): domain Eukaryota; kingdom Viridiplantae; phylum Streptophyta; class Magnoliopsida; order Asparagales; family Amaryllidaceae; genus Allium; species Allium sativum. Next base: position 665,892,796 of record CM060909.1, on the reverse strand, counting down.
CTTCGCCACGCTCACATATTGATTCGAAAAATTATGAAATTTGAAACCTAGCAATTATTTCACATCGCGGATCCAAAAAAAGTGGGTTCGTCGAAATCCGAGGTCGTTTGCAAAATGGCCATTTTTAAGGGCCGAAATTCCATAGCGACCATTCTGAAATTTCAATTGGACATAACTTTTGATCCCCGCTATGAAATTTCAATTTTTCTGATTCGTTGGAAAGATATTCTCAATTAGATTCAAATATTTTTGGTTTCGCTAAAATCCAGTTTATTTTGCACCCGGTACATTTTGAAATCGAATTATCGAACTACCGCGCCATTTTCAATTCCTTTTATATATATAAATAAATATTTATATTCTAACGACGATTCGAATAAATATATACGTTCGAATTCTATTCAAACTAAATTTCTCGTTGCTATTATTTAAAATAGTTCATTTTAAATAATCAAAATTCGCTAAAATTGCCAAAATAAAAATTTTAAATTGGCTCGGATTTCCGGGTTATTACAATCTCCCCCACTTAAAACTTTTCGTCCCCGAAAAGGAACGAAGCTGAAAGTTGTTTAACTAAACAACTCAACTTTCACTATTTTCTTTACGGCTTAAGTTCTTCTACTTTTTAGTTTCTAAGAACTTTTCAAATTTTTCAAAAATTTGGCTAACACCCTAAATTTTCGAAAAATTTGGCCATAACCTCCCCTGCACCGGGGACTTGGGGATATTTCATATAACCTCCCATGGCCTTCTTCAATCCAAAAGAAAAAGAAAAAGCCAAGCGGCTAGCCAATCGGATCATAAAATCACCCAAAACTCAAGAAATACAATAAACATGTACCTATTTGTCGGGCAAACAATTTTATTCCTCTTCTCTAGCCTTCTTGCTATGACCTGTTCAATGTAAGCGCATGTACATATATGCAAATGCAACCAATTTTCCAATACGCTCACTATTTGGTTCAAATTGACATAATGGTTCAAAATTCTAATTAATCCAAACAATAATCAAACAACACATTCAGCAATCAATTAGTTGATTAACGTTTCAAATCCATAATTTTGATATATTGTCAAAATCACATTTTTGATGCCAAACCACAACAATAGGCCCTATCTAATTTTGGTTCTCACACCAGTCTAATGAAAATATATAGAGATCCCACTTTCGAAACACGAAAATAAATTCTAACGATGGAGCTCCATCATCAAAATATATCTATCCAATATATTAAAACTTCAAATACATGCGGATCAGACATATATGCAAAATCTTTATATATTGGATTGTCCAAATCAATATAAATAAATAATAAAATACGTATAATTGATTTAAATTTTCAAAACAAAAATTGTTTTCATTTTAAAAATATACTCTTCACACTTGTTCTAGGATACTACTGATCCTATCTCTAACGAGTCATTCTCTTTGGATATTACTAATCCAATCTCTGATGAATTCTTTCGTTCGGTTCTAACGTGTCTTGTTCTCTGAGCTTTGTAAACCAAAGCTCTGATACCAAATGTGACGACAGGGAATTTTGCTCGATCCGAATCAGTCGCTAAACCGACCAAGACCGTTCGAAACCCCTAATCGTTTTGAGAACACGACAAATCAGAACGCAGACAGAAGAACATTTCATTGTTTATCACAACAATTCCATCAGATTACAAGAATATACAGAGTATGAATAAATATTACACAGAAATATCAGAGATTTAAATTACATTTAAATACATCGCAGCGGAAAATAATACAAAACACAACTAGAAGTAATACACGGATACAGAGCTTTCCGAGTATCGTTCCAGCTATAAACCAGGATCCTGTGAATATAAATCTGCAAAACCAAAACTACTAGCTGCCTGTGTCAAAATAAGGGCGCCCAGAGTTTAGGTTAAAACAATAAATTCCAAGTCAGTCATGGGACTGGTGTGAGAACTAAAACAGTTATTAATCTTTGTTCTAAAGTTTGGTAAATCAAGGGACCACGCCGTATAACACGGAACGGGTTTCCTCCTAAGAATAACAGTGCATAAACAAACAGTGCAATGCTAAATAATGAAAAATGAAGCTATTATAAGACCTAGGTCCTATCACATAATGCAACGCAAGCCGGGGGATAGGGATTTCCCTTATAATATCCAAACATGCTTAGTACGTTTAAAACAAATCATTTGATACTATTATAAGTGCATAGTATATAAAACAACTTCAAATCATAAGTATCAATCATAGACGACATGGGTACCATATATCATGTCGCCGTACTATTTCTACAATTAAAACCGCAAAATCACGTATTTGGAAATTGGATTTCCTTCTGTGAACCAAGGCAAAGGATAGTCCTTACCGACTTCGAGACAATGTAGCCAATGTCTCAGGGTCAGAGCGCATCGACACTTGAAGCGACAGGGCCGGTCCATCGATGTGGATTAAAATTCCTGAACACTACGTTTCCCCGCCCTATGGGGCGTAAATGAGCCAACGAATGACTCCATCAGCTTCACATAGTCACCGATATATCTAAAGCGCCTCCCAAACCAACAACCACATAAGTCAAACTCGTCAGGGCGTGTAAAACCACTGACGCCACTTCTAGCTAGAAAGAAACGCATGCCCTCCCTGAGGTCCTCTCCCGTTTCTAGTTCACAACTGGGGTGTGAGGCTCGCGAATTCACGCTACACAAAGCTACGCCACAAAGGCTGTGCTTTGATCATCAACCACAAGACTTTGCTTTTCAACAGAAGCCTTGATCATTTGCGTCTTAGCATGCCACACAGGCAGTTCACGCTATGCAATCGATATCAATCACACAGAATGAAATCCGATGTCAGACACACAGTCCATCTACAAGTTCGTTCTGGGTTTGAACGAAACCGGAGGCACCTAGTACCACGCATATCCATCGATCTCCAAGTACGTCTGGACGATCACTAACTAATTCCCTCCTCTTGGGTGTACGACTCAATCAAGATCATCAGTAATCACCCAAACGACGTGAAGACCTCCGGTCTTCAACCACCGTCTTCATCTTCGACTAATCATCGAATCAGTTATTCAGAATGGGATAAACCCGGTCTTTCCAAATAACTCACATATATAATAAACAAGTGTTACACAAACACAACATACTCCTCATTCCAATTCATCAGTCACTAACCGTAAATCAACAAGAGAATAATTCCCCAAATATTAACCCCGAAGGCCGAAACCAACATCAGATCAATACCCAAGAAACTGTTCTGCTTAGCTCACCTACAGTTAGTTTCTAAATGTCACAATCTTAGGGAAAGGTTCCCATTAATTTTATCAAAGATAAATACTTTTAAATTTACTCTTTAATCTTCTTTTGAATATCAATTCAAACTAGTCGGGATTAGCGAACCACACCGAAGTAATCATTTATTTTTAACTTCCCAATCCCAACCTATTCATCCCATGAAGTAAAACTGGTTATACTTCATATCCAACACCACAGTGTTATCGGTAAATTCAATTACCATTTCACGTTCAAATCTAATTAAAGATTTAACCATTGCCTGGAGCAAAACTGGTGATACTCCATTCTCGATCATTTCAATCTAATTAAAGATTCATTAAAACTCCACTTAGTTTTAATCTGTAACTGGGTTAAAGAATCAATGTCATTTAAAACACGGTTCACGATAAACCTAAAATCACATTTCAATCAGTCCCTAACCGTAAATTAACAAGTGAGCAATTCCCAAAGTATTAACCCTGAAGGCCGAAACCAACATCAGATCAATACACCAGAAACCATTCAACTTAACTAATCTCCAGTTAGTTTCTGATTTTCTTAACTCCTTTGGGTCTAAGAACAGTATTATTGAAGATACCGTTCACGACAACCCAAAATCACATTCCATTAATTATCGGCATAAAGAACAAGTGTTATTTAAAACATTATTCACGATAAACCCAAAAATCAATCCCAATTATATATCATTTAATTGGTACACTTCATTAAATCTAACTAAAAAGATTTAATCTTTTTCTCAACTGGGCTTAAGAACAGTGTTAATGAAGACACCATTCACGACAAATCCAAATCACATTTGATATTAAATACAAGGCTCTGAATAGAATATATATCGGCTTATATTCAATATCAAATTCTACGACCAACAAATATCGTATTGGAAATAACGATATACATATATATATATATCTTTCAAATTTCCATAATGCTATCTGTATAATCACGAAATCCAACATCGAAATATTTCAAAGACAATTTCGATTCAAATCCATTCCAATTCAATTACTGGAAATTCTGGTTACTTTTAAAACCATCTTCAAATTCAATTTATTTATTTAAAAGTAAATAGAATTATAATTCTAGTTCAAAACTAGTTCATTTCGACAAAAATCTATTTTTATCTTTTCAAATATAAAGTTTTCCATCCCAATTCTTCCCAAATCATTTTTTATGATTTTACACAAATTATTACTATTTTTAATAATTTTATCAAGGCCCGTACTGTCGATTTCCATCAACGGCCATCGAACTGCACATACAACGACTTTTCCAAATTTTATTTGGACATAATTCCAAATCTAACCATTAGATTACAAATTTCTAATATTTGTTAGAATGCTCTTTTCGATACGAACCCAAGGGTTCAGGTTTTAGGAGAATCCGACGGTCGGATCTCCCGCAATATCCATTCGAAGTCAATGGCCGAAATTCGCGAACTACCACGGCGCGGCGCGTTCTATTCAGGCAATTATATATATAATATATATATATATATTATATATTTCGTCGATTTCCTTTTAAAACATATTTTATAAATCGTTTTAAATTTAATTCAATTTCTATTCGATTTTGAATTTATTTCAAATCGATTTCTATTCAATTTTAATTCGAATTCAATTCCATTCATTTCAATTTGAATTCAATTCTATTCAATTTGAATTCGAATTCAACTCTATTCAATTTCAATTCGAATTCAACTCTATTAAATTTCAATTTTTGAAATCACTTCCTTTTCTATATTCATTATAAAAATGAATAAAATCGATATAAATATCGTTCACGTCAAAAGGGCATCAATCTAATCAACACGGCTTCATATATTTCTATTTTCAAATATTCTATTCAAATATTTCCTTTTTCGAAACTGGAATGAGGCCCAATCAATTACTATAGATTTTATTTCTATGGATTTTCCATACAACGCATGTATATATCAACAATGACAAATAATCAACCATCATCCAAAGTGCGTTCTGCACTGCATAAGCATCGAATATAAATATCCAACACTCGTTACAGCCTGTCAATCAATCGATCGACATACAGCTAATTATTGGGACTAGTGTATGTCATATCATCCCAGTACCCGTGAGGGGTTTCAATCAATCAACCACAGTTTTTATTTGTGCAGTTGGGCGATGTGTAAAATTTATCGTCCCAATCAATATCAGTCAAATGTGTGTATATAAACAAATCGACCGATTTGTTTATATTTATTTCATTTTAAATACATGTTAAAAATTCTATTTCTAACTATAAAACATTTTTAACTATATAAATATTTTATTTCACATCACACAATCAACTACACATCAAAATCAAACAAATAAGCATACAAGCCGTCCTTGGTCTGTGGACGACAGGTGTCGGGTGCTACTAAACACCGTCTGCATCCTAGTGTATATTTTAACTATAAAATTAAATTAAAAGTGAGAAGTTCTCACGACTAGCTAATCCAAACGCCACGACTCTTCATATGTAGAAAATCTTCGCCGTTCTCGCCCTTTTGTCACTTTCATTGTCCGTAGCCACTACATATATAAAAATCACATTTTTATTCTTTCTATAATATAAATATCATATTTTTATTCTTTCTATAATATAAAAATCATATTTATATTCTTTCTATAATATAAAAATCATATTTTTATTCTTTCTATAATATAAAAATCATATTTTTATTATCTACATTATGTAAAAATTATAATTTTAATCTTCATATCTCATAAAAAATCGTATATTTATATATGCTATACATGTATAAAAATCAAATCTTTTCACCTTTCAAAATCATATCTTTTCGCATTTCAAAATCATATCTTTTTGCATTTCAAAATCATATCTTTACAACTATGTTTATAAAATGCAAATCAAATTTTTACCGCAATTCATGTACATAATTATATAAGTAAAATTCAAATTTTTGTAACCCTACATAAATAAAAATCATAGTTTATGCGTTAAAACTGAAAATAAATCCATGTTGTTTACTGTCAGAAATCGCATTCTTATTTATGAAATCCATTAAACTATTTTATATAAAAAACTGAAATAGAAATAAAAGCTCACTGCTTTGGAGCGTCGGGATCTGACCGGAGGTGGGGGGACGATTGTCTCAAATCGCTGGGGGCGGTTCAGCGGAGGTGGAGGGTAGCAGCGACGTCCTTCGTCCATTTGGGGGTTAGGTCTTCGCGTCGAGGAAGGAGAGGAGTAGAGGAGGAGGGGTTCGTGCGAGTGGAGGGGCTAGGGGAAGAAGGAAGGGTGGCGGAGCACGGGAGGGGGGTGGCTGTCAGCTGGTGGGGCCACGCGGTAGCGGTTCTGGGTGGCTTAGGGCTTTGGGGTCTCGCGGGTCTTGGGGGGCGCAATTGGAAGGAGGAGAGAAAGGAGAAGGGGATCGGAGGAGAAGGAGGAGGGGCGTTGGATGGAGGCCGACGCGGCGGCGGTGGCGCGCCTGGATGCGGCGTCGTGCTCCGTCGGTTTTCATTTTTTTTTCGATTCCAGAAGAGAGAGAGAAGAGGGAAAAAGGAGGGGGGCATATATATGTATTTATTAATTAATTTAATTTTTTCCTTTTAAAAAGTTGACTTTCCGTCCTAACCCCAAATCGAACCCAACGACTGTCGCCCCTAGCCAATTACCTATATTCCGAACACAATGGGATATGTATCGCAGACCAATTTGACCGTTACAATCAGTTTCTGTTGAGTTTAAAATATAAATCAGTTTATATTGAATTTGAATGCACATTTCAAATTACTGGGGTCACATACAGATCCTAAAAATTCCAGAAAAATTATTTCTAACTTCGTATTGACGACACGGTCCTAACAAAACTAATTTCATCGAATTCAGAGACCGCTTGAAAAATGGGCATTTTTCTGGTCGATTAAAATCAACTAAAACTAGTCAAACGCATTTTCCTTCGCCACGCTCACATATTGATTCGAAAAATTATGAAATTTGAAACCTAGCAATTATTTGACATCGCGAATCCAACAAAAGTGGTTTCATCGAAATACGAGGTCGTTTGCAAAATGGCCATTTTTAAGAGCCGAAATTCCATCTGAAATTTCAATTGGACATAACTTTTGATCCCCGCTATGAAATTTCAATTTTTCTGATTCGTTGGAAAGATATTCTCAATTAGATTCAAATATTTTTGGTTTTGCTAAAATCCGGTTTATTTTGCACTCGGTACATTCATTTGAATTTTGAAATCGAATTATCGAACTACCGCGCCATTTTCAATTCCTTTTATATATATAAATAAATATTTATATTCTAACGACGATTCGAATAAATATATACGTTCGAATTCTATTCAAAATAAATTTCTCGTCGTTATTATTTAAAATAATTCATTTTAATTAATCAAAATTCGCTAAAATTGCCAAAATAAAAATTTTAAATTGGCTCGGATTTCCGGGTTATTACAAAAATTCTGAAAATTTTCTAACACTTTAAATTCTGAAATATTTCGACAGCATCTCCTCTGCACGGCTCAACCGGTACAACCACAGCTCGCCTTTCTAGGCCTTCTCCAATCCAAAAGAAAATCAAAAAGCCAAGCGGCTTGTCCCATAGGCTTATAAAATCATCAAACCCAAGTAATATTGTAAACATGTATCTTTTTGTCGGCCATAATTCTATCTCTTGCATTTGCTTCCATTCAATATCTGCTTAACATACATATCCATTTCCATTTGGTTTCAAACCAATCCAACTTCCAGTTTTTAAATCTCTAATCAACTTCTGATTAGTTCACTTCCATTCACTAATCCAAACCGAGTTCTGTTTTCAAAAATCAACCCCCTTATCCTGCTTGAGTTCAATTCCATCATAGTTTAATTCCAAAAAACAGCATCCAATATATATTCGACTTGTTTATACATAGGTCGAATTCATATTAATATTTCGAATCCCAACATTTCTCTTTATTTAATTTTATTCGGAATTATTTGTAATCCAATCCAATTTTAACTTAAGTTAATTTCAATTCATTTGATACATTTTTTCCACTTCAATCTATTCAACTTATACAAGTTAAATCTTAGTTTCATAATTCAAATTCCCGGGTTTTATTTCAAACTCACTTCAAATAATATAGATACATATATCCATAACCATTTACAAATCCAAAACCTTTAAATTCTAAAAATAAATTGTTTTTTGCCAAACAAATTTTCCATTAACGAACTATTATGGTAGCAATCCATCACTCAGAAACTAGAAAATGAATACTGATAATGTCGCGACCCATTATCAGAATTATTTTTTCGTCACTGAAGTGATTTCAGTGCTTAATCACTTCCAAAAACTATTTATACCATTCTTATTCAAAATACCTAATTAATGTTATATTACTTTAAAATAGTTTAGAAAATATTTTCTGAACACCTGGGATTTAAATTCCAATTCTAGTTTGAACTTGTACTTGGTTTATCACATTTGTATACATTATCCGTATACAAATTATATGACCATTTCAACATTTCATAATTCCATTTGATTGTAACAACAATCAACACATTCAGAAATTATTCCTTTTTATATAAGATTAATTTTTTTTGGCAAAATTATTTCATTTACCCATTTTAAAACAATACCATATTGAATAGCTTTGTCCGAGAGTTTAAAAACGCCTATCGATACAGTTGTACATCCTGTATCGACCAACATTCATAAACCACTCAACTAACTAGTCAACACAATATAAAACAATTTTATATCAAATCTACAAATATGCTCTCTCGTATATATATTCAAACTCAATCTAGGTTATTATTAATCCCGTCTTTATTGAGTTACGCCACAGAGCCAAGGTTACTACTCAACCTTTAGCTCTGATACCAAATGTAACGACCCGAATTACCATACACTTTGAGTCGACTAATAATACCACACATCCAACTAAAATTGAACAGAAATACGAATCATTATTAGGAAGAAGTTAGAGGATGAGAAATAGCAAGAAAGAAATATTAGAATAGAAGAAAACGAAGATCACAAACTCACAGCGGAACGAATAAAATATATTAGATAACATAAACTTTGAAATACAAATTGGTAACTTTATATACATACCATTATCAGAGCACAACAGTTATCCCTGGAACAGTTATAAACACCTGTTTCCAGATACAACATAGTACACAGCGGAAAATATGATTGTCTATAGCGAACTAGTGAAGCCTCCTGCATCGAGCTCCTCCAAGTGAATCTGAAAAATCCCGACTACTTGACTGCCCGTACAAATTTGGGCACCCAAGAGTTTAGGGAAAACAAACAAAATAAAATCTGGGTCAGTCATGGAACTGGTGTGAGTAAACTCCAACTATTTGTTTAACTTCCAAAATCCTTTCGAAAGAAAAGATAATCGTAAGACCGATCCCCGCATAAACACGGATGGTTTTTACCTTACGATAACCAAAAATATTTTTGATATCCAATCCAGTGATATTATAATAATGTCTACATCAAATAAATAGAATCTAGTGGAATGCTTGCATCTCACGCTCCATATATAATACTAAATCGAAAACCGCAGTGCACTTATTGGAGATTGGATTTCCAACATGACAAGGTATGGGACCACCTTCCGATAGTGTATCTCTAGAGACAAATACACTGGATTCAACAAGAATGTCTTGCAACCCGGCCCACACATGACTGACCACTCATTCCACTTGAGTGTATCGAATGTATATCTCCAACAGTTGGGATCAGCAACCATTTCCCGAAAGGGACAGCATCGATAGATTAAAGAAGCAAATGAAATTTCTCTAGATAGGTGATTATACATCCTAATGGGAGCGACCCACATAGCCATGTTGCCTGCCCGATTTTTGTCAATTCCCAGTGGTGAGGCTTGAGGTCATTACGTATCTTTTAGAACACCTGAACACCCTTCACTTTGAATGCCACATTGTTATACCCGCCAATTCACAAATTGATTTCCTTAAAAATACCACGGGTATAAAGCTAAGAGAAACAAATTCCTCCGCCACCAAACGTAAGTACATTTGAAGAGATCAACTTACGTGATCCGTTAGATATACTCTGCCAGACATTCGTCCATTCATGTTGTCCTCGGACTGGACAAACCGAGGGCACTATCCCGTAAACAGGATAGCCCTTACATAACTCCACCTGCAATTATTTTCATCATATTTGATCGCAACGTTAGCGCCCATACAGAGTGGTTTCCAGATAATAATCTGATCCCGGTCTCTCCGTATTGACGATGGAAAAATGGTCCAAAACTTTGATAGTCGGCGATTTAACTATCAAGGAAAAATAAGTGTGCAACCAACGATCTCATTTCCAGGTAGGAATTCGATCTATCAATCATCAATCAACATTGGGCCCCTTTAAATCAATTCCTTATTATATTACCATTTACAATCTCATTTCCCATCTTTCGTATTCTTTTGAAGCTCGATTTCCCCTCTCGATTCTTTGAAAAACGTTTTTCAATATTATAATTCCTTTATTCGAGAAAATATCTCTTATTCCAATTAGAAAACAATTCTATATATATTAACGAATCCTTATTTTATATGTTCAGAAAATATACCGCATTAATATTGGAAAATATTTTCAAATTCCCTTTCTTAATTCCTGGTTGACCAATTCATTTCATTTTAACAACATCGTTACAATCGCTGTTTCCAAATATTTGATTTATAAAATATTTCTTTTAACAATAGCGTTACAATCACTATTTAGAATTATAGAATGCTTATTATAACAATAGCGTTAAGATCGCTGTTAAAACAGTTATTATAACGGCAGCGTTAAAATTGCTATTTAAATTTACCAAAACATTTATTATAACGGCAGCGTTAAAATTGCTATTTAGATTTACCAAAACATTTATTATAACGACAGCGTTTAAAATCGCTATAAAAATATTTGGTTTATCAAAATGCAACTTGTATTTATTTATTTCAATAAATAAATTAATAAGAAAATAAATAAATAAATAAATTGAATTCAAATGGAAAGTAAAATAACTACTTCCCTAATTTTTGACATAACCGAATTCCAATAATCAACTCTCATTCGAATACTCTATATTCGATTTATATTTTGAACTTCAGAATTTATTTACCATTTCAGGTAAATTCAAATTCAACTTCACTATTGAATTTATTCTTTAATTCCTTTATAACCATTCCAATCTATGAAACATTATCGCAATTTATTTTATGTTCTGCATCTTGAACTAAACTCATCGAAACGATTTCCCATTTCCCTTTTTACTAAATTTCCAGTTTGAGTTCATATTTCAAATCATCTAAATTTCCTTTATAGATATTTCATTTGCAAAATATTTCTTTACCCCATTATTCACTTTAATCATAAATATATTCCTTTTATATACAGTTTGATTTAATACTTATAAATACTATCTTAAATCCAAATTTTTATTTATAACTTCTATTCAGAATTATTCATATAAGTCTCATTTCTTTTTATTTCAATCATTTAAAATCGTGTTTAAATTTCTTTACTAATAGCTAAGTTCAAATCTCATTTCAAATATTTGTTTAAAAACCGATTTCCACTTCCCATTTAAATTCAAATTTTGAATTTATCTTTCAATTTATCCAATGATAAATAATTCACTTAAGTTACAAACTCATTTATAAACAACTTCATGTTTTATTCATTTAAACGTATTCCTACTTTCAATTTTATCTGAAAGTAAATTCTATATTTTGGAAATTTTCTTTTTAAATCCCAAACTCCTTTTCCCATATTCAAAAATATTTTATAGTATTTAAGTACTAAAATTTATAGGGCTAGTGACAACAAAATCAATCATAGAGTACATATCACATCATATAACGCAAATATAGGAAAACAATAATATAAATGTTGAGGAACCCAGTTGGGCCCTCCAACCTGTTTCCCTGCATCCACAGATGTTAATCACGTCAATATGAGATACCGTAATAAACAGAATTGATAATCGATCAACGATATACCTATATCAACTATTTCAACCAATTTTATCAACCATTTCAACCAATTTTATCAACCATTTCAACCAATCAACCATCACACAGTATAAAATTATTATAAATAAATTTAGAAACTCATTTATATAAAAATATAAACGAGTCAGAGTTAGTAAGTTTACTCACCTCGGTTCACAGTTGACGGTTCTGCCTTTTTGTTTCATTTAAAACCAAACGAGCGTTTGATTTTATTACGAAATTCCAGTACCTCTGTTTTGAATCATACTAGTTCTACTATGTAGATCTCCTTACTATGGTTCCAATGAATCCAGTTGCTTTCAATTCTGATTACATACCAACCCGTTAATAATATTATAAGTTATGGACATTTTAAATTGGCATAATTAGTTAATTTAATAAATTCTAATCCTTAATTAACTTTAATAAAGCTCGTTTAAACTATTACAGTTAATCATCCTTTGACTAATCATTATCCTCAAACTTCATTGTTACAAACATCAGTATCATTCACGAAGCAACCCAACTTTGTGTCAATTAAACTAGCCCAACGTGTTCTCTTCATCTTTACTCCACTACGCAGCATTGAACCCACCTCCACGTTTTTAATCCCACTACACAGTCCCTTGTGCAAGAATGACTCCCATCATCTACCCAAATGATACTATGTGAAACCAGCTTTTACAGTAATACCAACAGTATTCAATTCTCCTTCCTTTATACTTGATTTCCTGAACCGCTACCCCTTGCTAACCCAAAACCCACTCAGCCGTAACTCCCTTCTGATGACTGATCTGAATTCCTTCACAAAGCCACCCGCTGACCTAAAACAACCCACTTCCATTCACTCCTAACATCACCACTGAAAGCTCCTAACACCTCGTCGTTCTTCTCCTTGACGCCGACACCGAAAAGACCTTCGACCTTGTCCTCCCTCCTCCGACCCTCGGGAACCACCGGACCCAAGCCAAATAACATGCCCCCTCCTCCTTAACTTCGCCTGAGACGGAGAGCTCCAGTTCGCCACAAGTTTGCCAAAATTGGCCGAAACCTAATTGGGGTTTATTCCTAAATTCCATCGCAGCAATTACAGGTGGTATGAGCACGGAATACTTGCTGTCATGAACTCCAGCATTAGAGAGCGATCGTTTTGGATTTGGGTTTTACGATGATTTTAAATTGAGTTTTTGTTGTGGCCATTTTCGTTGTTTACTGAAAGGAAACGAGCAAGAGGAAAGTAGAATGGGTATTCCTGTATTTAAAGGATGGAGTAGTTTGCGAGGCACGGCAGGTAATGGTACCATGGGAAGCACAGAAGTAGGATGACTTGGAAAGCATGGCGTGTACAATGTGATTAGTTTGGGGCACATGCAATCAGTAGCTTGCAGGTCACGGAAATAAATTTCCTTGGCAAGAACGGCTTTGAAAACTTAGAGAACACAGTTTGAAAAGAAACGTGGAGCGGATGGTTTTGAAAGCTTATAGGGTAAGGTAGGATAAGTCGCATGCATTACATTTATCAGCAAGCGTTAAGGCCTGAGGCATTCAGAGCTTTTGATGCTAAACATACATTTATAAATTCCTGATTTCAAGTGAAAAGAAAAGAATTTATGCTCGAGTGACCGTACATTCATATATGGTTCTAGATTTTCATGTATGAACTGCTACGGACAGAATTAAGAGTACGGTCGTGTCCAGCGAGGCCCCAAAAGATAATAATATCGGTAATTTAACTTATATTATGAAACCCCAAAATATTGATATAGGGTGCAAAATACTCCAAATAAAAAGTAGCATATTTAATTAATTAAAAATTACAGTAAAATTCTAAAAATTAAATTATAACTATGTCTCGAAAGAATCTTGTCCAAATTCGTAATCAATCTCTTGTTATTTTAACTAAACCGTTATGGTCCACAAACGATTCTACATCGACTATTTAAATATTTGATTTGGGCATAACCTTTTATTCCCGCTATGAAATCTGGATTTTTCACATTCGTTGGAAAGATATTTTCAAACAGATTCAAATATTTCTTGTTTCGCTAAAATCCGATTTATTTTGAATCCTTTACATTCATTTGAAATTTGAAATCAAATTTTCAAACTACCGCGCCATTTTGAACTCGTTTTAATTATATTATAAATTATACGTTTTAATATCTTTTTATTAAATAAATTCCTATCTATAATTAAAATAAAATATTTAAAACAAATTTAAATATTCAGAATTCAACGGCTGAAAAATCCGGGTTGTTATATTAATGGCCCGAATAGAACGCGCCGCACAGCGACCGTTCGCGAATTTTGACCATTAACTTCAAATGGACATAATGGGAGATCCGATCGTCGGATTCTCCTAAACCCAAAACCATTGGGTTTGTATTGAAAAGAGATTTCCAACGAATATAAGAGATTTAAATTTGAATGGTTAGATTTGTAACTATGCCGAGATCAATTTCCGAAAAGATCGCTATGAATGCAGTTCGGTGGCCGTTATTGGAAACCGACTGTAAAGTCCTTGATAAAATTACTAAAAATATGGAAAAATTGTGTAAAATCATAATAAATGATTTGGAAATATTTTGGATGAAAAATTCCATATTTGAAAAGATAAAAATATATTTTTATCGAAAGGAACTAGTTAATAACTAGAATAATAATCCAATTATTTTTAGAAATAAATAAATTGGATTTGAAAATGGTTTTAAAATAACCAGAATTTTCCTATGAATAAATTGGAATGGATTTGGAATGGAAATAATCTTCGGAATATTTCGATATTGGATTCCGTGATTATACGGATATTATTATGGGAATTTGGAATATACAGATATCGTTATTCCCAATACGATATCCGTTGGTTTCAGAATTTGATACTGAATATAAGCCGATAAAATTTCTATTTAGAGCCTTGTATTTGATGTCAAGTTGGATTTTGGGTTTGTCATGAATGGCGTCTTTACTAACACTGTTCTTAAACCCACTTGAAAAAAGAATAAATCTTTAAATTAAGATTTAGTGAAGTTTTCCAATTAATTAATATTTAATTGGAATTGAATAAAAGAATTGGATTTTTGGGTTTATCATGAACGTTGTTTTAAATAACACTTGTTCTTTAACCCAATTAACAGTGAAGAATATGATTTGGAATTTATAATCTTTTAATTAAGACTAATGGAATTTTCCAAAGTAAAGATTTCCAATTTAATATATTAAATTTGAATTGAATGGAATTTGATTTGGTAATAATCGAGATGGGCTTCTATGAAGGAAGACTGTTACTATATATGGAATTTAAAAGGCTTAGCCGTTATTCCATTTATATTACTAGTCAAATATGGAAATTTATATCGATTATATATATTGATCCATTTTCCGTGAATATTCCATAATTAATGGAATGTGATTTTGGGCTTATTGTGAACTGTGTTTTAAATGACATTGGTTCTTTAACCAAGTTGAAGACAGGATTTCATGTCTGACATTGTATTTCGAGCTTTATTCATTGATCTCTGCTTAATATATATCTGTTTGGTGGCAGAGAATTTATTCTCTTGCTTAACACCCTTCTCTGAGATGTACAAGCTTAGAGGTTATATATTGAGAAATCAATGGTATAGTATAAATTGTCAATGTGGCATGATTGATTTCCCAAATTTAATTAATCATTAAATAGTGATTTTTTGAGATTAAAACTAAATAGTGTTTTAATAAATCTTTAATTAGATTGAAATGGGAATGAGATAATTAAAATTATCAAATTCAAGAAAGTGATCGAGAATGGAGTACCAACAGTTTTACTCCAGGCGATAGGTAAATCTTTAATTAGATTTGAACGTGAAATGGTAATTGAATTTACCGATAACATAGTGGTATTAGATATGGAGTACTACCATTTTGCTCCATGGGATGAATAAGTTGGGATGGGATGATAAAATGAATGATTACTTCGGTAAGTCGTTAATCCCGACTAGTTTGATAAACCTTAATTTGGTTTAAACTGTGAAAAATACTATAAAAATTTTTGAAATGATTTCCAAATAAATGGACTAAATAGTGTGTTTAAAAGTGATAATCTTTGATAAGATTAATGAGAACCTTTTCATAATAAAGAAATACGAAATTTTTTATTCTGGATTGGAATGAGGCGTATGATGTGTGGTTATAGCACTTGATTATAAGATACGTGAGTTATTCGGAAAGACTGGGTTTAACCCATTTTGAATAATTGATATGATGACTAACAGTCGAAGAGATTGAAGACGGTGCAAGACCGACGATCTTCACATCAAATGAATGGGTTGCTACTAATGCCCGTGATTGGAGTAGCTACCTTGAAAGGGCTACAGTGGTAGCCGTCCGGACGTATTTGTTGATTGTTCGGATATGCGAGGGCCTTTCTCCTATATTGGATATACGGGACGAGGAATAAGGTACCTTCAGTTTCGTTCAGACCCAGAATGGACTTGTAAATGGATGGTATGTTTTACTTTGTATTCCTTTATACTGTATTTGTTGATCTCTGCTAAATATATATGAAACACCCCACCTTCGTTAAGGTCACTCACAAAGGGAATGCCTTGACTTTGGTGGAGCATTATAGGTAAAAGACACAGATAATTTACAAGACAAACATATATAAGCAGCGAAAAAAATAACTTTATTTCAAATGTGGTTCATAACAAAACATTACAACAAACTGTTTCAAATCAACTTCCAAGTCATTACATCAGAATCTCTGTCTTGATTATTACATAAAGAAGCATAGAACAAAATAAAACTGCATAAATCCCCAAGTAGTAGTGTGTCCAAAGCCATAGCCAAAGATAAGAAGTTCCAAGCTATACATCACATAGTCTTCAAGCTTGGAAAGATGAACGGTCCAAATTAAGCTGAGATATTCCCTCCCTGGCTATCTGAGGGGAGGGGGGAACGGAAGAAAAGAGGGCGAAAGAAAATGGGTTAGACATAAGTTTGGTAAGTCCAGTGATTATTCAACATGTAAACTGATAAGAGAACCATGACTTGAATAAACTGGACACAGGACAATAACAAGGAAATAAGGAAACATAGGATAAGGTAAGATAAATAGGGCAAGATTAACAAGGCAAGATAAACTAATCATACTATCGCACTCATGTCCATATTCTCTGCACCTACTAGATATTTCAACCATTATCATGAGTTCAAACCCAGTGATTCCTTTTCACTGATCAGCTCCTACTCGCACGCGTTTTCCACTTATGTCATACGGCCCCGCTCGATTGTAGATACCTGTGCTAGTCCTGCCATGGGATGTATCAAATCTTATGGTGGCAACCCGACACGATTCAAGATGCACAGTGTATAACTACTGATGCCCAGTGCCTGCATTTTCCACTCTGGAGTACGTGCACGCCCGTACTCCGTTGGAACCTACACTGACGCACCAACCACCGTCGTTTTGACCGCTTATAATCAGCCCAGTAACCGTGCCCCACCCTGTCTAGTTCAGGGTACCATGACACATCTATGTGGGTTACTGCTAAAATGGTTCCCCGTTACTAGGGTTTCTAGTCAACATGTTAAATTGGTTAAGTGTCCAAGTTAACCTAACCCCACCCATCAGTTTAGTTAACATGTTGCATTGGTTAAGTGTTGCCTTAATTAACGTAACCCTACAATTCCTGACTTAGCTTTAATTCATTTATTGAAGCACCAACCACTCACATTAGACAGGTATGGTTGCGGTTACTGGATGTGCCGGTCAGGTCCGGACAGTTTTACACCGCAACTTAGTCTAACCTCGGGTTCCTTTGGGCTCGATGCACTAACCTCCCACATTAGATATATATTGTTATGGTTGTTAGATGTGCCGGGCTGTTCCGGGCAGTCTTACACCATAACTCAATCTAACCTCGGGTTAGGCATATTCGTCTTTTCTGAGTTTACATATTTACCTCTTTGTATTTATATGTAAATTATTGTCATTCAAGTCAAGCCCCACATTCCTTTTTAAATCCAGTTCATAATTTTAGGTACAAAAATTTATACCACTTTATGCCATTAAACATTTACATGTTCATGAGCCAAATATGCGAATTATATATAATTTCATATTTTTCCTCAACATTACCCTCGTTAAACGTTCGCATTAATCACGAAAAATGTTAGGCTCGATACAAAGCCTAACTTATACACAAAAGGGGAAAAAGCGGAACGTTTAATAATTCCAACATCATAAAAATATGGATCTAACTACACATATGTCTTATGAATATGGCATAGAACAATATGCACTTAATTATGAACTTGCAAATTTAGATCTACTCAACATGAATCATGAAATAGGGGTTTTACATAAAATTACATAAACTTAACATTAGGCATGTAATTGTGAACTTCGCAAATTAGTTGGATCTAATCTAACATGAACCTAATCATATTAGCATGTAGTTTTTGGGTTATATATGTGAACATGGTTGAACTTGCATAAAATTCCCAAATTGACATACAACATATAGATGTCATTACCAAATCATGCGACATAAAATGTCATTGCCTAATTATACAACATATTATGTCATCACCAATTTACACACTATGATATCCATCGCCAAATTATACAATATGGAATGTCATCGCCAAATTACACAATATGATATCCATCGCCAAATTATACAATATGGTATGTCATCACCAAATTACACAATATGATATTCCATCGCCAAATTATAATATGTCGTTGCCAATTTATGTCATCGCCAAAATATATAACATAATATGTCATTGACGAATTATACAACATATGGTTCTATTTCAAAGCATTTAACATTTATCGTTATATTACATACAACATGATCACAAACATGATAAGAGTCATGGTCTTAATCAATTCAGTTTTAGCAGAAAGGATAGGCATAGATTTACATTAGGCGATGTTCTACATCCAGTTATTTAGTCACAATTCTAATATCGTTTAGGTCTGAATGATAACTGGACTTACAAAAAGGAGGCTAGTCTTAAGTTCTGGGATCTGTATTCTGAATTTGAATAGCTCTCCTTTGTTGTAGACGTTGAATTCTCTTAGTTGAATTAGATTTGATTTGCAATTCCTACTTGCTTTCTAGTTGAATGAGAATGGTGGCTACTCTAGGTTGAGTGTTGACAGCATGACGGTCTTAGGAATATTTTTGTGTGGCTTTAGGGTTTAGATGTAGGTTGCTTATATAGAAGTTTGATTTAATAGGAGCCGTCATATTAACCTAGAGCGAATCAAAGCCATTCAAACCTAAGAGAACCAACCAGAATGTGCCACGCATGCCCTAATGACACAACAACTCGTCACAGGAGAAAACACGTCAAATTTCAGATCTGACCCGAGGGGGAGGTCGACCCCTAGGTTGACCTGTATGGGGGGGAGGTCGACCCCTGGTCGACCTCCTGGTCGACCTGACCTTAGGAGGGAAATTTCCCGCCCAGTCCACTTCTGCTTCTGATTTTGAATTTTGAATTTTCTAAACTTTATTCTGAGCTGTTTATTTTAAATTCTGAATCTTCTGAAGGTCATAACTCCTTCATATAGATTCCGATTTACACAAACTCAGACTCTATCTCAAGCAGAATTCCGAGTCAAACGCAATGGCGTAACCCGTTTCCTTAATCCTCACATTTGTAATTTGTTATTCTTTAATTCATTAATTTAATGTTTACAAAAAATACAGGGTGTTACATTCTCCCCTCCTTAAAGGATTTCGTCCCCGAAATCTTCAAGTCAAGAAGAACGTATATCCTACCATCCAATCGTCCATCTACTCAACCATCAAACACAGGCGTCCATTGTCCTTAAAAGACTTCTAGTGCTTATCTAATGCAAAATCAGGAGTTCTACTGATTCAGAACCTCCTTAATGCAATTCATGTCGGTGCCATGAGTCCATTACGTATGCAATCATCCCTAATCATACTTTCTACATGAGTGCACAATCAGTCATATAAATGCAACGTCCATATGATAACACAACAAGTTTCAATCATGTACAAGTACATATATGCATATGAAATATGAGAGTGATTGAGCCGATCTAACACCTAATGTGTGTGTTTATGAATCCACGAGCAACCACTTGCAAGCATCAATCATAACATGTTTCAAATACATGTTTACATCCATTGGTTTCTACCTAAGGATCGAGGATAGCACTGAGGAAAAATACTGAAAAGATAGATACGAGCATGAACAACTTAAGGAAAAAGAGTTCAAAGATGTACCCTCAAAAAGAAAAGGGTAGGTTGCGCGTATTTTGGCCTCAGTCTCCCAGGTCGCGTCTTCCTCAGCGTCACTCCATTAAACTTTAACAAGTTTGACTTCGCGGTTGCATAGCTTTTTGACTTCTGTACCCAAGATACGAGTTGGAACCCTTCTCATAGTCGCCTCTTGTTCTACTTCTACTTCCTCTAATATGCTTGGTTCCACCACTTCCGTAGATTCATCTAAGCACTTTCGTAGGTGAGAAATGTGAAAGACATTATGAGCTCCAGCCAATCTTTCGGGCAGCTCTAATCTATAAGCCATCTTCCCAATCTTTTCAATGATAGGAAACGGCCCTACAAATCTTGGTGCCAACTTTCCTGTGGATCCGAAGCGAACAACGTTTCTCAAAGGAAATACTTTAAGGAAAACCCTGTCCCTAACCTCAAACTCAAGGTGGTCCTTCTTTTATCTGCGTAGAACTTCTGTCTATCTTGGGTAGTCTTCATTCTTCTTCGTATCAAGTCCACTTTCACTGAAGTTTCTCTAATCATATCTGGTCCAAGTATGAGCTTGTCTGTAGCCTCCCACCAACAAGTTGGTGATCAGCAGGGTCTTCCATATAAAGCTTCGAAGGGTTCCATGCCTATGGTGGCTTGGTAGCTATTGTTGTAGGCAAACTCCATCAAAGGAAGATGATCTTCACATGTTCCTCCAAAGTCAAGAATGCATAGTCTCAAAAGGTCTTCAAATACCCTGTTCACCCTTTCCGTCTGACCGTCGGTTTGACGGTGATTGGCCGTGCTTAAGCATAGCTGTGTGCCTATAGCCTCTTGCAAGCTCTTCCAAAACTCGCTCGTAAAGATAGGATCTCGGTAACTTACAATGCTGGAGGGTATCCCATGGAGTCGAACTATCTCTTTAAGGTAAATAGATGCTAAAGATGAGGCAGTCCCCCTACTTTTAATGGGTATAAAGTGAGCGCTTTTTGTGAGCCTGTCCACTATTACCCAAATACTGGTATTGCCCCTTCTTGACCTAGGCAGCCCATCAATAAAGTCCATTGAAATGCTATCCCATTTCTACTGCAGGACTTCTAGAGGATGAAGCAAACCACCAGGCTTCTTTTGCTCTGCCATGACTTGCTGGCATATCAAACACCGCGACAAATTCAGCTACATCCCTCTTCATGCCATTCCAAATGAAAACTATTTTTACGTCTTTATACATTTTGTCTCCACCTGGGTGTATGGTCAACTTGGAATGGTGTGCCTCTTCGAGAACCTTCTTCACCAAATCCTTTGCTTGTGGGACGCAAAGCCTTCCATCCGGCCTTAACCAACCTTTATCATCGATGGAGTATCTATTGAGGTGACTAGAAGTATCACCCCTAATTAGCTTGTTCATCACATCAACTAGCTGAGGGTCTTCACGTTGCGTGGTTTATATTGAATCCAAAAGAGTAGGCCGCACTTCTAGCGATGCTAATAAACCAGTCACATGATTGATGGAGGGTCTAAAGTCAAAATTGGCTATGTACTCCAAGCTCTGCCTTTCAACAAAGAAAGGGCTTAAGGTCAGCTTCTTTCTACTCAAGGCGTCTGCTACTACGTTGCCATTGCCAGGGGTTTAGGAAATCTCGAAATCGTAGGATGCCAAGAATTCCATCCACCTTTGTTGCCTCAAGTTAAGATCTTTCTACGAGAAAAGGTACTTCAACGATTTATGGTCAGTATATAATTCAAACTTCTCACCTAGGAGATAACGGCGCTAAGACTTAAGCGCAAAGATGATGGCAGCCAACTCTAGATCGTGGGTTGGGTTTCTCATGTACTTTTAACTGTTTTCCTCCATAAGCTACTACCTTCCCTTCTTGCATCAAGACAGCACCAAGTCCTGTACCACATGCATTCGTGTATATGGTAAACATCTTGCTCCCATCCGGCAATGTCAGAACTGGGGCTGTTGTTAGAGCTCTCTTTGATCGTTGGAAAGCAATATCGCAATCCGAATCCAAATTGAAAGTTAGGTTCTTCTTTGTTAAGTTTGTAAGCGGAGCTGAGATTTTCACAAAGTCGTTGATGAAATTTCAGTAAAAGCCCACTAACCCGAGGAAGCTTCGGACCTCGGTCGCATTTCGTGAAACCTTCCAATCTTGCACCGCAACTACTGTTGCGGGGTCCACGGCTAACCCTTCCTTGGATACCACATATCCAAGAAATCTTACTTCCTCTCTCCAGAAGTGGCATTTGGAGAATTTGGGTTTCAACTGATGTGCTCGAAGAGTATCCATGACTTCTTTTAAATGCTGAGCATGTTCTTCCTCACTCTTTGAGAAAATAAAAATGTCATCTACGAAGACCACCACAAACTTATTGAGGAACTCCATGAACACCCTGCTTATCAAATCAACGAAGTAAGCGGGTGCGTTTGTCAGGCCGAATGGCATGACAAGCCACTCGAAGTAACAATCCGGAGTTCTGAACGCGGTCTTATCAATGCTATCTTCAGCCACTCTCAGCTGATGAAACCCGGTAGCTAAATCTAGTTGGGAGAAAACCGATGCACCTACAAGCTGATCAAACAAGTCATCTGTTCTTGGAAGTGGGTGCCTATTCTTCTTGGTCAGCTTGTCTAGCTCCTTTTAATCAACGCATAGGCGAAGCGAACCGTCCGCTTTAGTTGCAAACACTACTGGGGCACCTCATTCAGAAATACTCCGCCTTATAAACCCCTTCTCAAGCAACTCTTTAACTTGCTTGTTGAGTTCTTTCCTCTCCCTTAGAGCCATGTGTCTGACGGGTAAAGCAACGGGTTTTGCATTATCAACGAGGTATATTGTAACACCCCACCTCCGCCAGGGTAACTCTTGCAAGTACACTGGCTTTGGAGGGGCGTTTAAACAAGGTAAACATGCATGCAGATATCACAAGACAAAACATATAAGTAAAACAGAGTGAATAAAGCAGCGGATCAAACTAGCATTTCAAAACCATAGTCACGTTACAACAAAGTACTTGATCATTATTTTCCAACAAACAAAGTCTAGAGAAAAGCATAAACTGAAAAACTGAAATACATAAAGTACTATCCCCAAAGTGAAGTGATAAACCATAGCAAGCTCAATGTCCAGAACCGTACATGAGCAAATCCCGTAAGCAAGCTATAAAGATCCAAGCTAAGCTCCAATGTTCCCACCATGAGGACCTGAGGGGGGGGGGGGGAAACGGAAGAAAAGAGGCGAAAGAAAACAGGTCAGTCAAAAAGACTGGTAAGCCTTAACTACTATCAGTCCATGAACTAGTAAAGTTAACTGGCATTAGAAGCTGAGACGAACATAAGGATAACATACTGGCATGATGATTAACTAACAAGATAGATAAAAGGTGTCATCGCATAATCAAGGTTAAGTTTTGCACCACGGGTGTACTGGCATTCTAACATGTCCAGTAAAAACAAGAATTGATCCCTTGGACCAAGCTTGGCCCAATATCATGAGGTGACCTAAATCAAGGTTCAACTACACGGTCTAGTTGATCGGCTCCCTATAAGACTAACTCGTCAAGTGTCGGTGTCATACGGCCCAAACATGAAATGTAGTTCAACTGCGCTAGGTCCACCCTAGGGTGTATCAAGTCCTAGGGTGTCAACCTCAGACACAAATCAAGTATGCACAGTCTAGATCTACTGGTACCCGTGCCTGATTTTCCAACTCCGGACTATGTGCACGACCATAGTCCGCCTGGACCTACACCGGCGTACCTACACAGCCGTCGTTTTGGTCGCTTACATGTCAGCCCAGTAATCGTGCCCCACCCTAGCCTAGTCCCTAGGGTCTTATGATACTATCAAGAGGGTTACTGCTGAAAAGGACCACGCAACTAGGGTTTCTTAACGGGTTAAATGTGGTTAACCCGATCCAAACGTGGATTAAATTGGTTAAGTGTACCCAAGGTTCATGACTTAACCCCGATTAACCCATCAAGCCAAAATTGGTTAAGTATTAAGTGGACCATGACTTAACCCTAATCAGGAGGCACTAATTAACTTAATGTGCTTTAACCTCTCACATTAGACCTTGTTGTGGTTACTAGTTAAGCCGGGCGGGTCCGGGTAGCTTTACACCACAACTTGGTCTAACCTCGGGTTCGAGCACAACATGACCAACTTCTCACATTGGGTCCTATTGTTTGTAGCCACTAGTTAGGCCGGGCGGGTCCGGGTAGATTTATGCTACAAACTCAACCCAACCTCGAGTTGGCCACACTTATATTTTCTAAGTGTCATGTCCATTATGTTTCCAAAACATAATTACAAGCTAACATATCACGTCATTTTATAAAAACCATGTTCATGTCATAATGTTACCCAACCCCAACGTAATCCCATCGTTTACATAATCGCAACAACGCATAAAGGATAAAATAGGGAACTTGGCATAATCATGACATAAAGGTGTTGAAGCCACATGTTAACATGGTGGCATATGAAATGTACATATGTTCATATACTTGCATATTGCATTATTAGGCTTCAAAAGTATGCATAAAACCAAACTTAGCATATAAGTGATACATGGTGATAAATGACATGTAGAAGTTGCTAGGAGTTCGCATTTAGCCTCATATGCAAGTTATCATAAGGGATATGATAACTTCCATGTTGCCAAAATGCAACCTTTAATATAAAGCTTGAAGCTTTAAGCTCACAAAATCAAGTTTAACTTGCATAACATGATAACATGTGTATAATGATCAACCCAAATTTGCATAACATAGCAACATGTGTCATACATCATGATTAAACCAACTTGCATAACATAATGGTCAACCAAACTTGCATATCATGATGATCAACCCAAACTTGCATCATTCATTTAACTTTATAGTTCAAAAAGAAAGTAGAAAAGGGCTTACAATGCTATGAAGACACAAATGAATATTTATTATAAAGATTGAGACGAAGCCCTTATGCAATCACCCAAATATGAAAGCTCCAAATGAAAAACCCTTAAGCCAAATCAATAAAAACCCTTGCTTTGTAATAGAAATGTTGCAACTTGACTTGAATGCAAACTAAGAACACTCATACAAGCTTGAAAACACTTGTATGAACTCAAAATCTCTCATATAAATAAACTTAGAAATTTTAGCATGAGAGTGGATGCCATGAGAGAAACAAATTTAACATAGTTTAGTTGTAGGGTTGAATAATGGTGATTTAGGCTAGGCTTAGGGGTCTTTTTATAGAAGATTAGGATAGTATTAGCCATAGGATTAACCCTAGATTCAATCCGAGCCATCAAATCCCGTCACTAACCAACAAAACAGGTCAAAACAGCCCAATTAAGTGCACCAGGCCGACCTGGCCGACCAGGGAGGTCGACCCCCAGGTCGACTCTAGTGTCGACCTGGTTGGGGGGGAGGTCGACCCTAGTGTCGACCCCCCTGTCGACCTGTCTGGGCGGGAGTTTTCCCGCCCAGTCTGTTTTGGCTGAATTTGAATTCTAAATTCAAATTTGAACTGTTTTTGAACTTGTAATTTTCTTAAAACTTTGACAGGCCATAACTTGGTCATACGGACTCCGATTTTCGAAAACTCGGACTCTATTTCGCATATTTTTCCGAGACAAACGCAATGGCACAGCCCGTTTCCCTTGATTCAAATTTTATAGTTTAATTCTGCCTTGATTTATGTTATAACATGTTATTCAAAAATACGAGTTGTTACATATATGCGGAAGTTTATCTCCCGCTTCGGAGTTAACCATTTAACCTCTTCAAAGACATCCGAGTATTCACAGACTACTCTAACAGACTGCAAATTCTCAATATACGCATCAGAAGATTCTAGATAGCTAAGCATAACAAAGTTCATGGGATTACAAGAAATTTCGAGAGTTTTACCGAGGCGAGTCATGAGTCTATCCACTCTCCTTTCATAATCGAGGATGGCACCATTACTGGATAACCAATCCATGCCTAGAATCAGCCCATAGCCCATGAAGCCCAAAACATAGGCATTGCATCTAAACCTCACACTTAGTATAGAAATTTCCAAATCCAAACAAATCATTGACAAATAAGTTGAGCCCCCAACTGGATTTGAAACAACCAAGGGATCCTCTACTAAACCGGTGTCTAGGTGCAGAGATTCAACTAAAGCAGTAGATATAAAAGAGCGCGATGCGCCAGAATCAAAGAGTGTAGAACGGGATGATCAAAAAGATAAACTAAACTCTCAACAGAAACATTTCTACCTCGTTCTTGCGAAGGTGCCATAAGAGCCTGACCCTGCCCTCCAGAAGTAGATCCAACTCTCTGCCCTTGCCCTTGCTTTCTTGGGCAGTCCTTAGCCATGTGTCCTGCCTCGCCGCAATGGAAACATCCACCCATCTTCCTTTTCTTCTTCCTGCAGTCCTTAACCAGATGTCCAGGAATGCCACAAAAATTACACTTCCTCTTGTCACGGGTTTTGTTGTTCTTCCCGCCCTTCTTGGAATCTGTCTTCTTGCTCTGTGATCCTTCCCCTTTCTTATCCTGAGATGCTTCCAACTTTATCTCCTTCTTGCCAACCTTATCTTCTTCTTGTAACAGTGCCACGTCCACCAGTCTCTCATAAGTCGTACCCATAGCTATATGGGACATAGCTACGCTGTGCAGTGGCTCATTCAACCCTTTAACAAAGTGGAGTGCCTTCTTATGTGGAGTGTTCACTAACTCCAATCCGAATGTAGCCAGCTAATTGAATTGGTTAACATATTCCTTGACCGACATACTTCCCTGTTTGAGAGCTAAGAACTTCTCCATCTATAGGCTTCGTTCAGCTTGTGAGAGGAATTTCATTTCAAACCTCATTCTGAAATCCATCCAAGTTTCAACTGGTCTTTCAGCGTTAGTAACTTCCCACCAATAGGAAGCTTCGTCTTTGAGCAACCACACGGCCAACTGTATCTTCTGTCAATCATCCACTTCGAAGATATCAAACAAATCCTCAGTTTATTTGAGCCAGTTTCTTGCTTCAACGAAGGATTCATTTCCATTAAAGTTCTTTCCACCCATGGCTTGTGTGATGGCCTAGAATTTCACTCGATCCGAATCAGTCGTTAAACCGATCTAGACCGTTCGAAATCCCTGATCGTTTTGAGAACAGGACAAATCAGAACGCAAACGGAAGAACATTTCATTGTTATTACAACAATTCCATCAGATACAAGAATATACAGAGTATAATTGAATAAATTATATTCGATAAATATCAGAGAATACAATAAATTACATAGCAGCGGAAAATAATACAAAGCACAACTGAAGGTGGTATACGGATACAGAGCTTTCCGGATATCATTCCAGCTGTAAACCAGGATCCTGTGAATATAAATCTGCAAAACCAAAACTACTGGCTGCCCGTGCGGAAAATAGGGGCACCCAGAGTTTAGGTTAAAACAATAAACTCCAGGTCAGTCATGTGACTGGTGTGAGAACTAAAACAGTTATTTAAAACTTTACTTTAAAATTGAGTAATTCAAGGGACCACGCCGTATAATACGGAACGGGTTTCCTCCCAAGAATACCAGTGCATAGGATAAACAACGCAATGCTTTTTTTTGAAAAATGAAGCTATTATAAAACCCAGGTCCCATCACACAATGCAACGCATGCCGGAGGATAGGGTTTTCCCTTATAATAGCTAAACATGCTTGGTACGTTTAAAACAAATCATTTGATACTATAATAAGTGTATAGTGTCAAAACAATTTCAATCATAAATATAAATCATAGACGGCATGGGTACCATATATCATGTCGCCATACTAGTTCTACAATTAAAACCGCAATATCACGTATTGGAAATTGGATTTCTGTCATGAGTCGAGGCAAGGGGCAAGCTCCTCTCCGCTTCGAGACACTCTAGCAAATGCCTCAGGACTACACACTCTGGGTAACCTTGGGATCCTCCAAGACCGGTCCTCTCCTACGTTTGAGGATTAGTTATTCCTGAACACACGTTTCCCGGCCCTATAGGACCTATAATCGAGGCGCCTCGCATCCAAACCACAAAGGTGAAAAGTATATAAATGTCAGGGCTGGTAGGTCACTGACACCACCCATAGCTAGAAAGAAACGTCGTGCACTCCTTGGGTCCTCATCCCGTTTTTGACTCATACCGAGGTGTGAGGCTCGCGAATCCACGCTATACACAAAGCTGCCACGTAGGCCATGCTTTGATCATCAACCACAAGACTTTGCTTTTCAACAGAAGCCTTGATCCATGCAACTCAGCGTGCAACACAGGCAATTCATGCCATGCGATTGATATCTATCGATATATAACCTCTAAGCTCGTACGTCTCAGAGAAGGGCGTTAAGCAAGAGAATAAATTCTCCGCCGCCAAACAGATATATATTTAATAGAAATCAGTCAACACAGAATAAAATCCAATGTCAGACACACAATCCATTTACAAGTTCGTTTTGGGTCTGAACGAAACCGGAGGCTCTTTCCTCGCATATCCATCGATCTTCAAGTATGTCTGGACGACCACCAACTGATTCCCTCATCTTGGGTGTACAGCCCAATCAAGATCATCAGTAATCACCCAAACGATGTGAAGACTTCCGGTCTTCAACCACTGTCTTCATCTTCGACTTATCATCGAATCGGTTATTCAGAATGGGTATAAACCCGGCCTTTCCGAACAACCCGCGTATATTAAAACAAATGTTGCACCAACACAACATACGCCTCATTCCAATTCAGAATATTCTTTTATTCATAAAATCACATTTTTAGGGAAAGGTTCCCATTAATTTTCTCCAAGATAAATTCTTTAAAATTTATTAATTTTCCTTTGGATGACACTTCGAACCAAATTATGGTTTTTCAAACTAGTCGAGATTAGCGAACCACATCGAAGTAATTATTTATTTTATTTCCCAATCCCAACTTATTCATCCCATGAAGCAAAACTGGTAATACTCCATATCTAACACCATGGTGTTATCGGTAAAATTAATTACCATTTCACGTTTAAATCTAATTAAAGATTTAACTATCGCTTTGGAGCAAAACTGGTGATACTCCATTCTCGCTCACTTTCTAAATTTGATAATTTAGATTACAAATTCACATTTCAATCTAATTGCAGATTCATTAAAACTCCTTTTATTGGGTTAAAGAACTAATGTCTTTTAAAACACAGTTCACGACAAACCCAAATCACATTCTATTTATTATCGGGTTAAAGAACTGGTGTTATTTAAAACACTGTTCACGATAAACCCACATCAATTCTATTTAAAACCCATTTCAAATCCAATTTATTTATTTAAAAATAAATGGGTTTTAATATTAGTTCCAAACTAGTTCATTTTGATAAAAATCTATTTTTATCTTTTCAAATGGGGAGTTTTTCATCCCAATTTTTCTCAAATCATTTCTTATGATTTTACACGAATTATTACTATTTTTAATAATTTTATCAAGGCCCGTACAGTCGGTTTCCATCAACGGCCATCGAACTGCACTTACAGCGACATTTTTCAAATTTGATTTGGACGTATCTCCAAATCCAACCGTTAGATTTCAAATTTCTAATATTCGTTAGAAAGCTCTTTTCGATACGAACCCAACGGTTCCGGTTTTAGGAGAATCCGACGGTCGGATCTCCCGTAATGTCCGTTTGAAATAAATGGTCGAAATTCACGAACTGCCGCGGCGCGGTGCGTTCTATTCAGGCCATTATATTATACATATAATATATATAATATATATTTCGTCGATTACTATTTAAAACGAATTATATAAATAGTTTTAAATTCGTTTCAAAAACAATTTCAACTCTATTTCCAATTCAAATCAAAATTGAATTTTTCCTTATAAATTCGTTTCAAAATTCATTTAAATTCAATTCGAATTCAATTCGTTTTCCATTCAAATCAAATTCGTTATATATTCAATTGAAATCAAATTCGTTATATATTCAATTGAAATAAAATTCGTTTTCTATTCAAATCAAATTCATTATATATTCAATTGAAATCAAATTCGTTATATATATTCAATTGAAATCAAATTCGTTTTATATTCAACTCGAATTCAATTCGTTATATATTCAATTCGAATTCGTTTTCTATTCAATTTAATTCAAATTTCATTTCAAAATATTCGATTTCGAAATCACTTTTCAATATTCATTTTAAAATGAATAAAATCGATATAATAATCGTTCACGTCAAAATGGCATCAATCTAATCAACACGGCTTAATATATTTCTATTTTCAAATATTCTATTTCAAATATTTCTTTTTCAAATATTTCCTTTTCAAATATTTCTATTTCAAATATTTCTATTATTAAAATATTTCGCTCAACACATGACTAATCTCAACGGATGAGTACTATCAACACATGAACCTTTACTTTATATTGATAAAGATGTAAATTTTATTATTAAAATATTTCGTTCAACACATGACTAATCTCAATGGTTGAGTACTGTCAACACATGAACTTTTATTTTATATTTTTGTTTATTTTCTAAATTGGAATGAGACCCAATCAATCACCATATAATGTTAATTATTTGGATTTTCATACATCACACGTATATAATAGCATTGAAAAATAATCAACCATCAACCAAAGTGCACTACACTGTATAAGCATCAAATATAGATATCTAACGCTTATAACAGCCTGTCAATCAATCGATCGACATATTTAATCAATCAGGATGAGTGAACTTCAAATTTCATCCCAACACCCGTGTGGGGTTTCAAACAATCAAGCACAGATTTTAGTTGTGCAGTTGGGCGATGTGTAAAATTTATCGACCCAATCAATATCAGTCAAATCAGTGTATATAAACAAATCGGCCGATTTGTTTATAAATATTTATTTATTCCCTTTCACGTTAAAAATTATATTTTTAACGATAAAACATTTTATTCAACCTATGAAAATATTCTATTCAGTTCATTTATTAAATAAAATGATTTCTTTATTTTTCTAACTTATTTTAGAAAATTTCGGCGGCATAACGACACGATACTAGAAACGGGACGAGGCCTAGCCTTATCCCCGATCTAGTGAAGGCCCACGCCATTCACACATCAATCAAATCCATTCCAATTCACCAAACAACTCAATTCAAACCAAATAATCTAACCAACTACACAACCAAACAAACAAGTCCATGGTCTGTGGACGATTGTGTCGGGTGCTACTAAACACCGTCTGCATCCTAGTATATATATATAACTAGAAAATGAAATTGAAAGGTGAGAAATTTTCACCAAAGCTATCCCAACTTCATGACACTTCTTAAGTAGAAATCTTCGTCGTTCTCGCCTTTTTGTCAACTTCGTTGCCCATAGCCACTACATATATAAACATCGAATTTTTACCTCGCTATTCAATATATAAAAATCGAATTTTTACTTTGCTATTCAATATATAAAAATCGAATTTTTTTTACTTCGCTATTCAATATATAAAAATCGAATTTTTACTTCGCTATTCAATACATAAAAATATTTTTATAATCTCTGTTTTATAAAAGTTATATTTCTATAACACCGCTAGTTTCAAAAATGAAAATTTTATTTTTCCCTTTTAATTTAATGAAAAATATGATCTTTTCTTCATGGAAAAATCTCGCCTTTCCTTATATAAAAATCTGGCCTTCCTTTATATAAAAATTATACATTTTTAATTATAAAAATCATTCCTTTATATTATATAAAAATCACTTCTATATATTTATAAAAATTCAAACCTTTTGTTTTCAAAAATCAAATTTTATTCTACCTAAGAAAACCTAATTTTTCTCATTATTAAAAATGAAATCTTCTCATGTTTGAAAACCATAAGGTTTCATGTTCAAAAATCATCACTTTCATCACGTTAAAATCGAATCTTTATCACTTAAAAATCAAATCTTTTTACTAATCAAAAATCTAACTTTTCCTCATCAAAGATCTAGACTTTCTTTCTACAAAAATATATTCTTTTCTTTAGAAAAATACAATCTTTTTCTAATTAAAAATCGTATATATTTTTATTTCTTATGAAACCATATACGCTTTTCATATATATATATATATATATATATAATAAGATTGAATTTTTATACGATGTTTTACGTAATAAAAATCGCATTTTTATCCTCACCAAAATAAGTAAAAACGGAAATACAAACTCACCATCGTTTTCCTAACGTCGAAGGAACCCAAATCGGTGATGAGGGGAGCATCAACAATCGATTGAAGGAGGATTTTCAAATCGAAGAAGGAAAAGAGAAGCGGTGTGGTCGGAGAACGACTGGTGGGGTCCGGCGATTGTCGTCGCTGGCGGGGCTCCTAGTGGGCTGCGGCGCTGTCCAGCGTGGGAGGATTTGGGGGCGGTGCTCGCTGTAATCGAGAGAAGGAGGGGAGAGCAGGGTGTAGCGGGAGGAGATGGAAGTGGAGGAAGGGGCCCATGCCCTAACGGCGCGCGGTGGTCATCGGGGAGGGGCGGCGGCTCCTCTCCGCTTCGTCGTCTACTTCTTCTTCTTTTTTTATCTGCTGAAATCGGTTTTGAAAAGGGGGGGGGCAGAGTATAAGGGAAAGGAGAGAAAGGGGGAATTTTTTTTATTTAATTTATTTAATTTTTTAATTCTAAAAAGGTACTTTTATTTTCGACCTCGAAACGAGGCCCACCGCCTGTCGTGCATAGCTAATTATCCCCATTCCGAACACAATGGGATATGTATCGTAGGCTGATTCGACTGTTTCGAACAGTTTTCGTCAAAATCAACATATAACTCTATATATTGAATTTGAACTCGCATTTCAGTTTACTGGGGTCACATACTAACTCTAAAAATCGCAGAAAAATATTTTCTAGCTCCGTATTGATGATACGGTCCTAACAAAACTAGTTTCGTCAAATTCTGAGACCGATGGAAAAATGGCCATTTTCCAGTCGATTAAAATCAACTAAAACTGGTCAAACGCGTTTTCCTTTGCCACGCTCACATATTGATTCGAAAAATTATGAAATTTGAAACTTAGCAATAATTTGACATCACGGACCCAACAAAAGTGGTTTTGTCGAAATTCGAGGTCATTTGCAAAATTTCCATTTTTAAGGGCCTGAATTCCATAGCGACTATTCAAAATTTTCAACTGGACATATCTTTTGATTCCCTCTATGAAATTTCGATTTTTTGGATTCGTTGGAAAGATATCATCAATTAGATCCTATCATTTTTGGTTTCACTAAAATCCGGATTGCTTTGCACCCGGTACGTTTAATTGAAGTTTGAAATCGAATTATCGAACTACCGCGCCATTTTCAATTATATTTATAATTATATATAATTATTTATATTCTAACGACGACGCGTATAAATATATACGTTCGAATTCTATTCAAAATAAATTTCTCATCGATAATATTTAAAATAATTCATTTTAAATATTCAAAATTCGCTAAAATTGCCAAAATAAAAATTTTAAACTGGCTCAGATTTTCGGGTTGTTACAATCTCCCCCACTTAAAACTTTTCGTCCCCAAAAAAAAAAAAGTCGAAAGTGGTTTGATTAATCAACTCTACGTTCGATCTGGCTTCCATTCTCCAACTTTTCAAAAATTTGGCTAACACCCTAAATTTTCGAAAAATTTCGCCATAACCTCCCCTGCACCGGGAGCCACGGGAAAATACCGAAATTGCCATACAGGCCTTCTGATCTCAAAAAGAAAAAGAAAAAGCCAATAGGCTCATAAAATCATCATCACCCAAACAAAATAGTAAATTATAGTAAATATGTACCTATTTGTCGGGCAAACAAATTTTATTCTCTGCTCTAGCCTCCTTGCTATGACCTGTTCAATGTAAACACATGTATATGCAAGCAAATGCAACCAATTTCAATACAATTCATTATTTGGTTCTATTAGACTAAATGGTTCAAAATTATCAAACAAATAAACAAACAACACAAACATCAATCAATTAGTGGATTAGAGTTTCAAATTCATTTTTTTTTATATATATACAAAAAATCATGTTTTTGATGCCAAATCACAACAATAAACCTATCTATATAAGTTTTGGTTCTCACACCAGTCTAAACGAAATATATAGATATCACACCTTCGAAACTCGAATATGAATACTGATGATGATGCACCATCATCAGAATCATCCCCGGATATCTAGAATGTGATTCTATATCTATCCAGTATATTAAAACTTTGAATATACGTTCATGACGCGTATATGCAAAATCTTTATATACTCGATTGTCCATAATCAAAATAAATAAATAATCAAATACGTATAAAACAATTTAAATTTTCAAAACAAAATTGTTTTCATTTGAAAAATATAGTCTTCACACTCGTTCTAGGATACTACTGATCCTATCTCTAACGAGTCATTCTAATTGGATATTACTAATCCAATATCTGATGAATTCTTTCGTATGGTTCTAATGTGTCATGTTCTCGAGCTCTGTAAACCAAAGCTCTGATACCAAATGTGACGGCCTGGAATTTCGCTCGATCCGAATCAGTCGTCAAACCGATCAAGACTGTTCGAAATCCCTGATCGTTTTGAGAACAGGACAAATCAGAACGCAGACGGAGGAACATTTCATTGTTATTACAACAATTCCATTAGATACAAGAATATACAGAGTATAATTGAATAAATTACATTCGATAAATATCAGAGATTACAATAAATTACATAGCAGCGGAAAATAATACAAAGCACAACTGAAGGTGGTATACGGATACAGAGCTTTCCGGATATCATTCCAGCTGTAAACCAGGATCCTGTGAATATAAATCTGCAAAACCAAAACTATTGGCTGCCCGTGCGGAAAATAGGGGCACCCAGAGTTTAGGTTAAAACAATAAACTCCAGGTCAGTCATGTGACTGGTGTGAGAACTAAAACAGTTATTTAAAACTTTACTTTAAAAGAGAGTAATTCAAGGGACCACGCCGTATAACACGGAACGGGTTTCCTCCCAAGAATACCAGTGCATAGGATAAACAACGCAATGCTTTTTTTTTTTGAAAAATGAAGCTATTATAAGACCCAGGTCCCATCACACAATGCAACGCAAGCCGGAGGATAGGGTTTTCCCTTATAATAGCCAAACATGCTTGGTACGTTTAAAACAAATCATTTGATACTATAATTAGTGTATAGTGTCAAAACAATTTCAATCATAAATATAAATCATAGACGGCATGGGTACCATATATCATGTCGCCATACTAGTTCTACAATTAAAACCGCAATATCACGTATTGGAAATTGGATTTCCGTCATGAGTCGAGGCAAGGGGCAAGCTCCTCTCCGCTTCGAGACACTCTAGCAAATGCCTCAGGACTACACACTCTGGGTAACCCTGGGATCCTCCAAGACCGGTCCTCTCCTACGTTTGAGGATTAGTTATTCCTGAACACACGTTTCCCGGCCCTATAGGACCTATAATCGAGGCGCCTCGCATCCAAACCACAAAGGTGAAAAGTATATAAATGTCAGGGCTGGTAGGTGACTAACACCACCCATAGCTAGAAAGAAACGTCGTGCACTCCTTGGGTCCTCATCCTGTTTTTGACTCATACTGAGGTGCGAGGCTCGCGAATCCACGCTATACACAAAGCTGCCACGTAGGCCATGCTTTGATCATCAACCACAAGACTTTGGTTTTCAACAGAAGCCTTGATCCATGCCACTCAGCGTGCCACACAGGCAATTCATGCCATGCGATTGATATCTATCGATATATAACCTCTAAGCTCGTACGTCTCAGAGAAGGGCGTTAAGCAAGAGAATAAATTCTCCGCCGCCAAACAGATATATATTTATTAGAAATCAATCAACACAGAATAAAATCCAATGTCAGACACACAATCCATTTACAAGTTCGTTCTGGGTCTGAACAAAACCGGAGGCTCTTTCCTCGCATATCCATCGATCTCTAAGTACGTCTGGACGACCACCAACTGATTCCCTCATCTTGGGTGTACAGCCCAATCAAGATCATCAGTAATCACCCAAACGATGTGAAGACTTCCGGTCTTCAACCACCGTTTTCATCTTCGACTTATCGTCGAATCGGTTATTCAGAATGGGTATAAACCCGGCCTTTCCGAACAACCCGCGTATATTAAAACAAATGTTACACCAACACAACATACGCCTCATTCCAATTCAGAATATTCTTTTATTCACAAAATCACATTTTTAGGGAAAGGTTCCTATTAATTTTATCCAAGATAAATTCTTTAAAATTTATCCTTTAATCTTCCTTTGGATGACACTTCAAACCAAATTATGGTTTTTTAAACTAGTCGAGATTAGCGAACCACATCGAAGTAATTATTTATTTTATTTCCCAATCCCAACCTATTCATCCCATGAAGCAAAATTGGTAATACTCCATATCTAACACCATGGTGTTATCGGTAAAATTAATTACCATTTCACGTTCAAATCTAATTAAAGATTTAACTATCGCTTTGGAGAAAAACTGGTTATACTCCATTCTCGCTCACTTTCTAAATTTGATAATTTAGATTACAAATTCACATTTCAATCTAATTGAAGATTCATTAAAACACCTTTTATTGGGTTAAAGAACTAATGTCTTTTAAAACACAGTTCACGACAATCCCAAATCACATTCTATTTATTATCGGGTTAAAGAACTGGTGTTATTTAAAACACTGTTCACGATAAACCCACATCAATTCTATTTAAAACCCATTTCAAATCCAATTTATTTATTTAAAAATAAATGGGTTTTAATATTAGTTCCAAACTAGTTCATTTTGATAAAAATCTATTTTTATCTTTTCAAATGGGGAGTTTTTCATCCCAATTTTTCTCAAATCATTTCTTATGATTTTACACGAATTATTACTATTTTTAATAATTTTATCAAGGCCCGTACAGTCGATTTCCATCAACGGCCATCGAACTGCACTTACAGCGACCTTTTTCAAATTTGATTTGGACGTATCTCCAAATCCAACCGTTATATTTCAAATTTCTAATATTCGTTATAACGCTCTTTTCGATACGAACCCAACGGTTCCGGTTTTAGGAGAATCCGACAGTCGGATCTCCCGTAATGTCCGTTTGAAATAAATGGTCGAAATTCACGAACTGCCGCGGCGTGGCGCGTTCTATTCAGGCCATTATATTATATATATAATATAAATAGTATATATTTCGTCGATTACTATTTAAAACGAAATATATAAATAGTTTTAAATTCGTTTCAAAAGCAATTTCAACTCTATTTCCAATTCAAATCAAAATTGAATTTTTCCTTATAAATTCGTTTCAAAATTCATTTAAATTCAATTCGAATTCAATTCGTTTTCCATTCAAATCAAATTCGTTATATATTCAATTGAAATCAAATTTGTTATATATTCAATTGAAATCAAATTCGTTTTCTATTCAAATCAAATTCATTATATATTCAATTGAAATTAAATTCGTTATATATTCAATTGAAATCAAATTCGTTTTCTATTCAAATGAAATTCATTATATATTCAATTGAAATCAAATTCGTTATATATTCAATTGAAATCAAATTCATTTTATATTCAATTCGAATTCAATTCGTTATATATTCAATTCGAATTCGTTTTCTATTCAATTTAATTCAAATTTCATTTCAAAATATTCGATTTCGAAATCACTTTTCAATATTCATTTTAAAATGAATAAAATCGATATAAATACCGTTCACGTCAAAATGGCGTCAATCTAATCAACACGGCTTCATATATTTCTATTTTCAAATATTCTATTTCAAATATTTCTTTCTCAAATATTTCCTTTTCAAATATTTCTATTATTAAAATAATTCGTTCAACACATGACTAATCTCAACGGATGAGTACTGTCAACACATGAACTTTTACTTTATATTGATAAAGATGTAAATTTTATTATTAAAATATTTCGTTCAACACATGACTAATCTCAACAGATGAGTACTGTCAACACATGAACCTTTATTTTATATTTTTCTTTATTTTCTAAATTGGAATGAGGCCCAATCAATCACCATATAATGTTAATTATATGGATTTTCATACATCACATGTATATAATAGCATTGAAAAATAATCAACCATCAACCAAAGTGCACTACACTGTATAAGCATCAAATATAGATATCTAACGCTTATAACAGCTTGTCAATCAATCGATCGACATATTTAATCAATCAGGATGAGTGAACTTCAAATTTCATCCCAATACCCGTGTGGGGTTTCAAACAATCAAGCACAGATTTTAGCTGTGCAGTTGGGCGATGTGTAAAATTTATCGACCCAATCAATATCAGTCAAATCAGTGTATATAAACAAATCGGCCGATTTGTTTATAAATATTTATTTATTCACTTTCACGTTAAAAATTATATTTTTAACGATAAATTATTTTATTCAACCTATGAAAATATTCTATTCAATTCATTTATTAAATAAAATGATATCTTTATTTTTCTAACTTATTTTAGAAAATTTCGGCGGCATAACGGCACGATACTAGAAATGGGACGAGGCCTAGCCTTATCCCCGGTCTAGTGAAGGCCCACGCCATTCACACATCAATCAAATCCATTCCAATTCACCAAACAACTCGATTCAAACCAAATAATCTAACCAACTACACAACCAAATGAACAAGTCCATGGTCTGTGGATGATTGTGTCGGGTGCTACTAAACACCGTCTGCATCCTAGTATATATATATAACTAGAAAATTAAATTGAAAGGTGAGAAATTCTCACCAAAGCTATCCCAACTTCACGACACTTCTTAAGTAGAAATCTTCGTCGTTCTCGCCTTTTTGTCACCTTCGTTGCCTGTAGCCACTACATATATAAAAATCGAATTTTTACCTCGCTATTCAATATATAAAAATCGAATTTTTACTTTGCTATTCAATATATAAAAATAGAATTTTTTTTACTTCGCTATTCAATATATAAAAATCGAATTTTTACTTTGCTATTCAATACATAAAAATATTTTTATAATCTCTGTTTTATAAAAGTTATATTTCTATAACACTGCTAGTTTCGAAAATGAAAATCGTATTTTTCCCTTTTACTTTAATGAAAAATATGATCTTTTCTTCATGGAAAAATCTCGCCTTTCCTTATATAAAAATCTGGCCTTCCTTTATATAAAAATTATACCTTTTTAATTTATAAAAATCATTCCTTTATATTATATAAAAATCACTTCTATATATTTATAAAAATTCAAACCTTTTGTTTTCAAAAATCAAATTTTTTTCTACCTAAGAAAACCTAATTTTTCTCATTATTAAAAATGAAATCTTCTCATGTTTGAAAACCATATGGTTTCATGTTCAAAAATCATCACTTTCATCATGTTAAAATCGAATCTTTATCACTTAAAAATCAAATCTTTTTACTAATCAAAAATCTAACTTTTCCTCATCAAAGATATAGACTTTCTTTCTACAAAAATCTATTCTTTTCTTTAGAAAAATACAATATTTTTCTAATTAAAAATCGTATATATTTTTATTTCTTATGAAACCATATACGCTTTTCATATATATATATATATATATATATATATATATATAATAAGATTGAAATTTTATAGGATGTTTTACGTAATAAAAATCACATTTTTATCCTCACCAAAATAAGTAAAAATGGAAATACAAACTCACCATCATTTTCCTAACGTCGAAGGAACCCAAATCGGTGAAGAGGGGAGCATCAACAATCGATTGAAGGAGGATTTTCAAATCGAAGAAGGAAAAGAGAAGCGGGGTGGTCGGAGAACGACTGGCGGGGTCCGGCGATTGTCGTCGCTGGCGGGGCTCCTGGTGGGCTGCGGCGCTGTCCAGCGTGGGAGGATTTGGGGGCGGTGCTCGCTGTAATCGAGAGAAGGAGGGGAGAGCAGGGTGTAACGGGAGAAGATGGAAGCGGAGGAAGGGGGCCCATGCCCTGACGGCGCGCGGTGGTCATCGGGGAGGGGCGGCGACTCCTCTCTGCTTCGTCGTCTACTTTTTTTTTTATCTGCTGAAATCGGTTTTGAAAAGGGGGGGCAGAGTATAAGGGAAAGGAGAGAAAGGGGAATTTTTTTTATTTTTTTATTTAATTTTTTAATTCTAAAAAGGTACTTTTATTTTCGACCTCGAAACGAGGCCCACCTCCTATCGTCCATAGCTAATTACCCCCATTCCGAACACAATGGGATATGTATCGTAGGCTGATTCGACTGTTTCGAATAGTTTTCGTCAAAATCAACATATAACTCTATATATTGAATTTGAACGCGCATTTCAGTTTACTAGGGTCACATACTAACTCTAAAAATCGCAAAAAAATATTTTCTAGCTTCGTATTGATGATACGGTCCTAACAAAACTAGTTTCGTCAAATTCTGAGACCGTTGGAAAAATGGCCATTTTCCAGTCGATTAAAATCAACTAAAACTGGTCAAACGCGTTTTCCTTTTCCACGCTCACATATTGATTCGAAAAATTATGAAATTTGAAACCTAGCAATAATTTGACATCACGGACCCAACAAAAGTGGTTTCGTTGAAATCCGAGGTCATTTGCGAAATTTCCATTTTTAAGGGCCTGAATTCCATAGCGACTATTCAGAATTTTCAACTGGACATATCTTTTGATTCCCGCTATGAAATTTCGATTTTTTGGATTCGTTGGAAAGATATCATCAATTAGATCCTATCATTTTTGGTTTCACTAAAATCCGGATTGCTTTGCACCCGGTACGTTCAATTGAAGTTAGAAATTGAATTATCGAACTACCGCGCCATTTTCAATTATATTTATAATTATATATAATTATTTATATTCTAACGACGACGCGTATAAATATATACGTTCGAATTCTATTCAAAATAAATTTCTCGTCGATAATATTTAAAATAATTCATTTTAAATATTCAAAATTCGCTAAAATTGCCAAAATAAAAATTTTAAACTGGCTCAGATTTTCGGGTTGTTACAGCTTGAAAGTCCCTACATATTTTTGAGAAAGCATTTGCACGAGGAGGAGGAGGAGGAACCCCAACAGCTGGGGGAGGAGGAATGTCTGCTGGGCCTGCGGCGTTAGCCCTAGCCTCTAGGTACCTTCTGAACCAGCCATGTACCAGCACGCCCTGTGGAAGGTTAAGATCCCCAGACATGCTGAAACGAAAAAGGAAAGATTCAAAACAAAGGATAAAAAGATAGTGCATATGGCTTTGGGGGATTATGCCTTTTTTAAAAATAAAATAGTTTTTCTCGAAAATTGCTTCTTTAAATTTCTTTTTGAAAAATAGTTTTCAAAATTTTTATCTGATCTGGTAAACCTTTGCTCTGATACCAAGTGAAACACCCCACCTCCGTTAAGGTCACTCACAAAGGGAATGACTTAACTTTGGTGGAGCATTGTAGGTAAAAGACACACATAATTTACAAGACAGACATATATAAGCAGCGGAAAAACTAACTTTATTTCAAACGTGGTTCATAACAAAACATTACAACAAACAGTTCCATATCAACTTCCAAGTCATTACATCAGAATCTCTGTCTTGATTATTACATAAAGAAGCATAGAAAAAAAATAAAACTGCATAAATCCCCAAGTAGTAGTGTGTCCAAAGCCATAGCCAAAGGTAAGAAGTTCCAAGCTATACATCACGGAGTCTTCAAGTTTGGAAAGATGAACGTTCCAAATTAAGCTGAGATATTCCCTCCCTAGGTACCAGGGGGGACAGAAGAAAAGAGGGCAAAAGAAAATGGGTCAGACATAAGTCTAGTAAGTCCAGTGATTATTCAGCATGTAAACTGATAAGAGAACCATGACTTGAATAAAATGGACACAGGACAATAACAAGGAAATAAGGTAACATAGGATAAGGTAAGATAAACAAGGCAAGATAAACATGGCAAGATAAACAAGGCAAGATAAACTAATCATACTATCGCACTCATGTCCATATTCTTTGCACCTACTAGATATTTCAACCATTATCATGAGTTCAAACCCAGTGATTCCTTTTCATTGATCAGCTCCTACTCGCACGCGTTTTCCACTTATGTCATACGGCCCCGCTCGATTGTAAATACCTGTGCTGGTCCCACCATGGGGTGTATCAAATTTATGGTGGCAACCCTACATGATTCAAGATGCATAGTGTATAACTACTGATGCCCAGTGCCTGCTTTTTCCACTCTGGAATACGTGCACGCCCGTACTCCGTCGGAACCTACACTGACACACCAACAACCATTGTTTTGACCGCTTATAATCATCCTAGTAATCGTGGCCCCACCCTGCCTAGTTCAGGGTACCATGACACATCTATGTGGGTTACTGCTGAAATGGGTCCCCGTAGTCAACATGTTAAATTGGTTAAGTGTCCAAGTTAACCTAACCCCACCTATCAGTTTAGTTAACATGTTGCATTGTTTAAGTGTTGCCTTAATTAACTTAACCCTACCATTCCTGACTTAGCTTTAATTCATTTATTGAAGCACCAACCACTCACATTAGACAGGTATTGTCGCGAATACTGGATGTGCCGGTCAGGTCCGGGCAGTTTTACACCGCAACTCAGTTTAACCTCGGGTTCCTTTGGGCTCGATGCACTAACCTCCCACATTAGATATATATTGTTAAGGTTGTTGGATGTGCCGGGCGATTCCATGCAGTCTTACACCATAACTCAATCTAACCTCGGGTTTGACATACGTCTTTTATAAATTTACATATTTACCTCTTTATATTTATATGTAAATTATTGTCATTCAATTCAAGCCCCACTTTCCTTTTTAAATCAAGTTCATAATTTTGGTATAAAAATTTATACCACTTTATGCCATAAAACATTTACATGAGCCAAATATGCCAATTATATATAATTTCATATTTTTCCCTAACGTTATCCCCGTTAAACATTCGCATATATCACGTAAAATGTTTGGCTCGATACATAGCCTAACTTATACACAAAAGGGAAAAAAGCGGAACATGTAATATTTCCAACATCATAAAAATATGGATCTAACTACACATGTGTCACATGAATATGGCATAGAATAATATACACTTAATTATGAACTTGCAAATTTGGATCTACTCAACATGAATCATGAAATAGGGGTTTTACATAGAATGACATAAACTTAACAGTAGGCATGTAATTGTGAACTTCGCAAATTAGTTGGATCTAATCTAACATGAACCTAATCATATTAGCATGTAGTTTTTGGGTCATATATGTGAACATGGTTGAACTTGCATAAAATTCCCAAATTGACATACAACATATAGATGTCATTACCAAATCATGCGACATAAAATGTCATCGCCTAATTATACAACATAGTATGTTATCGCCAATTTACACAATATGATATCCATCAACAAATTATACAATACGGAATGTTATCGCCAAATTAAACAATATGATATCCATCGCCAAATTATACAATATGGTATGTCATCACCAAATTACACAATATGATATTCCATCGCCAAATTATAATATGTCATTGCCAATTTATGTCATCGCCAAAAATATATAACATAATATGTCATTGACGAATTATACAACATATGGATCTATTTCAAAGCATTTAACATTTATCATTATATTACATACAACATGATCACAAACATGATAAGAGTCATGGTCTTAATTAATTCAGTTTTAACAGAAAGGATAAGCATAGATTTACATTAGGCGATGTTCTACATCCAATTATTTAGTCACAATTCTAATATCGTTTAGGTCTAAATGATAACTGGACTTACAAAAGCAGGCTAGTCTTGAGTTCTGGGATCTGTATTCTGAATTTGAATACCTCTCCTTTGTTGTAGACGTTGAATTCTCTTAGTTGAATTAGATTTGATTTGCAATTCCTACTTGCTTTCTAGTTGAATGAGAATGGCGGCTACTCTAGGTTGAGTGTTGACAGCATGACGGTCTTAGGAATATTTTTATGTGGCTTTAGGGTTTAGATTTAGGTTGCTTATATAGAAGTTTGATTTAATAGGAGCCATCAGATTAACCAAAAGCAAATCAAAGCCATTCAAACCTAAGAGAACCAACCAGAATGTGCCACGCAAGCCTTAATGACACAGCAATTCGTCACAGGAGAAAACACGTCAGATTTTCAGATTTGACCCGTGGGGGAGGTCGAC
This sequence comes from Allium sativum, assembly GCA_030737875.1. Taxonomy (NCBI): domain Eukaryota; kingdom Viridiplantae; phylum Streptophyta; class Magnoliopsida; order Asparagales; family Amaryllidaceae; genus Allium; species Allium sativum. The sequence goes on along the minus strand of CM060909.1, from coordinate 665,848,050 downwards.
CCCCAGGTCGACCAGTATGGGGAAGGTCGACACCCTGGTCGACCTCTTGGTCGACCTGGCCTTGGGCGGGAAATTTCCCGCCCAGCCCACTTCTGCTTCTGATTTTCAATTTTCTGAACTTTATTCTGAGCTGTTTATTTTAAATTCTGAATCTTATGAAGGTCATAACTCCTTCATATGGATTCTGATTTACGCAAACTCAGACTCTATCTCAAGCATAATTCCGAGACGAACGCAATGTCGTAATTTGTTTCCCTTAATACTCACATTCATAATTATTTATTCTTTAATTTGTCACTTTAATGTTTACAGAAAATACGGGGTGTTACAATATAAATGTTTGGTGGCGGAGAATTTATTCTCTTGCTTAATACCCTTCCCTGAGACGTACGAGCTTTGAGGTTATATATTGGCAGAAATTAGTGATATGGTATGGATTGACAGTGTGAAATGTTGAGTTGCAGTGATCCAAGCTTTTGTTGAAAAGCAGAGTTTGGTGGATGATGATCGAAGCATAGCTTTAATTAGCATTGCTTTGTGTAGTGTTAATTCGTGAGCCGCACACATCGGTATGATGGTGAACTGATGGTTAGATCAGTATACTTTCGATATGAGGATGGATTTGGTCGACCGAGATAGGCTGGGTGTGGTCGCTACACACCTGGTAGGGATAGGGCACACCCCCCGATTCCCAAAAGGATAGAGTATACGACGTTTTCTCATGCACAGGACGTAAGCTGTTGAGATACCTGATATCCTGAATATAGTGCAGATGTGCATTACGATGCTTTCTCATGCACGAGACGTAAGGCGTTGAGTATTGCATTACGCGATAGATCTTTCGGATCAGGAGCCATTCATGATGGAAATCCAACTTCCAATACGACATTTTACAGTTTTAGTTGTATACTATTGGCGGCATAGTGGTATGGGACATTCATGTCGTCTATGATTGATACATTTTTATTTGAAGTTGATTTCTTCACTTATAGTAATAATAAAAGAAGAAATTTTACGTATCAAGCATATTTGGCTATTATAAGGTAAAACTCTATCCTCCGGCTTGCGTTGCATTGTGTGATGGGACCTGAGTCTTATAATAGCTTCATTGTTCTTTATTTAGCATTGCGCTATTTGTTTTATGCACTGGTATTCTTGAGGGTGAACCCGTTCTGTGTTATACAACGTGGTCTCTTGATTTACCTAACTTTAAAATCAAGTTAATAACTGTTGTAGTACTCACACCAGTCTCATGACTAACTCGGAGTTTATTGTTTTAACCTAAACTCTGGGTGCCCATATTTTCCATACGGGCAGCTAGTAGTTTTGGTTTTCACGGATATTTCTTTTCCCAGGATCCTAGATTATGCTGGAGCTATATTCGGAAAGCTTTGTATCCATGTATTTCATTCAGTTTTGTCAGTTGTTATTTTACGATACGCATTGTACTTATGTATTATTTTCCGTTGCTATGTAGATTATTAATCTATGATATTGCATTTCCAATGTTTAATATTTATTCATACTCTGAAATATTCTTGTACTCTGATGTGAATTGTTGTAATGGCAATGAAATGTTCTTCTGTTTGTGTTCTAATGCGTCGTATTCTCAATTCAACCTGGGTTTTCCCGTAAGGGTGAGTTTGGGTCGTCTCAGATTCCTCACTATTATTGATAATGTTCATCAATATGATTATACAGTGTTATTGAATGTGGACTTAACTTATATTTCACTGTTTATTAATTTAGTAGATATTTACCTCCTCAGTACAATCGGAGAAAAAGAAATTAAATTTTTTGAAATCGATTCAGAATGTTTTTAAATTTATGTTCACATGATTTCGTTTGAAACACCAAAGCTAATTTCATTTAAAACCATTTAAATTTTTAAGTAAGTAATGACCTGAGTAGAATTTATTTAAATTATTTATATTAGTTAATTTAAAAAGACCAATGGGAAATGGGTTAACAAATTATCCATGCTTTGAGCTGACTAAGTCAATTGTTTTTGACTAAAATCGATTACTCAATAAATGATTGAACCATTAATTGTTATTAAAGTCGATTATTATTTTGATGGCTTTAAAGGTAGATTTACTTTTTTAAAAATAGTAAATGTTTTTTATTTCAAATAATATAAACTAAAGGTTTAAGATGCATTCTTAGTAAGAATTCTATTGGTCGGGTTCATATAAAATCCAAACTAGGAAAATACAAAGCCTGGTTATAAACGAATAAATATTGTAAATGGTTTTAAGAGTCTAAATGAGTTTAAAATGGGATGTGTAAGCTGGGGAAAGTCTAAATGGAGTTGATCGAAGATTATTCCAAAGTTCAGAATATGTATCAAATAAGAGATTACTTGAAAAGGGATTATAAGTTGGAGTCGACTATGTCGAGTTTTAGGAAAGTAATATTTACTTTCTAATTTTACCAATATTTAATTGTTTATATAAGTATTTATTTATTTATTTATTCGGATTAACGAATAAGAGTATATTTTAAAGATAAATATTTTGAAAGTGTGGACTATAATGCTGTTATTATAATTAGTGTTATTTCGTAGAGAAGTAGTTTCTTAAACTGAATCCAAGGTACGACAGTGAATGTTGTTGATATTCGAAGTGGTGAACTCTGACTATTTTGAAGTTAATAATGTTGTTCAATTAAGGTCTGAGAGGTAATTTGTAACAACCCGAAAATCTGGGCCAGTTTAAAATTTTTATTTTGGCAATTTTAGCGAATTTTGAATATTTAAAATGAATTATTTTAAATAATATCGACGAGAAAATTTATTTTGAATATATTTAGAACGTATATATTATATACGTCGTCGTTAGAATATAAATAATTATATATAATTATAAATAGAATTGAAAACGATTTCGAAATGAATTGAATTGAAAACAATTTCGAAATGAATTGAATAGAAAATGATTTCGAAATGAATTGAATTGAAAACGATTTTGAAATGAATTGAATTGAAAACGAATTCAAATTGAATTGAAAGCGAATTGAAATGAATTCAAATTGAATTGAAATTTGAATTGAATAGAAATGAATTTTAAAACGAATTTATAAAGAAGAATTCAATTTTGATTTGAATTGAAAAGGAAGTTGAAATTGCTTTTGAAACGAATTTAAAACTATTCATATAATTCGTTTTAAATAGAAATCGACGAAATATATATTATATATATAATATAATGGCCTGAATAGAACGCGCCGCGCCGCGGCAGTTCGCGAATTTCGACCATTTATTTCAAACGGACATTACGGGAGATCCGACCGTCGGATGCTCCTAAAACCGGAACCGTTGGGTTCGTATCGAAAAGAGCTTTCTAACGAATATTAGAAATTAGAAATCTAACGGTTGGATTTGGAATTATGTCCAAATCAAATTTGAAAAAGGTCGCTATAAGTGCAGTTCGATGGCCATTGATGGAAATCGACTGTACGGGCCTTGATAAAATTATTAAAAATAGTAATAATTTGTGTAAAATCATAAGAAATGATTTAGAAAGAATTGGGATGAAAAACTCCATATTTGAAAAGATAAAAATAGATTTTTATCGAAATGAACTAGTTTTGAACTAGAATTACAATTCTATTTATTTTTAATAAATAAATTGAATTTGAAATGGTTTTGAAAATAACCAGAATTTCCAATGATTGCATTGGAATGGATTTGAATCGAAATTTCCTTCGGAATATTTCGATGTTGGATTTCGTGATGATACAGATATTGTTATGGGAATTTGAAAGATATATATATATATCGTTATTTCCAATGCGATATTTGTTAGTCGTAGAATTTGATATTGAATATAAGCCGATATATTTTCTATTCAGAGTCTTGTATTGAATATCAAATGTGATTTGGGTTTGTCGTGAATGGTGTCTTCACTAACACTGTTCTTGAACCCAGTTGAGAAAAGATTAAATCTTTTTATTTAGATTTAATGAAGTGTACCAATTAAATGATATTTAAATGGAATTGAATTGGTATTGATTTTTGGGTTTATCGTGAACAGTGTTTTAAATAACACTCGTTCTTTAACCCGATAATTAATGAATGTGATTTTGGGTTTATCGTGAACCGTGTTTTAAATGACACTGATTCTTTAACCCAGTCGAAGATTAAAACTAAGTGGAGTTTTAATGAATCTTTAATTAGATTGAAATGATCGAGAATGGAGTATCACCAGTTTTGCTCCAGGCGATAGTTAAATCTTTAATTAGATTTGAACGTGAAATGGTAATTGAATTTACCGATAACACCGTGGTGTTAGATATGAAGTACTACCAGTTTTACTTCATGGGATGAATAGGTTGGGATTGGGAAATTAAAACCAATGATTACTTCGGTAAGGTTCGTTAATCCCGACTAGTTTGAATTGATATTCAAAAATAGATTAAAGAATAAATTCAAGAAGTTTATCTTGGATAAAATTAATGGGAACCTTTCCCTATGAATGTGAAATTTAGAAACTAACTGTCGATTAGCTAAGCAGAATGGTTTTCTGGATATTGATCTGACGTTGGTTTCGGCCTTCGGGGTTAATATTTGGGGAATTATTCTCTTGATTAATGTACGGTTAGTGACTAATGAATTGGAATGAGGCGTATGTTGTGTTTGTGTAACACTTATTCAAAATATACGCGAGTTATTCGGAAAGACCGGGTTTATCCCATTCTGAATAACTGATACGACGATAAGTCGAAGATGAAGACGATGGTCGAAGACCGGAGGTCTTCACGACGTTTGGGTAATTACTGATGATCTTGATTGGGCTGTACACCCAAGAAGATGGAAACAGTTAGTGATCGTCCAGACGTACTTGGAGATCGATGGATATGCGGGGTACTAGGTGCCTCCGGTTTCGTTCAGCCCCAGAACGGACTTGTAAATGGACTGTGTGTCTGACATTGGATTTTAGTCCGTGTGATTGATCTCTATTAAATATATATCTGTTTGGCGGCGGAGAATTTATTCTCTTGCTTAACGCCCTTCTCTGAGACGTACGAGCTCAGGGGTTATATATTGATGGATATCAAACGCATGGAGTGAATTGCCTGTGTGGCATGCCTAAGTGGCAAATGATCAAGGCTTCTGTTGAAAAGCAAAGTCTTGTGGTTGATGATCGAAGCACGACCTTCGTGGCATAGCTTTGTGTAACGTTTACTTCGCGAGTTTCACACCCGGTATGAACCAAAAACGGGAGAGGACATCAGGAAGGACTTGCGTTTCTTTCTAGCTAGAAGTGGCGTCAGTGGTTTTACACGCCCTGACGAGTTTGACTTATGTGGTTGTTGCTGTTGCGAGGCGCCTCGGTTTTATCGGTTTTGGCCGATGCATTCTGGTCAGCAGACGGACCAGACTTACACCCCATAGGGTGGGGAAACGTAGTGTTCAGGCATAATAATCCACATCGGTGGACCGGCCCTGACGATCTAAAGGGTTGATGCGTTCTGATCCTGAGACATGGGCTAGATTGTCTCGAATCGGTGGAGGACTATCTTTTGCCTCAGTTCATAGATGGAAATCCAATTTCCAAATACGTGACATTTGCGGTTTTATTTGTAGAGCCTAGTATGGCGACATAGTGGGATGGGGCGCTCATGCCGCCTATGATTGATACTTATGATTTGAAGTTGTTTTATACACTATGCACTTATAATAGTATCAAACGATTTGTTTTAACCGTATCAAGCATTCTTTGGCAGTTATAAGGGAAAACCCTATCCTTGGCTGCGTTGCATTGTGTGATGGGACCTGGGTCTTATAACAGCTTCATTTTTCTTTATTTAGCATTGCGCTGTTTGTTTTATGCACTGGTATTCTTGGGAGGAAACCCGTTCCGTGTTATACGGCGAGGTCCCTTGATTTACCTAACTTTAAAAATAATAACTGTTTTAGTTCTCACACCAGTCACATGACTGACCTGGAGTTTATTGTTTTAACCTAAACTCTGGGTGCCCTTATTTTGACACGGGCAGCTAGTAGTTTTGGTTTTGCAGATTTATATTCACAGGATCCTGGTTTACAGCTGGAACGATATCCGGAAAGCTTTTTATCCGTATATCTACCTTTAGTTGTGCTTTGTATTATTTTCCGCTGCGATGTATTTAAATGTAATTTAAATCTCTGATATTTCTGTGTAATATTCTTTTATACTCTGTATATTCTTGTAATCTGATGCATTGTTGTAATATACAATGAAATGTTCTTCTGTATGCATTCTGTTGTGGCTTGTTCTCGAACTATCCGGCACTTTCCTTTACGGGGAAGTTACGGGTTTTCACATAATTATACCCCAACTTGATTGACTTCATTATTGACTAAGTAATGGTCAGGTTCGCTGGCAAGGGTTGGTTAAAGGAAGTAAGTTAATGAGCGTTGATGGTTTTAAGACCATATTTTTAAATTAAATAGTAAAATAGAAATGGAAACGTTTTTTGAATGTTGAAAGATTAAAGATTTTAGAAGTATAATTAACCCACGGCTAATTAAAGAAGCCAAGTAATGCTAGATATTAAATCAGTGAATTCATTTTCTTTTTATGGATGAATGGTTGTTGTATTTTGATAGTTATATAACTTACTATAAAAATATGGCCAACGATTGTTTGTACAGAAAGACCGAGATCAAATTTATATTCAAAAACCATTCCGACCAGCAAATACGTAACGATGATGATAGAAGATGGAGAAATTAAAGACCGTGGATCTTCATAAGCTGAAGGATTGCTGTCGAATTTCTCAGACTTGCAACCAGAGACATTCTGACATGATTTGGTCATGGTTGAAAATTTATGGATTTGCAGGGACTACTTGCTATTGATCCTTTGGATGCGATAGGAGGGTGCTTTTAGTTTGCCCAGTCTCAGGACAACTTGTATGGACGAATGTCCAATAGAGTATGCCAAACAAATCACGTACGATATATCTCTTAAAGGTATTATATTTGGTGGCAGAGGAATTTGTTTCTCTTAGCCTTTTATACCCGTAATATTTATAGAAAATAAATTAGTTGTTTTACGGGATTGACGATCCAGCATTCAACGTAAATGGTGGCATGCTGTTCCAGAAGACATAACAGCCTTAAGTGTAACAACCTGAATTTTCAGAAACAATTTAAATTTTTTATTTTAGCAAATTTAATGGATTTTGAATATTTAAAATGATTTATTTTAAATAATAATGACTAAAATTTTATTTTAATTGAAGTTAGAATGAATAAACTTATTTTAATTAAATAACGAGCCTGAAATGGCGCGGTAGTTTGAAACTTCGATTTTAAATTTCAATTGAATGTACAAGATTCAAAATAAACCGGATTTTAGTAAAACAAGAAATATTTGAATCTGTTTAATTATAACTTTATAACGAATGTGAAAAATCCAAATTTCATATAGGAAATAAAAAGTTATGTCCAGTTGAAAATTTGAAATGGTCGCTATGGAATTTATATATATTTTATATAATATACAGCCTTTAAAAATAGCCATTTTACAAACGACCACCATTTTCGATGAAACCACTTTTTTTGAATTCGAAATGTCTAATTATTTTGGAATTAATATGTGAGCGTGGTGAATTTAAACGCATTTAGTAATTTCAGTTTGAACTTAATCGCCTAAAAAATGACCAATTTTCAAACGGTCTCCAAATTCGATGAAATTAGTTTTGTTAGGACTATATCATCAAAACGTAGCTAAATTTATTTTTCGGGAATTTTTGGAGTCAGTATGTGGCCCCAGTAAATTAAAATGTACGTTTAAATTCAATATATTGATTTATATTTTAATTTTAATTAAAACTGATCGAAACAGTCAAATTGGATTACTGGACATATCCCATTGTGTTCAGAATGGGGGTATTACACTAAGGACGACAGTCGTTGGGTTCGTTTTGGGGTTCAAATGAAAAATCACTTTTTTAAATTAAATTAAGTAAAAAAATATAATAATATATATATGTATGTATGCTTTCCCCTTTTCTTTTTCTAGACAAACCCTAATTTTTAAATCCCACGTCCAATAAGAATAACCCCACACAGGTATTGGGATGATACTTGACATACAATAATCGCAATTGTTTAGTTGTATGCCAATCGATTGGTTGACAGATTGTTGTAAGCGCTAATTATATATAATTAATGCTTATGCAGTTGTGTAGTGCACTCTGGACGAAGGTTGATTGTTTATCATTATTGTTGTATACATATGATGTATGAAATCCATATAAATAATATTATATGGTAATTCACTGTGTCTGATTCCCATTCGGAAATAATATTAAATGAAGGATTAAAATCTGATTTTAGTGTCCGATTTTGGGTGGACACGAAAATATTGAAATGTATGAAGCCGTGTTATTTAGATTTGCGCCATTTTAACGCGAACGACATTTATATCGATTTTATTCATTTTTATAATGAATATCGAAAAGGAAATGATTTCAAAATATGATATTTTGGAAATATTACCATTTATATATTATAATGATAAGGAGTATTCAATTTTGATTCAAAATTGAAAATTAAGCTAGAATCATTTTAAAATGAATTTATAAACGATTTATAAAGTACATTTAAATGGAAATCGATGAAATATGTATAATATATATATATTATATATTTAATGGCCTGAATATAACGCGCCGCGCGGGGACCGTTCGCGAATTTCAACCATTGAATTCGAATTGACATTACGGGAGATCCGACCGTCGAATTCTCCAAAAACTGGAACCGTTGTGTTCGTATCGAAAAGATCTTTCCAATGAATATGAAAGATTTGAAATCATGTCCAAATCAAATTTGGAAAAGGTCGCTGTAAGTGCAGTTCGATGACTGTTTATGGAAATCGACGGAAAGGGCCTTAATAAAATTATTAATTTTTTTAATAATTTGTGTAAAATCATAATAAATGATTTAGAAAGAGTTAGGATGAAAAATTCCATATTTGAAAAGATAAAAATCTATTTTTATCGAGATGAACTAGTTATTAACTAGAATTATAATCCAATTATTTTTATATAAATAAATTGGATTGAGAATAGGTTTTAATATAACCAGACTTTCCAATATATGAATTGGAGTGGGTTTGAATGGAAATCATCTTCGGAATATTTCGATGTTGGATTTCGTGATTATGCGGATATTGTTATGGAAATTTGGAAGATATATTTATATCGTTATTTCCAATACAATATTTGTTGGTTTTAGAGTTTGATATTGAATATAAGCTGATATAATTTCTATTCAGAGCCTTGTATTTAATATCAAATGGGATTTTTGGTTTTTCGTGAATGGTGTCTTTATTAACACTGTTCTTAAATCCAGTTGTGAAAAGAATAAATCTTTTAATTAAGATTATCAGAGTTTCAAGTTAATTAACATATAATTGGAATAAAATGGAATGTGAATTGGATTTATTGTGAACTGTGTTTTTAACGACATTTGTTCTTTAACCTGGTTAATAGTGAAATGAGATTTGGAATTTATAAATCTTTTAATTAAGATTAGTGGGATTTTCCAAAGTAAAGTTTTCTAGTTTAATATATTAAATTGGAATAGAATGGAATTTGATTTGGTAATAGTCGAAGTGAGCTTATGTGGAGGAAGACTGTTACTATATATGGAATTTAAAAGGCTTACCGTTATTCCATTTATATTATTAGTCGGATACCGAAATTGATATCGATTATATATATTGATCTGCTTTCCATGAAGATACCATCATTAATGGAATGTGATTTTGGGTTTATCGTGAACTGTGTTTTAAATGACATTAGTTCTTTAACCCAGTTAAAGACAGGATTACATGTCTAACATTGTATTTCGAACTGTATGGCTAGTCTCTGCTAAATATATATATATCTGTTTGGTGGCGATGAATTTATTCTCTTTCTTAACTCCCTTCTCTTATATGTACGAGCTTAGAGGTTATATATCAACAGAAATCAATAGTACGGTGTAGATTGTCAATGCGGCATGTTTTATTTCCCAAAGTTAAATAATCATTAATATTGATTTTTAGGAAGATTAAAACTAAGTGGAGTTTTAATGAATCCTTAATTAGATTAAAATGTGAAAGTGATAATTTAAATTATCAAATTTATGAAATGATCGAGAATAGAGTATCACCATTTTTGCTCCAAGCGGTAGTTAAATCTTTAATTAGATTTGAACGTGAAATGGTAATTAAACTTACCAATAACACCGTAGTGTTAGATATGGAGTATTACCAGTTTTGCTCCATGGGATGAATTGGTTGGGATTGGGATATTAAATAAATGATTACTTCGGTAAGGTGCGCTAATAATCCTGACTAGTTTGGATAAACCTTAATTTGGTTTGAATTGATATTCAAAGGAAGATTAAAGAATAAATTTAAAGAATTTATCTTTGATAAAATTAATGGGAACCTTTCACTAATGATTTGAATATTTGAATAAAAGAATATCCTGAATTGGACTGAGGCGTATGTTGTGTTTGTGTACCACTTGTTTATAATATATGCGAGTTTTTCGGAAAGGCTGGGTTTATACCCATTTTGAATAACTGATTTGATGATAAGTCGACGATGAAGACGGTGGTTGAAGACCAGAGGTCTTCACATCGTTTGGATGATTACTGATGTCTTGATTGGGCTGTACACCCAAGACAAGATAATAAGTAGTGATCGTCCAGAAGTTCTTGGAGATCGACCAGATATACGAGGACCTCTCTCCTGTATTGGATACGGGACGAGGAATAAGGTGCCTCCGATTTCGTTCAGACCCAGAATGAACTATTAATTGGATGTGTGTCTGACATTGGATTTTATTCTGTGTTGATTGATCTCTATTAAATATATATCTGTTTGGTGGTGGAGAATTTATTCTCTTTCTTAGCACCCTTCTCTGAGACGTACGAGCTCAAAGGTTATATATCGATAGACATCAGTTGCATGGCATGGAATGTCGATGTGGCATGCTGAGATGAAAGTGATTTAGGATTTTGTTGGAAAGCAGAGTCTTGTGGTTGATGATCAAAGCATGGCTTTAAATAACATAACTTTGTGTATAGCGTTAATTCGTGAGCCTCACACCCCGGTGTGAACCAGAAATTGGAGAGGACTGCAGGGAGGCATGTGTTTCTTTCTAGCTAAGAGTCGTGTCATGGTATGGATCCCAGACATTTTTACTTAGGTGGATGACAGAAAGCGAGGCGCCTCGGTTATATCGGTCACTACGGGGCCGATGGATGATATGGTCGACATACTGAGCATTAGGCCCCATAGGGCAGGGAAACACAATGTTCAGGAATTACCGATCCTCAAACGTAAGAGAGGACCGACCATGAAGATCTAGGTGCAGTTGCAACCGTATCCTGAGACATGGTAGGTTAGATAGTCTCGAATTCGGTAAGGACGTTCCCTTGCCTTGGTTCATAGATCTAATCCAAATTCCATTACGTGACATTTCGGTTTTAATTGTACAACTAGTATGGAGACATAATATAAGGTACCCATGTCATCTATGATTGATACATTTATATTTAAAATTGTTTTAAACACTATGCACTTATAATAGTACCAAATGATTTGTTTTAAACGTACCAAGCATTTTTGGCTATTATAACGGAAAACTCTATCCTCCGGCTTGCGTTGCATTGTGTGATGGGATCTGAGTCTTATAATAGCTTCATTTTTCCAAAAAGCATTGCGCTGTTTATTTATATGCACTAGTATTCTTGGGGGTAAACCCATTCTATGTTATACAGCGTGGTCCCTTTATTTACCCAACTTTAAAATAAAGTTTTAAATAACTGTTTTAGTTCTCAAACCATTCACATGAATGACCTAGAGTTTATTTTTTTAACCTAAACTCTAGTACCCCTATTTTCCATACAAGCAGCTAGTAGTTTTGGTTTTGCAGATTCTATATTCACAGGATCATGCATTTACAGCTGGAGCTTATACGTAAAGCTATGTATCCGTGTATTTATTTCAGTTGTGTTATGTATTATTTTTCGGCTGTTAATGTAATTTAAATCTTTGATATTTTTCTGATGTAAAATATTTATTCATACTCGGTTATATTATTGTACTATGATGTAAATTGTTGTAATAGCAATGAAATATTCTATTGTTTGTGTTCTAATTTGTCGTGTTCTCAACTCAATCCGGGCTTTCCCGTAAGGGCGAGTTTGGATCATTTTAGCTTGGTATCGGAGATTTGGTTTACAGAGCTCAAGAATAAGACACATTAGAACCAAACGAAAGAATTCATCAGAGATTGGATTAGTAATATCCAATAAGAATGACTCGTTAGAGATGGGATCAGTAGTATCCTAGAATAAGTGTGAAGGGTATTATATTTAAAATCAAATTTAGTTTTGAAAATTTAAACCTTATTATACGTATTTGAGTATTTTATTTTATATCAAATTTGGACAATCGAGTATATATAGATTTCACATATATGCGTCATGAATGTATATTCGAAGTCTCAAATATAATGGATAGATATAGAATCACACTCTAGTAGCCCGGAGATGATTCTAATGATTGCTAGCATCACCAGCGTTTATGTTCGAGCTTCGAAAGTGGGATTTCTATATATTTCCAATTGACTGGTGTAAGAACCAAAATTTAGATAGGGTTATTTTTGTGATTTGACATCAAAAATATGATTTTTTTTAATGTATAAATAAATTATGAATTTGAAAAGCTAATCAACTAATTGATTGCTGATTGTGTTGTGCGGTTATTCATAAAACCAATATGTGAATGAATGGTAAATTTAGCCAAATCAGGTCAAGCATTGAACTGAATTGAAAATTGATTGGAAATGCATGCATGTTCATATATATGTGTGAACAGGTCATAGCATGGAAGCTAAGAAGAGGAATAAAATTGTATGCCCGACAAGTAGGTACATGTTTACTAATTTATTGGGTTTTGATGATTTTATGAGCCGATTGGATTTTTCTTTTGAATTAGCGAGGGCCCTGTGAGGCGAGTTGTGGTTTTAAAGGTCTCCCCGTACAAAGGAAGTTATCGTGAAATTTTTCGAAAATTTAGGGTGTTAGCCAAATTTTTGAAAAATTTGAAAATTCTTAGAAATTGAAAAGTTGAAGAATGAACGCCGGAATGAAAGATGATTCGGTTGGTTAAACAACTTTCAGCTCCGTTCCTTTTCGAGGACGAAAAGATTTTAAGTGGGGAAGATTGTAACAACCCGGATTTTCAGAACCAATTTAAAATTTTTATTTTAGCTAATTTAATGGATTTTGAATATTTAAAAGGACTTATTTTAAATAATAACGACGAATAATTTATTTTAATTTTATATAACGAGCCTGAAATGGCGCGGTAGTTTGAAAATTCGATTTTAAATTTCAATTGAATGTACAGGATTCAAAATAAACCGAATTTCAGTAAAATAAGAAATATTTAAATCTATTTAATTATATCATTCTAACGAATGTGAAAAATACAGATTTTATAATGGGAATAAAAAGTTATGTCCAGTTGAAAATTTGAAATGGTTGATATGGAATTTATATATATTTTATATAATATATTGCCTTTAAATATATCCATTTTGCAAGTGGCCTCCGTTTTCGATGAAACCACTTTTGTGGGATTCAGAATGTCAAATTATTTCTAGATTCCAGTTTTCATAACTTTTGGAATTCATATGTGAGCGTGGTGAATTAAAACGCGTTTGATAATTTCAATTTGACTTTAATCGACTGGAAAATAACCGTTTTTCAAACGGTGTCCAAATTCGACAAAATTAGTTTTGTTAGGACTGTATCGTCAAAACGTAGCTAGATTTGTTATTCAGGAATTTTTGGAGTCAGTATGTGGCCTCGGTAAATTAAAATGTACATTTAAATTGAATATATTGATTATATTTTAATTTTGATTCAAACTGATCGATATAGTCGAATTGGATTACCATACATATCCCATTGTGTCGGAATGTGGGTATTACACTAGGGACGACAGTCGTTGGGTTCGATTTGGGGTTCAAATGTGTAAGGACCCGTAACTTCCTCTTGAAGGAAAGAGTGGATACTTTGAGAACAAGCCACAGAAGAACGCAGACGGAAGAACATTTCATTGTATATTACAACAATTCATCAGATTACAAAAATATACAGAGTATAAATGAATATTACATAGAAATATCAGAGATTTAAATTACATTTAAATACATCGCAGCAGAAAATAATACAATACACAACTGAAGGAGAAATACGGATACAAAGCTTTCCGGATATCATTCCAGCTGTAAACCAGGATCCTGTGAATATAAATCTGCAAAACCAAAACTACTAGTTGCCCGTGTCGAAAATAAGGGCACCCAGAGTTTAGGTCAAAACAATAAACTCCAGGTCAGTCATGTGACTGGTGTGAGAACTAAAACAGTTATTTAAAACTTTACTTTAAATCAGATATATCAAGGGACCACGCCGTATAACACGGAACGGGTTTCCTCCCAAGAATACTAGTGCATAAAATAATAGCGCAATGCTAAATAAAGAACAATGAAGCTATTATAAGACCCAGGTCCTACCACACAATGCAACGCAAGCCGGGGGATAGGGTTTTCCCTTATAATAGCCAAACATGCTTAGTACGTTTAAAACAAATCATTTGATACTATTATAAGTGTATAGTGTATAAAACAACTTCAAATCATAAGTATCAATCATAGACGGAATGGGTACCATATATCATGTCGCCATACTAGTTCTACAATTAAAACCGCAAAATCACGTATTTGGAAGTTGAATTTCCATCTATGAACCGAGGCCAGGGATCGTCCTCTACCGATTCGAGACGCTCTAGCCCGTGTCTCAGGAACAGCCGCAACTGCCCCTTGGATCGTTAGGGCCGGTCCACACGGAGTGGATTATTATGCCTGAGCAATACGTATCCCCGCCCTATGGGGCGTTAATGAGCCAACGAATGACTCCATCGGACCCGGATCGTCCGATCAAACCGAGGCGCCTCGCAACATCAACATCCACATAAGTCAAACTCGTTAGGGCGTGTAAAACCACTTACGCCACTTCTAGCTAGAAAGAAATGCATGTCCTCCCTGAGGTCCGTCTCCCGTTTTTGGTTCATGCCGGGTGTGAAACTCGCGAAGTAAACGTTACACAAAGCTACGCCACAAAGGCCGTGCTTCGATTATCAACCACAAGACTTTGCTTTTCAACAGAAGCCTTGATCATTTGCCACTTAGGCATGCCACACAGGCAATTCACTCTATGTGTTTGATATCCATCAGTATATAACCCCTGAGCTCGTAAGTCTCAGAGAAGGGCGTAAAGCAAGAGAATAAATTCTCCGCCGCCAAACAGATATATATTTAATAGAAATCAATCACACAGACTAAAATCCAATGTCAGACACACAGTCCATTTACAAGTTCGTTCTGGGTCTGAACGAAACCGGAGGCACCTAGTACCCCGCATATCCATCGATCTCCAAGTACGTCTGGACGATCACCAACTGTTTCTCTCCTCTTGTGTGTACAGCCCAATCAAGATCATCAGTAATTATCCAAACGACGTGAATACCCCCGGTCTTCAACCACCGTCTTCACCTTCGACTTATCGTCGTATCAGTTATTTAGAATGGGATAAACCCGGTCTTCCCGAATAACTCGCGTATATGATAAACAAGTGTTACACAAACACAACATACGCCTCATTCCAATTCATCAGTCACTAACCGTAAATTAATCAAGAGAATAATTCCCCAAATATTAACCCCGAAGGCCGAAACCAACATCAGATCAATACCCAGGAAATCACTCTGCTTAGCCAACCTACAACTAGTTTCTAAATTTCACATTCTTAGGGAAAGGTTCCCATTAATTTTATCAAAGATAAATACTTTAAATTTATTCTTTAATCTACTTTTGAATATCAATTCAAACTAGTCAGGATTAGCGAACATTACCGAAGTAATCATTTATTTTATTTCCCAATCCCAACCTATTCATCCCATGAAGTAAAACTGGTAATACTTCATATCTAACACCACGGTGTTATTGGTAAATTCAGTTACCATTTCACGTTCAAATCTAATTAAAGATTTAACTATCGCCTGGAGCAAAACTGGTGATACTCCATTCTCGATCATTTCTATCTAATTAAAGATTCATTAAAACTCCACTTAGTTTTAATCTGTGACTGGGTTAAAGAATCAGTGTCATTTAAAACACAGTTCACGATAAACGCAAAATCACGTCACATTTTAATCAGTCCCTAACCGTAAATTAGCAAGTGAGCAATTTCCTAAGTATTAACCCCGAAGGCCGAAACCAACATCAGATCAATACCCCAAAAACCATTCAACTTAACTAATCTCCAATTAGTTTCTGATTTTCTTAACTACATGGGTCTAAGAACAGTATTATTGAAGATACCGTTCACGGCAACCCAAAATCACATTCCATTAATTATCGGGTTAAAGAACAAGTGTTATTTAAAACATTGTTCACGATAAACCCAAAAATCAATACCAATTCAATTCCAATTAAATATTATTTAATTGGTACACTTCATTAAATCTAAATAAAAAGATTTAATCATTTTCTCAACTGGGTTCAAGAACAGGGTTAATGAAGACACCATTCACAACAAACCCAAATCACATTTGATATTAAATACAAGGCTCTGAATAGAAAATATATCGGCTTATATTCAATATCAAATTCTACGACCAACAAATATCGTATTGGAAATAACGATATAAATATATCTTTCAAATTTCCATAACAATATCTGTATAATCACGAAATCCAACATCGAAATAATCCAAAGACAATTTCGATTCAAATCCATTCCAATTCAATTATTGGAAATTCTGGTTACTTTCAAAACCCTTTTCAAATCCAATTTATTCATTTAAAAATAAATAGAATTTTAATTCTATTCAAAACTAGTTCATTTCGATAAAAAACTATTTTTATCTTTTCAAATATGGAGTTTTTCATCCCAATTCTTCACAAATCATTTCTTATGATTTTACACAAATTATTGATATTTTTAATAATTTTTATCAAGGCCCGTATAGTCGATTTCCATCAATGGCCATCGAACTGCACTTACAACGACCTTTTCCAAATTTGATTTGGACATAATTCCAGATCCAACCGTTAGATTTCTAATTTCTAAGGTTTGTTAGAAAGCTCTTTTCGATACGAACCCAACGGTTCCGGTTTTAGGAGAATCCGACGGTCGGATCTCCCGCAATGTATGTTGGAAGTCAATGGTCGAAATTCACGAACTACCACAGCGCGGCGCGTTCTATTCAGGCCATTATATTATATATATAATATATATAATATATACTTCGTCGATTTCCTTTTAAAACGTATTCTATAAATCGTTTTAAATTCATTTTCAAAACGATTTCAACTTCCTTTTCAATTTCAAATCAAAATTGAATTTTTCAACATAAATTCATTTTAAATTCATTTCAATTCTATTTCAATTCAAATGGGTTTCAATTCAAATTGGTTTCAATTCAAATCAATTTCAGTTCAATTTCAATATGTTTTAAAATCAATTCAAAACGATTTCAATTCTATTTCAATCTAATTCGAATTTCAATTCAAATCAATTTAATTAAAATCAGTTTAATTCGAATTTCATTTCTGTTCAATTTAATTCGAATTTCAATTCTATTTCAGTTTAATTCGAATTCATTTTCTATTCAATTAAATTTCAATTTAAGTCGAATTTCTATTCTTTTCAATATAATTCGAATTTCATTTCAAAATATTCGATTTTGAAAGCACTTTTCAATATTCATTATAAAAACGAATATAATCGATATAAATATCGTTCACGTCAAAATGGCGTCAATCTAATCAACACGGCTTCATATGTTCCTATTTTCAAATATTCTATTCCAAATATTTCTATTTCAAAACTGGAATGAGGCCCAATCAATTACCATATAATGTTAATTATATGGATTTTCTACAACACATGTACACAATAACAACGATGAATAATCAACCATCATCCAAAGTGCATTCTACACTGTATAAGCATCAAATATAAATATTCAACGCTTATAAAAGCCTGTCAATCAATTGATCGACATACAACTAAACAATCGGGATTAGTGTACGCCAAATATCATCCCAATAACTGTGTGAGGTTTCAAACAATCAAACACATATTTTATTTGTGCAGTTGGGCGATGTGTAAAATTTATCGTCCCAATCAATATCAGTCAAATGTGTGTATATAAACAAATCGTCCGATTTGTTTATTTTTATTTCATTTCATATACACGTTAAAAATTCTATTTTTAACTATAAAATATTTTCCACTATAAAATATTTTATTTCAACTATATAAATATTTTATTTCATTTCACATTACACAATCAACTACACATCAAAATCAAACAAACAAGCATACAAGCCGTCCATGGTCTGTGGACAACGGGTGTCGGGTGCTACTAAACACCGTCTACATACTAGTATATATTTATAACTATAAAAATAAAATTAAAGGTTAGGAGTTCTCACCGACTAGCTAATCCAAATGCCACGACTCTTCTTATGCAGAAATCTTTGTCGTTCTCGCCTTTCGTCCATTCCACTGTCCGTAGCCACTACATATATAAAAATCACATTTTTATTTGTGCATTTTCAATTTAAAAACCATATTTTCCTTAACCATTCTAATGATCAAAATCGTATTTTCACTTTGCTATATATATGATAAAAAATCCTATTTTTATAACGGTCTTCATATGATAAAGATTATATTTTTATCATGCTATTCTCTATATAAAAATTATATTTTGATATATCTACTTCTAATATAAAGATCGAATTTTTATACCACCACTATAAAAATCACCTTTTTATTTCAACATATATATACAATAAAAATCAGATTTTTATTTCGCTACATATATAAAGATGATATTTTTATATTCTCCATTATATAAAAATCATATTTTTAATACTTCTACCCTATAAAAATTATCTCTTTATTCTTTCTATAGAATAAAAAACATATCTTTATTATACCTACTTTATAAAAATTATATTTTTATTATCTATACTATATAAAAATCATATTTTTATAATCTCTATTATATAAAAATTATATTTTTATAATCTCTATCATATAAAAATCATGTTTTTAATATGCCCCTTATATAAAAATCGTATTTTTATATAATTAAAAACCATATCTTTCTACAACGAAAAATTCATCTTTCTAACCAAAAATCAGATTTTTATGCAACTAAATACAAAAAAAAAAAAACTGATTTTATCTTATGTTTTATATAAGATATAAAAAAACTGACCTTAAACTGAATTTCATATGAATTAAAACTGATCATAAAACTATATTTTATGTAAATTAAAAACTGGAGAAACTTACTGATCTTTTTCCTGTCGAACTCGAGGGAGGTCAGGTGGCCGACTAGGCAGTGGGTGCTCTGCACGGGGAAGGGCGTCGTTGGTGGTGGGTGGAGGTGGTGGAGGGAGCGGCGGCGGTTAGGGTTGGGGCTGTCGGGTTTGGGGATTAGGGACAGGGGTTTTTCGCGGTGGGAGGAAGAGGGAAGAGGAAGAGCGGGGCGAGAAAGATGGAGGGGATCGCCGGCGCTGGTGGGGTCCGGCCAAGGCGCGGTGGTGGTGGCAGATCGTGGAGGGGGGGCGACGACTTTTCTTTTTGGATTTGAGAACGAAGAGGGGGGGTCGGGGAAAATGGGAATGGGGGGGGGGGGCTGATGTGTATTATACAATATATATTTTAATTTAATTTATTTTCAAAAAAAAAACTTTTTTATTCTAAATCCGATTCAACCCCAACGACTATCGTCCCTAGCTAACAACCCCCATTCCGAACTCAATGGGATATGTCCCGCAAGCCAATTCGGTTGTTTCAATCAATTTCCATTTAAATTAAAATATAAATCTATATATTCTATTTTAAACGTACATTTCAATTTACCGGGGCCACATACAGCTTCTGAAAATTCCCAAAAAATATTTTCTAACTTTGTATTGACAATACGGTCCTAACAAACCTAATTTCATCAAATTCCGAGACCGTTGGAAAAATGGCCATTTTCCAGTCGATTAAAATCAACTGAAACTGGTCAAACGCGTTTTCCTTTGCCACGCTCACATATTTTTTCGAAAAATTATGAAATTTGAAACCTAGCAATAATTTGACATCACGGATCCAACAAAAGTGGTTTCGTCAAAAACCGAGGCCGTTTGTAAAATGTCCATTTTCAAGGGCCGAAATTCCATAGCGACTATTCAGAATTTTCAACTGGACGTATCTTTTTATCCCCGCTATGAAATTTTGATTTTTCGGATTCGTTGGAGAGATATTCTCAAATAGATTCAACTATTTTTGGTTTCACTAAAATCCGGTTTATTTTGCACCCTGTACATTCATTTGAATTTTGAAATCGAATTATCGAACTACCACGCCATTTTCAATTAATTTTATAATTATAAATAAATATTTTATATTCTAACGACGATCTATATAAATATATACATTCGAATTCTATTCAAAATAAATTTCTCTTTGATATTATTTAAAATACTTCATTTTAAATAATCAAAATTCACTAAAATTTCCAAAATAAAAATTTTAAATTGGCTCGGATTTCCGGGTTATTTCAATCTCCCCCACTTAAAACTTTTCGTCCCCGAAAAGGAACGAAGCCGAAAGTTGTTTAACAATTCAACTCAACTTCCGCTATTAAGTTCTTCAACTTTTCAGTTTCTAAGAACTTTTCAAATTTTTCAAAAATTTAGCTAACACCCTAAATTTCCGAAAAATTTCGCCATAACCTCCCATGCACCGAGAGCACCGGGGAAATCCCGAAATTGCCATATAGGCCCTCTGATCTCAAAAAGAAAAAGAAAAAAGCCAAGCAGCTAGCCAATCGACTCATAAAATCATCATCACCCAAACAAAACAGTAAATTATGGTAAACATGTACCTATTTGTCGGGCAAACAATTTTATTCTTCTGCTCTAGCCTCTTTGCTATGACATGTTCAATGTAAGTACATGTATATGCAAGCAAATGCGACCAAATTTCAATACAATTCACTACTTGGTACAAATTGACTAAATGGTTAAAATTTTAATTAATCAAACAATAATCAAACAACACAACTATCAATCAATTAGTTGATTAGCTTTTCAAATTCATAATTTTTAGATATAGCCAAAAATCACATTTTTGATGTCAAATCACAACAATAAGCCCTATCTAGCTTTGTTTCTCACACCAGTCAACTGGAAATATATAGATATCCCACCTTCGAAACACGAACATAAAACACTGATGATGTGTACACTATCATCAGTATCATCTCCGGGCGACTTGAGTGTGATTCTATATCTATCCAGTATATTAAAACTTCGAACATACGTGGATCAGACGTATATGCAAAATCTATATATACTAGATTGTCCAAATCAATATAAATAAGTATTCAAACACGAATAATTGAATTTAAATTTTAAAAACAAAACTTGTTTTCATTTTAAAAATATACTCTTCACACTCGTTCTAGGATACTACTGATCCCATCTCTAACGAGTCGTTCCAATTGGATATTACTAATCCAATATCTGATGAATTCTTTCGTACAGTTCAAATGTGTCTTGTTCTTTGAGCTTCGTAAACCAAAGCTCTGATACCAAATGTAAGGACCCGTAACTTCCCCGTGAAGGAAAGAGCGGATATTTTGAGAACAAGCCACAGAAGAACGCAGACGGAAGAACATTTCATTGTATATTACAACAATTCATCAGATTACAAGAATATACAGAGTATAAATGAATATTACATAGAAATATCAGAGATTTAAATTACATTTAAATACATCGCAGCGGAAAATAATACAATACACAACTGAAGGAGATATACATGTACAAAGCTTTTCGGATATCATTCCAGCTGTAAACCAGGATCCTGTGAATATAAATCTGCAAAACCAAAACTACTAGCTGCCCGTGTCGAAAATAAGGGCACCCAGAGTTTAGGTCAAAACCATAAAATCCAGGTCAGTCATGTGACTGGTGTGAGAACTAAAACAGTCATTTAAAACTTTACTTTAAATCAGATATATCAAGGGACCACGCCATATAACACGGAATGTGTTTCCTCCCAAGAATACCAGTGCATAAAACAACAGCGCAATGCTAAATAAAGAAAAATGAAGCTATTATAAGACCCAGGTCCTATCACACAATGCAACGCAAGCCGGGGATAGGGTTTTCCCTTATAATAGCCAAACATGCTTAGTACGTTTAAAACAAATCATTTGATATTGTTATAAGTGTATAGTGTATAAAACAACTTCAAATCATAAGTATCAATCATAGATGGCATGGGTACCATATATCATGTCGCCATACTAGTTCTACAATTAAAACCGCAAAATCACGTATTTGGAAGTTGGATTTCCATCTATGAACCGAGGCCAGGGATCGTCCTCTACCGATTTGAGACGCTCTAGCCCGTGTCTCAGGAACAGCCGCAACTGCCCCTTGGATCGTCAGGGCTGGTCCACATGGAGTGGATTATTATGCCTGAACAATATGTCTCCCTGCCCTATGGGGCGTTAATGAGCCAACGAATGACTCCATCGGACCCGGATCGTCCGATCAAGCCGAGGCGCCTCGCAACAACAACATCCACATAAGTCAAACTCGTGAGGGCGTGTAAAACCACTGACGCCACTTCTAGCTAGAAAGAAACGCATGTCCTCCCTGAGGTCCGTCTCCCGTTTTTGGTTCAGGCCGGGTGTGAAACTCGCGAAGTAAACGTTACACAAAGCTACGCCACAAAGGCCGTGCTTCGATCATCAACCACAAGACTTTGCTTTTCAACAAAAGCCTTGATCATTTGCCACTTAGGCATGCCACACAGGCAATTCACTCTATGCGTTTGATATCCATCAGTATATAACCCCTGAGCTCATACGTCTCAGAGAAGGGCGTTAAGCAAGAGAATAAATTCTCCACCGCTAAACAGATATATATTTAATAGAAATCAATCACACAGACTAAAATCCAATGTCAGACACACAGCCCATTTACAAGTTCGTTCTGGGTCTGAACGAAACCGGAGGCACCTAGTACCCCGCATATCCATCGATCTCCAAGTACGTTTGGACGATCACCAACTGTTTCCCTCCTCTTGGGTGTACAGCACAATCAAGATCATCGGTAATTATCCAAACGACGTGAAGACCCCTGGTCTTTAACCACCGTCTTCACCTTCGACTTATCGTCGTATCAGTTATTCAGAATGGGATAAACCCGGTCTTCCCGAATAACTCGCGTATATGATAAACAAGTGTTACACAAACACAACATACGCCTCATTCCAATTCATCAGTCACTAACCGTAAATTAATCAAGAGAATAATTCCCCAAATATTAACCCCGAAGGCCGAAACCAACATCAGATCAATACCCAGGAAATCACTCTGCTTAGCCAACCTACAACTAGTTTCTAAATTTCACATTCTTAGGGAAAGGTTCCCATTAATTTTATCAAAGATAAATCATTTAAATTTATTCTTTAATCTACTTTTGAATATCAACTCAAACTAGTCGGGATTAGCGAACCTTACCGAAGTAATCATTTATTTTATTTCCCAATCCCAACCTATTCATCCCATGAAGTAAAATTGGTAGTACTTCAAATCTAACACCACGGTGTTATCGGTAAATTCAATTACCATTTCACGTTCAAATCTAATTAAAGATTTAACTATCGCCTGGAGCAAAACTGGTGATACTCCATTCTCGATCATTTCAATCTAATTAAAGATTCATTAAAACTCCACTTAGTTTTAATCTATGACTGGGTTAAAGAATCAGTGTCATTTAAAACACGGTTCAGGATAAACCCAAAATCATGTCACATTTCAATCAGTCCCTAACCGTAAATTAGCAAGTGAGCAATTTCCTAAGTATTGACCCCGAAGGCCGAAACCAACATCAGATCAATACCCCAGAAACCATTCAACTTAACTAATCTCCAATTAGTTTCTGATTTTCTTAACTCCATGGGTCTAAGAACAGTATTATTGAAGATACCGTTCACGACAACCCAAAATCACATTCCATTAATTATCAGGTTAAAGAACAAGTGTTATTTAAAACACTGTTCATGATAAACCCAAAAATCAATACCAATTCAATTCCAATTAAATATTATTTAATTGGTACACTTCATTAAATCTAAATAAAAAGATTTAATCATTTTCTCAACTGGGTTCAAGAACAGGGTTAATGAAGACACCGTTCACGACAAACCCAAATCACATTTGATATTAAATACAAGGCTCTGAATAGAAAATATATCGGCTTATATTCAATATCAAATTCTACGACCAACAAATATCGTATTGGAAATAACGATATAAATATATCTTTCAAATTTCCATAACAATATCTGTATAATCACGAAATCCAACATCGAAATAATCCAAAGACAATTTCGATTCATATCCATTCCAATTCAATTATTGGAAATTCTGGTTACTTTCAAAGCCCTTTTCAAATCCAATTTATTCATTTAAAAATAAATAGAATTTTAATTCTAGTTCAAAACTAGTTCATTTCGATAAAAATCTATTTTTATCTTTTCAAATATGGATTTTTTCATCCCAATTCTTCACAAATCATTTCTTATGATTTTACACAAATTATTGATATTTTTAATAATTTTTATCAAGGCCCTTACAGTCGATTTCCATCAATGGCCATCGAACTGCACTTACAGCGACCTTTTCCAAATTTGATTTGGATATAATTCCAAATCCAACCTATAGATTTCTAATTTCTAATGTTCGGTAGAAATCTATTTTCGATACGAACCCAACGGTTCCGGTTTTAGGAGAATCCGATGGTCGGATCTCCCGCAATGTATGTTCGAAGTCAATGGTCAAAATTCATGAACTACAGCAGCGCGGCGCATTCTATTCAGGCCATTATATTATATATATAATATATACTTCGTCGATTTCCTTTTAAAACATATTCTATAAATCGTTTTAAATTCGTTTTCAAAATGATTTCAACTTCCTTTTCAAATTCAAATCAAAATTGAATTTTTCAACATAAATTCGTTTTAAATTCATTTCAATTCTATTTCAATTCAAATCAGTTTCAATTCAAATCAATTTCAGTTCAATTTCAATACGTTTTAAATTCAATTCAAAACGATTTCAATTCTATTTCAATCTAATTCGAATTTCAAGTCAAATCAATTTAATTCAAATCAATTTAATTCGAATTTCATTTCAATTAAATTTAATTCGAATTTCAATTCTATTTCAGTTTAATTCGAATTCATTTTCTATTCAATTCAATTTCAATTTAAGTCGAATTTCTATTATTTTCAATATAATTCAAATTTCATTTCAAAATATTCGATTTTGAAAGCACTTTTCAATATTCATTATAAAAACGAATATAATCGATATAAATATCGCTCACGTCAAAATGGCGTCAATCTAATCAACACGACTTCATATGTTCCTATTTTCAAATATTCTATTCCAAATATTTCTATTTCAAATATTTCTTTTTCAAAACTGGAATGAGGCCCAATCAATTACCATATAATGTTAATTATATGGATTTTCTACAACACATGTATAAAATAACAATGATGAATAATCAACCATCATCCAAAGTGCATTCTACACTGTATAAGCATCAAATATAAATATTCAATGCATATAACAGCCTGTCAATCAATCGATCGACATACAACTAAACAATCGGGATTAGTGTATGCCAAATATCATCCCAATACCCGTGTGGGGTTTCAAATAATCAAACATAGATTTTATTTGTGCAGTTGGGCGATGTGTAAAATTTATCATCCCAATCAATATCAGTCAAATGTGTGTATTTAAACAAATCATCCGATTTGTTTATTTTTATTTCATTTCATATACACGTTAAAAATTCTATTTTTAACTATAAAATATTTTCCACTATAAAATATTTTATTTCAACTATACAAATATTTTATTTCATTTCACATCACACAATCAACTACACATCAAAATCAAACAAACAAGCATACAAGCCGTCCATAGTCTGTGGACGACGGGTGTCGGTGCTACTAAACACCGTCTGCATCCTAGTATATATTTATAACTAGAAAAATAAAATTAAAGGTGAGGAGTTCTCACCGACTAGCTAATCCAAACGCCACGACTCTTCTTATGCAGAAATCTTTGTCGTTCTCGCCTTTAATCCATTCCACTGTCTGTAGCCACTACATATATAAAAATCACATTTTTATTTGTGCATTTTCAATTTAAAAACCATATTTTTCCTTAACCATTCTAATGATCAAAATCGTATTTTCACTTTGCTATATATATGATAAAAAATCCTATTTTTATAACGGTCTTCATATGATAAAGATTATATTTTTATCATGCTATTCTCTATATAAAAATTATATTTTGATATATCTACTTCTAATAAAAAGATCGAATTTTTATACCACAACTATAAAAATCACCTTTTTATTTCAACATATATATAATAAAAATCAGATTTCTATTTCGCTACATATATAAAGATGATATTTTTATATTCTCCATTATATAAAAATCATATTTTTAATACTTCTACCCTATAAAAATTATCTCTTTATTCTTTCTATAGAATAAAAATCATATATTTATTATACCTACTTTATAAAAATTATATTTTTATTATCTATACTATATAAAAATCATATTTTTATAATCTCTATTATATAAAAATCATATTTTTATAATCTCTATCATATAAAAATCATGTTTTTAATATGCCCCTTATATAAAAATTGTATTTTTATATAATTAAAAACCATATCTTTCTGCAACGAAAAATTCATCTTTCTACCTAACCAAGAATCAGATTTTTATGCAACTAAATACAAAAAAAAACTGATTTCATCTTATGTTTAATATAAGATATAAAAAAAACTGACCTTAAACTGAATTTAATATGATTTAAAACTGATCATAAAACTATATTTTATGTAAATTAAAAACTGGAGGAACTTACTGATCTTTTTCCTGTCGAACTCGAGGGAGGTCAGGTGGCCGACTAGGCGGTGGGTGCTCTACGAGGGGAAGGGCGTCGTTGGTGGGGGGTGGAGGTGGTGGAGGGAGCGGCGGCCGTTAGGGTTGGGGCTGTCGGGTTTGGGGATTAGGGACAGGGGGTTTTCGCGGTGGGAGGAAGAGGGAAGAGGAGTAGCGGGGCGAGGAAGATGGAGGGGATAGTCGGCGCTGGTGGGGTCCGGCCAAGGCACGGTAGTGGTGGCAGATCGTGGGGGGGGACGACTTTTCTTTTTGGATTTGAGAACGAAGAGGGGGGTCGGGGAAAATGGGAATGGGGGGAGGGGGCTGATGTGTATTATATAATATATATTTTAATTTAATTTATTTTCAAAAAAAAACATTTTTTTTTATTCTAAATCCGATTCAACCCCAACGACTTTCGTCCCTTGCTAATAACCCCCATTCCGAACTCAATGGGATATGTCCCGCAAGCCAATTCGGTTGTTTCGATCAATTTCCATTTAAATTAATATATAAATCTATATATTCTATTTTAAACGTACATTTCAATTTACCGGGGCCACATACAGCTTCTAAAAATTCCCAAAAAATATTTTCTAACTTCGTATTGACGATACGGTCCTAACAAAACTAATTTCATCAAATTCCGAGACCGTTGGAAAAATGGCCATTTTCCAGTCGATTAAAATCAACTGAAACTGGTGAAACGCGTTTTCCTTTGCCACGCACACATATTTATTCGAAAAATTATGAAATTTGAAACCTAGCAATAATTTGACATCACGGATCCAACAAAAGTGGTTTCGTCGAAAACCAAGGTCGTTTGCAAAATGGCCATGTTAAAGGGCCGAAATTCCATAGCGACTATTCAGAATTTTCAACTGGACGTATCTTTTTATCCCCGCTATGAAATTTTGATTTTTCGGATACGTTGGAGAGATATTCTCAAATAGATTCAACTATTTTTGGTTTCACTAAAATCCGGTTTATTTTGCACCCGGTACATTCATTTGAATTTTGAAATCGAATTATCGAACTACCGCGCCATTTTCAATTCCTTTTATAATTATAAATAAATATTTTATATTCTAACGACAATCTATATAAATATATACGTTCGAATTCTATTCAAAATAAATTTCTCGTCGATATTATTTAAAATACTTCATTTTAAATAATCAAAATTCACTAAAATTGCCAAAATAAAAATTTTAAATTGGCTCGGATTTCCGGGTTATTACAAAATGAAAAATCACTTTTCTTAAATTAAATAAATAAAAAATATAATAATATATATATGCTTTCCCCTTTTCCTTTTCTAGCCAAACCCTAGTTTTTAAAACCCACGGTCAATGAGAGAAACCTGCCCCTGTTTCTCCCAAATCGATCAGCACCCCATCCACTACAGGCTACCGCGCCCCATGCCAGCGTCGTCGCCGCCTCTGGCCGGCCTCCTCCAGTCGAGCCGCCCCTCCCCAAGCCACCATCAGACCCCGTCGAACCCTCCTCTCTCCCCATTCCCGATTCAAATATCTCCTAGCCCTAAATCGAGATAGCCAGCACCCCAGGGCCCGCCTCCGGCCAGGCCGACGCCTTTCCCCCTAGCTCCCTGCTCCTAGCTCCTCTCCTCCGTCCATAGCTCCGACGTAGACCCCTCCACCATCAAAGATCCGATTTTTACAAGGAAAAAGTGAGATTTTATAATATTGACTTTAATTTCAGTTTTAAATATAAATACCTTGTTTTAAAATTTTGGTTTTTATGAATATAAATATACATTGTTTTAAAAATATAAAAATACATGATTTTTAAATATATAAAAATATGATTTTCATGCATATGGTTTTAGATTAAAAATATGATTTTTATTATATGAATAACAATATAAAAATGTGTTTTTTATTATATATATAGCAGTGTAAAAATTCGATTTTTAGTTATATAAAAATTTGATTTTTAGTTATATAAAAATTCGATTTTTAATTATATAAAATTCGATTTTTAGTTATATGAAAATTCGATTTTTAGTTATATAAAAATTCGATTTTTAGTTGTGTGAAAATATGATTTTTATATAGAAAACTGAGTTGTAAAAATATGGTTTTTATATGGAAAACTGAT
The DNA here is from genome assembly GCA_030737875.1 of Allium sativum. Classification (NCBI taxonomy): domain Eukaryota; kingdom Viridiplantae; phylum Streptophyta; class Magnoliopsida; order Asparagales; family Amaryllidaceae; genus Allium; species Allium sativum. The sequence continues at coordinate 665,818,789 of CM060909.1, read as the reverse complement.
TTGTAAAAATGTGATTTTAATATATATGGTAGCGGCATAAAAATGTTATTTTTAAATATATGAAGCATTATTAAAAATGTGATTTTTAATATAAATCGCGTGAAGCATATTGCATTGGAATCAAGATGAAGTACACAACGCATTGGAAACAAATCTGAATCCAAACCGATCAATTAAAGAATGACGGAGTGGGAACCAAAGGTGAGAACTTCTCCCTTTAATTTTGTTTATAGTTAACCATATTCTAGGATGCAGACGGTGCTCAGTAGCACCCGACACATTTGATTTAAACCATGGATGTTTGGTTGTTTGTTTTGATTGATTTATTTATTTGAATTTGATTTAGGATGTGAATTGAATTGATTGGAATTGGTTTGTGTATGGCGCAAGCCAGTATTAGGCGAGGGATAAGGCTAGACCTTATTCCGGTTCTAGTATCGCGCCGTTATGCTGGCAAAATTTTCTAAAAATGTTAGAACAACATTTTATCGTACAAATGAACAATATAAAATATTCATGTGTTGAATAAAACATTTTATCGTTAAAAATATAATTTTTAATGTATATATGAACAGCATAAAATTCTCTTGAAATGAAAATAAATATTCATTTACAAATCGAACAATTTGTTTATGTACACTCATTTGACTGATATTGATTGGGACGATATATTTTACACATCGCCCAACTTCACAAATAGAATCTGTGTGTGTTGACTGAAACCCCACATGGGTATTGGGATGATATTTGACATACACTAATCCCAGTTGTTTACTTGTATATCAATCGATTGGTTGACAGACTATAAGCGCTAATTATTAATAATTAATGCTTATGCAATTGTGTAGTGTACTCTGGATGAGGGTTGATTGTTTATCAGTGTTGTTGTATACATATGACGTATAAAATCCATATAAATAATATTATATGGTAATTGAATGAGTCTGATTCCAATTCGCAAAATAAGGAATACTCTTAAAATAAGGAATATTTTAAAATAATATTTAATAAAGGATTAAAATCTAATTTTAATGTCCGATTTTGGATGGACATGAAAATATTGAAATATATGAAGCCGTGTTGTTTAGATTTGCTCCGTTTTAAAGTGAACGGTATTTATATTGATTTTATTCATTTTTATAATGAATATCGAAAAGGAAATGATTTCAAAATCTGATGTTTTGAAAATATTATCATTTATATATTATAATGATAAGGAGTATTCAGTTTTGATTTAAAATTGAAAATGAAGCTAGAATTGTTTCAAAATGAATTTATAAAATATGTTTTAAATGGAAATCAATGAAATATATAATATATATTATATATATTTAATGGCCTGAATAAAACGCGCTGCAAGGCAACCGTTCGCGAATTTCGACTATTGACTTCGAATTTACATTACGGGAGATCCGACCGTCGGATTCTTCTAAAACCAAAACCTTTTGGTTCGTGTCGAAAAGAGCTTTCCAACGAATATAAGAGATTTGAAATCCCACGGTTGGATTTGGAATTATGTCCAAATCAAATTTGGAAAAGGTCGTTGTTAGTGCAATTCGATGACCGTTTATGGAAATAGACTGAAAGGGCCTTAATAAAATTATTAAAAATATTAATAATTTGTGTAAAATCATAATAAATGATTTGGAAAGAGTTGGGATGTAAAATTCCATATTTGAAAAGATAAAAATATACGTTTATCGACATGAACTAGTTATTAACAAGAATTATAACCCAATCATTTTTAAATAAATAAATTAGACTGAGAATAGGTTTTAATATAACCAGAATTTCCAATATATGAATTGGAGTGGATTTGGATGGAAATCATCTTCGGAATATTTCAATGTTGGATTTCGTGATTATACGGACATTGTTATGTAAATTTGGAAGATATATTTATATCTTTATTTCCAATACGATATTTGTTGGTTTTAGAATTTGATATTGAATATAAGCCGATATAATTTTTAATCAGAGCCTTGTATTTAATATCAAATGGGATTTTGGATTTGTCGTGAATGGTGTCTTTATTAACACTGTTCTTAAAACTAGTTGTGAAAAGCATAAATATTTTAGTTAAGATTATTAGAGTTTCCAGTTAATTGACATTTATTTGGAATAAAATGGAATGTGAATTGGGTTTATTGTGAACTGAGTTTTTAATGACATTTGTTCATTAACCCGATTAATAGTGAAATGAGATTTAGAATTTACAAATCTTTAATTTAAGATTAATGGGATTTTCCAAAGTAAAGTTTTCCAATTTAATATATTAAATTGGAATAGAATGGAATTCGATTTGGTAATAATTGATGTGAGCTTCTATGGAGGAAGACTTACTATATATGGAATTTTAAAGGATTTACCATTATTCCATTTATATTATTAGTCGGATACGGAAATTGATATCGATTATATATATTGATCTGTTTTCCGTGAAGATTCCATAACTAATGGAATGTGATTTTGGGTTTATCGTGAACTGTGTTTTAAATGATATTAGTTCTTTAACCCAGTTAAAGACAGGATTACATGTCTAACATTGTATTTCGAACTGTATTGTTGATCTCCGCTAAATATATATTTGTTTGGTGGTGGAGAATTTATTCTCTTGCTTAACACCCTTCTCTAAGACGTACGAGTTTTAGAGGTTAAATATAACGACCAAAACTTCCCCGGTCTCCGAAAAGAAGAGAAAGAATGGATTGTCGGAGAACACGACAAATCAGAACATAAGCAGAAGAACATTTCATTGCTTATTACAACAATTTACATCCGAGTACACAGAGTATGAATAAATAATATACATTTGATAAATATAAGAGATTTACAAATTACAATGCAGCGGAAAATAATACAAAACACAAACTGAAGGAGATATATGGATACAGAGCTTTCCGAATATCGTTCCAGTTGTAACCAGGATGCTGTGAATATAAATCTGCAAAACCAAAACTACTAGCTGCCCGTGTGGAAAATAGGGGCACCCAGAGTTTGGGTTAAAACAATAAACTCCAGGTCAATCATGTGACTGGTGTGAGAACTAAAACAGTTATTTAAAACTTTACTTTAAAAGAAAGTAAATCAAGGGACCACGCCGTATAACACGGAACGGGTTTCCTCCCAAGAATACTAGCGTATAAAACAAACAACACAATGCTTTTTGGAAAAATGAAGCTATTATAAGACTCAGGTCCCATCACATAATGCAACACAAGCCGGAGAATAGAGTTTTACCTTATAATAGCCAAACATGCTTGGTACGTTTAAAATAAATTATTTTGATACTATTATAGTGTAAAGTGTATGAAAACCACTTCAAATATAAATGTATCAATCCTAGACGGCATGGGTACCATTTATCATGTCGCCAATACTAGACTCTACAATCAAAACCGAAATGTCACGTATTGGAAATTGGATTTCCGTCATGAGTCTAGGAAAGGGACGTACTCCTTTCCGCTTCGAGACACTCTAGCAAATGTCTCGGGACTGCACACTCTGGGTAACCCTTGGATCTTGCAGTGCCGGTCCACTCAAAGTGCAAAAGTGGATTGGTTATACCTGAACACACGTTTCTCGGTCCTAAAGGACTCATCCATCGGCTCCGTAGTAATCGATATATCCGAGGCACCTCGCATTCCAATAACCACATAGGTAAAAATATATAAATGCCAAGGCGTGTAAAACCCCGACACCACCCATAGCTAGACAGAAATGTCATGCACTCACTGCGTTCCCTTATCCCATTTTTGACTCATACCGAGGTGTGAGGCTCGCGAATTAATGCTCTATACAAAGCGGCGCTATATTAAAGCTATGCTTTGATCATCAACCACAAGACTCTGCTTTTCAACAAAAGCCTAGATCACTGCATCTCAGCATGACACATAGGTAATTCATGCCATGCGACTAATATCTATCGATATATAACCTCTGAGCTCGTATGTCTCAGATAAGGGCGTTAAGAAAGAGAATAAATTCTTCGCCGCCAAACAGATATATATTTAATAGAAATCAATAAACATAGAATAAAATCCAATGTCAGACACACAATCCATTTGCAAGTCCGTTCTGGGGCTGAACGAAACCGGAGGCACCTTACTCCTCATCCCATATGTCCAATACAGGAGAAAGGCCCTCGCATATTCGTCGATCTCCAAGTACGCCCGTACAATCACCAAATATTACCTGGTCTTGGGTGTACAGCTCAATCAAGACATCAGTAATCATCCAAACGATGTGAAGACCTACGGTCTTCAACCACCATCTTCATCGTCGACTTATCGTCAAATCAGTTATTCAGAATGGGTATAGACCTGGCATTTCCGAATAACTAGCGTATATATTATAATCGAGTGCTGCATAAACACAACATACGCCTCATTCCAATCCAGAATATTCTTTATTCAAATATTCACATCATTAGGGAATAGGTTCCCATTAATTTTATCAAAGGTAAATTCTTTAAATTTATTCTTTAATCTTCCTTTGGATGTCAATTCAAACCATGTTACGGTTTTCCAAACTAGTCGGGATTAGCGCACCTTACCGAAGTAATCATTTGTTTAATCTTCCAATCCCAACCTATTCATCCCATGGAGAAAAACTGGTAATACTCCATATCTAACACCACGGTGTTATTGGTAAAATTAATTACCATTTCCCGTTCAAATCTAATTAATGATTTAACTATCGTTAGGAGCAAAACGGGCGATACTCCATTCTCGATCATTTCCCAAGTTTGATAATTTAAATTATCACATTCCCTTTTTCAATCTATTTAAAAATTAATTAAAACTCCAATAGTTTTAATCTTCCCAAAAATCAATATTAATGATTATTTAACTTTGGAAATACAAACATGTCGCATCGACAATCTACACCGTACTATTGATTTCTGCCGATATATAACCTCTAAGCTCGTACGTCTTCGAGAATGGTGTTAAGAAAGAGAATAAATTATCCACCACCAAACAGATATATATTTAGCAGAGATCAACCATACAGTTCGAAATACAACGACAAACATGTAATCCTGCCTTTAACTGGGTTAAAGAACTAATGTCATTTAAAACACAGTTCACGATAAACCTAAATCACATTCCATTAATTATGGAATATTCACGGAAAAACAAATCAATATATAATCGATATCAATTTCCGTATCTGACTAATAATATAAATGGAATAACAGCAAAGCCTTTTAATTCCATATGTATTAACAGTCTTCCTTAACAAAAGTTCAATTCGATTATTATCAATCGAATTCCATTCAATTCCAATTTAATATATTAAATTGGAAAACTTTACTTTGGAAAATTCCCATTAAATCTTAGTAAAAAGATTTATAAATTCCAAATCACATTACACTGTAAATCGGGTTAAAGAACGAATGTCGTTAAAAACACAGTTCACGATAAACCCAATTCACATTCCATTTTCAATTCCAATTATATGTTAATTAATTGGTAATTCTTCTTTAAATCTTAATTAAAATATTTATTCTTTTCACACTAGGTTTAAGAACAGTGTCATTTAAAACATAGTTCACGACAAACCCAAAATCCAATTCAACATTAAATACAAGGCTCTGAATAGAAATTATATAGTCTTATATTCAATATCAAATTATGAAATCAATAAATATCGTATTGGAATAACGATATATATATCTTCCAAATTCGTCCACAATATCCGTATAATCACGAAATCCAATATCGAAATATTCCAAAGATAATTTAGATTCAAATCCATTACAATTCATATATTGGAAATACTGGTTATTTTTAAGACCATTTCAAACCCAATTTATTTATTTAAAAATATTGGATTTTTAATTCTAGTTCATAACTAGTTCATTTCGATAAAAATATATTTTTATCTTTACAAACGTGGAATTTTCATTCCAATTCTTTCCAAATCATTTATTATGATTTTACACTAATTATTGAAATTTTTAATAATTTTATCAAGGCTTGTACAGTCGATTTCCATAAACGGTCATCAAACTGCACTTACAACGACCTTTTCCAAATTTGATTTGGACATAATTCTAAATCCAACTGTTAGATTTCAAATTCGTTATATTCATCAGAAAACTCTTTTCGATACAAACCTAATGGTTCCGGTTTTAGGAGAATCCGACGGTCGGATCTCCCGTAATGTCTGTTCGAAGTCAATTGTCGAAATTCGCGAACTGCCGCAGCGCGACGCATTCTATTCAGTCCATTAAATATATATATATATATATATCGTCTATTTCTTTTTAAAAGTATTTAATAAATTGTTTTAAACTCGTTTTCAAAATGATTTCAACTTCAATTTCAAATTAAAATTGAATATTCCATATCATCGATATATAAATGATAGTATTTTCAAAACATTAGATTTTGAAATCACTTCCTTTTCGATATTCATTATAAAAATGAATAAAATCGATAAAAATATCGTTCACGTCAAAATGGCGTTAATCTAATCAACACGACTTTATATATTTAAATATATTCGTGTCCATCCCAAATCGGATATCAAAATCATATTTTGATTCTTTTATGAATATTATTTTAAAATATTCATTATTTTAAAATATTTGTTATTTTAAAATATTACTTCTTTCTGAACTGAAATCAGACATAGTCAATCACCATATAATGTTGTTTATATGGATTTCATACAACACATGTATACAACAACCATGATAAACAATCAACCATCATCCAAAGTGCATTCTACACTGTATAAGCATTAAATATAAATATTTAACACTCACAACAGTCTGTCAACCTATCGATTGACATACAACTAAACAGTTGGGATTAGTGTACGTCAAATATCATCCCAACACTCGTGTGAGGTTTCAATCAACAAACACATATTTTATTTGTGTTGTTGGGCGATGTGTAAAATTTATCGTCCCAATCCATATCAGTAAAACGAGTGTACATAGACAAATCATCCGATTTGTAAATGAATATTTATTTTACTTCAACACATGAATATTTTATTCAGTCCATTTCACATCTCAACCAATTTTCATAACACAATCAAACAAACAAGTCGTCCATGGTCAATGGATGACGCAGAATAGTTCATATATGCAGTTATGAAATAAGTAATTGTATAAAAATAATTTTGGTGAGAAGGTCTCACCTTTGGGATCCACTCTTCCTTTCTTTTTTTTTGAACGGTTTGGATTCCTTTTTTATTTCAGTCTATTCCATCGCCCTTTGTTTCACGCAGTTGATATTAAAAATCACAATTTTTTCTCTCTCTCCATATATATATAAAAATCAGATTTTTAATTCGCTACATATATAAAAATAATATTTTTATATTCTCTATTATATAAAAGTAAAATCTCTATGGTTCTAAAAAAAAATCTAATCTTCCTTATTTTAAAAATCATATCTTTCTTGTTTTAAAAATCATATCTTTCTTGTTTTAAAAATCAAATCTTCCTTGTTTTAAAAATCATATCTTTCTTATTTTAAAAATCGTATCTTTCTTATACATAAAAACCATTATTTTATGTAAACAAAAATCGTATCATTTCACAATCAAAAATCATATCTTTTCATAACGAAAAATCACCACTTAAGATCAATAAAAAACTAATTTTTACCCTCGCTTTACGTACGTAAAAATCTAACCTTTTCTAGATTTAAAAATATTATCTCTCTATAAATATAAATAAAAGTCCTATTTTTAATTTAAACCATTCATATAAAGAAATAACATTTAAAAATAATGCTTTTAAATAAAAAAAGAAAAAATTACTTATAGGTTTCAGCGAGGGGGGTCGGAGTTGCGAGATGGCAGCGCCGGAGTTGGTTTGGCGGTGGGCCCAACGGGGTGCGATGAGGCCTACAGCGGGGTGGTAGTGACCCGAATTTCCCCGGTCTCCGAAGAGATGAGAAAGAATGAATTACTGTGAGGACAAGACAAATCAAAACACAGACGGAAGAACATTTCATTGTTATTACAACAATTCCATCAGAATACAAGAATATACAGAGTATAAATGAATAAATTACATTCGATAAATATCAGAGATTACAATAAATTACATAGCAGTAGAAAAATAATATAAAGCACAACTGAAGGTGATATACGGATACAGAGCTTTCCGGATATCATTTCAGCTGTAAACCAGGATCCTGTGAATATAAATCTGCAAAACCAAAACTACTAGCTGCCCGTGCGGAAAATAGGGGCACCCAGAGTTTAGGTTAAAACAATAAACTCCAGATCAGTCATGTGACCGGTGTGAGAACTAAAACAGTTATTAATCTTTATTTTTAAAGTTAGGTAAATCAAGGGACCACGTCGTATAACACGGAACGGGTTTCCTCCCAAGAATACCAGTGCATAAAACAACGGCGCAATGCTAAATAAAGAAAAATGAAGCTGTTATAAGACCCAGGTCCTATCACACAATGCAACGCAAGCCGGGGGATAGGGTTTTCCCTTATAACAGCCAAAGCATGCTTGATACGTTTAAAACAAATCATTTGATACTATAATAAGTGTATAGTGTCAAAACATTTCAATCATAAATATCAATCATAGGCGGCATAGCTACCATCTACTATGTCGCCATACTAGTTCTACAATTAAAACCGAATACACGTATTGGAAATTGGATTCCATCATGAGTCGAGGCAAGGGGAAAGCTCCTCTCCGCGCTCGAGACACTCTAGCAAATGCCTCGGGGCTACACACTCTAGGCAACCCCTGGATGCTTCAGGGCCGGTCCTCACTTAAGTTAGAGGATTAGTTATGCCTGAACACACGTTTCCCGGTCCTTACAGACCTATAATCGAGGCGCCTCGCATTCCAACAACCACATAGGTGAAAAGTATATAAATGTCAGGGCTGGTAAGTCACTGACACCACCAAAGCTAGAAAGAAACGACGTGCTCTCCCTGCAGTCCGTATCCCGTTTTTAACTCATACCGAGGTGTGAGGCTCGCGAATTCACGTCATACACAAAGCTGCCACGTAGGCGTGCTTTGATCATCAACCACAAGACTTTGCTTTTCAACAGAAGCCTTGATCTATGCAACTCAGTGTGCCACACAGGCAATTCATGCCATGCGATTGATATCTATCGATATATAACCTCTAAGCTCGTACGTCTCAGAGAAGGGCGTTAAGCAAGAGAATAAATTCTCTGCCGCCTAACAGATATATATTTAATAGAAATCAATCAACACAGAATAAAATCCAATGTCAGACACACAATCCATTTACAAGTCCGTTCTGGGTCTGAACGAAACCGAAGGCACTTTCCTCGCATATCCATCCATCTCCAAGTACGTCTGGACGACCACCAACTATTTCCATCCTCTTGGGTGTACAGCCCAATCAGGATCGTCAGTAATAATCCAAACGATGTGAAGACTTCCGGTCTTCGACCACCGTCTTCATCTTCGACTTATCGTCGAATCGGTTATTCAGAATGGGTATAGACCCGGCCTTTCCGAACAACCCGCGTATATTAAAAACAAATGTTACACAAACTCAACATATGCCTCATTCCAATTCAGAATATTCTTTTATTCAAATATTCACATCTTTTGGGAAAGGTTCCCATTAATTTTATCCAAGATAAATCCTTTAAAATTTATCCTTTAATCTTCCTTTGGATGTTATTTCAAACCAAATTATGGTTTTTCAAACTAGTCGAGATTAGCGAACCACACCGAAGTAATTATTTATTTTATTTCCCAATCCCAACCTATTCATCCCATGAAGCAAAACTGGTGATACTCCATATCTAACATCATGGTGTTATCGGTAAAATTAATTACCATCTCACGTTCAAATCTAATTAAAGATTTAACTATCGCTTTGGAGCAAAACTGGCGATACTCCATTCTCGCTCATTTCTAAATTGGATAATTTAGATTATAGATTCACATTTCAATCTAATTACAGATTCATTAAAACTCCTTTTACTGGGTTAAAGAACTAGGTGTTATTTAAAACACAGTTCACGACAAACCCAAATCACATTCTATTTATTATCGGGTTAAAGAACTAGTGTTATTTAAAACACAGTTCACTATAAACCCATGAATCAATTCTGTTTAATTCAAATCAAATATATTAGGAATTCCGATTATTTAAAAACCCTTTTAAATCTAATTTATTTATTTAAAAACAAATCGGGTTTTAAATTGAGTTCAAACTAGTTCATTTCGATAAAAATCTATTTTTATCTTTTCAAATATGGAGTTTTTCATCCCAAATTTTCCCAAATCATTTCTTATGATTTTACACAAATTATTGATATTTTTAATAATTTTATCAAGGCCCGTACAGTCGATTTCCATCAACGACCATCGAACTGCACTTACAGCGACCTTTTTCAAATTTGATTTGGACGTATCTCCAAATCCAACCATTAGATTTTGAATTTCTAATATTCGCTAGAAAGCTCTTTTCGTTACGAACCCAACGGTTCCGGTTTTAGGAGAATCCGACGGTCGGATCTCCCGTAATGTCCGTTTGAAATAAATGGTCGAAATTCACGAACTGCCGCGGCGCGGCGCGTTCTATTCAGGCCATTATATTATATATATAATATATATAATATATATTTCGTCGATTTCTATTTAAAATGAATTATATAAATAGTTTTGAATTCGTTTCGAAAACAATTTCAACTTCCATTTCATTTCAAATCAAAATTGAATTCTTCCTTATAAATTCGTTTTAAAATTCATTTCTATTTGATTTCAATTCAAATCGATTTTAATTCGATTCGAATTCATTTTCTATTCAAATCAAATTTAATTCGTTTTCTATTCAATTCGAATTCATTATATATTCAATTCATTTCGAAATCGTTTTCAATTCAATTCATTTCGAAATCGTTTTCAATTCATTTCATTTCGAAATCGTTTTCAATTCAATTTATTTCGAAATCGTTTTCAATTCATTTCATTTCGAAATCGTTTTCAATTCAATTCATTTCGAAATCGTTTTCAATTCAATTCATTTTGAAATCGTTTTCAATTCAATTCATTTCGAAATCGTTTTTCAATATTCATTTCAAAATGAATAAAATCGGTATAAATATCGTTCACGTCAAAATGGCGTCAATCTAATCAACACGGCTTCATATATTCCTTTATTCTATTCAACAAATGAATATTTATTTCTGTCAACACACGACTAATCTCAACGAATGAGTACTGTCCCCGTATGACTATTTTTGTTATTTAAAATATTTTATAAAATTTGGGTATCTATTGTTTGATTTTCAATTAGACTCCACCGTGAAGTAGTTCTAATTTTAAATATGATAAAGATGTATATTTTATTATTAAAATATTTCGTTCAACACATGACTAATCTCACGAATGAGTACTGTCAACACATGAACCTTTATATTATATTGATAAAGATGTAATTTTATTATTAAAATATTTCGTTCAACACATGACTAATCTCAATGAATGAGTAATGTCAACACATGAACCTTTATATTATAATATTCTTTATTTTCTAAATTGGAATGAGGCCCAATCAATCACAATACAATGTTAATTATATGGATTTTCATACATTACACGTATATAATAGCATTGAAAAATAATCAACCATCAACCAAAGCGCACTACACTGTATAAGCATCAAATATAAATATCTAACGCTTATAACAGCCTGTCAATCAATCGATCGACATATTTAATCAATCAGGATGAGTGAACTTCAAATTTCATCCCAACACCCGTGTGGGGTTTTCAAACAATCAAACACAGATTTTAGTTGTGCAGTTGGGCGATGTGTAAAATTTATCATCCCAATCAATGTCCTTCAAATAGGTGTACATAAACAAACCGTCCGGTTTGTAAATGAATATTTAGTTATTCACATTCACTATATTCATATTCACGTTAAAAATTATATTTTTAACGACAAAACATTTTATTTCAACATATGAATTTCTATTCAGTTCATTTATTCCAATAAAATGATATTTTATCTTTCAAACTTATTTTAGAAAATTTCGGCGGCATAACGACACGATACTAGAAACGGGACGAGGCCTAGCCTTATCCCCGGTCTAGTGAAGGCCCACGCCATTCACACATAAATCAAATCCATTTCATTTTACCAAACAATCAAATTTCAATCAAATCATCAAACTAATTTATGCAACCAAACAAACAAGTCCATGGTCTGTGGACGATTGTGTCGGGTGCTACTAAGCACCGTCTGCATCCTAGTATATATATATATATATAACTAGAAAATGAAATTGAAAGGTGAGAAATTCTCACCGATAGCTATCCAATCATCTTGACTCTTCTTTGATAGAAATCTTTGCCATTCCCGCCTTTTGTCGCTTTCGTTGCCCATATTCACTACATATGTAAAATTGAATTTTTACTTCGCTATTCAATATATAAAAATCGAATTTTTACTATACTATTCAATATATAAAAATCAAATTTTTACTTTGTTGTTCAATATATAAAAATCAAATTTTTACTTTGTTGTCATATAGATAAAAATTCCATTTCAAAAATATAGATTTCGCCTTTATAAAAATAAAGATTTCGCCTTTATAAAAATAAAGATTAAAAAATCACATCTTTATTTTTCTACACATATAAAGATGGTATTTTCAATATCCCTATCATGTAAAAATTATATTTTTAATTCTTTAAAAATATAAAAATCATATTTTTACATCGTCTATATAGTAAAGACTATATTTTTAATACTTTAAAAATATAAAAGTCATATTTTTAATACTTTAAAAATCACTTCTTTTTCCTAGCTAATGAACGAATAAAAATCTTTCTATGTCATGAAAATTATACCTTTTCTATATAGATAAAAATCGATTTTTTATTAAATTAAAAACTGAAATAAAAATAATTAAAACAAAGAAAACTTACTGTTAATAATCTGGAACCGTTAACCCTAAATTGCACCGCCTTCTTCACCGATCCGCGAGCCACCGGAGGACCAGCGGGAGTCGAACGGCCCTGTTCTTCGACGAGGGAAGGAGTGCGCGGTTCTTCAGTGTATGAGGGGGGGGGGGGGGGGGTTGTGCGTCCAAGTTCGTCAGGGTGGTCGGCGGTAGGAGGAAGGGGAGGGGTCTTCAGTATCGCGGCAAGGAGGGGGAAGGGTTTTCGCGGCGCCTCTGGCGGCTAGGGGGGGTTCTCCGATCCGACGAGGAGGAGGGGGGGCTTGCCGAAGATCGGCGGCGCCTGCGTCGATGGTGCGACGGTGATCGACGCCGATGGGGGGGGGGGTCTCCCTCTCGATCAGTTGTCTCTTTTTTTTTTTCTTTTTTTTTTTTTTCTGAAAAACGATTTTGAAAGATAAGAGGGGGGGCCAGCGTATAAGGGAAGAGGGTGAGGAGAGAGAGAATATTAATTTAATTAATTTAATTGCAAAAAGTTGACTTTTACATACGACCTCTAAACGAGGCCCACCGCCTATCGTCCATAGCGTTTTAGCCCCATTCCGAACACAATGGGATATGTGTCGTAGGCTGATTCGGTCGTTACAATCGGTTTTCGTTGAATTTACATTTAAATCGCTATATTGATTTTGAACGCGCATTTCAATTTACCGGGGTCACATACTAACTAGAAAAAATATCGAAAAATATTTTCTAGCTTCGTGTTGACGATACGGTCCTAACAAAACTAGTTTCGTCGAATTCTGAGACCGTTGGAAAAATGGGCAATTTCCAGTCGATTAAAATCAACTGAAACTGGTCAAACGCGTTTTCCTTTGCCATGCTCACATATTGATTCGAAAAATTATGAAATTTGGAATCTAGCAATAACTTAACATCACGGACCCAACAAAAGTGGTTTCGTCGAAATCCGAGGTCGTTTGCAAAATGTACATTTTTAAGGGCCTGAATTCCATAGCGACTATTCAGAATTTTCAACTGGACATATCTTTTGATTCCCGTTATGAAATCTTGATTTTTTGGATTCGTTGGAAATATATTATCAATTAGATCCTAATGTTTTTGGTTTCGCTAAAATCCGGATTGTTTTGCACCCGGTACATTCAATTGAAGTTTGAAATCGAATTATCGAACTACCGCGCCATTTTCAATTCTATTTATAATTATATATAATTATTATATATTCTAACGACGACGTATATAATATATACGTTCTAATTATATTCGAAATAAATTTATCGTCGATATTATTTAAAATAATTCATTTTAAATGTTCAAAATTTGCTAAAATCGCCAAAATAAAATTTTTAAACTGGTTCAGAATTTCCGGGTTATTACAATCTCTCCCACTTAAAACTTTTCGTCCCCGAAAAGGAACAAAGTCGAAAGTGGTTTGATTAATCAACTCTACATTCGATCTGGCTTCCATTCTCTAACTTTTCAGTTTTTGAGAATTTTCAAATTCTTCAAAAATTTGGCTAACACCCTAAATTTTCGAAAAATTTCGCCATAACCTCCCCTGCACCAGGAGCCACGGGAAAATCCCGAAATTGCCATATAGGCCTTCTGATCTCAAAAAGAAAAAGAAAAAGCCAAGCGGCTAGCCAATAGGCTCATAAAATCATCATCACCCAAACAAAATAGGAAATTATTGTAAACATGTACCTATTTGTCGGGCAAACAAATTTTACTCTCTGCTCTAGCCTCCTTGCTATGACCTGTTCAATGTAAGTATATGTATATGCAAGCAAATGCAACCAATTTTCAATACAATTCAATATTTGGATCAATTAGGCTAAATGGTTAAAAATTAGCAAACAAATAAACAAACAACACAAACATCAATCAATTAGTGCATTAGAGTTTCAAATTCATAATTTTGATACAAATACAAAAAATCATGTTTTTGATGCCAAATCACAACAATGAATCTATCTATATTAGTTTTGGTTCTCACACCAGTCTAATGGAAATATATAGAAATCACACCTTCGAAACTCGATTATGAATACTGATGATGATGCACCATTATCAGAATCATCCCCGGATATCTAGAATGTGATCCTATATCTATCCAGTATATTAAAACTTCGAATATACGTTCATGACGCGTATATGCAAAACCTTTATATACTAGATTGTCCATATTCAAAATAAATAAATTATTCAAATACGTATAAAACGATTTAAATTTTCAAAACAAAATTGTTTTCATTTGAAAAATATACTCTTCACACTCGTTCTAGGATACTACTGATCCTATCTCTAACGAGTCGTTCTAATTGGATTTTTTCCTAATCCAATATCTGATGAATTCTTTCGTTTGGTTCTAATGTGTCTTGTTCTCGAGCTCTGTAAACCAAAGCTCTGATACCAAATATAGTGACCCGAATTTCCCCGGTCTCCGAAGAGATGAGAAAGAACGAATTACTGTGAGGACAAGACAAATCAGAACACAGACTGAAGAAAATTTCATTGTTATTACAACAATTCCATCAGAATACAAGAATATACAGAGTATAAATGAATAAATTACATTCGATAAATATCAGAGATTACAAAAAATTACATAGCAGCGGAAAAATAATATAAAGCACAACTGAAGGTGATATACGGATACAGAGCTTTCCGGATATCATTCCAGCTGTAAACCAGGATCCTGTGAATATAAATCTGCAAAACCAAAACTACTAGCTGCCCGTGCGGAAAATAGGGGCACCCAGAGTTTAGGTTAAAACAATAAACTCCAGATCAGTCATGTGACTGGTGTGAGAACTAAAACAGTTATTAATCTTTATTTTTAAAATTAGGTAAATCAAGGGACCACGCCGTATAACACGGAACGGGTTTCCTCCCAAGAATACCAGTGCATAAAACAACGGCGCAATGCTAAATAAAGAAAAATGAAGCTGTTATAAGACCCAGGTCCTATCACACAATGCAACGCAAGCCGGGGGATAGGGTTTTCCCTTATAACAGCCAAAGCATGCTTGATACATTTGAAACAAATCATTTGATACTATAATAAGTGTATAGTGTCAAAACATTTCAATCATAAATATCAATCATAGGCGGCATAGCTACCATCTACTATGTCGCCATACTAGTTCTACAATTAAAACTGAATTACACGTATTGGAAATTGGATTCAATCATGAGTCGAGGCAAGGGGCAAGCTCCTCTCCGCGCTCGAGACACTCTAGCAAATGCCTCTGGGCTACACACTCTGGGCAACCCCTGGATGCTTCAGGGCCGGTCCTCACTTACGTTAGAGGATTAGTTATGCCTGAACACACGTTTCTCGGTCCTTACAGACCTATAATCGAGGCGCCTCGCATTCCAATAACCACATAGGTGAAAAGTATATAAATGTCAGGGCTGGTAAGTCACTGACACCACCAAAGCTAGAAAGAAACGTCGTGCTCTCCCTGCAGTCCGTATCCCGTTTTTAACTCATACCGAGGTGTGAGGCTCGCGAATTCACGTCATACACAATGCTGCCACGTAGGCGTGCTTTGATCATCAACCACAAGACTTTGCTTTTCAACAGAAGCCTTGATCTATGCAACTCAGTGTGCCACACAGGCAATTCATGCCATGCGATTGATATCTATCGATATATAACCTCTAAGCTCGTACGTCTCAGAGAAGGGCGTTAAGCAAGAGAATAAATTCTCCGCCGCCAAACAGATATATATTTAATAGAAATCAATCAACACAGAATAAAATCCAATGTCAGACACACAATCCATTTACAAGTCCGTTCTGGGTCTGAACGAAACCGGAGGCACTTTCCTCGCATATCCATCCATCTCCAAGTACGTCTGGACGACCACCAACTATTTCCATCCTCTTGGGTGTACAGCCCAATCAGGATCGTCAGTAATAATCCAAACGATGTGAAGACTTCCGGTCTTCGACCACCGTCTTCATCTTCGACTTATCGTCGAATCGGTTATTCAGAATGGGTATAGACCCGGCCTTTCCGAACAACCCGCGTATATTAAAAACAAATGTTACACAAACTCAACATACACCTCATTCCAATTCAGAATATTCTTTTATTCAAATATTCACATCTTTTGGGAAAGGTTCCCATTAATTTTATCCAAGATAAATCCTTTAAAATTTATCCTTTAATCTTCCTTTGGATGTTATTTCAAACCAAATTATGGTTTTTCAAACTAGTCAAGATTAGCGAACCACACCGAAGTAATTATTTATTTTATTTCCCAATCCCAACCTATTCATCCCATGAAGCAAAACTGGTGATACTCCATATCTAACATCATGGTGTTATCGGTAAAATTAATTACCATCTCACGTTCAAATCTAATTAAAGATTTAACTATCGCTTTGGAGCAAAACTGGCGATACTCCATTCTCGCTCATTTCTAAATTGGATAATTTAGATTATAGATTCACATTTCAATCTAATTACAGATTCATTAAAACTCCTTTTACTGGGTTAAAGAACTAGGTGTTATTTAAAACACAGTTCACGATAAACCCAAATCACATTCTATTTATTATCGGGTTAAAGAACTAGTGTTATTTAAAACACATTTCACGATAAACCCATGAATCAATTCTATTTAATTCAAATCAAATATATTAGGAATTCCGATTATTTAAAACCCCTTTTAAATCTAATTTATTTATTTAAAAACAAATCGGGTTTTAAATTGAGTTCAAACTAGTTCATTTCGATAAAAATCTATTTCTATCTTTTCAAATATGGAGTTTTTCATCCCAAATTTTCCCAAATCATTTCTTATGATTTTACACAAATTATTGATATTTTTAATAATTTTATCAAGGCCCGTACAGTCGATTTTCATCAACGACCATCGAACTGCACTTACAGCGACCTTTTTCAAATTTGATTTGGACGTATCTCCAAATCCAACCATTAGATTTTGAATTTCTAATATTCGCTAGAAAGTTCTTTTCGTTACGAACCCAACGGTTCCGGTTTTAGGAGAATCTTACAGTCGGATCTCCCGTAATGTCCATTTGAAATAAATGGTCGAAATTCACGAACTGCCGCGGCGCGGCGCGTTCTATTCAGGCCATTATATTATATATATAATATATATAATATATATTTCATTGATTTCTATTTAAAATGAATTATATAAATAGTTTTGAATTCGTTTTGAAAATAATTTCAACTTCCATTTCATTTCAAATCAAAATTGAATTCTTCCTTATAAATTCGTTTTAAAATTCATTTCTATTTGATTTCAATTCAAATCGATTTTAATTCGATTCGAATTCATTTTCTATTCAAATCAAATTCAATTCGTTTTCTATTCAATTCGAATTCATTATATATTCAATTCATTTTGAAATCATTTTCAATTCAATTCATTTCGAAATCGTTTTCAATTCATTTCATTTCGAAATCGTTTTCAATTCATTTTATTTCGAAATCATTTTCAATTCAATTCATTTCGAAATCGTTTTCAATTCAATTCATTTCGAAATCGTTTTCAATTCAATTCATTTCGAAATCGTTTTCAATTCAATTCATTTCGAAATCGTTTTCAACTTAATTCATTTCGAAATCGTTTTTCAATATTCATTTCAAAATGAATAAAATCGGTATAAATATCGTTCACGTCAAAATGGCGTCAATCTAATCAGCACGGCTTCATATATTCCTTTATTCTATTCAACAAATGAATATTTATTTCTGTCAACACACGACTAATCTCAACGAATGAGTACTGTTCCCGTATGACTATTTTTGTTATTTAAAATATTTTATAAAATTTGGGTATCTATTGTTTGATTTTCAATTAGACTCCACCGTGAAGTAATTCTAATTTTAAATATTATAAAGATGTATATTTTATTATTAAAATATTTCGTTCAACACATGACTAATCTCACGAATGAGTACTGTCAACACATGAACCTTTATATTATATTGATAAAGATGTAATTTTATTATTAAAATATTTCGTTCAACACATGACTAATCTCAATGAATGAGTACTGTCAACACATGAACCTTTATATTATAATATTCTTTATTTTCTAAATTGGAATGATGCCCAATCAATCACCATACAATGTTAATTATATGGATTTTCATACATTACACGTATATAATAGCATTGAAAAATAATCAACCATCAACCAAAGTGCACTACACTGTATAAGCATCAAATATAAATATCTAACGCTTATAACAGCCTGTCAATCAATCGATCGACATATTTAATCAATCAGGATGAGTGAACTTCAAATTTCATCCCAACACCCGTGTGGGGTTTTCAAACAATCAAACACAGATTTTAGTTGTGCAGTTGGGCGATGTGTAAAATTTATCGTCCCAATCAATGTCCTTCAAATAGGTGTACATAAACAAACCGTCCGGTTTGTAAATGAATATTTAGTTATTCACATTCACTATATTCATATTCACGTTAAAAATTATATTTTTAACGACAAAACATTTTATTTCAACATATGAATTTCTATTCAGTTCATTTATTCCAACAAAATGATATTTTATCTTTCTAACTTATTTTAGAAAATTTCGGCGGCATAACGGCACGATACTAGAAACGGGACGAGGCCTAGCCTTATCCTCGGTCTAGTGAAGGACCATGCCATTCACACATCAATCAAATCCATTTCATTTTACCAAACAATCAAATTTCAATCAAATCATCAAACTAATTTATGCAACCAAACAAACAAGTCCATGGTCTGTGGACGATTGTGTCGGGTGCTACTAAGCACCGTCTGCATCCTAGTATATATATATATATATATAACTAGAAAATGAAATTGAAAGGTGAGAAATTCTCACCGTTAGCTATCCAATCATCTTGACTCTTCTTTGATAGGAATCTTCGCCATTCCCGCCTTTTGTCGCTTCCGTTGCCCATATTCACTACATATGTAAAATTGAATTTTTACTTCGCTATTCAATATATAAAAATCGAATTTTTACTATACTATTCAATATATAAAAATCAAAATTTTACTTTGTTGTTCAATATATAAAAATCAAATTTTTACTTTGTTGTCGTATAGATAAAAATTCCATTTCAAAAATAAAGATTTCACCTTTATAAAAATAAAGATTAAAAAATCACATCTTTATTTTTCTACACATATAAAGATGGTGTTTTCAATATCCCTATCATGTAAAAATTATATTTATAATTCTTTAAAAATATAAAAATCATATTTTTACATCGTCTATATAGTAAAGACTATATTTTTAATACTTTAAAAATATAAAAGTCATATTTTTAATAATTTAAAAATCACTTCTTTTTCCTAGCTAATGAACGAATAAAAATCTTTCTATGTCATGAAAATTATACCTTTTCTATATAGATAAAAATCGAATTTTTATTAAATTAAAAACTGAAATGAAAATAATTAAAACAAAGAAAACTTACTGTTAATAATCTGGAACCGTTAACCCTAAATTGCACCGCCTTCTTCACCGATCCGCGAGCCACCGGAGGACCAGCGGGAGTCGAACGGCCCTGTTCTTCGATGAGGGAAGGAGTGCGCGGTTCTTCAGTGGATGAGTGGGGGGGGGGGGCTATGCATCCAAGTTCGTCAGGGTGGTCGGCAGTAGGAGGAAGGGGAGGGGTCTTCAGTATCGCGGCAAGGAGGGGGAAGGGTTTTCGCGGCGCCTCTGGCGGCTAGGGGGGGGGTTCTCCGATCCGACGAGGAGGGGGGATTGACGAAGATCGGCGGCGCCTGCGTCGATGGTGCGACGGCGATCGACGCCGATGGGGGGGGGGGTCTCCCTCTCGATCAGTTGTCTCTTTATTTTTATTTTTTTTCTGAAAAACGATTTTGAAAGATAAGAGGGGGGGGCAGCGTATAAGGGAAGAGGGTGAGGAGAGAGAGAATATTAATTTAATTAATTTAATTGCAAAAAGTTGACTTTTACATACGACCTCTAAACGAGGCCCACCGCCTGTCGTCCATAGCGTTTTACCCCCATTCCGAACACAATGGGATATGTGTCGTAGGCTGATTCGGTCGTTACAATCGGTTTTCGTTGAATTTACATTTAAATCGCTATATTGAATTTGAACGCGCATTTCAATTTACCGGGGTCACATACTAACTAGAAAAATTATCGAAAAATATTTTCTAGCTTCATATTGACGATACGGTCCTAACAAAACTAGTTTCGTCGAATTCTGAGACCGTTGGAAAAATGGCCAATTTCCAGTCGATTAAAATCAACTAAAACTGGTCAAACGCGTTTTCCTTTGCCACACTCACATATTGATTCGAAAAATTATGAAATTTGGAATCTAGCAATAACTTAACATCACGGACCCAATAAAAGTGGTTTCGTCGAAATCCGAGGTCGTTTGCAAAATGTCCATTTTTAAGGGCTCGAATTCCATAGCGACTATTCAGAAATTTCAACTGGACATATCTTTTGATTCCCGTTATGAAATCTTGATTTTTCGGATTCGTTGGAAAGATATTATCAATAAGATCCTAATGTTTTTGGTTTCGCTAAAATCTGGATTGTTTTGCACCCGGTACATTCAACTGAAGTTTGAAATCGAATTATCGAACTACCGCGCCATTTTCAATTCTATTTATAATTATATATAATTATTATATATTCTAATGACGACGTATATAATATATACGTTCTAATTATATTTGAAATAAATTTATCGTCGATATTATTTAAAATAATTCATTTTAAATGTTCAAAATTCGCTAAAATCGCCAAAATAAAAATTTTAAACTGGTTCAGAATTTCCGGGTTATTACAGGTGGGGCCTACAACCGCTGTTCTTGGTGGAGGGAGGGTTACGCGGTTTTCAAGAAGAGTGGGTGGCGGTTTAGGGTTTGATGGCGAGAGGGGGAGGGCAGTGATGGCCGGAGGCGGCTCTGAGGGCGCACGCGTGGGCGGCCCGGTGGTGGAGCTGGACGGTGGCCTCCTCCGTCGTTCAATTTTTTTCTTTTTATTTTTTTCTTCCTAAATGAGATCGGGGAAAGTGAAAGAAGAAAGGGGGGTTGACTAGGAAAAGAGGGAAGGGAGTGTGTGTGTGTGTATATATATAATTCCATTATATTTCTAAAAGTAGGTTTTTATTTCGACCTCCAATTCAAACCCAACGACTATCACCCCTAGCTAATTACCCCCATTCTGAACACAACGGGATATGTTTTGTAACCCAATTCGGCTGTTATGATTAGTTTCCATTAAATTTAAAATATAATTCATTATATTTTAAATTAAAACGCACATTTTAATTTATCGGGGCCACATACAGACTCCAAAAATTCCAAAAAAATAAATCTGGCTATGTTTTGATGATACGGTCCTAATTAAAACTAATTTCTTCGAATTTGGTGAACGTTTGAAAAATGGTCATTTCTGGTCGATCCAAATTGACTGAAACCGTCAAAACACGTTTTCTTTTGCTACGCTCACATATTGATCCCAAAAATTATGAAAATTGGAATCTAGTAATAATCTGACATTCCGGATCCAACAAAAGTGGTTTCATCGAAAACAAACTTCGTTTGCAAAATCGCTATTTTTAAGGGCTATATTTCCATAGCGACTATTCTGAATTTTCAACTGGACATAACTTTTTATTCCCGCTATGAAATTTTGATTTCTCAGATTCGTTGGAAAGATATTTTCAAACAGATTTAAATATTTCTGGTTTCACTAAAATCCGGTTTATTTTGAATCCTGTACATTCATTTGAAATTCGAAATCGAATTTTCAAACTATCATGCCATTTTCAATTCCTTTTATAATTAAAATAATTATTTACATTCTAACGTCGATTTAAATAAATATATATGTTCTAATTCTATTCAAATAAATTTCTTGTTGTTATTATTTAAAATAAATCATTTTAAATATTCAAAATTCATTAAAATTGCCAAAATAAAAATTTTATATTGGTTCTGATTTTTCGGGTTGTTACATTATATATCGGTAGAATTCAATAGTACGGTGTAGATTGTTGATGCGACATGTTTGATTTCCCAAAGTTAAGTAATCATTAATATTGATTTTTGGGAAGATTAAAACTAAGTGGAGTTTTAATCAATCTTTAATTAGATTGAAATGTGAAAGTGATAATTTAAATTATCAAATTTGTGAAATGATCGGGAATGGAGTATCACCAGTTTTGCTCCAAACGATAGTTAAAAGTTTAATTAGATTTGAATGTGAAATGGTAATTAAACTTACTGATAACGCCTAGTGTTAGATATGGCGTATTACTAGTTTTGCTCCATGGGATGAATAGGTTGGGATTGGGAAATTAAACAAATGATTACTTCGGTAAGGTGCGCTAATCCCGACTTGTTTGGATAAACCTTAATTTGGTTTGAATTGATATCCAAAGGAAGATTAAAGAATAAATTTAAAGAATTTATCTTTGATAAAATTAATGGGAACCTTTCCCTAATGATGTGAATATTTGAATAAAACAATATTTTTAATTGGAATGAGGTGTATGTTGTGTTTGTGTAGCACTTTTTATAATATACGTGAGTTATTCGGAAAGGCTGGGTTTATACCTATTCTGAATAACTGATTCGATGATAAGTCGATCATGAAGACAGTGGTTAAAGACCAGAGGTCTTCACATCGTTTGGATGATTACTGATGTCTTGATTGGGCTGTACACCCAAGACAAGGTAATAAGTGGTGATCGTCTAGACGTACTTGGAGATCGACCGGATATGCGAGGACGTCTCTCCTGTATTAGACACGGGACAAGGAATAAGGTGCCTCCGGTTTTGTTCAGACCTAGAACGGACTATTAAATGGATATGTGTCTGACATTTTATTTTATTCTGTGTTGATTGATCTCTATTAAATATATATCTGTTTGGTGGCAGAGAATTTATTCTCTTGCTTAACACCTTCTCTGAGATGTACGAGCTCAGAGGTTATATATCGATAGACATCAGTTGCATGGCATGGAATGTCAATGTGGCATGCTGAGTTGTAAGTGATCAAGGCTTTTATTCGAAAGCAGAGTCTTGTGGTAGATGATCAAAGCACGGCTTTAAATAGCATAGCTTTGTGTATAACATTAATTCGAGAGCCTCACACCTCGGTGTGAACTAGAAATGGGAGAGGACTACTGGTAGGACATGCGTTTCTTTCTAGCTAGGAGTGGTGTCATAGTATGGATCCCATACATTTTTACTTTTGTGGATGATGGAAAGCAAAGGTGGCTCAATTATATCAGTCACTACGGGGCCGATGGATGATATGGTCGACATACTGACCATTAGGCCCCATAGGGCGGGGAAACGCATTGTTCAGCAATTACCAATCCAAAACGTAAGAGAGGATCGACCCTGAAGATCCAGGTGTAGTTGTGATTGTATCCTGAGACATGGTAGGCTAGATTGTCTTGAATTTGGTAAGGACGATCATTGCCTTGGTTCATAGATGGAATCCAATTTCCAATATGTGACATTTTGGTTTTAATTGTAGAACTAGTATGGCAACATGATATATGATACCCATGCCGTTTATGATTGATACATTTATATTTGAAGCTGTTTTAAACACTATGCACTTATAATAGTATCAAATGATTTGTTTTGAACGTACCAAGCATTTTTGGCTATTATAAGGGAAAATTATATCCTTCGGCTTGCGTTGCATTGTGCGATGGGACCTGAGTCTTATAAAAGCTTCATTTTTCCAAAAAGCATTACATTGTTTATTTGTATGCACTGGTATTCTAAGGTGTAAACCTGTTCTGTGTTATACGGCGTGGTCCCTTGATTTACCCAACTTTAAAATAAAGTTATAAACAACTGTTTTAATTCTCACACCAGTCATATGACTGACCTGGAGTTTATTGTTTTAACCTAAACTCTGGGTTCCCCTATTTTCCACACGGGCAGCTAGTAGTTTTAGTTTTGCAGATATTATATTCATCGGATTCTGGATTTACAGCTGGAGCTATATACGGAAAGCTCTGTATCCGTGTATTTCTTTCAGCTGTGTTATGTATTATTTTTCCGCTGTTAATGTAATTTAAATCTCTGATATTTTTTTGATGTATAATATTTATTCATACTCGGTTATATTCTTGTACTATGATGTAAATTGTTGTAATAGCAATGAAATGTTCTATTGTTTGTGTTCTGATTTGTCGTGTTCTTAACTCAATCAGCGCTTTCCCGCAAGGGCGAGTTTGGGTCGTTTCATTAAGCCTCATCAACCGGAATATGACAAAAATTGGGCAGGCAGCATGGAAAGCTGGGTCGCACCAATACAAGGTGTATTATCACCAATCTAGAAAAAAATCCTTATTTGTTCTTCTTTTCGATTCTGTATCTCTACGGAAGGATGGTGAGCCCTTGAAACCATCAGGTGATAAATACATTCTGTTCACTCATATTGAATGAGTGACCGTCATGTGTGGCCGAGTTGCAAGATTTTCCTGTTGAATCCCAGTGTATCTCCTCTAGAGTACACTGATCGGAAGGTGATCCCATACCTTGTCATAGTTGGAATTCAATCTCCAATAAGCATACGCAGTTTTTGATTACAGACTATGTATGTAGAGGATGAGATGCAAGTGTTCTGCTATTTGGTTATTTACTTGATAGACACTATTATAGCATCACCGGATTTTCGTATAAAAAATGGTTTGGGTTACAGTAAGGTTAAAACCATCCATATTTATGTGTGGGATGGTCTTACTGTTATCCTTTTCTTTCTAATGGATTTTCTAAAGTTAAGCAATTTGGATGTTACCTATAAACTTAGTTAGTTTTCTCAAGCTGGTTCACCAGACTGATCAGTGGCATTTGTAATGCTCGGGTCAGACCGAGTTTTTTCTAGGTTTAGTTGTTGGATGCTGGGAAATCAAAAGACGAGATGGAGGAGTTCAGACGTATGATATATATAGTATTTTTCTACTTCGTGTTGTATTTGAGGACATGTTATTATAACTGCCCAAATGTGTTGGATGTTCACTTTACACTGATGATTGTAAGCCTTTTTCAAGCTTTCAATAAAAAAATATTTCTGTATTGTATTTTACTCTGTTGTGATGTGAGACTCTGATTAGGTGTTGGTTCTTCTTCTTATTCTTCTATTCTAATTCTTCTATTTTATCTTTCTCTCACCCTCCAACTTCTTTCTCTTAACTCTCTACTTTTTCTGTATAATTTGGGTTGACTGTGGTAGTTAAATGTCGGCTTAAATTGTATGTAAAAGTAGGGTGTTACAACTTGGTATCAAAGCTATTGGTTAAGTAGTAATCTTGGCTCTGTGTTATAACTCAGTAGAGATAGGGTTAGTAACGCCCAAGATTGAGTTTGAGTGTATATACGAGAGAGCAAATTTGTAAATTTTATATAAAAATGTTTTGTATTGTGTTGATTAATCTGTTCAAGTGTTGGGAAGACATATCGAACTGGCAGTTGACACAATATTGTTTTGTAGAAAGAGTAAATGAAATAATTTTACCCAAATTATATTTTTATAGAAAAAAGAAATAAATTCTATAATATAGTAACATTGGTTGTTTGGTTGTTTGATTGATTTGGTTGAAATTCGAATAGAATTATGAAAAGAAATTGTGCTGATTAAGAAAAATCAATTAGTCAGTT
Source organism: Allium sativum (assembly GCA_030737875.1). Lineage (NCBI taxonomy): Eukaryota > Viridiplantae > Streptophyta > Magnoliopsida > Asparagales > Amaryllidaceae > Allium > Allium sativum. The sequence continues at coordinate 665,792,205 of CM060909.1, read as the reverse complement.
GAATTGGATAGGAAAATGAAACTTAATCTGGGTAAGTAGAATTAATATGGGATTGAATAAAATAAATTTGGAATTTGGAAGTCGATTGGATAATGGAAATCAATCAGATATTAATCGACTGATATTAATGTATGTTAAACCAACGTGAATGCAGACCAGTAAGTATTAATGTTGAATATAATTCAAATGATTTGATTGTTTGTTATTTGGATGTTGGATTGGTTTAACAAAATTCATCAGATGGGTCACTAACGAAGTTGAATAAATTGAAAATAAACAAGTATAATTGTAACACCCCATATTTTCTGAGAATATTAAAATAACAAATTAAAGAATAATTAATTTTAAAAAGAATAAATAGGTGAAACGGGTTGCACCATTGCGTTCATCTCAGAATTCTACATGAGATAGAGTCCGAATTTACGTAAATCGGACTTCGTATGAAGAAGATATCTTCAAATTAAATATTGTAGCAAAACATGAAAAAGAAGAATGAGAAAAGAATAATGTTTAGCATTGTTCTAGGGTTTGTAAGCAAAAGGCTTAGTAGCTCATTTGGTTAGAACATGTGACTTGCATACAAGTGGTACAGAGTTCGATCCTCGCCAGCGCCATATTTTTGTTTTAGAGGAATGGCTAAAAAGTGGCTTAGTGTGAACGCAGTTCAAAAAGTGGTTTAGTGTGAAAATGGTTAATTGGGAAGATGGATAATATATATATAGAATATATATATATACATATAAATATATATGATGTGTATGCATCATGTGGCGCACGTGGCGCATTTTTTTTTATTGGTCAAGGATTGTCTTTTTTACCTGGCCTTCTCTGATTGGCTTTGTGACAAATTCTGAGGTGTTAGGGCTTATGTGTCACTCAGTTTTAGAGGAATGGCTAAAAAGTGGCTTAGTGTGAACGCAGTTCAAAAAGTGGTTTAGTGTGAAAATGGTTAATTGGGAAGATGGATAATATATATATAGAATATATATATATACATATAAATATATATGATGTGTATGCATCATGTGGCGCACGTGGCGCATTTTTTTTTATTGGTCAAGGATTGTCTTTTTTACCTGGCCTTCTCTGATTGGCTTTGTGACAAATTCTGAGGTGCTAGGGCTTATGTGTCATGCTATGATTGGATGAGTGACACATTGCTTTAGTTGGATGACTCTGATTACTCCTAGACTGATCTAATGGCTAGAATTAAACCTAGACTTATGTATAATCAACCCAAATCCTAAACCTAAAACACATAAACACATTCTTTGTAGCCACCATGCTATCCAATTCAAATCTTGTCTAGCCACCTACTTCTTAAACAAATAATAATCTAATTAGAAAGCTTCAATTTAGATAAAAAGGTTTTTGTTTCAAAGTAAGGGATTTCTTCTTCAAATCAATAGTCAATATCAAAGGATAAGCTTTACAAATTCAGAAAACAGATCCCAGAAAACAAGACTTTCTTTTCTTTGTATGTCCTGTTATTATTTAGATGTGAACGATTAAAAGTTGTGATTTGTAATAAAATGAAAACTATAGTAATTCCTAGTTGTAAGATAATGACGATATTGATTTATGCCTATTCTTGTAACGATTCTATTGTATATGCTTGTGAGAAACACTTAACCAATATAACAAGATGAATGGGTAGGGTTAATTAATAAGAAACACTTAACCAATATAACTTGATTTGTGGTAAAGATAAGTAAAAACAAGAGGGCAACACTTAACCAATATAACTTGATTTATGGTAGGATTAATTTAACACAAGAAATTAACACTTAACCAAAGTAATATGACAAGTGGGTGGGTTAAGTTAACTTGAATTGATTGATGATACTTAACCAATACAACATGATGAACACGTAGGTTTAAGTTAACAAGAAACACTTGACCAATACAACTTGATGGACGAACAGGGTTAAGTTAATAGAAAACACTTAACCAATCCAACATGATAAGCGAGGAGGGTTAAGTTAATAAGAAACACTTAACCAACATGACACGATGAATGGGTGGGATAAGTTAACATGAATGGACAACACTTAGACAATACGACATAATGTACGGGAGGGTTAAGTACATATCGGGTTGGTGGGTAATATTAGTACATATAGGCCCACAAACTTAACCGTTAAATAAATATGCTTGAATTAATGGGAGGGTTAAGTACGTCTCGTGTAGGTGGGTAATATTAGTACATATAGGCCCACAAAACTTAACCGTTAAATAAACATGCTTGAATCGGTGGGAGGGTTAAGTACATATCGGGTTGGTGGATAATATTAGTAAATATAGGCCCACAAACTTAACCAGCAGGAAACCCTAGTAACGGGGACCCATTTCAGCAGTAACCCACATAGATGTTTCATAGTACCCTGAAACTAGGCAGGGTGGGGCACGATTACTGGGCTAGTTGTAAGCGGTCAAAGCAGCGGCAAAAGGTACGTCAGTGTAGGTTCCGATGGTTTACGGGCGTGCACGTACTTTGGAGTGGGAAAAAGAAGGCACTGGGTACTAGTAGTTATACATTGTGCATCTTGAATCGTGTCGGGTTGCTATCATAAGGATTGATACATCTTATGGTAGGACCAGCACAGGGTATCTACATGCAAGAGAGGGCTGATTGACACAGACACATGGAACGTTAATGCAAGTAAGGAGTCGATCGGTAGGGTAGTAAGGGTACATCTAACACATTCATGGAAATTAGGCAGATCGAGGTGGAATCCTCATAATTGATGTACACCTGAAGGCTTCCACAATTGCGGGGATTGGGATCACGTTATCATATGATCATTTTGTATAGATTACTAGTTGGGACACTAGCTAAGTGGTGTAGAGAAGTATGGTTGTGATAGCATATTCATCCTTATTATCTTATTTCTAGGGTGATGTCCTAGATTCGCTTTACTCATGTCATAACCCTTTTCTTGTTTGCATGCAAAATAGTCACTGGACTTACCAGACTCATGTCTGACCCATTTTCTTTCGTCTTCTTCCCCCCCGGTCTGCAAGGAGGGAATACTTTAGCTTAGATCGGATCATTTCCATCTTGAAGAAAGTACATGTATTGCTTGGAATCTTTTTCCTTGGGCTATGGCTTCAGATACTCTCTTATTGGGGATTTATGTTGTCTTACTTTTGTTTTAATGCTTCTTTATGTTTTAATTCAAGACAGAAGTTCTATGTATTACTTTTAAGTATGATTGAGACAAATGTTGTAAAAGCTTGACTGAACCACAATGTTTATAAAATGATTTTTATTTTACACTGCTTTATTTGTCTGTCTTGTAATTCATCTACATCTTTTACCTAAAATGCTCTACCAAAGTTAAGGCATTCCCTTTGTGAGTGACCTTAACGGAGGAGGGGTGTTTCACTTGGTATTAGAGCTGAAGGTTACCGGATCAGATAAAAGATTTGAAAAATTATTTTCAAAAAAATTTTAAAAGAAGCATTTTCAAAAGAAAGGTTTTGTTTTAAAGGCATATTCCCCAAAGCCATATGCACTATCTTTTTGTTCCTCTATTTGAATCCTTGTTTCCTTCTTTCCTGAGTCTCCGGGGCTCCTGGATTTCTGGGAGGTAACCTCATCGCGGCATGGTTCCGTAGGCTTGATGAGACTATGACACCTATCAAAGGGTGAAGAAGTGCCCAACTTCCATCTATAGCCGCTCTAGTTTCACCTACGGCAAATTTTCTCTCGAGCTTTGCAAGATTTTCCACGTGATGGAGGCAGCTTTCGAGAGACTTGTCAACGTGTTACACAAGGATAGTAAAGATGAGACTGAGGGAGTTTTGCTAAGGAGCACAACCCAAGGATGAGGAAGTCATGGATATGGACTTGGTTCACAAAAAAGGAGGTTTAAGTGGAAGAATCACAAGACAAGAGGAAGTATCTTTATTATGGTATAACGGGACAAGGGCAAGAACTAAGGATAGGATTTTCCATAGGGCAAGTGCATCCTCTCTCCGCCAGCATACCTACGAGAGAGAGGTAGTAAGGTTTTTCCTTTTTGATCATCCGTTTGTACTCTTTTTTATTTTAGTGCTTCACATTCATTTATATCTGCTTCCATAGTTGAGTCTCTACACCTTGGTACTTGTATAGTAGAAGATCCCATTATTGTATCAAATCCAATTTGTGGTTCGGCTCATTTATCTTTGGTTTGTAAGGATTCGAGATACTTATGTTTTTGGTTTCATGGGCTATCGGTTGATTCCAGGCATGAATTGGTTAGCTAGTAATTGTGAAAGGAGGGTAGTTAGACTTTCGGATTGCCTCGGGAATACCCTCGAAATTTCGTGCGATCCTAAGGGATCAGTTTGTCTTAGCTACCTTGAATCGCTTTATGTATTTATCGATGATTTTCGATCCGTTGGAGTAGTCCATGAGTACGCAGATGTTTCCCCTAAAAACGTGAGGTATACTTCCACATATATGTAGTTGACAATGCAAAGCCCGTTATGCGATCAACCATAGTTTTGGAGCAAGATTGGCGAGGATAGCCAGAGTTGGTTAAGTGCTCAATTGTTTGGTTGTTTTGCTAGTATCATCTCACATAGATTATCCAAATTCGGAGGAGGTATTCCTTGGGTGCTTGTCTGATATTGGTTTAGGCCTTTGGGGCTTGTACTTGAGGGATGTCAAGTTCGACTAGGATGGTTTGCGTGAGAGATATCGACCCTCAGATTTGTGACATGATGGATAAGCTAAGTAAAGGAGAGACCTATAATCATCTTAGTATATACACTTGGTATCATGGTTAACATCTGTTTATCTTGGAAAGATAGTTCGACTACATTGGATACCCTCTAGCATAGTAAGTGATCGAGGTCCTATCTTTACTAGTGGGTTTTGGAAATGGAGGTCAAGAAGCTTCGCAATCGTAAAGTTAAATAAGTTAAGGTATAGTGGAGTGAAGCTCAAGAAGATGCGACTTACAAAACTGAAGACTAGATACGCGCATCATACCCTTTTGGGGGGTATATCCTTGATTCCTCTTTTTCTGTAAAATTTATTTGCATGCTAATCTTTATCTTTTAAGTATATCCTCTCGGTCCTATTCCCGATCCTTAGGTAGAGGCCAATGGATGTAAACATTGTTCGAGACATGTTATGTTTGGTGGATGCAAGTGGTTGCAAGTGGTTGCCAGTGGTTGCTCGTGGATGCATATACACACATTAGGCACTAGATCAGCTCAGTAACTTTCATATTGCATATGCATGAGTGAATTTTTGAATTGAAACTTGATGTGTTATCATATGGATGTTGCATTTGTATGAACGATTGTGCACTCATGTAGAATCTATAAAGTGCATTAGGAATAATTGCACACACGATGGACTCATGGCACTAACATAATTCACATTAAGGAGGTCAACTGAATTAGTAGACCGCCTGATTTTGCATTAGATAAGGACATGTACACACACTATGCATATGACCATGAAGGCATTAGAAATCTTTTTAAGGACAATGGATACCTGTGTTTGATGGTCGAGTAGACGAATGATTGGATGATAGGATATACATTCTTCTTAACTTGAAGATTTCCGGGACGAAATCCTTTAAGGAGGGGAGAATGTAACACCCCATATTTTCTGAGAATATTAAAATAAAAAATTAAAGAATAATTAATTTGAAAAAGAAGAAATAAGTGAAATGGGTTGCGCTATTGCGTTCATCTCGGAATTCTGCTTGAGATAGAGTCCGAATTTGCGTAAATCGGTCTCCGTATGAAGAAGATATCTTTAAATTAAATATTGTAGCAAAACACGAAAAAGAAGAATGAGAAAAGAATAATGTTTAGCAATGTTCTAAGGTCTGTAAGAAAAAGGCTTAGTAGCTCATTTGGTTAGAACATGTGACTTGCATACAAGAGGTACAGAGTTTGATCCTCGCCAGCGCCATATTTTTGTTTTAGGGGAATGGCTAAAAAGTGGCTTAGTGTGAACGCAGTTCAAAAAGTGGTTTAGTGTGAAAATGGTTAATTGGGAAGATGGATTAATATATATATATATATATATATAGAATATATATATATATACATATAAATATATATGATGTGTACGCATCATGTGGCGCACGTGGCGCATTTTTTGTGTTGGTCAAGGATTGTCTTTTTTACGTGGCCTTCTCTGATTGGCTTTGTGACAAATTATGAGGTGTTAGGGCTTATGTGTCATGCTATGATTATCTGAGTGACACATTGCTTTAGTTGGATGGCTCTGATTACTCCTAGACTGATGTAATGGCTAGAATTAAACCTAGACTTCTATATAATCAACTCAAATCCTAAACCTAAAACACATAAACACATTCTTTGTAGCAACCATGCTATCCAATTCAAATCTTGTCTAGCCACCTTTATCTTAAACAAATTATAATCTAATTAGAAAGCTTCAAGTTAGAGAAAAAGGTTTTTGTTTCAAAGTGAGGGATTTCTGCTCCAAATCAATAGTCAACATCAAAGAATAAGCTTTACAAATTCAGAAAACAGATCCCAGTAAACAAGACTTTCTTTTCTTTGTAAGTCCTGTTATTATTTAGAAGTGAATGATTAAAAGTTGTGATTTGTAATAAAATGAAAACTAGAGTAATTCCTAGTTGTAAGATAATGACGATGTTGATTTATGCCTATTCTTGTAACGATTCTATCGTATATGCTTGTGAGAAACACTTAACCAATATAACAAGATGAATGGGTAGGGTAAGTAATAAGAAACACTTAACCAATATAACTTGATTTGTGGTAAGGTTAAGTAAAAACAAGAGGGCAACACTTAACCAATATAACTTGATTTATGGTAGGGTTAAGTTAACACAAGAAGGTAACACTTAACCAAAGTGATATGACAAGTGGGTGGGTTAAGTTAACTTGAATTGATTGATGACACTTAACCAATACAACATGATGAACACGTGGTGTTAAGTTAACAAGAAACAGTTGACCAATACAACTTGATGGACGAACGAGGTTAAGTTAATAGAAAACACTTAACCAATCCAACATGATAAGCGAGGAGGGTTAAGTTAATAAGAAACACTTAACTAACATGACACGATGAATGGGTGGGATAAGTTAACATGAATGGACAACACTTAGACAATACGACGTAATTTACGGGAGTGTTAAGTTCATATCGGGTTGGTGGGTGATATTAGTACATATAGGCCCACAAAACTAAACCGTTAAATAAATATGCTTGAATTGATGGGTGGGTTAAGTACATCTCGTGTATGTGGGTAATATTAGTACATATAGGCCCACAAAACTTAACCGTTAAATAAACATGCTTGAATCGGTGGGTGGGTTAAGTACATATCGGGTTGGTGGGTAATATTAGTAAATATAGGCCCATAAGCTTAACCGGCAGGAAACCCTAGTAGCGGGGACCCATTTCAGCAGTAACCCACATAGATGTATCATGGTACCCTGAAACTAGGCAGGGTGGGGCACGATTACTGGGCTGATTGTAAGCGGTCAAAGCAGCGGCAGGGGGTACGTCAGTGTAGGTTCCGATGGTTTACGGGCATGCACGTACTCCGGAGTGGGAAAAAGCAGGCACTGGGTACCAGTAGTTATACACTATGCATCTTGAATCGTGTCTGGTTGCTATCATAAGGATTAATACACCTTATGGTGGGACCAGCACAGGGTATCTACATGCAAGAGAGGGCCGATTGACACAGACACATGGAACGTTAATGCTAGTAAGGAGTCGATTGATATGGTAGTAAGGGTACATCTAACATATTCATGGCAATTAGGCAGATTGAGGTGGAATCCTCATAATAGATGTACACCTGAAGGCTACCACAATTGCAGGGATTGGGATCACATTATCATATGATCATTTTATATAGATTACTAGTTAGGACAATAGTTAAGTGGTGTAGAGAAGAAAAATGGTTGCGATAGCATATTCAGCCTTATTATCTTATTTCTAGGGTGATGTCCTAGATTTAGTTTATTCATGTCATAACCCTTTTCTTGTTTGCATGCTAAATAGTCACTAGACTTACCAGACTCATGTCTGACCCATTTTCTTTCGTCTTCTTTTCTTCCGTCCCCCCCTCCAGGTCCGCAAGGAGGGAATACTTTAGCTTAGATCGGATTATTTCTAGCTTGAAGAAAGTAGATGTATTGCTTGGAATCTTTTTCCTTGGGCTATGGCTTCGGATACTCTCTTATTGGGGATTTATGCTGTCTTACTGTTGTTTTAATGATTCTTTATGTTTTAATTCAAGACAGAAGTTCTATGTATTACTTTTAAGTATGATTGAGACAACTGTTACAAAAGCTTGATTAAACCACATTGTTTATAAAATGATTTTTATTTTCCAATGCTTTATTTGTCTGTCTCATAATTCTTCTGCATCTTTTACCTAAAATGCTCCACCGACGTTAAGGCATTCCCTTTGTGAGTGACCTTAATGGAGGAGGGGTGTTTCAATAATGAACTGGAAATAAAAAAAGGTTATGAAATGAAACTGAATTATTAACCATGGATTGTTACTTGCATTGTAAATTGAGATAAAAGCAGATTCCAGAAGACCATGGGAATTGATCTGGTTATAAATATGGAAGTACAGGTTAGAAGTTGAAGAGTTGTTAGTTGATTTGCTTCGAATTTGGACTTGAGTTACTTGACAAATAGGTAGACCTCAATATTATCGGTTGGTGATTGATTTTGTACCCTTGAGTTGGGTAGCCATTTCTCTTTTCGTTTTCTTTTGGAGAAGTTAAGGCCCGGAGTGGAAGATGTAGTTGTCCCGATCAAACTACGCGGAGGAAGTGCTGGCGAAATTTTCGAAACATTCAAGATTCTAAATTTGTTTTGATGATAATTTAAAAATATTTATTTCAAAATAATTGGATTCATAGCATTCTTCTTACCTTGTAATTTCGGGGACGAAATTCTTTTAAGGGGGAAGAATGTAACGTCCCAATTTTTTAAACATTAATTACGAATATTTAAATTTGTTTTAAATATTAATTTGATAATATTAATGGATTTCTATATCGAATTTATTTATTAAAAAAAATTTGAACGTATAAATTAATAATATAGTTAAAACGAGCTCAAAACATCGCGGTAGTTCGTAATATTGAGTTTTTAATTTTAATTGAATATACAAGATCCATTATAAATCGAATTTCTATGAAATAAGAAACATAATCTATTTGATTTTATTTTTTCTATTGAATGAGAAAAATGGAGATTTTTAAAGTGCAAGTTTTGTCCAATTCAAAATTTAAATAGTCGCTATGGAATTCGTTAACAAACGATAACATTTACTTAATAAAATATTAATGGTTTTTATATAAATGGAATATCATTTAAATTTAAATTTTAAAATGTTGAGTTAAATTCTATATTGGTTTAGTTTGAAGCTATTCATTTGGATAAATACGATGATATTAATTTATTATCATTAATTTGAGTTGTTTTGGGATTTAAATATATTTTATCGATATTATATAAACTTTAAAAATAGTCGTTTTACAAACGACCTCCGTTTTCTATGAAACGAATTTTATTGGAAAATATCTAGCTAATTATTGCTAGATTTCGAATTTTTAAGCCAAATGGAGTTATTTTGTCGAAATACGAAATTTAAGTGCGAACCGATAAATAATTTAGATTTAAAATTAAGCCGATTTTGCAAACGGAGTCCATTTTCAATGAAATTAATTTCTTTAGGAACGGGACGTTAAGACGTAGCAGTACGTTCATTTTCGTTATATTTGGGGTTCGTATATGTTGGTGTGAATATTAAACCTTCAATGTAAATACCGGTATAATTTATTAATTGCGTAAATTGACCATAACAAACCAAAATAAATATATAGGTACGCCTGTTGTACAAAAGGGAAACACACAGCCCTTTTAAATTTCCCTTTCAGCCGACCTGTTATTTGAAAACACAGCTAACCTATCTTCCTACCCAGTCTTTTCTTTCCTTCTCGTGATAAAAACACTTGCATGCACGAAATTGGAAAGTCATGCAAGCCTACCCCCTTCTAGCTGAAACCACATCTGCTCCTACTTCATACTGAATGAAGGAACGTTCTTCCTATCTACCACATATCCCCCTATATATATGTGTGTTTGTGTGTGTGTGTATATATATATTCTCGCATCCTCTTTCATTTCAGCAGCAAGAAATTAAAACCCAAAGCTCTGTTTCAAAACCCATTATTCTCTTCTTGATAATATGCCGATACCCATGCCAACAAAGAAAAAAATAAAAGATAAAGAAAAATAAAAAAAATTGTGCATAAGGGATCACCTGCAGGCCCTCTGTGACGTCGTCCAACCTTGAAGGAATCCACCACGATTTTGCTCGTGAGTTTTATTCAGCAGCGAGTACAAGTCGAAGAAATCTGAAGACCAAAGCATCAGTTCGTGGATTGCGTTTTTGTTTTGGGTTTGTGGATCGAAATAGATCATGGCTGCAGAAATTAATAGGAGTTGGTGATTATATTTTCAGGTTGCTATAGACAGTCGGGTGGGGGGAGGAGAGAACCTGGCAACTTGTCCTTTTGTGGAAGGGCTCGGGTGACATTTTTGGTAATGGGGAGCGATGTTATGGAGGAGTGACGATGGAGCATGACATTGGCAGACACGTAAATGATGAACAATAGGTTCAAAACAAATTGGATGGGGAAGATGATGAATTTTGTGCAGTGTGGTATTGTATATTTTGCGTGCACAAAGTGGTTTTCAAGAGGGAGGGTGCTGTGTTGTTTTTGGAGAGGGCGACATGAAGTGGAATAACGGTTGAAACATATATTGGAGCGGTGAAGGTGGGAGGTATTCGAAAGCATGGATAGGCGGTTGTTTTGGAACCAAGGAAGCTATAGTGATATGCGTGGGGGAGGAGACCAAGTAGTTGAAGACAATGAGCAATATATATATAAATATGCCTAGTTACATATATTAATGCCTAATCCTATATTACTTTTCCTAATTAAGTTCTTAAATGTGCCTAAAAATATTAAGTAGGTATATAAGTTAAAGTGGCTGGAGAAATAATTCAAATGTGACAAATCTTTTCTAATGTACTTGGGTTAATATCAACTTTTGATTATGCCTATTCCAAGTTATGTTATAGATACATCATAAGTAAGATTAGGTAAAAAAGATATTATATATCGTGCCTGGTAGTTCTTGTTTACTGCCTAATTATGGTTACATGGCCAGTATTTTTAAAACAAGATTATAATGTCCCTAAGTTTACTTATGTCAACCATTATATAATTTAAGTATAAACATGCCTGAATCCTTATGATCGTCCACGTTAGTTATAAATATAATTAACATACGATTTGTATAAGAAATATATTTATTTAAATTTTAATTAATTTAAATTATAACGCGAACGTGAAATATGCATAATGTTCTCATATTTGATCAGATCCGACATATCAGTCGCGTTGGAATCGTATCGGTGGGAACGACATTATAGAGCTGGTTTGGACAGAGTTGGACGTAGCTGGGAGTTTTTATTAAATTAAATGCCAGTTTAATTTAATTAAAACAAACTGTTTGGCGACAAAGGGAAATCAAGGTGAGTTCAACTCACTCAGTTATCCCGCTTATGCTTTTGTAAGCCGGGTTTTTATTTTGTGCGCAATGATTGATGGTTTGATGATTGTTTGCATGTATGCTGTATATTTTTATATTCATTTATTAAATTAAACATTTGTTTTATTTAATTTAAATAATCGTTATGTTAACGATTATATTCCAAGCAAGGTAACTTACCTTGTTGGTTACATTTGTAATAATATTGGATGCTTAAATGGAGGTTATTATTTGATTGTTGACCGTTATTAGTTAAACTATTTATTTCCATTTATTGTGGTAAATATATATTGCTATATTGAAATTGAGATAACACATTGTGATGCAGGGACGGACAGGTTGGAGGAATCCAATCGGATTCCATGCTATTATTGATAATGTTTATCAATATGATTATATAGTGTTATTTAATATGGAATTAACTTATATATCACGGTTTGGTACATTAGTAGAAATTTCCCTCTTTAGTACAATCGGAGAAAAAGAAATTAAGAATTTTTAAATCGATATTAAGTCGATTCAGAGAGTTTTAAGATTTATATTCATATGATTTTGAAATATGATTTCGTTTGAAACACCAAAGTTAATTCCGTTTAAAACCATTCAAATTTTTAGGTAAGCAATGACCTGAATAGAAGTTGTTTAAATCATTTATATTAGTTAATTTAAAAAGTCCAATGGTAAATAGGTTAACAAATTATCCATGCTTTGAGTTGACTAAGTCAACAGTTTTTGACTAAAATTGATTATTCAATAAATGATTGAACCGTTAATTATTATTAAAGTCGATTATTATTTTGATGGCTTTTAAAGCAAGATTTACTATTTTAAAAATAGTGAATGCTCTGATTTCAAATAAGATAAATTAAAGGTTTAAGATGAATTCTTAGTAAGAATTCTATTGGTCGGATTTGTATAAAATCCAAACTAGGCAAATATAAAGCTAAGTTATAAATGAATAAATATTATAAATAAGAGTCCAAATGAGTTTAAAATGGGATTTGTAAGCTGGGGAAAGTCTAAATGGAGTTAACCGGAGATCATTCCAAAGTTCGGAATATGTATCGAATAAGAGATTATTTGAAAAGGGATTATACGTTGGAGTCGATTATGTCGTGTTTTAGGAAAGTAATATTTACTTTTTTATTTTTACCAAGATTTAATTGTTTATCTACGTATTTATTTATTTATTCAGATTAAGGAATAAAAGTGTATTTTAAAGATAAATATTTTGAAAGCGCGGACTGTAATGCTATTATTATAATCAGTGTTATTTCATAAAGAAGTAGTTTCTTAAATTGAATCCAAGGTACGAGAGTGATTATAGACTACGTATGTAGAGCATGAGATGCTAGCGTTTGCCATTTGATTGTTTACTTGATAGACACTATTATAATATCACCGGATTTTCGTACCAAATATGGTTTGGGTTATAGTAAGGTAAATATCGTCCATGTTCATGTGTGAGCTGGTCTTACTATTGTCCTTTTATTTCAAATGGATTTTCTGAAGTTAAGCAATTTGGATGTTATCTATAAACTTAATGAGTTTTCTCATGCTAGTTTACCAGATTGATCGGTGGTGTTTGTAATGCTCGGGTCAAACCGAGTTTTTTTCCAGGTTCAGTTATCGAATGCTGCAAAATCCAAAGACAAGCTGTAGGAGTTCAGACGTTGATGTATATAGTATAATTCCGTTGTGTTGTATTTGAGGGCAGGTTATTATAACTGCCCATATGTGTTGGATGTTCAATGTACTCTGATGATTGTAAGTATTTTTCAAGCTTTCAATGAAAAAAATAATTTCTGTATTATATTTTACTCTGCTGCGATGTGAGACTCTGATTAGGTATTAGTTCTTCTTTTTATTCTTCTATTACAATTCTTCTAGCTTATCTTTCTCCCACCCTCTAACTTTTTCCTCTTAAATTTCTGCTTTTTATGTATAATTTGGGTTGATATGTTAGTTAAATGTCGGCTTAAATTGTACAGAAAAGTAGGATGTTAAACCATTGGTTTTCATCGAGTGCGTATGGAAGATAAAAGTATCGATAAGACAACATTACGGGTTCCTAAATGTTTTTGAATGGTTGGTCATACCTTTTGGGCAGACTAACACGCCAACTTATTTCGTGGATTTGATGGGCAGGGTACTCGAGGATGTCCTGGACAAGTTTGTGGTTATCTTTATGGACGACATTATTGTATTCTTGAGGAACGAGGATAAGCATGCCTTGCATTTGGGAGAGGTTCTCCATACTTTGTACACGCATCAGTAAAATGCGAAAATTCTCATGTGCCATTTTTGGTGTAGGGAAGTGCGTTTCTTATAGCACATGGTTTTTGAAGGTGGATCCGCTATGGACCCTACCAAGGTGGTGGCGGTGCAAGATTGGAAGACTATAACTGTTTGAGTTTATGCCCTAGAGGCAATTCATTTAATAAGGTTGATAACACTGTTGATGTTATTATTTTATTTGGAATAAAATATTATTCTATTATATTGTATTTACTGTGTAATATAAATAATAATATAATAGAAGTCCTTAGAATAATAATACGGAATTATATAGTTCGAGTAATGTAACACCCCGCCTCCGCTAGGGTCACTCGCAAGGGAATGCACTAGCTTTAGAGGGGCATTATTGGTAAACATGCACAGAAATATCACAAGACAGAACATATAAAATAGCGGAAGTAAAATCAAACTTTCATAACATGAATAAATAAGGTCTAAAGCCTTTTACATCAGAGTACATCAAAACCTGTCTTGCAATAGTAAAGAAGCATAAAGACTTTTTCATAAATTATTCCCCAAGTAAAAACAGTAAAGTAGCCATAGCCCAGTAAAGTCCAAGCCATCCATGATGACCTTCAAGCAGAAGAAGTCCGAACTAAACAACAGTATTTCCTCCCTGTAACCTGGGGGGAAACGGAAGAAAAGAGGCGAAACAAAACGGGTCAGTCAAAAAGACTGAGTAAGCCCTATCTACTATCAGCATAAAAACTAGTAAAATTAACTGACATGAGAAACTGGGATGAACATAAGCATGATGACAAGATAGATAAGCTAAATCAAAATAACAGGATGGACTACTGAACTCAGATAAACTAAGGTGTCATGATAAATTACGATGCTAAGATAAAACAAGGTATCCCATCGTCAGGTTCCTATCAAGTATAATATCCCCAAGATATCTATCAAGTATAACATCCCATGGTATCTATCATGTCTTTTAACTCTGCACCTACCGTACTAGTATCCCCACTGTATCATGTGTTAACCGTGAATGACCCTTACTCAAAAGTCGTGTAATGGTCCATGTCAACATAATATATCGCATATATAGGTTACTCAACTCATATGTTTATATAGGTTACTCAACTCGTATGTTTCTTTCCATGTAAATGTCCAGTCCCTTTGCCGTAGACCGTACGGGCTTTCCCATGAGGTTCTATACTACTTCAACGTAATTCCATGATCCTTAAGATCGTTTTGGACTGTTACCCTAGGTCTAGCTAGGTTCTTTCATATGAATCACTGTTTGTACAACTAGGACTTATGCTACCTAGGACTACTAGGGATTATGCTTACCTATTGCACGTTTCCGTATCTCGGTTTGGGTTCAACTACTTAGGGCCACTAGGGATTACGCTAACCGTCAACCGCACCCTTTTTCCCACGCATTCATCGTGAATCGTTTTTCCATGACTGTATGCACATGTATCACATCGTGCTATCCGAGTCCTGTCACAGGGCAGATCAAGAAATACAGGACTCGGTCGGGAGCTTTCGATTTATCTGCCGATGCAGATGCTAAGGTCTGTTTTTTTTCTATACGTGGCTATGGTTCCAAGAGACCACTCCCTCAACTAGCGAAAGACAAGACAGGATGAATCCTGTATGAGAACACACTACTGGCCAACCCACAATCTAGCCCTACCGCAACCATAATTAGATAGCAATTATGGTCTTTTGGGTGTTCTCTGCCTTTCCGTACGTACACGCTTGACCAAAGATGGTAGGTAGCCTGACGAAATGCTATCTAGGGCACGTCCGTGTATCGTCGACTATCCCCTAACCATCCCCGTCTTTAGGTCGCTCGTATAGGAACCTAGGCATACTCTTGGTTCTTCTAACGCAGACCTTAACCTCTCATGAGCCTAGTATGATCACCTGACAGCTCACAGAGGGATACCAAGAATATCCTCACGTTCCCCGAAGCCGCTGCTTCGTTACCCAGTTCGATGGAGCCCTTATCTAAATCAGATAACTTGCTCCTACTCGTGTGCTTAAACGATGACCTACCGTATCAGGTTACTCATATATCTATGAACTGGTCCAAATCTCCTTGACTAAGAATTATTACTTAGCTATTCTTCAACTAAGGTTTACCACTTAGCTTTATGCCCGTTATTCTTGTTAATTACGGTTATCCACCTAATTCTCCGAATTAGGGTTTATGTAATGGATTAAGTGTCACTTAAGTTCATGACTTAATCCCGACTACAAATCATGTCAAAATTGGCTAAGTATCCAAGTCCAAGACCTAACCCTACAAACCATGTTCAAGTTGGTTAAGTATGTATTAACTTGACCCTATCAAATTACTGAGTCAAATTGGTCAAGTGTATTCAAACGATTCGTGACTTAGCCTTATCGTGTTATCACGTTAGATTGGTTAAGTATTGGTTAACTTAACCTTATCAAATAACCAAGTTGGAGTGTTTAAGTATAAGTAACTTAATCACTTCAAAATTACTGAGTTAGATTGGTTAAGTGTTGGTTAACTTAACCCCGCCCACTAGTCGTATAAAAATGGTTAAGTGTCATTAGGCAAATCAAGTTACTTAACCTACCCAACCTTGTCATGTTTTGTTAAGTATCATTAGCCTAATCAATTTACTTAACCCATTTGTCCATGTCATATTTGGTTAAGAGTCATTAATCAAATTAACTTAACCATATCATGTGGCATTAATTACTTAATGCACCTCAACCTCTCACATTAGACTTTGTTGTGGTTACTAGTTAAGCTGGTCGGTTCCGGGTAGCTTTACACCACAACTTGGTCTAACCTCGGGTCCAAGCACAACATGGCCAACTTCTCACATTGGGTCCTATTGTTTGTAGCAACTAGTTAAGCCGGTCGGTTCCGGGTAGGTTTACGCTACAAACTCAACCCAACCTCGAGTTGGTCACACTTATCTTTTCTAAGTGTCATGTCCATCATGTTTCCAAAACATGTTACAAGTTTTTCAAGCATTTGGGTAGACCTAACTTAATAGGTAAATTCCCAAAGGGTATACCTAACTTAATAGGTAAATTCCCAAGCTTATGTTTTTATGTCTTTTAAGTTATGTTTTCATGTCATTAGAAATTACCCATAACATAACCCAACGCTTTTAAACTCGCATATACGTTCGCAACAACATAATGGATTAAAAGAAAAGACTTGGCAAAGGTATGACAAAAATGGATATTAAGCCACAAGTTAATCATGGTGGCAAATGAGGCACAAATGTGTTCATTAACTTGCATGTTACATTCTTAAGCCTCAAAAACATGCATAAACCCAAACTTGGCACATAAGCGAATCATGGTGACAAAAGACATGGAATGATGACTAGTAACTCGCATATATCATCATATAATGTTTATGACTTCATATGCAAGTTGACATAAAGGTTATGAAGGCTCTCATGTTGCATAATGCAACATTTCAACATAAAGGTTGTAGCTTTTAGCTCACAAGATCAAGATAATGACTTCATAAACTTGCATGACATGATAGCATGTATCATTCTCAATGATCAAACCCAAACTTGCAACATGAACATTTAACTTCATAGTTAATATCTAAGAGTAGGGAAAGGGCTTACATTGCTATGAAGGCACAAATCGAAATGCAAAACAAAGATTGTGATGAGGCCTATGCATGCCATCACCCAAAAACCCAATGATGAACGCTCCAAATCAATAAAAACCCCATCTTTATGAACAAAGATCAAAGCTTTTGCCTTGAAATCAACTTGAGAAGGTCTCATACTAACATAAAGACTCTCTAACACTCACATGATTATGAAACCTCTCATAGGAATTTACTTAGGAATTTTAGAATGAAAGTGGAGGCCATGAGAGTAATAATTTTGCCATAGTTTAGTTGCATGAATGAATAATGAGGATTTAGGGGTAGGTTAGGAGCTTATTTATAGAGATTAGGAGTGATTAGGACCTTAGGATTAACCCTAGGACCAATCTGAACCTTTAAAACCCGTCTCAGGCCACCAGACTAGACCAAAACAGATGACCAGGTGCACCAGGCCGCAACACACAGAAGTGTGTTTTTGGGCCCAGTCGACGCCCAAGTCGATAGCCCTGTCGACTTGGGTCCTGGGGTGTCGACAGCCCTGTCGACTCCCCAGTCGACATGGGCTTTGGTGGGAAAATTCCCGCATCCCCCGCCTGGACCAAACTTCTGAGTTTTCGAGTTGTTTCATACTTGAAATTTCCTGAAAATCGATATGGGCCTTAACTCGGTCATACGGGCTCCGATTCTCGAAAATTCGAACTCTATTTCGCGTATTTTTCCGAGGCGAACGCAAGGGTAAATTCCGTTTAACTTAATTCTAAAAGTATAAACAGAATATCTTTTATTTTCATAGTTCATTAGTTTATACGCTTGCGTATCATCACATACGTACGTAAATTTCTTATTTCTAAAGCGTAAAAATACGGGGTGTCACATTCTCCCACCCTTAAGGAATTTCGTCCCCGAAATTCAATAGTAGTAGGATTTATGTCCCCTCATTATCATCCATAAGTGTTCAGCCAATTGTTGCAACCATGTGCACATGTGCAAAAGTGAATCACAATATAGAAAAATATGTATGCCTAACTTGTGGTACCACCTATATGAATGCTATTTCTTGAAAATTTCTTTTCTGAAAACATGATGCTCTCATCCTAAAATATACTTGCAGTTCTAAATGAATGCAAAAATTTGAGAAAGCAATTTCATCCAAATTTTCCCACACTCTTACAAGATAAGAGTGAAGTTCATCCAATTGGCGCATCCAAGACCTTACCATCCATTTTTAATTTAGAAAAAAAATCTAATTTTCTAAACTTTATATAACGGAAAGATTTCCCGTTTTATTACTTTCTCGCTTTACTTCGTTTATAAGGCATTATCGTGCAACATTTCATAATTACATTAAGCACAACAGATTTCATAAACAAACAACGTGCAAATACTAAGATAGCTTTCAGTACATCGTTACTACCAGATAACAAAGAAAACAGTACTGAATAATAATACTATCCTAGGGATACACTGATAGAAGTCAATCCTGATGGAAGTAGCCACGGATGAGCTCCTCTAAGCTATCTAACCTCTCTTCATGTCGGCGGTTCCCCTGCCTAACTTCTAACTGTATGTCCTGTATCCCCGCTCCTAACTGATCATAGGAGCTACCCATGTCTTGAAGCATCTGCTGCTGAGTCTGAGCTAGGCCTACCTGTGCCTGCAGCATCTCCTGCTGTGACTTCATTATATCCCGGTGGCTCCTCATTATGCGAGCCTGCTGCTCTGAAACATACCTCAGCTCAGTCCTCCAATCTGGATCCCTAGCAACCCATGGATCCCAGGCACCTGTATCTGAAGCCCCCTGCACCGGGGCCTGATGAGCCCAAGCTCCTTCCCAAGCATGCCCTGTCTGTGCCTGCTCGTCCTCATGCTGTGGTGCCTGATAGGGTTCCTCAAACTGTCCGAACTGACCATCATGTGGTTCTTCCTCCTCGTCACCTTCACTCTCTCCCTCATCTAATCCCTCATGCTCCATAGGCTGTGGCTCATCTTGCAGATCTTGCATATTTATACCCATCCTTCCTAGTGCAGCTTCAGTGATGATAGCAGAGGGATGGTTAGAAAGTGTCAGATAATCCTCATCATGCAAATCAACCCCATATCGGTGAAAAACCGTGGTCCATAAGTTCCCAAAACAAATATTGGCGTGCCTTGCTTCCCTATAAATTTGATATTGCTGTAAGATGTCCTTGCCCAGTTCATTTGTATGCCCCCAAAAATAGCATATGTGGTGGCCTTAACAATGACTGGGACTCTATCAAACCCAGCATTTTGCCCCGCAAGATTATATTGCAATATTCTGACCACAAACCTAGCTAGCGGGCGCAAATGTGTACTATCCCAATGTCTCATCAGTCCATTAAAAAAGATCCTACCCCACACATTCAAATCATTCATCTCAAGATCGTTCGTATCTAGTCCCGTACCACGGATATTCAACATGTCCCCAAACTGGATCTCATTCATAAATATATGGGTACCCTTAACCCTTGAACTATAGGTTATTAGCCCATCATTATCCACACCAATTTCCAAAGGAGCATCAAAAAGTCTTACCATACGTTTGTAGCCTCTCCTCTCGGCCGTGCGCGTATCCAGAATATGAATCAAACCCGCATTAGCAAACAAATTTTCCACGGCGGTTCCCGCAAAATCCGCAAACCTCACCGGTCGGCCTAAAAGCAAGTTCCTATTAGCGATCCGCACGTAGTGCTCGATTATCTCTTGTTGCTCGTCACACCACTCGACCTCTTGCACGGTTAATTGAGGGTAAAGCTCGTAGAGATTGGGTGGATTAGCCATGTTGGTTCGAGCACGAATCTGAAGAGGTAAACTATAGATCCGGGTAGAGAGGGTCTTTAGCTTCGATTTAAGACCAAATTTATGAAGAATAGTGGAGGAACGAGGTGATGGGAGGTGGGGGAAGTGGTGAATTTTCGGGTTTTGGTGGCTGGAAGGGAAGAGGCCGGAGAAATGGGGGTTTGGGAAAGAAAGCCGTCGGCTGCGGCTTTATATATTTTTTTCCCCTACAGGCCCATTGTGTCGACAGGGCTGTCGACGGGGGGGGGGGGGGGGGGTAAGTCGACAGGCCTGTCGACTTGCCCCTTTATATTATTTTTTCTTCTTTGCCCAGCTACCCTTCCATTGCCATCCTTTGTCCTAACTCAGTTCTATTTCTCTCGAGAACTATCTCCATCGTATAGAAAACACTTTCCTAACTCGGAAACTAGTCGTAACCAAAACCATCGTGACTACCGATGGAAGAGAGAAAGGAAAAGGGGATTCAACCGATAAAACAAGGACAGTACTAATGGCCTTTGGGGAATAGCCTTTAAAAACAAAGTTTTTCTTGTAAAATGCTTCTTTGTAAACGGTTTTCAAGTAGTTTTCAGAAGGTCTTTAAAAACTTTTGCCCAGCCTGGTAACCTTCTGCTCTGATACCAAATGTAACACCTCGCCTCCGCTAGGGTCACTCGCAAGGGAATGCACTAGCTTTAGAGGGGCATTATTGGTAAACATGCACAGAAATATCACAAGACAGAACATATAAAATAGCGGAAGTAAAATCAAACTTTCATAACATGAATAAATAAGGTCTAAAGCCTTTTACATCAGAGTACATCAAAACCTGTCTTGCAATAGTAAAGAAGCATAAAGACTTTTTCATAAATTATTCCCCAAGTAAAAACAGTAAAGTAGCCATAGCCCAGTAAAGTCTGAGCCATCCATGATGACCTTCAAGCAGAAGAAGTCCGAACTAAACAACAGTATTTCCTCCCTGTAACCTGGGGGGAAACGGAAGAAAAGAGGCGAAACAAAACGGGTCAGTCAAAAAGACTGAGTAAGCCCTATCTACTATCAGCATAAAAACTAGTAAAATTAACTGACATGAGAAACTGGGATGAACATAAGCATGATGACAAGATAGATAAGCTAAATCAAAATAACAGGATGGACTACTGAACTCAGATAAACTAAGGTGTCATGATAAGTTACGATGCTAAGATAAAACAAGGTATCCCATCGTCAGGTTCCTATCAAGTATAATATCCCCAAGATATCTATCAAGTATAACATCCCATGGTATCTATCCTGTCTTTTAACTCTGCACCTACCGTACTAGTATCCCCACTGTATCATGTGTTAACCGTGAATGACCCTTACTCAAAAGTCGTGTAATGGTCCATGTCAACCTAATATATCGCATATATAGGTTACTCAACTCGTACGTTTATATAGGTTACTCAACTCGTATGTTTCTTTCCATGTAAATGTCCAGTCCCTTTGCCGTAGACCGTACGGGCTTTCCCATGAGGTTCTATACTACTCCAACGTAATTCCATGATCCTTAAGATCGTTTTGACTGTTACCCTAGGTCTAGCTAGGTTCTTTTATATGAATCACTGTTTGTACAACTAGGACTTATGCTACCTAGGACTACTAGGGATTATGCTTACCTATTGCACGTTTTCGTATCTCGGTTTGGGTTCAACTACCTAGGGCCACTAGGGATTACGCTAACCGTCAACCGCGCCCTTTTTCCCACGCATTCATCATGAATCGTTTTTCCATGACTGTATGCACATGTATCACATCGTGCCATCCGAGTCCTGTCACAGGGCAGATCAAGAAATACAGGACTCGGTCGGGAGCTTTCGATTTATCTGCCGATGCAGATGCTAAGATCTGTATTTTTTTCTATACGTGGCTATGGTCCCACGAGACCACTCCCTCAACTAGCGAAAGACAAGACAGGATGAATCCTGTATGAGAACACACTACTGGCCAACCCACAATCTAGCCCTACCGCAACCATAATTAGATAGCAATTATGGTCTTTTGGGTGTTCTCTGCCTTTCCGTACGTACACGCTTGACCAAAGATGGTAGGTAGCCTGACGAAATGCTATCTAGGGCACGTCCATGTATCGTCGACTATCCCCTAACCATTCCCGTCTTTAGGTCGCTCGTATAGCAACCTAGGCATACTCTTGGTTCTTCTAACGCAGACCTTAACCTCTCATGAGCCTAGTATGATCACCTGGCAGCTCACAGAGGGATACCAAGAATATCCTCACGTTCCCCGAAGCCGCTGCTTCGTTACCCAGTTCGCTGGAGCCCTTATCTAAATCTGATAACTTGCTCCTACTCGTGTGCTTAAACGATGACCTACCGTATCAGGTTACTCATCTATCTATGAACTGGTCCAAATCTCCTTGACTAAGAATTATTACTTAGCTATTCTTCAACTAAGGTTTACCACTTAGCTTTATGCCCGTTATTCCTGTTAATTACGGTTATCCACCTAATTCTCCGAATTAGGGTTTATGTAATGGATTAAGTGTCACTTAAGTTCATGACTTAATCCCGACTACAAATCATGTCAAAATTGGCTAAGTATCCAAGTCCAAGACCTAACCCTACAAACCATGTTCAAGTTGGTTAAGTATGTATTAACTTGACCCTATCAAATTACTGAGTCAAATTGGTCAAGTGTATTCAAACGATTCGTGACTTAGCCTTATCGTGTTATCACGTTAGATTGGTTAAGTATTGGTTAACTTAACCTTATCAAATAACCGAGTTGGAGTGTTTAAGTATAAGTTACTTAATCACTTCAAAATTACTGAGTTAGATTGGTTAAGTGTTGGTTAACTTAACCCCGCCCACTAGTCGTATAAAAATGGTTAAGTGTCATTAGGCAAATCAAGTTACTTAACCTACCCAACCTTGTCATGTTTTGTTAAGTATCATTAGCCTAATCAATTTACTTAACCCATTTGTCCATGTCATATTTGGTTAAGAGTCATTAATCAAATTAACTTAACCCTATCATGTGGCATTAATTACTTAATGCACCTCAACCTCTCACATTAGACTTTGTTGTGGTTACTAGTTAAGCCGGTCGGTTCCGGGTAGCTTTACACCACAACTTGGTCTAACCTCGGGTCCAAGCACAACATGGCCAACTTCTCACATTGGGTCCTATTGTTTGTAGCAACTAGTTAAGCCGGTCGGTTCCGGGTAGGTTTACGCTACAAACTCAACCCAACCTCGAGTTGGTCACACTTATCTTTTCTAAGTGTCATGTCCATCATGTTTCCAAAACATGTTACAAGTTTTTCAAGAATTTGGGTAGACCTAACTTAATAGGTAAATTCCCAAAGGGTAGACCTAACTTAATAGGTAAATTCCCAAGCTTATGTTTTTAAGTCTTTTAAGTTATGTTTTCATGTCATTAGAAATTACCCATAACATAACCCAACGCTTTTAAACTCGCATATACGTTCGCAACAACGTAATGGATTAAAAGAAGAGACTTGGCAAAGGTATGACAAAAATGGATATTAAGCCACAAGTTAATCATGGTGGCAAATGAGGCACAAATGTGTTCATTAACTTGCATGTTACATTCTTAAGCCTCAAAAACATGCATAAACCCAAACTTGGCACATAAGCGAATCATGGTGACAAAAGACATGGAATGATGACTAGTAACTCGCATATATCATCATATAAGGGTTATGACTTCATATGCAAGTTGACATAAAGGTTATGAAGGCTCTCATATTGCATAATGCAACATTTCAACATAAAGGTTGTAGCTTTTAGCTCACAAGATCAAGATAATGACTTCATAATCTTGCATGACATGATAGCATGTATCATTCTCAATGATCAAACCCAAACTTGCAACATGAACATTTAACTTCATAGTTAATATCTAAGAGTAGGGAAAGAGTTTACATTGCTATGAAGGCACAAATCGAAATGCAAAACAAAGATTGTGAGGAGGCCTATGCATGCCATCACCCAAAAACCCAATGATGAACGCTCCAAATCAATAAAAACCCCATCTTTATGAACAAAGATCAAAGCTTTTGCCTTGAAATCAACTTGAGAAGCTCTCATACTAACATAAAGACTCTCTAACACTCACATGATTATGAAACCTCTCATAGGAATTTACTTAGGAATTTTAGAATGAAAGTGGAGGCCATAAGAGTAATAATTTTGCCATAGTTTAGTTGCATGAATGAATAATGAGGATTTAGGGGTATGTTAGGGGCTTATTTATAGAGATTAGGAGTGATTAGGACCTTAGGATTAACCCTAGGACCAATCTGAACCTTTAAAACCCGTCTCAGGCCACCAGACTAGACCAAAACAGATGACCAGGTGCACCAGGCCGCAACACACAGAAGTGTGTTTTTGGGCCCAGTCGACGCCCAAGTCGACAGCCCTGTCGACTTGGGTCCTGGTGTGTCGACAGCCCTGTCGACTCCCCAGTCGACATGGGCTTTGGCGGGAAAATTCCCGCATCCCCCGCCTGGACCAAACTTCTGAGTTTTCGAGTTGTTTCATACTTGAAATTTCCTGAAAATCGATATGGGCCTTAACTGGGTCATACGGGCTCCGATTCTCGAAAATTCGGACTCTATTTCGCGTATTTTTCTGAGGCGAACGCAATGGTAAATTCCGTTTAACTTAATTCTAAAAGTATAAACAGAATATCTTTTATTTTCATAGTTCATTAGTTTATACGCTTGCGTATCATCACATACGTACGTAAATGTCTTATTTCTAAAGCGTAAAAATACGGGGTGTCACAAGTAAGACTGAACTTTAGATTATATAATGTGATAAGTATTATAATTATTAAATGCCCCTAGTCGAGTTTTATTGTTAACATAGGACAACGATAAAGCATTAAGACTAGTATGTTGATTGACTGATGATCACATCTCATTGATCATTAATATACGTGATATTAATGTCAAAACACAAATACGTATTGGAGAATATCATATTGGGCTGACCCATTGTGAGATAACTCCATGGAATATAATTAACAGTATCATAAGTTATTCTCATAGTGACAGTGATGTAATGGTCCTTAGACCTGAAGCCATTATAATTTTATTCGAGGATATTTGTGTTTTAATATCATCTAAAGTTATTTCGTAACAGAGTAATGATAACGGTGATTATTGGATACATCTCGAATCGAATGAAAATTATGAATGATCTAGATGGAATTTAACCCTATGATATATTCGTAGTGATATCCATGGGCCTCTTGATTGAGTAAGACTGTGAAATGCATGGCCATGCTCAAATATTGATTTGTTTTAAATAGTCTGCTCATCGATCAAGATAAATGGATTAAATTATAAAGAGGGTGAGACGTTCCATACCTCGAGTTTAATCCTGGATATAATGGTTAGAAGGATTATATTACATTGATACACTTGTCACGGAAAGGTTGTATCGAATCGATAATATTATTATAACATGGGTAGCAGCGACGCATTGCTAGATGCCGATCACTGTTTATGGTTTTAAATACGACTTAAAACCATTGCCAACGTTATAGTAACCAATGGGGTCACACACTTAGAACGTTACATAGGACAGACATATATAGGATAAATAAAATATCAAATTTGTTGATATTTAATGTTGCGTTGAAATGGTATGTCGGTGATTACCTTAATTATTGGTATACACCCTAATTTTGCTAGGGCTTAATTGTTCCTTTTATAAGATAAAAGGGGAACCACTTTTTATATGATATACGATAAAAAAATAAAACAATGGTCGACATTTTTTTATTTACCTCTTCAAAACCAACAAACCCTAGATATGGCGGCTAGCACCAGAATCTTTTTCTTCTCCAATTTGATCGAGAAGAAGACGTTCGTGTGGACTACACCATAGAGGCGCCTCACTTAAGCGCTCGGATTCGTCAATTCTTAGACCAGATCCAAACCCGTGGTTTTATAGAAGAATCGACAGGTATAAATTCTTGATTTACCAAATAATTCCGCAAGATCCAGTTTTGTTTTTTGTTAATTTCATTATTGTAGTGTGAATTTTCCCAAAAATTCCTTCAATGGAATCAGAGCCTAGGGTTTTAAGAATTCGACGTGTTTGGGTTGACTGTTAATAATGATTTCATGATAATATAGAAGTTATGAACACTAATCTGTAGTCACACTTGATCCCAATATAAATATAATCATTTTAGATCTCGAACTGTTCCAGTTTTGATAACGATTAAAATTCCAAAATGATTTTACACTAATGAACTTGTTGATTCATGAGTGTTAATATTTCTGAAATCGCAATTTTTCTGGATTGACAATCGAGATTATTAGAAATATGGTTTCCAGTAATCTTGATAAATTCGATTTAGAACTGAAATTGTTTACTGTAATTTAAAACAGTATTTGATACGAGATGTGAAATTGTTTTGCAGTAAACAACATTTTATATTTGATTAAAACCTGCAATGAACACTCTGTTAATTCTGGGAATTCACTATATTTAATAATTTTGCACATTCTAGAATAATACGATTGCTTTGTTACATCTGTATGTTTCAATCATGTTTGGATAGGTTTACATATGAAATCTCTTTCAAATTTTAAATCATATATATTTGATTATTGATAATAGTAATAGTTATGATTCTATTTTAATGTATTACAGTTTCATATATGGACTTATGGGTATTTCAATTGCATGATATTGTTCCACGATCAAATATAGCCTATAAGCCATAATGATGAGTGTCAGGTCATTACATATATAAAAATTTGAAATTGATTTGGGAACTTATATTCGATATAATTCCATTTGCTTAAAAATGTTTAACTTTACATTGTTAACTTATATTTATGCTTATGGAATGATTCTATAATTGATTGTATTTAGAATTTTTCAACATCCCAATCTGTCTGGCCATTGTCTCAACAATTTTCTAACATATCATATTGGGTTGGTTCACGGTAATAAAAGTTTTGAGCTTATATTTATTCTTATGCTTAATAAACATGCATCTGATAGATTGTTTTAGATCAGATCTTTACATATGGTGATCTATATAATAGATTGCTGATCTAATAAATCTGGATGAATGGTTTTGAATCATTATAAAATTTTGAATTTCAATATTTTGGTCAAAATACAATTATATTGATTAACAAATCAGTGAGATAGTTTTCATATTATTTTGATTTACTGAAATTAAGTACATGAAACAAAGTCAGATATTTATGAGTAATTCCATGAGTTTTGGATTCATATTACATCAATAAACTATAGAATAAAATCAAGTCACAATATATGTATTGAGATTTGCTGATTCTATAAAACTTATGTGTTGTAATATCATGATCATATTACAGATATACATATGTAATTGACATATAAGTTTTGATGCGTATGCATTTTGGTCAACTAAAACCAATCTTGAAATTTGATTTAAACATTACAGAGAATCTGATTCTTTATTCTGGTTTTATGATGTTGATATAAAAGTTTTGTATCATAACCCATTACAAAATCTTTTTCTGACCTGTTTATGTTATACATGTTTAATAAATTTTGGATTTTGCTCCAGATTTGGCATCAGTTCAACATTAATAATACTGTTAGAAGTAATGTATTACACTATGTTTATGACCATATATATTATAAATATATGTATATGATACATGTTGTATGGTCATGAATATTTGACTGATGATATTTGATATCATATATGTTGATATATAAAATGTGAATTTGATTTACAGTTTTATTTCACAATAATTGTACTGAACTGGTCTTTATATATATATATATATATATATATATATATATATTAATATTTGGGTGAATGCAAATATGATTTGCCGATTAATGTTCACCCAAGTTTTACGAGTTACCGATATAAGAGCTGTTCATACAAGATTATACATATATTTGATATATTAATGAACAATATTATACTTCTACTTGTCTTATAGATACCAATGCAAATTTGATTTGCAATTGGTAGTTATAAATAAAGAAGTAGTGTGTATATATATATATATATCTTGTTACAAGTACATTATTATTTTAGCAGTTTTAACTGTGTCTTAAAGCCAGAACAGACCATATATGTAAACGTTGGCCATGACCCAATGGTTAAGCATCCCACACCTGTTTTAGTTTTATCCTGTTTTAATGTTAAATGGACAGTTTTCATTTTGAGTTTAGTACTTAAAATGATATGTATATTTTATACTGCATGATAGATAAATCAAGTAAGACTTGATTTAGTTAGTATAAATTATTGTATGATAAGTTGTTATTAGAAAATGTTAATATGTTGCCCAAACATTACTACCTTGACACTGTTGACCTTAGTTTAAGTCTTGAATTTAGATGTACATTCATGATTATATAAGGTGCAATATCAATTACATGTAAATTAAAATAAAGTGTTATGCATTTGAAATTAAAAGGGCATATCATATTAAACTACATTAGTTGCCTTACAGTTGGATCTGAACACAATTGGATTGTTGATCCATTTAAACAATTAATCATATAAATAGTGTTATGAACACTATCAAGGACACATATATATTTTGAATTGCCAATCATGCATCAGGATATTGTTTTTAACTTAATTCCAGTTTTACCTATTATACTGATAATCTGAAATCTGGAATTCCTGTTTAATATATTCATCTCTTTATTTCTTGTATCTAGTTATAATCTGATAGTGTTATATAGATAACTCTTAAGTATCATCATGGTTGACTGTGTAAGTAACAGACATATACATATATATTGTGATTATATATATGTATAAAACCATTATTTTTTTTAAATTGGTACCATAATTTTAATATTCTGCATTGTGCGAACTGCCTAGTTATATTTGTATACTAGTACTTATATATAACAATTAAAAACAGATATGAAAATAAGCAACTGCTCAATTCGAACAACACATTTTATTTTCAGATCTGAGAAAGTTGAACCCAGAATTAACTATGAAATCAGTTCATAGTTTATCTCATATTAACATAGTTTTAAATAGTGGATATCATTGATTGTTATTGAACAATAAATGAATTACATTGGCAAAATGACTAATTGTTAGTCATGATTTCTCAAAGGTTTGAACTAGCTTTTGAAGCCATAATACCATGTAATTTGTACTATGTATTAATATATGCATACAGATGCATTATTAATGAGACTAACTTTATGTATTAAAATTGTTTTAATATCTTCAGGAGTTAAGCTTGCTGGAATCGTTTCAGCGCGAATGGCAACTCAAGAAGGGGTTTGGCTATTGACGATGCAAAGACACGCATGCTTTGAACTACCAACTAGTCTGACTTAGTTGTAAATTTAAAATGACCGTATGTTTGTCAAACTGCAAATGTTAATAGATATTTTTTGAATTCATATGTATTGATATGATAATGGTAGTATGTTTGATTAAATCTTGTCTGATATTTATAAATGTTCTAATATCTATGTGCTGCGAGTAATCCATAGTCTGATGATACATAAAAGGCATAAGTACAGCATAGTCTGTTCGGATATATCAGTGTGTGTATATATATTGTTTTGAACTTAGTATTCGGATGCTATGTAACATATGAGTGTCATGTAAATTTGAATAAAATAAATGAAATTTGTTAATAGAGAATTCATTTTATAATTGCATATTGTATTTGATACAAGAGTTAGAATAACCTATAATTTGAAATGTTCAAAAGAAATATAGATAAGATTCAAATATAATGTTGAATTTAAAATATATATAAATTTGATTTATATATTTTATTTAAATCCAATTAATATTAAGAATGTAAATTACATATATTTTGATATATGTAAATAACTTTAATATTGTTCGCCACTACGAATTATTAGTTCCCTCTAAAAGCAAATTTTGTTATATTAAGTCATGGTGATGTCTTCCAATAATATACTCATCACTGTCCAAAATAACTGGATGTAACTAACGCCAAAGCGTTGTGCACCTTTTATTTTGGTTATATGCGATGGAGTAAAATGTGGTGCTCTAACCTATTAATGGGTCTGACTTAACTAGGTTGCATAATACGATTATGGCCTTAGAGACAACAGCGTAAATTATTCTATATTTGAGCAAAAGAATAATACTGAACTAAATGTTCATCATGCGATCCAAGAATTATATATGATATAATTGACATAAGATATCTACCTAAAAGGTTGTGTTTTGAGTTCAGCCAAAGAAGGGTCAAGGCATGACTAGATATGGATCTTGGAACACCATTATATGTATATAATGATATATATATATATATATAAACAGAGGGATGTTAATTTGAGTGAGAGTGTATTTTAGTTTAAATTACATATTTATATTAATATAAAGTTTTGACTGTCAAACTTTTGCATTAATAAATGTTACAGAATCAGTTATTATTTTATAATCTAATGTAGATATTAAATAATAAATAATTCCGATAATTTTAATTAATCCTCAAGAAGGATAAATTGAATTGAATCAAATTTCTTGACTAACATTGAAATTTGGGGATTGTCCTTAAACAAATCAAACGTAATTGTTCTAACAAATATAGAGGATCTAAAACCAAAGTCAAAGTTTGACTTCAACTGAATAAGATATAATTGTTATAAAATCTACTTATATATGTTTCTAGTATTAGGTACTAGATATAAATCACATAAGTGTATGTTGATTTAAAGAAATTGCAGAATAAGTAGAAATCTGATAAAATGACAAGTGGACTTACAAATGGAAATGAAACAAAAGTTATCGGATTATCCACAGCAAGTTGATTCTTGTTTTAAATACTAGCTTAATTAAATAAATAAATTATTATTATTATGAAATTCCATTTAAAATAAATGTTATAATAGATCTTTTTAAGACAAGTTTGAATTTCATTTGTAATAAAAAGGAATAATTGTTATTCATTTTATTTAAATGAAATATCTATGGAATTTCACAAGTAGTTAAGGATATTTGTAAATCCTTGACTATAATGTACTTGACATTAATAACGAGTGGATTAAATTTAGTGATTTAATTCCAACATATCTTTAGCATTACTAGTTAACCCATATAAACAAGAAAGTATATGAAAACTCTATAATGATGGAATTTTGAGATCATTTGATTTTGAATTATATGAAGAATACAAATCTTGTTTATTAGGCAAAATAACTGAATCACCTTTCACTTGACACGACGAATAAGTGATAAGTATTGGGTCTCATACATAATGATGTATAAGGAGCAGTGAATACATAAGCTAGAGGTAGGTTTTATTACTTCATTATGTTGATTGATAATATCAGTAGATATAGATATGTATATCTTATGAAATACATATCAGAATCCTTTGAAAAGTTCAAAGAATTCAAAGTGAAGTTAGAAACCAATTTTAATAGAAAATAAATATTTTTCGAACAGTTTGAAAGAGAACATTTAAGCCAATAAATTTAATGACTATCTGAATGAGTTTGGAATTTTTTCACAATCTGTCCACCTATAACACCATATTAGAATGGTATGTCTGAACGAAGATATCGAACCTTATAAGATATAGTACGATCAATGATAAGTCATATAGATATTCATATAAGTTAAATTTAGAACAATTATATTAAATCCCACTAAAATGATTTGAAGATGCCATATAAGATATGAACTAGGAAATGTCCTAGTGTGTCTAATACGAAGATTTGGGATGTAAGGCGTTCGTTAAATGTCCTTCCTCTGATAAGATCGGACCCAAATCAGATAACTATTTTGTGGATATAAATTCCCCGAGAATAAAATGTTTATTACTTGATTTGGAATCCTTGTGAAGGAAAGTCAGTCTCTTAGATGCCAATGGGAATAAAATAGAATTTGAGATATATCGAAAACCACAAGATACCATTAAATCTTGTATAGACAAGAAATTGAGTGGGAGTGACATAATAACTCTAATGTTATTTGATAACACATTGACTATTGTAAATAATGTTAATTTAAATAAAAAAAACAAGAAATAAATACTGATTCTAAAAGAAAATGTTTGGATTAAGAAGTTTATGGTTGAACTCAATTCATTGTTGATCGAATGATACACATTGCGATAACAATATGGCTGTTGCTCAGGCCTAAAAACATTAAACTCATCATCATTCCAAACATATATTTTAAGAAATATAATTCTTATGTGAAGTTATTCACAGAAGAAATAAACATATCTGCAAAGTCACAAAAGTTATAATGTTGCAGACCTACAGAATTAAACTCTGTCGCAACAGAAGTTTAATAGACACATTAGTTTCATAAGTATACGATACATAAATGATTGACTCTAGTGCAAGTGGGAGATTGTTAGAGTTTATGCCCTAGAGGAAATTCATTTGATGAGGTTGATAACACTGTTGATGTTATTATTTTATTTGGAATAAAATATTATTCTATTATATTGTATTTACTGCGTAATATAAATAATAATATAATAGAAGTACTTAGAATAATAATACAGAATTATATAGTTCGAGTAAGACTGAACTTGAGATTATATAATGTGATAAGTATTATAATTCTTAAATGCCCTTAGTGGAGTCTTATTGTTAATATAGGACAACGATAAAGCGTTAAGACTAGTATGTTGATTGACTGATGATAACATCTCATTGATCATTAATATACGTGATATTAATGTCAAAACACAAATACGTATTGGAGAAAATCGTATTGGGCTGACCCATCGTGAGATAACTTCATGGAATATAATTAACAGTATCATGAGTTATTCTCATAGCGACAGTGAAGTAATGGTCCTTAGACCTGAAGTCATTATAATTTTATTCGAGGATATTTGTGTTTCGATATCATCTAAAGTTATTTCGTAACAGAGTAATGATAACGGTGATTATTGGATACATCTCGAATCGAATGAAAATTATGAATGATCTAGATGGAATTTAACCCTATGATATATTCGTAGTGATATCCATGGGCCTCTTGACTGAGTAAGACTATGAAATGCATGGCCGTACTCAAATATTGAATTTTTTTAAACAGTCTGCTCATCGATCAAGATAAACGGATTAAATTATAAAGAGGGTGATACGTTCCATGCCTTGAGTTTAATCCTGGATATAATGGTTAGAAGGATTATATTACATTGACACACTTGTCATGGAAAGGTTGTATCGAATCAATAATATTATTATAACTTGGGTAGCAGCGACGCATTGCTAGATGCCAATCACTGTTTATGGTTTTAAATACGACTTAAAACCATTGCCAACGTTATAGTAACCTATGGGGTCACACACTTAGAACCTTACAAAGGACAGACATATATAGGATAAATAAAATATCAAATTTGTTGATATTTTATTGTTGCTTTGAAACGGTATGTCGGTGGTTACATTAATTATTGGTATATACCCTAATTTTGCTAGGGCTTAATTGTTCCTTTTATAAGATAAAAGGGGAACCACTTTTTATATGATATACGATAAAAAAATAAAACAATGGCCGACAATTTTTTTATTTACCTCTTCAAAACCAACAAACCCTAGATATGGCGGCTAGCACCAGAATCTTTTTCTTCTCCGATTTGATCGAGAAGAAGACGTTCGTGTGGACTACACCATAGAGGCGCCTCACTAAAGCGCTCGGATTCGTCAATTCTTAGACCCGATCCAAACCCGTGGTTTTATAGAAGAATCGACAGGTATAAATTCTTGATTTACCAAATAATTCCGCAAGATCCAGTTTTGTTTTGGTGTTAATTTTATTATTGTAGTGTGAATTTTCCCCAAAATTCCTTCAATAACACACCACATTTTTAATTAAATAATAAAATATAATTTTTATAGTTTTCAGAATTTGGTCATGGAACTTTCGTCTTTGCTCCATGACGATTTTATGATCAATTTAGACCTATGGTTTGTAGAAAACGAATATAGAACAAAGAATGTATCTTTAAATGAAGTTTTAAACAAACATGAAAAAGAAGGTATAAGAGAAATGCAAATAAGAACAATAGCTACCAATGTTTTAGTTTTGTGAACAAAATCTAAGTTAGGTGAAATGGTAGAGCGTACACTTCCCAATGGGAGTTCAGAGTTCGAGTCCCGCCAACGTCACATTTTTAATTTTTAAAGGGACGACTAAAGAAATGCATGTTCTAAGAGAAAAATATATAGGAATGTACATATAAGAAATAAATTATATATATAGATATAAACATGCATATGTATATAAGTGTATATGTGCGTGTAAATAAATATATATATATATACGTATATATGAATGTGAAATTCAAAAGTAACATGCAATCAATAAAAATAAACAAGAAATAAATGTTGGGAAAACATTGTTTGAACTTTAAAAATAAACGGAGTTGTGCATAAATATATATGCATAGATTCAAAATTGAAATCTAAACTGTAAACATAAAATGAAAAGAAATAAATGTGGAATGAATGAAAAATAGGCAAGAGAATATTTGCATTTGAAATTCGAACATATATTAAAAAGGAAGGAATTAATGAATTGATAATGTTAATAATAACCCCTATTGTGCAGCTATTAACGAATAAAATTTTGCAAAGTTATATACAAATATATACACACAAGTTTGAATTTGTAACGTCAAACATATATTATAAATGGAAGAAATTAATTGACATATGAACATTAAGTAAGAAAAAGATCGTTGCAGTTAATGTTAAACGAAAAATTTAATGAAGGTAGAATCAACGTAAGTGGCCCAACAAATGGGTCGATCCAGACTATATATAGGTCGACCCATCCTATTACCGAGTTGACACAGGTGTTAACCCACCACGGTTCTAGGTCAACCCAATACTAGGTAAAGTGACATCAATTTATCGATTTAAATGGCTCGAATTTTATTATATATGATCCAACGAACAAGAATATTCTATGCACATATAAATAGACTAGTAGAGACTGGCCTCCAACTTATATTTTCCGAGATGACACCCAGGCTTTGCCCTATTTTCTTCTTAAAAT
The DNA here is from genome assembly GCA_030737875.1 of Allium sativum. Taxonomy (NCBI): domain Eukaryota; kingdom Viridiplantae; phylum Streptophyta; class Magnoliopsida; order Asparagales; family Amaryllidaceae; genus Allium; species Allium sativum. The sequence goes on along the minus strand of CM060909.1, from coordinate 665,756,881 downwards.
CTTTTAAAAATAGTAATATATTAGTTTTAGGAATTCCCATTCAAGATTTGAAGATAAATAAAATAGATCTATGATATAGGTGCTCAGGTTTCTCGTCTACATGAGATAAATTCCGTGAATCTGAATTATTATGATTTTTTTTCATTCTTTTAGCGTTAGATTTTGTAAATCCCTATTAATTTCAATATTAGATTCAATTAGGAAGACCATGGGGTAATAGATATGAATCAGATTAAAATTTTAAAAAGCAGTCAGGAGTATATTTTTATACCTTTTGGTAATGATATATTTATCATTTAAATTTCTGTAATTCTTAACGTAATGAATAATTGAAATTGTGGTAACTGTGATATAATTCATCCTCTAAGTACGTTAAGAATGTTACTGTTGTACAAATATATCCCCTTAATTTTCTATTTGGGTTAGGGAATTATTGTAATATTAAAATTGTGAATTTGACAATGATTATGCGTATATTCTTAAGATTGTAACTAGATAGTGTATTGTTATGTTTCAAAAAGATTACAGTAAATAGTGGAATAGTGGAAAAAGAATTAGTATGCCTAATTTTGCACGGAAATTTACCGTAATTGGAAATTGCGTATGAAAAATAGGACATAATATATAACTTAGAAAAAAGGAATTAGCAGTGGGTTGAAAAAGTGGGGGGGAGGGGAGGGGGGTGGAAAAGGGATAGGTTTCCATAATTACCATTATGGTAAATCACAGAGAACGTAGTTACAAGAAAAGAAAGGTAATAGGGATTAGTGTGAAATCTGGGTTCTTTTGCCGTTTTGCAAACTAATCATATATATATATATATATATATATATATATATATATATATATATATATATGCACAGGATGTAAATAAAAGATATCACTTGCAATAACAAATTTTAATTGATGTATATTATGGAAACAGATTTTTAAATATTTCCACTAACCAATTTAATGAAGTGTGTGAAATATTTTCCTTTAATAAAAAAAATGTACAAGATAGTAAATAAAGAAATGTTACAACAGTAAGGTTCAGTTAAATAATAAGGAACCTGGGGAAAATGTGATGAATGGAGAATATAACTTATTATAACAAATTATATGAATGGGAATGAAATATAATAGGTAGGCTTGTTCTAAGAGTAAGTGGAATTATAATGTATATTATAATTAATGATGAAAAAAGAACTTATAAATAAACCTTAGTTAAGGGAGCTAAGTTAATAGGCAAATCCACAACAATGGTTATGACTTAAACTACCCAAACTTCCCCGATCACCGAAGAGACGGGGAATTCAGATGGCTTTGAGAACACGACGCATCACAACACAAAAAATAGAACATTTCATTGCTATTACAACAATTTACATTAGAGTAAAAGATATCAAAGTTCAAATAAATAATATTACACAGCGGAAATAAAATAATATCAGAGATTAAATTACAAAGCAGCGGAATTTTAAATGTATAAATACAATGTATAGCGGAAAAAACATCAACTAGTACAACTGAATGAAATACACGGATACAAAGCTTTCCGAATATATCTCCAGTTTTAATCCAGGATCATGGCAAAAGAAATATCTGCGAAAACAAAAACTACTAGCTGCCCATGTGGAAAATATGGGCACCCGGAGTTTAGGTTAAAACAATAAACTCTAAGTCAGTCATGGGACCGGTGTGAGAACTAAAACAATTATTAAATCTTTACTTTAAAAGTTAGGAAACCATGGGACTGCGCCGTATAACACGGAACGGGTTTACTGCACATGAATCTCAGTTTAAAATAAAACAACGCAATGATTTTTGAAAAAAAATGAAGCTATTATAAGAATCAAGTCCCATAACACAATGCAACGCAAGCCGGAGGATAGAGTTTTACCTTATAAAAGCCAAACATGCTTCATACATTTTAAAACAAATCATTTTTGTTATTACTATAACTGCATAGTGTCGAAACAATTTCTGATATAAATGTATCAATCATAGACGACATGGGTACCATATATCATGTCGCCATACTAGTTCTACAACTAAAACCGAAAAATGTTGTACTGGAAATTGGATTTCCATCTATGAGTCAAGGCGAGGGATGGCTCCTCCTGATTAGAGACACTCTAGCAAATGCCTCAGGGTTTAAATGTTGGCGAACCCTTGGATCTTCAAGGCCGGTCCACACATACGTTAGTGGATGAATTATTTATGAACACACGTTTCCCGGTCCTATCGGACCTATCTCCAAGCCCCAAAGTGACTCAATATCCTAGGCGCCTCGCAATCCATCATCCACATAAGTAAAAAATGTTTGGTATCCATACCATAACACCATTTCTAGCTAGAAAGAAATCTCGTGCACTCCCTGCAGTCATGATCCCATTTTTGACTCATACCACGGTGTGAGGCTCGTGAATTAACACTATACAAAAAACTATGCTACTTAAAGTCAAGCTCTGATCATCAACCATAAGACTCTTCTTTCAACAAAATCCTTGATCATTTGCATCTTATCATGCCACATTGACAATCCACGCCATGCAACTGATGTCTATCTATATATAACCTCTAAGCTCGTGCATCTCAGAGAAGGGTGTTAAGCAAGAGAATAAATTCTCCGCCACCAAACAGATATATATTTAATAGAAATCAATCAATGCAAAAAGAAATCCAAAGTCAGACACACATCCATTTACAAGTCTGTTCTAGCTCTAAACGAAACCGGAGGCACGTTATTCCTCGTCCCATATGTCCAATACAGGAGAGATGTCCTCGCATATCTGGTCGATCTCCAAGTACGTCTGAACGATCGCCACTTATTACCTTGTCTTGGGTGTACAACCCAATCAAGACATTAATAATCATCTGAACAATGTGAAGATCTCCGGTCTTCAACCACCATCTTCATCGTCGACTTTTAGTTGTCGTATCAATCTTTCATAATGGGATAAACCTGGTCTTTCCAAATAACTCGTTGTATTTGATAATCAATAATCAAGTGCTACAAAAACATATCATATGCCTCATTCCAATTCAGAATATTCTTTTATTTGAATATTCACTTCTTTAGGGAAAGGTTCCCATTAATTTTATCAAAGATAAATTCTTTTAAATTTATTCTTTAATCTTCCTTTGGATATCAATTTCAAATGATTTTATTTTATCCATTAACAATTCTAAACCAAAGTAAGGTTTATAAAACTAGTCAAGATTATCGCGCCTTACCGAAGTAATCATTTATTTTATTTCCAATCCCAACCTATTCATCCCATAGAGAAAAACTGGTAATACTCCATATCTACACCCACTGTTTTATCGGTAAATTTAATTACCATTTCATGTTCAATGTAACAAGTCGAATTTCACTCGGTCCGAATCGATCGCTAAACCGACCAAGACCGTTCGAAACCCGGATTTCTTTGAGGACAACACACATCAAAACACAGACAGAAGAATATTTCATTGCTTATTACAACAATTACATCAGAGCACAAGAATATAACAGAGTATAATGAATAAATATTATACGTCAGATAATTATCAGAGATTTCAATACATTACTGCAGCGGAAAAATAATACAAAACATAACTGAAAGGAGTACACGGATGCAGAGCTTTCTGAATATCACTTCAGCTATAAATCAGGATCCTGTGAATATAAATATGCAAAACCCAACTACTAGCTGCCCGTGCGGAAAATAAGGGCACCAAGAGTTTAGGTTAAAACAATAAACTCCAGGTCAGTCATGTGAATGGTGTGAGAACTAAAACGGTTATTTAACACTTTACTTTAAATCAGATATATCAAGGGACCATGCCGTATAACACGGAACGGGTTTCCTCCCAAGAATACCAGTGCATATAACAAAACAGCGCAATGCTTTTTGGGAAAATGAAGCTATTAAAAGACCCTGGTCCTATCACACAATGCAACGCAAGCCGGGGGATAGGGTTTTCCCTTATAATAGCCAAACATGCTTGGTACGTTAAAAACAAATCATTTGATACTATAATAAGTGCATAGTGTCAAAACAATTTCAATCATAAATATCAATCCTAGACGGCATGGGTACCATATATAATGTCGCCAATACTAGGCTCAACAATCAAAACCGCAAATGTCACGTATTGGAAGTTGGATTTCCATCTCTGAACCAAGGCAAGGGATCGTCCTCCACCGAATTCGAGACGCTCTAGCCCGCCCCTCAGGCAAGCGCGCAGGCAAGCCTTGAATCGTCAGGACCGGTCCACCGACGTGGATTATTATGCCTGAACACTGTGTTTCCCTTCCCTTTGGGGAGTAAATGAGCCAAATGACTCCATCGTCTCCACATAGTCACCGATATATCTGAGGCGCCTCGCAATCCAACAACCACACAAGTGAAAATAATATAAATGTCAGGGCTGGTAGGTCACTGACACCACCTAGCTAGAAGGAAACGCATGCCCTCCCTGATGTCCTCTCCCGTTTCTGGTTCACAACCGGGGTGTGAGGCTCGCGAATTAACGCTGCACAAAGCTATGCCACACAGGCTGTGCTTTGATTATCAACCACAAGACTCTGCTTTTCAATAGAAGCGTTGATCATTTGCATCTTAGCATGCCACACAGGCAAACCACTCCATGCAACCGATCTCTATCAATCATATAGAATGATATCCAATGTCAGACACACAGTCCATTTACAAGTCCGTTCTGGGTCTGGACGAAACTGGAGGCACCTTGTACCTCCCATATCCATCGATCTCCAAGTACGTCTGGACGATCACCAACTGATTCCCTCCTCTTGGGTGTACAGTCCAATCAAGATCGTTAGTAATTATCCAAACGATGTGAAGACCTCCGGTCTTCGACCACCATCTTCATCCTCAATACATCGTAGAATCAGTTATTCAGAATGGGATAAACCTGGTCTTTCTAAATAACTCGCGTATATAATAAACAAGTGTTACACAAACACAACATACGCCTCATTCCAATTCAGAATATTCTTTTATTCAAATATTCTTATACTTTGGGAATGGTTCCCATTAATTTTATCAAAGATAAATTCTTTAAATTTATTCTTTAATCTTCTTTTGAATATCAATTCAAACTAGTCGAGATTAGCGAACCACACCGAAGTAATCATTTATTAAATTTCCTAACCCCAACCTATTCATCCCATGAAGTAAAACTGGTAATACTTCATATCTAACACCACGGTGTTATCGGTAAATTCAATTACCATTTCACGTTCAAATCTAATTAAAGATTTAACTATCGCCTGGAGAAAAACTGGTGATACTCCATTCCTGATCATTTCAATCTAGTTAAAGATTCATTAAAACTCCACTTGGTTTTAATCTTCCCAAAAATCAATATTAATGATTGTTTAACTTGGGAAACAATACCCTGTCTTTAACTGGGTTAAAGAACCAATGTCATTTAAAACACGGTTCACGACATACCCAAAATCACATTCCATTCCATCAGCCTTTAACCGTAAATTAGTAAGTGAACAATTCCCTAAGTAATACCCCGAAGGCCGAAGCCAACATCAGATCAATACCTAAGACACTATTCAACTTATCTAATCTCCAGTTAGTTTCTGATTTTCTTAACTCCGTTGGGTCTAAGAACGGTATTATTAAAGATACCATTCACGACAACCCAAATCACATTCCATTAATTATCGGGTTAAAGAACAAGTGTTATTTAAAACACCATTCATGATAAACCCAAAATTCAATACAAATTCAATTCCAATTATATACCATTTAATCGGTATACTTCATTAAATCTAAATAAAAAGATTTAATCTTTTTCTCAACTGGGTTTAAGAACAGTGTTAATGAAGACACCATTCACGACAAACCAAAATCCCATTTGATATTAAATACAAGGCTCTGAATAGAAAATATATCGGCTAAATATCAAATTCTACGACCAACAAATATTGTATTGGAAATAACGATATAAATATATCTTTCAAATTTCCATAACAATATCAGTATAATCACGAAATCCAACATCGAAATATTCCAAAGACAATTTCGATTCAAATCTATTCCAATTCAATTATTGGAAATTTTTGTCACTTTTAAAACCCCTTTCAAATCCAATTTATTTATTTTAAAAATAAATGGATTTTAATTCTAGTTCAAAACTAGTTCATTTCGATAAAAATCTATTTTTATCTTTTCAAATATAGAATTTTCATCCCAATTCTTCACAAATCATTTCTTATGATTTTACACAAATTATTACTATTTTTAATAATTTTATCAAGGCCCGTACAGTCGATTTCCATCAACGGCCATCGAACTGCACTTACAACGACCTTTTCCAAAATTGATTTGGACATAATTCCAAATCCAACCGTTAGATTTCAAATCTCTAATATTCTTTAGAAAGCTCTTTTCGATACGAACCCAATGGTTCCGGTTTTAGGAGAATCCGACGGTCGGATCTTCTGTAATGTCCATTCGAAGTCAATGGTCGAAATTCGCGAACGGCCACGGCGCGTTCTATTCAGGCCATTATATATATAATTTTTATATTATATATATATCGTCGATTTCCTTTCAAAATGTATTTTATAAATCGTTTTAAATTTGTTTTCAAAATGATTTCAACTTCATATTCAATTTCAAATCAAAATTGAATATTCCATATCATCGATATATATATATATATATATATATATATATATATATATAAATGATAATATTTTCAAAACATTATATTTTGAAATCAATTCCTTTTCAATATTCATAATAAAAATGAATAAAACCGATATAAATATCGTTCATGTCATAATGGCGCATATCCAATCAACACGTCTTTATATATTTCTATTTCAAATATTTCTTCTTCAAATATTTCTTTTTCAAATATTTCTTTTTCAAATATTTCTATTTCAAATATTTCTTTTCAAATATTTCTATTCAAATATTTCTATTTCAAATATTTCTTTTCAAAACTGGAATGAGGCCCAATCAATTACCATAGATTTTATTTCTATAGATTTCCATACAACACATGTACATATCAATAGTGATAAACAATCATCCATCGTCCAGGGTGCACTACTCAACTGCATAAGCATTGAATATAAATAATCAACGCTTACAACAGCCTGTCAACCCATCGATCGAGGTACAACTAAACAATTGGGATTAGTGTACATCAATATCATCCCAACACCTGTGTGGGGTTTCAATCAATCAAACACATATTTTATTTGTACAGTTGGGCGATGTGTAAAATTTATCGTCCCAATCAATATCAGTCAAATCGGTGTACATAAAAAAACATTCGATTTGTAAATAAAAATTTATTTTACTTCAACACATGAATATATATTTTATTTCAACACATGGGTATATATTTTATTTCAACACATGAATATATATTTTATTTCTACACATGAATATATATTTTATTTCAACACATGAATATATATTTTATTTCTACACATAAATATATATTTTACACATCACAATCAACAGTCAAATCTCACAACACAAACAATCACACAATTCGTCTAGGGTCTGTGGACGACGGGGGAACAGTTTATATATGCAGTTACAAAATAAATAACCGAACATAAAATTTTAGTGAGGAGTTCTCACATTAGGTTTCCACTCCGCCGTGCTTTCTAACGTGCTGATTTGCTTTTCGATGGTTCCACTACGTAGTGTCCTTCATCGTGTTTCCAATCGCTATCTGTTTCACGCAGTTTATTTTAAAATTACATTTTTGACAATGCTATTGATAATTTAACAACAATGCTATTTTATAAAAATCATATTTTTATTTACAATGCTCTTTATTTTAAAAAAACATATTTTTACTTAAGCTATATATATTTATCAAAATCGTATTTTTATTCTGCCATATAAAAAAATTAAAGTTTTATCCCAATGTTTATATTTATAAAAATCATACTTTTAAAATAATGTTCTCTTATGTAAAATTTCTGAAAATAATTCAATGTTATTTATATAAAAATCAGAAATTTTAAGGCAATTTTATTTATGTAAAATTCTTAAATTTCAAAGCAATTCTATTACATAATAAATAATAAAAAAGAAAGAAGGAAAAAAACTCACTGGAATCATTCTAGACCTTCCTCGATGTGAAACCGCCGATGCCGCCGCTGCTACAACCCATCGGAGGAGGATCAGACCCCTTCATGCGACGCGTCACTCCGCGTCCTCCCTACGCCTGCCACCATGTGGCGCTCGAGCTCACCAGATCACCGGAAATCGACTGCGACCGCTAGACCTAGGTGACTCAATTTCGGTCAAAACACTATGTTAACCCTCATCACAACCGTTGAATGGATTGACCTCTTTTAGCTCTTCATTTTCCCCATTTGAACCCTTGAATTCTGCTGAACGATGGAGGAGATCGAAGGCCATCTTTTTTTGAGTGATTTTCGCCATCGATTTCAAGAGTTGGCGGCGCTAGGGTTAATGAGAGAGGAAAGGTTTTTTTTAAATCCTTATATATATTATTTTATATTATTTTATTCATTTATTTCTTGTTTAACAATCTGAACTCCAAATTGAACCCAACGACTATCACCCCTAGCTAAATACCCCTATTCCGAACACAATGGGATATGTTTTGTAAGCTGATTCAACTGTTACGATCAGTTTTCATTTAAATTAACATTTAAATCATTAAATTGAATTTTAAACGTACATTTCAATTTACTGGGGTAACGTACGGACTCTAAAAATTCCAAAAAAAAAATTCTAGCTTCGTATTGACGATACGGTCCTAACAAAACTAATTTCGTCAAATTCTGAGACCGTTTGAATAATGGCCATTTTCTAGTCGATCGAAATTGACTGAAACTATCGAAACACGTTTACCTCGCCACGCTCACATATTGATTCAGAAAATTATGAAAATTGGAATCTAATAATAATTTAACATTGCGGATCCAACAAATGTGGTTTCGTCGAAAACCGAGGTCGTTTGCAAAATGGCTATTTTTAAGGGCCTTTATATATATTAATATATATATAAATTCCACATCGACTTTTTTGATTTTTAAACTGGACGTAACTCTCAGCTTATAAAACGAAATCTTAGTTTCTTACATCCGTTAGAAAGATATCATCAAACAGATTCAAATATGTTTAGTTTCACTAAAATCCAGTTTATTTTGAATCTTGTACATTCATTTGAACTTTGAAATCGAAATTTCAAGCTACCGCGCCATTTTCAATTCCTTTTATAATTAAAAATAAATATTTATATTCTAACGACGATCTATATAAATATATACGTACGAATTCTGTTCAAAATAAATTTCTCGTCGTTATTATTTGAAATTATTCATTTTAAATATTCAAAATTCACAAAAATTGCCAAAATAAAAATTTTAAATTGGCTCGGATTTCGGGGTTATTACAATCTCCCCCACTTAAAACTTTTCGTCCCCGAAAAAAAACAAAGTTAAAGTTGTTTAACTAATCAACTCAACTTTCATTATTTTCTTTATGGCTTAAGTTCTTCAACTTCTCAGTTTCTAAGAACTTTTCAAATTTTTCAACAACTTGTCTAACACCCTAAATTTTCGAAAAATTTCGCCATAACCCTGCACCGGGAGCTTCGGGATATTTCAAATAGCCTCCCATGGCCCTCACAAATCCAAAAGAAAAAGAAAAAGCCAATCGGCTCATAAAATCATCAAAAACCCCAAGAAATACAATAAACATGTACCTATTTGTCGGGCAAACAATTTTATTCCTCTTCTCTAGCCTCCTTGCTATGACCTGTTCAATGTAAGTACATGTATATGTATGCAAATGCGACAAATTTTCAATACAATTCACTATTTGGTTCAATTTGGCTAAATGGTTCAAATTTTAATTAATCAACCAATAATCAAACAACATAACCAGCAATCAATTAGTTAATTAGCTTTTCAAATTCATAACTTTGATACATAGTCCAAAAATCGGATTTTTGATGCCAAATCACAACAATAAGCCCTATGTATCTTTGGTTCTCACACAAGTCAATTAGAATCATATAGAAGTCCCACTTTCGAAACACGAAAATAAATTCTGATGATGATGCGTCAATCATCAGAATCATGTCCGAGCGACTAGAGTGTGATTCTATATCTATCCAGTATATTTAAACTTCGAATACACGTGGATCAGACGTATACGCAAAATCTTTATATATTGGACTATCCAAATTCAATAAAAAAATAAATAATCAAATACGAATAATTGATTTAAATTTTCAAAACAAAAACTGTTTTCATTTTAAAAATATACTCTTCACACTCGTTCTAGGATACTACTGATTCCATCTCTAACGAGTCATTCTCATTGGATACTACTGATCCAATTTCTGATGAATTCTTTCGTTTGGTTCTAACGTGTCTTGTTCTCCGAGCTCTGTAAACCAAAGCTCTGATACCACTGTAACAAGTCGAATTTCGCTCGGTCCGAATCGATCGCTAAACCGACCAAGACCGTTCGAAACCCGGATTGCTTTGAGGACAACACACATCAAAACACCGACAGAAGAACATTTCATTGCTTATTACAACAATTACATCAGAGCACAAGAATATAACAGAGTATAAATGAATAAATATTATACATCAGATAATTATCAGAGATTTAAATACATTACTGCAGCGGAAAAATAATACAAAACACAACTGAAAGGAATACACGGATGCAGAGCTTTCCGAATATCATTTCAGCTATAAACCAGGATCCTTTGAATATAAATCTGCAAAACCCAACTACTAGCTGCTCGTGCGGAAAATAAGGGCACCCAAAGTTTAGGTTAAAACAATAAACTCCAGTCAGTCATGTGACCGGTATGAGAACTAAAATAGTTATTTAAAACTTTACTTAAATCAGATATATCAAGGGACCACGCCGTATAACACGGAATGGGCTTCCTCCCAAGAATACCAATGCATATAACAAAACAGCGCAATGCTTTTTGGAAAAATGAAGCTATTACAAGACCTAGGTCCTATCACACAATGCAACGCAAGCCGGGGGATAGGGTTTTACCTTATAATAGCCAAACATGCTTGGTACGTTAAAAACAAATCATTTGATACTATAATAAGTGCATAGTGTCAAAACAATTTCAATCATAAATATCAATCCTAGACGGCATGGGTACCATATATCATGTCGCCAATACTAGGCTCTACAATCAAAACCGCAAATGTCATGTATTGGAAGTTGGATTTCCATCTGTGAACCAAGGCATGGGACCTTCCTCCACCGAATTTGAGATGCTCTAGCCCGCCCCTCAGGAAAGCGCGCAGGCAAGCCTTGGATCGTCAGGGCCGGTCCACCGATGTGGATTATTATGCCTAAACACTGCGTTTCCCTGCCCTTTGGGGCATAAATGAGCCAAATGACTCCATCGGCTCCACATAGTCACTGATATATCCGAGGTGCCTCGCAATCCAACAACCACACAGGTGAAAATAATATAAATGTCAGGGCTGGTAGGTCACTGACACCACCCTAGGTAGAAGGAAACGCATGCCCTCCCTGATGTCCTCTCCTGTTTCTGGTTCACAACCGGGTTGTGAGGCTCGCGAATTAACGCTACACAAAGCTATGCCACACAGGCTGTGCTTTGATCATCAACCACAAGACTCTGCTTTTCAACAGAAGCCTTGATCATTTGCATCTTAGCATGCCACACAGGCAAAACACTCCATGCAACCGATCTCTACCAATCACACAGAATGATATCCAACGTCAGACACACAGTCCATTTACAAGTCCGTTCTGGGTCTGAACGAAACCGGAGGCACCTTGTACCTCGCATATCCATCGATCTCCAAGTACGTTTGGACGATCACCAACTGATTCCCTCCTCTTGGGTGTACAGCCCAATCAAGATTGTCAGTAATTATCCAAACGATGTGAAGACCTCTGATCTCCGACCACCGTCTTCATCCTCGACACATTGTTGAATCGGTTATTCAGAATGGGATAAACCCAGTCTTTCTAAATAACTCGCGTATATAATAAACAAGTGTTACACAAACACAACATACGCCTCATTCAAATTCAGAATATTCTTTTATTCGAATATTCTTATACTTTGGGAAAGGTTCACATTAATTTTATCAAAGATAAATTCTTTAAATTTATTCTTTAATCTTCTTTTGAATATCAATTCAAATTAGATGGCATTAGCGAACCACACCGAAGTAATCATTTATTAAATTTCACAACCCCAACCTATTCATCCCATGAAGTAAAACTAGTAATACTTCATATCTAACACCACGGTGTTATCGGTAAATTCAATTACCATTTCACGTTCAAATCTAATTAAAGATTTAACTATCGCCTGGAGAAAAACTGGTGATACTCCATTCCCGATCATTTCAATCTAGTTAAAGATTCGTTAAAACTACACTTGGTTTTAATCTTCCCAAAAATCAATATTAATGATTGTTTAACTTAGGAAACCATACCCTGTCTTTAACTGGGATAAAGAACCAATGTCATTTAAAACATGGTTCACGATAAACCCAAAATCACATTCCATTCCATCAGCCTTTAACCGTAAATTAGCAAGTGAACTATTCCCTAAGTAATAACCCCGAAGGCCGAAGCCAACATTAGATCAATACCCAAGAAACTATTCAACTTAACTAATCTCCAGTTAGTTTCTGATTTTCTTAACTCCATTGGGTCTAGGAACGGTATTATTAAAGATACCATTCACGACAATCCAAATCACATTCCATTAATTATCGGGTTAAAGAACAAGTGTTATTTAAAACACCGTTCATGATAAACCCAAAAATCAATTCAAATTCAACTCCAACTAAATACTATTTAATTGGTATACTTCATTAAATCTAAATAAAAAGATTTAATCTTTTTTTCAACTGGTTTTTAGAACAGTGTTAATGAAGACACCATTCACGACAAACCCAAATCCCATTTGATATTAAATACAAGGCTCTGAATAGAAAATATATCGGCTTATATTTAATATCAAATTCTACGACCAACAAATATCGTATTGGAACTAACGATATAAATATATCTTTCAAATTTCCATAACGATATCTGTATAATCACGACATCCAACATCGAAATATTCCAAAGACAATTTCGATTCAAATCTATTCCAATTCAATTATTGGAAATTCTGTTATTTTTAAAACCACTTTCAAATCCAATTTATTTATTTTAAAAATAAATGGATTTTAATTCTAGTTCAAAACTAGTTCATTTCGATACAAATCTATTTTTATCTTTTCAAATATGGAATTTTTCATCCCAATTCTTCACAAATCATTTCTTATGATTTTACACAAATTATTACTATTTTTAATAATTTTATCAAGGCCAGTACAATTGATTTCCATCAACAGCCATCGACTGCACTTACAACGACCTTTTCCAAATTTGATTTGGACATAATTCCAAATCCAACCGTTAGATTTCAAATCTCTAATATTCGTCAGAAATCTCTTTTTGATACGAACCCAATGGTTCCCGTTTTAGGAGAATCCGATGGTCGGATCTCCCGTAATGTCCATTCGAAGTCAATGGTCGAAATTCGCGAACAACCGTGGTGCGGTGCGTTCTATTCAGGCCAATAAATATATAATACATATATTTCGTCGATTTTCTTTTAAAACGTATTTTATTAATCGTTTTAAATTTGATTTCAAAATGATTTCAACTTCATATTCAATTTCAAAACAAAATTGAATATTCCATATCGTCGATATATATATATATATATATATATATATATATATATATATATATAAATGATAATATTTTCAAAATGTTATATTTTGAAATTGTAGTGACCCGCATTTTTAGCTGCTGAATAATTTATTTATTTAATTATTAAATATCGATTTATCGATATCGAGAACGTGAATTAAATAATATTGAATATTTAATTAATAATTATAATATAATAAAATATATTATAATGTCGAAATAGTCGGAAATAGTGAAATTCACAATATCGTGTGAATTGAATAGCATACGAGATTTGGTGGAGTTTCAATTCGAAATATAAATAACGAATATATTCAATCGACGACAGTTGAACGTATAATTTATAATATATTTATAAACGAGCTCGAAATGGCGCGGCAGTTCGCTATTTGGCGATTTGGACTTCAACTGAATGTACAGGGTCCGTTTTAAATCAGATTTCTGTGAAACAAGAAATGTTAGGAGCTGGTGAAGTGTATTTTTCTAGTGAAAGAGAAAAATCAAGATTTCGTCGTATATATTGGAAGTTATGTCCAAATTAAATATTCAGAAAAAACAGCGGTATATTCGTTCGTGGCCATAATGGTTATTTAAGAATATTTGAATATCGGGTGTGAATTTAGACAAGGTCCTTTTGGGAAATAGTTAATTTTAGAATTTTATGGTAATTATTAATTAATTTAATAAGCAACTTTTTATTTGGAGTATTTGGCACCCTGTATCGACATTTCGGGGTTTCACAATATGAGTCCATCTACCGGTATTATTACATTTTTGGGACCAGAGCACATCACTCTTTTAAATGGTATCTTTGTTTCTGTCCATAGCAGTCCCTACGTGAACAGGATATTTTATAGTATGGTACACTATGTTTTTAACTTAAAACAAACTAAACTGAATGGTTAACTGGTCTAACGAACTCGGAATTCAACGAAACAAGTTTCATACGAAACCTTAGGAAGAGGTCTAGTGAAACGTCAAGGCCTCATATTTTTAAGATTTTTTCTGTAATTTTAATGAATTAATGCTTGGTGTTTTTCATCGATATTTTCTAAGGGATTTTCATAAACGGTGTCGGAATTCGACGAAACCTGTCCCATTGGATCCGGAATATTTTTCTATGTTAGGAATAACTTAGTTTGTCAAAACCAGATATCGTATGAGGTTATATTTTCGCAAGACTTCACGTGTAAGTTTTAAATATAATAAAATAAGAAAATATCTCCATCTCTCACTATAAGTACCCCTCGTTAGCATCCCTTCCAACCTAATTTCATTTCGAAGTCAACAGAAATTTCCAGCCGCCGATATTATCTTACTCAACCAAAATGAGAGAAAATAAAATCAAAGAAATCCTAAACAAAATCAAAGAAAAATCTTAAAATGGTATAAAGTATATATTTAAGATCCTCAGATCATTCCCTTCATCACTATAATATTTCACTCAGTACGACGCAGATTCTGGCGAACTCGGTTTTGCAGCAAAACGACTACGGTTCACCTTGCGTTGAATTTGATGCTTTGTTGGATGAAATGGACGTAGGTTTTAAACTGAAGGTGGGATACCGCGAGTGGTTGAAGGATTTGAGGAGGAAGGTGAGGTCGGTTGTTAGATCGGTTGAGGGATGGAAGAGTTATGGTGGTGAGGAGATATCGGTGATGATGTGTTTTAGGAGGAGCTGGGCTCAGGTGAACGGGATTTGCAGGTCCAGGGAGAAGGAAGTTGTAGTCCTTGATCTGCTATGAAGAGGGGCCATAACATCACGGTATGGAATTAGTGGATGGAAGTTAAGGCCAACGTTTGGGGGCCGACGAGGTTGGCATGGGGTCTGATGAACTGCGGCCAGTAAGGGGGAGGAGCGGTGAAGTCCGGGGATGAAAGAAGTTGCGGGTTCCTGTACGTGAAAGGGGAAGAAGGACTTGGGTATTTCGGGTCTGGTAGTTCAAGGGTAAACGGGCTTGGGCCGGTGGGTTTTAAAAGGGGTGAGGCCACTAATTAAAATCCAAGTTTTAATTTATTTATTTAAATAAAGTGTATATCTTGTAAATGCTATAATTTGTACATACGGTATCAGATTGACGAACCGTAAGTTGCGATGGGGTCGTATGGACGGACACTACACCATGGAGCTGACTGGAAGTGGATTCGAGCTCGTTTGGATTTATGGCGGAATAAATTGTTTGATTCAAATCAAAAACAGTTTATCGTTCTTTAATGATGAACTGCAAATGTGAGTAAATCTCACTAACTCGGAACAGTTTATAATTTCATGTTGTATTGTTAGAACTGTTAAAAATGTCAGTTTGACTGTGTGTTGGTTGATTGATTGAACTGCTAGTCAGTTAGTTGAAATTATATATATATATATATAAACCGTTAAAAATAAATAAATAAATAAATAAATATATATATATATATATTGATTCTGTTTATCAGAATAATTCGTACTGAACTGTAATGGAAGTTGATTATACTGTGTAACATCTGTGGATGCAGGGAAACAGGTTGGAGGGACCCAACTGGGTTCCTCAATATTTATAATACTGTTTTGATTTATATAATGTGATATATAATCTGTTGTCGATTATATGTGGTTGGACGTTATTGAACGTCGTGATTTGATACGATTGAGTACCATAACATACCGAAATGTTGATAAGGGGATTTTCAAAGTAATGTTGAAAATCGAATATTTATAAAGTGGAATACTTATAAATAAGAGATATTTATAAATAGAAATATTTATAAATAAGAAATATTTATAAATTGGAATATTTATAAATAGGAGATATTCAAAAAGGAAATAAATTCAAACCATTTTCTTTTTGAATGGAAAGGCCGGTGTGGCGAGTTTGGGGATTTTCCCGATGCTCCCGATACAAAGGACGTTATGGCGAATTTTCCCGGAAATTTAAGGAGTTAGAATATTTCAGGAATAAATTTGAAAAAGAAATATTTGTAAACCATTTACAAATAGAATTGAAAAGGAAACGTTATAAAAAGGAAATCATTTTTTAAGTGTAGAACCGTTATTTAAAAAGTAAATATTTTCAAATGAATAAAACGTTGTTAAAAAGGAAGTCTTTATAAAGTGAATAAAGTAAATCGAATATAGACATTCGAAGTTAGTAAATCGAATATAGACATTCGAAGTTAGTTAATCGAATATAGACATTCGAAAAGGAGAAAATGAATATGATATTCGAAGTTAGAAATCGAATATGGTATTCGAAGTTAGTTAATCGAATATGGTATTCGAAAGTTAGTTAATCGAATATGTTATTCGAAAAGGGTTAGTCAAGTCGAGTTAGTCAAATAGAGTTAACCAGTTAGAGTTAATCGGTTAGAGTTAACCAGTTGGAGTAATTAGTAAGAGTTAATCGATTAGAGTTAAAACGAACTAGAGTTAATCAAATATAGTTATTTGAGACAGAGTTAGTCAAGTTAGTCGAACCTAGTTAATCGAATCAAATTGGTCGAACCAAGTAAGTCGAGTTAAGTTAGTCAAGTTAGTCGAGCCTAGTTAATCGAATCAAATTGGTCGAACCAAGTAAGTCAAGCTAGTCGAGTCAAGTTAAGTTAGTCAAGTTAAGTTCGTCGAGTTAAAGTTATCGATGTTAGTTTCATCGAAAGGAGTTATCGATGTTAGTTTCATCGAAAGGAGTTATCGATGTTAGTTTCATCGAAAGGAGTTATCGATGTTAGTTTCATCGAAAGGAGTTATCGATGTTAGTTTCATCGCAAGGAGTTATCGATTATGGTTTAATCGAAGAGAGATTTTTAAATATGAGATATTTGAAAAGGAAGAGTTATCGAATATTAGTTATTCGAAGAGAGATTATCGAATATCGTTTATTCGAGAAGAAGTAAATCGAATATAGGTTATTCGAAGAAGAGTTAATCAGATAGAGATTTCTCGAAGAGAGTTAATCGGCAAATTCGATTATATCGAATTCGGGAAAGCACTTATACTTTCCAGTGTTTTAAATAGAGATTTATTTATTTATAAATAAATAAGTGTTAGGTTAATTATTCACTAATCAGAATAGAAGTTATAATTAAAATTAGATAATTCGAAAGTAGGGATTATAACGTTATCGTTATAACCAATGTTTTAAATATAGAAGTGGACTAGTAAAATTGAATCCGAGAAAGGCGTAAAGAAGTTGTTAAAGATTAAAAGATAAACTTTGACCATTTCGAAGTTATAACGTTGTTCAGTTAAGGTCTGAGAGGTAATTATACCCCAACTTGAGTGACTTCCTTCTTAACTAAGAAATGGTAAGGTTTGATCATAAAGGAGTTTTGGAAATGTTTTCCAAACGAGAATCAGAAATGTTTTCTGATAAAAGAAAATAAGAATTTAGAATATAGGGAAACATGAGATAAGTAAATAAATGAACTAAAGAGATTAATGTTAAATGATGTTTGTTCGATATAATTTCCATCTGGGAATAATATCGTTATTTGCACACTTGTTTTTCTTTGATGGTTAAATCACAGACTATCGAAGTTTTGACCATTTTAACGTTGTTAATATAGAGAGACCGGTTGGATTATTATCCAAAGAACCACTCTGTATTGGCATAAGCGTCGCGAAGCATATATGCCAAAGATAATTGAAGACGGAGTAAAATGCAAGGGCTATCCTGTTTACAGAATAGTGCCTTCGGTTTGTCCAGTCCCAGGACAACTTGTATGGACGAAGGTCTGACAGCGTATATCCAATGGATCGCGTAAGTTGATCTGTTCAAACGTACTCACGTTTGGTGGCGGAGGAATTCGTTTCTCTTAGCTGTATACCCGTGTTATTTTTGGATAAGTCAATTTGTGATTTGGCGGGTATGACGATGTGACATTTTAAGTGAATGAAGATGGATGTCTGACAGAGTATTTCCAGAAAGGTCACGTACATTGATTTCTTCCACCGTACCAAGAGTGGAAGCGGAGAAGGAAACTTCTTTTAGCTGACACGTAATGTATTGTTG
The DNA here is from genome assembly GCA_030737875.1 of Allium sativum. Classification (NCBI taxonomy): domain Eukaryota; kingdom Viridiplantae; phylum Streptophyta; class Magnoliopsida; order Asparagales; family Amaryllidaceae; genus Allium; species Allium sativum. The sequence continues at coordinate 665,738,138 of CM060909.1, read as the reverse complement.
TAGACGTCAATTAGTGATTTTCGATGGATCTGACAATGTGGCATTCGAAGTGAATCTATTGTGATGATAAAGCGCAGCTTCTAGCCTCACATCCGGTAAATGACAGAAATCGGGCAGGCAGCATGGCTATGTAGGTCGCACCTATTAGGGTGTATAATCACCTGATCTAGAGTTTCATTTATTTCTAAAAATCTATTGTTGATGCTGTCCCATTCGGGAAACGGTTGCTGATCCCAACCGTTGGTGATATACATTCGATACACTCAAGCGAAATGAGTGGTCGGTCATGTGTGGCCGGGTTGCAAGATGTTCTTGTTGAACCCAGTTTATTCCTCTCTAGAGGTACACTAGCGAAAGGTGGTTCCATACCTTGTCATAGTTGGAAATCCATTATCCAATACGTGCTTGCGATTTTGATCGTATACTATATATGTAGAACGTGAGATGAAAGCGTTTCTGCTAGTTGATATCTATTTGTACATAGACATTATTATAATATCAAAAGGTTTTTGATATAAAGATATTTTGGATTCTCATAAGGGAAAAACCCGTTCCGTTCTGCGGCGTGGTCTTATGAGATATCGTTTACTTGTTCATATGCCTGTTTAAACCATTTTACTCATACCAGTCCCATGACTGGCCCGGAGTTTATTTTGTTGTTTTCCCTAAACTCTTGGGTGCCTCAATTTGTACGGGCAGTCAAGTAGTCGGGATTTTACAGATACACTTGGAGAGCTGGGAGCAGGAGGCTTCAGGATTCTATAGCTATTATTATTTTCCGCTGTTGTTGTAAGTGGTGTACTCTGATAAGTGTTATTGTATATATATACTGAGGTTATTTCAAAGATATGTTATGTTATATTTTATTCGTTCCGCTGTGAGATTCGTGTTTACTCTGATGATGATGTTCTTCTTCTTCTTCTATTCCATAAGTTCTATCTTATCTATCCTCGCCCTCTGTCTCCTTTCTATTAGTTTCTTGAATTTCCAGTGCGATTTGGGTTGGACTTGTGTTATTTAGTCAGCTCAAATTCCCCCGGATTTTCGGGTTACTACAGTTGGTATCAGAGCATTGGTTTAGTTATTACCTTGGCTCTGTGGCGTGATTCAGTAGAGATGGGATTAGTAATATCCTAGACTGAGTTTGAGTGTATATATATGAGTGAACGTATTTGTTAGTTAATATAAAATGATTTTATATTGTGGAGTTTTATTGGTTGAGTTGTTTGTGAATTCTGGACGATCAGTTTGATCCACTGTATCGGTAGGAGTTTTATAAACACTTGAATACGATGAACCGACATGATATGTTTTGAAATTAATATAGTATATTAGTTGTGTTGGTTGTTAGTATAATTGAATGAGATTATAAAAAGATGAAATGATTATAAATGACTAATCAGAATTCATATAAGTAAAGTATATGAAATAAAATGAAGAAAAAATCTGAATTTAAATCAGATTGGAATTAAAATAAGGAAATTTTAAGTTCCTGGGAGATTTTGAAAACATTTTTCAAAACTGAAGATGATATAGTATTGAACTCACTTCGATAGCTGGAAAATAGATTCTGATGATGAATCGCGACATCATCAGTGTTCATTTTCGAGTTCTAAGTGACGGACTACTACCAAAGGTTTTGTTTTTGAATTGTTTTGAGAAAACAAGTTGTTTAGAAATTCAAAGGTTTTGAATTGGCATTGTAATTTCAAATTGATTTGAAATAGACCCAGGAAATTAAGTTTCGGAATTTAATTTTAACTTATGAAGTTAAATAGAATAGATAGTAGAAATAAATTGAAATATTAACTTGAACTGAGTTAAATAGAATTGGATTGGATTTGAGAATAAATCGATTTGAGTTGATTGGAATGGTATCGGTATATGTTGAAGTGATAACAGATTGAAGGGATATAATGATATGCCCGACAAAAAGGTACCAGTTTATATTTGATATGAGTTTGTGATTTTGATGAGCCGAATTGGCAAGCCGCTTGGCTGTTTGATTTTCTTTTGGGTTGGAGAAGGCCCAGAGAGGCGAGTTGGAGTTTGAGATATTGACCAGTACAAAGGAGGTGCTGGCAAAAAATTTCGAAAAGTTAAGGTGTTAGAAAATTTTCAGAATTTTTGAAAATTTAGTTAGTCGGAATAAATTTATATTTTAGTCGATATTAATTGGTTCAGTTGAAACCGGAGATAAGAGGTAAACAGATAAATTTTTACCCAGTAGATAGGGTCGTCCCCTAGCTTAGCAATTTCGAGGACGAAATTATTTTAAGTGGGGAAGAATGTAGTGACCCGCATTTTTAGCTGTTGAATAATTTATTTATTTAATTATTAAATATCGATTTATCGATATCGAGAACGTGAATTAAATAATATTGAATATTTAATTAATAATTATAATATAATATAATAAAATATAATATAATGTCGAAATAGTCGGAAATAGTGAAATTCACAATATCGTGTGAATTGAATAGCATACGAGATTTGGTGGAGTTTCAATTCGAAATATAAATAACGAATATATTCAATCGACGACAGTTGAACTTATAATTTATAATATATTTATAAACGAGCTCGAAATGGCGCGGCAGTTCGCTATTTGGCGATTTGGACTTCAACTGAATGTACAGGGTCCGTTTTAAATCGGATTTCTGTGAAACAAGAAATGTTAGGAGCTGGTGAAGTATATTTTTCTAGTGAAAGAGAAAAATCGAGATTTCGTCGTATATATTGGAAGTTATGTCCAAATTAAATATTCAGAAAAAACAGCGGTATATTCGTTCGTGGCCATAATGGTTATTTAAGAATATTTGAATATCGGGTGTGAATTTAGACAAGGTCCTTTTGGGAAATAGCGATAATTTAATTTTTAGAATTTTATGGTAATTTTTAATTAATTTAATAAGCAACTTTTTATTTGGAGTATTTGGCACCCTGTATCGACATTTCGGGGTTTCACAATATGAGTCCATCTACCGGTATTATTACATTTTTGGGACCAGAGCACATCACTCTTTTAAATGGTATCTTTGTTTCTGTCCATAGCAGTCCCTACGTGAACAGGATATTTTATAGTATGGTACACTATGTTTTTAACTTAAAACAAACTAAACTGAATGGTTAACTGGTCTAACGAACTCGGAATTCAACGAAACAAGTTTCATACGAAACCTTAGGAAGAGGTCTAGTGAAACGTCAAGGCCTCATATTTTTAATATTTTTTCTGTAATTTTAATGAATTAATGCTTGGTGTTTTTCATCGATATTTTCTAAGGGATTTTCACAAACGGTGTCGGAATTCGACGAAACCTGTCCCATTGGATCCGGAATATTTTTCTATGTTAGGAATAGCTTAGTTTGTCAAAACCAGATATCGTATGAGGTTATATTTTTGCAAGACTTCACGTGTAAGTTTTAAATATAATAAAATAAGAAAATATCTCCATCTCTCACTATAAGTACCCCTCGTTAGCATCCCTTCCAACCTAATTTCATTTCGAAGTCAACAGAAATTTCCAGCCGCCGATATTATCTTACTCAACCAAAACGAGAGAAAATAAAATCAAAGAAATCCTAAACAAAATCAAAGAAAAATCCTAAAATGGTATAAAGTATATATTTAAGATCCTCAGATCATTCCCTTCATCACTATAATATTTCACTCAGTACGACGCAGATTCTGGCGAACTCGGTTTTGCAGCACAACGACTACGGTTCACCTTGCGTTGAATTTGATGCTTTGTTGGATGAAATGGACGTCGGTTTTAAACTGAAGGTGGGATACCGCGAGTGGTTGAAGGATTTGAGGAGGAAGGTGAGGTCAGTTGTTAGATCGGTTGAGGGATGGAAGAGTTATGGTGGTGAGGAGATATCGGTGATGATGTGTTTTAGGAGGAGCTGGGCTCAGGTGAACGGGATTTGCAGGTCCAGGGAGAAGGAAGTGGTAGTCCTTGATCTGCTATGAAGAGGGGCCATAACATCACGGTATGGAATTAGTGGATGGAAGTTGAGGCCAACGTTTAGGGGTCGACGAGGTTGGCATGGGGTCTGATGAACTGCGGCCAGTAAGGGGGAGGAGCGGTGAAGTCCGGGGATGAAAGAAGTTGCGGGTTCCTGTACGTGAAAGGGGAAGAAGGACTTGGGTATTTCGGGTCTGGTAGTTCAAGGGTAAACGGGCTTGGGCCGGTGGGTTTTAAAAGGGGTGAGGCCACTAATTAAAATCCAAGTTTTAATTTATTTATTTAAATAAAGTGTATATCTTGTAAATGCTATAATTTGTACATACGGTATCAGATTGACGAACCGTAAGTTGCGATGGGGTCATATGGACGGACACTACACCATGGAGCTGACTGGAAGTGGATTCGAGCTCGTTTGGATTTATGGCGGAATAAATTGTTTGATTCAAATCAAAAACAGTTTATCGTTCTTTAACGATGAACTGCAAATGTGAGTAAATCTCACTAACTCTGAACAGTTTATAAATTCATGTTGTATTTATAGAACTGTTAAAAATGTCTGTTTGACTGTGTGTTGGTTGATTGATTGAACTGCTAGTCAGTAAGTTGGAATTATATATATATATATATATATATATATATATATATATATATATATAAACCGTTAAAACTAAATAAATATATATATATATATATATTGATTATGTTTATCAGAATAATTCGTACTGAACTGTAATGGAAGTTGATTATACTGTGTAACATCTGTGGATGCAGGGAAACAGGTTGGAGGGACCCAACTGGGTTCCTCAATATTTATAATACTGTTTTGATTTATATAATGTGATATATAATCTGTTGTCGATTATATTTGGTTGGACGTTATTGAACGTCGTGATTTGATACGATTGAATACCATAACATACCGAAATGTTGATAAGGGGATTTTCAAAGTGATGTTGAAAATCGAATATTTATAAAGTGGAATACTTATAAATAAGAGATATTTATAAATAGAAATATTTATAAATAAGAAATATTTATAAATTGGAATATTTATAAATAGGAGATATTCAAAAAGGAAATAAATTCAAACCATTTTCTTTCTGAATGGAAAGGCCTGTGTGGCGAGTTTGGGGATTTTCCCGATGCTCCCGATACAAAGGAGGTTATGGCGAATTTTCCCGGAAATTTAAGGAGTTAGAATATTTCAGGAATAAATTTGAAAAAGAAATATTTGTAAACCATTTACAAATAGAATTGAAAAGGAAATGTTATAAAAAGGAAATCATTTTTAAAGTGTAGAACCGTTATTTAAAAAGTAAATCTTTTCAAATGAATAAAACGTTGTTAAAAAGGAAGTCTTTATAAAGTGAATAAAGTAAATCGAATATAGACATTCGAAGTTAGTAAATCGAATATAGACATTCGAAGTTAGTTAATCGAATATAGACATTCGAAAAGGGGAAAACGAATATGTTATTCGAAGTTAGAAATCGAATATGGTATTCGAAATTAGTTAATCGAATATGGTATTCGAAAGTTAGTTAATCGAATATGTTATTCGAAAAGGGTTAGTCAAGTCGAGTTAGTCAAATAGAGTTAACCAGTTAGAGTTAATCAGTTAGAGTTAACCAGTTGGAGTAATTAGTAAGAGTTAATCGATTAGAGTTAAAACGAACTAGAGTTAATCAAATATAGTTATTTGAGACAGAGTTAGTCAAGTTAGTCGAGCCTAGTTAATCGAATCAAATTGGTCGAACCAAGTAAGTCGAGTTAAGTTAGTCAAGTTAGTCGAGCCTAGTTAATCGAATCAAATTGGTCGAACCAAGTAAGTCGAGCTAGTCGAGTCAAGTTAAGTTAGTCAAGTTAAGTTCGTCGAGTTAAAGTTATTGATGTTAGTTTCATCGAAAGGAGTTATCGATATTAGTTTCATCGAAAGGAGTTATCGATGTTAGTTTCATCGAAAGGAGTTATCGATGTTAGTTTCATCGAAAGGAGTTATCGATGTTAGTTTCATCGCAAGGAGTTATCGATTATGGTTTAATCGAAGAGAGATTTTTAAATATGAGATATTTGAAAAGGAAGAGTTATCGAATATTAGTTATTCAAAGAGAGATTATCGAATATCGTTTATTCGAGAAGAAGTAAATCGAATATAGGTTATTCGAAGAAGAGTTAATCAGATAGAGATTTCTCGAAGAGAGTTAATCGGCAAATTCGATTATATCGAATTCGGGAAAGTACTTATACTTTCCAGTGTTTTAAATAGAGATTTATTTATTTATAAATAAATAAGTGTTAGGTTAATTATTCACTAATCAGAATAGAAGTTATAATTAAAATTAGATAATTCGAAAGTAGGGATTATAACGTTATCGTTATAACCAATGTTTTAAATATAGAAGTGGACTAGTAAAATTGAATCCGAGAAAGGCGTAAAGAAGTTGTTAAAGATTAAAAGATAAACTTTGACCATTTCGAAGTTATAACGTTGTTCAGTTAAGGTCTGAGAGGTAATTATACCCCAACTTGAGTGACTTCCTTCTTAACTAAGAAATGGTAAGGTTTGATCGTAAAGGAGTTTTGGAAATGTTTTCCAAACGAGAATCAGAAATGTTTTCTGATAAAAGAAAATAAGAATTTAGAATATAGGGAAACATGAGATAAGTAAATAAATGAACTAAAGAGATTAATGTTAAATGATGTTTGTTCGATATAATTTCCATCTGGGAATAATATCTTTATTTGCACACTTGTTTTTCTTTGATGGTTAAATCACGGACTGTCGAAGTTTTGACCATTTTAACGTTGTTAATATGGAGAGACCGGTTGGATTATTATCCAAAGAACCACTCTGTATTGGCATAAGCGTCGCGAAGCATATATGCCAAAGATAATTGAAGACGGAGTAAAATGCAAGGGCTATCCTGTTTACAGAATAGTGCCTTCGGTTTGTCCAGTCTCAGGACAACTTGTATGGACGAAGGTCTGACAGCGTATATCCAATGGATCGCGTAAGTTGATCTGTTCAAACGTACTCACGTTTGGTGGCGGAGGAATTCGTTTCTCTTAGCTGTATACCCGTGTTATTTTTGGATAAGTCAATTTGTGATTTGGCGGGTATGACGATGTGACATTTTAAGTGAATGAAGATGGATGTCTGACAGAGTATTTCCAGAAAGGTCACGTACATTGATTTCTTCCACCGTACCAAGAGTGGAAGCGGAGAAGGAAACTTCTTTTAGCTGACACGTAATGTATTGTTGTAGACGTCAATTAGTGATTTTCGATGGATCTGACAATGTGGCATTCGAAGTGAATCTATTGTGATGATAAAGCGCAGCTTCTAGCCTCACATCCGGTAAATGACAGAAATCGGGCAGGCAACATGGCTATGTAGGTCGCACCTATTAGGGTGTATAATCACCTGATCTAGAGTTTCATTTATTTCTAAAAATCTATTGTTGATGCTGTCCCATTCGGGAAACGGTTGCTGATCCCAACCGTTGGTGATATACATTCGATACACTCAAGCGAAATGAGTGGTCGGTCATGTGTGGCCGGGTTGCAAAATGTTCTTGTTGAACCCAGTGTATTCCTCTCTAGAGGTACACTAGCGAAAGGTGGTTCCACACCTTGTCATAGTTGGAAATCCATTATCCAATACGTGCTTGCGATTTTGATCGTATACTATATATATGTAGAACGTGAGATGAAAGCGTTTCTGCTAGTTGATATCTATTTGTACATAGACATTATTATAATATCAAAAGGTTTTTGATATAAAGATATTTTGGATTCTCATAAGGGAAAAACCCGTTCCGTTCTGCGGCGTGGTCTTATGAGATATCATTTACTTGTTCATACGCCTGTTTAAACCATTTTACTCATACCAGTCCCATGACTGACCCGGAGTTTATTTTGTTGTTTTCCCTAAACTCTTGGGTGCCTAAATTTGTACGGGCAGTCAAGTAGTCGGGATTTTACAGATACACTTGGAGAGCTGGGAGCAGGAGGCTTCAGGATTCTATAGCTATTATTATTTTCCGCTGTTGTAAGTGTTGTACTCTGATAAGTGTTATTGTATACATATACTGATGTTATTTCAAAGATATGTTATGTTATATTTTATTCGTTCCGCTGTGAGATTCGTGTTTACTCTGATGATGATGTTCTTCTTCTTCTTCTATTCCATAAGTTCTATCTTATCTATCCTCACCCTCTGTCTTCTTTCTATTAGTTTCTTGAATTTCCAGTGCGATTTGGGTTGGACTTGTGTTATTTAGTCAGCTCAAATTCCCCCGGATTTTCGGGTTACTACAGAAATCAATTCCTTTTCGATATTCATTATAAAAATGAATAAAACTGATACAAATATCGTTCACGTCAAAATGGCGCATATCCAATCAACATGGCTTTATATATTTCTATTTCAAATATTTCTTCTTCAAATATTTCTTTTTCATATATTTCTTTTTCAAATATTTCTATTTCAAATATTTCTTTTCAAATATTTCTATTCAAATATTTCTATTTCAAATATTTCTTTTCAAAACTTGAATGTGGCCCAATCAATTACCATAGATTTTATTTCTATGGATTTCCATACAACACATGTGTATATCAATAGTGATAAACAATCATCCATCATCCAGGGTGCACTACTCAACTGCATAAGCATTGAATATAAATAATCAACGCTTACAACGGCCTGTCAACCCATCGATCGACATACAACTAAACAATTGGGATTAGTGTACGTCAATATCATCCTAACATCCGTGTGGGGTTTCAATCAATCAAACACATATTTTATTTGTATAGTTGGGCGATGTGTAAAATTTATCGTCCCAATCAATATCAGTCAAATCGGTGTACATAAACAAATCGTTCGATTTGTAAATGAATATTTATTTTACTTCAACACATGAATATATATTTTATTTCAACACAATAATATATATTTCATTTCAACACATGAATATATATTTTATTTCAACACATGAATATATATTTTATTTCAACACATGAATATATATTTTACACATCATAATCAACAGTCAAATTTCACAACACAAATAATCACACAAGTCGTCCATGGTCTGTGGACGACGGGGGAACAATTTATATATGCAGTTATAAAATAAATAACTGGAAGGAAAATTTTAGTGAGGAGTTCTCACATTGGGTTTCCACTCTGCCGTGCTTTTTGACGTGCTGATTTGCTTTTCGATGGTTCCACTACGTAGTGTCCTTCACCGTGTTTCCAACCGCTATCCGTCTCACGCAGTTTATTTTAAAATTACATTTTTGACAACGCTGTTGATAATTTAAAAACAATGCTATTTTATAAAAATCATATTTTTATTTACAATGCTCTTTATTTAAAAAAAAACATATATTTACTTAAGCTATATATATTTTTAAAAATCGTATTTTTATTCTACCATATAAAAAAAAATAGATTTTTATCCAAATGTTTATATTTATAAAAGCATACTTTTAAAACAATGTTTCTCTTATGTAAAAATTCTGAAAATAATTCAATGTTAGTTATATAAAAATCAGAAATTTTAAGGCAATTTTATTTATGTAAAATTCTGAAATTTCAAAGCAATTCTATTACATAATAAATTATAAAAAAGAAAGAAGGAAAAAAACTCACTGGAATCGTTCTGACCTTCCTCGATGTGAAACCGGCGATGCCGCCGATGCTACAACCCATCGGAGGAGGATCAGACCCCTTCATGCGACGTGCCACTCCACGTCTCCCTACGCCTGCCACCATGTGGCGCTCGAGCTCACCAGATCGCTGGAAATCGGCTGCGACCGCTAGCCCTAGGTGACTCAATTCCGGCCAAAACACGATGTTAACCCTTATCACAACCGTTGAATGGATAGAGCTCTCTTAGCTCTTCATTTACCCCTTTTGAACCCTTGAATTCTACTGAGTGATGGAGGAGATCGAAGGCCATCCTTTTTTGAGTGATTTTCGCCATCGATTTCAAGAGCTGGCGGCGCTAGGGTTAATGAGAGAGGAAAGGTTTTTTTTAAATCCTTATATATATTATTTTATATTATTTTATTCATTTATTTCTTATTTAACAATCTGAACTCCAAATCGAACCCAACGACAATCACCTTTAGCTAAATACCCCTATTCCGAACACAATGGAATATGTTTTGTAATCTGATTCGACAGTTACAAACAGTTTTCATTTAAATTAAAATATAAATCATTATATTGAATTTTAAATGTACATTTCAATTTACTGGGGTCACGTACGGACTCTAAAAATTACAAAAAATATTTTCTAGCTTCGTATTGACGATACGGTCCTAATAAAACTAATTTTGTCAAATTCTAAGACCGTTTGAAAAATGACCATTTTCTGGTCGATCGAAATTAACTAAAACTATCAAAACACGTTTTACCTCGCCATGCTCACATATCGATTCAGAAAATTACGAAAATTGGAATCTAATAATAATCTAACATTGCGAATCCAACAAAAGTGGTTTCGTCGAAAACCGAGGTCGTTTGCAAAATGGCTATTTTTAAGGGCCTTTATTTTTATTAAAATATATATAAATTCCATAGCGACTTTTCTGATTTTTAAACTAGACGTAACTCTCAGCTTATAAAACGAAATCTTAGTTTCTTACATCCATTAGAAAGATATCATCAAACAAATTCAAATATTTTTGGTTTCGTTAAAATCCGGTTTATTTTGAATCTTGTACATTCATTTGAACTTTGAAATCGAAATTTCGAACTACTGCGCCATTTCCAGATCTCGTTATTATTTGAAATAATTCATTTTAAATATTCAAAATTCACTAAAATTGCCAAAATAAAAATTTTAAATTGGCTTGGATTTCCAGGTTATCACATTCAAATCTGATTAATGATTTAACTATCGCCTGGAGTAAAACTGGCAGTAATCCATTCTCGATCATTTCCTGAATTTGAGAAATTAAATTTTCTCATTCCCTTTTCAATCTAATTAAAGATTCATTAAAACTCCACCTTGCTTTCAATATCAAAAATCACTACATAATGATTGTTCAATTTTATGGAAATTAGTCCACCGTCGTTAACTAGGTTAAAGAATCAATGTCATTTAAAATAAAGTTCACTATAACCCAAAATCATCTTCCATTAAAATGGAATCTTCACGGAAATCATAACAGTATATAAACGATATAAATTTCCATACCAAACTAATAATATAAATGGAATAACGGCGAAGCCTTTTAAATTCCATACATAGTAACGGTCTTCGTTTACAGAAGCTCATCTCGATTATTTCCAAATCGAATTCCATTCAATTCCAATTTAATATACTAAATTGGAAATTTTTACTTTGGAAATTTTCCCTTAAATCTTAATAAGAAGATTTATAAATTCCAAATCATCTCTTCATGTAACACCCCGATATTTTAAATCGGAACATAAGATATAATCAAAGAATAATTTATTTCAAATGCGAGAATTAAGGGAAACGGGTTATGCCATTGCGTTCGTCGCTGAATTCTGCTTGAGATAGAGTCCGAGTTTGCGTAATTCAGACATCGTATGAAGAAGATATGGACGAACGAAGTTAGGTAGAAAATCAGAAGAAGAGAAGAAAAAATTGCACTTGGGAAGTGCGCCAGGACAAAAATTGCACTGATGCACCTGCCAAGTGCGCCCAGGTCGAGATGAAAACCTATATAACTTTCTGGTGTGTTCTAATCCATACTGTGACTCATTGCTGAGTCCTTTCTGACTCCTTGCTGAGTCATTATGGCTGAGGTGTCACCCTATCCTGACTGAATGATTGTGATTAACTATAGGATCATCCGACGGCTCTAATTGAATTTTAAACTCTATATAAACAACCTAACACTCAACCCTAAAATCACACTATTTCATTCTAAGAGCCGTCATACCGCCATACTCAACCTAGGACAGCCACCATTCTCTTTTAATTAAAAAGAAAACTAGAAAGCTACTAAGTGAATCAAATAAGAATTATAAGAACAACGATCTACATCAAAGGAGAGCATACCAACTTCAGAATTCAGATTGCAGAAATCATTAATTCCTTCTTTGTAAGTTTGGTTATTCCTTAGATTTGAACGTGTAATTGGAATCATGAATGTAATGAATCAAAATATAGAACTATACCAATTTGCAAGTTAATTATCTTTGATTCGTGCTTATGTCAAATCGGAAGTTATCTATGCCTTTGGATCTGATTTATGACTATGAATATGAGACCTTTCTCTAAGACTATGGCCATGAACTGTCGCCTATGAAATTATTGCCTACGACTATGAATCATAACTATGAGACTATTGCCTATGACATTGATTAAGAAATTATTGTGATTAGTCGCCCATGACTATTGTGGTTAATTGCCTATAACTATTGTAGTTAGTTGCTTATGACTATTCCCATTGTTACAATTAACCGATCATGTTGTACCTTGAACTGGCATTATGTTGGACCAAATCACCTATGCCTATTCCCTTGATTATGTGGATCTCATATTTAGTGTGTAACTTGGCTAGTTTATTCCTGTTCACTATTATGTACATCAAACCTGTTGGAGCCATTATTTTTGCATGCCTAATCTTTTATATCAATTCTTGTGCTTATTCCCTATTCCTTTTGATTAGTGCCATTTCATGAGTACATAGAAAACTTGTGAAATCATGTTATACGTACGATTATGATGCGGGGATTGGGCGTAGCTTAATTAAGTTAGTTTGGCATAATAAATATGTTGGCATAATCTAAATTGGTTATAATAGTGAATGATTTACATGCATATTAGACTTGGGCATAAGTTGATAAATTCAATTGGCCGCAAGAGTGTGTAATTGGCATGTAAACCAAGTTTTGGACATAAACGGTAAACTAGAATATTAAATCCAGTTTTGACATGAACCATAAATTGGAATATTAATCTAGATTGGGCATAAATTGTAAAAGGGGAATATTAAATCTAAATTGGTATAAACTGCAAGTTGGGTAAATTGATTGGTAAATCAAGTTTTGGGCATAGAATATAAGTATGTTAATTTGCATGACCGATGAATATGATCTAGGCTAAATTGATTTACGGAAAATTTACATAAATAGTAAATATGTAAATTTAGTAAAAGACGAGTATGCCTAACTCAAGGTTAGACTGAGTTGTGGTGTAAAACTACCCAGAACCGACCGGCACATCCAGTGACCACAACAATACCTATCTAATGTGAGTGGTTAGTGCATCAAGCCCGGAAAGACCCGAGGTTAGACTGAGTTGTGGTGTAAACCTGCCTGGAACCGACCGGCACATCCAATAACAACAACAATATCTGTCTAATGTGAGTAGTTGGTGCTTTAATTAATTAATTAATTAAGGCTCATGAATAAATCAAGCTAGAAATGGTGAGGTTAAGTAATTAGGGAAACACTTAATCATGATAACATGTTAATTAGACAAGTGGGTGAGGTTAAGTAAATTTAGAACACTTAACCGTAATAACATGTTAACTAGGCAAGTGGGTGAGGTTAAGTAAAACTAGAACACTTAACCGTTATAACATGTTAATTAGACAAGTGGGTGAGGTTAAGTAAATTTAGAACACTTAACCATTGTAACATGTTAATTAAGCAGATGATAGGGTTAAGTTAACTAAGGTAACACTTAACCAAAATATATAATGACATGTGGTGGGGTTAAGTAATACAAGAGGAAAACACTTAACCAATTATATAACATGATGTATGGGAAGGGTTAGGTTAACACGAGAGGGAAACACTTAACCAATATAACATGAATTGAGGTAGGGTCAAGTCAACACCAGAAGGAAACACTTAACCAACATGACGTGACGAGTGGCTGTGTTAAGCTGACTTGAATTGATTAACGACACTTGACCAATATAACTTGATGAACGAATGGGATTAAGTTAAATGGGAAATGCTTAACCAATATAACCTGATGACTGAACAGGGTTAAGTTAGTAAATCACACTTAACCAATCCAACAAGATAAGCGAGAAAGGTTAAGTTAATAAGAACCACTTAACCAACACGACTTGACGAGTGGGAGGTTAAGTACACATCGGGTTGGTAGGTAATATTAGTAAATATAGGCCCACAAAGCTTAACCATTAAATAAACATGCCTGAATCTGTGGGAAGGTTATGTTCACGTCGGGTTGGTGGGTAATATTAGTAAATATAGGCCCACAAAGCTTAACCATTTAATAAACATGCTTGAATCTATGGGAGGGTTAAGTACATCTCGTGTAGGTGGGTAATATTAGTACATATAGGCCCACAAACTTAACCGTTAAGAAAACATGCTAGAATCGGTAGGAGGGTTAAGTACATCTCGTGTAGGTGGGTAATATTTGTATATATAGGCCCACAAACTCAACTAGCAGGAACCCTACTAACGGGGACCCATTTCAATAGTAACCCACATAGATGTATCACGGTACCCTGAAACTAGGCAGGGTGGGGCACGATTACTGGGCGATTATAAGCGGTCAAAGATAATGGCAAGGGGTACGTCAGTGTAGATTCCAAAAGTTTACGGGCGTGCAGGTACTCAGGAGCGGGAAAAAGTAGGCACTGGGTACCAGTAGTTATACATTGTGCATCTTGAATCGTGTCGGGTCGCTATCATAAGGCTTGATACACCTTATGGTAGGGCCAGCACAGAGTATCTACACGCAAGATGGGGCCGACTGACACAGACACATGGAAAATAAATACAAGTAGGTAGCATATTCCCCGGTTGGACCTAGGTCGCGTAAAACCTGAATCCGAGAGGCGTTCAATAGGTAGCATAAACCCCAGTGGCCCTGGGTAGCTTAAAACCCTGGTTGAATCTTGGAAGCACTCGATAGTAAACCCCAGATTAGATCTAGGTAATAAACGGAATCCCCATAATAGATGTACACCTGAAGGAAACCGCAAATACTGGGATTGGGATCACGTTATCATAAGATCATAGATTACTAGTTTGGACACCAGTTAGGTACCGTAGAGATATAGAAATCATTATAAACAGGGTAGTTGCGAAGCAGAGAAGGAGTAGAAGCGCATTCAGTTTATCAGTACATTCTGTTTATCTTGTCATGTTTATCCCACGTTATCTTGTTACTATGGTTTAGTCTTATATTTAGTTTATTCATGTCATGACCCCTTATCCTCATTTAAATACTAAGAATCACTGGACTTACCAGACTTTATGTATGACCTAGTTTGCTTTCGCCTCTTTTCTTCCGTTCCCGCCTCCCCTCCCCCCATGTAGTCAAGGAGGGAAAAGCTCAGCTCATTTCTGGGTCATTACTCTCTCCGAGCTTGAAGATTCTCTGGCGCATTGCTTTGAACTCCATTTTCTACTGCTATGGCTGGCTCATGCTTTATTGGGGAATATCATTGTCAGTTTGTGCTCCTTATATATTAAACAAGACAGATGCTTTCTTGTAATAAGTATTGGTGTTGTAAAACAATCTTTTTACAAGCTGTTTTAATCAATAAAGGTTATTTACCTTCCGCTGCTTTATTTGTCTGTCTTGTAATTTTTCTGCCTCTTGTACTAAAAATGCTCCACCGAAGTTAAGGCATTCCCTTTGTGAGTGACCTTAACGGAGGTGGGGTGTTTCACTTGGTATCAGAGCTGAAGGGTACCGGATCAGATAAAAGATTTGAAATTTTTTTTTCAAAACAATTTTAAAAGATGCATTTTCAAAAGAAAAGTTTTGTTTTAAAGGCATATTCCCCAAAGCCATATGAACTACCTTTTGACCCTCTGCTTGAATCCTTGTTTCCTTCTTTCTTGAATCGCTGGGGCTCCTGGCTTTCTGAGAGGTAACCTCATCGCGACATGGTTCCGTAGCCTTGATGAGACTACGACACTTGTCAAAGGGCAAATAAGTGCCTAACTTCCATCTGTAGCCGTAATTTTCTTTTGAGCTTTGTAGGATTCCCCATGCGACGGGGGCAGCTTTCGAGAGACATGTCAACAAGTTACACAAGGATGACAAAGTTGAGAATGAGGGGGTCTGGCTACAGAGCACAACACAAGGATGAAGAACCCATGGATATGGAATTGGTTCACAAAGGAGGGGAGGGAAAAAATAGTAAAACCTAAAACAAGAGGAAGTATCTTTATTTTGGTATGACGGGTCGTATAATTAAGGGCAAGGGCAAGAACAAGGGACATGATTTTTCCGGAAGACGAGTGCATGCTCTCACCGCCAGCATACCTGAAAGAGAGAGGCAGCAATAATTCTGTTGGAAGAGTTTTTCCTTTTTTTTATTTTCCTGTTAATACTCCTTCTGACTTTGGTGCTTCGCATCCGTATATATATTTGCTTCCATAGTTGAGTCTCTGCACCCTAGTTATTGTGTAGTAGAGGATCCCATCATGGTCTCAAATCAAGTTGCTGGTTTGGCCCATTTATCTTTGACTTGTGAGGATTTGAGAATAGCTATATTTATGCTTATGTTTTTGGGCTATGGGTTGATTCTAGGCATTGATTGGTTAGCTAGTAATTGTGAAGCAAGGGTAGTTAGACGTTCGACTTGCCTCGGGAATACCCTTGAGATTTCGTACGATCCTAAGGGATCAGTTTGTCTTAGCTACCTAGAATCACTTTATTTACCTATCGACGATTTTCGATCCGTTGGAGTAGCCCATGAGTACGCAAGGTGTTTTGATTAGGGTAGGGGTTTCCCCCTAAAACTCGAGACAGACTTCCGCATGTATCTAGATGACACCGCAAAGCCAGTTATGCGATCAACGATAATTCTGGAGCAAGATTGGCGAGGACAGCCATAGTCGTAAAGTGCTCAATGGTTTAGTTATTTTGTTAGTATCATCTCACATAGATCGTCCAAATTCGGAGGAGGTATCCCTTGGGTGCTTGTCTGATATTGGTTTAGGCCTTTGGGGTTTGTACTTGAGGGATGTCGAGTTCGACTAGGATGGTTTGCATGAGAAATAAATGGTTGGGGCTGGCACCCTAAGTAAGACTGACCTTAAGAGAGGTAAAAAAGTACTAGCAACCTTTAGCTTTAGACCCTCAGAATTGTGACATGATGGATAAGCTAAGTAGAAGAGAGACCTCTATCATATACACTTGGCATCATGGTTAACATCTGCTTATCTTGGAAAGATAGTTCGACAACATTGGATACCCTCTAGCATAGTAAGTGATCGAGGTTCTATCTTTACTAGTGGGTTTTGGAAATGGAAGTCAAGAAGCTTTACAATCGTGAAGGTAAATTAGTTAAGGTACAGTGGAGTGAAGCTCAAGAAGATGCGACTTAGAAGATTGAAGACTAGATACGCGCCTCTTACCCTTTTTGAGGGTATATCCTTGGTTCCTCTTTTACTGAAAAATCTATTTACATGTTAGTCTTTAGCTTTTAAGTATATCCTCATGGTCCTATCCTCGATCCTTAGGTAGAAGCCAATGGATGTAAACATGTGTTTGAGACATGTTATGTTTGGTGGATGCAAGTGATTAAAAGTGTTTGCTAGTGGTTGCTCGTGGATGCATATACACACATTAGGAACTATGTAACACCCCGTATTTTCTATGAACGTATAAGTAACAAATCAGAGGATAATTAATTTTTAAAATAAGAATCAAGGGAAACGGGTTGTGCCATTGCGTTCGTCTCAGAATTCTTCTTGGAAATGAGTCCGAGTTTGCAAGAATCGGAGTCCGTACGAGGGAGATATGACCCTCCGAAGTTTCAGAAATATTCAGAGTTTAAAACAGCTCGAATTCGAATTCAAAATTCGAATTTCAAACGCAGAACGGACTGGGCGGGAAATTTCCCGCCCAGACCCAGGTCGACTGGGGAGTAGACTGGGCAGTCGACCCCCCAGACCAGGTCGACTGGGCAGTCGACCTGGTCCCCGAACCTGGTTTTGGGCCTGGGTGCATTCTTATGTATCTGGTCTCGTTTTCTGCCTAGATTCGTCTGCCTAGCCCTATTTAAACAGCCCCAAACCTAGCCTTCTCTACACACAATTCTATTCTTCTTCTACTCTGCCTCTGTTCTAAATAAAAATAAAAATGGCGTCGCAACTCTGCTGGAATCAAAACTAGAAGCTAATCAACATCAACCTAAGCAACTCAATTCAAACTAGAGATTAAAGCTTCTGTTACGATTCTACAACAATTAAAGTTCTTTCTTTAATCCAACCAAGGCAAGTACAGTTATATTCCGATATAAACTTTAATCATAATTGTGACATGATTGTAAATCTGAATTTGAGATTGTGTATGTTCTGTTCTGATCTATTTTATTCTGTATCTCTTCTTCTTTATGTTCTATAGCCAGGCTACTACGAGCCTGCGCCAATCTCCTAAGAGATTAACACACGAACGCTAAAATGTTTGGGACAAATAATGAATGTGGCATAATTGGACATGGCTAATCTGTGACTGATTTAAGAAAAAGGACATAGGTTGTAAACTAGACTTAGATCTATGCATATTCTATGAATTGGAAGAAGAGGAACCATAGTATGTTAACATGTGACTTGAGACATTGGACATAACGCATATTTTGAATTAAGATCTGTTATAACTAGATTGTTGGGCATATTGTTTATATAACAATTCATGATTTGAAAGAGAATATGACTTAGGTGTGAAGATCTATATTAATATTTGATAACTATCAAATGTGAATAACACTTAAGTAGGAGATTTTTGAATATATGACATGCATTGAAATCGATGGCTATATTTGGTATAATTTATATGTGAATCTTTTGTACTAGGCAAGTTGAACTAAATTGGGACATGTAAATTATGACCATAATCTGTGACATGTAAATTCAATGCAAACGTGGGGTATATGATCATAGTGTGAATCATGACAACTATTTAGGCATGCAAACTAAGGCCAAATTTTTAATTAGGCAAGATATGTTTGTGAAACTTTAAGGAATGATTTAATCTGTTATATTTGCCTAATTTGCTAATTCTGCTATATTTGCCTAATCTGCTAGTTCTGTTATATTGCCTAATCTGCTAGTTCTGTTATATTGCTTAATCTGCTAGTTCTGCTCTACTGCCTAGTCTGCTAGATTTGTTCATCTGCCAAATCTGTCATCTGCTAAGTCTGATGAAAATGCCAAATCTGTTATATGCTAAATATGCTAAATTACTTAATCTGCTGAATCCGTTAAGTCACCTAATCTGCGAAAATCTGTTATCTGCTATATCTGTTAAGTTGATATTTTCAGTCTGTTATCGACATAATCTGAATTAGCTATGAATAATTGACATGTATATTAGGCGTGGGCATAAACGGTAAATTATTAATTAATTGGCCGCAAAGATAAACATGGCTGACTCGAGATTAGAATGAGTTTACGGCGTAATTCTGCCTGGAACCGCCTGGCACATCCAGTGGTCGCAAACAATAGGTTCTAATGTGAGAAGTTAGTCATAACGTGCTTGAAACCCAAGGTTAGACTCAGTTTGCGGCAGAAATCTGCCCGGAACCAACCGGCCCAACCAGTAGCCGCAAACTGTCAGTCTAATGTGAGAGGTCTAGGCATTAATATTTAATTAATGAAAATCTGAGATAAATATGATGTCTAAAACGTATTGGGCGGATAGGGTTAAACCCACTAGACTGATGAATTTAATAATTCTGTTCCGTGAATCTGTAAGCCCAATTACAAAGTTAGACAAATCTGTAAGTCATTTAATCTGTAACTGGTTAATCGGTAAGTCTGTTAAATCTGTATATCTGATCCATTAGTCTGAAAACTTGTCTGTGAACTAGTTGATCTGAATTCTGTATGTCTGAACTTGTAAACAAGTTAATCTGAAATCTGTTAGTCTGGGGACACAAGGATAGGAAGGGAATTACTTGTGTCATCTGTTGTTTGGGACCCATATTAGTCAGTAACCATTTCTGGTATCAAAACTTTGACCCAACAGTAGGTAGGGTCCGGGCACGCTTACTGAACTAATTATAAGCGGTTCATTCTGATAATGGCGAGGGGTGTTGATGGTGCGTTCCAACCGGGTCATGTGCGTGCATGGATCCCGGTCTTCCTCTGAGGATGTAAGACTCCGTGACATCTGTAAATAGGTCTGTGCCAATTGGTTGTCACTTTAGGGAGTGATACATCCTACTGTGGGACCGACACATGGTATTTATGTATTAGGGAGCCGATCACTTGGGGTAGGGTTTTAGGGTACACATAGTTCTGTCTGTTTCTGTTGGTACCGTATGTTTCTGTTGGGTGGTAACACCTATCTATTTCTGCGTGGTACCGTCTGTTCGGGTGGTAAAGGCCCATTATTAATATTCTGTTTCTGTCTGTTTCTGTTCGGGTGGTAAAGGCCCATTATCAGCATTCTGCTTCTGTCTGTTTCTGTTGGGGTGGTAAAGGCCCATTACTAGCATTCTCTTCTGTGGAAATTATTCTGTACCGATTTCTGTTTCAGTTTAGACATTAGGGTGACACCTAATTCTGTTATACTAGTATTAGTGCAGAGAAGTGTAAAGAAATAGCTTATGTCATTCTGTTCTTCTGTAGTATCCGCTACACCTGTTACAGTTATCTCTCATCCAGTTTTATTTTCATGTCATGTTATTATTATCTGTTCATAACTGAAAATCACTGGACTTGCCAGACTTTTTGTCTGACCCTTGTTGTTTCATCTCCTTTCTTCCGTTTCCCCCTCAGGTTTTTCAGAAGGGAATACTCTAGCTTGATCCAGATTTCTTCTGCTTGAAGTGCTTAAAATATGGCTTGTCTTCTTCTGTGGGGATTATGATTTTAAACTATGCATTCTGAAGGCTTTTGTACAAGACTGATATTTTGTACTTGAATTCTGATATTGAGTTTTTGGTAAAGTTGTAACCAAACTGATTTATGTTTTCCGCTGCAATAAAGTTATAATTTTTCAAGTACTGTTTATCTGTCTTGTAATATTCTCTTCTGTTTACTAAAATGCTCCACCAAAGTTAAGGCATTTCCTTTGTGAGTGACCTTAACCGAGGTGGAGTGTTACAAAATAGATCGGCTCAATCACTTTCATATTGCATATGCATGAGTGAAATTTTATACATATGTGTAACACCCCACCTCCGTTAAGGACACTCGCAAGAGGAATGCCTTAACTTTGGTGGAGCATTTTAGTAAACAGAACAGAAACTTACAAGACAGATAAAACAGTACTTGAAATTTTTTAACTTTATTACAGCGGAAACAGAAATCAATATGGTTACATCCTTTCAAATCTCAGAATTCAAGTACAAAATATCAGTCTTGTACAAAAGCCTTCAAAATGCATGGTTTAAAATCATAATCCCCATAGAACGGAAGCTATACAGAGCCAAGCCATACTTTAAGTACTTCAAGCAAAGAGAAATCGGATCAAGCTAAAGTATTCCCTCCTTAGATAACCTGGGGTGGGGGGGAACGGAAGAAAGGAGGCGAAACAACAAGGGTCAGACAAAAAGTCTGGTAAGTCCAGTGATTTTCAGCATATGAACAGATAATAATAATATGACATGAACATAAAACTGGATGAGAGATAACTGTAACAGGTGTAGCAGATATAACAGAAGAACATAATGACATAAACTATTGCTTTACACTTCTCTGCACTAATACTAGTATAACAGAATTAGGTGTCACCCTAATGTCTAAACTGAAACAGGAACGGGTACAGAATAATTTAACAGAAACAGAATGCTAATAATGGGCCTTTACTACCCGATCAGAAACAGACAGAAGCAGAAACAGATTAATCCCTACGGAAACAGAATGTAGAATTAGGTGTACACTAGTAATGGGCCTTTACCACCCGAACAGACGGTACCACGCAGAAACAGACAGGTGTTACCACCCAACAGAAACAGACGGTACCAACAGAAACATACAGAACTAAGTGTACCCTAAAACCCTACCCCAAGCGATCGGCTCCCTAATACATAAATATCCTGTGTCGGCCCCACGGTAGGGTGTATCACTCCCTAAAGCGACAACCAATTGGCACAGACCTATTTACAGATGTCACGGCGTCTTACATCCTCAGAGGCAAACCGGGATCCATGCACGCACATGACCCGGTAGGAACGCACCATCAACACCCCTCGCCATTATCAGAATGAACCGATTATAATTAGTTCAGTAAGCGTGCCCGGACCCTACTTACTGTTGGGTCAAAGTTTTGATACCAGAAAGGGTTACTGACTAATATGGGTCCCAAACAACAGATGACACAAGTAATTCCCCTCCTAACCTTGTGTCCCCAGACTAACAGATTACAGATTAACTTGTTTAGAAGTTCAGGCATACAGAGTTTAGATCAACTAGTTCATAGATCAAACAAACAAGTTAACCGGTTTTCAGACTAACGGATCAGATGTTCGGATTAACAAGCTTACATATTAACTGGTTACAGACTTACGGATTAACTGGTTACAGATTTATCTAACTTTGTATTGGGCCTACGGATTCACGAAACGGGTTTATCAGATTCATTGGTCCAATTGGTTTAACCTTACCCTCCCAACACGTTTTAGACATCATATTTATCTCAGATTTTCATTAATTAAATATTAATGCCCAAACCTCTCACATTAGACTGACAGTTTGCGGCTACTGGTTAGGCCGGTTGGTTCCGGGCAGGTTTCTGTCGCAAACTGAGTCTAACCTCGGGTTTTTCAAGCACGTTATGACTAACTTCTCACATTAGAACCTATTGTTTGCAACCACTGGAATATGCCGGGCGGTTCCGGGCAGAATTACGCCGCAAACTCATTCTAACCTCGAGTTAGCCATGTTTATCTTTGTGGCCAATTAATTAATGATTTCCCATTTATGCCCATGCCTAATATACATGTCAATTATTCATAACTATAGCCAATTCAGATTATGTCAATAGCGGACTAATTATATCAACTCAACAGATATAGCAGAAAACAGATTTCTCAGACTAGGTGACTTAGCAGATTAAGCAACAGAACTAGCAGATTAGGCAATGTAACAAAACTAACAAATTAGGCAAATATAACAGATTTACTCATTTCTTAAAGTTTCACAAATATATCTTGCCCAATTATAAATCTTGCCTAAGTTCACATGCATAAATAATAGTCGTGATGCACAATATAATCATATACCCCATGTTTGCATTACATTTACATAGCATAGATTATGGTCATAATTTACCATATATCATATGTTTCAACTTTTATTAAACTTGCATAGTACAGAAGATCCATATATAAATTATACCAAATATAGTTATCGACTACTATGCATGTCATATATTCCAAAAATCCCTTACTTAGTTGTTCATTTACATTAATAGATGCCCTACTCTCATGTAAATCTTTATACCTAAGCCATATTCTTTTTATCACAAATCATATGTTCAATACCCCTTTATGTTATAAATATAACATGTCCAGTCATATGTCTCAAATTTATGTTCTAACTACAATCCATGTTCTTTCCTCGAATCAGTCACCTGTTGGTCATGCCTAATTTATGCATCATTTATTTTACTGTCCCAAACAATTTAGCGTAGGTTAATCTCTTATGAGATTGGCTCAGGCTCGTGGTAGCCTGGCTATAAAACAGAAAGAAGAAAGAGATACAAAATAAGATAGATCCAAACAGAACAGATATAACCTCAGATTCAGATTTATAATTCATGTCACAATCAGAATTAACGTTTATAGCGGAGAATAACTGTACTTGCCTTGGTTGGATTAAAGAAAGAACTTTAGTTGTTGCAGAATTATTGCAGAAGCTTTAATCTCTAATTTGAATTGAGTTGCTTAGGTTGATGTTGATTAGCTTATAGTTTTGATTTCAGCAGAGTAGCGACGCCATTTTTATTTTTATTAGAACAGAGGCAGAGAAGAAGCAGAATAGAATTGTGTGTAGAGGAGGCTAGGTCTTAGGATGTATTTATAGGTGTAGTTAGTTGTTTTAGGCCTTTAGATAAACCCTAAAACAGATCAGAACCGTCAGAATTCGTCACAGGCTCACCAAAACAGCCCAAAAACCCATCCAGATGCACCCAGGCCGACCTGGCTCGACCTGGGAGGTCGACCCTAGGGTTGACCCCATGTCGACCTGGTCCCCTCCAGGTCGACCCCCAGGTCGACCTGGTCTGGGCGGGAATTTTCCCGCCTGGCTCTTTTTCTGCATTTTTGAAATTTGTTTTGTTTTTCTGATTTTTCGTGAAACTTCTGAAGGTCATATCTCGGTCATACTGACTCCGATTTACGAAATTTCGGACTCTATTTCGCGTATTTTTCCGAGACGAACGCAACCGCGAAACCCATTTCCCTTAATTCTCACATCTGTAATTAGTTATTCTTTAATTTGTGGCTATTAATATTAGCAGAATTACGGGGTGTTACATTCTACCCTCCTTAAAGGATTTCATCCCCGAAATCTTCAAGTCAAGAAGAATGTATATCCTAATCATCCAAACAACCATCTACTCAACCATCAAACACAGGCATCCATTGTCCTTATAGACTTCTAATGCTTCCATGTTTAAATGCACAGTGTGTGTATATGTCCCTATCTAATGCAAAATCAGGCGGTCCACTGATTCAGTTGACCTCCTTTAATGCAAACCATGATAGTGCCATGCGTCCATTATGTATGCAATTTTCCTACTCGATACATATCATTTCTATATGAGTGCACGACCATTCAGTCATATGCAACATCCATGTGCTGAGTCAATCATTTTGCAAACACAAAATTTAAAAATGCTCACCAATCCATATGCAGTATGAGAGTGTTTTCGAGCCGATCTAGTGCTTAGTGTGTGTATATGCATCCACGGGCAACCACTTGCATCCACTTGCAACCATCAAACATAACATGTCTCAAACACATGTTTACACCCATTAGTTTCTACCTAAAGTTCAAAGATTCGATCGATAGGATACAGTCGAAAGATGGAAGCGAGTACAGATAAGTCAAAGACTTGGTTCCCATTAGACATTGGTTGAGAAAATAATTCCCCTAAGTATCAACCCCGAAGACCGAAATCAACATCAGATTGACACCCAGAGGATCACCTCCTTTAGCCAATGTCAAAACTGGAAAGCAGAATTATTCAAATATTTACTGGTACAGATCAGGTTCCCTAATGATTCTTAGGAAGCTAAGCATGATAAAAATCATATCCCACAAAAACTCAGAATGTATGCGTCATACTTGACGTCTAACACAAATATCCCTCAAACCCCAATCTCAAACAGATGTGCCATAACCCTTATGGGTTTGAGTCTACAGTGGAATTCAGAAATAATACTAGTATTAAAGTGCAGAGTATCGATTACAAAATCAAAATACCAGAATCGGAAAAAGTCTTAACTCCATAATCAGATAAAGAAATTAAACTTACTATAGAAATTTTCCTATTTCTATCCTAGCCACTAGCCTCGAGAGTGTTTGCTTGCCCTCCTTGCCCTCGTCTCTTCGGGCAGTCCCTAGTGAAGTGTCCCATCTCTCCACAATTGAAGCAAGTGCCTTTCCTTTTTCTGCAATCCTTGTTCAGATGAGTCGAGCTCCCACAAGTAAAGCACGTTTTCCCCTTCTTATCTTCAGTCTTTTCATCCTTCTTTTGTGTTTCCTTTTTGGGCCCCGCTTTCTTATTCTGTGGTTCTTCCTTCTTTGTCTCTTTCGGGCCCTTGTCTTCCTCGTGCAGTAGTGCCATGTCCACCAATTTCTCGTAAGTCGCTCCCATGGGTACATGGGTCATGGCTAGGCTGTGCAATGGCTCGTTCAATCCTTTAACAAAGCGGAGAGCCTTTTAATGCTGAGTGTTGACTAAATCCAATCCGAACCTAGCTAGTTGGTTGAACTGGTTGACGTATTCCTTGACCGTCATACTTCCTTGCTTAAGAGATAAGAACTTTTCCAGTTGTAGACTCCGTTCAGCTTGCGAGAGAAATTTTGTCTCAAACCTTGTTCTGAAATCCATCCATGTCTCAACCAGCCTCTCGGCGTTAGTGACTTCCCACCAGTAGGAAGCTTCGTCTTTGAGCAGCCATACCGCCAACTGTACCTTCTGCCTATCGTCCACCTCGAAGATAACGAATAGATCCTCAGTTTCTTTGAGCCAATTCCTCGCTTTTACGAATGATTCAGTTCCTTTGAAATCCTTCCCACTCATGGCCCTAAAATCTCTACAGATCTTTGAGAAAGCAATTGCACGAGGAGGGGGTGGGGGAGGGGGATCATTTGCTGGACCTGCATCGGCGGTCCTAGCCTCAAGATATTGACGAAACCAACCGGGTACATGAACACCCTCTGGTATCTCAGATGCTTCAGACATGCTGAAACGAAAAAGGAAAGGTTCAATACAAAAAGGACTGAAAGAAAGATATATGGCTCTTGGGGATTATGTTTTTCAAAATAAGCTTTATTTTTGAAAATACTTCCTTTCAAAACCTTTTTGAAAATAGTTTTCAAAACTTTTTATAAAATCTGGTAACCTTCAGCTCTGATACCAAGTGTAACACCCCACTTCCGTTAAGGACACTCGCAAGAGGAATGCCTTAACTTTGGTGGAGCATTTTAGTAAACAGAACAGAAACATACAAGACAGATAAAACAGTACTTTAAAAATTTTAACTTTATTACAGCGGAAACAGAAATCAATATGGTTACATCCTTTCAAATATCAAAATTCAAGTAAAAAATATCAGTCTTGTACAAAAGCCTTCAAAATGCATGGTTTAAAATCATAATCCCCATAGAATGGAAGCTATACAGAGCCAGGCCATACTTTAAGCACTACAAGCAAAGAGAAATCCGGATCAAGCTAAAGTATTCCCTCCTTAGATAACCTGGGGGGAAACAGAAGAAAGGAGGCGAAACAACAAGGGTCGGACAAAAAGTCTGGCAAGTCCAGTGATTTTCAGCATATGAACATATAATAATAATATGACATGAACATAAAACTGGATGAGAGATAACTGTAACAGGTGTAGTAGATATAACAGAAGAACAGAATGACATAAACTATTGTTTTACACTTCTCTGCACTAATACTAGTATAACAGAATTATGTGTCACCCAAATGTCTAAACTGATACAGGAACGGGTACAGAATAATTGAACAGAAACAGAATGCTAATAATGGGCCTTTACTACCCGATTAGAAACAGACAAAAGCAGAAAAAGATTAATCCCTACGGAAACAGAATGTAGAATTAGGTGTACACTAGTAATGGGCCTTTACCACCCGAAAAGATGGTACCACACAGAAACAGACAGGTGTTACCACCCAACAGAAACAGACGGTACCAATAGAAACAGACAGAACTAAGTGTACCCTAAAACCCTACCCCAAGCGATCGGCTCCCTAATACATAAATATCCTGTGTCGGCCCCACAGTAGGGTGTATCACTCCCTAAAGTGACAACCAATTGGCACAGACCTATTTACAGATGTCACGGCGTCTTACATCCTCAGAGGCAGACCGGGATCCATGCACGCACATGACCCGGTTGGAACGCATCATCAACACCCTCGCCATTATCAGAATGAACCACTTATAATCAGTTCAGTAAGCGTGCCCGGACCCTACTTACTGTTGGGTCAAAGTTTTGATACCAGAAAGGGTTACTGACTAATATGGGTCCCAAACAACAGATGACACAAGTAATTCGCCTCCTAACCTTGTGTCCCCAGACTAACAGATTTCAGATTAACTTGTTTAGAAGTTCAGACATACAGAGTTTAGATCAACTAGTTCATAGATCAAACAAACAAGTTAACCGGTTTTCATACTAACGGATCAGATGTTCGAATTAACAAGCTTACAGATTAACTGGTTACAGACTTACGGATTAACTGGTTACAGATTTATCTAACTTTGTATTGGGCCTACGGATTCACGAAACGGGTTTATCAGATTCATTGGTCCAATTGGTTTAACCTTACCCACCCAACACGTTTTAGACATCATATTTATCTCAGATTTTCATTAATTAAATATTAATGCCCAAACCACTCACATTAGACTGACAGTTTGCGGCTACTGGTTAGGCCGGTTGGTTCCGGGCAGGTTTCTGTCGCAAACTGAGTCTAACCTCGGGTTTTTCAAGCACGTTATGACTAACTTCTCACATTAGAACCTATTGTTTGCGACCACTGGAATATGCCGGGCGGTTCCGGGCAGAATTACGCCGCAAACTCATTCTAACCTCGAGTTAGCCATGTTTATCTTTGCGGCCAATTGATTAATGATTTCTCATTTATACCCATGCCTAATATACATGTCAATTATTCATAACTATAGCCAATTCAGATTATGTCAATAGCGGACTAATTATATCAACTCAACAGATATAGCAGATAACAGATTTCTCAGACTAGGCGACTTAGCAGATTAAGCAACAGAACTAGCAGATTAGGCAATGTAACAAAACTAACAAATTAGGCAAATATAACAGATTTACTCATTTCTTAAAGTTTCACAAATATATCTTGCCCAATTATAAATCTTGCCTAAGTTCACATGCATAAATAATAGTCGTGATGCACAATATAATCATATACCCCATGTTTGCATTACATTTACATAGCATAGATTATGGTCATAATTTACCATATATCATATGTTTCAATTTTTATTAAACTTGCATAGTACAGAAGATCCATATATAAATTATACAGAATATAGTTATCGACTACTATGCATGTCATATATTCCAAAGATCCCTTACTTAGTTGTTCATTTACATTAATAGATACCCTACTCTCATGTAAATTTTTATACCTAAGCCATATTCTTTTTATCACAAATCATATGTTCAATACCCCTTTATGTTATAAATATAACATGTCCAGTCATATGTCTCAAATTTATGTTCTAACTACAATCCATGTTCTTTCCTCGAATCAGTCACCTGTTGGTCATGCCTAATTTATGCATCATTCATTTTACTGTCCCAAACAATTTAGCGTAGGTTAATCTCTTATGAGATTGGCTCAGGCTCGTGGTAGCCTGGCTATAAAACAGAAAGAGGAAAGAGATACAAAATAAGATAGATCCAAACAGAACAGATATAACCTCAGATTCAGATTTATAATTCATGTCACAATCAAAATTAACGTTTATAGCGGAGAATAACTGTACTTGCCTTGGTTGGATTAAAGAAAGAACTTTAGTTGTTGCAGAATTGTTGCAAAAGCTTTAATCTCTAATTTGAATTGAGTTGCTTAGGTTGATGTTGATTAGCTTCTAGTTTTGATTTCAGTAGAGTAGCGACGCCATTTTTATTTTTATTAGAACAGAGGCAGAGAAGAAGTAGAATAGAATTGTGTGTAGAGGAGGATAGGTCTTAGGATGTACTTATAGGTGTAGTTAGTTGTTTTAGGCCTTTAGATAAACCCTAAAACAGATCAGAACCGTCAGAATTCGTCACAGGCTCACCAAAACAGCCCAAAAACCCATCCAGATGCACCCAGGCCGACCTGGCTCGACCAGGGAGGTCGACCCCCAGATCGACCCAAGGGTTGACACCCATGTCGACCTGGTCCCCTCTAGGTCGACCCCCAGGTCGACCTGGTCTGGGCGGGAATTTTCCCGCCTGGCTCGTTTTCTGCATTTTTGAAATCTGTTTCGTTTTTCTGATTTTTCGTGAAACTTCTGAAGGCCATATCTCGGTCATATTGACTCCCATTTACGAAATTTCGGACTCTATTTCGCGTATTTTTCCGAGACGAACGCAATCGCGAAACCCGTTTCCCTTAATTCTCACATCTGTAATTAGTTATTCTTTAATTTGTGGCTATTAATATTAACAGAATTACGGGGTGTTACAATATGAATTGAAACTTAATGTGTTATCATATGGATGTTGCATTTGTATGAATGATATGCACGCATGTAGAAGTTATAAAGTAAGATTAGGAATAATTGCATACATGATGAACTCATGGCACTGACATAATTTGCATTAAGGAGGTCAACTGAATCAGTAGACCGCCTGATTTTGCATTATAGAAGGACATATACACACACTATACATATGATCATGAAAGCATTAGAAATCTTTTAAGGACAATTGATGCCAGTGATTGAATGGTTGAGTACATAGATGTTGGATGATAGGATATGCATTCTTCTTAACTTAGAGATTTCGGGGACGAAATCCTTTAAGGTGGGGAGAATGTAACATCCCGCAATTTTAAATCAGGACATAAGATATAATTAAAGAATAATTTATTTCAAATGCGAGAATTAAGGGAAACGGGTTAAGCCATTGCATTCGTCTCGGAATTCTTCTTGAGATAGAGTCCGAGTTTGCGTAAATCGGACACCGTATGAAGAAGATATGGACGAACGAAGTTAGGCAGAAAACCGGAAGAAGAGAAGAAGAAAAAAATTGCACTGGCGCACTTGGGAAGTCCGCCTGTACAGAAATTGCAATGGCGCACTTGGGAAATGCACCAGTACAAAAATTGCACTGGTGCTCCTGCCAAGTGCTCCCAGGTCGAGCTGAAAACCTGCACAGCTTTCAGGTGTTTTCTGATCCGTACTGTGACTCATTGCTGAGTCCTTTCTGACTCATTGCTGAGTCATTAGGGCTGAGGTGTCACCCTATCCCGACTGAATGGTTGTGATTAACTCTAGTATCATCCAACGGCTCTAATTGAATTTGAAACTCTATATAAAAAACATAACACTCAACCCTAAAATCACACTAATTCATTCTAAGAGCCGTCATACCGCCATACTCAACCTAGGATAGCCACCATTCTCTTTTAATTAAAAAGAAAACTAGAAAGCTAAGAAGTGAATCAAATTTGAGTTATAAGAACAACGATCTACATCAAAGGCAAGCATACCAACTTCAAAATTCAGATTCCAGAAATCAATAATTCCTTCTTTGTAAGTTTGGTTATTCCTTAGATTTGAACATGTAATTGGAATCATGAATGTCAAATCGAAAGTTATCTATGCCTTTGGATCTGATTTATGACTATGAATATGAGACCTTTTGTCTAAGACTATGGCCATGAACTGTCACCTATGAAATTATTGCCTACGACTATGAATCATAACTATGAGACTATTGCCTATAACGTTGATTAAGAAATTATTGTGATTAGTCGCCCATGACTATTGTGGTTAATTGCCTATGAATATTGTAGTTAGTTGCTTATGACTATTCCCATTGTTACAATTAACCGATCATGTTGTACCTTGAACTGGCATTATGTTGGACCAAATCACTTATGCCTATTCTCTTGATTATGTGGATCTCATATTTAGTGTGTAACTTGGCTAGTTTATTCCTATTCACTATTATGTACATCGAACCAGTTGGAGCCATTATTTTTGCATGCCTAATCTTTTATATCAATTCTTGTGCTTATCCCCTATTCCTTTTGATTAGTGCCATTTCATGAGTACATAGAAAACTTGTGAATTCATGTTATACGTATGATTATGATGCGGGGATTGGGCGTAGCTTAATTAAGTTAGTTTGGCATAATAAATATGTTGGCATAATCTAAATTGGCTATAATAGTGAATGATTTACATGCATATTAGGCTTGCGCATAAGTTGATAAATTCAATTGGCCGCAAAAGTGTGTAATTGTCATGTAAACCAAGTTTTGGACATAAACGGTAAACTAGAATATTAAATCTAGTTTTGACATGAACCGTAAATTGGAATATTAATCTAGATTGGGCATAAATTGTAAAAGGGGAATATTAAATCTAAATTGGTATAAACTGCAAGTTGGGTAAATTGATTGGTAAATCAAGTTTTGGGCATAGAATATAAGTATGTTAATTTGCATGATCGATGAATATGATCTAGGCTAAATTGATTTACGGAAAATTTACATAAATAGTAAATATGTAAATTTAGTAAAAGACGAATATGCTTAACCCGAGGTTAGACTGGGTTGTGGTGTAAAACTGCCCGGAACCGACCGGCACATCCAGTGACCACAACAATACCTGTCTAATGTGGGTGGTTGGTGCATCAAGCCCAGAATTAGACTGAGTTGTGGTGTAATCCTTCCCGGAACCGATCGGCACATCCAATAACCACAACAATATCTGTCTAATGTGAGTGGTTGGTGCTTTAATTAATTAATTATGGCTCATGAATAAATCAAGCTAGAAATGGTGAGGTTAAGTAATTAGGGAAACACTTAACCATAATAACATGTTAATTAGACAAGTTGGTGAGGTTAAGTAAATTTAGAACACTTAACCGTAATAACATGTTAACTAGACAAGTGGGTGAGGTTAAGTAAAATTAGAACACTTAACCGTTATAACATGTTAATTAGACATGTCGGTGAGGTTTAGTAAATTTAGAACACTTAACCGTTGTAACATGTTAATTAAGCAGATGATAGGGTTAAGTTAACTAAGGTAACACTAAACCAAAATATATAATGACATGTGGTGGGGTTAAGTAATACAAGAGGAAAACACTTAACCAATTATATAACATGATGTATGGGAAGGGTTAGGTTAACACGAGAGGGCAACACTTAACCAATATAACATGAATTGAGGTACGTTCAAGTCAACACCAGAAGGAAACATTTAACCAACATAACGTGACGAGTGGGTGGGTTAAGCTAACTTTAATTGATTAACGACACTTGACCAATATAACTTGATGAACGAATGGGATTAAGTTAAATGGGAAATGCTTAACCAATATAACCTGATGACTGAATAGGGTTAAGTTAATAAATCACACTAAACCAATCCAACACGATAAGCGAGAAAGGTTAAGTTAATAAGAACCACTTAACCAACACGACTTGACGAGTAGGAGGTTAAGTATACGTCGGGTTGGTGGGTAATATTAGTAAATATAGGCCCACAAAGCTTAACCATTAAATAAACATGCTTAAATCTGTGGGAAGGTTAAGTACACATCGGGTTGGTGGGTAATATTAGTACATATAGGCCCACAAAGCTTAACCATTAAATAAACATGCTTGAATCTGTGGGAAGGTTAAGTACACGTCGGGTTGGTGGGTAATGTTAGTAAATATAGGCCCACAAAGCTTAACCATTAAATAAACATGCTTGAATCTATGGGAGGGTTAAGTACATCTCGTGTAGGTGGGTAATATTAGTACATATAGGCCCACAACCTTAACCGTTAAGAAAACATGCTAGAATTGGTAGGAGGGTTAAGTACATCTCGTGTAGGTGGGTAATATTTGTATATATAGGCCCACAAACTCAACCAGCAGGAAACCCTAGTAACGGGGACCCATTTCAGTAGTAACCCACATAGATGTATCATGGTACCCTGAAACTAGGCAGGGTGGGGCACGATTACTGGGTTGATTATAAGCGGTCAAAAATAACGGCAGGGGGTACATTAGTGTAGGTTCCGACGGTTTATGGGCATGCAGGTACTCCGGAGTGGGAAAAAGCAGGCACTGGGTACTAGTAGTTATACACTGTGCATCTTGAATCTTGTCGGGTCGCTATCATAAGGCTTGATACACCTTATGGTGAGTCCAGCACAGAGTATCTACACGCAAGAGAGGGCCGACTGACACAGACACATGGAAAATTAATACAAGTAGGTAGCATAATCCCTAGTTGGACCTAGGTCGCGTAAACCCTGAATCCGAGAGGCGTTCAATTGGTAGCATAAACCCCGGTGGCCTTGGGTAGCGTAAAACCCTGGTTGAATCTAGGAAGCACTCGATAGTAAACACTAGATTAGATCTAGGTAATAAATGGTATCCCCATAATAGATGTACACCTGAAGGCAACCGCAAATACGGGGATTGGGATCACGTGATCATATGATCATAGATTACTAGTTTGGACACCACTTAGGTAGTGCAGAGATATAGAAATTAGTATAAACAAGGTAGTTGCGAAGCAGAGAAGGAGTAGAAGCGCATTCAGTTTATCGGTACATTCAGTTTATCTTGTCATGTTTATCCCACGTTATCTTGTTACTATGGTTCAGTCTTATATTTAGTTTATTCATGTCATGACCCCTATTCCTCGTTTTAATACTAAGAATCACTGGACTTACCAGACTTTATGTCTGATCTAGTTTGCTTTCGCCTCTTTTCTTCCGTTCCCCCCCCAGGTAGTTAGGGAGGAAAAAGCTCAGCTCATTTTGGGGCCGTTACTCTCTCCGAGCTTGAAGATTCTTTGGCGCATTGCTTTGAACTCCATTTTCTACTGCTATGGCCGGCTCATGCTTTATTGGGGAATATCATTGTCAGTTTGTGCTTCTTATATATTAAACAAGACAGATGCTTTCTTGTAATAAGTATTGGTGTTGGAAAACAATCTTTGTACAAGCTGTTTTAATCAATAAAGGTTATTTATCTTCTACTGCTTTATTTGTCCGTCTTGTAATTTTTCTGCCTCTTGTACTAAAAATGCTCCACCGAAGTTAAGGCATTCCCTTTGTGAGTGACCATAACGGAGGTGGGGTGTTTCACTTCACCTGTTAATTGGGTTAAAGAAAAAATGTTATTTACAACACCGTTGGCGATAAACCCAAAATCCAATTTCATTTCAATTCTAATTAAATATTAATTATCTGGTAAACTTCTCTAAATCTTATTTAAAAGATTTATTCTATTCTCGTCGGGATTTAAGAACAGTGTTATTGAAGATAACATTCGCGACAAACCCAAAATCCAATTTGATATTAAATACAAGACTCTTAAAAGAAATTATATCAGCTTATATTCAATATCAAATTCTGAAACCAACAAATATCGTATTGGGAATAACGATATATATATGTATATATATATATATTTCAAATTCCTCCACAATATCTGTATAATCACGGAATCCAATATTGAAATATTCCGAAGATTATTTCCATTCAAATCCATTCCGATTTATTTATTGGAAAATTTCTAGTTATTTCAAAACCATTTATAAATACAATTTATTTATTTCTAAACATAATTGGATTATTAATATAGTTATTAACTAGTTCATTTCGATAAAAATATATATTTTTCTATTCAAAACCGGAGTTTTTCATCCAAAATCTTTCCAAATCATTTATTATGATTTTACACAATTTTTCCATATTTTTAATATCACCATTATAGTCGGTTTCCGATAACGACCACCGAACTGCGTCCATAGCGACCTTTTCTGAAATTGATTTGGACATATTTTAGAATCCAACCATTCGAATTTAAATCTCTTATGTTCATTGGAATGCTCTTTTTGATACGAACCCAACGGTTCTGGTTTTAGGAGAATCTGACGGTCAGATCTGCCGTTACATCAATTTGAAGTTAATGGTTGAAATTCGCGAACGATCGCTGCGCGGCGCGTTCTATTCAAGCCATTATATATATATATAATATCGTTGATTTCCATTTAAAATGTGATTTATAAATCGTTTATAAATTCATTTTAAAACGATTTTAACTTCATTTTCAATTTTAAATCAAAATTGAATATTCCATATCAATATAATACTAAAATGATAATATTTTAAAAATATCAGATTTGAAATCAATCCTTTTCGATATTTATTATAAAATAAATAAAATCGATCAATAAACCCATTCGGGTAAAAATGGCGAATATCTACTTACTCGGCTTCATATATTCCAATTTTTTCGTGTCCATCCAAAATCGGACATCAAATCCATATTTTAATCCTTCATTGAATATTATTTTAAAGTATTTGTTATTTTAAAATATTCGTTAATACATTCGTTATTTTAAAATATTCGTTATTTCTGAATTGGAATGCGACTCAATCAATTACCATATAATCTCAGTTATATGGATTTTATACATCGTTTATATTCAACCATAATGATAAATAATCATTAAACATTCAAACATCATCCAGAGTGCATTCTACAACTGTATAAGCATTAAAATAAATAAAAATGCTCATCATAGTCTGTCAATCCATCGATTGACATATAATTAAATTTAGGGGAGATGTGGATAAATTATCATCCCCGGACCTACATGGGGTTTCCAAACAACAACAATCGATTCAAAATAATCACTGGTTAATAAATTTAACCAGTTCTAATTCGATTTGAATTATTTTTCTAATTATCCAATTTTAACTATTTAAATTATAAATAGATATTTATAATTTAATATCAACTACCACAAAATGATATTAAATTATATTTTAATATTTTAAACATTTCATCATCACAATCAAAACACAATACAATCAATTAAATTGTCCACGATCTATGGACGAGGGAGGTGAGCTAACAGGCACGTATACAATTTGTAATGATTATAACTGATAAAAATCTACACTAGCAATTCTATAAATTTTTATACATGAATACAATAATATGATAAAATAATTTTGAGTGAGAAGGAGTTCTCACATTGATTTCCACTACGTCATTCTTTATTTGGCGATTTATTTTTAATAAAATTAAGTTGGTCATTTAATTTTATCAAAAACTTCAACTTGCTCCATTTCCATTTTGGTCAGTTCTGAAATGTAGAGTTCGATCCCACGATTCCAACGCAACTGAAATCGTCGCATTTCAACCTCGTATGAAAATTATATGGTATTATTTGCATTAATTACATAATTAATATATGCTTAATATAATTAAACATTTGAATTAATCTAATTACTTATCTTCTTCGTTCCCCCTATAGTTAAAACTCTGTAACCCATTCATTTTTGCCGCTGACCGACCACCGCTCCTCCCACGACCGCCCTAGCGTCGATCTCCCCCACCACCAGAAGCGCCTCGCTCCGCTCCACCCACGGCCTGAACAACGGCCAACTTGCCCCTACCTCCTACTCGAATTTCGTACGTGGACACTGGCCGTTAAAGCCCCAATTTTGACCGAATCAAAATACCATAAACGATCTCCATTGTTGATCTGAAGCAACTCACCTAGTTCTACATCTTTCCCTTTATAATTTCAGATTCTATTGTGTGGATTTGGAGTTTGACATGTGCGAATTTGGGAGTGATTTCCGCCTTTGACTTCTATGCGGTGGCGGCTGCTGTATTATTGAATGGGAGAGATAGGGTTTTATGATTTATATATATATATATATATTATTTTATTTAATTCCAAAATATCTTGTTTAATTCCCAAACTCCAAATCAAACCCAATGACTGTCGCCCCCAGCTAAATACCCCTATTCCGGACATAATGGAATACGTTTCGCAAGCCAATTCGACAGTTTTGATCATTTTTTCTTTAAATTAAAATATAAATCAATATATTGAATTTGAACATACATTTTAATTTACTGGGGCCACATACTTACTTCTAACATTACCAAAAAATAAATCTAGCTACGTTTTGACGATACGGTCCTAACAAAACTAATTTCGTTGAATTTGGAGACAGTTTGAAAAATGGTAACTTTCTAGTCAGTTAAATTCAGACTGAATTGACCAAAGACGTTTAAATTTACCACGCTCACATATCAATTCCAAAAATTATGAAATTTGAAACCTAGCAATAATTTGACATTCCATATCCAACAAAAGTGGTTTCATCGAAGATGGAGATTGTTTGCAAAATTGCTTTTTCTAAGGGATATATAATATATTGAAAAATATATAAATTCCATAGCGACTATTTTGAATTTTAAATTGGTCATAACTTTCAATTTATATTATGGAATCTGGATTTTTAACATTTATTAGAAAGATATAATTAAAAAGATTCTAATGTTTCTGGTATTACTGAAATCCGATTTATTTTGAATTTTGTATATTCATTTGAAGTTTAAAATCGAATTTTCAAACTACCGCGCCATTTCCGGCTCATTTTATAATTATAATAAATTTATACGTTCTAACTTCGATTGAAATAAATTTTAAATCGTTATTATTTAAATTAATTCATTTTAAATGTTCAAAACCCATTAAAGTAGAAAAAATAAAAAAATTAAATTGGTTTAGAAATTCCGGGTTGTTACAATCTCCGCCACTTAAAATCTTTTCGTCCTCGAAAAGGAACAAAGCTGAAATTTGTTTAACTAACCAACTCAACTTTCATTCCGTCTTTCATTCTTCAACTTTTCAGTTTCTAAGAATTTCCTAATTTCTCAAAAATTTGGCTAACACCCTAAATTTTCGAAAAATTTCGCCATAACGTCCTTTGTACGGGCTTATCGGTAAAACCACAACTTGCCTCATAGGACCCTCATCAATCCAAAAGAAAACAAGCTAAGCGGCTAGCCAATCGACTCATAAAATCATCAAAGCCAAAGAAATACAGTAAACATGTACCTATTTGTCGGGCATACAGTTTTATTCCTCTTCTTAGCTTCCATGCTATGACCTGTTCATTATATACACATGTACATATATGCAATTCCAACCAATTTTCAATTCGGTTCAATATTTTGATTCTATTTGGCTAAATTTTACCACTTGTATTCATATTGGTTTTATTAATTAAACTAATTATCACATAACGTAACCAGCAATCAATTAGTTGATTAGATTTCCAAATATACAACTTATATATATATATATATATATATATATCATATTCTTAATGCCAAAT
This sequence comes from Allium sativum, assembly GCA_030737875.1. Classification (NCBI taxonomy): domain Eukaryota; kingdom Viridiplantae; phylum Streptophyta; class Magnoliopsida; order Asparagales; family Amaryllidaceae; genus Allium; species Allium sativum. Next base: position 665,699,597 of record CM060909.1, on the reverse strand, counting down.
CACAAATAATAAATTCCAACTAAGGTTTTGGTTCTCACACCAGTCAATTGGAAATATATAGTTATCCCACTTTCGAAACTCGAACATAAATGTTGATGATGCTATAACGATCATCATAGTCATCTCAGGCCGACTAGAGTGTGATTCTATATCTATCCAGCATATTTGTGACTTCATATACACGTTTGCAAGGCATATATGCAAATTCTTCTAATACCCTATAGTCCAAATCAATATAAAATAAAATACTCAAATACGTATAATAAGGTATAATTTTCAAAATTAAATTCGTTTTCATAAATAACACTCTTCTAACTCATTCTAGGGTATTACTAGATCTATCTCTAACGAGTCATTCTTATAGGATATTACTAATCCTATCTCTGATGAATTCTTTTGTTCAATTCTTATGTGTCTTGTTCTTTAGCTTTGTAAACCAAACCTCTGATACCAGCTTAAACTACACAAACTTCCCCGATCCCCGAAGAGACGGAGGAGCCCAGATTGCTTAGAGAACACGACGCATCAGAACATAAACAATAGAACATTTCATTGCTATTACAACAATTTACATCAGAGTACAAGAGATCAGAGTTCAACTAAATAATATTACATAGCGGAAATAAAATAATATCAGAGATTAGATTACAAAGCAGCAAAAAATTTAATGTATGAATACAATGTATAGCGAAAAATACATCAACTAGCACAACTGAATGAAATACACGGATACAAAGCTTTCTGAATATATCTCCAGCTGTAGTCCAGGATATTAGGAAAAGAAATATCTACGAAAACCAAAACTACTAGCTGCCCGTGTGGAAAATATGGGCACCCAGAGTTTAGGTTAAAACAGTAAACTCCGAGTCAGTCATGGGACTGGTATGAGAACTAAAATATTTATTAAATCTTTACTTTAAAAGTTGGGAAATCATGGGACCGCGCTATATGACACAGAATGGGTTTACTCCACATAAATCTCAGTTTAAAATAAAACAACGCAATGCTTTTTGAAAAAATGAAGCTATTATAAGACTCAGGCCCCATCACATAATGCAACGCATGCCGGAGGATAGAGTTTTACCTTATAATATCCAAACATTCTTCATACGCTTTAAAACAAATCATTTTTGTTATTACTATAAGTTCATAGTGTCGAAACAATTTCAAATATAAATGTATCAGTCATAGACGACATGGGTATCATATATCATGTCGCCATACTAGTTCTACAACTAAAACCGAAAAATGTCGTATTGGAAATTGGATTTCCATATATGATTCAAGGCGAGGGATGGCTCCTCCTGATTTGAGACATTCTAGCAAATGCCTTAGTATTCGGACATTGGCGAACCCTTGAATCTTCAAGGTCACTCCACACATACTTTAGTGGATTAATTATTCCTAAACACACATTTCCCAGCCCTATCGGACCTATCTTTAAGCCCCAAAGTGACTCAATATCTGAGGCTCCTTGCAATCCATCATCCACAAAAGTAAAAATGTCTGTGCTCCATACCATGACACCACTTTTAGCCAGAAAGAAACATCGTGCACTCCCCGCAGTCACGATCCTGTTTTTGACTCATACCAAGGTGTGAGGCTCGTGAATTAACGCTATACGAAAACCTATGCTACTTAAAGTCGTTCTTTGATCATCAACTATAAGACTCTACTTTCAACAAAATCCTTGATCATTTGCATCTTAGCATGCCACATTAACAATCCATGCCATGCAGCTGATGTCTATCTATATATAACCTCTAAGCTCGTACGTATCAGAAAAGGGTGTTAATAAAGTGAATAAATTCTCCGCCACTAAACATATATATATATACATACATTTAATAGAAATCAATCAATGTAGAATGAAATCCAAAGTCAGATACACATCCATTTACAAGTTCGTTCTGGGTCTAAACGAAAACGGAGGCACCTTATTCATCGTCCCATATGTCCAACACAGGAGAGAGGTCCTCGGATATCTGGTCAATCTCCAAGTTCGTCTAGAAGATCACCACTTATTACCTTATCTTAGGTGTACAGCCCAATCAAGACATCAGTAATCATCCAAACGATGTGAATATCTTCGTTCTTCCACCACCGTCTTCAACGTCAACTTTTAGTCGTCGTATCAGTCATTCAGAATGGGATAAACACGATCTTTCCAAATAACTGGCGTATTTGATAATCAATAATGAAGTGCTATAAAAACACATCATACACCTCATTTCAATTCATAATATTCTTTATTTAAATATTCACTTCTTTATGGAAAGGTTCCCATTAATTTTATCGAAGATAAATTCTTTTAAATTTATTCTTTAATCTTCCTTTGGATATCAATTTTAAACGATTTTATTTTTATCCTTTAACAATTTTAAACCAAATTAAGGTTTATAAAATAGCCGGGATTATCAAGCCTTACCGAAGTAATCATATATTTTATTTTCCAACCCCAACCTATTAATCCAATGGAGCAAAAATGGTAATACTCTATATCTACCCCCACTGTGTTATCGGTAAATTTAATCACCATTTCACATTCAAATCTAATTAAAGATTTAACTATCGCCTGGAGTAAAACTGGCTGTACTCCATTCTTGATCATTTCCTGAATTTGAGAAATTAAACTATCTCATTCCCATTTCAATCTAATTAAAGATTCATTAAAACTCCCCTTGGTTTCAATATCAAAAATCACTACTTAATGATTGTTCAATTTTATGGAAATTAATCCTGCCGTTAACTGGGTTAAAGAATCAATGTCATTTAAAACAAAGTTCACTATAAACCCAAAATCATCTTCCATCAAAATGGAATCTTCATGGAAATCATAACAGTATATAAACGATATAAATTTCTGTATCAGACTAATAATATAAATAGAATTACGGCGAAGCCTTTTAAATTCCATAAATAGTATCGGTCTTCCTTTACAGAAGCTCATCTCGATTATTACCAAATCGAATTCCATTCAATTCCAGTTTAATGTATTAAATTGGAAAACTTTACTTTGGAAAATTTCCATTAGAACTTATTAAGAAGATTTATAAATTCAAAATCATCTCTTCACTGTTAATTGGGTTAAAGAATTAACGTTATTTAAAATGCCGTTGACGATAAACCCAAAATCCAATTTCAATTCAATTCCAATTAAATATTAATTAATTGGTAAACTTATCTAAATCAAATTTAAAAGATTTATTCTTTTCTCATCTTGGTTTAAGAGTAGTGTTATTGAAGACACCATTCGCGACAACCCCAAAATCCAATTTGATATTAAATACCAGGCTCTGAATAGAAATTATATCGACTTATATTCAATATCAATTTCTAAAACCAACAAATACCGTATTGGGAATATATATATATATATCTTCCAAATTCCTTCGCAGTATCCATATAATCATAGAATCCAATATCAAAATATTCCGGGGATTATTTCCATTCCAATTTATTTATTGGAAAATTTCTTGTTATTTCAAAACCATTTATAAATCCAATTTATTTATTTCTAAAAATAATTAGATTATTAACTAGTTCATTTTAATAAAAATATATCTGTATCTTTTCAAAACTAGATTTTTTCATCCAAAATCTTTCCATATCATTTATTATGATTTTACACAATTTTTCCATATTTTTAATAATTTTAATATCACCATTACAGTCGGTTTCCAAAAACTTCCACCGAACTACATCCATAACGACCTTTTCTGAAATTAATTTGGACATATTTTAAAATCTAACCATTCAAATTTATATCTCTTATATTCATTAGAAATCTCATTTTCGACATGAACCCAATGGTTTTGTTTTTAGGAGTATCCAACAATCGGATCTCCCATTACAACAATTTGAAGTTAATGTTTGAAGATCGTGAATGGTTGCTGCGCAACACATTCTATTCAATCATAATATATATCGTCGATTTCCATTTAAAATGTGATTTATAAATAGTTTATAAATTTGTTTTAAAACTATTTCAACTTTATTTTCAATTTTAAATCAAAACTGAATATTCCATATCAGTATAATATTAAAATGATAATATTTTCAAAATATCAGATTTTGAAATCAAATCTTTTGGATATTTATTATAAAATAAATAAAATCAATCGATAAACCTGTTTGGATAAAAATGGCGAATATCTACTTACTCGGCTTCATATTTTCCAATATTTTTGTGTCCATCCAAAATCGGACATCAAAATCATATTTTAATCCTTCATAGAATATTATTTTAAAATATTTGTTATTTCAAAATATTCGTTATTTTAAAATATTCGCCATTTCTGAATCAGAATGCGAATCTATCAATTACATTATAATTTCAGTTATATGGATGTCATACATCGCATGTATTCAACAATAATGATAAATAATCATTAAACATTCAAACATAATCCAGAGTGCATTCTACAACTGTATAAGCATTAAAATAAATAAATAAATAATGCTCATCACAGTTTGTTAATCCATCGATTGACATATAATTAAATTATGAGGAGATGTTGATAAATTATCATCCCCGTACCCGTGTGGGGTTTGAAAATAACAATAGTTGATTCCAAATAATCATTAGTTAATAAATTTAGTCTGTTCTAATTCGATTTGAATTATTATTTTTGTTAGGAAATTTTCACTATTTAAATTATAAATAGATGTTTATAATTTAATTTTAATTACCACAAAAGAATATTAAATTATTTTTTAATATTTTAAACATTTCAGCATCACAGTCAAAATACAATACAATCAATTAAATCGTCCATGGTCTGTGGACTAGGGAGGTTGTAACACCCGGTATTTTTATTCCAATTAAAAACGTGCGTATAGAGATATATGGATAAACAAAGTAGAAATGAATTAGTAAATGTAATGCATGCATTGATAATAAAAATAAAAATAAAAGGAAAAGGGGCATGCTTAGTAATAAAGTTACATATTTAAAGAGGGATAAATGCAATACAATGAAAATTTCATAAGAGAAAAGAGGAAGGTGGAATGCATTGAAGGGAATGTATGATAAGGATGCATTAATTAATAATATGCAAGTGAGAAAAAAGAGAAAGCATTAACGCATGTAAAAAGGAACATTAGAAATGTATGCAATAAAGCATGGAAAATTTAATGCATGGAAAAATGAAAGTGAGCAATTAACATAAGCAAAGAAAAGAAACAACATGAATAAAGAGGGAAGGTTGACATGTGAATAACAAATACGTTAAAAATGATGCATTAATTAAAAAGAAAATATTGCATGTGTGAATGTAAGGAGGATATTTTAGAGGAAGTTAAAAATAGTAGAAAGAAGGTTAATGCATTAAAATTAAGTAAGAAGTTTAAAAAGAGGAGTAAAGATTTAATGTGAAAGGGGTTTTAATTAGAAGAGATTTAGTGTGAAAGCGGGTTTTATATGAAAGTAGCTTAATTAAAAAGAGTACAATAGGAAGGATGGAAAAAAAGAGAAAATTTGGATATTAGTTGATTTGAGAAAAATAAATGTAAAGAATTGCTCGCATGTAGAAACATAGTATACACATAAGAATTGCCCATGAATGAACATGATTCGAATGGAAGGTTATGCACCAATAAAGAATAAAAGAAAGAAAGATAAGTATATCAATTTCAAAATAAAGATGGAAAAAAAGAGAATTAATGTAAAAATTTAAGATGGCGCCTAATAAGCATACTTGGTTGGTAAGATATGACAACAAATTCTTAGTTAGCTTGATCCTACTAGTTCAATTCAAATTTTTGATGACATGGCAACTTTTGATTGGCTATACGATGTGGAGAGAGTAGATTTCATCAAGGAAAATAGATGGTTAGCATTGATTTAAACTTCTTATATAAGGAGACCTATTGCTCTTCATTCTCATTTTATGTAACAACCCGAAAATCTGGGCCAGTTTAAAATTTTTATTTTGGCAATTTTAGCGAATTTTGATTATTTAAAATGAATTATTTTAAATAATAACGACAAGAAATTTATTTTGAATATAATTCGAACGTATATATATACGCGTCGTCGTTAGAATATAAATATTTATATATAATTATAAATAGGAATTGAAAATGGCGCGGTAGTTCGATAATTCGATTTCAAACTTCAATTGAATGTACCGGGTGCAAAATAATCCGGATTTTAGTGAAACCAAAAATGATAGGATCTAATTGATAATATCTTTCCAACGAATCCGAATAATCAAGATTTCATAGCGGGAATCAAAAGATATATCCAGTTGAAAATTCTGGATAGTCGCTATGGAATTCAGGCCCTTAAAAATAAACATTTTGCAAACGACCTCGGATTTCGACGAAACCAGTTTTGTTGGGTCCGTGATGTCGAGTTATTGCTAGATTCCAGTTTTCATAATTTTCTGAATCAGTATGTGAGCGTGGCAAAGGAAAACGCGTTTGACCAGTTTCAGTTGATTTTAATCGACTGGAAATTGGCCATTTTTCCAACGGTCTCAGAATTCGACGAAACTAGTTTTGTTAGGACCGTATTGTCAATACGAAGCTAGAAAATATTTTTCTGGAATTTTTCGAGTTAGTATGTGACCCCGGTAAATTGAAATGCGCGTTCAAATTCAATATATAGAGTTATATGTTGATTTTAACGGAAACAGATCGAAACGATCAAATCAACCTACGATACATATCCCATTGTGTTCGGAATGGGGGTAATTAGCTATGGACGACAGGCGGTGGGCCTCATTTAGAGGTCGTATGTAAAAGTCAACTTTTTGAAATTTAAAATATAAATATAAATATATTGAATAACCCTACACCCTAAGTCAAACCCTCCATAACCTCAACCCGCGGTCAAACCTGATAAACCGCCGCTCCTCTTCGAAATAGAACGAACGAAAGCTTCAGATTTTAATTCCTCAAAACATCTTAATCCATTCAGAGATTTCAAAGCAAACGTTGGGGGGATTGGTGTGATCTTTCGTTCTACATGGGTTTGAGAAATTATAGTGGCGTGGTCTGCTCGTATTTAGGGGCTAAAGTCGTCGGAGTTCGTCGCAATTCCTGGCCAATGGAGGGGCTCGAGCTCGTCATACTTCCAGGCGCCGATGGAGCTTCGAACGGCGCACAAGGTGGCGGGTCTGGATCATTGTCAGACACCTCGATTTCTACCGCGATTTAGAACCCTAAGTTTGGAGGCTAGTTCGACGATGGTCAGAATTGTTAACGGTAAGTTTTATTTATTTTTATTTATTTTAAGTAATCAGTTTTAAATCTATATAAAATATAGATTTTAAAAATTAGTTTGATTTATATTAATAACATAGTTTAAATCATTTTTTTATATATAAAACATTGAATTGTAATTTCAGATTTTAAACAGTAAATGGCATTGTTGAAATATGTTTCTTTTTTCTTATATAAAATAGGGATGTTCATAAATGTGTTCATCAAACAGAAAATTCCCGTTGTTTATAAAATAGAAAATGAACCTTGTTTTTAAAATATAAATAACAATGATTTCAAAATAAAAAGTTTGAAATGAAAGAAAAGATAGGATTTTTATATCGAGAAGTTAGGATTTTTATATAGATGTTAGCGTTATAAAAATAAAATCTTTATATAGAAAACATCGTTGTAAGAATATAATTTTTATATATACGTATAGAAAGTGAAAATATGATTTTTCTCTGTTTGAATAGCGATGGAATTATAAAAATATAATTTTTAGAAATGTAAAGATTAGATTTTATTTATCATGAAGGCAGAGGAAAAATATGATTTTTATATATTGAACATCGAAGTAAAAATATGATTTTTATATATTGAACATCGAAGTGAAAATTCGATTTTTACATATGTAGAGATTGCGAGCAACGAAAGCGACAAAAAGGCGAGAACGATGAAGATTTCTATCAAAGAAGAGTCAAGATGTTTGGATAGCTATCGGTGAGAATTTCTCACTCTTCAATTTATTTTCTAGTTATATATATATACTAGGATGCAGACGGTGCTTAGTAGCACCCGACACAATCGTCCACAGACCATGGACTTATTTGTTTGGCTGTGTTGTTAGTTAGATTGTTTGGGTTGATTTGAATTGTTTGGTGAAATGAAATTGATATGATTGATGTGTGAATGGCGTGGGCCTTCACTAGACCGGGGATAAGGCTAGGCCTCGTCCCGTTTCTAGTATCGTGCCGTTATGCCGCCGAAATTTTCTAAAATGAGTTAGGAAAATAAAAATATCATTTTATTGTGTAAATGAATAATAGAAATTCATGTGTTGAAATAAAATGTTTTATCGTAAAAAAAATATATAATTTTTAACGTGAATATGAGTAAATGAATATTTATAAACAAATCGGCCGATTTGTTTATATACACTGATTTGACTGATATTGATTGGGTCGATAAATTTTACACATCGCCCAACTGCACAACTAAAATCTGTGTTTGATTGTTTGAAAACCCCACACGGGTGTTGGGATGAAATATGAATTTCACTCATCCTGATTGATTAAATATGTCGATCGATTGATTGACAGGCTGTTATAAGCGTTAGATATCTATATTTGATGCTTATACAGTGTAGTGCACTTTGGTTGATGGTTGATTATTTTTCAATGCTATTATACATGTGTTGTATGAAAATCCATATAATTAACTTTATATGGTAATTGATTGGGCCTCATTCCAATTTGAAAAATAAAGAATATTATAAAATAAAGGTTCATGTGTTGACAGTACTCATCCGTTGAGATTGGTCATGTGTTGAACGAAATATTTTAGTAATAAAATTTACACCTTTATCGATATAAAATAAAAGTTCATGTGTTGACAGTACTCATCCATTGAGATTGGTCATGTGTTGAACGAAATATTTTGATAATAACAACTATTTTGAAAAAGAAATATTTGAAATAGAATATTTGAAAATAGAAATTTATGAAGCCGTGTTGATTAGATTTACGCCATTTTGACGTGAACGATATTTATATCGATTTATTCATTTTGAAATGAATTGAATTGAAAACGATAATGAAATGAATTGAAAACGATTTCGAAATGAAATGAATTGAAAACGATTTCGAAATGAAATGGATTGAAAACGATTTCGAAATGAAATGAATTGAAAACGATTTTGAAATGAAATGAATATGAAAACGATTTCGAAATGAAATGAATTGAAAACGATTTTGAAATGAATTGAAAACGATTTCGAAATGAAATGAATTGAAAACGATTTCGAAATAAATTGAATATAAAAACGATTCGAAATGAATTGAATATAAAACGAATTCAAATTGAATTGAAAGCAAATTGAAATGAATTCAAATTGAATTGAAATTTGAATTGACTAGAAATGAATTTTAAAACGAATTTATAAAGAAGAATTCAATTTTGATTTGAATTGAAATGGAAGTTGAAATTGCTTTTGAAACGAATTTAAAACTATTTATATAATTCGTTTTAAATAGAAATCAACGAAATATATATTATATATATTTTATATATAATATAATGGCCTGAATAGAACGCGCCGCGCCGCGGCAGTTCGTGAATTTCGACCATTTATTTCAAACGGACAAAACGGGAGATCCAACCGTCGGATTCTCCTAAAACCGGAACCGTTGGGTTCGTATCGAAAAGAGCTTTCTAACGAATATTAGAAATTTGAAATCTAACGGTTGGATTTGGAATTATGTCCAAATCAAATTTGAAAAAGGTCGCTATAAGTGCAGTTCGATGACTGTTGATGGAAATCGACTGTACGGGCCTTGATAAAATTATTAAAAATAGTAATAATTTGTGTAAAATCATAAGAAATGATTTGTGAAGATTTGGGATGAAAAACTCCATATTTGAAAAGATAAAAATAGATTTTTATCGAAATGAACTAGTTTTGAACTAGAAATATAATTCTATTTATTTATTTTTAATAAATAAATTGAATTTGAAAAGGGTTTTAAAAATAACCAGAATTTCCAATGTTTGCATTGGAATGGATTTGAATCGAAATTGTCTTCGGAGTATTTCGATGTTGAAATTCGTGATTATACAGATGTTGTTATGGAAATTTGAAAGATATATATTTATATCGTTATTTCCAATACGACATTTGTTAATCGTAGAATTTGATATTGAATATAAGCCGATATATTTTCTATTCAGTGCCTTGTATTGAATATCAAATGTGATTTGGGTTTGTCGTGAATGGTGTCTTCATTAACACTGTTCTTGAACCCAGTTGAGAAAAGATTAAATCTTTTTATTTAGATTTAATGAAGTGTACCAATTAAATAATGTTTAATTGGAATTGAATTGATATTGATTTTTGGGTTTATCGTGGACAGTGTCTTAAATAACACTCATTCTTTAACCCGATCATTAATGAAATGTGATTTTGGGTTTATCGTGAACCGTGTTTTAAATGACACTGATTCTTTAACCCAGTCACAGATTAAAACTAAGTGGAGTTTTAATGAATCTTTAATTATATTGAAATAATCGAAATGGAGTATCACCAGTTTTGCTCCAGGCGATAGTTAAATCTTTAATTAGATTTGAACGTGAAATGGTAATTGAATTTACCGATAACACTGTGGTGTTAGATATGAAGTATTACCAGTTTTACTTCATGGGATAAATAGGTTGGGATTGGGAAATTAAAACCAATGATTACTTTGGTAAGGTTCGTTAATCTCGACTAGTTGAATCGAAATTCAAAAGAAGAATAAATTCAAGAAATTTATCTTGGATAAAATTAATGGGAACCTTTCCCTATGAATGTGAAATCAGAAACTAACTGTCGGTTAGCTAGGCAGAATGGTTTTCTGGATATTGATCTGATGTTGGTTTCGGCCTTCGGGGTTAATATTTGGGAAATTATTCTCTTGATTAATTTACGGTTAGTGACTGATGAATTGGAATGAGGCGTACGTTGTGTTTGTGTAACACTTATTTAAAATATACGCGAGTTATTCGGAAAGACCGGGTTTATCCCATTCTGAATAACTGATACGACGATAAGTCGAAGATGAAGACGATGGTCGAAGACCGGAGGTCTTCACGTCGTTTAGGTAATTACTGATGATCTTGATTGGGCTGTACACCCAAGAAGATGGAAACAGTTAGTGATCGTCCAGACGTACTTGGAGATCGATGGATATGCGAGGTACAAGGTGCCTCCGGTTTCGTTCAGACCCAGAACGGACTTGTAAATGGACTGTGTGTCTGACATTGGAATTTAGTCCGTGTGATTGATTTCTATTAAATATATACCTGTTTGGTGGCGGAGAATTTATTCTCTTGCTTAACGCCCTTCTCTGAGACGTACGAGCTCAGGGGTTATATATTGAGGGATATCAAACGCATGGAGTGAATTGCCTAAGTGGCATGCCTAAGTGGCAATTGATCGAGGCTTCTGTTGAAAAGCAAAGTCTTGTGGTGATGATCGAAGCACGGCCTTTGTGGCGTAGCTTTGTGTAACGTTTACCTCGCGAGTTTCACACCCGGTATGAACCAAAAACGGGAGACGGACCTCAGGGAGGACTTGCGTTTCTTTCTAGTTAGAAGTGGCGTCAGTGGTTTTACACGCCCTGACGAGTTTGACTTATGTGGTTGTTGCTGTTGCGAGGCGCCTCGGATTGATCGGTCGTTCTAGAACCGATGGAGTCATTTAGTTGACTCATTTACGCCCCAAAGGGCGGGGAAACGTAGTGTTCAGGCATAATAATCCACATCGGTGGACCGGCCCTGACGATCTAAAGGGTTGATGCGTTCTGATCCTGTGGCTCGGGCTAGAGAGTCACGAATCGGTAGAGGACTATCTTTTGCCTCGGTTCATAGATGGAAATCCAATTTCCAAATACGTGACATTTGCGGTTTTATTTGTAAACCTATATGTGGCGACATGATATATGGTACCCATGCCGCCTATGATTGATACTTATGATTTGAAGTTGTTTTATACACTATGCACTTATAATAGTATCAAATGATTTGTTTTAAACGTATCAAGCATTCTTTGGCTGTTATAAGGGAAAACCCTATCCCCCGGCTTGCGTTGCATTGTGTGATAGGACCTGAGTCTTATAACAGCTTCATTTTTCTTTATTTAGCATTGCGCTGTTTGTTTTATGCACTGGTATTCTTGGGAGGAAACCCGTTCCGTGTTATACGGCGTGGTCCCTTGATTTACCTAACTTTAAAATAAAGAATAACTGTTTTAGTTCTCACAACAGTCACATGACTGACATGGAGTTTATTGTTTTAACCTAAACTCTGGGTACCCCTATTTTCCGCACGGGCAGCTAGTAGTTTTGGTTTTGCAGATTTATATCCACAGGATCCTGGTTTACAGCTGGAATGATATCCGGAAAGCTTTGTATCTGTATATCTCTTCTAGTTGTGTATTGTATTATTTTCCGCTGCTATGTATTTAAATGTAATTTAAATCTCTGATATTTCTGTGTAATATTCATTTGTGCTCTGTATATTCTTGTATTCTGATGCATTGTTGTAATATACAATGAAATGTTCTTCCGTCTGCGTTCTATTTTGTCGTGTTCTCAAAACGATAGGGCGTTTCGAGCGGTCTGGGTCGGTTTAGCGACTGGTTCGGGCCGAGCGAAATTCCTTGCCGTCACAGTTGGTATCAGAGCTTTGGTTTATAAAGCTCAGAGAACAAGACACATTAGAACCTTACGAAAGAATTCATCAGATATTGGATTAGTAATATCCAATTAGAATGACTCGTTAGAGATGGGATCAGTAGTATCCTAGAACGGGTGTGAAGAGTATATTTTTCAAATGAAAACAATTTTGTTTTGAAAATTTAAATCAACTATTCGTATTTGATTATTTGTTTATATTGATTTTGGACAATTCAGTATATAAAGAATTTGCGTATACGCCTTGCAAACGTATATTCAAAATTTTAATATATTGGATAGATATAGAATCACACTCTAGTCGCACGGACCTGATTCTGATGATTGACGCGTCATCATTAGTAATTATTTTCGTGTTTCGAAGGTGTGATATCTATATATTTCCATTGGACTGGTGTGAGAACCAAAACTTATATAGTTAGAACACATTGTTGTGAATTGGCATCAAAAACATGATTTTTTGTATATGTATCAAAATTATGAATTTGAAACTCTAATTCACTAATTGATTGATGTTTGTGTTGTTTGTTTATTTGATTGATAATTTTGAACCATTATGCCTAATTTGATCAAATATTGAATTGTATTGAAATTTGGTCGCATTCGCTTGCATATACAAGTATATCATTGAACAGGTCATAGCAAGGAGGCTAGAGCCGAAGAATAAAATTTGTTTGCCCGACAAATAGGTACATGTTTACTACATAATTTACTGTTTTGTTTGGGTGATGATGATTTTATGAGCCTATTGGCTAGCCGCTTGGCTTTTTCTTTTTCTTTTTGAGATCTGAAGGACCGGGGAAGCTATTTGAAATTCCCCGATGCAGGGGAGGTTATAGCGAAATTTTTCAAAAATTTAGGGTGTTAGCCAAATTTTTGAAATTTTTGAAAATTCTCAGAAACTAAAGAGTTGGAGAATGGAAGCCAGATCGAGCGTAGAGTTGATTAATCAAACCACTTTCGACTTTGTTCCTTTTCGGGGACGAAAAGTTTTAAGTGGGGGAGATTGTAACAACCCGAAAATCTGGGCCAGTTTAAAATTTTTATTTTGGCAATTTTAGCGAATTTTGATTATTTAAAATGAATTATTTTAAATAATAACGACGAGAAATTTATTTTGAATATAATTCGAACGTATATATATACGCGTCGTCGTTAGAATATAAATATTTATATATAATTATAAATAGGAATTGAAAATGGCGCGGTAGTTCGATAATTCGATTTCAAACTTCAATTGAATGTACCGGGTGCAAAACAATCCGGATTTTAGTGAAACCAAAAAAGATAGGATCTAATTGATAATATCTTTCCAACGAATCCGAATAATCAAGATTTCATAGCGGGAATCAAAAGATATATCCAGTTGAAAATTCTGGATAGTCGCTATGGAATTCAGGCCCTTAAAAATAAACATTTTGCAAACGACCTCGGATTTCGACGAAACCAGTTTTGTTGGGTCCGTGATGTCGAGTTATTGCTAGATTCCAGTTTTCATAATTTTCTGAATCAGTATGTGAGCGTGGCAAAGGAAAACGCGTTTGACCAGTTTCAGTTGATTTTAATCGACTGGAAATTGGCCATTTTTCCAACGGTCTCAGAATTCGACGAAACTAGTTTTGTTAGGACCGTATTGTCAATACGAAGCTAGAAAATATTTTTCTGGAATTTTTCGAGTTAGTATGTGACCCCGGTAAATTGAAATGCGCGTTCAAATTCAATATATAGAGTTATATGTTGATTTTAACGGAAACAGATCGAAACGATCAAATCAACCTACGATACATATCCCATTGTGTTCGGAATGGGGGTAATTAGCTATGGACGACAGGCGGTGGGCCTCATTTAGAGGTCGTATGTAAAAGTCAACTTTTTGAAATTTAAAATATAAATATAAATATATTGAATAACCCTACACCCTAAGTCAAACCCTCCATAACCTCAACCCGCGGTCAAACCTGATAAACCGCTGCTCCTCTTCGAAATAGAACGAACGAAAGCTTCAGATTTTAATTCCTCAAAACATCTTAATCCATTCAGAGATTTCAAAGCAAACGTTGGGGGGATTGGTGTGATCTTTCGTTCTACATGGGTTTGAGAAATTATAGTGGCGTGGTCTGCTCGTATTTGGGGGCTAAAGTCGTCGGAGTTCGTCGCAATTCCTGGCCAATGGAGGGGCTCGAGCTCGTCATACTTCCAGGCGCCGATGGAGCTTCGAACGGCGCACAAGGTGGCGGGTCTGGATCATTGTCAGACACCTCGATTTCTACCGCGATTTAGAACCCTAAGTTTGGAGGCTAGTTCGACGATGGTCAGAATTGTTAACGGTAAGTTTTATTTATTTTTATTTATTTTAAGTAATCAGTTTTAAATCTATATAAAATATAGATTTTAAAAATTAGTTTGATTTATATTAATAACATAGTTTAAATCAGTTTTTTTATATATAAAACATTGAATTGTAATTTCAGATTTTAAACAGTAAATGGCATTGTTGAAATATGTTTCTTTTTTCTTATATAAAATAGGGATGTTCATAAATGTGTTCATCAAACAGAAAATTCCCGTTGTTTATAAAATAGAAAATGAACCTTGTTTTTAAAATATAAATAACAATGATTTCAAAATAAAAAGTTTGAAATGAAAGAAAAGATAGGATTTTTATATCGAGAAGTTAGGATTTTTATATAGATGTTAGCGTTATAAAAATAAAATCTTTATATAGAAAACATCATTGTAAGAATATAATTTTTATATATACGTATAGAAAGTGAAAATATGATTTTTCTCTGTTTGAATAGCGATGGAATTATAAAAATATAATTTTTAGAAATGTAAAGATTAGATTTTATTTATCATGAAGGCAGAGGAAAAATATGATTTTTATATATTGAACATCGAAGTAAAAATATGATTTTTATATATTGAACATCGAAGTGAAAATTCGATTTTTACATATGTAGAGATTGCGAGCAACGAAAGCGACAAAAAGGCGAGAACGATGAAGATTTCTATCAAAGAAGAGTCAAGATGTTTGGATAGCTATCGGTGAGAATTTCTCACTCTTCAATTTATTTTCTAGTTATATATATATACTAGGATGCAGACGGTGCTTAGTAGCACCCGACACAATCGTCCACAGACCATGGACTTATTTGTTTGGCTGTGTTGTTAGTTAGATTGTTTGGGTTGATTTGAATTGTTTGGTGAAATGAAATTGATATGATTGATGTGTGAATGGCGTGGGCCTTCACTAGACCGGGGATAAGGCTAGGCCTCGTCCCGTTTCTAGTATCGTGCCGTTATGCCGCCGAAATTTTCTAAAATGAGTTAGGAAAATAAAAATATCATTTTATTGTGTAAATGAATAATAGAAATTCATGTGTTGAAATAAAATGTTTTATCGTAAAAAAAATATATAATTTTTAACGTGAATATGAGTAAATGAATATTTATAAACAAATCGGCCGATTTGTTTATATACACTGATTTGACTGATATTGATTGGGTCGATAAATTTTACACATCGCCTAACTGCACAACTAAAATCTGTGTTTGATTGTTTGAAAACCCCACACGGGTGTTGGGATGAAATATGAATTTCACTCATCCTGATTGATTAAATATGTCGATCGATTGATTGACAGGCTGTTATAAGCGTTAGATATCTATATTTGATGCTTATACAGTGTAGTGCACTTTGGTTGATGGTTGATTATTTTTCAATGCTATTATACATGTGTTGTATGAAAATCCATATAATTAACTTTATATGGTAATTGATTGGGCCTCATTCCAATTTGAAAAATAAAGAATATTATAAAATAAAGGTTCATGTGTTGACAGTACTCATCCGTTGAGATTGGTCATGTGTTGAACGAAATATTTTAGTAATAAAATTTACACCTTTATCGATATAAAATAAAAGTTCATGTGTTGACAGTACTCATCCATTGAGATTGGTCATGTGTTGAACGAAATATTTTGATAATAACAACTATTTTGAAAAAGAAATATTTGAAATAGAATATTTGAAAATAGAAATTTATGAAGCCGTGTTGATTAGATTTACGCCATTTTGACGTGAACGATATTTATATCGATTTATTCATTTTGAAATGAATTGAATTGAAAACGATAATGAAATGAATTGAAAACGATTTCGAAATGAAATGAATTGAAAACGATTTCGAAATGAAATGGATTGAAAACGATTTCGAAATGAAATGAATTGAAAACGATTTTGAAATGAAATGAATATGAAAACGATTTCGAAATGAAATGAATTGAAAACGATTTTGAAATGAATTGAAAACGATTTCGAAATGAAATGAATTGAAAACGATTTCGAAATAAATTGAATATAAAAACGATTCGAAATGAATTGAATATAAAACGAATTCAAATTGAATTGAAAGCAAATTGAAATGAATTCAAATTGAATTGAAATTTGAATTGACTAGAAATGAATTTTAAAACGAATTTATAAAGAAGAATTCAATTTTGATTTGAATTGAAATGGAAGTTGAAATTGCTTTTGAAACGAATTTAAAACTATTTATATAATTCGTTTTAAATAGAAATCGACGAAATATATATTATATATATTTTATATATAATATAATGGCCTGAATAGAACGCGCCGCGCCGCGGCAGTTCGTGAATTTCGACCATTTATTTCAAACGGACAAAACGGGAGATCCAACCGTCGGATTCTCCTAAAACCGGAACCGTTGGGTTCGTATCGAAAAGAGCTTTCTAACGAATATTAGAAATTTGAAATCTAACGGTTGGATTTGGAATTATGTCCAAATCAAATTTGAAAAAGGTCGCTATAAGTGCAGTTCGATGACTGTTGATGGAAATCGACTGTACGGGCCTTGATAAAATTATTAAAAATAGTAATAATTTGTGTAAAATCATAAGAAATGATTTGTGAAGATTTGGGATGAAAAACTCCATATTTGAAAAGATAAAAATAGATTTTTATCGAAATGAACTAGTTTTGAACTAGAAATATAATTCTATTTATTTATTTTTAATAAATAAATTGAATTTGAAAAGGGTTTTAAAAATAACCAGAATTTCCAATGTTTGCATTGGAATGGATTTGAATCGAAATTGTCTTCGGAGTATTTCGATGTTGAAATTCGTGATTATACAGATGTTGTTATGGAAATTTGAAAGATATATATTTATATCGTTATTTCCAATACGACATTTGTTAATCGTAGAATTTGATATTGAATATAAGCCGATATATTTTCTATTCAGTGCCTTGTATTGAATATCAAATGTGATTTGGGTTTGTCGTGAATGGTGTCTTCATTAACACTGTTCTTGAACCCAGTTGAGAAAAGATTAAATCTTTTTATTTAGATTTAATGAAGTGTACCAATTAAATAATGTTTAATTGGAATTGAATTGATATTGATTTTTGGGTTTATCGTGGACAGTGTCTTAAATAACACTCGTTCTTTAACCCGATCATTAATGAAATGTGATTTTGGGTTTATCGTGAACCGTGTTTTAAATGACACTGATTCTTTAACCCAGTCACAGATTAAAACTAAGTGGAGTTTTAATGAATCTTTAATTAGATTGAAATAATCGAAATGGAGTATCACCAGTTTTGCTCCAGGCGATAGTTAAATCTTTAATTAGATTTGAACGTGAAATGGTAATTGAATTTACCGATAACACTGTGGTGTTAGATATGAAGTATTACCAGTTTTACTTCATGGGATAAATAGGTTGGGATTGGGAAATTAAAACCAATGATTACTTTGGTAAGGTTCGTTAATCTCGACTAGTTGAATCGAAATTCAAAAGAAGAATAAATTCAAGAAATTTATCTTGGATAAAATTAATGGGAACCTTTCCCTATGAATGTGAAATCAGAAACTAACTGTCGGTTAGCTAGGCAGAATGGTTTTCTGGATATTGATCTGATGTTGGTTTCGGCCTTCGGGGTTAATATTTGGGAAATTATTCTCTTGATTAATTTACGGTTAGTGACTGATGAATTGGAATGAGGCGTACGTTGTGTTTGTGTAACACTTATTTAAAATATACGCGAGTTATTCGGAAAGACCGGGTTTATCCCATTCTGAATAACTGATACGACGATAAGTCGAAGATGAAGACGATGGTCGAAGACCGGAGGTCTTCACGTTGTTTGGGTAATTACTGATGATCTTGATTGGGCTGTACACCCAAGAAGATGGAAACAGTTAGTGATCGTCCAAACGTACTTGGAGATCGATGGATATGCGAGGTACAAGGTGCCTCCGGTTTCGTTCAGACCCAGAACGGACTTGTAAATGGACTGTGTGTCTGACATTGGAATTTAGTCCGTGTGATTGATTTCTATTAAATATATACCTGTTTGGCGGCGGAGAATTTATTCTCTTGCTTAACGCCCTTCTCTGAGACGTACGAGCTCAGGGGTTATATATTGAGGGATATCAAACGCATGGAGTGAATTGCCTGTGTGGCATGCCTAAGTGGCAATTGATCGAGGCTTCTGTTGAAAAGCAAAGTCTTGTGGTGATGATCGAAGCACGGCCTTTGTGGCGTAGCTTTGTGTAACGTTTACCTCGCGAGTTTCACACCCGGTATGAACCAAAAACGGGAGACGGACCTCAGGGAGGACTTGCGTTTCTTTCTAGTTAGAAGTGGCGTCAGTGGTTTTACACGCCCTGACGAGTTTGACTTATGTGGTTGTTGCTGTTGCGAGGCGCCTCGGATTGATCGGTCGTTCTCGAACCGATGGAGTCATTTAGTTGACTCATTTACGCCCCAAAGGGCGGGGAAACGTAGTGTTCAGGCATAATAATCCACATCGGTGGACCGGCCCTGACGATCTAAAGGGTTGATGCGTTCTGATCCTGTGGCTCGGGCTAGAGAGTCACGAATCGGTAGAGGACTATCTTTTGCCTCGGTTCATAGATGGAAATCCAATTTCCAAATACGTGACATTTGCGGTTTTATTTGTAAACCTATATGTGGCGACATGATATATGGTACCCATGCCGCCTATGATTGATACTTATGATTTGAAGTTGTTTTATACACTATGCACTTATAATAGTATCAAATGATTTGTTTTAAACGTATCAAGCATTCTTTGGCTGTTATAAGGGAAAACCCTATCCCCCGGCTTGCGTTGCATTGTGTGATAGGACCTGAGTCTTATAACAGCTTCATTTTTCTTTATTTAGCATTGCGCTGTTTGTTTTATGCACTGGTATTCTTGGGAGGAAACCCGTTCCGTGTTATACGGCGTGGTCCCTTGATTTACCTAACTTTAAAATAAAGAATAACTGTTTTAGTTCTCACACCAGTCACATGACTGACATGGAGTTTATTGTTTTAACCTAAACTCTGGGTGCCCCTATTTTCCGCACGGGCAGCTAGTAGTTTTGGTTTTGCAGATTTATATCCACAGGATCCTGGTTTACAGCTGGAATGATATCCGGAAAGCTTTGTATCCGTATATCTCTTCTAGTTGTGTATTGTATTATTTTCCGCTGCTATGTATTTAAATGTAATTTAAATCTCTGATATTTCTGTGTAATATTCATTTGTGCTCTGTATATTCTTGTATTCTGATGCATTGTTGTAATATACAATGAAATGTTCTTCCGTCTGCGTTCTATTTTGTCGTGTTCTCAAAACGATAGGGCGTTTCGAGCGGTCTGGGTCGGTTTAGCGACTGGTTCGGGCCGAGCGAAATTCCTTGCCGTCACATTTTAGGTTTTCTTCACACTCTTCTTCCTCCATGTAATTTCAAAATAAAAATAATTATTAATTATAATGAAGATTTAAAAACAAAATTGTCATCAACAACTACAAATTCAGAAATCAACTGCAATGACAATTTAAAATTCAAGATCTGGAAGAAGGGATCGACATTAATAAAAATATTATTCAGAATCATGAAAAACAAGGTAAAAATTCTAGATCCAGTCCATTCAAATTCTTACTCTTTCTTACCCTTCTCTTTTAATGAAAATAATCGATCCACAGTTATTATGTTTTAAATCAACTTAAAGGGAAAAGAAAAACCATGGATGCTAAAATAGGATCATATCCAAAATTTGGGGAAAGCATGAAAGGTGAGTGGATTTAAGCTATACAGTTAGATAAGAATACGTTTTCGTTTACCATTCCCCTGTATGTATAATTGAAATGCAATATGTTGAGAAATGTAACATATATTAATAATGCCTAAAGTGATAGGTATGAAGTAGAAATAATTTATATGCTAAATATTAATTTTTTGCTATATGAACTTGTCAAATCTTACAAAGTAATTGCCGATTTCATGTCAATTTGTGTAAATTGTGTACCCAGGCTAATAACTGTAAGAATTGAGAAAGATATATATTAGATTATGTGATTTAAACAATTATTTGATTATGTGTTAGGAAGGAATTGATTATATGTGAAGAATTATAATAGGCATGATACAATTACATGTGAATTATAAATTACATTGGATAATTGGAAGAAATAAACATGCCTAAACTGTATAGAAGGTTTACGATAAATAAGAAATTTAACCGCTCTTAGACACGAGGTTAGATTGCACTTGTGATAGAAGTCTGCCTGGGACCGCCCGGCATATCCAGCATTTAAAAGTGTTAAATCTGATGTGAGGGGTCTAAAACATGTAACGGTGCTAAGACACGAGGTTAAGTCAACTTGTGGAAGAAGACTGTCCGGAACCGCCTGGCAAATCCAGCATCCACAGGTGTAGACTTAATGTGAGAGGTCTACACGGGAGCATATGTGTAATATATGAAAACGGTATGACCGATAAGCATCATTAATGGTAATAAATGAGAATTTAATGAAATAAATGGGGGAACGATAACGATCTGATATGGATAAATTATAGTAATAAGAATGCTATATAACAGGTAGCTTTGTCCTAGGGACAAATGGAAATTATAACTTAGGTTATAATTAACTTGTAAGGAAATGAGATAACTTGTGTAATAAGACAGGAGGCACTTAATTTTAAATTAAATAATCATTAAAACGAGGAAATTTATGAAATACTTAATTATAAATTAAGTAATCTAGAAGTCTGAAATCTGCTGATAAGGATAACATGTTTAGACTTGTCCTAGGGACAAGAGGAAATTATAACATAGGTTATAATAAATGGGTTGAGAAACTTATTAATGGGCCTTAGTTAATAGAACTAAGTTAATAGGTAAATAACGATAAGTTGTATTGACAATGTAAAATGGAATTATGATTAAATAAGAAGGAATGAGGAAAACATATAAAATAAGTTACATTTAATCATAAATAATGGCTGACATGTCAAACAAGAAAACATATGAATTGAGATATACTTAATTACATATTCAGTAGAACATGTTATTGTAACAAACAAGAATATTAAAGTGATTATGGATTACAGACCTTGGGCCACAACTAGGGAATAACATGTTGTGGGCTTATTAATAAACTTAAAAGGGTTAAATTATGCGACTGAAATTAATAAGCAAGTGGGACTTGGCAACTTGATTAAGAATTCAGTATGAATGAGAATAACCAAGTTAAATGGAAACCTGATAAGGTAAGGCAAGTGCTTAAAAAAATGTTTAGACATAGGGTCTAACAACATATTAAAATGAAAGTGAGGCGCTTGGACCAATTCGCATGTTTGATGGTGAATAACCCAATGGGGTAGATCATCCTGGTGTTATAAGGCACGAGGGGAAGCGCACATTCATATGATTGTTCTGACGTCTCCGAAGGACTGGAAGGGGAAGCACGTGGCTTCCTGAGGTACGTAAGGTGCTCTTAGTAGTCCTTTGTGTGGTGGCAGATGTTTTAGGCTATGCTCGCAGAGGTTGGGTCTGCGCGTAACTACTAGGTGGGTGGGCCTTGACTGCAGAAGTAGTTATGCAGTCAGAATGCTGTGACGCAGTGACACCAGGGTGATTCGGTGGTTGCCTCAACGAGGAGGCAGGGTCACAACCAACAAGGATAGTAGATCGTCGGATACCCGTCATCAGCAACCAAATGGACGTTTAGATTGTTTTCTTTAGGGGCAGTCGTTTATCTCTTGTAGTCTTTACTAGTTGAGACAGGGGCCGGGGTGGGGCCATAGCCACAGAGAAAATTGACCCTAGGAATATATGTAGTGGATCTTAAAGACGGGCCTGTACAGATATGGAAAAGCTCCTGATCGAGTTCTGTGTTTCTTGTATCGCCCTTCCATGGAACTCAGTGCACATTAGAAGACGTGAGATTGAGGTATCGAGCTACAATTGAATATACGTATGGTGGACAGTCTAGACACATGCATGATGCCTCTGGGTGGTGTATCGTAGAAATGAGGGCATTACTTCACTGTGAATCCTGATTCGAACAAAGGTGGCAGTCCGTACGTTTGCGTAGCATAGTAATGATAGATATATGCAAAACGTAATATTGTTATCCATACGTCACTACGACGCAGGATGAGGGACTGCGTACGTAACACCCCGTATTTTTTGATAACAAATTAAAGAATACTTGATTATAATTGCAAGAATTAAGGGAAATCATGAAAATTTCTTGGCATAGATTGGTTCATGAAATGGTATATTTGGTATACCATTTATTATGAGCATAAATAAAAGAATAATTATGGCATGATTAAATAAGATTAATTTACATATATAATTAGACGTATATAGAAAATATGTGAATTTAGAAAAGACGAATTATGACACACTGCTAAGTCATTAGGGGCTGAGTTGGCTATTCTAAATAACTCTATCTTGTCTTAATGGTCTTGATTTATTATGAGATGGTCTGACGGCTCCTATTCAATCTAATCTCTATAGAAGCAACCTAATACCTCACACCTAAATCATATTAAAAAATTAAACCTAGAGCCGTCATGCTGCCATTAGACAACCTAGAGTAGCCGCCACTTGAAGCTAACATAGAGACGAACCAAACTAAATCAAAACAACGATTGTCTACATAAAAGGCGAGCATTTCAACTCCAGAATTCAGAATCCAGAAATCAAGACCTTCGTTCGTTGTAAGCGCAATTATCTTTTAGATGTAAATAAATCTAAGACGTGATTTGATATAAAGTGAAATTAGAATTATACCATGTTAATTCAAATCGATTGATTGTGATGATTTTATCATGAATTGGAATGATTGTGGATTATTGGATTTGGTGTTGGATCTATTTGAAACTATCAATATCGTATGCAAGTTATGTGTTTCATGTAAAGATCTACATGTATATGTATTTATGCAAGTTGTAAGTTTTATATTAGATCCAAGTCAAGATCTACATGTACATATTCCTATGTTTTATGTTAGATCCATATGTTCATCTGTAAGTCGCAAGTTTTATGTTAGATCCATATGTTCATATGCAAGTTGCAAGTTTTATGTTAGATCCACATGTTCATATGTAAGTTGCAAGTTTTACGTTAGATCCACATGCCTATGTTCATATGCCCATATGCAAGTTACAAACTGTATGATTGGATCCATGTCAAGATCCATTTAGGTTCACATGATTAATGCAAGTTATATAATTTATGATAGATCCAAGTTACAATCTAATTATATATATACATCATATGCAAGTTACATGTTAGATCCTAAACCAGATCCTTATTTATATGCAAGTTTGTGAAGTGAATTTATGCAAGTTCACCTAATTAGATCTAGTTTACACCTATATGTTAATGTTATAATCATACATGTTTTGGAATTGGACGTGTCATGATTATGTCACATGCTAGTCTATAACTGATGTTTATGCCAAATGACATGATATATGTTGATTGAACCTATGTTATGCATGTTCCCTCCTTTAACTCTCGTTTATAGATTGGGCCAATTAGCGGGCCCAATATCTTTATGTGATTAATGTGAACGAACAAACAGGGGTAACGTTGAGGGTAATTATTAAACCAAAACATGTAAATATGTAGGTGGACCCAAAACCATGTAATTGGTTAAGGCCATGAATGGTATAATTTATATACCATTAGTCTTGAATTAAAACATGTGACATGAAATACTTGTAGAAATTTGCATATATAAAAATGTAAATCTAGAAAAGATGAATATGCCTAACCCGAGGTTAGACTGAGTTGTGGTGTAAACCTGCCCGGAACCGACTGGCACATCCAGTAACCATAACAATACTTGTCTAATGTGAGAGGTTAGTGTCAGGCCCAGAAAAGCCCAAGGTTAGACTGAGTTGTGGTGTAATCCTGCACGGAACCGACCGGCACATCCAATAACCAAAACAATACCTGTCTAATGTGAGTGTTTGGTGCTTTAATTAATTAATTAGTTAAAGCTCATGAACAATCAAGCTAGAAATGGAGAGGTTAAGTAATTAAGGAAACACTTAACCAACTTAACAAGACAAGAGTGGTGAGGTTAAGTAATTAAGAAAACACTTAACCAACTTAACATGTGAATAAGACTAGATTGGTGGGGTTAAGTAATTTAGAAAACACTTAGCCAAATCAACATGTTAACTAGGAAAGATTGATAGGGGTTAAGTTAAGTCAAGAACAATTCAAGGGACCCGTTTCAGCAGTAACCCGCATGAACGTATCAAGGTACCCTGAACTAGGTAGGGTAGGGCACGATTACTGGGCTGAATATAAGCGGTCAAAAAGGGCGGCGGTTAGGTGCGTCAGTGTAGGTTCCGACGGAGTACGGGCGTGCACGGGCTCCGGAGTGGAAAAAGCAGGCACCGGCCACCAGGCGTACACTTGTGCATCTAGAATTGTGTCAGGGGTTGCCGTTATAGGACTCGATACACCCTATAATGGGACCAGCACAAGTACTTTATAATCACGTGGGGCTGCATTACGGCAATAATACATGAATGCGAGTAGGAGCCGATCAATACATGAATGGGATCACTTTATCATAAACATACATTGCTAGTTAAACAAGTTCTTAGTGGGTGCAGAGAAGTAAAAGTGGGTGCGATAGCCAAATCTAGTTAAGTCTTACCTTATCTTGTTTTTGGACTGCCCTATCCTTGTGGTATCATTCTAAGTTTAGTTTATTCATGTCACAGTCTTTTACTTATTTACATGCTATTAAATAACTGGGCTTACCAGATTTATGTCTGACTCATTTTCCTTTCGCCTCTTTTCTTCTGTGCCCCCCCCCCCCAGGTCCGCAGGGAGTGAACACTTCTGCTTGACCGGATCAAATCAAAGCTTGAAGACCGTAAATGTAAGGCTTGGACTTTCTTTTTTTGAGCTATGGCTATGGTCGAAGACATGTTAGGGATTTATGTCATTTTATTTTCAGTATTACTTCTTTATGTTTTCAAGACAGATGTAATAATTTGAAAGATTGAAACTGTTTGTTGAAATGTTGTATTGAACAAGTATTTATGGAATGAAGTTGGTTTCTTATCTGCTGCTTTAATTATCTGTCCTGTAATTTATTAGTATCTTGTACCTTAAAACGCTCCACCGAAGTTAAGGCATTCCCTCTGAGAGTGACCTTAACAGAGGTAGGGTGTTACAGCGTATATTTCGATGGTATTACGGTGGAGACCGTGCGAGTGGGGTACCATGGGGTGTACCTTAATATTGGAGGTACCTACATATATATTGTATTAGGTCAATCAACTGGGAAGTAAGTGGGTGCAACGTGTGTGTAAGCCTTGAGTGTTGTTAACCCAAGTAACCTAATAAATAAGAAAATATGATTGAACGGTATATGTAGTGTTATCCAAACCATATAATTTAAATCCAATCACCAGAACTTGTGTTCTGACCCCCTCCTCATAACATATTCACAGGTTAGATTTGTGGCAGAGACATGATAGCTTTGAATACTGGTTAGGCGGTATTATTAATACGGTAAGGCTCTACTTTGAGTATATTATATTTTATCCATTCCGCTGTGAGATGTTTTCTGATCTCTAACATATTTTGTGTCTCTATCTTTTCTACAGGATACCAGAGCAAACCAACTTGAGTTTCGATAGATTGGAATTTTGAAAAGAAAAAAAATCTGTCTATCGGAATTTGGGTTGTTACATCTTGTATTAGAGCTTAGGTTTAGGATTCCTGTATAAATAGTGAGTGAACGTATTTGTATTTTTTTAAATATAAATATATTATATATACACCTAGATCCATAGAGGAACCCACTAAATAGAAAAGTATAATATGGTAAGAAATGGGATGCTTGTCTTGTACTCTAAAGGAAAGAATATGGTAATTTGAGGCCCTTAGGGAGTTTGGTTGGGAAGTGAACAATATACTTTGTATGGAAGAAAGATAAATCCCATATGTTGGTATTGCGGATTAGTGGGTTTGGTGGTAAAACCTTGTAAATTGGAAAATGTTGAAAAGAGAAAAACAGATTAGGAATATATATATATATATATGCATATGTATATGTATATATATATATATAGTTGAGAGAATTGACTTTGTGGGAGTGTCAAGGAAAGCCTAGATAATTGGAAACCCACTTTGAGTCCAACCCCATTGTTAACTTTTAAGAACTTGAAATAGTAAAAGTTTTAGGAAAAGGGTTTATGGTGCTTTCAAGTTTTAATCTTAAAAGTTACAGTTTTAAATATGTAAAATATACATATTGAGTTTTAAAGTAAAATGGGGTATATTTTGGAAAACAACTATTTCTTGTTTTAAAAAGAACTCTCTCATGAGAAAGTTGCATTTTCTAAAGAAGGTTTTGAAATCTCTATTCTTTTGACAATAAATTTTGATTATTGTTTTAAAAAGAAAATTTTGTTGGGTGGACAAAATGAATTGTAGAAAATTATGAATAGAGTACATGTTTGCATCTTATAGTAAGCAGTTAAACTAACATTGTAAGTAGAAACAATGTAAACCTGATTGGCAAATAGTTGTCCTTGTCTACTCCAGTTTTTGTGATTTAAAAAAAATGTTTTGCATTTTTTTTATGTTGTAACATGTTTTTATGGTTTGGCAAAAATAAGTATTGTTTGAGAAAAATAAGTTTTCATAAGGAAAATGAAGTTTTGATACTTTTAACTTTTGAAAGAAAAGTGAAAGGTAAAAAGGGCCAAACCATGTTTTCTAAAATGATGGAGTAGATAAAGATTAGTACTTAGGGAAGGAGGGAAAAGTTAGAGCCTACGAAATAGGTAGCGAGGATAATCTTGGAATTATGGTAGGTTCCCGTGGAGTGCGTAAGCATAAAGAGGTATAGGATAATTATGGTAAGTTCCCGTGGATAGGAAAATAGGAAGTTTTTATAGAATAACTATGTAAAAATCCAAGTGCAATTAGAAAAGGTACATAAAAGAAAAATGGAAGATGTGAATTTCTGTTTTATACCTTTTAGTATCATAAGAAATCGAAGTTGGAAAATTAGATTTTTCTAAATTTTGAAATTTAATGATGGTCGGTAGGGTTTTGGATGCAACCATTGGCTGAACTATGCTCTTATTCATTAAGAGTGTGGGAAAATTTAGATGAAAAAGGCGTTTTGATTTTCAAAATATTGTATTCATATAGAACTGCTAGTATATTTAGGATGTGAGCATCAAGCTTTAAAAGGATTTTTTGAAAATTTTGCATACACATAGTACCGCTTAGGCATAATGCATTATTATGATGTATTGCACTTTGCAGATGTGCACAATGTTTGCAAAAATTGGATGCACACATGATGGATGAATATTATACGAGGGGTTATTTGACTTTACCCTCATCGAATTTCGGGGACGAAATTCCTTAAGGGTCGGAGAATATAACACCCGCAATTTTTATTGCAATTAAAAATGTGCATATAGAGATATATGCATAAACATAAGTAAAAATGAATTAGCAAATGTAATGCATGCATTGATAATAAAA
This sequence comes from Allium sativum, assembly GCA_030737875.1. Lineage (NCBI taxonomy): Eukaryota > Viridiplantae > Streptophyta > Magnoliopsida > Asparagales > Amaryllidaceae > Allium > Allium sativum. Next base: position 665,671,057 of record CM060909.1, on the reverse strand, counting down.
ATAAAAATAAAAGGAAAAGAGGCATGCATAGCAATAAAGTTACATATTTAAAGAGGGATAAATGCAATACAATGAAAATTTCATAAGAGAAAAGAGGAAGGTGGAATGCATTGAAGGGAATGTATGATAAGGATGTATTAATTAATAATGTGCAAGTGAAAAAAAAAGTGAAAGCATTAACGCATTTAAAAAGGAACATTAGAAATGTATGCAATAAAGCTTGGAAAATTTAATGCATGGAAAAAAGAGAGTAATTTACATAAGCAAAGAAAAGAAATATCATGAATAAAGAGGGAAGGTTGACATGTGAATAACAAATACATTAAAAATGATGCATTAAATAAAAAGATAATATTGCATGTGTTAATGCAAGGAGGAAATTTTAGAGGAAGTTAAAAATAGTAGAAAGAAGGTTAATACATTGAAATTAAGAAAGAAATTTAAAAAGAGGAGTAAAGATTTAATATGAAAGGGGTTTTAATTAGAAGCGTTTTAGTGTGAAAGCAGGTTTTATATGAAAGTAGCTTAATTAAAAACAGTATAATAGGAAGGATGGTTAAAAAGAGAAAAGTTGGATATTAATTGATTTGAGAAAATTAAATATACAGAATTGTTCGCATGTAGAAACATAGCATACACATAAGAATTTCCCATGAATGAACATGATTCAAATGGAAGGTTATGCGCAAATAAATAATAAAAGAAAGAAAGAAAAGTATATCAATTTCAAAATAAAGATGGAAAAAAAAGAGAATTAATTTATAAATTTAAGGTGGTGCCTAATAAGCATACTTGATTTGTAAGATATGACAATGCATTCTTAGTTGGCTTGATCCTATTAGTTTAATTCAAATTTTTGATAACATGGCAACTTCTGATTGGCTATACGATGTGGAGAGAGTGGATTCCATCAAGGAAAACAGATGGTTAGCACTGATTTAAACTTCTTATATAAGGAGATCTATAGCTCTTCATTCTCATTTTAGGTTTTCTTCACTCTCTTCTTCCTCCATGTAATTTCTAAATAAAAATAATTATTAATTCTAATGAAGATTTAAAAAGAAAATTGTTATCAACAACTACAAATTCAGAAATCAACCGCAACGACAATTTAAAATTCAAGATCTGGAAGAGGGGATCGACATTAATAAAAAGATTATTCAGAATCATGAAAAACAAGGTAAAAATTGTAGATCCAATCCATCCAAATATTTACTCTTTCTTTCCCTTCTCTTTTAATGAAAATAATCGATCCACAGTTATTAGGTTTTAAATCAAATTAAAGGGAAAAGAAAAAACGTGGATGCTAAAATTGGAGCAGATCCAAAATTTGGGGAAAGCATGAAAGGTGAGTGGATTTAAGCTATACAGTTTAGACAAGAATACGTTATCGTTTACCATTCCCCTGTATGTATAATTGAAATGCAAAATGTTGAGAAATGTAACATATTTTAATAATGCCTAAAGTGATAGGTATGAAGAAATAATTGATATGCTAAATATTAAGTTGTTGGTACCTGAACTTGCCAAATCTTGCATAGCAATTACCGATTTCATGTCAATATTTGTGTAAATTTAAACCCAGGCCTTTAACTGTAAGAATTGAGAATGGTACATATTGGTTTATGTGATTTAAACAATTATTCGATTAATTGATTTTGTGTTAGGAAGGAATTGATTTTATGTGAAGAATTATAATAGGCATGATACAATTACATGTGAATTATAAATTACAATGGATAGTTGGAAGAAATAAACATGCCTAGACTGTATAGAAGGTTTACGATAAATAAGAAATTTAACCGCGCTTAGACACGAGGTTAAATTGCACTTATGATAGAATTCTGCCCAGAACCGCCCGACATATCCAGCATTCACAAGTGGTAAGTCTAATGTGAGGGGTCTAAGTGCATAATTAAACATATAACGGTGCTAAGGCACGAGGTTAAGTCAACTTGTGGAAGACGTCTGCCCGGAACCGCCAGTCAACTTGTGGAAGAAGGCACGAGGTTAATGTGAGAGGTCTAGTACGGGAGGATATATAAAATATAATTAAACGGTGGGACATATAAGCATCATTAAGGGTAATTAATGGTAATAAATGAGAATTCAATGAAATAAATGGGGGAATGATAACAACCTGTTATGGATAAATTACAGTAATAAGAATGCTATATAACAGGTAACTTTGTCCTAGGGACAAATGGAAATTATAACTTAGGTTATAATTAACTTGTAAGGAAATGAGACAACTTGTGTAATAAATAAGAGGCACTTAATTTTAAATTAAGTAATCAGTAAAAGGGGGGAAATTCATGAAATACTTAACTATAAACACTACAACAAAAACACCATATTACAACTTTAATTTTACAATGGTGCATAAAGCACTGTTGTAATAGATCCTTTTTTACAACGGTGCAAAACGCACTGTTGTAATAAATGTTTTTTACAACGGTAAAATAATCACTGTTGTAAAGAACATATATATTACCATATCACAACTTTAATTTTACAACGGTGCATTAAGCACCGTTGTAATAGATTATTTTTTACAATGGTGCAATAATCACTGTTGTAAAGAACATATATATTACCATATTACAACTTTAATTTTACAACGGTGCAAAAGCACCGTTGTAATAGATCAAGTCTGAGCTCTTTAGCTCTCCAATGGTTCCTTTAGGATTCATTTTCACTTCAAGGATCCTGAAACAAAGAGCTTCCCACATCCTTTTGGGCAACGGAACTATTGTTGATTTTTTAAAATTCGCAACAGGTAAATTTGAACAAAAAAAAAGAAATAGTACGTGCTTCTAATTTTGTTTCAATTGGGCTACCTTTGCAAGATGGTCCCTTTTCAACGCTCGAGGCTGATTCGAATTTAGTTGCTTAAATAAAGCACTATAGTTTCCATGCTTAGCGCTTGGAATTCAATTCGGTTGGTCAACTCATGTTAATTTCCTTTGAATTTCGAACGTTATACCGCCAAGTGGACACCTAGGAATTGAATGTACCTACCTATTTTAAACACAAGTTTCCCTGTATAGAATGGTTTTGCGATGTTCCTTCTATTTATAATCTCGAAATTGAGGGTTTTCTTATTTAAAACAAAGTCTTATTCTTCCATGCCATCATTTTCTGTTCATACGGGGGCCTCAACTACCATCATTTTCTGGTCCTATTTAAATTGCTCTAAGACTTATCACTGACCCACGAGAGGGGTACCCCATAGTCGTCAAAGTGGAAATGCCTCATAGTATATGTCTGCAATTCGAAAACCCATAAGAGAATTTAGAGCTACCATCGAGAGACAAGTATGCCAATAGGCCGCCACCTAGCTATACCTCTTGTCATCTCTTTATGTACTCGACTCGTGTCGTATCTCCGTTTAGTGGATTTTTGTAAACGGTTCTAAGCATAATGTTAACAATAAAAATTAAATACAAATATATAATAATTAATAACTAAGACTAAATAATAATTATTAATTTGAAATGTGGCACAATTCAAAGCATAATGTTGAAAAGTTAGTGATTTCACACCCCTACACTTAACAATTTCCATGTTTCAATTATTCTTCCCACTGGTTGAAACGTTGTGCCTTTTGACATCGGTTCACAAACATTTCAATCGTATTCCATTGTATGCCTTTTCCATCCGTTCACATTTCCTTTTCCATCGTTTCGTAGTATTCCTTTTCCATCGTATTCCACCGAAACCCTAATTCCCCTTTCGATAATCAGGCCGCTGCTGCTCAATCGCCACTGCTCAATCGCCGCTCTTGCCTTCGGTCTCAATCGCCGCTGCTCAATCGCCGCTGCTCGATCGTCGCTCTTGCCTGCTCAATCGTGATTGTAATTTTCTTCTTTCTTCTCAGAATATTTTTCTTCAATCTACTTTGTATTCAGGTTTACGTTGCTTTGTTTTGAAGAAAATAAAGGATACATGCTCGTTTTTTTTCTTTTCAATTTCCCCTGAATTGAAACCATGCCAGCTACCCTACCCTGTTGATAAAACTTAAACACATTTGATTCATCTCGTGCCCTGCTGTTACACTATTTAAATATGAAGTGGAGATGTGTATTTGGGAACACATATAATTTGTATACACCCAATTTATTTATTGTTCATTTAATGAATAGCTTTTGGCCATTTATCATTACCTCGGCTGTGTTACAAAACTGGAAATCCTGTTCTTGCACCTTGAGTATGTGAGCTTTGAACATGTTGTACCTTATCTGAAACCGTATGTTAGTAGATATACAAACCAAAAATGTTTGCACAGATGTGCCCTCACTTATAGTTTTAGAAGTAAACCTGAAAGGAAGTTTCCCTTACTAGTGATAAATAATTGCTAAGTGATAAATAAATTACATTTCAATTACCAGCTTGAGCGAAATATACTATGATTAAATCCATAGTTGCCTATGTTATACTTGTAATATTTTTCTTAAACCATGAGTCTTTCTTTAAATTCTTGAAATAATAAATGGGTTCTTTTGCTGTCTAAAATTGCTTACTATTTTCCTGGCAATATTTTTTCTTGCCGTGAGTTGACCCCTTTGAAATAAATAATTGGTTGAATTCCTGGGAATAAAATGCAAGATGCCATGCGAGATGAAATTCTCCATGCTCATGTCATTGCTGAATCTACTTGTGCACATTAAAATTTTCCAGTCTTCTTGCATTCCAGTTACTGATGTGTCATTCCATTCTCTATTATGAACATGCCCGATTCATGCAAATAAATACATGTTGCCATGTGTGATGGTCTTTTATTTGTGTTTATTTTGATGATATATATATTATTATGCAAATACGTTGTTTTAGAGGTTCGGTCGAAGTATGATAGGTGATGCATACACACTTGCCTGCTCAATCGTGATTGTAATTTTCTTCTTTCTTCTCAGAATATTTTGCTTCATTATTTCTGAAACCGGATCTTCGTTCTGATCAGTATCTTGCTTCATTATTTCTGAAACCGGATCTTCGTTCTCAGAATATTTTGCTTCATTATACCTAAATCGATATTTCATCACACTTTTTATTTGTTTGATACTGTCTCCAGTTCCTGGTCATATATATAAAGCTAAAATTGATAAACAAAATAAATAATAAATATATTAGATAGGCAGTGTGTTGGTTTGTATGCTGATCTGGCGGAGCAGTTTTGGTTTAGTTCCCTTGGAGCTGGTAATCTTGGTGGTGATAGGGTGATCAATGGGTTGGTTGCCATGGAGTTATTTCTAGTATGTGATGTACGTTGCGTACACTTTCCAGTAGGTCAATGGGTTGGTTGACATGGAGTTATCTCTAATATGTGATGAACTGTTGAACCATATATGATCATTTGAGATATAAAATTCTAGCAAATATATAAGTAAATATTTGTTACATAAGAGGGGTAATCTACCAAGGTGGGTGCGTATAACCAAGTTGTACAATAATGTTGAGCATAATTCTTTATAGTAGGTCCGAAAATTAGAGGCGTTGTTTTACGAAGATGGACAAAGCATGGGTCAATCTACCAAGGTTTCATCATTTTGGCTATTACTTCCATAGTTATAAGTTGTGTGATGCTAAGGGCACGTCATTTTCCTCTTACTAATACCACGAATAAAAATAATAAGTACAATAAATTTTATGTACTTCCTAATACCATTATAAACAAATATAAGTATTTATGAATGAGTTTGGTGTTAGGAAGAATGTAGTATAAAATTTTGGTATTAGCAAGAAGAAAACGAGGTGCCCTAGCATCACACTATAAGTATTTAAGAATGAGTATTAATACATTTTTTGTTTTGTAGAATGACAAGCGAATATAGGCAAGCTGTGGAAAATTTTGTATATGGGCATGTTGCGAGTGAAGGGAATCCCGAAAAAATTAGATGCCCATGTCGTGATTGTAGGAATCTAATTTGGAAAACATCAAGGGAAGTTGTGTCACACTTGATTTGTTTTGGAATGGACCCAACCTATGATATATGGATTTTTCATGGAGAAAAACGGCCATCACAAAATAAAAGTCAGACAGATACTTATAGAATGTATATTGATGCGCAAATCTATGATGAGGAGGTTGTAACACCCCATGTCCATTAATGTCACTCACGAAGGGAATGCATTAACTTCCATGGAGGTTATAAGTGAATATAGAACAGAAAAATTACAACAAGACAGATAGTAAATAGTACTTGGAAATCTAAAACTTCATTTTATTGCAGCGGAAATTAAACATGTTTGTTACATCATAAAGCCATAGATCATAACCAAGTATAATATCCATCTTCATAAAAACAAAATACATAATCCCATTACATAAATTGCCATTAAAAAGATAACAAGCTGGACTTTACTTCAACGGTCCAAGCTTTCCAAAGAGAGATGAAGCAATTCAATCAAACTCCACTAGAGCTGGGCCCAACCTGAGGACCTGGAGGGGGAAAGAGGATAGAAATAGAGGGGGTCAGACATAAAGTCTGGCGAGTATGATAATTCTAACAATACTATTATCAAAATAACTAGACTAAGGAGTAAGATGGAAGACAAGTAAATGTCTATGAACTCATAGGAAGATAAAGATAGTGTTTAAGATAACGTTAAAGATAACGGTAAAGGCACACCTAATTACTAACGAATGATTACTACACTGCACCGCACATTACTACACTGCACCACACCAGTCACCATATTGTTTGATCCCACTTGCTTCACACAGAAACTTTATAAATAGCCTTACGTACCCCTACCTGACTACATAGGTGCCGTCTGCCCCTATCTCCACTAGGTGTACCCCACTACCCACTTTCGATTGACTCTCTACTCGTAGATACCCGTGCTGGGCCCACAGTGGGGGTGTATCACTCCCCTAAAGTGGCAACCCGATAAAACTTGAGAATGCACGGCTTATACCTACACAATGCAACAACGTCTTACCTACCAGCCCGGGTCCACATACGCATATGAAACCCGTTGGACTTGCGTTGCCACCGCTCCCCATTTTGGCCTCTTACAGTCAAACCCAGCATGCCCGTCCCGTCCTCGACTTGGGTCAAGCCCACAAAGATACGTTTGGGATACTGGTCGAAATGGGCCCCCACAAGCTACCCACCTAAGCTTGTCACTAGTATATCCCACTTAACCCTCTTAGTCATGTTCATTTACATGTGTGTTTGGTTAAGTCTTACTAATCGTATTTCACATGCCACTAAGGGCACCCCCTAGATTCCTCATGCCACCCAAGGCACCTACTTAACCCCCATGTCCCACCTTACATGTTTGTCTGGTTAAGTATTTCTTAATTCATTCAGGCCATAACCTCATAAAGACCTCTCACATTAGACTGGCATTTATGGCAGCTGGATTTGCCGGGCGGGTCCGGGCAGTCTTACACCATAAAAGAGTCTAACCTCGTGTCTTTACAACCGTTATGCTTTAGTTTAGGCCTAGGACCTCTCACATTGGGCTGACATTTGTGACCACTGGATTTGTCGGGCGGGTCCGGGAAAGTTTACGTCACAAACGAGTCCAACCTCGTGTCCTAAACATTGATTAACACTTAAAATCTTTTACCCCAGTTTTAATAATTCCCTATTCAAATTACTAATTAAGTCAAATTTTAATGATGTCCATAATTGACTCAATTATGGCCATCCACTTATGGCATGCAAAATCATATCAATTGCACCCCAACTTTTTAATATTTAATCCTTAATATTACCCCTACCCCACGTTTATACGTTTGCTTATTCAACGCATAATATAGGCTAGACTTGTATAGTCTAACACCTAGCACAAAGATAAATTATCACAACATATAGACAATTAAAATAAATCTAATCATAATAGGGGTGAAACTTGCATAAACTACACATGTTAAGGATCAAAAGGTGTCAACTTGTTAAATGTCTCAATTTACATGATATGATCATAGCCTAAATCTATACATATACTTGCATATGGGGTTTTTAGGCAACATAATGATGGTGTGAACTAGCATAGGATATCACATATGTCATATCATAATTCTAGATGTCATAATAGATGTCTTGGCATATGTTCATAACTTTTCTAATCAATCTAACCTGCATATGTGACTTGTCATATAGATCAACATAACCCAAACATGATGATTTAATTAATATGAACTAATTAGCATAGATGGTAACATCATGGCCTTTTTAACATGTATGATTCATCACAACTTAGCATAGAAACTTTCAACATACATAACATCATCATAGCATGATTTACAACATATAAGATATCATCATCACATAACATTGGATTTACAATATACATGATAGCAAAAGGGGTTTACAACAACATATATGATAATTCACATCATCTACTCATAATCCATTCATAACTCAACCTAATTAAAATGATAATAATCTTGTTAAGATCATCATACTCACAATTTAGAGAAGAAAAGAGAGAGTTTTGCTTTGCTTTAGGGTTGAGAGAATTAGAATTGAATTTGCTTTTCTTCTTTCTTAGTTGGCGGCGGCTCCATTGATTTCCATGGCGACGGTAACTATTCTATTTTAATTAGGTTTAGGGTTAGCATTAGGATGTATTTATAGGTGTAGGAAGTTATTTAGGACCATTAGATTAACCCTGAACCATGAGAACCAATCAAATGCAAAATCTGCATTTGAGCGAATCGGCCCACGGGTTGACAGCCAAACACCATGGATTAACCCCTAGTCGACCCAGCAGGGCTTGGGTCAACCTCAAAAATGGGCCGGTTCGGTTATTTCCCCTACCAATTCGCTGTTTTGAACTTTTTCGCATATTTATTTATTTATTAATTAATTTTTATACATATATATATATATATATCAATATATATATATATATATATATATTTCTCTGCGCAACCCATTTCACTTAATTCTTTTCTAAAAATTAAGTATACTTTAGTTTGTGAATTTTAATGTTATAAAATTACGGGGTGTTACAATCTCCCTTCCTTAAAGGATTTCGTCCCCGAAATCTCCAAGTCAAGAAGAATGTATATCCTACCATCTAATCGTCCATCTACTCAACCATCAAACACCAGCATCCATTGTCCTTAAAAGACTTCTATTGCTTTAATGTTTGTATGCACAGTATGTGTATATGTCCGTATCTAATGCAAAATTAGGCGGTCTAATGATTCAGTCGACCTCCTTAGTGCAATTCATGATAGTGCCATGCGTCCAATATGTATGCAAAAGATTCCTAATGATACATATTAATTCTATATGCGTGCACAACCATCCACCCGAATGCAGCAACTATATGATAATACAACCATTATACATCCATTTTACTAAATACATCCATATATGCAATATGCAATATGAAGTGACTGAGCCGATCTGGTGCCTAATAGTGTGTGTATATGCATCCACGAGCAACCACTAGCAAACACTTGCATCCACTTTGCATCCACCATACATAACATGTCTCAAACACATGTTTCAACCATAGGATTATCCTAACTAAAGGTCAAAGATACTAGCGAGAGGATATACTAAAGATAAGATAAGTACAAGCTAAGCGATAAAGGAGAAATTAAAGGACATAGCCTCAAAAAGAAAAGGGTATCGTGAACGCATCTTCTCTTCCGTCTCCCAAGTAGCGTTGCTCTCCTCATCTCCCCATTGCACCCTGACTAGTCTGACCTCTCGATTCCTCAACCTCTTGATCTCCGACCCAAGAATGCGCGTAGGATCGGAGCTCGTCGAATTGTCGCATCACGCTCTATCTCCACCTCTCTAAGCAAGCTCGGCTCTACCACTTCCGCGGTCTCGTGCAAGCACTTCCTCAAATGTGACACATGGAATACGTCATGTACACCACTAAGTATCTCGGGCAACTCCACTCTATATGCCATCCGTCCAATCCTCTCCTTAATAGGAACGGCCCTACAAACCTTGGTGCTAATTTCCCAACGGACCCAAAGTGAACAACGTTTCGTAATGGAGACACTTTGACAAATACCATGTCCCCAACTTGAAACTCGAGATCTATCCTCCTCTTATCCGCATAAGATTTCTGCCTATCTTGTGCTGCTTTCATCCTCCTTCGAATCAAGTCGATCTTCTCTGAAGTCTCCCTAATTATATCGGGCCCAAGTAAGATCTTATCCGTAGATTCCCACCAACATGTAGGTGAACGACAAGGTCGTCCATATAGAGCTTCGAATGGTGCCATACCAATGTTGGACTGAAAGCTATTATTATATGCGAACTCAACCAATGGAAGATGCTCTTCCCATGTACCCCCAAAGTCTAGGATACATAGCCTCAACAGATCCTCTAGAATGCGATTCACCCTCTTGGTTTGGCCGTCCGTCTGAGGATGATATGCGGTGCTCAAACATAACTGAGTTCCTACCGCCTCTTGTAAGCTTCTCCAAAATTCGCTAGTGAAAATAGGATCATGGTCGCTCACTATGCTAGAAGGAACACCGTGCAAACGAACTATCTCTCGAACGTATACAGAAGCTAACCATGGAGCAGTCCTCTTACTCTTCACAGGAATAAAATGGGCGCTCTTAGTAAGTCTATCTACTATAACCCAAATTCCCGTATTACCCTTCCTCGATCGCGGTAATCCATCCACAAAATCCATCGAGATGCTTTCCCATTTCCATAGTGGAACCTCCAATGGGTGAAGCAACCCACCGGGTTACTTTTGCTCCGCTTTTACTTGTTGGCACACCAAGCATCTAGCGACATACTCGGCCACGTCTTTCTTCATGCCGGCCCAAAAGTAAACTCTCTTCATGTCTTTGTACATCTTGTCCCCGCCGGGATGAATGGTCATCTTCGAACGATGTGCTTCGTCAAGAATAGTCTTCCTTAGGTCATTGTCTTTTGGTACACAAAGTCTACCGTCCCTACGTAACCAACCCTTATCATCTAGGGTATACCTACGGAGATAGCTTGATGACTCCCCTCCTTTGAGTTTTTCTACTAACTCAACCAACTGCGGGTCGTCTCGCTGTGCCTCGCCAATCTGTCCCAAAAGCGTAGGTCTGACCTCCAAGGATGCTAGCAAACCGGGTACGAAGTCAACGGAAGGTCTAAAGTCAAACATCGAAATGAATTCTAAACTTTGTTGCTCAACAAAAAAGGACTTAAGGATAATCTTTTTCTACTTAAGGCATCAACCACCACGTTACCCTTGCCAGGGGTATATGCTATCTCAAAGTCGTAGAACGCTAAGAACTCCATCCACCTTTGCTGCCTTAAGTTCAAGTCCTTTTGAGAGAATAGGTATTTTAAAGATTTGTGGTCAGCGAATAGTTCGAATTTCTCGCCAAGAAGACAATGACGCCAAGACTTAAGCGCGAAAACAATAGCGGCCAATTCTAGGTCATGTGTAGGATAATTTTTCTCATGCGCTCTCAACTGCCTTCCACCATAGGCTATTACCCTACCCTCTTGCATTAAGACTACGCCTAGTCATGTCCCACAAGCGTCAGTATAAACGGTAAACGGCTTACTCCCGTCTGGCAATACTAAGACTGGGGCTGAAGTCAAAGCTCTCTTCAAACGTTGGAACGCATCATCACAATCTACGTCCCATTGAAAACTAGATTCTTCTTCGTCAAGCGTGTCAATGGAGCTGATATCTTTGCGAAGTCTTTGATAAACTTCCTATAGTAGCCAGCCAGCCTCAAGAAACTTCTCACTTCGGTAGCATTTTTAGGAACCTTCCAATCTTGGATGGCCACCACCTTCGCGGGATCTACAGCTATCCCTTCTTTGGAAACCACGTGTCCTAAGAACCGTACTTCCTTCCTCCAAAAGTGACACTTAGAAAATTTAGCCTTAAGCTTATGCGCTCGAAGAGTCTCCAACACTTCCCTAAGATGTAGGGCATGCTCTTCTTCATCCTTAGAAAAGATCAAGATGTCATCTACAAAGACTACCACAAATTTGTTAAGGTACTCCCTAAACACGCTACTCATCAAATCAACAAAGTATGTGGGGGCGTTTGTCAAACCGAAGGGCATCACTAGCCATTCATAGAAACCGTCCAGAGTCCTAAAGGCAGTCTTGTCAATGCTATCCTCAGCCACTCTCAACTGATGGAAACCAATGGCTAAGTCCAACTGCGAAAACACTGAGGCGCCAACTAACTGATCGAAGAGATCGTCAATCCTCGGCAGTGGGTGTTTGCTCTTCTTAGTAAGCTTATTAAGTTCTCTATAGTCCACACAAAGTCTAAGGGACCCATCCGCCTTCGGGTCAAATACTACTGGAGCACCCCACTCCGATATACTTCGTCTTATGAACCCCTTCTCAAGCAACTCCTTCACTTGCTTACCAAGTTCCCTCCTTTCACGTGGAGCCATGTGGCGTACTGGCAAAGATACTGGTTTCGCATTATCCACAAGATATATTCGAAAATCTATCTCCCGCTTCGGAGGCAAGCCCTTCACCTCCTCAAACACATCCGAGTATTCTCGGACCACTCTAACAGATCGTAGATTTTCCTCAGACGCGTCAAGCGATTCTAGATAACTTAGCATAACCGAAATTATGGGATTACAAAAGATTTTGAGAGTGTTGCCAAGGCGAGTCACGAGCCTAACTACTCTACTTTCACAATCAAGAACGGCCCCATTTCTGGGTAACCAATCCATTCCTAAAATTAGCCCATAGCCCGTGAAGCCCAACACATAAGCATCACATCTAAATTCAATGCTAAGTATGGAAATTTTCAAATCCAAACACATCATAGACAAATAAGATAAGCCCCTAATTGGATTCAAAACAACTAAGGGATCCTCTACTAAATTGGTGTTTAAGAGCAGTGATTCAACTAATGATGTAGAGATAAATGAATGTGATGCGCCCGAATCGAATTAGGTACGGACAGGATGATCAAACAGAAAAACTAAGCTTTCAACAGAAATGGTTCTACCTCGTTCTTGCAGCGGTGGGACCGCGAGAGCCTGAACTTGTCCCCTTGCCTGCCCTGGTGCCATAAGAGCCTGCACCTGTCCTCCCGAGGTAGCTCCTGCCCTCTGCCCCTTCTTTGGGCAGTCCTTCACTAAATGCCCCGCATCACCACAATGAAAACAGCCTGTCTTCTTTTTCTTTCGGCAATCCTTGCTGAGATGGCCTGGTGTTCCACAGTTAAAACATTTCTTCTTTCCCTTGCCGTTATTGTCTTTACCACCCTTCTTGTTTTGTTGTTGTGGTTTCTTCTGACCCCCCTTCTTCTCGGGTGCCTTATCAGCTTTAGCGCTTTTCTCCTCATGCATAAGCGCCATTTCTACTAACTTCTCAAAGGTGGCCCCCATAGGGATGTGGGTCATAGCCAACCCTTGCAATGGTTCATTCAAGCCATTCACGAACCTCAGCGCCTTCTTCTCCGACGTGTTCACTAAGTCTAAGCCAAACCTTGCTAACTGATTAAATTTATTGACATATTCTTTCACTGATGAGCTTCCTTGCTTCAATGTCAAGAACCTTTCCATATATAGATTTTCTTCCACCCTTGAGAGAAACTTCACCTTGAACCTACGTCTGAAATCCGCCCAAGAGTCAACAGGACGCTCCCCATTAGTGACCTCCCACCAAAACGAGGCCTCTCCCTTCATCAACCAAGCTGCTAAACGAACTCTCTTTCCTTCTTCTACTTCAAAGATTTCTAGCAATTCTTCCACCTCCTTAAGCCAATCTCTAGCTTCCACAAACGTTTCTGACCCTTGAAATGGTTTTCTACCCATAGCCTTGAATTCCTTGCACGTCTTTGCAAAAGTATCTAGGCGAGGAGGAGGAGGAACGGGTACAACTGGGGGTGGAGGAACATTGGCTGGACCTGCAGCGGCCCTAGCCTCTAATAACCTCCTATACCATCCTGGTATCGTTACACCGTCGGGTAGATTAAGATCTTCAGCCATGCCGAAACGAAAAAGGAAAGATTCAAAATGGAGAATTCGAAAGATAAAGATATGGGCTATTGGGGATTATGTTTTTTTTCTTAAAAACTTTTCTCTTTAAATTTCTCATTAAAACATGTTTTTGAAAGCCCTTCTTCCAAAAATAACTATTTTTCTAAAATATTTTTATCTGTTCTGGTAACCTTAAGCTCTGATACCACGTGTAACACCCCACGTCCATTAATGTCACTCACGAAGGGAATGCATTAACTTCCATGGAGGTTATAAGTGAATATAGAACAGAAAAATTACAACAAGACAGATAGTAAATAGTACTTGGAAATCTAAAACTTCATTTTATTGCAGAGGAAATTAAACATGTTTGTGACATCATAAAACCATAGATCATAACCAAGTACAATATCCATCTTCATAAAAACAAAATACATAATCCCATTACATAAATAGCCATTAAAAAGATAACAAGCTGGACTTTACTTCAACGGTCCAAGCTTTCCAAAGAGAGATGAAGCAATTCAATCAAACACCACTAGAGCTGGGCCCAACCTGAGGACCTGGAGGGGGAAAGAGGATAGAAATAGACGGGGTCAGACATAAAGTCTGGCGAGTATGATAATTCTAATAATACTATTATTAAAATAACTAGACTAAGGCATAAGCTGGAAGACAAGTAAATGTCTATGAACTCTTAGGAAGATAAAGATAGCGTTTAAGATAACGTTAAAGATAACGGTAAAGGCACACCTAATTACTAACGAATGATTACTACACTGCACCACACCAGTCACCCTATTGTTTGATCCCACTTGCTTCACACAGAAACTTTATAAATAGCCTTACGTACCCCTAGCTGACTACATAAGTGCCGTCTGCCCCTATCTCCACTAGGTGTACGCCACTACCCACTTTCGATCGGCTCCCTACTCGTAGATACCCGTACTGGCCCCACAGTGGGGTGTATCACTCCCCTAAAGTGGCAACCCGATACAACATGAGAATGCATGGCTTATACCTACACGATGCAACAACGTATTACCTACCAGCCCGGGTCCACACACGCATATGAAACCCGTTGGACTTGCGTTGCCACCGCTCCCCGTTTTGGCCTCTTACAGTCAAACCCAGCATGCGTGTCCCGTCCTCGACATGGGTCGAGCCCACAAAGATATGTTTGGGATACTGGTCGAAATGGGCCCCCACAAGCTACCCACCTAAGCTTGTCACTAGTATATCCCACTTAACCCTCTTAGTCATGTTCATTTACATGTGTGTTTGGTTAAGTCTTACTAATCGTATTTCACGTGCCACTAAGGGCACCCCCTAGATTCCTCATGCCACCCAAGGCACCTACTTAACCCCCTTGTCCCACCTTACATGTTTATCTGGTTAAGTATTTCTTAATTCATTCAGGACATAACCTCATAAAGACCTCTCACATTAGACTGGCATTTATGGCAGCTGGATTTGCCGGGCGGGTCCGGGCAGTCTTACACCATAAAAGAGTCTAACCTCGTGTCTTTACAACCGTTATGCTTTAGTTCAGGCCTAGGACCTCTCACATTGGGCTGACATTTGTGACCACTGGATTTGTCGGGCCGGTCCGGGCAAGTTTACGTCACAAACGAGTCCAACCTCGTGTCCTAAGCATTGACTAACACTTAAAATCTTTTAACCCAGTTTTAATAATTCCCTATTCAAATTATTAATAAAGTCAACTTTTAATGATGTCCATAATTGACTCAGTTATGGCCATCCACTTATGGCATGCAAAATCATATCAATTGCACTCCAACTTTTTAATACTAAATCCTTAATATTACACCTAACCCACGTTTATACGTTTGCTTATTCAACGCATAATATAGGATAGACTTGTATAGTCTAACACCTAGCACAAAGATAAATTATCACAACATATAGACAACTAAAATAAATCTAATCATAATAGAGGTGAAACTTGCATAAACTACACATGTTAAGGATCAAAAGGTGTCAACTTGTTAAATGTCTCAATTTACATGATGTGATCATAGCCCAGATATATACATAAACTTGCATATGGGGTTTTTAGGCAACATAATGATGGTGTGAACTAGCATAGGATATCACATATGTCATAGCATAATTCTAGATGTCATAATAGATGTCTTGGCATATGTTCATAACTTTTCTAATCAATCTAACTTGCATACGTGACTTGTCATATATATCAACATAACCCAAACATGATGATTTAATTAATATAAACTAACTAGCATAGATGGTAACATCATGGCCTTTTTAACATGTATGATTCATCACAACTTAGCATAGAAACTTTCAACATACATGACATCATCATAGCATGATTTACAACATATAAGATATCATCATCACATAACATTGGATTTACAATATACATGATAGAAAAAGGGGTTTACAACAACATATATGATAATTCACATCATCTACTCATAATCCATTCATAACTCAACCTAATTAAAATGATAATAATCTTGTTAAGATCATCATACTCACAATTTAGAGAAGGAAAGAGAGAGTTTTGCTTTGCTTTAGGGTTGAGAGAATTAGAATTGTATTTGCTTTTCTTCTTTCTTAGTTGGCGGTGGCTCCATTGATTTCCATGGCGACGGTAACTATTCTATTTTAATTAGGTTTAGGGTTAGCATTAGGATGTATTTATAGGTGTAGGAAGTTATTTAGGACCATTAGATTAACCCTGAACCATGAGAACCAATCAAATGCAAAATCTGCATTTGAGCGAATCGGCCCACGGGTTAACAACCAAACATCCTGGATTAACCCCTAGTCGACCCAGCAAGGCTCGGGTCGACCTCAAAAATGGGCCGGTTCGGTTATTTCCCCTCCCAATTCGCTGTTTTGAACTTTTTCGCATATTTATTTATTTATTTTTTAATTTTTATTTTTATATATATATATATCAATATATATATATTTCTCTGCGCGACTCATTTCACTTAATTCTTTTCTAAAAATTAAGTATACTTTAATTTGTGAATTTTAATGTTATAAAATTACGGTGTGTTACAGAGGTAGAAGCCAATGTTGAAGCAAGACATGGGGAAGGTATTGAGGAAATGATGGAGAATGCCGAAATTCCTTTGTATCCCGGTTGTGCAAGCCAAACAAAGTTGTCTGCTACAGTACTTCTTTTCAAGCACAAAGCGCGAAATGGTATATCGGACACGGCTTTTACAGAGCTTCTTAAACTTCAAAAGGATATGTTGCCTAAAGAAAACATGCTTCCTGATTCTACATATGCAACAAAGAAGTTTCTTAAGTCATTTGGTTTAGGCTATAAGCAGATACATGCATGTGTAAATGATTGTTGTTTATTTAGAAAAGAGCTTGCAAATAGTGATTTCTGTCCTAAGTGTGGTAAGTCTCGCTGGAAAAAAAACAAGACTACTAAAGATGGGAAGCAAACCCACGAAGTTTGTCGTTTAATGATGAATATGATTAAAATTTGATCTGTGTTTAGCATATTACTTAAAAGATGGAAAAAAACAAGACTACTTTTGCACATAAATTTGGATGTTCTTAAAATTTGATCTGTGTTTAGCATATTACTTATCATTAGAAAACCCACGAAGTTTGTCGTTTAATGATGAATATGATTTTTCGTTTTGGCTTTCTGAAAAGATCTATCACACTCCTAAGATTGAAGGAAATAAGTTAGTGAAATTAGATACTCAACTTGTAAATACCATGAATTCCTTGTGTATATAATATGACAAGATTAAGGTCCTATAGTTTCATTAATAATACGGATACAAAAATTCAATGAAATTGAAGGTGGCTCCTGATTAGGATGCTCCTTCTTGCATGCGACCTAAATTCGTCTTCTCTCTTGTTCGTTCTTGTGTGGCTGCGGTTTATCCTCGTTCTCTCTCATGGCTCGACACAAGTTTCGGCATGTTATAGACATCAGAGCCTTTTGGGGTCTTCTTGGTTTGAACAGATTAGCAGGTCAAAAATCGGCTAGGTTTTATTCTGAACGATGCAGAAGCTAAGTGGAAATAATGGGTAATATTACAGGTTATGTGTGTATAGCAGGTCATGTAATATTACGGGTTATTGATATAAACCACAGGCAACCAAAATGAGACTGATGTTTGATTATAAACCATTATATTGTTACATGAGTGAATATTAATTAAATATGCCAAAGTTGTACAAACAGGGAATTTAGTCCCCTGTTAATCTGCTATTATTCAAAATCTGATATTGTCATGAGTAGGAAAATATGAATTGAAATTAAATGTCAAATTATTAAAATATTAAATTATTAAATGTTTGCATATTTATTAAAAAAGGTACCGAAATTGACAAATCGGAAATAAACCAGAATTTCCGGACCGGGATCGAAATTTTAAAATTTCTACTTGACCGGAACGAAATCGAAAACCGGGATTTCGAACCTTGGCCCAAATTTCATTATTTTATCCAAAATTGATCTCCCTCTCAACAGGTTTTTTTTCCTGGTTTCTCCTTTATCCAAAATTCATCCTGTTTTATAAATACTCTAATTTATGTGGTAATTGTATAGCTGTTTTTAGTTGGCAGTCCGACTTTCCCATTAGTTTCATGCAAGCAATATACAATGAACCATACCTATAGTAAACCATCATGTGAAAGGGAAATGAACTATTCTCAAATTTACGGCTTCCCAATTGTGCTAGTTTTATATGACCATAATCATATTTTTTGCTAATTTTATATGACCTATGTATATGCAATCTTTACAGGATCTAAAAGAAAAGCAAGCTAATGCGGGAAATCCAGCAACTTCTGATCCTAATACGCCTCAGGTACCCTTTTTATTGGTATAATTGATAAAAAGATGTAACATTTCATGATCTACGTGATTGGAATATTGCTGTTAAAATGCGTCAACTTTTTTTTGACAATGCAAGTTTGATTCTTTGGTACAATGTTTGGTGAACATTGAAATGCTTTTACCGGAACTGTGAAATTTTAGGGTGATTTTAAGGACAGTAAATGGAGGGGGGTTGGGTACTATTAAACTAAATTCCCGTGCATTAGAAGCTGAAGAAAATTTTAACGTAAACTAAATTCAATTTGGAATAACCTTTGTGTTTATACTATTATCTAAAACATGCTAAAATTGGGGTACTTTATTTTTCAAAGTGAGGTGTTCATCTTTTATTATTATATTATTGTATTCATACAACAGTAAAGGAAATTTCTCATTTCTAGATCTTACTTCACATAGTTAATCACTTCCAGTCATATATAAGTGTAGTCAACTAATAATCTATCAAAGTACCAATATTTATACCCACACTAGATTAAATTCAAAGAGTTTGCACAGAGTTTATTCACAAAAGATCCATTGTTTTCTTTCACGTTTCAGCTGTTATTTTACTGGTTTGAAAATACCTTGTGCTCTGATTTAATCAGTTTATTCATCCATGGTCTCTAGATTGCTAATAAAGAATTCTATATTTGAAAAAAAATGAATGAACCTGTACGTAGAAGTATAACCAAGCATCAAACACACAATACTGTCGTGAAAAATTTACACAACATTTATAAAAGAAAGGAGGCATTCATTCAACATTTACTCAGGTATGGAATGCTCACTCAAGGCTTATAAATAGAAGAAATATTTACTGTATCCAAACAACAAGCGATTTAACTTATATTAGAATATTACTTATGGGTGATTTACTCACATAAGTGCTTACTGTCTTTTGTATTTAGTTCCATGTTTTTATTTGCCTCACTTTCTGTTTTTAGTTTCTAGTTCAGATTTTCTAGATTTTTTTTGTTTGCAGTCACACCGTGGAAGCAATACCTTGGCAGTTCAACTGTCTAAACAAAATGGAAAGCATGCACCTGAAAATGAAAAGCAATCAGCTGAAAATGAAAAGCATCCATTTGAAATTGACGGGAGAAAAACAGAAAAACAGTCTAAACAGAAAAATCCGGACAGAAAAACAGCAGTGCAAGCTAATGAAAATGAGGGAAGAAAGTGTAAGATATTGAATTGGGAAAAACAAGTAGTTACGGAAGGAAGATTGGCATCCACTGATCCAGAAGCTTTGGTACACTTTAAAAAACTTGGATCGCAAGGTTGGAAAGTTTGGATTGATGCGGCGGTGGATCCAGAAGCATTCTTGTGGAAGCCGAATTCCGCAATGACTACTATTGGAGAAGCTGTCGGATCAATTGTGGCCTGGAATAAAAATTACGTTTCCTTCAGCTAGAGTGCTTTCGTAGGGTATGCTTTTGTAGACATTCCATCTTTCTTATGTATATATTGGGTTAAATCATGCATGTATTATGAAACGGTTATGTTTTTGGTGACGGGTTAAGTTGGTGATGTACTACGTACTTGTGTTTTATGTTGATCGAATATTATGTTAAGTAATATATATGAATGATTCCGTGTACTAATATTTGTTGCATTGAAATGTGAATCATATTATCATTAATATATATGAATTTGTTTTACTAGTCAGGTCCATGTAAATTACAACAGAAAAAAAAGTTGTAATAAGTCATGTTACAACGGTGAGAAAATGTTGTAATATAAAGAAATTCACAACGGTGTAAAAATGTTGTAATATCAATGAAATCACAACGGTGTAGACATGTTGTTATATAAATGAACACAACATATTACAATATCTACAACAACGGGGATAAAAGTTGTAATATAGTTTATTACAACGGTGACAAAAATTGTTATACGTATACTCTAACTTTACTATGGTATATACGACAACGGAGAATTATAGTTGTAATAAATTTTATTACAACGGTATAAAACTGTTGTTAGATAACCCTTTTACAACGGTGTTGCAACGGTGCAGAAAAGTTTTAAAAGAAAGTAATATATTACCACGTCTGCATACACGACGGTGGAGGCATCGTTGTAAAATGATATTACAACGGTGTTGCACCGTTGTAATAGGGTGAATTTGTTGTAGTGAAATTAAGTAAGCTAGAAGTCTGAAACCTGCTGATAAGGATAACATGTTTAGACTTGTCCTAGGGACAAAAGGAAATTATAACAAAGGTTATAATAAATGGGTTGAGAAACTTATCAATGGGCCTTAGTTAATAGAGATAAGTTAATAAGTAAACAACGATAAGTAGTACTAATAATGTAAAATGGAATTATGATTAGATAAGAAAGAATGAGAAAAACTAGTGAAATAAGTTATATTTAATCATAAATAATGGCTGACATTGACAAACCCCACCTCCGTTATGGTCACTCACAGAGGGAATGCCTTAACTTTGGTGGAGCATTATAGGTAAAAGATGCAGATGAATTACAAGACAGACAAATGAAGCAGCGGAAAATAAAAATCATTTTATAAACAATGTGGTTCAGTCAAGCTTTTACAATAGTTGTCTCAATCATACTTAAAAGTAATACATAGAACTTCTGTCTTGAATTAAAACATAAAGAAGCATTAAAACAACAGTAAGGCAGCATAAATCCCCAATAAGAGAGTATCCAAAGCCATAGCCCAAGGAAAAAGATTCCAAGCAATACATCTACTCTCTTCAAGCTGGAAATGATCCGATCTAAGCTGAAGTGTTCCCTCTCTGACCCCTTAGGGGGACGGAAGAAAAGAAGACGAAAGAAAATGGGTCAGACATGAGTCTGGTAAGTCTGTGACTATTTAATATGTAAACAAGAAAAAGGGTTATGACATGAATAAACTGAATCTAGGACAAAACCCTAGAAATAAGATAATAAGGCTGAATATGCTATCGCACTCATTTCACTTCTCTGCACCACCTAACTAGTGTCCCAACTAGTAATCTATATAAAATGATCATATTGTAATGTGATCCCAATCCCCGCAATTGTGGTAGCCTTCAGGTGTACATCTATCGTGAGGATTCCACCTCAAACTACCTAATTGCCATGAACATGTTAGATGTGCCCTTACTACTCTATCGATCGGCTCCTTACTCGTATTAATTTTTCCTTGTGTCTGTGTCAATCGG
The DNA here is from genome assembly GCA_030737875.1 of Allium sativum. Taxonomy (NCBI): domain Eukaryota; kingdom Viridiplantae; phylum Streptophyta; class Magnoliopsida; order Asparagales; family Amaryllidaceae; genus Allium; species Allium sativum. Next base: position 665,649,123 of record CM060909.1, on the reverse strand, counting down.
CCCTCTCTTGCGTGTAGGTATCATGTGTTGGTCCCACCATAAGGTGTATCAATCCTTATTATAGCAACCCGACACGATTCAAGATGCACAGTGTATAACTACTAGTACTCAGTGCCTGCTTTTTCTCACTACGGAGTACGAGCACGCCCGTAAACCATCAGAACCTATACTGACGTACCCCCTGCCGCTATTCTGACCGCTTATAATCAGCCCAGTAATCGTGCCCTACCCTGCCTAGTTCAGGGTACCATGATACATCTATGTGGGTTACTGCTGAAATGGGTCCTCGTTACTAAGGTTTCCTACTTGTTAAGTTTGTGGGCCTATATATACAAATATTACCCACCTACACGAGATGTACTTAACTCTCCCACCGATTCTAGCATGTTTTCTTAACGGTTAAGTTTGTGGGCCTATATGTACTAATATTACCCACCAACCCGTTATGTACTTGACACTCCTACTGATTCAAGCATGTTTATTTAATGGTTAAGTTTGTGGGCCTATATTTACTAATATTACCCACCCAACTTGATATGTACTTAAACCTCCCGCACATTATGCCATATTGGCTAAGTGTTGTCCATTCATGTTAATATAACCCACCCATTCATCATGTCATGTTGTCTAAGTGTTTCTTATTAACTTAACCCTCCATACTTATCATGTTGGATTGGTTAAGTGATTCCTATTAACTTAACCCCGTTTGTCCATCAAGTTGTATTGGTCAAGTGTTTCTTGTTAACTTAACCTCACGTGTTCATCATGTTGTATTGGTTAAGTGTCATCAATCAATTCAAGTTACTTAACCCACCTACTTGTCATGTTACTTTGGTTAAGTGTTGCCTTCTTGTGTCAACTTAACCCTGCCACAAATCAAATTATATTGGTTAAGTGTTGCCCTCTTGATTTAACTTAACCTTACCACAAATCAAGTCATATTGGTTAAGTGTTTCCCTCTTGTTTTAACTTAACCTTACCACAAATCAAGTTACATTGGTTAAGTGTTTACCCTCTTAATTTAACTTAACCTTACCACAAATCAAGTCATATTGGTTAAGTGTTTCTTATTACTTAACCCTACCCATTCATCATGCTATATTGGTTAAGTGTTTCCTATTAACTTAACCCTAGTCATTCATCTTGTTATATAAGTTAAGTGTTTCTCATTAACTTAACCCTTGTCATTCATCTTGTTATATTGGTTAAGTGTTTCTCATTAACTTAACCCTAGTCATTCATGTTATTTTGGTTAAGTGTTCCTATGAACTTAACCCTAGTCATTCATCTTGTTCATTAGCATTAATTGATTTATTAATGCACCAACCTCTCACATTAGATATGTGTTGTTGCGGTTACTGGATGTGCCGGCCGGTTCCGGGCTATTTTACACCACAACTCAATCTAACCTCGGGTTTTCCTTGGGCATGATGCACTAACCTCTCACATTAGATAGGTGTTGTTGTGGTTACTAGATGTGTCGGGCAGTTCCGGGCAGTTTTACACCACAACTCAATCTAACCTCGGGTTAGGCATGTTCGTCTTTTACTTAATTTACATATTTACTTGTCATATTTGTATGTAAATTTTCCACAATTATTGCCATTCAAGCCATGCCCGATTTTTCCTCTAAATCATATTCAAGATTTTTGGTATATAAATTATACCATTTTTATGCCACTAATCATTCATTTATTTATGGGCCAAATTATGCCAATAGTATAAATTAAATATTTTTCCCAACGTTACCCTTGTCATACCTTCGCAAAATTCACATAGAATGTTAGGCTCCTAACTTAGCCTAACTTATATACAAAAAGGGAAAGAAGGGATCATGTGCCATTCATACAACATAATAAGAATCTAACTAAAGACGTGTCATATAAATTTTGGCATAAAACAATGAACTTGCATTTTTGGATCCAATCAACATAAGTCTTAATCATATGAAATGACCCAAATCCAACTAGGCATGTAAATGTAAACTTTTATTTTTGGTCCAATGAACATAAACCTTAAGCATATAGAATTACACAAGTTCAACTAGACATGTGAATGTGAACTTTTAATTTGGATCCAAGAATCATGAATCTTAAACATATGGAATTACACAGGTTTAACAAGGCATGTAAATATGACTTTATATTTTGGATCCAATGAACATGAATCTTTAGCATATGGTTTTACACAAGTTTAACAAGGCATGTATATATGAACTTTTTATTTTGGATCCACCAAACATGAACCTTAAGCATATGGTTTTACACAAGTTTAACAAGGCATGTAAATATGAACTTTTTATTTTGGATCCAACAAACATGAATCTTAAGCATATGGTTTTACACAAGTTTAACAAGGCATGTAAATATGAACTTTAATCTTGGATCCAATTTTCATAGATCTAAATGTAAATCTAAACATAATACATGTCTTGGCCTAATAATTTGCATGTAACGTAACATGAATGAATCACCAATTTTACATGATTGGTTTACATCAGCATAATAACCACATAGCCTAACAACTTGCATGTAACATAACATGAATAAATCACCAAACTTTACATAATACATGATTGGTTTAACACCAACATAATAACTGAAGCGACCCGAAACTTCCCCGGTCTCCGAAGAGATGAGAAAGAACGAATTACTGTGAGGACAAGACAAATCAGAACACAAACAGAAGAACATTTCATTGTATATTACAACAATGCATCAGAATACAAGAATATACAGAGTATAAATGAATATATATTACACAGAAAATATCAGAGATTACAATACATTGTATAGCAGCAGAAAATAATACAATACACAACTAGAAGAGATATACGGATACAAAGCTTTCCGGATATCATTCCAGCTGTAAACCAGGATCCTGTGAATATAAATCTGCAAAACCAAAACTACTAGCTGCCCGTGTCGAAATAAGGGCACCCAGAGTTTAGGTTAAAACAATAAACTCCAGGTCAGTCATGTGACTGGTGTGAGAACTAAAACAGTTATTTAAAACTTTACTTTAAAAGAGAGTAATTCAAGGGACCACGCCGTATAACACGGAACGGGTTTCCTCCCAAGAATACTAGTGCATAGAATAAACAGCGCAATGCTTTTTCGAAAAATGAAGCTATTATAAGACCCAGGTCCCATCACACAATGCAACGCAAGCCGGAGGATAGGGTTTTCCCTTATAATAGCCAAACATGCTTAGTACGTTTAAAACAAATCATTTGATACTATAATATGTGTATAGTGTCAAAACGATTCCAATCATAAATATCAATCATAGACGGCATGGGTACCATATATCATGTCGCCATACTAGTTCTACAATTAAAACCGCAATATACGTATTGGAAATTGGATTTCCATCATGGTGGCTCCTGATTCGAAAGATCGATCGCGGAATGCAATTCACCACGGCTTACGTCCCCACAAGAGAAAACACCGTCTGCATCCGCACATTTGGGACCAGAGTACCACTGCGGCTTACGTCCCAGCGAGAGAAAACACCGCCTACTCTATATATCCCTGAGCACTAGGCTCATCTCGGTCGACCGAATCCACGACACCACTAAGGTGCCCATCCACGAAAAAGCATAGTGATCAAACCATCAGTTTGCCACCATACCGGGGTGTGAGGCTCGCGGATCAACGCTATACACAAAGCCATGCTATATCAGCTGCGCTTTGATTATCAACCACCAAACTTTGCTTTTCAACAAAAGTCTGGATCAATGCATCTCAGCATGCCACACTATCAATCCATATCGTACCACTGATTTCTGCCAATATATAACCTCTGAGCTCATATGTCTCAGAGAAGGGCGTTAAGCAAGAGAATAAATTCTCCGCCGCCAAACAGATATATATTTAGCAGAGATCAACAAATACAATATAAAGGAATACAATGTCAGACACACCATCCATTTACAAGTCCGTTCTAGGTCTGAACGAAACCGGAGGCACTTTCCTCGCATATCCATCCATCTCCAAGTACGTCTCGACGACCACCAACTATTTCCATCCTCTTGGGTGTACAGCCCAATCAGGATCGTCATTAATTATCCAAACGATGTGAAGACTTCCGGTCTTCAGCCACCGTCTTCATCTTCGACATATCGTCGAATCGGTTATTCAGAATGGGTATAAACCCGGCCTTTCCGAACAACTCGCGTATATTAAAACGAATGTTACACAAACACAGCATACGCCTCATTCCAATTCGGTAGCTACTAACCGTAAATCAACAAGAGAACAATTTCCCAAATATTAACCCCGAAGGCCGAAACCAACATCAGATCAATACCCAGGAAACCATTCTTCTTAGCTAACCTACAGCTAGTTTCTAAATTTCAATTCTTAGGGAAAGGTTCCCATTAATTTTATCCAAGATAAATTCTTTAAAATTTATCCTTTGATCTTCCTTTGGATGTCATTTCAAACCAAATTATGGTTTTCCAAACTAGTCGAGATTAGCGAACCACACCGAAGTAATTATTTATTTTATTTCTCAATCCCAACCTATTCATCCCATGAAGCAAAACTGGTAATACTCCATATCTAACACCACGGTGTTATCGGTAAAATTAATTACCATTTCACATTCAAATCTAGTTAAAGATTTAACTATCGCTTTGGAGCAAAACTGGTGATACTCCATTCTCGCTCATTTTCTAAAGTTGATAATTTAAATTATCAATTCCCCATTTCAACCTAATTGCAGATTCATTAAAACTCCTTTTGCTGGGTTAAAGAACTAGGTGTTATTTAAAACACAGTTCACGACAAACCCAAATCACATTCTATTTATTATCGGGTTAAAGAACTAGTGTTATTTAAAACACAGTTCACGATAAACCCATGAATCAATTCTGGTTTAATTTAATTCAAATATATTAGGAATTCCGATTATTTAAAACCCCTTTTTAAATCTAATTTATTTATTTAAAAACAAATCGGGTTTTAAATTTAGTTCAAACTAGTTTATTTCGATAAAAATCTATTTTTATCTTCTCAAATATGGAGTTTTTCATCCCAAATTTCCCCAAATCATTTCTAATGATTTTACACAAATTATTGATATTTTTAGTAATTTTTTCAAGGCCCGTACAGTCGATTTCCATCAATGGCCATCGAACTGCACTTACAACGACCTTTTTTCAAATTTGATTTGGACGTATCTCCAAATCCAACCGTTAGATTTCAAATTTCTAATATTCGTTAGAAAGCTCTTTTCGATACGAACCCAACGGTTCCGGTTTTAGGAGAATCCGACGGTCGGATCTCCCGTAATGTCCGTTTGAAATAAATGGTCGAAATTCACGAACTGCCGCGGCGCGGCGCGTTCTATTCAGGCCATTATATATATAACATATATATATTATATATATATGTATCGTCGATTACCTTTTTAAAACGAATTTTATAAGTCATTTCAAATTTGTTTTAAAGACAATTTCAACCTTTAATTCAAATTCAAATTAAAATTGAATTTTCTCTTATAAATTCTTTCTACATTCACTTCTATTTGATTTCAATTCAAATCGATTTCAATTCAATTTCAATTCGTTTTCAATTGAATTCAATTCGATTTCAATTGAATTCAATTCGATTCAAATCCGTTTTCTATTTAATTCAATTCGAATTCGTTTTCTAATCAATCCTATTCAAATTGGTTTTCTAATCGATTCAAATCAAAATCGTTTTCAATTCATTTCATTTCGAAATCGTTTTCAATTCAATTCATTTCGAAATCGTTTTCAATTCATTTCATTTCGAAATCGTTTTCAATTCATTTCATTTTGAAATCGTTTCAATTCATTTCATTTCGAAATCGTTTTCAATTCATTTCAAAATAAATTTCTCGTCGATATTATTTAAAATAATCCATTTTAAATAATCAAAATTCGCTAAAATTGCCAAAATAAAAAATTTAAACTGGCCCAGATTTTCGGGTTGTTACAATAACCACAATAATCTCATATGCATATACGATAGTCATGAATCAGCATCAACATTATCTTACAACTAGGAATAACGCTAGTTTTCATTTTATTACAAATCATAACTTTTAATCGTTCACATCTAGATAATAACAGGACTCACAAAGAAAAGAAAGTCTTGTTTTCTGGGATATGTTTTCTGAATTTGAAAAGAAATCCCTTGAAGAAGACTATCAATTTCTCTAAGTTAGTTTTGATTCGCAGCTTTTGACTCCATTTCTAATTAAAGAAGGAATGGTGGCTAGGCTAGAAAGAGCATGGACAGCATGGTGACTCCTTGGAATGAATTTGTGTGATTTAGGGTTTGAGGATTAGGGTTGCTTTTATAGAAGTTAAATCTTATGTGAGCCGTTTGATCGTTTTAGGAGCAATCACAACCGTCCAGACTAGATAGAGTTATCCAGAATTGCCACCTAAGCCCTAGTGACTCAAAAACAGGTTAGAGAGGACTCAGCAACTAGTCAGAATCGTCACATTTTTGGATCTGGGCGAGGGGGTAGATCGAACCCCTGGTCGACCTGGCCTGGGGTAGGTCGACCTGCCTTGGTATAGGTCGACCTCTAGGTCGACCTTTTTAGGTTATTTTACTATTTAATTTTCTGAATTTATCTTGAATCTTTCGAAGGCCATAACTCCTTCATACGATGTCCGATTTACGAAAATTTGGACTCTATTCCAAGCAGAATTTCGAGACAAACGCAATGGCGTAACCCGTTTCCCTTAATTCTCACTTTAAAAATTAAGTATTCTTTAATTTGTTCTTTTAATATTCTCAAAATGTAGGGTGTTACATTCTCTCCTCCTTAAAGGATTTCAACCCCGAAATCTCTAAGTTAAGAAGAATGCATATCCTAACATCCAACATCCATCTTCTCAACCATTCAATCACAGGCGTCAATTGTTCTTAAAAAGATTTCTAATGCTTTCGTGATCATATGCATAGTGTGTGTACATGTCCTTATCTAATGCAAAATCAGGTGGTCTACTGATTCAGTTGACCTCCTCAATGTGAATTATGTCAGTGCCATGAGTCCATCATGTATGTAATTATTCCTAATCGTACTTTATAACTTCTACATGAGTGTACAATCATTCATACAAATGCAACATCCATATAATAACACATCAAGTTTCAGTTCATATCTATAAAAAATCACTCATGCATATGCAATATGAAAGTGACTGTGTCGATCTAGTGCCTAATGTGTGTATATGGATCCACTAGTAACCACTAGCAACCACCAATCATAACATGTTTCAAACACATGTTTACATCCATTGGCTTCTAACTAAGGATTGAAGATATGACCTAGAGGATATACCTAAAAAGATAGAAACAAACATGCATAGAATTCCTAGAAAAATAGATCAGGGATATACCCTCAAGAAAAAGGGTATGATGCGTGCATCTTATCTTCAGTCTCCCACGTCGCGTCTTCTTGAGCTTCACTCCACTATAGCTTAACTAATTTAACTTCACAGTTGCAAAGCTTCTTGACTTCCATTTCCAAAACTCACTAGTAAAGATAGGACCTCTATCACTTATTATGCTAGAGGGTATCTAATGTAGTCGAGCTATCTTTCCAAGATAAACAGGTGTGAGCCATGATACCAAGTGTATATACTAAGATGATTACAGGTCTCTCCTCTACTTATCTTATCCATCATGTCACAAATCTGAGGGTCTAAAGCTAAAGGTTGCTATGCACATTTTACCTCTCTTAAGGTCAGTCTTACTTTAGGGCGCCTGCCATAACCATTTATTTCTCACACAAACCATCCTAGTCGAACTCGACATCCCTCAAGTACAAGCCCCAAAGGCCTAAACCAATATTAGACAAGCACCCAAGGAATACCTCCTCCGAATTTGGACGATTTATGTGAGATGATACTAGAAAAACAACCAAACAATTGAGAACTTAACCGAGTCTGGCTATCCTCGCCAATCTTGCTCCAAAACTATCGTTGATCGCATAACTGGCTTTGCATTATCAACTAGATATATGCGGAAGTCTATCTCAAGTTTTAGGGGGAAAATCCCTAAACTAATCAAAAACATCTGCGTACTCATGGACTACTCTAATGGATCGCAATTCGTCGATAGATGCATCAAGTGATTTTAGGTAGCTAAGCCTAACTGATCCCCTCAGGATCGCACGAAATCTCGAGGGTATTCTCGAGGCAAGTAAAAAGTATAACTACCCTCGTTTCACAATTACTAGCTAACCAATCCATGCCCAGAATCAACCCATAGCCCATGAAACCAAAAACATAAGCATTACACTTAAACTCAATCCTTAATATAGATATTCTGAAATCCTTACAAACCAAAGATAAATGAGCCGAACCACCAACCGGATTTGAGAAAATAATGGGATCTTCTACTATACTAGTACTAAGGTGCAGAGACTCAACTATAGAAGTAAATATGAGCGAATGTGAAGCAATGAAATCAAAAAGAGTACTAATAGGATGATCAAAAAAAACTTTACTATCTTTCTCTCAGGTACGCTGGCGGTGAAAGCATGCACTTTCCTTCCTGAAAAACCTGTCCTTTGTCCTTGTCCTTGTCCTGTGGGAAATCCTTGATAAGATGCCCTGCCTCACCATGCTGAAAACAACCACTTGTCTTTTACTTCCTATAATTAAATGACCCGCTATACCGCAGAAAAGATACTTCCTCTTGTTGTGCGATCTATTATTTCCTCCGCCCTTCTTATATTCCAATACCTTGTTTGTGATTCTTCCCCTTTTGCCTCTTTCTCTTTACCTCCTTTGTGAACCATGTTGACAAGCCTTTCGAACGTTGCCTCCATCGCATGGGAAACCCTATAAAGCTTGGAAGAGAATTAGCCGTAGGTGAAACTATTACGACTATGGATGGAGGTTGGGCACTTCTTCGCCCTTTGACAGGTATCGTAGTCTCATCGAGCCTACGGAACCAAGCCGCGATGAGGTTACCTCCCATAAATCCAGGAGCCCCGAAGACTCAGGAAAGAAGGAAACAAGGATTCAAACAGAAGATCTAAAGATAGTGCTTATGGCTTTGGGGAATATGCCTTTAAAACAAAACTTTTCTTTTGAAAATGCTTCTTTTAAAACCGTTTTGAAAATAAATTTTCAAATCTTTTACCTGATTCGGTAACCTTCAGCTCTGATACCAAGTGAAACACCCCACCTCCGTTAAGGTCACTCACAAATGGAATGCCTTAACTTTGGTGGAGCATTATAGGTAAAAGATGCAGATGAATAACAAGACAGACAAATAAAGTAGTGGAAAATAAAAATCATTTTATAAACAATGTGGTTCAATCAGGCTTTTACAACAATTGTCTCAATCATACTTAAAAGTAATACATAGAACTTCTGTCTTGAATTAAAACATAAAGAAGCATTAAAACAACAGTAAGGCAGCATAAATCCCCAATAAGAGAGTATCCAAAGCCATAGCCCAAGGAAAAAGATTCCAAGCAATACATCTACTCTCTTCAAGATGGAAATGATCCGATCTAAGCTGAAGTGTTCCCTCCCTACGGACCGGGGGGGGGGGGGGGACGGAAGAAAAAAAGACGAAAGAAAATGGGTCAGACATGAGTCTGGTAAGTCCAGTGACTATTTAGTATGTAAACAAGAAAAAGGGTTATAACATGAATAAACTTAATCTAGGACAACACCCTAGAAATAAGATAATAAGGCTGAATATGCTATCACACTCATTTAACTTCTCTGTACCTCCTAAATAGTGTCCCAACTAGTAATCTATATAAAATGATCATATTGTAATGTGATCCCAATCCCCGCAATTGTGGTAGCCTTCAAGTGTACATCTATTGTGAGGATTCCATGTGACGGCCCGCCCCGCACCAACCGGCATTTACTCCAGAGGTGCGTTGTACACATGTCCAATTGGCACGGAACGGGTCGTCAGAAGGAAAAGGAAGAAGGAAATGGACATACAAAGAACCTGTAGAATGTCTCACAGCGCATAGAACAAAATATAATAATAACATACTTGACATAAAACAGGAGAGACAGTGCATAAGCTGAAAATCAGAACTAAATATCATAGCAGCGGAAATCCAAAATACAGCTTATTACAACTTTCAAACTGTCTCAAAGCAAAAGTAAGATAAATGAGGTACACTACTAATGCCCAAGTAGCGACCACCAACGACACAGGGAGAATGTGTATATATATATATCATACGTGGAAGCCTCCTGCCCGCCTCCGAATCAGCTACTCGTGCATCACCAGCTAACCTGTCTCTAGTCTGCTCGTGTGAGCACCCAGAGTAATAAGAGGAGACATAAAACTCTGGGTCAGACATAAAGCCTGGTATGAGCGATAAGCATCTAAATTGAACAATAACAGGTAGACTAAAACATACCTGAACCTGGACCTGCAACCAAAGAGTTAGCACTACATACTGTACAACACTCTAAGGTACCATATCAAACAGTGTAAAGATACGGAGGTGGGGGAGGTGTGCATGTCATAATGATGGAAAACAATCAAACATAGCATCCATCCTCACACCTCTCACTCAGTGCGTAAAGCATACGATATTCACCACTTCGATCACCCAACATACCTTGCTACGATCACTCTGCCCCATGAAGTCATAAATGGCTTCACTGCACTGATAACGTAGCCACAAATTCTTCGCTATGTCCACTTTGCCCCATGGAGTCACAAGAACCCCACTGCACTGGCTCATAGCCTTACTAATCCTTACTATGTCCACTCTGCCCCATGGAGTCGCAATGACCCCACTGCACTGGCTCATAGTCTTACTACGCATCACCTTGCCCCTCAGGTCATAATGACCCTACTGCACTGATAACGTAGTCTTGCTACCATCACTTTGCCCCTCAGGTCGTAATGACCCTACTGCACTGATAAGTAGCCATCATTCATTTTTAGTGCTGAATCGAAGTTATGAACGTCGATAACTCCTTAGCACACGTCCCGCAGCAAAGTCCAACCATGAAGTGAACTCATTGGTTCCCAACTGGATCCTGAGCTCTAACTTCCCATATTGGACTACCTTTGCATCTCGGGTTATTGGTCAATACTGGGTCGGGTCGGGTTCCCTTCAAGTTATCGGTTCGGATCGGGTATCCTGCGTTGCGTCAGTTCAGATCTTCTTCTATAACGGTTCGGGTCGGGTGTCCTCCATCAGGTCGGGTCGGGTCTCCTTCTGGTATGGTTCGGGTCGGTTATCCTCCATTGGTTCGGGTCGGGTACTTCACCTCGGGTCGGGTCGGGTACCATCTCCACTCCAGCTCGTGCCTCCGTTCCGATCCATCTCCTCGTCCTTCACATGCTCCTATCCGATCCATCCTCATGCCTCCGCTCCGATCCGTCCTCCTTAATCCGATCCGATCCCAGTTCAGTTAGCGTGGCCTTCCTTTTTGCCACTTTTCCCAAGTGTTGGGTTCCGATCCGATCGGATTCTTTGCTCAGTTCAACATATCCGATCCGAGCCCCTTATCCGATCCGATCCGAACCCTGCACTGTTTTCTGAAACTGTTCCAGCAAGTGTTTACGCCATTCGACGACGTTTTCGACCATTCTAACTATTGAAGTAAATCACAAAGCATTTCATACAGTCATAGCAACATGCATAATCAACCAAAAACATCAAAACATAAATATGATAGGTTAAAATGGATCAAACATACCCAAAATCCCATATTTCCCCTTAAGCATGTTTAGGTGAAACTAATGATAGAACTAGCAAAACTTAACCAAATTAACCCAAATTCATTTCAGAGGTCTAAAACATCATTTAAGAATTTATGAACATTTTTCCCAAATTTTATCATGTTTAAATTCGCTAATTAACACTAATCACCCCTAATTAGCCATAATTAGTGCAAAACTATGCAAATCACTCACCTTAGCCACAAATAAACTAAGATCTGAAATAAATCTCTGATTTGATGTGAATCCCAATGCTAAACAGCAGCTCCAATGTTGCTTTGGTGTAGATCTCCCTTGATTAGAGATTGCTAGGCTTAATCCTTGACCAAAAGATGATTTGGAGGTGATTTAGAGGTTGGAGGCCATTTTTAGGGTTCCTTGGTGATAAGTGGAGGCTAGAAAACTGAAATGGAATGATCCTCTATCTCATTTCAGCCTCCCCATAACCCTAATCCCGAAATGGGTTATGGGCCTACTCACTAATCACCCGATTTGGCCCGGTTAAACAGTTCTTCACCTTCCAAACCTTATTTCAGCCATATCTCCTAAACGGTAAGTCCGTTTGGCTATTATGACCACTCTACGGAAAGATAAACCATCAAACGAATCTAATGGAAGTGGTTTCAAGCCAAAACTCCTTTCCAATCAAAAGTTATGGCCAAAACAGTACCAAATAGGGGCAAAATGGTCATTTAAAAATCGACAAAAATCATGAACATGGGAAATGACTCTAATGGATGTTTCCCAAAGTTACATGACCATACAACTTCACATGGGAAAGAAATAAATATTCTACAATCCTATAATGTGTAGAATACGGGTCGTTACACTCTCCCCCCCCCCCCCCCCCCTTAAGAAATTTCGCCCCCGAAATTCCCTAATCAAAACACACACAAAGGTTCCCGCATGCCTATCAACCATAAAACAACCATCAAACATGCAAAACAAGTAAAATAAGTCTATCCTAGCATGCGGAATAACTAAATTACAAAGTAAATCTTACCAGGCAAAGAGTTCTGGATATGCCTTCCTAATGCCTTCCTTTGTCTCCCAAGTACAATCATTCTCATCCTCGCCCCACTGAACCTTGACTAGCTTCACCGCCTTCCTTCGAAGTTGCTTCGTATCGTGCCCCACAATACGAATCGGCTTGCGGTTCCCAACCGCCTCGGGTTCTACTTCGAAGTCCTCTAACTGATCAGGTGAAATATTCATATCTGAGTCGTGAACGAACTTCCTTAGTAGGGAAACATGAAATACATCGTGAACTCACGCCATTTTCTCTGGTAAGCCAACTCTATATGCCAAATTCCCGACTAGTTCAAGAACAGCAAATGGGCCAACAAATCTTGGTGCTAACTTGCCTCTCCTGCCAAATCGAATCACGCTCTTTAACGGAGAGATCTTGACGAACACCAAGTCACCAACGGAGAATTTCAAGTCTCTTCTCCTCTTATCGGCATAACTCTTCTACCTATCCTGAGCAGCTTTCATTCGTTGTTGAATGATCTTAATCTTATCGGAAGTTTCCCTCACCACATCTGGTCCAAGCACAAACTTCTCGCCAGTCTCTATCCAACATGATGGTGAGTTGCACGGTCTTCCGTACAAAGCTTCATATGGAGCCATACCGATACTGGATTGGTAGCTATTATTATATGCAAACTCTACTAGATGCAAATGGTCATCCCATGATCCACCAAAATCCAATATACAAGCTCTCAAAAGATCTTCCAATATACGATTCACCCTCTCCATCTGACCGTCGGTCTGAGGATGATATGTGGTACTGAGATGTAATCCTGACCCTAGAGCCTCTTGTAAGCTTTTCCAAAACCCACTAGTAAACAACGGGTCTCGGTCACTCACAATGCTTTTGGGTCTCCATGAAATCTCACTACCCACTTCATATACAATTCTGCCAACTTGGCTGCCGTTCTGGTCGATTTGACTGGTATAAATCTTGCACTCTTAGTCAATCAATCCACAATTACCCAAATGCTATCATTTCCCGATCTAGTCCTTGGTAAACCATCGATGAAATCCATCGAGACATGCTCCCATTTCCATTCGGGGATTTCTAATGGTTGCAACAACCCACTAGGCTTCTTTTGCTCGGCTTTAACTAGCTGGCAATTCATGCATTTGGATATAAACTTCCCAACGTCTCTTTTCATCCCTTCCCAGTAGTAATTCTGTCTCATGTCTCGATACATCTTATTACCACCGGGATGTATAGTCAGTTTTGAGTGATGACATCCTCTAAGCACTTCATCTCTCAAACCATTCATGTTGGGCACAACTAGCTTTCCATTCTTCCGAAGCCATCCATCTCGATCAAGCCCATACACCTTCATCTCCTCATCGATACCCGTCTCTAACTTGGAGATGATTTCCAATAGGTTAGGATCGACCCTCTGTCTAGAGCCGATCCGCTCAATCAAAGTGGGTCTGATCGTCAAACTAGCTAGCATAACTGGATCCAATTCGTACTTTGGTCTGAAATCAAACCCCGCGATATACTCCAGTTGCTTCCATTCAAGAAACATTGCCCCTAAGCTGGCATGTCTCCTACTCAAGGCATCGGCTACCGCATTACCCTTCCCAGGTGTGTATGCGATATCAAAATCATACGAAGCCAAGAACTCTAACCATCTCTGCTGACAGAGATTCAAATCTTTCTGGGAGAAGAGATACTTTAACGATTTATGATCGGTAAACAACTCGAATCTTTCTCCCAAGAGATAATGTCTCCACATCTTCAGCGCAAATACAATCGCTGCCAATTCCAAATCATGGGTAGGATACTTCTTCTCATGCGGCTTTAGCTGTCGACTAGCATAAGCTACAACCTTACCTCCTTGCATCAATACTGCACCCAGTCCGGTACCACAAGCATCCGTGTATACCGTCATCTCTTCATTCCCTTTAGGAATGACTAACACTGGCGCACGCGTCAACCTCTCTTTTAGACTCTTGAAGGCATCCTCACACACTCCGTCCCAGACGAAGGACTGATTCTTCTTAGTCAACTGAGTCAACGGTGCTGCTATCTTGGAGAAGTCCTGGATAAACTTACGATAATACCCAGCTAATCCCAAGAAACTTCTTACATCTGTTGCATTATTGGGCGTAGGCCAATCCTGTACCGTAGCCACCTTCGCTGGGTCCACAGCAATACCATTCTCTGAAACAACATGACCCAAGAATCTTACTTCCCTTTTCCAAAAATGACACTTAGAGAATTTCGGTTTCAATTGGTGTTTCCTCAACACCTCCATCACTATCCTCAAGTGTCCCTTGTGTTCCTCCTCTGTCCTTGAGTAAACAAGGATATCATCCACGAACACAAGTTCAACTGATCCCTGAATACTCGATTCATAAGATCCACAAAATAGGCTGGTGCATTGGTCAATCCAAACGGCATGACCAACCACTCATAGAATCCTGACGGCGTCCTAAATGCCGTTTTCGGAACACTCTCATCCGCTACTCGTAGCTGATGAAATCCTGTCGCGAGGTCCAATTGGGAGAACACTCTAGCTCCTTCCAGCTGGTCAAACAAATCATCTGTCCGTGGTAGAGGATACTTATTCTTCCTCATTACCTTATTCAACTCGCGATAGTCCACACACAAACGAAGGGAACCATCTGCCTTAGTGGCAAACACAACTGGTGCTCCCCACTCGGAGACACTCCTTCTAATAAATCCCTTATTCAAAAGATTGCTGACTTGCACCCCGAGCTCTCGCTGCTCCCTTGGTGCCATACGACGAAGTGGCATTACTATAGGTCTGGCATCTTTCACTAAATCAATACGGAACTCAATCTCTCGGTGTGGTGGAAGCCCGGTCACCTCCTCGAAGACGTCCGGATACTGGCCAACCACGGGCACATCTGACAACTCATCCTGCGGGATGTCGAGGGAATTTACAAAACTAGCCATAACCCCATCACTAGTTAGACTACCAAACACTACCCTCCGCCCATCATCCGCCCTCACTGTCACCAAAAATCCCTCACAGTCTACCACCACCCCGTATCTTTGGAGCCAATCGACTCCCAATATAATGCCATACCCAGTAAAGCCCAAAACAAAGCAATCACATACAAACATACATCCTTGACTCGATAAGACTAAATTCCTGCAAATCATACTAAGGCTAGTCGAACCACCAATCGGGTTCGTCACAACCAATGGTCTATCAACTATCTCGGGTTCCAGTCCCAATCTATCTACCAGGTCACTAAATATGAAGGAACGGGAAGCCCCAGTATCAAACAAAACTCAAACTGGTACATCATAAATAGAAAGCATACCTTGAATAACAACATTCTTTCCTTTCTCCGCCGCAGTTGGGGCATTCGAAGAAGAAGGAATAGCATCAATAGCATATGCTTTCACAATCTGCTTCTCCTTAAGAGGTTGCGGACACTTATCCTTATGATGTCCCATTTGACCACAGTTGTAGCACTTCCTTTCCGCTGGCTTGGCCCGACATTCTTTAGCATAATGGCCCTTCTTACCACAGCTGAAGCACTCAACATCCTTCTTGCTCTTTTTCTGGCCACCCTTAGATTGGTCCTGCTTCCTCTTATTCTGAGAGTTATTCTTGCCTCCACCGCCTGCTTGCAGCTTTGGCCCTTCTGCAGATGCAGCCTCAGTCTTTGACTTAGGTTAAAGGCTCTCTGATCTCAAAGCTTTCCCCACGATCGATTCAAAAGTCTCATCGATGTGGTTGATAAGCCTTTCCCCCAAGTACCCATCCAAACCAGTAATGAACTTCTCATTCTTCTTCTTAGGAGTATCAATGAGAGACAGTCCATACTACGACAAAGTGTCGAACTCAGCAATATAATCAGAAACTGCCCTTCCGTTCTGCTTGAGTTCCAAGAACCTCTTGAACAACACTGACTTCTGGGCAGCGGGAATGAACTTCTCGCTAATGCGGGCCTTGAACTGATCCCAAGTAACCTGATCCTCTGGAGTAGCTGTTCTAATGGCATTCCACCAATTCATCGCTCGCCCTTGCAGCTAACGAGACGCTAGCCTTCTCTTCATCGCATCCTCAAGACCCAAGTCATCGAAGATACGGTCACAGCTATCCATCCAATCTTGAACATCCATGGCCGACTCCGTTCCGTGGAACGACTTTCCACCAAGATTAGTGTAATCCTTGCACAACTTGGCGAAATCGACCCTAGGCGCCTGCACTACTGGGCCAACACCAACTCCGGGATTGGAAACTGCCCCTTGTACTTCTTTAAGCATGTCTCTCATGAGGTTAGTAAACATAGCCCTCATGTCAGCGGCATTCCCTTGGTTGGTCCCTCAACCTGCAACCCTCATGTCTCGGCTCATTGTCAATCTGAAAAAGGGAAAAGATTAACGACCCCATAGTGGTGCTAGTGCAGTGCGACTTCATTCCTATACTACTAATAGTATATATATACATAGCTTTTGAAAACCAAAATAATCACAAATACGCGCTCTCATATACGTACTAACTCTCCCTAGTGTCTTTCGCTAGGTTAACTACGCAACCTAGAGCTCTGATACCAAGTGTGACGGCCCGCCCCGCACCAACCGACATTTACTCCAAAGGTGCGCTGTACACATGTCCAATTGGCACGGAACGGGTCGTCAGAAGTAAAAGGAAGAAGGAAATGGACATACAAAGAACCTGTAGAATGTCTCACAGTGCATTGAACAAAATATAATAATAACATACTTGACATAAAACAGGAGAGACAGTGCATAAGCTAAAAATCAGAACTAAATATCATAGCAGCGGAAATCCAAAATACAGCTTATTACAACTTTCAAACTGTCTCAAAGAAAAAGTAAGATAAAGGAGGTACACTACTAATGCCCAAGTAGCGACCACCAACGACACAGGGAGAATGTGTGTGTATATATATATATATATCATACGTGGAAGCCTCCTGCCCGCCTCCGAATCAGCTACTCGCGCATCACCAGCTAACCTGTCTCTAGTCTGCTCGTGTGAGCACCCAGAGTAATAAGAGGAGACATAAAACTCTGGGTCAGACATAAAGCCTGGTATGAGCGATAAGCATCTAAAGTGAACAATAACAGGTAGACTAAAACATACCTGAACCTGGACCTGCAACCAAAGAGTTAGCACTACATACTGTACAACACTCTAAGGTACCATATCAAACAGTGTAAAGATACGGAGGTGGGGGAGGTGTGCATGTCATAATGATGGCAAACAATCAAACATAGCATCCATCCTCACATCTCTCACTCAGTGCGTAAAGCATACGATATTCACCACTTCGATCACCCAACATACCTTGCTACGATCACTCTGCCCCATGAAGTCATAAATGGCTTCACTGCACTGATAACGTAGCCACAAATTCTTCGCTATGTCCACTTTGCCCCATGGAGTCACAAGAACCCCACTGCACTGGCTCATAGCCTTACTAATCCTTACTATGTCCACTCTGCCCCATGGAGTCGCAATGACCCCACTGCACTGGCTCATAGTCTTACTACGCATCACCTTGCCCCTCAGGTCATAATGACCCTACTGCACTGATAACGTAGTCTTGCTACCATCACTTTGCCCCTCAGGTCGTAATGACCCTACTGCACTGATAAATTGCCATCATTCATTTTTAGTGCTGAATCGAAGTTATGAACGTCGACAACTCCTTAGCACACGTCCCGCAGCAAAGTCCAACCATGAAGTGAACTCATTGGTTCCCAACTGGATCCTGAGCTCTAACTTCCCATATTGGACTACCTTTGCATCTCGGGTTATTGGTCAATACTGGGTCGGGTCGGGTTCCCTTCAAGTTATCGGTTCGGATCGGGTATCCTGCGTTGCGTCAGTTCAGATCTTCTTCTATAACGGTTCGGGTCGGGTGTCCTCCATCAGGTCGGGTCGGGTCTCCTTCTGGTATGGTTCGGGTCGGTTATCCTCCATTGGTTCGGGTCGGGTACTTCACCTCGGGTCGGGTCGGGTACCATCTCCCCTCCAGCTCGTGCCTACTTTCCGATCCGTCTCCTCGTCCTTCACATGCTCCTATCCGATCCATCCTCATGCCTCCGCTCCGATCCGTCCTCCTTAATCCGATCCGATCCCAGTTCAGTTAGCGTGGCCTTCTTTTTTGCCACTTTTCCCAAGTGTTGGGTTCCGATCCGATCGGATTCTTTGCTCAGTTCAACATATCCGATCCGAGCCCCTTATCCGATCCGATCCGAACCCTACACTGTTTTCTGAAACTATTCCAGCAAGTGTTTACGCCATTCGACGACGTTTTCGACCATTCTAACTATTGAAATAAATCACAAAGCATTTCATACAGTCATAGCAACATGCATAATCAACCACAAACATCAAAACATCAATATGATAGGTTAAAATGGATCAAACATACCCAAAATCCCATATTTCCCCTTAAGCATGTTTAGGTGAAACTAATGATAGAATTAGCAAAACTTAACCAAATTAACCCAAATTCGTATCAGAGGTCTAAAACATCATTTAAGAATTTATGAACATTTTCCCCAAATTTTATCATGTTTAAATTCGCTAATTAACATAATCACCCCTAATTAGCCATAATTAGTGCAAAACTGTGCAAATCACTCACCTTAGCCACAAATAAACTAAGATCTGAAATAAATCTCTGATTTGATGTGAATCCCAATGCTAAACAGCAGCTCCAATGTTGCTTTGGTGTAGATCTCCCTTGATTAGAGATTGCTAGGCTTAATCCTTGACCAAAAGATGATTTGGAGGTGATTTAGAGGTTGGAGGCCATTTTTAGGGTTCCTTGGTGATAAGTGGAGGCTAGAAAACTGAAATGGAATGATCCTCTATCTCATTTCAGCCTCCCCATAACCCTAATCCCGAAATGGGTTATGGGCCTACTCACTAATCACCCGATTTGGCCCGGTTAAGCAGTTCTTCACCTTCCAAACCTTATTTCAGCCATATCTCCTAAACGGTAAGTCCGTTTGGCTATTATGACCACTCTACGGAAAGATAAACCATCAAACGAATCTAATGGAAGTGGTTTCAGGTCAAAACTCCTTTCCGATAAAAAGTTATGGCCAAAACAGTACCAAATAGGGGCAAAATGGTCATTTAAAATCGACAAAAATCATGAACATGGGTAATGACTCTAATGGATGTTTCCTAAAGTTACATGACCATACAACTTCACATGGGAAAGAAATAAATATTTTACAATCCTATAATGTCTAGAATACGGGTCGTTACATTCCACCTCAACGTGCCTAATTGCCATGAACATGTTAGATGTACCCTTACTACAATATCGATCAGCTCCTTAATCGTATTAATTTTTCCTTGTGTCTGTGTCAATCGGCCCTCTCTTACTTGTAGATACCCTGTGCTGGTCCCACCATAAGGTGTATCAATCCTTATGATAGCAACCCGACACGATTCAAGATGCATAGTGTATAACTACTGGTACCCAGTGCCTGCTTTTTCCCACTCCGGAGTACGTGCATGCCCGTAAACCGTCGGAACCTACACTGACGTACCCCCTACCGCTGTTTTGACCGCTTTTAATCAGCCCAGTAATCGTGCCCCACACTGCCTAGTTTAGGGTTCTATGATACATCTATGTGGGTTACTGCTGAAATAGGTCCCCATTACTAGGGTTTCCTACTGGTTAAGTTTGTAGGACTATATATACAAGTATTACCCACCTACACGAGATGTACTTAACCCTCTCACCGATTCTAGCATGTTTTCTTAATGGTTAAGTTTGTGGGCCTATATATACTAATATTACCCACCAACACGATATGTACTTAACCCTCCTACTGATTCAAGCATGTTTATTTAATGGTTAAGTTTGTGGGCCTATATTTACTAATATTACCCACCCAACTTGATATGTACTTAACCCTCCCGCATATTATGCCATATTGGTTAAGTTTTGTCCGTTCATGTTAACTTAACCCACCCATTCATCATGTCATGTTGGTTAAGTGTTTCTTATTAACTTAACCCACCCATTCATCATGTCATGTTGGTTAAGTATTTCTCATTAACTTTACCCTCCTCACTTATCATGTTGGATTGGTTAAGTGTTTCCTATTAACTTAACCCCGTTCATCCATCAAGTTGTATTGTTCAAGTGTTTCTTGTTGACTTAACCTCACGTGTTCATCATGTTGTATTGATTAAGTGTCATCAATCAATTCAAGTTACTTAATCCACCTACTTGTCATGTTACTTTGGTAAAGTGTTGCCTTCTTGTGTCAACTTAACCCTACCATAAATCAAGTTTTATTGGTTAAGTGTTGCCCTCTTGATTTAACCTTACCACAAATCAAGTCATATTGGTTAAGTGTTGCGCTCTTGTTTTAACTTAACCTTACCACAAATCAAGTTACATTGGTTAAGTGTTGCCCTCTTGATTTAACTTAACCTTACCACAAATCAAGTCATATTGGTTAAGTGTTTCTTGTTACTTAACCTTATCCATTCATCATGTTATACTAGTTAAGTGTTTCCTATTAACTTAACCCTAGTCATTCATCTTGTTATATTGGTTAAGTGTTTCTCATTAACTTAACCCTAGTCATTCATCTTGTTATATTGGTTAAGTGTTTCTCATTAACTTAACCTTAGTCATTCATGTTATATTGGTTAAGTGTTCCTATTAACTTAACCCTAGTCATTCATCTTGTTCATTAGCATCAATTGATTTATTAATGCACCAACCTCTCACATTAGATATGTGTTGTTGCGGTTACCGGATGCGCCGGGCGGTTCCGGGCATTTTTACACCACAACTCAATCTAACCTCGGGTTTTCCTTGGGCATGATGCACTAACCTCTCACATTAGATAGGTGTTGTTGTGGTTATTGGATGTGCTGGGCGGTTCTGGGCAATTTTACACCACAACTCAATCTAACCTCGGGTTATGCATGTTCGTCTTTTACTTAATTTACATATTTACTTTTCATATTTATATGTAAATTTTCCACAATTTATGCCATTCAATCCATGCCCGATTTTCCCTCTATATCATATTCAAGATTTTTGGTATATAAATTAGACCATTTTTATGCCACTAATCATTCATATATTTATGGGCCAAATTATGCCATTAATATAAATTAAAGATTTTCCCAATGTTACCCCGGTCATACATTCGCAAAATTCACATAGAAAATTAGGCTCGTAACTTAGCCTAACTTATATACAAAAAGGGAAAGAAGGGAACATGTGCCATTCATACAACATAATAAGGATCTAAGTAAACATGTGTCATATAAATTTTGGCATAAAAACTTGCATTTTTGGATCCAATCAACATAAGTCTTAAGCATATGAAATTACCCAAATCCAACTAGGCATGTAAATGTAAACTTTTATTTTGGGTCCAATGAACATAAACCTTAAGCATATAGAATTACACAAGTTCAACTAGACATGCGAATGTGAACTATTAATTTGGATCGAATAATCATGAATCTTAAACATATGGAATTACACAGGTTTAACAAGGCATGTAAATATGAACTTTTTATTTTGGATCCAACAAACATGAATCTTAAGCATATGGTTTTACACAAGTTTAACAAGGCATGTAAATATGAACTTTTTACTTTGGATCCAACAAACATGAATCTTAATCATATGGTTTTACACAAGTTTAACAAGGCATGTAAATATGAACTTTTTATTTTGGATCCAACAAACTTGAACCTTAAGCATATGGTTTTACACAAGTTTAACAAGGCATGTAAATATGAACTTTAATCTTGGATCCAATTTTCATAGATCTAAATGTAAATCTAAACATAATACATGTCTTGGCCTAATAATTTGCATGTAACATAACATGAATGAATCACCAATTTTACATGATTGGTTTACATCAACATAATAACCACATAGCCTAATAACTTGCATGTAACATAACATGAATAAATCACCAAACTTTACATAATACATGATTGGTTTAACACCAACATAATAACCACAATAATCTCATAAGCATATACGATAGGCATGAATCAACATCATCATTATCTTACAACTCGGAATAACGCTAGTTTTCATTTTATTACAAATCATAACTTTTAATCATTCACATCTAAATAATAACAGGACTCGCAAAGAAAAGAAAGTCTTGTTTTCTGGGATATGTTTTATTAATTTGAAAACCAATCCCTTGAAGAAGACTATCAATTTCTCTAAGTTTGTTTTGATTCGTAGCTTTGGACTCGTTTTCTAATTGAATAAGGAATGGTGGCTAGGTTAGAACGAGCATGGACAGCATGGTGGCTCCTTGGAATGAATTTGTGCAATTTGGGGTTTGAGGATTAGGGTTGCTTTTATAGAAGTTAAATCTTATGTGAGCCGTTAGATTGTTTTAGGAGCAATCACAACCGTCCAGGCTAGATAGAGTTATACAGAATTGCCACCTAAGCCCTAATGACTCAGCAACAGGTCAGAAAGGACTCAGCAACTAGTCAGAATCGTCACATTTTTGGGTCTGGGCAAGGGGGGTAGCTCGACCCCCAGATCGACCCCCTGGTCGACCTGGCCTAGGGTAGGTCGACCCCCAGATCTACCTGCCTTGGTATAGGTCGACCTCTAGGTCGACCTGTCTGGGTTATTTTACTATTTAATTTTCTGAATTTCTCTTGGATCTTCTAAAGGCCATAACTCCTTCATACGAAGTCCGATTTACGAAAACCTGGACTCTATTCCAAGCAGAATTACGAGGTGAACGCAATTGCATAACCCGTTTCCATTAATTCTCACTTCAAAAATTAAATATTCTTTAATTCGTTCTTTTAATATTCTCAAAATATGGGGTGTTACAGTCATGTTAAACAATAAAACATGTGAATTGAGATATACTTAATTACATATTAAGTAGAACATGTTAT
Source organism: Allium sativum (assembly GCA_030737875.1). Taxonomy (NCBI): domain Eukaryota; kingdom Viridiplantae; phylum Streptophyta; class Magnoliopsida; order Asparagales; family Amaryllidaceae; genus Allium; species Allium sativum. The sequence continues at coordinate 665,625,485 of CM060909.1, read as the reverse complement.
TGTAACAAACAAGAGTATAAAAGAGATTGTGGATTACAGACCTTGGGACACAATTTAGGGCATAACATGTTGTGGGCTTATTAATAAACTTAAAAGGGTTAAGTTATGTGACTGAAATTATTAAGCAAGAGGTACTTGGTAACTTGATTAAGAATTCAATATGAATGAGAATAACCGAGTTAAATGGAAATCTGATAAGGTAAGGCAAGCGTGTAAAAGAATGTTTAGACTTAGGGTCTAATAACATATTAAAGTGAGGCGCTTGGACCATTCCGCACGTTTGAGGGTGAATAACCCAACGGGGTAGATCATCGTGGTGTTATAAGGCACGAGGGGGAGTGCACATTCATCTAATTGTTCTGACTGCTCCGAAGGACTGGAAGGGGAAGCACGCAACTTACTGAGGTACGTAAGATTCTCCTAGTAGTCCTCTGTCTGGTGGCAGATGTTTTAGGCTGTGCTTGCAGAGGTTGGATCTGCACGTAACTACTAGGCGGGCGGGCCTTGACTGCAGAAGTAGCTATGTAGTCAGAACGTTGTGTTGCCGTGAGACCAGAGTGATTCTGCGGTTTCTTCAACGAGGAGGCAAAGGGTCATGACAACAAGGATAGTAGGTCGTCGGATACCCGCCATTCGGCAGCAAGTGGGATGCGGAAAGACTAGAGCTAAAACTAATAGACCATTCACCCTTCACTATGGGGTACGGTGGTTGAAGGAAGACACCAAATGGTATGTTTAGATTGTTTTCTTTAGGGGCAGTGGTTTAGCTTTTGTAGTCTTTACTAGTTGAGGGAGGGGCCGGGGTGGGGCCATAACAACAGTGAAAACAGACACTAGGAATATCTGTAGAGGCTCTTAAAGACGGGCCTGTACAGAAACGGAAAAGTTCCCAATCAAGTTCTGTGTTTCTTGTATCGCCCTGCCATGGAACTCGGTGCACATTATAAGACGTGGGATTGAGGCATTAAGCTACAATTGTAGATACGTATGGTGGACAGTCTAGATACATGCATGATGGCTCTGGGTGGTCTATCATATACTTGAGGGCATTAATCCAGTATGAATCCTAATTCGAACGAAGTTGGCAGGCTGTACGTTTGCGTAGCATAGTAATGACAGATATATGCGGAACATAATATTGTTATCCGTACGTCACTACGGCGTAGGATGAGGGACTGCGTATATTTCGATGTTATTACGGTGGAGACCGTGCGAGTGGGGTACCATGGGGTGTACCTTAATATTGGTGGTAGCTACATGTATATTTTATTAGGTTAAAGTAACAACCCACTCATTCGATGATAATAGATTTAAATATATCGTCGTGTCCGATGTGTCACTCAAAATGTCGTTTTTCACCAACGATAAAATTAGGATTCGGGACCACTTTCATTGAGTTCAGATCATCATTTATGACCTTTTTGACTATAAATATCGATATCTTTTGAGTTGGGTGATTGTGGTCTTTTTCGTTTGGATATAAGACCAAAATATCACTTTCTATATATGGACGAGTTTGGACTCGAAACTACTTCCATTGAGTTCAAAACATCATTTAGGTGTTCGAAAGGTATAAACTTTGATATATTCTGAGCTTCGGAAATTTGGGACTTTGGTTAGGTCTTGGTTTGGCTAAGCTAGCCTACCTTATAAACCCCACCAATAGCTCTCTTCTCTTCATTCATTCAACACTTAGAAGAAAATAGAAAAATGGAGAGTGGAATGGGAAATTAAAACTCCCTAAGCCCTAGCTTGATCTTATAGCTCCAATTCTTGAGGAAATCAAGTGTAGAGACTTGGGTAAACTTCTCCATCTTCATCTCTATCTTCTCCAACCCTATTCCTCTTGAATTTGTATGATTTCCTAAACCTAACTCTTAGGAATCTTGTTGATATGCTCTTAGATTGGAGATTCATTAGTACTAATTGAAGAGAGGTTGATTTAGCAAAGCTTTTGGTTGATTTCTTGCTTCTAGCAAGAAAAGGTGAGTTCTTTGATGAACTCACATCTATGCCTCAAGCCTTCGTGCTTGTAAAGTGTAATTTAGTGCATTTACACCTTGTATATGTTGTGTATGCATCTAGTAAATGCTTAGTTGTTGATTTCCTTGCTCATGTGTGGAGAAGATTAGATTATGTTTGATGTTCGGGTTGTGCATGCTATAAGTAAAGTTCTTATGTGCACACATGCCCTTATAGTTTCCCTTTAGCATTGCCAAACCACCGTTTTCTAGCTTGAATCGCATTTGATTGCTTTGGTTAGAAAATTAGTTCATTTTTGAATATATAACCGAAATCATAGCAATCTCATGTTCATATTGTGTGTGCATGTTTGTTGGTGTTATAAGATGTTTCGGTAAGCCTTAGATGCTTCATTTTCACTTAGAAATCATCATACACCATCACCCTTGGTCCGGGGCTCGTCCGAGGCCGATTGCACATTCATTGGCAATCAAAATTCTCAAATGCTTCAGCTCAGACGTCTGTCCAAAATGGGTTAGACATCTATCCCGGCTCTCGGGAAAAATAAAAAAACTACTAAATACCAGCTCAGACGTCTGTCCCTGTAGTGACAGACGTCTGTTGGCCTGAAACCGCTGTTGACCGGTGGTATCCACAGTCAGCAGTCTACCCCTATCTAGGCTCTTTCCCGGCCGGAGCTCGGGACGTTCGGACTTCGTTTGTGAACTTCAGCTTTATGAATTCACAGATTCCAGCAGCTCGATTCATCGACTTTGATTCTCATGTGATTCTTCCAATGTTGATCCTTCTTGGCCGATTCACATTTGTTTATGATGTGAATTGAATAAGTGATCATTCTAAAGCCCGTGTGCTCTATCTTGTATATCGAGTTTATTCGATACTCTTGTTAAGATGATTCATGCCTCTAAAATGTGAATTATCGACTCGATATCCTTCGAGTATATTCCGATGTAGTTTAAAACCTTCGGGTGCTAGTTTAGGATTTTGATTTGTTTGATGATCGAAATTACAATCATGGTCCCTTGATTTCCTGTATGTTGTTGTGATGTGAGTTTATGTTTCATGATGTTTGTGTTCTATTCGCTACGGCGACGATTTTCATGAATAATTGAACCACAATGGATAATGGGGTTTTATATTGTCAATGGGCATCGAACCAACGTTTAATCAGTTTTTAAATTAAAATCCTTTTAAAATAAATTCGGTTTCTAAACCCAGTTCTGATTCTATTGATTTATATACGATTCCTTATCCTATCGATCGGACGAGAAATTTAGTTTATTTACCTTAGTAAAACTGAGGACTATGACCCCTTATACGTTTACTTCGGCGAATAACTCTTGGACTCGTGCGTTTGAGCATGTGTGGTGATTTTCTCTGTTTTGAATAGAAACCAATTACGGTTCGTAAATATTCGAGAATAGCATGTGGTTATGGGACATGTCGCTATTTTCTTATATTAACTAGCTCAGAGTAATTTCTATTCACCCGGATCGATGTAATACTTTATGATTTGTGTTTTATGGTCCTCGATCACCCGAGTGGGATTTACGATTTGTGAACTTCATTTATGGGACTTCGGTCCGACCTTCTATGATTTATGTTTTCCTCTACCGAGGTCACAACTCGACTCCGTGGCGGAGCTTCGGCTCAAAAAAATGGGTTCGCTACCTAGAGATCGTATCTCATCTGGGGAGCATCTAACTGTTATGATGTTTTCTGGATCGTTCCTTATTTGAGGAGTTACCACTAGATCGTTCCTTATCTGGGGAGTACCGCTTTTTATGATGTTTTCTGGATCATTTCTCATCTGGGGAATACCACTTGTTATGATGTTTTTTGGATCGTTTCTCATCTGGGGGTTTTCTGGATTTCTAGTGATTTCTGGATTCTTGTTGTTGTGTGCTCAATGTCATGAGATTCATTTCCACTAACATTTCCTATTGTGTGCTATTATTTGAATGTTGCATTCTACATTAGCTAGGAGATTATTTAGAGATAATGGTGCGATGACATTCCATTGTCATCACCTAATTGTGTCGACATGCCATGTTCATGTCGTCCTATGTTATATCTGTTATCTCAGTCTATTTGATAAGTACAGCTAGACTGATCCATTTACTGTTTATTTCCTTATAAATAATACTCAGGTTAGGCAGAGTCATTTTAGGTGCTCCTTTTGGTCTCATCGCAGGATTGATCTTCCGCCTTCAGCTTGCTACTCCGCCTCTGCAGTTTTATGTACTTTTGTGCCTATGACATTATCTATCGTAGTGTATATATTCTTTTATGTAGATCATGGTACATGTATTAGTGGATCTTTGTTGACAACTAACTTGTTGTTCACACTCTTGGTTTATGCATATTTATTCCGCCTTTGTGATATGATTATTCTGTGTTTGGCTTTGAGATTTACCATATTTATATTATTGTTGTTGTCTATTTTATACTGCTTTCCGGATTGCATATAGATGTTGTGTAGTTTCCCTATGTGCTGAATGTCATGTCGAAATTTTAATCGGTATCAGAATTCGATGTGCATTCCACACATGGAGTAACCATACAACCGGTCGCTCTTCACAAACCTCATTCTCCATTATGGTCTATGACATTTCTCTAAAATGAACTGGACGATAGTATGAATAGAGGTGGGGCGTTACAGTAATCCACCGGAAAGTAAATGGGTGTGACGTGTGTGTAAGCCTTGAGTGCTGTTAATACAAGTAACCTAATAAATAAGATAATATGATTGAACGGTATATGTAGTGTTATCCAAAGTGTATAATTTAAATCTAGTCACCAGAACTTAAGTTCTAACCCCCTCCTCATTACATACTCGTAGGTTATATTTCTAGCAGAGACATGATAGCTTTGAATACTGGTTAGATGGTATTATTAATACGGTAAGACTATACTTTGAGTATATTATATTTTAACCATTCCGTTGTGAGATGTTTTCCGAGCTCTAACATATTTTATGTCTCTGTCTTTTCTACAGGATACTAGAGCAAAATAACTTGAGTTTCGATAGATTGGAATTTTGAAAAAAAAAATCGGTATGTCGGAATTCGGGTTGTTACATCTAGTATCAGAGCTTAGTTTTAGGATTCCTGTATAAATAGTAAGTGAACGTATTTGTATTTTTTAAAAAATATAAATATATTATATATATGTACCAAGATCTATAGAGGAACCCACTAAATAGAGAGAGTATAATATGGTAAGAAATGGGATGCTTGTTGTTAGACCAAAAAATGGCACTAACACCCAATTGTCTAGGATTTGTGAAGAATAATAATCTAAAACGTAAAAAATCAAGTAGAGACACGAGATTTATAGTGGTTCGGCGTTAACAAGCCTACATCCACTCCATAGTTTCTCATTTCATTCATGGATTACAATTACAATGAATTTAATCACTCAATCGCTCAAATTCAACGAATAATTCTCTCTGAATTAATTGAATCTATCGAAGAAGTTGGTCATTTTCAGTAGAAGAATTCGGCCATAGAAGCCATGAAGAAGATAACTGCCAAAAAAAGCCCCCCAAAATGGCTGCGAATTCATGTATTTATAGGCAGAAATTCGGTTAGGGCTAAGTGGCCACGTGGCAGCTTCAGAGTAAATCTCGAAAGTAGTGGAGTGAGTGGAGACTTGGTAACCGCTTCTGCTATGTGGACATGGGATCAGGTCAGCCTTTATTCAATCCGAACCGAAAGCAATCGGCAAATAATGAAGCAGTGAAGCCATCCGACCTGAATGGTCCAATCCGATCCGGAGATGTATGCCAGAGAATCATGTCATATTCATTTGTACAGGTGGATCGGATGTGAGTTAATCCGACCCGAACCGGTGTTATTTTTCCCATCCGATCTGAATTCTTTTCCACTGAAGGAGAGGTAAAAGTACCTTGAATCAATCCAACCCCAAGCTCCGACCTGGGGCTGTTGCTGATATTTGAGCCACACGGTTAGATCCGAACCGAGGCATGGATCAGATCCGAGAAAAGAATCTGACCCCGGGGCCTCCATGCATGTATGAACCAAGTTTTTTCCAAGCCTTTATTACTTCATTCAAGTGATCGTTGATCCCTTAAGCTTTGGGTAGCTTGGTCACAAAGCAAGCTAACATTTTGCCCCCCAAAGTACATCTTATCGCAGATGAGATGTGCTTTGTATTAGTCGAGCTGAACCTTTTTGAAACTTCATCCACTATTGAGGAAGCTTTACCAGATTGTTGTGTCCTATTGAGTAGTCCCATCATATGGATTTTTTTCTATATAAATGGCTTGTCATATATCGCACTACTTCCGTTGATGCTTACCGGGCCAAATTCCATGGCTAGAGTGGTTAAGATGATCAAGTAATCATCTAGATCTCGTCAAATCAAGAGATTGAATTCCTTCATCATAAGTCAAGTAGGATCGTTGGCTTCCGTGTCATATCATACGTGTACAAGTTAATACCGAACGACGTTGTCTTCCTATGCAAGTCAAGTGTATTACTGAGTCAGTCTTTCTTTAACAGTCAAGACGAATCATATCATATTCCGGAGATACGGTTTATATGTTCTGAATCAAGCGTCAAGTAAGGATCATGTTCAAAATTTGTCTGTCAGTTGAAGCTCATGCTCCCAGCATCAATGGAGGACAAGCGAAGTTAGCGCTTATGCTCCCATCGTCGTTTGGTGTTGGACAAAGTCAATCGGACATCCGGTCTTCTAGCCTTTAAACTTTCTTTCTTCACATCGGGTTAGAGCTGCAGGTTCAGCAATCTTAGCCAACCTATGTCATTCTGTGCTCTTTCTCAATTCGTCAAGGGTTGGAATTGTATACATTAATAGTTGAATCACATTCGCTTCGGTGTCATCCCATTTCTTTAGTTAGAAAGCAAGTATTGCCTCATCGAGTGTCAACGAACCTAGATACTCTCCTTGCATTAGCCACAGAGTTAAGTAGGCTCGTCAATCATGCAATCGAGTGAACATCGTTAGGGAGATATTCGAGCTCTTTCGTTCATCTTTGCATAATATGAAATAGCCATCATTATACTGTTGAGTCTATTTCTCATGCTTGGTTCCATTTAGCTTAACAATCAAGATCGGGGGCTCAATCAATGAAATTGGTTCTTCTTGGAATTGCGCATTCACGTTAGTGTTTTTCGTGGCTTTTCTTTTGTCTTTATCATTTCAAGAGTCAGATGGTCCTCCATCCTTTGTAATGATAACATTGAGACCATCCATCTCAACGTTAGTATCCTCTGGTTGCACGAATCTTTCTGTGTCATAGGTGGATTCGTCAAGGCCTCCTGGTGAGTCTCGATACAGAGAGACTTCGAAGTCAGAGTTATCCAAATACTGGTACTGCCGCCATCAACACCGTAGACGGTTCAAATCGATCTTTCGATTCCACTACGACGTTGAATCTTTCTCGAAATGAATGCAGGGTCCTGTCAGGTCCCTGTTTAACTGAAATGAGTAACCCAACGTTCTTGGGTCGATATATGTGGACAACTGACTATTCGATGAAGTGGGTGACCAAGGCGTTTCAGCGGTTGATCGATTCAGGTGCATGCCACCAAAACAGTTTAGCAACAATATAAGTCAAGAGTTATAAATAGTGGCTTGAAGTGTGGGTGATTGCTGAAGTCCCTGATGTCTCATGTGAAAGAGTTTTAATTGATGTGGCTCACGCCGGCTTTGAGGTGTGCCACCACTGGTGAAGCATCAATTAACATCGGCATTCTAGCCTTCGTCTTTGAGAAGTTGTCGCCAATTTTCCAATTTAGGGTTGGCATCCCTAGCATGAAGTCTTGAAGCGGGTGGAAGCCGATCTCTGGCTTCTTGGTTCCGCACACTTAACAGTCGTCAATCAGGCTTCCGTCCTTTAATTCTAGATTGTGATCCGCTGCTAGGACGTATGCGGGTTAGGCTTAACGAGTTATTCCTTTGGTTACAGTCTTGGATCTTGCAGCACTCCGATGATAGTAAATGTGCATAAAGTCGGCAGATAGTCGAATTACGCTGCTCGAAGCTCACATCGCATGCTCCCCATCCACGGGGGTTTTGTTAAGCGGTAAGCATTAAATCCATGTCTTCCCTTAATTCATACTCCCTCATCAAGTCATAAGTTAAAGTTTCATACAAAATGTTTTGTACGTGTCCAGCTCATTTTAGTCTTTGGTCTCCCATCCAAGTTTTAAGGATCGGAGTTGGGTGGTGATAAGGTCAAATTATAGTCTCTTCAAATGCTTCCACTTGCCCCCTTCATTAAGGAATGGGGAACTTAATGTTGAAGTTAAGTTGGATTTAAAGCATTCATCTGATTCGAAGCAAGGGTTGGTCAGACTTCGTTTAAGTTTCCATTGACCCTTGTTTGTCATCCTTCTCATCCGAAATCTTATTGTCAGAAATTGCATGCTGCACATGTCTGGGAGGAGGTTGATTGCATATTGTTTTATCCAAGACGACGTTGCCGGCTCATCCTAGGTCCTCATGCGATCTGTACAGCGGAACAGGTAATGATCGAGCTAAGTTATCCATCATTTTTTGTCGCTTTCGGAGAAGTTCATTTTGCCGAACCCTCTGGGTTCTCATCTCAGCAATGGCTCCATCTGTTTCATATCTAGTCTAATATGCCGAGGGATCACCGCGAGAGGAAATCTTCTGACCTCCTTCATTCGTAGCACCTCTTGCGCCAACATCCTCAGCATGGAAGAAGGTTCTATCTTCCTTCTTTTTAACCATTGAGTCGGAGTATCAAGGAATCTTTTTCCTTGCAAGCTAGAAGTTGAAGCAATGGCGTGCCCCCTTGTCCAAAGCCATCCAATCGGGAAGGCAGTCGGGACATAGCAAATGGACGTTCACTCTGCATCCGCTTTGTGGTTCTTAAGCAGCCTGTCAGGATTAAAACATAAATTAGACAAAGACAAACAAGTTATGCATTTGTAAGTACTTTCAGTAGTTATGCCCCCAGTTCAGGGGTAATGGCGAAAGGTCGGTAGTCGTATCACATCCCTTTCAAATTTGGACATGGATGCATGGAAAAGAGACATTGCTTTCAAAACTTAAGTGGTTGAGTTATCCAAGTGCTCGAGTCATCGGGCTTTCTATTTAGTGTATTTGCGAGGTGGCATTTGTCGTGGCACTTGGACTATGGCCAGTTGTATGTTGGTTTGATATATCACTCTTAGGGTCTCCTTTCGGTCGTTGCCTTAAGTTGTGTGACATGTCATTAAACAACTAACTCTCAAGGCCCCCTTTTGGTCGTCGCCTTGAGTCGCGTGAGAAGTTTAGCATTGGGCATCAGCGTTAGCCTTCTGGTCATGGCCCTTTACTTGTTTTCTACTAACGTGCTATTGTTGCGAGTGCGGGCTAGTGTTCTTCACTAGTTATCCTCTGTAAATCAACCAAAAGCAAACAAAGCGGTATTCCTGCAATATCATACATTTTCAAGCTTGTTATATATATTTCAATCAAATATACTTGTAGTCATAGCATTACTACACTGAGTAGCAAGCAATAAATCACATCACAAATCAGATAAGGGAATCAATTCAGTATCCCTGCAAATAAATAGTATATCATATTGCGGCCATCATAGGGGTGTGATGTGTGTGTATGTCCCCGATCAATAGTGAATAAGTGCCTGGCCAGGGCTTTTGGGATTGATTAGGATCGACAGTGTATTGCCCCCCATGTCTAGAAATAAGGGGTTCGGGCTCAACTTTCATTCTTGCCCCTATCTTGCAGCGCGGAAGGAGCCCTTCCATGGCATTTAATCGCAATGCCTTTATACTCTCCTTTCGTATGCCCAAGATAGAGTTCGAACTCAGCTTTCAGTCTGCCCCCCAATCCTTCAGTGGGGTAGGAGCTCATTTGCAGCGCTCAGTCCTTGGCGCCTTTATACTCTCCCTTCGAATACCAAGGGTAGAGTGGAATCAAGGCGGTCTTTATTCGTGGTGCACCTTCACGCCCTGTGGACGTCGTCTTCCCGTCCTTTATACTCTTCCTCAAGTCATGGGGTTAGAGTTATTTAGGCGAACAGGCATATCATTCGCCTCGGCGCTCCTTCTACACTCTATTTCCAAGAGCGGGAGTCCACCGTGTCGAGTGTCGTTCTCAAACTCGGTTTTAGTCCTTACTCCGGACTTCACTCTGGCGGATGGAGTTTTTTCGGGCAAGCGGTTGGATCACACTCGTCGAGGTGCTACCTCATAATCCCTGATTCATGGGTAGAGGTGGCCATTTGCAATAATCAAGTCCCTCTCATCCCGTCGACTTATGGGATGGAGTTCAGTTAGACACTGCAATATCGTCCTTCAAATGTTCTCTCAAATCATGAAAGCCAGAGCCATGGATCGAGTGGTCTTTAATCATGGCGCGCTAATCACATTCATCCTAGATGTGTACTTCTATTCAATCTCTGAGGGTAAGAGTTAGCCTGGCAAACAGTCGGAATTTTTTTGCAGAAGCTTTGCGTTCCTCCGATCAATCTATGGGAGGAGTGATTAGCACTGACCTTCGGGTACCTGCATCATTCATATCGCATGAATTAGTCATGTCAATAATTCAGGAAGCATGTAAGAGTAAATTGCATGATTAAAAAGTAAGCATATCAAGGGGCAATGCTTCCTCCTTTATTTGGATGCATGTAATCTGATGGTGTCAGACATAGGACTGAGTCATGTAGACGGTCGAATTGCATCTATCTGAAATCGAATTCCAACTTTAAAATGCAAAAGTCAATGCATAATTATCTTTAGCTCTTCCACGTATGATTCTAGGAATGGATGTCATCTCAGATCCACCTTCAGCTATACAACCTGTTTTAGGCGGAGAGTGTGACCTTTTAAACGAGCGGTTCAGTCAAGCTTGTCATGATATTGCTCCATAACTATATATGCGGGTGTTAGAAGTCTGATCGGTGTCAAACCCTAGGTACCTACACCATCCACATATTATTTCATTTGAGTTAATTACATCAATAACTCATAAAGGATGAAAATATAAGAGTCATGGTTAAAGAGTAGTCCTGTTAAAGGAATGAATATGATTCTGTATGAAAATGGCATTGCATGCTATCTGCATGTCCATTTTGCCTTGCCCAATCTCTGCCAGGGATGGCTTGATTGTGGTCTTGGAATGACAAAGACAACTAGGAAAATACTGTAAGCGAATGACAAGGTCATGTCTCCTTTAAATCGCCTTTTTGCCCCCATGCTAAGGGCAAGGGTTGAATGTCAGGGAGTCATGCAAGCCTATCATGTATCAGCTTTGAATTAGATGATGTAATCATGAGCAATCGACGTTCGAATCTCCGGTTGCACCCAATGTCTGGGACACGAGTTACATGACTAATCCTCGATGAAGTGAGTGAAATTGTAAATCTTCACTTTCTAGCTCCAAAACGTCGTTTGTCAAAAGTTTCATTCGCGTACATCTCCCATCTAGCGAAAGGCTGATTAGTGATTTTGTCCAATCATTCAGGGCGGTGAATTCAACAACGAGTCTCGTTGGTTTCTGTCTTGGGACAACCTTCTAAGGGAAATAAGCATTGTCACCTTGCATGTCATATCTTGAGGCATAAAGAGCGATGGCATGCCTTTCACTTCTCCTTGCTAAATGCATTCCGTGCGGCAGGAAGTTCATCATGGAGTTGTCTATGGCTCTCTTCTGAGTTGTTGGAACTGTCTAACTTGGCCGGATTATTGACCTTTTGATTTTCTGTTCGTTGGATGTAAGATATGATGTAACTTTTTAATCCCTCCAACAACTCTTCTACCTGTTCTAGGAAAGCTACGAGTTATAGTCCCTTCATCTGGAATTTCCTTCGAATCAATACATCTCCAACACCGGGTCATCGATCATTCATTGCACCGTCGGTATACAGTAATGGGTGCTTGTATTCATTTTTCATTTTGAAGGTCCATCTTCTTCATCTAACATATCCTCTTCGGGAATGGTAAATTTAGCGATGGATTCGGCTAATGTTTAGGAATTGAGCAGTAGACACTAGGGTGAAATGTAAGCTCTGAATTCTGTTGGAGCTGGTCGGTCTAGACCTTAATCAGATAAACTTGAGTATGATAGCACAATTTGCGAGACTTTAAGTAATATTCATGTGTTATGTCACAACTGAAATAAGATGGTTGATTCATATTTTCTTTAATCTCGAGCTCTCATCATTTGACCAAGGTCGTATGGTGGCTGGTGAGCAGTCAAGTTGCCATAATCCAGGAAAGGATCCATAGGTCCAATCATGGCGTGTGGTGGTTTAACTAGTACCTAACTATGGGTTCCAAAGTATGTTGACTTAACCCTTATTCGATGGAAATCAGTCTTCCCCGATGCAGTTGACAGCAAACAGCAATTGCAAAGGTTCGCCAAGTTCTTCAGAAGGCTAACCGCAGGACATATTTCATTCATCACATCATACAATTGAAGTGTAGCTTTGGGAAATTAAGATCCTTAGCTGCTTTTTGGTATCCCCTTATTGACAATCATGGTCACTAAGATCATAGGAATTATCTTCGGAGTAGTGCTCGGACCGTTCCATATAACCATCATCCGATGCCCCGCCGATTGGACAAGTTCAAGTCGCATAAATAAGATGGTCACTACTCGTTAGCGAGCAACACCGGTTGCATTGGTAACATATATACACCATTAGAACTAAGGAAGAGAAAGATGATATGAGACAATCATTGTCTTGTATACTGTCCTTAATAACAAGCCAAATCTTGATCAATAGCTCCTCAAATTGGCTTACCGATGTAAATAAGTGTCATGGCTCTGCGAAGAATCCCAGTCGTTGCCAACTTGCTGTGATATTCTCAAACTATCCGTCTAATCTTCATTGACAAGCTTTGATAATTATTGTTAGCTAAAATGTACGCCGAGCCGAAGGCGAGGCCGTGCTCCGAGCCGAAGGCGAGGCCGTTAGCGGGTCCGGGCGCAGCGCCGGTGGGGGTCCGGGGCCCCACAGTCCCGGCGGCGATCGACCTAGCTGGTTAGGTCGAAAATGTGGGCACCGCACGATTTTTTCTATTTCGGACGATGCAGCCTTTTCTGAAATGATCAGAAAAATGTATTTTTTCCCCAAAAACAGCTGTTTCGGTCCGGATCGGAACATGCCTTCCAGTAGCGGTTCGGAGTCGTTTTCACGTTGGGTCGGGTCGGACTAGTTCCTCCAAACCGGATCGGAGCATCATCAACTGGCCGGTTCGGGTCTTTTCCTGCGGTTCGGGTCGGATTGAATTTTTCATTTTATTGGGGTCGGATCAGACCCCTGGTCATTCGATCCGAACCGATGCTGCTATTACTAGTTCCAACGTCTCAGTGTATAACTTCGTGGGGTCGGGTCGGACCCGACCCGAACTGAGTGGGGCTATCCGAACCGAAGCCATGCGATTCTGCATCAACTCAATCCGATCTGCTGGTCACCCGCATCCGATCCAGAGACTTCTTTGAACTGGAAAGTCATTAAAAATGTTGAATTTGCAGGATTTCCTCATCGGATTTGGCGATCCAATAGTAGAATAGAGAATCCCTATATGTCGAGAATCTTCATTTCTCAGTGAAAGCACCAAAATGTTAGACCAAAAAATGGCACTAACACCCAATTGTCTAGGATTTGTGAAGAATAATAATCTAAACCGTAAAAAATCAAGTAGAGACACGAGATTTATAGTGGTTCGGCGTTAACAAGCCTACATCCACTTCATAGTTTCTCATTTCATTCATGGATTACAATTACAATGAATTTAATCACTCAATCGCTCAAATTCAAGAATAATTCTCTCTGAATTAATTGAATCTATCGAAGAAGTTGGTCATTTTCAGTAGAAGAATTCGGCCATAGAAGCCATGAAGAAGATAACTGCCAAAAAAAGCCCCCCAAAATGGCTGCGAATTCATGTATTTATAGGCAGAAATTCGGTTAGGGCTGAGTGGCCATGTGGCAGCTTCAGAGTAAATCTCGAAAGTAGTGGAGTGAGTGAGACTTGGTAACCGCTTCTGCTGTGTGGACACGGGATCAGGTCATCCTTTATTCAATCCGAACCGAAAGCAATCGGCCAATAATGAAGCAGTGAAGCCATCCGACCTGAATGGTCCAATCCGATCCGGAGATGTATGCCAGAGAATCATGTCATATTCATTTGTACAGGTGGATCGGATGTGAGTTAATCCGACCCGAACTGGTGTTATGTTTCCCATCCGATCCGAATTCTTTTCCACTGAAGGAGAGGTAAAAGTACCTTGAACCAATCCAACCCCAAGCTCCGACCTTGGGCTGTTGCTGACATTTGAGCCACACGGTTAGATCCGAACCGAGGCATGGATCTGATCCGAGAAAAGAATCTGACCCCGGGGCCTCCATGCATGTATGAACCAAGTTTTTTCCAAGCCTTTATTACTTCATTCAAGTGATCGTTGATCCCTTAAGCTTTGGGTAGCTTGGTCACAAAGCAAGCTAACACTTGTCTTGTAAACTAAAGGAAAGAATATGGAAATTTGAGACCCTTAGGAAGTTTGGTTGGGAAGTGTACAATATAATTTGTATGGAAGAAAGATAAATCCCATATTTTGGTGTTATGGATTAGTGGGTTTGTCGGTAAAACCTTATAAATTGGAAAAGGTTGAAAAGAGAAAAAATGGATTAGGAATATATGTATATGTATATGTATATGTGTGTGTGTATATATATATATATATATATATAGAATTGATTTTGTGGGACTGTCTAGGAAAGTCGCTTTGAGTCCAACCCCATTGTTCACTTTTAAGAACTTGAAATTGTAAAAGTTTTGGGAAAAGGGTTTATGGCGTTTTCAAGTTTTAATCTTAAATGTTATAGTTTTAAATATGTAATGTATACATATTAAGTTTTAAAGTAAAATGAGGTATATTTTGAAAAACAATGATTTCTTGTTTTAAAAAGAATTCTCTCATGAAAAGGTTGCATTTTGTAAAGAAGGTTTTGAAATCTCTATTCTTTTGACATTAAATTTTGATTATTGTTTAAAAAAGAAAATTTTGTTGGATGGAGAAAATGAATTGTAGTAAATTAAGAATAGAGTAGATGTTTGCATCTTATAGTAAGCAGTTGAACTAACATTGTAAGTAGAAACAATGTAAACCTGATTGGGAAATAGTTGTCCTTGTCTACTCCAGTTTTTGTGATTCGAAAAAAAATGTTTTGAATTTTTTTATGTTGTAACATGTTTTTATGGTTTGGAAAAAATAAGTATTGTTTGAGAAAAATAAGTTTTCATAAGGAAAATAAAGTTTTGATACTGTAACGACCCGTATTCTACACATCATAGGATTGTAGAATATTTATTTCTTTCCCGTATGAAGTCGTATGGTCATGCAACTTTGGGAAACAACCATTAGAGTCATTTCCCATGTTCATGATTTTTGTCAATTTTTAAATGACCGTTTTGCCCCTAGTTGGTACTGTTTTGGCCATAACTTTTGATTGGAAAGGAGTTTTGACCTAAAACCACTTCCATTGGATTCGAATGATGGTTTCTCTTTCCGTAGAGTGGTTACATTAGCCAAACGGACTTACCGTTTGGGAGATATGGCTGAAACAAGGTTTAGAAGGTGAAAAACGGCTTAATTGGGCTAAACCGGGTGATTAGCAACTAGGCCCAATGGGGGATTTCGGAATTTGGGGTATTTAAGGGCTGCTAGGGTTAGGATTTCGGTTTTAGACTCATTTTTCCAGCCGCCACTTACCTCCTTCAAGCTCTAGCAATGGCCTCCACCTTCTAATTTCATCCCAAATCATCTCTAATCACTTTCTAATCAAGTTTTGTCCTAATCTACCTCAAATCAAAGAAGATCTTCACCAAATCAGCGAGAGAGCTGCTGGAACACGTAGGGATTGGATCCAAATCAGTGATTATTTCAGATCTAAAGTTTGTTTGTGGCTAAGGTGAGTGATTTGCATTGTTTTTCACTAATTACGGCTAATTAGGGTAATTAGCGAAGATTAGCGAAATTATGGCTCAGAAAAATCTAGAAAAATTCCTAAAATTCTAAAACACCATTTTATGCCTCTGATATGAATTTGGGTTAATTTCGACTAATTTTGCAAATCCCGGAATTTGGGGGATTAAGGGTTGATTAGTGATAATTAGCGAATTTATGCACGTTAAAAATCTGGAAAAATGTTCAGAAATGCTGAAATATTGTTTTAGACCTCTGTTAGAAAATTTGGTTAATTTGGTTAAGTTTTGTTAATCCTATCATCAGTTTTGCTTAAACATGCTTAAGGGGAAAATGAGGGTTTTTGGGTATGTTTGATCCATTTTGATATGTCATATTGTTGTTTTGGTGTTTGTGGTTGGTTCCCTATGTTCCTATGATTGTATGGTATGCTTTGTGATTGATTAGAAGTGTTAGATTGGTCGAAAACGCCGTCGAGAGGCGAAAAATAGCTTGCTGGAATGGTGCAGGTTTGAGGACCAGGAAAAACCGACTAGGGTAATGTTTCGGACCGACCAGAGGAGCTTCGACCGACCATGTTCTGGACCGACCATGTTTTGGACCGACCAGAGGAGCTTCGACCGACCATGTTTTGGACCGACCAGAGGAGCTTCGACCGACCATGTTCTGGACCGACCATGTTTTGGACCGACCAGAGGAGCTTCGACCGACCATGTTTTGGACCGACCAGAGGAGCTTCGACCGACCATGTTTTGGACCGACAAGAGGAGCTTCGACCGACCGACTAGGGGAGTTTCGAACGACCAGGATTGAGGCGATGAAACCGACCAGGATCGAGATGAGGGAAAAACCGACCAGGGTGTTTTGACGGACCAGGCGAAGGAACTCAGCACGACCGATCCGAACCGGAAGCTGAAGGTTGACCAAGCTGAACTGATGACATTTGACCGATCCGAAGCAAGTGAAGTAAAGTGAAGAAGACCGATCCGGAGGATGATGACTAAAACCCGAGATGCAAAGGTAGTCCAAATGGAAGTTAGAGCTCAGGATCTCGGACCCAGTTGGGAACCAATGAGTTCACTACATGATTGGGCTTTGCTGCGGGACGTGTGCAAAGGGGTTGTCGGTATTCATAACTTTGGTTCACCACTGAGAGATGGATAGTGGGCTTGTAGTGATAGTTACACGGGATTGGATTCCGTCATGGCCCAAAGTATTAGGTGACTAAAGTAGTGGATATCGTATGCTTTACGCACTGAGTGAGGGATGTGAGGATGATTGCTATGCTTGATTGTTTGACACCACTATGACATGCACACCCCCACCCCCGTATCTCTTATACAGTATGTTAGTGGCACCTTAGAGTATTGTACGGTATGTAGTGCTAACTCTTTGGTTGCAGGTCTAGGTTCAGGTATGATTGGATTATACCTGTTATTGTTTTGTTTAGATTCTTATCGCTCATACCAGGCTTTATGTCTGACCCAGAGTTTTATGTCTCCTCTTATTACTCTGGGTGCTCACACGAGCAAACTAGAGACAGGTTATGGTTAGCTGGTGATGCGCGAGTAGCTGATTCGGAGGCGAGCAGGAGGCTTCCACGTATGATATATAGATATTCTCCCTGTGTCGTTGGTGGTCGCTACTTGGGCATTAGTAGTGTACCTCCTTTATCTTACTTTTGATTTGAGACAGTTTGAAAGTTGTAATAAGCTGTATTTTGGATTTCCGCTGCTATGATGTTTAGTTCTGATTTTCAGCTTATGCACTGTCTCTCCTGTTTTATGTCAAGTATGTTATTATTATATTTTGTTCTATGCGCTGTGAGACATTCTACAGGTTCTTGATTAGTTCATTTCCTTCTTCCTTTTCCTTCTGACGACCCGTTCCGTGCTAACTGGACATGTGTACAGCGCACATTTGGAGTAAATGTCGGTTGGTGCGGGGCGGGCCGTCACACTTGGTATCAGAGCTCTAGGTTGCGTAGTTAACCTAGGGAAAGACACTAGGGAGAGATAGTACGTATATGAGAGCGCATATTTGTGATTACTTTGGTTTCCAAAAGCTATATATATATATATACTATTAGTAGTATAAGAATGAAGTCGTACTGCACTACCACCACTATGGGATCGTTAATCGTTTCCCCTTTTACAGATTAACGATGAGCCGATATCCTAGAGGTGATGGTAGAGGGACCAACCATGGGAATGCTCCTGACATGAGGACAATGTTCACCAACTTCATGAGAGACATGCTTAGAGATGTTCAGGGAGCAGTTCCCAATCCCGGAAATGGTGGTGGTCCAGTAGTGCAGGCACCTAGGGTCGATTTCGCCAAGTTGTGCAAGGATTACACTAACCTTGGTGGGAAGCCGTTCCACGGAACGGAGTCGGCCACAGATGTTCAGGATTGGTTGGATAGCTGTGATCGTATCTTCGACGACTTGGGTCTTGAGGATGTGATGAAGAGAAGGCTAGCGTCTCGTAAGCTGCAAGGGCGAGCGATGAATTGGTGGAATGCCATTAGAACAGCTACTCCAGAAGATCAAGTTACTTGGAATCAGTATAAGACTCGCTTTTGTGATAAGTTTATTCCAGCTGCTCATAAACCAGAACTGTTCAAGAAGTTCTTGGAGCTTAAGCAGAACGGTAGAGCAGTCTCGGAGTATATCGCTGAATTCGACACTTTATTGAAATATGGATGGTCCCTTATCGATACAGTCGAAAAGAAGAACGAGAAGTTCATAACTGGCTTGGATGGGTACTTGGGGGAAAGACTTATAAACCATATCGATGAGACATTCGAGTCTATTGTAGGAAAGGCATTAAGGTCAGAGAGCCTTTTCCCTAAGTCGAAGGCCGAAGTTGCTACGGCATCTGCAGAGGAGCCAAAGCCGCAAGCAGGCGGTGAAGGTAAGAAGAATTCTCAGAACAAGAGGAAGCAAAACCCGACCAAGGATGGTCAGGATAAGAAAAATAAGAAAGATGGCGAATGCTTTAGTTGTGGCAAGAAGGGCCATTACGCCAGAGATTGTCGAGAAAAGCCTGGGGAAAGGAAGTGCTTTAACTGCGGCCAGGCGGGACATCACAAGGATGATTGCCCACAACCTCCTAGGGAGAAGCAGATTGTGAAAGCGTATGCTATCAACGCTGTTCCTTCTTCGTCAAATGCCCCAACTGCGGCGCAGAAGGAAAAAGGTGTCGTTATTCGAGGTATGCTTTCTATTTAAGATGTTTTGATCGGGTTTTGTTTGACAAACCTGAGTTAGTCGATAGACCTTTAGTAGTGATGAACCCGATTGGTGGTTCGACTAGTTTTGACATGATTTGTTAATGTGGTCTCATCGAGTCATGGATGTATGTTTCCTTGTGATTGCTTTGTTTTGGGCTTTACTGGGTTTAGCATTATTTTGGGGAGTCGATTTACTCCAAAGGAATAGGGTGGTATTAGGTACCTACCTAGTGATGGCGATAGTAACTGGAGTTAAGGAAGCTAAGAGGTTATCGTTGTAACAAGTTCTAGTTGTCTCTGGGAGGCAAATGAGTACTCCAGTGCTAGATTGTTTTGCTAGTATCACCTCATGTGGATTGTCTGAACTCGGAGGAGATGTTCCTTGGGTGCTTGTCTGATATTTGTTTAGGCCTTTGGGGCTTGTGCTTGGGGAATGTCGATTTCGACTAGGATGGTTCGCGTGAGGGGTAAATAGTTGTTGTGATTTTTCATTGGATGATATCTTGGTTTACTCGAGGAGTGAAGGGCAGACGGAACATGATAAGACTGTTCAATGGTATAGACTACCCAGAGTTAGACTCGATAGGGTTATGAGATTGCTCGAGTGGGACTCGAGAAAGATGCAAAGTAATGGATTGTTTAGGACCCGATGTTGATGTTCTCTATTGGATAGTAGAATTTTGAAGGAATAAGATGTGTTCGTTGATCATGGAAGATACAACGAAGATTAGGGCGATTCAAGTTGGACTTGAACTCGTAAAAGAAAATGGGTGTTCGTTGATCTTGGAGATGCAACGAATAGGGAGACGACTCACGTTGGACTAGAGTTTGTCGGTACTCAAGACTGGGTCTGAGTTATAGATTTACTCGAGTTGGACTCGAGAAGGCTGCAAGGAATTGGATTCAGCTCGAGTTGGACTCGAGAGGGCAGCAAGATAATGGATAGACTTGGGTTGGACTCAAGTATTTTAGGAGGACTAAAAGCAGGGGTATCTGGGGACGCCCGTTACCTTGGATCTGTTGGACGTGATCTAGTTATCCTTGGAGGATAAACGTACGTTGGACGTACGGTAGTCCGATTGGAGGCTGGGCTTCCATTAGTTTAATTACCCTTGGAGGATAAACGTATGTTGGACGTACGGTAGTCCGAAGGGAGGAGGGGCTTCTATTGGCCTGGGATTGGTTGGACCAGTCAAGTAGGCATCGGTGTATGTATGGAGGCTGGGCTTCCATTGGTTATTGATGTTGGTTGGACCAGACAGACTGGAATCGACATATTGGGATTGGTTAGACCAATCATGTAGGTGTCGATGTGTTTATGACTTTAGCAGGTGATAGATAGGATTTGTTTGATGGATGTTATGGTTGCTATGTTTGTTCCTATCTTTCTTCTCTTGAGTAGACTATCACCTGTAGGGTTCCAGCGACGGGGAACAAAGTGATTGTAGTAGAACTATGAGCCAGTGTAGTAGAGTCGTCATGATTCGAGGGGCAAAGTGGACATAGTAAATAATTAGTAAGGCTATGAGCCAGTGCAGTGGAGTTGTTATGACTTCATGGGGCAGAGTGGACATAGCAAAGGACTAGTGGCTATGGATCAGTGCAGTGGAGTCGCCATGACTCCATGGGGCAGAGTGATCATAGTAAATGACTTGGATGCGGTAATAGTTGCATTGAGTAGGAAACATGCCAGTTTAGGGGTTTTGTTTCTAGGATGGAAGCAACTATAGTATATCACATGATATGATTTCAGGCCCAAGGGTGAATTGGATTCAGAAACGCTAGTAAGCTTGACGATTAGATCGATTCTGATTGAGTGGATTGTTTCCAGTTAGAAGGACGATCCTAATCTATTGAGAACCATCTCTAGGGTAGAGATGGGTATCGATGGAAAGAGAATGGTCAAGTAAGGATTTGATCGAGAAGGGTGGCTTCGAAAGAATAAGGGACTAGTTGTACCCAACGTAGATGGACTGAGAGGTGAAGTGCTTAGAGCATACCATCACTCAAAATTGACTGTACATTCCAGTGGTAACAAGATGTATTGAGACATAGAGCAGATCTACTACTGGGAAGGGATAAAGATAGGCAGAAGGCTTATCTCGATAAGAGACGAAGAGATTTGGAATTCTTCGTTAACGACTTGGTATTCGTCGAGATCTCTCCATAGAAAATGTGATTCGGATAGGTTGGAGAGGTAAGTTAGCATCAAGATTTGTTGGCCCATTCCCAGCCCTCCAGTAAGTTGGGAATTTGGCATATGAAGTAGAGCTACCTGACAAGATGGCGGGAGTTCACAAAGTATTTCATGTTTCCCAGTTAAGGAAGTTGTGCAAGACCCTAATGTGGCTATTTCACCAGATCAGTTGGATGATAGCGAAGTTGAACCCGAGGCGGTTGGGAACCACAAGTCTATGCGTATCGTTGGGAACGATACGAAGCAGCTTCGAAGGAAGGCGGTGAAACTAGTCAAAGTCCAGTGGGGTGAGAATGAAAAAGACCGTACTTGGGAAACAGAGAAAGATATAAGGAAGAAGTATCCAGAACTCTTTGCCTAGTAATGTTTTGGTAGTGATAGTTCCTTCCCTTGTTAGTAAACCGCATGCTAGGATAGACTTGTTTTGCATGTTGATTGTTGTTTATGGTTGATAGGCATGCGGGGACCTTTGTGTGTGTTTTGATTAGGGAATTTCGAGGGCGAAATTTCTTGGGGGGGGGGGGGGGAGTAACGACCCGTATTCTACACATCATAGGATTGTAGAATATTTATTTCTTTCCCGTATGAAGTCGTATGGTCATGCAACTTTGGGAAACAACCATTAGAGTCATTTCCCATGTTCATGATTTTTGTCGATTTTTAAATGACCGTTTTGCCCCTAGTTGGTACTGTTTTGGCCATAACTTTTGATTGGAAAGGAGTTTTGACCTGAAACCACTTCCATTGGATTCGAATGATGGTTTCTCTTTCCGTAGAGTGGTTACATTAGCCAAACGGACTTACCGTTTGAGAGATATGGCTGAAACAAGGTTTAGAAGGTGAAAAACGGCTTAATTGGGCTAAACCGGGTGATTAGCAACTAGGCCCAATGGGGGATTTCGGAATTTGGGGTATTTAAGGGCTGCTAGGGTTAGGATTTCGGTTTTAGACTCATTTTTCCAGCCGCCACTTACCTCCTTCAAGCTCTAGCAATGGCCTCCACCTTCTAATTTCATCCCAAATCATCTCTAATCACTTTCTAATCAAGTTTTGGCCTAATCTACCTCAAATCAAAGAAGATCTTCACCAAACCAGCGAGAGAGCTGCTGGAACATGTAGGGATTGGATCCAAATCAGTGATTATTTCAGATCTAAAGTTTGTTTGTGGCTAAGGTGAGTGATTTGCATTGTTTTTCACTAATTACGGCTAATTAGGGTAATTAGCGAAGATTAGCGAAATTATGGCTCAGAAAAATCTAGAAAAATTCCTAAAATTCTAAAACACCATTTTATGCCTCTGATACGAATTTGGGTTAATTTCGACTAATTTTGCAAATCCCGGAATTTGGGGGATTAAGGGGTGATTAGTGATAATTAGCGAATTTATGCATGTTAAAAATCTGGAAAAATGTTCAGAAATTCTGAAATATTGTTTTAGACCTCTGTTAGAAAATTTGGTTAATTTGGTTAAGTTTTGTTAATCCTATCATCAGTTTTGCTTAAACATGCTTAAGGGGAAAATGAGGGTTTTTGGGTATGTTTGATCCATTTTGATATGTCATATTGTTGTTTTGGTGTTTGTGGTTGGTTCCCTATGTTCCTATGATTGTATGGTATGCTTTGTGATTTATTAGAAGTGTTAGATTGGTCGAAAACGCCATCGAGAGGCGAAAAATAGCTTGTTGGAATGGTGCAGGTTTGAGGACCAGGAAAAACCGACCAGGGGAATGTTTCGGACCGACCAGATGAGCTTCGACCGACCATGTTCTGGACCGACCATGTTTTGGACCGACCAGAGGAGCTTCGACCGACCATGTTTTGGACCGACCAGAGGAGCTTCGACCGACCATGTTCTGGACCGACCATGTTTTGGACCGACCAGAGGAGCTTCGACCGACCATGTTTTGGACCGACCAGAGGAGCTTCGACCGACCATGTTTTGGACCGACAAGAGGAGCTTCGACCGACCAGGTTCAGGACCGACCAGGGGAGTTTCAAACGACCAGGATTGAGGCGATGAAACCGACCAGGATCGAGATGAGGGAAAAACCGATCAGGGTGTTTTGACCGACCAGGCGAAGGAACTCAGCACGACCGATTCGAACCGGAAGCTGAAGGTTGACCGAGCTGAACAGATGACGTTTGACCGATCCGAAGCAAGTGAAGTAAAGTGAAGAAGACCGATCCGGAGGATGATGACTAAAACCCGAGATGCAAAGGTATTCCAAATGGAAGTTAGAGCTCAGGATCCCGGACCCAGTTGGGAACCAATGAGTTCACTACATGATTGGGCTTTGCTGCGGGACGTGTGCAAAGGGGTTGTCGGTATTCATAACTTTGGTTCACCACTGAGAGATGGATAGTGGGCTTGTAGTGAAGTTACACGGGATTGGATTCCGTCATGGCCCAAAGTATTAGGTGACTAAAGTAATGGATATCGTATGCTTTACGCACTGAGTGAGGGATGTGAGGATGATTGCTATGCTTGATTGTTTGACACCACTATGACATGCACACCCCCACCCCCGTATCTCTTACACAGTATGTTAGTGGCACCTTAGAGTATTGTACGGTATGTAGTGCTAACTCTTTGGTTGCAGGTCCAGGTTCAGGTATGATTGGATTATACCTGTTATTGTTTTGTTTAGATGCTTATCGCTCATACCAGGCTTTATGTCTGACCCAGAGTTTTATGTCTCCTCTTATTACTCAGGGTGCTCACACGAGCAGACTAGAGACAGGTTATGGTTAGCTGGTGATGCGCGAGTAGCTGATTCGGAGGCGAGCAGGAGGCTTCCACGTATGATATATAGATATTCTCCCTGTGTCGTTGGTGGTCGCTACTTGGGCATTAGTAGTGTACCTCCTTTATCTTACTTTTGCTTTGAGACAGTTTGAAAGTTGTAATAAGATGTATTTTGGATTTCCGCTGCTATGATGTTTAGTTCTGATTTTCAGCTTATGCACTGTCTCTCCTGTTTTATGTCAAGTATGTTATTATTATATTTTGTTCTATGCGATGTGAGACATTCTACAGGTTCTTGATTAGTTCATTTCCTTCTTCCTTTTCCTTCTGACGACCCGTTCCGTGCTAACTGGACATGTGTACAGCGCACATTTGGAGCAAATGTCGGTTGGTGCGGGGCGGGCCGTCACAGATACTTTTAACTTTTAAAATAAAAGTGGAAGGAAAAAAGGGCCAAACCATGTTTTCAAAAGTGATGGAGTAGATAAGGATTAGTGCCTAGGGAAGGCAAAAAAGTTAGAGGCTATGAAAGAGTTAGCGAGGATTATCTTGGAATTATGGTAAGTTCCCGTGGAGTGCGTAAGAATAAAAAGTCTAGGATTGTTGCTTGGGGAAAAAAAAGAACAAGCTAAGAAAGAAAAATAGCCTAACTAAAAAGAAAATAATAAATCCAGAGTTGCAACAAACATGACGGGAAAAGAAAATGAAAATTTCAAGAAAAGATGAATAAAAATGAAAAAAAAAAATCTAAGATAAGCTGAAAAAGAAAAGAAAGTTTTCTTATGAAGTTGTGCTTGGATAGGAAAATAGGAAGTCTTTATAGAATAATGATGTAAAAATCCAAGTACAATAAGAAAAGGTACGTAAAAGGAGAACGAAAGATGTGAATTTTTCTGTTTTATCCCTTTTAGTATCATAAGAAATCGAAGTTGGAAAATTAGATTTTTCTAAATTTTGAAATTTAATGATGGTCGGTAGGGCTTTGGATGCAACGATTGGATGAACTATGCTCTTATTCAGTAAGAGTGTGGGAAAATTTGGATGAAAAAGGCGTTTTGATTTTCAAAATATTTCATTCATATAGAACTGCCAACATATTTAGGATGCGAGCATCAAACTTTAAAAGGATTTTTTGAAAGTTTTGCAAACATATAGTACCGCTTAGGCATAATGCATTATTATGATGTATTGCACTTTGCAGATGTGCACAATGTTTGCAAAAATTGGATGCACACATGATGGATGAATATTATGCGAGGGGTTATTTGACTTTACCCTCATCGAATTTCGTGGACGAAATTCCTTAAGGGTGGGAGAATGTAACACCTGGTATTTTTATTGCAATTAAAAATGTGCATATAGTGATATATACATAAACATAAGTAAAAATGAATTTTTAAATGTAATGCATGAATTGATAATAAAAATAAAAATAAAAGGAAAAGAGGCATGCATAGAAATAAAGTTACATATTTAAAAGAGGGATGAATGCAATACAATGAAAATTTCATAAGAGAAAAGAGGAAAGTGGAATGCATTGAAGGGAATGTATGATAAGGATGCATTAATTAATAAAATGCAAGTGAAAAAAAAGAGAAAGCATTAACGCATTAAAAAAGGAACAATAGAAATGTATGCAATAAAGCAAGGAAAATTTAATGCATGGAAAAAAGAAAGTGAGCAATTGACGTAAGCAAAGAAAAGAAACATCATGAATAAAAAGGGAATGTTGACATGTGAATAATAAATACGTTAAAAATGAAGCATTAAATAAAAAGAAAATATTGCATGTGTGAATGCAAGGAGGAAATTTTAGAGGAAGTTAAAAATAGTAGAAAGAAGGTTTATGCATTAAAATTAAGAAAGAAGTTTAAAAAGAAGAGTAAAGATTTCATGTGAAAGGGGTTTCAATTAGAAGCGTTTTAGTGTGAAACTGGGTTTTATATGAAATTGCTTAATTAAAAAGAGTATAATAGGAAGGATGGTTAAGAAGAGAAAAGTTGGATATCAATTGATTTGAGAAAATTAAATGTAAAGAATTATTCGCATGTAGAAACATATCATACACATAAGAATTGCCCATGAATGAACATGATTCGAATGGAAGGTTATGTGCGAATAAAGAATAAAAGAAAGAAAGAAAAGTATATCAATTTCAAAATAAAGATGGATAAAAAAGAAAATTAGTGTAAAAATTTAAGGTGGCGCCTAATAAACATACTTGATTGGTAAGATATGAAAATGCATACTTAGTTGGCTTAATCCTATTAGTTCAATTAAAATTTTTGATAGCATGGCAACTTCCGGTTGACTATACGATTTGGAAAGTTGATTCCATCAAGGAAAATAGATTGCTAGCGTTGATTTAAACTTCTTATATAAGGTGACCTATAGCTCTTCATTCTCATTTTAGGTTTTCTTCACTCTGTTCTTCCTCCATGTAATTTCTAAATAAAAATAATTATTAATTATATTGAAGATTTAAAAAGAAATTTGTCATCAACAACAACAAATTCAGAAATCAACTGCAACGACAATTTAAAATTCAAGATCTGGAAGAGGGGATCGACGTTAATAAAAAGATTATTCGAAATCATCAAAAACAAGGTAAAAATTCTAGATCCAATCCATTCAAATTCTTACTCTTTCTTTCCCTTCTTTTTTAATGAAAATAATCGATCCACAGTTATTAGGTTTTAAATCAAATTAAAGGGAAAAGAAAAACCATGGATGCTAAAATGGGACCAGATCCAAAATTTGGGGAAAGCATGAAAGGTGAGTGGATTTAAGATATACAGTTTAGATAAGAATATGTTATCGTTTACCATTCCCCTGTATGTATAATTGAAATGCAAAATGTTGAGAAATGTAACATATGTTAATAATGCCTAAAGTGATAGGTATGAAGTAGAAATAATTGATATGTTAAATATTAATTTGTTGGTATATGAACTTGTTAAATCTTGCATAGTAATTACCGATTTCATGTCAATTTGTGTAAATTGTGTACCTAGGCCATTAACTGTAAGAATTGAGAACGGTACATATTGGTTTATGTGATTTAAATAATTATTGGATCAATTGATTATTTGTTAGGAAGGAATTGATTATCTATGAAGAATTATAATAGACATGATACAATTACATGTGAATTATAAATTACAAAGGATAATTGGAAGAAATAAACATGCCTAGACCGTATAGAAGGTTTACGATAAGTAAGAAATTTAACCGCGCTTAGACACGAGGTTAGATTGCACTTGTGATAGAAGTCTGCCCGGAATCGCCTGGCATATCCAGCATTCACAAGTGGTAAATCTAATGTGAGGGGTCTAAGTGTGTAATTAAGCATATAACGGTGCTAAGACACGAGGTTAAGTCAACATGTGGAAGAAGTCTGCCCGGAACCGCCTAGCATATCCAACATCCACAGGTGTAGACTTAATGTGAGAGGTCTAGTACGGGAGCATACTTATAATATATGTAAACGGAGGGACATATAAGCATCATTAATGGTAATTAATGGTAATAAATGACAATTTAATGAAATAAATGGGGAATGATAACAAACTATTATGGATAAATTATAGTAATAAGAATGCTATATAACAGGTAGCTTTGTCCTAGGAACAAATGGAAATTATAACTTAGGTTATAATTAACTTTTAAGGAAATGAGACAAATTGTGTAATAAGATAAGAGGCACTTAATTCTAAATTAAGTAATCGGTAAAAGGGGGAAAATTTATGAACTATTTAATTATAAATTAAGTAATCTAGAAGTTTGAAACCTACTAATATGGATAACATGTTTAGACTTGTCCTAGGGACAAGAGGAAATTATAACATAGGTTGCAATAAATGGGTCGAGAAACTTATTAATGGGCCTTAGTGAATAGAATTAAGTTAATAAGTAAACGATGATAAGTTGTATTGACAATGTAAAATGGAATTATGATTAAATAAGAAAGAATGATGAAAACTTATGAAATAAGTTATATTTAATCATAAATAATTACTAACATGTTAAACAAGAAAACATGTGAATTGAGTTATACTTAACTACATATTAAGTAGAACATGTTATTGTAACAAACAAGAATATAAAAGTGATTGTGTATTACAGACCTTGGGCCACAATCTAGGGAATAACATGTTGTGGGCTTATTAATAAATGTAAATGGGTTAAATTACGTGACTGAATTAATAAGAAAGAGGGACTTCGCAACTTGATTAAGAATTCAATATGAATGAGAATAACCAAGTTAAATGGAAACCCGATAAGGTAAAGCAAGCGCATAAAAGAATGTTTAGATATAGGGTCTAACAACATATTAAAGTGAGTCGCTTGGACCAACTCGCACGTTTGAGGGTAAATAACCCAACGGGGTAGATCTTCAGGGTGTTATAAGGCACGAGGGGGAGCGCACATTCATCTGATTGTTCTGACGGCTCCGAAGGACTGGAAGGGGAAGCACGTGGCTTCCTGAGGTACGTAAGATGCTCCTAGTAGTTCTATGTATGGTGGCAGATGTTTTGGGCTATGCTCGCAGAGGTTGGGTCTGCGCGTAACTACTAGTGGGTGCGCCTTGACTGCATAAGTAGCTATGTAGTCAAAATGTTGTGACGCGGTGACACCAGAGTGATTCGGCGATTGCCTCAACGAGGAGGCGTATGGTCACGACCAACAAGGATAGTAGATCGTCGGGTACCCGTCATCGGCAGCCAGTGG
This sequence comes from Allium sativum, assembly GCA_030737875.1. Lineage (NCBI taxonomy): Eukaryota > Viridiplantae > Streptophyta > Magnoliopsida > Asparagales > Amaryllidaceae > Allium > Allium sativum. Next base: position 665,596,638 of record CM060909.1, on the reverse strand, counting down.
GACGTGAAAAGACTAGAGCTAAAACCAATAGACCATTCACCCTTCACTATCGAGGTACTGTGGTTGAGGGAAGATGCCAAATAGATGTTTAGATTGTTTTCTTTAGGGGAAGTCATTTAGCTCTTGTAGTCTTTACTAGTTGAGGGAGGGGTCGGGGTGGGGCCATGGCCACCATAAAAACATACCCTAGGAATATCGGTAGAGGCTCTTAAAAACGGACCTGTACAGATATGGAAAAGCTCCCGATGAGTTCCATGTTTATTTTATCGCCCTTCCATGGAACTCAATGCACATTAGAAGATGTGCAATTGAGGCATCGAGCTACAATTGAAAATACGTATGGTGGACAGTCTAGGTACATGCATGACGGCTCTGGGTGGTGTATCGTAGACTTGAGGGCATTAATATCGTATGAATCCTGATTTGAACAAAGGTGGCAGTCTGTACGTTTGCGTAGCATAGTAATGACAGATATATGCGGAACGTAATATTGTTATCCATACGTCACTACGGCGTAGGATGAGGGACTGCGTATATTTCGATGGTGTTACGGTAGAGACCGTGCGAGTGGGGTGCCATGGGGCGTACCTTAATATTGGGGGTAGCTACATATATATTGTATTAGGTTAATCCACTGGGAAGTAAATGGGTGCGACATGTGTGTAAGCCTTGAGTGTTGTTAACCCAAGTAACCTAATAAATAAGAAAATATGATTGAACAATATATGTAGTGTTACCCAAAATGTATAATTTAAATCCAGTCACCAGAACTTGTGTTTTGACCCCCTCCTCATAACATACTCGCAGGTTAGATTTGTAGTAGAGACATGATAGCTTTGGATACTGGTTAAGCAGTATTACTAATATGGTAAGGCTATACTTTGAGTATGTTACATTTTATCCATTCCGCTGTGAGATGTTTTCTGAGCTCTAACATATTTTATGTCACTATCTTTTCTGCATGATACCAGAGCAAACCAACTTGAGTTTCGATAGATTGGAATTTTGAAAAAAATTCAGTCTGTTGGAATTCGGGTTGTTATAGAGGTGAGCTAATAGGCACCATATACAATTTATAATGATTAAAACTAATAAAAACCTACACTGGTAATTCTATATATTTTTATACATGAATACAATAACATGATAAAATAATTTTGAGTGAGAAGGAGTTCTCACATTGGTTTCCACTCCATCATTCTTTATTTGGTGATTTTATTTTTTATAAAATTTAAATGGTCGTTTAATTTCATCAAAAACTTCGACTTGCTCCATTTCTGTTCGGGTCAGTTCTGGAATGTAGAGTTTGATCCCACGATTCCAACGCAACTGAAATCGTCGGATTTGGACCGCATATAAAAAAGATACGGTATTATTTGCCTTAATTACATAATTATTATATGCTTAATATAATTAAACATTTTGATTAATCTAATAATTCATCTTCATCATTCCCTCTACAGTTAAAAACCTGTAACCCATTCATCCTTGCCGTTGACCGACCACCGCTCCTCCCACGACCGCCGTGGTATCGATCGCCCCCCACCACCAGAAGCACCTCGCTTCGCTCCACCCACGGCCTGAACGACGGCCAATCGGCCCCACCTCCTTTTCGAATTTCGTGCGTGAACAGTGGCTGTTCAAGCCCCAGTTTCGATCAAATTAAAACACCATCGATGATCTCCATCGTTGATCTGAAACATCTCACCTAGTTATACATCTTTCCCTTTATAGTTTTCGGATTCTACTGTGTGGATTTGGAGAGTGAGGCATGCGAATTTGGGAGTGATTTCCGCCTTCGATTTCTATTAGTGGCGGCTGCTATGTTATTGAATGGGAGAGGTAGGGTTCTATGATATATATATATATATAGAATTTTATTTAATTCCAAAATATCTTGTTTAATTCCCAAACTCCAGATCAAACCCAGCGGCTGTCGCCTGAAACACCCCACCTCCGTTAAGGTCAGTCATAAAGGGAATGCCTTAATTTTGGTAGATCATTATAGGTAAAAGATATAGACAATTTACAAGACAGACATATAAACAGCGGAAAATCTAAATATATTTCATAAGTATGTGGTTCAGATAAAACATTACAACAACTGTCTCAAACCAACTTCCACGTTATTACAACAAAAACTCTGTCTTGAATTAAAACATAAAGAAGCTTTAAAACAACAGTAAGGTAGCATAAATCCCCAATAAGAGAGTATCCAAAGCTATAGCCCAAGGAAAATGATTCCATGCAATACATCTACTCTCTTCAAGATGGAAATGATCCGTCGGAACCTACACTGATGCACCACCCATCGTTGTTTTGACCGCTTATAGTCAGCCCAGTAATCGTGCCCCACCCTACCTAGTTCAGGATACCGTGATACATCTACATGGGTTACTGCTGAAATGGGTCCCCGTTACTAGGGTTTCCTAATCAACATGTTAAATTGGCTAAGTGTTCTTAAATTAACCTATCCCCACCCATCATTTTGGTTAAACTGGTTAAGTGTTGCCTTAATTAACTTAACCCTACCATTCTTGTCTTAGCTTTAATTCATTCATAAAAGCACCAACCACTCACATTAGATATGTATTGTTGCGGTTACCGGATGTGTCGGTCGGTTTCAGGCAGTCTTACACTGCAACTCAATCTAACCTCGGGCTCTTTTGGGCTTGATGCACTAACCTCTCACATTAGATATATATTGTTACGGTTGCTGGATGTGCTCGTCGGTTCCGGGCAATCTTACACTGTAACTCAATTTAACCTCGGGTTAGGCATATTCGTCTTTTTCTTAATTTACATATTTACTTTTCATATTTATATGTAAATTTTCCACAATTATTGCCATTCAAGTCATGCCCAATTTTTTTCCTCTAAATCATATTCAAAAATTTTGGTCTATAAATTATACCATTTTTATGCCACTAACCATTCATTTATTTATGAGCCAAATTATGCCAATAATAATAATTTTTAAGGTTTTCCCAACGTTACCCCCATCATACGTTCGCAAAATACACATAGAATGTTAGGCTCGTAACTTAGCCTAACTTATATACAAAAGGGGAAAGGAGGGATCATGTACCATTCACACAACATAAAATAATAAGGAACTAGCTAATTATGTGTCATGTAAATGTGGCATAAAATAATGAACTTTCATTTTTGGATCCAACTAACATTAGTCTTTAAGCATATGAAATTACCCAAATCCAACTAGGCATGTAAATGTAAAATTTTATTTTTGGGTCCAATGAACATAAACCTTAAGCATATAGAATTACACAAGTTCAATTAGACATGTGAATGTGAACTTTTAACTTAGATCCAATAATCATGAATCATAAACATATGAATTTACACAAGTTCAACAGGCATGTGAGTGTGAACTTTAATCTTGGATCCAATTTTTCATAGATCTAAATGTAGATCAAAACATAATACATGTCTTGGCCTAACAACTTACATGTAACATAACATGAATAAGTCACCAATTTTACATGATTTGTTTACATCAACATAATAACCACATGGCCTAACAAATTACATGTAACATATCATGAATAAGTCACCAATTTTACATGATTGGTTTACATCAGCATAATAACCACATAGCCTAACAACTTGCATGTAATATAACATGAATGAGTCACCAAACTTTACATAATACATGATTGGTTTAACACCAACATAATAACCGCAATAATCTCATAAGCATATACGATAGAATCGTTACAAGAATAGGCATGAATCAGCATCATCATTATCTTACAACTAGGAATAACGCTAGTTTTCATTTTGTTACAAATCATAACTTTTAATCGTTCACATCTAAATAATAACAAGACTTACAAATAAAAGAAAGTCTTGTTTTCTGGGATCTATTTTCTGAATTTGAAAAGAAATCCCTTAAAGAAGACTATCAGTTCTCTAAGTTAGTTTTGATTTGTAGCTTTTAACTCGTGTTCTAATTGAAGAAGAAATGGTGGCTAGGCTAGAACAATCATGGACAACATGGTGGCTCCTTGGAATGAATTTGTGTGATTTAGGGTTTGAGGATTAGGGTTGCTTTTGTAGAAGTTTAATCTTTTGTGAGCTGTTAGATCGTTCTAGGAGCAATCACAACCGTCCAGACTAGATAGAGTTATCCATAATTGCCACTTGTGCCCTAGTGACTCAGCAACAGGTCAGAAAAGACTCAGCAACTAGTCAGCATCGTCTCATTTCAGATTTGCCTCGGGGGGTAGGTCGACCCCCAGGTCGACCTGTATAGGGGAGGTCGACCCCCTGGTCGACCTGGCTTGGGTGGGAGAAATCCTGCCAAGCCCTCTTCTTTGTATTTTGTTTGAATTTTAAATTTTAACTCCGAACTGTTTTCAATTTATTTAAATTGTTGAAACTTCTGAGGGTCATAACTTCCTCATACGAAGTCCGATTTACGAAAACTTGGACTCTATTCCAAGCAGAATTTTCAGACGAACGAAATGGCCTAACCCGTTTCCTTAATTCTCACTTTTAAAATTAAGTATTCTTTATTTCATTCTTTTAATAGACACAGAAAATTCAGGGTGTTACATTCTCCCCTCCTTAAAGGATTTTGTCCCCGAAATCTTCAAGTCAAGAAGAATGTATACCTACCATCCAATCGTCCATCTACTAACCATCAAACACGTGCATCCATTGTCCTTAAAAGACTTCTAATGCTTTCATGATCATATGCATAGTGTGTGTACATGTCCTTATCTAATGCAAAATCTGGCGGTCTACTGATTCAGTTGACCTTCTTAATGCGAATTATGTCAGTGCCATGAGTCCATTATGCATGCAATTATTCCTAATCATATTTTCTATATGAGTGCACAATCATTCATACAAATGCAACGCACATATGATAATACATCAAGTTCCAGTTCATATACAAACACATATATGCATATGCAATATGAAAGTGACTGAGCCGATCTAGTACCTAATGTGTGTGTATATGCATCCACGAGCAACCACTAGCAACCACTTGTAACCACTTGCAACCATCAATCATAACATGTTTCGAATACAAGTTTACATTCATTAGTTTCTACCTAAGGATAAAGAATAGGGCCGAGGAGATATACTTAAAAGATATATATAACCATGAATAAACTTATGGAAAAAGAGATCAAGGAGGTACCCTCAAAAAGAAAAGGGTAGGCTGCATGTATTTTCCTCTCAGTTTCCCAAGTCGCGTCTTCCTCAGCGCCACTCCATTGAACTTTAACAAGCTTAACATCTCGGTTGCGTAGCTTTTTGACTTCCGTACCCAAGATATAAGTTGGAACTCTTCTCATAGTCGTTTCTCGTTCCACATCTACTTCCTCTAGTATACTTGGCTCCACAACTTCTGCAGACTCATGTAAGCATTTTCATAGTTGAAAAAACATGAAAAACATTATGAACTTCGGGTAACTCTACTCTATAAGCCATCGTACCAATCCTTTCAATGATAGGAAATAGTCCGACTAATCTTGGTGCTAGCTTTCCTACGGACCCAAAGGAATGACATTCCTCAAATGAGATACTTTAGGGAACACCTTATCTCCAACCTTAAACTCAAGGTCAGTCCTTCTTGTGACTGCGTAGGACTTCTGTCTATCTTGTGCAGCTTTCATCCGTCTTCTTATCAAGTCCACCTTTTCTGAGGTTTCTCTTATCATGTCTGCCCAAGTACGAGCTTGTTTGTAGACTCCCACCAACAAGTTGGTGATCGGCATGGTCTTTCATATAAAGTTTCGAAGGGTTCCATGTCTATGGTGGCTTGGTAGCTATTGTTGTAAGTGAATTCCACCAAAGGAAGATGATCTTCCCATGTTCCTCCAAAGTCGAGAATGCACAATCTTAAGAGGTCTTCCAATACTTTGTTCACCCTTTCCGTCTGACCATCGGTTTGGGAGTGATAGGCCGTGCTTAAGCGTAATTGTGTGCCTATAGCCTCCTGCAAACTCTTCCAAAACTCGCTCGTAAAGATAGGATCTCAATCACTCACTATGTTGGAGGGTATCCATGGAGTCGAACTATCTCTTTAAGATAAATGGATGCTAGGGACGAGGCAGTCCTTCTACTCTTAAAAGGTATAAAGTGAGCGCTTTTAGAGAGCATGTCCACTATTACCCAAATACAGGTATTGCTCCTTCTTGACCTAGGAAACCCATCCACAAAGTCCATCGAAATGCTATCCCATTTCCACTGTGGAACCTCTAGAGGATGGAGCAGACCACCAGGCTTCTTCTGCTCCGCTTTGACTTGCTGGCATGTCAAGCACATAGCTACGAACTCAGCTACATCCCTCTTCATGCCATTCCAAAAGTAAACCCTTTTTATATCTTTTTACATCTTGTCTCCGCCTGGGTGTATGGTCAGCTTAGAATGGTGTGCTTCTTCGAAAACCGTCTTCACCAAATCCCTTGCTTGTGGGATGCATAGTCTTCCATCCGGTCTCAACCAACCCTTATCATCGATGGAGTATCTATTGAGGTGACTAGAAGTCTCACCCCTAATTAGCTTATCCATCATATCAACTAGCTGAGGATCTTCACGTTGCGCGGTTCCTATTGAGTCCAAAAGAGTAGGCCGCACCTCTAGCGATGCTAACAGACCAGGTACAATTTCAGAGGAGGGTCAAAAGTTAAAGTTTGCTATGTACTCCAAACTTTGCCTTTCTACAAAGAGAGGACTTAAGGTTAGCTTCTTTCTACTCAAGGCGTCTGCTACTACATTGCCTTTGCCACGGGTATATGAAATCTTAAAATCATATGAGGCCAGAAATTCCATCCACCTTTGTTGTCTTAAGTTAAGATCTTTCTGTGAGAAAAGGTACTTTTAACGATTTATGGTCAGTAAACAATTCAAACCTTTCTCCTAGTAGATAATGATGCCATGACTTAAGAGCGAAAACAATGGCAGCTAGCTCCAAATCATGAGTTGGGTAGTTCTTCTCATGTACCTTCAATTGCCTTCCCCCATAACAAACTACCTTGCCTTCTTGCATTAAGACAGCGCCTAATCCTGTACTGCATGCGTCTGTGTATACGACATTTTGCTCCCATCAGACAATGTCAGAACCCGGGCTGTTGTTAGAGCCATTTTCAAATGTTGGAAAGCAATATCGCAATCCAAATCCCAAGAAAAAGTTAGGTTCTTCTTTGTCAATCTTGTGAGTAGGACTGAGATTTTCGCAAAATCTTTAATGAACTTTCGGTAAAAACCCGCTAGCCCGAGAAAGCTTCGGACTTCGGTTGCATTTCGTGGAACCTTCCAATCTTGCACCGCAACTACTTTTGCGGGGTCCGCAGCTATCCCCTCTTTGGACACCACATATCCAAGAAACCTCACTTCTTCTCCCCAGAAATGATATTTGGAGAATTTGGCTTGTAGCTGATGTGCACGAAGAGTATCCATGACTTCCCTTAAATGCAAAGCATGATCTTCTTCATTCTTCGAGAAAATCAAAATGTCGTCTACGAAGACCACCACAAACTTATTAAAGAGCCCCCTAAACACCCTGCCCATCAAGTCAACGAAGTAAGCGGGTGCATTTGTCAAGCCGAAAGGCATGACAAGCTTTTCGAAGAAACCATCTGGGGTTCTGAACGCGGTCTTATCAATGCTGTCTTCAGCCACTCTTAGCTGATGAAAATCGGTAGCCAGATATAGTTGGGAGAAAACCGACGCACCTACAAGCTGATCAAACAAGTCATCTATTCTTGGAAGTGGGTGTCTATTTTTCTTGGTTAGCTTGTTTGGCTCCCTATAATCAACGCATAGGCGAAGTGAACCATCCGCTTTGGTTGTGAATAATACTGGAGCACCCCATTCAGACATACTACGCCTTATAAGCCCCTTTTCGAGCAGCTCTTTGACTTGCTTGCTGAGCTCTTTTATCTCCCTTGGAGCCATGTGTCTAACAGGTAGAGCTACGGGTTTTGCATTATCAACAAGGTATATGCGGAAGTCTATCTCCCGCTTCGGAGGTAAGCCCTTCACCTCTTCGAAAACATCTGAGTATTCACGGACTACTCTAACAGACTGCAAGTTTTCAACAAATGCATCAAGAGATTCTAGGTAGCTAAGCATAACAGAGTGTATGGGATTATAAGAGATTTCGAGAGTGTTACCGAGGCGAGTCATAAGTCTAACCACTCTCTTTTCACAATTGAGGATGGCACCATTACTGGATAACCAATCCATGCCTTAAAATCAATCCATAGCCCGTGAAGCCTAAAACATAGGCATTACATCTAAACCCGACGCTTAGTATAGAAATTTCCAAATACAAACAAATCATAGACAAATAGGCTGAGCCCCCAATTGGATTTGAAACAACCAAGGGATCCTCTACTATACTGGTGTCTAGGTGCAGAGATTCAACTAAACCAATGGATATAAAAGAGTGCGATGCTCCAGAATCAAAGAGTGTACGAACAGGATGATCAAAAAGATAAACTAAACTCTCAATAGAAATATTTCTACCTCGTTCTTGCGGAGGTGCCATGAGAGCATGAACCTGCCCTCCAGAAGTAGAACCAGTCCTCTACCCTTGCCCTTGCTTTCTTGGGCAGTCCTTAGCCATGTGTCATGTCTACCCGCAGTGGAAACAACCGCCCATCTTCCTCTTTTTCTTCCTGCAGTCCTTAATCAGATGTCCAGGAATGCCACAAAAATTATACTTCCTCTTGTCACGGGGTTTGTTGTACTTCCCACCCTTTTTTGAGTCTGTCTTCTTATTCTGAGATCCCTTCACTTTCTTATTTTGAGGTACTTCCACCTTTGCCTCTTTCTTGCCATCATTGTCTTCCTCCTGTTGCAGTGCCATGTCCACCACTCTCTCACAAGTTGCACCCATAGGTATATGGGAAATAGCTAGGCTGTGCAGTGGCTCATTCAACCCTTTAACAAAACGGAGAGCCTTCTTATGGGGAGTGTTCACTAACTCTATTCCGAATCTAGCCAGCTGTTTGAATTGGTTAATGTATTCCTTGACCGACATACTTCCCTGTTTGAGAGCTAAGAATCCCTCCATCTGTAGGCCACATTCAGCTTGTGAGAGGAATTTCATTTCAAACCTCATTCTGAAATCCTCCTAAGTTTCAACTGGTCTCTCAGCATTAGTAACTTCCCACCAATAAGAGGCTTCGAATTGAAGCAACCACATAGCCAACTGTATCTTCTGCCTATCGTCCACTTCGAAGATAACAAACAGATCCTCGGTTTCTTTGAGGCATTTTCTTGCTTCTACAAATGACTCAGTTCTATTAAAGTTCTTTCCACCCATGGCTCGAAAATCCCTACATATCTTGGAGAAAGCATTTGCACGAGGAGGAGGAGGAACAGTTGTAACAGGGGGAGGAGTAACGTCTGCTGGGCCTGCATCATTAGCCCTAACCTCTAGGTACTTTCTGAACCAGCCAGGTACCAGTACACCCTCTGGAAGGTTAAGATCCCCAGACATGCTGAAAAGAAAAAGGAAAGATTCAATACAAAGGATAGGAAGATAGTGCATATGGCTTTGGGAGGGAGTTATGCCCTTTTAAAAACAACACTTTTTCTTGAAAACGCATCTTTAAACTTCTTTTTGAAAATTAGTTTCCAAATTTTTTTTTGACCTGGAAACCATCAGATCTGATACCAAGTTAAACACCCCACCTTCGTTAAGGTCACTCACAAAGGGAATGCCTTAACTTTGGTGGAGCATTATAGGTAAAAGATACAAATAATTTACAAGATAGACATATAAACAGCGGAAAAACTAAATTTATTTCATAAGTATGTGGTTCAAATAAAACATTACAACAACTGTCTCAAACCAACTTCCACATTATTACAACAAAAATTCTGTCTTGAATTAAAACATAAAGAAGCATTAAAACAACAGTAAGGTAGAATAAATCCCCAATAAGAGAGTATCCAAAGCCATAGCCCAAGGAAAAAGATTCCAAACAATACATCTACTCTCTTCAAGATGGAAATGATCCGATCTAAGCTGAAGTATTCCCTCCCTGCGGACCGGGGGGGGGCACGGAAGAAAAGAAGACGAAAGAAAACGGGTCACACATGAATCTGGTAAGTCCAGTGACTATTTAGGATGTAAACAAGAAAAAGGGTTATGACATGAATAAATTGAATCTAGGACAATACCCTAGAAATAAGATAATAAGGCTGAATATGCTATCGCACCCATTTTACTTCTTTGCACCCCCTTACAAGTGTTTCAACAAGCACCATGTTTTCAGGATAAATGATCCCCTTTTTATCGATCGGCTCCTACTCGTATACGTTTACCACTTGTGTCATTCGGCCCCACATGATTGTGGATACCTGTGCTGGTCCCACCATGGGGTGTATCAAATCCTATGGTGGCAACCCGACACAATTCAAGATGCACAGAGTATAACTACTGATGCCCAGTGCCTGCTTTTTCCACTCCGAAGTACGTGCACGACTGCAATCCGTCGGAACCTACACTGACGCACCACCCTTCGTTGTTTTGACAGCTTATAGCCAGCCCAGTAATCGTGCCCCACCCTGCCTAGTTCAGGGTACCGTGTTACATCTATGTGGGTTACTGCTGAAATGGGTCCCCGTTACCGAGGTTTCCTAATCAACATGTTAAATTGGTTAAGTGTTCTCAAATTAACCTAACCCCACCCATCAGTTTAGTTAACATGTTGAATTGGTTAAGTGTTGCCTTAATTAACTTAACCCTACCATTCTTATCTTAACTTTAATTCATTCATTAAAGCACCCACCACTCACATTAGATATGTATTGTTGCGGTTGCTGGATGTTCCGGTCGGTTCCGGGCAGTCTTACACCGCAACTCAATCTAACCTCGGGCTCTTTTGGGCTTGATGCACTAACCTCTCACATTTGATATATATTGTTACGGATGCTAGATGTGCCCGCTGGTTTTAGGCAGTCTTACATCGTAACTCAATCTAACCTATGGTTAGGCATATTCGTCTTTTTCTTAATTTACATATTTACTTTTCATATTTATATGTAAATTTTCCACAATTAGTGCCATTCAAGTCATGCCCAATTTTTCCTCTAAATCGTATTCAAAATTTTTGGTATATAAATTATACCATTTCTATGCCACTAACCATTCATTTTTTATGAGCGAAATTATGCCAATAATAATAATTTTTAAGGTTTTCCCAACGTTACCCCCATCATATGTTCGCAAAATACACATAGAATGTTAGGCTCGTAACTTAGCCTAACTTATATACAAAAGGGGAAAGAAGGGAGCATGTACCATTCACACAACATAAAATAATAAGGAACTAACTAAACATGTTTCATGTAAATGTGGCATAAAATAATGAACTTGAATTTTTGGATCCAACTAACATGAGTCTTTAAGCATATGAAATTACCCAAATCCAACTAGGCATGTAAATGTAAACTTTTATTTTGGGTCCAATGAACATAAACCTTAACCATATAGAATTACACAAGTTCAACTTGACATGTGAATGTGAACTTTTAATTTAGATCCAATAATCATGAATCTTAAACATATGGTTTTACACAAGTTCAACTACGCATGTGAGTGTGAACTTTAATCTTGGATCCAATTTTTCATAGATCTAAATTTAGATCAAAACATAATACATGTCTTGGCCTAACAACATGCATGTAACATAACATGAATAAGTCACTAATTTTACATGATTGGTTTACATCAAATTAATAACCACATGGCCTAACAAATTGCATGTAACATATCATGAATAGGTCACCAATTTTACATGATTGGTTTACATCAACATAATAACCACATAGCATGACAACTTGCATGTAACATAACATGAATGAGTCACCAAACTTTACATAATACATGATTGGTTTAACACCAACATAATAACCACAATAATCTCATAAGCATATACGATAGAATCGTTACAAGAATAGGCATGAATCAACATCATTATTATCTTACAACTAGGAATAACGCTAGTTTTCATTTTTTTACAAATCATGTAACAACCCGCCATTTTGACCGCCCCAAGTCGGTGATTAAACCAACTCGAAGCGTTCAAAATGACGGATTGTTATTGGCTTACAGGGTTTAAACAGAATTATCATAGAATCAGAGAGTACAATTACTGCAGCGAAAATTAAATTTTATACTAATATTAAATATTTCAATATTTTGTTCAACGGAAAGAATAAATACATTCTTAAATTTTATGAATAAAGTTTTACAAATTTCTCAAGTTTTGCGCACTCTTGCGTCTTCTCGAGCCCCTCCTCTTAATGAACTGAAATCTTTGTATTTGTAACACTTGAGTAAATAAATAAGTAAAACCAATTTAATCACTATAAATTGTAAGATAGCAAAATGTGAACCCCTGCTTCGTACACGGGATGTTGCTACACTATTCGCAACTATCGTTGAGTTCATTTACTATTTTATTTTATTATTATTATTATTACAACTTATTTATTTATTTATTTTCTTTTCTATACATTCCCACGTTGATCTGTACATCCCTCATCTAGGCTTCTAAGGTACAAAACAATAAACCCACATTAAGTAATCAAATACAACAGATTTAAATGACAACTATTTCCTCGTTTAAACACCTGCAAAACCATAAACATATAACACCTTAAAATTGATAGTGACAAAACAACACGTTGCCCAATCTATGTAAACAGAATATGACAAATACCATGAGTATATTTAATAACTTACTTTTAGAATAATATACCAGCTGTATACAAAGACAAATAGCTCAATGATAGTAAATGAAAGCAAGTTATATTACCATAGAGAACTATAGGACTTGGCTTAAGAAAACTTAGTTTTGAATAGCAATTCCAGCTAAAGTCTACCAACATAAGAGTATAAAAATAACATATAAAACGAAACTAAGAAGAATTAGCACTTGTGACATACTACTACACTTTAACTAAATATTCAGTTCAAAAGTCAGTTAACGCACCAAGTTTTACTAAATGTGTTTTCTATTTTTTTTCTTTTTGGTCATTAAAAGAATAGAAATAATATTTAAACTGAGTAATATCTAATATCTACACTGAGTAATATTTGCACGTCCTTAAAAGAATAGAAGTAGACATTAGGACATTGAATCATTGGACAACACAATAAATTTTATAAAATTACTTTGTGGGTTATCATAGAATGGGAATAAGATGAAAGGATGATTAGTTTGGAATGACCGTCATGCATGCACCATCCAATTTGACTAAATTTTCGAATAGAACTATTCTTGTTAAAGTAAGACAAATTTGAATCGATTTCGACAGTAGCAATAAACAATGATTTTTGTACCTAGAAAACATTAACAGTAACCTTTGTTACTATGAAGGAATATTAATAATAGGAGGAGTGGAGGACAGGACACAACTTTCCCCCATTATGGTTACTAGAAAGAAAAACCAAAACAATGAGTTAACAAATGTCGGAAGTATACACGGGAGGACAAACCACGACTTATTTTTAGATGTATCCACTAATATGTACTATACACAGTTCCATTTTGAATGTGGACAAACCCAAAAACTATGTTTAAAAGTGCAAGCATGTGAGATACATTTCAGATCTTGATCCAATTCATTAGTAATAATTTAAACTATCAATGTTTTAACAGTCTAACTCATTTGCCTTTCTAACAATTCCGATTTCAAGTTTAACCGACTCAGATGATTATCCAATCAGTATGCATAAACATGCATGCAACAATAGCAATTACCCAAAACAAATGAACAGTAACGGAAATCATACCAAACAGCAACCAAAATGATAACTAACAACAGCCTGACACTCATATCTAGTGCGTGCAACAGTAGAATGCATCTTCCAATTACAGAGCAATGCCTAAACGAACAAAACTATATGCCCATTCACTTAACTACACATGAAGGTGCCTGTGTGGGTTCAATATAAATTTGTATACTGATCATTTTGTGAATGAACAAGGAATCATGTCGGCTGTATTGCTTAGTGATATAGTTATAATTTGTGGTTTAGAAAGGTACTGTAAGTCTGTAAGCCTGTAGATCATGAGGGTTACAAATTGCAACATATAATTATAAAACACAAGTTTTTAACTTTCATTCAAAAATACCATGCAACGACTAAAATCAACCAACTTTTAAATGGTAACATCAGCATTAGTTTGGTGAAAATCAACTTAAATCATGCAACGCTACCTAAGATAGACCAAGAGGTAGGACAAAAGATCAAAATACCTCTCAATGACCACGCTGCTATTGTGGACTTGTCAGAACGAATTCATTTCAAGATTATGTATTCTTCTTTTCACAAGCATTCTCGTAGCTGCTGCATAAGGTTCCTCAATAGCACTTGAATCGCAAGTCCATTCACTGCAAAATTCATCACTGTTGCCCTGGTTGCCACTCGAAATGTCATCACTGGGCTAATGGCTCGTGTTTTGGGGTTAGCGGTGGAAACACAGATGATGGCGGCTTGGTGAATAGTCTCCGAGGCAATAGATGGCCTCAATCGAATTCGGAGAAGAGGAAGCTGCGAGGTCAGCAAGGAGGAGCAAAGTGGTGGTTGAAGGAGGCAGCTCGCTTGATGGAGAAGGGATTATGGTGGAGCCATTAACCCAATTTAGAAAAAATTTGATTTTTGATTAAGGAAAAGTAAACTAATGTCTGGCCGCCCCCTCCCCTAACAAAAGGGTTATGCTCATTATTATATAATTCCACCAACGGATTTATAAAATGGACTAGATGTATCCCGATCCAAACAACACTTGTTAGGTCACCAGACCAACAAGGGTAAGAGTAGAGATTTATAAAATGTTCTAGATATTATTAGATTTTTATTTTTGAATGAATGAGAGAAATAGATTGAATGACCGTTTCTAATGAACGGTACACAACAAAAACGAACATCGCTGTTTGCTTAATTTAAGCGCATTATAAATTCAACAACTACAATCCATAAATTATATTTAATGTTAACGCAATAAAACGTGTAATATTATTTCTTTCTTTATATCACAACCGTATATTTAAATTATTGTTATTCAGAAATAGATTTGCAATTACAAATCAATTAGCAGTTTAAACTAAAAACTCAAACTTCATATTTCGAAGTCGCATTCTAAAATAAATTTGATTTCAAGTTCTCAAATAACAATTTGGTTTCAACTATCTTTCAAATAAATTAGGTCTTTTAAATTTTAATATGTTCCAAAACAAATAAAAGTCCAAATTTAATGTTGAAAACCAAATATAAATATTTATTTTAAAAGCTAAACCCTTAATTTAATTTATTTTTAAATGCTGCAAGTTTCTGAGCTAGTGCAACTCCTTCCAAAAATCCGGGTTGTTACAAATCATAACTTTTAATCGTTCACATCTAAATAATAACAGGACTTACAAACAAAAGAAAGTCTTGTTTTCTGGGATCTGTTTTCTGAATTTGAAAAGCAATCCCTTGAAGAAGACTATCAATTCTCTACGTTAGTTTTGATTCGTAGCTTTTAACTCGTAATCTAATTGAAGAAGAAATGGTGGCTAGGCTAGAACGATCATGGACAGCATGGTGGCTCCTTGGAATGAATTTGTGTGATTTAGGGTTTGAGGATTAGGGTTGCTTTTATAGAAGTTTAATCTTTTGTGAGCCGTTAGATCATTTTAGAGAAATCACAATCATTCAGACTAGATAGAGTTATCCAGAATTGCTACCTATGCCCTAGTGACTCAGCAACAGGTCAGAAAAGACTCAGCAACTAGTCAGCGTCGTCACATTTCAGATCTGCCCCGGGGGGTAGGTCGACCACTAGGTCGACCTGTATAAGGGAGGTCGACCCCCTGGTCGACCCCCTGGTCGACCTGGCCTGGGCGGGAGAAATCCTGGCCAGCCTGCTTCTTTGTATTTTGTTTGAATTTTAAATTTTAACTCCGAACTATTTTTCAATTTATTTAAATTGCTGAAACTTCTGAGGGTCATAACTTCCTCATACGAAGTCTGATTTACAAAAACTTGGACTCTTTTCCAAGCAGAATTTCGAGACGAACGAAATGGCGTAACCATTTCCCTTAATTCTCACTTTTAAAATTAAGTATTCTTTAATTCATTCTTTTAATAGACATAGAAAATTCAGGGTGTTACATCGCCCCAAGCTAAATACCCCTATTCTGGACATAATGGAATATGTTTTGCAAGGTGATTCGACTGTTTTGATCCGTTTTTCTTTAAATTAAAACATAAACCAATATTTATTGAATTTGAATGTACATATTAATTTATCGGGGCCACATACTGACATGTAACATTACCCAAAATAAATCTAGCTACGATTTGACGATACGGTCCTAACAAAACTAATTTCATTGAATTTGGAGACTGTTTGAAAAATGGTCGTTTTCTAGCCGATTAAGTTCAAAATGAATTGACCAAATGCGTTTAAATTTACCACGCTCACATATAAATTCCAAAAATTATGAAATTTGAAACCTAGCAATAATTTGACATTCCGAATGTAACAACCCGGAAAATCTGAACCAATTTAAAATTTAAAATTTGGCTATTTTAGTGGATTTGGAATATTTAAAATGAATTATTTTAAATAATAACGACCAAAAGTCTATTTGAATCGACGTTGGAAAATAAATATATTTATTTTAATTATAAAACAAGGCCTGAAATGGCGTGGCAGTTTGAAAATTTGAATTCGAAATTTGATTAACTGTACCGGATGCAAAATAAAACGGATTTTAGTGAAACCAAAAATATTTAAATCTGTTTATGAATATCTTTCTAACGAATCTAAAAAATCGAAATTTCATAGTGGGAATCAAAAGTTATGGCCAAATGAATTTTTAGAAAGGTCGTTATGGAATTAATAAAGCCCGTGAAAATAGATATTTTACAAACGACCTCCATTTTCGACAAAAACACTTTTGTTGGATCCGGAATATCCATTTATTGCTAGATATCAAATTCCATAATTTTTGGAGTTAATATGTGAGCGTGGCAAAGGAAAATGTGTTTGGTTGATTTTAGTCAATTTGGATCGACCAGAAAATGAACATTTTTCAAACGGCCTCCAAATTCGACGAAACTAGTTTTGTTGGGACCGTATCATCCAAACATAGCTAGATTAATTTTTCTGGAATTTTTGGGATCAGTATGTGGCCCCGGCAAATTGAAATGTACGTTCAAATCCATATTTGAATGTTTTGTATTTTAATTTGAAGAATAACTGACCGAAACAGTCGAATGGGCATACGAAACATATTCCATTATGTCCGGAATGGGGGTATTTAGCTGGGGACGACAGTCGTTGGGGTTGAATTGGGGTTCGTTTGGAGAAACATATATTTTTGGAATTATAAGTAGCACGGGCCAATCAGAACTTTTATAAAAAATATATATATTCTCTCTCCTCGTAAGCAGCGACGAACGATGGAAATGGGATTTGGCCTTCTCTCTTCATTTCTGGCCAATCCTTTCATTAAAAACCTATGGCCCTTTGGAACTTTTTGTAGACCTCTCCTCCATCTTCAAATCCATATAGGATTCGCCCCCTACTGTGCTGTGTACATCGAGATCGAAGCCCCCAAAGTCCGAGACTTTAACCCGCCGTCGAGCACAGTAGATGCCATCGTAGGGGGGCCCACTTCAGGTGAACAGGCGCCCTTCCTAGCTCCACCAGGTGGCATGCTCCGATCGACGCAACGCTACACCGTTTGATCGCAAATTGAAGACCTAATTTCAAACCTTTGCTGAAAGGTATCGGCTTTGGTTTTTAATTAAATTCCATAACACTTTTAAGTGTTGCAAACCATGATTAACTTATAAAAATCATATCTTTTTGCTGTGTGGTCAAAAACCAGTGAAACAAGAGACACCGAGACCATGTGGACGTCTTCTACATTCTAGAAGAGACCGGAGAATTTTTTGAGCTTCCAACAATTTTTGGAGGAGTGGAACCCAAGGTGAGATTTCTAAATTATAAACGATATGGAATGACAATGTATAAATTATACAATCGATATATGAGTTATATAAGCGTTGTACACCTCATGTATAAGCGTTGTATAAGTTTTACGTGCGATGTATAAGTTATATATGCGTTGTAAAAATTATATGTGCGTTGAAATGAAATTGAAATGAAAGTGAAATATATTTATATACGTATATCTATATCTATATATATACTCCCATCGTCCACAGACCATGGACGATATATATTGGTTATGATTGTTTGGATTTTGGTTGACGTGAAATTTGGTGAATATGACGAATGGTTGATTTGATTATGGTTGTTTGTGGTTGAAAACAAATAGGATTATTTTGTGGAAAAATCCGTCTGCGTATGAACTAGATTATTGAAATCCCCATTGTCAAAAGCTGCGAGGTTTTAAGGTAGAGCGAGGAGCCGTACTCGGGACGGTACTAGTTTTAACTACCCTGCCGTTATGCTGCCGAAATTTTATGAAATATTCATATGTTTGATTAATATTCATGTGTTGGAAAAATATTCCTTTTTGAAATAAATTGTTTGAATGATAAAAATAACATTTTTATTGAATGTATTAAATGTAATGGTTTGAACGATAAAAGTAACATTTTTATAGTATGTACGAAGTATATAAAATATTCGTGTTTAAAATAAATTGTTTTAACAATAAAAATCACATTTTTATAATATATATGAATCGCTAAAAATCTTCACTTTTGAAATAAATTGTTTTGACAATAAAAATCACATTTTTATTATATATATGAAGTGTTAAGAATAGTCATGAGTTGAAACAAACATGTGTTGGGTAAAAATAATATTTTTATCAACTATATGAGATGAAAATGGTTTGGAAATCGAAAAATGAATTATATATATATATATATATAATAAAACTAAAACGAATAACGAAGTTGCATTTCGTATTTTGAAGTTGTGATTTTAAACGATTATTGCGGGAAATATCTTTCCAACGACACCAAATTTGTAAAGATCCAATGGTTAGATTTTGTGAAATGTTAAATTCAATTCTGAATGAAAACAGCGCCAGAATGGATTATATTGATATATATAAATATAATTAAATTAAATCGAATAACGACGTTGTAGTTCGTATTTTAAAATCGTAACTTCAAATGATTGTACGGGGAGATCCGACCATCTGATTTTCCCAAAACTGGAACCGTTGGGTCCGCTTTGAAAAGATCTTTCCAATGACATAAAATATGTAAAGATCCAAATCGGATTTTCTAAATTTTGAATTTAATGATGGTTGGTAGGGTTTTGGATGCGACAATTGGGTGAACCATGCTCTTATTCTATAAGAGTAAGGGAAAACTAGGATGAAAAATATTTTGATTTTTCAAGAATATTGCATTCATATAGAACTGCAAGTATATTTAGGATGTGAGCATCATGTTTTGAAAGGTTTTTTAAAATTTGCATACATATAGGTGGATCCAAATTAGACTTGCATATTTACTATGATGTATCTGACTTTGCACATGTGCACAATGTTTGCAACTATTGGATGCACACTGGATGGATGGATATTGCGAGGGATTATTTATTTTACTCTTATCGAATTTCGGGGACGAAATTTTTTAAGGGTGGGAGAATGTAACACCCCACATTTTTAATATAATTAAAAATGTACAAATATGTATATATGCATAGATAGGTAAATAATGGTGCTGTATAATGAAAAATTAATTCGTACATTGAAGAGTAAGGAAATTAATGCGATAACAATGTGTGTAATCGAAGAGATGAGAAAATAAAAATACTTAATTCAAATATCAGGATTTAAGTAAAAAGGACATCACCATTGCGTCCGTGTCGAAATTCTGGTCAAGATAGACACCTGGTTTGCGTAAAACGGACATCATATGAAGAAGTTATTAAGATTAGAAGTTTGTATACGCACAAGAGAAATATATATATATATGTATATATATACAAACAAATTAAAGTATAAAATAAAGAATAAAATAAGGATTGCATGTAATAAATACATGCACTGAAAAAAAATGTAATGCATGCATTAAAAGAAAGAAAGGATTGGTTGCATGCAACGTAAATATGTTGCATGCACTGATTTGCAAACATAATGCATTAACATTAAAAGAAAACGATTCATGCAATGGTTTAATTTAAGTATTGTAACTAACATGAAAAAGAGAAGTAAGGAGAGATAAATAATTATCATTGTTCTAAGACTTATTAACAAAAGACATCATAGCTCAGTTGGTTAAGACATTTGATTTGTAACAGGGAGGTCGGGGGTTTGAACCCCGGCGGCGGCATAATTTTTATCTTTGTTTTAGAGAGGGCCAACTGAACATGTAAATATATGTGTATATACAAATTCAAAATTTGAAAGGATGAGAATGTATATATAAGGAAATAAGGAAAATAAATGTATATATACAAGAATATATATATATATATATGCATAAATATATGTATACAAAAGATTAAATTCAAAATAAGGCTACAGTCAATGAAATATGGCAAGAATCAAATAACGGTGCAACATCGTTTGAATATTGAAAATAAAACGAAAATTGTGCGTATATATATACACGTAAAATGGTCGGTAGAGTAATTGTATACATATAAGATTATTTCATGTGAATAAAACAGTTAAATAAATTCCAGAAATTCAAAAGTTCAAAAATCAAATTTCTACGGCAAAACAATTCAAACATTCGAAATTCGAATTTCTGCGCCAAAACAGCTTGTGGGACCTAATGCTGACTCAGTGCTGCGTGTACGATAAAATTTGGCTAGATTCATCTGCGAACCTGGACTATTTTCTTAACTGGGTTCAATGCTGACTCAGCGCTGCATGTACGATAAGGTCTTGAGCACCTATATAAACATAACTAAGGCTACAGTTTTCTCTACACATCTTCATTATGCCTATACTCTTCCCTATTTCATATCAAAATAAATCAAAGACGGGGTTATGCTGCTCAAGTTCTTCGTTAGAATTCAAGTAGAGAATCAAAGGCTAATTCAACGACTTCAACAACTATTTTCTAAGAATCAAATCTAAATTAGAGGATCGATAATCTACGTCAAGGGATAGCTTTTCAGTTTCAGAAATCAGATCCCAGAATTCATGATCTGTTGTTAAATCAGTGAGTTGGATTACAATACACTTCATGCATAATAGTATTATTATCGTTCGTCATTCCTCAGTTAAAATTCATGTTGCAATTTAAAATAATCTTTGTATGCTTAATATATTCCTCTTCCCTATTCTTCCTTTTTATTTTTGAAACTTTGGCTACCTTCGAGCCAAGGTCAACAGCGCGTAAATTATAGTTATTTGGGAAGAACTTGAGATTTAATCCATGAATTAGGCAATTTGGGTAAAAAGATTATTACATGAATGGTTGTGTAAACAAAGTAGAAATGGGTTAAGTAGCACTTGACATATGAATAAGCTTAACCAACATATAAGGAATGATAACAACCTGTTAGGAACACATATGGGAAACTGGAATAATATGTATAGCCTATTAACGGGATTATAAGCATGAACATAAATTGGGGTTTTTGGGTAAAGCTTGAATTTGAGACTTGAAAATTGGATATGCCGTTAAGATCCTAGAAACATAATTAAAAATGGAATATGTTGGACAAACCATGTTTTTATGTAATTATGGAACTCGACACATAACATGAAATTGACAATAGTGGCATAACTTGAACATGAACATGCTTGTGAATTGGTAATTGACATTTGGTATCTAGAATGAACATGAAACATGGCTAACTCGAGGTTAGAATGAGTTTGCAGTGTAATCCTGCCCGGAACCGCCCGACACATCCAGTGGCCGCAAACAATAGGTTCTAATGTGAGAAGTTAGTCATAACGTGCTTGAAACCCGAGGTTAGATTGAGTTGTGGTGTAATCTTGCGCGGAACCAATCGACACATCCAGTGACCGCAATAATAGGTCTAATGTGAGAGGTTGGGCATTAATGCTAATGACGCATGCTAGTATGGTAAGGTTAAGTCAAAATGAAACACTAGACAACACTTAACTAATTTGATATGATATATGGGTGGGTTAAGTCAACGTGAACCGCTAGATAACACTTAACCAATTTGACATGATATATGGGTGGGTTAAGTCAACGTGAACTGATAGAGAACACTTAACCAATTTAGCATGGTACGTGGGTTGAATTAAATATGTGATTGGGGGTTAAGTCAACTTGGACACATGGGAAAACTTAACTAATATAACAGTATCAAAGCAAGGAAAAATGGGGAATGATAAGATTAAATAATAGATAAACTTATCCTAGGGATAAGAAATGAATATGACTTAAGATGTAATATAAGACTCGAAGGGTGGGACGACTTGTACCATGAAATAAGTTAATCTAAGATGGAAATGTGGGTAAACACACGTACGCTATCATTTTGATAAAGAGAACTTAAGTCATGCTTGAATTCATTGGTAAACCTTAGTTAAAAGGAACTAAGTAACAAACCTTAGTTAAAGAGAACTAAGTAACATAAACTAAGTATCAAACCTTGGTTAAGATAACCAAGTAATAAACCTTAGTTAAGAGGCCTAAGTTGTAAACCTTAGTTAAGAAAATGAATGATTAAGAGAACTAAGTAGTAAACCTTAGTTAAGAGGACTAAGTAGTAAACCTTAGTTAAGAAAGCTAACGATTCAGGAAACTAAGTAGTGAACCTTAGTTAAGAAAGCTAACGATTCAAGGAACTAAGTAGTAAACCTTAGTTAAGAGAACTAAGTAGTAAATCTTAGTCAAGAAAGCCAAGTATAACACGAGGAGGAGCGAACGTCCATCTGATCATGAAGAAGGCTCCAACGAATAGGGTTACGAAGCACGCAACTTCGAGGGGATGTAAGGGTACTCTTGGTATCCCTCTGTGAGGTTGCAGATGACCCTCCTGGGCTCACAGAGATTAAGGTCTACGTTAGAAGAGCAAAGGGCATGCCTTGGTTGCAGTATAAGCAACCTAAAGACTAGGATGGGTCAGCGTGAGGCAACGATATCTTGTTTAGCCCTGTAGTAGCACGTCGTCGTCTACCTACCATCTTGAGTCAATCGTGATACGCAAGCGGAAAGGCGGAGAACTCCAAAAGACCATATACTTTGCTATCTAGTTATGGGTGACGGTGCCCAATAGGTTTGTGGGGGCATAGAGGGCCTACGTACAATTCTCATTCTTGATTTTCTTGGTTGCCTTTCATTAGTTGAGGGAGGGGTCAAGTGGGACCATAGCCACATACAGATAAAATAGACCTTAGGATCTGCATCAGCAGATAACTTAAATCTCCCTACCGAGTTCCGTGTTTTTTGATTAGCCCTGTCATGGGACTCGGGCCGCACATATAGAGGATATGTGCAACGAGATATCTAGCATGTTTAACAACACGATTGGGACATAAAGTCTAGGAACACATATCGCTCTGGGTAGTGTGTCCTAGACTAGGGGGCATTGTTCGATAGGTAGCATAAACCCTAGTGGCCCTAGGTAGCATAAACCCTGGTCGGATCTAGAAAGCGTTCAATAGGTAGTATAAACCCCAATGGCCCTGTAGCGTAAACCCTGGTTGAATCTAGGAAGCGCTGGATAGAAAACCCTAGATTAGATCTAGGTAATAAACGGAATCTAGCAAGATCAAGAGTGGTAGTCCAAACGATTTCGAGAATGGTGGCACTACACTGAAGTAGTATAGATTTACATGATGAAGCCCGTAAGACATACGGCAAGGGACTGTATATATACATGGAAAGGATTATACGAGTTGGGTGTATGTACATATACGTTGTATTAGGTTAATCAACTAGTGGGACATGAGTATAGCCTAGAGAGCTAATATCGTGAATAACCTAATAAGCAAGAAAATATAACTGAACGATATATGTAGGATTATACAGAAGTTTATTCTAAGTCAACTCACACGGAACTTATGTTCTGACCCCTTCCTCATTACATACTTCCAGGTTAGGTTCATGACAGAGATGGTATAAGCTTTGGATACTGGTTAGGCAGTATGTTTTATAAGGTAAAGCTATATTTAAAGTATATTATACTTTGAATTCCTTCCGCTGTAAGATGCTTACGAATTCTGACATGTTTTCTTTATCTCTGTCTTTTTCTGCAGGATACCAGAGCGCCCAACTCGGGTTTCGATAGATTGGGTTTTTGATAAAAATTCGGTCTGTCGGAATCCGGGTTGTTACATCTGGTATCAGAGCTTCGGTTTAGTGATCTTAGGGAGATAATGAGGGAACGTATTTGTATTCTCTAAAATATAAATATATTGTATATAAACCTAAATCCATAAAGTATCCCACTAGGAATGGAAAGAGTTGGGATAGCTATTTTGTACACTAAAGGAATGAACCTAGAAATTTTAAGACCCTTAGGTGGTTTGGTTGGAAAGTGTACAATATGATTTGGTATTGGAGAAAAAAGTATCCCATAAGAATTAAAACTGAAATGTTGTTATTTCATAGTAGTGGGTTTAGAAGTGAAACCTTATAAGTTAGAAAAAAGTTGAAATGTGGAAAATGGAGTAGGAATATATATAGTTGAGAGAATTGGTTTGGAAAGTGCCTAGGTGCAATAACCCGGAAAATCTGGGCCAGTTTAAAATTTTTATTTTGGCAATTTTAGCGAGTTTTGATTATTTAAAATGAATTATTTTAAATAATATCGACGAAAAATTTATTTTGAATATAATTCGAACGTATATATTTATACGCGTCGTCGTTAGAATATAAATATTTATATATAATTATAAATAGAATTGAAAATGGCGCGGTAGTTCGATAATTCGATTTCAAACTTCAATTGAATGTACCGGGTGCAAAACAATCCGGATTTTAGTGAAACCAAAAATATTAGAATCTAATTGATAATATCTTTCCAACGAATCCGAAGAATTGTGATTTCATAGCGGGAAGCAAAAGATATGTCCAGTTGAAAATTCTGAATAGTCGCTATGGAATTCAGGCCCTTAAAAATAGACATTTTGCAAACGACCTCGGATTTCGACGAAACCAGTTTTGTTGGGTCTGTGATGTTAAGTTATTGCTAGGTTTCAAATTTCATAATTTTCCGAATCAATATGTGAGCGTGGCAAAGGAAAACGCGTTTGACCAGTTTCAGTTGAATTTAATCGACTGGAAATTGGCCATTTTTCCAACGGTCTCAGAATTCGATGAAACTAGTTTTGTTAGGACCGTATCGTCAATACGAAGCTAGAAAATATTTTTATGGGATTTATAGAGTTCGTATGTGACCCCGGTAATTTGGAATGTACGTTTAAAATTCAATATAGTGATTTAAATGTAAGTTTAACGGAAACTGATTCAAACGATCGAATCAGCTTGCGATACATATCCCATTGTTCGGAATGGGGGTAAAACGCTATGGACGACAGGCGGTGGGCCTCGTTTAGAGGTCGTATGTGAAAGTCAACTTTTTGAAAAAAAAATTAATTAAATAAAAAAAAATTTAAATTTCCCCTTTAACCCGCTGCCCCCCCCCCCCTTCTCATTTTCAGAAACGAAAAAAAAAAACCCGTTGACCGCTCTAACCCCCAAACCCCGTCGCCCTCCGACAGCCGCCCCGCCACCGCGCCCTACCAGCACTGCCGCAATGCTTCCCCCCTCCTCCGATCATCCCCTTACCCCTCCTCCCTCCCTCAGCGTTAAAGCCCTCCCCAAAAAACACAAATTGCGCCGCCAGCCCGTCCCTTGGCCCACCGCCCGCCAGAGCCGCCTCCGACCTTACCCCAGACTGCAGCTCCGACGCCTACACCCCCTGCCGCGCTACCAATATCGAAACCCACTCCCCTCTCCTTCAAGGCCAATGTAAGTTTCTAAATTCAAGTTTTATTTATTTTCTTAGCTTTAAAAACTGATTTCTGTTAATTATAAAAACTGATTTTTGATTTTAAAAGTTTAGATTTTTAGTTGTACAAAGATTTGATTTGTATTAACAAGAAAGATTATATTTTTATTAACTAAGGATTAGATTTTTCCTTAGGTAAAAACTAGATTTTTAATTACGTGAAGGTTCGGTTTTAACATAAGTGAAAGGTTCGATTTTTACATAAGTGAAAGGTTCGATTTTTACATAAGTGAAAGGTTCGATTTGTATATAAAGAAAGGTTATATCTTTAAATACGAAAAGAAGCGATTTTTGAAAAATATAAAAAATATGATTTTTATATATTGAACTTCGAAATAAAAATATGATTTTTATATATTGAACTTCGAAATAAAAATGTGATTTTTATTTTAAAGACATCAAAATATAAAAATGTGTGATTTTTATATACGTAGTGGCTACGAGCAACGAAGATGACGAAGTTGCGATAGCGATGAAGACTTCTGCAAATGAAGAGCCGTGGAGCTAGGATAGCTATATGTGAGAATTTCTCACCTTTCAATTTAATTTTTCTAGTTATATGTATATACTAGGATGAAGACGGTGCTTAGTAGCACCCGACACGATCGTCCACAGACCATGGACTTGTTTGTTTGGTTGCATAGCTTAGTTATATGATTTGATTTGAATTTGGTTGTTTGGTGAATATGATTGATGTGTGAATGGCGTGGGCCTTCACTATACCGGGGATAAGGCTAGGCCTCGTCCCGTTTCTAGTATCGTGCCGTTATGCCGCCGAAATTTTCTAAAATATGTTAGAAAAATAAAATATCATTTTATTGAATAAATGAACCGAATAGAATATTCATAGTTTGAATAAAATATTTTGGTCGTTAAAAATATAATTTTTAACGTGAAGTGAATAAAATAAAATATTCATTTACAAACCAGACGGTTTGTTTATGTACACTGATTTGACTGACATGGATTGGGACGATAAATTTTACACATCGCCCAACGGCACAAATAAAATATGTGTTTGATTGTTTGAAACCCCACACGGGTGTTAGGATGAAATTTGAAGTTCACTCATCCTGATTGATTAAATATGTCGATCGATCGATTGACAGGCTGTTATAAGCGTTAGATATCTATATTTGATGCTTATACAGTGTAGTGCACTTTGGTTGATGGTTGATTATTTTTCAATGCTATTATACATGTGTTGTATGAAAATCCATATAATTAACTTTATATGGTAATTGATTGGGCCTCATTCCAGTTTTAAAATAGAAATATTTGAAATAGAAATATTCGAAATGGAATATTTGAAAATATCAATATATGAAGCCGTGTTGATTAGATTGACGCCATTTTGACGTGAACGATATTTATATCGATTTCGAAATGAATTGAATATAAAACGATTTCGAAATGAATTGAATATAAAACGATTTCGAAATGAATTGAATATAAAACGATTTCGAAATGAATTGAATATAAAACGATTTCGAAATGAATTGAATATAAAACGATTTCGAAATGAATTGAATTGAAAACGATTTCGAAATGAATTGAATTGGAAACGATTTCGAAATGAATTGAATTGAAAACGATTTCGAACTGAATTGATTTGAAAACGATTTCGAAATGAATAGAATTGAAAACGATTTCGAAATGAAGTGAACTGAAACGAATTCAAATTGAATTGAAAGCGAATTGAAATGAATTCAAATTGAATTGAAATTTGAATTGAATTGAAATGAATTTTAAAACGAATTTATAAAAAAAAGAATTCAATTTTGATTTGAATTGAAATGGAAGTTGAAATTGCTTTTGAAACGAATTTTAAAACTATTTATATAATTCGTTTTAAATAGAAATCGACGAAATATATATTATATATATTATATATATAATATAATGGCCTGAATAGAACGCGCCGCGCCGCGGCAGTTCGTGAATTTCGACCATTTATTTCAAACGGACATTACGGGAGATCCGACCGTCGGATTCTCCTAAAACCGGAACCGTTGGGTTCGTATCGAAAAGAGCTTTCTAATGAATGTTAGAAATTTGAAATCTAACGGTTGGATTTGGAGTTACGTCCAAATCAAATTTGAAAAAGGTCGCTGTAAGTGCAGTTCGGTGGCCATTGATGGAAATCGACTGTACGGGCCTTGATAAAATTATTAAAAATAGTAATAATTTGTGTAAAATCATAAGAAATGATTTAGAAAGGATTGGGATGAAAAAACTCCATATTTGAAAGGATAAAAATAGATTTTTATCGAAATGAACTAGTTTTGAACTAGAATTATAATTCTATTTATTTTTAAATAAATAAATTGAATTTGAAAAGGGTTTTGAAAATAACCAAAATTTCCAATGATTGCATTGGAGTGGATTTGAATCGAAATTGTCTTCGGAATATTTCGATGTTGGAATTCGTGATTATACAGGGGTTGTTATGGAAATTTGAAAGATATATATATATCGTTATTCCCAATACGATATTTGTTAGTCGTGGAATTTGATATTGAATATAAGCCGGTATATTTTCTATTCAGAGCCTTGTATTGAATATCAAATGTGATTTGGGTTTGTCGTGAATGGTGTCTTCACTAACACTGTTCTTGAACCCAGTTGAGAAAAAAAATTAAATCTTTTTATTTAGATTTAATGAAGTGTACCAATTAAATAATATTTAATTGGAATTGAATTGATATTGATTTTTGGGTTTATCGTGAACAGTGTTTTAAATAACACTCGTTCTTTAACCCGATAATTAATGAATGTGACTTTGGGTTTATCGTGAACCGTGTTTTAAATGACACGGATTCTTTAACCCAGTCAAAGATTAAAACTAAGTGGAGTTTTAATGAATCTTTAAATAGATTGAAAAGATCGAGAATGGAGTATCACCAGTTTTACTCCAGGCGATAGTTAAATCTTTAATTAGATTTGAACGTGAAATGGTAATTGAATTTACCGATAACACTGTGGTGTTAGATATGAAGTATTACCAGTTTTACTTCATGGGATGAATAGGTTGGGATTGGGAAAATAAAATAAATGATTACTTCGGCGTGGTTCGCTAATCCCGACTAGTTTGAATTGATATTCAAAGGAGATTAAAGAATAAATTTAAAGAATTTATCTTGGATAAAATTAATGGGAACTTTTACCAAAGTATAGGAATATTTGAATAAAAGAATATTCTGAATTGGAATGAGGCATGTGTTGTGTTTGTGTAACACTTTTATAATATATACGCGAGTTATTCAGAAAGACCGGGTTTATCCCATTCTGAATAACTGATTCGACGTGGTGTCGAAGATGAAGACGGTGGTCGAAGACCAGAAGTCTTCACGTCGTTTGGGTAATTACTGATGATCTTGATTGGGCTGTACACCCAAGAAGATGGAAACAGTTAGTGATCGTCCAGACGTACTTGGAGATCGATGGATATGCGGGGTACTAGGTGCCTCCGGTTTCGTTCAGCCCCAGAACGGACTTGTAAATGGACTGTGTGTCTGACATTGGATTTTAGTCCGTGTGACTGATATCTATTAAATATATATCTGTTTGGCGGCGGAGAATTTATTCTCTTGCTTAACGCCCTTCTCTGAGACGTACGAGCTCAGGGGTTATATATTGATGGATATCAAACGCATGGAGTGAATTGCCTGTGTGGCATGCCTAAGTGGCAATTGATCGAGGCTTCTGTTGAAAAGCAAAGTCTTTTGGTGATGATCAAAGCAAGGCCTTTGTGGCATAGCTTTGTGTAACGTTGATTCGCGAGCTTCACACCCGGTATGAACCAAAAACGGGAGAGGACGTCAGGGAGGGCATGCGTTTCTTTCTAGCTAGAAGTGGCGTCAGTGGTTTTACACGCCCTGACGAGTTTGACTTATGTGGTAGTTGCTGTTGCGAGGCGCCTCGGATTGATCGGTCGTTCTCGAACCGATGGAGTCATTTAGTTGGCTCGTTTACGCCCCATAGGGCAGGGAAATGCATGTTCAGGGTTTAAGTTTAATCCACATCGGTGGACTGGCCCTGAGGATCCAAGGGTCACTCGAGCTCTGATCTTGAGACTCGGGCTAGACAGTCTCGAATCGGTTGAGGACTATCTTTTGCCTCGGTTCATAGATGGAAATCCAATTTCCAAATACGTGACTTTGCGGTTTTATTTGTAAACCTATATACGGCAACATAGTGGCATGGGACGCTCATGCCGCCTATGATTGATACTTATGATTTGAAGTTGTTTTATACACTATGCACTTATAATAGTATCAAATGATTTGTTTTAAACGTATCTAGCATTCTTTGGCTGTTATAAGGGAAAACCCTATCCCCCGGCTTGCGTTGCATTGTGTGATAGGACCTGGGTCTTATAACAGCTTCATTTTTCTTTATTTAGCATTGCGCTATTTGTTTTATGCACTGGTATTCTTGGGAGGAAACCCGTTCCGTGTTATACGGCGTGGTCCCTTGATTTACCTAACTTTAAAAATAAAGATTAACTGTTTTAGTTCTCACACCAGTCACGTGACTGACCTGGAGTTTATTGTTTTAACCTAAACTCTGTGTGCCCCTATTTTCTGCACGGGCAGCTAGTAGTTTTGGTTTTGCAGATTTATATTCACAGGGTCCTGATTAACAGCTGGAACGATGCTCGGAAAGCTCTGTATCCGTGTATTACTTTCAGTTGTGTTTTATGTTGTTTTTCCGCTACGATGTATTTAAATGTAATTTAAATCTCTGATATTTGTCGGAT
Source organism: Allium sativum (assembly GCA_030737875.1). NCBI lineage: Eukaryota > Viridiplantae > Streptophyta > Magnoliopsida > Asparagales > Amaryllidaceae > Allium > Allium sativum. The sequence continues at coordinate 665,565,939 of CM060909.1, read as the reverse complement.
GTAATTTATTCTTTTATACTCTATATATTCTTGTATTCTGATGGAATTGTTGTAATAACAATGAAATGTTCTTTTATATGCGTTCTGATTTGTCGTGTTCTCAAACGATAGGGCGTTTTGAACGGTCTGGATCGGTTTAGCGACTGGTTCGGACCGAGCTAAATTCCTTTTCGTCACAGTTGGTATCAGAGCTTTGGTTTACAAAGCTCAGAGAACAAGGCACATTAGAACCCTACGAAAGAATTCATCAGATATTGGGTTAGTAATATCCAATGGGAATGACTCATTAGAGATGGGATCAGTAGTATCCTAGAACGAGTGTGAAGAGTATATTTTTCAATTGAAAACAATCTTTGTTTTGAAAATTTAAATCAATTATTCGTATTTGATTATTTAGTTTATATTGATTTGGACAGTCCAGTATATAAAGATTTTGCATATACGCCTTGCAAACGTATATTTGAAATTTTAATATACTGGATAGATATAGATTCACACTCTAGTAGCCCGAAGATGATTCTGATTATTGTAGCTACATCATCAGAATTAGTGTTCGAGTGTCGAAGGTGTGATATTTATATACCTCCTATTGACTGGTCTGAGAACCAAAACTATATAGGCTTATTGTTGTGAATTGGCATCAAAAACATGATTTTTATATATGTATCAAAATTATGAATTTGAAACTCTAATTTACTAATTGATTGATGTTTGTGTTGTTTGTTTAATTGTTTGCTAATTTTGAACCATTATGCCTAATTGAATCAAATATTGAATTATATTGAAAATTGGTCGCATTTGCTTGCATATACATATACTTACATTGAACAGGTCATAGCAAGGAGGCCAGAGCCAGAGAATAAAATTTGTTTGCCCGACAAATAGGTACATGTTTACTACATAATTTACTGTTTTGTTTGGGTGATGATGATTTTATGAGCCTATTGGCTAGCCGCTTGGCTTTTTCTTTTTCTTTTTGAGATCTGAAGGACCGCGGAAGCTATTTGAAATTCCCCGATGCTCCCGGTGCAGGGGAGGTTATGGCGAAATTTTTCGAAAATTTAGGGTGTTAGCCAAATTTTTGAAAATTTGAAAATTCTCAGAAACTAAAGAGTTGGAGAATGGAAGCCAGATCGAGCGTAGAGTTGATTAATCAAACCACTTTCGACTTTGTTCCTTTTCGGGGACGAAAAGTTTTAAGTGGGGGAGATTGTAATAACCCGGAAAATCTGGGCCAGTTTAAAATTTTTATTTTGGCAATTTTAGCGAGTTTTGATTATTTAAAATGAATTATTTTAAATAATATCGACGAGAAATTTATTTTGAATATAATTCGAACGTATATATTTATACGCGTCGTTGTTAGAATATAAATATTTATATATAATTATAAATAGAATTGAAAATGGCGCGGTAGTTCGATAATTCGATTTCAAACTTCAATTGAATGTACCGGGTGCAAAACAATCCAGATTTTAGTGAAACCAAAAATATTAGAATCTAATTGATAATATCTTTCCAACGAATCCGAAGAATTGTGATTTCATAGCAGGAAGCAAAAGATATGTCCAGTTGAAAATTCTGAATAGTCGCTATGGAATTCAGGCCCTTAAAAATAGACATTTTGCAAACGACCTCGGATTTCGACGAAACCAGTTTTGTTGGGTCCGTGATGTTAAGTTATTGCTAGGTTTCAAATTTCATAATTTTCCGAATCAATATGTGAGCGTGGCAAAGGAAAACGCGTTTGACCAGTTTCAGTTGAATTTAATCGACTGGAAATTGGCCATTTTTCCAACGGTCTCAGAATTCGATGAAACTAGTTTTTTTAGGACCGTATCGTCAATACGAAGCTAGAAAATATTTTTATGGGATTTATAGAGTTCATATGTGACCCCGGTAATTTGGAATGTACGTTTAAAATTCAATATAGTGATTTAAATGTAAGTTTAACGGAAACTGATTCAAACGATCGAATCAGCTTGCGATACATATCCCATTGTGTTCGGAATGGGGGTAAAACGCTATGGACGACAGGTGGTGGGCCTCGTTTAGAGGTCGTATGTGAAAGTCAACTTTTTGAAAAATAAATTAATTAAATAAAAAAAAAATTTAAATTTCCCCTTTAACCCGCTGGCCCCCCCTTCTCATTTTCAGAAACGAAAAAGAAAAAAAAAACCGTTGACCGCTCTAACCCCCAAACCCCGTCGCCCTCCGACAGCCGCCCCGCCACCGCGCCCTACCAGCGCTGCCGCTACGCTTCCCCCCTCCTCCGATCAACCCCTTACCCCTCCTCCCTCTCTCAGCGTTAAAGCCCTCCCCAAAAAACACAAATTGCGCCGCCAGCCCGTCCCTTGGCCCACCGCCCGCCAGAGCCGCCTCCGACCTTACCCCAGACTGCAGCTCCGACGCCTACACCCCCTGCCGCGCTACCAATATCAAAACCCACTCCCCTCTCCTTCAAGGCCAATGTAAGTTTCTAAATTCAAGTTTTATTTATTTTCTTAGCTTTAAAAACTGATTTCTGTTAATTATAAAAACTGATTTTTGATTTTAAAAGTTTAGATTTTTAGTTGTACAAAGATTTGATTTGTATTAACAAGAAAGATTATATTTTTATGAACTAAGGATTAGATTTTTCCTTAGGTAAAAACTAGATTTTTAATTACGTGAAGGTTCGGTTTTTACATAAGTGAAAGGTTCGATTTTTACATAAGTGAAAGGTTCGATTTTTACATAAGTGAAAGGTTCGATTTGTATATAAAGAAAGGTTATATCTTTAAATACGAAAAGAAGCGATTTTTGAAAAATATAAAAAATATGATTTTTATATATTGAACTTCGAAATAAAAATATGATTTTTATATATTGAACTTCGAAATAAAAATGTGATTTTTATTTTAAAGACATCAAAATATAAAAATGTGTGATTTTTATATACGTAGTGGCTACGAGCAACGAAGATGACGAAGTTGCGATAGCGATGAAGACTTCTGCAAATGAAGAGCCGTGGAGCTAGGATAGCTATATGTGAGAATTTCTCACCTTTCAATTTAATTTTTCTAGTTATATATATATACTAGGATGCAGACGGTGCTTAGTAGCACCCGACACAATCGTCCATAGACCATGGACTTGTTTGTTTGGTTGCATAGCTTAGTTATATGATTTGATTTGAATTTGGTTGTTTGGTGAATATGATTGATGTGTGAATGGCCTGGGCCTTCACTAGACCGGGGATAAGGCTAGGCCTCATCCCGTTTCTAGTATCGTGCCGTTATGCCGCCGAAATTTTCTAAAATATGTTAGAAAAATAAAATATCATTTTATTGAATAAATGAACCGAATAGAATATTCATAGTTTGAATAAAATATTTTGGTCGTTAAAAATATAATTTTTAACGTGAAGTGAATAAAATAAAATATTCATTTACAAACCAGACGGTTTGTTTATGTACACTGATTTGACTGACATGGATTGGGACGATAAATTTTACACATCGCCCAACGGCACAAATAAAATATGTTTTTGATTGTTTGAACCCCACACGGGTGTTAGGATGAAATTTGAAGTTCACTCATCTTGATTGATTAAATATGTCAATCGATTGATTGACAGGCTGTTATAAGCGTTAGATATCTATATTTGATGCTTATACAGTGTAGTGCACTTTGGTTGATGGTTGATTATTTTTCAATGCTATTATACATGTGTTGTATGAAAATCCATATAATTAACTTTATATGGTAATTGATTGGGCCTCATTCCAGTTTTAAAATAGAAATATTTGAAATAGAAATATTCGAAATGGAATATTTGAAAATATCAATATATGAAGCCGTGTTGATTAGATTGACGCCATTTTGACGTGAACGATATTTATATCGATTTCGAAATGAATTGAATATAAAACGATTTCGAAATGAATTGAATATAAAACGATTTCGAAATGAATTGAATATAAAACGATTTCGAAATGAATTGAATATAAAACGATTTCGAAATGAATTGAATATAAAACGATTTCGAAATGAATTGAATATAAAACGATTTCGAAATGAATTGAATTGAAAACGATTTCGAAATGAATTGAATTGGAAACGATTTCGAAATGAATTGAATTGAAAACGATTTCGAAATGAATTGATTTGAAAACGATTTCGAAATGAATAGAATTGAAAACGATTTCGAAATGAAGTGAACTGAAACGAATTCAAATTGAATTGAAAGCGAATTGAAATGAATTCAAATTGAATTGAAATTTGAATTGAATTGAAATGAATTTTAAAACGAATTTATAAAAAAAAAGAATTCAATTTTGATTTGAATTGAAATGGAAGTTGAAATTGCTTTTGAAACGAATTTTAAAACTATTTATATAATTCGTTTTAAATAGAAATCGACGAAATATATATTATATATATATAATATAATGGCCTGAATAGAACGCGCCGCGCCGCGGCAGTTCGTGAATTTCGACCATTTATTTCAAACGGACATTACGGGAGATCCGACCGTCGGATTCTCCTAAAACCGGAACCGTTGGGTTCGTATCGAAAAGAGCTTTCTAATGAATGTTAGAAATTAGAAATCTAACGGTTGGATTTGGAGTTACGTCCAAATCAAATTTGAAAAAGGTCGCTGTAAGTGCAGTTCGGTGGCCATTGATGGAAATCGACTCTACGGGCCTTGATAAAATTATTAAAAATAGTAATAATTTGTGTAAAATCATAAGAAATGATTTAGAAAGGATTGGGATGAAAAAACTCCATATTTGAAAGGATAAAAATAGATTTTTATCGAAATGAACTAGTTTTGAACTAGAATTATAATTCTATTTATTTTTAAATAAATAAATTGAATTTGAAAAGGGTTTTGAAAATAACCAAAATTTCCAATGATTGCATTGGAGTGGATTTGAATCGAAATTGTCTTCGGAATATTTCGATGTTGGAATTCGTGATTATACAGGGGTTGTTATGGAAATTTGAAAGATATATATATATCGTTATTCCCAATACGATATTTGTTAGTCGTGGAATTTGATATTGAATATAAGCCGGTATATTTTCTATTCAGAGCCTTGTATTGAATATCAAATGTGATTTGGGTTTGTCGTGAATGGTGTCTTCACTAACACTGTTCTTGAACCCAGTTGAGAAAAAAAATTAAATCTTTTTATTTAGATTTAATGAAGTGTACCAATTAAATAATATTTAATTGGAATTGAATTGATATTGATTTTTGGGTTTATCGTGAACAGTGTTTTAAATAACACTCGTTCTTTAACCCGATAATTAATGAATGTGACTTTGGGTTTATCGTGAACTGTGTTTTAAATGACACGGATTCTTTAACCCAGTCAAAGATTAAAACTAAGTGGAGTTTTAATGAATCTTTAAATAGATTGAAAAGATCGAGAATGGAGTATCACCAGTTTTACTCCAGGCGATAGTTAAATCTTTAATTAGATTTGAACGTGAAATGGTAATTGAATTTACCGATAACACTGTGGTGTTAGATATGAAGTATTACCAGTTTTACTTCATGGGATGAATAGGTTGGGATTGGGAAAATAAAATAAATGATTACTTCGGTGTGGTTCGCTAATCCCGACTAGTTTGAATTGATATTCAAAGGAGATTAAAGAATAAATTTAAAGAATTTATCTTGGATAAAATTAATGGGAACTTTTCCCAAAGTATAGGAATATTTGAATAAAAGAATATTCTGAATTGGAATGAGGCATGTGTTGTGTTTGTGTAACACTTTTATAATATATACGCGAGTTATTCAGAAAGACCGGGTTTATCCCATTCTGAATAACTGATTCGACGTGGTGTCGAAGATGAAGACGGTGGTCGAAGACCAGAAGTCTTCACGTCGTTTGGGTAATTACTGATGATCTTGATTGGGCTGTACACCCAAGAAGATGGAAACAGTTAGTGATCGTCCAGACGTACTTGGAGATCGATGGATATGCGGGGTACTAGGTGCCTCCGGTTTCGTTCAGCCCCAGAACGGACTTGTAAATGGACTGTGTGTCTGACATTGGATTTTAGTCCGTGTGATTGATATCTACTAAATATATATCTGTTTGGCGGCGGAGAATTTATTCTCTTGCTTAACGCCCTTCTCTGAGACGTACGAGCTCAGGGGTTATATATTGATGGATATCAAACGCATGGAGTGAATTGCCTGTGTGGCATGCCTAAGTGGCAATTGATCGAGGCTTCTGTTGAAAAGCAAAGTCTTGTGGTGATGATCAAAGCAAGGCCTTTGTGGCGTAGCTTTGTGTAACGTTGATTCGCGAGCTTCACACCCGGTATGAACCAAAAACGGGAGAGGACGTCAGGGAGGGCATGCGTTTCTTTCTAGCTAGAAGTGGCGTCAGTGGTTTTACACGCCCTGACGAGTTTGACTTATGTGGTTGTTGCTGTTGCAAGGCGCCTCGGATTGATCGGTCGTTCTCGAACCGATGGAGTCATTTAGTTGGCTCGTTTACGCCCCATAGGGCGGGGAAATGCATGTTCAGGGTTTAAGTTTAATCCACATCGGTGGACTGGCCCTGAGGATCCAAGGGTCACTCGAGCTCTGATCCTGAGACTCGGGCTAGACAGTCTCGAATCGGTTGAGGACTATCTTTTGCCTCGGTTCATAGATGGAAATCCAATTTCCAAATACGTGACTTTGCGGTTTTATTTGTAAACCTATATACGGCGACATAGTGGCATGGGACGCTCATGCCGCCTATGATTGATACTTATGATTTGAAGTTGTTTTATACACTATGCACTTATAATAGTATCAAATGATTTGTTTTAAACGTATCTAGCATTCTTTGGCTGTTATAAGGGAAAACCCTATCCCCCGGCTTGCGTTGCATTGTGTGATAGGACCTGGGTCTTATAACAGCTTCATTTTTCTTTATTTAGCATTGCGCTGTTTGTTTTATGCACTGGTATTCTTGGGAGGAAACCCGTTCCGTGTTATACGGCGTGGTCCCTTGATTTACCTAACTTTAAAAATAAAGATTAACTGTTTTAGTTCTCACACCAGTCACATGACTGACCTGGAGTTTATTGCTTTAACCTAAACTCTGGGTGCCCCTATTTTCTGCACGGGCAGCTAGTAGTTTTGGTTTTGCAGATTTATATTCACAGGGTCCTGATTAACAGCTGGAACGATGCTCGAAAAGCTCTGTATCCGTGTATTACTTTCAGTTGTGTTTTATGTTGTTTTTCCGCTGCGATGTATTTAAATGTAATTTAAATCTCTGATATTTGTCGGATGTAATTTATTCTTTTATACTCTATATATTCTTGTATTCTGATGGAATTGTTGTAATAACAATGAAATGTTCTTTTATATGCGTTCTGATTTGTCGTGTTCTCAAACGATAGGGCGTTTCGAACGGTCTGGATCGGTTTAGCGACTGGTTCGGACCGAGCGAAATTCCTTTTCGTCACAGTTGGTATCAGAGCTTTGGTTTACAAAGCTCAGAGAACAAGGCACATTAGAACCCTACAAAAGAATTCATCAGATATTGGGTTAGTAATATCCAATGGGAATGACTCGTTAGAGATGGGATCAGTAGTATCCTAGAACGAGTGTGAAGAGTATATTTTTCAATTGAAAACAATCTTTGTTTTGAAAATTTAAATCAATTATTCGTATTTGATTATTTAGTTTATATTGATTTGGACAGTCCAGTATATAAAGATTTTGCATATACGCCTTGCAAACGTATATTTGAAATTTTAATATACTGGATAGATATAGATTCACACTCTAGTAGCCCGAAGATGATTCTGATTATTGTAGCTACATCATCAGAATTAGTGTTCGAGTGTCGAAGGTGTGATATTTATATACCTCCTATTGACTGGTCTGAGAACCAAAACTATATAGGCTTATTGTTGTGAATTGGCATCAAAAACATGATTTTTATATATGTATCAAAATTATGAATTTGAAACTCTAATTTACTTATTGATTGATGTTTGTGTTGTTTGTTTAATTGTTTGCTAATTTTGAACCATTATGCCTAATTGAATCAAATATTGAATTATATTGAAAATTGGTCGCATTTGCTTGCATATACATATACTTACATTGAACAGGTCATAGCAAGGAGGCCAGAGCCAGAGAATAAAATTTGTTTGCCCGACAAATAGGTACATGTTTACTACATAATTTACTGTTTTGTTTGGGTGATGATGATTTTATGAGCCTATTGGCTAGCCGCTTGGCTTTTTCTTTTTCTTTTTGAGATCTGAAGGACCGGGGAAGCTATTTGAAATTCCCCGATGCTCCCGGTGCAGGGGAGGTTATGGCGAAATTTTTCGAAAATTTAGGGTGTTAGCCAAATTTTTGAAAATTTGAAAATTCTCAGAAACTAAAGAGTTGGAGAATGGAAGCCAGATCGAGCGTAGAGTTGATTAATCAAACCACTTTCGACTTTGTTCCTTTTCGGGGACGAAAAGTTTTAAGTGGGGGAGATTGTAATAACCCGGAAAATCTGGGCCAGTTTAAAATTTTTATTTTGGCAATTTTAGCGAGTTTTGATTATTTAAAATGAATTATTTTAAATAATATCGACGAGAAATTTATTTTGAATATAATTCGAACGTATATATTTATACGCGTCGTTGTTAGAATATAAATATTTATATATAATTATAAATAGAATTGAAAATGGCGCGGTAGTTCGATAATTCGATTTCAAACTTCAATTGAATGTACCGGGTGCAAAACAATCCGGATTTTAGTGAAACCAAAAATATTAGAATCTAATTGATAATATCTTTCCAACGAATCCGAAGAATTGTGATTTCATAGCGGGAAGCAAAAGATATGTCCAGTTGAAATTTCTGAATAGTCGCTATGGAATTCAGGCCCTTAAAAATAGACATTTTGCAAACGACCTCGGATTTCGACGAAACCAGTTTTGTTGGGTCCGTGATGTTAAGTTATTGCTAGGTTTCAAATTTCATAATTTTCCGAATCAATATGTGAGCGTGGCAAAGGAAAACGCGTTTGACCAGTTTCAGTTGAATTTAATCGACTGGAAATTGGCCATTTTTCCAACGGTCTCAGAATTCGATGAAACTAGTTTTGTTAGGACCGTATCGTCAATACGAAGCTAGAAAATATTTTTATGGGATTTATAGAGTTCGTATGTGACCCCGGTAGTTTGGAATGTACGTTTAAAATTCAATATAGTGATTTAAATGTAAGTTTAACGGAAACTAATTCAAACGATCGAATCAGCTTATGATACATATCCCATTGTGTTCGGAATGGGGGTAAAACGCTATGGACGACAGGCGGTGGGCCTCGTTTAGAGGTCGTATGTGAAAGTCAACTTTTTGAAAAATAAATTAATTAAATAAAAAAAAAAAATTAAATTTCCCCTTTAACCCGCTGGCCCCCCCTTCTCATTTTCAGAAACGAAAAAGAAAAAAAAACCGTTGACCGCTCTAACCCCCAAACCCCGTCGCCCTCCGACAGCCGCCCCGCCACCGCGCCCTACCAGCGCTGCCGCTACGCTTCCCCCCTCCTCCGATCAACCCCTTACCCCTCCTCCCTCTCTCAGCGTTAAAGCCTTCCCCAAAAAACACAAATTGCGCCGCCAGCCCGTCCCTTGGCCCACCGCCCGCCAGAGCCGCCTCCGACCTTACCCCAGACTGCAGCTCCGACGCCTACACCCCCTGCCGCGCTACCAATATCGAAACCCACTCCCCTCTCCTTCAAGGCCAATGTAAGTTTCTAAATTCAAGTTTTATTTATTTTCTTAGCTTTAAAAACTGATTTCTGTTAATTATAAAAACTGATTTTTGATTTTAAAAGTTTAGATTTTTAGTTGTACAAAGATTTGATTTGTATTAACAAGAAAGATTATATTTTTATGAACTAAGGATTAGATTTTTCCTTAGGTAAAAACTAGATTTTTAATTACGTGAAGGTTCGGTTTTTACATAAGTGAAAGGTTCGATTTTTACATAAGTGAAAGGTTCGATTTTTACATAAGTGAAAGGTTCGATTTGTATATAAAGAAAGGTTATATCTTTAAATACGAAAAGAAGCGATTTTTGAAAAATATAAAAAATATGATTTTTATATATTGAACTTCGAAATAAAAATATGATTTTTATATATTGAACTTCGAAATAAAAATGTGATTTTTATTTTAAAGACATTAAAATATAAAAATGTGTGATTTTTATATACGTAGTGGCTACGAGCAACGAAGATGACGAAGTTGCGATAGCGATGAAGACTTCTGCAAATGAAGAGCCGTGGAGCTAGGATAGCTATATGTGAGAATTTCTCACCTTTCAATTTAATTTTTCTAGTTATATATATATACTAGGATGCAGACGGTGCTTAGTAGCACCCGACACAATCGTCCACAGACCATGGACTTGTTTGTTTGGTTGCATAGCTTAGTTATATGATTTGATTTGAATTTGGTTGTTTGGTGAATATGATTGATGTGTGAATGGCCTGGGCCTTCACTAGACCGGGGATAAGGCTAGGCCTCATCCCGTTTCTAGTATCGTGCCGTTATGCCGCCGAAATTTTCTAAAATATGTTAGAAAAATAAAATATCATTTTATTGAATAAATGAACCGAATAGAATATTCATAGTTTGAATAAAATATTTTGGTCGTTAAAAATATAATTTTTAACGTGAAGTGAATAAAATAAAATATTCATTTACAAACCAGACGGTTTATTTATGTACACTGATTTGACTGACATGGATTGGGACGATAAATTTTACACATCGCCCAACGGCACAAATAAAATATGTGTTTGATTGTTTGAACCCCACACGGGTGTTAGGATGAAATTTGAAGTTCACTCATCTTGATTGATTAAATATGTCAATCGATCGATTGACAGGCTGTTATAAGCGTTAGATATCTATATTTGATGCTTATACAGTGTAGTGCACTTTGGTTGATGGTTGATTATTTTTCAATGCTATTATACATGTGTTGTATGAAAATCCATATAATTAACTTTATATGGTAATTGATTGGGCCTCATTCCAGTTTTAAAATAGAAATATTTGAAATAGAAATATTCGAAATGGAATATTTGAAAATATCAATATATGAAGCCGTGTTGATTAGATTGACGCCATTTTGACGTGAACGATATTTATATCGATTTCGAAATGAATTGAATATAAAACGATTTCGAAATGAATTGAATATAAAACGATTTCGAAATGAATTGAATATAAAACGATTTCGAAATGAATTGAATATAAAATGATTTCGAAATGAATTGAATATAAAACGATTTCGAAATGAATTGAATATAAAACGATTTCGAAATGAATTGAATTGAAAACGATTTCGAAATGAATTGAATTGGAAACGATTTCGAAATGAATTGAATTGAAAACGATTTTGAAATGAATTGAATTGAAAACGATTTCGAAATGAATAGAATTGAAAACGATTTCGAAATGAAGTGAATTGAAACGAATTCAAATTGAATTGAAAGAGAATTGAAATGAATTCAAATCGAATTGAAATTTGAATTGAATTGAAATGAATTTTAAAACGAATTTATAAAAAAAAGAATTCAATTTTGATTTGAATTGAAATGGAAGTTGAAATTGCTTTTGAAACGAATTTTAAAACTATTTATATAATTCGTTTTAAATAGAAATCGACGAAATATATATTATATATATTATATATATAATATAATGGCCTGAATAGAACGCGCCGCGCCGCGGCAGTTCGTGAATTTCGACCATTTATTTCAAACGGACATTACGGGAGATCCGACCGTCGGATTCTCCTAAAACCGGAACCGTTGGGTTCATATCGAAAAGAGCTTTCTAATGAATGTTAGAAATTTGAAATCTAACGGTTGTATTTGGAGTTACGTCCAAATCAAATTTGAAAAAGGTCGCTGTAAGTGCAGTTCGGTGGCCATTGATGTAAATCGACTGTACGGGCCTTGATAAAATTATTAAAAATAGTAATAATTTGTGTAAAATCATAAGAAATGATTTAGAAAGGATTGGGATGAAAAAACTCCATATTTGAAAGGATAAAAATAGATTTTTATCGAAATGAACTAGTTTTGAACTAGAATTATAATTCTATTTATTTTTAAATAAATAAATTGAATTTGAAAAGGGTTTTGAAAATAACCATAATTTCCAATGATTGCATTGGAGTGGATTTGAATCGAAATTGTCTTCGGAATATTTCGATGTTGGAATTCGTGATTATACAGGGGTTGTTATGGAAATTTGAAAGATATATATATATCGTTATTCCCAATACGATATTTGTTAGTCGTGGAATTTGATATTGAATATAAGCCGGTATATTTTCTATTCAGAGCCTTGTATTGAATATCAAATGTGATTTGGGTTTGTCGTGAATGGTGTCTTCACTAACACTGTTCTTGAACCCAGTTGAGAAAAAAAATTAAATCTTTTTAATTAGATTTAATGAAGTGTACCAATTAAATAATATTTAATTGGAATTGAATTGATATTGATTTTTGGGTTTATCGTGAACAGTGTTTTAAATAACACTCGTTCTTTAACCCGATAATTAATGAATGTGACTTTGGGTTTATCGTGAACCGTGTTTTAAATGACACGGATTCTTTAACCCAGTCAAAGATTAAAACTAAGTGGAGTTTTAATGAATCTTTAAATAGATTGAAAAGATCGAGAATGGAGTATCACCAGTTTTACTCCAGGCGATAGTTAAATCTTTAATTAGATTTGAACGTGAAATGGTAATTGAATTTACTGATAACACTGTGGTGTTAGATATGAAGTATTACCAGTTTTACTTCATGGGATGAATAGGTTGGGATTGGGAAAATAAAATAAATGATTACTTCGGTGTGGTTCGCTAATCCCGACTAGTTTGAATTGATATTCAAAGGAGATTAAAGAATAAATTTAAAGAATTTATCTTGGATAAAATTAATGGGAACTTTTCCCAAAGTATAGGAATATTTGAATAAAAGAATATTCTGAATTGGAATGAGGCGTGTGTTGTGTTTGTGTAACACTTTTATAATATATACGCGAGTTATTCAGAAAGACCGGGTTTATCCCATTCTGAATAACTGATTCGACGTGGTGTCGAAGATGAAGACGGTGGTCGAAGACCAGAAGTCTTCACGTCGTTTGGGTAATTACTGATGATCTTGATTGGGCTGTACACCCAAGAAGATGGAAACAGTTAGTGATCGTCCAAACGTACTTGGAGATCGATGGATATGCGGGGTACTAGGTGCCTCCGGTTTCGTTCAGCCCCAGAACGGACTTGTAAATGGACTGTGTGTCTGACATTGGATTTTAGTCCGTGTGATTGATCTCTATTAAATATATATCTGTTTGGCAGCGGAGAATTTATTCTCTTGCTTAACGCCCTTCTCTGAGACGTACGAGCTCAGGGGTTATATATTGATGGATATCAAACGCATGGAGTGAATTGCCTGTGTGGCATGCCTAAGTGGCAATTGATCGAGGCTTCTGTTGAAAAGCAAAGTTTTGTGGTGATGATCAAAGCAAGGCCTTTGTGGCGTAGCTTTGTGTAACGTTGATTCGCGAGCTTCACACCCGGTATGAACCAAAAACGGGAGAGGACGTCAGGGAGGGCATGCTTTTCTTTCTAGCTAGAAGTGGCGTCAGTGGTTTTACACGCCCTGACGAGTTTGACTTATGTGGTTGTTGCTGTTGCGAGGCGCCTCGGATTGATCGGTCGTTCTCGAACCGATGGAGTCATTTAGTTGGCTCGTTTACGCCCCATAGGGCGGGGAAATGCATGTTCAGGGTTTAAGTTTAATCCACATCGGTGGACTGGCCCTGAGGATCCAAGGGTCACTCGAGCTCTGATCCTGAGACTCGGGCTAGACAGTCTCGAATCGGTTGAGGACTATCTTTTGCCTCGGTTCATAGATGGAAATCCAATTTCCAAATACGTGACTTTGCGGTTTTATTTGTAAACCTATATACGGCGACATAGTGGCATGGGACGCTCATGCCGCCTATGATTGATACTTATGATTTGAAGTTGTTTTATACACTATGAACTTATAATAGTATCAAATGATTTGTTTTAAACGTATCTAGCATTCTTTGGCTGTTATAAGGGAAAACCCTATCCCCCGGCTTGCGTTGCATTGTGTGATAGGACCTGGGTCTTATAACAGCTTCATTTTTCTTTATTTAGCATTGCGCTGTTTGTTTTATGCACTGGTATTCTTGGGAGGAAACCCGTTCCGTGTTATACGGCGTGGTCCCTTGATTTACCTAACTTTAAAAATAAAGATTAACTGTTTTAGTTCTCACACCAGTCACATGACTGACCTGGAGTTTATTGTTTTAACCTAAACTCTGGGTGCCCCTATTTTCCGCACGGGCAGCTAGTAGTTTTGGTTTTGCAGATTTATATTCACAGGGTCCTGATTAACAGCTGGAACGATGCTCGGAAAGCTCTGTATCCGTGTATTACTTTCAGTTGTGTTTTATGTTGTTTTTCCGCTGCGATGTATTTAAATGTAATTTAAATCTCTGATATTTGTCGGATGTAATTTATTCTTTTATACTCTGTATATTCTTGTATTCTGATGGAATTGTTGTAATAACAATGAAATGTTCTTTTATATGCGTTCTGATTTGTCGTGTTCTCAAACGATAGGGCGTTTCGAACGGTCTGGATCGGTTTAGCGACTGGTTCGGACCGAGCGAAATTCCTTTTCGTCACACTAGGAAAGCCTAGTTGAGTTGAAAGACCCACTTTGAGTCTAACCCAATAATAAACTTTTAAGAACTTGAATTTGTAAAAGAGTTTGTGGTGTTTTTCAAGTTTTTATCTTAAATGTATTTTTGATGTTTAAGAAAAATACGTAAATGATATATTCAGTGCATGTTGGGTTTTTAAAGTAAAGTGGTGTATACTTTGGTAAAACAATGATTTCTTGTTTTAAAAGAACTCTCTCATTAAAAAGTGCATAATATAGAGCATACATAGCTTGCTAGTTTTCATATTATAATATATGAAAGGATTGAAAAGAAAGTGTTGCGTTTTGTAAAAGAAAATTCTATTCTGTTAACGATAAATTTTGATTATTGATTTATGAAGAAATTTTGTTCGGTGGACAAAATAAGTTGTAGGAATAGAATAGATGTCTGCACCTTATAGCGAGTAGTTAAATTAACATTGTAATTAGAAACAATGTAAGCCTGATAGTTGTCCTTGTCTACTCCAGTTTTGTGATTTGAAAAAAAAGTTTTGCATTTTATTATGTAACATGTTTTTATGGTTTGGCGAAAACAAGTTTTATAGAAGAAAACAAAGTTTTAACACTTTTAATTTTTGAAAGAAAAATGTAATGAAAAGAAAGGAGGCCAAACCATATTTTAAAAAGAATGGAGTAGGTAAGGATTAGTGCCTAGAAAAGGACGAGGGAAAGTTAAAGCTATGAATTAAACAATTGGAACCAACTAGAGATTGTTTGAGTTGAGTGATTCTCCGAGTGTCAATCTAATGTTGATTTCGGTCTTCGGAATTGATATTTAGGGAGTTACTCTCTTGCCAATTTAAAGTCAGGGATTAGCTAATATTAAACTAATGGAAAATTCCCGTAGAATGCATAAGCATTGAGAAACCTAGGTATGTTGCTTGAGAAAGAGAGAAAAAGTATAGGCTAGTAATGCACAGCAAGGACTAGTAGTGACTACTATGTAGTAAAGGGAAAGTAAGTGGGTAGTTCCTATTGTGTGGACTCGCAATTGTCTGAGATGACAAAGTCCTAAGATTCTTGACCCATAGTAGTAGCTATGTGGGATGCTGTTTGAGTTGAAAACAGAAAAAGCTTATTTGAAATAATAAACATAAGTAATTGGATTAAGTCAAATAAGCTACGAAAGAGAAAAGCCTAAGCTAATAAGAGACAATAAATTCAGTAAGGCAACAAATGTGACGGGAAAAGAAAATGGAAATCTTAAGAAAAAGATGAATTAATTTGAAACTATTCCAAGATAAGATGAAAGAGAAAGGAAATTTTTCTTATGTGGTTGTGCTTGGATAGGGAAGTAGGAAGTTTTTATAGAATAGTTATATAAAAATCCGAGTGCAATTATAAAAGGTACAGCGGAAAATGTAAATTCTTCTGTTTTATATCTTTTTGTAACATAAGAAATCGAATTTAGAAAACTAGTTTTTTATAAATTTTGAATTTAATGATGGTTGGTAGGGTTTTGGATGCGACAATTGGGTGAACCATGCTCTTATTCTATAAGAGTATGGGAAAACTAGGATGAAAAATATTTTGATTTTTCAAGAATATTGCATTCATATAGAACTGCAAGTATATTTAGGATGTGAGCATCATGTTTTGAAAGGTTTTTTAAAATTTGCATACATATAGGTGGATCCAAATTAGGCATACATATTTACTATGATGTATCTCACTTTGCACATGTGTACAATGTTTGCAACTATTGGATGCACACTGGATGGATGGATATTGCAAGGGATTATCAGTTTTACTCTTATCGAATTTCGGGGACGAAATTTTTTAAGGGTGGGAGAATGTAACACCCCACATTTTTAATATAATTAAAAATGTACAAATATGTATATATGCATAGATAGGTAAATAATGGTCATGTATAATGAAAAATTAATTCATACATTGAAGAGTAAGGAAATTAATGCGATAACAATGTGTGTAATCGAAGAGATGAGAAAATAAAAATACTTAATTTAAATATCAGGAACTAAGTAAAACGGACATCGCCATTGTGTCCGTCTTGGAATTCTGGTCAAGATAGACACCTAGTTTGCATAAAACGGACATCATATGAAGAAGTTATTAAGCCTAGATGTTTGTATATGCATAACAGAAATATATATATATATGTATATATATATATATACAAACAAATTAAAGCATAAAATAAAGAATAAAATAAGGATTGCATGTAATAAATACATGCACTAAAAAAATGTAATGAATGCATTAAAAGAAAGAAAGGATTGGTTGCATGCAATGTAAATATGTTGCATGCACTGATTTGCAAACATAATGCATTAACATTAAAAGAAAAAGATTCATGCAATGGTTTAATTTAAGTATTGTAACTAACATGAAAAAGAGAAGTAAGGAGAGAATAATAATTATCATTGTTCTAAGACTTATTAACAAAAGACTTCATAACTTACTTGGTTAAGACATTAGATTTGTAACATAGAGGTCGGGGGTTCGAACTCCAGTGATGGCATAACTTTTATCTTTGTTTTAGAGAAGGCCAACTGAACATGCAAATATATGTACGTATACAAATTCAATATTTGAAAGGATAAGAACGTACATATAAGGAAATAAAGAAAATATATGTATATATATGAGAGTATATATGTATATATGCATAAATATATGTATACAAAAGATAAAATTCAAGATAAGGATACAATCAATGAAATATGGCAAGAATCAAATAACGGTGCAACATCGTTTGAATTTTGAAAATAAAACAAAAATTGTACGTATATAAATACGCGTAAAATGGTCGGTAGAGTAATTGTATATATATAAGAATATTTCATGTGAATAAAATAGTTAAATAAATTCCAGAAATTCAAAAGTTCAAAAGTCAAATTTCTACGCCAAAACAATTCAAACATTCAAAATTCGAATTTCTACGCCAAAACAACTTGCGGGACCCAATGCTGACTCAGCACTGTGTGTACGATAAGATTTGGCTAGATTCATCTACGAACCTGGACTATTTTCTTAACTGGGTTCAATGCTGACTCGGTGCTGCGTGTACGATAAGATCTTGAGCACCTATATAAACACCCCTAAGGCTACAGTTTTCTCTACACATCTTCATTATGCCTACACTCTTCCCTAATTCATATCAAAATAAATCAAAGACGGGGTTATGATGCCCAAGTTCTTCGTTAGAATTCAAGTAGAGAATCAAAGGCTAATTCAACGACTTCAACAGCTATTTTCTAAGAATAAAATCTAAATTAGAGGATTGAAAATCTACGTCAAGGGATAGCTTTTCAGTTTCAGAAATCAGATCCCAGAATTTAAGATCCGTTCTTAAATCAGTGAGTGGGATTACAATACATTTTGTAACACCCCAAATTTTCTGTTAACAAATTAAAGTATAATTAATTCTAAATGAAAAAATTAAGGGAAACGGGTTACGCCGTTGCGTTCGTCTCGGAATTTTGCTTGAGATAGAGTCCGAGTTTGTGTAAATCGGACTCCGTATGAAGAAGTTATGACCTCCGGAAGTTTCAGAATTCAATTTAAATGTCAAACAGCTCAAAATTCAGTTCAAAATTCGAAAACACACCCAAACTGGGTTGGGCGGGAATTTTCCTTCCCAGGACCCAAGTCGACCTGGGGGTCGACCTGGGTACCCAGGTCGACCATGTGGTCGACCTGGGGGTCGACTTGTGGGTCGATCTGCCCAGTCGACCTGGTCAGGTCTTGGCTGGCCTGGTTTGGTTCTGAGTGATTTTCTAAGTTCTGGTGTGTCACTAGGGCTGATTTGTCACTTTCTTGTTGGCTCTCCTCGATGTGAATAGTCTAGATTCATCTATGTTCATCTGACGGCTCTAATTAGTTTGAAATTCTATTTAAACAACCTAAGTCTCCAACCTAAATTCACACAAAAATTTAGAACCAGAGCCGCCATGCTGTCGGGAGAAAACTGAGAGGATCCTCCATTGAATAAAGCTAAGAGACGAACAAATCTAATTCAAAATTAAAATCAAAACAATGTTTATCTACCTAAAGGAAAGCATCTCAATTCCAGAACTCAGAATCCAGAACTCAAGTTCGTCGTTCGTTGTAAGTTTAGTTATGTTTTGGGATGCGAACCAAAATGAATGTCATGCCTTGGAAATAAATTAATAATAGAACAATGTTTATTATGTTATATGTGGAATTGAATGATATTGCTCTATGTATGTGGTTCTGTTTTATTATCATGTTGAATTGGGAATTAATGGATAAGTCTATTCATATGTGTATGAACTTGGAGTATAACCTGTTATGACGAGTTATATTTACATGTTATCAGGTTGTAAAATCATATCACATATGTGACCAAATGTTAGATTTACATGTTTATGTGTATATGTTAAACCAATGTCATATTTCAAGTTCACACTTATTCATATGTTCGTGACTGATTTGCTAGTTCACATATATGTAAGTTGATTTAGTCTATGTTGTAAATTCACATATATGTAAGTTGATTTAGTCTATGTTGCAAATTCACATATATGTAAGTTGATTTAGTCTATGTTGCAAATTCACATATATGTATGTTGATTTAGTCTACGTTGCAAGTTCACACCTATGATATTCATGTTGACCATTTTGCAAGTTCACACCTATGGTATTCATATTAACTGTGCCCAAAATGCCAAGTTTACGCCTATGTCATGTTTATGTTAACGATTTTTTTTATGCCAATTTTGTGTATGCTAAATTAGGCTAAGTTTTTAGCCTAATATTACATGTGAAAAATCATGCGGACGAAAAATTAGGCTAAGATTGTTAGTCTTATATTTAGACGGGGTAACATTGGGAAAAATTGGCAATTATAGGAAACTTGACATAAATTGGTGAGAAATCACATAGGTAATTTATGGCATGAAACGGTATAAATTATATACCTAAAATTAATGAACTTGATTAGAAACAAATTTGGGCAATGACATGAATTCTGGATTATATACATAAATAAAAATGTAAATTTAGAAAATACGAATATGCTTAACCCGAGGTTGGATTGAGTTGTGATGTAAACCCGCCCGGACCCGCCCGGCTGTCCAGTAATCACAACAATACCTATCCAACGTGGGAGGTTAAGGCATTGAGCCCAATAAGGACCCGAGGTTAGACAGAGTTACGGTGTAAACCTGCCCGGAACCGACCGGCACATCCAGTAACCGTAACAATACCTGTCTAATGTGAGTGGTTAGTGCTTTAATTAATTAAAGCTAAGGACAGTCAAGTCGGGATGGTAGGGTTAAGATAACTAAAACACTTAACCAATTCAACATGTTAATTAAAATGATGGGTGAGGTTAGGTTAATACAGACACTTAACCACTTAACATGTTTAACTAGAAAACCCTAGTAACGGGGGACCCATTTCAGCAGTAACCCAATTAGGTATCATGGTACCTTGAAACTAGGAAGGGTGGGGCACGATTACTGGGCTGATTGTAAGCAGTCAAAAGCGACGGCGGTTGGTGCAGCATTGAAGGTTCTAACGGAGTGCGGTCGTGCACACACTTCAGAGCAGACAAACAGGGCACCGGGCACCGGTAGTATAACCTATGCATTCTAGAATTGTGTCGGGCCGCCACCATGGGACTTGATACACCCCATGGTGGGACCAGCATAGGTGTCTACAATCATGTGGGGCAGTATGACACAGGAAGAAAAACGTTGCGAGTAAGAGCCGATCGAATAAGGGATCACCTTGTCGTGAACACGTGGTGCTAGTTAGGCTAGTTAATAGGTGTAGAGAAGTAATAGTGAGTGCATTTAATATAGTTAGTATTTCCTGCCATATCTTGTCTTATATTCCGGTATTGTCCTGTTCTCAGTTTATGCAAGTCATGATATTTTTATTGTTCTCATGCTAGAATTATAACTAGACTTACCAGACTTGTGTCTGACCCATTTTCCTTTCGCTTTCTTTTCTTCTATCCCCCCTAGGTCCACAGGGAGGAAACACCTCAACTTAGCCATATTTTTCATCCAGCTTGAAGAGAGAGAATGTATTGCTTGGATCTCTTTCATTTAGGATATGGCTTTGGATATTCTATGGGGATTTATGCAGTTTTAACTATGTTTCATGCTTCTTTGAGTTTTAAATCAAGACAGTATTATGGTTGTAATAATTGGAAGTTTGTTTTGAGGCAATTATGGAAATGTTTTGTATGAACACGTATTTATGATGTGAAAGTCTGTTTGTTTTTCCGCTGTTTATATATATGTGTTTATATCTGTCTTGTGTTTTATCTGTGACTTTTACTTATAAACCTCCACCGAAGTTAAGGTATTCCCTTTGTGAGTGACCTTAACGGAGGTGGGATGTTTCACTTGGTTTCAGAGCACAGGTTTACCAGATTAGGTAAAGGTTTTTGAAACTATTTTCAAAAAGAAGTTTAAAGAAGCATTTTCTTTTCAAGAAAAAGCATTGTTTTTAAAATCCATAATTCCCCAAAGCCATATGCACTATCTCTCTATCCTTTTGTCTTGAATCTTTCCTTTTTTGTTTCAGCATATCTGGAGATCTTAACCTTCCAGAAGGGGTACCGATACCTGGCTGGTTCCAAAGGTACCTAGAGGCTAGGGCAAATGACGCGGGCCCAGCAGACATTCCTCCTCCCCCAGTGGCAGCGGTTCCCTCTCCTCCTCCTCCTCGTGGAAATGCTTTCGCAAAGACGTGTAGAGACTTAAAGGCTATTGGTGGAAAGGACTTTTATGGAACTGAATCCTTTGTGGTGGCAAGGAATAGGCTGAAGGAGACCGAAGGTTTGTTCGTCATCTTCGAAGTTGATGACAGGAAAAAGATACAGCTAGCAGTGTGGTTGCTTAAAGACGAAGCTTCTTATTGGTGGGAAGTTACCCATGCTAAGAGGCCAGTGGAAACTTGGGAAGATTTCAGGATGAGGATTGAGATGACATTCCACTCCCAAGCTGAAAGAAGGCTGCAGATGGAGAAGTTCCTAACTCTTAAACAAGGAAGTATGACAATCAAGGAGTACGTCAACCAGTTTAATCAGCTGGCCAGATTTGGGCTGGATTTAGTAAACACCCAACACAAGAAGGCCCTTCGCTTCGTCAAAGGTCTGAATGAGCCTCTGCACAGCCTTGCTATGACCCATATACCCATGGGAGCTACTTATGAAAGCTTGGTGGACATGGCGCTGCTACACGATGAAGATAAAGGTAAGAAAGAGGCAAAGGTGGAAGTGCCTCAAGAAAAGAAAGAGGGTTTACAGACTAAGAAAATAGACTTCAAGAAAGGCGGGAAGAACAACAAATCCCGTGAAAAGAGAAAGTATAATTTCTATGGCATTGTTGGACATATAGTGAAGTACTGCAGAAAGAAGAAGGCGAAGATGAATGGTGGTTGTTTCCATTGCGGCGATACTGGACACATGGCTAAGGACTGCCCAAAGAAACGGGGGCAGGGACAGAGGACTGGATCCACTTCAGGGGGACAGGTTCACACGCTGGTGGCACCTCCGCAGGAACGAGGTAGAAATATTTCTGCAGAAAGCTTAGTTTATCTCTATGATCATCTAGTTCGCACTCTCTTTGATTCTGGTGCATCACACTCCTTTATTTCATCTGCTTTAGTACAATCTCTGCACCTAGACACTAGTATGGTAGAAGATCCCTTGGTTGTTTCAAATCGAATTGGGGGCTCAGCTTATTTGTCAATGGTTTGTTTGGATTTGAAAATTTCTATTCTAAGTGTTGAGTTTAGATGTAGTGCCTTTGTTTTGGGTTTCTCGGGATATGGATTGATCTTAGGCATGGACTGGTTATCTAGTAAGGGTGCCATTCTTGATTGTGAGAAGAGAGTGGTTAGACTCTTGACTCGGCTCGGTAACACTCTAGAAATTTCTTGTAATCCCTTGAATGCTGTTATGCTTAGTTATCTAGAGTCAATTGATGCTTCTGTTGCGAATTTGCAGTCGGTTAGAGTGGTCCATGAATATCCGGATGTCTTTGAAGATGTGAAGGGCTTACCTCGGAGGCGGGAAACAGACTTCCGCATATATCTTGTTGATAATGCAAAGCCCACAGCTTTACCTGTTAGACACATGGCTCCAAAGGAGAGAAAGGAGCTCAGTAAGCAAGTTAAGGAGCTTCTCGAGAAGGGGTTTATAAGGAGGAGTATCTTGGAATGGGGTGCTCCAGTGGTGTTCGCCACCAAAGCAGATGGCTCACTATGTCTTTGTGTGGACTATAGGGAGCTAAAAAAGCTGACTAAGAAGAATAGACACCCGCTTCCCAGAATAGACGATTTGTTTGATTAGCTTGTAGGTGCGTCGGTCTTCTCCCAACTTGATCTGGCTACTGGGTTCCATCAGCTATGAGTAGCTGAAGATAGCATTGATAAAACGGCGTTCAGAACCCCAGACGGTTTCTTCGAGTGGCTTGTCATGCCTTTCGCCTTGACAAACGCACACGCTTATTTCGTAGACCTAATGAGAAGGGTGTTCAGAGAATTCCTCAATAAGTTCGTGGTGGTCTTCGTAGACGATATTTTGATCTTCTCAAAGAATGAGGAAGAACATGCTCAACATCTGAAGGAGATCATGGAAACTCTTCGAGTTCATCAGCTGAAAGCCAAATTCTCCAAGTGCCACTTTTGGAGAGAAGAAGTAAGGTTTCTTGGACATGTAGTGTCCAAAGAGGGGTTAGCTGTGGACCCCGCGAAAGTGGTGGTGGTGCAAGATTGGAAGGCACCAAGAAATGCAACCGAAGTCTGAAGCTTTCTCGGGCTAGCAGGTTTTTATCGAAAGTTCATTAAAGATTTCGCGAAAATCTCAGCTCCACTCACAAGGCTAACAAAGAAGAATCTAGCATTCACTTGGGATTTGGATTGTGATATTACTTTCTAACGCTTAAAAAGGGCTCTTACAACAACCCCAGTTCTGACTTTGCCTGACGGAAGCAAGACATTCACAATATAAACGGATGCTTGTGGTACGGCACTAGGCGTTGTTCTGATGCAAGAAGGGAAGGTAGTAGCTTATGGTGGAAGACAATTGAAAGTTCATGAAAAGAACTACCCAACCCACGATCTTGAGTTGGCCGCCATCGTCTTTGCGCTTAAGTCTTGGCACCATTATCTCCTAGGTGAGAAGTTCAAATTATATACTGACCATAAATCGTTGAAGTATCTTTTCTCGCAGAAAGATCTCAACTTGAGGCAGCAAAGATGGATGGAGTTCCTTACCTCGTATGATTTTGAGATTTCCTATGCTCTTGGCAAGGGCAACGTAGTAGCAGACGCCTTGAGTAGAAAGAAGCTGACCTTAAGCCCTCTCTTTGTAGAAAGGCAAAGCTTGGAGTATATAGCCAGTTTTGACTTTAGACCCTCCTCTGATTTTGTACCTGGTTTGTTGGCATCACTAGAAGTACGGCCCACTCTTTTAGACTCAATATGGGCCGCACAACATGAGGACCTTCATCTTGTTGATGTGATGGATTAGCTAATTAAGGGTGAAACTTCCAGTCACCTCAATAGGTACTCCATCGATGATAAGGGTTGGCTGAGGCGGGATGGAAGGCTATGCGTCCCACAAGCAAGGGATTTGGTAAAGATGGTTCCTTAGGAAGCACACCATTCCAAGATGACAATAAACCCAGGTGGAGACAAGATGTACAAGGATGTAAAGAGAGTTTCCTTTTGGAGCGGCATGAAGAAGGATGTGGCAGATTTCGTTTCTAAGTGCATGATATGCCAACATGTCAAGGTGGAACAGAAGAAGCTTGGAGGACTGCTTCATCGTCTAGAAGTCCCGCAATGGAAGTGGGATAGCATTTCAATGGACTTCATTGATGGGTTGCCTAGGTCAAGCAGGGGCAATACTAGCATTTGGGTAATAGTGGACAGGCTCACAAAAAGCGCCCACTTTATACCTGTCAAGAGTAGAAGGACTGCCTCATCTCTAGCATCTCTTTATCTCAAGGAAATAGTTCGACTCCATGGAATACCCTCCAGTATAGTGAGTGACCGAGATCCCATCTTTACGAGTGAGTTTTGGCGGAGTCTGCAAGAAGCTGTAGGCACACAGTTATGCCTGAGCACGGCCTATCACCCCCAAACCAATGGTCAGGCGGAAAGGTTGAACATAGTATTAGAAGATCTTTTGAGACTGTGCGTTCTTAACTTTGGAGGGACATGGGAGGATCATCTTCCTTTAGTGGAATTCGCCTACAACAACAACTACCAAGCCACCATCGGCATGGCGCCCTTCGAAGCTTTGTATGGAAGACCTTGCCGATCACCAACTTGTTGGTGGGAGTCTACAGACAAGCTTATACTTGGGCCAGACATGATTAGAGAGACTTCAGAAAAAGTGGACTTGATACGAAGGAGAATGAAGACTGCCCAAGATAGACAGAAATCCTACGCAGACAAAAGAAGGACCGACCTTGAGTTTGAGTTTGGAGATATGGTTTTCCTTAAAGTATCTCCTTTAAGGAACATCGTTCGCTTTGGATCCGCAAGAAAGCTAGCACCAAGATTTGTAGGACCGTTCCCTATCATCGATAAGATTGGGAAAATGGCTTATAGAGTAGAGGTGCTCGAAAGGTTGGCTGAAATTCACAATGTCTTCCACGTTTCTCGTCTCCAGAAATGTTTACATGAGTCTGCGAAAGTGGTGGAGCCAAGCATTTTAGAAGAAGTTGAAATAGAATGATAAAAAATTGTGAGGAGAGTTCCAACTCGAATCGTTGGAACTGAAATCAAAAAGCTACGCAACCGTGAAGTCAAGCTTGTTAAAGTTCAATGGAGCGATGCCGAGGAAGACACGACTTGGGAAATTGAGGACAGAATACGCTCTTCCTACCCTCTTCTTTTCAAGGGTACATCTTTGATCTCTTTTTTTCCATAAGTTTATGCTTGTATCTACCTCTTAGTATATCTTCTCGGTCCTTTTTCTCCTAACTCCTTAGGTAGAAACTAATGGATGTAAACATGTACTTGAAACATGTTATGATTGATGGCTGCAAGTGGTTGCTAGTGGTTGCTCGTGGATGCATATACACACAACCTAGGTATTAGATCGGCTCAGCCACTTCCATATTGCATATGCATATATGTATTCATATTTGTATGTGGTTAAAACTTGATATATTGTCATATGGATGTCGCATTTGTATGAATGGTTGCGCACTCATGTAGAATTATGAGTAGGGAAAATTTTGCATACATAATGGATTCATTACACTTACATGATTCGCATTAAGGAGGTCAACTGAATCAGTAGACCGCCTAATTTTGCATTAAATAAGGACATACACACACACTATGCATATGATCATGAAGCATTAGAAGTCTTTTAAGGATAATGGATGCTTGTGTTTGTTGGTTGAGTAGATGGACGATTGGATGTTAGGATATACGTTCTTCTAGACTTGAAGATTTCGGGGATGAAATCCTTTAAGGAAGGGAGAATGTAACACCCCGAATTTTCTATTAACAATAAATTAACAAATTAAAGTATAATTAATTCTAAATGAAAGAATTAAGGGAAACGGGTTACGCCATTGTGTTCGTCTCGGAATTCTGCTTGAGATAGAGTCCGAGTTTGTGTAAATCGGACTCCTATGAAGAAGTTATGACCTCCGGAAGTTTCAGAATTCAATTTAAATTTCAAACAGCTCAAAATTCAGTTCAAAATTCGAAAACAGACCCAAACTGGGCTGGGCGGAAATTTTCCCGCCCAGGACCCAGGTCGACCAGGGGGTCGACCTGTGGGTCGACCTGCCTGGTCGACCCGGTCAGGTCTTGGCTAGCCTGGTCGGGTTCTGAGCGATTTTCTGAGTTCTAGTGTGTCACGAGGGCTGATTTGTCACTTTCTGGTTGGCTCTCCTCGATGTGAATGGTCTAGATTCATCTATGATCATATGACGGCTCTAATTAGTTTGAAATTCTATATAAACAACCTAAGTCTCCAACCTAAATTCACACAAAAAATTTGAACCAGAGTCGCCATGCTGTCAGGAGAAAACTGAGAGGAGCCTCCACTTGAAGAAAGCTAAGAGACGAACAAATCTAATTCAAAATTAAAATCAAAACAACGTTTATCTACCCAAAGGAAAGCATCTCAATTCCAGAACTCAGAATCCAGAACTCAAGTTCGTCGTTCATTGTAAGTTTAGTTATGTTTTGGGATGCGAACCAAAATGAATGTCATGCCTTGGAAATAAATTGATAATAGAACAATGTTTATTATGTTATATGTGGAATTAAATGATATTACTCTATGTCTGTGGTTCTGTTTTATTATCATGTTGAATTGGGAATTAATGGATAAGTCTATTCATATGTATGTGAACTTGGAGTATAACCTGTTATGACGAGTTGTGTAGTTTATCATGTTATGCAAGTTTTAGGTTGTAAAATCATATCACATATGTGACCAAATGTTAGATCTACATGTCTATGTGTATATGTTAAACCTATGTCATATTTCAAGTTCACACTTATTCATATGTTCGTGACTGATTTGCAAGTTCACATATATGTAAGTTAATTTACTCTATGTTGTAAATTCACATATATGTAAGTTGATTCAGTCTATGTTGCAAATTCACATATATGTATGTTGATTTAGTCTACGTTACAAGTTCACACCTATGATATTCATGTTGACCATTTTGCAAGTTTACACCTATGGTATTCATATTGACTATGCCGAAAATGCCAAGTTTACACCTATGTCATATGTATGTTAATGAATTTCCTTATGCCAGTTTTGTGTACGCTAAATTAGGCTAATTTTTTAGCCTAATATTACATGTCAAAAATTATGTGGACGAAAAATTAGGCAATGATTGTTAGCCTAATATTTAGATGTGGTAACGTTGGGAAAAATTGGTAATTATAGGAAACTTGACTTAAATTGGTGAGAAATCACATAGGTAATTTATGGCATGAAATGGTATAAATTATATACCTAAAATTAATGAACTTGATTAGAAACAAATTTGGGCAATGACATGAATTCTGGATAATATACATAAATAAAAATGTAAATTTAGAAAATACGAATATGCTTAACCCGAGGTTGGATTGAGTTGTGATGTAAACCTGCCCGGACCTGCCCGGCTGTCCAGTAATCACAACAATACCTATCCAATGTGGGAGGTTAAGGCATTGAGCCCAATAAGGACCCGAGGTTAGACTGAGTTACGAGGTAAAACTCTATCCTTCGGTTTGCGTTGCATTGTGTGATGGGAACTAAGTCTTATAATGGCTTCATTTTTATAAAAAGCATTGCGATGTTTAAATGATTAAATTGTTTCAAGCACTGGCCATCCAGTGGAGTAAACCCGTTCCGCGTTAGCGGCGTGGTCCTGTGATTGGCCTTATTATAAAATAAGTTTAGTAGATTTCTCATACCAGTCCCATGACTGACTCATAGTTTGTTTCACTTGCAAACTCGGGTGCCCAATTTTCTACACGGGTAGCCTTGTATTCAGGTTTTAGCAGGCTCTTTCTGGATGGCTATGGAGCTGAAGATGGATTCTATCACTTCTTTCTTTTTATGATGTTCAGCTCCTGTTGTACATATTATGTTTTGATTCCGCTGTAGACATCTTATGTATAGCTGAAACTGTATTTTGTACTAAGTATGATCATGTATACTGTGTAACTCTGATGATTATGTTTATCCAGTGCATTCTGTTGTACATTATCTGGTGTATTTATAAATTTATGTTCTGCTGTTATCTGTTTATGTGTTATATTCAAAAGATTACCCTTGCCACTGTGGAACAGGGGTTTCGGGTCGTCACAACGTGGTATCAAAGCTTTGGTTAAGCTTAGTTCTGGAATATAACATATTAACGAACTCGTCAGAAACAGAACCAGTATTGTCCTAAGACGAACATACTCATTTCAGATAGGATCAGTAATATCCTATTGAAAAATCCTCATTAGAGATAGAATCAGCAGCATTCTAGAATGATTGACTCATTAGAGATGGGGTTAGTAATGCCCCAGAATGATTTGAGAGTTATATGTCTTTAAATTACGTATTTGTGATTATATATAATCTGGCCTTAGAAAATATGGATATTGAATATATTAAAAGAAAATATGAATTAGTTAGTATATTTTTGAAAAGTTAATCAATAACTTGATTATAGTTTGTGGTGTGTGATTGTTAGATTAAAATAAATAACATTGGAATAATAAAACCCCTGAGAAAATGAATGGTAAATGTATGCAAATTGAATCAAATATTAAGCTGATTTAATATAGATAGAAATACATGCATGTACATCATTATATATGTTTGAACAGTTAAATGGATTTGCTGTTGAGTAAAGAATTTATTTGCATGCCCAACAAATAGGTAAACCTTAATGAGTTGGATGTGCAATTTTATTTATTATATCAACTCCTGTGAATGTCATTGGATGCAGAGTGTTGGTCGTTCTGTGTGTAATAATAAACGTCGCCATAGGATAGTAACAATTAATTTTGAACTACACTACATGGCATACTTCCGGATGATAGCATACTTCATCATATACCACATAAGCATTTGGAGCTTATGTGACGAGGTTGAAGATTTACCATAGGAGCGAGAGGCTTGTATGGCGATGACTATATTACAGGTTGAACCAAAGACTGACATGGACTATATAAAATGTAACGGTAAATTGCTAGATTAATAAAAACCCCAATGGGCCTGGAGATGACAATAAACACGTCTCTCTGGTCATTAAGGCACAAAAACCATTTATAGGGTGACGAGAATTTATTCTTTGGGATCCATACACACTCCCCTGTGGACACCGGAATATATCACTATAAATATGTGAATGCTTATTAGGATTTATTGGGTACCTAATACGGCTCGATAAATTTCCAAACCCCTCCCCGTAAAAAGGAGGTTATGGCGAAATTTTTCGAAAATTTAGGGTGTTAGCCAAATTTTTGAAGAATTGGAAAATTCTTAGAAACTGAAAAGTTGAAGAATGAAATCTATTTTTGTGATTCCATGGATGTGAGTACCTAGGCCACTTTCATTATTTTCTTTATGGCTTAAGTTCTTCAACTTTTCAGTTTCTAAGAACTTTTCAAATTTTTCAAAAATTTGTATAACACCCTAAATTTTCGAAAAATTTCGCCATAACCTCCCCTGCACCGGGAGCTTCGGGATATTTCAAATAGCCTCCCATGGCCCTCACCGATCCAAAAGAAAAAGCCAAGCGGCTCATAAAATCATCAAAAACCCCAAGAAATACAATAAACATGTACCTATTTGTCGGGCAAACAATTTTATTCCTCTTCTCTAGCCTCCTTGCTATGACCTGTTCAATGTAAGTACATGTATATGTATGCAAATGCGACAAATTTTCAATATAATTCACTATTTGGTTCAATTTGGCTAAATGATTCAAATTTTAATTAATCAACCAATAATCAAACAACATAACCAGCAATCAATTAGTTAATTAGCTTTTCAAATTCATAACTTTGATACATAGTCCAAAAATCAGATTTTTGATGCCAAATCACAACAATAAGCCCTATGTATCTTTGGCTCTCACACAAGTCAATTGGAATCATATAGAAATCCCACTTTCGAAACACGAAAATAAATTATGATGATGATGCGTCAATCATCAAAATCATGTCCGAGCGACTAGAGTGTGATTCTATATCTATCCAGTATATTAAAACTTCGAATACACGTGGATCAGACGTATACGCAAAATCTTTATATATTGGACTATCCAAATTAAATACAAAATAAATAATCAAATACGAATAATTGATTTAAATTTTCAAAACAAAAATTGTTTTCATTTTAAAAATATACTCTTCACACTCGTTTTAGGAGACTACTGATCCCATCTCTAACGAGTCATTCTCATTGGATACTACTGATCCAATTTCTGATGAATTCTTTCATTTGGTTCTAACGTGTCTTGTTCTCCGAGCTCTGTAAACCAAAGCTCTGATACCACTGTAACAAGTCGAATTTCGCTCGGTCCGAATTGATCGCTAAACCGACCAAGACCATTCAAAACCCGGATTGCTTTGAGGACAACACACATTAAAACACAGACAGAAGAACATTTCATTGCTTATTACAACAATTACATCAGAGCACAAGAATATAACAGAGTATAAATGAATAAATATTATACATCAGATAATTATCAGAGATTTAAATACATTACTACAGCGGAAAAATAATACAAAACATAACTGAAAGGAATACACGGATGCAGAGCTTTCCGAATATCATTTCAGCTATAAACCAGGATCCTTTGAATATAAATCTGCAAAACCCAACTACTAGCTGCTCGTGTGGAAAATAAGAGCACCCAAAGTTTAGGTTAAAACAATAAACTCCAGTCAGTCATGTGACTGGTGTGAGAACTAAAATAGTTATTTAAAACTTTACTTAAATCAGATATATCAAGGGACCACGCCGTATAATACGGAATGGGCTTCCTCCCAAGAATACCAATGCATATAACAAAACAGCGCAATGCTTTTTGAAAAAATGAAGCTATTATAAGACCTAGGTCCTATCACATAATGCAACGCAAGCCAGGGGATAGGGTTTTACCTTATAATAGCCAAACATGCTTGATACGTTAAAAACAAATCATTTGATACTATATAAGTGCATATGGTCAAAACAATTTCAATCATAAATATCAATCCTAGACGGCATGGGTACCATATATCATGTCGCCAATACTAGGCTCTACAATCAAAACCGCAAATGTCATGTATTGGAAGTTGGATTTCCATCTGTGAACCAAGGCATGGGACCTTCCTCCACCGAATTTGAGACGCTATAGCCCGCCCCTCAGGCAAGCGCGCAGGCATGCCTTGGATCGTCAAGGCCGGTCCACCGATGTGGATTATTATGCCTAAACACTGTGTTTCCCCGCCCTTTAGGGCATAAATGAGCCAAATGACTCCATCGACTCCACATAGTCACCGATATATCCGAGGCGCCTCGCAATCCAACAACCACACAGGTGAAAATAATATAAATGTCAGGGCTGGTAGGTCACTGACACCACCGCAGGTAGAAGGAAACACATGCCCTCCCTGATGTCCTCTCCCGTTTCTGGTTCACAACCGGGGCGTGAGGCTCGCGAATTAACGTACACAAAGCTATGCCACACAGGCTGTGCTTTGATCATCAACCATAAGACTCTGCTTTTCAAAAGAATCCTTGATCATTTGCATCTTAGCATGCCACACAGGCAAACCACTCCATGCAACCGATCTCTATCAATCACACAGAATGATATCCAATGTCAGACACACAGTCCATTTACAAGTCCGTTCTGGGTCTGAACGAAACCGGAGGCACCTTGTACCTCACATATCCATCGATCTCCAAGTATGTTTGGACGATCACCAACTGATTCCCTCCTCTTGGGTGTACAGCCCAATCAAGATCATCAGTAATTATCCAAACGATGTGAAGACCTCCGGTCTTCGACCACCGTCTTCATCCTCGACACATCGTTGAGTCAATTATTCAGAATGGGATAAACCCAGTCTTTCTAAATAACTCGCGTATATAATAAACAAGTGTTACACAAACACAACATATGCCTCATTCCAATTCAGAATATTCTTTTATTCAAATATTCTTATATTTGGGAAAGGTTCCCATTAATTTTATCAAAGGTAAATTCTTTAAATTTATTCTTTAATCTTCTTTTGAATATCAATTCAAATTAGTTGGCATTAGCGAACCACACCGAAGTAATCATTTATTAAATTTCCCAACCCCAACCTATTCATCCCATGAAGTAAAACTGGTAATACTTCATATCTAACACCACGGTGTTATCGGTAAATTCAATTACCATTTGACGTTCAAATATAATTAAAGATTTAACTATCGCCTGGAGAAAAACTAGTGATACTCCATTCCCGATCATTTCAATCTAGTTAAAGATTCGTTAAGACTCCACTTGGTTTTAATCTTCCCAAAAATCAATATTAATGATTGTTTAACTTAGTAAACCATACCCTGCCTTTAACTGGGTTAAAGAACCAATGTCATTTAAAACATGGTTCACGATAAACCCAAAATCACATTCCATTCCATCAGCCTTTAACCGTAAATTAGCAAGTGAACAATTCCCTAAGTAATAACCCCAAAGGCCGAAGCCAACAATAGATCAATACCCAAGAAACTATTCAACTTAACTAATCTCCAGTTAGTTTCTGATTTTCATAACTCCGTTGGGTCTAAGAACGGTATTATTAAAGATACCAATCACGACAACCCAAATCACATTCCATTAATTATCGGGTTAAAGAACAAGTGTTATTTAAAACACTGTTCACAATAAACCCAAAAATCAATTCAAATTCAACTCCAATTAAATACCATTTAATTGGTATACTTCATTAAATCTAAATAAAAAGATTTAATCTTTTTCTCAACTATGTTTAAGAACAGTGTTAATGAAGACACCATTCACGACAAACCCAAATCCCATTTGATATTAAATAAAAGGCTCTGAATAGAAAATATATCGTCTTATATTTAATATCAAATTCTACGACCAACAAATATCGTATTGGAAATAATGATATAAATATATCTTTCAAATTTCCATAACGATATCTGTATAATCACGACATCCAACATCAAAATATTCCAAAGACAATTTCGATTCAAATCTATTCCAATTCAATTATTGGAAATTCTGGTTATTTTTAAAACCCCTTTCAAATCCAATTTATTTATTTTAAAAATAAATGGATTTTAATTCTAGTTCAAAACTAGTTCATTTCGATAAAAATCTATTTTTATCTTTTCAAATATGGAATTTTTCATCCCAATTCTTCACAAATCATTTCTTATGATTTTACACAAATTATTACTATTTTTAATAATTTTATCAAGGCCAGTAAAGTTGATTTCCATCAACATCCATCGACTGCACTTACAACGACCTTTTCCAAATTTGATTTGGACATAATTCCAAATCCAACCATTAGATTTCAAATCCCTAATATTCGTTAGAAAGCTCTTTTTGATACGAACCCAATGGTTCCGGTTTTAGGACAATCTGATGGTCGGATCTCCCGTAATGTCCATTCGAAGTCAATGGTCGAAATTTGCGAACAGCCTTGGTGCGGCGCGTTCTATTCAGGTCATTATATATATATATATATATATATATATATATATATATATAATATATTTCATCGATTTTCTTTTAAAACCTATTTTATTAATCGTTTTAAATTCGATTTCAAAATGATTTCAACTTCATATTCAATTTCAAATTAAAATTGAATATTCCATATCATCGATATATATATATATATATATATATATATATATGATAATATTTTCAAAATGTTATATTTTGAAATCAATTCCTTTTCGATATTCATTATAAAAATGAATAAAACTGATACAAATATCGTTCACGTCAAAATGGCGCATAACCAATCAACAGTGCTTTATATATTTCTATTTCAAATATTTCTTCTTCAAATATTTCTTTTCCATATATTTCTTTTTCAAATATTTCTATTTCAAATATTTCTTTTCAAATATTTCTATTCAAATATTTCTATTTCAAATATTTCTTTTCAAAACTTGAATGTGGCCCAATCAATTACCATAGATTTTATTTCTATGGATATCCATACAACACATGTATATATCAATAGTGATAAACAATCATCCATCATCCAGGGTGCACTACTCAACTGCATAAGCATTGAATATAAATAATCAACGCTTACAACCGCCTGTCAACCCATCGATCGACATACAACTAAACAATTGGGATTAGTGTACGTCAATATCATCCCAACATCCGTGTGGGGTTTCAATCAATCAAACACATATTTTATTTGTGTAGTTGGGTGATGTGTAAAATTTATCGTCCCAATCAATATCAGTCAAATCAGTGTACATAAACAAATCGTTCGATTTGTAAATGAATATTTATTTTACTTCAACACATGAATATATATTTTATTTCAACACAATAATATATATTTCATTTCAACACATGAATATATATTTTATTTCAACACATGAATATATATTTTATTTCAACACATGAATATATATTTTACACATTATAATCAACAGTCAAATTTCACAACACAAACAATCACACAAGTCGTCCATGGTCTGTGGACGATGGGGGAACAGTTTATATATGCAGTTATAAAATAAATAACTGAACGGAAAATTTTAGTGAGGAGTTCTCACATTGGGTTTCCACTCCGCCGTGCTTTTTGACGTGCTGATTTGCTTTTCGATGGTTCCACTACGTAGTGTCCTTCACCGTGTTTCCAACCGCTATCCGTCTCACGCAGTTTATTTTAAAATTACATTTTTGACAACGCTATTGATAATTTAAAAACAATGCTATTTTATAAAAATCATATTTTTATTTACAATGCTCTTTATTTAAAAAAAAAGCATATTTTTACTTAAGCTATATATATTTATAAAAATCGTATTTTTATTCTGCCATATAAAAAAAATTAGATTTTTATCCAAATGTTTATATTTATAAAAATCATACTTTTAAAACAATGTTTCTCTTATGTAAAAGTTCTGAAAATAATTCAATGTTATTTATATAAAAATCAGAAAATTTAAGGCAATTTTATTTATGTAAAATTCTGAAATTTCAAAGCAATTCTATTACATAATAAATTATAAAAAAGAAAGAAGGAAAAAAACTCACTGGAATCGTTCTGGACCTTCCTCGATGTGAAACCGCCGATGCCCCCGATGCTACAGCCCATCGGAGGAGGATCGGACCCCTTCATGCGACGTGCCACTCCACGTCCTCCCTAAGCCTGCCACCATGTGGCGCTCGAGCTCACCAGATCGCCGAAAATCAGCTGTGACCGCTAGCCCTAGGTGACTCAATTCCGGCCAAAACACGATGTTAACCCTTATCACAACCGTTGAATGGATAGAGCTCTCTTAGCTCTTCATTTACCCCTTTTGAACCCTTGAATTCTGCTGAACGATGGAGGAGATCGAAGGCCGTCTTTTTTTGAGTGATTTTTGCCATCGATTTCAAGAGCTGGCGGCGCTAGGGTTAATGAGAGAGGAAAGGTTTTTTTTAAATCCTTATATATATTATTTTGTATTATTTTATTCATTTATTTCTTATTTAACAATCTGAACTCCAAATCGAACCCAACGACTATCACCTCTAGCTAAATACCCCTATTCCGAACACAATGGAATATGTTTTGTAAGCTGATTCGACAGTTACAACCAGTTTTCATTTAAATTAACATTTAAATCATTATATTGAATTTTAAATGTACATTTCAATTTACTGGGGTCACGTACGGACTCTAAAAATTCCAAAAAAATATTTTCTATCGTATTGACGATATGGTCCTAATAAAACTAATTTTGTCAAATTCTAAGACCGTTTGAAAAATGGCCATTTTCTGGTCGATCGAAATTGACTGAAACTATCAAAACACATTTCACCTCGCCATGCTCACATATTAATTCAGAAAATTACGAAAATTGGAATCTAATAATAATCTAACATCACGAATCCAACAAAAGTGGTTTCGTCGAAAACCGAGGTCGTTTGCAAAATGGCTATTTTTAAGGGCCTTTATTTATATTAAAATATATATAAATTCCACAATGACTTTTCTGATTTTTAAACTGGACGTAACTCTCAGCTTATAAAACGAAATCTTAGTTTCTTACATCCGTTAGAAAGATATCATCAAACAAATTCAAATATTTTTGGTTTCGTTAAAATTCGGTTTATTTTGAATCTTGTACATTCATTTGAACTTTGAAATCGATATTTCGAACTACCGCGCCATTTCCAGTTCTTGTTATTATTTGAAATAATTCATTTTAAATATTCAAAATTCACTAAAATTGCCAAAATAAAAAATTTAAATTGGCTCGGATTTCCGGGTTATTACATTCAAATCTGATTAATGATTTAACTATCGCCTTGAGCAAAACTGGCAGTACTCCATTCTCGATCATTTCCTGAATTTGAGAAATTAAATTTTCTCATTCCCTTTTCAATCTAATTAAAGATTCATTAAAACTCCACCTTGCTTTCAATATCAAAAATCACTACATAATGATTGTTCAATTTTATGGAAATTAATCCGCCGTCGTTAACTAGGTTAAAGAATCAATGTCATTTAAAACAAAGTTCACTATAAACCCAAAATCATATTCCATTAAAATGGAATCTTCTCGGAAATCATAACAGTATATAAACGATATAAATTTACATACCAAACTAATAATATAAATGGAATAACGGCGAAGCCTTTTAAATTCCATACATAGTAACGGTCTTCGTTTACAGAAGCTCATCTCGATTATTGCCAAATCGAATTCCATTCAATTCCAATTTAGTATACTAAATTGGAAAATTTTACTTTGGAAATTTTCCCTTAAATCTTAATAATAAGATTTATAAATTCCAAATCATCTCTTCATGTAACATCCCACAATTTTAAATCGGAACATAAGATATAATCAAAGAATAATTTATTTCAAATGCGAGAATTAAGGGAAACGGGTTATGCCATTGCGTTCGTCGCTGTATTCTGCTTGAGATAGAGTCCGAGTTTGCGTAATTCGGACATCGTATGAAGAAGATATGGACGAACGAAGTTAGGTAGAAAATCAGTAGAAGAGAAGAAAAAAATTGCACTTGGGACGTGCGCCAGGACAAAAATTGCACTGATGCACCTACCAATTGCGCCCAGGTCGAGATGAAAACCTACACAACTTTCTGGTGTGTTCTGATCCGTACTGCGACTCATTGCTGAGTATTTTCTGACTACTTGCTGAGTCATTAGGGCTGAGGTGTCACCCTATCCTGATTGAATGATTGTGATTAAATATAGGATCATCCGACGGCTCTAATTGAATTTGAAACTCTATATAAACAACCTAACACTCAACCCTAAAATCACACTATTTCATTCTAAGAGCCGTCATACCGCCATACTCAACCTAGGACAGCCACCATTCTCTTTTAATTGAAAAGAAAAATAGAAAGCTAATAAGTGAATCAAATATGAATTATAAGAACAACGATCTACATCAAAGGCGAGCATACCAACGTCAGAATTCAGATTCCAGAAATCAATAATTCCTTCTTTGTAAGTTTGGTTATTCCTTAGATTTGAACGTGTAATTGGAATCATGAATGTAATGAATCAAAATATAGAACTATACCAATTTGCAAGTTAATTATCTTTGATTCGTGCTTATGTCAAATCGGAAGTTATCTATGCCTTTGGATCTGATTTATGACTATGAATATGTGACCTTTGTCTAAGACTATGGCCATGAACTGTCGCCTATGAAATTATTGCCTACGACTATGAATCATAACTATGAGACTATTGCCTATGACATTGATTAAGAAATTATTGTGATTAGTCGCCCATGACTATTGTGATTAATTGCCTATAACTATTGTAGTTAGTTGCTTATGACTATTCCCATTGTTACAATTAACCGATCATGTTGTACCTTGAACTGGCATTATGTTGGACCAAATCACCTATGCCTATTCCCTTGATTATGTGGATCTCATATTTAGTGTGTAACTTGGCTAGTTTATTCCTATTCACTATTATGTACATCGAACCTGTTGGAGCCATTATTTTTGCATGCCTAATCTTTTATATCAATTATTGTGCTTATTCCCTATTCCTTTTGATTAGTGCCATTTCATGAGTACATAGAAAACTTGTGAAATCATGTTATATATACGATTATGATGCGGGGATTGGGTGTAGCTTAATTAAGTTAGTTTGGCATAATAAATATGTTGGCATAATCTAAATTGGCAATAATAGTGAATGGTTTACATGCATATTAGACTTGGGC
The DNA here is from genome assembly GCA_030737875.1 of Allium sativum. Classification (NCBI taxonomy): domain Eukaryota; kingdom Viridiplantae; phylum Streptophyta; class Magnoliopsida; order Asparagales; family Amaryllidaceae; genus Allium; species Allium sativum. The sequence continues at coordinate 665,527,231 of CM060909.1, read as the reverse complement.
ATAAGTTGATAAATTCAATTGGCCGCAAAAGTGTGTAATTGGCATGTAAACCAAGTTTTGGACATATACGGTAAACTAGAATATTAAATCCAGTTTTGACATGAACCATAAATTGGAATATTAATCTAGATTGGGCATAAATTGTAAAAGGGGAATATTAAATCTAAATTGGTATAAACTGCAAGTTGGGTAAATTGATTGGTAAATCAAGTTTTGGGCATAGAATATAAGTATATTAATTTGCATGACCGATGAATATGATCTAGGCTAAATTGATTTACGGAAAATTTACATAAATAGTAAATATGTAAATTTAGTAAAAGACGAGTATGCCTAACTCGAGGTTAGACTGAGTTGTGGTGTAAAACTGCCCGGAACCGACCGACACATCCAGTGACCACAACAATACCTATCTAATGTGAGTGGTTAGTGCATCAAGCCCAGAAAGACCCGAGGTTAGACTGAGTTGTGGTGTAAACCTACCTGGAACCGACCGGCACATCCAATAACAACAACAATATCTGTCTAATGTGAGTGGTTGGTGCTTTAATTAATTAATTAATTTAGGCTCATGAATAAATCAAGCTAGAAATGGTGAGGTTAAGTAATTAGGGAATCACTTAATCATAATTACATGTTAATTAGACAAGTGGGTGAGGTTAAGTAAATTTAGAACACTTAACCGTAATAACATGTTAACTAGACAAGTGGGTGAGGTTAAGTAAAACTAGAACACTTAACCGTTATAACATGTTAATTAGACAAGTGGGTGAGGTTAAGTAAATTTAGAACACTTAACCATTGTAATATATTAATTAAGCAGATGATAGGGTTAAGTTAACTAAGGTAACACTTAACCAAAATATATAATGACATGTGGTGGGGTTAAGTAATACAAGAGGAAAACACTTAACCAATTATATAACATGATGTATGGGAAGGGTTAGGTTAACACGAGAGGGCAACACTTAACCAATATAACATGAATTGAGGTAGGGTCAAGTAAACACCAGAAGGAAACACTTAACCAACATGACGTGACGAGTGGGTGTGTTAAGCTGACTTGAATTGATTAACGACACATGACCAATGTAACTTGATGAACGAATGGGATTAAGTTAAATGGGAAATGCTTAAACAATATAACCTGATGACTGAACAGGGTTAAGTTAGTAAATCACACTTGACCAATCCAACAAGATAAGCGAGAAAGGTTAAGTTAATAAGAACCACTTAACCAACATGACTTGACGAGTGGGAGGTTAAGTACACATCGGGTTGGTGCGTAATATTAGTAAATATAGGCCCACAAAGCTTAACCATTAAATAAACAAGCTTGAATCTGTGGGAAGGTTATGTACACGTCGGGTTGGTGGGTAATATTAGTAAATATAGGCCCACAAAGCTTAACCATTAAATAAACATGCTTGAATCTATGGGAGGGTTAAGTACATCTCGTGTAGGTGGGTAATATTAGTACATATAGACCCACAAACTTAACCGTTAAGAAAACATGCTAGAATCGGTAGGAGGGTTAAGTACATCTCGTGTAGGTGGGTAATATTTGTATATATAGGCCCACAAACTCAACCAGCAGGAACCCTAGTAACGGGGACCCATTTCAACAGTAACCCACATAGATGTATCACGGTACCTTGAAACTAGGCAGGGTGGGGCACGATTACTGGGCGATTATGAGCGGTCAAAGATAACGGCAGGGGGTACGTCAGTGTAGATTCCGAGAGTTTATGGGCGTGCACGTACTCCGGAGCGGGAAAAAGTAGGCACTGGGTACCAGTAGTTATACATTGTGCATCTTGAATCGTGTCGGGTCGCTATCACAAGGCTTGATACACCTTATGGTGGGGCCAGCACAGAGTATCTACACGCAAGAGAGGGCCGACTGACACAGACACATGGAAAATTAATACAAGTAGGTAGCATAATACCTGGTTGGACCTAGGTCGCGTAAAACCTGAATCCGAGAGGCATTCAATAGGTAGCACAAACCCAAGTGGCCCTGGGTAGCTTAAAACCCTGGTTGAATCTTGGAAGCACTCGATAGTAAACCCTAGATTAGATCTAGGTAATACACGGAATCCCCATAATAGATGTACACATGAAGGCAACCGCAAATACTGGGATTGGGATCACACTATCATACGATCATAGATTACTACTTTGGACACCAGTTAGGTACTGTAGAGATATAGAAATCAGTATAAACAGGGTAGTTGCGAAGCAGAGAAGGAGTAGAAGCGCATTCAGTTTATCAGTACATTCAGTTTATCTTGTCATGTTTATCCCACGTTATCTTGTTACTATGGTTTAGTCTTATATTTAGTTTATTCATGTCATGACCCCTTATCCTCATTTAAATATTAAGAATCACTGGACTTACCAGACTTTATGTATGACCTAGTTTGCTTTCGCCTCTTTTCTTCCGTTCCCCCCTCCCCTCCCCTCAGGTCGTCAGGGAGGGAAAAGCTTAGCTCATTTTTGGGTCGTTACTCTCTCCGAGCTTGAAGATTCTCTGGCGCATTTCTTTGAACTCCATTTTCTACTGCTATGGCTGGCTCATGCTTTATTGGTGAATATCATTGTCAGTTTGTGCTCCTTATATATTAAACAAGACAGATGCTTTCTTGTAATAAGTATTGGTGTTGTAAAACAATCTTTTTACAAGCTGTTTTAATCAATAAAGGTTATTTATCTTCCGCTGCTTTATTTGTCTGTCTTGTAATTTTTCTGCCTCTTGTACTAAAAATGCTCCACCGAAGTTAAGGCATTCCCTTTGTGAGTGACCTTAACGGAGGTGGGGTGTTTCACTTGGTATCAGAGATGAAGGGTACCAGATTAGATAAAAGATTTGAAAAATTATTTTCAAAACGATTTTAAAAGAAGCATTTGCAAAAGAAAAGTTTTGTTTTAAAGGCATATTCCCCAAAGCCATATGCACTATCTTTTGACCCTCTGCTTGAATCCTTGTTTCCTTCTTTCTTGAATCTCTGGGGCTCCTGGCTTTCTGAGAGGTAACCTCATCGCGACATGGTTCCGTATCCTTGATGAGACTACGACACTTGTCAAAGGGCAAATAAGTGCCTAACTTCCATCTATAGCCGTAATTTTCATTTGAGCTTTGTAGGATTCCCCATGCGATTGAGGCAGCTTTCGAGAGACATGTCAACAAGTTACACAAGGATGGCAAAGTTGAGAATGAGGTGGTCTGGCTACGGAGCACAACACAAGGATGAAGAATCCATGGATATGGAATTGGTTCACAAAGGAGGGGAGGGAAAAAATTGTAAAACCTAAAACAAGAGGAAGTATCTTTATTTTGGTATGACAGGTCGTATAATTAAGGGAAAGGGCAAGAACAAGGGACAGGATTTTTCCGGAAGACGAGTGCATGCTCTCACCGCCAGCATAACTGAAAGAGAGAGGCAGTAATAATTCTGTTGGAAGATTTTTTCCTTTTTTTTTTTGATTTTCCTGTTAATACTCCTTCTGACTTTAGTGCTTCGCATCCGTATATATATTTTCTTCCATAGTTGAGTCTCTGCACCCTAGTTATTGTGTAGTAGAGGATCCCATCATGGTCTCAAATCAAGTTGCTGGTTTGGCCCATTTATCTTTGACTTGTGAGGATTTGAGAATAGCTATATTTATGCTTATGTTTTTGGGCTATGGGTTGATTCTAGGCATTGATTGGTTAGCTAGTAATTGTGAAGCAAGGGTAGTTAGACGTTTGACTTGCCTCGGGAATACCCTTGAGATTTCGTACGATCCTAAGGGATCAGTTTGTCTTAGCTACCTAGAATCACTTTATTTACCTATCGACGATTTTCGATCCGTTGGAGTAGCCCATGAGTACGCAAGGTGTTTTGATTAGGGTAGGGGTTTTCCCCCTAAAACTCGAGACAGACTTCCGCATGTATCTAGATGACACTGCAAAGCCAATTATGCGATCAACGATAATTGTGGAGCAAGATTAGCGAGGATAGCCAGAGTCGTAAAGTGCTCAATGGTTTGGTTGTTTTGCTAGTATCATCTCACATAGATCGTCCAAATTTGGAGGAGGTATCCCTTGGGTGCTTGTCTGATATTGGTTTAGGCCTTTGGGGTTTGTACTTGAGGGATGTTGAGTTCGACTAGGATGGTTTGCGTGAGAAATAAATGGTTGGGGCTGGCACCCTAAGTAAGACTGACCTTAAGAGAGGTAAAAAAGTACTAGCAACCTTTAACTTTAGACCCTCAGAATTGTGACATGATGGATAAGCGAAGTAGAAGAGAGACCTCTATCATATACACTTGGCATCATGGTTAACATCTGTTTATCTTGGAAAGATAGTTCGACAACATTGGATACCCTCTAGCATAGTGAGTGATCGAGGTTCTATCTTTACTAGTGGGTTTTGGAAATGGAAGTCAAGAAGCTTTGCAATTGTGAAGTTAAATTAGTTAAGGTACAATGGAGTGAAGCTCAAGAAGATGCGACTTAGAAGATTGAAGACTAGATACGCACCTCTTACCCTTTTTGAGGGTATATCCTTGGTTCCTCTTTTACTAAAAAATCTATTTACATGCTAGTCTTTAGCTTTTAAGTATATCCTCACGGTCCTATCCTCGATCCTTAGGTAGAAGCCAATGGATGTAAACATGTGTTTGAGACATGTTATGTTTGGCGGATGCAAGTGATTACAAGTGTTTGCTAGTGGTTGCTCGTGGATGCATATACACACATTAGGAACTATGTAGCACCTCGTATTTTCTATGAACGTATAAGTAACAAATCAGAGGATAAATAATTTTTAAAATAAGAATCAAGGGAAACGGGTTGCGCCATTGCGTTCGTCTCGGAATTCTTCTTGGAAACGAGTCCGAGTTTGCAAGAATCAGAGTCCGTACGAGGGAGATATGACCCTCCGAAGTTTCAGAAATATTCAGAGTTCAAAATAGCTCGAATTTGAATTCAAAATTCGAATTTCGAACGCAGAACAGACTGGGTGGGAAATTTCCCGCCCGGACCCAGGTCGACTGGGGAGTCGACTGGCCAGTCGACCCCCCAGACCAGGTCGACTGGGCAGTCGACCTGGGTGTCGACCTGGTCCCCGAACCTGGTTTTGGGCCTGGGTGCATTCTTATGTATCTGGTCTCGTTTTCTGCCTAGATTCGTCTGCCTAACCCTATTTAAACAGCCCCAAACCTGGCCTTCTCTACACACAATTCTATTCTGCTTCTACTCTGCCTCTGTTCTAAATAAAAATAAAAATGGCGTCGCTACTCTGCTGGAATCAAAACTAGAAGCTAATCAACATCAACCTAAGCAACTTAATTCAAACTAGAGATTAAAGCTTCTGTAACGATTCTACAACAATTAAAGTTCTTTCTTTAATCCAACCCAGGCAAGCACAGTTATTTTCCGATATAAACTTTAATCATAATTGTGACATGATTGTAAATCTGAATTTGAGATTGTGTATGTTCTGTTTTGATCTATTTTATTCTGTATCTCTTCTTCTTTCTGTTCTATAGCCAGGCTACTACGAGCTTGCGCCAATCTCCTAAGAGATTAACACACGAACGCTAAAATGTTTGGGACAAATAATGAATGTGGCATAATTGGACATGGCTAATCTGTGACTGATTTAAGAAAAAGGACATAGGTTGTAAACTAGACTAAGATCTATGCATATTCTGTGAATTGGAAGAAGAGGAACCATAATATGTTAACATGTGACTTGAGACATTGGACATAATGCATATTTTGAATTAAGGTCTGTTATAACTAGATTGTTGGGCATATTGTTTATATAACAATTCATGATTTGAAAGAGAATATGACTTAGGTGTGAAGATCTATATTAAGATTTGATAACTATCAAATGTGAATAACACCTAAGTAGGAGATATTTGAATATATGACATGCATTGAAATCGATGGCTATATTTGGTATAATTTATATGTGAATCTTTTGTACTAGGCAAGTTGAACTAAATTGGGGCATGTAAATTATAACCATAATCTGTGACATGTAAATTCAATGCAAACATGGGGTATATGATCATAGTGTGAATCGTGACAACTATTTAGGCATGCAAACTTAAGCCAAATTTATAATTAGGCAAGATATGTTTGTGAAACTTTAAGGAATGATTTAATCTGTTATATTTGCCTAATTTGCTAATTCTGCTATATTTGCCTAATCTGCTTGTTCTGTTATATTGCCTAATCTTCTAGTTCTGTTATATTGCTTAATCTGCTAGTTCTGCTCTACTGTCTAGTCTGCTAGATCTGTTCATCTACCAAATCTGTCATCTGCTAAGTCTGATGAAAATGCCAAATCTGTTATATGCTAAATTACTTAATCTGCTGAATCCGTTAAGTCGCCTAATCTGTGAAAATATGTTATCTGCTATATCTGTTAAGTTGATATTTTCAGTCTGTTATTGACATAATCTGAATTAGCTATGAATAATTGACATGTATATTAGGCGTGGGCATAAATGGTAAATTATTAATTAATTGGCCGCAAAGATAAACATGGCTGACTCGAGGTTAGAATGAGTTTGCGGCATAATTTTGCCCGGAACCGCCCGGCACATCCAGTGGTCGCAAACAATAGGTTCTAATGTGAGAAGTTAGTCATAACATGCTTGAAACCCGAGGCTAGACTCAGTTTGCGGCAGAAATCTGCCCGGAACCAACTGGACTAACCAGTAGCCGCAAACTGTCAGTCTAATGTGAGAGGTCTGGGCATTAATATTTAATTAGTGAAAATCAGAGATAAATATGATGTCTAAAACGTGTTGGGCGGATAGGGTTAAACCCACTAGACTGATGAATTTAATAAATCAGTTCCGTGAATCTGTAGGCCCAATTACAAAGTTAGACAAATCAGTAAGTCAGTTAATCTGTAACTGGTTAATCGGTAAGTCTGTTAAATCTGAATATCTGATCCTTTAGTCTGAAAACTTGTCTGTGAACTAGTTGATCTGAATTCTGTATGTCTGAACTTGTAAACAAGTTAATCTGAAATCTGTTAGTCTATGGACAAAAGGAAGGGAATTACTTGTGTCATCTGTTGTTTGGGACCCATATTAGTCAGTAACCCTTTCTGGTATCAAAACTTTGACCCAACAGTAGGTAGGGTCCGGGCATGCTTACTGAACTAATTATAAGTGGTTCATTCTGATAATGGCGAGGGGTGTTGATGGTGCGTTCCAACCGGGTCATGTGCGTGCATGGATCCTGGTCTGCCTCTGAGGATGTAAGACGCCGTGACATCTGTAAATAGGTCTATGCCAATTGGTTGTCACTTTAAGGAGTGATACACCCTACTGTAGGGCCGACACAGGGTATTTATGTATTAGGGAGCCAATCGCTTGGGGTAGGGTTTTAGGGTACACTTAGTTCTGTTTGTTTCTGTTGGGTGGTAACACCTGTCTGTTTCTGCGTGGTACCGTCTGTTCGGGTGGTAAAGGCCCATTATTAATATTATGTTTCTGTCTGTTTCTGTTCGGGTGGTAAAGGCCCATTATCAGCATTCTGCTTCTGTCTGTTTCTATTAGGGTGGTAAAGGCCTATTACTAGCATTCTCTTCTGTGGAAATTATTCTATACCCGTTTCTGTTTCAGTTTAGACATTAGGGTGACACCTAATTCTGTTATACTAGTATTAGTGCAGAGAAGTGTAAAGAAATAGCTTATGTCATTCTGTTCTTCTGTAATATCCGCTACACCTGTTACAGTTATCTCTCATCCAGTTTTATTTTCATGTCATGTTATTATTATCTGTTCATAACTGAAAATCACTGGACTTGCCAGACTTTTTGTCTGACCCTTGTTGTTTCGCCTCCTTTCTTCCATTTCCGCCCGGGTTTTGTAGAAGGGAATACTCTAGCTTGATCCAGATTTCTTCTGCTTGAAGTGCTTAAAGTATGGCTTGTCTTCTTCTGTGGGGATTATGAATTTAAAATATGCATTCTGAAGGCTTTTGTACAAGACTGATATTTTGTACTTGAATTCTGATATTGAGTTTTTGGAAAAGTTGTAACCAAACTGATTTCTGTTTTCCGCTGCAATAAAGTTATAATTTTTCAAGTACTGTTTATCTGTCTTGTAATATTCTGTTCTGTTTACTAAAATGCTCCACCAAAGTTAAGGCATTCCCTTTGTGAGTGACCTTAACGGAGGTGGAGTGTTACAAACTAGATCCGCTCTATCACTTTCATATTGCATATGCATGAGTGAAATTTTATACATATGAATTGAAACTTGATGTGTTATCATATGGATGTTGCATTTGTATGAATGATATGCACGCATGTAGAAGTTATAAAGTACGATTAGGAATAATTGCATACATGATGAACTCATGGCACTGACATAATTTGCATTAAGGAGGTCAACTGAATCAGTAGACCGCCTGATTTTGCATTAAATAAGGACATATACACACACTATACATATGATCATGAAAGCATTAGAAATCTTTTAAGGACAATGGATGCCAGTGATTGAATGGTTGAGTACATAGATGTTGGATGATAGGATATGCATTCTTCTTAACTTAGAGATTTCGGAGACGAAATCCTTTAAGGAGGGGAGAATGTAACACCACCCAATTTTAAATCAGGACATAAGATATAATCAAAGAATAATTTATTTCAAATGCGAGTATTAAGGGAAACGGGTTACGCCATTGCATTCGTCTCGGAATTCCGCTTGAGATAGAGTCTGAGTTTGCGTAAATCGAACACCGTATGAAGAAGATATGGACGAACGATGTTAGGCAGAAAACCGGAAGAAGAGAAGAAGAAAAAAAATTGCACTGGCGCACTTGGGAAGTCCGCCTGTAAAAAATTGCACTGGCGCACTTGGGAAATGCGCCAGTACAAAAATTGCACTGGTGCACATGCCAAGTGCTCCCAGGTCGAGCTGAAAACCTGCATAGCTTTCTGGTGTTTTCTGATTCGTACTGTGACTCATTGCTGAGTCCTTTCTGACTCCTTGCTGAGTCATTAGGGCTGAGGTGTCACCCTATCCCGAATGAATGGTTGTGATTAACTCTAGGATCATCCGACGGCTCTAATTGAATTTGAAACTCTATATAAACAACCTAACACTCAACCCTAAAATCACACTAATTCATTCTAAGAGCCTTCATACTGCCATACTCAACCTAGGATAGCCACCATTCTCTTTTAATTAAAAAGAAAACTAGAAAGCTAAGAAGTGAATCAAATCTGAATTATAAGAACAACGATCTACATCAAAGGCAAGCATACCAACTTCAAAATTTAGATTCCAGAAATCAAGAATTCCTTCTTTGTAAGTTTGGTTATTCCTTTGATTTGAACATGTAATTGGAATCATGAATGTCAAATCGAAAGTTATCTACGCCTTTGGATCTGATTTATGACTATGAATATGAGACCTTTGTCTAAGACTATGGCCATGAACTGTCACCTATGAAATTATTGCCTACGACTATGAATCATAACTATGAGACTATTGCCTATGACATTGATTAAGAAATTATTGTGATTAGTCGCCCATGACTATTGTGGTTAATTGCCTATGACTATTGTAGTTAGTTGCTTATGACTATTCCCATTGTTACAATTAACCGGTCAGGTTGTACCTTGAACTAGCATTATGTTGGACCAAATCACTTATGCCTATTCCCTTGATTATGTGGATCTCATATTTAGTGTGTAACTTGGCTAGTTTATTCCTATTCACTATTATGTACATCGAACCTGTTGGAGCCATTATTTTTGCATGCCTAATCTTTTATATCAATTCTTGTGCTTATCCCCTATTCCTTTTGATTAGTGCCATTTCATGAGTACATAGAAAACTTGTGAAATCATGTTATACGTATGAATATGATGCAGGGATTAGGCATAGCTTAATTAAGTTAGTTTGGCATAATAAATATGTTGGCATAATCTAAATTGGCTATAAAATTGAATGATTTACGTGCATATTAGGCTTGCGCATAAGTTGATAAATTCAATCGGCCGCAAAAGTGTGTAATTGTCATGTAAACCAAGTTTTGGACATAAACGGTAAACTAGAATATTAAATCTAGTTTTGACATGAACCGTAAATTGGAATATTAATCTAGATTGGGCATAAATTGTAAAAGGGGAATACTAAATCTAAATTGGTATAAACTGCAAGTTGGGTAAATTGATTGTTAAATCAAGTTTTGGGCATAGAATTTAAGTATGTTAATTTGCATGATCGATGAATATGATCTAGGCTAAATTGATTTACGGAAAATTTACATAAATAGTAAATATGTAATTTTAGTAAAAGACGAATATGCTTAACCCGAGGTTAGACTGAGTTGTGGTGTAAAACTGCCCGGAACCGACCGGCACATCCAGTGACCACAACAATACGTGTCTAATGTGGGTGGTTGGTGCATCAAGCCCAGAAAGACCCGAGGTTAGACTGAGTTGTGGTGTAGTCCTTCCCGGAACCGATCGGCACATCCAGTAACCACAACAATATCTGTCTAATGTGAGTAGTTGGTGCTTTAATTAATTAATTAATTAATTAATTAAGGCTCATGAATAAATCAAGCTAGAAATGGTGAGGTTAAGTAATTAGGGAAACACTTAACCATAATAACATGTTAATTAGACAAGTGGGTGAGGTTAAGTAAATTTAGAACACTTAACCGTAATAACATGTTAACTAGACAAGCGGGTGAGGTTAAGTAAAATTAGAACACTTAACCATTATAACATGTTAATTAGACATGTGGGTGAGGTTTAGTAAATTTAGAACACTTAACCGCTGTAACATGTTAATTAAGCAGATGATAGGGTTAAGTTAACTAAGGTAACACTAAAACAAAATATATAATGACATGTGGTGGGGTTAAGTAATACAAGAGGAAAACACTTAACCAATTATATAACATGATGTATGGGAAGGGTTAGGTTAACACGAGAGGGCAACACTTAACCAATATAACATGAATTGAGGTACAGTCAAGTCAACACCAGAAGGAAACACTTAACCATCATGACGTGACGAGTGGGTGGGTTAAGCTAACTTGGATTGATTAACGACACTTGACCAATATAACTTGATGAACGAATGGGATTAAGTTAAATGGGAAATGCTTAACCAATATAACCTGATGACTGAATAGGTTTAAGTTAATAAATCACACTAAACCAATCCAACACAATAAACGAGAAAGGTTAAGTTAATAAGAACCACTTAACCAACACGACTTGACGAGTAGGAGGTTAAGTGTACGTCGGTTTGGTGGGTAATATTAGTAAATATAGGCCCACAAAGCTTAACCATTAAATAAACATGCTTAAATCTGTGGGAAGGTTAAGTACACATCGGTTTGGTGGGTAATATTAGTACATATAGGCCACAAAGCTTAACCATTAAATAAACATGCTTGAATCTGTGGGAAGGTTAAGTACACGTCGGGTTGGTGGGTAATATTAGTAAATATAGGCCTATAAAGCTTAACCATTAAATAAACATGCTTGAATCTATGGAAGGGTTAAGTACATCTCGTGTAGGTGGGTAATATTAGTACATATAGGCCCACAACCTTAACCGTTAAGAAAACATGCTAGAATCGGTAGGAGGGTTAAGTACATCTCGTGTAGGTGGGTAATATTTGTATATATAGGCCCACAAACTCAACCAGCAGGAAACCCTAGTAACGGGGACCCATTTCAGCAGTAACCCACATAGATGTACAATGGTACCCTGAAACTAGGCAGGGGTGGGGCACGATTACTGGGCTGATTATAAGCGGTCAAAAATAACGGCAGGGGGTACGTTAGTGTAGGTTCCGACGGTTTACGGGCATGCACGTACTCCGGAGTGGGAAAAAGCAGGCACTGGGTACTAGTAGTTATACACTGTGCTTCTTGAATCGTGTCGGGTCGCTATCATATGGCTTGATACACCTTATGGTGAGGCCAGCACAGAGTATCTACACGCAAGAGAGGGCCGACTGACACAGACACATGGAAAATTAATACAAGTAGGTAGCATAATCCCTAGTTGGATCTAGGTCGCGTAAACCCTGAATCCGAGAGGCGTTCAATAGGTAGCATAAAACCCAGTGGCCCTGGGTAGCGTAAAAACCTGGTTGAATCTCGGAAGCACTCGATAGTAAACACTAGATTAGATCTAGGTAATAAATGGTATCCCCATAATAGATTTACACCTGAAGGCAACCGCAAATACGGGGATTGGGATCCCGTTATCATATGATCATAGATTACTAGTTTGGACACCAGTTAGGTAGTGCAGAGATATAGAAATCAGTATAAACAAGGTAGTTGCGAAGCAGAGAAGGAGTAGAAGCGCATTCAGTTTATTGGTACATTCAGTTTATCTTGTCATGTTTATCCCATGTTATCTTGTTACTATGGTTTAGTCTTATATTTAGTTTATTCATGTCATGACCCCTTTTCCTCGTTTAAATACTAAGAATCACTGGACTTACCAGACTTTATGTCAGATCTAGTTTGCTATCGCCTCTTTTCTTCCGTTCCACCCTAGGTAGTCAAGGAGGGAAAAGCTCAGCTCATTTTGGGGCCATTACTCTCTCCGAGCTTGAAGATTCTTTGGCGCATTGCTTTGAACTCCATTTTCTACTGCTATGGCTGGCTCATGCTTTATTGGGGAATATCGTTGTCAGTTTGTGCTTCTTATATATTAAACAAGACAGATGCTATCTTGTAATAAGTATTGGTGTTGGAAAACAATCTTTGTACAAGCTGTTTTAATCAATAAAGGTTATTTATCTTCTACTCCTTTATTTGTCTGTCTTGTAATTTTTCTGCCTCTTGTACTAAAAATGCTCCACCGAAGTTAAGGCATTCCCTTTGTGAGTGACCTTAACGGAGGTGGGGTGTTTCACTTCACCTGTTAATTGGGTTAAAGAAAAAATGTTATTTACAACACCGTTCACGATAAACCCAAAATCCAATTTCATTTCAATTCTAATTAAATATTAATTAACTGGTAAACTTCTCTACATCTTATTTAAAAGATTTATTCTATTCTCTTAAGAACAGTGTTATTGAAGATAACATTCGCGACAAACCCAAAATCCAATTTGATATTAAATACAAAGCTATGAATAGAAATTATATCGGCTTATATTCAATATCAAATTTTTAAACCAACAAATATCGTATTGGGAATAACGATATATGTTTATTTATTTATTTATTTCAAATTCCTCCACAATATCTGTATAATCACGGAATCCAATATTGAAATATTCCGAAGATTATTTCCATTCAAAGCCATTACGATTTATTTATTGGAAAATTTCTAGTTATTTCAAAACCATTTATAAATACAATTTATTTATTTCTAAACATAATTGGATTATTAATATAGTTATTAACTAGTTCATTTCGATAAAAATATATCTTTTTCTATTCAAAACTTGATTTTTTTCATCCAAAATCTTTCCAAATCATTTATTATGATTTTACACAATTTTTCCATATTTTTAATATCACCATTATAGTCTGTTTCCGATAACAACCACCAAACTGCGTCCATAGCGACCTTTTCTGAAATTGATTTGGACATATTTTAAAATCCAACCGTTCGAATTTAAATCTCTTATGTTCATTGGAAAGCTCTTTTTGATACGAACCCAACGGTTCTGGTTTTAGGAGAATCTGACGGTTAGATCTGCCGTTACATCAATTTGAAGTTAATGGTTGAAATTCGCGAATAGTCGCTGCGCGGCGCGTTCTATTCAAGCCATTATATATATATATATATATATATATATATATATATATATATATATATATATATATAATATCGTCGATTTCCATTTAAAAAGTGATTTATAAATCGTTTATAAATTCATTTCAAAACGATTTCAACTTCATTTTCAATTTTAAATCAAAATTGAATATTCCATATCAATATAATACTAAAATGATAATATTTTAAAAATATCAGATTTGAAATCAATCCTTTTAATAAAATAGATCGATAAACCCGTTCGGGTAAAAATGGCGAATATCTACTTACTCGGCTTCATATATTCCAATTTTTTCGTGTCCATCCAAAATCGGACATCAAAACCATATTTTAATCCTTCATTGAATATTATTTTAAAGTATTTGTTATTTTAAAATATTCGTTAATATATTCGTTGTTTTAAAATATTCGTTATTTCTGAATTGGAATGCGACTCAATCAATTACAATATAATCTCAGTTATATGGATTTCATACATCGCTTGTATTCAACCATAATGATAAATAATCATTAAACATTCAAACATCATCCAGAGTGCATTCTACAACTGTATAAGCATTAAAATAAATAAATAATGCTCATCATAGTCTGTTAATCCATCGATTGACATATAATTAAATTCAGGGGAGATGTGGATAAATTATCATCCCCGGACCCACATGGGTTTTCCAAACAACAACAATCGATTCAAAATAATCACTGGTTAATAAATTTAACCAGTTCTAATTCGATTTGAATTATTTTTCTAATTATCCAATTTTAACTATTTAAATTATAAATAGATATTTATAATTTAATTTCAACTACCACAATTTAATATTAAATTATATTTTAATATTTTAAACATTTCATCATCACAATCGAAACACAATACAATCAATTAAACTGTCCATGGTCTATGGACGAGGGAGGTGAGCTAACAGGCACGTATACAATTTATAATGATTATAACTGATAAAAATCTACACTAGCAATTCTATATATTTTTATACATGAATACAATAATATGATAAAATAATTTTGAGTGAGAAGGAGTTCTCACATTGATTTCCACTACGTCATTCTTTATTTGGCGATTTTATTTTTAATAAAATTAAGTTGGTCATTTAATTTTATCAAAAACTTCAACTTGCTCCATTTCCATTTTGGTCAGTTCTGAAATGTAGAGTTCAATCCCACGATTCCAACGCAACTGAAATCGTCGCATTTCGACCTTGTATGAAAAATATATGGTATTATTTGCATTAGTTAGATAATTAATATATGCTTAAGATAATTAAACATTTTAATTAATCTAATTACTTATCTTCTTCATTCCCCATATAGTTAAAACTCCGTAACCCATTCATTTTTGCCGCTGACCGACCACCGCTCCTCCCACGACCGCCCTAGCGTCGATCTCCCCCACCACTAAAAGCGCCTCGCTCCTCTCCACCCACGACCTGAACAATGGCCAACTTGCCCCCACCTCCTACTCGAATTTCGTACGTGGACACTGGCCGTTAAAGCCCCAATTTTGACCGAATCAAAATACCATAAACGATCTCCATCGTTGATCTGAAGCAACTCACCTAGTTCTACATCTTTCCCTTTATAATTTCAGATTCTATTGTGTGGATTTGGAGTTTGACGTGGGCGAATTTGGGAGTGATTTCCGCCTTTGACTTCTATGCAGTGGCGGTGGCTGTATTATTGAATGGGAGAGATAGGGTTTTATGATTTATATATATATATATATATATATATATATTATTTTATTTAATTCCAAAATATCTTGTTTAATTCCCAAACTCCAAATCAAACCCAATGACTGTTGCCCCTAGCTAAATACCCCTATTCCGGACATAATGGAATACGTTTCGCAAGCCAATTCTACAGTTTTGATTAGTTTTTCTTTAAATTAAAATATAAATCAATATATTGAATTTGAACATACATATTAATTTACTAGGGCCACATACTGACTTCTAACATTACCAAAAAATAAATCTAGCTACGTTTTGACGATACAGTCCTAACAAAACTAATTTCGTTGAATTTGGAGACAGTTTGAAAAATGGTCATTTTCTAGTCAATTAAATTCAGACCGAATTGACCAAAGACGTTTAAATTTACCACGCTCACATATTAATTCCAAAAATTATGAAATTTGAAACCTAGCAATAATTTGACATTCCAGATCCAACAAAAGTGGTTTCATCGAAAATGGAGATTGTTTGCAAAATTGCTTTTTCTAAGGGATATATAATATATTAAAAAAAATATAAATTCCATAGCGGCTATTTTGAATTTTAAATTGGTCATAACTTTCAATTTATATTATGGAATCTGGATTTTTAACATTTATTAGAAAGATATAATTAAAAAGATTCTAATGTTTCTGGTATTACTGAAATCTGATTTATTTTGAATTTTGTATATTCATTTGAAGTTTAAAATCGAATTTTCAAACTACTACGCCATTTCCGACTCATTTTATAATTATCATAAATTTATATGTTCTAACTTCGATTTAAATATATTTTAAATCGTTATTATTTAAATTAATTCATTTTAAGTATTCAAAACCCATTAAAGTAGCAAAAATAAAAAAAATTAAATTGGTTCAGAAATTCTGGTTTGTTACAATCTCCGCCACTTAAAATCTTTTCGTCCTCGAATAGGAACAAAGATGAAATTTGTTTAACTAACCAACTCAACTTTCATTTCGGCTTTCATTCTTCAACTTTTCAGTTACTAAGAATTTTCTAATTTCTCAAACATTTGGCTAACACCTGAAATTTTCGAAAAATTTCGCCATAACGTCCTTTGTACGGGCTGATCGGTAAAACCACAACTTGCCTCATAGGACCCTCATCAATCCAAAAGAAAAAAAGCCAAGCGGCTAGCCAATCGACTCATAAAATCATCAAAGCCAAAGAAATACAGTAAACATGTACCTATTTGTCGGGCATATAGTTTTATTCCTCTTCTTAGCTTCCATGCTATGACCTGTTCATTATATACACATGTACATATATGCAGTTCCAATCAATTTTCAATTCGGTTCAATATTTTGATTCTATTTGGCTAAATTTTACCACTTGTATTCATACTGGTTTTATTAGTTAAACTAATTATCACATAACGTAACCAGCAATCAATTAGTTGATTAGCTTTCCAAATATATAACTTATATATATATATATATATGTATGTATCATATTTTTAGTGCCAAATCACAAATAATAAATTCCAACTAAGGTTTTGGTTCTTACACCAGTCAATTAGAAATATATAGTTATCCCACTTTCGAAACTCGAACATAAATGTTGATGATGCTATAACGATCATCATAGTCATTTCAGGCCGACTAGAGTGTGATTCTATATCTATCCAGCATATTTGTGACTTCATATACACGTTTGCAAGGCATATATGCAAATTCTTCTAATACCTATAGTCCAAATCAATATAAAATTAAATACTCAAATACGTATAATAAGGTATAATTTTCAAAATTAAATTCGTTTTCATGAATAACACTCTTCTAACTCATTCTAGGGTATAACTAGATCTATCTCTAACGAGTCATTCTTCTAGGATATCACTAATCCTATCTCTGATGAATTATTTTGTTCAATTCTAATGTGTCTTGTTCTTTAGCTTTGTAAACCAAACCTCTGATACCAGCTTAAACTACCCAAACTTCCCCGATCCCCGAAGAGACGGAGGAGCCCAGATTGCTTAGAGAACACGACGCATCAGAACATAAACAATAGAACATTTCATTGCTATTACAACAATTTACATCAGAGTACAAGAGATCAGAATTCAACTAAATAATATTACATAGCGGAAATAAAATAATATCAGAGATTAAATTACAAAGCAGCAAAATTTTAAATGTATGAATACAATGTATAGCGGAAAATACATCAACTAGCACAACTGAATGAAATACACGGATACAAAGCTTTCTGAATATATCTCCAGCTGTAGTCCAGGATATTAGGAAAAGAAATATCTACGAAAACCAAAACTACTAGCTGCCCGTGTGGAAAATATGGGCACCTAGAGTTTAGGTTAAAACAGTAAACTCCGAGTCAGTCATGGGACTGGTGTGAGAACTAAAATATTTATTAAATCTTTACTTTAAAAGTTGGGAAATCATGGGATCGCGCTATATGACATGGAATGGGTTTACTCCACATAAATCTCAGTTTAAAATAAAACAACGCAATGCTTTTTGAAAAAATGAAGCTATTATAAGACTTAGGCCCCATCACACAATGCAACGCATGCCGAAGGATAGAGTTTTACCTTATAATATCCAAACATTCTTCATACGCTTTAAAACAAATCATTTTTGTTATTACTATAAGTGCATAGTGTCGAAACAATTTCAAATATAAATGTATCAGTCATAGATGACATGGGTATCATATATCATGTCGCCATACTAGTTCTACAACTAAAACCGAAAAATGTCTTATTGGAAATTGGATTTCCATATACGATTCAAAGCAAGGGATGGTTCCTCCTGATTCGAGACATTCTAGCAAATGCCTTAGTATTCAGATGTTGGCGAACCCTTGGATCTTCAAGGTCACTCCACACATACTTTAGTGGATTAATTATTCCTAAACACACATTTTCCAGTCCTATCGGACCTATCTCTGAGCCCTGAAGTGACTCAATATCTAAGCCTCCTTGCAATCCATCATCCACATAAGTAAAAATGTCTGTGCTCCATACCATGACACCACTTTTAGCCAGAAAGAAACATCGTGCACTCCCCGCAGTCACGATCCCGTTTTTGACTCATACCAAGGTGTGAGGCTCGTGAATTAACGCTATACGAAAACCTATGCTACTTAAAGCCGTTCTTTGATCATCAACCATAAGACTCTACTTTCAACAAAATCCATGATCATTTGCATCTTAGCACGCCACATTAACAATCCATGCCATGCAGCTGATGTCTATCTATATATAACCTCTAAGCTCGTACGTATCAGAAAAGGGTGTTAAGCTAGTGAATAAATTCTCCGCCACCAAACATATATATATATATATATATATACATACATTTAATAGAAATCAATCAAAGCAGAATAAAATCCATAGTCAGATACACATCCATTTACAAGTTCGTTCTGGGTCTAAACGAAAACGGAGGCACCTTATTCATCGTCCCATATGTCCAACACAGGAGAGAGGTCCTCGGATATCTGGTCGATCTCCAAGATCGTCTAGAAGATCACCACTTATTACCTTATCTTGGGTGTACAGCCCAATCAAGACATCAGTAGTCATCCAAACGATGTGAATATCTTCGTTCTTCCACCACCGTCTTCAACGTCAACTTTTAGTCGTCGTATCAGTCATTCAGAATGGGATAAACCCGATCTTTCCAAATAACTGGCGTATTTGATAATCAATAATCAAGTGGTATAAAAACACATCATACACCTCATTTCAATTCATAATATTCTTTATTTAAATATTCACTTCTTTATGGAAAGGTTCCCATTAATTTTATCGAAGATAAATTCTTTTAAATTTATTCTTTAATCTTCCTTTGGATATCAATTTTAAACAATTTTATTTTTATCCTTTAACAATTTTAAACCAAATTAAGGTTTATAAAACTAGCCAGGATTATCAAGCCTTTCCGAAGTAATCATATATTTTATTTTCCAACCCCAACCTATTAATCCCATGGAGCAAAAATGGTAATACTCTATATCTACCCCCACTGTGTTATCGATAAATTTAATCACCATTTCACAATCAAATCTAATTAAAGATTTAACTATTGCCTGGCGTAAAACTGGCTGTACTCCATTCTTGATCATTTCCTGAATTTGAGAAATTAAACAATCTCATTTCATTTCAATCTAATTAAAGATTCATTAAAACTCCCCCTTGGTTTCAATATCAAAAATTACTACTTAATGATTGTTCAATTTTATGGAAATTAATCCTGCCGTTAACTGGGTTAAAGAATCAATGTCATTTAAAACAAAGTTCACTATAAACCCAAAATCATCTTCCATCAAAATGGAATCTTCATGGAAATCATAACAGTATATAAACGATATAAATTTCCGTATCAGACTAATAATATAAATAGAATAATGGCGAAGCCTTTTAAATTCCATAAATAGTATTGGTCTTCCTTTACAGAAGCTCATCTCGATTATTACCAAATCGAATTCCATTCAATTCCAGTTTAATATATTAAACTGGAAAACTTTACTTTGGAAAATTTCCATTAGATCTTATTAAGAAGATTTATAAATTCAAAATCATCTCTTCACTGTTAATTGGGTTAAAGACTAAACGTTATTTAAAATGCCGTTGACGATAAACCCAAAATCCAATTTCAATTCAATTCCAATTAAATATTAATTAATTGGTAAACTTCTCTAAATCAAATTTAAAAGATTTATTCTTTTCTCATCTTGGTTTAAGAGTAGTGTTATTGAAGACACCATTCGCGACAACCCCAAAATCCAATTTGATATTAAATACAAGGCTCTGAATAGAAATTATATCGACTTATATTCAATATCAATTTATAAAACCAACAAATATCGTATTGGGAATAAATGTATATATATATATATCTTCTGAATTCCTTCGCAGTATCTGTATAATCATAGAATCCAATATCAAAATATTCCGGGGATTATTTCCATTCCAATTTATTTATTGGAAAATTTCTTGTTATTTCAAAACCATTTATAAATCCAATTTATTTATTTCTAAAAATAATTAGATTATTAACTAGTTCATTTCAATAAAAATATATCTATATCTTCTCAAAACTAGATTTTTTTCATCCAAAATCTTTCCAAATCATTTATTATGATTTTACACAATTTTTCCATATTTTTAATAATTTTAATATCACCATTACAGTTGGTTTCCAAAAACTGCCACCGAACTACATCCATAACGACCTTTTCTGAAATTGATTTGGACATATTTTAAAATCCAACCATTCAAATTTAGATCTCTTATATTCATTAGAAATCTCATTTTCGACGTGAACCCAATGGTTCTGTTTTTAGGAGTATCCAACAATCGGATCTCCCATTACAACAATTTGAAGTTAATGTTTGAAGATCGTGAATGGTTGCTGCGCAACGCATTCTATTCAATCATAATATATATATCGTCGATTTCCATTTAAAATGTGATTTATAAATAGTTTATAAATTTGTTTTAAAACTATTTCAACTTCATTTTCAATTTTAAATCAAAATTGAATATTCCATATCAGTATAATATTAAAATGATAATATTTTCAAAATATCAGATTTGAAATCAAATCTTTTTTATATTTATTATAAAATAAATAAAATCGATCGATAAACCCGTTTGGATAAAAATGGCGAATATCTACTTACTATATTTTCCAATATTTTTGTGTCCATCCAAAATCGGACATCAAAATCATATTTTAATCCTTCATAGAATATTATTTTAAAATAGTTGTTATTTCAAAATATTCGTTATTTTAAAATATTCGCCATTTTTGAATCAGAATGCGACTCTATCAATTACCTTATAATTTCAGTTATATGGATTTCATACATCGCATGTATTCAACAATAATGATAAATAATCATTAAACATTCAAACATAATCCAGAGTGCATTCTACAACTGTATAAGCATTAAAATAAATAAATAAATAACGCTCATCACAATTTGTTAATCCATCGATTGACATACAATTAAATTCTGAGGAGATGTGGATAAATTATCATCCCCGTACCCGTGTGGGGTTTCAAAACAACAATAGTTGATTCCAAATAATCATTGGTTAATAAATTTAGCCTGTTCTAATTCGATTTGAATTATCTTTTTAGTTAGCCAATTTTCACTATTTAAATTATAAATAGATATTTATAATTTAATTTCAATTACCATAAAAGAATATTAAATTATTTTTTAATATTTTAAACATTTCAGCATCACAGTCAAAATACAATACAATCAATTAAATCATCCATGGTCTGTGGACTATGGAGGTTGTAACACCCGGTATTTTTATTCCAATTAAAAACGTGCATATAGAGATATATGGATAAACAAAG
The DNA here is from genome assembly GCA_030737875.1 of Allium sativum. NCBI lineage: Eukaryota > Viridiplantae > Streptophyta > Magnoliopsida > Asparagales > Amaryllidaceae > Allium > Allium sativum. The sequence continues at coordinate 665,505,342 of CM060909.1, read as the reverse complement.
TAGAAATGAATTAGTAAATGTAATGCATGCATTGATAATAAAAATAAAAATAAAAGGAAAAGGGGCATGCATAGTAATAAAGTTACATATTTAAAGAGGGATAAATGCAATACAATGAAAATTTCATAAGAGAAAAGATGAAGGTGGAATGCATTGAAGGGAATGTATGATAAGGATGCATTAATTAATAATATGCAAGTGAGAAAAAAAAGAAAGCATTAATGCATGTAAAAAGGAACATTAGAAATGTATGCAATAAAGCACGGAAAATTTAATGCATGGAAAAATGAAAGTGAGCAATTGAGATAAGCAAAGAAAAGAAACAACATGAATAAAGAGGGAAGGTTGACATGTGAATAACAAATACGTTAAAAATGATGCATTAATTAAAAAGAAAATATTGCATGTGTGAATGCAAGGAGGATATTTTAGAGGAAGTTAAAAATAGTAGAAAGAAGGTTAATGCATTAAAATTAAGAAAGAAGTTTAAAAAGAAGAGTAAAGATTTAATGTGAGAGGGGTTTCAATTAGAAGCGTTTTAGTGTGAAACTGGGTTTTATATGAAATAGCTTAATTAAAAAGAGTATAATAGGAAGGATGGTTAAGAAGAGAAAAGTTGGATATTAGTTGATTTGAGAAAATTAAATGTAAAGAATTATTCGCATGTAGAAACATATCATACACATAAGAATTGCCCATGAATGAACATGATTCGAATGGAAGGTTATGCGCAAATAAAGAATAAAAGAAAGAAAGAAAAGTATATCAATTTCAAAATAAAGATGGAAAAAAAAAAGACAATTAATGTAAAAATTTAAGGTGGCGCCTAATAAACATGCTTGATTGGTAAGATATGAAAATGCATACTTAGTTGGCTTAATCCTATTAGTTCAATTAAATTTTTTGATAGCATGGCAACTTCCGGTTGACTATAGGATTTGGAAAGTTGATTCCATCAAGGAAAATAGATAGCTAGCATTGATTTAAACTTCTTATATAAGGAGACCTATAGCTCTTCATTCTCATTTTAGGTTTTCTTCACTCTGTTCTTCCTCCATGTAATTTCTAAATAAAAATAATTAGTAATTATATTGAAGATTTAAAAAGAAATTTGTCATCAACAACAACAAATTCAGAAATCAACTGTAACGACAATTTAAAATTCAAGATCTGGAAGAGGGGATCGACATTAATAAAAAGATTATTCGAAATCATCAAAAACAAGGTAAAAATTCTAGATCCAATCCATTCAAATTCTTACTCTTTCTTTCCCTTCTTTATTAATGAAAATAATCGATCCACGGTTATTAGGTTTTAAATCAAATTAAAGGTAAAAGAAAAACCATGGATGCTAAAATGGGATCAGATCCAAAATTTGTGGAAAGCATGAAAGGTGAGTGGATTTAAGATATACAGTTTAGATAAGAATATGTTATCGTTTACCATTCCCCTGTATGTATAATTGAAATGCAAAATGTTGAGAAATGTAACATATGTTAATAATGCCTAAAGTGATAGGTATGAAGTAAAAATAATTGATATGTTAAATATTAATTTGTTGGTATATGAACTAGTTAAATCTTGCATAGTAATTACCGATTTCATGTCAGTTTGTGTAAATTGTGTACCTAGGCCATTAACTGTAAGAATTGAGAACGGTACATATTGGTTTATGTGATTTAAATAATTATTTTATTAATTGATTATTTGTTAGGAAGGAATTGATTATCTGTGAAGAATTATAATAGACATGATACAATTATATGTGAATTATAAATTACAACGGATAATTGGAAGAAATAAACATGCCTAGACTGTATAGAAGGTTTACGATAAGTAAGAAATTTAACCATGCTTAGACACGAGGTTAGATTGCACTTGTGATAGAAGTCTGCCCGGAATCGCCTGGCATATCCAGCATTCACAAGTTTTAAATCTGATGTGAGGGTCTAAGTGCGTAATTAAACATGTAACGGTGCTAAGACACAAGGTTAAGTCAACTTGTGGAAGAAGTCTGCCCGAAACCGCTGGCAAATCCAGCATCCACATGTGTAGACTTAATGTGAGAGGTCTACTACGGGAGCATATGTGTAATATATGAAAACGGTATGACCAATAAACATTATTAATGGTAATAAATGAGAATTTAATGAAATAAATGGGGGAATGATTACAATCTGATATGGATAAATTACAGTAATAAGAATGCTATATAACAGGTAGCTTTGTCCTAGGGACAAATGGAAATTATAATTTAGGTTATAATTAACTTGTAAGGAAATGAGATAACTTGTGTAATAAGATAGGAGGCACTTAATTTTAAATTAAATAATCAGTAAAAGGAGGAAATTTATGAAATACTTAATTATAAATTAAGTAATCTAGAAGTCTGAAATCTGCTAATAAGGATAACATGTTTAGACTTGTCCTAGGGACAAGAGGAAATTATAACATAGGTTATAATAAATGGATTGAGAAACTTATTAATGGGCCTTAGTTAATAGAACTAAGTTAATAGGTAAATAACGATAAGTTGTATTGACAATGTAAAATGGAATTATGATTAAATAAGAAGGAATGAGGAAAACATATAAAATAAGTTACATTTAATCATAAATAATGGCTGACATGTCAAACAAGAAGACATATTAGTTGAGATATACTTAATTACATATTCAGTAGAACATGTTATTGTAACAAACAAGAATATTAAAGTGATTATGGATTACAGACCTTGGGCCACAACTAGGGAATAACATGTTGTGGGCTTATTAATAAACTTAAAAGGGTTAAATTATGCGACTGAAATTAATAAGCAAGTGGGACTTGGCAACTTGATTAAGAATTCAGTATGAATGAGAATAACCAAGTTAAATGGAAACCTGATAAGGTAAGGCAAGTGCTTAAAAAAATGTTTAGACATAGGGTCTAACAACATATTAAAGTGAAAGTGAGGCGCTTGGACTAATTCGCATGTTTGATGGTGAATAACCCAATGGGGTAGATCATCCTGGTGTTATAAGGCACGAGGGGAAGCGCACATTCATTTGATTATTCTGACGTCTCCGAAGGACTGGAAGGGGAAGCACGTGGCTTCCTGAGGTACGTAAGGTGCTCCTAGTAGTCCTTTGTGTGGTGGCAGATGTTTTAGGCTGTGCTCGCAGAGGTTGGGTCTGCGCGTAACTACTAGGTGGGTGGGCCTTGACTGTAGATGTATTTATGCAGTCAGAATGCTGTAACGCAGTGACACTAGGGTGATTCGGCGGTTGCCTCAACGAGGAGGCAGGGTCACAACCAACAAGGATAGTAGATCGCCGGATACCCGTCATCGGCAACCAAATGGATGTTTAGATTGTTTTCTTTAGGGGCAGTCGTTTTTCTCTTGTAGTCTTTACTAGTTGAGACAGGGGTCGGGGTGGGGCCATAGCCACAGAGAAAATTGACCCTAGGAATATTTGTAGTGGCTCTTAAAGACGGGCCTGTACAGATATGGAAAAGCTCCTGATCGAGTTCTGTGTTTCTTGTATCGCCCTTCCATGGAACTCGGTGCACATTAGAAGACGTGAGATTGAGACATCGAGCTACAATTGAATATACGTATGGTGGACAGTCTAGATACATGCATGATGCCTCTAGGTGGTGTATCGTAGACTTGAGGGCATTACTTCACTACGAATCCTGATTCAAACAAAGGTGGCAGTCCGTACGTTTGCGTAGCATAGTAATGACAGATATATGCAAAACGTAATATTGTTATCCATACGTCACTACGATGTAAGATGAGGGACTGCGTACGTAACACCCCGTATTTTCTGATAACAAATTAAAGAATACTTAATTATAAATGCGAGAATTAAGGGAAAACATGAAAATTTCTTGGCATAGATTGGTTCATGAAATGGTATATTTGGTATACTAATTATTATGAGCATAATTAAAAGAATAATTATGGCATGATTAAATAAGATTAATTTACATATATAATTAGACATATATAGAAAATATGTGAATTTAGAAAAGATGAATTATGACTCACTACTAAGTCATTAGGGGCTGAGTTGGCTATTCTAAATAACTCTATCTTGTCTTAATGGTCTTGATTTATTATGAGATGGTCTGACGGCTCCTATTCAATCTAATCTCTATAAAAGCAACCTAATACCTCACACCTAAATCATATTAAAAAATTGAACCTAGAGCCGTCATGTTGCCATTAGACAACCTAGAGTAGCCACCACTTGAAGCTAACATAGAGACGAACCAAACTAAATCAAAACAACGATTGTCTACAGCAAAGACGAGCATTTCAACTCTAGAATTCAGAATCCAGAAATCAAGACCTTCGTTCGTTGTAAGCGCAGTTATCTTTTAGATGTAAATAAATCTAAGACGTGATTTGATATAAAGTGAAATTAGAATTATACCATGTTAATTCAAATCGATTGATTGTGTTGATTTTATCATGAATTGGAATGATTGTGGATTATTGGATTTGGTATTGGATCTATTTGAAACTATCAATATCATATGCAAGTTATGTGTTTCATGTAAAGATCTACATGTATATGTTTTTATGCAAGTTGTAAGTTTTATATTAGATCCAAGTCAAGATCTACATGTACATATTCCTATGTTTTATGTTAAATCCATATGTTCATCTGTAAGTCGCAAGTTTTATGTTAGATCCATATGTTCATATGCAGGTTGCAAGTTTTATGTTAGATCCACATGTTCATATGTAAGTTGCAAGTTTTACGTTAGATCCACATGCCTATGTTCATATGACCATATGCAAGTTACAAACTGTATGATTGGATCCATGTCAAGATCCATTTAGGTTCACATGATTAATGCAAGTTATATAATTTATGATAGATCCAAGTTACAATCTAATTATATATATATATGTCATATGCAAGTTACGTGTTAGATCCTAAACTAGATCCTTATTTATATGCAAGTTTGTGAAGTGAATTTATGCAAGTTCACCTAATTAGATCTAGTTTACACCTATATGTTAATGTTATAATCATACATGTTTTGGAATTGGACGTGTCATGATTATGTCACATGCTAGTCTATAACTGATGTTTATGCCAAATAACATGATATATGTTGATTGAATTATGCATGTTCCCTCCTTTATCTCTCGTTTATAGATTGGGCCAATTAGCCGGCCCAATATCTTTATGTGATTAATGTGAACGAACAAACGGGGGTAACGTTGAGGGTAATTATTAAACCAAAACATGTAAATATGTAGGTGGGCCCAAAACCATGTAATTGGTTAAGGCCATGAATGGTATAATTTATATACCATTAGTCTTGAATTAAAACATGTGACATGAAATACTTGTAGAAATTTGCATATATAAAAATGTAAATCTAGAAAAGATGAATATGCCTAACCCGAGGTTAGACTGATTTGTGGTGTAAACCTTCCCGGAACCGACCGGCACATCCAGTAACCATAACAATACCTGTCTAATGTGAGAGGTTAGTGTCAGGCCCAGAAAAGCCCAAGGTTAGACTGAGTTGTGGTGTAATCCTGCCCGGAATCGACCGGCACATCCAATAACCAAAACAATACCTGTCTAATGTGAGTGGTTGGTGCTTTAATTAATTGATTAGTTAAAGCTCATGAACAATCAAGCTAGAAATGGAGAGGTTAAGTAATTAAGGAAACACTTAACCAACTTAACAAGACAAGAGTGGTGAGGTTAAGTAATTAAGAAAACACTTAACCAACTTAACATGTGAACAAGACAAGATTGGTGGGGTTAAGTAATTTAGAAAACACTTAGCCAAATCAACATGTTAACTAGGAAAGATTGATAGGGGTTAAGTTAAGTCAAGAACACTTCAAGGGACCCGTTTCAGCAGTAACCCGCATGAACGTATCAAGGTACCCTGAACTAGGCAGGGTGGGGCACGATTACTGGGCTGAATATAAGCGGTCAAAAAGGGCGGCGGTTAGGTGCGTCATTGTAGGTTCCGACGGAGTACGAGCATGCACGGGCTCCGGAGTGGAAAAAGCAGGCACTGGGCACCAGGCGTACACTTGTGCATCTAGAATTGTGTCAGGGGTTGCCGTTATAGGACTCGATACACCCTATAATGGAACCAGCACAAGTACTTTATAATCACGTGGGGCTGCATGACAGCGATAATACATGAATGCGAGTAGGAGCCGATCAATACATGAATGGGATCACTTTATCATGAACATACATTGCTAGTTAAACAAGTTCTTAGTGGGTGCAGAGAAGTAAAAGTGGGTGCGATAGCAAAATCTAGTTAAGTCTTACCTTATCTTGTTTTTGGACTGCCCTATCCTTGTGGTATCATTCTAAGTTTAGTTTATTCATGTCACAGTCTTTAACTTGTTTACATGCTATTAAATAATTGGGCTTACCAGACTTATGTCTGACTCATTTTCCTTTCGCCTCTTTTCTTCCGTGCCCCCTCCCCCCCCAGGTCCGTAGGGAGGGAACACTTCTGCTTGACCGGATCAAATCAAAGCTTGAAGACCGTAAATGTAAGGCTTGGATTTTCTTTTTTTGAGCTATGGCTATGGTCGAAGACATGTTAGGGATTTATGTCATTTTATTTTCAGTATTACTTCTTTATGTTTTCAAGACAGATGTAATAATTTGGAAGATTGAAACTGTTTGTTGAAATGTTGTATTGAACAAGTATTTATGGAATGAAGTTGGTTTCTTATCCGCTTCTTTAATTATCTGTCTTGTAATTTATTAGTATCTTGTACCTTAAAACGCTCCACCGAAGTTAAGGCATTCCCTCTGAGAGTGACCTTAACGGAGGTGGGGTGTTATAGCGTATATTTCGATGGTATTACGGTGGAGACCGTGCGAGTGGGGTACCATGGGGTGTACCTTAATATTGGAGGTACCTACATATATATTGTATTAGGTCAATCAACTGGGAAGTAAGTGGGTGCAACGTGTGTGTAAGCCTTGAGTGCTGTTAACCCAAGTAACCTAATAAATAAGAAAATATGATTGAACGGTATATGTAGTGTTATCCAAACCATATAATTTAAATCCAATCACCAGAACTTGTGTTCTGACCCCCTCCTCATAACATACTCACAGTTAGATTTGTGGCAGAGACATGATAGCTTTGGATACTGGTTAGGCAGTATTATTAATACGGTAAGGCTCTACTTTGAGTATATTATATTTTATCCATTCCGTTGTGAGGTGTTTTCTAATCTCTAACATATTTTGTGTCTCTATCTTTTCTGCAGGATACCAGAGCAAACCAACTTGAGTTTCGATAGATTGGAATTTTGAAAAAAAAAATCTGTCTGTCGGAATTTGGGTTGTTACATCTTGTATCAGAGCTTAGGTTAAGGATTCCTGTATAAATAGTGAGTGAACGTATTTGTATTTTTTTAAAAATATAAGTATATTATATATATATATATACCTAGATCCATAGAGGAACCCACTAAATAGAAAAGTATAATATAGTAAGAAATGGGATGCTTGTCTTGTACTCTAAAGGAAAGAATATGGTAATTTGAGGCCCTTAGGGAGTTTGGTTGGGAAGTGTACAATATACTTTGTATGGAAGAAAGATAAATCCCATATGTTGGTATTGCGGATTAGTGGGTCTGGTGGTAAAACCTTGTAAATTGGAAAATGTTGAAAAGAGAAAAACAGATTAGGAATATATATATATATATATATATGTATATGTATATGTATATAGTTGAGAGAATCGACTTTGTGGGAGTGTCTAGGAAAGCCTAGAAAATTGAAAACCTACTTTGAGTCCAACCCCATTGTTAACTTTTAAGAACTTGAAATTGTAAAAGTTTTAGGAAAAGGGTTTATGGTGCTTTCAAGTTTTAATCTTAAAAGTTATAGTTTTAAATATGTAAAATATACATATTGAGTTTTAAAGTAAAATGGGGTATATTTTGGAAAACAACTATTTCTTGTTTTAAAAAGAACTCTCTCATGAGAAAGTTGCATTTTCTAAAGAAGGTTTTGAAATCTCTATTCTTTTGACAATAAATTTTTATTATTGTTTTAAAAAGAAAATTTTGTTGGGTGGACAAAATGAATTGTAGAAAATTAAGAATAGAGTAGATGTTTGCATCTTATAGTAAGCAGTTAAACTAACATTGTAAGTAGAAACAATGTAAACCTGATTGGCAAATAGTTGTCCTTGTCTACGCCAGTTTTTGTGATTTAAAAAAAATGTTTTGCATTTTTTTTATGTTGTAACATGTTTTTTTGGTTTGGCAAAAATAAGTATTGTTTGAGAAAAATAAGTTTTCATAAGGAAAATGAAGTTTTGATACTTTTACTTTTGAAAGAAAAGTGAAAGGTAAAAAGGGCCAAACCATGTTTTCTAAAATGATGGAGTAGATAAAGATTAGTACTTTGGGAAGGAGGGAAAAGTTAGAGCCTACGAAATAGGTAGCGAGGATTATCTTGGAATTATGGTAAGTTCCCGTGGTGTGCGTAAGCATAAAGAGGTCTAGGATAATTATGGTAAGTTCCCATGGATAGGAAAATAGGAAGTTTTTATAGAATAATTATGTAAAAATCCAAGTGCAATTAGAAAAGGTACATAAAAGAAAAATGGAAGATGTGAATTTCTGTTTTATACCTTTTAGTATCATAAGAAATCGAAGTTGGAAAATTAGATTTTTCTAAATTTTGAAATTTAATGATGGTCGGTAGGGTTTTGGATGCAACCATTGGCTGAACTATGCTCTTATTCATTAAGAGTGTGGGAAAATTTGGATGAAAAAGGCGTTTTGATTTTCAAAATATTGTATTCATATAGAACTGCTAGTATATTTAGGATGTGAGCATCAAGCTTTAAAAGGATTTTTTGAAAATTTTGCATACATATAGTACCGCTTAGGCATAATGCATTATTATGATGTATTGCACTTTGCAGATGTGCACAATGTTTGCAAAAATTGGATGCACACATGAAGGATGAATATTATACGATGGGTTATTTGACTTTACCCTCATCGAATTTCGGGGACGAAATTCCTTAAGGGTCGGAGAATATAACACCCGCAATTTTTATTGCAATTAAAAATGTGCATATAGAGATATATGCATAAACATAAGTAAAAATGAATTAGCAAATGTAATGCATGCATTGATAATAAAAATAAAAATAAAAGGAAAAGAGGCATGCATAGTAATAAAGTTACATATTTAAAGAGGGATAAATGCAATACAATGAAAATTTCATAAGAGAAAAGAGGAAGGTGGAATGCATTGAAGGGAATGTATGATAAGGATGCATTAATTAATAATATGCAAGTGAAAAAAAAAGTGAAAGCATTAACGCATTTAAAAAGAAACATTAGAAATGTATGCAATAAAGCTTGGAAAATTTAATGCATGGAAAAAAGAAAGTGAGTAATTGATGTAAGCAAAGTAAAGAAATATCATGAATAAAGAGGGAAGGTTGACATGTGAATAACAAATACATTAAAAATGATGCATTAAATAAAAAGAAAATATTGCATGTGTTAACGCAAGGAGGAAATTTTAGAAGAAGTTAAAAATAGTAGAAAGAAGGTTAATACATTAAAATTAAGAAAGAAGTTTAAAAAGAGGAGTAAAGATTTTATATGAAAGGGGTTTTAATTAGAAGCGTTTTAGTGTGAAAGCAGGTTTTATATGAAAGTAGCTAAATTAAAAAGAGTATAATAGGAAGGATGGTTAAAAAGAGAAAAGTTGGATATTAATTGATTTGAGAAAATTAAATATAAAGAATTGTTCGCATGTAGAAACATAGCATACACATAAGAATTGCCCATGAATGAACATGATTCGAATGGAAGGTTATGCGCAAATAAATAATAAAAGAAAGAAAGAAAAGTATATCAATTTCAAAATAAAGATGGAAAAAAAAAGAGAATTAATTTATAAATTTAAGGTGGTGCCTAATAAGCATACTTGATTGGTAAGATATGACAATGCATTCTTAGTTGGCTTGATCCTATTAGTTCAATTCAAAATTTTGATAACATGGCAACTTCTGATTGGCTATACGATGTGGAGAGAGTAGATTCCATCAAGGAAAACAGATGGTTAGCACTGATTTAAACTTCTTATATAAGGAGATCTATAGCTCTTCATTCTCATTTTATGTTTTCTTCACTCTCTTCTTCCTCCATGTAATTTCTAAATAAAAATAATTATTAATTCTAATGAAGATTTAAAAAGAAAATTGTTATCAACAACTACGAATTCAGAAATCAACTACAACGACAATTTAAAATTCAAGATCTGGAAGAGGGGATCGACATTAATAAAAAGATTATTCAGAATCATGAAAAACAAGGTAAAAATTCTAGATCCAATCCATCCAAATATTTACTCTTTGTTTCCCTTCTCTTTTAATAAAAATAATCGATCCACAGTTATTAGGTTTTAAATCAAATTAAAGGGAAAAGAAAAAACGTGGATGCTAAAATGGGAGCAGATCCAAAATTTGGGGAAAGCATGAAAGGTGAGTGGATTTAAGCTATAGAGTTTAGATAAGAATACGTTATCGTTTACCATTCCTATGTATGTATAATTGAAATGCAAAATGTTGAGAAATGTAACATATTTTAATAATGCCTAAAGTGATAGGTATGAAGAAATAATTGATATGCTAAATATTAAGTTGAAGGTACATGAACTTGTCAAATCTTGCATAGCAATTACCGATTTCATGTCAATTTGTGTAAATTTAAACCTAGGCCATTAACTGTATGAATTGAGAATGGTACATATTGGTTTATGTGATTTAAACAATTATTCGATTAATTGATTTTGTGTTAGGAAGGAATTGATTATATGTGAAGAATTATAATAGGCATGATACAATTACATGTGAATTATAAATTACAATGGATAGTTGGAAGAAATAAACATGCCTAGACTGTATAGAAGGTTTACGATAAATAAGAAATTTAACCGCGCTTAGACACGAGGTTAGATTGAAATTGTGATAGAAGTCTTCCCAGAACCGCCCGACATATCCAACATTCACAAGTGGTAAGTCTAATGTGAGGGGTCTAAGTGCATAATTAAACATATAACGGTGCTAAGGCACGAGGTTAAGTCAACTTGTGGAAGAAGTCTGCCCGGAACCGCCAGTCAACTTGTGGAAGAATGCACGAGGTTAATGTGAGAGGTCTAGTACGGGAGGATATATAAAATATAATTAAACGGTGAGACATATAAGCATCATTAAGGGTAATTAATGGTAATTAATGAGAATTTAATGAAATAAATGGGGGAATGATAACAACCTGTTATGGATAAATTACAGTAATAAGAATGCTATATAACAGGTAACTTTGTCCTAGGGACAAATGGAAATTATAACTTAGGTTATAATTAACTTGTAAGGAAATGAGACAACTTGTGTAATAAATAAGATGCACTTAATTTTAAATTAAGTAATCAGTAAAAGGGGGAAAATTTATGAAATACTTAACTATAAATTAAGTAATCTAGAAGTCTGAAACCTGCTGATAAGGATAACATGTTTAGACTTGTCCTAGGGACAAAAGGAAATTATAACAAAGGTTATAATAAATGGGTTGAGAAACTTATCAATGGCCTTAGTTAATAGAGATAAGTTAATAAGTAAAAAACGATAAGTTGTACTAATAATGTAAAATGGAATTATGATTAAATAAGAAAGAATGAGAAAAACTAATGAAATAAGTTATATTTAATCATAAATTATGACTGACATTGACACACCCCACCTCCGTTATGGTCACTCACAGAGGGAATGCCTTAACTTTGGTGGAGCATTATAGGTAAAAGATGCAGATGAATTACAAGACAGACAAATGAAGCAGCGGAAAATAAAAATCATTTTATAAACAATGTGGTTCAGTCAAGCTTTTACAATAGTTGTCTCAATCATACTTAAAAGTAATACATAGAACTTCTGTCTTGAATTAAAACATAAAGAAGCATTAAAACAACAGTAAGGCGGCATAAATCCCCAATAAGAGAGTATCCAAAGCCATAGCCCAAGGAAAAAGATTCCAAGCAATACATCTACTCTCTTCAAGTTGGAAATGATCCGATCTAAGCTGAAGTGTTCCCTCTCTGCGGACCTAGGGAGACGGAAGAAAAGAAGACGAAAGAAAATGGGTCAGACATGAGTCTGGTAAGTCTGTGACTATTTAGTATGTAAACAAGAAAAAGGGTTATGACATGACTAAACTGAATCTAGGACAAAACCCTAGAAATAAGATAATAAGGCTGAATATGCTATCACACTCATTTCACTTCTCTGCACCACCTAACTAGTGTCCCAACTAGTAATCTAAATAAAATGATCATATTGTAATGTGATCCCAATCCCCGCAATTGTGGTAGCCTTCAGGTATACATCTATCGTGAGGATTCCACCTCAAACTGCCTAATTGCCATGAACATGTTAGATGTACCCTTACTACAATATCGATCGGCTCCTTACTCGTATTAATTTTTCCTTGTGTCTGTGTCAATCGACCCTCTCTTGCGTGTAGGTATCATGTGCTGGTCCCACCATAAGGTGTATCAATCCTTATGATAGCAACCTGACACGATTCAAGATGCACAGTGTATAACTACTGGTACCCAGTGCCTGCTTTTTCTCACTCCGGAGTACGAGCACGCCCGTAAACCATCAGAACCTATACCGACGTAGCTCCTGCCGCTATTTTGACCGCTTATAATCAGCCCAGTAATCGTGCCCTACCCTGCCTAGTTCAGGGTACCATGATACATCTATGTGGGTTACTGCTGAAATGGGTCCCCGTTACTAGGGTTTCCTACTTGTTAAGTTTGTGGGCCTATATATACAAATATTACCCACCTACACGAGATGTACTTAACTCTCCCACCGATTCTAGCATGTTTTCTTAACGGTTAAGTTTGTGGGCCTATATGTACTAATATTACCCACCACCCCGTTATGTACTTGACCCTCCTACTGATTCAAGCATGTTTATTTAATGGTTAAGTTTATGGGCCTATATTTACTAATATTACCCACCCAACTTGATATGTACTTAACCCTCCCGCACATTATGCCATATTGGCTAAGTGTTGTCCATTCATGTTAATATAACCCACCCATTCATCATGTCATGTTGATTAAGTGTTTCTTATTAACTTAACCCTTGTTACTTATCATGTTGGATTGGTTAAGTGTTTCCTATTAACTTAACCCCGTTTGTCCATCAAGTTGTATTGGTCAAGTGTTTCTTATTAACTTAACCTCACGTGTTAATCATGTTGTATTGGTTAAGTGTCATCAATCAATTCAAGTTACTTAACCCACCAACTTGTCATGTTACTTTGGTTAAGTGTTGCCTTCTTGTGTCAACTTAACCCTGCCACAAATCAAGTTATATTGGTTAAGTGTTGCCCTCTTGATTTAACTTAACCTTACCACAAATCAAGTCATATCGGTTAAGTGTTGCCCTCTTGTTTTAACTTAACCTTACCACAAATCAAGTTACATTGGTTAAGTGTTGCCCTCTTAATTTAACTTAACCTTACCACAAATCAAGTCATATTGGTTAAGTGTTTCTTATTACTAAACCCTACCCATTCATCATGCTATATAGGTTAAGTGTTTCCTATTAACTTAACCCTAGTCATTCATTTTGTTATATTAGTTAAGTGTTTCTCATTAACTTAACCCTTGTCATTCATCTTGTTATATTGGTTAAGTGTTTCTCATTAACTTAACCCTAGTCATTCATGTTATTTTGGTTAAGTGTTCCTATGAACTTAACCATAGTCATTCATCTTGTTCATTAGCATTAATTGATTTATTAATGCACCAACCTCTCACATTAGATATGTGTAGTTGCGGTTACTGGATGTGTCGGCCGGTTCCGGGCTATTTTACACCACAACTCAATCTAACCTCGGGTTTTCCTTGGGCATGATGCACTAACCTCTCACATTAGATAAATGTTGTTGTGGTTACTAGATGTGTCGGGTAGTTCCGGGCAGTTTTACACCACAACTCAATCTAACCTCGGGTTAGGCATGTTCGTCTTTTACCTAATTTACATATTTACTTGTCATATTTGTATGTAAATTTTCCACAATTATTGCCATTCAAGCCATGCCTGATTTTTCCTCTAAATCATATTCCAGATTTTTGGTATATAAATTATACCATTTTTATGCCACTAAATATTCATTTATTTATGGGCCAAATAATGCCAATAGCATAAATTAAATATTTTTCCCAACGTTACCCTCGTCATACGTTCGCAAAATTCACATAGAATGTTAGGCTCGTAACTTAGCCTAACTTATATACAAAAAGGGAAAGAAGGGAACATGTGCCATTCATACAACATAATAATAATCTAACTAAACATGCATCATATATATTTTGGCATAAAACAATGAACTTGCATTTTTGGATCAAATCAACATAAGTCTTAAGCATATGAAATGACCCAAATCCAACTAGGCATGTAAATGTAAACTTTTATTTTGGGTCCAATGAACATAAACCTTAAGCATATAGAATTACACAAGTTCAACTAGACATGGGAATGTGAACTTTTAATTTGGATCCAATAATCATGAATCTTAAACATATGGAATTACACAGGTTTAACAAGGCATGTAAATATGAATTTTTATTTTGGATCCAACGAACGTGAATCTTTAGCATATGGTTTTACACAAGTTTAACAAGGCATGTATATATGAACTTTTTATTTTGGATCCACCAAACATGATCCTTAAGCATATGGTTTTACACAAGTTTAACAAGGCATGTAAATATGAACTTTTTATTTTGTATCCAACAAACATGAATCTTAAGCATATGGTTTTAAACAAGTTTAACAAGGCATGTAAATTTGAACTTTAATCTTGGATCCAATTTTCATAGATCTAAATGTAAATCTAAACATAATACATGTCTTGGCCTAATAATTTGCATGTAACATAACATGAATGAATCACCAATTTTACATGATTGGTTTACATCAGCATAATAACCACATAGCCTAACAACTTGCGTGTAACATAACATGAATAAATCACCAAATTTTACATAATACATGATTGGTTTAACACCAACATAATAACCACAATAATCTCATAATCATATACGATAGGCATGAATCAGCATCAACATTATCTTACAACTAGGAATAACGCTAGTTTTCATTTTATTACAAATCATAACTTTTAATCGTTCACATCTAAATAATAACAGGACTCACAAAGAAAAGAAATTCTTGTTTTCTGGGATATGTTTTCTGAATTTGAAAAGCAATCCCTTGAAGAAGACTATCAATTTCTCTAAGTTAGTTTTGATTCACAGCTTTTGACTCCATTTCTAATTAAAGAAGGAATGGTGGCTAGGCTAGAACGAGCATGGACAGCATGGTGACTCCTTGGAATGAATTTATGTGATTTAGGGTTTGAGGATTAGGGTTGCTTTTATAAAAGTTAAATCTTATGTGAGCCGTTTGATCGTTTTAGGAGCAATCACAACCGTCCAGACTAGATAGAGTTATCCAGAATTTCCACCTAAGCCCTAGTGACTCAGCAACAGGTTAGAAAGGACTCAGCAACTAGTCAGAATCGTCACATTTTTGGATTTGGGCGAGGGGGGTAGGTCGACCCCTTGGTCGACCTGGCCTGGGGTAGGTCGACCCCCAGGTCGACCTGCCTTGGTATAGGTCGACATCTAGGTCGACCTGTTTAGGTTATTTTACTATTTAATTTTCTGAATTTATCTTGAATCTTTCGAAGGCCATAACTCCTTCATACGAAGTCCGATTTACGAAAATTTGGACTCTATTCCAAGCAGAATTCCGAGACAAACGCAATGGCATAACCCGTTTCCCTTAATTCTCACTTTAAAAATTAAGTATTCTTTAATTTGTTCTTTTAATATTCTCAAAATATAGGGTGTTACATTCTCTCTTCCTTAAAGGATTTCATCCCCGAAATCTCTAAGTTAAGAAGAATGCATATCCTAACATCCAACATCCATCTTCTCAACCATTCAATCACAGGCGTCAATTGTTCTTAAAAAGATTTCTAATGCTTTCATGATCATATGCATAGTGTGTGTACATGTCCTTATCTAATGCAAAATCAGGTCGTCTACTGATTCAGTTGACCTCCTCAATGTGAATTATGTCAGTGCCATGAGTCCATCATGTATGTAATTATTCCTAATCGTACTTCATAACTTCTACATGAGTGTACAATCATTCATACAAATGCAACATCCATATGATAACACATCAAGTTTCAGTTTATATCTATAAAAAAATCACTCATGCATATGCAATATGAAAGTGACTGTGCCGATCCAGTGCCTAATGTGTGTATATGGATCCACGAGCAACCACTAGCAATCACTAGCAATCGCCAATCATAACATGTTTCAAACACATGTTTACATCCATTGGCTTCTACCTAAGGATTGAAGATATGACCTAGAGGATATACCTAAAAAGATAGAAACAAACATGCATAGAATTCCTAGAAAAATAGATCAAGGATATACCCTCAAGAAAAAGGGTATGATGCGTGCATCTTATCTTCAGTCTCCTACGTCGCGTCTTCTTGAGCTTCACTCCACTATAGCTTAACTAATTTAACTTCACAGTTGCAAAGCTTCTTGACTTCCATTTTCAAAACTCACTAGTAAAGATAGGACCTCGATCAATTATTATGCTAGAGGGTATCCAATGTAGTCGAGCTATCTTTCCAAGATAAACAGGTGTCAGCCATGATACCAAGTGTATATACTAAGATGATTACAGGTCTCTCCTCTACTTATCTTATCCATCATGTCACAAATCTGAGGGTCTAAATCTAATGGTTGCTATGCATATTTTACCTCTCTTAAGGTCAGTCTTACTTTAGGGCGCCTGCCACAACCATTTATTTCTCACACAAACCATCCTAGTCGAACTCGACATCCCTCAAGTACAAGCCCCAAAGGCCTAAACCAATATCAGACAAGCACCCAAGGAATACCTCCTCCGAATTTGGACGATTTATGTGAGATGATACTAGCAAAACAACCAAACAATTGAGCACTTAACCGAGTCTGGCTATCCTCGTCAATCTTGCTCCAAAACTATCGTTGATCGCATAACTGGCTTTGCATTATCAACCAGATATATGCGGAAGTCTATCTCAAGTTTTAAGGGGAAAATCCCTAACCTAATCAAAAACATCTGCGTACTCATGGACTACTCTAACGGATCGCAATTCATCGATAGATGCATCAAGTGATTCTAGGTAGCTAAGCCTAACTGATCCCCTCAGGATCGCACGAAATCTCGAGGGTATTCTCAAGGCAAGTAAAAAGTATAACTACGCTCGTTTCACAATTACTAGCTAACCAATCCATGCCCAGAATCAACCCATAGCCCATGAAACCAAAAACATAAGCATTACACTTAAACTCAATCATTAATATAGATATTCTCAAATCCTTACAAACCAAAGATAAATGAGCCGAACCACCAACCAGATTTGAGAAAATAATGGGATCTTCTACTATACTTGTACTAAGGTGCAGAGACTCAACTATAGAAGCAAATATGAGCGAATGTGAGGCAATGAAATCAAAAAGAGTACTAATAGGATGATCAAAAAAAAACTTTACTATCTTTCTCTCAGGTACGCTAGCGGTGAAAGCATGCACTTTCCTTCCTGAAAAAACCTGTCTTTTGTCCTTGTCCTTGTCCTGTGGGAAATCCTTGATAAGATGCCCTGCCTCACCATGCTGAAAACAACCACTTGTCTTTTACTTCCTATAATTAAATGACCCGCTATACCGCAGAAAAGATACTTCCTCTTGTTGTGGGATCTATTATTTCCTCCGCCCTTCTTATATTCCAATACCCTGTTTGTGATTCTTCCCCTTTTGCCTCTTTCTCTTTACCTCCTTTGTGAACCATGTTGACAAGCCTTTCGAACGTTGCCTCCATCGCACGGGAAAACCTATAAAGCTTGGAAGAGAATTAGCCGTAGGTGAAACTATTACGACTATGGATGGAGGTTGGGCACTTCTTCGCCCTTTGACAGGTGTCGTAGTCTCATCGAGCCTACGGAACCAAGCCGCGATGAGGTTACCTCCCATAAATCCAGGAGCCCCGAAGACTCAGGAAAGAAGGAAACAAGGATTCAAATAGAAGATCTAAAGATAGTGCTTATGGCTTTGGGGAATATGCCTTTAAAACAAAACTTTTCTTTTGAAAATGCTTCTTTTAATACCGTTTTGAAAATAAATTTTCAAATCTTTTACCTGATTCGGTAACCTTCAGCTCTGATACCAAGTGAAACACCCCACCTCTGTTAAGGTCACTCACTAAGGGAATGCCTTAACTTTGGTGGAGCATTATAAGTAAAAGATGCAGATGAATAATAAGACAGACAAATAAAGCAGTGGAAAATAAAAATCATTTTATAAACAATGTGGTTCAGTCAGGCTTTTACAACAATTGTCTCAATCATACTTAAAAGTAATACATAGAACTTCTGTCTTGAATTAAAACATAAAGAAGCACTAAAACAACAGTAAGGCAGCATAAATCCCCAATAAGAGAGTATCCAAAGCCATAGCCCAAGGAAAAAGATTCCAAGCAATACATCTACTCTCTTCAAGCTGGAAATGATCCGATCTAAGCTGAAGTGTTCCCTCCCTACAGACCTGGAGGGAGGTGGGACGGAAGAAAAGAAGACGAAAGAAAATGGGTCAGACATGAGTCTGTTAAGTACAGTGACTATTTAGTATGTAAACAAGAAAAAGGGTTATTACATGAATAAACTGAATCTAGGACAACACCCTAGAAATAAGATAATAAGGCTGAATATGCTATTACACTCATTTAACTTCTCTGCACCACTTAAATAGTGTCCCAACTAGTAATCTATATAAAATGATCATATTGTAATGTGATCCCAATCCCCGCAATTGTGGTAGCCTTCAGGTGTACATCTATCGTGAGGATTCCACCTCAACATGCCTAATTGCCATGAACATGTTAGATGTACCCTTACTACAATACCGATCAGCTCCTTATTCGTATTAATTTTTCCTTGTGTCTGTGTCAATAGGCCCTCTCTTACTGGTAGATACCCTGTGCTGGTCCCACCATAAGGTGTATCAATCCTTATGATAGCAACCCGACACGATTCAAGATGCATAGTGTATAACCACTGGTACCCAGTGCCTGCTTTTTCCCACTCCGGAGTACGTGCATGCCCGTAAACTGTCGTAACCTACACTGGCGTACCCCATGCCGCTGTTTTGACCGCTTATAATCAGCCTAGTAATCGTGCCCCACCCTGCCTAGTTTAGGGTACTATGATACATCTATGTGGGTTATTGCTGAAATGGGTCCCCATTACTAGGGTTTCCTACTGGTTAAGTTTGTAGGCCTATATATACAAGTATTACCCACCTACACGAGATGTACTTAACCTTCTCACCGATTCTAACACGTTTTCTTAATGGTTAAGTTTGTGGGCCTATATTTACTAATATTACCCACTAACCCGATATGTACTTAACCCTCCTACTGATTCTAGCATGTTTATTTAATTGTTAAGTTTGTGGGCCTATATTTACTAATATTACCCACCCAACTTGATATGTACTTAACCCTCCCGCACATTATGCCATATTGGTTATGTTTTGTCCGTTCATGTTAACTTAACCCACCCATTCGTCATGTCATGTTGGTTAAGTGTTTCTTATTAAATTAACCCACCCATTCATCATGTCATGTTGGTTAAGTGTTTCTCATTAACTTTACCCTCCTCACTTATCATGTTGGATTGGTTAAATGTTTCCTATTAACTTAACCCCGTTCATCCATCAAGTTGTATTGGTCAAGTGTTTCTTGTTAACTTAGCCTCACGTGTTCATCATGTTGTAATGATTAAGTGTCATCAATCAATTCAAGTTACTTAATCCACCTACTTGTCATGTTACTTTGGTAAAGTGCTGCCTTCTTGTGTCAACTTAACCCTTCTACAAATCAAGTTTTATTGGTTAAGTGTTGCCTTCTTGATTTAACCTTACCACAAATCAAGTCATATTGGTTAAGTGTTGCCCTCTTGTTTTAACTTAACCTTACCACAAATCAAGTTACATTGGTTAATTGTTGCCCTCTTGATTTAACTTAACCTTACCACAAATCAAGTCATATTGGTTAAGTGTTTCTTATTACTTAACCTTATCCATTCATCATGCTATACTAGTTAAGTGTTTCCTATTAACTTAACCCTAGTCATTCATCTTGTTATATTGGTTAAGTGTTTCTCATTAACTTAACCCTAGTCATTCATCTTGTTATATTGGTTAAGTGTTTCTCATTAACTTAACCTTATTCATTCATGTTATATTGGTTAAGTGTTCCTATTAACTTAACCCTAGTCATTCATCTTGTTCATTAGCATCAATTGATTTATTAATGCACCAACCTCTCACATTAGATATGTGTTGTTGCGGTTACCGGATGTGCCCGGCGGTTCCGGGCATTTTTACACCACAACTCAATCTAACCTCGGGTTTTCCTTGGGCATGATGCACTAACCTCTCACATTAGATAAGTATTGTTGTGGTTATTGGATGTGCCGGGCGGTTCCGGGCAGTTTTACACCACAACTCAATCTAACCTCGGGTTATGCATGTTCGTTTTTTACTTAATTTACATATTTACTTTTCATATTTATATGTAAATTTTCCACAATTATTGCCATTCAATCCATGTCCATTTTTCCTCTATATCATATTCAAGATTTTTGGTATATAAATTAGACCATTTTTATGCCACTAATCATTCATATATTTATGGGCCAAATTATGCCATTAATATAAATTAAAGATTTTCCCAACGTTACCCCGGTCATACATTCGCAAAATTCACATAGAATATTAGGCTCGTAACTTAGCCTAACTTATATACAAAAAGGGAAACAAGGGAACATGTGCCATTCATACAACATATTAAGGATCTAAGTAAACATGTGTCATATAAATTTTGGTATAAAAACTTGCATTTTTGGATCCAATCAACATAAGTATTAAGCATATGAAATTACCCAAATCCAACTAGGCATGTAAATGTAAACTTTTATTTTGGGTCCAATGAACATAAACCTTAAGCATATAGAATTACACAAGTTCAACTAGACATGCGAATGTGAACAATTAATTTGGATCGAATAATCATGAATCTTAAACATATGGAATTACACAGGTTTAACAAGGCATGTAAATATGAACTTTTTATTTTGGATCCAACAAACATGAATCTTAAGCATATGGTTTTACACAAGTTTAACTAGGCATGTAGATATGAACTTTTTACTTTGGATCCAACAAACATGAATCTTAATCGTATGGTTTTACACAAGTTTAACAAGGCATGTAAATATGAACTTTTTTTTTTTGGATCCAACAAACTTGAACCTAAAGCATACGGTTTTACACAAGTTTAACAAGGCATGTAAATATGAACTTTAATCTTGGATCCAATTTTCATAGATCTAAATGTAAATCTTAACATAATACATGTCTTAGCCTAATAATTTGCATGTAACATAACATGAATGAATCACCAATTTTACATGATTGGTTTACATCAACATAATAACCACATAGCCTAACAACTTGCATGTAACATAACATGAATAAATCACCAAACTTTACATAATACATGATTGATTTAACACCAACATAATAACCACAATAATCTCATAAGCATATACGATAGGCATGAATCAACATCATCATTATCTTACAACTAGGAATAACGCTAGTTTTCATTTTAGTACAAATCATAACTTTTAATCATTCACATCTAAATAATAACAGGACTCACAAAGAAAAGAAAGTCTTGTTTTCTGGGATATGTTTTCTAAATTTGAAAACCAATCCCTTGAAGAAGACTATCAATTTCTCTAAGTTTGTTTTGATTCGTAGCTTTTGACTCATTTTCTAATTGAATAAGGAATGGTGGCTAGGTTAGAACGAGCATAAACAGCATGGTGGCTCCTTGGAATGAATTTGTGCGATTTAGGGTTTGAGGATTAGGGTCGCTTTTATAGAAGTTAAATCTTATGTGAGCCGTTAGATTGTTTTAGGAGCAATCACAACCGTCCAGACTTGATAGAGTTATCCAGAATTGCCACCTAAGTCCTAATGACTCAGCAACAGGTCAGAAAGGACTCAACAACTAGTCAGAATGGTCACATTTTTGGGTCTGGGCAGGGGGTAGCTCGACCCCCAGGTCGACCCCCTGGTCGACCTGGCCTAGGGTAGGTCGACCCCCAGATCTACCTGCCTTGGTATAGGTCGACCTCTAGGTCGACCTGTCTGGGTTATTTTACTATTTAATTTTCTGAATTTCTCTTGTATCTTCTAAAGGCCATAACTCCTTCATACGAAGTCCGATTTACGAAAACCTGGACTCTATTCCTAGCAGAATTACGAGACGAACGCAATTGCATAACCCGTTTCCCTTAATTCTCACTACAAAAATTAAATATTCTTTAATTCGTTCTTTTAATATTCTCAAAATATGGGGTGTTACAGACATGTTAAACAATAAAACATGTGAATTGAGATATACTTAATTACATATTAAGTAGAACATGTTATTGTAACAAACAAGAGTATAAAAGAGATTGTGGATTACAGACCTTGGGCCACAATTTAGGGCATAACATGTTGTGGGCTTATTAATAAACTTAAAAGTGTTAAGTTATGTGACTGAAATTATTAAGCAAGAGGTACTTGGTAACTTGATTAAGAATTCAATATGAATGAGAATAACCGAGTTAAATGGAAATCTGATAAGGTAAGGCAAGTGTGTAAAAGAATATTTAGAATTAGGGTCTAATAACATATTAAAGTGAGGCGCTTGGACCAGTCCGCACGTTTGAGGGTGAATAACCCAACGGGGTAGATCATCGTGTTGTTATAAGGCCCAAGGGGGAGTGCACATTCATCTGATTGTTCTGACTGCTCCGAAGGACTGGAAGGGGAAGCACGCAACTTCCTGAGGTACGTAAGATTCTCCTAGTAGTCCTCTGTCTGGTGGCAGATGTTTTAGGCTGTGCTTGCAGAGGTTGGATCTGCACGTAACTACTAGGCGGGCGGGCCTTGACTGCAGAAGTAGCTATGTAGTCAGAACGTTGTGTTGCCGTGAGACCAGAGTGATTCTGCGGTTTCCTCAACGAGGAGGCAAAGGGTCATGACAACAAGGATAGTAGGTCGTCGGATACCCACCATCGGCAGCCAGTGGGATGCGGAAAGACTTGAGCTAAAACTAATAGACCATTCACCCTTTACTATGGGGTACGGTGGTTGAGGGAAGACACCAAATGGTATGTTTAGATTGTTTTCTTTAGGGGCAGTGGTTTAGCTCTTGTAGTCTTTACTACTTGAGGGAGGGGCCGGGGTGGGGCCATAACCACAGTGAAAACAGACCCTAGGAATATCTGTAGAGGCTCTTAAAGACGGGCCTGTACAGAAACGGAAAAGTTCCTGATCAAGTTCCGTGTTTCTTGTATCGCCCTGCCATGGAACTCGGTGCACATTAGAAGACGTGGGATTGAGGCATCAAGCTACAATTGAAGATACATATGGTGGACAGTCTAGATACATGCATGATGGCTCTGGGTGGTCTATCGTATACTTGAGGGCATTAATCCAGTATGAATCCTGATTCGAACGAAGGTGGCAGGCTGTACGTTTGCGTAGCATAGTAATGACAGATATATGCAGAACATAATATTGTTATCCGTACGTCACTACGGCGTAGGATGAGGGACTGCGTATATTTCGATGATATTACGGTGGAGACCGTGCGAGTGGGGTACCATGGGGTGTACCTCAATATAGGTGGTAGCTACATGTATATTTTATTAGGTTAAAGTAACAACCCACTCATTCGATGATAATAGATTTAAATATTTTATTTAAATATATCGTTGTGTCCGTTGTGTCACTCAAAATGTCGTTTTTCACGAACGATAAAATTTGGATTCGGGACCACTTTCATTGAGTTCAGATCATCATTTATGAACATTTTGACTATAAATATCGATATCTTTTGAGTTGGGTGATTGTGGTCTTTTTCGTTTGGATATAAGACCAAAATATCACTTTCTATATATGGACGAGTTTGGACTCGAAACTACTTCCATTGAGTTCAAAACATCATTTAGGTGTTCGAAAAGTATAAACTTCGATATATTCTGAGCTTCGAAAATTTGGGACTTTGGTTAGGTCTTGGTTTGGCTAAGCTAGCCTACCTTATAAACCCCACCAATAGCTCTCTTCTCTTCATTCATTTAACACTTAGAAGAAAAAA
Organism: Allium sativum; assembly: GCA_030737875.1. Classification (NCBI taxonomy): domain Eukaryota; kingdom Viridiplantae; phylum Streptophyta; class Magnoliopsida; order Asparagales; family Amaryllidaceae; genus Allium; species Allium sativum. The sequence goes on along the minus strand of CM060909.1, from coordinate 665,480,933 downwards.
GAAAAATGGAGAGTGGAATGGGAAATTAAAACTCCCTAAGCCCTAGCTTGATCTTATAGCTCCAATTCTTGAGGAAATCAAGTGTAGAGACTTGGGTAAACTTCTCTATCTTCTTCTCTATCTTCTCCAACCTATTCCTCTTGAATTTGTATGATTTCCTAAACCTAACTCTTAGGAATCTTATTGATATGCTCTTAGATTAGATATTCATGAGTACTAATTGAAGAGAGGTTGATTTAGCAAAGCTTTTGGTTGATTTCTTGCTTCTAGCAAGCAAAGGTGAGTTCTTTGATGAACTCACATCTATGCCTCAAGCCTTCGTGCTTGTAAAGTGTAATTTAGTGCATTTACACCTTGTATATGTTGTGTGTGCATCTAGTAAATGCTTAGTTGTTGATTTCCTTGCTCATGTGTGGAGAAGATTAGATTATGTTTGATGTTCGGGTTGTGCATGCTATAAATGAAGTTCTTATGTGCACACATGCCCTTATAGTTTCCCTTTAGCATTGCCAAACCACCGTGTTCTAGCTTGAATCGCATTTGATTGCTTTGGTTAGAAAATTAGTTCATTTTTGAATATATAACCGAAATCATAGCAATCTCATGTTCATATTTTGTGTTCATGTTTGTTGGTGTTATAAGATGTTTCGGTAAGCCTTAGATGCTTCATTTTCACTTAGAAATCATCATACACCATCACCATTGGTCCGGGGCTCGTCCGAGGCCGATTGCACATTCATTGGCAATCAAAATTCTTAAATGCTTCAGCTCAGACGTCTGTCCAAAATGGGTCAGACATCTATCCCGGCTCTCGGGAAAAATAAAAAAACTGCTAAATACCAGCTCAGACGTCTGTCCCTGTAGTGATAGACGTCTGTTGGCCTGAAACCGCTGTTGACCGGTGGTATCCACAGTCAACAGTCTACCCCTATCTAGGCTCTTTCCCGGCCGGAGCTCGGGTCGTTCGGACTTCGTTTGTGAACTTCAGCTTTACGAATTCACAGATTCCAACAGCTCGATTCATCGACTTTGATTCTCATGTGATTCTTCCAATGTTGATCCTTCTTGGCCGATTCACATTTGTTTATGATGTAAATTGAATAAGTGATCATTCTAAAGCCCGTGTGATCTATCTTGTATATCGAGTTTATTCGATACTCTTGTTAAGATGATTCACGCCTCTAAAATGTGAATTATCGACTCGATATCCTTCGAGTATATTCCGATGTACTTCAAAACCTTCGGGTGCTAGTTTGGGATTTCGATTTGTTTGATGATCGAAATTACAATCATGGTCCCTTGATTTCCTGTATGTTGTTGTGATGTGAGTTTATGTTTCATGATGTTTGTGTTCTATTCGCTACGGCGACGGTTTTCATGAATAGTTGAACCACAATCGATAATGGGGTTTTATATTGTCAATGGGCATTGAACCAACGTTTAATCAGTTTTTAAATTCAAATCATTTTAAAATAAATTCAGTTTCTAAACCCAGTTCTGATTCTATTGATTTATATACGATTCCTTATCCAATCGATCGGACGAGAAATTTAGTTTATTTACCTTAGTAAAACTGAGGACTATGACCCCTTATACGTTTACTTCGGCGAATAACTCTTGGACTCGTGCGTTCGAGCATGTGTGGTGATTTTCTCTGTTTTGAATAGAAACCAATTACGGGTTCGTAAATATTCGAGAATAGCATGTGGTTATGGGACATGTCGCTATTTCCTTATATTAACTAGCTCAGAGTAATTTCTATTCACCCGGATCGATGTGATCCTTTATGATTTGTGTTTTATTGTCCTCGATCGCCCGAGTGGGATTTACGATTTGCGACCTTCATTTATGTGACTTCGGTCCGACCTTCTATGATTTTCTTTGATTTATGTTTTCCTCCACCGAGGTCACAACTCGACTCCGTGGCGGAGCTTCGGCTCAAATAAATGGGTTCGCTACCTAGAGATCGTATCTCATCTGGGGAGCATCCAACTGTTATGATGTTTTCTGGATCGTTCCTTATTTGGGGAGTTACCACTAGATCATTCCTTATCTAGGGAGTAACACTTTTTATGATGTTTTCTAGATCATTTCTCATCTGGGGAATACCACTTTTTATGATGTTTTCTGGATCGTTTCTCATCTGGGGGTTTTCTGGATTTCTAGTGATTTCTGGATTCTTGTTGTTTTGTGCTCAATGTCATGAGATTCATTTCCACTGTCATTTCCTGTTGTGTGCTATTATTTGAATGTTGCATTCTACATTAGCTAGGAGACTATTTAGAGATAATGGTGCGATGACATTCCATTGTCATCTCCTGATTGTGAAGGCATGCCATGTTCATGTCGTCCTATGTTATATATGTTATCTCAGTTTATTTGATAAGTACAGCTAGACTGATCCATTTACTATTTATTTCCTTATAAATAATACTCAGGTTAGGCAGAGTCATTTTAGGTGCTCCTTTTGGTCTCATCGCAGGATTGATCTTCCGCCTTCAGCTTGCTACTCTGCCTCTGCAGTTTTATGTACTTTTGTGCCTATGACATTATCTATCGTAGTGTATATATTCTTTTATGTAGACCATGGTACATGTATTAGTGGATCTTTGTTGACGACTAACTTGTTGTACACACTCTTGGTTTATGCATATTTATTCCGCCTTTGTGATATGATTATTCTGTGTTTGGCTTTGAGATTTACCATATTTATATTATCGTTGTTGTCTGTTTTATACTGCTTTCCGGATTGCATATAGATGTTGTGTAGTTTCCCTATGTGTTGAATGTCATGTCGAAATTTTAATCGGTATCAGAATTCGATGTGCATTCCTCACATGGAGTAACCATACAATCGGTCGCTCTTCACAAACCTCATTCTCCGTTATGGTCTATGACATTTCTATGAAATGAACTGGACGATAGTGTGTATAAAGGTGGGGCGTTACAGTAATCCACCGGAAAGTAAATGGGTGTGACGTGTGTGTAAGCCTTGAGTGTTGTTAACACAAGTAACCTAATAAATAAGATAATATGATTGAACGGCATATGTAGTGTTATCCAAAGTGTATAATTTAAATCTAGTCACCAGAACTTCTGTTCTAACCCCCTCCTTATAACATACTCACAGGATATAATTTTGGCAGAGACATGATAGCTTTGAATACTGGTTAGATAGTATTATTAATACAGTAAGGCTATACTTTGAGTATATTATATTTTAGCCATTCCGTTGTGAGATGTTTTCCGAGCTCTAACATATTTTATGTCTCTGTCTTTTCTACAGGATACCAGAGCAAATTAACTTGAGTTTCGATAGATTGGAATTTTGAAAAAAAAAATCGGTATGTCAGAATTCGGGTTGTTACATCTAGTATCAGAGCTTAGTTTTAGGATTCCTATATAAATAGTGAGTGAACGTATTTGTATTTTTTAAAATAAATAAATATATTATATATATACCAAGACCGATAGAGGAACCCACTAAATAGAGAGAGTATAATATGGTAAGAAATGGGATGCTTGTCTTGTAAACTAAAGGAAAGAATATGGAAATTTGAGACCCTTAGGAAGTTTGGTTGGGAAGTATACAATATAATTTGTATGGAAGAAAGATAAATCCCATATTTTGGTGTTATGGATTAGTGGGTTTGTCGGTAAAACCTTATAAATTAGAAAAGGTTGAAAAGAAAAAAAATGGATTAAGAATATATGTATATGTATATGTGTATATATATATATATAGAATTGATTTTGTGGGACTGTCTAGGAAAGCCGCTTTGAGTCCAACCCCATTGTTAACTTTTAAGAACTTGAAACTGTAAAAGTTTTGGGAAATGGGTTTATGGTGTTTTCAAGTTTTAATCTTAAATGTTATAGTTTTAAATATGTAAAGTATACATATTGTGTTTTAAAGTAAAACGAGGTATATTTTGAAAAACAATGATTTCTTGTTTTAAAAAGAATTCTCTCATGCAAAGGTTGCATTTTGTAAAGAAGGTTTTGAAATCTCTATTCTTTTGACATTAAATTTTGATTATTGTTTTAAAAAGAAAATTTTGTTGAATGGACAAAATGAATTGTAGTAAATTAAGAATAGAGTAGATGTTTGCATCTTATAGTAAGTAGTTAAACTAACATTGTAAGTAGAAACAATGTAAATCTGATTGGGAAATAGTTGTCCTTGTCTACTCCAGTTTTTTTGATTTGAAAAAAAATGTTTTGAAATTTTTTATGTTGTAACATGTTTTTATGGTTTGGAAAAAATAAGTATTGTTTGAGAAAAATAAGTTTTCATAAGGAAAATAAAGTTTTGATACTTTTAAAATTTGAAAGAAAAGTGGAACGAAAAAAGGGCCAAACCATGTTTTCAAAAGTGATGGAGTAGATAAGGATTAGTGCCTAGGGAAGGCAAAAAAGTTAGAGGCTATGAAAGAGGTAGCGAGGATTATCTTGGAATTAAGGTAAGTTCCCGTGGAGTGCGTAAGCATAAAAGGTCTAGGATTGTTGCTTGGGGGAAAAAAAGAACAAGCTAAGAAAGAAAAATAGCCTAACTAAAAAGAAAATAATAAATCCAGAGTTGCAACAAACATGACGGGAAAAGAAAATGAAAATTTCAGCAAAAGATGAATAAAAATAAAAAAAAAAATCTAAGATAAGTTGAAAAAGAAAAGAAAGTTTTCTTATGAAGTTGTGCTTGGATAGGAAAATAGGAAGTCTTTATAGAATAATGATGTAAAAATTCAAGTACAATAAGAAAAGGTACATAAAAGGAGAACGAAAGATGTGAATTTTTCTGTTTTATCCCTTTTAGTATCATAAGAAATTGAAGTTGGAAAATTAGATTTTTCTAAATTTTGAAATTTAATGATGGTCGGTAGGGCTTTGGATGCAATGATTGGATGAACTATGCTCTTATTCAGTAAGAGTGTGGCAAAATTTGGATGAAAAAGGCGTTTTGATTTTCAAAATATTTCATTCATATAGAACTGCCAGCATATTTAGAATGTGAGCATCAAGCTTTAAAATGATGTTTTGAAAATTTTGCATACATATAGTACCGCTTAGGCATAATGCATTATTATGATGTATTACACTTTGCAGATGTGCACAATGTTTGCAAAAATTGGATGCACACATGATGGATGAATATTATGCGAGGGGTTATTTGACTTTACCCTCATCGAATTTCGGGGACGAAATTCCTTAAGGGTGGGAGAATGTAACACATGGTATTTTTATTTCAATTAAAAATGTGCATATAGTGATATATACATAAACATAAGTAAAAATGAATTTGTAAATGTTATGCATGAATTGATAATAAAAATAAAAATAAAAGGAAAAGAGGCATGCATAGAAATAAAGTTACATATTTAAAAGAGGGATGAATGCAATACAATGAAAATTTCATAAGAGAAAAGAGGAAAGTGGAATGCATTGAAGGGAATGTATGATAAGGATGCATTAATTAATAATATGCCAATGAAAAAAAAGAGAAAGCATTAATGCATTTAAAAAGGAACAATAGAAATGTATGCAATAAAGCAAGGAAAATTTAATGCATGGAAAAAAGAAAGTGAGCAATTGACGTAAGCAAAGAAAAGAAACATCATGAGTAAAGAGGGAATGTTGACAGGTGAATAATAAATACGTTTAAAATGAAGCATTAAATAAAAAGAAAATATTGCATGTGTGAATGCAAGGAAGAAATTTTAGAGGAAGTTAAAAATAGTAGAAAGAAGGTTAATGCATTAAAATTAAGAAATAAGTTTAAAAAGAAGAGTAAAGATTTAATGTGAAAGGGGTTTCAATTAGAAGCGTTTTAGTGTGAAACTGGGTTTTATATGAAATAGCTTAATTAAAAAGAGTATAATAGGAAGGATGGTTAAGAAGAGAAAAGTTGGATATCAATTGATTTGAGAAAATTAAATGTAAAGAATTATTCGCATGTAGAAACATATCATACACATAAGAATTGCCCATGAATGAACATGATTCGAATGGAAGGTTATGCGCGAATAGAGAATAAAAGAAAGAAAGAAAAGTATATCAATTTCAAAATAAAGATGGATAAAAAAGACAATTAATGTAAAAATTTAAGGTGGCGCCTAATAAACATGCTTGATTGGTAAGATATGAAAATGCATACTTAGTTGGCTTAATCCTATTTGTTCAATTAAAATTTTTGATAGCATGGCAAATTCCGGTTGACTATACGATTTGGAAAGTTGATTCCATCAAGGAAAATAGAGAGCTAGCATTGATTTAAACTTCTTATATAAGGAGACCTATAGCTCTTTATTCTCATTTTAGGTTTTCTTCACTCTCTTCTTCCTCCATGTAATTTCTAAATAAAAATAATTATTAATTATGTTGAAGATTTAAAAAGAAATTTGTCATCAACAACAACAAATTCAGAAATCAACTGCAACGACAATTTAAAATTCAAGATCTGGAAGAGGGGATCGACATTAATAAAAAGATTATTCGAAATCATCAAAAACAAGGTAAAAATTCTAGATCCAATCCATTCAAATTCTTACTCTTTCTTTCCCTTCTTTTTTAATGAAAATAATCGATCCACAGTTATTAGGTTTTAAATCAAATTAAAGGGAAAAAAAACCATGGATGCTAAGATGGGATCAGATCCAAAATTTGAGGAAAGCATGAAAGGTGAGTGGATTTAAGATATACAGTTTAGATAAGAATATGTTATCGTTTACCATTCCCGTGTATGTATAATTGAAATGCAAAATGTTGAGAAATGTAACATATGTTAATAATGCCTAAAGTGATAGGTATGAAGTAAAAGTAATTGATATGTTAAATATTAATTTGTTGGTATATGAACTTGTTAAATCTTGCATAGTAATTACCGATTTCATGTCAGTTTGTGTAAATTGTGTACCTAGGCCATTAGCTGTAAGAATTGAGAACGGTACATATTGGTTTATGTGATTTAAATAATTATTTGATTAATTGATTATTTGTTAGGAAGGAATTGATTATCTGTGAAGAATTATAATAGACATGATACAATTATATGTGAATTATAAATTACAACGGATAATTGGAAGAAATAAACATGCCTAGACTGTATAGAAGGTTTACGATAAGTAAGAAATTTAACCATGCTTAGACACAAGGTTAGATTGCACTTGTGATAGAAGTCTTCCCGAAATCGCCTGGCATATCCAGCATTCACAAGTGGTAAATCTAATGTGAGGGGTCTAAGTGCGTAATTAAGCATATAACGGTGCTAAGACACGAGGTTAAGTCAACATATGGAAGAAGTCTGCTCGGAACCGCCCAACATATCCAACATCCACAGGTGTAGACTTAATGTGAGAGGTCTAGTACGGGAGCATACTTATAATATATGTAAACGGAGGGACATATAAGCATCATTAATGGTAATTAATGGTAATAAATGAGAATTTAATGAAATAAATGGGGAATGATAACAAACTATTATGGATAAATTATAGTAATAAGAATGCTATATAACAGGTAGCTTTGTCCTAGGGAAAAACGGAAATTATAACTTAGGTTATAATTAACTTGTAATGAAATGAGACAACTTGTGTAATAAGATAAGAGGCACTTAATTCTAAATTAAGTAATCGGTAAAAGGGGGAAAATTTATGTACTATTTAATTATAAATTAAGTAATCTAGAAGTTTGAAACCTACTAATATGGACAACATGTTTAGACTTGTCCTAGGGACAAGAGGAAATTATAACATAGGTTGCAATAAATGGGTTGATAAACTTATTAATGGGCCTTAGTTAATAAAATTAAGTTAATAAGTAAACGATGATAAGTTGTATTGACAATGTAAAATGGAATTATGATTAAATAAGAAAGAACGAGGAAAACTTATGAAATAAGTTATATTTAATCATAAATAATTACTAACATGTTAAACAAGAAAACATGTGAATTGAGATATACTTAACTACATATTAAGTAGATCATGTTATTGTAACAAACAAAAATATAAAAGTGATTGTGTATTACAGACCTTGGGCCACAATCTAGGGAATAACATGTTGTGGGCTTATTAATAAATTTAAAAGGGTTAAATTACGTGACTGAATTAATAAGAAAGAGGGACTTCGCAACTTGATTAAGAATTCAATATGAATGAGAATAACCAAGTTAAATGGAAACCTGATAAGGTAAAGCAAGCGCGTAAAAGAATATTTAGACATAGGGTCTAACAACATATTAAAGTGAGTCGCTTGGACCAACCCGCACGTTTGAGGGTAAATAACCCAACGGGGTAGATCTTCGTGGTGTTATAAGGCACGAGGGGGAGCGCACATTCATCTGATTGTTCTGACGGCTCCGAAGGACTGGAAGGGGAAGCACGTGGCTTCCTGAGGTACGTAAGATGCTCCTAGTAGTTCTATGTATGGTGGCAGATGTTTTGGGCTATGCTCGCAGAGGTTGGGTCTGCGCGTAACTACTAGTGGGTGGGCCTTGACTGCATAAGTAGCTATGTAGTCAAAATGCTGTGACGCGGTGACATCAGAGTGATTCGGCGGTTGCCTCAACGAGGAGGCGTATGGTCACGACCAACAAGGATAGTAGATCGTCGGGTACCCGTCATCGGCAGCCAATGGGATGTGAAAAGACTAGATCTAAAACCAATAGACCATTCACCCTTCACTATCGAGGTACTGTGGTTGAGGGAAGATGCCAAATGGATGTTTAGATTGTTTTCTTTAGGGGAAGTCCTTTAGCTCTTGTAGTCTTTACTAGTTGAGGGAGGGGTCGGGGTGGGGCCATGGCCACCATGAAAACAGACCCTAGGAATATCGGTAGAAGCTCTTAAAAACGGACCTGTACAGATATGGAAAAGCTCCTGATAAGTTCCATGTTTATTTTATCGCCCTTCCATGGAACTCAATGCACATTAGAAGATGTGCGATTGAGGCATCGAGCTACAATTGAAAATACGTATGGTGGACAGTCTAGGTACATGCATGACGGCTCTGGGTGGTGTATCGTAGAATTGAGGGCATTACTGTCGTATGAATCCTGATTCGAACAAAGGTGGCAGTCTGTACGTTTGCGTAGCATAGTAATGACAGATATATGCGGAACGTAATATTGTTATCCATACGTCACTACGGCGTAGGATGAGGGACTGTGTATATTTCGATGGTGTTATGGTGGAGACCGTGCGAGTGGGGTGCCATGGGGCGTACCTTAATATTGGGGGTAGCTACATATATATTGTATTAGGTTAATCCACCGGGAAGTAAATGGGTGCGACATGTGTGTAAGCCTTGAGTGCTGTTAACCCAAGTAATCTAATAAATAATAAAATATGATTGAACAGTATATGTAGTGTTACCCAAAATGTATAATTTAAATCCAATCACAAGAACTTGTGTTCTGACCCCCTCCTCATAACATACTCGCAGGTTAGATTTGTAGCAGAGACATGATAGCTTTGGATACTGGTTAAGCAGTATTATTAATATGGTAAGGCTATACTTTGAGTTTGTTACATTTTATCCATTCCGCTGTGAGATGTTTTCTGAGCTCTAACATATTTTATGTCACTATCTTTTCTGCATGATACCAGAGCAAACCAACTTGAGTTTCGATAGATTGGAATTTTGAAAAAAATTCGGTCTGTTGGAATTCGGTTTGTTATAGAGGTGAGCTAATAGGCACCGTATACAATTTATAATGCTTAAAACTAATAAAAACCTACACTGGCAATTCTATATATTTTTATACATGAATACAGTAACATGATAAAATAATTTTGAGTGAGAAGGAGTTCTCACATTGGTTTCCACTCCATCATTCTTTATTTGGTGATTTTATTTTTTATAAAATTAAAATGGTCGTTTAATTTCATCAAAAACTTCGACTTGCTCCATTTCTATTCGGGTCAGTTCTGGAATGTAGAGTTTGATCCCACGATTCCAACACAACTAAAATCGTCGGATTTGGACCTCATATAAAAAAGATACGGTATTATTTGCCTTAATTACATAATTATTATATGCTTAAGATAATTAAATATTTTGATTAATCTAATAACTCATCTTCATCATTCCCTCTATAGTTAAAAACTTGTAACCCATTCATCCTTGCCGTTGACCGACCACCGTTCCTCCCACGACCGCCGTGGTGTCGATCGCCCCCCACCACCAGAAGCACCTCGCTTCGCTCCACCCACGGCCTGAACGACGGCCAATCGGCCCCACCTCCTTCTCGAATTTCGTGCTTGAACAGTGGCTGTTCAAGCCCCAGTTTTGATCGAATTAAAACACCATCGACAATCTCCATCATTGATCTGAAGCATCTCACCTCGTTATACATCTTTCCCTTTATAGTTTTCGGATTCTACTGTGTGGATTTGGAGAGTGAGGCATGCGAATTAGGGAGTGATTTCTGCCTTCGATTTCTATTAGTGGCGGCTGCTATGTTATTGAATGGGAGAGGTAGGGTTCTATGATATATATATATATATATATATATATAATTTTATTTAATTCCAAAATATCTTGTTTAATTCCCAAACTCCAGATCAAACCCAACGGCTGTCGCCTGAAACACCCCACCTCCGTTAAGGTCACTCATAAAGGGAATGCCTTAATTTTGGTAGATCATTATAGGTAAAAGATACAGATAATTTACAAGACAAACATATAAACAGTGGAAAATCTAAATTTATTTCATAAGTATGTGGTTCAGATAAAACATTACAACAACTGTCTCAAACCAACTTCCACGTTATTACAACAAAAACTTTGTCTTGAATTAAAACATAAAGAAGCTTTAAAACAATAGTAAGGTAGCATAAATCCCCAATAAGAGAGTATCCAAAGCTATAGCCCAAGGAAAATGATTCCAAGCAATACATCTACTCTCTTCAAGATGGAAATGATCCGTCGGAACCTACACTGATGCACCACCCATCGTTGTTTTGACCGCTTATAGTCAGCCCAGTAATCGTGCCCCACCATACCTAGTTCAGGGTACCGTGATACATCTATATGGGTTACTGCTGAAATGGGTCCCCGTTACTAGGGTTTCCTAATCAACATGTTAAATTGGCTAAGTGTTCTTAAATTAACCTATCCCCACCCATCATTTTGGTTAAATTGGTTAAGTGTTGCCTTAATTAACTTAACCCTACCATTCTTGTCTTAGCTTTAATTCATTCATAAAAGCACCAACCACTCACATTAGATATGTATTATTGCGGTTACTGGATGTGTCGGTCGATTTCGGGCAGTCTTACACTGCAACTCAATCTAACCTCGGGCTCTTTTGGGCTTGATGCAATAACCTCTCACAATAGATATATATTGTTACAGTTGCTGGATGTGCCCATCAATTCCGGGCAATCTTACACTGTAACTCAATTTAACCTCGGGTTAGGCATATTCATCTTTTTCTTAATTTACATATTTACTTTTCATATTTATATGTAAATTTTCCACAATTATTGCCATTCAAGTCATGCCCAATTTTTTCCTCTAAATCATATTCAAAATTTTTGGTATATAAATTATACCATTTTTATGCCACTAACCATTCATTTATTTATGAGCCAAATTATGCCAATAATAATAATTTTTAAGGTTTTCCCAACGTTACCCCCGTCATACGTTCGCAAAATACACATATAATGTTAGGCTCGTAACTTAGCCTAACTTATATACAAAAGGGGAAAGGAGGGATCATGTACCATTCACACAACATAAAATAATAAGGAACTATCTAAACATGTGTCATGTAAATGTGGCATAAAATAATGAACTTTCATTTTTGGATCCAACTAACATGAGTCTTTAAGCATATGAAATTACCCAAATCCAACTAGGCATATAAATGTAAATTTTTATTTTTGGGTCCAATGAACATAAACCTTAAGCATATAGAGTTACACAAGTTCAATTAGACATGTGAATGTGAACTTTTAATTTAGATCCAATAATCATGAATCATAAACATATGAATTTACACAAGTTCAACTAGGCATGTGAGTGTGAACTTTAATCTTGGATCCAATTTTTCATAGATCTAAATGTAGATCAAAACATAATACATGTCTTGGCCTAACAACTTACATGTAACATAACATGAATAAGTTACCAATTTTACATGATTTGTTTACATCAACATAATAACCACATGGCCTAACAAATTACGTGTAACATATCATGAATAAGTCACCAATTTTACATGATTTTTTTACATCAGCATAATAACCACATAGCCTAACAACTTGCATGTAATATAACATGAATGAGTCACCAAACTTTACATAATACATGAATGGTTTAACACCAACATAATAACCACAATAATCTCATAAGCATATATGATAGAATCGTTACAAGAATAGGCATGAATCATCATCATCATTATCTTACAACTAGGAATAACGCTAGTTTTCATTTTGTTACAAATCATAACTTTTAATCGTTCACATCTAAATAATAACAGGACTTACAAATAAAAGAAAGTCTTGTTTTCTGGGATCTGTTTTCTGAATTTGAAAAGCAATCCCTTGAAGAAGACTATCAGTTCTCTAAGTTAGTTTTGATTCGTAGCTTTTAACTCGGGTTCTAATTGAAGAAGAAATGGTGGCTAGGCTAGAACGATCATGGACAGCATGGTGGCTCCTTGGAATGAATTTGTGTGATTTAGGGTTTGAGGATTAGGGTTGCTTTTGTAGAAGTTTAATCTTTTGTGAGTTGTTAGATCGTTCTAGGAGCAATCACAACCGTCCAGACTACATAGAGTTATCCAGAATTGCCACTTATGCCCTAGTGACTCAGCAACAGGTCAGAAAAGACTCAGCAACTAGTCAACATCGTCTCATTTCAGATTTGCCTCGGGGGGTAGGTCGACCCCCAGGTTGACCTGTATAGGGGAGGTCGACCCCCTGGTCGACCTGGCCTGGGTGGGAGAAATTCTGCCCAGCCCGTTTCTTTGTATTTTGTTTGAATTTTAATTTTTAACTCCGAACTGTTTTTCAATTTATTTAAATTGTTGAAACTTCTGAGGGTCATAACTTCCTCATACGTAGTCCGATTTACGAAAACTTGGACTCTATTCCAAGCAGAATTTTGAGACGAACGAAATGGCCTAACCTGTTTCCTTAATTCTCACTTTTAAAATTAAGTATTCTTTATTTCATTCTTTTAATAGACACAGAAAATTCAGGGTGTTACATTCTCCCCACCTTAAAGGATTTCGTCCCCGAAATCTTCAAGTCAAGAAGAATGTATACCTACCATCCAATCGTCCATTTACTCAACCATCAAACACATGCATCCATTGTCCTTAAAAGACTTCTAATGCTTTCATGATCATATGCATAGTGTGTGTACATGTCCTTATCTAATGCAAAATCTGGCGGTCTACTGATTCAGTTGACCTTCTTAATGCGAATTATGTCAGTGCCATGAGTCCATTATGCATGCAATTATTCCTAATCATATTTTCTACATGAGTGCACAATCATTCATACAAATGTAATGTCCATATGAAAACACATCAAGTTTCAATCCATATACAAATACATATATGCATATGCAATATGAAAGTGACTGAGTCGATCTAGTACCTAATGTGTGTGTATATGCATCCACGAGCAACCACTAGCAACCACTTGTAACCACTCGCAACCATCAATCATAACATGTTTCAAATACAAGTTTACATTCATTAGTTTCTACCTAAGGATAAAGAATAGGGCCGAGGAGATATACTTAAAAGATAGATATAACCATGAATAAACTTATGGAAAAAGAGATCAAGGAGGTACCCTCAAAAAGAAAAGGGTAGGCTGCATGTATTTTCCTCTCAGTTTCCCAAGTCGCGTCTTCCTCAGCACCACTTCATTGAACTTTAACAAGCTTAACTTCTCGGTTGCGTAGCTTTTTGACTTCCGTACCCAAGATATAAGTTGGAACTCTTCTCATAGTCGCTTCTCGTTCCACTTCTACTTCCTCTTGTATACTTGGCTCCACAACTTCTACAAACTCATGTAAGCATTTTCATAGTTGAAAAAACATGAAAAACATTATGAACTTTGGGTAGCTCTACTCTATAAGCCATCGTACCAATCCTTTCAATGATAGGGAATAGTCCGACAACTCTTGGTGCTAGCTTTCCTACGGACCCAAAGGAATGACATTCCTCAAAGGAGATACTTTAGGGAACACCTTATCTCCAACCTTAAACTCAAGGTCAGTTCTTCTTGTGACTGCGTAGGACTTCTGTCTATATTGTGCAGCTTTCATCCGTCTTCTTATCAAGTCCACCTTTTTTGAGGTTTCTCTAATCATGTCTGCCCAAGTACGAGCTTGTTTATAGACTCCCACCAACAAGTTAGTGATCGGCATGGTCTTTCATATAAAGCTTCGAAGGGTGCCATGTCTATGGTGGCTTGGTAGGTATTGTTGTAAGCGAATTCCACCAAAGGAAGATGATCTTCCCATGTTCCTCCAAAGTCGAGAATGCACAATCTTAAGAGGTCTTCCAATACTTTGTTCACCCTTTCCGTCTGACCATCGGTTTGGGAGTGATAGGTCGTGCTTAAGCATATTTGTGTGCCTATAGCCTCCTGCAAACTCTTCCAAAAGTCACTCGTAAAGATAGGATCTCAATCACTCACTATGTTGGAGGGTATCCATGGAATCGAACTATCTCTTTAAGATAAATGGATGCTAGGGACGAGGCAGTCCTTCTACCCTTAACAGGTATAAAGTGAGCGCTTTTAGTGAGCATGTCCACTATTACCCAAATACTGGTATTGCTCCTTCTTGACCTAGGAAACCCATCCACAAAGTCCATCGAAATGCTATCCCATTTCCACTGTGGAACCTCTAGAGGATGGAGCAGACCACCAGGCTTCTTCTGCTCCGCTTTGAATTGCTGGCATATCAAGCACTTAGCGACGAACTCAGCTACATCCCTCTTCATGCCATTCCAAAAGTAAACCCTTTTTATATCTTTTTACATCTTGTCTTCGCCTGGGTGTATGGTCAGCTTAGAATGGTGTGCTTCTTCGAGAACCGTCTTCACCAAATCCCTTGCTTGTGGGACGCATAATCTTCCATCCGGTCTCAACCAACCCTTATTATCGATGGAGTATCTATTGAGGTGACTAGAAGTCTCACCCCTAATTAGCTTATCCATCATATCAATTAGTTGCGGATCTTCACGTTGCGCGGTTCCTATTGAGTCCAAAAGAGTAGGCCGCACCTCTAGCGATGCTAACAGACCAGGTACAATTTCAGAGGAGGGTCAAAAGTTAAAGTTTGCTATGTACTCCAAACTTTGCCTTTCTACAAAGAGAGGACTTAAGGTAGCTTCTTTCTACTCAAGGCGTCTGCTACTACATTGCCTTTGCCAGGGGTATAGGAAATCTTAAAATCATATGAGGCCAGAAATTCCATCCACCTTTGTTGTCTTAAGTTAAGATCTTTCTATGAGAAAAGGTACTTTTAACGATTTATGGTCAGTAAACAATTCAAACCTTTCTCCTAGTAGATAATGATGCCATGACTTAATAGCGAAAACAATGGCAGCTAGCTCCAAATCATGAGTTGGGTAGTTCTTCTCATGTACCTTCAATTGCCTTCCCCCATAACAAACTACCTTGCCTTCTTGCATTAAGACAGCGCCTAATCCTGTACAACATGCGTCTGTGTATACGGTACACATTTTGCTCCCATCAGACAATGTCAGAACCGGGGCTGTTGTTAGAGCCCTTTTCAAATGTTAGAAAGCAATATCGCAATCCAAATCCCAAGCAAAAGTTAGGTTCTTCTTTGTCAATCTTGTGAGTGGGACTGAGATTTTTGCAAAATCTTTAATAAACTTTCGGTAAAAAACCGTTAGCCCGAGAAAGCTTCGGACTTTGGTTGCATTCCGTGGAACCTTCCAATCTTGCACCGCAACTACTTTTGCGGGGTCCACAGCTATCCCCTCTTTGGACACCACATATCCAAGAAACCTCACTTCTTCTCTCCAGAAATGATATTTGGAGAATTTGGCTTTTAGCTGATGTGCACGAAGGGTATCCATGACTTCCCTTAAATGCAAAGCATGCTCTTCTTCATTCTTCGAGAAAATCAAAATGTCATCTACGAAGACCACCACAAACTTATTAAGGAGCCCCCTGAACACCCTGCTCATCAAGTCAACGAAGTAAGCAGGTGCATTTGTCAAGCCGAAAGGCATGACAAGCTATTCGAAGAAACCATCTGAGGTTCTGAACGCGGTCTTATCAATGCTGTCTTCAGCCACTCTTAGCTGATGAAACCCGGTAGCCAGATTTAGTTGGGAGAAAACCGACGCACCTACAAGCTGATCAAACAAGTCGTCTATTCTTGGAAGTGGGTGTCTATTCTTCTTAGTTAGCTTGTTTAACTCCCTACAATCAACGCATAGGCGAAGTGAACCATCCGCTTTGGTTGTGAATAATACTGGAGCACACCATTCAGAAATACTACGCCTTATAAGCCCCTTTTCGAGCAGCTCTTTGACTTGCTTGCTGAGCTCTTTTATCTCCCTTAGAGCCATGTGTCTAACGGGTAGAGCTACGGGTTTTGCATTATCAACAAGCTTTATGCGGAAGTCTATCTCCCGCTTCAGAGGTAAGCCCTTCACCTCTTGGAATACATCTGAGTATTCACGGATTACTCTAACAGACTGCAAGTTTTCAACAAATGCATCAAGAGATTCTAGGTAGCTAAGCATAACAGAGTGTATGGGATTACAAGAGATTTCGAGAGTGTTACCGAGGCGAGTCATAACTCTAACCACTCTCTTTTCACAATCGAGGATGGCACCATTACTGGATAACCAATCCATGCCTAAAATCAATCCATAGCCCGTAAATCCTAAAACATAGGCATTACATCTAAACCCGACGCTTAGTATAGAAATTTCCAAATACAAACAAATCATAGACAAATAGGCCGAGCCCCCAATTGGATTTGAAACAACCAAGGGATCCTCTACTATACTGGTGTCTAGGTGCAGAGATTCAACTAAACCAATGGATATAAAAGAGTGTGATGCTCCAGAATCAAAGAGTGTACGAACAGGATGATCAAAAAGATAAACTAAACTCTCAATAGAAATATTTCTACCTCGTTCTTGCGGAGGTGCCATGAGAGCATGAACCTGCCCTCCAGAAGTAGATCCGGTCCTCTGCCCTTGCCCTTGCTTTCTTGGGCAGTCCTTAGCCATGTGTCCTGTCAACCCGCAGTGAAAACAACTGCCCATCTTCCTCTTTTTCTTCCTGCAGTCCTTAATCAGATGTCCAGGAATGCCACAAAAATTACACTTCCTCTTGTCATGGGGTTTTTTGTTCTTCCCACCCTTTTTTGAGTCTGTCTTCTTATTCTGAGATCCCTTCACTTTCATATTTTGAGGTACTTCCACCTTTGCCTCTTTCTTGCCGTCCTTGTCTTCCTCCTGTGGCAGTTCCATGTCCACCAGTCTCTCATAAGTTGCACCCATAGGTATATGGGAAATAGCTAGGCTGTGCAGTGGCTCATTCAACCCTTTAACAAAACCGAGAGCCTTCTTATGGGGAGTGTTTACTAACTCTATTCCGAATCTAGCCAGCTGGTTGAATTGGTTAAAGTATTCCTTGGCCGACATACTTCCCTGTTTGAGAGCTAAGAATCCCTCCATCTGTAGGCTACATTCAGCTTGTGAGAGGAATTTCATTTCAAACCTCATTCTGAAATCCTCCTAAGTTTCAACTAGTCTCTCAGCATTAGTAACTTCCCACCAATAAAAGGCTTCGTATTTAAGCAACCACATAGCCAACTGTATCTTCTTCCTATCGTCCACTTCGAAGATAACAAATAGATCCTCAGTTTCTTTGAGCCAGACTCAGTTCTATTAAAGTTCTTTCCACCCATGGCTCGAAAATCCCTACATATCATGGAGAAAGCATTTGCACGAGGAGGAGGAGGAGGAGGAACAGTTGTAACAGGAGGAGGAGTAACGTCTGCTGGGCCTGCATTATTAGCCCTAACCTCTGGGTACCTTCTGAACCAGCCAGGTACCGGTACACCCTCTGGAAGGTTAAGATCCCCAGACATGCTGAAACGAAAAAGGAAAGATTCAATACAAAGGATAGGAAGATAGTGCATATGGCTTTGGGAGGGAGTTATGCCCTTTTAAAAACAACACTTTTTCTTGAAACGCATCTTTAAACTTCTTTTTGAAAATTAGTTTCCAAAATTTTTTTTTGATCTGGAAACCATCAGCTCTGATACCAAGTGAAACACCCCACCTTCGTTAAGGTCACTCACAAAGGGAATGCCTTAACTTTGGTGGAGCATTATAGGTAAAAGATACAAATAAATTACAAGATAGACATATAAACAGCAGAAAATCTAAATTTATTTCATAAGTACGTGGTTCAAATAAAACATTACAACAACTGTCTCAAACCAACTTCCACATTATTACAACAAAAATTCTGTCTTGAATTAAAACATAAAGAAGCATTAAAACAACAGTAAGGTAGCATAAATCCCCAATAAGAGAGTATCCAAAGCCATAGCCCAAGGAAAAAGATTCCAAACAATACATCTACTCTCTTCAAGATGGAAATGATCCGATCTAAGCTGAAGTATTCCCTCCCTGCGGACCGAGGAGGGGGGGGGGGGGGGACGGAAGAAAAGAAGACGAAAGAAAATAGGTCAGACATGAATCTGGTAAGTCCAGTGACTATTTAGCATGTAAACAAGAAAAAGGGTTATGACATGAATAAATTGAATCTAGGACAACACCCTAGAAATAAGATAATAAGGCTGAATATGCTATCGCACCCATTTTACTTCTTTGCACCCCCTTACAACTGTTTCAACAAGCACCATGTTTTCAGGATAAATGATCCCCTTTTTATCGATCGGATCCTACTCGTATACGTTTACCACTTGTGTCATTCGGCCCCACATGATTGTGGATACCTGTGCTGGTCCCATCATGGGGTGTATCAAATCCTATGGTGGCAACCCGACACAATTCAAGATGCACAGAGTATAACTACTGATGCCCAGTGCCTGCTTTTTCCACTCCGGAGTACGTGCACGACTGCAATCCGTCGGAACCTACACTGACGCACCACCCGTCGTTGTTTTGACCGCTTATAGCCAGCCCAGTAATCGTGCCCCACCCTGCCTAGTTCAGGGTACCGTGATACATCTATGTGGGTTACTGCTGAAATGGGTCCCCGTTACTAGGGCTTCCTAATCAACATGTTAAATTGGTTGAGTGTTCTCAAATTAACCTAACCCCACCCATCAGTTTAGTTAACATGTTGAATTGGTTAAGTGTTGCCTTAATTAACTTAACCCTACCATTCTTGTCTTAACTTTAATTCATTCATTAAAGCACCCACCTAGATATGTATTATTGCGGTTGCTGGATGTGCCGGTTAGTTCCGGGCAGTCTTACACCGCAACTCAATCTAACCTCGGGCTCTTTTGGGCTTGATGCACTAACCTTTCACATTAGATATTGCTAGATGTGCCCGTCGATTTTAGGCAGTCTTACATCGTAACACAATCTAACCTCAGGTTAGGCATATTCATCTTTTTCTTAATTTACATATTTACTTTTCATATTTATATGTAAATTTTCCACAATTAGTGCCATTCAAGTCATGCCCAATTTTTCCTCTAAATCGTATTCAAAAATTTTGGTATATAAATTATACCATTTCTATGCCACTAACCATTCATTTATTTATGAGCCAAATTATGCCAATAATAATAATTTTTAAGGTTTTCCCAACGTTACCCCCATCATACGTTCGCAAAATACACATAGAATGTTAGGCTCGTAACTTAGCCTAACTTATATACAAAAGGGGAAAGAAGGGAGCATGTACCAGTCACACAGCATAAAATAATAAGGAACTAACTAAACATGTTTCATGTAAATGTGGCATAAAATAATGAACTTGCATATTTGGATCCAACTAACATGAGTCTTTAAGCATATGAAATTACTCAAATCCAATTAGGCATGTAAATGTAAACTTTTATTTTGGGTCCAATGAACATAAACCTTAAGCATATAGAATTACACAAGTTCAACTAGACATGTGAATGTGAACTTTTAATTTAGATCCAATAATCATGAATCTTAAACATATGGTTTTACACAAGTTCAACTAGGCATGTGAGTGTGAACTTTAATCTTGGATCCAATTTTTCATAGATCTAAATGTAGATCAAAACATAATACATGTCTTGGCCTAACAACTTGCGTGTAACATAGCATGAATAAGTCACTAATTTTACATGATTGGTTTACATCAAATTAATAACCACATGGCCTAACAAATTGCATGTAACATATCATGAATAGGTCACCAATTTTACATGATTGGTTTACATCAACATAATAACCACATAGCCTGACAACTTGCATGTTACATAACATGAATGAGTCACCAAACTTTACATAATACATGATTGGTTTAACACCAACATAATAACCACAATAATCTCATAAGCATATACGATAGAATCGTTACAAGAATTGGCATGAATCAACATCATTATTATCTTACAACTAGGAATAACGCTAGTTTTCATTTTGTTACATATCATGTAACAACCCGCCATTTTGACCACCCCAAGTCGGTGATTAAACCAACTCGAAGCGTTCAAAACGACGGGTTGTTATTGGCTTACAGGGTTTAAACAGAATTATCATAGAATCAGAGAGTACAATTACTGCAACGAAAATTAAATATTATACTAATATTAAATATTTCAATATTTTGTTCAACGGAAAGAATAAATACATTCATAAATTTTATGAATAAAGTTTTACAAATTTCTCAAGTTTTGCGCACTCTTGCGTCTTCTCGAGCCCCTCCTCTTAATGAACTGAAATCTTTGTATCTGTAACACTTGAGTAAATAAACAAGTAAAACCAGTTTAATCACTATAAATTGTAAGATAGCAAAATGTGAACCCCTGCTTCGTACACGGGATGTTGCTACACTATTCGCAACTATCGTTGAGTTCATTTACTATTTTATTTTATTATTATTATTACAACTTATTTATTTATTTATTTATTTATTATCTTTTCTATACATTCCCACGTTGATCTGTACATCCCTCATCTAGGCTTCAAAGGTACAAAACAATAAACCCACATTAAGTAATCAAATACAACAGATTTAAATGACAACTATTTCCTCGTTTAAACACCTGCAAAACCATAAACATCTAACACCTTAAAATTGATAGTGACAAAACAACACGTTGCCCAATCTATGTAAACAGAATATGACAAATACCATGAGTATTTTTAATAACTTACTTTTATAATAATATACCAGCTGTACACAAAGACAAATAGCACAATGATAGTAAACGAAAGAAAGTTATATTACCATAGAGAACTATAGGACTTGGCTTAAGAAAACTTAGTTTTGAATAGCAATAATTCCGGCTAAAGTCTACCAACATAAGAGTATAAAAATAACATATAAAACGAAACTAAGAAGAATTAGCACTTGTGACATACTACTACACTTTAACTAAATATTCAATTCAAAAGTGAGTTAACGCACCAAGTTTTACTAAATGTGTTTTCTATATTTTTCTTTTTGGTCATTAAAAGAATAGAAATAATATTTAAACTGAGTAATATCTAATATCTACACTGGGTAATATTTGCACGTCCTTAAAAGAATAGAAGTAGACATTAGGACATTGAATCATTGGACAGCACAATAAATTTTATAAAATTACTTTGTGAGTTATCATAGAATGGGAATAAGATGAAAGGATGATTAGCTTGGAATGACCATCATGCATGCACCATCCAGTTTGACTAAATTTTCGAATAGAACTATTCTTGTTAAAGTAAGACAAATTTGAATCGATTTCGACAGTAGCAATAAACAATGATTTTTGTACCTAGAAAACATTAACAGCAACCTTTGTTACTAGGAAGGAATATTAATAATAGGAGGAGTGGAGGATAGGACACAACTTTCCCCTATTATGGTTACTAGAAAGAAAAACCAAAACAATGAGTTAACAGATGTCGGAAGTATACACGGGAGGACAAACCACGACTTATTTTTAGATGTATCCACTAATATGTACTATACACAGTTCCATTTTGAATGTGGACAAACCCAAAAACTATGTTTAAAAGTGCAAGCATGTGAGATACATTTCAGATCTTGATCCAATGCATTAGTAATAATTTTAAATTTCAATGTTTTAACAATCTAACTCATTTGCCTTTCTAACAATTCTGATTTCAAGTTTAACCGACTCAGATGATTATCCAATCAGTATGCATAAACATGCATGCAACAATAGCCATTACCCAAAAAAATGAACAATAACGGAAATCATACCAAACAGCAATAAAAATGATAACTAACAACAGCCTGACACTCATATCTAGTGCGTGCAACAGTAGAATGCATCTTCCAATTACAGAGCAATGCCTAAACCAACAAAACTATATGCCCATTCACTTAACTACACATGAAGGTGCATGTGTGGGTTCAATGTAAATTTGTATACTAATCATTTTGTGAATGAACAAGGAATCATGTCGGCTATATTGCTTAGCGAAATAGTTATAATTTGTGGTTTAGAAATGTACTGTAAGTCTGTAAGCCTGTAGATCATGAGGGTTACAAATTGCAGCATATAATTATAAAACACAAGTTTTTAACTTTCATTCCAAAATACCATGCAACGACTAAAATCAACCAACTTTTAAATGGTAACATCAGCATTAGTTTAGTGAAAATCAAATTAAATCATGCAACGCTACCTAAGATAGAACAAAAGGTAGGACAAAAGATCAAAATACCTCTCAATGACCACGCTGTTATTGTGGACTTGTCAGAACGAATTCATTTCAAGATTATGTATTCTTCTTTTCACAAGCATTCTCGTAGTTGTTGCATACGGTTCCTCGATAGCACTTGAATCGCAAGTCCCTTCACTGCAAAATTCATCACCGTTGGCCTGGTTGCCACTCGAAATGTCATCATTGGGCTAATGGCAACAACGTTGCCCCTTTCAACACAATTCCGCCTGGAATTTCCAAATGCGATGAATAGCAAGCCTTCTTGCTGAGTGCGGGAGCTAAAGTTATTTATTAGACGACGGAGAAGGGGATTCGCAAACGGTTTGGGTTCGGATCGGAGGCGGTTGATGGTTGCCGACAATTCCAAGTTCCTCTGGACAGCGGGCTCGTGTTTTGGGGTTAGCGATGGAAACACAGATGATGGCGGCTTGGTGAATAGTCTCCGAGGCAATAGATGGCCTCAATCGAATTCGGAGAAGAGGAAGCTGCGAGGTCAGCAAGGAGGAGCAAAGTGGTGGTTGAAGGAGGCAGCTCGCTTGATGGAGAAGGGATTATGGCTGAGCCATTAACCCAATTTAGAAAAAAATTGATTTTTGATTAAGGAAAAGTAAACTAATGGCTGTCCGCCCCCTCCCCTAACAAAAGGGTTATGCTCATTATTATATAATTCCACCATCGGATTTACAAAATGGACTAGATGTATCCCGATCCAAACAACACTTGTTAGGCCACCAGACCAACAAGGGCAAGATTACAGATTTATAGAATATTCTAGATATTATTAGATTTTTATTTTTGAATGAATGAGAGAAATAGATTGAATGACCGTTTCTAATGAACGGTACACAACAAAAACGAACATCGCTGTTTGCTTAATTTAAGCGCATTATAAATTCAACAACTACTATCCATAAATTATATTTAATGTTAACGCAATAAAACGTGTAATATTATTTCTTTCTTTATATCACAACCGTATATTTAAATTATTGTTATTCAGAAATAGATTTGCAATTACAAATCAATTAGCAGTTTAAACTTAAAACTCAAACTTCATATTTCGAAGTCGCGCTCTAAAATAAATTTGATTTCAAGTGCTCAAATAACAATTTGGTTTCAACTATCTTTCAAATAAATTAGGTCTTTTAAATTTTAATATGTTCCAAAACAAATAAAAGTCCAAATTTAATGTTGAAAACCAAATATAAATATTTATTTTAAACGCTAAACCCTTAATTTAATTTAATTTTAAATGCTACAAGTTTCTGAGCTAGTGCAACCCCTTCCAAAAATCCGGGTTGTTACAAATCATAACTTTTAATCGTTCACATCTAAATAATAACAGGACTTACAAACAAAAGAAAGTCTTGTTTTCTGGGATCTGTTTTCTGAATTTGAAAAGCAATCCCTTGAAGAAGACTATCAATTCTCTACGTTAGTTTTGATTCGTAGCTTTTAACTCGTATTCTAATTGAAGAAGAAGTGGTGGCTAGGCTAGAACGATCATGGACAACATGGTAGCTTCTTGGAATGAATTTGTGTGATTTAGGGTTTGAGGATTAGGGTTGCTTTTATAGAAGTTTAATCTTTTGTGAGCCGTTAGATCATTTTAGGAGAAATCACAACCATCCAGACTAGATAGAGTTATCCAGAATTGCCACCTATGCCCTAGTGACTCAGCAACAGGTCAGAAAAGACTCAGCAACTAGTCAGCATCGTCTCATTTCAGATCTGCCCTGGGGGGTAGGTCGACCCCCAGGTCAACCTGTATAGGGGAGGTCGACCCCCTGGTCGACCCCCTGGTCGACCTGGCCTGGGCGGGAGCATTCCTGCCCAGCCTGCTTCTTTGCATTGAGTTTGAATTTTAAATTTTAACTCCGAACTGTTTTTCAATTCATTTAAATTGCTGAAACTTCTGAGGGTCATAACTTCCTCATACGAAGTCCGATTTATGAAAACTTGGACTCTATTCCAAGCAGAATTTCGAGACGAACGAAATGGCGTAACCCGTTTCCCTTAATTCTCACTTTTAAAATTAAGTATTCTTTAATTCGTTCTTTTAATAGACATAGAAAATTCAGGGTGTTACATCGCCCCTAGCAAAATACCCCTATTCTGGACATAATGGAATATGTTTCGCAAGCCGTTTCGACTGTTTTGATCCGTTTTTCTTTAAATTAAAACATAAACCAGTATATACTGAATTTGAATGTACATATTAATTTATCGGGGCCACATACTGACATCTAACATTACCCAAAATAAATCTAGCTACGATTTGACGATACGGTCCTAACAAAACTAATTTCATTGAATTTGGAGACTGTTTGAAAAATGGTCGTTTTCTAGCCGATTAAGTTCAAAATGAATTGACCAAATGCGTTTAAATTTACCACGCTCACATATAAATTCCAAAAATTATGAAATTTGGAACCTAGCAATAATTTGACATTCCAAATGTAACAACCCGGAAAATCTGAACCAATTTAAAATTTAAAATTTGGCTATTTTAGTGGATTTGGAACATTTAAAATAAATTATTTTAAATAATAACGACAAAAAGTCTATTTGAATCGACGTTGGAAAATAAATATATTTATTTTAATTATAAAACAAGGCCTGAAATGGCGTGGCAGTTTGAAATTTTGAGTTCGAAATTTGATTGACCGTACCGGATGCAAAATAAAACGGATTTTAGTGAAACCAAAAATATTTAAATCTGTTTATGAATATCTTTCTAACGAATCTAAAAAATCGAAATTTCATAGTGGGAATCAAAAGTTATGGCCAAATGAATTTTCAGAAAGGTCGCTATGGAATTAATAAAGCCCGTGAAAATAGATATTTTACAAACGACCTCCATTTTCAACAAAAACGCTTTTGTTGGATCTGAAATATCCATTTATTGCTAGATATCAAATTCCATAATTTTTGGAGTTAATATGTGAGCGTGGCAAAGGAAAATGTGTTTGGTTGATTTCAGTCAATTTGGATCGACCAGAAAATGAACATTTTTCAAATGGCCTCCAAATTCGACGAAACTAGTTTTGTTAGGACCGTATCATCCAAACATAGCTAGATTAATTTTTCTGGAATTTTTGGGATCAGTATGTGGCCCCGGCAAATTGAAATGTACGTTCAAATCCATATTTGAATGTTTTGTATTTTAATTTGAAGAATAACTGACCGAAACAGTCGAATGGGCATACGAAACATATTCCATTATGTCCGAAATGGGGGTATTTAGCTGAGGACGGCAGTCGTTGGATTTGAATTGGGGTTCGTTTGGAGAAACATATATTTTTGGAATTATAAGTAGCACGGGCCAATCAGAACTTTTATAAAAATATATATGTTCTCTCTCCTCGTAAGCAGTGACGAACAATGGAAATGGGATTTGGCCTTCTCTCTTCATTTCTGGCCAATCCTCTCATTAAAAACCTATAGCCCTTTGGAACTTTTTGTAGACCTCTCCTCCATCTTCAAATCCATATAGGATTCGCCCCCTACCGTGCTGTGTACATCGAGATCGAAGCCCCCAAAGTCCGAGACTTTAACCCACCGCCGAGCACAGTAGATGCCATCGTAGGGGGCCCCACTTCCAGCGAACAGGCGCCCTTCCTAGCTCCACCAGGTGGCATGCTCCGATCGACGCAACGCTACACCATTTGATCGCAAATTGAAGACCTAATTTCAAACCTTTGCTGAAAGGTATCGGCTTTGGTTTTTAATTAAAGTCCATAACACTTTTAAGTGTTGCAAACCGTGATTAACTTATAAAAATCATATCTTTTTGCTGTGTGGTCAAAAACCAGTGAAACAAGAGACACCGAGACCATGTGGACGTCTTCTACCTTCTAGAAGAGACCGGAGAATTTTTGGAGCTTCCAACAATTTTTGGAGGAGTGGAACCCAAGGTGAGATTTCTAAATTATAAACGATATGGAATGACGATGTATAAATTATACAATCGATATATGAGTTATATAAGCGTTGTACACCTCATGTATAAGCGTTGTATAAGTTTTACGTGCGATGTATAAGTTATATATGCTTTGTAAAAATTATATGTGAGTTGAAATGAAATTGAAATGAAAGTGAAATATATTTATATACGTATATCTATATCTATATATATACTCCCATCGTCCACAGACCATGGACGATATATATTGGTTATGATTGTTTGGATTTTGGTTGACGTGAAATTTGGTGAATATGACGAATGGTTGATTTGATTATAGTTGTTTGTGGTTGAAAACAAATAGGATTAGTTTGTGGAAAAATTCGTCTGCGTACGAACTAGATTATTGAAATCCCCATTGTCAAAAGCTGGGAGGCTTTAAGGTAGAGCGAGGAACCGTACTCGGGACGGTGCCAGTTTTAACTACCCTGCCGTTATGCTGCCGAAATTCTATGAAATATTCATATGTTCGATTAATATTCATGTGTTGGAAAAATATTCCTTTTTGAAACAAATTGTTTGAATGATAAAAATAACATTTTTATTGAATGTATTAAATGAAATGGTTTGGACGATAAAAGTAACATTTTTATAGTATGTACGAAGTATATAAAATATTAGTGTTTAAAATAAATTGTTTTAACCATAAAAATCACATTTTTATAATATATATGAATCGCTAAAAATCTTAACTTTTGAAATAAATTGTTTTGACAATAAAAATCACATTTTTATTATATATATGAAGTGTTAAGAACAGTCATTGGTTGAAATAAACATGTGTTGGGTAAAAATAATATTTTTATCAACTATATGAAATGAAAATGGTTTGGAAATCTAAAAAAGAATTATATTTATATATATATATAAATATAATAAAATTAAAATGAATTACGATGCTGCAGTTCGTATTCTGAAGTTGTGATTTTAAACGATTATTGCGGGAGATCCGACCGTCGGATTTTCCCGAAACCGAAACTGTTGGGTCCGCTTTGGGAATATCTTTCCAACGACACCAAATTTGTAAAGATCCAATGGTTAGATTTTGTGAAATGTTAAATTCAAATATGAATGAAAACAGCGCCAGAATGGATT
The DNA here is from genome assembly GCA_030737875.1 of Allium sativum. Taxonomy (NCBI): domain Eukaryota; kingdom Viridiplantae; phylum Streptophyta; class Magnoliopsida; order Asparagales; family Amaryllidaceae; genus Allium; species Allium sativum. The sequence continues at coordinate 665,452,986 of CM060909.1, read as the reverse complement.
ATATTGATATATATAAATATAATTAAATTAAATCGAATAACGACGCTGTAGTTCGTATTTTGAAATCGTAACTTCAAATGATTGTACCGGGAGATCCGACCATCGGATTTTCCCAATACTGGAACCGTTGGGTCCGCTTTGAAAAGATCTTTCCAATGACATAAAATATGTAAAGATCCAAATCGGATTTTCTAAATTTTGAATTTAATGATGGTTGGTAGGGTTTTGGATGCGACAATTGGGTGAACCATGCTCTTATTCTATAAGAGTAAGGGAAAACTAGGATGAAAAATATTTTGATTTTTCAAGAATATTGCATTCATATAGAACTGCAAGTATATTTAGGATGTGAGAATCATGTTTTGAAAGGTTTTTTAAAATTTGCATACATATAGGTGGATCCAAATTAGGCATACATATTTACTATGATGTATCTCACTTTGCACATGTGCACAATGTTTGCAACTATTGGATGCACACTGGATGGATGTATATTGCGGGGGATTATCTATTTTACTCTTATCGAATTTCGGGGACGAATTTTTTTAAGGGTGGGAGAATGTAACACCCCACATTTTTAATATAATTAAAAATGTACAAATATGTATATATGCATAGATAGGTAAATAATGGTGCTGTATAATGAAAAATTAATTCATACATTGAAGAGTAAGGAAATTAATGCGATAACAATGTGTGTAATCGAAGAGATGAGAAAATAAAAATATTTAATTTAAATATCAGGAATTAAGTAAAAAGGACATCACCATTGCGTCCGTGTCGGAATTCTGGTCAAGATAGACACCTGGTTTGCGTAAAACGGACATCATATGAAGAAGTTATTAGGCCTTGAAGTTTGTATACGCACAAGAGAAATATATATATGTATATATATACAAAAAAATTAATGTATAAAATAAAGAATAAAATAAGGATTGCATGTAATAAATACATGCACTGAAAAAAAATGTAATGCATGCATTAAAAGAAAGAAAGGATTGGTTGCATGCAATGTAAATATGTTGCATGCACTGATTTGCAAACATAATGCATTAACATTAAAAGAAAACGATTCATGCAATGGTTTAATTTAAGTATTGTAACTAACATGAAAAAGAGAAGTAAGGAGAGATAAATAATTATCATTGTTCTAAGACTTATTAACAAAAGACATCATAGCTCAGTTGGTTAAGACATTTGATTTGTAACAGGGAGGTCGGGGGTTTGAACCCCGGCGGCGGCATAATTTTTATCTTTGTTTTAGAGAGGGCCAACTGAACATGTAAGTATATGTATGTATACAAATTCATAATTTGAAAGGATAAGAATGTACATCTAAGGAAACAAAGAAAATATATGTATATATATAAGAATATATAAATATATATATGCACAAATATATGTATACAAAAGATTAAATTCAAAATAAGGCTACAGTCAATGAAATATGGCAAGAATCAAATAACGGTGCAATATCGTTTGAATTTTGAAAATAAAACGAAAATTGTGCGTATATATATATATATATATATATATATATATATATATATATATACGTAAAATGGTCGGTAGAGTAATTGTATACATATAAGAATATTTCATGTGAATAAAACAGTTAAATAAATTCCAGAAATTCAAAAGTTCAAAAATCAAATTTCTACGGCAAAACAATTCAAACATTCGAAATTCGAATTTCTGCCCCAAAACAGCTTGTGGGACCTAATGCTGACTCAGCGCTGCATGTACGATAAAATTTGGCTATATTCATCTCTGAACCTGGACTATTTTCTTAACTGGGTTCAATGCTGACTCAGCGCTGCGTGTACGATAAGGTCTTGAGCACCTATATAAACATCCCTAAGGCTACAGTTTTCTCTACACATCTTCATTATGCCTATACTCTTCCCTATTTCATATCAAAATAAATCAAAGACGGGGTTATGCTGCTCAAGTTCTTCGTTAGAATTCAAGTAGAGAATCAAAGACTAATTCAACGACTTCAACAACTATTTTCTAAGAATCAAATGTAAATTAGAGGATCGATAATCTACGTCAAGGGATAGCTTTTCAGTTTCAGAAATCAGATCCCAGAATTCAAGATCTTTTGTTAAATCAGTGAGTGGGATTACAATACACTTCATGCATAATAGTATTATTATCGTTCGTCATTCCTCAGTTAAAATTCATGTTGCAATTTAAAATAATCTTTGTATCTTAATATATTCCTCTTCCCTATTCTTCCTTTTTATTTTTGAAACTTTGGCTACCTTCGAGCCGAGGTCAACAGCGCGTAAATTATAGTTATTTGGGAAGAGCTTGAGATTTAATCGATGAATTAGGCAATTTGGGTAAAAAGATTATTACATGAATGGTTGTGTAAGTAAAGTAGAAATGGGTTAAGTAGCACTTGACATATGAATAAGCTTAACCAACATATAAGGAATGATAACAACCTGTTAGGAACACATATGGGAAACTGGAATAATAGGTATAGCCTATTAACGGGATTATAAGCATGAACATAAATTGGGGTTTCTGGGTAAAGCTTGAATTTGAGACTTGAAAATTGGATATGCCGTTAAGATCCTAGAAACTTAATTAAAAATGGAATATGTTGGACAAACCATGTTTTTATGTAATTATGGAACTCGACACATAACATGAAATTGACAATAGTGGCATAACTTGAACATGAACATGCTTGTGAATTAGTAATTGACATTTGGTATCTAGAATGAACATGAAACATGTCTAACTCGAGGTTAGAATGAGTTTGCGGTGTAATCCTGCCCGGAACCGCCCGACACATCCAGTGGCCGCAAACAATAGGTTCTAATGTGAGAAGTTAGTCATAACGTGCTTGAAACCCGAGGTTAGATTGAGTTGTGGTGTAATCCTGCCCGGAACCAACCGGCACATCCAGTGACCGCAATAATAGGTCTAATGTGAGAGGTTGGGCATTAATGCTAATGACGCATGCTAGTATGGTAAGGTTAAGTCAACATGAAACACTAGACAACACTTAACCAATTTGACATGATATATGGGTGGGTTAAGTCAACGTGAACCGCTATATAACACTTAACCAATTTGACATGATATATGGGTGGGTTAAGTCAACGTGAACTGATAGAGAACAGATAACCAATTTAGCATGGTACGTGGGTTGAATTAAATATGTGATTGGGGGTTACGTCAACTTGGACACATGGGCAAACTTAACTAATATAACAGTATCAAAGCAAGGAAAAATGGGGAATGATAAGATTAAATAATAGATAAACTTATCCTAGGCATAAGAAATGAATATGACTTAAGATGTAATACAAGACTCGAAGGGTGGGATGACTTGCACCATGAAATAAGTTAATCTAAGCAGGAAATGTGGGAAAACACCCGTACGCTATCATTTTGATAAAGAGAACTTAAGTCATGCTTGAATTCATTGGTAAACCTTAGTTAAAAGGAACTAAGTAACAAACCTTAGTTAAAGAGAACTAAGTAATATAAACTAAGTATCAAACCTTGGTTAAGAGAACCAAGTAATAAACCTTAGTTAAGAGGCCTAAGTTGTAAACCTTAGTTAAGAAAATGAATGATTAAGAGAACTAACTAGTAAACCTTAGTTAAGAGGACTAAGTACTAAACCTTAGTTAAGAAAGCTAACGATTTAGGAAACTAAGTAGTGAACCTTAGTTAAGAAAGCTAACGATTCAAGGAACTAAGTAGTAAACCTTAGTTAATAGAACTAAGTAGTAAATCTTAGTCGAGAAAGCCAAGTAGAACACGAGGAGGAGCGAACGTCCATCTGATCATGAAGAAGGCTCCAACGACTAGGTTACGAAGCACGCGACTTCGAGGGGACGTGAGGGTACTCTTGGTATCCCTCTGTGAGGTTGCAGATGACCCTCCTGGGCTCACAGAGGTTAAGGTCTACGTTAGAAGAGCAAAGGGCATGCCTTGGTTGCAATATAAGCAACCTAAAGACTAGGATGGGTCAGCGTGAGGCGACGATATCTTGTTTAGCCCTGTGATAGCACGTCGTCTACCTACCATCTTGAGTAAATCGTGATACGCAAGGGGAAAGGAGGAGAACTCCAAAAGACCATATACTTTGCTATCTAGTTATGGTTGAGGGTGGCCAATAGGTTTGTGGGGGCATAGAGGGCCTGCGTACAATTCTCATTCTTGATTTTCTTGGGTGCCTTTCATTAGCTGAGGGAGGGGTCAAGTGTGACCATAGCCACGTACAGATAAAATAGACCTTAGCATCTGCATCTGTAGATAACTTAAATCTCCCAACCGAGTTTCGTGTTTCTTGATTAGCCCTACCATGGGACTCGGGCCGCACATATAGAGGACATGTGCAACGAGATATCTAGCATGTTTAACAACACGATTGGGACATAAAGTCTAGGAACACATATCGCTCTGGGTAGTGTGTCCTAGACTAGGGGGCATTGTTCGATAGGTAGCATAAACCCTAGTGGCCCTAGGTAGCATAAACCCTGGTCGGATTTAGAAAGCGTTCAATAGGTAGCATAAACCCCAACGACCCTGTAGCGTAAACCCTGGTTGAATCTAGGAAGCGCTGGATAGAAAACCCTAGATTAGATCTAGGTAATAAACAGAATCTAGCAAGATCAGGAGTGGTAGTCCAAACGATTTCGAGAATGGTGGCACTACACTAAAGTAGTATAGATTTACATGATGAAGCCCGTAAGACATACGGCAAGGGACTGTATATATACATGGAAAGGATTATACGAGTTGAGGGTATCTACATATATGTTGTATTAGGTTAATCAACTAGTGGGACATGAGTATAGCCTAGAGAGCTAATATCGTGAATAACCTAATAAGCAAGAAAATATAACTGAACGATATATGTAGGATTATACAGAAGTTTATTCTAAGTCCACTCACACGGAATTTATGTTCTGACCCCTCCTCATTACGTACTTCCAGGTTAGGTTCATGACAGAGATGGTATAAGCTTTGGATACTGGTTAGGCAGTATGTTTTATAAGGTAAAGCTATATTTAAAGTATATTATACTTTGAATTCCTTCCGCTGTAAGATGCTTACGAATTCTGACATGTTATCTTTATCTCTGTATTTTTCTGCAGGATACCAGAGCGCCCAACTCGGGTTTCGATAGATTGGGTTTTTGAAAAAAATTCGGTCTGTCTAAATCCGGGTTGTTACATCTGGTATCAGAGATTCGGTTTAGTGATCTTAGGGAGATAATGAGCGAACGTATTTGTATTTTCTAAAATATAAATATATTGTATATAAACCTAAATCCATAAAGTAGCCCACTAGGAATGGAAAGAGTTGGGATAGCTATTTTGTACACTAAAGGAATGAACCTAGAAATTTTAAGACCCTTAGGTGGTTTGGTTGGAAAGTGTACAATATGATTTGGTATTGGAGAAAAAAGTATCCCATAAGAATTAAAACTGAAATGTTGTTATTTCATAGTAGTGGGTTTAGAAGCGAAACCTTATAAGTTAGAAAATGGTTAAAATGTGGAAAATGGAGTAGGAATATATATAGTTGAGAGAATTGGTTTGGAAAGTGCCTAGGAAAGCCTAGTTGAGTTGAAAGACCCACTTTGAGTCTAACCCAATAATAAACTTTTAAGAACTTGAATTTGTAAAAGAGTTTGTGGTGTTTTTCAAGTTTTAATCTTAAATGTATTTTTGATGTTTAAGAAAAATACGTAAATGACATATTCAGTGCATGTTGGGTTTTTAAAGTAAAGTGGTGTATACTTTGGTAAAACAATGATTTCTTGTTTTAAAAGAACTCTCTCATTAAAAAGTGCATAATATAGAGCATACATAGCTCGCTAGTTTTCATATTATAATATATGAAAGGATTGAAAAGAAAGTGTTGCGTTTTGTAAAAGAAAATTCTATTCTGTTAACAATAAATTTTGATTATTGATTTATGAAGAAATTTTGTTCGGTGGACAAAATAAGTTGTAGGAATAGAATAGATGTCTGCACCTTATAGCGAGTAGTTAAATTAACATTGTAATTAGAAACAATGTAAGCCTGATAGTTGTCGTTGTCTACTCCGGTTTTGTGATTTGAAAAAAAATGTTTTGCATTTTATTCTGTAACATGTTTTTATGGTTTGGCGAGAACAAGTTTTAGAGAAGAAAACAAAGTTTTAACACTTTTAATTTTTGAAAGAAAAATGTAATGAAAAGAAAGGAGGCCAAACCATATTTTAAAAAGAATGGAGTAGGTAAGGATTAGTGCCTAGAAAAGGACGAGGGAAAGTTAAAGCTATGAATTAAAAAATTGGAACCAACTAGAGATTGTTTGAGTTGAGTGATTCTTCGAGTGTCAATCTAATGTTGATTTCGGTCTTCGGGATTGATATTTAGGGAGTTACTCTCTTGCCAATTTACAGTCAGGGATTAGCTAATATTAAACTAATGGAAAATTCTCGTAGAATGCATAAGCATTGAGAAACCTAGGTTTATTGCTTGAGAAAGAGAGAAAAAGTATAGGCTAGTAATGCACAGCAAGGACTAGTAGTGACTACTAAGTAGTAAAGGGAAAGTAAGTGGGTAGATCTTGTTGTGTGGACTCGCAATTGTCTGAGATGATAAAGTCCTAAGATTCTTGGCCCATAGTAGTAGCTATGTAGGATGCTGTTTGAGTTGAAAACAGAAAAAGCTTATTTGAAATAATAAACTTAAGTAATTGGATTAAGTCAAATAAGCTACGAAAGAGAAAAGCCTAAGCTAACAAGAGACAATAAATTCAGTAAGGCAACAAATGTGACGGGAAAAGAAAATGGAAATATTAAGAAAAATTTGAATAAATATGAAACAATTCCAAGATAAGATGAAAGAGAAAGGAAAATTTTCTTATGTGGTAGTGCTTGGATAGGGAAGTAGGAAGTTTTTATAGAATAGTTATATAAAAATCCGAGTGCAATTATAAAAGGTACAGCGGAAAATGTAAATTCTTCCATTTTATATCTTTTTGTAACATAAGAAATCAAATTTAGAAAATTAGTTTTTTCTAAATTTTGAATTTAATGATGGTTGGTAGGGTTCTAGATGCGACAATTGGGTGAACCATGCTCTTATTCAATAAGAGTATGGGAAAACTAGGATGAAAAATATTTTGATTTTTCAAGAATATTGCATTCATATAGAACTGCAAGTATATTTAGGATGTGAGCATCATGTTTTGAAAGGTTTTTTAAAATTTGCATACATATAGGTGGATCCAAATTAGGCATACACATTTAGTATGATGTATCTCACTTTGCACATGTGCACAATGTTTGCAACTATTGGATGCACACTGGATGGATGGATATTGTGAGGGATTATCTATTTTACTCTTATCGAATTTCGGGGATGAAATTTTTTAAGGGTGGAAGAATGTAGCACCCCACATTTTTAATATAATTAAAAATGTACAAATATGTATGTATGCATAGATAGGTAAATAATGGTGATGTATAATGAAAAATTAATTCATACATTGAAGAGTAAGGAAATTAATGCGATAACAATGTGTGTAATCGAAGAGATGAGAAAATAAAAATACTTAATTTAAATATCAGGAACTAAGTAAAACGGACATCACCATTGCGTCCGTCTCGGAATTCTGGTCAAGATAGACACCTAGTTTGCAGAAAACGGACATCATATGAAGAAGTTATTAAGCCTAGAAGTTTGTATATGCATAAGAGAAATATATATATATATATATATATATATATATGTATATATATATACAAACAAATTAAAGTATAATATAAAGAATAAAATAAGGATTACATGTAATAAATACATGCACTGAAAAAAAATGTAATGCATGCATTAAAAGAAAGAAAGGATTGGTTGCATGCAATGTAAATATGTTGCATGCACTGATTTGCAAACATAATGCATTAACATTAAAAGAAAAAGATTCATGCAATGGTTTAATTTAAGTATTGTAACTAACATGAAAAGGAGAAGTAAGGAGAGAACAATAATTATCATTGTTCTAAGACTTATTAACAAAAGACTTCATAGCTTACTTGGTTAAGACATTAGATTTGTAACATAGAGGTCAGGGGTTCAAACTCCAGTGGCGGCATAACTTTTATCTTTGTTTCAGAGAAGGCCAACTGAACATGCAAATATATGTACGTATACAAATTCAAAATTTGAAAGGATAAGAACGTACATATAAGGAAATAAAGAAAATATATGTATATATATGAGAGTATATATGTATATATGCATAAATATATGTATACAAAAGTTAAAATTCAAGATAAGGGTACAGTCAATGAAATATGGCAAGAATCAAATAACAGTGCAACATCGTTTGAATTTTGAAAATAAAACAAAAATTGTACGTATATATATACGCATAAAATGGTCGGTAGAGTAATTGTATACATATAAGAATATTTCATGTGAATAAAATAGTTAAATAAATTCAAGAAATTCAAAAGTTCAAAAATCAAATTTCTACGCCAAAACAATTCAAACATTCAAAATTCGAATTTCTATGCCAAAACAGCTTGCGGGACCCAATGCTGACTCAGCACTGTGTGTACGATAAGATTTGGCTAGATTCATCTACGAACCTGGACTATTTTCTTAACTGGGTTCAATGTTGACTCAGTGCTGCGTGTACGATAAGATCTTGAGCACCTATATAAACACCCCTAAGGCTACAGTTTTCTCTACACATCTTCATTATGCCTATACTCTTCCCTAATTCGTATCAAAATAAATCAAAGACGGGGTTATGCTGCCCAAGTTCTTCGTTAGAATTCAAGTAGAGAATCAAAGGCTAATTCAACGACTTCAATAACTATTTTCTAAGAATCAAATCTGAATTAGAGGATTGAAAATCTACGTCAAGGGATAGCCTTTCAGTTTCAGAAATCAGATCCCAGAATTCAAGATCCGTTCTTAAATCAGTGAGTGGGATTACAATACACTTTGTAACACCTTAAATTTTCTGTTAACAATAAATTAACAAATTAAAGTATAATTAATTCTAAATGAAAGAATTAAGGGAAATGGGTTACGCCTTGCGTTCGTCTCGGAATTCTGCTTGAGATAGAGTCCGAGTTTATGTAAATCGGACTCCGTATGAAGAAGTTATGACCTCCGGAAGTTTCAGAATTCAATTTAAATTTCAAACAGCTCAAAATTCAGTTCAAAATTCGAAAACAGACCCAAACGGTGTTGGGCGGGAATTTTCCTTCCAAGGACCCAAGTCGACCTGGGGGTCGACCTGGGTACCCAGGTCGACCATGTGGTCGACCTGGGGGTCGACTTGTGGGTCGATCTGCCCAGTCGACCTGGTCAGGTCTTGGCTGGCCTGGTCGGGTTCTGAGTGATTTTCTGAGTTCTGGTGTGTCACTAGGGCTGATTTGTCACTTTCTGGTTGGCTCTCCTCGATTTGAATAGTCTAGATTCATCTATGTTCATCTGACGGCTCTAATTAGTTTGAAATTCTATTTAAACAACCTAAGTCTCCAACCTAAATTCACACAAAAATTTAGAACTAGAGCCGCTATGCTGTCAGGAGAAAACTGAGAGGATCCTCCATTGAAGAAAGCTAAGAGACGAACAAATCTAATTCAAAATTAAAATCAAAACAATGTTTATCTACCTAAAGGAAAGCATCTCAATTCCAGAACTCAGAATCCAGAACTCAAGTTCGTCGTTCGTTGTAAGTTTAGTTATGTTTTGGGATGCGAACCAAAATTAATGTCATGCCTTGGAAATAAATTAATAATAGAACAATGTTTATTATGTTATATGTGGAATTGAATGATATTGCTCTATGTCTGTGGTTCTGTTTTATTATCATGTTGAATTGGGAATTAATGGATAAGTCTATTCATATGTATATGAACTTGGAGTATAACCTGTTATGACGAGTTATATTTACATGTTATCAGGTTGTAAAATCATATCACATATGTGACCAAATGTTAGATTTACATGTTTATGTGTATATGTTAAACCTATGTCATATTTCAAGTTCACACATATTCATATGTTCGTGAATGATTTGCAAGTTCACATATATGTAAGTTGATTTAGTCTATGTTGTAAATTCACATATATGTAAGTTGATTTAGTCTATGTTGCAAATTCACATATATGTAAGTTGATTTAGTCTATGTTGCAAATTCACATATATGTATGTTGATTTAGTCTACGTTGCAAGTTCACACCTATGATATTCATGTTGACCATTTTGCAAGTTCACACCTATGGTATTCATATTGACTATGCCTAAAATGCGAAGTTTACAACTATGTCATGTTTATGTTAATGAATTTTTTTTATGCCAATTTTGTGTACGCTAAATTAGGCTAAGTTTTTAGCCTAATATTACATGTCAAAAATCATGCGGACGAAAAATTTGGCTAAGAATGTTAGTCTTATATTTAGATGGGGTAACATTGGGAAAAATTGGTAATTATAGGAAACTTGAAATAAATTGGTGAGAAATCACATAGGTAATTTATGGCATGAAACGGTATAAATTATATACCTAAAATTAATGAACTTGATTAGAAACAAATTTGGGCAATGACATGAATTCTGGATAATATACATAAATAAAAATGTAAATTTAGAAAATGCGAATATGCTTAACCCGAGGTCGGATTGAGTTGTGATGTAAAACTGCCCGGACCGGCCCGGCTGTCCAGTAATCACAACAATACCTATCCAATGTGAGAGGTTAAGGCATTGAGCCCAATAAGGACCCGAGGTTAGACAGAGTTACGGTGTAAACCTGCCCGGAACCGACCGGCACATCCAGTAACCGTAACAATACCTATCTAATGTGAGTGGTTGGTGCTTTAATTAATTAAAGCTAAGGACAGTCAAGTCAGGATGGTAGGGTTAAGATAACTAAAACACTTAACCAATTAAACGTGTAAATTAAAATGATGGGTGAGGTTAGATTAATACAGACACTTAACCACTTAACATGTTTGACTAGAAAACCCTAGTAACGGGGGACCCATTTCAGCAGTAACCCAATTAGGTATCATGGTACCTTGAAACTAGGAAGGGTGGGGCACGATTACTGGGTTGATTGTAAGCAGTCAAAAGCGACGGCGGTTGGTGCAACATTGTAGGTTCTAACGGAGTGCGGTCGTGCACACACTTCGGAGCAGACAAACAGGGCACCGGGCACCAGTAGTGTAACCATTGCATTCTAGAATTGTGTTGGGCCGCCACCATGGGACTTGATACACCCCATGGTGGGACCAGCATAGGTGTCTACAATCATGTGGGGGCAGTATGACACAGGAAGAAAAACGTTGCGAGTAAGAGCCGATCGAATAAGGGATCACCTTGTCGTGAACACATGGTGCTAGTTAGGCTAGTTAGTAGGTACAGAGAAGTAATGGTGAGTGCATTTAGTATAGTTAGTATTTCCTTCCATATCTTGTCTTATATTCTGGTATTGTCCTGTTCTCAGTTTATGCAAGTCATGATCTTTTTATTGTTCTCATGCTAGAATTATAACTAGACTTACCAGACTTATGTCTGACCCATTTTCCTTTCGCTTTCTTTTCTTCCGTCCCCCCTAGGTCCACAGGGAGGAAACACCTCAACTTAGCCAGATTTTTCATCCAGCTTGAAGAGAGAGAATGTATTGCTTGGATCTCTTTCGTTTGGGCTATGGCTTTGGATATTCTATGGGGATTTATGCAGTTTTAACTATGTTTCATGCTTCTTTAAGTTTTAAATCAAGACAGTATTATGGTTGTAATAATTGGAAATTTGTTTTGAGGCAATTATGGAAATGTTTTGTATGAACACGTATTTATGATATGTAAGTCTATTTGTTTTTCTGTTGTTTATATATATGTGTTTATATCTGTCTTGTGTTTTATCTGTGACTTTTACTTATAAACCTCCACCGAAGTTAAGGTATTCCCTTTGTGACTGACCTTAACGGAGGTGGGGTGTTTCACTTGGTATCAGAGCACAGGTTTACCAGATTAGATAAAGGTTTTTGAAACTAGTTTCAAAAAGAAGTTTAAAGAAGCATTTTTTTTCAAGAAAAAGCGTTGTTTTTAAAATCCATAATTCCCCAAAGACATATGCACTATCTCTCTATCCTTTTGTCTTGAATCTTTCCTTTTTGTTTCAGCATATCTGGAGATCTTGACCTTCCAGAAGGGGTACCGATACCTGGCGGGTTCCGAAGATACCTAGAGGCTAGGGCTAATGACGCGGGCCTAACAGACATTCCTCCTCCCCCAGTGGCAGCGGTTCCCTCTCCTCCTCCTCCTCCTCCTCGTGGAAATGCTTTTGCAAAGACGTGTAGAGACTTCAAGGCTATTGGTGGAAAGGACTTTTATGGAACTGAATCCTTTGTGGTGGCAAGGAACTGGCTGAAGGAGACCGAAGATTTGTTCGTCATCTTCGAAGTTGACGACAGGAAAAAGATACAGCTAGCAGTGTGGTTGCTTAAAGACGAAGCTTCTTATTGGTGGGAAGTTACCCATGCTAAGAGGCCAGTGGAAACTTGGGAAGATTTCAGGATGAGATTTGAGATGAAATTCCTCTCCCAAGCTGAAAGAAGCCTGCTGATGGAGAAGTTCCTAACTCTTAAACAAGGAAGTATGACGATCAAGGAGTACGTCAATCATTTTAATCAGCTGGCCAGATTTGGGCTGGACTTAGTAAACACCCAACACAAGAAGGCCCTTCGCTTCGTCAAAGGTCTGAATGAGCCTCTACGCAGCCTTGCTATGACCCATATACCCATGGGAGCTACTTATGAAAGCTTGGTGGACACGGCGCTGCTACACGAGGAAGATAAAGGTAAGAAAGAGGCAAAGGTGGAAGTGCCTCAAGAAAAGAAAGAGGGTTTACAGGCTATGAAAACAGACTTAAAGAAAGGCGGGAAGAACAACAAATCCCGTGAAAAGAGAAAGTGTAATTTCTGTGGCATTGTTGGACATATAGTGAAGGACTGCAGAAAGAAGAAGGCGAAGATGAATGGTGGTTGTTTCCATTGCGGCGAGACTGGACACATGGCTAAGGACTGCCCAAAGAAACGGGGCCAGGGACAGAGGACTGGATCCACTTCAAAGGGACAGGTTCAGGCGCTGGTGGCACCTCACAGGAACGAGGTTGAAATATTTCTGCAGAAAGCTTAGTTTATCTCTATGATCATCTAGTTCGCACTCTCTTTGATTCTGGTGCATCACACTCCTTTATTTCATCTACTTTAGTAGAATCTCTACACTTAGACACTAGTATGGTAGAAGATCCCTTGGTTGTTTCAAATCCAATTGGGGGCTCAGCTTATTTGTCAATGGTTTGTTTGGATTTGAAAATGTCTATTCTAAGTGTTGAGTTTAGATGTAGTGCCTTTGTTTTGGGTTTCTCGGAATATGGATTGATCTTAGGCATGGACTGGTTATCCAGTAATGGTGCCATTCTTGATTGTGAGAAGAGAGTGGTTAGACTCTTGACTCGGCTCGGTAGCACTCTAGAAATTTCTTGTAATCCCTTAAATGTTGTTATGCTTAATTATCTAGAGTCAATTGATGCTTCTGTTGCAAATTTGCAGTCGGTTAGAGTGGTCCATGAATATCCGGATGTCTTTGAAGATGTGAAGGGCTTACCTCCGAGGCGGGAAATAGACTTCCGCATATATCTTGTTGATAATGCAAAGCCTACAGCTTTACCTGTTAGACACATGGCTCCAAAGGAGAGAAAGGAGCTCCGTAAGCAAGTTAAGGAGCTTCTCGAGAAGGGGTTTATAAGGAGGAGTATCTCGGAATGGGGTGTTCCAGTGGTGTTTGCCACCAAAGCAGATGGCTCTCTACGTCTTTGTCTGGACTATAGGGAGCTAAAAAATGTTGACTAAGAAGAATAGACACCCGCTTCCCAGAATAGACGATTTGTTTGATCAGCTTGTAGGTGCGTCGGTCTTCTCCCAACTTGATCTGGCTACTGGGTTCCATCAGCTATGGGTAGCTGAAGATAGCATTGATAAAACGACGTTCAGAACCCCAGACGGTTTCTTCGAGTGGCTTGTCATGCCTTTCGGCTTGACAAACGCACACGCTTATTTCGTAGACCTAATGAGAAGGTTGTTCAGAGAATTCCTCAATAAGTTCGTGGTGGTCTTCGTAGATGATATTTTGATCTTCTCAAAGAATGAGGAAGAACATGCTCAGCATCTGAAGGAGATCATGGAAACTCTTCGAGTTCATCAGCTGAAAGCCAAATTCTCCAAGTGCCACTTTTGGAGAGAAGAAGTAAGGTTTCTTGGACATGTAGTGTCTAAAGAGGGGTTAGCTGTGGACCCCACGAAAGTGGTGGTGGTGCTAGATTGGAAGGCACCAAGAAATGCAACTGAAGTTTGAAGTTTTCTCGGGCTAGCAGGTTTTTACCGAAAGTTCACTAAAGATTTCGCGAAAATCTCAGCTCCACTCACAAGGCTAACAAAGAAGAATCTAGCGTTCGCTTGGGATTTGGATTGTGATATTACTTTCTAACGCTTAAAAAGGGCTCTTACAACAGCCCCAGTTCTGACTTTGCCTGACGGAAGCAAGACATTCACAATATACACGGATGCTTGTGGTACGGCACTAGGCGTTGTTCTGATGCAAGAAGGGAAGGTAGTAGCTTATGGTGGAAGACAATTGAAAGTTCATGAAAAGAACTACCCAACCCACGATCTTGAGTTGGCCACCATCGTCTTTGCGCTTAAGTCTTGGCGCCATTATCTCCTAGGTGAGAAGTTCAAATTATATACTGACCATAAATCGTTGAAGTATCTTTTCTCACAGAAAGATCTCAACTTGAGGCAGCAAAGATGGATGGTGTTCCTTACCTCGTATGATTTTGAGATTTCCTATACTCTTGGCAAGGGCAACGTAGTAGCAGACGCCTTGAGTAGAAAGAAGCTGACCTTAAGCCCTCTCTTTGTAGAAAGGCAAAGCTTGGAGTATATAGCCAGTTTTGACTTTAGGCCCTCCTCTGATTTTGTACCTGGTTTGTTGGCATCACTAGAAATACAGCCCACTCTTTTAGACTCAATATGGGTCGCACAACATGAAGACCTTCATCTTTTTGATGTGATGGATAAGCTAATTATGGGTGAAATTTCCAGTCACCTCAATAGGTACTCCATCGATGATAAAGGTTGGCTGAGGCGGGATGGAAGACTATGCATCCCACAAGCAAGGGATTTGGTAAAGATGGTTCCTTAGGAAGCACACCATTCCAAGATGACAATAAACCCAGGTGGAGACAAGATGTACAAGTACGTAAAGAGAGTTTCCTTTTGGAGCGGCATGAAGAAGGATGTGGCAGATTTCGTTTCTAAGTGCATGATATGCCAACAGGTCAAGGTGGAACAGAAGAAGCCTGGAGGACTGCTTCATCGTCTAGAAGTCCCGCAATGGAAGTGGGATAGCATTTCAATGGACTTCATTGATGGGTTGCCTAGGTCAAGCAGGGGCAATACTAGCATTTGGGTAATAGTGGACAGGCTCACAAAAAGCGCCCACTTTATACCTGTCAAGAGTAGAAGGATTGCCTCATCTCTAGCATCTCTTTATCTCAAGGAAATAGTTCGACTCCATGGAATACCCTCCAGTATAGTGAGTGACCGAGATCCCATCTTTACGAGCGAGTTTTGGCTGAGTCTGCAAGAAGCTGTAGGCACACAGTTATGCTTGAGCACGACCTATCACCCCTAAACCGATGGTCAGACGGAAAGGGTGAACATAGTATTAGAAGATCTTTTGAGACTGTGCGTTCTTAACTTTGGAGGGACATGGGAGGATCATCTTCCTTTAGTGGAATTCGCCTACAACAACAGCTACCAAGCCACCATCGGCATGGCGCCCTTCAAAGCTTTGTATGGAAGACCATGCTGATCACCAACTTGTTGGTGGGAGTCTACAGACAAGTTTATACTTGGGCCAGACATGATTAGAGAGACTTCAGAAAAAGTGGACTTGATACGAAGGAGAATGAAGACTGCCCAAAATAGACAGAAATCCTACGCAGACAAAAGAAGGACCGACCTTGAGTTTGAGTTTGTAGATAGGGTTTTCCTTAAAGTATCTCCTTTAAGGAACATCGTTCTCTTTGGATTCGCAAGAAAGATAGCACCAAGATTTGTAGGACCGTTTCCTATCATCGAGAAGATTGGGAAAATGGCTTATAGAGTAGAGGTGCCCGAAAGGTTGGCTAGAATTCACAATGTCTTCCACATTTCTCGTCTCCGGAAATGTTTACATGAGTCTGCGAAAGTGGTGGAGCCAAGCATTCTAGAAGAAGTTGAAATAGAACGAGAAACAACTGTGAGGAGAGTTCCAACTCGAATCGTAGGAACTGAAATCAAAAAGCTACGCAACCGTAAAGTCAAGGTTGTTAAAGTTCAATGGAGTGATGCCGAGGAAGACGCGACTTGGGAAACTGAGGACAGAATACGCGTTGCCTACCCTTTTCTTTTCGAGGGTACATCTTTGATCTCTCTTTTTCCATAAGTTTATGCTTGTATCTACCTCTTAGTGTATCTTCTCGGTCCTTTTTCTCCTAACTCCTTAGGTAGAAACTAATGGATGTAAACATGTATTTGAAACATGTTATGATTGATGGCTGCAAGTGGTTGCTAGTGGTTGCTCGTGGATGTATATACACACAACCTAGGTATTAGATCGACTCAGTCACTTCCATATTGCATATGCATATATGTATTCATATTTGTATGTGGTTAAAACTTGATATGTTGTCATATGGATGTCGCATTTGTATGAATGGTTGTGCACTCATGTAGAATTATGAGTAGGGAAAATTTTGCATACATAAAGGATTCATGACACTTACGTGATTCGCATTAAGGAGGTCAACTGAATCAGTAGACCGCCTAATTTTGCATTAAATAAGGACATATACACACACTATGCATGTGATCATGAAGCATTAGAAGTCTTTTAAGGACAACGGACGCTTGTGTTTGTTGGTTGAGTAGATGAACGATTGGATGTTAGGATATACGTTCTTCTAGACTTGAAGATTTCGGGGATGAAATCCTTTAAGGAGGGGAGAATGTAATACCCCAAATTTTCTATTAACAATAAATTAAAAAATTAAAGTATAATTAATTCTAAATGAAAGAATTAAGGGAAACGGGTTACGTCATTGCGTTCGTCTCAGAATTCTGCTTGAGATAGAGTCCGAGTTTGTGTAAATCGGACTCCGTATGAAGAAGTTATGACCTCCGGAAGTTACAGAATTCAATTTAAATTTCAAACAGCTCAAAATTCAGTTCAAAATTCGAAAAAAAGACCCAAACTGGGCTGGGCGGGAATTTTCCCGCCCAGGACCCAGGTCGACCAGGGGGTCAACCTGTGGGTCGACCTGCCCGGTCGACCTGGTCAGGTCTTGGCTGGCCTGGTCGGGTTCTGAGCGATTTTCTGAGTTCTGGTGTGTCACGAGGGCTGATTTGTCACTTTCTGGTTGGCTCTCCTTGATGTGAGTGGTCTAGATTCATCTATGATCATATGACGGCTCTAATTAGTTTGAAATTCTATATAAACAACCTAAGTCTCCAACCTAATTTCACACAAAAATTTAGAACCAGAATCGCCATGCTGTCAGGAGAAAACTGAGAGGAGCCTCCACTTGAAGAAAGCTAAGAGACGAACAAATCTAATTCAAAATTAAAATCAAAACAACGTTTATCTACCCAAAGGAAAGCATCTCAATTCCAGAACTCAGAATCCAGAACTCAAGTTCGTCGTTCATTGTAAGTTTAGTTATGTTTTGGGATGCGAACCAAAATGAATGTCATGCCTTGGAAATAAACTGATAATAGAACAATGTTTATTATGTTATATGTGGAATTAAATGATATTACTCTATGTCTATGGTTCTGTTTTATTATCATGTTGAATTGGGAATTAATAGATAAGTCTATTCATATGTATATGAACTTGGAGTATAACCTGTTATGACGAGTTGTGTAGTTTATCATGTTATGCAAGTTTTAGGTTGTAAAATCATATCACATATGTGACCAAATGTTAGATCTACATGTTTATGTGTATATGTTAAACCTATGTCATATTTCAAGTTCACACTTATTCATATGTTCGTGACTGATTTGCAAGTTCATATATATGTAAGTTGATTTACTCTATGTTGTAAATTCACATATATGTAAGTTGATTTAGTCTATGTTGCAAATTCACATATATGTATGTTGATTTAGTCTACGTTGCAAGTTCACACCGATGATATTCATGTTGACCATTTTGCAAGTTCACACCTATGGTATTCATATTGACTATGCCGAAAATGCCAAGTTTACACCTATATCATGCTTATGTTAATGAATTTCTTTATGCTAGTTTTGTGTACGCTAAATTAGGCTAATTTTTTAGCCCAATATTACATGTCAAAAATCATGCGGACGAAAAATTAGGATAAGATTGTTAGCCTAATATTTAGATGTGGTAACGTTGGAAAAAATTGGTAATTATAGGAAACTTGACATAAATTAGTGAGAAATCACATAGGTAATTTATGGCATGAAATGGTATAAATTATATACCTAAAATTAATGAACTTGATTAGAAACAAATTTAGGCAATGACATGAATTCTGGATAATATACATAAATAAAAATATAAATTTAGAAAATACGAATATGGTTAACCCGAGGTTGGATTGAGTTGTGATGTAAACCTGACCGGACCTGCCCGGCTGTCCAGTAATCACAACAATACCTATCCAATGTGGGAGGTTAAGGCATTGAGCCCAATAAGGACCCGAAGTTAGACTGAGTTACGAGGTAAAACTCTATCCTTCGGTTTGCGTTGCATTATGTGATGGGAACTGAGTCTTATAATGGATTCATTTTTATAAAAAGCATTGCGATGTATAAATGATTTAATTATTTCAAGCACTGGCCATCCAGTGGAGTAAACCAGTTCCGCATTAGCGGCGTGGTCCTGTGATTGGCCTTATTATAAAATAAGTTTAGTAGATTTCTCATACCAGTCCCATGACTGACTTGTAGTTTGTTTCACTTGCAAACTCGGATGCCTTATTTTCTACACGGGTAGCCTTGTATTCAGGTTTTAGCAGGCTCTTTCTGGATGGCTATGGAGCTGAAGATGGATTCTATCACTTCTTTCTTTTTATGTTGTTCAGCTCCTGTTGTACATATTATGTTTTGATTCCGCTGTAGACATCTTATGTGTAGCTGAAACTGTATTTTGTACTAAGTATGATCCTATATACTATGTAACTCTGATGATTATGTTTATCCAGTGTATTCTGTTGTACATTATCTGGTGTATTTATATATTTATGTTCTTCTGTTATCTGTTTATGTGTTATATTCCAAAGATTACCCTTACCACTGTGGAACAAGGGTTTCGGGTCGTCACAACGTGGTATCAAAGCTTTGGTTAAGCTTAGTTCTGGAATATAACATATTAACGAACTCGACAGAAATAGAACCAGTAGTGTCCTAAGACGAACATACTGATTTCAGATAGGATCAGTAATATCCTATTGAAAAATCCTCATTAGAGATAGAATCAGCAGCATTCTAGAATGAGTGACTAATTAGAGATGGGGTCAGTATTGCCCCAGAATGAGTTTAGAGTTATATGTCTATAAATTACGTATTTGTGATTATATATAATCTGGCCTTAGAAAATATGGATATTGAATATATTAAAAGAACATATGAATTAGTTAGTATATTTTTGAAAAGTTAATCAATAACTTGATTATAGTTTTTGGTGTATGATTGTTAGTTTAAAATAAATAACATTGGAATAATAAAACCCCTGAGAAAATGAATGGTAAATGTATGCAAATAGAATCAAATATTAAGCTGATTTATGATAGATAGAAATGCATGCACGTACATCATTATATATGTTTGAACAGTTAAATGGATTTGCTGTTGAGTAAAGAATTTATTTGCATGCCCGACAAATAGGTAAACCTTAATGAGTTGGATGTGCAATTTTATTTATTATATCAACTCCTGTTAATGCCATTGGATGCGGAGTGTTGGTTGTTCTGTGTGTAATAATAAACGTCGCCATAGGATAGTAACAATTAATTTTGAACTACACTACATGGCATACATCCGGATGATAGCATACTTCATCATATACCACATAAGCATTTGGAGCTTATGTGACAAGGTTGAAGATTTACCATAGGAGCGAGAGGCTTGTATGGCGATGACTATATTACAGGTTGAACTAAAGACTGACATGGACTATATAAAATGTAACGGTAAATTGCTAGATTAATAAAAAACCCAATGGGTCTGGAGATGACAATAAACACGTCTCTCTGGTCATTAAGGCACAAAAACCATTTATAGGGTGACGAGAATTTATTCTCTGGGATCCATACACACTCCCCTGTGGACACCGGAATATATCACTATAAATATGTGAATGCTTATTAGGATTTATTGGGTACCTAATACGGCTCGATAAATTTCCAAACCCCTCCCCGTACAAAGGAGTTTATGGCGAAATTTTTCGAAAATTTAGGGTGTTAGCCAAATTTTTGAAGAATTGGAAAATTCTTAGAAACCGAAAAGGTGAAGAATGAAAGCCAGAATGAAAGTTGAGTTGGTTAATTAAACAACTTTCAGCTTCGTTCCTTTTCGGGGACGAAAAGATTTTATGTGGGGGAGACTGTAACAACCCGGAAAATCTGAACCAATTTAAAAATTTTAATTTGGCTATTTTAGTGGATTTGGAATGTTTAAAATAAATTATTTTAAATAATTATGACCAAAAGTCTATTTGAATCGATGTTGGAAAATAAATATATTTATTTTAATTATAAAACAAGGCCTGAAATGGCGCGGTAGTTTGAAAATTTGAATTTGAACTTTGAATGACTGTACCGGATGCAAAATAAAACGGATTTTAGTGAAACCAAAAATATTTAAATCTATTTATGACCATCTTTCCAATGAATCTGAAAAATCAAAATTTCATAGTGGGAATCAAAAGTTATGGCCAAATTAATTTTTAGGAAGGTCGCTATGGAATTAATATAGCCCGTGAAAATAGACATTTGATTTTTCGGCCATTTAAATTCGAATATTTATATTTTTTTATATATTATATTTGCAATATAATGGATTTTTAATCAAAATTATTTATTTAAATAGAGTTCGAATATATATATTTATATATTATTTAAAACAGGCTCGAAACGTCGTGGTAGTTCGAAATTTTCGATTTGAACTTTGATTGGATATATAGGATCCAATATAAGTCAGATTTCTGTGAAACGAGACACGTTTGAACCGGCTCGATTATATTTTTGTAATGAAAGAGAAAAATCGAGATTTTATCTTATAGATTTCAAGTTACGTCCAATTCAAATTTTCAAATAGTCTCTATGAAAACGTTTTTAAATTATAACGATTTATTTATAAATATTAAATGATTTTTATGTAATGGAATATTATCGAAAACCAGGATTTCTATGTTGAGTTTTGAATTCTACACTAATTGAAACTTATTTGTTTAAATATACGAGAACATTTATTTATTTTCGTTTGGCCGCTTGATTTAAATATATATGTATATATTTATCCGTGTTTTCACTTGGTTCGGCAATACGAGTAAAACCCGATTACATTTCTTACTTGAACTACAACATACATTCAAATACACAACATACATTCAAATACCACATCATGTTTTAGCAACTTAGTTTAATGTGTGTAGACAAATATATACATTATGCATATCAAATAGGAACACATAAAGTAGAAACTGGAACCATAAAGAAATCAATACAAAGAAACAAAATGTATTCATATTTTGTTTGTACACAACACAAGGAAAGGGAAAGAAATTATACGTGATATTATACAAGTCCTCGAATGAAGACAAAAAAAAAGAGGAAAAAAAATCAATATTTGTAAATCAACTTCTGCATGTCTCGCCCTTTCCAGTACCAGTGAACCCGTCGGTTTTGATCTGCGAAACAAGAAGAAGAAAACCCATTAAAAGGGTGATTTCATGATAGTAATGAACAACAAAAGAAAACAAAATAAAATAAAAAAAAAACAAACAGTTAAACATAAAGGTCTTCACATGCATGAACCATGAAAACAGCTAAAAAAATTCAATCCAAAATATGTTTCACGTCCAATATAGTTTGGCACAGAATCAACAAGTTAGTACAGCTAAAACAGTGGGAACCAGCAGGGGAAATTGAGACTGGTCGAACAAAGAAAGACATGCAAAGTAGTATATCAAGATGCATGGACAAATCAGCATGGGGACGGCAATACGAACAGAATTTGCCAAATATATTCTGAGAAATGTTCAAGGCATCATCTAAAGAGACCTCATACGTTCCAGTTTAAAGAAAATCAATTCCATATCTTCAAAATTTCAACAAGCCAAACCGTGTAATGAGTGTTCCAGTTGTTGAACAAGGCCGAGTGACACAAATGTCCAGTTCCAATCATAACAGGGTAACAAGTCAGAATACATGTGTGAGTAGACTCATAGCAAGAACTGGCACAAATAAAAGATGCCAATACATTATGGGGTTTAAGTTTATAAATCAGGGTGGCAAAAACATATATCAATGTTTGTATTTCAATACATTTCCCAAAGGAAATAAACTCCTACAAGACCCTCAAAATGGTGTAAAATTGTAACGACGCGGATTTTCAATGACTTTGGTTATCGACATAAACACGATGTCGATAACCAAAACATCAAAAAATCCTGGTAATTAGTGAAAGAAATTAGAGGGTGAGAATAGATAAGATAGAAACTTAGAATAGAAGAAGAAGAAGAACACAACATCAGAGTAACACGAACCTCACAGCGGAACGAATAACATATAATATATATAACATAACTTGAAATATACATTTGTACTTGAATATACACATCATTATCAAAGTACAACACTTACAACACAGCGGAATAATAATAGCGATATAATTCTGAAGCCTCCTGCTCCAGCTCTTCAATGTATCTATAAATCCCGACTACTTGACTGCCATATAAATTTAGGCACCCAAGAGTTTAGGGAAAACAAAAAAATAAACTCCGGGTCAGTCATGGGACTGGTGTGAGTAAAACAGTTTAAAAACAGTTCGAACAAGTAAACGATATCTCATAAGACCACGCCGCATAACGGAACGGGTTTTTCCCTTATGAGAATCCAAAATAACTTTATATCAAAAACCTTTTGATATTATAATAATGCCTATCAATCACAGTATATATAATCATCTAGCAGAAATGCTTTCATCTCACGTTCTACATATATTGTATACAATCAAAACCGCAAGCACGTATTGGGTAATGGATTTCCAACTATGACAAGGTATGAATCCACCTTTCGCTAGTGTATCTCTAGAGAGGAATACACTGGGTTCAACAAGAACATCTTACAACCGGGCCACACATGACCAACCACTCATTTCGCTTGAGTGTATCGAATGTATATCACCAACGGTTGGGATCAGCAACCGTTTCCCGAATGGGACAGCATCAACAATAGATTTTTAGAAGTGAATGAAACTCTAGATCAGGTGATTATACACCCTACTTCGGTGCGACCGACTTAGCCATGCTGCCTGCCCGATTTCTGTCATTTAAAGGCTGATGAGGCTAGAAGCTACGCTTTAACATCACATCAGATTCACTTTGAATGCCACATTGTCAAATCCATCGAATCACCGATTGATGCCCTCAACCATACATTATGTATTAGCTAAAAGAAGTTTCCTTCTCCGCTTCCACTCTTGGTACGGTTGGAGACATCAATATACGTGATCGTCTGGAAATACTCTGTCAGACATCCGTCCATACAAGTCATCCAGGAACAGGATGAACCGAAGGCACTATTCTGTAAACAGGATAGCCCTTGCATAACTCCGTCTTCAATTTCCTTTGGCATATATGCTTCACAACGCTTATGCCAATACAGAGTGATTCTTTGGATAATAATCCAACCGGTCTCTCCATATTAACAACGTTAAAATGGTCAAAACTTCGATAGTCTGTGATTTAACTATCGAATAAAAACAAGTGTGCAAACAACGATATTATTTCCAAATGGAAATTATATCGATCAAACATCATTTAACATTTATATCCTTAGTTTATTAATTTACCTATCTCCTGTTTCCCTATATTCAATATTTCTTATTTTCTAAATTTGGAAAAATATGCGTTATTAACAATGGAAAACATTTCCATTTCTTGTTTTCTTTATTAGAAAACATTTCTGGTTTCTTATTTGGAAAACATTTCCAAAGCTTCTTCGTTTGACGTAGACAGATGTTTAAACAAACATCGCTATGCCAACTCAAACCACTTCCTTTACTGCCAAACCTTAACTATTCCTTAGTTAAAAACGAAGCCAACCAAGTTGGGGTAGAACTACCTCTCAGACCTTAACTGAACAACATTTCTAACTTTGAAATAGGCAAAGTTCACTTTATATTCCTTTTACTAACTTCCTTACTTAACCCTCCTTCGAATAGCTATATTCGATTGACTCTTTTCACTTAACTCTATTCGATTAACCCTTATCAATTAACTTTATTGGACTAACACTATTGGATTAACTCTATTTGACTAGCGCTATTGATTTACTCATTTCACTTAACTCCTTTTGAATAGACTATATTTGATAACTCCTTTTTACCTTAACTCTAATCGATTAACTAACATCGATTAACTTCTTTTAACTTTATTCTCTAATCGATTAACTAATATCGATTAACTCCTTTTAACTTTATTCTCTGATCGATTACTAACATCGATTAACTTCTTTTACTTTATCTCTAATCGATTAACTTCTTTTACTTTATCTCTAATCGATTAACTAACATCGATTAACTTCTTTTAACTTTATTTCTAATCGATTAACTAACATCGATTAACTTCTTTTAACTTTATCTCTAATCTATTAACTAACATCGATTAACTTCTTTTAACTTTATCTCTAATCGATTAACTAACATCGATTAACTTCTTTTAACTTTATTTCTAATCGATTAACTAACATCGATAAACTCCTTTTAACTTTAACTCTAATCGATTAACTTCTTTTAACTTTATTCTCTAATCGATTAACTTCTTTTAACATTAACTCTAATCGATTAACTAACATCGATTAACTCCTTTTAACTTTAACTCTAATCGATTAACTTCTTTTAACTTTATTCTCTAATCGATTAACTTCTTTTAACTTTAACTCTAATCGATTAACTAACATCAATTAACTCCTTTATTCTATTCGAATAAACTATTCATTTATAAAGATTTACTTTTAGTAACAGTTCTTCACTTTACAAATGATTTCTCTTTTATAAAACTCTATTCGTTTTAAAAACATTTTTCCCTTTTATTTACTTTCGAAATATTTCCTTTTATAAAATCTGTTGATTTTATAAAATCCCTTTATTTCAATATACATTGAAATAATTCTTTTTACATCCCAGGGTCATTTATGATATTTAAAATATCGAATAAAAATGATCAATGTCATTCCAACACCCATAATCCATAACAGATTATATAACACATCATATATCACAATATATGAAAACAGTAAAATAAATGTTGAGGAATCCAGTTGGATTCCTCCAACCTGTCTTCCTGCATCCACAGATGTTAAACAATATAATATAACATCACTTTCATTTCCATATGATATACTCTGTTAAACAGAATCAATATAGAAATTCCACTAACTGACTAGCAGTTCAATCAAACAGTCAACACACAGTCAATCAGCCAATATCTAACAGTTCTAAAAATATAACATGAAATTATAAATTGTTCAGAGTTAGTGAGATTTACTCACATTGGCAGTTCATCGTTAAAGAACGATAAACTGTTGTTTGATTTGAATCAAACAGTTTATTTCGCCATAAATTCAAACGAGCTCCAATGGACTTACAGTCAGTCCCATAGTGTAGCCACAGTCCATATGAGTTCAATGTGACTGACGGTTCGTGATTCTGATTCCATACGGATAAGTTATAAGCATAACAAGTTATTACATTATTAAAACAAAACTACAATTTAATTAATAAATTTTGGCCCAACTTAACTTTTCCCTTCGGCCCATCTCACCCGTTTAAAGCCCATCCCTCAATTCCTTTTCTTCCCCGAACAGACAATGGCCACGCTCCAGTAAATATCACCCCACCATTTTCGTCGACTTCCATCTCCACCAACGCTCAGCGATAACCAAGACCGAAACCACCATTTTTCCTCTCGTCTAAATCTTCTTCACCTCATACCCAAAGTACACAGTTCGGTCCCTCACTAGGCAGTTGCGTCTATGGCCTCTCACCGCCACGCACCTTCAAAACCGTGACCGGAGACCACCAAAATATGACGATGGGTGCGCCTCCTCCTCACAAACCCCACCACAACACTCCTTTCTTCTATTTAACCCCGAATCACTTGCTAACCCAAACCCTAGTGGCCATTCACCAACGCTAGAACATTAGAGCGACGCACAAAATAAACCGAGTACCATCTAACCTCTAACCGATTGAAGAATACCTCTTTGCGATCA
The DNA here is from genome assembly GCA_030737875.1 of Allium sativum. Taxonomy (NCBI): domain Eukaryota; kingdom Viridiplantae; phylum Streptophyta; class Magnoliopsida; order Asparagales; family Amaryllidaceae; genus Allium; species Allium sativum. Next base: position 665,426,360 of record CM060909.1, on the reverse strand, counting down.
CATATATATGTGTTATGAGATTCATTGGTTTTTATTTTGATTTGTAATGATTTCCGATTGCCATTGAAGAAGCTTCGACTTGGAGCTGTAAAGGAAGAAGTAAAATACAGCTTGCGTTATATAAGTTGAAAACACTTGGTCCTTTAGCAATAAACGTTTAGTATAGGACAACCACACCTTTTAGCCTGCGTGGAAGGTGGTAGTTCACAGTGAGTTATGGAAAAACAGGGTACGATATTTTCTTTTATTACTTAACTTAGGATCAAAGGTGTTAGTTGATTTGATTTTTTTACAAAGGAAAATATTGGCTTGTATACTCCAATGCTAGGTAAACCGTGTAATATAATATTTGAGGAAGCGGAGTGTCTCACGTGTATGTATTAAAAGGTTAAACATTGAAGTGTACCCTGCTGCTACGTAAAATTCTAGTTACGTACGAACCACTATGGACTGAAATAAATACACTGTTGAGATGAGCTTGGTGCCCCGATCCCAAAAATATAATAATATCGGTAGGTGGTCTTATATTTTGAAACTTCAAAATGCTGATTTCAGGGTGCGAAATACTTCAAATAAAAAGTCGCTTATTAAATTAATTAAAAATTAAAGTAAAATTCTAAAAATTAAATTATCACTACTTCCCAAAAGAACCTTGTCTAAATTCAAACCTGATCTCTAGTTATATCGAATAATCCGTTACGGTCGATAAACGATTCTATAACGACTATTTTAAAATTTGATTTGGACATATCTCAAAATCTACCCAACGAAATCTTGATTTTTCTCTTCCATCAGAAAGATATACTTCACCATCTCCACACGTTTCTTGTTTCACAGAAATCCGGCTTAAAACGAATCCTATACATTCAATTGAAGTTCAAATTGCCACATTACGAACTACAGCGCCATTTCAAGCTCGATTATAATTATATTATAAACTATACGTTCAACTGTTGACGATTGAATATATTTGTTATACAAATTCAATTCCAAGCTGAATTAAATATCACAGATGATCCAGTTCACACCATATTGTCATTTCGGCCAATTCTGATTATTTCAGAATTAAATATATTATTTAATTTATTATTTTAATTAAATATTCATCATTATTTAATTCCATGACCATTTAATTCACTATATCACTATTTCAATAATTAAATAAATTAATTATAATACCTCTGTCGATGTTGGTCATTACAAAAATCTTGTCCAACATAATGTTCAAGGACAAATATGTATACCCATACTTATAGACGTGTATTAGAAAACACATGAGAAGATTGGCACTTGACATATAGCCAATGAACAGTCCAAGCATATAGGTGCATTATATAAGGCTAAAAAAAATCTATAGAACAACTACTCAAATTGCCCAAACAGCTAGTGAATAGCATAAGGGATAGCTGAAAACAGCTATCTATATATTCACTGATACACAACTAAAGTAAAGATATGCGTATATTGATACATCAATTTCAAACAGATAAAAGATATGAACAGCTAGAAATTGTATACATCAACAGCTAAAAACAGCTAAGAACATGTCATGAACAGCTAAGAAGAAAGGGACTGACATGCATATTGGTATACACAAAATTTGTATGGCCAAATCAAACGGGACACTCACATGTATATACAGTAAAATTCTGATACAAAAATTCACTGTTCATACATTTAAAAAATGGAAACAGAAAATCTACAATACAGGTTCCAAATCTCTGAATTGAATAGACAATTCATCACCTAAGCTATCACCTAACCAGTTAGATCAAAATCCATTTCGAACCGATCTGAAAATCCTATACCAAAAATCCGAACCAAAATCTAAATTACATATTCGATTTTGATTGAAATAACAATTCGTGGCCGTTGATAGACGTTCATCTTATCCCAATCAAACCGCGACTATAAATACGCATTCATACGGTGATGTTTCATCAATTCAAGAACAATCCAAAAATTAACAGTAGGAAAAATCAAACAGTTAATGCTAAAATAGAGTAAAAAGAAACACTTAGCTTTCGGTTTGTTGTCAAAGCCGTTCAAGAGCTAACGTTCGGGAATCCGCAACGATGAAGGCCTCGCCTTGGATTTGCAGTGGATCTGGGTGTTTGGGTTCCATTGTGGATCGATAGGGGGTTGTCGAAGGCGTTGTTGATGGTGACCAGCAAATCAAAGGTGGCGGTAATCGAAGAGGTGAATGGCGATGCTGACGGTGTGGTTTTCCCCTGAAGAACAAATAGGGTTTCGGACATAGGAACTGTGGTGGAGGCACTAATTTGTGAAATAAGGGTTTGGGAATCCGATCTGTAGGTTTTAAGGGAGGCAGGTGGGTCGGGTTCTTTTTGGGCCAAGGGTTAAGGTAAAAAGCCATCTAAAATCTAAAAGAAAATTATGTTTTAATTTAATTGTTTATAAAACTTGTCTGAATAATTTCTCGAACCTACATTATCATATTCAAGCGCGGTCAGTCTCATTGGGACCGTGGAGACGAGTACTTCGAGATGGAGCGGGTCTAGTCCGGGTCTGAAGTGACTGAAATTTTTATTCGAATTAAACGTCAGTTTAATTTGACTAAAACAGACTATTTGTCGATAGATTCAAATCAAGGTGAGGTAAACTCACTCAGCTCTTCCCATTTATATTTTATATAAACTGGGTTTTTATTTTGCGTGTTCTGATTTTTAGTGATTGACCGTCTGCTAGTTAAATATATTTATTATTGATTCAAATTCTGAAATTAAACGGTCGTTTAATTTTAGAAAAACACCAATCGTTATGATTTGACCTAAATAAAGTAGTTTCCCTTGATTGGTCACATTTATAGACGTGTTTGAAATTGTGTGAATTGTTTGAATTAGCTGTTGATTGATTGTTGATCGTTATAGAAATTTCCAGTCAAATAAAAAGAAATGATTGATTGTTGTTGATTATTGAACCATGTTTCAATATTTGTTTTGATGGGTAGTGTGGTTGGGTAATTGGCATCACCTGGCATATAAATCAATCGCTTTATAAAATAAAGATTTCGTCGACCGTGGATCAACAGTATTGAGATTATAAATATATGGTATAACAAAAAAATATTTTTAAAACTGTTACTTTAGATGAAAGTTATTTAAAAAGGAAATAAATATAGTTATTTATTTATTTAAAATTTATAGGAAATTATAAAATTGTTTCTTATGTTGATAAGAATTGTATGCGAATAAATAAGAAATAACCTAGCAGTTATGTATTGAATTTATCGCGTCTAAGAAACAATTATTTAAATTAATTATATTATTTGTTTGGAAATTGGTTAGGAAAATAATCGTGTTTGAAATTGATCGAGTTAACCGTTTTAACTGAGATTGGCTTTTAAATTAGTTTGTCATTAGTGACCTACGTGAAATCACTTAACGAATAGTGTTTAAATTTTAAGAAGATTTTAAAGAGATTTTATTATTGATATTTGTAAATAAAGTACTTAACTGATTTTACAAGGATAATTGTAAAAGTAAATTGTTTGTTTTAGTTTAATTAATTACTCCTTTGATAAAATATATATAAGTAGTTAACTTTTTTGGAAATGGAATATAATGGATATTTGAGTAAGAAATTGTGAATAAGTTCATATTTGAACTCGAGTTTAAAACGAAATAATTAAGGAGTTCTAACTAGATACGATAACTTAAATGGGAACGTTACCTAACGTTGGATTTAGTAGAAGGAGATAAAGATGTAAAGGGTTTATGTTAAACCTAGATTCATAAACCTAGTTGTAAAAGGAATGTGAGGATAAAATGTCATTTTAAAAATTGGAAATACTTAATAATGGTTTTAAGTTAGAATAAATGGAATTCAAAAGAGAATTCCTAAAGGAAAACGGATTGAAAGGGAATTTGATTTGAGCTTGGTAAACAATGTTGGAAATAAGACTGTAATAATAATTCAGTTGTGAAACAAAGTCATTTGGATAGGTCGAGAGTGAATAAAATGATGTTTAGTAAGGACTTATTTGATTAACGAATTAAGCGATGTTAATTATATTCAAAAGAGAAACTTCCAAAAGGTAAGTAGAACTGTAAAGCCATATTTTAAACTGGTGAGATGTGTTTGTTGTAAGATTAAATATTGATTCTTGAATTACAACTCATATTTATCTGAAGATAAGAACATGGTTGATCAAGGTCTGAGAGGTAATTAAAATACCCCAACTTGAACGACTGCAGGATTATCCAAGGATGATACTAGTTGCTAATGTCGAGAATGGCTGATAAGATTTCCAAAATAAATGGAAATTATATGAGATGATATTTTCCCTAATAACGGAATTAAAAGAGGATTGGGCGGTAAATTTAAAAGCCAAGTGGTGCTGAGTACCAGACCAATGAATCTATTTTTGTGATTTCATGGATGTTTACTTGATAGTTAAATAACCGACTATCAAGTCTGACCTTTACGATCGTTGGTATGGAAAGACCGGGATCGAATATATATTCGAAAACCATTCCATCCAACAAATACGAAATATATAGATGAGATTAGACGACGATCGAGATGGAGCATGTGAAGACCATATATCCTCATAAAGCAGAAGAACCACTTACAATCTCTGATTCGACCCGGAGATATACTGGGGTTCTATCATGGTTGAATCTGTGGATTGCAAGGACGATCGCTACTGATCCATGGGGTGATTCCTATAATGGATGCAGTAGGAGAGTACCTTTGGTTGATCCTGTTCCTGGATGACTTGTATGGACGAATGTCTGACAAAGTATTTCCTGAAACCACGTACGTTGATTTTTACAAATATACCGAGTGGTGGCAAAGAGGGGCACTTCTTTTATGCCCAAAGTATATTTTTGGACGTCAATTAATGACTTGACGGATCTGATGATGTGGCATTCAAAGTGAATGGTGGCCATATATTCTATAACCTCAAGCCTCAACAACCAGGAAATGACAGAAATCGGGCAGGCAGCATGGCTATGTGGGTCGCTCCCATTAGGGTGTATAATCACCTATCTAGAGAAAAACCATTTCATTCATAAATCTATTTCGATGCTGTCCCTTATTGGGAAATGGTGGTTTGAGCCCAACGGTTGGTGATATACATTCGATAGACTCAAGGGAAATGAGTGGTCGGTCATGTGAGGGCCGGGTTGTAAGATGTTCTTGTTGAACCCAGTGCATTCGGCTCCAGAGATACACGATCAGCAAGTGGTCCCATATATTGTCATAGTTGGAATCCAATCTCCAATAAGTGCCACGGTTTTTGTTTGTATATATATACGTGGAGTTTGAGATGCAAGCTTTCCACTAGATTAATATTTACTCGTATTTAGACACTATTATAATATAAGATAAGATATTGGTTTCAAACTGTTTTGGGTCATCGTAAGGTAAAAACTGTCCGTGTTTATGTGTAGATTTGGTCTTACGATTATCCTTTTCTTTTGAGAAGATTTTTGACTTTAAAATCAAGTTGTGTGATACCCTTAATGCTGTGCGAGTTTTTTTCTCACTCTGGTTCACTAGACTGACCCGGTGTTTTGTAAATGCTCGGGTTAGCCCGAGGTGTACAGGTTCAGGTTATCAGGTACTTAGAAGTCCAGAGACGAGTTGAAGTTGTTCGGATGAATGATATCTCATATGTATTCCGCTGTGTGATTATATATATGAGGAAAGATTATTATAATTGTCCAGAGATGTTGATGTACTATGATATTGTAAGCATTTTCAAAATCTCTCAACAAAGATTTATTTCTGTATTATATTTTGTTCCGCTGCGATGTGAGATTTTGTGTTGTGTTAATACTTCTTCTTCTTCTATTCTTATATTTCTTTCTTTCTTATCTCACCTTATAAATTATTTCTATAAAATGTTCCTATGTTTTTGGTGCTTGGAGGGTCAGCATAAGTTATGGTAAGGGCATTTATGTTGATTTTCGGGGCCGAAAATCCCTGGGCCGTTACAGTGGTATCAGAGCTATTGGTTAAGTAGTAACCTTGGCTCTGTGGCGTAACTCAATAGATATGGGGTTAGTAACACCCTAGATTGAGTTGAGTATATTTATTATGAGAGCATATTTGTAGATTTTTTTTAAAAAAATGTTTTGTATTGTGTTAATTAAGCGGTTCAAGTATTGGGAAACCATAACGAACTGGGAATTGACACGATATTGTTTTATAAAAAAGGATAAATGAAATAATTTTACCGAAGGTATATTTTTATATAGAAAAAGGAATTTATTTTCTATATTATAATAATATGGGTATATTTGTCTGTTCTGGTTATTTTGATTTGAAATCAAATTGAATTATGAAATAAAGTTGAAGTAAATAGAAATAAATTGGTTAATTGAATCGAATATGAGAGCGAAACTGAATCTTGTTAAGTAAAACCAATTTAAGGATGAATTCAAATTGAGTGAACTTGAATAAATTGAGATTCGAAAATTTAAAGGATAAATATTAGGAATTAAATTGATATTAATCGATTGATATTAAAGGATGTGAAACCAAAGCAGATGTGAACCAGATATTGAAGATTAATCGAATTTAACCAGTTGGGTTAATAAGGGATTGTACGGATAGCAAGAAAAAAAATCCAGGTAGAATGGATTGAAAACAAGATTGGTAGTGAGGTGGAAGCAGAATTTTCTAACCCAAATTATTATTACAAGTAGAGTAAGTACAGAATCTTGAAGCCTATGGAGATGATTTGGTTATACAGACTGGAAATGCCGACGATGAGTAGATACTTGATACGCTTTGGAAGTTGGAATTTGAGTTGGAATGATCGACCAAAAAGTAAACCTTATATTATGGGTTAAGCAATTTATCTTGTTCCCTGAGTGGGTTGCCATTTGAATTTTGAATTTTCTTTTCAAAAAAAATTGAGGCCCAGAGTGGCAGTCATAGTCGTACCGATCGAGCCATGCAGAGGGAGTGCTGGCAAAAATTTTAGAATTTGAATTTATTTTGAATTTAATGCAAGTATAATGGTTTTATAATAATATGATTCGAAACATTCTTCTTACTTTGCAATTTCGAGGACGAAATTATTTTAAGGGGAGAAGAATGTAACGTCCCAGATTTTTCGGCCATTTAAATTCGAATATTTAAATTTGTTTATATATTATATTTGCAATATAATAGATTTTTAAATGAATTTATTTATTTAAATAGAGTTCGAATATATATGTATTTATATATTTTTTGAAATGAGCTCGAAACGTCGCGGTAGTTCGAAATTTTCGATTTGAACTTTGATTGGATATACAGGATCCAATATAAGTCGGATTTCTGTCAAACGAGACACGTTTGAATCGGCTCGATTATATTTTTATAATGAAAGAGAAAAATCGAGATTTTAGCTTATAGATTTCAAGTTATGTCCAATTCAAATTTTCAAATAGTCGCTGTGAAATCATTTTTAAATTATAACGATTTATTTATAAATATTAAACGATTTTTATGTAAATGGAATATTATCGAAAACCAGGATTTTCGATGTTGAGTTTTGAATTCTACACTAATTGAAACTTATTTGTTTAAATATACGAGAACATTTATTTATTTTCGTTTGGCTGCTTGAATTAAATAAATATGTATATATTTATCCGTGTTTTCACTTGGTTCGGCAATACGAGTAAAACCCGATTACATTTCTTACTTGAACTACAACATACATTCAAATACACAACATACATTCAAATACCACAACATGTTTTAGCAACTTAGTTTAATGTCTGTAGACAAACATATACATTATGCATATCAAACAGGAACACATAAAATAGAAACTGGAACCAGAAAGAAATCAATACAAAGAAACAAAATGTATTCATATTTTGTTTGTACACAACACAAGGAAGGGGAAAGAAATTATACATGATATCATATAAGTGCTCGAACGAAGAAAAAAAAACAAAGAGGAAAAAATCAATATTTGTAAATCAACTTCTGCATGTCTCGCCTTTTCCAGTGCCAGTGAACCCGTCGGTTCTGATCTGCGAAACAAGAAGAAGAAAACCCGTTAAAAGGTTGATTTCATGATAGTAATGAACAACAAAAGAAAAATAAATAAAAATAAAGCAAACAGTTAAACATAAAGGTCTTCACATGCATGAACCATGAAAACAGCTAAAAAAATTCAATCCAAAATATGTTTCACACCCAATATAGTTTGGCACAGAATCAACAAGTTAGTATAGCTAAAATAGTGGGAACCAGTAGGGGAAATTGAGACTAGTCGAACAAAGAAAGACATGCAAAGTAGTATATCAAGATGCATGGACAAATCAGCATGGGGACGGCAATACGAACAGAATTTGCCAAATATATTCTGAGAAATGTTGAAGGCATCATCTAAAGAGACCTCATATGTTCCAGTTTAAGAAAACCAATTCCATATCTTCAAAATTTCAACAAGCCAAACCATGTAATGTGTGTTCTAGTTGTTGAACAAGGCCGAGTGACACAAATGTCCAGTTCCAATCATAACAGGGTAACAAGTCAGAATACATGTGTGAGTGGACTCATAGCAAGAACTGGCACTAATAAAAGATGCTAATACAGTATGGGTTTTAAGTTTATAAATCAGGGTAGCGAAAACATATATCAATGTTTGTATTTCAATATATTTCCCAAAGGAAATAAACCCCTACAAGCCCCTCAAAATGGTGTAAAATCTTGTTCAACTTAATGTTCAAGGACAATATGTATACCCATACTTATAGACGTGTATTAGAAAACACATGAGCAGATTGGCACTTGACATATAGCCAATGAACAGTCCAAGCATACAGGTGCATTATATAAGGCCAGAAAAAAAAAACCTATAGAACAATTACTCAAATAGCCCAAACAGCTAGCGAATAGCATAAGGGATTGTTGAAAACATCTATCTATATATTCACTGATACACAGCTAAAGTAGAGATATGCGCATATTGATTCATCAATTTCAAACAGATAAAAGAAATGAACAGCTAGAAACTGTATACATCAACAGCTAAATACAGCTAAGAACATGTCATGAACAGCTAAATCAAACAGGTATACACAAAATTTGTATGGCCAAATCAAACAGGACACTCACATGTATATACAGTAAAATTCTAATACAAAAATTCACTGTTCATATATTTAAAAAATGGAAACATAAAATCTACAATACAGGTTCCAAATCTTTGAATTGAATAGACAATTCCTCACCTGAGCTATCACCTAACCAGTTAGATCAAAATCCATTTCGAACCGATCTGAAAATCCTATACCATAAATCCGAACCAAAATCTAAATTACAGATTCGATTTTGATTGAAATAACAATTTGTGGCCGTTGATAGACGTTCATCTTATCCCAATCAAACCGCGACTATAAATACGCATTCATACTGTGACGGCCCGCCCCGTACAAGCCTGCATTTCCTCCGAAGGTGCGCTGTACGCATACCCGACTAGCACGGAACGGTCGTCAAAGAAAGGAAAGAAGAGAATTAACTAACGAGGAACCTGTAGAATGTCTCACAGCGCATGGAACAAAATATAATAATAACATACTTGACATAAAACAGGTGAGACAGTGCATAAGCTGATAACTAAAACCAACATCAACATCATCATCAGAGCAGCGGAAATCCAAATACAGCTTATGATCCAATATGATTATTACAACTTTAAACTGTCTCTAAAGCAAAAGAAAGCTAAAGTAGAAGATGCACTACTAATGCCCAAGCAGTGATCTTCAACAACACAGGTAGAATACTATATGTATCATACGTGGAAGCCTCCTGCTCGCCTCCGAATCAGCTACTCGCGCATCACCAGCTAACCTGTCTCTAGTCTGCTCGTGTGAGCACCCAGAGTAATAAGAAGAGACATAAAACTCTGGATCAGACAAAAAGTCTGGTATGAGCGATAAGCATCTAAACAGAACAATAACAGGTATACTAAACCATACCTGAACCTGGACCTGCAACCAAAGAGTTAGCACTACATACCGTACAATACTCTAAGGTGCCACTAAACAGATGGTGTAAAGAGTACGGGGGTGGGGGTGTGCATGTCATAATGATGGGAAAACATATCAACCATAGCAACCATCCTCACATCTCTCACTCAGTGCGTAAAGCATACGATGTCCACCACTGTCAATCACTAGACCCATCGAAGTAGTGACGAAGTTCGACTTGTACAACTACTACTACTACCAAGCTTACCACATGGAGTCATGACCAAATCTTTACAAATGACCCCACTTCATTGGTCTATAGACCCTTTAGTCGTACCTAGGCCACTGTGGCCCTGAATCCATTCACGTACCTCCTACACAAAGTGATTCAAAGCTATAGACATCGACAACCCCTTTGCATACATCCCGCAGCAAAGCTCACTCATTGGTTCCCAACTGGATCCTGAGTCAAAGCTCCTCATTTGGATTTCCTTTACATCTCGGGTTCTGGTCATCACCTTCTTCTCCGGACCGGTCTTCATTACTTCACTTTACTTTACTTCAGGTCGTGGTCATCAGCTCATCGGTTCGGATCGGAATACTCCTCCCTAAGCAATCGGATCGGTTCGGAATCTCCAGCTCAACCTTCCTCTCGGCTTCGGGTCGGATCGGAGTGATCTTCCTCTAGCGGTTCGGATCGGAGTCCACACCTCCTGGCTTCATGGAAAACTCCTCTGGTTCGGTCCTTCTTCCCAAGCAATCGGATCGGGTCGGGTCTCTCAAGCTTCTCCATCGGGTCGGCTCGCGATTCTAGCTCCATAGCACCAGGTCGGTTTGTTTCGGATATGCTCCTTCAGTTCAGCTCGCTAGGCTATCTGGCTCCAGAACATCGGTTCGTGGGGAGGTCTCCTGGTCGGTTCGGTTCGGATATGCTCCTCCCTCCGATCCGGTCTAGATCGGCCAAATTCCTACAACTCATTCCAGCGACTGTTTACGCCATTCGACGGTGTTTTCGACCAATCTAACACTTCTAGACAATCACGAATCATGTCATACAGTCATAGCAACATGTAACATCAACCACAAATATCAAAACAATAACTATAGCATGTAAAATGGATCAAACATACCCAAAATCCCATATTTCCCTTAAGCATGTTTAAGCCAAACTAATCATAGGTTTAACAAAACTTAACCAAATCAAACCAAATTTCTACCAAAGGCATAAAATATTATTTTCGAATTTATAGATATTTTTCCAGAATTTATTAGTGTATATATTCGCTAATCTTCAGTAATTACCCTTAATTAACCGTAATTAGTGCAAAACTATGCAAATCACTCACCTTGGCCACAAATAAAATTTTCAGAACTGAAACCTTGCTGATTTGGGTGAATGCTGATGTCTAACACCAGCTCTAATACTGATTTGGTGCTATTTCTCCTTGATTTGATGTTGCTAAGCTTAATCCTTGATTAGAAAGTGGTTTGGGGATGTTTCTAGATATTGGTGGCCATTGTTATGGTTCAAGAATGAAAGTGGCGGCTGAAAAATGAAAATAACATCGTTCTCTAACTGATTTCAGTCTCCTCATAACCCTAATCCAGAAATTCCCCATTGGGCCTAGCTGTTGGTCACCCGATTAAGCCCAATTAAGCTGTTTTTCACTATCTGAAACTTGTTTCAGCCATATCTCCCAAACGGTGAGTCCGTTTGGCTAATATGACCACTCTACGGAATTGTAAACCATCATCCGGGGCCAATGGAAGTGGTTTCAGGTCAAAATTCCTTTCCAGTCAAAAGTTATGGCCAAAACAGTACCAATTGGGGGGTAAAATGGTCATTTAAAAATCGGGAAAAATCATGAACATGGGAAATGATCCCAATAGTCGTCTCCCTAAGTTACATGACCATACGACTTCATATGTGAAAGAAATAAATATTCTACGATCCTATGATGCGTAGAATGCGGGTCGTTACACTCTCCCCCCCCCCCCTCCCTTAAGAAATTTCGTCCCCGAAATTCCTTAACCCAAAACATACAAAGGATCCTGCATGCCTACCAGCCACATACAACAATCAAACATGCAAAACAAGCAAACAAGCCTATCCTAGCATGCGGAAAGACTAAATCGAAGGTAAAATCTTACCAGGCGAAGAGTTCTGGATACGTCTTCCTAATGCTCTCCTCTGTCTCCCAACTACAGTCATTCTCATTCTCGCCCCACTGAACTTTGACTAGATTCACCACTTTCCTTCGAAGTTGCTTCGTATCGTTCCCAACAATACGCATAGGCTTGCAGTTCCCAATCGCCTCGGGTTCAACTTCGACATCATCCAACTGATCAGGTGAAATAGTCACATCTGGGTCGTGCACGAATTTCCTTAACTGGGAAACATGAAATACGTTGTGAACTCCTGCCATCTTCTCTGGTAATTCAACTTTATATGCCAAATTCCCAATTTGCTCAAGAACTGGGAATGGACCAACGAACCTTGGTGCTAACTTGCCTCTCCTGCCAAATCATATCACGCTCTTCAACGGAGAAATCTTGACAAACACCAAGTCGCCAATGGAGAACTTTATATCTCTTCTCCTCTTATCGGCATAACTCTTCTGCCTATCTTGGGTAGTCTTCATTCGCTGTTGGATAACCTTAATCTTGTCTGATGTTTCTCTTATCACATCCGGTCCAAGCACAAACTTCTCACCAGTTTCTAACCAACATGACGGCGAATTGCACGGTCTTCCGTACAAAGCTTCAAACGGAGCCATACCAATACTGGACTGATAGCTATTGTTAAATGCAAACTCTACTAGATGCAAATGGTCATCCCATGATCCACCAAAATCCAATACACGGGCTCTTAAGAGATCTTCTAATATACGATTCACCCTCTCTGTTTGACCGTCGGTTTGAGGATGATACGCGGTACTGAGATGTAATTCTGATCCTAAAGCATCTTGTAAGCTCTTCCAAAATCCACTAGTGAACAACAGATCTCGGTCACTCACAATGCCTTTGGGTATTCCATGAAATCTAACTACCCACTTTATATATAGTTCCGCTAATTTAGTTGTCGTCCTGTTTGACTTGACGGGTATAAACCTTGCGGATTTGGTCAATTGGTCCACAATCACCCAAATGCTATCTTGGCCCGATTTAGTCCTTGGTAACCCATCAATGAAATCCATTGACACTTGTTCCCATTTCCATTCTGGAATTTCTAATGGTTGTAACAAATCACTAGGCTTCTTTTGCTCAGCTTTAACTAGCTGGCAGTTCATACATTTGGATATAAACTTTCCCACGTCTCTTTTCATCCCTTCCCAGTAGTATTTCCGCTTCATGTCTCGATACATCTTGTTACCACCGGGGTGTATAGTCAGTTTTGAGTGATGACATTCTCTAAGCACTTCATCTCTCAATCCATTGACATTGGGTACAACAAGCTTTCCATTCTTTCTAAGCCATCCATCTCGATCAAGCCCATACTTGTTCATCTCTCCGTCGATTCCCATCTCTAACTTGGAGATGATTTCCAATAGGTTAGGATCGTCCCTCTGACTAGAGCCGATCTGCTCAATCAAAGTGGGTCTGATCGTTAAACTTGCTAACATTTCTGGATCCAATTCGCACTTTGGTCTGAAATCATACCTAGCGATGTACTCTAGTTGCTTCCATTCTAGAAACATAGCCCCTAAACTGGCATGTCTCCTACTCAATGCATCAGCCACCGCATTGCCCTTTCCCGGTGTATATGCGATGTCGAAATCAAAGGAAGCTAAGAATTCTAACCACCTTTGCTGCCGGAGATTTAGATCCTTCTGAGAGGAAAGATACTTCAACGACTTATGATCTGTAAACAACTCAAATCTTTCTCCCAAGAGATAGTGTCTCCACATCTTCAACGCAAACACGATCGCTGCCAATTCCAAATCATGGGTAGGTTATCTTCTCTCGTGCGGTTTCAATTGCCGACTTGCATAAGCTACAACCCTACCGCCTTGCATCAATACAGCACCTAGTCTGGTACCACAGGCATCCGTATATACCGTCATCTCTTCATTCCCCTTAGGAATGACTAGCACTGGTGCACACGTCAACTTGTCCTTTAGACTCTTGAATGCATTCTCGCACCTTCCATCCCAGACAAAAGCTTGATTCTTTTTGGTCAACTGGGTCAACGGTGCTGCTATCTTGGAGAAGTCTTGGATAAACTTACGATAATATCCAGCTAATCCCAAGAAACTTCTTATGTTCGTTGCATTCTTGGGCGTAGACCAATCTTGTACCGTAGCCACCTTCGCAGGATCAACGGCGATACCATTCTCTGAAATAACATGGCCCAAGAACCTCACTTCCCTCCTCCAGAAGTGACACTTAGAAAACTTTGCTTTCAATTGGTGTTTTCTCAACACCTCCATCACTATTCTTAAATGTTCCTTGTGTTCTTCCTCTGTTCTCGAGTAGACCAAAATATCATCCACGAACACAAGGACAAACTTATTCAACTGATCTATGAATACCCTATTTATAAGATCCACAAAATATGTTGGGGCATTGGTCAGCCCGAATGGCATGACCAACCACTCATAAAATCCAGACGGTGTTCGAAATGTCGTTTTAGCTATACTCTCAGCTTCCACTCTAAGCTGATGAAAACCTGTCGCGAGATCCAACTGAGAAAATATTCTCGCGCCACTCAATTGATCGAACAAATCATCTATCCGCGGTAGAGGATACTTGTTCTTCCTCGTCACTTTATTCAACTCGCGGTAGTCTACACAAAAACGAAGGGAACCATCCGCCTTGGTAGCAAACACAACTGGTGCTCCCCATTCAGAAACACTCCTTCTGATAAATCCCTTCTTCAAAAGATCGCTGATTTGCACCCCGAGCTCTCGCCGCTCCCTTGGTGCCATACGACGAAGTGGCATCACTATAGGTCTGGCATCTTTCACCAAATCAATACGAAACTCAATCTCTCGATGTGGTGGAAGCCCGGTCACTTCTTCGAAGACATCCGGATACTGGCCAACCACGGGCAAACCTGAGAACACACTATGCGGGATGTCGAGGGAATTTAGAAAACTAGCCATTACCCCCTCACTGGGTAGACCACCAAACACTACCCTCCGCCCATCGTCCGCTCTAGCTGTCACCAAAAAGCCCTCACAGTCTACCACCACCCCGTATCTTTGGAGCCAATCTACACCCAAAATAATGTCAAACCCAGTAAAGCCCAAAACAAAGCAATCACAAACAAACATGCATCCATGACTCGATAAGACCACATTACGACAAATCATGTTAAGGTTAGTTGAACCACCAATTGGGTTCGTCACTACTAAAGGTCTATCGACAATCTCAGGCTCCAATCCCAACTTATCTACCAGGTCACTAGATATGAAAGAACTAGAAGCTCCGGTATCAAAAAAAAACTCTAACAGAAAAATCAAAACAGAAAGCATACCTTGAATGACAACATTCTTTCCCTTCTCCGCCGCGGTTGGGGCATTCGACGAAGAAGGAATAGCATTAAGGGCATATGCTTTCACCATTTGCTTTTCTTTAGGGGGTTGCGGACACTTGTCCTTGTGATTCCCATTCGGCCACAGTTGAAGCACTTCCTATCCGCTGGCTTGGCCCGACAATTACTAGCATAATGGCCCTTCTTACCACAGCTGAAGCACTCAACATCTTGCTTATTCTTTTTCTTCTGACCATCCTTAGTCTGATTCTGCTTTCTCTTATTCTGGGAACCACCCTTGCCTCCACCACTTGCTTGTGGCTTTGACTCCTCTGCAGATGCAACCTCAGTCTTTGGCTTAGGGTAGCGACTTTATGATCTCAATGCTTTCCCCGCAATCGATTCAAACGTCTCATCGATGTGGTTAAAAAGCCTTTCCCCCAAGTACTGATCCAAACCAGTTATGAATTTCTCATTCTTCTTCTTGGCAGTATCAATAAGAGATAACCCATACTTCGACAAAGTGTCGAATTCAACAATATACTCCGAGACAGCTCTGCCATTCTGCTTGAGCTCCAAGAATTTCTTAAACAACACTGACTTCTAAGCAGCTGGAATGAACTTCTCGCTAAAGCGAACCTTAAACTGCTCCTAAGTAATCTGATCCTCGGGAGTAGCTGCCTTTATAGCATTCCACCAATTCATTGCCCGCCCTTGCAGCTGACGGGACGCTAGCTTTCTCTTCATCGCATCCTCGATACTCAAATCCTCGAAGATATGTTCGCAACTATCCAACCAATCTTGAACATCCGTAACCAACTCCGTTCCGTGGAACGGCTTCCCACCAAGATTAGTATAATCCTTATTCAGCTTGGCGAAGTCGACCCTCGGCGCCTGCACTATTGGACCACCACCATTACCACCATTGGGAGTTGCCCTCTGCACATCCCTAAGCATCTCTCTCATGAGGTCAGTAAACATCGTCCTCATGTCAGCAGCATTCCCATTATTGGCCCCTCTACCGGTACCCCTTGCGTATCGGTTCATCAGTTAATCTGCACAGAGAAAACGATTAACCATCTCCATAGTGGTACTAGTGCAGTACGACTTCATCCTTATACTACTAATAGTACATATATATATAGCTTTTGAAAACCAAAGTAATCACAAATACGCGCTCTCATATATGTATACTATCTCTCCCTGAAAACTTCTCTAGGTTAACTGCGCAACCTAGAGCTCTGATACCAAGTGTGATGGCCCGCCCCGTACCAGCCTGCTTTTCCTCCGAAGGTGCGCTGTACACATACCCGACTAGCACGGAACGGTCGTCAAAGAAAGGAAAGAAGAGAATTAACTAACGAGGAACCTGTAGAATGTCTCACAGCGCATGGAACAAAATATAATAATAACATACTTGACATAAAACCGGTGAGACAGTGCATAAGCTGATAACTAAAACCAACATCAACATCATCATCAGAGCAGCGGAAATCCAAATACAGCTTATGATCCAATATGATTATTACAACTTTAAACTGTCTCTAAAGCAAAAGAAAGCTAAAGTAGAAGATGCACTACTAATGCCCAAGCAGTGATCTTCAACAACACAGGGAGAATACTATATGCATCATACGTGGAAGCCTCCTGCTCGCCTCCGAATCAGCTACTCGCGCATCACCAGCTAACCTGTCTCTAGTCTGCTAGTGTGAGCACCCAGAGTAATAAGAAGAGACATAAAACTCTGGGTCAGACAAAAAGTCTGGTATGAGCGATAAGCATCTAAACAGAACAATAACAGGTATACTAAACCATACCTGAACCTGGAACTGCAACCAAAGAGTTAGCACTACATACCGTACAATACTCTAAGGTGCCACTAAACAGATGGTGTAAAGAGTACGGGGGTGGGGGTGTGCATGTCATAATGATGGGAAAACATATCAACCATAGCAACCATCCTCATATCTCTCACTCAGTGCGTAAAGCATACGATGTCCACCACTGTCAATCACTCGACCCGTCGAAGTAGTGATGGAGTTCGACTTGTACAACTACTACAACTACCAAGCTTACCACATGGAGTCATGACCAAATCTTTACAAATGACCCCACTTTATTGGTCTATAGCCCCTTTAGTCGTACCTAGGCCACTGTGGCCCTGAATCCGTTCACGTACTCCCTACACATAGTGATTCAAAGCTACAGACATCGACAACCACTTTGCACATGTCCCGCAGCAAAGCCTAATCATGAAGCTCACTCATTGGTTCCCAACTGGATCCTGAGTCAAAGCTCCTCATTTGGACTTCCTTTGCATCTTGCGTTCTGGTCATCACCTTCTTCTTCGGACCGGTCTTCATTTCTTCACTTTACTTTACTTCAGGTCGTGGTCATCAGCTCATCGGTTCGGATCGGAATACTCCTACCTAAGCAATCAGATCGGATCGGAATCTCCAGCTCAACCTTCCTCTCTGCTTCGGGTCGGATCGGGGTGATCTTCCTCCAGTGGTTCGGATCGGAGTCCACACCTCCTGGCTTCATGGAAAACTCCTCTGGTTCGGTCCTTCTTCCCAAGCAATCGGATCAGGTCGGGTCTCTCAAGCTTCTCCATCGGGTCAGCTCGGGATTCTAGCTCCATAGCACCAGGTCAGTTCAGTTCGGATATGCTCCTTCAGTTCAGCTCGCTAGGCTACCTGGCTCCAGAACATCGGTTCGTGGGGAGGTCTCCTGGTCGGTTCGGTTCAGATATGCTCCTCCCTCCGATCCGGTCCGGATCGGCCAAATTCCTGCAACTCATTCCAGCGACTGTTTACACCATTCGACGGCGTTTTCGACCAATCTAACACTTCTAGACAATCACGAATCATGTCATACAGTCATTACAACATGTAACATCAACCACAAACATCAAAACAATAACTATAGCATGTAAAATGGATCAAACATATACAAAATCCCATATTTCCTTTAAGCATGTTTAAGCAAAACTAATCGTAGAGTTAACAAAACTTAACCAAATCAAACCAAATTTCTACCAGAGGCATAAAATATTATTTTCGAATTTATAGATATTTTTCCAGAATTTATTAGTGCATAAATTCGCTAATCTTCACTAATTACCCTTAATTAACCGTAATTAGTGCAAAACTATGCAAATCACTCACCTTGGCCACAAATAAAATTTTCAGAACTGAAACCTCGCTGATTTGGGTGAATACTGATGTCTAACAGTAGCTCTAATACTGATTTGGTGCTATTTCTCCTTGATTTGATGTTGCTAAGCTTATTCCTTGATTAGAAAGTGGTTTGGGGATGTTTCTAGATGTTGGCGGCCATTGTTAGGGTTCAAGAATGAAAGTGGCGGCTGAAAAATGAAAATAAGATCGTTCTCTAACTGATTTCAGCCTCCTCATAACCTTAATCCCGAAATTCCCCATTGGGCTTAGCTGTTAATCACCCGGTTAAGCCCAATTAAGCTGTTTTTCACTATATGAAACTTGTTTCAGCCATATCTCCCAAACGGCGAGTCCGTTTGGCTAATGTGACCACTCTACGGAATTGTAAACCATCACCCGGAGCCAATGAAAGTGGTTTCAGGTCAAAATTCCTTTCCAGTCAAAAGTTATGGCCAAAACAGTACCAACTGGGGGTAAAATGTTCATTTAAAAATCGGGAAAGATCATTAACATGGGAAATGACCCCAATAGTCGTCTTCCAAAGTACATGACCATACGACTTCATATGTGAAAGAAATAAATATTCTACGATCCTATGATGCGTAGAATGCGGGTCATTACACATACGGTGATGTTTCATCAATTCAAGAACAATTCAAAAATTAACAGTAGGAAAAATCAAACAGTTAATGCTAAAAATAGAATAAAAAGAAAAAATTAGCTTTTAGTTTGCTGTTAAAGTCGTTCAAGAGCTAACGTTCGGGAATCCGCAACGATGTAGGTCTCGCCTTGGATCTGCAGTGGATCTGGGTGTTTGGGTTTCATTGTGGATCGGTAGGGGGTTGTCGAAGGCGTTGTTGATGGTGAGCAGCAAATCGAAGGTGGCGGCAATCGAAGATGTGAATGGCGACACTGACGGTGTGGTTTTCTCCTGAAGAACGGATAGGGTTTTGAACATAGGAACTGTGGTGGAGGCACTAATTTGTGAAATAAGGGTTTGGGAATCCGATCTGTAGGTTTTAAGGGAGGCTGGCGGGTCGGGTTCTTTTTGGGCCAAGGGTTAAGGTAAAAAGCCATCTAAAAACTAAAAGAAAATTATGTTTTAATTTAATTGTTTATAAAACTTGTCTGAATAATTTCTCGTACCTACGTTACAAGATTCAAGCGCAGTCAGTCTCGTTGGGACCGTGGAGACGAGTACTTCGAGATGGAGCTGGTCTAGTCCGGATCTGAAGTGACTGAAATTTTTACTCGAATTAAACGTCAGTTTAATTTGACTAAAAGAGAATGTTTGTCGACAGATTCAAATCAAGGTGAGTTAAACTCACTCAGCTCTTCCCATTTATTTTTATATAAATTGGGTTTTTATTTTGCGTGTTCTGATTTTTAGTGATTGACCGTCTGCTATTTAAATATATTTATTATTGATTCAAATTCTGAAATTAAACGGTCATTTAATTTCAAAAAAACACCAATCGTTAAGATTTTACTCAAATAAAGTAATTTCCCTTGATTGGTCACGTTTATAGACGTGTTTGAAATTGTGTGAATTGTTTGAATTGGCTGTTGATTGATTGTTGATCGTTATAGGAATTTCCAGTCAAATAAAAAGAAATGATTGATTGTTGTTGATTATTGAACCATGTTTTAATATTTTGTTTTGATGGGTAGTGTGGTTGGGTAATTGGCATCACCTGGCATATAAATCAATCGATTAATAAAATAAAGATTTCGTCGACCATGGATCGACAGTATTGAGATTATAAATATATGGTATAACGGAAAAAGATTTTAAAAACTGTTACTTTGATTGAAATTTATTTAAAAAGGAAATAAATATTAGTTATTTATTTATTTAAAATTTATAGGAAATTATGAAATTGTTTCTTATGTTGATAAGAATTGTATGCGAATAAGTAAGAAATAACCTAGCGGTTATGTATTGAATTTATCGCATCTAAGAAAAAATTATTTAAATTAATTATATTATTTGTTTGGAAATTGGTTAGGAAAATAATCGCGTTTGAAATTGATCGAGTTAACCGTTTTAACTGAGATTGACTTTTAAATTAGTTTGTCATTAGTGACCTACGTGAAATCACTTAACGAATAGTGTTTAAATTTTATGAAGATTTTAAAGAGATTTTATTATTGATCTTTGTAAATAAAGTACTTAACTAATTTTACAAGGATAATTGTAAAAGTAAATTGTTTGTTTTAGTTTAGTTAATTACTCCTTTGATAAAATATATTTAAGTAATTAACTTTTTTGGAAATGAATATAATGGAGATTTGAGTAATAAATTGTGAATAAGTTCATATTTGAACTCGAGTTTAAAATGAAGTAATTAAGGAGTTCTAACTAGATACGATAACTTAAATGGGAACGTTACGTAACGTTGGATTTAGAAGAAGGAGATAAAGATGTAAAGGGTTTATGTTAAACCTAGATTCATAAACCTAGTTGTAAAAGGAACATGAGGATAAAACGTCGTTTTAAAAATTGGAAATACTTAATAGCGGTATTAAGTTAAAATCAATGGGATTCAAAAGAGATTTCCTAAAAGAAAGGGGATTGAAAATGAATTTGATTTAATCTTGGTAAACAAGATTGGAAATAAGACTGTAATAATAATTCAGTTGTGAAACAAAGTCATTTGGATAGGTCGAGAGTGAATAAAGTGATGTTTAGTAAGGACTTATTTGATTAACGAATTAAGCGATATTAATTATATTCAAAAGAGAAACTTCCAAAAGGTAAGTAGAACTGTAAAGCCATATTTTAAACTGGTGAGTTTTGTTTGTTGTAAGATTAAATATTGATTCTTGAATTACAACTCGTAATTATCAGAAGATAAGAACGTGGTTGATCAAGGTCTGAGAGGTAATTAAAATACCCCAACTTGAACGATTGCGGGATTATCCAATGATGATACTAGTTGGTAAAGTCAAGAATGGCTGATAAGATTTCCAAAATAAATGGAAATTATATGAGATGATATTTTCCCTAGTAACGGAATTAAAAGAGGATTGGGCGGTAAATTTAAAAGCCAAGTGATGCTGAGTACCAGACCAATGAATATATTTTTGTGATTTCATGGATGTTTACTTGATAGTTAAATAACCGGCTATCAAGTCTGACCTTTACGATCGTTGGTATGGAAAGACCGGGATCGAATATATATTCGAAAACCATTCCATCCAACAAATATGAAATATATATAGATGAGATCAGACGACGATCGAGATGGAGCATGTGAAGACCATAGATCTTCATAAAGCGTAAGAACCACTTACAATCTCTGATTCAACCTGGAGATATACTGGGGTTCTGTCTTGGTTGAATCTGTGGATTGCAAGGACGATCACTACTGATCCATGGGGTGATTCCTAAAATGGATGCAGTAGGAGAGTACCTTCAGTTCATCCTGTTCCTGGATGACTTGTATGGATGAATGTCTAACAAAGTATTTCTTGAAACCGCGTACGTTGTTTTTTACAAATATACCGAGTGGTGGCAAAGAGGGGCACTTCTTTTATACCCAGAGTATATTTTTGGACGTCAATTAGTGACTTGACGGATCTGATGATGTGGCATTCAAAGTGAATGTTGGCCAGATGTTCTATAACCTCAAGCCGCAACAACCAGGAAATGACAGAAATCGGGCAGGCAGCATGGCTATGTGGGTCGCTCCCATTAGGGTGTATAATCACCTATCTAGAGAAAAACCATTTCATTCTTAAATCTATTTCGATGTTGTCCCTTATCGGGGAATGGTGGTTTGAGCCCAACCGTTGGTGATATACATTCAATACACTCAAGAGAAATGAGTGTTCGGTCATGTGAGGGCCGGGTTGCAAGATGTTCTTGTTGAACCCAGTGTATTCGCCTCTAGAGATACACGATCGGCAAGTTGTACCATATCTTGTCATAGTTGGAATCCAATCTCCAATAAGTGCCCACGGTTTTTGTTTGTATATATGTATGTGGAGTGTGAGATGCAAGCTTTCCACTAGATTAATATTTACTCGTATTTAGACACTATTATAATATCAGATAAGATATTGGTTTCAAACTGTTTTGGGTCATCGTAATGTAAAAACCGTTCGTGTTTATGTGTGGATTTGGTCTTACAATTATCCTTTTCTTTTAAGAAGATTTTTGACTTTAAAATCAAGTTGTGTGATACCCTTAATGTTGTGCGAGTTTTTTCTCACTCTGGTTCACCAGACTGACCCGGTGTTTTGTAATTGCTCGGGTTAGCCCGAGGTGTACAGGTTCAGGTTATCAGGTACTGAGAAGTCCAGAGACGAGCTGAAGGAGTTCAGACGAATGATATCTCGTAAGTATTCCGCTGTGTGATTATATATATGAGGACAGATTATTATAACTGTCCAGAGATGTTGATGTACTCTGATATTGTAAGAATTTTCGAAAGCTCTCAATAGAGATTTATTTCTGTATTATATTTTGTTCCGCTGCGATGTGAGATTTTGTGTTGTGTTAATACTTCTTCTTCTTCTATTATTATATTTCTTTCTTTCTTATCTCACCTTCTAAATTATTTTTATAAAACGTTCCAGTGTTTTCGGTGCTTGGAGGGTCGGCATTAGTTATGGTAAGGGCATTTATGTCGATTTTCGGGGCCGAAAATCCCTGGGCCGTTACAGTGGTATCAGAGCTATTGGTTGAGTAGTAACCTTGGCTCTGTGGCGTAACTCAATAGAGATGGGGTTAGTAACACCCTAGATTGAGTTGAGTATATTTATTAAGAGAGCGTATTTGTAGATTTTTTATAAAAATGTTTTGTATTGTGTTAATTAAGCGGTTCAAGTATTGGGAAACCATAACGAACTGGGAATTGACACGATATTGTTTTACAAAAAAGGATAAAAGAAATAATTTTACCCAAGGTATATTTTTATATAGAAAAAGGAATTTATTTTCTATATTATAGTAATATGGGTATATTTGTCTATTCTGGTTGCTTTGATTTGAAATCAAATTGAATTATGAAATAAAGTTGAACTAATTAGAAATAAATTGGTTAATTGAATCGAATATGAGAGCGAAACTGAATCTATTTAAGTAAAACCAATTTAAGGATGAATTCAAATTGAGTGAACTTGAATAAATTGGGATTTGAAAATTTAAAGGATAAATATTAGGAATTAAATTAATATTAATCGATCGATATTAATGGATGTGAAACCAAAGCAGATGCGAACCAGATATTGAACATTAATCGAATTTAACCAGTTCGGTTAATATGGGATTGTATGGATAGCAAGAAAAAAAAATCCAGGTAGAATGGATTGGAAACAAGATTGGTTGTGAGGTGGAAGAAGAATTTTCTAACCCAAATTATTATTATAAGTAGAGTAAGTACAGAATCTTGATGCCTGTGGAGATGATTTGGTTATACAGACTGGAAATGCCGACGATGAGTAGATACTTGATACGCTTTGGAGGTTGGAATGCTCGATCAAAAAGTAAACCTTATATTATGGGTTAAGCAATTTATCTTGTACCCTGAGTGGGTTGCCATTTGAATTTTGAATTTTCTTTTCAAAAGAAATTGAGGCCCAGAGTGGCAATCGTAGTCGTACCGATCGAGCCATGCAGAGGGCGTGCTGGCAAAGATTTTGGAAAAAATTTAGAATTTGAATTTATTTTGAATTTAATGCCAGTATAATGGTTTTAAAATAATATGATTCAAAAAATTCTTCTTACTTTGCAATTTCGAGGACGAAATTATTTTAAGGGGAGAAGAATGTAACATCCCAGATTTTTCGGCCATTTAAATTCGAATATTTAAATTTCTTTATATATTATATTTGCAATATAATGGATTTTTAATCAAATTTATTTATTTAAATAGAGTTCGAATATATATATTTATATATTATTTGAAATGAGCTCGAAACGTCGTGGTAGTTCGAAATTTTCGATTTGAACTTTGATTGGATATACAGGATCCAATATAAGTCGGATTTCTATGAAACGAGACACGTTTGAACCGGCTCGACTATATTTTTCTAATGAAAGAGAAAAATCGAGATTTTATCTTATAGATTTCAAGTTATGTCCAATTCAAATTTTCAAATAGTCGCTATGAAATCGTTTTTAAATTATAACGATTTATTTATAAACATTAAAGATTTTTATGTAAATGGAATATTATCGAAAACCAGGATTTTCGATGTTGAATTTTGAATTCTACACTAATTGAAACTTATTTGTTTAAATATACGAGACCATTTATTTATTTTCATTTGGCCGCTTGAATTAAATATATATGTGTATATTTATCCGTGTTTTCACTTTGTTTAAATTGGAGTTCGTTTGGAGATACAGATATTTTTGGAATTATAAATAGCACGAGCCAATCAGAATTTTTATAAAAAAATATTCTCTCTCCCCGTAAGCAGCGACGAACGATGGAAATAGGCTCTGGCCTTCTCTCTTCATTTCCAGCCAATCCTCTCATTAAAAACCCATGGCCTCTCCTCCAGCTTCAAATCCATATAGGATTCGCCCTCCACCATGCTGTGTACATCGAGATCGAAGCCCCCAAAGTCCGAGACTTTAACTCGCCGCCGAGCACAGTAGACGACATCGCAAGGGGCCCCACTTCCGACGAATATGTGCCCTTCCTAGCTCCACCAGGTGGCATGCTCCGATCGACGCAACACTACACCGTTTTATTGCAAATTGAAGACCTAATTTCAAACCTTCGCTGTAAGGTATCGGCTTTGCTTTTTAATTAAAGTCTATAACATTTTTAAGTGTTGCAAACCATGATTAACTTATAAAAATCATATCTTTTTGCTATGTGTTCGAAATCTAGTGAAACAAGAGACACCGGGACCGTGTGGACGTCTTCTACATTCTAGAAGAGACTGGAGAATTTTTGGAGCTTCCTTCAATTTTTGGAGGAGTGGAACCGAAGGTGAGATTTCTTAATTACAAACGGTATGGAAGGATGATGTATAAATTATACAATCAATATATGAGTTATATAAACGTTGTAACCTCATGTATAAGCGTTGTATAAGTTGTATGTGCGATGTATAAGTTATATATGCGTTGTAAAAATTATATGTGAGTTGAAATGAAATTGAAATGAAAGTGAAATATATTTATATACGTATATATGTAAATATATATAGTCCCCTCGTCCACAGACCATGAATGATATATATTAGTTGTGATTGTTTGGATTTTGGTTGACGTGAAATTTGGTGAATATGACAAATGGTTGATTTGATTATGGTTGTTTGTGGTTGAAAACAAATAGGATTAGTTTGTGGAAAAATTCGTCTGTGTACGAACTAGATTATTGAAATCCCCATTGTCAAAAGCTGCGAGGCTTTAAGGTAGAGCGAGGAGCCATACTCGGGACAGTGCCGGTTTTAACTACCCTGCCGTTATGCTACCGAAATTTTATGAAATATTCATATGTCTGATTAATATTCATGTGTTGGAAAAATATTCCTTTTTGAAATAAATTGTTTGAATGATAAAAATAACATTTTTATTGAATGTATGAAATGAAATGGTTTAAACGATAAAAGTAATATTTTTATAGTATGTACGAACTATATAAAATATTCTTGTTTGAAATAAATTGTTTTAACAATAAAAATCACATTTTTATAATATATATGAAATGCTAAAAATCTTCACTTTTGAAATAAATTGTTTTGACAATAAAAATCACATTTTTATTATATGTACGAAGTGTAATAGTCATGAATTGAAATAAACATGTGTTGGGTATAAATATTAGTTTTATCAACTATATGAAATGAAAATGGTTTGGAAATCAAAGAATGAATTATATTTATATATATATATATATATATATATATAATTAAAATAAAACGAATAACAAAGCTGCAGTTCGTATTTTGAAGTTGTGATTTTAAATGATTATTGCAGGAGATCCGACCATCGGATTTTCCCAAAAACGAAACCGTTGGGTCTGCTTTGGAAATATCTTTCCAACGACACCAAATTTGTAAAGATCCAATGGTTAGATTTTGTGAAATGTTAAATTCAAATCTGAATGAAAACAGCGCCAGAATGGATTATATTAATATATATATATAATTAAATTAATTCGAATAACGACGTTGTAGCTTGTATTTTGAAATCGTAACTTCAAACGATTGTCCCGGTAGATCCAACCGTTGGATTTTCCCAAAACTGAAACCGTTGGGTCCACTTTGAAAAGATCTTTCCTATGATATAAAATATGTACAGATCCAATGGTTATATTTTCAAATATGGGTAAATCAAAACTGGACAAAAACAGCTCCATGGCCGCTTTATGGCCTGAAGCGTCATTTGAATAAATCGGCTATATTTAAATAAATAAAAATAGTGATAAATCATTAGAAAATATTATAAATGATATGGAATGGAAATAAACTGAATTTACCGGTTTATTGGAGATTTGATGGTTGAATGTGTCTGACGTGAAAATTACATTAATGAACTGAATTATGGATGTCAAATAATTTAACCATGGAAATGAATTGATTTGAATTCTAAATATACGTGAATTATTTGAAAAGGCCGAGTTAATTCTCATTTCAAATAATTGATCGACGGTTAGAAGTCGAAGATATTAAGATGGTGCAAGACCGAGGATCTTCACATCGAATGGATGGCTACTGATGCCTTTGATGGGAGTTGCTGCCCCAAAAAGGTTACAGTGGTGGTCATCCGGACGTACTTGTTGATCGTTCAGATGTGTGAGGGGCTCTCTCATGTATTGGACATACGGGGGAAGAATAAGGTGCCTCCGGTTTCGTTCAGACCCAGAACGGACTTGTAAATGGATGTGTGTCTGACATTGTAGATGGACAACGTGGCATACAGAGATGTTGTGATCAAGGCTTTTGTTGAAAAGCAGAGTCTTGTGGTTGATGATCAAAGCACGGCTTTAAATAACTAGCTTTGTGTATAGTGTTAATTCGCGGGCCTCACACCCTGGTATGAACCAGAAATGGGAGAGGACTTCAGGGAGGACATGCGTTTCCTTCTAGCTAGGAGTGATGTTTTGGGTTTTACACGCCCGGACATTTTACTTATGTGGATGATGGATAGCGAGGCGCCTCGGTTGTTTCGGCCTCTTCGGAGCCGATGGTTTGGTAAGGATATGACCAGTTGACGCCCCATAGGGCGGGGAAACGCATTGTTCAGGCTTTTTAATCCACTCCGTGTGGACCGACCCTGATGATCTAAGGGCCCACCTGAGTCTGGGCCCTGAGACACGGGCTAGAGCGTCTCGAAGCGGTAAGGACGATCCATTGCCTTGGTTCATGACGGAAATCCAATTTCCAAATACGACATCATGCGGTTTTGATTGTATACCTATATATGGCGACATAGTGGTATGAGGCATTTATGCCGTCTATGATTGATACTTATGATTGAAATTGCTATTTGAAACGTATAAAAACTAGTAATAATATCAAATGCTTTTGTTTTATTCGTATCAAGCATATTTTGGCCAATATAAGGTAAAACTCTATCCTTCGGTTTGCGTTGCATTGTGTGATGGGAACTGAGTCTTATAATGGCTTTATTTTTATAAAAATCGTTGCGATGTTTAAATGATTTACTTGTTTCAATCACTGGCAATCCAATGGAGTAAACCCTTTCCGCGTTAGCGGCGTGGTCTTGTGATTGGCCTTATTATCAAGTAAGTTTAGTAGATTTCTCATACCAGTCCCATGACTGACTCGTAGTTTGTTTCACTTGAAAACTCGGGTGCCATATTTTCTACACGGGCAGCCTCGTATTCAGGTTTTAGCAGGCTCTTTCTGGATGGCTATGGAGCTGAAGATGGATTCTATCACTTCTTTCTTTTTATGTTGTTCAACTCCTGTTGTACATATTATGTTTTGATTCCGCTGTAGACATCTTATGTAAAGCTGAAACTGTATTTTGTACTAAGTATGATCCTGTATACTGTGTAACTCTGATGATTATGTTTATCCAGTGTATTCTGTTGTACATTATCTGATGTATTTATATATTTCTGTTATTATCTGTTTATGTGTTATATTCTAAAGATTACCCTTGCCACCGTGAAACGGGTTTGGTGTCGTCACACCGAATCCAATAAAGGTGGTTTCGTCGAAAACGGAGATCGTTTGCAAAATGGCTATTTTTAAGGGATATATAATATATTAATATATATATAAATTTCACAGCAACTATTTTGAATTTTAAACTGGACATAACTTTCAATTTATATTATGAAATTTGGATTTTTCACATTCATTAGAAAGATATAATTAAACAAATTCTAATTTTCTAGTTTTACTGAAATCTGATTTATTTTGAATTCAGTATATTCATTTGAAATTTAAAATCAAATTTTCAAACTACCGCGCCATTTCAAGCTCGTTTTATAATTAAAATAAATTTATACATTCTAACTTCGATTTAAATAAATTTTAAATCGTTATTATTTAAAATAAATCATTTGAATTATTCAAAACCCATTAAAATAGCTAAAATAAATTTTTTAAATTGGTTCAGAAATTCCGAGTTGTTACAGTAATAGTATAACATAAGGTTATAATTAAATAAGAGAGAATAAAGTAGCCTTATTATTGGTAGACTTATAATTGGAAGGATTAAGTTTAATGAGTGTAATAATAATAAGTGGAAGTCCATTTGGACAACGTGGAGGGATGATTAGGGAAAATAAGCGGCCAAATAGAAGCTAATAAATCAGTAACTTAAATAGAAAATGGATGTGTAAATAATTAAATTAATTAGAAATGTGATAACTTACAGCAAGCACGTGACAAAAGATTAGACATAAAATCTAATAACACGATGGTGTGATGTGGTTGGACTAGTCTGTATGTATTGAAATGAAGAACCCAACGGAGTAAATCATTGTAGTGTCTAGAGACACGAGAGGAGAACATCCAACTGATTATTTAATAGGACTGGGGGAAGCAAGAGGCTTCTGTGTGGGCATGGTAGGGTACTCTGAGATGGCATTCCAAGGAACAACCGGATGAGCTCGGAGGCAGGTCTGTTGTACCATCTAGGATATACCTTGACTGCAAATGAGAAGTAGTAGTCAAAAGACTGTGGCAGATGGCATTGGATGATTTGGCGGTTTGCCCCGCTTTAGGAGTAGGTGGTCAAGACCAAATTAAGGATAGTAATCATCAGATACCTATCATCGGTAGTCAGTGGGGTGCGGAAAGACTAAGCGCCAAACCAAAAGACATCTTTCACTATCAGGACATTGGTTGAGGGACACACCAAATTGGATGTTAATTGGTTCATAGCAGCACGTCATTAGCTCTTGATGTAGTCTTCCACTAGTTGAGGGAAGGGCCAGGGTGGGGCCATAGCCACCGTGAAAATAGACAGACTATATGTGGATATAATGTAGGCCTAACAAAGCTGTCCTTTACAGGTACTAAAAGCTCCTAACCGAGTTTCGTGCATTGGATGCATCCCTATTATGGAACTCGGGTTATAGTAGGTAGTACGTTTGTGTGAGGGTCTAGATACAAGCATTGGGTGTTGTATTGTAGACGTTAGGGCATTGCTCCGTGTTGAGACGAGGTTCGACCTAGGAGTTCGGATACGAGGATCCGTACACATACGTGGCATAGTGATGATGGTTTTGTGTGATTACATGGTGTAATGATGAAGATTTTTACATACGGTCGGGTATTGGATGGAGGTTGTGTGTGACACCCCACGTCCGTTAATGTCACTCACTAAGGGAATGCATTAACTTTCATGAAGCGTTATAGGTAAATAAAAACATAATATCACAAGACAGACATGTAAAATAGCAGCGGAATTAAAAACTTTATTAAAATCATAACATCATGGTCCCAAATACCAAGTGTACATCATAGGTTTGAAATAACCAGTTGCATGTTTAATAATCTGTCTTGCCGAAAATATCAAAGTACAAAAGCATAAACCATATTTCCCAAGAAAAGCCATAAGAGAGTTGACAATAAGTCAAAGCTGTACATCCATATCCAAAACCTAAGCTAAGCTGAAAGAATCCAAATCAACTCTAGGCACATCCACCCTGAGAACCTTGAGGGGGGGGGAACGGAGGAGAGAGAAGAGGAAACAAAAAGGCCCAGACATAAAGTCTGGTGAGTCCAGTTACTTTTAAATATAAATAAATAAAAGTATCATGGAAGGTATATAAAAACTAGAAGAACAAGATAACAATAGCAAGGACAAGTGTGAACTGAACAAGATAAGCTTGGACATAATATATTGCGCTTCTTGAATTCATTTCTCTGCACCGCATAGATACTAGTATATCAGAAGTAGAATGATCCCTACTAATACTATTCCATTACATTTTCTTGATTATTAGGTTACTTGG
Organism: Allium sativum; assembly: GCA_030737875.1. Classification (NCBI taxonomy): domain Eukaryota; kingdom Viridiplantae; phylum Streptophyta; class Magnoliopsida; order Asparagales; family Amaryllidaceae; genus Allium; species Allium sativum. Next base: position 665,395,348 of record CM060909.1, on the reverse strand, counting down.
GTTAATCGCACTCAAGACTTATACGCGCATCGTACCCATTTACTTTCCGACGGATTCACCTAATACAATATATGTAGCTATCTCTCAATATTGAGATACATCCCATGGTACCCCACTCGCACGTTTTCCACTGTAATGAACGCAGTCCCTCATCCTATGCCGGAGTGACGTACGGATCTCTACATAATAATGTTACGTTCCACACATATCTGTCATTACTATGCTACGTAAGCGTATGGACTGCCGACATCGATCGAATCAGATTCCATATCGGAATAATGCTCTCTAGTCTACGATACACCACCCAGAGGAGATATGCATGTATCTAGACTGTCCCACGTATGTACTATAATTGTAGCTCGATGCCTCAATCGCACGTCCTCTAATGTGCACTGAGTTCCATGGCAGGGCTAAACTAGAAACACGGAACTCGATCGGGAGCTTATCCATACCTGTATAGGCCCGTCTTTATGAACCTCTATGTATAGATAATCCTAGGGTATGTTTTTTTCATGGTGGCTATGGCCCCATCTCGGCCCCTCCCTCAACTAGTAAAGACTACAAGAGCTAAGCGACCGCCCCTAATAACAACCAATCTAAACATCCATGTGTCGTCTCCCCTCAACCCCGTACCTCGATAGTGAAAGGTGTAATGATATCTTGGGGTTAGCTCTAGTCTTTCCGCATCCCGCTGGCTGCCGGTGAATAGTATCTGATAGTCTACTATCCTTTTTGGTCCTGACCCATCTATCTCCTCGTGAGGCAACCGCCGAACTACCCGAGTGTCACCACGTAACAGCATTTTGACTGCATAGCTACATCTACAGTCAAGGCCCACCCACCTAGTAGTTACGCGCAGACCCAACCTCTGTGAGTACAACATTAGACATCTTTCACCGCACAGAGGAACTACTAGGAGCACCTTACATACCTCAGGAAGCCGCGTGCTTCCCCTTCCAGTCCTTTGAAGCCGTCATAACAATCAGATGAATGTGCGCTCCCCTCGTGTCTTATAACACCTCAATGATCTACCCCGTTGGGTTATTCACCCTCAAACGTACGGACTGGTCCAAGCTCCTTTCTTTAATATGTTGTTAGACCCTATGTCTAAACATTCTTTACGCATTTGCCTTACCTCATCGGGTTTCCATTTAACTTGGCTATTCCCATTCATATTGAATTCTTATTCAAATTACCAAGTTTCTCCTGCTTGGTTACATCATCACAATAACATGTTTTTACTTAATGTGAAATTGAGTACATCTCATTTTACATGTTTCCTTTTTAACATGTCAGACATTATTTATGATTAAATATAACTTATTTATAAGTTTTCCTCATTCTTTCCCATTAAATCATAATTCCATTTTTCGTTGTTATCACAACTTATCGTTGTTTACTTATTAACCTAGTTCTATTAACTAAGGCCTGTTAATAAGTTTCTCTGCCCATTTACTATAACCTATGTTATAATTTCCTCTTGTCCCTTGGATAAGCCTAAACATGTTATTTACATCAGCAAGTTCCATATTTCTAGATTAATTAATTTATAATTAATTACCTCTTATCTTATTACACAGGTTGTCTCATTTCCTTACAAGTTATGATTACCCTTATGCGGTGTCTTTTAATTACATAACTTTATTGTTTCTACCAGTTATGTATACCACTAGGTGTCTTTAATTACATAACCTTATCGGGTTAAGTTTATGGGTCTATATGTAAATATTTCCCGTACCCTCCAATTTACTTAAACCACCCACTACCCATTTAATTTTACTCAACCCTAACTTAAGTTCATAATCATAAAATCCTTACGGAATAAATTAGGTTAAGTAGTCCAATTCATTACCATGTCCAATTATGGTTATAATGAGCTAGATCTCCCACATTAGGCCTACAATGTGTGGATGATGGATATGCCGGTCGGGTCCGGGAAGTCTTATTCCACAGTTGGGTCTAACCTCGTGTCTTAGCCTGATTCGTATTTACACACTTAGACCTCTCACATTAGGCTCAACATTAGTGACTGCTGGATATGTCGGTCGGGTCCGAGCAGATTTCTACCACTAATGTAACCTTACCTAATGCCATAAGTGCAGTTACAATTCCTAATTGTAATTACTAGGCATTCCATTTTTATCCAAATCTACCTATGTCATTATAGGTGATTATTTCTCTTTTTTCCCATATTTAATTATATGCCCAATTCACATTCAAATTGTAGACTTTTATGTCCCCTTTTTAATTCACATTTTAATTATGCACCATATACCTTTTTTCCCTTGTCATAAATTAAGGCGTATATATATACGTATGTATTTATTGCACAAACCCAAATCCACATATTTTTTCCCATTTATGACCCAAGTCCGTATTCACCCATTTTGATACAAGTTATACCCAAATCAACATTCGCATACTTTCCAATTTATGCCTAAAATTCATCTTTCGCATATGTTCTAATTTATGTCCCAATCAATATTTAGATATGTCTCATTTCATACCCAATTCCATATTTACATTTATTCGAATGAGTGCCTAAATTCATATTATCCAACAAGACATATGCCCCCAAACCCATATTCGTATATTTCCAAATTTATGCCCAAATTTAGATCCATAATTTCTAATATCAATTTTGCCCCAAATTATGTCTTTCCCTATTATTCCCAATTTCGCATGTTCGCATTTTTCAGCGTTAGGCCTAGGCTCGAAGGTAGCCTAGCTATATAAAAATAAAAAGGAAAAGAGAGAGAGAATAGAATCGGAATAGGCATAATAATGAATCGACAATAAACAGATAGAAATAGGCATAAACTGAACAGGCATATTATGACAAGATTTAACATGGCGGCGGTATGAACATATAAAAGCAGGTTTGATAGTTATGTCATAATAGAACTGAATACGCATCGATTCAAAATCCAATTTTCACATACATGTCATGATTACTATTTAAATGTTTAGATCTAAAAGCAACATGAACTCACATTGAATAGATCTGAGGAAACGGATCCAAACTACTGCGAAGAACAAGTTGAATTTGTTGTAGCCATCGTTGTAGCAATCATTGAGTTTGTATAATGTTTGCTGAATTAGATTTGGAGTAGATTAGGCCATTCAATCTTTGTCGCAGCAGAACTTCGTCATCACCATTGTTTTTAGATGAATAAAATCTAGGTCTAGGGTCCTTTATATAGCCTTAGGATCAATGAATCTTTCTTAGAAAGGTGTCTAGATACAAAATGAAGTATTTCACCCAAATTTATTCATGGGCGGGTCGACCCCCCTTTGAGTGGGTTGACCTAAGGGTCGATCCCCCTTTGAGTGGGTAGACCCACCTGGGAGGGAAATCTGCCGCCTTCCCATATTTTTAATTTTGAACCAAATTTCGAATTTCTAGACCCAGTTTTGAATTTCTGAACCTATTATATATATATATATATATTCTTTCTGTGCGTATACAAACTTCAAACCTTAATAACTTTTGATGTCCGATTTACGCAAACCAAGTGTCTATCTTGACCAGAATTTCGAGATGAACGCAATGGTGTAGTCCATTTTACTTAGTTTTGATTATTTAATTATGTTCTCCTTAATTCATAGTTAACGGTGTATTCCACATTAACTATTCTTTAATACATCATCTTTAGTATCATTAAAATTCCGGGGTGTTACATCTCCCTTGCTCAAACGATTTTGTCCCCGAAATCTCTAAGTTAGAAGAACGTATATCCTAACATCCAATAATCATACATCCATCTAGCAATCACAAGCATCCATTGTCCTTAAGGAATTTCTAATGCTTTTGTGAACATATGCAATAGTGTGTGTATATGTCCGTAAACTAATGCGAAAGATCAAGCGGTCTACTGATTCCGTTGACCTCCTTAATGCAATGTATGTTTGTGCCATGTAACCAAAACGTATGCAAATCATCCTAATACATGTAAGTTCTACATGTGTGCACAATCATTCATCCAAATGCAGCAACAATGTAACAATAATCCATAAAAATTTAAAATGTACACATATCAATATGCAATATGTAAGTGATTGAGCCGATCTAGTGCTTATTGTGTGTATATGTAACACCCCACATCCGTTAGTGTCACTCACAAAGGGAATGCACTAAGTTCCGTGGAGCATTTTAAGGTAAAAGATGCAAATAAATTACAAGACAGACAAAAATTAAACAATGGAAAATAAAACTTTGCTTTATTGATAAAATAGTTTGTACAATTGTTTCTTTACAATATCAGAGTATCATCTCTCTTACAAAATAAAGAAGCATAAAAACAACATTTATATTCCCCGATTTTAGCAAGAGCCAGCCATAGCATCAGAAAAGGGAATCCAAGCAAACTTCGACAAATCTTCAAGCTGGGAAAGAGTGGCAGTCCAACTTAACCTGAGCTAAACTATTCCCTCCTTTACTACCTGGGGGGGGGGGGGACGGAAGAAAAGAAGACGAAAGAAAAACAGAGTCAGACATAAAGCCTGAGTAAGTTCAGTAACTTCTAGCATGTAAACATGGAAAAACAAAACGACTTGAATTAAATGAATACAAGATTACACCATGACGATAGGGTCAACAAGATTAGACAAGGTAGTCACAAGATATGCTAAGATAAGATAAACTGGATACGCTCTAATACTTTCGCCGCTTAGCTATTTCCTTGTTATACTGGTTTCTATATCTCTGCACCGCCTATCTAGTGTCCCAACTGGTAACGATAACATGATCCCAATCCCTGTCTTTTCCATCGCCTTCAGGCATCCATTTATTTATTTGTTACCTAGATTAAATCTAGGGTTTTCTACCAAGTGCCTTCTAGATTCAACTAGAATTTACACTGTCTGCTGAACGCTTCTCGGATTCAGGATTTATGCCACCTAGTTCAACTAGGAATTATGCTACCTGTCGAACGATGCCCCCAAGTCTAGGACACACTACCTAGAGTGGTATATGTTCCTATACTTCCCCACGCATGTATCGCGAATCGTTATCGCTTGTCTAGATGCACATGTCCTGTAATGTGCGGTCTGATTCCTGTGACAGAACAAATCAAGGAATACAGAACTCTGTCAGGAGCTTTCAGATATCTGTCGATGCATATGCTAAGGTCTGTTTTTATTCCAGTGGATATGGTCCCACTTGACCCCTCCCTCAACTAATGAAAGGCACACCTTGTAAAATGAGAACTATACGCCGGCCCCCGGTGCCCCACTATCCTATGGCCATCCTCACCCATAACTAGATAACAAGTATATGGTCTTTTGGAGTTCTCTGCCTTTCCGCTTCACGTATCACGATTGACTCAAGATGGATGGTAGACGACGAATCACTATCACAGGGCTACTGTTTGCTCGCCGAATCACGCCGGTCCATCCTAGTCTTTAGGTTGCCATGTATTGCAACCAAGGCATACCCTTGGTTCTTCTACGCAGACCTTAACCTCTGTGGGCCTAAGCGGATCATCTGCAGCCTCACAGAGGGATACCAAGAGTACCCTCACGTCCCCTCGAAGCCTCCGGTTTCGTAACCCAATTCGTTGGAGCCTTCTTTCTACTCAGACAGACATTCGCTCCTTCCCGTGTTATACTAAGAATTACTACTTAGTTTTACTAACTAAGATTTGGCACTTAGTTTCCAGAATCATTGTTTTCTTAACTAAGGTTTACTACTTAGTTCCCTTTCCCGTCAATTTGGATTGGTTAAGTGTCATTAGTCAATTCAAGCCAACTTAACCCTCTTCATTTATCCTGTTATACCGGTTAAGTGTTATTAGTAATTCATGTTGACTTAACCCCACCACAAACCAAGTTATATTGGTTAAGTATTTCTTATTACTTAACCCTACCCATTCACCCTGTATTGGTTAAGGGTTCCTTTTTAACTTAACCATGTCGTCTGTCTTTACTAACATGTTATTAATGGTTAAGTATTATCCCTTCATGTTTTAGACTTAACCTCATTCCTTTATCACAACCTGATGGTTAAGTGTTCAGGTTTACTTAACCCTACAGTCTAGCCCAGCTAACATATCATGGCTAAGTGTATTAGATTTTACTTAACCCCAACCTCTAGTCCAGTTAACATATTAATTTGGCTAAGTGTATTAACTTTACTTAACCCCTACAAGTCTCGTTTTGCTACCTTGAGTTTGGTTATGTGTCTCTATGGACTTAGCCCTCCCATTCTAGCTTAACTGTGTTAAGTTGCTTAAGTGTTCCTATGGACTTAACCCTCCCATTCTAGCTTAACTGTGTTAAGTTGGTTAAGTGTTCCTATGGACTTAACCCTCCCATTCTTGTTCTAGCTTTAACTAAATAAATTAAAGCCACTACCACTCACATTAGACAGATATTGTTGCGAATACTAGATGTGCTGGTTGGTTCCGGGCAGGTTTACATCGCAACATAGTCAAACCTCGGGTTAGGCATATTCGTGTTTTCTAAGTTCAAAGGGGTTTTGATTAGTTTTCAAATCAAGTTTTGAAAGTAACCATCCCATCCGTCGGATCAGTTAGGGATAGCCAGGGAGAGCAGAAAACTTGTATTTTCCAAACTCAAGCCTAGACACTATCCTCTCTGTCACCCTAGAACTTTCTAGCTTATTAAAAGAGATGTCGTTAATAAACCTTTAATTTGTCTAAATTCACATTTCCTCATTTAGGCCAGATTCCATAGGTAAATTATTCCTAATTTACTTATTTCCTAATTACTCTTTTAATGTAAATTGTCTACATTTATTTCTATGGCCCATTTCCCTTCCTAAATCATATTTATGCTTTTTTTGGTATGTAAACTATACCAAATTAAGTGTCACTAACCATGACTTTTCTAAACCTGACAGTTATTCTCAATTATGGCCAATTTCACATTTATGCCAATATACTTACCGTGCCAAATTAGCTAATCCAATTCTGATTCAACATTCTAATTCACGTCAAACTAGACTTATTACTCTAGTTCACTTATTCATGTAAATGCTAGATTTACATGTCAATACTAGATTCAAATTACACATCTTATAATTCATGTCAAATTTATCCAATTTGCATTTCTATGAACATGCCATAATACATGTTCCCAATTTATGCCAATTCCCAAGTTAAACTATGTTTTTAGTAAATTTCATATTTTGCCCAAACCGCATTCCCACCGTTCATATAATCGTGATTCATTCTAGATTATAAATAAAGCTAGGTTCGTAGAAAATAGGGAATGAACCAAAGATGCTATGCAAAGGATAGACATACTAACTGGCATAAAAAGGGTTGAATAACGACGTCGGCTCAAGAACATGGGTAGACCTAACTTAATAGGTAAATTCCCAAGGTCTAAAACCAAGAATAGACAGAATAAAGGAGTAGGTTCAAGAACATGGGTAAACCTAACTTAATAGGTAAATTCCCAAGGTCTAAAACCAAAGAAAACAAAGAACAGACAGGATAGATAATCGGGTTTAGACCCAATTTCACAGTCACAAAACTTAAACACTTTCCTAGTCATGAACCATAGGTGCTTAATCACAGTTGTCCCATTTATGTCATAGACAATAGTTTTGCTTCCTAATCAAAGGTATAGGCTTGTGTTCATAGTCATGGAATTAATTCTCATAGTCACAGTCACAGTCATAGGCAATGTCCATAGTCATAGGCAATGCTCATAGTCATAGGCAATGTTCATAGTCATAGGAAATGTTCATAGTCATAGGAAATGTTCATAGTCAAAGAGGCATATGGTTCTAAGGTCCATAATTTCATATGCGCAGTCTTATCGGTCATCGAATCATAACAGTTCTTAATTAAGTCCAAAGATGTAGGCACAGATTCGAATAGAAAGATTTGGCATATTCTTTTATTCCTTTAATTCATGTCACGAACAGAGAGAAACGTTCAAATCTAAAAAGTAACCGACTTACAGAGATTAGATTAGAATAGAAAGATGGTGTTGCTATGATTCATGGAAAAACAGTCGTTGCAGTCGTTCGAATCTTCACTTGAATTCTAGCTTGAATCTCCTCTTTGAAAGTATTTGAGCAGCACCTCCTCATCTTGATTTATTTTTTATATATTATTTTATTTATTATTTGATTAAGAGGAGGAGAGGAAGCCATGTTTACTAAGAATCTTTGCAGCATAAGGGTAGGGAAGAATTGTGAATAGAGAAGGAGTCTAGGGCTGTTTATATAGTGTAGAAGTCAACGAATCTGGTCAGGATGGCGTCCGAATACAGAAGAACGAACCAGGTGCAGAAAACAGAAAAAACGGGGGGGGGGGGGGGGGGGGGTCGACCCCCGGGTCGACTACCTAGTCGACCTGGGTGCCCCAGGTCGACTACCCAGTTGACCTGGGTGCCTTGGGCGGGAAAATTCCCGCCCAGCCCAATCTGGGTCCGATTTGAATTTTAAAGTTGACCTAAATCTTCCGGAGGCCATATCTTCCTCATACGGACTCCAATTTACGCAAACTCAGACTTGTTTTCATGCAGAATTCCGAGACGAACGCAATGGCGTAGCCCGTTTCCCTTGATTTTGATTTTAACTTTTAATTCTGCCCTGGTTTGTGAATCCTAGTGTTACAGAATTACGGGGTGTTACATTCTCCCCCACTTCAAAGGATTTCGTCCCCGAAATCTTCAAGTTAGGAAGAATGTGTCCTACCATCCGATCACCCATCTACTCAACCATTCACTCATAGGCATCCATTGTCCTTAAAAGATTTCTAATGCTTTTATGTTCATATGCATAGTGTGTGTGTGTATGTCTTTATCTACTGTAATATCAGGCGGTCTACTGATTCAGTCGACCTCCTTAACGCGAGTCATGTCAGTGCCATGCGTCCAACCATGTATGCAAGCTTCCCTAGTTATGTAAATACTATATGCGTGCACGGCTATTCATCCATATGCAACACCCATATGATAATATATCAAGTTTAATTTACAAAAATATACATATCTGTAAATGCAATATGAAAGCGTCTGAACTGATCTAGTGCCTAATACGTATGCATATGCATTCACAAGCAACCATTAGCAACCACTTGCAACCATCAACCATAACATGTTTCAAATACATGTTTACATCCATTGGCTCCTACCTAAGGATCGAAGATACGACCTAGGTGATATATTTTGGAAAGAGAGAAACAATTATGCGTAAAGCTCCTAAAAAAAGAAATCAAGGATGCACCCTTAAGGAAAAAGGGTACGATGCTAGTATCTAGCCTTCTTGAGCTTTACTCCACTGTATCTTAACTAATTTAACTTCACGACTGTGAAGTTCCGGATCTCCATTTCCAAAATAAACAGACGTCAATCACGGTACCAAGTATATGTACTAAGATGATTAGAAGTTTCCCTCTTATCCGCCATGCCATAACTATAAGAGTCGAAAGGTCACTACGTGCTTTTTAGAGTGCCTGTCACAACTATTCATCTCTCACGCAAACCATCCTAGTCGAACTCGACATTCCTCAAGTACAGCCCCAAAGGCCTAAACCAATATCAGACAAGCACCCAAGGAATATCTCCTCCGAATTTAGACGATCTACGTGAGATGTCATAAGAAAACTCGATAGTTATTCTCAAATCCCTACTAGCCAAAAATAAACTGGTCGGACCACCAAATGGATTTGAGACTCTAGTGAAATCTTTCTATTATACAAGTACTATGGTGCAGAGACTCAACTATGGAAGTGGGTATGAACAGATGCGAAGTGCTAGAACCAAAGGAGAGAATACGAACAACAAAACTAGATTTTTCCAACAGAACTTTACTACCCTTGTCCTAGGTTCGCTTGGTGGTGAAAGTATGTGCTTGTCCTTCTGAGAATCTCGTCCTCGTCCTTGCCCTTATCCTTGAGTATATGCCCTATCATACCCTAGTAAAGATACTTCCTCTTGTCTTAGGTTTTATAATTTCTTCCTCCTTCGTGTGGTAAGTCTACATCCATGATTTGCTCATCCTAGGGTTATGCTCCTTAGCCAAACTCCTTATCCCCTTCCGTGAGTAGTCATGTTGACAAATCTCTCGAAAACTGCCTCCATTGTCCAGAAAACCCTATAAGCTTTGAAAGAAAATTTCCCGTAGATGAAACAACTACGGCTATGGATGGAAGCCGGGCACTACTTTGCCCTTCGATAAGGTTACCTCCCAGAAGGCCAGGAGCCCCAGAGACTCAACAAAAAAGGAGACAAGAATTTAAACAGAGGAAGAGAAGATAATGCGTATGGCTTTGGGGAATATGTCTTTAAAAAAAATCTTTTCTCTTGAAAATGCATCTTTAAAAACCGTTTTGTAAATAATTTTTCAAATCCTTTATCTGATATGGTAACCTTCAGCTCTGATACCACGTGTAACACCCCACGTCCGTTAGTGTCACTCACAAAGGGAATGCACTAAGTTCTGTGGAGCATTTTAAGGTAAAAGATGCTGATAAATTACAAGACAGACAAAAATTAAACAACGGAAAATAAAACTTTGCTTTATTGATAAAATAGTTTGTACAATGATTTATTTACAATATCAGAGTATCATCTGTCTTACAAAATAAAGAAGCATAAAAACAACATTTATAATCCCCGATTTTAGCAAGAGCCCGCCATAGCATTTGAATAGGGAACCCAAGCAAACTTCGACAAATCTTCAAACTGGGAAAGAGTGGCAGTCCAACTTAACCTGAGCTAAACTATTCCCTCCTTTACTACCTGGGGGGGACAGAAGAAAAGAAGACGAAAGAAAAACAGAGTCAGACATAAAGCCTGAGTAAGTTAAGTAACTTCTAGCATGTGAACATGGAAAAACAAAACGACATGAATTAACTGAGTACAAAATTACACCATGACGATAGGGTCAACAAGATTAGACAAGGTAGTCACAAGATATGCTAAGATAAGATAAACTGGATACGCTCTAATACTTTAGCCGCTTAGCTATTTCCTTGTTATACTGGTTTCTATATCTCTGCACCGCCTATCTAGTGTGCCAACTAGTAACGATAACATGATCCCAATCCCTGTCTTTTCCATCGCCTCCAGGCATCCATTTATTTATTTGTTACCTAGATTTAATCTAGGGTTTTCTACCAAGTGCCTTCTAGATTCAACTAGAGTTTACGCTGTCTGCTGAACGCTTCTCGGATTCAGGATTTATGCCACCTAGTTCAACTAGGAATTATGCTACCTGTCGAACGATGCCCCCAAGTCTAGGACACACTACCTAGAGTGGTATATGTTCCTATACTTCCCCACGCATGTATCGCGAATCGTTATTGCTTGTCTAGATGCACATGTCCTGTAATGTGCGTTCCGAGTCCTGTGACAGGGCAAATCAAGGAATACAGAACTCGGTCGGGAGCTTTCAGATATCTGCCGATGCAGATGCTAAGGTCTATTTTTATTCCAGTGGCTATGGTCCCACTTGACCCCTCCCTCAACTAATGAAAGGCACACCTTGTAAAATGAGAACTATACGTCGGCCCCCGGTGCCCCACTATCCTATGGCCATCCTCACCCATAACTAGATATCAAGTATATGGTCTTTTGGAGTTCTCCGCCTTTCCGCTACACGTATCTCGATTGACTCAAGATGGATGGTAGACGAAGAGTCGCTATCACAGGGCTACCCATTGCTCGCCGAATCACGCCGGTCCATCCTAGTTTTTAGGTTGCCATGTATTGCAACCAAGGCATACCCCTGGTTCTTCTACGCAGACCTTAACCTCTGTGGGCCCAGGCGGATCATTTGCAGCCTCACAGAGGGATACCAAGAGTACCCTCACGTCCCCTCGAAGCTTCGGGTTTCGTAACCCAATTCGTTGGAGCCTTCTTTCTACTCAGACGGACATTCTCTCCTTCCCGTGTTATACTAAGAATTACTACTTAGTTTTACTAACTAAGATTTACCACTTAGTTTCCGGAATCGTTGTTTTCTTAACTAAGGTTTACTACTTAGTTCCCTTTCCCGTCAATTTGGATTGGTTAATTGTCATTAGTCAATTCAACCCAACTTAACCCTCTTCATTTATCCTGTTATACCGGTTAAGTGTTATTAGTAATTCATGTTGACTTAACCCCACCACAAACCAAGTTATATTGGTTAAGTATTTCTTATTACTTAACCCTACCCATTCACCCTGTATTGGTTAAGTGTTCCTTTTTAACTTAACCTTGCCGTCTGTCTTAAATAACATGTTATTAATGGTTAAGTATTATCCCTTCATGTTTTAGACTTAACCCCATTCCTTTATCACAACCTGATGGTTAAGTGTTCAGGTTTACTTAACCCTACAGTCTAGCCCAGCTAACATATCAAAATTGTCTAAGTGTATTAGATTTTACTTAACCCCAACCTCTAGTCTAGTTAACATATTAATTTGGCTAAGTGTATTAAATTTACTTAACCACTACAAGTCTTGTTTTGCTACCTTGAGTTTGGTTAAGTGTCTCTATGGACTTAGCCCTCCCATTCTGGCTTAACTGTGTTAAGTTGGTTAAGTGTTCCTATGGACTTAACCCTCCCATTCTAGCTTAACTGTGTTAAGTTGGTTAAGTGTTCCTATGGACTTAACCCTCCCATTCTTGTTCTAGCTTTAACTAAATAAATTAAAGCCGCTACCACTCACATTAGACAGATATTGTTGCGAATACTGGATGTGGCGGTTGGTTCTGGGCAGGTTTACATCGCAACTCAGTCTAACCTCGGGTTAGGCATATTCGTATTTTCTACTTTTAAAGGGGTTTTGATTAGTTTTCAAATCAGGTTTTGAAAGTAACCATCCCGTCCGTCGGATCAGTTAGGGATATCCAGGGAGAGAAGGAAACTTGTATTTTCCAAACTCAAGCCTAGACACTATCCTCTCTGTCACCCTAGAACTTTCTGGCTTATTAAAAGAGATGTCGTTAATAAACCTTTAATTTGTCTAAATTCACATTTCCTCATTTAGGCCAGATTCTATAGGTAAATTATTCCTCATTTACTTATTTCCTAATTACTCTTTTAATGTAAATTGTCTACATTTATTTCTATGGCCCATTTCCCTTCCTAAATTATATTTATGCTTTTTTGGTATGTAAACTATACCAAATTAAGTGTCACTAACCATGACTTTTCTAAACCTGACAGTTATTCTCAATTATGGCCAATTTCACATTTATGCCAATATACTTACCGTGCCAAATTAGCTAATCCAATTCCGATTCAACATTCTAATTCACGTCAAACTAGACTTATTACTCTAGTTCACTTATTCATGTAAATGCTAGATTTACATGTCAATACTAGATTCAAATTACTCATCTTATAATTCATGACAAATTTATCCAATTTGCATTTCTATGAACATGCCATAATACATGTTCCCAATTTATGCCAATTCCCAAGTTAAACTATGTTTTTAGTAAATTTCATATTTTGCCCAAACCGCATTCCCACCATTCGTATAATCGTGATTCATTCTAGATTATAAATAAAGCTAGGTTCGTAGAAAATAGGGAATGAACCAAAGATGCTATGCAAGGGATAGACATACTAACTGGCATAAAATGGGTTGAATAACGACGTCGGCTCAAGAACATGGGTAGACCTAACTTAATAGGTAAATTCCCAAGGTCTAAAACCAAGAATAGACAGAATAAAGGCGTAGGTTCAAGAACATGGGTAGACCTAACTTAATAGGTAAATTCCCAAGGTCTAAAACCAAAGAAAACGAAGAACAGACAGGATAGATAATCGGGTTTAGACCCAATTTCACAGTCACAAAATTTAAACACTTTCCTAGTCAAGAACCATAGGTGCTTAATCACAGTTGTCCCATTTATGTCATAGACAATAGTTTTGCTTCCTAATGAAAGGTATAGGCTTGTGTTCATAGTCATGGAAATAATTCTCATAGTCACAATCACAATCATAGGCAATGTCCATAGTCATAGGCAATGTTCATAGTCATAGGCAATGTTCATAGTCATAGGCAATGTTCATAGTCATAGGAAATGTTCATAGTCAAAGAGGCATATGGTTCTAAGGTCCTTAGTTTCATAGTCACAGTCTTATCGGTCATCGAATCATAACTGTTCTTACTTAAGTCCAAAGATGTAGGCACAGATTCGAATAGAAAGATTTGGCATATTCTATTATTCCTTTAATTCATGTCACGAACAGAGAGAAACGTTCAAATCTAAAAAGTAACCGACTTACAGAGATTAGATTAGAATAGAAAGATGGCGTTGCTATGATTCGTAGAAAAACAGTCGTTGCAATCATTCGAATATTCACTTGAATTCTAGCTTGAATCTCCTCTTTGAAAGTCTTTGAGCAGCACCTCCTCGTCTTGATTTATTTTATATATATTATTTTATTTATTATTTGATTAAGAGGAGGAGAGGAAGCCATGTTTACTAAGAATCTTTGCAGCATAAGGGTAGGGAAGAATTGTGAATAGAGAAGGAGTCTAGGGCTGTTTATATAGTGTAGAAGTCAACGAATCTGGTCAGGATGGCGTCCGAATACAGAAGAACGAACCAGGTGCAGAAAACAGAAAAAACAGGGGGGGTCGACCCCCAAGTCGACTACCCAGTCGACCTGGGTGACCCAGGTCGACTACCCAGTCGACCTGGGTGCCTTGGGCGGGAAAATTCCCGCCCAACCCAATCTAGGTCCGATTTGAATTTTGAACTTGACCTGAATCTTCCGGAGGCCATATCTTCCTCATACGGACTCCGATTTACACAAACTCGGACTCGCTTTCATGCAGAATTCCGAGACGAACGCAATGGTGCAGCCCGTTTCCCTTGATTTTGATTTTAACTTTTAATTCTGCCCTGATTTGTGAATCCTAGTGTTATAGAATTACGGGGTGTTACAGTATATGCATCCAAGAGAAATCACTAGCAAACACTTGCATCCATAAAATATGACATGTCTCGAACACATGTTTTCATTCACTAGTTTTCTACCTAAAGACTCGATCGATAGGAGATAGATACAAGTATTAATTTGAAGCTTGGAAAAAGAAGTTAAGAACATATTCTCGAAAAGGAAAGGATATGAAGCGCGAAACTTGTCTTCAGCCTCCCAAGTAACGTTCCTGCGACCCTTTCCCCATTGCACTCTTATTAGCTTCGCTTCTTTATTGCACAATTGCTTAACCACCGATCCAAGCATGCAAGTCAAAACTCGTCTAATCATGCTTCCTTCTCTACTTTCACTTCCTCTTGCAAGTTTGGCTCCACTATCTCGAACTCTATACTTTTTATCGCCTCTTGGATGAATAGTCATCTTAGAATGATGGGATTCCACAAGGACTATCTTCAATAGGTTTCTCTCCCTATGTAATTCACCTATCGAACCTCTTCTCAAGTAGCTCCCCTACTTGCTTATCAAGTTCCCTCTTTTCTTTTAGGAGTCACATGTCGCAAATCATCTATAGCTATATCAAGAGGTTCTAGGAGACTAAGCATGACAGACCCTTTTGGGGACATAAGAAATCTCGAGAGTCTTTCCATGGCAAGTCAGAAGTCTAACGACCCTCCTCTCGCAATCTAGAATGGCTCTATATATGGTTAACCCATCCACCCTAGAATCAAACCGTATCCTATGAAATCAAGAACATATGCGTCGCAATCAAATTCGACGCCTAACACAGATATTCTGAAACCCCGACAAATCATCGATAAATGAGTCATCCCTCTATTGGGGTTTGAAGCAATAATAGGATCCAATACCATACTAGTATCTAGGTGCAGAGACTAAATTAAAGGATCAGATATAAAAGAATGTGAAGCGCCAGGAAAAGAATCCTAACAGGATGATCAGAAATAGAAATCAATCCTTCGGTGGAAACTTTTCTACCCCTATCCTGTTCCCTAGCTATGAGAATATTTGCTTTCCCCTAGAATTTCCTGCCCTCTAGCCTTGTCTTTGTCCCTTCGGGCACTCTTCAATGAGGTGTCCTGCCTTACCAAAGTGGTAACAAATGCCTTTTCCCTTTCTGCAATCCTTTTTCCAGATGACTTGCCGTTCCAAAATTATGGTATTTCCTCTTTTCTTCTTTGGACTGTGCTCCTTATCCCCAACTCCCTTATTCTCCTTACCATCCTCGTGCAACATGCTAGCAAGTCTCTTGAAAGCTGCCTCCATCGCACGGAAATCCTTATGAGGCTTGAGAGAAAATAAGCCGTATGTGAAACTACTGCGGCTACATATGGAGGTTGGGCATTTCTTTGCCCTTCGACATGTACCGTGGTTTTAGCATGCCTACGGAACCATGCCAAAATAGGGATACCATTTCGGGAAGAAATGGTTCCCCGAACAAAAAGGAAAAGGAATCAAGTGGAGAATCGAGAGATATTTATGGCTTTGGGAAATATGCTTTTCAAAAAATAGACTTTTTATTTTAAAATACTTTTTTTTAGACCTATTTGAAAACCATTTTCAAAATACTTTATCCGATCTTATAACCATATGCTCTGATGCCAAATGTGACACCCCACGTCTGTTAATGTCACTCACTAAGGGAAAGCATTAACTTTCGTGAAGAGTTATAGGTAAAGAAGAACATAATATCACAAGATAGACATGTAAAATAGAAGCGGAATTAAAAACTTTATTTAAATCATAACATCATGGTCCAAATACTGAGTTTACGTCATAGGTTTGAAAAAACAAGTTACATGTTTAATAATCTGTCTTGCCAAAAATATTAGAGTACAAAAGCATAAACCATATTTCCTAAGCAAAGCCATAAGAGAGTTGACAATAAGTCAAAGTTGTACATCCATATCTAAAACCCAAGCTAAGCTGAGAGAATCCAAATCAACTCTAGGCACTTCCACCCTGAGAAACTAGGGCGAGGGAAACGGAAGAGAGAGAAGAGGAAACAAAAAGGGTCAGACATAAAGTCCGGAGAGTCTAGTTACTTTTAAATATAAATAAATAAAAGTATCATGGCAGATATATAATAACTGGAAGAACAAGATAACAATAGCAAGGACAAGTGTGAACTGAAAAAGATAAGCATGGACAGAATGTATTGCGCTTCTTGAATACATTTCTCTGCACCGCGCAGATACTAGTATATCAGAAATAGAATGATCCCTACTAATACCATTCCATTACATTTTCTTGATTATTAGGTTATTTGGGTTAATCGCACTCAATACTTAGACGTGCATCGTACATATTTACTTTCCCATGGATTCACCAATATAACATATGTATCTATCTCTCAACATTGAGATACATCCCATGGTACCCCACTCGTATGGTCTCCACTGTAATGAACGCAGTCCCTCATCCTACGCCGGAGTGACATACGGATCTCTATATAATAATGTTATGTTCCACATATATCTGTCATTACTATGCTATGTAAGCGTATGGACTGCCACCATCGATCGAATCAGATTCCATATCAGAATGATGTCCTCTAGTTTATGATACACAACCCAGAGCAGATATGTGTGTATCTAGATTGTCCCACGTATGTACTGTAATTGTAGCTCGATGCCTCAATCGCTCGTCCTCTAATGTGCACTGAGTTCCGTGGCAGGGCTAAACAAGAAATACGAAACTCGGTCGGGAGCTTATCCATACCTGTACAGGCCTGTCTTTATGAACCTCTATGTACAGATAATACTAGGGTTTGTTTTTTTCATGGTGGCTATGGACCCACCCCGGCCCCTCCCTCAACTAGTAAAGACTACAAGGGCAAAGCGACTGCCCCTAATAACAACCAATCTAAACATCTATGTGGCGTCTCCCCTCAACCCTTACCTCAATAGTGAAAGGTGAAATGATATCTTGGGGTTATCTCTAGTCTTTCCGCATCCCGCTGGCTGACGGTGACGAGTATCCAATGGTATACTATCCTTGTTGGTCCTGACCCATCTACCTCCTCGTGAGGCAACCGCCAAACTACCCGAGTGTCACCACGTAACAACATTTTGACCGCATAGCTACATCAGTAGTCAAGACTCACCCACCTAGTAGTTACGCGCAGACCCTACCTCTGCGAGTACAGCCTATGACATCTGTCACCACATAAAGAAACTCCTAGGAGCACCTTACGTACCTCAGGAATCCGCGCGCTTCCCTTTTCAATCCTTTGGAGCCGTCATAAAAATCAGATGAATGTGCGTTCCCCTCGTGTCTTATAACACCTCAATGACCTATCCCGTAGGTTTATTCACCCTCAAACGTACGAACTGGTCCAAGCGCCTTTCTTTGATATGTTGTTAGACCCTATGTCTAAACATTCTTTACGCGCTTGCCTTACCTCACTGGGTTTCCATTTAACTTGGTTATTCCCATTCATATTGAATTCTTATTCAAATTACTAAGTTTCTCCTACTTGGTTACGTCATCACAATAACATGTTTTTACTTAATGTGAAATTAAGTACATCTCATTTTACATGTTTCCTTTTTAATATGCCAGTCATTATTTATGATTAAATATAACTTATCTTATAAGTTTTCCTCATTCTTTCCCATTTAATCATAATTCCATTTTTCATTATTATCACAACTTATCTTTGTTTACTTATTAACTTAGTTCTATTAACTAAGGCCCGTTAATAAGTTTCTCTACCCATTTATTATAACTTATGTTATAATTTCCTCTTGTCCCTAGGACAAGCCTAAACATGTTATTTACATCAGCAGGTTCCAGACTTCTAGATTATTAATTAATAATTAAGTACCTCTTATCTTATTACACAGGTTGTCTCATTTCCTTGCAAGTTATGCTTACCTTTAAGCGGTGTCTTTTAATTACATAATTTTATTATTTCTACCGGTTATGTATACCACTAGGTGCCTTTAATTACATAACATTATCAGGTTAAGTTTATGGGTCTATATGTAAATATTACCTGTCCCCTCCAATTTACTTAACCCACCCACTACCCATCCAATTTTACTTAACCCTAACTTAAGTTCATAATCATACAATCCTTACGGATTAAATTAGGTTAAGTAGTCCAATTCATTACCATGTCCAATTATGGTTATAGTGGGCTAGACCTCCCACATTAGGCCTACAATGTGTGGATGCTGGATATGTCAATCGGGTTCGGGCAGTCTTATTCCACAGTTGGGTCTAACCTCGTGTCTTAGCCTGATTCGTATTTACACACTTAGACCTCTCACATTAGGTTCAACATTAGTGGCTGCTGGATATGCCAGTCGGGTCCGGGCAGACTTCCACCACTAATGTAACCTAACCTTATGTCATTAGTGCAATTATAATTCCTAATTGTAATTACTAGGCATTCCATTTTTATCCAAATCTACATATGTCGTTATAGGTGATTATTTCTCTTTTTTCTCATATTTAATTATATGCCCAATTCACTATTCAAATTGTAGACTTTTATGTCCCCTTTTTAATTCACCTTTTAACTATGCACCATATACATTTTTTTTCTATGTCATAAATTAAGGCATATATATATATATGTATGTATATATATGTATATATATATTGCACAAACCCGAATCGACATATTTTTTCCCATTTATGACCCAAGTCCATATTCACCCATTCTGATACAAGTTATACCCAAATCAAAATTCGCATACTTTCCAATTTATGCCTAAAATTTATATTCACATATGTTCTAATTTATGTCCCAATCCAATATTTTGACATGTCCTATTTCATACCCAATTCCATATTTACATTCATTCCAATGAGTGCCTAATGTCATATTATCCAACAAAACATATGCCCCCAAACCCATATTCGTATATTTCCAAATTTATGCCCAAATTTAGATCCATAATTTCCAATATCAATTATGCATCAAATTATGTTTTTCCCCATTATTCCCAATTTCGCATGTTCGCATTTTTCAGCATTAGGCCTACGCTCGAATGTAGCCTGGCTATACAAAAATAAAAAGGAAAAGAGAGAGAGAATAGAATCAGAACAGGCATAATAACTAATCAACAATAAATAGATAGAAATAGGCATAAACTGAATAGGCATATTATGACAAGATTTAACGTGACAGCGGTATGAACATATAAATGTAGATATGATAGTTATGTCATAATAGAACCGATTAGGCACCGATTCAAGATCCAATTTTCACATACATGTCACGATTACTATTTAGATGTTTAGATCTAAAAGCGACATGAACTCACAGTAATAGATCTGAGGAAACAGATACAAACTACTGTGAAGAAGACGTTGAATTTGTTATAGCCATCGCTGTAGCAATCGTTGAATTTGTATATTGCTTGCTGAATTAGATTTGGAGTAGATTAGGTCATTCAATCTTTGTTGAAGCGGAACTTCGTAGTCGCCATTGTTTTTAGATGAATAAAACCTAGGTCTAGGGTCCTTTATATAGCCTTAGGATCTATGAATCTTGCTCATAATCGTGTCCAGATAAAAAATGAAGTAGTTCACCCAAAAATTTTCACGGGTGGGACGACCCCCCTTTTAGTGGGTAGACCCACTTGGGCGGAAAATCTGCCGCCATCCCGGATTTTGAATTTTGAACCGAATTTCGAATTTCTAAACCCATTTTTGAATTTCTGAATCTATTATATATATACTATTCATGTGCATATACAAACTTCAAACCTTAATAACTTCTTCATACGATGTTCGATTTACGCAAACCAGGTGTCTATCTTGACCATAATTTAGAGATGGATGCAATGGCCTAGTCCGTTTGACTTAATTCTGATTATTTAATTAAATTTTCCTTAATTCATCATTAACAGTGTATTCCACATTAATTATTCTTTAAGACATCATCTTTGGTATCGTTAAAATTCCGGGTTGTTACATTGTGCATGCTACTGTGGCATGACAGTGGAGATCGTATGAGGAGAGTACAATAGGGCGTACCTTGAGATGTTGTTATATTGGGTTTAATCTAGTAGGGAGTAGATGGGTATGATGTGAGTGTAGAGCCTAGAGTGTTGTTAACCTGAATAACCTAATAATTAAGAAATTGTAAGTGAATGGTATACGTAGGGTTATTTTAGAATGTACGATTTGTCCTCTCACCAGAACGTGTGTTCTGACCCTCTCCTCATAACATACTCGAAGGTTAGACTTTTGGTAGCCTTTGGACACTTGTTAGGTAGTATCATTCTTTCAGTAAGGCTGTATATTATTATTATATTTTATCCATTTTGTTATAAGATGTTTTATCAAACTCTGATATATTTATTATCTCTGTATTTTCTATAGGATACTAGACAGGCCAACCCGAGCTTCGATAAATTGAGATTTTTGTGAAAAACTCGGTTTATCAGAATTCGGGTTGTCACAAAGACCCCAATAATGCGAAAGAGGTGAGGATTTTCTTGGTTTGGTGGGTTACTATAGGTAGTTCATTAAGGGCTTCGCACGGATTTCTGCGCCATTCACCAGCCTTACCAAGAAGAACTTGGTATATTCATCGAATATGGAGTGTGAGGTCTTTTTTCTGAGGCTGAAGAAGGCTCTCACTAGTGCATTGATATTTCTTCTTCTTGGTGGCTCTAAGACATTTACTTTTTATATCGACTCATGTGGGGCTAGCTTGGGTATAGTGTTGATGTAGGAGGGTAGGGTTGTGTGCTACGACGGTAAACTGCCGAGGGTTCACGAGTGGAATTGCCCCACCATGACTTAGAGTTAGATGCGATAGTTTTTGCACTAGTGGTTTGAGCTTCACATGGACAATAAGTCTTTGAAGTATTTGTTCACGTAGAAGGACCTCGACCCGAGGCAACATCGGTGGATGGAATTCTCAACATCCTACGATTTTGAGATTGCTTATATCCCAAGCAAGGGGAATATAGTAGCAGATGCTTTGAGTACGAAAAGGTCATCATTGAGTCCTTTGTTTGTAGAGTGGTAGAGCTTCAAGTTCATATTGAAATTCAATTTTAGACCATCTACGGATTATATTCCAGGACTGTTGGCATCTTTGCAACCACCTTATTGGAGCGGATTGGTTCAAGGCAGTGTGAGGATCATGAGCTAGCAGATATTTTGGATAGGTTAGGTAGAGGAGAGACCTCTAGACATTTCCTCAGTTATACTATAGATTGTAAAGGATAGTTGAGTTTCGATGAAAGACTTTGTGTTCCCCGCATGGGTGATCTGACGAGTGCGGTATTAGATGAGGCACATCGCTTTCGGATGACCATCCATCCAGGCAATGATAAGATGTACCATGATATGAGAAGAGTATATTATTGGGCGGTATGAAAAAGGATGTGGTCGAATTTATGGCGAGATGTTTAACATTCCAGAGGGTAAAAGTAGAGCAAAAGAAGCCTGGAAGATTGCTCCTGCCTTTGGATGTGGAGCCTTGGAAATGGAAGAGCATATCTATGGATTTCATTGAGGTTTGCCTAGATCAAGGAAAGGCAACACTAATATTTGGGTTACTGTAGACCAACTGACAAAAGTGTTCATTTCATCCCAGTTAAGAGTAAGAGATCGGCTACGTGGTTAACATCTATGTGCGAGAGGTATTCTGACCCCATGGTGTTCCCACAAGTATTATGAGCGACAAGAACCCTATTTTCACTAGTGAGTTTTAGAGGAGTCTACAGGATGCTCTAGGGACACAACTCAGATTGAGAACATCTTATCAGCCTCAAACTGATCAACAGACTAAGAGTCTGAATCGAATTTTAGATGACCTACCATGGCTGTGTATCTTCGATTTCGATGGGACATGGGAGGAGCACCTTCCCCTAGCAAAGTTTGCATATAATAATAGTTTCCGGATTAGTATCATCATGGAACCTTTTGAGGCTCTATATGGATGGCCCTGAGGAAATCGCTCATGTTTATGGGAATCAATAGATAAACTACTCCTTGGGCCAGATATGATTAGAGAGGCCTTCGATAAGATTGATTTGATTAGGAGAAGGATGAAGGCGACACAGGATCGACAAAAGTCGTATGGAGATAAGAGAAGGAATGGTCTTGAGTTTGCTATTAGAGACTTGGTATTCATTAAGGTTTATCCAATGAGGAATGTGGTGATATTTGACTCTATAGCCAAATTAGCATTGAGGCTCTTTGGGCCATTTTCGGTTACAGAGAGAGTGGGGTAGATGGCATACAGGGTTCATCTACCTAAGAGGCTTTCTGGTGTTCACAATGCATTTCATGTTTTGCACTTGAGAAATTGCTCTGTAGTCGTAGTAGAGCCGAGCATGTTAGAGGATGTGGAAATTGACCAGAAGGCATCTATTCGACGAGCACTTACGACGTTCCTAGATTTTGGGACCAAGAAACTAAGTAACAATGAAGTACAACTTGTAAAGGTCCAATGGGGGAAATGATGACAGTGAGGCTACCTAGGAAACAGAGGAGAAGATGCACATTTTCTTATCCTTCCCTTTTTGGCGGTACGCTTTGATCTTCCTTTTTCCATCGTTAGTTTTGAATAGGTTATATCCTTTTTATCCCTTGAAACTTAGGGTTTAGCATGGATGGTAGGATGTGGTAGAAACTTGTTATTAGAACATGTTATGTTTTATGTTTGCAAATGTTTACAGGTGGATGCAGTGGACACATATATATACACACTAGGCACTAATGACCGGCGAATAGGAGACTTGCATATGCATATATATGTGTGCACATTTTATATTATTTTATGGATTATATAAATGGGTGTTATTATGTGGTTATTGCATACCAATGATAGTCGAAGCACACATATAGAACAATCCGTTATCATTAGGTCCTTGGTATGTCTTGCAGTCAAGCTCCCTTATGCCTTTGCACACATACATTTGGATGGATGGCACTAGCATGATTGCATAAAGAGGAAGTCAACTAAATCAGTAGACCGCCCAATATTTTGCATTAGTTAGAGACATGTACACTGTACTATTGCATAAGTACATGAGTAGCATTAGAAAATATAAAGATTATGGTTGTTAATGTATGATGCATAAGTTGATGGTTGTAGATATCCGTATGAAAAGATTTATCCTATACTCCTACCTTTGGAGATTTCGTGGACGAAATCTATTAAGGAAGGGAGAATGTAATAACCTAAATTTTAGCGAACAATAATTAATTAAAGAATAAGTTGAAAAATTGTAGGAATTTGGAAATGGGGATTGCTCCATTATGGTTCAGATGTATATTTGGTTTGCGTAAAACAAACTTTAAATGAAGGAAATATGGTGAATCGAAATTCAGAATTCAAAACAGGAATTTAAATAAGAATATATATATATATATATTATGTGCGCCTGGGACGACCCAGTTCGTGGCCAGGTCGACCTATGGATTGACCCACGTGTCAACCTAACTGGAAACTAGTTCGACCCTGGCATGCCAGGCACGAAACTTAGTTAATGTGCGAGATTTATTTCAAGAATTTTATGCTGACGTGTTTAGTTTTTATTGGTTGGCGTGATTAATTCGAGTTGACCCAAGGATATGAAAGGTTCAGATTTAAACCTAAATCTAACGGTTGAGGTTCTTTTACTCCACCTATAAATAAATCCCCAACACCCTCCCCATTTCCTCACAACACTTTCCTACCTAAGCTAGTCTTCTTTTGGAGATAGGCTACCCTTATTTTAATTTTTAGGCTTGTTTCTTTTTGGTGATAAGTTACCTTAATCTAAATTTTAGGGGTTGTGATTAAATATAAAATATTTTCTTTTTTATTTTCTTCTGGGGGGAAATTATGCTAGATCCTCTAGGGAAAGCTTTCTAGTTAGTTTTTATGATTGTTTAGATTTTTTATTAAAGTTTAGGGTAATTAAATAGGAATAATAATAGTTGTAATTTTGTTTATTGTTCTTTTACTAATAGTTTATGTTTATTCTTGTTTTCAGTAATTTCTTTCTATAAGTATTTTTCTGTAGTTTTTCACTATTTCTATTTAATTAGTATTAAGATTATTGTAAATTATATTCACAGTCTTCTTTTGCCCTTTCTTCGTTGGATTTTTACAATTTATTGTGCTTTTACCAAAATACGCCTAAAAGTCATACGTATACGATGATTAGGCATATATCGATATTCCTAATTGCCTATGACTGATTATTGTCCTTTGTTAGCACAAGTTTGGGAAATTGGATCCAATTGGGATAACTGAATAATTTAGGGCTAATTGGACAGGTGTTGTAAAACTTTAATAAAAAAGAAATGTTGGACTGATAATATATAAACTTTATTAAGTTTGTAAAATGACTATGATACAAGTTGTGATAGAAAAATAAATTATAACATATATTTTCTTAAACATGACAATTGGTAAATCATATAAACAAATATGATTTATTCGCAAATAGGAATATGACATGGAATTATTGAAAGGACAGTTAGGCTTTAATATGAACATACTGACTTAAAAGGTGTTAAGTTATGAGCCTAAAATTTTATAGTGACCTTCTTATTAGGTTTTAGTCTTTAATATGCACATATTGACTTAAAAAGTGTTAAGTTACAAGCCTAAAATTTAATGGTGACCTTATGATTAGATGTTAGGCTTTTAATATGAACATATTGACTTATAAGGTGTTTAGTTATGAGCCTAAAATTCTATGGAGGCCTTGTGATTGGGCATTAGGCACTAATATGAACATATAGACTCGAAAGGTGTTAAGTTACGAGGATAAAATTCTATGTTAGCCTTGTGAATAGACGTTAGGCTTTAATATGAACATATTAATTTACAAAGGGTTAAATTACCAGTCTAAAATTCTAGGGCCAATCTGTGGAGGGGAATTAAATCAATGTTGATTTGGATAGAGTATTATTTGTTAGGGGTCCATACCATACAGCAAAACCTTTTTATGCCATATGGTCTCATATAGGAGGCGAGGGCATGCACCATGTTGTGGGAGCTGGTAAAATGGTCCAAATTGAGCTGGATATGGGTTTGTTCCGGCAGGTCCACATGCATGCATTGAGCCGACGAGGGAAAATAAGACATTGTGACACCAGCGATAAACGCTATGTCTTTTTCCTGATGGGTTGATCCTGATAAGCTTAAGGCCCATTGTGGGCATAGGTTATTAGTCTGTGGTTTTTGGTAGTTGGTCAATGGATAGTATTAGTAAGATTTTCCTAATTATATTATGTTCTGAGTTAGTAAAAGTGCAAACAGTCAAAATTTGAATGAGAATAGTTATCCTATATGCTTACTTTAAGTGTACACAGACACTTACCTTAACTGGCACAAGAACTATTGTTTTATCTTTTTCCTTTTTCTTATCAATCGTGCTAGATATCATAACAGCTCACAAGATTTTATGTCTAATCCAATTTCCTTTCTTCTATCCTTTTTCTTTCACCTAGGCTTGTAGGGAGGAAGTGTGTAATATAGATTGCTCAGCCGATTATCTTAGAGAATTTTCTTTTCAACAGATGGGTTTATCGTTGTTATATAATTTTCAAGGTTTGGTTGTATCTATTGACTACTTGAGAAATGTTAATTATGTACTCTGAATCTACTTTATGAATGATATTTTATCCTAGTGAGGCATGTTATTTTGTGACAGTTGGCTTTTCTGAAAAAAAATGGATTTGTAACATATGTAAATTATCTTCTTCTTCCGTTGTGTTTTAATTGTGAATCTTATTATAAGTGATGTATTTATATCTTTATACCTATATATGTAACACTCCGTAATTCTGTAACACTAAGAGTCACAAATCAAGGCAGAATTAAATTTTAAAATCAAAATCAAGGGAAACAGGCTGTGCCATTGCGTTTGTCTCGGAATTCTGCATGAGATAGAGTCCGAGTTTGCGTTAATCGGACTACGTATGAAGGAGTTATGGTCTTCAGAAGTTTCAGAATTCGTTTTAAAATTCGAACAGGTCAGAAAACGAGCTCAAATTCGAAAAACAGACCCAGATTGGGGTGGGCGGGAAAATTCCCGCCCAGGACCCAGGTCAACTGGGTAGTCAACCTGGGGGTACCCAGGTCGACTGGGTAGTTGACCTAGGGGTCGACCCCCTGCTTTTTCCAGATCTGCAGCCTGGTTCGTTCTTCTGTATCCGGACGCCATTCTGACCAGATTCGTTGACTTCTACACTATATAAACATCCCTAGTCTCCTTCTCTATTCACAATTCTTTTCTATCCTTATGCTGCCTCTGAGAAAATATATAAATAAATAAAAATAAAAAATAATACGAAGATCCAAGACAAGGTTATGCTGCTCAAGTTTGTCAAAGAAGTGATTCGAATCAGGATTAAAGCTTCAAGATAAGAATCAAAGGCTAACTCAAACGGTTTCGAGCAACGTCGCACGAATCATAGCAATGCCATATTTCTATGAATCTAATCTAATCTCTGTAAGTCAGTTACTTCTTAGATTTGAACGTTTCTCTTTTCGTGACATGAAATTAAAGGAATAAAAGAGTTTGCCAATTCTTTCTATTCGAATATGTGCCTATTTCTTTGAACCTAATTAAGAACTGTTATGATTCGAGGACAAATAAGACTGTGACTATGAAACTATGGACCTTAAAACCATATGCCTTTTTGACTATGGACATTGCCTATGACTATGAACATTGCCTATGACTATGAATATTGCCTGTGACTGTGACTGTGACTATGAGAATTATTTCCTTGACCATGAACACAATCCTATGTCTTTGATTAGGAAACATAAACCATTGCCTATGACATAACAAGGACACTTGTGATTAAACACCTCTGATTCATGACTGCTTAAGTTTTGTGAATATGAAATTGGGTCTAAACCCGATTATCTATTATGTCTATTCTTGGTTTTGTTTGTTTTTAGACCTTGGGAATTTACCTATTAAGTTAGGTCTACCCATGTTCTTGAACCTACGTCTCTATTCTGTCTATTCTTGGTTTTAGACCTTGGGAATTTACCTATTAAGTTAGGTCTACCCATGTTCTTGAATCTACGTCGTTATTCAAACCTTTTTATGCCAGTTATTATGTCCATCCTTTTTCGTAGCATCTTTGGTTCATTCCCTTCTTTCTACGAATCTAGATTTATCTATAATCTAGATTGAATCACGATTATACGAACGGTGGGAATACGATTTGGGCAAAATATGAAATTTACTAAGAACGTAGTTTTTAACTTGGAAATTGGCATAAATTGGGAACATGTATTATGGCATGTTTATAGAAATGCAAATTGGATAATTTTGACATGAATTATAGGATGTGTAATTTGAATCTAGTATTGACTTGTAAATCTAGCATTTACATGAACTGTGAACTAGAATAATAGGTCTAGTTTGACATAAGCTGTAATTAGAATATTAAATCAGAATTGGGTGGCTAAATTAAGCATGATAAGTATGTTAGCATAATTTACATACATCGGGCATAAATGGTAAATGGTTTAATGGGCCACAAAATAGGTAGTTTGTATGCAAACTAAGTTTTGGGCATAAACGGTGAACTAGAATATGAAATCTAGTTTGGCATAAACTGCATACTAGAATATAAAATCTAGTTTTGGAATGAACTGTAAATGGGGGTGTTGGATCTAAATTGCTATAAACAGTAAGATAGGCAAGTCAAGATTTGGGCCTAGAATACAAGTCCATTAGTAGGCATGGCAAATGTATAGGGTATAGGCCAAATTTATTTTAAAAAGGGAAAATGGATTTTGAGGATAAATTGTTAACAATTTATTTATATACAAAAGAAAGGTTTATTAATGACATCTCTTTTAATAATACATGTACCAGAAAGTTCTAGGGTGACAGAGAGGATAGTGTCTAGGCTTGGGTTTGGAAAATACAAGTTTCCTGCTCTCCCTGGCTACCCCTAACTGATCCGACGGAAGGGATGGTTACTTTCAAAACCTGATTTGAAAATTAATCAAAATCCTTTGAACTTAGAAAACACGAATATGCCTAACCCAAGGTTAGACTGAGTTGCGATGCAAACCTGCCCGGAACCAACCGGCACATCCAGTATTCGCAACAATATCTGTCTAATGTGAGTGGTAGCGGCTTTAATTTATTTAGTTAAAGCTAGAACAAGAATGGTAGCGTTAAGTTAACTAAGACACTTAGCCAATTCAACATGGTAATCAGACCGGTGGGTGGTGTTAGGTTCATGCAGACACTTAACGCAGTTAAGCTTGAATGGGAGGGTTAAGTCCATAGGAACACTTAACACAGTTAAGCTAGAATGGGAAGGGCTAAGTCCATAAGGACACTTAACCAACTTAACATGGTAACAAGATAAGATTTGTAGGGGTTAAGTAACTAAGAAAACACTTAGCCAAATTAACAAGTTAACTAGACTAGAAGGTGCGGTTAAGTAAAGTTAATACACTTAGCCGAATTAACATGTTAACTAGACTAGAAGTTGGGGTTAAGTAAATACACTTAGCCATAGAGGTTGGGGTTAAGTAAATACACTTAGCCAATTTGATATGTTAGCTGGGCTAGACCGTAGGGTTAAGTAACCTTGAACACTTAATTATCAGACTGTGTTAAAGGAATAGGGTTAAGTCTGAAACATGAAGGGATAATACTTAACCATTAATAACATGTTAGGTAAAACAGACAGGCAAGGTTAAGTTAAAGAGGAACACTTAACCAATACTGGGTGAATGGGTAGGGTTAAGTAATAAGAAATACTTAACCAATATAACTTGGTTTGTGGTAAGTCAACATGAAGTACTGATAACACTTAACCAGTTTATCAGGATAAATGAAGAGGGTTAAGTTAGCTTGAATTGACTAACGGCACTTAACCAATCCAAATTGGCGAGAAAGAGAACTAAGTGGTAAACCTTAGTTAGCAGAACTAAGTAGTAATTCTTAGTATAACACGGGAAGGAGCGAAAGTCCGTCTGATTAAAACGAAGGCTCCAGCGAATTGGGTAACGAAGCCCGAGGCTTCGAGGGGACGTGAGGGTACTCTTGGTATCCCTCTGTGAGGCTGCAGATCATCCTCCTGGGCTCACAGAGGTTAAGGTTTGCGTTATAAGAACCAAGGGTATGCCTTGGTTGCAAAATATGGCAACCTAAAAACTAGGATGGACTTGCGTGATTCGACGAGAAAACGGTAGCCCTGTGATAGCAACTCATCGTCTACCATCCATCTTGAGTCAATCGAGATACGTGAAGCGGAAAGGCGGAGAACTCCAAAAGACAATATACTTGCTATCTAGTTATGGGTGAGGATGGCCATAGGATAGTGGGGCACCGGGGTCCTGCATATAGTTTCATTTTTCAAGGTGTGCCTTTCATTAGTTGAGGGAGGGGTCAAGTGGGACCGTAGCCACTGGAACAAAAACAGACCTTAGCATCTGCATCGGCAGATATCTGAAAGCTCCCGACCGAGTTCTGTATTCCTTGATTTGCCCTGCCACAGGACTCGGGCCGCACATTACAGGACATGTGCATCTAGACAAGCGATAACGATTCGCGATACATGTGTGGGGAAGTATAGGAACATATACCACTCTAGGTAGTGCGTCCTAGACTTGGGGGCATCGTTCGACAGGTAGCATAATCCCTAGTTGGACTAGGTGGCATAAACTCTGAATCCGAGAAGCGTTCAGCAGATAGCGTAAACTCTAGTTGAATCTAGAAAGCACTTGGTAGAAAACCCTAGATTAGATCTAGGTAATAAATAATAAATGGATGCCCGAAGGCAATGGAAAACACAGGGATTGGGATCACATTATCGTTACTAGTTGGGACACTAGTTAGGTGGTGCAGAGATATAGTATAACAAGGAAATAGCGAAGCGACAAAAGTATTAGAGTATATCTAGTTTATCTTATCTTAGCATGTCTTGTGATTATCTTATCTAATCTTGCTGACCCTATCGTCATGGTGTTATCTTGTATTCAGTTAATTCATGTCGTTTTGTTTTCCATGTTCACATGCTAGAAGTTACTGAACTTACTCAGGCTTTATGTCTGACTCTGTTTTTCTTTCGTCTTCTTTTCTTCCGTTCACCCCCCCCTAAGGTAGTGAAGGAGGGAATAGTATAGCTCAGGTTAAGTTGGACTGTCCCAGGTTGAAGATTTGTCGAAGTTTTGCTTGGATTCTCTTTTCGGATACTATGGCTGGCTCTTGCTAAAATTGGGGAATATAAATGTATTTTTATGCTTCTTTATTTTGTAAGACATATGATACTCTGATATTGTAAAGAAATCAGTATAAAAACTATTTTATCAATAAAGCAAAGTTTTATTTTCTGCTGTTTAATCTCTGTCTGTCTTGTAATTTATCTGCATCTTTTACCCTAAATGCTCCACAGAACTTAGTGCATTCCCTTTGTGAGTGACACTAACGGATGTGGGGTGTTACACGTGGTATCAGAGCTGAAGGTTACGGGATCAGATAAAGGATTTGAAAAATTATTTTCAAAACGGTTTTAAAAGAAGCATTTTCAAAAGAAAAGATTTGTTTAAAAGGCATATTCCCCAAAGCTGTGCGCATCATCTTCTCTTCCTCTGTTTGAATTCTTGTCTCCTTCTTTCTTGAGTCTCTGGGGCTCCTGGCTTTCTGGGAGGTAACCTCATCGATGGGCGAAGTAGTGCCCCGGCTTCCATCCATAGCCGTAGTTGTTTCACCTACGGCCAGTTTTCTTTCAAGCTTATAGGGTTTCCCGTACGATGGAGGCAGCTTTCGAGAGATTTGTCAACATGGTTACACACGGAAGGGGATGAGGAGTTTGGCTAAGGAGCATAACCCTAGGATGAGGAATTCATGGATGTAGATTTAGCTCACAAAGGAGGAAGAAATTATAAAACCTAAGACAAGAGGAAGTATCTTTACTAGGATATGATAGGGCATATAATTAAGGACAAGGGCAAGAATGAGGAACAAGATTTTCAGAAGGGCAAGTACATACCTTCACCACCAAGCGTACCTAGAAGTTCTGTTGGAAGAATCTAGTTTTGCTGTTCGTTTTAGCGCTTCGCATTTGTTCATATCCACTTCCATAGTTGAATCTCTGCACCATAGTACTTGTATAATAGAAAGATCCCACTGGATTCTCAAATCCAGTTGGTGGTCCGACCAGTTTATTTTTGGTTAGTAGGGATTTGAGGATAGCTATCGAGTTTGCTTATATCATCTCACGAAGATCGTCTAAATCCGAAGGAGATATTCCTTGGGTGCTTGTCTGATATTGGTTTAGGCCTTTGGGGCTTGTACTTGAGGAATGTCAAGTTCGACTAGGATGGTTTGCGTGAGAGGTGAATAGTTGTGGCAGGCACTCTAAAAAGCACGTAGTAACCTTTCGACCCTTATAGTTATGGCATGGTGAATAAGAGGAAGACCTCTAATCATCTTAGTACGTACACTTGGTGCCGTGATTGACATCTGTTTATTTTGGAAATGGAGATCGGAAACTTCACAATCGTGAAGTTAAATTTAGATAAGATACAGTGGAGTAAAGCTCAAGAAGGCTGGATACTAGCATCATACCCTTTTTCCTTAAGGGTGCATCCTTGATTTCTTTGGTAGGAGCTTTACGCATAATTGTTTCTCTCTTCCCAAAGTATATCTTCGATCCTTAGGTAGAAACTCCTTTGGATGTAAACATGTATTTGAAACATGTTATGGTTGATGGTTGCAAGTGGTTGCTAATGGTTGCTCGTTGGTGCATATGCATACGTATTAGGCACTAGATCAGTTCGGACGCTTTCATATTGCATTTACAGATACGTATTTGTTTGTAAGTTGAACTTGATATGTTATCATATGGATGTTGCATATGGATGAATGGCTGTGCACGCATGTGGTATTTACATAACTAGGGATGCTTGCATACATGATTGGACGCATGGCACTGACATGATTCGCATTAAGGAGGTCAACTGAATCAGTAGACCGCCTGATTTTACATTAGATAAAGACATATACACACACTATGCATATGAACATGAAAGCATTATAAATCTTTTAAGGACAATGAATGCCTGTGATTGAATGGTTGAGTAGATGGGTGATTGGATGGTAGGACACATTCTTCCTAACTTGAAGATTTCGGGGACGAAATCCTTTTAAGTGGGGGAGAATGTAACAACTCGTAATTCTGTAACACTAAGATTCACAAATCAAGGCAGAATTAAATTTTAAAATCAAAATCAAGCGGAATTCTGCATGAGATAGAGTCTGAGTTTGCGTTAATCGGACTCCGTATGAAGGAGTTATGGTCTTCAGAAGTTTCAGAATTCGATTTAAAATTCGAACAGGTCAGAAAACGAGCTAGAATTCGAAAAACAGACCCAAATTGGGCTGGGCGGGAAAATTCCCGCCCAGGACCCAGGTCGACTGGGTAGTCGACCTGGGGGTCGACCCCCCCTGCTTTTTCCAGATCTACAGTCTGGTTCGTTCTTCTGTATCCGGATGCCATTCTGACCAGATTCGTTGACTTCTACACTATATAAACAGCCCTAGTCTCCTTCTCTATTCACAATTCTTTTCTATCCTTATGCTGCCTCTGAGAAAATATATAAATAAATAAAAATAAGAAAATAATATGAAGATCCTAGACAAGGTTATGCTTCTCAAGTTTGTCAAAGAAGAGATTCGAATCAAGATTAAAGCTTCAAGATAAGAATCAAAGGCTAACTCAAACGGTTTCAAGCAACGTCGCACGAATCATAGCAACGCCATCTTTCTATGAATCTAATCTAATCTCTGTAAGTCAGTTACTTCTTAAATTTGAACGTTTCTCTTTTCGTGAAATGAAATTAAAGGAATAAAAGAGTATGCCAATTCTTTCTATTCGAATCAGTGCCTATTTCTTTGAACCTAATTAAGAACTGTTATGATTCGAGGACAAAAAAGACTGTGACTATGAAACTATGGACCTTAAAACCATATGCCTTTTTGACTATGGACATTGCCTATGATTATGAACATAGCCTATGACTATGAATATTGCCTGTGACTGTGACTGTGACTATGAGAATTATTTCCTTGACCATGAACACAAGCCTATGCCTTTGATTAGGAAACATAAACCATTGCCTATGACATAACAAGGACACTTGTGATTAAACAACTATGATTCATGACTAGGAAAGTGTTGCTTAAGTTTTGTGACTATGAAATTGGGTCTAAACCCGATTATCTATTCTGTCTGTTCTTGGTTTTCTTTGGTTTTAGACCTTGGGAATTTACCTATTAAGTTAGGTCTACCCATGTTCTTGAACCTACGTCTCTATTCTATCTATTCTCGGTTTTAGACCTTGGGAATTTACCTATTAAGTTAGGTATACCCATGTTCTTGAACCTACGTCATTATTCAAACCTTTTTATGCCAGTTATTTTGTCCATCCTTTTTCGTAGCATCTTTGGTTCATTCCCTATTTTTTACAAATCTAGATTTATCTATAATCTAGATTGAATCACGATTATACAAACGATGGGAATACGATTTGGGCAAAATATGAAATTTACTAAGAACGTAGTTTTTAACTTGGAAATTGGCATAAATTGGGAACATGTATTATGGCATGTTTATAGAAATGCAAATTGGATAAATTTGACATGAATTATAGGATGTGTAATTTGAATCTAGTATTGACTTGTAAATCTAGCATTTACATGAACTGTGAACTGGAATAATAGGTCAAGTTTGACATGAGCTGTAATTAGAATATTAAATCAGAATTGGGTGGCTAAATTAAGCATGATAAGTATGTTAGCATAATTTACATACATCGGGCATAAATGGTAAATGGTTTAATGGGCCACAAAATAGGTAGTTGGTATGCAAACTAAGTTTTGGGCATAAAAGGTGAACTAGAATATGAAATCTAGTTTGGCATAAACTGCATACTAGAATATAAAATCTAGTTTTGGCATGAACTGTAAATGGGGGTGTTGGATCTAAATTGCTATAAACTGTAAGATAGGCAAATCAAGATTTGGGCCTAGAATACAAGTCCACTATTAGGCATGGAAAATGTATAGGGTATAGGCCAAATTTATTTTAAAAAGGGAAAATGGATTTTGAGGATAAATTGTTAACAATTTATTTATATACAAAAGAAAGGTTTATTAATGACATCTCTTTTAATAATACATGTACCAGAAAGTTCTAGGGTGACAGAGAAGATAGTGTCTAGGCTTGGGTTTAGAAAATAAAAGTTTCCTGCTCTCCCTGGCTACCCCTAACTGATCCGACGGACGGGATGGTTACTTTCAAAACCTGATTTGAAAATTAATCAAAACCCTTTGAACTTAGAAAACACGAATATGCCTAACCCGAGGTCAGACTGAGTTGCAATGTAAACCTTCCCGGAACCAACCGGCACATGCAGTATTCGCAACAATATCTATCTAATGTGAGTGGTAACAGCTTTAATTTATTTAGCTAAAGCTAGAACAAGAATGGTAGGGTTAATTTAACTAAGACACTTAACCAATTCAACATGGTAATCAGACCGGTGTGTGGGGTTAGGTTCATGCAGACACTTAACGAATTTAAGCTAGAATGGGAGGGTTAAGTCCATAGGAACACTTAACCAACTTAACATAGTTAAGCTAGAATGGGAAGGGCTAAGTCCATAGGGACACTTAACCAACTTAACATGGTAACAAGACAAGATTTGTAGGGGTTAAGTAACTAAGAAAACACTTAGCCAAATTAACATGTTAACTAGACTAGAAGGTGCGGTTAAGTAAAGTTAATACACTTAGCCGAATTAACATGTTAACTAGACTAGAAGTTGGGGTTAAGTAAATACACTTAGCCATAGAGGTTGGGGTTAAGTAAATACACCTAGCCAATTTGATATGTTAGCTGGGCTAGACCGTAGGGTTAAGTAAACTTGAATACTTAACCATCAGACTGTGATAAAGGAATAGGGTTAAGTCTGAAACATAAAGGGATAATACTTAACCATTAATAACATGTTAGGTAAAACAGACGGGCAAGGTTAAGTTAAAGAGGAACACTTAACCAATACAGGGTGAATGTGTAGGGTTAAGTAATAAGAAATACTTAACCAATATAACTTGGTTTGTGGTAAGTCAACATGAAGTACTGATAACACTTAACCAGTTTATCAGGATAAATGAAGAGGGTTAAGTTAGCTTGAATTGACTAACGACACTTAAGCAATCCAAATTGGCGAGAAAGAGAACTAAGTTGTAAACCTTAGTTAGTAGAACTAAGTAGTAATTCTTAGTATAACACGGGAAAGAGCGAACGTCCGTCTGATTAAAACGAAGGCTCCAGCGAATTGGGTTACGAAGCCCGAGGCTTCGAGGGGACGTGAGGGTACTCTTGGTATCCCTCTATGAGGCGGAAGATGATCCTCCTGGGCTCATAGAGGTTAAGGTCTGCGTTAGAAGAAACAAGGGTATGCCTTGGTTGCAAAATATGGAAACCTAAAGACTAGGATGGACTAGCGTGATTCGGCGAGAAAACGGTAGCCCTGTGATAGCAACTCGTCGTCTACCATCCATCTTGAGTCAATCGAGATACGTGAAGCGGAAAGGCGGAGAACTCCAAAAGACCATATACTTGCTATCTAGTTATGGGTGAGGATGGCCATAGGATAGTGGGGCACCAGGGGCCTGCGTATCGTTCTCATTTTTCAAGGTGTGCCTTTCATTATTTGAGGGAGGGGTCAAGTGGGACCATAGCCACTGGAACAAAAACAGACCTTAGCATATGTATCGGCAGATATCTGAAAGCTCCCGACCGAGTTCTGTATTCCTTGATTTGCCCTGCCACAGGACTCGGGCCGCACATTATAGGACATGTGCATCTAGACAAGCGATAACGATTCGTGATGCATGCGTGGGGAAGTATAGGAACATATACCACTCTAGGTAGTGTGTCCTAGACTTGGGGGCATCGTTCGACAGGTAGCATAATCCCTAGTTGGACTAGGTGGCATAAACCCTGAATCCGAGAAGCGTTCAGCAGATAGCGTAAACTCTAGTTGAATCTAGAAAGCACTTGGTAGAAAACCCTAGATTAGATCTAGGTAATAAATAATAAATGGATGCCCGAAGGCAATGGAAAACACAGGGATTGGGATCACGTTATCGTTGCTAGTTGGGACACTAGTTAGGTGGTGCAGAGATATAGTATAACAAGGAAATAGCGAAGCGGCGAAAGTATTAGAGTATATCTAGTTTATCTTATCTTAGCATGTCTTGTGATTATCTTGTCTAATCTTGCTGACCCTATCGTCATGGTGTTATCTTGTATTCAGTTAATTCATGTCGTTTTGTTTTCCATGTTCACATACTAGAAGTTACTGAACTTACTCAGGCTTTATGTCTAACTCTGTTTTTCTTTCGTCTTCTTTTCTTCCGTCCACCCCCCCCCCCCCCCCAGGTAGTGAAGGAGGGAATAATATAGCTCAGGTTAAGTTGGACTGTCCCAGCTTGAAGATTTGTCAAAGTTTTGCTTGGATTCTCTTTTCGGATACTATGGTTGGCTCTTGCTAAAATTGGGGAATATAAATGTATTTTTATGCTTCATTATTTTGTAAGACAGATGATACTCTGATATTGTAAAGAAATCAGTATACAAACTATTTTATCAATAAAGCAAAGTTTTATTTTCTGCTGTTTAATCTCTGTCTGTGTTGTAATTTATCTGCATCTTTTACCCTAAATGCTCCATAGAACTTAGTGCATTCCCTTTGTGAGTGACACTAACGAATGTGGGGTGTTACACGTGGTATCAGAGCTGAAGGTTACCGGATCAGATAAAGGATTTGAAAAATTATTTTCAAAATGGTTTTAAAAGAAGCATTTTCAAAAGAAAAGATTTGTTTTAAAGGCATATTCCCCAAAGCCATACGCATCATCTTCTCTTCCTCTGTTTGAATTCTTGTCTCCTTCTTTCTTGAGTCTCTGGGGCTCCTGGCTTTCTGGGAGGTAACCTCATCGATGGGCGAAGTAGTGCCCCGGCTTCCATCCATAGCCGTAGTTGTTTCACCTACGGCCAGTTTTCTTTCAAGCTTATAGGGTTTCCCGTACGATGGAGGCAGCTTTCGAGAGATTTGTCAACATGGTTACACACGGAAGGGGATGAGGAGTTTGGCTAAGGAGCATAACCCTAAGATGAGGAATTCATGGATGTAGATTTAGCTCACAAAGGAGGAAGAAATTATAAAAACTAAGACAAGAGGAAGTATCTTTACTAGGGTATGATAGGGCATATAATTAAGGACAAGGGCAAGAATGAGGAACAAGATTTTCAGGAGGGCAAGTACATACCTTCACCACCAAGCGTACCTAGGAGTTATGTTGGAAGAATCTAGTTTTTCTGTTCGTTTTAGCGCTTCGCATTTGTTCATATCCACTTCCATAGTTGAATCTCTGCACCATAGTACTTGTATAATAGAAAGATCCCACTAGAGTCTCTAATCCAGTTGGTGGTCCGACCAGTTTATTTTTGGTTAGTAGGGATTTGAGGATAGCTATCGAGTTTGCTTATATCATCTCACGAAGATCATCTAAATCCGAAGGAGATATTCCTTGGGTGCTTGTCTGATATTGGTTTAGGCCTTTGGGGCTTGTACTTGAGGAATGTCAAGTTCGATTAGGATGGTTTGCGTGAGAGGTGAATAGTTGTGGCAGGCACTCTAAAAAGCACGTAGTAACCTTTCGACCCTTATAGTTATGGCATGGTGAATAAGAGGAAGACCTCTAATCATCTTAGTACGTACACTTGGTGCCGTGATTGACATCTGTTTATTTTGGAAAAGGAGACAGGAAACTTCACAATCGTGAAGTTAAATTTATATAAGATACAGTGGAGTAAAGCTCAAGAAGGCTGGATACTAGCATCATACCCTTTTTCCTTAAGGGTGCATCCTTGATTTCTTTGGTAGGAGCTTTACGCATAATTGTTTCTCTCTTCCCAAAGTATGTCTTCGATCCTTAGGTAGAAACTCCTTTGGATGTAAACATGTATTTGAAACATGTTATGGTTGATGGTTGCAAGTGGTTGCTAATGGTTGCTCGTGGGTGCATATGCATACATATTAGGCACTAGATCCGTTCCCCCCCCCCCCGGTAGTGAAGGAGGGAATAGTATAGCTCAGGTTAAGTTGGACTGTCCCAGCTTGAAGATTTGTCGAAGTTTTGCTTGGATTCTCTTTTTGGATACTATGGCTGGCTCTTGCTAAAATTGGGGAATATAAATGTATTTTTATGCTTCTTTATTTTGTAAGACAGATGATACTCTGATATTGTAAAGAAATCAGTATACAAAATATTTTATCAATAAAGCAAAATTTTATTTTCTGCTGTTTAATTTCTGTCTGTCTTGTAATTTATCTGCATCATTTACCCTAAATGCTCCACAGAACTTAGTGCATTCCCTTTGTGAGTGACACTAATGGATGTGGGGTGTTACAATATACTTTATATTTCTTAGCGGTATCCTACTTCGAGTAACGTTAAGAGGCATGGGGTGCTTCAATAGAAGTGAGTTCAGTGCTTTTTATTTCTCGAAAACTCCTTTTCAGAATATTCAAATTATCAAATAATATTATTATTATCTTCCCAAGATCTTTTGAAAACTATTTCACAATGGTGGGATTAAATTTTCATATTCTTAATTTCAAATTCATTTTTAGTTAAAAACTCCATTTAATAATTTATTACAATGAATTTTAAAATCTAGCCAACATTGATACCGAACCCTTATAGTCAAAGTGTGAAACTAAATTCACAAGGAGTCCATTCTAATGTTTATCAAAACCTATTTCGTACCTAACCCATGTAGAAAAGAGGAAATTCGCTCTAAATTAGTTGAGAAAAAAAAATCAACCAACTTACGATAATAACGGTGCAGTTAAAATGCTTAGTGGATCTAATGCGGCGGAAGTCCAGAAAGTCATATCAGGGATAAAGCGAGGAAATGGCAGGATATAGCGAATGGCTCTAAAATAACACATAAAACTCCTTCAAAATGTTTTCATGAATATACGTACTATAAGTAAGTGAATAATTAACACTTTATTTAACTTTAGATAGTACATTTTTAATTTTAAATACAAATACGTGAAAATATCGATAAATAAATATAAACTTTCGATTAAATCAATTAAATTCAATAGCATATTTGAGTATTTTTGTTTCTAAAAGTAGATATTAAGAAATTCTATTAAAAAACCTAATTTAATAAATTTTTAAATGCATAAATTTCATTTTTGAATTCATTTCTTGCATCAAAGATATTTGGGAATAACAAAATATAGTGGAAATAACGGGATATATCAGGAATAGCGGAATATAGCGGGGCTTAAAGCAGAGAGGCTATATCAGAGGCTATTTGAGGAAAAACGTAGTGGTTGTAGTGTGCTAAGGATATATCGGTGTTACAGCAGGGTAATAAAAGGGCATTAACTGCATAGGATAATAATTGGATATTATCATTCCTGTCAAACAAACATATCCTAAATCTGTATAAGTATTTAAAAAATATTCCTTTATAAAAAATATAATTTTTGGTACAAACAGAAGAGAGATTAAAAAGACGAGCCTTCAGGAAATCTCCATTTTTTCAAAAGATGAGATCTCATGGTTGTAATACTCGATCGGACCTGAGTGTTATAAAAAATACAAAACACTCGAGTCAGGACCAATATTCTCAAATAAGTGAATTAACTCAAGTGAAATGCTCAATGAAATGCATCAATAACTTAGAGGATGTTTGGGATTTCCATCCTCTAAGGATCCATGGATCTAGATACGTATAATATAATCCGCTATTATAATAGTCTATATTCAGTAAAGCAAATATATTAAAATAGCATAAACATGATTAAAATTTTCCACTTACACCGTTTATGAGCATTGTAGTCTATATAGTACCGTAAATTCACCCTATAGGTGTTATTAGAAGGCAATCCATAGAAACAACGTCAAATCAAAATCATAGGGGGTCAATCACGATAATATGACAAGGCAACGAGGTGATACCTAAC
This sequence comes from Allium sativum, assembly GCA_030737875.1. Classification (NCBI taxonomy): domain Eukaryota; kingdom Viridiplantae; phylum Streptophyta; class Magnoliopsida; order Asparagales; family Amaryllidaceae; genus Allium; species Allium sativum. The sequence continues at coordinate 665,354,438 of CM060909.1, read as the reverse complement.
TATAGGATTCTACCGGATTGCGGACCCAGACCGGTAGTAACGCATAGCCGCCACTACCGCCCATCTCGAACAACACTCCCATAAATCACAAGTGGCCACCAATCAATCACAAAGTAAGAGATATAGCATAGAAGAAGCATTCTAGATCGAAGGTGCAACCTCACTTGGCCTTGCTATGGCACCTATTTTAGTCATTTTAATTATGACCCAAAGGTCAAGGCTATCCATCATCGTTCTCTTACTTCATTTCAGTGACGTTCACCAAACAATCCTACTTCATTCTAGATTCTTCACCACGTGCACAGTTGTTAAAGTGGTATCGGTATTGGTAGAGAGTATGATAATACCGACTTTGGTTTCTTTAATGACCAAACGTTTACATTTTTCATACCATGCCCATTACATTTGAAATCATATTAGAATACGGAAAATCAATTAACGTCAAGTATTAATTTTTATTTCAATAAAATTTCTCAATATCGTTTCCAATTCCAAATTTATATTTACAAATCGATTCATTAATAAAGTTTCATTCGATATCATTTCAACTTAGATTCACATTTATGAATCAGTTGATTAACATAACTTCACAATCAATTAGGATTACATGTCAGAATTTTCCTTATTTAATCGAATTTTTATATTCAATCATTTTGATCTTAAATTGCTCAGATTGGAAATATATAATTTTATTTTTAAATAGAAGTAAGACATGAAATAGTTTAGTCAAAATACTTAAGCAGATATAAAATAGTTTAAGTAAAATGGATTGATTTGTACAAAATAGTTTATATAAAATAAATAGGTTTGGTATAAAAAGTTTGAAGGATATAGTTAAATTTTACATACAAATAGTTTAAATAAGATAAATAAGCTTAATATATATATATATATAGTTTACATAAAATAGTGGTAAAATATGTATATTATTCGTAAAATAAGGTAACACTAACTTTAATAAATAATCCAATCCTAATCAATTATGTACAATTCTGAAATTTGACTTAATCGTTAATCAAATTTCGAAGTTAAATTCGATTTAACTTAAGACTCAATTGGCACAGAATTAAAGTTTAAAACCATGTGATCAAGTGAGATTATAACTTGAATTCCACTATTAAATCCTTAAATTTTATTGGGTTTGGAACTTAAATTTTAAATTCACTTCATAACATGGTTTTAAACTAATATTAAAATTTCTCATGTATTAAGTTCTATTACTAAAATCAACTCTTAAAAATTTAACTTTGCCACTTGAATTCATTTAACCATTAAACCAAGAAAATTCTTACGTTAATGAACTCAACTTTAAAAACTATACATACAATTTAAACTTTGTTTTTTTTAAATCCTTGATCACATTTACCTTTAACTGTTCAGAACAAAAACACAAATTTTCAAATAAACAAAATCCATTCATTGAATCATCTATATTTAATTTATACAATCAAAGTAAAATATTTTAAAATATTAATTTAAGTTCGAATTATATATTAAATGTCAAAATAAATTTTTGATAAACCAAAACATACTTATAAAGTTTCAGAAATAATAATACCTCAGACAATAAATCCAATTTAGGAAATCCTATTAAATCTTTATATTAAATCAATTTTCTTAAATCAAAATGTCCAAGATAAAATTTATTCCTAAATTAAATTTCAAATGAATATCCTTCAATTAAATTTCAAAATGGACTCATATTTATAAGATTCAGATAATAGAATTTTTATTAGCACGGTGTCCATATAAAATTTTATATCTTATGGTCGAGTGATACAGATGTTTGTCATTTCAATCCATTTTTAAACATTTGAATTTCAGGTATATATCATTTTTTCAACCTGCATCCCAAATCGATTCGATTTTATTTCTTAAATCAATGCAGTCATTAGCGTATGTATCATTTCATCCTATAGTGATTTTTCCCCTAAATCTAAGGGAACTTACAGTGTGAGAATAAATGAAATAAATATAACATCACACAGAAATCAAGCATAACATTATATAACATACAAATTTATATGGTGTCATTTGTGTGCATGTCACAAGCGCACCAGTCATATGGCAACAATTGTGAATTTTCTAATACATCATAACATTTCATATATCATTTCAAAATATTTAATTCACTTAATAAAAATGTTAGTCATGAGAGAGTAAACTCACATTAGTGTGGTTATGTACGATGCATGCGACACTTTACGACGCATATGAACACTCTGACGCTTGAACACGACTCAGTTAAATGGAAACATCAAATTCATACTATATCTCTTCCTGATTCAATTAAACATAATTAACAATTAACACCTTAATTAAATTTAAACAAGTTAACTACTATACTAACCAACATCACAAACCTACTCACCACCACTCTTCTCCACGAATAATGGTTAGAAGAAATCAGTCTTCATCATCTCCATATCCCAACTATCCATCTTCAGCTTCTCTACCAATTCAACAATGTCACCTAATTGAGAACTCCATTTCAAAAGCTTGCCTCCCAATATTGCAGTACAATCTTCATTCCCCTTTTATCCCAACTACCATCTCTTCAATCAAAACTTTCATTTTAGGCGTAAGTGAGGAAGCGACGGTGGCGCTGAGTGGAGGCTCTCTCGAGTGGGCCCTTGGTTGCTGGAGGGGTTGGGGGATGGCTAGATTAGAAAGTCAGAGACGTGGGTGTGTTGGGTGCCCAGAATCTGATTTTCGATTGGTTTTTTTCTATGGAGGAGCGACTGCTGACGAGTAGTGAGGCTCAGGTCTAGGCGAGTCAAGAGGTTGTAGCTCCAACCAATGATGCTCTAGATGGGGGAAGGTCGGTGATAGGTAAGTTCGAATGCTTCCTAGGTCACGAGATGAAATCTGCCTCGACATGGATGGGAAAATGGATATTGCGATATTGTGGAAGGAAGGAGTTTCAATTTTTATTTCCCCCTCCCCTTTTCTGCCATTTTCGGCAATGGTGATATAGGAAGAGAACAAGAAAAAAATAGAAAAGAAGAAGAAAAGGATGCAAAGGACGGAAAGGAGAAAGAAAAAAAATAAGAGGCCAGGGGTGTACACACGTATGCCTTATATGATGCACTTGAACACATGCTTCTTCTTGTTTGTTAAAGTATTTGGTATGTGAATTTTCCATAAGATTATTTCTAATTTTTCCCGTTGACATTTAAGCTTATATGATCACGTTACCAATCTGATCGACCAAATCATGTGACAATTCAAAATTTTGAATGTGATAAATCTAATTTTGTCGAACTTTGAGGTTGTTTGTAAAATGACTATTTCTGTATTAATATATTACGTTATTATATGATTCAATTATCGATCAAATTCTAAATTATTTAATATCACCTATAAATTTACAAAACAAGTTTATAATCAACACTGGTTAACTAAACGGAGTCGATTGAGATTGTAGAATCAATTTTTCAATTGATATTTAATTGTTAATTCACATTTTAAGTTAAATATACAATTAACTATATTAATTTAAAATGTTTGAATTTACGAGTCATTACATTAGTGATTGGTGGAGGTGGTATATGTTGAAGGGTGACTAGTGAAGGATGAATGGTAGTTTGAATTGTGTTGTTTCTGTTGTTGCTAATGAAGTTGGAGTTTTTGTTATATGCAATTCTAGGAGAAGGGGAGTTAGGGTGTTTGAAGAGTTGAAGAACTATCGATGTAAAACGGTAATAATATTCAATTCAATTTTAGCAACTGAAGTCGAATGACATTGGATGGTGATGCAGTTTATACACTTGGTGAATGTATATGGTGAAAGAGTTTTCAGAGTTATCAATATGGGTGGTAAAAAGTGATGAATGTAGGCATAAGCCGCAAGATATTAAATTGAACAATATATTACCTCAAATGTTTCTTCAAATTGTGTAGTAACATAAATATATCAAATTCAGTTTTGCAGTAACATAAAAGAAAATTTTGCTGAATTTTCTTTTGTCATTTATCTTGGAAAACTTATAATTTGAAGTAAAATTGGAATAGAGAAATGAAACTCTAACATCCTGAGATTTTGAGACAATTTAAAATATTAAATTTAATATGTTTTTGAACAAAATTTGTTTTAAATATTAAAATTTATGATTTATGTCATATATTGATAAGTTATGAACTAAACTTGTTTTGTTAAACAATGAATTTCAGTAGCTATATAAGATAATGATTTATGTTTGATATATTACTTATGGTGAAATCAAATATTTATATTGAATTAATAGTATAAAATAAATTAACTAATTTTGAGATTTGTTTTATATTGATAAATATAATTTATTGGATATGGTAGGATATATATCCATTCAATCATGTAATGAATTTCAAATCAGTTATAATATTAATAGCCTGCACTGGTTGAAAATGTAACTATGCTCGGTATGTGCTATCAAATATTGAGAGTTGAAGGTTAATATTAAATTATTTATATTAAATATGGGTTAATAAGTTTAAAATTTAATTTTTATGATTTGATTGTGAAATTGAATAGTGGAAACTTAAGTAAATTGCTTAAGTAATTAAATTTAACTTATTTTGATAGTCATGACTTGTATTGGCTGCAAATAAAACTTCTGATTTTGTTTATATGGATAATCCTTGAAATTTGAAATTAATATTAATATATTTAGTGAAATTGGTTAGTGTGATTAATAATTGAAATTGAACTTGAAATGTAAATAATGAAAAATTGAATTAACAATTAACGATAGATGATTTATAAGTTATATTAATTTATTTGTATTGATTTGATTATAATTTATATACCTTTGAATTTAATTTAAAGGTGGATAAATGAAAATTGAATATTTGAATATATTAATAAACCGGTTAAAATTGTCATTTTGCAAACGATATCAGGATTCGATGAAATTAATTTTATTGGATCCCGAATTGTAAATTATTGTAAGGTCTAAAATTTCATAGCCAACGGAGTTATCATTCGATCGTAAGAATTTAAATCGTGTAGAAATTAGTGTGTATAATTTAATAATCAAGTTTTAAAAGAACCTAATAAAGACTTTGGAATTAGGGTTTGAAACCTAGTCCATTGCTTTCAGAAGGCATCAAAACCAATTATTAGGCAGTAAGCAGACCTGATTTGGACTCGGTCCGATTTTTGGCTTTATAACACGAAAAACGATAAATTAATTAATAAAATAATTTCCCAAAGCCCTAATATTATTCAGCTGCCTCCTTAATTTCTATGGCCACGTTTGTTCCAAACTTTGATCCACAATTCCTTTCAATCTGATCAACGAAATCAAATAGTTTCTGAAGCAAAGTCATAGAGCTTCGCGATAATTTCCAATCCATACGGATGATCATACTTGTTTCAATCTACAATCAATAGATTTTAGCTATGAAGATAGTGCGGTTTAGGAGATTGTGACGGAACTGGCGTCGATCGGACGGGACCAGATTTTGGTCGACGGAGGTGCTTGGGAAGGCGCATGGAACGACGGCGGGTGATCGATGTCCGGGGCTTTAAAGTGCAGTGCGTGATTGGGAGGGCATAGAAGCGTTTGGGTTCCAGGATTTTTAAATGAGATTACACGAAGAAGAAGGAGGGCGCATGAAACGACCTACGTGGCAGATTTTTAGTGGTCAAAGGTATATTTAATTATTTTGTATAAATTGAAATTCGTATGTTTAAAACTGGTATAACTTTTCATACGAGCTCCAATTGACACGCAGTTTGTTGCGTCAGAAAAATATCGATGAGCTCTTCATGATGGCGTCGATTTGGACAGATTATGAGACTTTTCATTTTTGGGTTAAATTTTAGATTCTAATCTCGTTTCAAATCAAGGTGAGTAAATTTCTCGCTCACAATTAACTAAATTACTCCCATATTTAATAAATTAAATAATGAAATAAATTTGATTGTCTGGTTGTGATTGATTATTAGTGGTTGTTTAAATTGACATACAAAGTTAACTACAGCGTTAATTTAGAATTGACATTAAATTATTTATTCGAAACTAAATTGCTAGACTGAAGCCTTGATATTTGTTAACTAATGAAACGACATAATATTGATTGTTTTCATGAAATGGTTGTGATGTGTGCCTTACCTATAACTTCGAAATAAATTATGTTTTATTAAAAAGAAATTTTTCTGTAAAACATTTAATATATTATATATAGTGATTTAAATTATTTTATTATACTCTAGTTATTTTAATATATATATTTTCATAAAAAGGTTTTATTTATGATCATTTTTTTAAAGTTATTTAAATGTTTGTAATGTTTATTAAATTGGAATTTTTTCCTATTTAAACCATCGATTCGGATTGAGATTTGAAATAAAAATATATAATCTCCTTTGGATAAAAATCAATGTTTGAATAATCATGATATTGATAAGAAATTTCAGTCAAATTAGAATATGAATTTGGATGAAGATTAAAATGGAAAATCTATAATGATCCATATCTATTGTTTAAAAATGCGCTTATTATTTAGGAAGACCGGGACCGAATATATGTTCGAAAACCATTCCATGTAATAATACGACGTGATAAAGAAACTAAAGCGTGGAAATGACAAATGAAGACCGGGAATCTTTGGATTTATTTGGATTGACCGTTGATGTCTCGATTGGGCTGATCACCCAATAAGAGGTTATAAGTGGCATGAGGTCTGAATATATTTGACGATTTTCGAATTTTTTTCAGTTCAGACTCAGGATGGACTTGTATGGATTTTGTGTCTGACATTGTAATTGACTGCGTAGCACTGATTTCTGTTAATATATATCGGATTGTGGCAATTAATTATTTTCGTCTCTAAGTTTTACATGCTTAGAGGTTATGTGTTGATATAAATTAGTGGCATGTTGTAAATTGACAATGTGGCATATTAAAGTTATGAAATGAGCTAGTGATGATCAAAGCTTGGTTTATTGAAGCATAGCATTGTGTATATTGTGACCTGGATGAACCTCACACCTCAGATTGATGGTAAACTGGAGGTTAGGTTGTATACATTTCTCTATTGAAACTCGAAAGCTTTGCCGTTAGATCTACTTTGAAACCTTGGGAAAATAAGGGTATGTTCGGTGTCCATGTCTGGATGTTAACCGATGATTTACCTGGTGTTCGATGTTTGTGTCTGGAGAAAACTATGAGATGCACCTTGAACGTGTTCCCAATCAATTATTCATTTCAGGAACCATCATATTGGAACCCAACAACCAATATGAGCCTTTCGTTTTGTTTGTAAACTATATATGTGGGCATAGCCACTATGCTTGATAAGATTAATATATTTATTTCTGAAATGGTTTTCAACACTATGCACTAATAATAGTATTAAAAGAAGATTTTCACGTATGAAAGAACGTTTGGTTATCATAAAACAAAACTCGTCAATTTGGTGTGCGCTAGCATTGTGTGATGTTGGGCGAGCTTATGATAGATTCATTTTTCCAAAATCATTTGCGGATTTTCCATAACACTTTTTTAGATTTCTGCACCCATAACACTCATGTTATTTCGTATTTCAATTTGACTAATATGAGAATGATTTAGTTCTGATTCGAGTGTTTGTTGTGTTTCTTTTTATGCAATACGCTTGGGTCAGCCAAAGTTACAGTTAGCGAAGATTACCTTGCCTTGAAGATACCATTATGAAGATGAAGATGGAGCTCAACAGGCGCATTATTATTTCTATTCCATTGCAAAATTATTGGTATGTTGTACAATAGTTAACTCAGATAATTGTTGTAAAATATAATCAAATACATGTTTTAACTGCTTCATGAACTGTTATTTATTTATTATATTTTGTCCTTCCGCTGCGATATTCTGTATTTTTTTTCTTCTTCCTTCTCTTTTCTTATTTTAATCCCAATAACTACTTGTATTTTTGATTAGTTTAAGTCGACATTTAAGGATTATTGTCGATTTGAACGGTCAAAAAAATCCGAGATGTTACATTTGGTATCAGAGCTTTGGTTTAGTGAAAACCTTGGCTCTATTTGGGATTAACTCATTAGAGTTAGGGTTATAATGCCCTAGAATGAGTTTGAGTGTATATGAGAGAGCGTACTTGTAATTTCGATATAAAAATGGTTTTCTATTGTGTTGGTTTGTTCTGCTGAGTTTTTATGAATTCTGGTCGGTACTTGGGATGCCAAGGCATCGATAGGAATTTCTAAACACTTGAATATGACTCATTGACATAATATTGTTTTGAATTATATTTTATATATAAAAAGAATTACTTAAAAATATATGAATTTTGATTTTTATTGATGATAATATTAGATTTTCATCATTTATCATTTGATTAATCAATAATTAAAACTATTGGTTATTGAATGATTTAAGAAATAATGAAATATTAAAAATTAATTTGTAATGAATTGAGAAAAAGTTAAATATGAATTTGAGAATTTAATTTCAGGTGGTTTTGTAATATTGATTTGTAAATGGTTTAAAATAATAAAATTATATTTAAAAGTTGTTTTGTATAGAATTTTTTTTCAAATGAATTTTTGAAATAAGTGTATACTCCCCTCTTGCCTTTGGAAAATCATTCCCGTGATGAATGCACGCATTGTCGACATTTATTTTCAGGACAAAAAGTGAGGGAGACCACTTAGAACATTTATACTTTGTTTTAGCAAAACTTAATTTCATTCAAATCTTTTATAATATGGTTTTATATAAAAGATATATTATATTATAGTACAATATTTTGAAAGTTGTTTTGAAAACGAACCCGACATTGAATTCTTAACTTCAAAGATAGTGAATGATTTACAAACATGTGAAATGAATTAATTTTGGAATTTTAGAAGACTTCTGAATTGTATAATGGAATTGAACTTAAATGGAATAGGAAGTGAATCTGAAACTCTTTGGAAATTGGAATTATAAATTTGAAATAGATTAAAACTATCAAACTTATATAGTATAACATTTCTATAGCATTGATACAACTTACCATATATATATAATAAGTTCAAATGTTATGGGAATAAGCAATTTGATAATATGTAAGTTTGATATCAACCATAAAAAGTGGAATTTAAGTGAGAAATTTTAAATATGGATAAAACCTAAGTTATAACTATAAAAGATGTATATTGAGTTTTTGTACAAAAATGGGATTGAACCTGAAGTGAAAAACTTAAAAAAAGTATAATGAACAGGATTGGATGGAAATAAGTAAGTTGGATTTATGTAACTTAAATAAGTGGTAATGGACTAATTTTAAATAGATAAGCATAAAAATTATCAAATTTGAAATGAAATGGATTTCCAACGATTTTGGATAGCTAGAATTTTCTATTTAAATTCATAACTTAAGTTGAGTATGGGAAATCTGAAGAGAAATAAGTTTATGGATTATAATAAAAAGGTTAATTTGAATTTATAATTTATAAACATAATAAGGCTTAACTAATAAATTTAATTTAATTAAAACGAGCTCGTCGCGAAGATGTAGTTCATAATTTTTCGATTAAAGTTTAAATGAATGTATAGCATCCAAAATAAGTTGAAATTCTCTGAAAAAAGAATCGTTCGGATCTATGTGAATATAATTTTCTAATGAAAGAGAAAAATTTAAAATTCAACTTGTAAATTTCAAGATATGCGTAAATCAAATTTTAAAAAAATTGCGGTAGGGTAATTCGCTATTTAAACTTAAGTATTAATAAAATATATGTTTTGGAATGTGGAATTTGAGAAATTAAATGATTATATATATATAACTTTCTTACTGCGCCTTTTCGAGGATGGAAAGTTTTAAGTGGAGGAGAGTGTAACATCCCGAGATTTTGGGACAATTTAAAATATTAAATTTAATGTGTTTTTGAACAAAATTTGTTTTAAATATTAAAATTTATGATTTATGTCATATATTGATAAGGTATGAACTAAACTAGTCCTATTAAACAATCAAAACCAAAATGTCACATATTGGAAATTGGATTTCTGTCATCATTCGAGGCAAGGGATGTACTCCTCGCCGGCTTCGAGACACTCTAGAAAATGCCTCAGGATCTACCGCAGAAGACCACTGGATCCTCCAAGACTGGTCCTCTGTTACGTTTGAGTATTAGCAATTTCTGAACACACGTTTCCCGGTCCTATAGGACATATATCCATATCGATTCCGTAGTAACCGATATATCCAAGGCGCCTCACTATCCATCATCCACATAGGTAAAAATATAATCAAAGTCTGGGCTCTATACCATGACACCACCCATAGCTAGAAAGAAACGTCATGTCCTCCTTGGGTCCCTTATCCCATTTTGACTCATACCGAGGTGTGAGGCTCGCGAATCAACGCTATACACAAACCTATGCTATATTAAAGCTGTGCTTTGATCATTAACCACAAGACTCTGCTTTTCAACAGAAGTCTTGATCATTTGCATCTCAGCATGCCACATAGGCAATTCACTCCATGCGACTGATATTTATCGATGTATAACCTCTAAGCTCGTACGTCTCAGTGAAGGGTGTTAAGCAAGAGAATAAATTCTCCGCCACCAAACATACATATATTTAATAGAGGTCAATCAACACAGAGTAAAATCCAATGTCAGACACACATCCATTTACAAGTTCGTTCTGGGTCTGAACGAAACCGGAGACACCTCATTCCTCGTCCTGTGTCCAGTACAGGAGAGAGGTCCTCGAATATCCGGTTGATCTCCAAGTACGTTTGGACGATCACCACTTTTTACCTTGTCTTGGGTGCACAACCCAATCAAGACATCGGTAATCTTCCAAACGATGGGAGGTCTTCAACCACCGTCTTCATCGTCGACTTATCGTCGAAGTAGTTATTCAGAATGTGTATAAACCCGGCCTTTCCGAATAACTCGCATATATAATAAACAAGTGCAATAAAAACACAACATACGCCTCATTCTGATTTTGAATATTCATTTATTTAAATATTCTTATCCCTTAGGAAAGGTTTCCATTAATTTTATCAAAGATAAATTCTTTAAATTTATTCTTTAATCTTCCTTGGAATATCAATTCAAACCAAATTAAGGTTTATCCAAACTAGTCGGGATTAGCGCACCATACCGAAATAACCATTTGTTTAATTTCTCAATCCCAACTTATTCATCCCATGGAGCAAAACTGGTAATACTCCATATCTAACATCACGGTGTTATCGGTAAAATTAATTACCAATTCACATTCAAATCTAATTAAAGATTTAGCTATAGCCTGGAGTAAAACTGGAGCTACTCCATTCTCGATCATTTCCCAAATTTGATAATTTAAATTATCAATTAGAATTTTAATCTAATTAAAGATTCATTAAAACTCCACTTAGTTTTAATCTTCCCAAAAGTCAATATTAATTATTATTTAACTTTGGAAATTCAAACATGCCGCATCGACAATCTATACCTGTGACGGCAAGGAATTTCGCTCGATCTGAATCAGTCGTTAAACCGATCTACACCGTTCAAAACCCCTGATCGTTTGAGAACAGGACAAATCAGAACGCAGACGGAAGGACATTTCATTGCTATTACAACAATTCCATCAGATACAAGAATATACAGAGTATAAATGAATAAATTACATTCGATAAATATCAGAGATTACAATAAATTACATAGCAGCGGGAAATAATACAAAGCACAACTGAAGGTGATATACGGATACAGAGCTTTCCGGTTATCATTCCAGCTGTAAACCAGGATCCTGTGAATATAAATCTGCAAAACCAAAACTACTAGCTGCCCGTGCGGAAAATAGAGGCACCCAGAGTTTATGTTAAAACAATAAACTCCAGGTCAGTCATGTGACTGGTGTGAGAACTAAAACAGTTATTTAAAACTTTACTTTAAAAGAGAGTGATTCAAGGGACCACACCGTATAACACGGAACGGGTTTCCTCCCAAGAATACCAGTGCATAGAACAAACAACGCAATGCTTTTTCGAAAAATGATGCTATTATAAGACCCAGGTCCCATCACACAATGCAACGCAAGGCGGAGGATAGGGTTTTCCATTATAATAGCCAAACATGCTTAGTACGTTTAAAACAAATCATTTGATACTATAATAAGTGTATAGTGTCAAAACAATTTCAATCATAAATATAAATCATAGACGGCATGGGTACCATATATCATGTCGCCATACTAGTTCTACAATTAAAACCGCAATACACGTATTGGAAATTGGATTTTCGTCATGAGTCGAGGCAAGGGGCAAGAACCTCTCCGTGCTCGAGACACTCTAGCAAATGCCTCAGGGCTACGCACTCTGGGCAACCCTGGATGCGGCTGGGCCGGTCCTCACTTACGTTAGAGGATTCATTATGCCTGAACACACGTTTCCCGGTCCTTACAGACCTATAATCGAGGCGCCTCATTCCAACAACCACAAAGGTGAAAAGTATATAAATGTCAGGGCTTTTAAGTCACTGACACCACCAAAGCTAGAAAGAAACGTCGTGCTCTCCCAGCGGTCCGTATCCCGTTTTTAACTCATACCGAGGTGTGAGGCTCGCGAATTCACGTTATACACAAAGCTACGCCACAGAGGCCGTGCTTTGATCATCAACCACAAGACATTGCTTTTCAACAGAAGCCTTGATCATTGCAACTCAGTATGCCACACAGGCAATTCATGCTATGCGATTGATATCTATCGATATATAACCTCTAAGCTCGTACGTCTCAGAGAAGGGCGTTAAGCAAAAGAATAAATTCTCCGCCGCCAAACAGATATATATTTAACAGAAATCAATCAACACAGAATAAAATCCAATGTCAGACACACAATCCATTTACAAGTCCGTTCTAGGTCTGAACGAAACCGGAGGCACTTTCCTCGCATATCCATCCATCTCCAAGTATGTCTGGACGACCACCAACTATTTCCATCCTTTTGGGTGTACTGCCCAATCAGGATCGTCAGTACTTATCCAAACGATGTGAAGACTTCCGGTCTTCAACCACCGTCTTCATCTTCGACATATCGTCGAATCGGTTATTCAGAATGGGTATAAACCCGGACTTTCCGAACAACCCGCATATGTTAAAAACAAATGTTACACAAACACAACGAACGCCTCATTCCAATTCAGAGTATTCTTAGGGAAAGGTTCCCATTAATTTTATCCAAGATAAATTCTTTAGAATTTATCCTTTAATCATCCTTTTGAAGTCGTTTCAAACCAAATTATGGTTTTCTGAACTAGTCGAGATTAGCGAACCACACCGAAGTAATTATTTATTTTATTTCCCAATCCCATCTTATTCATCCCATGAAGCAAAACTGGTGATACTCCATATTTAACACCATGGTGTTGTCGGTAAAATTAATTACCATTCCACGTTCGAATCTAATTAAAGATTTGACTATCGTTTTGGAGCAAAACTGGTGATACTCCGTTCTCGCTCACTTTCCAAATTTGATAATTTAAATTATCAATTCACATCTCAATTTAATTGCAGATTCTTTAAAACTCCTTTTTCTGGGTTAAAGAACTAGGTGTTATTTAAAACACAGTTCACGACAAACCCAAATCACATTCTATTTCTCATCGGGTTAAAGAACTAGTGTTGTTTAAAACACAGTTCACGATAAACCCACAAATCAATTCTAGTTCAATTTAAATCAAATATATTAGGAATTCCGATTTTTTTTAAAACCCCTTTTTAAATCTAATTTATTTATTTAAAAACAAATCGGGTTTTAAATTTAGTTCAAACTAGTTCATTTTGATAAAAATCTATTTTTACCTTTTCAAATATGGAGTTTTTCATCCCAAATTTTCCCAAATCATTTCTTATGATTTTTTACAAATTATTGATATTTTTAATAATTTTATCAGGGTCAGTACAGTCGATTTCCAACAATGGCCATCGAACTGCACTTACAGCGAACTTTTTCAAATTTGATTTGGATGTATCTCCAAATCCAACCGTTAGATTTAAAATTTCTAATATTCGTTAGAAAGCTCTTCTCGATACGAACCCAACGGTTCCCGTTTTAGGAGAATCCGACGGTTGGATCTCCCGTAATGCCCGTTTGAAATAAATGGTCGAAATTCACGAACTGCCGCGGCGCGGCGCGTTCTATTCAGGCCATTATATTATATATATAATATATATTTCGTCGATTTCTATTTGAAACGAATTATAAAAATAGTTTTAAATTCGTTTCAAAAACAATTTTGACTTCCATTTCAATTCAAATCAAAATTGAATTTTTCCTTATAAAATCGTTTTCAAAATTCATTTCTATTCAATTCATTATGAATTCATTTCAATTCGATTCAATTTCAAATTCGTTTTCTATTCGATTCAATTTCAAAGTCGTTTTCTATTCGATTCAATTCAAACTGGTTTCTATTCGAGTTAAATCAAATTCGTTTTCCAATCAATTTAAATCAAATTCGTTTTCTATTCCATTCATTTCGAAATCGTTTTCAATTCAATTCATTTCGAAATCGTTTTCAATTTAATTCATTTCGAAATCGTTTTCAATTCAATTCATTTCAAATTCGTTTTCAATTCAATTCATTTCAAATTCGTTTTCAATTCAATTCATTTCAAATTCGTTTTCAATTCAATTCATTTCGAAATCGTTTTCAATTCAATTCATTTCGAAATCGTTTTCAATTCAATTCATTTCGAAATCATTTTCAATTCAATTCATTTCGAAATTGTTTTCAATTCAATTCATTTCGAAATCGTTTTCAATTCAATTCATTTCGAAATCGTTTTCAATATTCCTTTTAAAATGAATAAAATCGATATAAATATCGTTCACGTCAAAATGGCGTCAATCTAACCAACACGGCTTCATATATTTCTATTTTCAAATATTCTATTCAACAAATGAATATTTTTTTTTCAACACACGACTAATCTCAACGAATGAGTACTGTCCACGTGTGACTATTTTTGTTATTTAATATATTTTATAAAAATTAATGTATCTATCGTTTGATATAAAATTAGACTCCAAATGTAAATTAGTAAGAGAACAATTCCCTGAATATTAACCCTGAAGGCCGAAACCAACATCAGATCAATATCCAGGAGACCACTCATCTCATCTATTTTCCAGTTGATTTCTAATTCTATATATGATAAAGATGTAAATTTTATTATTAAAATATTTCGTTCAACACATGACTAATCTCAACGACTGAGTACAGTCAACACATGAACCTTTATTTTATAAAGATAAAGATATAAATTTTATTATTAAAATATTTCGTTCAACACATGACTAATCTCAACGGATGAGTACAGTCAACACATGAACCTTTATTTTATAAAGATAAAGATATAAATTTTATTATTAAAATATTTCGTTCAACACATGACTAATCTCAACGGATGAGTACAGTCAACACATGAACCTTTATTTTATAATATTCTTTATTTTCTAAATTGGAATGAGGCCCAATCAATCACCATATAACGTCAATTATATGGATTTTCATACAACACATGTATATAATAGCATTGAAAAATAATCAACCATCAACCAAAGTGCACTACACTATATAAGCATCAAATATAGATATCTAACGCTTATACAGCCTGTCAATCAATCGATCGACATATTTAATCAATCAGGATGAGTGGACTTCATATTTCATCCCAACACCCGTGTGGGGTTTCAAACAATCAAACGTATATTTTATTCGTGCAGTTGGGCGATGTGTAAAATTTATCGACCCAATCAATGTCCTTCAAATAGGTGTACATAAATAAACCGTCCGGTTTGTAAATGAATATTTATTTATTCACATTCATGTAACGACCCAGTTTTTTTATCGATTAATTTTGAATATTTAATATCGTTTTAAATATTGAGCTGATAATATAATCAATTTTTATATTGAATTATCGACATAACTATCGTAATATGAGGATCTTAAGTAATTAAATTTGAAATGGAGTCAAAATTGATTTATATGAAGTTTTATTTGAATTTAAACGATAACAAATAATAATTTATTATCGAAGAATTCATTTGTTTAAATTTAAATTATATTATATTGATTTAAAATGGTTATTTTATATTACATTCAAATAAATTGTATAATCTGTTTCGTTTAATTCAAAATAGTGAATAATGTTGGGAACATCAGTTGTTTTGCTGAAATAGTGGTTCGTGGTTTCAAATTAAAAGACCGCAAGATATTTTATCTATTTAAAATAAAATCGAATATAAAAGAAAATAAATATAGGAGAGCCGACCTAAACTGTATGCGTCGTCCTATTTTACCTTGAGCAGTAAAATTTGTTTCCTCCTCCAACTATGAAAACATGAATTAATGGCGCCACCCTAACATTTCAATATCGCAGACCTATCATTTCCTCGAGCTGGAATTTTGCTCCTTCTTCGTGTATAAAACCACACATAGACCCATTCGTTCTGGCAAAATAAAAATGGCCGCCCCTTTTACTTCTGTAATCAAATTCAAAGATTTACAAACGAGAGTGCCCTCCTCCTTTTCAGCAAAACAAAATAATGGCCACACCACGTTCACCATTTCCATTCAAATCGAGTTCGCAATTTAAACCATCGCGAGTTTGAAGTTACACACAGTCGAATCCAAGTAGAGGCACACGTTCGAATCAGGAGCCATGTAAGACGGAAGGGTCGGTCGAGGTTTGGAATCGCCCCAGGTGGCGGCGCGATGACTCCAGGCAGGGCATGGTGTCCGATTTGGGTAAATTAGGGTAATGCGATGGTGGAGGGGGTCGCGACTATTTGGGTTCGAACGGAAAACAGATTGCTGGGGGAATTCTGATGCGAGTGTTTCAATGGGAGGCGAGGTGTTTTCTGGTGACATTGGGGGTTCCGTGAGGTTGCGATGGGGATGATTGGGGCTACAACGGTCGAAGGATGGCAAGGATTTGGGAAGAGGATCATTACGGTATTGGAAATTTAGGGAAGAACGAGTTTGCAATTAAGGTATTTTTGTTTTTTTGTTTTTATTCAAGATTTATTTATAAAATTTGTAACTAGTTAAAACAAATTAGTTTAGATTATCATTAACTGATTAAAGAAATGGTAAAAACGTATATAGAGTTAGTTAATAAAGGGATAAAATTTATAGACTAATCATTTAAATATGAAATTATGATTTAGTTTGGGATTTTTTTATACATAGGTAAATTTTTGCTTAAATTCATTTAATTAAATATAATGGTCTCTTTAATAAAGGAATATCATATTAAAGGCTCAACTAAGTTAGTTAGTTATTTAAATAACCCTGTATTTTTATTTAATTGATTTTACGTAGATAATCATGTTAACTAATAATACGATGTAAACCGTAGAATGAGTCAAGGAAAAATCATGAATCAAGTTGAGTGGATTTCGCAGTTGCGACGATATGTAAATTAACAGGATACGCAGGAAAGAAAAATCCTGGTGAGTAAATCTCACTCACCTTTTATTTATAATTAATTTTACTTCGTAAAAATAATTGTTGTTGCTTGTTTGGATTTTTCTGCTTGTTTTATATATATTAGTTATTTAGGCTATTATATATATCGGGTTGATTGATTGGTTGGATTCCCGCAGTCTCATTAGCGGATGCCCGCAGTTTCATAGCGGATGATTACCCTATACGCCCCACACTATGATAGTGGATGACCTTCTATACCACGATATTCTGCCACGAAGCAGAATGGGTATTATTTATGTGCTAACATCTGTGGATGCAGGAAACAGGTTGGAGGAATCCAACAGGATTCCTCAAAAAATATATTATCTGTTTGTTGTTTGTTTGATTTCATATATATTCATATATGATGTGTTAAAAATCAAATGATTGAAAATTGGGTGATTTGATTGTTTTAAATATCACTGGGCTTGAATATTGATTTATAAAAATATCGTGGAAGGATATTTGAGATTTAAAAAGGAAAAATTCTATTTTTAAATAGAATTTGAATTTTAAATGGATATAAAAATATAAACTTGTTTTTGAAAAATAAAACAAGTAGTTTCTTTATAAACGAAGTTTATAAATAGTTCTTTTATAACGAAGTTATAAATGAAGTGAAAAGAATTATCATTTGATAATTCAGAAATAGAAATACAAGTGTGAAATTGGAATTTGAAATGAAATTTCAAAATAGGATGTGAAATGAAATTTTTAAATATATAACTCAAATGAAATTTGAGTATAACATTTGAATAGTAGAATTAGAAAAGGAGTTTAAATATTTGAATTTTAAATAAAAGAAAAGAAGTTTGGATATTAGAAATTCAAATAGAAGTTCAAATAGAATTTGAATAGACGAAATTAGAATGAAATATAGAATTTGAATTCAAAGAAATAAAAATAGAGTTGAATCCATAGGAATTCAAATAAAGGAAATTCAAATAGAGATTTGAATATGAAAATTCAAATGGAATCGAATATTTGAAATGCAAATAGATTTGAAATATAGAAATTCAATGGGAATTCAAATATGGAATAGAGAAAATATGAAGGGAATTCAAACATAGAATTTGAATATAGAAAAGTGAAATGGAATTTGAAGGAAGAAATTTTAATTATAAAATTTGAATATAGAACTTTCAAATGGAGTTTGAATATAGAGAATTTGAAATAGAATTTCCAAATAGAATTTGAAATAGATTTTCAAAAGAGAATTTGAAATAAACTTTGAAAATAGAATTTCAAAAATAGAATTGCAATGAAATTTGAATTCGAATATAATTGAAAGAGAATTTGACTATAGAAATTCAAAAAAAAGAATTTAAATATGGGATTTGAATTCAAAGGAATTGAAATAGATTTGAAGTCAAAGGAATTGAAATAGAATTTGAATTCACGGGAATTCAAATAGATTTGAATAAAGAAAGTTCATATGAAATCTGAATATAGAATTTGGATAAAAGAATTCAAACGGAATTTGAATAAGAGGTTTGAATACAGAAATTTTGAATATAGAAATTCAAATGGTACTTGAGTATAGAATTCAAATAGAGTTGAAATGAATTTTAAATATAGAATTCAAATAGAAATTTAAATTGGAAAATTGAATATTTTAAATTCAAATAGAAATGAAAATGGGATTTGAATATAGAAAATCGAAAATATTCTTTTGGATTGAAAAGGAAAATGGATTTGATATATATTAAAATATATATCAAAAATAGAGTTGAATTTATTTTAAAAACAAAGTTTTAAAAGTATATATATATAGCGAACTCGCCACGGCGCGGTAGTTCGTAAATTAGCAACTCGAACTTCAATCGAGTATATAGAACTCAATTGAAGTCAGAATTCTTTGAAACAAGAAACGTCAGGACCGACTAGATAATAGTTTTCTAATGGAAGAGAAAAATCTGAATTTCGTCATATAGATTTTGAGTTATGTCAAAATCAAATTTTCAGAAAAACAGCGCCAGAACCAATTTAAAACCGTAATGGTTTATTTAAATAAATAAAAGGATTTTTATAAATAAAAATCCGAATTTCCATCTAGACTGGAGATATAAAACAAATATGAACTCCGGTGAAGTAAATGAATTGATTTTTGAAACAGAAATCAGATTTTTGATTATTGAATAGAATTAACTAATTCGAATGGTAATTAGTTAATGAGATATTGGGCTTTGAATAAGTGAATTCGATTTGAAAATTTATCTTCGAAATCTGTGACGAGAAGGAATTTCGCTCGGTCCGAACCGGTCGCTAAACCGACCCAGACCGTTCGAAACGCCCTATCGTTTGAGAACACGACAAAACAGAACGCATACAGAAGAACATTTCATTGTATATTACAACAATGCATCAGATTACAAGAATATACAGAGTATTAATGAATAAATATTACACAGAAATATCAGAGATTTAAATTACATTTAAATACATAGCAGCGGAAAATAATACAATACACAACTAGAATGAGATATACGGATACAAAGCTTTCCGGATATCGTTCCAGCTGTAAACCAGGATCCTGTGAATATAAATCTGCAAAAACCAAAACTACTAGCTGCCCGTGTCAAAATAAGGGCACCCAGAGTTTAGGTTAAAACAATAAACTCCAGGTCAGTCATGGGACTGGTGTGAGAACTAAAACAGTTATAATTCTTTATTTTAAAGTTCGGTAAATCAAGGGACCACGCCGTATAACACGGAACGGGTTTCCTCCCAAGAATACCAGTGCATAAAACAAACAGCGCAATGCTAAGTAAAGAAAAGTGAAGCTGTTATAAGTCCCAGGTCCCATCACACAATGCAACGCAGCCGAGGATAGGGTTTTTCCTTATAACAGCCAAAGAATGCTTGATACGGTTAAAAAAAATCGTTTGATACTATTATAAGTGCATAGTGCATAAAACAACTTCAAATCATAAGTATCAATCATAGGCGGCATGAGCGTCCCATGCCACTATGTCGCCATATATAGGTTTACAAATAAAACCGCAAAGTCACGTATTTGGAAATTGGATTTCCGTCTATGAACCTAGGCAAAAGATAGTCCTCAACCGATTCGAGACTGCCTAGCCCGAGTCTCAGGATCAGAACGCATCGACCCTTGGATCGTCAGGGCCGGTCCACCGATGTGGATTAAACTTAAACCCTGGACACTGCGTTTCGCCGCCCTTTGGGGCGTAAGCGAGCCAACGAATGACTCCATCGGACCCGGATCGTCCGATCTAACCGAGGCGCCTCGCAACAGCAACAACCACATAAGTCAAACTCGTCAGGGCGTGTAAAACCACTGACGCCACTTCTAGCTAGGAGGAAACGCAGGCCCTCCCTGAGGTCCGTCTCCCGTTTTTGGTTCATACCGGGTGTGAAACACGCGAGGTAAACGTTACACAAAGCTACGCCACAAAGGCCGTGCTTTGATCATCAACCACAAGACTTTGCTTTTCAACAGAAGCCTTGATCATTTGCATCTTAGCATGCCACACAGGCAAACCATCCTATGCAACCGATATCAGTCACACAGAATGAAATCCGATGTCAGACACACAGTCCATTTACAAGTCCGTTCTGGGTCTGAACGAAACCGGAGGCACCTAGTACCCCGCATATCCATCGATCTCCAAGTACGTCTGGACGATCACCAACTGTTTCCATCTTCTTGGGTGTACAGCCCAATCAAGATCATCAGCTATCACCCAAACGACGTGAAGACCTCCGGTCTTCGACCATCGTCTTCATCTTCGACTTATCGTCGTATCCGTTATTCAGAATGGGATAAACCCGGTCTTTCCGAATAACTCGCGTATAGTTTAAATAAGTGTTACACAAACACAACATACGCCTCATTCCAATTCATTAGTCACTAACCGTAAATTAATCAAGAGAATAATTCCCCAAATATTAACCCCGAAGGCCGAAACCAACATCAGATCAATATTCAGAAAACCATTCTGCTTGGCCAACCGACAGTTAGTTTCTAAATTTCACATTCATAGGGAAAGGTTCCCATTAATCTTATCCAAGATAAATTCCTTGAATTTATTCTTTATTCTATTTTTGAATATCAATTCAAACTAGTCGGGATTAGCGAACCTTACCGAAGTAATCATTTGTTTTAATTTCCCAATCCCAACCTATTCATCCCATGAAGTAAAACTGGTAATACTTCATATCTAACACCACCGTGTTATCGGTAAATTCAATTACCATTTCACGTTCAAATCTAATTAAAGATTTAACTATCGCCTGGAGCAAAACTGGTGATACTCCATTTTCGATCATTTCAATCTAATTAAAGATTCATTAAAACTCCACTTAGTTTTAATCTTTGACTGGGTTAAAGAATCAGTGTCATTTAAAAACACGGTTCGCGATAAACCCAAAATCACATTCATTAATCATCGGGTTAAAGAACGAGTGTTATTTAAAACACTGTTCACGATAAACCCAAAAATCAATACCAATTCGATTCCAATTAAATATCATTTAATTGGTACACTTCATTAAATCTAAATAAAAGATTTAATCTTTTCTCAACTGGGTTCAAGAACAGTGTTAGTGAAGACACCATTCACGACAAACCCAAATCACATTTGATATTCAATACAAGGCTCTGAATAGAAAATATACCGGCTTATATTCAATATCAAATTCCACGACTAACAGATATCGTATTGGAAATAACGATATAAATATATATCTTTCAAATTTCCATATCAACATCCGTATAATCACGAATTCCAACATCGAAATATTCCGAAGACAATTTCGATTCAATTCCACTCCAATGCAATCATTGGAAATTTTGGTTATTTTTAAAACCCTTTTTCAAATTCAATTTATTTATTTAAAAATAAATAGAATTATATTTCTAGTTCAAAACTAGTTCATTTCGATAAAAACCTATTTTTATCTTTTCAAATATGGAGTTTTTCATCCCAAATCTTCACAAATCATTTCTTATGATTTTACACAAATTATTGCTATTTTTAATAATTTTATCAAGGCCCGTACAGTCGATTTCCATCAATGGCCATCGAACTGCACTTACAGCGACCTTTTTCGAATTTGATTTGGACGTATCTCCAAATCCAACCGTTAGATTTCAAATTTCTAATATTCGTTAGAAAGCTCTTTTCGATACGAACCCAACGGTTCCGGTTTTAGGAGAATCCGACGGTCGGATCTCCCGCAATGTCCATTTGAAATAAATGGTCGAAATTCACGAACTGTCGCGGCGCGGCGCGTTCTATTCAGGCCATTATATTATATATATAATATATATATATATAATATATTTCGTCGATTTCTATTTAAAACGAATTTTATAAATAGTTTTAAATTCGTTTCCAAAGCAATTTCAACTTCCTTTTCAATTCAATTCAAAATTGAATTCTTCTTTATAAAATCGTTTCAAAATTCATTTCTATTCAATTCAAATTTCAATTCAATTTGAATTCATTTCAATTCGTTTTCAATTCAATTTGAATTCGTTTTCAATTCAATTCATTTCGAAATATTTCAATTCAATTCATTTTGAAATCGTTTTCAATTCAATTCATTTCGAAATCGTTTTCAATTCAATTCATTTCGAAATCGTTTTCAATTCAATTCATTTCGAAATCGTTTTCAATTCAATTCATTTCGAAATCGTTTTCAATTCAATTCATTTCGAAATCGTTTTCAATTCAATTCATTTCGAAATCGTTTTCAATTCAATTCATTTCGAAATCGTTTTCAATTCAATTCATTTCGAAATCGTTTTCAATTCAATTCATTTCGAAATCGTTTTCAATTCAATTCATTTCGAAATCGTTTTCAATTCAATTCATTTCGAAATCGTTTTCAATTCAATTCATTTCGAAATCGTTTTATATTTTCACGATTGGAATGAGGCCCAATCAATTACCATATAAAGTTAATTATATGGATTTTCATACAACACATGTACATAATAGCAATGATAGATAATCAACCATCAACCAAAGTGCACTACACTGTATAAGCATCAAATATAAATATCTAACGCTTATAACAGCCTGTCAATCAATCGATCGACATATTTAATCAATCAGGATGAGTGAACTGCATATTTCATCCTAACACCCTTGTGGGGTTTCAAACAATCAAACACAGATTTTTATTCGTGCAGTTGGGCGATGTGTAAAATTTATCGTCCCAATCAATGTCATTCAAATAGGTGTACATAAACAAACCGTCCGGTTTATAAATGAATATTTTATTTTATTCACTTCACGTTAAAAATTATATTTTTAACGACAAAACATTTTATTTCAACATATGAATTTCTATTCAATTCATTCTTTAAATAAAATGATATTTTTATTTTTCTAACATATTTTAGAAAATTTCGGCGGCATAACGGCACGATACTAGAAACGGGATAAGGCCTAGCCTTATCCCCGGTCTAGTGAAGGCCCACGCCATTCACACATCATCAAATCAATTCATTTCACCACACAATTCAATTTCAATCAAATAATCCAACTAATCTACGCAACCAAACAAACAAGTCCATGGTCTGTGGACGATTGTGTCGGGTGCTACTAAGCACCGTCTGCATCCTAGTATATATATATAACTAGAAAAAGAAATTGAAAGGTGAGAAATTCTCACCGATAGCTATCCAATCATCTTGACTCTCCTTTGATGGAAATCTTCATTGTTATCGCACTTTCGTCATCTTCGTTGCCCAAGGCCACTATATATATAAAAATCGAATTTTTATTTCAAAGTTCAATATATAAAAATCGAATTTTTATTTCAAAGTTCAATATATAAAAATCGAATTTTTAATTATCATACTTATATAAAAATTATATTTTTAAACCGTTCTCTACCTAAGAAAGATTATATTTTCACGACCGATGTTCTTTATATTTTCACAACCGATGTTCTTTATATTTTCACAACCGATGTTCTTTATATTTTCACAACCGATGTCCTTTATATTTTTAATACCTTAAAAATATAAAAATCATATTTTTAATACTTTAAAAATACAAAAATCATATTTTTACTTCCACAATATAAAAGATTACATTTTTATAACTTTACAACATAAATAAAAACCCGGTATTTAAGGTAAATAAAATTCAGTTTATAAAATAAAAAAAATCAGTTTATAAAATAAATAAAATCAGTTTATAAAATAAATAAAATCAGTTTATAAAATAAATAAATCAGTTTATAAAATAAATAAATCAGTTTACTTACATTGTTTTCAGCGAAGAAGGGGGGTGCCGGAGTTCGTCGCTGGTGGCTGGAAAGGGGGCTGGAGGCGCTCGGCGTTCGGAGGTCTGGTAGGCGTCGGGGTTGGTGGGTGTAGGCGGATTAGGGTTGGTGGGTGTTTGCGTCACGGCTTCAGGGGGTTTGGGGGTCTCGATTTCAAGTGGAGGAGGAGGAGGAGAGTAGGGGGAGGAGTGGGGCGGCGCTCTGGTCGAAGGGGGGGTTCGGCGAAACATCGCCGCCGGCGATCTAGGTTCGAGCGCGAGGGCGCTCGTCGTTTTTTTTTTTTTTCTTTTCTTTTGATTTTGGATCTGAACTGATACGGGGGGGGGGGGGGGCAGAGGGAAATAAGGGGGAAAAGGAAATATTATATTATTATTTTTTATTTTATTATTTAATTATTTTAAATTTTACTTTATAAAGCAACTTTTATTTTCGACCTCTAAACGAGGCCCACCGCCTGACGTCCATAGCGTTTCACCCCCATTCCGAACACAATGGGATATGTAACGTAAGCTGATTTGATCGTTTGAATCAGTTTCCGTTCAATTTACATTTAAATCACTATATTGAATTTTAAACGTACATTTCAAATTACCGGGGTTGCATATGAACTCGAAAAATTATAGAAAAATATTTTCTAGCTTCGTATTGACGATACGGTCCTAACAAAACTAGTTTCGTCGAATTCTGAGACCGTTGGAAAAATGGCCAATTTCCAGTCGATTAAAATCAACGGAAACTGGTCAAACACGTTTTCCTTTGCCACGCTCACATATTGATTCGGAAAATTATGAAATTTGAAACCTAGCAATAACTTAACATCACGGACCCAATAAAACTGGTTTCGTCGAAATCCGAGGTCGTTTGCAAAATGTCCATTTTTAAGGGCCTGAATTCCATAGCGACTATTCAGAATTTTCAACTGGACATATCTTTTGATTCCCGCCATCAAATTTCGATTGGTCGGATTCGTTGGAAAGATATTATCAATTAGATCCTAATGTTTTTGGTTTCACTAAAATCCGGATTGTTTTGCACCCGGTACATTCAATTGAAGTTTGAAATCGAATTATCGAACTACCGCGCCATTTTCAATTCTATTTATAATTATATATAAATATTTCTATTCTAACGACGACGCGTATAATATATACGTTCGAATTCTATTCAAAATAAATTTCACGTCGATATTATTTAAAATAATTCATTTTAAATAATCAAAATTCGCTATAATTGCCAAAATAAAAATTTTAAACTGGCCCAGATTTTCGGGTTGTTACAAAATCAAAAAGGAAACTGAATTCAAACGATTAGATGGTATTGAATTGAATTGAAAACAGGTGAACATGTGTAAGAAGGTTTGATATGAAGTATATGAAGATTTAAATTTATGTGCTCGACAAAAAGGTACATGTTTAATTCATATATGAGATTTTATGCGCCGTATCGGCAAGCCGCTTGGCTTCTTCTTTTTCTTTTTGAGATTAGAAGGACCGGGAAAGCTATTTGAAATTTCCCGATGCTCCCGATACAAGGGAGGTTATGGCGAAATTTTCCGGAAATTTAAGGAGTTAGAATATTTTTAAGATATTTTGATAGTTAGAAATCATTGTATCGACGTATAGAATTCGATAGGCAAGTGAATCAAAAATAGAATATTTTAAACAAAAAGGGAAATCCATAAATTAGAAATAGAAAGCGAACTTTATACATGTTTTAAAAATGAACAATTGGATTGTATAGTGTGTTTATTCGAGGTAAGGGGTTTTGCCGTTTTGATGTTGAGGATGTTTTCAGTTAAGGTCTGAGAGGTAATTTTACCCCAACTTGATTGATTTCATTTTTAATGGATAAATAGCAAGATCCAGTCTCGAAGAGAAGTGTTTGAAAAAGAGTTAGTTGAATAAAATATTTTGGGTTGTTGTAACGATGTTTTACACAACATTCGTTTTAAACCCAAGTGATGGAATTTTGGAAATATAACAAGTAAATATTTCCTGAGTATAATTAAAATAGTCGGGATAGAGGTAAGTGATTGGAATTGTTTCCAATTGCAAATAGAGATATTTTCTAATATATAGAAAATAAAAGGAGTTGATATTTGGAAATGCTTTCCAAATAGCGTAAAGGGCCAATTTGGTTATTGGAAATATTTGGTTAACAAATATTGATAAGGAAATGGAGAAGAGATTTAATTAATGAAATATTAATTAAAGAGCCCAGTGATTTGTTTGATATGTTTGGATGAACACTTGTTTTTATTCGATAGTTAAATCACAGACTATCGAAGTTTTGACCATCGTTGTCAATATGGAGAGACCGGTTGGGTTATTATCCGAAGAACCACTCCGTATCGGCATAAGCGTTGCGAACCAAGTATGCTGAATATACTGAAGACGGAGTAAAGTGCAAGGGCTTTTCTATTAAATAGAAATTGTGCCTTCGGTTTCGTTCAATCCCAGAACGAACGTAAATTGACGAATGTCTGACAGAGTGTTTCCAATGATCAAATGGGTTGGCCTGTATGAATATATATGGTTGCAACGGATTTATCCCTTAGCATAACATCCAGAATATTTGTGCAAACTCAACTAGTGATTAACAGATCTGACAATGTGACATTCAAAGTGATTGTTCTGTCAATGAATGGTAAGTATTTGTAGCCTCAGGCCTCAACAACCGGGAAAGGACAAAAATCGGGCAGGCAGCATGGCTATGTGGGTCGCACCCATTAGGATGTATAATCACCTATCTAGAGGTTCATTTAATTTCTTATTCTATTCGATGCTGTCCCAGTCGGGAGGCGGTTGCTGATCCCAACCGTTGGTGATATACATTCGATACACTCAAGCGAAATGAGTGGTCGGTCATGTGTTGGCCGGGTTGCAAGATGTTCTTGTTGAACCCAGTGTATTCCTCTCTAGAGATACACTAGCGGAAGGTGGTTCCATACCTTGTCATGTTGGAAATCCAATCTCCAATAAGCGCCATGCGGTTTTTGATTTTATACTATATATGTGGAGCGTGAGATGCAAGCGTTCTGCTATTTGGTTATTTACTTGATGTAGACATTATTATAATATCACTGGATTTTCGTATCAAAGTGTTTTGGGTTATAGTAAGGTAAAAACCGTCCGTGTTTATGTGTGGGCTGGTCTTACTATTACCTTTTCTTTTGAAAGGATTTGTAAAGTTAAACAAGTGGTTGGAGTTTACTCACACCAGTCCCATGAATGACCCAGAGTTTACTTTGTTTGTTTTTCCTAAACTCTTGGGTGCCCAAATTTGTACGGGCAGTCAAGTGTTTCAGGCTTTTACAGATACACTTGGAGGAGCTTGAAGCAGGAGGCTTCAACGTTAGTTATTTAGAGTTACTTCCGCTGTACCAAATGCTGTATTGTACTCTGATGATGGTATGTCTACATGATATAAAGTTTTGTACTTCAAAGCTTATGTTATATAATATATTTTTTCGTTCCGCTGTGAGATTCGTGTTTACTTTGATTATGCTCAGTTGTGTTCTTCTTCTTCTATTCTATTAGTTCTATCTTATCTACTCTCACCTTCTAACTTCTTTCTATTAATGGTTCGTATTTCTGTGTTGTTTGGGTTGGACGTGTGGTGTATTTAGTCAACTCAGATAGCTCGGATTTGCGGGTCGTTTCAGTTGGTATCAGAGCTTAGGTTGAGCGAATACCTAGGCTTGTGTGGCTTGTGCTCATTAGAGATAGGGTCAGTAGTACCCTAGAATGAGTTGAGTCTATATACACGAGAGCGCGTATTTGTAAATTGATATTAAAATTTGTTTTATATTGTGTTGACTTGTCTGTTGGGTAATTTATGAATTCTGGTCGAATCGTGGGACGCCACGACATCGATAGGAGTTTCTAAATACTTGAACAGAAGATTGAACACGATATAGTTTTAAAATGGGTAGATGAAATAATTTTACCTAAAATTCTATTTTGATATATAACTAATAATTTTCTGAAATTATTGGATGTGTTGATTGTTATCGTTATAATCAAATAAGATTATAAGAAATGATATGGTTATATAGAACCAAATAGAATTTGTATATAAATAAAATATACAAATGAGATGAACTAAAATTGAATTCAAAACAGAATTCAGAATTAAAAATCCTGGGAAGTCTGAAAAATATTTTTAACGTATATTAAAATAAAATAGCTGTGTTTTGAAAGGGATTTTTGAATAAAAATCATTTTGAATGAGTTTTGAAATTGTTTAAGCACTGAACTCACTTCGGTGGCTGGGAAATAATTCTGATGATGATTGCAACACCATCAGTGTTCATTTTCAAGTTTCTAAGTGATGGATTGCTACCTTAGAAAAGTTTTGATGAAATTTGTTTTGAAAAAAAAAACAAGTGATTTGAAAATTCAAATGTTTTGAATTTAAAGTGGTTATAAATATAGGTGTATATATTTATGTGATTTCAGAAGGACATGAAATAAAAACCCGGAGATTTGAATTCTGAAGTTTAAATTTAACTGGAGTAAGTTAAATGGATCGATGTAAATAAATTAATGAAATTCAACTTGAATAAGGTTGAATAGAATTTTAATTGGGTGAAGATCATTTAGATTGAACGTGTGAAAACCAAAAGTTTTGGTTGGAGCTAATTTGTTGAAATATGAAGAGTTGAGTTTCAACATAAGTGAGATATTGAAAAGTTAATGGGTTTGTGCTATTCTTCCTACCTTGGCAATTTCGAGGACGAAATTATTTTAAGGGGGAAAGAATGTAACGACCCAGTTTTTTTATCGATTAATTTTGAATATTTAATATCGTTTTAAATATTGAGCTGATAATATAATCAATTTTTATATTGAATTATCGACATAACTATCGTAATATGAGGATCTTAAGTAATTAAATTTGAAATGGAGTCAAAATTGATTTATATGAAGTTTTATTTGAATTTAAACGATAACAAATAATAATTTATTATCGAAGAATTCATTTGTTTAAATTTGAATTATATTATATTGATTTAAAATGGTTATTTTATATTACATTCAAATAAATTGTATAATCTGTTTCGTTGAATTCAAAATAGTGAATAATGTTGGGAACATCATTTGTTTTGCTGAAATAGTGGTTCGTGGTTTCAAATTAAAAGACCGCAAGATATTTTATCTATTTAAAATAAAATCGAATATAAAAGAAAATAAATATAGGAGAGCCGACCTAAACTGTATGCGTCGTCCTATTTTACCTTGAGCAGTAAAATTTGTTTCCTCCTCCAGCTATGAAAACATGAATTAATGGCGCCACCCTAACATTTCAATATCGCAGACCTATCATTTCCTCGAGCTGGAATTTTTGCTCCTTCTTCGTGTATAAAACCACACATAGACCCATTCGTTCTGGCAAAATAAAAATGGCCGCCCCTTTTACTTCTGTAATCAAATTCAAAGATTTACAAACGAGAGTGCCCTCCTCCTTTTCAGCAAAACAAAATAATGGCCACACCACATTCACCATTTCCATTCAAATCGAGTTCGCAATTTAAACCATCGCGAGCTTTGAAGTTACACACAGTCGAATCCAAGTAGAGGCACGCGTTCGAATCAGGAGCCATGTAAGACGGAAGGGTCGGTCGAGGTTTGGAATCGCCCCAGGTGGCGGCGCGATGACTCCAGGCAGGGCATGGTGTCCGATTTGGGTAAATTAGGGTAATGCGATGGTGGAGGGGGTCGCGACTATTTGGGTTCGAACGGAAAACAGATTGCTGGGGGAATTCTGATGCGAGTGTTTCAATGGGAGGCGAGGTGTTTTCTGGTGACATTGGGGGTTCTGTGAGGTTGCGATGGGGATGATTGGGGCTACAACGGTCGAAGGATGGCAAGGATTTGGGAAGAGGATCATTACGGTATTGGAAATTTAGGGAAGAACGAGTTTGCAATTAAGGTATTTTTGTTTGTTTGTTTTTATTCAAGATTTATTTATAAAATTTGTAACTAGTTAAAACAAATTAGTTTAGATTATCATTAACTGATTAAAGAAATGGTAAAAACGTATATAGAGTTAGTTAATAAAGGGATAAAATTTATAGACTAATCATTTAAATATGAAATTATGATTTAGTTTGGGATTTTTTTATGCATAGGTAAATTTTTGCTTAAATTCATTTAATTAAATATAATGGTCTCTTTAATAAAGGAATATCATATTAAAGGCTCAACTAAGTTAGTTAGTTATTTAAATAACCCTGTATTTTTATTTAATTGATTTTACGTAGATAATCATGTTAACTAATAATACGATGTAAACCGTAGAATGAGTCAAGGAAAAATCATGAATCAAGTTGAGTGGATTTCGTAGTTGCGACGATATGCAAATTAACAGGATACGCAGGAAAGAAAAATCCTGGTGAGTAAATCTCACTCACCTTTTATTTATAATTATTTTTACTTCGTAAAAATAATTGTTGTTGCTTGTTTGGATTTTTCTGCTTGTTTTATATATATTAGTTATTTAGGCTATTATATATATTGGGTTGATTGATTGGTTGGATTCCCGCAGTCTCATTAGCGGATGCCCGCAGTTTCATAGCGGATGATTACCCTATACGCCCCACGCTATGATAGTGGATGACCTTCTATACCACGATATTCTGCCACGAAGCAGAATGGGTATTATTTATGTGCTAACATCTGTGGATGCAGGAAACAGGTTGGAGGAATCCAACAGGATTCCTCAAAAAATATATTATCTGTTTGTTGTTTGTTTGATTTCATATATATTCATATATGATGTGTTAAAAATCAAATGATTGAAAATTGGGTGATTTGATTGTTTTAAATATCACTGGGCTTGAATATTGATTTATAAAAATATCGTGGAAGGATATTTGAGATTTAAAAAGGAAAAATTCTATTTTTAAATAGAATTTGAATTTTAAATGGAAATAAAAATATAAACTTGTTTTTGAAAAATAAAACAAGTAGTTTCTTTATAAACGAAGTTTATAAATAGTTCTTTTATAACGAAGTTATAAATAAAGTGAAAAGAATTATCATTTGATAATTCAGAAATAGAAATACAAGTGTGAAATTGGAATTTGAAATGAAATTTCAAAATAGGATGTGAAATGAAATTTTTAAATATATAACTCAAATGAAATTTGAGTATAACATTTGAATAGTAGAATTAGAAAAGGAGTTTAAATATTTGAATTTTAAATAAAAGAAAAGAAGTTTGGATATTAGAAATTCAAATAGAAATTCAAATAGAATTTGAATAGACGAAATTAGAATGAAATATAGAATTTGAATTCAAAGAAATAAAAATAGAGTTGAATCCATAGGAATTCAAATAAAGGAAATTCAAATAGAGATTTGAATATGAAAATTCAAATGGAATCGAATATTTGAAATGCAAATAGATTTGAAATATAGAAATTCAATGGGAATTCAAATATGGAATAGAGAAAATATGAAGGGAATTCAAACATAGAATTTGAATATAGAAAAGTGAAATGGAATTTGAAGGAAGAAATTTTAATTATAAAATTTGAATATAGAACTTTCAAATGGAATTTGAATATAGAGAATTTGAAATAGAATTTGAAATAGATTTTCAAAAGAGAATTTGAAATAAACTTTGAAAATAGAATTTCAAAAATAGAATTGCAATGAAATTTGAATTCGAATATAATTGAAAGAGAATTTGACTATAGAAATTCAAAAAAAAGAATTTAAATATGGGATTTGAATTCAAAGGAATTGAAATAGATTTGAAGTCAAAGGAATTGAAATAGAAATTGAATTCAAGGGAATTCAAATAGATTTGAATAAAGAAAGTTCATATGAAATCTGAATATAGAATTTGGATAACAGAATTCAACGGAATTTGAATAAGAGGTTTGAATATAGAAATTTTGAATATAGAAATTCAAATGGTACTTGAGTATAGAATTCAAATAGAGTTGAAATGAATTTTAAATATAGAATTCAAATAGAAATTTAAATTGGAAAACTGAATATTTTAAATTCAAATAGAAATGAAAATGGGATTTGAATATAGAAAATCGAAAATATTCTTTTGGATTGAAAAGGAAAATGGATTTGATATATATTAAAATATATATCAAAAATAGAGTTGAATTTATTTTAAAAACAAAGTTTTAAAAGTATATATATATATAGCGAACTCGCCACGGCGCGATAGTTCGTAAATTGGCGACTTGAACTTCAATCGAGTATATAGAACTCAATTGAAGTCAGAATTCTTTGAAACAAGAAACGTCAGGACCGACCAGATAATAGTTTTCTAATGGAAGAGAAAAATCTGAATTTCGTCATATAGATTTTGAGTTATGTCAAAATCAAATTTTCAGAAAAACAGCGCCAGAACCAATTTAAAACCGTAATGGTTTATTTAAATAAATAAAAGGATTTTTATAAATAAAAATCCGAATTTCCATCTAGACTGGAGATATAAAACAAATATGAACTCCAGTGAAGTAAATGAATTGATTTTTGAAACAGAAATCAAATTTTTGATTATTGAATAGAATTAACTAATTCGAATGGTAATTAGTTAATGAGATATTGGGCTTTGAATAAGTGAATTCGATTTGAAAATTTATCTTCGAAATCAAAAAGGAAACTGAATTCAAACGATTAGATGGTATTGAATTGAATTGAAAACAGGTGAACATGTGTAAGCAGGTTTGATATGAAGTATATGAAGTTTTAAATTTATGTGCTCGACAAAAAGGTACATGTTTAATTCATATATGAGATTTTATACGCCGTATCGGCAAGCCGCTTGGCTTCTTCTTTTTCTTTTTGAGATTAGAAGGACCGGGAAAGCTATTTGAAATTTCCCGATGCTCCCGATACAAGGGAGGTTATGGCGAAATTTTCCGGAAATTTAAGGAGTTAGAATATTTTTAAGATATTTTGATAGTTAGAAATCATTGTATCGACGTATAGAATTCGATAGGTAAGTGAATCAAAAATAGAATATTTTAAACAAAAAGGGAAATCCATAAATTAGAAATAGAAAGCGAACTTTATACATGTTTTAAAAATGAACAATTGGATTGTATAGTGTGTTTATTCGAGGTAAGGGGTTTTGCCGTTTTGATGTTGAGGATGTTTTCAGTTAAGGTCTGAGAGGTAATTTTACCCCAACTTGATTGATTTCATTTTTAATGGATAAATAGCAAAATCCAGTCTCGAAGAGAAGTGTTTGAAAAAGAGTTAGTTGAATAAAATATTTTGGGTTGTTGTAACGATGTTTTACACAACATTCGTTTTAAACCCAAGTGATGGAATTTTGGAAATATAACAAGTAAATATTTCCTGAGTATAATTAAAATAGTCGGGATAGAGGTAAGTGATTGGAATTGTTTCCAATTGCAAATAGAGATATTTTCTAATATATAGAAAATAAAAGGAGTTGATATTTGGAAATGCTTTCCAAATAGCGTAAAGGGCCAATTTGGTTATTGGAAATATTTGGTTAACAAATATTGATAAGGAAATGGAGAAGAGATTTAATTAATGAAATATTAATTAAAGAGCCCAGTGATTTGTTTGATATGTTTGGATGAACACTTGTTTTTATTCGATAGTTAAATCACAGACTATCGAAGTTTTGACCATCGTTGTCAATATGGAGAGACCGGTTGGGTTATTATCCGAAGAACCACTCTGTATCGGCATAAGCGTTGCGAACCAAGTATGCTGAATATACTGAAGACGGAGTAAAGTGCAAGGGCTTTTCTATTAAATAGAAATTGTGCCTTCGGTTTCGTTCAATCCCAGAACGAACGTAAATGGACGAATGTCTGACAGAGTATTTCCAATGATCAAATGGGTTGGTCTGTATGAATATATATAGGTTCAACGGATTTATCCCTTAGCATAACATCCAGAATATTTGTGCAAACTCAACTAGTGATTAACAGATCTGACAATGTGACATTCAAAGTGATTGTGCTATCAATGAATGGTAAGTATTCGTAGCCTCAGGCCTCAACAACCGGGAAAGGACAAAAATCGGGCAGGCAGCATGGCTATGTGGGTCGCACCCATTAGGATGTATAATCACCTATCTAGAGGTTCATTTAATTTCTTATTTTATTCGATGCTGTCCCAGTCGGGAGGCGGTTGCTGATCCCAACCGTTGGTGATATACATTCGATACACTCAAGCGAAATGAGTGGTCGGTCATGTGTGGGCCGGGTTGCAAGATGTTCTTGTTGAACCCAGTGTATTCCTCTCTAGAGATACACTAGCGGAAGGTGGTTCCATACCTTGTCATGTTGGAAATCCAATCTCCAATAAGCGCCATGCGGTTTTTGATTTTATACTATATATGTGGAGCGTGAGATGCAAGCGTTCTGCTATTTGGTTATTTACTTGATGTAGACATTATTATAATATCACTGGATTTTCGTATCAAAGTGTTTTGGGTTATAGTAAGGTAAAAACCGTCCGTGTTTATGTGTGGGCTGGTCTTACTATTACCTTTTCTTTTGAAAGGATTTGTAAAGTTAAACAAGTGGTTGGAGTTTACTCACACCAGTCCCATGACTGACCCAGAGTTTATTTTGTTTGTTTTTCCTAAACTCTTGGGTGCCCAAATTTGTACGGGCAGTCAAGTGTTTCAGGCTTTTACAGATACACTTGGAGGAGCTTGAAGCAGGAGGCTTCAACGTTAGTTATTTAGAGTTACTTCCGCTGTACCAAATGCTGTATTGTACTCTGATGATGGTATGTCTACATGATATAAAGTTTGGTACTTCAAAGCTTATGTTATATAATATATTTTTTCGTTCCGCTGCGAGATTCGTGTTTACTTTGATTATGCTCAGTTGTGTTCTTCTTCTTCTATTCTATTAGTTCTATCTTATCTACTCTCACCTTCTAACTTCTTTCTATTAATGGTTCGTATTTCTGTGTTGTTTGGGTTGGACGTGTGGTGTATTTAGTCAACTCAGATAGCTCGGATTTGCGGGTCGTTTCAATTCACGTTAAAAATTATATTTTCAACGACAAAACATTTTATTTTAACTTATGAATTTCTATTCAGTTCATTCTTTAAATAGAATGATATTTTTATTTTTCTACATTTTTAGAAAATTTCGGCGGCATAACGGCACGATACTAGAAACGGGACGAGGCCTAGCCTTATCCCCAGTCTAGTGAAGGCCCACGCCATTCACACATCAATCAAATCCATTCATTTCACCAAACAATTCAATTTCAATCAAATAATCCAACTAATCTATGCAATCAAACAAACAAGTCCATGGTCTGTGGACGATTGTGTCGGGTGCTACTAAGCACCGTCTGCATCCTAGTAGATATATATATATAATTAAAAAAAAGAAATTGAAGAGTGAGAAATTCTCACAAATAGCTATCCTAGCTCCACGGCACTTCATTGATAGAAATCTCCATCGCTATCGCATCTTCGTCATCTTCGTTGCCCGTAGCCACTACATATATAAAAATCACACATTTTTATATTTGCTGATGTCTTTAAAATAAAAATCATATTTTTATAATCGCTTCCTACATTTAAAAATCGAATTTTTATTCCGTTATTCAATATATAAAAATCGAATTTTTACTTTGTTATTCAATATATAAAAATCGAATTTTTACTACTATGTTATATAGATAAAAAATATATTTTTATCACGCTATTTTCCATATAAAGATTTCGCCTTTTCTAAAATAAAGATTTCGCCTTTATAAAAACATAGACTTCGCCTTTTCAAATTCAAAGATTTCATCTTTATAAAAATCTCATTTTTATTTTTCTACACATATAAAGATGATATTTTTAATATTCCTATCATGTAAAAATTATATTTTTAATTCTCTACCTAACCAAAAATCATATTTTTACATCTTCTATATAGTAAAGATTATATTTTTAATACTTTAAAAATATAAAAATCATATTTTTATTACTATAAAAATATAAAAATCATATTTTTAATTCTTTAAAAAATACAAAAATCATATTTTTTTTATAATACAACTAATTTAAATAATTTTAAAATCAGATCTTAATCTATGATTATAATAAGCCGAAAATAAAATAACTGTAAATAAATAAATAAATAATACATACCTTAATTTCGGATTTTTTTTTTGGAAAGGGGGGGAGGTGATGGTTCGTCAGAGGGTCGGTGGAGGTGCGGAAACAGGAGGAGGAAGGAAGAAGAGAGGGGCGGTGCGTCGGAAGGGGGGGGGGTTACTGCGTCGGCTGTGGTCATCGGGGGGCGCGTTGGTGCAGTCGCAGGTGGTGGGGGAGGGGGTTCGGGCGTCGCAGTCGAGGAAGAGAAGGGGAGGAGGAGAAAGAAGAAGGGAGGACGGCGCAGGGGGGGGCTGCGCCACCTCTGGCGGCGGCGGTGGTGGGCGGTAAGGGTTTCCCCCCTTTCCGTCGATCGCTTTTTTTTTTTTGAATCTATCTGAAAAGGGGGGGCCAGAATGAATTAAGGGGAAGGGAGAGAGAAGGTTTATTTTTAATTAATTTAATTTATTTTCAAAAAGTTGACTTTTACATACGACCTCTAAACGAGGTCCACCGCCTGTCGTCCATAGCGTATTACCCCCATTCCGAACACAATGGGATATGTATTGTAGGTTGATTCGATCATTTGAATCAGTTTCCGTTAAATTTGCATTTAAATCACTATATTGAATTCTAAACGTACATTTCAAATTACCGGGGTCACATAACAACTCTATAAATTCCATAAAAATATTTCCTAGCTTCGTATTGACGATACGGTCCTAACAAAACTAGTTTCGTCGAATTCTGAGACCGTTTGAAAAATGGCCATTTTCCAGTCGATTAAAATCAACTGAAACAGGTCAAACGCGTTTTCCTTTGCCACGCTCACATATTGATTCAAAAAATTATGAAATTTGGAACCTAGCAATAATTTGACGCTGCAGATCCAACAAAAGTGGTTTCGTCGAAATCCGAGGTCGTTTGCAAAATGTCCATTTTTAAGGGCCTGAATTCCATAGCGACTATTCAGAATTTTCAACTGGGCATATCTTTTGATTCCCGCTATGAAATTTTGATTTTTCGGATTCGTTGGAAAGATATCGTCAATTAGATCCTAATGTTTTTGGTTTCACTAAAATCGGATCGTTTTGCACCCGGTACATTCAATTGAAGTTTGAAATCGAATTATCGAACTACCGCGCCATTTTCAATTCTATTTATAATTATATGTAATTATTTATATTCTAACTACGACGTATATAATATATACATTCGAATTATATTTAAAATAAATTTCTCGTCGTTTTTATTTAAAATAATCTATTTTAAATATAGAAAATTCGCTAAAATCGCCAAAATAAAAAATTTAAACTGGCCCAGAATTTCCGGGTTATTACAATCTCCCCCACTTAAAACTTTTCGTCCCCGAAAAGGAACAAAAGTCGAAAGTGGTTTGATTATCAATTCTATGTTCGATCTGACTTCCATTCTCCAACTTTTCAGTTTCTGAGAATTTTCAAATTCTCAGAAATTTGGCTAACACCCTAAATTTTCGAAAAATTTCGCCATAACCTCCCCTGCACCGGGAGCATCGGGGAATTTCAAATAGCTTCCCCGGTCCTTCTAATCTCAAAAAGAAAAAGAAAAAGCCAAGCTGCTAGCCAATAGGCTCATAAAATCATCATCACCCAAACAAAATAGTAAATTATAGTAAACATGTACCTATTTGTCGGGCAAACAAATTTTATTCTTCGGCTCTAGCCTCCTTGCTATGACCTGTTCAATGTAAGTATATGTATATGCAAGCAAATGCGACCAATTTTCAATATAATTCAATATTTGATGCAATTAGGCATAATGGTTCAAAATTATCAAACAAATAAACAAACAACACAAACATCAATCAATTAGTGAATTAGAGTTCCAAATTCATAATTTTACTACATATAAAGAAAATCATGTTTTTGATGCCAATTCTCAACAATGTGTTCTAACTATATTAGTTTTGGTTCTCACACCAGTCTAATGGAAATATATAGATATCACACCTTCGTTACTCGAACATGAATACTAATGACGACTTGTCAATCATCAGAATCATCTTCGGGCCACTAGAGTATGATTCTATATCTATCCAGTATATTAAAACTTCGAATATACGTTCATGACGCGTATATACAAAACCTTTATATATTGGATTGTCCATATTCAAAATAAATAAATAATCAAATATGTATAAAGCGATTTAAATTTTCAAACAAAATGGTTTTCATTTGGAAAATATACTCTTCACACTCGTTCTAGGATACTACTGATCCTATCTCTAACGAGTCATTCTAATTGGATATTGCTAATCCAATATCTGATGAATTCTTTCGTAAGGTTCTAATGTGCCTTGTTCTCGAGCTCTGTAAACCAAAGCTCTGATACCAAATGTGACGGCAAGGAATTTCGCTCGATCTGAATCAGTCGTTAAACTGATCTAGACCGTTCAAAACCCCTGATCGTTTGAGAACAGGACAAATCAGAACGCAGACGGAAGGACATTTCATTGCTATTACAACAATTCCATCAGATACAAGAATATACAGAGTATAAATGAATAAATTACATTCGATAAATATCAGAGATTACAATAAATTACATAGCAGCGGGAAATAATACAAAGCACAACTGAAGGTGATATACGGATACAGAGCTTTCCGGTTATCATTCCAGCTGTAAACCAGGATCCTGTGAATATAAATCTGCAAAACCAAAACTACTAGCTGCCCGTGCGGAAAATAGGGGCACCCAGAGTTTACGTTAAAACAATAAACTCCAGGTCAGTCATGTGACTGGTGTGAGAACTAAAACAGTTATTTAAAACTTTACTTTAAAAGAGAGCGATTCAAGAGACCACGCCGTATAACACGGAACGGGTTTCCTCCCAAGAATACCAGTGCATAGAACAAACAACGCAATGCTTTTTCGAAAAATGAAGCTATTATAAGACCCAGGTCCCATCACACAATGCAACGCAAGGCGGAGGATAGGGTTTTCCCTTATAATAGCCAAACATGCTTAGTACGTTTAAAACAAATCATTTGATACTATAATAAGTGTATAGTGTCAAAACAATTTCAATCATAAATATAAATCATAGACGGCATGGGTACCATATATCATGTCGCCATACTAGTTCTACAATTAAAACCGCAATACACGTATTGGAAATTGGATTTCCGTCATGAGTCGAGGCAAGGGGCAAGATCCTCTCCGCGCTCGAGACACTCTAGCAAATGCCTCAGGGCTACGCACTCTGGGCAACCCTGGATGCGGCTGGGTCGGTCCTCACTTACGTTAGAGGATTAATTATGCCTGAACACACGTTTCCCGGTCCTTACAGACCTATAATCGAGGCGCCTCATTCCAATAACCACAAAGGTGAAAAGTATATAAATGTCAGGGCTGGTAAGTCACTGACACCACCAAAGCTAGAAAGAAACGTCGTGCTCTCCCAGCGGTCCGTATCCCGTTTTTAACTCATACCGAGGTGTGAGGCTCGCGAATTCACGTTATACACAAAGCTACGCCACAGAGGCCGTGCTTTGATCATCAACCACAAGACTTTGCTTTTCAACAGAAGCCTTGATCATTGCAACTCAGTATGCCACACAGGCAATTCATGCTATGCGATTGATATCTATCGATATATAACCTCTAAGCTCGTACATCTCAAAGAAGGGCGTTAAGCAAAAGAATAAATTCTCCGCCGCCAAACAGATATATATTTAACAGAAATCAATCAACACAGAATAAAATCCAATGTCAGACACACAATCCATTTACAAGCCCGTTCTGGGTCTGAACGAAACCGGAGGCACTTTCCTCGCATATCCATCCATCTCCAAGTACGTCTGGACGACCACCAACTATTTCCATCCTTTTGGGTGTACTGCCCAATCAGGATCGTCAGTAGTTATCCAAACGATGTGAAGACTTCCGGTCTCCAACCACCGTCTTCATCTTCGACATATCGTCGAATCGGTTATTCAGAATGGGTATAAACCCGGACTTTCCGAACAACCCGCGTATGTTAAAAACAAATGTTACACAAACACAACGAACGCCTCATTCCAATTCAGAGTATTCTTAGGGAAAGGTTCCCATTAATTTTATCCAAGATAAATTCTTTAGAATTTATCCTTTAATCATCCTTTTGATGTCGTTTCAAACCAAATTATGGTTTTCTGAACTAGTCGAGATTAGCGAACCACACCGAAGTAATTATTTATTTTATTTCCCAATCCCATCCTATTCATCCCATAAAGCAAAACTGGTGATACTCCATATTTAACACCATGGTGTTGTCGGTAAAATTAATTACCATTCCACGTTCGAATCTAATTAAAGATTTGACTATCGTTTTGGAGCAAAACTGGTGATACTCCGTTCTTGCTCACTTTCCAAATTTGATAATTTAAATTATCAATTCACATCTCAATTTAATTGCAGATTCTTTAAAACTCCTTTTTCTGGGTTAAAGAACTAGGTGTTATTTAAAACACAGTTCACGACAAACCCAAATCACATTCTATTTCTCATCGGGTTAAAGAACTAGTGTTGTTTAAAACACAGTTCATGATAAACCCACAAATCAATTCTAGTTCAATTTAAATCAAATATATTAGGAATTCCGATTTTTTTTTAAAACCCCTTTTTAAATCTAATTTATTTATTTAAAAACAAATCGGGTTTTAAATTTAGTTCAAACTAGTTCATTTTGATAAAAATCTATTTTTACCTTTTCAAATATGGAGTTTTTCATCCCAAATTTTCCCAAATCATTTCTTATGATTTCTCACAAATTATTGATATTTTTAATAATTTTATCAGGGTCAGTACAGTCGATTTCCAACAATGGCCATCGAATTGCACTAACAGCGACCTTTTTCAAATTTGATTTGGATGTATCTCCAAATCCAACCGTTAGATTTAAAATTTCTAATATTCGTTAGAAAGCTCTTCTCGATACGAACCCAACGGTTCCGGTTTTAGGAGAATCCGACGGTCGGATCTCCCGTAATGCCCGTTTGAAATAAATGGTCGAAATTCACGAACTGCCGCGGCGCGTTCTATTCAGGCCATTATATTATATATATAATATATATAATATATATTTCGTCGATTTCTATTTGAAACGAATTATAAAAATAGTTTTAAATTCGTTTCAAAAACAATTTCGACTTCCATTTCAATTCAAATCAAAATTGAATTTTTCCTTATAAATTCGTTTTCAAAATTCATTTCTATTCAATTCAAATTTCAATTCATTATGAATTCATTTCAATTCGATTCAATTTCAAAGTCGTTTTCTATTCGATTCAATTTCAAAGTCGTTTTCTATTCGATTCAATTCAAACTGGTTTCTATTCGAGTTAAATCAAATTCGTTTTCTAATCAATTTAAATCAAATTCGTTTTCTATTCCGTTCATTTCGAAATCGTTTTCAATTCAATTCATTTCGAAATCATTTTCAATTTAATTCATTTCGAAATCATTTTCAATTCATTTTAAATTCGTTTTCAATTCATTTCAAATTCGTTTTCAATTCATTTCGAATTCGTTTTCAATTCAATTCATTTCGAAATCGTTTTCAATTCAATTCATTTCGAAATCGTTTTCAATTCAATTCATTTCGAAATCGTTTTCAATTCAATTCATTTCGGAATCGTTTTCAATTCAATTCAATTCGAAATCGTTTTCAATTCAATTCATTTCGAAATCATTTTCAATATTCCTTTTAAAATGAATAAAATCGATATAAATATCGTTCACATCAAAATGGCGTCAATCTAACCAACACGGCTTCATATATTTCTATTTTCAAATACTCTATTCAACAAATGAATATTTATATATTTTTTTCAACACACGACTAATCTCAACGAATGAGTACTGTCCACGTGTGACTATTTTTGTTATTTAATATATTTTATAAAAATTAAGGTATCTATCGTTTGATATAAAATTAGACTCCAACTGTAAATTAGTAAGAGAACAATTCCCTGAATATTAACCCCGAAGGCCGAAACCAACATCAGATCAATATCCAGGAGACCACTCATCTCATCTATTTTCCAGTTGATTTCTAATTCTATATATGATAAAGATGTAAATTTTATTATTAAAATATTTCGTTCAACACATGACTAATCTCAACGACTGAGTACAGTCAACACATGAACCTTTATTTTATAAAGATAAAGATATAAATTTTATTATTAAAATATTTCGTTCAACACATGACTAATCTCAACGGATGAGTACAGTCAACACATGAACCTTTATTTTATAAAGATAAAGATATAAATTTTATTATTAAAATATTTCGTTCAACACATGACTAATCTCAACGGATGAGTACAGTCAACACATGAACCTTTATTTTATAATATTCTTTATTTTCTAAATTGGAATGAGGCCCAATCAATCACCATATAACTTCAATTATATGGATTTTCATACAACACATGTATATAATAGCATTGAAAAATAATCAACCATCAACCAAAGTGCATTACACTGTATAAGCATCAAATATAGATATCTAACGCTTATACAGCCTGTCAATCAATCGATCGACATATTTAATCAATCAGGATGAGTGGACTTTATATTTCATCCCAACACCCGTGTGGGGTTTCAAACAATCAAACGTATATTTTATTCGTGCAGTTGGGCGATGTGTAAAATTTATCGACTCAATCAATGTCCTTCAAATAGGTGTACATAAACAAACCGTCCGGTTTGTAAATGAATATTTATTTATTCACATTCACGTTAAAAATTATATTTTTAATGACAAAACATTTTATTTTAACTTATGAATTTCTATTCAGTTCATTCTTTAAATAGAATGATATTTTTATTTTTCTACATATTTAGAAAATTTCGGCGGCATAACGGCACGATACTAGAAACGGGACGAGGCCTAGCCTTATCCCCGGTCTAGTGAAGGCCCACGCCATTCACACATCAATCAAATCCATTCATTTCACCAAACAATTCAATTTCAATCAAATAATCCAACTAATCTATGCAACCAAACAAACAAGTCCATGGTCTGTGGACGATTGTTTCGGGTGCTACTAAGCACCGTCTGCATCCTAGTATATATATATATAATTAAAAAAAGAAATTGAAGAGTGAGAAATTCTCACAAATAGCTATCCTAGCTCCACGGCACTTCATTGATAGAAATCTTCATCGCTATCGCATCTTCGTCATCTTCGTTGCGCGTAGCCACTACATATATAAAAATCACACATTTTTATATTTGCTGATGTCTTTAAAATAAAAATCATATTTTTATAATCGCTTCCTACATTTAAAAATCGAATTTTTATTCCGTTATTCAATATATAAAAATCGAATTTTTACTTTGTTATTCAATATATAAAAATTGAATTTTTACTACTATGTTATATAGATAAAAATTATATTTTTATCACGCTATTTTCCATATAAAGATTTCGCCTTTTCTAAAATAAAGATTTCGCCTTTATAAAAACATAGACTTCGCCTTTTCAAATTTAAAGATTTTATCTTTATAAAAATCTAATTTTTATTTTTCTAC
The DNA here is from genome assembly GCA_030737875.1 of Allium sativum. NCBI lineage: Eukaryota > Viridiplantae > Streptophyta > Magnoliopsida > Asparagales > Amaryllidaceae > Allium > Allium sativum. Next base: position 665,310,090 of record CM060909.1, on the reverse strand, counting down.
ACATATAAAGATGATATTTTCAATATTCCTATCATGTAAAAATTATATTTTTAATTCTCTACCTAACCAAAAATCATATTTTTACATCTTCTATATAGTAAAGATTATATTTTTAATACTTTAAAAATATAAAAATCATATTTTAATTATTTAAAAAATATAAAAATCATATTTTTATTACTATAAAAATATAAAAATCATATTTTTAATTCTTTAAAAAATATAAAAATCATATTTTTTTATAACACAACTAATTTAAATAATTTTAAAATCAGATCTTAATCTATGATTATAATAAACCGAAAATAAAATAATTGTAAATAAATAAATAAATAATACATACCTTAATTTCGGATTTTTTTTGGAAAGGGGGGGAGGTGATGGTTCGTCAGAGGGTCGGTGGAGGTGCGGAAACAGGAGGAGGAAGGAAGAAGAGAGGGGCGGTGCATCGGAAGGGGGGGGGGGTTTACTGCGTCGGCTGTGGTCATCGGGGGCGCGTTGGTGCAGTCGCAGGTGGTGGGGGAGGGGGTTCGGGCGTCGCAGTCGAGGAAGAGAAGGGGAGGAGGAGAAAGAAGAAGGGAGGACGGCGCAGGGGGGGTTGCGCCACCTCTGGCGGCGGCGGTGGTGGGCGGCAAGGGTTTCCCCCCTTTCCGTCGATCGCTTTTTTTTTTTGAATCTATCTGAAAAGGGGGGGCCAGAATGAATTAAGGTGAAGGGAGAGAGAAGGTTTATTTTTAATTAATTTATTTTCAAAAAGTTGACTTTTACATACGACCTCTAAATGAGGTCCACCGCCTGTCGTCCATAGCGTATTACCCCCATTCCGAACACAATGGGATATGTATCATAGGTTGATTCGATCATTTGAATCAGTTTCCGTTAAATTTGCATTTAAATCATTATATTGAATTCTAAACGTACATTTCAAATTACCGGGGTCACATAACAACTCTATAAATTCCATAAAAATATTTCCTAGCTTCGTATTGACGATACGGTCCTAACAAAACTAGTTTCGTCGAATTCTGAGACCGTTTGAAAAATGGTCATTTTCCAGTCGATTAAAATCAACTGAAACAGGTCAAACGCGTTTTCCTTTGCCACGCTCACATATTGATTCAGAAAATTATGAAATTTGGAACCTAGCAATAATTTGACGCTGCGGATCTAACAAAAGTGGTTTCGTCGAAATCCGAGGTCGTTTGCAAAATGTCCATTTTTAAGGGCCTGAATTCCATAGCGACTATTCAGAATTTTCAACTGGGCATATCTTTTGATTCCCGCTATGAAATTTTGATTTTTCGGATTCGTTGGAAAGATATCATCAATTAGATCCTAATGTTTTTGGTTTCACTAAAATCCGCATCATTTTGCACCCGGTACATTCAATTGAAGTTTGAAATCGAATTATCGAACTACCGCGTCATTTTCAATTCTATTTATAATTATATGTAATTATTTATATTCTAACTATGACGTATATAATATATACATTCGAATTATATTTAAAATAAATTTCTCGTCGTTTTTATTTAAAATAATCTATTTTAAATATAGAAAATTCGCTAAAATCGCCAAAATAAAAATTTTAAACTGGCCCAGAATTTCCGGGTTATTACAATACCGCACTATTGATTTCTGCCTATATATAACCTCTAAGCTCGTACGTCTTAGAGAAGGGTATTAAGCAAGAGAATAAATTCTCCGCCACCAAACAGATATATATTTAGCAAAGATCAACCAAACAGTTCGAAATAAAATGTTAGACATGTAATCCTGTCTGCAATTGGGTTAAAGAACTAATGTCATTTAAAACACAGTTCACGAAAAACCCAAATCACATTCCATTAATTATGGAATCTTCACGGACAAAAGATCAATATATAATTGATATCAATTTCCGTATCCGACTAATAATATAAATGGAATAACGATAAAGCCTTTTAAATTCCATATATATTAACAGTCTTCCTCCATAGAAGCTCATTTCGATTATTTTCAAATCGAATTCCATTCAATTCTAATTTAATATATTAAATTGGAAAAACTTTACTTTGGAAAATTCCCGTTAAATCTTAATAAAAAGATTTATAAATTCCAAATCATGTTTCATTGTAAATCGGGTTAAAGAACGAATGTCATTAAAAATATAGTTCACGATAAACCCGAATCACATTCCATTTTATTCCAATTAAATACTAATTAACTAGAAACTCTAATAATCTTAATTAAAAGAATTATTCTTTTCATACGGGGTTTAAGAACAGTGTTATTTAAGACACCGTCCACGAAAAACCCAAAATCCAGTTCTATTATTCAATTCCAACTAAATATTAATTAATTGGATAACTTCACTAAATCTTAATTAAAAGATTTATTCTTTTTCTCAACTGGGTTTAAGAGTAGTGTTAATGAATACACCATTCACGACAAACCCAAAATCCAATTCAGTATTAAATACAAGGCTCTGAATAGAAATTATATCGGCTTATATTCAATATCAAATTCTGAAATCAACCAATATCGTATTGGGAATAACGATATATATATCTTCCAAATTCCTCCACAATATCCGTATAACCAGGGAATCCAATATCGAAATATTCCGAAGATAATTTCGATTCAAATCCATTCCAATTCATATATTGGAAATTCTGGTTATTTCAAAACCATTTCAAATCCAATTTATTTATTTAAAAATATTGGATTATAATTCTAGTTCATAACAAGTTCATTTTGACAAAAATATATTTTTATCCTTACAAATGTGGAATTTTTCATCCTAGTTCTTTCCAAATCATTTATTATGATTTTACAAAAATTATCAATATTTTTAATAATTCTATTAAGGCCCTTACAGTGGATTTCCATAAATGGTCATCGAACCACACTTACAGCGATAATTTCCAAGTTTGATTTGGACATAATTCCAAATCCAACTGTTAGATTTCAAATTCCTTATATTCATTGGAAAGATATTTTCGAAACGAACCAACCATCTCGATTTTAGGAGAATTTGATGGTCGGATCTCCCGTAATGTCAATTAGAAGTCAATGGTCGAATTCGCAAACTACCGCGACGCGGCACGTTCTATTCAGGCCATTAAATATACATATTTCGTTAGTTTTCATTCAAAACATATTTTATAAATCGTTTTAAATTCGTTTTCAAAACGATTTCAACTTCATATCCAATTTCAAATCAAAATTGAATATTTCATATCATTAATATATAAATGATAATATTTTCAAAACATTAGATTTTGAAATCACTTCCTTTTCGATATTCATTATAAAAATGAAAAAAATCGATATAAATATCATTAACGTCAAAATGGCGTTAATCTAATCAACACGGATTTATATTTAAATATTTTCATGTCCATCCCAAATTGGACATCAAAATCATATTTTGATCCATTACTGAATATTATTTTAAAATATTAGTTATTTTAAAATATTCATTCTTCGTCATTTTAAAATATTCATTAATTTAAAATATTCGTTCTTTCCGAATTGGAATCAGACACAGTCAATTAGCATATAATTTTATTTATATGGATTTCATACACACATGTACACAACAATAATCAAACACAATCAACTATCATCCAGAGTGCATTACACAACTGCATAAGCGTTAAATATAAATAATCAACGCTTACAACAGTCTATCAACCCATCGATTGACATACAACTAAACAATTGGGATTAGTGTATGTCAAATATCATCGCAATACCTATGTGGGGTTTCAATCAACACACACAGATTTTATTCGTGCAGTTGAGCGATGTATAACACATATCGTCCCAATCAATATCAGTCAAATGTATGTACATAAACAAATCGTTCGATTTGTAAATGAATATTTATTTTCATTCATATACTCATTAAAAATTATATTTTTAACGATAAAGTATTTATTTCAGCACATGAATATTTTATACAGTTCATTTATACAATAAAAATGATATTTTTATTATTCTAATATTTTTAGAAAATTTCTGCAGCATAACGGCGCGATACTAGAACCGGAATAAGGTCTAGCCTTATCCCTCGCCTAATAATGGCTCGCGCCATACACATACCAATTCTAATCCATTCATTTCACTTCCCAAACCAAATTCAAACAAATAAACCAATCAACCAAACAAACATGGTTTCAAACAAAGATGTCGGGTGCTACTAAGCACCGTCTGCATCCAAGTATATATATTTAACTAGAAAATAAATTAGAGTGAGAAGTTCTCACCTTTGGGATCCACTCCTCCAGTTTTATTTCTGAATTTCTAAACCGTTTGGATTTTCCCTACATTCCAACGCAACCCTTTTCACGTTGTTCATAGTAAAAATCACATTTTTATTATAATGATTATATATTTAAAAATCGCATTTTTGATCAATGATATTTACCTAAAAAAAATCACATTTTTATTTCAATGTCATATATATAAAAAGTATATTTTTATATCGATAATTCATATATAAAAATTATATTTTATGTCGTTATGTTATTCATATAATAAAAATCATATTTTTATCGCTTCATTCAAATAAATAAAAATCATATTTTTATCTCATTATCATATATATATAAAAATCAAAATTTTATATTGTTAATATATAAACAAAAATTTCATTTTAATTTCAAACCTATATTATAAAAATCAGATTTTTACAATGCTACTTTTGATATAAAAATTATATTTTCATAACGCTACATGTTTAGAAAAGTTTATATTTTTATAACACTACATGTATAGAAAAGATTATATTTTTATAATGCTTTTCATATTATAAAAATCAAATTTTTACATGCTATTCATATTATAAAGATCAAATTTTTACATGCTTTTCATATTATAAAAATCAAATTTTTACATGCTAAAAATCGCATTTTAATATTTTTAAAAATAAAATCTTTATATATATTTTAAAAATCGAATCTTTATATATTTTTAAAAATCGAATCTTTATATTTTTAAAAATCGTATTTCTACCTAATTAAAAATCATTTTTTATCGGTTAATTGCAATTTTAAATAAACCGAAAATAATTAAAATTTTTAATTAATTACCTTTTTCACTAATCACGTCATTAAGAGGGAATTAATCCCCGTTGTCTTCTCTTTCGCTCTTAGGTGCCAAAAACCATCATCCAAACGTCATAGCGTCGCTGCTTCCTCCACGAGTCGCCGGAACCTAATCGGCGATGTCCCCTCTACGCGCCGGAGCGCCTTCTGCCTATTCCAGTCATGGTGGCGCGCTCCAGGTCGACAGTAAAAGGGGGCTCAAGGCTTCTTCGATTGGGATTGGGGCGTTGGCGATTTTCAGGTGGAGGAAAGGATCGATGGTCATTGGGGGTTGCTGTCGCTGGGGACTGCGACTGAGCGCGGCGACTGAAGGCCAGGCGGAGGGCGGCGGAAATCGCAATGGGGGAGCAGCGGGTTTTCTATTGGGGGCGGGTTTGACTGATTATGAAAAGAGAAAGGGCTTTGACCCTTATAATATATATATATATATAATTTAATTTCTCTCCAAAAAGTTAAATTTTCATTTGGATCCGGAATCAAACCCAACGACTACCATCCATAGCTAATTACCACCATTCCTGACACAATGGGCTATGTTTCGTAACCCAATTCGGCTGTTACGATTAGTTTCCATTAAATTTAAAATATAAATCAATATATTTTAAATTCAAATGCACATTTTAATTTACCGGAGCCACATATTGACTCCGAAAATTCCAGAAAAATAAATCTAGCTATGTTTTGACGATACGGTCCTAACAAAACTAATTTTGTCGAATTTGGAGACTGTTTGAAAAATGGTCATTTTCCCGTCGATTAAATTCAAACTGAAATGACCAGACACGTTTAAATCCACCACGCTTACATATTAATTCCAAAAATTGTGAAAATTGGAATCTAACAATAATTTGACATTTCGGATCCAACAAAAGTGGTCTCATCGAAAAAGGAGGTCATTTGCAAAATCGCAATTTTTAAAGACTATATATTATATAAAATTCCATAGCGACTATTCTGAATTTTCAACTGGACATAACTTTTAATTCCCATTATGAAATCTGGATTTTTCACATTCCTTGGAAAGACATTTTTAAATAGATTCAAATATTTCTATTTTCACTGAAATCCAGTCTATTTTGAACCCTGTACATTCATTTGAAATTTGAAATTGAATTTTCAAACTACAGCGCCATTTCCAATTCCTTTTATAATTAAAATAAATATTTATATTCTAGCATTGATTTAAATAAATTTATACATTCTACTTCAGTTCAAATTAAATTTCTAGTCGTTATTATTAAAATAAATCATTTTAAATATTCAAAATTCATTAAACTTGCCAAAATAAAAAAATTAAATTGGTTCTGATTTTTCGGGTTGTTACATAAAACTAGTGATTTTGTTTATATGGATAAACCTTAAAAGTTGAAATTAATATTAATATATTTAATGAAATTTGTTGGTGTGACTAATAATTGAAATTGGACTTGAATTGTGAATAATGAAAAATTGAATTAACAATTAACGATAGCTGATTTATAAGTTATATTAATTTATTTTTATTGATTTGAATATAATTTATAAACCTTTGAATTTAATTTAAAGGTGGATAAATGAAAAATTAACATTTGAATAAATAATGAATTGGTTAAAATTTTCATTTTCCATACAGTATCAAAATTCGATGAAATTTATTTTATTGGATCCAGAATGTAAATTACTGCAAGGTCTAAAATTTCGTAGCCAACGGAGTTATCATCTGATCGTAAGAATTTAAATCGTGTAGAAATTTGTGTGCATAATTTAATTTAATAGTCAAGTTTTAAAAGAAACTGCTAAAGACTTTGGAATTGGGCTTTGAAACCTAGTCCATTGCATTCAGAAGGCGTGAAAACCTGTTGTTAAGCAGTAAGCAGGCTTGATTTAGACTTAGTCCGATTTTTGGCTTTATAAAACACAAAATGATAAATTAATTAATAAAATAATTTCCAAGCCGCCTCCTTAATTTCTATAGCCACGTTCATTCCAAACTTTGATCCTTAATTCCTTTCAATCAGATCAACGAAATCAAATAGTTTCTGAAGCGAAATCATAGAGCTTCGTGATAGCTTGATCATACTTGTTTCGATCTACAATCACCAGATTTTAGCCATGAAGGCAGTGCGGTTTAAGGGATTTTAACGGCGTTGGCGCTAATCGGACGAGACCAGATTCTGGTCGATGAAAGTGCTCAAGAAGGCGCATGGAACGATGTCGGTTGATCGATTTCTGGGGCTTCAAAGTGCGGTGCATAATTGGGAGGGTATAACAGCGTTTGGGTTCCAGAATTTTGAAACGAGATTACACGAAGAAGGAGAGCGCAGGGAACGGCCTACGTGGCAGATTTTTAGTGATCAAAGGTATATTTAATTATTTTGTATAAATTGAAATTCGTATGTTTAAAACTGGTATAACTTTTTCATACGAGATTTGATTGACACACAGTTTGTTGCATTAGAATCATATCGACGAGCTCTTCGCGATGGCGCTAATTTGGATAGATTCGGAGACTGTTGATTTTTGGGCTAAATTTTGGATTCTAATCTCGTTTGAAATCAAGGTGAGTAAATTTCTCGCTCACAATTAACTGAATTATTCCTATATTTATTAAATCAAATTATGAAATAAATTTGATTGTCTGGTTGTGATTGATTGTTGATGGTTGTTTAAACTGACATATAAAGTTAACTACAGTGTTAATTTAGAATCGACATTAAATTATTTATTCTAAATTAAATTGCTAGTCTGAAACCCCGATATTTGTTAACTAGTGAAACGACATAATATTGATTGTTTTGATGAAATGGTTGTGATGTGTGCCTTGTACTGATTACTGCATGGATATCATTAATGTAATTTTTCCCCATTATTCAGTTATGATGTCTATGTTTATTTGTGATAATTGATTCAAATTCGAAGAAGAACAATTATGGTTTAAAAATTAGTTAACTATATGCATACCTATATTTTTGAAATAAATTATGTTTTATTATTTATTATTAAAAAATTCTGTAAAACATTTAATATATGTATATATAGTGATTTAAATTATTTTATTATACTTAGTTATTTAATATATATATTTTCATTAAATGGTTTTATTTATAATCATTTTTTTCAAGTTATTTAAATTTTTGTAATGTTTATTAAATTGGAAAATTCGTAATAAAAAATATATTCTCCTTTGGATAAAAATCGATGTTTAAATAACCATGATATTGATATGAAATTTTAGTCAAATTTGAAAATGAATTCGGAGGAAGATTAAAATGGGAAATCCGTAATGATCCATAACTATTGTTTGAAAACGCGCTTATTATTTAGGAAGACCGGGATCAAATATATGTTCGAAAACCATTCCAATTAATAATACGACATGATAAAGAAACTAAAGAAGTGTAAATGACAAATAAAGACCGAGAATCTTTGGATTGACTTTTGATGTCTCGATTGGGCTGATAACACAATATGAGGTAAAAAGTGGCTTGAGGTCTGAATATATTTTAGGATTTTTGAATTTTGTTCCATTCTAACCCAGGATGGACTTGTACGGATGGAGTGTCTAACATTGTACTTGACTACGCAACACTATTTCTATTAATATATATCAGATTGTGGCAATTAATTATTCCCGTCTCTAAGTTTTACGTGCTTAGAGGTTATGTGTTGATAGAAATCAGTGACATGTTGTAAATTGACAATGTGGCATACTCAAGTTATGAAATGAGCTAGTGATGATTAAAGCTTCGTTTATTGAAGCATAGCATTGTGTATATCGTGACCTCGACGAACCTCACACCTCAGATTGATGGTAAATTGGCGGTTAGGTTGAATACGTATCTCTATTGAAACTCGAAAGCTTCGGCGATAGATCTACTTTGAAACCTTGGGAAAATAAGGATATGTTCGATGTCCGTGTCTGGATGTTAATCGGTGATTTACCTGGTGTTTGGTGTCCGTGTTTGGATGAAAACCGTGAGATGCAACTTGATCGTGTTCCCGATTGATCTTTCGTGTCAGGTACCATCATACTGGAACCCAACAACCAATATGAGCCTTTCGTTTTGTTTGTAAACTATGTATGTAGGCATAGCCACTATGCTTGCTAAGATTAATATATTTATTTGCGAAACGTTTTTCAACATGATGCACTAGTAATAGTATTAAAAGAAGATTTTCACATATGAATGCACGTTTAGTTATCATAAGACAAAACTCACCCATTTGGTGTGCGCGTGCATTGTGTGATGTGGGATGAGCTTATGATAGCTTCATTTTCCCAAAATCATTTTCGAATTTTCCATAATACTTCTTTAGATTTCTGCACCCATAACACTCATGTTATTTCGTATTTTAATTTGACAAATATGAGAATGATTTAGTTCTAATCCGAGTGTTTGTTGTGTTTCTTTTTATGCAATACGCTCGGGTCAACCGAAGTTGCAGTTAGCGAAGATTACCTTGCCTTGAAGATACCATTATAAAGGTGAAGATGGAGCTCAACAGACGTATTATTATTACTATTCTGCTGCAAATTTATTGCTATGTTGTATAATAGTTAACTCTGATAATTGTTGTAAAATATAATCAAATATATGTTTTAACAGCTTCATGAACTGTTATTTATTTATTATATTTTGTCCTTCTGCTGCGAGATTCTATATTTGTTTTCTTCTTCCTTCTCTTTTCTTATTTTAATCCCAATAACTACCTGTATTTTTGATTTGTTTAAGTCGACATTTAAGGATCATTGATTTGAATGGTCAAAAAAATCCGGGTTCTTACAGAAACACATAGTATTACATGGTAATAAGGATTTTAAAATGCATTAGGGATGTGAAAATAAACAATGGAAACAAAACTGAGAAAAATCAAATGAAAACAGGCACGCATGTGAGACAAGGATTAAAAGACAACAATTAGTGGAAATAGGGGGGAGTTCGGTTGCTACCTAATTTCTTTTTCTTTTTTAGCAGACAAACAAATGACAAGTTCTAACTAAAATTAATAAAAATAACCATAACATTAGAATAGAAGAAAAAGTTAAAGGAGTGAAACTTCTTGGGTTTTGATAATGAACCAAAAAGTAGCACAGTAAATAGCATAGAATGGAGAAACAAAAAATAGTAAAATGAATAAATGAAAGGCAGTATTTGTTTCATCGTGTCAAAAACCAGTAATATGTGCTTTGTATGCTTTGAAATAGAATGAAACTTATGAGACATTTTGAAAAAGGAATTTTTTTTGTTTGGGTCAGTTTACATAAGTTATAACAACAATAGACCAGCTTACAAACTATTTATAAAAATTGACCAATTTTTGCCATAACTGGTGGCATCTCAGATGCCGCAGGTTATTTCATTTACAAAGACGACATCCGAGATAGCGCCAGCTGGCGCTATTTCGGATATCGCCAGCTGGCGTTGTTTCGAATATCGCCCAGATCTGCCCATGAATATAGCCAGCAGCCTTCTTTCTCTGTGACAATAGAACATTCCAAAAAAAAACCAACTTTATAAAATTTTAAAACTCTTACAAGATTTGTATCAGGTTTGCAGTGGATCAAGTCAACAATCAACAAGTTATCGATTCCATCTATTTATGAAGGTATGACTATTTAGATCATAATTTAATTATATTTGATTTTGAGTTTTGTTTGATGGTTGGTTTGTAATTGGAATAGTGAAACTATTGTTATTTTTACTTGGAATGGATCCTAAATGTATTCCTACCATATGTTATTATGATGGTGAGTTGATAGTAGATGAAGATAATTTCGGCAAATATGTTGGAGGGTCGTATAAAACGACGAAAGTTGTTCGAAGCTATAATATGTTCCATTTGAAAGAGTCTTTATATAAATCAATTAAGATTAAATTTGAAGAATTTGAAATCTACTTAGCATGAAACTGACCTACCGATTCTGGATAGAAATCCATTAAAATAGCCGACAATGATGATGTAGATATAATATTTTCAACGACATCGAAAACCATCCAGTTTTTTATTATAATGAGCAAATGGACTCAAGTAGTAGAACCAATAGCACCGGTATTACTTTAACCATGAATGTCATGATAATGGTGAAAGGATTGGTCGTCAAAATATAACGTTGAGCTTTAACACTCCTTTTGTTACCGCAACCTATGGTCAACAAGAAAGAATTTTTGGTTTTCCACCATATAAGAGTTATTAGTATGGTATTCAATACAATTATCCTTATTCGACTCAAGAAAGCTTCATATAGATGATGAAAAGGTGAATGCTATTTTGGTTATTTGTTGGATCTATAAACATATATTATTTTGCAGTTCTTGAAAACATGTTTTGTATGTAGTTATGTGACACAACAAGCTACTCTACTTTGTATTTCTGGACCTTAAAATAATTACATGTGTCCTTTCATGCATCCTACAAAATTTGAGTTACGTCATATAAATCAGAGATATGTGAAAATTATACAGTTAACTGGTTGGTTTTGTATGTGAAAATCATATATACAGTTCTCAAGTTTTACAGCTTATGAATATTTTGTGCTCCCGTCCACGACATTGCTACACAATCAATATCAAAGTACCAAGCGAGGACATTAAAGTAAACGAGGCATCGGACAATATCGAATGGGACATGGTTGTAGGTGAAGAGAAATACGTGGATCCTCCTGTTAGTAGTATGGACGTAGTGAGCATGCAAGAGAATGAAATTTCTTGGATCGATGATATGCAAGTAAGTAACGAAGCAATAAACTACGATTTTATGGTTGAGGAAAGACAAATTGACTGAAGATAGTGACGAAATGGAAGTGGAAGTACCCCTTGATAATGACCTTTGTATCACACAGTTAATGGCTTAATCAATTGTTGCAGATATTCAGTTCAAAAACCAGTGTTTTCACCATTGAGTGTCTAGAAAGGATTCAATGGTATTCTTTTTTGAAACAAAAGAAATTTTTAAACAACAATTAAATGAATGGTCAATTCTTCATGCTGTCTCTTTTAAACCTATAAAGTCAAATAAAACCAAGTACACTGCTATTTGCAATATCGACGCTAATTGTCTATGGAGAACTCATGTTGTGTCAAAAATATGAAAAAGTTGGCGGATTTTAATAAAATATCCAAGTGAACACAAATGTGTGAATCCATTGGTCAACTCAAACCACAAGCAAGCAACCTCCACATTTCTAGTTTCAAAGATTTTACCATTTGTAAAATCTAATTTGAATACAACCGCTGGCACTATACATGCTTTAATTGAGGAACAATTGTTTGTTAAGATAAGTTATATAAAGGCTTGGAGAGCATTGAGTAAGGCAGACAAAAAAATACATGGTGATTGGGCGCAATCCTATAGCACCTTATGGAACTATTTCACTGAAATTGCAAGAACAAATCCAGGGAGCATTGGGCTTGTTATTACCGACGATTGGAGTGTTCAGATTTGTTTTTTGGGATTTTGGACCATGTATTCAAGGATTGGCACATTGTCGTCCCTTACTTTGTATTGGGTGGTACACACTTATATGGAAAATACAAAGGAACATTGATAGTAGCTACTGCTGTTGATGTCGATGACCAATAATATCCATTGGCTTATGCAATTGTTGAGTCAGAATCTGCCGATGGTGGGGGTTTATTTTTAGCTTGCATGCGTCGCTTTATCTGTACCATCAACGATCATTGAATTACTTTTATTTCGGACATAATGAAGGGCATACCGAATTCATTGGAAATAACGTTATGTTTACCATATAAGCATCCTTTCTATTGCCAGATGTCTTAAGGCTAATTTTTAAGCGGTCGGTTTTAATGAAAAAATTAACCGTGCTTTTTTATGCTACGACATGTGCTTCAGAGGGAGTTGAATACCACAAACTTTGTGAAGAAATTAAGGACATTAGCCTAATGGCACACAACTGAATTGAAAAATATATACATGGAAAAGAGGAAAATTGGTCTTTGTGCAAAGATGATGGTGGTCGATTCCATATAATGAGCAAAAACGCTTCAGTAAGATTTAATGGGATATTAAAAGGTGCTCGATCGTTACATGTGAAAGTTTTGGTTGCTCAAATTTTTTTTGATCTGCGGATTATTTTTCATGCAATATACCTATGCTATAGTATCTACCTTGTATGCATGTAATGGTCGCTTGCTCGTCGGTTAATAGAGCTCATCATGATTTTGCTTCATCGTACTATACAACCGAGAAGTACCTAGCTGCGTACACCTCGAAATTTCACACCATTAGGGATAAGCGATATTGGACGTTAATAGATATTCAGCTAGTACTACTTCTTGTAGTGAAAAGGCTATCTGAACAGTCAATGTCAACTGGATTCAAAAAAATTATGGACAAGAGTCAAACATCAAATGGAAACCGGTGTAGCAAATGCGATGTCATTGGTCATTAAAAAAATCTGTGTACTTCGGCTTGTTACTTTCATTGTAGTTGAATTAATCTTCAAGTATTTGTAACTTTATCGCGACATAAGAGTTCAACTAGTTAATATGGCATAATTTATCCGAGTTCCACTAAATTTTACACAATTCTTCTTAATATTACAAAAAGTTCATTCTTAATATGGATACAACGCTCACTTCCCATCAAATGATCCACCAACTGATTCACTGGGTGAGTAATCTGTAAATGTGTACCCTTGATTCAGTAACACGTTCCTTAGTCCAAGATTTTTCTTATGCAACCGTTTATTCTCTGTTTGCATCTCCAATGCATATTCAACCACTCTGGGGAACATTTTATGATCTGACCACTTTAAAAATGCAATATGGAACAATTTTAAGCCTTATTTTATAATCCTCATAAAATTGCAGCGGTATAAGCGATGTCCAACATTCCTATTATTTTTACAAATAACTATATCACATTTGTGGCCGCCGTTGCAAAATACACGAGGTGGTTGTCTGCAGTGAAGTGAATGCATGTTGTGAAACGACTGAGGAATCGGCCATCTTCCATGTACATCTATCACCACTTCTTCTGAAATCTGTCTCTCAGGATCCTCTTGCACTACTTCAAGTTGTCTCTCAGGATCGAATTCGACTTCGTGGGTCAAACCATCATCTACCACCGGATCAACTTGTATTGTTCAAAATCATTATATATTTTCATCATTGCCTCATCATCAATCCCCTAGTTATCCATTTTCACCTACAAAAAAGGCAACTTAACTCTAAAGTAGAAACAAAGTAGATCATAGCTACCAATAATGAGTTATATAAATTTGGAAATCTACACATAAATTAAATCCAAAATCAAAATCACCTAAATTGCATATAAATTTGCACCTGGTATGCCAATTTACAACAAACACAAAACTTAAAAGTAGTCATGTCCTAAAGTTGAGAATAGGAAGAAAATTAGGTTTCCAATGTTGAAGGTTTGAAAAATAATAAATGAGAAGTAGAATAGTCTAGTGGTTAAAGGAAATAAGGGGAAAAGACAAAAGAAAAGGGCAAGGAAAAAATGGCGGCATCCAGGATGCTGCTCTGTTTTTACTCTCTGCCTCCAAATGGAGGTAGAGAGGAATCAATTTAGTGGCATCCCAACTACATAACAATCAAAACATGCAGAGAAACATCAACATTCATACACTTCAATAACAAACCATCAACAGAACTTAAAAACCCAAATGCATAACAACCAAAACATATGAGGATCCATATACATAGCATAACCAACAATGTTACAATTTCCAATCATAAAAAATTCAACATCACAAGTTCCACTCGTAAAACCATCAATACAAGTCAAAAATTCAACATTTCAATTACTCAAAAATCACCATCTAAACTAAAACACACCAATCACGTAGTGTATCAACAAACTAATAGTTGAAACGGTAACATCCTAAACACGTGACCATCACAGTTTGTCCACTGGAATTTAAATACCAAACCTTAATCTTTCAGGTGCCTTAAAATCTGAGGTGTTTTCCTTTTTGGCTGTGGTTTAAGTTCAAACTCTTCTAGTGTCGACTCTTCCTCTTCCTCTTCCTCGATATTCTCATCAGGAGGTTGGGAACTTTCAATTTCTACCGTATGCTACGAAGGGGACTTACCAAACGCTTGGCCCTTACACTTCCTACGGCTTTCGTACTTCTTCCACAGCTTGGGAATTAGTGGTATTTGCACAATAACTAATTGAACAGTAGGAGGCGGAGGAGGAGGACAATAGGTGAATGGTGTGGTATATCCATTTTTTTTCTTTGATAAATAAGAACACAAGATATGTTTAATAAACATGCACTTCACTTTGTTTTTTCCCCAGAATTTCCTTTTCAAGATCATCCACCAACAGAAGTGCCCGATAAACTCTATCCGCCTATAATAACATATGATATTAAATCATTTAGAAGTCTTATAGGACGAAGGAAATGCAATAAGGGTAGGCGGTAGTCTTGGCAACACATATCGATGCGTAATATCCCAATACTATTCCAAGTACTATTGATCGGTAAGTGTGACTTCATATTCCAGTTCCTCAGAAGTAAAACGATTATTCCACAATGTTATCATTTCATCATACAAAGCTTCGTTATTTCCAACACGATAACAGGGAGCAGGATAAGGAAGATGGCGACGTAACCTAAATTGCTTCATTACTCTGTCTGGAAGAAGAAAAGAACAATCAATCAAAGAAAACAGAAGCAATCTGGCTCTCCACAGCGGTCTAGATGTTGTGCACAGTGGGGGAAGCGCGATTAGGTCTTCTTCACTATAGTGGTTTCAAGTCACTACATCAGAGGCAAGAACATCGAACTCGTTCCTATAAAACAAAAAATTCCGTCTCAGTCGCAGTTTTGTGTTCTTCGGTCCAATCCACCTGCGCATACAAAATTTAGTTGACAATTTCTCATGTACGTACTTGTTTATCATACCAAACAATCAATACTAGTTTATCTAGCTCCATACGGTTTTGTGTTCTCTACTACCGGTCTCTTTATTAAAATACGACCAACCACAAGGTAAGTCCAAGACAATAGCTGCCAAAGTAGTATGTGTTGTATTAAAAAAAAATTCAGTACTTATAAAACATAATAATTTAATTAAATACTTAAATTGTACCTGTACGAGGCTCAAACAACCACGAATAGACCTTTGGGGTACCAAAGTTTTCCTAGTAAGCTCTACGTATGTGGAAGCTAGCACCGCATTGCTGTAACAATACCGATTTTGCTCGACCCTAATCGATCGCTAAATTGACCAAGACCATTCAAAACCCGGATATGCTAACTCTGGGCATACAACACATCAGAACAAATAACAGAAGACTATTATAAACATCATAATAATGTTACATCAGAGTACATAATATCAGAGTACATAAAAAAATACAGCGGAAGATTTATTTATAATAAATGAAATACAATTCATCGGAAACAAATAAACTAACACAGCGAAAAGCTATCAGTGTCTGGACACAGCTTTAAGCTTCGATCCAGAATCCTGCTAAATGAAATAATCTGCAAATCCAAAACTACTAGCTTCCCATGTGGAAAATATGGGCACCAAGAGTTTAGGCAGAAACAATAAACTCCAGGTCAGTCATGGGACTGGTGTGAGAACCCAAAACAGTTATTAATCTTCACTTTAAAATAAGATAAATCACGGGACAATCCCGTATGTCACGGAATGGGTTTACCCCCATGAATACTGGTGCATAAACAACACTAATAATAGTCATATGGATCTACAATGCATCACACAACATGCAATTTTCCAAACTACCCATTTAGGCTTAAACCCCAAATTTAGTGTTTCGAAATCCAATTCATTTTATAGACATTATTCCTTTGGACTTTATTTCCCGATCCTTATTTCAAGTCATTTGAAATACATATCTAACTTTCATATCAAAATAGATTTCACTTCGGGATCTCAAACCAAAATCTCTGGAAATATGAATTCCAAAACATAACAATGCATACAAACAAGTATGCAACCAGATATCGTGCACGACCCTTAAACCAGGTTGTACGCGCCCCTCCAACTTGATATATATATATATATATATATATATATATATATATATATATGTGCACCTCCTACGATGGAGCAGGCTACACTGACGACGCACCTCCCATGCATGGAAGCATACACCACCTAAAGCCATTTAAGGCTATAACATCCATACTTTTAGTCAATCTCGGGTTACCCGAATCTTTAGCCACATACTTGCTAAATTATTTTATATCCCGAAGTGGGGAAAATCATTTCACAACATAATAACCACAAGTACTTCAAACTATAGTACTTCATATCAGCAATTCACATATATGATCAGTCACTATTAATCACATAACCTTAGAGCTCGTACGTCTCAAAGAAGGGTGCTAAGCAAGGGAATAAATTCTCTGCCACCAGACAAATACGTTATCAATAGCCACTAATCGGATATGCGATGAACCATAATGTAAAACCATAATAAACTTCCAAATCATTTCGAAATCATCTGGTTTAGCCCTTAAAACCCTTTCTGTTTTATAAAACATTCCCTGTCCAAAATCGGGAAAACATTTCTTTTCACTTAAGAAAATATCATTTCAAAAGCATTCATTAAATTTGAAATGAACAACAATATCGCTAAACACCTCATAGTCCAATCGTGAAGTGTTTCATGAGGTGTTACCACACCGATATTTTTACCCAACCCAATGTTAAATGTAAAAGCATGTTCTTCTCATAAACTGGTCGAGCACCATCCAAACAATCAATCAACCACAATCAATGTCAACAACCATGTAAATTTGGTTTAATCTCATCACGTGTTTTAGTAAATTCAGTTATCATTTATTCATTCACAATCTATTTGAAGATTTATTCAAACTCCAATTGGTTTCAATCCCAAAAATCATTTCTTATTGATTGTTCAACTTTTTGGAAATTAATCCTGCTTTAACTAGGTTAAAGAACCAATGTCACTTAAACACATTTCACAACAAACCCAAAATCCATTTTGATATTAAATACAAGGTTCTGAATAAAAATAGTATCGGCTTATATTTAACATCAAATTCTGGAACCAACAAATATCGTATTGGAATAACGATATATATATATATATATATATATATATATATATATACACCAAATTCCACAACAATATCCGTAGAGTCATGGAATCCAATATCGAAATATTCCGAAGATTATTTCAATTCAAATCCAATCCAATACAGATATTGGAAATTCTAGTTAAATTAAAACTATTTCCCTATCCAATTTATTTATTTAAAACCATTGGATTTCATTCTAGTTATTAACTAGTTCATTATGATAAAATATCATTTATCTTTACAAATGTGGAATATTTCATTCAAACTTCCTTCTAAATCATTTATTATGATTTTACACAATTTTACCATATTTTTAATAATTTTATCAAGGCCTGTACAGTCGGTTTCCAATAACGGCCACCGAACCGCATTCATAGCGACCTTTTCCAAATTTCAGTTGGACAAAATTCCAAATTCAACTGTTAGATTTCAAATATCATATATTCGTTGGAAAGCTCTTTTCGATATGAACCCAACGGTTTCAGTTTTAGGAGAATTTGACAGTCGGATCTCCCGTTACATCCATTTGAAACTAATGGTCGAAATTCGCGAACGATCGCTGCACGGTGCGTTCTATTCAGGGCATTATAAATATATATATATAATATTTCATTCAAAATGTATTTTATAAATTCGTTTTAAAAACGATTCCCACTTTCATTCCAATTTTAAATCAAAATTAAATATTCCATTAAATAATAATTTTATATATCTCATATATATGGTAAAAATAATATTTTTAGCCAACCGATAATTATTTCAATCCATGACAATTTTATACAGTCCATATACAATTTTATACAACGCATATGTATATTTTACTTCACAGACATATATATAATTTCGCAACTCATTTATATTTTAATACAATGCATATTTAATTTTCACATCGCATATATATATATATATATATATATATATATATATATATATATATTTCACAACGCATATATTTTTTTTTCACATCATACACACACACACACATATATATATATATTTCACAATGCATATATATATTTTTCACATCGCGTATAAATATATATTATTCACATCACATATATATATATATTATTCACATCGCATATATATATTTTATTCGCATCGCATATATATATTTTATTCACATCACATATATATTTTATTCACATCATGTATATAAATTTTATTTGCATCATATATATATATATATATATATATTATTTACATCACATATATATATTTTATTCACATTGCATGTATAAATTTTACAACACATATATATTTTTTACTCACATCACATATATATATTTTACTCACATCACAAATATATATTTTATTCACATCACATATATATATTTTATTCGCATCGCATATATATATAATTTCATTTCACATCACAATCACAATCCAAACAATCAAATCATCCACGGTTTGTACAATAAATAGTGTCGGGGGCTACTAAGCCCCATCTACAACCTAAAATATTTTTAACAGCAAATTAATTTGAGTGAGAAAGAGTTCTCACGTTCGTTTCCACTCCACCGGTTTTTATTTATGAATTTCTGAACAGTTTGGTTTGAATTTGCATGGAATTCTAATGTGCTCTGTTTTTGTCCTAGTCAGTTTTGAAATGTAGTGTTCGATCCCACAATCACAACGCAACTGAAATTGTTGAATTTGAACCTCGTGGGACAAGGTTATCATGGTTTATACATTCAATACAATTCAAGATAATTATTTAATAATTAATTAATTAAATTAAACTAATCACCCTTTTATCCTTTCTCTTCCCCGTCGCTTGCCTGAATCTTCAAAACCCAACATCGATCGTCATCTAAGGCTTGCTCTCCATACCAGAGATCGTTGGTCGGGGATCCGAGGTCACCACCTCATCGGGCTTCACCAAAGCTTCCACCGCTGGCGGCGATGGCCCGCTCGGTGGCCCCACATAGGGTGAAATCGACCTCCAACGCCGACACTTTGGGCGCAAAATTCGAGAAGAACACTTGATGGAATTCGATCTAACCCATATGAATCGAAAGAGCATAGAAACCTCAGCAATATTCACGTAGAAAGATTCGCGAATTAGCTGATAGATTGGAAGAAATTATCGAATCAAAATCTGAGAATCCTGGCCCTCAATTTTCCTGTGTCGGTTGGCAAAAAGCGTGGACCACGAGATAATGATTACTAGGGTTTTGAAATGATTATATATATATATATATATATTATTTTTATTAATATTTAATTCTTTTGATTTCAAAAAATACTTGTTTGCCAATATGAACTCCAAACGAGACCTAATGACAGTCGCCCCTATCTAAATACCCTCATTCCGAACACAATGGGATATGTTTCGTAAGCCAATTCTATTGTTTCAATCAGTTTCTATCAAAATTAAATATAAATCAATATATATCGAATTTCAACGTACATTTTAATTTACCGGGGCCACATACTGACTCCAAAAATTACAGAAAAATAAATCTAGCTTTGTTTTGATGATACAGTCCTAACAAAACTAATTTCGTTGAATTTGGAGACCGTTTGAAAAATGGTCAATTTTTGGTCGATTAAATTCAAACTGAAATTACCAGACGCGTTTAAATTTTCCATGCTCATATGTTAATTCCAAAAGTTACAAAAATTGAAATCTAGCTATAAGTAGGTATTTCGGATCCAACAAAAGTGGTTTCGTCGAAAACGGAGGTCGTTTGCAAAGTGGATATTTTAAGGGCTATATATTATAATAAAAATATATATAAATTTCATAGCGATTATTTCAAATTTTAAACTAGACATAACTTTCAATTTATAATGTGAAACATGGATTTTTCACATTCGTTAGAAAGATATAATTAAAGAAATTCAAATATTTCTGGTTTTACTGAAATCCGATTTATTTTGAATCCTATATATTCAATTGAAATTTAAAATCAAATTTTCAAACTACTGCTCCATTTCAGGCTCTTTTTATAATTAAAATAAATTTATGCGTTCTAACTTTGATCAAAATAAATTTTTAGTCGCTTTTATTTGAAATATATCATTTTAAATATTCAAAATCCATTAAAATAGCCAAAATAAAAATTTTAAATTGGTTTTGAAAATCCGCGTTGTTACAATCTCCTCCACTTAAAATCTTTTCATCCTCGAAAAGGGAACGGAGCTGAAATTTGTTTAACAAACCAACTCAACATTCATTCTGAATTTCATTCTTCAATTTTTGTTTTTTAAGAATTTTCTAATTTTTCAAAAATTTCGCTAACACCCTAAATTTCTGAAAAATTTCGCCATAACCTCTTTTGTATGGGGAGACCTTTAAAACCGCAACTTGCCTCACATGG
This sequence comes from Allium sativum, assembly GCA_030737875.1. Classification (NCBI taxonomy): domain Eukaryota; kingdom Viridiplantae; phylum Streptophyta; class Magnoliopsida; order Asparagales; family Amaryllidaceae; genus Allium; species Allium sativum. The sequence goes on along the minus strand of CM060909.1, from coordinate 665,288,617 downwards.
CCCTCATCAATCCAAAAGAAAAGGAAAAAGCCAATCGGCTCATAAAATCATCAAAACCCAAGAAAATAGTAAACATGTACCTATTTGTCGGGAAAACAATTTTATTCCTCTTCTTAGCTTCCAAGCTATGACCTGTTCATTATATACACATGTACATATATGCAATTCCAATGAAATTTCAATTCAATTCAATATTTGATTTGATTTAGCTAAATTTTACCTTTTATCTTCTTATTGGTTTGATCATTCCAATATTTTTATTAGTTAAATTAATAATCACACATCAAAACCAACAATCAATTTGTTGAATAAATTTTCAAATATATATATATATATAACTTTTTTATATTCAAAAATCATATTTTCTAAGATCATATTATATGTATATATAATCACAAATACGTTAATCATAAACTTGTCACTCTCAACTCATTCTAGGGCATTACTAACCCCATCTCTAACGAGTTTCTCATTCTAGGATACTACTGATCCAATCTCTAATGTGTTTTCTTTCATAGGATATTACTAGTCTAATCTCTGATGAGTCTTTCATTCTATTCTAACGAGCTGCACCCCAAAGATTTGAGTTAACCAAAGATTTGATACCAGCTGTAACGATACGGATTTCGCACAGACCTAATCGATCGCTAAATCGATCAAGACCGTTCAAAACCCAGATATGCTAACCTTGGGCATACAACACATCAGAACAAATAGAAGAAGACTTTTATAAGCATTATAATGATGTTAAATCAGAGTACAGAATTTCAGAGTACATCAAAAAAAAATACAGTGGAAGATTTATTTACAATAAATGTAATACAATGCAGGGAAACAAATAAACTAACACAGCGGAAAGCTATCAATGATCTGGACACAGTTTTATGCTTCGATCCAGAATCCTGCTAAATGAAATAATCTGCAAAACCAAAACTGCTAGCTGCTCGTGTGGAAAATAGGGGCACCCAGACTTTAGGCGAAAACAATAAACTCCAGGTCAATCATGGGACTGATGTGAGAACTCAAAACAGTCATTAAACTTTAATTTAAAATAAGACAAATCACAGGACAACGCCGTATGTCACGGAACGGGCTTATCCCCATGAAAAACGGTGCATAAACCACACTGATAATAGTCATATGGATCTACAATGCATCACATAACATGCAATTTTCCAATCTACCCATTTAGGCTTAAACCCCAAATTTAGATTTTCGAAATCTAATTCACTTTACAGACATTATTCCTTTGGACTTTATTTCCCGATTCTTATTTAAAATCATTTAAAATACATATCTAACTTTCATATCAAAGTAGATTTCACTTCGGAATCTCAAACCAAAATCTTTAGAAATGTGAATTCCAAAACATAACAATGCATACAAACAAGTATGCAACCAGATATCATGCACGTCCCTCAGACTAGGCTGTACGCACCCCTCTAACTCAATATATATATATATATATATATATATATGTGTGTGTGTGTGTGTGTGTGCACCTCCAACGATGGAGCAGGATACATTAACGATGCACCTCCCACGCATGGAAGCATACACCGCCCAAAAGCCATCTAAGGCTATAAAACCCATACTTTTAGTCACTCTCGGGTTACCTGAATCTTTAACCACATACTTGCTAAATCATTTTAAATCCCGAAGTGGGGAAAATCATTTCACAACATAATAATCACAAGTACTTTCAGACTACAGTACTTCACATCAGAGATTCACATATATGACCAGTCACTATTAATCACATAACCTTAGAGCTCGTACATCTCAAAGAAGGGTGTTAAGCAAGAGAATAAATTCTTCGCCACCTAACAGATACGTTATCAAAAGCAACTAATCAGACACGCGATGAACCACAATGTAAAACCATAATACACTTTCAAATCATTTCAAAATCATCCAGTTTAGCCCTCGAAATCCTTTCTGTTTTATAAAACATTTTTATAAGACATTCCCTATCCAAAATCGGGAAAACATTTCTTTTCACTTAAGAAAATATCATTTCAAAAGCATTCATTAAATTTGAAATGAACAACAATGTAACACCCCACCTCCGCTAGGGTCACTCACAAAGGGAATGCACTAGGTTTGGTGAAGCATTATCGAGGTAAACATGCACAGAAATATTACAAGACAGAACATATATAAAACAGCGGAAGTAAAACAAATTTCATTACCTTATAAAATAAGGTCTAAAGCCTTTTTTACATCAGAATACATCAAAACCTGTCTTGCAATAATAAAGAAACATAAAAACCTTTTCATCAATTATTCCCCAAGTAAATCAATAAAATAGCCATAGCCAAGAAAAGTCCAAGCCATGCGTGATGACCTTCAAACGGAAGAAGTCCAAACTAACAGTAGCATTTCCTCCCTGTAACCTGGGGGGGAAACGGAAGACAAGAGGCGAAACAAAACGGGGTTAGTCATAAAGACTGGTAAGCCCTATCTACTATTAGTATATAAACTAGTAAAGTTAACTGGCATGAGGAACTGAGATGAACATAAGTATGATGACAAGATAGATAAGCTAAACCACAATAACAGGATGAACTACTGTACCAAGATACACGAGTGTGTCATGATAAACTACGGTGTCAAGATAAGCCAAGGTATCACATTGTCAGGTTTCTATCGAGTATACTATCCCAAGGTATCTATCCTGTATAACATCCCACGGTATTTATCATGCATATTTCTCCTGGTTCTAACATGTATATTTGCCCTGCACCCCTCGTACTAGAATCCCAACCCGCGTCATGTATTAACTATGAATGTCCCTTGCCCAATGTCATGTAATGGTCCATGTCAACCTAATATATAGCATATGTAGGTTTTCCCAACTCGTATGTTTCTTTCCATGTATAAGTTCAGTCCTTTGTCGTAGGCCATACGGGCTTTCCCATGTAAACCTTTTATCCTTGAGGTTATTTTGGACTGCTACCCTTGATCTAGTTATGTTTCCTTACCATGAACTATCGCGCGTTCACTTAGGACTTATGCCGCCTAGGACCACTAGGGATTATGCTACCTAATGAACGTTTCCGTGTCTCGGTTTGGGTTCAGCCACCTAGGACCACTAGGGATTATGCCACCCGTCAACCGCGCCCTTTTATCCTGCGTATGTATCGTGAATTGTTTTCCATGTCTAGACGCACATGTTCCTCAATGTGCCATCTGAGTTCCGTGCCAGGACAAATCAAGAAATACAGAACTCGGTCGGGAGATTTAAGTCGTCTGCTGATGCAGATATCAAGGTCTGTTTTTGTACCCGTGGCTATGGTCCCACGTGACCCCTCCCTCAACTACTGAAAGGCAATCCAAGAAAAATCATGTATGAGAACTACACTAGGCCCATCGATGCCCATTTCCAGATAGCCAACCTCACCCATAACTTGATAGCTAGTATATGGTCTCTTGGGAGTTCCCTGCCTTTCCGTACGTACACGATTGACTAAAGATGGTAGGTAGTCGGCGACATGCTATCCCGGGGCAAAATCGAGTATCGTCGACTCCACGCTAATCCATCCCAGTTTTTAGGTCGCTCGCATAGCAACCAAGGCATACTCTTGGCTCTTCTACCGCAGACCTTAACCCCTGTGAAGCCGGGTTTCATGGACCACTTGCCACCTCACAGAGGGATACCAAGAGTACCCTCACGTTCCCCGAAGCTTCCGCTTCGTCACCCAGTTCGCTGGAGCTTTTATCCAAGTCAGATAACTTGCTCCTCCTCGAATACTAAGCGATGACCTACCGTACCAGGTTACTCATCTCTTTATGAACTAGTCTCATGTCCTTAGCTAAGAATTATTACTTAGTTACCCTTAACTAAGGTTTACCACTTAGCTCCTCTTTCCGCTATCCTTGTTAACTACGATTTCCAACCTAGTCCCCTGAGCTAGGGTTTTGTCAAATGGGTTAACTGTTGTTATCCAAGTTCATGACTTAACCCGCCTATGAATCATGTCAAGATCGGCTAAGTACTCAAGTTCAAGGCTTAGCCCTACAGGTTGGTTAAGTGTACCAAGAAGCTCATGACTTAACCTTATCAAGTCAAACTGGTTAAGTATTTATTTGTCTTAACCCTATCATATTATCATATTAGATTGATTAAGCATAGATTATCTTAATCCCATCAGATTATCGAGTCGGATTGGTTAAGTATAGGTTAACTTAACCCCATCCACTAATCGTATATAATGGTTAAGCCTAGTTTAAAAGGTCTTGTGACTTAACCCTACCAGGTCCACCTATTAGATTGGTTAAGCATAGGTTACTTAACCTCATCAAATCATCACGTATAATTGGTTAAGTATAAGTTACTTAACCCCAATTAAATTATCATGTTAAATTGGTTAAGTATTGGTTACTTAACCTCATTGAATTACCAAGTTTAGATTGGTTAAGTGTTTAACTTAACCCCATCGAATTACCGTGTTTAGATTAGTTAAGTATAGGTTACTTAACCCCATCTAATTACCGTGTTTAGATTAGTTAAGTCTTAATTACTTAACCCCATCTAATTACCAAGTCGGATTAGTTAAGCGTAAATTACTTAACCCCATCCCCTAATTGTCTTGTATGGTTAAGTGTCATTAAGGAATCAAGCCCGGTCCCACTTAACCTACCCATTCATGTCATATCGGTTAAGTGTCATTAGTCAACTTTACTTAACCTTATCATGTGGCATTAATTTAATTAATGCACTCTCAACCTCTCACATTAGACCTTGTTGTGGTTACTAGTTAAGCTGGGCGGGTCCGGGTAGACTTACACCACAACCTAGTCTAACCTCGGGTCTTAAGCGCGACATGGCCAACTTCTCACATTGGGTCCTATTGTTTGTAGCCACTAGTTAAGCCGGGCGAGTCCGGGTAGATTTATGCTACAAACTCAACCCAACCTCGAGTTGGCCACTTTCATGTTTGGTCTAGTGTCATATTACACTTACAACCCTCCCATGTCTAGTTCAAGTTCCATGTTTACCCCACATGTCATGCCCCCATTTTGGTTCAACTTACATGTCGTGTTCACATGTAACCTCAAGTCAAGTTTTCATGTCATATTCACATCAAGATTTCGCGTCATGTTCATGTTTATCTAACTACCCCAAAATCGTGTTTTCACTTGAGTGAAAGCGAATCAACATAGTAGGTATACTATGGCTACATGTAGACCCCAAAACATGCACGATGCCACAAAGGGGTTGGCTCCAAACATGCATGGTATCATAAGGGGGTTTGGCCTTAATACATGCATGATAGTGTCATACAGGGATTGGCCATAAGCATGCATAATGTCATCAAGGATTTGACCACAAACTTGCATATTATCATAGGAATTTTGCTCACAAACTTGCATGTTACATTATTAAGCCCCAAAAACATGCATAACCCCAAACTTAGCATATAGGTGAATCATGATGATAGGTGACATAGAAAGATGCCTAGAAGTTCGCATATGGCCTTACATGCAAGTTATCATGAGGGATATGATAGCTCTCATGTTGCATAATGCAACATTCAACATAAAGCTTATAGCTTTTAGCCCATGAGATCAAGATGATGTCTTTACAAACATGATAGGATACATAACATGATAGCATATATGATACTTAATGTTCAAACCCAACTTGCAACATTCATTTAACTTCATAGTTAATATCTAAGAGTAGAAGGGGGCTTACAATGCTATGAAGGCACAAATCAATATATAAAAAGATTGAGACGAAGCCACACTAGCAAAAACCCCAAATCAACAAGCACCAATAAAATCCTTGAGAAATAATAAGAAAGATCCTTGCTTTGGTGCATAAAGGTGGCAACTTTAGCCTTGAATCGAGCTTAGCAACTCTCATGTAACTTAGAAACACTCAAATGATCATCTAATCTCTCAAGAGAATGAAGATAGAATTTATGACAAGAGGATGGAGGCTAGGGTTTTGAGTGGAGGCCATGATCATTAGAAATTTTGGCATAGTTTAGTTGTAGGATCAATTAATGAGGGTTTAGGCTAGGTTAGGGGTCCTTTTTATAGAGATTAGGAGTAGTTTAGGCCATTAGATTAACCCTAGGATAAATCCCAGCCCTCAAAAATCGTCACAAGCCTCCAAAACCGAGCCAAACATCAAAACAGGTGCACCAGGCTGCCTGGGTCCGACCAGGCAGGTCGACCCCCAGGTCGACCCTGGGGTCGACTCCCCAGTCGACCTGGTGGGCAGGGGGTCGACTCCCCAGTCGACCTCCCCCTGGTCTGGCGGGAAATTTTCCCGCCTCTTCTGAATTCTGAAATTTGAATCTGTTTTCGTTTTCGAATTTTTCGTGAAACTTCGCGAGGTCATATCTTGGTCATACGTACTCCGATTTACGAAATTTCGGACTCTATTTCGCGTATTTTTCCGAGACGAACGCAATGGTGCAACCCATTTATCCTGATTCAGATTTTATAATTTAATTCTGCCTTGATTCTTGTCTTAACACGTTGTTTAAAATTCGGGTTGTTACATTCTCCCTAACTTAAAGGATTTCGTCCCCGAAATCTCCAAGTTAGGAAGAACGTATCCTACCATCCATCATCCATCTACTCAAAACATCATCCACAGGCAACCATGGTCCTTAAACGATTTCTAATGCCATATGAACATATGCAAAACGTGGGTGTATATGCTCCTTAGCTAATGCTAATGATCAGGCCTGAATGATCTTTCTAATGCAAAATATGTTTAGTGCCATGAGTCCAATATGTATGCAAATAGTCCTAGTCATATAAGTACTATATGTGTGCACAAACATTCATCCATATGCAACATCCGCATGATAACACATTCAATAAACAAGTATAAATACTCGTGCATATGCAACATGAAACGTGACCGCGTCAATCTAGTATCTAATGTGTATTCGCGCATCCACGAGCAACCACTTGCAACCATATCAATCATAACATGTTTCAAATACATGTTTACATCCATCGAGTCCTATCTAAGGTTCCCAAGATACGATCGAGGAGATAGACAAGACAAACTCCTTACGGGGTTTGTAACAAAAACAGGACCGAGAGGATATCCACCAAGCGATAGCATGCAAGCAAGCTCTACAGATGAACCAAGGATCAAAGATACACTCTTAAAAAGAGACATGATGCGCGTGTCTAAGCCGCATTTCCATGAGCTTAATTCCATTGTGCCTTGACCGCCTTTGACTTCATGATTTCGTACCTCCTTGATTCCTATTTCCAAGGTATGAGTTGGGACTCATTTCACTGTCGCTTCTCGTTTCACTTTCACTTATTCTTTCCCTAGTATACTTGGCTCAAACGTATCCACTTACTCATGCAAGCTCTCCAAAATTCACTAGGGAATTCTGGATCTCGTTTGCCGATGCCAATCCATGTTGCCAAGAGTACTTACTAGGGTGATTCCCATAACTCATGCATAAGCGAAACGAACCATCCGCCTTAGCGGCGAATTCTATTCGAACGGATTACCGACAACTGCATCCCGAGATTCTAGGTAACTAACCATGACAGAACCCAAAAGGTTATACGAAACTCCGAGGGTACCACCAAGGTGAGTCGAGAGCCCAACTACCCTCTTTCCAAAACCGAGAATGGCACCCCTTATTGGGTGACCACTTTATTCCTAGAATCCATCCGTAGCCGAGACATGTCATTCTCTAATCCAAACAAGTCATGAAGAAATGGACCAACTCTCCAACCAGATTTTGGGACAAAACTGGGATCCTTTACCATGCTAGTACTAAGGTGCAGAGACTCAACTATCCAAGCAGACTTAAATGATACGATTATCAAGACAAAGTCTGGACGGGATGATAGAAAAGAACGACTAAACCTTTACCAGAAACGGTACCATCTCTTTTAGGTACCCTAGAAATGGGAGCGTACAATTGTCCTCTCCGATGATCTTGTCCTTGTCCTCCTTGATGGACCAAGCCATAGCAACAGTTGCTTATCCTTAAGCTCGCGTCATGTATCCTAACTCTTATTATCCTTCCTTGTACCACGACAACAGGTCTCTCGAGAACTACCTCCATCGTACGGGAAACACTTACGTAGCTAGACAAGGATTAGTCGCAGTTAAAACTACTGTGACTACAGATGGAGGAAAGAAAGGAAAAGAGATTCAATCAAGGAATCAAAGGATAATGCTAATGGCCTTTGGGGAATAGCCTTTTAAAACAAAACTTTTCTTGAAAAATGCTTCTTTGTAAAACGGTTTTTCAAATAGTTTCAGAAGGTTTTAAAAACCTTTGCCCAGTCTGGTAACCTTCTGCTCTGATACCAAATGTAACACCCCAACTCCGCTAGGGTCACTCACAAAGGGAATGCACTAGGTTTGGTGAAGCATTATCGAGGTAAACATGCACAGAAATATTACAAGACAGAACATATATAAAACAGCGAAAGTAAAACAAATTTCATTACCTTATAAAATAAGGTCTAAAGCCTTTTTTACATCAGAATACATCAAAACCTGTCTTGCAATAATAAAGAAGCATAAAAACCTTTTCATCAATTATTCCGCAAGTACATCAATAAAATAGCCATAGCCAAGAAAAGTCCAAGCCATGCGTGATGACCTTCAAACGGACGAAGTCCAAACTAACAGTAGCATTTCCTCCCTGTAACCTGGGGGGAAACAGAAGACAAGAGGCGAAACAAAACGGGGTCAATCATAAAGACTGGTAAGCCCTATCTACTATCAGTATATAAACTAGTAAAGTTAACTGGCATGAGGAACTGAGATGAACATAAGTATAATGACAAGATAGATAAGCTAAACCACAATAACAGGATGAACTACTGTACCAAGATACACGAGTGTGTCATGATAAACTACGGTGTCAAGATAAGCCAAGGTATCACATTGTTAGGTTTCTATCGAGTATACTATCCCAAGGTATCTATCCTGTATAACATCCCACGGTATCTATCATGCATATTTCTCCTGGTTCTAACATGTATATTTGCCCTGCACCCCTCGTACTAGAATCCCAACCCGCGTCATGTATTAACTATGAATGTCCCTTGCCCAATGTCATGTAATGGTCCATGTCAACCTAATATATAGCATATGTAGGTTTTCCCAACTCGTATGTTTCTTTCCATGTATAAGTTCAGTCCTTTGCCGTAGGCCATACGGGCTTTCCCATGTAAACGTTTTATCCTTGAGGTTATTTTGGACTGCTACCCTTGATCTAGTTATGTTTCCTTACCATGAACTATCGCGCGTTCACTTAGGACTTATACCGCCTAGGACCACTAGGGATTATGCTACATAATGAACGTTTCTGTGTCTCGATTTGGGTTCAGCCACCTAGGGCCACTAGGGATTATGCCACCCGTCAACCGCGCCCTTTTATCCTGCGTATGTATCGTGAATCGTTTTCCATGTCTAGACGCACATGTTCCTCAATGTGCCATCTGAGTTCCGTGCCAGGGCAAATCAAGAAATAAGGAACTCAGTCGGGAGATTTAAGTCGTCTGCTGATGCAGATATCAAGGTCTGTTTTTGTACCCGTGGCTATGGTCCCACGTGACCCCTCCCTCAACTAGTGAAAGGCAATCCAAGAAAAATCATGTATGAGAACTACACTAGGCCCATCGATGCCCATTTCCAGATAGCCAACCTCACCCATAACTTGATAGCTAGTATATGGTCTCTTGGGAGTTCCCTGCCTTTCCATATGTACACGATTGACTAAAGATGGTAGGTAGTCGGCGACATGCTATCCCGGGGCAAAATCGAGTATCGTCGACTCCACGCTAATCCATCCCAGTCTTTAGGTCGCTCGCATAGCAACCAAGGCATACTCTTGGCTCTTCTACCGCAGACCTTAACCCCTGTGAAGCCGGGTTTCATGGACAACTTGCCACCTCACTGAGGGATACCAAGAGTACCCTCACGTTCCCCGAAGCTTCTGCTTCGTCACCCAGTTCGCTGGAGCTTTTATCCAAGTCAGATAACTTGCTCCTCCTCGAATACTAAGCGATGACCTACCGTACCAGGTTACTCATCTCTTTATGAACTAGTCTCATGTCCTTAGCTAAGAATTATTACTTAGTTACCCTTAACTAAGGTTTACCACTTAGCTCCTCTTTCCGCTATCCTTGTTAACTACGATTTCCAACCTAGTCCCCTGAGCTAGGGTTTTGTCAAATGGGTTAAGTGTTGTTATCCAAGTTCATGACTTAACCCGCCTACGAATCATGTCAAGATCGGCTAAGTACTCAAGTTCAAGGCTAAGCCCTACCGGTTGGTTAAGTGTACCAAGAAGCTCATGACTTAACCTTATCAAGTCAAACTGGTTAAGTATTTATTTGTCTTAACCCTATCAGATTATCATATTAGATTGATTAAGCATAGATTATCTTAATCCCATCAGATTATCGAGTCGGATTGGTTAAGTATAGGTTAACTTAACCCCATCCACTAATCGTATATAATGGTTAAGCCTAGTTTAAAAGGTTTTGTGACTTAACCCTACCAGGTCCACCTATTAGATTGGTTAAGCATAGGTTACTTAACCTCATCAAATCATCACGTATAATTGGTTAAGTATAAGTTACTTAACCCCAATTAAATTATCATGTTAAATTGGTTAAGTATTGGTTAATTAACCTCATTGAATTACCAAGTTTAGATTGGTTAAGTGTTTAACTTAACCCCATCGAATTACCGTGTTTAGATTAGTTAAGTATAGGTTACTTAACCCCATCTAATTACCGTGTTTAGATTAGTTAAGTCTTAATTACTTAACCCCATCTAATTACCAAGTCGGATTAGTTAAGCGTAAATTACTTAACCCCATCCCCTAATTGTCTTGTATGGTTAAGTGTCATTACGGAATCAAGCCCGGTCCCACTTAACCTACCCATTCATGTCATATCGGTTAAGTGTCATTAGTCAACTTTACTTAACCTTATCATGTGGCATTAATTTAATTAATGCACTCTCAACCTCTCACATTAGACCTTGTTGTGGTTACTAGTTAAGCCGGGTGGGTCCGGGTTGATTTACACCACAACCTAGTCTAACCTCGGGTCTTAAGCGCGACATGACCAACTTCTCACATTGGGTCCTATTGTTTGTAGCCACTAGTTAAGCCGGGCGGGTCCGGGTAGATTTATGCTACAAACTCAACCCAACCTCGAGTTGGCCACTTTCATGTTTGGTCTAGTGTCATATTACACTTACAACCCTCCCATGTCTAGTTCAAGTTCCATGGTTACCCCACATGTCATGCCCCCATTTTGGTTCAACTTACATGTCATGTTCACATGTAACCTCAAGTCAAGTTTTCATGTCATATTCACGTCAAGATTTAGCGTCATGTTCATGTTTATCTAACTACCCCAAAATCTTGTTTTCAATTGAGTGAAAGCGAGTCAACATAGTAGGTATACTATGGCTACATGTAGACCCCAAAACATGCACGATGCCACAAAGGGGTTGGCTCCAAACATGCATGGTATCATAAGGGGGTTTGGCCTTAAAGCATGCATGATAGTGTCATATAGGGATTGGCCATAAGCATGCATAATGTCATCAAGGATTTGACCACAAACTTGCATATTATATTAGGAATTTTGCTAACAAACTTACATGTTACATTATTAAGCCCCAAAAACATGCATAACCCCAAACTTAGCATATAGGTGAATCATGATGATAGGTGACATAGAAAGATGCCTAGAAGTTCGCATATAGCCTTACATGTAAGTTATCATGAGGGATATGATAGCTCTCATGTTGCATAATGCAACATTCAACATAAAGCTTATAGCTTTTAGCCCATGAGATCAAGATGATGTCTTTACAAACATGATAGGATACATAACATGATAGCATATATGATGCTTAATGTTCAAACCCAACTTGCAACATTCATTTAACTTCATAGTTAATATCTAAGAGTAGGAGGGGGCTTACAATGCTATGAAGGCACAAATCAATATATAAAAAGATTGAGACGAAGCCACACTAGCAAAAAACCCAAATCAACACGCTCCAATAAAATCCTTAAGAAATAATAAGAAAGATCCTTGCTTTGATGCATAAAGGTGGCAACTTTAGCCTTGAATCGAGCTTAGCAACTCTCATGTAACTTAGAAACACTCAAATGATCATCTAATCTCTCAAGAGAATGAAGATAGAATTTATGACAAGAGGATGGAGGCTAGGGTTTTGAGTGGAGGCCATGATCATTAGAAATTTTGGCATAGTTTAGTTGTAGGATCAATTAATGAGGGTTTAGGCTAGGTTAGGGGTCCTTTATATAGAGATTAGGAGTAGTTTAGGTCGTTAGATTAACCCTAGGATAGATCCCAGCCCTTAAAAATCGTCACAAGCCTCCAAAACCGAGCCAAACAGCAAAACAGGTGCACCAGGCTGCCTGGGTCCGACCAGGCAGGTCGACCCCCAGGTCGACCCTGGGGTCGACTCCCCAATCGACCTGGTGGGCAGGGGGTCGACTCCCCAGTCGACCTCCCCCTGGTCTAGCGGGAAATTTTCCCGCCTCTTCTGAATTCTGAAATTTGAATCTGTTTTCGTTTTCGAATTTTTCGTGAAACTTCGCGAGGTCATATCTTGGTCATACGGACTCCGATTTACGAAATTTCGGACTCTATTTTGCGTATTTTTCCAAGACGAACGCAATGGCGCAAACCGTTTATCCTGATTCAGATTTTATAATTTAATTCTGCCTTGATTCTTGTCTTAACACGTTGTTTAAAATTCGGGTTGTTACAAACAACATCGCTAAACACCTCATAGTCTAATCGTGAAGTTTTTCACGAGGTGTTACCACACCGATATTTCTACCCAACCCAATGCTAAATGTTAAAGCATGTTCTGCTCATAAACTGTTCGAGCACCATCCAAACAATCAATCAACCACAATCAATATCAACAACCAAGTAAATTTGGTTTAATCACATCACGTGTTTTAGTAAATTCAGTTACCATTTATTCATTCATAATATAATTGAAGATTTATTCAAAATCCAATTGGTTTCAATCCCAAAAATCATTTCTTTTTTATTGTTCAACTTTCTGGAAATTAATTCTTCTTTAACTGGGTTAAAGAACTAATGTCATTTAAACACAGTTCACGACAAACCCAAAATCCATTTTGAAATTATATATAAGGCTCTGAATAAAAATAGTATCAGCATGTATTCAACATCAAATTCTGAAACCAACAAATATCGTATTGGAATAACGATATATATATATATCCTCCAAATTCCTAAACAATATCCGTAGAGTCGTGGAATCCAATATCAAAATATTCCGATGATTATTTCAATTCAAATCCAATCCAATTCATATATTGGAAATTTTGGTTAAATTAAAACCATTTCCCTTATCCAATTTATTTATTTAAAACAATTGGATTTCGTTCTAGTTATTAACTAGTTCATTCTGATAAAAATATCATTTATCTTTACAAACGTATAATATTTCATCCAAACTTCATTCCAAATCATTTATTATGATTTTACATAATTTTTTCATATTTTTAATAATTTTTTCAAGGTCCGTACAGTCGGTTTCCAATAACGGCCACCGAACTGCATTTATAACGACCTTTTCCAAATTTGATTTGGATATAATTCCAAATCCAACCATTAGATTTCAAATCTCATATATTTGTTGGAAAGCTCTTTTCATTACAAACCCAACGATTCTGGTTTTAGGAGAATCCAACGATCGGATCTCTTGTTACGTCCATTTGAAGTTAATGGTCGAAATTCGCGAACAGTCGTTGCACGGCGCGTTCTATTCAGGCCATTATAAATATAATGTATATATATAATACATTTCATTCAAAACATATTTTATAAATTCGTTTTAAAAACGATTCCCTCTTTCATTTCAATTTTAAATCAAAATTGAATATCCCATTACATGACAATTTTATATATCTCATATATATGCCAAAAATAATATTTTTAGCCAACTGATAATTATTTCAATCCATGACAATTTTATACAGTCCATATACAATTTTATACAACGCTGTATATTTTACTTCACAACCCATATATAATTTCACAACGCATTTAAATTTTAATACAACGCATATATAATTTTCCCATCGCATATATATATATTTCACAACGCATATATATATATTTTTCACATCGCATATATATATATATATATATATATATATATATATATATTTCACAACGCATATATATATTTTTCGCATTGCATATATATATTATTCACATCACATATACATATATATATATATATTATTCGCATCGCATATATATTTTTTATTCACATATATTTTATTCACAACACATATATGTATTTTATTCGCATCGCATATATATATATATATATATATATATATATATATATTATTTACATCACATATATATATTTTATTCACATCGCATATATATTTCACAACGCATATATATTTTATTCACATCACATATATATTTTATTCACATCATATATATATATTATTCACATTGCATATATATATATATACATATATATATATATATATAATTTCACATCACAATCACAATCCAAACAATCGAATCATCCATGATTTGTATAATAAATAGTGTTGGGGGCTACTAAGCCCCATCTATAACCTAAAATATTTTTAACTGTAAATTAATTTGAGTGAGAAAGAGTTCTCACATTCATTTCTACTCCACCAGTTTTTATTTCTGAATTTCTGAGCTGTTTGGATTTGAATTTGTTTGGAATTCTAATGTGTTCCGTTTCTGTTCTAGTCAGTTATAAAATTTAGTGTTCGATCCCACGATCACAACGCAACTGAAATTGTTGAATTTGAAACTCGTATGACAAAGTTATCATAGTTTATACATTCGGTACAATTCGTGATAATTATTTAATAATTAATTAATAAAATTAAACTAGTCACCCTTTTATCCTTTCTCTACCCCATCACTTGCCTGAACCTTCAAAACCCAACATCGATCTTCATCTAAGGCTTGCGCACCATACCAGAGATCGTTGGTCAGGGATCCGAGGTCACCACCTCATTGAGCTTCACCAAAATTTCCACCACTGGCGGCAACGGCCAGCTCAGTCGCCCCACGTGGCGCGAAATCGGCCTCCAGCGGCGACTCTTTGGGTGTAAAATTCGAGAAGAATACTTGATGGAATTCGATCTAACCCATATGAATCGACAGAGCATAGAAATCTTAGCAATATTCACGTAGAAAGATTCGCGAATTAGCTGGTAGATTTGAAGTAATTATCGAATCAAAATTGGAGAATCCCTGTAACAACCCGAAAATCTGGGCCATTTTAAAAATTTTATTTTAGCAATTTTAGCGAATTTTGATTATTTAAAATGAATTATTTTAAATAAAAATGACGAAAGATTTATTTTGAATATAAATCGAACATGTATATTTATATAGATCGTCATTAGAATATAAATAATTATTTATATATATAAAAGGAATTGAAAATGGCGCGGTAGTTCGATAATTCGATTTCAAACTTCAATTGAATGTACCGGGTGCAAAACAAACCGGATTTTAGTGAAACCAAAAACATTAGGATCTAATTGGGAATATCTTTCCAACGAATCCAAAAAATCAAAATTTCATAGCGGGAATCAAAAGATATGTCCAGTTGAAAATTCTGAATAGTCGTTATGGAATTCAGGCCCTTAAAAATGGAATTTTTGCAAACGACCTCGGAATTCGACAAAACCACTTTCGTTGGGTCCGTGATGTAAAGTTATTGCTAGGTTTCAAATTTCATAATTTTTTCGAATCAATATGTGAGCATGGCAAAGGAAAACGCGTTTGACCATTTTCAGTTGATTTTAATCGACTGGAAATTGGCCATTTTTCTAACGGTCTCAGAATTCGACGAAACTAGTTTTGTTAAGACCATATCGTCAATACGAAGCTAGAAAATATTTTTTTGGGATTTATAGAGTTAGTATGTGGCCCCGGTAAATTGAAATGTACGTTTAAAATTCAATATAATGATTTAAATGTGAATTTAAATGAAAACTGATCGAAACGATGGAATTGGCTTACGAAACATATCCCATTGTGTTCGAAATGGGGGTAATTAGCTAGGGGCAACAGTCGTTGTGTTTGGATTGGAGTTCGTATAAAAGAATGGGTATTTTTTAAAATTAAGGAATTAAGTATATAAATAAAATAAAATTTAAAACCCTAACATCACTTTCCAAAAAAAAACCAGCCGCCGGTCAAAAGCGATTGAAGGCTTAAATCACTCCAAATCAAATCTGCACCGATCTCCTTCTCCACTCTATAAAAATCGAAACCCCTACTAGAAAATCAAAGAGCCTCTCAAGCTCTACTAAATCATACGGAGATGATGTTTCCTCGTTGCTCATGGCGTTCGAATTCTGAGATGGAAGGGATGATGTTCGGACGAGGTTTCTGGGCTTGGGGGTGCGACGAGTTCGTCGCTGCTCCTGGCGGAGGGGCGTGGCATGAAGGCCGACGAGGTGGAGGTGTTGGATCTGGTCTCAGGCGAGCGTGGCGCGAGCAAGGAAGAACCCTAGCGGTTGAAGGCATATCGACGGTGAGCAGGAAGAAAAGAGGCGGGTTTCCAGAAGAAATACAGTGAAGTTTTTTTTGAGTAATTAGTTTATAAAATTCAGTTTAGTTTTATAACATTATTTAAAATTCAGTTTTTATATATATAATATTATTTAAAAAAATCAGTTTAAAAAATAAATAGATTAGTAATGAAATTCTTTTATATAGCAATGGAAATATATATATATATATATATGATTATATATATAACTTTGTTTTTAAAGCATGGTTTTAAAAATATAACGCATTATGAAAATGTAAAATAAGTTTTTTTTTTTTTGAGAATAGAAACAGCATTGCTTTTGAAAATATAAAATAGCATTAATTTTGTAAAGTAAAATTGCATTGTCTTGAAAGATGTGATTTAAAAATAAATAACATCGCATAAAAAAATGATTTTTATATATTGAACAACAAAGTAAAAATTCGATTTTTATATATTGAATAGCAAAGTAAAAATTTGATTTTTATATATTGAATAGCAAAGTAAAAATTCGAATTTTATATATTGAATAGCAAAGTAAAAATTCGATTTTTATATATTGAATAGCAAAGTAAAAATTCGATTTTTATATATTGAATGGCAAAGTAAAAATGTGATTTTTACATATGTAGTGGCTACGGGCAACGAAAGTGATAAAAAGGCGAGAACAATAAAGATTTCTCTAAATGAAGTGCCGTGAAGTTGGATAGCTATCGGTGAGAATTTCTCAGTCTTCAATTTCTTTTCTAGTTATATATATATATACTAGGATGCAGACGGTGTTTAGTAGCACCCGACACAACCGTCCACAGACCATGGACTTGTTTGTTTGGTTGCATAAATTAGTTAGATGATTTGATTTGAATTTGGTTGTTTGGTGATTTTGATTGATGTGTGAATGGCGTGGGCCTTCACTAGACCGGGGATAAGGCTAGGCCTCGTCCCGTTTCTAGTATCGTGCCGTTATGCCGCCGAAATTTTCTAAAATAAATTAGAAAAATAAAGATAGCATTTTATTTAATAAATGAACTGAATAGAAATTCATATGTTGAAATAAAATGTTTTTATCGTTAAAAATATAATTTTTAACATGAAGTGAATAAAATAAAATATTCATTTACAAACCGGACGATTTGTTTATGTACACCTATTTGAAGGACATTGATTGGGTCGATAAATTTTACACATCGCCCAACTGCACAACTAAAATCTGTGTTTGATTGTTTGAAACCCCACACGGGTGTCGGGATGAAATTTGAGATTCACTCATCCTGATTGATTGAATATGTCGATCGATTGATTGACAGGCTGCTATAAGCGTTAGATATCTATATTTGATGCTTATACAGTGTAGTGCACTTTAATTGATGGTTGATTATTTTCAATGCTATTATATATGTGTGATGTATGAAAATCCATATAATTAATTTTATATGGTGATTGATTGGGCCTCATTCCAATTTAGAGAATAAAGAATATTATTAAATAAAGGTTCATGTGTTGACTGTACTCATCCGTTGAGATTAGTCATGTGTTAAACTTAATATTTTAACAATAAGTTTTATATCTTTATCACTATTAAATAAAGGTTCATGTGTTGACTGTACTCATCTGTTGAGATTAGTCATGTGTTGAACGTAATATTTTAACAATAAATTTTATATCTTTATCACTATTAAATAAAGGTTCATGTGTTGACTGTACTCATCCGTTGAGATTAGTCATGTGTTGAACGTAATATTTTAACAATAAATTTTATATCTTTATCACTATTAAATAAATGTTCATGTGTTGACTGTACTCATCCGTTGAGATTAGTCATGTGTTGAACGAAATAATTTAACAAAAATAGTCACACGTGGACAGTACTCATTCGTTGAGATTAGTCGTGTGTTGACAAAAATAAATATCCATTTGTTGAATAGAATAAAGGAATATATGAAGCCGTGTAGATTAGATTGACGCCATTTTGACGTGAACGATATTTATATCGATTTTATTCATTTTAAAATGAATATTGAAAAGTGATTTCGAAATGAAATGAATTGAAAACGATTTCGAAATGAAATGAATTGAAAACGATTTCGAAATGAAATGAATTGAAAACAATTTCGAAATGAAATGAATTGAAAACGATTTCGAAATGAAATGAATTGAAAACGATTTCGAAATGAAATGAATTGAAAACGATTTCGAAATGAAATGAATTGAAAACGATTTCGAAATGAAATGAATTGAAAACGATTTCGAAATTAATTGAATATAGAACGAATTCGAATTGAATTTAAAACGAACTGAAATGAATTCAAATTGAATTGAAACTTGAGTTGAATAGAAATGAATTTTAAAACGAATTTATAAGGAAAGATTCAATTTTGATTTGAATTGAGATGGAAGTTGAAAATGTTTTTGAAACGAATTCAAAACTATTTATAAAATTCGTTTTAAATAGTAATCGACGAAATATATATTATATATATATAATATAATGGCCCGAATAGAACGCGCCGCGCCGCGGCAGTTTGTAAATTTCGACCATTTATTTCAAACGGACATTACGGGAGATCCGACCGTCGGATTCTCCTAAAACCGGAACCGTTGGGTTCGTATCGAAAAGAGCTTTCTAACGAATATTAGAAATTCAAAATCTAACGGTTGGATTTGGAGATACGTCCAAATCAAATTTGAAAAAGGTCGCTGTAAGTGCAGTTCGATGGCCGTTGATGGAAATCGACTGTACGGGCCTTGATAAAATTATTAAAAATAGTAATAATTTGTGTAAAATCATAAGAAATGATTTGGGAAAATTTGGGATGAAAAACTCCATATTTGAAAAGATAAAAATATATTTTTATCGAAATGAACTAGTTTGAACTCAATTTAAAACCCGATTTTTTTTTATTTTTAAATAAATATATTAGATTTAAAAAGGGGTTTTAAATAATCGGAATTTCTAATATATTTGATTGGATTTGAAATGGGTTTATCGTGAACTGTGTTTTAAATAACACCTAGTTCTTTAACCCAATAAAAGGAGTTTTAACGAATCTGTAATTAGGTTGAAATGTAAATTTGTAATCTAAATTATCAAATTTAGAAAATGAGCGAGAATGGAGTATTACTAGTTTTGCTTCAAAGCGATAGTTAAATCTTTAATTAGATTTGAACGTGAAATGGTAATTAATTTTACCGATAACACCATAGTATTAGATATGGAGTATTACCAATTTTGCTTCATGGGATGAATAGGTTGGGATTGGGAAATAAAATAAATAATTACTTCGGTGTGGTTCGCTAATCTCGACTAGTTTAGAAAACCATAATTTGGTTTGAAATGACATCCAAAGGAAGATTAAAGGATAAATTTTAAAGAATTTATCTTGGATAAAATTAATGGGAACCTTTCCCTAAGACTATTCTGAATTGGAATGAGGCGTATGTTGTGTTTGTGTAACATTTGTTTTTAATATACGCGGGTTGTTCGGAAAGTCCGGGTTTATACCCATTTTGAATAACCGATTTGACGATAAGTCGAAGATGAAGACGGTGGTTGAAGACCGGAAGTCTTCACATCGTTTGGATAATTACTGACGATCCTGATTGGGCTGTACACCCAAGAGGATGGAAATAGTTGGTGGTCGTCCAGACGTACTTGGAGATGGATGGATATGCGAGGAAAGTGCCTCCGGTTTCGTTCAGACCTAGAACGGACTTGTAAATGGATGGTGTGTCTGACATTGTATTCCTTTATATTGTATTTATTGATCTCTAGTAAATATATATCTGTTTGGCGGCGGAGAATTTATTCTCTTGCTTAACGCCCTTCTCTGAGACATATGAGCTCAGAGGTTATATATTGGCAGAAATCAGTGGTACGATATGGATTGATAGTGTGGCATGCTGAGATGCAGTGATCCAGACTTTTGTTGAAAAGCAAAGTTTGGTGGTTGATGATCAAAGCGCAGCTGATATAGCATGGCTTTGTGTATAGCGTTGATCCGCGAGCCTCACACCCCGGTATGGTGGTAAACTGATGGTTTGATCATTATGCTTTTTCGTGGATGGGCACCTTAGTGGTGTCGTGGATTCGGTCGACCGAGATAAGCTTAGTGCTCAGGGATATATAGAGTAAGCGGTGTTTTCTCTCACTGGGACGTAAGCCGCGGTGGTACTCTGGTCCCAAATGTGCGGATGTGCAGACGGTGTTCTCTTGTTGGGACGTAAGCCGTGGTGAATTGCATTACGCGATCGATCTTTCAAATCAGGAGCCACCATGATGGAAATCCAATTTCCGATACGTGTATTTCGGTTTTATTTGTAGAGCCTAGTATGGCGACATAGTGGGATGTGGCACTTATGCCGTCTATGATTGATACTTATGATTTGAAGATATTTTATACAATATGCACTTATAAAAGTATCAAGTGATTTGTTCTAAACGTATCGAGCATTCTTGGCTATTATAAGGTAAAAACCCTATCCTCCGGCTTGCGTTGCATTGTGTGATGGGACCTGGGTCTTATAATAGCTTCATTTTTCTTTATTTAGCATTGCGCTGTTGTTTTATGCACTGGTGTTCTTGGGAGGAAACCTGTTCCGTGTTATACGGCATGGTCCCTTGATTTACCTAACTTTAAAAATAAAGATTAATAATTGTTTTAGTTCTCACACCAGTCACATGACTGACCTGGAGTTTATTGTTTTAACATAAACTCTGGGTGCCCCTATTTTCGACACGGGCAGCTAGTAGTTTTGGTTTTGCAGATTTATATTCATAGGATCCTGGTTTTCAGCTGGAATGATATCCGGAAAGCTTTGTATCCGTATATCTCTTCTAGTTGTGTATTGTATTATTTTCCGCTGCTATGTATTTAAATGTAATTTAAATCTCTGATATTTCTGTGTAATATTCATTTATACTCTGTATATTCTTGTATTCTGGTGCATTGTTGTAATATACAATGAAATGTTCTTCCGTCTGCGTTCATTTGTGTGTTGTTCTCAAAAGTATCCGCTCTTTCCTTCACGGGGAAGTTACGGGTTCTTACAGTGGTATCAGAGCTTTGGTTTACAAAGCTCAGAGAACAAGACACATTAGAACCATACGAAAGAATTCATCAGAGATTGGATTAGTAATATCCAACGAGAATGACTCGTTAGAGATGGGATCAGTAGTATCCTAGAACGAGTGTGAAGAGTAAAATTTTAAAGTGTTAAGTTTTGTTTTGAAAATTTAAATCAATTATTCGTATTTGATTATCTATTTATATTGAGTTGGACAGTCCAGTATATAAAGATTTTGCGTATACGTCTGATCCACGTGTAATTGAAATTCTAATATACTGGATAGATATAGAATTACACTCTAATCACCCGAAGATGATTTTGATGATGGAGCTCCATCATTAGAATTTATGTTCGAGTGACGGAAGTGAGATTTCTATATATTTCCTATTGACTGGTGTGAGAATCAAAATTAGATAGGGCTTATTGTTGTGATTTGGCATCAAAAATGTGATTTTTGACTATATGGAAAAATTATGTGTTTGAAATGCTAGTCAACTAATTGATTGATGGTTGTGTTGTTTGATTACTGTTGTGATTAGTTGAAATTTTAACCATATAACCAATTTGATCAAATAGTGAGTTGTATTGGAAATTTGGTCGCATTTGCTTGCATATAGAGGTACTTACATTGAACAGGTCATAACAAAGAGGCTAGAGCCAAAGAATAAAATTTGTTTGCCCGACAAATAGGTACATGTTTACTACATAATTTACTGTTTTGTTTGGGTGATGATGATTTTATGAGCCTATTGGCTAGCCGCTTGGCTTTTTCTTTTTCTTTTTGAGATCAGAAGGCCTATATGGCAATTTCGGGATTTTCCCGTGGCTCCCGGTGCAGGGGAGGTTATGGCGAAATTTTTCAAAATTTAGGGTCTTAGCCAAATTTTTGAATTTTTGAAAATTCTCAAAAACTGAAAAGTTGGAGAATGAAAGCCAGATCGAACGTAGAGTTGACTAATCAAACCACTTTCGACTTTGTTCCTTTTCGGGGACGAAAAGTTTTAAGTGGGGGAGATTGTAACAACTAGAAAATCTGGGCCAGTTTAAAATTTTTATTTTAGCAATTTTAGCGAATTTTGATTATTTAAAATGAATTATTTTAAATAAAAATGATGAAAGATTTATTTTGAATATAAATCGAACGTGTATATTTATATAGATCGTCGTTAGAATATAAATAATTATTTATATATATAAAAGGAATTGAAAATGGCGCGGTAGTTCGATAATTCGATTTCAAACTTCAATTGAATGTACCAGGTGCAAAACAAACCGGATTTAAGTGAAACCAAAAACATTAGGATCTAATTGGGAATATCTTTCCAACGAATCCGAAAAATCAAAATTTCATAGCGGGAATCAAAAGATATGTCCAGTTGAAAATTCTGAATAGTCGCTATGGAATTCAGGCCCTTAAAAATGAAATTTTTGCAAACGACCTCGGAATTCGACAAAACCACTTTCGTTGGGTCCGTGATGTAAAGTTATTGCTAGGTTTCAAATTTCATAATTTTTTCGAATCAATATGTGAGCATGGCAAAGGAAAACGCGTTTGACCAGTTTTAGTTGATTTTAATCGACTGGAAATTGGCCATTTTTCTAACGGTCTCAGAATTCGACGAAACTAGTTTTGTTAGGACCGTATCATCAATACGAAGCTAGAAAATATTTTTCTGGGATTTATAGAGTTAGTATGTGGCCCCGGTAAATTGAAATGTACGTTTAAAATTCAATATAATGATTTAAATGTGAATTTAAATGAAAACTGATCGAAACAATGGAATTGGCTTACGAAACATATCCCATTGTGTTCGAAATGGGGGTAATTAGCTAGGGGCAACAGTCGTTGGGTTTGGATTGGAGTTCGTATAAAAGAATGGGTATTTTTGAAAATTAAGGAATTAAGTATATGAATAAAATAAAATTTAAAACCCTAACATCACTTTCCAAAAAAAAACCAGCCGCCGGTCAAAAGCGATTGAAGGCTTAAATCGCTCCAAATCAAATCTGCACCGATCTCCTTCTCCACTCTATAAAAATCGAAACCCCTACTAGAAAATCAAAGAGCCTCTCAAGCTCTACTAAATCATACGGAGATGGTGTTTCCTCGTTGCTCGTGGCGTTCGAATTCTGAGCTGGAAGCGATGATGTTCGGACGAGGTTTCTGGGCTTGGGGGTGCGACGAGTTCGTCGCTGCTCCTGGCGGAGGGGCGTGGCATGAAGGCCGATGAGGTGGAGGTGTTGGATCTGGTCTCAGGCGAGCGTGGCGCGAGCAAGGAGGAACCCTAGCGGTTGAAGGCATATCGACGGTGAGCAGGAAGAAAAGAGGCAGGTTTCCAGAAGAAATACAGTGAAGATTTTTTTGAGTAATTAGTTCATAAAATTCAGTTTTTTTTTATAACATTATTTAAAATTCAGTTTTTATATATATAATATTATTTAAAAAAAATCAGTTTAAAAAATAAATAGATTAGTAATGAAATTCTTTTATATAGCAATGGAAATATATATATATATATATATATATATATATATATATATGATTATATATATAACTTTGTTTTTAAAGCATGGTTTTAAAAATATAACGCATTATAAAAATGTAAAATAAGTTTTTTTTTGAGAATAGAAACAGCATTGCTTTTGAAAATATAAAATAGCATTAATTTTGTAAAGTAAAATTGCATTGTCTTGAAAGATGTGATTTAAAAATAAATAACATCGCATAAAAAAATGATTTTTATATATTGAACAACAAAGTAAAAATTCGATTTTTATATATTGAATAGCAAAGTAAAAATTCGATTTTTATATATTGAATAGCAAAGTAAAAATTTGATTTTTATATATTGAATAGCAAAGTAAAAAATTCGATTTTTATATATTGAATAGCAAAGTAAAAATTCGATTTTTATATATTGAATGGCAAAGTAAAAATGTGATTTTTACATATGTAGTGGCTACGGGCAACGAAAGTGAAAAAAAGCGAGAACGATGAAGATTTCTCTAAATGAAGTGCCGTGAAGTTGGATAGCTATCGGTGAGAATTTCTCACTCTTCAATTTCTTTTCTAGTTATATATATATACTAGGATGCAGACGGTGTTTAGTAGCACCCGACACAACCATCCACAGACCATGGACTTGTTTGTTTGGTTGCATAAATTAGTTAGATGATTTGATTTGAATTTGGTTGTTTGGTGATTTTGATTGATGTGTGAATGGCGTGGGCCTTCACTAGACCGGGGATAAGGCTAGGCCTCGTCCCGTTTCGAGTATCGTGCCGTTATGCTGCCGAAATTTTCTAAAATAAATTAGAAAAATAAAGATAGCATTTTATTTAATAAATGAACTGAATAGAAATTCATATGTTGAAATAAAATGTTTTTATCGTTAAAAGATAATTTTTAACGTGAAGTGAATAAAATAAAATATTCATTTACAAACCGGACGGTTTGTTTATGTACACCTATTTGAAGGACATTGATTGGGTCGATAAATTTTACACATCGCCCAACTACACAACTAAAATCTGTGTTTGATTGTTTGAAACCCCACATGGGTGTCGGGATGAAATTTGAGATTCACTCATCCTGATTGATTGAATATGTCGATCGATTGATTGACAGGCTGCTATAAGCATTAGATATCTATATTTGATGCTTATAC
Source organism: Allium sativum (assembly GCA_030737875.1). Taxonomy (NCBI): domain Eukaryota; kingdom Viridiplantae; phylum Streptophyta; class Magnoliopsida; order Asparagales; family Amaryllidaceae; genus Allium; species Allium sativum. Next base: position 665,263,276 of record CM060909.1, on the reverse strand, counting down.
AGTGTAGTGCACTTTGGTTGATGGTTGATTATTTTCAATGCTATTATATATGTGTGATGTATGAATATCCATATAATTAATTTTATATGGTGATTGATTGGGCCTCATTCCAATTTAGAGAATAAAGAATATTATTAAATAAAGGTTCATGTGTTGACTGTACTCATCCGTTGAGATTAGTCATGTGTTGAACATAATATTTTAACAATAAATTTTATATCTTTATCACTATTAAATAAAGGTTCATGTGTTGACTGTACTCATCCGTTGAGATTAATCATGTGTTGAACGTAATATTTTAACAATAAATTTTATATCTTTATCACTATTAAATAAAGGTTCATGTGTTGACTGTACTCATCCGTTGAGATTAGTCATGTGTTGAATGTAATATTTTAACAATAAATTTTATATCTTTGTCACTATTAAATAAAGGTTCATGTGTTGACTGTACTCATCCGTTGAGATTAGTCATGTGTTGAACGAAATAATTTAACAAAAATAGTCACACGTGGACAGTACTCATTCGTTGAGATTAGTCGTGTGTTGACAAAAATAAATATCCATTTGTTGAATAGAATAAAGGAATATATGAAGCCGTGTAGATTAGATTGACGCCATTTTGACGTGAATGATATTTATATCGATTTTATTCATTTTAAAATGAATATTGAAAAGTGATTTCGAAATGAAATGAATTGAAAACGATTTCGAAATGAAATGAATTGAAAACGATTTCGAAATGAAATGAATTGAAAACGATTTCGAAATGAAATGAATTGAAAATGATTTCGAAATGAAATGAATTGAAAACGATTTCGAAATGAAATGAATTGAAAACGATTTCGAAATGAAATGAATTGAAAACGATTTCGAAATGAATTGAATATAGAACGAATTCGAATTGAATTTAAAACGAATTGAAATGAATTCAAATTGAATTGAAACTTGAATTGAATAGAAATGAATTTTAAAACGAATTTATAAGGAAAGATTCAATTTTGATTTGAATTGAGATGGAAGTTGAAATTGTTTTTGAAACGAATTCAAAACTATTTATAAAATTCGTTTTAAATAGTAATCGACGGAATATATATTATATATATAATATAATGGCCCGAATAGAACGCGCCGCGCCGCGGCAGTTTGTAAATTTCGACCATTTATTTCAAACGGACATTACGGGAGATCCGACCGTCGGATTCTCCTAAAACCGGAACCGTTGGGTTCGTATCGAAAAGAGCTTTCTAACGAATATTAGAAATTCAAAATCTAACGGTTGGATTTGGAGATACGTCCAAATCAAATTTGAAAAATGTCGCTGTAAGTGCAGTTCGATGGCCGTTGATGGAAATCGACTGTACGGGCCTTGATAAAATTATTAAAAATAGTAATAATTTGTGTAGAATCATAAGAAATGATTTGGGAAAATTTGGGATGAAAAACTCCATATTTGGAAAGATAAAAATAGATTTTTATCGAAATGAACTAGTTTGAACTCAATTTAAAACCCGATTTTTTTATTTTTAAATAAATAAATTAGATTTAAAAAGGGGTTTTAAATAATCGGAATTTCTAATATATTTGATTGGATTTGAAATGTGTAATGTCCCGACTTTTTGGACCATTTGTAAATCATTTTGATGAGTAATTAAAATGAGTTAATTAGTTAAAAACAAAGCTAAAGGAGATTTTTGAAAACAAATATATATATATATATATATAAGTATAGGCATATGTATATATATGAGAAATATTTTAATAAACATATATACTTGAATAATCTTAGATTGGAATATACTTGAATTATCTTGGAATTCAAAACAAGTATATGATATAAAATAGAAATTCCTAAGGGAATAAATTTATAAAATAAATGATACTTTGGAATGTCATTTTGATGAAGCAAGAAGTTTTCAAGAACAAAGGACTAAGAACTTAAACAAAAAAATAAAAGGAGCATTTCTTCCATTTGAAAATATAGGGACCTATGGATAAAAAAACACCACCATATGTTGTCTACAACATAAACAAGTCGGCAAGAATATGAATCATATGAAATATTCAAACTAAAGACAAAAAGAAATTTCCAAGAAGAGACAAAAACATTAAATGGAACATACCTTAAATAGTAACACTAGAATTAGCAAATCATTACCTAAATCCTATAGTAAAGATGACATGTGTATTTCCAGCAAAGAAGAAAACAAATGCAAGCATTTGTTTAAGGCTTTAAAAATCCAAAATGGATCCTTGCATTTAATGCAAGAATGGTTCAAGCTTCTAGGAGCACTACCTAGGAGCTACAAACCCTTAGTGAGACAAAATTTGAAGCCATTATCCTCATTTTCTAGCCGTAGGAGAGGGGTGAGGCTAGAGAGTTTGCTGTTGGAAATTGTGCCCAGAAATTCATTTTTTAATACATGACTTTACCTATATATACCACTCAAATTCTCTCATACTTTCACACAAACAAACTGAGTTTCCATTCAAAAATCTGAAGTCAAATTTCTGGATCATTTGAGAGCAATTTGGTGAGTAAAACATTTATAACTCTCTTGTTTTAAAAATACAGTAAACAGTTTTTGGGTTAATTAGAAATCTGCCATGTTTGATTGTAACCATCGTTTGAAAATACCAGTCAGTAGATCATGGTGTAGAAGACCTTGAATTCATCTGTATAGATGGATCCATCATATAAGATTCATCATAGTATGTGTTGCGAATGGTTGATGTTCACCAGCATTAATTTCCTGTATAAGTTCTGTTAAACACAGAACCTGTTCATTTGCTAGCTAAAATAGGATGATCCACTTTTTGTTGATGAAAGCATGTAAATCTAGTGAATAAACATCATACAAACACATCTCAGATCAAAGAAAATACCATTTGAAATATATTAGTTCAAAAACAGAAATACAGGAGTGTTCTCTGTAAGTGGAAAATCAAAGTATAAATTCAAATGAAATAAAAACCTGTTTTGATGTTATGAATTTAATCCCGAATGCAAATGATGATTTTTAAAGTAAAAATCACGATTTTTAAGCTTGTGCATTTCGAGAATTTATGATATGAACGGAAATGGTGTTTTGACCAAATTCCGGCGATCGGAGGGACGAGGGTTCAGGCAGTCAAGGGTGAAGCATCATCGGGGACCAAGGACTACGGGAAAAATACGAAAAGATTTTTATAATGTATGAATTGTGTAAATGGATCAAAATTAGGGTTGAATACTGTGAATGGGTTCGACTGTTTGGCGGCGACGTGGAGCCCCCCACAGGCGTGCGAATTGGCTGGGGTCGAGCATGGAGCGACGTTGGGTCTTGGGGAAGATGGTGGCGGTGGTGCGAGGCGCTCTGGTGGTCGGAGGCGATGGGACGAGCTCGGTTTTAGTGGGGTACTTTTTACTGTTGCGAACGAGAAAACTGATGGAACATCGATTTTGAGGAGGAGGTGATAATTGGAGGTGGTGGCTGGTCGGTTGAGGTCGGCGGAGCAAGTGGAGTTTGTGGGTGGTGGTTCGGTGGTGTCATGGCGGCGTGTGGTGGCGTACACGTGCACGGTGCACCCCGTGTACTGTGCAAATTGAACGAAGTACCAAGGCTGGTACTTGGCAAATGCCAAGACCAGTGCCTTGGCACTTTTCCAAGACCTGGTACTTGGCAAATGCCACGTCCAGGCACTTTGGCACTTTGCCAAGTGTTCGGCACTTTGGCAGTGCCAAACTTGACACTTTGGCAGTGCCAAGTTCTGGTACCTTGGCACTGCCAGAGTCCAGTTCTGGCACTTGCCAAACCCGGTACTCGGGCAGTGCCAAAGCCCGGTGTTTTTCGTTCAGTAGAATATGAGATTTTAAATTTAAATAAATTTTAAATTTAAAATATAAATAAATAAATAAATGTTTTATTAAGCCGATGACAAGTGAGAAGTAGAAACCGAACTTTGAACCGACAAGTTCGACCGTGAAAGATCAACCAAGTTGAAATGTAAATTAGGCGAAAATAAATAATTTAAAATAAATTATTTGAATTATTTATATAAATAAATAATCGTTAAAGGATAAGAACAAAAGGAAAATAAGTTCAAACATCATTTGAACTAAAATAATAAAAGGGAAATACACCGTGTGCGGAGCACGGGAAATTTCCAAAGGATGAACAAACACCGTCAAAAACCATATACACCTCAACTGATGTATGTAACAGATAAACTAATGATGCTAATGCAAACCAAATAAACAAACACTATTTGGAAAATATATATATTTTATCTGAAATGAAGTGATACTCCTGATTTCACTGATAAACATTTATCGACTGTAAATATTTCGTACATCGTTCGAAGAGTCCGGAATAAACAAATTCCACTTCGATTCGAAGTATACGACGCATATCAATGTGCTAAAGACAACGAGATGCAAGCGTTATTTAGAATGATATTTTTGGTCTGTTCAAACCCAGAACAAACCCGAATGGACGAGTGTCTGACAACGTATATCAGTCAGATCTTGCACATCGAATTTACGTAAGTATATTATGTTGGTGGCAGGGAAATTCGTTTCTTTTTGCTTCATTACCCGTAATATATTTGGGTAATCGAATGAGTATTTTCTGACGGATAGGACGATGTGGCATTCAAAGAATGGAAAGAGAAAACCTGTCAGAAGAACAACGTAGCCTCAAAACTTCACAACCCGGAGGTAACAAAAGTTGGGCTAGGCAGCATGGCTAGTTGGGTCATACCCAAGCAGGGTATATTATCACCATCTAGAGGATTTCCTTATTTACTTCTAAAATCATTTTCACTGCTGTTGCATTCGGAAACGGTAAATCGAGCTCAACCGTAGGAGTGATAATATATTCGTTACACTCAAGCTAAATGAGTGGACGGTCATGTGTGGCCGGGTTACAAGACGTTCTTGTTGAACCCCAGTGTATCCTCTCTAGAGTACACTGATCGGTGGGTGCTCCCATACCCTGTATGTTGGAATCCAAACTCAAATACGCGCTCTGCGACTTTAAATTTGTATACTATATATGTGAACGTGAGATGCAAGCGTTTCACTAGATTTTAATTACCTGTTACAAACTATTATAATATCAAATGTCTTGATATAAAAGAGATTAGATCATTTCCAGATATTAGACATGGATGGATCTAATGATTTTTATGTTAAAAGTAATAACATGGATCAAAATAAACACCTTGACACCTATACCCTGTTTTTACTGTCTAACTATGTTTCCTCACACCAGTCCCCTGACTGACCCAGAGTTTCTTTTGTGTTTCTTAAACTCTTGGGTACTCATAATATTTATTATGAGTAGACAAGTAGGTTCAGGCAAGGCAAGTGGAACATGATGCTGAACCAGTTCAAGACCCAGTAGCATATATGTTTTAATTATCAGTTTAATTACCAATGGTATTGTAATATGGTATTGTATGAACCATGATGATGTAATATATTATGTACTCTGATGTATCAGGCTTTGTGATGTAATATATAAGTATTTTGTGAAATTCCGCTGTGAGATTCTGATAATTTTTTTTCTCTTCTATTCTATAAGTTCTACCTTTTCTATCTCATCTTCTAAATTCTTTCAATAATGACACGGTTTCCCGGTATGGAAAATCGCGCCGTTACAGTTGGTATCAGAGCGAGGTTTTCTGAACACCTAGGCTTAGAGTAAGCATCGAGAAAGCGTATTTTTACTAAAAACTATTTTAGTATGTGTCGTCCTTAGTTCTCAACCATAGTTATTAACCTTAGTTATCAACTCTAGTTATTTGGTTAATTTACCCTTAAAGACTGGTTTCTGAGTGAGTATTAACACTCGAATCATTTACTCAGAAGTTGACAATGAGTTCTCAAGCAAGGCGAGGACGAGGAGCAAGTCGGGCAACTACGACAAATGGGCACACTGTTAATCAGACCCAAGTGGAAACGACTGAAGTAGTCCAAGCTCCAACGCAGCTAAACTTCGCTATGATTTGTAAGAACTACACTACTCTGGGAGGAAAAACCTTTAAGGGAACAGAATCACTAGTTGACGTCCAAGCATGGATTAGATCATGTGAAAAGATTTTTAAGGGGCTGAAACTGGATGACGAGTATAAACGACTGTTAACATCATCGAATCTGGAAGGAGCTGCAGCTATCTGGTGGGATGCCCAGACTGCAAATACTCCAGAGGAGAACTTTACTTGGGCTATGTTCAAAGAAGTTTTTGAAGCTCAGTATCTGCCTGCAACTGGGAAAACCAGGATGTACCGAGACTTCATCGATTTGAAGCAAGAAACCATGACTGTCACTGAGTATGAAAACAAGTTCAATGCAATGTCAAGCTTTGGACCAGAGTTGGTAAATACCTCGCTAAAAAAGAACGAGATGTTCGTAGCTGGATTGAAGGATAGTCTTCAAGGCAGGATGATGGGGCATTTGAAGGACCCGTTTGTTGAGCTCGTGGATCTAGCACTCAGGTATGAAGCACTGGATGCTAAGAACCCAACTGCAACAAAGACTCAGACGGGAGAAGCAAGTGGAGGGAATCCCCAGAAAAGGAAATTCAACCCTGATTGGAAAGGTAACCAAAACCAAGGAAAGGCTGTGCAACAGAAGACTAAAAACCGCTTCAAAAATGTGTTGTGTCACAACTGCAAACAAAAGGGTCACATTGCAAGGTTCTGTAAGCAGAAGAGCAACAAGAAACCCCAACAGCAGCAACCACAACAGCAGCAAAGGAAGCCTCAGCAACAACCACAGCAGCAACATCAGCAAGTTCAGAGGAATGAGATGGTATTGAAGAACCTCTGTTTCAACTGTCACCAGCCCGGACACATGGTGAAAGATTGTCCACTGATGAAGAGAGCACCTCAGGCGAAGGTTTACGCCATCAAGAATGAACCATCCACCTCTCAGAATGTGAAAGGGAAGGGAGTTCTGGAAGGTACTTTACAACTTAAAGGAATTTACCTTCGAGTTTTATTTGACACCGGCGCTTCACACAGTTTTATTTCTTCTGAAACCGTAAACCAATTTAACCTTGAACCAATCATTTCCTCAAACCCAATTTGCGTATCAAATCCCATTGGTGGAAAAACAGAGTTGAAAATGTGTTGTGAGGATATAGCGTTGTTATATCTCTCGCATTCCTTTCGTTTTAATTTCTATGTTTTAGACTTCAAAAGTTTCAATTTTATTCTTGGATTGGACTGGCTGAGCGAGTTCCAAGCCAAGATAAAATGTGATAAAGAAACCATAACCTTGACGACAAGTTTAGGTCGAAAAGCTAGAATACCCTGTGGAAAACCCGGTATTCATACCTGTAGTTTCCTATACGCCCTAGAAGCACCCCAAGAGAACCTTGAAACACTGGACGTGGTTAGAGAATTCAAGGATATTTTCGAAGAAGTCGGGAGTTTAACTCCTCATCGTGAGATAGAATTCCGAATCGATTTAATCCCAGGAGCAAGACCGATAGTACAACCAAAGAGACATATGGCACCAAAGGAAGTATTGGAACTGGAGAAACAGACTCGGGATTTGCTGAGTAAAGGATTAATCCGACCTAGTTTTTCTAGTTGGGGCTCGGCGGTAGTTTTTGTAGTGAAGTCTGATGGGTCATTACGACTGTGTGTTGACTATAGAGAGTTAAACAAAGTGACCATCAAAAACAAATACCCTTTACCCCGAATCGATGACCTTTTCGATCAATTACATGGAGCGACCGTATTCTCTCAAATGGATTTAGCAACAGGATTTCATCAATTGAAAATCGCTGAGGATAGTATTCCTTTAACAGCATTTAGAGGCCCGGATTTCTTTTATGAGTGGTTGGTTATGCCATTCGGTCTAACCAACGCACCAGCATTTTTCGTGGATTTGATGAACAGAGTCTTTAGGAAAATTCTAAACAAGTTTGTTCTAATTTTCATTGACGATATTCTGATTTACTCAAAAACTGAAGAGGAGCATCGCTATCACCTCAGAGTAGTATTAGAAACTCTACGGAAAAATGTGTTGAAAGCAAAATTTTCAAAATGTCATTTTTGGAAGTCTGAAGTGAGATTTTTGGGGCACATCGTAAACGGAGGTGGAATATCGGTAGATCCGGTGAAAGTTGAATCAGTACAACAGTGGAGGCAACCTCGTACACCAACTGACATTCGAAGTTTCCTAGGATTGGCGGGATATTACCGAAGGTTTATCAAAGACTATTCTAAAATATCATCTCATCTAACGAAATTGACGAAGAAAAACCAGAAGTTCAATTGGACCCCGAAATGTGAAGAATCTTTTCAAGAGTTAAAAGATCGCTTAACCAATGCACCAGTATTAGCCGTTCCCGATGGAACGAGCCAATTTGAAGTTTACACTGACGCTTGTGGAACTGGATTAGGAGCCGTGTTGATGCAGAACCGTTGTGTGATTGCATATGCAAGTAGGCAATTAAAGATACACGAGAAGAATTATGCAACTCACGATTTGGAGTTATTGGCCGTTGTTTTTGCATTGAAGATATGGAGGCATTATCTTCTGGGTGGAAAATTCAAACTATTTACAGATCATAAACCGTTGAGGTACTTATTTTCCCAGAAGGATTTAAATTTGAGACAACAACGATTGTTAGAGTTTCTTGCATCGTATGATTTGGATATCATCTATACGCCGGGCAAAGCAAATGTAGTAGCAGACGCTTTGAGTAGAAATGCGATTCTAACCCTACTAGAAGTCACACCGACTCTCCAAGAAAGGATTATGAGAAATCAGAGAAGAGATGCTAAACTGGAGAAGATCATACAAGGAGTCGCGAATGGAAGGGAGTCTGATTTCGAATTGAACAACCGAGGAGTGTTAAGAATTAACAATAGATTATGTGTTCCGGATGTGGATGGATTGAGACAAGAAGTTTTGAAAGAGTGTCATGCATCAAGGTTGAGTATTCATCCGGGAATTCATAAAATGATTAACGATATGAAAAGAGTATTCTGGTGGCCAGGAATGATGAAGGATGTCACAACTTTTGTGAATGAGTGTTTGTGTTGTCAGCAAGTCAAGGGAGATCATCAAAAGACTGCTGGATTGTTGCGATCTTTAGAAATACCCAACTGGAAGTGGGAAATGATATCAATGGATTTTATCGATGGATTACCAAGGACCAGAAGAGGTTTTGAAGGAATTTGGGTAATTGTCGATCGACTGACAAAAAGTGCACATTTTATTCCTGTAAAACCAACACGTACAGCCGCATCATTAGCCGAAGTCTTTATGAGAGAAATTGTGCGATTACATGGAGTTCCATCAAGCATTGTAAGCGATCGAGATCCCATCTTTACAAGTAACTTTTGGAGAGCACTACAAAGAACTTTGGGAACGAGATTGAATCTCAGTACAGCTTACCATCCTCAAACGGACGGTCAAACTGAGAGAGTGAACCGGATTTTGGAAGATTTGTTAAGAGCGTGTATTCTTGATTTTGGAGGATCGTGGGAAGATCATCTACACCTAGTCGAATTTTCTTATAACAACAGTTATCAGGCGAGTATACAAATGGCACCATACGAAGCATTGTATGGAAGACCCTGTAAAGCACCAGCATGTTGGATTGAATCCGGAGACAAATTAATACTTGGACCAGACATGATCCGAGAAGCAACCGAGAAAGTAGAATTGGTGAAGTTAAGAATGAAAGAAGCCCAGGATCGACAGAAAAGTTATGCCGATCAAAGACGAAGAGATCTTGTATTTGAGATAGGAGACCTGGTATTTGTGAAGATTTCGCCAATGAGAGGAGTGGTGAGATTTGGAAAAGCTGGAAAGTTAACTCCGCGATATGTGGGACCTTTCCGAGTTATGGAGAGAATTGGTTTTCAAGCCTACAGAGTAGAATTACCAGAACATATGGCAGGGATCCACAACGTATTCCATGTGTCTCATTTAAGGAAATGTTTGCACAATCCGTCTTTAATTCTGGAACCATCTGTTCAGCAAGAAATAGAAATTGAACCAGATTTGACTATAATTCGACGACCATTTCGTATTATCGACAGAGAAGAAAAGCAACTTCGCAACAAGGCAGTAAGTCTGCTTAAGATTCAGTGGAGCGATAATCCGAAAGATTGCACGTGGGAGACCGAGAACCATATCAGAAAATTATACCCGGATTTATCTACAGATTAGGTATGTTTTACTGTTTGGGTGTTTGGATGAAATGAAACCTTGGATTTCTTCATTTCGGTAAGTATTGGCATATACATTTGTGGATTCGGTTTATTAGGACTTATGAACTCCCTTGCTATGATTTTATCATTGACGAGTTCTTTTCCTTGTTTACTTTCAGATGGCACCACTGATGAAGAGGACCGCTAGAAAGAGACTTACATCACACCAAACAGAGAAACTACTAGCCAAGCGAGCAAGAGTGGGTGATTCTGAAGATGTTAGAGGAAGGATACCAAGTGAGGATGAAGGCACACACAGGACCTCGGATGAGTCGAATGTAGGCAGAGAGGAACCCATGGAGCAAGATCCAGACAGCACGGAGCCCTCAGAGGATGATGGTGTACTTATGACTGAAACCAGTTGTGGAGACAATGATAGTGATGACGATGACAGTGACCAAAAGGGAGATGAGGCTGAGGATATGAATATGGATGGGGATGATGAAGAAGAACCCGAGGAGGAAGAAGAGTTTGTACCTGAGACACCGATAGTTGATATGGGAGAGCAGCCAACAGAATTTGTGGACCCAGCAGTGGTGATATGGGAGAAACTGAAGCAAGCACTTGTAGAGTATCACGAAGTAGGAGGATGGGTTGAGATTTTCGGAGACTTTGGTTATCCTTGGATTCAGGTGTACATGATTCCGCCCGTAGAGGTTATAGAGATCTCTGATGATGAAGAGGTGGTACCGACTAATCCGGAGATCATGGATGTTTTTGTACCATCTGATGATGAGGATGAGGTGGTAGAGGTCGTTAACATATCCGATGATGAGTGGATCGTGATCGAGAGTGATCCAGATGAGTAGAGTGCAGTAGACTGATGTGTATGGACTATGTATGTATATATTATGTAGCTATAACTTGATTTAGTCAAGTATAGCCTAGTTATGTAGTATGGTATATGATTAGTCAGGTATAGCACTAGGAGTGTAGTATGTTATCTAGACTAGCGCTAGTATCGAACTAGTTGTATAATTATGATGTACTAAATGATTATGATATATAGAATCATCTTTTGGGAAAGAAATCCTTTCTATCTTGCTTACTTGTAATTTCGAGGACGAAATTCGTATAAGGGGGTTGGACTGTAATGTCCCGACTTTTTCGACCATTTGTAAATCATTTTGATGAGGAATTAAAATGAGTTAATTAGTTAAAAACAAAGCTAAAGGAGATTTTTGAAAACAAATATATATATATATATATACAAGTATAGGCATATGTATATATATGAGAAATATTTTAATAAACATATATACTTGAATAATCTTAGATTGGAATATACTTTAATTATCTTGGAATTCAAAACAAGTATATGATATAAAATAGAAATTCCTAAGGGAATAAATTTATAAAATAAATGATACTTTGGAATGTCATTTTGATGAAGCAAGAAGTTTTCAAGAATAAAGGACTAAGAACTTAAACAAAAAAATAAAAGGAGCATTTCTTCCATTTGAAAATATAGGGACCTATGGATAAAAAAACACCACCATATGTTGTCTACAACATAAACAAGTCGGCAAGAATATGAATCATATGAAATATTCAAACTAAAGACAAAAAGAAATTTCCAAGAAGAGACAAAAACATTAAATGGAACATACCTTAAATAGTAACACTAGAATTAGCAAATCATTACCTAAATCCTATAGTAAAGATGACATGTGTATTTCCAGCAAAGAAGAAAACAAATGCAAGCATTTGTTTAAGGCTTTAAAAATCCAAAATGGATCCTTGCATTTAATGCAAGAATGGTTCAAGCTTCTAGGAGCACTACCTAGGAGCTATAAACCCTTAGTGAGACAAAATTTGAAGCCATTATCCTCATTTTCTAGCCGTAGGAGAGGGGTGAGGCTAGAGAGTTTGATGTTGGAAATTGTGCCCAGAAATTCATTTTTTAATACATGACTTTACCTATATATACCACTCAAATTCTCTCATACTTTCACACAAACAAACTGAGTTTCCATTCAAAAATCTGAAGTCAAATTTCTGGATCATTTGAGAGCAATTTGGTGAGTAAAACATTTATAACTCTCTTGTTTTAAAAATACAGTAAACAGTTTTTGGGTTAATTAGAAATCTGCCATGTTTGATTGTAACCATCGTTTGAAAATACCAGTCAGTAGATCATGGTGTAGAAGACCTTGAATTCATCTGTATAGATGGATCCATCATATAAGATTCATCATAGTATGTGTTGCGAATGGTTGATGTTCACCAGCATTAATTTCCTGTATAAGTTCTGTTAAACACAGAACCTGTTCATTTGCTAGCTAAAATAGGATGATCCACTTTTTGTTGATGAAAGCATGTAAATCTAGTGAATAAACATCATACAAACACATCTCAGATCAAAGAAAATACCATTTGAAATATATTAGTTCAAAAACAGAAATACAGGAGTGTTCTCTGTAAGTGGAAAATCAAAGTATAAATTCAAATGAAATAAAAACCTGTTTTGATGTTATGAATTTAATCCCGAATGCAAATGATGATTTTTAAAGTAAAAATCACGATTTTTAAGCTTGTGCATTTCGAGAATTTATGATATGAACGGAAATGGTGTTTTGACCAAATTCCGACGATCGGAGGGACGAGGGTTCAGGCAGTCAAGGGTGAAGCATCATCGGGGACCAAGGACTACGGGAAAAATACGAAAAGATTTTTATAATGTATGAATTGTGTAAATGGATCAAAATTAGGGTTGAATACTGTGAATGGGTTCGACTGTTTGGCGGCGACGTGGAGCCCCCCACAGGCGTGCGAATTGGCTGGGGTCGAGCATGGAGCGACGTTGGGTCTTGGGGAAGATGGTGGCGGTGGTGCGAGGCGCTCTGGTGGTCGGAGGCGATGGGACGAGCTCGGTTTTAGTGGGGTACTTTTTACTGTTGCGAACGAGAAAACTGATGGAACATCGATTTTGAGGAGGAGGTGATAATTGGAGGTGGTGGCTGGTCGGTTGAGGTCGGCGGAGCAAGTGGAGTTTGTGGGTGGTGGTTCGGTGGTGTCATGGCGGCGTGTGGTGGCGTACACGTGCACGGTGCACCCCGTGTACTGTGCAAATTGAACGAAGTACCAAGGCTGGTACTTGGCAAATGCCAAGACCAGTGCCTTGGCACTTTTCCAAGACCTGGTACTTGGCAAATGCCACGTCCAGGCACTTTGGCACTTTGCCAAGTGTTCGGCACTTTGGCAGTGCCAAACTTGACACTTTGGCAGTGCCAAGTTCTGGTACCTTGGCACTGCCAGAGTCCAGTTCTGGCACTTGCCAAACCCGGTACTCGGGCAGTGCCAAAGCCCGGTGTTTTTCGTTCAGTAGAATACGAGATTTTAAATTTAAATAAATTTTAAATTTAAAATATAAATAAATAAATAAATGTTTTATTAAGCCGATGACAAGTGAGAAGTAGAAACCGAACTTTGAACCGACAAGTTCGACCGTGAAAGATCAACCAAGTTGAAATGTAAATTAGGCGAAAATAAATAATTTAAAATAAATTATTTGAATTATTTATATAAATAAATAATCGTTAAAGGATAAGAACAAAAGGAAAATAAGTTCAAACATCATTTGAACTAAAATAATAAAAGGGAAATACACCGTGTGCGGAGCACGGGAAATTTCCAAAGGATGAACAAACACCGTCAAAAACCATATACACCTCAACTGATGTATGTAACAGATAAACTAATGATGCTAATGCAAACCAAATAAACAAACACTATTTGGAAAATATATATATTTTATCTGAAATGAAGTGATACTCCTGATTTCACTGATAAACATTTATCGACTGTAAATATTTCGTACATCGTTCGAAGAGTCCGGAATAAACAAATTCCACTTCGATTCGAAGTATACGACGCATATCAATGTGCTAAAGACAACGAGATGCAAGCGTTATTTAGAATGATATTTTTGGTCTGTTCAAACCCAGAACAAACCCGAATGGACGAGTGTCTGACAACGTATATCAGTCAGATCTTGCACATCGAATTTACGTAAGTATATTATGTTGGTGGCAGGGAAATTCGTTTCTTTTTGCTTCATTACCCATAATATATTTGGGTAATCGAATGAGTATTTTCTGACGGATAGGACGATGTGGCATTCAAAGAATGGAAAGAGAAAACCTGTCAGAAGAACAACGTAGCCTCAAAACTTCACAACCCGGAGGTAACAAAAGTTGGGCTAGGCAGCATGGCTAGTTGGGTCATACCCAAGCAGGGTATATTATCACCATCTAGAGGATTTCCTTATTTACTTCTAAAATCATTTTCACTGCTGTTGCATTCGGAAACGGTAAATCGAGCTCAACCGTAGGAGTGATAATATATTCGTTACACTCAAGCTAAATGAGTGGACGGTCATGTGTGGCCGGGTTACAAGACGTTCTTGTTGAACCCCAGTGTATCCTCTCTAGAGTACACTGATCGGTGGGTGCTCCCATACCCTGTATGTTGGAATCCAAACTCAAATACGCGCTCTGCGACTTTAAATTTGTATACTATATATGTGAACGTGAGATGCAAGCGTTTCACTAGATTTTAATTACCTGTTACAAACTATTATAATATCAAATGTCTTGATATAAAAGAGATTAGATCATTTCCAGATATTAGACATGGATGGATCTAATGATTTTTATGTTAAAAGTAATAACATGGATCAAAATAAACACCTTGACACCTATACCCTGTTTTTACTGTCTAACTATGTTTCCTCACACCAGTCCCCTGACTGACCCAGAGTTTATTTTTGTGTTTCTTAAACTCTTGGGTACTCATAATATTTATTATGAGTAGACAAGTAGGTTCAGGCAAGGCAAGTGGAACATGATGCTGAACCAGTTCAAGACCCAGTAGCATATATGTTTTAATTATCAGTTTAATTACCAATGGTATTGTAATATGGTATTGTATGAACCATGATGATGTAATATATTATGTACTCTGATGTATCAGGCTTTGTGATGTAATATATAAGTATTTTGTGAAATTCCGCTGTGAGATTCTGATAATTTTTTTTCTTTTCTATTCTATAAGTTCTACCTTTTCTATCTCATCTTCTAAATTCTTTCAATAATGACACGGTTTCCCAGGTATGGAAAATCGCGCCGTTACAAAATGGGTTTATCGTGAACTGTGTTTTAAATAACACCTAGTTCTTTAACCCAATAAAAGGAGTTTTAACGAATCCGTAATTAGGTTAAAATGTAAATTTGTAATCTAAATTATCAAATTTAGAAAATGAGCGAGAATGGAGTATTACTAGTTTTGCTCCAAAGCGATAATTAAATCTTTAATTAGATTTGAACGTGAAATGGTAATTAATTTTACCGATAACACCATAGTATTAGATATGGAGTATTACCAGCTTTGCTTCATGCGATGAATAGGTTGGGATTGGGAAATAAAATAAATAATTACTTCGGTGTGGTTCGCTAATCTCGACTACTTTAGAAAACCATAATTTGGTTTGAAATGACATCCAAAGGAAGATTAAAGGATAAATTTTAAAGAATTTATCTTGGATAAAATTAATGGGAACCTTTCCCTAAGACTATTCTGAATTGGAATGAGGCGTATGTTGTGTTTGTGTAACATTTGTTTTTAATATACGCGGGTTGTTCGGAAAGTCCGGGTTTATACCCATTTTGAATAACCGATTCGACGATAAGTCGAAGATGAAGACGGTGGTTGAAGACCGGAAGTCTTCACATCGTTTGGATAATTACTGACGATCCTGATTGGGCTGTACACCCAAGAGGATGGAAATAGTTGGTGGTCGTCCAGACGTACTTGGAGATGGATGGATATGCGAGGAAAGTGCCTCCGGTTTCGTTCAGACCTAGAACGGACTTGTAAATGGATGGTGTGTCTGACATTGTATTCCTTTATATTGTATTTATTGATCTCTGCTAAATATATATCTGTTTGGCGGTGGAGAATTTATTCTCTTGCTTAACGCCCTTCTCTAAGACATATGAGCTCAGAGGTTATATATTGGCAGAAATCAGTGGTACGATATGGATTGATAGTGTGGCATGCTGAGATGCAGTGATCCAGACTTTTGTTGAAAAGCAAAGTTTGGTGGTTGATGATCAAAACGCAGCTGATATAGCATGGCTTTGTGTATAGCGTTGATCCGCGAGCCTCACACCCCGGTATGGTGGTAAACTGATGATTTGATCAGTACGCTTTTTCGTGGATGGGCACCTTAGTGGTGTCGTGGATTCGGTCGACCGAGATGAGCTTAGTGCTCAGGGATATATAGAGTAAGCGGTGTTTTCTCTCGCTGGGACGCAAGCCGCGGTGGTACTCTGGTCCCAAATGTGCGGATGTGCAGACGGTGTTCTCTTGTTGGGACGTAAGCCGCGGTGAATTGCATTACGCGATCGATCTTTCGAATCAGGAGCCACCATGATGGAAATCCAATTTTCGATACGTGTATTTCGGTTTTATTTGTAGAGCCTAGTATGGCGACATAGTGGGATGGGGCACTTATGCCGTCTATGATTGATACTTATGATTTGAAGATATTTTATACATTATGCAGTTACAAAAGTATCAAATGATGTGTTCTAAACGTATCAAGCATTCTTGGCTATTATAAGGTAAAAACCCTATCCTCCGGCTTGCGTTGCATTGTGTGATGGGACCTGGGTCTTATAATAGCTTCATTTTTCTTTATTTAGCATTGCGCTGTTGTTTTATGCACTGGTGTTCTTGGGAGGAAAGCCGTTCCGTGTTATACGGCGTGGTCCCTTGATTTACCTAACTTTAAAAATAAAGATTAATAATTGTTTTAGTTCTCACACCAGTCACATGACTGACCTGGAGTTTATTGTTTTAACCTAAACTCTGGGTGCCCCTATTTTCGACACGGGCAGCTAGTAGTTTTGGTTTTGCAGATTTATATTCACAGGATCCTGGTTTTCAGCTGGAATGATATCCGGAAAGCTTTGTATCCGTATATCTCTTCTAGTTGTGTATTGTATTATTTTCCGTTGCTATGTATTTAAATGTAATTTAAATCTCTGATATTTCTGTGTAATATTCATTTATACTCTGTATATTCTTGTATTTTGGTGCATTGTTGTAATATACAATGAAATGTTCTTCCGTCTGCGTTCATTTGTGTGTTGTTCTCAAAAGTATCCGCTCTTTCCTTCACGGGGAAGTTACGGGTTCTTACAATCCCGACCCTCAGTTTTCCTGTGTCGGCTAGTGAAAAGCGTGGACTATGAGATAATGATTACTAGGGTTTTGAAACAATTATATATATTATTTTTATTAATATTTAATTCTTTTAATTTCAAAAATACCTGTTTACCGATACGAACTCCAAACGAGACCCAACGACTATCGCCCCTAGCTAAATACCCTCATTCCGAACACAATGGTTTATGTTTCATAAGCCAATTCGGTTGTTTCGATCGGTTTTTCTTTAATTTAAAATATAAATCAATATATATTGAATTTGAACGCACATTTTAATTTACCGGGGCCACATACTGACTCCAAAAATTATAGAAAAATAAATCTAGCTATGTTTTGACGATACGGTCCTAACAAAACTAATTTCATCGAATTTGGAGACCGTTTGAGAAATGGTCACTTTCTGGTCGATTAAATTTAAACTGAAATTACCGAACGCGTTTAAATTTACCAAGCTCACATATTCATTCCAAAAATTACGAAAAATGAAATCTAGCTTTAATTTGGCATTCCAGATCTAGCAAAAGTGGTTTCTTCGAAAACGAAGGTCATTTGCAAAATGGCTATTTTAAGGGCGATATATTATATTAAAAATATATATAAATTTCATAGCAACTATTTCAAATTTTAAACTGGACATAACTTTCAATTTGTAAAGTGAAATCTGGATTTTTCACATTCGTTAGAAAGATATAATTAAACAGATTCAAATATTTCTGGTTTTACTAAAATCAGATTTATTTTGAATCCTATACATTCAATCGAAATTTAAAATCGAATTTTCAAACTACCACGCCATTTCAAGCTCGTTTTATAATTAAAATAAATTTATACATTTTAACTTTGATTAAAATAAATTTTTAGTTGTTATTATTTAAAATAAATCATTTTAAATATTCAAAATCCATTAAAATGGCCAAAATAAAAAATTTAAATTGGTTCTGAAAATCCGGGTTGTTACAATCACCTCATGCATATTGTCGATATAAATCAAAGTTGTTTATCAGAGGAAACCAACAAAGAGCAACTCTAGTCTTCGACCTATCACAAAATAAGCGCTGAGTAATAATATGCAGTATGATAGCACGAGTCGGCTGTGTATCTGCTGTAAAGATGCATTCATTGGAATATCACCAACCAACTGAGATCGATACAAAGTAGTCATAACCATCTCATTACCTCATTTAGCCTCTTCAGAAGGATTCATACAAGGCAATTGCTCAAGCAAGCCCATATAACCATGGGGAATATCGTTTCGAATAATCGGATCTTCGTCTATTGGCAAACTAAATAACACGGCCACATCCCTCAAAGCAATCGTCATCTCACCCACTCGAAGGTGAAACGTAGATGTCTCATGCCTCCACCGATCAAGCTAAGCAGTGATCAAGTTGTGATCAAGTTGTGCTTAATCTAACTTATGCACCAAGCCAAATCATACTCTATCCAGTAGTGCCAATACCTCTGAATGCTTCGACGTAACTTGCTTAAGTGTAGAAGCATGGTTGATAGTCCCCTCTTATTAGCAAGCCTTCATCTAACAATAATATAGTCTAGTATATGTAAACATATATACTCCAACATTATCAAAATTTTTGATAAATTAATGAACTACCGCCGTCAAGTTCGGATAATTAGTCTAATTTTCTGCCTACAAGTATAGGTTGCTTGGACTTATCCGTCCAGGTTCTATTTCTTCATATTCTATCAACAATTAAGAAATACAAATCAGTACAATAATCCATCAACAAACACTCAACCAATTTAGGAAATTCAAATGATGTTAACAATCCGCACATTCATACACTTATCAAATGTCATTACTCTTTCTCACTATCAACTTCTTAAATTCTTTACAAGCAAACAACATTTACATACATACTAGTTTTATCTCAAAAAACAAGTTTTCAATGTACAAATCAAACTTAATAAAACTAAATAATACTAAAGAATCATATTTTCAATATACTATATGCCACATTCTCCTTCCACACATATTCAATATACATACAATTAATACATTCACATCTATCATAATTTCTATCCAATTGTCATACAAACTAAAATCAAATTCATGGATTTGTTAATGTAAACATCAAATGGTACACTATAGAAACTATATGACAAATCAATTAAATCTATACAACATTATTTTTCAAAACCCTAAAATATGAAAAATCACAACTTTAATCACAAAAAATAAAGTTTAGTTACCAATAGGAGGAACTTCATAAGATGAGGAAGTCATTCAAGTGAATTTAAAGAAAAAACGTGTTTTGTGGACTAAATTTGAAGTAGAGGAGTATATTTCCGTTTTAGTTGAAATATGTGTTTGAAGGAAGTGAAAGGGAAAAAAAAGAGGAGGTTGATTTTAGCCTATAGAACGTGGCATCCGAAATAGTGCCTAGGCGCTATTTCGGATGCCGCCACGTTCTGTAGGCTAAAAAAGCGATGTCTCAGATATCCCCTTTGTAAAATAAATAAATAAATAACTTGCGGCATTAGAGATGCCACCACTTATGATCAAAAACCGACTTATTGTCGTAAATAGTTTGTAAACTGGTCTATTGTTGTTATAACTTATGAAAACTAGTCCAAATCGATATATATATATATATATATATATATATATATATATATATATATCCTTTGAAAAATCGATTGAACTGATAAAAAAGTATACGGTAACGTGTGTACATTATTTTTAGCATTTGGAGTGAACGATAGAACAATAGTCGTTGGAAATAGTCTAATCTTAGCTGCTGCAGCATTTACATTTTCCAAAAAGAAATGAAACCGCAACAGGAAAATATCCTGAAAGACAAAATGTACAAAAAATTATTTCATAAGGACAAGGGGGTAAAAGTTTGTCGATAAGAAACAGTTTTAGTGTAGATGAAGGAACTATAGTTGGCCTTGAATTCTTCCCTACTAAATTTTGTTCTTGAGGATGTCCTTATGGATCAATTTTTCGTTTTTTTTGTCCTTGAGGCTAAAACCCGCATAAAATAAATAATTTTAGTTCTTTTTCATATCATGTTTGTTTTCGACTTGATATCCCATTCAGACAAAAAGTTTCAGTTGCCAACTTGCGTTGAACTATGATCTATTAAATGATAGTGTCCATTGAAAACCATCAACAGAGAATTCGACACCATTCATTCTTGATAAGAATTTGCAGAGACTGTGTATGTTCTCATACCCTACACACTTCTTTCAGCATTATATAAATCAAGTCATGTACAGGGGTCAATTACATATATAATGATGTATAAGTTTCTCCAGTATAATAAATCTGTGCGGTGCTCTGAACTTTATTGTTCCCCTGTAGTACACCAAAATTGCACTTTCGTGTAGTTAATATTACCAAGTGAAACACCATTTTGTATGTCATAGAACAAAAGGATTCTTCTACAGATTTCGTGGCAACGGTTTGTTTCGATGGAGTGATTTGAGTTTCTCCAACATTTTCATTTTATCAAATTCAAGACGACGTGTGTGTGTGTACACATAGTCATGAAGTAAATCTAGGTAGATTCAGTAGTTTATGTGATTGCCATAGAACTTTATGTGCAAACATATTATCTATTTGTCGTTCTTTTATTTTTATTGCTAAATTCTATGTATATACTAAAAATTAACTAACGTGCACCATTTTTTTGCTAAGAAAATATATGACTATGTTATCCTTATTCATAAATGTATTTTAGTTTTTTTAATTAATTTTTTATAAACCATCATATTAAAACATTAAAATTAACGATGCTTGATAAATTATATGCATTTTATATGAAATTAATAAATCAAATCTGTACATTTCTGACCAAGTTAAAAAAATAGTATATCAATAATTAAGACAACTTTCAAAGCCAAGCGCTCTAATTTACAACTATATATATAATCTTTGTCTTTTAAAATTAAAGTTGAATTTGTTGAAACTTATCATTTTTTTTTTAAAGAAGTTACAATATTAGGGCATAAATTAACATTCAGTTAATTGAAATTTATTTAATTTAGTATTAGGAATTTCAAGTTTGTGTTTATGAATTTTATATTTTGAGAAAAAGATGGATGAACACGACGAAAACAAAAATCATTGCAGTATATGGTTTTCGAAAGAGAAATAACGGACAAATTGAAGTTAAAAGGAAGAAACAGTCGTATCCCCTGCTTTTTAATGTGAGATATTAGAAAGAGTGAAGGAGCAATTTTGTGGTATTTTATAGTTGTGGTAACAGAAAGAGAAAATTGGGGTGTCTTTGACACTACACTGAAAAAATTGATGGCTTATATAAAATTACACATTTATATTTTCCAATTGTAGACTTAATCTGATTTGTGGCCAATGCATGTGCGACTGTGTCTTGCATATCAACACATTTTCTTGCCTATTTTAATGTAGATACAGTAATGGGAGCAGGCGAACCTGTCAATATTATCAGCTTGTAGCAATTCTTGGAGTTTACCAACAAGATCAACGTGTCCTATTTTAAATCCCATGTTTATAAGTTTATATTCATGGTCAAAAATGAATACAAGCATATGATCGAGCAAAAGCTTGAATTTTAAAGTTTAAAGAAAAAATGTTTAAAATCTGCTCGGCATTTCAATATTTCAGATATTTATTGGGAAGATATATAGTGGCAAATTAAAGGAATTCAGAGAAAACCAGCTTCAGTTATGACAGTGCATGCAAAATATATAGAAGACCGAAGAGTAATTAATGTAGAAGCAATAAACAAACGACCCTCATACTGCTGCATTTTGTCATCCATTGCCGATCATTTCATTAGAAGTATGTAACCTTATCTATTTCCAAATCAAGCCACAAAATTGAATCAAAAACCATACAAATGGATATGCTTCGACATCATACAGGCTCGCTTCGAAATCTTGTATGATCTTAACTTCCATTTTTGTGTACTAATAAATAAAAATGGTGTAAAACAAATAAGAATTGGATACACACAAGAAGAGATGGAATATATTTGAACCATTTTACTGATTTCCACAGACAACATACATAGTAACACATATTTAATCACGCAAGGGGGAAGAAAACTCAGCTGCTCAGATTCTTTACCCACATAAAATATCCTCTCAACAAACTTCATATTTATTCCACTATTACAAACCACTCAAAACTTATGTTTATACCGATGAAATAATGCAATTGGGATGATATTAACCATGCATAAGACCACATGACAGTGCCATTAGCAAAATTGCAGCATCCTTCTCTTCTTGTGGGAATGTTTGCTGGAGTTCTAACTTGTTTCTTGAACTTAAACTGATTTCATCAAAGTGCAGCTTCTGCTTAGGAAGCGATGGTATCTTAAACCTCTTCTTAAAAGGAATAGTTCGATCCATGTTAGATCTCTCTGCTTCTAGCCTCATTGCACGCCTCGCTTTCATTTTCCTTATTCCACATGCATTACAAAGAGTCTGCAACAACAAAATCATACAAACATACTTAACAATTATGAATCTTAGATGAAGTTCATTTCACTCCTATGGTTTATCTATTAGGGCAACGGCTACAGGGGATAAATAAAGAACAATAAACTACACAATAGGTCTCGACCATTAGATTGTGTTTTAGATCCAGCGAAGATCATATAGCTGAGATGTACTGTCATACATGTATGTGTATCATTCTGAAGCTTGTTTCATTTATAGAGTAAATTTAAGGACAACGGCTGTTGTGGCACAACTGAAAACATAATAGATACTGAACTTAAAGTACTTAACAATCAAATGATCCAAATCATTGTATTTATCCAACAAAGACATAGCAACTAAGATGTACCCTGTCATATATATTATATTTGCGTCTCTTACATTATTTATAACATATTTTACTTTGTTACCTTTGGCCCTTGAGGCCCGCTCCTCCACAGCGGGGTTTTGGTTGTACTGCAGTTGGAACAGACTCTGATTATCTCCTTTGTTGAGTTGCTACTGCTGCTGCTACTTGCCTGATTTAGCTGCAGTTGTTCGAATGACTCTCTAGTTTTTCTTTGTTTCTTTACGTTAATATCATTGTCTGATCCTAGCATTTTTTTGACCAGTTTCATTTCGGACGACTTCCACTTTACTGAATCATTTCCTTTAGTTTGATCTATTGTGTAGTGGCTGAAGACTGCAGCAAATAAATGAATAGATCATAAACATCAGAGACAATTTAATTACACAGTAATCTTTTTTGAAGAAAAATTAATTTATCACAGAAACAGGACATATAATAGCAAAACTTACATCTTGTTGTTGCATTTGCATGGGTAGATGATCTTGATGAGGATGGCGTAGCATTGAAGTCGAAAGCTGTGTTGTATCTGCTTGTATTGAGAAAGGAAACTGGTATTGACTCCGGTTGTTATTCATGGATATCATAGAGAAAGAAAGAGAGCGTGTTAACAAAAAGCAAGAAAGCCGATTCTATCAAAGTACCAACTACTGAATCAATCCCCTATACTTATATGAAGGGAAATTTTACTGTTGTGTGAATGTTATGATGATAAGGATAAGTAGGATGTGAATTTTTTATTAGATGTCACGAGATTTTCTTGCAACTTGATTGGGTCATTACATATTTGCACAAATGAATGAAAAGGGAAAATAAATTTGGTAAAAGTCCAAATACATTACATTCCAAGAAAACACTATGAATTCTTGTATGTACAAAATCTTATGAATGATACCAACTAAATATAAAAAGTTGTAGGCAAAGATAATAATATTCTTGGCAGACAAATTCACAGAAAAACTCTAGAATTTTCACAACGGCCAGAAGAAAGCTAAATAGTAACAAAGCGTTTCGACGGCTATAGACGGCTCAGTAGGTGTGTCTTCAACGGCTTTTGAAGACATGCTATATTAGTTATTTTAATACGTCGCTTTGCTATAACTTTATTAATTACAAAATATGAAATTTGTTCAAAAATATTAATTTAATCCCTAAAAGTTTAGGAAGATATTTTAATTCGATTGTTCAATTTTGATGGTTTGTTATTAATTAAAATATGTTATACGATTAGTATACCTAAATAGAGACAAAACAATTGTAAACTCCTTCCACAAATTTATTAATCAAATTTCTAGTATTTCGGAACACAATATTAGTCGTAACGAACGTACAATGAAAAATTATGTTAATAACGACAACAATAAGGTGTTGTGTTAAACAATGATAAATATTGCTTCACGATTATGCAAAAACGATACACCTTCTAACAGGAAAGATAACATCAACATATATAAATAAATTTACAAGAAACAAAATATAACCGGGATATAAAAGGAAATTTTGCCTTGAGGCTTGCCGTGACAATTTTCTTAAGGCTTTATTCAAAGTCTACCAAGATGCGACAGACGTGATCTGATCGAGATTGTGATGTGTATGATCTTCTGTGTGATTTATAGGATTGTTTTTATTTGCAAAAATGAAGAGGAAGAAGAGATAATTCAAAAAAAAAATTGAATGAGGAAAGTGATCAGTTTTCCTTCGCAACGATTGCTTCCGTTGGAAAATGTTGTATCTCTTCAACTCACATTTGCAGTGCTTATTTCTATGGAAAAAAAGTTGTGTCTTTTTAACAATCATAACACTTAGTTTCAAGCGCCTCTTCATCAATTGATGTTGGGAAAATACGCAAATTCCCTATAATTTGATTTGTGAAGAAAACACCAAAATGTAGATTAATGGTAGGACACGCAAACTTGATAACAGAATTCAGGCAATTATGCATTTGTCTTCGAGCTGCTGCAGATCTTTTATTTGAGAGAAAATTACAAAGTGATTACACAAAACACTTTTCACTCAACATTCAATCTCACTCTAAGATTGTTTTCGTTTTCTTCTTGTTGGATTTGAGATGGGATGAGATTTATGAAAAAGAAGAAGGATGTATTTATAGGGTGAGAATATGGTTGGTGAGGGTTAGTAGCTTGGTTGATGGCTCGGTTGGTGACTTGATTGTTGTCAGCCCCATGTTGATCACATGGGCTGCTGGTTGTAGCCTTCTAACAATATCCCACTTGAATACTGATTTTAATCCATCTTCACACATTGATCGATGCAACAACCATTATGATCTTTTTACTTTAGCTAACCAGCTGAAGTTGAACACAACTTCAGTTTATCGATAGTTACCGCCTTTGTTAATGTATCTACTGGATTTTTGCTTCCTTCAATCTTCTCCAGTATTAACACATCATCTTCCAGAAGAGATCTGATGAAGTGATAACGAAGCCCAACATATTTGGTTCTGCAATGAAATGTTGAATTCTTCGCCAAATATACTGCACCCTAACTATCGATGTATAAAACAATTTTTTTTTGTTTGAATCCCAACTCAGTTAATAAACATTTAAGTCATATCATCTCTTTACTAGTTTCGGTGATTGCTACATACTCAGCCTCTATAGTGGATAAAGCAACAATCTTCTGTGTCTGTGACATCCAACTAACAGTTGTAGTTCCAACTGTGAATACATAACTAGTAGTGCTTCTTCGATGATCGACTTCACCTCATAAGTCTATATCTACGTAGCCTTGATCTTTTAACTGCCCATTACCGAAATACAAAATGTTTTGTAAGGTGCCTCGTAGATACCTCAAAATCCACTTGATTACTTTCTCATGAGCTTTCCCTGGATTTGACATAAACCTACTAACAACTCCCACTACATGACCAATGTCTGGTCTCATACAGACCATGACATACATCAAACTTCCAATAGATGAGGGATAAGGAACATCAATCATGAAATTTCTCTCTTCCTCCAAGGGGACTGATCCTTGGATAAGCGAAAGTGGTTGGCCAACGGTGTACTGATCGGCTTAGCATCGTTCATGTTAAATCTCTACAAAACACGGTTGGTAAACTCTGCCATAGATAGCTGCAAAAACCCTCTCTACTTATCTCTAGTGATTTGCATTTCGAGAATCTTTTTTGCTAGACCAAAGTCTTTCATGTCAAACTCCTTTGACAGTTGCTGCTTCAACCTTCTGATATCATCCATATTTGATCCTGCTACTAACATGTCATCAACGTAAAGCATTAAAATGATATAACTAGACCTATATCCTTTGAAGTAGCAACAATGGTCAGTATTGTACTTTTGTAAGTCTTCTTATGCATGAATTCATCAAACATTTTGTACCATTGTCTTGGGTTCTTTTTCAGGCCGTACAAACTTTTTTTTAATATGCACACCATGTTCTTCTTCCTTTTCTCGATAAAATCTTCTAATTGTTGCATGCATATTTCCTCATCCAAGCCTCCATGAAGAAATGCGATCTTCACATCTAATTGTTCAAGATGAAGGTCTTCAATAGCTAGCAACAATACTTAATACTAATCTGATAGTATTGAGCTTCACAATGAGAGAAAAAAATGTCATCGTAGTCCACTCTTTCCTTCTGTTTGAATCCTTTGACAACTAGTCGAGCTTTGTATCTCTTGAAACAATCATGCTTCTCTTTCACCCGATACACCCATTTTTATATAGTGTCTTTTTCTCTATGGGTAACTCTACTAGTTTCCATGTCTGGTTGGAGATATTTATCTCATCTTTCATGGCAAGCTCCCACTTGCTAGCATTTCAGCCTGAGAAGCTTTATCATAGCATTCAGATTCCCCTACATCAGTTAGCAACAAATAGTTCATGTATCTTTTGTTAGGTACATGAGGTCAAGAAGACCATCTCAATACAGAAGCTGGAGTAGGATGTTGTGGTGTATTAGACTGGTCCACACTACTCAAATCAACGATTTCATCAAGTTGAGGACTTTTTATAGTCAGTTATGTAATGAGACTATCTAGAATATCATTTGAATTTGCAAATACTTACTCTACTTTGAGTCGTTGACATCTGTTTTATATCTGTCTTTGTATATTACTCTATCTTTAAAAATCACATCTTGGCTATAGACCACCTTATTGTTTTCATCATTCCAAATGCGGTAGCCAAACTCATCCTCACTATAACCGATGAGAGTGCATTTCTTGGATTTAGGACCATGTTTATTCCTACCTTGATCACTAATATGCACATGTGCTATACAACCGAAAACTTTTAAATATGATAATTTACCACTTTTCCACTCTATAACTACTCTGGTATTTTATGCACTAATGGAACCGAAGGACCTATGTTGATCAAATAAGCTGTTGTGTTAACTATTTCTGCCTAGAATTACCGACTTGATTGAATACGAATGTTTCTGGCTCTTTCGGTCAACGTTTAATTCATATGTTCAACTACACCATTGTGTTGAGGTGTACCTGGTACTGTTCTCTGCTTTCTGATCACGTGCTCATAGCAGAACTGTTTGAATATGGTGTCTTCATATTCACCTCCATTGTCAGTTCTAAGCTTTTTGATCTTTAGATTTGTCCCATTTTCAACCATAGCTTTCCATATCTTGGAAGCCTCAAATACTTCAGATTTATGCCTTAAAAAGTAAAATTATACTTTTCTTAAGCGATCATTGATGAAAGTAACGAAGTAATGCTTCTTAGCAATGGATGAGACAGTCGTTAGCCCCCTAACTATCGGAATGAACAAACTTCAGCCTTTCCTTTATTTGGGTTTTACCATTTATTTGAAAGCTGACTCTTTTCTGCTTTCCAAGTATGCAATTTTCGCACATGCCTATTTCCACTGATAGTAGACCTGAAAGTTTTCCCTTCGAGTGCATAATCTTCATTCTTTTTCCACTCATATAACCTAACCTTTGGTGCCACATGTTGGAATTTTCATCGCTAGCTGCAATAGTTATCGAACATCGTGCTCCTACTATCATGTAAAGTGTACCACTCTTCTTGCCTTGAGCAATCCTCACTGCATCCTTTGAAATTTACAATCATCACGATGGAAAGTCGCAGTATAACCTTCAATAGTCAATTGTTCTATGGAAATCAAATTCTTTCTTAAGTCAAGTATGTATCTGAATTTATTTAGCTGCCAAACTAACGCATTTAACTTAATCTTCACGACATCTTTACCAACTATATCACAAGGTTGATCATCACCAAAATATATCTTTCCAAGATTTCCAGAGGCATACATTTCGAAGAACTCTTTCTGCAAAGTGGCATGAACTCCAGAGTCTAGCACCCAAGACTCTTCCTTGCTCTCCAAAGAGCATATCAAAGCTTCATCTCTTCCTGAGGTAGAAGTAACATTTGCCCCTGTCTTCGCCCGCTGGTCCTTTGGTGCACTTTTGTATTGATTTTTGTAGTATCTGATCATTCCACAGTTCCAACACTCAACGATCTTTGAGCTATGAGAATTATTGGGATTTTTGGATTTAGATATCCAGTCCTTCAATCTACCTCGATAGTTTGATAGGTACGTCCACTTCTACTTGTTGAATTTCTTCCTTTTGATTGTGTATGCAAATTGGAAAGTTTGATGACTCACCAGAATTACTTTATCGGATCTTTTTACTGAGAACCATATCACGAATATCATCAAACTTTAACTTATTGTTTTACGACATGCTACTCGCTGCCGTTACAGTAGCATTCCAACTTTCTGGCAGGCAGACAAAAGTATTTATGCTCGTACTTCTTCGTCAAATTCAATTTCAACTCAACTTAGTTGAGAAGTAACTGTATTCGGTTCATTGAAATGTTGAGCTACCGACGCATCTTTTGTCATATGCAAATTGAACAATTGTCTTATCAAATGAACTTTGTTAGGGGTCGATGACTTCTCATACATACTTGATAGAGCCGCCACAAGACCTGTCGTGGTCTACCTTTGCTATGTTGAGCAACATTGTGAGATAATGTCAATCGAATAACTTCAAGAGTCTGTCTATCAAGAAGAACCTAATTTTTGTTCTTCATATTCTCCGGCTTCTTTTCTGAGTGAGGTTGATAAAACTTTTTCTGATATACGTAATCTTCTATTTGCATTTTCTAAAAGCCAAAGTCAGCTCCATCAAATTTCTTGATTTTCTCCTTTCTTTCATCTGCAGCCATCGCTCCCGCTCGAATTTGATTTACTTTCTAACAAATTATGGCTTTGATATCGGTTGTTGGAAAATTATGCAAATTCTCTATAATTTGATTTATAAGAAGAAAAAAATGTAAAATGGTACGACACATAAATTTGATAATGGAGTTCTACTAATTATGTCTGCGTCTATGTACTGCTGTAAATCTTTTATTTGAAAGAATATTACAAAATGATTACACAAAACACTTTTCACTCGACACTTAATCTCACTTTAAGCTTATTTTCTTTTTCTTCTTATTGGATTTGAAATGGTTGAAATTTATGAAGAATAAGCATGTATTTATACGATGAGAAGATGGTTGGTGCGGGTTAATGACTTAGTTAGTGGCAGCCCCATGTTGATCACATGGGGTGTTGGCTGCAACCTGCTAACAATTGTAACAGTGACTTGCAACGATCATTTTCGTTGCAAATACATGCGTTTGTGCATCTGCGACTCTTAGTTTGCAACGATCACGTAATAGCTATTTCTGTTTCTTCATCATGATGCAAGGCCGCTACAGTAGAGCATGTAGGATTATCGCCGGCAATTTCTGAGGATTGCAAGCCAATTTGTGACTGACTTGCATATCAACTCATTCTCTTGCCTATTTTGATGTAAATGACAGTAATGGGAGCAAGCGAACCAGTCAATATTACCAGCTTGTAGCAATTCTTGGAGTTTACCAGCAAGATCAACGGTCCTATTTTAATTCCTATGTTTATAACTTTATATTCACGGTCAAAAATAATTCCCAGCATATGATCGAGCAAAAGCTTGAATTTTAAAGCTTAAGGAAAAAAGGTTAAAATCTACTTGGCTTTTCAATATTTCAGATATTTATTGGGAAGATATATAGAGGGAAATTAATGGAATTTAGGGGAAATCAGCTTCAGTTATAACAGTGTTTACAACATATACAGAGGACCAAAGAGTAATGTACAAGCAATAAACAAAGGCCCTTCATATTACTGCATTTTGTCATCATTTGTCAATCATTCCATTCGAAGTATGTAACCTTATCTATTTCCAAATCAAGCCGCAAGATTGAACCAAAAACCATACAAATGGATATGCTTGGACATCATATAGGCCTTGCTTCGAAATCTTGTATGATCTTAAATTTGTATTTTTGTACTAATGAATAAAAATGGTACAAAGCAAATGAGAATTGGATACACTAGGAGAGATGGAATATATTAAAACCATTTTACTGATTTCCACAGATGACATACATAGTAATTAACACATTTAAACACGCAAGGGGAAGAAAACTCAGCTCTCAGATTCTTTGCCCAGAAAAAAAGAAAAAAAACTCTCAGCAAACTTCGTATTTATTCCACTATTTCAAAACCTATATTTATACCGATGAAATAATGTAATTGGGATGATATTAACCATGCATAAGACCACAAGACAGAGCCATAAGCAATATTGCAGCATCCTTTTCTTCTTGTGGGAATGTTTGCTGGAGTTCTAACTTGTTTCTTGAACTAAAACTGATTTCATCAAAGTGCAGCTTCTGCTTAGGAGGTGATGATATCTTAAATCTCTTCTTAAAAGGAATAGTTCGATCCATGTTAGATCTCTCAGCTGCTAGTCTCATTGCACGCCTCGCCTTCATTTGCCTTATCCCACATGCATTACAAAGAGTCTGCAACAACAAAATCATACAAACATACTTATCATTTATGAATCTTATATGAAGTTCGTTTCATTCTTATGGTATATCTTTTAGGACAACGGCTACAGGGATAAATAAAGAACAATAAGCAACACAATAGGACTCGACCGTTAAATTGTGTTTTAGATCCAGCAACGATCATATAGCTGAGATGTACTGTCATACATGTAAGCTTGTTTCATTTATAGAGTAAATTTAAGGACAACAGCTTTTGTGGCACAACTAAAAGCGTAATAGACACTGAACTTAAAGTACGTACTTAACAATCAAATCATTGTATTTAAATCCAACAAAGACATTGCAACTAAGATGTACCCTGTCATATATATTATATTTTGTGTCTCTTACATTATTTATAACAAATTTTACTTTGTTACCTTTGGCCCTTGAGGCCCGCTCCTCCACAGCGGGGTTTTGATTGTACTGCAGTTGGAACAGACTCTTATTATCTCCTTTGCTGAGTTGCTACTGCTGCTGCTGCTTGCCTGATTTAGCTGCTGTTGTTCGAATGACTCTCTAGTTTTTCTTTGTTTTTTTACGTTAATATCATTGTCTGATCCTAGCATTTTTTTGACCAGTTTCATTTCGGACGACTTCCATTTTACTGAATCATTTCCTTTAGTTTGATCTATGGTGTAGTGGCTGAAGGACTGCAGCAAATAAATGAATAGACCATAAACATCAGAGACAATTTAATTACATAGCAATCTTTTTTAAAGAAAATTTAATCTATCACGGAAACAGGACATAAAAGAGCAAAACTTACATCTTGTTGTTGCATTTGCATGGGTAGATGACCTTGATGAGGATGGTGTAGCATTGAAGTCGAAAGCTGTGTTGTATCTGCTTGTACTGAGAAAGGAAACTGGTATTGACTCCGGTTGTTATTCATGGATATCATAGAGAAAGAAAGAGAGTGTGATAACAAAAAGCAAGAAAGCCGATTCTATCAAAGTACCAACTACTGAATCAATCCCTTATACTTATATGAACGGGAAATTTTACTGTTGTCTGAATGTTATGATGATAAGGAATAAGGATAAGTAGGCATGTAATTTTTTTATTAGATGTCACGAGATTTTCCTGCAACTTGATTGGGTCATTACATATTTGTTCAAATGAATGAAAAGGGAAAATAAATTTGGTAAAAGGCAAAATTCATTACATTCCAAATAAACATTATGGATTCTTCTATGTACAAAATCTTATTAATGGTACCAACTAAATATAAAAAGTTGTAGGGAGACAAAATCACAGAAAAACTTTATAGAATTTTCGCCACTCCAAAAGAGAGCCAAACAGTAACAACCATTTCACGTGCTATAGACGGCTCCGTAGATGTGTCTTCAACGGCTTTTGACGACATGCTGTTTTAATATATCCTTTTGCTATAACTTTTTATTAATTAAGAATATGAAATTTGTTCAAAAATACTAATTTAATCCCTAAAATATGATGCTAAGGGCACCCCCAATATGTTCTTCCTAATATCGCGACTAAAAAATACCACAAGAATTAGTATTACACTCATTTTAATACCACACACTTAAAAATAGGGGATATCACATTGTTTTACCCTATTTCTATTTCGTTCGATATTCGTTCGTCCCCGTTTGTAAAACCGATCAATGAGCTAAACCCTAAATCTATAACCGATCAACGAATTCGACACCGTAATATACAGAAGTTGTGAATAAAGTTTGAATTAAGCAAACTAGAAGAGGAAGTGAGAGATTAGAGTTTTCATATCACCAGAAAATTGAGAGACTACTGTACGAGTTTGAATTCTCCCGTGAAATGTGCGAAGAAGACAAAATTACAAGAGATCATGGTATTTAGATTAGCTTATTATGTGGTTAGTTCGGCAAATAATGATTGAGTAACAGATTATAATGGAGAGGTAACGCGGTATTAGGAAGCATACAAAATTTAACGAGTTTTATTATTTTAGTTGCGGTATTAGGAAGAACATATTGGAGTGCCTTTAGCACCACACTCCCTAAAAATGTAAGGATATATTTTTATTCGTTTCTTCGATTATTTTATGACGATTTAAGATTAATTATAGTGAACATTATGGTCGCATCCTTAAAATAAAACTTAATCTAAAGTGGCACTTCTTGTAACTTTCAATGTAAAACGAGTCTTTGTTTTACTGTAGCAACACATTTTCGTGTTCTTTTGCGCCGCTACTTAAAAAATAATAAGTAGAAATTGTAAATATCAATGGAAGATTACTGGAAAAAAAGTCATAGAAATATCTGCATTTATTGTGAATAAGTGCAAATATATCTATAACTATTCATATAATGTATTGGAGGTAATAAAAAAAATGCAGAAATTTCTGCACTTATTGTGAATAAATGCAGAAATATCTACAATTATTGTACAGTGTATTATAGACATACCTCAGTGTATAGAAAAACTACAAATTTGTCTACAATTTTTCTGTATAGTTGCATCTTTTTCTACAGTTTTACTGGAAGTGATATATAATTTATTGATATGCAATCTTCATCGTTTTTGATGATTTTTTTGTAATAATGTGATGTTTGAATATGTGTAGGCATTGAATTTAAAAGTTTGAAGCAATTAGCAAAAATTACAAAAAATCGTGCAATATTTTGATATAATTGCTGCAACGTTTACAATATTTCGAAAAATTGCAGATTTTCATGCATTTGCTCTGAAACATGTATATGGTTTTTAAAAAAAGAGCCTAATTTACAAAGTTTTAAGATAAAGAGTTTTTTATATTTTGAAAATTAACATGGACCTAGTCAAACTGTCACTTAATTACATTAGCATTCTTAATAATATTATGTCGTCTAATTCAATACAAATATGCGACTCTCAGTCCGTTCATTACACATCTTTGATGAAATTTATGATGCACAACAATTTTTTGAAATTAACTGTATTTTTTAACCATTGTTTTATGAAATTAGCTGTATTTTTTAACCATTGCGTAAGTACTTTTGAATTTTCAAATGTATTTAACATTATAAATGCATATAAAAGAATGTATTCGACAAAAGATTTTTTTTTGGATCTTATGTCGATGCAAAGTATTTTGGACCTACTTCAACAATATGGTAAAAAAATAAATAAATTTATTGTGCCAATCTTGATTTTATAATTTGTAGTTACTCGTTTAAATCCGACCTAATAACATTTCGTTCAAAGGCCAAACAATATTCAACGAAATAAAATTTGTATCGCTTATACTTGATAATGCACACATTGGATATGTACTACTTTAATCAAAAAGAAGAAAGGACGGAAAATTAGACACAAAATATATAATTTTCCAAAGAGTTCCATACAATTAATATATAATGAAAATTTGGGGGCGGGTTCTTCAAATCAAACTCTATATAGGCACGTCCTTGCTCAAAGTTCATTGTAAAGCAGGTCCATGAAACCGTAACAATATTGTTTTTGTGATTTTTTGCTCCAGCACTTAAAAAGATTCATAAAGTTATATTTTTTATTAAAAGATTACTGAAAATAAAAGTGAAGAAATATCTGCATTTATTGTGAAAAAATATGGACATATCTACAAATATTACCTTAGATTTGTAGATATGTCTTTAGTTAACAAAAGCTGCAGATGTGCCTGCAATTATTCAGTATAAAGTTGTTGTTTTTGTCTGCGTTTTTTCTGTAAGTAAGCTATTTTTATATCTGCCGGATCCTTCATCCTGACTTTTTCGAGCTTCGTCCCCTTTTGAGGTTGAAGAGACGATCATTTTTCACTTCCATATATTTTTGCAGAGCCCTTCTGTCGATCAATCTGATCATGTTCTCCTATTCTTTATCCCTCGCTTGGTTCTTCCTGATGAGGCTCCTTCTCTTTGTAGCCTTCCCTCTATGGAGGAGATCTGCTCTTGGGTCATTTCTCTTAGCAATGATAATGCAAGTGGCCTGGATGGCTACAACGGGGTTTTTTACCGCAATGCTTGGGCGGTCATTCGTCATGACTTCTCCTTAGCGATTCATTTTTTCTTCTCTGATGGTACATTTCCCAAAGGTTGGACGTCCACCAATTGTGTGCTCATCCATAATTATGAGAATCATCGTTCTTGCTATGATTTCAGACCAATTAGTCTATATAACTTCTCATACAAGGTCATCTTCAAGATTTTGTCTTCTTGGCTCGCTCATATCCCTAACTATGTTATCTCCTCGTCTCAGGCTGGTTTTGTCAATGATCGTCTTATAACCGACAATGTCCTTCTTGTCTAAGAACCTATCTCTCAAATCAACCAAAAGATTCGAGGTTCCAATGTGGTGATTAAGCTTGATATGGTGAAATATTATTACCGCATGTCTTGGTTTTCCATCATCCGGGTTCTCCAATATTTTGGGTTTCCTGAGCCTCTTATTGATTTTATTTGGAGGCTCAAATCGAACTGTTGGTTCTCTGTTCTTATCAGCGGAGAAGCCAAAGCGTTTTTTAGTTGAGGAGGGGTTTTCGTCAAGGCGATCTCCTTCCCCCAACGCTATTTGTCATCGTCGTTCAGGTCCTCTGTAACACCCCACCTCTGCTAGGGTCACTCACAAAGGGAATAAACTAGTTTTGGAGGAGCATTATCGAGGTAAACAATCACAGAAACATTACAAGACAGAACATAAGCAAAACAACGGAAGAATCAAAAGCTAAATTTCATTTCTTTCAAAAAGAGTCAAAACCTTTTACATCCAAAGTACCAACTATCATTTTCCATTACAACAAGTTCTGCCTTGAATAGATAAAGAAGCATAAAACTTAAAACAACAAAAGTAGCTTAATTCCCCAAAGGTAGCAGAAATACAGCCATAGCATAGCTCAAGATCAAACCATACATGAGCTAAACCAAAAGCAAGCGAAATCCAAGCTAAGTGCTAGAGTTTCCTCCCTGAGAATCTGGGGCGCGGGGGGGGGGGGGGGGGGAGGGAGGGAGGGGGAAACGAAAGAAAAAGAGGCAAAAGAAAATGGGTCAATCATAAAGACTGGTAAGTCCTAGTGACTTTCAGCATAAAACAGGTAAAGGTAACATAACAAGTATAAACTGAAAGTAAACATAAGGATGCTGTCAAGATGGGCAAGATAGACTAAGATAACATGATAATTCAAGTATAAATCAAGTATAGCATCACATGTTCAAGATTCGCTGCACCAACTGTACTAGTATCCCAAACCCATGTCATATATTAACCATGAAATGATCCCTTGGCCCAATATCATGAAATGACCCATTTCGGGGTCCTAGGAATGATCCATTGATCGATCGGCTCCCTACAAGTTCTAGCTCATCGTTTGTCTGTGTCATACGGCCCTATCACGAATGTAGTCACCTGTGCTAGGTCCACCATAGGGTGTACCAAGCCCTAGGGTGTCAACCACCGACACGAATCAAGCATGCACAGTGTAAACCTACTGATGCCCAATGCCTGCTTTTTTAATTCCAGACTACGTGCACGACCATAGTCCGCCTGAACCTACACTGGCGCACCAACTCAGCCGTCGTTCTGGTCGCTTACAATCATCCCAGTAATCGAGCCCTACCCTGCCTAGTTCCAGGGTACCATGATACATCTAAGTGGGTTACTGCTGAAATGGACCACGTAACTAGGGTTTCCGTCCAACAGGTTAAGTGTTGTCATTTAAATTCATGACTTAACCCTACAAATCATGTGTCAAGTTGGTTAAGTGTTGTCTTTCATGTTCATGACTTAACCCAACCTCTCACATCAGACCTGTTGTTGTGGTCACTGGATATGCCGGGCGGTTCCGGACTGATTTACACCACAACTCAGTCTGACCTCGGGTTTCAAGCGCGATATGACCAACTAACCACATTGGATCCTATTGTTTTCAGTCACTGGATTTGCCGGGCGGTTCCGGGCAGAATTACACTGCAAACTCAACCCAACCTCGAGTTGACCATTTTCAAGTTCATTCTAGTGTCATGTCCATATTCAAATTTCATGTCAAGTTCGTGTCAAGTTTCATGGCAAGTTTCATGTCAAGTTCCATGTCAAGTTTCGACTTATGCCTATTATCAAGTTCATGATTCATGTTCATAACCAATTCATGTTTTGCCTAATCTACCCACATCGTATTCCCATCGCACGTAAACGTGAATCGATCTAAATTACAAGTAAATCCAAATTCAAAATAAAAGGGAATAACATCAAAATCATGATAGGCAAAAGAACGAGCACAAGGTGATAAATCTAGCATGATATAATTTGAGATAATTGGTTACAACATCACTGGCATATAGAAAATAATAGGATTTCAAATCTAGCATAATAAGGTGATAGTCATGGCATAAGGTGATAGTCCCAAACTTGTATATAATAGACTGATTCAACATCATAGGCATGATAATGTTATGGACATGGAAGAGTTTGATTTACAACATGAATAGGTCCAAACTGATTTCATAGCAATATTCCAAAATTTCAAGATCCAAGATGGAAACTAGAATAGATGTGAATCAATTATCATACTTAAGTCTAATTTCACTTTATCTCATGCCCAAATTACAATTAACAAGTTTAAATCTCAAAGTAACTAGAACTTACAGATCGTGGACTAAGAAATTGAGATGCAAAAGTTGAATCTAGAAATTAGTCGTCGAATTGTTGAATCGTTGAATCTTGATTTGATTATAGAAGAAAATCCCCGATATGCAATTCCTAGCCGTAGTCTTCAAGAAATAATCTTCATGTTTTATTTTAATTTAATTTTGAAGAAGAAGCCATGCCCATCAAGAATTTGTGCAGCATAAGGTTAGAGAAGAATGGTGTAAAGAGAATGGGGCTAGGGGCTGTTTATATAGGATTAGGCGAACGAATCTAGACTGAAACGAGACCAGAAACATCAAAATGAACCCAGGCTCAAAACAGGGTTTCAGCACCAAGTCGACCATAGGGTCGACCTGGTCCCTGGGAGGTCGACCATAGTGTCGACCCCCAGGTCGACCTGGTCCTCGGCGGGAAAATTCCCACCCAGTATGGCTGGGGTTTGAATTCGAATTTCGAATTCGAATACGAGCTGTATTTCTGTTCTGAAAATCCTTGAAACTTCGGAGGGTAATATCTCCCTCACACAGACTCCGTTTCTCGAAAACTTGGACTCATTTCCAAGCAGAATTTCGAGACGAACGCAATGGCGCAACCTGTTTCCCTTGATTCTTATTTTAAAAATTAATTCTGCCTTGATTTATGGTTTTAACATGTTATTAAAATACCGGGTATTACATTCTCCCCTCCTTAAAGGATTTCGTCCCTGAAATCTTCAAGTTAAGAAGAATATGTCCTACCATCCAACATCCATCTACTTAACCATCATCCACAAGCAACCATTGTCCTTAAAAGATTTCTAATGTTGTATGAACTTATGCAAGAGTGTGTGTATATGTACTTATCTAATGCAAAAAATCAGGCGGTTACTGATTCAGTAAACCTCCTTAATGCAAAATATGTTAATGTAATGAGTCCAACATGTATGCAAATTCCTGACATACTTTATAATCTCTACATGAGTGCACAAACATTCATTCATATGCAACATCCATATAACAACATATCAAATTTCCATCCATATACAAGTATAAGCACCCATGCATATGCAGTATGAAATATGTGAATGAGCTGATCTAGTGCCTAATGTGTGTTATGCAACCATGAGCAACCACTTGCAATCATCAACTCTAACATGTTTCAATTACATGTTTACATCCAAAAGGGTTCTACCTAAGGTTCTCAAGATAGGATTGAGAAGATAAGCAAGATAAAACAAAGCATTTAGGAGAAGAAGTTAAAGATGTACCCCCAGAAGGTCCTGCTTGCGAGCCTTGCCCTTGCTTCTTACGGCAGTTCTTACAGATATAATCAGTGTCAACACACTGAAAGCATGCTCCCATCTTCATCTTCTTCTTTATACATTCCCGGACTATATGCCCATCAATACCACAGAAGTTGCATTTTCTTTTCTCATGTGACTTGTTGTCATTATTGTTGTTGTTGTTCTTGCCTCCTTTCTCGGAGTCTACCTTCTTGTTTTGAGACTCATTCGCCTTGACCTCCTTCTTGCCATTCTTGTCTTCTTCATTTAAAAGTGCCATGTCTACTAACTTTTTGTAAGTAGCCCCCATAGGTATGTGGGTCATAGCCAAGCTGTGAAGTGGCTCATTCAATCCCTTGACAAAACGGAGAGCCTTCTTATGAGGAGTATTCACTAAGTCCAGTCCAAACCGGGCCAGCTGATTGAATTGATTGACGTACTCCTTGACCGTCATACTTCCTTGCTTAAGAGATAAGAACTTTTCCAGCTGTAGACTTCGTTCAGCTTGTGAGAGGAATTTCATCTCAAACCTTATCCTGAAATCCATCCATGTGTCAACAGGTCTTTCAGAGTTAGTGACTTCCCACCAATAGGAAGCTTCGTCTTTGAGCAACCATACTGCCAACCGTACCTTCTGCCTATCGTCCACCTCGAAGATAATGAACAGATCCTCGGTTTCTTTGAGCAAGTTCCTCGCTTCTACGAATGATTCAGTTCCCTTGAAATCCTTTCCACCCATGGCCCTAAAATCTCTACAGATCTTTGAGAAAGCATTTACATGAGGAGGAGGAGGAACCGCTGCAGCTGGAGGAGGAATATCTGCTGGGCCTGCATCGTTGGCCCTATCCTCTAAGTACCCCTTGAACCAGCCAGGTATTGGCACACCCTCTGGAAGGTTAAGATTCCCAGACATGCTGAAATGAAAAAGAAGAGATTCAAAATGAGGCAATAAAGGATAGTGCTAATTGCTTTTGGGGAATAGCCTTTAAATAAAACAAAACTTTCCTTGAAAAATACTTTTTGTAAACGGTTTTGAAAATAGTCTTAGAAGGGTTTAAAAACTTTTGCCCAGTCTGGTAACCTTCTGCTCTGATACCAAGTATAACACCCCACCTCCGCTAGGGTCACTCACAAAGGGAATGCACTAGTTTTGGAGGAGCGTTTTCGAGGTAAACAATCACAGAAACATTACAAGACAGAACATAAGTAAAACAACGGAAGAATCAAAAGCTAAATTTCATTTCTTTCAAAAAGAGTTAAAACCTTTTACATCTAAAGTACCAACTATCATTTTCCATTACAACAAGTTCTGCCTTGAATAGATAAAGAAGCATAAAACTTAAAACAACAAAAGTAGCTTAATTCCCCAAAGGTAGCAGAAATGCAGCCATAGCATAGCTCAAGATCAAACCGTACATGAGCTGAACCGAAAGCAAGCGAAATCCAAGCTAAGTGCTAGAGTTTCCTCCCTGAGAACCTGGGGGGGGGGGAACGAAAGAAAAAGTGGCATAAGAAAACGGGTCAGTCATAAAGACTGGTAAGTCCTAGTGACTTTAAGCATAAAAACAGGTAAAGGTAACATGACATGTATAAACTGAAAGTAAACATAAGGATGCTGTCAAGATGGGCAAGATAGACTAAGATAGCATGATAATTCAAGTAAAAATCAAGTATAGCATCGCTTGTTCAAGATTCGCTGCACCAACTGTACTAGTGTCCCAAACCCATGTCATATATTAACCATGAAATGATCCCTTGGCCCAATATCATGAAATGACCCATTTCGGGGTCCTATGGAACGATCCATTAATCGATCGGCTCCCTACAAGTTCTAGCTCGTCGTGTGTCTGTGTCATACGGCCCTATCACGAATGTAGTCACCTTTGCCAGGTCCACCATAGGGTGTATCAAGCCCTAGGGTGCCAACCACCGACACGAATCAAGCATGCATAGTGTAAACCTACTGATGCCCAATGCCTGCTTTTTCAACTCCGGACTACGTGCACGGCCATATTCCACTTGAACCTACACTGGCGCACCAACTCAACCGTCGTTCTGGTCGCTTACAATCAGCCAAGTAATCATGCCCCACCCTGCCTAGTTCCAGGGTACCATGATACATCTAAGTGGGTTACTGCTGAAATGGACCGCGTAACTAGGGTTTCCGTCCAATAGGTTAAGTGTTGTTATTTAAATTCATAACTTAACACTAAAAATCATGTGTCAGGTTGGTTAAGTGTTGTCTTTCATGTTCATGACTTAACCCTATTATGTGGCACTAATTCACTAATACAACCCAACCTCTCACATCAGACCTATTGTTGTGGTCACTGGATATGCCGGGCGGTTCCGGACAGATTTACACCACAACTCAGTTTGACCTCGGGTTTCAAGCGCGATATGACCAACTAACCACATTGGATCCTATTGTTTTCAGTCACTGGATTTGCCGGGCGGTTACGGGCAGAATTACACTGCAAACTCAACCCAACCTCGAGTTGACCATTTTCAAGTTCATTCTAGTGTCATGTCCATGTTCAAATTTCATGTCAAGTTCGTGTCAAGTTTCATGTCAAGTTCCATGTCAAGTTTCAACTTATGCCTATTATCAAGTTCATGATTCATGTTCATAACCAATTCATGTTTTGCCTAATCTACCCAAATCGTATTCCCATCGCACGTAAACGTGAATCGATCTAAATTACAAGTAAATCCAAATTCAGAATAAAAGGGAATAACATCAAAATTATGATAGGCAAAAGAACGAGCACAAGGTGATAAATCTAGCATGATATAACTTGAGATAATTAGTTACAACATCATTGGCATATAGAAAATAATAGGATTTCAAATCTAGCATAATAAGGTGATAGTCATGGCATAAGGTGATAGTCCTAAACTTGTAAATAATAGACTGATTCAACATCACAGGCATGATAATGTTATGGACATGGAAGAGTTTGATTTACAACATGAGTAGGTCCAAACTAATTTCATAGCAATATTCCCAAATGTTCCAAGATAGAAACTAGAATAGATGTGAATCGATTATCATACTTAAGTCCAATTTCACTTTATCTCATGTCCAAATTACAATTAACAAGTTTAAATCTCAAAGTAACTAGAACTTACAGATCATGGACTAAGAAATTGATACGCAAAAGTTGAATCTAGAAATTAGTCGTCGAATTGTTGAATCATTGAATCTTGATTTGATTGTGGAAGAAAATCCCCGATATGCAATTCCTAGCCGTAGTCTTCAAGAAATAGTCTTCGTGTTTTATTTTAATTTAATTTTGAAGAAGAAGCCAAGTCCATCAAGAATTTGTGCAGCATAAGGTTAGAGAAGAATGGTGTAAAGAGAATGGGGGCTAGGGGGCTGTTTATATAGGATTAGGCGAATGAGTCTAGACTGAAAACGAGACCAGAAACATCAGAATGAACCCAGGCTCAAAACAGGGTTTCAGCACCAGGTCGACCCCCAGGTCGACCATAGGATCGACCTGGTCCCTGGGAGGTCAACCATAGTGTCGACCCCCAGATCGACCTGGTCCTGGGCGGGAAAATTCCGGCCCAGTCTGCGCTGGGGTTTGAATTCGAATTCGAGTTGTTTTTCTGTTCTGAAAATCCTTGAAACTTCGGAGGGTCATATCTCCCTCATATGGACTCCGTTTCTCGAAAAATCGGACTTATTTCCAAGCAGAATTTCGAGACGAACGCAACGACGCAACCCGTTTCCCTTGATTCTTATTTTAAAAATTAATTCTTCCTTGATTTATGGTTTTAACATGTTATTAAAATACCGGGTATCACATCCTCGTCTGAGGGGTGCATTCTTACCATTGTAGGGCAGATTCTGTTGGATCTAGATTAACCTAGAGGCGGTGAATAGGGTTTATTGCAGTTATGAGGAATATAAAAAATATCACCGCTCATATCATAGTAGTAAAAATAAATTACACATATTTTACCCAGCTTCGGCAAACCCTTGCGTACTACTGCATTTCCCAAGGTTTCTACAAGAATTAAAACCGTCTCTACCCTTGCAATTCCCTATAAAATCGCGACACCCGCTCCCAACTGTTCTGTCCTACACTCAAAACCTTGCACTGATCTTTATCCTCAAGATCAGATTTTCATGGATTACAAACCCGTAACTCGTGAACTCTAACTATAAATCCTATAGCTAGAACCCTAGTTTACAAAAAACTAGAAAACTAATTTCAAAAGAAATACAACAAATAAAAATAAAACAAAACCCTAATTCCCCAATTAAACAAAATAATATGTCGGTCCCTTTTATTTCTTTGACACTTAAAAAATCGGCTTTGTGAACGAGAGAAAAAGAAAAGGGCTGTGGAACTTCCCCAAATCGCGACGCTTTAAAATCTCTAATAGGAATGTTTCTCTGATGCTTCAAATGTGTTGCTTGCTTGTCGAACGATTTGGGATTGCGGTCAAAACTTCAAAGATGATTGTGAGTATTTTGAATTGATTTTTTCGATGTATTTTTCCTGTGAATTTCGATACAATATGCCTGTGATGAAGTGGTGCAATATATAGGGTTTAAAACCCTTAATAACCTCTGATTTCGCGATGGACTGGTCTTGATATGCTTTATTACATGGCGTGAATGTACTTGATTAATTTTCGTATATAACATGTTTGAATGCTTTTCTTGGCATTAAAAACGCTCTTGAGATTTTCTGGAGTTGTTTTCAATTTGTGAATTCGTTTGTTTCCCAAAGCAGACCAATTTATTTTCTTGACAAACTCTTGCTAAAATTTCCTTGTTGTATTCGACCATGTTATGAAAACTCTATGAACTTAGAGAATTTATTTGCAATATCCAATTGCCAAATTTATTCATGCCAACAACATAAGTTAATTTATTTCCTGCTATTGACCCAATGAGTTTGAATTTCAATTACAAAAGAAATTCCCCCTTTTTTGATACTATTTGAATACCTTGTTGTTGCATTGGCACACTATGACTGCATACACAAGTATATACATGTATACATATACACATTTATGTGTTTGTATATGTATATTGTATTTGTGTGTACACCACTGCTCCTTCTTTATTCTTGTACATGGTTTTGAACTATGCTGTGTGTATCCATTCTTGTGTAC
This sequence comes from Allium sativum, assembly GCA_030737875.1. Classification (NCBI taxonomy): domain Eukaryota; kingdom Viridiplantae; phylum Streptophyta; class Magnoliopsida; order Asparagales; family Amaryllidaceae; genus Allium; species Allium sativum. Next base: position 665,219,152 of record CM060909.1, on the reverse strand, counting down.
TTTGCTATGTTTGTGTCTTTTGTCATTTGTGTCTAATGCCTTAACTTGCTACACATTTCCTCAATTTTGAACCTGGCCCGTTGATTGAATCTGTATGTATCACTTGCACATTTTACGTATTAATATGTTCACTCCAATTGCTCACATGCTTTAAATTAAAGTATTGTATCTATGTGCTTGCACTTGCACTTGCACATGCTTTGTTGATGCTTTCCATTTCTCCTTTCTGACCTTCTTTGTCCAAGATGATTAAAGCAATCATAGTGCATGCATTCTCCATTGTGTTGAATTTGTAGTTGAAATTTTCATTAATGTGTTATTGCTTTGTTCACTTGAGTTTTCACTTAGGTGCATATGTATGTTGCATGCACCATGCATGCTGCATTTAGGAACTTGTACTCCTGAATCTGGTCTTATGTATATTTTGCTTGGCTGGTCGACATAGAAATGCTTAGACCGATCTGTTTGAAACATTGAATCCTTTTGGTCGATTTTCTTAGTGTCCTGACCATTTTACTTGCTCTTTGTACACTGCTTTAATTGCTCTGCCATATTTGTCTTATACACTTTTGCTTCATGATAGAGTTGTTTCACTAGTGCTTGAACTATGGTATGTTTCATGCACCATATATACATGCAGTTGCCTGATGCATGCTTTTGGTCATGTGTCTTGCACACATCCCCTTTAGCTTGTTGACTTGTGTTGTTTGGGCTTTGTTTGCTATGCTGCATATGACCTTGTTGTTTGGCCCGATTCATGCTTTGTATGCCCATGTGCATACATTTCTTTTCGCTTATCTTGTTCATATGCACTTATGCATGCTGTACTTGCACATACTCTTGTGCACTTCATTGCTTATGTGGTTGATGCTCATGTTGCTATGCCCATTTGGTTTAGCTTCTGCTTTGTTTGAATTTGTCATATGCATGTACTCATCCTTTTTTATTATGGCACTATGTTGCCATTTTGGTTATTTATGAAATCTGCGAGCATTTGGACTTTAACTTGTATTGCATGTCACTTGAGTTATCATGTGCATGCATGTGAGTTGTTGTTGTTCACCTGAGCTCGAGCTGGATCAGTTTTCATTTGTGTGTGCGTGTCTTGCATGCAGTTGCATATTTCTTTAACAACTTGACTTGTTGTTGTCATGCATGACATATGCACCTGCACATTATTATATATATATATATATGTGTGTGTGTGTGTGTGTGTGTGTGTGTACATAGACATATATGTGTATACACGTATTGTGCATGTGCGATAATATTTTATACTCACATCAGCAGACCACTATACGTGTGTCGTGGCTGGTCAATATCAACAGACCACAAATTGTGAGTTGAGGATGGTCTTGATCAGCAGACCACTATAGTTGTATTGAGTCTGATCTATAGGCACTGGAGATTTAGTCTACCTTATGGTACTTATAGTGAATCACTGTGAATATCACAAGCAGCCTAGACTCAAATAAATGTATATACAAATCAAACCAAGTCTAGAAATTGATGAGAAACACATCAAAATTCTAAGGCAAATAAAATTTAAAGTAAATTTACATTTACTAGAATTTAAATCTATTTTGTTCTAGTTTACGTGTATGTGTTTCTGTGACAGGTGTACAGGTGATTGGACTGACTCTGAAGCAGACTGAAGACAAAGTGTGAGTCGGTGTGTCACTATAACAAAAACACCATATTACAACTTTAATTTTACAACGGTGCATAAAGAGCAATTGTAATAAATGCTTTTTTACAACTGTGCAAAACGGACTATTGTAATAAATATTTTTTACAACTGTGAAATAGTCACTGTTGTAATAAACATATATATCACAACTTTTCATTTTATTGTTTGTAATAGAGATGCCTAGTGCAAACTTCATGTTTATAATATCTATATTTAATAACTAATTATATTGATATTTAATAATAATACTTAATAATAATAATTAATAATAAACTTGCGAATCAATAATATTTTTCAATTATTATTAAATAATTAATAGTTAATAAGTAATATTTAATTTGGTAGTAACTATTCCAACAGTTTTAATAAATATTATTTTGACAACTTGTTTGTTCAGAAGTTAACAACCGCTTGTTTGTGCTTTTGATAGATTTTTTTAATTTAAATAAGTAATTAAAAATAGTAACTAATAATTAAAAAAAATGTTTGAAAATAAATAATAACTAAACAAATAGAAAATTCTATTTATCCATTGTCTATAAATGAATAATAACTTTAATCTTTCCCGCTGCCTCATCTTATAGTAAATAAAACCTGCGTACCCATTGATTTTCCATTCCCGCTTTACATTTCACGTTCCCGCGTTTCACCGCCTAAAGCCCAATTACTTAGAAAGTTAATAATCTGGAAGTCTTAATTATAGATCTGCCTGGAATCAAAAATCGCGAAATGGCTTCCTGGAATCAACAATCCCTCTTTTTCTTTTTATTGCAGTCGTTCTCTCCCTTTGCAAATCGAAGGAATTCGCCCTCCACAACCATCGTCCAGTCACGTGCCTCCTTTCACCCATCGCCGGCCGCTATTTCAGTCAAGCCATACGCCATCGCTCAGAGCTGCCGCCACTCTAGCTATCGACCACCGCGCAAATCCCTAAATCCGCTCCTCCAAAATTCGAAGTCGGCAACCACCTGAGCCCTACCTCGTCACCAAATTTCTTGCTACTGGGATGACGTACTGAAGCCATTTCTTCGCCAGCGGCTTGCGTCCGTTCGTCAGCCCAAACCGTGACGCTGCAGGTGAATTTTCACTTGGGTATGAAACTGCTGTTATTGTTTCCATTTGGGTATGTTATTATAACAATGCCCATTCCCAAAATTCAAATGCTAGTGTGAATCCAGTTCCCCAATCGAGATTCAGAGATCCTTATATTTACAGGTGCGTTTTTATTTTATTTATTGTTTACCTCTTAGATTAGTTTTTTGTTCCAGTAGTTTGATCGGAATTTTCTTTTTCAAATTAGTCTTGAATCTTGATTCCGATATGCTATGTTAAACAGATTTGGCTGAATCCAATTTTTTTAGGTTATTTTTGTCACCAAACATAGTGAACTGAATTTGCGGTTAGTGAAGTTTATAAAACATTGAATTTTTCGGAGAGAATGATACGCCAGTTTTGTGTTTAATGGTAATGAATTTGTATTTCATGATTAAAATTACTATGTACAATTCAGAATTGAAGTATAATATCTATTAAAAAATTTAATTCTGAAGTTCAATTCAGAAACGCCGGCGGCTTGCGTCCGTTCGCATGAAAGACAAGCTTTCCGAGGTGGAGAAACGTTGCATGAGAGCTAAGAGGTAACTGGGTATTTCTTTTAACTGACTATTTTAAATTCGTTTAATTGCTGTTCTTTCGGATATCAATATATGGCACGCATCTTATGTTCGTTTATTTACACGAAAGATTTTATCTTTTTTATGTTACATAGGTTAGTCTTTATATGAATATGGTTGACAAAGGGATTTATAAGTTTTGCGGATCTCAGATTCTCAAATTCACTTGGGAATTATTTTTAACTGGATAAACAAAATCTGTTCTTTTTATTATGAACTTTATAGGGCCCGAAGAGCATGAGTTGAGAACTGTTGCTTAAGTTGATGGAAAAATGGTGTGAGCTGGTATGCATCAGCTATGCCTTCAAGGGTGTACCTCCAAGGTTTTATTGCTAGAATTATTTTAAGTATTTTGTACTTCAAAATTTCTGTCTCTGAACCCATCAGTAGCTGCTTTTCTGTTAGTGGCTTTTAACATGTTGAGATCACAAAGAGATCAATGTTCTTGAGATTAGTTGGCACAGCAGAAAATGTTGTACATAAAGCTTGGATCAACGCCTGAGCATTGCTGTAGTTTTTTCCATCTTCAACTGCAGGTCAATTGGCGAAGAGGCAAAGGGATCAGAAGTTTTACATTGCAGTATTTTGCTACTTTCAAAATTGTAAAATAACTTATGCTTGTAATAAGTTGCTTTGTAACGGTCAAGTATGTAATAATGTGCGAAATGTTTTCTAAAACTTGTAGTTTGTAATACTGAAAATTTGAGTATCTTAATGAATTAGTTTGCAAATAACTGTAGTGTTTGATTTGGATATGGAGTATTGGTATATTCAATGTATTGGTCATTTCAGTTGCAAAAGATGTTTTTTTTTAAAAATGCAACTGTCAATCGCAACGGTGGATAACTGTTGTTGTGGATAGTATTAGAATGGTGTATAACTGTTGTAATAAAGTTTATTACAATGGTGGAAAAAAGTTGTAAAATATACATATTACAACGGTGTTGCAACAGTGCAAAAACGTTGTAAAAGATTTTAGTCTATTACAACTTCTTAATACACGACGGTTAGCCACAGTTGTAAAATGTATATTACAACGGTGTTCCACCATTGTAATATGGTCATTTTGTTGTAGTGTGTCTAACTGAGTGAATTGAGGGAATGTGTATGAGAGAATGATATATACAAGAGAGTGAATATGTAGTAGAGTGAAATTAGAGTGTTGTAGTGAGGAACCAATGTATATGAAATTGAATGTATTATAATACATTGAAATGTACAGTAGTGGAGTTAGAAGATTGTATTATTCTAAATGTTGAAATAAAATATTTATTTGAGTAAATCACTATTTGAATATCAAATTCTGGTGCAATAGCATTTTATTCAAATTAAAATTTTATTTATGTATGTGATGCAATATAGAATAGTACAGTTATAAACACATTTATATTATTATATATGTTTGTTATCATTAAACAAAAATCATATTCTTATATACAACAATCTCCCCTTTTGATGATGACAAACATACACATAAGATTTTTAAAGTGATAAATGTGTTTGCTAATGAAGTGTAGAAGTCCCCCTATTTATATGCTCCCCCACAACTGAACTTACTCTATATATATGCATATGAGTGAAGAAGATAAATGAATTGAATTTTCAATATTAAAAAATTAATGAATTATTCACTCAACAATCAAAATCTTAATAATTCTCCCCCTTTTAGTATCATCAAAAGGATATAGAAATTGAAATAGTGTTGAATATGGACTGGAAATATAAATTCTAATTAAAAGAGAGAATGTATATCGTAAACTCAATTAATTAAACAAAAATCATAATAATCTTCAAACTAGAAGCAAATTTCACGTTTCAGAATGATGGATTTACGATGAGTTTTATAAAATGGAGAGAGTTATAAAACATATGAATTCCAATTATTTTCAAATGAAATTTAAAAATTAAGCATAAAATAGTGATGAATTTGGACTATAATATAAACTCAAATAAAGAGGAAAAAAAATCAAATTATCGTAAATCCCAAAACTATCAACTAAAAAATCATAATATATCATAAAATAGTAATACATTTCATAATTCAAAAAATGAATTGAAAGGCCGGTTTTTACACAACAAGGAGGATTTCATATATATGCAATTTATTCTTTTCTTTTTATTTCCCCTTTTTTTAAGAGCACACTAAGCATGCATAACCATAAAAACTTTGTGACACCCCACGTCCGTTAATGTCACTCACTAAGGGAATGCATTAAGTTTCGTTAAGAGTTATAGGTAAACAGAAACATAATTATTACAAGACAGATATAAAAGCGACAACGAAATTTAAATTTTATTTCAAACATAAGTCATAACATCGTGGTCCAAAAATACCATAAGTCTAAAACTACATAAAACCCATTACAATAATGTAAAACTTCTATCTTGTACCATCAGAGTACAAAAAATACATAAAAAGCATAATTCCCCAAAAGAGACAAAGTCATAGTAGCAAAGATAGAAACTGAGCAATACTTCAAAAGTTGCTCCAACCAAGATGATAACCGAGTCCCAACTAAGCCTGAGAATTCCCACCCTGCGAACCTGGAGGGGGGGGGGGTGGGGAGGAACCGAAGAAAGAAGAGGAAACAAAAAGGGACAGGCATAAAGTCCGGCGAGTACAGTTACTTTTAGCATATAAATAAGTAAAAGTATCATGGCAAGCATATAAATTGGAGGGATAGATAACTGTAATAAGACAGGTATAACAGACTGAGCAAGATAAGCATAATGAATAGAATAGAATAGAATAGGTTTCACTTCTCTAATAATTTTCTCTGCACCAATACTAGTATAACAGATATGTAACAGGATTACATACTCCCTATACTCAACAGAAACAAGATGATCCCAACAGAAACATAATGGTAGTTTTAGGTGTACTCTAGTAACGGGTTTTACCCCAAACAGAATTAACCGGTACATAAACAGAAATAACGGGTGTTAAACCCAATAGAAATACAAGTACCCCGTAGAAACAGAAAGGACTAGATGTACCCTAATTAATACCCCCCAATTGATCGGCTCCCTATTCCGTAAATACCCTGTGTCGACCCCACAGTAGGGTTTATTACTTCCTAAATTGGAAACCTACAGAAAGACACAGACCTATTTACTAGTGCTACAACGGCTTATTTTCCCAGAAGCAGGCCGTACTCATGCACGCACATTAGTTCGTTGGAATGCGCCAGTACACACCTCCTCCTAGATGAACCACTTACAATCAGCTCAGTAAGCTTGCCCTGACCCCTACCTAGTGCGGGGTCCCCCTTTTAATACTAGAATCGATTACCGACTAATATGGGTCCCACACAATAGATGACACAAGCCAACCCCCAAAGATCTTGTGTCCCTAACCAACTAGGATTTTGATAGCTTATGCCTAACAGACTTTACAGATTCGCATAACCCCTACAGATTTACGCGCTAAACTTTACAAGTTAACGGGTCCCTATAACCCTAACAGATGTAACAAGTTAAGTCTTTTAGTTTAACAGGTTCATATAACCCCCACGGATTTAACAGGTTTACTTAACCCTACAGACTTAACAGGTTTACTTAACCCTACGAATATAACAGGTTTATTTAACCCCACAGAAACTTAACAGGTTTACTTAACCCCACAGATTTCATATTTACTTAACCCCATCAATTCATATAAATTTACTTAACCCTTTATTCCATTTGTTTGGTTCATATATAACACCTTTTTTTACATTCAAACCAGTTAAGCATTTCAATTTAACATGCTGTCATTATCTTTTCATTTATACATGTTAACACACCAGACCTCTCACATTAAGTCAATCACTTATGGGTGTTGGATATGTCGGGCGGCTCCGGGTAGACTTAAACCACAATTTAGACTTAACCTCGTGTGGTGGTGCTGTTTCGCATTGGACCCCTCACATTAGATTAGCAACTTGTGGTTGCTGGATATGCCGGGTGGCTCCTGGCTGATTTATACCACAAGCGCAATCTAACCTCGTGTCTAAGCGTTATTACAGTTCTAAGTTTTTTAGGCATATTCACATTAGCAATTATCCTATTTCAATTATAGCTTTTCCCATCCCCTGTTCAATTCACATATCATTATGCCTAATATGCTCTTTTTCCTACATCATAAATCAATATGCAATTTATGCCCAATTTCAATATTCATATATGTTTCAATTTATGCCCCAATTCAGTATTCACATATGTTCCAATTTATGGCCTAGTTCATTATTCAGATATGTTCCAATTTATTCCCCAATTCAATATTCACCTATGTTCCAATTTATGCCCCAATTCAATATTCACATATGTTCCAATTCATGTTTTTCCCGACGGTTCCAAATTCCGCACGTTTGCATATTTCAGTGTTAGGCCAAGGCTCGAAGGTAGCCTAGCTATAAAAAAATAAAAAGGGAAAAGAGGGAGAGAAGAGAGTCAAAAGTAGGCATAATAACGAATCAATAATTAGCTGACAGAAACAGGCATAAAAACTGAATAAGCATATTATGACAAGATTTGGCATGGTGGCGATATAAACATATAAGAACAGATCTGGTGAATATGTCATAATAGAACTGATTTAGGCGATGATTCAAGATCCAATTTTTTATATACATATCAAGATTGCCAATTAAGTATTTAGATCTAAAAATAATATGAACTCACAGTGAATAGATCTTAGAAAATGGATTCAAATAACTAAGAAGGACATGTTGAGTTTGTTGTAGCAATCTTTGAATATGTATATTCTTCTTTGAATTGATTTTGGAGAAGAATAGGCAATTTAATTGAAGTTTCAGTAGAACCTTGCCGTCACCATTAATTTCAGATGAGTAAAACTAGGTTTTGAGGTCCTTTTTACAGCCGCTGTACCCCGAATCTGGACACTGCGTGCATCTAGAAAATCAACCAATTCGACCAAATGGTCGACCCCATACTCCCTGAGTCGACCGCGGGGTCGACCCAGCAAGGTCTCGGGTCGACCCCAAACGGTCGGCTTTCCCCCTAAAAACGCGCGCCTTAATTCGAATTTTCTGATTTTGAATTTTTTTGAGTATATATATATATATATATATTCTTCTTATATGCATACAAATTTCAAAGCTTAATAACTTCTTCATACGGTGCCCGTATTATGCAAACCAAATGTCAAATCTTGACTAGAAGTTCGTGACGGATGCAACGACGCAGTCCGTTTCCCTTAATTCTGAATAATAAATTAAGTATTTTTTGATTTTTCCTCTTTAGTGTTGTTAAAATTACGGGGTGTTACATTCTCCCCTACTCAAAGGATGACACCCCCGAATTCCCCAAGTTAAGAAGAATGTATATCCTACCATCCACATCCATCTGCTTATCCACCAATCACAGGCATACATTGTCCTTAAAAGATTTCTAGTGCTTATGATCATATGCAAAGGTGTGTGTATGTGTCCCTATGCTAATGCAGAAGATCAAGCGATCTACTAATTCAGTCGACCTCCTTAATGCAATGCATATTAGTGACATGAATCCAACATGTATGCAACAATCCTATTATACCATGTAAGTTCTATATGTGTGCACAATCTTCCGTCCAAATGCAACATCCATACGATGATACATTCAATTTCATCCATAAAGAAAAAGAAAAATGCACACACATCCATATGTAGTATGAGAGTGATTGTGTCGATGTAGTGCCTAATGTGTGTGTATATGCATCCACGAGCAACCACTAGAAAACACTTGCATCCACCTGCATCTATCAAACATAACAGGTCTCAAACACATGTTTACATCCATGGGATTCTTACCTAAAGGTCAGAAGTTCGACCGATAGGTTACACACAAATGACAAAAGCAAGTATGAATAAAAGCTTTGGAAAAGAAGTTAAGAACATTCCCTTGAGAAGAAAAGGGTACGAATTGCAAATCTTGTCTTCAGTCTCCCAAGTTGCATCCTCTTGATCATCTTCCCATTAAACTTTCATCAACTTGACCCCTCGGATTCGTAGCTTCTTAACCTCTTATCCAAGAATATGGGTAGGAACTCGTCTAACTGTCGCCTACCATTCCACCTCTACTTCCTTAAGCATACTCGGCTCAACTACTTCTACTGCATCGTGCAGACACTTCCGTAAACAAGAAATGTGGAAAAACAACATGTATATCCACACATAAGCGAAGAGAGTTGTACGCCTTAGTTTCAAAGACGACCGAAGCACCCTATTCTGATATGCTTGCCTAACCAACAACTTTTCAAATAGCTCGCCTACTTTTTTGCTGAGCTCCCTCCTTTCCCTTGGATCCATATTGCGCACATCTAATGCAATTGGATTTGCATTGTCCACCAGGTATATCCAGAAATCAATCTCGCGCCTCGGAGGTAAGTCCCTAACCTCCTCAAAGCATCTGAATACTCACGGACTACTGATACAGATTACAGATCATAACTAGTTGCTCAAGAGATTTTAGGAAACTAAGCATGATAGACCCCTTAGGGTCACAAGAAATCTCGAGGGTCCTTCTACGGCAAGTCAGAAATTTAACGACCCTCCTCTAACAATCTAGAATGGCACTACACATAGCTGGCCAATCCATCCCTAGAATCAGACAGTATCCTATAAAACCATGTACATATGCGTCGTATTTAAATTCGACGCTTAACACAGATATTCTCAAACCCCGATAAATCATAGACAAATGAGCCAAACCCCAAATGGGGTTTGAGATGACAACGAGATCCAAAAATATACTAGTACTAAAGTGTAGAGACTTAATCACAAAATCAGATATAAAAGAATGTGAAGCGCCTGAATTAAAAAGTTCTAACATGTTGACTGGAAAGAGAAAATCAAACCTTCAACAGAAACTTTCTTACCTCTATCTGGTACACCAGCCACAAGAGCATGCACCTGCCCTCTAGATGATCCTGTCCTTTCGTCCTGCCCTTAATTCTTCGAGCACTCCCTAGTATAGTGTCTGACTTCACCATAGTTGAAGCAAGCATTCTTCCTTTTCTACAGCCTTTGACCAAATGACACACGTTCCCGCAACCATAGCATTTCTTTTTTCCTTGAGCTTTGTCATGCTTTCCGTCCCTTTGTCGTTGTTCTTTCTGGGGCCACACTTTCTTGTTTTATGTTTTCTTAACCTTAACTTCCTTCTTTTCAGCTTTATCTAATGCATTAAAGCCATATCAGCGAGCCTCTCAAAAGTTGCTCCCATTGGAATATAGGACGTTGCTAACCCATGAAGGGGTTCATTTAGTCCTTTAACAAGCCGTAAGGCCTTCTTATGCGGAATGTCTGCTAGTTCCAAACCGAATCTTGCTTGCTAGTTGAATTTTTTCACATATACTTTAACAGTCATGTCTCCTTGTTTGAGCGCCAAGAACCTCTCCATTTGCATGCTTTTGTCAGCTTGGGAAAGAAACTTCATTTCAAAACTCATTCTAAAATCATTCCATGTCTCCACCGGACGTCCAATTTGGGTAACTTCCCACTAGAATGAAGCTTCATCTTTCAATAGCCAGGCAGCTAACTGAATCTTCCTTCGATCTTTCACTTCAAAGATTACAAACAAGTCTTCGGTCTCCCTAAGCGAATTCCTTGCCTCTACGAATGTCTCGATTCCACGGAATGGCATCCCTCCCATGGCACAGAAATCCTTGCAGATCTTGGCGAAATTATCTACCCTTAGAGGAGGAGGAAGAACGACAGGTGCAGCTAGGGGAGGAACGTCAGCTTGACCACCCGCAGTCGCCGTGGCCTCAAGATACCTACGGAACCAGCCTGGTATCGTAACGCCCTCTGGGATATTAGGTTCCCCAGACATGCTGAAAATGAAAAGGAAAGAGATTTAGACAAAGGATTGAAGGATATTACATATGGCTTAGGGGAATATGTTTTTCAAAACAGACTTCTCTTTTTGGAAAAATGCTTTCTTAAAACTTTTTGAAAATAATTTTCAAAAACCTTCATCTAATCTGGTAACCTTCGGCTCTGATACCAAATGTGACACCCTATGTCCGTTAATGTCACTCACTAAGGGAATGCATTAAGCTCCATGAAGCGTTATAGGTAAACGAAAATAGAATTATTACAAGACAGATATAAAAGTGACAGTGGAATTTTAATTTTATTTCAAACATTAGTCATAACATCGTGGTCCAAAAATAACATAAGTCTGAAACAACATAAAACCCATTACAACAATGTAAAACTTCTATCTTGTACCATCAGAGTACAGAAAATACATAAAAAGCATAGTTCCCCAAAAGAGACAAAGCCACAGTGGCAAAGATAGAAACATAGAGATACTTCAAAAGCTGCTCCAACCAAGATGATAACCGAGTCCTGACTAAGCCTGAGAATTCCCAACCTGCGAACCAGGGGGGTGGGGGGAATGAAAGAAAGAAGAGGAAACAAAAAGGGTCAGACATAAAATCTGGCAAGTCCAGTTACTTTTAGCATATAAATAAGTAAAAGTATCATGACATGCATATAAATTGGAGGGATAGATAACAGTAATAAGACAGGTATAATAGATTGAGCAAGATAAGAAGAATGAAAAGAATAGAATAGGTTATACTTCTCTAATACTTTTCTCTGCACCGATACTAGTATAACGGATATGCAACAAGATTACATACTTCCTAATTACTCAACAGAAACAGGATGATCCCAACAGAAACATAATGGTAGTTTAAGGTGTACTCTAGCAACGGGTTCTACCCCAAACAGAATTAACCGATACCTAAATAGAAATAATGGGCGTTAAACCCAACAGAAATACAGGTACCCCACAGAAACAGACAGAACTAGATGTTCCCTAATTACTACCCCCAATCGATCGGCTCCCTATTCCCTAAATACCATGTGTCGTCCCCATAGTAGGGTATATTACTTCCTAAAGTGGCAACCTACAGAAGGACACAGACCTATTTACTGGTGCTACAATGGCTTATTTTCCCAGAAGCAGGCCGTACTCATGCACACACATGAGTTCGTTGGAACGCGCCAGTACACACCTCCTCCCAGATGAACCTCTTACAATTAGTTTAGTAAGCGTGCCCTGACCTTTACCTAGTGCGGGTCCCCCTTTTAATACCAGAATGGGTTACTGACTAACATGGGTCCCACACAACAGATGACACAAGCCAACCACCACAGATCTTGTGTCCCCAACTAACTAGGATTTTGGCAGGTAATGCCTAACAGACTTAACAGATTCGCATAAACCCATATAGATTTACGGGTTAAATTTTACAAGTTAATGGGTCCCTATAACCCCAACAGATGTAACAAGTTAAGTCTTTTAGATTAACAGGTTTGTATAACCCCTATGGATTTAACAGATTTACTTAACCCTACAGAGTTAACAGGTTTACTTAACCCCACAAATTTAATAGGTTTACTTAACCCCACAGAAACTTAACAGGTTTACTTAACCCCACAGATTTCATATTTACTTAACCCCATCAATTCATGTAAATTTACTTAACCCTTTATTCTTTGTTGGGTTCATATATAACCCCTTTTTTACATTTAAACCAGTTAAGTATTTCAATTTAACATTTTGTCGTTATCTTTTCATTTATACATGTTAACACACCAGACCTCTCACATTAACTCAATCACTTATGGCTGCTGTATATGCCAGGCGACTCCGGCCAAACATAAACCACAAGTTTAGACTTAACCTCGTGTCGTGGTGCCATTTCGCATTAGACCCCTCACATTAGATTAGTCACTTGTGGTTGCTGGATATGCCGGATGGCTCCGGTCAGATTTATACCTCGATCGCAATCTAACCTCGTGTCTAAGCATTATTACCGTTCTAATTTTTTAAGCATTTTCACATTAGTAATTATCTTATTTCAATTATAGGTTTTCCCATGCCCCTTTTCAATTCACATATCATTATGCCTAATATTCCCTTTTTCCTAAGTCATAAATCAATAACAATTTATGCCCAATTTCAATGTTCATATATGTTCCAATTTATGCCCCAATTCGGTATTTACATATGTTCCAATTTATGGCCCGGTTCAATATTCAGGTATGTTCCAGTTTATGCCCCAATTCAATGTTCACATATGTTCCAATTTATGCCCCAATTCAATATTCACATATGTTCCAATTTATGCCCCAATTCAATATTCACCTATGTTCCAATTTATGCCCCAATTCAATATTCACATATGTTCCAATTCATGTTTTTCCCAATGATTCCCAATTCCGCACGTTCGCATATTTCAGCGTTAGGCCAAGGCTCGAAGGTGGCCTGGCTATAAAAAATTAAAAGGGAAAAGAGGGAGAGAAGAGAGTCAAAAGTAGGCATAATAACGAATCAATAATTAACTAGCAGAAACAGGCATAAAAACTGAATAAGCATATTATGACAAGATTTGGCATGGTGGCGATATAAACATATAAGAACAGATCTGGTGAATATGTCATAATTGAACTGATTTAGGCGATGATTCAAGATCCAATTTTTTATATACATATCAAGACTGCCAATTAAATATTTAGATCTAAAAATAATATAAACTCACAGTGAATAAATATTAGAAAATGGATTCAAATAACTGAGGAGGACACGTTGATTTTGTTGTAGCAATCTTTGAATATGTATAATCTTCTTTGAATTGATTTTGGAGAAGAACAGGCAATTTAGTTGAAATTGCAGAAGAGCCTTGCCATCACCATTATTTTTCAGATGAATAAAACTAGGTTTTGAGGTCCTTTTTATAGCTGCTGCACCTCGAATCTGGACACTGCGACTAGAAACGTTCAGCCAATTCGACCCAGGGGTCGACCCCATACTCCCTGAGTCGACCCCGGGGTCGACCCAGCAAGGTCTCAGGTCGAACCCAAATGGTCGGCTTTCCCCCCAAAAACGCGCGCCTTAATTCGAATTTCCTGATTTTGAATTTGTTTGAATATATATATATATATATATGTATGTATATATATATTCCTCTTATATGCATACAAACTTCAAAGCTTAATAACTTCTTTATACGATGTCCATTTTGTGCAAACCAAATGTCTATCTTGACCAGAATTTCGAGACGGATGCAATGGCGCAGTCCATTTCCCTTAATTCTAAATATTAAATTGTTTTAAAATTACGGGGTGTCACATTCTCCCCTACCTAAAGGGTTTCATCCCCGAAATCTCCAAGTTAAGAAGAATGTATATCCTACCATGCACATCCATCTGCTCATCCACCAATCACAGGCATCCATTGTCACTAAAAGATTTCAAATGCTTATATGATTATATGCAAAGGTGTAGTATGTGTCCCTATGCTAATGCAGAAGATCATGCAGTCTGTTGATTCAGTCGACCTCCTTAATGCAATGTATGTTAGTGCCATGAATCCAACATGTATGCAACAATCCTATTATACCATGTAAGTTCTATATGTGTGCACAATCTTCCGTCCAAATGCAATGTCCATATGATGATACATTCAATTTCATCCATAAAGAAAAAGAAAAATGCACACATATCCATATGTAGTATGAGAGTGATTGAGCCGATCTAGTGCCTAATGTGTGTGTATATGCATCCACGAGCAACCAGTAGCAAACACTTGTATCCACTTGCATCAATCAAACATAACACGTCTCAAACACATGTTTACATCCATGTGATTCCTACCTAAAGGTCATAAGTTTGATCAATAGGGTACACACAAATGACATAAGCAAGTATGAATAAAAGCTTTAGAAAAGAAGTTAAGAACATTCCCTTGAGAAGGAAAGGGTTCGAAGCGCAAATCTTGTCCTCAGTATCCCTAGTTGCGTCCTCTTGGTCATCTTCCCATTAAACTTTTAGCAACTTGACCCCTCGGTTTCGTAGCTTCTTAACCTCTTATCCAAGAATATGGGTAGGAACTCGTCTAACTATCGCCTCCCATTCCACCTCTACTTCCTCAAGCATACTCGGCTCAACTACTTCTACTGCATCGTGCAGACACTTCCATAAACGATAAATGTGGAAAAACATCATGAATATCCACACATAAGCGAAGAAAGTTGTACGCCTTTGTTTCAAAGACGACCGAAGCACCCTATTCTGATATGCTTCGCCTGACCAACACCTTTTCAAGTAGCTCCCCTACTTGTTTGCTGAGCTCCCTCCTTTCCCTTGGATCCATATGGCGCACAAGTAATGCAAGTGGATTTGCATTGTCCACCAGGTATATCCAGAAATCAATCTCGCGCCTCAGAGGTAAGTCCCTAACCTCCTCTAAACATCTGAATACTCACGGACTACTAATACAGATTGTAGACCATAAATAGTTGCGTCTAGAGATTCTAGGAAACTAAGCATGACAGACCCCTTAGGGTCATAAGTAATCTCGAGGGTCTTCCCATAGCAAGTCAGAATTTAACGACCCTCCTCTAACAATCTAGAATGACACCATATACGGCTAGCCAATCCATTCCTAGAATCATACAGTATCCTATAAAACCAAGTACATATGCGTCGTATTTAAATTTGATACCTAACACAGATATTCTCAAACCCCGACAAATCATAGACAGATGAGCCGTACCCCAATTTGGGTTTGAGACGACAACGAGATTCAAAATCATACTAGTACTAAGGTGCAGAGACTTAATCACAAAATCAGATATAAAAGAATGCGAAGCGCCTGAATTAAAAAGTTCTAACAGGATGATTGGAAAGAGAAAATCAAACCTTTAACAGAAACTTTTCTACCTCTATCTGGTACACCAGCCACGAGAGTATGCACCTGCCCTCTAGAAGATCCTGCCCTTTGGTCCTTCCCTTTCTTCTTCGAGCACTCCCTAGTATAGTGTCTGACTTCACCACAGTTGAAGAAAGCATTCTTCCTTTTTCTGTAGTCTTTGACCAAATGACCCACGTTCCCACAACCATGGCATTTCTTTTTGCCTTGAGCTTTGTCGTGCTTTCCGCCCCCTTGTTGTTATTCTTTCTGGGGCCACACTTTCTTGTTTTGTGTTTCCTCAAACTTAACTTCCTTCTTTTCAGCTTCATCTTTCTCATGCATTAAACCCATATCAACGAGCCTCTCAAAAGTTGCTCCTATTGGAATATGGGAGACTTCTAACCCATGAAGGGGTTCATTTAGTCTTTTAACAAACCGCAAGGCTTTCTTATGCGGAGTGTCTGCTAGTTGCAAACCTAATCTTGCTAGCTGGTTGAATTTGGTCACATATTCTTTAACAGTCATGTCTCCTTGTTTGAGCGCCAAGAACCTCTCCATTTGTGTAACACCCCACGTCCATTAATGTCACTCACAAAGGGAATGCATTAACTTCCATGGAGGTTATAAGTGAATATAGAACAGAAAAATTACAACAAGACAGATAATAAATAGTACTTGGAAATCTAAAACTTCATTTTATTGCAGCGGAAATTAAACATGTTTGTTACATCATAAAACCATAGATCATAACCAAGTACAATATCCATCTTCATAAAAACCAAATACATAATCCCATTACATAAATAGCCATTAAAAAGATAACAAGCTGGACTTTACTTCAACGGTCCAAGCTTTCCAAAGAGAGATGAAGCAATTCAATCAAACTCCACTAGAGCTGGGCCCAACCTAAGGACCTGGAGGGGGAAAAAGGATAGAAATAGAGGGGGTCAAACATAAAGTCTGGCGAGTATGATAATTCTAACAATACTATTGTCAAAATAACTAGACTAAGGCATAAGCTGGAAGACAAGTAAATGCCTATGAACTCTTAGGAAGATAAAGATAGTGTTTAAGATAACGTTAAAGATAACGGTAAAGGCACACCTAATTACTAACGAATGATTACAACACTGCACCGCACATTACTACACTGCACCACACCAGTCACCCTATTGTTTGATCCCACTTGCTTCACACAGAAACTTTATAAATAGCCTTACGTACCCCTAGCTGACTACATAGGTGCGGTCTACCCCTATCTCCACTAGGTGTACCCCACTACCCACTTTCGATCGGCTCCCTACTCGTAGATACCCGTGCTGGCCCCACAGTGGGGTGTATGTAACAACCCGTATTTTTGAATAACATGTTATAACATAAATTGAGGCTGAATTAAACTGTAAAATCTGAATCAAGGGAAACGTGCTATGACATTGCGTTCGTCTCGGAAAAATACGCGAAATAGAGTCCGAGTTTTCGAAAATCGGAGTCCGTATGACCAAGATATGGCCTCGCGAAGTTTCACGAAAAATTCCCAAATTAAAGTATACTTAATTAAGTGAAATGGGTTGCGCAGAGAAATATATATATATTGATATATATATATGTATATATATATATAATTGAAAATTAAATAAATAAATATGCAAAAATGTTCAAAACAGCGAATTGGGAGATGGGAATAACCGAACAGGCCGATTTTTGAGGTCGACCCAGGCCCACAGGGTCGACTAGGGGTTAATCCAGGGTGTTTGGCTGTCAACCCGTGGGCCGATTCGCTCAAATGCAGATTTTGCATTTGAATGGTTCTCATGGTTCATCTTTAATCTAAAGGCCCTAGATGGTTCCTACACTTGACTTCTTCCCCAAGACATGCTTTGATGGCTTGGATTGAATCTAGGTTTAATCCTATGGCCTAAAACACTTGCCTAATCTATAAATAAGACCCTAACCTACCCTAAATCATCATTATTCATTCATACAACTAAACTATGGCAAAATCAATCCTCTCATGACCTCCACTCTCTTCATAAAATTCCTAAATAAATTCCTATGTGATTTTCCATGCATACAAGTGTTTTCAAACTTGTATGAGCATCATTAGCTTGCATTCAAGTCAAGTTTATATATTTGCATCATAAAGAAAGAGTCTTGATCATTTTGGCTCAAGGGTTTTGCTTGCATTTTGGGTTTAATTGATTTCATAAGGGCTTTGTCATATTTTTGTTACTTCTTAAGCATTGTAAGCCCTATTCCACTTTCATACTTAAACTCTAAAGTTAAATGTATGATATGCAAGTTTATCATGTTGTGATATGCAAGTTTATCATGTTGTGATATGCAAGTTTATATGCAAGTATGCCAAGTTATGTTATGCAAGTTTGGGTTGAACATTTTGTTCATGCTATCATGTTATGCAAGCTTATTTTGGGTTTATGAACATAAAGCTTTAAGCTTTATGCCAAAGGTTGCATTTTAGCAACATGTAAGTTATCATATCTCTTATGATAACTTGCATGTGAGGCTAAATGCGAACTTATGGCCATCTCTACATGTCGTTTAGCACCATGTATCACCAATATGCTAAGTTTGGTTTTATGCATGCTTTTGAGGCCTAAAAATGTAATATGCAAGTGTATGAACATATGAACATTTCATATGCCACCATGTTAAGCTTGTGGCTTCAATACCTTTATGTCATGATTATGCCAAGTTCCCTCTTTCTATCCTTTATGCGCTATTGCGATATGTAAGCGATGGGATTGCGTTTGGGGTTGGGTAAACTTAAAAGACATAAAACATAAGCTTGGGAATTTACCTATTAAGTTAGGTCTACCCATTGGGAATTTACCTATTAAGTTAGGTCTACCCAATTGCTTGAAAACTTGTAACATGTTTTGGAAACATGATGGACATGACACTTAGAAAAGATAAGTGTGGCCAACTCGAGGTTGGGTTGAGTTTGTAGCGTAAACCTACCCGGAACCGACCGGCTTAACTAGTTGCTACAAACAATAGGACCCAATGTGAGAAGTTGGTCATGTTGTACCTTGAACCCGAGGTTAGACCAAGTTGTGGTGTAAAGCTACCCGGACCCGCCCGGCTTAACTAGTAACCACAACAAGGTCTAATGTGAGAGGTTAAGGCGCATTAAATTAATTAATGCCTCGTGATTAGGGTTAAGTCATGGTCCACTTAATACTTAACCAATTTGGGCTTGGTAGATTAATCGGGGTTAAGTCGTGAACTCATCGTTACACTTAACCAAGTTAATCCAGGATTAGCAAGAGGGTTAAACCATACTTAACCCACTAGAAAAATCCTAGCAATGGGGGCCCACTCCAGCAGTAATCCCAAGTTAGTATCATCATGACCCTAGGGACTAGGTTAGGGTGGGGGCACGATTACTGGACTGGAGGTAAGTGACCAAAAGCGACGGCAGAGGGTACGCCGGTGTAGTTTCGGGCGGACTCTGGTCGTGCACATAGTCCGTAGCCGGAGAAAACATGCACGGGTACCAGTAGATCGGGACTGTGCACTCATGTTCATGGTGTCCAGGGGTTGACACCCTAGGGCTTGATACACCCGAAGGGTGGACCCGGCACAGTTCGACTACAATTATGATTGGGCCGTATTGACACCAACACGTGACGAGTTATGCTTAGGGAGCCGATCGACTAGACCGTTTGGTTGGACCTTGTATTAGGGTCATTTCATGTTATTGGGCCAAAGCTTGGGCCAAGGGATCAATACATGTTTATTCAAGTCATGTTAGCTTGCTAGTACACCTGTGGTGCAAAACCTTAATCCTGATTATGCGATGACACCTTTATCTACCTTGTTAGTTAATCATCATGCTAGTATATTGTTATCCTTATGTTCATCCCTGCTGCTCATGCCAGTTAACTTTATCAGTTTACATTGATTGTAGTAGGGCTTACTCAGTCTTTTTGACTGACCTGTTTTCTTTCGCCTCTTTTCTTTCGTTCCCCCCCCCCCAGGTTCTCAGGGAGGGAATACTGGAGCTTAGCTTGGATTTCGAATTGCTTGCTTGTGGGATTTCAGCTCATGTACGGTTTCGACATGAAGCTAGCTATGGTTACCACTTAATTGGGGATAGCACTTATTTATTTCAGTTTTTCAGTTGATGTTGTTTTATCTAGACTTGTTTATTTAGAAAGCTATGTTGTACCAGACTTGTTTGGAAATGTTTTGAAATCTTCCGCTGTTTTATCTATGTTATTTACTCTGTTTACATATATACATATGTTCTTGTTCTGCCTTGATATATCATTATGCATGTTTACCTGATTCAAACGCCCCTCCAAAGTCAGAGTGCTTGCAAGAGCCACCCTGGTGGAGGTGGGGTGTTACATTTGGTATCAGAGCATATGGTACGAGAAGGAACAAAAAGGCTTTTAGAAAACTTTTGGAAAACTATTTTCAAAACCAAGTATAAAGTATTTTCCAAAGAAAAGTCTAGTTTATTTTAAAGGCTATTCCCCAAAAGCCATTAGCAAAATTCCTTCGTTTTTCTCCATTCTGAATCTGTCTTTTTCTTCGTTTTCAGTATGGCCGATAACTTTGCTATTCCGGAGGGAGTACACGTACCTGTTTGGTATAGGAGACTTTTGGAGGCTAGGGCGACCGAAGTCGGCCCCGTAGATGTTCCTCCTCCTCCTCCTCCTCCTCCGGTAGTTAATGTTCCTCCTCCTCCTGTCGCTGAGGTTCCTCCTCCCCCTCAGCATCCTCAAGTGGACTTCGCAAAGACATGCAAAGATTTTAAAGCAATGGGTGGCAAGAACTTTTAAGGCACTGAGACTTTTGTAGAGGCCAGAAATTGGTTGAAATAGACCGAGGATTTGTTTGCTATCTTTGGGTTAGACGATCAGAGGAAGCTCTTGTTGGCGGTTTGGCTTATGAAGGATGAAGCCGCTTATTGGTGGGAAGTCACCAATGGTACTAGGCCTGTTGAGACTTGGGCCGATTTCAGGGCAAGGTTCATGCTTAAGTTTCTATCTTCTGCTGAGGAGAATCTGCAAATGGAGAGGTTCATAACTTTGAAACAAGGAGATATGTCTGTCAAAGAATATGTGAACAAGTTCAATCAGTTAGCTCGTTTTGGCTTGGATATGGTGAATACTCCTCAGAAGAAGGCTCTTCGTTTTGCTAGAGGATTGAATGAGCCATTGCAGGGATTGGCTATGTCACATATTCCCCATGGGGCCACGTTTGAGAGTTTGGTTGATATGGCGTTACTTCAGGGAGATGTCAAGAAAGAAACCAAGATGAATGATACTCAAGCCAAGAAGACTGATTCCCAGGGAAAAGGAAATCAGGGTAATCCAAGTGGTCAGAGCAGTCAAGGCAATCAGAACAAGAACAAGAGTCAAGGCAACAAGGGGAACAACAACAAGGGCAATAACAACAAGGGCAAGAACAACAAGGGGAAGTGCCATTATTGTGGTTCAGTTGGGCTTCTTATTAAGGATTGTAAGAAGAGGAAAAGGAAGAAGGGTGAATGCTTTTTCTGCGGTGAGACTGGACATTTCAGTAAGGATTGCCCGAGGAAGCAAGGGCAAGGCCAGGGTCAGACTCAGCGTGCTGGACCTTCAGGAGGGCAAGTTAATGCTCTCAACGTCGCTCCAGTTCCCGATCGAGGTAGTATTTCTGTTGAGAGCCTTGTATATATTTCTGATTTTCCAGTTCGTACCTTGTTTGATTCTGGTGCATCGCATAGCTTTATCTCATCTGATCTTGTTTATAGTTTGCACCTTAGTACTAGCTTGGTAGATGATCCCGTCTGTGTCTCAAATCCTATTGGGGGTTCCGCCCATTTGTCTATGATATTTGGGGATTTAAGGATCTCTATACTGAGTGTAGAGTTCTTGTGCAGTGCTTATGGTCTTGGTTTTAGGGGATACGGATTGATATTGGGCATGGATTGGCTGTCCAGATATGGAGCCATTCTTGATTGTGAGCATAGGGTTGTGAGGCTCGTGACTCGCCTCGGAAACACCCTAGAGATTTCTTGTGATCCGAGAGGTCCCGTCATGTTGTGCTATCTGGAATCACTCGACTCGTCAATGGAAACTCTTCAGTCTGTGAGAGTGGTTCGAGAGTATCCGGATGTTTTCGATGAAGTTAGGGGGTTTCCCCCTAAGCGAGAGATTGATTTCCGCATTTATCTGGTGGATAATGCAAAGCCTGTTTCTTTGCCCGTTCGGCACATGGCTCCGCGTGAAAGGCGGGAGCTAAGTAAGCCAGTGAAAGAGTTGCTTGAGAAGAACTTCATTAGATGAAGTATATCTGAATGGGGAGCGCCTGTGGTATTTGCTACCAAGGCAGATGGTTCTCTCCGACTTTGTGTTGACTATCGAGAGTTGAATAAGCTGACTAAGAAGAACAGACACCCGTTACCGAGGATTGATGATCTCTTTGACCAGCTTGTCGGTGCTTCTGTTTTCTCTCAGCTTGATCTTGCTACGGGATTCCATCAGCTCAGGGTAGCTGAAGATAGTATAGACAAGACTGCGTTCAGAACTCCAGATGGATTCTTCGAATGGCTTGTCATGCCGTTCGGCTTGACTAATGCACCCGCATATTTCGTGGACTTGATGAGTAGGGTGTTCAGGGAGTTCTTGAACAAGTTTGTCGTGGTCTTCGTAGATGATATTCTGATCTTCTCTAAGGATGAGGAAGAGCACGCAAGGCATCTCATGGAGGTGATGGATACGCTTAGAGCGCATCAGTTGAAGGCCAAGTTCTCCAAGTGTCACTTTTGGAGAAGGGAAGTTAGATTCCTTGGGCATATAGTATCTAAGCAAGGCTTAGCGGTGGATCCCGCTAATGTAGTGGCAATTCAGGATTGGAAGACTCCAAGGAATGCAACCGAAGTGAGAAGTTTTCTAGGTCTTGCGGGTTTCTACCGGAAGTTCATCAAAGACTTCGCAAAGATATCCGCTCTTCTCACTAAATTGACGAAGAAGAATTTAGTTTTTGCTTGGAGCATAGAATGCGAGCTTGCTTTTCAGAAGCTCAAGAGAGCCCTTACATCAGCACCTGTTCTAGCTTTGCCCGAGGGAGGGAAGTTATTTACAGTATACACCGATGCATGTGGCACGGGGTTAGGAGCTGTTCTTATGCAAGAAGGAAGGGTGATATGCTTTGGCGGTAGACAACTCAAAGTGCATGAGAAGAATTATCCCACTCATGACTTAGAGTTGGCAGCAATAGTATATGCACTCAAGGCTTGGCGCCATTATCTTCTAGGAGAAAGATTTGAGCTTTATACCGATCACAAGTCATTGAAGTATCTCTTTTCTCAGAAGGATCTGAATCTGAGGCAGCAAAGATGGATGGAATTCTTGGCATCCTATGATTTTGAGATAGCTTATACCCCTGGCAAGGGGAATGTGGTAGCTGATGCATTGAGTAGAAGAAGGTTGACCCTAAGTCCTCTATTCGTTGAGATGAAGAATTTAGAGTATGTGGCAACCTTTGATTTCTCTTTGGCGATTGAGTCGATGACCGGTTCTTTAGCATCTCTGGAACTCAGACCTACCCTTCTTGATCAAGTTGGGGCTTCGCAGAGAGAAGACCCTCAGATAGTTGAGATTATGGATAAGCTGATTCGAGGAGAGACGTCTAGTCATCTCGCTCGATATTCTATTGATGACAAGGGTTGGCTGAGGAGAGACTGAAGGTTATGTGTTTCTATGGTAGAAGAGCTAGTAAGAAGAGTTCTGGAGGAAGCGCATCGCTCTAAGTTGACTATACATCCGGGCGGAGATAAGATGTATAAAGATATGAAGCGCATTTTCTTTTGGCCTGGGATGAAGAAGGATGTGGCAGAATTTGTCTCTAGATGTATCATTTGCCAGCAAGTTAAGGCCGAGTCGAAGAAGCCCGGTGGGCTATTGCATCCTCTAGACGTTCCACTATGGAAGTAGGAGAGTATTTCCATGGATTTTATCGATGGGCTACCAAGGTCAAGGAAAGGGAATACGAGCATTTGGGTTATTGTGGATAGACTTACGAAGAGTGCTCATTTCATTCCGGTGAAGAGCAAGAGGACCGCATCTTGGCTAGCGTCTGTATATCTTCGTGAGATTATGAGACTACATGGAGTCCCTTCTAGTATAGTCAGTGACCGTGACCCAATCTTTACAAGTCAATTCTGGAATAGCTTGCAAGAAGCTATGGGCACAAGGTTGAATCTAAGTACAGCTTATCACCCACAGACGGACGGTCAAACCGAAAGGGTGAATAGGGTACTCGAGGATCTGTTGAGGCTTTGTATTCTGGATTTTGGTAGTACTTGGGAAGACCATCTTCCTCTTGTTGAGTTTGCATATACTAACAGTTATCAGGCAAGCCTAGGGATGGCACCATTTGAAGCTTTATATGAGAGGCCGTGCAAGTCGCCTACATGTTGGTGGGAGACTACAGATGAGCTTATACTTGGGCCTGATATGATCAGAGATACATCCGAGAAGATCGAGTTGATTCAGAGACGGATGAAAGCGGCCCAAGACCGACAGAAATCCTATGCTGATAAGCGAAGAACGGATTTGGAGTTTGATGTTGGGGATATGGTTTTCGTGAAGGTTTCTCCTTTGCGGAATATGGTCCGATTTGGAGCTGTTGGGAAGTTGGCATCGAGGTTTGTTGGACCATTCCCTATTATAGAGAGGATCGGGCAGATGGCTTATAGAGTGAAGTTGCCCGAGAAGCTTGCTGGAGTACACGATGTTTTTCATGTCTCGCATATCCGGAAGTGTTTACATGAATCAGCAGAGGTTGTTGAGCCAAGTGTTCTAAAAGATGTAGAAGTGGAGAAAGAGGCTACCTTGAGGAGAGCTCCGATTCGTATCTTGGGGACGGAGACCAAGAAGCTAAGGAATCGAGAGGTCAAATTGGTGAAGGTTCAATGGGGTGAAGCCGAAGAAGACGCAACTTGGGAAACCGAGGAGAAGATGCGTGGGCTTTATCCATTCCTTTTTGAGGGTACACTCTCAATCTCTTTTCTTTGTTAGCATATCTTTCTCTTTGCTATCCATGTTTATCTAGTTTATCGTGTTAATCTTGTCATGAGAACCTTAGGTAGAAACCCTTTGGATGAAACATGTGTTTGAAACATGTTATGCTTGATGGTTGCAAGTGGTTGCAAGTGTTTGCAAGTGGATACTCGTGGATGCATAATACACGTTAGGCACTAAGATCGGCTCACACACTTTCATACCGCATATGCATGAGTGTTTATGCTTATTCATGGATGAAAACTTGTTATACTATCACGTGGATGTTGCATATGGATGAATGTTATGTGCACTCATGTAGAGATTATAAATTATGTTAGGAATTTGCATACATATGGACTCATTTCACTAACATATTTTGCATTAAGGGGGTTTACTGAATCAGTAACCTCCTGATTTTCGCATTAGATAAGTACATATACACACACCTTTGCATATGATCATACAGCATTTAGAACCTTTTAAGGACAATGATTGCTCGTGGATGATGTTTTGAGTAGATGGATGATGGATGGTAGGATACGTTCTTCCTAACTTGGAGATTTCGGGGACGAAATCCTTTAAGGAGGGAAGAATGTAACAACCCGTATTTTTGAATAACATGTTATAACATAAATGGAGGCAGAATTAAACTGTAAAATCTGAATCAAGGGAAACGGGCTATGCCATTGCGTTCGTCTCGGAAAAATACGCGAAATAGAGTCCGAGTTTTCGAAAATCGGAGTCCGTATGACCAAGATATGGCCTCGCGAAGTTTCACGAAAAATTCCCAAATTAAAGTATACTTAATTAAGTGAAATGGGTTGCGCAGAGAAATATATATATATATTGATATATATATATGTATATATATATAATTGAAAATTAAATAAATAAATATGCAAAAATGTTCAAAACAGCGAATTGGGAGATGGGAATAACCGAACCGGCCGATTTTTGAGGTCGACCCGAGCCTGCTGGGTCGACTAGGGGTTAATCCAGGGTGTTTGGCTGTCAACCCGTGGGCCGATTCGCTCAAATGCAGATTTTGCATTTGAATGGTTCTCATGGTTCATCTTTAATCTAAAGGCCCTAGATGGTTCCTACACTTGACTTCTTCCCCAAGACATGCTTTGATGGCTTGGATTGAATCTAGGTTTAATCCTATGGCCTAAAACACTTGCCTAATCTATAAATAAGACCCTAACCTACCCTAAATCATCATTATTCATTCATACAACTAAACTATGGCAAAATCAATCCTCTCATGACCTCCACTCTCTTCATAAAATTCCTAAATAAATTCCTAAGTGATTTTCCATGCATACAAGTGTTTTCAAACTTGTATGAGCATCATTAGCTTGCATTCAAGTCAAGTTTATATATTTGCATCATAAAGAAAGAGTCTTGATCATTTTGGCTCAAGGGTTTTGCTTGCATTTTGGGTTTAATTGATTTCATAAGGGCTTTGTCATATTTTTGTTACTTCTTAAGCATTGTAAGCCCTATTCCACTTTCATACTTAAACTCTAAAGTTAAATGTATGATATGCAAGTTTATCATGTTGTGATATGCAAGTTTATATGCAAGTTTATCATGTTGTGATATGCAAGTTTATATGCAAGTATGCCAAGTTATGTTATGCAAGTTTGGGTTGAACATTTTGTTCATGCTATCATGTTATGCAAGCTTATTTTGGGTTTATGAACATAAAGCTTTAAGCTTTATGCCAAAGGTTGCATTTTAGCAACATGTAAGTTATCATATCTCTTATGATAACTTGCATGTGAGGCTAAATGCGAACTTATGGCCATCTCTACATGTCGTTTAGCACCATGTATCACCAATATGCTAAGTTTGGTTTTATGCATGCTTTTGAGGCCTAAAAATGTAATATGCAAGTGTATGAACATATGAACATTTCATATGCCACCATGTTAAGCTTGTGGCTTCAATACCTTTATGTCATGATTATGCCAAGTTCCCTCTTTCTATCCTTTATGCGCTATTGCGATATGTAAGCGATGGGATTGCGTTTGGGGTTGGGTAAACTTAAAAGACATAAAACATAAGCTTGGGAATTTACCTATTAAGTTAGGTCTACCCATTGGGAATTTACCTATTAAGTTAGGTCTACCCAATTGCTTGAAAACTTGTAACATGTTTTGGAAACATGATGGACATGACACTTAGAAAAGATAAGTGTGGCCAACTCGAGGTTGGGTTGAGTTTGTAGCTTAAACCTACCCGGAACCGACCGGCTTAACTAGTTGCTACAAACAATAGGACCCAATGTGAGAAGTTGGTCATGTTGTACCTTGAACCCGAGGTTAGACCAAGTTGTGGTGTAAAGCTACCCGGACCCGCCCGGCTTAACTAGTAACCACAACAAGGTCTAATGTGAGAGGTTAAGGCGCATTAAATTAATTAATGCCTCGTGATTAGGGTTAAGTCATGGTCCACTTAATACTTAACCAATTTGGGCTTGGTAGATTAATCGGGGTTAAGTCGTGAACTCATCGTTACACTTAACCAAATTAATCCAGGATTAGCAAGAGGGTTAAACCGTACTTAACCCACTAGAAAAATCCTAGCAATGGGGGCCCACTCCAGCAGTAATCCCAAGTTAGTATCATCATGACCCTAGGGACTAGGCTAGGGTGGGGGCACGATTACTGGACTGGAGGTAAGTGACCAAAAGCGACGGCAGAGGGTACGCCGGTGTAGTTCCGGGCGGACTCTGGTCGTGCACATAGTCCGTAGCCGGAGAAAACATGCACGGGTACCAGTAGATCGGGACTGTGCACTCATGTTCATGGTGTCCAGGGGTTGAAACCCTAGGGCTTGATACACCCGAAGGGTGGACCCGGCACAGTTCGACTACAATTATGATTGGGCCGTATTGACACCAACACGTGACGAGTTAGGCTTAGGGAGCCGATCGACTAGACCGTTTGGTTGGACCTTGTATTAGGGTCATTTCATGTTATTGGGCCAAAGCTTGGGCCAAGGGATCAATACTTGTTTATTCAAGTCATGTTAGTTTGCTAGTACACCTGTGGTGCAAAACCTTAATCCTGATTATGCGATGACACCTTTATCTACCTTGTTAGTTAATCATCATGCTAGTATATTGTTATCCTTATGTTCATCCCTGCTGCTCATGCCAGTTAACTTTATCAGTTTACATTGATTGTAGTAGGGCTTACTCAGTCTTTTTGACTGACCTGTTTTCTTTCGCCTCTTTTCTTCCGTCCCCCCCCCCCCCAAGGTTCTCAGGGAGGGAATACTGGAGCTTAGCTTGGATTTCGGATTGCTTGCTTGTGGGATTTCAGCTCATGTACGGTTTCGACATGAAGCTAGCTATGGTTACCACTTAATTGGGGATAGCACTTATTTATTTCAGTTTTTCAGTTGATGTTGTTTTATCTAGACTTGTTTATTTGGAATGCTATGTTGTACCAGACTTTTTTTGAAATGTTTTGAAATCTTCCGCTGTTTTATCTATGTTATTTACTCTATTTACATATATACATATGTTCTTGTTCTGCCTTGATATATCATTATGCATGTTTACCTGATTCAAACGCCCCTCCAAAGTCAGAGTGCTTGCAAGAGCCACCCTGGCGGAGGTGGGGTGTTACAGTGTATCACTCCCCTAAAGTGGCAGCCCGATACAACTTGAGAATGCATGGCTTATACCTACACGATGCAACTATGTCTTATCTACCAGCCCGGGTCCACACACGCATATGAAACCCGTTGGACTTGCGTTGCCACCGCTCCCCGTTTTGGCCTCTTACAGTCGAATCCAACATGCGTGTCCCGTCCTCGACTTGGGTCGAGCCCACAAAGATATGTTTGGGATACTGGTTGAAATGGGCCCCCACAAGCTACCCACCTAAGCTTGTCACTAGTATATCCCACTTAACCCTCTTAGTCATGTTCATTTACATGTGTGTTTGGTTAAGTCTTACTAATCGTATTTCACATGCCACTAAGGGCACCCCCTAGATTCCTCATGCCACCCAAGGCACCTACTTAACCTCCATGTCCCACCTTACATGTTTATCTGGTTAAGTATTTCTTAATTCATTCAGGCCATAACCTCATAAAGACCTCTCACATTAGACTGGCATTTATGGCAGCTGGATTTGCCGGGCGGGTCTGGGCAGTCTTACACCATAAAAGAGTCTAACCTCGTGTTTTTACAACCGTTATGCTTTAGTTTAGGCCTAGGACCTCTCACATTGGGCTGACATTTGTGACCACTGGATTTGCCGGGCGGGTTCGGGCAGGTTTACGTCACAAACGAGTCCAACCTCGTGTCCTAAGCATTGATTAACACTTAAAATCTTTTACCCCAGTTTTAATAATTCCCTATTCAAATTATTAATTAAGTCAACTTTTAATGATGTCCATAATTGACTCAATTATGGCCATCCACTTATGGCATGCAAAATCATATCAATTGCACCCCAACTTTTTAATATTAAATCATTAATATTACCCCTACCCCACGTTTATACGTTCGCTTATTCAACGCATAATATAGGCTAGACATGTATAGTCTAACACCTAGCACAAAGATAAATTATCACAACATATAGACAATTAAAATAAATCTAATCATAATAGGGGTGAAACTTGCATAAACTACACGTGTTAAGGATCAAAAGGTGTCAACTTGTTAAATGTCTCAATTTACATGATATGATCATAGCCCAAATCTATACATAAACTTGCATATGGGGTTTTTAGGCAACATAATGATGGTGTGAACTAGCATAGGATATCACATATGTCATAGCATAATTCTAGATGTCATAATAGATGTCTTGGCATATGTTCATAACTTTTTAATCAATCTGACTTGCATATGTGACTTGTCATATAGATCAACATAACCCAAACATGATGATTTAATTAATATGAACTAACTAGCATAGATGGTAACATCATGGCCTTTTTAACATGTATGATTCATCACAACTTAGAATAGAAACTTTCAACATACATAACATCATCATAGCATGATTTACAACATATAAGATATCATCATCACATAACATTGGATTTACAATATACATGATAGCAAAAGGGGTTTACAACAACATATATGATAATTCACATCATCTACTCATAATCCATTCATAACTCAACCTAATTAAAACGATAATAATCTTGTTAAGATCATCATACTCACAATTTAGAGAAGAAAAGAGAGAGTTTTGCTTTGCTTTAGGGTTAAGAGAATTAGAATTGAATTTGCTTTTCTTCTTTCTTAGTTGGCGGCGGCTCCATTGTTTTCCATGGCGACAGAAACTATTCTATTTTAATTAGGTTTAGGGTTAGCATTAGGATGTATTTATAGGTGTAGGAAGTTATTTAGGACCATTAGATTAACCCTGAACCATGAGAACCAATCAAATGCAAAATCTGCATTTGAGCGAATCGGCCCACGGGTTGACAGCCAAACACCCTGGATTAACCCCTAGTCGACCCAGCGATGCTCGGGTCGACCTCAAAAATGGGCCGGTTCGGTTATTTCCCCTCCCAATTCGCTGTTTTGAACTTTTTCGCATTTTTTATTTATTTAATTTTTAATTTATATATATATATATATATACATATATATATATTGCGCAACCCATTTCACTTAATTCTTTTCTAAAAATTAAGTATACTTTAATTTGTGAATTTTAATGTTATAAAATTACGGGGTGTTACATTCTCCCCTCCTTAAAGGATTTCGTCCCCGAAATCTCCAAGTCAAGAAGAATGTATATCCCACCATCTAATCGTCCATCTACTTAACCATCAAACACCAGCATCCATTGTCCTTAAAAGACTTCTAATGCTTTAATGTTTATATGCACAGTGTGTGTATATGTCCATATCTAATGCAAAATTAGGCGGTCTACTGATTCAGTCGACCTCCTTAGTGCAATTCATGATAGTGCCATGCGTCCAATATGTATACAAAAGATTCCTAATGATACATATTAATTCTATATGCGTGCACAACCATCCATCCGAATGCAGCAACTATATGATAATACAACCATTATACATCCATTTTACTAAATACATCCATATATATGCAATATGCAATATGAAGTGACTGAGCCGATCTGGTGCCTAATAGTGTGTGTATATGCATCCACGAGCAACCACTAGCAAACACTTTCATCCACTTTGCATCCACCATACATAACATGTCTCAAACACATGTTTCAACCATAGGATTATCCTAACTAAAGGTCAAAGATACTAGCGAGAGGATATACTAAAGATAAGATAAGTACAAGCTAAGCGATAAAGGAGAAATTAAAAGACATACCCTCAAAAAGAAAAGGGTATTGTGAACGCATCTTCTCTTCCGTCTCCCAAGTAGCGTTGCTCTCATCATCTCCCCATTGCACTTTGACTAGTCTGACCTCTCGATTCCTCAACCTCTTGATCTCCGACCCAAGAATGCGCGTAGGAGCTCGTCGAATTGTCGCATCACGCTCTATCTCCACCTCTCTAAGCAAGCTCGGCTCTACCACTTCCGCGGTCTCGTGCAAGCACTTCCTCAAATGTGACACATGGAATATGTCATGTACACCACTAAGTCTCTCGGGCAACTCCACTCTATACGCCATCCGTCCAATCCTCTCCTTAATAGGAAACGACCCTACAAACCTTGGTGCTAAGTTCCCAACGGACTCAAAGCGAACAACGTTTCATAATGGAGACACTTTGACAAAGACCATGTCCCCAACTTCAAACTCGAGATCTGTCCTCCTCTTATCCGCATAAGATTTCTGCCTATCTTGCGCTGCTTTCATCCTCCTTCGAATCAAGTCGATCTTCTCCGAAGTCTCCCTAATCATATCGGGCCCAAGTAAGATCTTATCCATAGATTCCCACCAACATGTAGGTGAACGACAAGGTCATCCATAAAGAGTTTCGAATGGTGCCATACCAATGCTGGACTGAAAGCTGTTATTATATGCGAACTCCACCAATGGAAGATGCTCTTCCCACATACCCCCAAAGTCTAGGATACATAGCCTCAACAGATCCTCTAGAATGCGATTAACCCTCTCGGTCTGGCCGTCCGTCTGAGGATGATATGCGGTGCCCAAACATAACTGAGTCCCTACCGCCTCTTGTAAGCTTCTCCAAAATTCGCTATTGAAAATAGGATTGCGGTCGCTCACTGTGCTAGAAGGAACACCGTGCAACCGAACTATCTCTCGAACGTATACAGAAGCTAACCATGGAGCAGTCCTCTTACTCTTCACGGGAATAAAATGGGCGCTCTTAGTAAGTCTATCTACTATAACCCAAATTCCCGTATTACCCTTCCTCGATCGCGGTAATCCATCCACAAAATCCATCAAGATGCTTTCCCATTTCCATAGTGGAACCTCCAATGGGTGAAGCAACCCACCGGGTTTCTTTTGCTCCGCTTTTACTTGTTGGCATACCAAGCATCTAGCGACATACTCGGCCACGTCTTTCTTCATGCCGGCCCAAAAGTAAACTCTCTTCATGTCTTTGTACATCTTGTCCCCGCCGGGATGAATGGTCATCTTCGAATGATGTGTTTCGTCAAGAATAGTCTTCCTTAGGTCATCGTCTTTTGGTACACAAAGTCTACCATCCCTACGTAACCAACCCTTATCATATAGGGTATACCTACAGAGATAGCTTGATGACTCCCCTCCTTTTAGCTTTTCTACTAACTCAACTAACTACGGGTCGTCTCGCTGTGCCTCGCCAATCTGTCCCAAAAGCGTAGGTCGGACCTCCAAGGATGCTAGCAAACCGGGTACGAAGTCAACGGGAGGTCTAAAGTCAAACATCGAAATGAATTCTAAACTTTGCCGCTCAACAAACAAAGGACTTAAGGATAATCTTTTTCTACTTAAGGCATCGACCACCACGTTACCCTTGCCAGGGGTATATGCTATCTCAAAGTCGTAGGACACTAAGAACTCCATCCACCTTTGCTGCCTTAAGTTCAAGTCCTTTTGAGAGAATAGGTAATTTAAAGATTTGTGGTCAGTGAATAGTTCGAATTTCTCGCCAAGAAGATAATGACGCCAAGAATTAAGCGCGAAAACAATAGCGGCCAACTCTAGGTCATGTGTAGGGGTAATTCTTCTCATGCGCTCTCAACTGCCTTCCACCATAGGCTATTACCATGCCCTCTTGCATTAAGACTGCGCCTAGTCCTGTTCCACAAGCGTCAGTATAAACGGTAAATGGCTTACTCCCGTCTGGCAATACTAAGACTGGGGCTGAAGTCAAAGCTCTCTTCAAACGTTGGAACGCATCATCACAATCTACGTCCCATGTGAAAACTAGGTTCTTCTTCGTCAAGCGTGTCAATGGAGCTGATATCTTTGCGAAGTCTTTGATAAACTTCCTATAGTAGCCAGCCAACCCCAAGAAACTTCTCACTTCTATAGCATTTTTAGGGACCTTACAATCTTGGATGGCCACCACCTTCGCGGGATCTACAGCTATCCCTTCTTTGGAAACCACGTGCCCCAAGAACCGTACTTCCTTCCTCCAGAAGTGACACTTAGAAAATTTAGCCTTAAGGCTATGTGCTCGTAGGGTCTCCAACACTTCCCTAAGATGTAGGGCATGCTCTTCTTCATCCTTAGAAAAGATCAAGATGTCATCTACAAAGACTACCATGAATTTGTTAAGGTACTCCCTAAACACCCTACTCATCAAATCAACAAAATATGCTGGGGCGTTTGTCAAACCGAAGGGCATCACTAGCCATTCATAGAAACCGTCCAGAGTCCTAAAGGCAGTTTTGTCAATGCTATCCTTAGCCACTCTCAACTGATGAAAACCAGTGGCTAAGTCCAACTGCGAAAACATTGAGGTGCCAACTAACTGATCGAAGAGATCGTCAATCCTCAGCAATGGGTGTCTGTTCTTCTTAGTAAGCTTATTAAGTTCTCTATAGTCCACACAAAGTCTAAGGGACCCATCCGCCTTCGTGGCAAATACTACTGGAGCACCCCACTCCGATATACTTCGTCTTATGAACACCTTCTCAAGCAACTCCTTCACTTGCTTACTGAGTTCCCTCCTTTCACGTGGAGCCATGTGGCGTACTGGCAAAGATACTGGTTTCGCATTATCCACAAGATATATTCGAAAATCTATCTCCCGCTTCGGAGGCAAGCCCTTCACCTCCTCAAACACATCCGAATATTCTCGGACCACTCTAACAGATCGTAGATTTTCCACAGACGCGTCAAGCGATTCTAGATAACTTAGCATAACCGAATTTATGGGAGTACAGAAGATTTTGAGAGTGTTGCCAAGGCGAGTCACGAGCCTAACTACTCTCCTTTCACAATCAAGAACGGCCCCATTTCTGGATAACCAATCCATTCCTAAAATTAGACCATAGCCCGTGAAGCCCAACACATAAGCATCACATCTAAATTCAACGCTAAGTATGGAAATTTTCAAATCCAAACACATCATGGACAAATAAGCTGAGCCCCCTATTGGATTTGAAACAACTAAGGGATCCTTTACTAAACTGGTGTTTACGTGCAGTGATTCAACTAATGATATAGAGATAAACGAATGTGATGCGCCCGAATCGAATAAGGTACGGACAAGATGATCAAACAGAAAAACTAAGCTTCCAACAGAAATGGTTCTACCTCGTTCTTGCAGCGGTGGGACCGTGAGAGCCTGAACTTGTCCCCTAGCCTGCCCTGGTGCCATAAGAGCCTGCACCTGTCCTCCCGAGGTAGCTCCTGCCCTCTGCCCCTTCTTTGGGCAGTCCTTCACTAAATGTCCCGCATCGCCACAATGAAAACAGCCTGTCTTCTTTTTCTTTCGGCAATCCTTGCTGAGATGGCCTGGGTTCCACAGTTAAAACATTTCTTCTTTCCCTTGCCGTTATTGTCTTTACCACCCTTCTTATTTTGCTGTTGTGGTTTCTTCTGATCCCCCTTCTTCTCGGGTGCCTTATCAGCTTTAGCGCTTTTCTCCTCATGCATGAGCGCCATTTCTACTAACTTCTCAAAGGTGGCCCCCATCGGGATGTGGGTCATAGCCAACCCTTGCAATGGTTCATTCAAACCATTCACGAACCTTAGAGCCTTCTTCTCCGGCGTGTTTACTAAGTCCAAGCCAAACCTTGCTAACTGATTAAATTTATTGACATATTCTTTCACTGATGAGCTTCCTTGCTTCAATGTCAAGAACCTTTCCATATATAGATTTTCTTCCACCCTTGAGAGAAACTTCGCCTCGAACCTACGTCTGAAATCCGCCCAAGAGTCAACAGGACGCTCCCCATTAGTGACCTCCCACCAAAACGAGGCCTCTCCCTTCATCAACCAAGCTGCTAAACGAACTCTCCTCCCTTCTTCTACTTCAAAGATTTCTAGCAATTATTCCACCTCCTTAAGCCAATCTCTAGCTTCCACAAACGTTTCTGACCCTTGAAATGGTTTTCCACCCATAGCCTTGAATTCCTTGCACGTCTTTGCAAAAGTATCTACGCGAGGAGGAGGAGGAGGAACGGGTGCAACTGGTCATGGAGGAACATTGGCTGGACCTGCAGCGGCCCTAGCCTCTAATAACCTCCTATACCATCCTGGTATCGTTACACCGTCGGGTAGATTAAGATCTTCAGCCATGTTGAAACGAAAAAGGAAAGATTCAGAATGGAGAATTCGAAAGATAAAGATATGGGCTATTGGGGATTATGTTTTTTTCTTAAAAACTTTTCTCTTTAAATTTCTCATTAAAACATGTTTTTGAAAGCACTTCTTCCAAAAATAACTATTTTTCTAAAGTATTTTTATCTGTTCTGGTAACCTTAAGCTCTGATACCACGTGTAACGCCCACGTCCATTAATGTCACTCACAAAGGGAATGCATTAACTTCCATGGAGGTTATAAGTGAATATAGAACAGAAAAATTACAACAAGACAGATAATAAATAGTACTTGGAAATCTAAAACTTCATTTTATTGCAGCGGAAATTAAACATGTTTGTTACATCATAAAACCATAGATCATAACCAAGTACAATATCCATCTTCATAAAAACCAAATACATAATCCCATTACATTAATATCCATTAAAAAGATAACAAGCTGGACTTTACTTCAACGGTCCAAGTTTTCCAAAGAGAGATGAAGCAATTCAATCAAACTCTACTAGAGCTGGGCCCAACCTGAGGACCTGGAGGGGGAAAAAGGATAGAAATAGAGGGGGTCAGACATAAAGTCTGGCGAGTATGATAATTCTAACAATACTATTGTCAAAATAACTAGACTAAGGAATAAGCTGGAAGACTAGTAAATGCCTATGAACTCTTAGGAAGATAAAGATAGCGTTTAAGATAACATTAAAGATAACGGTAAAGGCACACCTAATTACTAACGAATGATTACTACACTGCACCGCACATTACTACACTACACCACACCAGTCACCCTATTGTTTGATCCCACTTGCTTCACACAGAAACTTTATCAATAGCCTTACGTACCCCTAGCTGACTACATAGGTGCCGTCTGCCCCTATCTCCACTAGGAGTACCCCACTACCCACTTTCTATCGGCTCCCCACTCGTAGATACCCATGCTAGCCCCACAGTGGGGTGTATCACTCCCCTAAAGTGGAAACCCGATACAACTTGAGAATGCACGGCTTATACTTACACGATGCAACAACGTCTTATCTACCAGCCCGGGTCCACACACGCATATGAAACCCGTTGGACTTGCGTTGCCACCGCTCCCCGTTTTGGCCTCTTACAGTCGAACCCAGCATGCGTGTCCCGTCCTCGACTTGGGTCTAGCCCACAAAGATACGTTTGGGATACTGGTCGAAATGGGCCCCCACAAGCTACCCACCTAAGCTTGTCACTAGTATATCCCACTTAACCCTCTTAGTCATGTTCATTTACATGTGTGTTTGGTTAAGTCTTACTAATCGTATTTCACATGCCACTAAGGGCACCCCCTAGATTCCTCATGCCACCCAAGGCACCTACTTAACCCTCATGTCCCACCTTACATGTTTATCTGGTTAAGTATTTCTTAATTCATTCAGGCCATAACCTCATAAAGACCTCTCACATTAGACTGGCATTTATGGCAGCTGGATTTGCCGGGCGGGTCCGGGCAGTCTTACACCATAAAAGAGTCTAACCTCGTGTCTTTACAACCGTTATGCTTTAGTTTAGGCCTAGGACCTCTCACATTGGGCTGACATTTGTGACCACTGGATTTGCCGGGCGGGTCCGGGCAGGTTTACGTCACAAATGAGTCCAACCTCGTGTCCTAAGCATTGATTAACACTTAAAATCTTTTACCCCAGTTTTAATAATTCCCTATTCAAATTATTAATTAAGTCAACTTTTAATGATGTCCATAATTGACTCAATTATGGCCATCCACTTATGGCATGCAAAATCATATCAATTGCACCACAATTTTTAATATTAAATCCTTAATATTACCCCTACCCTACGTTTATACGTTCGCTTATTCAACGCATAATATAGGCTAGACTTGTATAGTATAACACCTAGCACAAAGATAAATTATCACAACATATAGACAATTAAAATAAATTTAATCATAATAGGGGTGAAACTTGCATAAACTACACATGTTAATGATCAAAAGGTGTCAACTTGTTAAATGTCTTAATTTACATGATATGATCATAGCCCAAATCTATACATAAACTTGCATATGGGGTTTTTAGGCAACATAATGATGGTGTGAACTAGCATAGGATATCACATATGTCATAGCATAATTCTAGATGTCATAATAGATGTCTTGGCATATGTTCATAACTTTTCTAATCAATCTAACTTGCATATGTGACTTGTCATATAGATCAACATAACCCAAACATGATGATTTAATTAATATGAACTAACTAGCATAGATGGTAACATCATGGCCTTTTTAACATGTATGATTCATCACAACTTAGAATAGAAACTTTCAACATACATAACATCAGCATAGCATGATTTACAACATATAAGATATCATCATCACATAACATTGGATTTACAATATACATGATAGCAAAAGGGGTTTACAACAACATATATGATAATTCACATCATCTACTCATAATCCATTCATAACTCAACCTAATTAAAATGATAATAATCTTGTTAAGATCATCATACTCACAATTTAGAGAAGAAAAGAGAGAGTTTTGCTTTGCTTTAGGGTTGAGAGAATTAGAATTGAATTTGCTTTTCTTCTTTCTTAGTTGGCGGCGGCTCCATTGATTTCCATGGCGACGGTAACTATTCTATTTTAATTAGGTTTAGGGTTAGCATTAGGATGTATTTATAGGTGTAGGAAGTTATTTAGGACAATTAGATTAACCGTGAACCATGAGAACCAATCAAATGCAAAATCTGCATTTGAGCGAATCGGCCCACGGGTTAATAGCCAAACACCCTGGATTAACCCCTAGTCAACCCAGGCTGGGTCGACCTCAAAAATGGGCCGGTTCAGTTATTTCCCCTCCCAATTCGCTGTTTTGAACTTTTTCGCATATTTATTTATTTAATTTTTAATTTATATATATATATCAATATATATATATATATATTTCTCTGCGCAACCCATTTCACTTAATTCTTTTCTAAAAATTAAGTATACTTTAATTTGTGAATTTTAATGTTATAAAATTATGGGGTGTTACAATTTGCTTGCTTTTCTTAGCTTGGGAAAGAAACTTCATTTCAAATCTCATTCCAAAATCATTCCATGTCTCCAACGGATGTCCAGCTTGGGTAACTTCCCACCAGAACGAAGCTTCATCTTTTAATAGCTAGACAGCTAACTGAATCTTCCTTCGGTCTTCTACTTCAAAGATTACAAACAAGTCCTCGGTCTCCTTGAGCCAATTCCTTGCCTCTACGAATATCTCGACTCCACGGAACGACTTCCCTCCCATGGCACAGAAATCCTTGCAGATCTTGGTGAAATTATCTGCCCTTGGAGGAGGAGGAGGAACGACGGGTGTAGCTATGGGAGGAACGTCAGCTTGACCACCGGCAGTCGCCGTGGCCTCTGGATACCTATGGAACCAGCCTGGTATCGTAACGCCCTATGGGATATTAGGTTCCTCAAACATGCTGAAAAAGAAAAGGAAAGAGATTTTGACAAAGGATCGAAGGATATTACATATGGCTTTGGGGGGAATATGTTTTTCAAAACAGACTTTTCTTTTTGGAAAAATGCTTTCTTAAAACCTTTTTGAAAATAATTTTCAAAAACCTATATCTAATCTGGTAACCTTCAGCTCTGACACCAAATGTGACACCCCACGTCCATTAATGTCACTCACTAAGGAATGCATTAAGCTTCGTGAAGCGTTATAGGTAAATAGAAACAGAATTATTACAAGATAGATATAAAAGCGACAGCGGAATTTAAATTTTATTTCAAACATAAGTCATAACATCGTGGTCCAAAAATACCATAAGTCTGAAACTAAATAAAACCCATTACAATAATGTAAAACTTCTGTCTTGTACCATCAGAGTACAGAAAATGCATAAAAAGCATAATTCCCCAAAATAGACAAAGCTATAGTAGCAAAGATTGAAACTGAGCAATACTTCAAAAGCTGCTCCAACCCAGATTATAACCGAGTCCTAACTAAGCCTGAGAATTCCCACCCTGCGATCCTGGGGCGGTGGGGGAACGAAAGAAAGAAGATAAAATAAAAAGGGTCAGACATAAAGTCTAGCGAGTCCAGTTACTTTTAACATATAAATAAGTAAAAGTATCATGACCGACATATAAATTGGAGGGATAGATAACAGTAATAAGATAGGTATAACAGACTGAGCAAGATAAGAAGAATGAACAAAATAAAATAGGTTACCCTTCTCTAATACCTTTCTTTGCACCAATACTAGTATTACGGATACGTAACATCATTACATGCTCCCTAATTACTCAACAGAAACAGGATGATCCCAACAGAAACATAATGGTAGTTTTAGGTGTACACTAGTAACGGGTTCTATCCCAAACAGAATTAACCGGTAACTAAACGGAAATAAAGGTTGTTAAACCCAACAGAAATACAGGTACCCCAACTAAACAGACATGACTAGATGTACCTTAACTACTACCCCCAATCGATTTGCTCCCTATTCCGTAAATACCCTGTGTCGGCCCCATAGTATGGTGTATTACTTCCTAAAGTTGCAACCTATAGAAGGACACAGACCTGTTTATTGTTGCTGCAACGACTTATTTTCCCAGAAGCAGGCCGTACTCATGCACACACATGAGTTCGTTGGAATGCGCCAGTACACACCTCCTCCCAGATGAACCTCTTACAATCAGTTCAATTAGCATGCCCTGACTCCTTCCTAGTACGTGGTCCCCCTTTTAATACCAGAATGGGTTACTTACTAATATGGGTCCGACAAAACAGATGACACAAGCCAACCACCATAGATCTTGTGTCCCCAACTAACTAGGATTTTGACAAGTTACGCCCAACAGACTTAACAGATTCGCATAACCCCATATAGATTTGTGGGTTAAACTTTATAAGTTAACGGGTCCCTATAACCCCAACAGTTGTAACAAGTTAAGTCTTTTAGATTAACAGATTTGTATAACCCCTATGGATTTAACAGGTTTACTTAACCCTATAGACTTAACAGGTTTGCTTAACCCCACAAATTTAACAGGTTTACTTAACCCCACAGAAACTCAAGATGTTTTCTTGACCCCACAGATTTCATATTTACTTAACGCCATCAATTCATATAAGTTTACTTAACCCTTTATTCCATTTGTTGGGTTTATATATAACCCTTTTTTTTACATTCAAACTAGTTAAGTATTTCAATTTAACATGTTGTCATTGTCTTTTCATTTATACTTGTTAGCACACCAAACCTCTCACATTAAGTCAATCACATATGGCTACTGGATATGCCGGACGGCTCTAGGCAGACTTAAACCACAAGTTTAGACTTAACCTTGTCTCGTGGTGCCGTTTCGCATTAGACACCTCACATTAGATTAGCCACTTGTGGTTGCTGGATATGTCGGGTGGCTCCAGGCAGATTTATACCCCAAGCGCAATCCAACATCATGTCTAAGCGTTATTACCAATCTATTTTTTTTTTAGACATATTCACATTAACAATTATCCTATTTCAATTATAGTTTTTCCCATGTCCCTTTACAATTCACATATCATTATGCCTAATATGCCCCTTTACAATTCACATATCATTATGCCCAATTCAGCATTCACATATGTTCCAATTTATGCCCCAATTCAATATTCGCATATGTTCCAGTTGATGCCCCAATTCACTGTTCACATGTGTTCCAATTTATGCCCCAATTCAATATTCACGTATGTTCCAATATATGCCCCAATTCAATATTCACCTACGTTCCAATTTATGCCTCAATTCAATATTCACATATGTTCTAATTTATGCCCCAACCCATGTTTTTCCCAACGATTCCCAATCCCGCACGTTTGCATATTTCAGCGTTAGGTCAAAGCTCGAAGGTAGCCTAGCTATAAAAAAATAAAAAGGTAAAAGAGGGAGAGAAGAGATTCAAAAGTAGGCATAATAATGAATCAATAATTAACTGACAGAAACAGGCATAAAAACTGAATATGCATATTATGACAAGATTTGGCATGGTGGCGATATAAACATATAAAAACAAATCTGGTGAATATGTCATAATAGAACTGATTTAGGCGATGATTCAAGATCCAATTTTTTTATATACATATTAAGATTGCCAATTAAATATTTAGATCTAAAAATAACATAAACTCACAGTGAATAGATATAAGAAAATGGAACCAAATAACTGAGAAGGACACATTGATTTTGTTGTAGCAATCTTCGAATATGTATAATCTTCTTTGAATTGATTTTAGAGAAGAATTGCCAATTTAATTGAAGTTGCAGCAGAGGCTCGCTGTCACCATTATTTTTCAAATGAATAAAACTAGGTTTTGAGTTCCTTTTTATAGCCGCTGCACCCCGAATCTGGACACTGCGTGCGTCCAGAAACGTTCAGCCAATTCGACCCAGGGGTCGACCCATAGGACGACCCCATACTACCTGAGTCGACCGAGCAGGGTCTCGGGTCGACCCCAAACGGTCGGCTTTCCCCCAAAATGTGCGTCTTAATTCGAATTTTCTGATTTTGAATTTGTTTATATATATATATTCTTCTTATATGCATACAAACTTCAAAACTTAATAACTTCTTCATACGATGTCCGTTTTATGCAAATCAAATGTCTATTTTGACCAGAATTTCGAGACGGACGCAATGGCGTAGTCTGTTTCCCTTAGTTATGAATATTAAATTAAATATTCTATAATTTGTCCTCTTTATTGTTTTTAAAATTACGGGGTTACAGACTTTTAAATGAGGTCAGTCATAACTTAAATTATAAGCTTTCTGTAGCCATGTACGACCATATCAAGGAGTTTAAAATGAGATTAGAGGAACACTTATTATATACAAAATCTCCTCACCATATAAAACCAAAATGAATGACAGAAATATGGTAGAGATAGAGATGGTCATGAAATAAATCTCTAGATTAATTATATTATAAAATATGTTCAATCGTACCGAGATTTTTGAAAATTTTCAATTATCCCTTGTTCTGAAAAATATTATAGTCACATTTCCATCCTAAATTTTGAAACTGTATATTCTTTAATGATGAAAAAAATAAGCCTCCACATTAAATAAAACAATGGTAGATGATAGAAAGATGATAGGAAAAGAAGATGTTCATGAAATAAGCACCAATTCAAAGGTATTACAAAATATGTTCAATCATCATAAGAATTTAAATAAAATCTCCTCTTGTTATGAGATATACTATAGTCACAACTCATCGCAATTTCATAAATCTAATCATAATTTTGATGAGTTCCAAATAGGGGATTTTAACGACAAGGACAAAGGACCATTAAATTTTATCCATAAGGACAACAACCTAATATTTTATCTACAAGGACAATACCTACCAAATATTTTATTCAAAAGGACAAAACACTGGAAATAAACATTCGGCCGCTGATTTCATCTTCTCCCCTCACGCGCGTATGTCGAAATCACTAAATCATAAATCACGAAATCCAAAATCGCGAAATCAAAAATCGAAGGCAAACATCATTCAGGATAAAAACCGAAATTCGAAATCGAAGCCAAACATCAAGAAATCAATATCAATTGGAAACAGAAACCCTAGAAAAAAAATACGTCGAACAACAAAAATTCATTGGAAATCCTAATTGAACGGAATTAAAATATGTAGTAGACGACGGAAATCACAATTGAAGAAGTCAAAATTGTTGACACAATTTTTTTAGATTGGAAATGTTTTTTTTTTTCATTTTACCAGTACAGCAGTTCGTAGGTATCATTTTTGTATTTTTGTAGTTATCATTTTTCCTGTTTTTAACTTTAAAACATAGTAGCATTTTTTAGTTATCATTTTTGTAAAGTAATCAATTTTCCTGTTTTAACTTTAAAAACATAGCAGCAGTTTTTAGTTATCATTTTGCTATTTTTGTAGTTATCATTTTTACCGTTTTAACTGTGTTATATGGTTTTTTCATGAGATTTTGTTGTTGTGTTAATTTTCAAGTTATATTGTTGTACCATCTAAGAAACTAAGTCAAACTTATTTCAATTTAATCAATCAAACTATGATATAATTTTTTTTCATTATTTTATCTTCAAAGCATTGCATCAGTATTTAGTTATCATTTTTCTAATATTTTAGGTACCATTTTTACTGTTTTAACTATGTTATGTGTTGTTTTCATGTATTTTTATAGCTGTGTTAATTTTGAAGTTATATTGTTGCATCAACTTTTTAACTCAGTCGAATTTATTTAATTTTATACAATCAAACTGTGATGTAAACATTTTTTGCATTAGTTTTTCTTTAAAACATTGATGCAGGTAAACTGAAATCAGTTTTCTAATTTTTTGAGTATCAGTTTTCATATTTTAACTGTGTTATGTGTTTTTTCTATGTGATTTTGTTGTTGTGTTAATTTTGCAGTTGTACTGTTGCATCAACTTTGTAACTTAGTCGAACTAATTTTATTTTATTCAATCAAACTTTGATGTAAACATTTTTTAAAAATGATTCCTTCAAACTGCAGTAATGTTTGACATAACAGAGAAATTACACTAAAAATGATACCTTAAAAAATATAAAAATGATACCTTAAAACTGCTTTGATGTTTAACATAACACATAAACTACA
The DNA here is from genome assembly GCA_030737875.1 of Allium sativum. NCBI lineage: Eukaryota > Viridiplantae > Streptophyta > Magnoliopsida > Asparagales > Amaryllidaceae > Allium > Allium sativum. Next base: position 665,174,729 of record CM060909.1, on the reverse strand, counting down.
GTAAAAATGATAACTAAAAAAATAGAAAAATAATAATTAAAAACTGCTGCTATATTTTAAAGTTAAAACTGGAAAAACGATAACTAAAAAAATAGAAAAATGATACCTACGAGCTGCTATACTATTAACGATAAAAAAAACATTTCCAATCACGAAAAAAATTGTTCCAACAATTTCGACTTCTTCAATTGTGTTTTCCATCGTTAGAAAAATATTTTTATTCAATTCACTCGTGATTTCCAATGGATTTTTGTTGTTCGAGATTTTTTTTTAGGGTTCCAGTTTCTCGCGATTTATGGAATCGAATTTTTGGGTTCGATTGCAATTTCGATTCTGATGTCCATGTCCTTGTCGTGATTTATGAATTGTTATGAATTCAATTTTTTGTGATTTTTGGGTTCGATTGTTTGGAGCGGACGTGAATCGGGAGCGGTGCAAGAAGAAAGCGCACGTGAAGAAAAGATATTAGGTGGTTGTCCTTCTGAGTAAAATTTTAGTAGGCTGTCCTTATGAATAAAAAGGCCTTCAGTTTTGTCCTTGTAAAATTTTTCCTGTTCCAAATATAGTTTAATTTGGTCAATAATTTTAATTTTGAATAAATAGCGAAAAATGGTTTTAAATTTGAAAATGTGAATTTCAAGGGGGATTCTGAAAGAACTATACAAGTTGAAAATAAGTTTCAAAGTAATCAATTAGTTGAACGTGAAAATTTTCTATACTTCTAAAAATTGATATCACTTATAGGTCCTAATGCCAATAGTTACAATGTATCCAAGCCCAAGCAGACTAATCTCAAATTTTATTTCTTTTATCAAAACAACAGATAAAAATTTGTTTCAATGCAAGATTCAAAAGAGTATTTTTTTAGAATATTTACAAGCCCAAGAAATTAAATGATTCAAATCAAAAGCACGTTATTTAAAATAACTTGATGAAATTTACTTTCAGAGATCAAGTCCAAGAATGGTATCCATGAAATTCAATATACAATTAATCATAAATGATTTCAAAAACAAAATAATCAAGTCAAACCAAAAAGCTATGAAATTATCACACCTTATCAAAACCATTTTTCAAGTAGTGTGCTGTAGTGAGTGAAGGTTTTCAATACTTTCCAAGAGGAATTAGAAGAAACTCAAAACAGCAAAGATGTGTGAAATTTCATTAGTTTTCTAGTTCTTCAAAAAATATTTAGAATTCCAAATAAATGTGTTAAAGATGTGTACAAGATACTACATCACTGTCAGGAATTCAGGAATCAGTTAAAGAAAAATTAAACGTCAAAAGAATTGCAAAATATTTACAATTTTAAATTCACAATCGAGAAATCAACAAAACATGAGAGTTTTAGATAAATGAATCTAATTTCAAGAAAATCAAGAATTTTGTAATTTGAAGTTAAGAAGCTTAAGAAGTGTTAAAAATGTTATGGCAGTGTCAAAAATAATTGTCATTGATAGTAGGAAAAAGAATAAAAGAAAGAATACAATGAAGAATAAAATAAAAAAAAATCACGAGTTTAGAGATCATACCTGGTTTACCATTGACAATGTAGATTCTTTAACTCAACAGTCATGGCTAAGGAACACTGAATGATTCAAATATATGCAACAACTTGAATGCAATTTCTCTTTTGCAAAGTGGTTCATCAGCCTCCTTCGGTACCTAAGATTTTATAGGATCGAGTGGTCTAACAAAAATTGTTTTACCACTCATAGCTTCATTCACACGTTTTGGTACCCAAACCTATTTAAATAACAATCCATTTGTGTAACGACCCGCATTCTACGCATCATAGGATCGTAGAATATTTATTTCTGTCACAAACGAAGTCGTATGGTCATGTAACTTTGGGAGACGACTATTGGGGTCATTTCCCATGTTCATGATTTTTCCCGATTTTTAAATGACCATTTTACCCCTAGTTGGCACTGTTTTGGCCATAACTTTTGATTGGAAAGGAATTTTGATCTGAAACCACTTCCATTGCCTCCGGATGATGGTTTCTCTTTCCGTAGAGTGGTCACATTAGCCAAACGGACTCACCGTTTGGGAGATATGGCTGAAACAAGTTTCAGATGGTGAAAAACAGCTTAATTGGGCTTAACCGGGTGATTAGCAGCTAGGCCCAGAGGGGAATTTCGGGTTTAGGGGTATATAGGGGCTGATTAGGGTTAGAAAACATTTCTTTAGACATTTTCCAGCCGCCACTTTCATTCCTCTTAACCTAGCCATGGCCTCCACTCTCTAAATCTCTCTAAAACACCCAAAATCACTTCCTAATCAAGGATTAAGGCTTAGAGGCATCAATTCAAGGAGGATTAGCACAAGGACCGAGGTAGAGCTGCTGTTATATATTGGAATTCGTGCAAATCAGAGGTTCACTTCAGATCTGAAAGTTTTATTATGGCAAAGGTGAGTGATTTGCATAGTTTTTGCACTAATTACGGTAACTAAGGGTAATTAGTGAAGATTAGCGAATTTATACACTAATAAATTCTAGAAAAATGTTTAGAAATTCTTAAATAATATTTCATGCCTTTGTTAGAAATTTGGTTCGGTTTGATTAAGTTTTGTTAACCCTATGATTAGTTTTACTTAAATATGCTTAAGGGAAAATAAGGAGTTTTGGCCACTTTTGATCCATTTTGATTCATTTGAATGGTTGTTTGTTGCTATTACATACTGCTATGACTCTATGGTATGTTTTATGATTGATTAGAAGTGTTAGATTTGTCAAAAACGCCGTCGAATGGCGTAAACAGCTCGCTGGAAGAACTGCAGGAAATCATCCGAACCGGACCGGATCGGTGGAAGTAAGGGCGATCCAATCCGATGGTGCGATCCGATCCGATCCGTCGATGCTTGAAGACTCCGATCCGTCGATGCTTGAAGACTCCGATCCGACGACGCGATACGATCCGATCCGATCAAGACTTCGCGAAGCGATCTGTGTTGCTTCACGAAGAGGAGCCTGAACCGATCCAGTGAGGTGACCACGATCCGAACCACTCGTGAGCAGAAAGTGCGACCCGAGCCGGTGTGCTTGGGGGAGGCCGATCCGAACCACTACCAGATGGATGCCACGAACCGCACCGCGTTGATGATGGGGAGCTAAAGGCCGAACCGAACCGATGGCAAAGAGGGGATCCGAACCGATCCGGTGATGACAGAAACCCGAGATGCAAAGGAAGCCCAAATGAGAAGTTAGAGCTCAAGATTCAGATGGGAATCAACGAGTTCGCTTCATGGTTGGGTTTTGCTGCGGGACGCGTGCCAAGGTGTTATCGACGTCTATGGCTTTGGACCACTATGATAGGAGGTACGAAGGCGGATTCAGGGCCATTATGGCATCGGTAGGACCAAGGGCTACAACCAATGAAGTGGGTCATTGAAATGTTTGGTCATGACTCCATATGTTTAGCTTGGTCATAGCAGGGTTTCTACAAGTCGGGATTCGTCGTTACCTCAGTTTGTCTAGTGTTCCAAAGTGGTAGATATCGTACGCTTTACGCACTGAGTGAGAGATGTGAGGATGGTTGCTATGGATGATTTGTTTGCTATCATTGTGACATGCACACCCCACCCCCGTATTCTTACACTATTTATTATGGCACCTTGGAGTATTGTACGGTATGTGGTACTAACTCTTTGGTTGCAGGTCCAGGTTCAGGTATGGTTTAGTATACCTATTATTATTCTGTTTAGATGCTTATCGCTCATACCAGGCTTTATGTCTGACCCAGAGTTTTATGTCTCCTCTTATTACTCTGGGTGCTCACACGAGCAGACTAGAGACAGGTTAGCTGGTGATGCACGGGTAGATGATCCGGAGACGAGCAGGAGGCTTCCACGTAAAATATATGCATAGTATTCTCCCTGTATTGTTGAAGATCACTACTTGGGCATTGGTGGTGTATCTTCTACTTTAGCTTTCTTTTGTTTAGAGACAGTAAATTTAGAAAATTGTAATAAGCTGTATTTGAATTTCCGCTGCTCTGATGATGGATGTTGATTTTAGTTATCAGCTTATGCACTGTCTCACCTGTTTTATGTCAAGTATGTTATTATTATATTTTATCCCATGCGCTGTGAGACATTCTACAAGTTCCTTGATTAGTTCATTCCCTTCTTCCCTTTCTTTGGCGACCGTTCCGTGCTAGTCGGGACATGTGTACAGCGCACTTCCGGAGGAAATGTAGGCTGGTGCTGAGCGGGCCGTCACACTTGGTATCAGAGCTCTAGGTTGCGCAGTTAACCTAGGGAAGTTATCAGGGAGAGATAATATACGTATACGAGAGAGCGTATTTGTGATTACTTTGGTTTTTAAAAGCTATATATATATATACTATTAGTAGTATATGGATGAAGTCGTACTGTACTAGCACCACTATGGAGTCGTTAATCGTTTCCTTTTTCAGATTGACGATGAGCCGATATGTTAGAGGTACCGGTAGAGGGGCCAATAATGGGAATGCTGCTGACATGAGGACGATGTTTACTGACCTCATGAGAGAGATGCTTAGAGATGTACAGAGAGCAGCCCCCAATGGTGGAAATGGTGGTGGTCCAATGGTGCAGGCGCCAAGAGTCGACTTCGCCAAGCTGAATAAGGATTATACTAGCCTTGGTGGGAAGCCGTTCCACGGAACGGAGTCGGCCACGGATGTTCAGGATTGGTTGGATAGTTGCGAACGTATCTTCGAGGATTTGGGTATCGAGGATGCGATGAAAAGAAAGCTAGCGTCCCATCAGCTGCAAGGGCGGGCAATGAATTGGTGGAATGCTATAAAGGCAGCTACTCCCGAAGATCAGATTACTTGGGAGCAGTTTAAGGCTCGCTTTAGTGAGAAGTTCATTCCAGCTGCTCAGAAGTCAATGCTGTTTAAGAAGTTCTTGGAGCTTAAGCAGAATGGCAGAGCTGTCTCGGAGTATATTGCCGAATTTGACACTTTGTCAAAATATGGGTTATCTCTTATTGATACTGCCGAGAAAAAGAATGAGAAATTCATAACTGGTTTGGATCAGTACTTGGGGGGAAAACTTATTAACCACATCGATGAGACGTTTGAATCGATTGTGGGGAAAGCATTAAGATCAGAAAGTCTTTACCCTAAGTCGAAGACTGAGGTTGCATCTGCAGATGAGCCAAAGCCACAAGCAAGTGGTGGAGGCAAGGGTGGTTCCCAGAATAAGAGAAAGCAGAACCAAGCTAAGGATGGCCAGAAGAAAAAGAATAAGCAAGATGTGGAGTGCTTCAGCTGTGGTAAGAAGGGCCATTATGCTAGTAATTGTCGGGCCAAGCCAGCGGATAGGAAGTGCTTCAACTGTGGCCAAATGGGACATTACAAGGACAAGTGTCCACAGCCCCCTAAAGAAAAGCAAATGGTGAAAGCCTACGCTCTTAATGCTATTCCTTCTTCGTCGAATGCCCCAACAGCGGCGGAGAAGGGAAAGAATGTCGTCATTCAAGGTATGCTTTCTGTTTATGATGTTCCTGTTAGAGTTTTGTTTGATACCGGAGCTTCCAGTTCTTTCATATCTAGTGACCTGGTAGATAGATTGGGATTGGAGCCCGAGATTGTCGATAGACCTTTAGTAGTGACGAACCCGATTGGTGGTTCGACTAGCCTTAGCATGATTTGTCGTAATGTGGTCTTATCGAGTCATGGATGCATGTTTGTTTGTGATTGCTTTGTTTTGGGCTTTACTGGGTTTGGCATTATTTTAGGAGTAGATTGGCTCCGAAGGTATGGGGTGGTGGTAGACTGTGAGGGCTTTTTGGTGACAGCTAGAGCGGATGATGGGCGGAGGATAGTGTTTGGTGGTCTACCCAGTAAGGGGGTATTGGCTAGTTTTCTAAACTCCCTCGACATTCCGCATAGTGAGTTGTCAGGTTTGCCCGTGGTTGGCCAGTATACGGATGTTTTCGAAGAAGTGATCGGACTTCCACCACACCGAGAGATTGAGTTTCGTATTGATTTGGTAAAGGATGCCAGGCCTATAGTGATGCCACTTCGTCGTATGGCACCAAGAGAGCAGCGAGAGCACGAGGTGCAAGTCAGCGATCTTTTGAAGAAGGGATTTATCAGAAGGAGTGTTTCTGAATGGGGAGCACCAGTTGTGTTTGCTACCAAAGCGGATGGTTCCCTTCGTTTGTTTGTAGACTACCGCGAGTTGAATAAAGTGACGAGGAAGAATAAGTATCCTCTACCGCGGATAGATGATTTGTTCGATCAGTTGAGTGGCGCGAGAATATTTTCTCAGTTGGATCTCGCGACAGGTTTTCATCAGCTTAGAGTGGAAGCTGAGAGTATAGCTAAAACGGCATTTCGAACGCCGTCTGGATTTTATGAATGGTTGGTCATGCCATTTGGGCTGACTAATGCCCCAGCATATTTTGTGGATCTTATGAATAGGGAATTCAGAGATCAGTTGAATAAGTCTGTCCTTGTGTTCGTTGATGATATTTTGGTCTATTCGAGGACAGAGGAAGAACACAAAGAACATTTAAGAGTAGCGATGGAGGTGTTGAGAAAACACCAATTGAAAGCAAAGTTTTCTAAGTGTCACTTCTGGAAGAGGGAAGTGAGGTTCTTGGGCCATGTTGTATCAGAGAATGGTATTGCCGTGGACCCGGCAAAGGTGGCTACGGTACAGGAATGGCCTACGCCCAAGAATGCAACAGATGTAAGAAGTTTCTTGGGGTTAGCTGGATATTATCGTAAGTTTATCCAAGGTTTCTCCAAGTTAGCTGCACGATTGACCCAGTTGACCAAGAAGAATCAAGCTTTTGTTTGGGATGAAAGGTGCGAGAATGCATTCAAGAGTCTAAAGGACAAGTTGACAAGCGCACCAGTGTTAGTCATTCCTAAGGGCGATGAAGAGATGACGGTATACACAGATGCCTGTGGTACCGGACTGGGTGCTGTATTGATGCAAGGCGGTAGGGTTGTAGCTTACGCAAGTCGGCAATTGAAACCGCACGAGAGAAGATACCCTACCCATGATTTAGAATTGGCAGCGATCGTGTTCGCGTTAAAGATGTGGAGACACTATCTCTTGGGAGAAAGATTTGAGTTGTTTACAGATCATAAGTCGTTAAAGTATCTCTTCTCTCAGAAAGATCTGAATCTCCGTCAGCAGAGATGGTTAGAGTTCTTAGCTTCCTATGATTTTGACATCGCATACACACCAGGAAAGGGCAATGCGGTGGCTGATGCATTGAGTAGAAGACATGCCAGCTTAGGGGCTATGTTCCTTGAATGGAAGCAACTGGAGTTTATCGCGGGGTTTGATTTCAGACCAAAGTGCGAATTAGATCCAGAAATGTTAGCAAGTTTGACGATCAGACCCACTTTGATTGAGCGGATCGGCTCTAATCAGAGGGACGACCCTAACCTATTGGAAATCATCTCCAAGTTAGAGATGAGTATCGATGAGGAGATGAACAAGTATGGGCTTGATCGAGATGGATGGCTTAGAAAGAATGGAAAGCTTGTTGTACCCAATGTCAATGGATTGAGAGATGAAGTACTTAGAGAATGTCATCACTCAAAGCTAACTATACACCCCGGTGGTAACAAGATGTATCGAGATATGAAGCAGACTTACTACTGGGAAGGGATGAAAAGAGACGTTGGGAAGTTTATATCCAAGTGCATGAATTGCCAGCTAGTTAAAGCCGAGCAAAAGAAGCCTAGTGGGTTGTTGCAACCATTAGAAATTCCCGAATGGAAATGGGAGCAAGTCTCGATGGATTTCATTGATGGTTTACCAAGGACTAGATCGGGACATGATAGCATTTGGGTGATTGTGGATCGATTGACTAAAAGCGCAAGGTTTATACCAGTCAAATCGACCAGAACGGCAGCTAAGTTAGCAGAATTATATATGAAGTGGGTAGTGAGATTTCATGGAGTACCTAAAGGCATTGTGAGCGACCGAGACCCGTTGTTCACTAGTGGGTTTTGGAAGAGCTTACAAGAGGCTCTAGGGTCAGAGTTACATCTCAGTACCGCATATCATCCTCAGACCGACGGTCAGACGGAGAGGGTGAATCGTATTTTGGAAGATCTCTTGAGAGCATGTATATTGGATTTTGGTGGATCATGGGATGACCATTTGCATCTAGTAGAGTTTGCATATAATAATAGCTACCAATCCAGTATCGGTATGGCTCCGTTTGAAGCTTTGTACGGAAGATCGTGCAACTCACCATCATGTTGGATAGAGACTGGCGAGAAATTTATGCTTAGACCCGATGTGGTGAGGGAAACTTCAGATAAGATCAAGATCATTCAACAACGAATGAAGGCTGCCCAAGATTGGCAGAAGAGTTATGCTGATAAGAGGAGAAGAGACCTAAAATTCTCCGTTGGTGACTTGGTGTTTATCAAGATTTCTCCGTTAAAGAGCATAATACGATTTGGCAGGAGAGGCAAGTTGGCACCAAGATTTGTTGGCCCATTCCCTGTTATTGAACTAGTCGGGAATTTGGCATACAGAATTGACTTACCGGAGAAGATGGCGGGAGTTCACGACGTATTTCATGTTTCCCAACTAAGGAAGTTCGTTCACGACTCAAATATGACTATTTCACCTGATCAGTTAGAGGACTTCGAAGTAGAACCCGAGGCGGTTGGGAACCGCAAGCCGGCCCGTATTGTCGAGCACGACATGAAGCAACTTTGAAGGAAGGCGGTGAAGCTAGTCAAGGTTCAGTGGGGCGAGGACGAGAATGATTGTACTTGGGAGACAGAGGAGAACATTAGAAAGTCACACCCAGAACTCTTTGCCTGGTAAGATTTTAACTTCGATTTAGCTTTCCGCATGCTAGGATAGGCTTGTTTGCTTGTTTTGCATGTTTGATTGTTGTATGTGGTTGTTAGGCATGCGGGATCTTTTGTATGTTTTGGGTTAAGGAATTTCGGGGGCGAAATTTCTCAAGGGGGGGAGAGTGTAACGACCCGCATTCTACGCATCATAGGATCGTAGAATATTTATTTCTGTCACATACGAAGTCGTATGGTCATGTAACTTTGGGAGACGACTATTGGGGTCATTTCCCATGTTCATGATTTTTCCCGATTTTTAAATGACCATTTTACCCCTAGTTGGCACTATTTTGGCCATAACTTTTGACTGGAAAGGAATTTTGACCTGAAACCACTTCCATTGGCTCCGGATGATGGTTTCTCTTTCCGTAGAGTGGTCACATTAGCCAAACGGACTCACCGTTTGGGAGATATGGCTGAAACAAGTTTCAGATGGTGAAAAACAGCTTAATTGGGCTTAACCGGGTGATTAGCAGCTAGGCCCAGAGGGGAATTTCCGGTTTAGGGGTATATAGGGGCTGATTAGGGTTAGAAAACATTTCTTTAGACATTTTCCAGCCGCCACTTTCATTCCTCTTAACCTAGCCATGGCCTCCACTCTCTAAATCTCTCTAAAACACCCAAAATCACTTCCTAATCAAGGATTAAGGCTTAGAGGCATCAATTCAAGGAGGATTAGCACAAGGACCGAGGTAGAGCTACTGTCATATATTGGAATTCGTGCAAATCAGAGGTTCACTTCAGATCTGAAAGTTTTATTGTGGCAAAGGTGAGTGATTTGCATAGTTTTTGCACTAATTACGGTAACTAAGGGTAATTAGTGAAGATTAGCGAATTTATACACTAATAAATTCTGGAAAAATGTTTAGAAATTCTTAAATAATATTTCATGCCTCTGTTAGAAATTTGGTTCGGTTTGATTAAGTTTTGTTAACCCTATGATTAGTTTTACTTAAATATGCTTAAGGGAAAATAAGGAGTTTTGGCCACTTTTGATCCATTTTGATTCATTTGAATGGTTGTTTGTTGCTATTACATACTGCTATGACTCTATGGTGTGTTTTATGATTGATTAGAAGTGTTAGATTTGTCAAAAACGCCGTCGAATGGCGTAAACAACTCGCTGGAAGAACTGCACGAAATCATCCGAACCGGACCGGATCGGTGGAAGTAAGGGCGATCCGATCCGATGGTGCGATCCGATCCGATCCGTCGATGCTTGAAGACTCCGATCCGTCGATGCTTGAAGACTCCGATCCGACGGCGCGATACGATCCGATCCGATCAAGACTTCGCGAGGCGATCTGTGTTGCTTCACGAAGAGGAGCCCGAACCGATCCAGTGAGGTGACCACGATCCGAACCACTCGTGAGCAGAAAGTGCGACCCGAGCCGGTGTGCTTGGGGAGGCCGATCCGAACCGCTACCAGATGGATGCCACGAACCGCACCGCGTTGATGATGGGGAGCTAAAGGCCGAACCGAACCGATGGAAAATAGGGGATCCGAACTGATCCGGTGATGACAGAAACCCGAGATGCAAAGGAAGCCCAAATGAGATGTTAGAGCTCAAGATTCAGATGGGAATCAACGAGTTCGCTTCATGGTTGGGTTTTGCTGCGGGACGCGTGCCAAGGGGTTATCGACGTCTATAGCTTTGGACCACTATGATAGGAGGTACGAAGGCGGATTCAGGGCCATTATGGCATCGGTAGGACCAAGGGCTACAACCAATGAAGTGGGTCATTGAAATGTTTGGTCATGACTCCATATGTTTAGCTTGGTCATAGCAGGGTTTCTACAAGTCGGGATTCGTTGTTACCTCAGTTTGTCTAGTGTTCCAAAGTGGTAGATATCGTACGCTTTACGCACTGAGTGAGAGATGTGAGGATGGTTGCTATGGATGATTTGTTTGCTATCATTGTGACATGCACACCCCACCCCTGTATTCTTACACTATTTATTATGGCACCTTGGAGTATTGTACGGTATGTGGTACTAACTCTTTGGTTGCAGGTCCAGGTTCAGGTATGGTTTAGTATACCTGTTATTATTCTGTTTAGATGCTTATCGCTCATACCAGGCTTTATGTCTAACCCAGAGTTTTATGTCTCCTCTTATTACTCTGGGTGCTCACACGAGCAGACTAGAGACAGGTTAGCTGGTGATGCACGGGTAGATGATCCGGAGACGAGCAGGAGGCTTCCACGTAAAATATATGCATAATATTCTCCCTGTATTGTTGAAGATCACTACTTGGGCATTGGTGGTGTATCTTCTACTTTAGCTTTCTTTTGTTTAGAGACAGTAAATTTGGAAAATTGTAATAAGCTGTATTTGAATTTCCGCTGCTCTGATGATGGATGTTGATTTTAGTTATCAGCTTATGCACTGTCTCACCTATTTTATGTCAAGTATGTTATTATTATATTTTATCCCATGCACTGTGAGACATTCTACAGGTTCCTTGATTAGTTCATTCCCTTCTTCCCTTTCTTTGGCGACCATTCCGTGCTAGTCGGGACATGTGTACAGCGCACTTCCGGAGGAAATGTAGGCTGGTGCGGAGCGGGCCGTCACAATTTGAATTTACTTTATGCCCTTAGGAACCCAAATTTGTTTAACTTTAGTCACAACTGAATTTTTAAAACTTGGGAACCTCATTTGTTTAAGTGGATTGTTTACCAACATTTATTTTGATTGTGATTGGCCTTTCCACAATACAAGCAATTTGAAGAAATCGAGAATTTTGTTTTTCAGTTGAAATTCCAAATTCAAGCCCTTTCTTGTTTTCAAATATGGAATTATTTTTCAATAGAATATCCAAATAATTTGTGAAAAATTCTTAAATTTCAACCCAAAATCATTGACTTTGGATTTTAACAAGTTATTCTTATTTATAAACTTTTCAATTTTGGCCTTAAACTCAGAAATTTTAGATTCAAATTGTTTTTGATTTTCAAATTCAATTTTTCCAAAATCCTTGAGTTTTTCAAAATCACTTTCCGAATCACGGTTTATTTGAGAAATTTCAATCTTATTGTTTTTCAAAATCAAGTTTTCGCTTTCAAGACTTTTGAAATTCCCTTTCTTTTTTCAAGCAAATCCTTTTGAAAAGACGTACATTTATTGCAGTTGAGATTTCTAATTCTCTCGGCTTCAATTTCAAGCTCATTCAAGATCAATTCAGTTTTCAATAAATTTTCTTTCTCACAAAATTCATTTTTGGGAAATTTAGACATCTTAAAAAAATTTAGCTCTTTTCAAAACATTATTTTTGCTGATTAACTCAAAATTTTTAGATTTTAGGATTTTGTTTTTGAATTTGAGACTATCAACAATTTTAGTTAATTTTTCACAAAAGAAAACTAATTCTTCAAAAGAAAAATACAATCATTCATCATCTATTGAGTCTCCATTATCTATATATCCTACCAAGCATAAATATGAATCTGAGTTGGCAATTGAGGGCTTTGAGCACTTGTTGTCTTTTCCATACTTCACATTGAGAGATTTCTAGATTTCCTGTGCATTTAAATAATGCGAGATATGGTTATAATGATCTTCATCAATATAAGAATATAAAATATGTGTAGCACGAGAATTAATCACAATATCATTCCTATCTACCATATCACGTCCATTGATAACAATATCCCAACATTTAATATTAATAGATTTTAAATAGAATTCCATTTTTAGTTTCTAATTTAGAAAATTTGTTCCATCAAAAAATAGTTGGAATATTATTGGACTGACTCTCGTTAGACTGACAACTAGGGAAAATCATGACTCTGGAGTTAATTAAATACCTGCTCTGATACCACTTGAAGGATCTAAATTAACCCTAGGGATGAATAAGGTTTATTGCATTTTTGAGGAATATAAAAAATATCACAGCTCAAATTACAATAGTGAAAATAAACACAGAAAATATATGACATAGATTTTACCCAGCTTCCACAAACCCCTGCCTACTACTGCATTCCCCAAGGTTTCTAATAGAATTAAAACAATCTCCACACTTACAATTCCCTATAAACTCACGACATCTGCTCCCAATTGTTCTAATCCTACACTCAAAACCATGCATTGATCTTTATCTTCAAGATCAGATTTTCCTGAATTACAAACCCGTAACTCATAAACCTTAACTATAAATCCTATAACTAGAACCCTATTTTACATAAAGCTAGAACATTTAAAATGATTACAAAAGAAATACAAAAAAATAAAAATAAAACAAAACCTGAATTCCTCAAATAAAAAATAACAAATCGACCCATTTTATTTCTTCAACTCTTAAAAATCAGCTTTCTCTCTTTGCTTCAATGGTGACCGAGAGAAAACGAATACGGTTTTGGAAGTTCCCCAAATCGCGATGCTTTAAAATCTATTATTGGATTGTTTCTCTGATGCTTCAAATGTGTTTCTTGCTTGTCGAATGATTTGGGATTGCAATCGACACTTTGAAGATGATTGTGAGTATTCTGAATTGATTGTCTCAATAGATTTCTTGTGAATTTCAGTACAATATGCCTGTGATGATGTGGTGTAATATATAGGGTTTAAAACCCTTAATCAACTCTGATTTCGCGATGGACTAGTCTTGATATGCTTGATCACATGCCGTGGATGTTGCTTGATTGATTCCCATATATAACATGTTAGAATGTTTTTCTTGGCATTAAAAAAACGCTTTTGAGATTTTCTGGAGATGTTTTCAATTCGTAAATTCATTTCTTTCCCAAAGCAGACCCACTGATTTTGTTGATAGACTCTTGCCAAAATTTCGTTGTTGTATTCAAACGTGTTCAAACACTCTGTAAATTGGAGAATTTATTTCAAATATCCAATTGCCTAAGTTACTCATTCCAACAATATAAATTAATTTCTTTCTAGATGTTGACCCACTGAGTTTGAATTTTAAATTACAAAAGAAATCCCACCTGCTTGATACTACTCAAACACCTTGTTGTTGCATTGGCACATTATGACTGTATGCACAAGTATATGCATGTATATATGTATATATACACATTTATGTGTGTATATGTATATCATGTTTGTGTATACGCCACTGCTCCTTCTTGGTTCTTGTACACAACTTCATACTATGTTTTGTGTATCCATTCTTTTGTACTCCGCTACATTTGTGTCCTTATCATTTGTGTCTAATGCCTTAACATGCTACACATTTCCTTCAGTCTGATCCTGGCTTGCTGATTGAATCTGTATGTATCACTTGCACACTACACGTATTAATATGTTCACTCCAGCTGCTCACATGCTTTAACTTGAAGTATTTTGTTTGTGTACTTGTACTTTCATATGCTTTGTTCATTTTTCCATTTCTCCTTTCTGTCTTGCTTTGTCCGAGATGATTCATGTAATCATATTGCATGCATGCTCCATTGTGTTAAATGTGTAGTTGAAATTTGCATTGTTATGCTATTGCTTTGTTCACTTGAGTTTGTACTTAGCTGCATATGTATGTTGCTTTCACCATGCATGCTGCATTTGGGAACTTGTACTCTTAGTTCTGGTCTTGTCTATATTTTGCTTTGCTGGTCCACATAGAAATGCTTGGACTTATCTGTTAGAAACATTGAATCCTTCCAGTCGATTTACTTGGTGTCTTGACCACTTTACTTGCACTTTGTACAATGCTTCTATTGCTCTGCCATATTTTTCTCATGTACTTTTGCTTCATGTTGGAGTAGCTTCACTAGAGCTTGAACTTTGGTATGTTGCATGCACCATATATATGCAGTTGCCTAATGTATGCTTCTTGGTCATGTGTCTTGCACACATTCCCTTGACCATGCTGTTTGACCTGATTAATGCTTTGTCTGCCTATGTGCATACATTTTTTTGCATATGTCTTGTTCATATGCACTTGTGCATGTTGTACTTGGACATACTCTAGTGGACTTCATTGCAGCTCATGTTGCTATTCCTATTTGGTTTAGTTCTTGCTTTGTTTGAACCTGCCATATGCATGTACCTAGTCTTCTTGATTATTGCACTATGTTGCCATTTTGGCTACATATGAAATCTGTGACCAATTGGACTTTGACTTGTATTCCATGTCACTTGAGTTATCCTATGCATGCATGTGAGTTGTTGTTCGACTGAGCTCGAGCTGGATCAGTTTACATTTTTGTATGTGTGCCTTGCATGTAGCTGCACATTTCTTTGACAACTTGACTTGTTGTTCACAGGCGTGACATATGCACCTGCACATTATTATATCTATATATATATATATTTATATATAGATATATATATATATATATGTGTGTGTGTGTGTGTGTGTACACAGACGTGTATGTGTATACCCGTATTGTGCATGTGCGATAATATTTTCTATGCACATCAGCAGACCACTATATGATGTGTCGTGGCTAGTCAAGATTAGCAGACCACAATTATAAGTTGAGGTTGGTCTTGATTAGCATACCACTGTAGCTGTATTGATGCTGATCTGTAGGCACTGGAGATTTAGTCTACCTTGTGGTATTTACAATGAATCACTGTGGATATCACAAGCATTCTAGACTCAAATAATGTATATACAAGTCAGACCAAGTCTAGAAATATGATGAGAAGCACACCAAAATTTCGAGGCAAGTAAAATTTAAAATAAATTTACATTTGCTTGAATTTAAATCAATTTGTTTCTAGCTTACTGTGTGTATGTTTCTATGACAGGTATACCGGTGACTGGACTGACTCTGAAGCGGACCCAAGACAAAGTGTGAGTCAGTGTGTCTAACTGAGTGAACTAATGTGTATGAGAGAGTGATGTATAAGAGAGAGTGAATATGTAACAGAGTGAAATATGAGTATTGTAGTGAGGAGCCAATGTATATGAAATTGAATGTATTATATTACAGTGAAATGTACAATAATGGAGTTAGAAGATTGTATATTCTAAATGTTGAAATAAAATATTTATTTGAATAATCACTGTTTGAATATTGAATTCTTATGCAATAGAATTTTATTCAAATTAAATATTTATTTCTATATGTGATGTAGTATAGAATAGTACCATTACAAACACATTTATATTAACATAAATGTTTGTTATCATAAAAAAAATCATATTGGTATATACAACAGATTCATCGCTTCGGTGTCCTAAGTGGATTCATTGCGATATCCTCTTTATCTTTTTCTAATGACATCATTATCTTCTCAAATGGGAGTTGACGATCCATCCGACGGTTTATATATTTTCTTTATCTCTACGAACGGTGCTTGGGTCAACAGATCTATGCTTTGAAGAGTTTCTTCGTTCTAACCAAGACTATGGGCCTTAGAAGGATCTCGTGGATCAAGTCCTTCTCTGGATTTCGGTTCGCATCTCTTCCTATTGATTATATCGACATCATTCTTTATCTAGGCTGCAAACTCAATGCGATTTTTGACCTGAAAATGACAAACATAGAGGGAAGATTTTTGGATGGAACTTGACTCTCATCTCATAGGATGGAAGGCTTTTTCTTATCAGGTAGGTGCTCGATTCTCTAGGGTATATGTTGTTCCCAACTATAACGCCTACTTCATCGTTCTTTTGTTCCTATCATTCTTTGGTCTCATCTTTTTTCTAAGGTAAAAAAATACAACGCTAAAAGGCATCATTGGGTTTCCTGGCTTGGCATCTGTTGTCCCAGGCGTGAGGGAGGTGTAATTTCCCGTATTTTTGGTAGTTGAATATTTAATTTAATTTATTATTTTAAAAATTATATTTGGAATATTAATGGATTTTAATATTGAATTCTTTATTTAAAACAAAGTTTGAACGTTAAATCTGTATAATTTAAAACGAGCTCGAATGGCGCGGCAGTTCGTAATATTGAGTTTTTAACTTCATTTTCATACACATGATCTGATATAAGTCGGATTTCTGTGAAACAAGAAACGTTTGAATCTTGTTAATTATAATATTCATATGAAAGAGAAAAATCAAAATTTTGTGTTATACGTTGTTAGTTATGTGCAATTCAAATTTTAAAATAGTCGCTATGGAAATCACTATTTAAAATATAACGTTATTAATTTATATAATAGGGTTTTTATATATATTTAGATATCATTTGACTCGAAAACATTGATATCGAGTTGTATAGTCCATATTGGTTTATATTTGGAGATATATGATAATTTTATTTGGATATTAATGATAACAATAATTTATTATTATTTAATTGAATTATTTGGGAAATTATTTATATTTATTCAATATTTTATAAGCATGGAAAATAACCATTTTTACAAATGGTCTCGTTTTTCGATGAAATTAGTTTCGTTGGAACCATAACGTTAAATTATTATACGAAACTAAATTTCGTGGTAAACCGATGGCGCATGTGACAACGACAGCCGTAAATGCCCAGTCATTTTCTATAGCATGTAATTAAATTAAATTAAACTAATAAAGGGGTATTTTAGTGTAACTTTAGTAGACGATCGAATTAAGCCACGAAACCAATTCTGTTGAGTTCAGATCGATGATTAGAGTCACGGTAGGTAGGTAGTTTGTTATTTTTGGACATCGGGTATTTTGGTGTCCAAAATAGCGTTATTTGGTGCATAAAAATAGTGTATTGGAAAACAGTCTTGGAATGTAATGAAACTTATTCCATTGGATTGGTATTAGTTAGTTATTGTAGGATTTCAATTTTCTTGTCAATCGGACTTACTGTTTGATCATGGCAATGATAAATGCCTTAATCGTTTATATTATTTTTTCCAATTTAGACAGGGGTAATTTAAAGGAATAAACGACTGGCCAAATGGACTCTGATTTTAATGAAACAAATTTCTTTAGATCCGTAAAGAAAAGGACTAGTAGAGTTTTAAAGTCTCAAGTTGATTGGATTTATTTTGTGATCGTAGGAAATTTAAATGTGTGGTTTTTCACTCATGAATTATAAAGGGGTTTTCACAAGGAATTCGACGAAACCTGTCCCATCGGGTCCGAAATATTATTTTTATGCTAGAATTAGGAGTTTTGTCTCGATTGGACATCGTATGTTTAACACGATACTTCATGTTGAAGTTTTGTTATATTATAATGAAATTAATATTGTACCCACTTATATATATTACGCCAAGGTAACCTAAAATGGCGTCAAACAAGGCCTACGTGGTCAAATTAATTTGCGCCTCTACCTTAACAACAGACGACCGAGAAGCCACTGTTTTCTCCATGAATTTTCTCTTCGATCACTCATCGATTTCCAAAACCTTCTTCATTAAAGTTGTTAAGCTCGTCATGCTCTATCATCTAGACAGTTACGTTCGATTCTAGTATGGAGGTTTGGCTAGATCGAGGCTCGAAACATCCAACATTCGAACCTACGTTGCAGGTAATTGGAAGAGAGAGGGAGGGAGAAGGTTGGTCCGCATGTAGAGGAAAGGGAGCCACAACTTTTGGTGGTGACTGATGAAGTTCCGGCGGCCCATTCAGGGTGCGGAGGTGAACTATTGGATACATGCTAGGTGTTTCACGAGCAACGAAGACCTGAAGCAAGAAAAGCTATACTGGAAGGGAAAAAATTGAGAACGAAGAAGGGTATGCGGCCTTTAACCGTGTATTGTGAATAATTAGTAACTTAATTAGGAAAAAAATTATTCATTAAGTTATAATTTAATTAAGGAATCAATTTATTTAAATTAAATTGTGTATGCAGGTGCCTGGAAAAATGTTAAACGAAGCACAGTGAACAGAAAAAAGGATGGAAGGAAATACGGTCTGCCTGTTGAAACGTTGATAAAAAATAATTAATTAAAATTTGGGGTTTAATTAGAGATTAATTAATTTAATATAAACCATATGCTTATAATTATATATGTCTCGCACATATGTTGACAGAATGGAATGAAACAAGCTACCCTGGAATCATGGTGAAAAGCGGAATATTATAAAACGGTGTTGGACAGAGACGGAGTTGAATGAAGTTTACAGTTAAATTAAACGTTGTTTATTTTGACTGTAACCGAACCGATTCAACGATAAATCAAATCAAAGTGAGCTAAACTCACTCAGTTCTTCCCACTTATATTTTATATAAGTTGGGTTCTATAATTGTGCTCTATGTTTGCTAATGGTTGATTGTTTGTTAATTATATATTCATATATTGATTGAACCAATGAAGTTAAACGTTGTTTAATTTCAGTGAAAAACCAAATCGTTATTTTAACGGTTGGATCAAATGGAGGTAACTTACCTTGTTGGTCACGTTTATTAAATAAACGTGTTTAATTGTTTGAGTTGTTTGAATTGTTTTGTTAATTGGTTGATGTTAAATAATCGTTATTTACTGTTATAGAAATTATTAGTTAAATTGAATTGAATGAATTTATGTGAGATTATATATTTTAATGCAGGGAATAATGGGTTTGTAACATCCCGTAATTTTTAACGATTTAAATTCCGATTTAAATCAGAATTTTATTTTGAAATTTATCTATGGTTTTTCATAACGGGAATTCGAAATTTGTAATACGTACAGTGAGATGTAGTAACTGTAAAAAAAAATATGGGAAAATTTGACTATTGTCGGTCGCGCAATTTTCACTGCAAAGCTGCGCATATCAGTTCAAATTTTAACGATTTTAAAATCTCTCCGAAATCAGTTCGTACAAACATGGAAAATATTCTATTCGTTGTCAGCAATCCAATGGTGAAATTCGTTTCGCGAAAATCGGACGTTTTGACCTCCGTTTTCCGTCAGCATTTTTACGGTAAAAGGGGTCCGTAACGCATTTTTGAACGGAGCATCCCGCCACTGCAAATTTTATACCGTTGTGTCCGTCTCGTCGCGCTGATTAACGCAATATATTCATTTGTCAGTTTCGGTGCTTGGTTCGCGTTGAAATTGCGAAAAGGCTTGCGCAGTTCATTTTTTAAACAAAGTCATTTGAGTTCGATGTGTCCCTTTTCGGATCTTCCATATTTTTTATAGTCATTTTGGATCTGCAAAATTTGTCCATTTATTTTATTAAACCATCAAATTTTGTTTTTTTCTTTCTCTAAAACTTAGTATGGACATATTTTCTTTCCAAACTTTCATTGTTCATGCATGTACGTTCTATCTTTCCATACATTACCTTTACATATTTTTAAACGCATCATTTAACTTTTCAAATTTTCTAACTGTTGGTTACTCATTCCTTCAAGACTTAGTAATCAGAAGCTAATAACAATCTGTTGTTTTGGACGTTTCGAGTTGACATGTTTTGTCAATCGGCACGATCAAAATGGCGGGTCGTTACATTTGGTATCAGAGCTTTGGTTTTTCAAAGCTTTAGCCTATGGGGTAAAAGCTCATTAGAGATAGGGTAGTGATACCCTAGAATGAGTGGAATCAGTTGCAGAATCCTTCTTGAGAGAGAGTATTTTTTAAGTAAAAATAGTTTTCAAAATGGTTTTAAAATGTTTTTAAATAAATATTTCGAATATAAAATTCTGTTTAATATTTAAATCTTCTTTTGAGTTTCCTTTCCATTTGAATCTATCTTCCTTCGTAGATCCTCTTTGATTAGGTTCTTTTGTTCTTTCAGCTTTTACCTCGAATTCTATAATTTATACTTGTCCATTTCAAGGTAAGTAGAAGAAGAGTATAAGTCTTCTAGCCAGTCTGTCTTTATTAAATATTAGTTTGAAATTGGCATTTCGAAGAGTATTATAATATAAGATTTTCTTATTGTAATATTTAAATTTTGATATATATTTATGTATGATGTATATTTGAAGATAACATTTTGTTTTGGTAATACTGATATTTGAAAAGATTTGTTGTTTATATTTTTATAGACTATATAATTTATATAGGTTTTATAGATGTCGATTTTGTAAGATAATACTTTTGTCTTGGTTAAAATCTATAATAATATAGTTAAAACGTGTGTGTGTATATATATATATATATATATGAATTTGTAAGTTTAATTGGGTTTATAAAAAAATTTATTTTGTGATATATATATATATGTTATTTACAAAATTTATCCAGTTTTATAAGATTAAATATAGATAATTTGGATTTGAAAATATTTAGAGATAGTATTGAATGTTATTATTATGTATTTGATTTAATAATAATATTTTTATTTATTTATTATTGATTATGGTTGAATTTTTAACAAATAAATGAGTGGGGGAGAGATACATTTTTCCGTACTTGAAATTTTAATGATTTGAAATATATTAGAGTGTGGTATATATTCTATTTAAATATAAAAAGATGTTTTGAGTACTTATTTGACGCTAAAATTGGCTTATCGAATACTTAGTGACTTGGTGTATACGTCTGATCAACGTATATGTTAAATCCTATACGTATTAGATAGATATAGAGTCACTCCCTAGTCGCTTGAAAATGATTCTGGTGATGACCGTGGCATCATCGATATCTATTTTCGGGTTTCGAAAGTGGGATAAATATATATAACCAATCGTAACGTCGAGTGAATACTTGAAATGTTTGAAAATATTTTATCTTTTGATTTATATATTAAAATTATATATGTATAGGGATAAATATGAACCATTGGTTTAAATATATTAATTATTTAATTACTATTTCCCTACCTCGTTCTTTTTCGGGGACGAAAAGGTTTGAGTGAGGGAGATTGTAACATCCCGTAATTTTTAACGATTTAAATTCCGATTTAAATCAGAATTCTATTTTGAAATTTATCTATGGTTTTTCATAACGGGAATTCGAAATTGTAATACGTACAGTGAGATGTAGCAACTGTACAAAAAATATCGGAAAATTTAACTCTTGTCGGTCGCGCAATTTTCACTGCAAAGCTGCGCATATCAGTTCAAATTTTAACGGTTTTAAAATCTCTCTGAAATCAGTTCGTACAAACATGGAAAATATTCTATTCGTTGTCAGCAATCCAATGGTGAAATTCGTTTCGCGAAAATCGGACGATTTGACCTCCGTTTTCCGTCCGCATTTTTACGGTAAAAGGGGTCCGTAACGCATTTCTGAACGGAGCATCCCGCCACAGCAAATTTTATACCGTTGTGTCCGTCTCGTCACGCTGATTAACGCAATATATTCATTTGTCAGTTTCGGTGCTCGGTTCGCGTTGAAATTGCGAAAAGGCTTGTGCAGTTCATTTTTGAAACAAAGTCATTTGAGTTCGATGTGTCCCTTTTCGGATCTTCCATATTTTTTATAGTCATTTTGGATCTGCAAAACTTGTCCATTTATTTTATTAAACCATCAAATTTTGTTTTTTTCTTTCTCTAAAACTTAGTATGGACATATTTTCTTTCCAAACTTTCATTGTTCATGCATGTACGTTCTATCTTTCCATACATTACCTTTACATATTTTTAAACGCATCATTTAACTTTTCAAATTTTCTAACTGTTGGTTACTCATTCCTTCAAGACTTAGTAATTAGAAGCTAATAACAATCTGTTGTTTTGGACGTTTCGAGTTGACATGTTTTGTCAATCGGCACGATCAAAATGGCGGGTCATTACAGGGTTGGAGGGATCCAACTGGATTCCCCAAATATATTAGATATTATTTATTCCCATATTATCATTATATGAACTGATTAATTTAGTTGTTGATCATTGATTGGGAATTCGATGTTTGTTTTGTTTTACCTAATGAGCAGAATTGGTTGAGTAATTGCTAGCAGATGGCCTAAAAATGAATCATTTTATAAATATTGATTTATCGTCAGATGAATCGATAGAAATAAAGTTATAAAATTTATTTTAATAACTGAAGTTAGATTTTGAAATATATTATTTTGAATAAAAGTTTATTAAAAAGAAATAGATATTTATTATTTAAATTTATAAGTGATTATTAAATGATCTTGTATAGAAAATTACTTATGTTAATAAGATTTTATAAGCAAAAGAGTAGAAAGTTAATCTAACGGTTAAGCGTTAGGTAAATGTTCTAAGAAACAATTTAGTGGAATTTTTTAAATTAATTATATAATTAATTAATTTAAAGGAAGGACTATAATTGGAATTGATTAATGAATTAATCGTGTTTTGAGTTGACTAAGTCGACCTTTTTAACTGGGATTGATTATTAAATTGTTTTGTTTTGAATTAATTTATTAAAATAGTTTAACAAACATTTATTTTAATTTTAATAAAATTTTAAAAAGAAATTACTAATTGTGTTAGTTAATAAAAGAAGATAACTACTTATACAGTAGTTAATGATGAAATAAATTATTATTTTAATGAATAATAATTTAAGTGTAGTTGTGTTGAAATCTAATTGAATTGCGAAAGGAGTTTACGAATGTGTTTTAATATAAAACTTGAGCTTTTAAAACAAAGTTATAAAAGGGATTTTAAGCGAATACGATAGCTTAAATTAAATATTTACTTAATATTTGAATTAAATAAAGGGAAATTGAGATAAAAAGAGTTTATATAAACCTGAGTTTTATAAACAAGAATTATGAAAGAGATGTGGAGTGAAAGCATTAAATTTAATTTTAAATTAACATTACTTAATAATAAAATTAAGTAAAATGGATTAAATCGAAATAAGATTCTTAAAAGTGATTTCTGCAATGGTATGGGATAAAGGATTTTGTAATAAAAATCCATGTTGTAAAACAAATTGATAAAAGGAATTTAAAGTAAAAAGGAGATGTTTAACAAGCAATTATTTAATCAACGAATTAATTAATAATAGTTGTATTTGAAAAGGAGATTTTCAAAAATAAGGAATGGATTATAAAATCATGGGTTAAGTAAAATTCTCAAATGGATTTGGTTTGATATTAGAATAGATATCGGTTTTTGAGTTACAACTCATATCAATCTTAAGATAAGAACATTGTTGATCAAGGTATGAGAGGTAAATAAATACCCCAATTTTAATGACTTCGGGATCATCTAAGGATGATATTAGTTGGTAATGGGAAAGAGGTTATGAATAATTTATTATTTTCGTATGGGAAAAAATAACACAACATTAATTGTAAGATTCGAGAATATATAATGAGATTTACAAAGCAACGGAAATGGGAAATTTGAGAATATATATATATATATATATATATGATATCTCATAATATCTGCCATATAAATTCTTCATCAACTAGGGCTTCGTTAATGGCGACTGGTGAGACTTCACCAGTTTTCGCCATGCGTGAGTATCCCTTCCTTATCTCTTTTCTTTTCTTCATCGTCATCTGATTTTTCTATCGTATTCCTTCAACAACTTTCAACGATCTGTTCGTTGATAATACTTCGGTTTTTCATATGATTCTCACAGCATATTTCAGATGTGAAATTTCTAGTTCACCTTTTAACCCTAATCTCATGATCCTTTGCGATTCCACCAACCTTCAACGATTTTTGAATCATTGATAAGCTAATTTTTCTACCTTAATTCTATCCACTTAATGTCCACCTTTTAACCTTAATGTCCACCAAACGCCAGATCTATAAATCCATTTTTAGATCAATATTCCGATTCGATTTCTAGTTTACCTTTAAACCCTGTTTTTAACAAAGCGCCAGTTCTATTAATCCATTTCTATATGTTTCGACTTCTTTTAACCTATATTTTCCGATCTAAGCAAGAACTTGATTGGGATTCTGGTCTGTATTGGATCTTAGATCAACTTTTAATCTTCGTGATAACATCTTCAGGCCAACTTTCGTCTGTTTGGATGTCAGATCTGATTCTTCATTACGCGGATCCAATAATTAACTTCCAGAAAGTCCTACAATTCGAGATTGTTTTTAAACGGGATGAATTGTTTGGATCTTTCTACAGATGATGATTTTTATTTTGGGTTTGAAGGAGAGAAATTGACTATCGGTTCAACAAAATTGTACAGTTTGTAAGTTTTACCAGCTAGTTTTTAGTTTACTCTTCCTGTCTATGAGTTAGCGGACAGTTCAAGATTGTGCGGTAGTTTATGAAGCAGTTGGAACTTATGGCTCGATTGATTTTGGTACTGTTTTTTCAATGGTATATGCTGCTCAGTTTGGTATTTGGGTTAGATTGACTGTTATAAGCACCATGAGACATTGCCAGAATGTAGTATGGTTATCACTGACCATAATAGTTGGTGTAACAATTTTAATCAGCAATTCGAATGTCATGCAATCGGGTGGCTTATTCGGAAATGCGTGAGCTAGTTTTCCTTTTTATGGGAGGTGATCAGTAGATGAGAGAAGGGCAGAGTGTTGCATGGTAGCAGGATGATGGCCTCATCATGGGTCGATATTTGATAGCTTAGGCTTTTATTTACTTGTATTTTCTTGTTTTCTTTTTGCTTTTGCTTATGTAATGGTTAGTATGTTAACCTTCTTCTTGTATGGTTTTTTTCGTATTAATAAATTGAACCAATTTTCAAAAAAAAATGATATCTCTGAAGTAAAAGAAATAAAAAGAGATTGTGTGAAATTATAATGGTACTTCCGAGGAAAAGGAAATGAAAATGTGGTGTTTTAAAAGGGATTTATTCTAAAAGAATAAGTGTTGGTTATTGTTTTCAAAAAATGAAACAAAAGAGATCTCGTAATATTGTTTTACGAATGATAAGTTAAATTGATTTTCCCAATTATAGATAATAAGAAATTATGTAGAAAATGTTTTGAAAATGACAGTGGAATAAAAAATTGGATATGACTATAGGATATTTTCCTAAGTATGAAAATATAATAGTTTTTGAAATAACCTTATGTATTAAGAAATGAAAAGCTATATTCGTAATGTTGAAATACTTAAGAGTTTTAAACTAACTATCGTTAATTGTTTTTAATTAAAGAGGCCATGTAATGCTGGTGCTGAATTAGTAAACTCATTTTATTCTCATGATTATTTATTTGATATTTAAATAACCGACTACTAAATCAGGCCCATACAATTGTTGGTGCGGAAAGACCAGGATCGAATTTATATTCGAAAACCATTTCGAACTAGCAAAATACATAAAGATGCCGATTGGAGTTGGACAGGGTGAAGACCTTGGATCTTCATAAGCGGAAGAACTATTTGTCGAATTTCACTGAAGTTGCAACCAGAGTTATTTTGACTTGTGAATCTGTTGTGGTTGAAATCTACGGATTGCAAGGGCTTCTTGCTACTGATCTATAGGGTGATTCCTAGGATGTGGTAGGAGGATGCCTGCGTTTCATCATGTTCCTGGATGACTTGTAAGTATTTTTAATGCTCTCAGTAAAGATTTATTTCTATATTATTTCTTGTTCCGCTGCGATGCGAAACTCTGATTCTGTGTTGGTTCTCCTTCTTCTTCTCCTTCTATTCTAACATTTCTTTCTTGCTTATCTCACCCTCTAATTTCTTTTTATTGGCATCTGGGTTTTCAGTGCATTGCGGGTCGGACTTGTGTTATTTGGCCAGCTCAAAAGGTACCAAAAATTTGTGATGCTACAAGTGGTACCAGAGCATAAGGTTTAGTAATAACCTAGTCTCTGTGAGTAACCCCATCTCTATTGAGTTATCTGGGTTAGTAATACCCTAGACTGAGTTGAGTGTATGTATAAGAGAGTGTATTTGTAGATTTCATATACAAATGGTTTGTATTGTGTTGGTTGATCGGTTCAAATGTTGAGAAGCATTGAACTGGAAATGGATGAAATATTGTTTTGTAAAGAGGGTAAATGAAATAATTTTACCCAAATTATATTTTTATATGGAAAAGAAATAATTAATTTAAATTATTGAGATATTTTGTATGGATTGATTTGAATAGAATTCAATTGGATTAAAATTTTGAATTAGAACTTAACTTGGTTAAATAAGATTAAATTAATAATGATATTGAAATTAAATTAAATAAATTTGGAAATTGAATTAATAATAATTATATAGAAATCAATTGAATATTAACTGATTGATATTCAAATATGTTAAGTCAAAGTAAATATTAATATTGAATGTAAATTCAATTGATTTGATTGAGTTGGGTGTGCATTGGTTGATTGATTGTTGGTTAAATAGGTTGAGTAAAATTCATCAAGAGTTAAATGGATTGAAGCTATATAAATAATTCTAGTATAATTAAATTGAGATGAAACCACATATGAATTGAAATTAAATAATTTAACCCTGTGTTTGCATATGAATGATGTTACATGTTTTGCTTAGTTATTCTGGTTAATAATGAAATATTATTTAAATTTTATATATCTATTATTATATATTGAACTGAGTCAAGTGCTGGTGCCAGATGGCTATGAGGTTTGATTTTGGTTACATAGATTGCACATAAATTGAGCAAGTATGTTCTATAGCGCTCGTAAAAGTACGCCTACGCGAAAATATAAAATTTTGGGTTTTTGAATTTTGTTTTCTGACCATGTGGGTTGATGAATATATATATTATTTGTTCCTACGATATCGCAGATGTCACTCCCTATAGGGGAGACTCTACCGAATTTTTTCGGGAATTTAAAGTATTATTTTTTTCGATATTTTTGAATTTTTTATTAATAATAATGAGTTGGTTTCCGATTTAAAATAAATTGGGGTTTTTAAAGGTAACGGGATTTGTAACATTTTCTCACCTTAGTTTTCAGAGGGAAAGAACGCAATGTCCCGTATTTTATGTAGTCTAATATTTAATTTTATTATTTTAAATATTTTATTTGGAATATTAATGGATTTTAATATTGAATTCGTTATTTAAAACGAAGTTTGAATGTTAAATTTATATATAATTTAAAATGAGCTCGAAATGGCGCGGTAGTTCTAATATTAAGTTTTCAACTTCAATTGGATATATAGGATCCGATATAAGTCGGACTTCTATGAAACAAGAAGCATTTGAATCTTGTTGATTATAGTTTTCATATGAAAGAGAAAAATTAAAGTTTCGTGTTATAGATTATTAGTCATATTATAAAATAGTCGCTATGGAAATCGTTATATATAATATAACTTTATTAATTTATATAATAGCGTTTTTATATATATTTGGATATCATTTGACTCGAAAATGTTGATATTGAGTTGTATAATCCATATTGGTTTATATTTCGAGATATAGGATAATTTTATTTGGATATTTACAATAACAATAATATATTATTATTTAATTGAATCATTTGGGAATTTATTTATATTTATTCGATATTTTATAAGCGTTAAAAATAACCATTTTTGCAAACGGTCTCGGTTTTTAATGAAGTTTGTTTCATTGGAACTGTAACTTTAAATTATTATATAAAACTCAATTTCTTGGTAAACCGATGTCGTACGTGACAACGATAGCCGTAAACGCCCAGTCATTTTCTATAGCGCGTACTCACATTAAATTAATTTAATACAGGGGTATTTGAGTGTAACATGAGCAGACAATCAAATTAAGCCACAAAACCAATTCCGTCGAGTTTGTACTGACGATTAGAGTTAGGATAGGTAGGTAGTTTATTATTTTCGAACATCGGGTATTTCGGTGTCCAAAATAGCGTTGTTTGGCGTATAAAAATAACGTATCGGGAAACAATCTCGGAATGCAATGAAACTTGTGATATTGGATTCGTATTAGTTAGTTATTGCAGGATTTCAATTTTTGTTTCAATGGACTTACCGTTTGATTATGGCAACGATAAACACCTTAATCTTTTATATTATTTTGGCCAATTTAGACAGGGCAACTTTACAGGAATAAAAGACTGGCCAAATGAACTCCGATTTTGACGAAACAAATTTCATTGGATCCGTAAAGAAAAGGACTAGTAGAATTTTATAGTTTCAAGTTGATTAGATTTATTTTGTGATCATAGGAAATTTAAACGTGTGGTTTTTCACTTGTGAACTATAAAGGAATTTTCACAAACGACCTCGGAATTCGATGAAACTATTGAATTTAAACGTGTGGTTCCGACAGTATGTCCAAGGTGCGCGGTGAACTATTGGATACGTGCTAGGTGTATTATAAGCAATGAAGGCTTGAAGCAAGAGAAGCAGTACTGGAAGGGAAAAACAATTGAGAAAGAAGAAGGGTATGCGGCCTGTAACCGTGCTTTGCGAATAATTAGTAACTTAAACGAATTTATTCATTAAGTTATAATTTAATTAAGGAATCAATTAATTTAAATTAAATTGTGTGTGTAGTTTCCTGGAAAAATGTTAAACAAACACTGTGAATATAAAACAGGATAGATGGAAATACGGTCTGTCTGCTGAAACCTTAACCAAAAGTAATTAATTAAAATTTGGGGTTTGACTAGAGATCAATTAATTTAAAATAAACAGTATGCTTATAATTATATATATCTTGCACATATGTTGACAAAATTGAACGAAACAAGCTACCCTGGAATCATGGTGAAAAACATAACATTGTGAAACTGTGTTGGACAGAGACAGAGATGACTGAAGTTTACAGTTAAATTAAACGTTGTTTATTTTAACTGTAACCGAACCGATTCAACGATAAATCAAATCACAGTGAGTTAAACTCACTCAGTTCTTCCCATTTACACTGCAACAAAATAACCCTATTACAACGTTAATTTTACAACGGGCAATGGTTTCCCGTTGTAATAGAATATTATTACAACGGTCATTTTCCTGACCGTTGTAATAGATATCTGTACAACACCTTTTTTACAACCGGCATAGACAGCCCGTTGTAATAGAATCCTATTACAACGGTCGTTTCTTGATAGTTGTAATAGATATCCTTTGCAATGCTCTTTTTACAACGTGTAATGACTGCTCGTTGTAATTTAATGTTATTACAACGGCCATTTCATGCCCGTTGCAATAGATGTCAACGTTCACAAAATATCCATTGTACTAGTTTATTCGTTAATTATATTATATTGTTTATTAATATTTGATAAGTAATCGCATAAATAATACTATATTAATCATTTATAACTTATATTAATTAATGATTTTTAATAAATAATCTCTAATTACTAATTATTATATATAATCAGTATTCCGATAAGTTTAATTTTAATTTCCACTTATTAGTAAGTAATATTAAGTAATTAATACTCAGTAATTAGTTAATAAATTAATAATCAATAATAAATAAATTAATACTAAATATATAATTTATAAATAAATTGCTATTGAATACTGTAATAGTTATTAATTAGAAAATTTTATTTATTACTGTCGTCTTCTGTCCTCCCTCACTAAGCTGTTGCAAATGGTGTCAAATTACCGGTAGAAAATTTTTGTTGTTATTTTCCGCTGCAAATCCAGGTAGAATACCGACAATATTTATCGAAGCTATTTTGCAGCAAAGTTCCAACATGTTTGCAAGAGATGATAAGTACAGGCCCGACCCTTCCCCAAAGCGGTAGAAGCCACCGCTTAGGGCCCCAAATCCGCTAGGGCACCATTGTCATACGATTCACACAGCAAAAAGAAAAAAATCGTGATTTACATATAACGCATGAATGTACTTGACGACGGCGGCTCTTAATCTATGGGTACGAAGATTGGCGAATTTCCGTCTTCAACTTGCAGCTCTCGGGTCTTTGGATCTCTCAATAGTCAACAACATGAATGGCATAAAAGAAACACTAAACATGCCAATTCAATTTCACTATTTAAGTTGAAGGTACTAACTTGAATGTTGTATGCTTTATACATTAAATTATGGGAATTTGTTCTTCGGTAGTTTGTACAATGAAACGCAACATGTCATCATCTATCTTTTGTGAATAATAATTTACAATGTAAAATTTAATCTATTTTGTGAACAGTGACTAAAATTTAATTTCTAATTTTAGATTAGTAGTTATGTAATAATTTACCGCGGTGCTAAGGGCACCACGCTTGGTGCTAAAGAGTATTATGGTACCGCCGCCCGAACAATGTTTTGTCAGTGATATACCGCCGAACACAGCAAAAAAATAATAATCATTCGACGATATCGGTGGTACCCTTAAACATCACTTAATTTAAGGTTGATTTTAATTTTATACATTTGTTACAAATAAAGATTTTTTTTGTTCTAAATAGTATAAATTACTTTGATGTAATACATTAGTTCCAATACAAGGGCCTTATTTTCATTTTTTGCTTTGGGTGCTAGAACTTCCAGGGCCGGCCCTAAATAAGTATTAAGTAATAATAAAAAATTAACTAGACTTAATTCCTTAATAATTCAACACTTAAATAATTTATAAATGGTAGCATTATTTAATAACCGATAATAAATTATTAATAATTAAATAATCATTTGTAAATGTTATTTCTAATTAATAATTATATATGACAACTTATTAATGAATTTATTTATATTTATAA
Organism: Allium sativum; assembly: GCA_030737875.1. NCBI lineage: Eukaryota > Viridiplantae > Streptophyta > Magnoliopsida > Asparagales > Amaryllidaceae > Allium > Allium sativum. The sequence goes on along the minus strand of CM060909.1, from coordinate 665,143,613 downwards.
TTTATTAATGAAAAATGTTAGAATTTGTAATTTTGAAATTAAAAATTATTAGATACATTTAACCGTTAATATTCCAACTTTTTTTTCCATAATAAATTTTCATATATTCATATAATTTTGAACAACAATTCGAAATTTTGATAAAATTTAGAAACGAAAAGTAAAATTTATAACCTGGCACGCTCCGTTTTATTTTCCTTGGAGGCACCGTATATTGGCGCTTCCTTTTCATTTTTCGGGCATCAGCTTGCAAAATCCCCAAATTCGATATCAAGGTCTGCTGCTTCACCCTCCTCCTAAATCCATCGCCCCCAGTGGAAACTGCCATTCCTCCGCCTCCTATCTGGCAAGCTCCGCCCTCCACTGCCAAAGCCAACCAACCTAATACCTCACCGCCTTGCTGGAATACGAACTCCATGCCATCAAAGCCTTTCCGCCTCCCGAAGTCTCCACCTGCCATGCTCGAAATCGAAACCGTCGCTCTAGAAATCTGTGCACCAGCCATCACCAAAACTCATACCGATCTCCTCCATACCTGGTTCGTCCGCGATTAAGGGTAAGTTTAACTTACGATCAAAATTATTTCAAGTATTAGAATTTGTTTTGGTCGTTTTGTGGCTGTTTTAGGACTGCATTCCTATCTTTTGGTGACTGCCTTTATTGTTGGATTTCAACAGTTGTTTGGATTTTCATTTGAAACTGTGTAAGATGAATTCCCTTTTCATTGTCCAGTGCAAGAACCCCAGGTATTGTTGCAGTAGTTCCTGTACACAATTAGGTATTTCCATGGATAAATTTGGTAACCCATTTTTCTTTTTTTCAGACTATTTTGCTAAATGTTAGGAGTTTTAATACTGAGAAGTAAGCACTTGATAATGTCATGCTGATTTTACTGAAACTGCATATACTTTTTAAATTATATTCATTGATGAAACTGTCCATAGAACACAGATTAAAAATAAATTTAGTTCATGTTACTTTTGTGGCACCTCTTTTTAATGTTGTAACTTATTAGAGAATACTAAATACGAATTCAAATTATAGTTCATTATTTTAAAGGAAAGTATTATTTATACATTAAATTACAGTTCAACTTCGACCAATATCCCGGTTGCGCCGAAGCAGACAATAGAGAGAGTGTGGATATTTTTTTTCCACTGACGTGTACTTATATTGCTTCAGTTGTTTAAGGTGAGTATTAGCTCACGATAAATATTTGATTCAAGTATTTTGGCCTCAGAATTTAACTAAATAGAATAGTTAAATACTGGGTTGTTTTCGGATATATGGTTTATTGCTGTTCTACAAGTTTCCTGTGTAGTTAGCTTGATAACTAGCCTGCAAACTTGGCAATACTGGGTTGTTTTCCTGTGTTGTTACCTCGCCTTGATAACTTACATGCATACTTGAAAATGCTGGGTTGTTTTCGTATGTGTGGTTATTGCCTGCATACTTGCAAATACTATTGTGCATGTTGCTTTGTTTCACACTTAAATTATATATGTGTATGTATATATATATAGTAGGTGTACATATACCTATAGTATTGGCCATGCAAACTTGAACCTATCTACTTGAACTTGGATATGTGCCAGTTTACTTTCCTGGCGCTAATTTCTTGGTGTATACACTTTGTATGCTAGTTACCCCTTAAAGTTGATGCTATCACTCGTTCCCTGCACTCACCTCCATTGTTGGATTTAGGGCTGTCAAAATCAAACCCAGCCCATTTAACCAGCCCATTTAACCAAGTGCTAAACGGATTGGGTTAGGCCCAACAAAATAGATGGGTTAATTGGATAAATCCATCTAGCCCATTTACAAACATCAGTTTAGACGGGTTGAGCCCGTTTAACCATCTAAACCATCTCCAACCGTTTATCTCTAATTTCTCGTCCTCATCGTCAATAATTTAGGGTTTCCTATTCTACCTCATTTCGTAGCTTTCATACCTATCACCTATTTGAAGGTCTACTCGATTTGTGTCTGACGAACATGGATCGAAGGTCTGCCCTTATAGCCAATCTCAACTTTTGTGCGATGATCGAAGGTCTGCTCAAAGAAATTGGTGTTCGCAAAGCGGTAGCCGCAAGTGAGTTGTTTTTTCCTTTTGTTCTTTGATCTACCGATGTCTGTAAAACTAGCTAAATTTGTTAAAAGGGAAAATGAAATCTTTGTCACAGTCGATTGTATTATCAATTACGTTTAATGGGAGGCGGCCTATATCCTAAAAAATTTGTTTTCGTTTTTTATGTTTGTTTTGTCTATAGTCTTTGTTTAGTTCTTTGATTTGTTGTCTTTTGTATCACATCCCAATTCTTTAGAATATTTCTAATTTGGGTTTTTTTTCATTTTTGCATTAAATTTTCCTATTCATCACCGTGTAATTAAATTGCAGGTCAGGAGTTCCTAATGGACAACAACTACCTGAATGATTTTGTATCTGTGCAGCTACCCTAATGAATTTGAGGTGAAAACAGATTTCCCCTTTTATTTTATTTTATTTTGTGGTGAAAACAACTACCATAATGTTTTTATTTTATTTTATTATAGCGGTTATCATATATGTGGTCTTGTATTCTTTATTCTTTGTATTCCTCAGTGTTCCAAGGGTAACCGGTACTAATAGTTCAGGTATAAAATCTCTTCATTTTGTTCATTAACATTCACATGAATAGATTTAAATCTTAGGAAACCTATGATACCAAAATGTAAGTAGATGGTTGATGGCATTATTTTAATATAATATACATAGAAAATTGTTGGAACTCCCAGATTAATCTCTCATATCATATTTGAAATCTTAAGATAAAATGGGCATAGTCCGGCTTGACAATCATTTTGTTTTTTACATGACAAGTAGCTTTGTTTTGATGGAAGTCACTTTATTTTACTTGTATTTCAATCATTTTGTTTTTTACATGACAAGTAGCTTAGGCACAATGCCTTATTTTGTAATTGATAAGAAGGGTATTAAAAAAGAAAGGAAAACAAAAAATACATTCAAGAAAATAAAGAGTGACCATGTGTGTGAACATCCATCTCTGTTTCTATTGACTTTAGTTATGTTCTCTTCTAAATACAAGTAGAACAAAGAGCTCTTGGGTCTCTCATTCAGTTGCTATCCAAATAAACATAACAATTTGCCTACACTTTTAGACTCGGCTATTTGTTTGTGTATCTTGCCCCAGATTTCTTTTGGTTTCTTTCGCTTCCCTCATGAATGGCCCTAGCAACTACAATTATTAATTTGTTTTTTTCCTATACTACTGGCTTTTTTGCATGCATTTAACCCATCTGTCCACTTCTTGTTATTTTTTCCTGTAAAAAGGAAAAACGAAGGTAGAAGCAAAGAAAAAGTGATTCCTTCAAATTTATATTTGCCCATGCCATGATATTATACAAGAATTAATAAAATAGCAATTGTTTAGTTTGGTGATATTTATAGCATGAGGGAAATGAGTCTGTTTTTCTTTTTTTCTTCCCTTTTTCTGTTACTATGAATACCTTAACTTGGTGGTGTAAGACAACCCTTATTTTATTTTTATTTTTTAAAGATGATGTAAATTTAGATGAAACAAATGACTATATGGCAGGTGCTGTATTTTGACTGGTAATGTAGTCTTTCCATGTTTATATTTGATTATATATGCAACTCTACTAGATTAATACAAACGATTAGAGTTTCTTTATCTCTTTAGACCCTATTCAGTAACTTGGAAGTTAAACGAATAACATAAAAATATTTCTAAAGCAAAGCAGCTTTCTAATCCATTCTGATTTCAAAAGCTATGTAAAAGCACAAAAGGAAAAGTAAGATAGCCAGGGAGGTGAACAAAATGAGTAAGAAGAAGAGTTAAAGAATGACATGTTAATATATTTTTATTTCGTTAATAAATCCAAGGCATTATAGCATTTCGTTTATCATTTTTCACACAGTCACTTCCAGCGGGGTATCCTACTTGAACTTAGTTCGCTCAAGCATTTTCACTTATCTACACGAGGCAACTTACATATCCCACCTGCTTACAGTTCATATGTTTTATATGTAATTTACATACAAAATGTGCAAAAATAAACCAAAAATGCGGTGGAGATACAATTCATATGTTTATATTAAAAAAATATGGCTCATGCTTTTGTTTTATTTCACTGTGCGACTGATACATCTTTATCTCCCACCTGCTCTAAACTTACATGCTAAAATGTCATATGTTTTGCATATGCTCTAAACTTACATCCTAAACTTACATCTTTATCTCCCACCTGCTCTAAGCTGAGTTTTTAAATACATTTTAGATAAAAGATTCACAATGGTTTTTCAAAGGTGAACTTAGTTCCAGTCTACATCTGCATATATTTGGACTTTCAATAGAAGCCTATTTATTATGTAATTAATTCTTCCTTCGTCCATATAATTGTAGAAATAAAAATTCGTATATAATATCAGTTACAAATACAAATATTTTTACTTAAATACAACTGCAAACTGTGGATATGGTGGTGTCTAAACTGTGTCTAAACTGAAGTAGGAAGACTATGGAACCAAAGGCTGTAAGGTTACAACAATGCAAAGACTTAAATGTTGTATAATAAGTTTTGAATGGTGTATAATAATATATTCTCTCTACATTTGGTAACTTTTTTTTTCTTTTTTTGCAGTCACACCGTGCTAGTAAATATATGCAGACTGAAGATCAACATGCCGTTGGATCTGCCGTCGCGTGGCACAAAGATTACATTTCCTTGGTCTAGTTTTGGTACTTATGAAACTAGTTATGTAATTTATGTTGGAACTATGTCGACGTAACTTATCTAACCTTTTGGAATGTAAACTTATCTAGTCTTTTGGAGTATAAACTTATCGAACTTTTTGAAAAGTGTTGGAATTATATGATTCTTGCTTTAGTCTTTTAGTATGTGTTATTATGTGATTTTGATTGTTGCATTACAGTATTTATTGCATGTTAAAATATTCATTATTATTATGGATGTATATCGTAGCAGTTATATTTAAATTTGCTATTACAACGGGCAAAAACCATTGTAATATACTATATTACAACGGGCAAAGGCCGCTTGTAATTTATTAGCTATTACAACGTGTTAATTACCATTGTCATAGAGTCATTGCACGTGACAGAGCAAGTTATTACAACGGTCTTTTACAACAGTCATTGCCTGTTGTCAAATAGTCAGGAGCTATTACGACGGGTCATATTAAGACGGGCATATACCGTTGTGAAATGCATATTACAACGGTTTTTGCCCGTTGTAAAATGACTGTTTTGTTGTAGTGTTATATTTTGTATAAGTCGGGTTTCATATTTATGTTTTATAGTTGCTAATGTTTGATTGTTTGTTAATTATATATTCATATATTGATTGAACTAATGAAATTAAACGTTGTTTAATTTCAGTGAAAAACCAAATCGTTATTTTAACGGTTGGACCCAATGAAGGTAACTTACCTTGTTGGTCACGTTTATTAAATAAATATGTTTAATTATTTGAGTTATTTGAATTGTTTTGTTAATTGGTTGATGTTAAATAATCATTATTTACTGTTATAGAAATTATCAATTAAATTGAATTGAATGAATTTATGTAAGATAATATATTTTAATGCAGGGAAGAACGGGTTGGAGGTATCCAACTGGATTCCTCAAAAATACTAGATATTATTTATTCCCATATTATCATTATATGAACTGTTCTGATGGAGTAATTGATTTGGTTGTTGATCATTGATTGGAAATTCAACGTTTGTTTTGTTTTAACCAATTAGCAGAATTGGTTGAGTAATTACCAGCAGATGGCCTAAAAACGAATCATTTTATAAATATTGATTTACTGTCAGGTGAATCGACAAAAATAAAGTTATAAATTTATTTTTATAACTTAAATTAGATTTTGAAATATATTATTTTGAATAAAAGTTTATTAAAAGGAAATAAATATTTATTATTTAAATTTATAAGTGATTATTAAATGATCTTATAAAGAAAATCGCTTATGTTAATATGATTTTATAAGCAAGAGAGTAGAAGTTAATCTAGCGGGTAAGCATTAGATAATTGTTCTAAGAAAAATTTTAGTGGAATTAGTTATATTAATTATATTATTAATTAATTTAAAAGAAGGACTATAATTGGAATTCATTAATGAATTAATCGTGTTTTGAGTTAACAAATCGACCGTTTTTACTGGGATTGATTATTAAATTATTTTGTTTTGAGTTAATTTAATAAAATAGTTAAATGAATATTTGTTTTAATTTTAATAAGATTTTAAAAAGAAATTACTAATTGTTTTAGTTAATAAAAGAAGATAACTACTTATACAGTATTTAATGATAAAGTAATTTACTTTTTTAATTAATAATAATTTAAGCATAGTTGTAATGAAATTTAATTGAATTATGAAAAGAGTTTACGAACGGGTTTAGTTATAAAACTCGAGTTTTTGTAACAAAGTAATAAAAGGGATTTTAAGCGAATACGATAGCTTAAATTAAATGTTTACTTAATATTTGAATTAAGTAAAGGGAAATTGGGATAAAAAGGGTTTATATAAAGTTGAGTTTTGTAAACAAGATTTATAAAAGAGATGTGGAGTGAAAGCGTTAATTTTAAATTAACGTAACTTAATAATAAAATTAAGTAAAATGGATGAAATCGAAATAAGATTCTCAATAGTGATTTTTACATTGGTACGAGATAAAGGATTTTGTAATATAAATCCATGTTATAAAATAAATAAATTAAAGGAATTTAAAGTAAAAAGGAGATGTTTAATGAGCATTTATTTAATCAATGAATTAATTAATAATAGTTGTATTTGAAAAGGAGGTTTTGAAAAATAATAAATGGATTATAAAATCATGGTTTAAGTAAAATGGATCAATGGATTTGGTTTGATATTCGAATAGATTTCGGTTTTTTAGTTGCAACTCCTATCTATCTTAAGATATGAATGTTGTTGATCAAGGTCTGAGAGGTAAATAAATACTCCAATTTGAATGACTTTATGATTATTTAAGGATGATATTAGTCAGTAACAGGAAAGTGGTTATGAATAAATTATTATTTCCATATAGGAAATAATAACACAACATTACATGTAAGATTCTAGAATATATAATGAGATTTCCAAAGCAACGGAAATGGGAAATTTGAGTGTGTGTATATATATATATATATGATATTTATGAAGTAAAAGAAATAAAAATAGATTTTGCGAAATTATAACGGTACTTCCGAGGAAAAGGAAATTAAAATGTGGAGTTTTGAAAGGGATTTATTCTAAAGGAATAAGAGTTGGTTATTGTTTTCAAAAAATGAAATATTCGTAACATTATTTTATGAATGATAAGTTAAATTGATTTTCCCAAATATAATATTAAGAAATTATGTAGCAAATGTTTTGAAAATGATAGTGGAATCGAAAATTGGATATGATTATAGGATATTTTCCTCAGTATGAAAATATAATAGTTTTGAAATAACCATATGTTAAATAAGAAATGGAAATCTACATTCGTAATGTTGAAAGATTTAAGAATTTTAAATTAACTATCGTTAATCGTTTTTAATTTAAAAGGCCATGTAATGCTGGTGCTGAACTAGCAAACTCATTTTATTCTCATGATTATTTATTTGATAGTTAAATAACCGACTATCAAATCTTGCCCATATGATTGTTCTTATGGAAAGAACGGGATATAATTTATATTCGAAAACCATTGCGAACTAGCAAAATACATAAAGATGATGATTGAAGTTGGAGCGAGCAAAGACCGTGGATCTCCATAAGTGGAAGAACTACTTGTCAAATTTTTCTGATGTTGCAACCAGAGTTATCTTGACTTATGAGTCTGTTGTAGTTGAAATCTAAGGATTGCAAGGGCTGCTCGCTACTGATCAATAGGGTGATTCCTAGGATGTGGTAGGAGGGTGCCTTCAGTTCATCCTGTTCCTGGAAGACTTGTATGGATGAGTGTCTGACATCGTATTTCCAAAATGGTCACGTACATTGATTTCTTCAAATGTATTTATGTTGATGGAGGAGAAGAGCACACTTCTCTTAGCTTAACAACTATAGTATTTTTGTGGATGTCAACTAGTGATTTTCTGGCTGATCTAACGATGTGACATTCAAAGTGAATAATGATATGATGTTATAAAGGTAATTATGACCTCAAGCCTCATCAACCGGGAAATGGTAAAAATCGGGTAGGTTGCATGGCTATGTGGTTCGCACCCATTAAAAGGGTACATCATTACTTGATCTGGAGAAATCAAATGTCTTTGGTTGTCCCTTTTATTTTTGTATGCTTTCGGCGGTTAGCTGGCCCTCAACCGTGGTGATGATATATTCGGTATTCTCAAGTAAAGTGAGTGGTCAGTCATGTTTAGCATGGGTTGCAAGATGTTCTTGTTGAACCCCAATGTATTCATCTCCGGAAATACATTGTCGGAAAGGTGATTGCCTATACATTGCTAAAGAAATCCATTTTCTAATAAGAGCCCGCGGTTTTGATTGTATGTAGAGTGTAAGATGAAAGCATACCGCTAAATTGCTATTTATTTGTATTAGACACCATCATAATATTATAATAATATTGGTTATCGTAAGGTAAAAACTGTCCATATTTATGTGTGAATTTAGTCTTATGATTATCCTTTCTTTCGAAAAGATTTTAACTTTAGAATCAAGTTGGATGATACATTTAAACTTAGTGTGTTTTTCTCAATATGGTTTACTAGATTGATCCAGCATTTGTAATGCTTGGGTTAGACCGGGTTTTACAGTTTTAGATTTGGATGCTACGAATTTCAGAAGACATGTTGGAGGGGTTTAGACATATGATATATATTTGGTGTGTATTCCGCTGTGTTATATATGAGGAAGGAATATTATAGTTGTCCAGATGTGTTGACGTACTCTGATGATTGTAAGTATTTTTTAAAGCTCTTAGTAAAAAAAATTCTATATTATATTTTGTTCTACTGCAATGTGAGACTCTGATTCTGTGTTGGTTCTCCTTCTTCTCCTTATATTCTAATATTTCTTTCTTTCTTATGTCACCCTCTAATTTATTTCTATTAGCATCTGGGTTTTCGGTACATTTTGGGTTCGACTTGTGTTATTTGATAGCCTCAAAAGGTACTGAAAATTTGGGACGCTATAGGAGGTCTAGGTCTGCGGAATCCTACGGATCTTCAAGGCATACGCCTGTAAGTTCGGGGTTAGAATTCTTTCTAACGAATCTCTTTGGGCATCGTTTCTTCATGCTAAGTACCGACGTCTTTTGCCTTCGGATTTTGTCGGGTACCTGTCTTACGCTAGTGAGATGTGGAAAAGGATGCAATCAGTCAAGGCCTTTTCCGATTCCCATGGTCGGGGTTTTGGCTGGAGTAGGGGGTTATTTACCCTTAGGGAAGCTCGGAATTTTGCTAGAATCCTGGTTTTCAAAATCCCGGTCTTCTCTTTCATTTAGAACAGGCGCATTCCTCAAAAGGCACCCATTCTTATGTGGAAAATCCATCATGAGGGGCTTCCACTGGATGTTAATCTTAAGAGGATTGACATCCCTCTCGTGTCTCATTGTCGGTGTTGTTTGTTTGGCTCATTGGAGTCGATTGCACACTTATTCACGGATGGTGAGTTGGCTAGTGCGATTTTGTCTTATTTGGGGACTTGATTGGTCTCCGGGGGCTCCAACCTTCTATGTCTGACCTGCTTCGTGCTTGGTGAGTTAGGGGCTTGGAAAGGATGTTAGATCAATCCATTTTAGACTTATTCCATATTTCATCTACTAACATCTTTGTTTTTTCCGAAACAAGGCATTTTTCAACGTATCCCATATATTGTCATCTTCCATCATTTGTAAAGTTTCAGACGATGTCTTTTTAACCTTCAGAGGTAAGCTCTTGATGGGGAAACTTTGTCTCATTTCATCTTTGGCATGTGTTTTTTCTATTACCTGGGAATCTCGTCTTTGAGTAGGTATGGAGTGAGGTTTTTTAGGTGATCAAGAGGTCGTTGGATGTGTCTTTTTGTCTGGTTTTCTTGGTTAATCCTAGCTTCTAGCAAGGCACTTGCCTCTTTCTGAAGTATCGGGTAGGATGGATGTATCGTAGAGATGGTCCTGATACATTGGAAGCAAATGTGTGATGTGTTTGGCTTTCTAGGTAGTTTTCTCCATTTTTAGATTTATTAAAAAAAAGTAAGCTATTTTCGTTTGTATGTGACTTGCGTTGATTTTTTAATTATTTTTCAATAATAATGTGATTTTGAATAGGTGAAGACATTAGATTTGAAATTTAAAAGCGTACCCCAAAAAAATGCATAAAAGTATGCAAATATTGGTTGTAATTGTATTAATATCTACAATTTTATGAAAAACTGCATTTTCTTCCTTCGTGTTTTACTAAAGCATGATTTTCTTAATTCATTTTTTTTTATTTTCTTACACAAACTTGAAGCTGATTAAAAATCGAATTAAGTTTTGAAGTTTGTTCAATTCTTCAATTTGTTCAAAAATGCTAATTTAATCCCTAAAAATTTAAGAAGATATTTTTTTCAATTCTTCAATTTTATGATGGTTTGTGATTAGTTAAGGTGAATCTTAGGGTTCTATCATAAAATGAAACATAATTTAAAGTGGCTCCTTCTTTAACTTCCAATGTAAAATGGGTCCATATTTTATTGTAACAACACGTTTTTGCGTTCTTTTGCACTGTTACTTTTAAAAAAAATTGTAAATATCAACTGAAAATGACAAATAAAAAGAGTTACAGAAATGTCTGCACTTACTTTGAATAGGTGCAGATATATCTGTAATTCTTCATATAATGCATTACAAATAATTAAAAAAATGATACATGAATGTTTGCACTTATTGTGAATAATTGAATAAGTGCATACATATCTGCAATTATTGTACAACGTATTATAGACATGCCTTAGTGTATAAAAAGATGTAGATATGTGTGCATTTTTTTGCACAATTGCTTGTTTTTCTGCAATTTTACTGGAAGTGATATATTTTCCATTCATATCCAATCCTCATCTTTTTTTTTGATGATTTTTCTGCAATAATGTTTGTTTGAATATGTGTAGGCATTGAATTTAGAAGTTTGAAGAAATCAGCAAAAATTGCATAAAACCATGCGAGTATTATGATATAATTGTTGCGGTGTCTACAATATTTCGAAAAATGCAGATTTTCATGCATTTCCGCTGAAACATGTAATTTTTTTTGTATGTTGAAGCATTTTTTATGTAATTTTCTTAAATGAATGCAAAGATGATTATATGTTGAATTAAGTTTAGAAGTTTGGTAATTTTTACGTTGGTTTTTTTTATGACTTCCGAGAAAAAAAGGACCTAATTTACAAAGTTTTAAAATATAGAGTTTTTATGTTTATGAAAATTAACATGGACCTTAGTCAAGTTGTCACTTAATTTTCAATCCGTTCACTACACATCATGAAAATTATGATACATAGAAGTTGCATGAAATTAACTATATATTTTTAACCAATGTGTAAGTAGTTATGAATTTTTAAATGCATTTAGCATTACAAATGCATGCAAAAGAATGTATTCGACAAAAGAATTATCTTTGGATCTTATGTCGATACAATGTATTTTAGACCTACTTCAAAAATATGATAAAAACGTAAGTAAGTTTATTGTGCCAATCTTGATTTCAAAATTTGTAAATATTCTTTTAAATATGACCTAACAAAATTCTGTTCGGAGACCAAACGATATTCAATGAGATGAAAGTTGTATCACTTATACTTGATAATGCACATATCGGATATGTACGGTTATAATCATAAAGAACAAAGGAAAGGAAATTAGATACACAAAAAATATAATTTTCCAAAGAGTTGCATATGCTTAATATATAGTGAAAATTTAGGGGCGGGTCCTAAAAATCAAACATTACATAAGGCGCATCCCTGTTCAAAGTTCTTTATAAAGTAAGTTCCTGAAACCGTAACAATATTATTTCTGTGATATTTTGTGCCATCACTTAAAAAATTCATAAAATTATAATTATTATTACCAAACTATTGAAAAAAGTGTAGAAATATCTGCATTTATTGTGAAAAGTGCACATATATGCAAACATTATCTTAGATTTGTAGACATGTCTTTAGTTAATGAAAAACGACATATGAGTCTGCAATTATTTAGTAAAGTTGGCTTTTTATCTGCGTTTTTTGTAAGTAAGATATATTTCTATTTGTCAAATCCTTCGTCCTAACTTTTCATAGCTTCGTCCCCCCGAGGTTGAAGAGTCGATGATTTATCACTTCCTGTCCTGTCTGTAGAGCCATTATGTCGATCAATCTGATCATGTTCTCCTTCCCTTTATCCCTCAGTTGGTTCTTCCTCATGAGGCTCCTTCTCTTTGCATACCTCTCTCTATGAAGGAGATTCGCTCTTGTGTTTTTGCGATTATCAAGGATAGTGAAAGGGCTTGGGTGGCTATAACGAGATTTTTTACCCTAGCGCGTTGGTGGACACTCGTAATAACTTCTCCCTAGCGATTCGATCTTTCTTCTCTCGTGGTATGCTCCCTAAGGGTTAGACATCCACCAATCTTGTGCTCATCAACAAATATGATAATCTTCGTTCTTGCTCCGATTTCAGACAAATTAGTCTCTATAACTTCTCGAACAAGGTCATCTCCAATATTTTGTCTTCAAGACCCACACCTATTCCTGACCATGTTGTTTACTCGTCTCAGGTTGGTTTTGTCAAAGGACATCTCATAACAGATAATATCCTTCTTATCCAATAACATATCTCTCAAATCGATTGGGAAGATCAAAGGTTCTAATGGGGGGATTTAGCTTGATATAATGAAAGCTTATAACTACATGTCTTGGTTTTTCATTATGCATATTCTTTGAGCTTTCGGGTTTCTTGAGACTCTTATTGATTTACTTTGGAGGCTCATATCAAATTGATGGTTCTCTGTTTTATCAACGGAGTGGCCAAAGGTTTTTCTTCAGTTGAGGACGGTTCTTCGTCAAGGCAATCCCTTTTCCCTAATGCTTTTTTTGTCATAGCCACTGAGGCTCTCGTCATGGACCGTTTCCTTTTCTGGATTTTGGATCACATATCTTCTTTTTAATTATCTCGGTATCGTTCTTTATCGAGGCCACAAATTCAATGTGATTTTGGACCCCCTAACTAACAAAGCAAGAGGAAAGATTTTTAGATGGAACTCGTGTGACACCCCACGTCCGTTAATGTCACTCACAAATGGAGTGCATTAAGTTTCATGTAACATTATAGGTAAACAGAACATAAATATTACAAGACAGATATAAAACAACAGCGAAATTTAAATTTTTATTTCAAACATAAATCATTGCATCGTGGTACAAAATACCACAAGTCTGAAAACTACATAAAACCCATTACAATAATATAACTTCTGTCTTGAGCCATCAGAGTACATAAATGCTCAAAAGAAAACCTAATTCCCCAGAAAGAGACAAAGCCATAGTAGAGATAAGAACTTGAGCCATACTTCGAAAGCAGCTCCTAACAAGATGATAACCGACACCTGACTAAGCCTGAGTGTTCCCACCATGAGAACCTGAGGGGGAAACGGAAGAAAGAAGAGGAAACAAAAACGGTCAGACATAAAGTCTGGCGAGTCTAGTTACTTTTAGCAAGTAAATAAATAAAAGTAGCATGACAGGATTACTCTGTTTATTCTCCCCACTAATACTAGTATACCAAGTACGTAACAGGATTAAATTGCTTACCAGAAACATGATGATCCCAACAGAAATATAATGGTAGTTTTAGGTGTACTCTAGTAACGGAACCCAAACAAAATTAGCCGATACCAAAATAGGAATAACGGGTGTTACCCCCAACGGAAACACATGTACCCCACAGAAACAGACAGGACTAGATGTACCCTATTTACTACCCTAGTCGATCGTCTCCCTACTCCGCATATGCCCTGTGCTGGCCCCACAGTAGGGTGTATCATTCCCTAAAGTGGCAACCCTTAATTTACCGGATGTGCACAACCATATCTACTGATGTCACAACGTCTTATCTTCCCGAGCAGGCAGAGTCATGCACACACATGACCCGTTGGAACGTGCTGCCAAAACCGTCTCCACGTTTGGATCTCTTACAATCAGTTTAGTAAGCGTGCCCCTTCTCCGACCTAGTACGGAGTACATGTTTGATACCTACTCTAGGTTATTGGATGAAACACATCCCACACAATATGATACAAGCTATCCCCTTTGTATTTTATCCCCCACTAGGCTTTCTTTGGCTATGTATACTACTAGGTGTCTTTAATTACATAACCCTATCATTTCTACAAGTTATGCTTACCCTAGAAGGTGTCTTTGATTACATAACTTTATTATTTCTACCGGTTATGTATACCACTAGGTGTCTTTAATTACATAACCTTATCGGGTAAAGTTTGTGGGCCTATATATACTAATATTACCTACTTACCCAAGATTTACTTAACCCTCCCACTGATCCAAGCATGTTTATTTAATGGTTAAGTTTGTGGGCCTATATATACTAATATTACCCACCTACCCAAGATTTAGTTAACCCTCCCACTTATTCAAGCACGTTTATTTGACGGTTAAGTTTGTGGGCGTATATATACCAATATTACCCGCCCCTCCAGATTTTCTTAACCCGTCCACCGTCCGAACAATTTTACTTAACCCTAACTTTAGTTCATATCCATGCAATCCCTTATGGATTAGTTTAGGTTAAGTAGTCCAATTTATTACCATATCCATTTATGATTTATAATGGGCTAGACCTCCCATATTAGGCCTACAACTTGTGGATGTTGGATACACCGGTCGAGTCTGGGCAGTGTTATTCCACAATTGGGCCTAACTTCATGTCTTAGCCCGATTCGTATTTGTGCACTTAGACCTCTCACATTAGGTTCAACATTAGTGGTTGCTGGATATGCCGGTCGGGTCCGGGCAGACTTCCACCACTAATGCAACCTAACCTCGTGTCATAAGTGTAATTACAATTTCTAATTGTAATTATTAAACATTCCATTTTTATCCAATTCTTGCCTATGTCTTTATAGGTAATTATGTCCCCACTTTCCCCCTTTTTGAATTATATGTCCAATTAATTATACCTATGCCTTATTAGGTATTTATGCCCATTTACCCAATTATTGAATAATACGTCCAACTCATGTTTATATTCAAATTATGCCAATATTAACCTTTTTCCCTCCTCGTTCCCTAACTAGCGTGTTCACATAATTTACGGCATGTATAGGCTAAATAATAGCCTAATCATAAACGATAAAAAGGGAAGGTAATGGAAATATGACAACGGTGAATATCTAACATAACTAACATAAACATATACTAACATGGTGAACATAAAAGCATAGATCTAATGAACTTGTGGCTTTTAACTAGTTGTAATATAGCAAAGGTGATAAGATGAACATGACAAGATCTATATTTAATTTAGATATCCAATAGGTTCAGATCTAATATGATAAGTACAAGGGGATCCAAATAATAAACTAGATCTGATTAATAATTTAGTTTTCCACATAATTTTGATCTAATAGGTAAAAGTAGATCTAACAAAAATAAGGATTAAGATCTACATCATAAAATGTCCACATAATTCAGATCTAATGGGTAAAAATAGATCTAACACAAATAAGATTAAGATCTACATCATAGAATGCACACATAATTCAGATCTAAAGGGGTAATGATAAAACTAGATATAACATAATTAGGATGAACATATCCAATAAGAATTCATATGTCCAAAATGACAGATCTTAATTAATCACAACATGATGATCTAGGGTCTAGGCAAATATTTCACTATCCAATTAATGATAATTCCAAGTTAACCACAATCCTAGATAAAGGTTCATATCCAGAAAGATGACAGGATAAATTAACCACAACATGGATAAAGAGCAAGTTCCACAAAGATAACATGATACATTAACCATAATGAATTAGATCTAGAAAAGTAGATCTAGAATGATAAGATTTAGGATCTAATAACATCATATATTTGCAATTTACAACTTGTCCAAATCACGGTCATATCATAAATACTTTTAGTCATCTAAAAGTAACAAACTCACAAGGATCGGATCTATGAGAATAAAAGGAGAAGACTAAAATTTGAATCTCAGATCTATACTTGAGGTGCTTGATTTGTAGAAGAAGAAGGGTTAGATTCAGTTCAAGCACTGACGACAACTGGCCTCCATTGTTTTTAGAATGAGAAAACAAGAGAAATGAAATATATTTGTAGCTGCCAGCCCCCAGATTTCGAATGTCACCTCAGCCCTAGGGTGAATCAGATCATGGGTTGCCACCCATTTGAAAAAGGCCTGGATACCCAAAAAAACACTATGGGTGCACTTGGTAGGTGCGCCAGTGTAAAATTGCCTTAGCGCACTTGTCAAGTGCGCCAGTTATTCCTACTATGATTGTCAAACTTCTACTGTTCATAACTTCTTCATATGTTATCCATTTTATGCAAACCAGGTGTCTATCTTAACCAGAATTTCGAGACGGACACAATGAAATAGTCCATTTGCCTTAGTTCTTAATAATTATTATTCAATTTATCCTCGTTTAATGTTTTAGAAATACAGGGTGTTACAACTCGACTCTCATCACATAAGTTGGAAGGTTTGTTCCCATCAAGTTGTTGCTCGATTTTCTAGGGTCCCATGTCTTCTCAACCATGACGCGTACTTCCTCGTTTTTTTTGTTCCAATCGTTCTTTAGCCTTGTCTTTTTTTTTAGATAAAAAATGACGCTAAGAGGCATCATTTGATTTACTAGGATCACATTTGACGTCCGAGAAATGAGGGAGGTCAAGGCCTGTAGAATCCTAGGGATGTCTCTAAGGCATATGCCTATAAGCTTTGGGTTAGATTTTGACCTAACGACTCCGTTTGGGCGTCGTTTCTTCAAGCTAAGTACCAGCACCTTTTGCCTTCGGACTTCATCGGGTTCCAGTCTTACTCTTGCGAGATGTGGAAACAGATGCAGTTGGTCAAGGACTTTTCTGATTTCTACGGTTAGGGTTTTGGCAAGAGTAGAAGATCTTTCAGTCTAAAGAAAGCTTGTAATTTTGCTAGAATTCCATTTTCCAGACTCTCGATCTTCTCTTTCATTTAGGGAAAGTTCATTCCTTCCAAGGTATCCATTCTTATATGGAAAATCCTTCATGTGGGGCTTCCAATGGATGTTAACCTTATGAGGATATGCATCCCTCTTGTCTCTCGTTATCGGTCCAGTTTATTGGAGTCAATTGCACACCTATTCATGGGCGGTGAGTGTGCTAGTGTGGTTTAGTCTTAATTTGGAGACTTGATTAATCTCTGGGGTCTAACCTTCCTTTCTTAACCTGCTTCATGCTTAGTGAGCTAAAGGCTTGGAAAGGATCTTAGGTTGATTCTTTTCAGACTTATACCTTGCCTCATCAACTGGCATCTTTGATGTTTTCAGAAGACCACGGTTTTCGATGAATCCCCTATGATGCCTTGTCAACCTCCCCATAGGGGGAGGATGGTCGCAATGTGAGCCAAATGGTTAGTTTCTCCTTCTTCATCTCTGTTTAGATCTCGTTTTCATAAGACAGGTTAGTTTCTCCTCTTGTCTTCCTCTTATTTTATTTTTCTTAGAAATACTAGATCTAAAATATGCATGTGTATATGTTTCTTCTCTGATTCGTGTATATATATATAATCATAAAAGAGAGATGGATTGGAAACATTTGCATGGAAATAATCCAGAAACTATGAATCAACATAGTTTTCTCTTTTTCAAACTGTGAGTGGGATCTTTAAGTTTACTTTGTTCCTATATCTTATTTAGTATGTAATTTGGATTGGTTATACCCAAGATGATTGGGATTTACAAAAATAAAAAAATAAAACCGCCTAAAACTGTAGTTTAAGAGAAGTGTCAAACTATGTTTATTGTTTGGTTTTATATTGTAAATGTAAATGAAAAGGGGATTTTTCATTTGTTCCTCATTCAAAATCAAAATAAATAGTCTATTTGTTTCCTTTTCTTTCCACTATAAATCTTAAACTTACATAAAACTAGTAGATTTATGTATAGTAAGTTATATGTAGTCAAATCGCTATTTTGTTTATAAAACAACATATGTGGGTGTTTCAAACCATATGAAACCAAAATCCTTTTTCTGTAAAATTCCACCTAAAATGGAAAGAAAGTAAAATTGGACTGAAATGAAAATATGTAAAGTTATGCATTTATCTTACCCTTTTTTGTTTATTGATATAATCTGAAAGTCTAGGATTACAAATGTATCTTTTGTTGAATTATTGTTGTTTCCTTATTATATCTTTGAATCTGGGTTATATTTCGTAATATGGAATATTACTTGTAAATTTCTTTCTTTGAAAACATGTCGACATTTCATCGATTAGTGTATTTTCTTTTACGTGCATCATTTATTACGTATTTAATTATTTATATCCATTATATAACGTAGTCCATGTATCTTAAATACGTATTTATCGCATTTAATTAGGAATTTTCGAGTTAAAGTCCCCACTAGGAAAATTATGTGTTTATGTGTGAGTTAATGGCTTTTACTAATGTTTTTTAACATGTGGACGCTAGGTTAACCTCTACTCATAGTAGAAGCCTTCCCTGACAAACTAGCCAGGAGAAACTATAAGAAGGTGGGTTAATTTGAGACATTTAGTGTCGTGGGCCATTTAATGTGTAGATATTCTTGCCTCGAGAAGGTATTAAGTGGTTGGACTCATCACTCTTTTAATGGTTTTATCTGTAGAAGCTTAGACTATAGTAATGGGTCCCTCCCTTGTTAGGCATTAAGTGGTATATGGGTCCGCCTTTCTCTAATAGTTATGAGATATTAAATGGTCCTGGATGAGTTAGGTAGGTCTCACGAAGTTGTCTTCTTCCTCTAGAAGACTATTAGTAGAATCCTACCTTGGTGATGGGCTCTTAAAAGTTTGTCCGAATGCACAAGGGAAACCGTCTACCAAAGGAAAGTATTAAGTGGTTAGGAGTTTACCTTTAGTTATAGCTAGATAGTAATATATGGGTCCGTCGGAGGGTCTTAAATGATGAAAGAGGTTTACCTACAACCAATATTAAGTGGTTTCTTACTATCTCTCACACTATTTCGAGGGTATATGACCGCCAAGATTATTAAGTGATAGAGAGAATCCATCCGTATTTATTTGGCCTTAAGAGATCTTAAGGTTTCACCTCTTTCCATTTAGATATATGTATATCAGTAGACATATATTCGTATATGTATGTATGATTTGGTAGACATAACCTTCACTAATTTTATACTGCTTGAGTATAAAGTGAAATGTCTAAACATAAAAATTTTATTTTACTATAATTTTTGTTTTGAACCCCCCTCCCTCCCCTCTTAACAACACAAGTTAGGTAGGATGACCTTGAGGAGCATGCTGATGGAGGTTGAGCTGGGCGATGGCAACTATTATCTTATTTACTATTTTATGACATTTAATATTTTGATTACCTTTGATTTTATACCCATGACATTATGTAGTTTGACATTATAGTGATTTTTATGATATGGTACATCTATTATATTATTATGCTTTGTTCCTTCCGCTATGAGATTTTATTTCGTTATGGTCTAGATCTATTAGCTTATTTCCTATAGAAACCAATGACCTATTCAGGACTTCTCTAAATTTTAATAGACCTTTTCTAGGTTGGAATTTAGGCTTGTTCTGGATGGGTTGTTACAGTATGGTAGTGCATTGCGCGAGTAGGCAGCTTTAGACCTATGAGAAGAATTATCCTATTCACGACCTAGAGTTGGTAGCTATTGTCTTTGTCCTTCAGCCATGGAGGCATTACTTATTGGCGAAGAGGTTTGAGATTATTGAAAACCATAAGTCGCTTAAGTATTAGTTTTCTGATCAAGGAGAATTAAACTTAAGGCAATGGAGATAGATGGAGTACTTAGCATCATATGATTTTGAGATCTTGTATACCCATGGTAAGTGGAACGTTGTGGCAGATGCGCTAAGTTGGAAGAAAGTAGCTCTAAGTGCTTTATCTATGGAGTGGTGGCATTTGGAATATATATCCATACTTGACTTTAAGCACTCTACGGACATTATCTTTGGATTACTAGCAACATGGAGGTTCAACCAACTTCTTTAGAAAAGATTGGCTCTAGATCTAGGGAAGATAAGAAGGTAGTTGATATTATGAATAACATAAGCAAAGGAGAGACATCGGGATATCTATAGTGTTGTTCAATAGATTCTAAAGGATGGATTAAAAGGGATGACGATTATTTGTACCCTCACATGTTAGTGATGTGCTGGTAGAGGGTCACCACTCGAGGATGACCATTCATATCAGTAATGATTTTTATTTGATATATGAAGTGAGTATTCTTTTGGGAAAGTAGTCAGATTAGTTGTTGGAGTATAACTTGCCAAATGGTGAAGATAAAGCAGAAGAAACCAGAAGGATTTCTCAAGACATTGGACATACCTCAGTGGAAGTGGGATAATATCTCGATAGATTTTGTGGATGGCTAAACCTAGTCGAGTATTGGGAATACAAGCATATGAGTTATAGTTAATAGATTGACCAAGTGTCCCTTTTTTATACTCATTCATATTAAGAGGATAGCGACATCTTTGGCATCTTTATATGTGAGAGAGATTGTTCAACTGCACGGATCTACTCTACGGTAAGGACCCAGTTTTTACTAGTGAATTTTTGTGAGGTCTATAAGAAGTATTAGGTACTCTGTTGAATCTTAGAACATCTTATCATTTGCAAGCTAATGGGAAAATGGATTTGGTGGACCGACTTTTAGAAGATCTTCTATGGATGCGTGTTTTGGATTTCGAAGGTATTAGAGGTGCACCCACTAGTAATAGAGTGCACTTGAAGCGACAATTTTCAGGCTAATATTAGAATGGATCGATTCGAAGCCCTTTTAGGGAGGCCTTACAAATCATCCTCTTGTTGGTGGGATACCGTGGATGACTCATACTTAGGCCAGACATAGTTAATGATACCTCTGAGAAGACAGATCTGATTCAGAGAAGAATGAGGGCATACCATGATCATTAGAATCTTATGTTGATAAAAGGAAATATGATTTAGAATTTGAAGTTGGAGTTTTGGTTTTCATAAAGGTCTCTCTCATACAAAATGTTATGTGATTCATTTACACTATACCAAAAAGCAGTTTTAGCTAATCCGCGTATGGTACGACTATTAGCCATATCAAAAATAACACGGCTATAACCCATATTTATGTGTGTCGATATGGCTACAGAAATCTTTCCTGCCGAATAATTCTCTTTTCCTCTCATTTTGGTGTGGATCATAGCTGTATCAGATTGGACATAGCTAATATCCATAACCAATCTAGTGCTTAATTTTGGTGCACACAAATCGTCACATCCCTCTTTGTTTCCCTACCTATCCTAATTCCCTATATCATTTTTCATTTTCTAAAGCAAACAAACCAATGCAAAAAAATAGAAATTGGCGGCAGCTTCCAACACCTACCCTCGGCGGAAACTTCTAGCACCAACCCCCGATGGTGGTGGCGGCACCAACATACACAACATCTAGAATGTCATTGACAACTTTCAACACCTTGTTGCTAACCTCCAGTACCAATCTCCTGCACTCCATCGCCACCTTGTCGTCATTACCAAAGAACCAAAGTGATATTTTGAACAGTTATATTTATCAATTCCATATTCCTTCAAGTGCTTTTGATTCATCAATTCAGCAATATGTTTGCTAACTGATAGGTATACAACATTCTAGACTTTTTATTGCATGTTTTTATCTCTTCTCTTTTGTTTGTGAACTTTAGTTATATTTAAATGTAAACAGTTGCAAGTGTCGTCTTGTGAGCTAGTTGTTAGGTCTATGGTGAGCATTTACATGACTGTTAGGTTTCAATACTATTTGGTCAATGAAATATGTCTTCATCGAGCTCATAATATTCAAACTTGCAGCATCGAACTCATAATCGAGCCCTTAACCGAGCCCATTTCAAGATGGACTGAGCGAGTCTCAGTTTAGTCAGGTGATGAATGTAGAGTTGCTATGTGCCACACTGGTATAACTTATTTGATCATAGAGGTATAACTTGAATTTATCTTCTAATAATGTTTGATTAAATTGTATAACTTATATCTTGTAAATAGGTAATGTGGTAGATAACAAAGTCTACCATCAAATGAAGTACGATTTCTACTTGTGCTTTCATGCAGGGATGACCGATCCCTTAACCGTGACCATATCAGGATGGACTGAGCAAGTACCAATTCAATCAGGTGATGAATGTAGATTTTTTATGTGCCACGCAGGTATAACGTGTTTAATCATTGAGGGTATAACTTGAATTTATCTCATGATAATGTTTGATTAAATTATATAACTGGTGTCTTATAAATAGGTATTGTGGTAGATAACAAAGTCTGCCATCTAAGGAGATAAAATTTATACTTATGCTCTTATGTAGGGATGAGGCATAAGTAATAATTTCCAAAAGATCAAAATTTGCAAAGGTGCAGTTCTTTGATAAGTTACTACTTGTGCAACCAACAACACATTTTGAAATTTTGATCTTTTGGAACTAATAATTGAGTTGGTGGGACAAGGCTAGTCAAAAGGGGGCGCTTTGATTACTCTAATCCCACCAACTTCGGACAACGTTCCTGTTGTTGTCGGACAACAATACAGGAACCACAAGCTTAAAAAGGAAGCATCGCTACTGCAGGTATATTAGATGCTTTATATATGAATTCCTGTATTACATTACGTTTTATAGGCTGGACATCTTTTTTACACTATAAACCCAGACCATGATACACTTGATAACACTTGATATCACTTGGTACTTATATGATAATCATGAACCTAAATTTGGACCTAACAATTTTGAACCAAAGTTCATTTACATGATGTTGTGTATACATTTTTTTCTTGTGACATTTATTTTTTCTTGATGTCCATTTTGTTTTGTACTTGGACTTGGACTGTCTACTTTGCCATGCCATGAATAATGTGCGGACTGGTTAAACCTTGCATGTTTTTGTGCACTTCATTTTTCACCCTTCTTCACTGACTTGCACAACTGCATGTTTGCGTGCACTTCATTTTTTCAACCTATTTGTAACCCAAGTATCATGAGTAGTGTGGAAAATTGATAGTATATTGATGTTCTGGTTGATATTGGCATGTGCAAGCAGACACTTCGATAACAGACGACAATCCAAAGGAGGTTATTTGTGAGGCAGCAGAACGAACACATGCTGATCTTCTTGTTGTTGGAAGTCATGAGTTATTAAAAGGTGTTTGTGTGAACTTAATTTTTTTTCATCGTTTTTCATTGACTTGTACAATTGCATGGTAATTTAAATTCATGTATTATTGTGGGTATATAAAGCTATTGAGTAGTATGGGAAAACTGTATGCCTTCTTATCATATATGCTTAAATAAGATGTATTATTGACCTTGATCATGTGTTAAATAAGATGTCTTATTGTTCTTGATGATGTGTTAAATAAGAAGTTTTATTGCTCTTGTCCGTATATTATAGTATTATCATTTGATATGCCTCAGAGTGATTATATATGTATGGTAGCAGAGCAATTAATTACGACTCTGAACGGTATCTATTGGATCAGTTAGCTACGGCCATATGTTGTATCTACGGAGGAAATTAGGCACGGTTTAAAGTCGTATATTATCAATAAAGATACCATTTTTAACTAAAGATAAGAGCCGTATTAAACATCGTTAGAAACGGATTTTTGCCATAGCTAAATTACATTTATGGTGTAGTGTTAGTAGGGAAGCTAGCTCCATGATTTGTGAGATCTTTTCTCATTTTTGCTAGGATCGAAAAGGTGGCTAATAGAGAAAGGCATCCTGAGAGGTTGACTAGGGTTCATGACGTCGTTCACTTTTCACATTTGACAAAGTGTTTTCGTGACTCAACAATTGTTGCATAACCCATCCAATCGAAGAAAGTGGAAGTAGAGAATGAGACCCTAGTTCATCGTATGTGTACCTACATTATATGACATGACGTTAAGAGAATCCTTAACAAGGATATTCAATTTGTTTAAAATTCAATAGGGATAAGATTCTAAAAATTCTGCTTGAGATTCCAAAGAGAAGATTCAAGCAGTCTTTCCTCACCTTTTTTATGGTATGCTTTTGAATATTCTAAGCTTTTTCCTTTGTTAGGATCTTTCTTTTCAGTACCTTATGGGAGGGTAGTACTTAAGTATTGAGCTTATAGGTTCCAGTAATGAATGTAAACATGTCGCTAAGAAATGTAATATATAATGGATTTAGGAGGTTGCAAGTGGATGTAAATGTTCGCATTTACAAAAACTAGATAGGAATTGTATAAGTTCATCGGCCAATTACGTATGCTTGTTACATATGTACATGGATGCGTGATTGCATTTACTTTTATATGATTTTTATATACATGCTTGATTAGCATATGAATGTTTAATTTGGATGATGAATGAAACATGCATATAGAAATTACCAAAACCATTAGGATTTTTGCATGCATTTGGACGAATGGCATGAGAATATTTGCATAAATAGGAGGTCGATTGAATCATTACATTGTCTAATCGATTGCATTAGAAAGGGAAATATGCATTTCACGATTGTATGATAACATAACTTGCCTTAGAAAAAATAAGGACAACTAATGTCATGCGTGATGCTTGAGTAGATGAGTGTAGGTTTTTAATGTGATTGGTAGTACCTTTTGTCCTTGGAGCTTTGGGTGATGAAATCTTTTAAGGAGGGGAGAATGTAAAAAATCAGGAATTAATAATAATAAAATTAATATAAAAATGAATTAAATAAGAAAAAAAATTATATAGACGTTCGAATTTGGCTATAGAAACTTATTATTGAATATGTGGAGATTTTCTGGAAAATTTCATATATAACTTATAGTGATCCGAGTCACACCGGAAGAGAAATGTGTGAAAAAGGATTTCTAAACTTAAATTCAGTTTAATAAAGTGCAGATTAAAAAATATCTCGGGTAGACCTCCCCCCAAGACGGTTGGCCCATGGAGAGAGTACCTGACCAATATTCTGGCTATGTAAGTAACTAACAAAGGGAAGGATGTCTGCTAGGTTCAAACATGGTTAACTAACTTATATATGGAGGCCAGATTTGGATTTGAGATCGAAATGAATGGCCAGATTTAAATTAGAACTTAAATTAAGGGTGTATCTAAATGAAAAATCTTATTTGATGTCTATGATTAACGAAGTGTCATAGCAGCACCAGACTAAGCCGGTGGCTCTAGATTCTCCAACTAAATTATAAGTAGGAGGCTAGACCTAACCCTTATTTCAGTTTAGACATTTTCTTCTTCCTCTACAAGCATCCCCATTTGATTTTTGGAGGTAGATACCAAATAAGTATTTTTAAGTGGAGGAAGATAAAATATTTTTTTATGAAATAAGTAAGGACATGGGGAATCCTCAAGGGGCCAAGGAATGAAGGTTAGAATCTCAGGTGAGTGGAATGTTTCCTATTTTTCGAATCATAAAATCTAATGTGATAGGCTTAAAAATAATAATTGTAGTTCATATTTAACTTATATGTAAATATATAGATCATGGGAAATGGTTAGGGTCTAAATTAGCTTTAAATTTATGTAGGATTATGTGGAAATAATAATAGAAAGGCTTAATTATAAATCCGAATATAAATAAAAGATTTGGACTTGTTCGTAAAATATTTATTTATTCTACTATGTGTTTTAAAATATACATGTATAGAAGGTAAATCTTGAAAATAAAAAGAACAATAAGTATTATAAATTCCCTAAAATTATAATAGGAAGGCAAAATCCCAAGTTAAACGCTTGGGATTTAAATTATAACTCCAGTTATAATAAGATAAGACAACAATTATCATGCTATGTTGATAAATATCATTACTTTGATAGGTACAAAATTTTAAGGCAATGACTATCATGATAAGTAGATAACTATCAATAATATGATAGGTGGAGAATTTAAAGACAATTAGTGCCATTATAGGTAGATGACAATCATAGTAGATGGAGAATTTAAAGGAACCAACTATCAAGATAGGTAATGGTGGATACAACAAAGGCAATGACAATCATGATAGTGGATGACTACCATTAGAGAATTTAAATATAACGAATATAATGATAGTTAGATAGCTATCATAACTATGATACAAAGAGAGTCTAATAACATAAACTATCATAATAGGTAAATGTCTATCATTACTATGATGGGAACAGAAATAAAGACAATGACTATCGTGGTAGGTAGATAATTATAATTGCTACGATAGGTAGAAAATTTGAAGACAACGACCATCATGATAGATAGATGACAATCATTACTATGATAGGTAGAGAATTTAAAGTCAAAAGCTATTATGATATGTGTCGGATCTAGATTAACCCTAGAGGGGGATGAATAGGATTTATTGAATTTTAGCGAGTTATTAAAAAATTCATAGATCACAAAATATAGTAGAAATAGAAATGCAGAAAGTAAATGACACAAGATATACCCATCTTCAGCAAAATCCTGCCTACTACTGCATTCCTAAGGTTTCTACTAGGAGCTAATAATAGATCCCGCTTATAGACACTATAAACTCGCACTCCCTGCTCATGTACTAACCCTACGCTCAAAACCCTAGACTGGTCTATATCCCCTACACCAGATTTCCTCAGATTACAAACCCGAAACCTATATACCCTAGATTTTACATATTGTAGTAAACAATCAGTTAACCCCTAACTGAATGACCTAGATTTTACAGACTCTAGAAATGTTGAGACGGTTTACAAAAAAAAAATACAACACAAAATAAAGCAACACCGTAGATTTAAAAAGAAATTAAAAACCCCTTTTTAATCTCTAAAACCCATATCAAAGCTTGGCCGACCCATTAGTGTTTGGTGCATCGTCATTTCTATAATCCGGATCCTTTTCTCTGTCAAACATAAATGGCGGCGTCTCGATTGAAATTAGGGTTCCTTTATTCTCCCAAAATCTTGACTCGAATTGATATTGATTTTTGGAGATCTTCTTTGAAAGCTCGAATAAGAAATGTTTGTCTTCTCGGTCTGGTGATTAGGGATTTATGTGATCGAAAATGATGTGAGTATTCTTGCTTGATTATTCGATATGCTCTTGATTTTGATGATTGAATTTTCGATACTTTTAACCTGTAATGAAGTGGGTGTTAAATAGGATTTGATAAATCCTTAATTCTCTGATTTCGATAATTGTCTTGGCCTAATTTTGTGTTGCCCCTTTTGCTGCTTTGATTTACCTATGTGACAGATTCTTGAATGAACTTTGATATATTCATGGCATTGATGTGAATCTGGATGGAAAACTAATTTGCCCTTTTTTGAAATGCTGTATTATTGTTGTTGCTTGTCCATGAATGCTTGCCACATATATTTGTCCATACACGAATTTGCACTGAAAGGATATTTGTTTTTCAGGAAATAATTTAGAGGCTTGCCAAAAATATAAAGTTGATTTTAGAAAATCTCTGGTAAAAAAATGGAAATAGATTTGAATTATTCTTGTCCTAAAACTGAAACATGCCCTCGATTTCTTTTGTAAAGCTGGAAACAAATACATTTTTAAAGCTGGAAACAAATAAATTGTTTCTTTTCTCAACAGATTTCTTTTGGCATTTAAGAGCTTGCCAATTTTGCTTTCTGAAAAGAAATTCGTTTCCATGAATTATGTACTATCATATTTTTGCCAAACATACGTGATTTATTTCCTTGCCAAAGTCTGAGTTTGCTAAATTCCTAGAGAAAAACATTTCCATCCCAGTTGAATTCTTTGAACAACTTGTTCATTTTTGGAAAAATTATTTGAATGGCTTCAGTTTTGATCATGCTAAAAACATTATTGCTGAAATCATTGCACATGTATTCATTTTTGTTGAGCCATTACTCCACTCACTATTGTACCATGCTACTGTCTTCATGTACTCATGTAGCTGCAAATTTCTGAACCATGCGTAACACTGTCCGCCTATGCTTCATTTATGTTGTTGGCTTGCTTTGTGCATTTTGTTGTTGCATGTGTCCAGTTGACTTATGCATGACCACTTAGCGACACCTTGAACATCATGTAAATGCTGCTATGATCAATACATTGTACTCATGCATTTGAAACTATGCTTCATGCTCCACTTGTGTTAATTTATACATGCCCTTGCATTTTTGAGACTGACTTGACATGTACTGTTTGTAGCATGTAACTTGACTTTGGGTCTTAGCAGACCTGAAACTGATACATGAAACTTGAACCTCCCCCTGTGTGATATTGTCCATGCTGCTTTTAAACTAGCTCCTTTTGAAACTTGTGCAATCCTGAGCCACCTGGTTCCATCATGCTTGACTTCTTGCTTTTCACTATGGCTTGCACTTGTGTTCATTGTTATATATATACTGCTCGACCTCTGAAATTTGTTGCATGTACTTTGCTATACCACAAGTGCCATATCTTGTTTGCACTTTGTCTTGTGTATAAGAGATCTGCCATGTTTGCTAAGCTGATTTTCCATCCTGAACACTTGACCTTGAGTTGATACTTCATGTTTGTCCATATGTTTTTAGCTGATTTGCGAACTGTCTTGATCTTAACCATTTCCATGCATATTGCAGTGATCACATTCATGCTGCAATTACTTGATCACTTGAAACATGTTTTCACTTTGTACTTGTACATATATATGTGTGTATACATGCATATGTATGTGTATACATGTGTCGTGCATGTGCAATTTATTTATCAACAGAATGTTGCACTGTGTTGTGGCTGTTCAAAATCAGCTATTGGTTCTGATCAGCAAACTAGTGTAGTATGTTGAGGCTGAGCAGTAGGTACTAGAAATATATACATCTCAGTTCAAGTCATGAAAGATGATGAGAAACACACCAAATTATGAGGCAAATAACTTTTTAAAATAAAAAATTTATCTGCTAGAATTTCAAATTATTATTTCTATTCCAGATACTATGTGTGTTTCTGTATGTGACAGGTAAGGATGACTGGACTGACTGAAAGCTATGAAGACAGAAGACAGGAGAAGTGTCAGTGAGATGTATGAGTGTCCGTATATAAATATGAAAAAGTAAGATGAGTGTTTGAGTGTTTTTGTAGTGAGGAGCACTTGTATAAGTGAAAAAGATTGTACAGTATTGTATATCAGTGAAATGTACAAATAGTAGGGTATAAAAATTTACTATTTGATATTGAAATAAAATATTTATATTTAATAAAATACTGTTTGAATATTTAATTCTTGTCCAGTAGTATTTTGTATAAATATAAATATTATATTTCTGTTTGTGATATAGATTAGCAATATAATAGCAAACACATTTAAATAATATTTATTTGTTTGTTATCATCAAACAAAAATCATATAATTGTGCATACAACTACGTCATATACAACAATATCCCCCTTTTGATGATGACAAACAAATAAATGATTTCAAGCACAATAAATGTGTTTGACAGTGAATGTTGAACTCTCCCTATTTTTTAGCTCCCCCTACAACAGAAAACTCCCCTATAACTGTGCATTAGTGAAATGAATGAATTTTCAAAATTAAAAATATTTATGAAATATTCACTCATAAATCAAAATCTTAACCCATTCTCCCCCTTTTGTTATCATCAAAAGGATACAGAATTTAAATATAGATGAAAAATGACTAAAAAAATATAATTTCAGCATATGAGGAAGAACAGTCATCATAAATCTCAATCGGTCAAACAAAAATCATAATATTTAAAGAACTAGTGTCATATTTCACATTGTAGAGTGACGGATTTACGATGAAATTTATAAAAATGGGGAGGGTTAAAAAAATGAATTTCAATTATTTTCAAAAGAATTTTAAAAAATGGGGCATAAAAACAGTGATGGATTTGGACTATAATTATTAATTCAATTCAAGTGACGCAACCAAATAATCTCACATCCCAATAGCTATCAATCAACAAATCATAATATATCATAATGTATTAACACATTTCACAAATTCAAATATGGATTGATAGGCTTGTTTTTATACACCAGGGAGGATTTCAAATAAAAATTTATTAATTTCCTTTTCTTTTTCTTTTGATTTAAGAGCACACTGACCATGCATAACCCGATTTTGTTTTTAAATGAGATCAGTTGCAGCCTAAATATAAGTAATCTCATAACCAGAGCTTGGATTTTTAAATGAGCTTAGAGAAACACTTATGTATTAATTATATTTTAATTATTTTCAATTTCAAAATGAAAAACTCCTCAGTATATACAACCAATATGGATGGTAGAAATGTGATAGGTACAGAAATGGTTTGTGAAATAAATTTCTAAATTAATCATATAATGAAATATGATCAAC
The DNA here is from genome assembly GCA_030737875.1 of Allium sativum. Classification (NCBI taxonomy): domain Eukaryota; kingdom Viridiplantae; phylum Streptophyta; class Magnoliopsida; order Asparagales; family Amaryllidaceae; genus Allium; species Allium sativum. The sequence goes on along the minus strand of CM060909.1, from coordinate 665,113,039 downwards.
TGTACCAAGATCATTGAAAATTTTCTATTTTCACTAATTTTGAAAAATGACATAGTCCCATTTTTTATCACAAATATTTCCACTGTTTATTCAAAAAAGATTTTAAAACATATTAACTCTCCACTTTAATATGAAATTATCATGGATGACAGAATGCTGATAGATAAAGGAGATGGTCGTGAAATAATTGCCAATTCAAAGATATTATATTAAATGTTCAACCATCATGAAAAATTTAAATACAATCTCCTTTTGTTGTGAAATATACTGCAGACACAATTCATCACAATTTCAATATATGATAATAATTTTGGTGAATCATAAATACAGTTCAATTTGGTTATTGATTTCAATTTCTGAATGAATAATCAATAAATAATTTTAAAATTGAAAATCATTTACAAGAGGAAATTTAAAAGATCTGTACAAGATATGGGGGCTAAACAAAATATATGTATATATACAGTGGAAAAAATAATTAGCACTTCTAAATTGGTATAACTTGATGACTCTATTAATGAGTATTGTAACATGACACTGTAAACGAACAAGGATATCTCAGACAACAGAATTTTTATTCACAAAGCCCAAACAGACAAGATTAACCAATCAAGCATATTTATCAAAGCAGCAAGCAGTTCTACTCAAAACAAGCAGTCATTTAAAGCATTTTCAAAACAGTATCAGAGCAGCACAAATATCAGTTCAAAGCAGACTTGTCTAGAAGAAATGTTTTACAAATATTTCAGAAGGTCACAAAAAAGATGATTCATGATTCAAGATTTTAAAAATATAGTTTATTTTAAATCAATTGAGGGAATATGAAAAACTCAAGATTCAATGAATCAATCACACCAGATTATAAATTTCAGATCTAAGATATGTGTGAGACTCAATAAATCAATAATTTCAAATGATTTTACGCAAAAAAATATTAAAATCAAATAACCATGAAATAATAGAGAGATTTAAGACCATTTTTTCAAAGAATTTTCAAAATTATCTCTGACAAGTATAAGAGAAATTTCAGATCATTTACATCAAGTTTGAGAGGTTTTCACGATCAAAAAAAAATTAAAAATAATTTATTTGAAATCACTTGAATCAGTGTCAAGTTTTAGATATAATGAATTATTCACACAAGATTGATAATTTCAAATTTAAGTGGTGTGTGATATTCAAAATATCAAGAATTTCAGATGATTTCAAACAAAACTAATTTCAACCATAATAGTCATGAATAAAGATGAATTTCAAGATGTATCACTGATTCAAGACAATTTAAAATATTCAAGCAAATCTGAAAATTTCTAAAATTATCACAACAGATAAATAACAGAGTGTTGTAATGAGTATAAATTTTCAAGACTTTCCATAATGAATTAGAAGAGATTCAAAACAGCAAAGATTTTGTGAAATTCCACAAAACTTTCAGATCTTCAAAAATTTAGAATTCGAATCAACAGTGTTCAAGATATGACAAGAATACATCAACACTGTTATGAATTTACAGAATCAGAAAACAAACTTCAAATCAATTACAGATATTTACAAACATAAATTTAAGATCTGGAAATGATTAAAAACATCAGAGTTTTATACAAATTAAGTGAATTTCCAGAAAAATCATGAATTCTAAAATTTGAAGTTAAAGAAGCTCAAGATGAAAGAAACAGAACAAATATTGCAGTGAAAAATCATGAACAAAACAAAAATAGAAGGGGTAGATGGAGGAATAAACGATGAAAATAAAAACAAGGAATATTTACAAAGATGAGTTCAGAGATCATACCTGAAATCCATGTAAGCAAATAAATCTCTAACTCCATGAATCTTGGCTAATGGAACTGTGAATGATACAGAAGTATAAACAGATTTGTTTCAAGTTTCTTTTTGCACAGCAGTTCCTCAGCCTCCTCCGGTACCTAACAGTTTAAGGGATTGAGTAGTCTAACAAAATTGGTAAAACCACTCACAGTTTTGTTAACATCTTTTGGTACCCAAATCTGTTTGTATAATGATCCATTTGTATCTACTAGTGTTTCTTTAGGGACCCAAATCTGTTTGATCTTCCTCGAAATTCTTTTTGGAGTCCAAAGTGGTTTAAAAGGATTGTTATCAAACAAATTCTCATTTTGTTTTCGATTTAAAAATCCTTTGGAATTATTTGAATTCAAATTTTCAAAACAATTCCTTTCAAAACAATTTGAAGGATTTTAAAAATCATTTGTTCTTCTCTTTTCAAACTCATCAATTTTTCCAAAGCCAAGTCCAATGTTATTTCCTAATGAAAATTGATTTTTCAACAACATATTTAAATATTTTTCACCGTTAGAAAACTTAGTCAATGTTGTTCCAAGTTGTTGAATTTATTTTTAAGATCATGGTTTTCTTTCATCAAATCTGAACAACGATTTTTAGTGATCTTACAACTTTCAAAACCAGATTTTTCATCTTTAAGCAATTTAATTTTGGCTAGGGACTCAGCAATCTCAAATTCAAAATGTTTCCGACTTTCAGATTCAAATTTTTCGAAAGTTTTGAATTTTTGAATCTCGATTTCAAGCTCTTTCATGATTGATTTAGATTTTTCTAAATTTTGTTTTTCAAAATATTTATGCTTTGAATTAAGCACATCCAAATCCTTTTGCAAAACATTGTTTTTATAAATTAGCTCATCCTCCTTTTGTTTTGAAACCATAATTTCTTTTTCAAGCTTTTGGAAATTTTCATTTAGATGAGTTGAATCAGCTTTCAAATTTATACAACTTTTAGAATAAGAGTTTTCTTATTTTAGTTGAAGCATATTATTTTTGCAAATCAAATCACGATTTTCAGATTTCAAAAGATTGTTTTTCCGTTGGAGTTTATCAACAAATTTAGTTAAATCGATACACATGTAGACCAAATCTTCGTATGATAAATCTTTTGTTTCATCTTCTGTTGATTCTCGATCATCTGAATCAGCTGAATTTTTATCTGTATAACCTATTAGACATAAATATAAATTTGAGATGTTATTCTCTGGTTTAGAGCAGTTTTTGTCAGTTTTTCTATACAGTGCATTGAGATTTCTCCAAATATCCTGCGCAGTCAAACAATGAGAGACAAAATCAAGCTGATTATTAATAAGATAAGAATAGAGAATATGCATAACACGAGCATTTAAAACTTTATTCCTCTTATCCAACATATCTCCCATATTTTCAATGATATTCCAATAATCAAAATTAACAGATTTTAAATGTAATTCGATTTTTGATTTCCAAAATAGAAAATATGTTCCATTGAAAATATTCGGAATATCACTGGACTGACTCTCGCTATACTGACAACTAGGATCCGTGATTCTAGGGTTAATGACAGGCTTTGATACCACTTGTTGGATCTAGATTAACCCTAGAGGGGGGGTGAATAGGGTTTATTGAATTTTAGAGAGTTATTAAAAAATTCATAGATCACATAATATAGCAGAAATAGAAATGCAGAAAGTAAATGACACAAGATATACCCAGCTTCGGCAAAATCCTGCCTACTGCTGCATTCCTAAGGTTTATACTAGGAGTTAATAACAGATCTCGCTTACGGACACTGTAAACTCGCACTCCCTGCTCCTTTTCTAACCCTACGCTCAAAACCCTAGACTGGTCTATATCCCCTAGAACAGATTTCCCCAGATTACAAATCCGTAACCTGTATACCCTAGATTTTACAGATTCTAGTAAACTGTCAGTCAACCCCTAACTGAATGACCAAGATTTTACAAACTTGAGAACCGTTGAGATGATTTACAAAAATAAAAAAATACAACACAAAATAAAGCAACATCCTAGATTTAAAAAGAAATTAAAAACCCCCTTTTATCTCTAAACCCATATCAAAACTTAGCCGGCCCATTAATGTTCGGTGCATCATCATTTCTATTATCCAGATCCTTTTCTCTGGCAAACATAAATGGCGACGTCTTGATTGAAATTAGTGTTCCTTTATTCTCCCTAAATCTTGACTTGAATTGATATTGATTTCTGGAGATCTTCTCTAAAAGCTCGAATAAGAAATGCTTGTCTTCTCGTGATTTGGGATTTCTGTGATCAAAAACGATGTGAGTATTCTTACTTGATTATTCGATATGCTCTTGATTTTGATGATTGAATTTTTGATACTTTTAGCCTATGATGAAGTGGGTGTTGAATAGGATTTAATAAATCCTTAATTCTCCGATTTCGATAATTTTCTTGGCCTGATTTTGTGTTGCCCCTTTTGCTGCTTTGATTTACTTGCGTGACTGATTCTTGAATGAACATGGACATGTTCATGGCATTGATGTGAATCTGGATGGAAAACTAATTTGTCCCTTTTTGAAATGTTGTATTATTGTTGTTGCTTGTCCATGAATGCTTGCCACATATATTTGTCCACCAACGAATTTACATTGAAAAGATATTTGTTCTTCAGGAAATAATTTAGAGGCTTGCCAAAAATATAAAGTTGATTTTAGAAAATCTTCGGTAAAAAAATGGAAATATATTTGAATTATTCTTGTACCAAAATTGAAACATGCCCACGATTTCATTTGTAAAGCTAGAAACAAATAAATTGTTTCTTTTGTCAACAGATTTCTCTTGCCATTTAAGAGCTTGTCAATTTTGCTTTCTAAAAAGAAATTCTTTTGCATGAATTATGTACAGTCGTATTTTTGCCAAACATATGTGATTGATTTCCTTGCCAAAGTCTGAGTTTGCTAAATTCCTAGAGAAAAACATTTCCATCCTAGTTTGAATTCTTTGAACAACTTGTTCATTTCTGGAAAAATTATTTGAATGGCTTCAGTTTTGATCATGCTAAAAACATTATTGCTGAAATCATTGCACATGTATTCATTTTTGTTGAGTCCATTGCTCCACTCACTGTTGTACCATGCTACTGTCTACACGTACTCATGTAGCTGCAAATTTCTGAACCATGCTTAACATTGTCCACCTATGCTTCATTTATGTTGATGGCTTGCTTTGTGCATTTTGCTATTGCATGTGTCCAGTTGACTTATTGTAACACCCCACCACCGTTAAGGTCACTCACAAAGGGAATGCCTTAACCTTGGTGGAGCATTTTAGTAAACAGAACAGAAACTTACAAGACAGATAAAACAGTACTTGAAAAATTTATAGCTTTATTTCAACAGAACCGAAAATAAACTTGGTTACATCCTTTCAAATCACAATATTAGAATTCAAGTACAAAATATCAGTCTTGTACAAAAGTCTTCAGAATGCATAGTTTAAAATCATAATCCCCACAGAAGAAGACAAGCCATACTTTAACCACTACAAGCGGAAGAAATCTGGATCAAGCTAGATTATTCCCTTCTACAAAACCTGGGGGAAACGGAAGAAAGGAGGCGAAACAACAAGGGTCATACAAAAAGTCTGGCAAGTCCAGTGATTTTCAGTTATCAACAGATAATAATAACATGACATGAACATAAAACTGGATGAGGGATAACTGTAACATGTGTAGCAGATATAACAGAAGAACAGAATGACATAAGCTATTTCTTTACACTTCTCTGCACTAATACTAGTATAACAGAATTAGGTGTCACTCTAATGTCTAAACTGAAACAGAAACGGGTACAGAATAATTTCCACAGAAAAGAATGCTAGTAATGGGCCTTTACCACCCAAACAGAAACAGACAGAAGCAGAAACAGATTAATCCCTATGGAAACAGAATGTAGAATTAGGTGTACACTGGTAATGGGCCTTTACCACCCGAACAGACGGTACCATACAGGAACAGACAAGTGTTACCACCCAACAGAAACAGACGGTACCAACAGAAACAGACAGAACTAAGTGTACCCTTAAACCCTACCCCAAGCGATCGACTCCCTAATACATAAATATCCTGTGTCGGCCCCACAGTAGGGTGTATAACTCCCTAAAGTGACAACCAATTGGCACAGACCTATTTACAGATGTCACGGCGTCTTACATCCTCAGAGGCAGACCGGGATCCATGCACGCACATAACCCGGTTGGAACGCACCATCAACACCCCTCGCCATTATCATAATGAACCGCTTATAATTAGTTCAGTAAGCGTGCTCGGACCCTACCTACTGTTGGGTCAAAGTTTTGATACCAGAAAGGGTTATTGGCTAATATGGGTCCCAAACAACAGATGACACAAGTAATTCCCCTCCTAACCTTGTGTCCCTAGACTAACAGATTTCAGATTAACTTGTTTACAAGTTTCATACATACAGAGTTTAGATCAACTAATTCATGGATCAGACAATCAAGTTAACAGGTTTCCAGACTAACGGATCAGATGTTCGGATTAACAGACTTACGGATTAACTGTTTTCAGACTAACAGACTTACAGGTTAACCGGTTACAGATTAACCGGTTACAGATTGTCTAACTTTGTATTGGGCCTACAGATTCACGAAACGGGTTTATCAGATTCATTGGTCCAATTGGTTTAACCTTACCCACCCAACACGTTTTAGACATTATACTTATCTCATATTTTCATTAATTTAATATGAATGCCCAGACCTCTCACATTAGACTGACAGTTAGCGGCTACTGGTTAGGCCGGTTGGTTCCGGGCAGGTTTCTGTCGCAAACTGAGTCTAACCTCGGGTTTCAAGCACGTTATGACTAACTTCTCACATTAGAACCTATTTTTTGCGGCCACTGGAATATGCCAGGCGGTTCCGGGAAGAATTACGCCGTAAACTCATTCTAACCTCGAGTTAGCCATTTTTATCTTTGCGGCCAATTAATTAATGATTTACCATTTACACCCATGCCTAATATACATGTCAATTATTCATAACTATAGCCAATTCAGATTATGTCAATAACGGACTAATTATATCAAATCAACAGATATAGCAGATAACAGATTAGGCATCTCAACAGACTTAGTTTAGCATATTTGGCATTTTTCAACAGACTTAGCAGATGAACAAATCTAGCAGACTAGGCAGTAGAGCAGAACTAGCAGATTAAGCAATATAACAGAACTAGCAGATTAGGCCAATACAGCAGAACTAGCAAATTAGTCAAATATAACAGATGTAATCATTCTTTAAAGTTTCACAAACATATCTTGCCTAATTATAAATTTGGCCTAAGTTTGCATTGAATTTTCATGTCACAGATTATGGTCATAATTTAGATGTCCCAATTTAGTTCAACTTGCCTAGTACAAAAGATTCCCATATAAATTATACCAAATATAGCCATCGATTTCAATGCATGTCATATATTCAAAAATCTCCTACTTAGGTGTTATTCACATTTGATAGATATCCTACTTTAATGTAAATCTTAATAACTAAGCCATATTCTCTTTATCTCAAGTCATGGGTTCAATACAGTCTATATTTATGTCTAATTATATGCCTTCCTATGTCGTGTCCTCAAATCATATGTTCAATGCCCTTTATGCTATAAATATAACATGTCCAGTCATATGTCTCAGATTTACGTTCTAGCTACAGTCCATGTTCTTTCCTCAAATCAGTCACCTATTGGTCATGCCCAATTTATGCATCATTCATTTTACTGTCCCAAACATTTTAGCGTATGTTAATCCCTTATGAGATTGGCTCAGGCTCGTTGTAGCCTGGCTATAAAACAGAAAGAGGAAAGAGATACAAAATAAGATCCAAACAGAATAGAACAGAACAGATATAACCTCAGATTCAGATTTACAATTCATGTCATAATCAGAATTAACGTTTATATCGGAAAATAACTATACTTTCCTTGGTTGGATTAAAGAAAGAACTTTTAATTGTTGTAGAATCGTTGCAGAAGCTTTAATCTCTAGCTTGAATTGAGTTGCTTAGGTTGATGTTGATTAGCTTCTAGTTTTGATTCCAGCAGAGTAGCGACGCCATTTTTATTTCTATTTAGAACAGAGGTAGAGTAGAGGCAGAATAGAATTGTGTGGAGAGAAGGCTAGGGTTTATGATGTATTTATAGGTGTAGGAACTCATTTAGGCCCTCAGATTAACCCTAGAACTCATCAGGTCCGTCAAAACACGTCACAGCCTTCAAAATCGCACACACACGCACCAGGTTCGACCAGGGCTCGACCCCCAGGTCGACTGCCCAGTCGACCTGGTCGGAGGGGTCGACTGCCCAGTCGACTCCCTAGTCGACCTGGGTCCTGGGGGTTCGACTGCCCAGTCGACTTGGGCCCTGGGCGGGAAATTTCCCGCCCAGCCCGCTTCTGGGTTTGAATTCGAATTTTGAATTCGAATTTCGAGCTGTTTTCGATTCTGAATATTTCTGAAACTTCGGAGGGTCATATCTCCCTCATACGGACTCCGATTCTTGCAAACCCGGACTCGTTTCCAAGCAGAATTCCCAGACGAACATAATGGGGCAACCCGTTTCCCTTGATTCTTATTTTAAAAATTAATTATCCTCTGATTTGTTATTTATACATTCACAGAAAATACGGGGTGTTACATTCTCCCCTCCTTAAAGGATTTCGTCCCCGAAGTTAAGAAGAATGTGTCCTACCATCCAACATCCATCTACTCAATCATCAATCACTGGCGTCCATTTTCCTTAGAAACTTCTAATGTTGTATGAACATATGCAAAAGTGTGTGTATATGTTCCTTATCTAATGCAAAGATCAGGCGGTCCACTGATTCAGTTGACCTCCTTAATGCAAATTATGCCAGTGCTATGAGTCCAACATGTATGCAATTTTCCTACTCGATACATATCATTCCTATATGAGTGCACAACCATTCAGTCATATGAAATATCCATGTGCTGAGTCAATCATTTTGCATCCACAAAAATTGAAAATGCTCACACATCCATATGCAGTATGAGAGTGTTTTCGAGCCGATCTAGTGCCTAGTGTGTATATATGCATCCACGAGCAACCACTTGCATCCACTTGCAACCATCAAACATAACATGTCTCAAACACATGTTTACATCCATAGAATTCTGATCTATAGGTTGAATATTCGATCGTTAGGATACAGTCGAGTGATGGAAGCGAGTACAGATAAAAAAAAACTTGGTTCCCATTAGACATGGGTCCTAAGTATCGGCCCCGAAGACCGAAACCAACATAAAATTGACACCCAGAGGATTACCCTCTTTAGACAATGTCAAAACTGGAGATTTTATTAGAAGTATTCAGATATTTACATACTACTGGTACAAATCAGGTTCCCTAATGACTCTTAGGAAGCTAAGCATGATAAAGTCATACCCTACAAAAACTCAGAATGTATGCGTCATACTTGACGCCTAACACAGATATCTCTCAAACCCCAATCTATCACAACAGATGAGTCATAACCCTTATGGGTCTGAGTCTACAGCAGAATCAGAAATAATACTAGTATTAAAGTGCAAAGTATCGATTACAAAATCAAAATACCAGAATTAGAAAGAGTCTTAACTCCATAATCAGATAAAGAAATTAAACCTACTATAGGAATTTTCCTATTTCCATCCTAGCCACTAGCCTCAAGAGTGTTCTCCTGCCCTCCTTGCCCTCGTTTCTTCGGGCAGTCCCTAGTGAAGTGTCCCATCTCTCCACAATTGAAGCAAGTGCCCTTCCTTTTTCTGCAATCCTTGTTCAGATGAGTCGAGCTCCCACAAGTAAAGCACTTTTTCCCCTTCTTATCTTCAGACTTCTCATCCTTCTTTTGTGTTTCCTTTTTGGGCCATGCTTTCTTATTCTTTGGTTCTTCCTTCTTTGTCTCTTTCGGGTCCTTGTCTTCCTCGTGCAGTAGTGCCATGTCCACCAATTTCTCGTAAGTCGCTCCCATGGGTACATGGGTCATGGCTAGGCTGTGTAGTGGCTCGTTCAATCCTCTAACAAAGCGGAGAGCCTTTTTATGCTGAGTGTTGACTAAATCCAATCTGAACCTAGCTAGTTGGTTGAACTGGTTGACGTATTCCTTGACCGTCATACTTCCTTGCTTAAGAGATAAGAACTTTTCCAGTTGTAAACTTCGTTCAGCTTGCGAGAGGAATTTTGTCTCAAACCTTGTTCTGAAATCCATCCATGTCTCAACTGGCCTCTCGGCGTTAGTGACTTCCCACCAATAGGAAGCTTCGTCTCTGAGCAGCCAAACAACCAACTGTACCTTCTGCCTATCGTCCACCTCGAAGATAACGACTAGATCCTCAGTTTCTTTGAGCCAGTTCCTCGCTTCTACGAATGATTCAGTTCCCTTGAAATCCTTTCCACCCATGGCCCTAAAATCTCTACAGATCTTTGAGAAAGCAATTGCACGAGGAGGGGTCGGAGGGGGATCATTTGCTGGACCTGTGGCGGCGGTCCTAGCTTGAAGATATTGACGAATCCAACCGGGTACATGAACACCCTCTGGTATCTCAGATGCTTCAGACATGCTGAAACGAAAAAGGAAAGATTCAATACAAAAAGGACTGAAGGAAAGATATATGGCTCTTGGGGATCATGTTTTTCAAAATAAGCTTTATTTTTGAAAATACTTCCTTTCAAAACCTTTTTGAAAGTAGTTTTTCAAAAACTTTTATCTAATCTGGTAACCTTTAGCTCTAATACCAAGTGTAACACCCCACCTCCGTTAAGGTCACTCACAAAGGGAATGCCTTAACCTTGGTGGAGCATTTTAGTAAACAGAACAGAAACTTACAATATAGATAAAACATTACTTGAAAATTTTATAACTTTATTTCAACAGAACCGAAAATAAACTTGGTTACATCCTTTCAAATCACAATATCAGAATTCAAGTACAAAATATCAGTCTTGTACAAAAGCCTTCAGAATGCATAGTTTAAAATCATAATCCCACAGAAGAAGACAAGCCATAATTTAAGCACTGCAAGCGGAAGAAATCTGGATCAAGCTAGAGTATTCCCTTCAACAAAACCTAGGGGGGAAACGGAAGAAAGGACGCGAAACAACAAAGGTCAGACAAAAAGTCTGGCAAGTCCAGTGATTTTCAGTTATCAACAGATAATAATAGCATGACATGAACATAAAACTGGATGAGGGATAACTGTAACAGGTGTAGCAGATATAACAGAAGAACAGAATGACATAAGCTATTTCTTTACACTTCTCTGCACTAATACTAGTATAACAGAATTAGGTGTCACCCTAATGTCTAAACTGAAACAGAAACGGGTACAGAATAATTTCCACAGAAGAGAATGCTAGTAATGGGCCTTTACCACCCGAACAGAAACAGACAGAAGTAGAAACAGATTAATCCCTACGGAAACAGAATGTAGAATTAGGTGTACACTAGTAATGGGCCTTTACCACCCGAACAGACGGTACCACACAGGAACAGACAGGTGTTACCACCCAATAGAAACAGACGGTAGCAACAGAAACAGACAGAACTAAGTGTACCCTAAAACCCTACCCCAAGTGATCGGCTCCCTAATACATAAATATCATGTGTCGGCCCCGCAGTAGGGTGTATCACTCCCTAAAGTGACAACCAATTGGCACAGACCTATTTACAGATGTCACAGCGTCTTACATCCTCAGAGGCAGACCGGGATCCATGCTCGCACATGACCCGGTTGGAACGCACCATCAACACCCCTAGCCATTATCAGAATGAACCGCTTATAATTAATTCAGTAAGCGTGCCCGGACCCTACCTACTGTTGGGTCAAAGTTTTGATACCAAAAAGGGTTACTGACTAATATGGGTCCCAAACAACAGATGACACAAGTAATTCCCCTCCTAACCTTGTGTCCCCAGACTAACAGATTTCAGATTAACTTGTTTACAAGTTTCAGACATACAGAGTTTAGATCAACTAATTCTTGGATCAGACAATCAAGTTAACAGGTTTCCAGACTAACGGATCAGATGTTCGGATTAACAGACTTACGGATTAACTGTTTTCAGACTAACAGACTTACAGGTTAACCGATTACAGATTAACCGGTTACAGATTGTCTAACTTTGTATTGGGCCTACAGATTCACGAAACGGGTTTATCAGATTCACTGGTCCAATTGGTTTAACCTTACCCACCCAACACGTTTTATACATCATACTTATCTCAGATTTTCATTAATTTAATATTAATGCCGAGACCTCTCACATTAGACTGACAGTTTGCGGCTACTGGTTAGGCCGGTTGGTTCCGGGCAGGTTTCTATCGCAAACTGAGTCTAATCTCGGGTTTCAAGCACGTTATGACTAACTTCTCACATTATAACCTATTGTTTGCGGCCACTGGAATATGTCGGGCGGTTCCGGGCAAAATTACGCCGCAAACTCATTCTAACCTCGAGTTAGCCATTTTTATCTTTGCGGCCAATTAATTAATGATTTACCATTTATACCCATGCTTAATATACATGTCAATTATTCATAACTATAGCCAATTCAGATTATGTCAATAACAGACTAATTATATCAACTCAACAGATATAGCAGATAACAGATTAGGCATCTCAACAGACTTAGTTTAGCAGATTTGGCATTTTTCAACAGACTTAGCAGATGACAGATTTGGCAGATGAACAAATCTAGCAGACTAGGCAGTAGAGCAGAACTAGCAGATTAGGCCAATACAGCAGAACTAGCAAATTAGGCAAATATAACAGATGTAATCATTCTTTAAAGTTTCACAAACATATCTTGCCTAATTATAAATTTGGCCTAAGTTTGCATTGAATTTTCATGTCACAGATTATGGTCATAATTTAGATGTCCCAATTTAGTTCAACTTGCCTAGTACAAAAGATTCCCATATAAATTATACCAAATATAGCCATCGATTTCAATGCATGTCATATATTCAAAAATCTCCTACTTAGGTGTTATTCACATTTGATAGATATCCTACTTTAATGTAAATCTTTATACCTAAGCCATATTCTCTTTATCTCAAGTCATGGGTTCAATACAGTCTATATTTATGTCCAATTATATGCCTTCCTATGTTGTGTCCTCAAATCATATGTTCAATGCCCTTTATGTTATAAATATAACATGTCCAGTCATATGTCTCAGATTTACGTTCTAGCTACAGTCCATGTTCTTTCCTCAAATCAGTCACCTGTTGGTCATGCCCAATTTATGCATCATTCATTTTACTGTCCCAAACATTTTAGCGTATGTTAATCCCTTATGAGATTGGCTTAGGCTCGTGGTAGCCTGGCTATAAAACAGAAAGAGGAAAAGAGATACAAAATAAGATCCAAACAGAACAGAACAGATATAACCTCAGATTCAGATTTACAATTCATGTCATAATCAGAATTAACATTTATATCGGAAAATAACTATACTTGCCTTGGTTGGATTAAAGAAAGAACTTTTAATTGTTGTAGAATCGTTGTAGAAGCTTTAATCTCTAGCTTGAATTGAGTTGCTTAGGTTGATGTTGATTAGCTTCTAGTTTTGATTCCAGTAGAGTAGCGACGCCATTTTTATTTTTATTTAGAACAGAGGTAGAGTAGAGGCAGAATAGAATTGGCTGGAGAGAAGGCTAGGGTTTATGATGTATTTATAGGTGTAGGAACTCATTTAGGCCCTCAGATTAACCCTAGAACTCATCAGGTCCATCAAAACACATCACAGTCTTCAAAATCGCACACACACACACACACCAGGTTCGACCAGGGCTCGACCCCCAGGTCGACTGCCCAGTCGACCTGGTCTGGGGGGTCGACTGCCCAGTCGACCTGGGTCCTGGGGGGTCGACTGCCCAGTCGACTTGGGCCCTGGGCGGGAAATTTCCCGCCCAGCCCGCTTCTGGGTTTGAATTCGAATTTTGAATTCGAATTTCGAGCTGTTTTCGATTCTGAATATTTCTGAAACTTCGGAGGGTCATATCTCCCTCATACGGACTCTGATTCTTGCAAACCAGGACTCGTTTCCAAGCAGAATTTCGAGACGAACACAATGGCACAACCCGTTTCCCTTGATTCTTATTTTAAAAATTAATTATCCTCTGATGTGTTACTTATACGTTCACAGAAAATACGGGGTGTTACACTTATGCATCACCACTTAGCTTCACCTTGAACATCATGTATATGCAGCTATGATCCATATATTGTACTCATGCATTTGAAGTCATGCTTCATGCTCCACTTGTGTTAATTTATACATGCCCTTGTATTTTTGAGACTGGCTCGACATGTACTGTTTGTAGCATCCTAATTTGACTTTGGGTCTTAGCAGACCTGAAACTGATACGTGAAACTTGAACCTGCCCCTGTGTGATATTGTCCATGCTGCTATGAAACTAGCTCCTTATGAAACTTGTGCTATGCTGAGCCACCTGGTTCCACCATGCTTGACTTCTTGCTTTTCACTATGGCTTTCACATGTGTTCATTGTTATATATATACTGCTTGACCTTTGAAATTTGCTGCATGTACTTTGCTGTATCACAAGTTCCATATCTTGTTTGCACTTTGGCTTGTGTATAAGTGATCTGCCATGTTTGCTGAGCTGATTTTCCATGCTAAACACTTGATCTTGAGTTGATCTTTCATGTTTGTCCATATGTTTTTAGCTGATTTGAAAACTGTCTTGATCTTGACCATTTCCATGTATATTGCAGTGGCCACATTCATGATGCAATTACTTGATCACTTGAAACATGTTTTCACTTTGTGCTTGTACATATATATGTGTATATACATGCATATGTATGTGTATACATGTGTCAAGCACGTGCAATTTATTTATCAGCAGACTGTTGCACTGTGTTGTAGCTGTTCAAAATCAGCTACTGGTTCTGATCAGCAAACTAGTGTTAGTATGTTGAGGCTGAGCAATGCGTACTAGAAATATATACATATCAGATCAAGTCATGAAAGATGATGAGAAACACACCAAAATTCTGAGGCAAACAAATTTTTAAAATAAAAATTTTATCTGCTAGAATTTTAAAACATAATTTCAATTCCAAATACTATGCGTGTTTCTGTATGTAGCAGGTGGGGATGGCTGGACTGACTGCAAGCTATGAAGACAGAAATCAGAAGACAGAAGAAGTGTCAGTGAAATGTATGAGTGTATGTATATAGATATGAAAAAGTAAGATGAGTGTTTGAATGTTTTTGTAGTGAGAAGCACTTGTATAAATGAAAAAGATTGTACAATATTGTATATCAGTGAAAGTAAAAATAGTAGGTTATAAAAATTGTACTGTTTGATATTGAAATAAAATATTTATATTTAATAAAATACTGTTTGAATATTTAATTCTTGTCCAGTAGTATTTTATATAAATATAAATATTATATTTCTGTCTGTGATATAGATTAGTAGTACAGTAGCAAACACATTTAAAATAATATTTATTTGTTTGTTATCATCAAACAAAATTCATATAATTGTGTATATGACTACGTCATATACTACAATATGTAGATGACTATCGTAAAGTAATAGGTAGAAACTTAAAATCAACTAACCATAACTTAACTGGGGCTAAAGTAGAAGTGTAGTAGGATTTTTATTTGGAGGCTCGTCCATATGACGAATGGACACACTCATCGAAGCTGGAAATAAGTGAGCGAGAAAAGATGAGAGATGGAGGAAGTGTGTTCTAACGATGTTTCGACGTCCAGATTACGGAGCATGAAATAAGTCGTTTTGGATTTTCGAGCACTTAATAGGTCGCGCCAGTCTAAACGGATACATAAGCAACATCAACACTAAAAATAAGCTGCCACAACTCAAATCATTGCAAGGACTCTCGTTTTCGTTATATATTCATATTTCATCTTTATCCTTAGTTTGACTTTTATATACTCGGACTTAATGGGGATTTTTTATATATAATCTAAATCATGGTTTGAGATTGAGGCGTATTGACATTTTGATTTACTATGGTACCTTGGAATAATGTTTTCCTGGAAATTTTTAAACTTATTTTATGTTTCTGCTATGATATATTGTATTTATGTCATTTATGATGGACCTTGTATGTTTTTTGCTATACATAGAGGACCCACATTATTTTATATGGCCGCTATCGAGAAATGCCAAAGGGTAAAGTTGTCACATTAATGGTTTTAATTTTCTTTTTTAATTCTACATATACTATAGCTTGATTAATGAAAATTTATTAACTTAAAATTATTTGATACGGAATGTACCATGTTCGCTGAAAAATTACTAACCTGCTTTAGTTTTACGCATCAAACAACTAATCAATATGAATAATGTCAAATTAAATTTAACTATTAGCATATGGCCTTCCAATTTTCTTAATATCATGATAAAAAATTTGACATTTTGAAGGAAAAATTCCCTCTTATATCTTGTAATCTAAAATAAATGTTATGATTTAATAACAATTTTCTATTTTAGCTTAAATAATGACCATTATATTTTCCTATCCCAAAACTTTCGAGTTATTATTTCCATGCATATTATTTGTTCAACAAATATCTCATTTATGAACTCTTCACTTATCAAAAATTTTAACAAACGCCAAACTTATTTTTTGCAGCTTTATCTAAAAGATGTAATACTTAAAACTTTTGATTTCCTTATTACACTTGAAAATCAAACTTCACATTATATATTTATGATATATTACTATTTTAATATATTATATGTAAATTATTTATATGTGATTCAAAATATAATATTATTTTGGTATATTTTATGATTAAATTTCTCAATAGAACTCACAAACAATAAGAAGAGAAAACGAATCTGAATTTTTGACTTTGAAATCAATTCATAGATTCATGGAAAATTGTTCTTGAGAGCATAGATTATTAACCTATACAACATGGCTATTTTAAATTTTATATGACCTATAAGCATACAATAGCTTTTGCATACATGCCACTTTATATCAGTTTGCAAAACTTCGTATGCGCAACATAGGATCGCACTAGTTGTACATGTGTGTAGGGGTGGCAACCTGACTCGACTCATTGGACCCGGACCCGACCCGGCGGGTCTCGATTCTAGGTAGGTCGGGTTTTATCGGGTCTAAACTACACATTTCAAACATTTGTACCTGATCCAATCCGAGCTTCGATTCAGATCGGGTTAATTCAGGTTCAGTTGGATAACAACACTAAAAATACAAATATTTCAATACTTTTGAATATGGTCTTTCAGGTCGGGTTAGTTTGGGTTGGGTTTGATCGGGTCTTTATTGTATTTTTCATCGCTTAGACTTGATTCGAGACCCATCGGGTTCGGTTTGAGTCCGGGTCTTTTCGTTTTAGTTTTTCAGTTCTTTGTTCTAACTACCAGCCATATGTGTGTGTATGAGCACGGTTGATGTTCTGATGTAGTATTAAAGTTATATACTTTGAGATGGGCGATGTTGATTTGATGTGGTGTATAATACATTTTGAGATATTGACAGTTTTTGAAATTAGTGATAAATTGAGATATTTTTATATTGGTTTATTGTACATATTGATGTTTAATCACTGATGGTATATATTATGCAATTTATGTGACATATGTAATTTGAGCTTTAATTCATATAATTTATGATTTATATGGGTTGTGATATATATATATACATAGATATATATATATATATATATATATATAAAGAGAGAGGAGTGTACAGAGGCACCCCAGTTTTGCAACGGCCCTTTAGCACTTCTACCATACCGTGAGCTATACTAATCCAAATCAAACAAGATCTTGTAGATGTTCAATCCACACATATATGTTGTCATCTATCCAAAATTTGAGCTTGTTCCGAGATTTGTAACATTTTCAAAATCTTAGTTTAATTATTCACTGTTCAGACATTCATTCGCCATTAAATTTGAACATCAAATAAAATATTCTACGAATGTCGGAATGAGATCAAATTTTGGATAGATGATCATATATATATATATATATATATATATATATATATATATATGGATCTATGAAAACTTATTTGATTTGGATTAGTGTAGCTCATGGTAGGGTAGAGGTGCTATAAAACAGCAGTGTTCCGGGACATCTTTGTTTTGGAGCACGCTTACACATTTGTAAGCTACACTAATTGAAATCCAACAAAAATTGATAGATGTCCATTCCATATATATATTATCATCTATCCAAAATTTAAGCTCGTTCTGACATTTGAAAAATATATATTTGATGTTTAAATTTAACTATTCGAATAAATGTCCGAACGGTGAATAACTGAACTAAGGTTTTGGAGTGTTACATGTAGGATCTACATTAACCCTAGAGGGGGGTGAATAGAATTTATTGAAATTTTGAGGAATATAAAAATATCGCAACTCATATCACAATAGTATAAAATAAATGCAGAAAAGAAATGACATAGATTATACCCAGCTTCGGCAAACCCTGCCTACTGCTGCATTCTCTAAGGTTTCTACTAGAATTAAAATAATTCTATGCTTAACAAATCCCTGTAAACTTACGACACCCACTCCCAACTGTTCTAATCCTACACTCAAAACCCTAAACTGATTTTTATCCCCACGATCAAACTTTCCCCGAATTACAAACCCTTAACTCGCAAGTTTAAAGTAAACTAGAAAACCAATAAAATGATTTCACAAAATTAGATAACTTAAAACAATAAAAATAACAAAATCTTTATTTAAAGTAATAAAGAGAATTGGCCAGCCCCTTTTTTCTATGTCACACGTAAACGACCTCCCTTTTTATTCTTCAATGGCCGGTGAATAAAATTAGGGTTTTACTCCCTTACTCCAAATCGCGACTTGTAAAAACCGATTGATCAAATTCTCCAATGCTTTAGAATTGTGGCTTGCTTGTCAATCTGATATGGGCTCTAGTAACTGAAAACCTTTTGTGATTAATTATGATTTTAATCTCTCTTTCACTCGAATTTGTTGCTTGGTTTCCAGTGAAAATGTTGATGATGAATTGCATGTATTTATTGGATTTACAAATCCCTAAATTTTTAATTTCACGTGTTTTGATTTGGTCTGGATTGATTGTCGCGAATACGTGATTGGCTCATGTCATTTTCTGGAAACATTTAATTTGATTTTATGCCCAATATTGTTTTTTGGAAATATACTGAAATCAAGAATTAATTTCGTGCTCAAGAATGGCTTGCGATTAAATGGAAACATTTGAAACTGTGCTTGCCTAATATTTCTTTTTCTCGTGTTGAATTATCTAAACTTGGAAACATTACTTTTGCATGAATGAAAACTTTCCAGAATTGTCCCATATTTCCCAGTATGAATATTGTCGAATTTGCATGAATTGATTTCTTAAAACCTGCATTGGCTTGAGATGCTTTCAACATGATTTCAATACATTCCAAATATTTTGGCCTCGATTTGTATTGTTTAATCCCTTGGTCAGTGTGACATTGTCACTGTTGCATTTGATCCAATTTTGTAATTTGCCAAGTTGACTACTGACACACACACACACACACACACACACACACATATATATATATATATATTCATATATATATACACACACACACACATAGATGTGTCTACATATCTGTTTATGTCACTACGTCCACTGCCTTGTCATCTTGAATATGTACTGTAACGACCTGTATTCTATGCATCGAAGGATCGTAGAATATTTACTTCTTTCACATACGAAGTCGTATGGTCATGTAACTTTGGGAGAAGACTATCGGGGTCATTTCCCATGTCCATGATTTTTGCCGATTTTTAAATGACTGTTTTTCCCCTAGCTAATCTTGTTTCGACCATAACTTTTGATTAGAAAGGAGTTTTGACCTGAAACCACTTCCATTAGATCCGGATGATGGTTTACCTTTCCGTAGAGTGGTCATATGCGAAAAACAGACTTATAGTTTGGGAGATATGGCTGAAATAAGGTTTGGAAGGCGAAAAACTACTTAACCGGGCCAAATGAGGTGATTAGTTAATGGGCCCATAACCCATTTCGGGATTAGGGTTATGGGGAGGCTGAAATGAGTTAGGTTTTCATTTCAGTTTTCTAGCCGCTATTTACCTCCTAGGAACTCTAACAATGGCCTCCAACATCTAGAATCACTTTCTAATCAAGTATTAGCCTAACCTTCACCAAATCAAAGGGAAATAGCACCAAATCAAGGTCGGAACTGTTGTATAGCCTTGGGAACAGCGCCAAACAGAGGATAATTTCAGATTTGATATTTTGTTTGTGGCTAAGGTAAGTGATTTGCATAGTTCCTCACTAATTATGGTTACTTAAGGGAAATAAGTGTTAATTAGAGAATTTAAACATGATTAAATTCTGGAAAAATATTTATAAATTTCGAAATATTGTTTTAGGCCTCTTTTAGGAGTTTGGGTTAATTTGGTTAAGTTTTACTAATCCTATCATTAGTTTTGCTTAAACATGCTTAAGGGAAAATATGGCATTTTGGCTATGTATGATCCATATAAACATGTTAAGTTGTTGTTTTGGTGTTAGTGGCCAATTTTATATGTTGCTATGATTGGGTGGTATGCTTTGTGATTGATTAGAAAAGTTAGATTGGTCGAAACGCCGTCGAATGGCGTAAAACAGTCACTGGGAAGAAGTGCAGGAAATTAATCGAACCGGATCGGATCGGAGGGGGAAGCATGAACTGAACCGCTTCCCCCCAAACTATTGCATCACGAGCCCATCTGGGGAACTGGGGAGATCATGACCGAACCAACCCGCCTGTACCTGGAGTTCTCCGAACCGACCCGCCCGCGTGAAGATGTCACGGTCCGAACCACTTGCTTGAAGTCACGACCTGATGCTCTGGAGAGGACCACGTACCGATCCGAAGTAGAAGCCACGAACCGACCTGAACCCAGTGGTTGCTCACGATCTGAACCGGCGAACACCACGAATCGACCAGAAGGCGATGACCACGAGCAGGAGATGATCACCACGACCCGACCCGTATGGAGTATTCCGATCCAAACCAAGATGCTTGGATTGGTGGCGTAAATCAGAACCTAAACTGGAAGTACGAGTTGAAGTGAAGAGCAGGAACCGAACCAATCCGAAGAAGACCAAAACCCGAGATGCAAAGGTAGTCCAAATGGAAAGTTTGTACTCAGGATCCAGTTGGGAACCAAAGAGTTAACTTCATGAGTTGGGCTTTGCCGCGGGACGTGTCTTAAGGGGTTATCGATGTCTATAGCTTTGACTCACCACGAAAAGGAAGATATTGGCTACAGATCAGTGCAGTGAAGTTGTTATGACTTCATAGGGCAGAGTGATCGTAGCAAGGCTATGATCTAGTGCAGTGGAGCCATCATGACTCCATGGGGGCAGAGTGGACATAGCAAAGTATTAGTGGCTATGGATCAGTGCAGTGGTGTCGCCATGACTCCATGGGGAAGGGTGATCGTAGCAAGGAATTGGGTGGTCAAAGTGGTGGATATCGTATGCTTTACGCACAGAGTGAGAGATGTGAGGATGGTTGCTATGATTGATTGTTTGCCATCACTATGTCATGCACACCCCTTCCCCCGTATTCTTTACACCATATGTTAGTGGCACCTTAGAGTGTTGTACGATATGTAGTGCTAACTCTTTGGTTGCAGGTTCAGGTATGGTTTAGTATACCTGTTATTGTTCTGTTTTGCTGCTTATCGCTCATGCCAGACTTTTGTTTGACTCAGAGTTTTATGTCTCTTCTTATTACTTTGGGTGCTCGGAACGGGCAGACTAGAGACAGGTTAGATGGTTGTGCACGAGTAGCTGTCCGGAGAAGAGCAGGAGGCTTACACGTACTTTTTTCTATATATATTCTTCCTGTGTCGCTGCTGGTCACTACTTTGGGAATTAGTAGTGTACCTTCCTTATTTGCTTTAGAGACAGTTTTCAAAAGTTGTAATAATAATGATGTGGAACATAAGCTGTATTTGGATTTTCCGCTGCTATGATGTTTAGTTTTCATCTTATGCACTGTCTCACCTATTTTATGTCAAGTATGTTATTATTATATTTTATTCCTTGCGTTGTGATACATTGTACAGGTTCCTTGTTGTTTCAAATACTCTTCCTTTCCTTTCTTTGGTGAATGTCCCGTGCTGGTTAGACATTGGCACGGTGCACTTTCGGCCCGCACCAGCCGACATTTCAATGAAAGAGCGTCATGCCAATGTCTAACCAGCACGGGACGATCGCCAAAGAAAGGAAGGGTATTTGAACTAACAAGGAACCTGTAGAATGTTTCACAGCACAAGGAATAAAATATAATAATAACATAATTGAAATAAAACAGGTGAGACAGTGCATAAGCTGAAAACTAAACATCATAGCAGCGGAAAATCCAAATACATCTTATGTTCCACATCATTATTATTACAACTTTTGAAAATTGTCTCTAAAGCAAATAAGGAAGGTACATTACTAATGCCCAAAGTAGTGACCAGTAATGACACAGGGATAATATATAGAGAATAGTACGTGTATGCCTCCTGCTCGTCTCCGGACAACTACTCGTGCACAACCAACTAACTTGTCTCTAGTCTGCCCATTTTAGAGCACCCAGAGCAATAAGAAGAGACATAAAACTCTGGGTCAGACAAAAGTCTGATATGAGCGATAAGCAGCAAAACAGAACAATAACATGTATAGTAAACCATATCTGAACCTGGACCTACAACCAAAGAGTTAGCACTATATACCGTACAACACTCTAAGGTGCCACTAACATATGGTGTAAAGAATACGGAGGTGGGGGTGTGCATGACATAGTGATGGCAAACAATCAATCATAGCAACCATCCTCACATCTCTCACTCAGTGCGAGAAGCATACGATATCCACCACTTTGACCACCCAATTCCTTGCTACGATCACCCTGCCCCATGGAGTCGTAATGACACCACTGCACTAATCCATAACCACTAGTCCTTTGCTATGTCCACTTTGCCCCGTCCAGTCATGATGGCTCCACTGCACTGGCTCATAGCCTTGCTACAATCACTTTGCCCCATGAAGTCATAACAACTTCACTGTACTGATCTGTAGCCAATATCCACCTTTCCATGGTGAGTCAAAGCTATAGACGTTGATAACCCCTTAGCTCACGTCCCGCAGCAAAGCCCAATCATGAAGTTAACTCGTTGTTTCCCAACTGGATCCTGAGTACAAATTTTCCATTTGGACTACCTTTGCATTTCGGGTTTTGGTCTTCTCCGGATCGGTTCGGTTCCTGTTCTTCACTTCAACTCATACTTCCAGTTCAGATCATGATTCACGCCTCCAATCCAAGCATCTCGATTCGGATCGAAATACTCTATATGGGTCGGGTCATGGTGATTATCTACTGTTCATTGTCATTGCCTTCTGGTCGATTCGTGGTGTTCGCCGGTTCGGATCGTGAGCAGCCACTGGGTTCGAGTTGGTTCTTGGCTTCTACTTCGAATCGGTTCGTGGTCCTCTCCAGAGCATCAGGTCGTGACTTCAAGCAAGTGTTTCGGATCATGACATCTTCACGCGAGCGGGTCGGTTCGGAGAACTCCAGGTACAGGCGGGTCAGTTCGGTCATGATCTCCCCAGTTCCCCTGATGGGATAGTGATGCAATAGTTTGGGGGAAGCGGTTCGGTTCGTGCTTCCCCCTCCGATCCGATCCGGTTCGGTTAATTTCCGGCACTTCTTCCCAGCGATTGTTTTGCGCCATTCGATGGCGTTTTCGACCAATCTAACTTTTCTAATCAATCAACAAGCATTCCATACAGTCATAGCAACATATAAAATTGGCCATTAACACCAAAACAACAACTTAACATGTTTATATTGATCAAACATATCCAAAATCTCATATTTTTCCTTAAGCATGTTTAAGCAAAACTAATGATAGGAAACAGAGGTCTAAAACAATATTTAGAAATTTATAAATATTTTTCCAGAATTTAATCATGTTTAAATTCGCTAATTAACACTAATTACCCTTAATTAACCATAATTAGTGAGGAACTATGAAAATCACTCACCTTAGCCATAAACAAACTACCAAATCTGAAATTATCCTCTACTTGGCGCTGTTCCCATGGCTATACAGCAGTTCCGACCTTGATTTGGTGCCATTTCCCTTCGATTTGGTGAAAGTTAGGCTAATACTTGATTAGAAAGTGATTAGAGGTGATTCTAGATGTTGGAAGCCTTTGTTAGGGTTCCTAGGAGGTAAATAACTGCCAGAAAACTAAAATGAAATGAAAACCTAACTCATTTCAGCCTCCCCATAACCCTAATCCCGAAATGTGTTATGCGCCCATTCACTAATCACCTCATTTGGCCCAGTTAAGCAGTTTTTCGCCTTCCAAATCCTATTTCAGCCATATCTCCCAAACTGTAAGTCCGTTTTTCACATATGACCACTCTACGGAAAGGTAAACCATCATTCGGATCTAATGGAAGTGGTTTCAGGTCAAAAACTCCTTCCCAATCAAAAGTTATGGTCGAAACAAGATCATCTAGGGGCAAAACAGTCATTTAAAAATTGGCATGAATCATGGACATGGGAAATGACCCCGACAGTCATCTCCCAAAGTTACATGACCATACGACTTCGTATGTGAAAGAAATAAATATTCTATGATGCTTCGATGCATAGAATACAGGTTGTTACATTCTCCCCCCCTTAAGAAATTTCACCTCCGAAATTCCTTAACTAAGAAACAAGCATGCTTATCTACCATTCACAACAATCAAACATACAAAACAACAAATAAGTGTATCCTAGCATGCGGAAAACTAAGTCACAATTAAAATCTTAGCAGGCAAAGAGTTCTGGATATGCCTTCCTAATGTTCTCCTATGTCTCCCAATTACAGTCATTCTCATTCTCGCCCCACTGAACTTTGACTAGATTCACCGCTTTCCTTCGAAGTTGCTTCGTATCGTGCTCGATAGTATTAATCGGGTTGTGGTTCCCAAACACCACGGGTTCTACTTCGATATCATCCAACTGATCAGGTGAAATCGCCATATCGGGGTCGTGCACGAATTTCCTTAACTGGAAACATGAAATACGTTATGAACTCCTGCTATCTTCTCTGGTAATTCAACTTTATATGCCAAATTCCCACTTTGCTCGAGAACTGGGAATGGTTCAACAAATCTTGGTGTTAACTTGTCTCTCCTGCCAAATCGTATCACGCTCTTTAACGGAGAAATCTTGACAAACACGAAGTCGCCAATGGAGAACTTTAAATCTCTTCTCCTCTTATCAGCATAACTCTTCTGTCTATCTTGAGCATCCTTCATTCGCTGTTGGATAACCTTAATCTTATATGAAGTTTCTCTTATCACATCTGGTCCAAGCACAAACTTCTCACCAGTTTCTGACCAACATGATGGTGAGTTGCACAGTCTTCCGTACAAAGCTTCAAATGGAGCCATACCAATACTGGATTGATAACTATTATTATACGCAAACTCTACTAGATGTAAATGGTCATCCCATGATCCACCAAAATCCAATATGCAAGCTCTCAAGAGATCTTCTAACACTCGATTCACCCTCTTTATCTGACCGTCGGTTTGAGGATGATATGCGGTACTGAGATGTAATTCTGATCCTAACGCCTCTTGTAAGCTCTTCCAAAAGCCACTAATAAACAATGGGTCTCGATCACTCACAATGCTTTTAGGTACTCCATGAAATCTCACTAACCATTTCATATATAGCTCAACTAACTTAGCTGCCGTTCTATTCGACTTGACCGGTATAAATCTTGCACTCTTGGTCAATCGGTCCACAATCACCCATATGCTATCATGGCCTGACCTAGTCCTTGGTAACCCATCAATGAAATCCATTGAGACTTGTTCCCATTTCCATTCTGTAACTTCTAATGGTTGTAACACACCACTAGGCTTCTTTTGCTCAGCTATAACTAGCTGGCTATTCATGCATTTGGATATAAACTTCCCAATGTCTCTTTTCATCCCTTTCCAGTAGTAGGACTGCTTCATGTCTCGATGCATTTTGTTACCACCGGGATGTATAGTCAGTTTTGAGTGATGACATTCTCTAAGCACTTCATCTCTCAATCCATTGACATTGGGCACAACTAGTCTTCCATTCTTTCTAAGCCATCCATCTCGATCAAGACCATACTCGTTCATCTCCTCGTCGATACCCATCTCTAACTTGGAGATGACTTCCAATAAGTTAGGATTGTTCTTCTGACTGGAACCAATCCACTCAAATAAAGTGGGTCTGATCGTCAAACTTGCTTATACTTCTGGATCCAATTCGCACTTTGGTCTGAAATCATACCCAGCGATGTATTCCAGTTGCTTCCACTCAAGAAACATAGCCCCTAAACTGGCATGTCTTCCACTCAATGCATCAGCCACCGCATTGCCCTTCCCTGGTGTGTATGCGATATCGAAATCGTAGGAAGCCAAGAATTCTAACCATCTATGCTGTCGGAGATTTAGATCCTTCTGAGAGAAGAGATACTTTAACAATTTATGATTAGTAAACCACTCGAATCTTTCTCCCAAGAGATAATGTCTCCACATCTTCAATGCGAACACGATCGCTACCAATTCCAAATCATGGGCTGGATATCTTTTCTCATATGGTTTTAGTTGCCTACTAGCATATTCTACAACCCTACCTCCTTGCATCAATACAGCACCTAGTCCGGTACCATAGGCATTAGTGTATACCGTCATCTCTTCATTCCCTTTAGGAATGACTAACACTGGTGCACATGTCAACTTTTCCTTTAGACTCTTAAATACATTCTCGCACTTTTCGTCCCAGACGAAAGCTTGATTCTTCTTGGTCAACTGAGTCAACGGTGCTGCTATCTTGAACAAGTCCTGGATAAACTTACGATAATATCCAGCTAATCCCAAGAAACTTCTTACGACTGTTGCATTCTTGGGCGTAGACCAATCTGGTACCATAGCAATCATCGTAGGATCCACGGCAATACCATCATCTGAAACAACACGGCCCAAGAATCTCACTTCCCTCCTCCAGAAGTGACACTTAGAAAACTTTGCTTTCAATTGGTGTTTTCTCAACACCTCCATCACTATCCTCCAGTGTTCCTTGTGTTCTTCCTCTATCCTCAAATAAGCAAGTATATCGTCCACGAACACAAGTACAAACTTATTCAACTGATCTCTGAATACCCTACTCATAAGATCCACAAAATATGTTGGTGCATTGGTCAACCCAAATGGCATGACCAACCACTCATAAAATCCAAACGGCGTCCGAAAGGCCGTTTTAGCTATACTCTCAGCTTCCACTCTAAGCTGATGAAAACCTGTCGCGAGATCCAACTGGGAGAATACTCTCGCGTCACTCAACTGATCAAAAAAAATCATCTATCTGCGGCAGAGGATACTTATTCTTCCTCGTCACCTTATTCAATTCGCGGTAGTCAACACACAATCGAAGGGAACCATCTGCCTTGGTAGCAAACACAACTGGTGCTCCCCACTCAGAAACACTTCTTCTGATAAATCCCTTCTTCAAAAGACGGCTTACTTGCACACTGAGCTCTCGCTCCTCCCTTGGCGCCATACGACGAAGTGGCATCACTATAGGTCTGGCATCTTTCACTAAGTCAATACGGAACTCAATCTCCCGGTGTGGTGGAAGTCCGGTCACTTCCTTGAAGATGTCTGGATACTGGCTAGCCACGGGCACATCTGACAACTCATCATGCAGGATGTCGAGGGAATTTAGAAAACTAGTCATTACCCCATCATTAGTAGACCACCAAACACTACCCTCCGCCCATCATCCGTTGTAACTGTCACCAAAAAGCCCTCACAGTCTACCATTACCCCGTACCTTTTGAGCCAATCGACTCCCAAAATAATGCCAAACCCAGTAAAGCCCAAAACAAAGCAATCACAAGCAAACATGCATCCATGACTCGATAAAACCAAATTTCGACAAATCATGCTAAGGCTAGTCGAACCACCAATCGGGTTCGTCACCGCTAAAGGTCTATCGACTATCTCGGGTTCCAATCCCAACCTATCTACCAGGTCACTAGATATGAAGGAACGAGAAGCCCCGGTATCAAACAATACTCGAACAGGAACATCATAAACAGAAAGCATACCTTGAATGACGACATCCTTTCCTTTCTCCTCCGTAGTTGGGGCATTCGAAGAAGAAGGAACAACATTTGATAGCATATGCTTTCACAATCTGCTTTTCTTTAGGGGGTTGCGGACACTTGTCCTTGTGATGTCCCACTTGGCCACAGTTGAAGCACTTCCTATCCGCTGGCTTGGCGCGACATTATTTGGCATAGTGGCTCTTCCTACCACAACTGAAGCACTCAACATCTTTCTTATTCCTTTTCTTCTGGTCATCCTTGGTCTGATTCTGTTTTCTCTTATTCTGAGAACCATTCTTGCCTCCACCGATTGCTTGCGGCTTTGGCTCCTCTGTAGATGCAACCTCAGTTTTCATCTTAGGGTAAAGACTCTCTGACCTCAATGCTTTCCCCACAATTGATTCAAACGTCTCATCGATGTGGTTAATAAGCCTTTCCCCCAAGTATCCATCCAAACCAGTTATGAACTTCTTGTTCTTCTTCTCAAGAGTGTCGATAAGAGATAATCCATACTTCGATAAAGGATCGAACTTTGCAATGTACTCCGAGAGTACCCTACCATTTTGCTTAAGCTCCAGAAATTTCCTAAACAACTTTGACTTATGGGCAGCTGGGATGAACTTATCACTGAATCGGGCCTTAAACTGATCCCATGTAACTTGATCCTCTAGAGTACTGCCTTAATAGCATTCCACCAATTCATCGCTCGTCCTTGCAGCTGACGGGATGTTAGCTTTCTCTTCATCGCATCCTCAATACCTAATTCTTCGAAGATACGCTCACAACAATCCAACCAATCCTGAACTTCTGTAGCCGATTCCGTTCCATGGAACGAATTCCCACCAAGGCTAGTGTAATCCTTGCATATCTTGGCGAAATCGGCCCTAGGCGTCTGCACCGCTGCACCACCACCATTTGCAGCATTGGGAACTTCTCCCTGCACATTTCTAACCATCTCTCTCATAAAGTCAGTGAACATCGTCCTCATATCAGGAGCATTCCCATTATTAGCTCCTCTACCAGTACCCCTTGCATATCGGCTCATCGTTCAATCTATAAGGAGAAAACGATTAAGCGTATCCTCAGTGGTGCCAGTGCAATGCGACCTTATCATTAAATATACTAATAGTATATATATATAACTTTTGAAAACCAAAATATAACAAATACACGCTCTCATATACGTACAATCTCTCCCCGGTGTCTTTCCCTAGGTTAACTACGCAACCTAGAGCTCTTATACCAAATGTGACGGCCCGCCCCGCACCAGCCGACAGTTTAATGAAAGTGCACCGCGCCAATGTCTAACCAGCACGGGACGGTCACCAAAGAAAGGAAAGGAAGGGTATTTGAACTAATAAGGAACCTATAGAATGTTTCACAGCGTAAGGAATAAAATAATAATAACATACTTGACATAAAATAGGTGAGACAGTGCATAAGCTGAAAACTAAACATCATAGCAGCGGAAAATCCAAATACAACTTATGTTCCACATCATTATTATTACAACTTTTGAAAACTGTCTCTATAGAAAATAAGGAAGGTACACTACTAATGCCCAAAGTTGTGACCAGCAGTGACACAGGGAGAATATATAGAAAATAGTACGTGTAAGCCTCCTGCTCGTCTCAGGACAGCTACTCGTGCACAACCAGCTAACCTATCTTTTGTCTGCCCGTTTCAGAGCACCCAGAGTAATAAAAAGAGACATAAAACTTTGGGTCAGACAAAAGTCTGGCATGAGTTATAAGCAGCAAAATAGAACAATAACAGGTATACTAAACCATACCTGAACCTGGACCTACAACCAAAGAATTAGCACTACATACCGTGCAACACTCTAAGGTGCCACTAAGATATGGTGTAAAGAATACGGGGATGGGGATGTGCATGACATAGTGATGGCAAACAATCAATCATGGCAACCATCCTCACATCTCTCACTCTGTGCGTAAAGCATACAATATCCACCACTTTGACCACCCAATTCCTTGCTACGATCACCCTGCCCCATGGATTCGTAATGACACCACTGCTCTGATACCAAATGTGACGGCCCGCCCCGCACGATGCACTTTCATTGAAATGTCAGCTGGTGTGGGGCAGGCCGTCACATGTACACTAATACATTTGTACTCTTTTGCACTTTCTAACTCATTTGTACTTGTTTTATGCTGTCTTGTGAAGAAGCTGCTGCGGAAAGCCTCTTTGTTTCTCATGCAGGATGGTCCTTTATACAGGCGGGGCTTCTCTATGCCTTTGCTTCGATGTGTTACCAGAAGTGTCTCCAGAATTTACTTGGCAGAATTACATGGAGAAAAATGCGGAGGACATCCGAGTGGTCAAACATTAGCAAAAAAGATTCTTCAACATGGTTATTTCTGGCCTGAGATGAACCGAGACTCTATAGAGTACACCAGAAAGTGTGATAGATGCCAAAAGGTTTGCCAAGATTCCACGAGCACCATCCAATTATGCACTCTGTCTTGACACTGTCTTGACTCTTTAATAAATGTTGCGCATTTTGTCTTTTGCATGCCATATACATGTTCTTGCCGAACTGCTTCAAATTTGATCCTGGATTTGTGTGTTGAGCCATAGCTTGACCTTGGCTTGGCTTGTGTTGCTTTGACCTTCATTATTGTTGTATCTTGTTAGTTCCAAAATTTCCCTTGTACTTGCTTTTGGCACTCGTATATGAAAGTGCACTCTTACTTGTTGCACTTGTGCGTACCATTACATTGTTGTTCCATATATGCACAACCACTTGTGCTTGACATTTGATCATTACACTTGAGGCTAACTAACGACTGGTTGTGTCACTTGCATGTACATTTGTATTTACCACTTTCCTGAACTATATCGGTGTACCTAACTTGTAGCTCCTTTTGCACATGCTCTTGCTTGAGTATACCTACGTGTGTGTGTATTCATGCACACACATATGCATGTTTATTCAAACATGTCGTCTCTTGTGTTATTTGTGATATTCCATGTCTTGCTTTAAGTATGTTATCTGATGCACCTCTAGTCCATTTATATGCTTCCATGCATTGTTCACTGGCCATATACATATGTGTGTGTGTGTAAGAACCCGTAACTTCCCCGTGAAGGAAAGAGCGGATACTTTGAGAACAACACACAAATGAACACAGACGGAAGAACATTTCATTGTTTATTACAACAATTCCATCAGAATACAAGAATATACATAGTATAAATGAATAAATTACATTCGATAAAATATCAGAGATTACAATAAATTACATAGCAGCGGAAAATAATACAAAGCACAACTGAAGGTGATATACGGATACAGAGCTTTCCGGATATCATTCCAGCTGTAAACTAGGGTCCTGTGAATATAAATCTGCAAAACCAAAACTACTAGCCGCCCGTGTCGAAAATAGGGGCACCCAGAGTTTAGGTTGAAACAATAAACTCCAGGTCAGTCATGTGACTGGTGTGAGAACTAAAACAGTTATTAATATTGGTTTTTAAAGTTTGGCAAATCAAGGGACCACGCCGTATAACACGGAACGGGTTTCCTCCTAAGGATACCAGTGCATAGAACAAACAGCGCAATGCTAAATAAAGAAAAATGAAGCTGTTATAAGACCCAGGTCCCATCACACAATGCAACGCAAGCCGGAGGATAGGGTTTTCCCTTATAACAGCCAAAGCATGCTTGATACGTTTAAATACATTATTTGATACTATTATAGGTGTATAGTGTCAAAACAATTTTAATCATAAATATCAATCATAGGCGGCATAGCTACCATCAACTATGTCGCCATACTAGTTCTACAATTAAAACCGCAATACACGTATTGGAAATTGGATTTCCGTCATGAGTCGAGGCAAGGGGCAAGCTCCTCTCCGCTTCGAGACACTCTAGCAAATGCCTCAAGACTACACGCTCTGGGCAACCCCGGATTCGGCTGGGCCGGTCCTCTCTTACGTTTGAGGATTAGTTATTCCTGAACACACGTTTCCCGGTTTTTACAGACCTATAATCTAGGCGCCTCATTCCAACAACCACAAAGGTGAAAAGTATATAAATGTCAGGGCTGGTAAGTCACTGACACCACCAAATCTAGAAAGAAACGTCGTGTTCTCCCAACGGTCTGTATCCCGTTTTTGACTCATACCGAGGTGTGAGGCTCGCGAATTCACGTTATACACAAAGCTACGCCACAACGGCCGTGCTTTGATCATCAACCACAAGACTTTGCTTTTCAACAGAAGCCTCGATCCATGCAACTCAGTATGCCACACAGGCAATTCAAGCCATGCAATTGATATCTATCGATATATAACCTCTAAGCTCGTACGTCTCAGAGAAGGGCGTTAAGCAAGAGAATAAATTCTCCGCCGCCAAAATAGATATATATTTAACAGAAATCAATCAACACAGAATAAAATCCAATGTCAGACACACAATCCATTTACAAGTTCGTTTTGGGTCTGAACGAAACCAGAGGCACTTTCCTCGCATATCCATCTATCTCCAAGTACGTCTGGACGACAACCAACCGATTCCCTCATCTTGGGTGTACAGCCCAATCAAGATCATTAGTAATCACCCAAACGATGTGAAGACTTCCGATCTTCGACCACCGTCTTCATCTTCGACATATCGTCGAATCAGTTATTCAGAATGGGTATAAACCCGGACTTTCCGAACAACCCGCGTATATTAAAAACAAATGTTACACCAACACAACATACGCCTCATTCCAACAGCCACATTCTTAGGGAAAGGTTCCCATTAATTTTATCCAAGATAAATTCTTTAAAATTTATCCTTTAATCTTCCTTTGGATATCATTTCAAACCAAATTATGGTTTTCCAAACTAGTCGAGATTAGCGAACCACACCGAAGTAATTATTTGTTTTATTTCCCAATCCCAACCTATTCATCCCATGAAGCAAAACTAGTAATACTCCATATCTAATACTATGGTGTTATCGGTAAAATTAATTACCATTTCACGTTCAAATCTAATTAAAGATTTACTATCGCTTTGGAGCAAAACTGGTGATACTCCACTGGTGATACTCCATTCTCGCTCACTTTCTAAATTTGATAATCTAAATTATCAATTCACATTTCAATTTAATTGCAGATTCATTAAAACTCCTTTTACTGGGTTAAAGAACTAGTGTCATTTAAAACGCAGTTCACGATAAACCCAAATCATATTCTATTTGTTATCGGGTTAAAGAACTAGTGTAATTTAAAACACCGTTCACGATAAACCCACAAATCAATTCTATTAAAACTCGTTTCAAATCCAATTTATTTATTTAAAAATAAACGGGTTTAATTTTAGTTCAAAACTAGTTCATTTCGATAAAAATCTATTTTTATCTTTTCAAATATGGATTTTTTCATCCCAATTTTTCCCAAATCATTTCTTATGATTTTATACAAATTATTGATATTTTAATAATTTTATCAAGGCTCGTACATTCGATTTCCATCAACGACCATCGAACTGCACTTACAACGACCTTTTCCAAATTTGTTTTGGACGTATCTCCAAATCCAACCGTTAGATTTCAAATTTCTAATATTCGTTAGAAAGCTCTTTTCGATACGAACCCAACGGTTCCGGTTTTAGGAGAAACCGACGGTCGGATCTCCCGTAATGTCTGTTCGAAGTTAATGGTCGAAATTCGCGAACTGCCGCGGCGCGGCGCGTTCTATTCAGGCCATTATAGAATATATATAATATATATAATATATACTTCGTCGATTCCTATTTAAAACGAATTTTATAAATCGTTTTAAATTCGTTTCAAAAACAATTTCAACTTCCATTTCAATTCAAATTGGTTTTCTATTCGATTCAATTCAAATTGGTTTTCTATTCGATTCGATTCAAATTGGTTTTCTATTCGATTCAATTCAAATTGGTTTTCTATTCAATTCAATTGAAATTTGTTTTCTATTCGATTCAATTCAAATTCGTTTTCTATTCAATTCAATTCAAATTGGTTTTCTATTCAATTCAATTCAAATTGGTTTTCTATTCGATTCAATTCAAATTGGTTTTCTTTTTGATTCAATTCAAATTCATTTTCTATTAGATTCAATTCAAATTCGTTTTCTATTAGATTCAATTCAAATTGGTTTTCTATTCGATTCAATTCAAATTGGTTTTCTATTCGATTCAATTCAAATTCGTTTTCTATTCGATTCAATTCATATTCGTTTTCTATTCGATTCAATTCAAATTCGTTTTCTATTCGATTCAATTCAAATTCGTTTTCTATTTGATTCAATTCAAATTCGTTTTCTATTCGATTCAATTCAAATTGGTTTTCTATTCGATTCAATTCAAATTGGTTATATATTCATTTCAATTATAAAAACGAATATAATCGATATAAATATCATTCGCGTCAAAATAGCGCATCTCTAATCAACACGGCTTTATATTCAACAAATGGATCTATATTTCTTTCAATACACGACTCTATATCTTTGTCAACACACGACTAATCTCAACGAATGAGTACTGTCCACGTGTGACTATTTGTTATTTAATATATTTTATAAAATAAAGATGTAAATTTTATTGTTAAAATATTTCGTTCAACACATGACTAATCTCAACGGATGAGTACTGTCCACGTGTGACTATTTTTGTTATTTAATATATTTTATAAAAATAAAGATGTAAATTTTATCGTTAAAATATTTCGTTCAACACATGACTAATCTCAACGGATGAGTACAGTCAACACATGAACCTTTATTTTATAATATTCTTTATCTTCTAAATTGGAATGAGGCCCAATCAATTACCATATAAAGTTAATTATATGGATTCCATACAACACATGTATATAATAGCAACGATAAATAATCAACCATCATCCAAAGTGCACTACACTGTATAAGCATCAAATATAGATATCTAACGCTTATAACAGCCTGTCGATCCATCGATCGACATACAACTAATTATTGGGATTGGTGTATGCCGTATTTTATCCCAATACCCATGTGGGGTTTCAAACAATCAAACACAGATTTTATTTGTGCAGTTGGGCGATGTGTAAAATTTATCGTCCGAATCAATGTCCTTCAAATAGGTGTACATAAACAAACCATCCGGTTTGTAAATGAATATTTATTTATTCACATTCACGTTAAATTTTTTATTTTTAACGATAAAATATTTTATTTTAACACATGGATTTTTATTCAGTTCATTTACAAAATAAAAATGATATTTTTATTTTAGAAAATTTCGGCGGCATAACGGCACGATACTAGAAACGGGACAAGGCCTAGCCTTATCCCCGGTCTAGTGAAGGCCCACGCCATTCACACATCAATCAAATCCATTCCATTTCACCAAACAATTCAATTCAAACCAAATAATCTAACCAACTACACAATTAAACAAACAAGCCATCCATGGTCTGTGGATGACGGGTGTCGGGTGCTGCTAAGCACCGTCTGCATCCTAGTATATATATATAACTAGAAAAAGAAATTGAAGAGTGAGAAGTTCTCACCAATAGCTATCCCAACTCCACGACACTTCTTAAGTAGAAATCTTCGTCGTTCTCGTCTCTTATCACTTTCGTCGCCCGTAGCCACTACATATGTAAAAATCGAATTTTTACTTCGCTATTCAATATATAAAAATCGAATTTTTACTTCGCAATTCAATATATAAAAATCGAATTTTTACTTCGCTATTCAATATATAAAAATCGAATTTTTACTTCGTTGCTATGTATATAAAAATCCTATTTTTATAATCACGCTATATGGATAAAATTTCTATTTTTACATCGTTATCATATAGGTAAAAATTCTATTTTTACATCGTTATTCTCTATATAAAGATCTCGCCCTTTCAACTATAAAGATTTCTCCTTTTCAAATTTAAAGATTTCGCCTTTTCAAATTTAAAGATGATATTTCTAATATTCCTATCATGTAAAAATTATATTTTTAATTCTCTACATAAACAAAAATCATATTTTTACATCTTCTACATAATAAAGATTATATTTTTAATACTTTAAAAATATAAAAATCATATTTTTAATACTTTAAAAATATAAGAATCATATTTTGATTCTTTTTATAATCTAAAAATTATATTTTTATTTCATGTCTAAACATAAAAATCATTTCTTTTGTAAATTAAAAATCTATATACTAAAAATCAGTTTTTAAACTGATTAACCTAAGCTAAACATTTAAAATGAATTGAAACAAAACAAAATAAACAAATAAATGAAATAAAAAACTTACAGTCAATATTGGGGGGGGGGGCTGTCGCGAGGGCAGGGGCGGGGAGTTTGCGGTGGCGCGCCGCCTGGGGGGGAGCTCGGCAGTGGTGGGGCCCAATTGCGGTGGCGCGACCTCGGGGATTGGCGGCTGGCGATTTGGGGTGGAGCGAATGGAGGGTTGCGTCGATGGGTGGGCTGCGACAGGGGAGGGGAAGAAGAAAGGGAGGCGGCGGCGGTTTAGGTGGGGCGACGCTCCTCTCCGCTTCGTTCTCTTTTTTTTCTGTAATGAATGAATCGAGAAAAGGGGGGCCAGAAGTTAAAGGAAGAGGGAGAGAGGAGGATATTTTTTTATTTTTTTTATTTGATTATTTAATTCAAAAAGTTGACTTTTACATACGACCTCTAAACGAGGCCCACCGCCAGTCGTCCATAGCGTATTACCCCCATTCCGAACACAATGGGATATGTATTGTAGGCTGATTCGGTCGTTACAATCAGTTTTCGTCAAAATCAACATATACTTCTATATATTGAATTTGAACACGCATTTCAATTTACCGGGGTCACATACTAACTAGAAAAATTCCAGAAAAATATTTTCTAGCTTCGTATTGACGATACGGTCTTAACTAAACTAGTTTCGTCGAATTCTGAGACCGTTGGAAAAATGGCCATTTTCCAGTGGATTAAATTCAACTGAAATGGTCAAAACACGTTTTCCTTTGCCACGCTCACATATTGATTCGAAAAATTATGAAATTTGGAATCTAGCAATAATTTGACATCACGGACCCAACAAAAGTAGTTTCGTCGAAATCCGAGGTCGTTTGCAAAATTTCCATTTTTAAGGGCCTGAATTCCATAGCTATTATTCAGAATTTTCAAATGGACATATCTTTTGATCCCTGCTATGAAATTTCGATTTTTCGGATTCGTTGGAAAGATATTATCAATTAGATTCCATTATTTTTGGTTTCGCTAAAATCCGGTTTGTTTTGCACCCGGTACATTCAATTGAAGTTTGAAATCTAATTATCGAACTACCGCGCCATTTTCAATTCCTTTTATAATTATATATAATTATTTATATTCTAACGACGACGTATATAATATATACATTCTAAATATATTCAAAATAAATTTCTCGTCGATATTATTTAAAATAATCTATTTTAAATGTTCAAAAGTCGCTAAAATTGCCAAAATAAAAAATTTAAACTGGCCCAGATTTTCCGGGTTATTACAATCTCCCCCACTTAAAACTTTTCGTCCCCGAAAAGGAACTAAGTCGAAAGTGGTTTGATTAATCAACTCTACGTTCGATCTGGCTTCCATTCTCCAAC
Source organism: Allium sativum (assembly GCA_030737875.1). Taxonomy (NCBI): domain Eukaryota; kingdom Viridiplantae; phylum Streptophyta; class Magnoliopsida; order Asparagales; family Amaryllidaceae; genus Allium; species Allium sativum. The sequence continues at coordinate 665,075,382 of CM060909.1, read as the reverse complement.
TTTTCAGTTTCTGAGAATTTTCAAATTCTTCAAAAATTTGTCTAACACCCTAAATTTTCGAAAAATTTCGCCATAACCTCCCCTGCACCGAGAGCCACGGGAAAATCCCGAAATTGCCATACAGGCCTTCTAATCTCAAAAAGAAAAAGAAAAAGCCAAGCGGCTAGCCAATAGGCTCATAAAATCATCATCACCCAAACAAACCAGTAAATTATAGTAAACATGTACCTATTTGTCGGGCAAACAAATTTTATTCTCTGCTCTAGCCTCCTTGCTATGACCTGTTCAATGTAAGTATATGTATATGCAAGCAAATGCGACCAATTTTCAATATAATTCAATGTTTGATACAATTAGGCATAATGGTTCAAAAATTATCAAACAACTAAACAACCAACACAAACATCAATCAATTAGTGGATTAACGTTTCAAATTCATAAATTTGATATATAGTCAAAAATCATGTTATTGATGCCAATTCACAACAAATAAATCTATCTATATTAGTTTTTGGTTCTCACACCAGCCTAATGGAAATATATAAATATCACACCTTCGAAACACGAAAATAATTACTGATGATGACGCGTCAATCATCAGAATCAGGTCCGGGCGACTAGAGTGTGATTCTATATCTATCCAGCATATTAAAACTTCGAATATACGTACATGACGCGTATATGCAAAATCTTTATATAGTGGATTGTCCAAATTCAATATAAATAAATATTCAAATACGTGTAAAACGATTTAAATTTCAAAACAAAATTGTTTTCATTTGAAAAATATACTCTTCACACTCGTTCTAGGATACTACTGATCCCATCTCTAACGAGTCATTCTAATTGGATATTGCTAATCCAATATCTGATGAATTCTTTCGTATGGTTCTAATGTGTCTTGTTCTCGAGCTCTGTAAACCAAAGCTCTGATACCACTGTAAGAACCCATAACTTCCCCGTGAAGGAAAGAGCGGATACTTTGAGAACAACACACAAATGAACGCAGACGGAAGAACATTTCATTGTTTATTACAACAATTCCATCAGAATACAAGAATATACAGAGTATAAATGAATAAATTACATTCGATAAAATATCAGAGATTACAATAAATTACATAGCAGCGGAAAATAATACAAAGCACAACTGAAGGTGATATACGGATACAGAGCTTTCCGGATATCATTCCAGCTGTAAACCTGGGTCCTGTGAATATAAATCTGCAAAACCAAAACTACTAGCTGCCCGTGTCGAAAATAGGGGCACCCAGAGTTTAGGTTGAAACAATAAACTCCAGGTCAGTCATGTGACTGGTGTGAGAACTAAAACAGTTATTAATATTGGTTTTTAAAGTTTGGAAAATCAAGGGACCACGCCGTATAACATGGAACGGGTTTCCTCCCAAGGATACCAGTGCATAGAACAAACAACGCAATGCTAAATAAAGAAAAATGAAGCTGTTATAAGACCCAGGTCCCATCACACAATGCAACGCAAGCCGGAGGATAGGGTTTTCCCTTATAACAGCCAAAGCATGCTTGATACGTTTAAAATACATTATTTGATACTATTATAGGTGTATAGTGTCAAAACAATTTCAATCATAAATATCAATCATAGGCGGCATAGCTACCATCTACTATGTCGCCATACTAGTTCTACAATTAAAACTGCAATACACGTATTGGAAATTGGATTTCCGTCATGAATCGAGGCAAGGGGCAAGCTCCTCTCCGCTTCGAGACACTCTAGCAAATGCCTCGGGACTACACACTCTGGGCAACCCGGGATTCGGCTGGGCCGGTCCTCTCTTACGTTTGAGGATTAGTTATTCCTGAACACACGTTTCCCGGTCCTTACAGACCTATAATCGAGGCGCCTCATTCCAACAACCACAAAGGTGAAAAGTATATAAATGTCAGGGCTGGTAAGTCACTGACACCACCAAAGCTAGAAAGAAACGTCGTGTTCTCCCAACGGTCCGTATCCCGTTTTTGACTCATACCGAGGTGTGAGGCTCGCGAATTCACGTTATACACAAAGCTACACCACAAAGGTTGTGCTTTGATCATCAACCACAAGACTTTGCTTTTCAACAGAAGCCTTGATACATGCAACTCAGTATGCCACACAGGCAATTCATGCCATGCGATTGATATCTATCAATATATAACCTCTAAGCTCGTACGTCTTAGAGAAGGGCGTTAAGCAAGAGAATAAATTCTTCGTCGCCAAAACAGATATATATTTAACAGAAATCAATCAACAAAGAATAAAATCCAATGTCAGACACATAATCCATTTACAAGTTCTTTCTGGGTCTGAACGAAACCGGAGGCACTTTCCTCGCATATCCATCCATCTCCAAGTACATCTGGACGACAACCAACTGATTCCCTCATCTTGGGTGTAGAGCCCAATCAAGATCATTAGTAATCACCCAAACGATGTGAAGACTTCCGGTCTTCGACCACCGTCTTCATCTTCGACATATCGTCGAATCGGTTATTCAGAATGGGTATAAACCCGGACTTTCCGAACAACCCGCGTATATTAAAAACAAATGTTACACCAACACAACATACGCCTCATTCCAACAGCCACATTCTTAGGGAAAGGTTCCCATTAATTTTATCCAAGACAAATTCTTTAAAATTTATCCTTTAATTTTCCTTTGGATATCATTTCAAACCAAATTATGGTTTTCCAAACTAGTCGAGATTAGCGAACCACACCGAAGTAATTATTTGTTTTATTTCCCAATCCCAACCTATTCATCCCATGAAGCAAAACTGGTAATACTCCATATCTAATACTATGGTGTTATCGGTAAAATTAATTACCATTTCATGTTCAAATCTAATTAAAGATTTACTATCGCTTTGGAGCAAAACTGGTGATACTCCATTCTCGCTCACTTTCTAAATTTGATAATCTAAATTATCAATTCACATTTCAATTTAATTGCAGATTCATTAAAACTCCTTTTACTGGGTTAAAGAACTAGTGTCATTTAAAACGCAGTTCACGATAAACCCAAATCATATTCTATTTATTATCGGGTTAAAGAACTAGTGTTATTTAAAACACCGTTCACGATAAACCCACAAATCAATTCTATTAAAACTCGTTTCAAATCCAATTTATTTATTTAAAAATAAACGGGTTTAATTTTAGTTCAAAACTAGTTCATTTCGATAAAAATCTATTTTTATCTTTTCAAATATGGAGTTTTTCATCCCAATTTTTCCCAAATCATTTCTTATGATTTTATACAAATTATTCATATTTTTAATAATTTTATCAAGGCTCGTACAGTCGATTTCCATCAACGGCCATCGAACTGCACTTACAGCGACCTTTTCCAAATTTGATTTGGACGTATCTCCAAATCCAACCGTTAGATTTCAAATTTCTAATATTCGTTAGAAAGCTCTTTTCGATACGAACCCAACGGTTCCGGTTTTAGGAGAATCCGACGGTCGTATCTCCCGTAATGTCCGTTCGAAGTTAATGGTCGAAATTCGCGAACTGCCGCGGCGCGTTCTATTCAGGCCATTATATTATATATATAATATATACTTCGTCGATTCCTATTTAAAACGAATTTTATAAATCTTTTTAAATTTGTTTCAAAAACAATTTCAACTTCCATTTCAATTCAAATTGGTTTTCTATTCGATTCAATTCAAATTGGTTTTCTATTCGATTCAATTCAAATTGGTTTTCTATTCGATTCAATTCAAATTGGTTTTCTATTCAATTCAATTCAAATTGGTTTTCTATTCGATTCAATTCAAATTCGTTTTCTATTCAATTCAATTCAAATTGGTTTTCTATTCGATTCAATTCAAATTGGTTTTCTATTCGATTCAATTCAAATTCGTTTTCTATTCGATTCAATTCAAATTCGTTTTCTATTCGATTCAATTCAAATTCGTTTTCTATTCGATTCAATTCAAATTGGTTTTCTATTCGATTCAATTCAAATTGGTTTTCTATTCGATTCAATTCAAATTGCTTTTCTATTCGATTCAATTCAAATTCGTTTTCTATTCGATTCAATTCAAATTCGTTTTCTATTCGATTCAATTCAAATTGGTTTTCTATTCGATTCAATTCAAATTGATTATATATTCATTTCAATTATAAAAACGAATATAATCGATATAAATATCATTCGCGTCAAAATAGCGCATCTCTAATCAACACGGTTTTATATTCAACAAATGGATCTATATTTCTTTCAATACACGACTCTATATCTTTGTCAACACACGAATAATCTCAACGAATGAGTATTGTCCACATGTGACTATTTTTGTTATTTAATATATTTTATAAAAATAAAGATGTAAATTTTATGGTTAAAATATTTCGTTCAACACATGACTAATCTCAACGGATGAGTACTGTCCACGTGTGACTATTTTTGTTATTTAATATATTTTATAAAAATAAAGATGTAAATTTTATTATTAAAATATTTCGTTCAACACATGACTAATCTCAACGGATGAGTACAGTCAACACATGAACCTTTATTTTATAATATTCTTTATCTTCTAAATTGGAATGAGGCCCAATCAATTACCATATAAAGTTAATTATATGGATTCCATACAACACATGTATATAATAGCAACGATAAATAATCAGCCATCATCCAAAGTGCACTACACTGTATAAGCATCAAATATAGATATCTAACGCTTATAACAGCCTGTCGATCCATCGATCGACATACAACTAATTATTGGGATTGGTGTATGCCGTATTTTATCCCAATACCCGTGTGGGGTTTCAAACAATCAAACACAGATTTTATTTGTGCAGTTGGGCGATGTGTAAAATTTATCGTCCCAATCAATGTCCTTCAAGTAGGTGTACATAAACAAACCATCCGGTTTGTAAATGAATATTTATTTATTCACATTCACGTTAAAATTTTTATTTTTAACGATAAAATATTTTATTTTAACACATGGATTTTTATTCAGTTCATTTACAAAATAAAAATGATATTTTTATTTTAGAAAATTTAGGCGGCATAACGGCACGATACTAGAAACTGGACAAGGCCTAGCCTTATCCGCGGTCTAGTGAAGGCCCACGCCATTCACACATCAATCAAATCCATTCCATTTCACCAAACAATTCAATTCAAACCAAATAATCTAACCAACTACACAATTAAACAAACAAGCCATCCATGGTCTGTGGATGACGGGTGTCGAGTGCTGCTAAGCACCGTCTGCATCCTAGTATATATATATATAACTAGAAAAAGAAATTGAAGAGTGAGAAGTTCTCACCAATAGCTATCCCAACTCCACGACACTTCTTAAGTAGAAATCTTCGTCGTTCTCGTCTCTTATCACTTTCGTCGCCCGTAGCCACTACATATGTAAAAATCGAATTTTTACTTCGCTATTCAATATATAAAAATCGAATTTTTACTTCGCTATTCAATATATAAAAATCGAATTTTTACTTCGCTATTCAATATATAAAAATCGAATTTTTACTTCGTTGCTATGTATATAAAAATCCTATTTTTATAATCACGCTATATGGATAAAATTTCTATTTTTCCATCGTTATCATATAGGTAAAAATTCTATTTTTACATCGTTATTCTCTATATAAAGATCTCGCCCTTTCAACTATAAAGATTTCTCCTTTTCAAATTTAAAGATTTCGCCTTTTCAAATTTAAAGATGATATTTCTAATATTCCTATCATGTAAAAATTATATTTTTAATTCTCTACATAAACAAAAATCATATTTTTACATCTTCTACATAATAAAGATTATATTTTTAATACTTTAAAAATATAAATAACATATTTTTAATACTTTAAAAATATAAGAATCGTATTTTGATTCTTTTTATAATCTAAAAATTATATTTTTATTTCATGTCTAAACATAAAAATCATTTCTTTTGTAAATTAAAAATCTATATACTAAAAATCAGTTTTTAAACTGATTAACCTAAGCTAAACATTTAAAATGAATTGAAACAAAACAAAAATAAACAAATAAATGAAATTAAAAAACTTACAGTCAATATTGGGGGGGGGGGCTGTCGCGAGGGCAGGGGGGGAGTTTGCGGTGGCGCGCCGCCTGGGGGGGAGCTCGGTGGTGGTAAGGCCCAATTGCGGTGGCGCGGCCTCGGGGATTGGCGGCTGGCGATTTGGGGTGGAGCGAATGGAGGGTGGCGTCGATGGGTGGGCTGCGACAGGGGAGGGGAAGAAGAAAGGGAGGCGGCGGCGGTTTAGGGGGGGCGACGCTCCTCTCCGCTTTGTTCTCTCTTTTTTTTTTCTGTAATGAATGAATCGAGAAAAGGGAGGCAGAAGTTAAAGGAAGAGGGAGAGAGGAGGATATTTTTATTTATTTATTTTATTTGATTATTTAATTCAAAAAGTTGACTTTTACATATGACCTCTAAACGAGGCCCACCGCCAGTTGTCCATAGCGTATTACCCCCATTCCGAACACAATGGGATATGTATCGTAGGCTGATTCGGTCGTTACAATCAGTTTTCATCAAAATCAACATATACTTCTATATATTGAATTTGAACACGCATTTCAATTTACCGGGGTCACATACTAACTAGAAAAATTCCAGAAAAATATTTTCTAGCTTCATATTGACGATACGGTCCTAACAAAACTAGTTTCGTCGAATTCTGAGACCGTTGGAAAAATGGCCATTTTCCAGTCGATTAAATTCAACTAAAATGGTCAAAACACGTTTTCCTTTGCCACGCTCACATATTGATTCGAAAAATTATGAAATTTGGAATCTAGCAACAATTTGACATCACGGACCCAACAAAAGTGGTTTCGTCAAAATCCGAGGTCATTTGCAAAATTTCCATTTTTAAGGGCTTGAATTCCATAGCGATTATTCAGAATTTTCAACTGGACATATCTTTTGATCCCTACTATGAAATTTCGATTTTTCGGATTCGTTGGAAAGATATTATCAATTAGATTCCATTATTTTTGGTTTCGCTAAAATCCGGTTTGTTTTGCACCCAGTACATTCAATTGAAGTTTGAAATCGAATTATCGAACTACCACGCCATTTTCAATTCCTTTTATAATTATATATAATTATTTATATTCTAACGACGACGTATATAATATATACGTTCTAAATATATTCAAAATAAATTTCTCGTCGATATTATTTAAAATAATCTATTTTAAATGTTCAAAATTCGCTAAAATTGCCAAAATAAAAATTTTAAACTGGCCCAGATTTTTCGGGTTATTACAGTGTGTGTGCGTGTATATATCTTTATTGCAATATGTATGTAACTGTACCTATCGTGTGCATGCATATTTGTGTACACTGTCATGTGTATATGTTGTCATGTCATGCATCACCCATGTATAACATTGCATTGCTTCAGCACTTACTTACCACTAAACCATTTTTGTAGCTTGAGTCACTTGAGTTTGGTTCTAAATGTACTAGAATCCATTGCCATTGAGCATCCCTTGCTTGATTTACCCAATCATATAGCTCCATCCCATATTTTCCTGAGCTTGTTATCTTTCTTCATGTGAATGTTGTTGTGTTGAATGAGTCTTTGACCTAAGCTGTGTGCATGAGCACTTTTGTGTTCTTAAACTATTGGCCTGTGTACACTTACTCACATGTGATCTACCATGTCATGTATATTTAAAAATTGTTGACTACGACATGTTTCATTGGCTTGAACACAGTATTATGCATGTTGTACCATGTTGACTCTTGAACATGTCTTTGAATTAGTGATTGGCTGCATTATGCATATATATGTGTGTGTGTGTGTGTGTGTGTGTGTGTGTTACAGATATGTATATATATGTGTGTGTTTGTGTCTGCTTAGATTGCCTTTTTCACTTGCATTAAATTTCTTGGTTCATGTGCACTCGCTTATGTTTGACCATATTGCCCTTGCACATAATAAATATATGTATATTGTAACACCCCACCTCCGTTAAGGTCACTCACAAAGGGAATGCCTTAACTTTGGTGGAGCATTTTAGTAAACAGAACAGAAACTTACAAGACAGATAAAAACAGTACTTGAAAAATTTTAACTTTATTACAGCGGAAATAGAAATTAATATGTTTACATCCTTTCAATTTCAGAATTCAAGTACAAAATATCAGTCTTGTACAAAAGCCTTCAAAACACATAGTTTAAAATCATAATCCCCATGGAATGGAAGCTATACAGAGCCAAGCCATACTTTAAGCACTTCAAGCAAAGAGAAATCCGGATCAAGCTAAAGTATTTCCCTCCTTGGATAACCTGGGGGGGAACGGAAGAAAGGAGGCGAAACAACAAGGGTCAGACAAAAAGTCTGGCAAGTCCAGTGACTTTCAGCATATGAACAGATAATAATAATATGATATGAACATAAAGCTGGATGTGGGATAACTATAACAGGTGTAGCAGATATAACAGAAAAACAGAATGATATAAACTATTGTTTTACACTTCTCTGCACTAATACTAGTATAGCAGAATTAGGTACCACCCTAATGTCTAAATTGAAGCAGGAACGGGTACAGAATACTTTAACCGAAACAGAATGCTAATAATGGGCCTTTACTACCCGATCAGAAACAGACATAAGCAGAAACAGATTCATCCCTACGGAAACAGAATGTAGAATTAGGTGTACACTAGTAATGGGCCTTTACCACCCGAACAGACGGTACCACACAGAAACAGACAGGTGTTACCACCCAACAGAAACAGACGGTACCAACAGAAACAGACAGAACTAAGCGTACCCTAAAACCCTACCCCAAGCGATCGGCTCCCTAATACATAAATATCCTGTGTCGGCCCCACAGTAGGGTGTATCACTCCCTAAAGTGACAACCAATTGGCACAGACCTATTTACAGATGTCACGGCGTCTTACATCCTCAGAGGCAGACCGGGATCCATGCACGCACATGACCCGGTTGGAACGCACCATCAACACCCCTCGCCATTATCAGAATGAACCTCTTATAATTAGTTCAGTAAGCGTGCCCGGACCCTACTTACTGTTGGGTCAAAGTTTTGATACCAGAAAGGGTTACTGACTAATATGGGTCCCAAACAACAGATGACACAAGTAATTCCCCTCCTAACCTTGTGTCCCCAGACTAACAGATTTCAGATTAACTTGTTTACAATTTCAGACATACAGAATTCAGATTTACTAATTCACAAATTAAGTTAACAAGTTTTCAGACTAACGGGTCAGATGTACAGATTTTTCAGATTTGTCTAACTTTGTATTGGGCCTACAGATTCATGGACGGGTTTTACTACATCTATTAATCCCTTTTGTTCAACCCTATTTTTCCCAATACGTTTTAGACGTCATTCTTATCTTAGATTTGCATTAATTAATTATTAATGCACAGACCTCTCACATTAGGTCGGTAGCTTGTGGCCGCTGGATATGCCGGGCGGTTCCGGGCAGACTTCTGCCACATGCCAGACCTAACCTCGTGTCTTACGCATGTTATGACTAACTTCTCACATTAGAACCTATTGTTTGCGGCCACTGGATGTGCCGGGCGGTTCCGGGCAGATTTACGCTGCAAACTCATTCTAACCTCGAGTTAGCCATGTTTATCTTTGCGGCCAATTAATTAATAATTTACCGTTTATGCGCACGCCCAATATATATGCCAATTCAGATTATATCAATAACAGGATGATTATATCAACATAGCAGATAACAGATTTTATATGACTTAACGGATTTAACAGATTTAGCAACTTAGCAGATTTTGGCATATAACAGGTTAGGCATTTCAACCGACAAATTTAACAGATTAGGCATTTCAATCTAATCAGCAGTCTAGGCAATATAACAAAACTAGCAGTTTAGGCAACTTGGCAAATTAGCAGATTTAGCAAATTTAATATTTGTAAAGGTTCAATTTACATGCCTTGCCTAAACATAAATTAGGCCTAAGTTCATATGCCTAAATAATGTCATGATTCACAATATGATCATATACTTCCATGTTTGCATACATTTACATAGCGCAGAATATGGACATAATTTACCCTATAATATATGTTCCAATTTTTGTTAAACTAGCATTTTACAGCAGATTCACATATAAATTATACCAAATATAACCATTAATTCCAATGCATGCCATATATCCAAAAATCCCTATTTAGGTGTAATCACAATAATAGATATCCTAATTAATGTAAATCTTTTACACCTAAGCTTCCATATCTTCTTCTTTTTAAGTCATGAATCATTATGCAAACTATACCCAACAAATCTAAATCTTTAAATCATATCTTCTAAAAATCAAATCTTGACTTTTATATGCATTTTGTCCAAAGTCTCAAATCATATGTAATCTTACAGTGGTTCCTCTTCTTCTTTTATCACAGATTATGCATAGGTCTAAAACTAGTTTATAACATATGCTTATTTTTTTCTAATTAATTACAGATCTAAATTACAACATAATTATGCATACAACATGCATAAATTATATGTTCCTAGTCAAATTTATGCATCCAATCCCAAGTCACATTTCCAATATATTTTATGCCTCAGACCTAAAGTCATACATTCAATTCAGTCTTGTCAAACTTCGCATCATTCATCCCAAAATTTGCGTTCATACGTTCATCTCTTATGAGATTGGGCACAGGCTCGTGGTAGCCTGGCTATAGAAACAGAAAAGAAGAAAGCAATACAGAACAGTCACAGAAAACAGATCCAACAGAAGAGAATATATATACAACCTCAAACTCAGTTTTAAATGCATATCAAAATTATAATTAACGTTTGTAGCGGAGAATAACTGTACTTGCCTTGATTGGATTAAAGAAAGAACTTTAATTTGTTGTAGAATCTTTGCAGAAACTTTAATCTCTAGTTTGAATTGAGTTGCTTAGGCTGATGTTGATTATCTTCTAGTTTTAATTCCAGCAGAGCAGAGACGCCATTTTTATTTTTTTATTAGAAGAAGAGAGCAATGGAGGCTAGAGAATTGTGTAGGAAACCTAGGTAGAGTCTAGGGTCATTTTTATAGGGGTTATGAACTGATTAGGACCATTGATGTCGCTTGGATTGATCGTAGCCATTCATTCGCAAGAGGGACCAATTAGAGCCTGCCACCTAGCCCTAATGACAAAGCAGACCACAGAAAATCGACCAACATAGAATAGGCCAGCCAGGGTGGACTGGGTTCGACCTGGGTCTGGACCAGGTCGACAGCCCTGTCGACAGCCCTGTCGACAGCCCTGTCGACCTGGTTAGACCAGGTCGACAGCCCAGTCGACCTGGGTGTCTTAGGCGGGAGTTTTCCCGCCTTGGCCAATTGGGCCCGGTTTTAATTTTTAAACTGTTTTATTCTGTTCGAATTTTAAACTTAATTCAGAAACTTCTGAAGGCCATATCTTCTTCATACGGACTCAGTTTTTCGAAAACTCGGACTCTATTTCGCGTATTTTTCCGAGACGAACGCAATGGCGTATCCCGTTTCCCTTAGTTCTTTGATTTCAAATTAATTATACTTTAATTTGTTAATCCCACAGTTATAGAATACACGGGGTATTACATATATATACATACACATGTATGTGTATACATGTGTTGTGCCCATGCAATTATATTTTCTATTTACATCAGCAGACCATAATATATAGTGTCATGGTTAGTCAAGATCAATAGACCACAACTGTGAGTTGAGGCTGGTCTTGATCAGTAGACCATTATAGCTGTGTTAAGGCTAATCCGCGGGGACAAGATATATAGTCTACCTTGTGGTATTGACAGTGAATCACTGTGAATACACAAGCAGTTTAGACACCGATAGATTTATATACATATCGGACTAAGTCAAAAAATATGGTGAGAAACACACCAAAATTCTGAGGCAAATAAATTTACATTTGCTAGAATTTTAAATCTATTTTTGTTCCAATTTACTCTGTGTGTTTTCGTGATAGGTAACAGGTGACTGGACTATCTCTGAAGTAGAATGAAAATAAGTAATAGTATGTTAGTGAATGAAATGTATATGAGTAAACTACGTGAAATGTAGTGAGGAGCTATATATACAAAAAATTGGATATGATAGTGAATATGTAACTGAGTGAACAAAGTGTTATAGTGAGGAACTAATGTAATTAATGATATTGAATGTATTATATTACAATGAAATGTACAATAGTGGAGTTAAGAGTTTTGTACTATTCAAATAATGAAATAAAATATTTTATTTCAATAAAACACTGGTTGAATATTTAAATTCTTGTGCAATAGTATTTTATTCAAAAATAAAATATTTATTTCTTTATGTGATGTTGTAAAGAATAATACAAATTTAAACACATTTATATAATAATATATCTTCGTTATCATCAAACATAAATCATATTGTTATATACAACAATCTCACCCTTTTGATGATGACAAACATATAGTTAAGATATTGAATACAATAAATGTGTTTGACAGTGAAGTGCAGAACTCCCCCTATATATATGCTCCTCCTACAATAGAACTCCCCTTGTATATGTGCATATGAGTGAAAAAAATCAATGAATCGAATTTCCAATATTTAACATATTCATGGAATATTCACTCATCAATCAAAATCGTAACCATTCATCCCTTTTGTTATCATCAAAATGATATAGAAATTGAAATAGTGATGAAATATAGGCTATAAATATAAAATCAGATCAAGAGGGAGAACATACATCATAAATCTCATTCAATCAAAAAGAAATCATAATGTTCTTCAAACTAGTGGAAAATTTCATATTGTAGAATAATGGATTTACTATGAATTTTATAAAATGGAGAGAGTTTTAAAACATATGATCCAATTATTTTCGAAAAAAATAAAAATGAGCACAAAATAGTGATGGATTTAGACTATGGTTATAAATTCAAATCAAGTGACAAAATCAAATAATCGCAAATCCAAAAACTACCAATAAAAAATCATAATATATCATAAGATAGTTACACATTTCACAATTCAGAAAATGGATTGATAGGTTGGTTTTTACATAGTAAGAAGAATTCGTACACATAAATTAGTAATGGCCCGAATTTCCGTACTATCAAAGTTGACTAAGTACACCACACGTCCAACCCAAATTGCATAGAAATACGAATCATTATGGGTAAGAAGAAAAAGATAGAAGAAGAACACAAAAACAACACATAATCTCACATCGTTGTAGAATAAAATATAATATATATAACAACTTTTGAAATACAAAATTTGTACTTACATACATTATCATAGTGCATCACGTATACAACACAGCGGAATATAAACAGTAAATATCTAACATTTAAGCCTCCTACACCAAGCTCCTCCAGTATATGTAAAATCCTTAACTACTTGACTGCCCATACAAATTTGGGCACCCAAAAGTTTAGGGTAAAACAAAACAAAATAAACTCTTGGTCAGTCATGGGACTGGTATGAGTAAACTCCAACCACTTGTTTAACTTTCAAAAATCTTTTTAAAGAAAGGATAATCGCAAGACAGATCCACACATAAATACAGATGGTTTTTACCTTATGATAACCTAAAATATTCTTTGAAATCAATACTATTTTGATATTACAATAGTGTCTAAATCAAATAGATAACAATCTAGCGGAACGCTTGCATCTCACGCTCCATATACGATCAAAACTACGGGCGCTTGTTGGAGAATGTTTTCCAACTGGAAAGGTATGAGACCACCTTCCAACAGCGTATCTCTAGAGAAGAATACACCGGTTTCAACAAGAACATCTTGCAACCGATGATAAACACGACCGGTCACTCACTTCACTTAAGTGTTCTGAATGTATTGTCACAAACGGTTGGAATCAACAACCGTTGCCCGAAAGGGACAACATTGAAAGAATAAGGAAGCAAATGGAATTTCCCTAGATCAGGTGACAAAATACGCTAATTGGAAGCTATCCACTTAGTCATGTGACCTACCCGATTTTATACGATTTCCCGGTTATGAAGCTCGAGGCTACACTTATCTTTTGACATGACACATCTTCGTTTACTTTGAATGCCACATCGTCAAACCTGCCAAAATCATTTATTGACTTTCCCAAAAATATCACAGGTATAAAGCTAAGAGAAAAGAATTCCTCTGCCACAAACGTAATATGTTTGAAGAGATCAATATAATGATATATTAGGCTTACTCTATTAGATATTCGTCCATACAAGTTACCCAGGGACTGGACAAAATGAAGGCACTATTCCCTCAATCCATCTTAGGAAATTTCTACCTAGGATTAACTAAATAGCAATTGCACTAACTTCGTCCTCAATTGTCTTTACCTTATTTGATTCATCACGCTTATGCTAATGCAGAGTCGTTATCAGATAATAAACCTGATCTCGGTCTCTCCATATTGACAAAGGAATTGGTCCAAAAACTTTGATAGTCGGTGATTTAACTATCAAAGGAAAACATATATATAATCAATGATCCTATTTCCAAATGGAAATTCTACTGATTAAGCATCAAGCAATATTAAGCTCTTTACCTAGATATTTCTTCAAACTCGTTTAGCCTCTCATATTCTTGGAAAACCATTTCCATCTATCATAACTATTTATTTTCTAAATTTAGAAAATATACATTATTATCATTGGAAAACATTTCCATTTCTTATTCACGCATCACTATTTTTTCACATTCATTGGTTCCTAACTGTAAACTAGTAAGAGGACAACTCCCTAAGTATCAACCCCAAAGGCCGAAACCAACATCAGATCGACACTCAAGAAGCCATTCAATTCGATTAATCTCCAGTTAGATTCTAATTTTATAAATTCTATTTTTACTTATATAATTTCATTATAAGTTTATTCTCTTATTAAATTCTGTATATAATTGATAAGTTGATTTCTAATTATCAAATTTTAAAAAAAATTCTATCTCCTTAAATTTATGGAAAATTTCACCAGGGTCTCCTTTGTATGGGTCACTCGATACAACTACAAATTGCCTCTTTGGGCCCTTTCCATTCAAAAAGAAAATAAAAAGCCAAGTGGCTTACTAAATAGGCTCATAAAATCTCATATTAAATTAAATATGTAACCGTTTTATCAGGCATTCAATTCATATTTCTTCCGTTACTTCTTTCCATACTTGATTAACATATATCCAACTATTCCTTACTTATTCCAGCTTCATCCAATATTTTTTAACTCAATTCGCTAATTTATTCTCAAATTATCTCTTTTGTCTATTTCACTTTTTATTTGAACATAACATGTTCAAATATATTTTCAAATTGCTTATAAACTAACTGAATTTTGTATTTAGTTCAAGTTTTATATTTGGTTTCAAATATGAATTCACAAATCCAATTTACTTATCAAAAGTCAAACTCAATCCAAAACTCAATTAACTATTTATTCTTCAACTTAGTTAAATCTATTCAATAATATCTGATTTTGTTTCAAAAATCAACCCACTTACTTCAGTTGAGTTCATATTTATTTTATAACTCAGATCTGGATTTTCTGATGAAAATCTAATTTTTATTTACTTAAAATCTTTTTATTAATAAAAACAAAGCCATTATGGTTTAATAATGATTATAGCGTGGTTTTTCTGGAAATTTGATTTTGACTTAACTAAAAATCTATAAGACGAAATCCATATTTTTCTCTTCCATTAAAAACTATTATTCAATCGGTCCTGACGATTCTTGTTTCAAAGAATTCCTACTTAAATTGAGTTCTATATACTCAATTGAAGTTCGAAATGTCAAATTACAAATTACCGTGTTGCAGCGAGCTCGTTTTAATTATATTTAAATATAAACGTTAAAACTTCATTTATTAATAAATTTCAACTCCATTCTTCTGTACATTTTAAATATAAATTAATCCAATTTTCCAAATCCAACTTAATGTTTTTGATTATCCCTAATCGTCGATTATTTCATTACTCGGTTATAAATTTATTTACAACTCAATCTTCTATATTAAATTATGACTTCCTTCATAAATTATATTATCTCAATTCAGTTTATATTCCAGATTCCAGAATAAAATCGGTCATTCCCTTTTTGAAACGATTTCTAATTTCCTCTTTAAATTCATACTTGAATTTAAACATCAAATTATATGGTGATACTTTCTTCACTACATTTATTAACCTCCTTTTAAACTACTTCCTTGTTTTATATACTAAACAAGCTTCCATTTCAATATCTATTTTAAACTCAAATCTTATTTTGGAATATTTTATTTACTATGACTTATATATATAATGCATTTTCATATTAAATATGTAATTTTTTTCTGTTTAATAAAATTCCAGTATCCTTTTTAGAAATAATGTATATTTATAAATTCGACATGGTTGAATTCAAATGATAATTCTATATAGATTTATGTTAATTCAACTTACGTTCCAAACGTCGGAATAAATTTCATTGTTTCCTATTTGAAAAGATTCCAAATTCCCATTTCAAATTCACATTTTAATTTAACATTCAAATTTATCTAATGATAATTTAGTTTCCTTCATTTATAAACATCGTTTATAAATTCAACTACCTGTTATTATTATCAAACAAGTTTATATTTTCTAGCCCATTCGAAATTCAAATTCTATATTCGATGAAATAAAATTTTCCTTTTTTAAACTCAATTCTTTTCACTCGAATATATTTTATGGTATTTTCATTACCAATACCCGGGACCAGTACTATGCAAACATCCAAAACACACAATCGTCAACCATAGGTTTCCTAACACATCATAAATGATAATATATATGAAAACAAACAATGTTAAATTTGAGGAATCCAGTTGGATCCCTCTAACCTATTTTTCCTGCATCCATAGATGTTAAACAACATAAATAATACTCATCCTGTTTCAAGGCAGGATATCGCAGTATAGAAGGTCATCCACTATATATATTGTGGGGAGCATAGGGAAATCATATGCTAATGGTACTATGGGAAATATCCAATATATATATATATATATACATATATATATATATACACACATAATAGCCACAACCACCAATCCTAAATATAACTAATATATATCTAATAGCCCCAATAATATTTCAATGCATCCATACAACCAACAAACAAAATATAACATTATATTACGTTTATAATAAATTATAAACGAATCCAGAAAGCTAGTTTACTCACCTTGATTTTTATTTAATGGAAATAATCGGAGACCTTTGATTTAAATTCTGCCTATCTTCAGAAAAATCTATATCCATTTCCTGCTATGAGTCCAACTCGACTTGCGTTAACACTTTGAGCCTTGTATAAATCAAACGTAGTAGTTACATATATGCGTGAATTGTATGAGCTATATATATATAGCCAAACATCATATTTTTATCTAATAAAAAAAGTCCTACGCCTTAATTAATTCAATTAACCAAATCTCTTACCTTAATACACTATCTTCTTCTCGGATTCGAATTACAGGCCGCCTTCACCTAAAACTCTCCATCCAATTCCACGATTGATTTCATCCCAAAACGTGAAAACTTCCCTGATAGACGTCTGACCACCCTAAAAACATCAGGACCTCAAGCATCAGAACCCCCTTGCTCTGTCTCCATCCACCAGACTTCGATCTCCAGAACATCAGCTATAGGAAGTGTGAAACTAATTTCAACAAAATTTCACCAAACTCTGCCACAATCTGTCTCTTCGGATCCTAAGCTCAACCCGACCATTAAGAATACAACTGATATCTTCATTCACCAAGTCGCCTACTCTCATTCATCGCAATCTCTCAGTGACGCCAAAGACTTCTTCCTCCGGTTGCCATGCCGCCCAATAGATCTACAGCTTCCTTATGGCCTCACGATTTGATGACCAAACTCCTAATTTGGATCAAACGAAACCCTAGTCCAAGCTCCACTGTTTTGATCTTATCCCTCGTGTGCACCAGATAAAACAAACGAGGTTGTATATATTTGAACTGATTTTGAGAAGTGGAGTGAAGCAGCCATTTTTGATTTCCATGATGTTCTCGATTATCTGAATTATGAAGGCATGCGGTTTAATTTTATTGGTTGGAGGATTAAATGAAATAGAAAAAAGGGAGGTAAATCACGGGTTTTAATTAGAAATTCGATTGTTAGTAAAACGAAGGAGCGACATTTTCAATTTTCCTGAAGCTTGTGAACAATTTGCAGAAGAATGAAATGAAAGGAAATAAGGGGATATGTCGCATTTATTTATAGAAGAAGGAAGCATAGGGTAGGTCGGTCAAAGTACGCCAACAATGAATATGGTATGATTTTATACTTATTATTAACGATATTTTTCGCCAATACCCGAACTAGGATGAGCAATGCATATGCTTAGAAGTTAGATGTAAAGGTGATCTAAAGGTTATGGTAATGCAGCCCTGAATTAGTATTCTTTAACTAATTTCACCTTTCCTGAGGCGATAGGACCTTAAGTAGTTACTCTTCCCTCAAGGAGGTTAGTATCATGCTTGTGAGGCTACAAGGTCAATAACGACCTTGGAGAAAGGTTTTACGAGTCGAATAAGACTGAAATTCCAAGCAATAATCACCTTTGGACCCCTGATAAAATAATATACATTGTGCTAAGATGAGACAGGCTAATTCCTCACAACGCTCGAATTATTTTCATGCCATAAGATTTAATGACTTGTATATTTGAAATCTTAGGGAAAGACTTGATTTGTTATCTCATGTCTGCTTTTTGTGAAAAAAGACCAATTGTAGGGGAGAATTTCTTCAAACAACAAGGAGCTGAGGCAACTATTCAATCAAATGATATTGAGCACGTTTTTCATCTCTTCTTGAGAAAACAGTGGGGGTATTTATTTGTAAAATTATGCTCAATTTCATATTTGGCAATTCTACCAAGATCTCTTCATTAGTTAGGGGAAGAATCAGCCCGAATCAGATTTACTTCCGTATCGAACTGGCTTGAAAAGTCCTTGGTTGCGTCAGTTATCAAGCTAAATCTTATAGCAACCTCCCTTTTGAGGTTGGGTTACATTAGGCTTACTATGAAAAAGCAAAGTCACGTAAGGATCGTCCAAAAGGGGAGAAGCCTTCGTTTTGCCCAAGGCATTTCCTTCTTTGAATGAATTGTGATTAACTCTATCATAAGAAAGGTTAGCATTAACTCCCTGTCTTATCATTATAAACACAGTATGATTATCAAGTCAAGAAATGCTTAAGTAACAGAATTTTCCTTTTTATTAGTTGAAGATATATTAGAAGAGTTGAAGAAATCCCTAATTCGATTTGGAAATTAGGGATTGCTCTTGAAAGAAAGAGAGAAAATTTGAGAAATGAAAATTAAGCTTCGAAAATGAGACCCTTGGGGTCTAATTTATAGACAAATCGGGGCCCCCTTTTTCTACTGGGCTAGTAGAAAACGCAGTCGGCCGCGTTTCTCTTTGGTTTCGAAAAGTTTAGCTTTCAGCCGCTTTTTCTTATGATCCCGGAGGCATTGCGTATGGCTTCTTGAAGTGCTGGTCCTTACTTCGGGAGGATGGTCCCGGTCTTTAGAGCTTTCTATTGACGTCACGTCTATCTTTTTTGTATTAATACTGAACCTAACGGTGTAAATATCTTTTGAAAGGCTTTGGCTTCTGGATGTAGGGTTCCGAATATTGGCTTTCAGTCTCAAGCTTTCGATCTTGCTGTTGATTCAGCATAGAGCTTGCCTTCATGATTCAAATGGATGGTTGCCGGATCCTCCACCCTAGTCGATATCTACACTAAGCAAATTAGTGTGGATAGCTTGTCTCTCTTCGAGGCTCCAACTTACCTTTTAGTAGATTCCTGAAGTGTATCTTGGCTTCCGGATGGTTGCTTTCAGTGCTTTGTTAGTTGTTTAGCTAAGAGTTCTCTTGGTGAACGTCTGACTGGTGTCTCGGTAACTTGCTCCCAGAAGAATTCCTTGCGTTTCAAGCCCCATGCTTTTGATGCTTTTTATCTCTTAGTGTACCGTCATTAAGCAAGTTAATTCCAATAGCCCCTTTGCTCTTCTGAGTCTCAGGTTGTAGTGTCCTTGTCTTTTCTCCTTATTTGCTCCCAACTTCAGATGGCTTCCTGTTGGTCACTCTTCTTGTAAGAATTACCGTCGATAGCCACCTTTCGAACTGGATTTGAGGTTCTTTCTTTGCTGAAGGTGCTGGTTGCTGACCCTTCCGGCTACATCCTTTAGACTTTCGACTTTTACAATGTGCTTAGCTTTTGCTTATGGATTTCTCTTCTTTGCTTGTGACGGTCCGACACCCTTTCATCGTCATCCTGTCTTAGTACTAAATTTGGTAGTAACATTTGCCCCCTAGTGAAGAGGTACTCCCAACTTTTCAAGTAAAAATTTCCTTTCTTGATTTCTTTAAATTTCTTCTGTACTATCTTCAACAACTGATGTTACATGTTTGTCTTTATAGTTATTCACATACGTAATGGATAAGGTGTTGCTCGGGATGCATTGTTGACGTTATATTAGACTTGTATCCTTTGTTCGATATTTGTTCATGCTTTATACTATATTGGGAAAATAGAGGAGAGAGTTTATGAAACTTCTTGCTTGCCAATCTGGAGTCCATAGTATAAAATTATAACTTCGCTTTTCGAAAAGGAAGAAAAACTCGGGTATGTATGTTACTTAGGGTTAAAGATCGAAGATTAGAAACTTTTCCTTGGTGTTTCCATTAACCCTTACTTGGGCATTAAGGATTGAAGACCGGAAACCTGGCTCTATTATAGATAGGCGTCTTGAACCAACCCTTATCCGGGTATTGAAGATTGAAGACCAGAAATCCACTTTTGGTATTAATTGATATCCCGAACCGACCCTTATTTGGGTACCAAAAAATTGAAGACCAGAAATCTGCTTCTGGTATTAATAGATATCCCGAAATGACCCTTATTCGGATATTAAAGATTATAGACCAGAAATCCACTTCTGGTATTAATAGAAATCCCGAACCGACCCTCATTCGGGTATTCAGATTGAAGACCAGAAATCTCAGTATAATAGAAGTCCCGAATCAACCCTTATTTGGGTATTTAAGATTGAAGATCAGAAATCCACTTCTGGAAATAATAGAAGTCCCAAACCAACCCTTGTTCGAGTATTAGAATTGAAGACCAGAAATCCACTTCTGGAAATAATAGTTTCGCCACCCCTATCGGGTTTGATTTATGAAGCATAGGATGTACGTTCTTCTTGAGCCACTCTGTGGGCTTTTATAGTTAAAGAAGAGGATGTACGTGCTTTGTTGGCCACTCTCTAGGATTGTGTGTTCTGTGCGCTTAGCTAGCTTATCCACAAGCAGGGCCCAAGGACTTACCCGACCTCCCTCTAGGAGGAGCCTTATCTTTACCATCATAGGTGATGATAAGGTATTAGATGCTTAAACCGGGCCATCGTAAATGCAGAATTAAGGCTTACTCTTTTGATGATCTACCCTGGCTATTGTAGGCGGGTGATAAAGGCTTACACTCCACCCATTTCCAAGGGGTGTCCTATCATAGCCATCGTAGGTGATGATAGGGGTTTGTGCTCCGTTCTGCGGGTAGCACGGTACATAAGCAGATGTAGGACGTGCTCCTCTATGATCAGAGGTAGGACAGGCTTAGTTCATGGCAAAGGTTGGGCGTACTCTTCTGCGAGCAGAGGCTGGGCATGCTAATTAGATGCTCCGTCAGACCATTTACGGTGTGGGTCGGTGACTCATGCTTTTGATGCTTTAACCTGGCCCTTTCTATTTTAGGCACGGAGAAAGGCTTACACACCACCCCCTTCAGGGGGTGCCTTGCTATGGCCTACCCGGCAGTGACAAGGGTTGTCATCCGTTTGCAGTTTGACCCATCTTGGATTACTTTGAGCTTTGAGAGGGTTTCCACACCCTTAGTTGTATGAATATTCTTTAAGAAGTCCTTCCTTTACTCATTTATCATTGAGAAGTATGGCCAAAAATGTTCCGAGTTCCATGTTCTTGGAACGAGGCCACCATTTGTTTTACATAGTGGATATGTCCCGGATATGATCTGTGATGGATGACTAAGGGTCCTTCCCGATTGGGGCCAAGAAGACCATCCGATGGGTTCTTTGTGTTGGCCATTACCCTTCGTAAGACCAAATATCCTTTTGTGAAGGTTCTAGTTTTAACCCTTGAATTTTAATACTTCGTTATTCTCCTTTGGCAATAAACTGTTCTAATTGTAACCTCGTCTCTTAATCCTTGTATTAAGTCTAAGGATTCCTTCTTTAAGTCTTGATTGATATCAGATGCGTAGGCTATCCTTCTGTGTGATGGAATTTCAACCTCAACTAGAAGCATGGCTTCGCATCCATATGTCAAAGAAAATGGAGTATGTCATATTGCTATTTTAGTGGAAGTTTTATACGCCCAAAGCACTAAGGGTAATTCTTCAGCCCAATTTCCTTTGGCTTGATTTAGTCATTTCTTGAGGATTGTTTTTATGGTTTTCTTTACGGCTACGACGGATTTGTTTTCCTTTGGATGGGATACTAAGGAAAAGATTTTGATAATTACATTCTTATCACAAAATCGACTAAATTCCTCGCTATCGAATTGTGTTCTGTTGTCTGATATGATTTTATAAGGAATCCTAAAGCAAGTAACAATGTTCTTTATCACAAACCTCAACACCTTTTTAGATGTGATTGTCGGAAAGGGTTCTGCTTCTACCCATTTGGTAAAGTAATCAATGGCTATTACGACATACTTAGCTCCTCCTTTGGAAACTGGCATAGGCCCAGTCAAATCTATTCCCCATATGTCGAAAGGCCATGGGTTCGAGATAGTGGTTAACTCACTTGAAGGTAGTCGAGGTACCTTAGAATACCTTTGACATTTCTCACACTTCTTAACATATTCAATTACTTGGTTAACCATTTGTGGCCAATAATAAACTTTTCGCGTGACCTTCTTGGCTAGCTTAATTCCATTGGAATGGTCTCCGCATAAACCTTCATGTGCTTCTTTCAACAAATTAAACACATTCTCGAGGTTTACGCATCTCAATTAAGGTAGTGAGTGCTCCTTCTAATAGAGTATTCCATTCGTAATTACAAATGTAGGGGCTTGGTGTACATCCTATCCTCCTCGCGTCTTGCTTGCTCAGGGGTAGAGTTCCATTTAGAAGGTAATCTACAGTAAGAGTCATCCAAGTTCTGATGGCCGCCCCCTACCATCAGACATTTCCCCAAAATGCGCTATGCCAATTCCAGACTAGCCCGGGTCAATGGTCAAAAAGGTTGAAATGATGAATTACCAAAGAACATGTAGTATATCACACAGCATATGGAATAAAATATAATAATACCATAATTTGATATAGAATAAGCGAGACAATATATAAGCTGAAAACTAAACCATATCCATCAGAGTAGCGGAATCCAAAATACAGCTTCATATCCAATTATTACAACTTTAAAATACTATCTTTAAAAGGAAATAAAAGAGGTACACTGCTAATGCCTAAAGTTGTGACTAGCAACAACACAGGGAGAAAATATGTATATAGTACGTAGAAGCCTCCTTCTCGTCTCTGGATAGCTACTCATGCATAACCCCTTAACCTGCCTCTAGTCTACTCGTTTAGGAGCACCTAAAGTAATAAGAAGAGACATAAAACTCTGGGTCAGACGATAGTCTGGTCTGAGCGATAGCAAATATATGTAACTAAATAAAGAAATAATAGGTATAAATAATCATACTTGACCTGGACTAGCAACCAAAGAGTTAGCACAACAAGATGTACAATACTCTGAGGTAACACTAACATAGAGTGTAAAATGGAAGTGTGTGTGTCATGGTGATAGCAAACATCAAACAAAGCAATCATCCTCACATCTCACATTCAGTGCGTAAAGCATACGATATCCACCGCTTTGATTACCAAATCCATTGGGCCATGACTGGTCCACACCACCCTAGACTCCGTATAACTATTGTTATGATCACACCACCCTGGTCTATAGTCAATAACCCTGCCCAGTCCACATCGCCCTGGCTCTGGGGTACGGGCCAACCAGACCACACCGCCCTGGCTCTGGTTCGTCTACATGCCCCCTTTACCAATGGTGAACCAAAGTTATAGACATCGATAACTCCTTTCCACATGTCCCACAGCAAAGCCTAACTCTTGAACTTAACGTGTTGGTTCCCATCTGGATCCTGAGCGATAAATTTCCGATTGGACTTTTTTTGCATCTTGGATTTTTGTCGAACTGGAGTTGATCTTCAGAAGAGTTCACGATCGTCGCCACGTGGTAGAAGCTCAAATCCAGTTCGGTTCAGAGTCACCATCACGGCTCCATTTGTGGTCATCATCGGCTAGTAATCAACATTGCTCGTGGTCACCATAGAGGTCGTGGTCACCATGGGGGTCATGGTCACCATGGGGTCGTGACCACCCTAGGGTCACCATCACGAACAGAAATCCTACAGTTTTTCCAGCAAGCTAATTTCAGCAAACGACGGTGTTTTCAACCATTCTAACCATCTTACGCAATCACAAAACATACCAAACAATAGTATTAACATGTAGAATCAACTGAAAACATCAAAACAATGATTTCATATGTTATTTAGATCAAACATACCCAAATCCATGATTTTCCCCTTAATCCACTAAATTCTAGGATTAACAAAATAAATCCAAATCAACCCAATTTCGTATATGTGACATAAAATATGATCTTAGAATTTATGCACATTTTTTCATAATTTTTGGATGTATAATTTCGCTAATTTTCACTAATCACCCCTAATTAGCTCTAAGTAGTGTATAAACATGCAAATCACTTACCTTAGCCAATAATAAATGATATATCCGAAACTTTTACTGATTGGCTCAGATTCTAATGTGGTGCAGTAGCTCTATCTTGCACTTGGTGCTAATTCGGTTTGATTTGATTTAGTTTTGATTAATTTGTGATTAGAAGGTGGTTAGAGGGAGATTTAGAAGATGGAAGCCATGATTAGGGTTTGAGAAAGGTTTGTGGCGGCTAGAAAAATGACAGGAGATGATTCTCCAACTCCTTTCAGCCCTCCTATAACCCTAATCCTGAATTGGGTTATGGGCCTAGCTGCTAATCACTTAATTAAATCAGTTAGGCTATTTTCCATCTTTCAATTCTTATTTCAGCCATGTCTCTCAAACGGTAAGTCTGTTTGATTAATGTGACCACTCTACAGAATGAAAAACCATCATCCAAATCAATGGAAGTGGTTTCAAGTCAAAACTCCTTACCAATCAAAAGTTGTAGGTGAAACAAGATTCGATAGGGGCAAAATGGTCATTTTAAATCCGGCAAAAATCGCGAATGTGGGAAATGACCACAATAGTCGTTTCCCAAAGTTACACGACCATATGACTTAGTATGAAAATAAAATAAATACTTTACAATCCTCCGATACGTAGAATACAGGTCGTTAAACTCTCCCCCCTAAGAAATTTCGCCCTTGAAATTCCTTAACCAAGAAAACATACAATAGCGTCCTGCATGCCTATCAACTATCTACAAACAATCAAACATACATAATAAACACAACAAGCCTATCCTAGCATGCAGTTGACTAACAAGGGAATAACTATATTGCGATTAAAATCTTACTAGGTAAAGAGCTCTTAATATGACTTCTTATGTTCTCCTTGGTTTCCCAAGTACAGTCATTCTCATTATCACCTCACTGGACCTTAACAAGTTTCATCGTCTTCCTCCGAAGTTGCTTCGTATCGAGTCCGACAATACGAACTGGTTTGCAGTTTCCAACTACCTCGGATTCTACCTCGATATCATCCATCTGTTCTGGTGAAATAGTCATATAAGAATTGTGCATGAACATCTTTAACTGAGAAACATGAAATACGTTATACACCCCCACCATCTTGTAAGGTAATCCAACTCTATACGCTAAATTCCTAGCTCGCTCAAGAACGGGAAATGGACGAACAAACCTCAGTGCTAACTTACCTCTCCTACCAAACTGGATCACACTCTTCAACGGATAAACCTTGACGAATACCAAGTCGCCAATGGAGAATTTCAAATCTTTTCGTCTTTTATTAGCATACTCTTTATCCTATCTTGGGCAGCCTTCATTCGCTGTTGAATAAACTTGATCTTATCTGAAGTTTATCTTATTACATATGGCCCAAGCACAAATTTATCACAGGTTTCCAACCAACATGATGGTGAATTGCATGGCCTTCCGTACAAAGCTTCAAATGGAGCCATACCAATACTAGACTGATAACTATTATTATATGCGAAATTAAGCAGATGCAAATGGTCATCCTATGACCGCCCTAAAATCCAATATATAAGCCCTCAAGCGTCCCTCTAATACACAATTCACCCTCTCTGTTTGACCGTCGGTTTGAGGATGGCACGCGGTACTGAGATGCAATTCTGACCCTAAGGCCTCTTGTAAGCCTTTCCAAAAGCCACTAGTAAACAATGGATTTCGGTCACTCACAATACCTTTAGGTATTCCATGAAATTTTACTACCTACTATATATATACAGTCCCGCTAACTTAGCTTCCATTCTATTCGACTTGACCGGTATAAACCTTGCACTTTTGGTCGATCGATCCACAATCACCCAAATACTATCATGACCTGATGCAGTCCTTGGTAAACCATCGATGAAATCCATTGAGACTTGTTCCCATTTCCATTTGGGAATTTCTAGTGGTTGTAACAGACCACTAGGCTTCTTTTGCTTGGTTTTAACTAACTGGCAATTCATGCACTTGGATATAAACTTCCCAATGTCTCTCTTCATTCCTTTCTAGTAGTAAGTCTGCTTCATGTCTCGATACATTTTGTTGCCACCGCGATGTATAGTCAGTTTCGAGTGATGACACTCTCTAAGCACTTCATCTCTCAATCTGTTAACATTGGGTACAACCAGTGTCCCATTCTTCCGAAGCCATCCCTCTCGATCAAGTCCATACTTGTTTATTTCCTCACCGTCGATACCCTTCTCTACCTTGGAGATGATTTTCAATAGGTTAGGTGTAACGACCCGTACTTTTACGGATAATAAGTAATTTATTTTATTATTTAAATAAAGGTTTGGTAATTTAAAATGACCAGAATTAAATAATAAGGAATATTTAATTAATATAATAATTAAATAATATATTTAAATTCCAGAATAGTCAGAAGTAGTAGACTTCACAATACGATGTGAATTGGATCATATATAAGCTATAATTCAGTTTGGAATTTGATTTAGAATAACAAATATATTATTTGAACGATGGTTGAACGTATAATTTATATTATAATTATAATCGAGATCAAAATGGCACGACAGTTTGTAATTTGGCGATTCGAACTTTAAACGAATATACATAATCCGTTTTAAATCGGATTTCTGTGAAACAAGAAACGTTCGGAGATGGTGAAGTATATTTTTCTAATGGAAGAGAAAAATCGGGATTTCATCATGTAGATTTTGATTTATGATCAAATCAAATTTTAGAAAAGTAGCTATGGGATTCCTTTATAATTTTATAATGATTTATTTATATTATAAATGAATTTTTCAATATAAATTGAATATCGATTCAACCGGGATTTGAATATCGAGTTATAAATCCAATTGGAGCTGTATGATATTCTGTTGGGAATATATACGATAATATTTATTTATAAATATTTAATTTAATTATTTTTAAATATATTTAATATTTAAAAGGGTTTATTTAGAGCTTTAAAAATAGCCAATTTTGCAAACTACCTCTGTTTTTGATGAAACTAATTTTTTTGGATCCGTAATATTAAATATTTGTTAGATTTCAAGTTTCGTGATTTTTGGAGTCAGTATGTGGCCGTATGGATTTTTAATGTGAAAAACAGTCAATATTTTGACAGTTAAAAATATGTTGTGTTAGCAAACGGAGTCATAATTCGACGAAACCAGTTTTGTTGGGTCCGTAATGTCGAACTGAAGGTGTATGTCCATTTTCGTGATTTTTGGGTATCGTATGTGATTATAGGAATTTTTATTCAACAATAAAAATAGCGGTTGCTTAAAATTTAATATAATAGTCGAATATAAAATTATATAATCTTCCTATAATACACTTCTAACACTCTTAACCCTAAAAACCTCTTTCTCTGGTCAACGA
The DNA here is from genome assembly GCA_030737875.1 of Allium sativum. NCBI lineage: Eukaryota > Viridiplantae > Streptophyta > Magnoliopsida > Asparagales > Amaryllidaceae > Allium > Allium sativum. The sequence continues at coordinate 665,047,158 of CM060909.1, read as the reverse complement.
TTTTTTTTTCGCCGTTGTTTTCCTTTTACAAAAAAATGGCGAGCAAAATAAATCTTAGAAAGTCCAAATAAAATCAGTAAATTCCAATACATGGATATTTAGCCTCCTGAAGTGTTTTTCTTCAAAATGATGCGGGTTCTAGGTTGCTCGAACATATTCTAGTTCGATAGAAATGTGGTCAGCGAGTAGTACGGGTTCGAATACATTTCAGTTTGAAGCATCTAGAGGAGAGACGGATGTTAGTTTTGGGATTATTGGTTGAAATCGCACTTGCTTGCGGAAGTTTGTGGATCTCGGTTATCCAAAGTGACGCAAGTCACTGTAGTGATGGAGAATGACGCTATTTAACTGAGGGAGCCGAGTTCGATGGAAGTTGTATGGTGTGGAAGAGCTCGGCAAGAGAAGATTTATGGTATATTCATTTTGATTTTTAAGTAGGAGGAGGGTGATTGAGGCAAAGGAAAGGAACGAAAATGGTCGTGATTTGCTGGGAGGAGCTATCGTTGTTTGTAGGAGATGAAGTGCGGTTGGGTTGGTATTGGGCCAGGTTAGTTTGGTAAAGCCCAAACTCTGTTAAAATTCAGTTTAATTTATTTTAATTACCCGTATAACTTGTAAAATGCATATCTAATTCATACATAAACGAAATCGAACAAATTAGGATCCGTAAGGATCATATGGACGGAGACTACCCAATGGAACAGATTGGGAGTGGATTGGAGCTCGTTACAATTTATAGTGAAATAAATTGGTCGTCTGAATCAAAGACAGTTTATCGTTATTTAACGATGACCGTCCAATGTGACTAAAACTCACCCACTCTACCAGTTCATATTTTTATAAGGTATATTTAGAACTGATAAATGATGATTGATTGTTGTGCATTGACTGTTTGTTTGAACTACTAAGTAATTGGTCGAAATTATAGATCTGGTTATATATATAAATGTATATATATAAATTGATTCTGTTTAGCAGAATATTTCATAATGAAATGAAATTGATGTTAATTTTACTGTTTAACATTTGTGGATGCAGGAAACAGGTTGGAGGAATCCAATTGGATTCCTCAACATTTATTTTACTGTTTTTCATATAATGAAATATATGATGCGATATATAATCTGTTGTTGATTATGTATGTTTGATGATATTGATCATTGTTATAGGGTACGTAAGTTACCATAAGAAATACTGGAATGTAAAAAGAGAAATTTTAAAGTGTAAATAGAAAGAGAAATATTTGTAAAACATTTACAAATAAAATAGAAAGAGAAATATTTGTAAAACATTTACAAATAGAATTGAAAAGGAAATATTTATTTGTTAAATAAATAGAATTGAAAAGGAAATATTTATTTTTTATATAAATAGAATTGAAAAGTAAATATTTATTTGTTAAATAAACAAATACAAAAGGAAGTATTCGTAATCAAATAGAGTTAGTCGAATATAGTTTAATCGAATATAGTTTATTCGAAGAAGGGAGTTATCAAATATTGGTTATTCGAAAAAAGAGTTAATCGAATGGAGTCAATCGATTAGAGTTAATCAAATATAGTTATTTGAAAAGGAGTTAATCGAATATTTGTTTATTCGAAAGGAGTTAATCGAATATTAGTTTATTCAAAAGGAGTTATCGAATAGAGATTATTCGAAAGAGAGTTATACGTTGAAATTCAATTATATAGAATTCGGGAAAGTACCATTCACTTTCCGTTTTTAATCAAGATTTTTTTATTTAGTTATAAATTGTCTATTTAGTTATTTAGTTGAATTAAGAAATAAAATTAATATTTCGAAGTTTGGTATTTCAGAAGTAGGGATTATAACGCTACAATTATAATCAATGTTTTAAGTAAAGAAGTGGATTCGTAAATAGAATCTGAGGGTTACATAAGGAAGTTTGTTGAAGATTTAGAAGATGAACTTTGTCTATTTCAAAGTTAGAAATGTTGCTCAGTTAAGGTCTGAGAGGTAATTATACAATAACTTAATTTACTTCGTTTTAACTAAGGAATGGTTAAGGTTCGATAGTAAAGGTTGGTTAAGTAAATTTAGTAAATGAGTGTAATATTTAGAGTTGGCATAGCGATGTTTTATTTAAACATCTGTTTAAATCCAAATGTAGGAGTTTTGGAAATGTTTTCCAAACAAGAATCAGAAATGTTTTCTAATATTGAAAATAAGAAATGGAAAGGTTTTCCAATGTTAATAACGTATATTTTCTAAATTTTGAAAATAAGAAATGTTAATAGGAAATGGGTAAACGAATAAATTAATGATAAATTAATTTAAGAGATAAATGATGATTGATGATTGATCGATAAAATTTCCATCTGGAAATAATATCATTGCACACATGTTTTTCTTTGATATTTAACTCACCGACTATCGAAGTTTTTGACCATTTTCCATCGTCAATACAGAGAGACCGGGATCAGATTTATTATCTGAAAACCACTCCGTATAGGCGTTAGCATTGCGATCAAATATGATGAAGATAATTGAAGACAGAGTTTGTGCAAGGGTCATTCTGTCAAATCCTAGGTAGAAATTGCCTAAGATGGATTTAAAGAATAGTGCATTCGGTTTATCCAGTCCCAGGACAACCTGTATGGAAGAATGTCTGACAGAGTATATTTAATGGATCACATAAGTTGATCTCTTCAAACGTATGTACGTCTGGTGGCGGAGGAATTCGTTTCTCTTAGCTATATATGAAACACCACACCTCCGTTAAGGTCACTCACAAGGGGAATGCCTTAACTTTGGTGGAGCATTATAGGTAAAAGATACAGATAATTTACAAGACAGACATATATAAGCGGCGGAAAAACTAACTTTATTTCAAATGTGGTTCATAACAAAACATTACAACAAACTGTTTCAAATCAACTTCCAAGTCACTACACTAAAATCTCTGTCTTGATTATTAGATAAAGAAGCATAAAAAACAATAAAACTGCATAAACCCCAAGTAGTAGTGTGTCCAAAGCCATAGCCAAAGATAAGAGGTTCCAAGCTATACATCACAGAGTCTTCAAGCCTGGAAAGATATACGGTCCAAATTAAGCTGAGCTATTCCCTCCTTGGGTACCGGGGGGGACAGAAGAAAAGAGAGCGAAAGAAAAATTGGTCAGACATAAGTCTGCTAAGTCCAGTGATTATTCAACATATAAACTAATAAGAGAACCATGACTTGAATAAGCTGGACACAGGACAATAAGAAGGAAATAAGGTAACATAGGATAAGGTAAGATAAACAGGGCAAGATAAACAAGGCAACGTAAACTAATCATACTATCGCACTCATGCCCATATTCTCTGCACCTACTAGATATTTCAACCATTATCATGAGTTCAAACCCAGTGATCCCTTTTCATTGATCGGCTCCTACTCGCACGCATTTACTACTTGTGTCCTACGGCCCCGCTCGATTGTAGATAACTGTGCTGGTCCCACCATGGGGTGTATCAAATCCTATGGTGGCAACCCGACAAGATTCAAGATGCATAGTGTATAACTACTGATGCCCAATGCCTGCTTTTTCCACTCTGGAGTACGTGCATGCCCGTACTCCGTCGGAACCTACACTGATGCACCAACCGCCGTTGTTTTGACCGCTTATAATCATCCCAGTAATCGTGCCCCACCCTGCCTAGTTCAGGGTACCACGATACATCTATGTGGGTTACTGCTGAAATGGGTCACCGTTACTAGGGTTTCCTAATCGACATGTTAAATTGGTTAAGTGTCCAAGTTAACCTAATCCCACCCTTCCGTTTAGTTAACATGTTGCATTGGTTAAGTGTTGCCTTAATTAACTTAACCCTACCATTCCTGACTTAGCTTTAATTCATTTATTAAAGCACCGACTACTCACATTATAAAGGTATTGTTGCGGTTACTGGATGTGCCGGTCGGGTCCGGGCATTTTTACACCGCAACTTAGTCTAACCTCGGGTTCCTTTGGGCTCGATGCACTAACCTCCCACATTAGATATATATTGTTACGGTTGCTGGATATGCCGGGTGGTTCCAGGAAGTTCCACACTGTAACTCAATCTAACCTCGGGTTAGGCATATTCGACTTTTCTAAATTTACATACTTACCTCTTTATATTTATATGTAAATTATTATCATTCGGGTCAAGCCCCACTTTCCCTTTAAATCAAGTTCATAATTTTTAGGTATAAAAATTTATACCACTTTATGCCATAAAACATTTACATGTTCATGAGCCAAATATGCCAATTATTTGTAATTTCATATTTTCTCTAGTTACCCCCGTTAAACGTTCGCATATATCACGTAAAATGTTAGGCTCGATACATAGCCTAACTTATACACAAAAGAGGAAAAAGAGGAACATGCAATAATTCCAACATCATAAAAATATGGATCTAACTACACATTTGTCATATGAATATGGCGTAGAACAATATACATTTAATTATGAACTTGTAAATTCAGATCTACTTAACATGAATCATGAAATAGGGGTTTTACATAGAACTACATAAACTTAACATTAGGCATGTAATTGTGAACTTTGCAAATTAGTTGGATCAAATCTAACATGAACCTAATCATATTAGCATGTAGTTTTGGTCATATATGTGAACATGGTTGAACTTGCATAAAATTCCTAAATTAACATATAATATATAGGTGTCATTACCAAATCATGCGACATGAAATGCCATCGCCAAATTATACAACATAGCATGTCATTGCCAATTTACACAATATGATATCCATCACCAAATTATACAATATGGAATGTCATTGCCAAATTACACAATATGATATCCATCGCCAAATTATACAATATGGTACGTCATCGCTAAATTACACAATATGGTATGCCATCGCCAAATTATAATATGTCATCGTTAATTTATGTCATCGCCAAAGTATACAACATAATATGTCATTGACGAATCATATAACATATGGATTCCCTGCAAAGCATTTAACATTTATTATTATATTACATACAACATGATCACAAACATGATAAGAGTCATGGTCTTAATCAATTCAGTTTTTAACAAAAAGGATAGGCATAGATTTACATTAGGCAATGTTCTACATCCAGTTATTTAGTCACAATTCTAATATCGTTTAGGTCTAAATGATAACTGAACTTACAAAAAGGAGGCTAGTCTTGAGTTTTGGGATCTGTATTCTGAAATTGAATAGCTCTACTTTGTTTTAGACGTTGAATTCTCTTAGCTGAATTAGACTTGATTTGTAATTCCTAACTTGCTTTCCAGTTTAAGGAGAATGGCGGCTATTCTAGGCTAAGTACTGACAGTATGTAACACCCCGAATTTTAGCTAATACTAAAATTCTCTAATCATAGGATAAATAATCTCAGATGTGGGAATTGGGGGTAACGGGCTGCGTCATTGCGTTCGTCTCGGAAAAATGCGTGAAATAGAGTCCGAGTTTTCGAGAATCGGAGTCCGTATGGCCCAATGAAGTTTGCAGAAAAATTAAAGCTTAAAACAGATTTAAAAATTTAAATTAGGATTTCAAATTAGAACCAGCGGGGGTAGGCGGGAAGCTTCCCGCCCTAACCATGTCGACAGGGCTGTCGACAGGCCTGTCGACAGGGGTGTCGACTTGCCTGTCGACAGGGGCGCAGCGTCCAGAGAGCCTGGGTGCACCAGGTTGGGTTTTAGGCTGGCTTGGAGGGCTGGGTTCTAGAGATTTCCTAAATCTGACGGACCTAAACTAATCTAGGGTTAATCTAAGGGCCTAAAACACTACCTAATCCTATAAATAAGACCCTAACCCTACCCTAATTCATTCATAATTAGATCTTGTAACTAAACTATGGCAAAATGAAACTTGATCATGGCCTCCACAAATCAATGAAGAGAGTTGCAAGCTAATCAACCTCTAATCTTCTTCTTCTTCATATTTGGCAACTAGTTTTACTTCATAAGTTTGCTAATCTTAGTTTTGGTGAGTTCCTATGGCTTTAATAATCAATTGTTAAATTGATTATTGTAGGATGTGATAAGACATGGCTATGTTTGTGGATAAATGTGTTTATGCAAGTTTGTATGATATGTGATTTGCAAGTTTTATGTTATATGCAAGGTTAATGCCATGTTTTATGATGCAAAACACTATGTTGGACATTTATGCAAATGTAACATGTTATGCACACTATATGTGAGAGTATATGCAAGTTATATGTAACATGATATGCAAGTTATGCATGTGATTTTATACATGCTAAGTATTGGATTGTATGCATACTAAGTGTTTGGGTTTATGCAAGTTAAGTGGTGTGTTTATGCATAATAAGTAATTGATTATATGCATGCTAAGTATGTGGTTTTATGCATGCTAAGTGTTTGGTATTATGCACAAATCATGACATGTAAGTTTACCCTTTTAAATGTGATGCATACATATGCAAGATGACACCTTTATATGCTATGCATGTTTACCCTCCTTTAAGATGCAAGTCACATATATGCAAGCTCAATATGTTATGCAAGTTATGTGCATGATGTTATGTAAGTTATGTGCATGTTGTTATGCAAGTTCATATGCAAGTTATGTTTATGAGATTATGCAAGTTATGTGCATGATGTTATGCAAGTTATGTATATGCTTAAATGCAAGTTTAATGTGATATGCAAGTTATGCATGCTTATGCAAGTATGTGAATGCTTATGCAAGTATGTGAATACTTATGCAAGTATGTGAATGCTTATGCAAGTATGTGAATGCTTATGCAAGTATGTGAATACTTATGCAAGTATGTGAATGCTTATGCAAGTATATTAATGCTTATGCAAGTTATGTGTATGCTTAAATGCATGTTTAACATGTTATGCAAGTTATGAGAATGCTTATATGCAAGTTCAACATGTTATGCAAGATATGTGTGTGATAATATGCAAGTTGGGTTAAATGTAGTTGGGTTAATATATGCTCATATATGCAAGTTGACATCCTCTTAACCCATGACAAAGTTATATGCTAAACCCATGATATTTGTGATGGATCTTTCCCTTTATTATGTCGTGAAATGAGAACGATTCACGTGGGGAACGATGGGGTAATAAATACGTTAATAAAAGTATGATTGGGTATGATTAAGCATACCATAAAAATAAATTAACATAAGTGGGAATTTACCTATTGAGTTAGGTCTACCCCATGGGAATTTACCTATTGAGTTAGGTCTACCCATGTTATGAAAAATGTGTAATTAATTAGGGATAATTAATTGTGGGGGTGATTAATTAGGTGTAATTAATCAACTAAGACACGAGGTTGGACCCTTTTGTAGCGGAAGTCTGCCCGGAACCGACCGGCCATCCAGCGGCTACAAACGATTGGCCCAATGTGAGAGGTCTTAGTCATAAATTAGAAAACATGATTAAAGTAAAGACACAAGGTTAGACCCTTTTGATGACAGAAGTCTGCCCGGAACCAACCGGCATATCCAGCAGTCATAAAAGACGGTCTAATGTGAGAGGTCTTTATGAGGTCATGATCTTAATTAATGAATTAAGAAACACTTAACCATATTAGCATGTAGAGGGGCATGTGGGGTTAAGTGGGTGCCTTGGGTGGCATGTAGTAACTAGTGGGGGTGCCTTGTGTGGCATGAGGAAACTAGTGGGTTGCCTTGGGTGGCAATAGAAAATACGATTAGAATACTTAACCAAAGTGGAACATGTAATTAAACATGATTAAAGGGTTAAGTAAGTGCCTTGGGTGGCATGGGGAAATCAAGTAAATGCCTTGGGTGGCATGTGGAAATCAAGTAAGTGCCTTGGGTGGCATGTGAGAATCAAGTAAGTGCCTTGGGTGGCATGTGGGAATCAAGTAAGTGCCTTGGGTGGCATGCGGAAATCTAGTGGGTGCCTTAAGTGGCAATTGAAATAAAATTAGATGACTTAACCAAACCTTAACATGTAAGAGGGCATGATTATAAAAAGGGGTTAAGTGGGATGCACTAGATAAAATGACAAGCTTAAGTAGTAGCTTGTGGGGGCCCATTTCAACCAATATCCCAAACGTATCTTTGTAGGCTCGACCCATGTCGAGTGACGGGACACGCATATTGGGCTTGACTATAAGAGGCCAAAACGGGGTAGCGGTGGCAACGCAAGTCCAACAGGCTTCATATGCATGTGTGGGCCCGGGCTGGTAGATAAGCCGTTGTTGCACCGTGTAGATATAAGCCGCGCACCGTTGATAGAATTGGTTGCCACTTTAGGGGAGTGATACACCCCACTGTGGGGCCAGCACGGGTATCTACGTTAGGGAGCCGATCGCTTGGGAGTAGTGGGGTACACCTAGTGGAGGTAGGGGCATACGGCACCTACGTGGTCAGCTAGAAGTACCAGAAACTACTAGTTATATTTTCTAAGTCTTTAGGTGGGATCAACCTTTAAGTAGAATTTACTCTTGGCGGGTAGAACTGGTGTGGTGCAGTGTAGGAATTACCCTTGGGTGGGTAGATCTGGGGTGATGTAAGCTAGTAATTATCCTTGGGTGGATAAATACGTCGTTTCGGTTATCGTAGTACATCCTGTGTTTTGTTGGCTACTTAGTGTAGTCATTATCCCAGAGGTACCGTATCTTGTTTATATCATACCCTAATTACTTTAATGGTTGTATTGTTAGGGTTATAGGACTCACTCAGACTTATGTCTGACCCCGTTGTTGTTTATCTTTTTCCCCACCCTCAGGTTATCAGAGTGGACCTAGCACTAGTGGGCTTGGACCAGACCGCTATATCTATCTTTTGGGGCTTGGACCGTAGAAGTAAAGCTCGGTTTATCTTTTGGCTATTACCTATGTAATGGGATTATGTACTTCTATTTATCAGGATGGATATTATGTACTTGACTCTTGTTATGGTTTTGTGATGTAACCAAACATGTTTTGTTAATGAAATGATGTTTTAAATTTTCAAGTATTACTTATATCTGTCCTGTTGTAATTTTTCTGTTCTATACTCACTAAAAATACTCCACCAAAACTAAGGTATTCCCTTTGTGAGTGACCTTAGCGGGTGTGGGGTGTTACACGTGGTATCAGAGCTTAAGGTTACCAGAACAGATAAAATTTTTAGAAAAACTATTTTCTAGGAATATTTTTGGAAAGGAGTATTTTCAAAAACATGTCTTTTAAGAGAAGAGTTTTTGAAAGAAAAGCATAATCCCCGATGGCCATATCGTTATCTTTCGAATTCTCCGTTTTGAATCTCTTCCTCTCTCGATTTTGAGCTTCCCCTCCGTGTATAGATGACCTTTCTAAGATAGATAAGAATGGAAAACCACTTCAAGGGACTTAGACGTTAGTCGGATTAGAAGTTGGTTCAAGAAGGAGGAGGACTGGTAGGTATCTATTGGATAGAAGATGAGAGGAAGGCTCAAATAGTTGTTTGGTTAATGAAGGATGAAACCTCATTGGTGGGAGGATACGAGTGGAGAATAGGGAAGAAAGAAGGCTAGTAGTTATCCTTTTGGGAGGAATAGGACACCTTATTAGGATTGTCCGAAGAAGCAAGGGCAAGATATGGAATCTCCTGGAGGGTGGTTGTATTCCCTCACGACTAAGGTACCAGATGGGGATAGGACCGTCTAGGTCGGAACTTGGATTTCTGTATTATCCGATCCGGACTTGTTTGATTCTGACGCATCGAATTCGTTTATCTCATCATTGTTAGTTGAGTCACTGCACTCAGACACCAGTTTGGTAGATGATCCCTTAGTTGTTTCAAACCCAATTGGGCTCCATGATGTGTTTGGGTTTGAAAGATTCTATACTTAGCATTGAGTTTAGGTGTGATGCTTGTTGGGCTTCACGGGCTATAGGCTAGTTTTGGGCATGGACTGGTTATCCAGTAGAGGTGCCGTTCTTGATTTTGAAAGGAGAGTTGTTAGGATTATGACCCGCTGGGGTAACACTCTCGAGATCTCTTGTAATCCCATAGAATTTGTTATGCTAAGTTATCTAGAATCGCTTGACACGTCGGTCTAGAATTTGTGATCTGTTAGAGCGGTCCGGGAATACTCGGATGTGTGTGAGGAGGTGAAGGGCTTACCTCCGAAGCGGGAGATTGACTTCCGAATATATCTGGTGGATAATGCTAAACCAGTATCTTGGCCAGTGTGCCACATGGCTCCTCGTGAGAGGAGGGAACTCCATAAGTAAGTAGGCGATTTGCTTGAGAAGGGGTTCATAAGACGAAGTATATCGGAGTGGGGCGCTCCAGTAGTTTTTGTTATGAAGGCGGATGGGTCCCTCAGACTTTGTGTAGGCTAAAGAGAACTAAATAAACTCACAAAGAAAAAGAGACACCCATTGCCGAGGATAGATGATCTCTTTGATCGGATGGCTGGCGCCTCAGTATTTTTGTAGTAGGACTTAGCCACGGGATTTCATCAGTTGAGAGTGGCTGAGGATAGTATAGAGAAGACTGCCTTTAGGACTCCGGATGATTTTTTTTTTATGAGTGGCTGGTGATGCCATTTGGTTTGACGAACGCCCCCGCATACTTTGTTGATTTGACGAGAAGGGTGTTCAGGGAGTACCTAAATAAGATGTGATGGTCTTTGTGGTTGACATCTTGGTCTTTTCTAGGAGCGAAATAAGTTTTCGTATGTGCTCAATAGGCTGAGCAAAGCCAGTATGGGATAAATGGTGGTTTTGGAGCGAGACTGGCGAGGACATCCAGAATTGGACAAGGGCTTAATTATTTAGCCATTTTTACTAGTATCATCTCACGTAGGTCGTCTGAATTCGAAGGAGGTATCCCTTGGGTGTTTGTCTGATATTGGTTTAGGCCTTTGGGGCTTGCATTTGGGGGATGCCGAGTTCGACTAGGGTGGTCTGCGTGAGAGACAGTTGTAATGATTTTTGGATGATATCCTGGTGGAGAAGAGCATGCCCTACATCTTAGGGAAGTGTTGGAGACTCTTCGAGCGCATAATCTTAGGACAGTAAAAGTGGATGGGATTCTTAGCATCCTATGAGTCTGAGATAGCGTATACACCTGGCAAGGGTAACGTGGTGGCGGACGCCTTGAGCAGAAAGAGGTTGTCCTTGAGTCCGTTGTCCGTGGAACAACGAAGCTTGGAATTTATCTCGATGTTTGATTTCAGACCTTCCGTTGATTATGTACCCGGTTTGCTAGCTTCCTTGGAAGTTAGACCTACTCTTTTGGGGCGGATTGGAGAAGCACAGAGGGACGACCCACAGTGGGTTGAGTTGGTGGAGAAGCTCATAAGGGGGGAGTCGTCTAGCCATTTGAGTAGGTACACCCTAGACGATAGGGGGTGCTTGCATAGAGACGGTAGACTTTGTACCGCGAGACGAGGGTTTGAGGAAGGTTATTTTTGATAATGCACACCGTACTAGGATGACCATTCATCTCGGTGGGGACAAGATGTATCAAGACATGAAGAGGGTTTTCTTCTGGGCCGGTATGAAGAAAGATGTGGCCGAGTATGTCGCTCGATGCTTGGTGTGCCAACAAGTGAAGGCGGAGCAAAAGAAACCAGGTGGGTTGCTTCAACCATTGGAGGTTCCGCAATGGAAGTGGGACAGCGTCTCGATAGATTTTATTGACGGGTTACCCAGATCGAGAAAGAGTAATACAGGAATTTGGGTGGTAGTAGACAGGCTTACTAAGAGCGCCCATTGTATACCTGTGAAGAGTAAAGGAACCGCTCCATGGCTATCTTCAGTTTACATTCGAGAGACTATTAGATTGCATGGTGTACCCTCCAGTATGGTGAGCGATCAAGATCCTATCTTCACTAGAGAGTTTTGGAAGAGGGTGCAAGAGGCGGTAGGGACTCAGTTGTGTTTGAGTACCGCATATCATCCTCAGACGGACGGCCAGACCGAGAGGGTGAAACATATTTTAGAAGACCTTTTGAGGCTATGTATCTTGGATTTTGGAGGTACATGGGAGGAGCATCTTCCATTGGTGGAGTTGCCCGACAGACTTAGTGGTGTACATGATGTATTCCATGGGAGGAAGTGCCTACATAAGACCGCAGAGGTGGTAGAGCCAAGTTTGCTTAAAGAAGTGGAAGCAGAGCATGATGCGACGATTCGACGAGCTCCTACTTGCATCCTTGGGTCAGAGATTTGGAAGTTGAGAAACAGAGAGGTTCAACTAGTCAAAGTACAAAGGGGAGATGAAGAGAGTGACGCTACCTGGGAGACGGAAGCGAAGATGCGTTCGAGGTACCCTTTTCTTTCGGAGGGTATGTCCTTTTGCTTCTCCTTCATCGCATATCTTGTGCTTATCTTATCCTTAGTATGTCCTCTCGTTAGTACCTTTGACCTTCAGATAGGATAGTCCTATGGTTGAAACATGTGTTTGAGACATGTTATGTATGATGGATGCAAGTGGATGCAAGTGTTTGCTAGTGGTTGCTCGTGGATGCATATACACACACTCTAGGCACTAGATCGGCTCAGTCACTTCATATTGCATATTGCATAAAATTGTGTGTAGGAAGCTATATCTATGGATGTATAATGATTGTGTTATCATATGGATGATGCATTTTGGTGAATGATTGTGCACTCATGTAGATATTGTATGTGTCAATAGGGTTCTCTCGCATACATAATGGATGCATGGCACTATCATGGTTTGCATATGTTCATACATTAGATAGGGAACATATACACACACTTTTTGCATATGCTCATACATCATTAGAAATTGTTTTAAGGACAATAGATGCCCGTGTTTTGATGGATTGAGTAGATGGTTGTTTGGATGGTAAGATATGCATTCTCCTTAGCTTAGAGATTTCGGGGACGAAATCCTTTAAGGAGGGGAGAATGTAACACCCCGAATTTTAGCTAATACTAAAATTCTCTAATCATAGGATAAATAATCTCAGATGTGGGAATTGGGGGTAACGGGCTGCGTCATTGTGTTCGTCTCGGAAAAATACGCGAAATAGAGTCCGAGTTTTCGAGAATCGGAGTCCGTATGGCCCGGTTATGGCCCAATGAAGTTTGCAGAAAAATTAAAGCTTAAAACAGATTTAAAAATTTAAATTAGGATTTCAAATTAGAACCAGCGGGGGTAGGCGGGAAGCTTCCCGCCCTAACCATGTCGACAGGGCTGTCGACAGGCCTGTCGACAGGGGTGTCGACTTGCCTGTCGACAGGGGCGCAGCGTCCAGAGAGCCTGGGTGCACCAGGTTGGGTTTTAGGCTGGCTTGGAGGGCTGGGTTCTAGAGATTTCCTAAATCTGACGGACCTAAACTAATCTAGGGTTAATCTAAGGGCCTAAAACACTACCTAATCCTATAAATAAGACCCTAACCCTACCCTAATTCATTCATAATTAGATCTTGTAACTAAACTATGGCAAAATGAAACTTGATCATGGCCTCCACAAATCAATGAAGAGAGTTGCAAGCTAATCAACCTCTAATCTTCTTCTTCTTCATATTTGGCAACTAGTTTTACTTCATAAGTTTGCTAATCTTAGTTTTGGTGAGTTCCTATGGCTTTAATAATCAATTGTTAAATTGATTATGGTAGGATGTGATAAGACATGGCTATGTTTGTGGATAAATGTGTTTATGCAAGTTTGTATGATATGTGATTTGCAAGTTTTATGTTATATGCAAGGTTAATGCCATGTTTTATGATGCAAAACACTATGTTGAACATTTATGCAAATGTAACATGTTATGCACACTATATGTGAGAGTATATGCAAGTTATATGTAACATGATATGCAAGTTATGCATGTGATTTTATACATGCTAAGTATTGGATTGTATGCATACTAAGTGTTTGGGTTTATGCAAGTTAAGTGGTGTGTTTATGCATAATAAGTAATTGATTCTATGCATGCTAAGTATGTGGTTTTATGCATGCTAAGTGTTTGGTATTATGCATAAATCATGACATGTAAGTTTACACTTTTAAATGTGATGCATACATATGCAAGATGACACCTTTATATGCTATGCATGTTTACCCTCCTTTAAGATGCAAGTCACATATATGCAAGCTCAATATGTTATGCAAGTTATGTGCATGATGTTATGTAAGTTATGTGCATGTTGTTATGCAAGTTCATATGCAAGTTATGTTTATGAGATTATGCAAGTTATGTGCATGATGTTATGCAAGTTATGTATATGCTTAAATGCAAGTTTAATGTGATATGCAAGTTATGCATGCTTATGCAAGTATGTGAATGCTTATGCAAGTATGTGAATACTTATGCAAGTATGTGAATGCTTATGCAAGTATGAGAATGCTTATGCAAGTATGTGAATACTTATGCAAGTATGTGAATGCTTATGCAAGTATATTAATGCTTATGCAAGTTATGTGTATGCTTAAATGCATGTTTAACATGTTATGCAAGTTATGAGAATGCTTATATGCAAGTTCAACATGTTATGCAAGATATGTGTATGATAATATGCAAGTTGGGTTAAATGTAGTTGGGTTAATATATGCTCATATATGCAAGTTGACATCCTCTTAACCCATGACAAAGTTATATGCTAAACCCATGATATTTGTGATGGATCTTTCCCTTTATTATGTCGTGAAATGAGAACGATTCACGTGGGGAACGATGGGGTAATAAATATGTTAATAAAAGTATGATTGGGTATGATTAAGCATACCATAAAAATAAATTAACATAAGTGGGAATTTACCTATTGAGTTAGGTCTACCCCATGGGAATTTACCTATTGAGTTAGGTCTACCCATGTTATGAAAAATGTGTAATTAATTAGGGATAATTAATTGTGGGGGTGATTAATTAGGTGTAATTAATCAACTAAGACACGAGGTTGGACCCTTTTGTAGCGGAAGTCTGCCCGGAACCAACCGGCCATCCAGCGGCTACAAACGATTGGCCCAATGTGAGAGGTCTTAGTCATAAATTAAAAAACATGATTAAAGTAAAGACACGAGGTTAGACCCTTTTGATGACAGAAGTCTGCCCGGAACCAACCGGCATATCCAGCAGTCATAAAAGACGGTCTAATGTGAGAGGTCTTTATGAGGTCATGATCTTAATTAATGAATTAAGAAACACTTAACCATATTAGCATGTAGAGGGGCATGTGGGGTTAAGTGGGTGCCTTGGGTGGCATGTAGTAACTAGTGGGGGTGCCTTGGGTGGCATGAGGAAACTAGTGGGTTGCCTTGGGTGGCAATAGAAAATACTATTAGAATACTTAACCAAAGTGGAACATGTAATTAAACATGATTAAAGGGTTAAGTAAGTGCCTTGGGTGGCATGGGGAAATCAAGTAATTGCCATGGGTGGCATGTGGAAATCAAGTAAGTGCCTTGGGTGGCATGTGAGAATCAAGTAAGTGCCTTGGGTGGCATGTGGGAATCAAGTAAGTGCCTTGGGTGGCATGCGGAAATCTAGGGGGTGCCTTAAGTGGAAATTGAAATAAAATTAGATGACTTAACCAAACCTTAACATGTAAGAGGGCATGATTATAAAAAGGGGTTAAGTGGGATGCACTAGATAAAATGACAAGCTTAAGTAGTAGCTTGTGGGGGCCCATTTCAAACAATATCCCAAACGTATCTTTGTGGGCTCGACCCATGTCGAGTGACGGGACACGCATATTGGGCTTGACTATAAGAGGCCAAAACGGGGTAGCGGTGGCAACGCAAGTCCAACGGGCTTCATATGCGTGTGTGGGCCCGGGCTGGTAGATAAGCCGTTGTTGCACCGTGTAGATATAAGCCGTGCACCGTTGATAGAATTGGTTGCCACTTTAGGGGAGTGATACACCCCACTGTGGGGCCAGCACGGGTATCTACGTTAGGGAGCCGATCGCTTGGGAGTAGTGGGGTACACCTAGTGGAGGTAGGGGCAGACGGCACCTACGTGGTCAGCTAGAAGTACCAGAAACTACTAGTTATATTTTCTAAGTCTTTAGGTGGGATCAACCTTTAAGTAGAATTTACTCTTGGCGGGTAGAACTGGTGTGGTGCAGTGTAAGAATTACCCTTGGGTGGGTAGATCTGGGGTGATGTAAGCTAGTAATTATCCTTGGGTGGATAAATACGTCGTTTCGGTTATCGTAGTACATCCTGTGTTTTGTTGGCTACTTAGTGTAGTCATTATCCCCAGAGGTACCGTATCTTGTTTATATCATACCCTAATTACTTTAATGGTTGTATTGTTAGGGTTATAGGACTCACTCAGACTTATGTCTGACCCCGTTGTTGTTTATCTTTTTCCCCACCCTCAGGTTATCAGAGTGGACCTAGCACTAATGGGCTTGGACCAGACCGCTATATCTATCTTTTGGGGCTTGGACCGTAGAAGTAAAGCTCGGTTTATCTTTTGGCTATTACCTATGTAATGGGATTATGTACTTCTATTTATCAGGATGGATATTATGTACTTGACTCTTGTTATGGTTTTGTGATGTAACCAAACATGTTTTGTTAATGAAATGATGTTTTAAATTTTCAAGTATTACTTATATCTGTCCTGTTGTAATTTTTCTGTTCTATACTCACTAAAAATACTCCACCAAAACTAAGGCATTCCCTTTGTGAGTGACCTTAGCGGGTGTGGGGTGTTACACAGTATGACGGTCTTAGGAATACTTTTGTGTGGCTTAGGGTTTATATTTAGGAATACGTTGATTTAATAGGAGCCGTCAGATTAACCTAGAGCAAATCAAAGCCATTCAAACCTAAGAGAACCAACCAGAACGTGCCACACAAGCCCTAATGACACAGCAATTCGTCACATGAGAAAACATGTCAGATTTCAGATCTGACCCGAGGGGGAGGTCGACCCCCAGGTCGACCTGTATGGGGGGGAGGTCGACCCCCTGGTCGACCTCCTAGTCGACCTGGCCTTGGGCGGGAAATTTCCCACCCAGCCCGGTTCTGCTTCTGATTTTGAATTTCGAATTTTTGAACTTTATTCTGAGCTGTTTATTTAAATTCTTAATCTTTTGAAGGTCATAACTCCTTCATACGAATTCTGTTTTACGCAAACTCGGACTCTATCTCAAGCAGAATTCCGAGACGAATGTAATGGCATAAACCGTTTCCCTTAATTCTTGCATTTGAAATTAACTATTCTTTAATTCGATACTTTAATGTTTACAAAAAAAAGGGTGTTACATTCTCCCCTCCTTAAAGGATTTCGTCCCTGAAATCTTCGAGTCAAGGAGATCGTATATCGTACCATCCAATCGTCCATCTACTCATCCATTAAACACAAGCGTCCATTGTCCTTAAAAAGACTTCTAATGCTTCATGATCATATGCATAGTGTGTGTACATGTCCTTATCTAATGCAAAATCAGGCGGTCCACTGATTCAGTTGACCTCCTTAATGCAAGTCATGTTGGTGCCATGAGTCCATTATGTATGCAATCGTCCCTAATCATACTTTCTACATGAGTGCACAATCATTCATACAAATGCAACATCCACATGATAACACATCAAGTTTCAATCATATACAAGTACATATATGCATATGCAATATGAAAGTGACTGAGCCGATCTAACTCCTAATGTGTGTGTATATGCATCCACGAGCAACCACTAGCAATCATTTGCAACCATCAATCATAACATGTTTCAAATACATGTTTACATCCATTGGTTTCTACCTAAGGATCGAGAATAGTACTAAGGAAAAAGATTGATACAAGCATGAACAAACTTAAGGAAAAAATGAGTTCAAAGATGTACCCTAAAAAAGAAAAGGGTAGGCTGCACGTATCTTGGCCTCAGTCTCCTAAGTTGCGTCTTCCTCAGTGTCACTCCATTAAACGTTAACAAGTTTGACTTCATGGTTGCATAGCTTTTTGACTTCTGTACCCAAGATACGAGTCGGAACTCTTCTCACAGTCGCCTCTCGTTCTACTTCTACTATGCTTAGTTCCCCCACTTCCGCAGACTCATGTAAGCACTTCTATAAGTGAGAAACATGAAAGACATTATAAACTCTAGCCAATCTTTTGGGCAGCTCCACTCTGTAAGCCATCTTCCCAATCTTTTCAACGATAGAAAACGGCCCTACAAATCTTGGTGCCAACTTTCCTACGGATCTGAAGCGAACGACGTTCCTCAAAGGAGATACTTTAAGGAAAACCTTGTCCCCAACCTCAAACTCAAGGTTGGTCCTTCTTTTATCTGCGTAGGACTTCTGTCTATCTTGGCCGGCCTTCATTCCTCTTCGTATAAAGTCCACTTTCTCTGAAGTTTCTCTAATCATATCTGGTCCAAGTATGAGCTTGTCTGTAGACTCCCGCCAACAAGTTGGTGATTGGCATGGTCTTCCATATAAAGCTTCGAAGGGTGTCATGCCTATGGTGGCTTGGTAGCTATTGTTGTAGGCAAACTCCACCAAAGGAAGGTGATCTTCCCATGTTCCTCCAAAGTCAAGAATGAAAAATCTCAAGAGGTCTTCTAATAATTTGTTCACCCTTTTCGTCTGACCATCGGTTTGGGGGTGATTGGCTGTGCTTAAGCATAGATATGTGCCTATAGCCTCTTGCAAGCTCTTCGAAAACTCGCTCGTAAAGATAAGATCTCGGTCACTTACAATGCATGAGGGTATCCCATGGAGTCGAACTATCTCTTTAACGTAAATGGATGCTAAAGAAGAGGCGGTCCTTCTACTCTTAACGGGTATAAAGTGAGTGCTTTTTGTGAGCATGTCCACTATTACCCAAATACTGGTATTTCCACTTCTTGACCTAAGCAGCCCATCGATAAAGTCCATTGAAATGATATCCCATTTCCACTGTGGGACTTCTAGAGGATGAAGCAAACCACCAGGCTTCTTTTGCTCCACGTTGACTTGCTGGCATATCAAACACTTAGCGACGAATTTAGCTACATCACTCTTCATGCCGTTCCAAAAGAAAACTTTTTTTACGTCCTTATACTTTTTGTCTCCACCTGGGTGCACGGTCAACTTGGAATGGTGTGCCTCTTCGAGAACCTTCTTCACCAAATCCCTTGCTTGAGGGACGCAAAGCCTTCCATCCCGCCTTAATCAACCCTTATAATCGATGGAGTATCTATTGAGGTGACTAGAAGTCTCACCCTAATTAGCTTATCCATCACATCAACTAGCTGAGGGTCTTCTCGTTGCGCGGTTCCTGTTGAGTCCAGAAGAGTAGGCCGCACTTCTAGTGATGCTAACAAACCAGTCACATGATAGATGGATGGTCTAAAGTCAAAATTAGCTATGTACTCCAAGATCTGCCTTTCAACAAAGAGAGGGCTTAAGGTCAGCTTCTGTCTACTCAAGGCATCTACTACTACATTGCCCTTGCCAGGGTATAGGAAATCTCGAAATCGTAAGATGCCAAGAATTCCATCCACCTTTGTTGCCTCAAGTTAAGATCTTTCTACGAGAAAAGGTACTTCAACGATTTATGGTCAGTATACAGTTCAAACTTCTCAACTAGGAGATAATGGCGCCAAGACTTAAGCGCAAAGACGATGGCAGCCAACTCTAGATCGTGGGTTGGGTAGTTTTTCTCATTTACTTTCAACTGTCTGCCTCCATAAGTTACTACCTTCCCCTCTTGCATCAAGACAACACCTAGTCCCGTACCACATGCATCCGTGTATACGGTATACATCTTGCTCCCATCCGGTTATGTCAGAACTGGGGCTGTTGTTAGAGCTCTCTTTAATTGTTGGAAAGCAGTATCGCAATCCAAATCCCAATTGAAAGTTAGGTTCTTCTTCGTCAACTTTATAAGCGGAGCTGAGATTTTCGCAAAGTCTTTGATGAACTTTCGATAAAATCCCGCTAGCCCGAGGAAGCTTCGGACTTCGGTCGCATTCCGTGGAACCTTCCAATCTTGCACCACAACTACTTTTGTGGGGTCCATGGATAAGCCTTCCTTGGATACCACATGTCCAAGAAATCTTACTTCCTCTCTCCAGAAGTGGCATTTGGAAAATTTGTCTTTCAACTAATGCGCTCGAAGAGTATCCATGACTTCTTTCAAATGCTGAGCATGCTCTTCCTCACTCTTTGAGAAAATCAAAATGTCATCTACGAAGACCACTACAAACTTATTGAGGAACTCCCTAAACACCCTGCTCATCAAATCAATAAAGTAAGTGGGTGCGTTTGTCAGGCCTAAAGGCATGACAAGCCATTCGAAGAAACCATCCGGAGTTCTGAACGCGGTCTTATCAATGCTGTCTTCAGCCACTCTTAGCTGATGAAACCCGGTAGCCAAATCTAGTTGAGAGAAAACCGATGAACCTACAAGCTGATCGAACAAGTCATCTATTCTTGGAAGTAGGTGCCTGTTCTTCTTAGTCAGCTTGTTTAGCTCCCGATAGTCAACGCATAGGCGAAGCAAATCGTCCGCTTTAGTTGTGAACACTACTAGAGCACCCCATTCAGAAATACTTCGCTTTATAAACCCCTTCTCAAGCAACTCTTTAACTTGCTTGCTGAGTTTTTCCCTCTCCCTTGGAGCCATGTGTATAACAGGTAAAGCAATGGGTTTTGCATTATCAACAAGGTATATGCGGAAGTCTATCTCCCACTTTGGAGGTAACCCCTTCACTTCTTCAAAGACATCCAAGTATTCACGGACTATTCTAACAGACTGCAAATTCTCAATAGACGCATCAAGAGATTCTAGATAGCTAAGCATAACAGAGTTTATGGGATTACAAGAAATTTCAAGAGTGTTACCACCACGAGTCATGAGTCTAACCACTCTCCTTTCACAATCGAGGATGGCACCATTACTGGATAGCCAATCCATGCCTAGAATCAACCCATAGCCCGTGAAGCCCAAAACATAGGCATTGTATCTAAACCCCACACTTAGTATAGAAATTTCCAAATCCAAACAAATCACTAACAAATAAGTTGAGCCCCCAATTGGATTTGAAACAACCAAGGGATCCTCTACTAAATTAATGTCTAGGTGCAGAGATTCAACTAAAGCAGTAGATATAAAAGAGTGTGATGCGCCAGAGTCAAAGAGTGTACGAACAAGATGAACAAAAAGATAAACTAAACTCTCAACAGAACTATTTCTACCTCGTTCTTGCGGATGTGCCATGAGAGCGTGAACCTGCCCTCCAGAAGTAGATCCAGCTCCCTGCCCTTGCCCTTGCTTTCTTGGGCAGTCCCTAGACATGTGTCCTATCTCACCGCAATGGAAACAGCCACCGATCTTCCTTTTCTTCTTCTTGCGGTCTTTGACTAGATGTCCAGGAATGCCACAAAAATTACACTTCCTCTTGTCAAGGGGTTTGTTGTTCTTCCCGCCCTTCTTGGAATCTGTCTTCTTGCTCTGTGATCCTTCCCCCTTCTTATCTTGAGGTACTTCCGCCTTTGTCTCTTTCTTTCCAACCTTATCTTCTTCTTGTAACAGTGCCTTGTCTACCAATCTCTCATAAGTTGCACCCATAGGTATATGGGACATAGCTATGTTGTGTAGTGGCTCATTCAATCCTTTAACAAAACGGAGAGCCTTCTTATGTGGAGTGTTCACTAACTCCAATCCGAACCTAGCCAGCTGGTTGAATTGATTAACGTATTCCATGACCGACATACTTCCCTGATTGAGTGCTAAGAACTTCTCCATTTGTAGGCTTCGTTCAGCTTGTGAGAGGAATTTCATCTCAAACCTCATTCTAAAATCCATCCAAGTTTCAACTGGTCTTTTAGCTTTAGTGACTTCCCACCAATAGGAAGCTTCGTCTTTGAGCAACCATACGGCCAACTGTATCTTCTGTCTATCATCCACTTCGAAGATATCAAACATATCCTCAGTTTCTTTGAGCCAGTTTCTTGCTTCCACAAAGGATTCATTTCCATTAAAGTTCTTTCCACCCATGGCTCGAAAGTCCCTACATATTTTTGGGAAAGCATTTGCATGCGGAGGAGGAGGAAGAACTGCAGCAGATGGGGGAGGAGGAACTTCTGCTGGGTCTACGGCATTAGCCCTAGCCTCTAGGTACCTTCTGAACTAGCCAGGTACCGGCACACCCTCTGGAAGCTTAACATCCCTAGACATGCTGAAACGAAAAAAGGAAAGATTCAAAACAAAGGATAGAAAGATAGTTCATATGGCTTTGGGGGATTATGCCTTTTTAAAATAAAACACTTTTTCTTGAAAATTGCTTCTTTAAAATTCTTTTTGAAAAACAGTTTTCAAAAATTTTATCTGATCTGGTAAACCTGGCTCGAATACCAAGTGAAACACCCCACCTCCATTAAGGTCACTCACAAAGGGAATGCCTTAACTTTGGTGGAGCATTATAGGTAAAAGACACGGATAATTTACAAGACAGACATATATAAGCAGCGGAAAAACTAACTTTATTTCAAACATGGTTCATAACAAAACATTACAGCAAACTGTTTCAAATCAACTTCCAAGTCATTACATTAAAATCTTTGTCTTGATTATTACATAAAGAAGCATAAAACACAATAAAACTGCATAAATCCCCAAGTAGTAGTGTGTCCAAAGCCATAGCCAAAGATAAGAGGTTCTAAGCTATACATCACAGAGTCTTCAAGCTTGGAAAGGTGAACGGTCCAAATTAAGCTGAGCTATTCCCTCCCTGGATACCGGGGGGAGGGGAACGAAGAAAAGAGAGTGAAAGAAAAATGGGTCAGACATAAGTCTGGTAAGTCCAGTGATTATTCAACATGTAAAATGATAAGAGAACCATGACTTGAATAAGCTGGACACGGGACAATAACAAGGAAATAAGGTAACATAGGATCAGGTAAGATAAACAGGGCAAGATAAACAAGGCAAGGTAAACTAATCATATTATCGCACTCATGCCCATATTCTCTGCACCTACTAGATATTTCCACCATTATCATGAGTTCAAACCCAGTGATACCTTTTCATTGATTGACTCCTACTTGCATGCATTTACTACTTGTGTCCTACGGCCCCGCTCGATTGTAGATACCTATGCTGGTCCCACCATGGGGTGTATCAAATCCTATGGTGGCAACCCGACATGATTCAAGATGCACAGTGTATAACCACCGATGCCCAGTGCTTGCTTTTTCCACTCCGGAGTACGGGCACGCCCGTACTCCGTCGGAACCTACAATGACGCACCAACTGTCGTTGTTCTGACTGCTTATAATCAGCCCAGTAATCGTGCCCCACCCTGCCTAGTTCAGGGTACCACGATACATCTATGTGGGTTACTGCTGAAATGGGTCCCCGTTACTAGGGTTTCCTAATCAACATGTTAAATTGGTTAAGTGTCCAAGTTAACCCAACCCCACCCATCCGTTTAGTTAACATGTTGCATTGGTTAAGTGTTGCCTTAATTAACTTAACCCTACCATTCCTGACTTAGATTTAATTCATTTATTAAAGCACCAACCACTCACATTAGAAAGGTATTGTTGCAATTACTAGATGTGTCGGTCGGGTCTGGGCAGTTTTATACCGCAACTTAGTCTAACCTCGGGTTCCTTTGGGCTCGATGCACTAACCTCCCACATTAGATATATATTATTACGGTTGCTGGATGTGCCGGGCAGTTCCGGGCAATCTTACGTCGTAACTCAATCTAACCTCAGGTTAGGCATATTCATCTTTTCTAAATTTACATATTTACCTCTTTATATTTATATGTAAATTATTGTCATTCGAGTCAAGCCCCACTTTCCCTTTAAATCAAGTTCATAATTTTTAGGTATAAAAATTTATACCACTTTATACCATAAAACATTTACATGTTCATGAGCCAAATATGCCAATTATTTGTAATTTCATATTTTCCCCAACGTTACCCCCATTAAACGTTCGCATAAATCACGTAAAATGTTAGGCTCGATACATAGACTAACTTATACACAAAAGGGGAAAAAGAGGAACATGTAATAATTCCAACATCATAAAAATATGGATCTAACTACACATGTATCATATGAATATGGCATAGAACAATATACCTTTAATTATGAACTTGCAAATTTAGATCTACTTAACATGAATCATGAAATATGGGTTTTACATAGAACTACATAAACTTAACATTAGGCATGTAATTGTGAACTTTACAAATTAGTTGGAACAAATCTAACATGAACCTAATCATATTAGCATGTAGTTTTGGTCATATATGTGAACATGGTTGAACTTGCATAATATTCCCAAATTGACATACAACATATAGGTGTCATTACCAAATCATGCGACATGAAATGTCATCGCCAAATTATACAACATAGTATGTCATTGCCAATTTACACAATATGATATCCATCGCCAAATTATACAATATGGAATGTCATCGCCAAATTACACAATATGATATCCATCGCCAAACTATACAATATGGTACGTCATCACCAAATTACAAAATATGACATGCCATCGCCAAATTATAATACGTCATCACCAATTTATGTCATCGCCAAAGTATACAACATAATATGTCATTTACGAATCATACAGCATATGGATTCATTGCAAAGCATTTAACATTTATTATTATATTACATACAACATGATCACAAACATGATAAGACCCATGGTCTTAATCAATTCAGTTTTTAACAAAAAGGACAGGCATAGATTTACATTAGGCGATATTCTACATCCAGTTATTTAGTCACAATTCTAATATCGTTTAGGTCTAAATGATAACTGGACTTACAAAAAGGAGGCTAGTCTTGTGTTCTGGGATCTATATTCTGAAATTGAATAGCTCTCCTTTGTTATAGACGATGAACTCTCTTAGTTGAATTAGACTTGATTTGTAATTCCTAACTTGCTTTCCAGTTTAAGGAGAATGGCGGCTATTCTAGGCTAAGTACTAACAGCATGACGGTCTTAGGAATACTTTTGTGTGGCTTTAGGGTTTAGATTTAGGTTTCTTATATAGAAATTTGATTTAATTGGAGCCGTCAGATTAACCTAGAGCAAATCAAAGCCATTCAAACCTAAGAGAACCAACCAGAACGTGCCACACAAGCCCTAATGACACAGCAATTCGTCACAGGAGAAAACACGTAAGATTTCAGATCTAACCCGAGGGGGAGGTCAACCTCCAGGTCGACTTGTATGGGGGGAGGTCGACCCCCTGGTCGACCTGGCCTTGGGCGGGAAATTTCCCGCCCAGCCCGCTTTTACTTCTGATTTTGAATTTTGAATTTTGAATTTCTGAACTTTATTCTGGGCTGTTTATTTAAATTCTGAATCTTCTGAAGGTCATAACTCCTTCATACGAGTTCTGTTTTAGCAAACTCGGACTTTATCTCAAGCAGAATTCCGAGACGAATGCAATGGCATAACCCATTTCCATTAATTATTACATTTGAAATTAATTATTCTTTAATTCGTTACTTTAATGTTTATAGAAAACATTGGGTGTTACAGTATACTCGTTATATTTTTGGGGAAATCAATTTGTGATTTGGCGGGTATGACAATGTGACATTCAAAGTGAATAAATGTGTGATCTGTCAGAGATAAGCGTGGCCTCTAGCCTCACCATCGGGAAATGACAGAAATCGGGCAGGCAGCATAACTAAGTGGGTGGTTGCCAATTAGGGTGTAATATCACCTATCTAGAGATATTCATTTCATTCTTTAATCTATTCAATGATGTCCCATTCGGGAAACGGTTGCTAATATACATTCGATATACTCAAGCGAAATGAGTGGTCGACCATGTGTAGCCGGGTTGTAAGATGTTCTTGTTGAACCCAGTGTATTCCTCTCTAGAGGTACACTATCGGAAGGTGGTTCCATACCTTGTCATAGTTGGTAATCCATTATCCAATAAGTGCTCACAGTTTTGATTGTGTACTATATATGCAGAACGTGAGATGAAAGCGTTTCTGCTATATGATTATTTAGTTGTGGTTGATAGACATTATTATAACATCAAAAGAGTTTTGATATAAAGTTTATCGGTTCTTTCAAAAGGATTTTGAAAGCTAAATCAAATGTTTTGGATTTTCATAAGGGAAAAACTCTTTCCGTTATACAGTATGGTCTTATGAGACATCGTTTAACAGCTCAAACTGTTTTAAATTGTTTTGCTCACACCAGTCCCATGACTGACCCAGAGTTTATTTTGTTTTGTTTTCCCTAAACTCTTGGGTACCCAATTTTATACGGGCATTCAAGTAGTCAAGATTTTACAGATATACTTGGAGAGCTTGGAGCAGGAGGCTTCAGAATTATATAGTAATTGTTTATTCCGCTGTGTTGTAAGTGTTGTATTCTGATAATGTTACTGTATACATATACTGATTTTATTTCAAGGATATGTTATCTATTATATGTTGTTCGTTCCACTATGAGATTCGTGTTACTCTGATGTCGTATGTTCTTCTTCTTCTTCTTTTATTCTAAGTTTCTATCTTATCTATTCTCACCCTCTATTTTCTTTCTATTAGTTTTCTTGTTTCTAGTGTAATTTGGGTTGGACTTGTGTTATTTGGTCAGCTCAAATTGTACTGAAATTTCAGGACACTACAGTTGGTATCAGAGCTGAAGGTTAAGTAATTACCTTGGCTCTGTGGCGTGACTCAGTAGAGATGGGGTTAGCAATACCCTAGATTGAGTTGAGTGTATATATACGAGTAAACATATTTGTTATTTGATATAAAATGGTTTTATATTGTGGAGATTTATTGATTGAGTTGTTTATGAGTTCTGGTCGATCAGTTTGATCCACTGTATCGGTAGGGGTTTATAAACACTCGAATACGATGAACCGACACAGTATGTTTTGAAAAGAGGGTAAATGAAATTATTTTACCCAAAGTATATTTTGATATAGAGAAAATATTTGTATTGGAATTTTAATATATTAGATATATTGGTTGTTATTATAATTGAGTAAGATTATAAATTGAATGGTTATATAAATAACCAATCAGAATTCATATAAGTGTAATATATGAAATCGAATGAATTAAATCAGAATTGAAATTAAAACCCTCGTAATTTGGAAAGGTGTTTGTAATTGGATTTGGAATTAATATGAGACAATTTTAAAATCCTGGGAGATTTTAAATTGGTTTACAAGCATTGTAAATGGTATTTGGAAATGTGTTTCAAAATGTAAATATTTAGAAATGAGTTTTGAAAGTGATATAGTATTAAACTCACTTCGATCGTTGGAAAATAGATTCTGATGATGAAGCCGACCATCGTCGGTGTTCATTTTCGAGTTTTCAAGTGACAGATTACTACCTAAGGTTTTTAAGTGCGAAAACAAGTTGTTTGAATTTCGAAAAGGACTGTTTGATTTTTGAGAAAAGCAAAGTTGTTTAAAACTCCCTGGAAGAGACTGCTTGAATTAAAAACAAATTTAAATGGAAATTTGTGAAACCGAGCTGGAATTGAATTGGAATATAATATATCAAGTGTAATCAGATTTTGAATTATGAGATAATAATCTGAAATGGTATTGGATTGGTGAGTTAGAGTTTGAAATCGAGAATGGGACTCGAATTTGAAATGGAATTAGAATTGGGTATAAGCAAATTATTCGGTTTGAAGATAAAAACTGATTGGAGTTTGATTAGGATAACATGGATATATGCTGAGTTGATAGCATATGGAAGTGATAGAGTTGATATGTCCGACAAAAAGGTACAAGTTTACATTTCTATTGGATATGAGATTTATGAGCCGAATTGGCAAGCCGCTTGGCTGTTTGATTTTATTTTGGGTTGGAGAAGGCTTAGAGAGGCGAGTTGTAGTTGTACCAATTGACCAGTACAAAGGAGGTGCTAGCTAAAAATTTCAGAAATTTCGGGTGTTAGAAAATTTTCAGAGTTTATGGAAATTTTCGTTAGTACGAATAAATTAATAATTTAGTTGAAATTAATTGGTATAGTGAAACTAAAGTTAAAGAAGTAAAAAATAATTTTTAACCAGTTAATAGGCTTTGTTTTCTACCTTAGCAATTTCGAGGACGAAATTATTTTAAGGGGGAAAGAATGTAACGACACGTACTTTTATGGATAATAAATAATTTATTTAATTATTTAAATAAAGGTTTGGTATTTTAAAATGACCAGAATTAAATAATAAGGAATATTTAATTAATATAATAATTAAATAATATATTTAAATTCCAGAATAGTCGGAAGTAGTAGACTTCACAATACGATGTGAATTGGATCATATATAAGCTGTAATTCAGTTTGGAATTTGATTTAGAATAACAAATATATTTTTTGAACGATGGCTGAACGTATAGTTTATATTATAATTATAATCGAGCTCGAAATGGCGCGGCAGTTCATAATTTGGCGATTTGAACTTTAAATGAATATACAGAATCCGTTTTAAATCGGATTTTTGTGAAATAAGAAACGTTCGGAGCTGGTGAAGTATATTTTTCTAATGGAAGAGAAAAATCGGGATTTAGTCGTGTAGATTTTGATTTATGATCAAATAAAATTTTATAAAAGTCGCTATGGATTTCCTTTATAATTTTATAACGATTTATTTATATTATAAAAGAATTTTTCAATATAAATTGAATATCGATTCAACCGGGATTTGAATATCGAGTTATAAATCCAATTGGAGCTATATGATATTCTGTTGGGAATATATACAATAATATTTATTTATAAATATTTAATTTAATTATTTTTAAATATATTTAATATTTAAAAGGGTTTATTCAGAGCTTTAAAAATAGCCAGTTTTGCAAACGGCCTCCGTTTTCGACGAAACTAATTTTGTTGGATCCGTAATATTAAATTATTGGTAGATTTCAAGTTTCATGATTTTTGGAGTCAGTATATGGCCGTACGGATTTTTAATGTGAAAAACAGTCAATATTTTGATAGTTAAAAATATGTTGTGTGAGCAGACGGAGTCGGAATTCGACGAAACAAGTTTCGTTGGGTCCCTAATGTCGAACTGAAGGTGTATGTCCATTTTCGTGATTTTTGGGTATCGTATGTGATTATAGGAATTTTTATTCAACAATAAAAATAGTGGTTGATTAAAATATAATATAATAATCGAATATAAAGTTATATAATCTTCCTATAAATACACTTCTAACACTCTTGACCCTAAAAACCTTTTTCTCTTGTCAACATTTTTTTTCCGCCATTGTTTTCCTTTTACAGAAAAAAATGGTGAGCAAAATAAATCTTAGAAAATCCAAATAAAATCAGTAAATTCCAATACATGGACATTTTGCCTCCTGAAGTGTTTTTCTTCAAAATGATGTGGGTTTTGGGTTGCTCGAACATATTCTAGTTTGATAGAAATACGGTCAACGAGTAGTACGGGTTCTAGGGTTCGAATACATTTCAGTTTGAAGCATCTAGAGGACAGATGGGTGTTAGTTTTGGGATTATTAGTTGAAACCGCACTTGCTTGCGGAAGTTTGTAGTTCTCGGTTATCCAAAGTGACGCAAGTCACTGTAGTGATGGAGAATGACGCGATTTAAATGAGGGAGCCGAGTTCGATGGAAGTTGTATGGTGTACAAGAGCTCGGCAAGAGAAGATTTATGGTATATTCATTTTGATTTTTAAGTAGGAAGAGGAGGGTGATTGAGGCAAAGGAAAGGAACGACAATGGCCGTGATTTACTAGGAGGAGCTATCGGTGTTTGTAGTAGATGAAGTGCGGTTGGGTTGGTATTTGGCCGGGTTAGTTTGGTAAAGCCCAAACTCAGTTAAAATTCAGTTTAATTTATTTTAATTACCTGTATAACTTGAAAAATGCGTATCTAATTCATACATAAATGAAATCGAATAAAACAGGATCCGTTGGGATCATATGGACGGATACTACCCAATGGAACTGACTGGGAGTGGATTGGAGCTCGTTACAATTTATAGTGAAATAAATTGTCCGTCTGAATCAAAGATAGTTTATCGTTATTTAGCGATGACTGTCCAATGTGAGTAAAACTCACCAACTCTATCAGTTCATATTTTTATAAGGTATATTTAAAACTGATAAATGATGATTGATTGCTGTGTATTGACTGTTTGGTTGAACTGCTAAGTAATTGGTTGAAATTATAGATCTAGTTATATAAATATATATATATATATATATAAATAAATAAATGTATGTATATAAATTGATTCTGTTTAGCAGAATATTTCATAGTGAAATTAAATTGATGTTAATTGTATTTTTTAACATATGTGGATGTAGGGAAACAGGTCGGAGGAATCCAACTGGATTCCTCAACATTTATT
The DNA here is from genome assembly GCA_030737875.1 of Allium sativum. NCBI lineage: Eukaryota > Viridiplantae > Streptophyta > Magnoliopsida > Asparagales > Amaryllidaceae > Allium > Allium sativum. The sequence goes on along the minus strand of CM060909.1, from coordinate 665,016,910 downwards.
TTACTATTTTTCATATATTGAAATATATGATGTGATATATAATTTGTTGTTGATTATGTGTGTTTGATGATATTGATCATTGTTATAGGTTATGTAAATTACCACAAGAAATACTGGAATGTAAAAAGAGAATTTTTAAAGTGTAAATAGAACGAGAAATATTTGTAAAACAATTACAAATAAAATAGAAAGAGAAATATTTGTAAAACATTTACAAATAGAATTGAAAAAGAAATATTTATTTGTTAAATAAATAGAATTGAAAAGGAAATATTTATTTTTTAAATAAATAGAATTGAAAAGGAAATATTTATTTGTTAAATAAACAAATAGAAAAGGAGGTTTTGTAATCAAATAGAGTTAGTCAAATATAGTTTAATCGAATATAGTCTAATCGAATATAGTTTATTCGAAGAAGGGAGTTATCGAATATTGGTTATTCGAAATCAGAGTTAATCGAATAGAGTTAATCGATTAGAGTTAATTGAATATAATTATTCGAAAAGGAGTTAATTGAATATTAGCTTATTCGAAAGGAGTTAATCGAATATTAGTTTATTCGGAAGGAGTTATCGAATAGAGATTATTTGAAAGAGAGTTATACGTTGAAATTCGATTATATCGAATTCGGGAAATTACTATTCACTTTCCGTTTTTAATCAAGATTTGTTTATTTAGTTATAAATTGTCTATTTAGTTATTTAGTTGAATTAAGAAATAAAACTTATATTTTGAAATTAGATATTTCAGAAATAGGGATTATAACGCTATAGTTATAATCAATGTTTTAAGTAAAGAAGTGGATTCCTAAATAGAATCCGAGGGTTACATAAGGAAGTTTGTTGAAGATTTAGAAGATGAACTTTATCTATTTCGAAGTTAAAAATGTTGTTCAGTTAAGGTCTGAGAGGTAATTATACCCCAACTTGATTGACTTCGTTTTAACTAAGGAATGGTTAAGGCTCGATAGTAAAGGTTGGTTGAGTAAATTTAGTAAATGAGTGTAATATTTTGAGTTGGCATAGCGATGTTTTATTTAAACATTGTTTAAATCCAAATGTAGGAGTTTTTTAAATGTTTTCCAAATAAGAATCAGAAATGTTTTCTAATATAGAAAACAAGAAATGGAAAGGTTTTCCAATGTTAATAACGTATATTTTTTAAATTTAGAAAATAAGAAATGTTAACAGGAAATGGTTAAAAGAATAAATTAATGATAAATTAATTTAAGAGATAAATGATAATTGATCGATAAAATTTCCATCTGGAAATAATATCGTTGTTTGCACACGTGTTTTTCATTGATAGTTAACTCACGGACTATCGAAGTTTTTGACCATTTTCCGTTGCCAATACAGAGAGAACGGGATCGGATTCATTATCTGAAAACCACTCTGTATGAGCGTTCGCGTTGCGATCAAATATGGTGAAGATAATTGAAGACGGAGTTTGTGCAAGGGTCGTTCTGTCAAATCCTAGGTAGAAATTTCCTAAGATGAATTTAAAGAATAGTGCCTTTGGTTTGTCCAGTCCCAGGACAACCAGTATGGAAGAATGTCTGACAGAGTATATTTAATGGATCACGTAAGTTGATCTCTTCAAACGTATGTACGTTTGGTGGTGGAGGAATTCGTTTCTCTCAGCTGTATGTATTTTTGGGGAAATCAATTTGTGATTTGGCGGGTATGACGATGTGACATTCAAAGTGAATAAATGTGTGATCTGTCAGAGATAAGCATAGCCTCTTGCCTCACAACGGGAAATGACAAAAATCGGACAAGTAGCATGGCTAAGTGGTTGGCTGCCAATTAGGGTGTATAATCACCTATCTAGAGATATTCATTTCATTCTTTAATCTATTTGTTGTTGTCCCATTCGGGAAACGGTTGCTGATCCCAACCATTGGTGATATACATTTGATACACTCAAGCGAAATGAGTGGTCGGTCATGTGTGGCCGGGTTGCAAGATGTTCTTGTTAAACCCAGTGTATTCCTCTCTAGAGGTACACTATCGGAAGGTGGTTCCATACCTTGTCATAGTCGGTAATCCATTATCCAATAAGTGCTCGCGGTTTTGATTGTATACTATATATGTAGAATGTGAGATGAAAGCGTTTCTACTAGATGATTATTTAGTTGTGGTTGATATACATTATTATAATATCAAAAGAGTTTTGATATAAGTTTATCGGTTCTTTCAAAAGGATTTTGAAAGTTAAATCAAATGTTTTGGATTTTCTTAAGGGAAAAACTCGTTCCGTTATACAGCGCGGTCTTATAGGACATCATTTAATAGCTCAAACTATTTTAAATTGTTTTACTCACACCAGTCCCATGACTGACCCAGAGTTTATTTTGTTTTGTTTTCCCTAAACTCTTGGGTACCCAATTTTGCACGGGCAATCAAATAGTCAGGATTTTACAGATATACTTGGAGAGCTTGGAGCAGGAGGCTTCAGGATTATATAGCTATTGTTTATTCTGATGTGTAGTAAGTGTTGTACTCTAATAATGTTATTGTATACATATACTTATTTTATTTCAAGGATATGTTATCTGTTATATGTTTTTCGTTCCGTTGTGAGATTCGAGTTACTCTGATGTCGTATGTTCTTCTTCTATTCTAAGTTTCTATCTTATTTATTCTCACCCTCTGTTTTCTTTCTATTAATTTTCTAATTTCCAATGTAATTTGGGTTGGACTTGTGTTATTTGGTCAGCTCAAATTGTACCGTAATTTCGGTACAGTACATTAGGATCGTCCCTCTAACTGGAACTGATCCACTCAATCAAAGTCGGTATGATCGTCAAACTTGCTAACATCTCTAGATCCAATTCGCACGTAGGTCTGAAATTATATCCCGTGATATACTCAAGTTGCCTCCATTCCAGAAACATAGCCCCCAAATTGGCATGTCTCCTACTCAATGCATCAGCTACCGCATTGCCCTTCCCAGGTGCGTATGCGATATTGAAATCATATGAAGCCAAGAACTCTAACCATCTCTACTGACAAAGATTTAAATCCTTTTGAGAGAAAAAGATACTTTAATGACTTATGATTGGTTAACAACTCGAGTCTTTCTCCTAAGAGATAGTGTCTACACATCTTCAACACGAACACAATCGCTGCCAATTCCAAATCATGGGTAGGATATCTTTTCTCATGTGGTTTCAGTTGCCAACTAGCATAAGCCACAACCCTACCTCCTTGCATTAGTACAACACCTAGTCCAGTACCACAGGCATCCGTGTATACCTTCATCTCTTCTTCTCTTTAGGAATAACTAACACTGGTCCACACGTTAGCTTCTCCTTTAGACTCTTAAATGCATTCTCACACCTTTCGTCCCAAGCAAAAGCTTGTTTTTTCTTGGTCAACTGAGTTAACGGTGCTTCTATCTTGGAGAAGTCTCGAATAAACTTACGATAAATCCAGCTAATCCCAAGAAACTTCTCTCGTCTGTTGCATTCTTGGGCGTAGACCAATCTTGCACCATATCCACCTTCGCAGGGTCCACAGCAATACTATTCTATGAAACAACATGACCCAAGAATCTCACTTCCCACCTACAGAAGTGACACTTAGAAATTTCGCTTTCAATTGGTGTTTCCTCAACATCTCCATCACTACCCTCAAATGTTCCTTGTGTTCTTCCTCTGTCCTCGAGTAAACCAAGATATCATCCACGAACACAAGAACAAACTTATTTAATTGATCCTTGAAAACCATATTCATAAGATCCACAAAATATGCAGGTGCATTGATCAACCCGAATGGCATGACCAACCACTCATAAAATCCAGACAGCGTTCGAAATGTCGTTTTGGGTATACTCTCAAATGCTACTTGGAGCTGATGAAATCCTATCACGAGATCCAACTGGGAAAACACTCTTTTCTATTTAATTGATCAAACAAATCATCTATCCATGGAGGAGGATAATTATTCTTCCTAGTCACCTTGTCCAACTCACGATAGTCCACACATAAGAGAAGGGAACCATCGGACTTAGTAGCAAATAAAACTAGTGCTCCCCACTAGGGAACACTTCTTCGAATATATCCCTTCTTCAAGAGATTGCCTACTCGCACTTCAAGCTCTCGCTGCTCCCTCGGCACCATATGATGAAGAGGCATCACTATGGGTCTGGTATCTTTCACTAAATGAATCTGAAACTCAATTTCTCGGTGTGGTGGAAGTCTGGTCACTTCCTCAAAGATGTCAGAAACTCACCAGCTATAGGTATATCTGATAACTCATCATGCGGGATGTCGAGGGAATTTAGAAAACTAGCCATCACCCCACCACTAGGTAGGCAACCCAATACCACCCTCCGCCTATTATTTGCTCTAATGGTCAACGAAAACCCCTCATAGTCTACCAACACCCCGTACCTTTGGAGCCAATCGACTCCCAAAATAATCCCAAAACAAAGCAATCACACGCAAACATACATCCATGACTCGATAAGACTAAATTATGACAAATCATATAAAGGCTAATCGAACCACCGATCGGATTTGTCACAACTAAAGGTTTATCGACTATCTCGGGTTCCAACCCCAACCTATCTACCAAGTCACTAGATACGAAGGAATGGGAAGTCATGATATCAAAGAATACTCGAATATGAACATCATAAATTGACAACATACCTCGAATACCGAAACATTTCCCTTCTCCGCCGTAGTTGGTGAATTCGACGAAGTAGGAACAACATTGATAGCATATGCTTTCATGATCTGCTTCTCCTTAGGGGGTTGTTTACATTTATTCTTGAAATGTTCCACTTTCTCATAGCTGAAGCACTTCATCTCCCCTGGCTTCGCTCGACAATCTTTGATATAGTGGTCTTTCTTGCCGCAGCCAAAGCACTCGATGTCTTTCTTATTCTTCTTTTTTTGACCATCCTTGGTTTGTTTATGTTTTCTCTTATTCTGGGATCCTTATTACCCACATCGCTTGCTAACGGCTTTGCCTCCTCTGTAGATGTAACAGCGACCTCAGTTATTGGCTTAGGGTAAAGGCTCTCTGATCCCAATGCTTTCCCTACAAAAAATTCGAAAGTCTCATCGATATGGTTTGTAAGTCTTTCCCCCAAGTACTCGTCTAGGCCAATTATGAATTTCTCATTCTTCTTCTCGGTATTATCGATAAGAGATAATCCATATTTCGATAAGGTATCGAATTCAAACAATATATCCCGAGACTGCCCTACCACTTTTCTTAAGCTCCAAAAACTTCCTGAACAATTCTGATTTCTGAGAAGCTAGAATAAACTTGTCACTAAAGCGAGTCTTAAACTGATGCCAAGTAACTTGATCCTCGGGAGTAGCCGCTTTAATAGCATTCCACCAATTCATTGCCCATCCTTGAAGCTGACATGATGCTAGCTTTCTCTTCATTGCATCATCGATCCCCAGATCCTCAAGGATGTGCTCACAACTATCAAGCCAATCCTGGACCTCCGTAGCTGATTCTGTTATGTGGAATGGCTTCCCACCAAGACTAGTATAATCCTTGCTAAGCTTGGCAAAATCGGCTCTAGGCACTACACTATTGCACCACCACCGTTAGCAGCATTAGGAACTGCTCCCTGAGCATCCCTAAGCATCTCTCGCATGAAGGCAGTAAACATCGTCCTTATATCAGGGGCATTCCCATTGTTGGGCCCTGAACCCGCTCCCTCTTCAACTCCCGATGCGAGTTCCTCACCGTGCTCCTCGTATCTCAGCTCATCGTTCAATCTGTAAAGAGAAAACGATTAACCATCTCCTTAGTGGTGCCAGTGCAGTGCGACTTCTTCCTTAGATATACTAATAGTATATATATAGTTTTTGAAAACCAAAATATCACAAGCACGCTCTCTCATATACGTATACTGTCTCTCCCTGATATCTTCCCCTGGGTTAAACTATGCAACCTAGGCTCCGATACCAAGTGTGACAACCACCCCGTACCATCAGACATTTCCCCGAAATGCGATGTGCCAATGGCCGACTAGTATGGGACGATCGTCAAAAAGATTGAAATGATGAATTTCCAAAGAACCTGCAGTATATCTCATAACACATGGAATAAAATATAATAATAACATAATTTGATATAGAACAGGCGAGACAGCATATAAACCGAAAACTAAACCGTATTCGTCAGTGTAGCGGAATCCAAAATACAGCTTCATATCCAATTATTACAACTTTAAAATACTTTCTCTAAAAGGAAATAAAAGAGGTGCACTACTAATCCCTAAAGTAGTGACCAACAACAACGCAGGGAGAATATATGTATATAGTATGTGGAAGCCTCCTGCTTGTCTCCGAACAACTACTTGTGCATAACCACCTAAGCTGCCTATAGTCTGCTCGTTTAGAAGCACCCAGAGTAATAAGAAGATACATAAAACTCTGGGTCAGATGAAAGTCTGGTGTGAGCGATAGCAAATCTATGTAACTGAATAAAGCAATAACAGGTATAAATAATCATACCTGGCCTGGATATACAACCAAAGAGTTAGCACAACAAGATGTACAATACTCTAAGGTAACACTAACATAGAGTATAAAATGGAAGTGTGCGTATCATGGTGATAACAAACATTAAACATAGCAATCACCCTCACATCTCTCACTCAGTGCGTAAAGCATACGATATCCACCACTTTGATCACCAAATCCATTGGGTCCATGACAGGTCCACATCACCCTGGACTCCATACAACTATTGCTATGACCACACATCCCTGGTCTATAGTCAATAACCCTACCCAATCCACGCCGCCCTAGCTCTGAGGTACTGGTCAACCGGTCCACACTGCCCTGACTCTGGTTCATCTACATGCCCCCTCTCTCAATGGTGAACCAAAGTTATAAATATCGATAACACCTTTGCACACATTCCACAACAAAGCCCAACAATTTAAATTAACTTGTTGGTTCCCATTTAGATCCTGAGTGATAACTTTCCACTTAGACTTCCTTTGCACCTCAGGTTTTGGTCGAATTGGAGTTGATCTTCAGAAGCGTTCACGATCGTCGTCACGTGGTAGAAGCACAAATCCGGTTTGGTTCGGGGTCACCATCACGGCTCGGTTCGTAGTCATCAACAGCTCGTGATCACCATCGCTTATGGTCACCATAGGGGTCGTGGTCACCATGGGGTCGTGACCACCCTGGGGTCACCATCACGAACCAAAATCCTATAGTTTTTCTACCACGCTAATTTCGCCAAACAACAGCATTTTCAACCATTCTAACCTACCTATTCAATCACAAAACAAACCAAAGAACAGTAGTAACATGTAGAATCAACAGAAAAACAATGATTGCATACGTTAATTTAGATCAAACATACCCAAACCCATGATTTTACCCTTAATCCCCTAAATTTTGGGATTAACAAAGTAAATCCAAATCAACCCAATTTGATACATGTGACAGAAAATATGATCTTAGAATTTATGCATATTTTTCCATAATTTTTGGATGTATAATTTCGCTAATTTTCACTGATCACTCCTAATTAGTGTATAAACATGCAAATCACTCACCTTAGCCAATAATAAATGATAGATCTGAAACTTTTACTGATTTGGCTTGGATTCTAATGTGGTGCAGTAGCTCTATCTTGAATTTGGAGCTAGTTCGGCTTGATTTGATGTAGATTTGATTAATATGTGATTAAAAAGTGATTAGAGGGAGACTGAGAAGATGGAAGCCATGATTAGGGTTTGAGAAAGGTTTATGGCACTAGAAAAATGAAAGAAGATGATTCTCCAACTCCTTTCATCCCTCCCATGACCCTAATCTTGAATTGGGTTACGGGCCTAGCTGCTAATCACTTAATTAAGCCAGTTAGGCTGTTTTCCATCTTTCAAATCTTATTTCAGCTATATCTCCCAAATGGTAAGTCCATTTGATTAATGTAACCACTCTACGAAATAGGAAACCATCATCCAAATCCAATGGAAGTGGTTTCAAGTCAAAACTCCTTACCAATAAAAAGTTATAGGCGAAACAAGATTCGCCAGGGACAAAATGGTCATTTTAAATTCGACAAAAATCGTGAATGTGGGAAATGACCCCAATAGTCATTTCCCAAAGTTACACGACTATTTGACTTCGTATGAAAATAAAATAAATACTCTACGATCCTTTGATACATAGAATATGGGTCGTTACACAAGTATTTTCGTAATGATGATTCTTTTCAGTTGAAGGAGGTTCCTCACCAGAAGATGCCACCTTATCCATTTCGTCTCCCTTTTTCGAAGCTTGGGATGTAGTTAGGGCTAATAAATTTTTTCCTGTTTCGGGCTCTTCATGCTCGATATTGGGTCTTTCTTGGTATCCTATAGGGATTACCCGAGTTTCGGGTGAGGAGCTGGCCAATTTGGCTAGTGAATCGACTTGGGTATTCTCCCTTTTGCGGATGTGATGTATTGAGAAATCCTCAAACTGGAAAAGCATCCTTAATATCAATTTTACGTATTGGTCCAACCGTGCGTCTTTGGTTTGATAGGTTTTCTTTTTCTGCTTTACCTAGTTGTGAATCACTAAAGATCTTTATTCGAGGTATCTTTAATTGTAGTGCTAGATTCAATCCTACCATTATTGACTCATATTTGCCACATTGTTAGTAGCTGAGAATCCTAACTTCATTGCATAGTGCAAGCGATGCCCATTACGGGTAATTATGATGTATCTTGCCCCTCCTCCTTGTTCGTTTGAAGCCCCATCTACAAATAATTGCCATTTAGCTTTTGATTCATTCTCTTTGGTTGACTGTTCTATAATGAAGCTTGTGCACTCGTTCACAAAATCTGCAAGAGCATGTCCTTTGATTTCCGCTCGAGGTTGGAACTCAATTTCATATTAACTAAGTTCGATCCCACATTTCACTAGCATTCCTGAGGTTTCTGGCTTGCTGAAAACTCGCTAAAGCGGAAATCTAGTCAAGATTAATAGGATGTGCTTGGAAATAGCCCCTAAGCTACTGTGCTGTAAGTACTAGGCAATATGCTAAATTTTCCATCATGGGGTATTGGGTTTCTGCATCCTTTAACCTTCTGCTAACGTAGTAAATTGGGTGTTGAGCTCCATCACTTTCTCTTATAAGGACTGAGCTTACCGCATATTCTGAAACGGTCATATAGAGGTATAAATCTTCCCCTTTCTCGGGACTGGTTAGAATTGAGAGTTTCCCCATGTATTCTTTCAATTCCTGAAAGGCCTTTTCACATTCTTCATTCCATTTGAAGTTCTTCTTTTCTTTATAACGTCAAAGAAATGGACACATTTTTCGGTGGCTTTGGAAATGAACCTACTGAGGGTCGCTACCATTCCGTTTTAGCTCATGACTTCTTTGCTTGTTTTAGGTTCTTCCTTATCTTTTATGGCTTGGATTTGGTCAGGACTAGCCTCAATGCCATGCTCACTTACCACATATCCTAGGAACTTTCCGCATTGAACCCCAAAAGAACACTTTTGTGGGTTCAATTTCATTTGGTAACTTCTTAAGATGTTTAACATCTCCTCTGGGTCCTTTAGGTGGCTCTCTGCTTGACGGATTTCACAAGCATGTCATCTACATATACTTCCATGTTTCTCCCTATCTTCTCTTGAAACATTCTGTTAACTAGCCTTTGGTATGTTGTCCTCGCTTTTTTCAATCTGAATGGAATTACTTTGCAACAAATGTCCCCCAATCATTGATAAAGCTTGTATGCTCCTCGTCATGTTTATGCATTGGAATCTGATTATACCCTAAGTAAGCATCCATAAGAGATAGTATGGCCACTTGTTGCATCTACCAACTAGTCTATCCGCGGAAGGGAGTAGCAATCCTTTGGGCAGGCCTTGTTTAAGTCTGAATAATCAACGCATGTCGTTCACTTTCCGTTGGGCTTCTTTACTAGCACAGGATTGGCGAGCCATTTAGGGTAAAAAAACTTTTCGGATAAACCCATTCATTTCTAACCTTTTGACTTCCTCCTTTAAAGCTTATGATCGATCTCTATTGTATTGCCTCTTCTTTTATCGAACTGGGATTAGAGAAGAGTTGATGTTTAGGGCATGGATCAGGATAACAGGATTGATTCCATCCATGTCTGAATGAGTCCAAGCGAAAACATCCTTGTTGAGCTACAAGAACTGAACTAGGTAACTCTTCAAGGGTTCTGTCAACCTCTTCCCTATATTAATAACTTTGGATTTATCCTTTGGATCAACGTTTACTTCTTCTAAATCCTCTATTGGTTTTATCCTTTCAATGCCCCCTTTAGAATCCAAATCTATGAAAATTTCTTCTTCCACTTCCAAGTTTATGCTATCGACTCTCTTCCTTTTTCGTCTCAAATAAGTATACCTACCATTTGTACGTTTGTCAGCTTTATTGATCTTTATATTAGCTTCAAATGTTGGATGTAAGAATCCATTATCCGAAGGTTGAAAAATAGTAGAAGAATCAAAATACGAAGAATACTCCCTTTTGTATTTGTCAACCGTTGCGAAGTACAATTCCCTAAAATTAAACTGTTCCCCTTGATGGTTCCTCATCCCTATTTTGTCAAGAACTTTAGCATTAGATATTTGGAAGAGATAAACGCATCCATTTCCTCTAGAGCAGGTCGACCAAAGAAGGCATTGTAGTAGGATGGTTGATAAATCATGACAAAAGAGTTCCAAAGGACCAGTGGAGCAGAGACAACACAGTTTGCACAAGGAGGTTAATATGTCCTGCTGAAGTTGATCCCTTGTTGTTGAAGCCGAAGATTGGTTCGTTGCTTGGTTCTAACTTTTCCTTAGGATTCCCCATCCAATCAAAGGCGTATTTAAGATGACATTGACAGCACTCCCAGTATCAATAAGGATTTTGGCTACCACAGAGAGCCCAGTCTGAGCTATTATCATAAGAGGGTCATTGTGTGGATGACGGACCCATTTCTTTATTTCTTCTAGAGAAATCACCAGGTTGTGCATTTTGAGAGTGTAACGGACATTTTTCAAAGATAGTTCCTCTCGAATAGAGAATATCCCTTCGCGAGCCTCCTTTAAGTGTCGGTTTCTGGCTATTGGGAAATTTCCAGCAGGATGTGGCCCACCATGGATTACACTGATTCGGTTTATCGGTGGACCTAAGTCCAGATGACCTTCCTCCATAGTGGATTCTATTGCTTTGCTGAAACTTTCTGTTGTCTATTCGTATGCTAGACAGATTTTGACTTGTTCAAAACAAACTCTTTCTGATATCCCTCTCGGATAAGCTTCTGAATAATCCCATACAAAATCTGGGACTCGTTGGTCTTATGTTCATTTGTTTTGTGATACTCATAATACTTTCCACCAGCGTTGGGTTCAGGGCAATTCTTGGCTTTGAATGAGATAGGAAAGTTGTTGACCCTATCTTTTTCCACAGCATACACAAAGGAAATGGGCTTGCTTAAGGCGACTGCATTGGAACTAGAATCCTTCCACCTCAGCTTCTTCTGGTTTCCATCCAAACCAAACCTTCCACCTTGAGGGTTCCTACGTAAGCTCAGTTTTCCTCCTTCCTCTCGAGACCCAAACTTCTTCTTTGTGAAGTACAATCCATCCATACGGATAAACTTTTCAGCTTGAAAGTGAAAGTCTTGTAAGTCTTTACAGCCATGGATGTATAGTTCCTTCCAGAAAGGGGTATTCTCAATCAATCCCGAATGCATAGCCATTATCTTATCATGGTCATTCATGTACTATGCCTTCAATGCTTCTACATTGAACCTCTTCAAGTAATCTCCTAGGGACTTCTCTTGCCTCTGCTTGATGTTAGCAATGACTGTGTAGTCAACTGTCGGATCCTTACAAGTGTAAAATTGTATGGAAAATTCATAGGCAAACTGCTTCCATGAATAGATGGTATTTTCCCTATACTGATGGTAGTACTTGGCTGTTGCTCCTTGGAGGGTTACTAGAAAGAGTCTGCATCTAATGGCTCTTGAAGCATTATAGATATCCATTTGGCTGTCGAAAGCCATTAGATGGTAATAAGGATCAGTTGTTCAATTATGGTTGGAACCTTCACCCTGAATGGTATTATAGTGCCCGTGATCTCGTCGGTAAAATGAGTTACTCTTTCGCTATCATTAACTTTATCATCCTGGGTTCTCTTCTCTTTGCTTCCGAACAGGTCCTTAACAGTTTTTCTGGCGATGTCTTTGAGATAAGCCTCCGTGTTGTCATAATCCTCCCTTTTGGGATCATAATCTTTAGTAGTGGAACTCCCAGATTTATCTTTTTCACATTAATTCCCTTGATGGTCTACCGTGTTAAAAGGATCTTTTCCTCTTAGCGGAAGATGCCTTAAGCTTCTCTTTTGCTTTAGAATGTTGGATGGGAGCCTTTCCCTTTAGAGATTCATCCACCTCTGTAACACCCCACCTCCGCCAATACCACTCTTGCAAGGGCACTGGCATTGGCATTGGAGGGGCGTTAAACGAGGTAAACATGCATGCAAATATCACAAGACAGAACATATAAGTAAAACAGAGTAAATAAACCAGCGGATAAAACTAACATTTCAAAACCATAGCCAAGTTACATCAAAGTACTTGGTCATTATTTTCCACAAAACATAGTCTAGAGTCATAAACTGAAAACTGGAAATAACATAAAGTAACTATCCCCAAGGTAGAATAAAGCCATAGCGTGCTCAAGTCCAAACCGTACATAAGCTATCCAGAAAAGCAGCTAAAGATCCAAGGTAAGTACCAGTGTTTCCACCCTGTAAACCTGAGGGGGGAAACGGAAGAAAAGAGGCGAAAGAAAACGGGTCAGTCAAAAAGACTGGTAAGTCCTATCTACTATTAGTATAAAAACTAATAAAGTTAACTGAACATGTAAACAGAGATGAGGTGTAGGGTGATAACTGGCATGGTGAAAAGTTAACAAGATAGATCAAGTGTGGCATCGCATATACAAGGTTAAGTTGCACCAGGTGTGTACTAGTATTCCAATTCATGTCAAGTATAATCAAGAAATGATCCCTTGGCCCAAAGCTGGCCCACATCATGAGATGACCTAAATCGAGGTCCAACTAATCAGTCTAGTCGATCGGCTCCCTAAAAGCCTAACTCGTAGTGTATCGGTGTCATACGGCTTAATCGCGGATTGTAGTTAACTGTGCTAGGTCCACCCCAGGGTGTATTCTGCCCTAAGGTGTAAACCACAGACACAATTCAAGCATGCACAGTCTAAACCTACTGGTGCCCATGTTCAACTCCGGACTTAATGTGCACGACCATGGTCCGCCTGAACAACCGGTGCACCCTTCAGCCGTCTCGTTTTGGCCTCTTACAATCAGTCCAGTAATCGTGCCCCACCCTAGCCTAGTCCAGGGTACCCATGATACTTCGAAGTTGGTTACTGCTGAAAAGGACCACGTAACTAGGGTTTCAAGTGGGTTAAGTGTGGTTAACCCTATCCTAACCATGTATTGAGTTGGTTAAGTGTATTCAAGCAGTTCATGACTTAACCCTATCAATACATCGGGTTTAATTGGTTAAGTGTATTCAAGTAGTTCATGACTTAACCCTACCAATCCATCGTGTTTAATTGGTTAAGTATATTCAAGTAGTCCATGACTTAACCCTATCATGTGGCATTAATTAATTTAATGCACCCAACCTCTCACATTAGACCTTGTTGTGGTTACTAGTTAAGCCGGGCGGGTCCGGGTAGCTTTACACCAGAACTTAGTCTAACCTCGAGTTTCAAGTACGACGTGACCAACTACTCACATTGGGTCCTATTGTTTGTAGCCACTAGTTAAGCTGGTCGGTTCCGGGTAGGTTTATGCTACAAACTCAACCCAACCTCGAGTTGGCCACACTCATATTTTCTAAGTGTCATGTCCATCATTATGTTTACAAACATAATCACAAGTCAATGTTCATGTCATATTTTAAAACCATGTTTTCATGTCATTAATATTACCCAACGCATTCCCATCGCATGTACGCTTCGCATAACATAACATAGATCAAAAGAGGGAACTTGGCAAAAGCATGACAAAAGGCATAAGGTAATAAGATTGGCCACAAGTTAAACATGGTGGCATATGAGGCATAAATATGTTCATAAGCTTGCATATCACATCATGGGCCTCAAAACATGTATAATATCAACTTAAGCAAATAGGTGAAACATGATCATAAATGACATAGGATGATGACTAGAAGTTCGCATATAACATTATATGCAAGTTATCATGAAGGTTATGAGAGTTCTCATGTTGCATAATGCAACATTCCAAATCAAAGGTCATAGCTTTCCATGCATAAGGCAAAGGTGATAGCTTTACAAACATGCATAGGATAGGTTTATGCATAACATGATAAGATCAAAGCACATATCATACTTAGGCCCAAACTCAACTTGCAACATGTCATATTAACTTCATAGTTAGAATCTAAGAGTAGTATAGGGCTTACAATGCTATGAAGGCTATAATTAATATAAAATAAGATTGAGATGAAGCCACTAGCAACTCTAAACACTTCCAAATGACAAGCTCCAATGAGAACCCTTGAGAAACAAACAAAAGATCCTTGCTTTAATGAAGAAAGATTGAACTTTGGCCTTAATTAAAGCTTAGAAACTCTCAAAAAAGCTTAGGAACTCTCATATGAATGAAGATTGAGGCTATGACAAGAGGGTGGAGGCCATGATTAAACATTTGGACAACATTTAGTTGTAGGAATGATTAATGAGGGTTTAGGCTAGGTCTAGGGGTCTTTTTATAGGTGATTAGGTTAGTATAGACCATAGGATTAACCCTAAAACACATCAGGTCCGTCAATTCCCGTCAGAAACTTCCAGAACAAGACCCAACCTGTCAAAATGGTGCACCAGGAAAAATGGTCCGACCGGGGGGGTCGACCCCTGGGTCGACATGGGTGTCGACCCATTAGGGGGGTCGACAGGGGTGTCGACCCCTGTGTCGACCCTGCCTGGGGCGGGAGAATTCCCGCCTATCCTACCCTGGTTGAAATTTAAATCTGAATTCGAATTTGAACTGTTTTCGGGCTTGGAATTTTCTGAAAACTTCAATGGGCCATAACTTGGTCATACGGACTTCGTTTTTCGAAAACTCGGACTCTATTTCGCGTATTTTTCCGAGACGAACGCAATGGAACAACCCGTTTCCCTTGATTCAGATTTTACAATTTAATTCTGCCTTGATTTACATTATAACATGTTATTAAAAATACGGGTTGTTACATTCTCCCCTCCTTAAGGATTTCGTCCCCGAAATCTCCAAGTTAGGAAGAACGTATCCTACCATCCATCATTCATCTACTCAAAACCTCATCCACGTGCAGCCATTGTCCTTAAAAGATTCTAAATGCTGTATGATCATATGCAAAGGTGTGTGTATATGTACTTATCTAATGCGAAAATCAGGCGATTACTGATTCAGTAAACCTCCTTAATGCAAAGTATGTTAGTGAAATGAGTCTATATGTATGCAAATTCCTAACATAATTTATAATCTCTACATGAGTGCACATAACATTCATTCATATGCAACATCCACGTGATAGCACAACTAGTTTCATCCATGAATAAGCATAAACACTCATGCATATGCGGTATGAAAGTGTGTGAGCCGATCTTAGTGCCTAATGTGTATCATGCATCCACGAGTATCCACTTGCAAACACTGGCAACCACTTGCAACCATCAAGCATAACATGTTTCAAATACATGTTTCATCCAAAGGGTTTCTACCTAAGGTTCTCATGACACGATTAATGAGATAACAAGATAAACAGGATAAACATGGATAGCAAAAAGGAAGATATGCTAATTAGGAAAGGAGATTGAGAATGTACCCTCAAAAAGGAATGGATAAAGCCCATGCATCTTCTCCTCGGTTTCCCAAGTTGCATCTTCATCGGCTTCACTCCACTGAACTTTCACCAATTTGACTTCTCGATTCCTTAACTTCTTGATCTCTGTTCCCAAGATACGAATTGGAGCTCTTCTCAAGGTTGCCTCTTTCTCTACCTCTACGTCTTCAAGGATGCTTGGTTCAACCACCTCAGCGGACTCATGTAAGCACTTTCGGAGATGCGAGACATGAAAGACATTATGCACTCCGGCTAGCTTCTCGGGCAATTCCACCTTATAGGCCATCTTTCCAATTCTCTCTATGATAGGGAAGGGTCCTACGAACCTTGGTGCCAGCTTCCCAACTGCTCCAAACGTACCACATTACGCAAAGGAGAAACCTTCACGAAAACCATGTCTCCCACTTCGAATTCCAAATCTGCCCTTCGCTTGTCAGCATAGGATTTCTGTCTATCTTGGGCCGCTTTCATCCGTCTTCTCACCAATTCAACTTTCTCGGATGTGTCCCGTATCATATCGGGCCCCAGTATAAGCCTATCTGTTGTCTCCCACCAACAAGATGGTGACCTACATGGCCTTCCATACAAAGCTTCAAATGGTGCCATCCCTATGCTGGCTTGATAGCTATTATTATAAGCAAACTCTACAAGAGGAAGGTGGTCTTCCCAAGTACCACCAAAGTCAAGAACACAAAGCCTCAAGAGATCTTCTAGCACTCTATTCACCCTTTCGGTTTGGCCACCCGTCTGGGGGTGATAAGCTGTACTCAGATTCAATTGCGTACCCATCGCTTCTTGCAAACTATTCCAGAACTGGCTAGTGAAAATTGGGTCACGATCGCTAACTATGCTAGAAGGAACCCTATGCAACCGCACTATCTCCCGAAGATAAATAGATGCTAGCCATGATGCGGTCCTCTTGCTCTTTACAGGAATGAAATGAGCACTCTTCGTAAGTCTATCAACTATGACCCATATGCTTGTATTCCCTTTCCTTGACCTAGGCAATCCATCCACAAAATCCATAGAAATATTCTCCCACTTCCATTGCGGGACCTCCAACGGATGTAATAGCCCACCTGGTTTCTTTGACTCGGCTTTCACTTGTTGGCACACCATGCACTTTGAAACATACTCTGCCACATCTTTCTTCATTCCGGCCCAAAAGAAAATGCGCTTCATATCTCTATACATCTTATCTCCACCAGGATGTATAGTCATCTTCGAGTGATGTGCTTCTTCGAGAACTTTATGCACCGAGTCTCCTGCTTGTGGAACGCATAGCCTTCCATCTCGCCTTAGCCAACCCTTGTCATCAATAGTATATCTAGCAAGGTGACTAGACGTCTCACCACGAATCAACTTGTCCATGACCTCGACTATCTGTGGATCTTCCTTCTGCGAAGCCCCAACTTGATCAAGAAGCATAGGTCTAAGCTCAAGGGATGCTAAAGAACCCGTCATTGACTCAACAGCCGTCGTGAAATCAAAGGTTGCCAAGAACTCTAGGCTCCTCATCTCAACAAATAAGGGGCTCAAAGTCAACCTACTTCTGCTTAGTGCGTCTGCCACAACATTACCCTTGCCAGGGGTATAAGCTATCTCAAAGTCATAAGATGCCAAGAATTCCATCCACCTTTGCTGCCTTAGATTCAGATCCTTCTGCGAGAAGAGGTACTTGAGTGACTTGTGATCAGTATACAACTCAAACCTTTCGCCTAGAAGATAGTGGCGCCAGGATTTGAGAGCAAAGATGATCGCCGCCAATTCCAAATCATGAGTGGGATAGTTCTTCTCATGAACTTTAAGTTGCCTACCCCCATAACATATCACTCTTCCTTCCTGCATCAGAACAGCACCTAACCCCGTGCCACATGCATCGGTGTACACGGTAAACATCTTACCGCCATCGGGTAATGCCAAAACTGGGGTTGTAGTAAGGGCCCTCTTGAGCTTTTGAAAAGCAAGCTCACACTCTAAGTCCCATGCAAAAACTAAGTTCTTCTTCGTCAACTTAGTGAGAGGGGCCGAAATCTTAGCGAAGTCCCTGATGAACTTCCTATAGTAGCCTGCCAGACCAAGAAAGCTTCTTACTTCGGTTGCATTCCTAGGAGTCTTCCAGTCTTGAACCACAACCACTTTCGCGGGATCCACCGCTATGCCTTGCTTAGAAACTATATATCCAAGAAACCGGACTTCCCTTCTCCAAAAATGACATTTGGATAACTTAGCTTTCAACTGATGCGCTCTAAGCTTATCCATCACTTCCTTGAGATGTCTAGCATGTTCATCCTCATCCTTTGAGAAAATCAGAATGTCATCCACGAAGACAACTACAAACTTGTTAAGGAACTCCCTGAACACCCTACTCATCAAATCTACGAAGTAGGCGGGTGCATTAGTCAAACCGAATGGCATGACAAGCCATTCAAAGAATCCATCTGGAGTCCTAAACGCAGTTTTATCAATACTATCCTCAGCTACTCTAAGCTGATGGAATCCGGTGGCTAGATCGAGCTGAGAGAAAACAGAAGCACCAACAAGCTGGTCAAAGAGGTCATCAATCCTTGGTAACGGGTGCCTATTCTTCTTTGTCAGCTTGTTCAATTCTCGATAATCAACACATAGACGAAGCGAACCATCCGCCTTAGTAGCGAATACCACAGGAGCACCCCATTCAGAAATGTTTCGCCTAATAAAATTCTTCTCAAGCAACTCCTTGATTTGCTTACTGAGCTCTCTTCTTTATCGCGGGGCCATGTGCCTAACGGGCAATGAAACTGGCTTGGCATTATCGACTAGATAAATGCGGAAATCTATCTCTCGTTTAGGGGGTAACCCCTTAACTTCTTCAAAGACATCAGGATAGTCTCGGACCACCCTTACAGATTGCAGATTATCGATGGACGAGTCAAGAGATTCAAGATAACATAACATGACAGGACCTCTAGGGTTACAAGAAATTTCTAGGGTATTACCGAGGCGAGTCATGAGCCTCACCACCCTATGTTCACAATCGAGAATGGCTCCATAACTGGACAACCAATCCATGCCCAAGATCAACCCGTATCCCGTGAACCCGAGAACATAAGCATTACACGTGAATTCTACGGTCAAGATGGAAATCTTCAAATCCACACAAATCATAGATAGATGGGCGGAACCCTCAATTGGATTTGAAACACTAACGGGATCCTCAACTAGACTAGTACTTAGGTGCAAACTTTCAACAATGTCAGAAGAAATAAAACTATGCGATGCGCCAGAATCAAATAAGGTGCGAACAGGATAATCAGAAATATAAACAAGGATTTCTACAGAAATACTACCTCGTTCCTGAACTGGAGCAGTGTTGAGGGCATGCACTTGCCCTCCAGAAGGTCCTGCACGCTGATTCTGCCCTTGCCCTTGTCCTTGCTTCTTGGGGCAATCCTTGCTAAGATGTCCAGGCTCTCCACAGTGAAAGCATTCACCCAACTTCCTCTTCTTATTCTGCAATCCTTGGCTATGTGCCCAACAATCCCACAGAAGTTGCATTTTCTTGGGTCCTTTGCCTTGGCCTTGTTGCCCTTGTTGTTCTTGTTGTTCTTGTTGCTCTGATTGCTCTGATTTCCTCCCCACTTGGAGTCTGTCTTCTTGGCTTGAGTCTCATTAGTCTTGAATTCTTTCTTGCCATTCTTATCGTCTCCTTGAAGCAATGCCATGTCCACTAGGCCTGCAAAAGTGGCCCATATGTGTATATGAGACAGGGCTAAACCTTGTAATGGCTCATTCAACCCTCGTGCAAAGTGTAAAGCCTTCTTCTGGGGAGTATTAACCATGTCCAAACCGAATCGAGCGAGCTGGTTAAACTTATTCACATACTCCCTTACTGTCATGTCCCCTTGCTTCAAAGATATAAACTTCTCCAATTGCAGATTCGCCTCAGCTGATGATAGAAACTTAAGCCCAAATCTTGTCCTAAAGTCGGCCAAAGTCTCTATAGGTCTAGTAGCATTGGTGACCTCCCACCAATAAGCAGCTTCTTCTTTTAATAGCCATGCTGCCAATAAAACCTTTCTATGGTCTTCCACATCAAAGATAGCGAAGAGATCCTCAGTTTCTTTCAACCAATTTCTCGCCTCTACAAAAGTCTCCGTCCCAATAAAATTCTTGCCACCCATCGCCTTAAAGTCTTTGCAAACCTTAGCAAAATCTGCTTGTGGATTCGGAGGAGGAGGAGGAGGAGGAACCTCAGTTACGGTGGGGGTATTTGCTGGGCCCACATCGTTGGCCCTAGCTTCCAAGTACCTCCGGAACCATCCGGGAATGGTCACTCCCTCGGGAAGGTTAAGATCGGCCATACTAAAAAAGAAAAAGAAGGATTCAGAACAAGGAAACGAAGGATAGTGCTAATGGCTTTGGGGGAATAGCCTTTTTAAAATAACTAGACTTTTCTTGGAAAATACTTAATTGGTTTTGAAAATAGTTTTTCAAAAGGTAAGTTTTAAAAAAAACCTTTTGCTCAGATCTTGTAAACCTTATGCTCTGATACCAAATGTAACACCCCACCTCCGCCAATACCACTCTTGCAAGGGCACTGGCATTGGAGGGGCGTTAAACGAGGTAAACATGCATGCAGATATCACAAGACAGAACATATAAGTAAAACAGAGTAAATAAAGCAGCGGATAAAACTAACATTTCAAAACCATAGTCAAGTTACATCAAAGTACTTGGTCATTATTTTCCACAAAACATAGTCTAGAAACATAAACTGAAAACTGGAAATAACATAAAGTAACTATCCCCAAGGTAGAATAAAGCCATAGCGTGCTCAAGTCCAAACCGTACATGAGCTATCCAGAAAAGCAGCTAAAGATCCAAGGTAAGTACCAGTGTTTCCACCCTGTAAACCTGAGGGGGGAAACGGAAGAAAAGAGGCGAAAGAAAACGGGTCAGTCAAAAAGACTGGTAAGTCCTATCTACTATTAGTATAAAAACTAATAAAGTCAACTGAACATGTAAACAGAGATGAGGTGTAGGGTGATAACTGGCATGGTGAAAAGTTAACAAGATAGATCAAGTGAGGCATCGCATATACAAGGTTAAGTTGCACCAGGTGTGTACTATATTCCAATTCATGTCAAGTATAATCAAGAAATGATCCCTTGGCCCAAAGCTGGCCCACATCATGAGATGACCTAAATCGAGGTCCAACTACTCGGTCTAGTCGATCGGCTCCCTAAAAGCCTAACTCGTCGTGTATCGGTGTCATACAGCTTAATCGCGGATTGTAGTTAACTGTGCTAGGTCCACCCCAGGGTGTATCCTGCCCTAAGGTGTAAACCACAGACACAATTCAAGCACGCACAGTCTAAACCTACTGGTGCCCATGTTCAACTCCGGACTTAATATGCACGACCATGGTCCGCCTGAACAACCGGTGCACCCTTCAGCCGTCTCGTTTTGGCCTCTTACAATCAGTCCAGTAATCGTGCCCCACCCTAGCCTAGTCCAGGGTACCCATGATACTTCGAAGTTGGTTACTGCTGAAGGACCACGTAACTAGGGTTTCAAGTGGGTTAAGTGTGGTTAACCCTATCCTAACCATGTATTGAGTTGGTTAAGTGTATTCAAGCAGTTCATGACTTAACCCTATCAATACATCGGGTTTAATTGGTTAAGTGTATTCAAGTAGTTCATGACTTAACCCTACCAATCCATCGTGTTTAATTGGTTAAGTATATTCAAGTAGTCCATGACTTAATCCTATCATGTGGCATTAATTAATTAAATGCACCCAACCTCTCACATTAGACCTTGTTGTGGTTACTAGTTAAGCCGGGCGGGTCCGGGTAGCTTTACACCACAACTTAGTCTAACCTCGGGTTTCAAGTACGATGTGACCAACTACTCACATTGGGTCCTATTGTTTATAGCCACTAGTTAAGCCGGTCGGTTCCGGGTAGGTTTATGCTACAAACTCAACCCAACCTCGAGTTGGCCACACTCATATTTTCTAAGTGTCATGTCCATCATTATGTTTACAAACATAATCACAAGTCAATGTTCATGTCATATTTTAAAACCATGTTTTCATGTCATTAATATTACCCAAACCCAACGCATTCCCATCGCATGTACGCTTCGCATAACATAACATAGATCAAAAGAGGGAACTTGGAAAAAGCATGACAAAAGGCATAAGGTAATAAGGTTGGCCACAAGTTAAACATGGTGGCATATGAGGCATAAATATGTTCATAAGCTTGCATATCACATCATGGGCCTCAAAACATGTATAATATCAACTTAAGCAAATAGGTGAAACATGATCATAAATGACATAGGATGATGACTAGAAGTTCGCATATAACATTATATGCAAGTTATCATGAAGGTTATGAGAGTTCTCATGTTGCATAATGCAACATTCCAAATCAAAGGTCATAGCTTTCCATGCATAAGGCAAAGGTGATAGCTTTACAAACATGCATAGGATAGGTTTCTGCATAACATGATTAGATCAAAGCACATATCATACTTAGGCCCAAACTCTACTTGCAACATGTCATATTAACTTCATAGTTAGAATCTAAGAGTAGTATAGGGCTTACAATGCTACGAAAGCTATAATTAATATAAAATAAGATTGAGACGAAGCCACTAGCAACTCTAAACACTTCCAAATGACAAGCTCCAACGAGAACCCTTGAGAAACAAGCAAAAGATCCTTTCTTTGATGAAGAAAGATTGAACTTTGGCCTTAATTCAAGCTTAGAAACTCTCAAACAAGCTTAGGAACTCTCATATGAATGAAGATTGAGGCTATGACAAGAGGGTGGTGGCCATGATTAAACATTTGGGCAGCATTTAGTTGTAGGAATGATTAATGAGGGTTTAGGCTAGGTCTAGGGGTCTTTTTATAGGTGATTAGGTTAGTATAGACCATAGGATTAACCCTAAAACACATCAGGTCCGTCAATTCCCGTCAGAAACTTCCAGAACAAGACCCAACCTGTCAAAATGGTGCACCAGGAAAAATGGTCCGACCGGGGGGATCGACCCCTGGGTCGACATGGGTGTCGACCCATTGGGGGGGTCGACAGGGGTGTCGACCCCTGTTTCGACCCTGCCTGGGGCGGGAGAATTCCCGCCTATCCTGCCGTGGTTGCAATTTAAATCTGAATTCGAATTTGAACTGTTTTCGGGCTTGGAATTTTCTGAAAACTTCAATGGGCCATAACTTGGTCATACGGACTCCGTTTTTCGAAAACTCGGACTCTATTTCGCGTATTTTTCCGAGACGAACGCAATGGCACGGCCCGTTTCCGTTGATTCAGATTTTACAATTTAATTCTGCCTTGATTTACACTATAACATGTTATTAAAAATACGGGTTGTTACAACCTCTCTCTGGCTGGACTTAGTGAACTTTGAAGAATTTTGCGTTTGATTAACATTTATTTGAGCTTGCATTTCTTGGACTTGCTTATCCAGAGCCATGATTTTAGAAGCATTTTCCTATATGGCATTTGGGTTTAGTTGTTGTACAGGGTTGGAAGTCGTTCCTTCTTCGTTGTTGTTTAGATTTAGCATTGGATCCACGTTTCCTTCAAGGGTTGTATTAGAAGTTGGTTCCTTGTTTTGTTCCACCATTCTTTTTTATTTCATCTTTCCCTGCCACAGAGCAATAAGTTTACCAAATTAATCTTTAATAGGGTAAACAAAAAGTTGGAGGTTCTGGTCCTCCTTCTTGCCCAAAAATGTTAATGATATTTTCCATCAACACCCGAACTAGGATGAACAATGCGCATGCTTAGAAGTTTGATGTAAAGATATCTAAAGGTTATTGTAATGCGGCCTTGAATCAATATTCTTTAACTAATTTCACCTTTTCTGAGGCGTCCAGACCTTAAGTTCGAGAGTAGTCACTCTTCCCTCGAGGGGTGAGTATCACGCTTGAGAGACTACAAGGTCAATGGCGACCTTGGAGAAAGGTTTTACAAGTCGAATGAGACTGAAATTCCAAGCCATAATCACCCTTAGACCCCTGATAAAATAATATACATTGTGCTAAGAGGAAACCGGCTAATGCCTCACAACGCTCGAATTGTTCTCATGCCATAAGATTTAATGACTTATATGATACTTCTGCATTGAACCGTCCCGGAAAGACCTTGGTTGCATTAATTATCAAACCAAAGCTTATAGCAAACTCCCTTCTGAGGTTGGGTTACATTAGGCTTACTATGAAAAAGCTAAGTCACATAAGGATCGTCCGAAAGGGGAGAAGCCTTGGTTTTGCCCTGGGTCTTTCCTCCTTCGAATGAATCGTGATTAAGTCTATCATAAGAAAGGTTAGCATTAACTCCTTGTCTTATCATTATAAACACAGTATGATTATCAAATCAAGAAATTCTTAAGTCCCGAACTTCTCCTTTTTATTAATTGAAGATATATTACAAGAGTTGAAGAAATCCCCATTTCGATTTGCAAATTAGGGTTTCCTCTTAAGAGAAAGAGAACAAGATTGAGAAATGAAAATTTAGCCTCGAAAATGAGACCCCTGGGGTCTTATTTATAGACAAATCGGGGTCCCTTTTACTATTGGGCCAACAAAAAATGCTGCCAGCCGCGTTACTCTTTGGTTCCGAAAACTTTGGCTTTTAGGTGCTTTTCATTTTGATCTTGAAGGCATTGCCTATGGCTTCTTAAGGTGTTGCTCCTAGCACTCGGGAGGATGGTCCCGTTCTTTAGAGCTTTCTGTTGACGTCACCTCTATCTCGTTTGTATTGATATTGAACCTGACGGTGTAAATATCTTTCAAAAGGCTTTGTCTTCTGAATGTAGGGTTATGGATTTTAGCTTCCAGTCTCGAGCTTTCAATCTTGCTGTTAATTCAGCATGGAGCTTGCCTTCATGATTCAAATGGATGTTTGTTGGATGCACCACCCCTGTCGGTATCGACACTAAGCAAATTAGTGTGGATAACTTGTCTCTCTTCGATTCTCCAACTTGCCTTTCAGTAGATTCCTAAAGTCCATCTTAGCTTCTAGAGGGTTGCTTCCAGTGCTTTATTAGTTGTTTAGCTAAGGGTTCACTTGGTGATCTCTGACTGGTGTCTCGGGAACTTGCTCCCAGAAGATTTCCATGCGTTTCAATCCCCGTGCTTTTGATGCTTTTTATCTCTTATTGTAGCATTAAGCAAGTTAATGCCAATAGCCCCTCTGCTCTTCTATGACTCGGGTTGTAGTGTCCCTGGCTTTTCTCCTTATTTTCTCTCGATTTCGGATGGCTTCATGTCAGTCACTCTTCCTGTCGGGATTACCCTCCGATAGCCTCCTTTAAAACTGGATTTGAGGTTCTTTCTTTGTTGAAAGCGGCTACTTCCTTTAGGCTCTCGACTTTTACCCTATTCTTAGCTTCTGCTTACGGATTACTCTCCTTTGCTTGTGACGGTCCGACACCCCTTCACCGTCAGCCTGTCTCAGTGCCATTTTTGGTAGTAACGCTTCTCTATAAATTAAAAAATTATTTTTATAAGATATATTATGATAATATATACACATGAAACTTACGCACGAAGTTTCATATTTAAATGACCACACGTGAGCTCTAATCGCGATGAAACTTGATACATTACTATGGTTTGACGTTCTAGACCCAATAAAATTGGTTTCGTCGAAAACCGAGGTCGTTTGAAAACTTACTATTCATAAATACCACAATAAATCAATATAATTAAATTTTAAATTCAAAACAAACAAATCCTCTATAATAAATTATTATTATTACCGTTTATATTCAAATAGAATTTATATTGAATATTTGAATTGTTTTAATTCGGTTTTAACTTTGAATTCAACTAGTTTCATTTTCTATTACGATAATTCGATATACTCGAAATTTAAATCGTGTTTCGATTAATAAATCGATAAGCTCGATATAAAAATCTATTTATATTATCAACTCAACATCTAAAACAATATTAAACATTTAAAATTAACTGACCAAAAATTTGGGTGGTTACATTCTTCCCCCCTTAAAAGAATTTCGTCCTCGAAATTACTAAGGCAGGGAAAATGCTACAAACCCATTAACTTTTCAAAAACCCACTTATGTTGAATTTTAACTCTTTATATTTCTATAATTTTAGTTCCGACAAAACTTTTGGTTTTCATTCACATTGCATACTATATATGCTGACATTCATTTAATCTAAATGATTTACGACCAATATATTAACATTCAGTTCATATTCCATTCATATGCATTCAAATTCCATTCAAATTGATTCTAATCGATTTATTTGCTTCGATCCATTTTACTTACCTAATTTAAATTTAAATTTAAATTCCAAAATTTAAATTTTCGAGTTTTCATTTCAAAATCTTTAGAAATCACATAAATATATACATATATTTATAACCATCTCAAATTCAAAACATTACCAACTTGTTTTCTTTCAAACAAATTTCCATTAGAAACTATTCTAAGGTAGTTATTAGTCACTTATAACTAAAAAATGAACACTGATGATGTTGCAGTCACCATCAGAATTATTTTCCAGTGACTGAAGTGAGTTTAGTGCTATATCACTTTAAAAATCCATTCAAAAATGGTTTTCATTCAAAAATCCTGTTCAAAACAAAGCTATATTATCCTAATATACTTTAGAAAATATTTTCCAACTTTCCAGGAATAAATTCCAGATTCTAGTTCTGAATCCAATTTTTTATTCATCTTATTTGTATGTTTCATTCACATACAAATCCTACTTGGAATTATATATATATATATATAAAACCATTCCAGTTTTACATTCTCATTTGATTATAATAATATCAATTAACACATTCATATATTACACTAATTTCAGAAAATTATTCCTTTTATATCAAAACATATTTTTGGGTAGAATTATTTCATTTACCCACTTTAAAACAATATTATTTCCAACCTACTGTTCAAGTGTTTAAAAATTCCTATCGACTTCATGGCATCCCATGATTCTATCAAAATTCATAAGCCACTCAACAGACTAGCCGACACAATATAAAAAAACTTTTATATTAATTAACAAATAAGCACTCTCGTATATATACACTCAACTCATTATAGGGTACAACTAACCCTATCTCTAATGAGTAAATCCCCACCAAAGCCTAGGTATTCGCTCAACCTGAGCCCTGATACCAAATGTAATGGCCCGAATTTCCGTACTATATGAGTTGACTAAATACACCATACATCCCACCCAAATTGCATAGAAGTACAAATCAATATGGAATAAGAAGAAAAAGATCTAACATTGAAGCCATGCGGAATATGAACAGTAAATATCTAACATTGAAGCCTCCTGTTCCAAGCTCCTCCAGTATCTGTAAAATCCCGAACAACTTGACTACTAATACAAATTCGGGCACCTAAGAGTTTAGGGTAAAACAAAATAAAATATAATTTGGGTCAGTCATAGGACTAGTATGAATAAGCTCCAACCACTTGTTTAACTTTTAAAAATCCTTTTAAAAGAAGGAATAATCGTAAGACCGATCCAAAAATAAATACGGATGGTTTTTACCTTACGATAACCCAAAACCTTCTTTGAAATCAATATTATTTTGATATTACAATAGTGTTTAAATCAAATAAATAGCAGTCTAGCGGAATGCTTGCATCTCATGCTCCACTTACATAGTATACAATCAAAGCCACGGGCACTATTTGGAGAACGGATTCTAACTGGCAAGGTATGTGACCACCTTCCAACAGTGTATTCGTGGAAAAGAAAACATTGGGTTCAACAAGAACATCTTGCAACCCGGGCTAAACATGACCGACCACTCACTTCGTTTGAGTGTTCTAAATGTATTGCCACCAACGATTGGGATCAGCAACCATTACCCGAAAGGGACAACATCGAAAGAATAAAGAAGCATGGAATTTCTCAAGATCATGTGACAATATACTCTAATTGAAAGCTTCCCATTTAGTCATGCGACCTACACGATTTTGTGCCATTTCCCGGCTGTAAGGCTTGAGGCCACACTTATCTTTTGACATGCCACATCTTCGTTTACTTTGAATGCAACATCGTCAAACCCGCCAAAATCATTTTTTGACTTCTCCAAAAATTATCACAGGTATAAAGCTAAGAGAAACGAAATCCTCTGCCACTAACATAATACATTTAAAGAGATCAATATAGATGATTTGTTAGGCTTACTATGTCAGACATTCGTCCATACAAGTTGCCCTAGGACTGAACAAACCAAAGGCATTATTCCATCAATCCATATTAGGCAATTTCTTCCAAAGATTAATAGAACAGCCCTTGCACCAACTCTGTCTTCAAATGTCTTTGGCTTATTTGATTCGCAACGGTTAGGCCAATAAGGAGTGGTTTTCGGATAATAAACCTGATCTCAGTCTCTACGTATTGACAACGGAAATGGTCCAAAAACTTTGATAGTCGGTGATTTACTGCCAAAGGAAAACATCCATACAATCAACTATCATATTTCCAAATGGAAATTATACTGATCAAGCATCAAGCAATATTGAGCTCTTTTAAATTAATTTCTTATTAATTTACTCATTTCCCTAATTTTATCTTCAATATCTTTACCCAGATATTTATTAAAACTCGTTTAGCCTCTCACATTCTTGGAAAAACATTTCCATCTATCATAACTATTTATTTTCTAAATTTAGAAAATATGCATTATTAACATTGGAAAATGTTTCCATTTCTTATTCACACATCACTATTTTTCCACATTCATCAGTCCCTAACCGTAGTAAGAGAACAACTCCCAAGTATCAACCCCGAAGGCTGAAACCAACATTAAATTGACACTCAAGAAGCCGTTCAACTCGACGAATCTCTAGTTAATTTCTAATTTTATAAATTCCCCTTTTACTTATATAATTTCGTTATAAGTTTATTCTCTTATTAAATTCCATATAAAATTGATAAGTTGATTTCTAGTTATCAATTTTTCTTAAATTTTTCTATCTCCTTAAATTTTCGAAAAATTTCGCCAGTGTCTCCTTTGTACAGGTCACTCGATACAACTACAAACTCCCTCTCTGGGCCCTTTCCATTCAAAATGAAAGTCAAAGATCCAAGCGGCTTGCCAAATAGGCTCATAAAATCTCATATTAAATAAACGCGAACCTCTTTTGTCGGGCTTTCAATTTATATTCCTTTCATTACTTCATTCCATACCTGCTTAACCTATATCCAACCATTCCCAATTTATTCCTACTTAATACAGTCGTTTTTAGCTCAATTCGCTAATTTATTCTCTAATTATCTCTTTTGCTTATTTCACTTTTTATTTGAACATAATATGTTCAAATATATTTTCAATTTTCTTATAAACTAATTGAATTCCGTTTTCAATTCAAGTTTTATATTTGGTTTCAAATATGAATTCACAAATGCAATTTACTTATCCAAAGTCAAACTCGATCCAAAACTCGATTAACTAATTATTCTTCTACTTAGTTAATTCAATTCAATAATATCTGATTTTGTTTCAAAAATCAATCCATTTACTTCACTTGCGTTCATATTTATTTTATAACTCAAGTTTGTATTTTTTCTGATGGAAATCTAATTTTTATTTACTAATTTTTTTTATTAATTAAAATAAAACTGTTATGGTTTAATAACGATTATAGCATTGTTTTTCTAGAAATTTGATTTTGACATAACTTAAAATCTATAAGAGGAAATCTGTATTTTTCTCTTTCATTAAAAACTATTATTCAATCGCTCCTGAAGATTCTTCTTTTAAAGAATTCCAACTTAAACTGATTTCTGTATACTTAATTGATGCTCGAAACATCAAATTACGAATTACCGCATTGTAGGGAGCTCTTTTTAATTATATTTAAATATAAACGTTAAAACTTTGTTTACTAATAAATTTCAACTCCATTCTTCCATACATTCTAAATATAAATTAATCCAATTTTCCAAATCCAACTTAATGTTTCTAATTATCCCTAATCGTTGATTATTTCATTACTCAATTATAAATTTATTTACAACTCAATCCTCTATATTAAATTCCAATTCCCTTCATAGATTATATTATCTCAATTCAGTTTATATTCTAGATTCCGGAATAAAATCCGTCATTCACTTCTTGAAATTATTTCTAATTTCCTCTTTAAATTTATACTTGAATTTAAACTTCAAATTATACAATGATAATTTCTTCAGCACATTTATAAACATCGATTATAAATTACTTTTTTGATTTTATATATTGAACAAGCTTCCATTTCAACATCTATTTAAAACTCAAATCTTATTTTGGAATATTTTATTTACTATAACTTATACATAGAGAAAGAGAGAGAATCCATTTTCATATTTAATACATAATTTGTTTCTATTTAATAAAATTCCAATATCCTTTCTAAAAATGATTTATATTTATAAATTTGACATGATCGAATTCAAATCATAATTCCATATAGATTTATTTTAATTCAACTTACATTCCGAACGTCGGAGTAAATTTCATTGTTTCCTATTTAAAACGATTCCCAATTCCCATTTTAAATTCACATTTGAATTTAAATATTCAAATTTATCCAATGATAATATATTTCCCTTCATTTACAAACATCGTTTATAAATTCAACTACTTTTTATTATTATCAAACAAGTTTATATTTTCTAGCCTATAAGAAATTCAAATTATGTATTCGAAAAAATAAAATTTTCCTATTTAAAACTCAAATCATTTTCTTTTCACTTGAATATATTTTTACGTTATTTTAATTACCAATACCTAGGACTAGTACTATTCAAATATCCAAAACACACAATCGTCAATCACAGGTTTCATAACACATCATATATGAAAACAAATAATGAGAAATTTTAGGAATCCAGTTGGATCCCTCCAACCTGGTTTTCCTGCATCCGCAAATGTTAGACAAGAAAAATAATACCCATCTTGTTTCAAGGCAGGATATCACGGTATAGAAGATCATCCACTATATATATATATATATATATATATATATATTGTGGGGGCGCATAGGTAAATCATCCGCTAATGGTACTTCGGGAAATATCCAATCTATATAATAGCCACAAATACCAAGCCTAAATATAACTAATATATATATATATATATATATCTAATAGCCACAATAATATTTCAATACATCCAAAAAACCAACAAACAACATATAACATTATATTAAACAAATATTTGTTTATAAAAAATTATAAACGAATCTAGAGAGTGAGTTTACTCACCTTGATTTTTATTCAATGGAAATAATCGAAGACATTTTATTTAAATTCCATCTGTCTTCAAAAAAAATCTAAATCCATTTCCCGCTATGAGTCTAACTCAACTTGCATTAACATTTTGAACCTTGTACAAATTAAATGTAGTACTTACATATATGTGTGAATTATATGAGCTATATATATATTTATATATTTAACCAAACATCATATTTTTATCTAATAAAAAGAATCCTATACCTCAATTAATTCAATTAACCAAATCTCTTACCTTAATACACTGTCTTCTTCTTCCTGGATTCGAATTACAGGCCGCCTTCACCTAAAACTCTCCATTCAATTCCACGATCGATTTTGTCCTAAAACATGAAAACTTCCCTGGTAGACATCCGACCACCCTAAAAAAATTATGACCTCAAGCATCAGAATCCCCTCGCTCTATCTCTGTCCACCAGACTTTGATCTCGAGAACGTCGGCTACATGAAACTAATTTCAACCAAATTTCGATGAATTATGCCACAATCTATCTCTTCCGATCCTAAGCACAACCCAACCATTAAGAACACAACCGATATCTTCATTCACCAAGTCATCCACTCTCATTCATCGCGATCTCTCAGTGACGCCAAAGACCGCTTCCTCTAGTTGCCATGCCGCCCAATAGATCTGGAGCTTCCTTACTGCCACATGATTTGATGACCAAACTCCTAATTTAGATTGAATGAAACACTAGTCCAAGCTCCACTGTTTTGGTCTTGTCCCTCGTTCGCACTAGATAAAACAAACGAGGTTGTATATATTTGAAATGATTTTGAGAAGAGGAGTGAAGTGGCCATTTTCGATTTCCATTATTGTATACCATTTTCTAAAATATAAAGAAATGCGGTTTAATTTCATTGGTTGGGGGATTAAATGAAACATAGAAAAAGGAAGTGAATCGCAGGTTTTAATTAGAAAAGGGGAAAACCAATTTCGATTGTAAGTAAAATGAAGAAGCAGCATTTTCAAATTTTCTGAAGCTTGCGAACGATTTGCAGAAGAAAGAAATGAAAGGAAATAAGGGGAAATGTCGCGTTTATTTATATAAGAAGGAAGCATAGGGTGGGTTTGCCGAAGTACACCCACAATAAATATGATATGATTTCATACTTATCCATAGAATAAAAATTTATTTTTATAAGATATACTATTATAATATATACACACAAAACTTATGCATGATATTTCATATTTTTACGACCACACACGAGCTCCAATCGCGATGAAACTTGATACACTACTGTGGCTTGACATTCTGGACCGATAAAATCGGTTTCATCGAAAACTGAAGTCATTTGAAAAATTACTATTCTTAATTACCACATTAAATTGATATAATTAAATTTTAAATTCAAAACAAACAAATACCTGATAATAAATTATTATTATTTTTATCATTTATATTCAAATAGAATTTATATTGAACATCTTAATTGTTTTGATTTAGTTTTAACTTTGAATTCAACTATTTTCGTTTTTGTGTTACAATAATTCAATATACTCAAAATTTAAATTGTAATTCAATTATTAAATTGATATACTCGGTACAAAAACCTATTTATATTATCAACTCAACATTTAAAACAATATTAAACGTTTAAAATTAATTGACAAAAAATCTGGGTCGTTACAATTTTTTTATTTATTTTCATTTTTTTAAGAGCACACTAACAATGCATAGCTTATTAGAACGTTTAAATGGAAGCAATTGCAATTTAAAGTGCGAGTAGTCTCTAACCATGCATGACCATATCTAGATTTTTTTAAATGAGGTTAGTGAAATACTTATTGTATACAAAATCTCCTCAATATGTAAAACTAAAATGAATGATAGAATTACGGTATGTATAGAGATGATTGTGAAATAAATTTCTAAATTAATCATATTATGAAATATGCTCATCTCTACCTGGATTTTTGAAAATTTTCATTATCTCTTTTTCTGAAAAAAATAATATACTCACATTTCCATCACAAATTTTGAAACAGTAATTCTTTAAGATGATTTTAAAAAATAAAATCTCCGCATTAAATAAACCATGATAAATGAAAAAAAAGGATAGGAAAAGAAGATGTTCGTGAAATAAGCATCATTCAAAGATATTATAAAATATGTTCAAACATCATAAGAATTTAAATAAATTTTCCTCTTGTTATGAGATACATTGAAGTCACAGCTCATCACAATTTCAAAAATCTAATAATAATTTTGATGAGTTCCAAATATAGTTCAATTTGATCAATGATTTCAATTTTTGAATAAATAATCAAAATTGATGTTAAGACTGAAAAAAATTAAATATAAGAGGGATTCAAAAAGATCTATACAAGTTGAAAATTAGTTTTAAAATGAATCAAACGGTTGAATGAGAAATTTTCAAAGCTTTTATGGCTGATAACACTTGGGTCTTCTAATTGTTCATAGTGGTCAATGAAAACCTAAACTGAAATTTCAGCGCTTAGATCTAGCAGTAGTAAACATTTGATACCAAATCAAGCAGTCACCAAAACATTTACTAAACAATTCCTTTTATCATAGCAGCAGAATAATAAGTTTCAAAACAAGCAAACAAAAGAATTTTTCGTAATATTTATAACAAATTCAGAGAAGCAATCCATGATCTTGATTAAAAATAGTTCATTTGAAATCACTTGATGAGATGTGTAAGTTTCAAGAATAAATAAATCGATCACATAAGATTAACAATTTCAAATTTAAGAAGTGTGTGAGATTCAATATGTCAAAAATATCAAATGGTTTCAAAAATCAAATATCCAAGCCAAATGATCATGATCTTAAAAGTGAGTTTCAAGACGTAACACAACAATTTATGCCAAAAGATTTTCAATTCAAAATAGTCAAGTCCATACAAAGACCAATGAATTGATCACAACTGAAAGAATAGTAGCGTGTTGTAATGAGTGTAGTTTTTCAAGTATTTTCAAATTGAATTAGAAGAAACTCAAAACGGAAAAGTTGTGTGAAATTTAATTAGTTTTTCAAAAATTCAAGAATTTTGAGAAACAATGTTCAAGTTATAGAAAAGATACTACAACACTATTAGAAATTGTTAAGAAATTGAACTTCAAAAGAATTGCCAAAACACTTACAAATTTAGATTTAAAATCTAGAAATCATCAAAATATGAAAGTTTTAGATAAAAGAATATAATTTCCAGAAAATCAAGAATTTTACAATTTGAAGCTATAAATCTCAAGAAATGTTAAAAATGTTATTTCAGTGTCAAAACGTAATCAACATCATCAGAAAAGAAGGATAAGAGAAAAGATGAAAGGTAGAATAGAAAAAAATAGAAACAAAAAATAATGTGAGTTCAGAGATCATACCTGATTTACAATGGACATTGTGGATTCTCTAACTCGACAATCTTGTGTAAGGAACACTGAATAATTCAAAGATATGGAGTAACATGAATGTAGTTTCTCTTTCGCAAAGTGGTTCCTCGGCTTACATCCTGTACCTAAGTTTTAGGAGATCGAGCGGTCTAAAAAAATTTGTAAAACCACTTTTATTTGGAACCCGTTTATACAACAATTGTAATAACCCAAGGATTTTCGATCCTGAAAATCGACATAAATACATTTACCATACCTCATGTTGATCTTTCAACCACCGAAAAACACTGGATAGTTATTAGAAAGAAATTAGAGGGTGAGAAAAGAAAGAAACAAATATTAGAACAGAAGAAGAAGAAGAACCAACACAACAAAGAGTCTCACACCGCAGCGGAACAAAATATAATACAAAAATAGATCTTTATTGAGAGCTTCTAAAGATACTTACAATATCAGAGTACATCACACATCTGGACAGTGGTCATAACCCGTCCTCATATACAATCACACAGCGGAATAAATACTATACAATATCATACGTCTGAACACCTCTAGCCCGTCTCTGAACTTTGCAGCATCCGATAACCTGGATCTGTACACCTCGGTCTAACCCGAGCATTTACAAAACACTGGGTCAGTCTGGTGAACCAGAGTGAGAAAAACTCGCACAGTAATAAGGGGATCATCCAACTTGGTTTTAAGGTTTAAAAATCTTTTCGAAAGAAAAGGATAATCGTAAGACCAAATCCACACATAAACATGGACGGTTTTTATCTTGCGATAACCCAAAACATTTTTTGTAATCAATATCTTTTCTGATATTATAATAGTGTCTAAATACAAGTAAATATCAATCTTGCGGAATGCTTGCATCTCACGCTCCACATATATAGTATACAATCAAAACCGCGGGCGCTTATTGGCGATTGGATTCCGACCATGACAAGGTATGGGACCTCCTACCGATAGTGTATCTCTAGAGGCGAATACACTGGGTTCAACATGAACGTCTTGCAACCCGGTCCACACACGACAGACCACTCATTTTGCTTGAGTGTATCGAATGTATATCACTAACGGTTGGGCTCAAACCACCGTTTCCCGAAAAGGGACAACATCGTAATATATTAAAGAAGCAAAAGGAATTTCTCTAGTTAGGTGATTATACACCCTAATGGGAGCGACCAACATAGCCATGCTGCCTGCCCAATTTTTGTCATTTCCCAGTTGATGAGTCTTGAGGTTTAGATTAACTTTTGAAAACCTGGTCATAATTCACTTTGAATGCCACATCCTCAGATCCACTGGATATCACTGATTGACGTCCACAAAAATACTCTAGTAGTTAAGCTAAGAGAACGGCCATTCTCCGCCATAACTATAGCACGTTTGAAGAAATCAACGTACGTGATCCCTTTGGAAATACTCTGTCAGACATTCGTCCATACAAGTCATCCAAGAACAGGATGAACCAAAGGTACTCTCCCACTGCATCCAATATAGGAATCACCCAAGGGATCAATAGCGAGAAGTCATTGCAACCCGTGGATTCCAACCACGACAGAAACACAGCTTATCTCTGCTTGCCAGGAAGAGAATTTTAGTGGTTCTTCCATTTATGAAAATCCACAGTCTTCAATGCTTCATCTCAATTATTTTCTGATATCTTTACATATTTGTTGGTCAGAATGGTTTTCGAATATAAATTTGATCCCAATTTTTCCGTAACAACAATCGTATTGGACAGATTTGATAGTCGGTGATTTAACTACCAAAATAAACAGTGATTCAATCATGAAAATCCAACGAGTTAACTGGTTTAGTATTTAGCATCAACTGGCCTTTTAATTTAAAACAAATGTAAGTTTAAAACTTTTAAATGCTCGACATTATAATAATAGCTTTCTCGGTTCTTTATTTAATATAAGATTATTCTTTGAACAAGTTCATTTTTATTCTTAGAAAAATTCCATATCATATCCAGTTTTCTATTTTCACTTTCAAAACATTAGCCACATTATTATGTAATATTGGGAAATCAATTCAACCCATTACTTGTAAAACACCATTATGAAATATCTTTTATTCATTACTTGAAAACTATAATCCATGCTTATTCTTATAGAATAAAACTTATCTTTTACATTTCCTTTTTATTCTCGACAATATCGTTATAATTCACGCAACCCTTTTTATTTCCCCTTTCCACTTTGGAATCCTCATTATATATTTTCCAAATCTTCATTACACGTTGCATTATTATTTCTGTAATGGAAATAATAAACTATTACTAACTCCTTTTACTATTACCAACTCATATCCTCCTCAGATAATTCCGATGTCGTTTAAGTTGGGATATTTTAATTACCTCTCAGATCTTGATCAACAACGTTCATATCTTAATGTTGATACAAGTGGTAATCCAAAAACCACTATTTTATTCTAATAACAATTCAAATTCCATTTAACTAAACTATTCAAAATACGGTTTCATACAACCTTCTTACGTTTTTGAAAATCTCTTTCCCGGATACATCCATTCTTTCCTAATTATATAATTAGGTAATTTCTTTAATAAACACCACTCTTAATTCTGCCTCTTTCAACACATTTATTTTATAACTCGGATTTGTTACAAAATCCTATGACCCGCTTTTTTAACAAAATTCACTATCACCAATCCCCTTTCAAATCCATTCAACAATTCCTGCTTTGGAAGTCTTATTTTAATTCCCCTTTTTACTTAATCCCATTATTTGGTAACGTTAATTCAATATTAATGTTATAACAACTCAAACCTCTTTTATATAATCTTGGTTTATCTTAAACCCTTTTATCTAAATTTCCTTTTTCCTTAATTCAAGTATTTAAGTAATATTCGTTTTAAGCTATAGTATTCGCTTAAAATTCCTTTTGTAACTTGTTATACACATTCGGGTTTTGAATATAAAACCCGTTCGTAATCTCCTTTCACCATTCAATCGGATTTCATTTCAACCTCGATTACTTTTTTCATAAATTCAATTAAAAACTAATTTCCCAAATTATTATTAATCAGGATAATAATCTACTTTGATCATTAACTACTTTAGTAATTAATTCCTTTATTGACTAAAATAGATAGTAATTCCCTTTTAAAACCTTGTTAAAACTAGAACAATATTCATTAACTATTTAATTCGATTAATTTGAAACAAACCAAGGAAATAATCAATTCCAATTGAAAACAGTCGATTTAATCTACTCAAAACACAGTTAATTCATTAACTGATTCCAATTCATTTTCCCTTTAAATTAATGATAAAATAAATTTAAATAATTCAATTTAATTGTTTATTAATAAAACAATTATTCAATTTTAATCGTCGGGTTAATTTCTATTCATTTGTTTATAAATTCGATTAGCATCAGAATCTGCTTTATAAAACCAGTTGATGATTAATTATAAATTTAAATAATAAATAAATATTTATTTTCTTTTAGTGAACTATTATTCAAAATAATATATTTCAAAATCTTTTCGGTTATAAAATAAACTTTATAACTTTAGTTCTATCAATTCACCTGACGGTAAATTAACATAATCAAGACAATTTATTCTTAGGCCATTTACTGTCGATTACTCAACCAATATTGCCTGTTGGTTAAAAAAAACACAGGTTGAATTTTCAGTTAATGATCACTAATCAAATAAATCACCCAATCATGATAGTTCATATTTGACAATATGAAAATAAATAATATATTTGAGGAATCTCGTTGGATCCCTCCAACATGTTCTTCCCTGTATCCAAAATGGTTATCTCAAATCAGATCATTCAGTTTCATTTAAATGATACAATAAAGAACGACCATTAACATCAACTGATTCTCAAGCAATTCAAACAATCCAAACAATTTAAACACGTTTATTTTATAAACGTTACCAATCAAGGTAAGTTACCTTAATTGGATTCAATCGTTAAAATAATGATTTGGTATTTCACTGAAATTAAACAACAGTTCGATTTCATCAGTTAAATCAACAAATATATAATTAGCAAACAGTCAACCATCAGCAATCAGAGCACACAAAATAAAAACCAAATTTATATAAAATATAAATAGGAAGAACTGAGCGAGTTTTATTCACCTTGATTTTTGTTTCATTGAAACAGTTCGATTATAGTAAAATTAAACAGTCGTTTAATTTAACTGTAAATCTCTGTCATCTCTACTTGGTCTAGAACAGTTCCGTGACGTAGATCTTGTCAAGGTGATTCCAGCGTCTCTTGAATCGTCCAATTCTGTTCATATATACATGGGTTATAATTATTTTAAGTTATACGATTTAAATCAGCTATTATCTTCTAATTTAAACTAATCATATCTTAATTAATTAATAAACGAATAAAATTTACGATATCATTACATTTTAAAGCATCAGTCTAATCTATTCCAAGAAAAAATGAGTTAAACATTGGGCGACAATTAGATTTATAATACTTGTTTAAATAAATCCCTAATTTTCACTTAATTATAAAACTAACCCTTTTTTCCTAGATATAAATCGAATGCCTAATTAGTTATAAAGTAAACCCTAATTAGTTATAATAATTTAAGTTAATAATTTGATTAACTAATCAAATTCCTAATCATATATACCTACTAAAGCTTAATTACACTTGTAAATAAATAGCTGAGTGTCTTTCTGCCCTCACCAAATACTGTTTCTCGTTTACTACAGGAAACATGCGTTGGACCCAAAATCCCCATTTGTTTTATCACCTTCGCAATGCACTAACCAAGCCACCACACTTTATACAGTAAAATACACTTCCCATCGCAACTGTCATCTTGTCAAAATTGCTTCGGACTGAACAATCCTGTTTAAAGCTCCATGTACTCCTTTTCCAGAACTCGACTTTGACCCATAGCTTGGACTGCCCCACCAATCATCGTTGATCGGAATTTGATCGACAACCCTCGAAAGACGCGGCCCATCCTCCTCAGCTAACGCGGTCACTCTCCGGTCTCCTTTCTCCTCCGTTGGTCAACAAAAGGTCAACGAAGTCCGTTGCTTCTCAACAGGTTTCCGGCTACACCAGCTTGAACTACTTGATCGTGGCCGTTGGATCCGAGGATCTTGTTGAGCTCGATCTTTTGTTGTTGGGAAATTTCGAATTTGATTGATAGATTGTTAGAAAAATTAAGGGAGGAAAGGTGAAGTTGCAACCGTTTAATGTTTATGAAGTGGCGGCTGAACATGTTGACCATTGGAGAGAGTATTGACGCGAGAAGGGTTTGTAACAGGGGCATATATATAATGAAGTAGGATGGAAATAATAATGAATTATTATATAGAAAACTTAACGATGAATTAACATTTTAAACCACCACAAACGACTTCTGTTTTTCAATAAAAACTCTAATCTTAACATGGAAAAATATTCTGGACCCAATAGGACAGATTTCGTCCAATTCCGATGTTGTTTGTGAAAAGTCCTTTATAATTATCGATAAAAATCAAGCGTTTAAAATTCCTATAATTACAGAAAAAATCAAAAAAATATGAGACCTTTACATTTTACTAGACCTCTTCCTTGCGCATCCAGTGAAATTTATTTCGTCCAAATCGGAGTTCATTTGGCCAGTCGTTTATTCATTTAAAGTTACCCCTGTTTGAATTGACCAAATAATATAATTGATTAGGGCGTTTATCGTTGCCACGATCAAACGGTAAGTCCAATTAACAAAATAATTGAAATTTCTACAATAATTAATTAATACGAATCCAACGGCTCTAATTTCGTCACATTCTAAGACTGTTTCCCGGTACGCTATTTTTATACGCACCACAATGCCATTTTGGACACCAAATTACCCGGTCTCCAAGAATAACAAAATATATACCTGTACTGACTCTAGTCGTCGATACGAACTCAACATTACTGGTTTCATCGCTTAATTCGATCGTATCCTCAAGTTACACTCAAATATCTCTCTATTAAATTAAATTAAATTAATTACGCTTTATAGAAAATGAACGGGCGTTTTCGGCTACCGTGATCACAAACGACATCGGTTTGCCACGCAATTTATTTTCTTACAATGATTTAACGATACAGTTCCAATGAAACTGGTTTCATCGAAAATGGACTCTATTTGCAAAATGGAAATTTTAAAGGCCGATATTTAAATAACGAATTTTCATAGCGACTAATTTAAAATTTGATCTGGCCATAACTAACAATCTATAACACGAAATCTGAATTTTTCTCTTTCATATGAAAATTATCATCAATACGGTTCCAAATTTTCTTGTTTCACAGAATTTCGACTTATATCGGATCCTGTATATTCAATTGAAGTTCAAAACTCCATATTATGAACTGCAGCGCCATTTCGAGCTCGTTTCATATTTACATAAATTTATATCGTTTAAACTTTGTTTTAAATAACAAATTAAATATTAAAATCCATTAATATTCCAAATATAATATTTAAAATAAATAAATTAAATTAAATATTTGACTGCCAAAAACACAGGTCGTTACATTCTTCCCCCCTTAAAATAATTTCGTCCTCGAAATTGCTGAAGTAAGAAAAATGCTATAAATCCCATTAATATCCAAATCCAATTTATTTTAAATCAAAAACCAATTCAATATTGTATATAAATGTTTTCAAAATTATAGAAAAAAATTTAACACCTAAATTCTCGGAAAAAATCGGCAGAGTCTCCCCTGCACGGAGTGACATCTGCGATATCGCAGGAACAAATAATATATATACATCGACCCACACGGTTGGAAAACAAAAATTAAACCCAAAATTTTATATTTTTGTGTAGGCGTACCTCTTATGAGCGCTATTGAGCATGCTTGCTCAACGTATATACGATTTACTCAACCAATATCAATTTGCCTATCCATCTGACACATGTACTTAACTCAATTCACGTATGAGTAATAAATATTTGAAATTATGAGATAATAATTCCCTAATCAATAATATAACTTCACCCATTTCCAAAATCAAACAGACAGCATCAATGTATTATCAAATACAGGGTTAAATTATAAATTCCAATTCATATGCAGTTTCATTCCAGTTTAATTATACCGGAAATTTATTCTTTAGTTTACAATTCATTTAGCCCCATTAAATTGTTGATTATTTCATTCAAATATACTATCATCCAATAACAAACAATTTACAATCAACAGCCAATACACAACCAAATCAATTGAATTTTCATCCAATATTAATATTTTATTTTGGTTTCACATGTTTGAACATCAATCGATTAATATTCGATTTGTTTCTATTTGATTATTATTTATTCAAATTTCAAATTCCAATTTCCAATTTTTTTTTATTTAATTTCACTAACATTCTTAATTTAATTCCACTTAACCAAGTTAAATTTCAATTCAAATTTTCAATCTAATTTGAATTTCATTCAAATCGATCAAACACATTAATATCCCAATAATTTGATAAAATTATTTCTTCTCTATACAAAAATATGATTTGGGTACAATTATTTCATTTACCCCTTTTACAAAACAATATCGCATCAGTTGATTGTTCAAACGCTTCTCAACACTTGAACCAATCAACAAACACCATACAAAACATTTGTATATAAAATTTACAATTACGCTCTCATATATGTACAATCAATCTCGATCTAGGGTATTATTAGCCCTATCTCTATCGAGTTACACCACAGAGCCAAGGTTATTACTAAACCAATAGCTCTGATACCACTGTAACGACCCAAGGATTTTCGGTCCTGAAAATCGACATAAATACATTTACCGTACCTCATGTCGATCTTCCAACCACCGAAAAACACTAGATAGTTATTAGAAAGAAATTAGAGGGTGCGATAAGAAAGAAAGAAATATTAAAATAGAAGAAGAATAAAAAGAACCAACACAACATAGAGTCTCACATCGCAGCAGAACAAAATATAATACAAAAATAGATTTTATTGAGAGCTTTTAAAGATACTTACAATATCAGAGTACATCGCACATCTGGACAATGGTCATAACCCGTCCTCATATACAATCACACAGCGGAATAAATACTGTACAATATCATACGTCTGAACACCTCCAACCCGTCTCTGAACTTTACAGTATCTGATAACCTGGACCTGTACACACCAGTCTAAACCGAGCATTTTCAAAACACCGGGTCAGTCTGGTGAACCAGAGTGAGAAAAACTCGCATAGTAATAAGGGGATCATCCAACTTGACTTTAAGTTTAAAAAATCTTTTCAAAAAAAAGGATAATCATACGACCAAATCCACACATAAACAT
The DNA here is from genome assembly GCA_030737875.1 of Allium sativum. Taxonomy (NCBI): domain Eukaryota; kingdom Viridiplantae; phylum Streptophyta; class Magnoliopsida; order Asparagales; family Amaryllidaceae; genus Allium; species Allium sativum. Next base: position 664,974,034 of record CM060909.1, on the reverse strand, counting down.
GGACGGATTTTACCTTACGATAACCCAAAACATTTTTTGAAATTAATATCTTTTCTGATATTATAATAGTGTCTAAATACAAGTAAATATCCATCGTGTGGAACGCTTGCATCTCACGCTCCACATATATAGTATACAATCGAAACCGCGGGCGCTTATTGGGGATTGGATTTCGACCATGACAAGGTATGGGACTACCTACCGATAGTGTATCTCTAGAGGTGAATACACTGGGTTCAACAAGAATGTCTTGCAACCCGGCCCACACTTGACCGACCACTCATTTCTCTTGAGTGTATCGAATGTATATCATTAACGGTTGGGCTCAAACCACCGTTTCCCGAAAAGGGACAGCATCGAAATTGATTAAAGAAGCAAAATGAATTTCTCTAGATAGGTGATTATACACCCTAATGGGAGTGACCCACATAACCATGTTGCCTGCCCGATTTTTTTTATTTCCTGGTTGATGAGTCTTGAGGTTTAGATTAACTTTTGAACACCTGGTCATCATTCACTTTGAATGCCACATCGTCAGATCCGCTGGATATCACTGATTGACGTCCACAAAAATACTCTAGCGATTAAGCTAAGAGAACGGTCATTCTCCACCATAACTATAGCACATTTGAAGAAATCAACGTACGTGATCCCTTTGGATATACTCTGTCATACATTTGTCCATACAAGTCATCCTGGAGCAGGATGAACCGAAGGTACTCTCCTATTGCATCCAATATAGGAATCACCCCAGGGATCAGTAGCGAGAAGTCCTTGCAACCCGTCGATTCCAACCACGAGAAAATCACAGCTTATCTTTGCTTGCCAGGCAGAGAATGTTAATGGTTCTTCCGTTTATGAAAATCCACGGTCTTTAATGCTTCATCTCAATTATCTTCTGATATCTCTACGTCTTTGTTAATCAGAATGGTTTTGGAATACAAATTCGATCCCGGTCTTTCTGTACCAATAATCGTATTGGACAGATTTGATAGTCGGTGATTTAACTATCAAAATAAATAGTGATTCAATCATGAAAATCCAATGAGTTCACTGGTTCAGTATTTAGCATCAATTGGCCTTTAAATTTAAAACAAATTTAATTTTAAAACTCTTAAATATAAGATTATTCTTCGAACAAGTTCATTTTTATTCTTAGAAAAATTCCATACCATATCCAGTTTTCTATTTTCACTTTCGAAACATTAGCCACAATATTATATAATATTGGGAAATCAATTCAACCCATTACTCGTAAAACACCGTTACAAAATATCTTTTATTCATTACTTGAAAAATATAATCCATGCTTATTCTTATAGAATAAAACTTATCTTTTACATTTCCTTTTTAATCTCGACAATATCGTTATAATTCACGCAACCCTTTTTATTTCCCCTTTCCACTTTGGAATCCTCATTATATATTTTCCAAATCTTCATTACATGTTGCATTATTATTTCTGTAATGGAAATAATAAACTATTACTAACTCCTTTTGCAATTACCAACTCATGTCCTCCTCGGATAATTCTGATGTCGTTTAAGTTAGGGTATTTTAATTACCTCTCAGAACTTGATCAACAACATTCATATCTTAAGGTTGATATAGGTGTAATCCAGAAACCACTATTTTATTCTAATAACAATTCAAAATCCATTTAACTAAACTATTCAAAATACGGTTTTATACAACCTTCTTACCTTTTTGAAAATCTCTTTCTCGGATATATCTGTTCTTTCCTAATTCAATAATTAGGTAATTTCTTTAATAAACACCACTCTTAGTTCTGTCTCTTTCAGCGCATTTATTTTATAAATGGGATTTGTTAAAAATTCCTATGGCCCACTTTTTTAACCAAATTCAATATCACCAATCCCCTTTCAAATCCATTCAACAATTCCTGCTTTGGAAGTCTTATTTTAATTCCCCTTTTTACTTAATCCCATTATTCGGTAATGTTAATTCAAGATTAACGATATAACACCTCAAACCACTTTTATACAATACTGGTTTATCTTAAACCCTTTTATCTAAATTTCCATTTTCCTTAATTCAAGTATTTAAGTAATATTCATTTTAAGCTATAGTATTCGCTTAAAATTCCTTTTGTAACTTGTTATACACATTCGGGTTTTAAATATAAAACCTGTTCGTAATCTCCTTTCACCATTCTGTTGGATTTCATTTCAACCTCGATTCCTTTTTTCATTAATTCAATTAAAAGCTAATTTCCCAAATTACTATTAATCAGGATAATAATCTACTTTGATCATTAACTACTTCAGTAGTTAATTCCTTTATTAACTAAAATAAATAGAAATTCCCTTTTAAAACCTTGTTTAAATTAGAACAATACTCATTAACTAATTAATTCGATTAATTTGAAACAAACCAAGGAAATAATCAATTCCAATTGAAAACGGTCGATTTAATCCAGTCAAAACATGGCTATTTAATTAATTGATTCCAATTCATTTTCCCTTTAAATTAATGATAAAATAAATTTAAATAATTCAATTTAATTGTTTATTAACAAAACAATTATCCAATTTTAATCATCGGGTTAATTTCTATTCATTTGTTTATCAATTCGATTAGCATCAGAATATGCTTTATAAAAGCAGTTGATGATTAATTATAAATTTAAATAATAAATAAATATTTATTTTCTTTTAATGAACTATTATTCAAAATAATATATTTCAAAATCTTTTCAGTTATAAAATAAACTTTATAACTTTAGTTCTATCAATTCACCTGACGGTAAATTAATACAATCAAGACAATTTGTTTTTAGGCCATTTACTGCCGATTACCCAACCAATATTGGCCACTGGTTAAAACAAAACACAAGTTGGATTTTCAGTCAATGACCACTAATCAAATAAATCACCCAATCATGACAGTTCATATATGATAATAAATAATATATTTGAGGAACCCCGTTGGATCCCTCCAACCTTTTCTTCCCTGTATCCAAAATGGTTATCTCAAATAAGATCATTCAGTTTCATTTAACTGATAACAATAAACAATGACCATTAACATCAACCAATTCACAAGCAATTCAAACAATCCAAACAATTTAAACACATTTATTTTATAAACGTTACCAATCAAGGTAAGTTACCATCATTGGATTCAATCGTTAAAATAACGATTTGGTATTTCACTGAAATTAAACAACAGTTCGATTTCATCAGTTAAATCAACAAATATATAATTAGCAAACAGTCAACCATCAGCAATCAGAGCACACAAAATAAAAACCAAATTTATATAAAATATAAATAGGAAGAACTGAGCGAGTTTTACTCACCTTGATTTTTGTTTCATTGAAACAGTTCGATTATAGTAAAATTAAACAGTCGTTTAATTTAACTGTAAATCTCTGTCATCTCTACTTGGTCTAGAACAGTTCCATGACGTAGATCTTGTCAAGGTGATTCCAGCGTCTCTTGAATCATCCAATTCTGTTCATATATACATGGTTTATAATTATTTTAAGTTATACGATTTAAATCAGCTATTATCTTCTAATTTAAACTAGTCATATATTAATTAATAAACGAATAAAATTTACGATATCATTACATTTTAAAGCATCAGTCTAATCTATTCCAAGAAAAAATGAGTTAAACATTGGGCGACAATTAGATTTATAATACTTGTTTAAATAAATCCTTAATTTTCACTTAATTATAAAACTAACCCTTATTTCCTAGATATAAATCGAATCCCAAATTAGTTATAAAGTAAACCCTAATTAGTTATAATAATTTAAGTTAATAATTTGATTAACTAATCAAATTCCTAATCATATATACCTACTAAAGCTTAATTACACTTGTAAATAAATAGCTGAGTGTCTTTCTGCCCTCACCAAATACTGTTTCTCGTTTACTACAGGAAACATGCGTTGGACCCAAAATCCCCATTTGTTTTATCACCTTCGCAATGCACTAACCAAGCCACCACACTTTATACAGTAAAATACACTCCCATCGCAACTGTCATCTTGTCAAATGTGCTTCGAACTGAACAATCCTGTTTAAAGCTCCATGTCCTCCTTTTCCAGAACTCGACTTTGACCCATTGCTTGGACCGCCCCACCGATCATCGTTGATCGGAATTTGATCGACAACCCTCGAAAGATGCGGCTCATCCTCCTCAGCTAACGCGGTCACTCTCCAGTCCCCTTTCTCCTCCGTTGGTCAACAAAAGGTCAACGAAGTCCGCTGCTTCTCAACAGGTTTCCGGCTGCACCAGCTTGAACTACTCGATCGTGGCCGTTGGATCCAAGGATCTTGCTGAGCTCGATCTTTTGTTGTTGGGAAATTTCGAATTTGATTGATAGATTGTAAGAAAAATTAAGGGAGGAAAGGTGAAGTTGCAACCGTTAAATGTTTATGAAGTGGCGGCTGAACATGTTGACCATTGGAGAGAGTATTGACGCGAGAAGGGTTTGTAACAGGGGCATATATATAATGAAGTAGGATGGAAATAATAATGAATTATTATATAGAAAACTTAACGATGAATTAACGTTTTAAACCACCACAAATGACTTATGTTCTTCAATAAAAACTCTAATCTTAACATGGAAAAATATTCTGGACCCAATGGGACAGATTTCGTCCAATTCCGATGTCGTTTGTGAAAAGTCCTTTATAATTATCGATAAAAATCAAGCGTTTAAAATTCCCATAATTACATAAAAAATCAAAAAAATATGAGACCTTTATTTTTGAAATTCCAATATTAATATTTTATTTTTGTTTCACATGTTTGAACATCAATCGATTAATATTCGATTGGTTTCTATTTGATTATTATTTATTAAAATTTCAAATTCCAATTTCCAAATTTATTTTATTTAATTTCACTAACATTCTTAATTTAATTCCACTTAACCAAGTTAAATTTCAATTCAAAATTTCAATCTAATTTGAGTTTCATTCAAATCGATCAAACACATTAACATCCCAATAATTTGATAAAATTATTTCTTCTCTATACAAAAATATGATTTAGGTAAAATTATTTCATTTACCCCCTTTACCAAACAATATCGCGTCAGTTGATTTTTCAAACGCTTCTCAACACTTGAACCGATCAACAAACACCATACAAAACATTTGTATATAAAATTTACAATTACGCTCTCATATATATACACTCAATCTTGATCTAGGGTATTACTAGCCCTATCTCTATCGAGTTACACCACAGAGCCAAGGTTATAACTAAACCAATAGCTCTGATACCACTGTAATGACCCAAGGATTTTCGGTCCTGAAAATCGACATAAATACATTTACCATACCTCATGTTGATCTTTCAACCACCGAAAAACACTGGATAGTTATTAGAAAGAAATTAGAGGGTGAGAAAAGAAAGAAACAAATATTAGAACAGAAGAAGAAGAAGAACCAACACAACAAAGAGTCTCACACCGCAGCGGAACAAAATATAATACAAAAATAGATCTTTATTGAGAGCTTCTAAAGATACTTACAGTATCAGAGTACATCACACATCTAGACAGTGGTCATAACCCGTCCTCATATACAATCACACAGCGGAATAAATACTATACAATATCATACGTCTGAACACCTCCAGCCCGTCTCTGAACTATGCAGCATCCGATAACCTGGACCTGTACACCTCGGTCTAACCTGAGCATTTACAGAACACCGGGTAAGTATGGTGAACCAGAGTGAGAAAAACACGCACAGTAATAAGGGGATCATCCAACTTGATTTTACGATTTAAAAATCTTTTCGAAAGAAAAGGATAATCATAAGACCAAATCCACACATAAACACGGACGGTTTTTACCTTATGATAACCCAAAACATTTTTTGAAATCAATATCTTTTCTGATATTATAATAGTGTCTAAATACAAGTAAATATCAATCTTGCGGAACGCTTGCATCTCACGCTCCATATATATAGTATACAATCAAAACCGCAGGCGTTTATTGGGGATTTGATTCTGACCATGACAAGGTATGGGACCACCTACCGATAGTGTATCTCTAGAGGCGAATACACTGGGTTCAACAAGAATGTCTTGCAACCCGGCCCACACATGACCGACCACTCATTTCTCTTGAGTGTATCGAATGTATATCACTAACGGTTGGGCTTAAACCACCGTTTCCCGAAAAGGGACAGCATCGAAATAGATTAAAGAAGCAAAAGGATTTCTCTAGATAGGTGATTATACACCCTAATGGGAGCGACCCACATAGCCATGCTGCCTGCCTGATTTTTGTCATTTCCCGGTTGATGAGTCTTGAGGTTTAGATTACTTTTGAACACCTGGTCTGTAACGACCCGTATTCTACACATCATAGGATTGTAGAATATTTATTTCTTTCCCGTATGAAGTTGTATGGTCATGTAACTTTGGGAAACATCCATTAGAGTCATTTCCCATGTTCATGATTTTTGTCGATTTTTAAATGACCATCTTGCCCTTAGTTGGTACTATTTTGGCCATAACTTTTGATTGGAAAGGAATTTTGACCTAAAACCACTTCCATTGGATTCGTTTGATGGTTTACCTTTCCGTAGAGTGGTCATAATAGCCAAACGGACTTACCGTTTGGGAGATATGACTGAAATAAGGTTTGGAGGGTGAAAAACTGCTTAACCGGGCCAAATCGGGTGATTAGTGAGTAGGCCCATAACCCATTTCGGGATTAGGGTTATGGGAAGGCTGAAATGAGATAGAGCATCATTCCATTTCAGTTTTCTAGCCTCCACTTATCACCAAGGAACCCTAAAAATGGCCTCTAACCTCTAAATCACCTCAAAATCACCTTTTGGTCAAGGATTTGGCTTAGCAACCCCTAATCAAGGAAGATCTACACCAAAGCAACATTGGAGCTGCTGTTTAGCATTGGGATTCGCATCAAATCAGAGATTTATTTCAGATCTAAGTTTTGTTTGTGGCTAAGGTGAGTGATTTGCATAGTTTTCCACTAATTATGGCTAATTAGGGGTGATTAGTGTTAATTAGCGAATTTAAACATGATAAAATTCTGGAAAAATGTTTATAAAATTCGGAATGATGTTTTAGACCTTTGATATGAATTTGGGTTAATTTGGTTAAGTTTTGTTAATCCTATCATTAGTTTCACCTAAATATGCCTAAGGGGAAATATGGGATTTTAGGTATGTTTGATCCATTTCTACCTATCATATTGATGTTTTGATTTTTGTGGTTGATTATGCATGTTGTTATGACTGTATGAAATGCTTTGTGATTAGTTAGAATAGTTGGAATGGTCGAAAACGCCGTCGAGAGGCGTAAACAACTAGCTGGGCAAGGTGCAGGAATTCGGATCGGATAGGGGATTGAGGGTCGATCGGATCGCCCTATGGGATCGTGGGACATCACCACGAGTCGAGTCATCTCCTCCGAACCGAACCATCTGCGCAAGGTCCACGAGCACCAACCACGAACTGCTACCCGATCCGATCCACTTGTGTTTCGCATCACGATCCGACTAGAGGAAAGCAGCATCCACGAATCGATGCACTACGAGACGCCGACCCGAACCAGGGGGAGCCACGAGCTGGAGGAGCGCGATCCGACCCGTATGGGGTATTCCGATCCGAACCGAGGAGAGGAGCACGATCTGAAGCAGAGAGAAAGAGGACCGCGATGACGATCTGAACCGTGGCGAACTGGAGACCCGACCCGATCCGCCAGGGGTGATGGCGATCCGACCCGATCAAGTGAAGAAGGAGCATTCTGATCCGAACCGAACCGTTGAAGACTGATAACCCGAGATGCAAAGGTAGTCCGAATGAAGGGTATTGACTCAGAATCCATATAGGAACCAATGAGTAGACTTCATGAGTTGGACTTTGCTGCGGGACGTGTGCTAAGGAGTCGTCGACGTTCATAACTTCGATTCACCACTAAAGATGAAGGATGGCTACTTATCAGTGCAGTAGGGTCATTACGACCTGAGGGGCAGGGTGATGGTAGCAAGACTACGTTATCAGTGCAGTAGGGTCATTATGACCCGATGGGCAAAGTGATGCGTAGTAAGACTATGAGCCAGTGCAGTGGGGTCATTACGACTCCATGGGGCAGAGTGGACATAGTAAGGATTAGTAAGGCTATGAGCCAGTGCAGTGGGGTTCTTGTGACTCCATGGGGCAAAGTGGACATAGCGAAGGATTTGTGGCTACGTTATCAGTGCAGTGAAGCCATTTATGACTTCATGGGGCAAAGTGATCGTAGCAAGGTATGTTGGGTGATCGAAGTGGTGAATATCGTATGCTTTACGCACTGAGTGAGAGATGTGAGGATGGATGCTATGTTTGATTGTTTTCCATCATTATGACATGCACACCTCCCCCACCTCCGTATCTTTACACCGTTCGATATTGTACCTTAGAGTGTTGTACAGTATGTAGTGCTAACTCTTTGGTTGCAGGTCCAGGTTCAGGTATGTTTTAGTCTACCTGTTATTGTTCACTTTAGATGCTTATCGCTCATACCAGGCTTTAGGTCTGACCCAGAGTTTTATGTCTCCTCTTATTACTCTGGGTGCTCACACGAGCAGACTAGAGACAGGTTAGCTGGTGATGCGCGAGTAGCTGATTAGGAGGCGGGCAGGAGGCTTCCACGTATGATATATATATATATACACATTCTCCCTGTGTCGTTGGTGGTCACTACTTGGGCATTAGTAGTGTACCTCCTTTATCTTACTTTTGCTTTGAGATAGTTTGAAAGTTGTAATAAGCTGTATTTTGGATTTCCGCTGCTATGATGTTTAGTTCTGATTTTCAGCTTATGCACTGTCTCTCCTGTTTTATGTCAAGTATGTTATTATTATATTTTGTTCTATGTGCTGTGAGACATTCTACAGGTTTTTGTATGTTCATTTTCTTCTTCCCTTTCCTTCTCACGACCCGTTCCGTGCTAACTGGACATGTGTACAGCGCACCTTTGGAGTAAATGTCGGTTGGTGCGGGGCGGGCCGTCACATGGTCATCATTCACTTTGAATGCCACATCGTCAGATCCGCTGGATATCACTGATTGACGTCCAAAAAAATACTCTAGCAGTTAAGCTAAGAGAACGACCATTCTCCGCCACAACTATAGCACATTCGAAGAAATCAACGTATGTGATCCCTTTGGAAATACTCTGTCAGACATTCGTCCGTACAAGTCATCCAGGAACAGGATGAACCGAAGGTACTCTCCTACTGCATCCAATATAGGAATCACCCCAAGGATCAGTAGCGAGAAGTCCTTGCAACCTGTAGATTCCAACCACGACAGAATCACAGCTTATCTCTGCTTGCCAGGCCGAGAATTTTAGTGGTTCTTCCATTTATGAAAATCCACGGTCGTCAATGTTTCATCTCAATTATCTTCTGATATCTTTACATATTTGTTAGTCAGAATGGTTTTCGAATATAAATTTAATCCCGGTCTTTCCGTACCAACAATCGTATTGGACAGATTGGATAGTCGGTGATTTAACTATCAAAATAAACAGTGATTCAATCATGAAAATTGGCCTTTTAATTTAAAACAAACGTAAGTTTTAAACTCTTAAATATTCAACATTATAATTATAGCTTTCTCGCTTCTTTATTTATTATAAGATTATTCTTTGAACAAGTTCGTTTTTATTCTTAGAAAAATTCCATATCATATCTAGTTTTCTATTTTCACTTATGAAACATTAGCCACATTATTACATAATATTGGGCAATCAATTCAACCCATTACTCGTAAAACAGTGTTACGAAATATCATTTATTCATTACTTGAAAACTATAATCCATGCTTATTCTTATAGAATAAAACTTATCTTTTACATTTCCTTTTTAATCTCGACAATATCGTTATAATTCACACAACCCTTTTTATTTCCCCTTTCCACTTTGGAATCCTCATTATATATTTTCCAAATCTTCATTACACGTTGCATTATTATTTCTGTAATAAAAATAATAGATTATTACTAACTCCTTTTACCATTACCAACTCATATCCTCCTCAGATAATTCCGATGTCGTTTAAGTTAGGGTATTTTAATTAACTCTCAGACCTTGATCAACAACGTTCATATCTTAAGGTTGATACAGGTGGTAATCCAAAAACCACAATTTTATTCTAATAACAATTCAAATTCCATTTAACTGAACTATTCAAAATACGGTTTCATACAACCTTATTACCTTTTTGAAAAACTCTTTCTTGGATATATCCATTCTTTCCTAATTTAATAATTAGGTAATTTCTTTAATAAACACCACTCTTAATTCTGCCTCCTTCAACTCATTTATTTTATAACTCGGATTTGTTACAAAATCCTATGACCCGCTTTTTTAACCAAATTCACTATCACCAATCCCTTTTAAATCCATTCAACAATTCCTGCTTTGGAAGTCTTATTTTAATTCCCCTTTTTACTTAATCCCATTATTTGGTAACGTTAATTCAAAATTAATGATATAACACCTCAAACCTCTTTTATATAATACTGGTTTATCTTAAACCCTTTTATCTAAATTTCCTTTTTCCTTAATTCAAGTATTTAAGTAATATTCATTTTAACCTATAGTATTCGTTTAAAATTCCTTTTGTAACTTGTTATACACATTCGGGTTTTAAATATAAAACCCGTTCGTGATCTCCTTTCACCATTCAATTGGATTTCATTTCAACCTCGATTACTTTTTCATTAATTCAATTAAAAACTAATTTCCCAAATTACAATTAATCAGGATAATAATCTACTTTGATCATTATCTACTTTTGTAGTTAATTCCTTTATTAACTAAAATAAATAGTAATTTCCTTTTAAAACCTTGTTAAAATTAGAACAATATTCATTAACTATTTAATTCGATTAATTTGAAACAAACCCGGGAAATAATCAATTATAGTTAAATTAAACAGTCGTTTAATTTAACTGTAAATCTCTGTTGTCTCTATTTGGTCTAGAACAGTTCCATGACATAGATCTTGTCAAGATTATTCCAGCATCTCTTGAATCGTCCAATTATGTTCATATATACATGGGTTATAATTAATTTATAAACTAATAAAATTTACGATATCATTACATTTTAAAGCATCAGTCTAATCTATTCCAAGAAAAAATGAGTTAAACATTGGGCGACAATTAGATTTATAATACTTGTTTAAATAAATCCCTAATTTTTACTTAATTATAAAACTAACCCTTTTTTCCCTAGATATAAAACTAATCCCTAATTCGTTATAAAGAAAATCCCTAATTAGTTATAATAATTTAAGTTAATAATTTGATTAACTAATCAAATCCCTAATCATATATACCTACTAAAGCTTAATTACGCTTGTAAATAAATAGCTTTGCGTTTTTCTGCCCTTGCCAAATATTGTTTCTCGTTTACTACAGGAAACATGTGTTGGACCCAAAATCCCCATTTGTTTTATCACCTTCACATTGCACTAACCAAGCCACCACAGTTTGTATAGGAAAATACACTTCCCATCGCGACTGTCATCTTGTCAAAACTGCTTCGAACTGAACAATTCCGTTTAAAGCTACGTGTCCTCCTTTTCCAGAACACGACTTTGACCCATAGCTTGGACCGTCCCATCGATCATCGTTGATCGGAACTTGATCGACAACCCTCAAAAGACTTGGCACATCCTCCTCAGCTAACGCGGTCACTCTTCGGTCCCCTTGCTCCACCGTTGGTCGGCAAATGGTCAACGAAGTCCGCTGCTTCTCAACAGGTTTCCGGCTACACCAGCTCAAACTACTCGTTCATGGCCGTTGGATCCAAGGTTCATGCTGAGCTCGATCTTTTGTTGTTGGGAAATTTCGAATTTGATTGATAGATTGTAAGAAAAATTAACGGAGGAAACGTGAAGTCGCAACCGTTTAATGTTTATGAAGTGGCAGCTGAACACATTGACCATTGGAGAGAGTATTGACGCGAGAAGGGTTTGTAACAGGGGTATATATATATATAATGAAGTGGGATGGAAATAATAACAAATTATTATATAGAAAACTTAACGATGAATTAACGTTTTAAACTACCACAAATGACTTCTGTTTTTCATTAAAAACTCTAATCTCAGCATAGAAAAATATTCCGGACCCAATGGGACATGTTTCGTCCAATTCCGATGTCGTTTGTGAAAAGTCCTTTATAATTATCGATGAAAAATCAAGCGTTTAATATTCCTATAATTACAGTAAAAAATCAAAAAAAATGAGACCTTGACATTTTACTAGACCTCTTCCTTGCGGATCCAATGAAATTGATTTCATCCAAATCGGAGTTCATTTTGCCAGTCGTTTATTCGTTTAAAGTTACCCCTGTCTGAATTGACTAAATAATATAACTGATTAGGGCGTTTATTGTTGCCACGATCAAACGGTAAGTTCGATTGATACTAAAATTGAAATTTCTACAATAATTAATTAATACGAATCCAACGGCACTAATTTCTTCGCATTCTGAGACTGTTTCCCGGTACGCTATTTTTATACGCACCACAATGCCATTTTGGACACCAAATTACCTGGTCTCCAAAAACAACAAACTATATACCTATCTTGACTCTAATCATCGATGCGAACTCAACAGAACTGGTTTCGTGGCTTAATTCGATCGTCTGCTCAAGTAACAATCAAATATTTCACTATTAAATTAAATTAATTATGCTTTATAGATATTGAATGGCGTTTACGGCTACCATGATCAGAAACGACATCGGTTTGCCATGCAATTTATTTTCTTACAATAATTTAATGATACAGTTCCAATGAAACTGGTTTCATCGAAAACGGACTCTGTTTGCAAAATGGCCATTTTAAAGGCTGATATTTAAATAACGAATTTTCATAGCGACTATTTTAAAATTTAATCTGGCCAGAACTAACAATCTATAACACGAAATCTGAATTTTTCTCTTTCATATGAAAATTATCATCAATACGATTCCAACCTTTCTTGTTTCACAGAATTCCGACTTATATCGGATCCTGTATATTCAATTGAAGTTCAAAACTCCATATTACGAACTGTAGCTCCATTTCGAGCTCTTTTATATTTGTACAATTATATATCATTCAAACTTCGTTTTAAATAACGAATTAAATATTAAAGTCCATTAATATTCCAAATATAATATTTAAAATAAATTAAATTAAATATTTGGCTGCCAAAAACACGGGTCGTTACAATAATCCATCAGAATTTACCATTGTACCTTTAGGAAACCAAATCTGTTTAAATTTAACCAAACTCGTTTTATTTCCTTTTCGGATCCAAACTCGTATAATTAGATTGTTTCTACACAATTTTTCATCTCGTTTATGTTTTAAAAAATCTTTTGAAAATGTTAGAGTCCAAATTTTCAAGTCGACCTTTTCCAAAGCAATTTAAAGGATTTTTAAAAACATTTGAAGTCAACTTTTCAAAATCATTAACTTTTCAAAGTCAAGATCATTCTTACTTACAGCAGAAAATTGGTTTTCCAACAACATATTCAATTATTCTTATCCATTAGAAAATTTATCCAAAGTTGATTCAAGTCATTGGATTTAAAATTTAAGATTGCTATTTCCTTTTATCAAATTTGAACGACGATTTATAACGATCTTCTTTTCTGCATCAGATTGTTTCGAAACCAAATTTTCATTTTCAAATAATGTAATTTTGGTCTTGGACTCAGAGATCTCAGATTCAAATTGATTTTTCTTTTAAATCTCAAAAATCTTGAATTTTTCAATTTTATTTTCAAGCTCTTTCAAAATCAATTCTATTTTCATCAAATTTTCTTGTTCGGTAATTTCATGTTTGGAATTTTCAGTCGTATTAAAATTTTCCAATTCCTTTTACAAAAAACTGTTTTTACAAATTTTTTCATCCTCATTTTCTTTTAAAAATATAATTACGATTTCAAGATTTTGAAAATTTTCATTGTGATGAACTAAATCCGTTCTCAAATTGAAACAAATTTTGCAATCAGAGTTTGAAAAATTCTTAACATTTTTAAGTTTCAATTCCAACCATTAATCTTGCTAGTTATCTTATGGTTTTCTGATTTTATAAGTTTATTTTTTCATTGAGAATCAATAGTTTTAGTTAAATCAATGCAAAGATGTACTAAATCTTCATATGAGAAATCTCATGTCTCATCGTCTGTTGAGTCTCCATCGTTTTATTTATCTTATGTAAATCCAATCAGGCATAATTCTGAATCTGCATTGACATTTAGGAGTTTTGAGCAGTTGCCTTTTTCACCATACATTGAGTCGAGAGTTTCCAAAATTTTCTGTGAAGTTAGACAATGAGAGATATGGTTAAACTGATCAATACTTAGATAAGAAAATATAGTATGCATAGCACGAGCATCAATTACAATATCATTCTTATCTATCATATCATATCCATATTTAATAAAATCCATATATCTAATACTATTTTTGTAAATAGAATTCCATTTAGATTTCAAATTTAAGAAACTTGTTCCATTAAAATAGTTAGAATTTTACTCAATTAACTCCCGCCAGACTGACAACTAGGGAAAATTTTGACTCTACAGTTAATGATAAATACTTTCTCTGATACCACTTGTATGATCTGGATTTACCCTAGAGGGGAGATGAATAGGGTTTATTGTAGTTTTGATTAATTTAAAAATATCTAAACTCAGATCATAACAATATAAAATAAATGTAGAAAATAAATGACACAGGTTTTACCCAGCTTCAGCAAACCTTGCCTACTACTGCATTCCCCAAGGTTTCTACTAGAATTAATACAATCTCTATGCTTACAAAATCTTTGCGACCCCCGCTCCCAATTATAATCCTACGTTCGAAACCCTGCACTGAACTTTACTTCCAAGCACAGATTTTTCCCGAATCATAAACTTATAACTCGTAAACCCAAGTTTAAATTAAATAGAAAATCTTGAAAATGATTACAAAAAATTAAACAACTTAAAACAATAAAAATGAAAAAACCCCTAGTTAAAATAAAAAAGAGAATAGGTCGGCACCTTTATTTCCATGTCATATGTAAACAGCTTCTCTTTTTATTCTTCAATGGTCGGTGAATAAAATTAGGGTTTTGCTCCCTTGCTTCAAATCATGACTTGTAAAAACTGATTGATCAAATTCTCTTGTTTCAAAATTTTGGCTTGCTTGTCGATCTGATTTGGGCTCTTGTGATCGAAAACCTTTTGGAAGTAATTCTGGTTTTAATCTCTCTTTCACTTGAATTTGTTGCTTGGTTTTCAATGAAAATGTCGATGATGAATTGTGTGTTTTTATAGGATTCACAAATCCTCTTAATCTCTGATATCACATGTTTTGATTTGGTCTGGATTTATTGTCATGAATACATGATTGGCTCATGTGATTTTCAAGAAACATTTGATTTGATTTTATGCAAAATATTGTTTTCTGGAAATATATTGAAATCGAGAACTAATTTCCTGCCCAAGAATGGCATGCGATTAAATGGATACATTTGAAACCGTGCATTCCAAATATTTATTTTCCTCGGTTGGATTCTCTAAACCTGGAAACATTACTTTTTATGTGATTGAAAACTTTCCAGAATTGTCCCTCATCTCCCACTGTGAATATTTGCTGAATTTTCATGAATTGATTTCTGGAAACCTTCATTGGCTTGAGATGCTTTCAACATGATTTCAATACATTCAAAATATTTTGTTTTGATTTGCATTGTGTAATCCCTTGGTCATTGTGACATTGTCACTACTACATTTGATCCAGTTTTGTAATTTGCTATGTTTACTACTTATATATATATATATATATATATATATATATATATATTCTTATATATATGTACACACACACAAAGATGTGTATATATATGTTTATACCATTATGTCCACTGCCTTATCATGTTTAACATGTACACTTGTTCATTTGTACTCTTCTGCACTTGCTAGTTCATTTGTACTTGTTCTATGTTGCCTTGTACATTTGTTTGCATATGTGTGCTCTATCTAGACATTGTGTTGACTCTTTAAGAGCAGCTGCACCATTTTGTCTTGTGCATGCCATATGCATGTTCATGTCGAACTACTTCATACTTAATCCTGGAGTTGTGTGTTGAGTCATGGCTTGACCTTGGCATGGCTTGTGTTGCCTTGACCTTCAGTATTGTTGTATCTTGCTAGTTCCAAAATTTCCCTTGTACTTGCTTTTGGTGCTCATATATGAAGGTGCACTCTTTCTTGTTGCACCTTCGTGTACCATTACATTGCTGCTCCATATATGCACAACCACTCGTGCTTGACATTTAGTCATTACACTTGAGATTCATGCATGGCCGGTTGTGTCACTTGCATGTACACTCGGAACATTTGTATTTACCTTGAACTATATCGCTACACCTAACTTGCAGCTCCTTTTGCACATGCTCTTGCTTGAGCATACATGTGTATGTGTGTATAAATTCATGCATACACATACGAACGTTTATTTAAATATGTTGTCTCTTGTGTCATTTATGATATTCCATGTCTTACTTTGTGCAGGTAATCTGATGCACCTCTGGTCCAATATTTATATGCTACCATGAGTTGTTCACTGGCCATATACATATGTGTGTGTGTGTATACCTTCATTGCAATATGTACGTGGTTGTACCTCTTGTGTGCATGCATATTTTTGTACATACTTGTGTCCACTATCATGTGTATATGTTGCCATGTCATGCATCACCTTTGTATAGCATTGCATTGCTTTAGTACTTACTTGCCACTGAACTATTTTTGTGGCTTGAGTCACTTGAGTTTGATGTTGAATGTACTTGAATCCATTGCCACTGAGCATCCCTTGCTTGTTGTACTCAGTCATGTAGCTCGATCTCATACTGACCTGAGCTTGTTAGCTTGCTTCATGTGAATGTTGTTGTATCGAATGTGTCTTTGACCTGAGCTGCGTGCATGAGCACTTTTTTGTTCTTGAACTATTTGCTTGTGTACACACTTACTCACATGTGATCTGCCATGTCATGTATATTTGAAAATTGTTGACCTATGACATATTTCATTGGCCTGAACACAGTCTTGTGCATGTTGTACCATGTTGACTCTTGCACATGTCTTTGCATTAGTGACTGGCTGCACTATATAAATACATATACATACATACATACATATATATATATATATATATGCACAAATGTGCATGTATATATATATATGTGTGTGTGTGTTTGCTTGGATTGCCTTTTTCACTTGCATTGAATTTCTTGGTTCATGTGCACTCGCTTATGTTTGACCATATTGACCTTGCACATAATAAATATATGTGTATATACATACACATGTATGTGTATACATATATTGTGCACGTGCAATTATATTTTCTATTTACATCAGCGGACCACTATGCGTTGTGTCGTAGTTGGTTAAGATCAGCAGACCACAATTATGGGTTGTGGCTGGTCTTGATCAGCAAACCACTATAGCCGTGCTGAGGCTGATCTGCGAGTACAAGATATGTAGTCTACCTTGTGGTATTTACAGTGAATCACTGTGAATATCACAAGCAGTCTAGACACAGATAGATGTATATACACATCATACCAAGTCAATAAATATGATGAGAAACACACCAAAATTCTAAGACAAATAAAATTTAAAATAAATTTACATTTTCTAGAATTTCAAATCTATTTTTGTTCCAGTTTAGTGTATGTGTTTCTATGACAAATATGCAGGTGACTGGACTGTCCCTGAAGCAGACTGAAAACAAGTGAGTGATAGTATGTGAGTAAATGAATATATATGAGTAAACTGAGTGAAATGTAATGATGAGCTATGTATAAAAAAATTGTATATGACAATGAATATGGAACTGAGTGGAGTGTTGTAGTGAGAAACCAATGTACTAAATGATACTGAATGTATTATATTACAATAAAATGTACAATCGTGGAGTTAACAGTTTTGTACTATTCAAAGTAGGGTTGCAAACAATCCATATCCAATCCGATTCAACCCACAAACCCGACCTAACGCACATAAACCCAACCCCATCCATCATAGTTCGGGTCAGATATGGGTTATAATCTGTAACTCATAATATATACGGGTCAGGTTTGACATTTTGTTCAACCCAACCTTATTTGAACCCAACCCAAATCTATATTAAAAAACTAATTTACTATCAGTCCACTTAAAATTAGAATAGTATAATCGTGGAAAACGTTTATGTATTCTATATTAAATATAAAAACGTATTTCATGTCAGTCCAAACTAGATAGAATTTGGAAAATATATTTTAAAAGCATTTTAATGTATTGCTCTACTATGTAGTAAATTTATTTCATATGTTGTGTTTTACAAAGAAATTTGTATAAAATGTCTTATAATGAATCAGTTATTTTAAACGCATTATGCTAGCTAAAATTTGATATATTATGTTGAATATTTTAATAATATATTTTAAAAAAATCTCCCATGCTCTCATTTTTTATTATGTCGAGCAACCCAACCCTATTAAACCCAACCCAACCCATACTTCAACCCAACCAATATCCAACCTCATGTACGTAGGGTTGGATATGGGTTAAACAACCTTAAACTCATACCTAAGCGGGTCGGATGAAGTATTTGGTCTAACCCGAACCAACCCATACTTTGTGCAGCCCTAATTCAAATATTGAAATAAAATATTTTATTTGAATACAACACTGTTTGAATATTTAAATTTTTGTGCCACGGTATTCTATTCAAAAATAAATATTTATTTCTGTACGTAATGTACTATAGAATAACACAGATTCAAACACATTTATAGAATAATATATGTTTGTTATCATCAAACAAAAATCTTATTGTTATATACAACATTACGAATGTCAGAACAAATCAAATTTTAGATAGATGATTATATATATATGTGGTTTCAACATTTACAAATTCTTGTTGGATTTGGAATGGCATAGCTCACGAATGATTATAAGTGCTAAAGGGGTTCTACAAAACAGAGATGCCCTGGAACCAGTGTTTAGATAACTGGACCAGGCCGGCGGTCCAACCACGATTAACTGTGGGCCGTGAGGCTTCCCGGCCCTGAATTGAGTTGAGCCTCAAATGCCTAAAAACTGAGTTAAAACGGCCCAACCGGGTAAAAACTGCGGTTTTAAAATAAGTCTGGCTAATATTTCAAATTTATAAAAACTCCAGCCTATAGTTGTGTTTTCAAGGCCTAGTTCACCAGCACATGGTTTTTAAAGCCTACTGTAAAGAATTAGCTCAGCTGTCGTGCACATACAGAGTGGACACACATGACATATTTCTTTCGTATATGACATGGGACATTATAAAATTAACTTTTATTCTCTTTTCTTGTTGAGCATTCTGTTTTTACATAAAATGCATTACTTGTTTGATAACTTTAGTTAAAAAGCAGCAGGTTTCTGGCAAATCAAGAACAAAATATGATCAAATCTCTATGAATAATATTTAGATAATTGAAATTAATATATGAGAATAAATCTTTTTTATTTATAATAAGCAAAAAATCGGATCTATAAACAAAAACAAAAAATTGTGCGGTTCCAATGGTTTAATCAGTCGGACTTTCAAAATCTTAAACCTTAAGTCGTTACGGTTCGTTCTTCGGTTCGTTTATTAAAACAATGCCCGTAATGCACCTTACATATATATATATATATATATATATATGTATGTATGTATGTATGTATACAAGGAGCACTTCGGGGAACCCCGTTTTGTAGCACACTTTTAGCACCTCTATCCATTCGTGAGTTATGCCAATCCAAATCCAAAAAGACTTTGTAGATATTCGATATATATATATATATATATATATATATATATATATATATATATTACCATCTATCCAAAACTTGAGTTTGCTCCGACATTCATAGAATAATATATTTGATGTTTAAATTTAATGGTGCAAATAAATATCTAAATGGCGAATAATTGAATTAAGATTTGAAAACGTATAATAATATATATGTTTGATGTTTACATTTAATGGTTCAAACAAATGTCTGAGTAGTGAATAACTGAGTTAAGATTTTGAAAATGTTACGAATGTCGGAACAAGCTCAAATCTTGAGTAGATTAATATATATATGGACTAAACATCTATAAATTCTTGTTAGATTTGAATTTCTTTCGCTCACAAGAAGATAGGGATGCACCGAAAAGCTCATACACACACATGTATATATATATATATATATGCGTGTTTGTTTTGTGTTTGAGGTATGAATCACAATTAGAATATTTTTTTTGTTTTTTAGTGTTTGATGGCAATTGTATCTAAGTTTCAATGGCTAGCAATAACCAATTGACTAAACCATGGTAGTTTCCATGATTGTTGTAATAGCCCGTATTTTACATATCGGAGAATCGTAAAATATTTTTAATTTATTCCCTGAGGGTTGGATCATTCTCATATTTTAATATGTTTTTTATGGGGATGTGAGACATGTCCATAATTTTTACCAATTTTGTTTGTAACCATTTTACCCCATCAGTCTTGTACGGGGTATAACTTTTGACTCAAGTCGAATCAGGTGTTGAGACCTATGCCATTGGAAAGGAAATGATGTTTCCCTTTCCATAGAGTGGTCACATTAAAGATTTGGCTCAACAGTTTGGGAGGAATCGTTGTTTTAAGGTTTAGCAGTTGGTTGTTCAGCTTTGATAAGCTAAAATGGGCTGATTTGGAGAGGCCCATTAGTGGGCTAGTGAGAGGCTATAAATAGATGGTAGAAGGCATAGAGAATAATTTGCTTTCTCCATTAACTCATTTGAAAGAGTGAGAGCTCCTCCATCTCTCCATTCTTTTCACCTTTCCACCATTAAAGCTTAGGGAATCTGAAGGTCTGCATCATTTGGGGCTAGATCTACTCAAATCAAAGAGGGAGTTCATCAAATTGAAGAGTTTAGATCAAATTCTTCGCTCTCTAGATATAGATCTAAGTGTTTTTGGGTTATTTCGGTGGATTGGTGAGTGATATGCATCTCTCACACGGATTCAATCAAGTATATGAGTGTTTAACCTTGTTTTTCATCAAACTCAAGTCATTTTTCCTTAGATCTGCATCATGGTAAGTTTATTTTCATATGAATCGCCATTGGATCTAATTTAGCAACTTAAAACCAGTAATATCTATGATATTTCATATGTTTATGCAAGTTAGATCCATAATTTAGTTCATATGTTCATTTCTCATTATTTTGGTGAAATTCGTATAATTTTGGTGAAAATTGGCATATTCATGTTGTTAATGATTTCATAACGTGTTTATGGTTGCAATTGATGGATTGGATGAATAGATTTCTTCGAGATAGTCGATTGGTGAGGTTTTAGTCGAAATTGGACTTGGATAAACTTGTGCAGGTTTCTGGTCGGTCGGGTCTAGAGCTAAAGTGGTAAAATGGGGGCACCCAAAAGACTGGAAGGTTGTTGGTCAAGTACCCTGGGTATCATTGAAAGGCCTAGCTATCAAGGTTGGGCAGACATACGTATCGTTGAAAGGTATATGGAGTTTATGCCAGAACTGAGGTTGCCATTATCCCTTGATGGCAAGGTTGGTCGTCATACGATTAACGATAGTTTCGAAGAAGAATTGGCGGTGATAGCCAAAATCTGTCATGCATGCTAGATGTTTTCTTTTTACTGTCTCACAAAGATTATCCAACGTCGAAGGAGATGTTCCTTGGGTGCTTGTCTTATATTGGTTTAGGTCTTTGGGGCTTGTGTTTGAGGGATGTTGAATCCGATTAGGATGGTTTACGTGAGATCTATTATCTTGATTCTATGAGTGCTTTTGATGGTTGTTCTGATTGTCTTGAATAAATGGTTGTTCTGGTTTCCACAGATGTATGGTTGAAATGGTTAATGTAAAGGCTATCACTGTCTGATGTGGGGAAGACGGGTTGAGTTTTTCTCTGGTGTTTTGGGTAGATTAGTTGTTATCTGCCTACTCTCATATACTTTATTGTTGATGTTTGTTGGCTATTTTATCGCTCACTAAGACTATTTTCTGACTCAAGGTTTTATGTTTTCCTCTTATTACCTTGAGATGTTCATCAAGTTGTGGATGCGAAAACTAGGTGGCAGGTGACAGGTGATAACTTAGTGAGGACGATGTTGCAATTCGTAGGTGAGCAGTGGGCTGGCATATTATCTTACTTACTATCTAGTATTTCTATTTCCGCTGTTTAAGTTTCTCTCTGAGTGTTGTAGTGAGGCTTAACGTAAAGACTTTGATAATCCTATAATGTATGGGTAACCTTTCAGGATGTTGTGAAAGTTTTCAAAAGTTTTTTATATGATGCTCCACTATTTCTACTTGTTGTATATGTTATATTATATTTTATCCTTGCACTGTGAGTTTTACGATTGGTTCCGATGATGCTATCTTACCTCGATGATTGTCAATAGCTACCTGACACACCTTTCAGTGCATTATTCGTCTTGTTTAGTGCAGGGGTTATAGGCTGCTGTCACATTTGGTATCAGAGCTCTGATTAACGATTTTATCCAAAGTTCAAAGACGTAGTTACGTATGAGAGATGTATTTGTAGATTACATATGGATGTATACTATATGATATTATATAGTATAGTAGCGTTTGTACATCTTTAGCATTTTTCTTGCAAGTGGCTAATCATTCTAATTTGTCGATTTAGAATGAGTCGACGTGCTTCAAGTCATACTACTAGGGAAGAGGTTGTGCCTTGAGGGGTTAATAGCAGTACACCAGACTACTCAGCCATGTTTGAGGCCATGATAGAAGCAGTCATATGAAGGTTACCTGCTCCATTGGCAGCCACGGTAGATGTAGGTGTGCGAGTTCCTAGGGTTGTGGATTTTGTGAAACTGTGCAAGGATTATACATATCTAGGTGGAAAACATTCAAAGGGACTGAGCGAGCTGAAGAGTTTCAGAGGTGGATGGGTTCTTGTTTCCATATTTTTGGAGACTTGGGTTTGGATGATGCAACTAAGAGAAAGCTTGCATCAAGGCAATTGCAGGGCAGGGCCATGGAATGGTGGAATTCAGTTACACTTGAGACTCCAAAAGAGGAGATTTCATGGGAGCAATTTCAAGCTAAGTTTGAAGCAAAGTTTATCTCCACTGCTCAGAAGTCATCTTTGTTCAAGAAGTTCATAGAGATGAAACAGAATGGTCGTTCTGTGCTTGATTATATTTCTGATTTCGAGGCCTTGTCCAAATATACTTGTTCATACATTGACACACCCTATCAGAAGAACGAGAAGTTTGTTATGGGTCTAGATACCTATATTAGAAAGTCGTTGGTGGATCATCTTGACGATTCATTTGAGAAGATTGTGGAAAAAGCCGTTCGCCTTGAGAGCTTGTTTCCTAAGGAAGCAAATGTTGTCGCTGCAACCATGGAAGTTCAGAAACCACATCAAGGTGGTAATAATAAGAAGAGGAAGTAGCAGCAGCAGAAAGGAAATGTGGCCAGAAGAAGTCTAGGAGTGAGGTGGTTTGCTTTAAGCCAACAAAAGGGTCATTACTCGAATGAATGCAAGAATCCTAAAGTTGAGAAGAAGTGCTTCAAGTGTGGAACGCCTGGGCATGAGATGAAAGACTATCCAGAATCAGCTAAGGGCAAGCAGGTTGTGAAGGCATATGCTTTGGAAGATGTGCCATCTTCTTCGAGAGCTCCTACTATAGAGGAGAAGGGAAAGGGTGTCATTATTCAAGGTACTCTTTCAGTTAATGGTGTTTCAGCTCGTGTGTTGTTCAGTACTGGAGCATCTCATTCTTTCGTCTATAATGAGTTTGTGTGCCGCTTGGGTTTGGAACCTGAGATTTATGATAGACCTTTGATCGTGACTAATCTAGTTGGGGGTTCATCCAGTTTGTGCATGTTGTGTCGTGGTATAGTGTTATCGAGTCAAGGTTGCTCTTTTGTGTGTGATTGCTTTGTTCTTCACTTCGTTGGGTTTGGGATCATCTTGGGCATGGGTTGGCTCAAAAGGTATGCGGCAAGGGTGAACTGCGAGAAGTTAGAGGTGAGAGTAGGGGATGTTGAAGGGCAAAAGCTGTTGATTAGATGTAAGGTCTTCGTAAGCTATCTATATTTGTTTGTGATTCCATATAAAGACTTGTCACCTGTGCTAATCGCTAATGAGTTTGAGGATGTCTTTGACGAGGTCAAAGGGTTTCTATTGCATTGTGAGATCAAGTTTAGGATCGGTTTGGTCGAGGGTGCTAGACTAATCGTTATGCCTCTTAGGAGGATGGCGCCTTAGGAACAACGAGAGTTAGAGGTGCAAGTTCGTGACCTTTTAGGAAAAGGATTCATTCGGAGAAGCATTTCCGAATAGGGTGCACCAGTTGTGTTTGCAACCAAGGCAGATGGCTTGTTAAGATTGTGCGTGGACTATCGTGAGCTGAACAAGGTGACCAAGAAGAACAAGTATCCGTTGTCGAGGATTGATGACTTGTTCGAATCAGCTTCGCGAGGACAAAGTGTTTTCTCAGATGGATTTGGCAATGAGGTTTCACCAGTTGAGGGTGGCTAAGGATAGTGTGCTGAAGACTGCTTTTAGGACACCATCTGGTTTCTTCGAATGGTTGGTGATGTCATTCGGGTTGACTAACGCGCCAATGTATTTTCTAGATCTTATGAATAGGGTGTTCAGAGATCAGTTGAACAAGTCCGTTCTTGTGTTCGTGGATGATATTCTGGTTTATTCTCGAAATGAGGAAGAGCACAAGACACACCTGAGAGTTGTATTAGAGATCTTGAGAAAGCATCAACTGAGAGCAAAGTTTTCAAAGTGTCACTTCTGGAAGAGCGAAGTGAGGTTCTTAGGCCATGTTGCTTCTGGATATGGTATAGCGATTGACCCTACTAAGGTGGCAGCAATCCAGGACTGGGATCGACCTAAGAATGCGACGGATGTTTGGAGTTTCTTGGGGTTGGCAGGATATTACCGATGGTTTATCAAGGATTTCTCCAAGATAACTACACTGTTGACATGATTGATGTAGAAGAACCAAGTGTTTACATAGGAAGCAAAGTGTGAGCAAGCGTTTGGAATTCTAAAGGAGAGACCGACGAGTGCTCCTGTTCTGACCATTCCAAGTGGGAATAAAGTGATGGTTGTGTATACCGATGCATGTGGTACTGGACTTGGAGCAATACTGATGCAAAAGGATAAGGTTGTGGCCTACGCGAGTCGATAGTTGAAGCTACACAAAAGGAATTATCCAACTCATGAGGTTGAGTTGGCAACGATTGTCTTTGCTCTGAAGATGTGGATATATTACATGTTGGGAGTTCGATTCGAGTTGTTCATGGATCATAAGTCGTTGAAGTATCTTTTCTCCTAAAAGGATTTGAATCTTCGGAAACAAAGATGGTTGGAGTTTCTCGCATCGTATGATTTTGGTATAGCCTATACTCTGGGCACAAGGTAACGTAGTTGTAGATGCATTAAGTCGAAGACACGCAAGTTTAGGGGCAATGTTTTCAGAATGGAAGAGCCTCGAGTATTTGGCAAGGTCTGATTTCAGGCCAAGGTGTAAGTTGGAACCTGAAATATTGGCAAGCTTATCGATAAGACCTACTCTTATCGAAATGATTGGTACGAGCCAAAAACAAAATGTGAAGCTTGTCAAGTTTATCCAGAAGCTGGAACCAGAGAATAAACAGTTCGAAGTCGATCGAGAAGGTTGGCTTCGAAAGCAAGGGCGAATAGTTGTTCCTGATATCGACGGATTGAGAGATGAGGTTCTGAGGGAATGTCATCACTCGAAGTTGACGATTCATCTCGGTGGTAATAAGATGTATCAGGACATGAAACAAATCTACTACTAGGAGGGGATGAAGCGAAATATTGGAAAGTTCATTTCCAAGTGCATGAATTGTCAATTTGTCAAAGCTGAACAGAAGAAGCTGAGTGGTTTGCTTCAGTCATTGGAAGTTCCTACGTGGAAGTAGGAGCAAGTATCGATGGATTTTATAGATGGACTACCTAGAACCAGGGCATGAAATGAAGGGATTTGGGTCATCGTGGATCGTTTGACCAAAAGTGCAAGGTTCATTCCTGTCAAGTTGACTAGGACATCATCGAAATGGGCTGAACTTTATGTCAAATGGATAGTTCGATTTCATGGTATCCCCAAGAGCATAGTGAGTGATCGAGATCCATTATTTACGAGTGGATTTTGGAAGAGTTTGTGGGAAGCTTTGGGAACTGAGTAACCAAGAGGGTTAACCAAGTTTTGGAAGATCTCGTGAGTGCCTGTGTATTAGACTTCGAAGGATCATGGGAAGACCATCTACATCTAGTGGAGTTTGCTTATAATAATAGCTACCAATCGAGCATTGGGATGGCACCATACGAGGCGTTACATGGGAGACCGTGAAATTCTCTAGCTTGTTGGTTAGAAACTAGAGATAGGTTGATACTGGGGCCTGAAAGGATAAGAGACACATTGGATTGTATCGAGATCGTTCGGCAACGAATGAAGGCAACACAAGATCGCAAGAAGAGTTATGTTGATAAGCGTCGAAAAGATTTGGAATTCGGCGTTGGAAATATGGTTTTCGTGAAGATTTCGTCGTTCAAGCATGTGGTTCGATTCAGAAACAAAGGAAAGTTAGCTCCAAGGTTCATTGGGCCATTTTTGATAGTCGAGCGAATTGGATAGCTCTCTTATAGAATGGAGTTACCCGAGTAAATGTCGAGTGTGCATAGTGTTTTCCATGTGTCATTTCTACGGAAGTTCGTGCATGATTCGAATGTTGTGGTATCTTCAGAGCAGTATGAAAACCTAGAAGTAGAGACCGTAGTTGCGAGACCTCGTAAGCCGCTTCGTGTTGTGGGAAATGATACGAAATAGCTTAGGAGGTAGGCGGTTAAGCTAGTCAAGGTACAATGGAGTGAGGATGGAGACGATTGTACATGGGAGACGGAAGAGAGAATGAAGGCGACCATCTGGAACACTTCGTCCGTACGACCCATTAGTATCGTGTCACCTTACATCATTGTAGCTCGTACTATTATGTTTGTGTTAGAATTCCATGTGCTAGATTAAGGCTATAGATGCATGGCTTGATGGCTGCTAGTTTGGGTGATAGAATTGGCTACTCACGAATGATAGGCATGCAAAATTGCTTTGGTTGTGTATGTTTGTTGGGATTTCGAGGGCGAAATTCCTAAAGGGGGAGAATGTAACAGCCCACATTTTACATATTAGAGGATCGTAAAACATTTTTATTTTATTTCCCGAGGGTTGGTTCATTCTCATATTTTATTATGTTATTTATGGGGATGTGAGATATGTCCATAATTTTTACCAATTTTTTGTATGACCATTTTGCCCTGTCAGTCTTGTACGTGGAATAACTTTTGGCTCAGATCGAATCAGGTGTTGAGACCTATGCTGTAACACCCCACTCCCGCTATGATCACTCACTAAGGGAATGCCATAGCATCGGTGGAGTATTTTAGTGAATATAGAACAGAAAAATTACAACAAGACAGATATAAATAGTACTTGAAATTTTAAAACATCATCTCATAACAGCGGAAGTAAAACATGTCTGGTTACATCATAAAACCACAATAAAGGTCAAGTACAATATCCATCAAAATAAAGAAGTACATAATCCCACTCTCATACAATAGCCAAACAAAAGAAAAGATAACTGGATAACTGGAGCTTTACATCTATCCAAGCTCCTAAAGACTGGAACAGCAATCCGATCAAGCTCCACTACTGCTAGGATCCACCGTAGGACCTGAGGGTTGGGAAAAAGATAAAAACAACAGGGTCAGACATAAGTCTGAGCGAGTCCTATAACTTTAACAATACAATCGTTAAAGTAACCAGAGAAGACATAAACTGATATACAGTAACATATAGGGATGAATGGCTACCCTAAGCAGTCAACTAAACGAAGATAAAGGATAAAGACGCATCTACCCTCCCTAAGGTAAATTACTAAACTGCACCACACCAGTCGTTCCTAACTTAAAGGTTGATCCCACCCAAGGACTTATAAAATTTACTAATTAGTACCTGCGTACCCCTAGGTGACCAAGTAGGCGCCACGGGGCCCTACAATCCACTAGGTGTACACACTACTTCCCATTCGATCGGCTCCCTAACGTAGATACCCGTGCTGGCCCCACCGTGGGATGTATCATTCCCCAATGTGGCAACCTGATGAAACTAAAGGTGCACGGCTTATATCTACTCGATGCAACAACGGCTTACCTACCAGCCCGGGCCCACTCACGCATATGAAGCCCGTTGGACTTGCGTTGCCACCGCTAACCCGTTTGCCTCTTACAGTCAAGCCCAGTATGCGTGTCCCGTCCTCGACATGGGTCGAGCCCACAAAGATACGTATGGGTTACTGGTTGAAATGGGCCTCCACAAGCTACCCACCTAAGCTTGTCCCTTTTTCTAGTATATCCCACTTAACCCTTTAATCATGTTTTAATTACATGTTCTATTTTGGTTAAGTATTCTAATCGTATTTTCTATTGCCACCCAAGGCAACCACTAGATTTTCTCATGCCACCCGAGGCACCCACTTAACCCCTCATGTCCCTCTACATGCTAATGTGGTTAAGTGTTTCTTAATTAATTAATTAAGAACGTAACCTTTGTAAAGACCTCTCACATTAGACTGTCTTTTATGACCGCTGGTTAAGCCGGTTGGGTCCGGGCAGCCTTATGTCATAACAGAGTCTAACCTCGTGTCTTTACATTAATTACGTATTTAGTTTGTGCCTAAGACCTCTCACATTGGGCTAACATTTGTAGCAACTGGTTAAGCCGGTTGGGTCCGGGCAGTTTTACGCTACAACTGAGTCCAACCTCGTGTCTTAGTCAATTAATTACACCTAATTAATCACCCTCATAATTTTATATTAATTATCCCTAATTAATCAAGTTTTCTTAACATGGGTAGACCTAACTTAATAGGTAAATTCCCATGGGGTAGACCTAACTCAATAGGTAAATTCCCAACACATAGTATGGGTACACCTAACCAAATAGGCAAATTCCCATACTATGTTTATTTATTTTGTGTTATGCATAATTATATTAATTTCACACAATCTTATTAACTTATGCATTTAATTACCCCATCGTTCCCACGTAATTTCGTTCATGATATAACACATATAAAAGGTGTCAACTTGCATATGAATGAACATGTTTCAAAGGTGCCATCTTGCATATTAACAAACACATAACTTGCATATGAACTTGCATAACATGTCACATAACTTGCATATAATATGTCACATAACTTACATATTCATTTTGCATAACAAACTTGCATATTAGCTTATAGACTTGCATAATGTGTCATCATGAACTTGCATATTAATAAACATGTAACTTGCATATTTACATACATGTAACTCGCATATTAACAAACATGTAACTTGCATATAAAGAAACATGTAACTTGCATATTTACATACATGTAACTTGCATATTAACAAACATGTAACTTGCATATTAACAAACATGTAACTTGCATATTTACATACATGTAACTTGCATATTAACAAACATGTAACTTGCATATTAACAAACATGTAACTTGCATAGCATATTACCATGAACTTGCATAACATGCATATGATTACATAGCCCACAACTTGCATATTTAGCATCATGCAAACATAACATACATCATATTAAACTTGCATAAGCTTACATACTCAACATGCATAAACATAAGATTAATGCTAACATCATATCATATGATTCAAAGCTCATTAACCCACATACAAAACCATAAATCTCATCACATCTCATCTAATTAGTTTACCAAAAGATCATCAAAGTGATAGAAACTCACAACTAGCAACTTTGAACACCAAATGAAGAAGATTAAGATGCTAAGAAGGGATTAGAAGTTGATTAGAGAGTGATTAGTATGCAACCCTCTTCATAAAATTAGTGGAGGCCATGAGAGCTAGCATTTTGCCATAGTTTAGTCACTAGGTTTAATTATGAATGAATTAGGGTAGGTTAGGGTCTTATTTATAGATTAGGCAAGTGTTTTAGGCCATAGGATTAACCCTAGATTCAATCCAAGCCATCAAAGCATGTCTTGGGGAAGAAGTCAAGTGTAGGAACCATCTAGGGCCTTTAGATTAAAGATGGACCATGAGAACCATTCAAATGCAAAATCTGCACTTGAGCGAATCGGCCCACGGGTTGACAGCCAAACACCCTGGATTAACCCCTAGTCGACCCAGCGGGCTCGGGTCGACTTCAAAAATCGGCCGGTTCGGTTATTCCCCTCTCCCAATTCGCTGTTTTGAGCATTTTTGCATATTTATTTATTAAATTTTCAATTATATATATATATATATATCAATATATATATATATATATATATATCTACACAACCCATTTCACTTAATTAAGTATACTTTAATTTGGGAATTTTCGTGAAACTTCGCGAGGCCATATCTTGGTCATACGGACTCCGATTTTCGAAAACTCGGACTCTATTTCGCGTATTTTTCCGAGACGAACACAATGGCATAGCCCGTTTCCCTTGATTCCCATTTTAGAATTAAATTCTGCCTCGATTTATGTTATTACAGGTTATTGAAAATACGGGTTGTTACATTCTCCCCTCCTTAAAGGATTTCGTCCCCGAAATCTTCAAGTTAGGAAGAACGTATCCTACCATCCAATCATCCATCTACTCAAAGCATCATCCACGAGCAATCATTGTCCTTACAAGATTCTAAATGCTGGATGGATATATGCAAAAGTGTGTGTATATGTACTTACCTAATGCGAAAATCAGGCGGTTACTGATACAGTAAACCTCCTTAATGCAAACCATGATAGTGCCATGCATCCAATATGTATGCGAAACCCTATTGACACATACAAATTTCTACATGCGTGCACAACCATACACAAAAATGCATCATCCATATGATCACACAGCCATGATACATCCATCAATCTAACTACCACATCCATTTATGCAATATGCAACATGAAGTGACTGAGCCGATCTAGTGCCTAATGTGTGTGTATATGCATCCACGAGCAACCACTAGCAAACAATTGCATCCATATGCATCCATCAACCATAACATGTTTCAAACACATGTCTCAACCATAGGTTTTACCCTATCTAAAGGTCATAGGTATTAGCGAGAGGATATACTAAAGATAAGATAAGTACTAGACAAGCAATAAAGGAGAAGTTAAAAGACATACTCTCAAAAAGAAATGGATACAAAGAACGCATCTTTGCTTCCGTCTCCCAAGTAGCATTGCTTTCGTCATCTCCCCATTGCACTTTAACTAGCTGAACTTCTCTGTTCCTCAACTTCCTAGTTTCTGACCCAAGGATGCGAGTAGGAGCTCGTCGAATCGTCGCATCACGCTCTACCTCTACATCTCTAAGCAAGCTCGGCTCTACCACCTCCGCGGTCTCATGTAAGCACTTCCTCAAATGTGATACATGGAATACATCATGAACACCACTAAGTCTGTCGGGCAACTCCACCCTATATGCCATCCGTCCAATCCTTTCCTTAATAGGAAACGGCCCAACAAATCTCGGTGCTAACTTCCCTACGGACCCAAAGCGAACCACATTTCTCAATGGAGATACTTTGACAAAAACCATGTCCCCAACCTCAAACTCAAGATCCGTCCTTCTCCGATCCGCATAAGATTTCTGTCTATCTTGCGCTGCTTTCATCCTTTTTCGAATTAAATCAATCTTCTCTGAAGTCTCTCTAACCATATCCGGCCCAAGCAAGATCTTATCCGTAGATTCCCACCAACATGTAGGAGATCGACAAGGCCTTCCATAAAGAGCTTCGAAAGGAGCCATACCAATACTGGACTGAAAGCTGTTATTATATGCGAACTCCACCAAAGGAAGATGTTCTTCCCATGTACCTCCAAAATCCAAGATACAAAGCCTCAAAAGATCTTCTAAGATACGGTTCACCCTCTCGGTCTGACCGTCCGTCTGAGGATGATATGCGGTGCTCAAACACAACTGAGTCCCTACCGCCTCTTGCAAACTTCTCCAAAACTCACTAGTGAAAATAGGATCTCGATCACTCACAATGCTGGATGGTACGCCATGCAATCTAACAATCTCTCTAACATAGACTGAAGCAAGCCATGGAGCGGTCCTCTTACTCTTTACGGGTATAAAATGGGCACTCTTTGTAAGTCTGTCTACCACAACCCAAATTCCCGTATTGCCCTTCCTCGATCTCGGTAACCCGTCGATGAAATCCATCGAGACACTATCCCACTTCCACTGTGGAACTTCCAATGGGTATAGCAACCCACCGGGTTTCCTTTGCTCCACTTTAACTTGTTGGCACACTAAGCATCTAGCCACATACTCGGCCACATCTTTCTTCATACCGGCCCAAAGGAAAACTCTCTTCATGTCTTGGTACATTTTGTCTCCACCGGGATGAATAGTCATTCTTGAACGATGTGCATCATCCAAAATAGCCTTCTTCAAACCCTCATCTTGCGGTACACAAAGTCTACCGTCTCTATGCAACCATCCCTTATCATCTATGGTGTATCTACCCAAATGGCTGGACGACTCCCCTCTTATAAGCTTCTCTACCAACACAACCAACTGTGGGTCGTCTCGCTGAGCCTCGCCAATCCGTCTCAAAAGAGTAGGTCTAACCTCCAAGGATGCCAACAAACCAGGTACAAAATCAACAGAAGGTCTGAAGTCAAACAAAGAAAGAAACTCCAAGCTTCGTCGTTCCACGAACAATGGACTCAAAGATAGCCTTTTTCTACTTAAGGCGTCTGCCACCACGTTACCCTTACCAGGGGTATACGCTATCTCGAAATCATAGGATGCTAAGAACTCCATCCACCTTTGCTGTCTTAAGTTTAAATCCTTCTGAGAGAATAAGTACTTCAATGATTTATGGTCGGTGAACAACTCGAATCTCTCACCAAGAAGATAATGGCGCCAAGACTTAAGTGCGAAAACAATCGCGGCCAACTCTAGATCATGGGTAGGGTAATTCTTCTCATGCACTCTCAATTGTCTCCCTCCATAGGCTATTACCCTTCCCTCCTGCATCAAGACTGCGCCTAATCCTGTTCCACAAGCATCGGTATAAACAACAAACGGCTTACTCCCATCTGGAAGCACTAAAACTGGAGCGGTGGTCAAAGCTCTCTTTAACCGTCGGAAAGCATCATCACAATCTACATCCCATGAGAAAACCAGATTCTTCTTCGTCAAGCGGGTTAATGGGGCTGATATCTTCGCGAAGTCTTTGATGAACTTCCTATAATATCCTGCCAACCCCAAGAAACTTCTTACCTCGGTAGCATTTCTAGGAACTTTCCAATCCTGGATAGATACTATCTTTGCGGGATCCACAGCTATCCCTTCCTTAGAGACCACATGCCCTAAGAATCGCACTTCTCTTCTCCAAAAATGGCATTTAGAGAATTTAGCTTTAAGACTATGCGCTCGAAGAGTCTCCAACACTTCCTTGAGATGTAAGGCATGCTCTTCTTCATTCTTGGAAAAGACCAAGATGTCATCCACAAAAACTACTACAAACTTATTCAGATACTCTCTGAACACTCTACTCATGAGATCAACAAAGTATGCGGGGGCGTTTGTCAACCCAAATGGCATCACTAGCCACTCATAAAAACCATCCGGAGTCCGGAAAGCAGTCTTCTCTATACTGTCCTCCGCCACTCTTAACTGATGAAACCCTGTAGCTAAGTCCATCTGCGAAAATACTGACGCGCCAACCAACTGATCAAAGAGATCATCTATCCTCGGTAATGGGTGTCTATTCTTCTTCGTGAGCTTATTAAGTTCCCTATAATCCACACAAAGTCTGAGGGACCCATCCGCCTTCGTGGCAAACACTACTGGAGCTCCCCACTCCGATATACTTCGCCTTATGAACCCCTTCTCAAGCAACTCCCCTACTTGCTTATGAAGTTCTCTTCTCTCACGAGGAGCCATGTGGCGTACTGGCAAAGACACTGGTTTGGCATTATCCACCAAATAAATTCGGAAATCTATCTCCCGCTTCGGAGGCAAACCCTTTACTTCTTCAAACACATCCGGATATTCCCGGACTACTCTGACAGAACACAAACTTTCGACCGAAGCATCGAGCGATTCAAGATAACTTAGCAAAACAGATTCCATGGGATTGCAAGAGATCTCGAGAGTGTTACCCAAGCGGGTCATGAGCCTGACAACTCTCCTTTCGCAATCAAGAACGGCACCATTACTGGATAACCAGTCCATGCCCAAGATCAACCCATAGCCCGTGAAGCCCAATACAAAAGCATCACATCTAAACTCAACGCTAAGTATAGAAATCTTCAAACCCAAACATATCATAGACAGATATATGGAGCCCCCAATTGGGTTTGAGACAACTAAGGGATCATCAACTAGACTGGTGTCTAAGTGCAGTGACTCAACTAACGATGATGAGATAAAAGAATGCGATGCGCCAGAGTCAAACAAAGTACGAACTGGATGATCAAACAGAAAAACCAGACTTTCAACGGAAATAGTTCTACCTCTCTGCTGAATCGGTGGAACTGAGAGAACCTGAACTTGCCCCCCTGACTGAGGTGGTGCTATAAGAGCTTGCACCTGGCCTCCTGAGGTAGACCCCGTCTTCTGCCCCTTCTTTGGGCAGTTTTTCACAAGATGCCCTGCTTCACCACAATGAAAGCAACCGGTCTTCTTCTTTTTGCGACAATCCTTACTGAGGTGTCCTGGTGTTCCACAATTGAAGCACTTCTTCTTCGTCTTCTTTTTGTCACCATTGCCTTTTCCGCCCTTGCCTTGTTGTTGCTGTTGCGGTTTCTTCTGATCCCCCTTTTTCTCTGGTGCCTTAGAATTCTTATCATCCTCATGCATAAGTGCCATGTAGACAAGCTTCTCAAAAGTGGCCCCCATAGGAATGTGAGTCATAGCTATTCCTTGCAATGGTTCGTTCAAGCCTCTAACGAACCTCAAAGCCTTCTTCTCCGGTGTATTCACCAACTCTATGCCAAACCTTGCTAATTGATTGAATTTGTTGACATATTCTTTCACCGTGAGATTCCCTTGCTTCAAATTCAAGAACTTCTCCATAAACAGATTCTCTTCCGCCCTTGAGAGAAACTTAGCCCCAAACCTTTGCTTAAAATCTGTCCAAGAGTCAACAGGGCGTTCTCCATTAGTGACCTCCCACCAGAATGAGGCCTCTCCCTTCATTAACCAAGCCGCCAACTTGACTTTCTTTCCCTCTTCCACTTCAAAGATATCTAGCAACTCTTCCACTTCCTTAAGCCAATCTCTAGCCTCTACGAAAGTCTCTGAACCAAGAAAAGGTTTTCCTCCTATAGCCTTGAACTCCTTGCAAACCTTAGCAAAATTATCCACTCTAGGCTGAGGAGGAGGAGCGGTTGTCTCTGGTGTAGTAGCATTGGCCGGACCCGCAGCCGCGGCCCTAGCCTCTTGCAACCTCCTATACCATAGTGGTATAACTAAACCCTCCGGGATGTTAAGATCTTCAGCCATGCTGAAACGAAAGAGGAAAGATTCAAAAAGGAGATTCCGAAAGATAAAGATATGGCTATTGGGGATTATGCTTTTCTTTTTCAAAAACTTTTTCTCTTAGAAGACATGCTTTTAAAAATACTTTCTTCGAAAATACTCTTAGAAAGTAGTTTTTCTCAAAAATTTTATCTGTTCTGGTAACCTGGCTCTGATACCACGTGTAACACCCCACTCCCGCTATGATCACTCACTAAGGGAATGCCATAGCATCGGTGGAGTATTTTAGTGAATATAGAACAGAAAAATTACAACAAGACAGATATAAATAGTACTTGAAATTTTAAAACATCATCTCATAACAGCGGAAGTAAAACATGTCTGGTTACATCATAAAACCACAATAAAGGTCAAGTACAATATCCATCAAAATAAAGAAGTACATAATCCCACTCTCATACAATAGCCAAACAAAAGAAAAGATAACTGGATAACTGGAGCTTTACATCTATCCAAGCTCCTAAAGACTGGAACAGCAATCCGATCAAGCTCCACTACTGCTAGGATCCACCGTAGGACCTGAGGGTTGGGAAAAAGATAAAAACAACAGGGTCAGACATAAGTCTGAGCGAGTCCTATAACTTTAACAATACAATCGTTAAAGTAACCAGAGAAGACATAAACTGATATACGGTAACATATAGGGATGAATGGCTACCCTAAGCAGTCAACTAAACGAAGATAAAGGATAAAGACGCATCTACCCTCCCTAAGGTAAATTACTAAACTGCACCACACCAGTCGTTCCTAACTTAAAGGTTGATCCCACCCAAGGACTTATAAAATTTACTAATTAGTACCTGCGTACCCCTAGGTGACCAAGTAGGCGCCACGGGGCCCTACAATCCACTAGGTGTACACACTACTTCCCATTCGATCGGCTCCCTAACGTAGATACCCGTGCTGGCCCCACCGTGGGATGTATCATTCCCCAATGTGGCAACCTGATGAAACTAAAGGTGCACGGCTTATATCTACTCGATGCAACAACGGCTTACCTACCAGCCCGGGCCCACTCACGCATATGAAGCCCGTTGGACTTGCGTTGCCACCGCTAACCCGTTTGCCTCTTACAGTCAAGCCCAGTATGCGTGTCCCGTCCTCGACATGGGTCGAGCCCACAAAGATACGTATGGGTTACTGGTTGAAATGGGCCTCCACAAGCTACCCACCTAAGCTTGTCCCTTTTTCTAGTATATCCCACTTAACCCTTTAATCATGTTTTAATTACATGTTCTATTTTGGTTAAGTATTCTAATCGTATTTTCTATTGCCACCCAAGGCAACCACTAGATTTTCTCATGCCACCCGAGGCACCCACTTAACCCCTCATGTCCCTCTACATGCTAATGTGGTTAAGTGTTTCTTAATTAATTAATTAAGAACGTAACCTTTGTAAAGACCTCTCACATTAGACTGTCTTTTATGACCGCTGGTTAAGCCGGTTGGGTCCGGGCAGCCTTATGTCATAACAGAGTCTAACCTCGTGTCTTTACATTAATTACGTATTTAGTTTGTGCCTAAGACCTCTCACATTGGGCTAACATTTGTAGCAACTGGTTAAGCCGGTTGGGTCCGGGCAGTTTTACGCTACAACTGAGTCCAACCTCGTGTCTTAGTCAATTAATTACACCTAATTAATCACCCTCATAATTTTATATTAATTATCCCTAATTAATCAAGTTTTCTTAACATGGGTAGACCTAACTTAATAGGTAAATTCCCATGGGGTAGACCTAACTCAATAGGTAAATTCCCAACACATAGTATGGGTACACCTAACCAAATAGGCAAATTCCCATACTATGTTTATTTATTTTGTGTTATGCATAATTATATTAATTTCACACAATCTTATTAACTTATGCATTTAATTACCCCATCGTTCCCACGTAATTTCGTTCATGATATAACACATATAAAAGGTGTCAACTTGCATATGAATGAACATGTTTCAAAGGTGCCATCTTGCATATTAACAAACACATAACTTGCATATGAACTTGCATAACATGTCACATAACTTGCATATAATATGTCACATAACTTACATATTCATTTTGCATAACAAACTTGCATATTAGCTTATAGACTTGCATAATGTGTCATCATGAACTTGCATATTAATAAACATGTAACTTGCATATTTACATACATGTAACTCGCATATTAACAAACATGTAACTTGCATATAAAGAAACATGTAACTTGC
Source organism: Allium sativum (assembly GCA_030737875.1). Taxonomy (NCBI): domain Eukaryota; kingdom Viridiplantae; phylum Streptophyta; class Magnoliopsida; order Asparagales; family Amaryllidaceae; genus Allium; species Allium sativum. The sequence goes on along the minus strand of CM060909.1, from coordinate 664,936,123 downwards.
ATATTTACATACATGTAACTTGCATATTAACAAACATGTAACTTGCATATTAACAAACATGTAACTTGCATATTTACATACATGTAACTTGCATATTAACAAACATGTAACTTGCATATTAACAAACATGTAACTTGCATAGCATATTACCATGAACTTGCATAACATGCATATGATTACATAGCCCACAACTTGCATATTTAGCATCATGCAAACATAACATACATCATATTAAACTTGCATAAGCTTACATACTCAACATGCATAAACATAAGATTAATGCTAACATCATATCATATGATTCAAAGCTCATTAACCCACATACAAAACCATAAATCTCATCACATCTCATCTAATTAGTTTACCAAAAGATCATCAAAGTGATAGAAACTCACAACTAGCAACTTTGAACACCAAATGAAGAAGATTAAGATGCTAAGAAGGGATTAGAAGTTGATTAGAGAGTGATTAGTATGCAACCCTCTTCATAAAATTAGTGGAGGCCATGAGAGCTAGCATTTTGCCATAGTTTAGTCACTAGGTTTAATTATGAATGAATTAGGGTAGGTTAGGGTCTTATTTATAGATTAGGCAAGTGTTTTAGGCCATAGGATTAACCCTAGATTCAATCCAAGCCATCAAAGCATGTCTTGGGGAAGAAGTCAAGTGTAGGAACCATCTAGGGCCTTTAGATTAAAGATGGACCATGAGAACCATTCAAATGCAAAATCTGCACTTGAGCGAATCGGCCCACGGGTTGACAGCCAAACACCCTGGATTAACCCCTAGTCGACCCAGCGGGCTCGGGTCGACTTCAAAAATCGGCCGGTTCGGTTATTCCCCTCTCCCAATTCGCTGTTTTGAGCATTTTTGCATATTTATTTATTAAATTTTCAATTATATATATATATATATCAATATATATATATATATATATATATCTACACAACCCATTTCACTTAATTAAGTATACTTTAATTTGGGAATTTTCGTGAAACTTCGCGAGGCCATATCTTGGTCATACGGACTCCGATTTTCGAAAACTCGGACTCTATTTCGCGTATTTTTCCGAGACGAACACAATGGCATAGCCCGTTTCCCTTGATTCCCATTTTAGAATTAAATTCTGCCTCGATTTATGTTATTACAGGTTATTGAAAATACGGGTTGTTACATATGCCATTGGAAAGCAAATGATGTTTCCCTTTCCTTAGAGTGGCACATTAAAGATATGGTTCAGCGATTTGGGAGGAATCGCTATTTTAAGGTTTAACAGTTAGTTGTTCAGGTTTGATAAGCATAACAGGTTGATTAGGAGAGGCCCATTAGTGGGCTGGTGGGAGGCTATAAATAGAGGATAGGAGGCACAGAGAATAGTTTACTTTCTCCATTCTCTCATTTGAAAGAGTGAGAGCTCCTCCATCTCTCCATTCTTTTCACCTTTCCACCAATAAAGCTTAGAGAATTTGAAGATCTACATCATATGGGGATAGATCTACTCAAATCTAAGAGGGAGTTCATCAAATTGAAGAGTTTGGTTCAAATTATTCACGGTTCGCATCTAGATCTAAGTGTTTTAGCGTTATTTCGAATAATTGGTGAGTGACATACATCTCTCCCACGGATTCAATCAAGTATATGAGTGTTTAATCTTGTTTTTCATCAATTCAAGTCGGTTTTCCTTTGATCTACATCGTGAGTAAGCTTATTTTCATATGAATCGCCATTGGATCTAATTTAGCAACTTAAAACCGGTAATTTCTATGTTATTTCATATGTATATGCAAGTTAGATCCATAATTTAGTTCATATATTCATTATCATGATTTTGGTGAAATTCGTATAATTTTGGTGAAAATCATCATATTTATGTTGTTAGTGATTTCATAACGTGTTTATGGTTGCAATTAATGAATTGGATGAATACATTTCGTCGAGAAGTTGATTGGCGAAGTTTTTTCTGAAATTGGACATGGATTGAACCTATATAGGTTTCTGATCGGTCGGGTCTGGAGCTGGTCGGTCGGGTCTGGACCGGGTCGGTCGAGCAAAGGGAAAACCGGGTCGGTCGTGCTCCACAGCTTTGGGTCGGTCGGTCGTGGTGGAAGAGCTTGGTCGGTCAAGCAAGGTCGGCCAGGAAGAGGGCTTCCGGGTCGGTCAGTCAAGGAGGAGGCTTCCCGGTCGGTCGTGCATAACAAGACGAAGGGGGACGAGTTGTTCGTTCAGTGTTCGATTGGTCGGGTCGGTCTCGAGTTGATGGGACGATCGGCATGTATGGTGGCTAGTCAGTCGACATGATTCGAGACAGGTGGGTCAGGAATGGTGATGATGGGTCGGTCGCGCTCATTTATGGAAAATTATATTTTCGGGTACGACCCAGATTTAAACAAAAAAGGGCTTTTTAAAAAGAATCTGGCAGAAGTGCCCAAACCCATGCCGCAGTGCAGTGGGCCCTAAATGTTATGGTTAGGGGCATAAACATTGTGGTTTATTTCATAGCAAATGGACGTAACGCAATGAATGGTGTTGAATCATATATCGATGTTATTTGGTTCAGTGATGTTGTGACTTCGAGGGGAATTCAAGTGGGAATATTCGAAGTGTTAAATGTGTTTGCTGATCGGTGTGGAACTACGAATGAGATGACAACTCAAAGGTCGTGAGTTGGTGGATGATGGTTGCTTGAGAAGGTTGCTTGAGCTATAAAAAGTCATCGGGTTGGATGATTAGAGATGCGAAGGCCGAGAAGTTATCGTTATTGTAAGTTCTAGTAGTCTCAAAGTAAAGGAACAATGGGCACCCAAAAGACTAGAAGGTTGTTGGTCGAGTACCCTAGGTATCGTTGAAAGGCCTAGCTGTCAAGGTTGGATAAACATACGTATCGTTGAAATGCGTATGGAGTTTATGCTAGAACTGGGATTACCATTATCGCGTGACATATGGCAAGGTTGGCCATCATAAGATTAACTATAGTTTCGAAGCAGAATTGGCGGTGATAGCTAGAGTCTGTCATGCATGCTGGATGTTTTCTTTGTACCATCTCACGTAGATTATCCAACGTTAAAGGAGATGTACCTTGGGTGCTTGTCTTATATTGGTTTAGGCCTCTGGGGATTGTGTTTGAGGGATGTTGAATCCGATTAGGATGGTTTACCTAAGATCTATAATCTGGATGCTATGAGTGGTATTGATGGTTATTTCTGACTGCCATGAATATATGGTTGTTCCGGTTTCCACGGATGTATGGTTGAAATGGTTGATGTAAAGGCTATCACTGTCCGATGTAGGGAAGACGGGGTTGAGCTCTTCTCCGGTGTTTTGGGTAGATTAGTTGTTGTCTTCCTATTCTCATATACTTTATTGTTGATGTTTGTTGACTATTTTATCGCTCACTAAGATTGTTGTCTAACTCAAGGTTTTATTTTTCCCTCTTATTACCTTGGATTGTTCATCCGTTGTGGATGGGAAGACTAGGTGACAGGTGATAGCTTAGTAAGGACGATGTTGCAATTCAGAGGCGAGTAGGAGGCTGGCATATTATCTTACTTACTATCTAGTATTTTTATTTCTGTTGTTTGAGTTGCTCTTTGAGTGTTGTACTGAGGCTTCATGTATAGACTTTGATATTCCTATGATGTATAGATAACCTTTTAGGATGTCGTGAAAGTTTTCAAAAGTTTGTTATATGATGCTCCACTATTTCTACCTGTTGTATATATTCTATTATATTTTATCCTTGCGCTGTGAGTTTTACAATAGGTTCCGATGATGTTGTATTACCTCGATGATTGTCCATGGCTGCCTGATACACCTTTCAGCGCATTATTCGTCTTGTTTAGTGCAGGGGTTGTGGGCAGTCATCACATTTACTACGTGTACTTGATGAGGCAATGAAAGTTATCGTAAAGTCCGACAAAGGCCATTGTAAAATGTTGTTAAGGGAGGTTCGATAGAGCCATTGAAATTTGTGCATGAGCAATAGTTTGATGAATGTTATTGGCTTTCAACGACTCTCAGTGACTTGCGGACGATAAGTAATCATTGAAATGTCTTCTCTTACCTGTAGTATACAAACCTCTACTATAAAAATCATTTGAAACATCCGATACTAGTTTACACTTACCGTTTAACAATTTTCCTAATCCACTTACACCACAAGAAAGGGTCCACATAGCAACGGCTAAAAACCGTCGACGGTCGTCGCTAGTCGTGGTCGGTCGTTGCTAAATGTCGTCACTATATATTCGGACGCTAAGCAAATAGCGTCGAGGTTAGTGACGGCTCTGGTCTCGTTTATAGCGACGGCGAGCGATGGGAAACCTGCCACGTGGACAAATGCTTGACCTCTCAATTTTCGTGGCCAGCCGTCGCTAATCGTAGGTAAAATATGACATGAAATATGTCACCAGCCGTCGCAAGCCATAACGTAAAATGACCTAAAATCTGTCATAAGCCGTCGCAATGCGTAGCAGAACTGGGTAAAGAGCTGTAACCAGCCGTTGCTAACCTTAACGTAGAGTGACCTGAAATCTATCACCAGCCATCGCTAACCATCGCGAAAGTGTAATTGTTTTTCTGCTTTCCAGCAATTATAAGTCCCTCAATTCACGCCAACTCAAACCCAACCATTATGCCATAAACGGCCTAATGCAACGAATTTACAAGGTGTTGCTAGCCAAAATGTGAGAAAACTATACTATTTTGGTCCTACGGCAACATTCTATTTTTTGTGTTACCTTAGCCATAAAAATGTGTTGCTCTAGATAAACAAGTATAGCAGGATGCAACATTTTGTATAATGTTGCTATAGCGGACCTTTCCATGTCCTACGTGGCGATCCGCACCATTAGTTAAAACAATATCTCAGCCATCCAACCACTATCTACTTGGGTTACCCTATTTTCCACTTACGTTTTCATTCACCCGCTTCATTTTCATTTTGTTTCCCTCTCTGAATTTTCATTCATCTGCTCCCAAATTTTCTTTCACCCCCAAATTTTCAGATCTCGCTTTCATTTTTCATTTTATCAAAATCATATCTTCTACAGCACAAGAGCTACTAGCTTAAGATCCAATGTCGTGTATGGTAGTCTTTGGTGTCGATTTTTTTCTGTTCCGGTACCAATCAGTGATTCGATTAAGGTTGCAGATTTTGGTTTTTTTTTTGGGTTGTCGATTTGAAGGTCAGGTCTGATTGTTAGGGTTGTAAGGAGGCTACATATGGTTCACTTGAGAGCAGACGGGAAATGGTCGAGGTTGCCTTCAGATTTGGATTGTAGATGAACGAGGCGGATCGAAGTTCTGGTGCGAATTCTAGGTGCAATTTGACGAAGGAGGCAAACTATTGAATTGAAAATACTTTATGGATGAGGGGTGTTTATGGGTTGGCTTTTTGGATGATAGCAAGAACTTTGGTGATGAAAGTGTGGTCGAGATTTGCGGTAGGTGCGTTTGCTATTCGTTGATGATGAGGTTAAAGGTTGTTGCTTGTTTGTGTGGCAATTTGTGGTTTGGCAAAGGGAAGGTTTGCAAGCCTGACACGTTGAATAAATTAGTCGACAATTCTTTAGAGGTATTATTCTTTTTACCACTTGCAACTAAGAACAAAATCCAGACTATTTTTTATTTCAGTTTCTATTACCTTTTGCATAAAGTGGACAATAATTACATTCTTTATTTTTGCTTATTATATATGAATCTTATTTATGTTACATTCAGTGTTACCTATATTGATTGCTAGTTTACTTATCTATGCTTTGTTTGTGTAATAGAACCATTTGGCTGAAAATAAATCTTTGATTTAACTTCGTAAACTGAAACTCTAAAATTTTAAGATATTTTTATGCACGGGATATAATTTACATTTAAATAATTTATGTCTTCTATTACATATAAAGTCTTATATATATTACCCTAGTACAATCCTTGTGGACTGAAAAATGCTATGATATATATCCACTCAACTTATGTTACCTAACAATCAAACTGTTTCATCTTGTATCGACATCATTACAAGTAGCCGATTAATACTTTACATGTTAAAAAGGTTTTAGATATGACAAAGGTGTTAAATAGTAATAGCAAGCTTCAAGAGATCCTACAACTGGAAGCGCAAGGCGTTTAGTAGAATTAACAAAAGTAATGTTTACCTTCATTTCACTAGTACTTTGGATACCTTTGTTCGACCTTACCTGAAATATTTTTGTCTAATTGAATTGCAGATCTGCTCACAAGGAAAACCTTTATTCTGTACTTGGTCCCCGCCGGGACTGTGGGGACCCGGACCCCCATCGGTGCTACGCCCGGACACGCTGACGGCCCGCCTTCGGCTCGACATATATTTGTCAGTGTTAGTGTCTGTATAAATTGAAACTGCATATGTAATGAGTGAATTGAGTGATGTAGTGAGGAATATCTGTATATGTGATTGATTATGTTATTAACAGTGAATTGTAAATGGTGGAGTTAGAAATATGTACTATTTCAAATGCTGAAATAAAATATTTATTTGAATAAAATACTGTTTGAATATTTAATTCTTTGTAGTAGCATTTAATTCTCATTTAAAAAAAATCTATAGCAAAATTTTGAATGTTGCTACAGACACCTAAAGATGTTGCTACAGACACCTAAGGATGTTGCTATAGACCTAAATAGGGTTTTACTGTAACAATATTTGTTGTGTTGTCGTAGATAGTCAAAAGGTTGCCTTTGAGGTCTGCAGCAACGGTGAATATTGCACCACCCTAAAAACGTTACAAAAGACCAATGCCAACATATTTTGGGGCTGGGCCAACAATTTTTGTGTGTTGCGTTAGGCCGTTTATGGCGTAGTGAACCAATCTGCAACTCATATGCGATCAATTTCCCAATCCATCGCCTCATATATACTCAAATTCACAACAAAAACCAACATATATGCTATATACCAACTCATACACCACTAAGTAGCTAATAAACGATAAATAAAAACAATAAACAGTCCAAAAACCAATATCACGTCCACATCAAATATACAAACCATCATCGTCTCCACAAACCATCACAAACAACTCAAGTCCATGATCAACAACTAGTTTATATTTACAAACCAAGAAACAAATCATAAAAGAGGACAAGTACCTACTCATCTCATCCTCGCCGCCGTCCTCGTCCTTGTCCTCATCGTCGTCCTCCCCGGTAGCACGCCCACTTGGCGGCATATGCCCTTGCTCACGAAGATATGCAGCAATCAGCTTATCCAACATGGTCACGAGCCTGTTCTTCTGAAAATCTTCCAGAGCTGCCACCTGTTGTCGAAGCATGGCAGTCTCCTCCTCCTGCTGATGCCTCATTTAGGAGGCCTGAGTCTCAACTATCTATAATTATTATATTATAAGCGTGACTTGATAAATGTGTTGTAAATTCATTATGTACAATTAATATTCAACATCCAATACAAGATTTCTTTCTATATCATCAGTATTTTTCGATCAATAAATCATACACCGTTCTCGTCGAATTCTAACTTATACATATACATTTATAACTTTCATATTCATTAATTTTCAAATTATATGGATTTGAGTATATATAATAATATTTGACTGTGTTTAAATATGTCAACACTTTAAACCTTTAATAACACTTAGATATGTTCAAATTCATTAATAAAACGCTTTACCTCTATGTTTCCGAAGCCGTAGTGTCTATTCCTAGTAGGCGGGTCGATGATGATGTCCTAAATACGATCGCACTCCGCACCGCGATTTTTAAAGAAAATTGATTTCAATATAATTCAAAATCTACTTTATGAAATCTAAAATTTTCATTTCCATTACGGAACTACAATCCAATAGATTCATAAGATTCTTGTTTCATACATTTTTGACCTAGATTTTATCATATACACTCATTCAAAGTTCAAACTTTAAAATTACGAACTATCGTTGCGCGTTTTGTTCGTTTTAATTGTATTCAATTTAAATTTTGTTTAATTTATAATGTAGACATCAATAGTGATTTAATTGTCAGTACGGTGTAAATTAGCACAACACAACATAATTTTATCATGGTATAAATTGTTAACTTTGAAATATATTTTTCTAATAATTCCTATTTCATTTTCTTAAAATAATTCGTTATAGTTAAAAACTACCGCACCGCGATTTTAAAGAAATTTGATTTTGACATAACTCAAAATCTATTTGATGAAATCAAAAAAAAAATTACAAAACCATAATTCAGCATACTCAAAAGATTCTTGTTACGGAGAATTTCGACCTATATTTTATCAAATATACTCATTCAAAGTTCAAACTGTAAAATTACGTACTGTCTCTAAGTGACGAGTTCGTTTTAACTACATTCAATTTATAATTTATTTAATTAATAATGTAAAAATAATGGTGCATATTCTTCTGATTTTACTTGGAATTTAAAATTAGCACCAAACTATTTTCGAAAAATTTGCCATTACAACGGCTCCATTTGGTAGCACCGGAGTAACGTCTATGCATTACCCCTCTCCTGACTTGGCTTGCACCATTAACAACAATTTTATCCAACAACGTATATACCAACAACTCCTTTAATAGGATTGCCAAACCCATACACAACAATTTCAGAACCATATAAAACAACGTATTTTAAATAGTTTTACCCCAACTATTCACTACAACAAAAAACACTTTTCGCAACAGGCAATATCTGTTGCAGTAAACCAATTGCAATAGGCCCGCGCCTGCTCGCATAGCCGGAGTTGTAAAAAGTCTGCAATAAATTTTCCCCCTTGCAATAACAAGTTGCGGTATAATTTTTTGCAACAAGTTTTTGCTGTTGCAACTGATCCTTTTGCAACAACAAATGACAGTTGCAAAATAGTCTTATACAATTTTATCTATGTTGCAAAAGAGTTTTTCACAACTGTTTTTGTCTATTGCTATTGAATCTTTTAAAAATGTTTTGTAATTTCAACTATTATAAAATCATGATTCCATAAATTAAAATACATACAATATCTATAAAACATTGACAAAGATGATTACAAATATATATCAACATTTCTCTTTAAGATTACAAATTATACACAGTGAAATTTATAAGATCACTCAAAATGTACTATCCTGTGTAAGCAATACATAATCAAGTCTGAGTATCATAACCTGCAAAGGTAAAAGGCAAAATAAGTCTTAAGACACTGAAGTGTCTACCATGCAAGCAACATAAAAGGCATGCACACCATGCTTAAACCTGAAGATCCTTGTTGTAGTAGTATATTTATTCTCTACTATTTAAATATCTAATTTAGAAGAAAAATGTCAATGAAGTAATTAATAAATTATTGGGTAGTATTTTTTTTCTATTATTTTTCCAAGGAATACCATTAGTAATCAAAATATTTGGCAGATTTTCTTTTTTGCTAAGAGGTAAAACATATGCCATGAAAAATATTAGATAAAAATAAGCATCTGATACTAACCATTTTCTCAAGAGGTAAATTCTGGATTTGTTTTCTTATGCATACATTTGAATCAATATTAAAAAAAGAGAAAGAAATAGAAGGTATTTTATAAAAGTAAGAGTTAACGTCATAAAGGCAAACACAATTCCACCATCAAATACATGGTGCATGCAAATCAAAGTACTATATATAAGTTAAAATTTAAAATATGTATTCTTAAACAATACATAAGAAATTTCACTATGAAATTTGTAACTACCATTATATAAGCATATTCATTGAAATAGCTGCATGAGGTACAATATTATAAGAACCTTGCAAAGTACCACGGTACAATCAACAATTCAAAAGATAAATAATTAAATAGGAAAAATTATGTAATAATAAAATAAACTTATTCATGTCCCTCCTTGCGCTGACATTTAAGATGTTGTTATTGTTAAATTTGGTGATACAAAATCACAAATTGATTGGAACAAATTTGCAAAGAATGGAAAGTAAATATTTTTATAATGGGAATGCATTGATTGCATTTGATGAGGTGGTAGAGAAATAAATGAAGGATTAATTTCTTCCATCTATGCTAAAGAAACAGATTGATTTACTTCCTATGTTTGCACATTTGTTGTTATGGTAATTTGCCTCCATTATATTATTACCATATGTTGGTAATTTAATTGATGACTCGCATAGATTTGCACTGGCTATATATTGAGGGGTAGATTTAGTGTAAACCCATCCTGGCCTGGAGTCAGTGATCCCCAATGGTGTCTCTTCTTGTTAAACCTGATTGAGGTTTGGATATGTAAACTCTTATTTTGTAATCTCTTGTAATTCTCTCATGTGGAATAAAATCTCTCTCTGTTGGACTGCACGTACACTATCTCGAGGATAGTGGAATCAGTATAAATATTGTGTCTCTTCGTTTGTCTGTTATAGTTACTTACTATTTTTTTGATGTAATAGAATAATTGCTATCAGATTAGATTGGTGTTCAATTGGCAAATCTAGATCCTATTTATTGCCCTTCTGCATATGCACAAAAATCATAACAAATTAGTATCAGAGCGAGGCAATTTGTTTTAAATTGTGCATCAATTATTTCTACAAAGGTTGGTAGATTCAGTGGTGATTATGCTATTACTATTTTGGAGAAAATGAGACTTTGGTGGAGGAGATTATGTTGAGAGTGAAGAGCATTCCAATCTGGGAACTTTGACGTGATATGGAGTTTATTGTGAAGAATCCCTCTAATATGGATGAGGGAAGATGGAAGAAGATGGAGAAGAAGGCGGGTGACGGTTGAAGAACCTAGTCCACAGCAAGGTGGAGAGGTTAATATGGTCACTGCTTATGGTCCTAAGGTGGAGGATCATGGTATCGACAAGGGTCTAGATGTTGATGATGCTCGAGGGATCCCGGAGATGAAGAGATCATGTCAAACGGAAGACGTATGTCAAGTTTTGAAATCCACAAAGATGATGGAGATCTTGTGGTATTGCAAGCATTTTTTAGACCGTTGATTGATGCATGGTGCAGCTCAGGTGGTAGATGCATCTTTTGCAGGCGGTGGGTTGTGTTTGTAATTGAGGTGTGGTCGTAGTCCTTTCAAATCGACTGGGTGTATCTCATTACCCTGAAATCGAGGTTGGTTTTAATTGAGAGAATAATTTTTTGGTCTTGGTGGTGTTAAGATTACTTTAGAATCTGCCTTTTTTTATTATTTTGGATATTTGCAACATTTTGTTGGCGGGCGGGGACGTAGTCTGAGCTCGTTAACAATTGTATGATGGGGGGTGGCTTTGCTGAAACCCATTTGGTAAATATTCATTTTTTTGTGTATCTCGTTATGAGATTTTGATTGAAGGTGGAGTTCTTTTGAAGAGTTTTATGATGAGAAGAAAATTTGACTCAAGGTGGGGTGTTGGAGATATATGATTTTGCATCAAGGTGGAGTGTTAAATTTGATGATACAAAATCACAAATTGATTGGAACAAATTTGCAGAGAATTGAAAGTAAATATTTTTGTAATGGGAATGCATTGATTGCATTTGATGAGGTGGTAGAGAAATAAATGAAGGGATTGATTTCTTCCATCTATGCTAAAGAAATGGATTGATTTACTTCATATGTTTTCACATTTGTTGTTATGGTAATTTGCCTCCATTATATTATTACCATATGTTGGTAATTTAATTGATGACTCACATAGATTTGCACTGGCTATATATTGAGGGGTAGACTTTAGTGTAAACCCATCCTGGCCTAGAGCCAGTGATCCCCAATGGTGTCTCTTCTTGTTAAACTTGATTGAGGTTTGGATATGTAAACTCTTATTTTGTAATCTTTTGTAATTCTCTCATGTGGAATAAAATCTCTCTCTGTTGGACTGCACATACACTATCTCGAGGATAGTGGAACCAGTATAAATATTGTGTCTCTTCGTTTGTCTGCTATAGTTATTTACTATTTTGTTGATGTAATAGAATAATTGCTATCAGATTAGATTGGTGTTCAATTGGCAAATCTAGATCCTATTTATTGCAATTCCGCATATGCACAAAAATCACAAAAGTTATAGCTACTGGCAAGGTATGCCCTGAGTAAACCAATAAGCAGCACTTGAATGCTTAGTGTTGATGCAACAACAAACAAACACCAGAATCTCATTTTCCTTCTTTAAATAGATATTGAAAAAAAAAGCTGCATTCATATTCAAAATAGCACAGTTGAAGATAGTATATGTAGTTTATTCATGTTACAACCGTCTGGCATATTGACATATTGTACTTCACATACTTTTGTCTTCTCTGCAATGTACATGATTTCACTATTCATGTTCTTTAATAGTTTTGATTATTATATATGGTCATGGGTAATGCAATTGTAATCTGAGTATACTGTCTAGAGAAGTATTTTCAAAACACATTTCTGTCAATACAATTTCCAAATTATAAATACATATAATGGTATAAATGCTTATTATATACATTATACAATAAGGCTATAAATTATATTCCTTGAAATCTTTTAGACATTACTGTTGCTTATATTGCTAATACATCGGCTCATCCTTGCATGCCAGAACAGAAGATAGACACAAAACCAAAACTAAGCTTTTTCTTTAAAATTGCAACATACCACATTGTGGGAGGTGTAACTGTATCACATGTCGAAAGTGAACCACACGAAGCATTTCTACACAAAGAAGATAACCAAACCATGTTTTTTCTTGCAGCAACATAAAACAAACTACTCAATAACAAGAAAATAAAATGAACTAGATCACAATAAGCAACTAGCAAATAGCAGAATCAAAGACACTGGAATCATATACCTAATTCTGAAAGCCATACCCATACCTAGGACAAACCTAGCAAATAATTCTCAAAAGCAAATACCAATACCGCTAGAGCTAAACACTTTAACCCTAACCCTGAAGTTATGTTCTAGTACTACTTAAAATATACCATACTTACACACATACTATGACTGCACCTCAAATTTGCACATCGCCAAATCTTCTCGACGTCGAGCTCAACCCAAAAGCTTTCATCTTCCCCTACGAACCTTATCCTCCGTCTTCATCCTAAAGAATCAAACCAGTATAAAATAAAACCAATATTTATATCTACTTAACTTCAGCCAACTATCAAACGCATCTAACCTTCTTGAATTCAAAACCAACGAGAATCATGTAAGCAAACAAAGTGAGAAAACGAGCGGTTACCTTGGTACAAGCGGTAGATTTGGAGCAGTGCAAGCGACGGAGGGAAGGGTGGAGTGGAAAGAGAAAACGACGGAGAGGTGGAAATTTTAGATTTGGGGAAAGTATTTGCTGTTACCGTTGAATCCCTGGATTGCCTCATGCCAGCCAGAGGATGACAAGTTTTCCGGCGAGATTTGACCATCTGAAATCCATCATCATCGATTGGGGGAGGAAGAGGAATTAACGATGGGCTCGGCGTTGCTGTGTCAGTTGAAGTCGAAATCGGGATAATGTCGACTATCACGCTGAGACGCAGTGGAGTCGGGCGGGTCCGGAGGGGGTAAAGCTGAAGGAGGACGGGATGGAGGGGAAGGGAGCGGCGACAGAGGTCGTGGTGGAAGGTCAAGCGACTGGAAAGAGGGGGAAGATGATGAATTCTGCTGCCAGAGGTATTTTCTGGAAGCCGTGAGAATGTCGGTTTTTTTTACAGTGCTTGTTTTCATGCAAATGTAATTGGGATTCAAGGGAAAAAATGATGTTACTTTTCGTGAATTGGAGGGAGCCTGAAATTTTTCAACCCTCACAAAGCGGGATAATGAAAAGCATGGAGGGATAATGAAAATTATGGCGGAAATTCGTGAACTGATAAATGAAGTAGTTTAAGCTGTACTGCATGGCTAATTTCTACCGATATATTTTTTTACCCAATTCTGGATGGAATATTTTGCATGCCACATATTATAATGTTTAAAATTTATTACTAGCTACAATTATCAGTTGCCTATACATTCAAAAACTGCATTTTATCTCAAACTTCAAATTCAAAAAACAACTAGACATACTGTGTGACAGGTCGATCGACCAAACTTAAACTTTAAATTTAAAATTTATTTTTATTTCTTACGTACAAATTGGACTAGCTCCCGATCGATTACAAATTCAAAAGAAATATTAAATATTAATTCCGTATTAAAAATTAGTAAATATTAATTTCTTATTAATTATTGTTTACTAAATATTAATCTTAATCATTAATTGATAATTTTTAAATATTAAAAAATGTTATATTATCAATTTCTACCGAGATGTTTTATTATTTTTATTATTATTATTATTTATTTATTATTACTATTTAATTATCAAATATAAATATCACTTTGTAATACTTAAATTTTACTGTTAATTAATAGTTATTAAATATTAATCTTAATCATTATATAATTACTAGTAGTTAATCGTTTAATAGTAACTATTTAAAATTAATTATTAAAAGTTAATCATTAAAAGTTTATACTTATTTTAGTATGTTTTTCGCAACTCGCTTTACCAATTGTAAAAAAATACAATCATTGCAAGTGGCGAAAACATTTGTTAAAGTTATTTATTTGCAACTGGTTAGGCAGCGCAGTTGCAAATAATATGTTTACTGTAACTGTTATTGTAGCACAGTTGCTAAAAATATGTTTTTGCAACAGGAGGGTAAGCGTAGTTACTAATAATATGCTTTTCGCAACAGAAAGAAAAGACATGTTGCTAAATTTTATCTATTGCAACTACTATAATGGGTTTGTTGTTAAATATCATTTATTGCAACTGTCAACAGGGTATTTTATCTATTGCAACTATTATAATGGTACGTATTACTACATACCAGAGGATAACGAGTTTTCTGGCGAGATTTGACCATCTGAAATCCATCATCATCGATTGGGGGAGGAAGAGGAATTAACGATGGCCTCGGCGCTGCTGTGTCAGTTGAAGTCGAAATCGGGGTGATTTCCGTCGAAGTATACATCTCTAGGGTTTGGCCTTCCATCTGATGTCGATTATCACGCTGAGACGCAGTGGAGTCGGGCGGGTTCGGAGGGGGTAAAGCCGAAGGAGGACGGGATGGAGGGGAAGGGAGCTTAGGCGGAGGTCGTGGTGGAAGGTCAGGCGACTGTAAAGAGGGGGAAGATGATGAATTCTGCTGCCAGAGGTATTTTCTGGAAGCTGTGAGAATGTCGGTTTTTTTACAGTGTTTGTTTTCATGCAAATGTAATTGGGATTTAAGGGAAAAAATGATGTTACTTTTCGTGAATTGGAGGGAGCCTGAAAATTTTCAACCCTCACAAAGCAGGATAATGAAAAGCATGGCGGGATAATGAAAAGTATGGCGGAAATTCGTGACCTGATAAACGAAGTAGTTTAAGCTGTACTGCATGGCTAATTTCTACCGATATATTTTTCTACCTAATTCTGGATGGAATATTTTGCATGCCACATATTATAAGGTTTAAAATTTATCACAAAGCAGGATAATGAAAAGCATGGCGGGATAATGAAAAGTATGACGGAAATTCGTGAACTGATAAATGAAGTAGTTTAAGTTGTACTGCATGGCTAATTTCTACCGATATATTTTTCTATCCAATTCTGGATGGAATATTTTGCATGCCACATATTATAATGTTTAAAATTTATTACTAGCTGCAATTATCAGTTTCCTATACATTCAAAAACTGTATTTTATCTCAAACTTCAAATTCAAAAAACAACTAGACATACCGTGTGACAGGTCGATCGACCAAACTTAAACTTTAAATTTAAAATTTTATTTTATTTCTAGCATACAAATTGGACTAGCTTCCGATCGATTACAAATTCAAAAGAAATATTAAATATTAATTCCTTATTAAAAAATTAGTGAATATTAATTTCTTATTAATTATTGTTTACTAAATATTAATCTTAATCATTAATTGATAATTATTAAATATTAAAAAATGTTATATTATCAATTTCAACCGAGATGTTTTATTATTTTTAAATGTTTATTATTATTATTTATTAATTATTACTATTTAATTATCAAATATAATTATCACTTTATAATACTTAAATTTTACTGTTAATTAATAGTTATTAAATATTAATCTTAATCATTATATAATTACTGGTAGTTAATCGTTTAATAGTAACTATTTGAAATTAATTATTAAAAGTTAATCATTAAAAGTTTATACTTATTTTTAGTATGTTTTTCGCAACTCGCTTTACCAGTTGTAAAAAAATACAATCATTGCAAGTGGCGAAAACATTTGTTAAAGTTATTTATTTGCAACTGGCTAGGCAGCGCAGTTGCAAATAATATGTTTGCTGTAATTGTTATTGTAGGATAGTTGCTAAAAATATGTTTTTGCAACAGGAGGGTAAGTAAAGTTGCTAATAATATGCTTTTCGCAACAAAAAGAAAAGACATGTTGCTAAATCTTATCTATTGCAACTGCTATAATGGGTTTGTTGCTAAATATAATTTACTGCAACTGTCATTTATCGCCTGTTGCAAATAGCTAATTGCAACAGGGTATTTTTCTTGTAGTGATTTAAAATTCTTAGCACTACTAATCCCAAAAGCAAATGAATCATTACTCATTACAAAACATCATTACAGTAACAATCAAAGTCAACTACAATTCGAATAATATATCACTAGTTGTTATTATCCCACAGAAATCAACTAAATTCACAAACTTTATTAATCGAATTCTAATCGAGAATCATCTAAATAGCTTTTAAATTTAAAATCTAATTATCTATATTATAAATTCAATATCAATAATTGATTATTATCTATAAAATAACGGTCCATTAACACATACATACGCACAAAATCAACTAACATACAATATTTACCGATAAACAACTAAATTCACATTTTAGGGTTTTCAATCATTACTAAATCAACTACATTAATTCAACAATCATTATATAATCACATTACATTTAAATAATTATTAACTAATTAATTTAAGAAATTAGGCTAGAAATTATAACGGGAAGAGATGAGACATCAACTCGTGGAGGGGGGAGGTGGCAGCAGGCAGGCGTCGGCAGTGGCGGTGGATGGCAGCAGCAGGAAAGTTAGGGTTTTATTTTTTATTTGTTCGTTTATTCCGTCGAAAGAAAGGAGGAAAAAAATAGAAATGAGAAATTCTCTGTAGTCTTCTAGGTTTATTTAGTTAGACGACGGCTGACGACGACCGTTTTTTTAACCGTAACTAGCCGTTGCAAGCATCCGTAACTAATCTGTCCGTTTTTCGTAGTGTTAGATGAGACTTATTTCATTTTTATTTTGAATCATTCTCAAATGTTTCAGGTTTTGCTAAGCAATGCAAAGGGAAACAAACAAATGAGAATAAAAAGGATAAGTTTTGGTAAACTAACAATTGTAATCCAAAACTCCAGGTGATGTTTGCTTTACTCCTTTTAGTGTTGGGTTTTTATCTATATAAAAATGCGAACAATGCACGTATATTGAAAACAATCGTTTTAGAGAATGGAATTAAAACGTAGAACATGAAACAAGATTTCTATTTATTTTTCCAGTTTTGTGAAGTAATGGAAGAATAGACTGCAATTATACCTTCGTTCTTTCTTTCATCATCCTCTTTTTTGTTCTTTCATTTCATCCGCTATCCCTGGACTCTTACTATATTTTTTATAGTTAATTAGTGTTAAAATATTAAATCATAAAAACAATATAAATCAAGCAACATCTTAATTTTTCTCTTGCTAAATTAAGTTTATTCATAAATTCATAAACTAAACTCGCTAGCCATAGTTGATGTATGATCATATAACTAAGCCTAAATTCCAGTGGAGCAGCACAAAATACGTGCGTTGGCTAACGGTCTGTCTTATATTCTTACGTTATCTATCTCATACAATTTTTTACAATAAGGAATTTATGATAAAAAGAAGTTACACGTACGCATATATATATATCACTTGTCATGGCTGCTATAATAACTGATGAGCAGAGGTCCCCTCAAACAAAGCAAATTGAGGAGGAAATACACACTGTCTCTAACATGTCATTTAGCATTTGCAATTAAAGATCTGATCTTGATTTTGTCTTTTTTCTCTGAAGGCAATTTTTTCTTGGATGTTTATTCCATCATCAATGATCCTTCACTATTCTCCAAATTTGATCGTTTTTTATGATCTTCAAATAATGCACGGAATGTGATCCCTGGACTACAAGTGACAAATTGCTGAGTCAATAATTGTCTCCAGTTATCTGCTACTGCCATTGTCTGATCTTGCTCTGTATTCAGAAATGTAATTAACCTGCAAAAACTTGTATGCGTTGATGTATTTCAGGTTTGACTTACCAGTTTACTGCTGTGAAATCAGGTTGAATGGCTTTTTTTTTTCTTCCAGAATAATTAGTTTTAAGAACGAAACTGCTGAATAATAAGTTTTAAATTAAATTTACAGAATCCTTGAGACTTAGTACGTATTACTGCATGCGGCATGCAAACTTGTGCGCCTGGCTGACGCCCATTTTGTGGGAAGTAGTAACTTGATTACAGTAACATAACATGCATGTCAATAATAAGATTATTTTCGGTGTTGGAGACTATGGGACCAGCTATAAATATAAATGTATTAGTATATCTGGAAGCGATATCGATGTAGTAGACGAGATAATGATCCTACGTTTCCTCGGAAGCAAAGTCTTGTGGAGTTTATTGATGAAAATGAGCAAACCTAAAGGGCGCGTTTGCGATGCGATCTGAGTATTGAAATGAGTAACTGAGTACTGTACGTGGTACTTAATTATAAACGGAGCATGCTTCTATGGTTATTGAGCTAGTTATTTAATTTGTATTTTTTTAATTTTATGTTTTTATGGTTAGTAATTATTTGTTTGTCTTGTAACATGAGGTTATTTGAAATATAATTCCCTATTTAAAATATAATAACAACGACAAAAAATAAAATATATGCAAATTAACTAATTTTAAAAATATAATGGTGTGAATTGCATACATAATACATAATACGATAACGACATAATTATTCAAAATGACTGTTACTACGAAGAGGTTTCAGGTGGTGGCAACACGTCCAAACAGATTCGAGTTTATTGTTTGAATTTAAATTTGAATTTAAGCAACAAACTGATACCCGAAAATGATTTTGAATGTTGTAACGATCTGCATTCACTACCACTTCAAATTGATACTTAAACTAACTCAAACTACTAGAAACTATAGATTATTAATTATTATGAAGTTAAACATAAATAATCACAGACACAGAACACATAATTTCTTACAGAGACAAAGTTTACAATGAAATGGTACATAAGTTCTCTCATAATTAAACGCGCGAAGACCCTCCGTTAGTCATGCTCCACACCAACCTAGTGCCTACATGTCACTACAAGAAAATATGATATAGATAGCATTATATCATAGCCTTACATTAAAATGCTATAATAAAATAGTTAAAGAAAATAAAATAGTGCATTAATTGTGCTATATAAAGAAGCAAATAAAATAACAAAATAATTATGCTATATTAATGTATGTTCCGCTATGTAACGTTGATCATACAAAGAGCAGGAGCGAAAACCTGGCGCGGGACTTAAATGAAATGTAAGCCGCGAAAGTAAAAAATTCCCTCCGTCCCTTTCAAGCTTTATCCCCAAAATTTTTTTTTTTTCGTTTTAGTAAAATTCATCCAATCTCTGATTCAATCCAAAATAAAATTCCTTCATCTCCGACCCAATCAACGATAAATCGAGAGCCTCTCCCCCCGATTCTTCCAAATCAACTCCCTCTTCCAAATCAACTATGAGTTTCTTCGAAATCGTTAACAGTAATACTTTCGTTTTTTTATTACTCACTGTTTGGTGGACTTTTAATGCGCAGGTTCATATTTGTTTTTATGTAGGTGCGTTGAATTTCTTTATTGTTCAGTTTTTTCTCTTGGATAAAGTGTGTTCTTGTTTCTGGTACGTAAAGATATAAACTTTTTATGCACTTACGCTATACTACTTGGTTAAACACCATTGAAAGCTTAATTTTCATAATCATGCAATGTTCAACTTGATATAAACACAAATAGAAGTTTGTATAGCAATATAATTGTTTATATATAAACATAAATAGAAGTCTGCTGTCATCCAACTCTTTTACACCAGTATTGAGATCGGTGACTTGCTTGTTTACTTTATTGTTCATTTGGTTCTACCAGTTCTAGGTTTTGATGTCAATTTTTATTGGGGGGTTGGTACGGTTGTTTTGGCTTTTGGTACATGTTCTGTGGCGAATTTGTAACTTGTATGCCGATGTTCTTGTTGAATGCATGATTATAATTTGTTGGTGCTGCTTTCCAGATTTTCAACCATTTGTCTGCGATGTAAAATTATAGCTGACATTGAGCTTACATAAAGTCTAGCATTTGTGGTTTTTGAAGTATGAGTACTTTTTAACATATACATATTGTGTATGTGTATCAGGCATAGTAGAATGACGTGTGTGTATTACCTGTTTCTTATAATCCTCTAAACTCAGCAAATGGTAACTAAAATAAATAAACAGTTTGATAGCTAAAACCTGCACTTTCTAGATATATAAGAAGAATAGCTAAAACCTGCACTTTCTAGTATTCACAGAAGTTGATTTTAGCACTAAGCCCTGTATTACACAGTTTCTGCAATCTATTTTGGAAGATTTTGAAGCGAACTACTTCTAAATGTTTAGTCCTTCAAAATTCATGAATTTAACTGTGAAGTTTTAATTGGTTGAATCATGTTGGAGATTAAGTCATGATTGGTTGAAAATTTTGCATTTAGGTTTCAGTTTTAACTGAGATAAAAACATTACATTTAGTACCTAACTGTGAGTATCAAATCTGCATTCATTGATAAACAATAATATTAAATGATTATAAAACTTGATGGTGGTTCATTTGCTTGCTGTACTTACTAATTACTTGCGACTGTCTAATTTTATGTAATTGCACTGCCTAAATATTATTTCTCAGCTTCTTCAGAATTCATTATTTAGAATCTTAGTTTTATACCATTCGTTGCCTGCATTTGTTGTTTGCCACCTAAACTGTGAAGATGAGAAAGTAATTGTAACAGGTCTTCTTTCAAATTTGCAACCCCCCCACGCCCTTCCCCGGGCTCTCTTTCTTACACACGCAGATACATATAAGAGAAAGGGAGATTTCCACTCCCGTGTGTTTTGTTGAACTGTTCTATTGTAGGTTTTGAGCAAAGACGATCCTCCACGCAAAACATATGTATATAAGTAACATGTGACTGAACATACAGTAACTTTAAAATATAGACTATCAAGAACAAGGAAAATAAACACTTCTCTATACAAGAGAAGTAGAATAGGTTCTTAAAATTATTATGAAAATGAATTTATATTAGTCATCATAACTTGGTCGATTAGGGAGGAAAAAAAAACCCTGCACATACAGCAAAACAGACTAGTTATGCTATTTCAAAAGGATGCTTGTTATTCAAGGTTTTGGGAAGTCATTACCCAATGATTCTGGGCACATATAACATTTCTAAGTTAATATATGGTTAGCTTAGGTTTTTTTTTTTTTTTTTTTTTTTTTTTTTTTTTTTTTTTTTTTTTTTTTTTTGGGTACATTGTCATAACTGTCTATTGGATGCCATATGATGTTGCAAGGTACAACGGAAGTGGTTATTAATTGTAGAAACATGTGGCCGAAGAAGATTCTTGATTGCATCTAAGTCTCTGAAGACCAGTATAGTTCTGTCTTTTGTTAATAACATATAATATTTTATCTCTTCATTTCATTTTTATTAGGCTTAGTTATACTTGGTCGAATACGTCGGTTGTTTGACTATTTGTTGGTTTAAAATACTGTCCAGGTATAACTTGGGTTATATGGACGTTCTTGGCGCCTAATATTATGCATCAATCATAATATCATGGATAAATAACGACTAAATAGTAAATAAGTATTGATATATGTGACTATGTTTAGCAAAAATAAAATAAAAAAACAAGCATTAACATGAACCTATCATTTGATACATTATGTTTTAAATAGTATCGTCTCTGCATTCGCTTTTCAAAACCATTTTCATACAAGATATTCATTAGCAAATCGTCCTTGATAACGTTCATATGCCAATGTGATACTAAAATGGAACCCATATCCAATGGGCTATCTCTTGCACATGCAGTAACATCAGTTCAGGTTCTGCCATTTTATTCTTTGTCTTAGATGCAGTTATGTTCCTTTATGCCTGAACAATACGATGGAAGGTGTGCATGCAAGTTTTGTTCGAATACTTCCTTTTAAATGCTCAACAGGGTACTGTTCATAAAACATTAAACATATATGCATTAACCCTAGAATACTTATGTTGGATAATTTGTACACAGAACCAAATCTATTTGGCAGCAACACTTTTCTGCTAAACAGGTCAGGTAGAAATGGTCTCCCATCAGGTCTTCAAGTGGGGTCTATCATTGACCAAACAGGCCTTCCTAATCATCATGAGCACATTGAACCATACTGTACGGTAGCAGTCCGCAAAGGTGAGCTCGTCTCCGGTGAGGTGCTAGCTTTTGGAAAGTTGGGCTTTGTAAGTGATCAGGATGATGAAGTCAATAGCGTGTTTCTCTGTTGCTTCCTCATCTATGACTATGCTGAGTATAGGCTTGATCAGAAGCTTGAATAAGACTTTGGATATCGGCTGTGAGAATTATTACGACTCCACTTTCAGCCATATTTCTGTTGCTGCCATTTCTGCTGCTGTTTTTAGCAAGTAGGTCTGTCCCTAACTTTTTGTACTTGGTTGCTAGTTAGCAACATATAGCTTATGATACTGGACATTTTTATTTCTATCAACGATAAATAAATTCGTATATGTGTTATGTGTATGCACATACAGACGCACACACATCCAAGTTCTTAAATATGTGTTTCATCCCTATATGATCATCGCCATTTATTTTAAATTTGTAAATTTCAAAGTCTGCTTTAAAATAAAATGAATGGTGCTGATTGCATGGCTAATTTCCACCTATAAATTCTCCTTATACTGCAGGACTATGAAAGAAAAATCTCTAGTTTTAACTTAGGCAATATTTCATGAATTATCGCTTACAATACAATTTTGTGTATAAAAACATATGAATGTTGAGGGGCCAACTAGTGAAAGTAGTACGTTGATGCTAGATTACTATCATTTGTCCATGAGAGTATGTGACCACTAAATTTAATATTAGATTAGTTATGGTCTTCAAAATGTAATTTTAACTAGTTTTCTTTTCTATGGCATGACTACTGATAATAGACTTTTGTACAATCAGTTATTAGTTTATTTACATTTTTGGGTATAAGCCTTATTTTAGAACCCATATTTATATCCCCAAATATGGGTCCCTTTACTTCACCAGATAAACATAATTCATTGAAAATTAATTGATTTCAAATAGTAAATGAAATTGAAAAAATGGTGGTGACTGCATGGTTAGATGTCCATATATAATTTTCCCTAGCAGTACTGACTATGAAACCAACAATGCTTGAGTCTTAACTTAAGCCAGTAATGCTACGGATTATTGCTTGCAATATATTTTTGTATGTGGAAACAAAAGGAAGTCAGGGAGGGCCAACCAGTGAAAATGATATACTCGCCTGCTTCCTAAATTGATTAAATCCGTGTTCTCTTTTGTGTGGCGGTTGATAATCAATCAACAAGCTAGATTCTTTTACTGCTTCCGTGCCTTTATATTCGGCTATACTTTTGAAGTTAGTGTGAATTAATCATGATTTCGCACATCAGAATAGTATCAAAGCAGTAAATTTTGCACAACACTACTTATGCGTACAAATATATTTTTGACGTTTACTTTCCTGACCTTTGCTTATCACGTTTGCGATAAGCCAAAATATCCACTAATATGGAGTTCCGGGTTACACGCAATTACCAACAACCTAAAATGACTTGAACTGCCAAACTTGCCTAGCAAAATGTTTCGATATATGTTATTTATTGATGACCTATTGATGTGGTGATCCTAATTTCAAGAGGTAAACCTAATTTTATTGAACTCTTACTTCAGTGTGGAGATTGGTCTATCATATGATATCCAAATTTCGTAACTCCTATGCAAAATTGTAGTTTGAGACCAGTGATTTAAATAACCATTGTTTTAATTATGATGTTAATTACCTTTTCTGCTCTTAGTTTACTGGATTCAAGCCAACGAGGCACACTAAATGAGGGAATGTCACTCAGTGATAAAATGAATCAGTTATTTGTTCCAGTTGGTGCAAAAAAAATTCCATCACCACCATCGGATGCCTGGACTGAAAAAAGTATTTTCGCTAACTGAATTTAGACCCACACATTCATATATATTATTCCAGGGACCACTTATGCTATTATGCAATGCTAGTGCTCTAAAATATTGAACATTTTTATACTCATGAATCTATCCAGTCATTATGACCTTGAAATAATGAACAAGCATATAAAAAAAATTATGTGCATCCTGAAACTCAGCATAGCTATTTATTGTTTTTAAATAAAGAGGCTTCATCTATTGCTTACTGAGAAGGAATCTGCTATGGATGTTCCTTCAAATGTGGAAGCTAGAAGATGCATGTCATTCTTTTGTAATTCTCTATCCATGAATATGCCCAAAGCACCGAAAGTTCGGAAAATACTTTCATTCTAGTGAGTCCCTGATTCTTTTATGGCATGCAAGACTTTATTATTATCGGCAATGCATATAGTTACCCACCCAAGTTACCTTGCGCTGTTTGTCCTTGGTTAAGTTATCATGAGTTTGAACCTGACAGAATAATAAAACCAAATACTTTGGCATAATCAATGTAACCAAGGAAAACAAGTTATTGGAAAAGAATTTTTTACTGGACCGAGACTGTTTTGAGGGGCAAAAATTTTCATTTTGGCAGATCTGTTAAGTTTGTTATTATATTTGTATAGGGTGTGGAAGTGGCTCGGTACAAGCAGCTACTGGATGCTTATGTGTTAATTTACATGATATTTTACTTATTATTTTACTCATGTGTTAATTGTATTTTTGGTTGTCTCTGATGCAGTGTCTTAACTCCCTACTATAAAGAGGATGTCCTTTATTCTTTGCGTAATCTGAACGAACAGAATGAAGATGGAGTCTCCATTCTTTTTTATCTACACAAAATATATCCAGGTATTTTTTTTTTGTTTGGCGATGGTTCATGTTGGACATCAGTAGTGCTAACTCGTATATGTGTACGCCCATTACAACTATTTCAAATCAATAAACACATTACATTGGATCTATCATACCGTATTAACTTCTGTTTATACACTCCACCTTGTTAGGTTATATGCATTGTTTTCAAAAACTCTACTAGATGAGCGACCCGTGGCAATGAAAATAAAACATCTTGATGCTTTCTTAAAAATGCCTTTTACCTTTGAGGCTTATAACTCAGAAACTTGAGGAATATGAAGCGTACAAAATGTACGCCATGCACTTCAAACTGCTGAGGCATGCAGACTCATCTTTTTTGCCATAGTTGTAAATATAGATGCTAATAGAAGATGTCAAGCTTCAATTATTGGGATGCACGATGAGTTTAAGAAAATAAAGGTTAATTTTTTTTCTGATTTCAAATTGATATGATTAAGTAAAATTGTTTTTGAGACAACATTCTGAGAGACGTAATGTTATATCTCTACTGCTATTTAAACGAAAATTCTGAATTTTCGTCATTGAACCTTTGAATAAATTTTGCGGATCGATTCACATAAGTAGGAAAAATAAATTAAATAGTAACTTACATGATTTCTTGTAATAGAGATCAATTCCACTATCAAAGATCATTTTTAAAAATTTATATTTTTTTTTGAAGTCAAATGGGAGAAAGGGAAAAAAATAAAGCTGAAAACCGAGTACGATTCTCCGAAAGATTGAATCATACATAAACATACATGTACATACATATATATACACACACATACAAACATATGTGTGCGTCATCAAACACTTAATTTAGTTTACTTTTTTTGGAATTGATTTTCATTTATTTATGGTTTTATATTTTTATGAATGGATAATAAAGAATACTTATGACTAAACTCTTTAAAGATAAGTTTTTAAATTGTTATTTATTTGCAATTTGTATATGACTATTTGTTAACTTTTATTTATGATCGAAAAATAATAATAACAAAGCAGTAAAAACTTGCATCTGTTATGCCTCAATGTTTTGAGGCTTACATCTCGCTCGCGAGCAAAATAACACCTCATGAAACATCGTTTATATGTTCATCTTTTATAATGAGGTGGCACCCTATTCAATTATGAAAATGTGTTAGCATATTAAATTTGTCTTGTGAGGTGCAGTGAGCTATTCCATTGCCTAATTTTAGTATTATGCGTGCCCTATATGCTTGTTTGTTTGTGTGTAATTTTCCCTACGTTTTTGATATATGTAGATGAATGGACCAATTTCCTTGAGTGCGTTAAATGTTCAGAACATGAAACATATAGACTAGGTGAAGAACTAGAAGAGGATCTTCGTTTGTGGGCATCATTCAAGGGCTGGACTCTTGCTCGAACAGGTACCTGACTTATATATTAGTATTGTCATTTCTTATGAGATCAAACTAAATCAGTTGAATTTGCCTTAAACCTGTGGACATGACTTCATATTAAGTTGCAAAATATCATTTCCCCCCTTAAATGATTAGCCTTTTCATGTTGTTAAAAAAACACTTTAGTCATTCTCTTTAACTCCTTTTCACTAAAATTAGTAGGGTATCTCCTGTTTTCAATGTGGTTTCTTGTGTTTTTTTTAAGTATAACTTTGCGTGCGCATACACACACGCTTTCTAAATTCATCGTGTTACCAAATTCGGTTACAAATGTTGATTCTCTTTATGTAACTTCTAGTGAGAGGTATGGTGTACTATCGCAAAGCCTTGGTACTTCAATCCTTTCTTGATATGGGTAAAGACGAAGGTATTCATTAAACCGACATATACATATTGATTTTTCTTTATTATCATCTATCACTTGTAATTTAAAAGATAATATGTGATTCTTAATCAGATCATATGGATGGTTACAAAGCAATTGAATCAACGGCCGATGATAGTTCGGTAAGGTCTTTGTGGACTCAATGTCAGGCTGTTGCTGATATGAAGTTCACGTATGTTGTATTGTGCCAACAATATGGAATACAAAAGAGATCTGGTGATGAACGTGCACAAGATATTTTGAGGCTCTTGACCACGTATTGACTACCTTTTCTTCATCTCTATTGACTACCTTTTCTTCTTCTCCTTTCTCTACACATTTGCATGCATGCATATGCGCGCGCACATACACACTCACACATATATTACACACTCACACATATATATACATACATACATATATATATAGCAACGATATAGGTTTCGGCCGGTATCCCAAAATTCCGGGGTAACCTGACTTGTATCGACAATCAACGGTCTGGACCTGACAAAGAAAATAGGTTTCGGACCATGGCCCAAAAAAAAAAACGAATTGCATCATATTTTCTAGAACGAGGGACCTTGCAAAAATAAGATTTGAAACATAAAAAAAATTAGGGGAAAAAAAACAAATTGCATCATCCAAGTGTGGAAAAAAACCGAATCTTGCAGGCATGTGAAGGAACAGCCGGATTAAAGACAGAAAGCAGTTATGAAACAAAAGATTTGGAAAAATGTATCAAATCCGAAGCTTTAATCATTCAATCGTGAAGCAATAGTAGAAAATTGAATGATGAGATCAATTCGAATGGTTATAAATACCAGTAAATCGAGAACATATTTACCGCATCGAACAAGAACTCAATTTATAGCTTAATCAGTTATATAGAGATTGTTGGCTTTCGTCTTCAGAGCGTCACTTTTCTGTTTTTGTTCAATGTTGGACATAGAATGGGTAAAAAAAAAGGAGGGGGGTGAAACGTATTTAGGGTTGAAGGGGAGGGAACTACGGTTGGGCTTTGTTCCGGGTTTTTTTTTTTCACAATTAATATTTCGGGTGTTTTATATTTGGATGTTATTTACGGTGTTTTGTTCTAATTTAATATACTTAAGGCATGTTGGCCTGAATTTAAATTCTTTTGCTGTGAATTCATTATAACTCTTACACAAGTTTATACAAACTATTGAAATCGAAGCAAATTCAAAACTTCTGAATTTTATGAGATCATCCGGAACTAACAAAATTTTAACTGACCAAAACAGATATCAAAACTGACTTCTCGAACCTTGATACCTAGACACACAGACACACTCTGAAATTAAGTCCTGAATATGTCATAAACCTCGATTTTTGCTGTTTATTTTGAGTTTATTGATTTACTCATTTAAGTGCTTTCATAAGTACGAGAGCATACATTGAGAAATATTAGTTTCCACCATTTCCATACATTTTTTAGGCGGGGTTCAAACACCGAAAGGTTTTCTGTAAGTAATACAAATATGGTTATTGGTTAAGATATCAGTTGTCTTTTGTTTTAGTAGATTAGTGAACAAAGGTGAAATGTAGATGACAATATTTATTATCAAGGATAAAATATAATGATAATATTTTTGCCGGGAGTGTGGAATAACCACTTGAAGAATCTTCTCGATGTAACTCAATTTTGAAACGGAAAAGGTTTGCATTGAAATGCGTTGATCTTTTTTTTTTTTGAATGAAGTTTGAGATATTTGTGATAACAAAAATGTGTGGAAATTAGGTTGGAAGAATGAGAATTTTCAGACGAGGCAAAGTGAATGAAATGAATTTGATAACTTTTTGCGATGGAAGGTGATTTAGTAGGTGTTTCGAGTAACATTGATGTTTTATACCATGATTCATAAAATAACATGTACTATCTTTTTTTTTTCTAGGCTCGCAACTTCCGGTTCAACTATGGTCTCGTGTATGTTTCAGAGACAGGGTATGTTCTTTTTTTTACATACAAGTTACTGGCATTAAAATTATTGTTAGAAGTTCACTTGCAGCTTCTGGTTAATAAATATTTTAATAATTTAGTCACATATTCCACCTGAATAACCAAGTTTTTGTTTGTAAGTTGTAACTCTAAAGGGGTATGCACTATGCAGCTGCACTCACAGTACATACCCCAGGGTATTATATATCCACAGTACCTCATTTCAACTAAAACCAAAAAAATTGAAAATAGGCCAACTCTACTTGCAGAAACTAGAAAATTATTTTTACCTAAATCGAGTACAAAGGGCTTTTGAATGATAATTAAAGAAACTGAACCAAGCTATAGATTTTTTTTATGCTTGCATGTGCACGAGACTTAGAGATGATGTCATCCCAGTTACGCAGATGTTATTCAGATTGCCTTCATCTTCTATATAATGTACATATCCATGTAGTGCTACATCTTGTATTGATCCTGGCCTCTTTTTGTACTTACTTGTTTCATGGGTGTAGAACATATGCATTATTTGGATCTTATAATTAAAATTTTGTAGTCTACATTTTATATCTAGCTTATCCCAAAAAAAAAACTGTTAATGGAGCTTGAATCGTGATCCTTCAGTTCCGCAACACACACCATATACCAACTGGGCATCCCCTTGACCATCTTTATTGCATACGTTGCTAGAAATTAATGACCGAATAATTCCTGTTATCCTTCTTTTGCAAACTATTCTGACTGAATAAAAATTGTTTTTTCTTGGTTTCTTCTTTGTATCCCTATCAATATATGCATTTCTTAAGTACTCAGTATACTGTGCTATCTTGGCATTGTTGAAATGTGAATATATGTTTCATACCAAGGTAGTCAGATGCCCGCCACTTGCTGGCAAAATAGTTATTCCTTTTGGCTTCTTTGTTGATCGGTGATAATCTATTTTCATTGGTTTTATAGATTGTTTTACCTTTTGTCTTTCATACGTTGAATTCTAATTTTCTGTCATGATTTTTCCATTTATCAGATAATGGTTATATATCAGGTATGTGCTCTCTTGAGCAGGTGTTTGCTGCCATGCTATTATTAAGAAGTTTGCGGGGCATGATATATCTAAACTTGCTGATATAATCATGGTTTTTGCAAAATTATCTAATGGTGCATGTGTTCCCATGAAATATGTAAGCTAAGCAGATCAGTTGCGAGCTAATACGGTTTAATTTAAGGGGGTAATATATAATTTTCTTATTTCTATGTTTTTGCTTAGTATATGATTGATCTGTTGCGCTACCAGTTCAGAGTTTTCAGACACTTCTACTAAAGTTAATTCATTTATTTGCAGTCAGTCCTTGTAACAATTGATCGTGATGAATGGTATGCTCCTCAAATATACACACACAATGATAGCACTGAGTTCTGGATAGCTAGACCTGCTCTTGTTGCTTATGATCCTCCTGCTCTTGGAGCTGGTGCCTCCCTTATCCGTGCAGCTGAGTTACTTCCTGGTCTGTATTTATTATGTTTTTCATTTAGATTATTTAATTACTAAGGTACATAATACTATTTTAATATATCGTGTGAAGTGTTCATAATCATCATTGTCAATTTTTTCTTTTTTTTTTAAATAATCTGGGACAGAGCCTGCATTATGTAGAGGAGATTTTGTTTAGCTTGTTGGACTGAGTTGGAGTTTACAGGCTACATCAAGAAAATCTATTGTTTCGAGTTTAGGCATGTTTCCAAACTTATTACGAAAATAAGCCTCTTTTTACTATTCAGTCATTTTACATTTGTGCATTCTAAAAAGAGCGAAAACAAATTTGTCATTGCACATTTTTAGAATGTGCAATTTTTTTTTTAAAATATACATGTGCATTTTCGGAATCTGTATGTACAGAAATTCTGTATATGTAAATAAAATGCATATTCTCATAGTAAATTTTGAATGAGGTCTAAACATAGAAACGTAGAAATCATTTCCTCATATATATTATCATCTCATAGGCTTCCTTTTTATCGTGTTGTACATGCAATATTTGGACAATTTTCAAACTCAGAGTGCCAAAAGGATGCAAGTAAGTAACATGCCCAAGTTTAGCTAAGAAGGCTGAAAAGTGTTGCTTTGCACATATTTGTAGATGAGTAGCGACTATTTTGTTTAGTTTCTGAGGTGCTGAACCATGTTTTTATTGGTTTTACCTACATATTCTTTTTTTCCCCGTTTTTGGGTAATGATCAAGCAATGCAATCTTGATTATTGTTGTTATATCATATATGGTTTCTTGAAACATGTTCGTGTTGTTATATCATATATGGTTGCAGGTCAGTCAGTTGTTTGCAGGTTAGTCAGTTGGGTCAGTCAGTTCATGTAGATGGAAGAGTTGTTGATGTATTATAGGAATTTGAGTGTGAAGTGGTTGTGATAAGTGTGATGGCTTGTTGGTAGTAACCTGTTGGTTATGTGAGTTTTGGAGACCGATGGACGAGCTTAATTGTGTTTCTTGCATTTTTCTTTGTTATAAGACTGTAACTTGTGCTTGTGAATTGCAGGTTCTAGAAGTTGGACGAGCTTACAAGCTGAAGACTAAGTGATTTTTAATGTAATCTTGTTTCGACACGATGTTTGAACAACATGTATGTTGACTTATTTCTATATATATTAGTAGATTTTATGAACTATGGGTTTGTAATTGAAATCAAATATGCTTTTGGTATTAATTTTTTGTTATTGACAATTTTGTCTTGTGAATTTACTACTTAATTGTTTGAACTGTGCACAAATTAAATAAGAGATTTGCTATATAAAGATCATAGCTAAAATAAATGTGCTATATATTAAAAATATTAATAGCGGAAAATTGCATTTATGGAAAGATAAGGTGAAATGCTATGTAAAAAATTAAATAGTGTGAAAAACCTTTTTATATCATTGAATGTGTGTTACAAAAAGACTTAAAATGCTATATATACTACAAATATTCATAGCAGAAAACTCCACCTATGGAATCAAAATTTGAAATGCTATATAAAATGTAATCCGTGTGGAAAACTTTTCATATCACTGAATATGAGCTATGAAAACAGCGATAATGCTATAAAAAAAAGCGAGTATTTAACATAGTATGGTCTGAATGCTATATATTAATGGGCAATTCAACAATAGCGGAATTTTTTTTAAAAACAAACTGGAAAACATTTTTCATAGCAATGAATATATGCTATGAAATTGTTGATAACGCTATAAAAAAATATGCTGAGATTTTAGTAAGCAAATTTAATTGCATGGTCTAAACGCTATGTAAAACATTTCATGGTGATGAACGTGCGCTATAAAATGTATAATACTATAGCGTTTAGATTTTAGCTATAAGATATAACAGAGAAATTATTGCATGTCGTTATATAGCGTCGTCACTAATGCTATTGTAACCTATTATAGCATTTTTCATGTGCTATTAAAAGGTAAATCTGTTGTAGTGTGTCTACGCTAACCACCAGCAATAAAGTATTTTTTGCTGCAGTCTTAATCAATGTTGTTTACCACGTTTAAAATCTAGCAAATTCATTGGAAAATATTAATGTATTAGTTTTAAATTCAAGCATGGGTTTTTATATGTTGTTCATCTTATACATGTTATGGACCAAAATGTACGATCCTAGACTACGATAAGCCTTCAATTAATTCACTATGATTGTACTGCAAAATAAAATAAAATCATAAACAAATAAACATATACTGCAAATTCATATGTTTAAATTAGTAAAATTAATCTTTCAAATGATTATGAATTACATTTTTTTAAACAATTTGATATCTCAATTATTAGATGTTTTATTTTATTTTGTCCTTCTTTCTTTGTATAAACTAGCTTTAACTTGCGCAAAAGTTCCAATGAATAATCGAAACCCATTGCTTTAAAATGAAATATGAAGTAAGCAGAGGAGCTAAACTGGAAAAGAACGTCTGTTCCATTGAATATTCGAAACCATTGCTTGGAAATCTTGCTTTAATCGTTTCGGCTTCTATTTTGTTCGTTTGTTCCTTTTTGCTGTAATATATAGTAAGTACATGAATTGATATTTGGGTTACAGGATCGTTCTTTGGGCCACCGTAGTGGGCTTTTAGTATTATATAATTAGGGTTGAATTGCCGCTTTGAAAATTTAAACTTGGGTAGTCGCCCAGGTTATTAGTCCAAGGGCCGGCAATGGATGTCAACAAATATGCCAAGTGGAAGCTTGCAATGTTTTGCTATTGTTGTCAACTTTTACTGCATGATAAAGTTCATACACTATACCGACGTTCAAATTTATTTTATTTTGTAAATACTATCTATTTCTACCGCCTAGTGGAATCGTTTACTATTATCAAACCGATTGTTATGAAGATTTCCTTATGGTAGAAGATTAACTTGTTAAAAACGCACGTCAACTGTTCTTTATCATTATTGCACGCTTCCTTTTCGTTCCGTTTATTCTTTTACCAATTCTTGTTTTGGTTCTCATTATTTAAATTCAATAAGATTTGTTTGCTTATAATACGATCATGGACCGTCATTTCCTCATATTGTATCTTGTGAACCTACTCCTACCATCCATATTTGAATTTATCACCATCAAAAACCAACATCGCCGCCATCATTGGGCTATTCTCGAGATTACTCAATTATGACTCCATTAATCATTCGTAAAAGGAATTTATTATGAGCTGAATTTGATTTTCACACTCATAAGTATTTAATTTACTTTTGCAGAACAGTAATTTGGTTTATTTGAAGAAATTTATAGGCTATGGGTATCGATGAGTATTTAAACTACTGAAATCCTTTTAACAATAGTTGAATCTATAATTCACTTTATACTATGTGTTTTGATTAACTCTGAAACAATTAGTATATATTTGGTTATTATGTGTTGGATTACCTTCGCGTAGCTATAAACAATAATTTTTCTTGGAACACGGAATAAATTTTCAAATAGTGAACCAAAATTCACCATTTTTGCAAATAATTTATTGTATTATGGTTTTTTGTAAAACCCATGCCTTTCTAATCCCAAATTTCGACAAAATCAAAATTCAAATCCATTCAAGCACGAATCATGTTGGTTTGGTACTTGCATTTGTTAGGGACCGAGATGATGGTTTTGATGACAACAATCATGTTTTAACTATTATTATTATAACATATATGCCAATATTATTATATGTATGTGTGTGCATGAATTATATACAAGTATTGATTTTCGAAGACTATACAATTTAAAGTTTCAAGATTACAAAGAAGAAGAGTCCAAGACTGAAGACTCATAAGTAACAAGAGTTCAAGAAAAACAACATAGGTTATAGAGTCTAGACTTTTTGTTAAAACTTCGTGATAGCACTCAAATTCTTGCTTCAATTTTCTCATAAAATTTAGCCTTATATTTCAAAATATTCTTAAACTTTTATTTTTGATTTCAAAATTACTTCCTGTTTATAAATATATATCTTTTGGTATTTAAATTTATTTTTGGATTTTAAATCTAACTCCTAATTTAAATATTTTAGATTTACTTATATTTTATTTTTAGTTATACGTGATTGCTTAAACATTATTATTTTTTTATATTCATATATACAGTTTTGTATATTAAGTTTAAAAGTTTTTATATTTTTATTTATAGTTTTAGATTAAGTTCTATATCACGTTTATAAATTTAGGGATAGCAATTAAGTATGAGAATTGAAAAACCAAAACGAGCAGA
Organism: Allium sativum; assembly: GCA_030737875.1. NCBI lineage: Eukaryota > Viridiplantae > Streptophyta > Magnoliopsida > Asparagales > Amaryllidaceae > Allium > Allium sativum. Next base: position 664,901,456 of record CM060909.1, on the reverse strand, counting down.
CCCAAAAAGAACCGAACCAAACCCAATGTGTCTCGGGTCGAGTTTAGGTGATGAAAAATACAACAAAGACCCAACCCAACCTGAAAGACCCGACCTAAAACCATTAAAATATAAGTGTTTTTAGTGTTACTACCCAACTGGACCCGACCCGGTCTGAACCGAAGCTTGGGTCGGGTCGGGTGCAGATTTTTGAAATATATAGATTATACCCGACAGAACCTGATCCGCCTAGAATTGAAACCCTCGGGTCGGTCATCGCCCATCGAGTCGGGTCTGATTGCCATCCCTATACAAATTGTAAATATATGTTTTTAAAGATATAATTTTACTCTATCATACATTTTACAAGTGTGAACCCATGCTTCTCACACGGGCTAAAGCTATATTTTTGTAATCATCCTTCACTTGTTATAATCAGCGCTATCATTGCATTAAACAGTGCATTTTATGCACGTAATACAGTAGACATGGTGCAACCGAATCTATTTGTAAGTCGAGTATACGGTATAAAGATTTGCAATAGGAAAGAGAGTAAGAAAAAAATAATAGCATCACCACTACATCACTAAAGATAAATAATAAACAATTTGGATTAAAGGATAGTACACAATAAATCGACATGAGAAGAATATAAGGATAATTAACAACAATGCATAAAGTCACCAAAAATGATTTTTAAACTTCAAATCTTAGGAATTAAACATATTTCAGAAAATTCAATTAAACTCGTCCTGGAATCAATCATTTGAACTCATCGGACTAATAAATTAAGGTAAATTATTACCTCCTACTAATGTTGATGAAATATCAGGCGCGTGGTTCTAAGCTAACGAATTGATAATCCACCATTGCCCATTTTTATGTATGATTTTTTTTGAAATATATGTCATTTTTATAGATTATATAAACACCTCAATTCACCTTCCAAATCAAATGTGAAGTTCATTCTATTTACACTAAACACCCATCCATAAAAAGATATCAAAATCCACACACACACACACACACACACAAAACTATTAAGACGAAAAATTAGACATAAATTGAAAGACGCAAAACTGAGCCGTTACATCAATTTATCTTTAAGTGAAGGGCGAAAATCAAAGAACAATATGATGGTGGATATTCATTATGTCACAATTTATGTCTATATTTTATGTTTAAATAGACTTATTATATGTGTATATATTGGTCGGAATCAAATGTGAAATTATCTTCTCAAAATGCTAATTGACATCAAAGTGTCATTTTTCTCAAGAATAACCACAATTAGCTATGGTGTTCTTTAGATATTTGGAATATTATAGTATTATGGAATGTATAAATCGATTACAAAAAAACAAACACTTTTTAAAGCATCATTAAGTTTTCTTAATGCACTCGGCATCAAAGCCGTGTATATAATTTTCTCAAATGTATGAACATCGGCGGATGATAAAAAAAAATTCATCAAAACAAAAGTAGAAAGTCGTATTTTAGTTTGTTATTTAATTATCACTGAGATATTGCCTGCCTAGAATGTGAACTATGTCAACCATTTATAGACTTTGTTGCTATTTACTCCTCTATTTATGCCTAAAATAAGATTTAGTCTATATGTACATGACATATTATAGAGACATTATATATTTCATAGTTATAATTAGTACAATATGTAAATGGCAAATATTTAAGATTAATAAATAACATTATGAGTGATATAAGACTTGATCGTCCAAAATCTAAAATATACGAACAACGAATTTTTAAGAATCGAAACATTATCATAATTTAAAGGTAATGCGTATTTAAATGGAAGGTACCCATGGGCCATGATCACAATTGATAAAAATAATGAAATATACATAGCTGATGCCTGTAACAACCAATCAGAAATGTTTTATAGACATAAACTAAAGAACAAAAATTGAGCAATGCAATTAATATTGATTACATTTTCAAACAACTTCTCAAAATGTTACATGCCATAGCATGTAAAATGTATTAGTCTTAACATTGTTTGTTATCAGAGGAAAAAGTAGATGCTTGCTATCATCACTCTGCTGAAATTTAAAGACGCAAGAAACATGTCATTCATATGCTATTATTCTTATTTTCCTTCTAAAAATTCACATATTTTATCACCCATAAAAGTTAACTGAGAAACTGTAAAACACACACACACACACACACACACACACACACACACACACACACACACACACACACATATATATATATATATATATATATATATATAGAGAGAGAGAGAGAGAAGGGTTCCAGAGCACCCTTATTTTGTGGCACCCCAATTGCCCCTCAATAAGAACCATTCATTTATAAATAAATATGTTAGTGGGAGGAGAGAGAGAGAGAGAGTTAGTGAGAAGAGAGAGACTGATGAATATGTGGTGGAAATCAAGGGGCTAAAGGAATGCTGCACTATTGGGGCGCTCTTGATCCTATCCCATATATATATATATATATATATATATATATATATATATATATATATATACAAGGCGATTGAAAAAGTGACTTATACGTATTTTATAAAGTCATATAGGAAATAAAGTTTTAAAAAAAGATACATAAAGCAGAAAATATGTAAACATATAAATGATATTAGAAATAAATTTGCGAAATTGATATATGTGCCAGAAACTAATTATAGAAATAAATGATATTAAAAATATATACATATAAGAAGAGAAGTGGTCAAAGAATTAATGATAATTAACGTATGCGAATTTCAAGGGATTGACTGCATCTAAATGAAGTGATTTAAAAAATGGTGTATATGTATTATATAAAGTAGGGAATAAAATTTTAAAAAGGCAATATAAAGCAAAAAATAAGTAAACATATAAACATTTGGATTTCAAATTTGAAAATATAATTAAATAGAAACAAACTTGCGGAATTGACATATGTATCATAATTTAATTATAGAAACAGATGATATTAAAAATGTATACATAGAAAAAGAGAAACGGTCAAAGAATTAATGATAATTAATATACATCACAATTATAATTGATGTACGCGGATTATAATTAATAACTTTTGAATACTTATCTATATGTGAGTTAAATGTATGATACAAATTAAGTAAAGGGCATTTCCGTCAGTTCAGATGTACACCAAAAAAGTGTGACACCAAACCTATTCCGATTATTAGTACGAGCATCACAGCACGCGCTTCTCGCGTGGATTTTTGTTCCTCATATATATAGAATGGGTATCTAGCAAACCTTTCATAGCCGGTTAAATGTTATAGCCTATGGTCAAACAAACGTGCATACACCCATACCCAAACTATTGGGCTACAAAACTTAAGCTATAGGACTATTTGTATCCTTATTAGTACAAATATTAAGCTACAAATTTGTATTCACAAATTAATTGATTGATTTTGGAATACGTGACAAAAAAGTGATTTTTAAACATGTGAATGTATAGTCCAGATTTATCTTCCGTTATGTAATATTGATCATATCATGTTTAATTTAATTTATTGTGGATCACCTCATTTCTATTTATATTTATATATGCTTATTCCTTTTTCCTCACATGAAAATTCTTTGGCCAGTTGCCTAAATTTTTGCATTTGTTTCCTTATTTGATTTAATGTTGAATTTATTAAATTGCTTTATGATAAAAAAAGATGCATTATTTAGGTCTATTTTAAAATTGATATTAATTTTGTTAACTTGGTTGGAATCTTTCAGTTTAAAAAGAATTGTACGTTAATTATAATCAATGAGTTATTAATATAGTACATATATGTTTATGTTAACGTAAAAAGAAAGTTTTAATAAATTAATTGTTTGATTATGGGATTATGTGCTCAAAATGGCAATATCTAAACGTGTGAATTTATAGCCCAGGTTTACCATTTTTGTCTGCATTGATTTATTTTTGCTTTTTTCATGTTATTTCCCTATATCTCTCTCTTTCTCCCTCATTTTCTCTCTCTATCTTATATATGTATTCTTTATTACTATTTATATTTACATATGCTTATTCCTTTTTCCTCACATGCATATTCGTGGCCAGTTGCCCAAAATTTTACATTTGTTGCCTCATTCGATTTAATATTGAACCTATTAATTTTTTTTTATGATAAAAAAGATGTATTATTTAGGTCTATTTTAAAATTGACATTAATTTTGTTAATTTTATTGGAATCGTTCAGTTCAAAAAGAATTGTACGTACGTTAATTCCAATCAATGGGTTATTAATATAGTACATATATATTTACCTTAACGTAAAAGGAAAATTTTAATAAATTAATTGTTTGATTTTGGGATTATGTGCTCAAAAAGGCGATATTTCAAAGTGTGAATTTATAATCCAAATTTACCATTTTTGTCTGCATTGATTTAATTTCACTTTTTTCATCCTATTTACCCATGTCCCATAATCTATGTCATCTCTAATTCTTGGGTAAGGTGGAGTAATTATTGGCGATCCTATTCTTTTGAATTTGGTAACTATTTGTTAAATTGACCTATTATGTTGCTGACGCTATTTTTTCGAATTTAGTATGGTTTTTTCAAAATATTTTAAAGGGCATTTTCGGTAGTTTGCATGTACACCAAAAAAGTGTGACATCAAACCTATTCCGATTACTAGTAAAAGATATATATATATATATATATCTTTTACTAGTAATCGGAATAGGTTTGATGTCACACTTTTTTGGTGTACACGCAAACTACCGAAAATGCCCTTTATTAAAAACAAACACATATCATAAAAAGAATTAAATCAAGAAAGAAACGGAAAGTAATTAAAGTTAAATAGCAATGTTTCTTTAATTAGCAATGCGTGTCATTAATGACATTAATAAAGACGTAAATGAGAATAACGTTAAAATTTGAAAGCAGACAATTAAATCTAGAAGGGTAACGTAAATGGAATTAAATCACGCGTATGTTCGAATTCGAAAATAAACGCGCATCGTAAATGGAATTAAATCACGCGTATGTGTGGACATATTTATTTCAAGAGAATGTGCATACGTATTAAGAATGGAATTTTTTTCCAATAAAACTAGGAATAAAAATAAATGTTTTGAATAACGGTCACATGAATTAACATGCATGAATTAGAAACAGAAGAAAATTAATGCGCAGTAATGAAAATAGGAAAATAAAAAGAAACTATCAAGCAAATAAATATGCAGAAAAATAAAATGGGCAAGAAATATTCCAGACAATGTATTAACGACATATTTTTATTTTGTCATCACAACACGCAGAGCGCATGCCATCACCACGCGCAGAGCGCGTGCCATCACCACGCGCAAAGCGCGTGCCTATACGTCTCATATATATAACTACAATTTCATCCATCCATTAAGTAATATCTACAACAGATATATTACCACGTAGACTATTAACGTCAGATCAACAACAACGACAACAACAACAAAAAAAGAGCCAAGAGTTTATACAAAAACCCCAATAGCAAGAATATAGCAGAAAGTTTAGGCATCCATACACCATGCACAATCCAGAAGCTGATGATATAAACCCCAACTCAGAAGGCGGAAATCATGCAAAGCCTGATCGGTGAAAATTCTAACATATGCCGAACCTTAATCTTCATCCAATCTTCATGTTCCTGGATTTGCTCCTGTAGGCTATAAGACATACTTTATAAAATATAAATTTCACAACGATAGTGAAGTGTGATAATAAATAAAAGTGGAAATAACAATTCTCTTAAGGTTAATTTTGATACATGAAAAATTCTTCTTAAAAACAAATTTTAAATTGAACCATCAAAATTATTTTCAACAAACCTTCTTTTTCAAATATCAAAATCTATATGCAAGTGCGAGATTTTATGATACAATTGTTTTTACTTGTTAATTTTGTTTTCTTGCAATGGTGCAAATATTTACAGTATAAGAACTCATAAAAACTGCTCAATTGTTATTGAAACTTAAAAAGAGGGCATATTACCAAAATATATAACTACAATTTCATCCATTCATTAAGTAATATCTAAACCAAATATATTACCATGTAGATTATTAATGTCAGATCAACAACAACAACAACAAAAAAACCAAGAGTTTATACAAAAACTCCAACTACAAGAATATAGCAGAAAGTTGCATCCATACACCATGCACAATCCAGAAGCTGATGATATAAACCCCAACTCAGAAGGCGGAAATCATGCAAAGCCTGACCGGTGAAAATTCTAACATATGCCGAACCTTAATCTTCATCAAATCCTCATGTTCCTGGATTTGCTCCTGTAGGTTATAAGACATACTTTATAAAATATAAATTTCACAACTATAGTGAAGTGTGATAATAAATAAAAGTGGAAATAAAATTTCTCATAAGGTTAATTTTGATACACGAAAAATTCTTCTTAAAAACAGATTTTAAATTGCACTATCAAAATTATTTTCAACAAACCTTCTTTTTCAAATATCAAAATCTATATGCAAGTGCGGGATTTTATGATACAATTATTTTTACTTGTTAATTTTGTTTTCTTGCAATGGTGCAAATATTTAAAGTATACGAACTCATAAAAACTTCTCAATTGTTATTGAAACTTAAAAAGAGGGCATATTACCAAAATATATAACTACAATTTCATCCATTCATTAAGTAATATCTACACCAGATATACAACCACGTAGACTATTAACGTCAGATCAACAACAACAACAATAAAAAAGCCAAGAGTTTATATAAAAACCCCAACTACAAGAATACAACAGAAAGTTTAGGCATCCATACACCATGCACAATCCAGAAGCTGATGATATAAACCCCAACTCAGAAGGTGGAAATCATGCAAAGCCTGACTGGTGAAAATTCTACCATATCCCGAACCTTAATCTTCATCCAATCTTCATGTTCCTGGATTTGCTTCTGTAGGTTATAAGACATACTTTATAAAATATAAATTTCACAACGATAGTGAAGTGTGATAATAAATAAAAGTGGAAATAACAATTCTCTTAAGGTTAATTTTGATACACGAAAAATTCTTCTGAAAAACAGATTTTAAATTGCACCATCAAAATTATTTTCAACAAGCCTTCTTTTTCAAATATCAAAATCTATATGCAAGTGCGGGATTTTATGATACAATTATTTTTACTTGTTAATTTTGTTTTCTTGCAATGGTGCAAATATTTACAGTATACGAACTCATAAAAACTGCTCAATTGTTATTGAAACTTAAAAAGAGGGCATATTACCAAAACATATAACTACAATTTCATCCATTCATTAAGTACACCAGATATATAACCACGTAGACTATTAACGTCAGATCAACAACAACAACAACAACAACAAAAAAGCCAAGAGTTTATACAAAAACCCCAACTGCAAGAATACAGTAGAAAGTTTAGGCATGCATACACCATGCACAATCCAGAAGCTGTTGATATAAACCCCAACTCAGAAGGCGGAAATCATGCAAAGCCTGACCGGTGAAAATTCTAACATATGCCGAACCTTAATCTTCATCCAATCTTCATGTTCCTGGATTTGCTCCTGTAGGTTATAAGACATACTTTATAAAATATAAATTTCACAACGATAGTGAAGTGTGATAATATATAAAAGTGGAAATAACAATTCTCTTAAGGTTAATTTTGATACACGAAAAATTCTTCTGAAAAAGAGAATTTAAATTGCACCATCAAAATTATTTTCAACAAACCTTCTTTTTCAAATATCAAAATCTATATGCAAGTGCGGGATTTTATGATACAATTATTTTTACTTGTTAATTTTGTTTTCTTGCAATGGTGCAAATATTTATAGTATACAAACTCATAAAAACTGCTCAATTGTTATTTAAACTTAAAAAGAGGGCATATTACCAAAATTTGCTAAATAGACTATTAAAATATATCTAGTAAGCATATATAAAACACAGGCTATGCACATGTTTTACTGGATTTTGAATATTGTGAAATAAAGAAATATGTTTTTTGTTGTTGTTAATGTATATCTCTACTGACGTCTAATCGCATGTTATTGCCTCATCTCAGGTTATATCCTCACAATTTACACCAAGATTAAAAATTTATTAGAACAGTAATCGAAATACTTATATGTGCTCATTGTTTCAATTTGGCGTAGCCAAAGCTTAAATATGCGTACTACTTCAATTGCATTTGGCATCAAAATTGTTTGATTAGTAAATGGAATTCTGCCCATAGATTGCTAGATAAACAACACAAATATATTTGATGATTAGCAAACAATAGGGAAAAAGGATTTGTTTTAATAAGAAAAATATTTCACCGTGTTAAATACAATGAGTATATTAGATATTCTAATCTAAAACAGCAGAAGTAGCGGTTCTTAACGGCACTGAAGAGAGAAGTATACTTTTGAATCTAACCAAAACAACTTATACTCCTAAATTTGACCTTCAGAAGCTTAGAAGAGAGACCATGACAATGCCAATATCAATATATGACTTAAAAGTAAACTCATATACAAAAAAGAAGTAGCTTTATAGATGGAATATACACGACAGTCACACATTTTCTTTTAATGGGTTGTGCTTCAGAAAATGATTATACAAACTATGAGTGCTGGAAGACAACTTTAAAACAATAATATATGCATATGTCTCATAAAGAGTTGAAATATATTATATATATTGCATCCAAAAGTGAAGACAAATGTAAACTATACCAAGCCAACTGGCCACAATAACTATTTCTCCTTAATTTGGCCGAAACCAGCACATGCTTGATGCAAACTCTACTTACCAAGCATTATAACTCATCATCACTGAAGGAAATACACTTAAGTAATTAATTGAGCTAAAGTAAATTCAATCCATAAGCGGAACAGGTGATTAGAAAACAACATTTATGGTAATATAAATAGTACATTTACTTTAGCAGAATGAGACAGAAAATTATTACACCAACCGGTTAAAAAATAGCGCTTTTTAACTATTTAAACTAATTTCTATTGAATTGAAAACATATCCAAATTAGTCATGCTAATATGTGTGCGATGTAAAAGATAGCATGATTGGCCTTCTATATTTTTTTTTGAGGTACAATAATTCAAATCTAGTAAACGGAGATCCTTTAAAATCACTTGAGATGACACCGAATAAGAGAATAAAAGGAAAGCGAGCAACCATGTATTATATAGCTATTTAAGGACATGAAACCAACAAACGTAATGCCAAAAAAATGAAAATTAAATTAAAACTACAAAATAAAACAATGACGGTAAATATTTCTTCATTCATTATGCCATCATTGTAAAATGAAACTGTTGCTACAACTATTCACTGACATTTTATTGCTTCAGCAAAGCCATGCTAAGAGAAACTATCTTCCTGATGTCTATTAGCTCAGACCACTTATTTTAATCCATATAATTTTGCTGAATTTTATCTTGTTATATCTTAGGTTGTGCAAGAATTACATATCCTTTTTGAGTAAGAGAGGAGTTTACAACTTACTCGTAAACATGTAGAACAAACATGCAGTATAGAACTATTTCATTCTCAGTGTAATTATTTCATTCTCAATGTCACATCCCAAATGGAACCACAACTCCATCTATACAATGGTTATTGGAACAGTATAATTATCACTTGAGAAACATCCTAATCAGTAAAAAAAAGAAAGCTAAATGCTACTGACTATTTTATTTATTGTTCTGAAATAGCAGATTAAATTTAGGCTGGAAATATGCAGATAATCAACATACTATATTTCTAAATGAATGTCTAGTTTCCCTATTTTAAGCATGCTGAGAAGAAGCATGCCTTATAAAACTACATACCAGATCGGACCATAATTTTTTAACGCCCGGTTTCATGTTTTCCTTGTACCCTCAGCCTTTGTTGACCTTAATTTTTTTTTTTTCAGATGACTCAACCGAAAGATTAAAATAAAATAAAAAATAGTAGTACAATAGCTTGATTGCAGGTTTGTTAAGGATGCTATTGTTCACGTGGGGGTGCAGGAGATCAACAAAGTTATTATACGTGAAATTCGCTAAACTGGTTTATTTTGAAGTCATTTTGATTTTATTTAATACATCTCCTAAGTGCTAAAAAATTTCAAAATACAAAGCATATTTTCAGATCTACTTTCTAGGATATGACATACAGGCTAATATATTTCAAAATAAATACCAGATTACCATATAGGACATACAGGCTAATATATTTTAAAATATCAGAAGCTTTAATGATCGTCGATTTTGAAATTCATAAACTTCAACTTATAAATGGATTGCAGTATAAATAGACGCTAATCCTTTATGTCAATAACATTACAATTTGAAACCTATAATTATCATCAACTGCACCTTTATAGGTCAAGTGATAAATTCACAAACTATAAAAAAATTCTATAAAAATATATAAATGTGTAGGTATAATAAACCAAATATAGTATAAAACAAACAGCCAACTAAATATTCAACATACCATTTAAATATTATAGCTCCAACCGTTAGACCATTCATTTTTGAATTTGGTCAATCATTTAAATATTAGAGGTCCAAGAATATCAGCAGGAATGATGAATAATAATCTGTAAAATAAAAATGTCTATTATAAGGTAATGTTCAAATAGAAGGAAACCAATCAGGATTAGAAATGGCAAAAGAAATGCACCTTCTTATACATTGAAACCAATAAACTTTAAAAATATGACTGATATAAGTATTTTAAATTTTGTTCAGCATGCATGGGTACCTAAACTTTGTGTGGTACATAAAATTAGCATGTACATCAGATTCTAAAATGATCAATCAAAACTTATAAACAATTCGTGATTTTATAATATTGTAGATTGTTTATGGTATTTTTTAAATGGAATAAATTTTTAATACAACCAAAAATCTCATTGTATAAATGTATTTGATAATCTGTCCTCATGCAAAAAATCATACCAAATTTAAATTAGTAATCATAAGTAATTAATTAAATTTGGAATGAAGAACCGTCTAATTAAAATTTACTAAAAAGCAAAAAAATCATCTTAGTGGGAGAAGTTAAAAAATTCAAAGTCTAGAACTACCAAATTAATTCATGCATTGATACCTTTGCAAGCTGACGGTAGACACTACATGGTTTTCTCCTATTCCAAAACCAATATTGCATCATTAGATGGGTGTACACTGTACAGTTATGTATCTGGTTGAAGATCTATAAACATTCATAAAATTTTGAACTAGTAGCTAAGATACGTAGTTATAAATAAAATAACTGGTTTAGAAAAAGTTTTTATCTCATCAATAAATATTAAGATTAATCTATATTAAATTGGAATGCATATATTACAATAGGAATCAAATAAATTTACTTTTATGGTTATTAAACAACTACGGTAAAATATAAAGTTACCTTGTCTTGTTTTTATTATTTTTATTCAGTGTATGTTTAGTGCGTAACAACAAATAAATGCACATAAATGCTAATAGTTTATTAATCATCACAGTTTATTAACACATAGGAAATGAATAAGCAGAAAGATCCAAAGGAAGCGACCATATAATTATATACAATTTTAAAATCACTATGCAAATTAGAGAAAGGGAATTAAATCAGTAAACACACATTTAGTACTAACCATAAAGCCACACCATAGTGTATATAAAATTCTCAGACCTTCTATTGCACTTAACTTAGTTATTGAATTTAAAAAGTAAGCAAACTTGAGAATAAAATATGCTAATTAATACTATGCACTGGAATACTGGATATTAAGGGCAACAACTTGCTGAATATGCATGCATAATGCAACTTATAATAGAAATCAGAATGAATTTGTAATATTGAATTGAATTAATGAAAGTTGTGTACAAAGACGTTGGGTATTTATAATGTAACATACCCATACGTTTACAATTGCAAAGAAAAGAAACTGGGCTGCAAGCCCAGCCCACTATACAAATGTATTATATCTCGTTGTAACAGGAGACGATCTTTATTATCCACCCTCAATTTTATCTAGGGTTTTGTCCTTCCTTTTTGCGTCGCCACCTTCTTCAATCTTCATCTCTTCTCTGAAATTTGTAAAACTCCTGAGTGACAAGGGCTTCGTAAGAGCATCGACTTTCTGAAATTGAGCTGGAACGTGATTTACTTCTAACTTTCCTGAATCGGTTTGCTCTCATATGAAATACAGATCGATTTCGATGTGCTTTGTACGAGCATGTTGAATTGGGTTTGCAGATAGAGACACGGTGCTCAGATTATCACACCACACCACCGGTTGCTTGCTGGGAAGAAACCCTAGCTCTCTAAGTAGTGAGTTTATCCACATCACTTCGGCCGTGGTGCTTGCTAGCGATCGATACTCCGCCTCAGTGCTTGATCGAGAGATAGTTGGTTGCTTCTTCGAGCACCAAGAGATTGGATTACATCCCATAAACACACAGTATTCAGATGTTGATCTGCGATCATCTGGATCTGACGCCCAATCTGAATCACTGTAAGCCCGTATATTTAAGTTTTTGCTAGCTTTCAATTTAATACCATAATTGACAGTCCCATTTAGATAACGTAAGATTCTTTTCACTGCTGTCCAATGTTCATTGAGTGGTGACTGCATGAATTGACATACTTTGTTTACGCTGTAGAAAATGTCTGGTCTGGTGACAGTTAGGTATTGTAAAGCACCCACTATGCTCCTGTATTCTTTGACATTCTGAATAGCTTCTCCTTTGTGTTTAGATAGCTTTAGGTTACTCGTCATGGGAGTTGGCATAGGTTTTGCTTTATCCATCTTTTCTCGAATAAGTAATTCAGTGGTGTACTTGCTTTGAGACAACACTATTTCATCCTTGGAGTTGTGAATGACTTGTATACCTAAGAAATAATTTAGGTTTCCCAAGTCTTTGATAGAGAAAGTTTGATTCAACTATTGAACAGTTTTGTTAATTTCAGCTTGAACACTGCCAGTGATTAGAATATCATCAACATACACAAGTATAAATGTGACATCATCCCCTTTCCTTTTTATGTGAAGAGAATTGTCTGACTTAGCTGTAGTGAATCCCAGTCTCATGAATGTTTTTTTGAGCTTATCATACCATACTCTAGATGCTTGTTTCAGTCCATAAATGGCCTTGTTTAGTTTACACACATGATTCTGGTTGTGATTGGTCTTGTAACCATCTGGCTGTTCCATATACACATCCTCTTGTAATTCTCCATTTAGGAATGCATTGCAAACATCTAGTTGTCTAATGCACCACTGTTTGTGTAAGGCTATACAGATAATAATCCTTATTGTAGAATGTTTGACCACTAGAGAAAATGTCTCTTTGAAATCAAACCCATATTCTTGTGTGTACCCCATGGCCACTAGTCCGGCTTTGTGTTTATGTATGCTACCATCTGCTGCCCTCTTCAGTCTGTAGGTCCATTTGCATCCAATGGTGTTCTTATGCTTTGGTGCAGTTACTAAGTCCCATGTCTTGTTTTTGATTAAGGCAGCATACTCTTCATCCATTGCATTTTTCCATTTCTGAAATTTTACTGCCTCATTATAACAAGTAGGTTCTCTGTTTTCAATATCAACATTGTACACTTTAGGCTTGAATATACCATGTTTAGCTCTTGTTATCATGTGGTGCCTATTCTGGTCAGGTTGTTCATCTTCACTGCTAGAATGTACAGTTGTGTTGCTGTTGCCATTTTGTGAATATGTGTCAGTACTTTCATTTTGATCATCATTGTGACTACCTTCACCATCACCAATCACAAAATTGGCTGGACTGTAACTGGGTCTTGTACTAGGCACACTATCACTAATCATAGAATTGGCTGGACTGTAACTGGGTCTTGTACTAGGCACACTTTCCTCATCTTTTTCTTCATCATGTATTTGTTGTCCTCCGTTGTCCACCATGTCTCTTATTAACTCTGGTGGTGCCACCATGCATTTTTCAGTGTTGACTATTCTTTTGGTGGTTTTAATATCCTTTTCTGCAAAAGGAAACACACTCTCATCAAACACTACATGTCTTGAAATGTATAGCCTCCCACTTTTATCTAAACACTTGTACCCTTTTTGGTTTTCAGTGTAACCAAGAAATGTACAAGGGCTTGATCTCAAGCTTAATTTATGCTTGTTGTAGGGTCTAAGGCAGGGAAAACATAGGCAACCAAAATTCTTTAATTCAGAATAATTTGGCTTTACACTGTGAAACATTTCATATGGGCTTTGGTACTTTAAAACTTTAGTAGGCATCCTATTTATTAGATACACTGATGTCACAAAAGCTTCTGACCAAAACTTTAAAGGTACAGAAGATTGTGATATCAATGTAAGCCCAGTTTCAACTATGTTCCTATGTTTTCTCTCTACCAACCCATTCGGTTCTGAAGTGTGTGGGCAGGTCATTCTATGCATTATGCCTTTATTATCAAAGAATTTCTTTAGTGATTTGAATTCACCACCACCATCAGTTTGCATAGTTTTAACACTACAGTTTGTTTGTTTTTCAACTAAAGCCACAAACTGCATTGTCATGTTATATGCATCTGACTTGTTTTTGAGTAAATAGATCCAAGTGTATCTAGTAAACGCATCAACAAAGGAAAGGTAATACCTGTATCCATGATCTGTTTTTACTGGAGAGGGACCCCATAGGTCTGCAGAAATCAATTCTAGTGGTTTGCTATATGTTGAATCAGACCCAGTAAAGGGCAATTTATGACTTTTGCCTATTTGGCAATGATTACATACATAATGATCAGGTACACTTTTGCAGTTATTATTGTTTTCATGCAAAATATGTTTGACAGTTTTAATATTTGGATATCCCAATTTGCAATGCCATTCATCAAAAGTTTTGTACATATTACTGTCATTAGCAGTAGATTCATGATTGTCAACAATGTTAACATGATTATCTATAGTAGATTCAACATTATAGCAATGATTTCCATTGTCATTGGCATGCCTTGACTTCAAACTCTTGAACCTGTATAGTCCCTTATCCAAACTACCTTGTAGTAATATGTTTTTATTTAGTAGGTCTCTAACAAGACAATAGTTTGGGTGAAACTCAAAGTATACATGGTTATCATTGGCAAATTGTGATACACTGATCAAATTTTTCTTAATCTTGGGGACTCTAAGTAAAATATTTAAATAGAGTTCCCTTTTTCCTTTAATATATCTACATCCAATATGTGATATACTAATGGTTTCACCATTACCCATTGAGACAGAACACATACCTGAATAGCTTTTGTTTCCCAGATTTAGATTCTGTAAGCTGTTTGTAACATGATTTGTTGCTCCTGAGTCTGGGTACCAGTCATCAAGGTTTATATCATCTGTTTTGTTGGAATCTTCATTGTTTAGTCCTTGAGTCTGCTTTCTTGTACCATCTGCATTTGTCCTTTGCTGTCCCACTTGAGTGGCATTGACATTTGGAGCTCTTTGGTTTTGTTGATTCACATTGAATTCTGTATTGAATCTGAAGTAACACTTGCTTGCAATATGGCCAAATTTCTCACAGATTTGGCATTTTGGCCTATTATTATTATTAAATCTGCCTCCTCTGCCTATGCCTCTTTGGCTTGTATTTCCTCTAAAGAACTGATTTTCTTGTTTACTGTTTTGACCAGCATTTCCCTTTTGCTGTCCTCTGTTTCTTGCTGTGGAGGCATAGTTGACAGAATACTCTGGTTGAGACAACTTCTTCTGTTCAACTCTTCCTTCATGTGCAAGAAGAGATGAATATACATATTGTAGGTTAGGTACATTCTTTTGAGATGCAATAAATGTCACTATGGATTCATAATCTTCATCCAATCCACCAGTGATGTAAAGAACTTGTTCACTCTCACTTATCATCTGTCCGGTTGAGTTTAGTTTGTCGCAGATAGTTTTCACTTTTGTTAGATACTCATTCATGGGCATCTCATCTTTCTTTATGCATTGCAACTGCCTTCTATACAACATAACTCTTGCTGCTGATTGTGCACTAAAAGTTTGTTCAATGGTGTTCCAAATAGCATATGATGTATTGCATCCTATCACACGTGACAGTATATTTGCACTGATAGATGATATTAACCATGACACAAGAAGATTGTCTTGCTTTTGAAAATTTAAGTAATCTTCATTGCTAACCAGATTTCCATCTTTATCATGTATCATGGCAGGTGGTATCAGTACAGTCCCTTTGATAAAATCAAGAAGTCCATAGCCTTTCAATGCTGCTTTCACCTGAAATCTCCAAAGCATGTAATTATCTTCGTCCAAAGGGATGGTAATTATGTGGCCTTTGGGTTTTATCACTTGGAAGCTTGGTGGTGGAGGTGCTGATGGTGGATTGGTGCCTGAGTTGGCTGAGCTGAGCGCTGCTTGATCTGTTCCAGTCATATTTCAGAATCAAGAATTGTATTCTTAAATGACAGAGGGAATCTAGGATGGTGAAATCACTGTTAAGTGATTTTGCAACCGGATTTCAGGTAAAGAAGGTAATAGTTTCAACGAAAGCGAGGTTCTTGGATGGCAAGATCACCAGAAAAGGTGGTTTCTGCAACCAGAACACGTGCCAAAGGAAGACTATAATGTCTAATGGCTGAAACTACAACCAAGATGTGAAAGATGATGAAAATTCTTCTGATTTTGCGTCTTGGCGAGGCAGTTGTGATCTCCAGTGATGAAACTTATCTGAGGAGTATCAATTCAAATACACTCTTTTAAATGAACGAAAAGTATTTGTGATTTTTCTTTTGATTTTATGCCGCAAGGCTTTGATGCTCTGATACTATAATAGAAATCAGAATGAATTTGTATTATTGAACTGGATTAATGAAAGTTGTGTACAAAGACGTTGGGTATTTTTAATGTAACATACCCATACGTTTACAATTGCAAAGAAAAGAAATTGGGCTGCAAGCCCAACCCACTATACAAATGTATTATAACTCGTTGTAACAGGAGACGATCTTTATTAACTTACATATATTAAAATATATCACATCAATTAGTAATATCTGTTCAAGAAACACACACATATATTTACTGAATACTCGTATGCATTTATATTGTAAAATGTTTATTAATTACTCATTAAAAGAATTGCTTAAACATATATGTAAGGAAATAAATGATAAATCAAAGTAATTGATAAGTATTTATATAAGGAAATAAATGATTAATCAAACTTGTATGCTACTAAATTTAATCATCCTAACAACACCGATACTTTGGACATCAAACTTTGAATGTAGAAAATGGAAGAAACAAACAAATATTTTATAAGACTTAGATTTTTACAGCCATTCTTCAATACGGGAAAAGAAAAAAAAATACTTATTTCTAATTGGACTTGATACCTAATTGGGTAGTAGAATCCAAAAGAACCATCATTATCGGTAAATGCATTAAACATTAATAAACGTATCAAAATTGTGCTACTGTTTGAAATCCATAAATGCATGTAATATTAGTATTCTCTTTAAAATGACAGTAGTGATAAATGAAAATAAGATATATCTATATTCTTTAAAACTATAGCAACACTAACTGAAGGTAAATTATATTTTTTATTTTCTTTAAACTGATAGCAGCACTAACTGAAGATAAATACATTTATTTTCTTTGAAATGACAGCAACACTAAATGGAAGGAAAATCTTATTTGAACTTGCACGAAATTATACCACCCAACATTTAATATGGTAAGATAATATTATCTCAAATTATATAAAAGTATTACAATAAGTAAATGTTTAAAATGTGTTTATATAATATTATCTCAAATAATATTCTAAAAATATTACAATACTCTTAGAATACTTGCAAATATGGTGAATTATTTAATAATTTTATTAGTAAATCATATGTTGAATATTTTTTGACATATTACGATTATCTGTTGCGGCCAAGGTGATATTCAGTGTACTCTCTAACCCATATAAGAAGATCTGGATGTCGTATGGAATATTTAAGACTGGAATGAACATTTTTCAGCAACAACATATTAATTTGGTAAGTTCAAACCATCCATTTATCTATTGAATGTTTAGGTAATGCCAGTTTAGTTACTGCACCCCTTCACATATAGAAGAGAATTAAATTAGCAATCATAACTCGTGTGATTCACACATATGTACTTCACCCTTGCATTAAGATTAATGACCTCATGGTTGTACTTTTCTAGCTCTAAACACATAAGAAAACTAACAGAGGCTATGTGCAGGCAATAAATCAAGAAAGTGCTTTTACATAGAGGGTAATAAATTCATTGCAGCCTATTTTTTATAATAAATATAGATAGATTAGACATGATTATAATAGGTATATAACCTTTAATTGTGCAAATATACTCAAAATATTAAAAAAAATACACTGAATAAATACAGTTTCGAAAAATTCTGCGATACCTTATGATTATATAAAACAAATTCAAAATCCATGCCATAAGGCCATAGTAGATGAGGTAGATAGGTTAATTATTTTCTTGTGATAGTTGTTAATTAAAAAAATTACCATTTACTCATCAAAAATCACTTTTACAGTTGAGGTTTGTTGCAATCATATAACTAAAATAAGAAAAAATAAATAAAAAACAATGAACCTTCATAAGAAAAGGCCACATCAAAGCCTTTGCTATGACACACAAAAATAAAAACAATTGCAACATGCTATACTGTGACAACTTATTTATTTAGACACAATTATGACCATGCAGAAGTAACAAACAATAATGAAAATTTATTCAATTAAAGTTACATAAACTCCACATTTAGATCGAACAATAAGCTTATCTAGCATAAAACATACTCCCTTCCTATATTGAAATAAATCGACCAAGCATTTGTTTCCAAATTTGAACATTAACAGTTTGGTTGACCCATTATTTTAAAAGAGTAAATATTTTTTTACAATTATTTGACTGCAAAAGTAATGTGTTACAATTGTAAATATTTAATGTGAAAATCAAAATCTTAGATCTACCAAACTTTTTAAAAATAATTTTTTGAAATATTCAGGTTTTCATTGTTGAGAAAATTATAATGGTAACTGTAGAAAGCACACAAATTACAAAAAGAAACATGTACCTCTTTGATCGCAATGCACAGAGTACATGATTAACAGCTTGATGACGCTTAGAAGTGGACCTGTGACATATGAATTGATGAATACATTAAATATTGTGCAGAAGCACTATAGGTTTTATGAAAAATGAAGACTGAAATTTTGTAGAGTAGCATCAGCAACATGTATCATGCGTATAACTTATCAGTTGTTACCTATTTGGGTTTCCAATGTATAAAATACCATACTATTTTGTATAGCATGAAAAAATGGATATCTGCATAATTACAATAGAAAATCCAGTGAAATTAGCTTATGACCATAGTTGTCTTGACAATGGAGATGTAAAATACCACCGCCAATTTTACATCTATAGACAGATAGAACATTCTTACTTATACAACTCCAAAACCAAATGAACTAATGAGCACCACAAGAAAGTACTTGTTTCTGCAATTTTACATCCTAACGTTGCATACCAAATCTTAATACTTCAATAGACCATTTCTATTAAAACTTACATGCTAATACAATGAATTTAACGTAGATTGATGACCATTGGTTTGTTTTTAATATTGAATAACTCAACAAAGATTCTTCGTCCAATTAATTTACTCTATTCATTTTTCAATTACAAACATGAATAACCTTGAAATTCAATATGCAAGTGGAAAGTTCCACCTTACATCTAAAATATGAATCTGTACATAAAAGCATCTGAATATAAAAAGGGGAAAGTAATATTTCCTTTGCGAATACTACAGTTCCTAGTGGAAAGTGCTAACTTACCAACATATAGCATAATTTAAATTAATGTAAACAACCATAAATATAAGTAAATATCCTTCATAAAAATCAAATCCTAATACTAATAAACTATAAATAGAATAACTTCACTCTGCATATATAATAAAATATGATAGATTGTAAAAAGAGCACAACTTAAATTTTATTAAGAAATACAGCTTGAGTTGTACACATTTTGTAAGCCTGAAATATCAAATAGAAGGACGCATTAGCAAGTTCAAACTTTCATTTTAAAATTTGACTAAAGCCTAGATTTTAAAACCTTCATTTACAAATTTAAGGTAGGGATGACTATTCTCATAGCTATAACAATTCGGTGGAAAATGAATTCAATAAATGTCCTTAAAATGTACACAACATCCAAGCTGTAGGTATTCTCCATTAAAAAAACACTCATTCATAAATCCTAAAAAATTCCCTTACAAAATAATAAACCTTAAAGATAATGAACTTTTGTTGCAATCATCCGCCTTGTAATCTTCTTAAAATGTAAACTAAACATTACAGAACACATGACTTGAGATTTGGTCTGAAAAGCTTTTGCACCATGCAAATTGTTCAAGGGTGAAACTCCAAACGGAATGACGACTCAAGAAATCTGTTTTTTTTTTTAAATTAAAAGCAGAAAATTTGCACGTCAAATTGAAGGAAAACCTCAGTAAAGCAACCATAAGAAATGCGTAAATTTGAAACCCGATCCTTTTATTCGTAAAGAATCTGGTGACTTTTCACCCGTATATACTAATTAAGAATAAATTTTTTTTGAATAGCTGCAAAAAGAGATTACCTAAACGTGTTCCAGAACTATCCAAAGCAATCTCCAAGGTAAGTCAGCGTAGATGGAAATCTTGGTTCAAAATTGTTCCTTAGCTTCCGGCGATAGGGGAAGAAAGCAGATCCAAATATACGAAAGGCGATGATGCGGTGGATGAAAACGTAGATTAAACCGACTTGATTTTCTGGCGATAAGGCGAGGAAGCGAGATAAAGTAACAAAAGGCGATGCATGTAAACCAAGGTGAAAAACCTGATTTTGTGAGGAACTAATGAAACAAATGGAAAAAGAATCGTTTAAGGAGAACGAAATAAAAGTTGTTTTGGGGAACCAATTTATAGTTTATTTGCGAGACGGTTCAGCTTTACATTCCAAGAATGGCTGTGAGGCCAGCATTGCTAACTCAATAATTATAATATAGTATAGATTATATAGAATAATAGTCTGTTTAAACTCCAAAATTAGCTTGATTTATTTCAACATCATTTACATTGGTTTCAAAAAATTCAAAATTTAAAATTTTCTTAATGCATGCCGACATCCCTATCCCCATATCGACATAGTGACTGTTATTTCAAATTTCAAATGTTGTGTTTATTTGTTTAAATATTTTCCTAAAGAGTCACGACTGTTTACCTATTATAAATACCATCTAATTTCGAAAAATTTTAACCATCTTCGTCTCTTTTCTCCTCTCCATTTTTACTCTTAGATTTCAAGTTCTTATAATCAAATTTTCCAAATTTCAGTGAGAAACAAACCAATTCAATTCTAGTTTGATTCTTTACCATTCTTTTTGTAACATCTCAGAAAATTGGATGCTCGAATTTTCGATACTAATGCCTCTACTGTATTTACGTGTCCGAACTCCATTACCAAAATCTAGAAAACAAATATAAAGAAATTGGAGGGTAATAAAAAATATGAGAAAGAAATGTTATAATAGAAGAAAAGAAAAGAAGAGAGAACCAAACTAACCAGTCATACACAGAGTCTCACGTCGTAATAAAGCAATAAAATAGAAATAAATCTTTATTGAGAGCTTGAAAAATACTTACAATCATCAGAGCACAATAGAAATACAATCTGGACAGTTATAACAACCCGTCCTCATATACAACAAACAACAAAATAATTACTAAATACGTATCATACGTCTGGACTTCTCCAACACATCTCTCGACCTCATAGCATCCGATGACCTGAACTTATAAATTTGGTCTGACCCAAGCAATGCAAACACCATGGATCAGCCTAGTGAACTAGCGTGAGAAAACTCATTAAGTTTATAAGCATTATCCAACTTGACTTTAAAATAAAATCTTTTCGAAAGGAAAGGATAATCGTAAGACCAGTCCATTCATAAACGCGGAGGTTTTTACCTTACGATAACCCAACACAATTTGACATCATATCTATTCTGATATTATAATAGTGTTTAAATCAAATAAATAACCATCTAGCAGAACACTTGCATCTCACGCCCTACATACATAGTCTATAATATAAAACAGTGGGCTCTTATTGGAGTATGGATTTCCAACTATGGCAAGGTATTGGACCATCTATCGATAGTGTTCCTCTAGAGGAAATACGCTAGGATTCAACAAGAACATCTTACAACCCTGATTAAACATGACTGTCCACTCATTTCGCTCCAGTGTTCCAAATATATTGTCACCCTATGGCTGCAGCCACCATTTCTCGGGAGATGAAAAAATGAAAGAATAACAAATGAATTTTCTCTAGATGGTGACAATACACCCTAATGGAGTGACCTACATGGCCATGTGACCTACGCAATTTTATACCATTTTCTAGTTGATGAGACTTGAGGTTACAATTACCTTCTTAAGATAGCATACCACCATTCACTTTGAATGCCACATCATCAGATCCACCAGAAATCACTAATTGATTTCCATAAAAATATTTTGGGTGTTAAGTTAAATATGTTTCCTTCTTTGCTTCCAAACTTGGTGCGTTTGAAGAAATCAGCGAACATGACCCCTTTGGAAATACTCTATCAGACATCTATCCATACAAGTTGTCTTGGGACTGGACAAACTGAAGGCACACTTCTACCACATCTTGAGTATCACACTATAGATCAGTAGTGAGTAGTCCTTGCAATCTGAAGATTTCAATCATGACAGAATCACAAGTCAAAATATTTTCGGGAGCTCCCTTATAAATTCAACGAGTAGTTCCTCCACTCATGAAGATCCACAGTCTTCAATTGCTCCATCATCAATCAAAATCTTCCATGTATTCGTTGGTTTAGAATGGGTTTTCGAATATAAATTCGATTCCGGTTTTTCCGTACCAACAATCATATTGTCTAGATTTTATAGTTGGTTATTTAATTAGAAAAAAAACAATCAGTCATCTACAAAAAATAAAATAGTTCTACTGGTTCAGTATACAGTGTCACTTGGCCTCTTTAATTTACCAATAGTTAATTAAAACTTCTAAATTTTCCCAATATTTGAAACATAGTTTCTCACTTCTTATTTCAAAATAAGAATATTCTCAAAACTATTTTATTCAACTTATAAACTTGAAAATTTATTATTATAATAATTATTAATGGAAATAATAGGTTTATTACCTAATCACTACAAGAGAACATACATATGGTTACATTTATTGGTTGCGTTTGATATATGAATGCGACCAATATCATTTTTGATTTTGTATTTAGTTTTTTTTTACATTTATTTAACAATTGAGTAAAATTATGGTCACATTTAAGCCTTCCCTCCCATTTCCTTTCGCTTCCCTCCTCTATTTTCATTTTTCCGCCTAAACATAAAATAGTTTCCTCCATTCTCATCTTCCCCTAAATTTAGTTTCATCCTTTCTTGTCGTCCTCCTTTCAACGTTCCTCCTGTTCCTTCCTTTCCTAAGTTCCCCCTCATATTTTACCAAAAAAATCATTTTCCCTCTTTCAATTGCCACCTCTCCTTTTCACCCCTAAAAGTTTTCATAGACTAAAAATATCATTTCATAAAATCTCAAAGAAACAAACTTTTTCCTCAGCTACATCCATTTCTCTGTTAGGAGGTTGGGATGTGGATATTAAAATCTGGATTGACGATGTCGTATTTTCTTTCGTAATCGTCATCTGATATGATTCTCACTGCTGAATTTAATTTCCGAGCCGCAACCTAAAGACTTCCCACTTCTTGAAGGCCGTGTCTCCTAATTCACTTGCATTGCTGCTTTGAAAAGGATGTTGAGATGTGCTAAAATTTGATTAATGAATTTGGGTTTTTGAGAGGTTGGATTCGAGACAAAGTAACTGTTACAGGCATGCTGACGGTGTAGTGAAATTTGACGGGGCGGTATCAAGATCTATGATGTCGTAATGGTGTTGTTTGTAGATAAAAATGTCTATTCGTTTTTCTTCTGGCTGCAAGTGCTCTAATTTGGTCATTTCCTTGATCTAAAACTTGATAATTTTCAATACAACGGTGATAGTTGGTTTTGTATTTCTAAGTACTTACCATCGGTTAGGAAACTCTCGAAAATAGGGTGATAAAGCTGTTGCACAGCGACATCTTCCAATGCTTATGTATGATAATTCAATGTCATGTATTTCCCTTCTTTGAATGTTTTTTATCCAAAAAAAGATTGGCTTTATCTCATTAAATTATAAAGTTTTGTTCGTATTAACTACAGGTTTAAATTCCAAATTTTTATCATACGTATCTTTAGATTTATGTTTCATGGTATTTTAAGCCCATCCATTTACTATGTTATGAATTACCAATCATTGGTGTCATCATTATGTTATATATACTGATTTTTGTTGTTTATGGTTTGTAACACCTCGTAATTTTAAAATATTAAAATTAACAATTTTAAGGACAATTAGTTTTTAGAAGTAGAATTAAGTGAAATGGGTTACGCCATTACGTTCGTCTCGGAATTCTGCTTGAGACAAAGTCCGAGTTTGCGTAAATCGGGCACCGTATGAAGAAGTTATCGAGCTTAGAAGATTTCAAGTTTAAACAGAAATTAAATTAAAATAATAATTAATAATCTAAAACCAGTTCGAATTTCAAAACAACAGAATTGAGCTGAGCAAGAAATTTCCCGCTCAGGGCTGTCGACCCTCCTAGGAGGAGTTGACACAGGTGTTGACCCCCTATAGGGGTGTCGACCCCCTATAGGGGTGTCGACCCCCCTATAGGGGTGTCGACATAGGTGTCGACCCCCTATAGGGGAGTCGACCCTTGTCTGCCAGGTTGGGCCGACGTGTTCGGGTGACGATTTTTCTGATTTTAGGGCTTATGTGGCTTCATGGCCGAGTGATGTGTCATTGTGAAATGGATGGTTTAGATTGATCCTAAACTAATCTAAGGGCTCTAATTAATCCTACACATCTATATAAACACCCATAAACCTAAATCCTAATCAAAACTAAATTCATTCATAAGCCGCCATACTGCTGCATCCTAAACTAAGCTAGTTTCTTCTCCAACGAATTAAAGCTTAGGAATTATGAAAAGGGATTCTAGAACAACAACGAACGAATCTATTCTTTCTTCTATTATAGTGAGTACAGTTGCTTTCACAAGATAATTAATTAAAATAATTATGATAATTTGTGATCTGGACTGTATGAATATGCCTATTGAATCATATGCTATTAGCCAGTTCTGTTATCATCTATTTTGTTAATATATGCCAGTTTGTTATCATATGTAATTAGATTCATTTTATGATGTTAATTCCTATGCCTAATTACATATGCTTGATTAGATTCATCTATGCAAGTTATGCAAGTTTATTTATGCGAGTTTATATGCAAGTTATGTTCATCTATACAAGTTATGCAAGTTTATATGCAAGTTATGTTTAACTATGCAAGTTATGCAAGTTTAGCTATGCATGTTATGTTTATCTATGCAAGTTTATATGCACGTTATGTTCATCTATACAAGTTATGCAAGTTTATATGCAAATTATGTTCATTTATGCAAGTTATGCAAGTTTATATGCAAGTTATGTTCATCTATGCAAGTTATGCAAGTTTATATGCAAGTTATGTTCATCTATGCAAGTTATGCGAGTTTATATGCAAGATATGTTCATCTATGCAAGTTTATATGCAAGTTATGTTCATCTATGCAAGTTTATGCTTATATGTTTAGATCCATGCCAGTTCTTATGTTTAGATCTATGTCAGTTTACATTGCATATGTTAATTGGATCCATCTTATATGCTAGTTCACGTTTATATGCTTAATTAGATTTATGTTGTTCTATGCTTAGTTTGTGTTACACATGCTTAATTTGATCTATATTGCTTTATGCCAGTATGGATGTCATATGCCTCTTTCTTTTCCTTTTCTTATGAGTTAGCCTAACAGCGAGCCTAACGTATTATGTGAATTATACGTATGAATGACATGGGAACGTTGGGGAATAGTTTGGGAAATATTAAATATTGGATATTATGTAATTGGCATAAATTGGTTAGTAACCATGTAATTAACTTGAGACATAAATTGGTATAGTTTATATACATGGAAATTATGGACATAATTTGGAGGATAATTATGAACATAGCTTGAATTGGAAATTATGGACAATTTGAAATAGGGATATTAATTCGAATTGGGGTTGAATAATAAAATGAGATAATGAACATGCCTAACTCGAGGTTAGATTGAGCTGCGGTGTAAGACTGCCCAGAACCACCCGGCACATCCAGCAACCGCAACAATAGGTCTAATGTGAGAGGTTAGTGCATCAAACCCAAATCTCGAGGTTAGAATGAGTTTGCGGTAGAAGTCTGCCCGGAACCGCCCGACACATCGAGCAACCGCAAACAACAGTTCTAATGTGAGAGGTTGGTGCATTAATAAATCAATTAATGCCGATGAACAGACATGCTAAGAATTGTAAGGTTAAGTAACATGAATATGCGAAACTTAACTAATACAACATGTTAGTTAAACAAATGGGTGAGGTTAGGTTAAATTGAGAACACTTAACCGTTATAACATGTTGATAAGGAAATCCTAGTAACGGGGACCCATTTCAGCAGTAACCCACATAGATGTATCATGGTACCCTGAACAAGGCAGGGTGGGGCACGATTACTGGGCTGATTATAAGCGGTCAAAATAGCGAGGGTTGGTGCGTCAGTGTAGGTTCTGACGGAGTACGGGGGTGCACGTGCTCCGGAGTGGAAAAATCAGGCACTGGGCATAAGTAGTTATAAACTATGCTACTTGAATTGTGTTGAGTTTCCATCATAGGGATTGATACACACCATGGTGGGACCAGAACAAGTATCTACATACGAGCGGGGCCGAATGACACAAGTAAAAAATACACACAAGTTAGGGAGCCGATCGAATGAGGAGGGTAGTGAGTACAACTAGTGGAGATAGGGGCTGGCGACACATTTGACAGCAGTTAGGGTACACAAAACTACCATTATTATTATTATTATTACTACTGTTATTATCATCATCATCATCATTATGATTAGTAAGAGGGATCAACTTTTAGAGTAAATAGGGTTGGTGCAGTGTAGTAATTATCCTATAGTGATTAGAAGCACAATCAACGTTTATCTTATTCATCTTGCTTACCTTGTCATACATGCTTATGTGACAGCCATTTCTTACTTTCCAGTTTATGTTCTTACTTATTACTTTAATAATTATATTGTTAGAGTTACTAGACTCGCCAGACTTTATGTTTGACCTCGTTTGTTTCCCCTCTTTTCTTTCCGTCCCCCCCCCCCCCCCAAGGTTCTCAGGGTGGGCCTAGTGGAGCTTGATTTGGATCTCTTTCTCTGTCTTTTGGAATTACTTGGATTGCTGAAAGTAAAAGTTCAGTTTATCTCTTTTTATGGCTATTTATGTTGGGGTTATGCTTTTTGTTTTATGTACTCAGAAATTAATTTGTCAAGATGGATATTAAGTGTACTTGGTTTTATTGCTGGTTTTGGTGTTGTAACCAAACTATTCTTCCATTGCAATGAAGTTGTTTTAAAAATTTAAAGTACCAATATATGTATCTGTCTCATTATATTCTGTTCTATATACTTATAATAGTCCATGAAAGTTAATGCATTTCCTTTGTGAGTGACATTAATGGACGTGGGGTGTTACACATGGTACCAGAGCTGAAGGTTACCAGAACAAATAAAACATTTTGAAGATCATTTTCAAAAGCATTTTTAGAAAGAAGTATTTTCAAAAACATGTTTTAAAGAGAGTACTTTTAAGAGAAATGTTTATTATGAAAAACATAATCCCCAAAAGCCATATATCTTTCTTCCGATTCTTTGTATCAAATCTCTCCCTTTTCCTTCTTGAATCCCTTTCCCCGCGTGCTGATGCTTTTTCTAAGATATGTAAGGACCTTCGTGCGATGGGAAGAAAACTGTTTCATAGGACTGAGACGTTTGTCGAAGCTAGAATTGGCTCAAGGAAGTGGAGGACTTGTTTGGTATCTTTAAGATAGACGATGGAAGGAAGGTTCAGCTAGCTGCTTAGTCGATGAGGGAGTTTAGGCTAAGGAGCACAACCCAAGGATGGGGAATTTGTTGACATGGATTTAATTCATGAAGAAGGTAAAGGAGAAAGTGGAAAGAATAATTAACCCCGTGACAAAAGAAGGTGTATCTATTGTGGTATAACGGGCCATGTAATTGAGTACTATAGGAAGAAGAAGAAGCCTAGTTGTTTTTATTGCAGTAAGGCAGGACATCTGATTAAAGACTGCCTGAGGAGGCAAGGACAAGGGCAGAGGACATGATAGGTTCATGCTCTCTTGGCACCAGGACAGGAGAGAGATAGAAGCGTTTTTGTTGAAATTTTGATTTTCCTTTTTGATCATCCTGTTCGAACTTTGTTTGACTCTGGCGCTTATCATTCGTTCATATCTGCTTCATTAGTTGAAACAATGCACCTAAATACTAGTTTAGTTATGGATCCCATTGTAGTCTCAAATCCTATTGGTGGTTCGGCTCATTTATCTATGCTTTGTCGGGATTTGAGAGTGTCTATCTTGGGCGTTGGGGTTGAATGCAACGCCTTCATTCTTGGTTTCATGGGCTATAGCTTGATTCTAGGGATGGATTGACTAGCCAGGTATGGTGCCATCCTAGACTGCGAAAGGAGGGTAGTTAGATTGTTGACTCGCTGTGGGAGGACCCTTGAGATTTCTTGTGACCCTAGAGGTCCGGTGATGCTTAGCTACCTAGAATCACTTGACACATCCATCGATGATTTGGAATCTGTTCGTGTAGTCCGTGAGTATGGTAACGTCTTTGATGTGGTTTGGTGTTTACCCCCGAGGTGCGGGATAGACCTCCGTATATAGTTAGTAGATAATGCAAAGCCAGTTGCATTACCAGTGCGCTACATGGCTCCGAGAGGGAGGAGTGAACTCAGTAAGTAAGTAGGGGAGCTACTTGAGAAAGGGTTCATAAGAAGAAGTATCTCGGAGTGGGGTGCTCCATTTGTTTTGCTACGAAGGCTGATGGTTCACTTAGATTGTGCGTGGACTATAGAGAGCTGAATAAGCTCACGAAGAAGAACAGACACCCATTGCCGAGGATAGACGATTTGTTCGATCAGTTGGTTGGTGCTTCGGTTTTCTTGCAGTTGGATTTAGCTATAGGATTTCATCAGTTAAGGGAGGCTGAGGACAGGATAGATAAGACTGCTTTTAGGGCTCCCGACGGTTTCTTTGAGTGGCTCGTCATGCCTTTTGGTTTGACGAGAGCACCCGCATATCTCTTAGACTTGATGAGTAGGATATTTAGGGAGTTTCTAAACAAGTTTGTGGTAGTCTTTGTTGATGGTATTTTTCTTTTCTCTAGAAGAGAGGAAGAGCATGTCCTACATCTTAGGGAAGTTTTAGAGACCCTACGAGCGCATCAACTCAAAGCTAAGTTCTTCAAATGTCATTTTTGGAGGAAAGAAGTGAGGTTCTTAGGACACGTGGTCTCTAAGGAAGGGATAGCAGTGGATCCCGCGAAGGTGGTAGCAATCCATGATTGGAAGATTCCTAAGAATGCAACAGAAGTAAGAAGTTTTCTAGAGTTGGCGGGCTATTATAGGAAGTTCATTAAGGACTTCGTGAAGATATCAGTCCCACTTACTCGGCTGACGAAGAAGAACTTGACTTTCTCTTGGGATGTTGACTGTGACGATGCATTCCAACGTTTGAAGAGGACTTTGACGACAGCTCCAGTTTTAGTTTTGCTAGATGGGAGCAAACCATTCACAGTATATACAGGTGCTTGTAGGATAGGGCTTGGAGCAGTTTTCGATGCTAGAGGAAAAAGTGATGTGCAAAAGGCGGTAGGTACGCAGTTATTTTTGAGCATCTTGAATAGTCCACAGACGGATGGACGGACAGAAAGGGTGAATAGAATCCTTGAAGATCTTTTGAGGTTATGTATCCTAGATTTTGGAGGGACATGAGAAGAGCACCTTCCAATTGTGGAGTTCGCTTATAACAACAGTTATTAAGCTAGTATTAGGGTTTTTATGGACGACCATGTCGATCACCAACTTGTTGGTGGGAGTCTACAGATAAGATTTTGCTTGGAACCCAGCTGATTAGAGAGAAACTCTGGAGAAGATGGACTTGATTCGAAGATGAATGAAGACGGCACTGGGCCGACAAAAGTCAAACGTTGACAAGAGACGAACCGATCTTGAGTTCGATGTTAGGGACATTGTTTTTATTAAAATGTCACCATTGAGGAACGTAACTCGCTTTGGGGAGTGTGGGGAAATTAGCACCAAGGTTCATAGGACCATTTCCCAATACAGAGAGGATTGGACAGATGGTGTACATAATGAAGTTGCCAGAGAAACTTAGTGGTGTTCATGACGTGTTTCACGTGTCGCATTTGCGGAAGTGTTTACATGATACGGCGGAAGTAGTGGAGTCAAGCATGCTTAGAGAAGTGGAAGTGGAGCGAGATGCCACGATTAGACGAGCTCCTACATGCATCCTTGGATCAGAGGTCAAGAAATTACGCAACCGAGATGTCAAATTGGTCAAAGTGCAATGGGGAGATGATCAAGGAAACGCGAATGGGAGGCGGAAGACAAGATGCGTGCGTCGTACCCTTTCCTTTTTGAGGGTATGTTCTTAATTTATCCTTTTTCTACCACTTTGTTTGTACTTGTTCTATCGTTTAGTATGTCCTCTCGTTTACATCTTCGATCTTTCGGTAGGAAAATCCTATGGTTGTAAAC
Organism: Allium sativum; assembly: GCA_030737875.1. NCBI lineage: Eukaryota > Viridiplantae > Streptophyta > Magnoliopsida > Asparagales > Amaryllidaceae > Allium > Allium sativum. Next base: position 664,870,589 of record CM060909.1, on the reverse strand, counting down.
ATGTGTTTGAGACATGTTATGTTTGTTGGATGCAAGTGGATGCAAGTGTTTGCTAATGGTTGCTCGTGGATGCAATTACACACACATTAGGCATTAGATCGGCTCAATCACTTTCATATCGCATATGAATAAGTGTGCATATTTAAATTAATGGATGTATATTGATTGTGTTATCATATGATTGCTGCATTTGAATGAAATGATTGTACACTCATGTAGAAATAATATGTGTCATTAGGATTCTTTTGCATACATAATGGACGCATAACACTATCATGATTTGCATTAAGGAGGTCAACTGAATCAGTAGACCACCTGATTTTGCATTGGATAAGGAACATATGCCCGCACTTTTTGCATATGTTCATATGACATTAGAAATCTTTTAAGGACAATGGATGCCTGTGATTGATGGTTGAGTAGATGGACGATTGGATGGTTGGATATACATTCTTCTCGACTTGAAAATTTCGGGGACGAAACCCTTTAAGGAGGGAAGAATGTAACACCCCGTAATTTTAAAATATTAAAATTAACAATTTTAAGAACACTTAATTTTCAAAATAAGAATTAAGTGAAACGGGTTACGCCATTGCGTTCATCTCGGAATTCTGCTTGAGAGAGATTCTGAGTTTGCGTAAATCGGGCTCCGTATGAATAAATTATGGAGCTTAGAAGATTTCAAGTTTAAAAAGAAATTAAATTAAAATAATAATTAATAATCTAAAACCAGTTCAAATTTCAAAACAGCAGAATTGGGCTAAGCGGGAAATTTCCCGCACAGGGGTGTCGACCCCCCTATAGGGGTGTCCATCTATAGCGGTGTCGACATAGGTGTCAACCCCCCATATGGGAGTCGACCCCTATCGGCTAGGTTGGGCTGACGTGTTCGGGTGACGATTTTTCTGATTTTAGGGCTTATGTGGCTTCATTTGGTTGGCTAGTGATGTGTCATTGTGAAATGGATGGTTTAGATTGATCCTAAACTAATCAGAGGGCTCTAATTAATCCTACACATTTATATAAACACCCATAAACCTAAATCCGAATCAAAATTAAAGTCATTCATAAGCCGCTATGCTGTTGCATCCTAAACTAAGCTGGTCACTTCTCCAACGAATTAAAGCTTAGGAATTGTGAAAAGGGATTCTAGAACAACAACGAACGAATCTATTATTTCTTCTATCACAGTGAGTACAGTTTCTTTCCAAGATAATTAATTAAAATAATTATGATAAGTTGTGATCTGGACTGTATGAATATGCCTGTTGAATCATATGTTATTAGCCAGTTCTGTTATCATCTATTTTGTTAATATATGCCAGTTTGTTATCATATGTAATTAGATTCATTTTATGATGTTAATTCCTATGTATAATTACATATGCTTGATTAGATTCATCTATGCAAGTTATGTTTATCTATACAAGTTATGAAAGTTTATCTATGCAAGTTTATATGCATGTTATGTTCATCTATACAAGTTATGCAAGTTTATATGCAAATTATGTTAATCTATGCAAGTTATGCAAGTTTATATGCAAGTTATATTCATCTATGCAAGTTTATATGCAAGTTATTTTCATCTATACAAGTTATGCAAGTTTATACGCAAGTTATGTTTATCTATGTAAGTTATTCAAGTTTATATGCAAGTTATGCTCATCTATGCAAGTTATGTAAGTTTATATGCAAGTTATGTTCATCTATGCAAGTTATGCGAGTTTATATGCAAGTTATGTTCATCTATGCAAGTTCATATGCAAGTTATGTTCATCTATGCAAGTTTATGCTTATATGTTTAGATCTATGCCAGTTCTTATGTTTAGATCTATGCCAGTTTACATTGCATATGTTAATTGGATCCATCTTGTATGCTAGTTCACGTTTATATGCTTAATTAGATTTATGTTGTTCTATGCCAAGTTAGTGTTACACATGCTTAATTAGATCTATATTTTTTTATGCCAGTATGGATGTAATATGCCTCTTTCTTTTCGTTTTCTTATGGCTAACAGCGAGCCTAACGTATTATGTGAACTATACGTACGAACGACGTGTGAACGTTGGGGAATAGTTTAGGAAATATTAAATACTGGATATTATGTAATTGGCATGAATTGGTTAGTAACCATGTAATTAACTTGAGACATAAATTGGTATAGTTTATATACATGGAAATTATGGACATAATTTGGAGGATAATTATGAACATAGCTTGAATTGGAAATTATGGACAATTTGAAATAGGGATATTAATTCAAATTGGGGTTGAATAATAAAATGAGATAATGAACATGCCTAACTCGAGGTTTGATTGAGTTACGGTGTAAGACTTCCCAGAACCACCGGGCATATCCAACAACTGCAACAACAGGTCTAATGTGAGGGGTTAGTGCATCAAACCCAAAACCCGAGGTTAGAATGAATTTGCGGTAGAAGTCTGCCCGGAACCGCCCGGCACATCCAGCAACTACAAACAACAGTTCTAATGTGAGAGGTTGGTGCATTAATAAATCAATTAATGCCAATGAACAGACATGCTAAGAATGACAAGGTTAAGTAACATGAATAGGCGACACTTAACCAATATAACATGTTAATTAAATAAATGGGTGGGGTTAGGTTAAATTGAGAACACTTAACCGTTATAACATGTTGATAAGGTAATCCTAGTAATGGGGACTCGTTTCAGTAGTAACCCACGTAGATGTATCATAGTACTCTGAACTAGGCAGTGTGGGGCATGGTTACTGGGCTGATTATAAGCGGTCAAAATAGTGGGGGGTGGTGCGTCAGTGTAGGATCCGACGGAGTATGGGCATGCACATGCTCTGGAGTGGAAAATCAGGCACTGAGCATTGGTATTTATAAACTGTGCATCTTGAATTGTGTCAGGTTGCCATCATAGGGATTGATACATCTCATAGTGGGACCGGCACTGGTATCTACAAACAAGAGGGGCCGAATGATACGGGTAATAATTACACACGAGTTAGAGAGCCGATCGAATGAGGAGGGTAGTGGGTACAACTAGTAGAGATAAGGGCAGGCGACACCTATGAAAGCAGCTAGGGGTACATGTAACTACCATTATTATTATTATTATTATCATCATCATCATCATTATGTTTAGTAAGAGGGATCAACTTTCAGACTAAATAGGGTTGGTGCTGTGTAGGAATTATCCTATAGTGATTACAAGCGCAATCAACGTTTATCTTATTCATCTTGCTTACCTTATCATACATGCTTATGTTACACCCATTTCTTACTTTCCAGTTTATGTTCTTATCCTATTACTTTAATAATTATATTGTTAAAGTTACTGGACTCGCCAGACTTTATGTCTGACCTCGTTTGTTTCACATCTTTTCTTTTTGTCCCCCTCCAAGGTTCTCAGGGTGGGCCTAGTGGAGCTTGATTTGAATCTCTTTCTCTCTCTTTTGGAAGTGCTTGGATTGCTGAAAGTAAAAGTTCAGCTTATCTCTTTTTATGGCTATTTATGTTGGGATTATGCTTTTTGTTTTATGTACTCAGAAAATAATTTGTCAAGATGGATATTAAGTGTACTTGGTTTTATTGCTCGTTTTGGTGTTGTAACCAAACTATTTTTCCGCTGCAATGATTTGTTTTAAAATTTTAAAGAACCAATATATGTATCTGTCTCATTATATTATGTTCTATACACTTATACTACTCCATGAAAGTTAATGCATTCCCTTTGTGAGTGACATTAATGGACGTGGGGTATTACATGGTTTGCCCAGTGTAAGATTATTCTACTTCTACCGTACAAAAGGTTAAGCGTTTAAGTATTATCTAAGCTAATAAGTTTGCTTTCTTTCTTTGTCATGTTAATATCGAGAGGCTTTTGTTTTAAGCCCTTTTTACTTTCAAGATACATGTATGGATACCGTTATATATACTACTTTGTTAGATGGACTTTTGTAGCAATCCGGAATTTTTGAACAAATTTGATTTTTTATTTTAGCTATTTTAATGGGTTTTGAATATTTAAAATGATTTATTTTAAATAATAACGATTTAAAATTTATTTTACTCGAAGTTACAACGAATAAATATATTTTAATTATAAAATGAGCCTGAAATGGTGAGATAGTTTGAAAATTTGATTTTAAATTTCAACTGAATGTACAGAATTCAAAATAAATCGGATTTCAGTAAAACCAATAATATTTGAATCTGTTTAATTATATTTTTCTAACGAATATAAGAAACTGAGATTTCATTATATAAATTGAAAATTATGTCCAGTTTAAAATTTAAAATAGTCGTTTTGGAATTTATATATATTTTAATATAAAAATATAGCCCTTAAAAATAGCCATTTTGCAAATGGCCTCCGTTTTCGACAAAACCACTTTCGTTAGATCCGGAATGTCAAATTATTGTTATGTTTCAAATTTCATAATTTTTTGAATTAATATGTGAGCGTGGCAAATTTTAATGTGTTTTATAATTTCAGTTTAAATTTAATCGACTAGAAAAAGGCCCATTTTTCAAACGGTCTCCAAATTTGACGAAATTAGTTTTGTTAGGACCGTATCATCAAAACACAGCTAAATTTATTTTTCTGGAATTTTTGGAGTTAGTATGTGGCCCCAGTAAATTAAAATGTACGTTGGAATTCAATATTTATTGATTTATATATTAATTTAAAGAAAAACTGATCAAAACAGTCGAATTGACTTACGAAACATATCCCATTGTGTTTGGAATGGGGGTATTTGGCTAGGGGTGATAGTCGTTGAAATTCTTTTGGAGTTCGGAAAGTTAAAAGGGTAATATTTAAATTAAATATTAATAAATAAACATGTATAAGTAACATTTTCCAGTCAAAATCCTAGGTTCCCTCCGCCACCATGTGTTTTCAAGGGCCAAAAATGTTCGAATTTAGTTCTTCAAAATTTTCCAAAACACGCTATGATTTTCGGAACTCCAATAGCAGAAATCAACGAGATTTCTTAGGCTTTTAAATCAATACTGAAGAGATCGATTTTCGAGTAGAATTGGGGGATATTATCAAGCCGGAACATGGCTCGTTCACCGCCGATTTCAGTGGCATAGAGGCCACCAAGTTCACTAGTTTTCTGGCCGGAGGGAGGAGGTTCGAAGACGCACCTCGTGGTATTAGCTTATCGTACTCTGGCTATCTCGTTTTGCAAGCGCAGGTGTAGTTCATTGAAGAATGGGTTCGGTGAAATCGTGATTTGCCTGAAAATGAGAGAGAGAAGGGGTAGAGATGTAATTAGGAATAAATTATTAATTAATTATTCAAATTTGTAATTAAATGTAAATAATATCATATCTTCTTCATACGAGGTCCAAATCGGACGATTTCAGTTGCATTGGATTCGCAACATTGAGCACTATAACATGGAACTGACCAGAATAGAAACAGAGCTAATTGGGATTTTTGACTGAATTGAATGCACGGTTTAATTCAGTTAAAGTAATCGTTAAATAACGATTTTGAAACTGCTCAATGTGAGAACACCTTACTAAATTATATTTTATCATGTTATTGTATTCATATATAAAAATATATAGAATTGCCAGTGTAGAATTTTAATCATTATAAATTGTATACGGTGCCTGTTAGCTCACCTCCCTCATCTACAGACCATGGATGCTTTAACTAGCAGTATTGTGTTTTGATTGTGATGTTGAAATGTTCAAAATATTAAAAATAATTTAATATTATTTAGTGGTAGTTGAAATTAAATTATAAATATTCTTTTGTAATTTAAACAGTGAAAATTGGTTAATTAAAAAAAACCAAATTTAATTAGAACTGGTTAAATTTATTAACCAGTGATTATTTTAGATAGACTGTTGTTTGAAAACCCCATATGGGTATTGGGATGATATTTGACATACACTAATCCCAATATTTATTTGTATGTCAATCGATAAGGGGACGGACTGTGATAAGTTTAATGCTTATACAGTTGTAAATTATACTATGGATGTGAATTGACTGTTTGATGATTATTTATCATTATTATTGAATACATATGATGTATGAAATCCATATAACTGAAATTATATTGTAATTAATTGAGTCGCATTCCGATTCATAAATAAAGAATATTTTAAAATAAAGAATATTTCAAAATAGCGAATATTTTAAAACAACATTCAGTGTTGAATAAAATCATGATTTCGATGTTCGATTTTGGATGGACACAAAAATATTGAAATATGAAGCCGGATTAAGTATAGAAATGCCATTTTAACCCAAACCAGTTTATCGATCGATTATATTCATTTTATAATGAATATCGAAAAGAACTGACTTCAAAATTTGATATTTTGAAAATATTATCATTTTAATATTATAATGATGTAGAATATTCAATTTTGATTTAAAACTGAAAAACGAAGTTGAAATCGTTTTAAAATGAATTTTTAAACAATTTATAAAATACGTTTTAAATGGAAATCAAAGATATATATATATATATATATTATATATATTTAATGGCCTGAATAGAACACGCCACGCAACAACAGTTCGCGAATTTCGACCATCAACTTCAAATTGATGTAACGAGAGATCCGGCCATCGAATTCTCCTAAGTCCAGAACCTTTGTGTTCGAATCGAAAAGAGCTTTCCAATGAACATAATAGATTTAAATTTGAACGGTTGGATTTCAAATTATATCCAAATCAATTTCAGAAAAGGTCGCTATGGATGCACTTCGGTGGCCGTTATTGGAAACCGACTGAAATTAAAATTATTAAAAATTTGGAAAAATTATGTAAAATCATGATTAATGATCTGGAAAGATTTTGGATGAAAAATTCTAGTTTTGAAAAGATAAAAAATTATATTTTTATCGAAACGAACTAGTTATTAACTAGAATAATAATCCAATGGTTTTTAGAAATAAATAAATTGGACTTGTATATGGTTTTAATTTAACCAGAATTTTCCAATGAATAAACTGGAATGGAAATAATCTTCGGAATATTTTGATATTGGATTCCGTGATTATACGGATATTGTTGTAGAATCTGGAAGATACAGATATCGTTATTCCTGATACGATATCTGTTGGTTTCAGAATTTGATATTGAATATAAGTAGATACTGTTTTCTATTCAGAGCCTTGTATTTAATATCAAATTGGATTTTGGGTTTATCATGAACAGTGTCTTTAATAACACTGCTCTTAAACCCAGTGGAGAAAAGAATAAATCTTTTAATTATGATTTAGAGAAATTTACTAATTAATTAATGTGAAAATTAGGCTCACATCCTTAAAACTAAGCTTAATTAGGCTTACATCCTCCCCTTTTGAAACATATAAATTTCATCCCTATTTTTGAATAGCGTTTCTTATTTTTTCAGAACTGCCCTTTTTCCTTAATTAATGCCGTCATTAATCTAATACGAAACACGTATTAGGGTTTTATTTCTTACAGGTTCATATTATTCTGTGTCATGGCGACGCTGTTCTCATTTATGCATTCCGTCGATCTAAAATTTACGGTGCTTAGAATTCTTCCAGTGATTTAATTAGATCCATCCTTGATTTATATAATGAATGTTTTTTCTTCAAGGTAATTTATACTTTTTATTATTATTTATTATATATAGTGTTATTGTTATTATAGATCGTACAGATTTATTTGTTAAGTTTGGCAACACATTTGTTCTTATATTCTAAATATAAGTATACAAATATGCATAAGTTGTTAATATTCGTATAAAATATGCAACTATTGTTATAATCGGTGTATAGGCCTTTGCATATATTCAGGAAATTTGCGTGTATGTATTCATATATTCTGTATAAATGCAATAGAATATAAAGCTATTTTAAAAATCTGTTTATGTCTGTTTGTTGACTAATTATTTACAAACATATTTTCTTAATATATGCATATTAAAATGTTTAATATATGCATACATTGTTAATATTTTTAATTTTTGTAAATTTTTGTGTAATGTTATTTGATTACTAGATATTATGTTTATCAATGTTTATTCTTTTCTTCGTATAACAGTTTTCATGCTGATAATGGTGTATTGGTGTTGTTGATGTTTGCTACTGATAGATGTGGATAAGGATGTTTAAAAGCAGCTACCAGAAAAAATGAAAATGAAGGTATGTTGTGTTAAAGTTTATTTTTCACTTATAACATCAATTATTGTGTTTTTAATCATTCATGTATGCAATTTTCCGGAATATATGCATGTCTTCATGAATTTAATATGAAGAGTATAATATTTTTTTGTATATATGCTTTTGATTATGCTTCTTTTGGTTAATACTAGCATGCAATATTGCAGAAATTGTAAACAAATGCATACAATTTGCGCTATAGTGTTACGTCATCATATACAGTCCAACTGTAAAATTTTAGAATCTGAATGCATGTGTGCAAATTTGATTAAAAATGGAAAAATAAAACAGAATTGTATGTATGAATGTGATTTTACTGTAAATTTGCGCTATAGTGTATTAATTATTTGTGCATGTTTTCCTTCATTTTAGTACTATTTGTTTTGTATTTTATTTTATTCTTTTAATATTTTTTGTTTATTTTTTCATAAGTTTTTTCCCTGTAGCAATTGTTATTGTGTCTGGAGAAGACGAAGACAATTGGATTTTGTATTGTCAACAACTCAAAAACATTTTAAAAGTTGATCGTAGAAGATAATGTGTTCTTCAAAAGACTTAGATTTTTTTGTATTTTTTTAACAAAGTTATACTGTATAGTGTTGTGAACATTTGCATTCTTCTTTAAATTTAGTTCAGTATTTTAACGTTAAATTCTGTGATTCTTATAGTTATTTTTTTAGGCTTATACATATGCAATTATTCAGTATAGTTGCATACATGTATGCAATTATATTGAATATTTGTATCTTGTTTTCCTAGTATTTTGCAATGCTGCATAAATGTATGAAACAGTTCATAGTAGTTACATATACAGGTACGAAAGTATCTTTATAACTGTCTAATGTATACATGTATTCTCAATTTTTGCATACACGTATGCAGAAAATCATATTATGTGCATGCAAATATTCAAATGTTCAGCTTCTATGCATATCCTCTTTTAACTTTGAAGTTTACTTCACTTTTTCTAATCTTGAAATTATCCTGCATATTTTGTCAATTCAAATATGCCTTACATATAACAATATTTGCATTTAAGCATGCAAGTATTTTGAATAACTGTATACAAGAAAGCAACAATTCAAAATATCGTTTAAGAATAAAAGAACTACATTCAGTACATAAACTTCCACAGTAATTCAGTACAGAAAATACATAATAATGTAATAGTAGTTCTAATACATAAAATCGGTCAACACATTTGTACAGAAATCTACACAACATTTTTAATAATTTGAATCAGAAGGTTTGTTTTCGTCTGATAGCAGGAACGCCTATGTTACGTCATCATATACAGTCCAACTGTAAAATTTACAACTTAGAATTTGAGCAGTAAGCACAACTCGTTGTAGATTTACAGAATCAAGCTGGTATATTTCATCATCTTTGTCGACTTCTTTGTCCTCACTTCTCCTTTTCATTATATTTATTACAAACATTTCACAATTTACGCTGCAGAAATTGTAAAAAATTATCAATTTTTTAGAATTATTCTACTTATTATGAAAACATGCATAAAAATATGCAAACATTCTCAATATCTGCATTAATATGATAACATTTACGAAATCAGCAAAAAGCACGCAAGTCATCATATTTTATGCATACAAGTTTGAAAATATTATGAATTCATGCGCACAAGTATGCACTTGTAACACCCCGTAATTCTATAACATTATGTATTACAAATTAAAGTATAAAAATTTTTTAGAAGAAGAATTAAGGTAAATGGGTTACGCCATTGCGTTCATCTCGAAATTCTGCTTGAGACAGAGTCTGAGTTTGCGTAAATCGGACTCCGTATGAAGAAGTTATGGCCTTCAGAAGTTTCAATAATTTAAATAAATAAAAACAGATTCAAAATTCGAATTCAAAACACATACCCGAGATCGGCGGGAAATTTCCCGCCCAGGACCCAGGTCGACCTGGGGGTCGACCTGTGTACATAGGTCGACCAAGGGGTCGACCCCCCTCATAGGTCGACCTGCCCTGTTTTTCCCAGATCCGGACTTCAACGATTTTGACCTATTCTGGACGAACCAATGGCTTCTAGGGCGATCTAATGGCTCTAAAACACTCTCTACACTTATAAAAGAATGCCTAGACTTAAGGTTTCTCCACACAAATTCTTTAAGACGTCTACCTGCTGTTTCTCTCCATTCTGGCCTCCACCATTAAAATAAATCTTATTCTCCACTAAAACAAGTTATAGTACTTCTTCAAATTGGAGATTCAAATCAAGTTAAAGCTTCAAGAAGGGAATCAAAGGCTAATTCAACGGCTTCGAGCAACGTCACGCGAATCATAGCAGATGTAATGACCCAGGATTTTGATGACTTTGGTTATCGCCATAAACTCAGTGATGACTAACCAAACGTCGAAAAATACCGGTCATAGATGAAAGAAATTAGAGGGTGAAGAAAGATAAGATAGAAAATTAGAATAGAAGAAGAAGAACAACACAACATCAGAGTAACACGAATCTCACAGCGGAACGAACAATATATAATAGATAATATATCCTTGAAATAAAATCATTTTTATGTATACAATAACATTATCAGAGTAAAACAGTTACAACACAACAGAAATAACTATAGCTATATGATCCCGAAGCCTCCTGCTCCAGCTCTTCTAGTATATCTGTAAATCCTGACTACTTGACTGCCCATACAAAATTGGGCACCCTAGAGTTAAGGGAAAACAAAACAAAATAAACTCCGGGTCAGTCATGGGATTGGTATGAGTAAAACAGTTTAAAATAGTTTAAGCAGGTAAATGATATCTCATAAGACCACGCCGTATAACGGAACGGGTTTTTCCCTTATGAGAATCCAAATTATCTTTATATCAAAACCTTTTGATATTATAATAATGTCTATCAACCGCAATATATAATAATCATCTAGAAGAAACGCTTTCATCTCACGTTCTACATATATAGTATACAATCAAAACCGCAAGCACGTATTGGGTAATGGATTCCCAACTATGACAAGGTATGGAACCACCTTTCGCAAGTGTATCTCTAGAAAGGAATACACTGGGTTCAAGAAGAACATCTTGCAACCCGGCCACACATGACCGACCACTCATTTCGCTTGAGTGTATCGATGTATATCACCAACGGTTGGGATCAACAACCATTTCTCGAATGGGACAACATCAACAATAGATTTTTAGAAATAAATGAAACTCTAGATCAGGTGATTATACACCCTACTTGGGTGCGACCGACTTAGCCATGCTGCCTGCCCGATTTCTGTCATTTACCGGATGTAAGGCTAGAAGCTACGCTTTATCATCACACCAGATTCACTTCGAATGTCACATCGTCAAATCCATCAAATCACCGATTGATGTCCTCAACCATACATTATGTGTTAGCTAAAAGAAGTTTCCTTCTTCGCTTCCACTCTTGGTACGGTTGGAGAAATCAATATACGTGATCGTCTGGAAATACTCTGTCAGACATCCATCCATACAAGTCATCTAGGAATAGGATGAACCGAAGGCACTATTCAATACATCCATCTTAGACACTGTTATCTAAGACTTATACAATAGCCCTTGCGCTTTACTCCATTTTAATTATCTTTGGCATATATGATTCGCAACGCTTATGCCAATACAGAGTGGTTCTTTGGATAATAATCCAACCGGTCTCTCCATATTAACAACGTTAAAATGGTCAAAGCTTCGATAGTCTATGAGTTAACTATCAGAGAAAAACACGTGTGCAAACAACGATATCATTTCCAAAGGGAAATTATATCGATCAAACATCATTTAACATTTATCTCCTTAGTTCATTTTTCATCTCCTGTTTCCCTATATTCAACATTTGCTATTTTCTATATTTAGAAAATATACGTTATTAACACTGGAAACATTTCCATTCCTTGTTTTATGTATTTAGAAAACATCTCTGATTCTTGTTTGGAAAACATTTCCAAAACTCCTACGTTTGGATTAAGCAGATGTTTAGATAAAACATCGCTATGCCAACTCAACCATTTCCTTTAATTACTAAATTCCCTTTACCATCCTTTTCTGCCGAACCTTAACTATTCCTTAGTTAAAAACGAAGCCAATCAAGTTGGGGTAGAACTACCTCTCAGACCTTAACTGAACAACATTTCTAACTTTGAAAAAGGAAAAGTTCACTTTATATTTCTTTAACACTTCCTTACGTAACTCTCCTTCGAATCATCTCTTATTCGATAATTCTTTCCTTCGAATAAGGTATATTCGATAACTCTATTCAATTTACTCTATTCAATTAACCCTTATCAATTAACTCTATTGGACTAACGCTATTGGATTAACTCTATCGGACTAACACTATTTATTTACTCGTTTCACTTAACTCTTTTCGAATAAACTATATTCGATAACTCCTTTTACTTTCTATTCGAATAAACTATATTCGATTAACTCATTTGCTTTAACTCTAATCGATTAAACTAACATCGATTAACTCCTTTTAACTCGATTAAACTAACATCGATTAACTCCTTTCGATTAAACTAACATCGATTAACTCCTTTTTACTCGATTAAACTAACATCGACTAACTCCTTTTAACTTAACTCCTTACTTAACTCCTTTCGAATAACCAATTCGATAACTTCTTTCGATTTAACTAAAATCGATAACTCCCTTCGAATAACTAATTCGATAACTCCTTTCGATTAAACTATAATCGATAACTCCTTTCGAATACCATATTCGATTTACTAATTTTTTCGCTTTATAAATATTTCCTTTTTAACAACGTTTATTCATTTTTAAAGATTTACTTTTAGTAACAGTTCTTCACTTTAAAAACGATTTCCTTTTTATAACGTTTTCCCTTTTATAACGTTCTATTCCGTTATAAATAAATTTTCCTTTTTAACCCTATTTATTTTCTAAATATTTCCTATCAATTCTATTTATAAATGATTATACAAATAATTCCTTTTCTGTTAATCTATTTCCAAATATTTCCTTTTCAAATATATTCTTTGATTTTATAATTTCCCTTTTCTAAATATCTCATATTTATAAATATTCCAATTTATTAATATTCCTTATTTATAAATATTCCATTTATAAATATTTTATTTTCAAATATCACTTTGAAAATATTCCCTTTTCAACATTTCGGTATGTTATGGTATTCAACATATCAAATCACGATGATCAGTATCGTCCAAACACATATAATCGACAACAGATTATACATTACATCATATATCACCATATATGAAAAACAATAAAATAACTGTTGAGGAATCCAGTTGGATTCCTCCAACCTTTTTCCCTGCATCCACAGATGTTACACAATAAAATTAACATCACTTTCAGTTCCATATGATATATTCTGTTAAACAGAATCAATATAGAAATTCAGCTAACTGACTAGCAGTTCAGTGAAACAGTCAACACACAGTCAATCGGCCAATATTTAACATGTAACACCCCACGCCCGCTATGGTCACTCTCTAAGGGAATGCCATAACATCGGTGGAATATTTTAGTGAATATAGAACAGAAAAATTACAACAAGACAGATATAAATAGTACTTGAAATTTAAAAACATCATCTCATAACAGCGGAAATAAACGTGTCTGGTTACATCATAAAACCACAATAGAAGTCAAGTACAATATCCATCAAAATAAGAAGTACATAATCCCACTCTCTCATACAATAGCCAAGACAAAAGAAAAGATAACTGAGTAACTGGAGCTTTACATCTATCCAAGCTCCTAAAGACTGGAACAGCAATCCGATCAAGCTCCACTACTGCTAGGATCCACCGTAGGACCTGAGGGTTGGGAAAAAGATAAAAACAACGGGGTCAGACATAAGTCTGAGCGAGTCCTATAACTTCATCAATACAATCATTAAAGTAACCAGAGAAGACATAAACTTGACCTACGGTAATGTCTGGGGATGAATGGCTACACTAAGCAGCTTGGTATACTTAGGATAAACTAAGATAACTGTAAAGACGCATCTACCCACCCAAGGATAATTACTACACTGCACCACACCAGTCATTCCTACTCAAAGATTGATCCCACCCAAGGACTTAAAGAAAGATATAACTAGTAGTTTCATGTACCCCTAGCTGACCACATAGGTGCCGTCTGCCCCTATCTCCACTAGGTCTACCCCACTACTCCCCAAGCGATCGGCTCCCTACCGTAGATACCCGTGCTGGTCCCACAGTGGGGTGTATCACTCCCCTAAAGTGGCCACCTGATAATATCAACGGTGCACGGCTTTATATCTACACGATGCAACAACGGCTTATCTACCAGCCCGGGCCCACACACGCATATGAAACCCGTTGGACTTGCGTTGCCACCGCTAACCCGTTTTGGCCTCTTATAGTCAAGCCCAATATGCATGTCCCGCCACTCGACATGGGTCGAGCCCACAAAGATACGTTTGGGATATTGGTTGAAATGGGCCCCCCACAAGCTACCCACCTAAGCTTGTCACTTATCTAGTGAATCCCACTTAACCCTTTAATCATGTTTAATTACATGTTTCACTTGGTTAAGTATTCTAATCGTATTTTCTATTGCCACCCAAGGCAACCCACTAGATTCCACATGCCACCCAAGGCAACCACTAAATTTCCACATGCCACCAAAGGCACCCACTTAACCCCTCACGTCCCACTACATGCTAATATGGTTAAGTGTTTCTTAATTAATTAAGACCGTGATCTCCCACAAAGACCTCCCACATTAGACTGGCTGTTATGACCGCCTGGTTAAGCCGGTAGAGTCCGGGCAGTCTTACGTCATAACAGAGTCTAACCTCGTGTCTTTACTTTAATCACGTATTTAATTTATGGCTAAGACCTCTCACATTGGGCTGACATTTGTAGCAACTGGTTAAGCCGGTCGGGTCCGGGCAGTTTTACACTACAAATGAGTCCAACCTCGTGTCTTAGTCGATTAATTACACCTAATTAATCACCCCCCCATATTAATTATCCCTAATTAATATCAAGTTTTTCATAACATGGGTAGACCTAACTCAATAGGTAAATTCCCATGGGGTAGACCTAACTCAATAGGTAATTTCCCACTTATGTTAATTTATTTTTTTATGGTATGCTTAGTCATACCCAATCATACTTTTATTAACATATTTACCAACCCCATCGTTCCCCACGTAAATCGTTCTCATTTCATGACATAATAAAGGGGAAGATCCAACACAAATATCATGGGTTTAGCATATAACTTTGTCATGGGTTAAGAGGATGTCAACTTGCATATATGAGCATATATTAACCCAACTACATTTAACCCAAACTTGCATATTATCATACACATATCTTGCATAACATGTTGAACTTGCATATAAGCATTCTCATAACTTGCATAACATGTTAAACATGCATTTAAGCATACACATAACTTGCATAAGCATTCACATACTTGCATAAGCATTCACATACTTGCATAAGCATGCATAACTTGCATATCATGTTAAACTTGCATTTAAGCATATACATATCTTGCATAAGCATTCATATACTTGCATAAGAATGCATAACTTGCAAATCATGTTAAACTTGCATTTAAGCATATACATAACTTGCATATGAACTTGCATAACTCACTTTGTTAAACATGCAGAAATCCACTTATTAAATATGCATAAACCCACTTGTTAAACATGCATAAACCCACTTGTTAAACATGCATAAACCAACTTATCAAACATGCATAAACCCACTTATTAATTATGCATAAACATAGGAAAACATGGAGTAGCATATCATTATAAATGATTCAAACTCACTAATCCGCATTTAAGACCATAAGTCTCATTACACCCAATCTACTTACTTTAACAATTGATGTTAAAGTGATAGAAACTCACCAAAACCAAGATTAGCAAACTTATGAAGTGGAATTAGTTGCTAAATATGAAGATGGTGATGATTAGAGATTGATTAGAGAGTGATTAGCTTGCAACTTCCTTCATAAATTAGTGGAGGCTCCTTCTAGGATTTAATTTGGCGGCATGAGGCCATCATTTCTATTTTTAGTATGGATTAGGGTAGGTTTAGGGTGTATTTATAGATTAGGTGAGTGTTTTAGGCCCTTAGATTAACCCTAGATTAGATTAGGTCCGTTAGATTTAGGAAATCTCTAGAACCCAGCCCAGCCCTAGCCAGAAAACCAAATCTGGTGCACCCAACCCTCTGGCTCGACACGCCGTGTCGACAGGCAAGTCGACAGGCAAGTCGACTCCCCCTGTCGACAGGCCTGTCGACATGGTCAGGGCGGGAATTTTCCCGCCTGGCCCCGCTGGTTCTATTTTGAAGTCTGAAATTGAATTTTTAAATCTGTTTTTTAATTTTAAATTTTCTGCAAACTTCTTTGGGCCATAACCGGGCCATACGGACTCCGATTCTCGAAAACTCGGACTCTATTTTGCGTATTTTTCCGAGACGAACGCAATGACGCAGCCCGTTACCCCCAATTCCCACATCTGAGATTATTTATCCTGTGATTAGTGAATTTTAGTATTAACTAAAATTCGGGGTGTTACATAACAGCTCTAAAAATACAACATGAAATTATAAATTGTTCAGAGTTAGTGAGATTTACTCACCTTTGCAGTTCATCGCTAAAGAACGATAAACTGTTATTTTATTTGAATCAAACAATTTATTTTGCCATAAATTCATACGAGCTCCAGTCCACTCCCAGTCAGTTCCTGTACGTAGCCGTCGTCCATACGATCCCATTGGATCTTGTTTCGCTGAATTTCAACGTCGTATAATCAAGTTATGACTTAAGCAAATAAATACACTTTGACTAAAATATAAACTTGAATACACTTTTCATTGGGCTTAACTCTCATTTCCGGCCCATAACCGATTGCACCCGCACCAACTCGTCTTCCCCAAATTATACGTCGATGCCTGCTCCTGTTCGATGGCCATTCGCGGTTTTCCTCCTTCCAACCGCCCCTTACTTCCTTCATGATAAATCAAACAAAAAATACCACAATTCCTCTCATCTCGCACTCTTCAATTTCATGTATTCATCACCCAACTCGTTCGCTTCTCCTGAATCGCGGTCAACGTCCAAACCACTCGCCTGCCTACAGGTAGCGAAACATTTCTTCTTCGATTCTCCTAGAAATCCGAATACAAGTGTTAAATCACCTCCTGAATCCATATCCAAACTCGAATTCATCCATTAACGCCTTGGTTTTGCCACAACCGTAAACCTAGGTTTACTGTACAAAAATGAACAACAGAAAAGCTCCACCGAACCCATCATAACCCACATGGAATTGAAGCCTCTTCAATGGTGAATCCGTATATGTATGTAAGTCGATTTATAGGAATTTATTTGGTTTTCTTTTGATTTTTAAACTTGCGATTTTATTTGGAGGATGAAAGACTGATGGCGGCTCCTTCTTTGACCAGAATGAAAAAGTATTTTTAGGGTTAAGAAGGTTTGTATGATATTTATAGGCAAATTAAAATAATTTTATATTTATTATTTTATTTGTCTTTAACCATACGATGTTTACATATGTCCTCTAAAATTTCTGTGATCACATAAAGTACCCAAAAATCACCAAACTGGACATGTAGCTAGAGTTCGACATTGCGGACCCAACGAAATTGGTTTCGTCGAATTTCGACTCCGTATGCTCACACAGCGCATTTTTAACTGTCAAAATGCTGACTGCTTCTCACTCTAAAAATCCGTACGGTCACACAGTGACTCTAAAAATAACGAAACTGGAAATCTAACAACTATTTGCGATTGCGGATCCAACAAAATTAGTTTCGTCGAATTCCGACTTCGTTTGCAAAAGTGACTATTTTTAAAGCTCTGGATGACCCATTTAAACATATAAATATATTTAAATATAATTAAATTAAATATCTATAAATAAATATTATCGTATATACATATTCATAGTGGAATACCATATAGCTCCAGAATAATTACATTCTCGATATTCCAAGTCCTGGTTGAATCGATATTTAATTTTATATTGAAATTCCTTTTATAACGTAAATAAAGCGTTACGAATTATAAAGGAATTCCACAGCGACTTTTCTGAAATTTGATTTAAACGTAACTCAAAATCTACACGACGAAATCCTGATTTTTTTTCTTCCATTAGAAAGATATACTCCACCAGCTCCACACGTTTCTTGTTTCACAGAAATCCAGCTTAAAACGAATCCTGTACATTCAGTAGAAGTTCAAATCACCAAATTACGAACTGCAGCGCCATTTCGAGCTCGATTTTAATTATAATATAATTATACGTTCAAACTGTCGTTCAAATAATATATTCGTTATTCTAATTCAAATTTTAAACTGAATTAAATATCACAGATGATCCAGTTCACACTATATCGCCATTTCAGCCAATTCTGATTATTTCAGAATTTAATATAATATTTAATTTATTATTTTAATTAAATATTCACCATTATTTAATTCCACGACCATTAAATCCTTTTAATCACCCTTTAAATAATTAAATAAATTAATTATAATACCTCTGCCAATGCGGGTCATTACAGCAGATCACCACAACGTTATCTTATTATCCTTTTCTAAACCAATCACTATAAGTTCGGTTATTCTTTAGGTTTGAACGTGTAATTGGAATCGTGAATGTAATAAATTAAAATAAAGAACTGTGCCTATTTGCAAGTTAATTATCTTTGATTCATGCTTATGTCAAATCTAACGTTATCTATGCCTTTGGATCTGATTCTCGATTGTGGCCTAGAACTTATTGTGGCTAATTGCCAATGACTATGATTATGGGTCTTTTGCCCAAGACTATGACTATGAAACTGTTGCCCATGAAACTATTCCCTATGACTATGATTCATGACAAAGAGACTACTACATTTGATTTTGACTATAAGATTGTTGCCTATGACTATGACTATGATTCATAATTTTGAGACTATTGCATATGATTCATGACTATGAGACTATTGCCTATGGCATTGATTAAGAAACTATTGTGATTAGTCGCCCATGACTAATGTGGTTAATTGCCTATAACTATTGTAGTCAATGACTTATGCCTATTCCCATTAACCTATTAGTTTGTACTTCGAACTAGCATTATGTTGGAACAAATCACCTATGCCTATTCCTTTAATTATGTTGGATCTCATTTTTTGGGGTGTAACTTGTCTAGTTTATTCCTATTCACTATTATGTACATCAAACCCATTGGAACCATTATTTTTGTATTTGGTTCATTCTTGCATGGCTATTCTTTTATGTCAATTCTCGTGCTTATCCCCTATTCCTTGCTTTGATACTATTAGTATCACTTCATGAGTACTTAGAAACTTGTGAAATCATGTTATATGTACGATTACAGCGTGAGAATTTGGGTGTAGCTTAATTAAGTTAATTTGGCATAATAAATATGTTGGCATAATCTAAATTTGCTATAATAGTGAATGATTTACATGTATATTAGACTTGGGCATATATTGATAAATTTAATTGGCCGCAAAGTGTGTAATTGGCCTATAAACTAAGTTTTGGACATAAACGGTAAACTAGAATATTAAATCTAGTTTATACATGAACCGTAAATTGGAATATTAATCTAGATTGGACATGAATTGAAAAGGGGGAATATTAAATCTAAATTGGTATAAACTACAAGTTGGGTTAATTGATTGGTAAATCAAGTTTTGGCATAGAATATAAGTATGTTAATTTGCATGACAGTTGAATATGATCTAGGCTAAATTGGTTTACGGAAAAATTTACATAAATAGTAAATATGTAAATTAGTAAAAGACGAATAAGCCTAACCCGAGGTTAGACTGAGTTGTGATGTAAAACTGCCCGGAACCGGCACATCCAGTGAATACAACAATATCTGTCTAATGTGGGTGGTTAGTGCATCAAGCCCAGAAAGACCCGAGGTTAGACTGAGTTGTGGTGTAAACCTGGCCGGAACCGACCGGCACATCTAGTAACCACAACAATATCTGTCGAATGTGAGTGGTTGGTGCTTTAATTAATTAATTAATTAAGGCTCATGAATAAATCAAGCTAGAAATGGTGAGGTTAAGTAATCAGGTAAACTTTTAACCGTAATAACATGTTAACAAAGACAAGAAGGGTGGGGTTGAATAATCGAGAAAACACTTAGCCAATTCAACATGTTAACTAGACAAGGTTGATAGGGGTCAAGTTAATTTGGACACCTAACCAACTTAACATGTTAACAAGGCAAGACTTGTGGGGGGGGGTTAAGTAACAAAGGGAACACTTAACCGTAATAACATGTTAATTAGACAAGTAGGTAAGGTTAAGTAAGTGTTAAACATGCTAACTAGACTAGATGGTAAGGTTAAGTAAATTTAGAACACTTAACCGTCATAACATGTTAATTAGGCAAGTGGGTGAGGTTAAGTAAAATTAGAACACTTAACTATCATAACATGTTAATAAGACAAGTGGGTGAGGTTAAGTTAATAGGACACACTTAACCAATATATATATATATATATATATATATGTATATGTATATATATATATATAACATGATGAGTGGGCAGGTTAAGTTAACTTGAATGAATGGATAACACTTAACCAAGAATATATATCAACTTGAATCAGTGGGAGGGTTAAGTGCATATCGGGTTGGTGGGTAATATTAGTAATATAGGCCCACAAACTTAACCATTAAATAAACATGCTTGAACGAGTGGAAAGGTTAAATACATATCGGAATCGGTGGGTAATATTAGTACATATAGGCCCACAAACTTAACCACTATGTAATGTCCCATATTTTCTGGCCATTTTATTGAAATATTTTATTATTTGAATTATTTGTTTGAGTATAAATAATCGAGATTTACCATTTGTTTGAAAATTATATTAATAATATAACGATATTTTATATTCGAAATATATGGGGAAAATGTTGAATTTGCAATTTAAAGTGATCGGGCAATTTAAATCGGTTTAATATCGTTCATATTGAAATTTTAATATCGATTTTATATAAAACGACGTTATAACGTTTAATTTATAATTTAATTATAAAACGAGCTGCAGCGGCATGGCAGTTCGTAATTTGGCGTTGAACTTTAAACGGCTGTACATGGCTCAATATATGTCGTATTTTTCTCGAAACAAGAAACGTCCGAATCTGCTGGGTAATATATTTCTAATGAAAGAGAAAATCGAGTTTTCGTGTTGTAGATTTTATTTTATGTTCAAATCAAATTTTGAAAAGGTCGTTGTTGAATTTCATTATATAATATAACGTTATTTATATTAAATAAAGGGGTTTTTAATTTTTTATAATATCGATTTGGCTTTGAATACAACCCGGAATATTTTATTATGGTAATATACGATATTCTGGTCGTGTATGGCCAATTTCAATATTTCAATAATATTATACTGAGGTATTTTAAAATTGGTTTATTTTATTTGAATTGGGCAGTTATAAAAGGGACTTTATTCAAATGACCTTCGTTTTCGACGAAACAAATTTTATTGAGACCGCAATAGTAAATTATTGCTAGGTTTCAAGTGGCGCGTCAATCGGGGTTAATTTGTGAGCATGGAAAAATAAAATACAAATAAAGACGACCATTTGGACATGAGTTCGAGCAAACGGACTCGGAATTCGACTAAACAAGTTTTATTAGGACCGTATCGACAAATTATACTATGACGTCCATTCGCATCGCAAATGGGGTTTGTATGTGAGCAGAGGAGCCAATAAACAGAGTTTGAAATTGCGATAGGTACGAAACAAAAATCATTAGTTATATCAATAAATATCGTCAGTCGCGTCAAAAAAAAATCATCAGTCAAATTAGAGTAATAAAATAATAAAAATATTAAAATAAAAAAATAAAAAAATTCCCTATATAAACCGACTGTGACACCCTAATTCCCAAATCACTATCATCTTTCGCGTTTTATTCTTCAGTAAAACACTTCCACTTTAAATTCAAAATAAATTCCACCAAAGTTCTACAGATTCGATTTGAGGAGAGGTTTGTGCCATGCGATCTATCATTTGGGTGCTCCATGTTTTCAAGTAGTAGTGGCGGTACTCGTCCAAATTCTGGCGAAGGGAGGTCAAGTGGGTCGGATCTGTTACAAGTGAGGGAAGAAGGAGGTGGTCGCATTCTACAGAAGTGGTGTGGAGTGGTCCGGTGATCGGACGACGGTGGTTAGGGGTGTTAAACAAAGTGGGTTTGCTGTGTGGGTTTTTTTGAGTTACTTTCGATTTTTGGGGTCGTGACGAAGTTGTGGTCCACCGAAGGTGGCCATGTTTGGTCGATGAAGAAGCTAGCAAGGAGGAGGACGTTACGGTATTTGTATGGCGAGGTCCGGTGTGGTGGTTGGAGGACGGGGGGTGTTTGAACGGAGGCGGTTTGCTGCGTTATTTCTTGGATCTGGGTTTGATGTTTGGGTCCGAGGTTGAGCTGAACGTGGAGGTGGACCACTGGAGTGTGGAGATCGTCAGTAGAGGAAGGGGGCGGCGGCCTGAGGTTCACTAGAGAAGGAGCATCGGCGATCGGAGGATTGAAATCAATGTGAGAAGAAGAGGGACATCAGGTTTTTCGTTGCAAACGGGAGAGAACGGGTTTGAGGTGGTCAGCAGAAGGAGCGCGTTGAATTTAATGATGTGCTTTGACCGTTAACAAAGAATTGGACGAAATAAGAGCCGTGGGTTCATATCGAAGGTGCCGACATATACGAGCTGAAATTGAAGGATTTTGAGACAACTGGAATTTAAATAGTCTCAGAACGGTAGTGCGACGCAACACCATCAGAAACAAAACAAAGGTGGTTTATTCTCACTCCTTCTGGAATCCTGTGATATGGTAAATTCATATTAAAATATAATTTACCATTTAAAAGTATAAATTGGTTAATTGGTTGCTATTGGCTGTATTGTTTGATTGGTCGCTGTTATTTTACTACATCATTTTAAATTTATAGATGATTCAAGTTTACTTCGTACATTATTATGAAATGTATAACGAGCTGTGATACAGGGAAGAACAGGTTGGAGGAATCCGACCGGATTCCTCAAAATATTACATATGTTGTTTGTTTGTTTTATTTGTTGATATATGAACTGATTGAACCCCATATGGTAGTAAAATCTGTTTGAACATGATGGTTGAATAAATATTCACCTGTATTGTGTTTAAAATCAACCGACAGTGTTGATTTGGTAATTGGCAGTGAATGGCCTAAAATGTGTGTTTAAACGTCGGTTTTACCGTTTGGTGAATCAACGTTGTTTTAAAGTTATAAATTCATTTTATAACATAACTGAACTTTTCAGTCGTTTTATATAATTAATTAAATTATAAATTTATGAATAAATATTTTAAATCGAGTTTATAAAAGAAGTTATGTAAATGGTTTATGCAAGTTAAAGGCAGAAACCCAAGGAATTTACCCACGAGTTGGTAAAATGAAATTATTGTTTTAAAACAATTAAATGGTGTTTTAAATTAATTAAATTTATTTAATTAATTAAAAGGGGAAATGACAATGAAAATCAGTTAATGGTTAACTGAGATGTACGGTCGACAAAATTCAACTCTTTTTAAATCAAAAGTGATAACTGAATTAACTTGGTTTAAATTTGTTGGATACTCGGTAAACTTAACGAATAGTCTAAAAATATTAGTTAATCCTCGATTAACTATTAATTAAGGAAATTTATAAATAATTTAATGTTAATGAAGTTAATTATTATTTAATCAGATTTTATAAATGATAACGATCCTATTTATAACGAAGTTAACTATTTTTATATAGTTAATGTTAAAGTATTATTATTTTAAGTAATAATAATTAGAGAAGTGATTTTCAATTGGAATTCATTTAAGAAAGGATTAAGCGGCCTTATCGTTCGATCAAAGAAGTGGTAATAGTTTTTAAAAGGGGTTATAATCCAAGTTTTAATCTAGATTAGTAGATAGAATTTGAAAGAGAAGGTAGAAATTTAAATAAGGTTTTACAAAATTGTCAATTAAGTAAGGTAAATCCAAAAACGGATGAAACTGGCAAGAGAAATGATAAAGAAGAAATGTAATAACTTTGGAATAAAACATAATAAGTCGATTAAATGCTAAATAGATTACTAAATGATTTGGAAGAATCCAAACAAGAGTTTAAAAGGGTTTTTAAACCAAAAGGAGGACCTTAAGGGTTAAAGCATGAAATTGGGCAAAAACGTTGTAATTGAAATAAGGATTTCAAATGTAAGAAATGGTTTATAAAACCATATTTGAAATCAAGTTGGAAAACAAGATTTTTATAAGGATTTAAGTTACAAACTGGTAGTCATTCTGAGATAAGAACGTTGTCGATTAAGGTCTGAGAGGTAAATAGAATACCCCAACTTGAACGGCTTCATTATTGTTGAGGAATGGTATTGGTTTGAAATGAGTAAAAGATGGTGAAATTAGTGTGGTATTCCATATGAGATGTAATGAACATAAGCGCGAGAATTTGGATTATAAATATTACTACAATAATGTTTTCAATATATTGGAAGATAAAAAGGGTGATTAACTATTTTGTTAAATATATTTTTAAATGGGCCAAGTCATGCCAAGTACTGAATCAATAAACTCATTGTATTCACATTATTGTTATTTGATAGTTAAATCACCGACTATCAAAGCCTGACCCATATGATTGTTGGTATGGAAAGACCGGAATCAAATTTATATTCGAAAACCATTCCGACCAACAAATACGTGAAGACGTCGATTGAAGATGGAGCAAGTGAAGACTCTATGTTGTGTTGTTTCTTCTTCTTCTTTTATTCTAATATTTCTATCTTTCTTATCTAACCCTCTAATTTCTTTCTAATAACTATCCAGTGTTTTCGGTGCTTGGAGGGCGGCATGAGTTATGGTAAAGGTATTTATGTCGACTTACGGGGCCGAAAACTATTGGGTCGTTACAGTGGTATCAGGGCTGAAGGTTAAGTGATTACCTTGGCTCTGTGGCATGACTCAGTAGAGATGGGGTTTGCAATACCCTAGATTGAGTTGAATATATATATATATATACGAGTGAACGTATTTGTAGATTTTATAAAAATAATAATAAATTTATATTGTGGAGATTTATTGGTTGAGTTGTTTATAAGTTCTGGTCGATCAGTTTGATCCACTGTATCGATAGGAGTTTCTAAACACTCAAGTATGATAAACTGACACAGTACGTTTTGAAAAAGGGTAAATGAAATAATTTACACAAATTATATTTTGGCATAAAGAAAATATATATATTGGATGTATTATAGTACACTGGATGTGTTGGTTGATTATAATTGAAAGGGTTGTATAAATAACCAATTGGAATTCGTATAATGTAAAAGCAGATTTATTAAATCTGAAATTAAAATCAGAATTGGAATTAAAATTCCTAAAGGTGGGAAAGGTGTTGCAAATGGATTTGAATTGGATATATGAGAATTTTAAAATCCTGGGAGATTTTAAATTGTTTTACGAGAATTGTGTTTAGTATTTTGAAATAAATTTCAAAATGAAAAGGTTTGAATATGGTTTTGATAAGTGATATAGTATTGAACTCACTTCGATAGCTGGGAAATAACTCTGAGGATGCTGGCCACGTCATCAGAGTTCATTTCCGAGTTCTAAGTGATGGATTACTACCAAAAATCTTGTTTTGAATTGCTTTGAGAAAAACAAGTTGTTTTGAAGCCTGAAAAGAAATATTTGATTTTTGAAAGAGCTAAACTGTTTAAAAACTCCCAGGGAAATCGTTTGAACAAAGGCAAAATTAAATAGAAATTGGGAAAGCGAATATGAATTGAATTGAAACCAATTAACTGGAAATTGAATAAGGATATAATATATCAAGTAGAATCAGATTTTGAATTGTGAGACAGGAATCTGAAATGATATTGGATTGGTAAGTTAAGTGTTGAAATTGATAATGGATGGAAACTGAGTCAAGAATGGGATTTGGCTTGGACGCGTAAGGGATTTGGTTCTGAGGTTAAGATTGGAACTTTGTTGGAAATGCATTTGTATATGCTGACAGGGTAGTAGATGGAAAGGATATAATGATATAGCCGACAAAAAGATACACAGTTATTTTATATGGGTTTGGTGATTTATGAGCCTTTTTGGCAAGCCGCTTGGCTGTTTTATTTTCTTTTGGATTGGAGAAGGCCTAGAAAGGCGAGTTGTAGTTGTATCGATTGAGCCGTACAGAGGAGGTGCTAGCAAAAAATTTCGGAAATTTAAGGTGTTAGAAAATTTTCGATATTTTTGAAAATATTTATTTACGATAACGAATTGGATTTTGATTTAAATTAAAGTGGATTTGAAAATTAATAGGTTTATAATGTTCTTTCTTATCTTAGCAATTTCGAGGACGAAATTATTTTAAAGGGGGAAGAATGTAACGACCCGTGTTTTTCGACCATTTGAATCTGAATATTTAAATTAGTTTTAAATATTTTATTTGGAACATCAATGGAATTTAATATTTAATTCATTATTTAACTGAAGTTCGAACGTTATATATTTATATAATTGTAAATCGAGCTTGAAAATGGCGTGGAATTCGTAAATTCAAGTTTTGAACTTCAACTGAATATACAGGATCCGATATAAGTCGGATTTCTGTGAAACAAGAAAAGTTGGAACCGTATTAACGATAATTTTCATATGAAAGTGGAAAATTTAGATTTCATGTTATAGTTTGTTATTTATGGCCAAATCAAATTTTGAAATAGTCGCTGTGGAAATCGTTATTTAAATATCGACCTTTAAAATAGCCATTTTGCAAACGGACTCAGTTTTCGACGGAAACAGTTTCATTATAACCGTAACATTAAATTATTGTATGGTGGTGAATGGCGTGGAAAATCGATGTCGTATGTGACCACAGTAGCCAAAAACGCCCGTTCATTTTCTATAGTGCGCATTTAAATAAATAAAAGGGTATTTGAGTGTAACTTGAGCAGACGATCGAATTAGGCCACGGAACCAGTCCCATTGAATTCTTATCGTCGATTAGAGTCAGGATAGGTATATAGTTTGCTATTTTTGAAGACCGGATAATTTGGCGTTAAAAAGGGTATTGCGGTGCGCGGTAAAAATAGCTTACCGGGCAAGCAGTCTCAGAATGCGACGAAACTAGTGCCGTTGGGTATTGAAAATTTATTGTAGGGTTTCAAAGTTCAAGTTCATTTGATTTATCTGGTGATCGTGAAAAAATTAAACACGTGTTTATTTCTGGTTTTATAGAGAATTTTTTTTCATATGACCTCGGATTTTGACGAAACTTGTCCCATTGGGTTCGGAATACCTTTTTACACTAAGATTAGCTTTTTTATCAAAAGACAGAGATCGTTTATATGGGTTTCAATCAACTACTTTACGGCGAAGTTTCGTAAAATAATATTTTATTAAACCACTCACACTGTATATACTCTCTAAATCAGTCCAACACTAATTTCTTACTTTCATGGTCAACCAACTAATGCGCCGCCACCCCTTAAACGAACGTCCACAAATACTCCACCTTTCTTCCTTCTGAATCCTTGAATCCGGTGATAAATTCAACAAACGTTTTACTGCAAAGCCGGTCTTCTACGCGAGTGATGTGTTTTCGGTTGTCGAGGTGGTAGAAAAATGGCCCAAAGGCGCTGATGATCGGGAAGGTATTACCGACGAACGGTGGTGTTTGGCAGGGTGTTGCTCCGAGTGTTGATCGACCAGGCGATGGCCTTTCTTTGGGTTGTCACAGATGGGTCTTCAAGCATTAGAAGGCGGCTCTGCGGTGGAATTTGGAAGTGTGACGTTGGGATGTTGAAGCGTGAAATTGGTCTGATGATTCAAAACGTTTTTGTGGAACCATATTTGCTAACAGACGAGAGGGACTGGAGACCAAAACAAGAATGATAAATAAAGACTGGAACTTGGAAACATAATCAAACGAGATGGGCGGAAGGATTTTGGTTTCGGCAGTAATTGATTTAGTGTAATTAGAGGGTATTGTCCTTAATTGAGTAATTAATCACCTCTTTATCAAATCAGTTATAACACTTAAGCTATTGTATAACTTGCATTTAAACATTTCAGGAGAGGATACGAGGAAAAGAGGGGATTACGGGGTTTGAGTATAGTATGGGTCTACTGTGAAGTGTTGAGGTGGATGAACTGAAATCTACAAATCCAAGGTGCCAAAGGAAGCTGATAAAGGAAATTCGATTGGGTTGAAACGTAAATTATAAGAAATGCCGAAGCTCGAACCAAAACCGTGGAGGAATAGGGATCAACCGGTCTTATTAAAACGTAATTACTTTTAAATATTAGTTAAACTAACTGATGACTAAGGAAATTCTAATTAAATCGTATAAACATTGTATGTTAATAAATGTTGCCCATATTAGTAGAATTGAAATGAATATGTTATGCCGGGATCATGGCGACGAGCTCAATTTCATGGAACTGTTCTAGACAGTGCAGAAGACAACGGAGATTTTACAGTTAAATTAATCAATTGTCTAATTTAATTGTGATTGAACCAAAACCAAATCAAAATCAAGGTGAGTTAAACTCACTCGGTTTTTTCCATTTATATTTTATATAAATTGGGTTTTTATTTTGTGTTCTCTTCTTGCTGATGATTTCTTGTTTGCTAGTTATACATTTGTTTGTTGATTTAACTGATGAAATTAAACCATCGTTTAATTTCAGTAAATTACCAAATCGTTATTTTAACGATTGGTACCAATTAAGGTAACTTACCTTATTGGTCACGTTTATTTATAAACGTGTTTAAATTGTTTGAATTGCTTGGGAATTGATTGATGTTGATGGCCGTTATTTATTATTATCAATTAAATGAAATTGAAATGATCTGATTTAAGATAACCGTTTTGAATACAGGGCAGAATAGGTTGGAGGAATCCAACCGGATTCCTCAAAATTATTATTTATTTTCATATTATCATATATGAACTGTCATAATTGGTGAATGGTTTAGTTTGTGATCGTTTACTGAAAAGTCAACCTGTGGTTTTGTTTAAACCAATGGGCAGTATTGGTTTAGTATTTGGCAGCGTATGGCCTATAAAATCAATCGTTTTATAAATATTGATTCACCGCCAAGTGAATCGATAGGGATGTAATTATAAAATTTATTTTATAATTGGAGCTAGATTTTTAAATATATTATTTTGAATAAAAGTTATTAAAGAGAAATAAATATTTTATTTATTTAAGATTTTGATTTGTTAATAATTTATTTTATAAAGTAAATGCTGATGTTAATCAGATTTACAAGTATGAGAATAAAAATGAATCGAATGGTTAAACTTTGATAATTGTTTTGTAATGAAAACAATTAATGGGGTTACTTAAATTAATTATATTTTTAATTAATTTAAAGTGAGAATTCATTGGAATCGAGTTTTGAGTTAATTAAATCGACCGTTTTGAATTGGGATTTATTATCAAATTAATGTGTTTTGATTAAAATAGTCAAATGAATATTGTTTAGTTTTAATGAGTTTTAAAAAGGGGATTTACTATTTATTTTAGTAATAAAGAAACTAACTACTGAAGTAGTTAATGATTAAAGTAAATTATTATTTTAAATAATAATAATTTAGGAAAGTACCTTTTTAAATTGAAATTTATTTAAAAGGTAATCAAAGTTGAAGCGAAATAGAGGGGAATGGTGATAGGAATTTATGAACGGGTTTTATATTCAAAACCCGAATTTTTATAACAAAGTCATAAAGGAATTTCAAGCGAATATAATAGCTTGAAATAAACGTTACTTAATTATTTGAATTAAGAGAAAGGAGTTTACGAAAAGGGTTTAAGATAAACCAAAGTATATAAATGAGTTTCAAAGCGTAAAGCGTTAATGTTGAATTAACGTATTTAAAAATGAGATCAAGTAAAAAGGGAATATTTAAAATAAGATTTCAAAAGTGGGAAATGGTTGAATAGATTTGAAAGGAGATTGGTAAAAGTGTATTTGAGGTAAAGAAGTGGGTCGTAGGGTTGTATAACCAAATCCAATTTATAATGGAATTTGTTTTAAGATGTGAACGAATATGAGTTGATTACAACTTATATTTATCTGAGGATATGAACGTTGTTGATCAAGGTCTGAGAGGTAATTAAAATACCCCAACTCGAACAACATCAGGATTATCTGAAGATGATATTAGTTGGTAATCGTAAAAGAGGTTAGTGATGGTTCATTATTTCCATTAGTGAAGTAATGTAACGTTGGTGATAATTGGAAAATATATATAACGAGAGATCGAAGTAAAGAAAATGTAAAGTTAGTTTTATTCTATACTAATCAATGTTAGTTATGGTTTCGAGAATGGAATACAAGGTATTACGTAATGCTATTTAAAGAAGAAAATGAGTTGAATGGATTTTCCATGTTTTAATTAATAAGAAATGATGTTGAAATGTCTTTGAAAGGAGAATTAAGTGTAAATTGAATATGGTCATTTTACCAAGTATTATAAAGAAATGGTGTTGAGAACATTGGTATATTGATTAAGAATTCAATTATCGTATTTCTAAATATTAAAGAGTTAGGAGTTTTAATTAAGCAGGAGTGAACTAGTTTATTTAAATTTAAAGGCCAGCTGATGCTGAATACTGAACCAGTGAACTCATTGGAGTGTCATGATTGAAACACTGTTTATTTTGATAGTTAAAACACCGACTATCAAATCTGTCCTATACGATTGTTGGTACGGAAAGACCAGGATCGAATTTATATTCGAAAACCATTCCGACAAGCAAATACATGAAGATATCAGAAGATAATCGAGATGGAGCATTGAAGACCGTGGATTTTCATAAACGGAAGGACCACTAATATTCTCTGCCTGGCAAGTAGAGATAAGCTGTGATTCTATCGTTGTTGGAATTTACGGGTTGCAAGGACTTCTCGCTACCGATCCATGGCGTGATTCCTATATGGATGCGGTAGGAGAGTACCTTCGGTTCATCCTGTTCCTGGATGACTTGTGTAATAACCCGCAAAATCTGGGCCAGTTTAAAATTTTTATTTTGGCAATTTTAGCGAATTTTGAATATTTAAATGAATTATTTTAAATAATATCGACGTGAAATTTATTTCGAATAGAATTCGACGTATATATTATACGCGTCGTCGTTAGAATATAAATAATTATATATAATTATAAATAGAATTGAAAATGGCGCGGTAGTTCGATAATTCGATTTCAAACTTCAATTGAATGTGCCGGATGCAAAACAATCCGGATTTTAGTGAAACCAAAAATAATGGGATCTAATTGATAATATCTTTCCAGCGAATCCGAGAAATCAAAATTTCATAGCAGGAATCAAAAGATATGCCCAGTTGAAAATTCTGAATAGTCGCTATGGAATTCAGGCCCTTAGAAATGGACATTTTGCAAACGACCTCGGATTTCGACGAAACCACTTTTGTTGTGTCCGTGATGTAAAGTTATTGCTAGATTTCAAATTTCATAATTTTTCGAATCAATATGTGAGCGTGGCAAAGGAAAACGCGTTTGACCAGTTTTAGTTGATTTTAATCGACTGGAAAATGGCCATTTTTCCAACGGTCTCAGAATTCGACGAAACTAGTTTTGTTAGGACCGTATCGTCAATACGAAGCTAGAAAATATTTTTCTGGAATTTTTCTAGTTAGTATGTGACCCCGGTAATTTGAAATGTACGTTTAAAATTCAGTATAGTGATTTAAGTGTAAATTCAACGGAAACTGATTCAAACGATTGAATCAAACTACGAAACATGTCCCATTGTGTTCAGAATGGGGGTAAACCGCTATGGACGACAGGCGGTGGGCCTCGTTTAGAGGTCGTATGTAAAAGTCAACCTTTTTAGAAATTAAAATAATTAAATAAAATAATAAAATTAAAATTCTTTTCTCCTTAACTACCCAGGCCCCCCCCCCCCCCCCGATTTCATTCTACAGAAAAATATAAAAAAAAAAGAAGAAAAAGGGAGGCGACGGAAAAGGGGGGGAACCCCTGTCGCCGCCGCCAGAGGCTGGCGCCCCTCCTCCAGTCGATCGCCGCCACGCGAAGCCCCCCCCCCCCCCAGGCGCCAGAGCCGACGCGCGAGAGCCCCCCCGGTGGCGCAACGATCGCGACAGCCCCCCCTAGCCACCGACAGCTCTAACGCGACCCCCTCATCCCTTTTGCCCTAAAAACCGCGCCCGCCTGTACCTGGCCACCACCACCATCGGAGATAAGCTCGACTTCCCCCTGGACGTCGACCACCGCCGCTTCAAAACCCTTCCCTCCTTCAACGATCAATGTAAGTATTTAATTTCGGGTTTTTACTTATTTCCTTCGATAAAACTGATTTTTCCTTTGTTTTAAAACTGAAAAGATTAGATTTTTAATTTATAAAAAGTTCATATTTTTAAATTAGAAAAAGTTTAGATTTTTAAATTAGAAAATATGAGATTTTCATATGGAAAAGATGTAGATTTCTATTATGAAACTATCGAAATAAAAATACGATTTTTTATCAAGGTAAAAATATGATTTTTATCATATGAATATAAATACAATTTTTATATTAGTGGCATATTAAAAATATAATCTTTACTATATAGAAATATTAAAAATATGATTTTTATATTTTTAAAGTATTAAAAATATAATCTTTATAGGATAGAGAATATAAAAATATCATCTTTGTATATGTAGCGAAATAAAAATCTGATTTTTATTTTATATACGTTGAAGTAAAGTGATGATTTTTATAATGATGAAATCTATATTTTTGAAAAGGCGAAATCTTTATATAGAGAATAGCGTTATAAAAATAGAATTTTTATCTATATATTAGCGGTAAGGAAATATGATTTTTATATATTGAATAGTGAATAAATAAAAATGTGATTTTTATTTTAAAGACATCAGTATATAAAAATGTGATTTTTACATATGTAGTGAAAGCGGACAACGAAAGCGACAAAAGGCGAGAATGGCGAAGATTTCTATAAATGAAGAGTCGTGGTATTGGATAGCTTTAGGTGAGAACTTCTCACTCTTCAATTCTCTTTTTCTAGTTATATATATATATATATATATATATATATATATATACTAGGATGCAGACGGTGTTTAGTAGCACCCGACACCCGTTCATCCACAGACCATGGATGGCTTGTTTGTTAAATTGTTTGGTTGTGTAGTTGGTTAGTCTATTTGGTTTAAATTGAATTGTTTGGTGAGTTGAGATTGATTTGATTGATGTGTGAATGGCGTGGGCCTTCACTAGACCGGGGATAAGGCTAGGCCCTGTTCCGTTTCTCGTATCGTGCCGTTATGCCGCCGAAATTTTCTAAAATATGTTAGAAAAATAAAAATACCATTTTATTGAATAAATGAACTAATAGAAATGCATGTGTTAAAATAAATTGTTTTGTCGTTAAAAATATAATTTTTAACGTGAAAGTGAATAAATAAATATTTATAAACAAATCGACCGATTTGTTTATATACACTGATTTGACTGATATCGATTGGGTCGATAGATTTTACACGTCGCCCAACTGTACAACTAAAATCTGTGTTTGATTGTTTGAAACCCCACACGGGTGTTGGGATGAAATTTGAAGTTCACTCATCCTGATTGATTAAATATGTCGATCGATCGATTGACAGGCTGTTATAAGCGTCAGATATCTATATTTGATGCTTATACAGTGTAGTGCACTTTGGTTGATGGTTGATTATTTTTCAATGCTATTATATACATGTGTTGTATGGAATCCATATAATTAACATTATATGGTGATTGATTGGGCCTCATTCCAATCGGGAAAATAATGAATATTATAAAAGAAAATTCATGTGTTGAATATAAAAATAGTCATGTGTTGACGATGATGATGAGTTGAAACTATTCATGTGTTGAGTGAATTATTTTAAATAATAAATTACATCTTTATCATATTTACAATTAGAATCTACTTTACGGTGGAGTCTAATTAAAATCAAACGATAGATACCATAGTTTTATAAAATATTTTACATAACAAAAATAGTGATGTGTTGACAGTACTCATGTGTTGAGATTAGTCGTGTGTTGAAAGAAATATAAATTCATGTGTTGAATGGGATAAATATTCATTTGTTGGATAGAATATAGAAGTTTTGAAAATATAAATCCGTGTTGATTAGAGATGCGTTATTTTGACGCGAACGATATTTATATCGATTTTATTCGTTGTATAATGAATATTGAAAAGTGATTTCGAAATTAATTAAATTGAAATTGAAATTTAAAATGAACTGAAATTGAATTGAAATCAATTTGAAACGAATTCGAATTGAATCAAATAGAAGGTAAATTCGAATTGAATTGAATTGAAACGAATTCGAATTGAATTGAAACGAATTTGAATTTGAATTTGAATTGAATTGAAATGAACTCGAATTGAATTGAAATCAAATCCATTTGAAATTGAAGATGAAGTTGAAATTGTTTTTGAAACGAATTTAAAACGATTTATAAAATACGTTTTAAAAGGAAATCGACGAAATATATATAATATATATATATTATATATATAATGGCCTGAATAGAACGCGCCGCGCCGCGGTAGTTCGTGAATTTCGACCATTGACTTCGAATTGACGTTGCGGGAGATCCGACCGTTGGATTCTCCTAAAACCGGAACCGTTGGGTTCGTATCGAAAAGAGCTTTCCAATAAATGTTAGAAATTTGAAATCTAACGGTTGGATTTGGAATTATGTCCAAATCAAATTCAGAAAAGGTCGCTGTAAGTGCAGTTCGATGGCCGTTGATGGAAATCGACTGTACGGGCCTTGATAAAATTATCAAAAATATCTATAATTTGTGTAAAATTATAATATGTGAATTGCAAAGAATTGGGCTGGAAAATTCCACATTGGAAGGTAAAAATAGATTTTTATCGAAATGAACTGGTTTTGAACTAGAATTAAAATCAATTTATTTGTGAAATAAATAAATTGAATTTGAAAGTGATTTTAAAAATAATCAATATTCCCAATACGTGGATTGGACTGGAGTTGAATCGAAATTATCTTCGGAATATTTCGATGTTGGATTTCGTGACTAAACAAATATTGTTATGGGAATTTGAAAGATATATTTTATATCGTTATTTCCAATATGATATTTGTTGGTTTCAGAATTTGATATTGAATATAAGCCGATATATTTTCTATTCAGGGCCTTGTATTTATTATCAAATGTGATTTGGGTTTATCGTGGATCGTGTTTTAGATGACATTGGTTCTTTACCCCAGTTAAAGGCAAGATGTCGATTTTTGAAAAGATTAAAACTAAGTGGAGTTTAGTGAATCTTTAATTAGATTAAAAATGTGAATAGATAATTTAAATTATCAAATTTGAAAGGTGATCGAGAATGGAGCATCACCAGTTTTGCTCCAAAGCGGTAGTTAAATCTGTAATTAGATTTGAACGTGAAATGGTAATTAATTTTACCGATAACACCGTGGTGTTAGATGTGGAGTATTACCAGTTTTGCTCCATGGGATATATAGGTTGGGATTGGGAAATAAAATAAATAATTACTTCGGTGTGGTTCGCTAATCCCGACTAGATTGGAAAACCATAAAATGGTTTGAGATGATATCCAAAGGAAGATTAAAGAATAAATTTAGAAGAATTTATCTTTGATAAAATTAATGGGAACCTTTCCCTAAGAATGTGATTTTGTGAATAAAAGAATATTCTGAATTGGAATGAGGCGTTCATTGTGTTTGTGTAACATTTGTTTATTATATACGTGGGTTATTCAGAAAGGCCGGGTTTATACCCATTCTGAATAACCGATTCGATGAGATGTCGAAGATGAAGACGGTGGTTGAAGATCGGAAGTCTTCACATCGTTTGGGTGATTACTGATGATCTTGATTGGGCTGTACACCCGAGATGAGGGAATCAGTTGGTGATCGTCCAGACGTACTTGGAGATGGATGGATATGCGAGGAAAGTGCCTCCGGTTTCATTCAGACCCAGAACGAACTTGTAAATGGATTGTGTGTCTGACATTGGATTTTATTCTGTGTTGATTGATCTCTATTAAATATACATCTGTTTGGCGGCAGAGAATTTATTCTCTTGCTTAACGCCCTTCTCTGAGACGTACGAGCTCAGAGGTTGTATATCGATGGACATCAGTCGCATGGAGTGAATTGCCAATGTGGCACGCGTAAGTGGCAATTGATCAAGGCTTCTGTTGAAAAGCAAAGTCTTGTGGTTGATGATCAAAGCACGGCCTGTGTGGCGTAGCTTTGTGTGTAACGTGGATTCGCGAGCCTCACACCTCGGTATGAGTCAAAAACGGGATACAGACCCAAGGAGTGCACGACGTTTCTTTCTAGCTATGGTGGTGTCAGTGACCTACCAGCCCTGACATTTATATACTTTTCACCTGTGTGGTTGTTGGATATGAGGCGCCTCGGATATAGGTCTGTAAGGACCGGGAAACGTGTGTTCAGGAATTGCCAATCCTCAAAAGTAAGAGAGGACCGGCCTTGGAGGATCCAGGGATTGCTGTGTGCGGTCCCGAGGCATTTGCTAGAGTGTCTCAAACGCGGAGAGGAGCTTGCCCCTTGCCTCGACTCATGATGGAATCCAATTTCCAATACGTGTATTGCGGTTTTAATTGTAGAACTAG
Source organism: Allium sativum (assembly GCA_030737875.1). Lineage (NCBI taxonomy): Eukaryota > Viridiplantae > Streptophyta > Magnoliopsida > Asparagales > Amaryllidaceae > Allium > Allium sativum. The sequence continues at coordinate 664,833,631 of CM060909.1, read as the reverse complement.
TATGGCGACATGATAGATGGTACCCATGCCGCCTATGATTGATACTTATGATTGAAATTGTTTTGGCACTATACACTTATTATAGTATCAAATAATGTGTTTTAAACGTATCAAGCATGCTTTGGCTATTATAAGGTAAAAACCCTATCCTCCGGCTTGCGTTGCATTGTGTGATGGGACCTGGGTCTTATAACGGCTTCATTTTTCTTTATTTAGCATTGCGCTGTTGTTTTATGCACTGGTATTCTTGGGAGGAAACCCGTTCCGTGTTATACGGCGTGGTCCCTTGATTTACCTAACTTTAAAAACCAATATTTATAACTGTTTTAGTTCTCACACCAGTCCCATGACTGACCTGGAGTTTATTGTTTTAACCTAAACTCTGGGTGCCCCTATTTTCCGCACGGGCAGCTAGTAGTTTTGGTTTTGCAGATTTATATTCACAGGGTCCTGATATACAGCTGGAACGATGCCCGGAAAGCTCTGTATCCGTGTATCACTTCTAGTTGTGCTTTTGTATTATTTTCCATTGCTATGTAATTTATTGTAATCTCTGATATTTATCGAATGTAATTTATTCATTTGTACTCTGTATATTCTTGTATCTGATGGAATTGTTGTAATAGCAATGAAATATTCTTCCGTCTGAGTTCTATTTTGTGTATTGTTCTCAAAGTATCCGTGCTTTCCTTCCCGGGGAAGTTACGGGTTCTTACAGTTGGTATCAGAGCTTTGGTTTACAGAGCTCGAGAACAAGACACATTAGAACCATACGAAAGAATTCATCAGATATTGGATTAGTAATATCCAATTAGAATGACTCGTTAGAGATAGGATCAGTAGTATCCTAGAACGAGTGTGAAGAGTATATTTTTCAAATGAAAACAATTTTGTTTCGAAAATTTAAGTCGTTTTAAACGTATTTGAATATTTATTTATTTTGAATTTGGACAATCGAGTATATATAGATTTCGCGTATACGCGTCATGAACGTATAGTCGAAGTTTTAATATACTGGATAGATATAGTGTCACATTCTAGACACCCGGGGATAATTCTGGTGATGTGGCCACATCATCAGTATTTATATTCGAGTTTCGAAGATGTGTTTTTCTATATATTTCCATTAAACTGGTGTGAGAACCAAAACTAATATAGTTAGAACACATTATTGTGAATTGGCATCAAAAACATGATTTTCTGTATATGTATCAAATTTATGAGTTTGAAACTCTAATTCAATAATTGATTGATGTTTGTGTTGTTTGTTTATTTGTTTGATAATTTTAACCATTTATGCCTAATTGTACCAAATATTGAAATATATTGAAAATTGGTCGCAACTGCTTGCATATACATATACTTACATTGAACAGGTCATAGCAAGGAGGCTAGAGCCAAGAATAAAATTGGTTTGCCCGACAAATAGGTACATGTTTACTATAATTTCCTGTTTTGTTTGGGTGATGATGATTTTGTGAGCCTATTGGCTAGCCGCTTGGCTTTTTCTTTTTCTTTTTGAGATCTGAAGGACCGGGGAAGCTATTTGTAATTCCCCGATGCTCCCGGTGCAGGGGAGGTTATGGCGAAATTTTTCGAAAATTTAGGGTGTTAGCCAAATTTTTGAAAATTTGAAAATTCTCAGAAACTGAAAAGTTGGAGAATGGAAGCCAGATCAAATGTAGAGCTTATTAATCAAACCACTTTCGACTTTGTTCCTTTTCGGGGACGAAAAGTTTTAAGTGGGGGAGATTGTAATAACCCGCAAAATCTGGGCCAGTTTAAAATTTTTATTTTGGCAATTTTAGCGAATTTTGAATATTTAAATGAATTATTTTAAATAATATCGACGTGAAATTTATTTCGAATAGAATTCGACGTATATATTATACGCGTCGTCGTTAGAATATAAATAATTATATATAATTATAAATAGAATTGAAAATGGCGCGGTAGTTCGATAATTCGATTTCAAACTTCAATTGAATGTGCCGGGTGCAAAACAATCCGGATTTTAGTGAAACCAAAAATAATGGGATCTAATTGATAATATCTTTCCAGCGAATCCGAGAAATCAAAATTTCATAGCAGGAATCAAAAGATATGCCCAGTTGAAAATTCTGAATAGTCGCTATGGAATTCAGGCCCTTAAAAATGGACATTTTGCAAACGACCTCGGATTTCGACGAAACCACTTTTGTTGGGTCCGCGATGTAAAGTTATTGCTAGATTTCAAATTTCATAATTTTTCAAATCAATATGTGAGCGTGGCAAAGGAAAACGCGTTTGACCAGTTTCAGTTGATTTTAATCGACTGGAAAATGGCCATTTTTCCAACGGTCTCAGAATTCGACGAAACTAGTTTTGTTAGGACCATATCGTCAATACGAAGCTAGAAAATATTTTTCTGGAATTTTTCTAGTTAGTATGTGACCCCGGTAATTTGAAATGTACGTTTAAAATTCAGTATAGTGATTTAAGTGTAAATTCAACGGAAACTGATTCAAACGATTGAATCAAACTAGGAAACATGTCCCATTGTGTTCAGAATGGGGGTAAGCCGCTATGGACGACAGGCGGTGGGCCTCGTTTAGAGGTCGTATGTAAAAGTCAACCTTTTTAGAAATTAAAATAATTAAATAAAATAATAAAATTAAAATTCTTTTCTCCTTAACTACCCAGCCCCCCCCCCCCCCAATTTCATTCTACAGAAAAATATAAAAAAAAAAAGAAGAAAAAGGGAGGCGACGGAAAAGGGGGGGGGGAACCCCTGTCGCCGCCGCCAGAGGCTGGTGCCCCTCCTCCAGTCGATCGCCGCCACGCGAAGCCCCCCCCCAGGCGCCAGAGCCGACGCGCGAGAGCCCCTCCCCCCCCCCCCCCCCGGTGGCGCAACGATCGCGACAGCCCCCCCAGCCACCGACAGCTCTGACGCGACCCCCCATCCCTTTTGCGCTAAAAATCGCGCCCGCCTGTACCTGGCCACCACCACCATCGGAGATAAGCTCGACTTCCCCCTGGACGTCGACCACCGCCGCTTCAAAACCCTTCCCTCCTTCAACGATCAATGTAAGTATTTAATTTCGGGTTTTTACTTATTTCCTTCGATAAAACTGATTTTTCCTTTGTTTTAAAACTGAAAAGATTAGATTTTTAATTTATAAAAAGTTCATATTTTTAAATTAGAAAAAGTTTAGATTTTTAAATTAGAAAATATGAGATTTTCATATGGAAAAGATGTAGATTTCTATTATGAAACTATCGAAATAAAAATACGATTTTTTATCAAGGTAAAAATATGATTTTTATCATATGAATATAAATACAATTTTTACATTAGTGGCATATTAAAAATATAATCTTTACTATATAGAAATATTAAAAATATGATTTTTATATTTTTAAAGTATTAAAAATATAATCTTTATAGGATAGAGAATATAAAAATATCATCTTTGTATATGTAGCGAAATAAAAATCTGATTTTTATTTTATATACGTTGAAGTAAAGTGATGATTTTTATAATGATGAAATCTATATTTTTGAAAAGGCGAAATCTTTATAGAGAGAATAGCGTTATAAAAATAGAATTTTTATCTATATATTAGCGGTAAGGAAATATGATTTTTATATATTGAATAGTGAATAAATAAAAATGTGATTTTTATTTTAAAGACATCAGTATATAAAAATGTGATTTTTACATATGTAGTGAAAGCGGACAACGAAAGCGACAAAAGGCGAGAATGGCGAAGATTTCTATAAATGAAGAGTCGTGGTATTGGATAGCTTTAGGTGAGAACTTCTCACTCTTCAATTCTCTTTTTCTAGTTATATATATATATACTAGGATGCAGACGGTGTTTAGTAGCACCCGACACCCGTCATCCACAGAACATGGATGGCTTGTTTGTTAAATTGTTTGGTTGTGTAGTTGGTTAGTCTATTTGGTTTAAATTGAATTGTTTGGTGAGTTGAGATTGATTTGATTGATGTGTGAATGGCGTGGGCCTTCACTAAACCGGGGATAAGGCTAGGCCTTGTTCCGTTTCTAGTATCGTGCCGTTATGCCGCCGAAATTTTCTAAAATATGTTAGAAAAATAAAAATATCATTTTATTGAATAAATGAACTAATAGAAATGCAAGTGTTAAAATAAATTGTTTTGTCGTTAAAAATATAATTTTTAACGTGAAAGTGAATAAATAAATATTTATAAACAAATCGACCAATTTGTTTATATACACTGATTTGACTGATATCGATTGGGTCGATAGATTTTACACGTCGCCCAACTGCACAACTAAAATCTGTGTTTGATTGTTTGAAACCCCACATGGGTGTTGGGATGAAATTTGAAGTTCACTCATCCTGATTGATTAAATATGTCGATCGATCGATTGACAGGCTGTTATAAGCGTCAGATATCTATATTTGATGCTTATACAGTGTAGTGCACTTTGGTTGATGGTTGATTATTTTTCAATGCTATTATATACATGTGTTGTATGGAATCCATATAATTAACATTATATGGTGATTGATTGGGCCTCATTCCAATCGGGAAAATAATGAATATTATAAAAGAAAATTCATGTGTTGAATATAAAAATAGTCATGTGTTGACGATGATGATGAGTTGAAACTATTCATGTGTTGAGTGAAATATTTTAAATAATAAATTACATCTTTATCATATTTACAATTAGAATCTACTTTACGGTGGAGTCTAATTAAAATCAAACGATAGATACCATAGTTTTATAAAATATTTTACATAACAAAAATAGTGATGTGTTGACAGTACTCATGTGTTGAGATTAGTCGTGTGTTGAAAGAAATATAAATTCATGTGTTGAATGGGATAAATATTCATTTGTTGGATAGAATATAGAAGTTTTGAAAATATAAATCCGTGTTGATTAGAGATGCGTTATTTTGACGCGAACGATATTTATATCGATTTTATTCGTTGTATAATGAATATTGAAAAGTGATTTCGAAATTAATTAAATTGAAATTGAAATTTAAAATGAACTGAAATTGAATTGAAATCAATTTGAAATGAATTCGAATTGAATCAAATAGAAGGTAAATTCGAATTGAATTGAATTGAAACGAATTCGAATTGAATTGAATTGAAACGAATTTGAATTTGAATTTGAATTGAATTGAAATGAACTCGAATTGAATTGAAATCAAATCGATTTGAAATTGAAGATGAAGTTGAAATTGTTTTTGAAACGAATTTAAAACGGTTTATAAAATACGTTTTAAAAGGAAATCGACGAAATATATATAATATATATATATTATATATATAATGGCCTGAATAGAACGCGCCGCGCCGCGGTAGTTCGTGAATTTCGACCATTGACTTCGAATTGACGTTGCGGGAGATCCGACCGTCGGATTCTCCTAAAACCGGAACCGTTGGGTTCGTATCGAAAAGAGCTTTCCAATAAATGTTAGAAATTTGAAATCTAACGGTTGGATTTGGAATTATGTCCAAATCAAATTCAGAAAAGGTCGTTGTAAGTGCAGTTCGATGGCCGTTGATGGAAATCGACTGTACGGGCCTTGATAAAATTATCAAAAATATCTATAATTTGTGTAAAATTATAATATGTGAATTGGAAAGAATTGGGCTGGAAAATTCCACATTAGAAGGTAAAAATAGATTTTTATCGAAATGAACTGGTTTTGAACTAGAATTAAAATCAATTTATTTGTGAAATAAATAAATTGAATTTGAAAGTGATTTTAAAAATAATCAATATTCCCAATACGTGGATTGGACTGGAGTTGAATCGAAATTATCTTCGGAATATTTCGATGTTGGATTTCGTGACTAAACAAATATTGTTATGGGAATTTGAAAGATATATTTTATATCGTTATTTCCAATACGATATTTGTTGGTTTCAGAATTTGATATTGAATATAAGCCGATATATTTTCTATTCAGGGCCTTGTATTTAATATCAAATGTGATTTGGGTTTATCGTGGATCGTGTTTTAGATGACATTGGTTCTTTACCCCAGTTAAAGGCAAGATGTCGATTTTTGAAAAGATTAAAACTAAGTGGAGTTTAGTGAATCTTTAATTAGATTAAAAATGTGAATAGATAATTTAAATTATCAAATTTGAAAGGTGATCGAGAATGGAGCATCACCAGTTTTGCTCCAAAGCGGTAGTTAAATCTGTAATTAGATTTGAACGTGAAATGGTAATTAATTTTACCGATAACACCGTGGTGTTAGATGTGGAGTATTACCAGTTTTGCTCCATGGGATATATAGGTTGGGATTGGGAAATAAAATAAATAATTACTTCGGTGTGGTTCGCTAATCCCGACTAGATTGGAAAACCATAAAATTGTTTGAGATGATATCCAAAGGAAGATTAAAGAATAAATTTAGAAGAATTTATCTTTGATAAAATTAATGGGAACCTTTCCCTAAGAATGTGATTTTGTGAATAAAAGAATATTCTGAATTGGAATGAGGCGTTCATTGTGTTTGTGTAACATTTGTTTATTATATACGTGGGTTATTCAGAAAGGCCGGGTTTATACCTATTCTGAATAACCGATTCGACGAGATGTCGAAGATGAAGACGGTGGTTGAAGACCGAAAGTCTTCACATCGTTTGGGTGATTACTGATGATCTTGATTGGGCTGTACACCCGAGATGAGGGAATCAGTTGGTGATCGTCCAGACGTACTTGGAGATGGATGGATATGCGAGGAAAGTGCCTCCGGTTTCGTTCAGACCCAGAACGAACTTGTAAATGGATTGTGTGTCTGACATTGGATTTTATTCTGTGTTGATTGATCTCTATTAAATATACATCTGTTTGGCGGCAGAGAATTTATTCTCTTGCTTAACGCCCTTCTCTGAGACGTACGAGCTCAGAGGTTGTATATCGATGGACATCAGTCGCATGGAGTGAATTGCCAATGTGGCACGCGTAAGTGGCAATTGATCAAGGCTTCTGTTGAAAAGCAAAGTCTTGTGGTTGATGATCAAAGCACGGCATGGGTGGCATAGCTTTGTGTGTAACGTGGATTCGCGAGCCTCACACCTCGGTATGAGTCAAAAACGGGATACGGACCCAAGGAGTGCACGACGTTTCTTTCTAGCTATGGTGGTGTCAGTGACCTACCAGCCCTGACATTTATATACTTTTCACCTGTGTGGTTGTTGGATATGAGGCGCCTCGGATATAGGTCTATAAGGACCGGGAAACGTGTGTTCAGGAATTGCCAATCCTCAAAAGTAAGAGAGGACCGGCCTTGGAGGATCCAGGGATTGCTGTGTGCGGTCCCGAGGCATTTGCTAGAGTGTCTCGAACGCGGAGAGGAGCTTGCCCCTTGCCTCGACTCATGATGGAATCCAATTTCCAATACGTGTATTGCGGTTTTAATTGTAGAACTAGTATGGCGACATGATAGATGGTACCCATGCCGCCTATGATTGATACTTATGATTGAAATTGTTTTGGCACTATACACTTATTATAGTATCAAATAATGTGTTTTAAACGTATCAAGCATGCTTTGGCTGTTATAAGGTAAAAACCCTATCCTCCGGCTTGCGTTGCATTGTGTGATGGGACCTGGGTCTTATAACGGCTTCATTTTTCTTTATTTAGCATTGCGCTGTTGTTTTATGCACTGGTATTCTTGGGAGGAAACCCGTTCCGTGTTATACGGCGTGGTCCCTTGATTTACCTAACTTTAAAAACCAATATTTATAATTGTTTTAGTTCTCACACCAGTCCCATGACTGACCTGGAGTTTATTGTTTTAACATAAACTCTGGGTGCCCCTATTTTCCGCACGGGCAGCTAGTAGTTTTGGTTTTGCAGAATTATATTCACAGGGTCCTGATATACAGCTGGAACGATGCTTGGAAAGCTCTGTATCCGTGTATCACTTCTAGTTGTGCTTTTGTATTATTTTCCATTGCTATGTAATTTATTGTAATCTCTGATATTTATCGAATGTAATTTATTCATTTGTACTCTGTATATTCTTGTATCTGATGGAATTGTTGTAATAGCAATGAAATGTTCTTCCGTCTGAGTTCTATTTTGTGTATTGTTCTCAAAGTATCCGTGCTTTCCTTCCCGGGGAAGTTACGGGTTCTTACAACTTGTATAGAAGGATGTCTGACAGAGTATTTCCAAAGGATCACGTACGTTGATTTCTTCGAACGTGCTATAGTTGTTGGTGGAGAATTGTCGTTCTCTTAGCTTCCAGCTAGAGTATTTTTTGGGGATGTCAATTGGTGATATCTGACGGATCTGATGATGTGGCATTCAAAGTGAATGATGACCTGATGTTCAGAAGATGATTCTGACCTCAAGCCTCATCAACCGGGAAATGACGAAAAAATCGGCAGGCAGCATGGCTATGTGGGTCGCTCCCATTAGGGTGTATAATCACATATCTAGAGAAAATCCTATTTTCTTCTTAAATCTATGTTTCGATGCTGTCCCTATTTGGGAGACGGTTGTTGATCCCAACCGTCAGTGATATACATTCGACACACTCAAGCGAAATGAGCGGTCAGTCATGTGAGGGCCGGGTTACAAGACGTTCTTGTTGAACCCAATGTATTCGTCTCTAGAGAAACACGATCGGCAGGTGGTCCCATACCTTGTCGTAGTTGGAATCCAATCTCCAATAAGAGCCCACGGTTTTGTTTGTATACTATATATGTGGAGCGTGAGATGCAAGCGTTCCACTAGATTACTATTTACTTGTATTTAGACATTATCATAATATCCGAAAGGTTATTGGTTTTCAAAACTGTTTTGGGTTATCGTAAGGTAAAAACCGTCTGTGTTTATGTGTGGATTTGGTCTTATGATTATCCTTTTCCTTTGAAAAGATTTCGAACTTTAAAATCATGATTGGATGATTTACCCTTAATACTGTGCGAGTTTATCTCACTCTGGTTCACTAGACTAACCCGATGTTTTGTAAATGCTCGGGTTAGCCCGGGGTGTACAGGTTCAGATTATCGAATGCTATGAAGTCCAGAGACGAGCCGGAGATGTTCAGACGTATGATATTATATAGCTACTATTCCGCTATGTGTTGTATATGGGAACATGATATTATAACAGTCCCGTGGTGTGATGTACTCTGATATTGTAAGTATTCTTAAAGTTTTTAATAAAGATTTATTTTTGTATTATATTTTGTTCCGCTGCGATGTGAGACTCTATGTTGTGTTGTTGTTTCTTCTTCTTCTATTCTAATATTTCTTTCTTTCTTATCTCACCCTCTAATTTCTTTCTAATAACTATCCAGTGTTTTCGGTGCTTGGTGGGTCGACATGAGTTATGGTAAATGTATTTATGTCGACTTTCAGTGCCGAAAACTGTTGGGTCGTTACACTCCCATTAGGGTGTATCACCTATCTAGAGAAATTCCATTTGCTTCTTTAATCTATATTCGATGCTGTCCCTTTTCGGGAGGCGGTTGCTGATCCCAACCGTCGGTGATATACATTCGATACACTCAAGCGAAATGAGTGGTCGGTCATGTGAGGGCCGGGTTGCAAGACGTTCTTGTTGAACCCAGTGTATTCGCCTCTAGAGATACACAGTCGGAAGGTGGTCCCATACCTTGTTAAGTTGGAATCCAATATCCAATAAGCACCCACGGTTTTCGATTGTATACTATATATGTAGAGCGTGAGATGCAAGCGTTCCACTAGATTGTTAATTATTTGTATTTAGACATTATGATAATATCAGAATAAGTTATGATTTCAAAAATGGTTTGGGATATAGTAAGGTAAAAACCGTCCGTGTTTATGTGTAGGTTGGTCATACTATTATCCTTTGATTTCATAGAGGATTTTCCAAAGTTAAACAAGTTATGTGTTATGTGAGTTTATCACAGAAAGTACTCCAGACTGACCCGATGTAATTTTCTTTGCTTCAAATGTGCTCGGGTCAGACCGATTATGTTCCAGGTTATGTTTCGCTCGGAGTTTCAGGAGCTAGAAGAAGGAGGCTTAACCATTAGTTATATAAAGTTATTTCCGCTGTGAATGATATTTGTTGCACTTTGATGGTTGGTATGTATATACAGTTCTTTTGTATACACAGATTTGTTATATTATATCTTATCTGTACCGCTGTGAGATTTTGATGTGATGTTCTTCTTCTTTCCTCTATTATAATATTCTTTCTATCTTTTCTCATCCTCTAATTTCTATCTATTGACAATCCAGTGTTTTCGATACTTGAATAGTCGACATGGTGATTTTATGTTGATTTTCGGGGTCAAAAATCCTTGGGTCGTTACACATTAAATAGACATGCTTGAATCGGTGGGAGGGTTAAGTACATCATGTGTAGGTGGATAATATTGTGCATATATAGGCCCACAAACTTAACCAGTATGAAACCCTAGTAACGGGGACCCATTTCAGCAGTAACCCACATAGATGCATCACGGTACCCTGAGCTAGGTAGGGTGGGACACGATTACTGGGCTGATTATAAGCAGTCAAAATAGCGGCAGGGGGTACATCAGTGTAGGTTCCGACGGTTTACGGGCGTGCACGTACTTCAAAGTGGAAAAAGCAGGCACTGGGTACCAGTAGTTATACACTGTGCATCTTGAATCGTGTCGGCTCGCTATCATAAGGCTTGATACACCTTAAGGTGGGGCCAGCACAGAGTATCTACACGCAAGAGAGGGCCGACTGGCACAAGCACATGGAAAGTTAATAAAAAGTAGGTAGCATAATCCCTAGTTGGGCCTAGGTCGCGTAAACCCTGAATCTGAGAAGCGTTCAATAGGTAGCATAAACCCCAGTGGTCCTGGGTAGCGTAAACCCTGGCTGAATCTAGGAAGTGCTCGATAGTAAACCCTAGATTATATATAGGTAATAAATGGAATCCCCATAATAGATGTACACCTGAAGGCAACCGCAAATACGGGGATTGGGATCACGTTATCATATGATCATAGATTACTAGTTTGGACACTAGTAGGCAGTGCAAAGATATATAAATCAGTATAACAGGGTAGTTGCGAAGCAGAGAAGGAGTAGAAGTGCATTCAGTTTATCAGTACATTCAGTTTATCGGTACATTCAGTTTATCTTGCCATATCCCATGCTTATCCCATGTTATCTTGTCACTATGGTTTAGTCTTATATTTAGTTTATTCATGTCATGAACCTTTTCCTCGTTTAAATACTAAGAATCACTGGACTTACCAGACTTTATGTCTGACCTAGTTTGCTTTCGCCTATTTTCTTCCGTTCCCCCCCCCCCAGGTAGTTAGGGAGGGAAAAGCTCAGCTCATTTTGGGGCTGTTACTCTTTCTGAGCTTGAAGATTCTTTGGCGCATTGCTTTGAACTCCGTTTTCTACTGATATGGATGGATCATGCTTTATTGGGGAATATCATTGTCAGTTTGTGCTTCTTATATATTAAACAAGACATATGCTTTCTTGTAATAAGTATTGGTGTTGTAAAACAATCTTTGTACAAGCTCTTTTAATCAATAAAGATTATTTATTTTTCTCTGCTTTATTTGTCTATCTTGTAATTTTTCTGCATCTTGTACTAAAAAAATGCTCCATCGAATTTAAGGCATTCCCTTTGTGAGTGACCTTAACGGAGGTGGTGTGTTTCATTTGGTATCAGTGCGGAAGGTTACCGGATCAGATAAAAAGATTTGAAAAATTATTTCAAAATGGTTTTAAAAGAAGCATTTTCAAAAGAAAATTTTTGTTTTAAAGGCATATTCCTCAAAGCCATATGCACTATCTTTTGATCCTCTATTTGAATCCTTGTTTCCTTCTTTCCTTAGAGATCGGGGCTCCTGGCTTTCTGGGAGGTAACCTCATCACGGCATGGTTTCGTAGGCTCGACAAGACTACGACACTTGTCAAAGGGCAAACAAGTGCCCAACTTCCATCAGTAGCCGTAGAAGTTTCACCTGCGGCTAATTTTCTTTCGAGCTTTGTAGGATTCTCCGTGCGATGGAAGCAGCTTTCGAGAGCATGTCAACAAGTTACACAAGGATGGCAAAGTTGAGAATGAGGGGTGTGGCTATGGAGCACAACACAAGGATGAAGAACCCGTGGATATGGACTTGGCTCACAATGGAGTGGAGGAAAAAAAAATAGTAAAACCTAAAACAAGAGGAAGTATCTTTATTTTGGTATATCGGGTCGTATAAAAAAGGGCATGGGCAAGAACAAGGGACATGATTTTCCGGAAGGCAAGTTCATGCTCTCACCGCCAGCATACCTGAGAGAGAGGCAGTAAGATTTCGGTTGAAAGAGTTTTTACTTTTTGATTATCCTGTTAGTACTCCTTCTGATTTTAGCGCTTCACATCCATATATATCTGCTTCCATAGTTGAGTCTCTGCACTCTAGATATTGTGTAGTAGAGGATCCCATTATAGTCTCGAATCCAATTGCTGGTTCGGCCCATTTATCTTTGACTTGTGAGGATTTGAGAATAGCTATATTTATGCTTATGATTTTTGGGCTATGGGTTGATTCTAGACATTGATTGGTTAGCTAGTAATTATGAAACAAGGGTAGTTAGACTTTTTACTTGCCTCGAGAATACCCTTGAGATTTTGTACGATCCTAAAGGATCAGTTTATCTTAGCTACCTAGAATCACTTTACTTATCTATCGACGATTTTCGATCCGTTGGGGTAGTCCATGAGTATGCAAGACGTTTTGATTAGGTTAGGGGTTTTCCCCCTAAAATTCGAGACAGACTTCTATGTGTATCTAGATGACACTGCAAAGCCAGTTATGCGATCAACGATAATTCTGGAGCAAGTTTGGCGAGGAGAGCCAGAGTTGGTAAAATTCTCAATTGTTTGGTTGTTTTGTTAGTATCATCTCACATAGATCGTCCAAATTCGAAGAAGGTATTCCTTGGGTGCTTGTCTAATATTGGTTTATGCCTTTGGGGCTTGTACTTGAGGGATGTCGAGTTCGACTAGGATGGTTTGCGTGAGAAATAAATGGTTGTGGCAGACACCCTAAGTAGAAAAAAGACCGACCTTAGGAGAGGTAATAAGCACATAGTAACCATTAGCTTTAGACCCTCGGACTTGCAGCATGATGTATAAGCTAAGTAGAGGAGAGACCTCTAATCATCTTAGGATTTACACTTGATATCATGGTTAATATCTGTTTATCTTGGAAAGATAGTTCGACTACATTGGATACCCTCTAGCATGGTAAGTGATAGAGGGCCTATCTTTACTAGTGGGTTTTGGAAATGGAGGTTAGGAAGCTTCGCAACCATGAAGTTAAATTAGATAAGGTACAGTGGAGTGAAGCTCAATAAGATGCGACTTAGAAGACGGAAGACTAGATACGCGCATCATACCCTCTTTCTTGAGGGTATATCCTTGATCTCTTTTGCTAGGAATTTTAGGCATTCTTGTTTCCATCTTTTTAATTATATCCTCTAGGTCCTATCTTCGTGATCCTTAGGTAGAAACCAATGGATATAAACATATATTTGAAACATGTTATGATTGATGGTTGCAAGTGGTTGCTCGTGGATGCATATACACACATTAGGCACTAGATCGGCTCAGTCACTTTCATATTGCATTTGCATATATGTATTTGTTTATGGATTGAACTTGATGTGTTGCATTTGAGTGAATGGTTGTGCACTCATATAGAAATGATATGTATCATTAGGATTGCATACATATTGGACGCATGGCACTGATATAATTCGCATTAAGGAAGTCAAATGATAAGGACATATACACACACTATGCATATGAACATGAAAGAATTAGAAATCTTTTTAAGGACAATGAATTCCTGTGATTGAATGGTTGAGTAGATGGATGACTAAATGGTAGGACACATTCTTCCTAACTTGAAGATTTCGGGGGTGAAATCCTTTAAGGGGGGAGAATGTTACACCCCGTAATTCTGTAACATTATGTTTCACAAATTAAAGTATAAAAAAATTTAGAGGAAGAACTAAGGGAAATGGGTTACACCATTGCGTTCGTCTCGAAATTCTGCTTGAGATAGAGTCCGAGTTTGCATAAATCGGACTCCGTATGAAGAAGTTATGGCCTTCAGAAGTTTCAAGAATTTAAATAAATAAAAACAAATTCAAAATTCGAATTCAAAACACACACCCGGGCTGGGCGGGAAATTTCCCGCCCAGTACCCAAGTCGACCAGGGGGTCGACCTGTGTACATAGGTCGACCAGGGGGTCTACCTTCCACCCTATAGGTCGACCAGGGGGTCGACCTAGGGGTTGACCTACTCTGTTTTTCCCAGATCTGGACTGCAACGATTTTGACCTATTCTGGACGGACCGAATGGCTTCTAGGACAATCTAATGACTCTAAAACACTCTCTACGCCTATAAAAGAATTCGTAGACCTAATGTTTCGCCACACAAATTCTTTGAGGTGTCTACATGCTGTTTCTCTCTATTCTAGCCTCCACCGTTAAAATAAATCTTATTCTCCACTAAAACAAGTTATAGTTCTTCTTCAAATTGGAGATTAAAATTAAGTTAAAGCTTCAAGAAGGGAATCAAAGGCTAATTCAACGGCTTCGAGCAACGTCACGCGAATCATAGCAAAACACCACAACGCTATCTTATTATCCTTTTCTAAACCGATCACTGTAAGTTCGGTTATTCTTTAGGTTTGGACGTGTAATTGGACTCGTGAATGTAATAAATTAAAATATAGAACTGTGCCTATTTGCAAGTTAATTATCTTTGATTCATGCTTATGTCAAATCTAATGTTATCTATGCCTTTGGATCTGATTCTCGATTGTAGCCTAGAACTTATTGTGGCTAATTGCCAATGACTATGATTATAGGACTTTTGCCTAAGACTATGACTATGAAACTGTTGCCCATGAAACTATCGCCTATGACTATGATTTCAGACAAAGAGACTATTACATATGACTATGACTATAAGACTGTTGCCTATGACTATGACTATGATTCATAATTTTGAGACTATTGCATATGATTCATGACTATGAGACTATTTCCAAGATTCATGACTATGAGACTATTGCCTATGACATTGATTAAGAAACTACTGTGATTAGTCGCCCATGACTATTGTGGTTAATTGCCTATAACTATTGTAGTCAGTGACTTATGCCTATTCCCATTAACATATTAGGTTGTACTTCGAACTGGCATTATGTTGGACCAAATCACTTATGCCTATTCCCTTAATTATGTTGGATCTCATTTTTTAGGGTGTAACTTGTCTAGTTTATTCCTATTCACTGTTATGTACATCAAACCCATTAGAACCATTATTTTTGTATTTGGTTCATTCTTGCATGGTTGTTCTTTTATGTCAATTCTCGTGCTTATCCCCTATTCCTTGCTTTGATACTATTAGTATCATTAGTACATAGAAACTTGTGAAATCATGATATATGTACGATTACGGCGCGGGGATTTGGGCGTAGCTAAATTAAGTTAATTTGGCATAATAAATATGTTGGAATAATCTAAATTTTCTATAATAGTGAATGGTTTACATGCATATTAGACTTGGGCATAAATTGATAAATATAATTGGCCGCAAAGTGTGTAATTGGCGTGTAAACCAAGTTTTGGACATAAACGTTAAACTAGAATATTAAATCTAGTTTTGACATGAACCGTAAATTGGAATATTAATCTAGATTGGGCATGAATTGAAAAAGGGGAATATTAAATCTAAATTGGTGTAAACTACAAGTTGGGTTAATTGATTGTAAATCAAGTTTTGGCATAGAATATAAGTATTTTAATTTGCATGACAGTTGAATATGATCTAGGATAAATGTGTTTACGGAAAAATTTACATAAATAGTAAATGTGTAAATTTAGTAAAATACGAATATGCCTAACTCGAGTTAGACTGAGTTGTGGTGTAAAACTGCCCGGAACCGACCGGCACATCCAGTGACCACAACAATATCTGTCTAATGTGGGTGGTTTGTGCATCAAGCCCAGAAAGACCAGAGGTCGGACTGAGTTGTGGTGTAAACCTGCCCTTAACCGACCGGCACATCCAGTAACCATAACAATATCTGTCTAATGCAAGTGGTTGGTGCTTTAATTAATTAATTAATTAATTAAGGCTCATAAATAAATCAAGCTAGAAATAGTGAGGTTAAGTAATTAGGGAAACACTTAACCGTAATAACATGTTAACAAAGACAAGAAGGGTGGGGTTAAGTAATCGAGAAAACACTTAGCAAATTCAACATGTTAACTACACAAGGTTGATAGGGGTCAAGTTAATTTGGACACTTAACCAACATAACATGTTAACAAGGCAAGACTTGTGGGGGATTAAGTAACTAAGGGAACACTTAACTATAATAACATGTTAACTAGACAAGTGGATAAGGTTAAGTAAGCGTTTAACATGCTAACTAGACTAGATGGTGAGGTTAAGTAAATTTAGAACACTTAACTGTCATAACATGTTGACTAGGCAAGTGGGTGAGGTTAAGTAAAATTAGAACACTTAACTGTCATAACATGTTAAATAGACAAGTGGGTAAGGTTAAGTTAATAGGACACACTTAACCAATATATATATATATATATATATATATATATAACATGATGAGTGGGCAGGATAAGTTAACTTGAATGAATGGTTAACACTTAACCAAGAATATATCAACTTGAATCAGTGGGAGGGTTAAGTACATATCGTGTTGGTGGGTAATATTAGTAATATAGGCCCACAAACTTAACCATTAAATAAACATGCTTGAACCAGTGGAAAGGTTAAATACATATCGGGATCGGTGGGTAATATTAGTACATATAGGCCCACAAACTTGACCATTAAATAGACATGCTTGAATCGGTGGGAGCGTTAAGTACATCACGAGTAGGTGGGTAATATTGTGTATATATAGGCCCATAAACTTAACCATTAGGAAACCCTAGTAACGGGGACCCATTTCAGCAGTAACCCACATTGATGTATCATGGTACCCTGAGCTAGACAGGGTGGGGCACGATTACTGGGCTGATTATAAGCGGTCAAAATAGAGGCAAGGAGTACGTCAGTGTAGGTTCCAACGGTTTACGGGCGTGCACGTACTCCGGAGTGGAAAAAGCAGGCACTGAGTACCAGTAGTTATACACTGTGCATCTTGAATTGTGTCGGGTCGCTATCGTAAGGCTTGATACACCTTATGGTGGGGCCAACACAGAGTATTTACACGCAAGAGAGGGCAACCTGAAACAAAAACACATGGAAAATTAATACAAAGTAGGTAGCATAATCCCTAGTTGGACCTAGGTCGTGTAAACCCTGAATCCGAGAAGCGTTCAATAGGTAGCATAAACCCCAGTGGCCCTGGGTAGCGTAAACCCTGGTTGAATCTAGGAAGCGCTCGATAATAAACCCTAGATTAGATCTAGGTAATAAATGGAATCCCCATAATAGATGTACACCTGAAGGCAACCGCAAATACGGGGATTGGGATCATGTTATCATATCATCATATATTACTAGTTTGGATACTAGTAGGCAGTGCAGAGATATAGAAATCAGTATAACAGGGTAGTTGCGAAGCAGAGAAGGAGTAGAAGCGCATTCAGTTTATCGGTACATTCAGTTTATCTTGCCATATCCCATGCTTACCCCATGTTATCTTGTTACTGTGGTTTAGTCTTATATTTAGTTTATTCATGTCATGACCCTTTTCCTCGTTTAAATACTAAGAATCACTAGACTTACCAGACTTTTTGTCTGACCTAGTTTGCTTTCGCCTCTTTTTTTCCGTTCCCCCCTCCCCAGGTAGTCAGGGAGGGAAAAGCTCAGCTCATTTTTGGGTCGTTACTCTTTCCGAGCTTGAAGATTCTTTGACGCATTGCTTTGAACTCCATTTTCTACTACTATGGCTGGCTCATGCTTTATTGGGGAATATCATTGTCAGTTTGTGCTTCTTATATATTAAACAAGACAGATGCTTTCTTGTAATAAGTATTGGTGTTGTAAAACAATCTTTGTACAAGCTCTTTTAATCAATAAAGGTTATTTATTTTTCGCTGCTTTATTTGTCTATCTTGTAATTTTTCTGCATCTTGTACTAAAAAAATGCTCCACCGAAGTTAAGGCATTCCCTTTGTGAGTGACCTTAACGAAGGTGGGGTGTTTCAGCACTTATTATGTGCTTACATGCATATTCAACTATTCAAAATATGTGCATAAAATATGCAACTTTTTTTAGTATCTGCATCTAAACATGCAAACAATATCAGAATTGCATATAATGTGTTGACAGTTTCAGAATTGCATGCAACATTTCTAATTACATGCATAGAATTATGCAACAATTATGTAATAAAATCACAATTGCATTCCATAGTTTTGGATAAATGCATATAATTATTCAGCACTCAAATAGTTATTGCACAATTACATGCAACAATTGTGATTAAATGCATACATTTATGCATGAATCTGCTGATAGTTTCAAATTTGAAAATAGCGATTGTATGGATTTTTTTTTTGCAATCGTAAACATTTTTTCAACCAAATTTGCATGAAATTCGTATGTAATCATATAATTATGCAACAATTTGAAGTCAATCCATATTTTAATATAAAATATGGCAAGATTATATGTTGTTTTACAGAAAAATAACATAACCAAATTTTTACCTTCATTCTCCCCATATCGATGAAATGTTCTGATCAAATCGGCAACGATTTCAAGCTTTCTCACTCGATCGAGGTACAAAAACTGAAAATCGGCAGGAAAATTTTAATTTTCTTCTTGGATCGCTTGGCCTAATTGTGTGCTGAAATAAGTGAAACGATTATTCCTGGAACGACGGATTTTAGGGTTTAAACGGATAAAATCGGTATTTTATTAGCCCGTTTTCAAAAATAGGGATGTAATTTATATTCTTTTTACGACCGGTTTTTTTTTACATTTTAAAAGTTAATAGGGACCTGTAAAAAACACACCCTTAATTAATATTTAATTGGAATTGAATTAAGATTGGGTTTTTGGGTTTATCGTGAATGATGTTTTAAACAACATTAGTTCTTTAACCCAACTAACAGTGAAGATATTATTTGGAATTTATAAATCTTTTGTTAAGATTTAATGGAAATTTTCCAAAGTAAACTTTTCCAATTTAATATATTAAATTGGAATTGAATAGAATTCGATTCGGTAATAATCAAGATGAACTTCTGTGAATGAACACCATTATTATATATGGAATTTAAAAGGCTTTGCCATTATTCCATTTATATTGTTAGTCCAATATAGAAATTTATATCGATTATATATTGATCTGTTTTCCGTGAAGATTCCATAGTTAATGGAAGATGATTTGTGTTTATCGTGAACTGTGTTTTAAATGATATTTTCTCTTTAACCTTGTTAAAAACAGGATCTATTTCCTAAAATTTGGATAATCATTAAGTAATGATTTTTGAGATTAAAACCGGACTAGAGTTTTAATAAACCTTTAAGTCGATTAATATGAGAATGGGATAATTAAATTTATCGAATTCATGAAATGATCGAGAATGGAGTACCACCAGTTTTACTCCAGGCGATAGTTGAATCTTAAAATAGATTTGAACATGAAATGGTAACTAAATTTACCGATAACACCGTGGTTGTGAAGTATGGAGTACCACTAGTTTTGCTCCATGGGATGAATAGGTCGGGTTGGAATTAATAAATAAATGATTACTTCGGTAAAGTTCGCTAATTCCGACTAGTTGATAAACCTTAATTAGGGTTAGAATGGTGAAAAGATAAAATAATTTTTTTTTGAAATGGATATCCAAAGGAAGATTAAAGAAATAGTTTAAATTAACTTATCTTTTATAAAATTAATGGGAATCATTCTGAATAAAAGAATATTCTGGATTGGAATGAGGCATATGATGTGTTTTTATAACACTTGATTATTGATTATAAATACGCGAGTTATTCAGAAAGATCAGGTTTAACCCATTCTGAATAATTAATACGACGAATAAAAGTCGATGATGAAGACGGTGGGTGAAGGCCGGAGATCTTCACATCCTTTGGATGATTACTGATGTCTTGATTAGGCTGTACACCCAAGACAAGGTAATCAGTGGTGATCGTCCAGACGTGCTTGGAGATCGACCAAATATTGAGGACCTCTCTCTTGTATTGGACATATGGGACAAGGAATAAGGTGCCTTCGGTTTCGTTCAGACCTAGAACGGACTTGTAAATGGATGTGTGTCTGACATTGGATTTCATTCTGTATTGATTGATTTCCGTTAAACATATATCCATTTGGTGGTGGAGAATTTATTCTCTTTCTTAGCGCCCTTCTCTGAGATGTACGAGCTTAGAGGTTATATATTGATAGACATCAGTTGCATGGAGTGAATTTTCAGTGTGGCATGCTGAGATGCAAATGATCAAGGCTTTTTTTGAAAAACAAAGTCGTGTGGTTGATGATCAAAGCACGACTTTAAATAGCATAGCTTTGTGTATAGCATTAATTCGCGAGCTTCAAACCCGGTATGAGTCAAAAACGGGTTGACGGACCGTTGGGAGTGCATGACGTTTCTTTCTAGCTAGGAGTAGTGTCATGGTATGGAGCCCGGACATTTTTACTTATGTGGATAATGGAATGAGGTGCCTCGATTATTGATTCCCTAGTGGCTTAGAGATAGGTCCGATAGGACCGAGAAACGTGTGTTCAGGAATAACCAATCCTCTAAAGTATGTGTGGACCGACCCTTCCTTTCCCAGGGTTCACTGTGGGGGATCCTGAGGCATTTGCTAGAGTGTCTCGAATTGGAGAGGAGCCATCCTTGGCCTCGACTCATGGATGGAAATCCAATTTCCAATACGTGACTTTTCGGTTTTAGTTATAGAACTAGTCTGGCGACATGATATATGGTACCCATGTTGTCTATGATTGATAAGTTTATATTTGAAATTGATTTTGACACTATGCACTTATAGTAATCAAAATGATTTGTTTTAAAATGTACCAAGCATGTTTGGCTATTATAAGGGAAAAAACTATCCTCCGGCTTGCGTTGCATTGTGTGATGGGACCCGAGTCTTATAATAGCTTCATTTTTCAAAAAGCATAGCATCGTTTTATTTTAAACGTGGATCCATGTGGAGAAAACCCGTTTCGTGTTATGCGGCGTGGTCCCAGGATTTCCCAACTTCTAAAGTAAAGATTTAATAACTGTTTAGTTCTCACACCAGTCCCATGACTGACTCAGAATTTATTGTTTCTACCTAAACTCTGGGTGCCCATATTTTCCACATGGGCAACTAGTAGTTTTGGTTTTCGCATATATTTATTTTCATAGGATCTTGGATTTACAGCTGGAGCTATATTCGGAAAGCTTTGTATCTGTGTATTTCTTTCAGTTGTATCAGTTGTTGTTTTCCGCTATGCATAATACTTACGCATTATTTTCCGCTGCTATGTACTTTTAAATCTATGATATTGTATTTCAAATGTATAATAATTATTCATACTCTGGAATATTCTTGTACTCTGATGTAATTGTTGTAATAAAAATGAAATGTTCTAATGTTTGTGTTCTGATGTGTCATATTCTCAACTCAATCCGGGCTTCCCCGTAAAGGGGTATTTCGGGTTGTTTCAATTTTGTAAAGCTGATATGACGGATGATGCAGAGATTCTTTTCAATGAAATGGCTGGCCAAGGGATCAGACCAAATGTGTTTGCATTTACTTGTTTAGTAAATAGATATAGTAAATCTGGTAAATCAAACAAAGTATCGATATAAATTACTAAAATGGGTGATCAAGGATTACATACTAGTGCCACTGTCTACAGTTTGACAGTTGATGCTTTGTGCAGGGAAGGGATGGTTGTGGAAGGTCAACCAATATTGGAAATAATGTATCGAATTGGCATGAAGCATGACTTAACTATATACAACATTCTTATGTATGAATATTTCCTTCTGGGTAAAACTCAGAAAGGGTTGGAGATCTTTAACGTATTGGCTGTAGATAATCCCAACCTAATGTTGTGAAGAAATTTTGATTCAAGACAGCTTAATTCAAAAATCCCCAACGCGGCGGAAAACGAGATTGTGGTAATAGTGCAAAAACAACCAATCGAACAATCTCAATCTTATCCAAGCCAATCACAATCACCAAACAATGGAAATAATAGAGCAATAATGAGAAACTAAATCACACAGGGATTTATAGTGGTTCCACCAATGTCTTGTCAGTGTATGTCCACTTTAAGAGAGAAACCTTTATTAATATCAATAGAAGAGTACAAGAGATTGATTAAATGATCAAATTTACTAGAAAAAATTGATTTTGTGGAGAAATGAATTGAAGAAGATTAGGATTGCCTAAACCCTAATTAGAATAAACCTTGATCTAATCTCTTGATT
Source organism: Allium sativum (assembly GCA_030737875.1). NCBI lineage: Eukaryota > Viridiplantae > Streptophyta > Magnoliopsida > Asparagales > Amaryllidaceae > Allium > Allium sativum. The sequence goes on along the minus strand of CM060909.1, from coordinate 664,811,168 downwards.
TTGTTATACCTCCTCCTTTTGGATTCAATGTAGCTTATATAGGCATAGGGAAGTATATGTAAATTCCCAAAATTTCCTCTAGATCCGAAATATCCTCTAGATCCAAAAATATACTCCAGATCCTAAATATCCTCCAGATAGGAAAATATCCTCCAGATCTGAAAATATCCTCCAAATCCTAAATATCCCGAAATATCCTCCAGATACTAAATATTCGAAATATCCCGAAATATCCTCCAGATCTGAAATTTCCTCCTCAATCTAACACATAGTGTTGCATACTTCAACACTCCACCTCGATACTATGTCCATCTATATCACAAACTTCAATGAACCCAAGCATTTCCTTCTATCTTCAATCAAGAAAGCTTGATTGTTTCCCCAATGAACTCCAACATAGCCACTGCCCATTGTACTTCACTAACAAGTTCAGGCATAGCCCCCACTCATCAATGAAGTGTTGAAACATCCAACTCCTAAACCAGTCTCACCAAAAGACAATGTACTCAGGAGTGAAAATGAGTACTTACCATGAAGATAGAACACTAACCTCTTACCGATACTCTTCCACATCCAAGTTTCTCTCTCAACTGTGCCACCACATGGCACCTAGCATCTCTCCAAGTGAATTAAGTTCAAGCAGTGCTCGAACTTTCCAATCGGAAATGCCTTAGTGAACATGTCCGCCGCGTTATCCTTTGTGTGCACTTTCCGAAGGCATACTTGCTTGTCTTCGTCCATGGCTACTAGAAATGACTTTCTCACTTCAATATGCTTCGTTCATGAGCTAAATGCCAAATTCTCTGCCAAATGTATAGCACTTTGGCTATCACATCGAACGTCAATACTCTCATGTTTGAAACCCAAATAGAGTGCCTCCTTTGCCGCTTCCATAGCGACTATCAACTTTGCCTCCGTAGTGGATAAAGCAACTACTGTTTGCACTCTCGATCTCCAACTAATGGTCGTATCACCAAGTGTGAAGACATACCAGGAAGTTGATTTTCTCCGATCCCTATCACCGGCGTAGTCCGAGTCACAATAACCAACTAACTTGCAACTCAATCCATCATTACCACCAAAAACAAGACCATGAGATGCTGTGCCTTTCAAGTATCTCAATATAGCCTTCACTGCTTCCCAATGCGATTTCCCCAGATTAGCTATATACCGGCTAACCACCCCGACGACATTTGCAATATCGGGTCTTGTACACACCATGGCATACATCAAACTTCCAACCACACTTGCATATGACACTTTCGCCATATAAGCCTTGTCTTTCTCCTCGATAGGTGATCCCTTACTCGAAAGCTTTATATGCAAAGGTAAAGGTGTATTTGACGCCTTTGCATCCTCCATGCTGAACCGACAAAGCACTTTCTTAATGTACTCCTTTTGAGTTAATTTCAGCTCAAAATGCTTTCGATCTCTTTCAATTCCATGCCCAAAATTTTCTTTGCTTCTCCAAGGTCTTTCATTCCGAAATCCGCCTTCAATTTCACTTTCAACTTGTTGATTTCTACCTTGTCCTTAGAAGCAATGAGCATATCGTCCACATACAAGAGTAAATACACCCAACAATCATTTCCTAACCTCTTGAAATAAACACAAGCATCCTTGATGCTTCGATGGAAGCCACTTTCAAGCATGAAATGATCAATCTCTTGTACCATTGCCTAGGTGATTACTTCAAACCATATAGTGATTTCTTCAACTTGCAAACTAGTTCTGACTTCCTTCTACAATAAACCCTTCTGGTTGCTCAATGTAGATGTCTTCATCCAAGTCTCCATGCAAGAAGGAGATTTTCACATGTAGTTGCTCCAACTCCAAGTCGTAAATAGCAACTAATGCAAGTAATATCCAGATAGAAGTATGCCTCACAATCGGTGCAAAGATCTCGTCATACTCCTTTCCTTTCCTCTGTGCAATCCCCTTAGCCACTAGCCTAGCTTTGTATCTTCCATTGTCCTTCACCTTATTTATCCATTTGCAAACAATAGCACGGTTTCCATGAGGAAGTGGAACCAACTCCCAAGTCTGGTTCTTCATCAACGATTGCATCTATTCCTCCATAGCGCAAATCCGCTTCGAGCTATCACTCGAATCCACGACGTCATCAAGGTCCATCGGCTCATCTTGGACTACATGAAGAGCATAGTTCAAATTCTCACAAAAGCTAAGATAGTTCCAGTCACCATATCTTTCGGGTGGCCTTATAGCATGATGACCAACCCGAGTAGCAATGCCATTACTCGGTCTTCCTTCAGCTCCACCTTGAACTGAATCTTCTCTAGGCTCGTGCACATGACCAACACTACTAGAGGAATCCTCTGGACTATGTGATGTAAAATCAACCACATTCACCTCGCAAGCACATCCAACAACTCTACTCTCTCTAGGCCTGAAAGTGGGAATAACTTCTTTCTCCTTTGATTCACCATGAACCAAATCCGGAACATCCGATGAGCCTTCGTTCTCCTTGAACATAGCCGACTCATCAAAAGTAACATGACGAGAAACCATAGCCTTCTTCATTTCCGGATTTCAAATCCAATAGCCTTTGACACCATCCATATAACCGAGAAAAATCCCTTTGAAAGCTCTAATCGAGAGCTTATCATTCCCGGATCATGCACATAAACAGGACTGCCAAATACACGAAGAAACTCAAGTCAATGCTCTTCCCCTTCCAAACTTCCTCAGGAATTTTGTTATCAATAGCCGAGCACGGAATTTGATTAATAATATGCACCACGGTTGACATAGCTTCGGCCCAAAATCCCTTAGACAAACCCGATGTCAATCTCAAGCATCAAGCTTTCTCTAGTAGAGTTCGGTTCATTCTCTCCGCCACTCCATTAGATTGCGGATCTCCCGGTGTAGTAAAATTCCTCCGAATACCATGATGCTTGAAAAAATTCAGAAATTCTCTGGAAACATATTCGCGGCCATTATCGGACCTAAGAACCTTCAAAGTCTTTCCACTCTCATTCTCAAAAAGAGCCTTCCATTCTTTGAATCTTGCAAATGCCTCCGACTTGGCCTTCATTACATACACCCAAACCTTCCGAGAAAAATCATCAGTGAAAGAAATGTAATATCTTGCTCCTCCCAAAGAAGCTATAGGCGCTGGTGCCCAAACATCCGTGTGCACGTACTCAAGAATCCCTCTTGAATCATGTTTTCCTTCACCGAACGATACTCTAGTTTTCTTCTCCATGACACATTCCTCGCAAAACTCCTACTTGATGAAACTCTCACCATCTATCATCTCCTTTCAACGAAGAACATCTAAACTCTTCTCCGAGACATGACCCAATCTCAAATGCCAAAGCCTGTAACATTTAAGCCATGAGAACTATCAACATTTACACAAGTTTTGCATTCTACGGTCACTTCTTGAAGCAAATAAATACCATGAGTTCCAACACCCTTCATAACCACAAGCGCACCCTTCGAAACTCTCAAGCTATCACTTTCAATAGTGATCTTACAACCTAAAGAATCCAACTGTCCCGAAGAGATAAGTGACTTCCGTAGTCCCGGAACATAGCGCACATTAGTGAGAGTACGAACCACTCCGTCAAACATCCAAATTTGCACGGATCCAATGCCCTTCGACTTGCAAACTGCACCATTTCCATAACAATTGATTTTCCTTCCCGTTCAACATAAGAAGAAAAACAATTCCTATTAGGCGTCATGTGATATGAAGCTCCCGAATCAAGCACCCAATCGCTGCCTGAAATATTTGATGCCACTGCTGACAAAACATCTACGTCTCCTTCACTAACATCTCTCTCCGCCGCAACTGATGAAGATGCTACTTCCTTCTTCCCTTTGTCTGGAAAATCATTTTTCCATTGACCAGGTTTCTTACATACAAAGCACTTGCCATTTCTTTCCTTTGACTTTCCTCTTCCACCGGGCTTCTTAGACTTAGAACGCCCCTGGTTTCCTTTCTTTCTCCGCAAATAAACCTTGACCATTACCAGCACCACTACGACCATCACTCAGCTCCTTCATCTGATCTCGCAATTCCTCACTAAGAAGACCCGTCTTGACATCATTTAGAGTCAATGTATCCTGGCCATAGATCAAACTGTTTGAGAACCCAGTGTAGCGCTCAGGCAATGAACATAACAATATCATCACCTTCTTCTCCTCCTCAATCTTCAAATCTACCACCTTCATCTTCATTAGTAAATCATCAAACACATTTAAGTGCGCCTTCAGAGAAGTTCCTTCCTTCATCTTGTAGGTAAAGAAAGTCCGCGACAAGATCAGTCAATTTGTGAGTTACTTCTTCATAACAACTCCTCCAACTTGTTCCAAATACCTTTAGCAGTCGTCTCACCACTAATTTCGGAAATAACATTCTCCCCCATGGCAAGTTGAAGTGCAGTGAATGCCCACTCTTCCATTTCTTTTCTCTCCACATCTGAGATGTCCTTTGGCAATAAATGTGTATCAAACACCACCTGATGCACCCGATTCCGCCTAAGAACCGCTTTCATCTTTCATTGCCACTTTTCGAAATCATTATCGCCATTCCACTTGTCGATAACCAATTGTGAACCAGCAGCTGCATACGACCTACGTATATAAGGAGCTACACCACTTGGACCAACTATTGATGGATTATTTGAACCTAATTCCGACATTTCTACAACTGTCTACCAACACCAATGCTCCGATACCAAATGTTGTGGAGAAATTTTGATTCAAGACCGCTTAAATCAAAAATTCCCAATGCCGCGGAAAACGAGATCGTGGTAATAGTGCAAAAACAACCAATCAAACAATCTTAATCTTATCCAAGCCAATCACAGTCACCAAACAATGGAAATAATAAAGCAATAACGAGAAACTAAATCACACAGGGATTTATAGTGGTTCCACCGACGTCTGGTCAGTGTACGTCCACTTTGAGAGAGAAACCTTTATTAATATCAATAGATGAGTACAAGAGATTGATTACAATGATCAAATTTACTAGAAAAATTTGATTTTGTAGAGAAAGGAATTGAAGAAGGTTAGGATTGCCTAAACTCTAATTAGAATAAAGCTTGATCTAATCTCTTGATTTTGTTGTACCTCCTCCTTTTGGATCCAATATAGCTTATATAGGCATCGGGAAGTATATGGAAATTGCCAAAATTTCCTCTAGATCTCAAAACATCCGAAATATCCTCCAGATCCTAAATATTCTCCAGATCCTAAATATCCGAAATATCCTGAAATATCCTCTAGATCCTAAATATTCGAAATATCCCGAAATATCCTCCAGATCTGAAATTTTCACTTCAATCTAACACATAGTATCGCATACTTCAACACCTTAATGAATACACGTATTCGACACTCATCAACTGTCATGTTACAACGCCGAAAACTAATATTGCTCTTAGATTGTTTGAGGAAATGTCACATAAAGGTTTGGAGCAAACAATTATGAGCTACAATTATATTCTTGCTGGATTATATGATGCTGGAAAAGTTAATGATGGAAGAAAAATTCATAGGAAATTGGTTGATAGCAGGTTAGCCTTGGATGTTGATACATGCCGTATAATATTGGATGGGCTTTGTAAAAATCAATTCATTGATGAAGCATGGACGCATATCATGGTGAAAACTTTAAAAAGTATAGAAATGAAATTGAAATTCTTAGTATTATAATTGATTGTTCATTTTGAGTTGGTAGACTCCAAGAAGCTAAGGATTTGCTCAACGATATTTTTGCTTAAGGCATAGTTCCAAATGCTAGAACATACAAAATCCTAATGAAATATTTTACTAAAGAATATATATGAACTGAGTTTTATGATTTCTTTATGTTGATAGAGAAATATGGGTGCTATTTAGATTCTAACATGCTCAACGAGGTGGACTGAAGATTGGTCAAAACAGGTTTGGCAAACAAGGGAAGAGAGATTATATCAATAACGACAGAGGAGAAACAAGCTGTAGCAAGATGAAAGATATAATGTTTACCATGTTGTAATTTATAATTAGATAGAGCACCTGGAGATGATGATAACGATAGTTCATCAATTTACCTTGTTTAAGTTCAAATGTCAAGGAAGGCGAAAAGAGAACCAATACGTAATTTTTCAATTTATTTAGGTGACATCTTTTCTTTATTTTGTCACTCTGTGACTTTTACTATCCAACTAGGGTAGATGAAAAAAATGTTCAAAACACTAATCAATATCCAAAATTACCAATTTTATTCTCCTATAAACCTTATAACAGTGTGTTTTGTTATCTTTTCTAGGAGCCTTTGTTTATTAAGGAGCGTGCATTTTGAGTGGGAAGTAGTTTGCAAAACACATGTTCAATTGTCTGGAATGAAAGCATTTAGCATTGTAAGTACATTTCAAAATATCCAATATTACCATTAAATATAGAAAACGACAACAAAGTTATTTCTTTGATCCTAATGTAGTTACAGTGGTGCTTTTGAGAAGAATAAATATGTAGTCCTTGGTTTGATATGGTAAGAAAAGAGGAAAACAAGAATTAAAAAATTACGTAAAGTATCAGACGGTACCTCAAGTGTTACTTTACTGATGCACGAAACCGGTTGGAAAAACCAGTTTCAGTTATAATGTAATTTAAGAAAAAAAAACTCAACCAATATAAAGATTGACCTCAATACTACCGAAATCGAAAGAATAAATTACCTTAAGCAAGATCGACGTCAACTTCTCATCCACAGTAACACTGACATAGACGATTTGTGCGTCATTGAAGATCTATTATAGCACTTTCAAATCTATCAGTTCCACTGTTGAGATAAATAACAACATGCTTTGCAAATCATAAGTATTCCAGGTTTTCAAAATTCCTTATTCCCAGTAATCTTGGTTCAAATTTGTGTGAGGTGCAGTGTTTTCAGAAATCAACGAAGATGCAAAATGCATGGTTTGATGCGAGTCATCTATTATGTAAATGCTAACCAGATGCTCTTCCATTTATATGATTTTCATTCAAGGGTACATAGCTGATAACTTGATGAAATAAAATTTGGTCTTTGTACTTCAATAAGAATGGGTTATGTCAGTGATATAGGACATGCTCGCGCACATGGACATGTTTATGAATGTATGTTTCATCTGAACCTACAAAATTATTAAAAGTTTGTTTCTAGTCAATGGTCAAGATGCATCTTACTGTAAGAGTAACATAGCTTTGTGAAACGATTTACAGTTTTCTTAGCTTTCATGCTTTGCCAGCAACAAAGTTGTAGGTTACCATTGATGGGTTTGTTCCCATTTTTGTTCTACGTGCAAATCATACCTCGTGATGTAGGCACGATCTTATATTTAGTGGGTTGTAGCCTACTTAACATCCGGTTGAATTCCCAGTAGAGTAGTAAAGTACCATCTTATTTTTCTTTTTCTTTTTGGGCTTTCATTGTGTTATGAAATTGCATCTTAAATAATAACCGAGTAAGGTTATAAATTAAATTTGTACTCGAATTCTTATTCAAACGTATGGTGGTTCTATTGTGCTTTTGGTTTATAGTCAGTTTTTCAACCATTCTAAAACATCTTAATTCTCCTGCATGTATTATCCTAATCTATTCTCTGCATTGATGAGGTAAATTACTTTTGTCTTAATTTTCGTAGGGCTTCTTGTTTACTTATCTTAATTTTCAGAGGGTTTCTTGGTTACTTTCGTGGATTAACATATCCAAATATTGATACTTTATTCCTTAAATGTTCCGATTAAAAATATAAGAAGATAGTTGGGGTACAACTTATATTCAAATACACTCGAGAATCTAGTTAGCGATATAAAAGCCATGAACTGTGTTATATACTTATATCTCAAACAAGATCTTACTAGTTTGATTTTTGGTGCAAGGCCAGAAATTGGAACACAGCTTCATGGTCTGCTCACTAGTCGTGGTTGAAATTTCTTTGAAATTGATCCAAAAGGAACATATAATGATCAGGACTAGATAAAGATTTTCACTCAGTTGGCAAAGCCTCCTTCACCCATGAATAAATTACAAAACTAAAAATTCTAACCCCGATTATTATTCCAATTACATGTCTAATAGAAAAGCTGAAATATCTGAATACTTCTCCATTAGTCATGTGGTGCTTCAGAAATTATTGACCCTTATTGTCCAATTGGATTGACTTATATAAATTGCATTTTGATTTTTGAAAGTCAAACGAATTCGTTTTTTAGCTTCCAAAAAGATAAAAAAAAGGATTTATTTTAGTAGTATCCAAACAAGCCATTAAAGAATTTATCTACACTTAGATTTGGAGATGTCTACTTACTCAGGTGCATGCCAGTAACCATTTAACTATTTTACTGCTCAAATGATATCACAGAATTACAGGAAGATAACGAAGATGAAGATCTATAGGAGGAACTAGTGAATAAAAAGAGGAAAGGATTGAAACCATCAAAATTTGACGATGATGGTCATGCTACTAAGTCAAAAAGAAAGGGAAAAGTGATTATTGAGGTGAACTTTAGCATTTCCAAAAATGTGTTTTTTTCCTGCATTGGTTTTTCCTATATACCCAGTGCACAAGAAATGCATTGTTTGCCATTTAATTTGGTATTGATAATCGCTTTATATGTAGTTTTAATGTGTATTCTTTTGACTTTTAAGTATTTAAAAAAATTCCCTTGGGTCATTGATACTTGGATTTCATCACTGTAAATTAAGCTCATTATTGTGCCTAGATCTGACTGGACTATTGAATTCAAACTTCGGTGTTGATTGTTATTTTTTAATTATGAACTATTCCTATGGTTGCGATCTCCACTGAATTTCTACAGCAAGATTTTTAGTTAGCAAAAATGATAGTTGCATGCAAATGCATATCTGAGAACACCGCTTTAAATGTTACTAATTTTTTTTGCTTTCTTGTGGCAGTATGAAGGGGGTGACAGTATGTCTAGAATTAGTTATCTGAGAATAGTACACAATTATTCACTCATGTTTTAGGAGTCAGTACAAACGTGATTACTCTGCTTTGAATTACTTTTGGATAGGAGGTACGGTTCCAATTTAATATGAAAACAGATTACAAATGTGGATCTTTGCATTTGCTTTGGTTTTTACATTGGAATTATATTCTTTTTCATCCTTGCTTATTTGTTAGCCTTTAGAGTGCCCATGTGTTTGATTAATACAACAACAAATTTGTTTAGTACACACGTCATGAGCATCCCTCGCATCATACTACGTGAGCTAACGTGATTTTTTCCCAAGGTCTTCTGTACCTATATGTACATGTATAGGATCCCGGTTCCCACTTGCAGCCTACGCTCTCCGATTTCCAACAAATGTTTCCATTTGAATATCCAAATTTTTTTCATAATAACACGATTTATTAAAAAAACGGTTGCAAGAGGTGACAATATATATATATATACACACACACTTAATATATATATATATATATATATATGAGGTGGGTTCTATGGCACCCCAAATGCCCCTCAACCTAGACCACCCATTTATATTTAAATAAGTTAGTGGGGAGAGAGAGTTAGTGGGAAGAGAGAAACGAGAATGTGTGGTGGAAATCAGGGGGCTAAAGGGGTGCTGCACTGTTTAGGGTGCTCCCGGTAGTGTAGTACCCCTTTAGCCCCCCTAATTTTCACCACACAATCTCATTTCTCTCTCCTCCCACTAACTCTCTCTCCCTCCACTATCTTATTTAATAATAAATGAGTGACTCTCATTAAGGGGCTTTAGGGGTGCTACAAATTTGGGGTGTCATGGAACCCTCATATATATATATATATATATATATATATATATATATATATATATATATATATGGAAAGTCCAAATGGCCACAAAATGTTGACACAAAATTAAACACACAAAATCTGAGCCATTAGATTTCCCCTGAATTACACCTCACACATAAAGACAAACAAATCTTGTGGTCCAGATTTTGTGTACATAATTTTGTGTCTCTATAGCCGCTCCAATATATATATATATATATATATATATATATATATATATATATATATATATGTGTGTGTGTGTGTGTGTGTGTGTGTGTGTATCACACTCTATTTTGCATCACCCGTACCCTACCGTGAGCTATATTAATCCAAATCCAACAAGATTTTGTAGATGTTGAATTCATATAGATTATCATTTATCCAAAATTTGAGTTCGTTCCGATGTTCTTAAAAAAAATATTTGATGTTTTCATTTAACGTTTCAAATAAATGGTGAATAATTGAGCTAAGATTTTGAATAGGTGATAATATATATGTGCACTGAACAATCTTGTTGTGGTAGGGTAGAGGTGCTAAATGAGTGCTGCAAAACAAGGATGCCCCGGAACACTCAAACATACATATATATAAACACACACATATACGTACATACATATACATATACATAAATACATATATATATACACACACACACACAAATTTGATATAAATTGAAGGACACAAATTGGATATATAAATCCTGAAACTATTAATAATTTATTATTCAAAATAAGTATTCATTGGCTGGTTGCTAGATATACATGCAAACCTACACACGCATGCACATACACATACACACAAACACACACTCTCTCTCTCTCAAAATGTATACGTGTTGCATTTCATTTTTTTTAATATATATAATTATAATATATATACATATATGCATATTATTTATTACAAAACATACAATATTATAAAATATGTACATTATAATATATATGCATGTACAAATCTCACTAGTGTTTGATCTAACTAAACTAAATATATGTTTTTATATACTTGATTTACCAACTATGATAACCGAACACTTTAGACTAGCATGCCATTTATTATTAAAATTCTTATTATTGATTGTCAACCTTGTCTATAGGTAATTAGTTTTTCTGGAGTGAAAACTATCAGCAACAATGGACATGACTTTAATTGTCATATGTATTATGATATTTGTTAGTACTTATTATGTAAACATGTTTCTAAATGTTTGTGGTACATGAATTTATTGATTTTGTCAAGTAACTATTATCTAAATGGTTATGGAAAATACTTAGGACTAATATGTTCTTAGTTATTTGAGTACAATGATTATATGGTTGATTGATTGTTGATTTAAACCAGACATCTATACGATTGTTACTGATTTTGATATGATTATTATATAATTGGTTGCGGAAAATAATATAAGCCACTAACACAATATAGTAGCATTTAAAATTAGCTACAAAACAATCAACATGTTTTAGTAGCGTTTAAGAAAAGCTATAGAAACAAATGTAACATACCATCTGAATTTTTAGTGGCAAAAAATAAATATAATGAAAACCTTTTAGTTGCACAAAATAAACGCTATAGATAAGCAAAAAGTGACCAATGTACAAATCATTGGTAGCGTTCGGAAATTGCAACTGTACAGAAGATTTGGTAGCGTTCATCAAAACACAACCAAAAAACGAAGACTTTTAGTTGCGGGACTTGTAGTAGCGTTCTTTAAAATGCTACCGAAACATTTTGGTGGCGTTTTTCAACGCTGCTAAAGGTCTTTTCTGGGGTAGTGAATCTACCCTCGTTACCCAAACTAGTATTATCCTTTGGATAATCATGAATTCATTCAGCTCCACTCTATAATTTACTGCTTTTAGGCTTTTCAATTCAATTTATAAGGGTGGCAATTAGACCCAATGTGATGGACCTGGACCCAACCCGTATTGTCTCGGTTCTAGGCGGGTCGGGTTTTGTCGGTTCTAAGCTATACATTACAAAATTTTGGACCCGACCCGAGCTTCGGTTCGGGTCGAGTCGAAGCTCGGGTTGGGTCAGGTCGATTCGGGTTTGGTTGAATAATAACATTAAAAATACATATATTTCAATATTTTTTGGTCGAGTCTTTCGGATCGGGTCTATGCGGGTCAAGTTTGATCGGGTCTTGATGGAATTTTCCATCACCTAGACCCGACTGGAGACCCATCGGGTTCGGTTCGGGTCTTTTCGGGTCGGTTCGGTTCGGTTCATGTTTTTGGTTCTCGGTTCTAATTGCCAGCACTATTGATTTAGTCTTCCTTAAGTTTATAATCAATTTATAAACTTGTTTTCGATTCTTGGAATCATTTACAACATTAATCCATTCTCAACTAGGCTTTATGCTTTCCTAAACACGACTTTCATACAAATCAAATCAATAGAATTCTTAATAAGAATTCATCTTAAACCTGAATTCCATTGCTGTAACAACCCGCACCTCTGTTCACGTAAGATATTGTCCCCAACTTAGCCACCGTATAGGTGTGGGGTTTTGTTCCTCAAAAGGCCTCGGCGTTAGTAAGGGATGGCCTCTACTATATAAGTACCCACTTCACACAGGCTTCCACGATGTGGGACTTAGGGGTGTTACATTCTCCCCTCCTACAGAGCCCATCGTCCCTGTTGGCTCACAAACACCTCACCCATGCACTGTGGTCCACACAAGAGCCACAATTCCGGCTGGGTATTGGCTCTGACACCACTGTAACAACCCGCACCTCTGTTCACGCAAGATATTTTCCCCAACTTAGCCACCATATAGGTGTGGGGTTTTGTTCCTCAAAAGGCCTCGGCGTTAATAAGAGATGGGCTCTACTATATAAGTACCCACTTCACACAGCTTCCACGATGTGGGACTTAGGGGTGTTACAATTGCTATTAATAAATTTTACTTAAAATTCTCTTTAATAATAAACAGGTCTTAAGACTCCATTAACTTCAATAATTTGATCCTAATCGTAATATGTGAAGACCCGTAACTTCCCCGTAAAGGAAAGCGTCGGATAGTTCGAGAACAAACCACAACAGAACGCATATAGAAGAACATTTCATTGTATATAACAACAATGCATCAGATTACAAGAATATACAGAGTATAAAAGAATATTACACAGAAATATCAGAGATTTAAATTACATTTAAATACATAGCAGCGGAAAATAATACAATACACAACTAGAATGAGATATACGGATACAAAGCTTCCCGGATATCGTTCCAGTCGTAAACCAGGATCCTGTGAATATAAATCTGCAAAACCAAAACTACTAGCTGCCCGTGTCAAAATAAGGGCACCCAGAGTTTAGGTCAAAACAATAAACTCCAGGTCAGTCATGTGACTGGTGTGAGAACTAAAGCAGTTATAAATCTTTATTTTCAAAGCTAGGTAAAACAAGGGACCACGCCGTATAACACGGAACGGGTTTCCTCCCAAGAATACCAGTGCATAAGACAAACAACGCAATGCTAAATAAAGAAAAATGAAGCTGTTATAAGACCCAGGTCCCATCACACAATGCAACGCAGTCGAGGATAGGGTTTTCCCTTATAACAGCCAAAGAATGCTTGATACGTTTAAAACAAATCATTTGATACTATTATAAGTGCATAGAGTATAAAACAACTTCAAATCATAAGTATCAATCATAGGCGGCATGAATGCCCCATACCACTATGTCGCCATATATAGGTTTACAAATAAAACCGCAAATGTCACGTATTTGGAAATTGGGTTTCCATCTATGAACCGAGGCTAGGGGCAAGATCCTCAACCGATTCGAGACGCTCTAGCCCGCCCCTCAGGAACAGCCGCAACTGCCCCTTGGATCGTCAGGGCCGGTCCACACGGAGTGGATTATTATGCCTGAACAATACGTCTCCCCACCCTATGGGGTGTAAGTCTGGTCCGTCAGCCGACCAGAATGCATTCGGCCGAAACCGATATAACCGAGGCGCCTCGCAACAGCAACAACAACATAAGTCAAACTCGTCAGGGCGTGTAAAACCACTGACGCCACTTCTAACTAGAAAGAAACGCATGCCCTCCCTGAGGTCCGTCTCCCGTTTTTGATTCATACCGGGTGTGAAACTCGCGAATCAAACGTTACACAAAGCTACGCCACAAAGGTCGTGCTTTGATCATCAACCACAAGACTTTGCTTTTCAACAGAAGCCTTGATCATTTGCATCTTAGCATGCCACACAGGCAAGCCATCCTATGCAACCGATATCAGTCACACAGAATGAAATCCGATGTCAGACACACAGTCCATTTACAAGTCCGTTCTGGGTCTGAACGAAACCGGAGGCACCTAGTACCCCGCATATCCATCGATCTCCAAGTACGTCTGGACGATCACTAACTGTTTCCATCTTCTTGGGTGTACAGCCCAATCAAGATCATCAGTTATCACCCAAACGACGTGAAGACCTCCGGTCTTCGACCATCGTCTTCGTCTTCGACTTATCGTCGTATCAGTTACTCAGAATGGGATAAACCCGGTCTTTCCGAATAACTCGCGTATATTTTAAATAAGTGTTACACAAACACAACATACGCCTCATTCCAATTCATTAGTCACTAACCGTAAATTAATCAAGAGAATAATTCCCCAAATATTAACCCCGAAGGCCGAAACCAACATCAGATCAATATCCAGAAAACCATTCTGCTTGGCTAACCGCCAGTTAGTTTCTAAATTTCACATTCAAATCTAATTACAGATTTATCTATCGCCTGGAGCAAAACTGGTGATACTCCATTCTCGATCTTTTCAATCTAATTAAAGATTCATTAAAACTCCACTTAGTTTTAATCATTATCTGGGTTAAAGAATCAGTGTCATTTAAAACACGATTCACGATAAACCCAAAATCACATTCCATTAATTATCGGGTTAAAGAACAAGTGTTATTTAAAACACTGTTCACGATAAACCCAAAAATCAATACCAATTCAATTCCAATTAAATATCATTTAATTGGTACACTTCATTAAATCTAAATAAAAAGATTTAATCTTTTCTCAACTGGGTTCAAGAACAGTGTTAGTGAAGACACCATTCACGACAAACCCAAATCACATTCGATATTCAATACAAGGCTCTGAATAGAAAATATATCGGCTTATATTCAATATCGAATTCTACGACTAACAAATGTCGTATTGGAAATAACGATACAAATATATATCTTTCAAATTTCCATAACAACACCTGTAATGTCACGAATTCCAACATCGAAATATTCCGAAGACAATTTCGATTCAAATCCACTCCAATGCAATCATTGGAAATTTTGGTTATTTTCAAAACCATTTCAAATTCAATTTATTTATTTAAAAATAAATAGAATTATAATTCTAGTTCAAAACTAGTTCATTTCGATAAAAATCCATTTTTTTATCTTTTCAAATATGGAGATTTTCACCCCAAACTTTCACAAATCATTTCTTATGATTTTACACAAATTATTACTATTTTTAATAATTTTATCAAGGCCCGTACAGTCGATTTCCAACAATGGCCATCGAACTGCACTTACAACGACCTTTTTCGAATTTGATTTGGACGTATCTCCAAATCCAACCGTTAGATTTCAAATTTCTAACATTAATTAGAAAGCTCTTTTCGATACGAACCCAACGGTTCCGGTTTTAGGAGAATCCGACGGTCGGATCTCCTGTAATGTCCGTTTGAAATAAATGGTCGAAATTCGCGAACTGCCGCGGCGCGGCGCGTTCTATTCAGGCCATTATATTATATATAATATATATAATATATATTTCGTCGATTTCTATTTAAAACGAATTATATAAATAGTTTTGAATTCGTTTCAAAAACATTTTCAACTTCCATTTCAATTCAAATCAAAATTGAATTCTTCTCTATAAATTCGTTTTAAAATTCATTTCTATTCAATTCGAATTTCAATTCAATTTGAATTCATTTCAATTCGCTTTCTATTCCATTTGAATTCGTTTTCAATTCAATTCATTTCGAAATCGTTTTCAATTCATTTCATTTCGAAATCGTTTTCAATTCAATTCATTTCGAAATCGTTTTCAATTCATTTCATTTCGAAATCGTTTTCAATTTATTTTGAATTCGTTTTCAATTCAATTCATTTCGAAATCGTTTTCAATTCAATTCATTTCGAAATCGTTTTCAATTCATTTCATTTCGAAATCGTTTTCAATTCAATTCATTTCGAAATCGTTTTCAATTCATTTCATTTCGAAATCGTTTTCAATTCGATATAAATATCGTTCACGTCAAAATGGCGTCCATACACGGCTTCATAAATTTCTATTTTCAAATATTCTATTTCAAATATTTCTTTTTCAAAATAGTTGTTATTATCAAAATATTTCGTTCAACACATGACCAATCTCAATGAATGAGTACTGTCAACACATGAACTTTTATTTTATAATATTCTTTATTTTTCAAATTGGAATGAGGCCCAATCAATTACCATATAAAGTTAATTATATGGATTTTCATACAACACATGTATATCATAGCATTGAAAAATAATCAACCATCAACCAAAGTGCACTACACTGCATAAGCATCAAATACAGATATTCAACGCTTATAACAGCCTGTCAATCAATCGATCGACATATTTAATCAATCAGGATGAGTGAACTGCATATTTCATCCTAACACCCGTGTGGGGTTTCAAACAATCAAACACAGATTTTATTTGTGCAGTTGGGCGATGTGTGAAATTTATCGACCCAATCAATATCATTCAAATAAGTGTACATAAACAAACCATCTGGTTTGTAAATGAATATTTATTTATTCACTTCACTATTTTCATATTCACGTTAAAAATTATATTTTTAACGATAAAACATTTTATTTCAACCTATGAATTTCTATTCAATTCATTTATTCAATAAAATGATATTTTTATTTTTCTAACATGTTTTAGAAAATTTCGGCGGCATAACGGCACGATACTAGAAACGGGACAAGGCCTAGCCTTATCCCCGGTCTAGTGAAGGCCCACGCCATTCACACATCAATCAAATCAATTCGTTATGCAAACCGCAAACTTTGGAGTAAGGATCTAACCTAGCCTTACTCCTTCGCCTTATAACGGCGCACGTCTAATCCTAACCAATTTATCGATTCGATTTTTCACACCACAAACCACATTCAAACAATATCGCAATCAATCACCAAACTGTCAAACAAACAAGTCCATGGTCTGTGGACGATTGTGTCGGGTGCTACTAAGCACCGTCTGCATCCTAGTATATATATATAACTAGAAAATAAATAGAAAGGTGAGAAATTCTCACCGATTAGCTATCCTAGCTCCACGGCACTTCATTGATAGAAATCTTCATCGCTATCGCATCTTCGTCATCTTCGCTGCCCGTAGCCACTACATATGTAAAAATCGAATTTTTACTATGCTATTCAATATATAAAATCGAATTTTGACTTCGCTATTCAATATATAAAAATCGAATTTTTTTTCTTTTGCAAGTTCAAATCTTTTTCTACTAAAAGATTAAACTTTTTTTCCTATTTTAAAGTTCAAAATAAAATCAGTTTTTCGCTTTCATAAAAATGCAGTTTTTTCATAACTTAAAAAATAAAAATACAGTTTTTGCCTTATTTAAAAATTCAGTTTAAAAATCATTTAAAAATCAGTTTTCTAATCTAAAATAAAATTCAGTCTTAAACCTAAAATAAAATTCAGTTTTAAACCTACCTAAAATCAGAATTTTAAAAACATAAAAATCGGTTTTTAATATTAACAAAATCAGTTTTATAAATTAAGTAAAAATCAGTTTTATAAATAAAGTAAAAACTTACAGTTCGAAAGGGGGGGGTTCACCACCATCGGAGAGGCTTCGGGTGGCTCTGGGTCGGCGGCAGGAGGAGGCGGAGGGTTGGGGCGGCCTTCAGTTCGTCGGCGGTCATCACTGTGGGGGGGGAAAGCTCTGGCGTTTTCGTCTTCGATTCGAAGGGAGGAAGGAGATGAGCTAGAGGGGAGAGGAAGGCGCGACTTTAGGGGGGAGCGGCGGTCCATCGTCGGCGTCAGCAAGGGGGAGGAAGAGGCGTCGCGATCTGAAACTGGAAGGGGTTTTTTTTTTTTTTTTTTTTTTTATATTTTGACCGTGGTTTGACTTGTGAGGAAAGAGAGAGCTCAAGGGGGTTATATAATATTTTAATTATTTAAATAATTAATTTCTCCATAAAGTAACTTTAAATTTCGATCTCCGAACGAGGCCCAATGACTGTCGTCCCTAGCTAATTACCCCCATTCCGAATACAATGGGATATGTTTCATAAGCCAGTTCGGCTGTTACGCTCAGTTTTCGCTGAAATTAATGTATAAATCTATATATTCAATTTTAAACGTACATTTCAATTTACCGGGGTCACATACTAACTTTAAAAATTCTAGAAAAATATTTTCTAGCTTCGTATTGACGATACGGTCCTAACAAAACTAGTTTCGTCGAAATCTGAGACCGTTAGAAAAATGGCCAATTTCCAGTCGATTAAAATCAACTGAAACTGGTCAAACGCGTTTTCCTTTGCCACGCTCACATATTGATTCGAAAAATTATGAAATTTGAAATCTAGCAATAACTTTACATCACGGACCCAACAAAACTGGTTTCGTCGAAATCCGAGGTCGTTTGCAAAATGTCCATTTTTAAGGGCCTGAATTCCATAGCGACTATTCAGAATTTTCAACTGGACATATCTTTTGATTCCCGCTAAGAAATTTTGATCATTCGGGTTCGTTGGAAAGATATTCACTATTAGATTCCATTATTTTTGGTTTCACTAAAATCCGGATTGTTTTGCACCCGGTACATTCAATTGAAGTTTGAAATCGAATTATCGAACTACCGCGCCATTTTCAATTCTATTTATAATTATATATAATTATTTATATTCTAACGACGACGCGTATAATATATACGTTCGAATATATTCAAAATAAATTTCTCGTCGATATTATTTAAAATAATTCATTTTAAATAATCTAAATTCGCTAAAATGGCCAAAATAAAAATTTTAAACTGGCCCAGATTTTACGGGTTGTTACAATCTCCCCCACTTAAAACTTTTCGTCCCCGAAAAGGAACAAAGTCGAAAGTGGTTTGATTATTCAGCTCCACATTTGATCTGGCTTCCATTCTCCAACTCTTTAGTTTCTGAGAATTTTTAAAATTTCAAAAATTTGGCTAACACCCTAAATTTTTGAAAAATTTCGCCATAACCTCCCCTGCACCGGGAGCATCGGGAAATTGCAAATAGCGTTCCCGGTCCTTCAGATCTCAAAAAGAAAAAGAAAAAGCCAAGCGGCTAGCCAATAGGCTCATAAAATCATCATCACCCAAACAAAACAGTAAATTATGTAATAAACATGTACCTATTTGTCGGGCAAACAAATTTTATTCTCTGCTCTAGCCTCCTTGCTATGACCTGTTCAATGATATATATGTATATGCAAACAAATGCGACCAATTTTCAATAGAGTTCAATATTTGATTCAATTAGGCATAATTGTTCAAAATTAGCAAACAATTAAACAAACAACACAAACTTCAATCAATTAGTGGATTAACGTTTCAAATTCATAATTTCGATATATATACAAAAATCAGATTTTTGATGCCAAATCACAACAATTAGCCCTATCTAATTTTGGTTCTCACACCAGTCAATAGGAAATATATAGATATCAAACCTTCGAAACACGAACATAAATGTTGATGATGCGATCGCTATCATCAATATCATCTCCGGGCGACTAGGGTGTGGTGCTATATCTATCCAATATATTAAAACTTCGAATACACGCTAGCTAGGCGCATACGCAAAAATCTTTATATTTTGGATTGTCCTAATCAATATAAAATAAATAATCAAATACGAATAATTGATTTAAATTTTCAAATCAAAAATCGTTTTCATTTTAAAAATATACTCTTCACACTCGTTCTAGGATACTACTGATCCCATCTCTAACGAGTCATTCCATTGGATATTACTAATCCAATATCTGATGAATTCCTTCGTACGGTTCTAATGTGTCTTGTTCTCTGCTTTGTAAACCAAAGCTCTGATACCAACTGTGAAGACCCGTAACTTCCCCGTAAAGGAAAGCGTCGGATAGTTCGAGAACAAACCACAACAGAACGCATATAGAAGAACATTTCATTGTATATAACAACAATGCATCAGATTACAAGAATATACAGAGTATAAAAGAATATTACACAGAAATATCAGAGATTTAAATTACATTTAAATACATAGCAGCGGAAAATAATACAATACACAACTAGAATGAGATATACGGATACAAAGCTTCCCGGATATCGTTCCAGTCGTAAACCAGGATCCTGTGAATATAAATCTGCAAAACCAAAACTACTAGCTGCCCGTGTCAAAATAAGGGCACCCAGAGTTTAGGTCAAAACAATAAACTCCAGGTCAGTCATGTGACTGGTGTGAGAACTAAAGCAGTTATAAATCTTTATTTTCAAAGCTAGGTAAAACAAGGGACCACGCCGTATAACACGGAACGGGTTTCCTCCCAAGAATACCAGTGCATAAGACAAACAACGCAATGCTAAATAAAGAAAAATGAAGCTGTTATAAGACCCAGGTCCCATCACACAATGCAACGCAGTCGAGGATAGGGTTTTCCCTTATAACAGCCAAAGAATGCTTGATACGTTTAAAACAAATCATTTGATACTATTATAAGTGCATAGAGTATAAAACAACTTCAAATCATAAGTATCAATCATAGGCGGCATGAATGCCCCATACCACTATGTCGCCATATATAGGTTTACAAATAAAACCGCAAATGTCACGTATTTGGAAATTGGGTTTCCATCTATGAACCGAGGCTAGGGGCAAGATCCTCAACCGATTCGAGACGCTCTAGCCCGCCCCTCAGGAACAGCCGCAACTGCCCCTTGGATCGTCAGGGCCGGTCCACACGGAGTGGATTATTATGCCTGAACAATACGTCTCCCCACCCTATGGGGTGTAAGTCTGGTCCGTCAGCCGACCAGAATGCATTCGGCCGAAACCGATATAACCGAGGCGCCTCGCAACAGCAACAACAACATAAGTCAAACTCGTCAGGGCGTGTAAAACCACTGACGCCACTTCTAACTAGAAAGAAACGCATGCCCTCCCTGAGGTCCGTCTCCCGTTTTTGATTCATACCGGGTGTGAAACTCGCGAATCAAACGTTACACAAAGCTACGCCACAAAGGTCGTGCTTTGATCATCAACCACAAGACTTTGCTTTTCAACAGAAGCCTTGATCATTTGCATCTTAGCATGCCACACAGGCAAGCCATCCTATGCAACCGATATCAGTCACACAGAATGAAATCCGATGTCAGACACACAGTCCATTTACAAGTCCGTTCTGGGTCTGAACGAAACCGGAGGCACCTAGTACCCCGCATATCCATCGATCTCCAAGTACGTCTGGACGATCACTAACTGTTTCCATCTTCTTGGGTGTACAGCCCAATCAAGATCATCAGTTATCACCCAAACGACGTGAAGACCTCCGGTCTTCGACCATCGTCTTCGTCTTCGACTTATCGTCGTATCAGTTACTCAGAATGGGATAAACCCGGTCTTTCCGAATAACTCGCGTATATTTTAAATAAGTGTTACACAAACACAACATACGCCTCATTCCAATTCATTAGTCACTAACCGTAAATTAATCAAGAGAATAATTCCCCAAATATTAACCCCGAAGGCCGAAACCAACATCAGATCAATATCCAGAAAACCATTCTGCTTGGCTAACCGCCAGTTAGTTTCTAAATTTCACATTCAAATCTAATTACAGATTTATCTATCGCCTGGAGCAAAACTGGTGATACTCCATTCTCGATCTTTTCAATCTAATTAAAGATTCATTAAAACTCCACTTAGTTTTAATCATTATCTGGGTTAAAGAATCAGTGTCATTTAAAACACGATTCACGATAAACCCAAAATCACATTCCATTAATTATCGGGTTAAAGAACAAGTGTTATTTAAAACACTGTTCACGATAAACCCAAAAATCAATACCAATTCAATTCCAATTAAATATCATTTAATTGGTACACTTCATTAAATCTAAATAAAAAGATTTAATCTTTTCTCAACTGGGTTCAAGAACAGTGTTAGTGAAGACACCATTCACGACAAACCCAAATCACATTCGATATTCAATACAAGGCTCTGAATAGAAAATATATCGGCTTATATTCAATATCGAATTCTACGACTAACAAATGTCGTATTGGAAATAACGATACAAATATATATCTTTCAAATTTCCATAACAACACCTGTAATGTCACGAATTCCAACATCGAAATATTCCGAAGACAATTTCGATTCAAATCCACTCCAATGCAATCATTGGAAATTTTGGTTATTTTCAAAACCATTTCAAATTCAATTTATTTATTTAAAAATAAATAGAATTATAATTCTAGTTCAAAACTAGTTCATTTCGATAAAAATCCATTTTTTTATCTTTTCAAATATGGAGATTTTCACCCCAAACTTTCACAAATCATTTCTTATGATTTTACACAAATTATTACTATTTTTAATAATTTTATCAAGGCCCGTACAGTCGATTTCCAACAATGGCCATCGAACTGCACTTACAACGACCTTTTTCGAATTTGATTTGGACGTATCTCCAAATCCAACCGTTAGATTTCAAATTTCTAACATTAATTAGAAAGCTCTTTTCGATACGAACCCAACGGTTCCGGTTTTAGGAGAATCCGACGGTCGGATCTCCTGTAATGTCCGTTTGAAATAAATGGTCGAAATTCGCGAACTGCCGCGGCGCGGCGCGTTCTATTCAGGCCATTATATTATATATAATATATATAATATATATTTCGTCGATTTCTATTTAAAACGAATTATATAAATAGTTTTGAATTCGTTTCAAAAACATTTTCAACTTCCATTTCAATTCAAATCAAAATTGAATTCTTCTCTATAAATTCGTTTTAAAATTCATTTCTATTCAATTCGAATTTCAATTCAATTTGAATTCATTTCAATTCGCTTTCTATTCCATTTGAATTCGTTTTCAATTCAATTCATTTCGAAATCGTTTTCAATTCATTTCATTTCGAAATCGTTTTCAATTCAATTCATTTCGAAATCGTTTTCAATTCATTTCATTTCGAAATCGTTTTCAATTTATTTTGAATTCGTTTTCAATTCAATTCATTTCGAAATCGTTTTCAATTCAATTCATTTCGAAATCGTTTTCAATTCATTTCATTTCGAAATCGTTTTCAATTCAATTCATTTCGAAATCGTTTTCAATTCATTTCATTTCGAAATCGTTTTCAATTCGATATAAATATCGTTCACGTCAAAATGGCGTCCATACACGGCTTCATAAATTTCTATTTTCAAATATTCTATTTCAAATATTTCTTTTTCAAAATAGTTGTTATTATCAAAATATTTCGTTCAACACATGACCAATCTCAATGAATGAGTACTGTCAACACATGAACTTTTATTTTATAATATTCTTTATTTTTCAAATTGGAATGAGGCCCAATCAATTACCATATAAAGTTAATTATATGGATTTTCATACAACACATGTATATCATAGCATTGAAAAATAATCAACCATCAACCAAAGTGCACTACACTGCATAAGCATCAAATACAGATATTCAACGCTTATAACAGCCTGTCAATCAATCGATCGACATATTTAATCAATCAGGATGAGTGAACTGCATATTTCATCCTAACACCCGTGTGGGGTTTCAAACAATCAAACACAGATTTTATTTGTGCAGTTGGGCGATGTGTGAAATTTATCGACCCAATCAATATCATTCAAATAAGTGTACATAAACAAACCATCTGGTTTGTAAATGAATATTTATTTATTCACTTCACTATTTTCATATTCACGTTAAAAATTATATTTTTAACGATAAAACATTTTATTTCAACCTATGAATTTCTATTCAATTCATTTATTCAATAAAATGATATTTTTATTTTTCTAACATGTTTTAGAAAATTTCGGCGGCATAACGGCACGATACTAGAAACGGGACAAGGCCTAGCCTTATCCCCGGTCTAGTGAAGGCCCACGCCATTCACACATCAATCAAATCAATTCGTTATGCAAACCGCAAACTTTGGAGTAAGGATCTAACCTAGCCTTACTCCTTCGCCTTATAACGGCGCACGTCTAATCCTAACCAATTTATCGATTCGATTTTTCACACCACAAACCACATTCAAACAATATCGCAATCAATCACCAAACTGTCAAACAAACAAGTCCATGGTCTGTGGACGATTGTGTCGGGTGCTACTAAGCACCGTCTGCATCCTAGTATATATATATAACTAGAAAATAAATAGAAAGGTGAGAAATTCTCACCGATTAGCTATCCTAGCTCCACGGCACTTCATTGATAGAAATCTTCATCGCTATCGCATCTTCGTCATCTTCGCTGCCCGTAGCCACTACATATGTAAAAATCGAATTTTTACTATGCTATTCAATATATAAAATCGAATTTTGACTTCGCTATTCAATATATAAAAATCGAATTTTTTTTCTTTTGCAAGTTCAAATCTTTTTCTACTAAAAGATTAAACTTTTTTTCCTATTTTAAAGTTCAAAATAAAATCAGTTTTTCGCTTTCATAAAAATGCAGTTTTTTCATAACTTAAAAAATAAAAATACAGTTTTTGCCTTATTTAAAAATTCAGTTTAAAAATCATTTAAAAATCAGTTTTCTAATCTAAAATAAAATTCAGTCTTAAACCTAAAATAAAATTCAGTTTTAAACCTACCTAAAATCAGAATTTTAAAAACATAAAAATCGGTTTTTAATATTAACAAAATCAGTTTTATAAATTAAGTAAAAATCAGTTTTATAAATAAAGTAAAAACTTACAGTTCGAAAGGGGGGGGTTCACCACCATCGGAGAGGCTTCGGGTGGCTCTGGGTCGGCGGCAGGAGGAGGCGGAGGGTTGGGGCGGCCTTCAGTTCGTCGGCGGTCATCACTGTGGGGGGGGAAAGCTCTGGCGTTTTCGTCTTCGATTCGAAGGGAGGAAGGAGATGAGCTAGAGGGGAGAGGAAGGCGCGACTTTAGGGGGGAGCGGCGGTCCATCGTCGGCGTCAGCAAGGGGGAGGAAGAGGCGTCGCGATCTGAAACTGGAAGGGGTTTTTTTTTTTTTTTTTTTTTTTATATTTTGACCGTGGTTTGACTTGTGAGGAAAGAGAGAGCTCAAGGGGGTTATATAATATTTTAATTATTTAAATAATTAATTTCTCCATAAAGTAACTTTAAATTTCGATCTCCGAACGAGGCCCAATGACTGTCGTCCCTAGCTAATTACCCCCATTCCGAATACAATGGGATATGTTTCATAAGCCAGTTCGGCTGTTACGCTCAGTTTTCGCTGAAATTAATGTATAAATCTATATATTCAATTTTAAACGTACATTTCAATTTACCGGGGTCACATACTAACTTTAAAAATTCTAGAAAAATATTTTCTAGCTTCGTATTGACGATACGGTCCTAACAAAACTAGTTTCGTCGAAATCTGAGACCGTTAGAAAAATGGCCAATTTCCAGTCGATTAAAATCAACTGAAACTGGTCAAACGCGTTTTCCTTTGCCACGCTCACATATTGATTCGAAAAATTATGAAATTTGAAATCTAGCAATAACTTTACATCACGGACCCAACAAAACTGGTTTCGTCGAAATCCGAGGTCGTTTGCAAAATGTCCATTTTTAAGGGCCTGAATTCCATAGCGACTATTCAGAATTTTCAACTGGACATATCTTTTGATTCCCGCTAAGAAATTTTGATCATTCGGGTTCGTTGGAAAGATATTCACTATTAGATTCCATTATTTTTGGTTTCACTAAAATCCGGATTGTTTTGCACCCGGTACATTCAATTGAAGTTTGAAATCGAATTATCGAACTACCGCGCCATTTTCAATTCTATTTATAATTATATATAATTATTTATATTCTAACGACGACGCGTATAATATATACGTTCGAATATATTCAAAATAAATTTCTCGTCGATATTATTTAAAATAATTCATTTTAAATAATCTAAATTCGCTAAAATGGCCAAAATAAAAATTTTAAACTGGCCCAGATTTTACGGGTTGTTACATAATATCATTACTACAATTATTAACTAATAATCCATTGCAATACCATAAAATAGTTTACTTCAACATTAATTATAATTTAATAGTCAATCTTTCTTAAAAGTTAATATAATAATAATTAACTTTATTAAATGATTAACAACTCAAAAATTGACTTTAAAATCAATTAATTTAAAAGATCATTAAATCTCTTGAGAGTTCATATTAAGTTATGATAAATATTTGTCACAACTATCATTTATTAATTTAATTGTCAATAAAATAATTTAGGAACCGATTCCAGTTAAAACAGTTGATTTGGTCAACTAGAAACTATGGTTAACCAATTCCAATTAGTCTTCCCATTTAAATTAATTAACAATTAATTTAAATAAACCACTTAATTATTTCTTAAAAACAATTAATCCCAACTATTAACCCCTAGGTTAATTTCCGAACTTATTTTCTTATAAAATTAATTTTTAGTTACCTATAAATAATAAAACAAATGTTAACTTTTATTTTAACAAAACCTTATTTTAAATTACTTATATAAATAGACTTAAAATTTTATTTTTAGTTATAAGATAAATTTATAACTTCATTTCTGTCAATTTACCCAACGATAAATCAACATTTATTTTGATGGATTTTTAGGCCAGCTACTGCTAATTACTCTACCAATAATGCCTATTGGTTAATAATAAACAAACGTTGAATTTTAATTCAACTATCAAAAACCAAAACAATCATTCAGATTGGTTAAACTGTTCATATGATAATATGAAAATAAACAATAAACTTGAGTGGATCCAACCAATAAATTTGAGTGGATCCAACCAAAACAATCATTCAGATTAGTTAAACAGTTCATATGAAATAATCAGTTTAACTAAAAGATTTCAACAATCAACTAATAACAGCAATACAATCATCCAACCATTAAATTTATACATTTATATTATTATAAATGTGACCAATAAGGTAAGTTACCTCAATTGGTTACAATCGTTAGAAATAATGATTGATTTCAATTAAACTAAGCGAACGTTTAATTTAATCAGCTCAAACTATATATATATATACATATGTATGATATATATATATATATATATATATATATTCAGTAATCAGCCAACAATAAACAACCATAGCACACAAATATTAAACTATATAAAATAGCAGTGGGAAAAACTGAGCGAGTAAACTCACCTTGGGTTTCCATTCATTGTTAAAACAATTTATTTTAATTAAATTAAACAAGCATTTAATTTAATTAAAACATCCAACTGCACCCAACTTTGTCCAAACCAGCTCCCTAATGTCGTGTTCACTAATACGTTTCTAATGCTGTCAGTCTTGTCGAATTCTGACAAAATATAAGCACAATACAAAATTTATATGGTCATGGTTTTTAATTTAAACAATAAAACCTTAATTAAAATTTAATTAATGTTAATCTCGTTTATAGTCAGATTAGGCACTTTAAATCTTAGGTAATGTTTAATCACGTTACTATTTAAAAATGACCCAAGTTATACAATAAATTAGGCACGTAAATTATGGAATTAGGCATGATAATGATTTAGGTCACGTTTATATAATGATTAGGCACTTATAATCTTTGATTAGGCACTTTCAATAGAATTAGGCATATTACATTCTCCCTCACCTGCTACTGTTCATCTTTCTTCCTTGAATGACATGCAGGTATCACTTCCACGTCCTACACACCACCGCCTTCACTGCTTCTCCACCGAAGAACCACCGCCTGCGCATGTTGTCCCCTTTTCTCTCCAGCCTGACCCCAACACACTAGATCCACCACTACGCCATAGATTGCATATTGCAACACCGAAGAATTGATGCAAAAAGTGCCAAAAAAGTATTGCTATAGACAAAAAATGATCTGTGGCAACACTTTCTTTGTGATACATTTTGCCGCGTTGCCTTAGAGTCAAAGGCAACATCATTGCGACCCTAAGGCAACATCTGTACTGGTGTTGCCACAGGTGCTAAATTTACAAAAATGTAGGACCCACTAAAATCTGTTGCCCGGGTTTATGGAATCGCCACTAAAATCTATAGCCCGGGTTCATGTAATCCTATTGTGGGCCCACATGCATAAATCTATAGCAACAATTTTACCACCCAATGGCAACACTATATCATAGCTATGGCAACGTTTAACATCACATACTGCAACATTATATCATAGCTATGGCAACATTACATAACATAACATCACACTGAAATTAACAAAGAACTTTTTATTTCAAATTAACCAGCAAACACAAGTAGTACTTAGTCAATTACAAAATAACAAAACATGGCCACTAAATTCAATTTTACAGACATTTCAGCAACAAACACGGCCAGTACTATATAAAACTAAAGCAGTTTCAAAATATACCGCAAGCTTCCAGTGCGTTCAGTGCCTCTACTGCATCGAGTACCTCTAGTGCCTTCAGTAACAAGTTCTTGAACAACCTGATCACTGCCTCCTTCACCTGCATGCATTAGTTACATTTTAGCATAAAATAAGAGGTATGCATTCCTCAATTGCATTTCAGCACAAACCATGGTTATAGTATAACTGAGTTTTCTTTCAACACAAACTGAGTTTCATAACCGAATTCCATTTGCATTTCAATATAACATAGAATGCTGATCTAAACAATGTGTATACAAGTGTATACTGATCTAAACATAAGTGGATTTCATTTGCATTTGTGTCTCATTTACATAACTGAGTTACATAACAGAGGCATAATGTGTATACAAGTATATACTGATCTATACAAAACTGAGCTTCATTTGCATTCGTGTTTCATTTACATAACTGAGTTACATAACAGAGGCACAATGTGGATACAAGTGTATACTGATCTAAACAATGTGTATACAAGTGTATACAATGTGTATACATAGTGTAACAGAGGAACAATGTGTACACAATGTGGCAAAACTTAAAATCATACCTGAAGAACTGTCCATGCATGCAATTTCATGTTACTTCACTGCTCCACATTGCTATAGCAACACACAAAAGAACTCCAAACGTGATCTAGGACATAGATAAAGCTATTGCATAGAATTTTTCTCCTTTCTCATGTTTTCCACATTTAATGCGCATTTGGGCCAACTCTTCCTTCATATCTGCCACAAATTCATTGGCATTTGCCCTCTTTTGCTTTTTCTTCAGCAGCTTTTCTTCAGTTGTCTTCTTTTCTAAGAGTAACTGCGATATAGTCTTTTCTTTTTCCATCAATTTAACAGTAGTGTCATCCAATTAGGCATTTCTGTTGATTTCATACACTTCGTCATGCCACATAAAATACTCGCAATCGCCATTCTGCATATATCTTAAATTCTAGACTAAAACATCATAGAAAGATATGATAATTGACAAAGAAACAAAAAAAAACTAATTTGTACTTACCGGCCACATGGAACAACCAAAAATCTTATTCCCTGCATTTGACCCTAGCTTCGCAGTCCTCATCTTCGTTGGGATTTTGTGGTGGCAGTTCTTTCTCGTAGCCGCTGTTGATGAATTTGAAGTAGAAATTGATTGAGTGGTCATTGAACTCGAATTAAAAGAAGAACTGAAGTGATATCACAAACTGCAAATCATTCAGTAGGCTTTCAGGCATGTATTTCAAGCATTTGGTATTTGTCTGCATAACCAAAACAAAACACACATATATTTATTAGTCAATCTTATACACAGACACTTAAGAAATCATGCATATACTTGTTAGACGGTCTTATGCATACAGATCATGATAATACTTAAGCAATGATAACTATCATGTATATGTAAGCATCCTTATGAAACGATTTTCATAAACCATTGTATATCTTATTAACAAACTAGCAGTATCATATCTCAATCATCACAAGCAATAGCAACCTGGGAAACCCGAGCAATTGTTTAGAACATGCAGCTCATATAAGGTCGATGGTCTAATTGTGAACAACCGCACTTCACTAGAACTAAAGTTCTGTGTTATTAAATTGATTAACAATCCAATAGCTGCTCAAAGAACATTTAGCGAATTAACATACAACGGAACCACAAAAAACACTACCAACCAAAGAAAAATATACTCATGGTGATAATAATTTTCGTTTCTCAATAGACTAATCAATAGCGATGATAAAAAAACCAACAGAAACGTACATGATAAACACAGGATTAAAAGCTAGCACCTTTCTTCTTGGATTGACTGCCATTTGATGACGGGCAAGGGGAGAAGTGGGTGTGTTTAGAGTCAAGGATTCGCTCGAAGAAGTGGAGGACGCAGAGAGTTTGGACTGGAAGAAGTAGATGAATGAAAATTACGGATTGGAATTGGAAATTTGGGGGTGAGAATGAATAGATCTGAGAAATTGACAAAGAGGAATTGAATGAGTAACGAAAGTTGACTTCCTATTGGTGGTGAAGGATTTTAATAGATTAGTGAGGTGTCAACTTCAGATGTTGTTTTTAAAAGGTAACTTAACGGATAGATATGCATCTTTTTATAGATGTAGATTGATGATGTGGCAAATTAAACTTATAAATTTATAACTATAGCTACTGCAACACAATTTAATATCTATGGTAACACATTGAAGAGTGTGTTGCAATACACAAAAGTCAGCATAGCTGTGGCAATATTTTAGCTGGCAACACCTTGGATTTTTGTTGCAGTAGGCAATCTATGGTGTAGTGCATGCTTCATCTTCCATTTACCACAAAACGCCACCTTCTTTCCCACGTTTAACGAACTCGATCCCCACACACCTCCTCAACACTTTGGTACCACCATCCGACATCAGAGAACCCCCCAAGGCGCCAATCTCCACCCTAATGTGCCATCGCATCTACCAATGACATCACCTTCCTGTAATACCTATGCGTTTTTTTTTTCTTTCGAACTGGTTTGTAATATTGAATAGGAGGAGAAATACATATAGGTGGAGAGATGGGTATTCATGCCTGCAGTACATATTTATTATTATTTTTTCTTTTTTTATTTAATGGAAGTATCAGTTTCATTCGAAAGGGGAAGGACAACAAAAGGAAATGGAGAAGCACGAGAGGTATATTTATAGATGATGAATTCTAGTCACCCCGTTTTGTGGTACATGGTAGGGTAGCAGAAGAAATATAGGGTAGGCTGTCTTTAAATAGGTATGCAGAATGATTAGCTCAGGCATGTGCGGGTAAAATAGGATAGCTGTGTTATACGAGGTACGCTTGCGTGTGCTTGGTTTATTTCCTTAAGCTTGAAGTTGCTCCAACATTGGGTTTTCAAAAGCAAGTTAGGCAAGTGCAAAAAAACATATAGGCTGTAAGGAAAAATAGGGTAGGCACGTGGCTTTATTTTACCTAGTGGTTAAGCATTTTATATTATATTATATTATTTTGTACAGTTAAATTAAAATCTTTTATCGCTATTTACGTGGGCCGTAAAATACACGTACTACCATACACGAACTCTAAACGCAACAAAAATAGATACACTGCTATACATTGACGTTCCAGATCAAACGAAACTAATTTCGTTGAAATCCAACTCCGTTTGCCAAAACAACATTATTTTAATTTCAAATTATTAGTCTGTTCACAATTAAACTTCACGTGCTCACAAAATAAATCTGATTGGCCCCAAACTGGAAACCTAGTAATAGCTAGCTATACGTATTCTAATAAAATTCATTTCATGGAAAATAGATGTTGTTTGGACAATAGCTATTTCTAAGGCTTTTATAATATCGAAAAATAATAATTAAATTACAAAAAAATTTAATTAAAATTAAATTAAATTATTATTATCAAATATAACCAAATCGAATATATATAGCTTCAAATTAAACCATTATGGATTTCAAACTCAGTTTAAACCATTTCGAGTTAAACGAATTTGAAATATATAAAATCCTATTTTATTTATTTAAATAAAGTAAAAACAGGGGACACATCCCTAAGAACTTTGCAAATACAAACCGCATCCTCCCCAACTTTCTTATTCAAAGTGGATCCCTATTTTAGAAAGTTACGTGTTTTCTGGAAAAAAAATGCGCTGGTATATAAAAAAATTCAAAAAATCGTAATATTCCCAGAAGCATTCATAAATAAAAAAAAGTTGCATACATGTATGCATATATTCATCCAATGTTTTCTATTGAAAATATGGACCAATATATGCACACTTGTATGCATATATTTGTAATAGTTACATACATGTATGCATATAAAATTGAACTGAGATGCATGTCTTACGAATAGTTGCATACATGTATACATTTATTCTGTATATATGCATACATGTATGCAACAAAATTAAAAGGGATGAAGGATTTTGAATACGTACATGAATGTGCCTATGTATTCTGTATAACTGCATACATGTATGCAACAATGCCCGAAAATCGTGAATGCTTGAAAAAACAACTCAGGAATGAATATATGCATAAAACGATGCATATATTGTAGTTTAACAGCATACATGTATGGATAAATAGTGCAGTTTGATGCATAACCGAAATAGATGCATACATATGCAAGAATTTCAAATACATGCATCTCTCGATGCATAATATTGCAGTTATGTTGTTTTTTGTATTTGGTGTGTTTTTCGGTGGTTTTAATGCCTGAATTTTATTAGTTTAATTTAATATGAATTTACGTGATTTTTTGAATTTTTTTTTAAAAAATTTGATGAATTTTCGAAAAACAGGGACCTAATTTATAATAAGTTTAGAACTGGATGTGATGTGAATTTTGAAACTTATTAGGGATCTGAGCCAAATACACCCTTAAATACATGCTATGGTTAATAAACGATTCCATATCGACTTTTCGAAAATTTAATTTGAACATAACTAACAATCTATAATATGAAATCTCCCTATTTCTCTTCCATTAGACAATTATAATCAGCTAGATTCAAATGTTTCTTGTTTCACATAATTGCGACTTAATATGGATTCCATATATTCAATTGAAGTTCAAAACTCAATATTACGAACTACGGCGCTGTTGCGAGTTCATTTTATATCAAATATAAATAAATATATTGAAACGTTGTTTTATTAACGAATTATATATAAAAATCTATTAATATTTCTAATATAATATTTAAAACATGTTAAAATATTCAAATGATCGAAAAATCCGGGTCGTTAAATTCTACCCCCTTTAAAGAATTTCATCCCTGAAATTACTTAAGTAAGGAGAATTCTTCAAACCCAATTATTTTCAAAATACTTGTATTAGAATTATTATCAAAATTTTACGTCTTAAAAATTTATGAAAAATTCTCCATTATCTTATCTGCGCTGCTTGATCGGAACAACTATAAACACCACTCCGGACCTCATATCGATCAAACAAAATAAACACCAAGTGGCTGCATAATTCATGGGTATAGAATCAATTACCCAATCAATAATATTAAGGATTATGTATTTGTCGAGCAACCAAACTCTAATTACCAAGCAAAGCAACCAACAACCTTTTCTTCTTCCAACTAGTACTTAATTCAATTTACAACGCAAATAACAAACATAGGGCTAAATCAATTAGTTTTCACTTCATAAATGACTTTATTCAAATTCATTATACTAGAGTTTTTTCTTATCTTTAATTCATTCAGTTCAATTAAACTGTTAATGAATTTTATTTAACCAATCTAACATCCAAATAACAAACAATACACAAGCAACATAACCAAATCATTCCATTTTTCCTTTATAATTACATTTAACTTATCTTAAAGTTAAATTTTGAATTCCATTTTCAAATTCTTATTTACTTGTTCTATATGTGAATTTCTTCTGGTTATATTAAACCATTCAAATTTTATAATCCCATTTGAATTTTATTTAAATCAATCAATCACACCAATACCTCAATAATTTGATAAAAATATTACTTTTCTATACAAAAATATAACTTGGAAAAAATTATTTCATTTATCCTCTTTATAAAACAATATTGTGTCAGTTGCCAGTCCTACTTGAACCGATCCAACAACACAATATAAAACATTTGTATATAAAATCTACAAATACATTCCGTCATATATATATATATATATATATATATATATGATCAAACTCAATCTAGGGTATTATTAACCCCATCTCTATCGATTTACACCAGAAAGCCAAGGTTACTACTGAACGTTATGCTCTGATACCAACTATAACGTTCTGGAAAATTCTATGCTCGATTTTTCGACACTAACACCTCTACTGTATTTACGTGTCCAAACTCGAGTACTAAAATCCAGTAAGCTAATAAAAAGAAATTGGAGGGTGAGAAAAAAAGATAAGAAAGAAAGATTAGAATAAAAGAAAAGAAGAGAGAATCAAACTAACCAACCATACAAAGAGCCTCACATCGTAACAAAACAAAATATAATATAGAAATAAATCTTTATTGAGAGATTGAAAAATACTCACAATCATCAGAGTACAACAGAAAATACAATTTGGACAGTTATAACAACATGTGCTCATATACACCACACAACGTAATAATTACTGAATACGTATCATACTCCTAGACTTCTCCAAAACATCTTTGTATTTCACATCATCCGATTACTTGAACTTGAACCCGCAAAACTCGATCTAACCCAAGCATTGCAAACACCATAGATCAGTCTGGCGAACCAACTTGAGAAAACTCACTAGGTTTATAAGCATCATCCAACTTGACTTTAAAGTACAAATCATTTTGAAAGAAAAGGATAATCATAAGAACAATCCACACATAAACACAACCCTTATTTACCTAACGTTAACCCTACATAATTTTAAATCATATCTATTCTGATATTATAATAATATTTAAATAAAATAAATAACCATCTAGCAGAACGCTTGCATCTCATGCTCTACATACATAGTCTATAATCAAAAACCACAGGATCTTTTTGGAGAATGGATTTCCAACTATGGAAAGGTATGGGACTACATTCCATTAGTGTACTCTAGAGAAAATACACTAGGGTTCAACAAAAACATATTGCAATAATGGCTAAAGATGACTGGCCACTCATTTCACTTGAATTTTCTAAATATATTGTCACCCTATGGCTGCAGCCACAGTATTCTAGGGAGATACAAAAATGAAAGAAGAATGAATTAATTTTCTCTAGATGGTGATAGTACACCCTAATGGGAGCGACCAGCCCGATTTTATACCATTTCCGGGTTGATAAGGCCTGAGGTTACAATTACCTTTTTAAGGTAGCATACCACCGTTCACTTTGAATGCCACATCATTAAATCTGCTAGAAATCACTAATTGATTTTCATAAAAATACTCTAGGTGTTAAGCTAAAGGAGTTTTGCCACTAAACTTTGTACATTTGAAGAAATCAACATACATGATCCCTTTTGTAAATACTCTGTCAGACTCGATCCCTCTCTTTCCGTACCAACAATCGCATTGACCATATTTGATAGTCGGTTATTTAACTATCAAATAAACAATCATTCATCCATAAGAATAGAACATATCTATTGGTTCAATATGTAATGTCACTTGGCCAATTTAATTTATCAGTAGTTAATTAAAACTTCTAAATTTTCCACATATTTGGAACACGACATTTTACTTTTCAAAATAAGATTATTTTCAAAATTATTTTATTCAACATATAAACTTGAAAGTTAATTATTATAATGATTATTAATGGAAGTAATAGAGTTATTATCTACATCTACCCTCGTTATGCAAACTAATTTTATCCTTTGGATAATCATGAAGTCATTCAAGTTGGGGTATTTTATTTACCTCTTAGACCTTGAGTTGATAACAACTTTACCTTCATAATGAACAAAAGTTTGTTAACGAAAACCCAACCTTCAGTAAATGTCATAGAAAATTTCCATATTTTATTCGATTATATATGGGATTTAAAAACCTGTTCTTTCTTTTGTAAACCCGTAATTCAAACCTCAAATACGTCTACCCAATTTGAGACCATTACTGTTATTGTTAAATATCCTTCCATATTACATATATGAGCTCGAATTTTTATAAATAAAATCCTTTATAAAATCCTTATAAATTCATCTCAAACTTATTTTAGTTTTATTTCAATAAAAACTTCCTTTCATATTTAAATTATTCGAATTTAAATCAAATTATTAAACTAACTTGCATCTCCAATTTCAAATCCATTTAAGTAATTATTTCAACATCACTATATAATTTACCACTTTTAGGCTTTTCAATTCCATTTAGTCTTCCTTAAGTTTATAATTAATTCATAAACTTGTTTTTGATTCTTGAAATCATTTACAATATTAATCCATTCTCAACTAGGCTTTATACTTTGCTCAACATGGCTTTTATACAAAACAAATTGGTAAAATTCTTAATAAGAATTCATCATAAATTTGACTTCCATTTCTATAAATAATTTTTATTTAAAATTCCTTTTAATCATAAACAGGTCTTAAGACTCCATTAACTTCAATAATTTAATCCTAATCATAACATCATTACTACGATTATCAAGTAATAATCCATCACAATACTATAAAATATTTTACTTCAACATTAATTATAATTTAATAATTAAGCTTTCTTAAAAGTTAATATATTAATAATTAGCTTCATTAAATGATTAACAAATAAAAAAATATCTTTAAAATCAGTTACTTTAATGATCGTTAAATCTCTTGAGAGATCGTATTAAGTTATGAAGACTATTTGTCACAACTATCATTTATTAATGTAATTGTCGATAAACTAATTTAGCAATCAATTCCAGTTAAGATAGTTGACTTAGTCAACTAGAAACTATGGTTAACTTGTTAACCAATTCCAATTAGTCTTCCCATTTAAATTAATTAACGATTAGTTTAAATTAACCACTTAATTATTTCTTAAAAACAATTAATGCTAACTATTAACCCCTAAGTTAATTCTAAACATATTTTCTTATAAATCTTGTTTAAACACAAGGATTTACCTTATAAAATTAATTTATAATTACTTATAAATAATAAAACTATTACAATCTGAATTCGCTAGCCTCTGAGGAGACCTGAAAACCGGATTGTAATGAGAACACAACAGATTCGAATGCAAAAGACAGAACACTTCATTGCTATTACAACAATTTACATCAGAGTACAAGAATATAATAGAGTATAAACAAATATTACACAATTACACATTGAAAATTGTCAAAGATTAAAATACATTAACAACAGCGGAAAAATAATACATAACACACTTGAAAGAAATACTTGGATACAAAGCTTTTCGAATATAGCTTGTAATAACCCAGAAATCCGAGCCAATTTAATTTTTTTATTTTGGAAATTTTGATGAATTTTGAATATTTAAAATGAATTATTTTAAATAATAATGACGAAAAATTTATTTTGAATAGAACTAGATGTATATATTTATATAGATCGACGCTAGAATATAAATATTTATTTTAAAACATAAAAGGAATTGAAAATGGCGCGGTAGTTCGAAAATTCGATTTCGAATTTCAAATGAATGTATAGGATTCAAAATAAACCGGATTTTAGCGAAACCAAAAATATTAGAATCTAATTGAGAATATCTTTCCAACGAATCCGAAAAATCAAAATTTCATAGCGGGAATCAAAAGTTATGCCCAGTTGAGAATTCAGAATAGTCGCTATGGAATTCTGGCCCTTAAAAATGGAAATTTTGCAAACGACCTCGGTTTTGGACGAAACCACTTTTGTTGGATCCATGATGTCAAGTTATTGCTAGGTTTTAAAATTCGTAATTTTTTAAATCAATATGTGAGCGTGGCGAAGTAAAACGTGTTTGAACAGTTTCAGTCAATTTCGATCAACCAGAAAATAGCCACTTTTCAGACGGTCTCAGAGTTTGACGAAACTAGTTTCACTAGGATCGTATCATCAATATGAAACTAGAAAATATTTTTCGGGACTTTTTAGAGTCCGTATGTGGCCCCGGTAAATTGAAATGCGCGTTCAAATTCAATATATAAATTTATATTTTGATTTTGACGAAAACTGATCGAATCAGCCTACGAACATATCCCATTGTGTTAGGAATGGGGGTAATTAGCTATAGGCGACAGTCGGTGGGTTTGATTTCGTGTTCGAAATAAAAAGTTACTTTTAGGATTTTAAAAATAAATTAATTATATACATTATCATTGGTCAACGCCTATATTATTTCAACCCTCCCTTTCCACCTCAGAACGATCGATCTCAATTAAAAAAAGAAAAAAAGGAAGGAGCGACTGGGGGGAACCGC
Source organism: Allium sativum (assembly GCA_030737875.1). Lineage (NCBI taxonomy): Eukaryota > Viridiplantae > Streptophyta > Magnoliopsida > Asparagales > Amaryllidaceae > Allium > Allium sativum. The sequence continues at coordinate 664,772,855 of CM060909.1, read as the reverse complement.
CGATGCAGCCCCATCGCGCCCCCCTCAGGTGGCGCGCCCACCACCGAAGCCTCCCCTCTCGCGATGCTCTCCTCCTCCCCTTCTAGCACGCCTCTCTCTCCCCCTTTCCTGAATGGAAACCCGCACGCCCTCACCGCTTGAACCCCCCTCCTTCACCTCGAGCGACCTCCTCCTCTTCTCCCCTTGTCGTTCGAACACCCCCTCCTCCTCTAGAAATCAATGTAAGATTTACTTTCAATTTTAAATAGTTTTTAGATGTTCAAAATATATATTCTTTTAAATCGGTTTTTTTTAGGAGTATAGAAGGAAAACTGAATTTTTATATATTCGAATAACGAAGAAAAATTGAATTTTTATTATATGTAAAGTATAAAAATATAATTTTTATACTAGTGACATAATAAAAAATATCATTTTTGTAATAGTGGCATATTAAAAATATATTTTTTATACTAGTGGCATAATAAAAATATAATTTCTATACTAGCGGCATATTAAAAATATAATTTTTATATAAATATGATTTTTATTAGATGTGAAGATCAAAAATATGATTTTTATATATATTTTAGCAAAGTAAAAATACGATTTTTAAGTAGGGAAAGAATAGATTTTTATAATAGAAAAGATCATATTTTTGAAATAGAAAATATTATATTTTTAAACGAGAAAAGATTAGATTTTTAGTTATGTAAAGGTATGATTTTTATTTATACCATAGCATAATAGAAATGTGATTTTTACATATGTAGCGTATACGGACGACGAAAGTGACAAACAGCTAATGGCGAAGATTCCCTACATATGAAGAGTCGTGGCATTTGGTTTAGCTCTTGGTGAGAACTTTTCACTTTAATTCTTGTCTTCTAGTTAAAAATATATACAAGGATGCAGACGGTGCTTAGCAGCACCCGACACCCGTCGTCCACAAACCATGGACGGCTTGCTTATTTGATTGATGTGTTCTAAAAATTGATTGTGATGTGGGATGAATGAAAATAAATATTCATGTGTTGAAATAAATTATTTATCGTTAAAAATATAATTTTTAACGTGAATGTGAATAAATAAATATTCATTTACAAATCAGAAAATTTGTTTATGTACACCCATTTGAAGGATATTGATTGGGACGATAAATTTTACACATAGCCCAACTGCACTAATAAAAATCTGTGTTTGTTGATTTGAAACCCCACACGGGTGTTGGGATGATATTCGACGTACACTAATCTCAATCGTTTAGTGGTATGTCGATCGTTTGATTGACAAACTGTGTAAGCGTCAATTAGTCATATTGAACGCTTATGCAGTTGTGTAGTGCACTTTGGATGATGGTTGATTATTTATCGTTGCTATTATATACATGTGTTGTATGGAATCCATATAATTAACATTATAAGGTAATTGATTGGGCCTCATTTCAATTTGGAAAATAAAGAATATTATAAAAGAAAATTCATGTGCTGAATAGGAAAAAAATATAGTCATGTGTTGACGATACTCATGTGTTGAGAATATATTCATGTGTTGAATAAAATATTTATACAATAAAATTCACATTTTTATTGGAAGTAAGAATTAATAAATATTCATGTGTTGAATAAAATATATATTCGTGTGTTGAAAGAAATATAGATTCATGTGTTGAATAGAATAAATATTCATTTGTTGAATAGAATAAAGAAGTTATTGAAATATATAAAGCCGTATTCATTAGATTTGCGCCATTTTGACGCGAACGATATTTATATCGATTATATTCATTTTTGTAATGAATATAGAAAAGTAAGTGATTTCAAAATATAATATTTTGAAAATATTATCAATTATATATTAATGATATGAAATATTCAATTTTGATTTAAAATTGAATACGAAATTGAATTTGTTTTGAAAACGAATTTTAAACGATTTATAAAATACGTTTAGAATTGAAATCAACGAAATATATATAATATATATTATATATATTAGATGGCCTGAATAGAACGCGCTGCTCCGCAGTAGTTCACGAATTTCGACCATTGACTTCGAATTGACGTTACGGGGCCGTGGGATTCTCCTAAAACCAGAACCGTTTGGTTCGTATCGAAAAGAGCTTTCCAATGAATATTAGAAATTTGAATTCTAACGGTTGGATTTGGAATTGTGTCCAAATCAAATTTGGAAAAGGTCGCTGTAAGTGCAGTTCGATGACCGTTGTTGAATACCGACTGTACGGGCCTTGATGAAATTATTAAAAATATTAATAATTTATGTAAAATCATAAAATATGAATTGGAAAGAACTAGGATGAAAAACTCCACATTTGTAAGGATAAAAATATATTTTTATTGAAATGAACTAGTTTTGAACTAAATTTGAAATGGTTTTGAAAATAATCAGAATTTCCAATACGTGAATTGGAATGGATTTGAATCGAAATTATCTTCGGAATATTTCGATGTTGGATTTCGTGATTATACAGATATGGTGGTGGAAATTTGAAAGATATATTTATATCGTTATTTCCAATACGATATTTGTTGGTTTCAGAATTTGATATTTAATATAAGCCGATATATTTTCTATTCAGAGCCTTGTATTTAATATCAAATGGATTTTGGGTTCGTCGTGAATGGTGACTTAAACAACATTGTTCTTGAACCCAGTTTAGAAAAGAATAAATCTTTTAATTAATATTTAGTGAAATTGTCCAGTTAATTGGTATTTAATTGAAATTGAATTTAAATTGGTTTTTGGGTTTATCGTGAGCGGTGTTGTGAATAACACCTGTTCTTTAACCCGATTAACAATGGAATGCGATTTTGGGTTTATCATGAACCGTGTTTTAGATGACATTGGTTCGTTAACCTAGTTAAAAACAGGATACTGATTTTTGAGAAGATTAAAACTAAGTGGAGTTTTAATGAATCTTTAATTAGATTAAAGTGATCGAGAATGGAAAATCACCAGTTTTGCTCCAAAGCGATAGTTAAATCTTTAATTAGATTTGAACGTGAAATGGTAATTAATATTTACCGATAACACCATTGTAACACCCCACCTCCGTTAAGGTCACTCACAAAGGGAATGCCCTAACTTTGATGGAGCATTTTAGTAAACAGAATAGAATATTACAAGATAGATATAAAAATAATACTTGAAAAACTTTATAACTTTATTGCAGCGGACAGAAATCAGTTTGGTTACAACTTTACCAAAAACTCAAGTACATATATATCAGCCTTGTTCAAAAGCCATTAGAGTACAAAAATTTAAAATCATAATCCCCACCAAAGATGCTAGAAAAAGACAAGCCATACTTTAAGCACTTCAAGCACTCCAAGTAGGAAGAAAGATCCGGATCAAGCTAGAGTATTCCCTCCTTGAAAACCTGGGGGGGGGGGAACGGAAGAAAAGAGGCGAAACAACAAGGGTCAGACATAAAGTCTGGCAAGTCCAGTGACTTTCTGTTATGAACAGATAATAATGTCATGGCATGCAAATAAAACTGGATGAGAGATAATAGGAAACAGGAGTAACAGATATACTTAGGTTAAACAGAAGAAACATGATGATATTACTTTTCACTTCTCTGCACTAATACTAGTATAACAGGATTAGGTGTTACCCTAATGTCTAAACAGAAACAGAAACAGAATAATGGGCCTTTACCACCCTAACAACACGTACAAAAACATAATGCTAATAATGGGCCTTTACAACCCGAACAGAGACAAAAACGGAAACAGAATAATCCCTACAGGAACAGAATGTTAGAATTAGGTGTACACTAGTAAATGGGCCTTTACCTCCCGAATAGACGGTACCACGCAGATAGGTGTTGCCACCCAACAGAAACAGATGGTACCAACAGAAACAGACAGAACTGAGTGTACCCTAAAACCCTACCACAAGCGATCGGCTCCCTAAACATAAATACCCTGTGTCGGCTCCACAATAGGGTGTGTCACTCCCTAAAGTGACAACCAATTGGCACAGGCCTATTTACAGATGTCACGGCGTCTTACATCCTCAGAGACAGACCGGGATCCATGCACGCACATGACCCGGTTGGAACACACAATCAACACCCCTTGCCATTATCAGAATGAACCACTTATAATTAGTTCAGTAAGCATGCCCGGACCCTACCTACTGTTGGGTCAAAGTTTTGATACCAGAAAGGGTTACTGACTAATATGGGTCCCAAACAACAGATGACACAAGTATTTTCCCTCCTAACCTTGTGCCCCCAGACTAACAGATTTCAGATTAACTTGTTTACAAGTTCAGACATATAGAGTTCAGGTCAACTAGTTCATAGATCAGAAAATCAAGTTAATAAGTTTTCAGACTAACGGATCAGACATACAAATTTAACAGATTTACAGACTTGTCTAACTTTGTACTGGGCCTACAGATTCATGAAACGGGTTTATTAATTTCATTAGTACAGTTGGTTTAACCCTATCCACCCAACACGTTTTAGACATCATATTTATCTCAGATTTTCATTAATTAAATATTAATGCCCAGACCTCTCACATTAGACTGACAGTTTGCGGCTACTGGTTAGGCCGGTTAGTTCCGGGCAGATTTCTGCCACAAACTGAGTCTAACCTCAGGTTTCAAGCATGTTATGACTAACTTCTCACATTAGAACCTATTGTTTACGGCCACTGGATGTGTCGGGTGGTTCCGGGCAGGATTACGCCGCAAACTCATTCTAACCTCGAGTTAGCCATGTTTATCTTTGCGGCCAATTAATTAATAATTTACCATTTATGCCCATGCCTAATATACATGTCAATTATTCATAACTATAGCCAATTCAGATTATGTCAATAACAGACTAAATATATCAACTCAGCAGATAACAGATTTCGTAGATTAGGCGACTTAACAGATTTAGCAGATTAAGCAATTTAGCAGATTTAGCATATAACGGATTAGGCATTTTCAGCAGACTTAGCAGATGACAGATTTAGTAGATGAACAGATCTAGCAAATTAGGCAATATAGCAGAACTAGCAAATTAGGCAATATAACAGATTTAGCAGATAACGGATTAGGCAATTTAACGGATTTTGGCAGATAACAGATTTAGTAGATTATATATATCTAAAATTCTATTTACCTATCTTGCCTAATCATAGATTTAGCCTAAACTTACATGCCTAAATCAAGGTCATAATTCATAATACAATATATGCCCCAAATCTTAGCCTTAATATTCCCATTTACAGTCCATGTCAAATCCAGATTTAATATTCTAGTTTACCATTTTTGTCCAAGACTAATATGCATGTAAATCATTCTCTATCATAGCCAATTCAAATTATGCCAACATATTTATTAACTTAATTAAGCTACGCCCAATGTTTCAACAAGTTCTCTAAGTACTCATGAAATGGCCCTAGCAAAAGGAATAGGAGATAAGCACAAGAAAGAATAGGCATGAAATAATGAACCAAATACAATGATAATGGCCCTACTAGGCTCGATGTACATAACAGTGAATGGGAATAAACTTGCAAAGTTACATACTAAATATGAGATCTAGTATCATTAAGGGAATAGGCGTAAGAAACTAACTACAATAGTCATGGGCGACAAATCACAATAGTTTCTTATTCAATGTCATAGGCAATAGTCTCATAGGCGTGAATCATAGTCATAGGCAATAGTCTCATAGGCATGAATCATAGTCATAGGCAATGGTCTCATAGTCATGAATCAAAGTCATAGGCAATAGTCTCATAGTCATGAATCATAGTCATAGGCAATAATAGTCTCATAGGCAATAGTTTCATGTCCAATTATGCATTATTCATTATTTGTCCCAAAATTTAGCGTTCGTGCGTTAATCTCTTATGAGATTCGGCGCAGGCTCGTAGTAGCCTGGCTATAGAACAGAAAGAAGAAAGAGATACGGAATAAGATAGATCTAAACAGAACAGAACAGACATAACCTCAGATTCAGATTTACAATTCATGCCACAATCATAATTAACATTTATATCGGAAAATAACTGTACTTGCCTTTCGTGGCTAAAGAAAAGGATTATACATCAAATTTGATGCAGAAACGCTGATTAATCTTCTTCGATTGTTGTTGCAGCTCTAAACTTTAATTTGAGTTGTGAATGAACACTTGAGATTAGATTTAGAGGCGGCGGCTAGGGTTTAAGAGAGAGTTTGGTAGCATAATGGTGTCATAGACAATATTCTATGAATTAGGGTTAGGTTAATCACATATTTATAGGAGTAGAGAGTGTTTCAGAACCATTAGATCACCCTAGAAGCCATCAGGTCCGTCCAGCACATCAAAAATCGTCATTAGAACTCTCTAGAACCCTGTGCAGGTTTCTAGCTCGACATGGGCGCACTTCCCAAGTGCGCCAGTGTATTTTTGTGCTGGCGCACTTCACAAGTGCGCCATTCTGGCATGTTTCCGGTTTTTCTGCCTGACTTCGTTCGTCCATATCTCCTTCATACGGTATCCGTTTTATGCAAACTCAGACTCTATCTCAAGCAGAATTTCGAGACGAACGCAATGGCGCAACCCGTTTCCCTTAACTATTCTCTGAAAAATTAAGTATACTTTAATTTGTTACTTATACGTTCATAGAAAATACGGAGCGTTACATTCTCCCCTCCTTAAAGAATTTCGTCCTCGAAATCTTCAAGTTAAGAAGAATGTGTCCTACCATCCAATCGTCCATCTACTCAACCATCATCCACAAGAATCCATTTTCCTTAGAAAACTTCTAATGTTGTATGAACATATGCAAAAGTGTGTGTATATGTCTCCTATCTAATGCAAAGATTAGGCGGTCTACTGATTCAGTTGACCTCCTCAATGCGAACCATGTTGGTGCCATGAGTCCAATTATGTATGCAAGAAATCCTATTTGATACACATCATTTCTCTATGTGTGCGCAATCATTCATCCAAATGCTACATCCATGTGATGAATCAATCATTTTGCATCCACAAAATTGAAAATGCACACACATCCATATGCAGTATGAGAGTGTTTTCGAGCCGATTTAGTGCCTAGTGTGTGTATATGCATCCACGAGCAACCACTAGCAACCACTTGCATCCACTGGTAACCATCAAACATAACATGTCTCAAACACATGTTTACACCCATTGGTTTCTACCTAAAGTTCGAAGATTCGATCGATAGGATACAGTCGAATGATGGAAGCGAGTACAGATGAAACAAAACTTGGTTTCCATTAGACCATGGTTGAGGGAATAATTTCCCTAAGTATCGTCCCCGAAGACCAAAACCAACATCAGATTGACACCCAGAGGATTACCCTCTTTAGACAATGTCAAAACTGGATATCTTAACCTTATCAGAAATATTCAGATATTTACAGATTACTGGTATAGATCAGATTACCGAACTAAGCATGATAAAAACCAGAATATATGCGTCCTACTTGACGCCTAACACATATATCTCTCAATCCCCAATATATCACAAACAGATGAGTCCTAACCCTTAGGGGTTTGAGTCTACAGCAGAATCAGAAACAATACTAGTATTAAAGTGCAGAGTATCGATTACAGAATCAAAATGCCAGAATCAGAAAGAGTTTTAACTCAAAAATCAGATAAGAAAATTAAACATTCTACATAAATTTTCTTATTTCTACCCTATCTACCAGTCACTTGAGCATTCGCCTGTCCTCCAGAAGTGGGTTCTGCTCTCTGCCCTTGCCCTCGTTTCTTCGGGCAGTCCCAAGTGAAGTGTCCCATCTCACCATAGTTGAAGCAAGTGCCCTTCCTTTTTCTGCAATCCTTGTTCAGATGAGTCGAGCTTCCACAAGTAAAGCACTTTTTCTCCTTCTTATCTTCAGACTTCTCATCCTTCTTTTATGTTTCCTTTTTGGGCCATGCTTTCTTATTCTGTAGTTCTTCCTTCTTTGTCTCTTTCTGGCCCTTGTCTTCTTCGTGCAGTAGTGTCATGTCCACCAATTTCTCGTAAGTCGCTCCCATGGGTACATGGGTCATGGCTAGGCTGTGTAGTGGCTCGTTCAATCCTTTAACAAAGCGGAGAGCCTTTTTATGCTGAGTGTTGACTAAATCCAGTCCGAACCTAGCCAGTTGGTTGAATTGGTTGACGTATTCCTTGACCGTCATACTTCCTTGCTTAAGAGATAAAAACTTTTCCAATTGTAGACTTCGTTCGACTTGCGATAGGAATTTCGTCTCAAACCTTGTTCTGAAATCCATCAATGTTTCAACCGACCTCTCGGCGTTAGTGACTTCCCACCAGTAGGAAGCTTCGTCTTCGAGCAACCATACCGCCAACTGTACCTTTTGCCTATCGTCCACCTCGAAGATAACGAACAGATCCTCAGTTTCTTTAAGCCAGTTCCTCGCTTCTACGAATGATTCAGTTCCCTTGTAATCCTTTCCACCCATGGCCCTAAAGTCTTTACAGATCTTTGAGAAAGTAATTGCACGAGGAAGGGGCGGAGGAGGGGGATCATTTGTTGGACCTGCAGCGGCGGTCCTAGCCTCAAGGTATTGACGAAACCAACCGGGTACATGAACACCCTCTGGTATCTCAGATGCTTCAGACATGCTGAAACGAAAAAGGAAAGATTCAATACAAAAAGGACCGAAGGAAAGATATATGGCTCTTGGGGATTATGTTTTTCAAAATAAGCTTTACTTTTGAAAATACTTCATTTTATAACCTTTTTGAAAATAGTTTTCAAAAACTTCTATCTAATCTGGTAACCTTCAGCTCTGATACCAAGTGTAACACCCCACCTCCGTTAAGGTCACTCACAAAGGGAATGCCTTAACTTTGATGGAGCATTTTAGTAAACAGAATAGAATATTACAAGACAAATATAAAAATAATACTTGAAAAACTTTATAACTTTATTGCAGTGGACAGAAATCAGTTTGGTTACAAATTTACCAAAAACTCAAGTACATATATATCAGCCTTGTTCAAAAGCCATCAGAGTACAAAACTTTAAAATCATAATCCCCACCAAAGATGCCAGAAAAAGACAAGCCATACTTTAAGCACTTCAAGCACTCCAAGCAGGAAGAAAGATCCGGATCAAGCCAAAGTATTCCCTCCTTGAAAACCTGGGGAGGGGGGGGGAACGGAAGAAAAGAGGCGAAACAACATGGGTCAGACATAAAGTCTGGCAAGTCCAGTGACTTTCAGTTATGAACAGATAATAATGTCATGGCATGCAAATAAAGCTGGATGAGAGATAACAGGAAATAGGAATAACAGATATACTTAGGTTAAACAGAAGAAACATGCTTTTCACTTCTCTGCACTAATATTAGTATAACAGGATTAGGTGTTACCCTAATGTCTAAACAGAAACAGAAACAGAATAATGGGCCTTTACCACCCTAACAGAACGTATAGAAACATAATGCTAATAATGGGCCTTTACCACCCGAACAGAAAGTACAGAAACAGAATGCTAGTAATGGGCCTTTACCACCCGAACAGAGACAGAAACGGAAACAGAATAATCCCTACGAGAATAAAATGTTAGAATTAGGTATACACTAGTAAATGGGCCTTTACCTCCCGAACAGACGGTACCACGCAGATAGGTGTTGCCACCCAACAGAAACAGACGGTACCAACAGAAACAGACAGAACTGAGTGTACCCTAAAACCCTACCCCAAGTGATCGGCTCCCTAAACATAAATACCCTGTGTCGGCTCCACGATAGGGTGTATCACTCCCTAAAGTGACAACCAATTGGCACAGGCCTATTTACAGATGTCACGGCGTCTTACATCCTCAGAGGCAGACTGGGATCCATGCACGCACATGACCCGATTGGAACGCACCATCAACACCCCTCGCCATTATCAGAATGAACCACTTATAATTAGTTCAGTAAGCGTGCCCGGACCCTACCAACTGTTTGGTCAAAGTTTTGATACCAGAAAGGGTTACTGACTAATATGGGTCCCAAACAACAGATGACACAAGTATTTTCCCTCCTAACCTTGTTCCCCCAGACTAACAGATTTCAGATTAACTTGTTTACAAGTTCAGACATACAGAGTTCAGGTCAACTAGTTCACAGATCAGAAAATCAAGTTAATAAGTTTTCAGACTAACGGATCAGACATACAGATTTAACAGATTTACAGACTTGTCTAACTTTGTACTGGGCCTACAGATTCATGAAACGGGTTTATTAATTTCATTAGTCCAGTTGGTTTAACCCTATCCACCCAACACGTTTTAGACATCATATTTATCTCAGATTTTCATTAATTAAATATTAATGCCCAGACCTCTCACATTAGACTGACAGTTTGCGGCTACTGGTTAGGCTGGTTGGTTCCGGGCAGATTTCTGCCACAAACTGAGTCTAACCTCGGGTTTCAAGCATGTTATGACTAACTTTTCACATTAGAACCTATTGTTTGCGGCCACTGGATGTGTCGGGCGGTTACGGGCAGGATTACGCCGCAAACTCATTCTAACCTCGAGTTAGCCATGTTTATCTTTGCAGCCAATTAATTAATAATTTACCATTTATGCCCATTCCTAATATACATGTTAATTATTCATAACTATAGCCAATTCAGATTATGTCAATAATAGACTAAATATATCAACTCATAAAATAACAGATTTCGCAGATTAGGCGACTTAACAGATTTAGCAGATTAAGCAATTTAGCAGATTTAGCATATAACAGATTAGGCATTTTCAGCAGACTTAGCAGATGAAAGATTTAGCAGATGAACAGATCTAGCAAATTAGGCAATATAGCAGAACTAGCAAATTAGGCAATATAACAGATTTAGCAGATAACGGATTAGGCAATTTAACGGATTTAGCAGATAACAGAGTTAGTAGATTATATATATCTAAAATTCTATTTACCTATCTTGCCTAATCATATATTTAGCCTAAACTTACATGCCTAAATCAAGGTCATAATTCATAATACAATATATGCCCCAAATCTTAGCCTTAATATTCCCATTTACAGTCCATGTCAAAACCAGATTTAATATTCTAGTTTACCATTTTTGTCCAAGCATGTTAATCATTCTCTATCATAGACAATTCAAATTATGCCAACATATTTATTAACTTAATTAAGCTACGCCCAATGTTTCAACAAGTTCTCTAAGTACTCATGAAATGGCCCTAGCAAAAGGAATAAGAGATAAGCACAAGAAAGAATAGGCATGAAATAATGAACCAAATACAATGATAATGGCCCCACTAGGCTCGATGTACATAACAGTGAATGGGAATAAACTAGCAAAGTTACATACTAAATATGAGATCTAGTATCATTAAGGGAATAGGCGTAAGAAACTAACTACAATAGTCATGAGCGACAAATCACAATAGTTTCTTATTCAATGTCATAGGCAATAGTCTCATAGGCGTGATCATAGTCATAGGCAATAGTCTCATAGGCATGAATCATAGTCATAGGCAATAGTCTCATAGTCATGAATCATAGTCATAGGCAATAGTCTCATAGTCATGAATCATAGTCATAGGCAATAATAGTCTCATAGGCAACAGTTTCATGTCCAATTATGCATTATTCATTATTTGTCCCAAAATTTAGCGTTCGTGCGTTAATCTCTTATGAGATTCGGTGCAGGCTCGTAGTAGCCTGGCTATAGAACAGAAAGAAGAAAGAGATACAGAATAAGATAGATCTAAACAGAACAGAATAGACATAACCTCAGATTCAGATTTACAATTCATGCCACAATCATAATTAACGTTTATATCGGAAAATAACTGTACATGCCTTTCGTGGCTAAAGAAAAGGATTATACATCGAATTTGATGCAGAAACGCTGATTAATCTTCTTCGATTGTTGTTGCAGCTCTAAACTTTAATTTGAATTGTGAATGAACACTTGAGATTAGATTTAGAGACGGCGGCTAGGGTTTAAGAGAGAGTTTGGTAGCATAATGGTGTCATGGACAATATTCTATGAATTAGGGTTAGGTTAATCACATATTTATAGGAGTAGAGAGTATTTCAGAACCATTAGATCACCCTAGTAGCCATCAGGTCCGTCCAGCACATCAAAAATCGTCATTAGGACTCTCTAGAACCCTGTGCAGGTTTCTGGCTCGACATGGGCGCACTTCCCAAGTGCGCCAGTGTATTTTTGTGCTGGCGCACCTCTCAAGTGCGCCAGTGCATTTCTGGCCTGTTTCCGGTTTATCTGCCTAACTTCGTTCGTCCATATCTTCTTCATAAGGTATCCGTTTTACGCAAACTCGGACTCTATCTCAAGCAGAATTTCGAGATGAACGCAATGGCGCAACCCGTTTCCCTTAATTCTTCTCCTAAAAATTAAGTATACTTTAATTTATTACTTATACGTTCATAGAAAATACGGGGTGTTACAACCGTTGTGTTAGATATGGAGTATTAAGAGTTTTGCTCCATGGGATGAATAGGTTGGGATTGGGAAATAAAATAAATAATTACTTCGGCACGGTTCGCTAATCCCGACTAGTTTGGAAAACCTTAACATGGTTTGAAATGATATCCAAAGGATGATTAAAGAATAAATTTAGAAGAATTTATCATTGATAAAATTAATGGGAACCTTTACCTAAGATTGTGAAAATTTGAATAAAAGAATATTCTGAATTGGAATGAGGCGTATGTTGTGTTTGTGTAACATTTGTTTATTATATACGCAGATTATTCGGAAAGGCCGGGTTTATACCCATTCTGAATAACTGATTCGACGATAAGTCAAAGATGAAGACGGTGGTTGAAGACCGGAGGTCTTCACATCGTTTGGATGATTATTGATGATCTTGATTGGGCTATACACCCAAGAGGAGGGAATCAGTTGGTGATCGTCCAGACGTACTTAGAGATCGATGGATATGCGAGGAATAAGGTTCCTCCAGTTTCGTTCAGACCCAGAACGAACTTGTAAATGGACTATGTGTCTGACATTGGATTTTATTCTGTGTGATTGATTTCTATTAAATATATATCTGTTTGGCGGCGGAGAATTTATTCTCTTGCTTAACGCCCTTCTCTGAGACGTACGAGCTTAGAGGTTATATATCGATAGATATCAATCGCACGACATGAATTGCCTGTGTGGCCTGCCTAAGTGGCAGATGATCAAGGCTTCTGTTGAAAAGCAAAGTCTTGTGGTTGATGATCAAAGCACTGCCTGTGTCGCATAGCTTTGTGTATGGCGTTAATTTGCGAGCCTCACACCTCGGTATGAGTCAAAAACGGGATAAGGACCCAAGGAGTGCGTGACGTTTCCTTCTAGCTATGGGTGATGTCAGTGACCTACCAGCCCTGACATGTATATTATTTTTACCTATGTGGTTGTTGGATGCAAGGCGCCTCGAATATATGGTCGATAACTGGCACTATGTGAGCCGATGCACAGACCATTATATAGGTCCTATAGGACCGGGAAACGTGTGTTCAGGAATTGCCAATCCTCAAAAGTAAGAGAGGACCGGCCTTGGAGGTTCCAAGGATCGTTGTGTGTGGTCCTGAGGCATTTGCTAGAGTGTCTCGAATTGGAGAGGAGATTGCCCCTTGCCTCGACTCATGATGGAACCCAGTTTCCAATACGTGATAATTCGGTTTTATTTGTAGAGCCTAGTATGGCGACATAGTGGTATGGGACACTTATGCCGTCTATGATTGATACTTATGATTGAAGTTGTTTTCTTCACTTATATTAATAATAAAAGGTGGAATTTAGCGTATCAAGCATTCTTTGTCTATTATAAGGTAAAAACCTTATTGACTTGCGTTGCATTGTGTGATGTGACCTGGGTCTTATAATAGCTTCATTTTTCTTTATTTAACATTGCGCTGTTTGTTTTATACACCGGTATTCTTGGGAGGAAACCTGTTCCGTGTTATACGGCGTGTTCCCTTGATTTACCTAACTTTAAAAATAAAGATTAATAACTGTTTTAGTTCTCACACCAGTCACACAACTGACTTGGAGTTTATTGTTTTAACCTAAACTCTGGGTGCCCTTATTTTCGACATGGGCAGCTAGTAGTTTTGGTTTTGCAGATTTATATTCATAGGATCCTGGTTTACAGCTGGAATGATATTTGGAAAGCTCTGTATTCGTATATCTCCTTTCAGTTGTGTGTTGTATTATTTTTCCGCTGCTATGTATTTAAATGTAATTTAAATCTCTAATATTTGTCAAATGTGTAATATTTATTCATACTCTGTATATTTTTGTATTCTGATGGAATTGTTATAATAAACAATGAAATGCTCTTCTGTTTGTGTTCTGATTTGTCTTATCCTCAACTCAATCCGTGCTTTCCTTCACGGGGAAGTTCGGGTCGTTATATAGTTCCAGCTGTAAACCAGGATCCTATGAAAATAGAAATCTGCAAAACCAAAACTACTAGCTGCCCATGTGGAAAATAGGGGCACCCAGAGTTTAGGTTAAAACAATAAACTCCAGGTCAGCCATGTGACTGGTGTGAGAACTAAAACAGTTGTTTAAAACTTTACTTTAAAAATAAAATAAATCAAGGGACCACGCCGTATAAAACGGAACGGGTCTTCTCCCAAGAATATCAGTGCACAAAACAAAATGCAATGCTTTTTTGGAAAAACGAAGCTATTATAAGACTCAGGTACCATTACACAATGCAACGCAAGTCGGAGGATGAAATTTTACCTTATAATAGCCAAACATGGTTGGTACGTTTTAAAACAAATCATTTGATACTATTATAAGTGCATAGTGTTAAAAACAACTTCAAATATAAATGTATCAATCATAGACAACATGGGTACTATATATCATGTCACATACTAGTTCTACAAATAAAACCACACGATGTCATATTGGAAATTGGATTTCCATCATGAACCAAGGCAAGAGATCGTCCTTACCGAATTCGAGACTCTCTAGCCCGAGCCTCAGGCTCAGCGGCAACTGCATCTGGAGCACCAGGGCCGGTCCACACTTACGTTTGTGGATTGGTAATTCTTGAACAATACGTTTCCCCGCCCTATGGGGCATAAGTCTGGTCAGTATGTCGACCATATCAAGATCCACTAAGGACTCAAATCTGAGGTATCTCACTTTACATCATCCACATAAGTAAAAATGTCTGGGCTCCATACCATGGCACCACTCCTAGCTAAAAGGAAACGCATGTCCTCCTTGGGGTCCTCTCCCATTTCTGGTCATATTAGGGTGTGAGGCTCATGAATTAACGCTGCACAAAGTTATGCTATTTAAAGCCGTGCTTTGATCATCAATAACAAGGCTCTGCTTTTCAACAACAACCTTGGTCATTTGCATCTCAGCATGTCACACTGAAAATTCATGCCATACAACTAATGTCTATCGATATATAACCTCTAAGATCTTATGTCTCAGAGAAGGGTGTTAAGCAAGAGAATAAATTCTCCTCTTCCAAATAGATATATATTTAATAGAAATCAATCAGTACAGAATGAAATCCAATGTCAAACACATATCCATTTACAAGTCTGTTCTGCGTCTAAACGAAACCGGAGGCACCTTATTCCTCGTCCCATATGTCCTATACAAGAGAGAGGTCCTCGCATATCATGTCGATCATCAAGTACATCTGGACGATCACCACTTATTACCTTATCTTGGGTATACAGCCCAATCAAGACATCAATGATCATCCAAACGATGTAAAGATCTCCGGACTTCAATCAACGTCTTCATCGTCGACTTTTAGTCGTCGTATCACTTATTCAGAATGGGATAAACCCGGTCTGTCCGAATAACCCGCGTATTTCATAATCAATAATCAAATGCTATAAAAACACATCATACACCTCCTTCCAACTCAGAATATTCTTTTATTCGAATATTCACATTTTTATGGAAAGCTTCCCATTAATTTTATCAAAGATAAATCCTTTAAATCTATTCTTTAATCTTCCTTTGGATATCCATTTCAAAAGATTTTGTCCCTTAACAATTCTAAACCAAATTAAGGTTTATCAGCTAGTCGGGATTAGCGAGCCATACCGAAGTAATCATTTATTTTATTATCCCAATCCCATCCTATTCATCCCATGGAGTAAAACTGGTAGTACTTCATATCTAACACCCACGGTGTTATCAGTAAAATTAATTAACATTTCCCGTTCAAATCTAATTAAAGATTTAACTATTGCCTAAAGTAAAACTGGTGGTACTCCATTCTCTGTCATTTCCCAAATTTGATAATTTAAATTATCATATTCACATTTCATTCTAATAAATATTCACTAAAACTCTTCTAAGTTTTAATCTTCCTAAAAATCATTATTAATGATTATTTAACTTTGGGAAATCAAACATGCCGCATCGACAATCTACACCACACCATTGATTTCTGCCAATATATAACCCCTAAGCTCATACGTCTCAGAGGAGGGCGTTAAACAAGAGAATAAATTCTCTGCCACCAAACAGATATGTATTTAGTAGAGATCAACAATACAGTTCAAAATACAATGTTAGACATGTAATCCTGACTTTAACTGGGTTAAAGAACCAATGTCATTTAAAACATAGTTCACAATAAACCCAAAATCACATTCCATTAATTATGGAATCTTTACGGAAAACAAATAAATATATATAATCGATATAAATTTCTGTATCCGACTAATAATATAAATGGAATAACGGCAAAGCCTTTTAAATTCCTATATAGCAACAGTCTTCCTCCATAGAAGCTCACTTCGATTATCACTAAATCGAATTCCATTCAATTCCATTTTAATATATTAAATTGGAAAACTTTACTTTGGAAAAATTTCAATTAAATCTTAATAAAATATTTATATGTTCCTAATCTCATTACACTATTAATAAGGTTAAAGAAAGAATGTCGTTAAAAACACAGTTCACAATAAGTCCAATTCACATTCCAATTTATTCCAATTACTAAATATAACTGGAAACTCTAATAATCTTAATTAAAAGATTTATTCTTTTCAAAAGGGGTTTAAGAACTGTGTTATTTAGGACACCATTCACACCAAACCCAAAATCCAATTTAATATTAAATACAAGGCTCTAAATAGAAATTATATCGGCTTATATTCAATATTAAATTATGAATCCAACGGATATTGTATTGGGAATAACGATATCTGTATCTTCCAAATTCGTCAACAATATCCGTATAATCACGGAATCCAATATCGAAATATTTGAAGATAATTTCCATTCCAAATCCATTCCAATTTATAAGTTGGAAAATTCTATTTATTTTAAACCCCATTTACAATTCCATTTTATTATTTCTAAAAATAGTTGGATTTTTATTCTAGTTTTTAACTAGTTTGTTTCGATAAATATATTTTTATCTTTTCAAAACCGGATTTTTTCATCCAAATTCTTTCCATACCATTTTTTATGATTTAGATAATTTTCCCATATTTCTAATAATTTTAATATTGCCATTTCGGTCGGTTTCCAATAACGGCCACCGAACTGCATCCATAGAAACCTTTTCTGAATTTGATTTGGACATATCTTAAAATTTAACCATTCAAATTTAAATATCTTATATCCTTGGAAAGCTCTTTTCGATACGAACCCAATGGTTCCTTTTTTAGGAGAATCTTACTGCCGAATCTCTTGTTACATCGATTCCTATTTAAATCGTATTTTATGAATTCATTTATAAATTCATTTAAAAAACGATTTCCACTTCCATTTCGATTTTAAATCAAAAACGAACATTCCTTTATAAATTCATTCTAAATTCATTTTAAAACGATTTCAATTTCATTTCAATTTCCAAATCAAAATTGAATATTCCTTAATATATTCGTTTTAAATTCATTTTAAAACAATTTCAATTTCATTTCAATTTTCAGATCATAATTGAATATTCCTTAGTATATTCATTTATGTTCATTTTAAAACGATTTCAATTTCATTTCGATTTTCAAATAAAAATTGAATATTCCTTAATATGTTCGTTTTAAATTCATTTTAAAAAGATTTCAATTTCATTTCAATTTTCAAATCAAAATTGAATATTCCTTAATATATTCGTTTTAAATTCATTTTAAAACAATTTCAATTTCATTTCAAATTTCAAATCAAAATTGAATATTCCATATCATTATAATATTAAAATGATAATATTTTCAAAATATCAGATTTTGAATTCACTTTTTTTATATTCATTTTCAAATGAATAAAATCGATAGAAAATCCCGTTCGTGTTAAAATGGCGTTTAACTACTTAACACGACATCATATTTCACTATTTTCGTGTCCATCCAAAATCGGACATCAAAATCACATGTATACAACGATAATGATAAACAATCATTAAAAATTCATATAAAATCCAGAGTGCATTTTACAACTGTATAAGCATTAAAATAAAGCATTAAAATAAATAAATAATGCTTTTGCGGTCTGGCAACCCATCGATTGACATAAAACTAAACAATTGGGATTAGTGTTTGTCAAATATCATCCGAATACCCATATGGGGTTTCAACCAACAAATACTGTTTATTATTTGTGCAGTTAAGCGATGTGTAAAATTTATTGTCCCAATCAATATCAATTAAATGGGTGTACATAAACAAACCGTCCGATCTATAAATGAATAATTAATTTCTTTTCATTGTAATTTTTATATACATTTTATATAAATAATTTTATATACAAAAATATCAATCAATGACAATCCCAATCACAATCCAGAAAAACATTCAACCATGGTTTGTACAAAAATAGTGTCAGGAGCTACTAAGCCCCATCTACAACCTATTATATAATAACCGTAAAATAATTTGAGTGAGAGAGAATTTCTCACTTTGATTGGTTTTGGAATCGTCAAACAACGTTTATTTAAATTAAATTAAACCCAATGTTTTATTCAATCAAAATTATCATTTGCTTTTATTTCAGTACTGGTCCGCTCCATGTTGTAGTGCTTGAAGTTACGGTTCCAATACAACTCGTTTCATCAAATTCTATTTCATTTTGACAAATTTATGGCAGTTTTAATAGTAATTACCTTAATTTGGATAACTAAATAATTAATTTAATTAAAACACTCTTAACCTTTATCACGTTCCTCTGTAATCCATTCTTCTTCGTTACCAGCCGACAAATAAACCCATTTCTTCAAATCGATCCGCCACCACGCACGCTAATCGAGAGCGCTAGGCCCCCATCCGTCGTTGCCACTGCAACCACCGCATCGCCATCCCCCAGCGCCTTTGCTGGTGCCACGCTCGACGGTCCCACACAACCCTAAATCCACCCCAAACTCTACAGCTTCCATCCAAAAATCACCCACAATACTTCACAATAGATGATCAAACCCGTGTAGATTTAAAGCTCACACAAATCTCTATGATTTCCCCTTAATAAACTTGAAAAATTATTGCTTGGATTTTGAGAGAATTGAAGAAAAAAATTTGAGTGTTTTCGTTCATTGAAATTGAATTGGGGCGGCTGATTTTCTAAGGGTTAGGGTTAGGGCAATTTTATATTTATATCCATTTTATTTTAATATTATTTTTATTCGTGAATTACTTGTTTATCAATCCGAACTCCAAATCAAACCCAACGACTATCACCCCTAACCAAATACTCTCATTTCGGACACGATGGGATATGTTTCATAAGCCAACTCAGCTGTTTCGACTAGTTTACATTGAAATTAAAATATAAATCAATATATATTAAATTTAAATGTACATTTTAATTTACCGGGGCCACATACTGACTCCAAAAATTACATAAAAATAAATCTAGCTATATTTTGATGATACAGTCCTAACAAAACTAATTTCATCGAATTTGGAGACCGTTTGAAAAATGGTCATTTCTCAGTCGATTAAATCTAAACTGAATTGACAGAACATGTTTAAATTTACTACGCTCTCATATTAGTTCCAAAAATTATGAAATTTGAATCCTAACAATAATTTGACATTCCTGATCCAACAAAAGTGGTTTCGTCAAAAACGGAGGTCGTTTGCGAAATGGCTACTTTTGAGGGCTATATATTATATTAAAATATGTATAAATTCTATAGCGACTATTTTAAATTTTAAACTGGATATACCTTTCAATTTATATTATGAAATATGGATTTTTCACATTCTTTAGAAAGATATAGTTAAATAGATTCCAATGTTTCTTGTTTCGTCGAATTCTGACTTATATTGAATTCTATATATTCATTTGAAATTAAAAATCCAATTTTGAAACTACCGTGCCATTTCAGGCTCGTTTTATAATTAAAATAAATTTATAAGTTCAAACTATGATTAAAATAAACTTTTTGTTCGTCATGATTTAAAATAGATCATTTTAAATATTCAAAATCCTTAAAATAGCTAAAATAAAAAATTTAAATTGGTTTTGAAAATCCGGGTTGTTACAATCTCCCCCACTTAAAATCTTTTCGTCCTTGAAAAGGAACGGAGCTAAAAGTTTTTTAACTAACCAACTCAACTTTCATTCTTCAACTTTTCATTTTCTAAGAATTTTCTAATTTCTCAAAAAATTGGCTAACACCCTAAATTTTCGAAAAATTTCACCATAACTTCCTTTGTGCGGGGAGACCTTTAAAACCGCAACTTGCCTCACAGGGCCCTCATCAATTAAAAAAAAAAAAAGCCAAGTGGCTTGCCAATCGGCTCATAAAATCATCGAACCCCAAGAAATACAATAAACATATACCTATTTGTCGGGCATACAATTTTATTCCTCTTCTTAGCTTCCATGCTATTACCTATTCAATATATATATGTACATGTATGCAATTGCAATAAATTTTCAATTCAGTTCAATAATAAATTTAGTTTGGCTAAATTTTACTTTTCCATTATCATATTGGTTTTATTAGTGGAATTAATAATCATCCATCACAACCAACAATCAATTAGTTGATTAACTTTTCAATCATATATCTTTAATATATATACTCAAAAATCTAATTTTTATTGCCAAATCACAACAATTTATCCTATCTAAGTTTTGGTTCTCACACCAGTCAATTGGAAACATATAGATATCCCACTTTCGAAACTCGAAAATAAATATTGATGATGCCATGGTCATCACCAGAATTGTCTCTGGACGACTAGAGTGTGATTCTACATCTATCCAGTATATTTGAGACTTCGAATATACGTTCACGACGCGTATATGCAAAATCTTTATATACTCGATTGTCCAAACTCAATACAAAATAAAATACTCAAATACATATATTAGGGTTTAAATTTTCAAAATAAAATTTGTTTTCCATTTTATTTTTAAAAATAACACTCTTTGAAACTCATTCTAGGATACTACTGATCCCATCTCTAACGAGTCATTCTCATTGGATATTACTAATCCAATCCTTAATGAATTCTTTCGTTCGGTTCTAATGTGTCTTGTTCTTTAGCTTTGTAAACCAAATTTATGATACCACTAATGTTACAATCCGAATTCGCTAGCCTCGAGGAGACCTGAAACCACGAATTGTAACGAGAACACAACAGATTCGAACGCAAACGACAAAACACTTCGTTGTTGTTACAACAATTTACATCAGAGTACAAGAATATAACAGAGTATAAACAAATACTACATATTGAAAAATATCAGAGATTAAAATACATTACATAGCAACGGAAAAATAATACATAACACAACTGAAAGAAATACATGAATACAAAGCTTTACGAATATAGCTCCAGCTGTAAACCAAGATGTTGTGAAAATAGAAATATGCAAAACCAAAACTAATGGCTGCCCATGTGGAAAGTAGGGGCACACAGAGTTTAGGTTAAAACAATAAACTCCAGGTTAGTCATGTGACTGGTGTGAGAACTAAAACAGTTATTTAAAACTTTACTTTAAAAATAAAGAAAATCAAGGGACCACGCCGTATAACACGGAATAGGTTTTCTCCCAAGAATACAAGTGCACAAAACAAATACCGCAATGCTTTTTGGAAAAATGAAGCTATTATAAGACTTAGGTCCCATCACACAATGCAACGCAAGCCGAAGGATAGATTTTTACCTTATAATAGCCAAACATGCTTGGTACGTTTTAAAACAAATCATTTGATACTATTATAACTGCATAGTGTTATAAACAACTTCAAACATAAATGTATCAATCATAGATGGCATGGCTACTATATATCATGTCACCATACTAGTTCTACAAATAAAACCGCACGATGTCGTATTGAAAATTAGATTTCCATCATGAACCAAGGAAAGAGATCGTCCTGACTGAATTCGAGATCCTCTAGCCCAAGCCTCAGGCTCAGCGGCAACTGCACCTGGAGCACCAGGGCCGGTCTGCACTTATGTTTGTGGATTAGTAATTCTTGAACAATACATTTTCCCGCACTATGGGGCGTAAGTCTGGTCAGTATGTTGACCATATCAAGAGCTACTAAGGACTCAAATCAAAGGTACCTCACTTTCCATCATCCACATAAGTAAAATGTCTGGGCTTCATACCATGAAACCACTCCTAGCTAGAAGTAAACGCATGTCCTCCCTGAAGTCCCCTCCCGTTTCTGGTTCATACCAAGGTGTGAGGCTCGCGAATTAACGCTACACAAAGCAATGCTATTTAAAGCCGTGCTTTGATCATCAACCACAAGTCCCTGCTTTTCAACAACAACCTTGGTCATTTGCATCTCAGCGTGCCACACTGAAAATTCACGCCATACAACTAATGTCTATCGATATATAACCTCTAAGCTCGTACGTCCCAGAGAAGGGTGTTAACAAGAGAATAAATTCTCCGCTACCAAACAGATATATTTAATAGAAATCAATCAATAAGGAACGAAATCCAATGTCAGACACACATCCATTTACAAGTCCGTTCTGGGTTTGAACAAAACCGGTGGCACCTTATTCCTTGTCCCATATGTCCAATATAGGAGAGTGGACCTCGCATATCACGTCGATCTCCAAGTACATCTAGACGATCACCACTTATTACCTTGTCTTGGGTGTACAGCCCAATCAAGACATTAGTAATCATCCGAACGATGTGAAGATCTCTGGCCTTCAATCACCATCTTCATCGTCGACTTTTATTCGTCGTATCGGTTATTCAGAATGAGATAAACCCGGTCTTTCCGAATAACCCGCGTATTTTATAATAAATAATCAAGTGCAACAAAAACACATCATACGCCTCCTTCCAATTCATAATATTCTATTATTCAAATATTCACATTTTTATGGAAAGGTTCCCATTAATTTTATCAAAAATAAATTCTTTAAATCTATTCTTTAATCTTCCTTTGGATATCCATTTCAAAAGATTTTATCCTTTAACAATTCTAAACCAAATTAAGGTTTATCAACTAGTCGGGATTAGCAAGCGATACCGAAGTAATCATTTATTTTATTATCCCAATCCCAACCTATTCATCCCATGGATTATAACTGGTAGTACTTCATATCTAACACCCACGGTGTTATCGGTAAAATTAATTACCATTTCCCATTCAAATCTAATTAAAGATTTAACTATCGCCTAGAGTAAAACTGGTGGTACTCCCCTCTCGATCATTTCCCGAATTTGATAATTTAAATTATCACATTCACATTTCAATCTAATTAAAGATTCATTAAAACTCCACTTAGTTTTAATCTTCCGAAAAATCATTATTACTGATTATTTAACTTTGGGAAATCAAACATGTCGCATCGACAATCTACACCGTACTATTGATTTCTGCCAATATATAACCTCTAAGCTCATACATCTCAGAGAAGGGTGTTAAGCAAGAGAATAAATTCTCCACCATCAAACAGATATATATTTAGCAGAGATCAACAATACAGTTCAAAATACAATGTTAGACATGTAACCCTATCTTTAACTGGGTTAAAGATCCAATGTCATTTAAAACACAGTTCACAATGAACCCAAAATCACATTCCATTAATTATGGAATCTTCACGGAAAACAAATCAATATATATAATCGATATAAATTTCCATATCCGACTAATAATATAAATGAAATAATGGCAAAGCCTTTTAAATTCCATATATAGTAATAGTCTTCCTCCACAAAAGCCCACTTCGATTATCACTAAATCGAATTCCATTCATTTCCAATTTAATATATTAAATTGGAAAACTTTACTTTGGAAAATTTTCCATTAAATCTTATTAAAGATTTATATATTTCTAATATCATTTCATTTTTAATCGGGTTAAAGAACGAATGTCGTTAAAAACACAGTTCACAATGAACTCAATTTACATTCCATTTTATTCCAATTACTAAATATAACTAGAAACTATAATAATCTTAATTAAAAGATTTATTCTTTTCACACGGGGTTTAAGAATGGTGTTATTTAAGTCATCATTCACGACAAACCCAAAATCCAATTTAATATTAAATACAAGGCTCTAAATAGAAATTATATTGGCTTATATTCAATATCAAATTCTAAAACCAACGGATATCGTATTGAGAATGACGATATTTGTATCTTCCAAATTCCTTAACAATATCCGTATAATCACGGAAACCAATATCGAAATATTCGAAGATAATTTATTCCAAATCCATTCCAATTTTTTAGTTGGAAAATTCTAGTTATTCTAAACCCTATTTACAAATCCATGTCATTATTTCTAAAAATAATTGGATTTTTATTCTAGTTTTTAACTAGTTCTTTTCAATAAAAATAAATTTTTATCTTTTCAAAACTGGAATTTTTCATGCAAATTCTTTCCAGATCATTTATTATGATTTTAGATAATTTTCACATATTTTTAATAATTTTAATATCGCCATTTCAGTTGGTTTCCAATAACGGCCACCGAAGTTCATCCATAGCGACCTTTTCTGAATTTGATTTGGACATATCTTAAAATTCAACCGTTCAAATTTAAATCTCTTATATCGTTGGAAAGCTCTTTTCGATATGAACCCAACGGTTGCAGTTTTAGTAGAATTCGACGGTCAAATCTCGTGTTACATCAATTTGAAGTTAATGGTCAAAATTCGTGAATCGTCGCTGTGCGGCGCATTCTATTCAGGCCATTATATATATATCATCGATTTCCATTTTAATCGTATTTTATTAATTCGTTTTAAAAAACGACTTCCATTTCAATTTTAAATCAAAACCGAACATTCCTTTATAAATTCATTTTAAAACGATTTCAATTTCATTTCAATTTTCAAATCAAAATTAAATATTCCTTAATTTATTCATTTTAAATTCATTTTAAAATGATTTCAATTTTCAAATCAAAATTGAATATTCCTTAATATATTCGTTTTAAATTCATTTTAAAACGATATCAATTTCATTTCAATTTTCAAATCAAAATTGAATATTCTATATCGTTATAATATTAAAATGATAATATTTTCAAAATATCAGATTTTGAATTCACTTTTTTTATATTCATTATAAAATGAATAAAATCTACAAAAAATCTCATTCGTGTTAAAATGGTGTTTAACTACTTAACACAGCTTCACATTTCACTATTTTCATGTCCATCCAAAATCGGACATCAAAATCACGTTTTGATTATTCACTGAAAGTTATTTTAAAATATTCATTAATTCTGAAGTGGAATCAAACACAATCAATTACCATATTATTTCAGTTATATGGATTTCATACATCGTATGTATATAACAATAATGATAAACAATCAATAAAAATTCATATAACATCCAGAGTGCATTTTACAACAGTATAAGCATTAAAATAAATAAATAACGCTTATATGGTCTGTCAACCCATCGATTGACATACAACCAAACAATTGAGATTAGTGTATGTCAAATATCATCCCAATACCCGTGTGGGGTTTAAACCAACAAATATTGTTTATTATTTATGCAGGTGGGCGATGTGTAAAATTTATCGTCCCAATCAGCATCAGTTAAGTAGTGTACATAAATAAATCGTCCAATCTGTAAATGAATATATATATTTTTTTTCATTATAATTTTTATATACATTTTATATAAATAATTTTATATACAAAAATATCAATCAATGACAATCCCAATAATAATCCAGACAATCAATCAATCATGGTTTGTACAAAAATAGTGTCAGGAGCTACTAAGCCCCATTTGCAACCTATTATATAATAGCTATAAAATAATTTGAGTGAGAGAGAATTCTCACTTTGATTGGTTTTGAAATCGTTAAACAACGACTATTTTAATTAAATTAAACCTGATGTTTAATTTAATCAACATTTTATCTACTTCTGTTTCAGTTCTGGTCTACTCCATGTTGTAGTGCTCGAAGTTACGGTTCCAACGCGACTCACTCCGTTAAATTCTGTTTCAATTTGACAAAGTTATGGCAGTTTTAAAATTAATTACATTAATTTGGATAATAAAATAATTAATTTAATGAAAACCCTCTTAACCTTTATCACGTTCCTCTGTAATCCCTTCTTCTTCGTTATCAGTCGACAAACAAACCCATTTCTTCAAACTAATCCACCGCCACGCACGCCAATCGAAAGTGCCAGGCCCCCATCCGTCGTCGCCATGGCAATCGCTGCATCGCCATCCCCTAGTTCCTCCACTGGCGCCACGCTCGGCGGCCCACACACCCCCAAATCTGCTCTAAACTCGACAGCTTCCCATCCAAAAATCACCCACGATACTTCACAATAGATGATCAAACCTGTGTAGATTTAAAGCTCACAAAAATATCTAATTTTCCCTTAATAACTCTGAAAATTATTGCTTTGATTTTGAGAGAATTGAAGAAGAAAATTCGAGCATTTTCGTTTGTTGAAATTGAATTAGTGTAAAGACTTCGACTTTCGCCCGGACCTAATCGATCGCTAAATCGTCCAAGACCATTCAAAACCCGAATACGCTAACTCTGGGAATACAACACATCAGAACAAATAACAGAAGACTTTTATAAACATTATAATAATGTTACATCAGAGTACAGAATATATCAGAGTACATCGAATAAAATACATTGGAAGATAGTTTACAATAATTTTATAGATTGCAGCAGAAATGAATAAACTGGTACAACGGAAGTCTATCAATGTTTTGGACACAGCTTTAAGCTTCGATCCAGAATCCTGCTCAATATATCTGCAAATAAGCTACTCGACGGCAGTGTGGAAAAGAGGACACCCGAGTTTGCAAAGTGAAACAAACTACGGGCAGTCACGGGACAGGTATGAGAAATCTTTACTTACCTTAACTAGTAATAAGGCTAATCACAGGACCACGCCGCTTACACGGAACGGGTTTACTCCATCTCCATTGGATTGCCAGTGCATAATTTAAATAAAGTAAATCGTTAAACAAAGCAATTCTTTTTAGAAAAATGAAACCATTATAAGTCTCAAGTCCCATCACACAATGCTATGCAAATTGGAGGATAGAGTTTCCCTTATAATGGTCAAAAATGTCTGAGACGATAAATGGATTTTGATATTATTATTAGTGTATATATGTTTCAAAAACCTTTCAATCATAATGTATCAATCATAGACGGCATAGCTACCATATATTTCACGACCAGGAATTTCGCTCGATCCGAATCAGTCGCTAAACCGATCAAGACCGTTCAAAACGCCTGATTGTTTGAGAACACGACAAAATAGAACGCAGACAAAAGAACATTTCATTGCTCATTGCAACAATTCACCAGAATACAAGAATATACAGAGTATAAACAAATAATATACATCAAAAAAATATCAGAGATTACAATACATTACATAGCAGCGGAAAATAATACAAAACACAACTAGAAGTAATACACGAATACAGAGCTTTCCGAGTATCGTTTCAGCTGTAAATCAGGATCCTGTGAATATAAATCTGCAAAACCAAAACTACTAGCTGCCCGTGTCAAAATGAGGGCACCCAGAGTTTAGGTCAAAACAATAAACTCCAGGTCAGTCACGGGACTGGTGTGAGAACTAAAGTAGTTATTAATCTTTACTTTTGAAGTTAGCCAGAGGATAGGGGTTTTACCTTATAATAACCAAGAATGCTTGATACGTTTAAAACAAATCATTTGATACTATTATAAGTGCATAGTGTATAAAACCACTTCAAATCATAAGTATTAATCATAGGTGGCATAAGTGCCCCATCCCACTATGTCGCCATACTAGGCTCTACAAACAAAACCGCAAAGTCACGTATTGGAAATTGGATTTCCATCTGTGAACCGAGGCAAAAGATAGTCCTCACCGATTCGAGACTGTCTAGCCCGAGTCTCAGGATCAGAACGCATCAACCCTTTGGATCGTCAGGGCCGGTCCACCGATGTGGATTATTATGCCTGAACACTACGTTTCCCCGCCCTTTGGGGCGTAAATGAGCCAACAAATGACTCCATCGGTCCCGGATCGACCGATATATCCAAGGCGCCTCGCAACAGCTACAACCACATAAGTCAAACTCGCCAAGGCGTGTAAATCCACTGACGCCACATCTAGCTAGAAGGAAATGCATGCCCTCCCTGAGGTCCTCTCCCGTTTTTGGTTCACAACCGGGATGTGAGGCTCGTGAATTACGCTACATAAAGCTGTGCCACAGAGGCTGTGCTTTGATCATCAACCACAAGACTTTTCTTTTCAACAGAAGCCTCGATCAATTGCCACACAGGCAATTCACTGCATGCGATTGATATCCATCAATATATAACCCCTGAGCTCGTACGTCTCAAAGAAGGGCGTTAAGCAAGAGAATAAATTCTCCGCTGCCAAACAGATATATATTTAATAGAAATCAATCACACAGACTAAAATCCAATGTCAGACACACAGTCCATTTACAAGTTCGTTCTGGGTCTGAACGAAACCGGAGGCACCTAGTACCCCGCATATCCATCGATCTCCAAGTAAGTCTGGATGATCACTAACTGATTCCCTCCTCTTGGGTGTACGGCCCAATCAAGATCATCAGTAATCACCCAAACGACATGAAGACCACCGTCTTCATCCTCGACACCACGTCGAATCAGTTATTCAGAATGGGATAGACCCGGTCTTTCTGAATAACTCGCGTATATAATAAACAAGTTTTATACAAACACAACATACACCTCATTCCAATTTAGAATATTCTTTTATTCAAATATTCTTATACTTTGGGAAAGTTTCCCATTAATTTTATCAAAGATAAATTCTTTAAATTTATTCTTTAATCTTCTTTGAAAATCAATTCAAACTAGACGGGATTAGCGAACCACACCGAAGTCATCATTTATTTCCCAATCCCAACCTATTCACCCTATGAAGTAAAACTGGTAATACTTCATATCTAACACCACGATGTTATTGGTAAATTTAATTACCATTTCAGGTTCAAATCTAATTAAAGATTTAACTATCGCCTGGAGAAAAATTGGTGATACTCCATCCTCGATCTTTTCAATCTAATTAAAGATTCATTAAAACTCCACTTAGTTTTAATCTTTAATTGGGTTAAAGAATCAGTGTCATTTAAAACACGATTCACGATAAACCCAAAATCACATTCCATTAATTATCGGGTTAAAGAACAAGTGTTATTTAAAACACTGTTCACGATAAACCCAAAAATCAATACCTATTCAATTCCAATTAAATATTATTTAATTGGTACACTTCATTAAATCTAAATAAAAAGATTTATTCTTTTTCTCAACTGGGCTTAAGAACAGTGTTAATGAAGACATCATTCACGACAAACCCAAATCACATTTGATATTAAATACAAGGCTCTGAATAGAAAATATATCGGCTTATATTCAATATCAAATTCTACGATCAACAAATATCGTATTGGAAATAACGATATAAATATATCTTTCAAATTCCCATAACAATATATGTATAATCACGAAATCCAACATCGAAATATTCCAAAGACAATTTCGATTCACATCCCTTCCAATTCAATTATTGAAAATTCTAGTTACTTTTAAAACCCTTTTCAAATTCAATTTATTCATTTAAAAATAAGTAGAATTATAATTCTAGTTCAAAACTAGTTCATTTCGATAAAAATCTATTTTATCTTTTCAAATATGGATTTTTTCATCCCAATTCTTCCCAAACCATTTCTTATGATTTTACACAAATTATAACTATTTTTAATAATTTTACCAAGGCCCGTACAGTCAATTTCCATCAACGGCCATCGAACTGCACTTACAGCGACCTTTTCAAAATTTGATTTGGACCTAATTCCAAATCCAACCGTTATATTTCTAATTTCTAATATTTGTTAGAAAGCTCTTTTCAATACGAACCCAACGGTTCCAGTTTTAGGAGAATCCGACTGTCAGATCTCCCGCAATCTACATTCGAAGTCAATGGTCGAAATTCACGAACTACCGCACCGGGGCGCATTCTATTCAGGCCATTATATATATATATATATATATATATATATATATATATAATATACTTCGTCGATTTCCTTTTAAAACTTATTGTATAAATCGTTTTAAATTCGTTTCCAAAATGATTTCAACTTCATTTCAAATTCAAATCAAAATAGAATTTTTCCTTATAAATTCGTTTTAAATTCATCTCAAATTGATTTCAATTTAAGTCGATTTTTAATTCAATTTCAGCTCTATTCAATTTCAATTCGAATTCGAATTCATTTTCAAAATATTCGATTTTGAAATCACTTTTCAATATTCATTATAAAAACGAATATAATCGATATAAATATCATTTGCGTCAAAATGGCGTCAATCTAATCAACACGGCTTCATATATTTCTATTTTCAAATATTCTATTTCAAATATTTTCTTTTCAAATATTTCTATTTTCAAATATTCTATTTTCAAATATTTCTATTTCAAATATTTCTATTTCAAATATTATATTTCCAATATTCTATTTCAAATATTTCTATTTCAAATATTCTATTTCAAATATTTCTATTTCAAATATTTCTATTTCAAATATTCTACTTCAAATATTTCTACTTCAAATATTCTATTTCAAATATTTCTATTTCAAATATTCTATTTCAAATATTTCTATTTCAAATATTTCTATTTCAATATTCTATTTCGAATATTTCTATTTCAAATATTTCTATTTCAAGTATTCCTTTCAAAACTGTAATGAGGCCCAATCATTTACCATAGATTTTATTTCTATGGATTTCCATACAACGCATGTATATATCAACAATGTCAAATAATCAACAATCATCCAAAGTGCATTCTACACTGTATAAGCATCAAATATAAATATTCAACGCTTATAACAGTCTGTCAATCAATCGATCGACATACAACTAATTATTGGGATTAGTGTATGTCATATATCACCCCAATACCCGTGTGGGGTTTTCAAACAATCAAACACAGATTTTATTTGTGCAGTTGGGCGATGTGTAAAATTTATCGTCCTAATCAATATCAGTCAAATGTGTGTATATAAACAAATCGTTCGATTTGTTTATATTTATTTCATTTTAAATACCCGTTAAAAATTCTATTTTTAACTATAAAATATTTTCCACTATAAAATATTTTATTTCATTTCACATCACATCACACAATCAACTACACATCAAAATCAAACAAACAAGCATACAAGCCTTCCATGGTCTGTGGACGACGGGTGTCGGGTGCTACTAAACACCGTCTGCATCCTAGTATATATTTCAAACTAGAAATTTAAATTAAAGGCGAGGAGTTCTCACCGAGGGATCCACTCCGCCGTGCTTTATTTCTGCGCATTTCAGAATTGCGTTTGCTTTCCACCAGTTCCATCACACAATGTTTCACGCTGTTCATGATTAAAATTATATTCTTATCACTTTATTTCAATAAATAAAAATCATATTTTATTTCTACTTCCTATATTTTTATAACGCTTCCTTTCTATATAAAAATGATATTTTTATATTTATACCTCATATATAAAGATCGAATTTTTTTATCATCTATATAATATAAAAATCGTATTTTAATAATTACTATAATATAAAAATTCATATTTTTAATATGCCATTTTATATTTCAAAACTATATGCCATTTTATATTCCGAAACTGTATGCCATTTTATATCTCAAAACTATATGCCATTTTATATTTCAAAACTATTATATAAAAAAATGATTTTATTTATGCTATTATATATTTTAAAACTGATTTAAAAAACAATGTTGTATTTAAATAAAGCAATTACCTTTCTCTGTTTACCTCGACAGTCACTGTCGCGCGAGCATTCAAGGCTAGGGTTCAACTTTGCGATCGCTACAGGGGGCTAGCGCCAGATCAGAGGTTGCCACGCTGCTGTACTTCACGAGCCGCACCTGCTGACCCCCCCTCTGTTCGAACTCGATCACCTGAGGAACCGGCGATTAGCAACGAAACGACGGGCTTTCAGGCGAGCGATTTGAGAAGGATACTCAATAATAGTTGATCCAACCCAATGGATTTGTAGATCACGAGTAGATCAACGTTTTCCTATTGGTGGTTTCTTCTATCGATTCATGGATGGAGAGGTAATTGAGGGAGAAGATTTGAATGAGTTCCGCTGTTAATCGGCTTTCTTCTGAAATGAACGAGAGGGGGCCGTAAAGATAAAGAGGGGTTGGCTTTAATTTTAAATTATATATTTAATTTATTTATTCTCCAAAAAGTTATCCTTCCATTCGAACTTCAATCGAGACCCAACTATTATCGCCCCTAGCTAATTACCCCCATTCCGAACACAATGGGATACGCCATGTAGGCCAATTCGATTGTTACGATTAGTTTCCATTCAAATTAAAATATAAATCTATATATTCTATTTTAAACGTAAATTTCAATTTACTAGGGTCACATACTGACTCGAAAAATTCCAGAAAAATATTTTCTAGCTTCGTATTGATGATACAGTCCTAACAAATCTAATTTCATCAAATTCTGAGACCGTTTGATAAATGGCCATTTTCCAGTCGATTTAAATCAACTGAAACTGGTCAAGCGCGTTTTCCTCATCCACGCTCACATATTGATTCGAAAAATTACGAATTTTGGAATCAAGCAATAACTTGACATCACGGCTCCAACAAAAGTGGTTTCGTCGAAATCCGAGGTCGTTTGCAAAATTTCCATTTTTAAGGGCCAGAATTCCATAGCGACTATTCTGAATTATCAACTGGGCATATCTTTTGATCCCCGCTATGAAATTTTGATTTCTCGGATTCATTGGAAAGATATTCTCAATTAGATTCTAATATTTTTGGTTTCGCTAAAATCCGGTTTATTTTGAATCCGGTACATTCATTTGAATTTTGAAATTGAATTTTCGAACTACCGCACCTTTTTCAATTCCTTTTATATTTAAAATAAAATATTTATATTCTAACTATGATCTATATAAACATTTACATTCTATTTCTGTTCAAAATAGTTTTCTCGTCCTTATTATTTAAAATGATTCATTTTAAATGTTCAAAATTCACTAAAATTGCCAAAATAAAAATTTTAAATTGGCTTGGATTTCCGGGTTATTACAATCTCCCCCACTTAAAACTTTTCGTCCCCGAAAAGGAACGAAGCCGAAAGTTGTTTCACAAATCAACTCAACTTTCATTATTTTCCTTATGGCTTAAGTTCTTCAACTTTTCAATTTCTAAGAACTTTTCAAATTTTTCAAAAATTTGGCTAAAACCCTAAATTTTCGAAAAATTTCGCCATAACCTCCCCTGCATCGGGGACTTCGGGATATTTCATATAGCCTCCCATGGCCTTCTTCAATCAAAAAGAAAAAGAAAAAGCCAAGCGGCTAGCCAATCGTCTCACAAAATCATCATTACCCAAACAAAACAGTAAATTATGGTAAACATGTAACTATTTGTCGGGCAAACAATTTTATTCTTCTGCTCTAGCCTCCTAGCTATGACCTGTTCAATGTAAGTACACGTATATGCAAGCAAATGCGACTAATTTTCAATACAACTCACTATTTGATTCAATTTGGTTAAAGGTTCAACATTTTAATTAATCAACCAATAATCAACAACACAGCCATCAATCAATTAGTGGATTAGCTTTTCAAATTCATAACTTTGATACATAGTCCAAAATTAGATTTTTGATGCCAAATCACAACAATAAGCCCTATCTAACTTTGGTTCTCACACCAGTTAATAGGAAACATATAGAAATTTCACTTTCGTCGCTCGAACATAAATTCTGATGATGTTTCGAACCACCATCGGAACATCTACGGGCGACTAGAGTATGATTCTATATCTATCCAGTATATTAAAACTTCAAATATACGTGGATCAGACGTATACGCAATGTCTTTATATACTGGATTTTCCAAATTCAATATAAAATAAATAATCAAATACGAATAATTGATTTAAATTTTCAAAACAAAATTGTTTTCATTTTTAAAAATATACTCTTCACACTCATTCTAGGATACTACTGATCCCATATCTAATGAATCATTCCCTTTGGATATTACTAATCCAATCTCTGATGAATTCTATTGTTTGGTTCTAACGTGTTATGTTCTCTGAGCTTTGTAAACCAAAGCTCCGATACCAAGCTTTTACGACCAGGAATTTCACTCGATCCGAATCAGTCGCTAAACCGATCAAGACCGTTTGAAACGCCTGATTGTTTGAGAACACGATAAAATAGAACGCAGACAGAAGAACATTTCATTGCTTATTACAACAATTCACCAGAATACAAGAATATACAGAGTATAAACAAATAATATACATCAGAAAAATATCAGAGATTACAACACATTACATAGCAGTGGAAAATAATACAAAACACAACTAGAAGTAATACACGGATACAGAGCTTTCCGAGTATCGTTTCAGCTGTAAATCAGGATCTTGTGAATATAAATTGCAAAACCAAAACTACTAGCTGCCCGTGTCAAAATGAGGGCACCCAGTGTTTCGGTCAAAACAATAAACTCCAGGTCAGTCATGGGATTGGTGTGAGAACTAAAACAATTATTAACCTTCATTTTTAAAGTTAGGCAAATCAAGGGACCACGTCGTATAACACGGAACGGGTTTCCTCCCAAGAATACCAGTGCATAAAACAAACAGCGCAATGCAAAATAAAGAAAAATGAAGCTATTATAAGACCCATTTCCCATCACACAATGCAACGCAAGCCGGAGGATAGGGTTTTTACCTTATAATAACCAAGAATGCTTGATACGTTTAAAACAAATCATTTGATACTATTATAAGTGCATAGTGTATAAAACCACTTCAAATCATAAGTATCAATCATAGACGGCATAAGCGCCCCATCTCACTATGTCGCCATACTAGGCCCTACAAACAAAACGGCAAAGTCACGTATTGGAAGTTGGATTTCCATCTGTGAACCGAGGAAAAAGATAGTCCTTACCGATTCGAGACTATCTAGGCCGAGTCTCAGGATCAGAAGGCATCAACCCTTTCGATCGTCAGGGCCGGTCCACCGATGTGGATTATTATGCCTGAACACTACGTTTCCCTGCCCTTTGGGGCGTAAATGAGCCAACAAATTACTCCATCGGTCTCGGATCTACTGATATATTCGAGGCGCCTCGCAACAACAACAACCACATAAGTCAAACTCTTCAGGGCGTGTAAAACCACTGACGCCACTTCTAGCTAGAAGGAAACGCATGCCCTCCCTGAGGTCCTCTCCCGTTTTTGGTTCACAACCGGGGTGTGAGGCTCGCGAATTAACGCTACACAGAGTTGTGCCACACAGGCTGTGCTTTGATCATCCACCACAAGACTTTGCTTTTCAACAGAAGCCTCGATCACTTGCCACTTAGGCATGCCACACAGGCAATTCACTCCATGCGATTGATATCCATCAATATATAACCCCTGATCTCGTACGTCTCAGAGAAGGGCGTTAAGCAAGAGAATAAATTCTCCGCTGCCAAACAAATATATATTTCACATTGACTAAAATCCAATGTCAGACACACAGTCCATTTACAAGTTCGTTCTGGGTCTGAACGAAACCGGAGGCACCTAGTACCCCGCATATCCATCGATCTCCAAGTACGTCTGGACGATCACTAACTGATTCCCTCCTCTTGGGTGTACGACCCAATCAAGATCATCAGTAATCACCCAAACGATGTGAAGACCTCCGATCTTCGACCACCGTCTTCATCCTCGACACCACGTCGAATCAGTTATTCAGAATGGGTTAGACCCGGTCTTTCTGAATAACTCGCGTATATAATAAACAAGTGTTATACAAACACAACATACGCCTCATTACAATTCAGAATATTCTTTTATTCAAATATTCTTATACTTTGGGAAAGGTTCCCATTAATTTTATCAAAGATAAATTCTTTAAATTTATTCTTTAATCTTCTTTGAATATCAATTCAAAGTAGACGGGATTAGTGAACCACACCGAAGTCATCATTTATTTCCCAATCCCAACCTATTCACCCCATGAAGTAAAACTGGTAATACTTCAAATCTAACACCACGGTGTTATCGGTAAATTCAATTACCATTTCACGTTCAAATCTAATTAAAGATTTAACTATCGCCTGGAGTAAAACTGGTGATACTCCATCCTCGATCTTTTCAATCTAATTAAAGATTCATTAAAACTCCACTTAGTTTTAATCTTTAATTGGGTTAAAGAATCAATGTCATTTAAAACACAGTTCACGATAAACCCAAAATCACATTCCATTAATTATCGGGTTAAAGAACAAGTGTTATTTAAAACACTGTTCACGATAAACCCAAAAATCAATACCTATTCAATTCCAATTGAATATTATTTAATTGGTACGCTTCATTAAATCTAAATAAAATGATTTAATCTTTTTCTCAACTGGGCTTAAGATCAGTGTTAATGAAGACACCATTCACGACAAACCCAAATCACATTTGATATTAAATACAAGGCTCTGAATAGAAAATATATCAGCTTATATTCAATATCAAATTCTACGACCAACAAATATCGTATTGGAAATAAATATATAAATATATCTTTCAAATTCCCATAACAATATATGTATAATCACGAAATCCAACATCGAAATATTCAAAAGACAATTTCAATTCACATCCCTTCCAATTCAATTATTAGAAATTCTGGTTACTTTTAAAACCCTTTTCAAATTCAATTTATTTATTTAAAAATAAGTAGAATTATAATTCTAGTTCAAAACTAGTTCATTTCGATAAAAATCTATTTTTATCTTTTCAAATATGGAGTTTTTCATCCTAATTCTTCCCAAACCATTTCTTATGATTTTACACAAATTATTACTATTTTTAATAATTTTACCAAGGCCCGTACAGTCAATTTCCATCAACGGCCATCGAACTGCACTTACAGCGACCTTTTCCAAATTTGATTTGGACATAATTCCAAATCCAACCGTTAGATTTCTAATTTCTACCCAATGGTTCTGGTTTTACGAGAATCCGACGGTCGGATCTCCCGCAATCTCCATTCGAAGTCAATGGTCGAAATTCACGAACTACCGCAGCGCGACGCATTCTATTCAGGGCATTATATTATATATATAATATATACTTCGTCGATTTCCTTTTAAAACGTATTGTATAAATTGTTTTAAATTCGTTTTCAAAACGATTTCAACTTCATTTCAAATTCAAATCAAAATTGAATTTTTCCTTATAAATTCGTTTTAAATTCATCTCAAATTAATTTCAATTTAAATCGATTTTTAATTCAATTTCAGCTCTATTCAATTTAAATTTGAATTCGAATTCATTTTCAAAATATTCGATTTTGAAATCACTTTTCAATATTCATTATAAAAACGAATATAATCGATATAAATATCGTTTGCATCAAAATGGCATCAATCTAATCAACACGGTTTCATATATTTCTATTTTCAAATATTCTATTTCAAATATTTTCTTTTCAAATATTTCTATTTTCAAATATTCTATTTTCAAATATTTCTATTTCAAATATTTCTATTTCAAATATTTCTATTTCAAATATTCTATTTCAAATATTCTATTTCAAATATTTCTATTTCAAATATTCAATTTCAAATATTTCTATTTCAAATATTTCTATTTCAAATATTCTTTTCAAAACTGGAATAAGGCCCAATCAATTACCATAGATTTTATTTCTATGGATTTCCATACAGTGCATGTATATATCAACAATGACAAATAATCAACCATCATCCAAAGTGCATTTTACACTGTATAAGCATCAAACATAAATATTCAACGCTTATAACAGTCTGTCAATCAATCGATCGACACACAACTAATTATTGGGATTAGTGTATGTCATATATCACCCCAATACCCGTGTGGGGTTTTCAAACAATCAAACACAGATTTTATTTGTGCAGTTGGGCGATGTGTAAAATTTATCGTCCCAATCAATATCAGTCAAATGTGTGTATATAAACAAATTGTTCGATTTGTTTATATTTATTTCATTTTAAATACCCATTAAAAATTCTATTTTTAACTATAAAATATTTTCCACTATAAAATATTTTATTTCATTTCACATCACATCACACAATCAACTACACATCAAAATCAAACAAACAAGCATACAAGCCTTCCATGGTCTGTGGACGACGGGTGTCGGGTGCTACTAAACACCGTCTGCATCCTAGTATATATTTCAAACTAGAAATTTAAATTAAAGGCGAGGAGTTCTCACTGAGGGATCCACTCCGCCGTGCTTTATTTCTGCGCGTTTCAGAATTGCGTTTGCTTTCCACCAGTTCCATCACACAATGTTTCACGCTGTTTATGATAAAAATTATATTCTTATCACTTTATTTCAATAAATAAAAATCATATTTTATTTCTACTTTCTATATTTTTATAACGCTTCCTTTCTATATAAAAATGATATTTTTATATTTCTACCTCATATATAAAGATCGAAATTTTTTATCATTTATATAATATAAAAATCATATTTTTATAATTTCTATAATATAAAAATTCATATTTTTAATATGCCATTTTATATTTCAAAACTATATGCCATTTTATATTTCAAAACTATATGCCATTTTATATCTCAAAACTATATGCCATTTTATATTTCAAAACTATTATATAAAAAAAACTGTTTTTATTTATGTTATTATATATTTTAAAACTGATTACAAAAACAATGTTGTATTTAAATAAAGCAATTACCTTTCTCTGTTTACCTCGACAGTCACTGTCGCGCGAGCGTTCAAGGCTAGGGTTCAACTTTGTGATCGCTACAGGGGGCTAGCGCCAGATCGGAGGTTGCCACGCTGCTGTCCTTCACGAGCCGCACCTGCTGACCCTCCTCTGGTCGAACTCGATCGCCTGAGGAAGCGGCGATTGGCAACGAAACGGCAGGCTTTCAGGCGAGCGATTTGAGAAGGATTCTCAATAATAGCTGATCCAACCCAATGGATTTGTAGATCACGAGTAGATCAACGATTTCCTGTTTGTGGTTTCTTCTATCGATTCACGGATGGAGAGGTAATTGAGGGAGAAGATTTGAATGAGTTCCGCCGTTAATCGGCTTTCTTCTGAAATGAACGCGGGGGGGGGGGGGGGGGGGTAAAAGATAAAGAGGGGCTGACTTAAATTATTAATTATATATTTAATTTATTTATTCTCCAAAAAGTTATCGTTCCATTCAAACTTCAATCGAGACCCAACGACTATCGCCCCTAGCTAATCACCCCCATTCCGAACATAATGGGATATGCCATGTAGGCCAATTCGATTGTTACGATTAGTTTCCGTTCAAATTAAAATATAAATCTATATATTCTATTTTAAACGTACATTTCAATTTACTGGGGTCACATACTGACTCGAAAAATTCTGGAAAAATATTTTCTAGCTTCGTATTAACGATATGGTCCTAACAAAGCTAATTTCGTCAAATTCTGAGACCGTTTGATAAATGGCCATTTTCCAGTCGATTAAAATCAACTGAAACTGGTCAAGCGCGTTTTCCTCATCCACTCTCACATATTGATTCGAAAAATTACGAATTTTGGAATCTAGCAATAACTTGACATCACGGCTCCAACAAAAGTGGTTTCATCGAAATCCGAGGTCGTTTGCAAAATTTCAATTTTTAAGGGCCAGAATTCCATAGCGACTATTCTAAATTTTCAACTGGGCATATCTTTTGATCCCCACTATGAAATTTTCATTTCTCGGATTCGTTGGAAAGATATTCTCAATTAGATTCTAATATTTTTGGTTTCGCTAAAATCTGGTTTATTTTGAATCCGGTACATTCATTTGAATTTTGAAATCGAATTTTCGAACTACCGCGCCATTTTCAATTCGTTTTATATTTAAAATAAAATATTTATATTCTAACGACGATCTATATAAACATATACATTCTATTTCTATTCAAAATAGTTTTCTCGTCGTTATTATTTAAAATAATTAATTTTAAATGTTCAAAATTCACTAAAATTGCCAAAATAAAAATTTTAAATTGGCTCGGATTTCCGGGTTATTACAATATACTATGTTGTCGTACTAGTTTTACAATCAAAACCGCATGGTGTCATATTGGAAGTTGGATTTCCATCATGAGTCAAGGCTAGGGACGTTCTCCTTGCCGATTCGAGACACTCTAGCAATGTCTCAGGATCACACCTACAGGCAACCCTTGGATCCTGCAGGGTCGGTCCACAAATAACGTTAGTGGATTAGCAATTCCTGAACAAACGCTTTCCGGTCCTATCAAACCTATAAAATGGTCACAATCAACCAATAAATCCGAGGCGTC
Organism: Allium sativum; assembly: GCA_030737875.1. Classification (NCBI taxonomy): domain Eukaryota; kingdom Viridiplantae; phylum Streptophyta; class Magnoliopsida; order Asparagales; family Amaryllidaceae; genus Allium; species Allium sativum. The sequence continues at coordinate 664,732,047 of CM060909.1, read as the reverse complement.
ACATAATCCATCAACCACATAAGTAAAAATGTTGGGCCTTGTGAAAACCCTAACACCACTTCTAGTCAGAAAAAAACATGTGCGCTCCCTGCGTTCCCTTGTCCCGTTTTCGACTCATACCGAGGTGTGAGGCTCGCGAAGTAACGCTATATTCAAATCTATGCCGAAAATAGGCTATGCTTTGATCATCAACCACAAGGCTCTGAAAAGCCTTGATCATTTGCATCTTGGAATGCCACATTGACAATTCATGCCATGCGATTGATAACTACCAATATATAACCTCTGAGCTCGCGTCTCAAAGAAGGGTGTTAAGCAAGATAATAAATTCTCCGCCACCACAAATATATATTAAATAGAAATCAATTTAATTTACATGGAATGAAATTCAATGTCAGACACACATCCATTTACAAGTTCGTTCTGGGTCTGAACAAAACCGGAGTCACCTTATTCCTCATCCCATATGTCCAATACGGAAGAGAGGTACTCGCATATCCAGACAATCAACGAGTACGTCTAGACAACTACCACTTTAACCCTTTCCTGGTAGCAAATCAGTCTAGGGTATCAGTAGTCATCCATTCGATGTGAAGATCGCCAGTCTTTAACCATCGGTCTTCCTGAATAACTCGCGTATTTTATAATCAAAAATCAAGTGTTATAAAAACACATCAAATGCCTCAATCCAATTCAAAATATTATTTTAATAAAATATTCACATTATTTTATCAAACATAAATTCTTTAAAGTTAATCTTAAATCTTTCCTTTAAATATTTACTAAAACTCCAATTTGGTTTTAAATATCAAAAATCATTATTTAATGATTATTTAAATTTTTAAGGAATTAATCTTATCTTTAACTGGGTTAAATAACTAATGTCATTTAAAACACAGTTTATGGTAAACCCAAAATCGTCTTCCATTAAATATGGATTTTTCACCAAAATCAAATCAATATATGATCGATATAAATTTCTATATCAGACCAATAATATAAATGAAATAATGGAAAAGCCTCTTAAATTCCACATATTGTATCAGTCTTCTTTTACAGAAGATTATCTCGATTATTATTAAATTGAATTACATTCAATTCTATTTCAATATATTAAATTGGAAAACATTACTTTGGAAAATTTCCATTAAATCTAAATAAAAAGATTTATATATTCCAAATTACATTTCCACTGTCAATTGGGTGAAAGAACAGACGTCGCTTAAAACACAGCTCACAATAAACCCAATTCACATTTCATTTTATTTTAATTACTAAATACAATTGGAAACTCTAATAATCTTAATTAAAAGATTTATTCTTTTCTCAACTGGGTTTAAGAATGGTGTTATTGAAGACACCATTCACGACAAACCCTAAAATCCAATTTATTTAATTCCAAATAAATATTAATTAATTGGAAAACTCCATTAAATCTTGATTAAATTTTTATTCTATTTCTTTATTAAAGTAATGATTTCAAAATATTTTTGGAAATAACTACTTTTATTCTATTCATTATAAAATGAATAAAAACAATCGATAAACCCGTTCGGGTTAAAATGGCGTTTCATCTTATAATGGGCTAAATAGTCCAATTCATTACCATGTCCATTTATGGTTTATAATGGGCTAAACCTCCCACATTAGGCCTACAACTTGCGGATGTTGGACATGCCGGTAGGGTCCGGGCAGACTTATCCCACAAGTTGGGCTTTACCTCGTGTCATAGCCCGCTTCGTATTTGCGCACTTAGACCTCTCATATTAGGTTCAACATTAGTGGCTGCTGGATATGCCGGTCGGGGCCGGGCAGACTTCCACCACAAATGAAACCTAACCTCGTGTCAAAAGTGCGATTATAATTTTTAATTATAATTATTTCATTGAAAAATATTCATTATTATTAAACTATTCTTTATATAAAAATGTTCTTTATTTTCAAATATTATTCTATTAAAAGCATTCTGAATCGGAATGTGACTACATCAATTACCATATAAATTCGGTCATATGGATTTCATACATTGCATATGTATATAACAGTAATAATAAATAATCTATAAACCATCCATTCACATCTATAGTGGAATTAATAATTGTGTGAGCATTAAAATAATAAATAAATAATGCTCATCACAGATTGTCAATCTATCGATCGACAGATAACTAAACAATTGGGACTAGTGTATGACAAATATCATCCTAATACCCCTGTGGGGTTTTCAGCCAACAACAGTTCATATAAATAAATCATTGGATAATGAATTTAACCGATTACAATTTAGTTTGAATTATTGTCTATTTAACGAATTTTTCATTTGTTTAAATTATAAATAAATATTTATAATTTAATTTCACTACCATAATAACGTTATAATGATAATGTTTTAATCTATCACAAATCATATTTTAACTTATGATAAATTTTCTAATAAAATGACATTTCTAATTAAATGACATTTCTAATTAGATGACCTATTTATTTACAAAATATGTTTTCATCTAAATGACCAGTTTATTTGACAAATATGTTCTAATCTAAATGACATATTTATTTGACAAATATATGTTCTAATCTACATGACATATAAAAATGTAAATTTTAATATGTATACAAAACTAATGTATACATGACATATAAAAATGTAAATTTTATCTTTGACAGTCATAAACGACATTTCTAAATGAACATAATTGAACATCATTTTCTGAAAAATCCAAATGATCATAAATGACATTTCCAAAATGAACATAAATGATACTTCTAAATGAACGTAAATGATACTTCTAAATGAACATAAATGATACTTCATTTCTGATAATTTGAAATGACACTACAACAAAAAACACTTTTCGCAACAAGCCATATCTGTTGTAGTAGACCTATTGCAACAGGCCAACGCCTGTCTATATAGCCGAGGTTGCAAAAGGTCGGTCCCTTTTCGCAACAGTTTTTGCCCGTTGCAATAAGATGTTGCAGTATACTTTTTTGCAACCGGCTTTTGTTGTTGCAACAGATACTTTTGCAACAATATATGCCCGTTGCAATAGATTCATAAATCGCTAAAAAATATATTATAACTTACAGATATTACATATTAAATGTATTTGTTTTAGCAATAGTGTATATCACAAAGTGAAATAAACAAATAAAATTTTTATTTTAACAAAGTTTTAACACTACAAACAATTACAAAAAAAATGTCTATAATTTTCATACATCATTCATGTACAACAATTTCTACTCTCATGCAACACATTTTTTTCAAATTCAATATTTTATTACATTTTCCAAATACACTATTTCTACTTTCATACACTAATACGATAGTTCAAACACTTTAATGAGCTTGCCCCTCTTCTTGAAAAGCTTTTCATTCTTAACCTTAGCACCCTGCTCCGTCGCAAGGAAAGCCATCGTTCTTGCAGTCTTTACTAACCGGACATGCACAACATCATTTGTTAAAACGTATAAAATGCAATTACAACAGGGTAAAATTATGTACTTATAAAATTATTGTCTATATCCCTACCACCGATGCACTCACTTCAGCTCTTTCAAACACATCAAAGCAATGACCCCTGATAAAAGCCTCAGTACACATCAACTTGGTCCATTTGTAATTCGCTTGTACATTATAAAAGCCTCAGTATATCATACAACAAATGTTATGAAAAGCAGTTATTTTGTAGAAACCAAAGTTTCGATGAAAATTAAGGATAATGAATCTAAGTGTTATATCAAATAGAACATCATTTGATAGATATAACCAAATCAGAAAACTATAAGAATTGGAACAATACAAAAAAAAGTGATGTGTCATACTGCATATTTAGCTCTCTATATTCCCTTATGTAAAAATAAATCATAAGAAATAGCGTTAGGTACTTTCCAAGCTGAATATTAATGGTCGACAAGGCTCTTAAAAAATTGTTTGCAGTCAAGTAGCTTTGCTGCTGAGCTTATTGCCGAGTTTTGAAGTCCCTCAGGATTGTATTTATGCATCGTATTTGGGTTGAGTAGATTCTCATACAAAAGTTTTAAGTCCCTTATAAAGATGTCTACTATTGGTTGGATTACTTAAATGCTCTGATTGCTTATTGTAGACAGCTTCAAGCCTGCAAGTAAACATGGGCAGGTGTTCTATTATGAAGGTGTCTAGCAAAACGTTTAATACATTTACAGAAATTTCTTTTGTAAAGAAAAGTACCTGTATTCTCCCACTGAATCCATTATTTCAGCAGATATTGCTCTTCGGCCATTTGCATCAAAGTTGAAACAATTTCTTCCAATCTGTTGATGTAGAATAGTTGTTTGTTATCAGTAATAGTAACCGAACATATACAGAATTTTGCGTAACATGAGTTTGAGTTGTAATTGAATAACGCGTTTGATCTCCAATAAATAAAACACCAATCAAATAAATAATAGATTTGAGTTGAACACACGAGATATAGGATTGCTGAACATATTAAACATTCTATTACAAATATATTGAGTAGTGGCTAAACTGATAACGGAAACTAAGCTACCATTAAACAATAAAACAAACCAGACCTGAAAAGCATTGTTGAGAAACAAATTCAATTGGTTATGTGTTTTTCTTCTACAGTCGATGAGTAACTTTGCAACCAATTAACTGCCATACCAACATCTGGACTGAAAACACCATGGCTTCACCCAATCCTTATCTATGAAAGCAGTTGCTAAATTCGTTTCCTCATGAACTCATCATCTTGTACACTACGAGATAACTAAAGCAGTAAATCTATCTGAACTTTAGACTTCCTGTATCTAAACTTTGGCTTAAGTCCACAAGTACCGAACAATGTTATTCAACGATCCCAAAACTGCATAACGTTCGCAGGATCAACCGAAATTACCCAGCTCGATTCTACTTCGAGCCATATTTAGTAAAATATGAAAATTCGTTTCAGTAATTGTCACATCAACAGGAGCTCCATCCTAGCCAATGTTTTAACAATGAAATAAGCAATAGTCATTGACAGTAGAATATATTAGCCAAATCCAAATCCCAAAAAAATGCAATTTAAAAGAAATTTGATTACGCTGTTGTGTTGTCACATATAATGTCACATATAATCGATTATTGGGCTATCATGTTTAATAAACCCCAAATTCGTACAACCAGTGTAGAGATTCATACCCCTTGCAAGTTGGAAAGGAAGAACAACGTTTTGCAAATCCGACTTTTATGATAGATCTGTTTGAGAAATCCAAGGAAAACTCAGCTTTCAGACATATAAGTTGAGTGCAGTAACACCAAAATACCTAAGTCCCTAATAGATTGATCCTAAATCGGCCATACAAAACTTTCAACTCTTCAAGAAGCGATGTACTAAGAGGTCTATTAGGGTTTGAATGACAAAGACCCCATTACTGCGAATCTCAAACTGCGTTAGGTGGGAGTTTGGAATACTGGATGGTCTTTTTACTTTTGGCTTATCAAAGATTAGAGGGGATTCGCTTCCGAGTAATCTTCGAAGTTTAGGAAGACAACTTGGATAAATGTAAGCTTCAAATTAGATTTAAAATGAAGAGATTGGAAAAGTGGGAAAATGGGAAAAGGCAGGTGAAGCGGACATGAAATATTAGCGCGAAGCAGTCCTGAATTTTTTCGAGAACCCGCCTTATCAATTTTTGGAGGTCGCCTTACATTATTTACTTCTGCATACTTTTAAACTTTGTATACGTTTAAGTCCTGAATACCGTAAGCCTTTGGATTTTTAATGGAAAATAACGGTTAAAATTTTGTATACTTTTAAACTCTTGGAGAAGAAAAAAACGTGATTTGAATTTATGGAGAAGAAAAAAACATGATTTGAATTTTGTATCCTTGGCATTTACTAAGCATATGAAAGTAAAGATGGTTATAAATTATATTTGCAAAGATCACACAACAAAAGTTATTAAATAGTAAATTAACTATTAAATTAATTATGAAACTATGATAAATATTAATTGCAATATATTGAATTGCTTAAATAATAATTATTAATGCATCAAATTAAGTGCAAATTAATTACTAGACACTAATTTTAATTATTTCTTAATTTTTGGGTATTATTTAATATTGGATTATCAAATGTTAATATCACTTTATAATAACTAAAATTTATTATTAATTAATAATTATATTAAATTGTAGTCTTAATTATTATATAATTACTAATAGTTAGTTATTTTACAGTAATTATTTAATACTAATTGTTAAAAGTCAGTTATAAAAAAACTACTACTTATTTATTAATTATAAATTACAAGAAGTTGTTTATTACTTCTTAATTATAATTGAACATTAATTGTTAATTATTTAATATTATGAATACTTTATTAATTATTTAATATTTGTTGTTAATTAGATTTATTAATTATTAAACATAATTGATGATTGGTAAATATAATTTACATACTATTAATAACTAGTCATGATAAATTATTAAAGTATTAATTCATATTAATTAATGATTATTACTTAATACTTATTATATTATAACTAAATATTACCTACTAATTCGTATTTTCGTATTCAATGGTAATTATGTTTACCAAAAGTCGAGGAAAATATACGTTTTTAATATTATGTTTTTCGCAACTGACTTTATCAGTTGTAAAAAATATAGTTATTGCAAGTGGCAAAAACAGTTGTTAAAGATATTTATTCGCAACTGGCTTGGAAGCGCAGTTGCAAACAATATGTTTGTTGCAATGGTCACGGAAGAGCAGTTGTTAAAGCATATGTTTTGCAACTAGAAAGGAAGCACAGTTGCTAAAAATATGCTTTTCGCAACAGAAGGTAAAGGCCTGTTGCTAAATCTCATCTATTGCAACTGCAATAATAGGTCTGCTGCAAAATATAATTTACTGCAACTGTTATGTGTCGGCTATTGCAAATAGCTAGTTGCGATAGGATATTTTTCTTGTAGTGTGAACATAAATTATACTTATATTTTTGAAAATTTTAATACAGTAAAAATGACATTTTTATTTTACAAAACATGATCCTGAATAAATGGCATGTTTATTTTACAAAACATAATCCTAATATAATGACATGTTTATTTCAACATAACATATACTAATAAAATGACATGTTTTATCTAACACAACAAATACTAACAAAATGACATGTTTTGTTTTAACATGTACTAATAGAATGACATGTTTTATTTAACAAACAATATGCTAATAAAATGATGTTTTTATTCTAATGTAACATTTGCTAACAAAATAATGTTTTTATACTAATGTAACATTCTATAACAAAAATGATATTTTTGTCAAACTTAACATTTTATAACAAAAATGCTATTTTTTTCTAATGCAACATTTTATACAAAAATGTTGTTTTATTTCTATGTAACATTTTATAACAGAAATGTTATTTTATTTCTAATGTAAACAATTCTAATAAAAATGACATGTTTGATCTAAATAAACATTTCTACTAAAAATGTTATCTTTAATTTAAATAAACTTTTCCTAACAAAAATGACATGATTATTCTAATGTAATGTTTTTAACAAAAGAGACATTTTTATTCTAATGTCATATTTTTAACAAAGATGTCATTTTTATTCTAAATAGACATTTCTAACCAAAGTGATGTTTTTAATCTAATAAAACATTTTATAACAAAAAGTTATTTTATTTCGCAAGCAACATTTTTAACTAAAAATGATATTTTTAACAAATATAACATTTCTAGCAAAAATAATATTTTTAATCTAGTATACATTTTCTAACAAAATGTTCTTTTTATTCTAATGTACATTTTCTAACAAAGTGTTCTTTTTACTTTAATATACATTTTATAACATGACATTCCTAAATGAATGATATTTTTATATTAACATAATGTTTTTATATAAATGACATTTATAACATATCATTATTCTAATAAATGACAATTTAATATTGTCAATCCTAATTCAATAAAAGATGACAAATTTGTATTGTCAATTCCAATTTAACAAAAGATGACAAATCTATATCGTCAATTCTAATTTAACAAAAGATGACAAATTTATATCGTCAATTCTAATTTAAAAAAAGATAACAAATTTATATTGTCAATTCTAATTTAACAAAAGATGACAAATTTATATCTTCAATTCTAATTTAACAAAAGATGACAAATTTATATTGTCAATTCTAATTTAACAAAAGATGACAAATTTAATTTCTAACATAAATGACAAATTTAATTTCTAACATAAATGACAAATTTAATTGGATGCGTTTTTTACAGGTCCTATTAACTTTTTAAATTAGGCTTACATCCGGTCATAAACTTATTGTAAATTTAGTCCCTATTTTTTGAAAATTCAGTAAAAAAATATAAAAAATCACCTAAATTCGTATTAAATTAAAACAATTAATCAAAAAAAAATTCAGGTGAAAAAACATCAAAAACCACGTCAAAATCAAGAATTACGCAAAAAAACAACGAAATGCAGTAAAATGCATCGACAAATGCATATATTTCATATATTTGCATACATATATGAATTTATTTCATTTCTACGACAAAACTATAGTATAAATGCATACATGTATGCACATACTGCTAATACATGCAGCTTCTGATGCATTTACTTAAAAACTTCATACAGACGTTCAATTTTTTCACTTTTATATTGATTTTTACATATCTGCATACATGTATGCAGTTACATAGGAAGGCAACATACATGTACGCAATTTTTCAAGAGACGTGCAAAAATATGTGCATGTGTATACGGATAGTTGCATACATGTGTGCAACTATTAGTAAAAGTTGCACAGAAGTATGCAATTTTTTTTCCTTTCGTGGACTGCTGTGGAGGTTTCTAGAATTTAGAAATTCTTTTTTTTTAATCAGTGCCGCATTTTTTTTTGCCAAAAAATGAAAAAGGCGGAATGCTTGAACCCAGGAGGCGGAAGTATTGAAAAGTGTCAGGCGCAACATAAAAAGAGGGGGTGGGTTTACAATTAAAATATGGGAGGGATGTGAAGTGTATAAAATGATATGCTAATAAAATGATGTTTTTATTCAATAGAATGATGTACTAATAGAATGATGTACTAATAGAATGACATATTTTAACATGTACTAATAGAATGACATATTTTATTTAACAAAAAATATGCTAATAAAATGATGTTTTTATTCTAATGTAACATTTGCTAACAAAATAATGTTTTTATACTAATGTAACATTCTATAACGAAAATGATATTTTTGTCAAATTTAACATTTTATAACAAAAATGCTATTTATTTCTAATGCAACATTTTAAAACAAAAATGTTGTTTTATTTCTATGTAACATTTTATAACAGAAATGTTATTTTATTTCTAATGTAAACAATTCTAATAAAAATGACATGTTTGATCTAAATAAACATTTCTACTAAAAATGTTATCTTTAATTTAAATAAAATTTTCCTAACAAAATGTTACTTTTAATCTAAATGAACATTTCCTAACAAAAATGACATGATTATTCTAATGTAATGTTTTTTAACAAAAGAGACATTTTTATTCTAATGTAATATTTTTAACAAAGATGTCATTTTTATTCTAAATAAACATTTCTAACCAAAGTGATGTTTTTAATCTAATAATACATTTTACAACAAATTGTTATTTTATTTCACAAGTGTAACAACTCAGAAAATACGAGCCAATTTAAAATTTTTAAATTGGTTATTTCAATGGAATTTGAACAATTGAAATAGAATATTTCAATAAAATAGTGAATTAGAAATAGTGAGTCAGTTTGAAAATTTGAATTCAAACTTTGACTGACTGTGCAGGGTGGAAAATATAACGGATTTTAGTGAAACCAAAAATATTTAAATCTGTTTATCGATACCTTTCTGACGAATTGAAAAATCGAAGTTTCATAGCGGGAATCAAAAGTTATGGCCGAATGAATTTTCAGAAAGGTCGTTATATAGAATATATAGCCCTGGAAAATAGATATTTTGCAAATGACCTCGGAATTCGATGAAACCACTTTTGTTGGGTCCGGGATGTCAAACTATTGCTAGGTTTCAAATTTCATAATTTTTGAAGCTAGTATGTGAGCGTGGCAAAAGAAAAGGTGTTTGGTCAATTTCTGTTAAATTGAATCGACCAGAAAATGGCCATTTTTCAAACGATCTCAGAATTCGACGAAACTTGTTTTGTTGGGACCGTAGCGTCGAAACATAGCTAGATTTATTTTTCTGAAATTTTTCGAATCAGTTTGTGGCCCTGGCAAATTGAAATGTACGTTCAAAGTTAAAATTAAATGTTTTATATTTTAATTTGAAGAACAACTAACTGTAACAGTCGAATTGGCCAACGAAACATATCCCATTGTGTCCGGGATGGGGGTATTTAGCTAGGGATGACAGTCATTGGGTTTGAATTGGTGTCCGTGTGGAGAAACACTATTTAAAAATTTAATAAAGTCCTTGGCCAATCAGAATTTTTCTTTCATTATTTTAAAAATTAAAAAACTCCAGAAAACCCTCGCTCTCTCTCTCAACCGACGATCCACGTTTTCAATCCTTCCTAGGCAAATTGCTGCCGCCACAGGCGATTATAGCCTCCGCCACCTACCTCCGTCGACGCGCCTCCCTCCCTTCTTCAAATCCGACCAAACCCTGACCCCTATCGTCGCGGCCTCGATGAGAATCGTCGACCCAAAGCCGACGACTTCCCAGCGCCGCCCCGATCGCCATAGACCACCGAACCACCTCTGACCACCACCGATCGACTCCCCTTTCCTCCCTCTTCCACGCTTTACCCTCTGATCATCCTATCGGTCCTCGGTTCTCACGAAAACTGCAACCCTAGTTTTGAACCATCGTGAAAGGTGAGTCCTTTTTGATGTTTGAACTTTGAAAAATCATATCTTTATTGTGTGTTGACGAAATTCGATGAAACAGGAAACATCAGGAGCGCAAGGAGGCTCTCTACCACATAGAAGAGACCGCGGATTTTTTTGAGTCATCTACGAATTTTAGCACTCCAAAAACCAAGGTGAGAAATGTAAATTAAATGAATTTGAATGGAAAATGTCGTGTATAAATTATATAAGCGAAATATAAATTACACACGTGTTGTATACCTCATGTACATGCGTTGTGTAAGCTATATAAGCGAAGTATGAATTATACATGCATAGTATAATTGATATATGTGTTGAAATGCAAGTGAAATATAAAAATTATATATATATATATATATACTCCCCTCGTCCACAAACCATGGACAATATTTATTGTTGTGTATTAGTGTGAAATATTGGATGAAAAATGCGAATGGTTGAATAATTGTTTATGGTTGATATTGATTGGTTGTGGTTGAAAAATACCCATTGGTGATTGAAACGAATTGGAAATAATTGTGGAAATAAAAATAAAACATGCCGCCTGCGTGCGAATTAGATGCATGAATCCCTGTTGTCAAAAACCGCGAGGTTTTAAGGTAGAGCGAGGAGCCGTACTAGGGACGGTGCCGGTTTTAACTACCCTGCCGTTATGCTGCCGAAATTTTGAATAATATTCATGTGTTAGAATTATTTTCATATATTGAAATTATCTTCATGCGTTGAAATTAAAGTCATGTGTTGAAACTATATCCGTGTGTGGAAATGCTCATGTGTTGAGAAGTGATGTGTGAAAATTAAATTCATGCGTGAATGAATAAAGTGTTTAAACAATAAAAATCACATTTTTATAATATATTTGAAGTATGTAAAATATTCGCCTTATATATAAATAGTTTCAACAATAAAAATTTCATCTTTCTTATCTGAACAACATTCATAAAATATCCATGTGTGGAGATGCTCATGTGTTGAGAAGTGTGTGTATTGGAAAAGTTCATGTGTTGAATAAAAAGATCGAATAATAAAAATTACATTTTTATTGAAATTATGAAGTGTTAAAAACATTCATGTGTTGAATAAATATTTTAAAGGATAAAAATATCATTTTTATCATATATGTGATATGCTAAAGATATGCGAGCGTTGAAATAAATATTTGTGAAAGAAATATTATTTTTAACATGTATAGGAAGTAAATAAAATAGTCATGTGTTGAAATATATTTTAGTTCACCAAAATTATCATCTTTGAAATGTGAAGTGTTAAAAATAGCCACTTGTTCAAATAAATATGCATGAGTTGAAATATTCATTAATTAGCTAATGATATGATTTTTGCCTATGCAAGCAACATTAGAATGAATGGTGTTTTTAAACCAAATTGAATCAAATATGAAGTTGAATGAAAAATGATAAGGGATAAGAATTGCATATATGTACATGCATATTTATTGAACAGGTTATAGCAAAGAGACTAGAGAAGAGGAATAAAATTTTGTGCCCGACAAATAGGTACACGTTTACTGTTTTGTTTGGGTGATGATTTTATGAGCCTGTTGGCTAGCCGCTTGGCTTTTTCTTTTTCTTTTTGAGATGAGACGCCCGTGTGGCTATTTGGGAATTTTCCCAGCCCCTCCCGTACAAAGGAGGTTATGGCGAAATTTTCCAAAATATAAAGGCGTTAGTGAAATATTTGAAGTGAAAACGATATAGGAATTTTTGAATGAACTATATTTATATAAATATATAAATATAAATAAAATTAAAACGAAACGTGGCCGTGCAGTTCGTGTTTTGAAACCGTTATTTCAAACGACTAGTGCGGGAAATCCGACCATTGGATTTTCCCAAAACCGCAACCGTTGGGTTCGCCTTGGAAATATCTTTCCAACGGCACCAACTTTGTAAAGATCCAACGGTTGGATTGTCTGGAATGTTTAATTCAAATCTGAAGAAAAACAGCGCCAGAAACGATTATATATATATATATATATATATAATTAAATTAAATCAAATAACGGCGCTGCAGTTCGCAATTTGAAATCGTAACTTCAAACGACTAGTGTGGAAGATCCGACCGTCGGATTTTCCCGAAACTGAAACCGTTGGATTCGTTTTGAAATGATCTTTCTAATGATATAAAATTTGTGAAGATCCAACGGTTAGATTTTCAAATATGTGTAAAACAAATTTATTGAAAAACAGCACCAGTGCATCGGCACGACCTGAAACGTCGTTTAATTAAAGATGGCCCTTTTAAATAAATAAAAATGGCGATATATCGTTATGAAATACTATAGACGATATAGAGTGAAAATAAACCAATTTTGTTGTGTTTGCTTGATATGTGATGGTTGAATGTATTTAACATGAAAATTATAACTAAAGAACTGAAATGTGAATGTTGAATAGTCTAACCATGTGATAAATTGATTTGAAAATCTAAATATACGTGGGTTATTGAAAAGGCCGAGTTCATCTCATTTCAAATAATCGATCGACGTAGAGAAGTCGAATAGTCGAAGATGGTTGAAGACCGACGATCTTCACATTGGATGGATGGGCTCTACTGATGCTCGTGATTGGAGTAGCTACCGTGAAGGAGCTGAGGTAGTAGCCGTCCAGACATACTGTTGATTGTACGGATATGCGAGGAATTTGGTGCCTCCGGTTTCGTTCAAACCCAGAACGAACTTGTAAATGGACTGTGTGTCTGACATTGGATTTTGTTCTGTGCTGATTGATCTCTGTTAAATATATATCTGTTTGGCGGCGGAGAATTAATTCTCTTGCTTAACGCCCTTCTCTAAGACGTACGAGCTCAGAGGTTATGTATTGATAGAAATCAGTCGCATGGAGTGGATTGCCTGCATGGCACGCCTAAGTGGCATATGATCAAGGCTTCTGTTGCAAAGCAAAGTCTTGTGGTTGATGATCAAAGCATGGTCTGTGTGACGTAGCTTTGTGTATAACGTGGATTCGCGAGCCTCACACCTCGGTATGTGTCAAAAAGGGGATAGTGACTACAGGGAGAGCATGACGTTTCTTTCTAGCTAAGGTGGTGTCAGTGACCTACCAGCCCTGACATTATATATACTTTTCACATGTGTGGTTGTTGGAATACGAGGCGCCTCGATTATAGGTCTGTAAGGAACAGAAAACGTGTGCTCAGGAATTTCCAATCCTCAAAAGTAAGAGAGGACCGGCCCTGAAGATCCAAGGATCATAGTGGGGTCCTGAGACATTTGCTAGAGTGTCTCGAATCGGAGAGGAACTTGGCCCTTGCCTCGACTCATGAAGGAATCCAATTTCCAATACGAAATATGCAGATGTGATTGTATTACTAGTATGGCGACATAGTAGATGGTAGGTACGCCGCCTAGGATTGATATTTATGATTGAATTTGCTTTCGAAAACATATATGCACTAGTAATAATATCAAACACTTTTGTTTTATACGTATGAAGCATTTTTGGCCATTATAAGGTAAAACTCTATCCTCCGGCTTGCGTTGCATTATGTGATGGGACCTGAGTCTTATAATGGATTCATTTTATTAAAAGCATTGCGATGATTTAATCATTTACTTTATTTCATGCACTAGCACTCATTGGAGTAAACCCATTCCACGAAAATGGCGTGGTCCTTTGATTTGCCTTATTATTGTTGTTAATAAGTTAAGTAGATTTCTCATACGAGTCCCATGACAGACTCGTAGTTTGTTTCACCTTGCAAACTCAGGTGCCCTCATTTTCACACGGGCAGCCTAGTTACAGGTATCTGGTGCACTTTTGGCTCATGGCGAGGCTTGACTACACCGTGCTGACTTTGACTCTTTCCGCCATTATAGTATATGTATTATGATTCCGCCATTGGCGATGTAGACTGATATTTATTTTGTGTACTCTTTATGTATGATTCCGCCTCTGGCGATGGTGACAGATTATGTATTATTATGCACTAAGTTGTATCCTGCACTGTGCTCTCTGATGTGGTGATATCTATATGATTCCGCTGTCATATGTGTGTAAATTATTCTATTTCCTGTTTATGCTATTATCTGTGATCTGCTAATGATGATTAATGTGTTATATTCCAATGATTATCCTTAACACCGTGTCATGGGGTTTTGGGATCATCACAGCTGGTATCAGAGCTTTGGTTAACCTTAGTTCTGGAGTCTAACACATTAAACACTTCGTCAAAATAGAAACAGAAATATTCTAAGGCGAGTAGCTCATTAGAGATAGGACTAGTAATGTCCTAGAATGAGCTAAGAAGAATAGCAAAAACAATTTGGTCAGTCCATCAAAACTGAAATCACCGAATTTTGTTAAGATTTGAATGAGTAATGGCTTTTTAAAGATTTATTTACATTCTTAAACAATAAAAAAAAATAACCTTTTAATTACAACACCAAAAACGTTGACATTCCTTTTTTTACTCCTACTTTTCTATAGGAACACATCTCTCCGCTCCTTCCTTCCAATCGCACATCATCATAAGCCACTACAGCCCGATCAGAGACTACCACATCGAAGCCCGTCCTCTACTCCACCACCGCCCGCATCCTCTCTCCACTCGTCGTCCCCTTTCTCCCGAGAAATGGACCCAAACGTAGCCACTTTGTGGCTAAAAATCCACCAATCCGTGAAAGTAAATATGATCTTAACCGTATAGAATTAAGGATCTTGAAGAGCTCTTGAATTTGGTGTTGGAGATTTGTTTTAATTCGAAGCATAGAGGAGAATTTAGGGATTCATTTTCAAAGCTTTCAGGCTATTAAAAAAGGATGACGGCGGCTGTTCAAATACGGTTTAGATTTAGGGTTTGTTTAATCTATATATTTATAATAAAATATTATTAATTCTCCAATTTCTAAAGAAACCCCGTTACTTCATAAAAATTCCAATTCCAGTCCAATTAGAGTTGTTCCTAGCCAAATGTCCCCGTTCCGGACACAATGGGCTATGTCCCATCAGCCCGTTTGATCGTCTCAGCCCACTTAAAATACAAATCATTTACACTACAAGAAAAACCGAGAATAGCGACAGATTTTTAGCAGCGGAAAATTCCGTCGCTAATTAGCGATGGATTTTCGTCGACTTTGTAAGAGAAAATATTTTGGATATTATATGTCACCTTATTATAAATTATTACCGTCGAATACTAATTCTGTTGCTAAATCAATGGAAATTGCAGCACTTTACCGTCATAAAATATTTAACGCTAAATTCCGTTGCTAATGGAGTCGGATTACCGTCGACATAATTTTGAAGCTATTCTCCTGCAGTTTTCCAAGAGATTTGAAATGAACTTTTATATTTATTAGTCATAAAATGTTTTAAATTTGTGTTATTACTTAGTAATTAATTAGTAAATTTAAATTTTAAATAATTAATGTTAATAATCATTAGTAATTAATAATAAATAATAACTCTTAGAAGTAAATAAAATTCAATAGTTAATGCTAATTAAATTTTTTTTGAAAATTAATGCTGATTAATTATTAATTACTATATAATATAAATAAGAGGTAATAGTAATTAATAAAATACATTGTTGTTCGATGTTTATTAAATTTGTTTTGATAATCAATGATTATTTAATAGTCTTTAATATGATTAATTAAATTAATGTCAAGAAATTATTAATACACATTTGCTTTTAAGAAATCAATAAAATATATTTTATATTTATTGTTTATATTTTACATTTGTGTTTTTACTAAGTAATTAATAAGTAAATTTCATATAAATTCCAGACCTTACAATTATAACTAAAATTAATAATTAATTGTAAATAAGTAATAATTAGTACCTAATTTTCTCTTGTTAATTCCAATTTTTTATTTATTACATGCTAGTTATAATTGTTAATTATATTTTATTATTTTTGAAATTCTAAAATTTGTTAAATTAAAATTTGAGAATTCATAAAATTTATAAACCAAATTTTGAAACTTCCATAAAACCAAAAAAATAAAACTTTAGATAAATTTAAACTAAATATAATCTTCAAATTTAAGAAAGCTCATAAATTTATAAATAGTAATTTATAAATAATAATTATAAATGTCAACTTATATAGACATTATTGAAGTTTATAATAATCAATGATTATTGATAAATAATTTATAATTAGTAATTATTATCTATAATCAATTTTATCAAACCGACTTTGTCGGTTTTTCTTAATCAAACCGACTTTGTCGGTTTTTCTTAATTCTACTAAGACTTAGAAAACTTCCGTCCGGCCGAAGCTTTTTTATAATACCCGTTTTGTCCTCCTTTGTATGATGCATTAATTACAATTTCTATTGAATAATCATGACAAAACTTGTATATTAGTTCCTTGTATTTTCTTTCTTTATGTGCATTTATGACCAGTTTTAACGTTAATGTTAAGTAATGTTAAACAAACGGAACTGAGGCGATCATACATCATATATATATATATATGTATATGTATATGTATATGTATATGTATATGTATATGTATATGTATATATATGAGTCGTCTTGGGCACATATACATGGCACAAATACAAGTGTATCAAAAATCAATCTACAAATAAAGGAAAGTAATAATTTAGAAAATTATGTTTAGAATTTGTTCCCAAACTTCAAAAGAATAAAATTTTCGTTGATTATATAATAGATGGAAACCACCAAATTTTAGTTGGTGAACACACGTGGTATATTCTTCTAATACAATGAAGTGGAAAAATAGTAGATTTATTAATAAAGGAAACTACTAATTATAGAATCCATCCAAATTCAAATTTCCAAAGATGGAAGACTAACGGTAATTATGGACTAGAAATAAGAAAATGGTAAAATAGCTGGAAATAAAAGGACACCTGAAACCCTTTCCATTTTTTGCCATACAAGATAATAAATGATATTTGGTGGTTACTTGGTATATACTTAATGAATTAAAGGTATGTTTCTAAAATATTTAATTGAATGCCTTTAAATTGGCATGACTCATTTCATTGATTAGGAAAAAAATACCTCCATTAGAAACAATTTCGTTAAAGATATTTGGTGGTTACTTGGTATATAATTAATGAATTTTTGCTTTAAACAAGCACTCTTTCAATCAATAGTAGCAGAATTTTGGCTTTTACTTGACGTTTTTTCCACCAAATTGAAAACCAAGTTCAAATTCAAAATTTACCGCAAAAGTAAAAGTTTTGCCGCTTCCTTCCACGAAATATTGGCTCCAACTTAATTCGTTTCCCTCCATGAACAATCCATTATTATTTTTATTACCCTACCGGTCCGCTCATTCCTATTCCCCAATTCTTTCATTCCATCGAATTAAAAAAAGCAACAGCAGCTTCCTCACCATCGAATTCCTCACGTTCCCCAATTCCAAGATCCACCAAACCCTGCCTCCACCAACCTGCCCCTCGCCTTCCCATCCGATACCAAGCCGCCTCTCCTCGTCAGTATGCCACGCCTCCACCAGCGTGAATCAACCCCCTCCGACTGACCTCCGCTCCTCCCAATGCCAGCGCCGAGCCCATGCTGACCCTCCCCAAAGCCGCCTGTTCATTCGTCCTTCCAATTCCCCAGGTCTAAACTAAAATCCATTTCCTCTTGCTTTATTTCCAATCATCATTCCTTCCTGTCGATCTGAAATCATCAGTCACTTCTCTTCTCTTCTTTTCTTTCTTTTCCTTTCTTTTTCTTTCTCCTTGTCTACTGAAAATAAGTAAACCACCAATTCTCCTAGAAATTGTTCAGATCCGTTCAAATAAGAGTGTTCATGCTGATTTTTATTCTTTTATTTTTGGGTTTCGATTTCTCCCTTCTCTTTATTTGATGTGTTTTCGTTCATATTTTTTTTGGCTTTAAACCGTGTCGGCTGATTTGCAGTTTTGTTTAGCAGGCCTCAGTGTTGTGGGCAGCCTTGATTTATTGACTTTCATTTTAGTTTTGAAGTGTTTGATATGGTTTCGTTTTGATAATTACTTAAAGGTGGATATTATAGTGATTATACCCCTACTGCAGATCGGTGTATAACAGAAGTTCATTGTATTTCTGTTGATATGGAGGCTAGTTTATATTTTCATTGACAAACCGTTTATGCATTTTGATGTTTTGAACAATATCGATTTATTTGTTCATAATCATATTTCACAACAGTTTGGTTATTCTTGTTCACCACGAATGCCTTCTCCTTTAAATTCTAAGGAACATGGTTTTCATCTCAGTTTAAGTTTTTTTAAAGCTAAAAAGTACATTTTTGCACAATATTTCTTTGGGAAAAAACGGAAGGCCTTGAACTGTTTGAGGAAATGCTTTTCCATTTTGATGTTTTAAATGCTGCTGTTAACATTAGATTGGAATTCATCTCTATAACACTCTATGAAATAAAATATTGCTACACCTTTTGATGATTTTACTCAGGTAGAATCTATATTATTTTTGGATTTGCTGGGATCTTTCTTTTGATTCTAAGTTCGAAGTTGCTTCAAATTTTAAGTTGTTTGGTAGCAAGTTATTGGATCCTTAAGTTGTTGTTGACGGTTATTGTGATTTCTTATTAATCTCATGTTGCCCAGGTTGAGGATTTCTCTCTCACAAAGTTGTCTCATGGAAAGAAGCCAAGTAAGTCTAGCAGGTTGGTTCCTTTCATAACACGATTTGATTTCATTTCTCTGGTAGATAGTAATGAGATGATGAGTTGCGATCCTTTACCTGATAAATATGGGCATGAGTTGATGAAATTGAACTTTGTGATGACTGTGTGATTTGTACGAGATGATGAGTTCTGATCCTTTCATAACACGGTTTGATGTCATTTCTCCTCATATATTTTATGTTACATAATTCATAAGATTAACGATTTGAAATATCTCTTAATTACAGGACTTTGCACGAGATGATTCATATAGCCAACAAAAGATAGATGACGTTTGGGATAATTTAGCTGGTTATGTCGTGCATAATTGGATGTAGTGCTCTTTTGTTATGTACGTTGATTGTTTGTTACGTACATTGTTGTGAGTGATGAAATTTTAACTATTTCTTCTTCTTTTTTGGTTAGTAAACATTAATCAAATTTAAAGTGAAATTCTTTACTTTTGTGACTCTATGTATCACTAGAGAATTTTTGTTTTACAGGAAGATAGACATCATGATGCAAAAAAGCGTGGACATGCCACAACAAGTTATGGATTTGAAATGCTAGAACTATATTTTAGTTTGTACTTTTTAGTAGTGTTTATGAAATATTATGGATGTATTATGTATTTTTGATGTAAGAATGTTTAGTATGTCTATTATGTAATGTTGAATGTTGATTATGAGATGAGTGATTAACATAATACATTGATTATGAGATGTGTGTGTTGATATTAATTGTGTTGTATTTATACTAGGATTGTGTATTGAATGGAACACAAGTTATGTGTGTGATGTGTGCATGTCTGCGTGTGTGTATATATAAATATATGTATATATATAAATAAATATAAATAAACACAGATCAGAAGGGAAATAACAGCGGATTACCGAAAAAAAAGGAAGGTTAAGTTTACCTCAATTTAATTTTCGTCGCTAATTCCTTGGTAATTAGTAAGGATTTACCAACGCCTTTTATAAATAATTGAAACGACCCGCAAATCCGTGCTATCTGAGTTGACTAAATACACCACACGTCCAACTCAAATTGCACAGAAATACGACTCATTATTAGAAAGAAGTTAGAGGATGAGAAATAGAAAGAAAGAAATATTAGAATAGAAGAAACAAAGATCACAAACTCACAGCGGAACGAATAAAATATATTTTATAACATAAGCTTCGAAATACAAATCTGTTTTGTACATACTTACATACCATCATCAGAGTACACATAACATTTGATTCAGCGGAAGTAACTCTAAATAACTAACGTTGAAGCCTCCAGCTTCAAGCTCCTCCAAGTGTATCTGTAAAAGCCTGAAACACTTGACTGCCCGTACAAATTTGGGCACCCAAGAGTTTAGGAAAAACGAAACAAAATAAACTCTGGGTCAGTCATGGGACTGGTGTGTGAGTAAACTCCAACCACTTGTTTAACTTTCAAAATCCTTTTCGAAAGAAAAGATAATAGTAAGACCAACCCACACATAAACATGGACGGCTTTTACCTTACTATAACCCAAAACACTTTGATATCAAATCCAATGATATTATATTAATGTCTACATCAAGTAAATAACCAAATAGCAGAACGCTTGCATCTCACGCTCCACATATATATGATAAAATCAAAAACCGCATGGCGCTTATTGGAGATTGGATTTCCAACATGACAAGGTATGGGACTACCTTCCGATGATGTATCTCTAGAGGCGAATACACCTGGGTTCAACAAGAACGTCTTGCAACCCGGCCCACACATGACCGACCACTCATTTCGCTTGAGTGTATCGAATGTATATCACCAACGGTTGGACTCAAACCACCGTTTCCCGAATGGGCAGAATCGATAGATTTAGAAACAAAAGGAATTTCTCTAGATAGGTGATTATACACCCTAATGGGTGCGACCCACATAGCCATGCTGCCTGCCCGATTTTTGTCCTTTCCCGGTTGTTGAGGCCTGAGGCTACGCATACTTACCATCCATTGATAGCACAATCACTTTGAATGCCACATCGTCCGATCCGTTGATCACTAGTTGAGTTTGCACAAATATTCTGGATATTATGCTAAGGGATAAATCCGTTGCAACCATATACATTCATACAGACCAACCCATTTGATCATTGGAAATACTCTGTCAGACATTCGTCCATTTACGTTCGTTCTGGGATTGAACGAAACCGAAGGCACCATTTCTATAAATAGAAAAGCCCTTGCATTTTACTCCGTCTTCAATATATTCAGCATACTGGATTCGCAACGCTTATGCCGATACGGAGTGGTTCTTCGGATAATAATCCAACCGGTCTCTCCATATTGACAACGATGGTCAAAACTTCGATAGTCTGTGATTTAACTATCGAATAAAACAAGCGTTCAATCAACATATCAACAAATCACTGGGCTCTTTAATTAATATTTCATTAATTAAATCTCTTCTATATTCTCTTATCAATATTTGTTAACCAAATATTTCAATAATCTTCTTGCCTCTTATGCCATTTGGAAAACGTTTCCAAATAACAACTTCTTTTATTTTCTATATATTAGAAAATATCTCTATTTGTAATTGGAAACAATTCCAATCACTTATCACTATCCCCTTTTTGTTTACAACATTCGATTTTTATATTCACTTTACTATCGAATTCAATATGTCGATACAATGATTTCAAATTATCAAAATATCTTAAAATATTCTAACTCCTTAAATTTCCGGAAAATTTCGCCATAACCTCCCCTGTATCGGGAGCATCGGGAAATTTCAAATAGCTTCCCGGTATCTTCCAATCTCAAAAAGAAAAAGAAAAAGCCAAGCGGCTTGCCGATACGGCGCATAAAACCCATATATGAATTTAAACATGTACCTTTTTGTCGAGCACATAAATTTAAATCTTCATACACTTCATCCCATATCTGTTTAACACCTGTTCACCTGTTTCCAATTCAATTTCAACTCAATCCATTCGTTTGAATTAAATTTTGAATCGTTTGAATTCAGTTTCGCCCATTTATTCTTTAAATCGGCCATTTTGCCTGTTTCACTTCTTTGTTGAACATAACATGTTCAAACAAAATCTTTAACTTGTTCATAACCAAATTGAATTCCAATTTCAAGTCTAGTTCTCTTTTATATTTCGAATATAAATTCTCAAGTCGAATTTACTTATTCAAACCCCAATATCCATTTGAAAGCTTCTTAACTAATTTCTATTCAATTCAGTTAATTCCATTCAATAAATCAAAATCTGGTTTCTGTTTCAAAAATCATATTCATTTACACAACTTGAATTCGCATATATTTTACAACTCACTCTGAAATTTTCTAAATAGAAACTTCGGATTTTATTTGCTTAAAATCCTTTTATAATATTAAATAAACCATTATGGTTTTAAAACGATTCTGGCGCTGTTTTTCTGAAAATTTGATTTTGACATAACTCAAAATCTATACGACGAAATCCAGATTTTTCTTCTTCATTAGAAAACTATTATCAAACCGGTCCTGACGTTTCTTGTTTCGAAGAATTCCGATCCCAATTGAGTTCTGTATACTCAATTGAAGTTCAAATCGCTATTTTACGAACTGCAGCGCTGCGGCGAGTTCGTTTTTAATTATATTTATATATATAAACTTTTAAACTTCGTTAAAATGAATTCAACTCTATTTAGCTCTATTTGAATTCCTTGATTCAAATTCCAATCTCACTTTTGAATTCTATACTTCAAATTCCAATTCCTTTTCTATTTGATATTCAAATTCAAAACTTAAATTTCTATTTGAATTCCCTATATTCAAATTCTATGTTTGAATTCATTTGAATTCTCTTATTCAAACTCTATTTTTAAATTCCATTTTAAATTCTACATTCCAATTTCTATATTTGAATTCTATTGGAATTCAAATATTCAAACTCCTTTTTAAATTCTATATTCAGAATTCCATAGTTTAAAACCCATTTGAATTTCATATTCAAATCCCATAGATTAAATCCTATTTGAATTCAATTTGAATCCCTTACATTCAAATTTCATTTTCCATTTCCATTTGAATTCTAATATTCAAATTCATTTCCAACCCCATTTGAATTCTAATATTCAAACTTATTTTTAACACCATTTGAATTTCTTCACTCAAATCCATTTGAATTCCCTTGAATTCAAATTCCATTTCAAAACCATTTGGATTTCCTATTTTGAAATCCTATTTGAAATTCTACTTCCAATTCTACTTTGAAAATCCTATTTCCAAAGTTTATTTCAAATTCTATTTTGAAATCTCATATTCAAATTTTTATTTGAACTTCTATATTCAATTCCATGTTCAAATTCAACACTTGAATTTCTATTTCAAATCTCAATTCAAATTTCATATTTGAATTCTTCTTTGAAATACTATGTTTCAAATTCTATTCAAATCCTTCCTTGAAATTCTATATTTCAAATTCTATTTTGAAATTCTACATTCAAATCTCTATTTGAATTTCTTTATTCGAATTCCTTTGAATTCAAATTTTACTTTAATTCCTTGAATTCAAATTCTATTTTTCATTCTAATTTCGTCTATTCAAATTCTATTTGAACTTCTATTTGAATTTCTAATATTCAATCTCCTTTTAAAATTCAAATATTTAACTCCCTTTTAAAATTCAAATGTTATACTCAAATTCCATTTGAGTTATATATTTAAAAATTTCATTTCAAATTCCAATTTCACGCTTATATTTCTATTTCTGAATTATCAAATGATAATCCTTTTTACTTCATTTATAACTTCGTTATAAAAGAACTATTTATAAACTTCGTTTATAAAAGAACTACTTGTTTTATTTTTCAAAAACAAGTTTATATTTTTATTCCATTTAAAAAATTCAAATTCTATTTAAAAATAGAATTTTTCCTTTTTAAATCCCAAATATCCTTTCACGATATTTTAAAATATCATTACTTAAGCCCAGTGATATTTAAACACACAAAGCAACGAATTATTTATTTTTCTAACACATCATATATAACAATATATATGCAAACAAATAAACAAACAGATAATATATTTTTGAGGAATCCAGTTGGATTCCTCCAACCTGTTTTCCTGCATCCACAGATGTTAGCACATAAATAATACCCATTCTGCTTCGTGGCAGAATATCGCGGTATAGAAGGTCATCCACTAATCATAGCGTGGGGCGTATAGGGTAATCATCCGCTATGAAACTGCGGGCATCCGCTAATGAGACTGCGGGAATCCAATCAATCAATCAACCCCATATATATATATATATATATATATATATAGCCTAAATAACTAATATATATAAACCAGCAGAAAAATCCAAACAAGCAACAACAATTATTTTTAACGAAATAAAAATAATTAGAAATAAAAGGTGAGTGAGATTTACTCACCAGGATTTTATCTCCTGAATATCTGATTAGCTGTTGAACCGTTGTAGCTATGAATAACTCGAATTTATTTGTTTAGCACCTTAAACACCATTTAACAGCCTGCTTCGAAACATAAATGTTTGATAATCGAACAAGCTTCTCCCATAACCATCCCCTGAACGCAGATTTGAACTCCCCATCCCCACACTGTCGATTCCAGATCAAACCCAAGGCCATTGTAAACGCATTAGTACACACTCCATATCGTACTGTCAAATCGAAATCCTTCATCCGAACCTGGAACTCCTGTTGCAAATGTCACGTTGAGTATCCCTTAGGTCATCGCTACCAGGATGCTGAGTCCCACCAAAATCGATTGTTTCAAACTTCATTTACTCGAAATCGAGATTCCCATCGCAACCGAAGCAAAGACCCCCGCATCGCACCCCCTTCCAGATCGAGATCCCCAAATTTGACATCGAGTTTACCCTTCTGACCGCCTTCACCTTCGACTGCTCGACAACCTCCCAACGCCTCCTCCTACCCTCGTTGACATCGAAGTGGGCCAAGAACCATTACGAGCTACAGGGATCCGTGGTTTCAGTAAAACGAGTCACGATTTTGGGTTTAAAATAGAAGTGAAGAGGTCGTCTATTTTTAATGGCTTGTGAAGCCTTCGGTTTTCGATCTGTAATGAAATGGAAATGAGGTTCACGGCCATTTTTATATACGCGAACTTAGGGAACAGAACGTACACCCATTAATTTCTTGTTTCATTGATATCGTTTGAAAGAGACAATTTGTACACGGACTGATGGAGAAGAGGGCGTAGACAGGTCTGCGTTGTTTATATTTTTAGGGTGGCGAAAAGAAAAGAGTAGGTCGGCTGATGTGTCCTTAAGCTTTTAGAGACGAACTAAATAGACTTTGATTTGCTATTAAAAATGTTTTAATTTATTTTTATTATCGACTATATTCAAATTTATACCGGTCTTCCGAACTGTTTGATTCAGTTTTCGAGTTTGATTTAAAATTTATTTCGTATTACTATAAATTTATAAATAAAATTTATTTATATTATCAACAAAATATTTAAAACCATATTAAATATATCGTTCAAAAATCTGGGTCGTTACATTCTTCCCCCCTTAAAATAATTTCGTCCTCGAAATTGCTAAGGTAGGAAAAATGGTACGAATCTATTACTTTTCAAAATTCACTTATGTTGAAATTCAACTCCTCATATTTCTATGACTTTAATTTCAACCAAAACTTTTTGGTTTCCATTCATATGCATCCTAATTCATATTCATTTCAATTTATTTCAAATTGATTCTAGTCAATTTATTCACCTCGAACCCTTTAACTTGCTTAAGTTAAATTTCAATTCTAGAATTCAAATCTCAGGGTTTTCATTTCAAATCCTTTTGAAATCACTTAGATATATACATATATTTATTTCCATTTCAAATTCAAAACATTTGAATTTTCAAACCACATGTTTTTTTCAAAACAAATTTCCATCAAAAACTTTCTAAGGTAGCAATCCATCACTTAGAAACCCGGAAATGAACACTGATGATATTGCAATCATCATCAGAATAATTTCCCAGTCACTCAAGTGAGTTCAGTGCTTTATTATTTCAAAATCCATCTAAAATGATTTTCTTTCAAATCTTTCTAAAACAAAGCTATATTATTTTAATATACTTTGAAAAATATTTTTCAACTTCCCAGGATTTTGAATTTTTAATTCTGGTTTGAATTTAATTCTAATTCATCTCATTTGTATATATTATTTCTATACAAATTCTATTCTGGTTATAAATAACCATTCTAAATTTATAATCTCATTTGATTATAAAATCAACATCCAACACATCCATATAATAATTCTAGAAAATTATTCTTCTATATCAAAATAGAATCTTGGGTAAAATTATTTCATTCACCCACTTTAAAAAAAATATTATGTCGATTCTTCTGTCCAAGTGTTTACAAACTCCTATCGATGTCGTGGCATCCCACGATTCGACCAGAATTCATAAACCACTCAACAGACTAGCCAACACAATATAAAACAATTTTATATTAATTAACAAATACGCTCTCTCGTATATATACGCTCGACTCATTCTAGGGTACTACTGACCCTATCTCTAATGAGCACATGCCACACAAGCCTAGGTATTCGCTCAACCTAAGCTCTGATACCACCTGAAACGACCCGCAAATCCGTGCTATCTGAGTTGACTAAATACACCACACGTCCAACTCAAATTGCACAGAAATACGACTCATTATTAGAAAGAAGTTAGAGGATGAGAAATAGAAAGAAAGAAATATTAGAATAGAAGAAACAAAGATCACAAACTCACAGCGGAACGAATAAAATATATTTTATAACATAAGCTTCGAAATACAAATCTGTTTTGTACATACTTACATACCATCATCAGAGTACACATAACATTTGATTCAGCGGAAGTAACTCTAAATAACTAACGTTGAAGCCTCCAGCTTCAAGCTCCTCCAAGTGTATCTGTAAAAGCCTGAAACACTTGACTGCCCGTACAAATTTGGGCACCCAAGAGTTTAGGAAAAACGAAACAAAATAAACTCTGGGTCAGTCATGGGACTGGTGTGAGTAAACTCCAACAACTTGTTTAACTTTCAAAATCCTTTTCAAAAGAAAAGATAATAGTAAGACCAGCCCACACATAAACATGGATGGCTTTTACCTTACTATAACCCAAAACACTTTGATATCAAATCCAATGATATTATATTAATGTCTACATCAAGTAAATAACCAAATAGCAGAACGCTTGCATCTCACGCTCCACATATATATGATAAAATCAAAAACCGCATGGCGCTTATTGGAGATTGGATTTCCAACATGACAAGGTATGGGACTACCTTCCGATGATGTATCTCTAGAGGCGAATACACCTGGGTTCAACAAGAACGTCTTGCAACCCGGCCCACACATGACCGACCACTCATTTCGCTTGAGTGTATCGAATGTATATCACCAACGGTTGGACTCAAACCACCGTTTCCCGAATGGGCAGAATCGATAGATTTAGAAACAAAAGGAATTTCTCTAGATAGGTGATTATACACCCTAATGGGTGCGACCCACATAGCCATGCTGCCTGCCCGATTTTTGTCCTTTCCCGGTTGTTGAGGCCTGAGGCTACGCATACTTACCATCCATTGATAGCACAATCACTTTGAATGCCACATCGTCCGATCCGTTGATCACTAGTTGAGTTTGCACAAATATTCTGGATATTATGCTAAGGGATAAATCCGTTGCAACCATATACATTCATACAGACCAACCCATTTGATCATTGGAAATACTCTGTCAGACATTCGTCCATTTACGTTCGTTCTGGGATTGAACGAAACCGAAGGCACCATTTCTATAAATAGAAAAGCCCTTGCATTTTACTCCGTCTTCAATATATTCAGCATACTGGATTCGCAACGCTTATGCCGATACGGAGTGGTTCTTCGGATAATAATCCAACCGGTCTCTCCATATTGACAACGATGGTCAAAACTTCGATAGTCTGTGATTTAACTATCGAATAAAACAAGTGTTCAATCAACATATCAACAAATCACTGGGCCCTTTAATTAATATTTCATTAATTAAATCTCTTCTATATTCTCTTATCAATATTTGTTAACCAAATATTTCA
The DNA here is from genome assembly GCA_030737875.1 of Allium sativum. Taxonomy (NCBI): domain Eukaryota; kingdom Viridiplantae; phylum Streptophyta; class Magnoliopsida; order Asparagales; family Amaryllidaceae; genus Allium; species Allium sativum. The sequence continues at coordinate 664,703,410 of CM060909.1, read as the reverse complement.
ATAATCATCTTGCCTCTTATGCCATTTGGAAAACGTTTCCAAATAACAACTTCTTTTATTTTCTATATATTAGAAAATATCTCTATTTGTAATTGGAAACAATTCCAATCACTTATCTCTATCCCCTTTTTGTTTACAACATTCGATTTTTATATTCACTTTACTATCGAATTCAATATGTCGATACAATGATTTCAAATTATCAAAATATCTTAAAATATTCTAACTCCTTAAATTTCCGGAAAATTTCGCCATAACCTCCCCTGTATCGGGAGCATCGGGAAATTTCAAATAGCTTCCCGGTATCTTCCAATCTCAAAAAGAAAAAGAAAAAGAAAAAGCCAAGCGGCTTGCCGATACGGCGCATAAAACCCATATATGAATTTAAACATGTACCTTTTGTCGAGCACATAAATTTAAATCTTCATATACTTCATCCCATATCTGTTTAACACATGTTCACCTGTTTCCAATTCAATTTCAACTCAATCCATTCGTTTGAATTAAATTTTGAATCGTTTGAATTCAGTTTCGCCCATTTATTCTTTAAATCGGCCATTTTGCCTGTTTCACTTCTTTGTTGAACATAACATGTTCAAACAAAATCTTTAACTTGTTCATAACCAAATTGAATTCCAATTTCAAGTCTAGTTCTCTTTTCTATTTCGAATATAAATTCTCAAGTCGAATTTACTTATTCAAACCCCAATATCCATTTGAAAGCTTCTTAACTAATTTCTATTCAATTCAGTTAATTCCATTCAATAAATCAAAATCTGGTTTCTGTTTCAAAAATCATATTCATTTACACAACTTGAATTCGCATATATTTTACAACTCACTCTGAAATTTTCTAAATAGAAACTTCGGATTTTATTTGCTTAAAATCCTTTTATAATATTAAATAAACCATTATGGTTTTAAAACGATTCTGGCGCTGTTTTTCTGAAAATTTGATTTTGACATAACTCAAAATCTATACGACGAAATCCAGATTTTTCTTCTTCATTAGAAAACTATTATCAAACCGGTCCTGACGTTTCTTGTTTCGAAGAATTCCGATCCCAATTGAGTTCTGTATACTCAATTGAAGTTCAAATCGCTATTTTACGAACTGCAGCGCTGCGGCGAGTTCGTTTTTAATTATATTTATATATATAAACTTTTAAACTTCGTTAAAATGAATTCAACTCTATTTAGCTCTATTTGAATTCCTTGATTCAAATTCCAATCTCACTTTTGAATTCTATACTTCAAATTCCAATTCCTTTTCTATTTGATATTCAAATTCAAAACTTAAATTTCTATTTGAATTCCCTATATTCAAATTCTATGTTTGAATTCATTTGAATTCTCTTATTCAAACTCTATTTTTAAATTCCATTTTAACTTCTACATTCCAATTTCTATATTTGAATTCTATTGGAATTCAAATATTCAAACTCCTTTTTAAATTCTATATTCAGAATTCCATAGTTTAAAACCCATTTGAATTTCATATTCAAATCCCATAGATTAAATCCTATTTGAATTCAATTTGAATCCCTTACATTCAAATTTCATTTTCCATTTCCATTTGAATTCTAATATTCAAATTCATTTCCAACCCCATTTGAATTCTAATATTCAAACTTATTTTTAACACCATTTGAATTTCTTCACTCAAATCCATTTGAATTCCCTTGAATTCAAATTCCATTTCAAAACCATTTGGATTTCCTATTTTGAAATCCTATTTGAAATTCTACTTCCAATTCTACTTTGAAAATCCTATTTCCAAAGTTTATTTCAAATTCTATTTTGAAATCTCATATTCAAATTTTTATTTGAACTTCTATATTCAATTCCATGTTCAAATTCAACACTTGAATTTCTATTTCAAATCTCAATTCAAATTTCATATTTGAATTCTTCTTTGAAATACTATGTTTCAAATTCTATTCAAATCCTTCCTTGAAATTCTATATTTCAAATTCTATTTTGAAATTCTACATTCAAATCTCTATTTGAATTTCTTTATTCGAATTCCTTTGAATTCAAATTTTACTTTAATTCCTTGAATTCAAATTCTATTTTTCATTCTAATTTCGTCTATTCAAATTCTATTTGAACTTCTATTTGAATTTCTAATATTCAATCTCCTTTTAAAATTCAAATATTTAACTCCCTTTTAAAATTCAAATGTTATACTCAAATTCCATTTGAGTTATATATTTAAAAATTTCATTTCAAATTCCAATTTCACGCTTATATTTCTATTTCTGAATTATCAAATGATAATCCTTTTTACTTCATTTATAACTTCGTTATAAAAGAACTATTTATAAACTTCGTTTATAAAAGAACTACTTGTTTTATTTTTCAAAAACAAGTTTATATTTTTATTCCATTTAAAAAATTCAAATTCTATTTAAAAATAGAATTTTTCCTTTTTAAATCCCAAATATCCTTTCACGATATTTTAAAATATCATTACTTAAGCCCAGTGATATTTAAACACACAAAGCAACGAATTATTTATTTTTCTAACACATCATATATAACAATATATATGCAAACAAATAAACAAACAGATAATATATTTTTGAGGAATCCAGTTGGATTCCTCCAACCTGTTTTCCTGCATCCACAGATGTTAGCACATAAATAATACCCATTCTGCTTCGTGGCAGAATATCGCGGTATAGAAGGTCATCCACTAATCATAGCGTGGGGCGTATAGGGTAATCATCCGCTATGAAACTGCGGGCATCCGCTAATGAGACTGCGGGAATCTAATCAATCAATCAACCCCATATATATATATATATATATATATATATATATATATATATATATATATATATAGCCTAAATAACTAATATATATAAACCAGCAGAAAAATCCAAACAAGCAACAACAATTATTTTTAACGAAATAAAAATAATTAGAAATAAAAGGTGAGTGAGATTTACTCACCAGGATTTTATCTCCTGAACATCTGATTAGCTGTTGAACCATTGTAGCTATGAATAACTCGAATTTATTTGTTTAGCACCTTAAACACCATTTAACAGCCTGCTTCGAAACATAAATGTTTGATAATCGAACAAGCTTCTCCCATAACCATCCCCTGAACGCAGATTTGAACTCCCCATCCCCACACTGTCGATTCCAGATCAAACCCAAGGCCATTGTAAACGCATTAGTACACACTCCATATCGTACTGTCAAATCGAAATCCTTCATCCGAACCTGGAACTCCTGTTGCAAATGTCACGTTGAGTATCCCTTAGGTCATCGCTACCAGGATGCTGAGTCCCACCAAAATCGATTGTTTCAAACTTCATTTACTCGAAATCGAGATTCCCATCGCAACCGAAGCAAAGACCCCCGCATCGCACCCCCTTCCAGATCGAGATCCCCAAATTTGACATCGAGTTTACCCTTCTGACCGCCTTCACCTTCGACTGCTCGACAACCTCCCAACGCCTCCTCCTACCCTCGTTGACATAGAAGTGGGCCAAGAACCATTACGAGCTACAGGGATCCGTGGTTTCAGTAAAACGAGTCACGATTTTGGGTTTAAAATAGAAGTGAAGAGGTCGTCTATTTTTAATGGCTTGTGAAGCCTTCGGTTTTCGATCTGTAATGAAATGGAAATGAGGTTCACGGCCATTTTTATATACGCGAACTTAGGGAACAGAACGTACACCCATTAATTTCTTGTTTCATTGATATCGTTTGAAAGAGACAATTTGTACACGGACTGATGGAGAAGAGGGCGTAGACAGGTCTGCGTTGTTTATATTTTTAGGGTGGCGAAAAGAAAAGAGTAGGTCGGCTGATGTGTCCTTAAGCTTTTAGAGACGAACTAAATAGACTTTGATTTGCTATTAAAAATGTTTTAATTTATTTTTATTATCGACTATATTCAAATTTATACCGGTCTTCCGAACTGTTTGATTCAGTTTTCGACTTTGATTTAAAATTTATTTCGTATTACTATAAATTTATAAATAAAATTTATTTATATTATCAACAAAATATTTAAAACCATATTAAATATATCGTTCAAAAATCTGGGTCGTTACAATAATATTTTATTACAGATTAATTATCCGTCGGAAAATACTTGGTTTATAAATTAAAATAAAATTAATATATAAAATTTTATTTTTATTAAAAAATTAGTAAAATGACGGAAAAATGTCGGAAAACTCATGCTAAATTCCGTCGCTAAATCTGACACAGATACCGTCATGGATTTTACCGACCAAACCCTTATGTAGGAATTCCGTCGCTAAAGCCTGTTTAGGGACGGATTAGAAGCGGATTCTGCCGCTGCTATATGCTGTTTTTCTTGTAGTGTTACTTATTTAATTTGGTCATACATTTAAATTCACCGGGGCAACATACTGACTCTAAAAATTTTAGAAAAATTATTTCTAGTTATGTTTTGACGAGACGGTCCTAACAAAATTAATTTCATCGAATTTGGAGACCGTTTGAAAAATGACCATTTTCAAGTCAATTACATTTGACTGAAATTAACAATACACATTTTCTTTTGCCACGCTCACATATTGATTCTAAAAATTATGAAAATTGAAACCTAGCAATAATTTGATATTCCGGTCCCAACAAAAGTGGTTTCGTCGAAAATGAAGGTCGTTTGCAAAATGGCTATTTTTAATATATATATATATATATATATTCTATAATGACTATTCTGAAATTTAAACTGGGAACAACTTTTGATTCCCGCTATGAAATTTCAATTTTTCGGATTCGTTGGAAATATATTTTTAAATAGATTCTAATATTTTTGGTTTCACCAAAATCCGATTTATTTTGCATCCTGTACACTCGGTCAATGTTCGAATTCAAATTTTCAAACTTCGCGCTATTTCTAACTCCTTTTATAATTAAATTAAAAAAATTCATTCTAACTTAGTCGCTATTATTTAAAATAAATTATTTTAAGCATTTAAAATCCATTAAAATTTCTAAAATAAATTTTTTAAATTAGTTCCAAAATTCCGGCTTGTTACAATCTCCCCCACTTAAAATCTTTTCATCCTCAAAAAGGAACGATGCTAAAAGTTGTTTAACTAACCACTATATTTTAATTATTTTAATTGGTTTCTATAATCTTATTAGTTGGTTAACTTTTCAAATATATATATAACTTTTATATATTCAAAAATCATATTTTCTAAGATTGGATTATATATATAATCACAAATACATTAATTATAAATTTGTCACTCTTAACTCATTCTAGGGAATTACTAACCCCATCTCTAATGAGTTTTCTCATTCTAGGATACTACTAATCCTATCTCTAATGAGTATTCTTTTATAGGATATTACTAGTCCTACCACCGATGAGTCTTTTGTTCAATTCTAACGAGTTGTACCCCAAAGATTAGAGCTAACCAGAGTTCCGATGCGAACTGTAATGACTTCGACTTTCGCCCGGACCTAATTGATCGTTAAATCGACCAAGACCGTTCAAAACCCAAATACGCTAACTCTGGGAATACAACACATCTAAACAAATAACAAAAGACTTTTATAAACATTATAATAATGCTAGATCAGAGTATAGAATATATCAGAGTACATCGAATAAAATACAGCGGAAGATAATTTACAATAATTTAATACATTGCAGCGGAAATGAATAAACTAATACAGCGGAAGTCTATCAATGTTCTGGACACAACTTTAAGCTTCGATCTAGAATCCTGCTCAATATATCTGCAAAACAAGCTATTCGACTGCCCGTGTGGAAAAGAGGGCACCCGAGTTTGCAAAGTGAAACAAACTACGGGTCAGTCATGGGACTGGTATGAGAAATCTTTACTTAACTTAACTAGTAATAAGGCTAATCAGCGGACCACGCCGCTAACGCAGAACGATTTTACTCCATTGGATTGCCAGTGCATAATTTAAATAAAGTAAATCGTTAAACAATGCAATGCTTTTTAGAAAAATGAAACCATTATAAGACTCAAGTCCTATCACACAATGCAACGCAAACCGGAGGATAGAGTTTTCCCTTATATTGGTCAAAAATGCTTGATACAATAAAAATAGATTTGATATTATTATTAGTGTATATATATTTCAAAAACATTTCAATCATAATGTATCAATCATAGACGGCATAGCTACCATATACTATGTCGCCAAACTAGTTTTATAATCAAAACCGCATGGTGTCGTATTGGAAGTTGGATTTCCATCATGAGTCAAGGCTAGGGACGATCTCCTTACCGATTCGAGACACTCTAGCAATGTCTCAGGATCACACCTACGGGCAACCCTTGGATCCTGTAGGGCCGGTCCACAAATAATGTTAGGGGATTGGCAATTCCTAAACACACACTTCCCGGTCCTATTGAACCTATAAAGTGGTCATAATCGACCAATAAATCCAAGGTGCCTCATAATCCATCAACCACATAAGTATAAATGTCGGGCCTTGTGAAAACCCTAACACTACTTCTAGCTAGAAAGAAACGTGTGCACTCCCTGCATTCCCTTGTCCCGTGTTTGACTCATACCGGGATGTGAGGCTCGCGAAGTAACGCTATACACAAAGCTATGCCGAAAATAGGCTATGATTTGATCATCAACCACAAGGCTCTGCTTTTCAACAAAATCCTTAATCATTTGCGTCTTAGCATGCCACATTGACAATTCACGCCATGCAAATGATAACTACCCATATATAACCTCTTAGCTCGTGCATCGCAAAGAAGGTTGTTAAGCAAGAGAATAAATTCTCCGCCACTACAGATATATATTAAATAGAAATCAATTTAATTTACATGGAATGAAATCCAATGTCAGACACACATCCATTTACAAGTCCGTTCTGGGTCTGAACGAAACCAGAGTCACCTTATTCCTCGTCCCGTATGTCCAATACGGAAGAGAGGTACTCGCATATCCGGACAATCAACAAGTACGTCCGGACAACTACCAATTTAACCCTTCCCTAGGAGCAAATCAGTCCAGGGCATCAGTAGTCATCCATTCTATGTGAAGATCGCCTGTCTGCAACTACCGTCTTCATCTTCGACTTCTAATCGTCGCAGTAATTATTCAAAATGGGTTAAACCCAGTCTTCTCGAATAACTCGCGTATTTTATAATCAAAAAATCAAGTGTTATAAAAACACATCAAACGCCTCATTGCAATTCAGAATATTCTTTTAATAAAATATTCACGTTATTCTATCAAACATATATTCTTTATAGTTAATCTTAAATCTTTCTTTTAAAGATTTACTAAAACTCCAATTTTGTTTTATCAATAAACATTAATTAATGATTATTTAAATTTTTAAGAAATTAATCTTATCTTTTTCTAGGTTAAAGAACTAATGTCATTTAAAACACAGTTCACGGTAAACCCAAAATCGTCTTCCACTAAATATTGAATTTTCACCGAAATCAAATCAATATATGATCAATATAAATTTCTATATAAGAATAATAATATAAATGGAATAACGACAAAGCCTCTTAAATTCCATATATAGTATTGGTCTTCTTTTACAAAAGATTATCTCGATTATTATTAAATCGAATTCCAATCAATTCCAATTCAATATATTAAATTGGAAAACATTACTTTGGAAAATTTCCATTAAATCTAAATAAAAAGATTTATAAATTCCAAATTACATTTCCACTATCAATTGGGTTAAAGAATAGATGTCGCTTAAAACACAGCTCACAATAAACCCAATTCACATTTCATTTTATTCTAATTACTAAATATAATTGGAAACTCTAATAATCTTAATTAAAAGATTTATTCTTTTCTCAACTGGATTTAAGAATGGTGTTATTGCAGACACCATTCACCACAAACCCAAAAATCCAATTTATTTAATTCCAAATAAATAATAATTAATTGGAAAACTCCATTAAATCTTGATTAAAGATTTATTCTATTTATTTATTAAAATAATGTTTTCAAAATATTAGATTTTGGAAATTACTACTTTTTATTCTATTCATTATAAAATGAATAAAAACAATCGATAAACCCGTTTGGGTTAAAATGGCGTTTCAACTTATTATGGGCTAAATAGTCCAACTCATTACTATGTCCATTTATGGTTTATAATGGGCTAGACCTCCCATATTAGGCCTGCAACTTGCGGATGCTGGACATGCTGGTCGGGTCCGGGTAGACTTATCTCACAAATTGGGCTTAACCTCGTGTCATAGCCCACTTCGTATTTGCACACTTAGACCTCTCACATTAGGTTCAACATTAGTGGCTGCTCGATATGCCGGTAGGGTCCGGGCAGACTTCCACCACGAATGCAACCTAACCTCGTGTCAAAAGTGCAATTATAATTTTTAATTGTAATTATTTCACAGAAAAATATTCATTATTTTTAAACTATTCTTTATATAAAAATGCACTTTATCAAATATTATTCTATTAAAATTCTTCTGAATCGAAATGTGACTCCATCAATTACCATATAAATTCGGTCATATTGATTTCATACATTGCATATGTATATAACAGTAATGATAAATAATCAATAAACCATCCATTCACATCCAGAGTGGAATTAATAATTGTGTGAGCATTAAAATAATAAATAAATAATGATCATCACAGATTGTCAATCTATCGATCGAAAGATAACTAAACAATTGGGACTAGTGTATGACAAATATCATCCCAATACCCGTGCGGGGTTTTCAGCTAACAACTGTAATAACCCGGAAATCCAAGCCAATTTAAAAAATTTAATTTGGCAATTTTAGTAAATTTTGAATAGTTAAAATGAATTATTTTAAATAATAACGACGAGAAATTTATTTTGAATAGAATTAGAACGTACATATTTATTCGAATCCTCGTAAGAATATAAATAATTTATTTTAATTATATAACGAGCTTGAAATGGCGCGGTAGTTCGAAAATTCGATTTCAAAGTTCAAATGAATGTACAGGATGCAAAATAAACAGGATTTTAGTGAAACCAAAAATATTAGAATCTATTTGTTAATATCTTTCCAACAAATCCAAAAAATTGAAATTTCATAGTGGGGATAAAAAGTTACGTCCAGTTAAAAATTCAGAATAGTCTCTATGGAATTCTGGCCCTTAAAAATGGCCCTTTTGCAAACGACCTCGGTTTTCGATGAAACCACTTTTGTTGGATCCACAATGTCAAATTATTGCTAGGTTTCAAAATTCGTAATTTCTCGAATCAACGAGTGAGTGTGGCGAAGGAAAATGCATTTGACCAGTTTCAGTTGATTTTAATCGATTGGAAATTGGCCATTTTTCAAACGGTCTCAGAATTTGACGAAATTAGTTTTGTTAGGACCATATTGTCAATACGAAGCTAGAAAATATTTTTTGGAAAATTTTCTAGTTAGTATGTAGCCCCGGTAAATTGAAATGCGCGTTCAAATTCAGTATACATTGATTATATTTTGATTTGAACGGAAACTAATCTAAACAATTGAATCAGCCTACGAAACATATCCCATTGTGTTCAGAATGGGGATAATTAGCTGTGGACGACAAGCGGTGGGTCTCGTTAGGAGGTCGAAATAAAAAGTTGCTTTTAGGAAATTTTAAAATAATGTTTTGATGCAAAAAGGTAGTGAATCGCTAGATTCACGCCTTCTTTCATTCATTAAACGTAAAACAAGTACAACGTGTTTAGTACAACATACAGAGGACTAGCTACTAGCTACAATTATTTACATGAATATGTACAACCAAAAATACATGCACGCATGCATGATTACATAGTGCCCATTATATACATAAAACAACTACATAATAGCTAGCAAACCCAACAAACTGAAGTGAGGCAGCATCAAGCTCGGCTACCACGAGCCCTATCCATAACTCGAGCGTCGATTGTGTCTACGAATTTGATCTCCTCCTTGCCTGACCAATGAGAAACAAAATTAAGAATGCGAAAAATAACTGAGTTGGGCTGTTTCATTTTACATTTAAACTTTCGTGAATTACGTTCATGCCAAAGGATCCAAACATAAGCAAAGTTCAAAAGGGCAAACATATGTCGCATGTGTGTATCAGGCAGTGAAGTAATAGTGCTGTGGCAGAAAAGAAATTGATCGGTGATGAAATGGGACCAGTCTAAGCAGATATTAAGGCTAACTAAACACTTCGTCCGCACATAAAAGGCGAAATCGCAATCAACGAAAAGATGATGGTAGTTCTCGTCGTCGTCAGCGCAAAAAACACAGCACCCAGCGACTTAAACACCTTTTTGACGTAATCTGCTCACTGTATTAAGCTTGATATGCATGATCGTCCACATATGAATCTTGACCTTAGTGGGTACTGCCTTAAAACTCCACATTCTCATGAATCCATCATATTTCCTTCCTGCAAAGTTCATCATCGTATAAAGTTCGCTAAAAAGAAAATTATTTCCACCAATCTTCCATACAAATTCATCGTCCTCATCGCCATGAAGTTGTACATCTTCTAACAAACGAACCAGGCCACATAGCTGAATCAAAGCATTACCGGCCAATATACGACAAAAAGTCAGGTTCTATTTAAAACTGGCGGAATTCGCATTATACATTGCACTGACTGAAGCTCTTTTATTGCATGCAATATCAAAAAGATCGGCAAATTCAATTATCGCATGCAATATAAAAAAGATCGTAAAATTCAACACGCAAAGGGATAGGGAGAAACCAGCAGTCAGACCAGAAAGAAATGTTGTGACCACTTTTTACTACAACATCAGTCCCAATCTTCATCCAGTGAACGTTTGCCATAACACCACGCCAAAATACCGAGCAGTGAGAAACATCCACGTTCCGATCAAAACTTCCGCCATAGCAAGTGTTTAAGATCCACTCCTTCCAGAGAACTTTCTTATCACTAAGCATAGTCCACTGCCATTTACAAAGCAATGCAGAGTTCATGTTTTTCAAACTTATAACTCCCAAGCCTCCCTGATCTTTGGACTTGCACACCTGGTCCTATGACACTAGACAGCTAACTTTACGCGTGTCCTTCGTACCAATCTAGAAAAAATTCAGACGAACAGCATCAATCTTCTGAATTATCCATCCAGGACATGAATAGAAAGAAAGCCAATACAAAGGGATAGCAAACATAACAGAATTCACCAAAACCAGCCGTCCATCCTTGGATAAACAATTCCCCTTCCATCTCGCCAAGCGCCTGTCAACTTTATCAATCACATACTGCCAATCACTCTTCATTAGCCTTTTTGGACGGATGCAAGCCCCAAGATAATTAAGGGGGAAAGAATCTGCCTTGTAGTTAAGCATTTCAGCACATTTCCTGTTCACATCAACACTACAGCTCAAAGCGTAAACACTACTCTTATGAAAATTAATCTTTAAGCCAGATAAGCTTTCAAAAGCATAAAGCAAAAATTTTAAAGAGGTAATATACTTGCAATCAGGGTTGCAAAAGATAATAGTATCATCAGCATATTGCAGTGAATTAATACCTTGGAAATTTTAAAATAATAAAATATATATTATTTATATACCCCCTCTAATTTCTTCTTCCCCGTTCATTATATCAGAAAAAAGGAAGAAACCTAATCGATCGCCGCCCCCCCATACCTCAGCCGCCGCAGTTCGACGCACCCCCTTCTGGATCGAAGATCGACGCACCCCCCTTCTGGATCGAAGTTCGATGCACCCCCACCTCGCAGCGGCCACCGCGCCCCCTCCATGTCCGACCGTCAACAACCTCCTCCACCGTAAGCACCACCGCCGTGCTGACCGACCGCGAGCAGTTCATCCCCCCTATGGCGCAGCAAATCCCCTTTTCCCCCTTCCACTGTAAGCTTTTTATTTATTTAAATTATCTTTTTAGAATTGATTATTTGATTTTTATAGAATAAAAGTGTTGATTTTTATAGAATTGGAAATTTTAATTTTTAGTACATGAAAGTTTTGATTTTTATCATAGATAAAAATTAGATTTTTAATGAAGATAAAAATTAGGTTCTTAAAGAATAAAAGACTAGATTTTTAATTCTAGAAAGTTATGATTTTTAATATACGAAAGATTTGATTTTTAATCATATAAAGATGAGATTTTTAGTTTGGAAATAATCCGATTTTTTTTTAAGAAAATATACAATTTTTATATATATTAAGTGAGAATAAAAATATGATTTTTATATTATAGAAAGAATAAAAATATGATTTTTTATTATAGAAAGAATAAAAAAATAATTTTTATATAGTAGAGACTATTAAAATATAATTTTTATGAGGTAGAGGATATAAAAATATTATCTTTATATATGTAGCGAAATAAAATTCTGATTTTTATTATATATATGTTGGAATAAAAATGGGATCTTTATAGCGATGATATAAAAATTCGATCTTTATATTAGAAGTAGATATAAAAATATAATTTTTATATAGGAAGGAGTGTTATAAAATTATATTCTTTATTGGAAGAAGAACGATATAAAAATAAATTTTTTATATAGAGAATAGTGTGATAAAAATATAATATGAACGCCGTTATAAAAATAGAATTTTTATCTATATAGTAAGAATATAAAAATGTGATTTTATATTTGTAGTGGCTGCGGGCAACGAAATTGACAAAAGGCGAGCACGGCGAAGATTTCTACAAGAAGAGTCGTGGCGTTTGGATTAGCTAGTCGGTGAGAACTCCTCACTTTTAAATTATTTTCTAGTTGAAATATATAATAGGATGCAGACGGTGTTTAGTAGCACCCGACACCCGTCGTCCACAGACCATGGACGGCTTGTTTGTTTGTTTGATTTTGATGTGTAGTTGATTGTGTGTTGGGGAATGGAATAAAATATTTATATAGTTAAAAATATTTTATAGTTAAAAATAGAATTTTTAACGTGTATATAAAATGAAATAAATATAAACAAATCGGATGATTTGTTTATATACACTGATTTGACCGATATTGATTGGGACGACAAAGTTTACACATCGCCAAACTGCACAAATAAAATCTGTGTGTGTTGATTTGAAACCCCACACGGGTATTGGGATGATATTTGACGTACACTAGTCCCGATTGTTTAGTTGTATGTCAATCGATGGGTTGACAGATTGTGTAAGCGTTAATTATTTATATTTAATGCTTATGCAGTTGTGTGGTGCACTCTGGATGATGGTTGATTATTTATCGTTGTTATTTTATACATGTGGTGTAGAAAATCCATATAATTAACATTATATGTTAATTGATTGGGCCTCATTCTAGTTTTGAAAAAGAATTATTTGAATAGAAATATTTAGAAAAGAAATATTTGAATAGAAATATTTGAAAAAGAAATATTTGAAATAGAATATTTGAAAATAGAAATGCGAAGCCGTCTTAAGTAGTTAAACGCCATTTTAACACGAACGGGAACTTTGTCGATTTTATTTGTTTTTAATGAATATTGAAAAGTGATTTCAATAATTGAATATATAGAAATGAATTCGAATTGAAATTGAATAGAATTGAATTCGAATTGAAATTGAATATAATTGAATTCGAATTGAAATTGAATAGAATTGAATTCGAATTGAAACTGAATAGAATTGAAATTGAATTGAATTGAAAACGAACTGAAATTGAATTAAAAATCAATTTGAATTGAAATCAATTTGAAATGAATTTAAAACGAATTTGTAAGGGAAAATTCAATTTTGATTTGAATTTGAAAAGGAAGTTGAAATCGTTTTGAAAATGAATTTAATACGATTTATAAAATAGGTTTTAAAAGGAAATCGACGGAATATATATTATATATATTATATATATAATATAATGGCCTGAATAGAACGTGCCGCGGCAGCTCGTGAATTTCGACCATTGACTTCGAATGGATATTACGGGAGATCCGACCGTCGGAATCTCCTAAAATAGGAACCGTTGGGTTTGTATCAAAAAGAGCTTCCTAACGAATATTAGGGATTTGAAATCTAACTGTTGGATTTGGAATTTGAATAAATCAAATTTGGAAAAGGTCGTTGTAAGTGCAGTTCGATGGCCGTTGATGGAAATTGACTGTACGGGCCTTGATAAAATTATTAAAAATAGTAATTATTTGTGTAAAATCATAAGAAATGATTTGGGAAGAATTGGGATGAAAAAATCAATATTTGAAAAGATAAAAATAGATTTTTATCGAAATAAACTAGTTTTGAACTAGAATTATAATTCTATTTAATTTTAAATAAATAAATTGAATTGAAAAGGGTTTTAAAAGTAACCAGAATTTCCAATAATTGAATTGGAATGGATTTGAATCGAAATTGTCTTTGGAATATTTCGATGTTGGATTTCATGATTATATAGATAGCGTTATGGAAATTTGAAAGATATATAAATATCGTTATTTCCAATACGATATTTGTTGGTCGTAGAATTTGATATTGAATATAAGCCGATATATTTTCTATTTAGAGCCTTGTATTTAATATCAAATGTGATTTTGGTTTGTCGTGAATAGTGTCTTCATTAACACTATTCTTCAGCCCAGTTGAGAAAAAGATTCAATCTTTTTATTTAGATTTAATGAAGAGTACCAATTAAATAATATTTAATTGGAATTGAATTGGTATTGATTTTAGGGTTTATCGTGAACAGTGTTTTAAATAACACTTGTTCTTTAAACCGATAATTAATGGAATGTGATTTTGGATTATCGTAAACGGCATCTTCAATTATACTATTCTTAGACACAAAGGAGTTAAGAAAATCAAAAACTAACAGGAGATTAGTTAAGTTGAATGGTTTCTGGGGTATTGATCTGATGTTGGTTTCGGCCTTCGGGGTTAATACTTAGGGAATTTCTCACTTGCTAATTCACGGTTTGGGACTGATTGAAATGTGATGTGCTTTTGGGGTTTATCGTGAACCGTGTTTTAAATGACACTGATTCTTTAACCCAGTCAAAGATTAAAACTAAGTGGAGTTTTAATGAATCTTTAATTAGATTGAAAAGATCGAGAATGGAGTATCACGGTTTTACTCTAAACGATAGTTAAATCTTTAATTAGATTTGAACGTTAAATGGTAATTGAATTTACCGATAACACCGTGGTGTTAGATATGAATTATGACCATTTTTACTTCATGGGATAAATAGGTTGGGAATGGGAAATAAAATAAATAATTACTCCAGTAAGGTTCGCTAATCCCGACTAGTTTGAAGTGATATTCAAAGGAAGATTAAAGAATAAATTTAAAAGAATTTATCTTTGATAAAATTAATGGGAACCTTTCCCTAAGAATGTGAAATTTAGAAACTAACTGTAGGTTGGCTAAGATGAATGGTTTCCTGGGTATTGATCTGATGTTGGTTTCGGCCTTCGGGGTTAATATTTGGGGAATTGTTCTCTTACTAATTTACGGTTAGTGACTGATGAATTGGAATGAGGCATATGTTGTGTTTGTGTAACACTTGTTTATTATATACGCGAGTTATTCAGAAAGACCGGGTTATCCCATTCTGAATAACTGATTCGATGATTTGTCGAAGATGAAGACAGTGGTTGAAGACCGGAGGTCTTCACGTCGTTTGGATAATTACTGATGATCTTGATTGGGCCGTACACCCAAGAGGAAAGAATCAGTTGGTGATTGTCCAGACGTACTTGGAGATCGATGGATATGCGGGGTACTAGGTGCCTCCGGTTTCGTTCAGACCCAGAACGAACTTGTAAATGGATTGTGTGTCTGACATTGGATATCATTCTGTGTGATTGATGGATATTGGTTGCATGGAGTGGTTTGCCTGTGTGGCATGCTAAGATGCAAATGATCAAGGCTTCTATTGAAAAGCAGAGTCTTGTGGTTGATGATAGAAGCACGGCCTATGTGGCATAGCTTTGTGTAGCGTTGATTCGCGAGCCTCACACCCCGGTTGTGAACCAGAAACGGGAGAGGACCTCAGGGAGGACATGTGTTTCTTTCTAGTTAGAAGTGGCGTCAATGGTTTGACATGCCCTGACGAGTTTGACTTATGTGGTTGTTGCTGTTGCGAGGCGCCTCGGATATATCAGTGACTATGTGAAGCCGATGGAGTCATTCGTTGGCTCATTTACGCCCCAAAGGGGGGGGGACGCAGTGTTCAGGCATTTTAATCCACATCGGAGGACCGGCCCTGTTGCTCCAAGGGCCCACCTGAGTCTGGGTCCTGAGGCGCTGGCTAAAGAGTCTCGAATCGGTGAGGACTATCTTTTGCCTCGGTGAGGACTATCTTTTGCCTCGGTTCGTGGATGGAAATCCAATTTCCAAATACGATATGTGCGGTTTTGATTGTAAACCTATATATAGCGACATAGTGGCATGGGACACTCATGTCGCCTATGATTGATATTTATGATTGTATATAAAATCGGAAACTAACTAGAAACAAGCTAAGATGGGTGGTTTCCTGGGTATTAGTCTGATGTTGGTTTCGGCCATCAGGGTTAATACTTAGGGAATCATTCTCTTACTAATTTACGGTTCGAGTTTGGTTAAGAATTAAAACATGAAATTTAGCGTATCAAGCATTCTTTGGCTATTATAAGGTAAAAACTCTATCCTCCGGCTTGCGTTGCATTGTGTGATGGGACCTGGGTCTTATAATAGCTTCATTGTTCTTTATTTAGCATTGCGCTGTTTGTTTTATGCACTTGTGTTCTTGGGAGGAAACCTGTTCCGTGTTATACGGCGTGGTCCTTTGATTTACCTAACTTTAAAATAAAGATAAATAACTATTTTAGTTCTCACATCAGTCACATGACTGACCTGGAGTTTATTGTTTTAACCTAAACTCTGGGTGCCCCGATTTTGACACGGGCAGCTAGTAGTATTAGTTTTGCAGATTTATATTCATAGGAACCTGGTTTACAGCTGGAATGATGTCCGAAAAGCTCTGTATCCGTGTATTACTTCTAGTTGTGTTTTCTATTATATTTTCCACTGCTATGTAATTTATTGTAGTCTCTGATATTTATCGAATGTATTTTATTCATTCATATTGTGTATATTCTTGTAATCTGATGAATTGTTGTAATTAACAATGAAATGTTCTTTTGTCTGCATTCTGATGTGGCTTTTACTCAACTCAATCCGTGTTTTCCCGTAAGGGGGATTTCAGGTCGTTTCATCGTGGTATCAGAGCTTTGGTTTACAAAGCTCAGGGAACAAGACACGTTAGAACCAAATGAAAGAATTCATCAGAGATTAGATTAGTAATATCCAATGGGAATGACTCGTTAGAGATAGGATTAGCAGTATCCTATAACGAGTGTGAAGAGTATATTTTTGAAATGAAAACGAATTTTTGTTTTGAAAATTTAAATCAATTATACGTATTTGATTATTTATTTATATTGATTTGGGCAATCAAGTATATAGAGATTTTAGTATACGTTTGATCCCCATGTATTGAAGCCTCAAATATATTCGATAGATATAGAATCACAATCTAGTCGCCCGGAGATTATTCTGATGATTGACTAGTCGTCATCAGTATTCGTGTTTGAGTGACGAAAGTAGGATTTCTATATGTTTCCATTAGACCGGTGTAAGAACCAAACTTGATAGGGCTTATTGTTGTGACTTGGCATCAAAAATATGATTTTGGACTATATATCAAAATTATGAATTTGAAAAGCTAATCAACTAATTGATTGCTGGTTATGTTGTTTGTTTATTGGTTGAGTAATTAAAATTTGAACCTTTAGCCAAATTGATCAAATAGTGAATTGTATTGAAAATTTATCGCATTTGCATGCATATACATGTACTTACATTGAACAGGTCATAGCAAGGAGGCTAGAGCAGAAGAATAAAATTGTTTGCCTGACAAATAGGTACATGTTTACCATAATTTACTGTTTTGTTTAGGTGATGATGATTTTATGAGCCGATTGGCTAGCCGCTTGGCTTTTTCATTTTCTTTTGGATTGAAGAAGGCCATGGGAGGCTATATGAAATATCCCGAAGTCCCCGGTGCAGGGGAGGTTATGGCGAAATTTTTCGAAAATTTAGGGTGCTTGCTAAATTTTTGAAAAATTTGAAAAGTTCATAGAAACAGAAAAGTTGAAGAACTTAAGTCGTAATGGAAATAGTGGAAGTTGAGTTGATTTGTGAAACAATTTTCGGCTTCGTTCCTTTCCGAGGACGAAAAGTTTTAAGGGGGGGAGATTATAATAACCCGGAAATCCGAGCCAATTTAAAATTTTTATTTTGGCAATTTTAGTGAATTTTGAATATTTAAAATGAATTATTTTAAATAATAACGACGAGA
The DNA here is from genome assembly GCA_030737875.1 of Allium sativum. NCBI lineage: Eukaryota > Viridiplantae > Streptophyta > Magnoliopsida > Asparagales > Amaryllidaceae > Allium > Allium sativum. The sequence continues at coordinate 664,685,102 of CM060909.1, read as the reverse complement.
AATTTATTTTGAATAGAATTAGAACGTATATATTTATTCGAATCGTCGTTAGAATATAAATAATTTATTTTAATTATATAACGAGCCTGAAATGGCGCGGTAGTTCGAAAATTCGATTTCAAAGTTCAAATGAATGTACATGATGCAAAATAAATCGGATTTTAGTGAAATCAAAAATATTAGAATCTATTTGTGAACATCTTTTCAACGAATCCGAAAAATTGAAATTTCATAGCGGGGATAAAAAGTTACGTCTAGTTAAAAATTCAGAATAGTCGCTATGGAATTCTGGCCCTTAAAAATGGCCCGTTTGCAAACGACCTCGGTTTTTGATGAAACCACTTTTGTTGGATCCGCGATGTCAAATTATTGCTAGGCTTCCAAATTCGTAATTTCTCGAATCAATGAGTGAGCGTGGCAAAGGAAAACGTGTTTGACCAGTTACAGTTGCTTTTAATCGACTGGAAATTGGCCTTTTTACAAACGATCTCAGAATTTGACAAAATTAGTTTTGTTAGGACCGTATCGTCAATACGAAGCTAGAAAATATTTTTCGGGAATTTTTCTAGTTAGTATGTAGCCCCGGTAATTTGAAATGCGTGTTCAAATTCAGTATACATGGATTATATTTTGATTTGAACGGAAAATAATCTAAACAATTGAATCAGCCTACGAAACATATCCCATTGTGTTCGGAATAGGGGTAATTAGCTATGGACGACAGGCGGTGGGTCTCGTTTAGAGGTCGAAATAAAAAGTTGCTTTTAGGAAATTTTAAAATAATAAAATATATATTATTTATATAACCCCCCTCTAATTTCTTCTTCCCCGTTCATTATATCAAAAAAAAAGGAAGAAACCTAATCGATCGCCGCCTCCCCATACCTCCGCCGTCGTAGTTCGACGCACCCCCTTCTAGATCGAAGTTCGACGTACCCCCCTTCTAGATCGAAGTTCGACGCACCACCCACCTCGCAGCGGCCACCGCGCCCCCCTCCATGTCCGACCGTCAACAGCCTCCTCCACCGTAAGCACCACCGCGCTGACCGACCGCGAGCAGTTCATCCCCCCCCCTCTGGCGCAGCAAATCCCCTTTCCCCCTTCCACTATAAGCTTTTTATTTATTTAAATTCTCTTTTCAGAATTGATTATTTGATTTTTATAGAATAAAAGTGTTGATTTTTATGGAATTGAAAGTTTTCATTTTCAATCCATGAAAGTTTTGATTTTTATCATAGACAAAAATTATATTTTTATTGAAGATAAAAATTTGGTTCTTAAAGAAGAAAAGACTAGATTTTTAATTCTAGAAAGATATGATTTTTAATATACGAAAGATTTGATTTTTAATCATATAAATATAAGATTTTTAGTTTGGAAAAAATTCGATTTTTAGTTAAGAAAATATACGATTTTTATATATATGAAGTGATAAAATATGATTTTTATATTATAGAAAGAATAAAAATATGATTTTTGTTTTATAGAAAGAATAAAAATATAATTTTTATATAGTAGAGATTATAAAAATATAATTTTTATGAGGTAGAGGATATAAAAATATTATCTTTATATATGTAGCGAAATAAAAATCTGATTTTTATTATATATATATTGGAATAAAAATGGGATTTTTATAGCGATGATATAAAAATTTGATCTTTATATTAGAAGTAGATATAAAAATATAATTTTTAAATAGGAAGGAACGTTATAAAAATATATTCTTTATTAGAAGAAAAGCGATATAAAAATAAATTTTTTATATAGAGAATAGTGTGATAAAAATATAATCTTTATTATATGAACACCGTTATAAAAATAGAATTTTTGTCTATATAGTAAGACTATAAAAATGTTATTTTTATATTTGTAGTGACTACGGGCAACGAAATTGACAAAAGGCGAGCACAGCGAAGATTTATACAAGAAGAGTCGTGGCGTTTGGATTAGCCAGTCGGTGAGAACTCCTCACTTTTAAATTATTTTCTAGTTGAAATATATACTAGGATGTAGACGGTCCGACACCCGTCGTCCACAAACCATGGACGGCTTGTTTGTTTGTTTGATTTTGATGTGTAGTTGATTGTGTGTTGGGGAATGGAATAAAATATTTATATAGTTAAAAATATTTTATAGTTAAAAATAGAATTTTTAACGTGTATATAAAATGAAATAAATATAAACAAATCGGATGATTTGTTTATATACACTGATTTGACTGATATTGATTGGGACGATAAAGTTTACACATCGCCAAACTGCACAAATAAAATCTGTGTGTGTTGATTTGAAACCCCACACGGGTATTGGAATGATATTTGACGTACACTAGTCCCGATTGTTTAGTTGTATGTCAATCGATGGGTTGACAGATTGTGTAAGCATTAATTATTTATATTTAATGCTTATGCAGTTGTGTGGTGCACTCTGGATGATGGTTGATTATTTATCGTTGTTATTTTATACATGTGGTGTAGAAAATCCATAAACATTATATGGTAATTGATTGGGCCTCATTCCAGTTTTGAAAAAGAATTATTTGAATAGAAATATTTGGAAAAGAAATATTTGAATAGAAATATTTGAAAAAGAAATATTTGAAATAGAATATTTGAAAATAGAAATGCGAAGCCGTGTTAAGTAGTTAAACGCCATTTTAACACGAACGAGAACTTTGTCGATTTTATTTGTTTTTAATGAATATTGAAAAGTGATTTCAATAATCGAATATTTAGAAATGAATTCGAATTGAAATTGAATAGAATTGAATTCGAATTGAAATTGAATAGAATTGAATTCGATTTGAAATTGAATAGAATTAAATTCGAATTGAAATTGAATTGAATTGAATTCGAAGTGAAATTGAATAGAATTGAATTCGAATTGAAACTGAATAGTAATGAATTCGAATTGAAATTGAATTGAAAACGAACTTAAATTGAATTAAAAATCGATTTGAATTGAAATCAATTTGAAATGAATTTGAAACGAATTTGTAAGGGAAAATTCAATTTTGATTTGAATTTGAAAAGGAAGTTGAAATCGTTTTGAAAACAAATTTGAAACGATTTATAAAATACGTTTTAAAAGGAAATCGACAAAATATATATTATATATATAATATAATGGCCTGAATAGAACGGGCCGTGCCGCGGCAGTTCGTGAATTTCGACCATTGACTTCGAATGGATATTATGGAAGATCCGACAGTTAGATTCTCCTAAAACCGGAACCGTTGGGTTCGTATCGAAAAGAGATTTCTAACAAATATTAGAGATTTGAAATCTAATGGTTGGATTTGGAATTATTCCCAAATCAAATTTGGAAAAGGTCGCTGTAAGTGCCTTTCGATGGCCGTTGATGGAAATCGACTGTACGGGCCTTGATAAAATTATTAAAAATAGTAATAATTTGTGTAAAATCATAAGAAATTATTTGGGAAGAATTAGGATGAAAAACTCCATATTTGAAAAGATAAAAATAGATTTTTATCGAAATGAACTAGTTTTGAACTAGAATTATAATTCTTTATTTTTAAATAAATAAATTGAATTTGAAAAGGGTTTTAAAAGTAACCAGAATTTCCAATAATTGAATTGGAATGGATTTGAATCGAAATTGTCTTTGGAATATTTCGATGTTGGATTTCGTGATTATACAGATAGCGTTATGGAAATTTGAAATATATATAGATATCGTTATTTCCAATACGATATTTGTTGGTCGTAGAATTTGATATTGAATATAAGCCGATATATTTTCTATTTAGAGCCTTGTATTTAATATCAAATGTGATTTGGGTTTGTAATGAGTGGTGTCTTCATTAACACCGTTCTTGAGCCCAGTTGAGAAAAAGATTAAATCTTTTTATTTAGATTTAATGAAGAGTACCAATTAAATAATATTTAATTGGAATTGAATTGATATTGATTTTTGGATTTATCGTGAACAGTGTTTTAAATAACACTTGTTCTTTAACCAATAATTAATGGAATGTGATTTTGGGTTGTCGTGAACAGTATCTTCAATAATACCGTTCTTAGACCCAAATGAGTTATGAAAATCAGAAACTAACTAGAGATTAGTTAAGTTAAATGGTTTCTGGGGTATTGATCTGATGTTGATTTCGGCCTTCGGGGTTAATACTTAGGGAATTGCTCACTTGCTAATTCACGGTTAGGGACTGATTGAAATGTGATGTGATTTTGGGGTTTATTGTGAACCGTGTTTTAAATGACACTGATTCTTTAACCTAGTCAAAGATTAAAACTAAGTGGAGTTTTAATGAATCTTTAATTAGATTGAAAAGATCGAGAATGGAGTATCACTAATTTTACTCCAGACGGTAGTTAAATCTTTAATTAGATTTGAACGTGAAATGGTAATTGAATTTACCGATAACACTGTGGTGTTAGATATGAAGTATGACCAGTTTTACTTCATGGGATAAATAGGTTGGGATTGAGAAATAAAATAAATAATTACTCCAGTGTGGTTCACTAATCCCGACTAGTTTGAAATGATATTCAAAGGAAGATTAAAGAATAAATTTAAAAGAATTTATCTTTGATAAAATTAATGGGAACCTTTCGCTAAGAATGTGAAATTTAGAAACTAACTGTAGGTTGGCTAAGATGAATGGTTTCCTGGGTATTGATCTGATGTTGGTTTCGGCCTTCGGGGTTAATATTTGGGGAATTGTTCTCTTACTAATTTATGGTTAGTGACTGATGAATTGGAATGAGGCGTATGTTGTGTTTGTGTACACTTGTTTATTATATACGCGAGTTATTCGAAAAGACCGGGTTTATCCCATTCTGAATAACTGATTTGACGATTAGTTGAAGATGAAGACGGTGGTTGAAGACCGGAGGTCTTCACGTCGTTTGGATAATTACTGATGATCTTGATTGGGCCGTACACCCAAGAGGAGGGAATCAGTTGGTGATCGTCCAGACGTACTTGGAGATCGATGGATACGCGGGGTACTAGGTGCCTCCGGTTTCGTCAGACCCAGAACGAACTTGTAAATGGACTGTGTGTCTGACATTGGATATCATTCTGTGTGATTGATGGATATCGGTTTCATGAAGTGGTTTTCCTGTGTGGCATGCTAAGATGCAAATGATCAAGGCTTCTGTTGAAAGGCAGAGTCTTGTGGTTGATGATCAAAGCACGACCTATGTGGCATAGCTTTGCGTAGCATTGATTCGCGAGCCTCACACCCCGGTTGTGAACTAGAAACGGGAGAGGACCTCAGGGAGGACATGCGTTTCTTTCAGGTTAGAAGTGGAGTCAGTGGTTTGACACGCCCTGACGAGTTTGACTTATGTGGTTGTTGTTGTTGTGAGGCGCCTCAGATATATCAGTGACTATGTGAAGCCGATGAAGTCATTCGTTGGCTCATTTACGCCCCAAAGGGCGGGAAAACGCAGTGTTCAGACATTTTAATCCACATCGGTGGACCGGCCCTGTCGCTCCAAGGGCCCACCTGAGTCTGGGTCCTGAGGCTCGGCCTAGAGAGTCTCGAATCGGTGAGGACTATCTTTTGCCTCGGTTCGCAGATGGAAATCCAATTTCCAAATACGATATGTGCGGTTTTGATTGTAAACCTATATATAGAGACATAGTGGCATGGGACGCTCATGTCGCCTATGATTGATATTTATGATTGTATATAAAATCAGAAACTAACTGGAAACGAGCTAAGATGGGTGGTTTCCTGGGTATTAGTCTGATGTTGGTTTCGGCCTTCGGGGTTAATACTGAGGGAATCGTTCTCTTACTAATTTACGGTTGGAGTCTGATTAAGAATTAAAACATGAAATTAAGCGTATCAAGCATTCTTTGGCTATTATAAGGTAAAAATACTATCCTCCGGCTTGCGTTGCATTGTGTGATGGGACCTGGGTCTTATAATAGCTTCATTGTTCTTTATTTAGCATTGCGCTGTTTGTTTTATGCACTGGTGTTCTTGGGAGAAACCCGTTCCGTGTTATACGGCGTGGTCCGTTGATTTATCTAACATTAAAATAAAGATTAATAACTATTTTAGTTCTCACACCAGTGACATGACTGACCTGGAGTTTATTGTTTTAACCTAAACTCTGAGTGCCCCTATTTTGACATGGGCAGCTAGTAGTTTTGGTTTTGCAGATTTATATTCACAGGAACCTGGTTTACAGCTGGAATGATGTCCGGAAAGCTCTGTATCCGTGTATTACTTCTAGTTGTGTTTTGTATTATATTTTCCGCTGCTATGTAATTTATTGTAATCTCTAATATTTATCGAATGTATTTTATTCATTCATACTCTGTATATTCTTGTAATATGATGAATTGTTGTAATTAACAATGAAATGTTCTTCTATCTGCGTTCTGATGTGGCTTGTTCTCAACTCAATCTGTGATTTCCCATAAGGGGGATTTCGGGTCGTTTCAACAACAGTTCTTATAAATAAATCATTGGATAATGAATTTAACCAATTACAATTCAGTTTGAATTATTTTCTATTTAACGAATTTTCATTTGTTTAAATTATAAATAATTATTTATAATTTAATTTCACTACCATAATAACATTATAATGATAACGTTTATATCTAGCCAAATCATATTTTAACTTATGATAATTTTTCTAATAAAATGACATTTCTAATTAAATGACCTGTTTATTTACAAAATATGATTTAATTTAAATGACCAATTTATTTGACAAATATGTTCTAATCTAAATGACATATTTATTTGACAAATATATGTTCCAATCTACATGACATATAAAAATGTAAATTTTAATATGTAAACAAAACTAATGTATACATGACGTATAAAAATGTAAAATTTATCTTTAACAAATCATAAATGACATTTCTAAATGAATATAATTGAACTTCATTTTCTGACAATTCCAAATGACCATAAATGACATTTCCAAAATGAACATAAATGATACTTCTAAATGAACATAAATGATACTTCATTTTGGACAATTTGAAATGAACATAAATGATACTTATATTTTTGAAAATCTTAATACAATAAAAATGACATTTTTATTTTACAAAACATGATCCTAAATAAATGGCATGTTTATTTTACAAAACATAATCCTAATATAATGACATGTTTATTTCAACATAACATATACTAATAAAATGACATGTTTTATCTAACACAACAAATACTAACAAAATGACATGTTTTGTTTTAACATGTACTAATAGAACGACATGTTTTATTTAACAAACAATATGCTAATAAAATGATGTTTTTATTCAACACATTAAATACTAACAAAATGACATGTTTTGTTTCAACATAACATATACTAATAAAATGACATGTTTTATTTCAACATAGCATATACTAATAAAATGACATGTTTTATCTAACACAACAAATACTAACAAAATGACATGTTTTGTTTTAACATGTACTAATAGAATGACATGTTTTATTTAACAAACAATATGCTAATAAAATGATGTTTTTATTCTAATGTAACATTTGCTAACAAAATAATGTTTTTATACTAATGTAACATTCTATAACAAAAATGATATTTTTGTCAAACTTAACATGTTATAACAAAAATGCTATTTATTTCTAATGCAACATTTTATACAAAAATGTTGTTTTATTTCTATGTAACATTTTATAACAGAAGTGTTATTTTATTTCTAATGTAAACAATTCTAATAAAAATGACATGTTTGATCTAAATAAACATTTCTACTAAAAATGTTATCTTTAATTTAAATAAACTTTTCCTAACAAAAATGACATGATTATTCTAATGTAATGTTTTTAACAAAAGAGACATTTTTATTCTAATGTCATATTTTTAACAAAGATGTCATTTTTATTCTAAATAGACATTTCTAACCAAAGTGATGTTTTCAATCTAATAAAACATTTTATAACAAAAAGTTATTTTATTTCACAAGCAACATTTTTAACTAAAAATGATATTTTTAACAGATATAACATTTCTAGCAAAAATAATATTTTTAATCTAGTATACATTTTCTAACAAAATGTTCTTTTTATTCTAATGTACATTTTCTAACAAAGTGTTCTTTTTACTTTAATATACATTTTATAAGATGACATTCCTAAATGAATGATATTTTTATATTAACATAATATTTTTATATAAATGACATTTATAACATATCATTATTCTAATAAATGACAATTTAATATTGTCAATCCTAATTCAATAAAAGATGACAAATTTGTATTGTCAATTCCAATTTAACAAAAGATGACAAATCTATATCGTCAATTCTAATTTATCAAAAGACGACAAATTTATATCGTCGATTCTAATTTAAAAAAAGATAACAAATTTATATTGTCAATTCTAATTTAACAAAAGATGACAAATTTATATCGTCAATTCTAATTTAACAAAAGATGACAAATTTATATTGTCAATTCTAATTTAACAAAAGACGACAAATTTAATTTCTAACATAAATGACAAATTTAATTTCTAACATAAATGACAAATTTATTTGGATGCGTTTTTTACAGGTCCCTATTAACTTTTTAAATTAGGTTTACATCCGGTCATAAACTTATTGTAAATTTAGTCCCTATTTTTTGAAAATTCAATAAAAAAAAATAAAAAAATCACCTAAATTCGTATTAAATTAAAACAATTAATCGAAAAAAAAATCAGGTGAAAAAACATCAAAAACCACGTCAAAATCAAGAATTACGCAAAAAAACAACGAAATGCAGTAAAATGCATCGACAAATGCATATATTTGCATACATATATGAATTTAATTCATTTCTACGACAAAACTATAGTATAAATGCATACATGTATGCACATACTGTTAATACATGCAGCTTCTGATGCATTTACTTAAAAACTTCATACAGACGTTCAATTTTTTCACTTTTATATTGATTTTTACATATCTGCATACATGTATGCAGTTACATAGGAAGGCAGCATACATGTACGCAATTTTTCAAGAGACGTGCAAAAATATGTGCATGTGTATACGGATAGTTGCATACATGTGTGCAACTATTAGTAAAAGTTGCACAGAAGTATGCAATTTTGTTTCCTTTCGTGGACTGCTGTGGAGGTTTCTAGAATTTAGAAATTCTTTTTTTTTAATTAGTGCCGCATTTTTTTTTTGCCAAAAAATGAAAAAGGCGGAATGCTTGAACCCAGGAGGCGGAAGTATTGAAAAGTGTCAGGCGCAACATAAAAAGAGGGGGTGGGTTTACAATTAAAATATGGGAGGGATGTGAAGTGTATTAAGTTTGAAAATAGGGATGTGTCCCTAATTTTCACAATTTAATTTGTAACATAAATGACAAATTTAATTTCTAACATAAATGATAAATTTAATTTCTAACATAAATGATTCTAAAAAAAAATGATATTTTTAATTCTAACATAACATGCTTCTAAAAATGATATTTATCACTAAAATGATAATTTATACTAACATGACATGACAATTTTATACTACATGACATTTCATCACTAAAATGATAATTTATACTAACATGACATGACAATTTATACTACATGACATTTCATCACTAAAATGATAATTTATACTAACATGACAATTTTATACTACACACATATTTAACATCACAACCATAATCAAAATAAATTTAAATATATATATATTTAAATTTTAAATCGAGGAATCTCACCGTGTTTTTAAATAAAATTAAACAACGTTTAATTTTACTAAAAATCCCACATGCCACTGTTATTGTCCAAATCAGTTCTGAAATGTAGTGCTCGCTGATATGATTCCATCAAAACTGAAATCATCGAATTTTGTTAAGATTTGAATGGGTTATGGCTTTTTAAAGATTTATTTACATTCTTAAACAATAAAAAAAAATAACCTTTTAATTACAACACCAAAAACGTTGTCGTTCCTTTCTTTACTCATTCTTTTATGTTTCCACAGCAACCCATCGCTCCGCTCCTTCCTTCCAATCGCACATCATCATAAGCCACTAGAACTCGATCAGAGGCTACTACATCGAAGCCCGTCCTCTGCTCCACCACCGCCAGCATCCTCTCACCACTCGTCGTCCCCTTTCTCCCGAGAAATGGACCCAAACGTAGTCACTTTGTGGTTAAAAATCCACCAATCCATGAAAGTAAATATGATCTTAACCGTATAGAATTAAGGATCTTGAAGAGCTCTTGAATTTCGTGTTGGTGATTTGTTTTAATTCGAAGCATAGAGGGAGAATTTAGGGATTCATTTTCGAAGCTTTCAGGCCATTAAAAAAGGAGGACGGCGGCTGTTCAAATAGGGTTTAGATTTAGGGTTTGTTTAATCTATATATTTATAGTAAAATATTACTAATTCTCCAATTTCTAAAGAAAAGCCCGTTACTCGTTCCGGACACAATGGGCTAGGTCCCGTCAGCTCGTTTGATCGTCTCAGCCCACTTAAATTATAAATCATTTATTTTTTTTAATTTGGTCATACCTTTAAATTCACCGGGGCCACATACTGACTCTAAAAATTTTAGAAAAATTATTTCTAGTTATGTTTTGACGAGACGGTCCTAACAAAATTAATTTCATCGAATTTGGAGACCGTTTGAAAAATGACCATTTTCAAGTCAATTACATTTGACAGAAATTAACGATACACATTTTCTTTTGCCACGCTCACATATTGATTCTAAAAATTATTAAAATTGAAACCTAGCAATAATTTGACATTTCGGTTCCAACAAAAGTGTTTTCATCGAAAACGGAGGTCATTTGTAAAATGGCTATTTTTAATATTAAATATATATATAAATTCTATAGCGACTATTCTGAAATTTAGACTGGGCACAACTTTTGATTCCCGCTATGAAATTTCAATTTTTCGGGTTCGTTGGAAAGATATTTTTAAGTGAATATTAGGCTCACGTCCCTATTTTGAAACTTAATTAGGCTCACATCCGGTCATAAACTTATTGTAAATTAGGTCCCTGTTTTCAAAACTTATAAAATAATAATTAAAAAAAATTCGTAAATTAGTAATAAAATATATTACGCATTATAAAAAAAATTCAGTTCAAAAAACAACAAAAATAATGTCAGAAAGAAGAAAACAGCAAAAAAACAGAAAAAACTGCAGTTAAATGCATAATATTATGCACCTTTTTGATTTTATTGCATGCATATATGCAATTATTGCAGTTCTTCCAGCGGATAGATTTAACATAATTTTTCAGTTCATTTTTATTTGCATCCAAATGTGCAAATTTCTCAAAAAAATGCACACATGTGTGCAACATTTTTATGGGATAAAAAGTAGGGACCTAATTTATAAAAAAAAACAAAGTTCGGAAAATTTTTAAACCCGCCCCCTATTTTATTTTTTCCGCCTTTTTGTTATTTTTTTTTAAAAATGTGCGTACGTTCATAAAAAAAAATCTAAAATATGGAAATAATGTCAGGAATCTACGGAAATCGAAAAAAAATAGTTGCATACATTTATGCAATTATTACTGATAATTGCATATATGTATGCAACTTTTCTGTAAGCTGTTTTCAGATTAAAATCTGAAAATAAACCTACACAAATGTATGCAAGTATTTGAAATTTTTGCGCACATGTATGCATTTATTTGCATGAATAAAAATCAACGAAGATGTATGTAGTGAAAAATATGCACGGATGTATGCAGGAAAGTGATATATGTGCATACTATTATGCATTTAACTGGAAATTTCGTTTTTTTTTTGTTCTTTTGATTTTTGACGCCTTCGTTGATGGTTTTTTGTTCTGAATTTTTTAGTGTTTACATGTTTTATTTAAATACGAATTTACGTGATTTTTTTATATTTTTTTTATATTTTTTTATGACTTTTCAAAATATAGGGACCTAATTTACAATAAGTTTATGACCGGGTTTTTTTTATATTTTGAAACTTAATAGGGACCTCTAAAAAACGCACCCTATTTTTAAATAGATTCTAATATTTTTGGTTTCACCAAAATCCGATTTATTTTGCATCATGTACACTCAGTCAAAGTTCGAATTCAAATTTTCAAACTACCGCGCAATTTCTAACTCCTTTTATAATTAAATTAAAAAAGTTAGTTCTAACTTCGATTTAAATAAATTTTTAGTCGCTATTATTTAAAATAATTTTTTTTAAGCATTTAAAATCCATTAAAATTTCTAAAATAAAATTTTTAAATTAGTTCCAAAATTCTGGGTTACTACAATTAGGGCGGCGGGTTTTCTGAGGGTTAGGGTTAGGGCAATTTTTTATTTATATCCATTTTATTTTAATATTATTTTTATTCGTGAATTACTTGTTTATTGATCCAAACTCCAAATCAAACCCAATGACAGTCGCCCCTAACCAAATACCCCCATTCCAAACACAATGAGGTATGTTTCGTAAGCTTACTCGGCTGTTTCGACCAGTTTTCATTAAAATTAAAATATAAATCAATATATGTTGAATTTAAACGTACATTTTCATTTACCGGGGCCACATACTGACTCCAAAAATTACGTAAAAATAAATCTAGTTATGTTTTGACGATACGTTCCTAACAAAACTAATTTCGTCTAATTTGGAGACCGTTTGAAAAATGGCCATTTTCCAGTCGATTAAATCTAAATTGAATTGACAAAACATGTTTAAATTTACTGCGCTCACATATTAGTTCCAAAAATTTTGAAATTTGAAAACTAACAATAATTTGACATTCGGGATCCAACAAAAGTGGTTTCATCGAAAACGTAGGTCGTTTGCAAAATAGCTATTTTAAGGGCTATATATTATATTAAAAATGTATATAAATTCCATAGCGACTATTTTAAATTTTAAACTGGACATAAATTTCAACTTATATTATAAAATCTGGATTTTTCACATTCTTTAGAAAGATATAGTTAAATATATTCCAACATTTCTTGTTTTGCCCAATTCTGACTTGTATTGAATTCTGTATATTCATTTGAAATTAGAAATCGAATTTTCAAACTACCATGTCGTTTCAGGCTCGTTTTATTATTAAAATGAATTTATAAGTTCAAACTATGATTAATATTAATTTTTAATTCATTATTATTTAAAATAAATCATTTTAAATATTCAAAATCCATTAAAATAGCTAAAATAAAATTTTAAATTGGTTATGAAAATCCGGGTTGTTACAAAAACAAATATTACCTTTTTCTTTTAATGAATCTTATTTCAAATTAATTATATAAATAGACTTAAAAATTTATTTTTAGTTACAAAATAAATTTATAACTTCATTTCTATCAATTTACGTGATGATAAATCAATGTTTTTAAAACGATGGATTTTTAGGCCTTCTACTACTAATTACTCAACAAATATTGCCCATTGGTTAATAATAAATAAATACTGAATTTTAATTCAACTATCAACAACCAAAAAATCATCCAAACGATTGGTTAAACGGTTCATATGATAACATGAAAATAAACAATAAACTTGAGGAATCCAACTAGATCACTCCAACTTGTTTTTCCCTGCATCCAAATAGGTTACCTCAAATAAACCATTCATTCAATATGATAATATATTTCCGTAACGATAGACTGAAATAATTAGTTTAACTAATAAATGTCAACATTCAACTAAAAACAGTAATACAAACATCCAACTATCAAATTCGTAAGTTTATATTATTACAAATGTGGCAACAAGGTAAGTTACCTCAATTGGTTACAATCGTTAGAAATAATGATTGATTTCAATTAAATAACATGAACGTTTAATTTAATCAGCTCGGTCAATATATACATACATATATATACAGATATACATACATACATACATGTATACATTTTTTTGAAGTGACATACATACATACATACGTATATATATATATATATATATTCAGTAATCAGCCAAAAATAAACAACCATAGCACACAAATATTAAAACCGACTTATATAAAATATAAGTGGGTCAAACTGAGTGAGTAAACTCACACTGGGTTTCCATTCGTTGTTAAAACGGTTTATTTCAATTAAATTAAACAAGAGTTTAATTTAACTAAAACATCCATTTGTGCCCAAATCTGTCCAAACCAGTTTCCTAATGTCATGCTTACTAATATGGTTCCAACGCTTCTAGTCTTGTCGAATTCCGACACCATATGAGCATGTTACAAAATTTATACGGTCATGGTTTTTCATTTAAACAATAAAACCTTAATTAAAATTTAATTATTGTTAATCATGTTTATAATCAAATCAGGCACTTTAAATTTTAGTTAATGTTTAACCACATTATTATTTTAAATTTCGGCCCACGTTATATAATAGTAGCCATGTAAATTATGGAATTAGGCATGACAATGATTTAGGCTATGTTTATATAATGATTTGGCACACATAATCTTTGATTAGCCACTTTTAATAGGATTAGTCATATTACCTTCTCCTTCACTTGCTACTATTCATCTTCCTTCCTTGAACGATATGCCCGTATCACTTCCCTATCCTACACACCACCACAGTCACTGCTTTGTCCATAGGAGCACCACAACCTGCGCTTGTCGCCCCACTTTTCTCTCCGGTTTGGCCTTGACACACTAGACCCACACTTCTTCTTCCATCTGCTACAAACCGCCACCTTCTTCCACATACAGTTTGAATCATGAACCCGATCCCCATGTTTCATGAACCCGATCCCAGACACCTGCTCGACACTTCGCTTCCACCATCCAACGTCAGATAACCCCCAAGCGTCGATCTCCACCTTGAGTGCCGCCGCACCCACCATTGACATCACCTTCTTTAGCACCATCATGTTCTCCTTTTTTTCTTTTGAACTGGTGTGTAATATTGAAGTGGAGGAGAAATTTATATAGATGGAAAGAAGATAGGTATTCATGCCTACAGGTATACATATATATATATATATATATATAATGGAAGTATCGGTTTCATTCGAAAAGGGAAGCATGAGAGGTATATTATTTGATGATGAACTTTGCTCACCACGTTTTGTGGTACATGCTAGGGTAGCCGAAGAAATATGGGGTGAGCTATCTTGAAATAGGTTTGCAGAATGGTTGGCTTAGGCATGTGTGGGGAAAATAGGGTAGTTGTGTTATAGGGGATACGTTTGCATGTGCTTGGTTTAGTTCCTTAAGCTTGAAGTTGCTTCAGCGTTGGGTTTTTAGAAGTAATTTAGGCAAATGTGAAAAAAAACATATAGGCTGCAAGGAAAAATAGGGTAGGCATGCACCTCTATTTTGCTTAGAGGTTAAGCATTTTATATTATATTATTTTATATCGTTAAATTAAAATCTTCTACCGTTATTTAAGTGAAACGCTAAATACACATACCACCATACACGAACTCCAAATGCAAGGAAAATAGAAATACCTCTATACTTGACGTTCCAGATCCAATGAAACTAATTTCATTCAAATCCGACCTGTTTGCAAAAACGATGGTATTTTAATTACAATTTAGTAGTCAATTCACATTTAAACTTCGCATGCTCAAAAAACAACTCTGATAGGCCCCAAACCGGAAATCTAGCAATAACTAACTGTACGTATTCTAATAAAATTCAGTTCGTTGTAAAGGGAGGCTGTAGAGAAAATAGCTATTTCCAAGGCTTATATAATATCGATAAAAAATAATTAAATTCCAAAACAATTTAATTAAAATAATGATAAATTATTATTGTCAAATATAACTAAATCGAATATATATAGCTTCAAATTAAACCAATACAGATTTCAAACTCAGTGTTAACAATTTCGAGTTAAACGATATTCGAATTATATAAAAATCCTATTTAATTCATTTAAATAAACGCTATGGCTTATAAACGATTCCATAGCGACTTTTTGAGAATTTAATTTTGGCATACTAACAATCTATAATAAGAAATCTTCATTTTCTCTTACACTAGAAAATTATAAACAACTAGATTCAAACGTTCCTTATTTCACAGAATTTCAACTTAATATGGATTCTATATATTCAATTGAAGTTCAAAAATCAATATTACGAATTACTCATTGTTGCGAGTTTGTTTTAAATTAAATATAAATTAATATATTCAAAATTCGTTTTATTAATGAATTCTATATATAAATCCATTAATATTTCTAATACAATATTTAAAGCAAGTTTAAATATTCAAATTCAAATAACCGAAAAATCTGGGTCGTTACCTTCCCTCTTAAAGAAATAAGTGCTATTCAGAGTTGTTTGAGTTTCTATAATCGAAGGTCGCAAGATCGAAGTTCTATCGAGTCTTTCTTCTAAAATAGATATCAAAGAGGTGTAGTTGTAGCCCATTCAAATCAACTACGTATGATTGTGGCCAAAAAATCAATTGGGGGTGATTGTAGCCCGCAAAACAATTGGGTGTGATTGTAGCCCGAAAGTCATTTAGGTCTCATTATACATGGAAATAGGAGGAGTGGACCTCGTGGCCTGTGAAATTGAGGATTGTAATTTGCATGTTATTTGAAAAGAAATCCACATCAACCTAAAGTTATGTGGGACTAGATGTAAGGTTACTTCGAACCAGTGTAAAAATCTTGGTGTGTTATTTCCTTTATTGGCTTTACTTTTTATTCTGCACCGGTGTTTGATTCTGTAATTGTTTCATATCTGTGATTTGCATTCATTTCTGATTTATTCAAAAAGATATCATAAAATTTATAAAATTCCATTAACACTATTTACCCCCCTTTAGCATTATGTTAGCCTTAAGGTCTATGATCTGCATTTTCTTACAATTGGTATCAAAGCATTGGTTTTCAAAGTTATCATATTCCGATTTTCGAAAAATTTAAATGACAATTTTTTTATATAAAATTACTTACACAATATTCATATGGATATGATACGAAATCATCATGATGTTATTATTTAAAAATACATTTAGTTATTCTGAAAAGTTACTTAATTTTTAAAAAATTTGTGTTGTTTTGCAGGAAAGATTTCAGTTCAACGACTTTAGGATAAAAGACACTAGATGATCATTCATCAATTAAAAGAACATATAGATATATAATTGGGAATCTACAATGATATGATTATTAGTGTAATACATAATTTTTGATTCTCATCTACAACTTGATTTAGTACTATACTTCTCTTCATCTTCTTCGCAATGCCACTTGTTTCATGTGAATTCGTCAAGAAATGAATAAGTTATGATCAAATAAATTATTGGTACATAAAGAGAAAAAGAAACCAAAACCGTCGCTGGTATTATTCATATTTCATCCAGATATTTGAAGTACTACATCCCAACTCCTTTTCAAAATTTTAGTTCTTGTTATCATAGTCATTTTGATGGGTGAATCATCAAATTTCGACCAAAATTGAGTGAGATGTTGCACTTTGAAGTTGGCTATCCAAAATGTACATGATTTCTTACTTTTCCCTTACTGATTCGGCCCACTGCACCATAATACCATTCAATTTTCATCACCAAACTATTACTAGACCACAGCCGTTGCCTTCCTCTTTTATTTCTCGCTGATTTTACCCAATTCCGTTAAGAAATGAAGTAGATATGCCTTTTGAAAGACTGATTGTATGTAGAAAAATGGGAAGAAGAAGAGGAAGCAGAAAAAGAGAAACTTTTATGAAGAGATAAGAACTGGGCCTATTTATAGTAAGTGGAGTGTCCATTCATTCAAAATTCAAATTCAAGGTTTTGATGCCAAATTGGTTAAAATATTAAATCATCAGTATCTTCCTTATACGGTCTTCAAATTTAGCAAATGAATATATTATGCTGATCGGAAAAATGAGCCCGTCGTAGTAGAGGAGATCATGTCGTCAATTTCGGAAAGATATGAATGTGTGGTTCATGACAATGGAAGAACAACAAAATGGAGGATTGTAAAAAGTGGTATGCTTTACTATTATTTCATAATTATCATTGCATTTAGGAATATACATTTATGCACAAAGTTAGTGTTAACCGACCTTTTGGTCCGGTTCCCAAAAGTACGCAAGACACGCTCGACTCAACATATCACGTGATATTACAGCCCAGAGGCATCGCCAGTAACAGAAGACTCGAGTCTGGCCACTAGCAAAATGTCGCATCCCTTGAACGCAACCTCCATCAGCATCCGTCTGCAGCCAAGCCGAAGGCGAGCCGTCAAGCAGGTCCAAGCGCAGCGCCTGTGGGGGTCCGGGGCCCCACAGTCCCAGCGACGATCGACCTAGCTAGTTATGTCGAACCAGTGGGCACCGCCCGATGCATCCGATTTCCGCCAACAAGTGTGTTGCCCAGAATTACCAGATCGACTCAAAGTCATGATCCAGCCAACAACTTCCACGATCCACGCCCCTCCTTTAAACATTGCCAAACCAAGACCTCGAAGCCCAAAGAGTCGCAAGCCTGAACCTCGAGGCCCCAACACCCATGCCCATGGACGTCACGCCGCTCATAATGTGAACTTCTTACCCCTCGAGGTGCGAATTTCGCACTCCTAAGGGGTGCAAAATTTGCACCCAGCACGGTGCGAAATTCGCACCCTAAGATGTGAATTTCACACTCCAGGAGGTACAAAATTCGTACCTCCAAAGGGTATGAGTTTCGCGCCCGACAGGGTGGGAAATTCATATCCTACGGGTACGAATTTCACACCCCCATAGGCTGCGAATTTCGCACATTTCGCACCTCGCAAGGTGCGAAAATTTCACTTAAAGCTGGGTGCGAAATTCTAGCTTGCGCAGGTGTCAGGTGCGAAATTCCGGGTGTAGTCCCCTATTTATACCTACTCCTACGTAACTCCTCTCCTATAAATACCCTATGGCCTCACACTTCAAAGGGGTTGTAATTTATGAGCTCAAGACTTCTAGAGAGCTACTTTAATGGCATCTCCCATTTGAGGAAGAAGAAGGGAAAAAGTGTCTTTTTCCTAACATATTAAATATATGATAATTATGACATCATATAGCTTATAGATGAATGTAATGAGATGTCATGTGATGGTCTTGACCTTGTAAATTCATGTTATCAATAATATTCCAACAACTCTTCACAGTGGATGCAGCCCCTCTCGAGGCCGAACCACTATAAATCTCTCAATTTTTTACTGCTTTCTGCTCTTGTCTAAACGACCAAATTAATAATTCCTAGTAATTTGAATCTTGGGTGTTCACGACATTTTTCGCCATCAACATTTGGTGCTTTCACTGATAAAACTCAGATTTGCATCTTTGTCACCCGTTATTGTATTGACTTCGATGAGCTTGAGGTTCCTTTGCTTAAACCTACCACCAAGTCCGCTTACGATGGTAAAGCGATTAAAGAACGCAATGGTCGGCTCTTCAGCCGCAGTCGAGGCCGGGACATCCCAACAACTTCAACCGGCGCACATCCCGGCCACTATTGAAAACGTCCCTCCTATTTTGGATACCGAAGCTCCCGCAACACAAGCTCAGATCCACATGCTTAATGAAAAATATGAGAACACAGCGGTCGAGCCCAATCAAGCATTAAGGAATAACATCAACCTTATGCAGAAACTTCAAGAAAGTTAGCGCATCGTCGCTCGACTTCAACTAGCTCGAAACAACGCTCGACCTCGACCAATTGCCTCGGAAACTTCCTCTTCCGAGTCGAGGGGGCCACATCAAAAAAAGGAAGTTTAGTCTTGTCAACAATGTCGACGTCTGCACCAAACCCCTCGATAATGGCTACTCCAACGACAATGGAAATGGCAACGATGACCGAACTACAGTAACATACAGCGAGGGGGCTCAATACCGAGATCGCTATCGCTTGATCATCAATGACGGACCGGTTTCGACCAATCAACCCCTAACTCGACAAAACCCAACGGTCACCAATCAGGATGAAGGACCTAATATTTCAATGGCCCACGCTCTTCTAGAAAAGGATCCACATCAACCTGCTCCGCCTCATCATCCACACCAGGATCCGATTATGGATGTCGGGGACATAGAAGAAGATTACCTGGGCATCCATCATAGAAGACGCCCTCGCAATAGAACTCCGGAACCTTACCAAAATCCATGGATCCCGATGGCGGATCCCCGCCCAACTTATCTTCCCAACATGGTCCGAAGGATCATGAGGGTAATACATTCATGGGAGGCACACATTAGGCGTATCCCCTTCACAAGAATGGGAAATGAAGCTGAGAAACCATGACGCTTCAGCATGCCATAGATGCCGCTCTACGACGGCACAACCGATCCATGTACCTTCCTAAACCTATATGAATGGCAAATGGACTCAAGTCAAGGCAATGACCCGGTCAAATGCAAGTGCTTCCCTGTCTTCTTATCAGGAACCGCTTTGTTATGGTTCTCTCGCCTCCCACTCGACTCCATTAACAACTTCAGCTAGTTAGCGACAGAGTTGTTCAAGCAATTCAGGGTGCATATCCCGACTCCAAAGAATGCCCTCACTCTGTCCAACCTATACTAAGGGCCAACCAAGTCGATCAAAATCTACCTCTCTCTGTTCAACATCGCCCTCGTCGAGGTCGAGGATCTGACCCCCGCACCATACTCTTTCAGTTAGCCAAAGGTGTACTTCCTACTTTCAAATTCGGGGTATGGATCGATTGGAAGCAGCCAAAAAGCCTCGACGCTTTCCATGAAAAGGCTTGGCAATTCTTATGTCAAGAAGAAGCGAGACGAAACCAACTCTCCAGGGCCGGTCTTCCTAACAATCCACATACAAATACCATCAATGACAACGTCAAAGGGAAACAGATTGGGGAGCTCTTTGATAAGGACAAGGGGGTAGGTCCCTACAAACAAAGGCCGAATGACGGTAGGCAAGGTGGCCGTAATAACAGCCAGGTTCCTACAGAACCCAAGAAGCCCGACCCCCACCGGGCATACGAGATCTACACCCTGCTGAATGAATACATGGAAACAATCTACCTGGAAAAATGTAACATGATTCAATACAAAAATCATACAACATGGAATCCACTAATCAGGAGAAGAATACCGGCACGTACTGTCGATATCATGACATTTACGGGCATAATACAAATGGTTGTCGTCAACTCAAAGATGCAATTGAAAAGCTTATTCGCGAAAAGCGCCTTGAGCAGTACGTCCAAGAACAATTTCCACCCGAAGAAAATTCAGGTCGTCCTGCGCCAATGCCTCCAGCACTTGCCAAGGCGGCTCTAGGTCCGTCTAACCCAAGGTGGGGAATTATGATCAACTCTATCTGTGGCGGGCCATATCCCACACATGAAAGCTTCCGAAAAATGGAAGAGTATGTAAGCTCTATCAAGAATGCCACGTATGAAGCCTATTCCGTTCCAGAAGAGTACATACCTACTAAACTCTAAAAAACAACGCAGAATGACATAATCTTCCGCGAAAGAGAATATAAGGGAATTGAGATCCCAACCAAGGATCCTCTCGTGATCACAGCACAGATCGATGCCGCTTTTGTCCGAAGGGTACTGGTTGACTTGGGAAGCACAGTTAACATCATCTTTAAGGCTACTTACAATTAAATGAAGCTGGAAACCAAGGGCTTGAAACAATGGCATGCCACGATCCACGACTTCAGTGGATCTTCCAGTCACCTAGTAGGCGTGATTAACTTACTCGTTGAACTTGGTGACAGGGACCATAGCCGAGTCTGAGTCCTCACATTCATGGTTATCGACATTGTCTCCCCTTACAATGTATTATTCGGATGTCCCTTCCTTGCAGAATTCCGCGTATGCATGTCACCATGGTCGCTCATGATGAAGTTCCCAACGGAAAACGGGATTGGAACGGTTAGAGGTGACCAAGCAAATGCTATAGAGTGCTACGCAATAAAATGGAAGAATGCGCGCAATAAGGACAAAGGTAAAGTCGTGCCTCTACCTCCTTGCACCAAGGCTATCTCTGCATAGCAATCAACGATGTCTGGGCCCCGGCTCAGGTGACACTGTCGTCTTTCCGACGATCTCGATCCAAGGAAGGACGAAGAGCTCAAGTACGAAAGGGCTACTCCAGTTGAACCTACGATGGACGTCCCGATCAAGCCCTCCGATCCAATTGAGGGTACTAAAAATTGGATCACAACTCCACCCCGCAATAAGAGAAGATCTTGTGAATTTCCTAAGGGCTAATCTTGATGTATTTGCTTCGACTCACTCAGAAACAAGGGGCATCGACCCCGCAATCTCTTGTCATCGGTTAAATCTCGATCCAACGATGCCTCTGGTCAAGTAGAAACGCCGCTTCTTGGGACCCGAAAGGTCCAGAGCCCTCGAGGAAGAGGTAGACCGCCTACTCAACAACAAATTCATCCACGGAGCCAACTACCACGAATGGCTCTTCAACCCGTTTCTGGTTAAGAGAGCAAACGACAAATGGCAAACTTGCGTCGACTTTTCTCACTTAAACAAAGCATGTCCCAAGGATAGCTTTCCACTTCCAAAGATCGATTGCCTCATCGATTCATCCGCTGGATATTAGCTCTTATATTTCATGGATGAGTATTCAGGTTACAATCAAATTCCGATGTACCTCCCTGATTAGGATCACACCTCTTTCATAACCGATCTTGGACTTTACTGCTATTGCATCATGCCCTTTGGTCTCAAGAATGCAAGAGCTACTTATCAAAGAATGGTTAATCGCCTCTTTAGAAACCAAATTGGGAAATCTATGGAGGCAATTAGCTTGACATTAGTGCGTGTCGAAGGCCATGTCCAATGACCCGCCTGCTACATAAGCAAACGATTAGCGAGGGCAGGGAAGAATTATCCGAAGTTTGAGAAACTATCATTCTGCTTATTGATTTCCTCTCGGAAGCTTCGACCATACTTCTAGTCTCATCCCATAAAGGTCTATACTGACCAACCACTACAACCTGCCCTACAACGTTCCGAGGCGTCTGGACGACTATTAAAGTGGAGTATGATGCTAAGCTAATTTGAGATAACATTCATCCCCTGTCGAGCTATCCTCAGACGAGCCCTTGCTGATTTCATAGTAGAATTCACTACCCCCGAGGAGACTCCTACAGAGAACATCGAAGCTCTCGGCCTGGGATGTTACAAAGAAAGACGAGCGCTCACTCGCCAATCAGCTCGTTATCTTCTTATGGATGGACCACTCTACCGTAGAGGCTTCTCTATCCCGTTTCTCAGATGCATGTCCCATAACGATGCCAACCGTGTTTTAACGAATGTTCATGAAGGCGAGTGCGGAAACCACACCGGAGGGCAAAACATGGCAAGAAAAATCATCAAACATGGCTACTTCTGGCCTACGCTCGATCAAGACACTGTAGACTATGCTTGCAAGTGCGATAAGTACCAGCGCTTCTCAAAGATTCCGAGAGCCCGCCTACAGAGTTGACTCAAATGGTCAGTCCTTATTCGTTTGCCATGTGGGCAATATACATCACTGGAACTCTTTGAACGGCCAGAGGCAGGGCACACTATGCTGTCGTCGTAGTTGACTACTTTACTAAATGGGCAGAAGATGAAGCTTTTGCCACAACAACCATCAAGAAAATAATCAACATCATTATCCGCAACATCATCACCCGCTACATGGTCACTTAGGCCATCATTTCCGACAATGGAACTCATTTCAAGAGCACCGAGTTCAAAACCTTCTGTCAGTGGAACAACATCAAGAAGAGATTCTCGGCGGTGGCTCTTCCTCAAGCTAATGGGCAAGTCGAGGCTCTCAACAAAGTGATTAAATCCATCACCAAGAAGCGTTTGGAAAAAACAGAGGGCATGTAGGCAGACAAACTCCCTCTAGCCCGATGGGCCTATTTGACCACCCACAAGTCAGCAACCGACCACACTCCCTTTGCCCTTGCTTATGGATCCATAGCCATCATCCCCATTGAGCTAAAGCTTCAATCTCATCGAGTAACCTTCTTTGATCCGAAGACCAATCAAGACTTACTTTTGGGATTGCTCAATCTACTCTAAGAAAAAAGGAATGAAGCTGAACTCAGGGCCACCGCCCAACAACAACGAGTGGCCCGATACTTCAACTCAAAAGTCCATCATAAGGACTTCGACATCGGCGACCTCGTCCTCGAATGGGTCATTCCTCCACCGACTAGCCTCGCTTCTCGATTGGAAGGCCCATAAGTCATACAATGGAAGTTCAGCAATGGGACTTGCAAACTCTTAACCGTGGACGAAGTCGAGCTTCTAAGGGTGTGGAACAGCAAACGTCTTTGCCACTACTTTACATAACTTAGTGTACAATTGCTTATGCTTTCCAATGATATTTTGTTTTCTTGTAGTTGAAGGAATTGTAAAGGCTATCATTACAAAAGCTATCAGTTGAATTGATGTTTAGTTTCCCGTGTCCCTCTTGTGCTTACTCCTCAATTACTTCGTGCATGACATGTTTGACTAACGATTACAGTTGACTTCTGCACAACAACTCTGGATCGCTGCATCAGCACCCTAAGCACGGGAGCCAATGCCGCCATCCTAGCCTTGAGTCCACATCGAGGACAAACAACATTGGCTACGGCCAGCACCCCGAGCATGGGAGCCGGCAACGCTACTCGAGTCGTCGGCCCGCGACGCGACCGAGTATAAATAACCACTAACTCGAATCTCGACCCCGCACTGAGACCGAGGATAAATCTTTCAGCCTTCAAGTCTTAGGACTTAGGGGAAACCCGTCAGCTAACCTAACGCGAGGCTAACTACTCGCACGGCTTCAACCGACCCTTCGGGTCGGGATTCGGGCGTCTGTTGAACCTCGACGCAGCACCGAGACCGAAATTAAACCCTTTTCTCCCCTAAGCTCTAAAGGCTTAGGTGCAGCCCATGGCCACGATTGGACCCTACGGGATGATGATCCTGGCATTTCTACGACAAATAAATGATGTCGTTGCTCACAACCCGAAGAACGACGGGAGAGCCCCCAACCGGATGGACCGCAAACCGCGATGTCCTACGCCTTCGCTATACTTGGGTCTTAGTCCGGGCAGCCCAAAATAGCAGGCGACTAGCCTGGCTTCGCAAACTACGGGTTTCCTGAGCTGAGGGAAACTTATTAGAAGCCATCGCTCTATCACACCCCTCTGGAATAATTGACCTGGAGCGCGGTCTCCGATTGCTTTTTTATTAAGTGTAACGACAAGTACACTCATGCAAGTACAGAACGCTGGAAAACATGAGAAGAACATCCGAACACTCGACATAAATCGTGATCTTTACTAATGTGTATTTCATTTTCACACACAACCCCAAACGGATTACATGTCTAACATCTGTTCTCTCTGATGACTGGATGTACATGAATACCACACCATGTCTTTAAGGACCAAAAGTGAGCACCGCACTCGCATATACTATCGGTCTACCAAACCCAAAGTATCTATAATTCCTTTAACAATTATTGATGCTACTCATCCTTCTCTTTTCTTTTCTTTTTCTGTACAAGTTCGACAATTGGCAGGTCACCACCAGTGATGGGCCCCTTCTTTCAACAACCACTTCCTTCTCCTCTACTTTTCACAGGGGTAACGAATTCATGAGACGTCGATGCGTACCTCCTGCCATCATCCTCGCCGCTTGTAATTATCGTAACCTCCTCGAGGACAATACACGACAACGGCTTAGGGACGATGTAAGAAGCAAGGACTAATGCAGCCTAGATTCCCCCCAAGCCTTCTTAGCGCCCAGCTCCGTTCTCTTCTCGGCATCTTCGGTGACCTTCTGATCAGCTAGCTCTTTGGCCTGGAGTCACATAACTGCATCCGCTTCCAGTTTGCTAAAGGTCCCCTCACCCTCTTTTGGTGGGCATCATCAATGACTTTCCTTTTTCCTAGCCTACCCAGAAGGCCTCTCCTTCTCCGCCTCAATAGCGGCCTACTTCTTTGCCACCATAGCGGCAGATTTCTCCTCGGCATCCCGCATAGACTTTACCCATGCATTTTGTACGGCAGTCTCATCCTGTCCCTCTTCCACTCCAGTTCCTCAAACTTTGCCACCAATCGGGACTCGGACGCTTGAGGAAGCGCGGAGGAAAAGCCTAGGGTCTTCTCCACTCCAAGGGGGGCTACCCAACGAAGGAGGCAACTATTTGACTTCTGAGGGTTCATCGCTCACATCCTCTTCAATTAGCAAGTGCTCGAGCTCGGGGGTAGTCATTCGCCTATCCTTGTACCAGCTTGACCATCGTCGCAAGCTTCAAAGCAACCATTTCTAAAGAGGAATGCCTACCTCGCGTCGAAGATAACTCAGACCCAAAAGATCGGGTCTTGGAAGCTTCTGACCTTCAACCAATACTAGGTAGGCCGGGCATAGAGGCCCGAACTGAAAGACAAGGGGAGAAACATAATCACTAGTCCTCCGAGGAATAGGGGAATTTAGACAAGTTCTCAGTATGGGAAATAAAAAATTCATTTCTCGATGCAAGTTCTTGAGTTCCCACGGCCTGTTCATTGGGTTCCCAAAGTCTCAACACCCTGCTAGCAAACTCATATTGAAACGTAACGCAAAGCTGATCCAAACTTCTCGACACAAAAGCTTCCTACTTACAAGAGCATTGGAACCCAGTGATGACATCTAGTTTTAATAACTAAAGCGATGATTACCGGTAACCATCAACACCATTTTCGGGTCAGAAAATGGTTACGACATAATTGGGTTGGAGCTAATGACTCGACCGTATGTCCATATCTTATGTGCATATTCGAGCGGTCAGTCTGAATAAATCAATTTCCAGAATCATGCACCAATCAATTATGTTATGCTCAACTTCAATTACAGACCAAACATGAAACATTAGGCAACGATCAAAACTTGCTAACTTGTCCCTAATGTCGAACAGAATCTAGCAGGTACCCAGGCTTGAGGCTGCCCTCTAGCGATTGTCACACCAGGCCTGGCCATTGTATGACCCAGTCAGATCTCCTAAGATCCCTGCACTGGTGTCATCTTCAATGCATCCCTCGGGGCGACCGTCTTGAGAGCGCCTCCACCTCGCAATGAAGGCAACCCAGAGCCAAAGTCCTGGTCCTAGAGGTTTTTCCGGCTTTCCTCCAATGTCCGGACTCCTCAAAAGAAGACACTTGGGAGCATGATGGCAACTTCTATCCTCAATTTAATGCCATAGACATCACCGGCCAACAGCGTGATGCCTAATTCGAGATGCAGCTGCGTCGTGGTTTGGTTATTGGTCAGATCCCAAGACTAACAGCTCAGTTATGTGTCGACATCCTATATATGCATTCGAGCCACCAGTCTAAGCAAGTCCATTCCTTGAGAACTGCGTCGCAAGACTGCAACTCAATAATCATTGTCTTCTCATCTGACGCCTTGTAAAGGTTCAAGTTTACTAACTCAAGGTCAAAGCCAGGGCTCGACAAAGTCATTGGAGTGCAAAGTTCTGTTTCATGCTCCCGTGCACCAGCTTAGTGGTCATCTCCTCAAAAAAGCTTCGAACTACTGAAGAGCCTGAAAGATTTAATAAGTGCTTGGGAAGCGAAGTCCAATCCCGTATCCGCAAATACTTATCCTCGATTCCCTACATTCACTTCCCAGAATCTACCACTCCATGCTCATGAGTGACAATCTCAAGAATCCTCTGGCTGTCCATATATCTCTTCCCTTCTCCGGAAACCTAAGGACAACTCGAACGTCCGAAGTCCAGAAGCAGTATTTTTCATCCTCCTAACCTTAAGCTAATTTTCCGTCTAGGAAGAGAAAAAAGGAAGCAAATACAATAAAGGGCTCGACATGCTCCAAGCGAACGTTCCAGGATCACAATTCGGGATCGCACACCAAGATATGGTTACATCCACTTATCTCCGAAGCCCCAACTACCAAATAAATCATGGCTCAACGACCACTCGTGTACTTACCAGGTGCCCAATCTTCAAAGTGTACACACCAAGCAGTCGGCTCCCAACCCGAAAACTCTTCAAAAGCGAAATTGCGTGATTACAAGCCCATGGCATGGAATTCACCTTCATATCACCCATTCCAACTCAGATTGCATTGTGCAAAACTACATGCAAATGTGTGAGTGCATACACGATTCAGACCCTACAGTGAACTGTTTGCACTTTGATGCAATCAGGAGTCGGCGACAAACAATCAGTTTCTCTAACATATAACAATTAGGTGCCTTGGGCAGGTTTACACCAAAGCGGCAAGACTCAAGCGAGTCAAAGCTCTTAACAACGCTAGAGTCCTAAATTCATACCGATAGATTTTAACAATGCGCCTCAAGCGCTCCAAAGTAGTGCATTCCGGGCACACAACTCAAGGAAAATATCACGACCAGTCACTAAGCATGCTACAGAGATTTTTCCGTCCATCGCCACACTTGTCTTACTTCAAAGCACGTCTCATTCACACAAGACATACTTTGAGGGGGCAAATGTTAACCAGCCTTTTGGTCCGGTTCCCAAAAGTACGCAAGACATGCTCGACTCAACATATCGTGTGATATTACAGCCCAAAGGCGTTGCAAGTACCAGAAGACTCGAGTTTGGCCACTAGCAGAATGTCGCATCCCTCGAACGCGACCTCCATCAACATCCATCTGTAGACGAGCCAAAGGTGAGCCATGCTCTGAGCCGAAGGCGAGCCGACAAGTGGGTGTAGGCGCAGCGCCGGTGGGGGTCCGAGGCCCTACAGTCCCGACGGCGATCGACCTAGCCGGTTATGTCAAACCAGTGGGTACCACCCGATACATCTGATTTCTACCAACAAGTGTGTTGCCCAGAATTACCAGATCGACTCAAAGTCAGGATTCAGCCAGCAACTTCCGCGAACCTCGCCTCTCCTCCAAACATTGCCAAACCAAGACCTCGAACCCTAAAGGGTCGCGAGCCCGAACCTCGAGGCCCCAAGCACCCATGTCGTCGCGCCTCTCATAATGTGAACTTTGTATCCCTCGAGGTGCGAATTCTGCACACCAAAGGGGTGCGAAATTCTCACCCAGTAGGGTGCGAAATTCTCACCCATAAGGGTGCGAAATTTGTACCCAGCAGGGTGCAAAATTCATATCCTAGGGTGCGAATTTTGCATACCAGGAGGTAAGAAATTCCTACCTCCGAAGGGTACGAGTTTCATGCCCGACAGGGTGCGAAATTCATATCCTACGGGGTACGAATTTTGCACCTCCATAAGGTACGAATTTCGCAAACCGTGAGGTGCGAAATTCGCACCCCAAAGCTGGGTGCGAAATTCTAGCATGTGCAGGTGTTAGGTGCGAAATTCTAGGTGTGGTCCCCTATTTCTACCTATCCTACCTACTCCTACGTAACCCCTCTCCTATAAATACCCTATGGCCTCACACTTCAAGGGGGTTAGAAGTTGAGAGCTCAAGACCTCTAGAGAGCTACTTAAATGGCATCCCCCATTTGAGGAAGAAGAAGGGCAAAAGTGTCTTTTCCTAATATATTAAATATATGATAATTATGACATCATATAGCTTAGATGTAACACCGTGTAATTTTAAAATATTAAAATGACAAATTAAAGAATACTTAATTTTTAGAAGAAGAATTAAGAAAAATGTGCTACACCATTGCGTTCGTCTCGGAATTCTGCTTGGGATGGAGTCCAAGTTTGCATAAATCGAACATCGTATAAAGAACTTATGAAGCTTAGAAGATTTTAGTTTAAAGCAGAATTCAATAATAATTAAATAACAAGAGCAGTTAAAAAATTAAAATCCGACCGAAATTGGCTGAGCAGGAAATTTCCCGCTCTAGGGTGTCTACCCCCCTCCCCCCCGGGGGGAGTCGACTGGGAAGTCGACCCCCCTATTGGGGTGTCGACTGGGGAGTCGACCCCCCTATAGGGTGTCGACTGGGGAGTCGACCCCCTATAGGGTGTCGACCCCCATCGGCCAGATCTGTATCTGATGACGTGTTTTTCTTGGATTGGCTGGATGACGTGTTTTTCTGGTCTGGATGGTTCAGATGGTTCCTAATCTATTCTAAAGTTCCTAATTCACCTAATACACCTATAAATAAACACCTAAACCTAACCCCAATCTCATCGTTTTCGTCTATGGCGCTTCCATGATGCTCTAATCTAAACTAGCCTTTCCTTTCCACCAAAACAAATCAGAATAGGAGTATTCCAATTAGAAGATCAGATCTACAAACAATCAAAGTAGAGATTATTCAACATCAGAATTGCTACCACAACACCTAATTCTCTTTTCTAAGAATCCTATCGCTGTGAGTTTATGTCACTTTCACATATAATTAAGTTAAAAAGTAACTGTGATAGGATTGTAAATTGGATCTGATGTATATGCCTGTAAATATGATGAATCATATCAAGTTTTGTAATTTATTATCCTTCAGGTTCATACCCAATTGCTATTATCATATGCCTATCAGATCAATTTTATCATTACTCATTTCACATGCCTATTTATATGTTTATGCCAATTTTCATGTTTGATTCTCTACCCTTCTTCTTTTCCTTTTTCCTTTTTGATATTAGGCTAACTTCGAGCCTAAGCATATTGCATTGAGATTTACGTATGAATAGCGTTGGAACGATTAGGAAAAGTTTGGGAAATATGTAATAGAATGAGATTATTGGCATAAATTGTTGATGAATATGGAAATTGGTTTGGGCATAATTGAGTATAACTTGTATACATAAGATTTGGCATAAATTTGTTTGGGCATAATTGAGTATAACATGTATACATGAAATTTGGCATAAATTGTTAATAACTATGGAAATTGATTTGGGCATAAATTGGCATAACTTGTACGCATGAGATTATAGGAATAATTTGGATTAAATTATAAACATAATTTAGATCCGAAATTATGGGTGATTGGAATATACTATAATCCAAGTTTTGAAATTAGGGTTTGAATCAAGAAAGTGATAATAAACGCCTAAGACACGAGGTTAGATTCAGATTGCGATATAAGCCTGCTCGAAACCGCCCGGCATATCCAGCAACCGCAAACGGTAATCTAATGTGGGAGGTCTTGCAAGATTATGGTTATAATGAGCTAATGAACACTTAACCAAGATGAGAATGTGGTAAGACATGAGAATAATAAAGGGTTAAGTGGGTAACATGGGTAGCATGTGAAACATAATAAAAGTACTTAACCAAGATGAGACATGTAATAAGACATAGGGAGAAAAAGGGGTTAAGTGGGAATTCTGTAACACCCCGAATTTTCCGTTAACTGTAACTTAACAAATTAAAGTATAATTAATTCTAAATGATGAAATCAAGGGAAATAGGTTATTCCATTACGTTCGTCTCGAAATTCTTCTTGAGATAGAGTCCAAGTTTTCGTAAAACGGTTATCGTATGAAGAAGACATGGACGAATGAATTTGGGCAGAAAAACCAGAAACGGGTCAGAATGCACTGGCGCACTTGGGAAGTGCGCCAAAACAAAATTGAACTGGTGCACTTGGGAAGTGCGCCGGTACAATTTTAGCCTGGTGCACCTGCCAAGTGCGCCCAGGTCAGAAAGACCTGCTGGTCAGGCCCTGGCTGGCCTGGTCAGGGTCTGGTCGAATTCTGAGGCTTGGCTGAGTCACTAGGGATTACATGTTACTTTCTGATTGGCTTCTCTTGAGATGGATGGTCTGGATTCACTCTAGCTTCATCGACGGCTCTAACTAGATTGAAATTCTTTAAATACAACTCAATTCTAACCCTAAATTCACATAAATAATATAATACTAAAGCCATCATGCTGCTGGAAAGAAACTAGGAGTGGCCGCCAATTAGAAAGCCTAGAGACAAGCCAACACTAAAGCTAAACACGAATCAAAACAACGTTAGTCTACCCAAAGGAAAGCATTTCAAATCCAGAATTCAGAATCCAGAATCCAGGTTCGTCGTTCGTTGTAAGTATAGTGATTTTTCTGATGAGAATAAAACTAAGAATTGATTCGATGTAAATTGGAAGTGGAATTGTGCTATTATTTAATGACGATATTAATTCATATCTATGTTTTGAAATGATTGTGTTGCGAATGAAATCGGGATGTTTGTGATATAATTAAGATTGATGTTGATCCTATTGTACTTTTAGAATGATAACAACATCACAAGCAAGTTGTATAGTTCATGATTATATGATTATATAGATCGTTTGTGATTAGAACCTCATGCATATACTTTATGCTAGAAAGTCTTTATGCCTAAATGGTTATGTTCATATACATGCCCCTATGTTTATGTAAAAGTTGCAAGTTCCTAATTGGATCCATGTCAAGATCCACTTTAGTACATGTTTCATGTTGTAATTAGATATGCGATTGGATCTAGTTCACACCCTTGTCATAAAGTTATACATATTTATGAAAAAGTCATATTCTTGTCATGTGCTAGTGATGTTCGATGTTATGCCTAGATCCAAAAACAAGTTTAGACCTATGTTGTCTAAATCATATGCTATTTCATGTGACACCTATTTGGTTAGACCCTTATTTCAATGCAAATTCACAATATATGTAAATTGATTTAGGCTATGTTGCAATTTCACATATATGAATATTCACTATTTTGCAAGTTCACATCTATGACATTCATGTTGGCTATTTTGCAATTTCACACCTATGATGTTCATAGTGATTATGCCAAAAATACCAAGTTTACACCTATGTTATGTTTATGTTTATGAATTCCCTTATGCCTATTTGTGTGTGCTAAATTAGGCTATGTTTTTTTGCCTAATATCATATGTTAAAAACTATGCGAACAAAAATTAGGCTAAGATTTGTTAGCCTAATGTTTAAACCGGGTAACGTTGGGAATATTAGAA
This sequence comes from Allium sativum, assembly GCA_030737875.1. Lineage (NCBI taxonomy): Eukaryota > Viridiplantae > Streptophyta > Magnoliopsida > Asparagales > Amaryllidaceae > Allium > Allium sativum. Next base: position 664,652,325 of record CM060909.1, on the reverse strand, counting down.
AACTTGTCATAAAAATATATGAAATTGGCATGTTTGTCACATGCCAAAATTGGTGGCATTTAAACGGAATAAATTCTTTATACAAAAAAGGTTAAACTTGGAAAGTGGGCCACAACATTTAATTGTTGACATATTTACATATATTAAGTGATAAAGACAAATACGTAAATTTAGAAAATACGAATATGCTTAACACGAGGTTGGATTTAGTTGTGATGTAAATCTGCCCGGACCCACCCGGCTGTCCAGTAGTCACAACAATACCTATCCAATGTGGGTGGTTAAGCATGAAGCCCAATAAGGACCCGAGGTTAGACTGAGTTACATTGTAAATCTGCCCGGAACCGACTGGCACATCCAGTAACCGTAACAATATCTGTCTAATGTGAGTGGTCGGTGCTTTAAAAGGCTAAGGACAGATGGTAGGGTTAAGTTAACTAAAACACTTAACCAATTCAACATGTTAATGAAATTGATGGGTGAGGTTAGGTAAATACAGACACTTAACCACTTAGCATGTTTGACTAGAAAACCCTAGTAACGGGGACCCATTTCAGCAGTAACCCAATTAGGTATCATGGTACCCCGAAACTAGGCAGGGTGGGGCACGATTGCTGGGCTGATTGTAAGCGGTCAAAGCGACGGCGGTGGGTGCAACAGTGTGGGTTCTAACGGATTGCGAGCGTGCACGCACTTCGGAGCAGACAAACAGGGCACTAGGGGCACCAGTAGTATAACCAATGCATTCTAAGGTCTGTGTCGGGTCTCCACCATGGGACTTGATACACCCCATAGTGTGGCCAGCATAGGTATCTACAATTTCTGGGGGCCGTGAGACACAAATGATTATGCGAGTAGGAGCCGATCTTTAAAATAAGGGGATCACTTTACCCTCAGCATAGGGTGCATCTTTATAAACGGGATCACTTTACCCTCAGCATAGGGTGCATCTTTAGAAATGGGATTACTTCACCCTCAGCATAGGGTGCTAGTCAGAATAAATACAATAGGTCCAGAGATATAGTGTGGGGTGCGATAGTATATTCGTTTCAGAACTACCTTATCTAGTTTATGATACTTTCCTGTTCCAGTTTATACCTATCATGCCCTTATTCTTATTTTCATACTGAAGAGTCACTAGACTTACCAGGCTTTATGTCTAACCCTATTTTCTTTCGTTTTCTTTTCTTTCCTTTCCCCCCCAGGTCTGCAGGGAGGAAATAACTCGGCTTAGTCAGATTCTCTAAAGCTTCAAGATAGTTGATGTACGGTTTGGAGTCTCTTTCCTTGACTATGGCTGTTGGTCACACTCTATGGGGATTTATGCAGTTTTAATCACGTTTTATGCTTCTTTATTTTAAAACCAAGACAGAAATGATGTTGTAATGTTTTTGGAAGTTGTTATGAGACAATTATGGAAATGTGTTGTATGAACAAGTATTTTATGAAATAAAAGTCTGATGTTTTCCGTTGCTTATATATGTATATATATATATATGTGTGTTTATATTTTTCTTGTGTTTTATCTGTGACTGTAACTTACAAACCTCCACCAAAGTTAAGGCAGTCCCTTGTGAGTGACCTTAATGGAGGGTGGGGTGTTTCACTTGGTATCAGAGCATAGGTTTTACAGACTATATAAAAAAAATTGAAAAATGTTTTCAAAAAGAAGTTTAAAGAAGCATTTTCAAGAAAAGTTTTGATATTTTAAAAGGCATAATCCCGCAAAAGCCATATGCACTATCTATCTATCCTTCGTTTTGAACCTTTCCTTTTGTTTCAGCATGTCTGGAGACCTTAACCTTCCAGTAGGAGTACCGATCCCCGGCTGGTTCCGAAGGTACCTAGAGGCTAGGGCCAATGGTACGGGCCAAGCAGACATTCCTCCTCCTATGGTGGCAGCAGTTCCTCGTCCTCCTCCTCGTGGAAACACTTTCGCTAAGACATGTAGAGACTTTAAGGTTATGGGACGAAAGAACTTTTATGGAACTGAATCAGTGGTAGCAAGCAACTGGCTGAAAGAGACAGAAGATTTATTCATTATCTTTGAAGTTGATGACAGGAAGAAGATACAGGTAGCAGTGTGGTTGCTTAAAGATGAAGCGTCTTATTGGTGGGAGATCACCAATGATGAGAGACCAGTGGAAACATGGGAAGACTTCAGGACAAGGTTTGAGATGAAATTCCTCTCCCAAGTTGAAAGAAGCCTGCAAATGGAGAAGTTCCTAACTCTTATGCAAGGGAGTATGACAATCAAGGAGTACGTTAATCAGTTTAATCAGCTGGCCAGATTAGGGTTGGACTTAGTAAACACCCAACACAAGAAGGCGCTCCGCTTCGTCAAAGGTCTGAATGAGCCTCTACACAACTTTGTTATGACTCATGTATCCACGAGAGCGACTTATGAAAGCTTAGTGGACATGGAATTGCTACACGAGGAAGACAAGGGAAAGAAAGAGACTAAGGTGGAAGTAAAGAAGGAAGGTTTACAGGCTAAGAAAACAGACTTCAAGAAAGGCGGGAATAATAACAAATCCCATGAAAAGAGGAAGTGCAATTTATGTGGCATTGTGGGACATATAGAAAAAGACTGCAGAAAGAAGAAGGCAAAGATGAATGGTGGTTGCTTCAGTTGTGGCGAGACTGGACACTTGGCTAAGAACTGCCCAAAGAAGCGAGGGTAGGGACAAAGGACTGGATCCACCTTAGGCGGACAAGTTCACGCGCTGGTGGCACCTCCACAGGAACGAGGTAGAAATATTTCTGTAGAAAGCTTAGTTTATCTGTATGATCATCCAGTTCACACTCTCTTTGATTCTGGTGCATCACACTCCTTTATTTCATCTGCTTTAGTAGAATCTCTGCACCTAGACACTAGTATGGTAGAAGATCCCTTGGTTGTTTCAAATCCAATTGGGGGCTCAGCTTATTTGTCGATGGTTTGCTTGGATTTGAAAATCTCTATTCTAAGTGTTGAATTTAGATGTAGTGCCTTTGTTTTGGGCTTCTCAGGGTATGGACTGATCTTAGGCACTGACTGGTTATCCAGTAATGGTGCCATTCTTGATTGTGAGAAAAGAGTGGTTAGGCTCTTAACTCGGCTCAGTAACACTCTAGAAATTTCTTGTAATCCCTTGAATGCTGTTATGCTTAGTTATCTAGAGTCGCTTGACGCTTCTGTTGAGAATTTGCAATCGGTTAGGGTGGTCCGAGAATATTCGAATGTCTTTGAAGAGGTGAAAGGCTTACCTTCGAAGCGGGAAATAGACTTCCGCATATATCTTGTTGATAATGCAAATCCCGTGGCTCTGCCTGTTAGGCACATGGCTCCAAAGGAGAGAAAGGAGCTCAGTAAGCAAGTTAAGGAGCTTCTCGAGAAGGGGTTTATAAGAAGGAGTATCTCGGAATGGGGTGCTCCGGTGGTGTTCTCCACCAAAGCAGATGGTTCAGTACGTCTTTGTGTGGACTATAGGGAGCTGAACAAGCTGACTAAGAAGAATAGACACCCACTTCCCCGGACAGACGATTTTTTTGATCAGCTTGTAGGTGTGTCGGTCTTCTCCCAACTTGATTTAGCTACTGGGTTCCATCAGCTAAGGGTAGCTGAAGATAGCATCGATAAAACGGCGTTCAGAGCCCCAGACGGTTTCTTCGAGTGGCTTGTCATGCCTTTCGGTTTGACGAACGCACTCGCTTATTTCGTTGACCTGATGAGCAGGGTATTCAGAGAATTCCTTAATAAGTTCGTGGTGGTCTTCGTAGATGATATTTTGATCTTCTCAAAGAATGAGGAAGAACATGCTCAGCATCTGAAAGAGATCATGGATACTCTCTGTGCACATCAGCTAAAGGCCAAATTCTCCAGGTGCCACTTTTGGAGAAAGGAAGTAAGATTCCTGGGGCATATAGTGTCCAAAGAGGGATTGGCTGTGGACCCCGCGAAAGTGGTGGCAGTGCAAGATTGGAAGACACCAAGAAATGCAACTGAAGTTCGAAGCTTTCTTGGGCTAGCCGGTTTTTAACGAAAGTTCATTAGGGATTTCGCGAAGATCTCAGGTCCACTCACAAGGCTAACAAAGAAGAATCTGGCGTTCACTTGGGATTTGGACTGCGAGTTTGCTTTCCAACGATTAAAAATGACTCTCACAACAGCCCCAGTTCTGACTTTGCCAGATGGAAGCAAACTGTTCACAGTATATACGGATGCTTGCGGTACGGGGCTAGGCGCTGTTCTGATGCAAGAAGGGAGGGTAATAGCTTATGGTGGAAGACAATTGAAAGTGCATGAAAATAACTACCCAACCCACGATCTTGAGTTGGCTGCCATCGTCTTTGCGCTTAAGTCTTGGCGCCATTATCTCCTAGGTGAGAAGTTCGAATTATATACTGACCATAAATCGTTGAAATATCTCTTTTCGCAGAAGGATCTTAACTTGAGGCAGCATAGGTGGATGGAGTTCCTTGCCTCGTATGACTTTGCAATTTCCTATACTCCCAGAAAAGGCAACGTAGTAACAAACGCATTGAGCCGAAAGAAACTGACCTTAAGCCCTCTCTTTGTGGAAAGGCAAAGCTCGGAGTATATAGCCAGTTTTAACTTTAGGCCCTCCTCGGATTTTGTACCGGGTTTGTTAGCATCTCTCGAAGTACGCCCTACTCTTTTAGACTCGATAGGGGCCGCACAACGAGAAGACCCTCAGCTTGTGGGTGAGATTGATAAACTAATTAGGGGCGAAACTTCCAATCACCTCAATAGATATTCCATCGATGATAAGGGTTGGCTGAGACGGGATGGAAGGCTATGCGTCCCACAAGCTAGGGATTTTGTGAGGAAGGTTCTCGAGGAGGCACATCATTCCAAGATGATAATACACCCAGGCGGTGATAAGATGTACAAGGATATAAAAAGAACTTTATTTTGGAGCGGCATGAAGAAGGACGTGGCAGATTTCGTTTCTAAGTGCAAGACCTGCCAATAGGTCAAGGAGGAACAGAAGAAGCCTGGAGGACTGCTACATCCTCTAGAAGTCCCGCAATGGAAGTGGGATAGCATTTCAATGGACTTCATTGACGGGTTGCCTAGGTTAAGATGAGGCAATACTAGAATTTGGATAACAGTGGACAGGCTTACTAAAAGCGCCCACTTCATACCTATCAAGAGTAGAAAACCGCTTCGTCACTAGCTTCTCTTTATCTCAAGGAAATAGTTTGACTCCATGGAATACCCTCCAGCATAGTGAGTGACAGAGACCCCATCTTCACGAGCGAATTTTTGGCGGAGTCTGCAAGAAGCTATCTGCACGCAGCTATGCTTGAGCACGACCTATCACCCCCAAACTGTTGGTCAGACAGAAAGGGTGAATAGAGTACTAGAAGATCTTTTGAGACTGTGCGTTCTTGACTTCGGAGGGACTTGGGAGGATCACCTTCCTTTAGTGGTATTCGCCTACAACAACAGTTACCAAGCCACCATCGGTATGGCGCCCTTCGAAGCTTTGTATGGAAGACCTTGCCGATCACCAACTTGTTGGTGGGAGTCCACTGACAAGATTATACTTGGGCCAGACATGATTAGAGAGACTTCAGAAAAAGTGAACTTGATACGAAGGAAAATGAAGACTGCCCAAGACAGACAGAAATCCTACGCCGACAAAAGAAGGACCGACCTTGAGTTTGAGGTTGGGGACAGGGTTTTCCTTAAGGTATCCCCTTTAAGGAACGTCGTTCGCTTTGGATCCGCAGGAAAGCTAGCACCAAGATTTGTAGGACCGTTCCCTATCATCGAGAAGATTGGGAAAATGGCTTATAGAGTAGATCTGCCTGAAAGATTGGCTAGAATTCACAACATCTTTCACATTTCTCATCTTCGGAAATGTCTACATGAATCAGCGGAAGTGTTGGAGCCAAGCATTCTAGAAGAAGCCAAAGTGGAACGCGAAGCAACCGTGAGGAGAGTTCCAACTCGAATCGTAGGAACTGAAATTAAAACACTACGTAACCGCAAAGTGAAGCTCGTCAAAGTTCAGTGGAGCGACGCCGAGGAAGACGCGACTTGGGAAACTGAGGATAGAATACGTGCGGCCTACCCTTTTCTTTTTGAGGGCACATCCTTGACCTCTCTTTTTCCTTAAGTTGTGCTTGTATCTATCTTTTAAGGTATATCTCCTCGATATTATCCTTTATTCTTAGGTAGAAACCCCTTTGGATGTAAACGTGTATTTGAAACATGTTATGGTTGATGGCTACAAGTGGTTGTAAATGGTTGTTAGTGGTTGCTCGTGGATGCATATACACACACAACCTAGGTTTTAGATCATCTCAATCACTTCATACTGCATATGCATATATGTGTTCATATTTGTGTATGGTTGAAACTTGATATGTTGTCATATGGATGTCGCATTTGTATTGATGGTTGTGCACTCATGTAGAATTATGAGTAAGAAAAAATTTGCATACATAATGGATTCATGACACTTACATGATTTGCATTAAGGAGGTCAACTGGATCAGTAGACCGCCTGATTTTGCATTAATTAAGGACATGCACACACACCGTGCATATAATCATAAAGAATTAGAAGTCTTTTAAGGACAATGGACGCATGTGTTTGTTGGTTGAGTAGATGGACGATTGGATGTTAGGACTTACGTTCTCCTAGACTTGAAGATTTCGGGGACGAAATCCTTTAAGGAGAGGAGAATGTAACACCCCGAATTTTCTATTAACTGTAACTTAACAAATTAAAGTACAATTAATTCAGAATGATGAAATCAAGGGAAATGGGTTACACCATTACGTTCGTCTCAAAATTCTTCTTGAGATAGAGTCCAAGTTTGCGTAAAACGGATATCGTATGAAGAAGATATGGACGAGCGAAGTTGGGCAGAAAAACCAGAAACGGGTCTGAATGCACTGGTGCACTTGGGAAGTGCGCCAGAACAAAATTGAACTGGCGCACTTGGGAAGTGCGCCAATACAATTTTATCCTGGCGCACCTGCCAAGTGCGCCCAGGTCAGAAAGACCTGCTGGTCTGGCCCCGGCTGGCCTGGTCAGGGTCTGGTCGAATTCTGAGGCTTGGCTGAGTCACTAGGGCTTACATGTCACTTTTTGATTGGCTTCTCTTGAGATGGATGGTCTGGATTCACTCTAGCTTCATCGACGGCTCTAATTAGATTGAAATTCTATAAATACAACTCAAGTCTAACCTTAATTCACACAAATAATATAATACTAAAGCCGTCATGCTGCTGGAAAGAAACTAGGAGTGGCCGTCAATTAGAAAGCCTAGAGACAAGCCAACACTAAAGCTAAACACGAATCAAAACAACGTTAGTCTACCCAAAGGAAAGCATTTCAAATCCAGAATTCAGAATCCAGAATCCAAGTTCGCGTTCGTTGTAAGTATAGTGATTTTCCGATGAGAATAAAACTAAGAATTGATTCGATGTAAATTGGAAGTGGAATTGTGCTATTATGTAACGACGATGTTAATTCATATCTATGTTTTGAAATGATTGTGTTGCGAATGAAATTGGGATGTTTGTGATATAATTAAGATTGATGTTGATCCTATTGTACTTTTAGAATGATAATAACATCACAAGGAAGTTGTATAGTTCATGATTATGTGATTATATAGATCGTTTGTGATTAGAACCTCATGTATATACTTTATGCTAGAAAATATTTATGCCTAAATGGTTATGTCCATATACATGCCCCTATGTTTATGTAAAAGTTGCAAGTTCCTAATTCGATCCATGTCAAGATCCACTTTAGTACATGTTTCATGTTGTAATTAGATATGCGATTGGATCTAGTTCACACCCTTGTCAAAAAGTTATACATATTTATGAAAAAATCATATTCTTGTCATGTGCTAGTGATGTTCGATGTTATGCCTAGATCCAAAAACAAGTTTAGACCTATGTTGTCTAAATCATATGCTATTTCATGTGACACCTATTTGGTTAGACCCTTATTTCAATGCAAATTCACAATATATGTAAATTTATTTAGGTTATGTTGCAAATTCACATATATGAATATTGACTATTTTGCAAGTTCACATCTATGACATTCATGTTGGCCCTTTTGCAAGTTCACACCTATGATGTTCATACTGACTATGCCAAAAATGCCAAGTTTACACCTATGTTATGTTTATGTTTATGAATTCCCTTATGCCTATTTGTGTGCGCTAAATTAGGATAAGTTTTTAGCCTAATATCATATGTTAAAAACTATGCGAACGAAAATTAGGCTAAGATTTGTTAGGCTAATGTTTAAACGGGGTAACGTTGGGAATATTAGAAAACTTGTCATAAAAATATATGAAATTGGCATGTTTGTCACATGCCAAAATTGGTGGCATTTAAATGGTATAAATTCTTTATACCAAAAAGGTTAAACTTGGAAAGTGGGCCATAGCATTTAATTGTTGACAAATTTACATATATTAAGTGATAAAGACAAATATGTAAATTTAGAAAATATGAATATGCTTAACACGAGGTTGGGTTGAGTTGTGATGTAAATCTGCCGGACACGCCCGGCTATCCAGTAGTCACAACAATACCTGTCCAATGTGGGTGGTTAAGCATAAAGCCCAATAAGGACCCAAGGTTAGACTGAGTTACGGTGTAAATCTGCCCGGAACCGACTGGCACATCCAGTAACCGTAACAATATCTGTCTAATGTGAGTGGTCGGTGCTTTAAAAGGCTAAGGACAGATGGTAGGGTTAAGTTAACTAAAACACTTAACCAATTCAACACGTTAATGAAATTGATGGGTGAGGTTAGGTAAATACAGACACTTAGCATGTTTGACTAGAAAACCCTAGTAACAGGGACCCATTTCAGCAGTAACCCAATTAGGTATCATGGTACCCTGAAACTAGGCAGGGTGGGGCAAGATTACTGGGCTGATTGTAAGCGGTCAAAGCGACGGCGGCGGGTGCAACAGTGTGGGTTCTAACAGAGCGTGGGTGTGCATGCTCTTCGGGGCAGACAAACAGGGCACTGGGGGGCACCAGTAGTATAACATATACATTCTAAGGTCTGTATCGGGTCGCCACCATGGGACTTGATACACCCCATAGTGGGGCCAACATAGGCATCTACAATTTCTGGGGGCCGTAAGACACGGATGATTATGCGAGTAGGAGCCGATCTTTAAAATAAGGGGATCACTTTACCCTCAGCATAGGGTGCATCTTTAGAAACGGGATCACATTACCCTCAGCACATGGTGCATCTTTAGAAACGAGATCACTTCACCCTCAGCATAGGGTGCCTGTCGGATTAAATACAATAGGTGCAGAGATATAGTGTGGGGGTGCGATAGTATTTTCGTTTCAGAACTACCTTATCTAGTTTATGATACTTTCCTGTTCCAGTTTATACCTATCATGCCCTTATTCTTATTTTCATACTGAAGAGTCATTAAACTTACCAGGCTTTATGTCTGACCCTATTTTCTTTCGTCTTCTTTTCTTCCATTTCCCCCCAGGTCCGCAGGGAGGAAATAACTCGGCTTGGTCAGATTCTCTAACGCTTCAAGATAGTTGATGTACGGTTTGGAGTCTCTTTCCTTGGCTATGGCTGTTGGTCACACTCTATGGGGATTTATGCAGTTTTAATCACGTTTTATGCTTCTTTATTTTAAAACCAAGACAGAAATGATGTTGTAATGTTTTTGGAAGTTGTTAAGAGACAATTAGGGAAATGTGTTGTATGAACAAGTATTTTATGAAATAAAAGTCTGATGTTTTCCGCTGCTTATATATATATATATATATGTGTGTGTGTGTGTGTGTGTGTGTGTTTATATCTGTCTTGTGTTTTATCTGTGACTGTTACTTACAAACCTCCACCAAAGTTAAGGCAGTCCCTTATGAGTGACCTTAATGGAGGGTGGGGTGTTTCAAATTCCTAGTGGGGACCAAGCTTACGAGGGAAGCTTGTGTCAAGTGTATGGACCCTTTTCAACACGTAACCCATTTTAGTACCTAATGAGCTCGAACTAGGTCGAGGATATGGACACACTTACTGGGATTGATTGTAAGAGGTCAATAAAGGGTTAGCGATGACAGTGCAAGTCCAATGGAGTCGTGTAACACCCCACCTCCGTTAAGGTCACTCATAAAGGGAATGCCTTAACTTTGGTGGAGCATTTTAGTAAACAGAACAGAAACTTACAAGACAGATAAAACAGTACTTGAAAATTTTTAACTTTATTACAGCGGAAACAGAAATTAATATGGTTACATCCTTTCAATTTCAGAATTCAAGTACAAAATATCAGTCTTGTACAAAAGCCTTCAAAATGCATAGTTTAAAATCATAATCCCCATGGAACGGAAGCTATACAGAGCCAAGCCATACTTTAAGCACTTCAACCAAAGAGAAATCCGGATCAAGTTAAAGTATTTCCCTCCTTGGATAACCTGGGGGGGGGGAACGGAAGAAAGGAGGCGAAACAACAAGGGTCAGACAAAAAGTCTGGCAAGTCCAGTGACTTTCAGCATATGAACAGATAATAATAATATGATATGAACATAAAACTGGATGTGAGATAACTATAACAGGTGTAGCAGATATAACAGAAAAACAAAATGATATAAACTATTGTTTTACACTTCTCTGCACTAATACTAGTATAGCAGAATTAGGTGTCACCCTAATGTCTAAATTGAAGCAGGAACGGGTACAGAATACTTTAACAGAAACAGAATGCCAATAATGGGCCTTTACTACCCGATCAGAAACAGACAGAAGAAGAAACAGATTTATCCCTATGGAGACAGAATGTGGAATTAGGTGTACATTAGTAATGGGCCTTTACCACCCGAACAGACGGTACCACATAGAAACAGACAGGAGTTACCACCCAACAGAAACAGACGGTACCAACAGAAACAGACAGAACTAAGCGTACCCTAAAACCCTACCCCAAGCGATCGGCTCCCTAATACATAAATATCCTGTGTCGGCCCCACAGTAGGGTGTATCACTCCCTAAAGTGACAACCAATTGGCACAGACCTATTTACAGATGTCACGGCGTCTTACATCCTCAGAGGCAGACCGGGATCCATGCACGCACATGACCCGGTTGGAACGCACCATCAACACCCCTCGCCATTATCAGAATGAACCACTTATAATTAGTTCAGTAAGCGTGCCCGGACCCTACCTACTGTTGGGTCAAAGTTTTGATACCAGAAAGTGTTACTGACTAATATGGGTCCCAAACAACAGATGACACAAGTAATTCCCCTCCTAACCTTGTGTCCCCAGACTAACAGATTTCAGATTAACTTGTTTACAAGTTCAGACATACAGAATTCAGGTTTACTAATTCACAAATTAAGTTAACAAGTTTTCAGACTAACAGGTCAGATGCACAGATTTTTCAGATTTGTCTAACTTTGTATTGGCCCTACAGATTCATGGACGGGTTTTACTACATCTATTAATCCCTTTGGTTTAACCCTATTTTCCCCAATACGTTTTAGACGTCATTCTTATCTTAGATTTTGCATTAATTAATTATTAATGCACAGACCTCTCACATTAGGTCGGTAGCTTGTGGCCGCTGGATATGCCGGGCGGTTACGGGCAGACTTCTGCCACAAGCCAGACCTAACCTCGTGTCTTACGCATGTTATGACTAACTTCTCACATTAGAACCTATTGTTTGCGGCCACTGGATGTGCCGGGCGGTTCCGGGCAGATTTACGCCGCAAACTCATTCTAACCTCGAGTTAGCCATGTTTATCTTTGCGGCCAATTAATTAATAATTTACCGTTTATGCGCACGCCCAATATATATGCCAATTCAGATTATATCAATAACAGGATGATTATATCAACATAGCAGATAACAGATTTTATATGACTTAACGGATTTAACAGATTTAGCAACTTAGCAGACTTTGGCATATAACAGGTTAGGCATTTCAACCGACAAATTTAACAGATTAGGCATTTCAATCTAATTAGCAGTCTAGGCAATATAACAAAACTAGCAGTTTAGGCAACTTGGCAAATTAGCAGATTTAGCAAATTTAATATTTCTAAAGGTTCTATTTACATGCCTTGCCTAAACATAAATTAGGCCTAAGTTCATATGCCTAAATAATGTCATGATTCACAATATGATCATATACTTCCATGTTTGCATATATTTACATAGCGCAGAATATGGACATAATTTACCCTATATCATATGTTCCAATTTTTGTTAAACTAGCATTTTACAGCAGATTCACATATAAATTATACCAAATATAACCATTAATTCCAATGCATGCCATATATCCAAAAATCCCTATTTAGGTGTAATCACAATAATAGATATCCTAATTAATGCAAATCTTTTACACCTAAGCTTCCATATCTTCTTCTTTTTAAGTCATGAATCATTATGCAAACTATACCCAACAATCTAAATCTTTAAATCATATCTTCTAAAAATCATATCTTGACTTTTATATGCATTTTGTCCAAAGTCTCAAATCATATGTAATCTTACAATGGTTCCTCTTTTCTTCTATCATAGAATATGCATAGATCCAAATCTAGTTTACAACATATGCTTATTAATTACAGTTCTAAATTACAACATAACTATGCATACAACATGCATAAATTATATGTTCATAGTCAAATTTATGCATATATCCAATATATTTTATGCCTCAGACCTAAAGTCATACATTCAATTTAGTCTTGTCAAATTTCGCATCATTCATTATTTATCCCAAAATTTGCGTTCATACGTTCATCTCTTATGAGATTAGGCACAGGCTCGTGGTAGCCTGGCTATAAAAACAGAAAAGAAGAAAAGGGATACAGAACAGTCACAGAAAAACAGATCTGACAGAAGAGAATATATATACAATCTCAGATTCAGAATTAAAAACATATCAAAATTATAATTAACGTTTATAGCGGAAAATAACTGTACTTGCCTTGATTGGATTAAAGAAAGAACTTTAACTTGTTGTAGAATCTTTGCAGAAACTTTAATCTCTAGTTTGAATTGAGTTGCTTAGGCTGATGTTGATTATCTTCTATTTTTAATTCCAGCAGAGCAGAGACGCCATTTTTATTTTTAATTAGAAGAAGAGAGCAATGGAGGCTAGAGAATTGTGTAAGAAACTAAGGTAGAGTCTAGGGTCATTTTATAGAGTTTATGAACTGATTAGGACCATCGATGTTGCTTGGATTGATCGTAGCCATTCATTCGAGAGAGAGAGACCAATTAGAGCCTGCCACCTAGCCCTAATGACAAAGCATGCTTCTGGAAATCGACCAACATAGACTAGGCCAGCCAGGGTGGACTGGGTTCGACCTGGGTCTGGACCAGGTCGACAGCCCTGTCGACAGCCCTGTCGACCTGGCTAGACCAGGTCGACAGCCCAGTCGACCTGGGTGTCTTAGGCGGGACTTTTCCCGCCCTGGCCAATTGGGCCCGATTTTTAATTTTAAACTTGATTTCGAAACTTCCGGAGGCTATATCTTCTTCATACGGACTACGTTTTTCGAAAACTCGGACTCTATTTCGCGTATTTTTCCGAGACGAACGCAATGGCGTATCCCGTTTCCCTTAGTTCTTTGATTTCAAATTAATTATACGTTAATTTATTAATTCCACAGTTATAGAATACACGGGGTGTTACATTCTCCCCCACTCAAAAGGATTTCGTCCCCGAAATCTTCAAGTTAAGAAAAGTGTGTCCTACCATCCAATCATCCATCTACTCAACCATCATCCACAAGCATCTATTGTCCTTAGAAAACTTCTAATGTTGTATGAACATATGCAAAAGTGTGTGTATATGTTCCTTATCTAATGCAAAGATCAGGCGGTCTACTGATTCAGTTGACCTCCTTAATGCGAATTATGTCAGTGCCATGAGTCCAACATGTATGCAATAGAATTATTTCTATATGAGTGCACAACCATTCACTCAAATGCAACATCCATGTGCTGAATCAACCATTTTGCATCCACAAGAATTGAAAAATGCTCACCCATCCATATGCAGTATGAGAGTGTTTTCGAGCCGATCTAGTGCCTAGTGTGTGTATATGCATCCACGGGCAACCACTAGCAACCACTTGCATCCACTTGCAACCATCAAACATAACATGTCTCAAACACATGTTTACACCCATTAGTTTCTACCTAAAGTTCGAAGATTCAATCGATAGGATACAGTCGAATGATGGAAGCGAGTACAGATAGAACGAAAATTTGGTTCCCATTAGACATGGGTCCTAAGTATCGGTCCCAAAGACCGAAACCAACATCAAATTGATACCCCACGAAAACTCAGAATGTATGCGTCATACTTGACGCCTAACACAGATATCCCTCAAACCCCAGTCTCAAACAGATGATCCATAACCCTTATGGGTCTGAGTCTATAGCGGAATTCAGAAATAATACTAGTATTAAAGTGCAGAGTATCGATTACAAAATCAAAATACCAAAATCAGAAAAAGTCACAATCAGATAAAGAAATTAAACCTACTATAGAAATTTTCCTATTTCTATCCTAGCCACTAGCCTCAAGAGTGTTCGCCTGCCCTCCTTGTCCTCGTCTCTTCGGGCAGTCCCTAGTGAAGTGCCCCATCTCCCCACAGTTGAAGCAAGCGCCCTTCCTTTTTCTGCAATCCTTATTCAGATGAGTTGAGCTCCCACAAGTAAAGCACTTTTTCCCCTTCTTGTCTTCAGACTTCTCATCCTTCTTTTGTGTTTCCTTTTTGGGCCCCGCTTCTTATTATGTGGTTCTTCCTTCTTTGTCTCTTTCGGGCCCTTGTCTTCCTCGTGCAGTAGTGCCATATCCACCAATTTCTCGTAAGTTGCCCCCATGGGTACATGGGTCATGGCTAGGCTGTGCAGTGGCTCATTCAATCCTTTAACAAAGCGGAGAGCCTTTTTATGCTGAGTGTTGACTAAATCCAATCCGAATCTTGCTAGTTGGTTGAACTGGTTGACGTATTCCTTGACCGTCATACTTCCTTGCTTAAGGGACAAGAACTTTTCCAATTGTAAACTTCGTTCAGCTTGCGAGAGGAATTTTGTCTCAAACCTTGTTCTGAAATCCATCCATGTCTCAACCGGCCTCTCGGCGTTAGTGACTTCCCACCAGTAGGAAGCTTCGTCTTTGAGCAGCCATACTGCCAACTGTACCTTCTGCCTATCGTCCACCTCGAAGATAACGAATAGATCCTCAGTTTCTTTGAGCCAATTCCTTGCTTCTACGAATGATTCAGTTCCTTTGAAATCCTTCCCACCCATGGCCCTAAAATCTCTACAGATCTTTGAGAAAGCAATTGCACGAGGAGGGGGTGGAGGAGGGGGATCATTTGCTGGACCTGCAGCGGCGGTCCTAGCCTCAAGATATTGACGAAACCAACCGGGTACATGGACACCCTCTGGTATCTCAGATGCTTCAGACATGCTGAAACGAAAAAGGAAAGGTTCAATACAAAAAGGGACTGAAAGAAAGATATATGGCTCTTGGGGATCATGTTTTTCAAAATAAGCTTTAATTTTGAAAATACTTCATTTTAAAGCCTTTTTGAAAACAGTTTTCAAAAACTTTACCCAATCTGGTAACCTTCAGCTCTGATACCAAGTGTAACACACCACCTCCGTTAAGGTCACTCACAAAGGGAATGCCTTAACTTTGGTGGAGCATTTTAGTAAACAGAACAGAAACTTACAAGACAGATAAAACAGTACTTGAAAAATTTTAACTTTATTACAGCGGAAACAGAAATTAATATGGTTACATCCTTTCAATTTCAGAATTCAAGTACAAAATATCAGTCTTGTACAAAAGCCTTCAAAATGCATAGTTTAAAATCATAATCCCCATGGAACGGAAGCTATACAGAGCCAAGCCATACTTTAAGCACTTCAAGCAAAGAGAAATCCGGATCAAGCTAAAGTATTTCCCTCCTTGGATAACCTGGGGGGGGGGAAACGGAAGAAAGGAGGCGAAACAACAAGGGTCAGACAAAAAGTCTGGCAAGTCCAGTGACTTTCAGCATATGAACAGATAATAATAATATGATATGAACATAAAACTGGATGTGAGATAACTATAACAGGTGTAGCAGATATAACAGAAAAACAGAATGATATAAACTATTATTTTACACTTCTCTGCACTAATACTAGTATAGCATAATTAGGTGTCACCCTAATGTCTAAATTGAAGCAGGAACGGGTACAGAATACTTTAACAGAAACAGAATGCCAATAATGGGCCTTTACTACCCGATCAGAAACAGATAGAGGAAGAAACAGATTTATCCCTATGGAGACAGAATGTGGAATTAGGTGTACATTAGTAATGGCCCTTTACCACCCGAACAGACGGTACCACACAGAAACAGACAGGTGTTACCACCCAACAGAAACAGACGGTACCAACAGAAACAGACAGAACTAAGCGTACCCTAAAACCCTACCCCAAGCGATCGGCTCCCTAATACATAAATATCCTGTGTCGGCCCCACAGTAGGGTGTATCACTCCCTAAAGTGACAACCAATTGGCAAAGACCTATTTACAGATGTCACGGAGTCTTACATCCTCAGAGGCAGACCGGGATCCATGCACGCACATGACCCGGTTGGAACGCACCATCAACACCCCTCGCCATTATCAGAATGAACCACTTATAATTAGTTCAGTAAGCGTGCCCGGACCCTACCTACTGTTGGGTCAAAGTTTTGATACCAGAAAGGGTTACTGACTAATATGGGTCCCAAACAACAGATGACACAAGTAATTCCCCTCCTAACCTTGTGTCCCCAGACTAACAGATTTCAGATTAACTTGTTTACAACTTCAGACATACAGAATTCAGGTTTACTAATTCACAAATTAAGTTAACAAGTTTTCAGACTAATAGGTCAGGTGTACAGATTTTTCAGATTTGTCTAACTTTGTATTGGCCCTACAGATTCATGGACGGGTTTTACTACATCTATTAATCCCTTTGGTTTAACCCTATTTTCCCCAATACGTTTTAGACGTCATTCTTATCTTAGATTTTGCATTAATTAATTATTAATGCACAGACCTCTCACATTAGGTCGGTAGCTTGTGGCCGCTGGATATGCCGGGCGGTTACGGGCAGACTTCTGCCACAAGCCAGACCTAACCTCGTGTCTTACGCATGTTATGACTAACTTCTCACATTAGAACCTATTGTTTGCGGCCACTGGATGTGCCGGGCGGTTCCGGGCAGATTTACGCCGCAAACTCATTCTAACCTCGAGTTAGCCATGTTTATCTTTGCGGCCAATTAATTAATAATTTACCGTTTATGCGCACGCCCAATATATATGCCAATTCAGATTATATCAATAACAGGATGATTATATCAACATAGCAGATAACAGATTTTATATGACTTAACGGATTTAACAGATTTAGCAACTTAGCAGACTTTGGCATATAACAGGTTAGGCATTTCAACTGACAAATTTAACAGATTAGGCATTTCAATCTAATTAGCAGTCTAGGCAATATAACAAAACTAGCAGTTTAGGCAACTTGGCAAAATAGCAGATTTAGCAAATTTAATATTTCTAAAGGTTCTATTTACATGCCTTGCCTAAACATAAATTAGGCCTAAGTTCATATGCCTAAATAATGTCATGATTCACAATATGATCATATACTTCCATGTTTGCATATATTTACATAGCGCAGAATATGGACATAATTTACCCTATATCATATGTTCCAATTTTTGTTAAACTAGCATTTTACAGCAGATTCACATATAAATTATACCAAATATAACCATTAATTCCAATGCATGCCATATATCCAAAAATCCCTATTTAGGTGTAATCACAATAATAGATATCCTAATTAATGCAAATCTTTTACACCTAAGCTTCCATATCTTCTTCTTTTTAAGTCATGAATCATTATGCAAACTATACCCAACAATCTAAATCTTTAAATCATATCTTCTAAAAATCATATCTTGACTTTTATATGCATTTTGTCCAAAGTCTCAAATCATATGTAATCTTACAATGGTTCCTCTTTTCTTCTATCATAGAATATGCATAGATCCAAATCTAGTTTACAACATATGCTTATTAATTACAGTTCTAAATTACAACATAACTATGCATACAACATGCATAAATTATATGTTCATAGTCAAATTTATGCATATGTCCAATATATTTTATGCCTCAGACCTAAAGTCATACATTCAATTTAGTCTTGTCAAATTTCGCATCATTCATTATTTATCCCAAAATTTGCGTTCATACGTTCATCTCTTATGAGATTAGGCACAGGCTCGTGGTAGCCTGGCTATAAAAACAGAAAAGAAGAAAAGGGATACAGAACAGTCACAGAAAAACAGATCTGACAGAAGAGAATATATATACAATCTCAGATTCAGAATTAAAAACATATCAAAATTATAATTAACGTTTATAGCGGAAAATAACTGTACTTGCCTTGATTGGATTAAAGAAAGAACTTTAACTTGTTGTAGAATCTTTGCAGAAACTTTAATCTCTAGTTTGAATTGAGTTGCTTAGGCTGATGTTGATTATCTTCTAGTTTTAATTCCAGCAGAGCAGAGACGCCATTTTTATTTTTAATTAGAAGAAGAGAGCAATGGAGGCTAGAGAATTGTGTAAGAAACCTAGGTAGAGTCTAGGGTCATTTTATAGAGTTTATGAACTGATTAGGACCATCGATGTTGCTTGGATTGATCGTAGCCATTAATTCGAGAGAGAGACCAATTAGAGCCTGCCACCTAGCCCTAATGACAAAGCATGCTTCTGGAAATCGACCAACATAGACTAGGCCAGCCAGGGTGGACTGGGTTCGACCTGGGTCTGGACCAGGTCGACAGCCCTGTCGACCTGGCTAGACCAGGTCGACAGCCCAGTCGACCTGGGTGTCTTAGGCGGGACTTTTCCCGCCCTGGCCAATTGGGCCCGATTTTTAATTTTAAACTTGATTCAGAAACTTCCGGAGGCTATATCTTCTTCATACGGACTCCGTTTTTCGAAAACTCGGACTCTATTTCGCGTATTTTTCCGAGGCAAACGCAATGGCGTATCCCGTTTCCCTTAGTTCTTTGATTTCAAATTAATTATACTTTAATTTGTTAATTCCACAGTTATAGAATACACGGGGTGTTACAAGTCACGTGCATGCGTGGGTCCGGGCTGGTAGGTAAGGCGTTGTTGCATCGTGTAGGTATAAGTTGTGCCTTTCAGTAGTATCGGGGTTGCCACCTTAAGGAGTGATACACCCTATTGTGGGGCCAGCGCAGGCATCTATGAGGTTAGGGAGCCGATCGAATGGGAAGGGTAGTGGGTACAACTTGTGGTGGTAGGAGCAAGTGGGAACCTACGAGAGTAGTTAGGAGTACACGAAGCTACCATTATTATGATTAGTAGGGAGGGATCATCTTTTAATATGTAACTAGTATGTTGGTATGGTGTAGAGCATGACTTATAGTGGTTAGGAGCGCAGTCGATGTTCTAACTTGCTTACCTTGTTTACCTTGTCATATCTTATTATGTTATAGTCATCTCTTGTATCCAATTTATGTTCTTATCCTGTTAATTTACTGATTATATTGTTAAAGTCACTAGACTCGCCAGACTTATGTCTGACCCTTTTTGTTTTGCCTCTCTTCTTTCTTTTTCCCCCCAGGTCCTCAGGGTGGGATTAGTGAAGCTTGACTTGGATCTCTTTCTTTTTGAAGTGCTTGTAAGTGTTGAAAGTAATTCTCAGCTTTATCTCTTTTTCATTATGGCTATTTGGAGTGGGATTATGGTTTTTCTTTTATGTACTCTGATAATAATCATGTTCAAGATGGATATTTGTTTACTTGGCTTTAGTATGTGGTTTTGATGTTGTAACCAAACATTTTTTTGCTTTCCGCTGCAATGAATAAATTTTGAATTTTTAAGTACCATTTTATATATCCGTCTTGTGATGTTCTGTTCTATACTCTTATAAAGCTCCATGAAAGTTAATGCATTCCCTTAGTGAGTGACATTAACGGACGTGGGGTGTTACATTAGAGATGAATGTAATGAGATGTCATGTGATGGTCTTGACCTTGTAACTTTGGGTTATCAATAATATTCCAACAACTCTTCAAAGTGGACGTAGGCCCCTCTCGAGGTCGAACCACTATAAATCTCTCGTGGTGTTTACTACTTTCCGCTCTTGTCTACACGACCAAATTAATAATTTCTAGTAATTAGAATCTTGGGTGTTTATGACATTTTTTGCCGTCAACAGTTAGGTATAGAATTTTTTTTATATAGTTTTAGATATTTCGATTCATATGTCGATACACCATAGTATGTATATCAATATACCAACTAATTTTTTTTAAAGTCTTTTCTTATTTCAGATTTAAATTTCTCTGCTCTTTGCTTTGATTTTAAAAAATTGAGAGTACATTTTTTCAATAAGAAAATATCAGTTAAAACTCTAGTTATAAATTTATTTTTTCTATTTTTTACTTATATTTTGTTGCAAAAAATACATATTTTGAAAGTATATAAATCTATATGATTATATATAGTACTTATCTATGTTAATATAGTATATAGAACTTGAAATGATTTTTTTTAATTCAAATATTTGATATTTTTGTAAAATATAATTTTATATATCTTTTGTATATAGTTTAAATATATATAGTTTAACTTATATATTTTTCATATAAAATTTTATAATCTTGGATTACATTATCATAAATATTGTTTGTAACTTAATACTAATTTTGATTTCTTATTTTATTAGATTTATAAAACTTATATATTTAACTAAATATTTTGGTATGAAAAATGATTTTTTGTCTGAAATATATAGTTTAAATATAAGAAGTTATAATTTTATAGTTTACTTTATATTATAGATTTCATCAAAAAAAAATTTGTTATAATTACAGATTTTATATTATCATAAATGTTATTTTATTTCAAGTTTTGTCATTATAAATGTTTCCTTAGCAAATTAGTATATTTTGGTTTCTAAAGTTTAAATTTAAAATTTTATGTGTATTAAATGATTGATGTATATCTCACAGTAAATAAAAAAAATATAATGCATAACTTAAGTTCTTTTAATAACATTGGTTTTTATATTATATTTATATAGTTACGAATATATGTTTATATCAAAATGGTTTACTTTATATGATAAAATTTTATATTCTCTTTAAAAATATTTTCAATATTTACTATATTATTTTTAAGGAGGCATCCTACTAAAATTATTTTATAATTCAAAATTATAGTTTAAATCCATGTTTCTTAGAAAATTACATTGAATATGTATTTTTGATTACTACCTATCATGAATATATTTTAATTATCTTTAAACTCTTATCTTTAATATCTTTTAAATCTCATTTACTAGTATTATTAACCTAAGTCTAGAAATTAATGTATATTACCATTGTTTGATTGAAATAATTTATAATAAACTGACACACACACACACACACACACACACACACATATATATATA
Source organism: Allium sativum (assembly GCA_030737875.1). NCBI lineage: Eukaryota > Viridiplantae > Streptophyta > Magnoliopsida > Asparagales > Amaryllidaceae > Allium > Allium sativum. The sequence goes on along the minus strand of CM060909.1, from coordinate 664,630,747 downwards.
TATATGTGCATGATTATTAGATATTACTTATCACTAAAGATTATACTTTGAAAATCTCTTACCAAAATACATACCATCATTAAATTACTCTGCATATTATTGTTTTTAATTCGTTGTCATATTATCATTATACATCCTATTTCATATCACACTTTATTATCATAAATTACAATGCATGTCAACATACATCAAAAGTTGCATTTCATTCGATATATAATCTCATATTGCTTTGCATATAACATACATTTCATAGTGCATTACAAACAACATACTGCACACATTGCATTTACATATTAACTTTAACCCCACACATAAGAAGTGTATTGTATGGAAAGTTTTGTATTGTTGTCGGTATAAGATTATTAACTAAGCACATAACATATTACCTTTGATTTGATTAACTTGTTTGGCTTGATTGATTTGATTCACTTGATTGACTTGTTTTACTTATTTGGCATAATTGACTTGTTTGACTTGATTAAGACGATTGGTTTATTTGACATGATTGGATTGGATGTGTGTGTTGATTGATTATAGTTCAATTACTGTATCTTCATATTAAGTTTTATAATATTAGTTTGAAAAAGAATTTTAGAGTACTATAATATAAAAGATACGGGAAGTTATATAGTTTAAGATAGGTTTAGTTTTAGGATAATTTTTGTTCAGGAAAGTTTTTGCTAGTGACAAAGGGGATGTAACGGCACGCAAACCTGTAACCTTTGAATTGACTAAATACACCACACATCTAACCTAAAATGCACAAAAATACGAATCATTGTGGGTAAAGAAGAAAAAGATAGAAGAAACAACACAGAATCTCACATCACAATGGAATAATATATAATATATATATAACAACTTTTAAATACAGAATTTTGTACCATATATACATATCATCGTTAAAGTACAACACAACACATCACAGTGGAAATAACTAGTAGATATCTAACGCTGAAGTCTCCTGCTCTAAGCTCCTCCAAGGGTATCTGTAAACACCAAAACTACTTGACTACCTATACAAATTTTGCCACCCAAGAGTTTAGGGTAAAACAAAACAAATAAACTCTAGTCAATCATGGGACTAATGTGAGTAAACTCCAATCACTTGATTTACTTTGAAAACCCTTTCTAAAGAAAATATAATCGTAAGACCAATCCATACATAATCATAGATGGCTTTCACCTTATGATAACCCAAAACATTTTTTGTATCAAAACTATTATGATATTATAATAGTGTCAAAATCAAATAAATAGCAATCTAGCGGAACGCTAGCATCTCCCTCTCTACATACATAGTATACAATCAAAACCACGGACGATTATTGGAGAATGGATTTCATGTTGACAAGGTATGGAACTACCTTCCGATAGTGTATCTCTAGAGAGGAATACATTGGGTTCACCAAGAGCATCTTGCAACCCGGCCATATGTGACCGACCACTCATTCCGCTTGAGTGCACCAAATGTACTATCACCAATAGTTGTGATCAGCAACCATTACTGAGAGCATACAATAGTGATAGAATAAGAAGCAAATGAATTTTTTCTAGATTAGGTGATAATACACCCTGATGGGTGCGACCCACATAGTTATGTTGCCTTCCCAATTTTCGTCATTTCCTAGTTGATAAGGCTTGAGGCTACAAATTCATTATTGGTCATTTTGTTCACTTTGAATGCCAGATTGTCAGATCCATTAATCATTAATTGAATTGTACAAATGCACTATGGGTGTTAAGATAAGAGAAGTTATCTTCTCCGCCACCATACTCAGTATATTTGTAAAAACTAATGTACATAATCATTGGAGATAATCTGTTAGACATTTGTCCATACAAGTTCGTTCTGCGACTAAACGAAACCGAAGGCACTTTTTTCATTAATCCATCTTAGGAATTTTTTATTTAGGATTAACAGAAAAAGCCCTTGCACTTTAATTCGTCTTTGGTTATCTTCGAAATAATTTAATTCACAATGCTTATGCCAATACAAAGTGGTTTCAAGTTATAAATCCAATCAGTCCTCCATATTGACAATGATAGCATTTAATTCTATTTGTTGGCTTCAGTTCGGCTCTCATTTTGGTTTTCCCTTAGGGTTATGGCTCATGGAAATCGAGTTGGTAGTAGTGGATTTTGGTTTGTGGGATCTTTCTATCGCCCATACCCTACCATGGGGTTGCTTTACGAGGCTATCCTAAAAGTGGTGCGTGGACCGATAGAGATCTCTATCACTAGTCCATTGACCATCATGGTTCATCTGGAATCGCTGGTGGCCTTTGAACTATTGGTTGTGCATCACTTATTTCCAGTTGGTGATTTGTCTTTGGAGTTGTGTCATGTTTACCGTCCTTTTCCTCCTTTGTTGGCGAGGAGACAATCAACTTTACTTTGAGTTGTGCATGTGTACTTGCCACCGGAAATGGATATAAGGATTTCACCACCCCAAACCCTATGCCAATGGAGAAATTGTTATTTAGTAACATGGACGTTTGGGGTTCTGCCCCTTGTAAGTTCATCTATGGGTTAGTTCGATTTACCGTGGTGATCTTTCTTATGGCTCGATGGGCGTTTCGGTCCGAAGGGGGTATGGGTTCGATGGAGTTGACTGTCCCATCCCTTTTACCTCCCTCTCAACCATCATAGCTAGATGTTTGTGCACTCCCTCTGCCAATGGCTTTAGAGGCATGTGGTGTCACCTCTCAACCCACTCATCGTCGCACTAGTCGATGTACAAGGAAGGTGTTTAAGTTACCAAAGCCTGCTGAACCATTTGTAGCTAGTGGCAGTGTTATTAGTGCTTCTTCTCTGGTAGGTGGCCATGTGAAGGCTCCTCCTTTCCTGGAAACCTGGAACAGGTTTGGTTCTCTTAGCTCTTTCGAAGAGGAATTAGGTCAGGGCTCTAAATCTTCTAGTGTGTTAGAGGAGCGTTCAGGCTCTCTTGTTCATTCCTCTAGCATTTTGGACATTTTAGATTGTCGATGCAGCAGCTCAGGCTTTGCATACCTCTAGCGAGCATTAGATGTGGTATCATTTGCTTGTAGGTTGGCTGCTCTAGTAATGTCTCTTACTGTCTTTCTGGGGTATCATATTATTTCCATTTATTCACTTGGGTTACGGTGCTCTAGTAATGTCTCTGCTTAGTCTTTGTTTTGGGTGTTTTTCATTTTTCGGGTTATCTCTTTGGCCTTTGCATCAAACGTTTCTTTACAGAAACATTCGGTGGCTTATGGTTGGTCAATCCCTATCGATGTCGGGTCTGTCTCCCTATTCTCCTCTTATCTGGGCGAGTGGGGATTTTATTTGGATTTTCAGCTCATCGGTTTTGGTTTTGGGTTTTGGCCTAAGTAACTTTTCTTTCTTTGTGTTCTTGCTTGCACCAGGATCGTCCATACTTCATTTGTGGTATGTCAAACCTTTTCATGATTTGTCAGTGCTTGGGTTCTTTATGGTAGGCGTTTGTTTGGTATGTTGCTCCTTTTTGAGCAGCCTTGTAGCTGCTAGCCAAAGATCTCGATCGTTGTCATATAGTTACCGCTATAGCCGATAGTTATATAGTATTCATCGGGACTTCATTCATAGCGCAATAAGGATCTTTCTTATCTCCCAGTTTGATCGTAAGCTCTTGCAACAAGGATCGCGCTCCTCTTCCCGTTTGTCTCATAAGAGCTTACGATCGGGGCCAAGTACGCATCGCACCATTCACACACGCTCTATACTAGCGTCTGAGAAGATCATTTAATAAACTCAACACATGTTATACCTTATCTGAGTCCTTGCCTCTAGCTGCTTTCCTTTCTGGTTCTATGGTTTACTTTATTCCTATTCTTCTCGATGGCTAATTTTTTGTTCTGGAATATTAGCGGCATTGGTAATGGAGCCTCTCTCTTTCGCGTCTTAAGCGCCTTACCCATAAGCATTTTTTGTTTATGTTATACTTTTGGAGCCAATGATGGATACTGAAGAACTACATGTTGTTGTTCTTTCTCTCGGTTTTGGTGGAGGTTTCTCTAACACTACCAACATGATTTGAATTATGTAGGGAAAGAAAGTAACCGTTCACTCGCTTTATGACTCCTCCCAATGGTTATCGATGGTGTGTACCATCCTTATCTTTTCTTCCCCATTCCTTTTTTCTGGGTTGTATGCCAGGTGTGATTGCGTAAACTGTTTGGCTCTTTGGGCCGACATCCTTGCAATGTCTGACTTTGGTTTTGCCTCATTCGTCATCGTAGGCGATTTCGACGTCGATTCCTCACAGGAAAAGAAGAGAGGAAGTGCTTCTCTGAATCGAGCAGCGGTGGAGGACTTTAACTCTTTTATTGTCATTTTCGGCCTATTAGATGTCTCGTTTGTTGGTTCTACTTTTACTCGGTGCAACAACTAAGACAGACCCAACAAGATTCTTTTTGGGCTAGACCGGTTTTTCAGATTGGAAGGTTGCTTTAGCCTTCCTTTCTTCTTCTCTGTCTCTCACCTTACCGCTCCAACTCTGACCGTGCTCCTTTGTTTCAATTTTTCACTTCCCATCTCTCTTCGAGGCCTTCCTCTTTTCGATTCCATTCCATGTGGAGGTCATATCATTCCTTCTTCCAGGTAGTGGAAGAATCATGGTCTACTCCCCTTGCTGGCCTTCCTTTAGCTGTATTCTCCAAAAAATAAAGTGACTTAAGAGTTGTCTCAAAGCCTGGAGCACTTCTATTTTCAAGAATATTTTTTATCACATTCGTGCCACCGAAGAGGTTCTGGTGATTGTAGAGTCAGTTTTTGATGAATACCCCACCCTAGCTCAGATGGCTTTATCCTCTGAGTTGCATCGAGAATGACCATCTCTGTATAAAGGCTCAGATCAAATGGATTGTCGAAGAAGATTCTAATTCCATATACTTTTACTTTACTATTCGTAAGAAGAATAGCCGCCTCTCGAATCGGGAAATCCTTCGTCGAGATCTTTTGGTTGTTTCATCGCCATTGACATTAATGAAACTGTTCTAGGGAATTTTAGATCCTTTCTCCAGGTCTGATCCGTCTTGGTGTTTGAGTCTTCTCTGATGTACTTCATTCCCCGTCTTATTGATTCTTCATAATCATAGGGACTGTTTATCCCTCCTTCAGTTGCGGAAATACGGTCTTGTGTATTTTTCCTTAGCAAGAATAGCTCTAGGGTCTAAAGGTTTCAATAGTATTTTTTATTGGAGTGTCTGGTTGATCTTCCATGTTGATCTCTACTTGGTCATTCAGTCTTTCTTCGTTAGGGGATCCCTCCCGAGAAGTTGGACCTCCACCAATTTTGTTCTCATCCCAAAAGTGGATTTTTTTATCGAGCCTACACCAAATTTAGATTGATTAGTTTGTGTAATTTCTCGAACAAGATTATATCCAAGGTGCTATCTTCCAGACTTGCATCATTCCTTGACCGCATTATCTCCTCTTCTCAAGCTAGCTTTGTTAAAGGTCGTCTCATTACGGACAATGTTCTTTTAGCTCAAGAACTAATTTCTCAGATTGACTGTAAGGGTAGGGGTTCCAATTTAGTAACAAAGCTAGATATGGCGAAGGCGTACGGTCGCATGTCTTGGTTTTCATCATTAAGGTACTCCGATCCTTCGGCTTACATAAGACATTAATAGACCATGTCTAAAGGCTCATATCTAACTACTGGTTTTCAATTCTAGTCAACGGAGCGATCACAGGTTTTTCCCTAATTGGTAGGGGAATTCGACAGGGAGACCCCTCTCCTTACCTGTTTGTGATTGGTGCTGAGGATTTTGTTAGAGGATTTCACTCTTTGACAACTGCAGACCAGATCCATCGCTTTGGGATCCCTTCTGGTTGTCTTATTATTCTTCCTTATCCTTCGCAGATGATGTTATCATCTTTTTGAATGGAAATCGTCAATCTGTTCGTCATCTGGTCTCCTTCATTCACCTTCATGAGAGTTTTTCAAGTCGGCTGGTCAATCCTATGAAGTGTTGTTTCATCCAGCCAAGTCCATGGTACAGGAAAGGGTGGCCTAGGTTCAGTCCTTCACGGGTTTCCCAGTTACCTCTCTTCCTATGCCATATCTTGGTATTGTGCTTTATAGTGGCCGTAAAATGGATGTGATTTTCGACCCCCTTATCGATAAGGCTTGGAGAAAGATTCTAAGATGGAATGCTTCTCTTTTGTCTCAAGAAGGCCATCTAGTTCTTATCAAGTCGGTGCTTGCTCCTTAGGTTCCTATATATTCATGGCCATGACCCCTACTTTTAGCTATTTTGCACCTTTCGTTCCTAGTCCTCGTCATTCTTTTGAGGGAACAAGGATTCGACCCGTCGCCACCACTGGGTGTCCTAGGATGTCATTGGCCCGCCAAGGAGCTAGGGTGGTCCTGGACTTCGGAACCCAAGAGATGTATGCACTGCTTACGCCTACAAGCTCTGGGTTAGGTTCTATTCCAATGATTCCCTCTGATCTTCTATCTTTCCTGCAAAATATTGTCATCTTATGCCTGTAGGCAACCCTGGGACCCCGTCTTATGCTAGTGATATGTAGAAACAAGTACAGTCTATCAAGGTCTCCTTTGACACAAATGGAGGAGGGAGTGGCCTAAATGGTATCGCCTTTTCTATCCGTGTTGTTTGGAAGTCTACTAGGACCTTCGATCCTAGACTTCTGAGTTTTGATTTCATCTGGGACTCCTAATCTCCTCCTAAGATTTCTATCCTCATGTGTAAAATTCTCCATGATGGTTTACCACTCGATGATACTTTAGGAGGATCGAAATCCCTATCATGTCATGTTGTAAATGTTGCCTGGAAGGAGAAGTGGAATCTTCCAGCTACCTTTTCTTCCCCGACATTTGTGCTAGAGTAGTTTAACTGTACTTTGGAACCCAGAACCATCTTCGTGGTAATGCTGGCTCACTTATCAGATTACTACACCTTTGGTGGGATTGTTATTCTGGTGGTTCACTTCATTCGGTTCTTTTCCACCTCATCCCGGTTCTGATCTATTGGCATCTTTGGTGTGCTAGGAACGAGGCCGCTTTCGATGAGGTTCCAATGAACTCGTCCGCCAACACTGGCCGATAAAGAGTGATGGTTACCTGGCCTATCATGCCAGACCATTCAGGGGAGTCATTCTCTCTTGCTCGCGAAGGTTGGCCCACTTTTTAATGCTTTTTTTGGGGCCTTTTCCCAGAGATGGAGCAGGTTGAGTCTTTTGGGTTTGTTTTAATTAGGTAGTGTGTGTGCAACATCAATTCAGTTCTCCCCTACGCCCCCCTTCTGAGGGTTTTTACTCTAGTGTAGTGTCTGGATTTTAGGTTGTTGCCTTTTTTTGCTGGTGGAACTCTTTGGATCTGGACCAGGACCCCCCGTCTTATGGTGACCTTAGATTGGATATCTTCATCTCATTAGAGGAGGTAGCTGAGTGGCTCTGGTGTCCGCATTGTTTACTTGCTGAGTCTACAAGGTTGAGGCTTTTATTTATGGCTTTTTATTTGTTGTGTGAGTGGGGCTTTGTTGTACGGCTTAAGATTTTTGAGATCGGGCTCTTGCTTTACGCCTACCTGTTCTTCTGTTAGTCCATTTTTGTTAGCCACCAGATATAGCATATTATCTCATTTTTGGTGTATATATATATGTCTTTTTGGTTAAAACAATTTATAACATTTAATTGGCTAGAATTTTGATAGTCGGTTATTTAACTATCGAAGAAACAAACATTCATCCAAATATCTTATTTCCAAAAGGAAATATTATTGATTTGCTTCAAACAATCACTGAGTCATTTTTAATTAATATTTCATTAATCAAATTCTTCCCGATATTCATTATCAAATCTCCTAACTGGGTTACTTTTCAAACCCGCTTGGATTTCTCACTATACTTGGAAAAAATTTCCATATTTCATAAGATACTTTATTTTCTACATTTAGAAAATATTATATTCCAAAGCCATTTATAAAATATTGGTTAAAACCAATAGAAATCCATTTCATTACTCCTCTTTAAAATTTATTAACCAGTTTGGTATCTAATTCCATATGCAATCAATAAATCAATTTTTATTTATCAAACTTCTTAAAAAATTCTACCTTTTTAAATTCTCAAAAAAATTCGCCAGCGTCTCCTTTGCACAGCTTAATCGTTTCAACTACAAATCGCCTCTCTAGACCTTTCCATCCGTAAAGAAAATTAAAATGCCAAGAGACTTGCCCAATTGGCTCATAAAAATCTCATACTCAATTAAATATGTTTCTTTTGTTGAGCTTACCATTTTTCTTTCTTCATTCATTTCATTCTATACATGTTTAACATATATTCAACCATTCCTAATTTATTCCGAATCAATTTAACATTTTTAATTCAACTACTTTCCATTCACTAATTAAGTTTCAAATAAGCTCTTTTGCCTAGTCCACTTTTAGCTTGAACATATCACGTTCAAATATATTTTAACTCGCTTATACCCAAATGGAAGTTAAACTCCATGTTCGATTCAAGTTTCATATTCAATTCCTAATTTTGATTCACAAATCCAACTTACTTAACCAAAGTCAAATTCGACCCAAATGTCCATTAACTAATTAATTCAAATTAGTTTACTTCCATTTCATAACTCAGAATTGGATTTTGATTTCAAATCAATCACCTTTGTTCACTTAAGTTCAAATTTATTTAATAATTTTCTAATGGAAATCCGAATTTTATCAACTCAAAATCCTTTTATTTCATTTAATAAATCGTTATGGCTCATAAATGACCATACCGCGATTTTTTTGGAATTTTGATTTTGACATTACTCAAAATCTACCAGTTGAAATCTCAAATTTTCTCTTCCATTAGAAAACTATCATTCAATAAGTCTGGACAATTCTTGTTTTAAAGAATTCCGACTTATATGGAGTTCTATATACTCAGTTGAAGTTAAAAACGTAAAAATACGAACTACCGTATAATAGGGAGCTCGTTTTAATTAAATTTAAATTTATATTTTTAAACTTTATTTATTAAATGAATTATAACCATATCTTATTTAAACCATTTTCCTTTCAGAATCTATTTGGTTATATTTCAAATATATTTCTAAAATTCTTTTTTGGTACTTAGAAAAATAATTGAAAGGTTAATAAAATAATCATCTGAATTTTACTTTGGAAATATTTCATGATTTCCTATAATACTATCGGAGTTTGATTTAATTTCCTTTCCACTTTGTTTAACTATTCAATATCTCTTCTTTAAATGCTTTCCAAAGCTACAAACTTTATATTTATTTTACTTTTACAAAACTTCCTCATTTAATAATTCCGTTTTAAGAAAATATTTTATTATTTAAAACTTATATATATATAAACATAGAATCTAGTTTCATATTTTAAATAAATTGGAAATGCTTAAATTATAGTTTCAACTAAATAAAATTCAAATATCCTTTCTCAAAATAGATTATTTTCGCAAAATTCGACATAGCTGAATTCAAATTATGAATCCCTTGGATTTATCTCAATTCATTTTATATTCCGAACTTCGGAATAAAATCTATCGTTGCCTTTTCGAAACAATTTCCATCTTCCCTTTTAAATTCATACTTGAATTTATAACTTCAAATTATCCAGTGATAACTATTTCCCTTCATTTATAAACATTGTTTATAAATTTAACTACTTGTTTTTATTATTAAAAAGAAGTTATTTTTTACTAGCCCATTCGAAGTTCAATTTATATTTTGGAAAAATAGATTTCCCATATAAGCTAAAAATTACATTTTATGATATTTTATTAAATATCAGTATTTAGGGCTAGTGCTATTCAAGCATCCAAACACAACAAAATCTATCACGGAATATCAACACATCATATATGACAGTATATACGAAAACAATCAATAATAATTTTTAGGAATCTAGTTGGATCCCTCTAACTTGTTATCATGCATCCACAGATGCTAGTTAACACAAATAACATCAATCCTCTTACAAGGTGGGATATTGCGGTATAGAGGGTCATCGACTATTATGCAGTGTGCATTGGGCCTCATCCTCTAAAATGTGCAGGAATATCCAACTACCAACCTTACATACAACTCTCTCTCTCTATATATAATAGCAATCAACTGATAATAATTTATCAATGCATCCAAACAACCAACAATTATTTTTAACTATTCAAAAATAAATTTTAAATCTAAAATTCTGAGTGATATTTATTCAACGTGTTTTTATTGTAGATTGCTCCAATTTTAAATTAAACCCAATGACATTCGATTTAATTTAAAATTCACCACTAATCCCGAGAAATCCCAAACCAACTCCAGCTCGTAGAATTCGACGATATGATCCCGATGTCGCTTGTTTCTTTACAATCGAGCCTCATACGAATGAGATATGAATTATTTAAGCTTCGATTTATAATAGTATTAACTTTAAACTTAATTACCAATATTAAAATAAATTATAACAGTGTTAGTCGCACTTACTCCCTCCTCTTTATTCCTAGGTTTGAAATCCTCTTTATTCCTAGGTTTGAAATCATGACTTCCCTGTTCAATACACAACCATGATCGAACCCCCTCCATCCTATGCCCCCATCTCAATCACGTAACCCAAAACTGAAGACACCATTAACACCAACATCCAACACTTTGCCTCTCGAACACCCCAACTTCAAGTTGCAACCCCCAAGGACACCGTGTTCTTCTAGAATAGTGTGCATCAAAGAACAAAAGTGTAACACTTTTCAGTGTCAATCACCACCAAAATGATCCACCACTTGCTCTTTGATGCCACGAACCCAAATTTGAAATCCATTCTCCAAATCAATGCTTAAAATTTTTGAAATCACGAAACCTAACCTCCTTGTTGATATGCTTTGCTCGAACCAATTCATCATTGCATGCAACAACCAGCTATTGGTTGGAAGGGAGAGAGGAGATAAACATGAAAAACCTGATTTTGATTATTTTTTCTTTTGAAGATTTAATTTGATTTTGATTCGAATAAATGGAAAAAACCACGGTTACTTCAATATAAGAGAAATAGATCTACGTGGGTAGGAAAATAGGTCGGCTTTGGGTACGACAATAGGGGTGGCCCAAGATAGGATTTTAGGTGGTTGATGGGATTCTGAAAAGAATTTGAATAGATTTTGATTTTAATGCAAATAATATAATATACACGTGTATTTCTCGTTTGATCTATTTGATTCGTACAATCACATACAAACACCAATTGCGATGAAAACTGACACCTTATAATAGTTTGATATCTCGGACCTAATGAAACAGATTTTGTCGAATTCCGGTACTGTTTAAAAATAAAATGCTATTTTAAATCTTAAATCATAAGTTGATATGCATATAAATTGCGCACACTCATATATCATGTGATGACCCCAAACCCCGATAAGACGGTGCAAGGGTCATCTTTGGAATATAACACATAAACAGATAACAGCAGAACAGAAATAAATAAATACACCAGGTAATGTACAATAGAATACACTGGATAAATAAAATCATTAGATTTACACAGTATATAGGATTATACTTAGTACAAATACAGTTCATCTATACATAAATGTCTACAGCGGAAAACAAAACATAATATGTACAATAGGAGCTGAACAACATAAAAAGAGATAAATGATAGAATCCATCTTCTGCTCCAGCTATCCAGAAAGAGCCTGCTAAAACCTGAATACAAGGCTGCCCGTGTAGAAAAAGGGGCACCCGAGTTTGCAAGTGAAACAGACTACGAGTCAGTCATGGGATTGGTATGAGAAATCTACTTAACACATCTTACAATATGGCTAATCACATGACCATGCCACTTTCGCGGAACGGGTTTACTCCATTGGATTGCCAGTGCTTTAAAACAAATAAATCTTTTAAACATCGCAATGCTTTTTATAAAAATGAAGCCATTATAAGACTCAGTTCACATCACACAATGCAACACAAACCGTAGGATAGAGTTTTACCTTATAATGGCCAAAATATGCTTGATACGAGCAAAACAAATCATTTGATATTATTGCTAGTGTATATATGTTTCAAAAACAATTTCGATCATAACTATCAATCATAGACGGCATGGGTACCATATATCATGTCGCCATATATATACAATCAAAACCGCATGGTGTCGTATTTGGAAATTGGATTTCCATCATGAACCAAGGCAAAAGATAGTTCTTACCGAATTCGAGGCAATCTAGCCCATGTCTCAGGATCAGAATGTATCGACCCTTGGATCGTCAGGGCCGGTCCACCGATGTGGATTAAAATGCCTGAACACTGCATTTCCCCGCCCTATGGGGAATAAACTGGTCATATCTGACCACACCATCGGCTCCAAAGAGATCGAAGCAAACCGAGGCCTCGCTTTCCATCATCCACATAAGTAAAATACCCGGGCGTGCAAAATCCGAAGCATCACTCCTAGCTAGAAGGAAACGCATGTCCTCCCTGAAATCTTTCTTCCGTTTCTGGCTCATACCGGGGTGTGAGGCTCGCGAAACAACGCTATACACAAAGCTATGCCACACAGGCCGTGCTTTGATCATCAACCACAAGACTTTGCTTTTCAACAGAAGCCTTGATCATCTGCCACTTAGGCGTGCCACATAGGCAATCCACTCCATGCGACTGTTTTCTATTGATATATAATCTCTGAGCTCGTACGTCTCAGAGAAGGGCGTTAAACAAGTGAATAAATTCTCCGCCGCCAAACAGATATATATTTAATAGAGATCAATCAGCACAGAACAAAATCCAATGTCAGACACACAGTCCATTTACACATTCGTTCTGGGTCTGAATGAAACTGGAGGCATTCAATACCTTGCATATCCGTACAATCAACAAGTACGTCCGGGTGGCTACTACTTCAGCCCCCTCAAGGTAGCTACTCCCATCACGAGCATTAGTAGCACCCCTCCATTCGACGTGCAGATCATCGGTCTTGCACCGTCTTCATATCTTCGACTTTCAATCGTCGATCAATTATTTGAAATGAGAATTAACTCGGCCTTTTCAAATAATTCACGTATATTTAGAATTTCAAATCAATTCTTTTCAATTGTTAAATAATTCGACATCACTAATTCTGTTCTTTAATGTAATTTTCACGCCAAACACATTTTACCATCAAATATCACATAAACCGAGAAAATTCAGTTTATTTCCATTCCATATCATTTATAATATTTTATCACTATTTATCGCTATTTTTATTTATTTAAAAATAGCCAATTCATTCAAACGACGCTTCAGGCCATAACGTGGCCGTGGCGCTGTTTTTTCTTCAGATTTGATTTACACATATCTGAAAATCTGACTGTTGGATCTTCACAAATTTTATATCATTAGAAAGATCTTTTCAAAACGAATTCAAAGGTTTCAGTTTTGGGAAAATCCGACCGTCGGATCTCCCGCACTAATCGTTTGAAGTTATGATTTCAAAATACGAACTGCAGCGTCGTTATTCGATTTAATTTAATTATATATATATATATATATATATATATATATATATATATTATCGAATCTGACACTGATTTTCTTCAGATTTGAATTAAACATTCCAGATAATCCAACCGTTGGATCTTTACAAAGTTGGTGTCGTTGGAAAGATATTTCCAAAGCGAACCCAACGGTTTCAGTTTCGGAAAAATCCGATGGTCGGATCTCCCGCAATCATCGTTTGAAATCATAGTTGCAAAACACGAAATGCAGCTTCGTTATTCGATTTATTTTAATTATATTTATATATATATATATAAATATAATTCATTCTTCGATTTCAAAACCATATCCACTTTATAAATTTGATAAAAATGATATTTTTATCATCAAAAATATTTATTCCACACATCACCTTTTTTAACACTTCATATTCACAATAAAAATGTAGATTTTATTGTTCAATCTATATATTCAACACATGAACGTTTTTGACTTCACACATACGATAAAGTATGATTTTTGTTGTTCTAGTCCTTTATTCAACACTGAATATTTTCTATGGTTGATATATATAATAAAAATGTGATTTTTATTGTAAAACAATTTATTTCAAAACACGACTATTTTATATAGTCTATACATAAGGTAAAAATGTTATTTTTGGTGTTAAAACAATTTATTTAAAATACTAATATTTTATATAAGCTATATATATAATAAAAATGTGATTTTTATCTTTCAAATAATTTATTCAACACATGAACTCATTCAACACATGAATTTCTGTTCAACACACGAATATAGTTTCAACACATGAAAATAATTCTAACACATGAATATTATTGAAAATTTCGGCAACATAACGGTAGGGTAGTTAAAACCGGCACCGTCCCTAGTACGGCTCCTCGCTCTACCTTAAAACCTTGCGGTTTTTGACAATGGGCCTATTGGGATTTCAATCACAATCAGTCATTTCAAATCAACCATTCATGATATTCACCAAATTTCACATCAACCAATAATCCAAACAATATCACAACCAATATTTATCGTCCATGGTCTGTGGACGAGGGGAGTGTATATATATATATATATATATATATATATATATATATATATATATTCGTATATAAATATATTTCAATTTCGTTTCGCTTCATTTCAATTTATTTCAACGCATGTATAATTTTTACAACGCATATGTAACTTATACATCGAGCATACAACTTATACAATGCTTATACATGAGGTGTACAACGCTTATATAACTCATATATCGACTATATAATTTATACATCATTGCTTTCTATATCGTTTATAAATTAGAAATCTCACATTGGGTTCCACTCCACCAAAAATAGCAGAAGGCTCAAAAAAATATGTGGTCTCTTCTAGAATGTAGAAGACATCCACATGAGTCCACTGTCTCTTGTTTCACTGAATTTCGTCAATAAAAGAGAAAGATATGATTTTTACAGTTAAATCAAAAACCATAGCGCTTTAAAGTGCTATAAACTATTTTAAATAATATAAGCCGCAGCTCTCTTAAGTTGTTCAAAACTAGGTTTTCGATTTGCGACCAAACCGTGCAGCGATTTGTCGATCGGTCTTCACCACGAGGAAGAGGGAGGAGAGGGCTTCAGGCGTAGGGTGGTGGGGTCCAGTTCGATCTGGCCAGAAAGCGGCGGCGGCGGCTTGAACTCCGGAACTTTGGAGGCGCGATTCTCACAAAATACGAGACGATAAATCACAATTTCTATATGAATGTGTAGATCTTGAAGGAGTACTACAAAATCCATAACTGCGGTAGTGGATTTCGTGAAGTGGATTGGGAGAATTTGAAGAGAGAAGGCCTCGAGCTTTTCCGTCGTGCGTAGCTGATGGTGTCCGGGAAAAAGAATAGATTTGTTGAGTTGTGATTGGCCCAGGGATTTTTTTTATTCATATATTTTTAAAAATTCAAAAATACCCCTCTTCACATACTAACTCCAATTCAAACCCAGCGACTGTCGCCCCCTAGCTAAATACCCCCATCCTAAACACAATGAGATATGTTTCGTAGGCCCATTTGACTGTTTCATTCAGTTTTTCTTCAAATTAAAATATAAAACATTCAATATTCGATTTGAACGTACATTTCAATTTGCCGGGGCCACATACTGATTCTAAAAATTCCAGAAAAATAAATCTAGCCATATTTTGATGGTACGGTCCCAACAAAACTAGTTTCGTTGAATTCTGAGACCATTTGAAAAATGACCATTTTCTAGTCGATCCAATTTAACAGTAATTGACCAAAACACATTTTCCTTTGCCACGCTCACATATTAACTTCAAAAATTATGAAATTTGAAACCTGGCAATAATTTGACATCCCGGATCCAACAAAAGTGGTTTCGTCGAATTCCGAGGTCGTTTGCAAAATGTCTATTTTCAAGGGCGATATATTCTCTATAGCGACCTTTCTGAAAATTCATTTGGCCATAGCTTTTGACTCCCGCTATGAAACTTCGATTTTTCAGATTCGTTAGAAAGATATTCACTAACAGATTTAAATATTTTTGGTTTCACTAGAATCCGTTTTATTTTGCACCCGGTACAGTCAGTCAAAGTTTGAATTCCAATTTTGAAACTGCTGCGCCATTTCAGGCCTTGTTTATAATTTAAAATAATTATATTTATTTTCAAACTTCGATTCAAACATACTTTTCGTCATTATTATTTAAAATATTTATTTTAAATATTTAAAATTCACTAAAATAACCAATTTTAAAATTTTAAACTGGTTCAGATTTTCCGGGTTGTAACATATCAACTCCGATTGACACTAAATTTGAAATTTAGAAATAATTAACTATTACTGATTTTATAAAATTAGTATCATCGAAATCTGTTGTCATTTGAAAAATGGCTATTTTCACGTATCAAATTAAATCGATAAAACAAAAATTAATTCCAAACAATCAGACTCATCAATAATAAATTGTTATTATTGTTTATATTGAAATAGAATTTATTTTGATCATCATAATCGTTTCGATTCATTTTTAACTTAGAATTCCATTACTGTAATTTTTGTGTTATGATAGTTCGATATATTCGAAATTAAATTGTAATTTGTTTATTAATAGATACACTATATATAAAAATCCATTTATATTTTCAATTCAACATTTAAAACCAATTTAAATATTCAAAATCAAATGACTAAAAATCCGGGTCGTTAGAGGGGAGAAGTTATGAAATAGTAAGCTTAGAGAAAGGGGATGTTAGTAGAGTAAGGAGGAGTTATTGGAGTAATGGGGAGTATAAGGAGAATCAGAAGTATGGTAGGTATGTTTTATAAACTATTATTATTGTTATAAAAATATATACTAACACTATTATATGTATATATATGACGGAATTATACATAGGTATTGATTATTGAAGGTTGTACAATTTAAAGATTCAAGATTGAATATTACAAAAAAGAAGAATTCAAGATTGAAGACTCATGGGCAACAAGTGTTCAAGAGTTCAAGAAAACATGATAAGTTATGGAGTATAGAATTTTTGTTAAAATTCCATAATAGTACTTAAATTCTTACTTCAATTTTCTCATTATTTTTAGCCTTATAATATTTCAAAATATTCCTAAACTTTTATTTTTGATTTCAAAATAACTTCCTATTTAATATATATATATATATATCCTTTAATATTTATTTAGTTTTGGATTTTAAATCTAACTCCTAACTTAAATATTTTAGATTTACTTACTTATATTTTATTATTAATTATATATGACTTGTGACAGCCCACGTTCGTTAATGTTACTCATAAGAGAATGCATAAAGTTCTGTGAAGCACAATAGGTAAATAGTACAAAAATTTACAAAGCATACATAGATTAAGCAGCGGAAAATTTTTAACTTCTTTACTAAAATAAAACGTAGTTCTCAAAGCCAATTACATCAAACCACTTATAAAGTACTTCAAATATGTCTTTCAAAACAAAATAGCATAATGTCATAAAACAAAATCATATCCTCGTCATAAGCCACGATAGAGTAATGTCAAAAAGGTACATCTCAAGAAATCCAAGTCCAAGCTGCAGGAGAAAGTCCTAGTCATTATTGAGTGCTTCCACTTTGGGGACCTGGGGGGGGGGGGGGGAGGAAGGAAGAAAGAAGCAAAAGATAAGGATCAGACATAAATTCTGGCGAGTTCCAGTTATTTTCAAATGTGCATAAAATAGAAATTTCAAGACAGGTCAATAAGACTAGATGAGAAAGGTATAGTGTCATATAAGGTAAACTAAACTAAAGAGAACAGCAGAATAGACAGGAATAACAGGAATAAACTATGACTGAGTAATGCTTTACATTTGTATCTTAAACAGGTATGTCTGCACTAATACTAGTATAATAGGATTAACAGAATTAGATGTTTAACCTAATTACATAACAACAGAATTAACAATAGGATTAAGTGTACCCTAATTACATAACACGATTTGGTGCTACCCTAATTACACTATAGCAGGATTAGGTGTACCCTAATCACTGCCCCTGTGTTCGGCTCCCTATTACGTAAATACCCTGTGTCAGCCCCGATAGTCGGGTATATCACTTCCTAACCCACCAACTATATAACACAGACCTATTTACTGGTGTTACAGAAGCTTATTTTCTCTAATCGGATACATACATGCTCATGACCCCACCGGAATGCACCCATACCAAACTTCCCTGTGTGAACCTCTTACTATCTAGTTCAGTAAAGCGTCCACTAGCCCCTACCTATTGCGAGGCCCCCTCTAACAAAATACCAATAGGGATACAAACTGATATGGGTTCCAAACAGCAGATTGACACAAGACAAACTCCCTAAGCTTTGACCCCAAAACAAAGATTTAAGTGTCTCGAAAACCCAATACAACAATAAGAACGAGGGACCTCTTAGCTTATTAACACTCACGTTTAACCAAGTAGGTTTAGGTTTACTAATAAGCGTGGTTGTAATATTTCATGTCATTTTGTACGTACAACTGTAACAACCCGAATTCTGACATACCGACTTTTTTTAAAAAAATTAATCCATCGAAACTCGTATTGGTTGCTTTGGTACCCTGCAGAAAAGGTAAAGATATAAAATATATCAGAACACAGAAAATATCTCATAGCGGAATGGATAAAGTATAATATAATCAAAGTATAGCTTTACCGTTGTAATAATACTGCCTAACTAGTATCCAAAGTTATCACAACTCTGCCACAAATCTAACCTGCGAATATGTTATGAGGAGGGGGTCAGAACGCAAGTTCTGGTGACTAGATTTATACAATACACTTTGGATAATCCTACATATACCGTTCAATCACATTTTTTTATTTATTAAGTTACTTGGGTTAACAACACTCAAGGCTTACTCATACGTCATACCCATTTACTTCCCAGTGGATTAACCGAATACAGTACATATGTAGCTACCCCTGAATATTGAGTTACACCCCATGGTACCCCACTCGCTTAGTCTCTACCGTAATGCCACAGAAATGAATGCAGTCCCTCGTCCTATGCAAAAAGCGACGTATGGATCTCTACATAACAAATGTTACGTTCTGCATATATCTTTCATTATTATGTTGCATAAGCATACGGACTTCCACCTTCAGTCGAATTAGATTCCATACCAGAGTAATGCCCTCAAGTCTATGATACACCACTCAGAGCAGACATGCATGTATCTAGACTTTCCCACATATGTATCGTCAATCGTATTCGATGCCTTAATCGCACATAATGTGCACAGAGTTCTGTGGCAGGGCAATACAAGAAATATTGAACTCGGTCGGGAGCTTTTCCATATTTGTACAGGCCAGCCTTTAAGGGCCTCAAAATACAGATATCCCTTGGGTCTATTTCTCATGGTGGCTATGGCCCCACCTGGGCCCCTTCCTCAACTAGTAAAGACTAAAAGAGTTAAGCTACTAGACCCTAACAAACAATCTAAACATCTAGTTGGCATCTCCTCTTAACCGCCGTGCCTCGATAGGGAAAGGTGAATGGTCTATTGGGTTTAATACTAGTCTTTTCGCATCCCAGTGGCTGCCGATGACGGGTACCCAATATTCTACTATCCTTATTGGTCCTGACCTCGCCTCTTGTTGACGCGACCGCCGAATCATCCTAGTGTCACCTCGTCACAGCATTCTGACTGCAAGGATACTTTTGTAGTCAAGGCCCACCCACCTGGTAGTAATGCGCAGACCCAACCTCTATGAGCACAGTCTAAACATCTACCACTCCACAGAGGACTACCAGGAGCACCTTACATATCTCAGGAAGCCGCGTGCTTCGCCTCCCATTCCTTCAGAGCCTATGGAATAATCAGATGAACGTGTGCTCCCCTTGTGCCTCATGACACCACGATGATCTACCCCGTTGGGTTATTTACCCTCAAATGTGCAGATTGGTCCAAGTGCCGCATTTTAATATGTTATTAGACTCTATGTCTAAACATTCTTTTATGCGCTTGCTTTACCTCATCAGGCTTTCATTTAACTTGGTTATTCCTTATTCACATTAACTTCTTATTCAAGTTACCAAGTTCTTCTTGCTTATTAATTTCACTCATATAACTTAACCCATTTAAGTTTGTTAATAAGCCCACAACATGTTATTCTCTAGATTGTGATCCAAGGTTGTAATCCACAATCCCTTTATATTCTTGTTAATCTCAAAGTTACAATAACATGTTCTACTTAATATGTAATTAAGTATATCTCAATTAACATGTTTTCTATTTAACATGTGTTATTTATGATTAAATATAACTTATGAATAAGTTTGCCTCATTCTTTCTTATTTAATCATAATTCCATTTTATACTATCGCTACAACTTATCATTGTTTACTTATTAACTTAGTTGTCTTAACTAAGGTTTACCAATAAGTCTCCTTTCCATTTATTATAACCTATGTTATAATTTACACTTATCCCTAGGACAAGCCTTAACATGTTATCCTTATCAACAGATTTCATTTTTCCAAGCTTACAACTTACTTAATTTATAATTAAGAATAACTTCTTGCAATTCATAAATTTTCCCCCTTTTCTCTACTTATTACAAACAACTGGCTTCAGGTTTTCCTATTTACTGAATTAATTTACAATTAAGTGCCGATTATCTCATTTCAACAGTTATCTCATTTCCTAACTAGTTTATTATAACCTAAGTTATAGTCTTCACTTGTCCCTAGGACAAGTCTACATATTATACAACATTCTCATTAATGTAATTTATTTATAATAGGTTATTATCATTCCTCGTTTATTCCAATTCTTTTACTGTTGTATGTTTCATTCAATTCCGGTTATTTCCATTAATTCCAATTAATGTTTCTTTTACCATTCCTTCTATTTACGTATATTTATATATATGTATATATTTATGCATTAGACCTCTCAAATTAAGCCTACACTTGTGGATGCTGGATTTGCCGGGCGGTTCCAGGCAGACTTCTACCACAAGTTGACTTAACCTCATGTCTTAGCACCACTGCATGTTTTATTTATGCACCTAGACCCCTCACATTAGATTTACCACTTATGGATGCTAGATATGTCGGGTGGTTCCAGGCATACTTCTACCACAAGTGTAATCTAACCTCGTGTCTAAGCATGGTTACAGTTTCCTATTCACTGTAAATTTTCAATATAATTTAGGCATTCCCATTCTTTCAAGTCTATATTTTACATGTCATCATATTAATCCATTTTATGTCGCATTTTCTTTTTAACATACAATAAATTCTATTCTAACATGTAATCGTTTAATCACGTAATTTCCCAATTAAACAAACTAGCATGTAATGTTCTCTATTTCTACCATTAATGGTCGAGGTACATAAATGTCACAAACTAACATGGAATTGAAATAATAGTAATCGCTACACTTATTTTAACAAGTTTATATTTCAACATATGAAATTTCCAACATATTAATATCTTCGCATATTAATATTCCAACAAGTCATATTCGTCACTTTAATCCTTTTAACATATGTTTAAAAATTTCAACATATCATATTTCAACATGTCATAATTACATTTCAATACTTTTAATTATTCTGGCAAATTACATTGTACGATAATGGGGAATGTAAAGCGATAATATATCATTATCAAGAATGATATAACTTAAATCCACTCACCTCATTTGCTTTCCAAATCCTAGATCAGGTCCAGATCTAGTATTCCATGGTTTCCCCTAATTGGATTCAGATCCTAACAGCCATGGATTCATAATTTTCACTAAAAGAAAAAGGGAAGAAAGAGGAAGAAAATTGAATAGACCAGATCTAGAAAATTACCTCACTTCGCAGATGATTCTGAACACCTTTTTATTAACGTCAATTCTTTTCCTCCAGATCTTGATATAGAATTTTTCCTAAAATAATAATCTTAATTTTCTGAAGAGATTTGAGGATAAGGATGAATGGCAGGGCTTCTGCGTTTGTCTCAGAAATATGAGATTTAGGGTAGGCTCCACAGACTTATTTATAGGTGTTCAACAACAAATATAAACTAGAAAACAGTCCACGTTCACGCACAAGAATCAGCCTGGATCTACGGTGGGGTCGACCCCCTTTGGTGGGTCGACCCATGGTTGACCCCCTTGTTGATAGGTCGACCCCCAACGTTATATTTTCCTTCTCACCCTTCTCTCTGCATAAATTTGATTTTCTAGATAAATTTATTTGATATATATATACATATAAGCTCCTTATATGTATACAAATTTCTACCGTCCATAACTTCTTCATACGTTATCCGTTTACGCAAATTGGTGTCCATTTGAACCAGAATTCCGAGATGAATGCAACAGTCATACCAATTCCGTTTAGTTCTGAATATTTAATTAAGTTATCCTTATTATATCATCGTTAACTAAAACTACGGGGTGTTACATTCTTCCACCCTTAGGAAATTTCGTCCCCGAAATTTGATAAGGGTAAAATTCAATTAACCCCTCGCATAATATACATCCATCATGTGTGCATCCAATCTTTGCAAACATTGTGCACTTGTGCAAAGTGAAATACAACATAATAGTACATGTATGCCTAAGTGGTACCTCCTATGTGTATGCAAGTTTTTCAAAAATTCTTTAAAAACATGATGCTCACATCCTAAATATACTGGGAGTTCTACATGAATGCAATATTTTAAAAATCAAAAATGGTTTTTCATCCAAATTTTCTCACATTCTTACCGAGTAAGAGCGTAGTTCATCCACTTTTTGCATCCAAAACCCTGCCAACCAACTTTATTTTCGAATCTCAGAAAAATCTAATTTTCTAAATTCGATTTCTTATGTTACAAAAGGTGGAAAATGGAAAATTTCACATCTTCCATTTTTCTTTTATGTACCGTCTTCAGACCGTACTTGGATTTTATGTAGCTATCTATAAAGTTCCCCTATTTTCCAACCCAAGCACAACCCACATAAGAAAATTTTCTCTGTTACTATTTTTTCATCTTGTCTTGGAAATTTTTATTCTTATTCATCTTTTCTCATAATTTTCCATTTTTCTTTAACTGTCATGTTTGTTGCTTTACTGAATTTGTTGTTTCCTTTTTAGTTATACCATTTCTCTTTTCTTAGCTTACTTAAGCATCTTATCTAAGTTTAGTTTTCAAATAAGCCTTCTAGTCTTTCAACTAAAATAGGAAAACAAATGCTCTAACCCACTAACCCAATATACTAATCATATGGGAT
The DNA here is from genome assembly GCA_030737875.1 of Allium sativum. Lineage (NCBI taxonomy): Eukaryota > Viridiplantae > Streptophyta > Magnoliopsida > Asparagales > Amaryllidaceae > Allium > Allium sativum. Next base: position 664,607,519 of record CM060909.1, on the reverse strand, counting down.
TCACCTTCCTTTCATACAAAGTACATTGTACACTTTCCACCCAAATTACCTAAAGGTCCCAAATTTCTATATTCATTCCTTTAGTGTACAAAACAGTCATCCCAATTCATACCATATTATACTCTTTCTATTTAGTGGGTTCCTCTATGGATCTAGGTGTATATACAATATTTATATTTTTAAAAATCAAATACGTTCACTCGCTATTTATACAAGAATCCAAAACCTAAGCTCTGATACCAGATGTAACAACCCAAATTCTGACAAATCGAATTTTTTTCTTCAAAATTCTAATCCATCGAAACCCGTGTTGGTTGTTATGGTATCCTGCAGAAAAAGCAAAGATATAAAATAGTTCAGAGCTCAGAAAATATCTCACAGCGGAATGGATAAAGTATAATATAATCAAAGCATAGCCTTACTATTGTAATAATACTTCCTAACCAGCATCCAAAGCTATCATATCTCTGCCACAAATCTAACCTGTGAGTATGTTATGAGGAGAGGGTCAGAACACAAGTTCTGGTGACCGGATTTAAACTATACACTTTGGATAATCCTACATATACCGTTCAATCACATTTTCTTATTTATTAGGTTACTTGGGTTAACAGCACTCATGGCTTACACACACGTCATACCTATTTATTTCCTAGTGCATTAACCTAATACAGTATATATGTAGCTGCCCCCCAATATTGAGGTACACCCCATGGTACCCAGCTCGCACGGTTTCGACCGTAATGCCACAGAAATGAACGTAGTCCCTCATCCTACTCCGGAGTGACGTACAGATCTCTACATAACAAATGTTACGTTATACACAAATCTGTCATTATTATATTGCGTAAGCGTACGGACTGCCACCTTCGATCGAATCAGATTCCATACCAGAGTAATGCCCTCAAGTCTACGATACACCACCTAGAGTAGACATGCATGTATCTATACTTTCCCACGTACGTATCGCCAATCGCATTTGATGCCGTAATCGCACATAATGTGCACCGAATTCCACGGCAGGGCTATACAAGAAAAACAATCTTGGTCGAGAGCTTTTTCATACCTATACAGGCCCACCTTTAAGGGTCTCAAAATACTGATATCACTCGGGTCTATTTTTCGTGATGGCTATGGCCCCACCTCGGACCCTCCCTCAACTAGTAATGACTACAAGAGCTAAGCGACTTGCCCCTAACAAAAAAAATCTAAACATCCAGTTGGCGTCTCCCCTCAACCACCGTACCTCGACAGTGAAAGGTGAATGGTCTATTGGGTTTAGCTCTTGTCTTTTCATATCCCACTGGCTGCCGATGATGGGTGCCCGACGATCTACTATCCTTGTTGGTCCTGACCTCGCCTCCCATTGAGGCGATCGCTGAATCACCATAGTGTCACCTCGTCACAACATTCTGACTGCAAGGGTAATTTTGCAGTCAAGGCCCACCCACCTGGTAGTAATGCGTAGGCCCAACCTCTGCGAGCACAGCGTAAACATCCACCACTGCATAGAGGAATACCAGGAGCACCTTACATATCTCAATAAGCCGCGTGCTTCCCCTTCCAGTCCTACGGAGCCGACAAAATAGTCAGATGAACGTGTGCGCCCCTCGTGCCTCATGACACCACGATGATCTACCACGTTGGGTTATTCACGCTCAAACGTGCGGGCTGGTCCAAGAGCCTCATTTTAATATGTTATTAGACCCTATGTCTAAACATTCTTTTATGCACTTTCTTTACCTCATCAGGCTTCCATTTAAATTGGTTATTCCCATTCACATTGACTTCTTATTGAAGTTACCAATTTCCTCTTGGTTATTAATTTCAGTCATATAACTTAACCCATTTAAGTTTATTAATAAGCCCACAACATGTTATTCCCTAAGTTGTGATCCAAGGTCTGTAATTCATAATCCCTTTATATTCTTATTGATTTCAAAGTTATAATAACATGTTATACTTAATATGTAATTAAGTATACCTCAATTCACAAGTTTTCTATTTAACATGTCAATCATTATTTATGATTAAATATAGCTTATTTCATAAGTTTGCCTCAATCTTTCTTATTTAATCATAATTCCATCTTGTACTATCCCTACAACTTATCATTGTTTACTTATTAACTTAGTTCTCTTAACTAAGGTTTACTAATAAGTCTCCTTTCCATTTATTGTAACCTATGTTATAATTTCCACTTATCCCTAGGACAATCCTTAACATGTTATCCTTATCAGCAGATTTCATATTTCCAAGGTTACAGATTACTTAATTTATAATTAAGTACAACTTCTTGTAATTTATAAATTTGCCCCTTTTTTCTACTTATTACAAACAACTGGTTTCAGATTTCCCCATTTACTGATTAATTAACTTACAGTTTAGTGCCACTTATCTCATTTCACCAATTATCTCATTTCCTTACTAGTTTATTATTACCTAAGTTATAATCTTCACTTGTCCCTAAGACAAGTCTACCTATTATACAACGTTCTCATTAATGTAATTTATTTATTATAGGTTATTATCATTCCCCGTTTATTCCAATCCTTTTACTGTTGTATCTTTCAATCAATTCCATTTATTTCCATTAATTCTAATTAATGATGTTTATCAGTCCTGCTATTTACATATATATATGTATGTATGTACGTACGTATGTATGTATGTATGTATGTATGTATTTATGCACGAGACCTCTCAGATTAAGCCTACACATGTGGATGTTGGGTTTGCCGGGAGGTTACAGGAAAACTTCTACCACAAGTTGACTTGACCTCGTGTCTTAGCGCCATTACATGTTTTATTTATGCACTTAGACCCCTCAGATTAGATTTACCACTTGTGGATGCTGGATATGCCAGGCAGTTCTGGGCAGACTTCTACCACAAGTGTAATCTAACCTCGTGTCTAATCGCGGTGATAGTTTCATAGTCACTGTAAATTTTCTATGTAATTTAGGTGTTTCCATTCTTTCAAGTCTATATTTTACATGTCATCACATTAACCCATTTTGTAGCATGTAAAAAACATACCATAAATTCTATTCTAACATGTAATTGTTTAATCATGTAATTGTTCGAATCATGCAAACTAACATGTAATGTTCTCAATTTCTACCGTTAATGGTCCAGGTACATAAATGTCACAAATTAACATGGAATTGAAACAACAGTAATTGCTACACATATTTTGACAAGCTTATATTTCAACATACGAATTTTCCAACATATTAATATCTTAGCATATTAATATTCCAACATGTCATATTTGTCACTTTAATCCTTTTAACATATGTTTAAACATTTCAACATATCTTATTTCAACATGTCATAATAACATTTCAATACTTTTAATTATTCTAGCAAATTCACATTGTACAATAACGGGGAATGTTAAACGATAATATATCATTATCAAAAATGATATAACTTGAATCCACTCACCTCATTTTCTTTCCAAATCCTAGATCTGGTCCAGATCTAGCATTCCATGGTTTTTCCCTAATTGGATTCAGAAATTAACAACCATGGATTCATTATTTTTACTAAAAGAAAAAGGGAAGAAAGAGGAAGAAAATTGAATAGACCAGATCTAGAAAATTACCTCACTTCGCTTATGATGCTGAAAAACTTTTTATTAACGTCAATTCTTTTCCTCCAGATCTTGATTTAGAATTTTTCCTAAACTACTAATCTTAATTTTCTGAAGAGATTTGAGGAGGAAGAAGAATGGCAAAGCTTCTGCGTTGTCTCAGAAATATGAGATTTAGGTTAGGCTCTACAGACTTATTTATAGGTATTCAGCAATTAATTTAGACCAGAAAATAGTCCACGTTCATGCACAAGAATCTGCCCAAATCTGTGGTGGGGTCGACCCCCCTTTGGGTCGGTGGACCCCTAGGTTGACCGCCAACGGTATATTTCCCTGCTCACCCTTCCCGCTGCGTTAATTTGATTTTCTGGATAAATTTATTTAATGTATATATAAGCTCCTTATATGTATACAAACTTCTACCATCCATAACTTCTTCATACGTTACCGATTTACGTAAACTTGGGTCCGTTTGAACCAGAATTCCGAGACGAACGCAGTAAATATGTCAGTTCCATTTAATTCTTAATATTTAGTTAAGTTATCCTTATTATGTTATCGTTAACTAAAAATACGGGGTGTTACAACAACCCTCCCCTATAACACATGCCCAGATGTATACATTTTCTACAGCGTGTCATTTTATTAACCCACACCTGGTACTTAACATGCCATTTACTTAGTGTCCATATTAAGTCAAATCTAACATATTTAATATATGCATACTATTTATCAACTATGTTCCAACATTACTGGTTTATGCATATTATCCATTTATAGCAAGTATACACATTTTCCCATTTTATCAGTTTACACCAAGCCTAAACATGTGTATGTTATCCCTTTTCCCAAATTATGTTCATAAGTAATAAGACTAAATTCATATTTTTATATCATTCATTATTGCCCTAATTATACTCACACTCAAATCGGGTATAGCCTAGGCTTCCAAAGGTCTAAGCTTAGCATAAAATAAAAAGGGAAAACCGAGGAAGAAGAATAAAATCAATCACACATGCATATAAATTATAACATAGAAACAGGGAAAAGGAAGATAGATACATAATAATTGTTAGTTATCCAATAGTAAAGGCATATGTTTTACTATCGCAACGACATAAGTGTTTAACATGTATAACATATGTTTCATTATCACTACGGAATAAGTGTTTGACATGTATAACATATGTTCCACTATCTCTGAAACATAAGTGTTTCACATGTATAATCATTTACCTAACAAACACTGCATATCTTAACCCAATTTTATTTAGTTGTCATGTTACAGTCTAATGACAGGGAACTCATAGTGGGTCTCGGTGAGGAAGAAAATAAATCTCTTATATATATAACTATGTCGTAGTAAAAGTCCATCCAGTCCCTTTGGTTATATGTATGCAAGTCCTGAATGATGTCTCTGTATATCTAAGTCTCAGTAGCATTCCCCCGTTATATGTTTATATTTTCAGAGTAGATTCTTTGACGCAGAAGATATGAAGAAGTTGTGTGAATTGGGAATAGGAGAAGCTGTCTATTTATAGATTCACAAAGTCAACCTCAGCCTTTAGATTCTAGGGTTTTAATCTAGTCCATGCACTTATTGCTGAGTTAGCAACGAATATGGTTCGAAAAACAGTCCAAATTCATTGTACGAATCTTTCCAGATCATGTGTGGGTCGACCTAGCCCCCACTTGGGTCGACCCAAGCCGAGTGTGGGTCGTCCCACAATGGTCTGGGTTCCCGCTTCTTTACCCGCTCACCTCATTTTAACATTTTCTTAATTGTATTTATGTATATATACGAACCTTATATGTATACAAACTTCTGACTCCCATAACTTGTTCATACGCATCTGTTTTACACAAACTTGGGGTGTATCTGAACCAAAATTCCGAGACGAATGCACCGTAATTCCGGTTTCACTTAATTCTGAATATTTAATTAAGTTATACCAAATTTACTATCTTAACGTGGTTTTAATGTATTAAATTCTTAGGTGTTACATTCTCCCCTACTTAAAGGATTTCATCCTCGAAATCTCCAAGTTAAGAAGAATGTCCTATTCTAACAACCACCTACAATCATATACTCATCATCCACAGGCCCATTGTCCTTAAAGACGTCTAAAGCTTGTATGAACATATGCAAAGGTGTTGTGTGTATATGTCCTTACACTAATGCGAAAATCAGGCTATCGACTGATTCAGTTAACCTCCTTAACGCAATATATGTTTGTGCCATGAGTCCAAAATGAATGTGAATAATCCTAGTACAACATATAAACTCATATGTGTGCACAATCATTCATCAAAATGCAACATCCACATGATGATTCACCCATTTCCATCCATAGAAAATTTAAAATGCACACATATTCATATGCCATATGTAAGTGATTGAGACGTTCTAGTGCCGTGTGTGTGTGTATGCATCCACAAGCAACCACTAGCATCCACTTGCAACCATCAATCATAACATGTTTCAAACACATGTTTCCAACCATTGGCTTCTACCTAAGGATCGAAAGGTTCAAATGATAGGATAAATAAACTCGAGTGCAAAGTAAAAGCTTGGAAAAAAAGTCAAAAGCGTATTTTCAAAAAGAAAAGGAAAAGAAGCGCGAATCCTATCTTCGTGTCCCTATGTCGCATGTTCGCGGTCTTCTCCTCATTGTAATTTTACTAATCTGAACTCCCTGTTATGTAGCTTCTTGTATTCTGATTCAAGGATATGAGTTGGAATTCTTCTCACCAATGCTTCCTTCTCAAATAACATACCTTCAAGTGTGCTCTGCTCCAATATCTCTGTCGTATCGTGAAGGCATTTCCTCAAATAGGAACATGAAACACATCGTCGCCCGCCAGTCTGTTCGATAGCTTAATCTTATAGGACATTTGACCTATCCTCTCCACTATACGGAATGGTCCTACGAATCTCGGCACCAACTTCCCTACCGAGCCAAAGTGAACTACATTCCTTAACGGTGATAATTTAATGAAGACAATATCCCCCATTTAAAAATCCAAATCAGTCCTTCGTTTATCGGCACAAGGTTTCTATCTATCTTGAGTGGCTTTCATTCTTCGGTGGATAAGATCAATCTTTTCTGAAGTGTCTCGAATCATTTTTGGTCCAAGTAAAAGTATGTCTGTAGACTCCCACCGACAAGTCAGTGATCTACAAGGTCGTCTGAATAGTGATTTAAGGAGTGTCATGCCTATGCTCGATTGGTAACTGTTGTAGTAGAACTCCAACAATGGGAGATGCTCCTCCCAAGTTCCTCCAAAGTCTAGGATGCACAGTCTTGAAGATCCCAAAGAACTCTATTCACCTTCTCAGTCTGTCCATCTGTCTGGGGTGGGTATGTTATGCTCAAACATAGAGGTGTACCTAACTCCTCTTATAAGCTCTTCCAAAACTCGCTCGTAAAGATGAGATCGTGGTCGCTTACGATGTTGGAAGGTACCCCATGCAGTTGAACTATCTCTCAAAGATATATTGATGCCAGCCAAGCCGTCGTCCTCTTGCTCTTAATAGGAATAAAATGAGTGCACTTCGTAAGTCCATCTAGTATCACCCAAATGCTCGTATTTTCCTTCCTCGATCTAGGCAATCCATCAATGAAATCCATAGAGATGCTTTCCCACTTCCATTGTGGGATATCTAAGAGCTGAAGCAACCTGCTCGTTTTCTTTTGTTCAGCCTTTACTCGCTGGCAAGTCAAGCATCGAGCTACAAATTCTGCCACATCCATCTTCATGCCAGTCCAAACGAAGCCCTCTTCATGTCTCGATAGATTTTTTCACCTCCTGGATGGATAGTCATCCGAGAATGATGAGCTTCCTTAAGCACAACCTTTAGCAATTCCCTAATCCTAGGGATGCATAGCCTTACATCTCGTCCTAGCCACTCTTTCTGATCCGCGGTATATCCAGCAAGGTGACTAGAAGTCTCTCCTCTACCAAGCTTGTCCAAGATGTCTGAAATTTGTGGGTCCTCCTGTTGCGTAGATCCAACTCGCTCAACTAGAGTAGGTCGCACCTCCAATGATGCTAACAATCCCAATGTTAAATTTGTAGATGGCTTAAAATCAAAGGTCGAGATGTACTCCAAGCTCCACCATTCTACTAATAAAGGAATCAAAGTCATTCTCTGCCTACTCAATGCGTTCGCCACTACATTACCTTTGCTTGGGGTATAAGCTATTCCGAAGTCGTAGGACACTAGGAACTCCATACACTGTTGCTGCCTCAAGTTGAGATCTTTCTGTGAGAACAAGTATTTGAGCGACTTATGATTTGTATATAGCTCAAATATCTCTCCAAATAGATAGTGTCACCAAGACTTCAATGCAAACACTATTGCAGCTAGCTCTAGATCATAGGTAGGGTATTTAATCTCATGAACCCTCAACTGTCTGCTTTCATAGCATACTACCCTTCCCTCTTGCATTTTAATAACACCAAGCCTTATGCCATAGGCGTTTGTGTAGACCGTGAACATCTGGCTTCCATATGGGATAGTCAGAACTGGGGTTGTTGTTAAAGCCATTTTCAATCTCTGAAACACATCCTCACAATCAATGCTCCACGAAATAGCCAAGTTCTTCATCGTCAATCGTTTAAGGGGCCAATAACCTTGCAAAGTCCTTGGTATTTTTTTTATAGTAGCCCGCCAACCCTAGAAAACTTCTCACCTACGTCGCATTGTTTGGAGCCCTCCAATCTGGAACTGCAATGACTTTAGTGGGGTCCACTGCTATCCCATCCTTAGAGACCACATGCCCTAGGAACCTTACTTCCTTTCTCCATAAGTAAAACTTAGAAAATTTCGCCTTGAGCTAGTGCGATTGGAGAGTGCTTAGAACCTCTCCTAAGTGTTAGGCATGCTCCTCCTCATTTTCTGATAAGATCGAATTGTCATCAACAAAGACCACCATAAACTTGTTTAGTAACTCCCTAAACACCCTACTATCAAGTCCACAAAATAGGCCGGTGCATTGGTTATCCCAAAAGGCATAACCAGCCACTCAAAGAAACCATTTGGAGTTCTGAATTTATTCTTATCAATGTTGTCCTCTGCCGCCCTTAGCTGATGAAACCCATGGCTAAATCCATCTGCGGGAAAACTAATGCACCTACTAGTTGATCGAACATGTCGTCAATTCTCAGTAGCGAGTTCCTATTCTTCTTGGTAAGCTTATTCAGCTCCCTATAATCACACGTAGATGAAGTGAGCCATCCGCCTTAGTTGCGAAGACGACTGGAGAACCTCACTCTGAGATGCTTCGCCTAATAAAACCTTTCTCGAATAACTCCCTTACTTGCTTGCTAAGCTCCCTCATCTCCCTAGGAGCCATGTGGCGCACTCGTGGAGCAACTGGCTTCGCGTTCTCTACCAAGTAAACCTGGAAATCTATCTCACGCCTTGGAGGAAGCCCCTTAACCTCCTCAAACATGTCTGGATAATCTTTGACTATGGGTATAGATTGGAAATTGTCAACAGAAGTATCGAGTGATTCTACAAAAGTGATGTAACGACCCGGATTTTAAGCGACTTTGGTTATCGACATAAGCTCGATGTCGATAACCAAAAACATCGAAAAGTCCCGGTAATTAATGAAAGAAATTTGAGGGTGAGAATAGATAAGATAGAAACTTAGAATAGAAGAAGAACACAACATCAGAGTAACACGAACCTCACAGCGGAATGAATAACATATAATAGATAACATAACTTTGAAATATAACAGTTATGTATACAATAGCACTTATCAGAGTACAGCACTTACAACACAGCGGAACAAAACCCTATATAACTAACGCTGAAGCCTCCTGCTCCAAGCTCGTTTAGATAGATCTGAAAAATCCTGAACTACTTGACTTCCCGTACAAATTTAGGCACCCAAGAATTTAGGTAGAACAAAACAAAATAAACTCCGGGTCAGTCATGGGACTGGTATGAGTAAAACAGTTTAAACAGTTTGAACAAGTAAAGGATATCTCATAAGACCACGCCGTAAAACGGAACGGGTTTTTCCCTTATGAGAATCCAAAATATCTTTATATCAAAAACCTTTTGATATTATAATAATGTCTATCAACCACAATATAATAACCATCTAGCAGAAACGCTTTCATCTCACGTTCTACATATAGTATACAATCAAAACCGCAAGCACGTATTGGGTAATGGATTTCCAACTATGACAAGGTATGGAACCACCTTCCGATCAGTGTACTCTAGGAACGATACACTGGAGTTCAACAAGAACATCTTGTAACTCAGCCACACATGACCGACCACTCATTTTGCTTGAGCGCATCGAATGTATATCACCAACGGTTGGGATCAGCAACCGTTTCCCGTATATATATATGAGACAGCATTGATAGATTAAAGAAGCAAATGAATATTCTCTAGATAGGTGATTATACACCCTACTTCGGTGCGACGGACTTGGCCATGCTGCCTGCCCGATTTCTGTCATTTACCGGATGATGAGGCTAGAAGCTACGCTTTATCATCACATCAGATTCACTTTGAATGCAACATCATCAAATCCATCCAATCACCGATTGACGTCCTCAACAATACATTATGTGTTAGCTAAAAGAAGTTTCCTTCTTCGCTTCCACTCTTGGTACGGTTGGAGAAATCAATATACGTGATCGTCTGGAAATACTCTGTCAGACATCCATCCATACAAGTCATCCAGGAACAGGATGAACCGAAGGCACTATTCAGTACATCCATCTTAGGCACTGTTATCTAAGACTTATACAATAGCCCTTGCACTTTACTCCGTCTTCAATTATCTTTGGCATATATGATTCGCAACGCTTATGTCAATACAGAGTGGTTCTTTGGATAATAATCTAACTGGTCTCTCCATATTAACAACGTTAAAATGGTCAAAACTTCGATGGTCTGTGATTTAACCATCAAAGAAAAACAGGTGTGCAAACAACGATATTATTTCCAGATGAAAATTCTATCAATCAATCATCAATCATATATATATATATATATATATTCATATTTCATATTTCAATATTATTGATTCGTCTCTGATTCTATTTGGAAAACATTTCCAAATCTTCTTTACTTGGATTTAAACAGGTGTTTAAATCAACATCGCGACGACCACTCACCACTATACTTATTTACTAAATTCACTTAACCACTTTCACTCTCGAACCTTAACCACTTCTAAATTGAAAACGAAGTCAATCAAGTTGGGGTATAACTACCTCTCAGACCTTAACTGAACAACATTTCAAATCTCGAAATAGGGTAAGTTCATCTTTTAACCTTTTAACACTTCCTTATGTAACTCCTTTCGAATAAACTATATTCGAAAATCCTTTAAACTCTATAGGTTTAACTCAAATAGATTTACTCTTTTAATTCTATTTGAATAAACTAAATTCGATCAACTCATTTTAACTCGATTCGAATAACTAATGTTCGATAACTCCTTTTAACTCTATTCGAATAAACTATATTCGATTTACTCATTTGATTTAACAAATATCGATTAACCCCATCGAATAACTAAATTCGATAACTCCTTTGAATAAACTATATTCGATAACCCCTTCGATTAAACTAATAATCGATAATTTCTTCGATTAACTAATAATCGATAACTCCTTCGAATAAACCATATTCGATAACTCACTTCGATTAAACTAATAATCGATAATTCCTTCGATTAACTAATAATCGATAATCTCCTCTCGAATAAACGATATTCGATAATCTTCCCATTTGTATAAACTAAATTCGATAATTCCTTTTCGACTAACTCTAATCGATTAACTCTAATTCGATTAACCCTATTTGTTTAACTCTAACTCTAACTGGTTAACTCTAACTGATTAACTCTAATTGGATAACTCTAACTAGTTAACCCTAACTGATTAACTCTAACTGGTTAACTCTAACTGGTCAACCCTAACTCATTAACTTGACTTATTCAGCTTCACTTGATTTAACTCCTCTCGAATAAATAAATTCGATTTAACTCCATTTGAATAATTCTATTTGATTAACTCTAGTTGGTTAATTCTAATTGGTTTAACTCTAACTGGTTGATTCTAACTGATTAATTCTAACTGGCTAATTCTATTCAACCAACTCGACTCGACTAACCCCTTTCGAATAATATATTCGATTTACTAACTTTCGAATACCATATTCGATTAACTCCCTTCGAATAACTTATATTCGATTTAACTTCTTTCGAATACCATATTCGATTTAACTCCTTTCGAATAACTTATATTCGATTTAATTCCTTTCGAATACCATATTCGATTTAACTCCTTTCGAATACCATATTCGATTTAACTCCTTTCGAATAACATATATTCGATTTAACTCCTTTCGAATATCATATTCAATTTAACTCCTTTCGAATACCATATTCGATAAACTGACTTTATTTGCTTTATAAGGATTTCCTTTTTAACAACGTTTATTCATTTTTAAAAGATTTACTTTTAGTAACGGTTCTCCACTTTAAAAAAATGATTTCCTTCTTATAACATTTTACCTATATTTTCCCTTTTTAACTCTATTTGTAAATGGTTTACAAATATTCCCTTTTCAAATTCTATTTGCAAATATTCCCCTTTTTAACCTTATTTATTTATCCTAAATATTTCCTTTATTTATATCTTATTTATTTTCTAAATAAATATTCCTTATATCTTATGATATTTATTTAACAAATAAATATCTCCCTTTCTTATTCTATTTATTTAACAAATAAAAAAATTCCTTTTTAATAACTTATTCTATTATCTAAGTCAATATCTCTTTTATAACTTATTTACTTAACAAATAAGTATCTCATTTAACATCTCCTATTTATTTAACCAATAAATATCTCATTTATAAAATCTTATGATTTTATAAATATTATCTTTTCTTTATAAATATTCCATTTATAAAGATTTTCCCTTTCTATATAATTTCACCTATACAGATTTCTATTTATAAATATTTCATTTATAAATATTTCATTTATAAAACTCTTTTGATTTTATAATTATTTTCCCCCTTCAATTTAAGTCCTAAAAATATTCTAACTCCTTGAATTCCCGGAAAAATTCGCCATAACTTCCTTTGTACTGGGAGCATCAGGAAAATCCCCAAACCCTCCACACAGGCCTTTCCATTCAAAAAGAAAAATGTTTTGGAATTATTTCCTTTCTGAATATCTCATATTTATAAATATTCCAATTTATAAATATTCCTTATTTATAAATATTCAAATTTATAAATATCTCTTATTTATAAATATTCCATTTATAAAGATTTTATTTTCACTATCACTTTGAAAATTCCCTTATCAACATTCCGACATGTTATGGTAATTTAACATATCCAATTACGATGTCTAATCTCGTCCATACACACACAATCAACAACAGGTTAGAATTCACATCATATATTAAAATATATGAAAAACATTTAAATAACTATTGAGGAATCCAGTCGGATTCCTCCAACCTGTTTCCCTGCATCCACAGATGTTACACAACATGATCGTCATCACTTTCAGTTCAATATGAATTATTCTGATAAACAGAATCAATATATAACTATATAACTGTTTATATATTATATATATATTTATTTATATATATATATATATAATATTTCATTAACTGACTAGCAGTTCAATCAAACAGTCAACACACAATCAAACAGACAATTTCTAATAGTTCTAAAAATACAACATGAAATTATAAACTGTTCAGAGTTAGTGAGATTTACTCACATTTGCAGTTCATCGTTAAAGAACGATAAAATGTAGTTTGATTTGAATCAAACAATTAAATTCACCGTAAATTCATACTAGCCCCAATCCACTTCCAGTCAGCTTCACTGTGAAGCTCCCATCCATACGGTCCCAACGCAACTTACGGTTCGTCAATCTGATATCGTACGTAGAAGATATACACTTTTTAAGTTATACACTATTAATATTTAATCTAACTTGAATCATATAAATTTATTGGCCTCACCCTTAACACTCCTTGGCCTACCTTCATAAACAACCTACACCCGTTAACCCTTCTCCCCCAAATAAAAATTCCGATGCTTGCTCCCGTTCTCAACCACCTCAATGTCGCCGTTTCAAGTCTCCCTTGCCTCTCAATTCTTCAACAAACAATCAAACAAAAATCACTGCCATGTTTCTCTTTTGAATCTCTTCCATCCTCACACCAAATACTGAAGCTCGCTACCACCATCCAATTCGCGTCGAACAGCATACCGCGAGACCTCAACAGCAGGTATCGAACTTTTTAATCATGGAAATTGCCAAAATCATCTCACCAGATGCGGTTTTACCCATTGAATCCAAAAACAACCTTAAAAACCCAAACCGATAAGCATCCAAGTCGAAATCCCTAAACCTAGCTCACGTTGGAAGTCTGGAGCTTCAGAAAAACATCGTCGCACCTACAAAACGGGTATCCGATTGAAGCTTGAGTGATGAGGATAATATATATACAAGTATTGTAATTTATAGAAATTTCTTTTGGTTTCTTTGGATAGTTTTTTCTCTCGCCATTTTCCTGTGAAGAGATAAGGAGTGACGGCGGTTTTGTGTTGACCTGAGAAAGTAGAAATTAGGTTTAAGGGTAAAGGGGGTATTTATAGAGGATTTACATATTTTAGATATTTTATAGAAAGAATATTCTTGGTATATTCTCTTTTATATATTCCTTTTTCTTTCTAAAAATTCGTGTGATCACAGACAATACTCAAAAATCATGAAACTGGACATGCAGCTAGAGTTCGACATTACGGTCCCAACGAAACTGGTTTCGTTGAATTCCGACTTCGTATGCTCACACAGCGTATTTTTAACCATCAAAATACTGACTGTTTCTCACTCTAAAAATCCGTACAACCACACAGTGACTCTAAAAATCACGAAACTGGAAATCTAACAACTATTTGACATTGCGGATCTAACAAAATTAGTTTCGTCGAATTCCGACTTCGTTTGCAAAACCGGCTATTTTTAAAGCTCTGGATGACCCATTTAAATTTATAAGTATATTTAAATATAATCAAATTAAATATTTATAAATAAATATTATCGTGTATATTCACAACAGAATATCATACAGCTCCACTAGGATTTATAACTCGATATTTTCAAATCAGGGTCAACCCGATATTCGATTTATATTGAAATCCCCTTTTAAAATATAAATAATCCCTTTATAAATTATAAAGGAATTCCACAGCGACTTTTCTAAATTTTGATTTGGACATATCTCAAAATCTACACGACGAAATCCCGATTTCTCTTCCTCTAGAAAGATATACTCCACCAGCTCCACACGTTTCTTGTTTCACAGAAATCCGGCTTAAAACGAATCCTGTACATTCAGTTGAAGTTCGAATCGCCAATTTACGAACTGCAGCGCCATTTCGAGCTTGATTTTAATTATAATATAATTATACGTTCAAACTGTCGTTCACATAATATATTCGTTATTTAAATTCAATTCTACACTGAATTAAATATCACCGATGATCCAGTTCACACCATATCGCCATTTCGGCCAATTCTGATATTTTCAGAATTAAATATATTATTTAATTTATTATTTTAATTAAATATTCTCATTTATTTAATTCCACGACCATTTAATTCACTATTTAAATAATTAAATAAATTAATTATTATACCTCTGCAAATGCGGGTCATTACATTCTTCCCCACTTAAAATAATTTCGTCCTCGAAATTGCTAAGGTAGAGAACGATCCTACTAACTGGTTATAACTCATTTGTTCACTCCTTAACTTCAGTTTCCAACTGGACCAATTTAATTTTAATTAAATTATTAATTAATTCTTATCAACGAAAATTTCCAAAAATCCTGAAAATTTTCTAACGCCTTAATTTTTCGAAAAACTTCGCCAGCACCTCCTTTGTACTGGTCAATCGGCCAAACTCCAACTCGCCTCTCTGGGCCATCTCCAACCCAAAAGAAAACCAACCAGCCAAGCGGCTTGCCAATTTGGCTCATAAATCTTATATCTAATATGAAATATAAACTTGTACCTTTTTGTCGGGCATATCAACCGCATCACTTCCATATGCTATCAGCTCAGCATATACTAATATTAATCAATCATACTCTGATCAATTTATACTCAACACGACTATTCGCTTATATCCAAAGCAAATCCCATTTCAACTCAAGTTCAAATTCTTGATTCCAATCTTGATTTACCAAACCAATTCTATTTCAACCTAACTGGTTTCAATTAAATTCCAGCTTACTTTCACAAATTTCTATGTAAATTTGTTTTAATTCGAACAATCTTTTCCTGAGAGTTTTTAAATAGTTTACTCTTTTCAAAAATCAAATTTTCCTTTTTGAAATTCAACACAACTTGTCTTTCCCAAAACAAATTCAAAACAGTATCTCTGGTAGTAATTCGTCACTTACAACTCGAAAATGAATACTGATGATGCAGCTATCATCATCAGAATCTATTTTCCAGCGATCGAAGTGAGTTCAATACTATAAAACCATTTCTAACATTTCCACTTTGAAATTCATTTCAAAAATAAAATTCACATTGCTTGCAAAACAATTTAAAATCTCCCAGGATCTTAAATTTTTCTTATTTTTAATCCGAATCCATTTACAAACACTTATCCAATTTTCCAGAATTTTAATTCAATTTCTGGTTTAAATTTCAGATTTAACTCATCTGATTTCACGTATTTCACTTATATGAATTCTGATTGGTTATTTACATAACCATTTAATTTACAATCTTACTCGATTATAATAACAGCCAATATATCCAATATATTATAATTTTGATATATATATCTTCTCTATATCAAGATATACCTTGGGTAAACTTGTTTTAATTTACCCTCTTTTCAAAACATATCGTGACGACCCATCGTATTCAAGTGTTTAGTAACTCCTACCGATACAGTGGATCAAACTGATCGACCAGAACTCATAAATAAGTCAACCAATGAATCTCCACAATATAAAACAAATTTTTATATCAAATACAAATACGTTCACTCGTATATATACACTCAAACTCAATCTAGGGTATTACTAACCCTATCTCTACCGAGTCTCACCACAGAGCCAAGGTAATTCACTTAACTTAAGCTCTGATACAAACTGTAACGACCCGGATTTTAAGCGACTTTGGTTATCAACATAAGCTCGATGTCGATAACCAAAACATCGAAAAATCCCGGTAATTAATGAAAGAAATTAGAGGGTGAGAATAGATAAGATAGAAACTTAGAATAGAAGAAGAAGAAGAAGAAGAACACAACATCAGAGTAACACGAACCTCACAGCGTAATGAATAACATATAATAGATAACATAACTTTGAAATATAACAGTTATGTATACAATAGCACTTATCAGAGTACAGCACTTACAACACAGCGGAACAAAACTCTATATAACTAACGCTGAAGCCTCCTGCTCCAAGCTCCTTTAGATAGATCTGAAAAATCCTGAACTACTTGACTGCCCGTACAAATTTAGGCACCCAAGAGTTTAGGTAGAACAAAACAAAATAAACTCTGGGTCAGTCATGGGACTGGTATGAGTAAAACAGTTTAAACAGTTTGAACAAGTAAACGATATCTAATAAGACCACGTCGTAAAACGGAACGGGTTTTTCCCTTATGAGAATCCAAAATATCTTTATATCAAAAACCTTTTGATATTATAATAATGTCTATCAACCACAATATAATAACCATCTAGCAGAAACGCTTTCATCTCACGTTCTACATATAGTATACAATCAAAACCGCAAGCACGTATTGGGTAATGGATTTCCAACTATGACAAGGTATGGAACCACCTTCCGATCAGTGTACTCTAGGAACGATACACTGGAGTTCAACAAGAACATCTTGTAACTCAGCCACACATGACCGACCACTCATTTTGCTTGAGCGCATCGAATGTATATCACCAACGGTTGGGATCAGCAATCGTTTCCCGTAAATATATGAGACAGCATTGATAGATTAAAGAAGCAAATGAATATTCTCTAGATAGGTGATTATACGCCCTACTTCGGTGCGACCGACTTAGCCATGCTGCCTGCCCGATTTCTGTCATTTACCGGATGATGAGGCTAGAAGCTACGCTTTATCATCACATCAGATTCACTTTGAATGCCACATCATCAAATCCATCCAATCACCGATTGACGTCCTCAACAATACATTATGTGTTAGCTAAAAGAAGTTTCCTTCTTCGCTTCCACTCTTGGTACGGTTGGAGAAATCAATATACGTGATCGTCTAGAAATACTCTGTCAGACATCCATCCATACAAGTCATCCAGGAACAGGATGAACTGAAGGCACTATTCAGTACATCCATCTTAGGCACTGTTATCTAAGACTTATACAATAGCCCTTGCACTTTACTCCGTCTTCAATTATCTTTGGAATATATGATTCGCAACGCTTATGCCAATACAGAGTGGTTCTTTGGATAATAATCCAACTGGTCTCTCCATATTAACAACGTTAAAATGGTCAAAACTTCGATGGTCTGTGATTTAACCATCAAAGAAAAACAGGTGTGCAAACAACGATATTATTTCCAGATGAAAATTCTATCAATCAATCATCAATCATATATATATATATATATCTATATATATATATTCATATTTCATATTTCAATATTATTGATTCGTCTCTGATTCTATTTGGAAAACATTTCCAAATCTTCTTTACTTGGATTTAAACAAGTGTTTAAATCAACATCGCGACGACCACTCACCACTATACTTATTTACTAAATTCACTTAACCACTTTCACTCTAAAACCTTAACCACTTCTAAATTGAAAACGAAGTCAATCAAGTTGGGGTATAACTACCTCTCAGACCATAACTGAACAACATTTCAAATCTCGAAATAGGGTAAGTTCATCTTTTAACCTTTTAACACTTCCTTACGTAACTCCTTTCGAATAAACTATATTCGAAAATCCTTTAAACTCTATAGGTTTAACTCTAATCGATTTACTATTTTAATTCTATTTGAATAAACTAAATTCGATCAACTCATTTTAACTCGATTCGAATAACTAATATTCGATAACTCCCTTTAATTCTATTCGAATAAACTATATTCGATTTACTCATTTGATTTAACAAATATCGATTAATCCCATCGAATAACTAAATTCGATAACTCCTTCGAATAAACTATATTCGATAACCCCTTCGATTAAACTAATAATCGATAATTTCTTCGATTAACTAATAATCGATAACTCCTTCGAATAAACTATATTCGATAACTCACTTCGATTAAACTAATAATCGATAATTCCTTCGATTAATTAATAATCGATAATATCCTCTCGAATAAACGATATTCGATAATCTTCCCTTTTGTATAAACTAAATTCGATAATTCCTTTTCGACTAACTCTAATTCGATTAACCCTATTTAATTACTCTATTTGTTTAACTCCAACTCTAACTGGTTAACTCTAACTGATTAACTCTAATTGGATTACTCTAACTGGTTAACCTTAACTGATTAACTCTAACTGGTTAACTCTAACTGGTCAACCCTAACTGATTAACTTGACTTATTTAGTTAACTTGATTTAACTCCTCTCGAATAAATAAATTCGATTTAACTCCATTTGAATAATTCTATTTGATTAACTCTAGTTGGTTAATTCTAATTGGTTTAACTCTAACTGATTAATTCTAACTGATTAATTCTAACTGGTTAATTCTATTCAACCAACTCGACTCGACTAACCCCTTTTGAATAACATATTCGATTTACTAACTTTCAAATACCATATTCGATTAACTCCCTTCGAATAACTTATATTCGATTTAACTTCTTTCGAATACCATATTCGATTTAACTCCTTTCGAATAACTTATATTCGATTTAACTCCTTTCGAATACCATATTCGATTTAACTCCTTTCGAATACCATATTCGATTTAACTCCTTTCGAATAACGTATATTCGATTTAACTCCTTTCGAATATCATATTCGATTTAACTCCTTTCGAATACCATATTCGATAAACTGACTTTATTTGCTTTATAAGGATTTCCTTTTTAACAACGTTTATTCATTTTTAAAAGATTTACTTTTAGTAACGGTTCTCCACTTTAAAAAATTGATTTCCTTCTTATAACATTTTACCAATATTTTCCCTTTTTAACTCTATTTGTAAATGGTTTACAAATATTCCCTTTTCAAATTCTATTTGCAAATATTCCCCTTTTTAACCTTATTTATTTATCCTAAATATTTCCTTTATTTATATCTTATTTATTTTCTAAATAAATATTCCTTATATCTTATGATATTTATTTAACAAATAAATATCTCCCTTTCTTATTCTATTTATTTAACAAATAAAAAAAAATCCTTTTTAATAACTTATTCTATTTCCTAAGTCAATATCTCTTTTATAACTTATTTACTTAACAAATAAGTATCTCATTTAACATCTCCTACTTATTTAACCAATAAATATCTCATTTATAAAATCTTATGATTTTATAAATATTATCTTTTCTTTATAAATATTCCATTTATAAAGATTTCCCCTTTCTATATAATTTCACCTATACAGATTTCTATTTATAAATATTTCATTTATAAAACCCTTTTGATTTTATAATTATTTTCCCCTTTCAATTTAAATCCTAAAAATATTCTAACTCCTTGAATTCCCGGAAAAATTCGCCATAACTTCCTTTGTACCGGGAGCATCGGGAAAATCCCCAAACCCGCCACACAGGCCTTTCCATTCAAAAAGAAAAATGTTTTGGAATTATTTCCTTTCTGAATATCTCATATTTATAAATATTCCAATTTATAAATATTCCTTATTTATAAAAATTCAAATTTATAAATATCTCTTATTTATAAATATTCCATTTATAAAGATTTTATTTTCACTATCACTTTGAAAATTCCCTTATCAACATTCCGACATGTTATGGTATTTTAACATATCCAATTACGATGTCTAATCTCGTCCATACACACACAATCAACAACAGGTTATAATTCACATCATATATTAAAATATATGAAAAACATTTAAATAACTGTTGAGGAATCCAGCCGGATTCCTCCAACCTGTCTCCTGCATCCACAGATGTTACACAACATGATTGTCATCACTTTCAGTTCAATATGAATTATTCTGATAAACAGAATCAATATATAACTATCTAACTATTTATATTATATATATGTATATATATATTTATATATATATAATATTTCATTAACTGACTAGCAGTTCAATCAAAAAGTCAATACACAATCAAACAGACAATTTCTAATAGTTCTAAAAATACAACATGAAATTATAAACTGTTCAGAGTTAGTGAGATTTACTCACATTTTGCAGTTCATCGTTAAAGAACGATAAACTGTGGTTTGATTTGAATCAAACAATTAAATTCGCCGTAAATTCATACGAGCCCCAATCCACTTCCAGTCAGCTTCACTGTGAAGCTCCCTTCCATACGGTCCCAACGCAACTTACGGTTCGTCAATCTGATATCGTATGTAGAAGATATACATTTTTAAAGTTATACACTATTAATATTTAATCTAACTTGAACCATATAAATTTAATGGCCTCACCCTTAACAATCCTTGGCCTACCTTCATAAACAACCCGCACCTGTTAACCCTTCTCCCGCAAATAAAAATCCCGATGCCTGCTCCCGTTCTCAACCACCTCAATGTCGTCGTTTCAAGCCTCCCTTGCCTCTCAATTCTTCAACAAACAATCAAACAAAAATCACTGCCATGTTTCTCGTTTGAATCTCTTCCATCCTCACACCAAATACTGAAGCTCGCTACCACCATCCAATTCGCGTCGAATAGCATACCGCGAGACCTCAACAGCAGGTATCGAACTTTTTAATCATGGAAATTGCCAAAATCATCTCACTAGATGCGGTTTTACCCATTGAATCCAAAAACAACCTTAAAAACCCAAATCGATAAGCATCCAAGTCGAAATCCCTAAACCTAGCTCACGTTGGAAGTCTGGAGCTTCAGAAAAACATCGTCGCACCTTACAAAATGGGCATCCGATTGAAGCTTGAGTGATGAGGATAATATATATACAAGTATTGTAATTTATAGAAATTTCTTTTGATTTCTTTGGATATTTTTTTCTCTCGCCATTTTCCTGTGAAGAGATAAGGAGTGACGGCGGTTTTGTGTTGACCTGAGAAAGTAGAAATTAGGTTTAAGGGTAAAGGGGGGTATTTATAGAGGATTTAGATATTTTATAGAAAGAATATTCTCAGTATATTCTCTTTTATATATTCCTTTTGCTTTCTAAAAATTCGTGTGATCACAGACAATAATCAAAAATCATGAAACTGGACATGCAGCTAGAGTTCGACATTACGGTCCCAACGAAACTGGTTTCGTCGAATTCCGACTTCGTATGCTCGCACAGCGTATTTTTAACCGTCAAAATACCGACTGTTTCTCACTCTAAAAATCCGTATGACCACACAGTGACTCTAAAAATCACGAAACTAGAAATCTAACAACTATTTGACATTGCGGATCCAATAAAATTAGTTTCGTCGAATTCCGACTTCGTTTGCAAAACCGGCTATTTTTAAAGCTCTGGATGACCTATTTAAATATATAAATATATTTAAATATAAACAAATTAAATATTTATAAATAAATATTATCATGTATATTCACAATAGAATATCATACAGCGCCACTGGGATTTATAACTCGATATTTTCAAATCTGGGTCAACCCGATATTCGATTTATATTGAAATCCCCTTTTAAAATATAAATAATCCCTTTATAAATTATAAAGGAATTCCACAACGACTTTTCTAAATTTTGATTTGGACATATCTCAAAATCTACACGACGAAATCCCGATTTTTCTCTTCCACTAGAAAGATATACTCCACCAGCTCCACACGTTTCTTGTTTCACAGAAATCCGGCTTAAAACGAATCCTGTACATTCAGTTGAAGTTCGAATCGCCAATTTACGAACTGCAGCGCCATTTCGAGCTCGATTTTAATTATAATATAATTATAAGTTCAAACTGTCTGTAACAACCCGTAAAATGCGAGCCAGTTTGAAATTTTTATTTTGGCAATTTTAGCGAATTTTGATTATTTAAAATAGATTATTTTAAATAATATCGACGAGAAATTTATTTTGAATATAATTAGAACGTATATATTATATACGTCGTCGTTAGTATATATGATAATTATATATAATTATAAAATAGAATTGAAAATGGCGCGGTAGTTCGAAAATTCGATTTCTAATTTCAATTGAATGTACCGGGTGCAAAACAATCCGGATTTTAGTGAAACCAAAAACATTAGGATCTAATTGATAATATCTTTCCAACGAATCCGAATAATCAAAATTTCATAGCGGGAATCAAAAGATATGTCCAGTTGAAAATTTTGAATAGTCGCTATGGAATTCAGGCCCTTAAAAATGGACATTTTGCAAATGACCTCGGATTTCGACGAAACCAGTTTTGTTGGGTCCGGGAGGTGAAGTTATTGCTAGGTTTCAAATTTCATAATTTTTCGATTCAATATGTGAGCGTGGTAAAGGAAAACGCGTTTGACCAGTTTCAGTTGATTTTAATCGACTGGAAATTGGCCATTTTTCAAACGGTCTCAGAATTCGACGAAACTAGTTTTGTTAGGACCGTATCGTCAATACGAAGCTAGAAAATATTTTTCGAAAATTTTTAGAGTTAGTATGTGACCCCGGTAATTTGAAATGTACGTTTAAAATTCAGTATAGTGATTTAAATGTAAATTCAACGAAAACTGGTCGAAACGATCGAATCAGCTTACGATACATATCCCATTGTGTTCGGAATGGGGGTAATTAGCTATGGACGACAATCGGTGGGTTTGAATCCGAGTTCAGAATAAAAAGTCAACTTTTTGAATTTTAAAATTAAATAAATATATATAAATTATAATACCCCCCATACCTTTTCTTCCCTCCCCGTTCATTCAGAGAATAAAAGAAAAAAAAAACGACGAATAGGGGGGCGCGATTCGCCGCCACCTGCCATCGACCGACCGCCCCCCTTCCACTGGCGCCGCACCGCCTAAGTCTCCCCCCCCCCTCTTGTCGACCTTCCTCCTACACCAGCCCCCCCTTAAACCGCGCACCCCTAGAACCCTAGCCCCAAATCTCAACAACCGCCGACCACCGCGCCTGGTGCCAAACTCCCACCACCACGTGCGAAGCTTCCAGTCCAACCTCCGCCTCCTCTTGGATCTGACGCGCCTCAAACAGGCCCCCCTCTTCTTCCAACTGTGAGTTTTATCCCATTTCTAAAACCAGACTTCATTGAATTCAATTTATTTAGTTTAGTTTTTTTATTCTGAATTTATATAAATCAGTTTATTTAAATCAGTTTTAAAGTTTATAGTAAATCAGTAAATAAAATTTCGGTTCTTTTTAAATAGATAAATAGTAAGAAATGATTTAGAAAGAATAAAGATATAATTTTTATATAGTGGCGATAATAAAAATATGATTTTTATTAAAGTAGAGTTATAAAAATATGATTTTTATATTTTTAAAGGATTAAAAATATGATTTTTATATTTTTAAAGTATTAAAAATATAATCTTTACTATATAGAAGTGGTAGAAATATGATTTTTGTTTAGGTAGAGAACTAAAAATATAATTTTTACATGATAGGAATATTAAAAATATCATCTTTATATGTGTAGAAAAATAAAAAGGAGATTTTTATAAAGATGAAATCTTTAAGTTTGAAAAGGCGAAGTCTATATGTTTATAAAGGCGAAATCTTTAGGTGGAAAATAGCGAGATAAAAATATAATTTTTATCTATATAACATAGTAAATAAAAATATAATTTTTATCTATATAACATAGTAAATAAAAATATGATTTTTATCTATTGAACTTCGAAGTAAAAACTCGATTTTTATATATTGAATAGCGAAGTAAAAACTCGATTTTTATATATTGAATAGCGAAGTAAAAACTCGATTTTTATATATTGAATAGCGAAGTAAAAATTCGATTTTTATATATTGAACTTTGAAATAAAAATTCGATTTTTATATATTGAACTTTGAAATAAAAATTCGATTTTTATACATTGGACTTTGAAATAAAAATTCGATTTTTATATATTGAATAGCGAAGTAAAAATGGGATTTTTATATATGTAGTGAAAGCGGACAACGAAAGCGACAAAAGGCGAGTTGGCGAAGATTTCCTGCATTAGAAGTGCCGTGGAGCTAGGATAGCTATAAGTGAGAATTTCTCACCTTTCAATTTCTTTTCTAATTATATATATATACTAGGATGCAGACGGTGCTTAGTAGCACCCGACACAATCGTCCACAGACCATGGACTTGTTTGTTTGGTGGCATAGATTAGTTGAATTATTTGGTTGAATTGAATTGTTTGGTGAGATGAAATTGATTTGATTGATGTGTGAATGGCGTGGGCCTTCACTAGACCGGGGATAAGGCTAGGCCTTGTCCCGTTTCTAGTATCGTGCCGTTATGCCGCCGAAATTTTCTAAAATATGTTAGAAAAATAAAAATGTCATTTATTGCATAAATGAACTGAAAAGAAAATTCATGTGTTGGAATAAATATTTTGTCGTTAAAAATATAGTTTTAACGTGAATGTGAATAAAATAAAATATTCATTTACAAACCAGACGGTTTGTTTATGTACACTGATTTGACTGATATGGATTGGGACAATAAATTTTACACATCGCCCAACTGCACGAATAAAATCTGTGTTTGATTGTTTGAAACCCCACACGGGTGTTGGGATGAAATTTGAAGTTCACTCATCCTGATTGATTAAATATGTCGATCGATTGATTGACAGGTTGTTATAAGCGTTAGATATCTATATTTGATGCTTATACAGTGTAGTGCACTTTGGTTGATGGTTGATTATTTTTCAAGGCTATTATACATGTGTTGTATGAAAATCCATATAATTAACTTTATATGGTAATTGATTGGGCCTCATTCCAGTTTTAAAATAGAAATATTTAAAATAGAAATATTCGAAATGGAATATTTGAAAATGTCCATATATGAAGCCGTGTTGATTAGATTGACGCCATTTTGACGTGAACGATATTTATATCGATTTTATTCATTTTAAAATGAATATTAAAAAGTAATTTTGAAATCAAATATTTCGAAATGAATTGAATTGAAAACGAATTCAAAGTGAATTGAATTGAAAGTGATTTCGAAATGAATTGAATTGAAAACAATTTCGAAATGAATTGAATTGAAAACGATTTCGAAATGAATTGAATTGAAAGTGATTTCGAAATGAATTGAATTGAAAGTGATTTCGAAGTGAATTGAATTGAAAACAATTTCGAAATGAATTGAATTGAAAACGATTTCGAAATGAATTGAATTGAAAGTGATTTCGAAATGAATTGAATTGAAAACGATTTCGAAATGAATTGAATTGAAAACGAATTCAAAATGAATTGAAAGCAAATTGAAATGAATTCAAATTGAATTGAAATTTGAATTGAATAGAAATGAATTTTAAAACGAATTTATAGAGAAGAATTCAATTTTGCTTTAAATTGAGATGGAAGTTGAAATAGATTTTGAAACGAATTTTAAAACTATTTATATAATTCGTTTTAAATAGAAATCGACGAAATATATATTATATATATTATATATATAATATAATGGCCTGAATAGAACGCGCCGCGCCGCGGCAGTTCGTGAATTTCGACCATTTATTTCAAACGGACATTACGGGAGATCCGACCGTCGGATTCTCCTAAAACCGGAACCGTTGGGTTCGTATCGAAAAGAGCTTTCTAACGAATATTAGAAATTTGAAATCTAACGGTTGGATTTGGAGATACGTCCAAATCAAATTCGAAAAAGGTCGCTATAAGTGCAGTTCGATGGCCATTGTTGGAAATCGACTGTACGGGCCTTGATAAAATTATTAAAAATAGTAATAATTTGTGTAAAATCATAAGAAATGATTTGTGAAGATTTGGGATGAAAAACTCCATATTTGAAAAGATAAAAATAGATTTTTATCGAAATGAACTAGTTTTGAACTAGAATTATAATTCTATTTATTTTTAAATAAATAAATTGAATTTGAAATGGTTTTGAAAATAACCAAAATTTCCAATGATTGCATTGGAGTGGATTTGAATCGAAATTGTCCTCGGAATATTTCGATGTTGGAATTCGTGATTATACAGATGTTGTTATGGAAATTTGAAAGATATATATTTATATCGTTATTTCCAATACGACATTTGTTAGTCGTAGAATTTGATATTGAATATAAGCCGATATATTTTCTATTCAGAGCCTTGAATTGAATATCAAATGTGATTTGGGTTTGTCGCGAATGGTGTCTTCACTAACACTGTTCTTGAACCTAGTTGTGAAAAGATTAAATCTTTTTATTTAGATTTAATGAAGTGTACCAATTAAACGATATTTAATTGGAATTGAATTGATATTGATTTTTGGGTTTATCGTGAACAGTGTTTAAAATAACACTCGTTCTTTAACCCGATAATTAATGAATGTGCTTTTGGGTTTATCGTGAACTGTGTTTTTAAATGACACTGATTCTTTAACCCAGTTAAAGATTAAAACTAAGTGGAGTTTTAATGAATCTTTAATTAGATTGAAATGATCAAAAATGGAGTATCACCAGTTTTGCTCCAGGCGATAGTTAAATCTTTAATTAGATTTGAACGTGAAATGGTAATTGAATTTACCGATAACACCGTGGTGTTAGATATGAAGTATAACCAGTTTTACTTCATGGGATGAATAGGTTGGGATTGGGAAATTAAAACAAATGATTACTTCGGTAAGGTTCGTTAATCCCTACTAGTTTGAATTGATATTCAAAAGTAGATTAAAGAATAAATTCAAGGAATTTATCTTTGATAAAATTAATGGGAACCTTTCCCTATGAATGTGAAATTTAGAAATTGACTGTCGGTTGGCCAAGCAGAATGGTTTTCTGGGTATTGATCTGATGTTGGTTTCGGCCTTCGGGGTTAATATTTGGGAAATTATTCTCTTGATTAATTTACGGTTAGTGACTAATGAATTGGAATGAGGCGTATGTTGTGTTTGTGTAACACTTATTTAAAATATACGCGAGTTATTCGGAAAGACCGGGTTTATCCCATTCTGAATAACTGATACGACGATAAGTCGAAGATGAAGACGATGGTCGAAGACCGGAGGTCTTCACGTCGTTTGGGTGATAACTGATGATCTTGATTGGGCTGTACACCCAAGAAGATGGAAACAGTTAGTGATCGTCCAGACGTACTTGGAGATCGATGGATATGCGGGGTACTAGGTGCCTCCGGTTTCGTTCAGACCCAGAACGGACTTTTAAATGGACTGTGTGTCTGACATTGGATTTTAGTCCGTGTGATTGATCTCTATTAAATATATATCTGTTTGGCGGCGGAGAATTTATTCTCTTGCTTAACGCCCTTCTCTGGGACGTACGAGCTCAGGGGTTATATATTGATGGATATCAAACGCATGGAGTGAATTGCCTGTGTGGCATGCCTAAGTGGCAATTGATCGAGGCTTCTGTTGAAAAGCAAAGTCTTGTGGTGATGATCAAAGCAAGGCCTTTGTGGCGTAGCTTTGTGTAACGTTTGATTCGCGAGTTTCACACCCGGTATGAACCAAAAACGGGAGACGGACCTCAGGGAGGACTTGCGTTTCTTTCTAGCTAGAAGTGGCGTCAGTGGTTTTACACGCCCTGACGAGTTTGACTTATGTGGTTGTTGTTGTTGCGAGGCGCCTCGGTTATATCGGTTTCGGCCGATGCATTCTGGTCGGCTGACGGACCAGACTTACACCCCATAGGGTGGGGAGACGTAGTGTTCAGGCATAATAATCCACATCGGTGGACCGGCCCTGTCGCTCCAAGGGGCAGTTGCGGCTGTTCCTGAGGCTCGGGCTAGACAGTCTCGAATCGGTTGAGGACTATCTTTTGCCTCGGTTCATAGACGGAAATCCAATTTCCAAATACGTGACATTTGCGGTTTTAATTGTAAAACCTAGTATGGCGACATAGTGGGATGGGGCACTCATGCCGCCTATGATTGATACTTATGATTTGAAGTTGTTTTGTACACTATGCACTTATTATAGTATCAATAATTTGTTTTAAACGTATCAAGCATTCTTTGGCTGTTATAAGGGAAAACCCTATCCTCGGCTGCGTTGCATTGTGTGATGGGACCTGGGGTCTTATAACAGCTTCATTTTTCTTTATTTAGCATTGCGCTGTTTGTTTTATGCACTGGTATTCTTGGGAGGAAACCCGTTCCGTGTTATACGGCGTGGTCCCTTGATTTACCTAACTTTAAAAACAAAGATTAAAAACTGTTTTAGTTCTCACACCAGTCACATGACTGACCTGGAGTTTATTGTTTTAACCTAAACTCTGGGTGCCCCTATTTTGACATGGGCAGCTAGTAGTTTTGGTTTTGCAGATTTATATTCGCAGGATCCTGGTTTACAGCTGGAACGATATCCGGAAAGCTTTGTATCCGTATATCTACTTCTAGTTGTGTATTGTATTATTTTCCGCTGCTATGTATTTAAATGTAATTTAAATCTCTGATATTTCTGGGTAATATTCATTTATACTCTGTATATTCTTGTAATCTGATGCACTGTTGTAATATACAGTGAAATGTTCTTTTATATGCGTTCTGTTGTGGCGTGTTCTCGAACTATCCGACGCTTTCCTATACGGGGAAGTTACGGGTCTTTACACGTGGTATCAGAGCTTTGGTTTACAAAGCTCAGAGAACAAGACACATTAGAACCATACGAAAGAATTCATCAGATATTGGATTAGTAATATCCAACGGGAATGACTCGTTAGAGATGGGATCAGTAGTATCCTAGGACGAGTGTGAAGGGTATATTTTTCAAATGAAAACAATCTTTGTTTTGAAAATTTAAATCAACTATTCGTATTTGATTATTTATTTATATTGATGTGGACAATCCAGTATATATAGATTTTGTGTATACGTCTGATCCGCGTGTATTCGAAGTTTTAATATATTGGATAGATATAGAGTCGCACTCTAGTCGCCCGGACATGGTCCTGATGATGAAGTATACCATCACCAGCATTTATTTTCGAGTAACGAAAGTGTGATATCTATATATTTCCATTCGACTGGTGTGAGAACCAAATCTTATATAGCTAGAATACATTGTTGTGACTTGGCATCAAAAACATGATTTTTGTATATGTATCAAAATTATGAATTTGAAACGTTAAATTCACTAATTGATTGATGTTTGTGTTGTTTGTTCATTTGTTTGCTAATTTTGAACCATTATGCCTAATTTGATCGAATATTGAATTGTATTGAAAATTGGTCGCATCTGCTTGCATATGCATGTGTTGCATTGAACAGGTCATAGCAAGGAGGCTAGAGCCAGAGAATAAAATTTGTTTGCCCGACAAATAGGTACATGTTTACTACATAATTTACTGTTTTGGTTGGGTGATGATGATTTTGTGAGCCTATTGGCTAGCCGCTTGGCTTTTTCTTTTTCTTTTTGAGATCTGAAGGACCGGGGAAGCTATTTGAAATTCCCCGATGCTCCCGGTGCAGGGGAGGTTATGGCGA
Organism: Allium sativum; assembly: GCA_030737875.1. Taxonomy (NCBI): domain Eukaryota; kingdom Viridiplantae; phylum Streptophyta; class Magnoliopsida; order Asparagales; family Amaryllidaceae; genus Allium; species Allium sativum. The sequence continues at coordinate 664,577,101 of CM060909.1, read as the reverse complement.
AATTTTTCGAAAATTTAGGGAGTTAGCCAAATTTTTGAAATTTTGAAAATTCTCAGAAACTAAAGAGTTGGAGAATAGAAGCCAGATCGAGCGTAGAGTTGAATAATCAAACCGCTTTCGACTTTGTTCCTTTTCGGGGACGAAAAGTTTTAAGTGGGGGAGATTGTAACAACCCGTAAAATGCGAGCCAGTTTGAAATTTTTATTTTGGCAATTTTAGCGAATTTTGATTATTTAAAATAGATTATTTTAAATAATATCGACGAGAAATTTATTTTGAATATAATTAGAACGTATATATTATATATGTCGTCGTTAGTATATATGATAATTATATATAATTATAAAATAGAATTGAAAATGGCGCGGTAGTTCGAAAATTCGATTTCTAATTTCAATTGAATGTACCGGGTGCAAAACAATCCGGATTTTAGTGAAACCAAAAACATTAGGATCTAATTGATAATATCTTTCCAACGAATCCGAATAATCAAAATTACATAGCGGGAATCAAAAGATATGTCCAGTTGAAAATTCTGAATAGTCGCTATGGAATTCAGGCCCTTAAAAATGGACATTTTGCAAATGACCTCGGATTTCGACGAAACCAGTTTTGTTGGGTCCGGGAGGTGAAGTTATTGCTAGGTTTCAAATTTCATAATTTTTCGATTCAATATGTGAGCGTGGCAAAGGAAAACGCGTTTGACCAGTTTTAGTTGATTTTAATCGACTGGAAATTGGCCATTTTTCAAACGGTCTCAGAATTCGACGAAACTAGTTTTGTTAGGACCGTATCGTCAATACGAAGCTAGAAAATATTTTTCGAGAATTTTTAGAGTTAGTATGTGACCCCGGTAATTTGAAATGTACGTTTAAAATTCAGTATAGTGATTTAAATGTAAATTCAACGAAAACTGGTCGAAACGATCGAATCAGCTTACGATACATATCCCATTGTGTTCGGAATGGGGGTAATTAGCTATGGACGACAATCGGTGGGTTTGAATCCGAGTTCAGAATAAAAAGTCAACTTTTGAATTTTAAAATTAAATAAATATATATAAATTATAATACCCCCCCATACCTTTTCTTCCCTCCCCGTTCATTCAGAGAATAAAAGAAAAAAAAAACGACGAATAGGGGGGCGCGATTCGCCGCCACCTGCCATCGACCGACCGCCCCCCTTCCACTGGCGCCGCACCGCCTAAGTCTCCCCCCCTCTTGTCGACCTTCCTCCTACACCAGCCCCCCCCCCCCTTAAACCGCGCACCCCTAGAACCCTAGCCCCAAATCTCAACAACCGCCGACCACCGCGCCTGGTGCCAAACCCCCACCACCACGTGCGAAGCTTCCAGTCCAACCTCCGCCTCCTCTTGGATCTGACGCGCCTCAAACAGGCCCCCCTCTTCTTCCAACTGTGAGTTTTATCCCATTTCTAAAACCAGACTTCATTGAATTCAATTTATTTAGTTTAGTTTTTTTATTCTGAATTTATATAAATCAGTTTATTTAAATCAGTTTTAAAGTTTATAGTAAATCAGTAAATAAAATTTCGGTTCTTTTTAAATAGATAAATAGTAAGAAATGATTTAGAAAGAATAAAGATATAATTTTTATATAGTGGCGATAATAAAAATATGATTTTTATTAAAGTAGAGTTATAAAAATATGATTTTTATATTTTTAAAGGATTAAAAATATGATTTTTATATTTTTAAAGTATTAAAAATATAATCTTTACTATATAGAAGTGGTAGAAATATGATTTTTGTTTAGGTAGAGAACTAAAAATATAATTTTTACATGATAGGAATATTAAAAATATCATCTTTATATGTGTAGAAAAATAAAAAGGAGATTTTTATAAAGATGAAATCTTTAAGTTTGAAAAGGCGAAGTCTATATGTTTATAAAGGCGAAATCTTTAGGTGGAAAATAGCGAGATAAAAATATAATTTTTATCTATATAACATAGTAAATAAAAATATAATTTTTATCTATATAACATAGTAAATAAAAATATGATTTTTATCTATTGAACTTCGAAGTAAAAACTCGATTTTTATATATTGAATAGCGAAGTAAAAACTCGATTTTTATATATTGAATAGCGAAGTAAAAACTCGATTTTTATATATTGAATAGCGAAGTAAAAATTCGATTTTTATATATTGAACTTTGAAATAAAAATTCGATTTTTATATATTGAACTTTGAAATAAAAATTCGATTTTTATACATTGGACTTTGAAATAAAAATTCGATTTTTATATATTGAATAGCGAAGTAAAAATGGGATTTTTATATATGTAGTGAAAGCGGACAACGAAAGCGACAAAAGGCGAGTTGGCGAAGATTTCCTGCATTAGAAGTGCCGTGGAGCTAGGATAGCTATAAGTGAGAATTTCTCACCTTTCAATTTCTTTTCTAATTATATATATATACTAGGATGCAGACGGTGCTTAGTAGCACCCGACACAATCGTCCACAGACCATGGACTTGTTTGTTTGGTGGCATAGATTAGTTGAATTATTTGGTTGAATTGAATTGTTTGGTGAGATGAAATTGATTTGATTGATGTGTGAATGGCGTGGGCCTTCACTAGACCGAGGATAAGGCTAGGCCTTGTCCCGTTTCTAGTATCGTGCCGTTATGCCGCCGAAATTTTCTAAAATATGTTAGAAAAATAAAAATGTCATTTATTGCATAAATGAACTGAAAAGAAAATTCATGTGTTGGAATAAATATTTTGTCGTTAAAAATATAGTTTTAACGTGAATGTGAATAAAATAAAATATTCATTTACAAACCAGACGGTTTGTTTATGTACACTGATTTGACTGATATGGATTGGGACGATAAATTTTACACATCGCCCAACTGCACGAATAAAATCTGTGTTTGATTGTTTGAAACCCCACACGGGTGTTGGGATGAAATTTGAAGTTCACTCATCCTGATTGATTAAATATGTCGATCGATTGATTGACAGGCTGTTATAAGCGTTAGATATCTATATTTGATGCTTATACAGTGTAGTGCACTTTGGTTGATGGTTGATTATTTTTCAAGGCTATTATACATGTGTTGTATGAAAATCCATATAATTAACTTTATATGGTAATTGATTGGGCCTCATTCCAGTTTTAAAATAGAAATATTTAAAATAGAAATATTCGAAATGGAATATTTGAAAATGTCCATATATGAAGCCGTGTTGATTAGATTGACGCCATTTTGACGTGAACGATATTTATATCGATTTTATTCATTTTAAAATGAATATTAAAAAGTAATTTTGAAATCAAATATTTCGAAATGAATTGAATTGAAAACGAATTCAAAGTGAATTGAATTGAAAGTGATTTCGAAATGAATTGAATTGAAAACAATTTCGAAATGAATTGAATTGAAAACGATTTCGAAATGAATTGAATTGAAAGTGATTTCGAAATGAATTGAATTGAAAGTGATTTCGAAGTGAATTGAATTGAAAACAATTTCGAAATGAATTGAATTGAAAACGATTTCGAAATGAATTGAATTGAAAGTGATTTCGAAATGAATTGAATTGAATTGAAAACGATTTCGAAATGAATTGAATTGAAAACGAATTCAAAATGAATTGAAAGCAAATTGAAATGAATTCAAATTGAATTGAAATTTGAATTGAATAGAAATGAATTTTAAAACGAATTTATAGAGAAGAATTCAATTTTGCTTTAAATTGAGATGGAAGTTGAAATAGATTTTGAAACGAATTTTAAAACTATTTATATAATTCGTTTTAAATAGAAATCGACGAAATATATATTATATATATTATATATATATAATATAATGGCCTGAATAGAACGCGCCGCGCCGCGGCAGTTCGTGAATTTCGACCATTTATTTCAAACGGACATTACGGGAGATCCGACCGTCGGATTCTCCTAAAACCGGAACCGTTGGGTTCGTATCGAAAAGAGCTTTCTAACGAATATTAGAAATTTGAAATCTAATGGTTGGATTTGGAGATACGTCCAAATCAAATTCGAAAAAGGTCGCTATAAGTGCAGTTCGATGGCCATTGTTGGAAATCGACTGTACGGGCCTTGATAAAATTATTAAAAATAGTAATAATTTGTGTAAAATCATAAGAAATGATTTGTGAAGATTTGGGATGAAAAACTCCATATTTGAAAAGATAAAAATAGATTTTTATCGAAATGAACTAGTTTTGAACTAGAATTATAATTCTATTTATTTTTAAATAAATAAATTGAATTTGAAATGGTTTTGAAAATAACCAAAATTTCCAATGATTGCATTGGAGTGGATTTGAATCGAAATTGTCCTCGGAATATTTCGATGTTGGAATTCGTGATTATACAGATGTTGTTATGGAAATTTGAAAGATATATATTTATATCGTTATTTCCAATACGACATTTGTTAGTCGTAGAATTTGATATTGAATATAAGCCGATATATTTTCTATTCAGAGCCTTGTATTGAATATCAAATGTGATTTGGGTTTGTCGCGAATGGTGTCTTCACTAACACTGTTCTTGAACCTAGTTGTGAAAAGATTAAATCTTTTTATTTAGATTTAATGAAGTGTACCAATTAAACGATATTTAATTGGAATTGAATTGATATTGATTTTTGGGTTTATCGTGAACAGTGTTTTAAATAACACTCGTTCTTTAACCCGATAATTAATGAATGTGCTTTTGGGTTTATCGTGAACTGTGTTTTTAAATGACACTGATTCTTTAACCCAGTTAAAGATTAAAACTAAGTGGAGTTTTAATGAATCTTTAATTAGATTGAAATGATCGAAAATGGAGTATCACCGGTTTTGCTCCAGGCGATAGTTAAATCTTTAATTAGATTTGAACGTGAAATGGTAATTGAATTTACCGATAACACCGTGGTGTTAGATATGAAGTATAACCAGTTTTACTTCATGGGATGAATAGGTTGGGATTGGGAAATTAAAACAAATGATTACTTCGGTAAGGTTCGTTAATCCCGACTAGTTTGAATTGATATTCAAAAGTAGATTAAAGAATAAATTCAAGGAATTTATCTTTGATAAAATTAATGGGAACCTTTCCCTATGAATGTGAAATTTAGAAATTGACTGTCGGTTGGCCAAGCAGAATGGTTTTCTGGGTATTGATCTGATGTTGGTTTCGGCCTTCGGGGTTAATATTTGGGAAATTATTCTCTTGATTAATTTACGGTTAGTGACTAATGAATTGGAATGAGGCGTATGTTGTGTTTGTGTAACACTTATTTAAAATATACGCGAGTTATTCGGAAAGACCGGGTTTATCCCATTCTGAATAACTGATACGACGATAAGTCGAAGATGAAGACGATGGTCGAAGACCGGAGGTCTTCACGTCGTTTGGGTGATAACTGATGATCTTGATTGGGCTGTACACCCAAGAAGATGGAAACAGTTAGTGATCGTCCAGACGTACTTGGAGATCGATGGATATGCGGGGTACTAGGTGCCTCCGGTTTCGTTCAGACCCAGAACGGACTTGTAAATGGACTGTGTGTCTGACATTGGATTTTAGTCCGTGTGATTGATCTCTATTAAATATATATCTGTTTGGCGGCGGAGAATTTATTCTCTTGCTTAACGCCCTTCTCTGGGACGTACGAGCTCAGGGGTTATATATTGATGGATATCAAACGCATGGAGTGAATTGCCTGTGTGGCATGCCTAAGTGGCAATTGATCGAGGCTTTTGTTGAAAAGCAAAGTCTTGTGGTGATGATCAAAGCAAGGCCTTTGTGGCGTAGCTTTGTGTAACGTTTGATTCGCGAGTTTCACACCCGGTATGAACCAAAAACGGGAGACGGACCTCAGGGAGGACTTGCGTTTCTTTCTAGCTAGAAGTGGCATCAGTGGTTTTACACGCCCTGACGAGTTTGACTTATGTGGTTGTTGCTGTTGCGAGGCGCCTCGGTTATATCGGTTTCGGCCGATGCATTCTGGTCGGCTGACGGACCAGACTTACACCCCATAGGGTGGGGAGACGTAGTGTTCAGGCATAATAATCCACATCGGTGGACCGGCCCTGTCGCTCCAAGGGGCAGTTGCGGCTGTTCCTGAGGCTCGGGCTAGACAGTCTCGAATCGGTTGAGGACTATCTTTTGCCTCGGTTCATAGACGAAAATCCAATTTCCAAATACGTGACATTTGCGGTTTTAATTGTAAAACCTAGTATGGCGACATAGTGGGATGGGGCACTCATGCCGCCTATGATTGATACTTATGATTTGAAGTTGTTTTGTACACTATGCACTTATTATAGTATCAATAATTTGTTTTAAACGTATCAAGCATTATTTGGCTGTTATAAGGGAAAACCCTATCGTCGGCTGCGTTGCATTGTGTGATGGGACCTGGGTCTTATAACAGCTTCATTTTTCTTTATTTAGCATTGCGCTGTTTGTTTTATGCACTGGTATTCTTGGGAGGAAACCCGTTCCGTGTTATACGGCGTGGTCCCTTGATTTACCTAACTTTAAAAACAAAGATTAAAAACTGTTTTAGTTCTCACACCAGTCACATGACTGACCTGGAGTTTATTGTTTTAACCTAAACTCTGGGTGCCCCTATTTTGACACGGGCAGCTAGTAGTTTTGGTTTTGCAGATTTATATTCGCAGGATCCTGGTTTACAGCTGGAACGATATCCGGAAAGCTTTGTATCCGTATATCTACTTCTAGTTGTGTATTGTATTATTTTCCGCTGCTATGTATTTAAATGTAATTTAAATCTCTGATATTTCTGGGTAATATTCATTTATACTCTGTATATTCTTGTAATCTGATGCACTGTTGTAATATACAGTGAAATGTTCTTTTATATGCGTTCTGTTATGGCGTGTTCTCGAACTATCCGACGCTTTCCTATACGGGGAAGTTACGGGTCTTTACACTGTCGTTCAAATAATATATTCGTTATTTAAATTCAATTCTAAACTGAATTAAATATCCCCGATGATCCAGTTCACACCATATCGCCATTTCGGCCAATTCTGATATTTTCAGAATTAAACATATTATTTAATTTATTATTTTAATTAAATATTTCAGTTATTTAATTCCACGACCATTTAATTCACTATTTAAATAATTAAATAAATTAATTATTATACCTCTACAAATGCGGGTCATTACAAGTGATAATCACTGACCCCATGGGTCATAGGAAATTTTGAAAGTTCTACCATTGCAAGTAATAAGTCTAACTACTCTCTTTTTGCAATCAAGAATGGCACCATACATAACTATCCAATCCATGCCTAACTCGTCACCCAAGATAGAAATTATCGAACCCCTACATATCATGGATAAATGAGCTGATCATCCTATCGGTTTTGAGTCTACCATAAGATCAAAAATTATACTAGTATTAAGGTGCAGACTATCTACAACTGAACTAGATATAAACGAATATGAAGCACTAGAATCAAACAGGGTTCTAGCACGATAGTCAAAAAGGGAAATCAAACCGTCAACTATGACTTTCCGACCTCGATTAGGTCCATTAGCATCTAAAGAATGTACTTGTCTGGAAATTCCTTCCCTTTGTCCTTGCTTGCTAGGGCATTGTTTGCTGAAGTGTCCCATTTGTCAACAATTAAAGCAGGCTTTCTTTGTCTTTCTGCAGTCCTTCACAAAATGACCTATAGCACTGCAACCGTGACACTTGATATCCTACTTGATTTGAGCCTTGATAGACTTTCCACCTTTCTTTTGTTGCTTTCCTTTTCTAGGCCACCATAGTTGTTTCTCTCCCTTGGCCTGTGTTTCTTCAGTCTTATTTTCTTTCTTCTCCTCCTTGTCGTCTTCATGCATAAGAGCTGTGCTAACTATCCTTTCAAACATTGCCCCCATTAGTATATGAGATAAACCAAGTCCTTGGAGAAATTGATTCAACCTTCTCGCAAATCTAAGCGCCTTCTTGTGGGGCTTATTCACCAAGTCCAGTCCAAACCTTGCTAGTTGATTAAACTTGTTCACATACTCCTTAACAGGCATGTTGCCTTATTTCATAGCCAAGAACCTCTCCATTTGTAATCCTTATTCCGCTTGAGATAAGAATTTCATCTCAAATCTCTGTTTGGGTTCATCCCAATTAGTTATTGGTTGTCCCACTGCGTTACATCCCACCAGTAGGAAGCTTCATCCTTCAACTGCCATGCAACAAGCTATATCTTCCTTTCGTCATCAATATCAAAAAGGCCAAACACGTTCTCCATCTCTCGTAGCCAATTTTTTTGCTTCAACAAAGCTCTCAGTACTATGGAATGGTTTTCCTCCCATAGCGCAGAAATCTTTACATAAACTAGAAAAGTTATCTGCTGATGGAGGTGGAGGAACAACGGCTGCAACTAGGGGTGGGGCATCTACTTGTCCTCCGGCAGGTCTCGTAGCATCAAGATACCTACGGAATTAGGTTGGTAGTGGAATGCCCTCGGGAAGATTGAGTGCCCAGACATGCTGAAAATAAAGAAAAAGGATTCAACAAGGGATCAAGAGAATAACGAATATGGCTTGAGGGGATATGTTTTTCTAAAACAGACTTTTATTCGAATATACTTTGATGTTGAAAACAATTTTTTTGAAAACTTCTATCTGATCTTGTAACCTTCAGCTCCGATACCAAGTGTGACATCCCACGTCCGTTAATGTCACTCATAAGAGAATGCATTAAGTTCCGTGAAGCACAATAGGTAAACTGTGCAGAATTTACAGAGTAGATATAAAATAAGCAGTAGAAAATTTTCAATTTCATTATTAAAATAAAACGTAGTTCTCAAAGCCAGCAACATCAAACCACTTACAAAGTGCTTCAAATCTGTCTTTCAAAACAAAATAACATAATGCCATAAAATAAAATCATATCCCTCGTCATAATCAATGATGGAGTAAAGTCAAAAAGGTACATCTCAAGAAATCCAAGTCCAAGCTGCTAGAGAATGTCTTAGTCACTGTTGAGTGCTTCCACTCTGAGGACCTAGGGGGTAAAAGAAAGAAAGAAGCAAAAGAAAAAGGGTCAAACATAAAGTATGGAGGGTTTCAGTTATTTTCAAATGTGCATAAATTAGAATGCCAAGACAGGTAAATAAGAATGGATGAGAAAGGTACAGTGTTATGTAAGGTAAACTAAACTAAACATAACAGCAGGATATACATGAATAACATCAATAAACTATGATCGAGTAATGCTTCACATTTATTTCTTAAACATGTATGTCTGCACCAATACTAGTTTAATAGGATTAACAGAATCAGGTGTTTAGCCCAATTACATAACAACAGAATTAACAACAGAATTAATAGCAGGATTAACAGCAGAATTAGGCATACCCTAATTACATCACAAGATTAGGTGTTACCCTAATTACACAACAGCAGGATTAGGTGTACCCTAATAACTACCCATGCGATTGAGTCCGTACTACGTAAATACCCTGTGTCATCCCTGGCAGTAGGGTGTATCACTTTCTTACCCAACAACTATATAACATAGACCTATTTACTGGTGTTACAGTAGCTTAGTTTCCCTAATCGGACAAACACAAGCGCATGAACCTGCCGGAACGCGCCCATACCCATCTTCCCCATGTGAACCTCTTACTATCCAATTCAGTAAACCATTCCCTGGCCCCTACCTAGTGTGAGGCCCCCTCTGACAAAATACCAACAGGGATACTGACTAGTATGGGTTCCAAACAACAGACTGACACAAGCAAAAACCCTAAGCTTGTGACCCCAAAACTAGGATTTAAGAGTCCAAAAACCCGATACAACAGCAAGAACAAGGGACCTCTTATTTTAGTAACACTAATGTTTAACCTAGCAGGTTTAGGTTTACTAATAAGCGTGGTTGTAATATTTCATGTCATTATGTGTGTACATCCCTCCCGCAAAACACCTGCCCAGATGTATACATTTTCTTCAACATGTCAGTTTATTAACCTACATCTGGTATTTAACATGACATTTAATTAATGTCTGTATTAAGTCAAATCTAACATGTTTAATATATGCATACTATTAATCAACTATGTTCCAACATGTACAGGTTTATGCATATTATACATTTATAAAAAGTATACACATTATCCCATTTTATCAGTTTACAGCAAGCCTAAACATATATGTATTTATGGTTAATCAGTCCCAATTTAATAGCACGCCCAAATTCCACTTTTTATATCATTCATTATTGCCCCCAATTACATGCACACTCAAATCGGGTATAGCCTAGGCTTCCAAAGGCGTAGGCTTAGCTTAAATGAAAAGGGAAAACAAAGGAAGAAGATTAGAATCAATCACATAGGCATGTAAACTATAACATAGAAATAGGGAAAAGGAAGATAGATACATAATACTTATTAATTATCCAACAGTAAAGGCATATGTTTTACTATCACAACAACATAAGTGTTTAACATGTATAACATATGTTTCATTACCACTACGACATAAGTGTTTAACATGTATAACATATGTTTCACTATCTCTACGACATAAGTGTTTAACACGTATAATCATTTACGCTGTAAACACTACTTATTCTAACCCAAATTTATTTAATTGGCATGCTTTTTTTAGGCAAGACGGGTGTGTAGCATGAACTACACAGCCGATTACGCGTAGATATAAAATAAAATAGTAGCTGGTTGACAAGCCCAACCAGTAGCATCCATAATAAGCAAGACCAAGACGGTCTTAAGTAGTCAGTCTAGCACACCGAAAAAATATATATACATGATAAAACTACCCCATAAGAAAGCAAAACACATAACATGCCTGCACTATATAACAGTGCGCAATACAAACCCAAAATAAATCAACCAGCTACTCCTACTCAAGGAGGGAACAAGGAGCTGCTGCCCTGGGTTTCAGGAGAGTGCGGCCTGGGGAGGGAGAATCTGAAACGGGCGCGCCTGATTGTGCCTGTCCATTGTTCGAAGAGATGCAGAATGTGATAACATGTTCCCAGCAAAGACTTTCTAGGTTTATTGAAGACGCAAGCGTTGCGCTCTAACCAGATAAACCAAGAGAAAATCGCTACCAGAGAATCAATAGACGGGTCGGGGGAGGAGTGCTGCCAATAATCAAAGAAGGAACGAATCAAAGGAATGAAACCAAGAACAAAAGAACTGATTGCCGCCCAAACAGCGAAGGCGAAATCACAGTCAAAGAACAAGTGGTTGAGAGATTCAATTTCTTGGTTGCAGAGGACATAGAGTGGATCGACATTGATGTTGAAACGGCGAAGCCTGTCTTTAGAGTTAATTCGATTATGGACTAGAAGCCATTGGAAAAAAATAACACGGGGAGGGAGATGACAATTCAAGATTCTGGAATAAGATAAGCGATGACCTGGGTGGATTAGATAATTATAACACGATTTAACAGAGAATGTATTAGAGGAGTTCAAGGCCCAAGAGAAAGAGTCTGGCCCAACAGATAGCCTGAAGCTATTAATAAGATCTCCAATGCGAATTAAATCATTAAGCATGGAAATCAAATCTGAAAATGACAGGGAACTCATAATGGGTCTTGGTGAAGAAGTGAATAAATCTCTTATATATATAACTATGCCGTAGAAAAAGTCCAATCCAATCCCTTTAATTGTATGTATGCAAGTCCTGAATGTTGTCTCTGTAGATTTAAGTCTCAACAACATTCCCCCATTGTATGTTTATATTTTCAAAGTAGATTCCTAGAGGCAGAAGATATGAAGAATTTCGTATGAATTGAGAATGGGAGAAGCCACGTAATTATAGATTCATAGAGTCAACATCAGCCTTTAGATTCTAGGTTTTTAATCCAGTCCGTACACTTAGCGCTGAGTTAGCAATAAATATGGTCCTAAAAACTATCCAGATTCATTGTATGAATCTTTCCATATCGTGTGTGGGCCAACCCAGCCCCCCTTGGGTCGACTTATGGGTCAACCCGTCGAGTATGGGTCGTGTCTCAACGGTCTGGGTTCCATCATCTCTTCCCGCTCGCCTCGTTTTGACTTTTTCTGATTTGTATGTGTGTGTGTGTATGTGTACATATATATGTATATGTATATGTATATATATATATATAACCCTTATATGCATGAAAACTTCTAATGCCCATAACTTCTTCATAAGTTATCCGTTTTACGCGAACTTGGGGACTTTTTGAACCAGAATTCCAAGACGAATGCAACGGTAATGTCGTTTTCACTTAATTCTGAATGTTTAATTAAGTTATACCCAATTTACTATTTTAAAGTGGTTTTAGTGTATTAAATTCTGGGTGTTACATGGTTGCTTAAGTTTGAACATTATCAATTTTCTTATATTCATATCTATAGTTTTGTATATTATGTTTTAAAGTTTTTATATTTATATTCATAGTTATAGATTAAGTTTTATATCACTTTTATAAATTGTAAATATATGTTTTTAAAGATATCATTTTACTCTATTATACTATTTTATTATATAGAATAATAATTTGTTTAAACTCGAGAATTACCTCGATTTATTTCAAGATAATTTACATTAGTTTCAAGAAATTCAAATTTCAAAAATTGCCTAAGGGATGTCGGTATTCCCTACCCCCATGTCGGCATGGTGGCCTTTAATTTTTAATTTTCAAATTTCAAAAATTGTGTCTAGTTGTTTAAATCTTTTCCTGAAGAGACATGACCATTACCCAGTATAAATACCATCTGATTTCAAAAAAAATTAACCACTTTTAATCATTTTCTTCTCTTTTATCCTCTTCATTATTATTCATAAATTTAATGTTATTATAATCAAACATTGTGAATTTCAAAGAGAATTAAACCAATTCTATTCTATTCTATCATTCTTTCTCAAAGAATTCAGAGTTATAGGAAATTCTATAATCAAAGATCGCAAGATCAAAGTTCCATCAAGTCTTTCTTCCAAAAATGATACTGAAAAGGTGTGGTTATAACCCATTCAAATCAATTTGGTGTGATTGTAGCCTGCAAATCAATTGGGTGTGATTATAGCTTGGAAATCAACTGAGTCTCACTGCACTCATAATTAGGAAAGGTTGACCTCGTGACTTGTGAAATCGAGGATTGTAATTTGGATTTTACTGGAAAGAAATCTACATAAACCTAGAGTTATGTGGGACTGGATGTAGGGTAACTCCAAACCAATATAAAAATCCTAGTGTGTTCTTTCCTTTACTGCTTTTACTTTTTATTCTTCATCTTATTTAATTTTGTAATTATTTCATATTTGTGATTTGCATCCGTTTCTAAGTTATTCAAAAAGATTTCATAAAATTTATAAAATTCCATTAAACACTATTCACATCAACACCGAGCATGGGAGAACAAGAACAGAAAGACAAACACGATCACTTCCAAAGAATCATTTCCCCAAAACTAAAACTAGGATTTGTTATGGGGAAAGGGTCAAAACAACAAATCCTGATGAGTAGAAAATGTATAAAAATGTCCATCATACAAAAATATATCTCATTTGGCTTCACCCAAATTGTATGTCTAAAAATATTAGTTATTTTAGCCTAACCTTGTACTATTTCACACAATGATTATTTATCATACCTAAGATAACACTTCCGTATTAGGTTGTCAAATCCTGAGATAGAACTTTTACGCATATATAAACCCTTTAAACCACTTATAAACCAATAATTAAGAGGCTGACCTTCTAACTGCTTAATACCTCACTAAATTCCCAAAAGTGGGAGTGTTCAATATGCAGTTATGACTTTACTCAAAACATATGATATATAAAAACCAGATTCTAATGATCACTTAAGGCCTAAGGAGAATCCCCTAATCGCTTAATACCTTGGCATGTGGTTTACTTATATACTATTATTATTTATTAGAGGACACTGGTTACTAAGCCACCTAATTACTAATTAAGGCATTCGCCATTCACGTATCCCAACCCCACACAAAGTGAAAGATAGTAAGTAGTCATTTAAGACTTACATGATAGGTAGACAAATACTCGCCATTTAAGTCCTTCTCTAGGTGGATATCAATGTTACTATCCAACCGACCTTATAGAAAAATCTTAAAGCCATTTAATACTTCATGCTTGATAGGATGACCTTTAGTACTGCCATAACGGCTATTTAATACTATAACCCAAGGTGAACTCCAACCCGGCCACTTAATACATAGAGGAAGCAGACCCTTTTAGAGATTACTTATTGGCACCCATTAGCCATTTTAATACATCTTGTTGAAAAATGACGACGCATCTAATCACTTAAGACCAAATGAGGGCGGACCCTATGACTTTACACGTACTTCTTAGGACTCCAAGGAAAGTGGAAGGCCTAACGACTACCCATATGCCTTAGAATAAATTCTAAGAAAAGGGGGAGTTCGACAATGACCTGTTCTTCTCAAGTTAAATCCCAAAGAAAGGAGTGAATCCAATCTATTAATACCACCAAAAGGTGGATCCCAAAACCATTTTAGACCTTAATCCTGAAGCAGGCTACGATAATAAGTTCCCTTTTAAATTTCTCCCTTCAAAAGGGAGACGAAACCTATTGCCACTTAAGACCTCAACACTTGAAGTAAACATTAGGAACATTTCTCACTATGGTACTAGTTGGTAGGATTTCTTGGATCAGTGATATCTCACATCAGTTGTGCGTATATCCGATTGTTGGGAAGTACGGTCTTCTGTCGGATAAATCAACTTACCTTGCACCATCAGCCTACTAAATCCAATCCTTATTTAGTTAGTGATTGTAACGACCCGGAAAAATGCGATCTTGGTTATCCGATATACAACACATATCGAACATCCAAGGATCGAAAATAACCAAATAGTTAATGAAAGAAATTAGAAGGTGAGAATAGATAAGATAGAAACGTAGAATAGAAGAAGAAGAAGAACACAACATCAGAGTAACACGAACCTCACAGCGGAACGAATAACATATAATAGATAACATAACTTTGAAATATAATAGTTATGTATACAATAGCACTTATCACAGTACAACACTTACAACACAGCGGAAATAACTATAGCTATATGATCTTGAAGCCTCCTGCTCCACGCTCTTCCAGTATATCTGTAAATTCCTGACTACTTGACTGCCCATACAAAATTAGGCACCCAAGAGTTTAGGGAAAACAAAACAAATAAACTCCGGGTCAGTCATGGGACTGGTATGAGTAAAACAGTTTAAACAGGTATATGAACAAGTAAACGATATCTCATAAGACCACGCCGCAGAACGGAACGGGTTTTTCCCTTATGAGAATCCAAAATATCTTTATATCAAAAACCTTTTGATATTATAATAATGTCTATGTACAAATAGATATCAACTAGTAGAAACGCTTTCATCTCACGTTCTACATATATAGTATACAATCAAAATCGCAAGCACGTATTGGATAATGGATTTCCAACTATGACAAGGTATGGAATCACATTCCGATCAGTGTACTCTAGGAACGATACACTGGAGTTCAACAAGAACATCTTGTAACTCAGCCACACATGACTGACCACTCATTTCGCTTGAGTGTATCGAATGTACATCACCAACGGTTGGGATCAACAACCGTTCCCGTATATATATGGGAAAACATTGATAGATTTAAGAAACAAATGAATATTCACTAGATAGGTGATTATACACCCTACTTCAGTGCGACCGACTTAGCCATGCTGCCTGCCCGATTTCTGTCATTTACCGGTTGATGAGGCTAGAAGCTACGCTTATATCATTACATCAGATTCACTTCGAATGCTACATTGTCAAATCCATCGAAAATCACTAATTGATGTCTACAACCATACATTACGTGTCAGCTAAAGGAAGTTTCCTTCTCCGCTTCCACTCTTGGTATAGTTGAAGAAATCAATGTATGTGATCGTCTGGAAATACTATGTCAGACATCCATTCATACAAGTCATCCTCATTCACTTAGAATGTCACATCGTCATACCCGCCAAATCACAAATTGACTTATCCAAAAATAACACGGGTATACAGCTAAGAGAAACGAATTCGTCCGCCACCAAACGTGAATACGTTTGAACAGATCAACTTACGCGATCCATTGGATATACTCTGTCAGACCTTCGTCCATACAAGTTGTCCTGGGACTGGACAAACCGAAGGCACTATTCTGTAAACAGGACAGCCCTTGCATTTTACTCCGTCTTCAATTATTTTTGGCATATATGATTCGCGATGCTTATGCCAATACAGAGTGGTTCTATGGATAATAATCCAACCGGTCTCTCCATATTAACAACGTTAAAATGGTCAAAACTTCGATAGTCGGTGAGTTAACTATCAAAGAAAAACAAGTGTGCAAACAACGATATTTTTTTTTTCCAGATGGAAATTATATCGAACAAACATCATTTAACATTAATCTCTTTAGTTCATTTATTTACGTATCTCTTGTTTCCCTATATTCTAAATTCTTATTTTCTTTTATCAGAAAACATTTCTGATTCTCGTTTGGAAAACATTTCCAAAACTCCTTTACGATCAAACCTTACCATTTCTTAGTTAAGAAGGAAGTCACTCAAGTTGGGGTATAATTACCTCTCAGACCTTAACTGAACAACGTTATAACTTCGAAATGGTCAAAGTTTATCTTTTAATCTTTAACAACTTCTTTACGCCTTTCTCGGATTCAATTTTACTAATCCACTTCTATATTTAAAACATTGGTTATAACGATAACGTTATAATCCCTACTTTCGAATTATCTAACTTTAATTATAACTTCTATTCTTATTAGTGAATAATTAACCTAACACTTATTTATTTATAAATAAATAAATCTCTATTTAGACACTGGAAAGTATAAGTACTTTCCCGAATTCGATATAATCGAATTTGCCGATTAACTCTCTTCGAGAAATCTCTATTTGATTAACTCTTCTTCGAATAACCTATATTCGATTAACTTCTTCTCGAATAAACGATATTCGATAATCTCTCTTCGAATAACCAATATTCGATAACTCTTCCTTTTCAAATATCTCATATTTGAAAATCTCACTTCGATTAAACTACAATCGATAACTCCCTTCGATGAAACTAACATCGATAACTCCTTTCGATGAAACTAACATCGATTTATTTAACTCGACGAACTTAACTTGACTCGACTAACTCGACTTACTTGGTTCGACCAATTCGATTCGATTAACTAGGCTCGACTAACTTGACTAACTTAACTCGATTTACTTGGTTCGACCAATTCGATTCGATTAACTAGGCCCGACTAACTTGGTAGAACCACCCGATCAACTCAACTTATTTAACTTAACTTATTTCTCAACTCGATCAACTCGATTAACTCCTATCGAATAACTAATATTCGATTAAACTCCATTCGCTTGACTCTAGATCGCAGCGATCACAATGGTTACGCCTGACTCCCTCAGGAAACATCCGACCGCCGTAGGCTATTTACAGCCCTGCGAATTACGCTAGCAGTCGTACAAGATGGCAACTTACCCTGAATACTATGTTTGACTCTCTCTGTTTCAAATAACTATATTTGATTAACTCTAGTTCGTTTTAACTCTAATCGATTAATTCTAACTAATTAACTCCAACTGGTTAACTCTAACTGATTAACTCTAACTGGTTAACTCTATTTGACTAACTCGACTTGACTAACCCCTTTCGAATAACATATTCAATTAACTAACTTCAAATACCATATTCGATTAACTAACTTTGAATACCATATTCGATTAACTAACTTCGAAAACCATATTCGATTTCTCCTATCGAATGTCTATATTCGATTAACTAACTTCGAATACCATATTCGATTAACTAACTTCGAATGTCTATATTCGATTAACTAACTTCGAATACCATATTCGATTAACTAACTTCGAATACCATATTCGATTAACTAACTTCGAATGTCTATATTCGATTAACTAACTTCGAATACCATATTCGATTAACTAACTTCGAATACCATATTCGATTAACTACTTCGAATACCATATTCGATTAACTAACTCCGAATACCATATTCGATTAACTACTTCGAATACCATATTCGATTAACTAACTTCGAATACCATATTCGATTAACTAACTCCGAATACCATATTCGATTAACTACTTCGAATACCATATTCGATTAACTAACTTCGAATACCATATTCGATTAACTAACTTCGAATACCATATTCGATTAACTAACTTCGAATACCATATTCGATTAACTAACTTCGAATACCATATTCGATTAACTAACTTCGAATACCATATTCGATTTCTCCTATTCACTTTTAAAGATTTCCTTTTTAACAACGTTTTATTCAATTGAAAAGATCTACCTTTAAATAACGGTTCTACACTTTAAAAATGATTTCCTTTCCAATTCTATTTGTAGATGTTTTTCAAATATTCCCTTTTTACATTTATCCTTGAAATATTCTAACTCCTTAAACTCCCGGGAAAATTCGCCATAACCTCCTTTGTATCGGGAGCATCGGGAAAATCCCCAAACCCGCCACACAGGCCTTTCCATTCAAAAAGAAAATGGTTTGAAATTATTTCCTTTTTCTATGTATCTCCTATTTATAAATATTCCCATTTTATAAACATTTCTTATTTATAAATATTCCACTTTATAAATCTCTTATTTATAAATATCCCATTTTATAAATATCTATTATTTATAAATATTCCACTTTATAGATATCTCTTTTATCTACATTCCGGTATGTTATGGTATTGAATCACATCAAATCACGATGTTCAATATCGTCCATACACACACAATCAACAACAGGTTAAAATTCACATCATATATCAAAATATATGAAAAACAATAAAATAACTGTTGAGGAATCCAGTCGGATTCCTCCAACCTGTTTCCCTGCAACACAGATGTTGGACAATATAGATAACATCACTTTTAGTTCCATATGATATATTCTGCTAAACAGAATCAATATATAGAAATATAACTAACTGACTAGCAGTTCAATCAAACAATCAACACTCAGTCAAACAGACAATTTTAACAGTTCTAACAATACAACATGAAATTATAAACTGTTCAGAGTTAGTGAGATTTACTCACATTTGCGCGTTAACCGTTGAATAACGGTTTGCGTTATTCGACTCAGTCGGACAATTTATTTCTCCATAAATTGTAACGAGCTCGGATTCACTCCTAGTCAGCTTCATTGTGAAGCTCTCGTCCACACGATCCCAACGTAATTGATCGTTCGAAATTCTGATACAATATGACAATATTATTAAGTTAAGAAGTTAACACCTTATTTAAATTTTAAATAAACCATTAATTCATTTACTATTGGGCTCACCGTTGTCATTTGGCCCAAACCCACTTCTAATTACCCAGACCCGCTCCCAATACACCATCTTCTCCGTTCTCGCATCACTCTCCAGGATTCAACCCGCAATTTCCCAAATTTCCCGAAAATCAATGCTTCTCCCTGCTTCGTTAAAAATCATTCGAACAACACCAGAATTCCTCCTTTTGAATGAGCTTCTCCCCTATACGAAAATCATCCCGTTCGATCATGAATCCCAGCATGCGATTCGCGGTTGAAACCGCACTGTAGAAGGAAAAGCACTGAAGTTTTTTCCACCTTAAACCCTTCGAAAATTACACGGCAGGTGCTAAATCACACAACAAACCCAAGTATGACATTTACTTCACCAAACCGTGCTTCAGTCTCCTGAATTCGAGAACCCTAACTGACATTTGTGAACAGTCCTAAACAAAAAGGGGCATCGAACCTAGTAATAAGCATACCCAAGTGAAGAGCGATCTACAGAGATCACGATTATATTGGTATAGATATTTATAGCTTTTTATTTGATTAAATATAAATTTTCCAGGATAACAAACTCACGTTTTGGAAAACTGATGATGGCGGCGGATTTTTTCTTGAGTTTATAAGAGGGAGGGTGAGGCTAAGAAAGGAGAACGTGGACTGTTTGTTTATTATTATACAATATATACCTAATGGCCAAGTACTAGACACGTTAGGGCTAGGTAGCTGTGTGGATTTTCTGAGGCCAAGTATTTTGTTTTGAACCAAAGTAGACAGCCGGTTGAAATGAATGAAACGTAGACCATTGTTTTTATGTTATAATTTTTTTGTTAAAGTTATTATATAGTGTATATCATAAACTCCATTCAAGTACGAATTGCAACAGACAGATATAAAGATACCATTGTAACCAGTAAGGTACCACGATTTCAAAAATATAAAAATACCGGTGGATTGACTCATATTTTGAAACTTCAAAATGTTGATTTCAGGGTGCAAAATACCCCAAATAAAAAGTCGCGTATTTAATTAATTAAAAATTACAGTAAAATTCTAAAAATTAAATTATCACTACTTCCCAAAAGAACCTTATCTAAATTTAAACCCGATCTCCAGTTATATCGAATAAACAGTTATGGTCGATAAACGATTCTATAGCGACTTTTCTGAAATTTGATTTGGACATATCTCAAAATCTATACGATGAAATCCCGATTTTTCTCTTCCACTAGAAAGATATACTCCACCAGCTCCACACGTTTCTTGTTTCACAGAAATCCGGCTTAAAACGAATCCTGTACATTCAGTTGAAGTTCGAATCGCCAAATAGCGAACTGCCGCGCCATTTCAAGCTCTATTTTAATTATATTATAAACTATACGTTCAACTGTCGTCGATTCAATATAATCGTTATTATATTTCGAATCGAAACTCCACCAAATCTCGTATGCTATTCAATTCACACGATATTGTGAATTTCACTATTTCCGACTATTTCGACATTATAATATATTATTATATTATAATTATTTATTAAATATTCAATATTATTTAATTAAACGATCATTAACTTCTCTAAATCACCAATTATATAATTAAATAAATTAATTATATATCTCTAAAAATGCGGGTCATTACATTCTTCCCCACTTAAAATAATTTCGTCCTCGAAATTGCTAAGTTAGAGGACGACCCTATCTATTGGAATTCCTAAGATTTGTTTACCCCTTATTTCTGATTTCAACTGAACCAATTAATATTGACTAAAACATTAATTTATTCCGACTAACTAAATTTTCAAAAATTCTGAAAATTTTCTAACACTTTAAACTTTCGAAAAATTTCGCCAGCACCTCCTTTGTACTGGTCAATAGCTCAAACTCCAACTCGCCTCTCTGGGCCTTCTTCAACCCAAAAGAAAAACAAAACGCCAAACGGCTTGCCAATTCGGCTCATAAATTCCAAACTCATATAAAATATAAACTTGTACCTTTTGGCTTGGGCATATCATTATATCCCTACCACTTCCATATGCTATCAACTCAGCATATACCAGTGTTATCTCAATCAAATTCCAATCTGTTCATATCCTCAAATCCAAACCGAATTTTACTCGAACCTCAATATCAAATTTCAAATTCTTAACTCATCAACCCAATTCCATAACAGATTATTCTCTAATCCAATTCAATTCTATTTAACTATGTTCAAGTTAAATTTCAATTTATTTTTACCATCTCATTTTATTTAACTTCATTAGTTAAATTTTAATTTCTAGAACTTAAATTCCTGGGTAAATTTCAAATCAAATTTGAAATCATAATACAAATTCAAAACCTTTTGAATTTCTAAACAACTTGTTTTCTCAAAACAATTCAAAAACAAAACCTTTGGTAGTAATCCACCACTTAGAAACTCGAAAATCACACCGATGATACTGCGCAGTCATCATCGGAATTATTTTCCAGCGACCCAAGTGATTTCAATACTATATCATTTTCAAAACCATTACTAAATACTTCCATTTTAAAAACATTTCAAAATCTCCTAAGAACTTAAAATTTCCTTATTTTAATTCCAAATCTGATTTAAATTCATATTTAATTCATCTTATTTCATATACTTTACTTATATGATTCTGATTGGTTATATATAACCATTTCACTTTATAATCTTACCTGATTATAATTACTACCAACACATCCTATATATGATAATATATTACATATCCATACTGTGTCGGTCCATCGTATTCAAGTATTTATTTACTCCTACCGATACAGTGGATCAAACTGATCGATCAGAACTCATAAACAACTCAGCCAATGAATATCCACAATATAAAAGCATTTTTATATCAAATACAAATACGCACTCGTATATATACACTCAACTCAATCTAGGGTATTACTAACCCTATCTCTACCGAGTCACGCCACAGAGCCAAGGTAATACTTAACTTAAGCTCTGATACCAACTGTAACGACCCGGAAAAATGCGATCTTGGTTATCCGATATACAACACATATCGAACATCCAAGGATCGAAAATAACCGAATAGTTAATGAAAGAAATTAGAAGGTGAGAATAGATAAGATAGAAACGTAGAATAGAAGAAGAAGAAGAACACAACATCAGAGTAACACGAACCTCACAGCGGAACGAATAACATATAATAGATAACATAACTTTGAAATATAACAGTTATGTATACAATAGCACTTATCAGAGTACAACACTTACAACACAGCGGAAATAACTATAGCTATATGATCTTGAAGCCTCCTGCTCCACGCTCTTCTAGTATATCTGTAAATTCCTGACTACTTGACTGCCCGTACAAAATTAGGCACCCAAGAGTTTAGGGAAAACAAAACAAATAAACTCCGGGTCAGTCATGGGACTGGTATGAGTAAAACAGTTTAAACAGGTATATGAACAAGTAAACGATATCTCATAAGACCACGCCGCAGAACGGAACGGGTTTTTCCCTTTTGAGAATCCAAAATATCTTTATAACAAAAACCTTTTGATATTATAATAATGTCTATGTACAAATAGATATCAACTAGCAGAAACGCTTTCATCTCACGTTCTACATATATAGTATACAATCAAAATCGCAAGCACGTATTGGATAATGGATTTCCAACTATGAAAAGGTATGGAATCACCTTCCGATCAGTGTACTCTAGGAACGATACACTGGAGTTCAACAAGAACATCTTGTAACTCAGCCACACATGACCGACCACTCATTTCGCTTGAGTGTATCGAATGTACATCACCAACGGTTGGGATCAGCAACCGTTCCCGTATATATATGGGACAGCATTGATAGATTTAAGAAACAAATGAATATTCACTAGATAGGTGATTATACACCCTACTTCGGTGCGACCGACTTAGCCATGCTGCCTGCCCGATTTCTGTCATTTACCGGTTAATGAGGCTAGAAGCTACGCTTATATCATTACATCAGATTCACTTCGAATGCTACATTGTCAAATCCATCGAAAATCACTAATTGATGTCTACAACCATACATTATGTGTCAGCTAAAGGAAGTTTCCTTCTCCGCTTCCACTCTTGGTATAGTTGAAGAAATCAATGTATGTGATCGTCTGGAAATACTATGTCATACATCCATTCATACAAGTCATCCTCATTCACTTAGAATGTCACATCGTCATACCCGCCAAATCACAAATTGACTTATCCAAAAATAACACGGGTATACAGCTAAGAGAAACGAATTCCTCCGCCACCAAACGTGAATACGTTTGAACAGATCAACTTACGCGATCCATTGGATATACTCTGTCAGACCTTCGTCCATACAAGTTGTCCTGGGACTGGACAAACCGAAGGCACTATTCTGTAAACAGGATAGCCCTTGCATTTTACTCCGTCTTCAATTATTTTTGGCATATATGATTCGCGACGCTTATGCCAATACAGAGTGGTTCTATGGATAATAATCCAACCGGTCTCTCCATATTAACAACGTTAAAATGGTCAAAACTTCGATAGTCGGTGAGTTAACTATCAAAGAAAAACAAGTGTGCAAACAACAATATTTTTTTCCAGATGGAAATTATATCGAACAAACATCATTTAACATTAATCTCTTTAGTTCATTTATTTACTTATCTCCTGTTTCCCTATATTCTAAATTCTTATTTTCTTTTATCAGAAAACATTTCTGATTCTCGTTTGGAAAACATTTCCAAAACTCCTTTACGATCAAACCTTACCATTTCTTAGTTAAGAAGGAAGTCACTCAAGTTGGGGTATAATTACCTCTCAGACCTTAACTGAACAACGTTATAACTTCGAAATGGTCAAAGTTTATCTTTTAATCTTTAACAACTTATTTACGCCTTTCTCGGATTCAATTTTACTAATCCACTTCTATATTTAAAACATTGGTTATAACGATAACGTTATAATCCCTACTTTCGAATTATCTAACTTTAATTATAACTTCTATTCTTATTAGTGAATAATTAACCTAACACTTATTTATTTATAAATAAATAAATCTCTATTTAGACACTGGAAAGTATAAGTACTTTCCCGAATTCGATATAATCGAATTTGCCGATTAACTCTCTTCGAGAAATCTCTATTTGATTAACTCTTCTTCGAATAACCTATATTCGATTAACTTCTTCTCGAATAAACGATATTCGATAATCTCTCTTCGAATAACCAATATTCGATAACTCTTCCTTTTCAAATATCTCATATTTGAAAATCTCACTTCGATTAAACTATAATCGATAACTCCCTTCGATGAAACTAACATCGATAACTCCTTTCGATGAAACTAACATCGATTTATTTAACTCGACGAACTTAACTCGACTAACTTAACTTGACTCGACTAACTCGACTTACTTGGTTCGACCAATTCGATTCGATTAACTAGGCTCGACTAACTTGACTAACTTAACTCGATTTACTTGGTTCGACCAATTCGATTCGATTAACTAGGCTCGACTAACTTGGTCGAACCACCCGATCAACTCAACTTATTTCTCAACTCGATCAACTCGATTAACTCCTATCGAATAACTAATATTCGATTAAACTCCATTCGCTTGACTCTAGATCGCAGCGATCACAATGGTTACGCCTGAATCCCTCAAGAAACATCCGACCGCCGTAGGCTATTTACAGCCCTGCGAGTTACGCTAGCAGTCGTACAAGATGGCAACTTACCCTGAATACTATGTTTGACTCTCTCTGTTTCAAATAACTATATTTGATTAACTCTAGTTCGTTTTAACTCTAATCGATTAATTCTAACTAATTAACTCCAACTGGTTAACTCTAACTGATTAACTCTAACTGGTTAACTCTATTTGACTAACTCGACTTGACTAACCCCTTTCGAATAACATATTCAATTAACTAACTTCAAATACCATATTCGATTAACTAACTTTGAATACCATATTCGATTAACTAACTTTGAATACCATATTCGATTTCTCCTTTCGAATGTCTATATTCGATTAACTAACTTCGAATACCATATTCGATTAACTAAATTCGAATGTCTATATTCGATTAACTAACTTCGAATACCATATTCGATTAACTAACTTCGAATACCATATTCGATTAACTAACTTCGAATGTCTATATTCGATTAACTAACTTCGAATACCATATTCGATTAACTAACTTCGAATACCATATTCGATTAACTACTTCGAATACCATATTCGATTAACTAACTTCGAATACCATATTCGATTAACTAACTCTGAATACCATATTCGATTAACTACTTCGAATACCATATTCGATTAACTAACTTCGAATACCATATTCGATTAACTAACTTCGAATACCATATTCGATTAACTAACTTCGAATACCATATTCGATTAACTAACTTCGAATACCATATTCGATTTCTCCTATTCACTTTATAAAGATTTCCTTTTTAACAACGTTTTATTCAATTGAAAAGATCTACCTTTAAATAACGGTTCTACACTTTAAAAATGATTTCCTTTCCAATTCTATTTGTAGATGTTTTTCAAATATTCCCTTTTTACATTTATCCTTGAAATATTCTAACTCCTTAAACTCCCGGGAAAATTCGCCATAACCTCCTTTGTATCGGGAGCATCGGGAAAATCCCCAAACCCGCCACACAGGCCTTTCCATTCAAAAAGAAAATGGTTTGAAATTATTTCCTTTTTCTATGTATCTCCTATTTATAAATATTCCCATTTTATAAACATTTCTTATTTATAAATATTCCACTTTATAAATATCTCTTATTTATAAATATCCCATTTTATAAATATCTATTATTTATAAATATTCCACTTTATAAATATCTCTTTTATCTACATTCCGGTATGTTATGGTATTCAATCACATCAAATCACGATGTTCAATATCGTCCATACACACACAATCAACAACAGGTTAAAATTCACATCATATATCAAAATATATGAAAAACAATAAAATAACTGTTGAGGAATCCAGTCGGATTCCTCCAACCTGTTTCCCTGCATCACAGATGTTGGACAATATAGATAACATCACTTTCAGTTCCATATGATATATTCTGCTAAACATAATCAATATATAGAAATTTAACTAACTGACTAGCAGTTCAATCAAACAATCAACACGCAGTAAAACAGACAATTTTAACAGGTCCAACAATACAACATGAAATTATAAACTGTTCAGAGTTAGTGAGATTTACTCACATTTGCGCGTTAACCGTTGAATAACGGTTTGCGTTATTCGACTCAGTCGGACAATTTATTTCTCAATAAATTGTAACGAGCTCGGATTCACTCCTAGTCAGCTTCATTGTGAAGCTCTCGTCCACACGATCCCAACGTAATTGACCGTTCGAAATTCTGATACAATATGACAATATTATTAAGTTAACAAGTTAACACCTTATTTAAATTTTAAATAAACCATTAATTCATTTACTATTGGGCTCACCATTGTCATTTGGCCCAAACCCACTTCTAATTACCCAGACCCGCTCCCAATACACCATCTTCTCCGTTCTCGCATCACTCTCCAGGATTCAACCCGCAATTTCCCAAATTTCCCGAAAATCAATGCTTCTCCCTGCTTCGTTAAAAATCATTCGAACAACACCAGAATTCCTCCTTTTGAATGAGCTTCTCCCCCATACGAAAATCATCCCGTTCGATCATGAATCCCAGCATGCGATTCGCGGTTGAAACCGCACTGTAGAAGGAAAAGCACTGAAGTTTTTTCCACCTTAAACCCTTCGAAAATTACATGGCAGGTGCTAAATCACACAACAAACCCAAGTCTGACATTTACTTCACCAAACCGTGCTTCAGTCTCCTGAATTCGAGAACCCTAACTGACATTTGTGAACAGTCCTAAACAAAAAGGGGCATCGAACCTAGTAATAAGCATACCCAAGTGAAGAGCGATCTACAGAGATCACGATTATATTGGTATAGATATTTATAGCTTTTTATTTGATTAAATATAAATTTTCCAGGATAACAAACTCACGTTTTGGAAAACTGATGATGGCGGCGGATTTTTTCTTGAGTTTATAAGAGGGAGGGTGAGGCTAAGAAAGGAGAACGTGGACTGTTTGTTTATTATTATACAATATATACCTAATGGCCAAGTACTAGACACATTAGGGCTAGGTAGCTGTGTGGATTTTCTGAGGCCAAGTATTTTGTTTTGAACCAAAGTAGACAGCCGGTTGAAATGAATGAAACGTAGACCATTGTTTTTATGTTATAATTTTTTTGTTAAAGTTATTATATAGTGTATATCATAAACTCCATTCAAGTACGAATTGCAACAGACAGATATAAAGATACCATTGTAACCAGTAAGGTACCACGATTTCAAAAATATAAAAATACCGGTGGATTGACTCATATTTTGAAACTTCAAAATGTTGATTTCAGGGTGCAAAATACCCCAAATAAAAAGTCGCTTATTTAATTAATTAAAAATTACAGTAAAATTCTAAAAATTAAATTATCACTACTTCCCAAAAGAACCTTATCTAAATTTAAACCCGATCTCCAGTTATATCGAATAAACAGTTATGGTCGATAAACGATTCTATAGCGACTTTTCTGAAATTTGATTTGGACATATCTCAAAATCTATACGATGAAATCCCGATTTTTCTCTTTCACTAGAAAGATATACTCCACCAGCTCCACACGTTTCTTGTTTCACAGAAATCCGGCTTAAAACGAATCCTGTACATTCAGTTGAAGTTCGAATCGCCAAATAGCGAACTGCCGCGCCATTTCAAGCTCTATTTTAATTATATTATAAACTATACGTTCAACTGTCGTCGATTCAATATAATCGTTATTATATTTCGAATCGAAACTCCACCAAATCTCGTATGCTATTCAATTCACACGATATTGTGAATTTCACTATTTCCGACTATTTCGACATTATAATATATTATTATATTATAATTATTTATTAAATAATCAATATTATTTAATTAAACGATCATTAACTTCTCTAAATCACCAATTATATAATTAAATAAATTAATTATATATCTCTAAAAATGCGGGTCATTACAGTGATATTATTCTTTGATTTAAACTAATTGCATGATAAGATTGACTTTCCTAAGATAAGGTATATAATGTGAAGATGATTTATTGGACTTAGTATTAATTATGATGGTTCTAATCAAATTCAAATTTAAGTTGATTACCATAAGTGGAATATGTCATTTATAACCATAATGATCACTTTCTCTAAGACAACAAACATTCAACAAATGATGTTAACATCAGTCCCATTAGTTTACATTGTTGTAGCTCATTAGTTGTCTCGAAGCTTATTATATTAATTCTCCATAAGTTTGAGTTATGATATTTAATTCCACTTTCCCCTAATTGGAACCTTTTTGAATTCTATAATTATTATCACATTTATTTCTAATAAAAACACCCAAATTTACAATGTTAGTATTCAAATTATTACAAGTAATACTACCCTATACCCTTAATTAAGGGAGAACAATTCAATAGTAATATATAGTGTTAATTATTATGATTTGGACGAATAAAATGTTCTGATTTGTTGAGATTCAAATCTCATTAAAGGGTCTTTTTCAAAAATTTCCATAAATTTGCCCAAGCATTTAAAAAGGAGGTGATATTGAAATTTTAAGGAATGAGTAATTTATTTGAAATAGACATCATATATTACATACAAAATACGTAAATTTACACATCTATTCTTATATATTTTGTGCATATTCCTTAATATTCCAATATAATCTTTTTGCAAAGTACAAAAGGGCTAATTTACCAAAATTTACAAAAAAATCCTTAAATAATCCAAAATACAAAAGATTTAGATTAAAAAGGGCAGTTTATATGAATTATAGGATTACGCCCATTTTTACAAATCTGGAACAAAAAAGCAAATAATAATCTTAATATCTTTTAAGGATTGTTTGGATTAGTTTCTAGATTTAGGTGTAAACATTAATCAATGTACACTGTAAGCAAGATTTAGGTATTTTAAGTAAAAGGTCCACAGTTCAAATTATCCGATTTAGGCGTATAAATTTAAATTGTACCAGTGAAAAAGATCTAATATTATAAATAATATATAAAGTTCCGAATCAGCTGCAAAGATTTCACGAATCTGAATTACACCTTTTAGGTTTCATTTTCAAATCCTTAAAATTTACATAATATGTATGAAAAAGGGAGATACATGTTAAAATTTGTAAATTTAGAAAAGAAATGGAATAAGGAAAGAAAATAAAGAATAGAAATCATAAAATGATTTACCTTACAAGCAAAACCTGTCTTTTTAATAAATCTAGATTAATTCTCTCCAATGC
Organism: Allium sativum; assembly: GCA_030737875.1. Lineage (NCBI taxonomy): Eukaryota > Viridiplantae > Streptophyta > Magnoliopsida > Asparagales > Amaryllidaceae > Allium > Allium sativum. The sequence goes on along the minus strand of CM060909.1, from coordinate 664,547,346 downwards.
TTGTTATTTAAATTGAAATCTATTCTAACTGAGAACGTTTGTAAGAGATTGAAGAAATGAAAATTGCAAAGCTTCACTACTTCCTTTAGAAAATGTGAGAAAAGATGGGGGGTTTATGCCATTATTTATAAGAGCTAAAATGACATGTAACCATTAGATTTCATTTATAAGGATTGTAATGACCCGCATTGGCAGAGGTATTATAATTAATTTATTTAATTATATATATGGTGGTATAGAGAATTTAGTGGTCGTGGAATTTAATAATGATGAATATTTAATTAAAATAATAAATTAAATAATATATTTAATTCTGAAATAATCAGAATTGGCTGAAATGACGATATGGTGTGAACCGGATCATCTGTTATATTTAATTCAGCTTGGAATTGAATTTGAATAACGAATATATTCAATCGTCGACAGTTGAACGTAGAGTTTATAATATAATTATAAACGAGCTCGAAATGGCGCTGCAGTTCGTAAATTGGCGATTCGAACTTCAACTGAATGTACAGGATTCATTTTAAGCCGGATTTCTGTGAAACAAGAAACGTGTGGAGCATATCTTTCTAGTGGAAGAGAAAAATCGGGATTTCGTCGTGTAGATTTTGACTCACGTACAAATCAAATTTCAGAAAAAGTCGGTATGGAATTCCTTTATAATTTATAAACGAATTATTTATATTTTAAAAAGGAATTTCAATATAAATCGAATATCGGGTTGACCCACAAGTGAATATCGAGTTAGAAATTCATATAGCAATATTCTAGAGCTGTATGGAGTTCCACTGTGAATATGGACGATAATATTTTTTTTAAATATTAAATTTAATTATATTTAAATATATTTATATATATATAAATGGGTCATCTAGAGCTTTAAAAATATCCACTTTTGCAAACGAAGTCGGAATTCGACGAAACTAACTTTGTTGGATCCGCAATGTCAAATAGTTGTTAGATTTCCAGTTTCGTGATTTTTAGAGTCACTATGTGATTGTACGGATTTTTAGAGTGGAAAACAGTCAGTATTTTGACAGTTAAAAATACACTGTGTGAGCATACGAAGTTGGAATTCGACGAAACCAGTTTCGTTGGGACCATAATGTTAAGCTGTAGCTGCATGTCAATTTTCATGATTTTTAGGTATCGTGTGTGAGCACACGGATTTTTAGAAGACAAAAACATATCTAAAATGTTGAAAATAAAATATCTAATAATATCCTAAAATATCTAAATCCCACCCCTATAAATACACCCCCCTAACAACCCCTTCTAACCTAATTCTCCTCAGAAGTCAACTAAAGAATTCCGCCGTTCATTTCTAGCTTCACAACAAAAACCATCCAAAGAGAAAATCAAAGAACAATTCAAATAAATTTCATAAAATCCTCAAACCAATTGGATTAACTTCCTGCGATATTTCTCTTCACCTGTATACAATTTTCATTGGGTTCGATCATGTGTTCGACGTTGTCGAGTTTCCAGCGAGAACCTAGGGTTTAACTCTTCGAGAAAATGAGGCCACGATTTGGGTTTTCAAGTTCGGATTTGGTTCGAGTATAAGAAATAGCATCTTGGTGTTGGTTTTTGTGGAAACCCGGTTGTAAAGATGTCGATGCTTTTATTGGCATCGTGAAGGAGAGGCTGAGGTCGCCAGTTATATGGGAGGGTTGCGGGCTCCAACATGTGGCGTGAGGATGAAGGAGATGTTGAGGGATATCATGGTGCTAAAGTCGATTTGAACTTCACCGAACACAAAAGGGATTTTGAGGAAGTAAGAAATCGGGATTGGCAAAAGAGGATTATGGGAAGTCGTGGTTTCATTTGGGAGAGATGGTGATTCGGGGAATGGGCTTTAGTGTGGTAGTGGGCCGAAGAAAAGGGGTAAAGCCCATTATTTTAAAATCCTAAGTTTTTATTTTATTTAAAATGTATTAACTTGTTTATAACGTATCTAGTTCATACGGAATCTAAATCGTGAACGGTCAGATGCGTTGAATTCGTATGAACGGACACTTCGCAATGAATCTGGTGGAGGATGGATTGGAGCTCGTCTGAATTTACGGCAAATTTAATTGTTTGATTCAAATCAAATAATAGTTTATCGTTCTTTAACGATGAACTGCAAATGTGAGTAAATCTCACTAACTCTGAAAAGTTTATAAATTCATGTTGTATTTTTAGAACTGTTAAATATTGACTGATTGACTGTGTGTTGGCTGTTTGATTGAACTGCTAGTCAATTAGTGGAATTTCTATATTGATTCTGTTTAACAGAATATATCATATGGAACTGAAAGTGATGTTATCTATATTGTTTAACATCTGTGATGCAGGGAAACTGGATTCCTCAACATTTATTTTACTTTGATTCATATATTGTGATATATGATGTGATATATAATCTGTTGTTGATTATATGTGTTTGGACGATATTTATCGTTGTTATATGGTATGTTAAATACCATAAGAAATACTGGATATGGGAAAAGGGATTTTCAAAGTGCATTTTGAAAATGAATTATTTATATAAAATCGATATAGAAAAGGGAAAGGATTTTTATAAAAGAAATATTTATAAAATCAAAGGATAAGTTAGAATAAAAGGAAATCATTTGTAAAGTGAAGAACCGTTACTAAAAGTAAATCTTTATAAATGAATAGTTTATTCGAAAAGGAGTTAATCAAATTAGTTATTCGAATAGAATAAAGGAAGTTATCAAATAAAGTTAAAAGGAGGTATTCGAATATAGTTTAGCCAAAAGGAGTTATTCGATTAGAATTCATCGAATAGAATTAATTGATTAGAGTTAATCAAACAGAGTTAATCAGGTAGGGTTAACCAGTTAGAGTTAATTGGTTAGAGTAAATCAGTTAGGTTAAACCATTAGGGTAAAACAGCTAGAGTTAAACAGTTAGTGTTAATCAGTTAAAGTAAATTGATAGAGTTAAATCGAACTAGAGTTATTCAAAAGGAGTTAATCGAATATATAGTTTATTCAAATAGAATAAAGGAGTTAATCGAATATAGTTTATTCGAATAGAGTAAAAGGAGTTAATCGAATATAGTTTATTCAAATAGAATAAAGGAGTTAATCGAATATAGTTTATTCGAATAGAAAGTAGAAGGAGTTAATCGATGTTAGTTTAAATCTATTAGCGTTAAAGTTTAATCAAAAGAGTTAAGTGAATAGAATAAATTGAATAGAGTTATCGAATATACCTTATCGAAGGAAAGAATTATCGAATAGAAAAGATTTGAACGAGAGTTACGTAAGGAAGTTTGTTAAAGAATTAGAAGGGTGAACTTTGTCTATTTCAAGGTTAGAAACGTTGTTCAGTTAAGGTCTGAGAGGTAGTATTACCCCAACTTGATTGACTTCATTTTTAACTAAGGAATGGTTAAGGTTCGATAGTAAAGGACGGTTAAGTGAATTTAGTAATTAAAGGAAATGGTTTGAGTTGGCATCGCGATGGTTTGTTTAAACATCTGTCTAAGTCCAATGAAGAAGCTTTGGGAATGTTTTCCAAATATGAACCAGAAATGTTTTCTGATATAGAAAACAAGAAATGGAAATGTTTTCCATTGTTAATAACGTATATTTTCCAAATTTAGAAAATAAGAAATATTGGATATAGGGAAACAGGAGATAAGTAAATTAATAAAAAGATAAATGTTGAATGATGTTTGTTCGATATAATTTCCATTTGGAAATAATATCGTTGTTTGCACACCTGTTTTTCTTCGATAGTTAAATCATAGACTATCGAAGTTTTGACCATTTTAACGTTGTTACTATGGATAGACCGGTTGGATTATTTTCCAAAGAACCACTCTGTATTGGCATAAGCGTTGCGAATCATATATGCCAAAGGAAATTGAAGACGGAGTTATGCAAGGGCTATCCTATTTACAGAATAGTGCCTTCGGTTCATCCTGTTCCTGGATGACTTGTATGGATAGATGTCTGACAGAGTATTTCCAGACGATCACGTATATTGATTTCTCCAACCGTACCAAGAGTGGAAGCGGAGAAGGAAACTTCTTTTAGCTAACACATAATGTATGGTTGAGGACGTCAATTGGTGATTTGATGGATTTGACGATGTGGCATTCAAAGCGAATCTGGTGTGATGATAAAGCGTAGCTTCTAGCCTCACATCCGGTAAATGATAGAAATCTGGCAGGCAACATGGCTAAGTCGGTCGCACCGAAGTAGTGTGTATAATCACCTGATCTAGAGTTTCATTTACTTCTAAAAATCTATTGTTGATGCTGTCCCATTCGGGAAACGGTTGCTGATCCCAACCGTTGGTGATATACATTCGATACACTCAAGCGAAATGAGTGGTCGGTCATGTGTGGCCGGGTTGCAAGATGTTCTTGTTGAACCCAGTGTATTCCTCTCTAGAGGTACACTAGCAAAAGGTGGTTCCGTACCTTGTCATAGTTGGAAATCCATTACCCAATACGTGCTTGCGGTTTTGATTGTATATATATATATAGAACGTGAGATGAAAGCGTTTCTGCTAGATGATTATTATATTGTGTTGATAAACATTATTATAATATCAAAAGGTTATTGGTATAAAGATATTTTGGATTCTCATAAGGGAAAAACCCGTTCTGTTACACGGCGTGGTCTTATGAGATATTGCTTAATGGCTCAAACTATTTTAAATTGTTTTACTCATACCAGTCCCATGACTGACCCGGAGTTTATTTGTTTGTTTCCCTAAACTCTTGGGTGCTTAAATTTGTACGGGCAGTCAAGTAGTTGGGATTTACAGATACTCTGGAAGAGCTGGAGCAGGAGGCTTCAGGATCATATAGCTATAGTGTATTTCCGCTGTATTGTAAGTGTTGTACCTTGAAATGATATGTATATTCAATTACAGATGTATATTTCAAAGTTATGTTACATATATTATATGTTATTCGTTCCGCTGTGAGGTTCGTGTTACTCTGATGTTGTGTTCTTCTTCTTCTTCTATTCTACGTTTCTATCTTATCTTCCTCATCCTCTAATTTCTTTCATTAATGATCAGTATTTTTCGATGTTTGGTTAGTCGTCATCGTGTTTATGTCGATAACCAAAGTCGTCAAAATCCCGGGTCATTACAAGGATCATTTGTTAGTATTAAATAAAAACTCTCACATTCTTAGCCACCATACTGCCTAATTAACTATTTTCCACCTATATTTGTATTTCATCTGTAACTTCTTCATAGTGATTCTATTAGTTAAGTTCAAAACATGAAAGTTAACCATCATGAACGCAACAATTCAAGTTTCATGGTCAAATTACAATGTTTACTCAAATTCTATTTTTTAACCTAATTAGGTAACTAAGTTCACTATCAGATTCCGGCGTGTTACATTTCTCTCTCCTTAAAACAAATTTCATCTCGAAATTTTACCATTGACTAAGGCATGATGCTAGTATCTAATTATCCTAATCTACACAACTGATTCACATACATCCAACTTCGCAATCAATGTGCACAGTGTACATAATGAACCACAACCATAAATATATGCATACATAATGAATTTAAATTGGATCATCCTATATGAATGCACTTCATTTTCAGAATATTTCTTAAAATATGATGCAAGCATCATAAAATATACCAGCAGATAAATATGTATGCGGATTTTGAAAAAAAAAATTCAACCAAAACCTTCACACGACTACAAATAGAAGTATGAAGTAACCAGTTTTGCATCCAAATCCTAATATCTAAATACAAGTAGATATAACTTGCACTAATTGATTTGTACATACCTGCGAAAACTATTTTGTTACTATCATGAAATTGGTTTTCATCCTTGCTAATTTGAATTGATTTAACATTCATAATCATTAAAATGTTGTATTAAACATCACTTACTGTTAACTTATATTTGTATGTCCTAACTTCGGATGAGTTAATACATTATAATCACCGACATCCTATTTAGTGTATTTGTTTTCCAAATTGGCTTACACTTGTTAATTAGCTTTGTAGAATTTCCTTACATTTGTTTCTAATTTTTGAATTGTACATCTTTTCTCTGAACTTCTATTTATAAGTTATAAACTCTTTTTTCGTTTTAAGGATTCTATCGATTGTCATGCCGAAGATATCCCTCATATCCCTACAATCAAATATACATTGTTAATAAGATTGTCCAAATGGATAAGGAATAATGGAGCCGAGTTGAAAAAAAATATTACACCCCATATGTGGGCTCTTCAGCATGTATCATATGTGGAGATGATCGTGTTGATAATGAACAATGGAGAAAAATGGTAAACTATTGGGACAGTGATCCCAAAAAGAAAGTGAGCCTTTATATATTCCTCGTTCTTTCTTTATACTCTTATTAATATTTTTATTTATCCATTGTTTTTTATATTATTAATTGACATTATAGTATTTTACTACTAATAGGTTAAAGTTGAAAAAATTAATTGTGAATCATAAAAAGTTAAAAGCGAGTCACACGGGTGGGTCCATGAGCTTCATGAGACACATTGCTAATTTTGTAAGTTCTCATACTTTTGTTTTTTATTGCTTTCAATTTCCTCGTATTATTTGTTGTTGTTATGTTGCACACCTTTTACTAAAGCAATTCTAAAGCACCAATAAATGTATGTTCAAACTAAAAACTACATAATTATGCATAACTAATAAACATACTGAATCCAGCCTATATTTATATAGTTGTATATATATTTTTTACTTGAAGACATTAAAATGTTCTAAGTTATATGATTTTACAAGGGAATTTATGTGTTATTTGTCTGCTTGTTTCTAGTTGAATCAATGGTGGCAAACGACCTTTTTTTTGTTAAGCTAAATAATAAAAAAGTTCAAAGATGCACACTTTAATCCACCAGCAAATAAGTTGGAAATGAAATATTACATTTAGAATGAATTCTTATGACACATCTTTATTAATTATGTTGGTTTTAAAATTAATACATGTTTTTCTTTAAATTGAACATATTTAACTTGTTCAATGTAATTTTGTCTTTCTAATAGAAAGAAAAGCATGGTCGCATACCTAATCCTATTGAAGCATATGAGCTATTGCATAGAAGAATGGCCAAAATAGAAGTTGGGTAGATGCTGCATCAAAACAAGTGGTGGTAAATTAATTTCTAATTAGAACTTAAAGTATATCAAATGATACTCATATGGAAAGTAATAATATTTCCTTGTTTTGTAGAAACTGTACAGTGAAAGATGGGCGTAAAAGATTGAAACTTATTTATTTTAATTGTTTTTTTGAAAACTTTTATGAAACTTACTACATACAAATGATATTTAGTATAAAATTATTAATATTTTTTGAATGATTTATAGCAAAAAACTTTCTAATGAATTTTTTTTTGCTGAAACTTAGTATATTATAAATGATTTTTTCATATGAATTTTTGTCATAAAACTTAGTTGATATTAAATGATTTTTATTGGTGCTTATGTATTTCTCAAAACTTAGATTATACCAAAACTAAATTACATAAAATGATATTCATTTGGAGATGAATAAATTGCAGAGCAAAATATTTTGTGAATTAACCCAATTAGTAGCTCTGCATGGTGAAGGGACACACATGAACTAAGGCTGCAAGCATATGTAGCAGCTGTGAGGTTCGAGACTCGTAATATAGTTCATTGATATAGAGGCTTGGTTACTCCAAGCATGGTGCCTTGGGTATAATAGACTCAACCTATATCAACGGGTCGTAAATCACGCAAAGGACGAGACTGTTCATCTCTGGAGTCTACATGTTTAGATTTGAAAGAACCGTGTGTAACACCCTATATTTCAACTACACTAAAGAGGATAGATTAAAGAATAATTAATTTAATATTCAAAATTAAGGGAAACGGACTACGTCATTGCGTCCGTCTCGAAATTTTGGTCAAGATAGACACCTGGTTAGCGTAAAACGGTAACATATGAAGAAGTTATGAACAATAGAAGTTTGACAATGAAAGCAGAAACAACTGGTGCACTTGACAAGTGTGCCAAGGTATTTTTACACTGGCGCACCTGTGAAGTGCGCCCATACTAGTTTTTGGTCATCCAAACCTAAGTGGGTGTCGACCCATGGTCTGATTCCCCCAAAGGCCGATATGGCAGTCGAATTCTAGAGGCTGGAAGCTATAAATATACCCTCATTTCTCTTGTTTTCTCATACTAAAAATAATGGAGGCCAAATGCTGTCAGTGCCTGAACTGAATTAATCCTTTCTTCTTCTACAAATCAAGTTTAAAGATTCAAGCGTTTCAAGTGTAGATTTTAGATTCAAACTTCACTTTTCTCCTTCTATTCTTATAGATCCGATCATTGTGAGTTCAATTTACCTTTAGAATTGAATAATTAAAAGTAAGTCATGATATGACTGTGATTTGGGTATATGCTTAGGATTGAATCATGTTGAATCTACTTTTGATTATAGATCTAATTCAACTTAGCTCATTTTGTACCTATCATGTTGTAGTTGATTTGGATCTTAACCATTATCATGTTTGATCTACTTTTTGATTATAGATCTAATTCTATTTAGATCATTTTGTACATATCATATCGTAGTTGATTTGGATCTTAAACATTATCATGTCAAATCTACTTTCGATTATGGATCTAATTCTATTTAGATAATTTTGTACCTATCATGTTGTGGTTATTTTGGATCTTAACCTTATTTATGTCAAATCTAGTTTTGATTATGGATGTAATTCACTTTTTAGATCATTTGGTACTTGTCATGTTGTGGTCATTTTGGATCTGTCATTAGTTGGACATGTTTTAGATTTAGTTCCAAACTCTCACCTAGTTGTCATGACAAGTCTACCTTGGTTTAACTATTTAGATTTCTTTGTTCCTATCATATTGCAGTTAAATAGGATCAATTATTAGTTTGATATCTAAATTATTATTTAGATCTTATCATGCTAGTTATGACGTCCCTATTATGTTAAGATTGATTCTAATATCACATGTTCACTAGATCCGTTCATATATATCCATCTTATCAATATGTCGTTATATGATTATGCCACCACATGTTTATGTCAATCTTGTCAGAATAATCATTTCTGTCACCCTATCCCTTTTATTTTATCTAGGCTACTTTCTGGCCAAGGCATGATGTAAAATTATGCGAATACGTTAAAATGGAAACAAGGGGAAAAAGGGTATAAATTGGACATAATTTTTGAATGGAAAGTTTGCCATAACTTAATGTTTATGAACATGAATTTGGGCATATAATTTATTATGAACATAATTGGGGAAAAAGAGGCATGGCCACATATAAAGACATAGGTATAATTAATTAATAATTGAAATGCCTAGGATTACAGTAATTAGAAACTGTAATGGCACTTATGACATGAGGTTAGAATGCACTTGCAGGGGAAGTCTTCCCCGAACCAACCAGCATATTCAGCGACCACAAGTGGTGAATCTAATGTGAGAGGTCTTAGTGCATAAATACGAGATGTGCTATGACACGAGGTTATGCCTGACTTGTGGAAGAAGTCTGCCTGGAACCGACCGGCATATTCAGCGTCTACAAGTTGTAGGCATAACGTGGGAGGTCTAGCACATTTTAACCATAACTGAATATGGTAATAAAGGTGAAAGCTCAACCTAGTTGAATCCATAAGGATTGTATGAGCCTGTTGAATCTGTGGGGTTAAGTAAACCTATTAAGTATGTGGGGTTAAGTTAGCCTGTTAAATCTATAGGGTTAAGTAAACCTGTTAAATCGGTGGGGTTAAGTAGACCTAGTAAATCTATAAGGGTTATATGAACCTATTAATTTATAAAACTTAACCTATTGAATATGTTGGGGTTAAACTGACCTGTTAACTTGTGAAGTTTAACCCATAAATCTGTAAAGGGTTATGCGAATATGTTAAACTGTTAGGCATAACCTATCAAAATCCTATGTAAAGACCCGTAACTTCCCCGTTAAGGAAAGTGTCGGATAGTTCGAGAACAAGCCACAACAGAACACATACAGAAGAACATTTCATTGTATATTACAACAATGCATCAGATTACCAGAATATACAGAGTATAAATGAATATTACACAGAAATATCAGAGATTTAAATTACATTTAAATACATAGCAGCGGAAAATATTACAATACACAACTAGAGGAGATATACGGATACAAAGCTTTCCGGATATCGTTCCAGCTGTAAACCAGGATCCTGTGAATGTAAATCTGCAAAACCAAAACTACTAGCTGCCCGTGTCAAAAATAGGGGCACCCAGAGTTTAAGTTAAAACAATAAACTCCAGGTCAGTCATGTGACTGGTGTGAGAACTAAAACAGTTATTAATCTTTATTTTAAATCATTAGGTAAATCAAGGGACCACGCCGTATAACACGGAACGGGTTTCCTCCCAAGAATACCAGTGCATAAAACAAACAGTGCAATGCTAAATAAAGAAAAATGAAGCTGTTATAAGACCCAGGTCCCATCACACAATGCAACGCAGCCGAGGATAGGGTTTTCCCTTATAACAGCCAAAGAATGCTTGATACGGTTAAAACAAATCGTTTGATACTATTATAAGTGCATAGTGTATAAAACAACTTCAAATCATAAGTATAAATCATAGGCGGCATGAGCGTCCCATGCCACTATGTCGCCACATATAGGTTTACAATCAAAACCGCAAAGTCACGTATTTGGAAATTGGGTTTCCAACTATGAACCGAGGCAAAAGATAGTCCTCAACCGATTCGAGACGCTCTAGCCCGTGTCTCAGGCAAGCGCGCAGGCAAGCCTTTAGATCCTCAGGGCCGGTCCACCGATGTGGATTATTATGCCTGAACACTACGTCTCCCCACCCTATGGGGTGTAAGTCTGGTCCGTCAGCCGACCAGAATGCATCGGCCGAAACCGATATAACCGAGGCGCCTCGCAACAGCAACAACCACATAAGTCAAACTCGTCAGGGCGTGTAAAACCACTGACGCCACTTCTAGCTAGAAAGAAACGCATGCCCTCCCTGACGTCCTCTCCCGTTTTTGGTTCACAACCGGGGTGCGAGGCTCGCGAATTCACGTTACACAAAGCTGTGCCACACAGGCTGTGCTTTGATCATCACCACAAGACTTTGCTTTTCAACAGAAGCCTCGATCAATTGCCACTGAGGCATGCCACACAGGCAATTCAGTCCATGCGTTTGATATCCATCAATATATAACCCCTGAGCTCGTACGTCTCAGAGAAGGGCGTTAAGCAAGAGAATAACTTCTCCGCCGCCAAACAGATATATATTTAATAGAGATCAATCACACGGACTAAAATCCAATGTCAGACACACAGTCCATTTACAAGTCCGTTCTGGGTCTGAACGAAACCGGAGGCATCTAGTACCCCGCATATCCATCGATCTCCAAGTACGTCTGGACGATCACTAACTGTTTCCATCTTCTTGGGTGTACAGCCCAATCCAGATCATCAGTAATTACCCAAAACGACGTGAAGACTTCTGGTCTTCGACCACCGTCTTCGTCTTCGACACCACGTCGAATCAGTTATTCAGAATGGGATAAACCCGGTCTTTCTGAATAACTCGCGTAAATATTATAAAAATGTTACACAAACACAACATACGCCTCATTCCAATTCAGAATATTCCTTTATTCAAATATTCCTATACTTTGGGAAAAGTTCCCATTAATTTTATCCAAGATAAATTCTTTAAATTTATTCTTTAATCACCTTTGAATATCAATTCAAACTAGTCGGGATTAGCGAACCACACCGAAGAAATCATTTATTTTATTTCCCAATCCCAACCTATTCATCCCATGAAGTAAAACTGGTAGTACTTCATATCTAACACCACAGTGTTATCGGTAATTCAATTACCATTTCACGTTCAAATCTAATTAAAGATTTAACTATCGCCTGGAGTAAAACTGGTGATACTCCATTCTCGATCTTTTCAATCTATTTAAAGATTCATTAAAAATCCACTTAGTTTTAATCGTTAAATGGGTTAAAGAATCAGTGTCTTTTAATACACAGTTCACGATAAACCCAAAATCACATTCATTAATTATCGGGTTAAAGAACGAGTGTTATTTAAAACAGTGTTCACGATAAACCCAAAAATCAATATCAATTCAATTCCAATTAAATATTATTTAATTGGTACACTTCATTAAATCTAAATAAAAAGATTTAATCTTTTCTCAACTGGGTTCAAGAACAGTGTTAGTGAAGACACCATTCACGACAAACCCAAATCACATTCGATATTCAATACAAGGCTCTGAATAGAAAATATATCGGCTTATATTCAATATCGAATTCTACGACTAACAAATGTCGTATTGGAAATAACGATATAAATATATATCTTTCTAATTTCCATAACAACACCTGTATAATCACGAATTCCAACATCAAAATATTCCGAAGACAATTTCGATTCAAATCCACTCCAATGCAATCATTGGAAATTTTGGTTATTTTCAAAACCATTTCCAATTCAATTTATTTATTTAAAAATAAATAGAATTATAATTCTAGTTCAAAACTAGTTCATTTCGATAAAAATCTATTTTTATCTTTTCAAATATGGAGTTTTTCATCCCAATTCTTCTCAAATCACTTCTTATGATTTTACACAAATTATTACTATTTTTAATAATTTTATCAAGGCCCGTACAGTCGATTTCCACCAATGGCCATCGAACTGCACTTACAGCGACCTTTTTCAAATTTGATTTGGACTTAATTCCAAATCCAACCGTTAGATTTCAAATTTCTAATATTCGTTAGAAAGCTCTTTTCGATACGAACCCAACGGTTCCGGTTTTAGGAGAATCCGACGGTCGGATCTCCCGTAATGTCCGTTTGAAATAAATGGTCGAAATTCACGAACTGCCGCGGCGCGGCGCGTTCTATTCAGGCCATTATATTATATATATAATATATATAATATATATTTCGTCGATTTCTATTTAAAACGAATTATATAAATAGTTTTGAATTCGTTTCAAAATCTATTTCAACTTCCATTTCAATTCAAAGCAAAATTGAATTCTTCTTTATAGATTCGTTTCAAAATTCATTTCTATTCAATTCAAATTTCAATTCAATTTGAATTCGTTTTCAATTCAATTCATTTCGAAATCGTTTTCAATTCATTTCGAAATCGTTTTCAATTCAATTCATTTCGAAATCGTTTTCAACTCAATTCATTTCGAAATCGTTTTCAATTCAATTCATTTCGAAATCGTTTTCAATTCAATTCATTTCGAAATCGATATAAATATCGCTCACGTCAAAATGGCGTCAATCTAATCAACACGACTTCATAAATTTCTATTTTCAAATATTCTATTTCAAATATTTCTATTTCAAATATTTCCATTTCTAAACTGGAATGAGGCCCAATCAATTACCATATAAAATTAATTATATGGATTTTCACACAACACATGTATATAATAACATTGAAAAATGATCAACCATCAACCAAAGTGCACTACACTGTATAAGCATCAAATAAAGATATCTAACGCTTATAACAGCCTGTCAATCAATCGATCGACATATTTAATCAATCAGGATGAGTGAACTTCAAATTTCATCCCAACACCCGTGTGGGGTTTCAAACAATCCAACGCATATTTTAGTTGTGCAGTTGGGCGATGTGTAAAATTTATCGTCCCAATCAATGTCATTCAAATAAGTGTACATAAACAAACCGTCTGGTTTGTAAATGAATATTTTATTTTATTCACTTTGACTATATTCATATTCACGTTAAAAATTATATTTTTATCGATAAAACATTTTATTCCAACATATGAATTTCTATTATTCATTTACACAATAAAATGATATTTTTATTTCCTAAATATATTTTAGAAAATTTCGGCGGCATAACGGCACGATACTAAAAACGGGATAAGGCCTAGCCTTATCCCCGGTCTAGTGAAGGCCCACGCCATTCACAAATCAATTTCCAATTCAACCAAACGAATAAATCAATCACCCAACATTCAACTAAACAAACAAGTCCATGGTCTGTGGACGGGTGTCGGGTGCTTCTAATAAGCACCGTCTGCATCCTAGTATATATATATATATAACTAGAAAAATAAATTGAAAGGTGAGAAATTCTCACCGATAGCTATCCTAGCTCCACAACACTTCATTGATAGAAATCTTCATTGCTATCGCATCTTCGTCATCTTCATTGCCCGCTTTCACTACCTATGTAAAAATCGAATTTTTACTTCGCTATTCAATATATAAAAATCATATTTTTAATTCGAAGTTCAACATATAAAAATCATATTTTTAATTCGAAGTTCAACATATAAAAATCATATTTTTAATTCGAAGTTCAACATATAAAAATCATATTTTTAATTCGAAGTTCAACATATAAAAATCATATTTTTATAATCGCTTCATACTTTTAAACATCGAATTTTCACTATGCTATTCAATATATAAAAATCGAATTTTTTTATAGTTTAAAAAAATCATTTATAAAAATCAAATTTTGCCTAATTTTATATATAAACAAAGCATTGTTTATATATAAATAATTTTTTCCTAAAGTTCTGATCTTTTCTATTTTCAAATCCTAAATCAGTTTTTAAACCTACTTAAAAATAAATCAGTTTTTAAATCATTTTAAAAATATCAGTTTTAAAAATGCTTTTAAAAGAAAAACAGTTTTTAAACCCTAAAATAAAAATAAAATAAAAATACTTACTGCATTTTGGTTTTCGTGGAGATGGGGGATGGTTGAGGACGATGGGGTGGTCGGCGGCCTTCTGGTGGCTACGGGAGGAGGGCGGCGGTCAGCAGGGGCGGCGCGGTCTGGTGGGGGGTGCGAATCGGGTCTGGGGTTTGGGGTTGGTTTCGCGACAGGGGAGCTCGCGCGTGAGGGGAGAGGATCCATCGGGGCTTGGTGGTGGGCGCACCACCTGAAGCAACGGCGCGGTGGTAGGCGACAGGGGTCTCCCCCTTTTCCGTCGACGCCCCTCTTTTTTTTTCTTCTTATTTTCTGCAAAAGGAAATCGGGGGGGGGGGGGGGGCGGGCCTGGGTAGTTAAGGGGAAGAGAAAATATTTTTTTTATTTTATTTAATTTAATTATTTAATTTCTAAAAAGGTACTTTTATATACGACCTCTAAACGAGGTCCACCGCCTGTCGTCCATAGCGTTTTACCCCCATTCCGAACTTAATGGGATATGCCACGTGGGCTGATTCGACTGTTTGAATCAGTTTCCGTTTAATTTACATTTAAATCATTATATTGAATTTTAAACGTACATTTCAAATTACCGGGGCCACATACTAACTAGAAAAATTCCCGAAAAATATTTTCTAGCTTCGTATTGACGATACTGTCCTAACAAAACTAGTTTCGTCGAATTCTGAGACCGTTGGAAAAATGGCCAATTTCCAGTCGATTAAAATCAACTAAAATGGTCAAAACACGTTTTCCTTTGCCACGCTCACATATTGATTCGAAATATTATGAAATTTGGAATCTAGCAATAACTTTACATCCCGGACCCAACAAAACTGGTTTCGTCGAAATCCGAGGTCGTTTGCAAAATGTCCATTTTTAAGGGCCTGAATTCCATAGCGACTATTTAGAATTTTCAACTGGACATATCTTATCATTTATAAAGTGAAATCTCAGTTTGTTAACTTCGTTGGAAAGATATCGTCAATTAGATCCTAATGTTTTTGGTTTCACTAAAATCCGGATTGTTTTGCTCCCGGTACATTCAATTGAAGTTTGAAATCGAATTATCGAACTACCGCGCCATTTTCAATTCTATTTATAATTATATATAAATATTTATATTCTAACGACGACGCGTATAAATATATACGTTCGAATTATATTCAAAATAAATTTTCGTCGATATTATTTAAAATAATTCATTTTAAATATTCAAAATTCGCTAAAATTGCCAAAATAAAATTTTCAAACTGGCTCGCATTTTACGGGTTGTTACAATCTCCCCCACTTAAAACTTTTCGTCCCCGAAAAGGAACAAAGTCGAAAGTGGTTTGATTAATCAACTCTACGTTCGATTTGGCTTCCATTCTCCAACTTTTCAGTTTTTGAGAATTTCCAAAATTTCAAAAATTTGGCTAACACCCTAAATTTTTGAAAAATTTCGCCATAACCTCCCCTGCACCGGGAGCATCGGGGAATTTCAAATAGCTTCCCCGGTCCTTCAGATCTCAAAAAGAAAAAGAAAAAGCCAAGCGGCTAGCCAATAGGCTCATAAAATCATCATCACCCAAACAAAATAGGAAATTATGTAGTAAACATGTACCTATTTGTCGGGCAAACAAATTTTATTCTCTGCTCTAGCCTCCTTGCTATGACCTGTTCAATGTAAGGACAAGTATATGCAAGCAAATGCGACCAAATTTCAATATAGTTCAATATTTGATACAATTAGGCTAAATGGTTCAAAATTATCAAACACTTAAACAAGCAACACAAACATCAATCGATTAGTGAATTAGAGTTTCAAATTCATAATTTTGATATACAAAAATCAGATTTTTGATGCCAAATCACAACAATAAGCCCTATCAAATTTTGGTTCTCACACCAGTCAATAGGAAATATATAGAAAGCCCACTTTCGTCACTCGAACATAAATTCTAATGATGGAGCTCCATGATCAAAATCATCTCCGGGCGATTAGAGTGTAATTCTATATCTATCCAGTATATTAAAATTTCGAATACACGCGGATCAGACGTATACGCAAAATCTATATATACTGGATTGTCCACATCAATATAAATAAATAACCAAATACGAATAATTGATTTATATTTCAAAACAAGATTTGTTTTCATTTTTTTTTTTAAAATATACTCTTCACACTCGTTCTAGGATACTACTGATCCCATCTCTAACGAGTCATTCTCATTGGATATTGCTAATCCAATATCTGATGAATTCTTTCGTATGTTTCTAATGTGTCTTGTTCTCTAGCTTTGTAAACCAAAGCTCTGATACCACGTGTAAAGACCCGTAACTTCCCCGTTAAGGAAAGTGTCGGATAGTTCGAGAACAAGCCACAACAGAACACATACAGAAGAACATTTCATTGTATATTACAACAATGCATCAGATTACCAGAATATACAGAGTATAAATGAATATTACACAGAAATATCATAGATTTAAATTACATTTAAATACATAGCAGCGGAAAATATTACAATACACAACTAGAGGAGATATACGGATACAAAGCTTTCCGGATATCGTTCTAGCTGTAAACCAGGATCCTGTGAATGTAAATCTGCAAAACCAAACCTACTAGCTGCCCGTGTCAAAAATAGGGGCACCCAGAGTTTAGGTTAAAACAATAAACTCCAGGTCAGTCATGTGACTGGTGTGAGAACTAAAACAGTTATTAATCTTTATTTTAAATCATTAGGTAAATCAAGGGACCACGCCGTATAACACGGAACGGGTTTCCTCCCAAGAATACCAGTGCATAAAACAAACAGCGCAATGCTAAATAAAGAAAAATGAAGCTGTTATAAGACCCAGGTCCCATCACACAATGCAACGCAGCCGAGGATAGGGTTTTCCCTTATAACAGCCAAAGAATGCTTGATACGGTTAAAAAAATCGTTTGATACTATTATAAGTGCATAGTGTATAAAACAACTTCAAATCATAAGTATAAATCATAGGCGGCATGAGCGTCCCATGCCACTATGTCGCCACATATAGGTTTATAATCAAAACCGCAAAGTCACGTATTTGGAAATTGGGTTTCCAACTATGAACCGAGGCAAAAGATAGTCCTCAACCGATTCGAGACGCTCTAGCCCGTGTCTCAGGCAAGCGCGCAGGCAAGCCTTTAGATCCTCAGGGCCTGTCCACCGATGTGGATTATTATGCCTGAACACTACGTCTCCCCACCCTATGGGGTGTAAGTCTGGTCCGTCAGCCGACCAGAATGCATCGGCCGAAACCGATATAACCGAGGCGCCTCGCAACAGCAACAACCACATAAGTCAAACTCGTCAGGGCGTGTAAAACCACTGACGCCACTTCTAGCTAGAAAGAAACGCATGCCCTCCCTGACGTCCTCTCCCGTTTTTGGTTCACAACCGGGGTGCGAGGCTCGCGAATTCACGTTACACAAAGCTGTGCCACACAGGCTGTGCATTGATCATCACCACAAGACTTTGCTTTTCAACAGAAGCCTCGATCAATTGCCACTGAGGCATGCCACACAGGCAATTCACTCCATGCGTTTGATATCCATCAATATATAACCCCTGAGCTCGTACGTCTCGGAGAAGGGCGTTAAGCAAGAGAATAACTTCTCCGCCGCCAAACAGATATATATTTAATAGAGATCAATCACACGGACTAAAATCCAATGTCAGACACACAGTCCATTTACAAGTCCGTTCTGGGTCTGAACGAAACCGGAGGCATCTAGTACCCCGCATATCCATCGATCTCCAAGTACGTCTGGACGATCACTAATAGTTTCCATCTTCTTGGGTGTACAGCCCAATCAAGATCATCAGTAATTACCCAAAACGACGTGAAGACTTCTGGTCTTCGACCACCGTCTTCGTCTTCGACACCACGTCGAATCAGTTATTCAGAATGGGATAAACCCGGTCTTTCTGAATAACTCGCGTATATATTATAAAAATGTTACACAAACACAACATACGCCTCATTCCAATTCAGAATATTCCTTTATTCAAATATTCCTATACTTTGGGAAAAGTTCCCATTAATTTTATCCAAGATAAATTCTTTAAATTTATTCTTTAATCACCTTTGAATATCAATTCAAACTAGTCGGGATTAGCGAACCACACCGAAGTAATCATTTATTTTATTTCCCAATCCCAACTTATTCATCCCATGAAGTAAAACTGGTAGTACTTCATATCTAACACCACAGTGTTATCGGTAATTCAATTTCCATTTCACGTTCAAATCTAATTAAAGATTTAACTATCGCCTGGAGTAAAACTGGTGATACTCCATTCTCGATCTTTTCAATCTATTTAAAGATTCATTAAAATTCCACTTAGTTTTAATCGTTAACTGTGTTAAAGAATCAGTGTCTTTTAAAACACAGTTCACGATAAACCCAAAATCACATTCATTAATTATCGGGTTAAAGAACGAGTGTTATTTAAAACATTGTTCACGATAAACCCAAAAATCAATATCAATTCAATTCCAATTAAATATTATTTAATTGGTACACTTCATTAAATCTAAATAAAAAGATTTAATCTTTTCTCAACTGGGTTCAAGAACAGTGTTAGTGAAGACACCATTCACGACAAACCCAAATCACATTCGATATTCAATACAAGGCTCTGAATAGAAAATATATCGGCTTATATTCAATATCGAATTCTACGACTAACAAATGTCGTATTGGAAATAACGATATAAATATATATCTTTCAAATTTCCATAACAACACCTGTATAATCACGAATTCCAACATCGAAATATTCCGAAGACAATTTCGATTCAAATCCACTCCAATGCAATCATTGGAAATTTTGGTTATTTTCAAAACCATTTCCAATTCAATTTATTTATTTAAAAATAAATAGAATTATAATTCTAGTTCAAAACTAGTTCATTTCGATAAAAATCTATTTTTATCTTTTCAAATATGGAGTTTTTCATCCCAATTCTTCTCAAATCACTTCTTATGATTTTACACAAATTATTACTATTTTTAATAATTTTATCAAGGCCCGTACAGTCGATTTCCACCAATGGCCATCGAACTGCACTTACAGCGACCTTTTTCAAATTTGATTTGGACATAATTCCAAATCCAACCGTTAGATTTCAAATTTCTAATATTCGTTAGAAATCTCTTTTCGATACGAACCCAACGGTTCTGGTTTTAGGAGAATCCGACGGTCGGATCTCCCGTAATGTCCGTTTGAAATAAATGGTCGAAATTCACGAACTGCTGCGGCGCGGCGCGTTCTATTCAGGCCATTATATTATATATATAATATATATTTCGTCGATTTCTATTTAAAACGAATTATATAAATAGTTTTGAATTCGTTTCAAAATCTATTTCAACTTCCATTTCAATTCAAAGCAAAATTGAATTCTTCTTTATAGATTCGTTTCAAAATTCATTTCTATTCAATTCAAATTTCAATTCAATTTGAATTCGTTTTCAATTCAATTCATTTCGAAATCGTTTTCAATTCAATTCATTTCGAAATCGTTTTCAATTCAATTCATTTCGAAATCGTTTTCAACTCAATTCATTTCGAAATCGTTTTCAATTCAATTCATTTCGAAATCGTTTTCAATTCAATTCATTTCGAAATTGATATAAATATCGCTCACGTCAAAATGGCGTCAATCTAATCAACACGACTTCATAAATTTCTATTTTCAAATATTCTATTTCAAATATTTCTATTTCAAATATTTCCATTTCTAAACTGAATGAGGCCCAATCAATTACCATATAAAATTAATTATATGGATTTTCACACAACACATGTATATAATAACATTGAAAAATGATCAACCATCAACCAAAGTGCACTACACTGTATAAGCATCAAATAAAGATATCTAACGCTTATAACAGCCTGTCAATCAATCGATCGACATATTTAATCAATCAGGATGAGTGAACTTCAAATTTCATCCCAACACCCGTGTGGGGTTTCAAACAATCCAACGCATATTTTAGTTGTGCAGTTGGGCGATGTGTAAAATTTATCGTCCCAATCAATGTCATTCAAATAAGTGTACATAAACAAACCGTCTGGTTTGTAAATAAATATTTTATTTTATTCACTTTCACTATATTCATATTCACGTTAAAAATTATATTTTTATCGATAAAACATTTTATTCCAACATATGAATTTCTATTATTCATTTACACAATAAAATGATATTTTTATTTCCTAAATATATTTTAGAAAATTTCGACGGCATAACGGCACGATACTAAAAACGGGATAAGGCCTAGCCTTATCCCCGGTCTAGTGAAGGCCCACGCCATTCACAAATCAATTTCAAATTCAACCAAACGAATAAATCAATCACCCAACATTCAACTAAACAAACAAGTCCATGGTCTGTGGACGGGTGTCGGGTGCTTCTAATAAGCACCGTCTGCATCCTAGTATATATATATATATATAACTAGAAAAATAAATTGAAAGGTGAGAAATTCTCACCGATAGCTATCCTAGCTCCACGGCACTTCATTGATAGAAATCTTCATTGCTATCGCATCTTCGTCATCTTCATTGCCCGCTTTCACTACCTATGTAAAAATCGAATTTTTACTTCGCTATTCAATATATAAAAATCATATTTTTATTTCGAAGTTCAATATATAAAAATCATATTTTTAATTCGAAGTTCAACATATAAAAATCATATTTTTAATTCGAAGTTCAATACATAAAAATCATATTTTTAATTCGAAGTTCAACATATAAAAATCATATTTTTAATTCGAAGTTCAACATATAAAAATCATATTTTTAATTCGAAGTTCAACATATAAAAATCATATTTTTATAATCGCTTCATACTTTTAAACATCGAATTTTCACTATGCTATTCAATATATAAAAATCGAATTTTTTTATAGTTTAAAAAATCATTTATAAAAATCAAATTTTGCCTAATTTTATATATAAACAAAGCATTGTTTATATATAAATAATTTTTTTCCTAAAGTTATGATCTTTTCTATTTTCAAATCCTAAATCAGTTTTTAAACCTACTTAAAAATAAATTAGTTTTTAAATCATTTTAAAAATATCAGTTTTAAAAATGCTTTTAAAAGAAAAACAGTTTTTAAACCCTAAAATAAAAATAAAAATAAAAGTAAAATAAAAATACTTACTGCATTTTGGTTTTCGTGGAGATGGGGGATGGTTGAGGACGATGGGGTGGTCGGCGGCCTTCTGGTGGCTACGGGAGGAGGGCGGCGGTCAGCAGGGGCGGCGCGGTCTGGTGAGGGGTGCGAATCGGGTCTGGGGTTTGGGGTTGGTTTCGCGACAGGGGAGCTCGCGCGTGAGGGGAGAGGATCCATCGGGGCTTGGTGGTGGGCGCACCACCTGAAGAGGCGGCGCGGTGGTGGGCGACAGGGGTCTCCCCCTTTTCCGTCGACGCCCCTCTTTTTTTTTTTTTTTTCTTATTTTCTGCAAAAGGAAATCGTGGGGGGGGGGCCTGGGTAGTTAAGGGGAAGAGAAAATATTATTATTTTTTATTTAATTTAATTATTTAATTTCTAAAAAGGTACTTTTATATACGACCTCTAAACGAGGTCCACCGCCTGTCGTCCATAGCGTTTTACCCCCATTCCGAACTCAATGGGATATGCCATGTGGGCTGATTCGACTGTTTGAATCAGTTTCCGTTTAATTTACATTTAAATCATTATATTGAATTTTAAACGTACATTTCAAATTACCGGGGCCACATACTAACTAGAAAAATTCCCGAAAAATATTTTCTAGCTTCGTATTGACGATACGGTCCTAACAAAACTAGTTTCGTCGAATTCTGAGACCGTTGGATAAATGGCCAATTTCCAGTCGATTAAAATCAACTGAAATGGTCAAAACACGTTTTCCTTTGCCACGCTCACATATTGATTCGAAATATTATGAAATTTGGAATCTAGCAATAACTTTACATCCCGGACCCAACAAAACTGGTTTCGTCGAAATCCGAGGTCGTTTGCAAAATGTCCATTTTTAAGGGCCTGAATTCCATAGCGACTATTTAGAATTTTCAACTGGACATATCTTATCATTTATAAAGTGAAATCTCAGTTTGTTAACTTCGTTGGAAAGATATCGTCAATTAGATCCTAATGTTTTTGGTTTCACTAAAATCCGGATTGTTTTGCTCCCGGTACATTCAATTGAAGTTTGAAATCGAATTATCGAACTACCGCGCCATTTTCAATTCTATTTATAATTATATATAAATATTTATATTCTAACGACGACGCGTATAAATATATACGTTCGAATTATATTCAAAATAAATTTTCGTCGATATTATTTAAAATAATTCATTTTAAATATTCAAAATTCGCTAAAATTGCCAAAATAAAAATTTCAAACTGGCTCGCATTTTACGGGTTGTTACATCCTAGTTAGTTGTGGACACAAGATCTATAAGGGTTGGCTTGTGTCATCTGTATTTTGGGACCCATATTAGTCAGTAACCCATTCTAGTATTAAAGGGGGACACCGCACTAGGTAAGGGTCAGGGTATACTTACAGAACTGATTATAAGAGGTTCATTTGAGAGAAGGTGTGTACTGGCGCGTTCCAACGGACTCATGTGTGTGCATGAGTACGACCTGCATCTGGGAAAATAAGCCGTTGTAGCACCAGTAAATAGGTCTATGTCCTTCTATAGTTTGCCACTTTAGGAAGTAATACACCCTACAGTGGGGCCGACACATGGTATTTACGGAATAGGTAGTCAATCGATTAGGGGGCAGTAAATATGGTACATCTAGTCATGTCTGTTTCTGTGGGGTACCTATGTTTTTGTCTGGGCTAACACCCATTATTTCTCTTTAGGTACCAGATAATTCTGTTTAGGTTAAAACCCGTTACTAGAATACACCAAAAAACTACCATTATATTTCAGTTGGGATCATCCTATTTCTATTAAGCAATTAGGGAGTATGTAATCTTATCACATATCGGTTATCCTAGTATTGGTGTAGAGAAATCTCTAGAAGCGCAATATACTCTATCATGTTTACCTCGTCATACTGGATGTTTTCTTTCTTGTCCATCTTATATGCATGTCATGATACTTTTACTTGTTTACTTACTAAAAGTAACTGGACTCGCCAGACTTTATGTCTGACCCTTTTTGTTTCCTCTTCTTTCTTCCATCCCCCACGACCCCACCCCCAGGTTCGTAGGGTGGGAATTCTCGGGCTTAGCTAGGACTCGGTTATCATCTTGCTTGGAGCAGCTTTTGAAGTACTGCTCAGTTTCCATATTTTACTACTATGACTTTGTCTCTTTTGGGGAATTATGCTTTTTATGTATGTTCTGCACTCTGATGGTACAAGACAGAAGTTTTATATTATTGTAATGGGTTTTATGTAGTTTCAGACTTATGGTATTTTGGACCACGATGTTATGATTTATGTTTGAAATAAAAATTAAATTCCGTTGTTGCTTTTATACCTGTCTTGTAATATTTCTGTTTCTGTTTACCTACAATGCTCCACAAAACTTAATGCATTCCCATAGTGTGTGACATTAACGGACGTGGGGTGTCATACTTGGTATCAGAGCGGAAGGTTACTAGATTAGATAAAAGTTTTGAAAACTATTTTCAAAAAAGATTTAAAAAGAAATAATTTTCAGAAGGAAAGTCTGTTTTGGAAAACATATTCCCCAAAGCTATATGTAATATCTTTCGATTCTTTGTTTAAATCCCTTTTCCTTTTCTTTTCAGCATGTCTGCGGAACCCAATATTCCTGAGGGCATTACGATACCAGGCTGGTTTCATATGTATCTAGAGGCTACGACGCCTAGTGGTGGTCAAGCTGATGTTCCTCCCCCAGCTGCTCCCATCGTTCCTCCCCCCCCTCCATGAGAAGATAACTTCTCTAAGATCTGCAAATATTTTTGTGCTATGGGAGAAAGGCCATTCCATTGAACCGAGACGTTCGTAGAGGCAAGGAATTGGCTCAAGGTGACAGAGGACGATCGTAGGAAGATTCAGCTAGCCGCCTGGCTACTGAAAAAAGCTTCGTTCTGGTGGGAAGTAACCCAAGCAGGGCGTCCGATGGAAACTTGGGATGACTTTAGACAGAGGCTTGAAATGAAGTTTCTTTCTCAAGCAGAGAAAAGCATGCAAATGGAGAGGTTCTTGGCGCTCAAACAAGGGGACATGACAGTTAAAGAATATGTGAACAAATTCAACTAGCTAGTTATATTCGGTTTGGAACTAGTAGACACTTCGCATAAGAAGGCCTTGCGGTTTGTTAAAGGACTAAATGAACCCCTCCATGGGTTAGCTATGTCCCATATTCCAATGGGAGCAACTTTTGAGAGGCTCGTTGATATGGCCTTAATGTATGAGGAAGATAAAGCTGAAAAGAAGGAAGTTAAGGTTGAGAAAGAAAAAAAAAGAAAGCGTGGCCCAAGAAAGAACAACAACAAGGGGCACGGAAAGCACGATAAAGCTCAAGGCAAAATGAAATGTCATGGTTGCAGAAACGTGGGTCATTAGGTCAAAGACTGCAGAAAAAGAAAGAATGCTTGCTTCAACTGTGGTGAAATCGGACACCATACTAGGGAGTGCTCGAAGAAGCAAGGGCAGGACCAAAGGGAAGGATCTTCTAGAGTGCAGGTACATGCTTTCATGGATGGTGTACCGGATAGAGTTAGGAAAGTTTCTGTTGAAGGTTTGATTTTCTCTTTCCAATCATCTTGTTAAAACTTTTTAATTTAAACGCTTCATATTCTTTTATATATGGTTTTGTGATTAAGTCTCTGCACCTTAGTACTAGTATGGTTTTGGATCCCGTTGTCGTCTCAAACCCCATTAGCTGTACAACTCATCTATTTGTGATTTGTCGGGGTTTGAGAATATCTGTGTTAGGCATCGAATTTTAATACAACGCATATGTGCTTGGTTTTATAGGATACTGTCTGATTCTAGGGATGGATTGGCTAGCCATGTATGGTGCCATTCTAGATTGTTAGAGGAGGGTCGTTAAATTACTATCTTGCCATAGGAAGACTCTTGAGACTTCTTCTGACCCTAAAGGGGTCCATCATGCTTGGTTTCCTAGAATCTCTTGACACAACTATTGATGATCTGCAATCTGTACCAGTAGTTTGTGAGTATTCAGATGTTTTGAGGGGGTTTGGAGATTACCTCCGAGGCGCATGATCGACTTTTTTATATACCTGGCGGACAATGCAAAGCCAGCTGCATTACCAGTGCGCCATATGGCTACAAGGGAAAGGAAGGAGCTCAGCAAACAAGTAGAGGAGTTACTTGAAAAAGTGTTGGTTAGGCGAAGCATATCAAAATAGGGTGCTTCGGTTGTCTTTGCAACTAAGGCGTACAACTTTCTTCGCTTATGTGTGGATATTCATGATGTTTTTCCATATTTCATATTTACGGAAGCGTATGCACGATACAGCAGAGGTAGTTGAGCCGAGCATGCTTGAAGAAGTTGAGGTAGAAAGGGAGGCGACAATTAGACGAGATCCTTTCCGTATTCTTGGATCAGAAGTTTAGAAGCTACGTAACCAAGAGGATGCAGCTTGGGAGATTGAAGATAAGATTTTGCGCTTCGTACCCTTTTCTTTTCAAGGAAATGTTCTTAATCTCTCTTCCAAAAACTTTTATTCTTGCTTTCTTCTATCATTTAAGTATATCCTTTCGATCAAACCTTCGACCTTTAGGTAGGAATCCTGTGGATGAAAACATGTGTTTGAACCATGTTATAGTTGATGGATGCAAATGTTTGCTAGTGGTTGCCCGTGGATGCATATACACACACATTAGGCACTAGATCGGCTCAATCACTCGCATATTGCATATGGATGTGTGTGCATTTTTCTTTCTTTTAATGGATGAAAATGGATGTATCATCATATGGATGTTGCATTTGGACGGATGATTGTGCACATATATTTGCATACATATTGGATTCATGACACTAACATACATTGCATTAAGGAGGTCGACTGAATCAGTAGACCACCTGATCTTTTGCATTAGTGTTGGGACATATACACACACCTTTGCATATTCTCACATAAGCATTAGAAAATTTTAAGGACAATGGATGCCTTTGATTGGTGGATTAGTAGATGGATGATGGATGGTATTGTACATTCTTCTTAACTTGGAGATTTCGCGGACGAAATCCTTTGAGTAGGGGAGAATGCGACACCCTGTATTTCAACTACACTAAAGAGGATAAATTAAAGAACAATTAATTTAATATTCAGAATTAAGGGAAACCGACTACGTCATTACGTCTGTCTTGAAATTCAGGTCTAGATAGGTACCTGCTTTGCATAAAACGGATAACGAGTAAAGAAGTTATGAATGGTAGAAGTTTGATGATGAAAGCAGAAACAGCTGGCGCACTTGACAAGTGCGCCAAGATAATTTTACACTGGCGCACATGTGAAGTGCACCCATGTTAGTTTTTGGGCATCCAGACCCAAGTGGTTGTCGACCCATGGCCCGAGTCCCCCGAGGGATGATATGGCGGTCGAATTCTAGAGGCTGGTAGCTATAAATATACCCTCATTTCTCTTCTTTTCTCATACTAGAAACAACGAAGGCCAATTGATGTCAATGCCTGAACTGAATTTAATCATTTCTTCTTCTACAAATCAAATTTAAAGATTCAAGTGTTTCAAGTGTAGATCTGAGATTCAGACTTCATTTTTCTCCTTCTATTCTTATAGATCCGATCATTGTGAGTCCAACTTACCTTTAAAATAGAGTAATTAAAAGAAAGATATGATATAACTATTATTTGGGTATATGCTTAGGATTGAATCATGTTAAATCTACTTTTAATTATAGATCTAATTCTATTTAGATCATTTTGTACCTATCATGTAGTAGTTGATTTGGATCTTAGCGATTATCATGTTAGATCTACTTTTTGATTAAAGATCTAATTCTATTTAGATCATTTTGTACCTATCATGTTGTAGTTGATTTGGATCTTAACTGTTATCATGTCAAATCTACATTTGATTGTGGATCTAATTCTTTTTAGACCATTTTGTACCTATCATGTTATGGTTATTTTGGATCTTAACTTTATTTATGTCAGATCTAGTTTTGATTATGGATCTAATTCACTTTTTATATCATTTGGTACTTGTCGTATTGTGGTTATTTTGGATCTGTCGTTAGTTGGACATGTTTAAGATTTAGATCCAAACCTTCACATAATTGTCATGACAAGTCAACCTTGGTTTACTATTTAGAATACCTTGTTCCTGTCATGTTGCGGATAAATAGGATCTGTTATTGGTTTGACATCTAAATTATTATTTAGATCTTGACATGCCAGTTATGACATCCCTATTATGTTAAGATTGATTCTAATATCACATGTTCACTAGATCCATTCATATATGTCCATTTTATCATTATGTCATTATATGATTATGCAACCACATGTTTATGTCAATCTTGTTAGAATAATCATTTCTGTCACCCTGTCCCTTTTATTTTAGCCAGGTTATTTTCTAGCCTAGGCATGGCGTTAAATTATGCGACTACGTTAAAATGGGAACGAGAGGAAAAACGGTATAAACTGGACATAATTTGTAAATGGAAAGTTTGGCATAACTTAATGTATATTAACATGAATTTGGGCATATAATTAATTATGAACATAATTTGGGAAAAAGAGGAATGGATGTTGGAGAATGGAGTTTTGATGACAACAATCTTATTTCGATTATCATTAATTATAAAATATATGCTAACACTTTTTGTATAGAATATATATATATATATATATATATATATATATATAGAATTATATACAGGAAATATTACTGAAGACTGTACAGTTATAAATATGATAGAGATTCAAAGATCGGAGAAATTTCAAGACTCATGAGTAATCAAGATTTCAAGAGTTCAAGAGTTCAAGATTAATATATTTATAGAGTCTAGATTTTGTAAGACTCTAAATAGCACTGCAGGTTCAAATTCTAATTCTAATTTTCAAATTCTAATTTTCAATTCTATCCTCAATCCTCTTCATTTTGTTTTTCTATTTATCCTCAATTCTCTCTACTCTGTTTTTCTATTTTATTTCTATTTTATTCTTCTTGGTTTTTCAAACTTAAATTTATTATATACTTTATGTTTATACATTATATAGTTTATAACCTTATAATTTCATAAATATATTTATTTAGTTTAAATTATGTTTTAATATGATTTTCTATCATATAATATTAACTTACAACACTAGAATTTTACTCAAGAATTTCTAGAATTAGTTTTATATCAAAATACGTGGAAAATGTTTTGAAAATGAAAAATACACATGAGTACTCAACATAGCAAAAAGTGTGTGTCGACATATAACTGCTATTTTTTCTAATTTTGAAGGGAAGTGTCTTTTCACTTTTTGAAACGCTTCAAAACCATTGCAACCCTTCATACTCTATAAAAAGAGGTTAAAACCGAATTTTTAACACATCTTCTTCTCTAACTTCATAATCTTTTATCCCGCTATTATTATTAATCATTTTTATGATTCTTACACTTATACTCTGCCGAATTCACTTCTATTTTGATCAAACTTCTTCTCTCTACACTCTCTAATCTCTACTCTCTGAATCAAGTGCTATTGAAGAGTTATGGGGCCGTTTTGTAATTGCTTGGGTTGAATAAACCCTATTTGTAAGTCAAAGAGGAATCGGTGTCTCCTTGTTGAGCCGTGAAATCAAGGAGGTTGTATTTGACTATTGGAAATAGTAATAAAAAAAATCTACACAATCCAGCGTTGTGCTGGACTGGACGTAGGAGTACTCCGAACCAGTATAAAATCTGGTGTGTTCTTTCCTTTTTCTGCAATTTTATTTCTGTTTATTTTTCATCTGTGTTTGAATCTGTGTCTGTGATTGTGTTTGTGGTGTTTGATTCATTCCATAATTCTCTTTAATTTAAGTTTTGTTTAAATTCTTACAAACACTATTCATCCCCCCTCTAGTGTTTGCTTTGCCTGAATGATCCATTCCGCAATCCCTAACAATTGGTATCAGAGCAAGGTCTTTCCAAAAGTTCATAATCTGATTTTTAAAAATAGTGATAATGGCAACCGACACTGTTAGCAATAATAGTTCTTTTATAGAGGTTCAATCCACTGCTATACCACCATTGTTTAATGGTAGTAATTATTCATATTGGGCACATAGAATGAAAATTTATTTACAGTCTGTAGGATTAGACACATGGAATAGTATACAAAATGAATATGTTGAACCCACAACTGCATTTGAATAATGGACAAATGAACAAAAGGCTGCTGCTCAGAGCAATTCTAAAGCCACGAATATGTTATTTTATTCATTAGATAGAAATGAGTTTAATAGAGTATCCGTATGTAAGATTGCTTATGAAATCTGTAGAACTTTACAAGTTACTCACGAAGGAACTAATAAAGTTAAACAGACTAAGATAGGCATGCTAGTTAGTCAGTTTGAATTATTCAAAATGGACGAGAACGAGTCTATTTCGGATATGTATTGCAAATTTCAAGAGATGGTGCATTCACTAACAGCACTTGGAAAAACTTATTCCAAAGCAGATCAAGTCAGAAAAATATTAAATTTATTAACTCAAGAATGGGATCATAAGACTTTGGCTATAGAAGAAGCCAATGATGTCAACGAAATGAAGATTGAAGAGTTAATTGGAAATTTGATGTCATATGTAGTTCAATTACAGAAAAGAAAAGAAAATAGATCAACTGAAAAGAAATCTACTGCACTGAAAGCAACAATAAAGGATTCTGACTTGAGTAGTGAAGATGATAAAGAAACAACACTCATGACAAATCATTTTAGAAAATTTCTAAAATATAGAAGGAAGGGTTATAATCAAGCAAATTCAAAATTGAATGATGGACGATGTTTTAACTACAATAAATCAGGTCATGTAAAGAAAATTTGTTCCATATCCAGATAGATCTACTCAACAAACGGACGACACCAATTCATCCAGGAAAAGTAACAAAGCATACGCTGCAACATTAGATGATTCAGATTCATCATCAAGTGATGAAGAACCAAAAACTGAAAATACAAATATATGATTTACAACAATTCAGAGTTCATAAGATCATGAAGAAAAGGATCAAAAAACTAGGTACGCATTAATTAAATTTTAATTTTATTTGGTTGAATGGTTGCTTTGTTTGTTTGCTTTGATTTGAAATTAAAACTTTAAAATTTAATAATTTTTTTGAAATTTGAAATTTGAAATTTGAAATTTGAAATTCAAAATAATAATATAATATTAAATAACCAATAAATTAATAAAAATAAATTGTTTTTATGTTCATTAGGATTAGAAGTCCTTCAGGAAATCGTTAAACTTGAAATATAAATCGATAATTTAATTCAAAACTTGAAAATACAATTTCCTTTTGAAATAAGCCTTGTATGTCGACATACAGAAATATACATGTCGACATATCCAACAGTTTTGAAATTTAAATTTTGAATTTTAAAATTTTAAACTTTCGAACTTCCCTCCAATCTTTTCACGAACTCCCAAGGTCTGAAAAGATGTCCTTTCAATCTGAAAAGTTGTGCCTATTCAATTCATATCTATTCTTTTTCTATATATACCTATCTTTTCTACCTTTCATTCACAAATCAAAACAATATTATTCATATATATTCTCTTCAAATTACCATTTCAATGGTTTCCTCAAGTTCATCTCAGAAATTGAAGATATCTAAAACCATAAAAGGTTATTTTTACAATGACAAAGAGGCTATCAAAACCTATGGTAACTATTTAGCAAATGCTAAAGTTAACACGGGTGCTTTCGCCATCTTTAGCGACTTTCCATCTTATGATCTTACCTCTCTTTTCCAACACAACGAAATCTTGAGTCTAATTGACACTCGTGATAACGATGAAGTTTGTTATCCCAAACTTGTGAAGATGTTCTGTGCAAATATCAACTGCGAATTTTATCAAGGCAACGAAAACCAAATTTGGAGTAGTGTCAAGGGAACTCAAATTGTTCTCGATGCCGATCTTTTAGGCGAAATTCTAAATTGTAGAAGCGAGTGCACGGATTTCTCAACTTTCGCTATCAATGAAACCGATATGGAAACCTATCATGATGAAGATGGTGTTCCAATGGATTTCAAAAATCGTTTCTTTCATCCAAAAACAAGGATTGTCAAACTCCTCCTTCAAAACCATCACTCCCCGTTCCAGAAATTTCAACAATCCAACTCTTAAAGTCCAAAAGGCTCTTTTGCCATAATAGGTGGATATAATATCAATTAGGCCGAAATGATTCTTAATGAATTTAAGCCCATAGATGTATCTTCAAGAGAAAACGCTCTATACTATGGTGTTTATCTCACTCGCATTTTCAAATACTTTGGAGTTGATCTTCATGGAGAAGAATTTGTCCATAGAAATGTGTTTGACGCATCAAACATTCATCTCATGAAAACTTCTCTCACTTTCAAACCTTATGAGACATATAAGGCCAAACAAGCTCGATTGCAACAAGAACAAGACCCAGTGGAAGTCGAAAAAGAAGAAGAGACTTCTATGTAAAGCATTGAGTATCCAACCTCAAAGCGTAATCTCAAAGATACGATTGTTCAAAATCAAGTGAAAATTGTCTAAAATCAAAAGAAGCTTAACAAGAAGCTTTCAAAAATATCGAAATTCATGGTCAAGATAGGAAGAAAGCTTGGAATTTCATCTTCCTCATCTTCATCCGAAAACTAGGCCATCTAGTTCAATTTATCTTTATATATTTCCTATTATTTGCTTTCGAATCTCGTATTTAAAAGTGTGTCTTGTTTAGTTGAATGTATTTACTTTCTATTATGTAATGAATGGAATTTTATTTTTGATTAAATAGTCTTTATATTTTTGGAAAAACCATAAAACATATTATAATATTACAAGAGTTCAAAAAGAATTCAAAATTTTAAAATTTTCAATAAACATACTACAATATGTCGATATAACAAAACATGTATGTCGACATATAACATATATATTATCAAATCTTTTCAAATTTTAAAATTAAAATAACTACCCATGTCCATTCAAAATCCAATGAGTTCCAGTCCTTATTTAAGTCCATTTCTTCCAGAAAACTTCATTATTCCATTACTCCTTCTTCCTTAATCATTTCTCATCAAATCCATGGCAAATCCTATTCATAATCTAAGTGAAAATTTGGAAGAAACTCTCAATTTGTTCAAAAATATCCTCTTTAATAGTCTATGAAATCATCGTCATCTTGAATTAAGCCAAATAAAGATGTTCGAACAACAACAAAAGCACTTTGAAGCAATGCGATGGCTAATCTCTTCTCTTTTCAGAGATAAAGAAAATAATCTCGCAAAGGCTCCACCAACCAAAAAAATGAAGATTGGGAAGTTATTAAAAAGGATCCTATCTTTAGAGAAGATGGTTGTGTTGAAGTTCCAAGAAACGTTTAGTTGTTTGGTACGATTTGATTGATTTGTTTAATTGTTCTTAAAACATATGGTGTGGTGTGATTTAGATTATATTGTTTGAAACTTGTACATATTAAGACATATGGTATGATTTAGTTTGGTTTGATTTGTATATATATCAGACAAACATATGTAAATAATACTTGAATTGGTTTGTGTTTAATCATCATAATGCTATGTATTATTATAGATTAAGGGGAGTGTTCTACTTAGAATTAGTTAATAGATTATGGGGGAGTATTTTTATTAGGGATAGTTACTTATGTTCTATTCAGAGAATTATACAATTTATGGGGAGTATTTTTAGGAATATTACTTAGGTTCTAGGGTTGTATAACTTAGGGGGAGTATCCTTAAAATTTCCTTTTGATAATGCCAAAGGGTGAGAAATTATAAAATATAGGAATAGATTATAGGAAACTTATAGACATGGGGATTATAAGAGGAACATCAACAAATAGGTATACAGGTATGATATTTTATAAACTAAGGTTGTCATCATTAAAAAGGGGGAGATTGTTAGAGAATGGAGTTTTGATGGCAACAACCATATTTCAATTATCATTGATTATAAAATATATGCTAACACTTTTTGTATAGAATATATATGTGTGTGTGTGCAGGAACTACATACAGGAAATATTACTAAAGACTGTACAGTTATAAAGATGATAGAGATTCACAGATCAGAGAAATTTCAAGACTCATGAGTAATCAAGAATTCAAGATTAATATATTTATAGAGTCTAGATTTTGTAAGACTCTAAATAGCATCCCAGGTTCAAATTCTAATTTTCAAATTCTAATTTCCAATTCCATCATCAATCCTCTCCATTTTGTTTTTCTATTTATCCTTAATTCTCTCTATTTTGTTTTTCTATTTTATTTCTATTTTTATCCTTGTTTGTAAGTCAAAGAGGAATCAGTTTATCCTTGTAGCTGTGAAATCAAGGAATAGGAGTCGGTGTGCCCTTGCTAAGCCGTGAAATCAAGGGATGGGAGTTGGTGTCCCCTTGTTGAGCCGTGAAATCAAGGTGGTTGTATTTGACTATTGGAAATAGTAACAAAACTCCGCACAATCCAGCGTTGTGCAGGACTGGACGCAGGAGTGGTCCGAACTAGTATAAAATCCGTTGTGTTCTTTCCTTTTTCTGCATTTTTATTTCTATTTATTTTTCATCTATGTTTGAATCTGTGTCTGTGATTGTGTTTGTGGTGTTTGATTCATTTCATAATTCTCTTTAATTTAAGTTTTGTTTAAATTGTTACAAGCACTATTCACCCCCCTAGTGTTTTCTTTGCCTGAATGATCCATTCTGCAGTCCCTAACAATGGATACCTATAAAGACATAGGTATAATTAATTAATAATTGAAATGCGTAGGATTACAGTAATTAGAAACTGTAATGGCACTTATGACACGAGGTTAGATTGCACTTGCGGTGGAAGTCTGCCCGGAATCGATCGGCATATCCAGCGACCGCAAGTGGTGAATATAATGTGAGAGGTCTTAGTGCACAAATAAGAGACATGCTATGACATGAGGTTAAGCCCGACTTGTGGAAGAAATCAGCCCAGAACCGACCGGCATATTCAGCCTCCACAAGTTGTAGGCCTAATATGGGAGGTCTAGCACATTTTAACCATAATTGAATATAGTAATAAAGATGAAAACTTAACCTAGTTGAATCCATAAGGATTGCATGAGCCTGTTGAATCTAGGAGGTTAAGCGAACCTATTAAGTATGTAGGGTTAAGTAAGCCTGATAAATCTGCGGGGTTAAGTAAACCTGTTAAATAGGTAGGGCTAAGCAGACCTGTTAAATCTATAAGGGTTATACGATCCTGTTTATTTAGAGAAATTAACCTGTTGAATATGTTGGGGTTATATTGACATGTTGATTTGTTAAGTTTAACCTGCAAATTTGTAGGGGGTTATGTGAATATGTTAAATCTGTTAGGCATAAACTATCAAAATCCTAGTTAGCTGGGGACAAAAGATCTGTAAAGGTTGGCTTGTGCCATCTATTGTGTGGGACCCATATTAGTTAGTAACTCATTCTGGAATCAAAGGGGAACCCCACACTAGGTAGGTGTGACGGCCCGCCCTGCACTAGCCGACATTTCCAACGAAAGTGCGCTATGCCAATACACGACTAGCACAGGACGGTCGCCAAAGAAAGGAAAAGAAAGGAATTTGAACTAGCAAGGAACCTATAGTGTATCTCACAGCGCATGGAACAAAATATAATAATAACATAACTTTGAAATAAAGCAGGTGAGACAGTGCATAAGCTTAAAACAAAACCATCATAGCAGCGGAAAATCTAAAATATAGCTTATGTTCCACATCATCATTATAATAACTTTTAAAACTGTCTCCAAAGAAAAATAAGAAAGGTACATTACTAATGCCCAAAGTAGTGACCAGCAGCGACACAGAGAGATTTTATATATACACACATATATATCATACATAGAAGCCTCCTTCCCGTCTCCGGTATAGCTACTCGTGCATACCACCTAACCTGTCTCTAGCCTGCCCGTTTAAGAGCACCCAGAGTAATAAGAAGAGACATAAAACTCTAGGTCAGACAAAAGTCTGGTATGAGCAATATGCAGCAAAATAGAATAATAACAGGTATATTGAACCATACCTGAACCTAGACCTGCAACCAAAGAGGCACAACAAGATGTACAATACTCTAGGGTGACACAAATATATGGTGTAAAGATACGGGGGTGGGGTGTGCATGTCATAGTGATATCAAACAATCAAGCATAACAAACATCCTCACATCTCTCACTCATTGCGTAAAGCATACGATATCCACCGCTTTGATCACCCAAATCCTTGCTATGATCTTTCTGCCCTATGGAGTCATGATGGCTCCATTGCACTGATCCATAGCCACTAGTCTTGCTATGTCCACTCTGCCCCATGAAGTCACGACGACTCTACTGCACTGGCTTATAGCCATGCTACGATCACTCTGCTCCATGGAGTAACAATTACCCCACTGCACTGATCCGTAGCCTAACATCCGTCTTGGTGGTGAATCAAAGTTATGGACGTCGATAACTCCTTAGCACACGTTCCGCAGCAATGTCCAACTCATGATGTTAACTCGTTGGTTCCCATCTGGATCTTGAGTCACAACTTCTCATTTGAACTACCTTTGCATCTCAGGTTTTGTCCTCCTCCGGCTTTGATTTCCATTTGGTTCGTGATCATCACCTAGGTTCGGTTCGAGTATCTCTTCGGTTCGGTTTGTGATAGTGCTCCACGACCCCATAGGGCGATCTGATCCGATCCCCTTTTTCCTGCACTGTTTTCTACAACTTTTCCAGCGACTGTTTTACGCCATACGACGACATTTTCAACCATTCTAACTATTCTAAGAAATCATAAAACATTCCAAACAATCATAGCAACATGTGAAAACAACCACAAACACCAAAACAACAATTTGATATGTTAAAATGGATCAAACATACCCAAAGCCCATATTTTCCCCTTAAGCATGTTTAAGAAAATCTAATGATAGGATTAGCAAAACTTAACCAAATTAACCCAAATTTCTAACAGAGGCCTAAAATAATATTTTAGAATTTAACAAAAATTTTCCAGATTTTTTTGAGTTATAATTTCGCTAATTAACACTAATCACCCTTAATTAGCCGTAATTAATGAAAAACAATGCAAATAACTCACCTTAATCGCAAATAAAACTTAAATCTAAAACTATCTCTGATTTGGGTCGAATCTCTACGCAACACAGCAACTACAACTCTGATTTGGTGCTATTTCTCCTTGATTTGATGTAGATTAGCTTAATCCTTAATGAAACAGTGATTACAAGGTGTTTTAGGAGATGGAAGCCATTGTTAGTGTAACAACCCGTATTTCTATTAACCTATTATAACATAAATCGAGGCAGAATTTAATTTATAAATCTGAATCAAGGGAAATGGGCTGTGCCATTGCGTTCGTCTCAGAAAAATACGCGAAATAGAGTCCGAGTTTTCGAAAATCGGAGTCCGTATGACCCGATTAAGGCCCAACGATGTTTTCAGAAAAATTCAAAGTAAAAACAGATTTCAAATTCAAGTTTGAATTTGGAAATTAGGGCAGTTGGGCGCAGGCGGGAAATTTCCCGCCAGACCACCCATGTCGACAGCCCTGTCGACTTGGCAGTCGACATGGTTAGGCCCAAGTCGACAGCCCTGTCGACTTGGCTCAGCCGGGCAGTTTTGCCTGGTGCACCATTTTGGGAGTTGTGTTGAGTTTGGGGGCCAGATTCGGTTTTGAGGGCTGAGATTGGAACTAGGGTTTAATCCTAAGGCTAAAACTAATCCTAATCTCTACAAATAAGCCCCTAACCTAACCCTAAATCATCATTATTCATTCAAGTAACTAAACTATGGCAAAATCATTCCTCTCATGGCCTCCACTCTCTTCATAAAATTCCTAAGTTATTTCTATGAGAGATTTTCCATGCATACATGTGTTTTCAAGCTTGTATGAGTGTCATTAGCTTGCATTCAAGTCAAGTTTCCATATTTACATCATAAAGCAAGGGTTTTGATCATTTTGGCTCAAGGGTTTTTCTATTGGAGCTTGCATTTTGGGTTTATTTGATTGCATAAGGGCTTTGTCTCAATCTCTCTCTCTCTCTCTCTCTCTCTCTCTATATATATATATATATATATATATATATATATTTGTGTCTTCATAAGCATTGTAAGCCCTTTTCTACTTTCATATTTAAACTCTAAAGTTAAATGAATGATGCAAGTTTGGTTGATCATTATGATATGCAAGTATGCCATGTTATGATATGCAAGTTTACCATGTTATGCTATGCAAGTATGCCATGTTATGATATGCAAGTTTACCATGTTATGCTATGCAAGTATGCCATGTTATGATATGCAAGTTTACCATGTTATGCTATGCAAGTTTGTCATGTTGTGATATGCAAGTTTATCATGTTATGTTATGCAAGTTTGTCATATGATATGCAAGTTATGTTATGCAAGTTTGGGTTGATCATTTTGTTCATGTTATCATGTTATGCAAGCTTATCTTGGGTTTATGAGCTTAAAGCTTCAAGCTTTATGCTAAAGGTTGCATTTTGGCAACATGTAAGTTATCATATCTCTTATGATAACTTGCATGTGAGGCTAAATGCGAACTTATGGCCATTTCTACATGTCATTTATCACCATGTATCACCAATATGCTAAGTTTGGTTTTATGCATGCTTTTGAGGCCTAAAAATGCAATATGCAAGTATATGAACATATGTACATTTCATATGCCACCATGTTAAACTTGTGGCTTCAACACCTTTATGTCATGATTATGCCAAGTTCCCTCTTTCTATCCTTTATGCGCTATTGCGATATGTAAGCGATGGGATTGCGTTTGGGGTTGGGTAAACTTAAAAGACATAAAAACATAAGATTGGGAATTTACCTATTAAGTTAGGTCTACCCATTGGGAATTTACCTATTAAGTTAGGTCTACCCAAATGCTTGAAAACTTGTAATATGTTTTGTAAACATAATGGACATGACACTTAGAAAATATAAGTGTGACCAACTCGAGGTTGGGTTGAGTTTGTAGCGTAAACCTACCCGGAACCGACCGACTTAACTAGTTGCTACAAACAATAGGACCCAATGTAAGAAGTTGGTCATGTTGTACCTTGAACCCGAGGTTAGACCAAGTTGTGGTGTAAAGCTACCCGGAACCGACCGTCTTAACTAGTAACCGCAACAAAGCCTAATGTGAGAGGTTAAGGCACATTGATTAATTAATGCCTCATGATTAGGGTTAAGTCATGGTCCACTTAATACTTAACCAATTTGGGCTTGGTAGATTAATCAGGGTTAAGTCATGAACTCATCGTTACACTTAACCAAGTTAATCCATGATTAGCAAGAGGGTTAAACTGTACTTAACCCACTAGAAAATACTAGCAATGGGGGTCCACTCCAGCAGTAATCCCAAGCTTGTATCATTAAGACCCTAGGGACTAGGCTAGGGTGGGGGCACGATTACTGGACTTGAGGTAAGTGACCAAAAACGACGGCAGAGTGGTACACCGATGTAGTTCCGGACGGACTATGGTTGTGCACGTAGTCCGTATTTGGAGAAGTCAAGCATGGGTACCAGTAGATCTAGACTGTGCACTTATGTTTATGGTGTCCAGGGGTTGACACCCTAGGGCTTGATACACCCGACGGGAGACCCGGCACAGTCCGACTACAATTATGTTTGGGCCGTATTGACACCAACACGTGACGAGTTAGGCTTAGGGAGCCGATCGATTAGACCGTTTGGTTGGACCTCGTATTAGGGTCATTTCATGTTATTCGGTCAAAGCTTGGGCCAAGGGATCAATACGTGTTTATTCAAGTCATGTTAGTTTGCTAGTACACCTGTGGTGCAAAACCTTAAACCTGATTATGCGATGACACCTTTATCTATCATGCCAGTATGTAGTTATCCTTATGTTCATCCCTGCTTCTCATGCCAGTCAACTTTATCAGTTTACATTGATTGTAGTAGGGCTTACTCAGTCTTTTTGACTGACCTGTTTTTCTTTCGCCTCTTTTCTTCCGTTCCCCCCCCCCCCCAGGTTCTCAGGGTGGGAATATTGGAGCTTAGCTTGGATTTCTGATCGCTTGTTTGTGGGATTTTAGCTCATGTACGGTCTTGACATGAAGCTAGCTATGGTTATCACTTATTTTGGGGATAGTACTTATGTATTTCAGTTTTTCAGTAATGTTGTTTGTATCTAGACTTGTTTATTTGGAAAGTTGACATTATGATGTACCAGACTTGTTTTGAAATGGTTTGAAATCTTCCGCTGTTTTATCTATGTTATTTACTCTGTTTACATATATACATATGTTCTTGTTCTGTCTTGATATATCATTATGCATGTTTACCTGATTCAAACGCCCCTCCAAAGTCAGAGTGCTTGCAAGAGACACCCTGGTGGAGGCGGGGTGTTACATTTGGTATCAGAGCATATGGTTTATGAGAAGGAACAAAAAGGTTTTTAAAACTTTTGGAAAACTATTTTCAAAACCAAGTATAAAGTATTTTCCAAGGAAAAGTCTAGTTTATTTTAAAGGCTATTCCCCAAAAAGCCATTAGCAAAATTCCTTCGTTTTTCTCCATTCTGAATCTATTTTTTTTCTTCGTTTTCAGTATGGCTGATAAATTTGCTATTCCGGAGGGAGTAAACGTACCTGTTTGGTATAAGAGACTTTTGGAAGCCAGGGCGACCGAAGCCGGCCCCGCCGATGTTCCTCCTCCTCCTCCTCCGGTAGTTAATGTTCCTCCTCCTCCTGTCGCTGAGGTTCCTCTTCCTCCTCCCCCTCAGCATCCACAAGAGGATTTCGCGGAGATTTGCAAAGACTTTAAGGCGATGGGTTGCAAGAATTTTGTTGGGATGGAGACTTCTGTTGAAGCAAGAAACTGGTTAAAGGAAACTGAAAACCTCTTTGCTATCTTAGATATAGAAGATCGTAGGAAAGTTCTGTTGGCGGTATGGTTATTGAAAGGGCTTATTGGTGGGTAGTCACCACCACTACTAGACCAATTGAGACTTGGGATGAGTTTAAAAGAAGGTTTGGACTGAGGTTTTTATCGTTAGCAGAGGAGAACCTTCAGATGGAGAGGTTCCTATCACTAAAGCAAGGGGACATGACCATTAGGGAATACGTGGATAAGTTTAATCAACTTGCTCGGTTCGGTTTAGACTTGGTTAACACAGCTCAGAAGAAGGCCATGCACTTTGCTCTTGGACTAAACGAGCCATTGCGCGGTTTGGCCATATCTCATATACCCATCGGAGCGACCTTCGAGAGTTTGGTGAATGTGGCCCTACTCAATGAAGAGAATAGGAGTGACAAGAAGGAAATCAAGGTGAATGAGTCTCAAAACAAGAAAACGGGGCCCAAAAAGGAAATGAAAAAGAAGGAGGAGAAGTCTGAAGATAAGAAGGAAAAGAGGTGCTTTACTTGTGGAAGCTTGACTCATCTAAACAAGGATTGCAGAAAGAGGAAGGGCACTTGCTTTGACTGTGGAGAAATGGGACACTTCACTAGGGACTGCCCAAAGAAGGGAGGGCCTACGTCGGAAGGAACGGTGAATTCCGGGAAGCAAGGCAAGAACTCCAAAAACCGCAAGAACAAGAACAAGAGTCAAGGCAACAAGGGGAACAATAGCAAGGGCAATAACGACAAGAGGAAGTGCCATTATTGCAGTTCATTTGGGCATCTTATTAAGGATTGTAGGAAGAGAAAAAGGAAGAGTGGTGAATGCTTTCATTGTGGTGAGTTTGGACATTTCAGCAAAGATTGCCTGAAGAAGCAAGGGCAAGGCCAGGGTTAGACTCAGCGTGCTGGACCTTCAGTAGGGCAAGTTCATGCTCTCAATGCCGCTCCAGTACCCGATCGAGGTAGTATTTCTATTGAGAGCCTTGTATATATTTTTGATTTTCCAGTTCATACCTTGTTTGATTCTGGTGCATCGCATAGCTTTATTTCATCTGATCTAGTTGAAAGTTTGCACCTAAGTACTAGTCTAGTTAATGATCCCGTGTGTGTTTCAAATCCAATTAGGGGTTCCGCCCATTTGTCTATGATCTGCGTGGATTTGAAAATTTCTATCTTTAGTGTAGAGTTCTCGTGTGATGCTTATATTCTCGGTTTCATGGGGTATGGGTTGATTTTGGGCATGGATCGATTGTCCAGTTTTGGAGCCATCCTTGATTTTTGAGCATAGGGTTGTGAGGCTCATGTCTCGCCTCGGTAATACCCTAAAAATTTCTTGTAACCCTATGGGTCCCGTCATGTTGTGTTATCTTGAATCCCTCAACTCGTCTATCGATAGTTTGCAATCGGTGAGGGTGGTCCGAGAATATCCTGATATCTTGGGTGA
The DNA here is from genome assembly GCA_030737875.1 of Allium sativum. NCBI lineage: Eukaryota > Viridiplantae > Streptophyta > Magnoliopsida > Asparagales > Amaryllidaceae > Allium > Allium sativum. The sequence continues at coordinate 664,505,026 of CM060909.1, read as the reverse complement.
AGTGAAGCGGGATTACCCCTAAGCGAGAGATTGATTTCCGCATTTATCTGGTTGATAATGCCAAGCCAGTTACGTGGCCGGTTAGGCACATGGTCCCGCGAGATGAGAGTTAAGAAAGCAAGTCAAGGAGTTGCTTGAGAAGAACTTCATACGATGAAGCATTTCCGAAGAGGGTGCTCTAGTATTTTCGCTACTAATGTGGACAGTTCGCTTCGCCCGTATGTTAATTATCGTGAGTAGAACAAGAAGAATAGACAACCATTACCAAGGATCGATGATTTGTTTGATCAGCTTGTAGGAACATCTGTTTTCTCTTGATCTTGCTACTGGATTCCATCAGCTCAGAGTAGCTGAGGATAGTATAGACAAAACTGCGTTCAGAACTCCAGATGGATTCTTAGAATGACTAGTCATGCCATTCGGTTTGACTAATGCACCCGCCTACTTCGTGGACTTGATGAGTAGGGTGCCTAGGGAGTTCCTGAACAAGTTTGTGGTAGTCTTTGTAGAAGATATCCTGACTTTCTTAAAGAACGAGGAAGAACATGCTAGACATCTCAAGGATGTGATGGATACGCTTAGAGCCCATCAGTTGAAAGCCACGTCCTCCAAATGTCATTTTGGAGAAAAGAAGTTAGATTTCTTGGGCACATGGTTACTAAGCAAGGCTTAGCGGTGGATCCCGCTAAAGTGGTCGCGGTTCAAGACCGGAAAGTCCCGACGAGGACAATTGAAGTAAGAAGCTTTCTCAGTTTAATTAGTCAGTTAGCATCCCTTGAGTTTAGACCTACCCTTCTGGATCAAGTAGGGACTTCACAGAAGGAAGACCCGCAGTTAGCCGAGATCATGGACAAGTTGATTCGAGGCGAGATGTTAAGTCACCTCGCTATAGATGACAAGGGATGGCTAAGATGCGATGAGAGAAAGAAAGTTCTTGAGGAAGCGCATCGCTCTAAGTTGACTATACATCCGGGCAGAGATAAGATGTATAAAGATATGAAGCGCATTTTCTTTTGGCCTGGGATAAAGAAGGATGTGGCGGAGTTTGTCTCTAGATGTATCATTTGCCAGCAAGTTAAGGCCGAGTCGAAGAAGCCCGGTGGGCTATTGCATCCTCTAGACGTTCCACTATAGAAGTGGAAGAGTATTCCCAGGGATTTTATCGATGGATTACCAAGGTCAAGGAAAGAGAATACGAGAATGTGGGTCATAGTAGGTAGACTCACGATGAGTGCTCATTTCACTCCGGTAAAGAGCGAAAGGACTGCATCATAGCTAGCGACGGTTTACTTTCAAGAAATAAGGAGGTTGCACGGGGTTCCCTCAAATATAGTTAGTAACCGTGACTCAATCTTCACTAGCCAGTTTTGAGATAGTCTACGGAAAGTCATGGGCAAATGGATGAATATAAGGACGTCCTATCATTCACAGGCAGATGGTTCATTTCGTTCAAGCATGAGTTATAGAAAGTTACGTTAGTAAGAGCAATTGGTAAACATGGATTGGCACTTCCAAGAAAAGTTCTGCTGCATGGAATACTTTATAGTAAGTAAACGAGATCCAGGATTCACTAGTGAATTTTGGGGAGCTTGCATGAAACCATGAGGTCACAGTTATGTTTAAGCCAAGTATGATAGAAGAAGAGTAAGTGAAAGAGGAAGACGAGAGGCGACAATGAAATGGGTTCCAACTCATATTTGGAAATAAGAGTTAAGAAGCTAAGAAATCATGAGGTAAAAGACGGTCAAAGCACAGTGGAGTTAAGCTCAAGGAAACGTGACTTAGAAGACTGAAGGCTAGATACGCGCATCATATCTCTTTTTAAGAGCATATCCTTGATCCTTGTTTTCCTGTGGAACTTACTTGCATGTTATCTTTTACATATATCCTCTCGATCCCATTCTCGATCCCATTTCTGTTGTAAACTCCATAAGGGGGTATGACTCATCGGTTAGTAATACATGTCAGGGTTTGAAGGGGTCCGTTAGGTTGACTAAACCTTTTGGGCTTTTATTGGATTGGGGTTGGGTTAGGAAGGGATTTCTTGTAATCCAAAAGGAGTATATCTTGCTTATCTTCCCGATCTCTTTGTAGCATATCTTTCTTTTGCTATCCATGTTTGTCTTGTTTATCTTATTATCATGTTAATCTTGTCATGAGAACCTTAGGTAGAAACCCTTTGGATGAAACATGTGTTTGAAACATGTTATGCTTGATGTTTGCAAGTGGTTGCAAGTGTTTGCAAGTGGTTACTCGTGGATGCATTATACACATTAGGCACTAGATCGGCTCACACACTCCTCATATTGCATATGCATGAGTGTTTATGCTCATTCATGGATGAAAATTTTTGTGTTATCACATGGATGTTGCATATGGATGTATGCTATGTGCACATATATAGATGTTATACATTATGTTAGGAATTGCATACATATGGATTCATTTCACTAACATAATTTGCATTGATGATATTTGCATTAGATAAGTACATATACACACACCTTTGGATATGTTCATACAACATTTAGAATCTTGTAAGGACAATGATTGCTCGTGGATGATGTTTTGAGTAGATGGATGTTGGATGGTAGGATATGTTCTTCCTAACTTAGAGATTTCGGGGACGAAATCCTTTAAGGAGGGGAGAATGTAACAACCTGTATTTCTATTAACCTGTTATAACATAAATCGAGGCAGAATTTAATTTATAAATCTGAATCAAGGGAAACGGGCTGTGCCATTGCGTTCGTCTCGGAAAAATACGCGAAATAGAGTCCGAGTTTTCGAAAATCGGAGTCCGTATGACCTGATTAAGGCCCAACGAAGTTTTCAGAAAAATTCAAAGTAAAAACAGATTTCAAATTGAAGTTTGAATTTGGAAATTAGGGCAGTTGGGCGCAGGCGGGAAATTTCCCGCCAGACCACCCATGTCGGTAGCCCTGTCGACTGGGCAGTCGACATGGTTAGGCCCAAGTCGATAGCCCTGTCGACTTGGGTGTCGACTTGGCTCAGCCGGGCAGTTTTGCCTGGTGCACCATTTTGGGAGTTGTGTTGAGTTTGGGGGCCAGATTCGGTTTTGAGGGCTGAGATTGGAACTAGGGTTTAATCCTAAGGCTAAAACTAATCCTAATCTCTATAAATAAGCCCCTAACCTAACCCTAAATCATCATTATTCATTCAAGTAACTAAACTATGGCAAAATCATTCCTCTCATGGCCTCCACTCTCTTCACAAAATTCCTAAGTTATTTCTATGAGAGATTTTCCATGCATACAAGTGTTTTCAAGCTTGTATGAGTGTCATTAGCATGCATTCAAGTCAAGTTTCCATATTTACATCATAAAGCAAGGGTTTTGATCATTTTGGCTCAAGGGTTTTTCTATTGGAGCTTGCATTTTGGGTTTATTTGATTGCATAAGGGCTTTGTCTCAATCTATATATATATATTTTTGTGTCTTCATAAGCATTGTAAGCCCTTTTCTACTTTCATATTTAAACTCTAAAGTTAAATGAATGATGCAAGTTTGGTTGATCATTATGATATGCAAGTATGCCATGTTATGATATGCAAGTTTACCATGTTATGCTATGCAAGTATGCCATGTTATGATATGCAAGTTTACCATGTTATGCTATGCAACTATGCCATGTTATGATATGCAAGTTTACCATGTTATGCTATGCAAGTTTGTCATGTTGTGATATGCAAGTTTATCATGTTATGTTATGCAAGTTTGTCATATGATATGCAAGTTATGTTATGCAAGTTTGGGTTGATCATTTTGTTCATGTTATCATGTTATGCAAGCTTATCTTGGGTTTATGAGCTTAAAGCTTCAAGCTTTATGCTAAAGGTTGCATTTTGGCAACATGTAAGTTATCATATCTCTTATGATAACTTGCATGTGAGGCTAAATGCGAACTTATGGCCATTTCTACATGTCATTTATCACCATGTATCACCAATATGCTAAGTTTGGTTTTATGCATGCTTTTGAGGCCTAAAAATGCAATATGCAAGTATATGAACATATGTACATTTCATATGCCACCATGTTAAACTTGTGGCTTCAACACCTTTATGTCATGATTATGCCAAGTTCCCTCTTTCTATCCTTTATGCGCTATTGCGATATGTAAGCGATGGGATTGCGTTTGGGGTTGGGTAAACTTAAAAGACATAAAAACATAAGATTGGGAATTTACCTATTAAGTTAGGTCTACCCATTGGGAATTTACCTATTAAGTTAGGTCTACCCAAATGCTTGAAAACTTGTAATATGTTTTGTAAACATAATGGACATGACACTTAGAAAATATAAGTGTGACCAACTCGAGGTTGGGTTGAGTTTGTAGCGTAAACCTACCCGGAACCGACCGGCTTAACTAGTTGCTACAAACAATAGGACCCAATGTGAGAAGTTGGTCATGTTGTACCTTGAACCCGAGGTTAGACCAAGTTGTGGTGTAAAGCTACCCGGAACCGACCGGCTTAACTAGTAACCGCAACAAAGCCTAATGTGAGAGGTTAAGGCACATTAATTAATTAATGCCTCATGATTAGGGTTAAGTCATGGTCCACTTAATACTTAACCAATTTGGGCTTGGTAGATTAACCAGGGTTAAGTCGTAAACTCATCGTTACACTTAACCAAGTTAATCCATGATTAGCAAGAGGGTTAAACCGTACTTAACCCACTAGAAAATCCTAGCAATGGGGGTCCACTCCAGCAGTAATCCCAAGCTTGTATCATTAAGACCCTAGGGACTAGGCTAGGGTGGGGGCACGATTACTGGACTTGAGGTAAGTGACCAAAAACGACGGCAGAGTGGTACGCCAATGTAGTTCCGGACGGACTATGGTCGTGCACGTAGTCCGTATTTGGAGAAGTCAAGCATGGGTACCAGTAGATCTAGACTGTGCACTTATGTTTATGGTGTCCAGGGGTTGACACCCTAGGGCTTGATACACCCGACGGGAGACCCGGCACAGTCCGACTACAATTATGTTTGGGCCGTATTGACACCAACACGTGACGAGTTAGGCTTAGGGAGCCGATCAATTAGACCGTTTGGTTGGACCTCGTATTAGGGTCATTTCATGTTATTGGGTCAAAGCTTGGGCCAAGGGATCAATACATGTTTATTCAAGTCATGTTAGTTTTCTAGTACACCTGTGGTGCAAAACCTTAAACCTGATTATGCGATGACACCTTTATCTATCATGCCAGTATGTAGTTATCCTTATGTTCATCCCTGCTTCTCATGCCAGTTAACTTTATCAGTTTACATTGATTGTAGTAGGGCTTACTCAGTCTTTTTGACTGACCTGTTTTTCTTTCGACTCTTTTCTTCCATTTCCCCCCCCCCCCTAGGTTCTCAGGGTGGGAATATTGGAGCTTAGCCTGGATTTCTGATCGCTTGCTTGTGGGATTTTAGCTCATGTACGGTCTTGACATGAAGCTAGCTATGGTTATCACTTATTTTGGGGATAGTACTTATGTATTTCAGTTTTTCAGTAATGTTGTTTGTATCTAGACTTGTTTTTTTGGAAAGTTGACATTATGATGTACCAGACTTGTTTTGAAATGGTTTGAAATCTTCCGCTGTTTTATCTATGTTATTTACTCTGTTTACATATATACATATGTTCTTGTTCTGCCTTGATATATCATTATGCATGTTTACTTGATTCAAACGCCCCTCCAAAGTCAGAGTGCTTGCAAGAGACACCCTGGCGGAGGCGGGGTGTTACAGTTAGGGTTGAAGAGAGGTAAGTGGCGGCAAGAAAATGACAAGGAAAAGGTTTTTCTAACCCTAATCAGCCCTCATATGGCTCGAATCCTGAAATCCCCCAATGGGCCTAGTTGCTAATCACCCGGTTAAGCCTAATTAAGCTGTTTTTCACCTTCAAAACCTTGTTTCAGCCATGTCTCTCAAACAGTAAGTCCGTTTGGCTAATGTGGCCACTCTACGGAAAGGTAAACAATCATCCGGATCTAATGAAAGTGGTTTCAGGTCAAAATTTCTTACCAATCAAAAGTTATGTCCGAAGCAAGATCAACTAGGGGCAAAATGGTCATTTAAAAATCGGCAAAAGTCGTGAACATGGGAGTGACCCCAATAGTTGTTCCCCAAAGTTACATGACTATACGACCTCGTACGGAAAAGAAATAAATATTCTATGATCCTCTGATGCGTAGAATGCAGGTCGTTACACTCTTCCCCTGTAACACCCCACAACCTTTAGGGTCACTCACAAAGGGAATGCCTTAACTTCGTTGGAGCTTTTTTGGTAAAAGATGAAGATAAATTACAAGACAGACAAATAAAGCAGCGGAAAATAAAGTCATTTTATAAGCAATGTAGTTCAGTTAAGCTTTTGCAACAATTGACCCAATCCTACTTAAAGGTATAAAATTTCTGTCTTGATTCAAAAACTTCCAAGTATATAAGAAGCATAAGTCCACAAATAAAAGTGCAAACACAGCCATAGCCAAAGATGAGAGGATCCAAGTAATACATCAAAGAATATTCAAGCTTGGAAAGAGAAACGGTCCAAATTAAGCTGAGCTATTCCCTCCCTAACTACCTGGGGAGGGAAACAGAAGAAAAGAAGACGAAAGAAAACAGAGTCAGACATAAAGCCTGGTAAGTCCAGTGACTTTCAGCATGTAAATAGGTAAAAGCATCATGACATGTGCAAGACCTAACCATGGTAATAAGCATAGCAAAACAACAAATGATGAGTGTTAGATATGACAAGGCAAGATACACTGAATGCGCTTCAGTTCTTTCTATGATTTCCTATTTTCTCTGCACCACCCTACTAGCATCCTAACTAGTGTCTTTTATAGAATGATTAGTATTCCCTACTAGTGTCCCAACTAGTATCCTATGAAAAAGGATATGTATCCCCTACTAGTGTCCCAACTAGTATCCTGTGTTGTATAGTAAGATGATCCCAACCCCGCAATTGTGGTAGCCTTCAGGTGTACATCTAGTATGAGGATCTTAACTCAATCAACCTAATTGCAATGAAGATGTTAGATGCATCCTTACTACCTTAACCGATCGTCTCCCTACTTGTATTAATTTTCCATGTGTATGTGTCAATCAGCCATCTCTTGCGTGTAGATACCCTATGCTGGTCTTACCATAAGGTGTATCAATCCCTATGATAGCAATACGACACGATTCAAGAAGCATAGTATAGAACTACTGGTACCCAGTGCCTACTTTTTCCACTCCGGAGTACGTGCACGCCCGTAATCCGTTGGAACCGACACTGACGTACCCCCTGCCGCTATTTTGACTGCTTATAATCAGCCCAGTAATCGTGCCCTACCCTGCCTAGTTCAAGGTACCATGACACATCTATGTGGGTTACTGCTGAAATGGGTCCCCGTTACTAGGTTTCCTACTGGTTAAGATTGTGGGCCTATATATATACAAATATTACCCACCAACGCGAGATGTACCTAACCCTCCCACTGATTCAAGCATGTTTATTTAACGGTTAAGTTTTCCTTAACTCTATCCACTTTGTTCATGTAATATTGGTTAAGTGTTGTCCATTCATGTTAACTTAACTCGCCCACACATCATATTGTCTTGGTTAAGTGTTTCCTATTAACTTAACCATGTTCATTCATCATGTTATATTGGTTAAGTGTTTCTATTGACTTAACCCCATCCGTGCGTCATGTTATATTGGTTAAGTGTTTCTTATTAACTTAACCCTACCCATTTATCATGTTATATTGGTTAAGTGTTTCTTATTAACTTAACCCCACCCATTCATCAGGTTATATTGGTTAAGTGTTTCCTATTAACTTAACCCCAACCATTCATCATGTTATATTGGTTAAGTGTTTCCTATTAACTTAACCCCACCCATTTATCATGTTATGTTGGTTAAGTGTTTCTTATTAACTTAACCCTATTCGTTCATCATGCTATATTGGTTAAGTGTTTCTTATTAACTTATCCCTACCCATTTGTCATGTTATAATGGTTAAGTGTTTCCTATTAACTTAACCTACCCATTCGTCATGTTATATTGGTTGAGTGTTTCGTATTAACTTAACCCCACCCATTTATCATGTTATATTGGTTAAGTGTTTCGTATTAACTTAACCCTACCCATTCATCGTGTTATATTGGTTAAGTGTTTCCTATTAACTTAACCCCACCCATTTATCATGTTATATTGGTTAAGTGTTTCTTATTAACTTAACCCTATCCGTTCATCATGTTATATTGGATAAGCGTTTCTTATTAACTTAACCCTACCCATTTATCATGTTATATTGGTTTAGTGTTTCTTATTAACTCAACCCTACCCATTCATCATGTTATATTGCTTAAGTGTCACATATTCATATGTTACTTAACCTTACTATTCTTAGCATGTTTGTTTATTAGCATTAATTCATTCATTAATGCCTTAACCTCTCACATTAGAACTGTTGTTTGCGGTTGTTGGATTTGCCGGGCGGTTCCAGGCAGACTTCTACTGCAAACTCATTCTAACCTTGGGTTTTGAGCTTAATGTGCTTACCTCTCACATTAGACCTGTTGTTGCGGTTACCGGATGTGCCGGGCGATTCCGGGAAGTTTTACACTGCAACTCAATCTGACATCGGGTTAGACATGTTCATCTTTTAGCCAATTTATATATTTACCATATATGCCCAAATCTAGATTTTATATGCTAATTACCCAAATTCACAAAACTATTCATGTTTCAATTCTCAAGTTATGCCTAACAAATTCCAATTGCAAGTAATGTTCCACACATTCAATTACAAGTTATTACACAAAATAGGTTACACCCAATCTTCCCAAATTTGCAATAATAATCATGTCCCAAAATCACAATATACATTATGCTTGGCGTCCCAATCAATAGTTAGCCCAATCTAGATTTAATATTCCAATTTACAATTTACTCCCAAAACTTGGTTTACATACAAATTAACCCAAACTTCCAGTTATAATAATAATAATGCCCCAATATCAATTACAAGCTATGCCCAACAATTTCAACGAATATGTTACGCCCAATTATTTCATTAAATACATTATGCCCAATATTCACCCAAAACAGTTATACCCAAATATTCCCCGTATTCCAATCGTTCGTATTTCGCGATTTCAACCTATGTTCGAAGATAACCTAGGTTCATAAAAGAAAAAGGAAATAGGGGAAGAGAGCGCGAAGGAGCATAAAATAGGAATAGGCATAAAGATAGGCATGTAATAATAGACCTAATACAAGAAATTTAGATCCAACAAAGATAGATTCTTGAATAAACTGATACAATCATTATCGCAGGCATAAGAATAACATCATGAACAAAAAGGATTATAAACCTGATGTACAACAAAGATAGGCCTGATTTTATCAATAAAAATAACCTCTAAGGCATGTAAAGACATGGATTCAAAAGAAGGATAGGGATAACTGTGAAAAGATTATCTTACAATCACGCATAGACTTCAATTCAATTTATTACATGTCAAGATTACAATCAGGTATTTAAATCTGAAAATAACTTGAACTTACAGCGGTTAGATTAGAAGAAAATAGGTGTGCAGATGCAAATCTTAATCTTGTTGAACTTCTTGGCTTGGAGAAGAAGAAAGGATTTTCATTTTATTTTAATTTGTGTTGAAGTTGAGTAGAGACACCATAGGTTTGTTGTGGAGAAAAACATTAGGTTTAGGACTCAATATATAAATGTAGAAGTCCAGGAAGAAGAGTGTAGATCGCTCCAGAAACACTTGATTAACTTGATTTGAATGTTTGTACTGTTTTAATTACCTTCTCCTTTTAATTAATTGGGCACCTTATATATATACATATATATTTCCCCATTTGAATTTTTAAATGTATGTATAACTACATACACCCCCCCATCTTTCATACATACATTCCTTATAAAAATAACCCAATTAACATAAAAATAAAATAATAGTCTATGCTTCAATGCTAAATAAATGGGATTTTATTTAACACATTACATTCAAATTATTCATGCATTTATTAATATTAACCATTCTTATGTATGCAATCTATTAATGTACCAAATGTACATTTTTTTTTTATTGTCAATTAACATAAGTGACAAATTGTCATATTCCTCAAATTATCATATTCTCTTTTATGTTAATTGACATAAGTGACAAATTAGCATAAGTATTCATACAAATTAAGATTAGTTACATGGTTTCCTAAATTATCATCAAATAAACATAAATGACAATCAATCGAACATAAATGAAAAATTACTTGTTTTCTAATCAATGTCATGTTAAACATATCTACAAATCAATGTTTTTTTCTTTTGTTGCAATCAATTTATTGCATGTATTGATTCCTTCTGTACTCACACATTTTTAAATTTGTATCGTTATAACATAATTGCACATATGTACATATATGCATCTATTTATTTAATACTTTTACCGTACGCATTATTGCGTTAAGTCTCCTTATTTAACGCACGTACTAATATGTTAAATCTTTCTTAACTTTAATTTGTCACATGAATTTCTTTACATTAATGTTTTCTTCATTTTCTTGCGCACTTCTGAATTTTCTTCCTTAATTAATTAATCCATAAATTAATTATATAAAAATTTGGGTTATTACATTCTCCCCTCCTTAAAGGATTTCGTCCCCGAAATCTCCAAGTTAAGAAGAATGTTACGATCCTACCATCAATCATCCATCAATCACAGGCATCCATTGTCCTTAAAAGATTTCTAATGCTTTAATGAACATATGCAAAAGTTTTTGTATATGTCCCAATACTAATGCAAAATATCAGGCGGTCCACTGATTCAGTTGACCTCCTTAATGCGAATCATGAGAGTGTCATGCGTCCAACATGTATGCAAGTATCCCTAATCATGTAAATACTATATGTGTGCATATTCATTCATCCATATGCAACATCCATATGATAACATATCAAGTTTCAATCCATATACAAATACATACATTCATATGCATATGCAATATGAAAGTGACTGAGCCGATCAAGTGCCTAATTTGTGAGTATCTGCATCCACGAGCAACTACTAGCAACCTCTTGCAACCACTTGCAATCATCAATCATAACATGTTTCAAACACATGTTTACATACATTGGCTTCTACCTACGGATCAAAGATATGACCTATAAGATGTATCTAAAAAGATAGAAACAAGTATGCATAAAATTCCTAGCAAAAGAGATCAAGAATATACCCTCAAGAAAAAGGATATGATGCGCGTGTCTTATCTTCAGTGTCCCACGCCGCGTCTTCTTGAGCTTCACTCCACTGTACCTTAACTTAATTTAACTTCACGATTGCAAAGCTTCTTGACCTCCCTTTTCTAAGCTCACTAGTAAAGATAGGATCTCGATCACTTACTATGCTAGAGGGTATCCCATGTAGTCGAACTATCTTTCCAAGATAAATAGATGTTAACCATGATACCAAGTGTATATACTAAGAAGATTAGAGGTCACTCCTGTACTTAGCTTATCCATCATGTCACAAATCTGAGGGTCTTCATGTTACGCCGCTCCTATCTGATCAAAAGCGTAGGCTGCTCTTCTAGCGATGTTAAAAACCGGGTATAAACTCGACTGAGGGTCTAAAGCTAAGTATAACTGATCCCTTAGGATCACAAGAAATCTCGAGGATATTTCAGAGGCGAGCAAAAAGTCTAACTACCTTCTTTTCACAATTACTAGCTAACAAATCCATGCCTATAATTAACCCATAGCCCATGAAATCAAAAACATAAGCATTACACTTAAACTCAATACTGAATATAGCTATTCTCAAATCCTTACAAACCAAAGATAAATGAGCCGAACCACTAAATTGGATTTGAGACAATAATGGGATCTTCTACTATACAAGTACTAAGGTGCAGAGACTCAACTATGGAAGCAGATATAAACGAATGTGAAGCACTAAAATCAAAAAGAGTATTAACAGGATGATCAAAAAGAAAAACTAAACTTTTCCAACAGAAACTTTACTACCTCTCTCTCAGGTACGCCGGCGGTGAGAGCATGCACTTGCCCTCCTAAAAATCCTATCCTTTGTTCTTGCCCTTGTCCTTAATTATAAGACCCGTCATACTATAATAAAGACACTTCCTCTTGTCTTACGTTTTACTATTCTTTCATCCTTTGTGAACCAAGTCCATATCCATGAGTTTCTCATCCTTGGGTTGTGCTCCTTAGCCAACTCCCTCATTTTCATCTTTACCATCCTTGTGTAACATGTTGACAAGTCTCTTGAAAGCTGCCTCCATCGCACGGAAAACCCTACAAAGCTTGAAAGAAAATTAGCCGCAGGTGAAACTACTGTAGCTATAGATGGAAGTTGGGCACTTCTTCGCCCTTTGACAGGTGTCGTAGTCTCATCAAGCCTACGGAACCATGCCACGATGAGGTTACCTCCCAAAAATCCAGGAGCCCCGGAGACTCAAGAAAGAAGGAAAAAAGGATTCAAACAGAGGATCATAAGATAGTGCATATGGCTTTGGGGAGTATGCCTTTAAAACAAAACTTTTTTTTTGAAATGCTTCTTTTAAAACCGTTTTGAAAATAATTTTTCAAATCTTTTATCTGATCTGGTAACCTTCAGCTCTGATACCAAATGTAATACCCCACGTCCGTTAAGGTCACTCAAAAAGGGAATGCCTTAACTTCGGTGGAGCGTTTTAGGTAAAAGATGAAGATAAATTACAAGATAGACAAATAAAGCAGTAGAAAATAAAGTCATTTTATAAGCAATGTAGTTTAGTTAAGCTTTTACAACTATTGACCCAATCATACTTAAAGGTACAAAACTTCTGTCTTGATTCAAAAACTTCCAAGTATATAAGAAGCATAAGTCTCCAAATAAAAGTGCAAACACAACCATAGCCAAAGATGAGAAGATCCAAGCAATACATCAAAGGATCTTCAAGCTTGGAAAGAGAAACCGTCCAAACTAAGCTCAGCTATTCCCTCCCTGACTACCTAGGAGGAACGGAAGAAAAGAAGACGAATGAAAACAGAGTCAGACATAAAGCCTGGTAAGTCCAGTGACTTTCAGCATGTAAATAGGTAAAAGCACCATGACATGAGTAAACTGAATGCAAGACCTAACCATGACAATAATCATAGCAAGACAACAAATGATGAGCGTTAGATATGACAAGGCAAGATACACTGAATGCGCTTCGGTTCTTTCTCTGATTTCCTATTTTCTCTACACCGCCCTACTAACATCCTAAGTAGTGTCTTTTATAGAATGATTTGTATTCTATACTAGTGTCCCACACTAGTATCCTGTGAAAAAGGATCTGTATCCCCTACCAGTGTCCCAACTAGTATCCTATGTTGTATAATAAGGTGATCCCAACCCAGTAATTGTGGTAGCCTTCAGGTATACATCTAGTATGAGGATCTTACCTCAATCATCCTAATTGCCATGAAGATGTTAGATGTATCCTTACTACCTTAACTGATCGTCTCCCTACTTGTATTAGTTTTCCTTATGCCTATGTCAATCGTCCCTCTCTTGTGTGTAGATATCATGTGCTGGTCCCACCATAAGGTGTATCAATCCCTATGATAACAACCCGACACGATTCAAGATGCACATGTATAACTACTGGTACCCAGTGCCTGTTTTTTCCACTCCGGAGTACGTGCACGCCCGTAATCCGTCGGAACCTACACTGACGTACACCCTGCCGCTATTTTGACCGCTTATAATCAACCCAGTAATCGTGCCCTACCCTGCCTAGTTCAGGGTACCATGATACATCTATGTGGGTTACTATTGAAATGGGTCCCCATTACTAGGGTTTACAACTGGTTAAGTTTGTGGGCCTATATATACAAATATTACCCACCTACGCGAGATGTACTTAACCCTCCCACTGATTCAAGCATGTTTTTTTAACGGTTAAGTTTGCCTTAACCCTATCCACTTAGTTCATGTAATATTGGTTAAGTGTTGTCCATTCATGTCAAATTAACCCACCCACACATCATGTTGTCTTGGTTAAGTGTTTCCTATTAACTTAACCCTGTTCATTAATCATGTTATATTGGTTAAGTGTATCCCCTTGACTTAACCCCATCCTTTCATCATGTTATATTGGTTAAGTGTTTCTTATTAACTTAACCCTACCCATTTATCATGTTATATTGGTTAAGTGTTTCTTATTAACTTAACCCTACCCATTCATCATGTTATATTGGTTAAGCGTTTCCTATTAACTTAACCCCACCCATTTGTCATTATATATTGGTTAAGTGTTTCTTATTAACTTAACCCTACCCATTCATCATGTTATATTGGTTAAGTGTTTCCTATTAACTTAACCCCACCCATTCATCATGTTATATTGGTTAAGTATTTCCTATTAACTTAACCCCATCCGTTCATCATGTTATATCGGTTAAGTGTTTCTTATTAACTTAACCCTACCCATTTATCATGTTATATCGGTTAAGTGTTTCTTATTAACTTATCCCAACCCATTCATCATGTTATATCGGTTAAGTGTTTCCTATTAGCTTAACCTAACCCATTTATCATGTTATATTGGTTAAGTGTTTCTTATTATCTTAACCCTACCCATTCTGTTGAGAACAAGATTTTGATCGATGCTAACATATAAAGTTGCAATGAAGATAATTTCATAGAGATAAGGTTTTATATATGTATACATTGAGTCGTGTTAGAAATATGTTAAAATATATCCTCAAAGTATAACATGAATGCACATAAAGTTATATCATATATTCATTGCTGAAATCTGCATATTTGAGAAATTGAAAAGTCACAGAAAAAGCCCAAACGATCCAGGCTTCGACCGGGAAAGAGCGCAGAGCGATCTAGACTGTGGACTGAGGTCCTCCGGTCCATAGCCATAAACTGGTCGATCGGTCCAAATATGGGCAGTCGACCGGTCTGTGTGTTTTTGCACATAACGACTATTTTTCTAGAAGTTCTAATTTTAATTAAATTCAACCAGTCAACCGGTGATTTTTAACCTGTCGACCATTTTGAAACAGCAAGCTTTTTCTTAAAGTTTGCTTCTATTTGTTAAGAGAATTATGTTCAATAACCAAAGGAATGGACATAACTTTTTATGGAAACTCTTCATGAAGAATTACTACCTTTCTAATATTATATAAACAACTTCAAACTTGTTTTACAATCACCGAATCATTCTATATTCTCTCAAATTTCTGAATTGCATTTTCATACTCTTTGCAAAACAAAAGCTCTCCAAATTTAAATACTTGTTGAATCCTTGAGTCAATTTAATATCATTTGATTCAACAAGCATTCTACTTCCTTAAAATCTACGCATTCAAAGTTTATACTCGAGGATCAGATTATAGGAAGATTGTACTCAAACTATTGACTATCCATGTTGAATCAAAAACACAAAGAAGAAGTCAAAACAATTGTATTAGTTGAAGTCCTGTGTGTGATCAGGCAATTGTTGAAGTCCTGTGTGTGATCAGGCAAGTGTTGAAGTCCACGTGTTGTTAGAGGCGTGAAATCCCATTCGGCTGCTCGGGTGTTGTAAACCTGTTTCCTCCGGGTGAAGTGAGGTTGTTGTTAGTGAAAATCCAGATAAAAGTCTGGGACTGGATGTAGGACGGTGCTCTGAACCAGTATAAAAATCTCCGGTGTGATTTTTCTATTTTTACTGCATTTACTATTATATAGTTCTGTGATTAGCTATTACTTCGTACTTGAATATTGTTTGTCATATTACACGAACCTTGTAAGTGTATTATACTAGCACGTACATGCACGCACTTTCAATTGGTATCAGAGCATGGTCATCTTATAACCGTAACACAGTTATTTGATATATTCTTGTAATATGGCAAATAACCCAAGTTCTAGCACTCAAAACACTACTTACACGGAAGGTCAATCAACACAAAGACCTCTATTTTTCAATGGACTTAACTATAGTTATTGGGCAGCACGAATGTCATTCTTTATGCAATCAAAAAATTATGATGCATAGAATGCTACCCAAGTAGAGATATTTAATCCTATAACTGATTATTCAGAATGGACATAGGCTTAGAAAACAGTAGCAGTTATAAATACAAAAGCAATAAATATGTTGTTTTGTGCATTAGATCAAAATGAATATAACCGTGTTTGTATTTGTACCACCGCATACCAAATTTGGCAAATGCTGAAAACCACTCATGACGGTGCTAACAAGGTTAAACAAGCTAAAATAGCCATGCTGAAAAGTCAGTTCCAAAATTTCAAAATGAAGCCGAATGAAACAATCAATGATATGTATTCACGGTTTCAAACTATTCATCATGCACTTTTTGGTTTAGGACAAAAATATTCAGATTTTGATGTAGTCTCGACAGTCCTACACTCCTTGACTAGTGAATGGGAAGGAAAATTATTAGCGACTGAAGAAGCTAATGACCTTTTTGTCTTGAAGCCAGATGAATTAATAGGAAATCTAATGTCCTATAAAGCAAATTTGCAGGCTAGAAAAGAACAGAAGAAGAAAAGAAAAATGTAGCATTTCATGTTGGAAAAGATGAAGATGAATCAGATTTTGAAGATGAAGACGTAGCTTTTATGGCAAAAGGTTTCAAAAAGTTTTTGAAACAATAAAAACCAAGTCAATATAACGAGAAAATATCTGGTTCAAATAAACCGTCATCATCAGTTATAGAATGTTTCAACTGTCATAAAAAGGGGCACATGCACAAAGATTGTCCAGAGCAAAAGAAGAAGTCAGAAAATGACAAGTTCAAATATAAGAAGGACAAATCAAAGAAACGAGCTTTCTCAGTCACATGGGATGATTCAGACTCGTCTTCATCAGAAAGTGAAAGTGATTCAGAAAATGAACAAGCAAATGTTTGCTTCATGACAGCAGAAGATGAGGTACAAATTCCTGCATTTGATGAATACTTGATATTAATGTTGATTTGATAGTTAAATTAAAGGACATGAAATGACAATACAAAGAAGCCAAAGCTGATTTGAGTAGAGCAGAGTTTGAAGGAGATATGTTAAAAGACGAGAAGAAAATATTATAAGAATAACTTGAAAAACTTCAAGAATCATCATCTAATATTGATTCTCAATTATCTCTTTTGAGTCAAGAAATTGAAACTCAAAAAGAGAAAAATAATGCTCTTATTACTGAAAATCATGAGCTTAAGGAAAAAGTCAAAATTCTAGACCTAGAAAAAGCTAGTTTACAAACTAAGTTAGATGATATTACTCAAAATGTTTCTAACTTCAACAAAGGTCAAGAAAATTTGACAAAACTCATTGAAAGTTCACAACCTGCTTCAAATAAACAAGGTTTGGGATATAAGAAACAAGAAACCAATCATAGAAATAGTACTAGATATGCTTTTATGTACAATAAGAATATCACTGCTAGTACTATTGTACATCCAAACCCCAATTATTATAGAAATTCGAATACTTCTATGACTAGCGGTATTTATAATAAATAAAGAAGTACGAAAACGAATATCACTAGAGATTACTTAAGTATTTGGGTTCTTGTAAGTTGGAAAAACAAAGAAAAATATATCGATGATTATTTTGATTCAGTTGTTAATAATGAAAATTTTATCTTTAAAGGTTCCATTAAACCCTCTTGGGTATGGTTACCTTCCATCTAACCCATGGACCCAAACAAAGCAAGTGGGTACCAAAACTATGTATGTCATATTTTTTGCAGGTACACCACAATAAAGAGAAGGTTATTCGGTATCACTAAATATCTTTTAAAACTCAGCTTATCAAAAAATCACATGGTTCAATATCTCCTAAAGGTGCTATAATTATTTGTACTCTCTACTACTCTCGATTACTATGCTTATTATGGTATTTATTCAATTTAATCGATGTAAAAGGGTGAGAAATATTTTCTCTCATGATGATACATATAATTCATGTTACATATACTATCATTTAAAATTATGTGCTTAACATGGTATATGTGTGCTAACATTTGTTAATGCAGGAATAAAAAGTTAAGATTATTTATATTATGAAATAACAAATGTTGCAGAAATTCAGGGGGAGCTTTATATTCAGAGGGAGAAAAATCCAAGGTGTTGTCATCAATCAAAAAGGGGAAGAATGTTGAGAATAAGACTTTGATCGATGCCGACATATAAAGTTACAATGAAGATCATTTCATAGAGATAAGGTTATATATATATACACACACACACACACACACATTGAGTCGTGTTAGAAATATGTTAAAATCTATCCTCAAAGTATAACACGAATTCACAAAAAGTTATATAATATCTTCGTTGATGAAATCTGCATAATGAGAAATTGAAAAGTCACAGAAAAAGCCCAAACGGTCTAGGCTTCGACCGGTAAAGAGCGCAAAGCGATCGAGACTGTGGACCGAGGTCCTCTAGTCCAAAGCCATAAACCGGCCGATCGGTCCAAATATGGGCAGTCGACCGGTTCAAATATGGGCGGTCGACCAGTCTGTGTGTTTTGCACATAACGGTTATTTTTCTGGAAGTTTTAATTTTAATTAAATTCAACCAGTCGACCAGTGATTTTTAACCTGTCGACCGTTTTGAAACAGCAAGCTTTTTCTGAAAGATTGCTTCTATTTGTGAAGAGATTTCTATTCAATAACCAAAGGAAATGGACATAACCTTTTATATAAACTCTTCACGAAGAATTACTACCTTTCTACTATTATATAAACAACTTCAAACTTGAATTACAATCACCGAATCATTCTATATTCTCTCTAATTTATGAATTGCATTTTCATACTCTTTGCAAAACAAAAGCTCTCCAAATTTAAATACTTGTTGAATCCTTGAATTAATTTAATATCATTTGATTCAACAAGCATTCTACTTACTTAAAATCTACCCATTCAAAGTATATACTCGAGGATCAGAGTATAGGAAGATTGTACTCAAACTATTGACTATCTGTGTTGAATCAAGAACACAAAGAAGAAGTCAAAACCATTGTATTAGTTGAAGTCCTGTGTGTGATCAGGCAAGTGTTGAAGTCCTGTGTGTGACCAGGCAAGTGTTGAAGTCCTCGTGTTGTTAGAGGCGTGAAATCTTGTTCGACTGCTATAAACTTGTTTCCTCCGAGTGAAGTGGGTTGTTGTTAGTGAAAATCCGGATATAAGTCTGGGACTGGACGTAGGACGGTGCTCCGAACCAGTATAAAAATCTCTGGTGTGATTTTTCTATTTTTACTGCATTTACTATTATATAGTTCTGTGATTAGCTATTACTTCGTACTTGAATAATGTTTGTCATATTACACGATCCTTGTAAGTGTATTATACTAGCATGTACATGCACGCTCTTTCGCATTCACCATGTTATATTGGTTAAGTGTTCCTATTAACTTAGTCCCACCCATTTATTATGTTATATTTGTTAAGTGTTTCTTATTAACTTAACCCTATATGTTCATCATGTTATATTGGTTAAGCGTTTCTTATTAACTTAACCATACCCATTTATCATGTTATATTGATTAAGTGTTTCTTATTAACTTAACCCTACCCATTCATCATGTTATTTTTGTTAAGTGTCGCCTATTCATATGTTACTTAACCTTACTATTCTTAGCATGTCTGTTTATTAACATTAATTCATTCATTAATGCCTTAATCTCTCACATCAGAACTGTTGTTTGCGGTTGCTGGATGTGCCGGGAGGTTCCGGGCAGACTTCTACCGCAAACTCATTCTAACCTCGGGTTTTGGACTTAATGCGCTAACCTCTCACATTAGACCTGTTGTTGCGGTTACCAGATGTGCCGAGCGGTTCCGAGCAGTTTTACACCGCAACTCATTCTAACCTCGGGTTAGGCATGTTCATCTTTTAGCCAATTTACATGTTTACCGTATATGCCCAAATATAGATTTTATATGCTAATTACCCAAATTCACAAAACTAGTCATGTTCCAATTCTCAGGTTATGCCCAAAAAATTCCAATTGCAAGTTATGTCCCATAAATTCAATTACAAGTTATTACACAAAATAGGTTACACCTAATCTTCACAAATTTGCAATAATAATCATGCCCTAAAATCACAATATACATTATGCTTGGCGTCTCAATCAATAGTTATGCCCAATCTAGATTTAATATTCCAATTTACAGTTTATGCCCAAAACTTGATTTACATACCAATTAACCCAAACTTGTAGTTATAATAATAATAATGCCCTAATATCAATTATGAGTTATCCCCAACAATTTCACCGAATATGTTATGCCTAATTATTTCACCAAATACATTATGCCCAATATTCACCCAAAACAGGTTATACCTAAATATTCCCTGTATTCCAATCGTTCGTATTTCGCGATTTCAACCTAGGTTCGAAGGTAACCTAGGTTAATAAAAGAAAAAGGAAATAGGGGAAGAGAGCGAGAAGGAGCATAAAATAATAATAAGCATAAAGATAGGCATGTAACAATAGACCTAATACAAGAAATTTAGATCCAACAAAGATAGATTCTTGAATAAACTGACACAATCATTATCGCAGGCATAAGAATAACGTCATGAACCAAAAAGGATTATAAACCTGATGTACAACAAAGATAGGCCTAATTTTATCAATAAAAATAACCTCTAAAGCATGTAAAAGACATAGATTCAAAAGAAGGACAGGGATAACTGTGATAAGATTATTTTGCAATCAGGCATAGACATCGATTCAATTTATTACATGTTAAGATTACAATCAGGTATTTAAATCTGAAAATAACGTGAAATTACAGCGGTTAGATTAGAAGAAAACAGGTGTGCATATGCAAATCTTAATCTTGTTGAACTTCTTGGCTTGGAGAAGAAGAAAGGATTTTTATTTTATTTTAATATATACTGGAGCGGAGTAGAGATGCCATAGATTTGTTGTGGAGAAAAACATTAGGTTTAGGACTCAATATATAGATGTAGAAGTCCAGAAAGAAGAGTCTAGAACGCTCCAGAAACACTTGAATAACTTGATTTGAATACTTATACCGTTTTAATTACCTTCTCCTTTTAATTAATTGGGCACCATATATATATATATATATATATATATATATATATACATACATATATATTTCCCCATTTGAATTTTTAAATGTATGTATAACTACATACACCCCACATCTTTCATACATACCTTCCTTATACAAATAACCCAATTAACATAAAAATAAAATAATAGTCTATGCTTCAATCCTAAATAAATGGGATTTTATTTAGCACATTACATTCAAATTATTCATGCACTTATTAATATTAACCATTCTTATGTATGCAATCTATTAATGTACCAAATGTACATCTTTTTATTATTATCGATTAACATAAGTGACAAGTTATCATATTCCTCAAATTATCATATTCTCTTTAATGTTAATTGAAAGAAGTGACAAATTAGCATAAGTATTCATACAAATTAAGATTAATTACATGGTTTCCTAAATTATCACCAAATAAACATAAATGACAATCAATCGAACATAAATGACAAATTACTTGTTTTCTAATCAATGTCATGATAAGCATATCTACAAATCAATGTTTTTCTTTCCTTTGATGTAATCAATTTATTGCATGTATTGATTCCTTCTGTACTCACACATTTTTAAATTTGTATCTTTATAATATAATTTCACATATGTACATATATGCATATATTTATTTAATATTTTTTACCATATGCATTATTGCGTTAAATCTCTTTATTTAACGCACGTACTAATATGTTAAATCTTTCTTACCTTTAATTTGTCACATGCATTTCTTTACATTAATGTTTTCTTCATTTTCTTGCACACTTTTGAATTTTCTTCCTTTATTAATTAATCCATAAATTAATTATATAAAAAATTGGGTTATTACATCCCCTCTTAAGAAATTTCTCCCCCAAAATTCCTTAACCAAAAACATACAATGGTGTTCCAATGCCTATCAGTCATTCACAAACAATCAAACACACAAAACAAAAAAAAAAACTTATCCTAGCGTGTGGAAAGACTAAATCGAAATTTAAAATCTTACCAGGCAAAGAGTTCTGGATACGTCTTCTTAATGCTCTCCTGTGTCTCCCAAGTACAGTCGTTCTCATCCTCGCCCTACTGAACCTTGACTAGATTCACCGCTTTCCTCCGAATTTTCTTTGTATCATGCTCGATAATACGAATCGGCTAGCGGTTCCCAACCGCCTCAGGTTCTACTTCGACATCATCCAACTGATCAGGTAAAATAGTCACATCGGGGTCGTGCACGAATTTCCTTAACTGGGAAACATGAAATACGTTATGAACTCCGCCATCTTGTCAGGCAACTCAACTTTGTATGCCAAATTCCTAACTTGTTC
The DNA here is from genome assembly GCA_030737875.1 of Allium sativum. Lineage (NCBI taxonomy): Eukaryota > Viridiplantae > Streptophyta > Magnoliopsida > Asparagales > Amaryllidaceae > Allium > Allium sativum. The sequence goes on along the minus strand of CM060909.1, from coordinate 664,482,586 downwards.
GAGAACTGGGAATGGACCAACAAATCTTGGTGTTAACTTGCCTCTCCTACCAAATCGAATCGCACTCTTTAACGGAGAAATCTGGATAAATACCAAGTCGCCAATGGAGAATTTTAAATCTCTTCTCCTCTTATTGGCATAACTCTTCTGCCTATCTTGGGCAGCCTTCATCCGTTGTCAGATAACTTTGATCTTATCTGAGGTTTCTCTTATCACACTTGGCCCAAGCACAAATTTCTCACCTGTTTCTAACCAACACGACGGTGAGTTGCACGGTCTTCCATACAAAGTTTCAAATGGAGCCATACCAATACTAGATTGATAACTATTATTATATGCAAATTCAAGCAGATGCAAATGGTCATACCATGATCCTCCAAAATCCCATATACAAGCTCTCAAGAGATCCTCTAATATACGATTCACCCTCTCGGTCTGACCGTCAGTTTGGGGATGATACGCGGTACTGAGGTGTAATTCTGATCCTAAAGTCTCTTGTAAGCTCTTCCAAAATCCACTAGTGAACAATGGATCTTGGTCACTTACAATGCTTTTGGGTACTCCATGAAATCTCACTATCCATTTCATATACAGTTCAGCTAACTTAGCTGTCGTTCTATTCGACTTGACGGGTGGTCAATCGGTCCACAATCACCCAAATGCTATCATGGCCCGATCTAGTCCTTAGTAACCCATCAATGAAATCCATTGAGACTTGTTCCCATTTCCATTCTGGGATTTCTAATGGTTGCAACAAACCACTTGGTTTCTTTTACTCAGCTTTAACTAACTGGCAATTCATGCGCTTGGATATAAACTCCCCAATGTCTCTTTTCATCCCTTCCCAGTAGTAGGTCTGCTTCATGTCTCGATACATTTTATTACCACCGGGGTGCATAGTCAGTTTTCAGTAATGACATTCTTTAAGCACTTCATCTCTCAATCCATTAACATTGGGCACAACTAGTCTTCCATTCTTTCTAAGCCATCCATCTCAATCAAGCCCATACTTGTCCATCTCTTCATCGATTCCCATCTTTAACTTGGAGATGATTTCCAATAGGTTAGGATCGTCCCTCTGACTAGAACAAATCTGCTCAATCAAAGTGGGTCTTATCGTCAAACTTGCTAGCGTCTCTAGATCCAATTCGCACTTTAGTCTATCATCATACCCTGCGATATACTCCAGTTGCTTCCATTCTAGAAACATAGCCCCTAAATTGGCATGTCTCCTACTTAATGCATCAGTTATCGCATTGCCCTTTCCTGGTATATACGCAATATCGAAATCATAAGAAGCTAAGAATTCTAACCATCTCTGTTGTCGGAGATTTAGATCCTTCTGGGAGAAAAGGTACTTTAATGATTTACGATCAGTAAACAACTCGAATCTTTCTCCTAAGAGATAATGTCTCCACATCTTCAATGCGAATACGATTGCTGCTAATTCCAAATCGTGGGTAGGATATCTTTTCTCATGCTTTTTCAGCTGTCGACTAGCATAAGCTACAACCCCACCTCCTTGCATTAATACAGCACCTAGTCCGGTACCACATGCATCTGTATATACTGTCATCTCTACATACCTCTTAGGAATGACTAACACTGGTGCACATGTCAACTTTTCCTTTAGATTCTTGAATGCATTTTCGCACCTTTCGCCCCAAACAAAAGCTTGATTCTTCTTGGTCAACTGAGTTAACAGTGCCACTATCTTGGAGAAGTCTTGGATAAACTTACGATAATATCCAGCTAATCCTAAGAAACTTCTTACGTCTGTTGCATTCTTGGGCGTAGACCAATCTTGTACCATAGCCACTTTCACAGGATCCACGGCAATACCATTCTCTGAAATGACATGGCCTAAGAATCTCACTTCCCTCCTCCAGAAGTGACACTTAGAAAACTTTTCTTTCAATTGGAGTTTTCTCAAAACGTCCATCACTATGCTCAAATGTTCCTTGTGTTCTTCTTCTGTCCTTGAATAAACCAAGATATCGTCTACGAACAAAAAAAAACTTATTCAATTGATCTATGAATACCTTATTTATAAGATCCACAAAATATGCTAGTGCATTGGTCAACCTGAATGGCGTGACCAACAAACCATAGAATCCAGACGGCGTCTGAAAGTTCGTTTTAGCTATACTCTCAGCTTCCACCCTAAGCTGATGAAAACCTGTCGCGAGATCCAATTGGGAGAACACTCTCGCGCTACTCAACTGATCAAACAAATCATCTATCCGCGGTAGAGGATACTTACTCTTCCTCGTCACCTTATTCAGTTCGCGGTAGTCCACACTCAATCGAAGGGAACCATCTGCCTTGGTAGCAAACACAACTAGTGCTCTCCACTCGGAGAGACTTCTTCTAATAAATCCCTTCTTCAAAAGATCGCTTACTTGCACGTCGAGCTCTCGTTGCTCCCTTAGTGCCATACGATGAAGTGGCATCACTATAGGTCTTCCATCTTTCACTAAATCAATACAAAACTCAATCTCTCGGTGTGGTGGAAGTCCGGTCACTTCCTCGAAGTCGTCCGGATACTGGCCAGCCACGGGCATATCTGACAACTCATCATGCAGGATGTCGGGGGAATTTAGAAAACTAGCCATTACCCCATCACTAGGTAAACCACCAAACACTACCCTCCGCCCATCATCCACTCTAACTCTCCCCAAAAAGCCTCACAGTCTACCACCCCGTACCTTTGGAGCCAATCGGCTCCAAAATAATGCCAAACTCAGTAAATCCCAAAAAAAAACCAATCATAAGCAAAAATACATCCATAACTCGATAAGACCACATTATGACAAATCATACTAAGGCTAGTCGAACAACCAATCGGGTTCGCCATCGCTAAAGGTCTATCGACTATCTCGGGTTCCAATTCCAACCTGTCTACCAGGTCACTATATATGAAGGAACGTGAAGCTCCTGTATCAAACAATACTCGAACAGGAACATCATAAACAGAAAGCATACCTTGAATGACGATATTCTTTCCTTTCTCCGCCGCAGTTGGGGCATTCGACGAAGAAGGAACAAATTGATAGCATATGCTTTCACAATCTGCTTCTCTTTAGGGGGTTGCAGACATTTATCATTGTGATGTCCCACTTGGCCGCAGTTAAAACAGTTCCTGTCCTCTGGCTTTGCTTGACATTCTTTAGCATAATGGCCCTTCTTGCTACAGCTAAAGCACTCAACATCTTTCTTACTCTTCTTCTGACCATCCTTAGCTTGGTTCTTCTTCCTCTTATTCTCAGAATTATTCTTGCCTCCACTGTTTGCCTGCGGCTTTGGCCCCTCTGCAGATGCAACAGCGACTTCAGTCTTGGGCTTAAGATAAAGGCTCTTGACCTCAATGCTTTCCCAACAATTGATTCAAAAGTCTCATCAATATGATTTATAAGCCTTTCTTCATTGATCTAAACCAGTTATGAACTTCTTATTCTTCTTCTCGGGAGTGTCAATAAGGGATAATCCATACTTCGATAAAGTTCCGAACTCTGCAATATACTCCGAGATTGCCCTACCATTCTGCTTAAGCTCCAGAAATTTCCTCAACAATTCTAATTTCTGAGCAGCTGAGATAAACTTATCATTGAATCGGGCCTTAAACAGATCCCTAGTCACTTGATCCTTAGGGGTAGCTGCCTTAATAGCATTCCACCAATTCATAGCCCATCCTTGCAGCTGATAGGATACTAGCTTCCTCTTCATCGCGTCTTCGATTCCCAAATCCTCGAAGATATGCTCACAACTATCGAGCCAATCATAAACTTCTGTAGCCGACTCCGTTCCATGGAATGGCTTTCCACCAAGACTAGTGTAATCCTTGCATAGCTTGGCGAAATCGGCCCTAGGCGCCTACACAGCTGCACCACCACCATTAGCAGCATTAGGAGATGCCCTCTGAACATCCCTAAGCATCTCCCTCATGAAGTCAGTGAATATCGTACTCATGTCAGGAGCATTCCCTCTATTAGCTCCTCTACCAGTACCCCTCGCATGTCGGCTCATCATTCAATCTGTAAGGAGAAAACGATGAACCATCTCTTCAGTGGGGCCAATGTAGTGCGACTCCATCCTTAAATATACTAATAGTATATATATATATAGCTTCTGAAAACCAAAATATCACAAATACGCGCTCTTATATATGTACTATCTCTCCCTGGTGTCTTTCCCTAGGTTAACTATGCAACCTAGAGCTCTAATACCAAGTGTGACGGCCCGCCCCACACCAGCCGACATTTCCAATGAAAGAGCGATGTGCCAATGCTCGACTAGCATGGGACGGTCGCCAAAGGAAGGAAAAGGAAGGAATTTGAACTAGCAAGGAACCTGTAGTATATCTCACAGCGCATGGGAAAAAATATAATAATAACATGACTTTGATATAAAGCAGGTGAGACAGTGCATAAGCTGAAAACTAAACCATCATAGCAGCGAAAAATCCAAAATACAGCTTATGTTCCACGCCATCATTATTACAACTTTTAAAACTGTCTCCAAAGCAAAATAATAAATGTACACAACTAATGCCTAAAGTAGTGACCAGCAGCGACACAGGGAGATTATATATATATCATATGTAGAAGCCTCCTACTTGTCTCCGGTACAACTATTCGTGTATACCACATAACCTGTCTCTAGCCTGCCCGTTTAAGAGCACTCAGAGTAATAAGAAGAGACATAAAACTCTGGGTCAGACAAAAGTCTGGTATGAGCGGTAAGCAGCAAAACAGAACAATAACATGTATATAAACAATACCTAAACCTGGACCTGCAACCAAAGAGTTAACACAACAAGATGTACAATACTCTATGGTGACACAAACATATGGTGTAAAGATACGGGGGTGGGGGTGCGCATGTCATAGTGATATCAAATAATCAAGCATAGTAAACATCCTCACATCTCTCATTCAGTGCGTAAAGCATACAATATCCACCGCTTTGATCACCCAAATCCTTGCTATGATCACTCTGCCCCATGGAGTCATGATGGCTCCACTATACTGATCCATAGCCACTAGTCCTTGCTATGTCCAATCTGCCCCATGAAGTCATGACGACTCCACTGCACTGGCTCATAGCCATGCTACGATCACTCTGCCCCATGGAGTAACAACTACCCCACTGCACTGATCGGTAGCATAACATCCGTCTTGGTGGTGAATCAGAGTTATGGACGTCGATAACTCCTTAGCACACGTCCAGTAGCACAGTCCAACTCATGAAGTTAACTCGTTGGTTCCCATCTGGATCCTAAGTCACAACTTCTCATTTGGACTACCTTTGCATCTCGGGTTTTGGTCTCCTCCGGTTTCAATCTCCGTTTGGTTCGTGATCATCACCTAGGTTCGGTTTGGGTATCTCTTCGATTCGGTTTGTGATGGTGCTCCACGACCCCATAGGGCAATCCGATACAATCCCCTTTTTCCTGCACTATTTCCTGTAAATTTTCCAGCGACTATTTTACACCATATGACGACCCATTCTAACCGTTCTAAGCAATCATAAAACATTCCAAATAGTCATAGCAACATGTGAAATCAACCACAAACACCAAAACAACAATTTGATATTAAAATGGATCAAACATACCCAAAACCCATATTTTCCCCTTAAGCATGTTTAAGGAAATCTAATGATAGGATTAGAAAAACTTAACCAAACTAACCCAAATTTTTAACAGAGGCCTAAAATAATATTTTCGAATTTTACAAAATTTTTCCAGATTTTTCTAAGTTATAATTTCGCTAATTAAAACTAATCACCCCTAATTAGCCGTAATTAGTGAAAAACAATGCAAATCACTCACCTTAGCCACAAATAAAACATAGGTCTGAAACTATCTCTACTTTGGGTCGAATCTCTATACAGCCCAACAGCTCCAACTCTGATTTGGTGCCATTTCTCCTTGATTTGACGTAGATTAGCTTAATCCTTGATTAAACGGTGATTAGAAGGTGTTTTAGGAATTGGGGGTCATTGTTAGGGTTGAAGAGGGGTAAGTGGCGGCTGGAAAATGGCAACAAAAAGGTTTCTCTAACCCTAATCAGCCCTCATATAGCTCTAATCCCGAAATCCCCCAGTGGGCCTAATTGCTAATCACCCGATTAAGCCCAATTAAGCTGTTTTCACCTTCTAAACCTTGTTTCGGCCATATCTCCCAAATGTAAGTCTGTTTGGCTAATGTGATCACTCTACGGGAAGATAAACCATCATACAGATCTAATGGATGTTGTTTAGGTCAAAATTCCTTACCAATCAAAAGTTATGGCCGAAACAATATCAGCTAAGGGCAAAACGATCATTTAAAAATCGGCAAAAGTAGTGAACGTGGGAAATGACCCAATAGTTGTTCCCCAAAGTTACACGACTATACAAACTCGTACGAAAAAGAAATAAATATTCTACGATCCTTAGATGCGTAGAATGCAGGTCGTTACAGTAGGGGTCAGGGCACGCGTACTGAATTAATTATAAGAGGTTCATCTAAGAGGAGGTATGTATTGGCGCATTCCAACGGACTCATGTGTGTGCATGAGTACGGCCTGCATTTGGGAAAATAAGCCGCTGCAGCATCAGTAAATAGGTCTGTGCCCTTCTGTAGGTTGCCACTTTAGGAAGTAATACACCCTACTGTGGGGCCGACACAGGGTATTTACGAAATAGGGAGCCGATTAATTAGGGGGAAGTAAATGGGGTACATCTACTCCTGTCTATTTCTGTGGGGTACCTGTGTTTCTGCTTGGGCTAACACTTGTTATTTCTGTTTAGGTACCTAATAATTCTGTTTGGATTAAAACCCGTTACTTGAGTACACCCAAAAACTACCATTATATTTCTGTTGGGATCATCATGTTTCTGTTAAGCAATTAGGGAGTATGTAATCCTGTTACATATATGTTATACTAGCATTAGTGCAGAGAAATCTCTAGAAGCGCAATATACTCTATCATGTTTACGTCGTCATACTGGATGTTATCTGTCGTGTCCATCTTATATGCCTGTCATGATACTTTTACTTATTTACTTGCTAAAAGTAACTGGACTCGCCAGACTTTATGTCTGACCCTTCTTGTTTCCTCTTCTTTCTTCCGTCCTCCCCCCCCCCCCTCAAGGTTTGCAGGGTGGGTTTTGAAAGTACTGCTTAGTTTCTAACTTTAACTACTATGGCTTTGTCTCTTTTGGGAAATTATGCTTTTTATGTATTTTCTTCACTCTAATGATACAAGACAGAAGTTTTTTATTATTATAATGGGTTTTATGCAGTTTCAGACTTATGGTATTTTGGATCATGATGTTATGATATATGTTTGAAATAAAAATTTAAATTCCCCTATTGCTTTTATATCTGTCTTGTAATATTTCTGTTTACCTATATTGGTTCATGAAACTTAATGCATTCCTTTAGTGAGTGACATTAATGGATGTGTAGTGTCACACCGTGTGAGAAACAATGTAAAGGATTGAAGAATTAAATACATGGTTCTTTCTTCATAAAGACAATCATCCAATTTTATGTCAGAATAACCAATTTCTAGAAATTATTCTATATCAGAACCTCAACTACAACAATCTCCTGCCTAAAATCAGCCAAACACTCATGAATTATCGAGCGTTCAACATTAAGCACTACCACAACAACATTTTGATTCTCAGCATGCTAGAAACCCTCAATAGTATATGTTGCATCAACAATTTGGACTTTATAAATTTTCAACCTCAGTTGGTTCATTATTCTACCCTCCAACATATCGCCCTCCTTTCTTCGCATCAATGTCGTCTCCACTTGGAGAGTTTACACCAATGCTTACTAGGATAGATTTTAAGCAACAAGTTGTTCCTCTGAGAGAATCAAACTGATCAGGGAGTTGGTACATTCGATTTCTTATTATTTCTGATAATCTTAAGTAGTTAAATCATTTTATTATTTTTCTAACTAAAATTTTCCAACAAAAATCATTTTCCTCTTGTGGTTGCGTATCAGACCCACTCTTATTTATGTTTTTAGCAAATTGACATAAAGATCTTATATGACCATAACTGAGACACAATGAGCTAGACATCAAAATTATATGACATACTATTGTTCTCTCTCTTTATTGGTTCCTTGCATAGCATGCATGAGTTACACCAATCATAAATAACAAACAAATATACTAAAAATACAATGTACCTACTAAACTGTTTTAACATTCCGGTTCACTAAAGTGCTCGCAGCTGCTTAACCATTCGCTCTATAGCCATTATCCATCTCAAATCTAAATGTACATGTGTTAACTCTGCATTCATTCAAAAAAAAAGTGAACGATGAGATTTTTCCAGATGATTCCTCTAATTTATGTCAAAATTTCACATCCATCAACCAGTGATTCTCTTTATTATGGCTCGTGAAGAATGAGACATTTAATTTATCACCTTCGTTGATTCTTAGTCATGGGTGCAACTGAAAAACCTGTTGTCCTCAATGAGTGCAATCATCTACACTAGGTACAGTATTAAATTCAGTTTCTCCCTATGTCGTGTTCGTTTCACTTACCCGAAAATGAACATCAAACCAACCAACAAACCCAGAAACCTTTGTTCGTTCTATTTAGATTGTTGATTTAAGTTTGACTTAATATCACAAATTTCATTATCTGTAGCTGTTAAACAATCAATTTCCTTAATGATTGTAGATGTTACGACTATTTGATTGGGATGAAGGTTGTTCCACAATGAAGACTCCGAGTAATATTTCTCATTTTCCTCGCGATATAGCTTTGATAGAACACTAATATTAACTCCATAATTCATTTCTGTGTCAGTGACAAAGTTGAACCAGTTGCTCATAGCAGAGGCAAAATCATTCTTTTCTTGCAACCCTAGTCGATATCTAATAGTGCATGCCACATCCGAGCATGACTCAGACACATTATGCCAACTAGTTTAAGCCATTTATCTTGAGCCCATATAGCCAAACCAAACACATATTCATGTAGCAGAAATAACCCATCAACTCAGAGAATATAGCACCAACTTTTTCAGGTAAACTTATTTCCTCTACTGATCCCTTAATCACTTCAACTATGTCTCCAACATCAATGACTTTAGCAAGCTGCCAAGCATGTTTAGCCTTTTTAATAGTTGACTGCATAAACCTTTTTTGCTCCAGCTTGTGCACTCCGGATAGCAAGTATACCACTCCCCATGCCAACATCCAACACAGCCTTGTCTTTAAAGTGATGCTTATTCTGTAAAACTGAATTGAAGTAATATTAGTGCCACGCCAATGTTTATTTTTCATTTATTTCTAACAAACCTAATGTTATATGTCTAGTATACCAAAACAGAGAATAATCAAATATAAACTCATCTCACAAGTTTATATCTCGAATTTCCACTACTCTGGAATTCAATATTAGCTAATGATAGCAATAAATATGTTGTAATCAATTTGTAACGACTATGTTATACTATTTTAAGAAATGAAACAACAAAAAGAATGGAAAGATTATGAAATTATGTATATAAATATAAAAAATAGAAATTTAACCGGATGATGTCTTAGGCTTGTCATAACAATTTCCTTAAGAATTTTATTTCAAAATTCTCCCAAGTTGCAACAGTCGTATTCTGCATGAGATTGTAATGAGTATGCCACTCTGTGATTTTATATAAGAGTATGAGAGAAGAGAGAAGGAAGACCAGATTGGAATAAGTGAGGAAAGTGACCAGTTTTCCTCCTTATTTATAGCTTATCTGCATCCCTTCGAACGGCCATGCCTGTACCTCTTCGTACAGTCGCATCTCTTTCAAATGGTCGTGCTCGGACCTCTTCGTACAGTTGCATCTCTTTCGAACGGTCATGCTTGCACTTCTTCGTACAGTCGCATCTCTTTTGGTGAAAGGAAGTATCTTTTCGCGAAGTGTTTTTTAGCTAAGATATGACCGTTGGTGAAAGGAAGTGTCTTTTCACGAAGTGTCATTTCGCTGAGATATGACCATTAGCGAAAGGAAGTGTCTTTTCGTGAAGTGCCTTTCGCCAAAAATCATGCTGCTAATTGTCGCATCCTTTCACCGAACAGTCGCATCTGTTCAACTAAATTATTTATGATGTGGGATAATAAACAAAGTATATCTTATTCAGTACTTACAAATTCCAACAATCCCCAACATGAATGATAATATACTGTTCCCCTACACAAAGAGAAATACCACATAGTACATATGGAATAATGCTTTATCGTGGATAAGTAGATGATTCACTTTGAACTTTGCCTAGTTAAAACTTATCGAATCTACTTGCCTAATCGGTGAATTATTTCATCTTGTACCGTCAGCCATTATTGTATATCCAGACAATAATTTTTAAGAAGGATTGATTCTCTTCTCATCCAATCTCTTGGTTGTGTTCATTTTTGATCCTGAACACTTCTTGGTTCCGCGATGTTATAGAGAATTTAAGCCTTTAAAATTCTCATAGAGTCGACCCAGCTCACACTTACATAGGTGATCGCAACCATTGAGAGTATCCAACATATACCCCACTTGTTATTTTTAAGATATGGTCATCATTAAAAAACATAATTTTAACCTTGTAATACTTCTGTATGCATGCATTTTTATTGTGCACCATAGGAGTGTAGTAGGGATATGTCCAAAAATGCATTACCCCTTGAGTTATTCATAACTTGTTTGCCTATTGATCCTAGTCCATGGGATCTCCAGTCGCTAGGATAGGCTTCCGTGTAGGATAACCCTTGTTGTTTTAGGCTTTTAAACCCATTCCCCTCGATGCACAGTCGATTTTCTCTTTTGATAAACCTTTTGTAAATTGATCCTCTAGGTTATCATTTGTTCTTACATAATCTATGGAAATAGTTCCACTTGAGAGTGACTGCCTAACTGTGTTATGGCATCTACGAATATGTCGTGACTTTCCATTACACATAAAGTTTTGCGCTCTTCTTAGCGTTGCTTGGTTATCACAATGTATGCATATGGTCGACACAGGTTTGGGCCAACAAGGAATATATTCTAATAAGTGAAAAAGCCATTGCGCTTCTTCGCCTGCTTTATCTAAAGCGATGGCTTCTGATTCCATAGTGGATCGAGCTGTGCATGTCTATTTGGTAGATTTCCATCACATTGCTGCCTCTGCTTGGGTAAATTCATAACCGCTAGTTGATTTTGATTCCTCTAAATCGGCAATCCAGTTTGCATCAGTATATCCTTCTAAGACGGTAGATATTTTCCATAATGTAAGGAATATTTTTTGGTATTTTTCAAATATCCAAGCACTCCCATTAGTGCTTTCTAGTGTTCTTCTCCTGGATTGCTTGTATACCTGCTCAATCGACTTACTACATAAAGCTATATCTGGTCTTGTGCAATTCATAAGATACATTCGACATCCTATTACAGGAGAATATTCCAGTTGTATTACACTCTCCTTAGCATATTTACGCAGTACTTCTGATGGATTAAAAGGTGCTTGTACTCATTTAATTCCAAATTCTTGAAATCTTTCAATCACTTTATTTACATAGTGTGACTGAGATAATTCAATTCCATTAGATGTTCTTATTATCTTAATTCCCACAATAACGTCTACAACACCTTTTCATATCGAAATTATTGTTTAGCATCTTCTTTACGGTCTTTATAACTTTAATGTTAGAACCAAAGATTAGCATATCGTCTATAATAAACAAACCAACATGTATGATTGTCCAACTTGTTTATAATAAACACATCTATCACATTCCTTTATATGAAGACCACTTTTCATCATGACACTATCAAATTTTGCGTGCCATTATTTTTGGAGCTTGTTTTAGTCCATATAATGATTTTACTAATTTACAGACTTTTTTTTCATTTCCTTTGGAGATGAAACATTCTGGTTACTCCATGTAGATCTTCTCATCGAGATCACCATTTAAGAATGTTGTCTTTACATCCATTTGTTGAATTTTTAAGTTATACATGGACGCAATTTCTATCAACATTCTTATAGATGTTATCCGTGTTACCAGCGAATATGTATCAAAGAAGTCTACTCCTTCTTTTTGATAATATCCTTTGGCTACTAATCTGGCTTTATACTTGTCGATAGAGCCATCTGCTTTCATTTTCTTATTGAAAATCCATTTACAGCTAATTGGTTTTATTCCAGGTGGAATATCGACAATTTCCCAGGTTTTATTACTTAGAATTGAGTCAATCTCACTTTGGATTGTTTCTTTCCAAAATGCAGATTCATAAGGTGTCATTGCTTCCTTATACGTTTGAGATTTGTGTTCAAACATGTATGTTAGAAATTCCGAACCAAATGTCTTGGAAGTTCTAGCCCTTACACTTCATTTGGGTTCAATTTCCTCAATCTCATCAGGAGTTAGATCTTAATGTGAATTACTTGATTCTTCTCTTGTCCTTTTAAGGGCATTTCTTTCATTCCTTTTGTGCGGAAACACATCTTCAAAGAATGAGGCATCTTAAGATTCAATGATCGTATTTACATTGATATTGGCTATATCAGACTTGAATACCAAAAATCTATATGCACTACTATTTTGGCCTGACCCTAGATAGTAATAGTATACAACCTTTGGTCCATGTTTGAATTTCTTGGGAGGCGGAACTGAAATCTCTACCAAGCACGCCCACACTTTGAGGTATTTAAAGCCTTTTTATGTACTTTCCATAACTCATATGGAATTGTTCCTGTTTTATTGTAAGGATCCTTGTTTAAAATATGGTTAGACATATTTAAGGCCTCCTACACAAGTTCGTCGGCTATGCCAGAGGTCAATAGTATCGCATTAATCATGTCTTTTAATATTATATTCTTTCTCTCGACAACACCATTTTGTTGTAGTGAATATGGGGTTGTTGTTTGATGAATTATTCCATTTTATTCACATAATTGTTCAAACGGTTATTCATATTCTCCACCTCGATCAGATCTCAATATCTTGATTTTTTTTATTTAACTGATTTTCTACCTCAGCCTTGTACTTTATAAATGATGAAATTGCTTCTTCTTTAGCAATATCGTGTATAATCATCAATAAAAGTAATAAAGTACTTTTCCCCACCTTTTGTAGGCAATGCTTTAAAATCACATAAGTCTGTATGAACTAAACGTGGTGGTTCAGTTCTTCCATGAATAGTATGAAATGGTTTCTTGACCATTTAGGCTTCTACACATATCTCACATTTGTATTTTTTATCTTCTTGGAATTTTGGAAATAATCCCAAGTTTGTCAGCTTTTTCATTTTTTTAAAATTTATGTTTCCTAATCTACCATGCCATAGTAAAATTTCATGTTCAAGCAAATAAGAAACTTCAATTTTAATAATAGCACAATCAGAATACATAGGTTTATTGCCAACAATGGCTACATTTGCCTTAAATAGGCCATCACATAAATATCCCATTCCAATATACATTCCATTTTTGGACATAATCATCTTGTCAGACTCGAAGACCATTTTGAATCCTTTCTTTGATAATACTGCAACTGAGATGAGATTCTTGCAGAAGTATCGAACATGGAGCATGTCATTCAAATTGACAATTTTTCCAGAAGTAAACTCTAGGATTACTGTGCCACTACCTTCGATCATGAAAACCGCAGAATTACATATGTAGAGTTTTTCTTCATGATCGAATTTCTTGTATGTAGAAAGCATGGATTTGTCAAAGAAAACATGACGAGTAGCGCCTGTGTCTACACAACATTGATTAGGATTCTGAACTAGATTGCATCCAGATATAACTACCGAGAATTTGGACTCGTCTACTTCCATGTTATCCACTATGTTCACCTCTGAGTTGCCTTGCTTCATGTGTCTGCAATCTCTAGCAGCATGTCCAGCCTTTCCACAAACCAAACATTCGCTATTGAACCTCTTGATTTGTTTATTGTCTTTTTATTTGTTGTCTGGAGCTTTCCTTTTCATCTGGAAACACTTCTTTTTGTTTTTGGTTTTTGCCTCTTCAGTCACAAGCGCCTCCTCGCTTGTTTTTGTAATTCCATGGGTATCTGCATCAATTTTTTGTCAGATGATGAGATTCTACAATGAAGTTTCCTTCTTCTTATGATTAAGTTAGTTGTGATAGTCCCTCCATGATGGCGGTAGTTTCCCTATGATGGCTTCAACCAAAAACGATTCTCAAACCTTGAGACCTTCCGCTTCGAGTTCATGAATAATTTGCAGTTCATGTAATTAAGCAATCACTGGTTTGGAGTCCACCATCTTGTAGTACACGAGTTTGTCTACAATGAATTACTTAAGACTGAAATCTATGTCTTGCACTTTGTGGTAAGTGCATTCCAGAGTGTTTTTGCTGTCTTTAGAAGTTGATTTACTTTGTACGGCACCTTGTCCATACAATTCAGAATATAGTTTCTACGTAGAAAATCAGAATGCTTCCACATAGTAAATTCTGACTCCTTGTCTACTGCAGGAGTCACTTCCTTCTCTAGATACCTTTGCAGATCGAGTGTGGTGAGATAAAACAACATCTGATTCTGGCATGGTGTGAAATCATCCCCATCTCCTTTGAACGGATCAGGCCTATTATGGGTAGTAGCTTTTATTGATAATTCAGCTATTGTCATCTCTGTTTTAATAAGAAAACAGAAAATTCTTATGATGTTATATGCCTAGTGTACCAAAATAGAGAATAATCAATTATAAACTCGTCACACAAGTTTATAACTCGAATTTCCACAACTCTGATATTCATTATTAGCTAATGATAATAATAAATATGTTGTAACCAATTTACAACAACTATGTTATACTATAAAATAGCAAAACATAAAGAATGGAAAGATTATGAAATAATGTACATAAATGTACAAAATAGAAATCTAATCAGATGATGTCCGAGGTTTGTCGTAACAATTTCCTTAAGAATTTTATTTCAAAATTCTCCCAAGTTACAACAAATGTATTTTGCACGAGATTGTAATGAGTATGTCACTCTGTGATTTTATATAAGAGTATTAGAGAAGAGAGAAGGAAGACCGGATTGGAATAAGTGAGGAAAGTGATCAGTGTTCCTCCATATTTGTAGTTTATCCGCATCCCTTTGAATGGTCATGCATGCACCTCTTCGTACAGTCGCATTTCTTACGAATGGTCATGCTCGTAGCTCTTCATACAGTCGCATCTCTTTCGAACAATCATGCTCGTACCTCTTTGTATAGTCGCATCCCTTTCAGTGAAAGGAAGTGTCTTTTCGTGAAGTGTTTTTTCACTAAGATATAACAGTTGGTGAAAGTAAGTGTCTTTTCGCTGAGATATGACCATTGGGAAATAAGACCATTGGTGAAAGGAAGTGTCTTTTCGCCAAAAACCATGCTGCTGATAGTCGCATCCTTTCATCTAGCACATGTTTTCTTAAATTATTTATGATGTGGAACAATGGACATGGTATATTTCATTCAATACTTACAAATTCCAACACCTAATATAATGTTTGATAAATCATTTGAATTATTGTATAAAATATTATGTGAATTAAAGTTCTTAATAAGGGAGTGCTTAAGATGGGGATAAGCAGTTGCTGATGGATCATGAAAACCTAATGAAGTTTCATTTTATATTAGTTAGCATATTTTGGAAGTTAGAGAGTTTTTCATTTATTGGTTATCATTTTTAGTAAATATGCACATATTTACTTACCTGCATTGTAAAACTTTGTACTTAAACAATGTTGGATTTCCCCTGTTGTAGTAATAAAAAGTATGTTTTGGAACAGTTAAAGCTTGGTTGTCCTTTGTTTTTTATACTTATGTGTGAAGCAAAATGTGTAAAAGATTGTAGAATGCATACGGTTGCATGAGCTGGCCACTGTTTATTAAATAGGGGTGCATATAGATAGATGCATCAAAGTTTTTAGTTCATTATTTTGTTGACATATGAATAGGGACAAATATACATCAATATCATCCCTTATTATTTCCAGACTTTTAACCATAGCTGTAAGTACCTCTATCGAATATATATTCCAACTGGTTTGCTGTAATAGTTGGGGGCAGTTATCATTTTCAATCCGCCCTCTCATGTTTATTAATGTTTATTAAGGGAGCCATTTTCAGTAGTTGTCTTTCTTCTGTCCCTCTTTGCTTTAGCGGCAGATTTGTTTATGTTGCTGTTTTATTTTTTAATGGAAAATCTTTGTGCCTCTCACTCTCTAATATTTAGTAGAGTCAGCTTCTAGATCTGTTATTGTACCTGCCTTTTTGACTAGGCTGGGAAGACTGATCTGACTTTGATTTGTTAGAATTCTTGTTGCTATAATTGACGACAGTGTAGTTGTTAAATAGGTCTAGATTTTCTGATTTCTTGTTTTCAATTCTTACTTCATGTGGAAGCAAGATCGAATGAACATTATAAGTGGTAGAATTCTTTTTGATAATATAACTGCCATAGTTGCTTCATAGTCATCGTTTAAACCATTTAATATAATCAAAATGTGACCCTGGTCACTTACTTTACTTCCAGTTGCTTCCAACAAACAACGAATGTTTTTTTTAGGGGATTGTTAAAGGGACTCCAAATTTAGTTAAGGGGAGGACCAATTTTTATTTATTTTATAATTGTTATGGGGAGGACAAAATAAATCAGCCTCCCCTTAACCATATAAATTAAAATTCCGATATTAACCCCTATAATTCTCATTAAAATAAACCGTGAAACTTAAAGCTTAATTAATGTTAACAATTTAATGATGCACATAAAAATAAAAAATTAATATATTTAATGTAATGGAGACACAAGAAAGTTTCATGGGTGATCAAAAGGCACCGGATTAGGTAATTAATTTTAATTTCATATTAGAGTTAGTATGGTTAATTTAAAATAAATGCAAAAATAAAAATTTAATCTAATATGTTGTATCTAATTTGAGTAATTGAGATGTTTAGTAATTCCAAAGTTTTTTATTTTTGTTGAATTTAGTAAGTTAGAGTTTAACATAAGTGACAAGCCTTGGGTAGTTTAGTCTCCTTTTCTTTTCTTTTTTAAATAAACCAGCCCCCCTTAACAAAAAAAAATTAAGCTGGAGTCCCCTTAAAATTATCCTTCCCTTAACCAAATGTGGAGTCCCTTTAACAATTCCCTTTATTATTTTTGCAATACACACACTCGTAGTTTGATTGTCTTTTCTTCTACTTTGCAATTGCCTCTTATAGTGCATAACTTTTGGAGTAGATTGATTATTAAAAGGTTTTTCAGTAGTTATCCAGTTATGATGAACAGAAAAAAAATTGAGTAAATAAAAGTTAAGGATGTTGGGAAAAAAGATCTTGAAGGTAATAATGGCAATATTGAACAGGTTTATGATCAGATAATTGAAAATTACCTCCAAATTATCAGTAAAGTGTAGCTAGGTAAACTTTAATTAATGAAATGTTTTGATTTTGATGGTTATCTGATGCGGCAGTTTTTGATTTTGTGCTGATGAATTCAATTTTTCTAAGATGAGTTTCTTGCCTTTCTTAATTCGGAATAACATCACTATTGCAGCCAGGCACGATAAGGCACCTTGTTATTACGAATCCACTTTCAGAGGATGGAGTTTAATCTTGGATGAGAGAAAACTCATATGATGAGATCTTTTCCTCTGATGATGAGTTTAAATGCAATAACTCCATTTTTCATATGTACTGTGAAGCAATTCAGCTCTAATATCATGAACAAATTTAATGAACTGGTTTTGGTTTTGTTTCAGAAAAAAGATGGTGAAAAAATGATATTACTTTCAGTAAAATGATGCATAGTTTTTACAACTAGATCTATACGTAGACTTTGTAATACCCAACATACTGGGTACAATACGAAATGCTAAGGCAGATACAACATTTCTTATTACATAGTGTTGGACAGATTGCTTGATAAAAAATGGAAAGACCAAGACTAACATGGTGCGAGAGAGTTTGCTATGAAAAAGGAATTACAATGACGGAAGGTATAACGTGCTTCCAGAAATTAAGTGTCAAAAGTCCTTGAAACAGCCTTGAAACTGTATATTTATAGGTGTAGTGGTGCAGCGGTTCAAATTAATTGCGGGAACGATTCACTAATGGTGGTTTTCTATCTGTAACTTTATGTGGTGAGTGGAAGCAGTTTCGTGTGGAAGGTGGGTTCGGATCATAGGGCACGTGTCAGAGATCCCGGGCTTATAGCGTGTCGTTGAGCAAGCACCACTTTAAGGGAGATCGATTGGTGCTCGGATCGGATGTTCAATCCAGACTTTACTCGAGCCGGAGGTCTTCAATCTGGAGGCTCAATTTCATTTTATCCGATCAGAATGGTTATTTGATATGTAACTTAATCTTGTACAATTCAAACTTATAGATCCTGTTTCCTTCAACCCAAGATCCACCCTATATTTAGGAATGCATTTTGGTCTTTAAGACTTTTGGTCGGCCTTACTAAAAGGCAGGCTAACATTTTGCCCTACAAAGTATGTCTTATCGCAGATGAGATGTGATTTGAACTCGTCAAGTTGTTCATGCCTGAATAAATAGCAGTCAACAATCGTGTCTTTCTGTGAAATCATGACTCTTGATTCCTTTTGCCATGTATAAATAGGAGCTTACACCCATAATTGTCTTTTCTGCAATTGGCGATTTAAGATCTTCAATTAGATCATAGAAAAATTTACAAGTAAATCCTTCTACCCATAATAAATCAAAAGGTAAGAGTAACCCTTTGGAATCACGTGAATTTTTGGGCTCTCGTTTACGTTTTCAGATATACACATTGCCCCAATTAATATTTTATGATTGTCGAAATTTAATCGACTATATACGAACGTGTCATGTTACCAAAGCATGAAATAACAGCCGAAGATGTTTCTTATCTTGCTTAAATTATTCTCTTGGTTTTCAATTTTTCTCGGTACGGATAAAAATTTCATTACATTCCGGATCGAATGTCTCGATCCGGAGTATGCTCAATCTGATTGCTGCTTCATTTCCTATGATTCTGCTCCAAGGAAAACGAGCATGTGCCATCTTTTCAGGGAATTCTAATAGCCTTTTCTGTGCACTATATAAGCTGATTTATGAACTTTATACCCTTTACTTTACTTTTCCATCACCAAACTAATTCGAATTCACAAAACCTAGCTTCCCAAAACAACTCGAATCCATTCCAATTTCAAAATCAATAAAAAAAAGCTGCTAAATTCTTTAATTCATGTTAATCACGTTACCATCTGGGAATTTGCACGGGTTTGAGTTCGGATTCAAAGAAAACAGCTTCGATTTGAGTTGGAATTTGGGTTTGATACGTGGTGAGGTAGCAGGATGGAGTGTCGGAATCAACCATCACCTCGCTAGGTATCAGAATCGTCACCAACGACGGTTTTAATCTTGTCATGGTGGTGTATAGATGATGGAGTATGATGGTGTGAGAGGCCATGGAAATGGGTTGTAAAAAGCTCGGTAAGATGATTGGAGGTGAAGAAGAAGAAGGAGTGAAGAAGGAGAGTTAAGTCGGTTCAGGTCTCCTTCGGTCGAATAAGTCATTCGATCCGATGGGTGGTTTTAGTTCGGTGGAGTTTTGGAGTTAACGAGAAAAGGAGCTGTAAGAAAATGGTAGGGGCATCAATCGAAAATTCTCGACCCAGATCAACTCGATCCAGGGCTATTCGATCCAAAGTTCTCGAGTCGGATCACTACTTGAGCCAAGTTTCTTTAAGTTAAAAACATTTCAAAAGTGAGAGCTAAGTTGCCTTGTTTTGCCTTCATTCGATTCGAATTGCTCAAATCAGTGAACCAAGCATAAGCAATCAACATGACTTTACACATACATATCCATATATCCAGATTAACAAGCATGAAAATACAATAACTATAATCAATCATATACATACAGATTGATTAATACCAACATAACACACATTCTCGTGGATAGTTAGGATAGAGCCTTCAGAATCCAGGCTTAAGTAGCATATCACACTTATTCAGAAATTCTGGACATATATACATAACTTTATGTGACGCTGCGATGCATATCAATTCTTTCATCACTTCTTTCCTTTAGGTAATTTATCACACTTGCACTGCACACACTAGCACACACTGGGGGTACAGGTTCTTTTACTCTAACAACCAACATTTCTTGGATAGTACAACAAGCATGTCTAGAAGGTATCCCACCAGATACTCTAAGTCTGAGAAAGGAAAAGCTCCAGAGACATCAACCAATCCCAATATTTCCTCCATCAGATTCTAATTCGAATGATACTAATCTATAATTTGAAGTCGACATCTATGAAGAGGTAGAATCCTCCGAAAAAGGAATTTATGTGGATGAGGAGATGGGAGGAGTAGGCGACAATAGAGCTTCTGACACATTTAATGATGCGGTTTTTCAAGAAGAGTCCCACGACTCTTAGGTATCCACTCCGACGAGTCAAGACATCGACGATTATGTCTCAAACATGGGATATCTGGGATGAGGCTCGAGTTGCCAATAATATCTTAAATAGAACTCACAATCCTCGAGAAGATATATGGCGATAAGTCGACGAATATTCTCAGTCGGGAGCATTCCTACGTTTCACCCTTTCGTCATAGATTTTCTTAATTGAAAATCGCTCCCGTGCAACTTCACCCGACAACATATTCATATTTTTGCACTTTGTACATTGCATATATGGTAGTCCTCAGTGTGGAACCCACCTAGAGGATATAACTTTTTCTCTAATTTCAAGCACCAAAAAGATAGGACTCCCTCATTCCTCTATTTTGAGTCCACACCCAAAAGGAAAATTGTCATTGGGGTGCATTAATGAATTAATGCCGCATGATAGGGTTAAGTTATGAACATGAAAGACAACACTTAACCAACTTGACACATGATTCGTAGGGCTAAGTCATGAACTTGAACGACAACACTTAGCCAAATTGACATGACACGTAGGCGGGTTAAGTCACAAAGTTGAATAACAACACTTAACCAACTTGACATGCTAGACTGATAGGGGTTAAGTCACGAATTTAAATGACAACACTTAACCTATTGGATGGAAACCCTAGTTACGCGGTCCATTTCAGCAGTAACCCACTAGATGTATCATGGTACCCTGGAACTAGGCAGGGTGGGGCACGATTACTGGGCTGATTGTAAGCGACCAGAACGACGGCGGTGTTGGTGCGCCCATGTAGGTTCAAGCGGGCTATGGTCGTGCATGTGGTCCGGTGTTGAAAAAGCAGGCATTGGGCATCAGTAGGTTTACCTGTGCATGCTTGATTCGTGTCGGTGGTTGGCACCATAGGGCTTGATACAACCTATTGTGGACCTAGCATAGGTGATTACATTCGTGATAGGGCCGTATGACACAGACACATGACGAGCTAGAACTTGTAGGGAGCCGATCGACTAGTGCATCGTTTCGTTGGACCTAGAAAAGGGTCATTTCATGATATTGAGCCAAGGGATTATTTCATGATTTATATAAGACATGGGTTTGGGATTCTAGTATAGTTGATGCACCGAACCTTGAATATGTGATGCTATACTTGATCTATACTTGATTTATCATGTTATCTTGGTCTATCTTGCCCATCTTGACAGCATCCTTATGTTTACTTTCAGTTTATACATGTCATGTTACCTTTATCTTTTTTTATGCTGAAAGTCACTTGGACTTACCAGTATTTATGACTGACCCGTTTTCTTTTGCCTCTTTTTCTTCCGTTTCCCCCCAGGTTCTCAGGGAGGAAACTCTAGCACTTAGCTTGGATTTCATTTACTTTTGGTTCAGCTCATGTACGGTTTGATCTTGAGCTATGCTATGGCTGCATTTCTGCTACCTTTGGGGAATTAAGCTCCTTCTATTGTTTCAAGTTTATGCTTCTTTATTTATGCAAGATAGAATTTATTGTAATGGAAAATAATGACCTTGGCTATTTGATGTAAAAGGTTTTGACTCTTTTCGAAGTAATGAAATTTAGCTTTTGAATCTTCCACTGTTTTATTTATATTCTGTCTTATAATAATTCTGTGATTATTTACCTCGATAACGCTCCTCCAAAACTAGTGCATTCCCTTAGTGAGTGACCCTAGCGGAGGTGGGGTGTTACATTTGGTATCAGAGCAGAAGGTTACCAGATTGGGCAAAAGTTTTTAAAACCTTCTGAAATTATTTTCAAAACCGTTTACAAAGAAGCATTTTTTTTCCAAGAAAAGTCTTGTTTTATTTAAAGGATATTCCTCAAAAGCCATTAGCACTATCATTTGTTTCCTCGTTTGAATCTCTTCTTTTCCATTTCAGCATGTCTGGGAATCTTAACTTATCAGAGGGCATGCCAATACCTGGCTGGTTCAGGAGGTACTTAGAGGCTAGGGCCAACGATGCAGGCCCTGCAGATATTTCTCCTCCAGCTGCAGCGATTCCTCCTCCGCCCCCTCCTCGTGCAATTGCTTTCTCAAAGATCTGTAAAGATTTTAGGGCCATGGCTGGAAAGAATTTCAAGGGAACTGAATCATTCGTAGAAGCGAGGAACTAGCTCAAAGAAACTGAGGATCAATTCGTTATCTTCGAGGTGGACGATAGCAGAAGGTACAGTTGGCGGTATGGTTGCTCAAAGACGAAGCTTCCTATTGGTGGGAAGTCACTGACGCTGAAAGACCTGTTGACACATGGATGGACTTCCGGACAAGGTTTCAGATGAAATTCCTCTCACAAGCTGAACGAAGTTTATGGCTAGAAAAGTTCTTATCTCTTAAGCAAGGGAGTATGACGGTCAAGGAGTACGTCAATCAATTCAATCAGCTGGCTCAATTTGGACTAGACTTAGTGAATACCCCACATAAGAAGGCTCTCTGTTTTGTCAAAGGATTGAATGAGCCACTTCATAGCTTGGCTATGACCCACGTACCTATGGGGGATACTTACGAAAAGCTAGTAGACATAACGCTCTTAAACGAAGAAGACAAGAATGGCAAGAAGGAGGTCAAGGCGAATGAGTCTCCAAACAAGAAGGTAAACTCCGAGAAAGGAGGCAAGAACAACAACAATAAGGATAACAAGGCACGTGAGAAAAGAAAATGCCACTTCTGCGGTATTGAGGGGCATATAGTCTAGGGTTGTAGAAAGAAGAAGATGAAGATGGGAGCATGCTTTCAGTGTGGTGAAACTGGACATATCAGCAAGAACTGCCCTAAGAAGCAAGGGCAAGCCCCGCAGGCAGGACCTTCTGGGGGTACATCTTTAACTTCTTCTCCCTGATGCTTTGTTTTATCTTGCTTATCTTCTCGATCCTATCTTGAGAACCTTAGATAGAACCCTTTTTGGATGTAAACATGTTGTGGTTGATGTTTGCAAATGGTTGCAAGTGGTTGCTCGTAGTTGCATAACACACATTAGGCACTAGATCGGCTCAGACACATTTTCATATTCCATATGCATGAGTATTTATACTTGTTTATGGACGAAATTGAATGTGTTATCATGTGAATGTTGCATATGGATGGGTGTTTGTGTACACATATAGTGTTTATGTGACTAGGACTATTTGCATACATGTTGGATTCATGACACTAAACATATCTTGCATTAAGAAGATCAATCAGGCCTGATCATTTGCATTAGATAAGGAACATATACACACACTTTCTGCATATGTTCATATAGCATTAGAAATCTTTTAAGGACAATGGTTGCTTGTGGATGATGGTTGAGTAGATGGTTGATTGGATGATAGGATGCATTCTTCTTAACTAGAAGATTTCGGGGACGAAATCCTTTTACGAGGGAAGAATGTAACAACCCGAATTTTTATAACATGTTAAAACCATAAATCAAGGCAGAATTAAATTTTAAAATGAGAATTATGGGAAATGGGTTGCTCCATTGCGTTCGTCTCGAAATTCTGCATGAAATAGAGTCCGAGTTTTCGAAAATCGGAGTCTGGATAAAGAAGCTATGTCCTGTAGAAGATTCAGCAAATTTCAGGCAGCACAGGACCAGGCAGGTCGACCATGTGGTCGACCTACCCCCCAGGTCGACCATGTGGCTGACCTCCCCCCTTACAGGTCGACCTGGTCAGCATGTTTTGAACCAGAACCCATTTTTGAAGCCTGAGACGTGTTTTGATGGTCCGGATTGATTCTAGGGTTAATCTAAGGGCCTAAACTAGTTGCTACTCCTATAAATACATCCTAAGACCTAGCCTAATTCATACAAATCATTCTTACAATGCTATGCTGCTAATTTACCCCTTGAAACGTGGCCGCCACGTCCAAATTAAAGATTAACCATTCAAACTCGATTCAAATCAAAGATCAACGCTTCTACAACAATTCAAGAGAATAGATCAGCGATACCGCAACGTTCTATGACAAATTTCTAGACTTGACTTTTGCATCTAAATTTCTTAGACCACGATCTGTAAGTTCCAGTTACTTTTAGATAAAAACTATAAACTTAATATGGGCATGTTATAAATTGGAATTAATCTATGTATGATTCATATCTATTCTTGTTCATCTTGGATCTTGACTTTTGCGAATATTGCCTATGAAGTTGAAACTATTATTAATGGCATAAGACTATGCCCACGCCTATGACTATGAATATAAGACTACGTCTATGCTTATGACTGTGAATATAAGACTATGCATATGCCTATGACTGTGAACATAAGACTATGCCTATGACTGTGAACATAAGACTATTGCCTATAACTATGACAAGGACAATTATGACTAATCACCTATGATTCATGACCATGAGGTTATTGCCTAGAATTATGACTATGAAATTGGATCTAAGCTTGATTTTCTATTCAGACCTATTTTCTTTATTTGTCTTGATTTTGGGGATTTTTCTATTTAAGTTAGATCTATTCGTGTTCTTGAATCTAGATTATTATTCAAACCTTTTTCATGTTCGTAATGTTATGCCCGCGATGTTTTAATCAATTTATTCCGTTAGGTCATGCCTTGGAAACAAATTGATAATAGAGCAATGTTTATTATGTTGATCTATGCATGTGGTTCTATTTTATCATCATGTTGAATTGGGAATTAATGAATAAGTCCATTCATATGTATATGAACATGGAGTATAACCCGTGATGACAAGTTGTGTAGTTTATCATGTTATGCAAGTTTTAGGTTGTGAAGTCGTATCACATATGTGACCAAATGTTATATCTACATGTTTATGTGTATGTGTTAAACCTATGTCATATTTCAAGTTCACACTTATTCATATGTTCGTTATTGATTTGCAAGTTCACATATATGTAAGTTGATTTAGTCTATGTTGCAAATTCACATATATGTATGTTGGTTTAGTCTACGTTGCAAGATCACACCTATGATATTCATGTTGATTATTTTGCAAGTATACACCTATGGTGTTCATATTGACTATACCGAGAATGCCAAGTTTACACCTATGTCATGTTTATGCTAATGAATCGCTTTATGCAAATTTTGTGTACGTTAAATTAGGCTAAGTTTTTAGCCTAATATTATATGTCAAAAATCATGCGGATGGAAAATTAGGCTAAGATTGTTAGCCTAATATTAAGACGGGGTAATGTTGGAAAAATTGGTAATTATAGGAAACTTGGCACGAAACTTATCCTTGAAACTTGACACGAACTTTACATGAAAATATGAACATGGACATGACATTAGAATGAACTTGAAAATGGCCAACTCGAGGTTGGGTTGAGTTTGCAGTGTAATTTTGCCCGGAGCCGCCTGGCAAATCCATTTACTGCAAACAATAGGATCCAATGTGGGTAGTTGGTCATACCGCACTTGAAAACCCAAGGTCAGGCTGAGTTGTGGTGTAAATACGCCTGGAACCGCCTGGCATATCTAGTGACCACAACAACATGTCTGATGTGAGAGATTGGGGGCATTAATGAATTAATGCCACATGATAGGGTTAAGTCATGAACATGAAAGATAACACTTAACCAACTTGACACATGATTCGTAGGGCTAAATCATGAAGTTGAATGACAACACTTAGCCAATTTGACATGACACATAGGCGCATTAAGTCACGAACATGAATTACAACACTTAACCAACTTGACATGCTAGACTGATAGGGGTTAAGTCATGAATTTAAATGACAACACTTAACCTATTGGACGGAAACCCTAGTAACGCGGTCCATTTCAGCAGTAACCCACTCTATGTATCATGGTACCCTAGAACTAGGCAGGGTGGGGCACGATCACTGGGCTGATTGTAAGCGACCAGAACGACGGCTGTGTTGGTGCGCCAGTGTAGGTTCAGGCGGGCTATGGTCATGCACGTGGTCCGAAGTTGAAAAAGTAGGCATTGGGCATCAGTAGGTTTACCTGTGCATGCTTGATTCGTGTCGGTGGTTGGCACCGTAAGGAGTGATACACCCTATGGTGGACCTAGCACAGGTGACAACATTTGTGATAGGGCCGTATGACACAGACACATGACGAGCTAGAACTTGTAGGGAGTCGATCGACTAGTGGATCGTTTCGTTGGACCTAGAAATGGGTCATTTCATGATATTGGGCCAAGGGATTATTTCATGATTTATATAAGACATGGGTTTGGGATTCTATTACAGTTGATGCAGCGAACCTTGAATATGTGATGCTATACTTTATTTATACTTGATTTATCATGTTATCTTAGTCTATCTTGCCCATCTTGACAGCATCCTTATGTTTACTTTCTGTTTATATGTGACAACCCGCCCCGCACCAACCGACATTTACTCCAAAAGTGCGCTGTACACATGTCCAGTTAGCACGGAACGGTCGTCAGAAGGAAGGAAAGAAGACAAAGAATCAACAAGGAACCTGTAGAATGTCTCACAGCGCATAGAACAAAATATAATAATAATAATAACATACTTGACATAAAACAGGTGAGACAGTGTATAAGCTGAAAACAAACTATCATAGCAGCGGAAAATCCAAATACATCTTATGTTCCACATCATCATTATTACAACTTTTCAAACTGTCTCTAAAGGTAAAAGCAAGATAAGGAAGGTACACTACTAATGCCCAAGTAGTGACCACCAACGACACAGGGAGAATATCTATATATATCATACGTGGAAGCCTCCTGCTCGCCTCCCAATCAGCTACTCGCGCATCACCAGCTAACCTGTCTCTAGTCTGCTCGTGAGAGCACCCAGAGTAAAAAGAAGAGACATAAAACTCGGGATCAGACAAAAAGTCTGGTATGAGCGATAAGCAACAAAACAGAACAATAACATGTATAATCCAATCATACCTGAACCTGCACCTGCAACCAAAGAGTTAGCACTACATACTGTACAACACTCCAAGGTGCCACTAACATATGGTGTAACACCCCGTGTATTCTATAACAGTGAAATTCACAAAATAAAGTATAACTAATTTCAAATCAAAGAATTAAGGAAACGGGATACGCCATTGCGTTCGTCTCAGAATTCTGCTTGAGATAGAGTCCGAGTTTGCGTAAAACGGACTCCGTATAAGGGAGTTATGCCTCCGGAAGTTTCAGAATTCAGTTTAAAATTCAAACAGACCAAAACAGCTCAGAAAACTAAGTTTAAATTTCAAAAATCGGGCCGTATTGGCCAGGGCAGGAATTTTCCCGCCCAAGGCACCCAGGTCGACTGGGTAGTCGACCTGGGCTACCCAGGTCGACTGGGTAGTAGACCTGGGGCACCCAGGTCGACTACATAGTCGACCTGGGGGTCGACTGGGGGGTCGACCTGGTTCCTGAGCCAGGTCGAACCCAGCCCCCCCCCCCCCCCCCGGCTGGCCTGGTCTGTGCTTGGTTGATTTTCTGAGCCTTGCCTTGTCACTAGGGCTAGGTGTTAGCTCCTGATTGGTCTCTCCTTCAAACAAATGGCTATTATTAAACCAAGCTCCATCGACGGTCCTAATCAACTCACAAACTCTATAAAAAGGACCTAAGACTCCACCTAATTCACACAAACAAAAATGGAGATGAGACCGTCATTCTACTGAGGAAAGACTAGGAATAGCCGTCCGAAATTGAGAGACAATTAGGAGACAATTCGAAAGCTTAAAACAACGTCAACTAAAATCAAAACAACGCCTACAACAAAGGATAGCATCTCCAAATTCAGAATTCAGAATTCAGATTCTTGAATTGAAGATTCGTCATACGTTGTAAGTAGAGTGCTATTCCGATGTGAATAAATAATTGCGTTTGATTTGTGTAAAATGAGAAATAGAATTGTATTCGATTTGTGGTGATAATAATCTATATTTGTATGTTGCTTTGATTCTAAACAATTTGGAAATGTTGTGGTATAACGATTGAATATTTGCAAGTATGTGATTTATGTTGGAAGTTAACAACTACATGTTTGTGGTGGTTTAATTTAGATTCATGCAAGTATACGATTCATGTTAACAACCATATGTTGTGGTAGTTTATTTGGGATTCATGCAAGTATATGATTCACCATTATGCCAATATGATGTACATACTTTTATGATCACTTTTAGTGTGTAATTGGATTCAACTAAGTACTATGGTTTATATAAATTTATGTTGGAATTGGCATCGTGATTCAAGTGTAAAACCATACTTTTGTATTAGAGACAAAAGTAAGCATCTTTATGAACATGACTAAACTATGTTTGGTGTTATGCCTAGTTGAAAATATGTTTTAGGCCTATGTTGTTATCAAAATCATATGGTGATATATGTGACACATAATTAAGTTAGATTTACATTCCAATTGCAAGTTTACATGAATATATTAAAAACCATGATTCATGTTTAGGTATGTTTATGCCATGATTATATGAATAGAATGGTTCATGTTTAGGGATGTTTATGCCATGATTATATGAATAGAATGATTCATGTTTAAGTATGTTTATGCCATGATTATATGCTATTACAATGCAAGTTCACATGTGCCTAATTCATGTTAATTAGATCGTTATGTTGCAAGTTCATGCGTTCACACTCCCCTTTTTATGATACTTAGAATATATAAACACCATGTTCTAAGCCTCCCCTTTTTCATGTGGCTAAGTTGGGTTTAAATGTTAAACCCAACATATGTTATATTTTAGTGAACGTATAAAACGGGGGTAATGACGATGGGGTTAAAATATAGAACATATGTGTTGGCATGTTTGACGCATGCCAACAACCTTGAAAAACAATTAAGTGGTATAAATTAATTTTACCCAATAAAGATGAATTTGAATAATGGGCCGCAAATATTTACATATAAAAAGGAAAGAGACAAAATATGTAAATGTAGAAAATACGATGTGTTTAACCCGAGGTTGGATTGAGTTGTGATGTAAACCTACCCGGAACCGCCCGGCTGTCCAGTAGTCACAACAATACCTATCCAATGTGGGTGGTTAAACACGGAGCCCAACAAAAGACCCGAGGTTAGACTGAGTTGTGGCGTAAGGCTGCCCAGACCCAACCGGCAACAGGCAGCCACAACAATACCTGTTTAATGTGAGAGGTCGAGGCTTTAATAAGACAATTAAGGCTGAGTCAGGATTGATAGGATTAATTAAATTGAATTAATACTTAATCAAAATGGGACATGCTAAACTATATAGACTGATTGGGGGTTAGGTTTACAAAACAATTAACCAACTTAGCATGTTGGCTAGAAATAGAAAACCTAGTAGCGGGGGACCCTTTTCAGCTGTAACCCTACAAGGTGTATCAGGATACCCTGAACTAGGCAGGGTGGGGCACGATTACTGGGCTGACTGTAAGAGGTCAAATCGATGGCGGTGGTGCAGCAGTGTAGGTTCTAATGGGGTGCGGGCGTGCACACACTCTGGCGCAGAAAAATAAGGCACTGGGCACCAGTAGCATACCTGTGCATTCTAGGATTGTGTCGGGCCGCCACCATGGGACTTGATACACCCCATGGTGGGACCAGCATAGGTAACTACAACAACGGGGGCTGTAAGACACATGTAACTATGCGAGTAGGAGCCGATCATTAAAAACGAATCACTTCACCCTGATTATGCGGTGCCTTTTGGGAACTAGTTTATATGGATGCAGAGATTAATATGGGGTACGATAGTATATTCGACTCTAGACAACTTAACTTAGTTTATGGTGCTTTCCCATTTCCAGTTTATACTTATCATACCCAGTTCTTTATTCATAGACTGAATAGTCCTAAACTTACTCAGGCTTTATGTCTGACTCTACTTTTCTTTCGTTCCCCCCCCCCCCCCAAGGTCCACAGGGAGGGAATACCGCAGCTTGACCAGTTTTCACATCCAGCTTGAAGAGAAAGAATGTATTGCTTGGATCTTTTTCGTTTTGGACTATGGCTTTGGACCGCAATTATGGGACTTATGCAGTTTACTTATGTTTTTATGCTTCTTTAAATAATGCAATCAAGACAGTTATGAAGATGTTATGTTTTTGGAAGTATTGTAAGACAAATTATGGCATGGTTTGTGTAACACGTATTTTGTTGAAATAAAAATTGCTGTTGTTTTCCGCTGTTTAAAAATATGTGTACTTATATCTGTCTTGTGTATCTGTGACTTATACTTATAAACCTCCACCAAAATTAGGGCATTCCCTTTGAGAGTGACCCTAACGGAGGTGGGGTGTTTCACTTGGTATCAGAGCATAGGTTTACCAGATAAGATAAAAAGTTTTGAAAATTTATTTTCAAAAGAAAATTTAAAGAAGCATTTTTAAAGATAAAATATTATTTTATTTTAAAAAGGCAAAGTCCCCCAAAGCCATATGTACTATCTTTTATCCTTCATTTTGAATTTATCCTTTTTGTTTCAGCATGTCCGAAGAACTTAACTTGCCAAAGGGTGTACCAATACCTGGTTGGTTTAGACGATTCTTAGAAGCAAGAACCACTCAGCCAGGTCCTACCGTTCCTCCTCCTCCAGCTGCAGGAAATCATCCTGCTGCAGCAGCACCTCTTCCTCCACATCCTCCGCGAGGAAATACTTTTGCTAAGATATGTAAAGATTTTAAAGCTATGGGAGGAAAGGACTTTCATGGAACCGAGTCCTTCGTGGTAGCCAGGAATTGGCTGAAAGAAACCGAGGACTTATTCGTCATCTTTGAGGAAGAAGATAGGCAGAAGGTACAACTAGCAGTATGGCTACTTAAAGGCGAGGCTTCCTACTGGTGGGAGGTCACTAATGCAGAAAGGCAGGTGGAAACCTGGGAGGACTTTAGGGCATGGTTTGAGGCTAAATTTCTCTCAGAAGCTGAAAGGAGTCTTCAGTTGGAAAAATTCTTATTCCTTAAGCAAGGGAATATGACAGTCAAAGAGTATGTTAATCAGTTCGATCAGCTGGCTAGGTTCGGACTGGACCTAGTCAACACTCCACACAAGAAGGCTCTCCGTTTTGTCAAGGGGTTGAATGAGCCATTACACAGTTTGGCCATGACCCATATACCCATGGGAGCTACGTATGAAAGGTTGGTGCAGATGGCATTGCTGAACGAAGAGGATAAGGGCAAGAAGGAGACAAAGGCAGAAAGCTCTCAAGGGAAGAAAGAGGGTTTGCAGCCTAAGAAGACAGACTTTAAGAAGGGCGGGAAAGACAACAAAGAGAAGAGTAAGTGTAATTTCTGTGGCAAATGGGGCACTTAGTGAAAGATTGTCAGAAAAAGAAGGCCAAGATGAATGGTGGGTGCTTTTCTTGCGGTGAGACAGGCCACCTGGCTAAGGATTACCCAAGAAGCGAGGGCAGGGGCAGAGGGCTGGATCCACCTCAGGGGCACAAGTTCATGCGCTAGAAGCGCCATCTCTGCAGCAGCGAGGTATAAATACTTCTGTAGAAAGTGTAGTTTATCTTTATGATCACCCAGTTCGCACTTTATTTGATTCTGGCGCATCACACTCCTTTATCTCATCTGCTCTAGTAGAATCTCTGCACCTAGAAACTAGAATGGTAGAGGACCCCTTAATTGTTTCAAATCCAATTGGGGGCCCAGCTTATTTATCTATGATCTGTGTGGGATTGAAAATTTCTATTCTAAGCGTAGAATTTAAATGTAGTGCCTTTGTTTTGGACTTTTCGGGATATGGTTTGATTTTGGGCATGGATTGGCTATCCAGTAATGGTGCCATCCTGGATTGTGAGAAAAGGGTGGTTAGGCTTCTGACCCAACTCGGTAACACTCTGGAAATTACTTGTAATCCCTCGTATGCGGTTATGCTTAGTTATCTTGAATCGCTAGATGCCTCTGTTGAAAGTTTGCAATCGGTTAGAGTGATCCGGGAATATCCGAATGTCTTCGAACAGGTGAAGGGCTTGCCTCCGAAGCAGGAGATAGACTTCCGCATATATCTTGTAGATAATGCAAAGCCCGTTGCGTTGCCCGTTAGACACATGGCTCCATGGGAAAGAAAGGAGCTCAGTAAACAGATTAAAGAGCTTCTAGAGAAGGGGTTCATTTGAAGGAACATTTCAGAGTGGGGCGCTCCAGTGGTGTTCGCTACAAAGGCGGATGGTTCACTCCGTCTATGTGTTGACTATAGGGAGCTCAACAAGCTAACGAAAAAGAATAGGCACCCTCTCCCCAGAATCGACGATCTGTTTGATCAACTTGTAGGAGCGTCTGTTTTCTCCCAACTCGATTTGGCGACCAGTTTTCATCAACTAAGGGTGGCTGAAGATAGTATCGATAAGACAACATTCAAAACCCCATACGGCTTCTTTGAATGGCTTGTCATGCCTTTCGACTTGACAAACGCACCCGCTTACTTCGTGGACCTAATGAGTAGGGTGTTCAGAGATTTCCTCAATAAGTTCGTAGTGGTCTTCGTAGACGATATCTTGATCTTCTCAAAGAATGAAGAAGAGCATGCTCAGCACCTAAGGGCAATCATGGAAACTCTGCGAGTCCATCAGCTAAAAGCCAAATTCTCCAAATACCACTTTTGGAGAGAGGAAGTAAGGTTTCTTGGGCATATAGTATCCAAAAATGGGTTAGCTGTGGACCCTGCTAAAGTAGTAGCGGTACAGGATTGGAAGACACCAAGGAATGCAACTGAGGTCCGAAGTTTTCTAGGACTAGCAGGTTTCTACTGAAAATTCATAAGGGGTTTTGCAAAAATCTCAGCTCCACTCACAAAGCTGACCAAGAAGAATCTAGTGTTCAATTGGGACTTGGATTGCGAGTTTGCTTTCCAACGACTAAAAAGGGCTCTTACAACAACCCCAGTTTTGACGTTGCCAGATGGAAGCAAGATGTTCACAGTTTATACAGATGCATGTAGGACAGGGCTAGGCGTTGTCTTAATGCAAGAAGGAAGGGTAGTAGCTTATGGCGGAAGATAGTTGAAAGTACACGAAAAGAACTACCCTATCCACGATCTTGAGTTAGCTGCCATCGTCTTTGCACTCAAATCTTGGCGACGCTATCTCCTAGGTGAGAAGTTTGAACTTTACACTGACCATAAATCGTTGAAATATCTTTTCTCACAGAAAGATCTTAACTTGAGGTAACAGAGATGGATGGAGTTCCTTGCCTCGTACGATTTCGAGATCTCCTACACTCCGGGCAAAGGCAACGTAGTGGCAGACGCGTTGAGCCGAAAGAAACTAACCCTAAGCTCGCTGTTTGTCGAAAGACAAAGCCTAGAGTTTATAGCTAGTTTTGACTTTAGGCCCTCCTCCGATTTTGTACCGGGCTTGCTAGCATCTTTCGAGGTACGCCCGACTTTAGCGGATTCAATAGGGATAGCACAACGCAAAGACCCTATGCTTGTAGAGACGATTGATAGGCTAATTAAGGGTGAGACTTCAAGTCACCTCAGCAGATACTCCATCGACGACAAGGGTTGGCTAAGGCGAGACGGAAGACTATGCGTCCCACAGACAACGGATTTAGTAAAGAAGGTTCTCGAGGAAGCACATCACTCCAAGATGACGATACATACAGGCGGAGATAAAATGTACAAGGACATAAAGAGAACTTTCTTTTGGAACGGCATGAAGAAGGACGTGGCAGATTTCGTTTCTAAGTGTGTGGTGTGCCAACAGGTTAAGGCGGAACAGAAAAAGCTTGGCGGTTTGCTCCATCCTCTAGAGGTCCCGCAGTGGAAGTGGGATAGCATCTCAATGGACTTCATTGATGGGCTGCCTAGGTCTAGAAGAGACAACACTAGTATTTGGGTAATAGTGGATAGGCTTACTAAAAGCGCCCACTTTTTACCTGTCAAAAGTAAAAGAACTGCCTCATCCCTAGCATCTCTTGACCTCAAGGAAATTGTTCGACTCCATGGAATACCATCCAGCATTGTTAGTGACCGAGACTCTATCTTCACAAGTGAGTTTTGGTGGAGTCTGCAAGAAGCGGTAGGCACACAGTTATGCTTGAGCACAGCCTATCATCCCCAAACCGACGGCCAAACAGAAAGAGTGAACATAGTTTTGGAGGACCTTTTAAGACTATGTGTCCTTGACTTCGGAGGGACGTGGGAAGACCATCTTCCTTTGGTGGAATTTTCCTACAACAACAGCTACCAAGCAACCATCGGAATGGCGCCCTTCGAAGCCTTATATGGAAGACCATGCCGATCGCCCACTTGTTGGTGGGAATCTACTGACAAGCTCATACTTGGACCAGATATGATCCGAGAGACTTCAGAAAAAGTAGACTTAATACGGAGAAGAATGAAGACAGCCCAAGACAGACAAAAATCCTACGCCGACAAGAGGAGGACCGACCTTGAATTTGAAGTTAGGGACAGAGTTTTTCTTAAGGTATCTCCACTAAGGAACATTGTTCGTTTTGGAACCACAGGAAAGCTAGCACCAAGGTTCATAGGGCCATTTCCTATCATTGAGAAAATTGGGAAAATGGCCTATAGATTAGAGCTACCCGAAAAGCTGGCCGGAGTTCACAACGTTTTCCATGTTTCGCACCTCCGAAAAATGTCTACATGAATCTGCTGAAGTGGTAGAGCCAAATATCCTAGAAGAAGCTGAAGTGAAACGCGAAGCAACCGTGAGGAAAGTTCCAACCCGCATATTAGGAACGGAAGTGAAGAAGCTACGTAACCGCGAAGTCAAGCTCGTCAAAGTTCAGTGGAGCGATGCCGAGGGAGACGCAACTTGGGAAACTGAAGCTAGAATACGCGCAGCCTACCCTTTTCTTTTCTAGGGTACATCTTTGATCTCTCTTTTTCCTTAAGTTGCGCTTTTATCTATCTTTTTAGGTATATCTCCTTGACCTTATCTTTTAGGTAGAAACTCTTTGGATGAAAACATGTAATTAAAACATGTTATGGATGATGGTTGCAAGTGGTTGCAAGTGATTGCTAGTGGTTGCTCGTGGTTGCGTATACACACACACAATCTAGGTTTTAGATCGGCTCAGTCACTTCATACTGCATATGCATATATGTATTTATATTCATATATGGTTGAAGTTTAATGTGTTGTCATATGGATGTTGCATTTATATTTGAATGATTGTGCACTCATGTAGAATCATGAATAGGAGAATTTGCATACATAATAGATTCATGGCACTTACATAATTTGCATTAAGGAGGTCAACTGAATCAGTAGACCGACTGATTTTGCATTAGATAAGTACACGTACACACACTTCGCATATGATCATGCAGCATTAGAAGTCTTTTAAGGACAATGGATGCTCGTGTTTGATGGATGAGTAGATGGATGTTAGGACGTACATTCTTCCTGAACTTGAAGATTTCGGGGACGAAATCCTTTTAAGTGGGGGAGAATGTAACACCCCGTGTATTCTATAACAGTGAAATTCACAAAATAAAGTATAACTAATTTCAAATCAAAGAATTAAGGGAAACGAGATACGCCATTGCGTTCGTCTCGAAATTCTGCTTGAGATAGAGTCCGAGTTTGCGTAAAACGGACTCCGTATGAGGGAGTTATGGCCTCCGGAAGTTTCAGAATTCAGTTTAAAATTCAAACAAACCAAAACAGCTCAGAAAACAAAGTTTAAATTTCAAAAATCGGGCCGGATTGGCCAGCGCGGGAATTTTCCCACCCAAGACACCCAGGTCGACTGGGTAGTCGACCTGGGGCACCCAGGTCGACTACATAGTCGACCTGGGGGTCGACTGGGGGGTCGACCTGGGGGTCGACTGGGGGGTCGACCTGGCCCTTGAGCCAGATCGAACCCAGCCCCCCTGGCTGGCCTGGTCTGTGCTTGGTCGATTTTCTGAGCCTTGCCTTGTCACTAGGGCTAGGTGTCAGCTCCTGATTGGTCTCTCCTTCAAACGAACGGCTATTATTAAGCCAAGCTCCATCGATGGTCCTAATCAACTCACAAACTCTATAAAAAGGACCTAAGACTCCACCTAATTCACACAAACAAAAATGGAGATGAGACCGTCATGCTGCTGAGGAAAGACTACGAATAGCCGTCAGAAATTGATAGACAATTAGGAGACAATTCAATAGCTTAAAACAACGTCAACTAAAATCAAAACAACGCCTACAACAAAGGATAACATCTCCAAATTCAGAATTCAGAATTCAGATTCCTGAATTGAAGATTCGTCATATGTTGTAAGTAGAGTGCTATTCCGATGTGAATAAATAATTGCGTTTGATTTGTGTAAAATGAGAAATAGAATTGTATTCGATTTGTGGTGATAATAATCTATATTTGTATGTTGCTTTGATTCTAAACGATTTGGAAATGTTGTGGTATAACGATTGAATATTTGCAAGTATGTGATTTATGTTGGAAGTTAACAACTACATGTTTGTGGTGGTTTAATTTAGATTCATGCAAGTATATGATTCATGTTAACAACCATAAGTTGTGGTAGTTTATTTGGGATTCATGCAAGTATATGATTCACCATTATGCCAATATGATGTACATACTTTTATGATCACTTTTAGTGTGTAATTGGATTCAACTAAGTACTATGGTTTATATGAATTTATGTTGGAATTGGCATCGTGATTCAAGTGTAAAACCATACTTTTGTATTAGAGACAAAAGTAAGCATCTTTATGAACATGACTAAACTATGTTTGGTGTTATGCCTAGTTGAAAACATGTTTTAGTCCTATGTTGTTATCAAAATCATATGGTGATATATGTGACACATAATTAAGTTAGATTTACATTCCAATTGCAAGTTTACATGAATAGATAAAAAATCATGATTCATGTTTAGGTATGTTTATGCCATGATTATATGAATAGAATGGTTCATGTTTAGGGATGTTTATGCCATGATTATATGAATAGAATGATTCATGTTTAAGTATGTTTATGCCATGATTATATGCTATTACAATGCAAGTTCACATGTGCCTAATTCATGTTAATTAGATCGTTATGTTGCAAGTTCATGCGTTCACAATCCCCTTTTTATGATACTTAGAATATATAAACACCATGTTCTAAGCCTCCCCTTTTTCATGTGGCTAAGTTGGGTTTAAATGTTAAACCCAACATATGTTATATTTTAGTGAACGTATAAAACGGGGGTAATGACGATGGGGTTAAAATATAGAACATATGTGTTGGCATGTTTGACGCATGCCAACAACCTTGAAAAACAATTAAGTGGTATAAATTAATTTTACCCAATAAAGATGAATTTGAATAATGGGCCGCAAATATTTACATATAAAAAGGAAAGAGACAAAATATGTAAATGTAGAAAATACGATGTGTTTAACCCGAGGTTGGATTGAGTTGTGATGTAAACCTGCCCAGAAGCGCCCGGCTGTCCAGTAGTCACAACAATACCTATTCAATGTGGGTGGTTAAACACGGAGCCCAACAAAAGACCCGAGGTTAGACTGAGTTGTGGCGTAAGACTGCTCGGACCCAACGGGCAATAGGCAACCACAACAATACCTGTCTAATGTGAGAGGTCGAGGCTTTAATAAGACAATTAAGGCTGAGTCAGGATTGATAGGATTAAGTAAATTGAATTAATACTTAATCAAAATGGAACATGCTAAACTATATAGACTGATTGGGGGTTAGGTTTACAAAACACTTAACCAACTTAGCATGTTGGCTAGAAATAGAAAACCTAGTAGCGGGGGACCCTTTTCAGCAGTAACCCTACAAGGTGTATCAGGATACCCTGAACTAGGCAGGGTGGGGCACGATTACTGGGCTGACTGTAAGAGGTCAAATCGACGGCGGTGGTGCAACAGTGTAGGTTCTAACGTGGTGCGGGCGTGCACACACTCTGGCGCAGAAAAATAAGGCACTGGGCACCAGTAGCATACCTGTGCATTCTAGGATTGTGTCGGGCCGCCACCATGGGACTTGATACACCCCATGGTGGGACCAGCATAGGTAACTACAACAACGGGGGCCGTAAGACACATGTAACTATGCGAGTAGGAGCCGATCATTAGAAACGAATCACTTCACCCTGATTATAAGGTGCCTGTTGGGAACTAGTTTATATGGATGCAGAGATTAATATCGGGTACGATAGTATATTCGACTCTAGACAACTTAACTTAGTTTATGGTGCTTTCCCATTTCCAGTTTATACTTATCATACCCAGTTCTTTATTCATAGACTGAATAGTCCTAGACTTACTCAGGCTTTATGTCTGACTCTACTTTTCTTTCGTCCCCCCCCCCCCCCCCCAGGTCCACAAGGAGGGAATACCGCTGCTTGACCAGTTTTCACATCCAGCTTGAAGAGAAAGAATGTATTGCTTGGATCTTTTTCGTTTTGGACTATGGCTTTGGACCACAATTATGGGACTTATGTAGTTTACTTATGTTTTTATGCTTCTTTAAATAATGTGATCAAGACAGTTATGAAGATGTTATGATTTTGGAAGTATTGTAAGACAAATTATGGCATGGTTTGTGTAACAAGTATTTTGTTGAAATAAAAATTGTTGTTGTTTTCCGCTGTTTAAAAATATGTGTACTTATATCTGTCTTGTGTATCTGTGACTTATACTTATAAACCTCCACCAAAATTAGGGCATTCCCTTTGAGAGTGACCCTAACGGAGGTGGGGTGTTTCATATGGTGTACAGACATATGGGGGTGGGGGGTGTATATGTCATAGTGATGGCAAACAATCAAGCATAGCAACCATCCTCATATCTCTCACTCAGTGCGTAAAGCATACGATATCCGTACCTTAGTCACCTATCCATTGGGCCATGACGGAATCCAATCCCGTACAACTATCATTACAAGCCCACTATCCGTTTCTCCGTGGTGAACCAAAGTTATGAATACCGACAACCCCTTTGCACACGTCCCGCAGCAAAGCCCAATCATGAAGTGAACTCATTGGTTCCCAACTGGATCCTGAGCCCTAACTTCCATTTGGACTACCTTTGCATCTCGGGTTATTGGTCATCACCGGATCGGTTCAGATCTCCTCACACCCATCGGTTCAGTTCAGTCTTCAGCGTTCCCCATCAATTCATGCCAAGCTTCTTCGGATCGGAACGGATGACATTCCCCCATCTGTTCGGATCGGATGTCTTCCTTCCATCGGTTCAGATCCTTCTCCCCAAGCACTCTGGATCGGGTCGGGTCTCTCAAGCCTCTCCATGGTACATCGGTTCGGGTTGGAGTAGCTCCATGCCCACGAGGGCGGATCGGGTCGGATGTGAGCAGCTCTCGTGGAAGGTGGTTCGGATCGGGCTCCTTCCTCCGGTCCGATCCGGATCGGCCAAAATCCTGCAACTTCTTCCAGCGATTGTTTACGCCACTCGACGACGTTTTCGACCAATCTAACAATTCTAATCAATCACAAAACATACCATACAGTCATAGCAACATAGGGAATCAACAATATACATCAAAACAACAACCATAACATGTAAATTGGATCAAACATACCCAAAATCCCACATTTTCCCTTAAGTGTGTTTAAGCAAAACTAATCGTAGGATTAACAAAACTTAACCAAATCAACCCAAATTCATATCAGAGGTCTAAAACATCATTTAAGAATTTATAATTATTTTTCCAGAATTTTATCATGTTTAAATTCGCTAATTAACACTAATTACCCTTAATTAGTCATAATTAGTGAGGAACCTTGCAAATCACTCACCTTAGCCACAAATAAACCTTAGATCTGAAATAAATATCTGTTTGGGCGCGAATAATGATGCAAATCAGCAGCTCTAATCTTGATTTGGTGAAGATCTCCCTTGATTTGATGTTGCTAAGCTTAATCCTTGATTAGAAAGTGATTTAGAGGTGATTTAGAGGTTGGAGGCCATTTTTAGGGTTTCTAAAAGGTAAGTGAAGGCTAGAAAACTGAAATGGAATGAAACCTTAACTCTTTTCAGCCTCCCCATAATCCTATTCCCGAAATGGGTTATGGGCCCATTCACTAATCACCCTATTTGGCCCGGTTAAGCAATTTTTCACCTTCCAAACCTTATTTCAGCCATATCTCCCAAACGGTAAGTCCGTTTAGCTATTATGACCACTCTATGGAAAGGTAAACTAACAAACGAATCTAATGGAAGTGGTTTCAAGTCAAAATTCCTTCCCAGTCAAAATTTATGGCCAAAACAGTATCAGCTAGGGGCAAAATGGTCATTTAAAAATCGGCAAAAATCATGAACATGGGAAATGACCCCAATAGTCGTTTCCCAAAGTTACATGACCATACGTCTTCATATAAGAAAGAAATAAATATTCTACGATCCTCCGATGCGTAGAATGCGGGTTGTTACATTCTTCTCCCCTTAAGAAATTTCGTCCCCGAAATTCCCTAACCAAAACACACAAAGGGTTCCGCATGCCTTTCACCCATAAAACAACAATCAAACATGCAAAACAAGTCTATCCTAGCATGCGGAATAACTAAATTGCAAAGTAAATCTTACTAGGCAAAGAGTTTTGGATACGACTTTCTTATGTCATTCTCTACTTCCCAAGTACAGTCGCTCTCTCGCCACCGATTCTCATCTCTACCCTAGAGGTAATTTCTAATAGGTTGGGATCGTCCCTCTGACTGGAACCGATCCGCTTAATCTAGATCGATCTAATCGTCAAGCTTACTAGCGTTTTTGAATCCAGTTCGCAATTAGGTCTGAAGTCATCTCCCGTGATATACTCTAGTTGCTTCCATTCCAGAAACATAGCCTCTAAACTGGCATGTCTCCTACCCAATGCATTAGCTATCGCACCTAGTCCGGTACTATAGCATTCGTCTCTACTGTCATCTTCTTAGGTGATCCAACCCTATACGCCAAACTTTCAACTACATTCCAAATGTCCTTTCAATTCCAACTTGAGTCCTCCCTACATTCGTACTGCACGTCCAATGTACATTCACCTCCTAGAGGCAAACTAGACCCATTCAATGAACCTAGGTACTCCACCTATACTCGTACTGCACGTCCAACGTACATTCACCTTCTAAAGGTGAACTAGACTCATCCAATGAATCTAGGTACTCCACCTTCGAGTCCAAGTCCAACTAGAAGCTCCTATATCCGCTGAATCTCCAAGGTCAACGGACGCTCCACAATGCCCAACATACTACAAGTCTAACGTAAAGCAACTTACACCTGTCATATCACCATGATCAATGAACTTATATTATTTCCATTCAACAGTATCCTACAGGTGATACTCAAGAGAAGAAAGGTAGGAGCAAACACAACAATCATAGCATCCATCAAACAAATCCTATCTATCACCTGCCAAAGCCATGAGTACGTCGATACCTATATGTCTGGTCCAACCAACATCAATAACTAATGGAAACTCTGCTTCCAAACGGTCTACCGTACGTCCAATGTACGTTTATCCTCCAAGGATAACTAGATCATGTCCAACGGATCCAAGGTAAGTGGGCGTCCCCAGATACCCCTGCTTTTAGTCCGCCTGAAACACTCGAGTCCCACCCAAGTCTATCTATTATCTTGTTGTTCTCTCGAGTCTAACTCGAGCCCATCCAATTCCTTGCAGCCTTCTCGAGTCCAGCTCGAGTCAATGTATTACCCATATACTCAGACCCAGTCTTGAGTATCCATTACCTACAGACCCTAGTCCAACGTGAGTCGTCTCCCTATTCGTTGCATCACCAAGATCAACGAACACCCATTTTCTTTTATGAACTCAAGTCCAACTTGAATCGTCTTAATCTTCGTTGCATCTTCCATGATCGACGAATGCATCCTATTTCTTCAAAAAGAACATCAACATAAGGTCCTAAACAATCCATTAATTTGCATCTTTCTCGAGTCCCACTCGAGTCATCTCATAATCCTATCGAGTCTAACTCGGGGCAGTCCATATCATCGAATAGTCCTATCCTGTCACAGCTACC
Organism: Allium sativum; assembly: GCA_030737875.1. NCBI lineage: Eukaryota > Viridiplantae > Streptophyta > Magnoliopsida > Asparagales > Amaryllidaceae > Allium > Allium sativum. Next base: position 664,440,261 of record CM060909.1, on the reverse strand, counting down.
CATTACTCCTCGAGTAAACCAAGATATTATCCAATGAAAATCACAACAACTACTTATCTCTCATGCAAACCATCCTAGTGAAACTCGACATTCCCCACGCACAAGCCCTAAAGCCCGAAACCAATATCAGACAAGCACCTAAGGAACATCTACTCCGAATTCGGACAATCCATGTGAGGTGATACTAGCAAAACATCCAAATACTCAAGCATCCATAACTAACTCTGCCTATCCTTGCCAATATCGCTTGAGACTATCGTCGATCGCATGGCCAAGTCCTGACCAAACTGATGTACATCCAATGTACATTCGCTTCTCTAACTCCCGTTATCATCTTCATCATAAGGTACGCGATCCAGTACCACCTTTCGTCCATCATCCATAATAATGGTCGTCAAAGACTCTTCACAATCTACTATCACTCTATACCTTTGAGGTCAATGGCTCCCAAAAATCAAGCTAGACCTAGTAAAGCTCAAAATAAAGAAATCACAACAAACATACATCCATGACTCGATAAGACCAAATTACGACAAATCCTACAAAAGCTAGTCAAACCACCTATCGGGTTTGTCACTACTAAAGGTTTATCGACTAACTCAGGTTTGTCAAACAAAACTCGATCAAAAACATCTTAAATAGGAAGCATACCTCGAATAACGACACCTTTTTCCTTCTGCGCCACGGTTCGGGCATTCGACGAAGAAGGAACAGCGTTGATTGCATATGCTTTCACGATCTGCTTCTCCCTAGGAGGTTGTGGACATTCATTCTTGTGATGTCCCGCTTGGCCACAATTAAAGCACTTCCTTTCACCAGGCTTTTCCCGACAATCTCTGGCATAGTGGCCCTTCCTACCACAGCTAAAGCACTCGCCATCTTTCTTATTTTTCTTATTTTGACCATCCATGGTTTGGTCTTGTTTCCTCTTATTCTGGGAATTATTCTTGCCTCCACCGCCTGCTTGCGGCTTTGGCTCCTCTGCAGATGCAATAGCAACCTCAATCTTTGGCTTAGGGTAAAGACTCTCTGACCTTAATTCTTTCCCCACAATCGATTCAAATGTCTCATCGATGTGGTTAATAAGCTTTTCCCCCAAGTACTGATCCAAGCCTGTTATGAACTTCTCGTTCTTCTTCTCGGCAGTATCTATTTGGGATAACCCATACTTCGACAGAGTGTCGAACTCAGCAATATACTCCGAGACTGCCCTACCATCCTGCTTAAGCACCAAGAACTTCCTAAACAATTCTGACTTCTGAGTAGCTGGGATAAACTTGACGCTAAAGCGAGCCTTAAACTAATCCCAAGTAACCTGATCCTCTGGAGTGGCTGTCTTAATAGCATTCCACCAATTCATTGCTCGTCCTTGCAGCTGACGAGACGCTAGCCTTCTCTTCATCGCATCCTCGATACCGAAGACGTCGAAGATACGATCACAGCTATCAAACCAATCCTGAACATTCGTGGCTGACTCCGTTCCGTGGAACGGCTTCCCACCAAGACTAGTATAATCCTTATTCAGCTTGGCGAGATCGGCCCTAGGCGCCTACACTACTGGACCACCACCATTACCGGCGTTGGGAGCTGCCCCCTGTACATCCCTAAGCATTTCTCTCATAAGGTCAGTAAACATCGTCCTCATGTTAGCAGCATTCCCATTATTGGCTCCTCTACCAGCACCTCTTGCGTATCGGCTCATCGTTCAATCTGTAAAGAGAAAACGATTAACTATCTCCATAGTGGTGCTAGTGCAGTGCGACTTCATCCTTAACTATACTAATAGTATGTATATATAGCTTTTGAAAACCAAAGTAATCATAAATACGCACTCTCATATACGTACTATCTCTCCCTAGTGTCTTTCCTTAGGTTAACTATACAACCTAGAGCTCTAATACCAAATGTGACAACCCGCCCCGCACCAACCGACATTTACTCCAAAAGTGCGATGTACACATGTCCAGTTAGCACGGAACGGTCGTCAGAAGGAAGGAAAGAAGACAAAAAATCAACAAGGAATCTGTAGAATGTCTCACAGTGCATAAAACAAAATATAATAATAATAACATACTTGACATAAAACAGGTGAGACAATGTATAAGCTGAAAACAAACTATCATAGCAGCGGAAAATCCAAATACAGCTTATGTTCCACATCATCATTATTACAACTTTTCAAACTGTCTCTAAAGGTAAAAGCAAGATAAGGAAGGTACACTACTAATGCCAAAGTAGTGACCACCAACGACACAGGGAGAATATCTATATATATCATACGTGGAAGCCTCCTGCTCGCCTCCCAATCAGCTACTCGCGCATCACCAGCTAACCTGTCTCTAGTCTGCTCGTGAGAGCACTCAAAGTAATAAGAAGAGACATAAAACTCTGGATCAGAAAAAAAGTCTGGTATGAGCGATAAGCAACAAAACAAAACAATAACAGGTATAATCCAATCATGCCTGAACCTGCACCTGCAACCAAAGAGTTAGCACTACATACTATACAACACTCCACGGTGCCACTAACATATGGTGTATAGACATATGGGGGTGAGGGTGTATATGTCATAGTGATGGCAAACAATCAAGCATAGCAACCTTCCTCACATCTCTCACTCAGTGCGTAAAGCATATGATATTCGCTACCTTAGTCACCTATCCATTGGGCCATGACGGAATCCAATCCCGTACAACTATCATTACAAGCCCACTATCCGTTTCTCAGTGGTGAACCAAAGTTATGAATACTGACAACCCCTTTGCACACGTCCCGCAGCAAAGCCCAATCATGAAGTGAACTCATTGGTTCCCAACTGGATCCTGAGCCCTAACTTCCATTTGGACTACTTTGCATCTCGGGTTATTGGTCATCACCGGGTCGGTTCAGATCTCCTCACAGCCATCGGTTCGGTTCGGTCTTCAGTGTTCCCCATCAATTCATTCCAAGCTTCTTCGGATCGGAACGGATGACATTCCTCCATCGGTTTGGACCGGATGTCTTCCTTCCATCGGTTCGGATCCTTCTCCCCAAGCACTCCGGATCGGGTCGGGTCTCTCAAGCCACTCCATGTTACATCGGTTCGGGTCGGAGTAGCTCCATGCCCACGAGGGTGGATCGGGTCAGATGTGAGCAGGCCTCGTGGAAGGTGGTTCGGATCGGGCTCCTTCCTCCGATCCGATCCGAATCGGCCAAAATCCTGCAACTTCTTCCAGCGACTGTTTACGCCATTCGACGGCGTTTTCGACCAATCTAACAATTCTAATCAATCACAAAACATACCATACAGTCATAGCAACATAGAGAATCAACCATAAACATCAAAACAACAACCATAACATGTAAATTGGATCAAACATGCCCAAAATCTCATATTTTCACATAAGTGTGTTTAAGCAAAACTAATCGTAGGATTAACAAAACTTAACCAAATCAACCCAAATTCATATCAAAGGTCTAAATCATCATTTAAGAATTTATAATTATTTTTCCAGAATTTTATCATGTTTAAATTCGCTAATTAACACTAATTACCCTTAATTAGTCATAATTAGTGAGGAACCATGCAAATCACTCGCCTTAGCTACAAATAAACGTTAGATCTGAAATAAATCCCTGTTTGGGCGCGAATAATGATGCAAATCAGCAGCTCTAATCTTGATTTGGTGAAGATCTCCCTTGATTTGATGTTGCTAAGCTTAATCCTTGATTACAAATTGATTTGGAGGTGATTTAGAGGTTGGTGGCCATTTTTAGGGTTTCTAAGAGGTAAGTGAAGGCTAGAAAACTGAAATGGAATGAAACCCTAACTCTTTTCAGCCTCCCCATAACCCTATTCCCGAAATGGGTTATGGGACCATTCACTAATCACCCTATTTGGCCCGGTTAAGCAGTTTTTCACCTTCCAAACCTTATTTCAGCCATATCTCCCAAACGGTAAGTCCGTTTAGCTATTATGACCACAAAATGGAAAGGTAAACCATCAAATGAATCTAATGGATGTGGTTTCAGGTCAAAATTCCTTTCCAGTCAAAAGTTATGGCCAAAACAGTATCAGCTAGGGGCAAAATGATCATTTAAAAATCGGCAAAAATCATGAACATGGGAAATGACCCCAATAGTCGTTTCCCAAAGTTACATGACCATACGTCTTCATATAAGAAAGAAATAAATATTCTACGATCCTCCGATACATAGAATGCGGGTTGTTACATTATACATGTCATGTTACCTTTATCTGTTTTTATGCTGAAAGTCACTTGGACTTACCAATCTTTATGACAGACCCGTTTTCTTTCGCCTCTTTTTCTTCCGTTCCTCCCCCCACCCCTCCCACTAGGTTCTCAGGGAGGAAACTCTAGCACTTAGCTTGGATTTCACTTACTTTCGGTTCAGCTTATGTACGGTTTAATCTTGAGCTATGCTATGGCTGCATTTCTGCTACCTTTGGGGAATTAAGCTCCCTTTGTTGTTTCAAGTTTATGCTTCTTTATTTATGCAAGACAGAATTTATTGTAATGGAAAATAATGACCTTAGCTATTTGATGTAAAAGGTTTTGACTCTTTTTGAAAGTAATGAAATTTAGCTTTTGAATCTTCTGCTGTATTATTTATGTTCTGTCTTGTAATTATTCTGTGATTGTTTACCTCGATAACGCTCCTCTAAAACTAGTGCATTCCCTTTGTGAATGACCCTAGCGGATGTGGGGTGTTACATTTGGTATCAGAGCAGAAGGTTACTAGACTGGGCAAAAGTTTTTAAAACCTTCTGAAATTATTTCAAAACCGTTTACAAAGAAGCATTTTTTTTTCAAGAAAAGTCTTGTTTTATTTAAAGGCTATTCCCCAAAAGCCATTAGCACTATCCTTTGTTTCCTCATTTGAATCTCTTCTTTTCCATTTCAGCATGTTTGGGAATCTTAACTTATCAGAGGGCGTGCCAATACCTGGTTGGTTCAGGAGGTACTTAGAGGCTAGGGCCAACGATGCAGGCCCTGTAGATATTCCTCCTCCAGCTGCAGCGATTCCTCCTCCGCCCCTTCCTCGTGCAATTGCGTTCTCAAAGATCTGTAAAGATTTTAGGGCCATGGGTGGAAAGAATTTCAAGGGAACTGAATCATTCGTAGAAGTGAAGAACTGGCTCAAACAAACTGAGGATCTGTTTGTTATCTTCGAGGTGGACGATAGCAGAAGGCATAGTTGGCGGTATGGTTGCTCAAAGACGAAGCTTCCTATTGGTGGGAAGTCACTGACGCTGAAAGCCCTGTTGACACATGGATGGACTTCCGGACAAGGTTTCAGATGAAATTCCTCTCGCAAGCTGAACGAAGTTTATAGCTGGAAAAGTTCTTATCTCTTAAGCAAGGGAGTATGACGGTCAAGGAGTACGTTAATCAATTCATTCAGCTGGCTCGATTTGGACTAGACTTAGTGAATACCCCACATAAGAAGGCTCTCTGTTTTGTCAAAGGATTGAATGAGCCACTTCACAGCTTGGCTATGACCCACGTACCTATGGGGGCTACTTATGAAAATCTAGTAGACATGGCGCTCTTAAACGAAGAAGACAAGAATGGCAAGAAGGCGGTCAAGGCGAATGAGTCTCCAAACAAGAAGGTAGACTCCGAGAAAGGAGGCAAGAACAACAACAACAATAAGGATAACAAGACACATGAGAAAATAAAATGCCACTTCCGCGGTATTGAGGGGCATATAGTCCAGGATTGTAGAAAGAAGAAGATGGAGATGGGAGCATGCTTTCAGTGTGGTGAAACTGGACATATCAGCAAGAACTGCCCTAAGAAGCAAGGGCAAGCCCCGCAGGAAGGACCTTCTGGGGGTACATCTTTAACTTCTTCTCCCTGATGCTTTGCTTTATCTTGCTTATCTTCTCGATCCTATCTTAAGAACCTTAGGTAGAACCCTTTTTGGATGTAAACATGTGATTGAAACATGTTATGGTTGATGTTTGCAAATTGTTGCAAGTGGTTGCTCGTAGTTGCATAACACACATTAGGCACTAGATCGGCTCAGACACATTTTCATATTGCATATGCATGAGTATTTATACTTGTTTATGGATGAAATTGAATGTGTTATCATGTGAATGTTGCATATGGATAGATGTTTGTGCACACATATAGTGTTTATGTGACTAGGACTATTTGCATACATGTTGGATTCATGACACTAAACATATCTTGCATTAAGAAGATCAATCAGGCCTGATCATTTGCATTAGATAAGGAACATATACACACACTTTCTGCATATGTTCACATATCATTAGAAATCTTTTAAGGACAACGGTTGCTTGTGGATGATGGTTGAGTAGATGGTTGATTGGATGATAGGATGCATTCTTCTTAACTTGAAGATTTGGGGGGGGGGGGGGGGATTTCATAAATCAATGCAGAATTAAATTTTAAAATGAGAATTATGGGAAACGAGTTGCGCCATTGCGTTCGTCTCGGAATTCTGCATGAAATAGAGTCCGAGTTTTCGAAAATCGAAGTCCGGATGAAGAAGTTATGGCCTGTAGAAGATTCAGCAAATTTCAGGCAGCACAGGACCAGGCAGGTCGACTTGGGGGTCAAGTCGACCATGTGGTCGACCTTAGGGTCGACCTACCGCCCAAATCGACCATGTGGTTGACCTCCCCCCCTTACAGGTCGACCTGGTCGGCCTGTTTTGACCCAGAACCCTTTTTTGAAGCCTGAAACATGTTTTGATGGTCTGGATTGATTCTACGGTTAATCTAAGGGCCAAAACTAGTTGCTACCCCCATAAATACATCCTAAGACCTAGCCTAATTCATACAAATCATTCTTACATTGCTATGCTGCTAATTTACCCCTTGAACCATGGCCGCCTTCTCCAAATTAAAGCTTAAGCATTTACGACAAATTTCTAGACTTGACTTCTGCATCTAAATTTCTTAGACCACGAGCTATAAGTTCCAGTTACTTTTAGATAAAAACTATAAACTTAATATGGGCATGTTATAAATTGGAATTAATTTATGTATGATTCATATCTATTCTTGTTCATCTTGGAACTTGACTTTTGGGAATATTGCCTAAGACGTTGAAAATATTATTAATGGCATAAAACTATGACCATGCCTATGACTATGAATATAAGACTATGCCTATGCCTATGACTGTGAATATAAGACTATGCCTATGCCTATGACTGCGAACATAAGACTATGCCTATGCCTATGACTGTGAACATAAGACTATTGCCTATGACTATGACAAGGACAGTTATGACTAATCACCTATGATTCATGACCATGAGGTTATTGCCTAGAATTATGACTATGAAATTGGATCTAAGCTTGATTTTCTATTCAGACCTATTTTCTTTATTTGTCTTGATTTTGGGGATTTTACTATTTAAGTTAGATCTATCTGTGTTCTTGAATCTAGATTATTATTCAAACCTTTTTCATGTTCATAATGTTATGCCTACGATGTTTTAATCAATTTATTCAGTTAGGTCATGCCTTGGAAATAAATTTATAATAGAGCAATGTTTATTATGTTGATCTATGCCTGTGGTTCTATTTTATTATCATGTTGAATTGGGAATTAATGAATAAGTCCATTCATATGTATATGAACTTGGAGTATAACCCGAGATGACAAGTTGTGTAGTTTATCATGTTATGCAAGTTTTAGGTTATGAAATCATATCACATATGTGACCAAATGTTAGATCTACATGTTTATGTGTATATGTTAAACCTACATCATATTTCAAGTTCACACTTATTCATGTGTTCGTGGTTGATTTGCAAGTTCACATATATGTAAGCTGATTTTGTCTATGTTGCAAATTCACATATATGTATGTTGGTTTAGTCTACGTTGCAAGATCACACCGATGATATTCATGTTGATTATTTTGCAAGTACACACCTATGGTGTTCATGTTGACTATACCGAGAATGCCAAGTTTACACCTATGTCATGTTTATGCTAATGAATCGCTTTATGCAAATTTTGTGTACGTTAAATTAGGCAAAGTTTTTAGCCTAATATTATATGTCAAAAATCATGCGGACGGAAAATTAGGCTAAGATTGTTAGCCTAATATTTAGACGGGGTAACGTTGGAAAAATTGGTAATTATAGAAAACTTGGCGTGAAACTTATCCTTGAAAATTTACATGAACTTGACATGAAAATATGAACGTGGACATGACACTAGAATGAACTTGAAAATGGCCAACTCGAGGTTGGGTTGAGTTTGCAGTGTAATTCTACCCGGAACCGCCCGACAAATCCAGTTACTGCAAACAATAGGATCTAATGTGGGTAGTTGGTCATACCGCACTTGAAAACCCGAGGTCAGGCTGAGTTGTGGTGTAAATCTGCCCGGAACCGCCCAGCATATCCAGTGACCACAACAACAGGTTTGATGTGAGAGGTTGGGGTGCATTAATGAATTAATGCCACATGATAGGGTTAAGTCATGAGCATGAAAGACAACACTTAACCAACTTGACACATGATTCATAGGGCTAAGTCATGAACTAGAATGACAACACATAGCCAATTTGACATGACACGTAGGCGAGTTAAGTCACGAACTTGAATAACAACACTTAACCAACTTGACATGCTAGACTGTTAGGGGTTAAGTCACGAATTTAAATGACAACACTTAACCTATTGGACGGAAACCCTAGTTACGCGGTCTATTTCAGCAGTAACCCACTAGATGTATCATGGTACCCTGGAACTAGGCAGGGTGGGGAACGATTACTGAGCTGATTGTAAGCGACCAGAACGACGGCTGTGTTGGTGCGCCAGTGTAGGTTCAGGCGGGCCATGGTCGTGCACGTGGTCCGGAGTTGAAAAACCAGGCATTGGGCATCAGTAGGTTTACCTGTGCATGCTTGATTCGTGTCGGTGGTTGGCACCATAGGGCTTGATACACCCTATGGTGGACCTAGCACATGTGACTACATTCGTGATATGGTTGTATGATACAGACACATGATGAGCTAGAACTTGTAGGGAGCCGATCGACTAGTGGATCGTTTCGTTGGACCTAAAAATGAGTCATTTCATGATATTGGGCCAAGGGATTATTTCATGATTTATATAAGACATGGGTTTGGGATTCTAGTACAGTTGATGCAGCGAACCTTGAATATGTGATGCTATACTTGATTTATCAGGTTATCTTAGTCTATCTTGCCCATCTTGACAGCATCCTTATGTTTAATTTCAGTTTATACATGTCATGTTACCTTTATCTGTTTTTATGCTGAAAGTCACTTGGACTTACCAGTCTTTATGAGTGACCCGTTTTCTTTTGCCTCTTTTTCTTCCGTCCCCCCCCCCCCCAGGTTCTCAGGGAGGAAACTCTAGCACTTAGCTTGGATTTCACCTACTTTCGGTTCAGCTCATGTACGGTTTGATCTTGAGCTATGATATGGCTGCATTTCTGCTACCTTTGGGGAATTAAGCTCCTTATGTTGTTTCAAGTTTATGCTTTTTTATTTATGCAAGACAGAATTTATTGTAATGGAAAATAATGACCTTGGCTATTTGATGTAAAAGGTTTTGACTCTTTTTGAAAGTAATGAAATTTAGCTTTTGAATCTTTCGTTGTTTTATTTATGTTTTTTCTTGTAATAATTTTGTGATTGTTTACCTCGATAACGCTCCTCCAAAACTAGTGCATTCCCTTTGTGAGTGACCCTAGCGGAGGTGGGGTGTTACAATTGTGTTTGTGGAAATTTTATGATTCGTTTTGATATATAATTTGCACAAAACGGAGTCCGCATGGGAAAGTTATTAACGAATAAAGAATAAAAAGGTTGTATGCGTATATTCGTGCATAAATTTGAAATTAGAGATGATTTATAAGTGGAAAATAATAATTCAAGTAAGTAATATTTAGGAATAAACAAAATGTTAATATTAACACTAATCAGAAATTATAATCACCAGAAAACACCTTCAAGATCCAAGAGCTGGGGTAACCCAGGCTTCACCTTGGTCGAACCATGTATCGACCATAGGATCGACCCACCTCAAAGGTGGGTCGACACAGGGATTGACCCGTCTGGGCCAGATTTATTTTGTGCTGTGACGTGTTTTTCTGATTTAAACGATTTGAATTTTATATTGTCGAGTCTGATGGATCAGAAATTCCTGTACACCTATAAATAATTAGCAGGGCCTAGCCTCCAACTCATATTCTCTAAGATGATGTCAAGGCTCTTCCATTTTCTTTCCTCTCCAAATGTTTCAAAAATTCGAAAATTAGCTTTCGGAAATTCTGATTTAAGATCTAAAGACAAAGAATGTAGATCTATAATATAGGCATTCAAATGAAGATTTCTTATCAACGTGAGGTAAATTCTGTGAATCTGAATTATCTAGGTTACTTTCTTTCTTCCCTAATTATTTTAGTATCATATTTGTAACTCCGTAGATATTTTAATACTAGATTTAGTTAGGAAGGCCACATAATCGCAGATCTGAATCAGATTCAATGATTGGAAAGCAGTCATATGATTAGATTTCGAATTATTCCTTTTAAGTAATGGTATATTTAACATTTACATTCCCCGTTATTCTTAACAAGTTAAATAACTGTAATTCATGGTAGTTGCGACATGATTTATTTTTAAATATGTTAAGAATATGATGTTGTACAAATCTATTCTATTCATCTTCTGTTGGACTAAGAACTACTGTAATATTGAAATTGTGTAGTTTACAATAAACGTGAATATGTTATTGAAAATCTTATTTAATGGCAAATTGGATAACAGTGATTTGGAAACGGTAAATAACATCTAACTCAGAAAATGAAAAAAGGAAATTAGTTGTGGACTGGATTAAATGGATTTAGGAACAAATTGATACATTTCCATAATGGTAAAATTACTAAGAACGCAGTTGCAAGAAAAGCAAGAAAAAAGGGATTAGTCTGAAATAGAGATTCTTTTACTGTATTACACACTAATCAAATTAAAAAAATTATGTATGTCCATGATTAAAATAAAAGAGATAACCTGCAACTATGGATCTTGATTCATGTGCGTTATGGAAATGGATCTTTATATATTTCCACTAATCAATCTAATGAGGTGCGTGAAATATTTTCCTGAAATAATAAGAATATACAAGACGGTAAATAAATGAATGCTACAACAGTAAAAGTTTGGTTAATGTTAAGGAACCAAGGGAAAATGTGATGAACAGGGAGTATAACCTATTATAATTAATTATCTAAATGACAATGTAATATAATATGAAGGCTTTTCCTAGGGACAAGCGGAATCATAACATGGGTTATAATAAATGAAAAGGGGAACTTATTAATAAACCTTACTTTAGATAACTAAGTTAATAAGTAAACAACAACAGGTCGTGATGGCAGTGTAAGACAAGTTTATTATTAAATAAGAATGAATAAAGTAGGCTTATTATTAGCAGGATTACGAAATGAAATAAGTTGTATTTAATTATGTATTAAGTAGAAATGTCATAAGAAAACATGAGAATTGGGAAAAGATGCACTTAATTATACATAAAGTAAAGCACGTTATTGTAACTTATAAACATGCAATTGGGCAATAAACGACATGGTGATAAAAAGGGGTTGTAGATTACTTTTGTTAATTGCAATATGAGAGTAAACGGTTGTAGATTACTTTTGTTAATTACAATCTAAGAAATAACATGTTAGGTCAATAGGCTTATTAATGAACTTAAAATGGATTAAGTTAAATCACTGGATTAGTAAGCGAGAGGGGTCATTCCTTCGAGATAGGGCTCAGAGAAAACCTGGTAACTTAAATAAAAAGCTAATATGTAGCTAATCAACTTAACTGGCAATCTTATAAGATAAGACAAGCGCGTGGCTAAAAGGTTAGACATAGAATCTAATAACACGTTAGTTTGATGCGCTTGGACTAGTCCTCATGTATGAAGGTGAAGAACCTAATGGGGTAGATCATCGTGGTGTTTGGAGACACGGGAGGAGCGGTCTATCTAATTATTCTTCTTGGTTATTCTGCTGGTTATTTTATCTGTTTGCTCTATTTGACTGGAGGGAAGCACATGACTTTCAAGGGACGTGGTAGGTTACTTCGTGGTGGTCCTCTGTATGGTGCATGCTCAGGTTGTACTCACAGAGGTTTAATCTGTGTGGTACTACCCAGTGAGTATACCTTTACTGCAACTATAGCTTGACAATCTGAAGGATGTGGCGGATGGTGTGGGATGATTTAGGATTTGACTCGGGAAGAGGTGGGTCAAGACCAATACAGGATAGAAATCATCAGATACCTGTTATAGGTAATCAATCAGATGCAGAAAGTCTAGAGCTAAACCTAGAGCCATTGATCTTTCACTATCGAGACGTTGGTTTCGGGACACGCCAAATTGGATGTTAGATTGTTTGCCAGGGGCTCGTCACTTAGCTCTTGATGTAGTCTTTCAATAGTTAAGGGAGAAGCTAAGATAGGGCCATAGTCACCGTGAAAATGCAGACCATACTTGGAAATATATATTATAGGCCTCGTGAGGCGGACCCTTACAGATGTGGAAAGCTCCCGACCGAGTTCCGTGCATTGGATGCCGCCCTATTATGGGACTCGGGTACAGTAGGCCACATTGCGTATAAGGGTCTAGATACATGCACCGGATGGTGTATCGTAGATAGTAGGGCATTACTCCGTGTTGAGACCTGGTTTGACCGAGAAGTTTGGATATGGTGATCTGTACGCTTACGTGGTACAACGATGATGGCTCTGTGCGATTACATGGCATCATGATTTGGATTTCTGTACGTCGTTCGGTGTAGGATGGATGTTGTATATGCTTCTATGGCATGATGGTGGAGAGCGTACGAGGAGAGTACTATGGGGAGTACCTTGAGATGTGGGTTGTAGCTACATATATACTATATTAATTTAATCAAGTGGGAAGTAGATGGGTACGACGTTAGTGTAGAGCCTTGAGTGATGTTAACCCAAAATAACCTAATAAATAATAAAACAAAACCGAAAGGTATATGTAGGGTTATTTTTGAATGTATAATTTGTCCGGTCACCAGAACTTTAATTTTTGACCCCTCCTCATAATATACTCGCAGGTTAGGTTTATGGAAGAGATTTGATAGCTTTGGATATTGGTTAGACAATTTTACTATTTCGGGAAGGTTATACTTGATTATGTTATATTTATCCATTCCACTGTGAGATGTTTACTGAGCTCTAATATATTTATTATCTTTGTATTTTCTGCAGGATACTAGACAAGCCAACTCGAGCTTCGATAAATCGGGATTTTTGAAAAAAAAAAAATCGATCTGTCAAAATTCAGGTTGTTACAGTCCCTCTCCAATAAATGCATTCATGGAGGATCTTCTGGAAAAGACAACCAAGGAGGAGCCTATGGTATTTCTCCAAAAGCTACATCTACTATAGAGAAGCAACCTTCTCCCAAGACTACACCTCGTGCTAAATCACCAGCCTACGTTCCCTATCAAGAGAAATCGGTGTCTCCATCCAAAGGCTTGGGTGATATTCATTTACCATATACTATATATTTTTCCCAAGTATCACCTCTGCTTCTTTCTTTCCTACCTCCAAGGAAGAAATCACGCACATCAAGACATGAAGATGACACCCACTAGCCGAACTCTGGACTCTAGTCTGTCGGGGGAATCACTTAGGACACACACGACAAAGACACTTCACGTCACAGCACTTATGCAATATACTATTTCCTGATTTTAATACTGGCTTTTGTTGACTTGCAGGGACGATGTATCATCAAAACTATGATCCTAGGAAGCTCTGCGGCAGTCTCCCAAAGTGTAATTCTGACACCGAGCATGATTATAGAGATGACTGCGAGAGAGATAACAGAAGGCATTATCAACAAAGATATTATCCCTCCTCATGTTCCCGCTCTCTAGTTCGTTCTGATTCTAACAAGCATAAAAGCCACCAAGGTCACCGCGAAAAGGAAAATAGATTCCCAAAGCCCCACTACCTTCAGAAGAGTCACAGCCTCGGCAAAATACTCCTACGGAACATTTTGACCCTAGGGAAAATTCCAAAGATAAGGATAGTGCATCTATCATTCCATCCAAGTGTAAATCCATCAATATTTCCACAACAAATTATGCCTATGGTCTTTGATGCCTCAACTGCCGAGAAGATAAAAGTTTTGAAGGAGAAATTCCCTAAATATCACTCTAGGAATATGCATTTCGTGCCTAATCTCCAACCAGTCTCTACAAATTGGTCCAATAATGTTAAGGCACAAATAGATTTCATTGATGAACAATACAAGGAAACCTGCAGGTTTGCCCGGAAGCTATCCGAAATCATATAAAACCTGCAGCTAGATTTGGATGATCAAAGGCATATGTGGGAATGCGATATGTCGCATGTCAAAGCCGTTGAGAAATAATGTGAAGACGTTCAGGCCAAACTTGCACTCACAGAACGTGATGCCGACAAATATAAGAAATTGCATGATGAACTACAACAATGCTTCCATATCAAGCTTGATGTTAATAGCAAAGAGCGTACAACCCTAAAGGAACAATGTCAAAGTGTTATGATTGAAAATACTGATTTGAAACTATCTTGCACTTGCCTTGAGCATAAGAAGACTGAACTTGATAAGGAAGTTTCCTATTAAAAAGCTAAGCTGGCTGTAGCTGAGGAGAACGCAAGAAAAGCCGAGGAAAATGCTAACATTTCTCTTGAGTCTGCTTCCAATTCTAAGGCACAGTATGCGGTTGACAAGGTTGTGATGGAGAAACAACTCACTGAAGCCAAAGAAGAACTAGATGGAGTGGGACAACTTATAATGTCTTTCTTTGCAAAAGTCCTTTGAACCCGTGACATATCCTCAATGTAGGACTATCCCACGTAAATGCGTAGGGTGAGCTTGTTAACGAAGAGTAGAGCATATCAGGAGTTGAAAGTGTGGATGAAGAAGTGCTAATGTAAACTTCTAAAGGGTGATGAAGTTGAGCGTCTGGCAGAGGGAAGAAGGCTGACGTAGTTGCGAAGTGTCAGGCAAAGGGAAAGGATGTCATGGAAGGTACTTCTAGCTCTTCCTCTGTAGTGCCCAAGGCTGGCGAGATTGAGAGGCCGATCCTGAATGCCCAGGACTTATCACACAAAGACTCCTGTGACGGCCCGCCCCGCACCAACCGACATTTACTCCAAAAGTGCGCTGTACACATGTCAGTTAGCACGGAACGGTCGTCAGAAGGAAAGAAAGAAGACGAAGAATCAACAAGGAACCTATAGAATGTCTCACAGCGCATAAAACAAAATATAATAACAACATACTTGACATAAAATAGTGAGACAGTACATAAGCTGAAAACAAACTATCATAGCAGCGGAAAATCCAAATACAGCTTATGTTTCACAACTTTTCAAACTGTCTCTAAAGGTAAGAGCAAGATAAAGGAGTTACACTACTAATGCCCAAGTAGTGACCACCAACGACACAGGGAGAATATATATATATATATATATATATATATATATAATACGTGGAAGCCTCCTGCTTGCCTGCGGATCAGCTACTCGTGCATCACCAGCTAACCTGTCTCTAGTCTGCACGTTTAGGCGTACCCAGAGTAATAAGAAGAGACATAAAACTCTGGGTCAGACAAAAAGTTTGGTATGATCGATAAGCAGCTAAACAAAACAATAACAGGTATACTAAACCATACCTGAACCTGGACCTGCAACCAAAGAGTTAGCACTACATACTGTACAACACTCTGAGGTTCCACTAAACAAATGGTGTAAAGGTAACGGGGTGGGGGTGTGCATGTCGTAGTGATGGCAAACAATCAAACATAGCAACCATCTTCACATCTCTCACTCAATGCGTAAAGTATACGATATCCACCACTTCGATCACCCAATACTTTGCTATGATCACTCTGCCCCATGAAGTCATAACGGCTTCACTGCACTGATTCATAGCCACTAATCCTTCGCTATGTCCACTTTGCCCTATGGAGTTGTACACACCCCACTGCACTGGCTCATATCTTTACTAATCCTTTTCTATGTCCACTCTGCCCCATGGAGTCACAACGGCTCCACTGCACTGGCTCATAGTCTTGCTACGATCACTTTGCCCCTCGAGTCACGATGACTCTACTGCACTGATACGTAGCCCGTCATTCCTTTTTAGTGGTGAATCGAAGTTATGAACGTCGACAACTCCTTAGCACACGTCCCGTAGCAAAGCCCAAACATGAAGTGAACTCATTGGTTCCCAACTAGATCCTAAGCTCTAACATCCATTTGGACTACCTTTGCATCTCGGGTTATTGGTCATCATCGGATCAGTCTTTATTTAGTTCATGATTATCATATAGGCTCGGGTTCATCTCAATTCATAGCACCCTCTTCAGATCGGTTTGGATCAGATAGCCTTCATTCATCAGTTCGGATCAGATAGCCTCCCCCATCGGATCGGATCGGATGACTTCCTCCATCGGTTGAGATCGGACGACTTCCTCCCATCAGTTCGGATCCTTCTCCCCAAGCGCTTCAGGTCAGTTCGAGCCTCTCGAGCTTCTCCGTAGTGTATTAGTTTGGGTCGGAGCGACACACAAGGGCAGATCGGGTCGGGGTTCGGGTCCATATCGTCTCGTGAATACAACAACTGGGGGGGGGGGTCGGTTCGGGCTCTTTTCTCCGATCTGATCCGATCCGGATTGACCAAATTCCTGCACTTCTTTCCAGCAACTCTTTACGCCACTCGACGGCGTTTTCGACCATTCTATCTATTCTAATCAATCACAAAACATATCATACAGTCATAGCAACAAGTAGAAGTGACCTCAAACACCAAAACATCAATATTATAGGTTAAAATGGATCAAAAATAGCCAAAACCCCATATTTTCCCTTAAGCATGTTCAAGCAAAACTAGTGATGTGATTAGTAAAACTTAATCAAATTAACCCAAATTTCTAACAGAGGTCTAAAACATTATTTAAGAATTTATAAATATTTTTCCAGAATTTATTAGTGTATAAATTCGCTAATCATCACTAATTACCCTTAATTAACCATAATTAGTGAGAAACTATGCAAATCACTCACCATAGCCACAAATAAACCTTAGATCTGAAATAAATCTCTGATATGGCGCGAATACCAATGCTAAACAACAGCTCTAATCTTGATTCGGTGAAGATCTCCCTTGATTTGGTGTTGCTAAGCTTAATCCTTGATTAGAAAGTGATTTGGGGGTGATTTAGAGGTTGTAGGCCATTTTTAGGGTTTGTAAGAGGTAAATGGAGGCTAGAAAACTGAAATTGAATGAAACCCTAACTCTTTCCAGCCTCCCCATAACCCTAATCCCGAAATGGGTTATGGACCCATTCACTAATCACCCTATTTGGCCCGGTTAAGCAGTTTTTCACCTTCCAAACCTTATTTCATCCATATCTCCCAAATGGTAAGTCCGTTTTGCTATTATGACCACTCTATGGAAAGTAAACCATCAAATGAATCTAATGGAAGTGGTTTCAGGTCAAAATTCCTTTCCAATCAAAAGTTATGGCCAAAACAGTATCAAATAGGGGCAAAACGATCATTTAAAAATCGACAAAAATCATGAACATGGGAAATGACCTCAATCGTCGTTTCCCAACTCTACATGACCATACGACCTTATATGAGAAAGAAATAAATATTCTACGATCCTCCGATGCATAGAATGCGGGTTGTTACATTCTCCCCTCCTAAAGAAATTTCGCCCCCGAAATTCCCTAACTAAAACACACAAAGGGTCCCGCATGCCTATCAACCATATAACAACAATCAAACATGCAAAACAAGCAAAACAAGTCTATCCTAGCATGTGGAATAACTAAATTGCAGAGTAAATCTTACCAGGCAAAGAGGTCTGGATACGTCATCCTAATGCTCTCCTCTGTCTTCCAAGTACAGTCATTCTCGTTCTCGTCCCACTGAACCTTGATTAGCTTCACCGCCTTCCTTCGAAGTCTCTTCGTATCATGCTCGACAATACGAATTGGCTTGCGGTTCCCAACCGCCTCGGGTTCCACTTCGAAGTCCTCTAACTGATCATGTGAAATAATCAAATCTGGGTCGTCCACGAACTTTCTTAGTGGAAAACATGAAATACGTTGTGAACTCCCACCATCTTTTCTGGTAATTCAATTCTATATGCCAAATTCTCAACTTGTTCGAGAATTGGGAATGGGCCAACAAATCTTGGTGCCAACTTGCCTCTCCTGCCAAATCGTATCACGCTCTTTAACGGAGAAATCTTGACAAACACCAAGTCACCAATGGAGAATTTTAAGTCTCTTCTCCTCTTGTCAGCATAACTATTCTGCCTATCCTGGGCAGCCTTCATCCATTGTTGAATAATCTTAATCTTATCTGAAGTTTCCCTCACCACATCTGGTCCAAGCACAAACTTCTCGCCGGTCTCTATCCAACATGATGGTGAGTTGCATGGTCTTCCATACAAAGCTTCATATGGAGCCATACCGATACTGTATTGGTAGCCATTATTATATGCAAACTCTACTAGATGCAAATGGTCATCCCATGATCCACCAAAATCCAATATACAAGCTCTCAAGAGATCTTCCAATATACGATATACCCTCTCTGTCTGACCATCAGTTTGAGGATGATATGCGGTACTGAGATATAATTTCGACCCTAGAGCCTCTTGTAAGCTCTTCCAAAACCCACTAGTGAACAACGGGTCTCGGTCACTCACAATGCTTTTAGGTACTCCATGAAATCTCACCACCCACTTCATATACAGTTCTGCTAACTTAGATGTCGTTCTGGTCGATTTGACTGGTATAAATCTTGCACTCTTAGTCAATCGATCCATAATTACCCAAATGCTATCATGTCCCGATTTAGTCCTTGGTAAACCATCAATGAAATCCATCGAGACTTGCTCCCATTTCCATTCGTGAATTTCTAATGGTTGCAACAATCCACTAGGCTTCTTTTGCTCGGCTTTAACTAGCTCGCAATTCATGCACTTGGATATAAACTTCCCAACGTCTCTTTTCATCCCTTCCCAGTAGTAAGTCTGCTTCATGTCTCGATACATCTTATCACCGCCGGGGAGTATAGTCAGTTTTGAGTGATGAGATTCCCTAAGCACTTCATCTCTCAAACCATTCACGTTGGGTACAACTAGTCTTCCCTTCTTTTGAAGCCATCCTTCTCGGTCAATCCCATACAAACTCATCTCCTCACCGTCGATATTCATCTCTGACTTGGAGATGATTTCCAATAGATTAGGATCGTCCCTCTGACTGGAACCAATCTGCTCAATCAAAGTGGGTCTGATCGTCCAACTAGCTAACATCTCTGGATCTAATTCGCACTTTGGTCTGAAATCATACCCTGCGATATACTCTAGTTGCTTCCATTCAAGAAACATAGCCCCTAAACTGGCATGTCTCCTACTCAAGGCATCGGCTACCGCATTGCCTTTCCCAGGTGTATATGCGATATCAAAATCATACGAAGCCAAGAACTCTAACCATCTTTGCTGTCGGAGATTTAGATCCTTTTGAGAGAAGAGATACTTTAACGATTTATGATCGGTAAACAACTCAAATCTCTCTCCCAAGAGATAATGTCTCCACATCTTCAACGCGAACACGATCGCTGCCAGTTCCAAATCATGGGTAGGATACTTTTTCTCATGTGGCTTTAGTTGCCGACTAGCATAAGCTACAACCCTACCTCCTTGCATCAATACATCACCTAGTCCGGTACCACAAGCATCCATGTATACCGTCATTTCTTCATTCCCTTTTGGAATGACTAACACTGGTGCACGCGTCAACTTTTCTTTTAGACTCTTGAATGCATTCTCACACACTCCGTCCCAAACGAAGGCTTGATTCTTCGTAGTCAACTGAGTCAACAGTGCTGCTATCTTGGAGAAGTCCTGGATAAACTTACGATAATATCCAGCTAACCCCAAGAAGCTTCTCACGTCTATTGCATTCTTGGGCGTAGGCCAATCCTGTACCATAGCCACCTTCGCAAGGTCCACGGCAATACCATTCTCTGAAACAACATGGCCCAAGAATCTCACTTCCCTCCTCCAGAAGTGACACTTAGAAAATTTCGCTTTCAATTGGTGTTTTCTCAACACCTCCATCACTATCCTCAGATGTCCCTTGTGTTCTTCCTTTGTCCTTGAGTAAACAAGGATGTCGTATATGAACACAAGAGAAAACTTATTCAACTGATCTCTGAATACCCGATTCATAAGATCCACGAAGTATGCTGGTGCATTGGTCAACCCAAATGGCATGACCAACCACTCATAAAATCCAGACGGCATCCTAAATGCCCTCAGCCGCTACTCGAAGCTGATGAAATCCTGTCACGAGGTCCAACTGGGAGAACACTCTTGCTCCTTCCAGCTGATCAAACAAATCATCTATCCGCGGTAGAGGATACTTATTCTTCCTCGTCGCCTTATTCAACTCGCGATAGTCCACAAACAAACAAAGGGAACCATCTGCCTTAGTGGCAAACACAACTGGTGCTCCCCACTCGGAGACACTTCTTCTAATAAAGCCCTTCTTCAAAAGATCGCTTACTTGCACCCCGAGCTCTCGCTGCTCTCTTGGTGCCATAAGACGAAGTGGCATCACTATAGGCATGGCATCTTTCACTGAATCAATACGGAACTCAATCTCTCGGTGTGGTGGAAGTCCGGTCACCTCCTTGAAGACGTCCGGATACTGGCCAACCACGGGCACATCTGACAACTCATCATGCGGAATGTCGAGGGAATTTACAAAACTAGCCATTACCCCATCACTAGGTAGACTACTAAACACTACCCTCCGCCCATCATCAGCCCTAACTGTCACCAAAAAGCCCTCACAGTCTACCACCACCCCGTATCTTTGAAGCCAATCGACTCCCAATATAATGCCATACCCGGTAAAGCCCAAAACAAAGCAATCACAAACATACATCCATGACTCGATAAGACCAAATTTTGACAAATCATACTAAGGCTAGTCGAACCGCCAATCCGATTCGTCACAACCAACGGTCTATCAACTATCTCGGGTTCCAGTCCCAACCTATCTACCAGGTCACTAGATATGAAGGAACGGGAAGCCCCAGTATCAAACAAAACTCGAACAGGTACATCATGAATAGAAAGCATACCTTGAATGATGACATTCTTTCTTTTCTCCGCCATAGTTGGGGCGTTCGACGAAGAAGGAATAGCAACGATAGCATATGCTTTCACAATCTGCTTCTCCTTAAGAGGTTGTGGGCATTTATCCTTATGATGTCCCACTTGGCCACAGTTGTAGCACTTCCTATCCGCTGGCTTGGCCTGACACTCTTTGGCATAGTGGCCCTTCTTACCACAGCTGAAGCATTCAACATCTTTCTTGCTCTTTTTCTGGCCATCCCTAGTTTGGTTCGGCTTCCTCTTGTACTGAGTGTTATTCTTGCCTCCACCGCCTGCTTGCAGCTTCAACCCTTCTGCAGATGCAACCTCAGTCTTTGGCTTAGGGTAAAAACTCTCTGATCTCAAAGCTTTTCCCATAATCGATTCAAAAGTCTCATCGATGTGGTTGATAAGCCTTTCCCCCAAGTATCCATCCAAACCAGTAATGAACTTCTCATTCTTCTTCTCAGGAGTATCGATAAGGGATAATCCATACTTCGACAAAGTGTCGAACTCAGCAATATAGTCCGAGACTGCCCTACCATTCTGTTTAAGCTCCAAGAACTTCCTAAACAATTCAGACTTCTGAGCAGCTGGGATAAACTTGTAGCTAAAGCGAGCCTTAAACTAGTCCAATGTAACCTGATCCTCTGGAGTGGTTGTCTTAATAACATTCCACCAATTCATCCCTCACCCTTGCAGCTGACGAGACACTAGCCTTCTCTTCATCGCATCCTCGATACCCAAGTCGTCGAAGATACGATCACAGCTATCCAACCAATCCTGAACATCCGTGGCCGACTCCGTTCTATGGAACGGCTTCCCACAGGGGTTAGTGTAATTCTTGCATAGCTTGGCGAAATCGACCCTAGGCGCCTGCACTATTGGACCACCTTCATTTCCGGCATTGGGAGCTGCCCCGTGCACATCCCTAAGCATGTCTCTCATGAGGTCGGTAAACATCGCCCTCATGTCAGCAGCATTCCCATTATTGGCTCCTCTACCAGCACCTCTTGTGTATCGGCTCATCGTTCAATCTGTAAAGAGAAAACGATTAACCATCTCCATAGTGGTGCTAGTGCAGTGCGACTTCATCCTTATCTATACTAATAATATATATAGCTTTTGAAAACCAAAGTAATCACAAATAAGCACTCTCATATACGTACTATCTCTCCCTAGTGTCTTTCCATAGGTTAACTATGCAACCTAGAGCTCTGATACCAAATGTGACGGCCCGCCCCGCACCAACCGATATTTACTCCAAAAGTGCGATGTACACATGTCCAGTTAGAGCGGAACGATCGTCAGAAGGAAAGAAAGAAGACGAAGAATCAACAAGGAACCTGTAGAATGTCTCACAGCACATAGAACAAAATATAATAACAACATACTTGACATAAAACAGGTGAGACACTACATAGGCTGAAAACAAACTATCATAGCAGTGGAAAATCCAAATATAGCTTATGTTTCACATCATCATTATTACAACTTTTCAAACTATCTCTAAAGGTAAGAGCAAGATAAAGGAGGTACACTACTAATGCCCAAGTAGTGACCACCAACGACACAGGGAGAATATATATATATATATATATATATATATATATATATCGTACGTGGAAGCCTCCTGCTCACCTTCGGATCAGCTACTCGTGCATCACCAGCTAACCTATATCTAGTATGCTCGTTTAGGAGCACCCAGAGTAATAAGAAGAGACATAAAACTCTGGGTCAGACAAAAAGTCTAGTATGAGCGATAAGCAGCTAAACAGAACAATAACAGGTATACTAAACCATACCTGAACCTGGACCTGCAACCAAAGAGTTAGCACTACATACTGTACAACACTCTGAGGTGCCACTAAACAAATGGTGTAAAGATAATGGGGTGGGGGTGTGCATGTCATAGTGATGGCAAACAATCAAACATAGCAACCATCCTCACATCTCTCACTCAATGCGTAAAGTATACAATATCCACCACTTTGATCACCCAATACTTTTCTATGATCACTCTGCCCCATGAAGTCATAACGGCTTCACTGCACTGATTCATAGCCACTAATCCTTCGCTATGTCCACTTTGCCCCATAGAGTCGTACACACCCCACTGTACTGGCTCATAGCCTTACTAATCCTTTACTATGTCCACTCTGCCCCATGGAGTCACAACGGCTCCACTGTACTGGCTCATAGTCTTGCTACGATCACTTTGCTCCTCGAGTCACGATGACTCTACTGCACTGATACGTAGCCCGTCATTCCTTTTCAGTGGTGAATCGAAGTTATGAATGTCGACAATTCCTTAGCACACGTCCCGCAGCAAAGGCCAACCATGAAGTGATCTCATTGGTTCCCAACTGGATCCTGAGCTCTAACTTCCATTTGGACTACCTTTGCATCTCGGGTTATTGGTCATCATCGGATCGGTCTTTATTTAGTTCATGATTATCATATAGGCTCGGGTTCATCTCAATTCATAGCACCCTCTTCAGATCGGTTCGGATCGGATAGCCTTCACCCATCAGTTCGGATCGGATAGCCTCCCCCATCGGTTCGGATTGGATGACTTCCTCCATCGGTTCGGATCAGACGACTTCCTCCCATCGGTTCGGATCCTTCTCCCCAAGCGCTTCAGGTCAATTCGAGCCTCACGAGCTTCTCCATAGTGTATTAGTTCGGGTCAGAGCAACACACAAGGGAAGATCGGGTCGGGTTTCGGGTCCAGATCGTCTCATGAATGCAACAACTGGGGGGGGGGGGGGTTCGGTTCGGGCACTTTTCTCCGATCCGATCCGGATTGACCAAATTCCTGCACTTCTTTCCAGCAACTCTTTACGCCACTCGACGGTGTTTTCGACCATTCTATATAATCTAATAAATCACAAAACATATCATACAGTCATAGCAACAAGTAGAAGTGACCTCAAACACCCAAGCATCAATATGATAGGTTAAAATGGATCAAACATAGCCAAAACCCCATATTTTCCCTTAAGCATGTTTAAGCAAAACTAGTGATGTGATTAGTAAAACTTAATCAAATTAACCCAAATTTCTAACATAGGTCTAAAACATTATTTAAGAATTTATAAATATTTTTCCAGAATTTATTAGTGTATAAATTCGCTAATCATCACTAATTTCCCTTAATTAACCATAATTAGTGAGAAACTATGCAAATCGCTCACCTTAGCCACAAATAAACCTTAGATCTGAAATATATCTGTGAAATGGCGTGAATACCAATGCTAAACAACAGCTCTAATCTTGATTTGATGAAGATCTCCCTTGATTTGGTGTTGCTAAGCTTAATCCTTGATTAGAAAGTGATTTGGGGGTGATTTAGAGATTGGAGGCCATTTTTAGGGTTCCTAAGAGGTAAGTGGAGGCTAGAAAACTGAAAAGGAATGAAATCCTAACTCTTTCCAGCCTTCCCATAGCCCTAATCTCGAAATGGGTTATGGGCCCATTCGCTAATCACCCTATTTGGCCCGGTTAAACAGTTTTTCACCTTCCAAACCTTATTTCAGCCATATCTCCCAAATGGTAAGTCCGTTTTGCTATTATGACCACTCTACGGAAAGGGAAACCATCAAACAAATCTAATGGAAGTGGTTTCAGGTCAAAAAAATTTACCAATCAAAAGTTATGGCCAAAATAGTATCAGCTAGGGACAAAACGGTCATTTAAAAATCGACAAAAATCATGAACATGGGAAATGACTTCAATCGTCGTTTCCCAACTCTTCATGACCATACGACCTCATACAAGAAATAAATAAATATTCTACGATCCTCTGATGCGTAGAATGCGGGTTGTTACAACTCCTCTCCTCTATTACCAAACCTGAAAATCCCCCAACTACTGGAGATCAATCGGCCGAACGTATTTCCATATTTTCTCCACAGTTTACTAAATCTATTTTGGCGTGTCGTCGTGTTATGAGGCTTCCTGTTGGGAGGCTTGCTATCTCTCCAAAGCTAACAAACGTTGCTCTTTCTGCTCTAGACACAAAGCCTGTTGATGTAGCTAAGGAACAAGAGATAAAGCCAACTGACGAGCCTGTAGTTCCTCCTGTGATGATGCTCCAAAGGAAGGAGAAATTATAGTTGCGCTGAAAGATTTCAATAGCAAAGATGGTGATGATGATGTCATTTATGTTGGGGAGCCCAGTAAGACCGAGGTGTTGACTTTGCTAAGATGAAAAAAAGAAAAGAAGGCAAGCTTTTACGAGTCAAGATTGAGGCCTTGTCCACACCTCTTCTTGCTGATCCCCTTAATGTGGTCCTTCCTTCGAACAAGAGACTTCCACTGATCTGCCCTCATTACAGGATCCAAGCCCCAAGCCCACTCCTGAACCTGAAGATTCTTCAATTGGTAAGAAAAAGAAGAAATGTATACTCACCGAGATGGAGAAGGAGGAGCAGAAGAAACTCAAGGAGCTCAAGAAGAACAAGATGTCTAAGTCTTAGATGCTCGCTAACTTACTTCTTTTAATTTTCCATTGTCCTGCTGTGGTTGTTGCAAGTGCGGCCCTCGCCTGTCTTTTTTCTGTTCTGTAGAAAGCAGATTATTAGTAAAGCAGATATCATATTGTACAAATAAGCAATTAATGAAATATTAGTTTGTGCCTACTATTCGCTTTCCACTCTACGTACTTACAATTTAATTTCTAAACATAAAATCACATAACTTGGAGGTATAACATATATTCCCCCAATTAAACTTGAAGTAGAAAACAAGTCCATGGTAAATTTAAGGTTAGTTTATAAAGTCATGTCATTACTCCTGACATCATTGGGGACTTCAGGTTTAGTCTATGCTCATGCAACCAACCCTTCTATGGGGTAAGCGCCAAGTCCCTTAGATATTTGGTCTAAGTATTTTTATACTCTTCCATCGTGAATCTAGGTTGGAGTTATAGGTTAAGGCAGTCTCAACTTGTGGCACACCATTTCACGCCTACCCTGATTTTATACTCATTCTCGAGTCATGAAAGTTAGAGTTGGTTGTGCAAATGGTCGTGTCATTCGCTTCGGCATCCAGTCTACATTTTAAGTCCTAAAGTTGGATTTGTCAATTCGAGTTTCGATATCGATCCCGAATAAAGTCAATTCTCTATTCCAAGCTCTAAGGAATGGAATCAATTGGACAAGTGGTTGGGTCACACTTGTCCAGGAAATATACTTTTGTCCCAGACGAGGGAAAAGGTTGCCATCAAGGATGATCGAGTTCCACCCCTGTTGTTTATACTCATCCCATCAGAATTAGGAAGAGTTCTATATGTCATTTAAGCATCGTTTCCTGGCATTGGTTCACAAAGTGAGGTTGCTACGTCAAGCGGTGATATCGAGCTCGACTTTGGTCAACCCAAGCCTGATTAGCCACGGAATTGGGTTAACTTGTCAAAGCACGAACGAGTGAATGTTGTCTAGGTTATAACCATCCCTTCATTCACATTCGATACAAGTCAATCAAACTATAAAACTTAATTAAACCAATACGAACAATTGCAGAGCATGGAAAAAGCTTTATCTATCAATAATAATTTTAGAAAAATCATGCCTCATTACATAATCCAAGAAGAAATAAAAGCTTAAGTCAAATAGGGCCACAGATGCTCGACATTCCATGCTCTGGGGAGACGATCGCCATCTACAGTCGTTAGACTGAAAGCCATTATTATGCTTCCAATCGATGACGTGCTATCCTTCCCACTTCGAACCCATTAAAACGAGAGTCGGGAAGACATGCTTTAGAACCAAGTTTCCAAGCTTAAAAGTCCTAGATCGTACTATTATGTTATAGTATCGGGCAACCCGATGTCTATGCTCTGAAGCACGCAAGTCCTCTTCCTCTCTCTTCTCATTAATCATATCGAGTGACTCCAGGAGAAGAGCCTTATTAGTCACAGGATCGTAATATGTTGTTATATGGGAAGGTACCACAAGTTCTATAGTGATGACTACCTTCGAACCATATGAGAGTTCAAAAGGAGTATGTCCAGTAGCTGACTTATGGGTAGTTCGGTATGCCAAGAGAGCTAATGGCAATTCGTTAACCAACTTGGCATTTTCTTGTTCCAGCTATTTCTTTAGAATGGTTTTTGTAACACCCCGAATTTTTGAATAATCAAATTAAATAAATTCAAGAATAATTAATCTCAGACGTGAGAATTAAGGGAAACGGGTTGCGCCATTGTGTTCGTCTCGGAATTCTGGTTGAGATAGAGTCCAAGTTTGCGTAAAACGGATAACGGATGAAGGAGATATGGACGAACGAAGTCAGGCGGGAAAAATCAAAAAAAATAATATAATTGCACTGGCGCACTTGGGAAGTGCGCCAGTACAAATGTTGCACTGGCGCACCTGCCAAGTGCGCCCAGGCCGAGCAGAAAGCCTGCACAGCTTTCTGGTGCAACCTGATCCATGTTGTGACTCATTCCTGAGTCCTTTCTGACTCCATGCAGAGTCGTTAGGGCTGAGGTGTCACCCTATCCTGACTGAGTGGTTTTGATTAACTCTAAGATCATCCGACGGCTATAATTAAATTAAAATTCTATATAAACATGGGTAGACTCAAACCCAAAAATCAAATTAAAATCCAAATCATGGTCTTCATGCTGTCATCCTGTAACCTAGAGTAGCCACCACCAACTAGAGGGAAATCAAAGCTAATCAACTCAGTTCTATTCAACTCTAATCTAAACAATAACGAATCTACTACAAAGGCGAGCTAAATCAATTTCAGAACTCAAATTTCAGAACGCAAGACCTTCTTTTTGTGAGTTCGATTTCTTTAATAAGATAATTAACAATTTAATTGGATTAAGCTATGATTTTGATTATATGGTTATGTTGTGAATTAATGACCGCATGTTAATATCTATGTTGTAAATCTATGATGTTATTATCGATGTTGTAAAGCTGTGATGTTATCATCTATGTTGTAAATCTATGTTAATTATTGGCTGATGTACAGTCAATTTATAATGATGTTTCATATGCTAATTTGGTTATGTTGTTGAAACTAATTCATATGTTAAATCATATGTATGTATGCAAGTTTGGATGTTAATTTAGATATGAATTATATGCTAGTTAGTGAGAATCATATACAACCTTACATGTTTCATGACATCTATTTTATGTGTAAATTGGATCTAAAGTTAGGCTATGACATGTGTGAGTTAGATGCAAGTTTACATCATAGTCTATGTTGTATAAATCACATACGCAAGTATATATATGTTGGAGTATGAATCATGTAATGTAAAGTTTGTAACCATTGCCTATGCAAGTTTACACCTTATGATTAGATCTATGACATCCATAGTTTATGCATGTTTGTAACTTCTGCCTATGCAAGTTTTTGGATGAAAAACCTTATTCACACATGCAAGTTCACCACTTATGTTTAGTTCTAGTTTTTATTCTATGCATGTTGTGGTGATTTCTCTTTATTCCATAAGTTAGACTATTCGAGTCTAACGTATATTTTACGTTAAACGAACGAACGTACAACGTGGGGCAATGGGATAATATTAAAAGATTTAATATTGAGAATTGGCATAAATGCCTTAAATGTGATGTTAATTAGTATAATTATATATACCATAAACAGATGGACATAATTGAATCAATTATGGACATAGTTAAATTTGTAATTGATTGGCAATTTGAATAGGGAAATTAATTCAAATTGGGGGTAATTAATTAGGTGTAATTAATCGCCTAAGACACGTGGTTAGACTCTTTTGTGGTGTAAGACTGCCCGGATCCACCTGGAAAATCCTGCTGCCACAAATGCCAGTCTAATGTGGGAGGACTTAGGCATAAATTAAATGCGTAACAGTTGTAAAGACACGAGGTTAGGCTCGTTTGTGGTGTAAGACTACCTGTCCCCACCCGACAAATCCAGCTGCCACAAATGCCAGTCTAATGTGGGAGGTCTTTACAAGGTTACGGTCTTAATGAATTAAGAAACACTTAACCAGATAAACATGTAGTGGTACATGAGGGGGTTCAGTGGGTGCCTTGGGTGGCATGTGGAATTTAGTGGGTGCCTTGGGTAGCATTTGAAATATGATTAAATGCACTTAACCAAGATTGAAACATGTAAGAAGACATGAAAAAGAATGGGGTTAAGTGGGGAAAAACCTTAGAGGGGACCAAGCATAGGTGGAAAGCTTGTGTCATGCATGGGGGCCCTTTTCAAACCAGTAACCCATTATGTATCTTTGTAGGCTCGACCCAAGTCGAGGATGGGACACGTGTACTGGATTTGATTGTAAGAGGTCAAAACGGGTCAGCGGTGGCAAACGCAAGTCCAACGGGTTCATATGCGTGTGTGGGCCCGGGTTGGTAGGTAAGATGTTGTCGCATCGTGTAGATATAAGCTGTGCATTTTTTGTTGTATCGGGTTGCCACTTTGGGGAGTGATACACCCCACTGTGGGGCTAGCACGGGTATCTACGAGTTAGGTAGCCGATCGAATGGGGGTAGTGGGTACACCTAGTGGAGATAGGGGCAGACGACACCTATGACGGTAGCTAGGGGTACACTAAACTACCATTATCATTATTAAGTTCCGTAGGCGGGATCAACCTTTAGGGTGACTAGTGGTGGTGAAGTGTAGTAATTATCTTATAATGATTAGGGGTGCCTTTAACGTTATCTTTATTCGTCTTGTTTCCCTGTCATACCCAATTGTTCATAGTCATTTCCTTATTTTCCAGCTTATGCCTTAGCCTAGTTATTTTGATAATTATATAGTTAAAGTTATCGCACTCGCCAGACTTTATGTCTGACCCCTTTTCTTTCCACCTCTTTTCTTCCTCCCCCCTTGGTTTGCAAGGAGGGAATATTACAGCTTAGTGCCGATTTCTTTCAGTTGCTTGAAGATAGTAGATGTATCGCTTGGGACTCCCTCATCTTTATGGCTTTGCTTATGCTCAGTGTGGATAATGCATTTATGTTATTTAAGTATTTGCTTCTTTATGTACTTTGAAGTTTTTGGAAAAGACTACTGATCCTGTTGTAATGGTTTTGGAAATTACTTATGTAAACTCGTTTTGAGTTATGATGAAATAAAATAAGTTTTATCTTCCGCTGTGATGTTTTATTTGTTTATTCTTGTGATTTATCTGTTCTATACAATAATAATGCTTCATGGACATTGATCCATTCCCTTTGTGAGTGACATTAATGGACGTGGGGTGTTATACGTGGTATCAGAGCTATGGTTACAAGAACAGATAAAAAGTTTTGGAAAGTGTTTTCAAAAGTATTATTTTCCTAGAAAGTATTTTCAAAAACTTGTTTTAAAGAAGTTATTTTCAACGAAAGTTTACTTAAAAGAGCATAATCCCCGCAATCCATACATCTCTCTTTCTCTTCCCTTGTTTTAAAACTCTTTATTTTTCTTTTCAGCATGTCTGGAGCATCTGAGATACCAGAGGGTGTTCATGTACCTGGTTGGTTTCGTCAATATCTCGAGGCTAGGGCCGATGCCACGGGACCGGCCAACGTTCCTCCTCCTCCTCCCCCTGCTCCAATCATTCCTCCTCGTGGAGATACTTTCTCCAAGATATGTAAAGACTTTCGTTCGATGGGTGGAAAATCTTTTAGTGGGACTGAAACGTTCATTGAAGCTAGAAATTGGTTGAAAGAAGTGTAGGATCTGTTTGGCATTTTCGATTTGGACGATTGTTAGAAGGTCCAATTGGCTGCTTGGTTGATGAAGGACGAAGTTTTGTTTTGGTGGGAAGTCACAAATGGAGAACGTCCAGTTGATACATGGCCGTATTTCAGGCGTAGGTTTAAGGCAAAGTTTCTCTCACGGGCTGAAGAGAATCTATACATGGAAAGGTTTTTGGCATTAAAGCAAGGGAATCTACCGGTGAAAGAATACGTCAACAAGTTCAATCAATTGGAAAGATTTGGACTTGGTGAATACACCCGAAAAGAAGGCCCTGAGATTTGTTAAGGGTTTGAACGAGCCACTACATGGGTTAGCTATGACCCACATCCCTATGGGGGCCACCTTTGAGAGGCTAGTCGATATGGCGCTTATGCATGAAGAGGAGAAGGGCGCCAATGCTAATAAGGCACCCGAGAAGAAAGGGGCCAAAAGAAACCGCAACAACAACAACAAAACAAGAAAGGAGGGAAGAACAATAATGGCAAAGGAAAGAAGAAGTGCTTTAATTGTGGGACACCAGGCCATCTGAGTAAAGACTGTAGGAAAAAGAAGAAGACTGGCTGTTTCCACTGTGGAGAGGCAGGTCATCTAGATAAGGACTGCCTAAGGAAACAGGGACAAGGGCAAAGAACTTCTGGAGGGCAACTTCAGGCTCTCGTGGCACCAAGGCAGGCAAGGGAGCAGGTCCAGGCTCTTGCGGTCCCACCACTGCAAGAACGAGCTAGAAACATTTCCGTTGAGAGTTTTTCTATTTGATTATCCTGTCCATACCTTATTCGATTCTGGCGCATCACATTCGTTTGTCTCTACATCATTAGTTGAAACACTGCACTTAGATACTATTCTTGTTGTGGATCCCATTGTAGTCTCAAATCCTATTGGTGGGTCAGCTCATTTATCCATGGTTTGTAGGGATTTGAGATTGTCTATCTTAGGCTTTGGTTTTGAATGTAATGCTTTTTTGCTTGGTTTCATAGGCTATGGGTTGATTCTAGGGATGGATTGGCTAGCCCGATATGGAGCCATCCTAGATTGTGAACGAAGGGTAGTAAAATTGTTGACTCGTAGTGGAAAGACATGACATTTCTTGTGAACCTAGAGGACCGGTGATGCTTAGTTATCTTGAGTCACTTGACGCATCCAATGATGATTTACATTCTGTTCGTATAGTCCGTGAATATGTTGATGTCTTCGATGAGGTGAGGGGTCTACCCCCAAAACGTGAGATATACTTTCGTATTTATCTTGTAGACAATGCAAAACCAGTATCTCTGCCAGTATGCCACATAGCTCCTCGTGAGAGGAAGTAACTCAATAAGCAAGTAGGGGGGTTGCTTGAGAAGGGGTTCATAAGACATAGTATATCGGAGTGGGGTTCTCCAGTAGTATTTGCCACGAAGGCGGATGGGTCCCTTAGACTTTGTGTGGACTATAAAGAGCTTAATAAACTTACTAAGAAGAATAGGCACCCACTGCCGAGGTTGAGATCTCTTCGATCAGTTAGTTGGCGCCTCAGTGTTCACGCGGTTGGACTTAGCCGTTTCTATCTGTTGAGAGTGGCTGAGGATAGCATAACAAGACTGCCTTTAGGATCCCGGACGGTTTCTATGAATGGCTTGTGATGCTCTTCGGTTTGGCAAACGCCCCTGCATACTTTGTTGAATTGATGAGTAGGGTGTTTAGGGAGTACCTTAATAAATTCATGGTGGTCTTTATGGATGACATCTTGGTCTTTTCTAAGAGCGAGGAAGAGCATGCCCTACATCTTAGGGAAGTGTTGGAGACCCTTTGAGCGCATAACCTTAAAGCTAAATTTTCTAAATGTCACTTTTGGAGGAAGGAAGTGCGATTTTTAGGGCACGTGGTTTCCAAAGAAGGGATAGCTGTGGATCCCGCGAAGGTGGTAGCCATCCAAGATTGGAAGGTCCCTAAAAATGCTACCGAGGTGAGGAGTTTCTTGGGATTGGCAGGCTACTATATGAAGTTTATCAAGGACTTCGCAAAAATATCAGCCCCATTAACACGCTTGACAAAGAAGAACCTAGTTTTTACGTGGGACGTAGATTGTGATGATGCGTTCCAACGTTTTAAAGAGAGCTTTGACCATAGCCCCAGTCTTAGTGTTGCCAGATGGGAGTAAGCCATTTACTGTATATACCGATGCATGTGGGACAGGACTAGGCGCAGTCTTAATGCAAGAGGGGAGGGTAATAGCCTATGGAGGAAGGCAATTGAGAGTACATGAGAGAAATTACCCTATGCATGACCTAGAGTTGGCCGCTATTGTTTTCACGCTTAAGTCTTGGCGCCATTATCTTCTTGGCGAGAAATTCGAATTGTTTACAGACCACAAATCACTAAACTATTTGTTCTCTCAGAAGAACTTAAACTTAAGGTAGCAAAGGTGGATGGAATTCTTAGCGTCCTACGATTTTGAGATAGCATATACCCTTGGCAAGGGTAACGTGGTGGTAGACGCCTTAAGTAGGAAAAGATTGTCCTTGAGTCCATTATTTGTTGAACGGCGAAGCTTAGAGTTCATCTCTACGTTTGACTTTATACCTTCCATTGACTTTGTACTCGGTTTGCTAGCATCCTTAGAGGTCAGACCTACGCTTTTGGGACGGATTGGTGAGGCACAGCGAGATGACCCATAGTTGGTTGAGTTAGTAGAGAAGCTCATAAGGGGGAGTCATCGAGCCATCTCAGTAGGTATACCCTAGATGATAAGGGTTGGTTACATAGGGACGGTAGACTTTGTGTACCACGAGATGAGAACTTGAGGAAGACCATTCTTGATGATGCACATCGTTCGAAGATGACCATTCATCCTAGCGGGGACAAGATGTACATGGACATGAGACGAGTTTAATTTTGGGCCGGTATGAAGAAGGATGTGGCCGAGTTTGTCGCTAGATGCTTGGTGTGCCAACAAGTAAAAGCAGAGCAAAAGAAGCCCGGTGGGTTGCTTCACCCATTGGAGATCCCACAATGGAAGTGGGAGAGTGTCACGATGGCCTTTGTTGACGAGTTACTGAGATCGAGGAAGGGTAATACTGGGATTTGGGTTTTGGTAGACAGACTTACTAAGAGCGCCCATTTCATTCCCGTGAAGAGTAAGAGGACTGCTCCATGGTTAGCCTCCGTATACATTCGAGAGATAGTTCGTTTGCATGCTGTTCCTTCAAGCATAGTGAGCGATCGCGATCCTATCTTTACTAGCGAGTTTTGGAAGAGCTTGCAAGAGGCGGTAGGGATTCAGTTATGTTTGAGCACCGCATATCATCCTCAGACCGAGAGGGTGAATCGTATTCTAGAGGACCTTCTCAGGCTATGTGTTTTAGACTTCGGAGGTACATGGGAGGAGCATCTTCCTTTGGTAGAGTTCGCATATAACAATAGCTATCAGTCTAGCATTGGCATGGCACCTTTCAAGGCTCTTTATGGACGACCGTGTCATTCGCCTCCATGTTGGTGGGAATCTATGGATAAGACCTTACTTGGGCTCGATATGATTAGAGAGACTTCGGTAATGATCGATTTGATTCGAAGGAGGATAAAGAAGGCCCAAGATAGGTGTAACACCCCACGCCCGCTATGATCACTCACTAAGGGAATGCCATAGCATCGGTGGAGTATTTTAGTGAATATAGAACAGAAAAATTACAACAAGACAGATATAAATAGTACTTGAAATTTAAAACATCATCTCATAACAGCGGAAATAAACATGTCTGGTTACATCATAAAACCACGATAAAAGTCAAGTACAATATCCATCAAAATAAAGAAGTACATAATCCCACTCTCTCATACAATAGCCAGAACAAAAGAAAAGATAACTGGATAACTAGAGCTTTACATCTACCCAAGCTCCTAAAGACTGGAACAGCAATCCGATCAAGCTCTACTACCGCTAGGATCCACCGTAGGACCTGAGGGTTGGGAAAAAGATAAAAACAACGGGGTCAGACATAAGTCTGAGTGAGTCCTATAACTTTAACAATACAATCATTAAAGTAACCAGAGAAGACATAAACTTGACCTACGGTAATATCTGGGGATGAATGGCTACACTAAGCAGCTTGGTAGACTTAGGATAAACTAAGATAACCGTAAGGACGCATCTACCCACCCAAGGATAATTACTAACTGCACCACACCAGTCATTCCTACTTAAAGGTTGATCCCTTCCAAGGACTTAGAAAATTTCCCCAGTAGTTTCGTGTACTCCTAGCCCACTACATAGGTGCCGTCTGCCCCTATCTCCACTAGGTGTACTCAGTAATTCTTACCCAGTAGTTTCGTGTACCCCTACATAGGTGTCGTCTGCCCCTATCTTCATTAGGTGTACCCACTACTCCCCAAGCGATCGGCTCCCTACCGTAGATACCCGTGCTGGTCCCACAGTGGGGTGTATCACTCCCCTAAAGTGGCAACCCAATACTATCAATGGTGCACGGCTTTATATCTACACGATGCAACAACGGCTTATCTACCAGCCCGGGCCCACACACGCATATGAAACCCGTTGGACTTGCGTTGCCACCGCTAACCCGTTTTGGCCTCTTATAATCAAGCCCAATATGCGTGTCCCGTCACTCGACATGGGTCGAGCCCACAAAGATACGTTTGGGATATTGGTTGAAATGGGCCCCCACAAGCTACCCACCTAAGCTTGTCACATATCTAGTGTATCCCACTTAACCCTTTAATCATGTTTAATTACATGTTTCCACTTGGTTAAGTATTCTAATCGTATTTTCTATTGCCACCCAAGGCAACCCACTAGATTCCACATGCCACCCAAGGCAACCATTAAATTTCCACATGCCACCCAAGGCACCCACTTAACCCCTCATGTCCCACTACATGCTAATATGGTTAAGTGTTTCTTAATTAATTAAGACCGTGATCCCACATAAAGACCTCCCACATTAGACTGGCTGTTATGACCGCCTGGTTAAGCCGGTAGAGTCCCGGGCAGTCTTACGTCATAACAGAGCCTAACCTCGTGTCTTTACTTTAATCACGTATTTAATTTATGGCTAAGACCTCTCACATTGGGCTGACATTTGTAGCAACTGGTTAAGCCGGTCGGGTCCGGGCAGTTTTACACTACAAATGAGTCCAACCTCGTGTCTTAGTCGATTAATTACACCTAATTAATCACCCCCATATTAATTATCCCTAATTAATATCAAGTTTTCCATAACATGGGTAGACCTAACTCAATAGGTAAATTCCCATGGAGTAGACCTAACTCAATAGGTAAATTCCCACTTATGGCAATTTATTTTTATGGTATGCTTAATCATACCCAATCATACATTTATTAACATATTTACCAACCCCATCGTTCCCCACGTAAATCGTTCTCATTTCATGGCATAAATAAGGGGAAGATCATCACAAATATCATGGGTTTAGCATACAACTTTGTCATGGGTTAAGAGGATGTCAACTTGCATATATGAGCATATATTAACCCAACTACATATAACCCCAAACTTGCATATTATCATACACATGATTTGCATAACATGTTGCATATGAGCTTGCATATTATCATACACATATCATGCATAACTTGTTGAACTTGCATATAAGCATTCTCATAACTTGCATAACATGTTAAACATGCATGTAAGCATACACATAACTTGCATAAGCATTCACATACTTGCATAAACATTCTCATACTTGCATAAGCATTTACATACTTGCATAAACATGCATAACTTGCATATCATGTCATTTAAGCATATACATATCTTGCATAAGCATTCATATACTCGCATAAGCATGCATAACTTGCATATCATGTTAAACTTGCATTTTAACATATACTTAACTTGCATAAGCATCCATATACTTGCATAAGCATGCATAACTTGCATATCACATTAAACTTGCATTTAGGCATATACATAACTAGCATATGAACTTGCATATCTCACTTTGTTAAACATGCATAAATCCACTTGTTAAATATGCATAAACCCACTTGTTAAACATGCATAAACCAACTTGTTAAGTATGCATAAACCAACTTATCAAACATGCATAAACCCACTTATTAATTATGCATAAACATAAGAAAACATAGAGTAGCATATCATTATAAATGATTCAAACTCATTAATCCGCATTTAAGACCATAAGTCTCATTACACCCAATCTACTTACTTTAACAATTGATGTTAAAGTGATAGAAACTCACCAAACCCAAAATTAACCAACTTATGAAGTGGAATTAGTTGCTAAATATGAAGATGGTGATGATTAGAGAATGATTTGAGAGGGATTAGCTTGCAACTTCCTTCTTAGATTAGTGGAGGCTCTCTCTAGGATTTAATTTGGCGGCATGAGGCCATCATTACTATTTTTAGTATGAATTAGGGTAGTATTAGGGTGTATTTATAGATTAGGTGGGTGTTTTAGGCCCTTAGATTAACCCTAAATTAGATTAGGACCCTTAGATTTCGGCACCTTCCAGAAACCAACCCTAAGACCAAGCCCAAACCCCAAACTGGTGCACCCAACCACAGAACTCTCCAGAACTGTGCAGGTTTCTTGGCTCGGCCCGGGCGCACTTCACAAGTGCGCCAGTGTATCTTTGTACTGGCGCACTTCATAAGTGCGCCAGTGCATCTTTGTTCTGGCGCACTTCACAAGTGCGCCAGTGCATTCCTGGCCTGTTTCTGGTTTTTCTGCCTAACTTCGTTCGTCCATATCTCTTTCATACGGTACCCGTTTTACGCAAACTCGGACTCTGTTTCGCGTATTTTTCCGAGACGAACGCAATGACACAGCCCGTTTCCCCTAATTCCCACATCTAAGAATATTTATCCTGAAATTAGTGAATTTTAGTATTAACTAAAATTCGGGGTGTTACATTCTCCCCTCCTTAAAGGATTTCGTCCCCGAAATCTCTAAGCTAAGGAGAATGCATATCCTACCATCCAAACAACCATCTACTCAAATCATCAACCACGGGCATCCATTGTCCTTAAACAGTTTCTAATGATGTATGAGCATATGCAAAAAGTGTGTGTATATGTTCCCTATCTAATGTATGAACATATGCAAACCATGATAGTGCCATGCATCCATTATGTATGCGAGGGAACCCTATCGACAAATACAATATCTACATGAGTGCACAATCATTCACCAAAATGCATCATCCATATGATAACACAAACATTATACATCCATCAATATAGCTTCCTACTCACAATTTTATGCAATATGCAATATGAAGTGACTGAGCCGATCTAGTGCCTAGAGTGTGTGTATATGCATCCACGAGCAACCACTAGCAAACACTTGCATCCACTTGCATCCATCAACCATAACATGTCTCAAACACATGTTTCAACCATAGGTTTACCCTATCTAAAGGCCAAAGGTACTAACGAGAGGACATACCGAAGATAAGATAAGTACTAGACAAGCGATAAAGGAGAAAGTAAAGACATACCCTCAAAAAGAAATGGGTACAATGAACGCATCTTCGCTTCCGTCTACCAACTTGCGTTGCTCTCATCTTCTCCCCATTGCACTTTGACTAGCTGAACCTCTCGATTCCTCAATTTCCTAGTCTCTGACCCAAGGATGCGAGTAGGAGCTTGTCGAATAGTCGCATCACGCTCTACCTCTACATCTCTAAGCAAGCTCGGCTCTACCACCTCTGCGGTCTCATGTAAACACTTCCTCAAATGGGACACATGGAATACATCATGTACACCACTAAGTCTGTCGGGCAACTCCACTCTATATGCCATCCGTCCAATCCTTTCCTTAATAGGAAACGGCCCAACAAACCTCGGTGCTAACTTCCCAACGGATCCGAAGCGAACAACATTTCTCAACGGAGATACCTTAACAAAAACCATATCCCCAGCCTCAAACTCAAGATCCGTCCTTCTCTTGTCCGCATAAGATTTTTGCCTATCTTGTGCTGCTTTCATCCTTCTTCGAATCAAGTCAATCTTCTCAGAAGTCTCCCTAATCATATCAGGCCCAAGCAAGATCTTATCCGTAGATTCCCACCAACACGTAGGTGATCGACAAGGCCTTCCATAGAGAGCTTCGAAAGGAGCCATACCAATACTGGACTGAAAGCTGTTATTATATGCGAACTCCACCAATGGAAGATGCTCTTCCCATGTACCTCCAAAATCTAAGATACAAAGCCTCAACAGGTCTTCTAGAACACGATTCACCCTCTCAGTCTGGCCGTCCGTCTGAGGATGATATGCGGTGCTTAGACACAATTGAGTCCCCACTGCTTCTTGCAAACTTCTCCAGAACTCACTAGTGAAGATAGGATCTCGACCACTCACTATGCTAGAGGGTACCCCATGCAATCGAACTATCTCTCGAAGATATACTGAAGCTAGCCATGGAGCGGTCCTCTTGCTCTTCACAGGTATGAAATGGGCGCTCTTAGTAAGTCTGTCTACCACCACCCAAATTCCTGTATTACCCTTCCTCGATCTGGGTAACCCGTCAATAAAATCCATCGAGACACTATCCCACTTCCATTGCGGAACCTCCAATGGGTGAAGCAACCCACCTGGTTTCTTTTGCTCCGCCTTCACCTGTTGGCACACCAAACATCGAGCGACATACTTGGCCACATCTTTCTTCATACCAGCCCAGAAGAAAACCCTCTTCATGTCTCGGTACATCTTGTCCCCACCGGGATGAATGGTCATCCTAGAACGGTGTGCATCATCAAGAATAACCTTCCTCAAACCCTCGTCTTGCGGTACACACAGTCTACCGTCCCTACGCAAGCACCCCCTATCGTCTAGGGTGTACCTACTCAAATGGCTGGACGACTCCCCCCTTATGAGCTTCTCCACCAACTCAACCAACTGTGGGTCGTCCTTCTGTGCTTCTCCAATCCGCCCCAAAAGAGTAGGTCTAACTTCCAAAGAAGCTAGCAAACCGGGTACATAATCAACGGAAGGTCTGAAATCAAACATCGAGATAAATTCCAAGCTTCGTCGTTCCACGAACAATGGACTCAAGGACAACCTCTTCCTGCTCAAGGCGTCCGCCACCACGTTACCCTTGCCAGGGGTATACGCTATCTCGAAATCATAGGATGCTAAAAATTCCATCCACCTTTGCTGTCTCAGATTCAAATCCTTCTGAGAGAATAAGTACTTCAATGATTTATGGTCAGTAAACAATTCGAATCTCTCACCAAGAAGATAATGGCGCCAAATCTTAAGCGCAAAAACAATAGCGGCCAGCTCTAGATCATGGGTAGGGTAATTTTTCTCATGCGCTCTCAACTGCCTTCCACCATAGGCTATTACCCTTCCCTCTTGCATTAAGACTGCGCCAAGTCCTGTCCCACAAGCATCGGTATAGACAATAAATGACTTGCTCCCATCTGGCAATACTAAAACTGGAGCAGTGGTTAAAGCTCTCTTTAACCGTCGGAACGCATCATCACAATCTACGTCCCATGTGAAAACAAGATTCTTCTTTGTTAAGCGGGTTAATGGGGCTGATATCTTTGCGAAGCCTTTGATAAACTTCCTATAATAACCCGCCAACCCCAAGAAACTTCTTACTTCGGTAGCATTCTTTGGAACCTTCCAATCCTGAATTGATACTACCTTCGCGGGATCCACAGCTATCCCTTCCTTGGAGACCACGTGCCCCAAGAACCGCACCTCCTTCCTCCAGAAGTGACATTTAGAGAATTTAGCCTTAAGGCTATGTGCTCGAAGAGTCTTCAATACCTCCCCAAGATGTAGGGCATGCTCTTCTTCACTCTTAGAAAATACTAAGTTATCATCCACAAAGACCACCACAAATTTATTAAGGAACTCCCTGAACACCCTACTCATCAAATCAACAAAGTATGCAGGGGCGTTCGTCAACCCAAATGGCATCACCAGCCACTCACAGAAACCATCCAGAGTCCTAAAGGCAGTCTTGTCTATGCTATCCTCAGCCACCCTCAACTGATGAAACCCCGTGGCTAAGTCCAACTGAGAAAACACTGAAGCGCCAACCAACTGATCGAAAAGATCATCAATCCTCGGCAATGGGTGTCTATTCTTCTTTGTGAGCTTGTTGAGTTCTCTATAGTCTACACAAAGTCTGAGGGACCCATCCGCCTTCGTAGCAAATACTACCGGAGCACCCCACTCCGATATACTCCGTCTTATGAACCCCTTCTCAAGCAACTCCCCTACTTGCTTATGATTTCCCTCCTCTCACGAGGAGCCATGTGGCGCACTGGTAGAGATACCGGTTTAGCATTATCCACCAAATATATTCGGAAGTCAATCTCCCGCTTCGGAGGTAAGCCCTTCACCTCCTCAAACACATCCGGATATTCCCGGACCACTCTAACAGATTGCAAACTCTCGACCGAAGCGTCAAGCGATTCAAGATAACTTAGCATAACAGAGTCCATGGGATTACAAGAAATCTCGAGAGTGTTACCCAAGCGGGTCATGAGCCTAACAACTCTCCTTTCGCAATCAAGAACGACACCATTACTGGATAACCAGTCCATGCCCAAAATCAACCCATAGCCCGTGAAGCCCAAGACAAAAGCATCACATCTAAACTCAATGCTAAGTATAGAAATCTTCAAACCCAAACATATCATGGACAAATAAGTGGAGCCCCCAATTGGGTTTGAAACAACCAAGGGATCATCTACCAGACTGGTGCCTAAGTGCAGTGACTCAACTAATGATGATGAGATAAACGAATGCGATGCGCCTGAATCAAACAATGTACGGACAGGATGATCAAATAGAAAAACCAGACTTTCAACGGAGATAATTCTACCTCTTTCCTGAATTGGTGGAACCGCGAGAGCCTGTACTTGCCCCCTAGTCTGACTCGGTGCCATAAGAGCTTGCACCTGTCCTCCTGAGGTAGACCCCGTCCTTTGCCCTTTCTTAGGGCAATCCTTCACTAAATGCCCTGCTTCACCACAGTGGAAGCAGCCAGTCTTTTTCTTCTTGCGACAATCCTTGCTTAGGTGGCCAGGTGTCCCACAATTGAAACACTTCTTCTTCTTGCCTTTGCCACCGTTGCCTTTCCCACCTTTGTTTTGTTGTTGTTGCTGAGGTCTCTTTTGATCTCCCTTCTTCTCGGGTGCCTTATTAGCATTAGGACCCTGCTCTTCCTCATACATGAGTGCCATGTCAACTAGCTTCTCAAAGGTGGCCCCCATAGGGATATGAGTCATAGCCAACCCATGCATCGGTTCATTCAAGCCTTTCACGAACCTCAAAGCCTTCTTCTCCGGTGTATTCACCATGTCTAGGCCAAACCTTGCCAATTGATTAAACTTGTTAACATATTCCTTCACCGAGAGATTTCCTTGCTTTAGAGTCAAGAATCTTTCCATATACAAGTTTTCCTCCGCCCTTGAGAGAAACTTTGCCACAAATCTTTGCCTAAAATCCGCCCAAGAGTCAACGGGGCGTTCTCCATTAGTCACCTCCCACCAGAATGAGGCCTCACCCTTCATTAACCAAGCGGCCAACTTGACTTCCTTCCCTTCTTCCATCTCAAAGATATCTATCAACTCTTCCACCTCCTTAAGCCAATCTCTAGCTTCCACAAAAGTTTCAGATCCTTGAAAAGGTTTCCCTCCCATAGCTTTAAATTCCTTGCAAGTCTTAGCAAAAGTATCCATGCGAGGAGGAGGGGGAGGAGGAAGATCGGGTGCTACGGTTGGTGGAGGAACATTTGCTGGACCCGCAGTGGTGGCCCTAGCCTCCATCAATCTCCTATACCATACTGGTACCGTCACACCCTCCGGAAAGTTAAGATTCTCAGCTATGCTGAAACGAAAAAGGAAAGATTCAAAACGGAGAATTCGAAGGATATAGATATGGCTATTGGGGATTATGCTTTTCTTTCAAAAACTTTTCTCTTAAAAGACATGTTTTTGAAAATATCTCTTCAAAAAAATGTTTTAGAAAAATAGTTTTCTAAAAATTTTATCTGTTCCGGTAA
Source organism: Allium sativum (assembly GCA_030737875.1). NCBI lineage: Eukaryota > Viridiplantae > Streptophyta > Magnoliopsida > Asparagales > Amaryllidaceae > Allium > Allium sativum. The sequence goes on along the minus strand of CM060909.1, from coordinate 664,397,273 downwards.
CCTTTGCTCTGATACCACGTGTAACACCCCACGCCCGCTATGATCACTCACTAAGGGAATGCCATAGCATTGGTGGAGTATTTTAGTGAATATAGAATAGAAAAATTACAACAAGACAGATATAAATAGTACTTGAAATTTAAAACATCATCTCATAACAGCGGAAATAAACATGTCTGGTTACATCATAAAACCACGATAAAAGTCAAGTATAATATCCATCAAAATAAAGAAGTACATAATCCCACTCTCTCATACAATAGCCAGAACAAAAGAAAAGATAACTGGATAACTGGAGCTTTACATCTACCCAAGCTCCTAAAGACTGGAACAGCAATCCGATCAAGCTATACTACCGCTAGGATCCACCGTAGGACCTGAGGGTTGGGAAAAAGATAAAAACAACGGGGTCAGACATAAGTCTGAGTGAGTCCTATAACTTTAACAATACAATCATTAAAGTAACCAGAGAAGACATAAACTTGACCTACGGTAATATCTGGGGATGAATGGCTACACTAAGCAGCTTGGTAGACTTAGGATAAACTAAGATAACCGTAAGGACGCATCTACCCACCCAAGGATAATTACTAACTGCACCACACCAGTCATTCCTACTTAAAGGTTGATCCCTTCCAAGGACTTAGAAAATTTCCCCAGTAGTTTCGTGTACTCCTAGCCCACTACATAGGTGCCGTCTGCCCCTATCTCCACTAGGTGTACTCAGTAATTCTTACCCAGTAGTTTCGTGTACCCCTACATAGGTGCCGTCTGCCCCTATCTTCATTAGGTGTACCCACTACTCCCCAAGCGATCGGCTCCCTACCGTAGATACCCGTGCTGGTCCCACAGTGGGGTGTATCACTCCCCTAAAGTGGCAACCCAATACTATCAACGGTGCACGGCTTTATATCTACACGATGCAACAACGGCTTATCAACCAGCCCGGGCCCACACACGCATATGAAACCCGTTGGACTTGCGTTGCCACCGCTAACCCGTTTTGGCCTCTTATAATCAAGCCCAATATGCGTGTCCCGTCACTTGACATGGGTCGAGCCCACAAAGATACGTTTGGGATATTGGTTGAAATGGGCCCCCACAAGCTACCCACCTAAGCTTGTCACATATCTAGTGTATCCCACTTAACCCTTTAATCATGTTTAATTACATGTTTCCACTTGGTTAAGTATTCTAATCGTATTTTCTATTGCCACCCAAGGCAACCCACTAGATTCCACATGCCACCCAAGGCAACCATTAAATTTCCACATGCCACCCAAGGCACCCACTTAACCCCTCATGTCCCACTACATGCTAATATGGTTAAGTGTTTCTTAATTAATTAAGACCGTGATCCCCCATAAAGACCTCCCACATTAGACTGGCTGTTATGACCGCCTGGTTAAGCCGGTAGAGTCCCGGGCAGTCTTACGTCATAACAGAGCCTAACCTCGTGTCTTTACTTTAATCACGTATTTAATTTATGGCTAAGACCTCTCACATTGGGCTGACATTTGTAGCAACTGGTTAAGCCGGTCGGGTCCGGGCAGTTTTACACTACAAATGAGTCCAACCTCGTGTCTTAGTCGATTAATTACACCTAATTAATCACCCCCATATTAATTATCCCTAATTAATATCAAGTTTTCCATAACATGGGTAGACCTAACTCAATAGGTAAATTCCCATGGAGTAGACCTAACTCAATAGGTAAATTCCCACTTATGGCAATTTATTTTTATGGTATGCTTAATCATACCCAATCATACATTTATTAACATATTTACCAACCCCATCGTTCCCCACGTAAATCGTTCTCATTTCATGGCATAAATAAGGGGAAGATCATCACAAATATCATGGGTTTAGCATACAACTTTGTCATGGGTTAAGAGGATGTCAACTTGCATATATGAGCATATATTAACCCAACTACATATAACCCCAAACTTGCATATTATCATACACATGATTTGCATAACATGTTGCATATGAGCTTTCATATTATCATACACATATCTTGTTGAACTTGCATATAAGCATTCTCATAACTTGCATAACATGTTAAACATGCATGTAAGCATACACATAACTTGCATAAGCATTCACATACTTGCATAAACATTCTCATACTTGCATAAGCATTTACATACTTGCATAAACATGCATAACTTGCATATCATGTCATTTAAGCATATACATATCTTGCATAAGCATTCATATACTCGCATAAGCATGCATAACTTGCATATCATGTTAAACTTGCATTTAAACATATACTTAACTTGCATAAGCATCCATATACTTGCATAAGCATGCATAACTTGCATATCACATTAAACTTGCATTTAGGCATATACATAACTAGCATATGAACTTGCATATCTCACTTTGTTAAACATGCATAAATCCACTTGTTAAATATGCATAAACCCACTTGTTAAACATGCATAAACCAACTTGTTAAGTATGCATAAACCAACTTATCAAACATGCATAAACCCACTTATTAATTATGCATAAACATAAGAAAACATAGAGTAGCATATCATTATAAATGATTCAAACTCATTAATCTGCATTTAAGACCATAAGTCTCATTACACCCAATCTACTTACTTTAACAATTGATGTTAAAGTGATAGAAACTCACCAAACCCAAAATTAACCAACTTATGAAGTGGAATTAGTTGCTAAATATGAAGATGGTGATGATTAGAGAATGATTTGAGAGGGATTAGCTTGCAACTTCCTTCTTAGATTAGTGGAGGCTCTCTCTAGGATTTAATTTGGCGGCATGAGGCCATCATTACTATTTTTAGTATGAATTAGTGTAGTATTAGGGTGTATTTATAGATTAGGTGGGTGTTTTAGGCCCTTAGATTAACCCTAAATTAGATTAGGACCCTTAGATTTCGGCACCTTCCAGAAACCAACCCTAAGACCAAGCCTAAACCCCAAACTGGTGCACCCAACCACAGAACTCTCCAGAACTGTGCAGGTTTCTTGGCTCGGCACGGGCGCACTTCACAAGTGCGCCAGTGTATCTTTGTACTGGCGCACTTCATAAGTGCGCCAGTGCATCTTTGTTCTGGCGCACTTCACAAGTGCGCCAGTGCATTCCTGGCCTGTTTCTGGTTTTTCTGCCTAACTTCGTTCGTCCATATCTCTTTCATACGGTACCCGTTTTACGCAAACTCGGACTCTGTTTCGCGTATTTTCCGAGACGAACGCAATGACGCAGCCCGTTTCCCCTAATTCCCACATCTAAGATTATTTATCCTGAAATTAGTGAATTTTAGTATTAACTAAAATTCGGGGTGTTACAATAGGAAGAAATCTTATGCGGACAAGAAGAGAACAGATCTTGAGTTTGATATTGGGGACATGGTCTTTATCAACGTGTCTCCATTATGGAATGTTGTTCGCTTTGGGTCCGTTGGGAAGTTAACACCAAGGTTCATAGGGCCGTTTCCTATTGGGGAGAGGATTGGACAGATGGCGTATAGAGTGGAGTTGCCCGAGAGACTCAGTGGTGTACACGATGTATTCCATGTATCACATTCGAGGAAGTGCTTGCACAAGACTGCGAAAGTGGTAGAGCCGAGCTTGCTTAGAGAGGTGGAGATATAGCATGATGCGACGATTCAACGGGATCCTACGTGCATTCTTGGGTCGGAGATTAAGAAGATGAGGAATCGAGAGGTCAAGCTATTCAAAGTGCAATGGGGAAATGGTGAGAGAAACGCTACTTTGGAGACTGAAGAGAAGATACGTTCATTGTACCCTTTTCTTTTCGAGGGTATGTCTTTTAATTTCTCCTTTATCGCTTAGCTTGTACTTGTTTTATCCTTAGTATGTCCTCTCGCTAGTATCTTTGACCTTTAGATAGGGTAGTCCTATGGTTGAAACATGTGTTTGAGACATGTTATGTATGATGGATGCATGTGGATGCAAGTGTTTGCTAGTGGTTGCTCGTGGATGCATATACACACACTTTAGGCACTAGATCGGCTCAGTCACTTTCATATTGCATATTGAATATAAATGGATGTATTTAGTAAAATGAATGTACATTGAATGTGTGTATCATATGGATGTTGCATTTAAATGAATGGTTGTGCACACATGTAGTAATTATATGTATAGGATTCTTTGCATACATGATGGATACATGACACTATCATTATTTGCATTAAGGAGGTCGACTGAATCAATGAACCGCCTGATTTAGCATTAGTATACGGGCATATACACGCACTATGCATATGTACATGAAAAGCATTAGAAATCTTTTAAGGACCATGGTTTCTAGCGGTTGACGGTTGAGTAGATGGATGATTGGATGGTAGGATACATTCTTCTTGACTTAGAGATTTCGAGGACGAAATCCTTTAAGTAGGGGAGAATGTATCACCCCGAATTTTTGAATAACCGAATTAACTAAATTCAAGAATAATTATTCTCAGACGTGAGAATTAAGGGAAACGGGTTGTACCATTGTGTTCGTCTCGGAATTCTGGTTGAGATAGAGTACGAGTTTGCGTAAAACGGATATCGGATGAAGGAGATATGGACGAACGAAGTCAGGCAGGAAAAATCAAATATATATATATATATATATATACATATATATAATTGCACTGGCGCACTTGGGAAGTGCGCCAGTACAAATGTTGCACTGGCACACCTGCCAAGTGTGCCCAGGCCGAGCATAAAGCCTGCACAGCTTTCTAGTGCAACCTGGTTCCTGTTGTGACTCATTGCTGAGTCCTTTCTAACTCCTTGCTAAGTCGTTAGGGCTGAGGTGTCACCCTATCCTGACTGAGTGGTTTTGATTAACCCTAAGATCATCCAACGGCTATAATTAAATTAAAATTCTATATAAACATTGGTAGACTCAAACCCTAAAATCAAATTAAAATCTGAATCATGGCCGTCATGTTGTCATCCTGTAACCTAGAGTAGCGGCCACCAACTAGAGGGAAATCAAAGCTAATCAATTCAGTTCTATTCAACTCTAATATAAACAATAACGAATCTACTACAAAGGTGAGCTAAATAAATTTCAGAACTCAGATTTCAGAACGCAAGACTTTCTTTTTGTGAGTTCGATTTCTTTAATAAGATAATTAATAATTTAACTGGATTAAGCTATGATTTTGATTATATGGTTATGTTGTGAATCATTGACCGTATGTTAATATCTATATTGTAAATCTATGATGTTATTATCTATGTTGTAAAGCTGTGATGTTATCATCTATGTTGTAAATCTGTGTTAATTGTTGGCTGATCTACAATCAATTCATAATGATGTTTCATATGCTAGTTTGGTTATGTTGTTGGAACTAATTCACATGTTAAATCATATGTATGTATGCAAGTTTATATGTTAATTTAGATATGAATTATATGCAAGTTAGTGAGAATCATAAACAACCCTACATGTTTCATGACATCTATTTTATGTGTAAATTGGATCTAAAGTTAGGCTATGACATGTGTGAGTTAGATGCAAATTTACATTATAGTCTATGTTGTATAAATCACATATGCAAGTATATATATATATATATATATATATATATGTTGGAGTATGAATCATGTAATGTAAAGTTTGTAACCATCGCCTATGCAAGTTTACGCCTTATGATTAGATCTATGACATCCATAGTTTATGCAAGTTTGTAACTTTTTCCTATGCAAGTTTTTGGATGAAAAACCTTATTCACACATGCAAGTTCACCCCTTATGTTTAGATCTAGTTTTTATTCTATGCATGTTGTGGTGTTTTCTCTTTATTCCATAAGTTAGACTATTCGAGTCTAACGTATATTTTACGTTAAACGAATGAACGTACAACGTGGGGCAATGGGATAACATTAAAAGATTTAATATTGAGAATTGGCATAAATGCCTTAAATGTGATGTTAATTGGTATAATTTTATATACCATAAATAGATGGACATAATTGAGTCAAATATGGACATAGTTAAATTTGTAATTGATTGGAAATTTGAATAGGGAAATTAATTAAAATTGGGGGTAATTAATTAGGTGTAATTAATCGCCTAAGACACGAAGTTAGACTCGTTTGTGGTGTAAGACTGCCCGGACCCGCCCGGCAAATCCAGATGCCACAAATGCCAGTCTAATGTGGGAGGTCTTTGGCATAAATTAAATGCGTAACAGTTGTAAAGACACGAGGTTAGGTTCGTTTGTAGTGTAAGACTGCCCGGACCCGCCGGACAAATCCAGCTGCCACAAATGCCAGTCTAATGTGGGAGGTATTTACATGGTTACGGCCTTAATGAATTAACAAACACTTAACCAGATAAACATGTAGTGGGACATGAGGGGGTTAAGTGGGTGCCTTGGGTGGCATGTGGAATTTAGTGGGTGCCTTGGGTGGCATTTGAAATACGATTAGATGCACTTAACCAAGATAGAAACATGTAAGAAGACATGAAGAAGAATGAGGTTAAGTGGGGAAAAACCTTAGAGGGGACCAAGCATAGGTGGAAAGCTTGTGTCATGCATGGGGGCCATTTTCAAACCAGCAACCCATTATGTATCTTTGTGGGCTCGACCAAAGTCGAGGACGGGACATGCGTACTGGATTTGATTGTAAGAGGTCAAAACGGGTCAACGGTGGCAATGCAAGTCCAACGGGTTCATATGCGTGTGTGGGCCTGGGCTGGTAGGTAAGACGTTGTTGCATCGTGTAGATATAAGCTGTGTATTTTTGGTTGTACCGGGTTGCCACTTTGGGTAGTGGTACACCCCCACTGCGGGGCCAGCACAGGTATCTACGAGTTAGGGAGCCGATCGAATGAGGGTAGTGGGTACACAGTGGAGATAGGGGCAGACGACACCTATGAAGGTAGCTAGGGGTACACTAAACTACCATTATCATTATTAAGTTCCGTAGGTGGGATAAACCTTTAGGGTGACTAGTGGTGGTGCAGTGTAGTAATTATCTTATAATGATTGGGGGCGCCTTTAACGTTATCTTTGTTCGTCTTGTTTCCCTGTCGTACCCAATTGTTCACAGTCATTTCCTTATTTTCCAGCTTATGCCATAGCCTAGTTATTTTTATAATTATATTGTTAAAGTTATCGCACTTGCCAAACTTTATGTCTGGCCCCCTTTTCTTTCCACCTCTTTTCTTCCTTTCCCCTCCCCCCTCAGGTTTGCAAGGAAGGAATACTACAGCTCAGTCCCGATTTCTTTCAGCTGCTTGAAGATAGTGGATGTACCGCTTGGGACTCCCTCATCTTTATGGCTTTGCTTATGCTCAGTGGGGATGTATGCATTTATGTTACTTAAGTATTTGCTTCTTTTTGTATTTTGAAGTTTTTGGAAAAGACTACTGATCCTGTTGTAATGGTTTTGGAAATTACTTATGTAAACTCATTTTGAGTTATGATGAAATAAAATAAGTTTTATCTTCCGCTGTGATGTTTTATTTATTTATTCTTGTAATTTATCTGTTCTATACAACAGTAACGCTTCATGGACATTGATGCATTCCCTTTGTGAGTGACATTAATGGACGTGGGGTGTTACAGTTTTGATGATCTTGTTAATGACTTCTAATTGTTCATTCAATTGCGGGTGTGCAACTGCTGTGTATCTCTTCTCAATGTAATGTTGTCGACAGACATTTTTAAACTTCGGGCTATCGAATTGGGTCATATTATCAGAGATGATAGTGCAAGGCAGTCCAAATCAACATACGATATTTCTGACGGTAAAGTTGATCACCCGCTTGGTCGTGATGGTAGTTAATGGTTGCGAAGTAATCCACCGCCACTATTGCATACTTCACTCCACCCTTGGATATTGGAAGACTTAACTTCAGGCTATCGAATTGGGTCATATTATTAGAGAAGATAGTGCAAGGCAGTCCAAATCGACATACGATATTTATGATGATAAAGTTGATCACCTTCTTGGTCATGATGGTAGTTAATGGTTCTGCTTCAGCCCATTTTGCGAAGTAATCCACCGCCGCTATTGCATACTTCACTCCACCCTTAGATATTGGAAGACCCCCGATGATTATTCCCCTTAGTGAAAATGACCAAGGGATCACCATCCGGGTGAGTTGGTCAGGCAAAGCTTTAGGAATCTTATCAAACCTTTGAAATTTGTTGCAACGTCGTGAATAATCAGCCGCATCTCAGTTTATAGTAGGCCAAAATTAGCCATACCGTAATATCTTCTTTGCTAAGGTCCGCCCTTCAATTTAGTCGCTGCAGTCACATTCGTGTACTTCTCGCAAAATGTGCTTGACGTCGTCATTGGCAATGCATCGGAGTAAAGGCACAGAAAATCCTTTTCTGTAAAGAATGACATGCTACATGATATATCTTGAAGATCTATGGACAATGTCACGCCTCTCTCTTCCTTTCTGGAAGTGTTCCATGCTACAGGAAACTCTTTATATCGGTCATCCATGACTCTTTTTCAGGCTCAGCTTCCAATGTTTGATCAACTTCCATCTGATTGTGACTTGGAGCATTCAGGACTTCTATTGGAAACATCTATGATTCTTCTGGGCTATCGAAACTGTCCATTTTGGCTAATTGGACAACTTTTTGATTCTCCTCTTGCGGAATTCGAAAATGCTATGCTACTTGAAGCCATCCAACATTTCTTCTACCATCTCAGATAAGCAATGAGCCGCGGTCCCTTTGTCTAGTAATTTTTCCGAACCTAAAACACAACAATTTGAGAGTCATAGAGAATACACAACGCAACCTCCTAATTCCTTCACAAGCATTAGCCCGACAATCAGGGCTTCATACTCAAAATCTTTGTTGGTAGCGAGAAAATTCAATCTTAAGGCATTATAGATTGATCATCCATCAGGAGTTACAATATAACTCCAGTGCCTAAACGTCGATCATTGCGAGCACCGTTTGTATACCACTTCCAAATGCTCGATTCCTGTCTAGACTTAAAAGGGCGTGAGTCATCGTCCAAGGAATTTTTCTCTGGAGTTGTGTATCCAGCTATGAAATCAGCCAATGCTTGCCCTCAGATTGACTTCCTAGGAAGAAATGTAAAGTAAAACTAACTCAGTTCGATGTTCCACTTGAGTAACCTACCAGATGCCTTAGGTTACTGAAGGACCTGTCGTAGCGGCTAGTCGGTGTATATGATGATTGGGTGAGCTTGGAAATAATAATGAAGTTTCCTCGAAGAGATCATTAAGCTATAGGAGAGCTTTTCAATCTTTGGATAGTTGCGTTCCTCCCCTGTCAACTTCTTTCTCACATAATAGACTAGACTCTGGACCTTATCTTCCTCACGGACAAGCATTGAACTGATTGCATACGATGATATGGCTAAGTACACAAATAATTCCTCATGATCTATAGGCTCTGTATTAGGAGTTATCTAAGTAAAATAATAGATTCTGGAAAGCCTCAACACAACCTAAAGTCCACTCAAAGTTGTGCTTCCCTTGCTTTGTTAATTCAAAGAAGGGAATGCACTTGTCGGTAGCTCTAGAGATGAACCTGCTCAAAGCTTCTACCTTCCCCGCCAAGCTCTATACATCCTTAATCTTTCATGGTTCTCTGATGTTCCTGGATGTTGTAGTTTGGTCCGGATTAATTTCAATCCCACGCAAACTAATAATGAAACCTAAGAACTTTCCCAATGCAATGCCAAAAGATCATTTCTGAGGGTTGAGTTTCATCCTATAATGTCGGAGGATATTGAAAATTTCTACTAAGTCTCTAACATGATCAACCGACTGCTTTGACTTCACAAGTAAGTCATCTACATACACTTCCATCGATTTCCTAATTTGATTATGGAACATATGATTCCAATCATTGATATGCTTCCCCAGCGTTCTTTAGACCGAACGACATCATCACATAACAATATAAACCAAGGTACAAAATGAAACTGATATGCTCCTGATCTAGAACATGCAATGGAATTTGGTTATATCTAAAGTACGCATCCATAAACGAGAGAATTTCATATCCAGCTGTTGAATCTACTAAATGGTCGATCCGCGGGAGTGGAAAGTTGTCCTTTGGGCATGCCTTATTTAGATCTGAGAAGTTGATGCTTGTACGCCACTTCCCGTTATCCTTCTTCACAAGTAACGGATTCAATATCCACTCTAGGTATGTCGCGTCATGGTTAAATCTATTGCCCTTCAGCTTCTCAACTTCCTCCTTCAAATCTGCCGACCTCTTCGGGCGAAGCATGCATCTTTTCTACTTAACTGGAACACATTATGGATCGATGTTCAACGAGTAGCTCATAATCGATGAAGATATACTACGCATGTCAGCAGGGGACTAAGCAAACACATCCAGGTTTGCGTTGAGAAAATCAATCAATTCCTTCGTCTGGAAAGAATCTAAATGGGATCTGATCTTCAAGACCATGGTTAGGTCGTCGTCACTGATTGGAACTTCTATCGTATCTTCGTTAGGTGCCCCCTTTTACATCCCAACTCTTCATCTTCTCTAGGGTCAATGTCTTCGAATTGATGATTGGTTGATCTTGGTTTGGAAGTATCTATTATTTGCTATGCTGCCGTCTCCTTGGTAGGAGACGCGACTTCTTGCGGTTCTTCTCTTTCTCTATTGCGGACCTCCTTTCATTCCACCAAATAACATGCCCTTCCTATCACCTAATCACCACTGAACATTCCCACTCCAGCTTCAGTAGGGATATCAAGAGCAAACACCAGGAGCTATATAGACTTGAATTCTGCTAAGACCTGTCAACCTAGGAAGGCATTGTAAGGAGAATTAATGTCCATCACAAGAAACAGGAGGATTCATACTCTTCGATGATCTCCCTTACCTAAATCAACATGCAACTCTACTAAATCAACTGGTTCGGTAGTTGAACCACTGAAACCACGTATCCATCATGTATATGGCTTCAAATCTCTTGACTCCAATTTCATCTGATTAAAGGCTTTCTTAAACAAGATATTGATGGAACTTTTGCAATCAACAAGGACTTTTGCACTGTTGTTGGGCCAATAATGGTCGATATCAAAATTGGGTCAATACTTGGGGTTTCCACCCCTGAAATTTCTCTGTCACGGAAAATGATATCATCCTTCATCGTTTTTCTCCTTCTTAATCAATACACTATCTTGGGGTTTGCTACGTTCCCCAATTTCTATACGCTTTGCCTCATTCACATATCACTCCATTGTCTATGCACTAAACACTACTGGATGAGGTCCTCTGATGACTGTATTGATGACAATCCCCTTTCCTTTCTACTGGGAAGTGGTTCTGGGGGTCCTTGATCTTGATTTAGGTCTAGAGCTCCTTTCACCCTATCGCTCAGGGCTACATTGTAGTCATCATGCTTTCCCTTCAGGTGACGACATTCTTCGTCGAATATCCAAATGTCTCATGATAAAGTCCAGTCTCACATTCTTTCTCCATCGAATCTCATGGAGGTGGTTTCTTGTACTACATCAAGTTACATGTGTCGAAATATATATTTTCCAATGTATTATTCAATGGCATGTAACTTTCAAATGATTAGAACTGAGGTCACTTCCTAGAATTCCCTTTCTGATTTTGGTTTCCTTTATTTCCATTCTTTTCCTGATTATCATTCTACTCATTCTGATACCCAACATTAACTTCAACTTTTCTGGAGTTATCTCTGGACTATCTCACTGCAATATTACTCTGAATTTCTTCTTTAACAACATCTCTAGACCTTCTCTTTTGATGCAGTTTTGGTCTTCTTATCTCAAACATATGCTCACTTTTTCATAAAATAATTTTATGGTCGTGGGAGGTTTTCCAACAAAACATCTCTTAAACTCCGAGTCCTTATCCACACGATTGACAATTTCCATCAGAATGGTCTTCGGGTTTGGGTTGCTCATCTCTGTAATAGCCATACTTAAGCGGTCGAGATACCCCCTCAAAGTCTCTCCAAGGGCTTGCTTAGCCATAGAAAGTTCCATTACATGTTTAGACTTTGATGCATGCGATCGAAATTGAGTTAAGAACTTTTTGCCGAGGTCTCTGAAGTTGGGAAATGACCGGGGAGGAAGTCTGGTAAACCACATCATCATCACTCCTTCAAGATATATCGGGAAGGCTTAACATTTAATGGCATCAGGAGCCGTTACTACATTCATATACCATGAATAATGCATCAAATGCTACTGTGTATCTGTCCTTCCTAAGTAGTGGCTTATAATAGGCAAATTAAACCGCCTTAGGAATTGAGCCTCCAAGAGATCATTGGTGAAGGGCATATGGATACGGTCTATACCCCAATCCTCGTTTTTGTAATCCCTGTTGTCATGCTTTATTTTCCTTATCATTGCTTCTACTTTTGCATTGGTCATCATACGTTCTGGTACGGTATCCTCTATTTGCTGAACTATCTCTGTTCCCGTCACAGGCAACATTGCCTGAGCCACCGTCTGGGCAGTAGTTTCCTACCCTCTATGGTCCTAGTGAATCACAGGACGAGTGGGGGAGACATGGGAGCATGAGGAGTTAGGGAAGTGTCTTGTTCCTTTGGGGGATCTCAGGATCGAGTTGATGCCTCTTCTCGGCAAGGTAATGAACTGAATCGCAGCTGATGAATGTTTTTCGGCCTTTCGTAAGGTCTCCCATGACATGGTGGTCATTTACCTTCCTAATATGAGGATGCATCATCTGCCGTTTGATGGAGTGGTAGGGATGGTGTCATTTGCCTTCAAAACTCTTCCCACTGTCTATCCATGGTATCCACATCGTTTTTTAACGCATAATTGTCTCACGTCTATGCATCCAGGGCAACAGTAGTCTCTTCTAACTTGCTAAAAAGGCATGAAAAATCATCTCGCGTAATGAATGTTAAGAATGGGGCTTGATCGGGATTGGGAGTAGCTTTCTCAACTATGGGATCAGATCGAGTCATGGGGTCAGATCGAGACAAGTGCTCGGATCGGATCGAGTTCATTTTGGGATGGCTCGAGCCAGGGTTCACTCAATCTGGAGGCCTCTGGTGGCATAATCTAAGAGTTGGGTGGTTGCTTGTTGTTGGTTGATACTCTACGAGAGGCTTGATGAGCTTTGTCCGCTTGTTGAAACCATAATGGCTGATGTTATCAAGATGCTAAAAATATGAACTAACTCAAAAGATTTGGCGATCCGATTAGTAGACGAATATTCTAAAAAGGGCTGAGAATTCAGATTTCATAGTGAAAGCACCAAAATGTTAGAACAAAAAATGACTCTAACCCCTAAAGACTTGAATTTGTGGAGAAAAAGTAAAGAAATGCTAAAATTAAAATTAGACAATAACAAACACACAAAATTTATAGTGGTTTGGAGTTAACAAGGCTACATACACTTTATGATTCTTACATTCAAAAAATAATCACAATTAAAATGCCTAAAACCATCAAACACTTAAGATACAATTCCATCAGACATGCGGAAAATCACTTGGGAATCTTGGAAACAGAGCTCAGGTTGAGTAACAATGGCGGAAGATATAACCTGTTTTGAGAAAGGTTCACTACATGTGGCTTTCGATCCTCATCTTTCGATGGTGAGCGATGCCAGTTTCGTGTGGAAGGTGGGTTTGGACCGTGGAGAACATGTCAGAGATCCGGGACTTCTGGTATTTAGGGGTAATTGCTTTAAATGGAATCGAGTGGGGCTCGGATCTGATGCTTGTTTCGGAATTTACTCAAGTCGAAGGTCTTCAATATGGACGCTCAAATTCATTCAATCTGATCTGAATGGTTGTTCGTTCCGTAACTTAATGTTGTATGATCCATGCTTATAGATCTAGTTTCCTTTTACTCGAGATCCACCCTATATTTAGGCATGCATTTGGAACTTTGGGACTTTTGGTCGGCCTTGCTAAAAGGCACTTACATATATGTACTATAAAAAGAATGGTTTATTTCTAATCAAATTCTATAATGTGGATGACCGTGCTAATAATATAAAGTCTGGTCCTTATACTCTGAGCTCTGTAATTTTAATTACTGAGTGATGGAAAATGGTATGAATTTGAATAAGGATGCTTTCTCATCAATTCCTATTTAGGTTTGGTCGAAAGACTTAAAGGTAGAATACTGGAACATGGAGCAAATTAGCCGAATGGCAAGTGTTTTGGGATTTCCTATGCTACTGCTACAGTATTAATCGAAGTTGGAGTAGATTTTCGGTATACTTCGTCAGTGGACATGGAACTGCATCCAAAATAGATTGACAGCATGCAACTGGAATATGAGTAGCAATTAGAACCACAGTTAAATTGTTAATTGTTCGAACATTTAGAAAATACATGCAATGCCTTGAAGATATACAACCAAAAGTTACAAGCACAGAACAAGATTTTTATAGGAGAGTTATACACAATCCATAGGTTATCATATACGCATAGCATTGACCAGTAATGAACTTACAAATATGGGGTTTAATGGCGTTGGTAGAAGTGATTCTATTGCGTGAAAGGTGCGCTCTACTACTCAACAAGACAACCCATGCTCTATGCTTAAAGTGAAAAAAAACATTTTTTCCATTATCATATTCGGCTGTAATGGGCTTGGCCTGTAACACCCCGTAAAATTCACAAGTATTAATAATAAATAATAAATAAAAATAAGCAATTAAATAATATAGCTGGAAAAGTGATTTTTGCAGCTTTAGGAATTTTCCTATGAAACTCTTTTATTTGGATACACGACAAAATTCTGAATCGTTTTCATTTGCAATATGCTGAAAACAGTCGATGTATGAAGAAGTTATGAACAAATGAATTTGGACAATAAAACGCAGAATATATATATATATATATATTTATATATATAAGCATGTATGTATGTATGTACGTACGTATATGTATATATATAATTAAATGGATAATATATATATATATATTTGTGTGTGTGTGTGTGTGTCCAAGATATTCGAAATAAAGAGGGAGAATTTGAATTTTAAAATGAAAGTAAGAAATGAAAGTAAGATCATGGGACAAAGTATATTGTATATATGGAATAAGAATAAGAGATTAAGGAATGTATTAATTAAAATAAACAACTCGGCAACGCTTATTTATTGGGCATTCCAGCCTCCAAGTGGTCGACCTTCCCCCTTAAGGGGTGTCGACCGCCTAGCGGCTTGACAGCCCAATATTTCTAGGTGGTTAGGTTTTTTTAAGGGATATATAAAAATAAAAGGCTTAGATTAATTCTAAGTAATCCAACGGTCTATGCCCACATGGGCAACTATAAATATCCCCTAATATCACACATTCGAACGCTAACCATTCTCTATCCCTGCATCCATACTGCCTCTCTACCAGTACTAAAATCCAGAGAAAAATAAAAGAAAAGGTTAAGGATTTCTTCTATTCCTCTAATCCTATTTTTAATCTCTCTCTGTTATAATTCATATAAGTTTAATATTCTGGAATTTGGCATATATATATACATATTGTTTTCAAAATATATATATATATACATATATATATATATGAGATTCTAATACATGTCTCTTATACATATAACTAGGAGGATTATTGGAGCACGTTTGACTGCAAAGATTAAAGCACAGATCTAGATATACTAAAGATTTCTCTTTGTTTTGCCTAGATCTGTGAGTGGAATATTGTTTACTTAAGGCTTATTCATATTTTATTAGATTATCGTGTTGATGAATATGCCTAGGAAGATTTGGAAATTCAATAACAAAAATACTAAATCCCCAAATCCTCTATTTTATATTTACGTATGAATTGTCATGATTAATTGGGTTTTTTGGACTTTTGATTTTAATATTGGGTTAAAGATGAAAACGATTGTTGCTATTATTGTTTCTATTTTGTATAATTCACCTTTATCAAACATTTGATTGTAACCTAAAAGGGTTTAAGTTTGGGTATTTCATGATTTGATTAGGTTTGGGTTCTATTTTGAATCCAAATGTATTCATACTTGAAATATGACAAAAATAAACGTTTTTATGTGCATAATACCCAAAACAGGGTAAATCAGACAAAGTGGAAATTATAAACATACATGTGTAAATGTATGTAATACTCTTTTTTTAATCCAGTATTGAAATCATTCCAGCAAGCCTAGGATGCAAGTTCGAATTTGTATGAATGTATATTTTCCATCCACTACTATATGTTATCTTATTATTATGCCATTATGCCTAAGTTGTAGCGGTAAAAGTGTGGAAAAACTAACTTGTATACCTCGATTTGGAGAAATTGACAATTGCCATCTCGCTAGAATGTTTCCTCATTTGTACGAATATTCATGTTATTTAGACGATATAATTATTATACTTATATAAACATAATCGACGTAATTAACGTTGTATTAGTGTAATAAATCCGATTAGGTTAGAATTCGAATTTGAAATGTCCCCATAATAAATATATATTGGAGAGCGTGTGTGCATTTAGAATGTTTATATATATAATGACACACAGACACAAGTTCAGTTGTCATTTATGGTATAAGTCTGCCGGGAACCAACCGGCAAATCCAGCAACCACAAGTAGGCCCAACTATTGTGATAGGTCTTGGTGTCATGAACCTTTCAAACTTAGTACACTAGACACGAGGTTAAACCAACCTATAGTAGGATTCTGCCCAAAACCGAACGACATATCTAGCGTCTACAGGTATACGGTTTAATAAGAGAGGTCTATTGTGCGTGTGAAAATAGGTTGGTTTACTACAACTTGAGAAGGTCTTAAGTTGTTAGGAATAGGAACCCTCCGAAGGTTTACTCCTTGGAGAGGAACTAAAATCAGGGGACCCACCCTTATTAGATTTGAAGTAAGTCTTCGGGTCCTCCATCTCTAAAAGTGGTTAGACATAAACGGTAACGAAGTAGGGTAGTTCATAGGTATGTCCACTTCCTCTAGAAGCTTGTAAGGGCTTAATTAAGGACAGATTGGTAAATAAAAGAAATGTGGCCATTGCATGCAAATACTATCTAAGGGAAGTCTTAAGCGACATAGGTGTCCTACCGTAATATCAGTTAAGTAATAACGTTCACAATACTACTTCTCATATTACAACTGAGAGTATAGACTTAAGAACGTTAACGTATTAGGATGGGGTCTTAAGGGGCTAGGGGTCTGCCTTAGGGTTATAAGAGATCATAAAAATCCACCTTTAATAGGGCCATAAGTGACCAAGAACCCCAACTCATTGGGTCTTTACCCTAAAAAAACTGACAGGTAATTGACCTGGATATCCACCCCATTGGTATATACTTGGTGTTTGTGTGATTCTTGTGTGCTGCGTAGACATTGTTGGAGAATGAAATTTTGATGACAACAACCTTATTTCAATATTAATTGATTATAAAATATATACAAACATCTCTATCTATAATATATATATATATATATATATATATATATATATATGCAGGATTTGCATACAGGACTTAAATACTGAAGACTGTACAGTTTTAGAGTTTCAAGAGATTCATAAGAGAGATTCAAGACTCATTAATTATCAAGTTTTAGGAGTTCAAGACAAATATAGTAATAGAGTCTAGTTTATATGTAAGACTTTGAATTACACTCCTGGTCAAATTCAAATTCTGTCTTTCAAATTCAGATTTTCAGATTTTTAATTTTGATTTTCAAAATTCAAATTTTAATTTCAAATTGTTTTTCTATCTTACTCATGATTTCAAATATAAGTTTTAAATTTAAATTTATATAGTTTTGTACTTACATACTTTTATAGTTTTATAGTTGTAAACCTTATAATTTTATAAATATGGTTATATAATATATATTTATGATTTTATACTTTAGAATACTTATTTATATCACTAAATTTTAATTTAAGAATTTACAGGATAATATATACAATTAAACACTTGAAAAATAGTTTTAAAAATATTTTTACATGCTTATGTCAACATACATATATGTCTATGTTGATATATAACTGTCAGAAACCAATTTTCAAAGGAAGTGTCTTTTCACTATTTGTAATGTTTCAGAAGCATTGCAACCTTTCAAATCTTATAAATAGGGGCTGATTTAGAATTTTTTTTCATTATTCCTCTTCTCCTTCTTCACCCCTCTTCATCCCACCTTTAATATTTCATGTTATTGATTTCTACACTTCTACTTTGCCGATTTCTACTCTAACTACATAAAACTTCTTCTTTTCTCACTCTCTACTCATTATTCTCTGAATTGAAGTGCTATTGAAGAGTTATAGGGCTGTTGTAATCATTTGGGAAGTGTTTGGGAAAGGGTGTGTTCCTTGTAGCCCTGAAATAAAGGAAAGGGAGCGGTGGTAATCTTGTAGCCGTGAAATCATGAGTGGTTGGAGAGGTGTTAACCTTGTAGCTGGGAAATCAAGGGGATTGTACTTGGATATTGATAATAGTAATAAAACTCTGTGCAATCCAGTGTTGCATGGGACTGGACGTAAGAGTAATCCGAAGTAGTATAACATACGATGTGTTTTTTTTCCTTTTTTGCATTCTATATTTATCTGTTACTGTGTTTTTGTTTGATTCTGTGTCTGTGATCAGCTCTACTATGCGTGATCCATATAGTAGATCATTTAAATTTAAGATTTTTTGTAAATTCCTTAGAAACACTATTCACCCCCCTCTAGTGTTAGTCTTGCCTTAAGATCCGCATTCCTTGTTCCCTAATGGACATACACTGACATATGTAACCTGCTAAAATTTTGGGTATGGACATTAATTAACACCATATTTCAGTCACAGAGAACTTTATGTTTAGACCCCTCTCCTAAACATATCTAACAGATTAGTAGATGGGGTAAAAGCCATGGACGGAGTCAAGATTGAAGATGATGAAGAAGATGAAGTTTTATGCTATTATTAGTAGTTATTGCTTTGCTACTTTTGGAACCTTGTGAGAATTAACTATTTGGTGTACCCGTTGAACATATGTAACTGTGACTGTTGTATTTCTGAGATTTTTAATAAATGGTACATCTTATTTGAGTATTATATTTTCTCTTTCCGCTGTGTGAGAATTCCATTCGAAGTGTATGTTATTATTATTTGTGCAAATGTAATCCTTACAGGAACCAATGACCCGTTTAGAATGGCTCTAAGTTTCGATGGGCCTTTTCTAGGTTGAAATTTAGGCCCATTCCGAGCAGGTTGTTACATTTGGTATCAGAGCATAGGTTACCCGATTATAAGGGAATTATACGAATGAGAGGCATATTTGTATACTGAAAAAGATTTTTCAAACTATAATATATATATATATACACCCCGAAAAAACAGATGCATTTATACTAGGCACCCTTTTCGTTCTTCTTCCCTTTCGGCTTGAATTATCTCTCAGGAGTATCCACTAAGGCATTCTTCCTTTTCTTTTCAGATAGTAGAATGGCTGAAAACCCAACTGAGCAGGGTAACCAGGCATGACCCCGCTACATGCCAGAATGGTTTCAATAGTATCTCCAACTATTGAACAGTTCCCTGCTGCTAATCCTACCCCAGCGGCTCCTGCATCTCCTGCCGTTGAGGAAGCCTTTGACTTTTCTCGCTACTGTAAGACCTTTATGAATCTTGGAGGGAAATCATTTTTTAGGAAAGAAAGTTTAAATAATGCCCAATTTTTGCTAATGGACTATGAAATATTTTTCAAAGCTACTGCCTGGCTTGATGAGGTGAAGAGGAGAATTGTGGCCTAACATTTGAAGGATGATGCCCTTGAATTGCGGAACTCAATATCAGTGGAGAACAAGGGAAAAATATTTACATGGGACGAATTCAAAATCCATTTCTAAGCGAAGTTTTTTCCAAGAGAAGAAATGACTATCTAGCCAGAGAATTTCATCCACCTCAAGCAAGGAAGCTTGAGCCTGCAAGAATATGTATCTAAATTTACCGAATTATGTAAGTTTGGAAGAGGATTGGTAGACACCCCCATGAACAAAGCCCTTAGATTTGTTAAAGGATTGAACTTCCCGTTGAAGGAAACTCTATTAGCCAAAGTAACGTTTGGGGCAACCTTTGAAACCTTAGCTGAGGTGATGATCTATGCACGGCTGAAGGCACAAAAAGGGATAAAAAAGGGAGAAAGGAGAAATCTTTAATAAAAATAAGAAGAAGGAATAGTGGAAAAACAACAAGAAGAAAAAAATTCAAAAAGGATGCAAAGACTTGTATGAGGTGCAGCCGCAAGACCATGAGGCCAAGGATTGTAGGACCTCGTTGGCGAAAAAGGAGTTCAAGGGAAAATGTTGCAACTGCCATGAAGAAGGACACATGTCCAAGGACCACCCAAAGCCCAAAGCTGTCAAAAGTGGCTAGAACTATGCAATAGAGGAAGCACCAATTCAAAGTCGACCCCCAAGAGACTAACGGTAACCCGCACTTGAAGGTATAACCTCTGTTTTAGGAAATTAAGTATACACCTTGTTCGATTCAGAAGCGACCCATTCTATTTTCTCCAAGCGATTAGTAAATCTATTAAATCTTTCCATGTCTATCTCGGATAGTCTGATAGAGGTGGCTAACCTTATCGAAGGATCTAAGTACCTTGAGCTGTTGTGTAAATACCTAGTATAGGAGGTCGACAATGTCGAGTTCCATTGCGAAGCGTACGCGTTATATTTTATGGGATATGACCTTATCCTAGGTATGGACTGGCTATCGCTTTATGCGGCCTTCCTAAATTGCGATAAGAGGATTGTTCGTCTTAGGAGCTGGAGAGGACAGAGTTTGAATATTCCTTGTAATGTTAGAAACAAGGAAACCTTATTATATTCTTTATCTCCTAGTTCAGAAAGACCATCTTCGGTCCCTATAGTTTGTGAATTCTTGGATGTCTTCGAGGAAGTCACGGGACTTCCACCCCATAGAGAAATCTCTTTTCGTATTGACCTAAAGAAGGACGCCAGACCTGTAGCACTACCCTTGAGGCATATGGCGCCTAGGGAAAGAAGGGAGTTAGATAAGCAGATTTGAGAGTTGTTGCAAAAAGGTTTATATCGTCGAAGTACCTCAAAATGGGGTGCACCTATTGTATTTGCCACCAAAGCAGACAGATCATTGAAACTCTGTGTGGACTATAGGGAACTTAATAAATTGACCAAGAAGAATAGATACCCGTTACCTAGAATTAATGACCTTTTTGACCACTTGTGAGGAGCTTGAGTATTTTCTCAACTAGACCTTGCTACTGGATTTCACCAGTTAAGAATTATGGAGGATGGCAAGGATAAAACTGCATTTAGGACGCCAGATGGATTATTCTAATGGGAAGTCATGCCCTTTGAACTAGCGAATCACCCTCTGTTTTTGTTAATCTCATTAATATAGTATTTAGGGGCATTCTAAATAAAATTGTGGTAGTCTATGTAGGAGATATCCGTATTTTTTCAAAATACCATAAAGAGCATGAAGAACGCTTGAGACAAGTGTTAGGGATATTAAGAAAGAACCAATTGAAAGGAAAATTCTCATAGTGCCATTTCTGATAGGAAGAAGTAAGATTTTTAGGACATGTTTTATCAAGCAAAGGCTTGGCCGTAGACCCCACAAAGATCGAGGCAATCAAAGAATGGAGGATACCTTAGAATGCTACAGATGTGAAAAGCTTCCTTGGATTGGCCAGATATTATAGGAAATTCATAAAAGACTTTGCAAATATACCTACTCCTTTAACCCAATTAATAAAGAATAATTTGGTGTTTTGTTGGAGTGATATAGCATTTAAGAAATTAAAGGATGTATTAACTAGCGCACCAGTCCTAATTATACCCGATGGTTTAAAATTGTTTACCATTTACACTGATGCTTGTTGGACCGGTTTCGGAGCAGTCCTTATGCAAGAAGGAAGATTAGTTGCCTATGCTAGTGAACAAATCAAGTATCCAAAGAAAAGATACCCAGTTAATGACCTTGAGTTAGCCACAGTAGTGTTTGCCTTTAAGATGTGGAGGCATTATCTTTTAGGGGAGAAATATGAACTCTTTACTAACCATGAATCCTTAAAGTATTATTTTCTCAATGTGACCTAAACTTGAGACAACAATGATGGATGGAATATATTGCCTCATTTGACTTTATGATTCAATATACCCCAGGCAAGGGGAATGTTGTGGAGGATGCTTTAAGTAGGAAACGTGCGACTTTGAATGCGATAATAGGATGAAAAAAAATTGGGTTCCTCGCTAATTTTAATTTACAACCCTCACCAACCACTTCTAATGGTTTTCTTGGGGCTATGATAATTAGACTCACCCTAAGAGAAAGGATCCAAAGCACACAAGACTTTGACGAAGAATGAAGAAACATAAAGGAGAAAGTGGGAAAGAAAAAGACCTTTCCTCATTTGATTAGGTATTCGATCAGCGATGATGGGAGTTCACTTTGGGATGGACGGCTTTACGTCCCTAAAAATGAAGGGTTGAGGAAAGAAATTCTACAGGAGTGCCATAGGTCAAAATTGACCATACACCCCGGTCGGGATAAAATGTACAAGGATACGAAAATGAATCTCCGTTGGGAAGGAATAAAGAGAGATGTAGCTGAATTCATGACCAAATGCTTGGCGTGTCAAAAAGTCAAAGCGAAGCAAGGGAAGCTCGGAGGATTGTTGTTACCTTTAGAGATCCCCACATGAAAGTGGGAACATATTTCCATGGACTTCATAGATGTACTTCCTAGAAGCAAAAAAGTGAACGAGGCCATTTGGGTTGTGGTAGATTGTTTAATCAAAAGCCCCCATTTTATACCAGTCAAGAAGACAAGGACTGTAGCCTCGTTCGCCCAATTATATGTCAACGAGAAAGTCAGACTTCATGGCATCCCATCGAGTATTGTGAGTGACAGAGACCCCTTATTCACATGTGAATTTTAGAGAAGCCTACAAACAACATTGGGAACGACCATCAATCTAAGCATTACTTATCATCCGTAGATAGACAGACAAATAGAAAGAGTAAACATAATCTTAGAAGATATGCTCAGAGCTTGCATCATCGACATTGGAGGAGTTTGGAAGAAGCACCTACCGCTTGTGGAGTTCACGTATAATAATAGTTTTCGAACGATGATTGTATGGCCCTTTTCGAAGCGCTTTACGAGAAGCGAAGCAGATCGTTAACATGTTGGTGGAAAACTACCGACAAGGTTATACTCGGACCAGACTTCATCCGTGATTCCATAGAGAAGATATCGTTGATTAGGCAGAGGATGAAGGCAACCCAAGACCGTCTGAAATCGTGTGTCGATAAGCGAAGGAGGTCACCTGAAATTAATGTTGGAGACTTAATATTTGTAAAAGTATCCCATCTTAAGAAAACTGTTGGGTTTGGGAAGACTGGGAAGTTGGCTCCCAGGTTTATTGGGCCTTTCAATATCATCAAGAAGATATGATCTTTGGCTTATCGAGTGGATCTCCCCGAGCTTCTATCGGGAATCCATAATGTTTTTCATATATCTCATCTAAGGAAATGCCTTCATGATTCTTCTATCAAATTCGAGCTTGATAAAATCGAGGACATAGAAAAGCTCGAGTTGGAGTCCATGGTGCCCCGTGCCACTGCAAGGATTGTAGAGCACAGAATCAAGAGATTCCGCAACAAAACCATTCGCCTCGTCCGAGTACAATAGGGAAATGAACTGGTGGAAAGCAAATGAGAGACCGAGGACAAGATGAGACAGACTCATCAAGAGCTTTTCACGAGTAATTTTTCCTCAAAATAACGTTTATGGATGCATCGTGATTGTTAGATTGGATTTTAGGAAATGGATGCAACACCATTGCACTAAGCACTCGTGTGGAAATATATGCATATGTAGGTTGTTTGCATACATATTGCATCACTTATTACACCTACGTGCTAGGATAGAGCTTACTTTAGTGGGTCTTCAGTTCATAATCATTGCGAGTCATGGATGTTTATAGATGAATTATAAATAACAAGGGTGTACAACATGGACGTTTTGAGCGAATTGCATTTTTTCCCCTTAAACAAAATTTCGGGACGAAATCTATTTTAAGGGGGGAAGAATGTAACACCCCATAAAATTAGTAAGTATTAATAATAAATAAAAATAAAAAATTAAATAATATGGCTGGAAAATGAGATTTTTACATCTTTAGGTATTTGGCTACGAAACTCTTTTATTTGGATTTGTGGTGAAATTCTGAATCATTTTCATATATACTATGCTGAAAACTATCGATGTATGAAGAAGTCATGAACAAATGAATTTGGATCATAAAACGCAATATATATATATATATATAACTAAATGGATAATATATATGTGTGTCCAAGATATTCGAAATAAAGAGGGAGAATTTGAATTTTGAAATAAAGATAAGATCATGGGGAAAAAGTATATTGTATATATGGAATAAGATTAAGAGATTAAGGAATGTGTTAATTAAAATAAACAACTCAGCAACGCTTCTTTATTGGGCGTTCCAGCCTCCAAGGGGTCAACCGCCACCTTAAGGAGTGTCGACCGCCATCGACCGCCTGGCGGTTGGATATCCCAATAAATCTAGGTGGTTAGGTTTTTTTAAGGGATATATAAAAATAAAAGGCTTGGATTAATTCTAAGTAATCCAATGGTCTATGCTCGCAAGGGCAACTATAAATATCCCCTCATATCACACATCAGAACACTAATCATTCTCTATCCCTGCCTCCGTGCTACCTCTCTACCATTACTAAATTCTAGAGAAAAATAAAGGAAAAGGTTAAGGATTTCTTTTATTCCTCCAACCCTATTCTTAATCTCCATACTCTAATTCATATAAGTTTAGTATTCTGGAATTTGGCATAAACATATATATATATATATATATATATATATATATATATATATATATATATATATATGAGATTCTAATACATGTCTCTTATGTATAATTAGGAGGATTATTGAGCATGCTTAAATGCAAAGATTAAAGCACATATCTAGATCTACTACAGATTTCTCTTCATTCTGCCTAGATCTGTGAGTGGAATATCATTTACTTATGACATATTCATATTTTTATTAGATTATCAAATTGATAGATATGCCTAGGAGGATTTGGATTTTTGATTAAAAAAAATACTAAAATCCCCAAATCCTCTATTTTATATTTCCATATGAATTGTCATGATTATTGGGTTTTGTGGACTTTTGATTTTAATATTGGGTTAAAGATGAAAATGGGTATTTCTATTATTGCTTCTATTTTGTATAATTCACATTTATCAAACATTTGGCTGTAACCTAAAAGGGTTTAGATTCGGGTATTTCATGATTTGATTATGTTTGGGTTCTATTTTGAATTCAAATGTATTCATACTTGAAACATGACAAATATAAACGTTTTTATGTACATAATACCCAAAACAGGGTAAATTAGACGAAGTGGAAATTATAAACATACATATGTAAATGTATGTAATACTCTATTTGTAATCTAGTATTGGAACAATTCCAACAAAAGGATGCAAGTTCAAAGTTTGTATGAATGTATATTTTCCATCCACTACTATATGTTATCTTGTTATTATGCCATCATGCCATCATGCCTAAGTTGTAGCGGTTAAAGTATGGAAAAATTAACTTGAATACCTTGATTTAGAGAAATTGACAATTGTCATCTCGTTAGAATGTTTCCTCATTTGAACGAATATTCATGTTATTTAGACGATATAATTATTATACTTATATAAACGTAATCAACGTAATTAACATTGTATTAGCATAATAAATGCGATTAGGTTAGAATTCAAAATTGAAACGTCCCCATAACAAATATATTTGTGTGTGCATATAGAATGGTTATATATATATATATAATGACATAAAGACACGAGGTCAGTTGCCATTTGTGGTATAAGTCTGCCCAGAGCCGACCAGAAAATCCAGCAACCACAAGTAGACCCAACTAATGTGAAAGGTCTTGGTGCCATGAACCATTCAAACTTAGTACACTAGACATGAGGTTAAACCAACTTGTAGTAGAATTCTGCCCGAAACCGACCGACATACCCAGCATCTACATGTATACATTTATTGAGAGAGGTCTAGTGTGTATATATATATATATATAACTATATATGCATAAGTCTATTGCGTGTGAAAATAGGTTGGTTTACTACAACTTGAGAAGGTCTTAAGTGGCTAATTTTCTTTTTATCTAATTTTGGTCTTAAGTGTTTAGGACTAGGATCCCTCTGAAGATTTACTCCTTGGAGAGGAACCAAAGTCATGGGACCCACCCTTTTTAGATTTGAAGTTAGTCTTTGGGTCGTCCTTCCCTAAAAGTGGTTAGGCATAAATGGTAACGGGGTAGGGTAGTTCACTGAGATGTCCACTTCCTCTAGAAGCTTGTAAGGTGTCAACTAGGGAAAGACTAGTAAATAAAAGATATGTTGTCATATCATGCTAATCAACTGTCTAAGGGAAGTCCTAAGCGACGTAGGTGTCCTGCTGTAATATTGGTTAAGTAGTAACATTCGCAATACTACTTCTCATATTAGAATTGAGTGTATAAACTTAAGAACGTTAACGTATTAGGACGGGGTCTTAAGGGGCTAGGGGTCCGCCTCAGTGTTATAAGAGATCATAAGAATCCACCTTTAATAGGGCCATAAGTGACCAAGAACGCCCACCTCGTTGGGTCTTTACCCTAAGAACACTAATGGGTGATTGACTTGGATATCCACTCCATTGGTTAGATACTTGGTGTTTGTGTGAATCTTGTGTGCTGCACAGACATACCTTGACATATGTAACATGCTAAAAATATAGGTTATGGACATTAAGTAACAACATATTTCAGTCACCAAAACTTTATGTTCTGACCCTTCTCCTCAACATATCCAACAGATCAACAGATTGGGTAAAATCTATGGATGAAGTCATGATTGAAGCTGATAAAGAAGACGAAGTCATTATGCTATTATTAGTAGTTATTGCTTTACTTCTTTTGGAACCTCGTGAGAATGAACTATCTGATGAACCCATTGAATAGATGTAACTATGACTATTGTATTTTTGAGGTTTTTAATAAAAGGTACATCTTATTAGAGTAATAAATTTTCTCTTTCCGCTGTGTGAGAATTACATTAAAAGTATATATTATTATTATCTGTGCAAATGTAATCCTTACAGGATCCAACGACCATTTAAAATGGCTCTAAGTTTCAATGACCTTTTCTGGGTCGAAAGTTAGGCCCATTTCAGGCGGGTTGTTACCTGGCCCAAGTACCGTTTTATTTCCTATTTCTTGAATCACGCATTCTGAAAGTCTGTATATATAAACACGGGCTATGTACATCAAACATAATCAATAGTATAATTTGCATTTACTTTTTCTTCTCAAATTCTCTCAATGATAATTATTCATCAAATCTTTACATGGTATAAGAGCTATCAATGCTTAACAACAAAACAAGTTTCTGATAATGAAATCTTATTGCCTCAAATCATTTTCTGTTTACTGACAGAATATCCCTCAGAAAATCTTCAATCTTGGATTCCTCCCTTCCGAGATAAGTTCTTATCCCATCAATTGGGGGTTAAGGCCTGATTACCATGAAGTGGTGCCTCGCCTTATTGAAACAAACTGCATTAACTTTATAACATCAAGCTTATAACAGAAGTATTCTGAAATTCTTAGAAAACTGATCAAGAAATTCAAGAAAAGCATAACAGCTGAATAAAAGTGCTCTTCAGAAGGCTTTTCAGAAAGAAAATCAAAAGAAAATTTCAAAAATCATCACAAAAGCCTCAAGATTGCATCAAAACTCATTTCTGCATCCTTTCAAAGAAAATCTTAATTAAAAATCATCCAAGATTCAGAATATCATACCTTCTTTGCTACCAAGAGACCATCACTGTTATACTCAAGGCTGAAGACAACAACTCAACTACCACACCAAATCAACCTGCAAATCAAAGTAAGACAACATCAAATAACCAGATCACACCTAATACTGAATCCCAAGTCAAAACTACCATTAATCCACAAACCCAACTGATTACAGTCCATCTTGAGGAAAAACGACTAATTGCTTTGGAAATTGCAAGATGAGACTTCAATTCAAGGATATGGGATTAAAGGATATATATTCTTAGAACCATTGTTGTTCCTTTGAAGTTCAAAACTGATGCAGATAATAAAGTTGTCAACAATGTAGAGTTCGTAAAATATCACAGTCAAGACATATTAATTTGTGTCTGGCTTCTGTCTTCTATTAGTGAAAAGATGTTATCTCAAGTTATAGGGTGTAAAACAGCTAAAGAAATCTGGACAACAATAGAAAAATCATTCAACGTCCAATCTTCAGCCAAGATTATGTTTTACAGAAACCAATTACAAACCTCAAGAAAAGACAACCTATCTATGAGGGACTATCTTGCCAAAATAAAGAATACTTGTGATCATTTAGATGAAGCAAGACAAAAGATTGGTGAATCTGAACAAATCTTAACGATTCTAAATGGTCTAAGTTAGGGATATGAAGTTGTAGTAGCAGTTATCTCATCTCAAAAAGTGGTGTGTTCTATGGAAGATGTACACTCTATCTTGCTTGCTGATGAAGCTAGAATTAAACCAGAAAATCCCAAATAACCGATCTATCCGTCAACTATGTTGAAAAATAAAATAAAAATCAATACAGAGGTGAACAACCCATTAAAATAGGAGGATATTCCAAAAGAAGTAGAGGAAGATGGAATAACAACAACAAAATACCTAAGTGTTAGATATGTGAAAAGGTTGGACATACTGCTGTGAAGTGTTACTTTAGATTTAACTCAAACTTTGTTGTCGGTCAAAATCAAAACAATCAAAGTAAAGCAAACCCTACTACTAACATGGCAAAGACAGAAGCAGATAGCCAGAAAAACAATTCAAGAAACAACCAGACATGTTAAAATAATGAAATAGGTGATGATAATCGGTATCCTGATTTAGGTGCAACTAATCACATCACTAATAATATCAACAATCTAAATCTTAGTCAAAGGGAGTACAAAGGTTGAATTCTTTACACATGGGCAATGGTGACAGTGTAAACATTACACATATTGGCTTTGGTAGCATCAAAGGTAAAAAAAGCAACTGTATCTCAATAGTTTACTTGTAATACCTCAGATAAAATAAAAAATCTACTCGGTATCTCATAGTTTGCTAAAGACAATAGTGTGTACTTTGAATTTCATTCTCATCACTTCTTAGTTAAAGACTTATTAACTGATGAAACCATCTTGCAGGGTGAAACATTCAAAGGGCTATACAAGTTTGATGTTGTTAACTCTGCAAGCAGTGAACAGAGGAACAACTACTACTACCTATCTGAAATTAATGATAAAACTAGTGTATTTGATCCATGGCATGTAAAACTTGGTCACCCTAATGTCAATGTTGTTAAGAAAGTACTATCTGACAATAAAATCACATTTGAAAATATTTCTATGTCATATGCATGCACTTATTGCCAAATGGGTATAAGCCAAAAATTACCCTTCGTTAATTCTCAAACTATTTATTATAGACCACTTGAATTAGTTGTTGCTGACCTATGGAGTCCAACACCAATAAATTCTGATTATTGTTTCAATTACTATATATCTATTGTTGACTCCTATACTAGATATACTTGGATATATTTTATGAAAACCAAATATGAAACTAGTAGGGCAGTCATTCACTTTACTAATAAACTGAAAAGAAAATAGGAGAGCATTTAAAAATACTGCATACTGATGGAGGTACTGAATTTAAACCCTTAAAGTGATTTTGTTCTAAAGAAAGGTATTATTTACAGCTTAAGTTGTCCATGTATCTCTAAATAGAATGGATTAATAGAGAGAAAATATAGACATGTTGTTGAAAATGGTCTTACATTGTTAGCACAGGGTCATTTATTTATGGAATTTTGGCCAGATGCATTTAGCACATCAGCATACTTGATAAATAGACTACCAAATAAAGTGTTAAATGGAAAAAGCCCTCTAGAAATGTTACACAATGTAAAACCTGACTACAAAATTTCAACAGTGTTTGGATGTTTATGTTATCCCTATTTAAGACCCTATAATGCTCATAAATTAGATTTTAGAACTTCACCATGTACCATTATAGGGTATGCTAGGGATCAAAATGGCTATAATTGCCATGATGAGAAAGGTAAATTGTTTATTAGAAGGCATGTTGTATTTAATGAAAAAGTGTTTCCATTTCATAATGCAGAAATTACTACTACTCAGAAAGTATACAACACAAGAAAGTCTGTTCTAGGTATACCTTTATATTCAAATGATCAAGCTAGTTAGGTGATGATTGCTCAGATTCTCAACAGATTTCAATTTCTAAATCAAGTAACAAATAGTATGAACCATTCAATCAATCCATTGAAAGTCAAATGTAACATGAGATTCTGTCACATGACTCAAATCAAGAAGTCAGTAGTGATCAGTCAAACATAGGACAAGACAACACAAGAAGTTTTGAAAAACAAAGGGAACAACCACAAAATGGCCATCCAATGATCACAAGATCAAAGAGAGGCATTTTCAAACCCAAAGTTTATACTGCTAGTAGTACATCTGATGAACCAGTAAACTACAAGCAAGGTATCAATAGAAAAATATGGAAAATGACCAAGGATGAAGAATATCAAGCACGGATGAATAACAAAACATGGACACTTGTTAAAGCACCAAAGAACAAAAATGTTGTTGATAGTAAGTGGACCTTTAGAGTAAAAAGAAATGTAGATGGATCTATACACAGATACAAGGCTAGCCTGGTGGTAAAAGTATAAACACAACAATATTGTTTTGACTTTGAAGAAACCTTTTCTACGGTTGTTAAGCCAATCACAATAAGAATAGTACTCACCCTAGCATTGCATAACAACTAGAGAATTCAGTAGTTAGATGTCAACAATGCCTTTCTAAATGTGACTTAAGAGAAGAAATATATATGAGTCAACCACAAGGATATCAAAATGACAAAGAGCTTGTGTACAAGCTAAATAAAGTAATATATGTACTCAAACAAGCTCCTAGAGTTTGGTTTGATAAATTGAAACTCACTTTAACTAAATCAAAGTTTCAAACTACTAAACCAGACCACTCATTGTTCATCAAGATTATTGATACTATAACAATATATTTGCTAATATATGTTGATGATTTAATTATTACAGGAAACAGTGAGAAAAAAATGAGGAAGCTTATTCATCTGTTAGATAAACAATTTTCTGTCAAAGACCTAGGGGAATCGATTACTTTTTGGGCATTGAGGTGGCAAAGGTGTCCCACTTAGAAATATTTTTAAGTCAAAAGAATTAATCAATGAAATATTGGATAAGGCAAACATGGATGCTGCTAATGCCATGTCTACACCCATGATTACCCGCCATCAATTATTAAAATATAGAGGGGGAACGTAGATAATGTTAAACAGTACAGAAGTCTAGTGGCTGCATTGCGATATGCTATCGTCACTAGACTTGAAATTGCATACAGTGTTAACAAAATTTCTCAGTTCATGTAGAAGCCTAAAGAACACTAGAAGGCCATGAAAAGAATTATGAGATATCTAAAGGGGACGAATGTATACGGATTACATTTCAAGACATGCAAGCTACTAAGTACAATTAGATATAGTGATGCTAACTGGGCAACATACCCTAATGACAGAAGACCAACCATAGGATGTTGCATTTATTTGGGAAACAACTCTATTTCCTGGTGTGCCACAAAAAAAACAGCTTACTGTCTCTAGATCGAGTACTGAAGCAGAGTTCAAAAGTATTGCAAATGATACTGCTGAAATTATATAGGTGCAATCATTACTTAGTGAACTGAAGGTACAATACGTAAACCACCAACACTATGGTGTGATAACTTAAGTGCAGTGTCCCTTTCAGCCAATCCAGTGTTATATTCAAGGACAAAGCATATGGAAATTGATTTATACTTTGTATGTGAGCAAGTTATCAACGAAAAGCTACTTATATATCATGTTCCAGCAACACATCAAATTGCAGATGTTCTCACTAAGCCTTTATCAGGTAGGAGTTTTACCAGAATCAGATCCGAGCTAAAAGTCATAAAAAGTCATACCTCTGTGATGTCATGAAACAATCAAGTCCAGATCTAAAGCTTAAAGCACTAGATTCCAGCGATTCCAGAAACCCTAATGAGAAATCAAATGCTGTTCCAACTTTAAGATCCAGCAGGCCTAAACTAAAGCATCATAATGACTTATCTTCATCCTCTCAGGGAAGACAAAGACAAAATCATTAGCAGATCTAAAGCAAAAGGGCACTTATACCTCTCTCAAGTATAAGGCATCTAAGCTCGAATCCTCTCCATCAATCACTATAAAATTAAGCGAAGCTGATTCGAGCTGTATTATGAAGATTTGATTAGCTATTTCTAAAGAATTTTTGTCATGGCGGCCTAATATTTGAAATCCTAGGATTCGTTTGTGGGGGATTAAAATGAAATAAATGGAACCAATTTTTTGTTTATCATATTTGAACTGTAATTAATGGGATTAGCCCAAGTATCTTTTTATTTCCTATTTTCAGAAGTTTGCATACCAAAAGTCTGTATACATAAACACTGGCTACGTACATCAAACATAATTAATAATACAATTTGTATTTACTTTATCTTCTCAAATTCTCGGAATTACAAGTATTCGTTGAATCTTTACATCACTCAACTGCATCCACATCATCTGGAGTTGTCTTCTCAAAACCTGTGTGCGAATATATTCCATGTCAATGTGATAAAGAAGCTGGACCAAGCACTATACCTACATATATATAAAACAAGGAGAAGACAACAATAGAGGATATGTAAATATGAGGATATCAGCTAATCAAATACACAGAATTCGATTCAACATGTGATTAAACCTATAGATTATGATACTGATATGGTGGAAGACGAGGTTAAATCTACAGATGAAGAAGAAATGCAGTCATCTCAAAAAAATCGTTTATTAGTGCTGCTACAAAATGCATACAAGAAACCAAAAATTCAAATATAATAGAGAAAAGTGTCTCCCTTTATGGCAATGACAAATCTTGAGTACAAAAAGAAGCGTGAGATGGTAACTAAGTCTAATGTCCTTCCTGTTGCTCCTTTTAAAAGATTTACAAGGATCACATCCAAATGGAAAATGGACGCATTATCATGTAATATTAGAGATATGAACGTAGATGACAAAATTACCGCTGCATTCGCACTTGTATAATCCCACAAGCTTATAGTACTTGACTTGTGAAAAACAAATTAAGGACAAAACATATTGACAACTTAAAGTTAACATACTACATTATAATTAGACATACCAGAAGTAAGGGCATAACATTGGTGCATATGGATGAAACTATATGAACACCTACCATTCAAACTATGACTACACAACATATTACTGTTCTACTCATTAGCAAGGGTAGATTACAATTTATGTGAAATTTTGTATATGGCAGCAATTCTTATACTGGAAGGTAGGAGTGATGGGTGAATTGACACTTCAACAATAAGGATGCCATGGCTTGAGAAATAAAATTTTAATAATTCAAATTATAAAGAGGGACATTGGAAGAAAATACAGTTTATATAACAAATGATTGGCTTACCACCCCTTATTTTGTCTTTCCCACCCAACCCTTTAAAATAAGTACGCTCACCCAATTTTTTTTCCACACCTCGTTATTTTCCGAAACTGTCCATGTCTTGTTCAACCTCTCTGCTTAATTAAACTAAAAGTTAAAACACTATTCTACATAAAACTAGGCTAGGAATGATTTCTAGTGCATTACACATTATGAATGCAACAATTTTCATTATGAGTGCAACAATTTCCCATTAAGAATGGTTCCTAATGGGAAACGGAAAAGAGTATAAGGTCGACCCATCTAGAACTCTTTGAGTGGTATGTCCCATATATCGTATCTTACTTGTACCATTGTAACTTATACTATTAGAATTCTGCATGCAAGGATAGGATTTTGATTGCATGGATTTTTGGATGGTAGATTGGATACTTGTGGATAGTAGGCATGCTGGATATTATGGTTACTCAGGGTTGCTTGAAACTTCGGAGGCAAATTTCCTAAAGGGGGAGAATGTAACGACCTATATTTTGTGTATGGAGCATCGTAAAATAATTTTATTCAATTCCTTGGTGGTCGGATCATTCTCAGATTTTAATATGTTGCTCATGGGGATAAGAGACATGTCCATGATTTTACTGAATTAACCTGTGATATTTTTTCCCTTGAGTTTACTATTTTATCTATAACTTTTGATAGGGATCGAATCAGGTGCTGAAATTGGTCTCATTGGATCAAAATGGTGGTTTACGGTTTCGTAGAGTGGTTACGTGTAAGATTGGCTTAGAGATTTTGGAGAAATCGCTGTTTTAAGTTCAGATTCTATTAGGCAGACTGACTATAACTAATGGCTGATTAGTGTAGCCCATTAGGCTAGCGACTTGCAGCTATAAATAGATGGTTAAGGGAGAGAATCAGGGTTACTCCCTTCATTCAAACATTAGGTTGGGCGTCTGTGATTCTCCGATTCAACCCAATCTCTAGTTCTTTATCAATTCATTCTAAATCTAAATCCAGAGCTACATCTACATTGGGGAAGATCAAATATTGTTGTTTTCATCAAACTAAAGGTTTTTAACATTGTCACTTTGTTTTTCCAGACATAATTTCATCAGTAATTCATCGGAACTAAGTTTTGGTGAGTGATAGATATCTCTCACATGAATATTATGGATAATATGTGTAAAACTAGGGTTGTTTCACACCATGTATAGATATTTCACCTAAAAATAGATCGCCTATATTTTTTTTCAGAATGTCTAACCCTAAAGCAACCTTATTTGATAATGTAAACTGGTATTATGTTTAATGTCTATCTAGATACTAATTATGCTATATCCATGATTTTTACGCTATGTTTCGTGTATGTTCATGTTTGTATGATTGATCGATAATGAAATTAGGTGAATTGTTGCTTCGTTTGTTGAATTGTATGATTTTGATTGATTTAGTGGTTTTTCGTAGGCTTAGAATTGATAAACAAAGCAAATCAGAGGTTCAAATGATCGAATTCAAACAAAATTTGGCGTAGGAGCCCTGCACGGTGTTGGTTGATGCCTAGAAAATACCATCGTAAAACATGCTAAGGCCATGGACCGGTACCAATCCATAGGTGTTGGATCTCCTATAGATTTGGTCCATCTCCTAATGGTCCGGTCCATGGGATGGACCTCCTAGGGCTACATCAAAATTCATTGGATTCTGCCGAAACTTAGCGGGGAAGGTCTAAAGGATGCCAAGAGGTTACCCCAGAATTTTCACAAGAAAATTCATCAATTGCATGGACTGGTATCGGTCCATAGCCTATGGACCGGTACTGTTCCATTAAATCAACATGGATTGACTTGATTTTTGGTGTGCGGTGTTGAGGGACTTCAACAAAGCTATGGATAAGCTTTAAGCCTAAAGTAACCTAAGTCTATGGACCGGTATCGGTCCATAAAGGATGGATCTCCTATAGGTCCGGTCCATCTCTTGTAGGTCCGGCCCATCTCCTGAAGGTCCGGTCCATAAGGATGAACCTCTTTGAGGTCCATGCCATTTACTCATTTGGGCAGGAAATTTTGGCGATAGAAAGATGGGATCCTATGAAGACTATAATGCAATTTTGGTTGGAATCGGATGGATTGGAGTATAATCGCTCAGAGTCTCATTAATGGACCAATAGAGAAAATTATTAGGAAGGAGTTAGCTTCTAGATGGGACTAATAGGAAGTAGGAGCCATTTAGAGCTCACTGGCGAAATTAGATTGTGGAAGCTTTTGTGGGATAAAAGTAGTTATCAGCAAGGTGATATTTCTTCGATCGTGAACTCAAGGCGAGAGTGGTCGAAACTGAATAGAGGTACAACTGATTGTGGAATGATGCAATAAGGTGATGAATCGACTCAAGCGGGACTAGAGCTCATAAGATGAGGGGTCGACTCTGGTGGGACTCGAGCACGAGAGATAATGGATTAATTCGAGAGAGGCTCGAACTAAAGAATGGAGTCATCGAGGATGGCTTGGGGATTAGAAGAGCTAAGGAAGCGTCGATATTCGAAGGTTCTAGCAAAGTCAAAGAGGGGATATCATGGGGACGTCTATCAGCATCTGAGAGATCGAGTACCTTGGATTACTCGAGGAGTGATCTAGTTGTCTCGAGGAGGAAAATGTATGTGGGATGTATGGAAACTGAACTAAAACTGGGGTTTCTGTTAGCCCTTGACGGATGACAATGGTCAGTCATTCGATATCAATGCATTCGAAGCTATAGTCAGTGATGGATAGGTTATTGCTTGTTATGGATGCTATGATTTCTTGTGTATGTTCTTTTCTACTTCTCTAAGTAGGCTATCACCGTAGGACATTGAAGAGAAGCAGGGTTGGAAATCCTATTCTGGCTCGTGCCTATTCTATGTGTTTTTAGCATATTATAACGAGAATATCATGTGCTAACTTTATGGTTGTATGGACAGCTCAAGCGAGACCTAAACTGGCTATTTTCATATTATCATATGCAATTATTGATGGTTATTTAGTGGCTCACTAAGGCTGTTGTCAGACTTAAGGTTTTTGTCTCCTCTTTTTACCTTGGTCTACTCATTGATGTGATCGATGAGTAGACTGAGTAGCAGGTTGTAGGTTTAGTGGCGTTGTTGTACGGTGACGAGTAGGAGGCTGGCGTATTATTTTATATTATCTTATTATTTTTCCGCTGTTTTGTTGGGATAATCTGAGGGATGTAGTGAGGCATATTATATTTAGATATTCACAGGATGTGTTATACTTGAGATTTTATGATTTTTTGGAGATGAGATCTTATGTTCTGCTATGCTTCACTACTATATACTATTGTATATTTTATTATTATATGTTATCCATGCACTGTAAGTTGTACGGCAGGTTTTGTTTTGTGAGTATCTACCTTAATGATCATCTCACATTGGCCTAACACGATAGATTAGTGTAGGAGGTGTGGTGGTGGTCGTCACACAAATAAAATCTCACCGTACAACATACAACAAAACACATCAAATTTACGTATTCAGATCAACCCGGCCCAAAGGTGGGTCACCTTACCCGATACATAGGTCGGCCAACGTCGATTTGAAACGTCCATGCGACGTGTTTTCCTCATCTTGATTTATATTAAATTATTTTAGCGTTAAGTTCCAAACGTTATTTAGTTTCTAATCTTAAGCGGTTTTATTCCCTTTATAATGCACATTTATTTCCAAATTCAAACACGCGTCATTATTGGAATTTCATACATATTAATTTCTTGGTAACATTATGTTTATTAATATGTTAGCATTAATAAATTTCCATTAATGCCTTGTTTAATTATGTTTACGGGGTGTGTTAAATTTTCAAATTCAAACATGTGTTGCTTCTGATATATATATATATATATATATATATATATATTGAAAATGGGTATAATTTTATTAAAGGCATGTTACAACCCATAATTCGTGATGACTGTCAAAAACATCTCGACAGCACATATATGTACATAAAGAATAAATAAGTACAAAGCATTAACCCATTTAGTTCACAATGGTTTCTTCCCCAAATTATAAATGACGAACTACTCCTATTCCGCTGAAGCATTTATGGCGGCAGCCGGTTTTCAGCTGTTGATGGTGATTCCTACAAATCCGCTCGATCCCTTCCTCCAGTTCGAGATAATTGTACTTCTGATGCTATCGTAAGTCTTCTGCCTCTTGTCTTCATAATTAAGTTGGTTTCGACTTCAATTGGCTTGATTATCTCATGAATTGATCTCTTCTTATTTTGAAATACTCCCTTATTCCTTTCTTTCCAAATCCACTAACATGCAGTAAATACCCAAATGTTGTATACTTTAATTTTTGCGTCTACGTTCATCTAGTTCAAAGCCAGGTATGTAATTAACTCTTGAAAGCATTCATGTTGATTTCCTGTGACGGCCTAGAATTTCGCTCGATCCGAATCAGTCGTTAAACCGATCTAAACCGTTCGAAATCCCTGATCGTTTGAGAACAGGACAAATCAGAACACAAACAGAAGAACATTTCATTGTTATTACAACAATGCCATCAGATACAAGAATATACAGAGTATAAATGAATAAATTACATTCGATAAATATCAGAGATCACAATAAATTACATAGCAGCGGAAAAATAATACAAAGCACAACTGAAGGTGATATACGGATACAGAGCTTTCCGGATATCATTCCAGCTGTAAACCAGGATCCTGTGAATATAAATCTGCAAAACCAAAACTACTAGCTGCCCGTGCGGAAAATAGGGGCACCCAGAGTTTAGGTTAAATCAATAAACTCCAGGTCAGTCATGTGACTGGTGTGAGAACTAAAACAGTTATTTAAAACTTTATTTTAAAAGAGAGTAATTCAAGGGACCGCGCCGTATAACACGGAACGGGTTTCCTCCCAAGAATACCAGTGCATATCAATAAACAACGCAATGCTTTTTCGAAAAATGAAGCTATTATAAGACCCAGGTCCCATCACACAATGCAACGCAAGCCGGAGGATAGGGTTTTCCCTTATAATAGCCAAACATGCTTGATACGTTTAAAACAAATCATTTGATACTATAATAAGTGTATAGTGTCAAAACATTTTCAATCATAAATATCAATCATAGGCGGCATAGCTACCATCTACTATGTCGCCATACTAGTTCTACAATTAAAACCGAATCACACGTATTGGAAATTGGATTCCGTCATGAGTCGAGGCAAGGGACAAGCTCCTCTTCGCGTTCGAGACACTCTAGCAAATGCCTCAGGGTTACGCACTCTGGGCAACCCCGGATCCTCCAAGGTCGGTCCTCACTTACGTTAGAGGATTAATTATGCCTGAACACACGTTTCCCGGTCCTTACAGACCTATAATCGAGGCGCCTCGCATCCAAACCACAAAGGTGAAAAGTATATAAATGTCAGGGCTGGTAAGTCACTGACACCACCATAGCTAGAAAGAAACGTCATGCACTCCTTGGGTCCTTATCCCGTTTTTGACTCATACCGAGGTGTGAGGCTCGCGAATCCATGCTATACACAAAGCTACGCCACCAAGGCCGTGCTTTGATCATCAACTACAAGACTTTGCTTTTCAACAAAAGCCTTGATCATTGCATCTTAGTCTGCCACACAGGTAATTCATGCCATGCGACTGATGTCCATCGATATATAACCTCTAAGCTCGTATGTCTCAGAGAAGGGCGTTAAGCAAAAGAATAAATTCTCCGCCGCCAAACAGATGTATATTTAATAGAAATCAATCAACACAGAATAAAATCCAATGTCAGACACACAATCCATTTACAAGTCCGTTCTGGGTCTGAACGAAACCGGAGGCACTTTCCTCGCATATCCATCCATCTCCAAGTACGTCACCAACTATTTCCATCCTCTTGGGTGTACAGCCCAATCTGGATCGTCAGTAATAATCCAAACGATGTGAAGACTTCCGGTCTTCAACCATCGTCTTCATCTTCGACGTATCGTCGAATCGGTTATTCAGAATGGGTGTAAACCCGGACTTTCCGAACAACCCGCGTATATTAAAAACAAATGTTACACAAACACAACATACGCCTCAGTCCAATACATTAGTCACTAACCGCAGATTAGCAAGAGAACAATTTCCCAAACATTAACCCCGAAGGCCGAAACCAACATCAGATCAATACCCAGGAAACCATTCTTCTTAGCCAACCTACAGCTAGTTTCTAAATTCCACATTCTTAGGGAAAGGTTCCCATTAATTTTATCCAAGATAAATTCTTTAAAATTTATACTTTAATCTTCCTTTGGATGTCGTTTCAAACTAAATTATGGTTTTCCCAACTAGTCGAGATTAGCGAACCACAACGAAGTAATTATTTATTTTATTTCCCAATCCCAACCTATTCATCCCATGAAGCAAAACTGGTGATACTCCATATCTAACACCATGGTGTTATCGGTAAAATTAATTAGCATTTCACGTTCAAATCTAATTAAAGATTTAACTATCGCTTTGGAGCAAAACTGGCGATACTCCATTCTCGCCCATTTCTAAATTTGGGAATTTAGATTACAAATTCACATTTCAATCTAATTGCAGATTCGTTAAAACTCCTTTTACTGGGTTAAAGAACTAGGTGTTATTTAAAACACAGTTCACGACAAACCCAAATCACATTCTATTTATTATCGGGTTAAAGAACTAGTGTTATTTAAAACACAGTTCACAGTAAACCCAAATCACCTTCTATTTATTATCGGGTTAAAGAACTAGTGTTATTTAAAACACAGTTCACGGTAAACCCAAATCACATTCTATTTATTATCGGGTTAAAGAACTAGTGTTATTTAAAACACCATTCACGATAAACCCATTTCAAATCCATTTAAATATATTAGAAATTCTGATTATTTAAAACCCCTTTTTAAATCTAATTTATTTATTTAAAAATAATTGGGTTTTAAATTTAGTTCAAAACTAGTTCATTTCGATAAAAATCCATTTTTATCTTTTTCAATATGGAGTTTTTCATCCCAAATCATTTCTTATGATTTTACACAAATTATTGATATTTTTAATAATTTTATCAAGGCCCGTACAGTCGATTTCCAATAACGGCCATCGAACTGCACTTACAGCGACCTTTTTCGAATTTGATTTGGACGTATCTCCAAATCCAACCGTTAGATTTCAAATATCTAATACTCGTTAGAAAGCTCTTTTCGATACGAACCCAACGGTTCCGGTTTTAGGAGAATCCGACGGTCGGATCTCCCGTAATGTCCGTTTGAAATAAATGGTCGAAATTCACGAACGACCGCGGCGCGGCGCGTTCTATTCAGGCCATTATATTATATATATAATATATATAATATATATTTCGTCGATTCCTATTTAAAACGAATTTTATAAATAGTTTTGAATTCGTTTCAAAAACATTTTCAACTTCCGTTTCAAATTCAAATCAAAATTGAATCTTTCCTTATATATTCGTTTTAAAATTCATTTCTATTCAATTCAAATTTCAATTCAATTTGAATTCATTTCAATTCGTTTTAAATTCAATTCGAATTATTTTTCGATTCGATTCAATTCAAAGTAGTTTTCTATTCGATTCAATTCAAATTGGTTTTCTATTCGATTCAATTCAAATTGGTTTTCTATTTGATTCGATTCAAATTGGTTTTCTATTCGATTCAATTCAAATTGGTTTTCTATTCGATTCAATTCAAATTGGTTTTCTATTTGATTCGATTCAAATTGGTTTTCTATTCGATTCAATTCAAATTGGTTTTCTATTTGATTCGATTCAAATTGGTTTCAAATCAAATTCATTTCGTTTTCTATTCAATTGAAATCAAATTGGTTATATATTCAATTTATTTCGAAATCGCTTTATATTCAATTCATTTCGAATTCCATTTCAAAATATTTGATTTCGAAATCACTTTTCAATATTCATTTTAAAATGAATAAAATCGATATAA
Organism: Allium sativum; assembly: GCA_030737875.1. Taxonomy (NCBI): domain Eukaryota; kingdom Viridiplantae; phylum Streptophyta; class Magnoliopsida; order Asparagales; family Amaryllidaceae; genus Allium; species Allium sativum. The sequence continues at coordinate 664,355,646 of CM060909.1, read as the reverse complement.
ATATCGTTCACGTCAAAATGGCGTCAATCTAATCAACACGGCTTCATATATTTCTATTTTCAAATATTCTATTTCAAATATTTCCTTTTCCAAATATTCTATTTCAAATATTTCGTTCAACACATGACTAATCTCAACGGATGAGTACAGTCAACACATGAACTTTTATAATATATTGATAAAGATGTAAATTTTACTATTAAAATATTTCGTTCAACACATGACTAATCTCAACGGATGAGTACAGTCAACACATGAACTTTTATAATATATTGATAAAGATGTAAATTTTATTATTAAAATATTTCGTTCAACACATGACTAATCTCAACGGATGAGTACAGTCAACACATGAACTTTTATAATATATTGTTCTTCATTTTCTAAATTGGAATGAGGCCCAATCAATTACCATATAGCGTTAACTGTATGGATTTTTCCATACAACACATGTATATAATAGCATTGAAAAATAATCAACCATCAACCAAAGTGCACTACACTGTATAAGCATCAAATATAGATATCTAACGCTTATAACAGCCTGTCAATCCATCGATCGACATATTTAATCAATCAGGATGAGTGAACTTCAAATTTCATCCCAACACCCGTGTCGGGTTTCAAACAATCAAACATAGATTTCATTTGTGCAGTTGGGCGATGTGTAAAATTTATCAACCCAATCAATGTCCTTCAAATAGGTGTACATAAACAAACCGTCCGGTTTGTAAATGAATATTTTATTTTATTCACTTCCACGTTAAAAATTATATTTTTAACGATAAAAACATTTTATTTCAAAATATGAATTTTATTCAGTTCATTCCTTAAATAAAATGATATTTTTATTTTTCTAACATATTTTAGAAAATTTCGGCGGCATAACGGCACGATACTAGAAACGGGACGAGGCCTAGCCCTATCCCCGGTCTAGTGAAGGCCCATGCCATTCACACATCAATCAAATCCATTCATTTCACCAAACAAGTCAATTTCAATCAAATATCTAACTAATTTTTGCAATCAAACAAACAAGTCCATGGTCTGTGGACGATTGTGTCGGGTGCTACTAAGCACCGTCTGCATCCTAGTATATATATAACTAGAAAAAGAAATTGAAAGGTGAGAAATTCTCACAAATAGCTATCCAATCATCTTGACTCTTCTATCGTAGGAAATCATCATTGTTTTCGCCTTTTTCGCTTTCGTTGCCCGTAGCCACTACATATATAAAAATCGAATTTTTACTATGCTATTCGATATATAAAAATCGAATTTTTACTATGCTATTCGATATATAAAAATCGAATTTTTACTATGCTATTCGATATATAAAAATCGAATTTTTACTACGCTATTTGATATATAAAAATCGAATTTTTACTACGCTATTCGATATATAAAAATCGAATTTTTACTACGCTATTCGATATATAAAAATCGAATTTTTACTACGCTATTCGATATATAAAAATCGAATTTTTACTGCGCTATTCGATATATAAAAATCGAATTTTTACTACGCTATTCGATATATAAAAATCGAATTTTTACTACGCTATTCGATATATAAAAATCGAATTTTTACTACGCTATTCGATATATAAAAATCGAATTTTTACTACGCTATTCGATATATAAAAATCGAATTTTTACTATGCTATTCGATATATAAAATCGAATTTTTACTACGTTATCATATAGATAAAATTCCATTTCAAAAATATAGATTTCGCATTTTTACATCTAAAAATTTCGCCTTTTCACATTTAAAAATATCGCCTTATCATATTTTAAAAATATCGCCTTATAATATTTTAAAAATATCGCCTTATCATATTTTTACATCTATATCTCATAAAGATTATATTTTTATAGTTCCTACTATGCAAAGATCATATCTTTATCTTTCTACAATATAAAAGATTATATTTTTACTACTTTAAAAATATAAAAATCATATTTTTAATTCTTTGAAAATATAAAAATCATATTTTTAATTCTTTGAAAATATAAAAATCATATTTTTAATTCTTTGAAAATATAAAAATCATATTTTAATATTTTAATATAGTAAAGATCATGTTTTTATTTTCGCTACTTCGTTATAAAAGAAATATATTTTTCTTCATAAACCGCTATGAAAAAAATTTAATTTTTTTCTATTACAACAAAACCCTAATTGTTTTTTTTTTTGATCTGTACTTTAATGAAAATGAAAATAAAATAAAATAAAATAAGAAAATAAAATAAAAATAAAACATACCAGCGGAGAGGGGGAGTGCTGGCCAGGCTCGGCGGCAGGATGGGGAGGTGGAGCAGCGTCGTGGGGGAGGGGGGGTTTGGCCATCGCGACCGTCTTTGAGGTGGTGGAGGGAAGGAGGGGATGCGGTGGGGTGGGGGTCGCGATAGTGGGGGTGTTGCCGCGCCACTGCGACGGCGACGTGAAGAGGAGGGGCGAGGCTGGAGCCTCGTCGGCGGTGGGTGGCGTCATGCCTGGGCGTGATGGCCACTGCGCCTTCTTCTTCCCTTTTTTTTCTATTGAAATCGAAAATGAAGGGAAAAGGGGGGGCCAGAATGAAATAAGGGGGAGGGGAGAGATAATTTAATTTTTTTATTTATTTTAACTGCAAAAGTTGACTTTTACATACGACCTCTAAACGAGGCCCACCGCCTGTCGTCCATAGCTAATTACCCCCATTCCGAACTCAATGGGATATGTATCGTAGGCTGATTTGATCTTTTGAATCTGTTTCCGTTAAATTTACATTTAAATCACTATATTGAATTTCAAACGTACATTTCAAATTACCGGGGTCACATACTAACTCGAAAAATTCCCGAAAAATATTTTCTAGCTTCGTATTGATGATACGGTCCTAACAAAACTAGTTTCATTGAATTCTGAGACCATTGGAAAAATGGCCATTTCCAGTCGATTAAAATCAACTAAAACTGGTCAAACACGTTTTCCTTTGCCACGCTCACATATTGATTCGAAAAATTATGAAATTTGAAACCTAGCAATAACTTTACACTGCGGACCCAACAAAAGTGGTTTCGTCGAAATCCGAGGTCGTTTGCAAAATTTTCATTTTTAAGGGCCTGAATTACATAGCGACTATTCAGAATTTTCAACTGGACATATCTTTTGATTCCCGCTATGAAATTTCGATTTTTCGGATTCGTTGGAAAGATATTATCAAATAGATCCTAATGTTTTTGGTTTCACTATAATCCGGATTATTTTGCACCCGGTATGTTCAATTGAAGTTTGAAATCGAATTATCGAACTTCCGCGCCATTTTCAATTCCTTTTATAATTATATATAAATATTTATTTTCTAACGACGACGCGTATAATATATACGTTCTAATTCTATTCAAAATAAATTTCTCGTCGATATTATTTAAAATAATCTATTTTAAATATTCAAAATTCATTAAAATTGCCAAAATAAAAATTTTAAACTGGCCCAGAATTTCCGGGTTATTACAATCTCCCCCACTTAAAACTTTTCATCCCCGAAAAGGAACAAAGTCGAAAGTGGTTTGATTATTCAGCCCTACGTTCGATTTGGCTTCCATTCTCCAACTTTTCAATTTCTGAGAATTGTCAAATTTTCAAAAATTTGGCTAACACCCAAAATTTTCGAAAAATTTCGCCATAACCTCCCCTGCACCGGGAGCATCGGGGAATTTCAAATAGCTTCCCCGGTCCTTCTAATCTCAAAAAGAAAAAGAAAAAGCCAAGCGGCTAGCCAATAGGCTCATAAAATCATCATCACCCAAACAAAACAGTAAATTATGTAGTAAACTGTAACTATTTGTCGGGCAAACAAATTTTATTCTCTGCTCTCGCCTCCTTGCTATGACCTGTTCAATGTAAGTATATGTATATGCAAGCAAATGCGACCAATTTTCAATATTTGGTTCAATTAGGCATAATTGTTCAAAATTATCAAACAAATAAACAAACAACACAAACATCAATCAATTAGTGGATTAACGTTTCAAATTCATAATTTTGATACATATACAGAAAATCTTGTTTTTGATGCCAATTCACAACAATGTGTTCTAACTATATATATAAGTTTTGGTTCTCACACCAGTCTAATGGAAATATATAGAAAATCACACCTTCGAAACACGAACATAAATACTGATGATGTCATGACAATCATCAGTACCATCTCCGGGCGACTAGAATGTGATTCCATATCTATTCAATATATTAAAACTTCGAATATACGTTCATGACGCGTATATGCAAAATCTTTATATATCGGATTGTCCATATTCAAAATAAATAAATAATCAAATACGTATAAAATGGTTTAAATTTTCAAAACAAAATTGTTTTCATTTGAAAAATATACTCTTCACACTCGTTCTAGGATACTACTGATCCTATCTCTAACGAGTCATTCTAATTAGATATTACTAATCCAATATCTGATCAATTCTTTCGTTTGGTTCTAATGTGTCTTGTTCTCGAGCTCTGTAAACCAAAGCTCTGATACCAAATGTGACGGCCTGGAATTTCGCTCGATCCGAATCAGTCGTTAAACCGATCTAAACCGTTCGAAATCCCTGATCGTTTGAGAACAGGACAAATCAGAACACAAACAGAAGAACATTTCATTGTTATTACAACAATGCCATCAGATACAAGAATATACAGAGTATAAATGAATAAATTACATTCGATAAATATCAGAGATCACAATAAATTACATAGCAGCGGAAAAATAATACAAAGCACAACTGAAGGTGATATATGGATACAGAGCTTTCCGGATATCATTCTAGCTGTAAACCAGGATCCTGTGAATATAAATCTGCAAAACCAAAACTACTAGCTGCCCGTGCGGAAAATAGGGACACCCAGAGTTTAGGTTAAATCAATAAACTCCAGGTCAGTCATGTGACTGGTGTGAGAACTAAAACAGTTATTTAAAACTTTATTTTAAAAGAGAGTAATTCAAGGGACCACGCCGTATAACACGGAACGGGTTTCCTCCCAAGAATACCAGTGCATATCAATAAACAACGCAATGCTTTTTCGAAAAATGAAGCTATTATAAGACCCAGGTCCCATCACACAATGCAACGCAAGCCGGAGGATAGGGTGTTCCCTTATAATAGCCAAACATGCTTGATACGTTTAAAACAAATCATTTGATACTATAATAAGTGTATAGTGTCAAAACATTTTCAATCATAAATATCAATCATAGACGGCATAGCTACCATCTACTATGTCGCCATACTAGTTCTACAATTAAAACCGAATCACACGTATTGGAAATTGGATTCCGTCATGAGTCGAGGCTAGGGGCAAGCTCCTCTCCGCGTTCGAGACACTCTAGCAAATGCCTCAGGGTTACGCACTCTGGGCAACCCCGGATCCTCCAAGGCCGGTCCTCACTTACGTTAGAGGATTAATTATGCCTGAACACACGTTTCCCGCTCCTTACAGACCTATAATCGAGGCGCCTCGCATCCAAACCACAAAGGTGAAAAGTATATAAATGTCAGGGCTGGTAAGTCACTGACACCACCATAGCTAGAAAGAAACGTCATGCACTCCTTGGGTCCTTATCCCGTTTTTGACTCATACCGAGGTGTGAGGCTCGCGAATCCATGCTATACACAAAGCTACGCCACCAAGGCCGTGCTTTGATCATCAACTACAAGACTTTGCTTTTCAACAAAAGCCTTGATCATTGCATCTTAGTGTGCCACACAGGTAATTCATGCCATGCGACTGATGTCCATCGATATATAACCTCAAAGCTCGTATGTCTCAGAGAAGGGCGTTAAGCAAAAGAATAAATTCTCCGCCGCCAAACAGATGTATATTTAATAGAAATCAATCAACACAGAATAAAATCCAATGTCAGACACACAATCCATTTACAAGTCCGTTCTGGGTCTGAACGAAACCGGAGGCACTTTCCTCGCATATCCATCCATCTCCAAGTACGTCTGGACGACCACCAACTATTTCCATCCTCTTGGGTGTACATCCCAATCTGGATCGTCAGTAATAATCCAAACGATGTGAAGACTTCCGGTCTTCAACCATCGTCTTCATCTTCGACGTATCGTCGAATCGGTTATTCAGAATGGGTGTAAACCCGGACTTTCCGAACAACCCGCGTATATTAAAAACAAATGTTACACAAACACAACATACGCCTCAGTCCAATTCATTAGTCACTAACCGCAGATTAGCAAGAGAACAATTTCCCAAACATTAACCCCGAAGGCCGAAACCAACATCAGATCAATACCCAGGAAACCATTCTTCTTAGCCAACCTACAGCTAGTTTCTAAATTCCACATTCTTAGGGAAAGGTTCCCATTAATTTTATCCAAGATAAATTCTTTAAAATTTATACTGTAATCTTCCTTTGGATGTCGTTTCAAACTAAATTATGGTTTTCCCAACTAGTCGAGATTAGCGAACCACAACGAAGTAATTATTTATTTTATTTCCCAATCCCAACCTATTCATCCCATGAAGCAAAACTGGTGATACTCCATATCTAACACCATGGTGTTATCGGTAAAATTAATTAGCATTTCACGTTCAAATCTAATTAAAGATTTAACTATCGCTTTGGAGCAAAACTGGCGATACTCCATTTTCGCCCATTTCTAAATTTGGGAATTTAGATTACAAATTCATATTTCAATCTAATTGCAGATTCGTTAAAACTCCTTTTACTGGGTTAAAGAACTAGGTGTTATTTAAAACACAGTTCACGACAAACCCAAATCACATTCTATTTATTATCGGGTTAAAGAACTAGTGTTATTTAAAACACAGTTCACAGTAAACCCAAATCACCTTCTATTTATTATCGGGTTAAAGAACTAGTGTTATTTAAAACACAGTTCACGGTAAACCCAAATCACATTCTATTTATTATCGGGTTAAAGAACTAGTGTTATTTAAAACACCATTCACGATAAACCCATTTCAAATCCATTTAAATATATTAGAAATTCTGATTATTTAAAACCCCTTTTTAAATCTAATTTATTTATTTAAAAATAATTGGGTTTTAAATTTAGTTCAAAACTAGTTCATTTCGATAAAAATCCATTTTTATCTTTTTCAATATGGAGTTTTTCATCCCAAATTTTCCCAAATCATTTCTTATGATTTTACACAAATTATTGATATTTTTAATAATTTTATCAAGGCCCGTACAGTCGATTTCCAATAACGGCCATCGAACTGCACTTACAGCGACCTTTTTCGAATTTGATTTGGACGTATCTCCAAATCCAACCGTTAGATTTCGAATTTCTAATATTCGTTAGAAAGCTCTTTTCGATACGAACCCAACGGTTCCGGTTTTAGGAGAATCCGACGGTCGGATCTCCCGTAATGTCCGTTTGAAATAAATGGTCGAAATTCACGAACGGCCGCGGCGCGTTCTATTCAGGCCATTATATTATATATATAATATATATTTCGTCGATTCCTATTTAAAACGAATTTTATAAATAGTTTTGAATTCGTTTCAAAAACATTTTCAACTTCCATTTCAAATTCAAATCAAAATTGAATCTTTCCTTATAAATTCGTTTTAAAATTCATTTCTATTCAATTCAAATTTCAATTCAATTTGAATTCATTTCAATTCGTTTTAAATTCAATTCGAATTCTTTTTCGATTCGATTCAATTCAAAGTAGTTTTCTATTCGATTCAATTCAAATTGGTTTTCTATTCGATTCAATTCATATTGGTTTTCTATTTGATTCGATTCAAATTGGTTTTCTATTCGATTCAATTCAAATTGGTTTTCTATTCGATTCAATTCAAATTGGTTTTCTATTTGATTCGATTCAAATTGGTTTTCTATTCGATTCAATTCAAATTGGTTTTCAATTTGATTCGATTCAAATTGGTTTCAAATCAAATTCATTTCGTTTTCTATTCAATTGAAATCAAATTGGTTATATATTCAATTTATTTCGAAATCGCTTTATATTCAATTCATTTCGAATTCCATTTCAAAATATTTGATTTCGAAATCACTTTTCAATATTCATTTTAAAATGAATAAAATCGATATAAATATCGTTCACGTCAAAATGGCGTCAATCTAATCAACACGGCTTCATATATTTCTATTTTCAAATATTCTATTTCAAATATTTCCTTTTCCAAATATTCTATTTCAAATATTTCGTTCAACACATGACTAATCTCAACGGATGAGTACAGTCAACACATGAACTTTTATAATATATTGATAAAGATGTAAATTTTATTATTAAAATATTTCGTTCAACACATGACTAATCTCAACGGATGAGTACAGTCAACACATGAACTTTTATAATATATTGATAAAGATGTAAATTTTATTATTAAAATATTTCGTTCAACACATGACTAATCTCAACGGATGAGTACAGTCAACACATGAACTTTTATAATATATTGTTCTTCATTTTCTAAATTGGAATGAGGCCCAATCAATTACCATATAGCGTTAACTATATGGATTTTTCCATACAACACATGTATATAATAGCATTGAAAAATAATCAACCATCAACCAAAGTGCACTACACTGTATAAGCATCAAATATAGATATCTAACGCTTATAACAGCCTGTCAATCCATCGATCGACATATTTAATCAATCAGGATGAGTGAACTTCAAATTTCATCCCAACACCCGTGTGGGGTTTCAAACAATCAAACATAGATTTCATTTGTGCAGTTGGGCGATGTGTAAAATTTATCGACCCAATCAATGTCCTTCAAATAGGTGTACATAAACAAACCGTCCGATTTGTAAATGAATATTTTATTTTATTCACTTCCACGTTAAAAATTATATTTTTAACGATAAAAACATTTTATTTCAACATATGAATTTTATTCAGTTCATTCCTTAAATAAAATGATATTTTTATTTTTCTAACATATTTTAGAAAAATTCGGCGGCATAACGGCACGATACTAGAAACGGGACGAGGCCTAGTCTTATCCCCGGTCTAGTGAAGGCCCACGCCATTCACACATCATTCAAATCCATTCATTTCACCAAACAATTCAATTTCAATCAAATATCTAACTAATTTTTGCAATCAAACAAACAAGTCCATGGTCTGTGGACGATTGTGTCGGGTGCTACTAAGCACCGTCTGCATCCTAGTATATATATATAACTAGAAAAAGAAATTGAAAGGTGAGAAATTCTCACAAATAGCTATCCAATCATCTTGACTCTTCTATCGTAGGAAATCATCATTGTTTTCGCCTTTTTCGCTTTCGTTGCCCGTAGCCACTACATATATAATAATCGAATTTTTACTATGCTATTCGATATATAAAAATCGAATTTTTACTATGCTATTCGATATATAAAAATCGAATTTTTACTATGCTATTCGATATATAAAAATCGAATTTTTACTATGCTATTTGATATATAAAAATCGAATTTTTACTACGCTATTCGATATATAAAAATCGAATTTTTACTACGCTATTCGATATATAAAAATCGAATTTTTACTATGCTATTCGATATATAAAAATCGAATTTTTACTACGCTATTCGATATATAAAAATCGAATTTTTACTACGCTATTCGATATATAAAAATCGAATTTTTACTACGCTATTCGATATATAAAAATCGAATTTTTTACTATGCTATTCGATATATAAAAATCGAATTTTTACTACGTTATCATATAGATAAAATTCCATTTCAAAAATATAGATTTCGCATTTTTACATCTAAAAATTTCGCCTTTTCACATTTAAAAATATCGCCTTATCATATTTTTACATCTATATCTCATAAAGATTATATTTTTATAGTTCCTACTATGCAAAGATCATATTTTTATCTTTCTACAATATAAAAGATTATATTTTTACTACTTTAAAAATATAAAAATCATATTTTTAATTCTTTGAAAATATAAAAATCATACTTTTAATTCTTTGAAAATATAAAAATCATATTTTAATATTTTAATATAGTAAAGATCATGTTTTTATTTTCGCTACTTCGTTATAAAAGAAATATATTTTTCTTCATAAACCGCTATGAAAAAAATTTAATTTTTTTCTATTACAACAAAACCCTAATTGTTTTTTTTTTGATCTGTACTTTAATGAAAATGAAAATAAAATAAAATAAGAAAATAAAATAAAAATAAAACATACCAGCGGAGAGGGGGGGTGCTGGCCAGGCTCGGCGGCAGGATGGGGAGGTGGAGCAGCGTCGTGGGGGGGGGGGGGGTTTGGCCATCGCGACCGTCTTTGAGGTGGTGGAGGGAAGGAGGGGATGCGGTGGGGTGGGGGTCGCGATAGGGGGGGTGCTGCCGCGCCACCGCGACGGCGACGTGAAGAGGAGGGGCGAGGCTGGAGCCTCGTTGGCGGTGGGTGGCGTCACGCCTGGGCGCGATGGCCACTGCGCCTTCTTCTTCCCTTTTTTTTTCTGTTGAAATCGAAAATGAAGGGAAAAGGGGGGGGCCAGAATGAAATAAGGGGGAGGGGAGAGATAATTCAATTTTTTAATTTATTTTAACTGCAAAAGTTGACTTTTACATACGACCTCTAAACGAGGCCCACCGCCTGTCGTCCATAGCTAATTACCCCCATTCCGAACTCAATGGGATATGTATCGTAGGCTGATTTGATCTTTTGAATCCGTTTCCATTAAATTTACATTTAAATCACTATATTGAATTTTAAACGTACATTTCAAATTACCGGGGTCACATACTAACTCGAAAAATTCCCGAAAAATATTTTCTAGCTTCGTATTGACGATACGGTCCTAACAAAACTAGTTTCGTTGAATTCTGAGACCGTTGGAAAAATGGCCATTTCTAGTCGATTAAAATCAACTGAAACTGGTCAAACGCGTTTTCCTTTGCCACGCTCACATATTGATTCGAAAAATTATGAAATTTGAAACCTAGCAATAACTTTACACTGCGGACCCAACAAAAGTGGTTTCGTCGAAATCCGAGGTCGTTTGCAAAATTTCCATTTTTAAGGGCCTAAATTCCATAGCGACTATTCAGAATTTTCAACTGGACATATCTTTTGATTCCCGCTATGAAATTTCGATTTTTCGGATTCGTTGGAAAGATATTATCAAATAGATCCTAATCTTTTTGGTTTCACTATAATCCGGATTATTTTGCACCCGATATGTTCAATTGAAGTTTGAAATCGAATTATCGAACTACCACGCCATTTTCAATTCCTTTTATAATTATATATAAATATTTATTTTCTAACGACGACGCGTATAATATATACATTCTAATTCTATTCAAAATAAATTTCTCGTCGATATTATTTAAAATAATCTATTTTAAATATTCAAAATTCATTAAAATTGCCAAAATAAAAATTTTAAACTGGCCCAGAATTTCCGGGTTATTACATTTCCAGTGTTGAAATTATGTTGAATGGAACCAAGAATTTCACCAGTGAAATTGCATTGAAAAAGCAAATGCTGATGAGTTTCAGTTTGATTTTCACATAATATGCATAAATCATTAGGAATAATTCCCCAAATTGAATAGTCTATCCCTAGTGGGAATGCTTCTGATACTCACACACACACATAGGCATTTACACGCGTGTTATGATTCGTGAATTGATTCTTTTATACCGTTATATTACATTTACTAATTTATAATGTTATGTTTTAATAATTTTAGCCTTTAATAAATCACCATTAACTTTTATAACTTATGTTTACATGATGTTAACATTTTAATTAATTCCATTTATATCTCCATAACATTATGTTTACGTAATGTTAATTTTTTATTTAATTCTCGTCAATTCCACACGTTCAAGTTTTTAAAATCAAACATGCATTATTTTTGAAATTCACACGTTTATATATTTATAATATATATATATACACACACGCACACTCTTTTGTTTACATACATAATTATTTTCCGACATGGAACTTTTAACATCAATAACTTTTCCATGCGTACTCCGCTCAGAACATATTATATATGTAAATTAATCACAAAATCACCATAAATACAATGGTATAAGTGTCAAAGCCAAATTCAATTAATTCCAAAAATACGTATTTTTATTATTTATAATTATTTCAATTATTTAGTTATTTAAAAATATGGGCTGTTACACATGACCATATTTTTATTGTTTGATCAGAGACCTTATGTAAACAAAAGTTAATGTGGTGAAATGCCAAAAATCTCAAATCAAATATAGCCAACCCTTACAAACTAGACAACTCTTTGTGTACTCTTTTCTCTTCCCCTTCCAGTTTACATTCTCCAACAAATATTAGAGGATAATAAATGTTTTTCCACCTTCTGTTAAAATAAAAAGTTGAAAATTTCTTAATATTGGAAAGAATATTATGTGTGGTTATTAAAAGGAGTTCTTCGACTACATGGATGGCATGCACAAAGCAAAATAGTTAATATGATCCGGATTTTTGAAAAAGTCAAAATAGCCAAAATATCCATCCGCTATAAAACTATTAATGAAAACAACGAATTTACTACATTATATTTTATAAATATTCAACACTCCTAAATGTATAGATATAATTTTGATTATACAAATTATCATATATCATCTAATCTACGAGGTATTCCGTAATACAATAAATATAGTAATTTACTGCTAAGTAACTCGGAGGAGAAATAGTTACTCCACCATACTCAGCAAACAAGTCAAATTTGAGATAACAAAGTAAGCAGGAAATATACGACATCATAAGATGAATAATAGTCAACAAATATAAAATTGTTTTGTTATTATCGGGGCTGCATCACTACCACTGTGACTGCCTATGTACCCCTATATCATTAGGTACCCACTTATATATGGGATCAAGCCAACATAGTTTTTTATATTCACAGATAGGTGTAACGACCCGCAAATCTGAGCTATCTGAGTTGACTAAATACAACACACGTCCAACCCAAATAACACAGAAATACGAACCATTAATAGAAAGAGGTTAGAAGATGAGAAATAGGAAGAAAGAAATATTAGAATAGAAGAAAAACGAAGATCACAACTCACAGCGGAACGAATAAAATATATTTCATAATATAACTCTTGAAATACAAATCAGTAACTTTATATACATACCATCATCAGAGCACAACAGCCATTCCTGGAACAGTTATAAACACCTGTTTCCAGATACAAACAAGGTCCACAGCGGAATATATGATAGCCTATAGCTAACCGGTGAAGCCTCCTGCTTCCAGCTCCTTCAAATGAATCTGTGAATTTCCGACTACTTGACTGCCCGTACAAATTTGGGCACCCAAGAGTTTAGGAAAAACAAAACAAAATAAACTCTGGGTCAGTCATGGGACTGGTGTGAGTAAAGTCCAACCACTTGTTTAACTTTAAAAATCCTTTCAAAAGAAAAGGTAATAGTAAGACCAGCCCACACATAAACATGGACGGTTTTTACCTTACTATAACCCAAAACATTTTGATATCAAATCCAATGGTATTATAATAATGTCTACATCAAATAAATAACCAAATAGCAGAACGCTTGCATCTCACGCTCCACATATATATTATAAAATCAAAAATCGCATGGCGCTTATTGGAGATTGGATTTCCAACATGACAAGGTATGGAACCACCTTCCGCTAGTGTATCTCTAGAGAGGAATACACTGGGTTCAACAAGAACATCTTGTAACCCGGCCCACACATGACCGACCACTCATTTCGCTTGAGTGTATCGAATGTATATCACCAACGGTTGGGATCAGCAACCGTCTCCCGACTGGGACAGCATCGAATAGAATAAGAAATTAAATGAACCTCTAGATAGGTGATTATACATCCTAATGGGTGCGACCCACATAGCCATGCTGCCTGCCCGATTTTTGCCCTTTCCCGGTTGTTGAGGCCTGAGGCTACGAATACTTACCATTCATTGATAGCACAATCACTTTGAATGCCACATTGTCAGATCCGTTAATCACTAGTTGAGTTTGCACGAATATTCTGTATGTTATGCTAAGGGAATAAATCCGTTGCAACCATATATATTTATACAGACCAACCCATTTGATCATTGGAAATACTCTGTCAGACATTCGTCCATTTACGTTCGTTCTGGGATTGAACGAAACCGAAGGCACTATTTCTATTAATAGAAAGAGTCCTTGCACTTTACTCCGTCTTCAATATATTCAGCATACTTGGTTCGCAACGCCTATGCCGATACGGAGTGGTTCTTCGGATAATAATCCAACCGGTCTCTCCATATTGACAACGATGGTCAAAAACTTCGATAGTCTGTGATTTAACTATCGAATAAAAACAAGTGTTCATCCAACATATCAAACAAATCACTGGGCTCTTTACTTAATATTTCATTAATTAAATCTCTTCTACATTCTCTTATCAATATTTGTTAACCAAATATTTTCAATAATCATCTCGGCTTCTTACGCTATTTGGAAAACATTTCCATATATCGCCTTCTCTTATTTCCTATACTTAGGAAATATATTTTTATTTGAAATTGAAAACAATTTCAATCACTTATCTCTTTCTCGACTACTTTAACTATCCTCAGGGAATATTTACTTTTATATTTCCAAAATAACATTACTTTGGTTAAAACGAATGCGGTATAAAACATCGTACGGCAACCCAAAATATTCTATTCAACTAACTATTATCCAACACTTCTCTTCGAGATTGGGTCTTGCTATTTCTCCATTTAAAATGATATCAATCAAGTTGGGGTAAAATTACCTCTCAGACCTTGACTGAAAACATCCTCAACTTCAAAACGGCAAAACCACTAACCTCGAATAAACACACAAATAAACCCAATTATTCATTCTAAAACACGTGTATGGTTTGCTTTCTATTTCTAATTTATAGATTTCCCTTTTTGTTTACAATATTCTATTTTTGATTTCGTTTCCTTATCGAATTCTATATATATCGATATATAGATTTCTAATTGTCAAATTTCTTAAAAATATTCTAACTCCTTAAATTCCCGGAAAAATTCGCCATAACCTCCCCTGTATCGGGAGCATCGGGAAATTTCAAATAGCTTTCCCGGTCCTTCTTATTTCAAAAAAGAAAAAGAAAAAGCCATGCGACTTGCCGATACGGCGCATAAAATCTCATATATGAATTAAACATGTACCTTTTTGTCGAGCACATAAATTTAAATCTTCATATACTTCATATCAAACCTGCTTACACATGTTCACCTGTTTGCAATTCAATTCAACTCAAACCAATCGTTTGAATTCAGTTCCGCCCATTTATTCTTTAATTAGTCAATTTGCCTATTTCACTTCTTTGTTGAACATAACATGTTCAAACAAAATATTTAACTCGTTCATAACCAAATTGAATTTCAATTTCAATTCTAGTTCTATTTTCTATTTCGAATATAAATTTTCAAATCGAATTCACTTATTTAAGGCCCAATATCAATTCAACATCTCATTTACTAAATACTATTCGAATTAGTTAATTCCATTCAATAATCAAAAATCTGATTTCTGTTTCAAAAATCAATTCATTACTCCACCTGAGTTCACATATATTTTATAACTCAAATCTGAAATTTTCTAAATAGAAATTCGGATTTTATTTGCTTAAAATCCTTTTATAAAATGAAATAAACCGTTATGGTTTTTAAATAGTTCTGGCGCTGTTTTTCTGAAAATTTGATTTTGACATAACTCAAAATCTATACGACGAAATTCATATTTTTCTCTTTCATTAGAAAACTATTATCAAACCGGTCCTGACGTTTCTTGTTTCAAAGAGATCCGACTCCAATTGAGTTATGTATACTCGATTGAAGTTCGAATCGGTATTTTACGAACTTCAGCGCTGCGGCGAGTTCGTTTTAATTATATTTATATATAAACCTTTAAACTTCTTTAAAATGAATTCAACTTCATTTTAACTCTATTTGAATTTCTTGATTCAAATTCCAATCTCACTTTTATTTGAATTCTATATTCAAATTCCAATTCCTTTTCTATTTGATATTCAAATTCAATACTTGAATTTCTATTTGAATTCCCTATATTCAAATTCTATGTTTGAATTCATTTGAATTCTCTTATTCAAACTATATATTTAAATTCCATTTGAACTTCTATATTCCAATTTCTATATTTGAATTCTATTGAAATTCAAATATTCAAACTCCTTTTTAAATTCTATATTCAAAATTCCATAGTTTAAAACCCATTTGAATTTCATATTCAAATCCCATAGATTAAATCCTATTTGAATTCAATTTGAATCTCTTATATTCAAATTTCATTTTCCATTTCCATTTGAATTCTATTATTCAAATTCATTTCCAACCCCATTTGAATTCTAATATTCAAACTCATTTTTAACACCATTTGAATTCTAATATTCTCTTGAATTCACATACCATATTTTCTTTTCCTTGATTTCAAATACCACATTTTAATCTCCTTGAATTCAAATACCAGATTAATTTTCAATAATCAACTCCCTTTTGAATTGTTATATTTGAAATTCATACTTGAATTTAAATAATCAAACTCCATTTTAAATTTCTATTTTTAAATTCAAATATCCAAAACTCCATTCTAATACTATTTGAATTTCAAATACCACCTTTTAATTCTCTTTGAATTCCTCTTATTCAAATCCTTTTTGGATTCTATTTGAATCCTATATTTAAACTCCATTTGAGTTTTATTTAAATTCTTATCTTTGAATCCTCTTTATTTAAAACTCATTATTTAAATCCCATTTGAATTTCTTTACTCAAATCCATTTGAATTCCCTTGAATTCAAATTCCATTTCAAAACCCTGTGGATTTCCTATTTTGAAACCCTATTTGAAATTCTATTTCCAATTCTACTTTGAAAATCCTATTTTCAAAGTTTATTTCAAATTCTATTTTGAAATTCTACATTCAAATCTCTGTTTGAATTTCTTTATTCGAATTCCTTTGAATTCAAATTTTATTTTAATTCCTTTGAATTCAAATATTCAAATTTCATTCCAAATTCTCATATTCAAATTCTATCTGTATTATTTAATTTATAAACAACGTTTATAATTTCCCTTAAATTTTCACATTATAAACTTATAAATAAGGTTTATAAATCCAATTCAAATCCCGTATTTTAAATTATAAACCAAGTTTATAAATTCACCTGTTTTATATGTTTAAAACAGTTAATATTTTCTATACCTCATTAAAAATTCAAATTCTATTTATAAAAAATAGAATTCCATTTTCAAATCTCTATTATCCTTTTCCGATATTTTTAACTATATTAACACTTAGCCCAGTGATATTTAAAACGATCAAATCACCCAATTTTCAATCATTTTATTTTTAACACATCATATATGAATATATGAAATCAGCAAACAACAAACAGATGATATATTTTTGAGGAATCCAGTTGGATTCCTCCAACCTGTTTACCTGCATCCACAGATGTTAGCACATAAATAATACCCATTCTGCTTCATGGCAGAATATCGTGGTATAGAAGGTCATCCACTAATCATAGCGTGGGACGTATAGGGTAATCATCCGCTATGAAACCGCGGGCATCCGCTAATGAGACTGCGGGAATCCAACCAATCAATCAACCCAATATATATATATATATATATATAGCCTAAATAACTAACATATATAAACCAACCAGAAAAATCCAAACAAGCAACAACAATTATTTTTACGAAGTAAAACTAATTATAAATAAAAGGTGAGTGAGATTTACTCACCGTGATTTCATTTGCCGATTATCCTAATTAACCTTATATCATTGCGTCTACGAGTCCCCTCGAGTCGGCTTGAAAGAATTAATTTTGCACCTATGATTAAATTGATTTTTAATTATCGATTAAACACTTACTAATTTAACCAACTACTAAGATGAATAAATAAATTATTCTAATTATTCCAATAACAAATTAAACAAGGTTTTAATTCTACCTTAAATGGTTTCCTTTTTCTTTCCACTTCAAACCAGATTTTACCATGTCCATCATCTCCACTGTCAAACTCAACAGACACCCCATTGATCATCACAGCTCGCGACCTCAACCTGTATTCGCACCCGGATGGAAGCCAACAACAGCCAACGTCGCCACCTGCCGTCCCACTAGCGAACCTGTTCAACCATCGGTACCCTAAACCCACTGTCACCGTACTCGACATCCACAACAGCCACAAACCATTTCCGCAACACTATTGCTAATCCCACAACCCCATCGCGACCTCGCCTTCTAACCTCGACCCAAAAGCGAACCCTACTTCTTGAACGTCGCCTCGCACCCCTCCAGCAGTCGCACCTTCATCGAGCCCGGTAGCAGCCCTACAACCTAAATCGAGTTACCCCCAAATCGCACTTCAGAAGATTTGATCGAACCCTGTATCGATGGTACGAGGGTGAAGCTCTTGCGAATATGAGAACATCGAAGTCGAAATCGATTCATTCATGGGGATTCTAATTTGCTCCCTCATCCTGACATCGCGGTTCGAGCTTTGATTTCAACGGAAGGGAAATAATGATTTTTGAGTTCATTTTCTGAGGGACGGGAAGAAAAAAAAATAGGAGTGAGGGGTTAGTCGCGATTTTATAATGGTGGACGGGAACAATACGTACACTCCATTAAACTGTTGTCTCCTTGATATCGATGGTGGGAAGCAAAAGTTTCTGCTCGAGAAGAATAGGTATGTGAAAAGAAAAAGGAGGTCGGCTGAATTTCAGTGATATAGGGTGGCTATTGATTTTATTTTATTTTAATTAAAAACCGAAATATCTCACAGACCCTTATTTAAAAATCATGAACCGCTATTTAGTCGGAACGACCGACGTTTTCAAGATTATACGATATTTTTAACTTAACAGAATTGGTTTAAAATGGAATACACTATTAAATTAAATTAAACCGTTTTAAAATGTAAATCGATTTCTGAACAAACAAATTCAGTGAGAATAGATTATTATCGTTTTAAGTCAATATAGAATTTATGTTAGTCGACTTAATTGTTCTGATTTAGTTTTACACTTCGAATTCAATTGTTACTATTACGATAATTAAATATATTTGATATTAAATCGTATATCGATTATTAAATCGATAAATCCAATAAAAATTCATTTATATTATATATTCAATATTTAAAACCATACTAAATATTTAAAATAAACTGTTCAAAAATCTGGGTTGTTACATTCTTCCCCCCTTAAAATAATTTCGTCCTCGAAATTGCTAAGGTTGAAAAATGATACAAATCCATTACTTTTCAAAACTTCTTTATGTTGAAACTCATCTCTTCACATTTCAACAAATTTGGTTTTCTCACCCTTAATCTAAATGATGTACACCCAATTCAAATTCTATTCAATCTTATTCAATTTGAATTTCACTAACTTATTTATCTCGATCCATTTAACTTGCTTCAGTTAAATTTTAAACTTCAGAATTCAAATTATTGGGTTTTCCTTTTCAAATCCTTTTAAAATCACTTAAACATGTACATATATTTATAATCCTTTCAAATTCAAAATATTTGAATTTTTCAATTAAACTTGTTTTCTTTCAAACACATTCCCATCAAAAATTTTCTAAGGTAGCAATCTATCACTTAGAAACTCGAAAATGAACACTGATGATGTCGCGACCATCATCAGAATTATTTCCCAGCCACCGAAGTGAGTTCAGTGCTTAACAATTTCAAAATCCATTTAAAATCCTTTTAAAACAAAGCTATATTGTTCTAATATACTTCCAAAAATATTTCAAACTTCCCAGGATTTAAATTTCAAATTCTGGTTTGAATTCAATTTCAATTCATTTCATTTGTATATGTTATATACAAGTTTTATTTTGGTTATATATAACCATTCCAATTTTTATAATCAAATTTGATTATAATGATAACAATCAACACATCCAATAATTTTAGAAAATTATTAATTTTATATCAAAATAGAATTTTGGGTAAAATTATTTCATCTACCCATTTTAAAACTATATCGTGTTCAATCTTCTGTTCAAGTATTTATAAACTCTTATCGACGTCGTGGCGTCCCACGATTCGACCAGAATTCATAAACCACTCAACAGACAAGCCAACACAATATAAAACAGTTTTTAATATCAATTTACAAATACGCGCTCTCGTATATATAGACTCAACTCATTCTAGGGTACTACTGACCCTATCTCTAATGAGCACATGCCACACAAGCCTAGGTATTCGCTCAACCTAAGCTCTGATACCACCTGTAACGACCCGCAAATCTGAGCTATATGAGTTGACTAAATACACCACACGTCCAACCCAAATAACACAGAAATACGAACCATTAATAGAAAGAGGTTAGAAGATGAGAAATAGGAAGAAAGAAATATTAGAATAGAAAAAAAACGAAGATCACAACTCACAGCGGAACGAATAAAATATATTTCATAATATAACTCTTGAAATACAAATCAGTAACTTTATATACATACCATCATCAGAGCACAACAGCCATTCCTGTAACAGTTATAAACACCTGTTTCCAGATACAAACAAGGTCCACAGCGGAATATATGATAGCCTATAGCTAACCGGTGAAGCCTCCTGCTTCCTGCTCCTTCAAATGAATCTGTGAAATTCCAACTACTTGACTGCCCGTACAAATTTGGGCACCCAAGAGTTTAGGAAAAACAAAACAAAATAAACTCTGGGTCAGTCATGGGACTGGTGTGAGTAAACTCCAACCACTTGTTTAACTTTAAAAATCCTTTCAAAAGAAAAGGTAATAGTAAGACCAGCCCACACATAAACATGGACGGTTTTTACCTTACTATAACCCAAAACATTTTGATATCAAATCCAATGATATTATAATAATGTCTACATCAAATAAATAACCAAATAGCAGAACGCTTGCATCTCACGCTCCACATATATATTATAAAATCAAAAATCGCATGGCGCTTATTGGAGATTGGATTTCCAACATGACAAGGTATGGAACCACCTTTCGCTAGTGTATCTCTAGAGAGGAATACACTGGGTTCAACAAGAACATCTTGTAACCCGGCCCACACATGACCGACCACTCATTTCGCTTGAGTGTATCGAATGTATATCACCAACGGTTGGGATCAGCAACCGTTTCCCGACTGGGACAGCATCGAATAGAATAAGAAATTAAATGAACCTCTAGATAGGTGATTATACATCCTAATGGGTGCGACCCACATAGCCATGCTGCCTGCCCGATTTTTGCCCTTTCCCGGTTGTTGAGGCCTGAGGCTACGAATACTTACCATTCATTGATAGCACAATCACTTTGAATGCCACATTGTCAGATCCGTTAATCACTAGTTGAGTTTGCACGAATATTCTAGATGTTATGCTAAGGGAATAAATCCGTTGCAACCATATATATTTATACAGACCAACCCATTTGATCATTGGAAATACTCTGTCAGACATTCGTCCATTTACGTTCGTTCTGGGATTGAACGAAACCGAAGGCACTATTTCTATTAATAGAAAGAGTCCTTGCACTTTACTCCGTCTTCAATATATTCAGCATACTTGGTTCGCAACGCCTATGCCGATACGGAGTGGTTCTTCGGATAATAATCCAACCGGTCTCTCCATATTGACAACGATG
Organism: Allium sativum; assembly: GCA_030737875.1. Lineage (NCBI taxonomy): Eukaryota > Viridiplantae > Streptophyta > Magnoliopsida > Asparagales > Amaryllidaceae > Allium > Allium sativum. The sequence goes on along the minus strand of CM060909.1, from coordinate 664,333,920 downwards.
GTCAAAAACTTCGATAGTCTGTGATTTAACTATCGAATAAAAACAAGTGTTCATCCAACATATCAAACAAATCACTGGGCTCTTTACTTAATATTTCATTAATTAAATCTCTTCTACATTCTCTTATCAATATTTGTTAACCAAATATTTTCAATAATCATCTCGGCTTCTTACGCTATTTGGAAAACATTTCCATATATCGCCTTCTCTTATTTCCTATACTTAGGAAATATATTTTTATTTGAAATAGAAAACAATTTCAATCACTTATCTCTTTCTCGACTACTTTAACTATCCTCAGGGAATATTTACTTTTATATTTCCAAAATAACATTACTTTGGTTAAAACGAATGCGGTATAAAACATCGTACGGCAACCCAAAATATTCTTTTCAACTAACTATTATCCAACACTTCTCTTCGAGATTGGGTCTTGCTATTTCTCCATTTAAAATGATATCAATCAAGTTGGGGTAAAATTACCTCTCAGACCTTGACTGAAAACATCCTCAACTTCAAAACGGCAAAACCACTAACCTCGAATAAACACACAAATAAACCCAATTATTCATTCTAAAACACGTGTATGGTTTGCTTTCTATTTCTAATTTATAGATTTCCCTTTTTGTTTACAATATTCTATTTTTGATTTCGTTTCCTTATCGAATTCTATATATATCGATATATAGATTTCTAATTGTCAAATTTCTTAAAAATATTCTAACTCCTTAAATTCCCGGAAAAATTCGCCATAACCTCCCCTGTATCGGGAGCATCGGGAAATTTCAAATAGCTTTCCCGGTCCTTCTTATTTCAAAAAAGAAAAAGAAAAAGCCAAGCGGCTTGCCGATACGGCGCATAAAATCTCATATATGAATTAAACATGTACCTTTTTGTCGAGCACATAAATTTAAATCTTCATATACTTCATATCAAACCTGCTTACACATGTTCACCTGTTTGCAATTCAATTCAAACTCAAACCAATCGTTTGAATTCAGTTCCGCCCATTTATTCTTTAATTAGTCAATTTGCCTATTTCACTTCTTTGTTGAACATAACATGTTCAAACAAAATATTTAACTCATTCATAACCAAATTGAATTTCAATTTCAATTCTAGTTCTCTTTTCTATTTCGAATATAAATTTTCAAATCGAATTCACTTATTTAAGGCCCAATATCAATTCAACATCTCATTTACTAAATACTATTCGAATTAGTTAATTCCATTCAATAATCAAAAATCTGATTTCTGTTTCAAAAATCAATTCATTACTCCACCTGAGTTCACATATATTTTATAACTCAAATCTGAAATTTTCTAAATAGAAATTCGGATTTTATTTGCTTAAAATCCTTTTATAAAATGAAATAAACCGTTATGGTTTTTAAATAGTTCTGGCGCTGTTTTTCTGAAAATTTGATTTTGACATAACTCAAAATCTATACGACGAAATTCATATTTTTCTCTTTCATTAGAAAACTATTATCAAACCGGTCCTGACGTTTCTTGTTTCAAAGAGATCCGACTCCAATTGAGTTATGTATACTCGATTGAAGTTCGAATCGCTATTTTACGAACTTCAGCGCTGCGGCGAGTTCGTTTTAATTATATTTATATATAAACCTTTAAACTTCTTTAAAATGAATTCAACTTCATTTTAACTCTATTTGAATTTCTTGATTCAAATTCCAATCTCACTTTTATTTGAATTCTATATTCAAATTCCAATTCCTTTTCTATTTGATATTCAAATTCAATACTTGAATTTCTATTTGAATTCCCTATATTCAAATTCTATGTTTGAATTCATTTGAATTCTCTTATTCAAACTCTATATTTAAATTCCATTTGAACTTCTATATTCCAATTTCTATATTTGAATTCTATTGAAATTCAAATATTCAAACTCCTTTTTAAATTCTATATTCAAAATTCCATAGTTTAAAACCCATTTGAATTTCATATTCAAATCCCATAGATTAAATCCTATTTGAATTCAATTTGAATCTCTTATATTCAAATTTCATTTTCCATTTCCATTTGAATTCTAATATTCAAATTCATTTCCAACCCCATTTGAATTCTAATATTCAAACTCATTTTTAACACCATTTGAATTCTAATATTCTCTTGAATTCACATACCATATTTTCTTTTCCTTGATTTCAAATACCACATTTTAATCTCCTTGAATTCAAATACCAGATTAATTTTCAATAATCAACTCCCTTTTGAATTGTTATATTTGAAATTCATACTTAAATTTAAATAATCAAACTCCATTTTAAATTTCTATTTTTAAATTCAAATATCCAAAACTCCATTCTAATACTATTTGAATTTCAAATACCACCTTTTAATTCTCTTTGAATTGTAACAACCCGGAAAATCAGGGCCAATTTAAAATTTTATTTTAAGGAAACTTTGTTAGAAAATGCGCCAGAATTTAACAAAAAATTTTTTTTACATTTTTATTACCATTTAAAAAAAAATGAAATATGTTTTAAAATAAATGTTAGTCTTTATTTAAATGTAAGAACATAAAAATGATTTGCATTAAAAATTTATTCTTTTTAATGTAAATGAACATATTTTGATTAGTGCTAGAAGTCTAACTTTTTAATGTCATGTGAGAACATGAATTTGGTTAACATTAAAAATTAATCTTTTAATGTCATGTAGAAACGTGAAATGTTTCACATTAAAAATTTATTCTTTTTAACGTTATGTTGGAACTTTAATGACATTTATTAAAATATTGATTGAAAATAATTGTGGGTCCTAAATAAATAAAAAAAAAATTTGACAAACATATACAGATATATATATATATATATATATGAATGTGTGTGTGTGTGTATATATATATATATATCTTTGGCCATTCTCTTTAATACCTTCCCCTATCTATTCTAATTGTATCATCCATTAATTAATAAATTCCCAAATGTGAATTGTTCCCTTAAATTTTGAAAGGAAATAAATAATTATTTAATCTACGCACCAATTAGGCGCATTAAATGAAGAATGACACACTACAATAAAATTCATACATTGTGCACATTTAAAACTTGCCACAATATGTTATATCTTCGTATGCATGCAATTTAATTCTATGCACATTAATTTTTCTTCTTTTTTTTTACATTAAATTGTCATGTTGGAGACACGCATGCGTTTCTTAAAACATGTGGTCATGTTATCTATATTCCTTTATTATTTTCAACGTATGTAAATGCTCCCTTATTTTGAATTCTTCGCATATAAAAAAAAATAAAAAAATAAAAGGACAAGGAAACAAGAGTTATTACTGTTATTAATTTAATTCGTGATATAAGAATAGAAAAAAAAAACGTTCAACTAAAATTTGTTGAATAACATAAATTGAGGTTTTGTTATGTAATTGATAAATATAAACCTTATTTTGTATTAGGATGAGATTTATGTCAATTGGAAATCGAATTAGATGAATAAACAAAGTATTGAATATGGTATCTAATTAATTGAGCATTGAAAAGATGCCTATTAATAATCCTAATCACTAACCATAATTCATTTCATATCATATTTGTACCGTTCTATTTCTCTTAACAAATACAAAGGGAAGCTTTTGTTTCTTTCTTAATTAAAAAAAAAAATCAAATCATTTAGAGAAAAATGTAGTTTTGTTTATATGGGTAAACGTTAAAAGTTAGAATTCAATCTTGGTATATTTAATAAAATTGAATGGTGTATTTATATAATTAAACCTTTGAAATTTATTGCCTAAATACAGGCTTAATTTTTGTTCATACCCTAATACTTTCTTTCCCTATTTTTAATTTGGATATTGATAGTAACGTTCAGAATTTTGTTAAAGATGAATTAGAAAGAATTAGACTTAAATGTAAAATTACACATTTATTTAATATAAAATAAGCAAACCCTAAAGGCAAATTACACTGTTCATCGTCCTTAAGTCACAGCCGCCACCCTCATTTGTCTGCCGATTCTTTCTCCTCCATTTTCCCCTCTCCTCTCCTCGAATTAGCACCCACCACACACATCACCTTGAAGAGCCTTCTCTCCTCTTTCCATTGATACCAATCACCACCCATATAATTGCCCGTAGGCCTCGCCCCGACCACAAAGTCGCGCCAAAGTTCTGAACAATTGCAAATACTCACGGCCGAAATTCAGAACAAAGAGAAGAGGCTCGGAATTCGGTGATTTCAGAAGCTGTGGAATCGTGATTCGGAGTACTACGCTTTAGGACAATTTGGAACTGATTCTGGACTACTTGAAATTTGGACAAAATCTACAAACGCAAGTGAGAACTCTGATCTAATTTAAATAATTATATATTAATGTAAATCGCGAAATTCTGATTTGTATACTATGGTTCTTGATCTGCGTCATGATGATATTTGTATGCGATGAGTATGTGATTATTGTATGTGATGATGCCATGAAATATGTGTGTTGTTCAGATATGTTATTTTGGGTGTAATCATGATGAGACTCTCATCTTTATTATCTTCTTTTTATTTTCATTTCTTTCAAAAGCAAAAAGGGGATTTAGACCTTTATATATATATTATTATTATTTTTATGTAAATTTGAATCTTGGATTCACCATAGAATTAAATAACAAAGTTTTCAACATAAAAACTTGTTAATAAAATAAAGGACAATTTTTAATGTTATATTTTTGACAAAATTTTTTTAACACAATTTGTTTGAATAAAAGACCAATTTTAACATAATTTGTTTGTTAAAAATAAAAAGAACAAATTTCTATGTTGTTTGTTAACAAAGTTAAAAGAACAAATTTGACGCTACTTTTGTTGTTAAAGTTAAAAGAATCATTTTGTCACTATTTTGTTGATTAAACAAAAAGAATCATTTTGTCACTATTTTGTTGATTAAACAAAAAGAACCATTTTTGTCACCATTTTTGTTGTTGAAACAAAAAGACATTTTACCTAATTTTGTTGTTAAAAATAAAAGAATAACTTTTATGTCTTTTGTTAAGAATAAAAAGCCAAACTTTTTATGTTATTTTGTTAAGAATAAAAAGCCAAACTTTTTATGTTATTTTGTTAAGAATAAAAAGCCAAACTTTTTATGTTATTTTGTTAAGAATAAAAAGCCAAACTTTTTATGTTATTTTGTTAAGAATAAAAAGACACAAGCTTTATGTTTCTTTGTTAAAAATCAAAATACCCATTTTTATGTCACGTTTGTTAACATAATATTAATGTGAATTGGTATGCTATGACACCCCAAAACTATAAGCATGTTAATTTGTATGTCATGACACCAAAACCATCAGTGTGTCATTGTGAATGTTTTGACGCTAAAATCACCGTTGTGTTAATTTAGTTGAGACGACATGAGAGTCATCGTCATGTTGTATAATTGCAATGCATCAAAATATACTTTATGCAATAACAAACATAGTTGAATTGCTATTTTTGGTCGCACTAGAGTTGGCGAACAAAAAAAAAATATGACTTATGCAATAACATATATAGTTCAGTAGTTATTTTTGTCGCACTAGAGTTTGCGCACAAAATATGTTTTATGTAAAATATAGTTTAAAAAAAAAACAAAGAAAGAAAAATAGAAAAGAAACTTTATTTTTGTTGTTTACATAAAAATATGAATGAAACTTTATTTTTATTTACATAAAAATATGAATGCAACTTTATTTTTATTGTTATGTCAAAACATGAATGCAAGTTTATTTTAAGCATTTTTAAGTAAAATATGTAAATAAATATATTCGTAGTGTTTCTGATTAAAAATATAAAAAAATTTATATATGGATATTGCACATGAAATTTATACATGAAAGTGAATATATAATTAGCGTTATTGAGGAACTTGAAATATTTTCATTATTTACTCAATTAATGGAATTAATGTACGATTTAATTAAGAAGATTGCACATTTAAAAAGGATGAAATAAAAAGTTTAAATTGGTAAGATTTCATTCCAATTATAATAATGAAGATTTGAATTGAAAAATCTCGTTTTTATGTTAACTTGTAAATTTAGAAGATTTGATTTTAAAATTTAACATAAATGGATTAATTGAGGAAGATTTCATTTAATATTAAAATGGTAAGTTTTTGATATAACAATTGAAACATTTTGGGAATAGTTTTATGATATTAATATGGAAAGGTTAATGTTTACTGAAATGAAAGGATAAGTAAAAGAATGAAAGATATTTTAGAAATTAGATATTCTAAAATATGAAATGTTTTAAAATAATACTTTTAAGAGATAATTATAATGATAATTATTAATTGTACCTGGACACGAGGTTAGGTCACATTTATGGCGGAAGTCTGCCCGGAACCAACCGGCATATCCAGCAGCCATAAATGTTGGGCCTAATGTGAGAGGTCCAAGTGCGCAAATACGAACTGGGTCAAGACACGAGGTTAAGCCCAACCTGTGGTAGAAGTCTGCCCGGAACCAACCGGCATATCCAGCATCCACAAGCTGTATGCCTAATGTGAGAGGTCTGGCCCGCTATTAAATAATAAAATGTAAAGATAAACATAATAAATGGATAAGGAAAATGGATTGGGCTATTCAGTCCATTTTAAAATAGTAACTCCATTTTAACCCGTATAGATTATGTTATACATTTTATAAAGGAAATCGAAGATGATTAATATTTTATTTAAGATTAAATGAAATACTCTGAAATAAATGATGTCTAATTATATATATTAAATGGGAAATTTATGAAATCTAAATTTGGGTTTATCGTGAATTATGTTTTAAATAACATTTATTCTTTAACCCGAATTTATGATAGAATTAATTTCCTAAAATTTGAATAATCATTTAATAATGACTTTGGAAGATTAAAACTAAATAAGATTTTAATTAAATCTTTAATTAGATTGAAAGGGAATTAAGTAGTTAAGATCACTGAATTAAGAAAGTGATCGAAAATGGAAATGAACCATAAAGCAATGAATATTTTCATGTTATAAATGAATAAATGAATGAAAACATGAAATGGTTATTTTATTTATATATTTTATATAAATAAAAGAATGAAACTTTTATTTACATTTCACATGTAAATAAAAAGATGAAAATAAGAATGAAACTTTTATTTACTTTTCACATGTAAATAAAAAGATGAAAATAAGAAGGGAATTTTTATTTACATTTCACATGCGAATAAAAATATAAAAATATGAAATGAAACATGATTTAAAAGCATGAAGTCGCATATGAAAGGCATGAAATGAATGGACGATATTTATATTTATAAAAGAATAAATAACGATATAGAATGGTTTGCAAATTTATATATGCGAGAATTATTTGGAAAGTCCGAGTTTACTCTCATTCCAAATGATGATACGACGTTCGAAGAGTTGAAGACGGTGATTGAAGACCGACGATCTTCACATCGAATGGGTGTGTTGCTATTGAGACCCATGATGGGAGTAGCTACCATGAAAGGGCGACAGTAGTAGCCGTCCGGACGTAGTGTTGATTGCACGGATTTGACTTTCGCTCAGACCCAGGGCATAAGTTTATAAATGGAATGTATGTCTGACGTTGTAGTCCCTTATACTACATTCGTTGATCTCTCTTAATATATATCTGTTTGGTGGTTAACACCCTTCTCTGAGACGTACGAGCTTAGGGGTTATATATTGGTAGAAATCAATGGTATAGTATGGACTGACAATGTGGCATGCTAAGATGCATTGATCAAGGCTTTTGTTGAAAAGCAGGCCTTGTGGTTGATGATCAAAGCACAGCCTGTTTAGGCGTAGCTTTGTGTATAGCGTGACTTCGCGAGCCTCACACCCCGGTATGAGTCAAAAACGGGATATGGACCGTAGGGAGTGCACACGTTTCTTTCTAGCTAGAGTGGTGTCAGTGACCTACCAGCCCTGACATTTTACTTATGTGGATGATGGATTTTGAGGCGCCTCGTTTTTTTATAGGCCGTTGGTGGTCATACTATAGGTCCAAAGGGACCGGGAAACGTGTGTTCAGGCATAACTAATCCACTGCCCATAGGCGGGGACCAGCCCTACCGCTTCCAAGGGTTCACTGCGGGGAATCCTGAGGCATTTGCTAGAGTGTCTCGAATCGGAGAGGATCTTGCCCCTAGCCTCGACTCATGATGGAATCCAAATTTCCAATACGCCCTTGCGGTTTTGATTGTAGAACTAGTATTGGCGACATGCTATATGGTAACCATGCCGTCTAGGATTGATACTTATGATTCAAATCTTTTTATTAAAACATATATACACTAATAATAATATCAAATCCGTTTTATACGTATCAAGCATCTTTTGACCATTATAAGGTAAAACCCTATCCTCTGGTGTGCGTTGCATTGTGTGATGGGATCTGGGTCTTATAATGGTTTCATTTTTTCCAAAAAAAGACATTGCGTTATTTCTCGATTTACTTTAGTTTATGCACCGACAATCCATTGGAATAAAACCCGTTCCGCATTAGCGGCGTGGTCCTTGGATTTGTCTTATTAGTTTAGAATTCTCACACCAGTCCCATGACTGACTCGTAGTTTGTTTCACTTTGCAAACTCGGGTGCCCTCTTTTCCACACGGGCAGTCGAGTAGCTTTTTGCAGATATCTCTCTCTTTAGCAGGATCCTGGATCGAAGCCTAAAGCTATGTCCAGAGCTTAGAAGTCTTCCGCTGTTTAATGTATTAAATCTGTTGTAATGTATCTTCCGCTGTAGTTTACTTTATTTGTACTCTGATATTCTGTACTCTGATGTTATATTATTGTAATGTAATAAAAGTCTGCTGTTATTTGTTCTGATGTATTGTATTCCCAAAGTTAACGTATGCGAGTTTTGAACGGTCTTGGTTGATTTTGTGATCGATTAAGGTCGGGCAAAATCCGTGTCGTTACATGAATTCCTCTTATTCAAATCCTTTTTGGATTCTATTTGAATCCTATATTTAAACTCCATTTGAGTTTTATTTAAATTCTTATCTTTGAATCCTGTTTATTTAAAACTCATTATTTAAATCCCATTTGAATTTCTTTACTCAAATCCATTTGAATTCCCTTGAATTCAAATTACATTTCAAAACCCTGTGGATTTCCTATTTTGAAATCCTATTTGAAATTCTATTTCCAATTCTACTTTGAAAATCCTATTTTCAAAGTTTATTTCAAATTCTATTTTGAAATTCTACATTCAAATCTCTGTTTGAATTTCTTTATTCGAATTCCTTTGAATTCAAATTTTATTTTAATTCCTTTGAATTCAAATATTCAAATTTCATCCCAATTTCTCATATTCAAATTCTATCTGTATTATTTAATTTATAAACAACGTTTATAATTTCCCTTAAATTTTCACATTATAAACTTATAAATAAGGTTTATAAATCCAATTCAAATCCCGTATTTTAATTTATAAACCAAGTTTATAAATTCACCTGTTTTATATATTTAAAACAGTTAATATTTTCTATACCTCATTAAAAATTCAAATTCTATTTATAAAAAATAGAATTCCATTTTCAAATCTCTATTATCCTTTTCCGATATTTTTAACTATATTAACACTTAGCCCAGTGATATTTAAAACGATCAAATCACCCAATTTTCAATCATTTTATTTTTAACACATCATATATGAATATATGAAATCAGCAAACAACAAACAGATGATATATTTTTGAGGAATCCAGTTGGATTCCTCCAACCTGTTTACCTGCATCCACAGATGTTAGCACATAAATAATACCCATTCTGCTTCGTGGCAGAATATCGTGGTATAGAAGGTCATCCACTAATCATAGCGTGGGACGTATAGGGTAATCATCCGCTATGAAACCGCGGGCATCCGCTAATGAGACTGCGGGAATCCAACCAATCAATCAACCCAATATATATATATATATAGCCTAAATAACTAACATATATAAACCAACCAGAAAAATCCAAACAAGCAACAACAATTATTTTTACGAAGTAAAAATAATTATAAATAAAAGGTGAGTGAGATTTACTCACCGTGATTTCATTTGCCGATTATCCTAATTAACCTTATATCATTGCGTCTACGAGTCCCCTCGAGTCGGCTTGAAAGAATTAATTTTGCACCTATGATTAAATTGATTTTTAATTATCGATTAAACACTTACTAATTTAACCAACTACTAAGATGAATAAATAAATTATTCTAATTATTCCAATAACAAATTAAACAAGGTTTTAATTCTACCTTAAATGGTTTCCTTTTTCTTTCCACTTCAAACCAGATTTTACCATGTCCATCATCTCCACTGTCAAACTCAACAGACACCCCATTGATCATCACAGCTCACGGCCTCAACCTGTATTCGCACCCGGATGGAAGCCAACAACAGCCAACGTCGCCACCAGCCGTCCCACTAGCGAACCTGTTCAACCATCGGTACCCTAAACCCACTGTCACCGTACTCGACATCCACAACAGCCACAAACCATTTCCGCAACACTATTGCTGATCCCACAACCCCATCGCGACCTCGCCTTCTAACCTCGACCCAAAAGCGAACCCTACTTCTTGAACGTCGCCTCGCACCCCTCCAGCAGTCGCACCTTCATCGAGCCCGGTAGCAGCCCCACAACCTAAATCGAGTTACCCCCAAATCGCACTTCAGAAGATTTGATCGAACCCTGTATCGATGGTACGAGGGTGAAGCTCTTGCGAACATGAGAACATCGAAATCGATTCATTCATGGGGATTCTAATTTGCTCCCTCATCCTGACATCGCGGTTCGAGCTTTGATTTCAACGGAAGGGAAATAATGATTTTTGTGTTCATTTTCTGAGGGACGGGAAGAAAAAAAAATAGGAGTGAGGGGTTAGTCGCGATTTTATAATGGTGGACGGGAACAATACGTACACTCCATTAAACTGTTGTCTCCTTGATATCGATGGTGGGAAGCAAAAGTTTCTGCTCGAGAAGAATAGGTATGTGAAAAGAAAAAGGAGGTCGGCTGAATTTCAGTGATATAGGGTGGCTATTGATTTTATTTTATTTTAATTAAAAACCGAAATATCTCACAGACCCTTATTTAAAAATCATGAACCGCTATTTAGTCGGAACGACCGACGTTTTCAAGATTATACGATATTTTTAACTTAACAGAATTGGTTTAAAATGGAATACACTATTAAATTAAATTAAACCGTTTTAAAATGTAAATCGATTTCTGAACAAACAAATTCAGTGAGAATAGATTATTATCGTTTTAAGTCAATATAGAATTTATGTTAGTCGACTTAATTGTTCTGATTTAGTTTTACACTTCGAATTCAATTGTTACTATTACGATAATTAAATATATTTGATATTAAATCGTATATCGATTATTAAATCGATAAATCCAATAAAAATTCATTTATATTATATATTCAATATTTAAAACCATACTAAATATTTAAAATAAACTGTTCAAAAATCTGGGTCGTTACAATAGGACTCATCGAGCCTACGAAGCACAAAGAATTATGTAATTTTGAAACTACCCTTGTAACACCCCGTGAATTCTATAACATTAAGCTTCACAAATTAAAGTGTAATTAATTCTAAATGAAAGAATTAAGTGAAATGGGTTACGCCATTGCGTTCGTCTCGGAATTCTGCTTGAAATAGAGTCCGAGTTTGCGTGAATCAGACTCTGTATGAAGGAGTTATGACCTTCGGAAGTTTCAGAATAAAATTTAAAATTCAAACAGCTCGGTTTCAAATTCAAAATTCGAAAACAGGTTCAAACTGGGCTGGGCGGGAAAATTCCTGCCCAGGGAGCAGGTTGACCATAGGGTTGACCATGGTGTCGACCTGGTCACCTCAGGTCGGTCATAGTGTCGACATGGGTGTCGACCTGCCAATCGACCTACCTGGTCGACCTGGCTGGCTGGGTCTGGCTCTGGCTCGAATTTCTATGGCTCGGTGAGTCATTAGGGTTGACATGTCACCTCTTGATTGGCTCTTTGAACTTTGTAAGGTCTAGATTCCTCCTGTCTTCATCTGACAGCTCAAAACAATTTAAAAATCTATATATACACCCTAAGTCTCAACTAAAATTCACACATAAAAATAAGATGGGAGTCGTCATGCTGCCAGGAAGGAATTGAGCGTAGCCGTCAAGAGAGAGGAGCTTAGAGACGAATCAAATTAAGAAGAAGACTAAATCTTAATCAAATTAATCAACACAACGTTAATCTACCCAAAGGAACGCATCTCAATTTCAGAATTCAGAATCCAGAATTCAAGATTCTGCATTCGTTGTAAGTATAGTGACCTTTCAGAATATGAATAAAAACTGTGATGTGATTCGATGTAAATGAAAATAGAATTGTGTTATTATATGATAATGATATAAATTCTGCGTATTGTAACACTACAACAAAAATACTCTATTACAACGCTCTTTTTATAACGGGCATTTTCTGCCCGTTGTAATAGAAGGATATTACAACAGTCATTTCAGGACCATTGTAATAGATGCCCATACAACGCCTTTTTTACAACGGGCATCAGCCGCCTGTTGCAATAGAGTGCTATTACAACGGTCGATTTTGTTCCCTTTGTAACAAATGTCAATTTTACAACGTTCTCAGAATGCCCAATGTAATAGGTGTCAATTTTACAATGGGTTAAAAATGCCCATTGTAATAGGTGCCAATTTTACAACTTGCTAAAAATGCCTATTGTAATAGGTGAAATTCAATAATTGATAATTACAATGCTTTCTTTAAACCAATACTTATTATTTATTAATATTTCATAATTAATCTTCAATAACATTATATTAGTCATATGTTACCATTTACTAATTATAATGTTGTATTACTAATTGCTAATTAAAATATTAGATTACTAATTACGAATCATTAATAATATTATATTATTTATTTTATTTTGTAGTTAATCATTAATAATATTATATTAATCTTTTATAACTTACAATAATGAATGATTATTAATAAATAATAATTGGTTATTAATAAATAATCATTGTATTAATTATCTTATATGATTAGTATTCCAACAAGTTTAATTTTTCATAATCATTGATTATTAATAAATTATCATTGATTATTAATAAATAATTATTAAGTAATATTTTAATTATTATTGTTTTTCATAATCAATAATATAGTATATTTAATTTTTAATATACAAATAAATAAATAAATGATAATTTCTAAATAATAATTTAAATAAAGCATGCAATTTAAATTTAAATACTATAATAATTAATATTTTGTCTTCATCTGCATAATGTACACTTATTAATATTGAATAAGTAATAATTAATACTAAATAATTACAATTCTTAATTCGTATTAACATTAGATTAAAATAAATTTTAATTTTTGCATAGAATTCAAAATTTCATTTGACAAATATTTGATTTTATCAAGATTTTTTTTTAGTGTTCACAATTTTTGTTGTTGTTTATGTCTATCAACAGTTTTACGCTATATTGCAAGTTACAGTGTAATTGCATTTGATAAGGCATATCACAGAATTGGGAGAAAAACATATGAACAACCAAAACTGCACTCATGTATCGCTTTGCCAAAAAAAATAACCGCACTCGGATATAGGTGTAGGCAGCAGGCCATTATCTCAAAACCGCACCCGCTAGCCAACTTCCTGAAACCCTAAATATATTCCGCATATACCGACATTCTTTCCTTCCCCACCTCCAATTTTAATTCCTATCTTTCTCTTCGTCTCTCAATGGATCTCAGTGGAAATTCATCCATTCAAATCCAGGCTTTCACCAAGTAATCGTGCGCTACTACTTGCGCATGACGCTCGATTTCCACATGAACAGAAGGATACCAGAAGAAGTCGCCATCATACTATCCAAGCGTCTTGCCAATAAGATCGTTGGATTCTCTGCGCATCTGATGCTTGTATCCATAAAGGGCTGGTCCGTAGCATTTCTCTCAAGCTATAAGAGGAGGAAATGGAGAGGAGAATGGATTTCGTTCCTGATGAAAGCATGTTTAAGGTTGATAAAATTGAGATCAACTAGAGTCGATATCAGAAAGACTGATTTGCCTGGACTCGAGGTGGTTGCAAATGCTGGAACTGTGCCTCAACAGATTGGATTCACGGCTCTAGTAAGTAAACGATTAGCTATATTATTTGAATTTTTCAACTGCCTATGATTTATATGTTATTTTATATAGATTTTAAATCCGATTATGTCCAGATCATTTTTTTAGGGTCGATTTAATTTTAGAAATTTATTTTAAGCAAACGTTAACTGTTATTACTAGATGCTATCATTGCTATTTGACCTCGTTGATTACTATAGTTTAGGATGATTTTACATTGTTTAGATCTTACTCTTCCTTATGTTTTGAATTAGGTACTGTTACTCATAACATTTTTTGTTTATTTTGTTGACTTGGCATTCCCAATGATAACGCTAATTTTTATCTGAACTTCTTCTCACAATGATAATTTCTCCATGTTAACATGTAACTAACTATAATTGACACTTATTCCCTCCTTAGAAGGATTATTCCAACATTGATTGGCATAAATTTTGTTTAACCAAATGGTCGTTTTTAAATTTGGGGACATGCATTTCTATTAGTTTCCTTAATGTTTTTTATCTGAGCTTCTTCTAACAATGATAACTTCTCCATGTTAACATGTAACTAACTATAATTGACACTTATTCCCTCCTTAGAAGGACTATTCCAACATTGATTGACATATATTTTTGTTTAACCAAAAAGTCATTTTTATATATAGGAAAAAATTTCCAGCTATTCTTGGGTAGCAACTATTGTGTTTTATCATACACAGTTTTCCTGCATTCTGCATCGTTTTCGAACTCGACATTTTTGCAGCTTGCACACGGTACATATGTGTTATTTATACTTGCCAACAGACATTGCTTCACCTCTCCATACACATACAGTATGACAAAGAGACCCCAAGGACCTGTATTACGTGAGGCACATGCCAGATTTAGGTAATAAAATGACATTCTACTTTGTAATCTTTTTAGTATATCTACTGTTTGGACTCTTTATATACTGCACTAGCTTTAGGCCTTTTTTTGGTAAATGCAAACTCGAACGATGCCACGCTGTATAATAGTAATTTTGGTCTTGTATTTAGTACCAGTTTTGTTTAAATCAATAAAGTTGCTCTCATGCTTTAAATGGTGGAAGTTGTTTTGGATTGCTGTAGAATTAACTATGTTTGGTCTTCCAATCTTATCATTCTAAAGTTTGTTTTTTATTATTCAACATGTGATGTATACGGAAATCAGATCATTCTATATTCCCATATTTTTCTATCGGCAAAGAAATAAACTGGCGGCCCTTGAATTCCATAATTTTGTTTGTTCATTTGTTTTATCCAGAAAAAAGGTATATATAGCCCATTAATATGTATCATGAGTGCAGATAAAAGCTACTGGAATGCTGATTGCTGTTGTTGGAGCATTTGCGACTATAATGTATTATATAATTTTGAGAGTTTTTAGCTATGATGTAGCTGTTACTGAGATGATGTCCATAAGAAAAAAAAATCTTGAGCAGGTTTACAGTTTCTAGCTTGGAAGTTTGATGCCTAGATATAAAATTTATGTTTACTATTATTGATCCGATTAGGTGTGCTTATATCATTTCAAGTGTTGAATCCTGTAACACTGACCCTGAAACACCTGGTACATTCATTTACCACAAAAAGGTGATTCTTGTTGGATATTCAATGGGTGCAAGGATTGCGTTACACATGGCCCGTAAATTTAGTTAAAAGGTTGATGGATCCAATATCATATCTGGAAGTCCAGGAATGGAGAGAAAATCCATTCAAGAATACGCACTGTGCAGGATGATGCACAGGCTCAATATCTAATTTCACAAGGTTTGGATTGTTTCTTGGAGACATGGCAACTTCAAACTTGTAAGTTAACAAAATTAATATATTATACGTGCACACATATACCTGCATGAGTGCATGTTGAAATTTTGAACTAAACCAAATGTAAATATTGATTCAATAGGCGATCCCATTCTAGTTCTGCAAAGCAAATCAACCTTCTTATGACCATGTTGATGTTATATTGAAAGACGAGAGTGGTTCCGAATTTGAAACCAGATATAGCAGATATACATTGTGTTTTGTATCTTGTATAAACTCTGAAGCAAGAAGCCGAACACTAAAACTATAGTGAAAGTGTTAGTGATTGTGTACGTGTATATGAGTGAATAAGTGTGTAGTGAGGAGTCAATGAATACGAGTGAAATGTAGTGAGGAAGTGTACGTACAAGTGATTGTGTAAATAGAGGGGAAACACTATGTGTACTATTTGGAAGTGTAATAAAAATTTGTTTAAAAATAATTTTTGAATTAAATATTTAATTCTTCTAAATATTATTAATATTATGTGTAATATTCAAATCCATTGCAACTTTCAGCATTTTACAACGGGCATTAATTGTTGTTTTAGAAGATACTACAGCGGGCAATGCCTGTTGCAAAAAATATTACAATGGGTTGTTATTATATTGAAGGAATATACAACAACAACATAAGACTGTCGTAAAAGTTTATCACAACTGTCTGTTACCACGTTCATTGGCCGTTGTAAAAGAGGACATATTACAACAAGGCCTAATACAGCGGGCGGGATGACCGCTGTAAAACCCCTATTACAATGGGCATTGCCCGTTGTAATAGATCTGTTTTGTTGTAGTGTAATGATTCTGTCATGACTTTTGTATTGATATTTGTGGCCTAAATTGATTGATGCAAGTCTATTGAACAATTGTATATGAAAACAATGGAACTTGCAAGTTTGTGGCAAAAACTAGAATTTGATCGCTTTATGTTTATGTCTATGGCATGGACTATATACATTCTCTAAGCCTAAATTAAGGCTTATGTAAACATGTTCTAGATTTGAGACCTTTTATGCCTACATGACCCAACACCTATGAACACATTCTTATGTTTACTTGCAAGTATAATTGGATCTATGTTAAGTATCGCTTGGGTTACATAAACTATGCAAGTTCATATTGAAATAGGCTATATGATTAGATGTTAAAATTGAACATTTTGGTGAATATACAACATGTTAGTTTTGTGGTTGACATTATGCCAAGTTAAACATGTTTAAACCCAAGTTTATATAAGCCTAAACTATGCCATTTCATATGTCACCTACTTAGTTATACTTTGATTTGAATGCAAGTTCACATGACCCATAATTTATGTTAGTTGAATCGCTAAATTGCAAGTTCATGCGCCTCACACATTTATGTGAAATATTACATGTTCTTGATTTCCCCTTTTTCTCACGTTTATAAAGTTGGGCTGAATTGTGTCGAGCCCAACACTTGTTATAATGTTGCGAACGTACAAACGGGGGTAATAACGTTGGGTGTAAAACAGTAAAAATATATGTTGGCATGGTTGGCACATGCCAACGACAATGACATTCTAGCGGTATGAATTGTTATACCCAAGAATAAAGAACATGAAATTTACATATATAATTGAGAAGTAATAAAATTTGTAAATTTAGAAAACACGGTATGCTTAACCTGAGGTTGGATTGAGTTGTGACTTAAACCTACCCGGACCCGCCCGGTTGTCCAGTAGTCATAACAATACCTATCCAATGTGGGTGGTTAAGCATTGAGCCCAATAAGGACCCGAGGTTAGACTGAGCTATAGTGTAAACCTGCCCGGAACCGACCGGCACTTCCAGTAACCGTACCAATATCTGTCTAATGTGAGTGGTCAGGTGCTTTAAGAGGCTAAGGACAGATGGTAGGGTTAAGTCAACTAAAAACACCTAACCAAATTCAACATATTAACAAGAATTGATGGGTAAGGTTAGGTAAATACAGACACTTAACCACTTAACATGTTTGACTAGAAAACCCTAGTAACGAGGGACCCGTTTCAGCAGTAACCCAAGTTAGGTATCATGGTACCCTGAAACTAGGCAGGGTGGGGCACGATTACTGGGCTGATTGTAAGCGGTCAAAGCGACGGCGGTGGGTGCAACCGTGTAGGTTCTAACAGTGTGCGGGCGTGCACACACTTCGGAGAAGACAAACAGGGCACTGGGGGCACCAATAGTATAACCTATGCCTTCTAGAACTGTGTCGGGGCCGCCACCATGGGTCTTGATACACCCCATTGTAGGACCAACACAGGTATCTACAATTCTTGGGGGCCGTATGACACATGTTTACGCGAGTAGGAGCCGATCTTTAGAAAAATGGGGATCACTTCACCCTCAGCATGGCGGTGCCAGTTAGAATAAGCTCAAGTAGGTGTAGGGATATAGTGTGGGTGCGATAGTACATCCGATTCTAAACGACACTTCCTTAGCTTGTGATACTTTCCTGTTTTCAGTTTATATCTATCATGCCCTTTTTCTTATTCACATACTGAAGAGTTACTATATTTACTCAGGCTTTATGTCTGACTCTATTTTCTTTTCGTCTTCTTTTCTTTCGTCCCCCCAGGTCCACAGGGAGGAAACAACCCAGCTTAGTACTCTTTTGCAAGCTTCAAGACCGTAGACGTATGGTTTGGATCTCTTTTGCTTGGATTATGGCTTTGGATATCACTATGGGGATTTTTGTTAATTTATTTATGTTTTATGCTTCTTTAATAACCAAGACAGTAATGAGGTTGTAATGTTGGAAGTATTTTGAGACAATTATGGAAATGTTTTGCAAGAACACGTATTGATGAAATAAAAGCCTGTTTGTTTTCCGCTGCTTAAAATATGTGTACTTATATCTGTCTTGTGTTTATCTGTGACTTTTACTTATAAACCTCCACCAAAGTTAAGGCATTCCCTTTGTGAGTGACCTTAATGGAGGTGGGGTGTTTCACTTGGTATCCGAGCTTAGGTTTACCAGACTAGATAAAAGTTTTTGAAACTATTTTCAAAAAGGAAGTTTAAAGAAGCATTTTTAAATCTTTCCCTATCCTTAGGTCCACCACTTCCCTATCCTTAGGTCCACCACTTCCCTATCTTTAATAATCCCCCAAAGTCATGTGCACTATCTCTCTCTATCCTTCGTTTTAAATCTTTCCCTTCTGTTTCAGCATGTCTAGAAACCTTAACCTTCCAGAAGGAGTACCAATACCCGGCTGGTTTAGGAGGTACTTAGAAGCAAGGGCCAATGGCACGGGCCCAACAGACATTCCTCCTCCAGTGGCCGCAGTTCCTCCTCCACCTCCTCGTGGAAATGCCTTCGCAAAAACATGTAGAGACTTCAAGGCTATGGGTGGAAAAGACTTTTATGGAACAGAATCCTTTGTAGAAGCAAGAAACTGGCTAAAGGAGACCGAGGATCTGTTTGTCATCTTCGGAGTTGATGACACGCAAAAGATATAGCTAGCGGTGTGGTTGCTTAAAGATGAAGCTTCCTATTGGTGGGAAATTACCAATGCTCAGAGGACGGTGGAAACATGGGAAGATTTCAGGACAAGGTTTGAGATGAAATTCCTCTCCCAAGCTGAAAGAAGCCTGCAAATGGAGAAATTTCTAACTCTGAAACAGCGAAGTATGACAATCAGGGAGTGCGTTAATCAGTTTAATCAGCGCTTTGCTTCGTCAAAGGTTTGAATGAGCCTCTATACAGCCTTTCTATGACCCATGTATCTACGGGAGCGACTTATGATAGCTTGGTGGACATGGCGTTGCTACACGAGGAAGACAACGAGAAGAAAGAGACTAAGGTGGAAGAAAAGAAAGAGGGTTTACAAGCTAAGAAAACAGAGTTCAAGAAAGGAGGGAAAAACAATAAGCCCCGTGAGAGGAGAAGGTGCAATTTCTGTGGCATTGTGGGACATATATCAAAAGACTGCCGAAAAAGGAAGGCGAAGATGGGTGGTTGCTTCCATTGTGGAGAGACTGGGCACCAAGCTAAGGACTGCCCAAAGAAGAGAGGGCAGGGACAAAAAGCCGAATCCACTTCAGGGGGTCAGGTTCATGCGCTAGTGGCACCTTCGCAGGAACGAGGTAGTAATATTTATGTAGAAAGTGTAGTCTATCTTTATGATCATCCAGTTCGCACACTTTTTGACTCCGGCGCATCACACTTCTTTATTTCATCTGCCTTAGTAGAATCTCTGCATCTAGACACTAGTATGGTAGAGGATCCCTTAGTAGTTTCAAATCTAATTGGGGGCTCCACTTATTTGTCAATGGTTTGTTTGGGTTTGAAAATCTCTATTCTCAGCATTGAGTTTAGTTGTAATGCCTTTGTTTTGGGCATCTCGGGATATGGTTTGATCTTAGGCATGGACTGGTTATCCAGTAATGGTGCCATTCTTGATTGTGAGAAAAGAGTAGATAGACTCTTGACTCGGCTTGGTAACACTCTTGAAATTTCTTGTAATCCCTTGAATGTTGTTATGCTTAGTTATCTAGAGTTGCTTGATGCTTCTGATGAGAATTTGTAGTCAGTTAGATTAGTCCGGGAATATCCGGATGTCTTTGAGGAGGTGAAAGGCTTACCTCCGAGGCGGGAAATAGACTTCCGCATATATCTTGTGGATAATGCAAAGCCTGTAGCTTTACCTGTCAGACACATGGCTCCAAAGGAGAGAAAGGAGCTCAGTAAGTAGGTTAAAGAACTCCTCGAAAAGGGGTTCATTAGACGGAGCATTTCGGAATGGGGTGCTCCAGTGGTGTTCGCAACCAAAGCGAATGGTTTGCTTCGCCTTTGCGTCGACTATAGGGAGTTAAACAAATTGACCAAGAAAAATAGGCACCCTCTTCTCCAAATCGACGATTTGTTTGATCAGCTTGTAGGTGCGTCGGTCTTCTCCCAACTTGATCTGGCAACAGGTTCCATCAACTAAGAGTAGCTGAAGACAGCATTGATAAAACGGCGTTTAGAAACCCATACGGTTTCTTCGAGTGGCTTGTCATGCCTTTCGGCTTGATAAACGCACCCGCTTATTTCGTAGACTTAATGAGCAGGGTGTTCAGATAATTCCTCAACAAGTTTGTGGTTGTCTTCGTAGATGATATCTTAATCTTCTCAAAGAATGAGGAAGAACATGCTCAGCGTCTAAAAGAGATCATGGATACTCTCCGTGCACATCAGCTAAAAGCTAAATTCTCCAAGTGCCACTTTTGGATAAAGGAGGTAAGATTTCTAGGGCATATAGTGTCCAAAGAGGGGTTGGCTGTGGACCCCGCGAAAGTGGTGGTAGTACAAGATTGGAAGACACCAAGAAATGCAACCGAAGTCCGAAGCTTTCTTAGGCTAGCTGGTTTTTACCGAAAGTTTATTAGGGATTTCGCGAAAATCTCAGCTCCACTCATAAGGCTAACAAAGAAGAATCTGGCATTCACTTGGGATTTGGACTGCGAGTTTGCTTTCCAATGATTAAAAAGGGCTTTCACAACAGCCCCAGTTCTGACTTCGCCAGAAGGAAGCAAAATGTTCACAGTATACACAGATGCATGTGGAACGGGACTAGGCGCTGTTCTAATGCAAGAAGGAAGGGTAGTAGCTTATGGTGGAAGATAATTGAAAGTTCATGAAAAGAACTACCCAACCCAATATCTTTAGTTGGCCGCCATCGTCTTTGCACTTAAGTCTTGGCGCCATTATCTCCTAGGTGAGAAGTTCGAATTATACACTGACCATAAATCGTTGAAATATCTCTTCTCGTAGAAGGATCTTAACTTGAGGCAGCAAAGGTGGATGGAGTTTCTTGCCTCGTATGATTTTGAAATTTCCTATACTCCCGACAAAGGCAACGTAGTAGCAGACGCGTTGAGCCGAAAGAAACTGACCTTAAGCCCGCTCTTTATGGAAAGGCAAAGCTTGGAGTATATAGCCAGTTTTAACTTTAGGCCCTCCTCGGATTTTGTACCGGGTTTGTTAGCATCTCTCGAAGTACGCCCTACTCTCTTGGACTCAATAGTGGCTGCACAACATGAAGACCCTCATCTTGTTGATGTGATTGATAAACTTATTAGCGGTGAGACTTCTAGTCACCTCCGTAGATACGCCATCGATGATAAGGGTTGGCTGAGGCGAAATGGAAGATTATGCATCCCACAAGAAAGGTAGTTGACAAAGAAGGTTCTCGAGGAAGCGCATCATTCCAAGATGACTATACACCCTGGCGGTGATAAGATGTACAAGGATATAAAAAGGACTTTCTTTTGGAGCGGCATGAAAAAGGACGTGGCAAATTTCGTTTCTAAGTGCATGACCTGCCAACGGGTCAAGGCGGAACAGAAGAAGCCTGGAGGACTACTTCATCCTTAAGAGGTCCCACAGTGGAAGTGGGATAGCATTTCAATGGACTTCATTGATGGACTACCTAGGTCGAGAAGAGGCAATACTAGCATTTGGGTAATAGTGGATAGGCTTACTAAGAGCGCCCACTTCATACCTATCAAGAGTAGAAGGACTGCCTCATCTCTAGCATCTCTTTATCTCAAGGAAATAGTTCGACTCCATGGGATACCCTCCAGCATTGTTAGTGACCGAGACCCTATCTTCACAAGCAAGTTTTGGCGGAGTTTGCAAGAAGCTGTAGGCACACAGTTATGTTTGAGCACGACCTATCACCCCCAAACCGATGGCCAGACGGAAAGGGTGAGTAAAGTTTTAGAGGATCTTTTAAGACTTTGCGTTCTGGACTTTGGAGGGACATGGGAGGATCACCTTCCTTTAGTGGAATTTGCCTACAACAACAGCTACCAAGCTACCATAGGCATGGCACCTTTTGAAGCCTTGTATGGAAGACCATGCAAATCACCAACTTGTTGGTGGGAGTCAACAAATAAACTTATACTTGGGCCGGACATGATTCGAGAGACTTCAGAGAAAGTGGACCTGATACGAAGGAGAATGAAGACTGCCCAAGACAGACAAAAATCCTACGCCGACAAAAGAAGGACCGACCTTGAATTTGAGGTTTGGGACAGGGTTTTCCTTAAGGTATCTCCTTTAAGGAATGTCGTTCGCTTTGGATCCACAGGAAAGCTAGCATCAAGATTTGTAGGTCCGTTTTCTATCATCGAGAAGGTTGGGAAGATGGCCTATAGATTAGAGCTACCCGAGAGACTGGCTGGAGTTCACAACGCCTTTCATGTTTCTCACCTCCGGAAGTGTTTGCATGAGTCTGCGGAAGTGGTGGAACCTTGCATTCTATAAGAAGCCGAAGTGGAACGTGAAGCAACTGTGAGGAGAGTTCCAACCTACATCATAGGAACTAAAGTGAAAAAGCTACGCAACCACGAAGTCAAACTCGTTAAAGTTCAGTGGAGCAACGCCGAGGAAGACGTGACTTGGGAAACTGAGGAAAGAATACGCGTTGCCTACCTTTTCTTTTTGAGGGTACATCTTTGATCTCTCTTTTTCCTTGAGTTATGCCTTATCTATCTTTTTAGGTATATCTCCTCGGTCCTTTTCCTAACTCCTTACGTAGAGAACAAATGGATGCAAACATGTATTTGAAAACATGTTATGGATGATGGCTGCAAATGGTTGCTAGTGGTTGCTCGTGGATGCATATACACACACACCCTAGGTTTTAGATCGGCTCAGTCACTTCATATTGCATATGTATATATGTATTCTCATTTGTATATTGTTGAAACTTGATATGTTGTCATATGGTTGTCGCATTTGTATGAATAAGTTGTGCACTCATGTAGAAATATGCGTAGGAAAAAATTGCATACATAATGGATTCATGACACTTACATGATTCGCATTAAGGAGGTCAACTAAATCAGTAGACCGCCTGATTTCTGCATTATATAAGGACAAGTACACACACTATGCATATTATCATGATGCATTAGAAGTCTTTTTAAGGTTAGTGGACGCTTGTGATTGTTTATTGAGTAGATGGATGGTTGGATGGTAGGATATACATTCTTCCTAACTTGAAGATTTCGGGGACGCCTTTTAAGGGGGGAGAATGTAACACCCCGTGAATTCTATAATATTAAGCTTCACAAATTAAAGTGTAATTAATTCTAAATGAAATAATTAAGGGAAATGGGTTACGCCATTGCGTTCGTCTCGGAATTCTGCTTGAAATAGAGTCCGAGTTTGCGTGAATCGGACTCCGTATGAAGGAGTTATGACCTTCGGAAGTTTCAGAATAAAATTTAAAATTCAAACAGCTCGGTTTCAAATTCAAAATTCGAAAAACAGGTTCAAACTGGGCTGGGCGGGAAAATTCCTGCCCAGGGACCAGGTCGGTCATCGGGTCGACCATGGTGTCGACCTATTAACCCCAGGTCGTCCTGGGTGTCGACTTACCTGGTCGACCTGGCTGGTTGGGTCTGGCTCTGGCTCGAATTTCTATGGCTCGCTGTGTCATTAGGGCTGACATGTCACCTCTTGATTGGCTCTTTGAACTTTGTATGGTCTAGATTCCTTCTGTCTTCATATGACGGCTCAAAACAATTTAAAAATCTATATATACACCCTAAGTCTCAACTAAAATTCACACATAAAAATAAGATGGGAGTCGTCATGCTGCTAGGAAGGAATTGAGCATAGCCATCAAGAGAGAGGAGCTTAGAGACGAATCAAATTAAGAAGAAGACTAAAGCTTAATCAAATTAATCAACGCATCGTTAATCTACCCAAAGGAACGCATCTCAATTTTAGAATTCAGAATCCAGAATTCAAGAATCTGCATTCGTTGTAAGTATAGTGACCTTTCAGAATATGAATAAAAAATGGGAAGTAATTCGATGTAAATGAAAATAGAATTGTGTTATTATATGATAATGATATAAATTCTGTGTATTGTAATGATTCTGTCATGACTTGTGTATTGATATTTGTGGCCTAAATTGATTAATGCAAGCCTATTGAACAATTGTATATGAAAACAATGACACTTGCAAGTTTGTGGCAAAAACTAGAATTTTATCCCTTTATATTTATGTCTATGGCATGGACTATATACATTCTCTAAGCCTAAATTAAGGCTTATGTAAACATGTTCTAGATTTGAGACCTTTTATGCCTACATGACCCAAAACCTATGAACACATTCTTATGTTTATTTGCAAGTATAATTGGATCTATGTTAAGTATCGCTTGGGTTACATAAACTATGCAAGTTCATATATAAATAGGCTATATGATTAGATGTTAAAATTGGACATTTTGGTGAATATACAACATGTTAGTTTTGTGGTTGACATTATGCCAAGTTAAACATGTTTAAACCCAAGTTTATATAAGCCTAAGCTATGTCATTTCATATGTCACCTACTTAGTTATACTTTGATTTGAATGCAAGTTCACATGACCCATAATTTATGTTAGTTCAATCACCAAATTGCAAGTTCATGCGCCTCACACCTTTATGTGAAATATTACATGTTCTTGATTTCCCCTTTTTCTCACGTTTGTAAAGTTGGGCTAAATTGTTTCGAGCCTAACACTTGTTATAATGTTGCGAACGTATAAACGGGGGTAATAACGTTGGGTGTAAAACAGTAAAAATATATGTTGGCATGGTTGGCACATGCCAACGACAATGACATTCTAGCGGTATGAATTGTTATACCCAAGAATAAAGAACATGAAATTTACATATATAATTGAGAAGTAATAAAATATGCAAATTTAGAAAACACAGTATGCTTAACCCGAGGTTGGATTGAGTTGTGACGTAAACCTGCCCGGACCCGCCCGGCTGTCCAGTAGTCACAACAATACCTATCCAATGTGGGTGGTTAAACATTGAGCCCAATAAGGACCCGAGGTTAGACTGAGCTACGATGTAAACCTTCCCGGAACCGACCGGCACATCTAGTAACCATAGCAATATCTGTCTAATGTGAGTGGTCAGGTGCTTTAAGAGGCTAACGACAGATGGTAGGGTTAAGTCGACTAAAAACACTTAACCAAATTCAACATGTTAACAAGAATTGATGGGTGAGGTTAGGTAAATACAGACACTTAAGTACTTAACATGTTTGACTAGAAAACCCTAGTAACGAGGGAACCGTTTCAGCAGTAACCCAAGTTAGGTATCATGGTACCCTGAAACTAGGCAGGGTGGGGCACGATTACTGGGCTGATTGTAAGCGGTCAAAGTGACGGCGGTGGGTGCAATAGTGTAGGTTCTAACGGAGTGCGGGCGTGCACACACTTCGGAGCAGACAAACAGGGCACTGAGGGCACCAATAGTATAACCTATGCCTTCTAAAACCGTGTCGGGGCCGCCACCATGGATCTTGATACACCCCATGGTGGGACTAGCATAGGTATCTACAATTCTTTGGGGCCGTATGACACATGATTACGCGAGTAGGAGCCGATCTTTAGAAAAATGGGGATAACTTCACCCTCAGCATGGGGGTGCTAGTTAGAATAAGCTCAAGTAGGTGCAAAGATATAGTGTGGGTGCGATAGTACATTCGATTCTAAATGACACTTCCTTAGCTTGTGATACTTTCCTGTTTTCAGTTTATATCTATCACGCCCTTTTTCTTATTCACATACTGAAGAGTTACTAGATTTACTCAGGCTTTATGTCTGACTCTATTTTCTTTTCGTCTTCTTTTCTTTCGTCCCCCCCCCCCAGGTCCATAGGGAGGAAACAACCCAGCTTAGTACTCTTTTGCAAGCTTCAAGACCGTAGACCTATGGTTTGGATCTCTTTTGCTCAGATTATGACTTTGGATATCACAATGGGGATTTTTGTTACTTTATTTATGTTTTATGCTTCTTTAATAACCAAGACAGTAATGAGCTTGTAATGTTGGAAGTATTTTGAGACAATTATGGAAATGTTTTGTAAGAACACGTATTGATCAAATAAAAGCCTATTTGTTTTCCGCTGCTTAAATATGTGTACTTATATCTGTCTTGTGTTTATCTGTGACTTTTACTTATAAACCTCCACCAAAGTTAAGGCATTCCCTTTGTGAGTGACCTTAATGGAGGTGGGGTGTTTCAACCCTTTAGGCTTAATCTTCAAATTTGGATTTATCAAATCTAATTAACTTCATTTATTTTCAAATCCGTTCTTTTATAAATAATCTCATCGAACTTTAAATTATGTTTCATTTCAAATCATCAAAATTATATATATATATATATATATCATATTAAATCATACTTCACTTCGGAATTAAAAAACAAATAACTTTTGAAAAACTTCAATATTCTATAAAAGCATATAAACATATATGCCACCTGATCAAGTGGTTTCTTTTGATAACAAGGCTGGGTCCGAACTGTCATACGTGTGAATAAATAAAGTAGTCACTTTAGTTATTTAGAGCAGACCATCTCTTAGGACTAACAATCACCTATGTAACGACCCACCTTTTTGCCCAGTTCTTGCTGGTAATTAAACCGACTCAAACCGTTCATAAAGACGAATTGTTATGGGTACATACATATATTGAACAAAATAACAGAACTTTTCATTGAAAATACAATGTTACATCAGAGTTACATAGAATATCAGAGTTACAACGTATACAGCGAAAGAAAAGAAAATATACTCTTAGCGGAAGAAACCGTATGATATAGTCGAAGCTCCAAACTCTTGCGTGAACTCCAATCCAGAAAGCGCTCCGAATCTTGCTCCAACTATCTGTAACTGCAAACTAAACTACTAGCTGATCGTACAAAATTTATGGACACCCATAGTTTAGATGTGGGAAATATAAACTCCAGGTCGGTCGTGGGACTGGAGTGAGAACTCAAAATAGTTATTATTTAGGATTCATTTTAAAGTTAGGAATTTCACCGGACCACGCCGCTAACGCGGAACGGGTTTTACTCCATGTGAATTCCCATGCATATAAATACGCAATGATATTTTTAAATGAAGCTATCATAAGCTCGTCCCATATCACACAATGCAAGCGCAAACCAGATGAGCGAGGTTTATCTTATGATAACCAAAAATGCTTTCATATGTGAAAATCCTCTTTTAATACTATCATATATTGTGGAAAACAATTTCGCAAATAAATGTATTAATCCTAGACGGCATAATACCCCATAATATTATGTCGCCATATATATATACACACACACAATCAAAATCGTATGGCTCGTATTTGAGATTTGGGTTTCTAACTTGATGATTCCTGGCACGAAAGATCAATCGGAACATAAACGAAATGTAATCACGGGATTTTCATCCAGACGCGGACACCAATACAAATCGCGAGGTAGATCAATGGTTTTCGACCAGACACGGCCCCCCGAACATATCCTATTCCATAAGTCATAAGTGGTTTCCCACTGCTGCATCGGTCATCATCAATTCATATATATATATGCACAACCTAACCGCTAGTTTCTCATCATCCGGGGTATGAGGTTTGTCGATGTCACGTCATACACAAAGCTATGCTTTAATAAGCCATTCTTTGATCATCACTAGCTCGTTTCATAACTCGGGTATGCCACGTTGACAATTCACGACATATCACTGATTTAGATCAATGAATAACCTCTAAGTTCATATGACTTAGAGATGAGGATAATATATTGCCACAAATCCGATATACATCAACGAAAATCAGTGCTATGCGGTCAATTTCAACATCAGACACACCATCCATACAAGTCCGTTCTAGGTCTGAACGGAACAACAACCTGAAAATACTTGAATATGTTCAGGTCTCATGCAACTCATACCTCATATCGGGTAGCCTACCCAACCGAGACATTAACCAACAATCAAGCTAAATAATTCAAATATTCCCGGTCTTCATTCGTCGTTTACCAAGTCTTGAATTGCTTCATAATGTCGTATTATTACTTGGAATGGTTTTCGAACATATACTCGATCCCGGTCTTTCCAAGTAATAAGCACACTTGAAACAGTAGCGATGGTTTACACAGGCTTTTCAATTCAAATCTCCTTTCAAATAGTTATCAATTCATTTACGACTAAAGATTTGAATTACTAAAATTTCATACATCTCGTCATCATCTTAACTCTTCTTTGAAAATAAAGAATTTACCTTCGCTTCAATTTCTTACTTTTAATTCCCTTGAATCAAAGATTTGATTAAATCCCTAATTACGATATGAATTTCCACCATTTAATCTCATCGGGTTTCAAGAATGATATTATTGAAGATAAGATTTCACGACAAAACCCAAGTCAAATGATATTAAATCATAAATTACACAGAAATTTTTTATCCACTTATATTCAATATACATTCTCATAATCAACGAATACTATAAGTGGAATAGCGATATAATAACATCTTCCAAATTCACATATAGTATTCATTTACACCATAAAATTTTATACCAAATATCGAAGATTATTTCTATCTAACTTATTTCAATCAGGTGGAGAAACCCATATCTTAATTTAAAAGATTTATCCAACTCTTTGATATTTGATTTGGATAGAGATACCATCAACTTATCTTCGATATTAATCTTCGTATCCAACTCATATTATAAGCGAAATAATGGTGAATTACCATTTAAATTCCTTAGATAATAAGAGTTCTCATTTACCAATTAATAGCAAACATCCGAAGATTAATCTCCAACCATATCCAAATTTTTAGCTTTGGAAAACCCATTTCAATTCCATATAAATATTTCCAATACTTAAAAAAAAATCTTCGAAACTATTCTTATAGTCAACTAATAGTTCACGCTTATAAATTTCAAAACCAATAACAACATTTGGGAGTGTTACCAAAAGCATCGCTGTTAAAATATTCATTTAAATCAAATAGATTTAAAAAAAATTTATTCAAAATTCAAATATTCCAATTTCTATTCACCTTTATAAATAGGAATTATCATAAATTTCTCCAATTTAATAAACTTGAGTTATGATTGCCGACTGCAAGCATACCGATCTTTCCAAATTTGTTATACTTGAAATCGTCCATTGAAATTTTGAAATTTCCTTTACTATTCAAAAATGTTATCACTTGTAATTCAACGTTTCTTATTTCAAGTCGAATAAATTCTCAAATAATCAAGTTAAAACAATTCAAAACTTGAAATCGATATTTATGAACTATCGCATCATAGTGCGTTCTATTCAAACCATATAACAATCATAAATTATGCACACCTTTTTCAATTAAATTTATATTTCCAAATCCTTTGAAAACAGGTTCGAATTATATTTCAAATTAGATTTCGAATTTACCACCCCGTTGTCGGATCAGTTTTGGATAGCCAGGGAGAGCAGGAAACTGAATATCCAAACCCAAGCCTAGACACCATCCTCTCTGTCATCCTAGAACGTTCTGGTGTATCTTATATTACTAAAATAAAGAGACATTGTTAGTATATATATAAAACCATATTCAAATCTCAAAAATCTCATTTCGAGTTTAAATTGAAAATAATATATTTTTTACCAAAACTAGTTTTCAAATAGATATAAAGATCGTTATACAAAATCAATACATAATTCAAATCATTTTCCAAATCCTAACTCAATATTAAAATGTTGATATTAAATTCAAAACCATAATTTTAAATATTATTTAATAATTAAATAAAATCATATATAGGAAGAAGATTCTAAATTGATCACCCATATATTCCACAACCACGGTGTGTGTGTGTGTGTATAATATCATGTAAAGCAATCTTATTTATCCAAATGAACCATACAATCAGATGGATACGAATTCATTCATCACAAACAACATTTTAACTGTGCACTAGTGTTATAGACAATAATGTTTACTAGTGTTCAGTGTAATATCTAATTCATGAACAACCATTCAAACATCGACATCCATCACACAACCATCATCAACTAATTATAATTAAATCTCAACTAATTATAATTAACTAATTTAAATAAATAATTTAAATTAGAAGTTCTCACCAGTAGAGCTTCAAAAATCTTCATTACCAGAGCGAACAGATCAACGAATATTGCCACCTTTACTTTTTCTGCTCTCAGTCCATTCTTATCAGCAATTGGTAAATTTTCTGCTGATTTATATATTGAAAATTCTATTAATAACGATCTTCGTTATATTAATATATAATGACTTTTATTTTATTTTTATTATAAATTTACACTTAATAAAATTTCCAACACTATATACCACTACGTTCTTCTTTCAGATACGATTCTAACGCTTTTGACGACGATCAAATCCGATTTAAAATGAGCGAGATATTAATTTCTAAAGTTTAACTAAAAACTAAATAAACATACCCAACAACTTCGACCCAAGGGCCAAAGCCTATATGCTCCACATGTTCAAACCCCGGTCTATGCTCCTTCCTTCTTCTTCCTCCTCGCCCCCTTGCGTGAAGACTTCCTGTAACCCATCCGTGCACGCCATACCGTGCATATGCACGAACCAAAGACTTCATGATTTTCGAATCCGAGACTTCCCGCATATATCTCTTCGCGTCCTCAGTTGATTGCACCACACCACTTTTTCTCCGGCCCTCTTCCTCAAAATGCGATCCACTATGGCCGTGACCTGCTTCAGGAAAAACGCGTGACCTTCTATGTCGCACCTTCCAATTCCCTTCGGAAATTCACCAATCTTTACCAAATCGAAGCCTACTCCATCCTCATTTCAATGCCACACTTCAATTCCTCTATCGTTGCTTCTACCTCCGATGAACACTAAACCTAATTTTGAACAATTCCGATCATCGACGCGGAATCGAACCAACTTCGCACCAAAAATACTAGGTCGTTCGATGATTTCAATGGTGCTGACGCCATCGATCCATTCTTCTCGGATTGTGAGATTTGATTTTTCGAAGTTTCGAACTCATTCCTTCATGTTTACAGTAAAACAGGGATCTTTCTCTCAACACTCAACGAAACTCTGATCCGTTAATTTCTAAAAATTAGGAATGATGATCTGAACAACTTTAGCGCAGATCATACTAGCAAAAACTCAACGGATTGAGAGATTTGGATTTTTAAATGGATAGAAATGTGAATTTCTCTTCAATGGAAATTGCAAAACTGTAAGAAGAAAAAGAAACAGGAGGAAGCTGATCATTTGAAATCATTTATGGATGAAGTGAATAACTCAAGGGGGTTGGCTCTCCCTATATAGGATGATTTCAAGGGTATAATGGTCAATTGCTACATGGACACATGTCCTTCCTTTAATTCAAACTTCATGCAACCTTACACATAAGTGACTACATGGCTCTACCACATGAATTACTCCATGTATCATGACAACCAAGGGGACACTTGGTATTCTTCATGAACTCTATAACATATGTAAAGACAAGTAGGAGGACACATCATTTCTATGCATTAATTTAATATATTTGATTTAGTAACATAAGTTGTAACACTTATTAATGTAGCCACTTTCCAAGTGTAGCTAACATATTACCTTAAGGTTTATAAAAATCTTTATAACTAAAAATAACAATATTTATCTATATTATTTATCAAATATATTTACACATATAATTTACCATAATTTATACTAACAAATGGTTTATAAATAAATTCTTAATAAATTCTATCATTATAAATTATCCTACTTATTGATTTTAAAATTAAAAAAATCATTCTTATGAAATCTTTTAAAAATAATCCTTTACCAAATTTCATATTTTACAAACCTATATTATCAAAATCAGAAAATATCATTACTTAAACATATATCTTATAAATAAAATATAACTTTTAAAATAAGTTTTTCTTATAAAATCATATTTAATAAACAAAATACTTATTCAAAGTAAAAAATTTATATTCAAACCTTATAAAAATCAATTTATATTCAAAAAAATCCAAAATTATATAATAAAAATCCAAATCAAACTTAGTAAAATTCTGGGATAACACTCAACCCCCCTTAGAAACTTTTTTCCTCGAAAAGGAAGTCGAGTAAAATTAAACTCGTTTACAAATTTTAAATTTCCATTTCTCTCTTAACATATCGGAAATGTAATGGTCACAACCAAGGCTCATATCATCCTCAAGGCACTCTGTCTGATTCTCACTGAAGATAGAGTCTAAGGAAAGTTCTATAATCTCGTGATTACTAGGGTCGTCACCGGTCTTGTTTTTAATCGTAATTTCTGAATTAGACTCAGAGCTGCTACCACTACCACTAAGGAGAAACTAGGGTAGATATTGTTTAGTACTTAGAGGTCTACGACCCTAAGAAAATTTTATATTTTGGAAATTATCTTTCTAACTTAATCTTACAAAACCCACGATTTCCTTATCCATTATAATACTAAGTGTTAAATTAGAAATTTAAATCCAAGTTCTCAAATATATATTCCCTAATCATTCAATTATCTTGCAAAATACCATCTTGGCTAAATTCAGTATTAGAAATTATACTGCTCTCAATACAAATTTAAGTTCAATTTAAGAGATAATTCAAAATGCTAGTTCCAAATCCAAATTAATTCACTTGCCCATGGCTTTATCAGAGCAGGACAAAAGGAAGAATTCAGAGATAAAGTTGGATTGTTAAATTTCAAGCACGACAATTCGGGGTGATATTCAAAATATGACAATGGGTTGAGAAAAATCCAGCGACAAGGGAAGAGATAGAATTATATTTCAGAAATACTCATTCTATTCCAATTTTTTTTATTCCAATTGTTTCCAATATAATCTCATATTAACCCATTTATAACCTAATTGAATAATACTTTTCTAAATCCATTTTAAAATTCAAAATATATATAATCTCCTTTTTCATTCTTGTTTAAATATCAAATCGTGTTTAGAAAAAATTTCTTACTCAACTAGCCAGAAAATCTCTTAAAACAGTTTTATTTAAATTACCATTACGCTTCCTCTGCGCATTCTGATTATGTGTATACATGTTCAAGCTAGGGTTGTTTCGAATATTAATCTTAACATTTTCAGAATTCACTTCTTCAAATTTAATATTTCAGGATCTAAATTTTCCTACTTCGATGTTTGTTACGATTAAATTAACTTTTTAACTCATTCTTAAGTCAAAATCATTTCTTTAAATAAATTCTTAACTTAAGCCTAATTCATCTACAGATTCTTAAGGGGTTCTGAAAGCTAAGATATTCTTGGATATTCTCATTTACAATTCATGTTAAGGATATGTAACAACCCGAATTTTTATAACATGTTAATACAAGAATCAAGGCAGAATTAAATTTTAAATTAAGAATCAAGGGAAATGGGTTGCGCCGTTGCGTTCGTCTCGAAATTTTACATGAAATAGAGTCCAAGTTTTCGAAAATCGGAGTCCTTATGACCAAGTTATGGCCTGTACAAGTTTCAGCAGACTTTCAGGCAGACTGTACTGTCGACTGCACAGTCGACTTCCCCCCCCCCCCCCCCCCCCCGCCCCAAGGTTGACTGTAGTGTCGACCTCCCCCCTGTACAGGTCGACCTGGTCGGCCTGGTGTGGCCCAGAACCCATTTTGAGGCCCGGGATGAGTTTTGATGGTCCGGATTGACTCTAGGGATGATCTATGGGCCTAAATGAGTTCCTACATCTATAAATACCACCTAAGGCCTAACCTTAATTCACTACAACATGTCTAGCCATCGTTATGCTACTAAAATCCCTCTTGGTCATGGCCGCCATCCCTAATCTTCTTCTTAAGCTTTCTTGCGCAATCCAATTCAAAGATGAAGACTTCTACAACAATTCAAGGAGATGAATTAACAACTCTACAACGTTTCTACATCGATTTCAGTTCTTAAATTCGCTAGCCAGGCTATGTAAGTTCTAGTTACTTTTAGATTAAAATACTTAATTTTAATATGGCTATGGAATAAAGTGTAATTGGATATAAGCATGTTTATCAATTCAGACCTATTCCTGTTTACCTTTGAACCTTGAGTTTTGAGACTTGTTCATCTCCATTCTTATGTCTATTTCATGTTCTATTCAGTCGTTGTAAATCAGTTTCTTGGATTCATGTTGATATTATTATCAAGATCCAATCTTTATGCATATCATGATGATTTTACGCTATTTTCTCTCTGATCTTGTTTTATTGCAAAATTCTACCTTTCCCCTATTTATTTTCTTTTGATGAACCTAGATCAATTTCGGATCTAGGCCTAAACCACGATTTTGCGTACGATTGAATACGGGGAAAAGTATGGGAATATTACCTATTTGGATATATGTGATTGGTGGAATTGATGGCATAACATGAAAATTTGATATATGGGTATTATTGCCAGTAATATGAAATTTGATAATTGGGTATCGCCATTAAAATGGTAATTGCAAGAATTGGGATTGGCATATGTAATTTGGCTAGAACTTGATAGGTGTAAATTGGCATAAATTTGGCATACATATAAAATGGCATGAACTGAACATATGTAGATTTGGTATGAAATGGGGCATATGTAAAACTGATATGTAATCTAGAACTTGGGCATATGTTAATTATGTGAGATTTGTAGTTGAAACACATATGATAATTTATGTCTTGGAAAAGGGCTAACATGAACACGCCTAAGTGGGTTTTGGGTAGTTGGCATGCAATAGCCTTAAAGGAGGGATAGATATAAATTGAGATAAGTTGCCTTTGATGGCATAAGGTAAATTGTGATAAAATCGGTATGATTTTGCATACCGTTAATTGATGAACATAATTGAGTCAATTATGGACATCGTTAAATTAGGAATTAATTAATAATTTGAATAGGGAAATTATTAAGACTCGGGTAAATGATTATAAGTGATAATCAATGCTTAGGACAGGAGGTTGGATAATCCTCTGAGTATCAATCTGATGTTGATTCCGGTCTTCGGGGTTGGTATTTAGGGAATTATTTTCTCTCTCCAGTGTGTTTGTAAGTTAAGGGGTACTTGGTTGTAAAGGTCGAATAAGAACATGTTATTGTACCATAACGGGGGTTAATGTATGAATCATAGGAATAACATGTTGTGGGCTTATTAATGGACTTAATATAGTGCAAGTAAAGAATTGAATTAATAAGCAAAGTTGAAGGTTGGTATGAATGGAAATAACCAAGTTAAATGATAAGACTGATGAGGTAGCTCAAGCACATAGTTAATGGATAGACATAGGGTCTAATGGCAGATAAAGCCAAGGCGCTTGGTTAAACCCAGACGTTGGGGGTAATATGAATGACATGTAAAATATAACCTATAAGCACTTAACCAAGATAAAGCATGTATTAAGACATGAGGATGATGTAGGGGTTAAGTGGGGGATATGGGTAACATGTAAGACATAACTGGTGTATACTTAACCAAAATTTAAGCATGTAAGTGGACATGAATAAGAAGGGGTTAAGTAAGAATTACTAGAGGGGACCAAGCATAGGAAGGAAGCTTGTGTCGAGGAAAGGGGACCCTTTTAAGACCAGTAGCCCATTACGTATCTTTGTGAGCTCGACCCATGTCGAGGACGGGACACGCATACTGGGTTTGATTGTAAGAGGTCAAAACGAGTTAGTGGTGGCAACGCAAGTCCAACGGGTTTCATTTGCGTGTGTGGACCCGGGCTGGTAGGTAAGACGTTGTTGCATCGTGTAGGTATAAGCCGTGCATCTCTGTTGTATCGGGTTCCCACTTTGGGGAATGATACACCCCACTGTGGGGCCAACACGGGTATCTACGAGTTAGGGAGCCGATCGAATGGGGAAGGTAGTGGGTACGACTAGTGGAGATAGGAGCAGGCAGCACCTATGACAGCAGCTAGGAGTACAGCTACCATATTATGAATATTGTAATTAGAATGGGGAGGGTAGTGGGTACCACTAGTGGAGATAGGAGCAGGCGGCACCTATGACAGCAGCTAGGGGTACACGAAACTACCATTATTATTATCACTTATGTTCAGTAGGCAGGATCACCTTATTATATAACACGGGCTACTAGTTGGGACACTAGTAGGGGGTAAGGATCCTTGTTACATAGGACACTAGTTGGAGTACTAGTAAGAATACGGATCATTCCTTGTAAGACAATTGTGAGGATGCTAGTTAGGTAGTGCAGAGCAAATAGATATCACAGAAATCTTTTAATGGCGAAGCAGAGGAATCGTGATATGCTTGATAGGAATCTTACGAAATTATACTTAGTTTATCTTGGATGGGAACCTTGCGATGTTACTTGACAAAAATCACATCTTAGTTATCTTGGCTGTTACATTTGGTATCAGAGCAGATGGTTACCAGACTGGGCAAAAGTTTTCAAAAACCTTCTGAACTAGTTTTCAAAACATTTACAAAGAAGCAAATTTTCAAGAAAATTTTGTTTTGATTAAAAGGCATATTCCCCAAAGCCATATGCACTATCTTTTGATTCCCTCTTGAAATCTCTCCTCTCTCTCTTTTCACCATAGTTTCGTAGGCCTCCGACGTATGTCGGAGGGCAAAGAAGTGCCCAACCTCCATCTGTAGCCGCAGTAGTTCCATCTGCGTCTAATCTTATCTCAAGTTGTGCAGAGTTGCCGTGCGTTGGAGGTAGCTTCGAAGGACTTGTCAACAAACTATACAAGGACAGTAAGAACAAGAGACTAGTTGTTATAGCTTAATCCACGAAGGAGGAAAAAGGTGAAAGGAAAGAGGCCAAAGTGAAAGAAT
This sequence comes from Allium sativum, assembly GCA_030737875.1. Lineage (NCBI taxonomy): Eukaryota > Viridiplantae > Streptophyta > Magnoliopsida > Asparagales > Amaryllidaceae > Allium > Allium sativum. The sequence goes on along the minus strand of CM060909.1, from coordinate 664,296,324 downwards.
AGTGAAATCCATGACAAGAGAGAGTATCTTTAGTATGGTAAGGAGGGAGTGTAGTTAAGTATTATAGGAAAAGAACAAGGGCAAAGGACAGGATCGTCGAGAGGGCAATTGTATGCTCTCACTACTAGCGTACCTAAGGGAGGTGGTAACGTTACAGTTAAATGTTTAGCTTTTCTTTTCTATCATCCCGCTAGAACTTTGTTTTTGTACATCGCATCCTTTTAATTCTGCTTCGATAGTTGAGTCTCTGCACCATAGTACTAGCGTATTGGAGGATCCCAATTTTTGTCTCAAATCCGGTTGGGGAATCGGCTCATTTATTCATGACTTGTTAGGATTTGAGAATGTCTATGCTAAGTGTTGAGTTTAGAAGGAATGCTCATGTTTTCGTGAGCTATGGGTTGATTCTAGGGATGGAGTGGTTATCCAATAAGGGTGCCATTCTCGGTTTTCAAAGGAGGGTAGTTAGACTTTTGACTTGCCTCGGTAATACCCTCGAAGTCGCGTGTAACCTTTAGGGTTCTATTAGGATTAGTTACCTAGAATCTCTTGATCCATTAGTTGATCCGTTCGAGTAGTGTTCGCCACTAAGGCGGATGGGTTGTAACACCCCACCTCCGCCAATGCCACTCTTGCAAGTGCACTGGCTTTGGAGGGGCGTTAAACGAGGTAAACATGCATGCAGATATCACAAGACAGAACATATAAGTAAAATAGAGTAAGTAAAGCAGTGGATAATACTAACATTTCAAAACCATAGTCAAGTTACATCAAAGTACTTGGTCATTATTTTCCCACAAAACAAAGTCTAGAACATAAACTGAAAACTAGAAAAAAAAACATAAAGTAACTATCCCCAAAGTAGAATAAAGCCATAGCATGCTCAAGTCCAAACCGTGCATGAGCTATCCAGAAAAGTAGCTAAAGATCCAGCTAGGTGCCAGTGTTCCCACCCTGTAAACCTGGGGGGGGGAACGGAAGAAAAAAGACGAAAGAAAACGGGTCAGTCAAAAAGACTGGTAAGTCCTACCTACTATTAGTATAAAAACTAATAAAGTTAACTGGACATGTAAAGCAGAGATGAAACGTAGGGTGGTAACTGTCATAGTGAAAAGTTAACAAGATAGATCAAGTGTGGCATCGCATATACGAGGTTAAGTTGCACCAAGTGTGTACTAGTAATCCATGTCAAGTATAAACAAGAAATGATCCCTTGGCCCAAAGCTAGCCCACTATCATGAGGTAACCTAAATCGAGGTCCAACTACTCGGTCTAGTCGATCGGCTCCCTATAAGCCTAACTCGTCGTGTATCGGTGTCATTCGGCTTAATCATGGAATGTAGTTAACTGTGCAAGGTCCACCCCAGGGTGTATCCAGCCCTAAGGTGTAAACCACAAACACAATTCAAGCACGCACAGTCTAAACCTACTGGTGCCCATGTTCAACTCCGGACTTAATGTGCATGACCATGGTCCGCCAGAACAACCGGTGCACCATTCAGCCATCTCTTTTGGTCTCTTACAATCAGTCCAGTAATCGTGCCCCACCCTAGCCTAGTCCAGGGTATCCAGATACTCCCAAGTGGGTCACGGCTGAAAAGGACCTCGTAACTAGGATTTCAAGCGGGTTAAGTGTGGTTAACCCTATCCTAACCATGTATTGAGTCGGTCAAGTGTATTCAAGCAGTTCATGACTTAACCCTATCAATACATCGTGTTTAATTGGTTAAATATTCAAGTAGTTCATGACTTAACCCTACCAACCCATCGTGTTTAATTGGTTAAGTATTCAAGCGGTCCATGACTTAACCCTATCATGTGGCATTAATTAACTTAATGCACCCCAATCTCTCACATTAGACTTTGTTGTGGTTACTAGTTAAGCCGGGCGGGTCCGGGTAGCTTTACACCACAACCTAGTCTAACCTCGAGTTTTAAGTGCGATGTGACCAATTACTCACATTGGGTCCTATTGTTTGTAGCCACTAGTTAAGCCGGTTGGTTCCGGGTAGATTTATGCTACAAACTCAACCCAACCTCGAGTTGGCCACTTCCATGTTTTCTACATGTCATGTCCACGTTCATGTTTTCAAGCATAAACACATGTCAAACTTTCATGTCATATTTTCAAGTCATGTTTTCATGTTATTTAAGTTTGCCCAACTACCCATAACGTATTCCCATCGCACGTAAATTCGCATCAACGCAAATAGATCAAAGAGGGAACATAACAATATGACAAGGTGGGCATAAGATGGCAAAGTCTATCACAAGTTAAACATGGTGATATTTGAGGCCAAAAGGGGTTCAACATACTAGCATATGGCCACAGCATGTATGATAGCATAAAAGGTGACTTGGCCTCAAACATATCAAATAGCATAAGGGTGATTTGGCCACTAGCATGCATAATAGCATAAGGGTGATTTGGCCACAAGCATGCATAATAGCATAAGGGTGATTTGGCCACAAGCATGCATAATATCATTAGGGTGATTTGGCCACAAGCATATTAAGGAACATGAGGGGTTAAGGTTTGGCCACAAGTTAAACATGGTGGCATATGAGGCAAATGTGTTCATAAACTTGCATATTACATTATAAGCCTCAAAACCTGCATGATATCAACTTTAGCATAATAGGTGAAACATGGCCATAAATGACATAGGATGATAGCTAGTGATTCGCATATAACATCATATGCAAGATAACATAAGGGTTATGAGAGTTTCTATGTTGCTTTATGCAACATTTCAAATCAAAGCTCATAGCTTTCTATGCACAAAGTCAAGGTGATAGCTTTACAAACATGCATAGAATAAATCTATGCATAACATGATAGAATCAAAGCTCATAGCTTTCTATGCACAAAGTCAAGGTGATAGCTTTACAAACATGCATAGAATAAATCTATGCATAACATGATAGAATCAAAGCTCAAATCATACTTAGGCCCAAACTCAAACTTGCAACATGTCATGTTTAACTTCATAGTTAGAATCTAAGAGTAGAATAGGGCTTACAATGCTATGAAGACTTATAAAATAAAATAAGATTGAGACGAAGCCACACTAGCACACTAAAAACCCCAAATGAATACAAGCTCCAAGTTGTCTTGAGAAACAAGAAGCTCCTTTGATTTGTATGAAGAAAGATCCTTGTTTTGATGAAGTAAGGTGGCTCTTTTACTAGCTTAGGACATTCAAACTTTCATGAAGAGGATGGAGGCCATGATATGAAGATGGAGGCCATGATCAAGAAACATTTTGGCATAGTTTAGTTGTAGGGATGATTAATGAGGGTTTAGGCTAGGTCTTAGGGTCTTTTATAGAAGATTAGGTTAGTTTAGGCCATAGGACTAACCCTAGTTCAGATCTGAGCCATTAAAATTCGTCACCAGCCCTAAAGCATGTCTTGAGAAACAAGTCAGGTGCACCCAGGCCAAACTGACCGACCACCCAAGTCGACAGGGGTGTCGACTGGGCAGTCGACACAGCCTGGGGTGTGTCGACTCCCAAGTCGACTCCCCAGTCGACTTGGGGGTGGCGTGAATTTTTCCTGCTTGCTCTTCTTGGCTGAATTTGAATTCTGAATTCAAATTTGAACTGTTTTTGAACTTGAAATTTTCTGAAAACTTTGACGGGCCATAACTTGGTCATACGGACTCCGATTTTCGAAAAATCAGACTCTATTTCGCGTATTTTTCCGAGACGAACGCAATGACACAGCCTGTTTCCCTTGATTCAGATTTTATCATTTAATTCTGCCTTGGTTTTTGTTATAACATGTTATTTAAAAATATGGGTTGTTACATTCTCCCCTCCTTGAAGGATTTCATCCCCGAAATCTTCAAGTTAGGAAGAACATATCCTACCATCCATCATCCATCTACTCAAAACATCATCCATGTGCAGAAATTGTCCTTAAAAGATTCTAAATGCTGTATGAACATATGCGAAAGGTGTGTGTATATGTACTTATTTAATGCGAAAATCAGGCGGTTACTGATTCAGTAAACCTCCTTAATGCAAAGTATGTTAGTGAAATGAGTCCATATGTATGCAAATTCCTAGCATAATTTATAACCTCTATATGAGTGCACATAACATTCATCCATATGCAACATCCACGTGATAGCATAACAAGTTTCATCCATGAATAAGTATAAGCACTCATGCATATGCAATATGAAAGTGTGTGAGCCGATCTTAGTGCCTAATGTGTATCATGCATCCATGAGTATCCACTTGCAAACACTTACAACCACTTGCAAACATCAAGCATAACATGTTTCAAATACATGTTTCATCCAAAGGGTTTCTACCTAAGGTTCTCATGACAAGGTTAACGAAGTTACAAGATAAACAGGATAAACATGGATAGCCAAAAGGAAGATATGCTAAAAAGGAAAAGTGATCGAGAATGTACCCTCAAAAAGAAATGGGTGAAGCGCGCGCATCTTCTCCTCGGTTTCCCAAGTTGCGTCCTCTTCGGCTTCACTCCACTGAACCTTTACTAACTTGACTTCTCGATTCCTCAGCTTCTTGATCTCCGTTCCCAAGATACGGATCGGAGCTCGCCTTAGGGTTGCCTCTTTCTCTACCTCCACGTCTTCAAGAATGCTAGGCTCAACTACCTCGGCTGACTCATATAGGCATTTTCGGAGATGCGAGACACGAAAGACATTATGCCCTCCGGCCAGCTTCTCGGGCAATTCCACCTTATAGGCCATCTTCCCAATTCTCTCTATGATAGGGAAGGGTCCTACAAACCTTGGTGCTATCTTTCCACTGCTCCAAAACGAACCACGCTTCGCAAAGGAGAAGCCTTCACGAAAACCATATCTCCAACTTCGAATTCCAAATCTGTCCTTTGCTTGTCAGCATAGGATTTCTGTCTGTCTTGGGCCGTTTTCATCCATTTTTGAATCAACTCTACCTTCTCGGATGTGCCCCTTATCATGTCGGGCCCAAGTATAAGCTTATCTGTCGTCTCCCACCGACATGTTGGTGACTTGCACGGCCTCCCATATAAAGCTTCGAATGGTACCATCCCTATGCTTGCTTGGTAGCTGTTATTATAAGCAAACTCTACAAGAGGAAGGTGGTCTTCCCAAGTACCACACAAAGTCAAGAACACCAAGCCTCAAAAGCTCTTCTAGCACTCTATTCACCCTTTCGGTTTGGCCATCCGTCTGGGGGTGATAGGCTGTACTTGGATTCAATCGCGTACCCATCGCTTCTTGCAAACTATTCTAGAACTGGATGGTGAAGATTGGGTCACGACCGCTAACTATGCTGGTAGGAACTCCATGCAATCGCACTATCTCTCGAAGATAAACAGATGCTAAACCTGATACAGTCCTCTTGTTCTTTACTGGAATGAAATGGGTGCTCTTCGTAAGTCTATCAACTATGACCCATATCCCATAAAGCCCAAATAGCTTGGTCATCTTAATGGACATCTTCAACCCAACTATATATCACAAACAGGCGAGTCATACTCCTTATGGGGTTTGCGACAGAACTAAGATTGAGAATAGGACCGAGAGGATATACTTAAAAGATAGCATGCGAGTAAGCTCTACAGAATAATAGGGATCAAGGATATACTCTTAGAAAGAGATATAATGCGTGTATCTAGTCTTCAATCTTCTAAGCCGTATTTTCTTTTGCTTAATCCCATCGTGCCTTGACCGTCTTTTAACTTCACAATTTCGTAGCTCTTAATTCTTATTTCCAAAATATGAGTAAGAACTCATTTCACTGTTGCCTCTCGTTCCACTTCCACTTATTCTTTTCCTAAAATACTTGGCTTAAACATAACTGCGTGCTCATGGTTTCATGCAAGCTTTCCAAAATTCGTTAGTGAATCCTGGATCTCGTTTACATACCATACGGTATTCCACGCAGAAGAACTATCTCTTGAAAACAAATGCCACTCCACGTTGCCAAATGTTCTTACTAGGGTGATTTCTATACCTCATGCTTAAGCGAAATGGACCATCCGCCTTAGTGGCGAACACTACTCGATTGGATTACAAATTTCCAATAAAAGTGCCAAGGGATTCTAGATAACTTATCATGACGGAACCCTAAAGGTCACACGAGATTTCGAGGGTATAACCGAGGCGAGTCATGAGCCTCGTGTGACGAAAAGGAATTTTGCTCGGTCCGAATCAGTCGCTAAACCGACCCAGACCGTTCGAAACGCCTGATTGTTTTGAGAACACGACAAAATAGAACGCAGACGGAAGAACATTTCATTATATATAACAACAATGCATCAGATTACAAGAATATAAAGAGTATAAATGAATATTACACAGAAATATCAGAGATTTAAATTACATTTAAATACATAGCAGCGGAAAATAATACAATACACAAGTAGAAGAGATATAAGGATACAAAGCTTTCCGGATATCATTCCAGCTGTAAACCAGGATCCTGTGAATATAAATCTGCAAAACCAAAACTACTAGCTGCCCGTGTGGAAAATAAGGGCACCCAGAGTTTAGGTTAAAACAATAAACTCCAGGTCAGTCATGTGACTGGTGTGAGAACTAAAACAGTTATTAATCTTTATTTTCAAAGTTAGGTAAATCAAGGGACCACGCCGTATAACACGGAACGGGTTTCCTCCCAAGAACACCAGTGCATAAAACAAACAGCGCAATGTTAAATAAAGAAAAATGAAGCTGTTATAAGACCCAGGTCCCATCACACAATGCAACGCAAGCCGTAGGATAGGGTTTTTACCTTATAATAGCCAAGAATGCTTGATACGTTTAAAACAAATCATTTATTATTACTATAAGTGCATAGTGTATAAAACAAATTCAAATCATAAGTATCAATCATAGACGGCATAAGCGCCCCATCCCACTATGTCGCCATACTAGGCTCTACAAATAAAACCGCAAACGTCACGTATTTGGAAGTTGGAATTCCATCTATGAACCGAGGCCAGGGATCGTCCTCTACCGATTCGAGACAATCTAGCCCATGTCTCAGGCAAGTACTCAGTCAAGCCTTGGAGCGACAGGGCCGGTCCACCGATGTGGATTAAAATGCCTGAACACTACGTTTCCCCGCCCTTTGGGGCGTAAATGAGCCAACGAATGGATCCATCGGACCCGGATCGTCCGATCAAACCGAGGCGCCTCGCAACAGCAACAACCACACAGGTGAAAAGTATATAAATGTCAGGGCTGGAAGGTCACTGACACCACCCTAGCTAGAAAGAAACGAATGTCCTCCCTGAGGTCCTCTCCCGTTTTTGGTTCACAACCGGGGTGCGAAACTCGCGAAGTAAACGTTACATAAAGCTACGCCACAAAGGTCGTGCTTTGATCATCACCACAAGACTTTGTTTTTCAACAGAAGCCTCGATCAATTTCCCCTTAGGCATGCCATACAGGCAATTCACTCCATGCGTTTGATATCCATCAATATATAACCCCTGAGCTCGTACGTCTCAGAGAAGGGCGTTAAGCAAGAGAATAAATTCTCCGCCGCCAAACAGATATATATTTAATAGAGATCAATCACACGGACTAAAAATCCAATGTCAGACACACAGTCCTTTTACAAGTCCGTTCTGGGTCTGAACGAAACCGGAGGCACCTAGTACCCCGCATATCCATCGATCTCCAAGCACGTCTGGACGATCACCAACTGTTTCCATCTTCTTGGGTGTACAGCCCAATCAAGATCATCAGTAATCACCCAAATGACGTGAAGACCTCCGGTCTTCAACCACCGTCTTCATCTTCGACTTATCGTCATATCGGTTATTCAGAATGGGATAAACCCGGTCTTCCCGAATAACTCGCATATATTTTAAATAAGTGTTACACAAACACAACATACGCCTCATTCCAATTCATCAGTCACTAACCGTAAATTAATCAAGAGAATAATTCCCCAAACATTAACCCCGAAGGCCGAAACCAACATCAGATCAATATCCAGAAAACCATTCTGCTTGGCTAACCGACAGTTAGTTTCTAAATTTCACATTCATAGGGAGAGGTTCCCATTAATTTTATCAAAGATAAATTCCTTGAATATATTCTTTAATCATCTTTTGAATTTCGATTCAACTAGCCGGGATTAACGAACCTTACCGAAGTAATCATTTGTTTTAATTTCCCAATCCCAACCTATTCATCCCATGAAGTAAAACTGGTTATGCTTCATATCTAACACCACGGTGTTATCGGTAAATTCAATTACCGTTTCACGTTCAAATCTAATTAAAGATTTAACTAACGCCTGGAGCAAAACTGGTGATACTCCATTTCGATTATTTCAATCTAATTAAAGATTCATTAAAACTCCACTTTGTTTCAATCGTTAAATCGGTTAAAGAATCAGTGTCATTTTAAACATGGTTCACGATAAACCCAAAATCACATTCCATTAATTGTCGGGTTAAAGAACGAGTGTTATATAAAACACTGTCCACGATAAACCCAAAAATCAATATCAATTCAATTCCAATTAAATATTATTTAATTGGTACACTTTATTAAATCTAAATAAAAAGATTTAATCTTTTCTCAACTAGGTTCAAGAACAGTGTTAGTCAAGACACCATTCACGACAAACTCAAATCACATTTGATATTAAATACAAGGCTCTGAATAGAAAATACCCCGGCTTATATTCAATATCAAATTCTACGACCAACAAATATCGTATTGGAAATAACGATATATATATATATATATATATATATATATATATATATCTTTCAAATTTCCATAACAACATCGGTATAGTCACGAAATCCAACATCGAAATATTCCAAAGGCAATTTCGATTCAAATCCATTCCAATGCAATCATTGGAAATTCTGGTTATTTTTAAAACCCTTTTTAAATTCAATTTATTTATTCAAAAATAAATAGAATTATAATTCTAGTTCAAAACTAGTTCATTTCGATAAAAATCTATTTTTATCTTCTCAAATATGGAGTTTTTCATCCCAATCCTTTCTAAATCATTTCTTATGATTTTACACAAATTATTACTATTTTTAATAATTTCATCAAGGCCCGTACAGTCGATTTCCATCAACGGTCATCGAACTGCACTTACAGCGACCTTTCTCAAATTTGATTTAGACATAATTCCAAATCCAAGCGTTAGATTTCAAATTTCTAATATTCGTTAGAAAGATCTTTTCGATACGAACCCAACGGTTCCAGTTTCAGGAGAATCCGACGGTCGGATCTCCCGTAATATCCGTTCGAAGTCAATGGTCGAAATTCGCGAACTGCCGCGGCGCGGCGCGTTCTATTCAGGCCATTATATTATATATATAATATATATAATATGTACTTCGTCGATTTCAATTCAAAACGTGCTTTATAAATCGTTTTAAATTCATTTTCAAAACGGTTTCAACTTCATATTCAATTTCAAATCAAAATTGAATATTCCAATTTAAATTCATTTTAAATTCATTTCAAATTGATTTCAATTCAAATTGATTTCTAATTCAATTTCAGTTTGTTTTCAATTCAATTCAATTTCAATTCGAATTCATTTCTATTCCATTTCAATTCGAATTTATTTATATTCAATTTCAATTCGAATTCATTTATATTCAATTTCAATTCGAATTCGTTTATATTCAATTTCAATTCGGATTCGTTTATATCCAATTTCAATTCGAATATATTTATATTCAATTTCAATTCGAATTTATTTATATTCAATTCTTTTCAAAATATCAGATTCTGAAATCACTTTCGATATTCGTTATAAAATGAATAAAATCGATATAAATATCGTTCACGTCAAAATGGCGTCAATCTAATCAATACGGCTTCATATATTCCTATTTTCAAATATTCTATTTCAAATATTTCTTTTTCAAATATTTCTATTTTAAAGCTGGAATGAGACCCAATCAATTACCATATAAAGTTAATTATATGGATTTCCTACAACACATGTATATATCAACAACGATGAATAATCAACCATCATCCAAAGTGCATTCTACACTATATAAGCATCAAATATAAATATTCAACGCTTATAACAGCATGTCAATCAATCGATCGACATACAACTAAACAATCGGGATTAGTGTACGTCAAATATCATCCCAATATCCGTGTGGGGTTTCAAGCAATCAAACACAGATTTTTTTATTTGTGCAGTTGGGCGATGTGTAAAATTTATCGTCTCAATCAATGTCTTTCAAATAGGTGTACATAAGCAAACCGTCCGGTTTGTAAATGAATATTTATTTATTCACATTCACGTTAAAAATTATATTTTTAACGATCAAACTATTTTATTCAACCTATGAATTTTCTATTCGGTTCATTTATTAAATAAAATGTTATCTTTATTTTTCTAACTTATTTTTAGAAAATTTCGGCGGCATAACGGCACGATACTAGAAACGGGACAAGGCCTAGCCTTATCCCCGGTCTAGTGAAGGCCCACGCCATTCACACATCAATCAAATCTATTTCATTTCACCAAGCAATTCAATTCAAACCAAATAATATAACCAACTACACAACCAAACAATTTAACAAACAAGCCATCCATTGTCTGTGGATGACGGGTGTCGGGTGCTACTAAACACCGTCTGCATCCTAGTATATATATATAACTAGAAAATTAAATTAAAGAGTGAGAAGTTCTCACCAATAGCTATCCAACTTCACGACACTTCATTGTAGAAATCTTCATCGTTCTCGCCTTTTTGTCATCTTCGTTGCCCATATTCTCTACATATGTAAAAATCGAATTTTCACTTTGCTATTCAATATATAAAAATCGAATTTTCACTTAGCTATTCAATATATAAAAATCGAATTTTTACTTCGCTATTCAATATATAAAAATCGAATTTTTACTTCGCTATTCAATATATAAAAATCGAATTTTACTTCGCTATTCAATATATATAAAATCGAATTTTTACTATGCTATTCAATATATAAAAATCGAATTTTTACTATGCTATTCAATATATAAAAATAGAAATTTTACTATGCTATTCAATATATAAAAATCTAATTTTTACTTCGCTATTCAATATATAAAAATCGAATTTTTACTACGCTATTCAATATATAAAAATCGAATTTTTACTATGCTATTCAATATATAAAAATCTAATTTTTTCTTCGCTATTCAATATATAAAAATCGAATTTTTACTTCGCTATTCAATATATAAAAATCGAATTTTTACTATGCTATTCAATATATAAAAATCGAATTTTTACTATGCTATTCAATATATAAAAATCGATTTTTTACTTCGCTATTCAATATATAAAAATCGAATTTTTACTATGCTATTCAATATATAAAAAATCGAATTTTTACTATGCTATTCAATATATAAAAATCGAATTTTTACTATGCTATTCAATATATAAAAATCGAATTTTTACTATGCTATTCAATATATAAAAATCTAATTTTTACTATGCTATTCAATATATAAAAATATAATTTTTACTATGCTATTCAATATATAAAAATCGAATTTTTACTTCACTATTCAATATATAAAAATCGAATTTTTACTACGCTATTCAATATATAAAAATCTAATTTTTACTATGCTATTCAATATATAAAAATCTAATTTTTACTATGCTATTCAATATATAAAAATCGAATTTTTACTTCGCTATTCAATATATAAAAATCGAATTTTTACTACGCTATTCAATATATAAAAAATCTAATTTTTACTTCGCTATTCAATATATAAAAATCACATCTTTCTCGTGTTAAAAATCTCAACTTTTTAACCATAAAAATCCTATCTTTTTGCAACGAAAAAAATCATCTTTCTACCTAACCAACAAATCAGATTTTTATGCAACTAAATACCAAAAAACTGATTTTATCCTATGTTTTCTATAAGATAAAAAGACTGATTTTAAAACTGTATTTCATATGAATTAAAACTGATTATAAAACTATATTTTGTATAAATTAAAAACTGGAAAAACTTACTGATTTTCCCGTCGAACTCGAGGGAGGTCAGGTGGCCGACTAGGCGGTGGGTGCTCTGCCCGGGGATGGCTCTGGTGAAGATTGGAGGAGGCGTCGGTTTGTTGGGAGCGCTAGGGCTGCGGACTTTCGAGGAGAGGACGGCGGTGAACTTTGGCAAACTAGAGGAGGTCGGGAGAGGCGGCAGCAGGCGCGGGCGAGAGGGGAGCGAAGGCGGCAGGGAGGCCCTGGCAATGGCGCGCGACAAGGTGGAAGGGATGGTCGGATTCGTATGGGGGGGAGGCCGGAGCGTCGGCTGTGCCTCACTGGCGGCGAGGTGAGGGGGTGGGTGGAACGGTCTCCGACGTCAAGCGATGGGGGGAGGGGGGAAGGCTCAGCACGATGGCCTGAGGAGGAGCGGCTTCCTTTTATCTCGATTGGTTTTTTTTTTAATTTGAAGTCAACGGGGGAGGAAGGGAATATAAGGGGCTTTATAAAAATATATATTTAATTTCATTTTTGATTTCAAAAAGTTAATTTAAATTTCGAACTCCAAATCGAGTCCACCGACTGCCGTCCATAGCTAATTACCCCCATTCCGAACACAATGGGATATGTATCGTAGGCTGATTCGATCGTTTCGATCAGTTTTCGTCAAAATCAACATATAACTCTATATATTGAATTTGAACGCACATTTCAATTTACCGGGGTCACATAATAACTCTAAAAATTCCCGAAAAATATTTTCTAGCTTCGTATTGACAATATGGTCCTAACAAAACAAGTTTCGTCGAATTCTGAGACCGTTTGAAAAATGGCCATTTTCCAGTCGATTAAAATCAACTGAAAATGGTCAAACGTGTTTTCCTTTGCCACGCTCACATATTGATTCGAAAAATTATGAAATTTGGAATCTAGCAATAACTTTACATCATGGACCCAACAAAAGTGGTTTCGTCGAAATCCGAGGTCGTTTGCAAAATTCCCATTTTTAAGGGCCTGAATTCCATAGCGACTATTCAGAATTTTCAACTGGACATATCTTTTGATTCCCCCTATGAAATTTCGATTTTTCGGATTCGCTGGAAAGATATTATCAAATAGATCCTAATTTTTTTAGTTTCGCTAAAATCCGGTTTATTTTGCACCTGGTATATTCAATTGAAGTTTGAAATCGAATTATCGAACTACCGCGCCATTTTCAATTCTATTTATAATTATATATAAATATTTATATTCTAACGACGACGTATATAATAAATACGTCGAATTCTATTCAAAATAAATTTCTTGTCGATATTATTTAAAATAATTCATTTTAAATAATCAAAATTCGCTAAAATTGCCAAAATAAAAATTTTAAACTGGCCCAGATTTTCGGTTGTTACAATCTCCCCCACTTAAAACTTTTCGTCCCCGAAAAGGAACAAAGTCTAAAGTGGTTTGATTAATCAACTCTACGTTCGATCTGGCTTCCATTCTCCAACTTTTCAGTTTCTGAGAATTTTCAAATTCTTCAAAAAATTTGGCTAACATCCTAAATTTTCGAAAAATTTCGCCATAACCTCCCCAGCACCGGGAGCCACGGGAAAATCCCGAAATTGCCATAAAGGCCTTCTGATCTCAAAAAGAAAAAGAAAAAGAAAAAGCCAAGCGGCTAGCCAATAGGCTCTTAAAATCATCATCACCCAAACAAAACAGTAAATTATGTAGTAAACATGTACCTATTTATCGGGCAAACAAATTTTATTCTCTGCTCTAGCCTCCTTGCTATGACCTGTTCAATGTAAGTACAAGTATATGCAAGCAAATGCGACCAAATTTCAATACAATTCAATATGTGATTCAATTAGGCTAAATGGCTAATAACACAAACATCAATCAATTAGTGAATTAGAGTTTCAAATTCATAATTTTGATACATATACAAAAATCCTGTTTTTGATGCCAAATCACAACAATAGGACCTATCTAATTTTTGGTTCTCACACCAGTCAATAGGAAATATATAGATATTACACGTTCGTCACTCGAATATAAATTCTGATGATGATATATCAATCATCAGAATCACCCCTGGGCGGCTAGAGTGTAATTCTATATCTATCCAGTATATTAAAACTTCAAATACACGTTTGCAAGGCATATATGCAAAAATCTTTATATACTGGACTGTCCTAATCAATATAAAATAAATATTCAAATACGTACACAACGATTTAAATTTTCAAAACAAAAATTGTTCTCCTCTTAAAAAATATACTCTTCACGCTCGTTCTAGGATACTACTGATCCCATCTCTAACGAGTCATTCTCATTGGATATTACTAATCCAATATCTGATGAATTCTTTCGTATGGTTCTAACGTGTCTTTTTCTCTGAGCTCTGTAAACCAAAGTTCTGATACCAAATGTGACGAAAAGGAATTTCGCTCGGTCCGAATCAGTCGCTAAACCGACCCAGACCGTTCGAAACGCCTGATTGTTTTGAGAACACGACAAAATAGAACGCAGACGGAAGAACATTTCATTATATATAACAACAATGCATCAGATTACAAGAATATACAGAGTATAAATGAATATTACACAGAAATAGCAGAGATTTAAATTACATTTAAATACATAGCAGTGGAAAATAATACAATACACAACTAGAAGAGATATACGGATACAAAGCTTTCCGGATATCATTCCAGCTGTAAACCAGGATCCTGTGAATATGAATCTGCAAAACCAAAACTACTAGCTGCCCGTGTGGAAAATAGGGGCACCCAGAGTTTAGGTTAAAACAATAAACTCCAGGTCAGTCATGTGACTGGTGTGAGAACTAAAACAGTTATTAATCTTTATTTTCAAAGTTAGGTAAATCAAGGGACCACGCCGTATAACACGGAACGGGTTTCCTCCCAAGAACACCAGTGCATAAAACAAACAGCGCAATGTTAAATAAAGAAAAATGAAGCTGTTATAAGACCCAGGTCCCATCACACAATGCAACGCAAGCCGTAGGATAGGGTTTTTACCTTATAATAGCCAAGAATGCTTGATACGTTTAAAACAAATCATTTATTATTACTATAAGTGCATAGTGTATAAAACAACTTCAAATCATAAGTATCAATCATAGACGGCATAAGCGCCCCATCCCACTATGTCGCCATACTAGGCTCTACAAATAAAACCGCAAACGTCACGTATTTGGAAGTTGGATTTCCATCTATGAACCGAGGCCAGGGATCGTCCTCTACCGATTCGAGACAATCTAGCCCATGTCTCAGGCAAGTACTCAGCCAAGCCTTGGAGCGACAGGGCCAGTCCACCGATGTGGATTAAAATGCCTGAACACTACGTTTCCCCGCCCTTTGGGGCGTAAATGAGCCAACGAATGGCTCCATCGAACCCGGATCGTCCGATCAAACCGAGGCGCCTCGCAACAGCAACAACCACACAGGTGAAAAGTATATAAATGTCAGGGCTGGAAGGTCACTGACACCACCCTAGCTAGAAAGAAACGCATGTCCTCCCTGAGGTCCTCTCCCGTTTTTGGTTCACAACCGGGGTGCGAAACTCGCGAAGTAAACGTTACACAAAGCTACGCCACAAAGGTCGTGCTTTGATCATCACCACAAGACTTTGCTTTTCAACAGAAGCCTCGATCAATTGCCCCATTGGCATGCCACACAGGCAATTCACTCCATGCGTTTGATATCCATCAATATATAACCCCTGAGCTCGTACGTCTCAGAGAAGTGCGTTAAGCAAGAGAATAAATTCTCCGCCGTCAAACAGATATATATTTAATAGAGATCAATCACACGGGCTAAAAATCCAATGTCAGACACACAGTCCTTTTACAAGTCCGTTCTGGGTCTGAACGAAACCGGAGGCACCTAGTACCCCGCATATCCATCGATCTCCAAGCACGTTTGGACGATCACCAACTGTTTCCATCTTCTTGGGTGTACAGCCCAATCAAGATCATCAGTAATCACCCAAACGACGTGAAGACATCCGGTCTTCAACCACCGTCTTCATCTTCGACTTATCGTCGTATCGGTTATTCAGAATGGGATAAACCCGGTCTTCCCGAATAACTCGCGTATATTTTAAATAAATGTTACACAAACACAACATACGCCTCATTCCAATTCATCAGTCACTAACCGTAAATTAATCAAGAGAATAATTCCCCAAACATTAACCCCGAAGGCCGAAACCAACATCAGATCAATATCCAGAAAACCATTCTGCTTGGCTAACCGACAGTTAGTTTCTAAATTTCACATTCATAGGGAGAGGTTCCCATTAATTTTATCAAAGATAAATTCCTTGAAATTATTCTTTAATCATCTTTTGAATTTCGATTCAACTAGCCGGGATTAACGAACCTTACCGAAGTAATCATTTGTTTTAATTTCCCAATCCCAACCTATTCATCCCATGAAGTAAAACTGGTTATGCTTCATATCTAACACCACGGTGTTATCGGTAAATTCAATTACCATTTCACGTTCAAATCTAATTAAAGATTTAACTAACGCCTGGAGCAAAACTGGTGATACTCCATTTCGATTATTTCAATCTAATTAAAGATTCATTAAAACTCCACTTAGTTTTAATCGTTAACTGGGTTAAAGAATCAGTGTCATTTAAAACATGGTTCACGATAAACCCAAAATCACATTCCATTAATTGTCGGGTTAAAGAACGAGTGTTATATAAAACACTGTCCACGATAAACCCAAAAATGAATATCAATTCAATTCCAATTAAATATTATTTAATTGGTACACTTTATTAAATCTAAATAAAAAGATTTAATCTTTTCTCAACTAGGTTCAAGAACAGTGTTAGTCAAGACACCATTCACGACAAACCCAAATCAAATTTGATATTAAATACAAGGCTCTGAATAGAAAATACCCCGGCTTATATTCAATATCAAATTCTACGACCAACAAATATCGTATTGGAAATAACGATATATATATATATATATATATATATATATATATATATATATCTTTCAAATTTCCATAACAACATCTGTATAGTCACGAAATCCAACATCGAAATATTCCAAAGGCAATTTCGATTCAAATCCATTCCAATGTAATCATTGGAAATTCTGGTTATTTTTAAAACCCTTTTTAAATTCAATTTATTTATTCAAAAATAAATAGAATTATAATTCTAGTTCAAAACTAGTTCATTTCGATAAAAATCTATTTTTATCTTCTCAAATATGGAGTTTTTCATCCCAATCCTTTCTAAATCATTTCTTATGATTTTACACAAATTATTACTATTTTTAATAATTTCATCAAGGCCCGTACAGTCGATTTCCATCAACGGTCATCGAACTGCACTTACAGCGACCTTTCTCAAATTTGATTTGGACATAATTCCAAATCCAAGCGTTAGATTTCAAATTTCTAATATTCGTTAGAAAGCTCTTTTCGATACGAACCCAACGGTTCCGATTTCAGGAGAATCCGATGGTCGGATCTCCCGTAATATCCGTTCGAAGTCAATGGTCGAAATTCGCGAACTGCCGCGGCGCGGCGCGTTCTATTCAGGCCATTATATTATATATATAATATATATAATATATACTTCGTCGATTTCAATTCAAAACGTGCTTTATAAATCGTTTTAAATTCATTTTCAAAACGGTTTCAACCTCATATTCAATTTCAAATCAAAATTGAATATTCCAATTTAAATTCATTTTAAATTCATTTCAAATTGATTTCAATTCAAATTGATTTCTAATTCAATTTCAGTTTGTTTTCAATTCAATTCAATTTCAATTCGAATTCATTTCTATTCCATTTCAATTCGAATTCATTTATATTCAATTTCAATTCGAATTCATTTATATTCAATTTCAATTCGAATTCGTTTATATTCAATTTCAATTCGGATTCGTTTATATCCAATTTCAATTCGAATTTATTTATATTCAATTTCAATTCGAATTTATTTATATTCAATTCTTTTCAAAATATCAGATTTTGAAATCACTTTCGATGTTCGTTATAAAATGAATAAAATCGATATAAATATCGTTCACGTCAAAATGGCGTCAATCTAATCAATACGGCTTCATATATTCCTATTTTCAAATATTCTATTTCAAATATTTCTTTTTCAAATATTTCTATTTTAAAGCTGGAATGAGGCCCAATCAATTACCATATAAAGTTAATTATATGGATTTTCTACAACACATGTATATATCAACAACGATGAATAATCAACCATCATCCAAAGTGCATTCTACACTGTATAAGCATCAAATATAAATATTCAACGCTTATAACAGCCTGTCAATCAATCGATCGACATACAACTAAACAATCGGGACAGTGTACGTCAAATATCATCCCAATACCCGTGTGGGGTTTCAAGCAATCAAACACAGATTTTTTTATTTGTGCAGTTGGGCGATGTGTAAAATTTATCGTCCCAATCAATGTCCTTCAAATAGGTGTATATAAGCAAACCGTCCGGTTTGTAAATGAATATTTATTTATTCACATTCACGTTAAAAATTATATTTTTAACGATCAAACTATTTTATTCAACCTATGAATTTTCTATTCGGTTCATTTATTAAATAAAATGTTATCTTTATTTTTCTAACTTATTTTTAGAAAATTTCGGCGGCATAACGGCACGATACTAGAAACGGGACAAGGCCTGGCCTTATCCCCGGTCTAGTGAAGGCCCACGCCATTCACACATCAATCAAATCTATTTCATTTCACCAAACAATTCAATTCAAACCAAATAATCTAACCAACTACACAACCAAACAATTTAACAAACAAGCCATCCATGGTCTGTGGATGACGGGTGTCGGGTGCTACTAAACACCGTCTTCATCCTAGTATATATATATAACTAGAAAATTAAATTAAAGAGTGAGAAGTTCTCACCAATAGCTATCCAACTTCACGACACTTCATTGTAGAAATCTTCATCGTTCTCGCCTTTTTGTCATCTTCGTTGCCCGTATTCTTTACATATGTAAAAATCGAATTTTCACTTCGCTATTCAATATATAAAAATCGAATTTTCACTTAGCTATTCAATATATAAAAATCGAATTTTTACTTCGTTATTCAATATATAAAAATCGAATTTTTACTTCGCTATTCAATATATAAAAATCGAATTTTTACTTCGCTATTCAAT
This sequence comes from Allium sativum, assembly GCA_030737875.1. NCBI lineage: Eukaryota > Viridiplantae > Streptophyta > Magnoliopsida > Asparagales > Amaryllidaceae > Allium > Allium sativum. Next base: position 664,277,129 of record CM060909.1, on the reverse strand, counting down.
ATATAAAAATCGAATTTTTACTATGCTATTCAATATATAAAAATCGAATTTTTACTATGTAATTTAATATATAAAAATCAAATTTTTACTATGATATTCAATATATAAAAAATCTAATTTTTACTTCGCTATTCAATATATAAAAATCGAATTTTTACTACGCTATTCAATATATAAAAATCGAATTTTTACTATGTTATTCAATATATAAAAATCTAATTTTTTCTTCGCTATTCAATATATAAAAATCGAATTTTTACTTCGCTATTCAATATATAAAAATCGAATTTTTACTATGCTATTCAATATATAAAAATCGAATTTTTACTATGCTATTCAATATATAAAAATCGAATTTTTACTATGTTATTCAATATATAAAAATCGAATTTTTACTTCGCTATTCAATATATAAAAAACGAATTTTTACTATGCTATTCAATATATAAAAATCGAATTTTTACTATGCTATTCAATATATAAAAATCGAATTTTTACTATGCTATTCAATATATAAAAATCGAATTTTTACTATGCTATTCAATATATAAAAATCTAATTTTTACTATGCTATTCAATATATAAAAATCTAATTTTTACTATGCTATTCAATATATAAAAATCGAATTTTTACTTCGCTATTCAATATATAAAAATCGAATTTTTACTACGCTATTCAATATATAAAAATCTAATTTTTACTATGCTATTCAATATATAAAAATCTAATTTTTACTATGCTATTCAATATATAAAAATCGAATTTTTACTTCGCTATTCAATATATAAAAATCGAATTTTAACTACGCTATTCAATATATAAAAATCTAATTTTTACTTCGCTATTCAATATATAAAAATCACATCTTTCTCGTGTTAAAAATCTCAACTTTTTAACCATAAAAATCCTATCTTTTTGCAACGAAAAAATCATCTTTCTACCTAACCAACAAATCAGATTTTTATGCAACTAAATACCAAAAAAAATGATTTTATCCTATGTTTTCTATAAGATAAAAAGACTGATTTTAAAACTGTATTTCATATGAATTAAAACTGATTATAAAACTATATTTTGTATAAATTAAAAACTGGAAAAACTTACTGATTTTCCCGTCGAACTCGAGGGAGGTCAGGTGGCCGACTAGGCAGTGGGTGCTCTGCCCGGGGATGGCTTTGGTGAAGATTGGAGGAGGCGTCGGTTTGTTGGGAGCGCTAGGGCTGCGGACTTTCGAGGAGAGGACGGCGGTGAACTTTGGCAAACTAGAGGAGGTCGGGAGAGGCGGCAGCAGGCGCGAGCGGGAGGGGAGCGAAGGCGGCAGGGAGGCCCTGGCAATGGCGTGCGACAAGGTGGAAGGGATGGTCGGATTCATATAGGGGGGAGGCCGGAGCGTCGGCTGTGCCTCACTGGCAGCGAGCGGCGAGGTGAGGGGGGGTGGAACGGTCTCCGACGTCAAGCGATGGGGGGGGAAGGCTCAGCACGATGCCCTGAGGAGGAGCGGCTTCCTTTTACCTCGATTGGGTTTTTTCTAATTTGAAGTCAACGGGGGAGGAAGGGAATATAAGGGGCTTTATAAAAATATATATTTAATTTCATTTTTGATTTCAAAAAGTTAATTTAAATTTCGAACTCCAAATCGAGTCCATCGACTGCCGTCCATAGCTAATTACCCTCATTCCGAACACAATGGGATATGTATCATAGGCTGATTCGATTGTTTCGATCAGTTTTCGTCAAAATCAACATATAACTCTATATATTGAATTTGAACGCACATTTCAATTTACCGAGGTCACATACTAACTCTAAAAATTCCCAAAAAATATTTTCTAGCTTCGTATTGACAATATGGTCCTAACAAAACTAGTTTCATCGAATTCTGAGACCGTTTGAAAAATGGCCATTTTCCAGTCGATTAAAATCAACTAAAAATGGTCAAACGCGTTTTCCTTTGCCACGCTCACATATTGATTCGAAAAATTATGAAATTTGGAATCTAGCAATAACTTTAGATCATGGACCCAACAAAAGTGGTTTCGTCGAATTCCGAGGTCGTTTGCAAAATTCCCATTTTTAAGGGCCTGAATTCCATAGCGACTATTCAGAATTTTCAACTAGACATATCTTTTGATTCCCGCTATGAGATTTTGATTTTTCGGATTCGCTGGAAAGATATTATCAAATAGATCCTAATGTTTTTTGTTTCGCTAAAATCTGGTTTATTTTGCACCCGGTACATTCAATTGAAGTTTGAAATCGAATTATCGAACTACTGCGCCATTTTCAATTCTATTTATAATTATATATAAATATTTATATTCTAACGACGACGTATATAATATATACGTCGAATTCTATTCAAAATAAATTTCTTGTCGATATTATTTAAAATAATTCATTTTAAATAATCAAAATTCGCTAAAATTGCCAAAATAAAATTTTTAAACTGGCCCAGATTTTCGGGTTGTTACACCTCGCAATCCTATGTTCGAAGTCAAGAATGGCTCCATAACCGGACAACCAATCCACGCCCACAATCAACCCGTGTCCCATAAACCCGAGATCAGAAGCATTACACATGAATTCTACGCTCAAGATAGAGATTTTCAAATCCATACAAGTCGCAGATAGATGGGCGGAACCCCCAATCGGATTTGAAATACTAACGAGATTTTCAACTAGACTAGTACTTAGGTGCAAACCTTCAACAAGATCAGAAATAAAACTATGCGATGCGCCATAATCAAATAAGGTACGAACAGGGAAATCAGAAATGTAATTATGACTTTCTATAGAAACACTACCTCGATCAAAAGCTGGAAGAGCGAGGGGAGCCTGCAACTGCCCTCCAGAGGGTCCTGCTTGCTGAATTTTCCTTTTCCCTTGTCCTCGCTTTTTCGGGCAATCCTTACTATAGTGTCCAGACTCTCCACAATGAAAGCATTCTCCCAACTTCCTTTTCTTCTTCCTACAGTCTTTGGCTATGTGCCCAGTAATCCCACAGAAGTTGCACTTCCTCCTTTTTCTTGACCTGTTGTCCTTGCTGTTGTTGTTCTTGCCTCCTTTTCCGGAATCTACCTTTTCGCCTTGAGACTCATTTGCCTTGACCTCCTTGCCACCCTTATCTTCCTCTTGAAGAAGGGCCATATTCACCAAACTCTCGAAGGTCGCCCCCATGGGTATATGAGACATGGCCAAACCGCGCAATGGCTCATTCAATCCTAGAGCAAAGCGTAGGGCCTTTTTCTGAGTTGTGTTAACCAAGTCTAGACCGAACCAAGCAAGTTGATTAAACGTATCCACGTATTCCCTAACTGTCATGTCCCCTTGCTTTAGAGATAGGAACCTCTCCATCTGAAGGTCCTCTTCTGTCGATGATAGAAACCTCAGTCTAAACCTTCCCCTAAAGTCATCCCATGTCTGAATTGGCCTAGTAGTGGTGGTGACTACCCACCAATATGCAGCTTCCTCTTTCAATAACCATACTGCTAACAGAACTTTTCTACGGTCTTCCACATCAAAGGTAGCAAAGAGGTCTTCAGTTTCCTTCAACCAGTTTCTTGCCTCAACATAAGTCTCCGTCCCAATAAAATTCTTGCCACCCATCGCCTTAAAGTCCTTGCAAATCTTCGCGAAATCCGCTTGTGGATGTTGAGGAGGAGGAGGAACCTCAGCTATGGGAGGGGGAGGAATGTTAGCCACGGGGGAAGGAGGAGGAATGTCCGCGGGGCCGGCTTCATTCGCCCTTGCCTCCATGTACCTTCTAATCCAAATAGGTACTAGTACGCCCTCCAGAATGGCAAAATTATCGGCCATACTGAAACGAAGAAAAAGATAGATTGAGAACGAGGAAACAAAGGATAGTGCTAATGGCTTTTGGGGAATAGCCTTTTAAAATAAACTAGACTTTTCTTGGAAAATACTTAATTGGTTTTGAAAAATAGTTTTTCAAAAGGTAAGTTTTAAAAAAACCTTTTGCTCAGATCTTGTAAACCTTAGGCTCTGATACCAAATGTAACACCCCACCTCCGCCAATGCCACTCTTGCAAGTGCACTGGCTTTGGAGGGGCGTTAAACGAGGTAAACATGCATGCAGATATCACAAGACAGAACATATAAGTAAAACAGAGTAAGTAAAGCAGTGGATAATACTAACATTTCAAAACCATAGTCAAGTTACATCAAAGTACTTGGTCATTATTTTCCCACAAAACAAAGTCTAGAACATAAACTGAAAACTGGAAAAAAACATAAAGTAACTATCCCCAAAGTAGAATAAAGCCATAGCATGCTCAAGTCCAAACCGTGCATGAGCTATCCAGAAAAGCAGATAAAGATCCAGCTAGGTGCCAGTGTTCCCACCCTGTAAACCTGGGGGGGGGGAACGGAAGAAAAGAGGCGAAAGAAAACGGGTCAGTCAAAAAGACTGGTAAGTCCTACCTACTATTAGTATAAAAACTAATAAAGTTAACTGGACATGTAAAGCAGAGATGAAACATAGGGTGGTAACTGTTATGGTGAAAAGTTAACAAGATAGATCAAGTGTGGCATCGCATATACGAGGTTAAGTTGCACCAAGTGTGTACTAGTAATCCATGTCATGTATAAACAAGAAATGATCCCTTGGCCCAAAGCTAGCCCACTATCATGAGGTGACCTAAATCGAGGTCCAACTACTCGGTCTAGTCGATCGGCTCCCTATAAGCCTAACTCGTCGTGTATCGGTGTCATTCGGCTTAATCATGGAATGTAGTTAACTGTGCAAGGTCCACCCCAGGGTGTATCCAATACTAAGGTGTAAACCACAGACACAATTCAAGCACGCACAGTCTAAACCTACTGGTGCCCATGTTCAACTCCGGACTTAATGTGCACGACCATGGTCCGCCTGAACAACCGGTGCACCATTCAACCGTCTCTTTTGGTCTCTTACAATCAGTCCAGTAATCGTGCCCCACTCTAGTCTAGTCCAGGGTATCCAGATACTCCCAAGTGGGTTACGGCTGAAAAGGACCTCGTAACTAGGATTTCAAGCGGGTTAAGTGTGGTTAACCCATCCTAACCATGTATTGAGTCGGTCAAGTGTATTCAAGCAGTTCATGACTTAACCCTATCAATACATCGTGTTTAATTGGTTAAGTATTCAAGTAGTTCATGACTTAACCCTACCAACCCATCGTGTTTAATTGGTTAAGTATTCAAGTGGTCCATGACTTAACCCTATCATGTGGCATTAATTAACTTAATGCACCCCAATCTCTCACATTAGACTTTGTTGTGGTTACTAGTTAAGCCGGGCGGGTCCGGGTAGCTTTACACCACAACCTAGTCTAACCTCGGGTTTTAAGTGCGATGTGACCAACTACTCACATTGGGTCCTATTGTTTGTAGCCACTAGTTAAGCCGGTCGGTTCCGGGTAGATTTATGCTACAAACTCAACCCAACCTCGAGTTGGCCACTTCCATGTTTACTACATGTCATGTCCACGTTCATGTTTTCAAGCATAAACACATGTCAAACTTTCATGTCATATTTTCAAGTCATGTTTTCATGTTATTTAAGTTTGCCCAACTACCCATAACATATTCCCATCGCACGTAAATTCGCATCAACGCAAATAGATCAAAGAGGGAACATAACAATATGACAAGGTGGGCATAAGATGGCAAAGTCTATCACAAGTTAAACATGGTGATATTTGAGGCCAAAAGGGGTTCAACATACTAGCATATGGCCTCAACATGTATGATAGCATAAAAGGTGACTTGGCCTCAAACATATCAAATAGCATAAGGGTGATTTGGCCACTAGCATGCATAATAGCATAAGGGTGATTTGGCCACAAGCATGCATAATAGCATAAGGGTGATTTGGCCACAAGCATGCATAATATCATTAGGGTGATTTGGCCACAAGCATATTAAGGAACATGAGGGGTTAAGGTTTGGCCACAAGTTAAACATGGTGGTATATGAGGCAAATGTGTTCATAAACTTGCATATTACATTATAAGCCTCAAAACATGCATGATATCAACTTTAGCATAATAGGTGAAACATGGCCATAAATGACATAGGATGATAGCTAGTGATTCGCATATAACATCATATGCAAGATAACATAAGGGTTATGATAGTTTCTATGTTGCTTTATGCAACATTTCAAATCAAAGCTCATAGCTTTCTATGCACAAAGTCAAGGTGATAGCTTTACAAACATGCATAGAATAAATCTATGCATAACATGATAGAATCAAAGATCATAGCTTTCTATGCACAAAGTCAAGGTGATAGCTTTACAAACATGCATAGAATAAATCTATGCATAACATGATAGAATCAAAGCTCAAGTCATACTTAGGCCCAAACTCAAACTTGCAAAATGTCATGTTTAACTTCATAGTTAGAATCTAAGAGTAGAATAGGGCTTACAATGCTATGAAGACTTATAAAATAAAATAAGATTGAGACGAAGCCACACTAGCACACTAAAAACCTCAAATGAATACAAGCTCCAAGTTGTCTTGAGAAACAAGAAGCTCCTTTGATTTGTATGAAGAAAGATCCTTGTTTTGATGAAGAAAGTTGGCTCTTTTACTAGCTTAGGACATTCAAACTTTCATGAAGAGGATGGAGGCCATGATATGAAGATGGAGGCCATGATCAAGAAACTTTTTGGCATAGTTTAGTTGTAGGGATGATTAATGAGGGTTTAGGCTAGGTCTTAGGGTCTTTTTATAGAAGATTAGGTTAGTTTAGGCCATAGGATTAACCCTAGTTCAGATCTGAGCCATTAAAATCCGTCACCAGCCCTAAAGCATGTCTTGAGAAACAAGTCAGGTGCACCCAGGCCAAACTGGCCGACCACCCAAGTCGACTGGGGTGTCGACTGGGCAGTCGACACAGCCTGGGGTGTGTCGACTCCCAGGTCGACTCCCCAGTCGATTTGGGGGTGGCGGGAATTTTTCCCGCCTGCTCTTCTTAGCTGAATTTGAATTCTGAATTCAAATTTGAACTGTTTTTGAACTTGAAATTTTCTGAAAACTTTGACGGGCCATAACTTGGTCATACGGACTCCGATTTTCGAAAACTCGGACTCTATTTCGCGTATTTTTCTGAGAGGAACGCAATGGCACAACTCGTTTCCCTTGATTCAGATTTTATCATTTAATTCTGCATTGGTTTTTGTTATAACATGTTATTTAAAAATATGGGTTGTTACATGGGTCATTTCGCTTAAGCATGTGATGTAGAAAATCGCCTTAGTAAGTATGTTTAGCAACATGGTTGACATTTGTTTATTTTCAATAGATAATTCATATATGTTGAATACCTTCTAGTAAGTGAACGAGATCCAAGATTCACTAGTGAATTTTGGAGAGCTTGTGTGAAACCATGAGTACGCTGTTATGTGTAAGCCGAGTATACTAAAAGGAGGATAAGTGAAAGTGGAACGAGAGGCAATAGTGAAATGAGTTCCAACTCATATTTTGGAAACAAGAATTAAGAAGCTATGAAATTGTGAAGGTAAAGATGGTCAAAGCACAATGGAGTTAATCTCAATGAAATGCAAATTAGAAGATTGAAGCCTAGATTCGTGCATCACATCTCTTTTTAAGAGTATATTCTTGATCCCTCTTTTCCTGTAGAGCTTACTTGCATGCTATCTTTTGTGTATATCCTCTCGGTCCTATTCTCAATCCAATTTTTGTTGCAAACCCCATAGGGAGTATGACTCATCTGTTAGTTTTACAGTTGGGGCTTGAGGGTGTCTGTTGGGTTGATTAAACCTTTTGGGTTTTATAGGATATGGGTTGGTTTTAGGAAGGTATTTCTTGTAACCTAAAAGGAGTCCATCATTCTTAGTTTCCTAGAATCACATATATATTGGTTGGGTTGAGAATTTCTTTGGGTGTCAGTCTGATGTTGATTTCGGTCTTCGGGGCTGGTGCTTAGGGAATTCTTCTCCTAATCAGTATATATGTAACGTAGATTTCCAGCTTTGATTGGCACAGAATTTTTACTTGCTTCTATCATTCGACTATATCTTTAGGTAGGAACAATTGGGTGTAAACATGTGTTTGAGACATGTTATGATTGATGGTTGCAAGTGGTTGCTCGTGGATGCATATACACGCACATTAGGCACTAGATCGGCTCAGTCACCTTTCATATTGCATATGCATGAGTGTTTACACATTTTTAAGGATGAAATTGAATGTGTTATCATACGGATGTTGCATATGGATGGATGTTTGTGCACACATATAGTGTTTATGTGACTAGGATTGTTTGCATATATGTTGGACTCATGACACTAAACATATTTTTGCATTAAGAGGATTAATCAGGCCTGATCATTTACATTAGATAAGGAACATATACACACACTTCTCGCATATGTTCATATAGCATTAGAAATTTCTTAAGGACAATGAATGCCTGTGATTGATGATTGGGTAGATGGATGATTGGATGGTAGGATACATTCTTCTTAACTTGAAGATTTCGGGGACGAAATCCTTTAAGGAGGGGAGAATGTAACAACCCGAATTTTTATAACATGTTAATACAAGAATCAAGGCAGAATTAAATTTTAAAATAAGAATCAAGGTAAACGGGTTGCGCCATTGCGTTCGTCTCGAAATTTTACATGAAATAGAGTCCGAGTTTTCGAAAATCGGAGTCCGTATGACCAAGTTATGGCCTGTACAAGTTTCAGCAGACTTTCAGGCAGACTGACCCCAGGTCGACTGTACTGTCGACTTCCCCCCCCCCCTCCACGTTGACTGTAGTGTCGACCACCCCCCTGTACAGGTCGACCTGGTCGGCCTGGTGTGGCCCAGAACCCATTTTTGAGGCCCGGGATGAGTTTTGATGGTCCGGATTGACTCTAGGGATGATCTAAGGGCCTAAATGAGTTCCTACATCTATAAATACCACCTAAGGCCTAACCCTAATTCACTACAACATGTCTAGCCACCGTTATGCTACTAAAATCCCTCTTGGTCATGGCCGCCGTCCCTAATCTTCTTCTTAAGCTTTCTTGCGCAATCCAATGCAAAGATGAAGACTTCTACAACAATTCAAGGAGATGAATTAACAACTCTACAACGTTTCTACATCGATTTCAGTTCTTAAATTCGCTAGCCAGGCTATGTAAGTTCTAGTTACTTTTTAGATTAAAATACTTAATTTTAATATGGCTATGGAATAAAGTGTAATTGGATATAAGCATGTTTATCAATTCAGACCTATTCCTGTTTACCTTTGAACCTTGAGTTTTGAGACTTGTTCATCTCCATTCTTATGTCTATTTCATGTTCTATTCAGTCGTTGTAAATCAGTTTCTTGGATTCATGTTGATATTATTATCAAGATCCAATCTTTATGCCTATCATGATGATTTTATGCTATTTTCTCTCTGATCTTGTTTTATTGCAAAATTCTACCTTTCCCCTATTTATTTTCTTTTGATGAACCTAGATCAATTTCGGATCTAGGCCTAAACCACAATTTTGCGTACAATTGAATACGGGGAAAAGTATGGGAATATTACCTATTTGGATATATGTGATTGGTGGAATTGATGGCATAACATGAAAATTTGATATATGGGTATTATTGCCAGTAATATGAAATTTGATAATTGGGTATCGCCATTAAAATGGTAATTGCAAGAATTGGGATTGGCATATGTAATTTGGCTAGAACTTGATAGGTGTAAATTGCCATAAATTTGGCATACATATAAAATGGCATGAACTGAACATATGTAGATTTGGTATGAAATGGGGCATATGTAAAACTGATATGTAATCTAGAACTTGGGCATATGTTAATTATGTGAGATTTGTAGTTGAAACACATATGATAATTTATGTCTTGAAAAAGGGCTAACATGAACACGCCTAAGTGGGTTTTGGGTAGTTGGCATGTAATAGCCTTAAAGGAGGGATAGATATAAATTGAGATAAGTTGCCTTTGATGGCATAAGGTAAATTGTGATAAAATCGGTATGATTTTGCATACCGTTAATTGATGAACATAATTGAGTCAATTATGGACATCGTTAAATTAGGAATTAATTAATAATTTGAATAGGGAAATTATTAAGACTCGGGTAAATGATTATAAGTGATAATCAATGCTTAGGACAGGAGGTTGGACTCATTTGTGACGTAAAACAGCCCGGACCCGCTCGGCAAATCCATTAGTCGCAAATGGTAGCCCAATGTGAGAGGTCCTAGGCCCAAATTAAAAGCGTAACAGTTGTAAAGACACGAGGTTAGACCCTTTTATGGTGTAAGAATGCCCGGACCCTCCCGGCAAATCCAGCTGCCATAAATGTCAGTCTAATGTGAGAGGTCTTTATAGGGTTACGGTCTTAATGAATTAAGAAATACTTAACCAGATAAACATGTGGTGGGACATGGGGGTTAAGTGGGTGACATGCGGGTGACATGTGGAAATACGAATAGTAATACTTAACCAACATAACAAGGTAATTAGACCAGTGGATAGGGTTAAGTAAACTAAGAACACTTAACCAATATGGTATGAATGGGTTGGTTAAGTAATATGATTGGGCTAATGACACTTAACCAATATAGTATGAATGGGTGGGTTAAGTAATATGACCAGGTTAATGACACTTAACTGTTATGACATGAGTGGTTGAGTTAAGTAAATCTTAATTAATGCCTAAGTGGGAATGGTAACTTATGGAATAAAGTAAGTTAGGCGGAACAATAGATAAGATGAGATAACTTATGTAATAAGGAAAGATGTGCTTCATTGTAGATAAAGCAATATGTAAAGACAAGAATGAATTTACAATTGAAGGCGACATAAGTTATATTATAAAAAGGAACAAAACATTGGTTAGGTTGGATAATCCTCTGAGTATCAATCTGATGTTGATTCCGGTCTTCGGGATTGGTATTTAGGGAATTATTTTCTCTCTCCAATGTGTTTGTAAGTTAAGGGGTACTTGGTTGTAAAGGTTGAATAAGAACATGTTATTGTACCATAACGGGGGTTAATGTATGAATCATAGGAATAACATGTTGTGGGCTTATTAATGGACTTAATATAGTGCAAGTTAAGAATTGAATTAATAAGCAAAGTTGAAGGTTGGTATGAATGGAAATAACCAAGTTAAATGATAAGACTGATGAGGTAGCACAAGCGCATAGTTAATGGATAGACATAGGGTCTAATGGAAGATAAAGCCAAGGCGCTTGGTTAAACCCAGACGTTGGGGGTAATATGAATGACATGTAAAATATAACCTATAAGCACTTAACCAAGATAAAGCATGTATTAAGACATGAGGATGATGTAAGGGTTAAGTGGGGGATATGGGTAACATGTAAGACATAACTGGTGTATACTTAACCAAAATTTAAGCATGTAAGTGGACATGAATAAGAAGGGGTTAAGTAAGAATTACTAGAGGGGACCAAGCATAGGAGGGAAGCTTGTGTCGAGGAAAGGGGACCATTTTCAGACCAGTAGTCCATTACGTATCTTTGTGAGTTCGACCCATGTCGAGGACGGGACACGCATACTGGGTTTGATTGTAAGAGGTCAAAACGGGTTAGCGGTGGCAATGCAAGTCCAACGGGTTTCATATGCATGTGTGGATCCGGGATGGTAGGCAAGACGTTATTGCATCGTGTAGGTATAAGCCGTGCATCTCTGTTGTATCAGGTTGCCACTTTGGAGAATGATACACCCCACTGTGGGGCCAACACGGGTATCTACGAGTTAGGAAGCCGATCGAATGGGGAAGGTAGTGGGTACGACTAGTGGAGATAGGAGCAGGCGGCACCTATGACAGCAGCTAGGAGTACAGCTACCATATTATGAATATTGTAATTAGAATGGGGAGGGTAGTGGGTACCACTAGTGGAGATAGGAGCAGGCGGCACCTATGACAGCAGCTAGGGCTACACGAAACTACCATTATTATTATCACTTATGTTCAGTAGGCAGGATCACCTTATTATATAACACGGGCTACTAGTTGGGACACTAGTAGGGGGTAAGGATCCTTGTTACATAGGACACTAGTTGGAGTACTAGTAAGAATACGGATCATTCCTTGTAAGACAATTGTGAGGATGCTAGTTAGGTGGTGCAGAGCAAATAGATATCACAGAAATCTTTTAATGGCGAAGCAGAGGAATCGTGATATGCTTGATAGGAATCTTACGAAATTATACTTAGTTTATCTTGGATAGGAACCTTGCGATGTTACTTGACAAAAATCACATCTTAGTTATCTTGCCTGTTACAGGATATATCTAATCTATTGCTTACATTAACATGTTAACATTCTTTGAGAAATATAGTATCTTTTCTGATTACAACTTATTAGATCATATTCAAACACTTGTTAAGGCTTGTTTAACTTGAAGCATAGGTGCTATTTTTGATATAATTTCTTAATATATTATCTTAATTTCCCACATTTTCTTCCTAATCTTTAAGTGGATTTACCTCAAAATCCTTCTGGTTATTAAAATGGTTTTATTTGTATTTATAACATATTAAATTCCCTCTTAATAGTTCCAACCTATCGGAATAATTCAAGTATCTCTTGACGTTTTAACTGGAGTCATATATTCATCCCACCCTCGAAACTCGAAAATGAGTACTAATGTTGTTGCAATCATTATAAGATCATCCCCGGGCGACTAGAGTGTGACTCTATATCTATCTAGTATATATTGGGCTTCACATATATGTTGATCAGACGTATATTCAAAACCCTTACATACTCGATAGTCCAATCATGACATCAAATAAAACACTCGAAGATTTCTTACTATCAAAATGATTTTGTTCTTTAAAGCACTATTTTTAGAGTACGCTCTCTTGATCATAATATTCCGGAATCTCATTCTAGGGCATTTCTAACCCTATCTCTAACGAGATAATATAACTCCGAGGAGTCCTATTCTTTTGTCCAAATATGTACGTACCCCATAGCTTTGTATAAACCAAAGCTCTGATACCACAAATGTAATGACCCGCCTTTTTGCCCAGTTCTTGCCGGTAATTAAACCGACTCAAACCATTCATAAAGACGAATTGTTATGGGTACATACATATTATGAACAAAATAACAGAACTTTTCATTGCAAATACAATGTTACATCAGAGTTACATAGAATATCAGAGTTACAACATATACAACGGAAGAAAAGAAAATATGCTCTCAGGGGAAGAAACCGTATGATATAGTCGAAGCTCCAAACTCTTGCGTGAACTCTAATCCAGAAAGCGCTCCGAATCTTGCTCCAACGATCTATAACTGCAAACTAAACTTCTAGCTGCCCATACAAAATTTATGGGCACCCAGAGTTTAGGTGTGGGAACAATAAACTCCAGGTCGGTCGTGGGACTGGTGTGAGAACACAAAACAGTTATTATTTAGGATTCATTTTAAAGTTAGGAATTTCACCGGACCACGCCGCTAACGCAGAACTGGTTTTACTCCATGTGAATTCCCGTGCATATAAATACGCAATGATATTTTTAAATGAAGCTATCGTAAGCTCGTCCCATATCACACAATGCAAGCACAAACCAGATGGGCGGGGTTTATCTTATGATAACAAAAAATGCTTTCATATGTGAAAATCCTCTTTTAATACTATCATATAGTGTGGAAAACAATTTCGCAAATAAATGTATCAATCCTAGACGGCATAATACCCCATAATATTATGTTGCCATATATATATATATATATATATATATATATATATATATATATATATATATATATACAATCAAAATCGTATGGCTCGTATTGGTGATTTGGGTTTCCAACTTGATGATTCCTGGCATGAAAGATCAATCGAAACACAAACGAAATGTAATCACGGATTTTTCATCTAGACGCGGACACTAATACAAATCGCAAGGTAGATCAACGGTTTTCGACCAGACACGACCCCCCGAGCATACCCTATTCCATAAGTCATAAGTGGTTTCCCATTGCTGCAGCGGTCATCATCAATTCATATATATATACACACAACCTAAACGCTAGTTTATCATCATCCGGGGTGTGAGGTTTGTCGATGTCACATCATACACAAAGCCATGCTTGAATAAGCCATTCTTTGATTATCACTAGCTCGTTTCATAACTTGGGCATGCCATGTTGACAATTTGCGACATATCACTGATTTAAATCAATGCATACCCTCTAAGTTCATTTGACCTAGGGATGAGGATAATATATTGCCACAAATTCGATATACATCAATGTAAATCAGTGTTATGCTGTCAATTTAAATATCAGACACACCATCCTTACAAGTCCGTTCTAGGTCTGAACGGAACAACAACCTGAAAATACTTGAATATGTTCAGACCTCATGCAACTCATACCTCGTATCGAGTGGCCTACCCAACTGAGACATTAACCAACAATCAATCTAAACAATTTAAATATTCCCGGTCTTCATTCGTCGTTTTCCAAGTCTTGAATTGCTTCATAACGTCATATTATTACTTGAAATGGTTTTCAAACATATACTCGATCCTGGTCTTTCCAAGTAATAAGCGCACTTGAAACAGTAGCTATGGTTTACACAGGCTTTTCAATTTAAATCTCCTTTCAAATAGTTATTAATTAATTTATGACTCAAGATTTGAATTACTAAAATTTCATACATCTCGTTGTCATCTTAACTCTTCTTTGAAAACAAAGAATTTACCTTCGCTTCAATTTCTTACTTTTAATTCCCTTGAATCAAAGATTTGATTAAATCCCTAATTACGATATGAATTTCCACCATTCAATCTCATCGGGTTTCAAGAATGATATTATTGAAGATACGATTTCACGAAAAAACCCAAAACAATCGATATTGAATCATAAATTACACAGAAATTTTTTATCCACTTATATTCAATACACATTCTCATAATCAATGAATACTATAAGTGGAATAGTGATATAATAATATCTTCCAAATTCCCAGATGGTATTCATTTACACCATGAAATTTTATACCAAATATCGAAGATTATTTCTATCTAACTTATTTCAATCACGTGGAGAAACCCATATCTTAATTTAAAATATTTATCCAACTCTTTGATATTTGATCTGGATAGAGGTACCATCAACTTATCTTCGATATTAATCTCCGTATCCAACTCATATTATAAGTGGAATAACGGTGAATTACCTTTTAAATTCCTCAGATAATAAGAGTTCTCATTTACTAATTAATAGCAAACATCCGAAGATTTATCTCCAACCATATCCAAATTTTTAGCTTTGGAAACCCATTTCAATTCCATATAAATATTTCCAATACTTAAAAAAATCTTTGAAACTATTCTTATAGTCAACTAATAGTTCACGCTTATAAATTTCAAAACCAATAACAACATTTGGGAGTGTTACCAAAAGCACCGCTGTTAAAATATTCATTTATATCAAAGTGATTTAAAAAAAATATTCGAAATTTAAATATTCCAATTTCTATTTGCCTTTATAAATAGGAATTATCATAAATTTCTCTAATTTAATAAACTTGTGTTATGATTGCTGACTGCAAGCATAGCGACCTTTCCAAATTTGTTATACTTGAAATCATCCATTGAAATTTTGAAATTTCCTTTACTATTCAAAACTGTTATCATTTGTAATTCAACGTTTCTTATTTCAAGTCAAATAAATTCTCAAATAATCAAGTTAAAACCATTCAAAACTTGAAATCGATATTTACGAACTGTCGCATCAAAGTGTGTTCTGTTCAAACCATATAAAGATTATAAATTATTCACACCTTTTTCAATTAAATTTATATTTCCAAATCCTTTGAAAACAAGTTCGAATTATATTTCAAATTAGATTTCGAATTTACCGTCCCGTTGTCGGATCAGTTAGGGATAGCCAGGGAGAGCAGGAAACTGAATTTCCAAACCCAAGCCTAGACACCATCCTCTCTGTCATCCTAGAACGTTCTGGTGTATCTTATATTACTAAAATAAAGAGACATCGTTAGTATATATATATAAAACCATATTCAAATCTCAAAAATCTAATTTCGAGTTTAAATTGAAAATAATATATTTTTTACCCAAACTAGTTTTCAAATAAATATAAAGATCGTTATACAAAATCAATACATAATTCAAATAATTTTCCAAATCCTAATTCAATATTTAAAAGTTGATATTAAATTCAAAACCAAAATTTTAAATGTTGTTTAATAATAAAATAAAATCGTATGTAGGAAGGAGATTCTAAATTGATCACCCATATATTCCATAACCACGGTGTGTGTGTGTGTATAATATCATGCAATGCAATCATATTTATCCAAATGAACCACACAATCAGATGGTTACGAATTCATTCATCACAAACAACATTTTAACTAGGCACAAGTGTTACAGACAATAATGCTTACTAGTGTTCAGTGTATCATCTAATTCATGAACAACCATTCAAACATCGACATCCATCACACAATCATCATTAACTAGTTATAATTAAATCTCAGCTAATTATAATTAACTAATTTAAATAAATAATTTAAATTAGAAGTTCTCACTTGTCGAGCATCAAAAAATCTTCAATACCAAAGCCAACAGATCAACGAATATTGCCACCTTTACTTGTTCTGCTCTCAGTCCATTCTTATCAGCAATTGGTAAATTTTCTGTTGATTTATATATTGAAAATTCTATTAATAACAATCTTCGTTATATTAATATATAAAGACTATTATTTTATTTTTATTATAAATTTATACTTAATAAAATTTCCAATACTATATACCACTGCGTTCTTCTTTCAGATACGATTCTAACACTTCTGACGGCGAGAAAATCCGATTTAAAATGAGCGAGATATTAATTTCTAAAGTTTAACTAAAAACTAAATAAACATACCCAACCACTTTGACCCAAGGCCCAAAGCCCATATGCTCCACACATTCAAACCCTGGTCCATGCTCCTTTCTACTTCTTCCTCCTCTCCCCCTTGCGTGAAGAATTCCTGTAACCCATTTGTGCATGCCATACTGTGCATATGCACGAACCAAAGACTTCACCATTTTCGAATCTGAGACTGCCCACATATCTCTCTTCGCGTCCTCGGTTGATTGTACCACACCACTTTGTCTCCGACCCTCTTCTTCAAAATGCGGTCCACCATGGCCGTGACCTGCTTCAGGAAAAACGCGTGACCTTCTATGTCGCACCCTCCAATTCTCTTCAGAAATTCGCCAATCTTTACCAAATCGAAGCCTACTCCATCCTTATTTCAATGCCACACTCTGATTCCTCTATCGTTGCTTCCACCTCTGATGAACACTAAACCTAATTTTGAACAAATTCGATCATCGACGTGGAATCGAACCAACTTCGCACCAAAAGTACTAGGGTCTTCGCTGAGTTCAATGGTGCTGACGCCATCGATCCATTCTTCTCGGATTGTGAGATTTGATTTTTCGAAGTTTCAAACTCATTCCTTCACGTTTACAGTAAAACAGGGATCTCTCTCTCAACACTCAACGAAACTCAGATCCGTTAATTTCTAAAAATCCGGAACAATGATCTGAACAAGTTCCATGCAGATCATAATAGCAAAAACTCAACGGATTGAGAGATTTGGATTTTTAAATGGATAGAAATGTGAATTTCTCTTCACTGGAAATTGCAAAACTGTAAGAAGGAAAAGAAACGCGAGGAAGCTGATCATTTGAAATCATTTATGGCTGAAGTGAATAACTCAAGGGGGTTGGCTCTCCCTACATAGGGTGATTTCAAGGGTATAATAGTCAATTGCTACATGGACACATGTCCTTCCTTTAATTCAAACTTCATGCAACCTTACACATAAGTGACTACATGGATTTACCACATGAATTACTCCATGCATCATGACAACTAAGGGGACACTTCGTATTCTTCATGAACTCTATAACATGCGTGAAGACAAGTAGGAGGACACATCATTTCTATGCATTAATTTGATATATTTGATTTAGTAACATAAGTTGTAACACTTATTAATGTAGCCACTTTCCAAGTGTAGCTAATATATTACCTTAAGGTTTATAAAAATCTTTATAACTAAAAATAATAATATTTATCTATATTATTTATCAAATATATTTACACATATAATTTACCAAAATTTATACTAAAAAATGTTTTAAAAATAAATTCTTAATAAATTTTATCATTATAAATTACCCTACTTATTGATTTTAAAATATAAAAAATCATTCTTATGAAATCTTTTAAAAATCATCCTTTACCAAATTTCATATTTTACAAACCAATATTGTCAAAATCAGAAAATATCATTACTTAAACATAAATCTTATAAATAAAATATAACTTTTAAAATAAGTTTTTCTTATAAAATCATATTTAATAAAACAAAATACTTGTTCGAAGTAAAAAAATTATATTCAAACCTTATAAAAATCAATTTATATTCAAAAAATCCAAAATTATGTAATAAAAATCCAAATCAAACTTAGTAAAATTCTGGGATGTTACAACCTACCTAGTTTTTAATTACAGATTACCCAAATATCTGGTAACACAACAAACCATTCCACATGCTGAAGTTATAAATCATTTCCCATTAATAATACAAATATCTTCAAATCGTAGTGCTATTGTTTTTAAACTCTTTTGAATATCGAGATTCAAGTCATCGAAATTCTCTTCGTTTATAAAACATTGTTTTATAAACCAGTTATAATCTTCAAAATATTTATTTTCAGATGTTTCCTACTTCTTCAAAATCAATATCTCATTTAATATTATTATATGAAAACTATTTTTCAAAATCATTCATTTAAATTTACATTCACAAATTAGATGTGTTATGCCGATAATTGCACAAATTGCTCTAATGCCGAATTTGTTGTGCAAAATATTGATTTGATGTGCACAAATTTCAAAACTGTACAGCGGAATGCAAAAGGCATAGGAGCAACACAAAAAAGAGGATCTGGCTTATTGGTTAATTATCAGATACCAACTCAATGAAAATTAATCACTAAACAAAACAAAACAGAAGAAGAGTAGAAGGCACAAATATTTAACATGGTTCAGCTATGCCTACGTCCACGAACCCAAAAACTATTCTTTATTTCACTGAAGAAAATGAGTATAAAATAGAGAAAGAGAGATCACAAAATTATAAGTAGCAAATTAGAGAGACTACCCTATACTGAAAAATTGAATCATCATTTTCTACTAAGACTTATTGCACTCAAAACCCCTAATTGATTGATTGCAAAAAAATAGGGTATACTGAAGAAGAGGATAATGGTGGATTCTCTCTCACATTCATTCTCCACAAATATGAAGATATAAACAAGCTTTAGGATGAAAGGTTACTTGGACATGAAGAAATTAAATTATTGATTGTTTTGAAACCTTTCCAAATGTCCACGATTTAATTGCAACAAAATGGAAAGTGAAGATTTTTGTTTCCATACACTTCCTTCCTTGCATGATTCTCCAAGCCAATCATTTATCTCTTCGTATTACAAAATCAATGAATATACATCTTTCCCCATTTATAAATCCATTGATTGATTAATTGATTATGTAATCAATTTATACCTATTAAAATATCCTCTCAAATATTTCCACATATAAGATAATGATTGACTGAATAAATTAGCTAATTTCTTTCCCTCTTAAACAAATATTTGAATAACACAAATTCAACACTCCACCTTAATTCAAATATAACAATTTCTCTTTATCACCAAATCTCAACAAATTGTTGGGTCTACACCATCAAGCCTAATGTGAAATACTTTGAGCAATATTGCCCAAACAGAGCTTCAAAATCTTTCCCAAGCATAAGAAATAAAGTATGCACATCAACAAACAAAATGCATATGAGAAAATATCGAAATTCTTTAACATATCCGATGTAGGGGATAATCATATAGGAACTATGCTTCGAGAGACCAATGGAGATTCAACAACATGCTTTACCTTCTCCATTCCAATTGAGTGAGGACTTACTCAATATTATCTACTGTAATCTCCATCATACGAATTTTTCTAAAATTTTCTTTGTCAATACAAACAGACTCAGCAACAAGCTCTGCAACATTCAAAGCTTAAGATGAAGAATCATCGTTACAAATATGCTTACCAATAGGGCCAACTAAACTAAAAGTCCTTTTCTGTAACTGAGCTCCACCTAGAGTCTGAACTACTAGAATCTTCTCATCAACCATAGTACCATCGAAAATACCACTTTCTCTCCAAATATGGAAACAATCTGTTGACTCTAAATGTGTTTGGAAATTTTATGTCCTCCTAACATCATCACTTGATGGAGGCTCCACCTTGAATAAAAACTTATCATTAAATATTGCATGCCTTCTAGTCACAATTCTTTTAGTTGTTTTGCACCACAACCTATACTTCTTCATTCTTTCTCCATAGCCTAACAAAATTAATTTGCTTCCTCTAAGCTTCTGCTTATCATGTCTATCATCTTCTAAATAAGCTGAACAACCAAACACTTCAAGGAATGAATAATCAATAGGCTCTCTTTTCCATACTTCTTCTGGAATCTTCATATCTATGGCAATAAAAGTTGTGCAGTTGATGAGAAATAATGCCATAGATATCGCTTTGGCCTAAAATCACTCTTCCAGACTAGCAGTCAGTCTCGAGCTCATTGATTTTCCCATAATATCCGATATATGCTCTCTGCTACTCCAAAAGAATGCGACTTCGTTGAAAAATCTCTAAATACATGCTCAGATGCATAGTAGTTAATGAATTCTTGTGGCGCAAATTCACTACTATTGCCAACTCTAAGAACTCCCAGCTGCTTTCCCAATTTGTTTTCAACTGAGATCTTCCACATTCAAAATTGGGCACATATTTCAGATATAGCCTCCATGAAGTAGACCTAGAAATTCTGTGAGAAATCATCAACAAATAAGACGAAGCAACTGACATCACCTAAAGATGCAATTGGGGTGGGTCCCCATACATAAGAATGAACGAAACTCTATAGCTCTAGGTCTTCCAACATCAAATGTGAGATGCTTCTTCTTTCCAAAAGAACAATCTCCACAAGTTCTGGGATTTAATTGAGAATCACTTGCAATTAACCTATGCTTCTTTAATACTTCAAGACTCTCCTTATTAATATGACCTAAATGAAGGTGTCATAATTTAATAGAATATGGAATGCTAGAATCAGTAGAAACTACTAAATCTCCCAAAACTATCTCTCCATGAAGCATATAAATATCGTAGACTCACACCCCTTTCATCACCACCAAGGAACCCTTCGTCACTCTTAATTCTCTCCACCTATTATTATCCTCATAGCATGTTTATTCAAAGCTCCAACTGACGACAAACTCTTATGCAGCATTGGAACATGTCTAACATCCATGATAGTTCTAATACACCATCATGCATCTTAAACCTCATACTTCCAGCGCCCACAACATGAAAAGATGTGTCATTCTCCAAATGAACTGCTCCGTCATCGATCTTCTCATAACTCACAAAATAGCACCTATCTGGAGTCAAATGACAAGAGGCTCCAGAATCAATCACCCAACTTGTAATCTCTAAAGGTGAAATACTAGTAGAAAATAATTATGTATCACTAATTTACTATCCCATATATCTGCATCTGATTTAACCGCTGCCAAAATTGAAGCTTTCTCCTTCTTCTCCCTCTTCTTTCTAAGAGATGAACAATTTGGTATGAAATGTCCCTTCCTCCTATAATAATAGCAAGCACCTCTCTAGAACCCCATAAAGTGGGACCTATGAATATCTCCTCCAAGGCGCTTCTGCATCTTATCTCTTCATTTAAGTGAATGAAGTTGTTGCTAAAGAACACCGTCATTAGTCTTCACTTTGACCTTCCATGTCCCAGAAACTTCTCTTCTATCAAATTTGGTGACTCCACAATTTTTCATACCAATATTAGAAGAATTAACCATTGGTAACTAATCCAGAACAAGGCAGCTGGCTCTTATACCAAACTGTGGTGCAGATAATTGCAGAAATTGCTCTAATGCCCAATTTGTTGTGTAAAATATTGATTTAATTTGCACAAACTTCAAAACTGCACAGCAGAATGGAAAAGGCGTAGAAGCAATATAAAAAAAAAAGAGGATCTAGCTTATTGATTAATTATTAACCGCCAGCTCAATGAAAATTAATGACCAAACAAAACAAAATAGAAGAAGAGTAGAAGAAACAAATATTTAACATGGTTCAGCTATGCCTACGTCCATGGATTCAAGAACTATTCTTTGTTTCACCGAAGAATTAGAGTACTAAAGAGAGCAAGAGATATTACAGGTAGAAAAATGGAGAGACTACCTTTTGATGAAAAATTGAACAATCAATTTCTTCAAAGACTTGTTGTTGTGCAAATAATTGCACAAATATCTCTAATACCCAATTTTTTGTGTAAAATATTAATTTGATTTGCACAAACTTCAAAACTGCACAGCAGAATACAAAAGGAGCAGGATCAACACAAAAAAGAGAATTTATCTTATTGATTAATTATCAACCGCCAACTCAATGAAAAATGATCACCAAACAGAACAAAAACAGAAAAAGAGTAGAAGAAACAAATATTTAATGTGGTTCGGCTATAAATATGTAAAACGACCCAACATCTTTTCTTTATTTCACTGAAGAAAGAGAGTACAAAAGAGAGCAATAGAGATTACATAATTATAGATAACAAACGGGAGAGACTACCCTATAATGACAAATTGAATCATCACTTTCTTCAAAGCCTTTTTGCACTGGAAACCCCTAATTGATTGACTGCAGAAACTAGGGTATACTGAAGAAGAGAAAAATGGAGATTCTCTCTCACTTTTATTCTCCACAAATATGAAGGTATAAATAGGCTGCAGGATGAAAGTTTGCTTGGGGATGAAGAAATTAATTTCTTGATATTCTTAAAAATTTCCAGATGTCCATTATTTAATTGCAGTGTAAATGGAAAGTGGAGATCTTAGTTTCTATACATTTCCTTCCTTGCATGATTCTCCAAGTTAATCATTTATCTCTCTGTATTACAAAATCAACGATTATACATCTTTCCCCATTTAGACATCCATTGATTGATTGATTATGTAATCAATTTATTACCTATCAAAATATCCTCTCAAATATTTCTACATATAACATAATTAATAAATTGAATCAATTAACTGATTTCTTTCCCTTTTAAACAAATATTTGAATGACGTAAATTCAATAAAATGAGTCAAATATTGTCGATAAGGACCTTATAGTCAAATATGAAATAAATCACAAGGAGTTTAGCATACAATTTTTTTAACCCAACCCAATGCTAAATGGAAACAGATATTTGCTCATAAACTGTTCGAGTGCAATCAACACAATTAGTCAAACAATAATAATCTACAGTACACAACAATGCAACGTTTGTTATTACTTAACTGACACATAAACAAATTTCTAATTCAATAGAAGAATGATGTTTGATTATGTTAACATGTGTCACTATAAAATAAAATTATTTAATTAAGGTATTTTAACTATGGTAACCCTGATTAAATTCATAACAAATATTTTAATCATGTTTCACGTCCAATCAAATGTGTCAAATACTTACACTGACATGTTTTATTTGCCAGTACGAATCTAAAGCTGAAAATCGCGCGTAAAACGGATTCTATGTTGGTGAGGTAAAGCTTGTATGAACTTTGGCTATTATGATTTATGAATCCAACTATTTAAACTAAACATAACATGATAATATAACCCTATCCAACCCAGTATGGCCTTTGAAAGCCTGGACGCATGCTTCCTGTAATAACCCGGAAAATCTGGGCCAGTTTAAAATTTTTATTTTGGCAATTTTAGCGAATTTTGATTATTTAAAATGAATCATTTTAAATAATATCGACGAGAAATTTATTTTGAATATAATTTGAACGTATATATTATATACGTCGCCGTTAGAATATAAATAATTATAAAAGGAATTGAAAATGGCGCGGTAGTTCGATAATTCGATTTCAAACTTCAATTGAATGTACCGGCTGCAAAACAATCCGGATTTTTGTGAAACCAAAAAAAATAGGATCTAATTGATGATATCTTTTGCAACGAATCCGAAAAATCGAGATTTCATAGCGGAAATCAAAAGATATGTCCAGTTGAAAATTCTGAATAGTCGCTATGGAATTCAGGCCCTTAAAAATAGACATTTTGCAAACGACCTCGGATTCCGACGAAACTAGTTTTGTTGGATCCGCAGTGTCAAGTTATTGCTAGATTCCAAATTTCATAATTTTTCGAATCAATATGTGAGCGTGGCGCAGTTAAATGCGTTTGACCAGTTTCAGTCGATTTTAATCGACTGGAAAATGGCCATTTTTCAAACGGTCTCAGAATTCGACGAAACTAGTTTTGTTAGGACCGTATCGTCAATACGAAGCTAGAAAATATTTTTCTGGAATTTTTAAAGTTCGTATGCGACCCCGGTAATTTGAAACGTACGTTTAAAATTCAATATAGTGATTTAAATGTAAATTCAACGGAAACTGTTCGAAACGATCGAATCAGCTTACGATACATATCCCATTGTGTTCTGAATGGGGGTGAAACGCTATGGACGACAGGCGGTAGGCCTTGTTTAGAGGTCGTATGTAAAAGTCAACTTTTAGAAATTAAATAATATATAAAAAAAAAAAACCCTCCTCCTTAAAATCGTTCTGGCCCCCCCCCCCCTCTTACTTTTCAAAACAGAAAATCGATTTCACAAAACAAAAAAAAAGGGCGAACGACGGTCAGGGAAGACCGCCGCCGCGGCCACCAGGGGCGGCGCACCTTCGGCGCCGCCACCCAAGATGCCCCCGCTCCAGCCTTCCGCCGTTCGATCCCCTCCCCTCCTTCGATCGACGCAAGCACCCAGACCCCCCTCCTTTTAATCGTGCCGCCGCCCAGACCCGAACCCCCCCCACTCCATCGCCTACCCCTCCGAGCTCCGACGCCTCCAACCTCCAAATCCGAAAAGCAGTGAAAGGATCGAGAGGAGCTCAGGGATTTCGGTCCAGTAATTGAAGACGACGGCTTAGAGGCCTTAATGACGTGATTAGTGTGTTGAATAGGTAATTAATTAGTTTAACTTCTTTTAAATGTTTTATTTATGTAATTTAAAAGTTTGAAAGGCTATAACTTTTTGTTTGTAAATGCGGATTCACAAATATAATTTTTAAATGGGAAAACATTGAAAAGGTCGTATTTTTAAACATTGAAAAGGTCGTATTTTTAAACATTGAAAAGGTCATATTTTTTTACATTGAAACAGTCGTATTTTTAAACATTGAAAAGGTCGTATTTTTAACATTGAAAAGATCGTATTTCTAACAATGAAAAGATCGTATTTTTTTTTGGGGAAAAGCTATGATAGCGAAGTAAAAATTCGATTTTTATAAATTGAATAGCGAAGTAAAAATTCGATTTTTATATATTGAATAGCGAAGTAAAAATTCGATTTTTACATATGTAGAGAATACGGGTAAACGAATGTGACAAAAAGGCGAGAGTGACGAAGATTTCTATAAATGAAGAGTCGTGATATTGGATAGCTATCGGTGAGAATTTCTCACCTTTCAATTTCATTTTCTAGTTATATATATATACTAGGATGCAGACGGTGCTTAGTAGCACCCGACACAATCGTCTACAGACCATGGACTTGTTTGTTTGATTGCATAAATTAGTTAGATGATTAGATTTGAATTGATTGTTTGGTGAAATGAAATTAATTGGATTGTTTTGTGAATGGCGTGGGCCTTCACTAGACCGGGGATAAGGCAAGGCCTCGTCCCGTTATGCCGCCAAAATTTTCTAAAATAAGTTAGAAAAATAAAAATATCATTTTATTTAAAGAATGAACTGAATAGAAATTCATATGTTAAAATAAAATGTTTTATCGTTAAAAATATAATTTTTAACGTGAAAGTGAATAAATAAAATATTCATTTACAAACCGGACGGTTTGTTTATGTACACCTATTTGAAGGACATTGATTGGGTCGATAAATTTTACACATCGCCCAACCGCACAAATAAAATCTGTGTTTGATTGTTTGAAACCCCACACGGGTGTTGGGATGAAATATGAAGTTCACTCATCCTGATTTATTAAATATGTCGATCGATTGATTGACAGGCTGTTATAAGCGTTAGATATCTATATTTGATGCTTATACAGTGTAGTGCACTTTGGTTGATGGTTGATTATTTTTCAATGCTATTATATACATGTGTTGTATGAAAATCCATATAATTAACTTTATATGGTAATTGATTTGGCCTCATTCCAATTTAGAAAATAAAGAATATTATAAAATAAATGTTCATGTGTTGACTGTACTCATCCGTTGAGATTAGTCATGTGTTGAACGAAATATTTTAATAATAAAATTTACATCTTTATAATATAAAATAAAGGTTCATGTGTTGACTGTACTCATCCGTTGAGATTAGTCATGTGTTGAACGAAATATTTTAATAATAAAATTTACATCTTTATAATATAAAATAAAGGTTCATGTGTTGACTGTACTCATCCGTTGAGATTAGTCATGTGTTGAACGAAATATTTTAATAATAAAATTTACATCTTTATAATATAAAATAAAGGTTCATGTGTTGACTGTACTCATCCGTTGAGATTAGTCATGTGTTGAACGAAATATTTTAATAATAAAATTTACATCTTTATAATATAAAATAAAGGTTCATGTGTTGACTGTACTCATCCGTTGAGATTAGTCATGTGTTGAACGAAATATTTTGATAATAACAAATATTTTAATAATAGGAAATATTTGAAATAGAATATTTGAAAATAGAAATACATTAAGCCGTGTTGATTAGATTGACGCCATTTTGACGTGAACGATATTTATATCGATTTTATTCATTTCGAAATGAATTAAATTGAAAACGATTTCGAAATGAATTGAATATATAACGATTTCGAAATGAATTAAATTGAAAACGATTTCGAAATGAATTAAATTGAAAACGATTTCGAAATGAATTAAATTGAAAACGATTTCGAAATGAATTGAATATGAAACGATTTCGAAATGAATTGAATATATAACGATTTCAAAATAAATTGAATATATAACGATTTCAAAATGAATTGGATATGAAACGATTTCGAAATGAATTGAATATATAACGATTTCAAAATGAATTGAATAGAAAACGAATTTGATTCAATTGAATATATAATGAATTTGATTCGAATAGAAAACCAATTTGAATTGAATCGAATAGAAAACCAATTTGAATTGAATCGAATAGAAAACGACTTTGGAATTGAATTGAAAACGAATTCAAATTGAATTGAAAGCGAATTGAAATGAATTCAAATTGAATTGAAATTTGAATTGAATAGAAATGAATTTTAAAACGAATTTATAAAGAAGAATTCAATTTTGCTTTGGATTGAAATGGAAGTTGAAATTGTTTTTGAAACGAATTTAAAACTATTTATATAATTCGTTTTAAATAGTAATCGACGAAATATATATTATATATATTATATATATAATATAATGGCCTGAATAGAACGCGCCGCGCTGCGGCAGTTCGTGAATTTCGACCATTTATTTCAAACGGACATTACGGGAGATCCGACCGTCTGATTCTCCTAAAACCGGAACCGTTGGGTTCGTATCGAAAAGAGCTTTCTAGAGAATATTAGAAATTCAAAATCTAACGGTTGGATTTGGAGTTAGGTCCAAATCAAATTTGGAAAAGGTCGCTATAGGTGCAGTTCGATGGCCGTTGATGGAAATCGACTGTACGGGCCTTGATAAAATTATTAAAAAAAGTAATAATTTGAGTAAAGTCATAAGAAATGATTTGGAAAGAATTGGGGTGAAAAAACTCCATATTTGAAAAGGTAAAAATAGATTTTTATCAAAATGAACTAGTTTGAACTAAATTTAAAACCCGATTTGTTTTTAAATAAATAAATTAGATTTAAAAGGGGGTTTTAAATAATCGGAATTCCTAATATATTTGATTTGAAATAAATAGAATGTGATCCGGGTTTGTCGTGAACTGTGTTTTAAATAACACCTAGTTCTTTAACCCAGTAAAAGGAGTTTTAATGAATCTGCAATTAGATTGAAATTTGAATCTATAATCTAAATTATCAAATTTAGAAATGAGCGAGAATGGAGTATCGCTAGTTTTGCTCCAAAAGCAATAGTTAAATCTTTAATTAGATTTGAACGTGAAATGGTAATTAATTTTACCGATAACACCATGGTGTTAAATATGGAGTATCACCAGTTTTGCTTCATGGGATGAATAGGCTGGGATTGGGAAATAAAATAAATAATTACTTCGGTGTGGTTTGCTAATCTCGACTAGTTCAGAAAACCATAATTTGGTTTGAAACAACATCAAAAGGAAGATTAAAGGATAAATTTGAAAGAATTTATCTTCGATAAAATTAATGGGAACCTTTCCCTAAAAATGTGATTTTGGGAATAAAAGAATATTCTGAACTGGAATGAGGTGTATGTTGTGTTTGTGTAACATTTGTTTTTAATATACGCGGGTTGTTCGGAAAGTCCGGGTTTATGCCCATTCTGAATAACCGATTCGACGATATGTCGAAGATGAAGATGGTGGTCGAAGACAGGAAGTCTTCACATCGTTTGGATTACTACTGACGATCCTGATTGGGCAGTACACCCAAAAGGATGGAAATAGTTGGTGGCCGTCCAGACGTACCTGGAGATGGATGGATATGCGAGGAAAGTGCCTCCGGTTTCGTTCAGACCCAGAACGGACTTGTAAATGGATTGTGTGTCTAACACTGGATTTTATTATGTGTTGATTGATTTCTATTAAATATACATCTGTTTGGCGGCGGAGAATTTATTCTTTTGCTTAACGCCCTTCTTTGAGACATACGAGCTCAGAGGTTGTATATCGATGGACATCAGTCGCATGGCATGAATTGCCGGTGTGGCACGCTAAGATGCAATGATCAAGGCTTCTGTTGAAAAGCAAAGTCTTGTGGTTGATGATCAAAGCACGGCCTACGTGGCAGCTTTGTGTATAACGTGAATTCGCAAGCCTCACACCTCGGTATGAGTTAAAAACAGGATACGGACTGCGGGGAGAGCACGACATTTCTTTCTAGCTTTGGTGGTGTCAATGACTTACCAGCCCTGACATTTATATACTTTTCACCTTTGTGGTTGTTGGATGAGGCGCCTCGATTATAGGTCTGTAAGGACCGGGAAACGTGTGTTCAGGAATTGCCAATCCTCTAACGTAAGTGAGGACCGGCACTGAAGCATCCAAGGGTTGCCCAGAGTGCGTAGCCCTGGGACATTTGCTAGAGTGTCTCGAACGCGGAGAGGAGCTTACCCCTTGCCTCGACTCATGACGGAATCCAATTTTCAATACGTGTATTTCGGTTTTATTTGTAGAGCCTAGTATAGCGACATAGTGGGATGGGGCACTTATGCCGTCTATGATTTATATTTATGATTGAAATGTTTTGACACTATACACTTATTATAGTATCAAATGATTTGTTTTAAACGTATTAAGCATGTTTGGCTGTTATAAGGTAAAACCCTATCCTCCGGCTTGCGTTGCATTGTGTGATGGGACCTGGGTCTTATAATAGCTTCATTTTTCGAAAAAGCATTGCGTTGTCTTTTCTATGCACTGGTATTCTTGGGAGGAAACCCGTTCCGTGTTATACGGCGTGGTCCCTCGAATTACTCTCTTTTAAAATAAAGTTTTAATAACTGTTTTAGTTCGCACACCAGTCACATGACTGACCTGGAGTTTATTGTTTTAACCTAAACTCTGGGTGCCCTTATTTTCCGCACGGGTAGCTAGTAGTTTTGGTTTTGCAGATTTATATTCACAGGATCCTGGTTTACAGCAGAAATGATATCCGGAAAGCTCTGTATCCGTATATCACCTTCAGTTGTGCTTTGTATTATTTTTCCGTTGCTATGTAATTTATTGTAATCTCTGATATTTATCGAATGTAATTTATTCATTTATACTCTGTATATTCTTGTATCTGATGGAATTGTTGTAATAGCAATGTAATGTTCTTCCGTCTGCGTTCTGTTGTGTGTTGTTCTCAAAGTATCCGCCCTTTCCTTAATGGGGAAGAAACGGGTCGTCACATTTGGTATCAGAGCTTTGGTTTATAGAGCTCGAGAACAAGACACCTTGGAACCATACGAAAGAATTCATCAGATATTGGATTAGTAATATCCAATTAAAATGACTCGTTAGAGATAGGATCAGTAGTGTCCTAGAACGAGTGTGAAGAGTATATTTTCCAATTGAAGACAATTTTGTTTTGAAAATTTAAACCATTTTAAACGTATTTGATTATTTATTTATTTTGAATATGGACAATCGAGTATATAAAGGTTTTGCATATACGCGTCATGAACGTATATTCGAAGTTTTAATATACTGGATAGATATAGAATCATATTCTAGACACCCGGTGATGATTCTGATGATTGATATATCATCATCAGAATTTGTGTTCGTGTTTCGAAGGTGTGATAT
The DNA here is from genome assembly GCA_030737875.1 of Allium sativum. NCBI lineage: Eukaryota > Viridiplantae > Streptophyta > Magnoliopsida > Asparagales > Amaryllidaceae > Allium > Allium sativum. Next base: position 664,246,468 of record CM060909.1, on the reverse strand, counting down.
CTATATATTTCCATTTGACTGGTGTGAGAACCAAAACTTATATAGCTAGAACACTTTGTTGTGAATTGGCATCAAAAACATGATTTTCTGGATATATATCAAAATTATGAATTTGAAACTCTAATCCACTAATTGATTAATCTTTGTGTTGTTTGTTTATTTGTTTGATAATTTTGAACCATTATGCCTAATTGAATCAAATATTGAACTGTATTGAAAATTAGTCGCATTTGCTTGCATATACAAAGACTTACATTGAACAGGTCATAGCAAGGAGGCTAGAGCAGAGAATAAAATTTGTTTGCCCGACAAATAGGTACATGTTTACTACATAATTTACTGTTTTGTTTGGGTGATGATGATTTTATGAGCCTATTGGCTAGCCGCTTGGCTTTTTCTTTTTCTTTTTGAGATTAGAAGGACCGGGGAAGCTATTTGAAATTCCCCGATGCTCCCGGTGCAGGGGAGGTTATGGCGAAATTTTTCGAAAATTTAGGGTGTTAGCCAAATTTTTGAAATTTTGAAAATTCTCAGAAACTGAAAAGTTGGAGAATGCAAGCCAGATCGAACGTAGAGCTGATTAATCAAACCACTTTCGACTTTGTTCCTTTTTGGGGACGAAAAGTTTTAAGTGGGGGAGATTGTAATAACCCGGAAAATCTGGGCCAGTTTAAAATTTTTATTTTGGCAATTTTAGCGAATTTTGATTATTTAAAATGAATCATTTTAAATAATATCGACGAGAAATTTATTTTGAATATAATTTGAACGTATATGTTATATACGTCGCCGTTAGAATATAAATAATTATATATTATTATAAAAGGAATTGAAAATGGCGTGGTAGTTCGATAATTCGATTTCAAACTTCAATTGAATGTACCGGGTGCAAAACAATCCGGATTTTAGTGAAACCAAAAATAATAGGATCTAATTGATGATATCTTTCCAACGAATCCGAAAAATCGAGATTTCATAGCGGGAATCAAAAGATATGTCCAGTTGAAAATTCTGAATAGTCGCTATGGAATTCAGGCCCTTAAAAATAGACATTTTGCAAACGACCTCGGATTCCGACGAAACTAGTTTTGTTGGGTCCGCAGTATCAAGTTATTGCTAGATTCCAAATTTCATAATTTTTTGAATCAATATGTGAGCGTGGCGCAGTTAAATGCGTTTGACCAGTTTTAGTCGATATTAATCGACTGGAAAATGGCCATTTTTCAAACGGTCTCAGAATTCGACGAAACTAGTTTTGTTAGGACCGTATCGTCAATACGAAGCTAGAAAATATTTTTCTGGAATTTTTAAAGTTCGTATGCGACCCCGGTAATTTGAAACGTACGTTTAAAATTCAATATAGTGATTTAAATGTAAATTCAACGGAAACTGTTCGAAACGATCGAATCAGCTTACGATACATATCCCATTGTGTTCGGAATGGGGGTGAAACGCTATGGACGACAGGCGGTGGGTCTTGTTTAGAGGTCGTATGTAAAAGTCAACTTTTAGAAATTAAATAATATATAAAAAAAAACCCCTCCTCCTTAAAATCGTTCTGGCCCCCCCTCTTACTTTTCAAAACAGAAAATCGATTTCACAAAAAAAAAAAAAAAAAAAAGAGGGCGAACGACGGTCAGGGAAGACCGCCGCCGCGGCCACCAGGGGCGGCGCCCCTCCGGCGCCGCCACCCAAGATGCCCCCGCTCCAGCCTTCCGCCGTTCGATCCCCTCCCCTCCTTCGATCGACGCAAGCACCCAGACCCCCCTCCTTTTAATCGTGCCGCCGCCCAGACCCGAAACCCCCCCCACTCCATCGCCTACCCCTCCGAGCTCCGACGCCTCCAACCTCCAAATCCGAAAAGCAGTGAAAGTGTAACACCCCACGTCCATTAATGTCACTCACAAAGGGAATGCATTAACTTCCATGGAGGTTTTAAGTGAATATAGAACAGTAAAATTACAACAAGACAGATATAAAATAGTACTTGGAAATTCAAAAACTTTATTTCATTGTAGCAGAAGTCAAAACATGTTTGATTTCATCATAACACCATATTCAATGTCAAGTACAATATCTATCTTGATAAAACAAGTACATAATCCCATTACATGAATAGCCATTAAAAAGAAAGATAACAAGCTGGACTTTACTTCAGCAGTCCAAGCTTTCCAGAAGATAAGCGATCCAACTAGACTCCACTAGAACTTGGCCCAACCTGCGGACCTGAAGGGAGAAAAAGGATGGAAAAGTGGGGGTCAGACATAAAGTCTGGTGAATATGATAATTCTACAATACTATTACCAAAATAACTGGACTAAGGCATAAGCTGGAAAACAAGAAAATGTCTATGAAGAGCAGATTAAGGACATAGACAATCGCTAAAGGCAACGTTATAGGCGCTCCTAAATACTAAAGGATAAACACTATACTGCACCACACCAGTCACCCTAAAGATTCATCCCACTTAGCTTCACTTAGAAACTTTCCCAATGGCTTTACGTACCCCTAGCTGACTACATAGGTGCCGCCTGCCCCTATCTCCACTAGGTGTACCCTACTTCCCATTATTCGATCGGCTCCCTAACTCGTAGATACCCGTGCTGGCCCCACAGTGGGGTGTATCACTCCCCTAAAGTGGCAACCTGATACAACGGACATGCACGGCTTATACCTACACGATGCAACAACGTCTTACCTACCAGCCCGGGTCCACACACGCATATGAAACCCGTTGGACTTGCGTTGCCACCGCTCCCTGTTTTGGCCTCTTATAGTCAAACCCAGTATGCGTGTCCCGTCCTCGACTTGGGTCGAGCCCACAAAGATACGTTTTGGGATACTGGTTGAAATGGGCCCCCACTATTTACCACAAGCATTCCACCTAAGCTTGTCCCCATTAGTCCATCCCACTTAACCCACTTAGTCATGTTCATTTACATGTGTGTTTGGTTAAGTCTAATCGTATTTCAAATGCCTCTAAAGGCAACCACCAGATTACTCATGCCACCCAAGGCACCTACTTAACCCCCATGTCCCACCTTACATGATTATCTGGTTAAGTATTTCTTAGTTCATTAAGGCCATAACCTCATAAAAACCTCTCACATTAGACTGGCATTTATGGCAGCTGGATTTGCCGGGCGGGTCCGGGCAGTCTTACACCATAAAAGAGTCTAACCTCGTGTCTTTACAACTGTTATGCTTTAGTTTGGGCCTAGGACCTCTCACATTGGGCCGACATTTGTGACTACTGGATTTGCCGGGCGGGTCCGGGCAGGTTTACATCACAAACGGGTCCAACCTCGTGTCCTAAGCATTGATTATTAATAATAATCCACTTTCCCCCAATTTTAATAATTCCCTACTTGAATTATTAATTACTTCCAATTTTTAACAATATCCATAATTGACTCAATTATGGACATTCATTCATGGTATGCAACATCTTACAAAATTGCACCCAATTTATTAATTCCTAATATTACCCCTACCCCACGTTTGAACGTTTATTCGCAAAATATATGTTAGACTCGAATAGCCTAACTCATAGCATAAAAGAGATTATCATAATAACAACATGTATATGTGACCAAATGAATCATAATAAGGGGTGAAACTTGCATATGTCCAACTTGCATAGATTATACATGTCATGGATCTAAAGGTGTCAACTTGTTCAAAATTCACCTAATATGATCTCAATCAATTTTCATAAACTTACATATGAACATGTGTGAATCAACATCATCTAATTTTTTAACAACATGGTTTTATATGGGTACACCTAACTCAATAGGCAAATTCCCATAATCAAGTTTTATTTAATTATAGTTTCAAGTTTATGGGTACACCTAACCTAATAGGCAAATTCCCATAAACAAGATCCATTTAAATTAAGAAAAAAAAACTTAACTTTAAGCATGATCCAACAACATGATTTTTCAACATAATATAGCATGATTTATAACATGGCATAGTATGATAGTATAACATAGCTTGACATGATTCTCAACATAGCACGACATAGCATAAGAGAATTTACAACATAGCATGACATAGCATATATAATTTACATCATACGACAACATAATAACATAATAAGAGATCCACAATATATAAAATTTACAATTACAAATCACATCACTTTCTTGTGATCCATTCATAATTGAGTCAAATTAGTTTGTAATAGTCTTGTGAGAATCATCATACTCACCAACAAAAGAAAAGAATTAGAGAAAGAGAGATCTTTTGATTTGATTTGTGTAGATTTAGTTGTAGATGATTAGGCTTCCTCTTCTTAGTTTGTGACGGCTATGCTGAACTCCATGGCAGCAGCATGACGGTAGCTTCTCTAATTTTACAAATGATTTAGGTCTAGGGTCTACCCACTTATTTATAGATTTTTAGAATTCATTTAGGCCATTAGATTTAACCTAGAAATAACCGCAGCCGTTCAGACAAGATGGGGTTTATCTTGTTGACTCAGCAATGAGTCAGAAGTGACTCAGCAAACACTCAGCATATTAATAAACTTCTATTCATGTCATAAATATATATATATTTTCTACAATGTACATATTAGATACATCCCCCTTTACTTATTATTGTTTTTATATACATATTAGATACATCCCCTCTCTCACACACTTATTAATATTTTTATATTCATATTAGATACATCCCCTCTCTTACACACTTATTAATATTTTTATATTCATATTAGATACATCCCCTCTCTTACACACTTATTAATATTTTTATATTCATATTAGATACATCCCCTCTCTTACACACTTATTAATATTTTAGCAACTTTAGTGTTAATAGAAAATTCGGGGTGTTACATTCTCCCCTCCTTTTAGGATTTCGTCCCCGAAATCTCCAAGTCTGGAAGAATGTATATCCTACCATCCAAACGTCCATCTACTCATCCATCATACACAGGCATCCATTGTCCTTAAAAGACTTCTAATGCTTTATGATCATATGCAAGTGTGTGTACATGTCCTTACCTAATGCGAAATCAGGCGGTCTACTGATTCAGTTGACCCCCTTAATGCAAATTATGTAAGTGTCATGAATCCATTATGTATGCAAAAGATCCTAATTGCTTACATACTACTTCTATATGCGTGCACACCCATTCAACCGAATGCAGCATCCATATGATGGTACAACCATTATACATCCATTATACTAAATACATCCATATATATGCAATATGCAATATGTAGTGACTGAGCCGATCTAGTGCCTAAAGTGTGTGTATATATGCATCCACGAGCAACCACTAGCAAACACTTGCATCCATTTTGCATCCATCATACATAACATGTCTCAAACACATGTTTCAACCATAGGATTATCCTAACTAAAGGTCAAAGATACTAATGAGAGGACATACTAAAGATAAGATAAGATAAGCTAAGCGATAAAGGAGAAATTAAAAGACATACCCTCAAAAAGAAAAGGGTACAACGAACGCATCTTCTCTTCTGTCTCCCAAGTTGCGTTGCTCTCATCATCTCCCCATTGCACTTTAACCAGTCTGACCTCTCGATTCCTCAACTTTTTGATCTCCGACCCAAGAATGCATGTAGGAGCTCGTCTAATTGTTGCATCACGCTCTATTTCCACCTCTTTAAGCAAGCTCGGCTCTACCACCTCCGCGGTCTTGTGCAAACACTTCCTCAAATGTGATACATGGAATACGTCGTGTACTCCACTAAGTTTCTCAGGCAACTCCACCCTATATGCCATCTTCCCAATCCTGTTTTTTTTACAGGAAACGGCCCTACAAACCTTGGTGCTAATTTCCCCACGGACCCAAAGCGAACAACATTCTGTAACGGAGATACTTTGATAAAAACCATGTCCCCAATGTCAAACTCAAGATTTGTCCTCCTCTTATCAGCATAAGATTTTTGCCTATCTTGTGCTGCTTTCATCCTCCTTCGAATCAACTCAATCTTCTCCGAGGTTTCCCTAACCATATCGGGCCCAAGTAGGATTTTATCGGTAGATTCCCACCAACATGTAGGCGAACGGCAAGGCCTTCCATAAAGAGCTCCGAAAGGTGCCATGCCAATACTAGACTGAAAGCTATTATTATATGCGAATTCTACTAACGGAAGGTGCTCTTCCCATGTACCCCCAAAGTCTAGGATACAAAGCCTTAAAAGATCCTCTAGAATGCGATTCACCCTCTCGGTCTGGCCGTCTGTCTGAGGATGATATGCGGTGCTCAAACATAGCTGAGTCCCTACCACCTCTTGTAAACTCTTCCAAAATTCACTAGTAAAGATGGGGTCACGGTCGCTTACTATACTAGAAGGAATACCGTGCAAACGAACTATCTCCTTAATGTATACAGAAGCCAACCACGGAGCAGTCCTCTTACTTTTCACGGGAATAAAATGGGCGCTTTTAGTAAGTCTATCTACTATAACCCAAATCCCCGTGTTACCCTTCCTTGATCTTGGTAATCCATCCACAAAATCCATTGAGATGCTTTCCCATTTCCATAGTGGAACTTCTAATGGGTGAAACAACCCACCGGGTTTCTTTTGTTCTGCTTTAACTCGTTGGCACACCAAGCATCTAGCGACGTACTCGGCCACATCCTTTTTCATACCGGCCCAAAAGAAAACCCGCTTCATATCTTTGTACATCTTATCCCCGCCGGGATGAATGGTCATTTTTGAGCGATGAGCATCATCAAGAATGGCCTTCCTTAAGTCTTCGTCTTGTGGTACACAAAGTCTATTATCCCTTCGTAACCAACCCTTATCGTCTAGGGTATACCTACGAAGATGGCTTGACGACTCCCCCCCCCCTTTGAGCTTTTCTACTATCTCAACCAACTGTGGGTCGTCTCGCTGTGCCTCACCAACCCGTCCTAGAAGTGTAGGTCTAACCTCCAAGGATGCTAACAGACCGGGTACTAAGTCAACGGAGGGTCTAAAGTCAAACATAGAGATGAATTCTGTAACACCCCACCTCCGCTAGGGTCACTCTTTCGGGGGCACTAGCTTCTGGGGGGCGTTAGAACTGGGTAAGCATGCATAATGATATATATCAAGGCAGAACAGGAACATATATATATATATATATATATATATATATATATATATATATAAAACAGAGTAAGTGAGAATAAAACAACGGAATATCTCAAACCATCTCAAAACAAGTCTAGTACATCATAAAGTCATCTGCCAAAATAAATATGTCTAGTACAACATAAACAGAAATACTGAAATACATAGTGCTATCCCCAAAAATAAAAGTGATAAGCCATAGCGAGCTCAATGTCCAGACATACATGAGCTATCCAGCGAACAAGCAAGCAATCCAAGCTAAGCAGCACTGTTCCCTCCCTGAGAACCTGGGGGGGGGGGGAACGGAAGAAAAGAAGCGAAAGAAAACAGGTCAGTCAAAAAGACTGGTAAGCCCTACTACGATCAGTCTATAAACTAATAAAGCTAACATCATGATGGAAACTGAGATGAATATACTGGCAATAGATAAAGGTGTCATCACATAGAGAAGATTAAGCTTTGCACCACAGTGTACTAGCAAACTAACATAACAGGTAATGATCCCTCAGCCCAAACTTTGGCCCAATAGCATGAAGTGACCTTAATGCAAGGTCCAGCCCAACGGTCTAGTCGATTGGCTCCCTATAAACCTAACACGTCAAGTGTTGGTGTCCATACGGCCCACATATGGTTGTAGTCAGACTGTGCTGGGTCCACCTTTGGGTGTATCAAGCCCTCGGGTGTCAACCCCAGACACCTAAGCAATAATGCACAGTCTAAACCTACTGGTACCCGTGCCTCGAGTTTGTCCAACACCGAACTACGTGCACGTCCGTAGCCCGCCTGGACCCGCACCGCTGTACCACTCAACCGTCGCTTTGGTCGCTTACATCCGTCCAGTAATCGTGCCCCGCCCTAGCCTAGCCTCTAGGGTTGTAAATGATACCAAACTGGGATTACTGCTGGAACAGACCACGTTGCTAGGGTTTTCTAAGAGGGTTAAGTGTGGTTTAACCCCTCACTAATCATGGATTAAATTAGTTAAGCGTAACCAACAGTTCACCACTTAACCCCATTTAATCCCTCGTATCCCCAAAATTGGTTAAGTATTAGTGGGCCATGACTTAACCCTAATCATGAGGCATTAATTTAATTGTACCTTAACCTCTCACATTAGACTTTGTTGCGGTTACTAGTTAAGCCGGGCGGGTCCGGGTAGCTTTACACCACAACTTGGTCTAACCTCGGGTCCCAGGTACACATGACCAACTTCTCACATTGGGTCCTATTGTTTGTAGCAACTAGTTAAGCCGGTCGGTTCCGGGTAGGTTTACGCTACAAACTCAACCCAACCTCGAGTTGGCCACACATGTTTTCTAAGTGTCATGTCCACTTTATTTCAAACCATAATTACAAGTTTAACTTGGGTAGACCTAACTTAATAGGTAAATTCCCAAGGGGTAGACCTAACTTAATAGGTAAATTCCCAATCTTATATTTTCATGTATTTTAAGTTTTACCCAAAAACCCTCCCAACGTCATTCTATCGCTTACATATTCGTCATAACGCATAAAGGATAGAAAGAGGGGACTTGGCACAACATACATGATAAATCTTACATATCATAATAAGCATGCATAACATGTTGGACTTGCATAACTTAGCATAGTGAACTTGCATAAACATGCATAACTTGTTGAACTTGCAAATCATGGCATAGTGAACTTGCATAAACATGCATAACTTGTTAAACTTGCAAATCATGGCATAGTGAACTTGCATAAACATGCATAACTTGTTAAACTTGCAAATCATGGCATAGTGAACTTGCATAAACATGCATATCTTGTTAAACATGTGTAACATAGCATAGTGAACTTGCATAAGCATGCATAACTTATTAAACATGCACAACATAGCATCATAAGCATGCATAACTTATTAAACATGCATAACATAGCATAGATCCCAACTTTCATCACATATTAACTTTAGAGTTTCTAAAATGAAGGTAAGAGGGCTTACAAATATTAGGAAGACACAAATCTACTAATAAAGATTGAGAAGCCCTTTTATGCAAGCATATAAAAACCCCAAAACAAAGCTCCAATTAACAAAAATCCAAAAACTCTAGCTTAGCAAATAAAGCTTGCAACTTGATGATGTATGCAAGCTAATGATCATTCATACAACTTAGAAAAGCTTGTATGAACATCAAAATCTTCCTAGAATTGATTTTTGAAGAGGGTGGAGGCTAGGGTTCTTAGGTGGAGGCCATTTGAGATTTCAATTTGACATAGTTTGGTTGCTAGATTGAATAATGAGGCTTTAGGGTAGGATTAGGGGCTTATTTATAGAAGATTAGAGTGTTTTTAGCCCTAGGATTAACTCTAGGTTAGTTTAGGCCCGTCAGATTTAGGAATTCTCTAGAACCAAGCCACAAGACCAAGCCCAAATCAAAATGGTGCGTCAGGCAAAACTGCCTGACCACCCCGTGTCGATAGGGCTGTCGACAGGGCAGTCGACACCCTAAGACCCCTGTCGACATGCCTGTCGACATGGGGGCCCTGGCGGGAATTTCCCCGCCTGACACCAATTAGCCCTAATCCTTGTTTTTAATTTGAAATTTAAATCTGTTTTTACTATGGAAATTTCTGAAAACTTCAATGGGCCTTAACTGGGTCATACGGACTCCGTTTTTCGAAAACTCAGACTCTATTTCGCGTATTTTTCCGAGACGAACGCAATGGAATAGCCCGTTTCCCTTGATTCAGATTTTATAATTAATTTCTGCCTCGATTTATGTTATAACAGGTTATTTGAAAATACGGGTTGTTACATTCTCCCCTCCTTAAAGGATTTCGTCCCCGAAATCTTCAAGTTAGGAAGAACGTATCCTACCATCCAGTCATCCATCTACTCAAAGCATCATCCACGAGCAATCATTGTCCTTAAAAGATTCTAAATGATGTATGAACATATGCAAAGGTGTGTGTATATGTACTTATCTAATGCAAAATATGTTAGTGAAATGTATCCATATGTATGCAAATCCCTAACATAACGTATAATATCTACATGCGTGCTCAATCATACATCCATATGCAACATCCATGTGATGGCATACAAATTTCATCCAAGAATAAGCATAAACACTCATGCACATGCAATATGAGGAGTGTGCGAGCCGATCTAGTGCCTAATGTGTATCATGCATCCACGAGTAACCACTTGCAAACACTTGCAACCACTTGCAACCATCAAACATAACATGTCTCAAGCACATGTTTCATCCAAAGGGTTTCTACCTAAGGTTCTCATGACAAGATTAGCACGATAACTAGATAAACATGGATAGCAAAGAGAAAGATATGCTAATAAAGGAAAGAGATTGAGAGTGTACCCTCAAAAAGGAATGGATAAAGCCCACGCATCTTCTCCTCGGTTTCCCAAGTTGCGTCTTCTTCGGCTTCACCCCATTGAACCTTCACCAGCTTGACCTCACGATTCCTTAGCTTCTTGGTTTCTGTCCCCAAGATACGAATCGGAGCTCTCCTCAAAGTTGCCTCTTTCTCTACTTCCACGTCTTCAAGAATGCTAGGTTCAACCACCTCAGCGGACTCATGTAGGCACTTTCGGAGATGCGAGACATGAAAAACATTATGCACTCCGGACAGCTTCTCGGGTAATTGCACTTTATAAGCCATCTTCCCAATTCTCTCTATGATAGGGAAGGGTCCAACAAATCTCGGTGCTAACTTCCCCACAGCTCCAAATCGGACCACGTTCCGCAAAGGAGAAACCTTTACGAAAACCATGTCCCCAACATCAAACTCCAAATCGGATCTCCGCTTATCAGCATAGGATTTCTGTCGGTCTTGGGCCGCCTTCATCCGTCTTCTAATCAACTCGACCTTCTCGGATGTATCTCTAATCATGTCGGGTCCAAGTATAAGCTTATCTGTAGTCTCCCACCAACATGTAGGCGACTTGCACGGCCTCCCATATAAAGCTTCAAATGGTGCCATCCCTATGCTCGTCTGATAACTGTTATTATATGCAAACTCAACAAGAGGAAGATGGTCTTCCCAAGCACCACCAAAATCCAGAATGCAAAGCCTCAACAAGTCCTCAAGTACCCTATTCACCCTTTCTGTCTTCCCGTCTGTTTGTGGGTGATAGGCCGTACTCAGGTTCAACCTCGTGCCCATAGCTTCCTGCAAACTGTTCCAGAACTGACTAGTAAAGATGGGGTCTCGGTCACTGACTATGCTGGAAGGGACTCCATGTAGTCGTACTATCTCACGAAGATATACTGATGCTAGTCCAGATGCGGTCCTTTTGCTCTTCACTGGAATAAAATGAGCACTCTTCGTAAGCCTATCTACAATGACCCAGATGCTCGTATTCCCCTTCCTTGACCTTGGAAGCCCATCAATAAAGTCCATAGAAATACTCTCCCACTTCCATAGCGGGACCTCTAGAGGATGCAATAGCCCACCGGGCTTCTTCGACTCAGCTTTTACCCTCTGACAAATAACACATCTCGAGACAAACTCGGCCACATCCTTCTTCATTCCAGACCAGAAGAAAATGCGCTTCATATCTTTATACATCTTATCACCGCCTGGATGTATAGTCAACTTGGAGCGATGTGCTTCCTCAAGGACTTTCCTCACCAAGTCTTCCACCATCGGAACACAAAGCCTTCCGTCTCTCCTCAGCCAACCCTTATAGTCTATAGAATATCGAGCAAGGTGACTAGATGTCTCCCCTCGAATCAGCTTATCCATGATCTCAATTATCTGAGGGTCTTCCTTCTACGAAGCCCCAACTTGATCCAGAAGGGTAGGCCTGAGCTCTAGAGATGCCAAAGATCCGGTCATCGACTCAACTGTCAAAGAAAAATCAAAGGTTGCCAAGAACTCTAAATTCTTCATCTCAACAAATAGAGGACTTAGTGTCAACCTTCTTCTACTCAACGCATCCGCTACAACATTCCCCTTGCCAGGGGTATAGGCTATATCAAAATCATAGGAAGCCAAGAATTCCATCCATCTCTACTGCCTCAAGTTCAGATCCTTCTGCGAAAAGAGATACTTTAAAGACTTATGATCAGTATACAGCTCAAATCTCTCTCCCAGAAGATAATGACGCCAAGCTTTGAGTGCATATACAATCGCTTCCAGCTCTAGATCATGGGTGGGATAATTCTTCTCATGCACCTTAAGTTGCCTCCCACCAAAACATATAACTCTGCCCTCTTGCATCAGAACGGCGCCCAATCCCGTGCCACAAGCATCAGTGTACACGGTAAATATCTTACCACCATCGGGTAAAGCTAGAACTGGTGCTGAGGTAAGGGCTCTCTTGAGTCTTTGAAAAGCAAGCTCACAGTCCATATCCCAAGCAAAAACTAAGTTCTTCTTAGTCAACTTAGTAAGAGGAGCGGATATCTTCGCGAAGTCCTTGATGAACTTCCGGTAAAAACCCGCAAGACCCAGAAAGCTTCTCACCTCGGTTGCATTCCTTGGAGTCTTCCAATCCTGAACTGCAACCACCTTAGCGGGATCCACCGCTAAGCCTTGCTTGGATACGATATGCCCAAGGAATCTGACTTCCCTTCTCCAAAAGTGGCACTTGGAGAACTTGGCCTTTAACTGATGCGCTCTAAGCGTATCCATCACCTCTACAAGATGCCTAGCGTGCTCTTCTTCATCCTTGGAGAAAACCAAAATATCATCCACAAAGACCACGACAAACTTATTCAAGAACTCCCGAAACACCCTACTCATCAAATCCACGAAATACGCGGGTGCATTCGTCAAACCGAACGGCATAACAAGCCATTCAAAGAATCCGTCTGGAGTTCTGAATGCAGTCTTGTCTATACTATCTTCAGCCACTCTGAGCTGATGAAATCCAGTAGCAAGATCAAGCTGAGAGAAAACAGAAGCACCAACAAGCTGATCAAAGAGATCATCGATCCTCGGTAACGGGTGTCTGTTCTTCTTAGTCAGCTTATTCAACTCTCTATAATCCACACAGAGTCGAAGAGAACCATCTGCCTTAGTAGCAAATACCACAGGCGCTCCCCATTCGGATATACTTCGTCTGATGAAGTTCTTTTCAAGCAACTCTTTCACTTGTTTGCTCAGCTCCCGTCTCTCACGCGGAGCCATGTGCCGAACGGGCAAAGAAACAGGCTTAGCATTATCCACCAGATAAATGCGAAAATCAATCTCTCGTTTCGGGGGCAACCCCTTAACTTCTTCGAAAACATCTGGATAATCTCGGACTACCCTTACAGACTGAAGGGCTTCCTCTGACGAGTCGAGAGATTCAAGATAGCACAACATGACGGGATCCTTCGGATTGCATGAAATCTCTAAGGTGTTGCCAAGGCGAGTCACAAGCCTCACAACCCTATGCTCACAATCAAGAATGGCTCCATATCGGGACAGCCAATCCATGCCCAGTATCAATCCATATCCCCTGAAACCAAGAACATAGGCGCTACACAAGAACTCTACACTGAGTATAGAGATCCTCAGGTCCTCACATATCATAGATAGATGAGCAGAACCCCCAATGGGATTCGAAACACAAACGGGATCATCCACTAAGCTAGTACTAAGGTGCAAGCTATCAACAAGATCAGATGAAATAAAGCTATGTGATGCACCAGAATCAAACAAGGTACGAACCGGAAGATCAGAAACATAAACAAGGTTTTCAACAGAAACACTACCTCGGTCGGGAACTGGAGCGGTATTGAGAGCATGAACTTGCCCTCCTGAAGGTCCAGCCTGTCCTTTCTTCTTTGGGCATTCTTTGCTGAAGTGTCCAGTCTCACCACAGGAAAAACATCCACCACTAAGCTTCCTTTTCTTCTTCCTACAATCCTTAGCAAAGTGTCCAGGCACACCACAGTAATTGCACTTTCCCTTGCCTTTGTTGTTGTTGTTCCCCTTCTTGTTCTTGCCCTGATTCCCCAGCTTGCTTTGACCACCTTGATTGCCTTTGCCTTGAGAATCAGTCTTCTTTACTTGAGTATCACTCATCTTAAGCTCTTTCTTTCCATCTCCCTGAAGTAGAGCCATATTGACCAAACTCTCAAAAGTAGCCCCATGCGGAATATGTGACATCGCCAAGCCCTGCAGCGGCTCATTCAACCCTCTAGCAAATCGAAGAGCCTTCTTCTCAGGAGTGTTCACCATATCCAAACCAAAACGGGCCAGCTGATTAAACTTGTTCACATACTCCTTAACAGACATATCTCCCTGCTTTAATGCAATAAACTTCTCCATCTGTAAATTTGCCTCAGCAGAAGATAGAAACTTGGTCACAAATCTAGCCCTCAAATCGGCCCAAGTCTCAACGGGCCTCGTCCCATTGGTGACCTCCCACCAATAGGCCGCTTCATCCTTTAAAAGCCACACTGTCAATAAGATTTTCCTCTCGTCATCAATCCCAAAGATAGCAAACAAGTCCTCAGTGTCTTTCAGCCAATTCCTAGCTTCAACAAAAGATTCTGTGCCTAGGAAATTCTTGCCTCCCATCGCCTTGAAGTCTTTACAAACCTTCGTGAACTCAACCTGAGGATGCTGAGGGGGAGGAGGAGGAAGAGGAGCCTCAGCAACAGGAGGGGGAGGAACATTAGCAACGGGAGGAGGAATATTAACTGCTGGAGGAGGGGGAACAGGAACCACCGCAGGAGGGACATTAGGGGGAGGATTCTCAACTACAGGAGGAGGAGTGGGAGTAGGGTTTGCGGGGCCTGCTGCCGCCCTAGCTTCTAGAAGTCTCCTATACCAGAGTGGCACATTTACTCCATCCGGGATGGCAAGATCATCAGCCATACTGAAACGAAAGATAAGATAAGATTAGGTCAAGGGAACGAAGGATAACGCTAATGGCTTTTTGGGGAACAACCCTTTCAAAATACTAGACTTTTCTTTGGAAAATACTTTGTTTTGAAAATAGTTTTTCAAAAGTCTTTTTAAAAACTTTTTGTTCTTTCTTGTAAACCATATGCTCTGATACCAAATTTGTAACACCCCACCTCCGCTAGGGTCACTCTTTCGGGGGCACTAGCTTCTAGGGGGCGTTAGAACTGGGTAAGCATGCATAATGATATATATCAAGGCAGAACAGGAACATAAATATATATATATATATAACAGAGTAAGTGAGAATAAAACAGCGGAATATCTCAAACCATCTCAAAACAAGTCTAGTACATCATAAAGTCATCTGCCAAAATAAATATGTCTAGTACAACATAAACAGAAATACTGAAATACATAGTGCTATCCCCAAAAATAAAAGTGATAAGCCATAGCGAGCTCAATGTCCAGACATACATGAGCTATCCAGCGAACAAGCAAGCAATCCAAGCTAAGCACCACTGTTCCCTCCCTGAGAATGTAACACCCCGAAAATTCTATAACTGTGAAATTAACAAATTAAAGTATAATTAATCTGAAATCAAAGAACTAAGGGAAACGGGATTCGCCATTGCGTTCGTCTCGGAAAAATTCGCGAAATAGAGTCCGAGTTTTCGAAAAACGGAGTCCGTATGAAGAAGATATGGCCTTCGGAAGTTTTGAATTAAATTTAAAATTCAAACAGAATAAAATAATTAAAAATCGGGCCCAGTGGGCCAGGGCGGATAAACACCCGCCTAGGCCACCCAGGTCGACTGGGCTGTCGACCTGGGCTACCCATGTCGAAAGGGCTGTCGACAGCCCTGTCGACAGGGGTGTCGACCTGGTCGAGCCCAGTCAACCTGGCTGGCCAGGTCTGTGTTTGGTCGAATTTCTGTGGTCTGCTTTGTCATTAGGGCTAGGTGGCGGGTTCTAATTGGTCTCTCTATCTAATGAATGGCTACGATCTAACCTAGCAACATCAATGGTCCTAATCAATTCCTAACCTCTATATAAACAACCCTAGACTAAACCCTAATCTATTCATTCAAATTAAGAACATAGCCGCCATGTTGCTGAGGAACGACTAAGAGTAGCCGCCGACTAGAGAGAGAATTAGAAAGAAAGTTCTAAAGCCTAAAGCAATTCAAGCAACCTAAAGCCAATCAATTCAACAAAGGAATCATATCTCTTAATTAGAGAATTCGCCGCAACCATTGTAAGTAGAGTATTACTTTGGTATGAATAAACAACTGTATTGATTTGTATGCTTGAATTGGGATAATAAAGTAATTCATATTTGTGCAAAATTATGTTATTCATTATAAAGAACTACATGCGGTAGTTCTATGCAAGTATACGTTTGGAATATTGCGCAAATTATGTAATCTATGTTGAAGCTACATGTATGTAGTTGATTGAAATTCATGCGAGTTTGGGGCTTTGTTATTATGCCATCATGATGTATATTTTTGTGCATAAATCATTTTGCAAGTGATTGAAACAAGTTTGGTTGTTATAGTTCATATGAAACTATGTTGGAATTTTGACACCATAATCCATGTATTAAGTCATGCTTTTTTTTATGAATATGGCTAGGCTATGAATAATATTTGGCATAATTGAAATCCATGATTAAGTCTATCTTGTTTACAAGAATTATATGATGACATATGTGAGACATGGCTAGGTTAGACTCAAAAACCCCTTTTTGCAAGTTTAAAGCAAACACCATGTTTAGGAATATTTATGCATAAGTATGTTTATACCATCGTTATGTGATTAGACTTAAACCATGAATAAGTTGAACTATGCTTTTGTGTTAGTAACAAAGTATCCCCTTTGTAAACATGTAGAAACCTTATGAACATGACTTGTTTTTATGCCTAAATGAGAACATAGGTCTATGTTGTAGTTAAGACTATGTGACACCTAATTTAGATTCTTATCTTAAGTTTACATGGTTTGGTTCATGTCACCTATGCTTTATGACCAAAGTATATATATGCAAGTACACCAGTTTCTATTATGTATTTCCAACGTCATATGCAAGTTCATGCGCTCACCTTCCCCTCTTTGTGTATGTAATCACGCTTTAAGCCTCCCCTTTTCGCATGGCTAAATTGGGCTTTAAAAGGCTAAGCCCAATATATATAAACGGACGTGTAAAACGGGGGAAAATAACGTTGGGTTAAAATTAATTAATGAATGAAAATATAAAATAGAAGGGCCCAAATTCAAGTATGGGTTGGGCCCGTGATTGGTGTAACCTTTACACCATTAACTTAATAATGGGCCGCAAATATTTACATATAAGAAATAAAGAAGAATGACAAAATATGTAAATGTAGAAAATACGATGTGTTTAACCCGAGGTTGGATTGAGTTGTGATGTAAACCTGCCCGGAACCGCCCGGCTGTCCAGTAGTCACAACAATACCTATCCAATGTGGGAGGTTAAACATGGAGCCCAATGAGGACCCGAGGTTAGACTGAGTTGTTGCGTAAGACTGCCCGGAACCAACCGGCAACAGGCAGCTACAACAATACCTGTCTAATGTGAGAGGTCAGGGCCTTAATAAGACAATTAAGGCTGAGTCAGGATTGTTAGGATTAAGTGAACTAAAGACTTAATCAAAATGGAACATGCTAAACTAAACGGACTGGTGGGGGTTAGGTAGGAAACACTTAACCAACTTAGCATGTTGGCTAGAGATAGAAAACCTAGTAACGGGGGACCCTTTTCAGCAGTAACCCTAAAAGGTGTATCAGGATACCCTGAAACTAGGCAGGGTGGGGCACGATTACTGGGATGATTATAAGAGGTCAAAGCGACGGCGGTGGTGTAGCAGTGTAGGTTCTAACGGTGTGCGGGCGTGCACGCACTCCGGCGCAGAAAAATAAAGCACTGGGCACCAGTAGTATACCTGTGCATTCTAAGGTTGTGTCGGGCCGCTGCCATGGGACTTGATACACCCCATGGTGGGACCAGCATAGGTAACTACAGACATCGGGGGCCGTAAGACACATGTAATTATGCGAGTAGGAGCCGATCATCATTGAATGGATCACATCACCCTGATTATGGGGTGCAAATTGGAAACTAGTTTATATGGGTTCAGAGATTAATATGGGGTACGATAGTATATTCGACCCTAGACAACTTAACCAAGTTTATAGTGCATGCCCACTTCTTGTTTATACTTATCATACCCAGTTCTTTATTCATAGACAAAATAGTACTAGACTTACTCAGGCTTTATGTCTGACTCTACTTTTCTTTCGTCTTCTTTCTTCCGTTTCCCCCCTCCCCCCCCCCCCCCCAGGTCCACAGGGAGGGAACACAGCAGCTTGATCAGCCGTGACATCCAGCTTGAAGAGGAGAAATGTATTGCTTGGACTTTCCTGTTTTGAACTATGGCTTTGGACAATCCACTATGGGGCTTTTGCAGTTTATCTATGTTTTATTTATGCTTCTTTAAATAATGTACTCAAGACAGATTATGAAAGTGTTATGTTATGTTTTTGGGAAGGATGTTGTTGTAAGACGTATTTGACTTTATGAAATAAAAGTTTATTGTTCTTCCGCTATTTACAAATATGTGTTCTTATATCTGTCTTGTATATCTGTGACTTGTACTTATAAACCTCCACCAAAATTAGGGCATTCCCTTTGAGAGTGACCCTAACGGAGGTGGGGTGTTTCACTTGGTATCAGAGCATAGGTTTACCAGATAAGATAAAAAGTTTTGAAAAAAATTATTTTCAAAAAGGAAATTTAAAGAAGCATTTTTAAAAGAAAAATATTATTTTATTTTTTAAAAGGCAAAGTCCACTCCCCAAAGCCGTAGGTACTATCTCTTATCCTTCGTTTTGAATCTATCCTTTTTGTTTCAGCATGTCCCAAGAACTTAACTTGCCTGAAGGGCCAATACCTGGTTGGTTTAGACGGTTCTTAGAAGCAAGGGCCACTCAGCCAGGTCCTATCGTTCCTCCTCCCCCAGCTGAAGGAAATCATCCAGCTGCAGCAGCACCTTTTCCTCCACCTCCTCCTCGGGGAAACACTTTTGCTAAGATATGCAAAGATTTTAAAGCTATGGGAGGAAGGGATTTCCATGGAACTGAGTCCTTCGTAGCAGCTAGAAATTGGCTGAAAGAAACGGAGGACCTATTCATCATCTTCGAGGTAGAGGATAGAAAAAAAGTACAACTGGCGGTGTGGCTATTGAAGGGCGAGGCTTCCTACTGGTGGGAAGTCACTAATGCTGAAAGACCAGTGGGGACATGGGAGGACTTTAGGGCAAGGTTTGAGACTAAATTTCTCTCAGATGCGGAAAGAAGTTTGCAGTTGGAAAAATTCTTATTTCTTAAGCAAGGGGACAAGACAGTCAGAGAGTATGTGAATCAGTTTGATGAGCTGGCTAGGTTTGGGCTTGACCTAGTCAACACCCCGCACAAGAAGGCTCTTCGTTTCGTCAAAGGGTTAAATGAGCCATTACACAGTTTGGCCATGACCCATATACCCATGGGGGCCACGTATGAAAGATTGGTGCAAATGGCATTGCTGAATGAGGAGGATAAGGGCAAGAAGGAGACAAAGGCAGAAAGCTCTCAAGGGAAGAAAGAGGGTTTGCAGCCTAAGAAGGCGGACTTTAAGAAAGGCGGAAAAGGCAACAAAGAGAAGAGGAAGTGCAATTTCTGTGGCAAAGTGGGGCACTTGGTAAAGGACTGCCGGAAAAAGAAGGCCAAGGAGAATGGTGGGTGCTTTTCTTGCGGTGAGACGGGCCATAGGGCTAAGGACTGCCCAAAGAAACGAGGACAGGGGCAGAGGGCTGGATCCACCCCAGGGGCACAGGTCCATGTGCTAGAAGCGCCACCTCTGCAACAGCGAGGTATAAATACTTCTGTAGAAAGTGTAGTTTATCTTTATGATCACCCCGTTCGCACTTTATTTGATTCTGGCGCATCACACTCCTTTATCTCGTCTGCTTTAGTAGAATCTCTGCACCTAAAAACTAGTATGGTAGAGGACCCCTTAATTGTTTCAAACCCAATTGGGGGCCCAGCTCATTTGTCTATGATCTGTTTGGAATTGAAAATTTCTATTCTAAGTGTTGAATTTCAATGTAGTGCCTTTGTTTTGGGCTTTTCGGGGTATGGTTTGATTTTGGGTATGGATTGGCTATCCCGTAATGGGGCCATCCTTGATTGTGAGAAAAGGGTTGTTAGGCTCCTAACCCAGCTCGGTAATACTTTGGAAATTTCTTGTAATCCCTCGTATGCGGTTATGCTTAGTTATCTAGAATCGCTAGATGCCTCTGTTGAAAATTTGCAATCAGTTAGAGTGGTCCGGGAATATCCGGATGTCTTCGAAGAGGTGAAGGGCTTGCCTCCGAAGCGGGAAATAGACTTCCGCATATATCTTGTGGATAATGCAAAGCCCGTTGCGTTGCCTGTTAGTCATATGGCTCCACGAGAAAGGAAAGAGCTCAGTAAACAGATTAAAGAGCTTCTAGAAAAGGGGTTCATTAGGAGGAGCATTTCAGAATGGGGCGCTCCGGTGGTGTTCGCTACAAAGGCGGATGGTTCACTCCGTCTATGTGTTGACTATAGGGAGCTCAACAAGCTAACGAAAAAGAATAGGCACCCTCTCCCTAGAATTGACGATTTATTTGACCAGCTTGTAGGAGCGTCTGTTTTCTCCCAACTCGATTTAGCAACCGGTTTTCATCAGCTATGGGTGGCTGAAGATAGCATCGATAAAACGGCGTTCAGAACCCCAGACGGCTTCTTTGAATGGCTTGTCATGCCTTTCGGCTTGACAAATGCACCTGCTTACTTCGTGGATCTGATGAGTAGGGTATTTAGAGATTTCCTCAACAAATTCGTAGTGGTCTTCGTAGATGATATCCTTATCTTCTCAAAGAGTGAAGAGGAACATGCTCAACACTTTAGGGCAATCATGGAAACTTTGCGAGTCCATCAACTAAAAGCCAAATTCTCCAAATGCCACTTTTGGAGGGAAGAGGTGAGGTTCCTTGGGCACATAGTATCCAAACAAGGGTTAGCGGTGGACCCTGCGAAGGTAGTGGCGGTACAGGATTGGAAGACACCAAGGAATGCAACTGAGGTCCGAAGCTTTCTAGGACTAGCAGGTTTCTATCGAAAATTTATAAGGGATTTTGCGAAAATCTCAGCTCCGCTCACGAAATTAACTAAGAAGAATCTAGTGTTCAATTGGGACTTGGATTGCGAGTTTGCTTTCCGACGATTAAAAAGGGCTCTCACAACAGCCCCAGTTTTGACGCTGCCAGATGGGAGCAAGATGTTCACTGTTTATACGGATGCATGTGGGACAGGGCTAGGCGCCGTCTTAATGCAAGAAGGAAGGGTAGTAGCTTATGGCGGGAGGCAGTTGAAGGTGCACGAAAAGAACTACCCAACCCACGATCTCGAGTTAGCCGCCATCGTCTTTGCACTCAAGTCTTGGCGACACTATCTCCTAGGTGAGAAGTTCGAACTTTACACTGACCATAAATCGTTGAAATATCTTTTCTCGCAGAAAGATCTTAACTTGAGGCAACAAAGGTGGATGGAGTTTCTTGCCTCGTACGATTTCGAAATCTCCTATACTCCGGGCAAAGGCAACGTAGTGGCAGACGCGTTGAGCCAAAAGAAATTGACCCTAAGCCCGTTGTTTGTTGAAAGACAAAGCCTAGAGTTTATAGCCAGCTTCGACTTTAGGCCCTCCTCCGATTTCGTACCAGGCTTGCTAGCATCTCTCGAAGTACGGCCAACTTTAGTGGATTCAGTAGGGACAGCACAACGCGAAGACCCTCGAAATAATTGATAGGCTAATTAGGGGTGAGACTTCAAGTCACCTCAACAGATACTCCATCGACGATAAGGGTTTGCTAAGGCGAGACGGAAGACTATGCGTCCCACAGACAAACGATTTAATAAAGAAGGTTCTCGAGGAAGCACATCACTCCAAGATGACGATACACCCAGGCGAGGATAAAATGTACAAAGACATAAAAAGGACTTTCTTCTGGAACGGCATGAAAAAGGACGTGGCAGAATTCGTTTCTAAGTGCATGGTGTGCCAACAGGTTAAAGCGGAACAGAAAAAGCCTGGCGGACTACTACATCCTCTAGAGGTCCCGCAGTGGAAGTGGGATAGTATCTCAATGGACTTCATCGATGGGCTGCCTAGGTCTAGGAGAGGCAACACTAGCATTTGGGTAATAGTGGATAGGCTTACTAAAAGCGCCCACTTTTTACCTGTCAAAAGTAAAAGAACTGCCTCATCCCTAGCATCACTTTACCTCAAGGAAATCGTTCGACTCCATGGAATACCATCTAGCATTGTTAGTGACCGAGACCCCATCTTCACCAGCGAATTTTGGCGGAGTCTGCAAGAAGCAGTAGGAACGCAGTTATGCTTGAGCACAGCCTATCATCCCCAAACCGACGGCCAAACAGAGAGAGTGAATAGAGTTTTGGAAGACCTCTTAAGACTGTGCGTCCTTGACTTCGGAGGGACATGGGAAGACCACCTTCCTTTGGTAGAATTCGCCTACAACAACAGCTATCAAGCAACCATCGGAATGGCGCCCTTCGAAGCTTTATATGGAAGACCGTGCCGATCGCCAACTTGTTGGTGGGAGTCCACGGATAAGCTCATACTTGGACCAGATATGATCCGAGAGACCTCAGAGAAAGTAGACTTAATACGAAGAAGGATGAAGACGGCCCAAGACAGACAAAAGTCCTACGCCGACAAGAGAAGGACCGACCTTGAATTTGAAGTTGGAGATAGAGTTTTTCTCAAGGTATCACCGCTAAGGAACGTTGTTCGTTTTGGAACCACAGGAAAGCTAGCACCAAGGTTCGTAGGGCCATTCCCTATTATCGAGAAAATTGGGAAAATGGCCTATAGATTAGAGCTACCCGAGAAGTTGGCTGGAGTCCACAACGTCTTTCACGTTTCACATCTCCGAAAATGTCTACATGAGTCTGCTGAAGTGGTAGAGCCAAATATCCTCGAAGAGGCCGAAGTGGAGCGCGAAGCAACCATAAGAAAAGTTCCAACCCGCTTCTTAGGAACGGAAGTGAAGAAGCTACGCAACCGCGAAGTCAAGCTCGTCAAAGTTCAGTGGAGCGACGCCGAGGAAGACGCGACTTGGGAAACTGAAGCTAGAATCCGTACAGCCTACCCTTTTCTGTTCGAGGGTACATCCTTGATCTTTCCTTTTCCTTAAGTTGCGCTTTTATCTATCTTTTTAGGTATATTTCCTCGACCGTATCTTTTAGGTAGAATCTTTTTGGATGGAAACATGTAGTTGAAACATGTTATGGATGATGGTTGCAAGTGGTTGCAAGTGGTTGCAAGTGGTTGCTAGTGGTTGCTCGTAGTTGCATATACACACACAATCTAGGGTTTAGATCGGCTCAGTCACTTCATATTGCATATGCATATATGTTTTCATTCGTATGTGATTGAACTTTAATGTGTTGTCATGTGGATGCTGCATTTGTATTGAATGATTGTGCACTCATGTAGAATCAAGAATAGGAAAATTTGCATACATAATGGATTCATGGCACTTACATAATTCGCATTAAGGAGGTCAACTGAATCAGTAGACCGCCTGATTTTGCATTAGATAAGTACATGTACACACACACTTTGCATATGATCATGAAGCATTAGAAGTCTTTTAAGGACAATGGATGCTCGTGTTTAATGGATGAGTAGATGGATGATTGGATGTTAGGATATACATTCCTCCTAACTTGAAGATTTCGGGGACGAAATCCTTTTAAGTGGGGGAGAATGTAACACCCCGAAAATTCTATAACTGTGAAATTAACAAATTAAAGTATAATTAATCTGAAATCAAAGAACTAAGGGAAACGGGATACGCCATTGCGTTCGTCTCGGAAAAATACGCGAAATAGAGTCCGAGTTTTCGAAAAACGGAGTCCGTATGAAGAAGATATGGCCTTCGGAAGTTTTGAATTAAATTTAAAATTCAAACAGAATAAAATAATTAAAAATCGGGCCCAGTGGGCCAGGGCAGATAAACACCCGCCTAGGCCACCCAGGTCGACTGGGCTGTCGACCTGGGCTACCCATGTCGACAGGGCTGTCGACAGCCCTGTCGACAGGGGTGTCGACCTGGTCGAGCCCAGTCAACCTGGCTGGCCAGGTCTGTGTTTGGTCGAATTTCTGTGGTCTGCTTTGTCATTAGGGCTAGGTGGCGGGTTCTAATTGGTCTCTCTATCTAATGAATGGCTACGATCTAACCTAGCAACATCAATGGTCCTAATCAATTCCTAACCTCTATATAAACAACCCTAGACTAAACCCTAATCTATTCATTCAAATTAAGAACATAGCCGCCATGTTGCTGAGGAACGACTAAGAGTAGCCGCCGACTAGAGAGAGAATTAGAAAGAAAGTTCTAAAGCCTAAAGCAATTCAAGCAACCTAAAGCCAATCAATTCGACAAAGGAATCATATCTCTTAATTAGAGAATTCGCCGCAACCATTGTAAGTAGAGTATTACTTTGGTATGAATAAACAACTGTATTGATTTGTATGCTTGAATTGGGATAATAAAGTAATTCATATTTGTGCAAAATTATGTTATTCATTATAAAGAACTACATGCGGTAGTTCTATGCAAGTATACGTTTGGAATATTGCGCAAATTATGTAATCTATGTTGAAGCTACATGTATGTAGTTGATTGAAATTCATGCGAGTTTGGGGCTTTGTTATTATGCCATCATGATGTATATTTTTGTGCATAAATCATTTTGCAAGTAATTGAAACAAGTTTGGTTGTTATAGTTCATATGAAACTATGTTGGAATTTTGACACCATAATCCATGTATTAAGTCATGCTTTTTTTTATGAATATGGCTAGGCTATGAATAATATTTGGCATAATTGAAATCCATGATTAAGTCTATCTTGTTTACAAGAATTATATGATGACATATGTGAGACATGGCTAGGTTAGACTCAAAAACCCCTTTTTGCAAGTTTAAAGCAAACACCATGTTTAGGAATATTTATGCATAAGTATGTTTATACCATCGTTATGTGATTAGACTTAAACCATGAATAAGTTGAACTATGCTTTTGTGTTAGTAACAAAGTATCCCCTTTGTAAACATGTAGAAACCTTATGAACATGACTTGTTTTTATGCCTAAATGAGAACATAGGTCTATGTTGTAGTTAAGACTATGTGACACCTAATTTAGATTCTTATCTTAAGTTTACATGGTTTGGTTCATGTCACCTATGCTTTATGACCAAAGTATATATATGCAAGTACACCAGTTTCTATTATGTATTTCCAACGTCATATGCAAGTTCATGCGCTCACCTTCCCCTCTTTGTGTATGTAATCATGCTTTAAGCCTCCCCTTTTCGCATGGCTAAATTGGGCTTTAAAAGGCTAAGCCCAATATATATAAACGGACGAGTAAAACGGGGGAAAATAACTTTGGGTTAAAATTAATTAATGAATGAAAATATAAAATAGAAGGGCCCAAATTCAAGTATGGGTTGGGCCCGTGATTGGTGTAACCTTTACACCATTAACTTAATAATGGGCCGCAAATATTTACATATAAGAAATAAAGAAGAATGACAAAATATGTAAATGTAGAAAATACGATGTGTTTAACCCGAGGTTGGATTGAGTTGTGATGTAAACCTGCCCGGAACCGCCCGGCTGTCCAGTAGTCACAACAATACCTATCCAATGTGGGAGGTTAAACATGGAGCCCAATGAGGACCCGAGGTTAGACTGAGTTGTGGCGTAAGACTGCCCGGAACCAACCGACAACAGGCAGCCACAACAATACCTGTCTAATGTGAGAGGTCAGGGCCTTAATAAGACAATTAAGGCTGAGTCAGGATTGTTAGGATTAAGTGAACTAAAGACTTAATCAAAATGGAACATGCTAAACTAAACGGACTGGTGGGGGTTAGGTAGGAAACACTTAACCAACTTAGCATGTTGGCTAGAGATAGAAAACCTAGTAACGGGGGACCCTTTTCAGTAGTAACCCTAAAAGGTGTATCAGGATACCCTGAAACTAGGCAGGGTGGGGCACGATTACTAGGCTGATTATAAGAGGTCAAAGCGACGGCGGTGGTGTAGCAGTGTTGGTTCTAATGGTGTGCGGGCGTGCACGCACTCCGGCGCAGAAAAATAAAGCACTGGGCACCAGTAGTATACCTGTGCATTCTAAGGTTGTGTCGGGCCGCTGCCATGGGACTTGATACACCCCATGGTGGGACCAGCATAGGTAACTACAGACATCGGGGGCCGTAAGACACATGTAATTATGCGAGTAGGAGCCGATCATCATTGAATGGATCACATCACCCTGATTATGGGGTGCAAATTGGAAACTAGTT
Source organism: Allium sativum (assembly GCA_030737875.1). Classification (NCBI taxonomy): domain Eukaryota; kingdom Viridiplantae; phylum Streptophyta; class Magnoliopsida; order Asparagales; family Amaryllidaceae; genus Allium; species Allium sativum. The sequence continues at coordinate 664,220,047 of CM060909.1, read as the reverse complement.
TATATGGGTTCAGAGATTAATATGGGGTACGATAGTATATTCGACCCTAGACAACTTAACCAAGTTTATAGTGCATGCCCACTTCTTGTTTATACTTATCATACCCAGTTCTTTATTTATAGACAAAATAGTACTAGACTTACTCAGGCTTTATGTCTGACTCTACTTTTCTTTCGTCTTCTTTCTTCCGTTCCCCCCCCCCCAGGTCCACAGGGAGGGAACACAACAGCTTGATCAGCCTTGACATCCAGCTTGAAGAGGAGAAATGTATTGCTTGGACTTTCCTGTTTTGAACTATGGCTTTGGACAATCCACTATGGGGCTTTTGCAGTTTATCTATGTTTTATTTATGCTTCTTTAAATAATGTACTCAAGACAGATTATGAAAGTGTTATGTTATGTTTTTGGGAAGGATGTTGTTGTAACACGTATTTGACTTTATGAAATAAAAGTTTATTGTTCTTCCGCTATTTACAAATATGTGTTCTTATATCTGTCTTGTATATCTGTGACTTGTACTTATAAACCTCCACCAAAATTAGGGCATTCCCTTTGAGAGTGACCCTAACGGAGGTGGGGTGTTTTAGAGAACCTGGGGGGGGGGGTGGGGGGAACGGAAGAAAAGAAGCGAAAGAAAACAGGTCAATCAAAAAGACTGGTAAGCCCTACTACGATCAGTCTATAAACTAATAAAGCTAACATCATGATGGAAACTGAGATGAATATACTGGCAATAGATAAAGGTGTCATCACATAGAGAAGATTAAGCTTTGCACCACAGTGTACTAGCAAACTAACATAACAGGTAATGATCCCTCAGCCCAAACTTTGGCCCAATAGCATGAAGTGACCTTAATGCAAGGTCCAGCCCAACGGTCTAGTCGATCGGCTCCCTATAAACCTAACACGTCAAGTGTTGGTGTCCATACGGCCCACATATGGTTGTAGTCAGACTGTGCTGGCTCCACCTTTGGGTGTATCAAGCCCTCGGGTGTCAACCCCAGACACCTAAGCAATAATGCACAGTCTAAACCTACTGGTACCCGTGCCTCGAGTTTGTCCAACACCGAACTACGTGCACGTCCGTAGCCCGCCTGGACCCGCACCGCTGTACCACTCAGCCGTCGCTTTGGTCGCTTACATCCGTCCAGTAATCGTGCCCCGCCCTAGCCTAGCCTCTAGGGTTGTAAATGATACCAAACCGGGATTACTGCTGGAACAAACCACGTTGCTAGGGTTTTCTATGAGGGTTAAGTGTGGTTTAACCCCTCACTAATCATGGATTAAATTAGTTAAGTGTAACCAACAGTTCACCACTTAACCCCATTTAATCCCTCGTATCCCCAAAATTGGTTAAGTATTAGTGGGCCATGACTTAACCCTAATCATGAGGCATTAATTTAATTGTACCTTAACCTCTCACATTAGACTTTGTTGCGGTTACTAGTTAAGCCGGGCGGGTCCGGGTAGCTTTACACCACAACTTGGTCTAACCTCGGGTCCCAGGTACACATGACCAACTTCTCACATTGGGTCCTATTGTTTGTAGCAACTAGTTAAGCCGGTCGGTTCCGGGTAGGTTTACGCTACAAACTCAACCCAACCTCGAGTTGGCCACACATGTTTTCTAAGTGTCATGTCCACTTTATTTCAAACCATAATTACAAGTTTAACTTGGGTAGACCTAACTTAATAGGTAAATTCCCAAGGGGTAGACCTAACTTAATAGGTAAATTCCCAATCTTATATTTTCATGTATTTTAAGTTTTACCCAAAAACCCTCCCAACGTCATTCTATCGCTTACATATTCGTCATAACGCATAAAGGATAGAAAGAGGGGACTTGGCACAACATACATGATAAATCTTACATATCATAATAAGCATGCATAACATGTTGGACTTGCATAACTTAGCATAGTGAACTTGCATAAACATGCATAACTTGTTGAACTTGCAAATCATGGCATAGTGAACTTGCATAAACATGCATAACTTGTTAAACTTGCAAATCATGGCATAGTGAACTTGCATAAACATGCATAACTTGTTAAACTTGCAAATCATGGCATAGTGAACTTGCATAAACATGCATAACTTGTTAAACTTGCAAATCATGGCATAGTGAACTTGCATAAACATGCATATCTTGTTAAACATGTGTAACATAGCATAGCGAACTTGCATAAGCATGCATAACTTATTAAACATGCACAACATAGCATCATAAGCATGCATAACTTATTAAACATGCATAACATAGCATAGATCCCAACTTTCATCACATATTAACTTTAGAGTTTCTAAAATGAAGGTAAGAGGGCTTACAAATATTAGGAAGACACAAATCTACTAATAAAGATTGAGAAGCCCTTTTATGCAAGCATATAAAAACCCCAAAACAAAGCTCCAATTAACAAAAATCCAAAAACTCTAGCTTAGCAAATAAAGCTTGCAACTTGATGATGTATGCAAGCTAATGATCATTCATACAACTTAGAAAAGCTTGTATGAACATCAAAATCTTCCTAGAATTGATTTTTGAAGAGGGTGGAGGCTAGGGTTCTTAGGTGGAGGCCATTTGAGATTTCAATTTGACATAGTTTGGTTGCTAGATTGAATAATGAGGCTTTAGGGTAGGATTAGGGGCTTATTTATAGAAGATTAGAGTGTTTTTAGCCCTAGGATTAACCCTAGGTTAGTTTAGGCCCGTCAGATTTAGGAATTCTCTAGAACCAAGCCACAAGACCAAGCCCAAATCAAAATGGTGCGTCAGGCAAAACTGCCTGACCACACCGTGTCGACAGGGCTGTCAACAGGGCAGTCGACACCCTAAGACCCCTGTCGACATGCCTGTCGACATGGGGGCCCTGGCGGGAATTTTCCCGCCTGACACCAATTAGCCCTAATCCTTGTTTTAAATTTGAAATTTAAATCTGTTTTTACTATGGAAATTTCTGAAAACTTCAATGGGCCTTAACTGGGTCATACGGACTCCGTTTTTCGAAAACTCGGACTCTATTTCGCGTATTTTTCCGAGACGAACGCAATGGCATAGCCCGTTTCCCTTGATTCAGATTTTATAATTAATTTCTGCCTCGATTTATGTTATAACAGGTTATTTGAAAATACGGGTTGTTACAAATTCTAAGCTTTGTCGTTCAACAAACAACGGACTCAAGGACAACCTTTTCCTACTTAAGGCGTCTGCCACCATGTTACCCTTGCCCGGGTATATGCTATTTCAAAATCGTAGGAGGCTAAGAATTCCATCCACCGTTGCTGCCTTAAATTCAAATCCTTCTGAGAGAATAAGTATTTTAATGATTTGTGGTCAGTGAACAGTTCGAATTTCTCACCAAGAAGATAGTGACGCCAAGACTTAAGCGCGAAAACAATTGCGGCTAGCTCTAAGTCATGCGTGGGGTAATTCTTTTCATGAACCCTCAACTGCCTTCCACCATAGGCTATTACTCTTCCCTCTTGCATGAGGACCGCGCCAAGTCCCGTCCCACAAGCATCAGTATAGATGGTAAACGGTTTATTCCCGTCTGGCAGCACTAAGACTGGGGCTGAAGTTAAGGCTCTCTTTAAACGTTGGAACGCATCATCGCAATCTTTGTCCCACGTAAAAACCAGGTTCTTCTTCGTTAACCGTGTTAATGGAGCTGATATTTTTGCGAAGTCTTTGATAAACTTCCTATAATAGCCAGCCAACCCCAAGAAACTTCTTACTTCGGTTGCATTTTTAGGGACCTTCCAATCTTGGATGGCCACCACCTTTGCGGGATCCACTGCTATCCCTTCTTTGGAAACCACGTGCCCTAAGAACCGTACTTCCTTCCTCCAGAAGTGACACTTAGAAAATTTTGCCTTAAGGTTATGCGCTCGAAGGTTTTCCAACACTTCCCTAAGATGTAGGGAGTGCTCTTCTTTATTCTTAGAAAAGACTAAGATGTCATCCACAAAGACTACCACGAATTTGTTAAGGTATTCCCTAAACACCCTACTCATCAAATCAACAAAATATGCAGGGGCGTTTGTCAAACCAAAGGGCATCACTAGCCATTCATAGAATCCGTCAGGAGTCCTAAAAGCAGTCTTATCTATACTATCCTCAGCCACTCTCAGTTGATGAAAGCCAGTGGCTAAGTCCAACTGCGAAAACACTGAGGCGCCAACTAACTGATCAAAGAGATCGTCAATCCTCGGCAGTGGGTGTCAGTTCTTTTTAGTAAGCTTGTTTTGTTCTCTATAGTCCATACAAAGTCTAAGAGACCCATCCGCCTTTGTGGCAAAAACTACTAGAGCACCCCACTCCGATATACTACGTCTTATGAACCCCTTCTCAAGCAACTCCTTTACTTGCTTATTGAGTTCCCTCCTTTCACGAGGAGCCATGTGGCGTACTGGCAAAGAAACGGGTTTAGCATTATCCACAAGATAAATTCGAAAGTCTATCTCCCGCTTTGGAGGTAAGCCCTTCACCTCCTCAAACACATCCGGATATTCCCGGACCACTTCTACCGATCGCAAGTTCTCTACAGACGCGTCAAGCGATTCAAGATAACTTAGCATAACGGAATTTATGGGATTACAAAAGATGTCGAGAGCATTACCAAGGCGAGTCACAAGCCTAACTACTCTCCTTTCACAATCAAGAATGGCCCTATTTCTAGACAACCAATCCATTCCTAAAATTAGCCCATAGCCCGTGAAGCCCAATACATAAGCATCACATCTAAATTCAACGCTAAGTATAGAGATTTTCAAATCCAAACATATCATGGTCAAATGAGCCGAACCCCCAATTGGATTTGAAACGACCAAGGGATCCTCTACTAAACTGGTGTTCAAGTGCAGTGATTCAACTAATGATGCAGAGATAAACGAATGAGATGCGCCAGAATCGAATAAGGTACGGACAGGATGATCAAACAGAAAAACTAAGCTATCAACAGAAATCGTTCTACCTCTTTCTTGCAGCGGTGCGACCGCAATAGCCTGAACTTGCCCCCTTGCCTGCCCTGGTGCCATAAGAGCCTGCACCTGTCCTCCCGGGGTAGACCCTGCCCTCTGCCCCTTCTTTGGACAGTCCTTCACTAAATGTCCCGCATCTCCACAATGAAAACAACCAGTCTTCTTTTTCTTTCTACAATCTTTGCTGAAATGGCCAGGCGTCCCACAATTGAAGCATTTCTTCTTCCCTTTGCCATTATTGTTTTTACCACCCTTCTTATTTTACTGTTGGGGTTTCTTCTGATCCCCTTTCTTTTCAACTGCCTTATCCTCATGCATAAGTGCCATTTCTACTAGCTTTTCAAAGGTGGCTCCCATAGGGATGTGGGTCATAGCCAACCCTTGCAACGGTTCATTCAAGCCTCTAACGAACCTCAAAGCTTTCTTCTCTGGCGTGTTCACCAACTCCAAGCCAAACCTTGCTAACTGATTAAATTTATTGACATATTCCTTTACTGATGAGCCCCCTTGCTTTAGTGCCAGGAATTTTTCCATATTTAAGTTCTCCTCTGCCCTTGAAAGAAATTTTGCCTCAAACCTTCGTCTGAAATCCGCCCATGAATCAACTGGACGTTCCCCGTTAGTGACCTCCCACCAAAACGAGGCCTCTCCCTTCATTAACCAAGCAGCTAAACGGACTTTCCTCCCATCCTCCACTTCAAAGATATCCAACAATTCCTCAGTCTCCTTAAGCCAATCTCTGGCCTCCACAAACGTCTCAGTCCCTTGAAAAGTTTTTCCTCCCATAGCCTTGAATTCCTTGCACGTCTTTGCAAAAGTGTCAACACGAGGAGGAGGAGGAGGAGGAGGAGGAGGAATGGGTGCAACTAGGGGTGGAGGAGTATCCGCTGGGCCTGCAGTGGTGGCCCTAGCCTCCAAGTATCTCCTAAACCACCCTGGAATCGTCACACCTTCTGGGAGATTAAGATCTTCAGCCATGCTGAAACGAAAAAGGAAAGATTCAAAATGGAGAATTCGAAAGATAAAGATAAGGATGTGGCTATTTGGGATTATGTTTTTCATAAAAACTCTCTTTAAATAACATATTTTTTTTTTTTGAAAGCACTTCTTCCAAAAATACTTTAGAAAAAAAAATATTTTTCTAAATTTTTTTTTTATCTGTTCTGGTAACCTTATGCTCTGATACCACGTGTAACACCCCACGTCCATTAATGTCACTCACAAAGGGAATGCATTAACTTCCATGGAGGTTTTAAGTGAATATAGAACAGTAAAATTACAACAAGACAGATATAAAATAGTACTTGGAAATTCAAAAACTTTATTTCATTGTAGCAGAAGTCAAAACATGTTTGATTTCATCATAACACCATATTCAATGTCAAGTACAATATCTATCTTGATAAAACAAGTACATAATCCCATTACATGAATAGCCATTAAAAAGAAAGATAACAAGCTGGACTTTACTTCAGCAGTCCAAGCTTTCCATAAGATAAGCGATCCAACTAGACTCCACTAGAACTTGGCCCAACCTGCGGACCTGAAGGGAGAAAAAGGATGGAAAAGAGGGGGTCAGACATAAAGTCTGGTGAATATGATAATTCTACAATACTATTACCAAAATAACTGGACTAAGGCATAAGCTGGAAAACAAGAAAATGTCTATGAAGAGCAGATTAAGGACATAGACAATCGCTAAAGGCAACGTTATAGGCGCTCCTAAATACTAAAGGATAAACACTATACTGCACCACACCAGTCACCCTAAAGATTCATCCCACTTAGCTTCACTTAGAAACTTTCCCAATGGCTTTACGTACCCCTAGCTGACTACATAGGTGCCGCCTGCCCCTATCTCCACTAGGTGTACCCTACTTCCCATTATTCGATCGGCTCCCTAACTCGTAGATACCCGTGCTGGCCCCACAGTGGGGTGTATCACTCCCCTAAAGTGGCAACCTGATACAACGGACATGCACGGCTTATACCTACACGATTCAACAACGTCTTACCTACCAGCCCGGGTCCACACACGCATATGAAACCCGTTGGACTTGCGTTGCCACCGCTCCCTGTTTTGGCCTCTTATAGTCAAACCCAGTATGTGTGTCCCGTCCTCGACTTGGGTCGAGCCCACAAAGATACGTTTTGGGATACTGGTTGAAATGGGCCCCCACTATTTACCACAAGCATTCCACCTAAGCTTGTCCCCATTAGTCCATCCCACTTAACCCTCTTAGTCATGTTCATTTACATGTGTGTTTGGTTAAGTCTAATCGTATTTCAAATGCCTCTAAAGGCAACCACCAGATTCCTCATGCCACCCAAGGCACCTACTTAACCCCCATGTCCCACCTTACATGATTATCTGGTTAAGTATTTCTTAGTTCATTAAGGCCATAACCTCATAAAGACCTCTCACATTAGACTGGCATTTATGGCAGCTGGATTTGCCGGGCGGGTCCGGGCTGTCTTACACCATAAAAGAGTCTAACCTCGTGTCTTTACAACTGTTATGCTTTAGTTTGGGCCTAGGACCTCTCACATTGGGCCGACATTTGTGACTACTGGATTTGTCGGGCGGGTCCGGGCAGGTTTACATCACAAACGGGTCCAACCTCGTGTCCTAAGCATTGATTATTAATAATAATCCACTTTCCCCCAATTTTAATAATTCCCTACTTGAATTATTAATTACTTCCAATTTTTAACAATGTCCATAATTGACTCAATTATGGACATTCATTCATGGTATGCAACATCTTACAAAATTGCACCCAATTTATTAATTCCTAATATTACCCCTACCCACCGTTTGAACGTTTATTCGCAAAATATATGTTAGACTCGAATAGCCTAACTCATAGCATAAAAGAGATTATCATAATAACAACATGTATATGTGACCAAATGAATCATAATAAGGGGTGAAACTTGCATATGTCCAACTTGCATAGATTATACATGTCATGGATCTAAAGGTGTCAACTTGTTCAAAATTCACCTAATATGATCTCAATCAATTTTCATAAACTTACATATGAACATGTGTGAATCAACATCATCTAATTTTTTAACAACATGGTTTTATATGGGTACACCTAACTCAATAGGCAAATTCCCATAATCAAGTTTTATTTAATTATAGTTTCAAGTTTATGGGTACACCTAACCTAATAGGCAAATTCCCATAAACAAGATCCATTTAAATTAAGAAAAAAAAACATAACTTTAAGCATGATCCAACAACATGATTTTTCAACATAATATAGCATGATTTATAACATGGCATAGTATGATAGTATAACATAGCTTGACATGATTCTCAACATAGCACGACATAGCATAAGAGAATTTACAACATAGCATGACATAGCATATATAATTTACATCATACGACAACATAATAACATAATAAGAGATCCACAATATGTAGAATTTACAATTACAAATCACATCACTTTCTTGTGATCCATTCATAACTGAGTCAAATTAGTTTGTAATAGTCTTGTGAGAATCATCATACTCACCAACAATAGAAAAGAATTAGAGAAAGAGAGATCTTTTGATTTGATTTGTGTAGATTTAGTTGTAGATGATTAGGCTTCCTCTTCTTAGTTTGTGACGACTATGCTGAACTCCATGGCAGCAGCATGACGGTAGCTTCTCTAATTTTACAAATGATTTAGGTCTAGGGTCTACCCACTTATTTATAGATTTTTAGAATTCATTTAGGCCATTAGATTTAACCTAGAAATAACCGCAGCCGTTAAGACAAGATGGGGTTTATCTTGTTGACTCAGCAATGAGTCAGAAGTGACTCAGCAAACACTCAGCATATTAATAAACTTCTATTCATGTCATAAATATATATATATTTTCTACAATGTACATATTAGATACATCCCCCTTTACTTATTATTGTTTTTATATACATATTAGATACATCCCCTCTCTCACACACTTATTAATATTTTTATATTCATATTAGATACATCCCCTCTCTTACACACTTATTAATATTTTTATATTCATATTAGATACATCCCCTCTCTTACACACTTATTAATATTTTTATATTCATATTAGATACATCCCCTCTCTTACACACTTATTAATATTTTAGCAACTTTAGTGTTAATAGAAAATTCGGGGTGTTACAGAAAGGATCGAGAGGAGCTCAGGGATTTCGGTCTAGGAATTGAAGACGACGGCTTAGAGGCCTTAATGACGTGATTAGTGTGTTGAATAGGTAATTAATTAGTTTAATTTCTTTTAAATGTTTTATTTATGTAATTTAAAAGTTTGAAAGGCTATAACTTTTTGTTTGTAAATGCGGATTCACAAATATAATTTTTAAATGGGAAAACATTGAAAAGGTCGTATTTTTAAACATTGAAAAGGTCGTATTTTTAAACATTGAAAAGGTCGTATTTTTTTACATTGAAAAGGTCGTATTTTTAAACATTGAAAAGGTCGTATTTTTAACATTGAAAAGATCGTAATTCTAACACTGAAAAGATCGTATTTTTTTTTGGGGAAAAGCTATGATAGCGAAGTAAAAATTCGATTTTTATAAATTGAATAGCGAAGTAAAAATTCGATTTTTATATATTGAATAGCGAAGTAAAAATTCGATTTTTACATATGTAGAGAATACGGGTAAACGAAGGTGACAAAAAGGCGAGAATGACGAAGATTTCTATAAATGAAGAGTCGTGATATTCGATAGCTATCGGTGAGAATTTCTCACCTTTCAATTTCATTTTCTAGTTATATATATATATATATATATATATATATATACGGATGCACACGGTGCTTAGTAGCACCCGACACAATCGTCCACAGACCATGGACTTGTTTGTTTGATTGCATAAATTAGTTAGATGATTAGATTTGAATTGATTGTTTGGTGAAATGAAATTGATTGGATTGTTTTGTGAATGGCGTGGGCCTTCACTAGACCGTGGATAAGGCTAGGCCTCGTCCCGTTTCTAGTATCGTGCCGTTATGCCGCCAAAATTTTCTAAAATAAGTTAGAAAAATAAAAATATCATTTTATTTAAAGAATGAACTGAATAGAAATTCATATGTTAAAATAAAATGTTTTATCGTTAAAAATATAATTTTTAACGTGAAAGTGAATAAATAAAATATTCATTTACAAACCGGACGGTTTGTTTATGTACACCTATTTGAAGGACATTGATTGGGTCGATAAATTTTACACATCGCCCAACTGCACAAATAAAATCTGTGTTTGATTGTTTGAAACCCCACACGGGTGTTGGGATGAAATATGAAGTTCACTCATCCTGATTTATTAAATATGTCGATCAATTGATTGACAGGCTGTTATAAGCGTTAGATATCTATATTTGATGCTTATACAGTGTAGTGCACTTTGGTTGATGGTTGATTATTTTTAAATGCTATTATATACATGTGTTGTATGAAAATCCATATAATTAACTTTATATTGTAATTGATTGGGCCTCATTCCAATTTAGAAAATAAAGAATATTATAAAATAAATGTTCATGTGTTGACTGTACTCATCCGTTGAGATTAGTCATGTGTTGAACGAAATATTTTAATAATAAAATTTACATCTTCATAACATAAAATAAAGGTTCATGTGTTGACTGTACTCATCCGTTGAGATTAGTCATGTGTTGAACGAAATATTTTAATAATAAAATTTACATCTTTATAATATAAAATAAAGGTTCATGTGTTGACTGTACTCATCCGTTGAGATTAGTCATGTGTTGAACGAAATATTTTAATAATAAAATTTACATCTTTATAATATAAAATAAAGGTTCATGTGTTGACTGTACTCATCCGTTGAGATTAGTCATGTGTTGAACGAAATATTTTAATAATAAAATTTACATCTTTATAATATAAAATAAAGGTTCATGTGTTGACTGTACTCATCCGTTGAGATTAGTCATGTGTTGAACGAAATATTTTGATAATAACAAATATTTTGATAATAGGAAATATTTGAAATAGAATATTTGAAAATAGAAATACATTAAGCCGTGTTGATTAGATTGACGCCATTTTGACGTGAACGATATTTATATCGATTTTATTCATTTCGAAATGAATTAAATTGAAAACAATTTCGAAATGAATTGAATATATAACGATTTCGAAATGAATTGAATATATAACGATTTCGAAATGAATTAAATTGAAAACGATTTCGAAATGAATTAAATTGAAAACAATTTCGAAATGAATTAAATTGAAAACGATTTCGAAATGAATTGAATATGAAACGATTTCGAAATGAATTGAATATATAACGATTTCGAAATGAATTGAATATATAACGATTTCAAAATGAATTGGATATGAAACGATTTCGAAATGAATTGAATATATAACGATTTCGAAATGAATTGAATAGAAAACGAATTTGATTTCAATTGAATATATAACGAATTTGTTTCGAATAGAAAACCAATTTGAATTGAATCGAATAGAAAACCAATTTGAATTGAATCGAATAGAAAACGACTTTGGAATTAAATTGAATTTAAAACGAATTCAAATTGAATTGAAAGCGAATTGAAATGAATTCAAATTGAATTGAAATTTGAATTGAATAGAAATGAATTTTAAAACGAATTTATAAAGAAGAATTCAATTTTGCTTTGGATTGAAATGGAAGTTGAAATTGTTTTTGAAACGAATTTAAAACTATTTATATAATTCGTTTTAAATAGTAATCGATGAAATATATATTATATATATAATATAATGGCCTGAATATAACGCGCCGCGCTGCGGCAGTTCGTGAATTTCGACCATTTATTTCAAACGGACATTACGGGAGATCCGACCGTCTGATTCTCCTAAAACCGGAACCGTTGGGTTCGTATCGAAAAGAGCTTTCTAGAGAATATTAGAAATTCAAAATCTAACGGTTGGATTTGGAGTTACGTCCAAATCAAATTTGGAAAAGGTCGCTATAGGTGCAGTTCGATGGCCGTTGATGGAAATCGACTGTACGGGCCTTGATAAAATTATTAAAAAAAGTAATAATTTGAGTAAAGTCATAAGAAATGATTTGGAAAGAATTGGGGTGAAAAAACTCCATATTTGAAAAGGTAAAAATAGATTTTTATCAAAATGAACTAGTTTGAACTAAATTTAAAACCCGATTTGTTTTTAAATAAATAAATTAGATTTAAAAAGGGGTTTTAAATAATCGAAATTCCTAATATATTTGATTTGAAATAAATAGAATGTGATTTGGGTTTTTCGTGAACTGTGTTTTAAATAACACCTAGTTCTTTAACCCAGTAAAAGGAGTTTTAATGAATCTGCAATTAGATTGAAATGTGAATCTATAATCTAAATTATCAAATTTAGAAATGAGCGAGAATGGAGTATCGCCAGTTTTGCTCCAAAAGCGATAGTTAAATCTTTAATTAGATTTGAACGTGAAATGGTAATTAATTTTACCGATAACACCATGGTGTTAAATATGGAGTATCACCAGTTTTGCTTCATGGGATGAATAGGTTGGGATTGGGAAATAAAATAAATAATTACTTCGGTGTGGTTCGCTAATCTCGACTAGTTCAGAAAACCATAATTTGGTTTGAAACAACATCAAAAGGAAGATTAAAGGATAAATTTGAAAGAATTTATCTTGGATAAAATTAATGGGAACCTTTCCCTAAAAATGTGATTTTGGGAATAAAAGAATATTCTGAACTGGAATGAGGCGTATGTTGTGTTTGTGTAACATTTGTTTTTAATATACGCGGGTTGTTCGGAAAGTCCGGGTTTATACCCATTCTGAATAACCGATTCGACGATATGTCGAAGATGAAGACGGTGGTCGAAGACCGGAAGTCTTCACATCGTTTGGATAACTACTGACGATCCTGATTGGGCAGTACACCCAAAAGGATGGAAATAGTTGGTGGTCGTCCAGACGTACCTGGAGATGGATGGATATGCGAGGAAAGTGCCTCCGGTTTCGTTCAGACCCAGAACGGACTTGTAAATGGATTGTGTGTCTGACACTGGATTTTATTCTGTGTTGATTGATTTCTATTAAATATACACCTGTTTGGCGGCAGAGAATTTATTCTTTTGCTTAACGCCCTTCTCTGAGACGTACGAGCTCAGAGGTTGTATATCGATGGACATCAGTCGCATGGCATGAATTGCCGGTGTGGCACGCTAAGATGCAATGATCAAGGCTTCTGTTGAAAAGCAAAGTCTTGTGGTTGATGATCAAAGCACGGCTTACGTGGCAGCTTTGTGTATAACGTGAATTCGCGAGCCTCACACCTCGGTATGAGTTAAAAACGGGATACGGACTGCAGGGAGAGCACGACGTTTCTTTCTAGCTTTGGTGGTGTCAGTGACTTAACAGCCCTGACATTTATATACTTTTCACCTTTGTGGTTGTTGGATGAGGCGCCTCGATTATAGGTCTGTAAGGACCGGGAAACGTGTGTTCAGGAATTGCCAATCCTCTAACGTAAGTGAGGACCGGCCCTGAAGCATCCAAGGGTTGCCCAGAGTGCGTAGCCCTGGGACATTTGCTAGAGTGTCTCGAACGCGGAGAGGAGCTTGCCCCTTGCCTCGACTCATGACGGAATCCAATTTCCAATACGTGTATTTCGGTTTTATTTGTAGAGCCTAGTATGGCGACATAGTGGGATGGGGCACTTATGCCGTCTATGATTTATATTTATGATTGAAATGTTTTGACACTATACACTTATTATAGTATCAAATGATTTGTTTTAAATGTATTAAGCATGTTTGGCTGTTATAAGGTAAAACCCTATCCTCCGGCTTGCGTTGCATTGTGTGATCGGACCTGGGTCTTATAATAGCTTCATTTTTCGAAAAAGCATTGCGTTGTCTTTTCTATGCACTGGTATTCTTGGGAGGAAACCCATTCCGTGTTATACGGTGTGGTCCCTTCAATTACTCTCTTTTAAAATAAAGTTTTAATAACTGTTTTAGTTCTCACACCAGTCACATGACTGACCTGGAGTTTATTGTTTTAACCTAAACTCTGGGTGCCCTTATTTTTCGCACGGGCAGCTAGTAGTTTTGGTTTTGCAGATTTATATTCACAGGATCCTGGTTTACAGCTGGAATGATATCCGGAAAGCTCTGTATCCGTATATCACCTTCAGTTGTGCTTTGTATTATTTTTCCGCTGCTATGTAATTTATTGTAATCTCTGATATTTATCGAATGTAATTTATTCATTTATACTCTGTATATTCTTGTATCTGATGGAATTGTTGTAATAGCAATGAAATGTTCTTCCGTCTGTGTTCTGTTGTGTGTTGTTCTCAAAGTATCCGCCCTTTCCTTAACGGGGAAGAAACGGGTCGTCACACTTCCTGTTGTTCGATGCTTTCCTTTCCTTTGTCATGCACACAACTCCAATGCGTATATATCCATACACATCTCCACACACGTATATTGTAACGATCCAGAATTTTTAACCAATTTAAAATTGGAATTTTATTACTCAATTTAAATTTAAATTTGAATTGGACATAAATATATATGGATAAGTATATTTATTAATTTTGATTATTTATATAGTAGATTTTATTTGAATTATAAATTTAACAGATTAGAATGAATATTAATAAGTTTGGATTTATTAATACTATTTGTCGTTCGATCGGATTTATCAAACTATAACATGAATTAGTACATTAGAATTAAGTGTTGCCCTTAGTTTTCATAGCATTTAAGAGGAAATGCTACCAAAAGTACACCTATTCTCCTTAAGACAAGTGTAAATACACTTGTATTTTTGCATGCTTCCTTTCATGCATGCCTTCCACTTGCCCCTTTATGTGTCATCACCTCCTTCTCCATTCCTATATAAGGAGGACTTTACTCCACTTTTTTACCATTCCATTCAATTTCCTCCTTTTCATCTTCTTCTTAAAGCTTATGGCCATGGTTTCCATGGCATAAGTCTTCCTCTTTTCCACCGCCACTTTGCCAAAATTCATCGTCATCCTCCTCCTTCCCTTATAAATTGAGAGATTAATATATAGTATATGTATACATTGGTGAAGGAAACGTTGCGCCAAAATACTGTCTAACAGTTCGCTCAATTAGGATCATCTACCAGAAAATTTGTTCGGTGAGAACTCTTTAACCACAATTTATATATTTAATTAGTAGTTTGACTAATTTAAATATAGTGATGAATTATTAGTGGTTAATGTTGATTGATGTTCGTTGTGATGGATGATGGATGTGTAGTTTAGAACACACACACAATTAAGCGTTAGTGTTATAAAGCTTGTCCATAGTTATGATTTATTTAATTATGTTGATGATGGTTGCTATGGATGTTTATAATAGTTATTGATGTTATCACGCACACACTATGACACAAAAATTATGGTATCGCATTGGTGATCGACAAATCTCCCTCGTAACTAGAAACAATATTATTATTGAAATTGAAGGTTAATAATTAGAAAAGACACATATGTATAAATTCATATATATCGGTAAAGTTTATTTAAATGAATAAATAAATACCTGAACGTTCTAGGATGACAGGGAGGATAGTGACTAGGCTTGGGTTTGGAAATATAGTCTTTTTCTCTCCCTGGCTATCCCTAACTGATCCGACGAATGGGATGGTTAATTTGAAGTTTTTTGAATTTAAAAATGAATTGGATTTTAATTTAATATTTTATTAAGTGTAAACACTATAGTAACTCTTTCTTTGAAAAAAATCTATTTTGAAGTTTGAAACCGCGAGCTATTATCCAAAATATAAGTAATCATCTGTAAATGATTGGTGGAATGTTTCTAAAGGTTTAAAAGTATTGAAAATATTTTATATGGAAATTAATTTGATTTATTTGATACTAAAATGGGGTTTTCAATTTCAAATAATTGGATATGGTTGGAGATAAATCTTTTGGATGTTTGATATTAATTCGGTAGATGAGGACTCTTACTATTTGAGGAATTTAAAATGTAGTTCACTGCTATTCCGCTTATAGTGTGAGTTGGATATAGAGATTAATACTGAGTATAATGTAATGGCCCGGAAAATTCGACGCTCGAATTTTCGACTATAACACACCACTTCGTATTACTTGCCAAAAATCCAAGTATCAAATGCCAGAACGTTAATAGAAAGAAGTTAGAGGGTGAGAAAAGAAAGAAAGAAATATTAGAATAGAAGATCAGAATCTCACAGCGGAACGAAACAAAATATAATATGTCAAATGCTTTATACATGAACTGTAAATATATACAACATCAAAGCATACATTTCAATAAATACACACAGCGGAATAAACTAGTACCAGTAAATACGTGGAATATGTCTCGGCTCCAACTCCTCTTTTGGAAACTCCAAGTGAGACCTAACCTGGAATATACTCGGTCTGACCCGAGCACTTTGAAGCAAAGCAAAATTCACCCGGATTAGTCTGGAATACTCTCAGTGATAAATTCATAGCACAACAACTTGTTAACCTTTGAAAATCCTTTCAAAATAAAAGGATAATAGTAAGACCAGTACACACATAAACTCAAATGGTTTTTACCTTACTATAACCTAAAACAGATTTGATATATCAAAATCCAGTAATATTATAATAGTGTCTATCAAATCACAAATAAATAACCATTTAGCAGAACGCTTGCATCTCACGCTCTACATGTTTATTTTAAAATCGAAAACCGCATGGCGCTTATTGGAGATTGGATTCCGACTATGAAAAGGTATGGAACCACCTGCCAATAGTGTATCTTTAGAGGGGAATGCACTGGGTTCAACAAGAATGCCTTGCAACCCGGCCCACACATGACCGACCACTCATTTAACTTAAGTGTATCGAATATATTGTTACCCTTTCAGCTTTTTGTCACGACCTCGGAAATTCCCGAGAGATACAGAAATGAAAAGAAGTAACAAATATGCATTTTCTCTAGATTGGTGACAATATACCCTGCTTGGGAATGACCCACCTAGCCATGCTGCCTGCCCGACTTTTGTCATTTCCCGGTTGTGAGGCTTGAGGTTATAACGGACTTTTGGAACATCTGGATACCATTCATTTTTGAATTCCATGTCGTCCATACATGTCATCCAGGAATAGGATGAAATGAAAGCACCCTCCTACCGCATCCTAGGAATCACCCAAAGGATCAGCAGTGAGTAGTCCTTGCAAATCCGAAGATTTCAGTCATGATAGAACCACAGTTTATCTTCGGGAGCGAACCAGAGATTATAAGTAGTTCTTCCATTTCATGAAGATCTACAGCCTTCAATTGCTCCATCTTCATTTGCTGCAAGTTCGTCTCATACGTAACGTTGATTCAAAGTGGTTTTGGGTCTAGTTCCCATCCCGTTCTCTTCGAAACAACACGTCGAAAAGGTATAATATTTCATTGATAGTTTGGTGTTTTAACTATCAATGTCAAAACAGTGCGGTCAAGTATATTGGCAACTCTGATTTATTCATTAAAACCATATCATTGATTCTTAAAAACTCGATTTATATTCTTATTTCAGTTTTCCATTGTTTTCGTTACATTGAAACATGATAATATATCCTTGACCTTACTCCACTACTTTGTTTTGAAAACACCACTATATTCACTCAATCTTTTATTCCTTTACTTCAGAAAAATCACAACATATAGATATATTTAACTCCAATACATTTTTGCATCAAAACTTGAGTCGAACGATGTTTATTTATACCTCATTTTACTTTAAAACAATTAATCTCGTTACATTCAAAATCTTGCAAAAACGTTACAATGTCCTCTTAAGTAAATCTTTACACCTTTACCGTCATAAACTAATATCATCCCTTGATAATAGCGAAGTCATTCAAGTTAGGGTATTTTAATTACCTCTCAGACCTTGATCAATGACGTTCTTACCTTAGAATAGATAAAAGTTTGAAACACAAAACTCATCATTTCGTTTACTATTTACTCAAAAACATCGTTTTAATAACTGCTCCTTGTAATTGCCACATTTATTTCTCATTTAACTTTTTAACCCTTTTACTAACGTAAAATCTCTTTTGCATTGAACCTGGTAATGTAACTCATTTTGGTTTTGCTTCAAAACCATTTACTCAGTCTCTTACACAAATTCTACTATGCCTCATGACCTTGCAAATCTCTTTTCCACTCATACTCGTTTAATTTAATCTAATTCCTTAACTAAGCATTTTGTTTAATTCATCGCCTGGATTTATACTTTTTATAAACTTGGTATTCTCCTACCAATCTTCTCTTCGATTTACTTAACTTGAATTCAATTTCAAATCTTTTTATGGAATCCATTTACTATTTCCCCTTTTCGAAATCACGTTTCACTCTATTTTACTTAATTAAGTAAAAACAAATCTTATTGAAATCTTTGCATTACTCGCCTCCTCCTAATTATACTTTGATTTCACTACCATATATCTTATGTAAAAACTCTTTCCAGTCCCCTAGTTTATACTTTATTCACTCATTAAGTGACAATTACTTAAAAACGATACATTAGCCTCAAAACATGTTTTTATACTTTGGTATACACAGCTCTTAACGCGATTCATTTTAAATCTTTATAACTTCCTAATTGATTTCCATTTAACAAGGTGAATTACCTTAATTATTATTTAAAATAATTAATTCTGTTATCAACTGAAGTAAAATATAGTTCACTTCATTAAAAATAGATCAGTTGACCGCTTAACAACCTTTCTACAAAAAATAACTACTTCACTTGTGATTTATAAACATCTTCAAATATCATAAATAAAAAGATAAATAGTATTTTAGAAATATTATTAACTAATGGTTCGTTAAACCATTTTTATTAGATAGACCGATCAATCTAATTACTTATTCCAATTAAACAATTGATTCCATCAATTTAAACATCAGTTATTTACTAACTGATTTCACTTACTCCTCTCATTAGATTATAATAAATCTAATTATATTCCTTAACTGTTTTTCCTCAAAACAGTAATTTCCAAATATTAATCCATAGGTTCAATTTATTAAAACATTGAAACCATTTATAAATATCGATTATTTGGGAACTTTATTTTAAATATAAATATAATTTAAAACTACATTTCAGTTATAAAAATAAAATTTATAACTTCAATTGCGTCAATTAGCTTGATGATGAACTAACGTCTTAAAAACAACGTTTAGATCATTTGCTACCAATTACTTAATCAATATCATCTATTGATTAAAATATCACATTAATGTTGAATTTCAATTCAATGTTAAATATATAATCAACCATCAGCACTCAGTGGTTTGGGGTAAACGGTTCATATTTGAATAATATGGAAAATAAATAACACACAAAATATTGAGGAATCCGGTCGGATCCCTCCAACCTGTCCTTCCCTGCATCGCAGATCGTCATATCACATAATAACTGCATATGAAATGAATATTAAAACAAATCATCTAATACAATACCAATGAGATGTCAGCAACAATCAATTGCATCAAGGCATCCAATTTGTATTATTAATTATAAATTTGGGTTATATGAATTTAACACATCATAGCACTCCAGAAAAGTGTGAGAGTTAACTCACCTTTGTATTGATTTGATGTTCCAACGTCGTTTTGTTTAAATTTTAAACGAACGTTCAAAATTAACGAAAATCCAGTTGTATCCGAATCTTTTCGAACCAGCTTAACAGCGTAGTATCCTTCGCTCTGATCCAAGGTCTGTTGTTTTTGTCTGATTCTGGTAATAAATGGATAAGATATTATTTATACAAGTTCGAATTTATATATCGAGTTATTAACGTAAATGATTTTATTATTTTCTCAAATACCTTTTTTCCACTTACCTTAATCTCCGCTTAATAATAAAACCTTAGCCAAAATGTTTTATAATCATCCTGGCACTTTGAAGACTTTCACCAAGCCAATGCACTGCATGCAAATCCGTTCTTTTCCTTCTTTCTTTTACCTAATTTCACTGCACTCCTCAACGCCTAAAATGCCCTCCAGCTTCCCATCCTTCATGCAACTTCATGGAGACCCCTTCACACCACAAAACTAATGATGCCTCTTTCACCACACCTTATCACCTCGGCTTCTCACCTAGTTACAGAAAAAAGAACGTGACAACCCAGTTGTGTTCAACTGACCGTAACCTCCCCATCACAGCGTTATCTAATCCCTGCTATTTCCGTTCGTCAGTGATGTACGACACCAGTAAGAAGAAAACTGCGACAGTCTTCATTATTTAACTCCTCTAAACTCCACCATTCACTGATTAGTTCCGGCTCCACATCATCTCTATCTCAGTTCGCCGCAACCAACCACTTCTCAGCACCTCAAGAACTTACTGCAAAACAAGCCAAAACACTTCCTCCTTCATATACCACTTGATCCCCTATACTTCTCACTATGCTACAGTATTCACTCCAAATACATCACGTACTCCACCACCAACACTTTGAACTTGCCACGCCCGGCTCCTCATGAAAACTCTACGCATCCTCCCATTTTTTCCATAGCGTTGTACTCAAAAATCTGGACACCACAGCCATTTTTTTTTCTTTGATCGATTTTCTTCTTTGTTTGCTGAGTAGATGAATGTATGTTATTGGTTTGTTAACATACTGTGTTGCAGAAGACAAGACGATAGTGCTATTTATAAAGGCAACTCCTTGGCAGGCGAGGAACTAGTGTTAGAGTGAACAGTGACATACCGGGATATTATTATATTTTTTGTAGAGTACGAGCATTTCTGAAACCAAATATATTTCAAAGATTTTTCCCAGATTTGTATAGTTTTTTGATAGGCTGTGCTTGTACAAATTTTTATTTGTTCCGATACGTCGATATTTTGTTTAAGATTCTAGGCAAAACTGTACCAAGATCGGCTGAGATTTTCTTTCGATTTGGAATTCTCTTGTCAAAGATATTATATCTGATTGTAAGTATCGTTCTTTATTATTACTGGTATATAGAGAAACAATGGTGAGGTGCTTAAAACCGAAAGCCAAGTGGAGAATTTATACATACAGGTTTCCTTCGAATAGAAGATGTGTTCTAGTCATCGCCATCAGTAGATGAGTAGCTAGGTTCATTTGTAGCTGTTTCAGGGTATATGAAGAATGTAACGACCCGGAAAAGCCGAACCAATTTAAAATTTTTATTTTAAATTATTTGGTGGAAAAATGTGGCAGAAATTAAAAAATTTCATTTTTAATAATATGAAAGCCAGTGAAAATAGTCAATTTTCGAACGATCTCTGTTTTTGACGAAACCACTTTTGTTGGAACCGGAATGTCGAATTATTACTAGGTTTCAATTTTTAGAATTTTCCGAATTAATATGTGAGCGTGGCGAAGGAAAATGTGTTTGGTCGATTTCAGTCAATTTTAATCGACTGAAAAATAGCCATTTTTCAAACAGTCTCAGAATTCGACGAAATTGGTTTTGTTAGGACCGTATCGTCATAACGAAGACAAATATATTTTTTTTGGATTTTTCCGAGTCCGTATGTGGCCTCGGTGAATTTATTTATGCAGACGAATTAAATTAATAAAGGATTTAATTATTAAATTAAATAATTCAGGCCACAGATAGTCGTTTGGGCTCACGGGACCTATCCTATTGGATCCGGAATATGGGTTATTGGCTAGGGTCACTTTCTGCTGGACTGGAAATGGATCGATTTAAAAGTTACGGATTTATTTGTAAAATAGCAATTAAATATTATAAATAATAGAGGAAATTAAACCCTAATTACTATTCCCTTTCGTTGTAGCCGCCACCCACCCAAATCCATGGCCACCGACCTCCGAATTTCCTCCACCAATTTCTCCTTCATCTTGACGAATTAAACCTCCTCACATATACCAAATCTAAGCCCTTTCCTCTCTCTTTAATCTCATACGGATTGATCGTCCTCTCGTCGCCTGAAATCCGAGAACCAACACCCCAAAGCCCGCCGTTTCGCACCGCCGTCGGCCCCACCTGGGCGCACCGAGCCAGCCGCCGCCACCCCCCTCGTGCGCCGCCACTAGCCCACTGTCGTGGTCTGGTCCGATCGTCAGTAGGTGTCCCGGTTCTTGAGCGATTTCGAACCCTAGGATCGACTGTATACCGAAACCCATCGGCCAAAGTTTGAACTGATAGTGGAAGAAGGTTGTATTTAATTAATTAATTTAAATATAACTAAATCTTTAAATGATCGTATCTTGTTCATACGTTGATGAAATTCGACGAAATAGGAAGCGTTGGACTCGTAAGACTAAGATCTACAATTCTAGACTGACCGGAGTGAATTCTGAACAGATCGGATTTTGAGAACTTTTCGAATCTGAACTATTCAGGACACAAGAAAAGCAATGTGAGATTCTAAATTTTGAATAATTAAATAATTTAATTATATTTGTTATGTGAATCATTGTATGTTATTGTTTCTGATCTACGATGTTGTGATTGTTGTATGGTTGATTAATATTCGTTGTGATATCATGATATAGCATGTCAATTTAGATCTATAAATTCTGATGTAATCTCTATAAAGTTCTCATCTTTATTAGTTCTATTTTTATTTTATTTCTATTTTTATTTTATTCTTCTATAGAAATGAAAAATTGAATCTTGTTTGTTTTACAAACAAAATGAAAATTTGAATCTTTATTTTGTTTTTACAAATTAAAATGGAAAGTTAAATCTTTATTTTTGATTTACATAATAAAACAAAAGTTAAATATTTATTTTTGATTTACATAATAAAACAAAACTTAAATCTTTATTTTTGATTTACATAATAAAACAAAAGTTGAATCTTTATTTTTGATTTGCATAATAAAGCAAAAGTTAAATCTTTATTTTTGATTTACATAATAAAGCAAAAGTTGAATCTTTATTTTTGATTTACATAATAAAACAAAAGTTGAATCTTTATTTTTGATTTGCATAATAAAACAAAAGTTGAATCTTTATTTTTGATTTACAAAATAAAACAAAAGTTGAATCTTTATTTTTGATTTGCATAATAAGAACAGAAGTTGAATCTTTATTTTTAATTTATGACTTATAAAATAAAGAAAGTTTAAATCTTTTAAATTTTAATTAAAAGATAAATTAAGATTAGATATTTTATTTTGATTTACAATATAAAATAAAGATTAGATATTTTATTTGATTTACAAATAAATATTAGACATTTTATTTGATTTACAAATAAAATAAAGATGAGACCTTTTATTGTGATTCATCAAATTTATACACCAAATCATATATTGTGTTGTATGTGTGGACATTGAAATTACGATGTTGGGTAAATAGAAATGGTTAGACAAAAACCATTATTTTTTGTTATCATATTTTGACACCAAATTGAGTTGAGTTAGATAGGAAAATACCCCCTATAAGGAAAAATGTGCATTAAGAAGATAATTAGAAAATTTACATTTTTCTAATGTAATAAAGATAAATAGAAAATTTACATTTTTCTAATGTAGTAAAGATAATTAGAGGATTTACCTTTTTCTATGTAGAGATAAAAGATTTACATTTTTCAATGTAAAAGAAAAGGGATAAAAAGTAAATTTTTATGTATTTAAAACGAATAGGATAAAAAGTACATTTTTTATGTATTTAAAACGAAAGGGATAAAAAGTACATTTTTATGTATTTAAAACGAATAGGATAAAAAGTACGTTTTTATGTATTTAAAACGAAAGGGATAAAAAGTACATTTTTATGTATTTTAAAAGAAAGGGATAAAAAGTACATTTTTGTGTATTTAAAACGAATAGGATAAAAAGTACATTTTTGTGTATTTAAAACGAACATGATAAAAGTACATTTTTATGTATTTAAAACGAATAGGATAAAAAATACATTTTTATGTATTTAAAACAAAAGGGATAAAAAGTACATTTTTATGTATTTAAAACGAAAGGGAAAAAAAGTACATTTTTGTGTATTTAAAACGAATAGGATAAAAAGTACATTTTTTGTGTATTTAAAAGGAATAGGATAAGAAGTACATTTTTTTGTAATAAAAATATACATTGTTGAAACCGGCATTTTTGTCGCATTAGAATTGGCGAACAAAAATGTAATTTTATTAAATACAAAAATATACATTGTTGAAACCGTCATTTTTGTCGCATTAGAATTGGCGAACAAAAATGTAATTTTATTGAATATAAAAATACACATTGTTGAAAACATCACTTTTGCCGCATTAGAATTGGCAAACAAAAATATTGTTTTTATAGTATAAAAAGAATGGATGTTAATAATGGGAATCGCCAAGTGGTTTATATATATAAATATAAATATAAAATTTAACGAAAGGAGAGCGGTAGTTCGCGTATCGGCAATCGTAACTTCAAACGATTATACTGAAAGATCCGACTGTTGGATTTTCCCAAAACTGGAACCGTTAGGACCGCTTTGGGAAGAGCTTTCCAATGATATAAATTTCATCAAAATCCGACGGTTAGATTTTAAGATATGTGTAAATCAAAATTTGGTAAAAACAGCGCCAGGGCCGCCCACTGACCCGAAGCGTCGTTTATTTGTTTGAGCTGTTTTTCAAATAAATAAAAATAGCAATAAATGGTTATAAATATATATGAAATGTTTTAAATTATAATTATGCGACAATTATTTAAAAAGACCGAGTTTAACTCATTTCAAATAATTGAACGGCGATTAAATCTAAGATGTAAGAAGACGATGGTTGAAGACGACGATCTTCACATCACATGGACGACGACTACTGATGCCTTGGACTGACTTGCTCCCAGGACGGGGTTGAAGCAGTAATTGTCCGGACGTGTGTGTTTGTCGTGCGGATAAACGAGCGCCTCTTTGGTGTCTCCGGTTTCGTTCAGACCCAGAACGGACTTGTAAATGGATGTGTGTCTGACATTGGAGTTCATCCCATGTAATTAAATCGATTTGTATTAATATATGTCTGTTTGGTGGTGGAGAATCTATTCTCGGCTTGACACCCGGGTATATAGTAATAGTTATCGATCGCATGGCGTGAATTGTCAATGTGGTACGCCAAGATGCAATGATCAAGGCTTTGTTGAAAAGCAGGCCTTGTGGCTGATGATCAAAGCATAGCCTGTTTAGGCATAGCTTTGTGTATAGCGTGACTTCGCGAGCCTCACACCCCGGTATGAGTCAAAAACGGGATATGGACCGTAGGGAGTGCATACGTTTCTTTCTAGCTAGAAGTGGTGTTTGGGCTTTAACACGGCCCGGCATTTTACTATGTCGATTATGGATTGAGGTACCTCGTTTTTTTTATAGGCCCGAAGTGATCATATTATAGGTCCAAAAGGGCCAGGAAACGTATGTTCAGGAATTGCCAATCCACTACCGTTAGGTGGAGACCGGCCCTACCGCTCCAAGGGTTGCCCATAGGTGTGATCCTAAGGCATTTGCTAGAGTGTTTCGAATCAGAAGAGGACGATCCCTAGCCTCAATTTCATGATAGAAAACCAATTCCCAATACGACATCACGGTTTTGATTGTAAACTTATATACGGCGACATAGTAGGATGGGGTACTATGCCGTCTAGGATTGATATATTTATATTGAAGTATTTTAATACTGCTTAGACACTAATAATATTATTAAAATATTACTTTTCACGTATTAAGCATGTTTGATCATCATAAGTGTAACACCCCGAATTTTCTATTAACACTAAAGTTGCTAAAATATTAATAAGTGTGTAAGAGAGGGGATGTATCTAATATGAATATAAAAATATTAATAAGTGTGTAAGAGAGGGGATGTATCTAATATGAATATAAAAATATTAATAAGTGTGTAAGAGAGGGGATGTATCTAATATGAATATAAAAATATTAATAAGTGTGTGAGAGAGGGGATGTATCTAATATGTATATAAAAACAATAATAAGTAAAGGGGGACGTATCTAATATGTACATTGTAGAAAATATATATATATATTTATGACATGAATAGAAGTTTATTAATTTGCTGAGTGTTTGCTGAGTCACTTCTGAGTCATTGCTTAGTCAACAAGATAAACCCCATCTTGTCTGAACGGCTGCGGTTATTTCTAGGTTAAATCTAATGGCCTAAATGAATTCTAAAATCTATAAATAAGTGGGTAGACCCTAGACCTAAATCACTTGTAAAATTAGAGAAGCTACCGTCATGCTGCTGCCATGGAGTTCAGCATAGCCGTCACAAACTAAGAAGAGGAAGCCTAATCATCTACAACTAAATCTACACAAATCAAATCAAAAGATCTCTCTTTCTCTAATTCTTTTCTTTTGTTGGTGAGTATGATGATTCTCACAAGACTATTACAAACTAATTTGACTCAGTTATGAATGGATCACAAGAAAGTGATGTGATTTGTAATTGTAAATTCTATATATTGTGGATCTCTTATTATGTTATTATGTTGTCGTATGATGTAAATTATATATGCTATGTCATGCTATGTTGTAAATTCTCTTATGCTATGTCGTGCTATGTTGAGAATCATGTCAAGCTATGTTATACTATCATACTATGCCATGTTATAAATCATGCTATATTATGTTGAAAAATCATGATGTTGTTGGATCATGCTTAAAGTTATGTTTTTTTTTTCTTAATTTAAATGGATCTTGTTTATGGGAATTTGCCTATTAGGTTAGGTGTACCCATAAACTTGAAACTATAATTAAATAAAACTTGATTATGGGAATTTGCCTATTGAGTTAGGTGTACCCATATAAAACCATGTTGTTAAAAAATTAGATGATGTTGATTCACACATGTTCATATGTAAGTTTATGAAAATTGATTGAGATTATATTAGGTGAATTTTGAAAAAGTTGACACCTTTAGGTCCATGACATGTATAATCTATGCAAGTTGGACATATGCAAGTTTCAACCCTTATTATGATTCATTTGGTCACATATACATGTTGTTATTATGATAATCTCTTTTATGCTATGAGTTAGTCTATTCGAGTCTAACATATATTTTGCGAATAAACGTTCAAACGTGGGGTAGGGGTAATATTAGGAATTAATAAATTGGGTGCAATTTTGTAAGATTTTGCATACCATGAATGGATGTCCATAATTGAGTCAATTATGGACATTGTTAAAAATTGGAAGTAATTAATAATTCAAGTAGGGAATTATTAAAATAGGGGGAAAGTGGATTATTATTAATAATCAATGCTTAGGACACGAGGTTGGACCCGTTTGTGATGTAAACCTGCCCGGACCCGCCCGGCAAATCCAGTAGTCACAAATGTCGGCCCAATGTGAGAGGTCCTAGGCCCAAACTAAAGCATAACAGTTGTAAAGACACGAGGTTAGACTCTTTTATGGTGTAAGACTGCCCGGACCCGCCCGGCAAATCCAACTGCCATAAATGCCAGTCTAATGTGAGAGGTCTTTATGAGGTTATGGCCTTAATGAACTAAGAAATACTTAACCAGATAATCATGTAAGGTGGGACATGGGGGTTAAGTAGGTGCCTTGGGTGGCATGAGGAATCTGGTGGTTGCCTTTAGAGGCATTTGAAATACGATTAGACTTAACCAAACACACATGTAAATGAACATGACTAAGTGGGTTAAGTGGGATGGACTAATGGGGACAAGCTTAGGTGGAATGCTTGTGGTAAATAGTGGGGGCCCATTTCAACCAGTATCCCAAAACGTATCTTTGTGGGCTCGACCCAAGTCAAGGACGGGACATGCATACTGGGTTTGACTATAAGAGGCCAAAACAGGGAGCGGTGGCAACGCAAGTCCAATGGGTTTCATATGCGTGTGTGGACCCGGGCTGGTAGGTAAGACATTGTTGCATCGTGTTGGTATAAGCCGTGCATGTCCGTTGTATCAGGTTGCCACTTTAGGGGAGCGATACACCCCACTGTGGGGCCAGCACGGGTATCTACGAGTTAGGGAGCCGATCGAATAATGGGAAGTAGGGTACACCTAGTGGAGATAGGGGCAGGCGGCACCTATGTAGTCAGCTAGGGGTACGTAAAGCCATTGGGAAAGTTTCTAAGTGAAGCTAAGTGGGATGAATCTTTAGGGTGACTGGTGTGGTGCAGTATAGTGTTTATCCTTTAGTATTTAGGAGCGCCTATAACGTTGCCTTTAGCGATTGTCTATGTCCTTAATCTGCTCTTCATAGACATTTTCTTGTTTTCCAGCTTATGCCTTAGTCCAGTTATTTTGGTAATAGTATTGTAGAATTATCATATTCACCAGACTTTATGTCTGACCCCCTCTTTTCCATCCTTTTTCTCCCTTCAGGTCCGCAGGTTGGGCCAAGTTCTAGTGGAGTCTAGTTGGATCGCTTATCTTCTGGAAAGCTTGGACTGCTGAAGTAAAGTCCAGCTTGTTATCTTTCTTTTTAATGGCTATTCATGTAATGGGATTATGTACTTGTTTTATCAAGATAGATATTGTACTTGACATTGAATATGGTGTTATGATGTAATCAAACATGTTTTGACTTCTGCTACAATGAAATAAAGTTTTTGAATTTCTAAGTACTATTTTATATCTGTCTTGTTGTAATTTTACTGTTCTATATTCACTTAAAACCTCCATGGAAGTTAATGCATTCCCTTTGTGAGTGACATTAATGGACGTGGGGTGTTACACGTGGTATCAGAGCATAAGGTTACCAGAACAGATAAAAAAAAAATTTAGAAAAATATTTTTTTTTCTAAAGTATTTTTGGAAGAAGTGCTTTCAAAAAAAAAACATGTTATTTAAAGAGAGTTTTTATGAAAAACATAATCCCAAATAGCCACATCCTTATCTTTATCTTTCGAATTCTCCATTTTGAATCTTTCCTTTTTCGTTTCAGCATGGCTGAAGATCTTAATCTCCCAGAAGGTGTGACGATTCCAGGGTGGTTTAGGAGATACTTGGAGGCTAGGGCCACCACTGCAGGCCCAGCGGATACTCCTCCACCCCTAGTTGCACCCATTCCTCCTCCTCCTCCTCGTGTTGACGCATTTGCAAAGACGTGCAAGGAATTCAAGGCTATGGGAGGAAAAACTTTTCAAGGGACTAAGACGTTTGTGGAGGCCAGAGATAGGCTTAAGGAGACTGAGGAATTGTTGGATATCTTTGAAGTGGAAGATGGGAGGAAAGTCCGTTTTGCTGCTTGGTTAATGATGGGAGAGGCCTCGTTTTGGTGGGAGGTCACTAACGGGGAACGTCCAGTTGATTCATGGGCGGATTTCAGACGAAGGTTTGAGGCAAAGTTTCTTTCAAGGGCAGAGGAGAACTTAAATATGGAAAAATTCCTGGCACTAAAGCAAGGGAGCTCATCAGTAAAGGAATATGTCAATAAATTTAATCAGTTAGCAAGGTTTGGCTTGGAGTTGGTGAACACGCCAGAGAAGAAAGCTTTGAGGTTCGTTAGAGGCTTGAATGAACCGTTGCAAGGGTTGGCTATGACCCACATCCCTATGGGAGCCACCTTTGAAAAGCTAGTAGAAATGGCACTTATGCATGAGGATAAGGCAGTTGAAAAGAAAGGGGATCAGAAGAAACCCCAACAGCAAAATAAGAAGGGTGGTAAAAACAATAATGGCAAAGGGAAGAAGAAATGCTTCAATTGTGGGACGCCTGGCCATCTCAGCAAAGATTGTAGAAAGAAAAAGAAGACTGGTTGTTTTCATTGTGGAGATGCGGGACATTTAGTGAAGGACTGTCCAAAGAAGGGGCAGAGGGCAGGGTCTACCTCGGGAGGACAGGTGCAGGCTCTTATGGCACCAGGGCAGGCAAGGGGGCAAGTTCAGGCTATTGCGGCCCCCCCGCTGCAAGAAAGAGGTAGAACAATTTCTGTTGAAAGCTTAGTTTTTCTGTTTGATCATCCTGTCCGTACCTTATTCGATTCTGGCGTATCTCATTCGTTTATCTCTGCGTCATTAGTTGAATCACTGCACTTGAACACCAGTTTAGTAGAGGATCCCTTGGTCGTTTCAAATCCAATTGGGGGTTCGGCTCATTTGACCATAATATGTTTGGATTTGAAAATCTCTATACTTAGCGTTGAATTTAGATGTGATGCTTATGTATTGGGCTTCACGGGCTATGGGCTAATTTTAGGAATGGATTGGTTGTCTAGAAATAGGGCCATTCTTGATTGTGAAAGGAGAGTAGTTAGGCTTGTGACTCGCCTTGGTAATGCTCTCGACATCTTTTGTAATCCCATAAATTCCGTTATGCTAAGTTATCTTGAATCGCTTGACGCGTCTGTAGAGAACCTGCGATCGGTAGAAGTGGTCCGAGAATATCCGGATGTGTTTGAGGAGGTGAAGGGCTTACCTCCAAAGCGGGAGATAGACTTTCGAATTTATCTTGTGGATAATGCTAAACCCGTATCTTTGCCAGTGCGCCACATGGCTCCTCGTGAAAGGAGGGAACTCAATAAGCAAGTAAAGGAGTTGCTTGAGAAGGGGTTCATAAGATGTAGTATATCGGAGTGGGGTGCTCCAGTAGTTTTTGCCACAAAGGCGGATGGGTCTCTTAGACTTTGTATGGACTATAGAGAACTAACCAAGCTTACTAAAAAGAACCGACACCCACTGCCGAGGATTGATGATCTCTTTGATCAGTTAGTTGGCGCCTCGGTGTTTTCGCAGTTGGACTTAGCCACTGGCTTTCATCAACTGAGAGTGGCTGAGGATAGTATAGATAAGACTGCTTTTAGGACTCCTGACGGATTCTATGAATGGCTAGTGATGCCCTTTGGTTTGACAAATGCCCCTGCATATTTTGTTGATTTGATGAGTAGGGTGTTTAGGGAATACCTTAACAAATTCGTGGTAGTCTTTGTGGATGACATCGTAGTCTTTTCTAAGAATAAAGAAGAGCACTCCCTACATCTTAGGGAAGTGTTGGAAACCCTTCGAGCGCATAACCTTAAGGCAAAATTTTCTAAGTGTCACTTCTGGAGGAAGGAAGTACGGTTCTTAGGGCACGTGGTTTCCAAAGAAGGGATAGCAGTGGATCCCGCAAAGGTAGTGGCCATCCAAGATTGGAAGGTCCCTAAAAATGCAACCGAAGTAAGAAGTTTCTTGGGGTTGGCTGGCTATTATAGGAAGTTTATCAAAGACTTCGCAAAAATATCAGCTCCATTAACACGGTTAACGAAGAAGAACCTGGTTTTTACGTGGGACAAAGATTGTGATGATGCGTTCCAACGTTTAAAGAGAGCCTTAATTTCAGCCCCATTCTTAGTGCTGCCAGACGGGAATAAACCGTTTACCATCTATACTGATGCTTGTGGGACGGGACTTGGCGCGGTCCTCATGCAAGAGGGAAGAGTAATAGCCTATGGTGGAAGGCAGTTGAGGGTTCATGAAAAGAATTACCCCACGCATGACTTAGAGCTAGCCGCAATTGTTTTCGCGCTTAAGTCTTGGCGTCACTATCTTCTTGGTGAGAAATTCGAACTGTTCACTGACCACAAATCAATAAAATACTTATTCTCTCAGAAGGATTTGAATTTAAGGCAGCAACGGTGGATGGAATTCTTAGCCTCCTACGATTTTGAAATAGCATATACCCCGGGCAAGGGTAACGTGGTGGCAGACGCCTTAAGTAGGAAAAGGTTGTCCTTGAGTCCGTTGTTTGTTGAACGACAAAGCTTAGAATTCATCTCTATGTTTGACTTTAGACCCTCCGTTGACTTAGTACCCGGTCTGTTAGCATCCTTGGAGGTTAGACCTACACTTCTAGGACGGGTTGGTGAGGCACAGCGAGACGACCCACAGTTGGTTGAGATAGTAGAAAAGCTCAAAGGGGGGAGTCGTCAAGCCATCTTCGTAGGTATACCCTAGACGATAAGGGTTGGTTACGAAGGGATAATAGACTTTGTGTACCACAAGACGAAGACTTAAGGAAGGCCATTCTTGATGATGCTCATCGCTCAAAAATGACCATTCATCCCGGCGGGGATAAGATGTACAAAGATATGAAGCGGGTTTTCTTTTGGGCCGGTATGAAAAAGGATGTGGCCGAGTACGTCGCTAGATGCTTGGTGTGCCAACGAGTTAAAGCAGAACAAAAGAAACCCGGTGGGTTGCTTCACCCATTAGAAGTTCTACTATGGAAATGGGAAAGCATCTCAATGGATTTTGTGGATGGATTACCAAGATCAAGGAAGGGTAACACAGGGATTTGGGTTATAGTAGATAGACTTACTAAAAGCGCCCATTTTATTCCCGTGAAAAGTAAGAGGACTGCTCCGTGGTTGGCTTCTGTATACATTAAGGAGATAGTTCGTTTGCACGGTATTCCTTCTAGTATAGTAAGCGACCGTGACCCCATCTTTACTAGCGAATTTTGGAAGAGTTTACAAGAGGTGGTAGGGACTCAGCTATGTTTGAGCACCGCATATCATCCTCAGACAGACGGCCAGACCGAGAGGGTGAATCGCATTCTAGAGGATCTTTTAAGGCTTTGTATCCTAGACTTTGGGGGTACATGGGAAGAGCACCTTCCGTTAGTAGAATTCGCATATAATAATAGCTTTCAGTCTAGTATTGGCATGGCACCTTTCGAAGCTCTTTATGGAAGGCCTTGTCGTTCGCCTACATGTTGGTGGGAATCTACCGATAAAATCCTACTTGGGCCCGATATGGTTAGGGAAACCTCGGAGAAGATTGAGTTGATTCGAAGGAGGATGAAAGCAGCACAAGATAGGCAAAAATCGTATGCTGATAAGAGGAGAACATATCTTGAGTTTTACATTGGGGACATGGTTTTTATCAAAGTGTCTCCGTTACAGAATGTTGTTCGCTTTGGGTCCGTGGGGAAATTAGCACCAAGGTTTGTAGGGCCGTTTCCTGTAAAAAACAGGATTGGGAAGATGGCATATAGGGTGGAGTTGCCTGAGAAACTTAGTGGAGTACACGACGTATTCCATGTATCACATTTGAGGAAGTGTTTGCACAAGACCGCGGAGGTGGTAGAGCCGAGTTTACTTAAAGAGGTGGAAATAGAGCGTGATGCAACAATTAGACGAGCTCCTACATGCATTCTTGGGTCGGAGATCAAAAAGTTGAGGAATCGAGAGGTCAGACTGGTTAAAGTGCAATGGGGAGATGATGAGAGCAACGCAACTTGGGAGACAGAAGAGAAGATGCGTTCGTTGTACCCTTTTCTTTTTGAGGGTATGTCTTTTAATTTCTCCTTTATCGCTTACCTTATCTTATCTTATCTTTAGTATGTCCTCTCATTAGTATCTTTGACCTTTAGTTAGGATAATCCTATGGTTGAAACATGTGTTTGAGACATGTTATGTATGATGGATGCAAAATGGATGCAAGTGTTTGCTAGTGGTTGCTCGTGGATGCATATATACACACACTTTAGGCACTAGATCGGCTCAGTCACTTCATATTGCATATTGCATATATATGGATGTATTTAGTATAATGGATGTATAATGGTTGTACCGTCATATGGATGCTGCATGGGTGTGCACGCATATAGAAGTAATATGTAAGCAATTAGGATCTTTTGCATACATAATGGATTCATGACACTTACATAATTTGCATTAAGGAGGTCAACTGAATCAGTAGACCGCCTGATTTCGCATTAGGTAAGGACATGTACACACACTTGCATATGATCATAAAGCATTAGAAGTCTTTTAAGGACAATGGATGCCTGTGTATGATGGATGAGTAGATGGACGTTTGGATGGTAGGATATACATTCTTCCAGACTAGAAGATTTCGGGGACGAAATCCTAAAAGGAGGGGAGAATGTAACACCCCGAATTTTCTATTAACACTAAAGTTGCTAAAATATTAATAAGTGTGTAAGAGAGGGGATGTATCTAATATGAATATAAAAATATTAATAAGTGTGTAAGAGAGGGGATGTATCTAATATGAATATAAAAATATTAATAAGTGTGTAAGAGAGGGGATGTATCTAATATGAATATAAAAATATTAATAAGTGTGTGAGAGAGGGGATGTATCTAATATGTATATAAAAACAATAATAAGTAAAGGGGGATGTATCTAATATGTACATTGTAGAAAATATATATATATTTATGACATGAATAGAAGTTTATTAATTTGCTGAGTGTTTGCTGAGTCACTTCTGAGTCATTGCTGAGTCAACAAGATAAACCCCATCTTGTCTGAACGGTTGCGGTTATTTCTAGGTTAAATCTAATGGCCTAAATGAATTCTAAAATCTATAAATAAGTGGGTAGACCCTAGACCTAAATCACTTGTAAAATTAGAGAAGCTACCGTCATGCTGCTGCCATGGAGTTCAGCATAGCCGTCACAAACTAAGAAGAGGAAGCCTAATCATCTACAACTAAATCTACACAAATCAAATCAAAAGATCTCTCTTTCTCTAATTCTTTTCTTTTGTTGGTGAGTATGATGATTCTCACAAGACTATTACAAACTAATTTGACTCAGTTATGAATGGATCACAAGAAAGTGATGTGATTTGTAATTGTAAATTCTATATATTGTGGATCTCTTATTATGTTATTATGTTGTCGTATGATGTAAATTATATATGCTATGTCATGCTATGTTGTAAATTCTCTTATGCTATGTCGTGCTATGTTGATAATCATGTCAAGCTATGTTATACTATCATACTATGCCATGTTATAAATCATGCTATATTATGTTGAAAAATCATGATGTTGTTGGATCATGCTTAAAGTTATGTTTTTTTTCTTAATTTAAATGGATCTTGTTTATGGGAATTTGCCTATTAGGTTAGGTGTACCCATAAACTTGAAACTATAATTAAATAAAACTTGATTATGGGAATTTGCCTATTGAGTTAGGTGTACCCATATAAAACCATGTTGTTAAAAAATTAGATGATGTTGATTCACACATGTTCATATGTAAGTTTATGAAAATTGATTGAGATTATATTAGGTGAAATTTGAAGAAGTTGACACCTTTAGGTCCATGACATGTATAATCTATGCAAGTTGGACATATGCAAGTTTCACCCCTTATTATGATTCATTTGGTCACATATACATGTTGTTATTATGATAATCTCTTTTATGCTATGAGTTAGGCTATTCGAGTCTAACATATATTTTGCGAATAAACGTTCAAACGTGGGGTAGGGGTAATATTAGGAATTAATAAATTGGGTGCAATTTTGTAAGATTTTGCATACCATGAATGGATGTCCATAATTGAGTCAATTATGGACATTGTTAAAAATTGGAAGTAATTAATAATTCAAGTAGGGAATTATTAAAATTGGGGGAAAGTGGATTATTATTAATAATCAATGCTTAGGACACGAGGTTGGACCTGTTTGTGATGTAAACCTGCCCGGACCCGCCCGGCAAATCCAGTAGTCACAAATGTCGACCCAATGTGAGAGGTCCTAGGCCCAAACTAAAGCATAACAGTTGTAAAGACACGAGGTTAGACTCTTTTATGGTGTAAGACTGCCCGGACCCGCCCGGCAAATCCAGCTGCCATAAATGCCAGTCTAATGTGAGAGGTCTTTATGAGGTTATGGCCTTAATGAACTAAGAAATACTTAAGCAGATAATCATGTAAGGTGGGACATGGGGGTTAAGTAGGTGCCTTGGGTGGCATGAGGAATCTGGTGGTTGCCTTTAGAGGCATTTGAAATACGATTAGACTTAACCAAACACACATGTAAATGAACATGACTAAGTGGGTTAAGTGGGATGGACTAATGGGTACAAGCTTAGGTGGAATGCTTGTGGTAAATAGTGGGGGCCCATTTCAACCAGTATCCCAAAACGTATCTTTGTGGGCTCGACCCAAGTCAAGGACGGGACACGCATACTGGGTTTGACTATAAGAGGCCAAAACAGGGAGCGGTGGCAACGCAAGTCCAACGGGTTTCATATGCGTGTGTGGACCCGGGCTGGTAGGTAAGACGTTGTTGCATCGTGTAGGTATAAGCCGTGCATGTCCGTTGTATCAGGTTGCCACTTTAGGGGAGCGATACACCCCACTGTGGGGCCAGCACGGGTATCTACGAGTTAGGGAGCCGATCGAATAATGGGAAGTAGGGTACACCTAGTGGAGATAGGGGCAGGTGGCACCTATGTAGTCAGCTAGGGGTACGTAAAGCCATTGGGAAAGTTTCTAAGTGAAGCTAAGTGGGATGAATCTTTAGGGTGACTGGTGTGGTGCAGTATAGTGTTTATCCTTTAGTATTTAGGAGCGCCTATAACGTTGCCTTTAGCGATTGTCTATGTCCTTAATCTGCTCTTCATAGACATTTTCTTGTTTTCCAGCTTATGCCTTAGTCCGGTTATTTTGGTAATAGTATTGTAGAATTATCATATTCACCAGACTTTATGTCTGACCCCCTCTTTTCCATCCTTTTTCTCCCTTCAGGTCCGCAGGTTGGGCCAAGTTCTAGTGGAGTCTAGTTGGATCGCTTATCTTCTGGAAAGCTTGGACTGCTGAAATAAAGTCCAGCTTGTTATCTTTCTTTTTAATGGCTATTCATGTAATGGGATTATGTACTTGTTTTATCAAGATAGATATTGTACTTGACATTGAATATGGTGTTATGATGTAATCAAACATGTTTTGACTTCTGCTACAATGAAATAAAGTTTTTGAATTTCTAAGTACTATTTTATATCTGTCTTGTTGTAATTTTACTGTTCTATATTCACTTAAAACCTCCATGGAAGTTAATGCATTCCCTTTGTGAGTGACATTAATGGACGTGGGGTGTTACAATAAGGGAAAACTCTATCCTCCTGTGTGCGTTGCATTGTGTGATAGGACTTGAGTCTTATGATGATTTCAGGGTTTTTTTCAAAAGTCATTCGCTGTTTTATATAAACTTTATAAAATTATGCACTGGCAATCCAATGGAGTAAACCCGTACCACGTAAGCGGCGTGGTCCTATGATTTGCCACGTTGTTAGATAAATTAGTTAAGAATTCTCATACCAGTCCCATGACTGACTTGTAGTTGTTTCACTTTGCAAACTCGGGTGCCCACTTTCCACATGGGCAGCCAATTGACAGGTTCAGGTGATACATTCTGATTGGAGCTTACTTGGAAGGAAAAAGAAGACCTTTTCTCTAGTTTTTACTTCTGCTTTGAGACATTTTATCTTCTGTAGCTTTGATGTATGTGATGGAGTTTGGGACTTGTTTCTTTTCCATTGAAACTTAATTTTCCTTTTGTTGAGACTCTTTATTTGGCTAAGTTGTATCCTGTACTGCGTACTCTGATGTATTGGATATTATGATGTTGATGACATTTATTTCCGCTACAATGGTTTATGTGTTATGATAATTATCTGAGATCTGTTTTTTGTTGTAAATATGGTGTATTCCAAAATGATCATCCTTACTTTCGAACCACGGAAGTTTGGGGTCATCACATTTGGTATCAGAGCCTTAGGTTAACCTTAGCTTCGGAATATAACATATTTAGAACAATTCGTCTAGATAGAATCCACATTATTTTAAGGCGAGTAGCTCATTAGAGATAGGACTAGTAATGTCCTAGAATGAGAACAGCAGAATGTTGGATCTAGATTAACCCTAGAGGGGGAGGGGGTGAATAGGGTTTATCACAGTTTTTAACTGAATTAAAAAAAACTGTTAAAATAATAAACAAATCACAGAATGTAGCAGAAACAGAAATGCAGAAAATAAATCACACACAGATATACCCAGCTTCGGCACAACCCTGCCTACTGCTGCATTTATAAGGTTTCTACTTGGTGATAGGACAGATCCAGCATACAAGGCCATGTACACTTGCAAACACTGCTCCTATTCTAACCCTACGGTCAAAACCGTAGACTGATCGATATCCCCTCGATCAGATTTCCCCTGATTACGACCCCGTAACCAATAACCCAGATTTTACAGACTCTGTGAACTGTCATTCAACATCCTGACCGAAACTCCCTAGATTTTACAGACTCTAGAACTGTTTGATTTACGGTTTACAAAGGAATTTAAAAACAATACAAACTAAAACTAATGAAACCCTAGAAATAAAGGAGTTAAAAACTAGAGGGTCATCCCCTTTTGAAATACAGGCTTAGCCAAACTCAAGTGTGTCGGCCCATTTCCATATTTGTTAAGTCTGACCCTCCTTTGCTCTGAAAAATAAAAATGGCGGCCTCGTGTAAAGCTGGAAATTAGGGTTTCTTTGAAATCCTCCTCAAATCGATCGTCGGCTGTTTGAGTTACTGAAAAAATGAAATCTCAGTTGAGCTTCAAGTGGTGTTGCTCTCTGATGCTTCGATTTTGAGTTCTTCTGATCGAAAACTTGGTGAGTGATTTCT
This sequence comes from Allium sativum, assembly GCA_030737875.1. NCBI lineage: Eukaryota > Viridiplantae > Streptophyta > Magnoliopsida > Asparagales > Amaryllidaceae > Allium > Allium sativum. The sequence goes on along the minus strand of CM060909.1, from coordinate 664,181,680 downwards.
GAATTGATATGTACTCTTCAAATTCTTGGTTTTTGTGTTTTCGATTTGAAAATGTTGGGTTGGTTTTCCGATGCTATCTGCCTGTGATGATATGGTGTTTAAATAGGGATTTTAAAACCCTAATCGACCCTCTGATTTCGTAGAAATGACTTGGCTGATTTCTGTGTATTCCTCCTTTTGATTTTCTTGATAAAATCGGCTTTGATTGATAAGAGTAATTCTGGAAATTATTTGAGATTTAAATTGTGGCCCCCTTGCTTGATTTATTGTTCTTGCGTGATTTCTGGTCTGCCTTGAATTTCATTCGAATTTCCAGATTTAACATTTGCCAAATATAATCCATTTCCCACACAAATTTGTTCTATTTTCTTGCCATAAAAACTGCAGAAAAAAAATCCTTGTGTGAAATCATGAATGAATATGTCAATTTTTGTTGCCATTTTTGTTTAAAAACAACTTTGCCAAACTCGTTTATTTACAATTTATTTTGATTGACACTTTGCCAAAAACTGTGAGCATGCAATGCCATATATGAACTGATGATTTAAAATCAATTTGTGATTTTAGAAAACCTTTTGCCAAAGAACAGTTTGTTCCCTGATTTCATTTGTACGGCTGGAAACAAAATAAAACTTGCCAAAGATTGATGACTGAATTTCTCAAATCCAATCTGCAATTTCTGTAATACATCTTGCCATGTAGGGTTCTCTGTATTTTTCTTTTACTCAAAGATCATGTCTTCAATACTGAATTTATTTGTTCCATGAACTCCTTGTCATGCATTCTATATTGCTTGAGTGTTTACCTCTGATCATATTTAGCTGTGCATCCACTTTGTACCTAGCTTGAGACTTGAGTACATCTTCTTTGGTCTTGAATGAAACTTTGTTTTGCTGTGTTAATCACATCCATGCTTGCACTTGAAAACTGAAATTGTATTCTCATCATATGAGAGCATCATCCTTGCTTTATGAGTTGTTTACATGAGGACATTGCTATGCAGCTTTAACCTTCTTGTTGCACGTGCAACCTTGTGTTATTCATCTATGTTGATACTGTCTTGAAAAACTTTACACTGCACTGAACATGGGCCACTATGTCTTGACTTGAAAACTTCTTGCACCTTTATACATGCGTCTTCTTCTTGCTTTGCTGATTTGTGAAATTTCTGCTTCCATTTGTATGTTGTTCCACTTGTCAGCTATGCTGTATTCATTTCTGTATGAAGTGGGTGATCACCTTGTCTTACCATTGAACACTTGACACAGTGTAATGTACTTGTGCCATCATGCTGAACTATTTTGTAAAAATGCCACCACACTGTCAAAATTGGCTGTACCTGCTTCATGTATATGAAGTTGTGCTGCACCATACACATATAAGTATATATGTTGTATTTCCTTTTTACATGTGCTCGACCACATTTGCATCACTTGAAACCTTGTTGTGTATTCACATGAACAAGCTGCTTTACCACTTGAACCATTTTGTTGTTGATGAACCAGAACTTGTTTCTGGTCCATGCTAACTTGAGCATTCCTTGCTTTTCCATGTTCGGCTGTTTAGCATTGCATCTTCACCATTGTTGCACCATTTGAGTCCATCATTGTGCGACACTATCACATTCACCATGACTTTGTTTTTTACTGTCTTGTTTGAATAATATGTGGATGAAATTGAGTTTGAGTTTGATTTTGTTGATCGACTCTTGAACTATTGTGTACTGATTTTCATTTTGCACTGAGTCGAGATAGTCCACGTGACTACTCCTCAGTTGCACACTGATTGGCGAGGCAGTGCACACGTGTATATGCATGCACGTGTGTACATGCAGCCATCAGACTATTTTTCTGTCCGTGTACTATATATAAACTGTCTAGACACAGTCGAATTAACAAATCATATCAAGTCGTAAAAATGATGAGAAACACACCAGAAAACTGAGGCAAATAAAATTTCAAAAATAAAACTCAAATCTGCATGTATTCAGTTTTTATTTCTATTGTACTGTACTTTGTGTGTGTTTCTGTATATGACAGGTATGAAGACTGGACTGAATGCAGAAAGCTGTGAAGACAAAAGATAAAGACAAAAGACAGTGAAAATAAGAAGAGTGTCAGTATGCCTGTGTAAATATATGTGAATCTGTGTAAATGAAATTGTATATATGAAATGCAAACTGAGTGAATGTATGAGTGTTATAGTGAGGAGCTAATGTATATGAAATAGTGATTGTACTGATTATTTGTAATAAACAAAATCTGTTTGAAATAAAAATATTATTTCATTGTTGTCAAACAGACTTGTCTATTCTATTCTGTTTATTTATAAGTACAAATATGTGAAGTGATTAAATAGTGGAGTTAAAATAGATGTACTGTTTGAATGTTAGAAATATAATATTTATATTTTAAATAAAATACAGTAAATATTTTAATTTCTGTACAGATATATTTTATTTAAATATAAATATTACATTACTGTCTGTGATGTAGATATAGAACAGTACAGTAACAAACACATTTATAAAATATATTTGGTTGTTATCATCTAACAAAAATCATATAATTGTGTATACAACACGGTTATATACAACAATCTCCCCCTTTTGATGATGACAAACAAATAAAAGATTTTGAATCCAACAAATGTGTTTTACAGTGAAAAATGAACTCCCCCTATTTATTAGCTCCCCCTACAACAGCAAACTCCCCCTATAACTGTGCATGAGTGAATTGAACTGAATGATAATGAATTTTCAAAAGTAAAAATATTTATAAAATATTCACTCATAAATAAAAATCTAATCCATTCTCCCCCTTTTTTATCATCAAAAGGATACAGATTTAAAATACAGATAAAAAATGACTAAAAAATATAATTTCAGCTTAAGAGGAAGAACGGTCATCATAAATTTCAATCAGTCAAACAAAAATCATAATATTCTAAGAACAAGTGGCATATTTCACATTGTAGAGAATGACGGATATATGATGAATTTTATATAAAATGGAGGGAGTTTTAAAGACAATTCATTTCCAATTATTTTCAAAGATTTTTTATAAAAATAAAGCACAAAAACAGTGATGGATTTGGACTATAATTAATAATTCAATTTTAAGTGACAAGATCGAATAATCTCAAATCCCAATATCTATCAATCAACAAATCATAATACGTCATAATATTTCAACACATTTCACAGACTAGAAGATGGATTGATAAGCTGATTCTTATACACCGAGGAGAATTTCAAATTTATTTCTATTTTTAGCACTTTATTTCCTTTTTTTTTTATCTAAGAGCACACTGACCACGCATAAACAGAGCTTGGATTTTTAAATGGGATCAGTCGCAGCTTAAATTATAAGACGAAATGAGGTAGGTACAGAAATGATCTGTGAAATAAATTTCTAAATTAATTATATTATGAAATAAGCTCGACTGTACTGCGATTATTGAAAATTTTCAATTATCACTAATTTTGAATAATAATATAGTCCCATTTCTATCACAAATAATTTTCACTGTTTTAATCACAAGATGATTTTTCCTTTTTTTTAAAAAAAAATAAACTCTCCACATTAATATAAAAACATGATGGATGGCAGACGGGTGATAGATAAAGGAGATGGTCGTGAAATAAATGCCAATTCAAAGATATTATAATAAATATTCAACTATCATGAAAATCCAAATAAAATCTCCTCTTGTTGTGAAATATACTACAGTTACAATTCATCACAATTTCAAAAACTAATAATAATTTTGATGGATTATAAATACAGTTCAATTTGGACATTGATTTCAATTTCTGAATGAATAATCAATAAATAATTTTAAAATTGAAAATCAATTACAAGAGGAATTTATACAGATTTATACCAGGGAAAAAAATGTGTATGGTGTCTATACAAGGTGAAAATTCAAAATAGATGGATGAAAAAGCTGATACCAATTGTAGGCTCCCTTATCGAGGAATTTATTCACATCCAAGATATCTCAGATTACAGAAATTTCAAACAGAAAACCCAAACAGACAAGATAACACATTTGGCACAATTATCAGAGCAGCAGTCAGATTAAAGTAGGCAGTTATTTGAAAACAGTATCAGAGCAGCACAGAAAACAATATCACAGCAGACTTGTCAGAAGATGTTTCTGATGCGCTGATACCACTTGGTGTCTCTATTAATGAGGATTATAATCACACTGGAGATAAACCAGGATTTCACGGACAAATTGAAAATCGATCACAAGACCCAAGCAGACAAAATAGCAGATTTGACAAGCAGTAGACAGATTAAAAAGACAGTTATTTGAAAAAACAGTATCAGAGCAGCACAACAGAAATAGTTTCAAATCAGACTTGTCAAGATAATGATTCATGACCCGAGATTAAAAAAATACCGTTTATTTAAAATCATTTGATGAAAATGAAGATATCAGGATTCAGTGAATCAATCACACCAGATTATTAATTTCACATTCAAGATATGTGTGTGATTCAGTAAATCAATAATTTCAAATGAGTTTAAGCAAACAAACATTTAAATCAATTAGCCATGGAATAACAAAGAGTTTCAAGACAGATTTTTCAAAGAATTTTTCCAAATTATTTCTGACAAGCCCAGAGAATTTTTCAGTATATTTATATCAAGTTTGAAAGATAATTCATGATCCAAAAATATTTATTTGAAATCACTTGAAACAATGTCAAGTTTGAGATATAAAGAATTATTCACACAAGATTGGTAATTTCAATTTTTAAGTGGTGTGTGAAATTCAAAATATCTAGAATCTCAAATGATTTCAAACAAAAACTAAATCATAATAATCATGAATAATGATGAAATTTCAAGATGTATCACTGATTCAAGACAGATCAAAAAAATATCCAAGCCAATCTAAAAACCAATGAAATTATCACAACTATGAAATAATAATGTGCTGTAATGAGTATAAATTTTCAAGCCTTTCTAAAATGAATTAGAAGAACCTCAGAACAGCAGATATGTGTGAAATTTCAATTGTTTTTCAGATCTTCTAAAAATTTAGAATTTATATTAACAGTGTTCAAGATATGACAAGAATACGTCAACACCGTTAGGAATTTAGAAAACAGAAAATGAACTTCAAAACAATTGCAGATAAAAAATCAGTATTTGGAAATGAAAAAATATCAGAGTTCTATACACGCAAAACAAATTTCCAGAATATCATGAATACTGCAATTCAAGAAGCAAAAAAAAATGTGGAAGTGATAAATCAAATCAGAATAGACAGAAGAAAGAGATAGAAGGGAGAAGAAGAAGAAATAAACAAAATAAAAAAGATCAAAAATAGAAAATATTTACAGAGGCGAGTTTAGAGATCATACCAGAATCCAGTGTAAATCAGAATTTCTAACTCAACAGTCTTGGCTTAAGGAGCTGTGAATGATTACAGAAGTATTGAGCAACTTGAATTCAAATTTCTTTTTCTTTGCTGTTCCTCAGCCTCCTTCGGTACCTAACTGTTAAAAGGATCGAGTGGTCTGACAAAACTAGTAAAACCACTCACAGTTGTATTCATTTGTTTTGGTACCCAAACTTGTGTATATAACAAACCATTCGAATCTAGCTTTGTACCTTTCGGGACCCAAACCTGTTTGAATTTAGTCGAAGCCGTTTTATTTATATTTGGGATCCAAGATTGTTTAAATGATTTGTTATCAGTCAAATTCACATCACGTTTTTGATTTAAGAATCCTTTGAGAATGTTAGAGTTCAAATTTTCAAAACAAACATTTCCAAAGTGATTTGAAGGATTTTTAAAAACAATTGAATTCCATTTTTCAAACTCATTTGTTTTTCCAAGAACATCATTTTTCCCGAAGCCAAGACCAGATTTATTTCCAATCGAAACTTGGTTTTGTAACAACATATTCAACGATTTTTCCCCATTAGAAAATTTATCCAAAGTTGATTCTAATCGTTGAATTTTGAACTTTAGATCACTATTTTCTTTTAATAAATTTGAGCAATTATTTATAGCGATCTTCTGTTCAGCATTGGACTGTTTCAAAAATAAATTCTCATTTTCAAGCAATTCAATTTTGGCTTGGGATTCGGAAATTTTAAGTTCAAATCTTTTTTGTTTTTCAGACTCAAAGTTCTTGGATTTTTCAATCACATTTTCAAGTTCTTCTAAAATCAAATTTGATTTTAACAAGTTCTCCTTTTCAGCAATTTCAAATTTGGAATTTATATCTGTTTTAAAATTTTCAAATTCCTTTTGCATAAGGTTATTCAAATTTGACAACTCAGTCTTGTTCTTATTTAAGATCAGAATTTCATCTTCAAACTTTTGAATACTTTTATTGAGATGAACAAGATTGGTTTTCAATTTCAAACAATTTTTGCAAACAGAATTTGAAGAATTTTTAACATATTCAAGTTGTGATTCCAAATCATCAATTTTGCTGATCAACTTAGAATTCCTAGATTTCATAGATTTATTTTTAGATTGGAGTTTATCAACAGATTTCATTAAATCAAGACACATGTAAACCAGATCTTCATATGAGAAATTTTCTGTTTCAGCATTTGTTGATTCTCCATCATCTGATCCATCTGAAGTTTCATTTGTAAATCCTGTTAAACAGAATTCTGAATCTGAGTTGACTTTCTTGGGTTTTGAGCTACCGTTGTCAGATCTTCCATACTTCGTATTGAGAGTATCCCTGATTTCCTGTGCAGATAAACAATGGCAGATAAGATTAAACTGTTCAGTACTAAGATAATCAAATATAATTTTCATAGCACGGGTATTGAAAGTAATATCTACACTATCAAATCCATTGATAACAACATCCCAATATTTAATATTAACAGATTTTAAATAAAATTCCATTTTGGATTTCCAGTTTAAAAAACCTGTTCCATTGAAAATAGTTGGAGATGAACTGGACTGACTCTCTATCGACTGACAACTAGGAATCACCATTACTCTAGAGTTAACAGAAAACCCTACTCTGATACCACTTGTTGGATCTAGATTAACCCTAGAGGGGGGGTGAATAGGGTTTATCACAGTTTTTAACTGAATTAAAAAAAACTGTTAAAATAATAAACAAATCACAGAATGTAGCAGAAACAGAAATGCAGAAAATAAATCACACACAGATATACCCAGCTTCGGCAAAACCCTGCCTACTGCTGCATTTCTAAGGTTTCTACTAGGTGATAGAACAGATCCCGCATACAAGGCCATGTACACTTGCAAACACTACTCCTATTCTAACCCTACGCTCAAAACCGTAGACTGATCGATATCCCTTCGATCAGATTTCCCCTGATTATGACCCCGTAACCAGTAACGCAGATTTTATAGACTCTGTGAACTGTCAGTCAACATCCTGACTGAAACTCCCTAGATTTTACAGACTCTAGAACTGTTTGATTTACGGTTTACAAAGGAATTTAAAAACAATACAAACTAAAACTAATGAAACCCTAGAAATAAAGGAGTTAAAAACTAGAGGATCATCCCCTTTTGAAATACAGGCTTAGCCAAACTCAAGTGTATCGGCCCATTTCCGTATTTGTTAAGTCCGACCCTCCTTTGCTCTGAAAAATAAAAATGGCGGACTCGTGTAAAGCTGGAAATTAGGGTTTCTTTGAAATCCTCCTCAAATCGATCGTCGGCTGTTTGAGTTACTGAAAAAATGAAATCTCAGTTGAGCTTCAAGTGGTGTTGCTCTCTAATGCTTCGATTTTGAGTTCTTCTGATCGAAAACTTGGTGAGTGATTTCTGAATTGATTTGTCCTCTTCGAATTCTTAGTTTTTGCGTTTTCGATTTGAAAATGTTGGGTTGGCTTTCCGATGCTATCTGCTTGTGATGATATGGTGTTTAAATAGGGATTTTAAAACCCTAATCGACCCTCTGATTTCATAGCAATGACTTAGCTGATTTCTGTGTATTCATCCTTTTGATTTTCTTGATAAAACCGGCTTTGATTGATAAGAGTAATTCTGGAAATTATTTGAGATTTAAATTGTGGCCCCCTTGCTTGATTTATTGTTCTTGCATGATTTCTGGTCTGCGTTGAATTTCATTCGAATTTCCAGATTTAACATTTGCCACATATGATCCATTTCCCACACAGATTTGTTCTATTTTCTTGCCATAAAAACTGCAGAAAAAAATCCTTGTGTGAAATCATGAATGAATCTGTCAATTTTTGTTGCCATTTTTGTTTAAAAACAACTTTGCCAAACTCGTTCATTTACAATTTATTTTGATTGACACTTTGCCAAAAACTGTGAGCATGCAATGCCATATATGAAATGATGATTTAAAATCAATTTGTGATTTTAGAAAACCTTTTGCCAAAGAACAGTTTGTTCCCTGATTTCATTTGTACGGCTGGAAACAAAATAAAACTTGCCAAAGATTGATCATTGAATTTCTCAAATCCAATCTGCAATTTCTGTAATACATCTTGCCATGTAGGGTTCTCTGTATTTTTCTTTTACTCAAAGATCATGTCTTTAATACTGAATTTATTTGTTCCATGAACTCCTTGTCATGCATTCTATATTGCTTGAGTATTTAGCTTTGATCATATTTAGCTGTGCATCCACTTTGTACCTAGCTTGAGACTTGAGTACATCTTCTTTGGTCTTGAATGAAACTTTTTTTTGCTGTGTTAATCACATCCATGCTTGCACTTGAAAACTGAAATTGTATTCTCATCATATGAGAGCATCATCCTTGCTTTATGAGTTGTTTACTTGAGGACATTGCTATGCAGCTTTAACCTTCTTGTTGCACGTGCAATCTTGTGTTATTCATCTATGTTGATACTGTCTTGAAAAACTTTACATTGCACTGAACATGGGCCACTATGTCTTGACTTGAAAACTTGTTGCACCTTTATACATGCGTCTTCTTCTTGCTTGGCTGATTTGTGAAATTTCTGCTTCCATTTTTATGTTGTTCCACTTGTCAGCTATGTTGTATTCATTTCTGTATAAAGTGGGTGATCACCTTGTCTTACCATTGTACACTTGACACAGTGTAATGTAGTTGTGCCATCATGCTGAACTATTTTGTAAAAATACCACCACACTGTCACAAATTGGCTGTACCTGCTTCATGTATATGAAGTTGAGCTGCACCATACACATATAAGTATATATGTTGTATTTCCTTTTTACATGTGCTCGACCACATTTGCATCACTTGAAACCTTGTTGTGTATTCACATGAACAAGCTGCTTTACCACTTGAACCATTGTGTTGTTGATGAACCAGAACTTGTTTCTGGTCCATGCTAACTTGAGCATTCCTTGCTTTTCCATGTTCGGCTGTTTAGCATTGCATCTTCACCATTGTTGCACCATTTGAGTCCATCATTGTGCGACACTATCACATTCACCATGACTTTGTTCTTTACTGTCTTGTTTGAATAATATGTGGATGAAATTGAGTTTGAGTTTGATTTTGTTGATCGACTCTTGAACTACTTTGTACTGATTTTCATTTTGCACTGAGTCGAGACAGTCCACGTGACTACTCCTCAGTTGCACACTGATTGGCGAGGCAGTGCACACGTGTATATGCATGCACGTGTGTACATGCAGCCATCAGACTATTTTTCTGTCCCTATACTATATATAAACTGTCTAGACACAGTCGAATTAACAAATCATATCAAGTCGGAAAAATGATGAGAAACACACCAGAAAACTGAGGCAAATAAAATTTCAAAAATAAAATTCAAATCTGCATGTATTCAGTTTTTATTTCTATTGTAGTGTACTGTGTGTGTGTTTCTGTATATGACTGGTATGAAGACTGGACTGAATGCAGAAAGCTGTGAAGACAAAAGTTAAAGACAGAAGACAGTGAAAATAAGAAGAGTGTCAGTGTGCCTGCTTAAATATATACGAATCTGTGTAAATGAAATTGTATATATGAAATGCAAACTGAGTGAATGTATGAGTGTTATAGTGAGGAGCTAATGTATATGAAAAAGTGAATGTATTGATTATTTGTAATAAACAAAATCTGTTTGAAATAAAAATATTATTTCATTGTTGTCAAACAGACTTGTCTATTCTATTCTGTTTATTTATAAGTACAAATATGTGAAGTGATTAAATAGTGGAGTTAAAATAGATGTATTGTTTGAATGTTAGAAATATAATATTTATATTTTAAATAAAATACAGTAAATATTTGAATTTCTGTACAGATGTATTTTATTTAAATATAAATATTGCATTCCTGTCTGTGATGTAAATATAGAACAGTACAGTAACAAACACATTTATAAAATATATTTGGTTGTTATCATCAAACAAAAATCATATAATTGTGTATACAACACCGTTATATACAACACAGAATAGCACATATTTATCAGTCATTACATCATCATCTTTTCATCTTGTCCTTGTCTTGTCTTTTCTTGAAAATTCTCATTTTTGTTGGTCTGACTCTTTCCTTGATGGTACAGACTGATTTAAATGGATACCAGAGCAAGAACAGCCCGGGGCGGAGCCCAAGGTGGAGCTCGAGGCGGGGCCAGACGAGGAGCCCGTGTAGGAGCTGGAGGGCAAGCTAGAGACGAGACCCCCATCACTCAGGAACATCATACTTCAGAGGTCGTAGCCGAACCACCTCCACAGCCCTTCGATTTGGAGAGAATGTCAAAGAAATTTAAAAACCTAGGAGGTGTACCTTTCACAGGGCGAGAGTCTGCGATTCAGGCAGAAGCATGGTTAAAGATTGTGAAAAGATCCTAGAGGGCTTAGAACTGGAAGATCAGCGAAAGCGTTACCTGGCAGTATGGCAATTAAAAGAGGAAGCCGGGCATTGGTTGGATACGATCAAGATCTGCAATGACGTGGCCAATATGTCTTGGGCCAAATTTAAGGAACTTTTCAATGAGAAGTATATACCCCCACAAGCTAGAGAGCGCCTGCGCGAGAAGTTCGTTAACCTGCAGCAAGGGAATATGACTGTTCCTGAGTATGTGAGGAAGTTTGATGAGCTTTCCCGATATGCTCCTGGTTTGATTCAAGATCCGGTAGAGAAGAATAAAAAATTTATCAAGGGTCTGTCCAAGAAATATTTGAACCGAGTCACTGCCCATATCAAGCTTCCCTTGAATGAAGTAGTAGAGATGGCGTGCCGCTACGAGGAAAATGACGAGTCTGGACCACAGGATAGAGGGAAAGGTCAAGGCAACAACCAGAAGGAACAGGCTAACAAGAAACCGGAGGCGAGCAATTCTTCTACCGCTAACCCCCAAGGGAAGAAGAGGGACAAGAGCAAGGTGACCTGCTATAACTGCAGCAAGATTGGACATTTTGATTATGAGTGTAGAGCACCTAAAAAGGTCAAGAGAAATGATTCGGGTCCTAGTCAGAACCGTGGTCAGAGTTCCTAAAATCGTGGCCAGAATTCTCAGGATCGTGTTCAGAACCCCAGGAACACTCAGGGTTGCTATAACTGCCATAACCCGGGGCACTTTGCCAGAAACTGTCCCCTGTTGAAGAAAAATGAAGTGGCACATGTTTATGAGGGAGCAGATGAACCAGCCTCTACCGAGGGGCCAGGTAAACCCGACGTCTTAGGAGGTATGCTTAATATTAAGAACATCCCTATTACTGTCTTATTTGATACTGGTGCTGCATGAAGCTTTATTTTTAATGATGCAATTAAAAAGTTGAAACTAAAACCAAGGAAACTCAAAAATTTGATTAGAGCTAATAGCCCGATAGGAGGTTCTCTTATTCTTGATCAGTATTGTAGAGTACCTGTTTCTTATTCTCGCTGCCAGTCTTCCTTTGACTTGATCGTTATGAGTTTCTCCGGTTATGATGTTATTCTTGGGATAGATTGGCTGACAAAATATGAGGCCGGAGTCAAATGTACCGAAAGAATTGTCAAAGTTAAAACTAATCTCGGGAATGTATGTATCCCATGCCACGGCTCAGCCACCGACAGGAAAACATTCTGGTCTTCTCTAGAAGTTACCCCTACTTCTATTAAGGGTATCCCTGTCGTCAAATATTACACTGATGTATTCAAAGAAGTTGAGGGTTTACCCCCGCATAGAGAAATCAGCTTCCGAATTGATTTAGCTCCGAATGCAAGGCCTGTCGTACATCCTATTCGGAGAATGTCACCAAAAGAAAGAAAGGAGCTGAGAAATCAAACCAAGCAACTTTTGTGGAAGGGTCTGATCAGGCCCAGCTTCTCAGAATGGGGTGCAACAGTGGTGTTCGTCCCAAAATCTGACGGCACACTCAGACTATGTGTGGATTACCACGATCTCAACAAACAAACTCTGAAGAACAAATACCCACTCCCTCGTATTGATGACTTACTTGACCGCTTGCATGGAGCACGAGTATTCTCTAGGATGGACCTAGCTACAGGCTTCCATCAACTTCGCATTGCAGAAGAATGTGTGCCTTTAACTGCTTTCAGAGGACCGGATATCTTTTATGAATGGCTTGTAATGCCCTTCGGTCCATGTAATGCTCCAGCATATTTTGTTGATCTAATGAATAGAGTGTTCAGAGATGTTTTAAATAAATTTGTGCTCGTGTTCATCGATGACATCCTCATCTTTTCTAAATCCACTGCTGAGCACGAACAGCATCTGAGAGAAGTCTTAGAGATTTTGCGAAGAAATGTGCTGAAAGCAAAATTTTCTAAATGCATATTCTGGCAAGAAGATGTGAAATTCCTCGGTCATGTTGTATCAAAGGAAGACATCTCAGTAGATCCAGGAAAGATCTCAGCCAAGAGTGGAAACAGCCTAGAACTCCCACGGAGGTCAGAAGTTTCTTGGGACTGGCTGGCTATTATCGGAAATTTGTCAAAGATTTTTCGAAGGTAGCTTTCCCATTGACAAACCTGACCAAGAAACATACAAAGTCAAGTGGACACTGGAATGCGAGACAGCTTTCCAAGAGCTAAAGAAGAGGTTGACCAATGCTCTTGTGTTGACCATCATAGATGGCAATCAGGATTTGAAGGTCTGGACCGACGCTTCTAAGCAAGGTTGTTTCTTTTATAAATTAACATGTCAGAGATAACATTTTCTTCTAATGTCAAGCTCATTTTAACATGTTATCCCTTATTTATTTAAGGTATTGGTGCGGTGCTGATGCAAAGAGGCAGAGTAGTCGCATATGCTAGGCGCCAGCTGAAACCGCATGAGAAGAATTACATCATGCATGACCTTGACCTAATGGCCATTGTGTTTGCTCTTAAAATATGGAGGCACTATCTCTTGGGTGAGAAGTTTGAAATTTACATGGATCACAAATCCTTGAAACACCTTTTTACCCAAAAAGATTTGAATACGATGCAGCAACGCTGGGTTGAATTTCTTGCATCATATGACCTGGATATCCTATATACTCCGGGAAAAGCCAACGTTGTAGCCGATGCGCTCAGTAGAAAGAATGCAGAATGCAACAATCTCATTATCGCCAGTCTCATTATCACTCCTACTTTGATTGATAAAATTTCTGCACTTCAGAAGAATGATATGTTTATTCAGAAGCTTTGTGAGCGAGTTCGTAAAGGTGAGGCCTCAAGTTTCCAGATTGACAATAATGGGACCCTTAGATTGCAAGGGCGAATTTGTGTGCCGGACATTGCTGAGCTAAAAAGAGAAGTTATGGATGAGTGCCACAAATCTAGAATCAGCGTCCATCCAGGTGTAAACAAATTGTACCATGATCTTAAGCGCACCTTTTGGTGGAAAGCGATGAAGAGAGATATTTCTATTTACGTTGTTAGATGTCCCACTTATCAGCAAGTTAAAAGTGATCAATAGAAACTGGCCGGTTTGTTGCAACCGCTAGGAGATCCTGGTTGGAAGTGGGAGGATATTTCTATGGACTTTATAGATGGCTTGCCCCGAAGAAGAAAAGGGAATAATAGCATATGGGTGATTGTGGATCGCTTAACAAATTCTGCCCATTTCATCCCTGTTCGGTCCAATAGAACAGCTCATAGTTTGGCACAGCTTTATCTTAAAGAGATATTCAAACTACATGGGGTTCCCAAAAGCATTGTCAGTGATCGGGATCCATTATTTACCAGCAAATTCTGGGAAGCCTTTCAAAAAGAGCTTGGGACCAAGTTGAATCTGAGCTCTGCCTATCACCCTCAGACAGACGGCCAAACTGAGAGGGTGAATCGTGTTCTGGAAGACTTGTTGCGAGCTTGCATTCTTGATTATGGCGGTTCATGGGAGGACCACATGCACTTGGTGGAGTTCTCCGATAATAATAGCTACCAAGCAAGCTTGAAGATGTCACCGTTTGAACTACTATATGGAAGGCCATGCAGATCTCCGGCATGTGGGGGTGGAGTCAGGCAATCGACTAGTCTTGGGGCCCGACATGGTTCGTGAAGCATCGGATAAGGTTGACTTGATTAAGAAGCGCTTGTTGACTACTCAGAGTCGACAGAAGGGCTATGCAGACCAGCGAAGAAGAAATCTAGAATTCTCTGTGGGTGATCGAGTATACTTGAAGGTTTCTCCTTTGAGAGGCGTGATTCGCTTTGGGAAGACGGGAAAGTTGGCACCGAGATTCATTGGTCCATTCCCTATCCTAGAAAGGATTGGTACTCTCGCTTATAGAGTGCAGCTGCCTGACTGGTTGCCAGGGGTGCATGATGTATTTCATGTGTCCCAACTCCGCAAGCATGTGCATGATCCAGATCTGATAGAGGATGAATTAAATCAACAGGTCATAGATATTTCTCCAAATCTAATAGTGAGGAAAGACCCGATTAAGATCATTGGCAAAGAAACCAAAATTTTGAGGAACAAGAGGATCAACCTAGTCAAGGTTCAATGGAGTGGGGATCCTAGAGACTGTACTTGGGAGACAGAGGATAGCATCAAAAAGGCTTACCCCAAGTGCAGAGTGGATATCTCCGAGTAACTCTTGTATTATGGTACGTTTACACCAATTTACATTTTCCATCTTGTTTCCTACTTTACTTTGTTTCATTTTCGAGGACAAAAAACTCTTCAGTGGGGGAGATTGTAACGACCCAGAAAAGCCGAACCAATTTAAAAATTTTATTTTAAATTATTTGGTGGAAAAATGTGGCAGAAATTAAAAAATTTCATTTTTAATAATATTAAAGCCAGTGAAAATAGTCAATTTTCGAACGATCTCTGTTTTCGTCGAAACCACTTTTGTTGGAACTGGAATGTCAAATTATTGCTAGGTTTCAATTTTTAGAATTTTTAGAATTAATATGTGAGCGTGGCGAAGGAAAATGTGTTTGGTCGATTTTAGTCAAATTTAATCGACTGAAAAATAGCCATTTTTCAAACAGTCTCAGAATTCGACGAAATTGGTTTTGTTAGGACCGTATCGTCATAACGAAGACAAATATATTTTTTCTGGAATTTTCCGAGTCCGTATGTGGCCTCGGTGAATTTATTTATGCAGACGAATTAAATTAATAAAGGATTTAATTATTAAATTAAATAATTCAGGCCACAGATAGCCGTTTGGCTCACGGGACCTATCCTATTGGATCCGGAATACGGGTTATTAGCTAGGGTCACTTTCTGCTGGACTGGAAATGGATCGGTTTAAAAGTTACGGATTTATTTGTAAAATAGCAGTTAAATATTATAAATAATAGAGGAAATTAAACCCTAATTACTATTCCCTTTCGTTGTAGCCGCCACCCACCCAAATCCATGGCCATCGACCTCCGAATTTCCTCCACCAATTTCTCCTTCATCTTGATGAATTAAACCTCCTCACATATACCAAATCGAAGCCCTTTCCTCCCTCTTTAATCTCATACAGATTGATCGTCCTCTCGTCGCCTGAAATCGGAGCACCAACGCCCCAAAGCCCGCCGTTTCGCACCGCCGTCGGCCCCACCTGGGCGCACCGAGCCAGCCGCCACCACCCCCTCGTGCGCCGCCCCTAGCCCTCTGCCGTGGTCTGGTCCGATCGTCAGCAGGTGTCCCGGTTCTCGAGCGATTTTGAACCCTAGTATCGACTGTATACCAAAACCCATCGGCCAAAGTTTGAACTGATAGTGGAAGAAGGTAGTATTTAATTAATTAATTAATTTAAATATAACTAAATCTTTAAATGATCGTATCTTGTTCATACGTTGATGAAATTCGACGAAACAGAAAGCGTTGGACTCGTAAGACTGAGATCTACAATTCTAGACTGACCGGAGTGAATTCTGAGCAGATCGAATTTTGAGAACTTTTCGAATCTGAACTATTCAGGACACAGGAAAAGCGATGTGAGATTCTAAATTTTGAATAATTAAATAATTTAATTATATTTGTTATGTGAATCATTGTATGTTATTGTTTCTGATCTACGATGTTGTGATTGTTGTATGGTTGATTAATATTCGTTGTGATATCATGATATAGCATGTCAATTTAGATCTATAAATTCTAATGTAATCTCTATAAAGTTCTCATCTTTATTAGTTCTATTTTTATTTTATTTCTATTTTTATTTTATTCCTCTATAGAAATTAAAAATTGAATCTTGTTTGTTTTACAAACAAAATGAAATTTTGAATCTTTATTTTGTTTTTACAAATTAAAATGGAAACTTAAATCTTTATTTTTGATTTACATAATAAAACAAAAGTTAAATCTTTATTTTTGATTTACATAATAAAACAAAAGTTAAATCTTTATTTTTGATTTACATAATAAAACAAAAGTTAAATCTTTATTTTTGATTTACATAATAAAACAAAAGCTGAATCTTTATTTTTGATTTGCATAATAAAGCAAAAGTTTAATCTTTATTTTTGATTTGCATAATAAAGCAAAATTTGAATCTTTATTTTTGATTTACATAATAAAACAAAAGTTGAATCTTTATTTTTGATTTGCATAATAAAACAAAAGTTGAATCTTTGCAATCGTAACTTCAAACGATTATACCGAAAGATCCGACCATTGGATTTTCCCAAAACTGGAACCGTTAGGACCTCTTTGGGAAGAGCTTTCCAACGATATAAATTTCATCAAAATCCGAAGGTTAGATTTTAAGATATGTGTAAATCAAAAGTTGGTACAAAACAGCGCCAGGGCCGCCCACTGACCCAAAGCGTCGTTTATTTGTTTGAGCTATTTTTCAAATAAATAAAAATAGCGATAAATAGTTATAAATATATATGAAATGTTTTAAATTATAATTATGCGACAATTATTTGAAAAGGCCGAGTTTAACTCATTTCAAATAATTGAACGGCGATTAAATCAAAGATGTAAGAAGACGATGGTTGAAGACCGGCGATCTTCACATCGAATGGACGACGACTACTGATGCCTTGGACTGACTTGCTCCCAGGACGGGGTTGAAGCAGTAATTGTCCAGACGTGTGTGTTTGTCGTGTGGATAAACGAGCGCCTCTTTGGTGTCTCCGGTTTCGTTCAGACCCAGAACAGACTTGTAAATGGATGCGTGTCTGACGTTGGAGTTCATCCCATGTAATTAAATCAATTTGTATTAATATATGTCTGTTTGGTGGTGGAGAATCTATTCTCTGCTTAACACCCGGGTATATAGTAATAGTTATCGATCGCATGGCGTGAATTGTCAATGTGGCATGCCAAGATGCAATGATCAAGGCTTTGTTGAAAAGCAGGCCTTGTGGCTGATGATCAAAGCATAACCTGTTTAGGCATAGCTTTGTGTATAGCGTGACTTCGCGAGCCTCATACCCCAGTATGAGTCAAAAACAGGATATGGACCGTAGGGAGTGCATACGTTTCTTTCTAGCTAGAAGTGGTGTTTGGGCTTTAACACGGCCCGACATTTTACTATGTGGATTATGGATTGAGGTATCTCGCTTTTTTTATAGGCCAGAAGTGGTCATATTATTGGTCCAAAAGGGTCGGGAAACGTATGTTCAGGAATTGCCAATCCACTACCGTTAGGTGGGGATCGGCCCTACCGCTCCAAGGGTTGCCCATAGGTGTGATCCTGAGGCATTTGCTAGAGTGTCTCGAATCGGAAGAGGACGATCCCTAGCCTCGATTTCATGACAAAAAAACATTTCCCAATACGACATCACGGTTTTGATTGTAAACTTATATACGACGACATAGTAGGATGGGGCACTATGCCGTCTAGGATTGATATATTTATATTGAAGTATTTTAATACTACTTAGACACTAATAATAATATTAAAATATTACTTTTCACGTATTAAGCATGTTTGATCATCATAAGGGAAAACTCTATCCTCCTGTGTGCGTTGCATTGTGTGATAGGACTTGAGTCTTATGATGATTTCAATTTTTTTTCAAAAGTCATTTCGCTGTTTTATATCAACTTTATAAAATTATGCACTGGCAATCCCATGGAGTAAACCCGTTCCGCGTTAGCGGAGTGGTCCTGTGATTTGCCACGTTGTTAGATAAATTAGTTAAGAATTCTCATACCAGTCCCATGACTGTCCTGTAGTTGTTTCACTTTGCAAACTCGGGTGCCCTCTTTCCACACGGGCAGCCAATTGACAGGTTCAGGTGATACATTCTGATTGGAGCTTACTTGGAAGGAAGAAGAAGACCTTTTCTCTAGTTTTTACTTCTGCTATGAGGCATTCTATCTTCTGTAGCTTTGATGTATGTGATGGAGTTTGGGACTTGTTTCTTTTCCATTGAAACTTAATTTTCCTTTTGTTGAGACTCTTTATTAGGCTAAGTTGTATCCTGTACTGCGTACTCTGATGTATTGGATATTATGATGCTGATGACATTTATTTCCGCTGCAATGGTTTATGTGTTATGATAATTATATGAGATCTGTTTTTGTTGTAAATATGTTGTATTCCAAAATGATTATCCTTACTTTCGAACCACGGAAGTTTGGGGTCATCACAAAGAAGTGTTGTAGGCATGTTGGAGAAAGGATAGACAGCGTTTTTCCTTCTATTTCGTTTTGCAGTATTTTACATGGGGAAAAGAAGGTGTGTTTGAGTGGCTATATATATATATATGTATGTATATGTATATGTAAAAGGAAACAAAGACCCATCGTTTCAAGGGAACAGAGCAAAAAGATTTTTATTTTATTTAAATAATAGGTTTCCTTTCCCTTGTCAAAAGTTGTTACTGTGTTGGTCAGATACCATGTGCCAGGATACTGGAAAGGTTGAAGAAGATGTCTTTGGGATTACCCAACATATGGTCGGCCAAGTTGAAATGGGATTGTAGTGATTTGTCGAGCCGAATTTTTTGAAAACAAGAGTGTCAGATGCCATGTTACGATATGCTACGAAGATATGGTTTAAAAGGAAGATGGCTCGATATGATAAGATTTAGGAAAACTTTAAATAAGATTATGAAAGGATAGATAAGGATTTTGTTATGTTTGCAAGTATGTATAAAAGATTTTATAACGTTTGTTTAAGATTTTACGGCCTTGAAAACAAAAATCTTCTTGTTTATATATAAAAGAAGAACGGAAATGCAAGTTTTAAAGTTAAGCTATAAGTACTGAAACAAACATCATATCTTTGGGATTTTTCACTTTATTTCATACTGTTAACTCTACCGCTATTTGACGCCATTTTCCAATATTCGTATCATCAAATACCAATCTTCAAAATCGATGGAAATAAATACATTGCTCTGACGTTTTTAGCTTAATCGTTATATTGTTTTCATTGGAACTGGCTTCAAGATTTAACTCGGTCGTAGGGACAACGTATAAAATTATAATCAATGTTTTACAATAATTATAGTTAAATTATTTCAGCTGTTAATTTATATGCGTGTATACCGTGCACGGCCACTAAATAACTTCAAATAAATATTTAAATTATTAAAATAATTTAAATATTTGGCTATAGAAAATACAGGACGTTACATTCCTTTCCCCTTAAAAGAATTTTGTCCCCGAAATTACTAAAGTAAGAAAAATGCTACAAACCCAAAATATATTAAATCAAAAATATTTAGTTTCACTTTCCGAATTAGTCCAACTAATTTTACTATAAAAACCAATTTGAAAACAAATTCCAATAACTTCCAAAAAGATTGAAATTTTTCTAACATCGTTAATTTTTGAAAAATTTGGCAGGGTCTCTTCTATATAGAGAGACATCTGCATATTGCAGAATCAAAAATAAATCCATCGAATCATACGGTCAGAAAATTCAATTCAAAACCCAAATTAAAAACCAGAAATTTATATTTTGCGTAGACGTACCTTTTTGCGACCGTTATTGAGCGATAAATAATAAGCTATACTTGAGTTGCCTCAATTACTATGTAGCTCTAATCAAACTGAATCTAATCAACTACAGAACTTAATCAATATCGGATAAATTTTGGCCTACACCTTCTCTGAGCTCAAATGAACTTCATCAGTTTTCATAATCATGCTAGTTAAATTTAACCATTCAAATGATCCATTCCAACAACTTTTTATATACCGTTCAATGATCATTCTTAGCAACTCATTTAATACATCAATCCATATCATTCATTCCATTCTATTCAGTTCACATGGAATTTCTTAATAACTAATCAATTCCATTTAATTTATTCAATCAGGGCCATCAGACTTTTATTTCAATACATTTGACTTATTCATTCCAGATTGGATTCAATCAAGTACAGATCTATATTCATTTTTATATCTATATTTATCCAGTCAATCATACAGTCTAAACATTCCATTTAAATCAACATTGGTCAATTTGATTGTCCTTATTATAATAATTATAGAAAACTATTACTTCTATTACTTTACAAACTATATTGGAACAAAAATAATTTTGAAAATAATTTTATAACGAATTTACAAATACGTGCTCTCATATATATACTCAAACTCAATCTAGGGTATTACTAACCCCATCTCTATTGAGTTACGCCACAGAGCCAAGGTTATTCCTAAACCATTGCTCGGATACCAACTGTAACGGCCCGGAAAATTCAACGCTCGAATTTTCTACAATAATACACCACTTCGTATTACTTGCCAAAAATCCAAGTATCAAATGCCAGAACGTTAATAGAAAGAAGTTAAAGGGTGAGAAAAGAAAGAAAGAAATATTAGAATAGAAGAATTAGAAGATCAGAATCTCACAGTGGAATGAAACAAAATATAATATATCAAATGCTTTATACAAGAACTGTATATATATACAACATCAAAGCATACATTTCAATCAATACACACAGCGGAATAAACTAGTACCAGTAAATATGTGGAATACGTCTCGGCTCCAACTCCTCTTTTGGAACTCCAAGCGAGACCTAACCTGGAATATACTCGGTCTGACCCGAGCACATTTGAAGCAAAGCAAAATTCACCCGGATCAGTCTGGAATACTCTCAGTGATAAATTCATAGCACAACAACTTGTTTAACTTTGAAAATCCTTTCAAAATAAAAGGATAATAGTAAGACCAGTCCACACATAAACACTGGTGGTTTTTACATTACTATAACCCAAAACAGATTTGATATATCAAAATCCAGTAATATTATAATAATGTCTATCAAATCACAAATAAATAACCATTTAGCAGAACGCTTGCATCTCACGCTCTACATATTTATTTTAAAATCGAAAATCGTAAGGCGCTTATTGGAGATCGGATTTCGATTATGACAAGGTATGGAACCACCTGCCGATACTATATCTCTAGAGGGGAATATACCGAGTTCAACAAGAACGTCTTGCAACCCGGCCCACACATGACCGGCCACTCATTTAACTTGAGTGTATCGAATATATTGTTACCCTTTCAGCTTTTTGTCGTGACCACCGAAATCCCCGAGAGATATAGAAATGAAAAGAAGTAACAAATATGCATTTTCTCTAGATTGGTGACAATATACCCTGCTTGGGAATGACCCACCTAGCCATGCTGTCTGCCCGATTTTTGTCATTTCCCGGTTGTGAGGCTTGAGGTTATAATCGACTTTTGGAACATCTAGCTACCATTCATTTTTGAATTCCATGTCGTCCATACATGTAACAACCTGCATTCTACGCATCGAAGGAACATAGAATATTTATTTCTTTCCCATATTAAGTCGTATGGTCATGTAACTTTGGGAAACAACCATTAGACTCATTTCCCATGTTCATGATTTTTGTCGATTTTTAAATGACCGTTTTGCCCTTAACTGATCTTGTTTTGGCCATAACTTTTGATTGTAAAGGAATTTTGACCTGAAACCACTTCCATTAGATTCGTTTGATGGTTTACATTTCCGTAGAGTGGTCACATGTGAAAAACGGACTTACCGTTTGGGAGATATGGCTGAAATAAGGTTTGGAAGGTGAAAAACTGTTTAATCGGGCCAAATAGGTTGATTAATGAATGGGCCCATAACCCATTTCGGGATTAGGGTTATGGGGAGGTTGAAAGGAGTTAGAGAATCAATCCATTTCAGTTTTCTAGCCTCCACTTACCTCCAAGAAACCCTAAAAATGGCCTCCAACCTCTAAATCACCTCCAAATCATCTTCTAATCAAGGACCAAGCTTAGCAACATCAAATCAAGGGAGATCTACACCAAATCAACATTGGAGCTGCTGTTTAGCATTGGGATTCGCATCGAATCAGATATTTATTTCAGATCTTAGTTTATTTGTGGCTAAGGTGAGTGATTTGCATAGTTCCTCACTAATTATGGCTAATTAAGGGTAATTAGTGTTAATTAGCGAATTTAAACATGATAAAATTCTGGAAAAATGTTTATAAATTCTTAAATGATGTTTTAGACCTCTGATATGAATTTGGGTTAATTTGGTTAAGTTTTGCTAATCACATCATTAGTTTCACCTAAACATGCTTAAGGGGAAATATGGGGTTTTGGTTAGGTTTGATCCATTTTAACCTATTATATTGTTGTTTTGATGTTTGTGGTTGATTATGCATGTTGCTATGATTGTATGGTATGTTTTGTGATTGATTAGAATAGTTGGAATAGTCGAAAACGCCGTCGAGTGGCGTAAAACTGCTTGTTGGAGAAGTGCAGAAAACAGACCGATCAGGATCGGAACGGAGGGAGGACCCGATTTGCTCCTGTACTTTACTCTTCGATCTATTCGCTCTCCTCATGGCATGCATCGTCCGATCCGACCCGCCTGGTGTTCTCCGACCTGATCCGCCATGGCACCCGCCCCGAACCGATGTACTTCGACGAGGCTTGGAAAGAAGAAACCGATCCGAACCGTGGCAAATTGGGGGACTCTGATCCGAACCGATGATGGCGACTGGACGTGGAGACTCGATCCGATCTGCTGAGGTGAAGATGACCCGATCCAATCCAGCAAAGGAAGAGAACTCCGATCCGAACCGAACTAATGGCTAAGAGGGGATCCGAACCGATCTGGTGATGACCAATAACCTGAAATGCAAAGGTAGTCCAAATGGGAAGTTAGAGCTCATGATCCAACTGGGAACCAATGAGTTCACTTCATGGTTGGGCTTTGCTGCGGGACATGTGCTAAGGATTTGTCGACGTTTATAACTTCGATTCACCACTAAAAATGGATGATGGGCTACTTATCAGTGCAGTAGAGTCATTATGACCCGAGGGGCATGGTGATGGTAGCAAGACTACGTTATCAGTGTAGTAGAGTCATTATGACTCGAGGGGCAAAGTGATGCGTAGTAAGACTATGAGCCAGTGCAGTGGGGTCATTGTGACTCCATGGGGCAGAGTGGACATAGTAAAGGATTAGCAAGGCTATGAGCCAGTGCAGTGGGGCTATTTATGACTCCATGGGGCAAAGTGGATACAGCAAAGGATTAGTGGCTACGTTATCAGTGCAGTGAAGCCATTTATGACTTCATGGGGCAAAGTGATCGTAGCAAGGTATGTTGGGTGATCGAAGTGGTGAATATCGTATGCTTTATGCACTGAGTGAGAGATGTGAGGATGGTTGTTATGCTTGATTGTTTGCCATCACTATGTCATGCACACACCCACCCCCGTTACCTTTACACCATTTGAAATGGCACCTTAGAGTGTTGTACAGTATGTAGTGCTAAACTCTTTGGTTGCAGGTCCAGGTTCAGGTATGTTTTTGTCAACCTGTTATTGTTCTGCTAGATGCTTATTGCTCATACCAGGCTTTATGTCTGACCCAGAGTTTTATGTCTCCTCTTATTACTCTGGGTGCTCACACGGGCAGACTAGAGACAGGTTAGCTGGTGGTGCGCGAGTAGCTGATTCGGAGGCGAGCAGGAGGCTTCCACGTATGATATATAGATATTCTCCCTGTGTCATTGGTGGTCGCTACTTGGGCATTAGTAGTGTACCTCCTTTATCTTGCTTTTGTTTTTGAGACAGTTTGAAAAGTTGTAATAATGTTTAACTTTGGATCATAAGCTGTACTTAGATTTTCCGCTGCTATGTTAGTTGTTTCAGCTTATGCACTGTCTCACCTGTTTTATGTCAAGTATGTTATTATTATATTTTGTTCTATGCGCTGTGAGACATTCTACAGGTTCCTTGTTAGTTCATTTCCTTCTTCCCTTTTCCTTCTGACGACCCGTCCCGTGCTAACTGGACATGTGTACAGCGCACCTTTGGAGTAAATGTCGGTTGGTGCGGGGCGGGCCGTCACATTTGGTATCAGAACACTAGGTTGCGTAGTTAACCTAGGGAATGACACTAGGGAGTGATAGTACGTATATGAGAGAACGTATTTGTGATTACTTTGGTTTTCAAAAGCTATATATATATATACTATTAGTTGTATAAGAATGAAGTCGTACTGCACTAGCACCACTATGGGGTCGTTAATCGTTTCCCCTTTTACAGATTGACGATGAGCTGATATGCAAGAGGTGCTGGTAGGGGAGCCAATAATGGGAATGCTGCTGACATGAGGGCGATGTTTACTGACCTCATGAGAGACATGATTAGGGAGGTGCAAGGGGTAGTTCCCAATCCCGAAGTTGGTGGTGGCCCAGTAGTGCAGGCGCCTAGGGTCGATTTCGCCAAGTTGTGCAAGGATTACACTAACCTTGGTGGGAAGCCGTTCCACGGAACGGAGTCGGCCACAGATGTTCAAGATTGGTTGGATAGCTGTTATCGTATCTTCGACGACCTGGGTATCGAGGATGCGATGAAAAGAAGGTTAGCATCTCGTCAGTTGCAAGGGCGAGCGATGAATTGGTGGAATGCCATTAGAACAGCTACTCCAGAAGACCAGGTTACTTGGGATCAGTTCAAGGCTCGCTTTAGCGAGAAGTTCATTCCAGCTGCCCAGAAGTCAGTGTTATTTAAGAGATTCTTGGAACTCAAGTAGAATGGTAGGGCAGTGTCTGACTATATTGCTGAGTTCGACACTTTGTCGAAGTATGGACTATCTCTTATCGATACTCCTGAGAAGAAGAATGAGAATTTCATTACTGGTTTGGATGGACACTTGGGGGAAAGGCTTATCAACCACATCGATGAGACTTTTGAATCGATTGTGGGGAAAGCTTTGAGATCAGAGAGTCTTTACCCTAAGTCAAAGACTGAGGTTGCATCTGCAGAAGGGCTGAAGCCGCAAGCAGGCGGTGGAGGCAAGAATAACTCTCAGAATAAGAGGAAGTAGAGCCAATCTAAGGATGGCCAGAAAAAGAGCAAGAAATATGTTGAGTGCTTCAACTGTGGTAAGAAGGGCCATTATGCTAAAGAATGTCGGGCCAAGCCAGCGGAAAGGAAGTGCTACAACTGTGGCCAAGTGGGACATCATAAGGATAAGTGTCCGCAACCTCTTAAGGAGAAGAAGATTGTGAAAGCATATGCTATTGATGTTGTTCCTTCTTCGTCGAATGCCCCAACTGCGGCGGAGAAAGGAAAGAATGTTGTTATTCAAGGTATGCTTTCTATTTATGATGTACCAGTTCGAGTTTTGTTTGATACTGGGGCTTCCCGTTCCTTCATATCTAGTGACCTAGTAGATAGGTTGGGACTGGAACCCGAGATAGTCGATAGACCATTGGTTGTGACGAACCCGATTGGTGGTTCGACTAGCCTTAGTATGATTTGCCAAAATTTGGTCTTATCGAGTCATGGATGTATGTTTGTATGTGATTGCTTTGTTTTGGGCTTTACTGGGTATGGCATTATATTGGGAGTCGATTGGCTCCAAAGATACGGGGTGGTGGTAGACTGTGAGGGCTTTTTGGTGACAGTTAGTGCGGATGATGGGCGGAGGGTAGTGTTTGGTAGTCTAGCTAGTGATGGGGTAATGGCTAGTTTTATAAATTCCCTCGACATCCCGCATGATGAGTTGTCAGTTGTGCCCGTGGTTGGCCAGTATCCGGACGTCTTCGAGGAGGTGACCGGGCTTCCACCACACCGAGAGATTGAGTTCCGTATTGATTTAGTGAAAGATGCCAGACCTATAGTGATGCCACTTCGTCGTATGGCACCAAGGGAGCAGCGAGAGCTCAGGGTGTAAGTCAGCAATCTTTTGAAGAAGGGATTTATTAGAAGAAGTGTCTCCGAGTGGGGAGCACCAGTTGTGTTTGCCACTAAGGAAGATGGTTCCCTTCGTTTGTGTGTGGACTAACGCGAGTTGAATAAGGTAACGAGGAAGAATAAGTATCCTCTACCGCGGATAGATGATTTGTTTGATCAACTGGAAGGAGCAAGAGTGTTCTCCCAGTTGGACCTCGCGACAGGATTTCATCAGCTTCGAGTAGCGGATGAGAGTGTTCCGAAAATGGCATTTAGGATGCCGTCTGGATTCTATGAGTGGTTGGTCATGCCATTTGGGTTGACCAATGCACCAACCTACTTTGTGGATCTTATGAATCGAGTATTCAGAGATCATTTGAATTAGTTTGTTCTTGTGTTCGTAGACGATATCCTTGTTTACTCGAGGACAGAAGAGGAACACAAGGGACACTTGAGGATAGTGATGGAGGTGTTGAGGAAACACCAATTGAAAGCGAAATTCTCTAAGTGTCACTTTTGGAGAAGGGAAGTGAGATTCTTGGGCCATGTTGTTTCAGAGAATGGTATTGCCGTGGACCCTGCGAAGGTGGCTATGGTACAGGATTGGCCTACGCCCAAGAATGCAACAGATGTAAGAAGTTTCTTGGGGTTAGCTGGATATTATCGTAAGTTTATCCAGGATTTCTCCAAGATAGCAGCACCGTTGACTCAGTTGACTAAGAAGAATCAGTCCTTCGTCTGGGACGGAGTGCGTGAGAATGCATTCAAGATTCTAAAGGAAAGGTTGACGCGTGCGCCAGTGCTAGTCATTCCTAAAGGGAATGAAGAAATGACGGTATACACGGATGCTTGTGGTACCGGACTAGGTGCTGTATTGATGCAAGGATGTAGGGTTGTAGCTTATGCTAGTCGGCAGCTAAAGCCGCATGAGAAGAAGTATCCTACCCATGATTTGGAATTAGCAGCGATCGTGTTTGCGCTGAAGAAGTGGAGACATTATCTCTTGGGAGAAAGATTTGATTTGTTCACCGATCATAAATCGTTAAAGTATCTCTTCTCCCAGAAGGATCTAAATCTCCGTCAGCAGAGATGGTTAGAGTTCTTGGCTTCGTACGATTTTGATATCGCATACACACCTGGGAAAGGTAATGCGGTAGCTGATGCCTTGAGTGGGAGACATGCCAGTTTGAGGGCTATGTTTCTTGAATGGAAGCAACTGGATTATATCGCGCGGTTTGATTTCAGACCAGAGTGCGAATTGGATCCAGAAGTGCTAGCTAGTTTGGCGATCAGACCCACTTTGATAGAGCGGATTGGCTCCAGCCAGAGGGACAATCCTAATCTATTGGAAATCATCTCCAAGTTAGAGATGGATATAGACGGTGAGGAGATGAATTTGTATGGGCTTGATCGAGATGGATGGCTTAGAAAGAATGGAAGACTAGTTGTACCCAACGTGAATGGTTTGAAAGATGAAGTGCTTAGAGAATGTCATCACTCAAAACTGACTATACATCCCGGTGGTAATAAGATGTATCGAGACATGAAGCAGACTTACTACTGGGAAGGGATGAAAAGAGACGTTGGGAAGTTTATATCCAAATGCATGAATTGCCAGCTAGATAAAGCCGAGCAAAAGAAGCCTAGTGGTTTGTTGCAACCATTAGAAATTCCCAAATGGAAATGGGAGCAAGTCTCGATGGATTTCATCGATGGTTTACCAAGGACTAGATCGGGACATGATAGCATTTGGGTAATTGTGGATCGATTGACTAAGAGTGCAAGATTTATACCAGTCAAATCGACCAGAACGGCAGCTAAGTTAGCAGAATTGTATATGAAGTGGGTAGTGAGATTTCATGGAGTACCCAAAAGCATTGTGAGTGACCGAGACCCGTTGTTCACTAGTGGGTTTTGGAAGAGCTTACAAGAGGCTCTAGGGTCAGAATTACATATCAGTACCGCATATCATCCTCAGACCGACGGTCAGACGGAGAGGGTGAATCGTATTTTGGAAGATCTCTTGAGAGCATGTATATTGGATTTTGGTGGATCATGGGATGACCATTTGCATCTAGTAGAGTTTGCATATAATAATAGCTACCAATCCAGTATCGGTATCGCTCCATATGAAGCTTTGTACGGAAGACCGTGCAACTCACCATCATGTTGGATAGAGACTGGCGAGAAGTTTATGCTTGGACCAGATGTGGTGAGGGAAACTTCGGATAAGATTAAGATCATTCAACAACGAATGAAAGCTGCCCAAGATAGGCAGAAGAGTTATGCTGATAAGAGGAGAAGAGACTTAAAATTCTCCGTTGGTGACTTGGTGTTTGTCAAGATTTCTCCGTTGAAGAGCGTGATACGATTTGGCAGGAGAGGCAAGTTGGCACCAAGATTTGTTGGCCCATTCCCTGTTCTTGAACTAGTCGGGAATTTGGCATATAGAGTTGACTTACCAGAGAAGATGGTGGGAGTTCACAACGTATTTCATGTTTCCCAACTAAGGAAGTTCGTACACGACCCAGATATGGCTATTTCACCCGATCAGTTGGAGGACTTCGAAGTAGAACCCGAGGCGGTTGGGAACCGCAAGCCAATTCGTATCGTCGAGCACGATACGAAGCAACTTCGAAGGAAGGCGGTGAAGCTAGTCAAGGTTCAGTGGGGACGAGAACGAGAATGACTGTACTTGGGAGACAGAGGAGAACATTAGGAAGACATATCCAGAACTCTTTGCCTGGTAAGATTTACTTTGTAATTTAGTTATTCCGCATGCTAGGATAGACTTGTTTTGCATGTTTGATTGTTGTTTTATGGTTGATAGGCATGCGGGACCCTTTGTGTGTTTTGGTTAGGGAATTTCGGGGGCGAAATTTCTTAAGGGGGGGAGGGGGGGAGAATGTAACAACCCGCAATCTTCGCATCGAAGGATCGTAGAATATTTATTTCTTTCCCATATGAAGTCGTATGGTCATGTAACTTTGGGAAACAACCATTAGACTCATTTCCCATGTTCGTGATTTTTGTTGATTTTTAAATGATCGTTTTGCCCCTAGCTGGTCTTGTTTTGGCCATAACTTTTGATTGCAAAGGAATTTTGACCTAAAACCACTTCCATTAGATTGGTTTGATGGTTTACATTTCCGTAGAGTGGTCACATGTGAAAAACGGACTTACCGTTTGGGAGATATGGCTGAAATAAGGTTTGGAAGGTGAAAAACTGTTTAACCGGGCCAAATAGGGTGATTAGTGAATGGGCCCATAACCCATTTCGGGATTAGGGTTATGGGGAGGCTGAAAGGAGTTAGAGAATCATTCCATTTCAGTTTTCTAGCCTCTACTTACCTCCAAGAAACCCTAAAAATGGCCTCCAATCTCTAAATCACCTCCAAATCATCTTCTAATCAAGGATCAAGCTTAGCAACATCAAATCAAGGGAGATCTACACCAAATCAACATCGGAGCTGCAGTTTAGCATTGGGATTCGCATCAAATTAGAGATTTATTTTAGATCTTAGTTTATTTGTGGCTAAGGTGAGTGATTTGCATAGTTCCTCACTAATTATGGCTAATTAAGGGTAATTAGTGTTAATTAGTGAATTTAAACGTGATAAAATTCTGGAAAATGTTTATAAATTCTTAAATGATGTTTTAGACCTCTGATATGAATTTGGGTTAATTTGGTTAAGTTTTGCTAATCACATCATTAGTTTCACCTAAACACGCTTAAGGGGAAATATGGGGTTTTGGCTAGGTTTGATCCATTTTAACCTATTATATTGTTGTTTTGATGTTTGTGGTTGATTATGCATGTTGCTATGACTGTATGGTATGTTTTGTGATTGATTAGAATAGTTGGAATAGTCGAAAACACCGTCGAGTGGCGTAAAACTGCTTGCTGGAGAAGTGCAGAAAACAGACCGATCCGGATCGGAACGGAGGGAGGACCCGATCCGCTCCTATACTTTACTCTTCGATCTATTCGCTCTCCTCGTGGCATGCATCGTCCGATCCGACCTGCCTGGTGTTCTCCGACCCGATCCGCCATGGCACCCGACCCGAACCGATGTACTTCGACGAGGCTTGGAAAGAAGAAACCGATCCGAACCGTGGCAAATTGGGGGACTCCGATCCGAACCGATGATGGCGACTGGACGTGGAGACTCGATCCGATCTGCTGAGGTGAAGATGACCCGATCCGATCCAGCGAAGGAAGAGAACTCCGATCCGAACCGAACTGATGGCTAAGAGGGTATCCGAACCGATCCGGTGATGACCAATAACCCGAAATGCAAAGGTAGTCCAATTGGGAAGTTAGGGCTCAGGATCCAATTGGGAAACAATGAGTTCACTTCATGGTTGGGCTTTGCTGCGGGACGTGTGCTAAGGAGTTGTCGACGTTCATAACTTCGATTCACCACTAAAAATGGATGATGGGCTACTTATCAGTGCGGTAGAGTCGTTATGACTCAAGGGGCAAGGTGATGGTAGAAAGACTACGTTATCAATGCAGTAG
Source organism: Allium sativum (assembly GCA_030737875.1). Taxonomy (NCBI): domain Eukaryota; kingdom Viridiplantae; phylum Streptophyta; class Magnoliopsida; order Asparagales; family Amaryllidaceae; genus Allium; species Allium sativum. The sequence continues at coordinate 664,150,677 of CM060909.1, read as the reverse complement.
AGTCATTATGACTCGAGGGGCAAAGTGATGCATAGTAAGACTATGAGCCAGTGCAGTGGGGTCATTGTGACTCCATAGGGCAGAGTGGACATAGTAAAGGATTAGTAAGGCTATGAGCCAGTGCAGTGGGGCTATTTATGACTCCATGGGGCAAAGTGGATACAGCAAAGGATTAGTGGCTACGTTATCAGTGCAGTGAAGCCATTTATGACTTCATGGGGCAAAGTGATCGTAGCAAGGTATGTTGGGTGATCGAAGTGGTGAATATCGTATGCTTTATGCACTGAGTGAGAGATGTGAGGATGGTTGTTATGCTTGATTGTTTGCCATCACTATGACATGCACACCCCCACCCCCGTTACCTTTACACCATTTGAAATGGCACCTTAGAGTGTTGTACAGTATGTAGTGCTAACTCTTTGGTTGCAGGTCCAGGTTCAGGTATGTTTTTGTCTACCTGTTATTGTTCTGTTAGATGTTTATCGCTCATACCAGGCTTTATGTCTGACCCAGAGTTTTATGTCTCCTCTTATTACTCTGGGTGCTCACACGAGCAGACTAGAGACAGGTTAGCTGGTGGTGTGCGTGTAGCTGATTCGGAGGCGAGCAGGAGGCTTCCACGTATGATATATAGATATTCTCCCTGTGTCGTTGGTGGTCGCTACTTGGGCATTAGTAGTGTACCTCCTTTATCTTGCTTTTGTTTTTGAGACAGTTTGAAAAATTGTAATAATGTTTAACTTTGGATCATAAGTTGTACTTAGATTTTCCGCTGCTATGTTAGTTGTTTCAGCTTATGCACTGTCTCACCTGTTTTATGTCAAGTATGTTATTATTATATTTTGTTCTATGCGCTGTGAGACATTCTACAGGTTCCTTGTTAGTTCATTTCCTTCTTCCCTTTTCCTTCTGACGACCCGTCCCGTGCTAACTGGATATGTGTACAGCGCACCTTTGGAGTAAATGTCAGTTGGTGCGGGGCGGGCCGTCACAATACACGTCATCCAGGAATAGGATGAACTGAAAGCACCCTCCTACCGCATCCTAGGAATCACCCAAAGGGTCAGCAGTGAGTAGTCCTTGCAAATCCGTAGATTTCAGTCACGACAGAACCATAATTTACCTCCGAGAGCAACCCAGAGATTATAAGTAGTTCTTCCATTTCATGAAGATCTACAACCTTCAATTGCTCCATCTTCATTTGTTGCAAGTTCGTCTCGTACGTAACGTTGATTCGAAGTGGTTTTGGGTTTAGTTCCCATCCCGGTCTCTTCAAAACAACACGTCAAAAAGGTATAATATTTCATTGATAGTTTGGTGTTTTAACTATCAATGTCAAAATAGTGCAGTCAAGTATATTGGCAACTCTGATTTATTCATTAAAACTATATCGTTGATTCTTAAAAACTCGATTTATATTCTTATTTCAGTTTTCCGTTGTTTTCGTTGCATTGAAACATGATAATATATGCTTGACCTCACTCCATTACTTTGTTTTGAAAACACCACTATATTCACTCAATCTTTTATTCCTTTACTTCAGAAAAATCACAGAATATAGATATATTTAACTCCAATATATTTCCGCATCAAAACTTGAGTCAAACAATGTTTATTTATACCTCATTTTACTTTAAAACAATTAGTCTCGTTACATTCAAAATCTTGCAAAAACGTTACAATGTCCTCTTAAGTAAATCTTAACACCTTGACCGTCATAAACTAATATCATCCCTTGATAATAGCGAAGTCGTTCAAGTTGGGGTATTCTAATTACCTCTCAGACCTTGATCAACGACGTTCTTACCTCAGAATAGATAAAAGTTTGAAACACAAAACTCATTATTTCGTTTACTATTTACTCAAAAACATGGTTTTAATAACCGCTCCTTGTAATTGCCACATTTATTTCTCATTTAACTCTTTAACCCTTTTACTAACGTAAAATCTCTTTTGCATCGAACCTGGTAATGTAACTTGTTTTGGTTTTGCTTCAGAACCATTTACTCAGTCTTTTACACAAATTCTACTATGTCTCACACCCTTGCAAATTATTTTCCACTCATACTCGTTTAATTTAATCCAGTTCCTTAACTAAGCATTTTTTAAATTCATCGCCTGGATTTATACTTTTTATAAACTTGGTATTCTCCTACCAATCTTCTCTTCGATTTACTTAACTTGAATTCAATTTTAAATCTTTTTATGGAATCCGTTTACTGTTTCCGCTTTTCGAAATCACGTTTCACTCTATTTTACTTAATTAAGTAAAAACAAATCTTATTGAAATCTTTGCATTACTCGCCTCCTCTCAATTATACTTTGATTTCACTACCACATCTCTTACGTAAAAACTCTTTCCGGTCCCCTAGTTTATACTTTATTCACTCATTAAGTGACAATTAGTTAAAAACGATACATTAGCCTCAAAACATGTTTTTATACTTTAGTATACACTGCTCTTAACATGATTCATTTTAAATCTTTCTCGCTTCCTAATTGATTTCCATTTAACAAGGGGAATTACCTTATTTATTATTTAAAATAATTAATTCCATTATCAACTGAAGTAAAATATAGTTCACTTCATTAAAAATAGATCAGTTGACTTCTTAACGACCTTTCTAAAAAAATAACTACTTCACTTGTGATTTATAAACATCTTTAAATATCATAAATGAAAAGATAATTAGTATTTTAGAAATATTATTAACTAATGGTTCGTTAAACCATTTTTATTAGATAGACCGATAAATATAATTATTTATTCCAATTAAACAATTGATTCCATCAATTTAAACATCAGTTATTTACTAACCGGTTTCACTTACTCCTCTCATTAGATTATAATAAATCTAATTATATTCCTTAACTGTTTTTCCTCAAAACAGTAATTTCCAAATATTAATCCATAGGTTCAATTTATTATAACATTGAAACCATTTATAAATATCGATTATTTTGAAATTTTATTTTAAATATAAATATAATTTAAAACTACATTTCAGTTATAAAAATAAAATTTATAACTTTAATTGCGTCAATTCGCCTAACGATGAACTAACATCTTAAAAACAACGTTTAGATCATTTGCTACCAATAACTTAATCAGTATCATCTATTGATTAAAATATCACATTAATGTTGAATTTCAATTCAATGTTAAATATATAATCAACCATCAACACTCAGTGGTTTGGGGTAAACGGTTCATATTTGAATAATATGGAAAATAAATAACACACAAAATATTGAGGAATCCGGTCGGATCCCTCCAACCTGTCCTTCCCTGCATCACAGATCGTCATATCATATAATAACTGCATATGAAATGAATATTAAAACAAATAATCTAATACGATACGAATGAGATGTCATGAAACGACCCGAACTTCCCCGTGAAGGAAAGCACGGATAGAATTGAGGACAAGACAAAATAGAACGCATATAAAAGAACATTTCAATGTATATTACAACAATGCATCAGATTACAAGAATATACAGAGTATAAACAATTAAATATTACACAGAAATATCAGAGATTTAAATTACATTTAAATACATCGCAGCGGAAAATAATACAATACACAACTAGAATAAGATATACGGATACAAAGCTTTCTGGATATCGTTCCAGCTGTAAACCAGAATCCTGTGAATATAAATCTGCAAAACCAAAACTACTAGCTACCCGTGTCAAAATAAGGGCACCCAGAGTTTAGGTTAAAACAATAAACTCCAGGTCAGTCATGGGACTGGTGTGAGAACTAAAACAGTTATAATTCTTTATTTTAAAGTTCGGTAAATCAAGGGACCACGCCGTATAACACGGAACGGGTTTCCTCCCAAGAATACCAGTGCATAAAACAAACAGCGCAATGCTAAATAAAGAAAAATGAAGCTGTTATAAGACCCAGGTCCCATCACACAATGCAACGCAAGCCGGAGGATAGGGTTTTTACCTTATAACAGCCAAAGCATGCTTGATACGTTTAAAACAAATTATTTGATACTATTATAAGTGCATAGTGTATAAAACAACTTCAAATCATAAATATCAATCATAGGCGGCATGAGCGCCCCATCCCACTATGTCACCATACTAGGTTCTACAATTAAAACCGCAAATGTCACGTATTTGGAAATTGGATTTCCGTCTATGAACCGAGGCAAAAGATAGTCCTCAACCGATTCGAGACGCTCTAGCCCGTGTCTCAGGAACAGAACGCATCGTCCCTTGGAGCGACAGGGCCGGTCCACCGATGTGGATTAAAATGCCTGAACACTACGTTTCCCCGCCCTTTGGGGCGTAAATGAGCCAACTAAATGACTCCATTGGTTCGAGAACGACCGATCAATCCGAGGCGCCTCGCAACAGCAACAACCACATAAGTCAAACTCGTCAGGGCGTGTAAAACCACTGACGCCACTTCTAACTAGAAAGAAACGCATGCCCTCCCTGAGGTCCGTCTCCCGTTTTTGGTTCATACCGGGTGTGAAACACGCGAAGTAAACGTTACACAAAGCTACGCCACAAAGGCCTTGCTTTGATCATCACCACAAGACTTTGCTTTTCAACAGAAGCCTCGATCAATTGCCACTTAGGCATGCCACACAGGCAATTCACTCCATGCGTTTGATATCCATCAATATATAACCCCTGAGCTCGTACGTCTCAGAGAAGGGCGTTAAGCAAGAGAATAAATTCTCTGCTGCCAAACAGATATATATTTAATAGAGATCAATCACACAGACTAAAATCCAATGTCAGACACACAGTCCATTTACAAGTCCGTTCTGGGTCTGAACGAAACCGGAGGCACCTAGTACCCTGCATATCCATCGATCTCCAAGTACGTCTGGACGATCCCTAACTGTTTCCATCTTCTTGGGTGTACAGCCCAATCAAGATCATCAGTAATCACCCAAACGACGTGAAGACCTCCGGTCTTCGACCATCGTCTTCATCTTCGACTTTTCGTCGTATCAGTTATTCAGAATGGGATAAACCCGGTCTTTCCGAATAACTCGCGTATATTTTAAATAAGTGTTACACAAACACAACATACGCCTCATTCCAATTCATCAGTCACTAACCGTAAATTAATCAAGAGAATAATTCCCCAAATATTAACCCCGAAGGCCGAAACCAACATCAGATCAATATCCAGAAAACCATTCTACTTGGCTAACCGACAGTTAGTTTCTAAATTTCACATTCATAGGGAAAGGTTCCCATTAATTTTATCCAAGATAATTTCCTGAATTTATTCTCAAATCTTCCTTTGAATTTCGATTCAACTAGTCGGAATTAGCGAACCTTACCGTAGTAATCATTGGTTTTAATTTCCCAATCCCAACCTATTCATCCCATGAAGTAAAACTGGTTATACTTCATATCTAACACCACGGTGTTATCGGTAAATTTAATTACCATTTCACGTTCAAATCTAATTAAAGATTTAACTATCGCCTAGAGCAAAACTGGTGATACTCCATTCTCGATCATTTCAATCTAATTAAAGATTCATTAAAACTCCACTTAGTTTTAATCGCTAACTGGGTTAAAGAATCAGTGTCATTTAAAACACGGTTCACGATAAACCCAAAATCACATTCCATTAATTATCGGGTTAAAGAACGAGTGTTATTTAAAACACTGTTCATGATAAACCCAAAAATCAATATCAATTCAATTCCAATTAAATATTATTTAATTGGTACACTTCATTAAATCTAAATAAAAAGATTTAATCTTTTCTCAACTGGGTTCAAGAACAGTGTTAGTGAAGACACCATTCACGACAAACCCAAATCACATTCGATATTCAATACAAGGCTCTGAATAGAAAATATATCGGCTTATATTCAATATCGAATTCTACGACTAACAAATGTCGTATTGGAAATAACGATATAAATATATATCTTTCAAATTTCCATAACAACACCTGTATAATCACGAATTCCAACATCGAAATATTCCGAAGACAATTTCGATTCAAATCCACTCCAATGCAATCATTGGAAATTTTGGTTATTTTCAAAATCATTTCAAATTCAATTTATTTATTTAAAAATAATTAGAATTATAATTCTAGTTCAAAACTAGTTCATTTCGACAAAAATCTATTTTTATCTTTTCAAATATGGAGTTTTTCATCCTAATTATTCTCAAATCCTTTCTTATGATTTTACACAAATTATTACTATTTTTAATAATTTTATCAAGGCCCGTACAGTCGATTTCCAACAACGGCCATCGAACTGCACTTACAGCGACCTTTTTCAAATTTGATTTGGACGTATCTCCAAATCCAACCGTTAGATTTCAAATTTCTAACATTCGTTAGAAAGCTCTTTTCGATACGAACCCAACGGTTCCGGTTTTAGGAGAATCCGACGGTCGGATCTCCCGTTTTGTCCGTTTGAATTAAATGGTCGAAATTCACGAACTACCGCGGCGCGGCGCGTTTTATTCAGGCCATTATATTATATATATAATATATATAATATATACTTCGTCGATTTCTATTTAAAACGAATTATATAAATAGTTTTAAAATTCGTTTCAAAAGCAATTTCAACTTCCATTTCAATTCAAATCAAAATTGAATTCTTTTTTATAAATTCGTTTTAAAATTCATTTCTATTCAATTCAAATTTCAATTCATTTCAATTCACTTTCAATTCAATTCGAATTCGTTTTCAATTCAATTCATTTCGAAATCGTTTTCAATTCAATTCGAAATCGTTTTCAATTCAATTCATTTCGAAATCGTTTTCAATTCAATTCATTTCGAAATCGTTTTCAATTCAATTCATTTTGAAATCGTTTTCAATTCAATTCATTTCGAAATCGTTTTCAATTCAATTCATTTCGAAATCGTTTTCAATTCAATTCATTTCGAAATCGTTTTCAATTCAATTCATTTCGAAGTCGTTTTCAATTCAATTCATTTCGAAGTCGTTTTCAATTCATTTCATTTCGAAATCGTTTTCAATTCAATTCATTTCGAAATCGCTTTCAATTCAATTCATTTCGAAATCGTTTTCAATTCAATTCATTTCAAAATGAATAAAATCGATATAAATATCGTTCACGTCAAAATGGCGTCAATCTAATCAACACGCCTTCATAAATTTCTATTTTCAAATATTCTATTTCAAATATTTCTTTTTCAAATATTTCTATTTCAAAACTGGAATGAGACCCAATCAATTACCATATAATGTTAATTATATGGATTTTCTACAACACATGTATTTATCAACAACGATGAATAATCAACCATCATCCAAAGTGCATTCTACACTGTATAAGCATCAAATATAAATATTCAACGCTTATAACAGCCTGTCAATCGATCGATCGACATACAACTAAACAATCGGGATTAGTGTACGTCAAATATCATCCCAATACCCGTGTGGGGTTTCAAACAATCAAACACATATTTTATTTGTGCAGTTGGGCGATGTGTAAAATTTATCGACCCAATCGATGTCCTTCAAATAGGTGTACATAAACAAACCGTCTGGTTTGTAAATGAATATTTATTTATTCACATTCACGTTAAAAATTATATTTTTAACGACAAAACATTTTATTCCAACATATGAATTTCTATTCAGTTCATTCTTTAAATAAAATGATATTTTTATTTTCTAACTTATTTTAGAAAATTTCGGCGGCATAACGGCACGATACTAGAAACGGGACGAGGCCTAGCCTTATCCCCGGTCTAGTGAAGGCCCACGCCATTCACGCATCAATCAATCCATTTATTTCACCAAACAATTCAATTTCAACTCAAATCATCTAACTAATCTATGCAACCAAACAAACAAGTCCATGGTCTGTGGACGGTTGTGTCGGGTGCTACTAAACACCGTCTGCATCCTAGTATATATATATAACTAGAAAAATAAATTGAAAGGTGAGAAATTCTCACCTAAAGCTATCCAATACCACGACTCTTCATGTATAGAAATCTTCTTCGTCATCTTCGTTGCCCGTAGTCACTATATACATAAAAATCACATTTTTATATTTTGATGTCTTTAAAATAAAAAATCACATTTTTATTTGTTCGTTTTCAATTTAAAATCATATTTTTTTATAATCACTTCATATATTTAAAAATCGAATTTTTACTATGCTATTCAATATATAAAAATCGAATTTTTACTACTATGGTATATAGATAAAAATTATATTTTTATCTCGCTATTTTCTATATAAAGATTTCGCCTTTTTAAATTTAAAAATTTCACCTTTTTAAATTTAAAGATTTCACCTTTTTAAAAATCTCATTTTTATTTTTCTACACATATAAAGATGATATTTTTAATATTCCTATTATGTAAAAATTATATTTTTAATTATTTAAAAATATAAAAAATCATATTTTTACATCTTCTATATAGTAAAGATTATATTTTTATTACCTCAAAAATATAAAGATCATATTTTCCTAATACAAAAATCTAAACTTTTATAAATTAAAAATCTAAACTTTTATAAATTAAAAATCCTAACTTCCATAAACATAGAAATCATAAAAATAAATAAACAAAGCTATATATAATAAAAAAAACAAAGAAGAAAGGAAAAGACACTTACAGGTTTTAGCAAGAGGGAGGGGGGGTCGCGTTTTCCGTTCAGGTGGCCGGAGGGTGGCTCGCGCGGATTGGGGTGGTGGCGCCAGAAATCGAGGGGCGACGGTGGCTAGGGCTTCAGGCGGTGGAGCTTTCGAGGGTTTGGGGGGGGGGGTTCGATTGGGGAAAGGGGTCGATGGGGAGGGTGTGACGCGATGGCGCGCTCTGGCGTAGCGCGATGGGGTGAGAAATCGAGGAGGGGGGCTGCGACTTCGGAGGGTGGCGGCGATGAACTGGAGGCGCGACGTGGTGGGGGAGGGGTGACTGGGTCAACGGTTGGGGCTAAGCGGTTTTTTATTTGTTTTTTTTTTCCTAAAATGGACGGGGTATGAGGAGAGAAGGGGGGGGGGGCAAGTGCCTATATAATTTATTTTATTTATTATTTAATTTAAACTTTGAACTCTATAAAGTAGCCTCTCCATTCGAATTCGAAATCGAGCCCGCCGACTGTCATCCATAGCTAATTACCCCCATTCCGAACACAATGGGATATGCATCGTAAGCCAGTTCGGCTGTTTCGATCAGTTTCCATTCAAATTACAATATAAATCAGTATATATTCAATTTGAACGCGCATTTCAATTTACCGGGGCCACACGCTAACTCGAAAAATTCCAGAAAAATTTATCTAGCTATGTTGGGACGATACGGTCCCAACAAAACTGATTTCGTCGAATTCTGAGACCGTTTGAAAAATGGTCAATTTCCAGTCGATTAAAATCCACTGAAACTGGTCAAACGCGTTTTCCTTTGCCACGCTCACATATTGATTCGAAAAATTATGAAATTTGGAATCTAGCAATAACTTTACATCACGGATCCAACAAAAGTGGTTTCGTCGAAATCCGAGGTCGTTTGCAAAATGTCCATTTTTAAGGGCCTGAATTCCATAGCGACTATTCAGAATTTTCAACTGGACAAAACTTTTGATTTCCGCTATGAAATTTCGATTTGTCGGATTCGTTGGAAAGATATCATCAATTAGATCCTAATGTTTTTGGTTTCACTAAAATCCGGATTGTTTTGCACCCGGTACATTCAATTGAAGTTTGAAATCGAATTATCGAACTACCGCGCCATTTTCAATTCTATTTATAATTATATATAAATATTTATATTCTAACGACGACGTATATAAAATATACGTCGAATTCTATTCAAAATAAATTTCTCGTCGATTTTATTTAAAATAATCCATTTTAAATATTCAAATTCAGCTAAAATTGCCAAAATAAAAATTTCAAACTGGCTCGCATTTTACGGGTTATTACATGTCAGCAACAATCAATAGCATCCAAGGCATCCAATTTGTATTATTAACTATAAATTTGGGTTATATGAATTTAACACATCATAGCACTCCAGAAAAGTGTGAGAGTTAGCTCACCTTTGTATTGATTTGATGGTCTAACGTTGTATCGTTTAATTTTAAACGAACGTTCAAAATTAACGAAAATCCAGTTGTATCTGAATCTTTTTGAACTAGCTTAACAGTGTAGTATCCTTTGCCCTGATCCAAGGTCTGTTGTTTTCGTCTGATTCTGGTAATAAATGGATAAGATATTATTTATACAAGTTCGAATTTATATATCGAGTTATTAACGTAAATGATTTTATTATTTTCTCAAATACCTTTTTTCCATTTACCTTAATCACCGCTTGATAACAAAACCTTGGCCAAAACGTTTTCTAATCGTCCTGGCACTTTGAAGACTTTCACCAAACCAACGCACTGCATGCAAATCCGTTCTTTTCCTTCATTCTTTTACCCAAATTCACTGCACTCCTCAACGCCTAAAATGCCCTCCAGCTTCCCATCCTTCACGACTTCATGGAGACCCCTTCACACCACAAAACTAATGATGCATCTTTCACCACACTTTATCACCTCGGCTTCTCACCTAGTTACAGAAAAAAGAACGTGACAACCCAGTTGTGTTCAACTGATCGTAACCTCCCCACCACAGCGTTATCTAATCACTGCTACTTCCGTTCGTCAGTGATGTACGACACCAGTAAGAAGAAAACTGCGCCAGTCTTCGTTATTGAACTCCTCTATACTCCACCATTCACTGATTAGTTCCGGCTCCACATCATCTCCATCTCAATTCGCCGCAACCAACCACTTCTCAGCACCTCAAGAACTTACTGCAAAACAAGCCAAACACTTCCTCCTTCATATGCCGGTCGATCCCCTATACTTCTCACCATGCTACAGTATTCACTCCAAATACATCACGTACTCCACCACCAACACTTCGAACTTGCCACGCCCATTTCCTTATGAAAACTCTACGCATCCTCCCATTTTTTCCACAGGGTTGTGCTCGAAAATCTAGACACCACCGCCATATTTTTTTTCTTTGATCGATTTTCTTCTTTTTTTGCTGAGTTGATGAATGTATGTTATTGGTTTCTAAACATACTGTGTTGCAGAAGACAAGACGAGAGTGCTATTTATAAAGGCAACTCCTTTGCAGGCAAGGAGCTAGTGTCAGAGTGAACAGTGACATACCGGGATATTATTATATATATTTTTTGAGTATGAGCGTTTCTAAAACCAAATATATTTCAAAGATTTTTTCCAGATTTGTATAATTTTTTGATAGGCTGTGCTTGTACAAATTTTCGTTTGGTCCGATACCCCGATATTTTGTTTAAGATTCTAGTCAAAACTGTACCAAGATCGGCTGAGATTTTCTTTCGATTTGGAATTCTCTTTTCAAAGATATTATATCTGATTGTAAGTATCATTCTTTATTATTACTGGTATTCAGAGAAACAATGGTGAGGTGCTTAAAACCGAAAGCCAAGTGGAGAATTTATACATACAGGTTTCCTTCGAATAGAAGATGTCGCCATCAGTAGATGAGTAGCTAGGTTCATTTGTAGCCGTTTCAGGGTATATAAAGAAGTACTGTAGGCATGTTGGAGAAAGGATAAACAGCGTTTTTCCTTCTATTTCGTTTTTGCACTATTTTACACGGGGAAAAGAAGGTGTGTTTGAGTGGATATATATATATATATATATATATATATAAAAGGAAACAAAGACCCATCGTTTCAAGGGAACAGAGTGAAAAGATTTTTATTTTATTTAAATAATAGGTTTCCTTTCCCTTGTCAAAAGTTGTCACTGTGTTGGTCAGATACTACATGCCAGGATACTGGAAAGGTTGAAGAAGATGTCTTTGGGATTACCCAATATATGGTCGGCCAAGTTGAAATGGGATTGTAGTGATTTGTCGAGCCGAAATTTTTGAAAACAAGAGTGTTAGATGCCATGTTACGATATGCTACGAAGATATGGTTCGAAAGGAAGATGGCTCGGTATGATAAGATTTAGGAAGACTTTAAATAAGATTAGGAAAGGATAGATAAGGATTTTGTTATGTTTGCAAGTATGGTATAAAAGATTTTATAACGTTTGTTTAAGATTTTACGGCTTTGAAAACAATAAGCTTCTTGTTTGTATATAAAAAGAAGAACGGAAATGCAAGTTTTAAAGTTAAGCTATAAGTATTGAAACAGACATCATATCTTTGGGATTTTTCACTTTATTTTATAATGTTAACTCTACTGCTATTTGACGCCATTTTCCAATATTCATATCGTTAAATACCAGTCTTCAAAATTGACGGAAATAAATACATCACTCTGACTTTTTAGCTTAACCGTTATATTGTATTCATTGGAACCGGCTTCAAGATTTAACTCGGTCGTAGGGACGACGTATAAAATTATAATCAATGTTTTATAATGATTATAGTTAAATTATTTCAACTGTTAATTTATATGCGTGTATACCACGCACGGTCACTAAATAACTTCAAATAAATATTTAGATTAATAAAATAATTTAAATATTTTTCTACAGAAAATACGGGACGTTACATATAAATTGATGATATTTCTATCTAGATCTAATGTCAAAGAGTTGGATAAATCTTTTGATTAAGATATGTGTGATGACCGCCCATAACCATTGCACTAAACAAGAGGAATAATGCACTGAAAGGTATGCTAGGAAGCTATGGATGATCATCAGAGTAGGTAAACAACATCGAAACCTGTCGTAAAACTCACAGAGTAAGGATAAAATATAATATAATAGAACATATACAACAGGTAATAGTGGTGGAGAATCATATAACGAACTTTTGAAACTTTCTCAACATCCTAAAAGATTATCTAACTGATACCAAAAGTTTGTACATAGGGCCTCACTACAATCCTCATAGAGCACTCAAACAGCGGAAACAGAAATACTAGATAGTAATAAAATTGGTACGCCGGCCTTAGCACAGGAGCATCGTCCTCACTAATCACCTGTAAGTTGCTACTTAGTTTTCCCATCTGCAACCGGATGAACAACCTAAGGTAATAAAAGGAGACATAAAACCTTGAGTCAGACAACAGTCTTAGTGAACGATAAAACAACTAACAAACTTCAATAATAAAGTATATGAGAATGGAAAGATAAACATACTAATCTACCCACAACACCAGAGAAGAACTCAACCCTATCTTCCCCACATCGAACAGTGATAGCCTCTACAATAAAAAATTCAACCATTCAACCATGGAAACCACAACACCCATTCAATCATGGTAAAGCACTCTTAACATCCAGATTATATGTATCTCATGCAAACCATCCTAATCGAGTTCAATATCCCTCAAGCACAAGCTCCAAAGGCCTAAACCAATATCAGACAAGCACCCAAGGAACATATCCTTCGACGTTGGACAACCTACATGAGACGGTACAAACAGAACAACCAATCATCCATGACTGACTCTGGCTTTCGCCGCCAATCCTTCTTTGAAACCATCGTTAATCATATGACAACCAACCATGCATCATGTCAAGGGCTAATTGTGACATCCCACATCCGTTAATGTCACTCACAAAGGGAATGCATTAAGTTTCATGAAGCGTTATAGGTAAACATGCACATAATATTACAAGACATATAAATAGAATAATAGTAGAATAAAAACTTTATTTATTATAAGATACCGTGGTCCAAAAACATCACATGTCTAAAACATAAAAGCCCGTTACAATATAAAAGTTTCTGTCTTGTACTTCAAAAATATCAGAGTACATAAAAGAAGTAAAATTCCCCAAGAACAAAATGTAGCCATAGAAACAAGGACAGGAGTTTGAGTCATACATATCAGATCTCCAGCAAATAAGAAGAATCACGGTCAAGCCTGAGTGTTTCCTCCTTGAGAACCTGGGGGGAAACGGAAGAAAGAAGGAGAAAAAAGGGTCAGACATAAAGTTTGGCAAGTCTAGTGACTTTTAGCAAGTAAATAAATAAAAGTAGCATGACAGGCATATAAAGTGGATAAGAGAGATCACTACATAAATGGCAGGTTTGACAAGGTAGAAAAGATAAGGCGTATACGCTTCTCTAATGATTACTCTGCACTATTACTAGTATAAGCAGAATGAGATGATCCCTTCAACTATAAGGTAGTAGACTTAGGGCATACATCCAAATGTACCGTAACCACTACCCTAATCGATCGGTTCCCTACTTCGTAGATACTCTGTGTCGGCCCCACAGTAGGATGTATCACGTCCTAAAGTGGCAACCCCTCACTAACATGCATATCCCTATATTTACAGGTGTCATGGTCATTTTATCCCCCTCTGCCCGGCTCATGCATGCACATGGCCCGGTCGGTTTGCGTCTCCCACACCGTCCTCCACATTTGGATCTCTTACAATGAGTCAGTAAGCATGCACCCTCTCCGCCTAGTACGGAGTACTTTGTTTGATACCTACTCCGGGTTACTGACTGAAAAGGGTCCCAAACAATACGATACAAGCTCTCCCCTTTGTCTTATATCCCCACTAGGTTTTCCTCGGCTATGTATACCACTAGGTGTCTTTAATTACATAACCCTATTATTTCTACAAGTTATGCTTACCCTAAAAGGTGTCTTTAATTTCATAAATTTATTATTTCCTCTGGTTATATATACCACTAGGTGTCTTTAATTGCATAGCCTTATTGGGTTAAGTTTGTGGGCCTATATGTAAATATTACCCACCCCCTCAGATTTGCTTAACCCATCCACTATCCAACCAATTTAACTTAACCCTAACTTTAGTTCATAATCATACAATCCCTATGGATTAAATTAGGTTAAGTAGTCCAATTCATTACCATGTCCATTTATGGTTCATAATGGGCCAGGACTCCCACATTAGGCCTACAACTTGTGGATGCTGGATATGCCGGTCGGGTCTGGGCAGTCTTATTCCACAGTTGGTGAAACACCCCACCTCCGTTAGGGTCACTCTCAAAGGGAATGCCCTAATTTTGGTGGAGGTTTATAAGTACAAGTCACAGATATACAAGACAGATATAAGAACACATATTTGTAAACAGCGGAAAATCAACAAACTTTTATTTCAAAAAGGGCAAATACGTGCTACAACAATATCACCATACTTGTCTTACATAACATAATACTTTCATAATCTGTCTTGATTACATTATTTAAAGAAGCATAAATAAAACATAGATAAACTGCAAAAGCCCCATAGTGGATTGTCCAAAGCCATAATTCAAAGCGAAAAAGTCCAAGCAATACATTTCTCTTCTTCAAGCTGGATGTTAAGGTTGGTCAAGCTGCTGTGTTCCCTCCCTGTGGACCTGGGGGGGGGGGAACGGAAGAAAAGAAGACGAAAGAAAAGTAGAGTCAGACATAAAGCCTGAGTAAGTCTAGTACTATTTTGTCTATGAATAAAGAACTGGGTATGTTAAGTATAAACAAGAAGTGGGCAAGCACTATAACTTGGTTAAGTTGTCTAGGGTCGAATATACTATCGTACCCCCTGTAAATCTCTGAACCCATATAAACTAGTTCCCAACTGGCACCCCATAATCAGGGTGATGTGATCCATCCTATGATGATCGGCTCCTACTCGCATAGTTAAATGTGTCTTACGGCCCCCGATGTTGTAGTTACCTATGCTGGTCCCACCATGGGGTGTATCAAGTCCTATGGTGGCGGCCCGACACAACCTTAGAGTGCACAGGTATGCTACTGGTGTCCAGTGCCTTATTTTTCTGCGCCGGAGTGTGTGCAAGCCCGCACCCCGTTAGAACCTACACTGCTACACCACCGCCGTCGATTTGACCTCTTACAATCAGCCCAGTAATCGTGCCCCACCCTGCCTAGTTTCAGGGTATCCTGATACACCTTCTAGGGTTACTGCTAAAAAGGGTCCCCCGTTACTAGGTTTTCTATCTCTAGCCAACATGCTAAGTTGGTTAAGTGTTTTCTAACCTAACCCCACCAGTCCGTTTAGTTTAGCATGTTCCATTTTGATTAAGTCTTTAGTTCACTTAATCCTAACAATCCTGACTCAGCCTTAATTGTCTTATTAAGGCCCTGACCTCTCACATTAGACAGGTATTGTTGCGGCTGCCTGTTGCCGGTTGGTTCCGGGCAGTCTTACGCCACAACTCAGTCTAACCTCGGGTCCTTATTGGGCTCCATGTTTAACCTCCCACATTGGATAGGTATTGTTGTGACTACTGGACAGCCGGGCGGTTCCGGGCAGGTTTACATCACAACTCAATCCAACCTCGGGTTAAACACATCGTATGTTCTACATTTACATATTTTGTCATTCTTCTTTATTTTCTTATATGTAAATATTTGCGGCCCATTATTAAGTTAATGGTGTAAAGGTTACACCAATCGTGGGCCCAACCCATACTTGAACTTGGGCCCTTCTATTTTATATTTTCATTCATTAGTAATTTTAACCCAACGTTATTTTCCCCCGTTTTACACGTCCGTTTACTATATATATATTGGGCTTAGCCTTTTAAAGCCCAATTTAGCCATGCGAAAAGGGGAGGTTTAAAGCGTGATTACATACACAAAGAGGGGAAGGTGAGCGCATGAACTTGCAATATGACGTTGGAAATACAAAATAGAAACTGGTGTACTTGCATATATACTTTGGCCATAAAGCATAGGTGACATGAATCAAAGCATGTGAACTTGTAGTTGAGATAAGAATCTAAATTGGGTATCATTATTGGCATATAGTCATAACTACAACATGAACCTATATTTTTATTTAGGCATAATGTCAAACATAAGCATGGCATAAATATCTCTAACATAAGCATGGAATAATGTCAAACATAAGCATGGCATAATATCAAACATAAGCATGGCATAAGTATAGTTAAATTTGTTCACATAACCATGGCATAAATATTTCTAACATGAAATCATGATTCTTAGTCATGTAAACTTACAAAAAGGGATTTTTGAGCCTAACCTAGCTATGTACCACATATGTCATCATAAAATTCTTGTAAACAAGATAGACTTAATCATGGATTTCAATTATGCCAAATATCATTCATAGCCTAGCCATATTCCTAAGTTTGCAAATAGGTTTTCTAGTACAAAAGCATGGCTTAATACATGATGCCCAATTTTCAACATAATTTCATATGGATTATGATAACCCAAACCTATTCCAATTACTTCATAAAAATGACGTTTGTATAAAAATACACATTATGATGGCATAGTAGCAAAGCCCCAAACTTGCATGAATTTAAATCAACTACATACATGTAGCTTCAACATGGATTACATAATTTGCGAATATTCCAAGCGTATACTTGCATAGAACTACCGCATGTAGTTCTTTATAATGAAATACACATTATGATGGCATAGTAGCAAAGCCCCAAACTTGCATGAATTTAAATCAACTACATACATGTAGCTTCAACATGGATTACATAATTTGCGAATATTTCAAGCGTATACTTGCATAGAACTACCGCATGTAGTTCTTTATAATGAATAACATAATTCAAGAATATCCAAACGTATATAATATTTCAAATTGATAAGAACGCACAAATATGAATTACTTTATTGCCACAATTCAAGCATACAAACCAACACAATTATTTGTTCATACCAAAGTAATACTCTACTTACAATCGTTGCGGCGAATTCTCTAATTTAGGAATTTAGAGATGCGACTCCTTTTGACGTAGGCGTTGATTTGCTTTGTTTGAATTGCTTTAGGCTTTAGAATTTTCCTCCTAATCTTCCCTCCAATTTGGTGGCTACTCCTAGACGCTCCTCAGCAACATGGCGGCTTTGTTCTTATTTTTGAATGAATAGATTAGGGTTAGTCTAGGGTTGTTTTTATAGGGGTAATGAACTGATTAGAACCATTGATGTTGCTTGGATTGATCGTAGCCATTCATTAGGAAGGGAGACCAATTAGAGCCTGCCACCTAGCCCTAATGACAAAGCAGACCACAGAAAATCGACCAACATAGCATAGGCCAGCCAGGTTAGACTGGGCTCGACCTGGCTCTGGACCAGGTCGACACCCCTGTCGACAGCCCTGTCGACAGGCCTGTCGACCTGGTTAGACCAGGTTGACAGCCCAGTCGACCTGGGTGCGTCAGGCGGGACTTTTTCCGCCCTGGCCCATTGGGCCCCATTTTTGTTTTCTGAGCTTATTTTATTCTGTTTGAATTTTAAACTTAATTCAAAAACTTCCGAAGGCCATATCTTCTTCATACGGACTCCGTTTTTCGAAAACTCGGACTCTATTTCGCGTATTTTTCCGAGACGAACGCAATGGCGTATCCCGTTTCCCTTAGTTCTTTGATTAAAATTAATTATACTTTAATTTATGGATTTCACAGTTATAGAATTCGCGGGGTGTTACATTCTCCCCCACTTAAAAGGATTTCGTCCCCGAAATCTTCAAGTTAGGTGGAATGTATATCCTAACATCCAATCATCCATCTACTCATCCATCAAACACGAGCATCCATTGTCCTTAAAAGACTTCTAATGCTTCATGATCATATGCGAAGTGTGTGTGTACATGTACTTATCTAATGCAAAATCAGGCGGTCTACTGATTCAGTTGACCTCCTTAATGCGAATTATGTAAGTGCCATGAATCCATTATGTATGCAAATTTTCCTACTCTTGATTCTACATGAGTGCACAATCATTCAATACAAATGCAGCATCCACATGACAACACATTTAAAGTTCAACCATATATGAATGCAAACATATATGCATATGCAATATGAAGTGACTGAGCCGATCTAAAACCTAGATTGTGTGTGTATATGCAACCACGAGCAACCACTAGCAATCACTTGCAACCACTTGCAACCATCATACATAACATGTTTCAACTACATGTTTCCATCCAAAGGATTTCTACCTTAAAGATAAGGTCGAGGAAATATACCTAAAAAGATAGATAAAAGCGCAACTTAAGGAAAATGAAAGATCAAGGATGTACCCTCGAACAGAAAAGGGTAGGCTGTACGGATTCTAGCTTCAGTTTCCCAAGTCGCGTCTTCCTCGGCGTCGCTCCACTGAACTTTGACGAGCTTGACTTCACGGTTACGTGGCTTCTTCACTTCCGTTCCTAAGATGCGGGTTGGAACTTTCCTTATGGTTGCTTCGCGCTCCACTTCGGCCTCTTCTAGGACATTTGGCTCTACCACTTCAGCAGACTCATGTAGACATTTTCAGAGATGTGAAACGTGAAAAACGTTGTGGACTCCAGCCAACTTCTCGGGTAGCTCTAATCTATAGGCCATTTTCCCAATTTTCTCGATGATAGGGAATGGCCCTACGAACCTTGGTGCTAGCTTTCCTGTGGTTCCAAAACGAACAACGTTTCTTAGTGGTGATACCTTGAGAAAAACTCTGTCTCCAACCTCAAATTCAAGGTCGGTCCTTCTCTTGTCGGCATAGGACTTCTGTCTG
Source organism: Allium sativum (assembly GCA_030737875.1). NCBI lineage: Eukaryota > Viridiplantae > Streptophyta > Magnoliopsida > Asparagales > Amaryllidaceae > Allium > Allium sativum. The sequence goes on along the minus strand of CM060909.1, from coordinate 664,131,192 downwards.
TCTTGGGCCGTCTTCATCCTTCTTCGTATTAAGTCTACTTTCCCTGAAGTCTCTCGGATCATATCTGGTCCAAGTATGAGCTTATCAGTAGACTCCCACCAACAAGTGGGCGATCGGCACGGTCTTCCATATAAAGCTTCGAAGGGCGCCATTCCGATGGTTGCTTGATAGCTGTTGTTGTAGGCAAATTCCACCAAAGGAAGGTGGTCTTCCCATGTCCCTCCGAAGTCAAGGACGCATAGTCTTAAAAGGTCTTCCAAAACTCTGTTCACTCTCTCTGTTTGGCCGTCGGTTTGGGGATGATAGGCTGTGCTCAAGCATAACTGCGTTCCTACTGCTTCTTGCAGACTTCGCCAAAACTCACTGGTGAAGATGGGGTCTCGGTCACTAACAATGCTAGATGGTATTCCATGGAGTCGAATGATTTCCTTAAGGTAAAGTGATGCTAGGGATGAGGCAGTTCTTTTACTTTTGACAGGTAAAAAGTGGGCGCTTTTAGTAAGCCTATCCACTATTACCCAAATGCTAGTGTTGCCTCTCCTAGACCTAGGCAGCCCATCGATGAAGTCCATTGAGATGCTATCCCACTTCCACTGCGGGACCTCCAGAGGATGTAGCAGTCCGCCGGGCTTTTTCTGTTCCGCCTTAACCTGTTGGCACACCATACACTTAGAAACGAATTCTGCCACGTCCTTTTTCATGCCGTTCCAGAAGAAAGTCCTTTTTATGTCTTTGTACATTTTATCTCCGCCTGGGTGTATCGTCATCTTGGAGTGATGTGCTTCCTCGAGAACCTTCTTTACTAAATCTTTTGTTTGTGGGACGCATAGTCTTCCGTCTCGCCTTAGCAAACCCTTATCGTCGATGGAGTATCTGTTGAGGTGACTTGAAGTCTCACCCCTAATTAGCCTATCAATTGTTTCCACAAGCTGAGGGTCTTCGCGTTGTGCTGTCCCTACTGAATCCACTAAAGTTGGGCGCACTTCGAGAGATGCTAGCAAGCCTGGTACGAAATCGGAGGAAGGCCTAAAGTCGAAGCTGGCTATAAACTCTAGGCTTTGTCTTTCAACAAACAACGGGCTTAGGGTCAATTTCTTTCGGCTCAACGCGTCTGCCACTACGTTGCCTTTGCCCGGAGTATAGGAGATTTCGAAATCGTACGAGGCAAGAAACTCCATCCATCTTTGTTGCCTCAAGTTAAGATCCTTCTGCGAGAAAAGATATTTCAACGATTTATGGTCAGTGTAAAGCTCGAACTTCTCACCTAGGAGATAGTGTCACCAAGACTTGAGTGCAAAGACGATGGCGGCTAACTCAAGATCGTGGGTTGGGTAGTTCTTTTCGTGCACTTTCAATTGCCTCCCGCCATAAGCTACTACCCTTCCTTCTTGCATTAATACGGCGCCTAGCCCTGTCCCACATGCATCCGTATAAACAGTGAACATCTTGGTCCCATCTGGCAGCGTCAAAACTGGGGCTGTTGTGAGAGCCCTTTTCAGTCGTTGGAAAGCAAACTCGCAATCCAAGTCCCAATTTAACACTAGATTCTTCTTGGTCAATTTCGTGAGCGGAGCTGAGATTTTCGCAAAATCCCTTATAAACTTTCGATAGAAACCTGCTAGTCCTAGGAAGCTTCGGACCTCAGTCGCATTCCTTGGTGTCTTCCAATCCTGTACCGCCACTACCTTAGCAGGGTCCACTGCTAACCCTTGTTTGGATACTATGTGCCCAAGGAACCTCACCTCTTCCCTCCAAAAGTGGCATTTGGAGAACTTGGCTTTTAGTTGATGGACTCGCAAAGTTTCCATGATTGCCCTTAAGTGCTGAGCATGTTCCTCTTCACTCTTTGAGAAGATAAGGATATCATCTACGAAGACCACTACGAATTTGTTGAGGAAATCTCTAAATACCCTACTCATCAGGTCCACGAAGTAAGCAGGTGCATTTGTCAAGCCGAAAGGCATGACAAGCCATTCAAAGAAGCCGTCTGGGGTTCTGAACGCCGTTTTATTGATGCTATCTTCAGCCACCCTTAGCTGATGAAAACCGGTTGCTAAATCGAGTTGGGAGAAAATAGATGCTCCTACAAGCTGGTCAAACAAATCGTCAATTCTAGGGAGAGGGTGCCTATTCTTTTTCGTTAGCTTGTTGAGCTCCCTATAGTCAACACATAGACGGAGTGAACCATCCGCCTTTGTAGCGAACACCACTGGAGCGCCCCATTCTGAAATGCTCCTCCTAATGAACCCCTTTTCTAGAAGCTCTTTAATCTGTTTACTGAGCTCTTTCCTTTCTCGTGGAGCCATGTGTCTAATGGGCAACGCAACGGGCTTTGCATTATCTACAAGATATATGCGGAAGTCTATTTCCCGCTTCGGAGGCAAGCCCTTCACCTCTTCGAAGACATCCGGATATTCCCGGACCACTCTAACTGATTGCAAATTTTCAACAGAGGCATCTAGCGATTCAAGATAACTAAGCATAACCGCATACGAGGGATTACAAGAAATTTCCAAAGTATTACCGAGTTGGGTTAGGAGCCTAACAACCCTTTTCTCACAATCAAGGATGGCCCCATTACTGGATAGCCAATCCATACCCAAAATCAAACCATACCCCGAAAAGCCCAAAACAAAGGCACTACATTGAAATTCTACACTTAGAATAGAAATTTTCAATCCCACACAGATCATAGACAAATGAGCTGGGCCCCCAATTGGGTTTGAAACAATTAAGGGGTCCTCTACCATACTAGTTTTTAGGTGCAGAGATTCTACTAAAGCAGACGAGATAAAGGAGTGTGATGCGCCAGAATCAAATAAAGTGCGAACGGGGTGATCACAAAGATAAACTACACTTTCTACAGAAGTATTTATACCTCGCTGCTGCAGAGGTGGCGCTTCTAGCACATGAACCTGTGCCCCTGGGGTGGATCCAGCCCTCTGCCCCTGTCCTCGTTTCTTTGGGCAGTCCCTAGCCCTGTGGCCTGTCTCACCGCAAGAAAAGCACCCACCATTCTCCTTGGCCTTCTTTTTCCGGCAGTCCTTTACTAAGTGCCCTTCCGTACCACAAAAATTGCATTTCCTTTTTTCTCGTTTCTTATTATTACTGTTACGATCCTTTCTTGTTTGACTATTATTCATCTTCCTACTCTGGGACTCTTCCGCTTGTTGGTTCACGTGGAGGAGGAGTGAAAGCGTCAGCAGCTGGAGAGTAAGGTCTCCAGACTTGCTGAAATAGAAAGGATAGATTCAAAACGAAGGATAAGAGAGAGCACCTATGGCTTTGGGGGGGTGGACTTTGCCTTTTTAAAATAAAATAATATTTTTCTCTTAAAAATGCTTCTTTAAATTTCCTTTTTGAAATGGGTCACTCTCAAAGGGAATGCCCTAATTTTGGTGGAGGTTTATAAGTACAAGTCACAGATATACAAGACAGATATAAGAACACATATTTGTAAACAGCGGAAAATCAACAAACTTTTATTTCAAAAAGGGCAAATACGTGCTACAACAATATCACCATACTTGTCTTACATAACATAATACTTTCATAATCTGTCTTGATTACATTATTTAAAGAAGCATAAATAAAACATAGATAAACTGCAAAAGCCCCATAGTGGATTGTCCAAAGCCATAATTCAAAGCGAAAAAGTCCAAGCAATACATTTCTCTTCTTCAAGCTGGATGTTAAGGTTGGTCAAGCTGCTGTGTTCCCTCCCTGTGGACCTGGGGGGGGGGAACGGAAGAAAAGAAGACGAAAGAAAAGTAGAGTCAGACATAAAGCCTGAGAAAGTCTAGTACTATTTTGTCTATGAATAAAGAACTGGGTATGTTAAGTATAAACAAGAAGTGGGCAAGCACTATAACTTGGTTAAGTTGTCTAGGGTCGAATATACTATCGTACCCCCTGTAAATCTCTGAACCCATATAAACTAGTTCCCAACTGGCACCCCATAATCAGGGTGATGTGATCCATCCTATGATGATCGGCTCCTACTCGCATAGTTAAATGTGTCTTACGGCCCCCGATGTTGTAGTTACCTATGCTGGTCCCACCATGGGGTGTATCAAGTCCTATGGTGGCGGCCCGACACAACCTTAGAGTGCACAGGTATGCTACTGGTGTCCAGTGCCTTATTTTTCTGCGCCGGAGTGTGTGCAAGCCCGCACCCCGTTAGAACCTACACTGCTACACCACCGCCGTCGATTTGACCTCTTACAATCAGCCCAGTAATCGTGCCCCACCCTGCCTAGTTTCAGGGTATCCTGATACACCTTCTAGGGTTACTGCTAAAAAGGGTCCCCCGTTACTAGGTTTTCTATCTCTAGCCAACATGCTAAGTTGGTTAAGTGTTTTCTAACCTAACCCCACCAGTCCGTTTAGTTTAGCATGTTCCATTTTGATTAAGTCTTTAGTTCACTTAATCCTAACAATCCTGACTCAGCCTTAATTGTCTTATTAAGGCCCTGACCTCTCACATTAGACAGGTATTGTTGCGGCTGCCTGTTGCCGGTTGGTTCCGGGCAGTCTTACGCCACAACTCAGTCTAACCTCGGGTCCTTATTGGGCTCCATGTTTAACCTCCCACATTGGATAGGTATTGTTGTGACTACTGGACAGCCGGGCGGTTCCGGGCAGGTTTACATCACAACTCAATCCAACCTCGGGTTAAACACATCGTATGTTCTACATTTACATATTTTGTCATTCTTCTTTATTTTCTTATATGTAAATATTTGCGGCCCATTATTAAGTTAATGGTGTAAAGGTTACACCAATCGTGGGCCCAACCCATACTTGAACTTGGGCCCTTCTATTTTATATTTTCATTCATTAGTAATTTTAACCCAACGTTATTTTCCCCCGTTTTACACGTCCGTTTACTATATATATATTGGGCTTAGCCTTTTAAAGCCCAATTTAGCCATGCGAAAAGGGGAGGTTTAAAGCGTGATTACATACACAAAGAGGGGAAGGTGAGCGCATGAACTTGCAATATGACGTTGGAAATACAAAATAGAAACTGGTGTACTTGCATATATACTTTGGCCATAAAGCATAGGTGACATGAATCAAAGCATGTGAACTTGTAGTTGAGATAAGAATCTAAATTGGGTATCATTATTGGCACATAGTCATAACTACAACATGAACCTATATTTTTATTTAGGCATAATGTCAAACATAAGCATGGCATAAATATCTCTAACATAAGCATGGCATAATGTCAAACATAAGCATGGCATAATATCAAACATAAGCATGGCATAAGTATAGTTAAATTTGTTCACATAACCATGGCATAAATATTTCTAACATGAAATCATGATTCTTACTTTAGTCATGTAAACTTACAAAAAGGGATTTTTGAGCCTAACCTAGCTATGTACCACATATGTCATCATAAAATTCTTGTAAACAAGATAGACTTAATCATGGATTTCAATTATGCCAAATATCATTCATAGCCTAGCAATATTCCTAAGTTTGCAAATAGGTTTTCTAGTACAAAAGCATGGCTTAATACATGATGCCCAATTTTCAACATAATTTCATATGGATTATGATAACCCAAACCTATTCCAATTACTTCATAAAAATGACGTTTGTATAAAAATACACATTATGATGGCATAGTAGCAAAGCCCCAAACTTGCATGAATTTAAATCAACTACATACATGTAGCTTCAACATGGATTACATAATTTGCGAATATTCCAAGCGTATACTTGCATAGAACTACCGCATGTAGTTCTTTATAATGAATAACATAATTCAAGAATATCCAAACGTATATAATATTTCAAATTGATAAGAACGCACAAATATGAATTACTTTATTGCCACAATTCAAGCATACAAACCAACACAATTATTTGTTCATACCAAAGTAATACTCTACTTACAATCGTTGCGGCGAATTCTCTAATTTAGGAATTTAGAGATGCGACTCCTTTTGACGTAGGCGTTGATTTGCTTTGTTTGAATTGCTTTAGGCTTTAGAATTTTCCTCCTAATCTTCCCTCCAATTTGGTGGCTACTCCTAGACGCTCCTCAGCAACATGGCGGCTTTGTTCTTATTTTTGAATGAATAGATTAGGGTTAGTCTAGGGTTGTTTTTATAGGGGTAATGAACTGATTAGAACCATTGATGTTGCTTGGATTGATCGTAGCCATTCATTAGGAAGGGAGACCAATTAGAGCCTGCCACCTAGCCCTAATGACAAAGCAGACCACAAAAAATCGACCAACATAGCATAGACCAGCCAGGTTAGACTGGGCTCGACCTGGCTCTGGACCAGGTCGACACCCCTGTCGACAGCCCTGTCGACAGGCCTGTCGACCTGGTTAGACCAGGTCGACAGCCCAGTCGACCTGGGTGCGTCAGGCGAGACTTTTTCCGCCCTGGCCCATTGGGCCCCATTTTTGTTTTCTGAGCTTATTTTATTCTGTTTGAATTTTAAACTTAATTCAAAAACTTCCGAAGGCCATATCTTCTTCATACGGACTCCGTTTTTCGAAAACTCGGACTCTATTTCGCGTATTTTTCCGAGACGAACGCAATGGCGTATCCCGTTTCCCTTAATTCTTTGATTAAAATTAATTATACTTTAATTTATGGATTTCACAGTTATAGAATTCGCGGGGTGTTACAGTTGGGTCTAACCTCGTATCTTAGCCCGATTCATATTTACGCACAACTAGGTGTCTTTAATTTCATAGCCTTATCGGGTTAGTTTGTGGGCCTATATGTAAATATTACCCACCCCCTCAGATTTGCTTAACCGATCCACTATCTAACCAATTTAACTTAACCATAACTTTAGTTCATAATCATACAATCCCTATGGATTAAATTAGGTTAAGTAGTCCAATTCATTACCATGTCCATTTATGGTTCATAATGGGCTAGGCCTCCCACATTAGGCCTACAACTTGTGGATGCTGGAGATGCCGGTCGGGTCTGGGCGGTCTTATTCCATAGTTGGGTCTAACCTCGTGTCTTAGCCCGATTCATATTTACGCACTTAGACCTCTCACATTAGGTTCAACATTAGTGGCTGCTGGATATGTCGGTCGGGTCCAGGCAGACTTCCACCACTAATGCAACCTAACCTCGTGTCATAAGTGCAATTACAATTCCTAATTGTAATTACTACACATTCCATTTTTATCCAATTCTTACTTTTGTCTTAATAGGTGATTATGTCCCCACTTTCCCCCTTTTGAATTATATGTCCAACTCATGTTTATATTCAAATTATGCCAATATTAACCTTTTTCCCTTCCCGTTCCCTAACTAGAGTGTTTACATAATTTACGGCATGTATAGGCTAAATAATAGCCGAATCATAAACGATAAAAAAGGGAGGTAATGGAAATATGACAAAGGTGAATGTTTTAACATAACTAGCATAAACATATACTAACATGGTGAACATATAAGCATAAATCTAATGAACTTGTGGCAGTTAACTATTTGTAACATAGCAAAGGTGATAAGATGGACATGACAAGATCTAAATTTAATTTAGATGTCCAACAAGTTCAAATCTAATATGAGAAGCACAAGGGGATCCAAATAATAAACTAGATCTAATTAATAATTTAGGTGCCCACATAATACAGATCTAATAGGAAAAAGTAGATCTAACAAATAGGGATTAAGATCTACATCATAGAATGTCCACATAATTCAGATCTAATAGTTTATAAGTAGATCTACACAATTAAGGTTTAAGTTTCACATAATGGCATGCCATATGAGTTACAACAGATCTAACAAGATAAAGATTTAGATCAATAGTTAAAATAGATCTAGCACAAATCATAGAATGCCACAAGGGTTACAACAGATTCAACAAGATAGAGATTTAGATCCAAATCCTAAACAATTCAGAATGTCATATGTTCATGATTTACAATGGATCTGATATAATTTAGGCATATGAACAATTCCAAGTCATAGTCTTGTCATATTTACTTTTAAATATTCAAATCTAAAAGCAACTAGAAACTCACATTGTTAGGATTAGAAATATAAGAAGAATGGATCTTGAATCTCTAGATTTGATTTGCAAAGCTGAAAGTTGTAGGGGATTAACAGATCCAATTCGGTTCAGACACTGGCAAAGTTTGGCCACCATGAATTCTCAATGAAGAAAATATGAAAAATTACCATGTATATATAGCTGCCAGACCCTCTGAGACCGACTGCCGCATCAGCCCTAGAGGTGTCGACACCCCTGTAGGTAGTCGACCCATGGGTCGACCCCTCATGGGTCGACACCCTTTAAAGGGGTCGACCCCTAGAGCGGTAAATCTACTGCCACTTTTCTTTTTTCGAATTCGAACTGTTCTGGATAAAATCCTGACTCATCTCTGACTCATGTGTATATATATTCTTTCTGCGTGTATACAAACTTAAAACTCTCATAACTTCTTCATATGGTGTCCGTTTTACGCAAACCAAATGTCTATCTTAACCAGAATTTCGAGATGGACGCAATTGCGTAGTCCATTTTCCTTAATTCTGAATAGTAATTAATTATTATTTAATTTATCCTCTTTTAGTGTCGTTAAAATTTCGAGGTGTTACATTCTCCCTTACTCAAAGGATTTTGTCCCCGAAATCTCTAAGTTGAAAAGAATGTATCCTACCATCCATCATCCATCTACTCATCCACCAATCACAAGCATCCATTGTCCTTAAAGATTTCTAATGCTTATATGTGTATATGCAAAAGTGTGTGTATATGTCCCTATACTGATGCAAAGATCATGCGGTCTACTGATTCAATTGACCTCCTTAATGCAATGTATGTTAGTGCCATGATTCCAATATGTATGCAAATAATCCTATTTTAACATGTGAGTTCTATATGTGTGCACACTCATTCGTCCAAATGCAACATCCATATGCTAAATAATCCATTTCCATCCATAAAAGAATAGAAAATGCACACACATCCATATGCAGTATAAGAGTGATTGAGACGATCTAGTGCCTAATGTGTGTGTATATGCGTCCATAGGAAACCACTAGCAAACACTTGCATCCACTTGCATCCATCAACCATAACATGTTTTAAACACATGTTTACATCCATAGGATTCCTATCCAAAGGTCGAAAAATACTATGGATAAGATATACTCAAATGATAGAAACAAGCACCGATAAAACTTTAAAAAAAGAGTTAAGAACACACCCTCGAAAAGGAAAGGGTACGAAGCACGAATCTTGCCTTTGGTCTCCCAAGTCGCATCCTCTGGGTTATCTCCCCACTAAACCTTTAGTAACTTGATCTCTTTATTGTGTAGCTTCTTAATTTTTGGTCCCAAAATACGGGTAGGGACTCACCTGACTGTCGCCTCCTGTTCCACTTTTACTTCTTCCAACACACTTGGCTGGACAATTACTGCGGTGTCATGCAGGCACTTCCGCAGATGAGAAATGTGGAAAACATTATGAACACCGGACAGATTTTCTGGGAGCTTTACCCTATAGGCCATTTGGCCAATCCTCTCGGTTATGGGAAATGGTCTTGCAAACTTAGGTGCCAACTTCCCTACCGATCCGAAGCGAACCACATTCCTCAAGGGTTATACTTTGATAAAAACTAAGTCTCCCACTTAAAATTCGATGTCAGTCCTTCTCTTGTTTGCATAGGACTTCTACCTATCTTGAGCTATCTTCATCCTCCGTCAAATGAGGTCAATCTTTTCGGATGTTTCTCTAACCATATCTGGCCCAAGTAATAATCTTTCTGTAGATTCCCACAAACAAGTTGGTGATCTACAGGATCGTCCGTACAATGCTTCGAAGGGTGTTATGCCGATGATGGATTGATAGCTGTTGTTATAGGAAAACTTTACTAAAGGAAGGTGCTCTTCCCATGTCCCTCCGAAGTCTAGGATACACAAACTCAAAAGATCTTCAAGAATCCTGTTCACCCTCTCTGTCTATCCATCGATCTGAGGATGATAAGCGGTGCTCAAACACAACTGGACCCGCATTACGCACAAAAAACAACAAATTAAATAACAAAAAAAAAACAAAAATAGGAAAGAGAAGATTCAAGAGGCCTGGAACGCTCAATATAAAGAAAAATAAAGTTGTACGAGCTAACTTGATATTTTTGGCATTAGCATCACAAAGAATAGATTTCATATTTTTTTGTACTTCCTATCTTTAGCACAAATTGCATCAAGAAGCTAAGAAGTTTTGATCTTTCTATATCATATCCGTCAAAATTAGTATGCTTCTTGCGAGATCCTCCAAAATTCACTGGTAAAGATGGGGTCATGATCTCTTACGATGCTGGAAGGCACCCCATGAAGACGAACTATCTCACGAACATAAATTGCTGCCAGCCATGATGCCGTCCTCTTACTCATAACTAGAATAAAGTGAACGCTCTTAGTGAGTCTATCTACCACAACCCAGATATTGGTGTTGCCTTTCTTCGATCTAGGCAAACCATCTATGAAATCCATAGAGATGCTCTCCCATTTCTACCGAGGAACCTCCAAAGGACGAAGTAAACCACCGTTCTTCTTTTGCTCAGCTTCGACTTGCTGACAAACTAAACATTGAAAAACAAATTTGGCCACATCTTTTTTCACCCCAACCCAATTGAAAATCCTCTTTGTGTCTCTGTACATCTTATCACCGCCTGGATGAATGGTCATCTTAGAATGGTGGGCTTCTTCTAGGACTGCCCTTAAGCCTTCCATCTCGCCAACCACCCATTTTCATCTAAGGCATATCTACTGAGGCGACTAGAAGTCTCCCCTTTTCTGAGGCTCTCCATGATGTCTAAAATCATTGGGTCACCTTGTTGCGAAGTTCCTATCTGGTCCATAAGAGTTGGTTGTATCTCTAAGGATGCAAACAAATCTGGAAAAATCTCGATGGATGGTCTAAAATCAAAAGCAGGTATGAACTCCAAGTTCTTTCTTTCCACAAACAGAGGACTCAGGGCCATCCTCTGCCTACTTAGTGCGTCTGCCACCACATTACCCTTGCCAGGGGTATAAGCAATATCAAAATCATAAGAAGCTAGAAACTCCATCCACCATTGTTGCCTTAAATTGAGGTCTTTCTACGAGAACAAATACTTGAGAGATTTATGATCGATGTATAACTCGAACTTCTCTCCATGTAAATAATGACGCCATGTTTTTAACGCGAATACTATGGCAGCTAGCTCTAGATCACGGGTGGGGTAGTTCTTTTCATAAACTCTCAACTGTCTACCCCCATAGTATACTACTTTCCTTTCTTGCATCAGAACCACCCCAAGCCCTGTACCACACGCATCAGTGTAAACGGTAAACACCTTACTCCTGTCAGGCAAGGTCAAGACTGGAGCTGTTATCAGAGCCCTCTTCAGTCGTTGCAAAGCAACGTCACAGTCTATATCCCATGAAAATGCCAAATTCTTCTTTGTCAGCCTGGTGAGTTGGGCTGATATCTTTGTGAAGTCCTTAATGAACTTCCTATAGTAACCCGCTAACCCAAGAAAGGTTATCACCTCAGTTGCATTTTTAGGAATCATCCAATCTTGCACCGTAACCACCTTGGCGGAATCTACAACTGTCCCTTCTTTGAAGACCACATGCCCTAAGAATCTCACCTCTTTTCTCCCAAAATGGCACTTGGAGAATTTCGCCTTAAGCTGATGGTCACGGAGAGTTTTCAAAACTTCTTTTAAATGTTGGGCATGTTCTTCTTCGCTTTTGAAGAAGATCAAAATATCATCAACTAAGACTACAACAAATTTATTTAGGAACTCCCGAAACACCCTACTCATCAAATCAACAAAATAGGCAGGTGCATTCGTCAGCCCAAAAGGCATAACCAACCATTCAAAGAAATCATCTAGAGTTCTAAAAGCAGTCTTATCTATGATGTCCTCAGCCACCCTCAACAGATGAAACCCCAGGGCCAAGTCTAACTGAGAAAATAGTGAGGCACCATCCAACTGATCAAATAAATCATCAATCCTTGGAAGCAGGTGCCTATTCTTCTTAGTGAGTTTATTCAACTCCCTATAGTCAACACACAAACGAAGCGAACCATCCTCCTTAGTCACGAATACTACTAGAGCACCCTATTCAGATATGCTTCGTCTGATAAACCCTTTCTCAAGTAGCTCCCCTACTTGCTTACTCAGCTCCCTCCTTTCCCTTGGAGCCATGTGGTGCACTGGCAATGCAACTAGCTTTGCATTGTCCACCAAATATATACGAAAGTCGATCTCGCGCCTCGGAGGTAAACCTCGAACCTCATCAAAAACATCGGAATAATCTCGGACTACTGGAACAGATTGCAAGTCATCGATATATGCATCAAGAGACTCTAGAAAACTAAGCATAACTGACCCTTGTATGTCACAAGAAATCTCGACGGTTCTCCCATGACAAGTCAGAAGCCTAACAACCCTCTTCTCACAATTCAGAATGGCATAATACGTGCTAAGCCAATCCATTCCTAGAATCAACCCATAGCCCATAAACCCGAGCACATACGCGTCGCATTCAAACTCGACGCCTAAAGCAGATATTTTCAAATCCCAACAAATCATAGATAAATGAGCTGAACAACCAATGGGGTTTGAAACAACTACGGGATCCACTACCATACTAGTAATTAAGTGCACATATTTCAACTATAGAACTTGATATAAATGAATGTGAATTGCCAGAATCAAAAAGTTTTCTAATAGGGTGGTTTTAAAGAGAAACTAAACCTTCCACAGAAATTTTTCTACCTCTATCAGGAGCACTGATCGTGAGAGCATGCACCTGCCCTTAGGAAGTTCCCTCCCTTTGACCTCGTCCCTGTGATTCCTAGTTCTTCGAGCACTCCAAAGTGTCCGACCTCTCCACAATGCTAGCATGAATTCTTCCTTCGCTTACTATCTTTGATCAAGTGACCCTCTTTCCCACAATTGGTACATTTTCTCTTATCCTTGCTTTCGTCATTCTTCCCTCCTTTCTTCTGCTGTTGTTGTGGTTACTACTGCTGCCCCTTCTTGGCTATACCTTCCTATTTTGTGATGTCTCCTAAGCCTTTTCTTCCTTCTTCTCTCCCTTATCGTCCTAATGCATTAGGGCTATATCGACAAGCTTTTCAAATGTGGCCCCAATTAGAATTTGGGACATGGCTAACCCATGCAGAGGTTCGTTTGGTCCTTTAGCAAACCGTAAGGCCCTTTTGTGCGGCTTATCCACCAACTCTAACCCGAACCTTGCTAGCTGGTTAAATTTATTCACATACTCTTTCACCATCAAGTTTCCTTGTTTGAGCGCTAAGAATCTCTCCATCTGCATGCTTCTCTCAGCTTGGGAAAGAAATTTCATTTTGAACCTCTATCTAAAATCTTCCTAAGTTTCCACCAAACACCCAGCTTGGGTGACTTTCCACCAAAATGAGGCTTCGTCTTTCAGTAGCCAGGCGGCTAACTGAACTTCCTTCTATCCTTTACTTCAAAGATTACGAACAAGTCCTCGGTCTCCTTGAGCCAATTCCGCACTTCTACGAATATCTCGTCCCCATGGAATGGCTTCCCTCCCATAGCACGGAAGTCTTTGCAGATCTTTGCAAAGTTATCTGCTCTTGGAGGGGGAGGATGAGGAATGTCTAGTGCAGCCGGGGGAGGAACGTTTCCTTGGCCTTCAGCAGGCACCGTGGCCTCTAGATACCTATGGAACCATCCGGGTGTCGTGATGCCCTCTGGGATATTAGGAATGTTTTGTTCCCCAGACATGCAGAAAAAGGAAAAGGAAGAGATTTAGACAAAGGATCGAAGGATATTACATATGGCTTTTTGGGGAATGCTTTTCAAAATAAACTTTTCTTTTTGAAAATGTTTTCTTTTAAAAACTTTTTGAAAATAATTTTCAAAAACTTTATCCAATCTGGTAACCTTTAGCTCTGATACCAAGTGTGACACCCCACATCCGTTAATGTCACTCACAAAGGGAACGCATTAAGTTTCGTGAAGCGTTATAGGTAAATATACAAAAAATATTACAAGACAGATATATAGAATAACAGCGGAATAAAAACTTTATTTATCATAAGATACCGTGGCCCAAAAACATCACATGTCTAAAACATAAAAGCCCATTACAACATAAAAGTTACTGTCTTGTACTTCAAAAATATCAGAGTACATAAAAGATGTAAAATTCCCCAAGAAAAAAATGTAGCCATAGCAAAAAGGATAGGAGTTTGAGCCATACATATCAGCAGCTCCAGCAAATAAGCAGAATCATGGTCAAGCCTAAGTGTTTCCTCCCTAAGAACCTAATGGGGGAATGGAAGAAAGAAGGAGAAACAAAAGGGTCAGACATAAAGTCTGGCGAGTCTAGTGACTTTTGGCAAGTAAATAAATAAAAGTAGCATGACAGGCATATAAAGTGGATAAGAGAGATCACAACATAAAAGGCAGGTGTGACAAGGTAGACAGGATAAGGTGAGTACACTTCTCTAATGATTGCTCTGCACTATTACTAGTATAACCAGAATGAGATGATCCCTTCCACTATAAGGTGGTAGACTTAGAGCATACGTCCAAATGTACCCTAACCACTACCCTAATCGATCGGCTCCCTACTCCGTAGATACTCTGTGCCGGACCCACAACAAGATGTATCACGTCCTAAAGTGGCAACCCCTCACTAATATTCACAACCCCATATCTACAAGTGTCACGGTCGCCTTATCCACCTCTGCCCGGCTCATGCACGCACATGGCCGGTCGGTTTGCGCCGCCCACACTGTCCTCTACGTTTGTATCTCTTAAAATCAGTCAGTAAGTGTGCCCCCTCTCTTCCTAGTACATAGTACTTTGTTTGATTTCTACTTCGGGTTACTGATAGAAAAGGGTCACATACAATATGATACAAGCTCTCCCCATTGTCTTGTATCCCCACTAGGTTTGCTTCGGCTATGTATACCACTAGGTGTTTTTGCTTACATAACCCTATTATTTCTGCAAGTTATGCTTACCCTAAAAGGTGTATTTAATAATATAATTTTATTATTTCCTCCGGTTATCTATACCACTAGATGTCTTTAGTTACATAACCTTATCGGGTTAAGTTTGTGGGCCTATATGTAAATATTACCCATCCCCTCAGATTTGCTTAACCCAACCGCTATCCAACCAATTTTACTCAACCCTAACTTTAGTTCATAATCATACAATCCCTATGGATTAAATTAAGTTAAGTAGTCCAGTTCATTACCATGTCCATTTATGGTTCATAATGGGCTAGGCCTCCCACATTAGGCCTACAACTGGTGGATGTTGGATATGTCAGTTGGGTCCGGGAAATCTTATTCCACAGTTGGGTCTAACCTCGTGTCTTAGCTCGATTCGTATTTGCGTACTTAGACTTCTCACATTATGTTCAACATTAGCAGCTGCTAGATATGCCAGTCGGGTCCGGGCAGACTTCCACCACTAATGCAACCTAACCTCGTATCATAAGTGCAATTACAATTCCTAATTGTAATTACTAAACATTCCATTTTTATCCAATTCTTACCTATGTCTTAATAGGTGATTATGTCCCCACTTTCCCCTTTTGAATTATATGTCCAACTCATGTTTATATTCAAATTATGCCAATATTGACTTTTTTCCCTCCCCGTTCCTTAACTAGCATGTTTACATAATTTACGGCATGTATAGGCTAGATAATAGCCTAATCATAAACGATAAAAAGGGGAGGTAATGGAAATATGACAAAGGTGAATGTTCTAACATAACTAGCATAAACATATGTAAAAATATGATTTTTTGTTTAGGTAGAGAATTGAAAATATAATTTTTTCATGATAGGAATATTAAAAATATCATCTTTATATGTGTAGAAAACTAAAAATGTGATTTTTATTTTAAAGACATTAAAATATAAAAATGTGTGATTTTTATATAAGTAGTGAATACGGGCAACGAAGATGACAAAAAGGCGAGAACGATGAAGATTTCTATCGAGGAAGAGTCATGGTATTGGATAGCTATCGGTGAGAATTTCTCACCTTTCAATTTCTTTTTCTAGTTATATATATATACTAGGATGCAGACGGTGTTTAGTAGCACCCGACACAATCGTCCACAAACCATGGACTTGTTTGTTTGGTTGCATAAATTAGTTAGATGATTTGATTTGAATTTGGTTGTTTGGTGAATTTGATTGATGTGTGAATGGCGTGGGCCTTCACTAGTCCAGGGATAAGGCTAGGCCTCGTCCCGTTTCTAGTATCGTGCCGTTATGCCGCCGAAATTTTCTAAAATATGTTAGAAAAATAAAATATCATTTTATCTAATAAATGAATTGAATAGAAATTCATATTTTGAAAAAAATGTTTTATCGTTAAAAATATAATTTTTAGCGTGAATGTGAATAAATAAATATCTATGAACAAATCGACCGATTTGTTTATATACACTGATTTGACTGATATTGATTGGGTCGATAAATTTTACACATCACCCAACTGCACAAATAAAATCTGTGTTTGATTGTTTGAAACCCCACACGGGTGTTGGGATGAAATATGAAGTTCACTCATCCTGATTGATTAAATCTGTCGATCGATTGATTGACAGGCTGTTATAAGCCTTAGATATCTATATTTGATGCTCATACAGTGTAGTGCACTTTGGTTGATGGTTGATTATTTTTCAATGCTATTATATACATGTGTTGTATGAAAATCCATATAATTAATTTTATATGGTGATTGATTGGGCCTCATTCCAATTTAGAAGATAAAGAATAATATAAAATAAAGGTTCATGTGTTGACTGTACTCATCCGTTGAGATTAGTCATGTGTTGAACGAAATATTTTAACAAAAATAGTCACACGTGGACGGTACTCATTCGTTGAGATTAGTCGTGTGTTGACAAATAGAAATATTTTGATAATACGAAATATTTTGATAATAAGAAATATTTGAAATAGAATATTTGAAAATAGAAATATATGAAGTCGTGTTGATTAGATTGACGCCATTTTGACATGAACGATATTTATATCGATTTTATTCATTTTAGAAATGAATATAAAACGATTTCGAAATGAAATGAATTGAAAACGATTTCAAAATGAAATGAATTGAAAACGATTTCGAAAAGAAATGAATATAAAACGATTTCAAAATAAAATGAATTGAAAATGATTTCGAAATGAAATGAATTGAAAACGATTTCGAAATGAAATGAATTGAAAACGATTTCGAAATGAAATGAATTGAAAACGATTTCGAAATGAATTGAATATAAAACAATTTCGAAATGAATTGAATATAGAACGAATTCGAATTGAATTTAAAACAAATTGAAATGAATTCAAATTGAATTGAAATTTGAATTGAATAGAAATGAATTTAAAACGAATTTATAAAGAAGAATTCAATTTTGATTTGAATTGAAATGGAAGTTGAAATTGCTTTTGAAACGAATTTAAAACTATTAATATAATTCGTTTTAAATAGAAATCGACGAAATATATATTATATATATAATATAATGGCCTGAATAGAACGCGCCGCGCCGCGGCAGTTCGTGAATTTCGACCATTTATTTCAAACGGACATTACGGGAGATCCGACCGTCGGATTCTCCTAAAACCGGAACCATTGGGTTCGTATCGAAAAGAGCTTTCTAACGAATGTTAGAAATTTGAAATCTAACGGTTGGATTTGGAGATACAACCAAATCAAATTCGAAAAAGGTCGCTGTAAGTGCAGTTCGATGGCCATTGATGGAAATCGACTGTACGGGCCTTGATAAAATCATCAAAAATATCAATAATTTGTGTTAAATCATAAGAAATGATTTAGAAAGAATTGGGATGTAAAACTCCATATTTGAAAAGATAAAAATAGATTTTTATCGAAATGAACTAGTTTTGAACTAGAATTATAATTCTATTTATTTTTAAATAAATAAATTGAATTTGAAAAGGGTTTTAAAAATAACCAGAATTTCCAATGATTGCATTAGAGTGGATTTGAATCGAAATTGTCTTCGGAATATTTCGATGTTGGAATTCGTGATTATACAGATGTTGTTATGGAAATTTGAAAGATATATATTTATATCGTTATTTCCAATACGACATTTGTTAGTCGTAGAATTTGATATTGAATATAAGCTGATATATTTTCTATTCAGAGCCTTGTATTTAATATCAAATGTGATTTGGGTTTGTCGTGAATGGTGTCTTGACTAACACTGTTCTTGAACCCAGTTGAGAAAAGATTAAATCTTTTCATTTAGATTTAATGAAGTGTACCAATTAAATGATATTTAATTGGAATTGAATTGATATTGATTTTTGGGTTTATCGTGGACAGTGTTTTAAATAACACTCGTTCTTTAATCCGATAATTAATAGAATGTGACTTTGGGTTTATCGTGAACCGTGTTTTAAATGACACAGATTCTTTAACCCAGTTAACGATTAAAACTAAGTGGAGTTTTAATGAATCTTTAATTAGACTGAAATAATCGAGAATGGAGTATCACCAGTTTTACTCCAGGCGATAGTTAAATCTTTAATTAGATTTGAACGTGAAATGGTAATTGAATTTACCGACAACACTGTGGTGTTAGATATGAAGTATTACCAGTTTTACTTCATGGAAGGAATAGGTTGGGATGGGGAAATTAAAACAAATGATTACATCGGTAAGGTTCGTTAATCCCGACTAGTTGAATCGAAATTCAAAAGAAGATTAAAGAATAAATTTTAATAATTTATCTGGGATAAAATTAATGGGAACCTTTCCCTATGAATGTGAAATTTAGAAACTAACTGTCGGTTAGCCAAGCAGAATGGTTTTCTGGATATTGATCTGATGTTGGTTTCGGCCTTCGGGGTTATTATTTGGGGAATTATTCTCTTGATTAATTTACAGTTAGTGACTGATGAATTGGAATGAGGCGTATGTTGTGTTTGTGTAACACTTATTTAAAGTATACGCGAGTTATTCGGAAAGACCGGGTTTATCCCATTCTGAATAACTGATACGACGATAAGTCGAAGATGAAGACGATGGTCGAAGACCGGAGGTCTTCACGTCGTTTGGATAATTACTGATGATCTTGATTGGGATGTACACCCAAGAAGATGGAAACAGTTAGTGATTGTCCAGACGTACTTGGAGATCGATGGATGTGCGGGGTACTAGGTGCCTCCGGTCTCGTTCAGACCCTGAACGGACTTGTAAATGGACTGTGTGTCTGACATTGGATTTTAGTCTGTGTGATTGATCTTTATTAAATATATATCTGTTTGGCCGCGGAGAATTTATTCTCTTGCTTAACGCCCTTCTCTGAGACGTATGAGCTCAGGGGTTATATATTGATGGATATCAAATGCATGGAGTGAATTGCCTGTGTGGCAATTGATCGAGGCTTCTGTTGAAAAGCAAAGTCTGGTGGTGATGATCAAAGTACGGCCTTTGTGGCGTACCTTTGTGTAACGTTTACTTCGCGAGTTTCACACCCGGTATGAACCAAAAACGGGAGACGGACCTCAGGGAGGGCATGCGTTTCTTTCTAGTTAGAAATGGCGTCAGTGGTTTTACACGCCCTGACGAGTTTGACTTATGTGGTTGTTGCTGTTGCGAGGAGCCTCGGTTTGATCGGACGATCCGGGTCCGATGGAGTCATTCGTTGGCTCATTTACGCCCCAAAGGGCGGGGAAACGTAGTGTTCAGGCATTTTAATCCACATTGGTGGACCGGCCCTGTCGCTCCAAGGGCCCACCTGAGTCTGGGTCCTGAGGCTCGGGTTAGAGAGTCTCGAATCGGTTGAGGACGATCCCTGGCCTCGGTTCATAGATGGAAATCCAATTTCCAAATACGTGACTTTGCGGTTTTGATTGTAAAACCTATTTATGGCGACATAGTGGCATGGGACGCTCATGTCGCCTATGATTGATACTTATGATTTGAAGTTGTTTTATACACTATGCACTTATTATAGTATCAAATAATCTGTTTTAAACGTATCAAGCATTCTTGGCTATTATAAGGTAAAAACCCTATCCCCCGGCTTGCGTTACATTGTGTGATAGGACCTGGGTCTTATAATAGCTTCAATTTTCTTTATTTAGCATTGCGCTGTTGTTTTATGCACTGGTATTCTTGGGAGGAAACCCGTTCCGTGTTATACGGCGTGGTCCCTTGATTTACCTAACTTTAACATAAAGATTAATAATTGTTTTAGTTCTCACACCAGTCACATGACTGACCTGGAGTTTATTGTTTTAACCTAAACTCTGGGTGGCCCTATTTTGACACGGGCAGCTAGTAGTTTTGGTTTTGCAGATTTATATTCATAGGATCTTGGTTTACAGCTGGAATGATATCCGGAAAGCTTTGTATCCGTATATCTCTTCTAGTTGTGTAATGTATTATTTTCCGCTGCTTTGTATTTAAATGTAATTTAAATCTCTGATATTTCTGTGTAATATTTATTCATTTATACTCTGTATATTCTTGTAATCTGATGCATTATTGTAATATACAATGAAATGTTCTCCCGTATGCGTTCTATTTTGTCATGTTCTCAAACGATCGGGCGTTTCGAAAGGTCTGGGTCGGTTTAGCGACTGGTTCGGACCGAGCGGAATTCCTTCTCGTCACAACATATACTAACATGGTGAACATATAAGCATAGATCTAATGAACTTGTGGCAGTTAACTAGTTGTAACATAGCAAAGGTGATAAAATGAACATGGCAAGATCTAAATTTAATTTAGATGTCCAACAAGTTCAGATCTAATATGAGATGCACAAGGGGATCCAAATAATAAACTAGATCTAATTAATAATTTAGGTGTCCACATAATACAGATCTAATAGGTAAAAGTAGATCTAACAAATAGGGATTAAGATCTACATCATAGAATGTCCACATAATTCAGATCGAATAGTTTACAAGTAGATCTACACAATAAAGGTTTAAGATTCACATCATGGCCTGTGATAGGAGTTATAACAGATCTAATAAGATAGAGATTTAAATCAATAGTTAAAATAGATCTAGCAAAAATCATAGAATGCCACAAGGGTTACAACAGATCCAACAAGATAGAGATTTAGATCCAAATCATAACCAATTCAGAATTTCATATGTTCATGACTTACAATGGATCTGATATAATTTAGGCATATGAACAAATCCAAGTCATAGTCGTTTCATATTTACTTTTAAATATTCAAATCTAAAAGCAACTAGAAACTCACAGTGTTAGGATTAGAAAATATAAGAAGAATGGATCTTGAATCTTTATATTTGAATTGCAAAGCTGAAAGTTGTAGGGGATTAATAGATCCAATTCAGTTCAGACACCGGCAGAGTTTGGCCACCATGTATTCTCAATGAAGAAACTATGAGAAATGGCCATGTATATATAGCTGCCAGACCCTCTGAAACCGACTGTGAAACGACCCAGACTTTCCCTTTCGGGAAAGCCCGGATTGAGTTGAGAACACGACAAATCAAAACATAAACAATAGAACATTTCATTGCTTGTTACAACAATTACATCAAAGTGTAAGAATTTAACAAAGTATGAATAAATAATATACAACAGAAAAATATCAGAGATTAATTTACAATGCAGCGGAAAAATAACACATAACACAACTGAAAGAAATACACGCATGCAGAGCGTTTCGAATATAGCTCCAGCTGTAAATGAGGATCCTGTAAAAATAATCTGCAAAACCAAAACTACAAGCTGCCCATGTGGAAAATAGGGGCAGCCAGAGTTTAGGTTAAAACAATAAACTCCAGGTCCGTCATTATAACCTGTGTGAGAACTAAAACAATTATTTAAAACTTTGCTTTAAAATGGAGTAAATCAAGGGACCATACCGTATACACGGAATGAGTTTCCGCCCAAGAATACTAGTGCATAAAACAAACAAGGCAATGCTTTTTGAAAAAATGAAGCTATTATAAGACCCAGGTCCCATCACACAATGCAACGCAAGCCGAAGGATAGGGTTTTCCCTTATAATAGCCAAACAAGCTTGATACGTTGTAAAACAAATCATTTGATACTATAATGAGTGTATGGTGTCAAAACAGCTTCAAATGTAAATGTATCAATCATAGACGACATAGTATTCCATGCTACTATGTCGCCATATAGGTTTACAACTAAAAATGAAATGTCATGTATTGGAAATTGGATTCCATCATGAGTCGAGGTAAGGGATGTCCTCCTAACCGGCTTCGAGACACTCTTGCAAATGCCTCAGGATTCCCCGCAGAGAACTCTTAGATCTTGCAGGGTCGGTCCTCTCTTACGTTTGAGGATTGGCTATTCCTAAACATAAGATTCTCGGTCCTATAGGACCTATATCCATCGGCTCCGTAGTAACCTATATATCTGAGGCGCCTCGCTATCCATCATCCACATAGGTAAAAATAAATATAATGGCTGGGCTCCATAGCATGACACCATCCATAGCAAGAAAGAAACGTCATGCACGCTTTTTGACTTATACCGAGGTATGAGGCCCGCGAATTAATGTTATACATAAAAGCTATGCTATATTAAAGTCGTGCTTTGATCATCAACCACATGACTTTGCTTTTCAACAGAAGCCTTGATCATTTGCATCTCAGCATGCCACACTTACAATTCACGCCGTGCGACTGATGTCTATCGATATATAACCTCTGAGCTCGAATGTCTCAAAGAAGGGTGTTAAGCAAGAGAATAAATTCTCCGCTGCCAAACGGATATATAATTAATAGAAATCAATCAACACAGAATAAAATCCAATTTCAGACACACATCCATTTACTAGTTCGTTCTGGGTCTGAACGAAACCGGAGGCACCTTATTCCTCGTCCTATATGTCCAATACAGGAGAGAGGTCCACGCATATCCGGTCGATCTCCAAGTACGTCTGGACGATCATCACTTATTACCTCATCTTGGGTGTATAGCCCACTCAAGACATCCGTAATCATCCAAATGATGTGAAGACCACCGTCTTCATCATCGACTTATCGTCGAATCAGTTATTCAGAATGGGTATAAACCCGGCCTTTACGAATAACTCGCGTATGTCACAAACAAGTGCTATAAAAACACAACATATGCCTCATTCCAATCTAGAATATTCCTTTATTCAAATATTCTTATACTTTGGGAAAGGTTCCCATTAATTTTATCAAAGATAAATTATTTAAATTTATTCTTTATTCTTCCTTTGGATATCATTTCTAAACCAAATGAAGGTTTATCACCTAGTCGGGATTAGCGCACCTTACCAAAGTAATCATTTCTTTTACTTCCCAATCCCAATCTATTTGTCCCACGGAGCAAAACCGGTAATACTCCATTTCTAACACCAAGGTGTTATCGGTAAAATTAATTACCATTTCACGTTCAAATCTAATTAAAGATTTAACTATCGCTTGGAGGAAAACTGGTAATACTCCATTCTCGATCATTCCCCGAATTTGATAATTTAAATTATTGCATTCTCTTTTCAATCTAATTAAAGATTCATTATTACTCCACTTGGTTTCGATCTACCCAAAAATCAATATTAATGATTATTTAACTTTGGAAACACAAACATGCCGCATCGACAATCTACACCGTACTTGATTTCTGCCGGTATATAACCTTAAAGCTCATACATCTTAGAGAAGGGTGTTAAGCAAGAGAATAAATTCTCCACCACCAAACAAATATATATTTAGCAGAGATCAACCATACAGTTCGAAATACAATGTTAGACATGTAATCCTATCTTTAACTAGGTTAAAGAACTAATGTCATTTAAAAGACAGTTCACGATAAAACCAAATCACATTCCATTAATTATGGAATTTTCATGGAAAATAAATCAATATATAATCGATATCAATTTCCGTATACGACTTATAATATAAATGGAATAACGACAAAGCCTTTTAAACTCCAAATATATTAACAGTCTTCCTCCATAGAAGCTCACTTCGATTATTACCAAATCGAATTCCATTCAATTCCAATTTAATATATTAAATTGGAAAACTTTACTTTGGAAAAATTCCATTAAATCTTAATAAAAGATTTATAAATTCCAAATCACATTTCACTGTAAATCAGGTTAAAAAATAAGTGTTATTTAATGCACCGTGCACGATAAACCCAAAACTCCAATTCTTCCATTCAATTCCAGTTAAATATTAATTAATTTGAAAACTTCTCTAAATCTTAATATAAAATGCAAGGCTTTGAATAGAAATTATATCGGCTTATATTCAATATCAAATTCTGAAACCAACAAATATCGTATTAGAAATAATGATATAAATATATCTTCCAAATTTCCATAACAATATCTTTGTAATCACGAAATCCAATATCGAAATATTCTGAAGATGATTTCCATTCAAATCCACTCCAATTCATATATTGGAAATTCTGGTTATATTAAAACCCATTCTCAATCCAATTTATTTATTTAAAAATAATTGGATTATAATTCTATTAATAACTAGTTCATTTCGATAAAAATATATTTTTATCTTTTCAAATATGAAATTTTTCATCCCAATTCTTTCCAAATCGTTTATTATGATTTTACACAAATTATTAATATTTTTAAAATATTTATTAAGGCTCTTTCAGTTGATTTCCATAAACGGTCATTGAACTGCACTTACAGCGACCTTTTCCAAATTTGATTTGGACATAATTCCAAATCCAGTCGTTATATATCTAATCTCTTATATTCTTTGGTAAGCACTTTTCGATGCGAGCCAAACGGTTCCGGTTTTATGAAAATCCGACGGTCGGATCTCCCGTAATCTCAATTCGAAGTCAATGGTCGAAATTCGCGAACGGCCACGGCACGGTGCGTTCTATTCAGGCCATTAAATATATATAATATATTTATTTCGCCGATTTCCATTTAAATCGTATTTTATAAATCGTTTATAAATTCGTTTTAAAACGATTTTAACTTCATTTTCAATTTTAAATCAAAATTGAATATTCTTTATCATTATATTATTTAAATGATAATATTTTCAAAATATCCGATTTTGAAATCATTTCCTTTTCGACATTCATTATAAAAATGAATAAAATCGATATAAATACCACTTGCATCAAAATGGCGCATGTCTAATCAACACGGCTTCATATATTTCAATATTTTCTTGTCCATCCCAAATCTGACATCAAAATCATATTTTGATCTGTTACTGAATATTATTTTAAATTATTAGATATTTTAAAATATTCATTATTCATCAATTTAAAATATTCGTTTTTTCCGAATTGGAATCAGACACAGTCAATTACCATATAATTTTATTTATATGGATTTCATGCACATTTGTACACAACAATAATCAAACATAGTTAGTCATCATCCAGAGTGCATTACACAACTGCATAAGCATTAAATATAAATAATCAAAGCTTACAACAGTCTGTCAACCAATCGATTGACATACAACTAAACAGTTGGGATTAATGTACGTTAAATATCATCCCAATACCCGTGTGGGGTTTCAATCAAGACACACAGATTTTATTTATGTAGTTGGGCGATCTGTAAAATATATCATCCCAATCAATATCAGTCAAATGTGTGTACATAAACAAATCGTCTGATTTGTGTGCAAATATTTATTTTCATTCATATACTCGTTAAAAATATATTTTTAACCATAAAATATTTATTTCAACACATGAATATTTTATACAGTTCATTTATACTATAAAAATGATATTTTTATTGTTCTAATATTTTTAGAAAATTTCGACAGTATAACGACGCGATATTAGAACCGGGATAAGGTCTAGCCTTATCCCTCGCCTATTACTGGCTCGCGCCATACACATACCAACTCTAATCAATTCAATTCACATCCCGAACCAAATTTAAACAAACAAAACAATTGAAGCAAACAACCAAACCACCATGGTTTCAAACAAAGGTGTCAGGTGCTACTAAGCACCATCTACATCCTAGTATATATATTTAACTAGAAAATAAAGTTAGAGTGAGAAGTTCTCACCTTTGGGATCCACCCTTCCATCCTTTATTTCTGAATTTCTGAACAGTTTGGATTTCCCCGGAATTCCAATCCATTCTTTTTCACGCTGTTCATAGTAAAAATCACATTTTTAATATGATACTTATATATTTAAAAATCTCAATTTTATATTGCTATATATATATAACAAAAATCATATTTTTGTATAACTAAAAATCGATTTTTTCATCTACCTAAAAACATTATGATTCATACGAGAAAAATCTCATTTTTATACATTAAAAAAATCTCATCTTTATATTTTTAAAAATCTCATCTTTATATTGCTAAAAATCATATCTTTATACTGCTTTTATATATATAAGGATCATATTTTTAAACCACAACTATATTATAAAAATCATATTTTTATAATGCTACTTCATACATAAAAAGTATATTTTTATATTTGTTGACATCAAAAGTTGGTCACTAGTGACGATCAACCCCTAGTCGCATGTAGAGCAGATGAATACTGATTATAAAACAAGAAAAAAAAGGAAACGTGGGGAACACATAGAATTTTTATGGTGGTTCGGCAAAGACGGTGCCTATATCCATTTTATATATATTACTTTTGCTTTTGATTACAAGTACAATGCTTTTTCTATTTGGGAAAGAGAGAAGGCGACTATTTTCTCTTCCAGGTAGTGTTTTTCTGGGAAGAAGAAGATGTATGAGCCAAAAAAGAAAGGTTAGAGAAGTCTCTCCCAATCCTCCTTATCCTCTTTAAGATTTGAGGTATTTATAGGCGGGGATAACAACTTGGGCTATTATGACGTGGCCCGGTCTTTCTAGAATAACTCAGACACGTGGAGTCCATCACTTGGTTAGAATAGCACTAAAGACTGATTCCACTATTCATAAATAGTATCCTCGGAAGTTGTGGCCGACGTGGCATCACGGTGAGGTATATCAAAAGTAGAGCATTGTCCGGATATGTTGACCACTTTTTCTTCCTTGAGAGTCGGGCCAATTATTTGAACAACTCAGCTAGATATTTCATTTAGATCCGAAATATTTGGTTGATGCACCCTGTGCGAGACCGGTTCTCTCGGCTGACTAGAAGAGCGAATCTTTCAGGGTGAGATGTCGACTTGATCAGCTCAATGTGGCTACTTCGGGCCGAGCTTCTGCGGGTCTTCCTCGAATGTGATCTGTCTAACTCGTTTGGTTGCCTATCTGGGCTTCGATTTGGCCCGATGCGTCTTTTACCAAAAAGAGGGTTAAAACTTTGCCCCTAAGAATGCATCTTCTTCGATAAAGGGAGATGTGTTCTGAAATATGAATCGAAGCATGATTGCTTGAGTAGCTATGGTCACGCCGGACCATATTAAGGTCAGAAATCTGAGGGTTCCAATGTTGCATTAAGCTAGAAAACCGACAAACTAACTGGATCGTATTAATGCCGGAAAACCGATAACCATCGGAAACGTATTAAGGCCGTGATGATGATTGCCTTCATGAGATAGTTCCTAGAAAGACAAGAATAAACCATTCTCAGCTTAGAGAAGGCTAATTGGTTGAGCATTTCATTTTACTTGGCCTTGAGAGGTGGCGAGTATTAACCATACTCGGCTTAGTGGTGAGTATTAACCATACTTGGCTTAGAGAGGGCGAGCATTAACCATACTCGTTTTAGAGAGGGCGAGCATTAACCATACTCGTCTTAGGGCAAGTGTTTTTCGTGCTCGACTCATGTTAGATTAGTGTATCCAGCGAGCGACAAAAGCTCGTGGTGTAGAGAAAGAAGGGTGAGTATCATCCATACTCATCCTAAAGAAGTATCCCACACTCGGCTAGGGGAGTAGGTATTAAAATATAGCGGTAGGCTTTCGCGTTGACCACATTAAAAGAGGAAGGGCGCGCATTATCCATGCTCGGCTTTAGAGTTTCCCAAACATTATCCATATTTGTAAAAGAACATTTATAGCAACTAATGAATTATTACAAGGAAATTCTAAGAGGACATCGATTGATATCAGAGCATGCCTAGGAGCTAAATCCTAGCCCTATACATGTGTACATCAAGCTGTCCTTTTTATTGAAAGAAATACATCAGAAAAATCTAATTAATGATAATGCCGCGAGTGCTAGTCTCAGGGTCCCTTCCATTTCTAGGAGCTCATGGATTGACCTGAGGAGTTTGGCCAGAAGACCGTGGTGGCAAGGCCAGGGCACGACTCTTGACATATTTGGGAAGCTCCCCTTTTCTGACGCGATCCTCAATGAGATCGTGCAGATGGCGGCATTCATCGGTGCTATGTCTAGCGACGTTATGGAACATACAATGTTTGCCAGAAGTGAGCTCCATCTGGGTTGGTTCTCGTCGAGGTGGTCTTGGAGTGGGCAGGGACCTTCGTATGTCAAGGTAGATATCGAGTCGAGAGGAATTGAGTTCGGTGTACTAGTCATACTTACTTTCGATCTGAGGTCGCACATGATGCTCTCTCTTCTCCAGGGCCTTTCCTCTTCCTTTATTCTGGGCGTTGTTGTTGAGTGGACCTTATTGTTTGGCGGCTCGGACCTCAAGTCTCTCCATCTCAATGCTAGCGTCTTCTTGTCGGAGGAATCGCTCGGCCTCGGAATAGAAGTCATCTATATCCTTGGGAGGATCTCTGGTTAAAGAGATTGAGAATTCTTATATGTTCTAAACTCTTGCAATGGCGGCCATAAGTACCATGGATGGATCGGGCCGATCGACTGACGCTACTATCGCATTGAACCTTTTGAGGAAGGATCGAAGCATTTTTCTTGATCGCTGCTTGATGGTGGATAAGAACATAACGCTCTTTGGTCAAGAGATATGTACTCTGAATTGTTCGATGAAGTGGGTAACCAGAGTGTTCCAGTTACTAATCGACTCCATTGTCAGCTGTCGAAACCACATTCCGGCTATATTATTGAGAAATAGTGGGGAGCACTTAGCCATGATGTTGGTCGACGCGCCGAGTACTTCCATATGTCGCGTGTATCGCATGAGGTGGATGGTTGGATCAGTGCGACTGTTGTACGGCTCGATAGCTGGGAACTTGAAGTCCGGAGGGTTTCGGGAGTTTCTGAATTCCCTAGTGAAAAGGCTGCGATTGACATTATCTATATCTTGCTGCGAGGAAGTGCCCCGAGTAAAGTATCAGATGATGCTTGCAAGCTGGCTTCCATCTCCGAGGAGTCGTTGCCATGAATTTAGCTCAGTATCCATGGAAGCTTTAGTGCGAGGATCTGGCAAAAGCACGCTCGAAAGGGCGGCTATTGGTTGGGCCCATCTTCCGAGAGTTGAGTGAAGGTGTGAGGGAAAGTAAGCCACAGTAGGTGGTTCTGGGGAGAATGGCCCCTCTTGAACCTGATGAGTAGTGGGTCGAGCTGTACCCGTAATAGAGGGCCTAGCTTGATCCAGCATAGTATGTGATGTTCGGAGCTCAGAGGTACCCCTGGTGGGAGAGAGGTTAGTACGGTCTACGGTAGCGTTCTCTTCAGCTGCTGTGAGGACCGGAATAGTGGGGTGGCTTCCCTGGTTCAAAGGGAAGGCCGCACCAGCTCTTCGATGAAGGTGAAGAGTGGTTAGACTGGTCTATAGTAAGATTCCGGGTTGTAATGGGATGGCGTTGATTCTGAGGGACTCGGTGGCTACTCGACTGGTTCGATAGGTCGACCTATTCCAAAGAGTGGGGGCAAAGTATTCGACCAACCAAGATCTTGATCGCGAGCCTCCTGAGGTTCTGCTGCTGTAGCTGCGCTGGTTGCTAGAAGTGATATTCCCGGCTAGGGTCGATCGGTTGGTGGGACCAAACCAGGATTAAATAAAGGTATAGCCTGATCAGTGGCCTGAATCTGTGCGGACCGAAGATCAGTTGTTGGCCCACTGTCGGTCTGTGGAGGAATTGACATTGAAGCGTTCAATCCTCTCTCCAGTTGACCGAGAAGGTGATCCATCAACTGCTGCTGTGGTTCCAAGAGTTTATCCTGAGATGTCATATGGTCTCTGAGCTCGACCAAGATTTTATCCATGTTGTCCGGGTAAGAAATCTAGACATATCTTCATGAGAGGAAACTTCGTGACTGACTTCTGTCGCATTAGTATCGGCTGCATCGGTGTTTGCGGGATGAGAGGATATTGTATCTTTCCTTCGTTTGTTTGCCATGGATTAAGGCAAATCCCCCTTCTTGGCGCGCCAAAGTGTTGATGTCAAAAGTTGGTCACTAGTGACGATCAACCCCCAATCGCGTGTAGAGCACACGAATACTGATTATAAAATGTAGAAAAAATAAAGGAAACGGGGAGAACACACAGAATTTTTATAGTTGTTCGGCAAAGATGGTGCCTACGTCAACTTTATATATATTACTTTTGCTTTTGATTACATGTATAATGCTTTTTCTATTTGGAGGAAAGAGAGAAGGCGGATATTTTCTCTTCTAGATAGTGTATTTCTGGGAAGAAGAAGATGTATGAGCCGAAAAAGAAAGGTTAGAGAAGTCTCTCCCAATCCTCCTTATCCTCTTTAAGCTTTGAGGTATTTATAGGCGGGGGTAACAACTTGGGCTGTTGTGACGTGGCCTGGTCTTTCTTGAAAAACTCAGACACGCGGAGTCCATCACTTGGTCAGAATAGCGGCTAAATACTGATTCCACTATTCATAAATAGTATCCTCGGAAGTTTTGGTCGATGTGGCATCCACGGTGAGGTATATCAAAAGTAGAGCTTTGTCCAGATATGGTTGACCGCTTTTTCTTCCTTGAGAGTCGGGCCAAGTATTTGAATAACTCAGTTGGATAATTCATGTAGATCCGAAATATTTGGTCGATATACCCTATGCAAGAGTTGTTCTCTCGGTTGACTGGGAGAGTGAATCTTCCGGGGTGAGATATCGACTTGATTGGCCCGATGTCGGCTACTTCGGGCCGAGCTTCTGCGGGGATTCCTAGAATGCGATCTGTCTAACTCGCTTGGTTGCCCATCTGGGCATCGATTTGGCCTGATGCGTCTTTTACCAAAAAAGGGTTAAAAATATTGCTATTCAAATAATAAAAATCGATTTTTTATTATGTTATTATAAATATAAAAATCACATTTTTATTAAGCTATCATATATATAAAAATCACATTTTTATTTTGCTACAACATATATAAAAATTACATTATTATATTGTTATTCATATAATAAAAACCATATTTTTATAATGTTTTACTTATATAAAAATTATATTTTTATAATACTTCTATATATATATAAAACATAATTTTATATAATTAAAAGTCTTATCTATGTATAATTAAAAATCAAATCTTTTCTATAAATAAAAATCAAATCTTTTCTATAAAATAAATCAAATCTTTTCTAAGCTATAACTTTATTAAGACAAAAATGCTAGCTTTATTAAGATAGAAATCATAACGAATTTAGGAATTAAAAATAAAAAATACTTACATTTTTTTTCTAGGGTTTGGAATTGCAGAGGATCGGAGAAAAGATGGGAATGCTGAGGGACGGCGCAATTGGTCAGGGGAGGGAAGGGGGTGGCGCGTAGGTGGCTCTGGCGGGTGGTGGGTTTGTGGGCTCGTCTATGGTTCTCGTTCGAGAGGAGGGGAGATGGAGGAAGGTGAGAGGAGAGAGAAGGGGGAGGGGGTCGCCGGTCGATAGCGCTGGCGATTGGGGAGAGCGGCGGTGGTTACGACAGAGGGGAGCGAGATGAGGTCAATGGCAGTTTTTTTTTAAATGAACAGGTAGAGAGAAACAAGGGGGTAATATATATATATATTATTTTATTTATTTCTTTACTCCATAAAATTAAAATTTTATTCGAACTCCAAATCGAACCCACCGACCATCGTCGCTAGCTAGTTACCCCCATTCCAAACGCAATGGGATGTGTCCCGTAATCCAATTCTACTGTTTTGTTCGGTTTTGCTTTAAATTAAAATATAAATCAATATATATTGAATTTGAACGCACATTTTAATTTACCGAGGCCACATACTGACTCCAAAAATTCCTGAAAATTAAATATAGCTATTTTTTGACGATACGGTCCTAACAAAACTAATTTCATCGAATTCGGAGACTATTTGAAAAATGGTCATTTTCTAGTCGATTAAATTTAAACTAAATTGACCAACCATGTTTAAATCCTCCACGCTCACATATTGATTCCAAAAATTATGAATTTTGGGATCTAGCAATAATTTGACATTCCAGATCTAACAAAAGTGGTTTCGTCGAAAACGGAGGTCGTTTGCAAAATCGCTATTTTTAAGGCCTATATATTATATAAAATTCCATAACGACTATTCTGAATTTTCAACTGGACATAACTTTTTACTCCCGCTATGAAATCTGGATTTTTCACATTCGTTGGAAAGATATTTTAAACAAATTCAAATAATTTTGGTTTTACTGAAATCCGGTTTATTTTGAATTCTGTACATTCATTTGAAATTTGAAATCGAATTTTCAAACTACCGCGCCATTTCCAATTACTTTTATAATTAAAATAAATATTTATATTCTAACTTCAATTTAATTAAATTTATACATTCTAATTCTATTCAAAATAAATTTCTAGTCATTATTATTTAATATAAATCATTTTAAATATTCAAAATTCATTAAAATAGCTAAAATAAATTTTTTAAATTGGTTCTGATTTTCCAGGTTGTTACAATCTCCCCCACTTAAAATCTTTTCGTCCTCGAAAAGGAATGGAACTGAAATTTGTTTAACTAATCAACTCAACTTTCATTCTGGCTTTCATTCTTCAACTTTTCAGTTTCTAAGAATTTTCTAATTCTTAAAAAATTTTGCTAACACCCTAAATTTTCGAAAATTTTCGCCATAACCTCCTTTGTACGGAGAGACATTTAAAACCGCAACTAGCCACGCAGGGCCCTCATTATCCAAAAAGAAAATGCCAATCGGCTCTTAAAATCATGATAACCCAATAAATTAGTAAACATGTACCTATTTGTCAGGCATACAATTTTATTCCTCTTCTCTAGCCTCCTTGCTATGACCTGTTTAATGTATATACATGTATATGCATGCAATTCCAACCAATTTTCAATTCAATTAAATATTTGACACAATTTGGCTAAATTTACTTTCATTCACATGTTGGTTTAAATGAATAATCACATAACACAATCAACAATCAGCAATCAATTAGTTGACTAACGTTTCAAACACATAACTTCAATGCATAATCCAAACCATATTTTTGATGCCAAATCACAACAATAACCCTATCTTTGTTTTGGTTCTCACACCAGTCAATTGGAAATATATAGATATCCCATCTTCGAAACTCGAACATAAATACTGATGATGGTGCCATCATCAGTATCCTGCCCGGGCGACTAGAGTGTGATTATATATCCATCCAACATATTTAGGGCTTTGTACACACATTGCCAGGCGTATATTCTAAATATTTATATACTCGATTGTCCAAATTCAGTAAAATAAAAGACTCAAGTACGTATAATCAGGTTTAAATTTTCAAAACAAAATTTTCCTTTTTATTTCAAAAATAACACTCTTCACACTCGTTCTAGGATACTACTGATCCTATCTCTGATGAGTCATTCTCAATGGATATTACTAATCCAATCTCTGATGAATTCTTTCATTTGGTTCTAACATGTGTTGTTCTCGAGCTCTGTAAACCAAAGCTCTGATACCACGGTGAAACGACACAAATTCGGCCTTTCGGGAAAGCAAATTGAGTTGAGAACCCGACAAATCAGAACACAAACAATAGAACATTTCATTGCTTACTACAACAATTACATCAGAGTACAAGAATTTAACAGAGTATGAATAAATAATATACATCAGAAAAATATCAAAGATTAAATTACAATGTAGAGGAAAAATAACACATAACACAACTGAAAGAAATACACGTATACAGAGCATTCCGAATATAGCCCCAGTTGTAAACCAGGATCGTATAAAAATAATCTGCAAAAACCAAAACTACTAGCTGTCCGTGTGGAAAACAGTGGCACCCAGAGTTTAGGTTAAAACAATAAACTCCAGGTCAGTCATGTGACTGGTATGAGAACTAAAATAGTTATTTAAAACTTTGCTTTAAAATGGAGTAAATCAAGGGACCATGTTGCATAACACAGAAATGGTTTCCTCCCAAGAATACCAGTGCATAAAACAAACAGCGCAATGCTTTTTGGAAAAATGAAGCTATTATAAGACCCAAGTCCCATCACACAATGCAACGCAAGCCGAGATAGGGTTTTCCCTTATAATAGCCAAACATGCTTGATACATTGTAAAACAAATCATTTGAAACTATAATAAGTGTATAGTGTCAAAACAGCTTCAAATATAAATGTATCAATCATAGATGACACAGTATCCCATGCTATTATGTTGCATATAGGTTTACAACTAAAACTGAAATGTCACGTATTGGAAATTGGATTCCATCATGAGTCGAGGCAAGGGATGTACTCCTAACTGGCTTCGAGACACTCTAGCAAATGCCTCGGGATTCCCGTAGAGAACCCTTAGATCTTGCAGGGACGGTCCTCTCCTAAGTTTGAGGATTGGCTATTCCTGAACACACATTTCCCAGTCCTATAGGACCTATATCCATCGGCTCCGTAGTAACCGATATATCCAAGGCGCCTTGCTATCCATCATCCACATAGGTAAAAATAAATATAATGTCTAGGCTCCTTACCATGACACCACCCATAGCTAGAATGAAACATCACGCACTCCCTACTGTCCCTTATCCAGTTTTTGACTCATACCGAGGTGTAAGGCCCGCGAATTAACGCTATACACAATGTTATTCTATATTAAAGTCGTGCTTTGATCATCAACCACAAGACTCTGCTTTTCAACAGAAGCCTTGATCATTTGCATCTCAGCATGCCACACTGACAATTCACGCCATGCGATTGATGTCTATCGATATATAACCTCTGAGCTCGTACGTCTCAGAGAAGGGCGTTAAGCAAGAGAATAAATTCTCCGCTGCCAAATAGATATATATTTAATAGAAATCAATCAACATAGAATAAAATCCAATGTCGGACACACATCCATTTACTAGTTCGTTCTGGGTTTGAACGAAACCGAAGACACCTTATTGCTCGTCCTATATGTCCAATACAGGAGAGAGGTCCTCGAATATCCGGTCCATCTCCAAGTACATCTGGACGATCCACACTTATTACCTCGTCTTGGGTGTACAGCCCAATCAAGACATCAGTAATCATCCAAACGATGTGAAGACCTCCAGTCTTCAACCACCGTCTTCATTGTCAACTTGTCGTTGCATCAGTTGTTCAAAATGGGTATAAACCCGACATTTCCGAATAACTCGCGTATATAACAAACAAGTGCTATAAAAACACAACATACGCCTCATTCCAATCCAGAATATTCCTTTATTCAAATATTCTTATACTTTGGGAAAAGTTCCCGTTAATTCTATCAAAGATAAATTCTTTTAAATTTATTCTTTAATCTTCCTTTGGATATCATTTCTAAACCAAATTAAGGTTTATCACCTAGTCGGGATTAGCGCACCTTACCGAAGTAATCATTTCTTTTATTTCCCAATCCCAACCTATTCATCCCATGGAGCAAAACTGGTAATACTCCATATCTAATACCACGGTGTTATCGGTAAAATTAATTACCATTTCACGTTCAAATCTAATTAAAGATTTAACTATCTCTTGGAGTAAAACTGGTGCTACTCCGTTCTTGATCATTTTTCGAATTTGATAATTTAAATTATCACATTCTCTTTTCAATCTAATTAAAGATTCATTAAAACTCCACTTGGTTTTAATCTTCCCAAAATTCAATATTAATGATTATTTAACTTTGGAAACCCAAACATGCTGCATCGACAATCTACACCGAACTATTGATTTCTGCTGATATATAATCTCTAAGCTCGTACGTCTTAGAGAAGGGTGTTAAGCAAGAAAATAAATTCTCTGCCACCAAATAGATATATATTTAGCAGTGATCAACCATATAGTTCGAAATACAATATTAGCCATGTAATCCTGTCTTTAACTGGGTTAAAGAACTAATGTCGTTTAAACACAATTCACGATAAACCCAAATCACATTCCATTAATTATGGAATCTTCACGGAAAATAGATCAATATATAATCGATATCAATTTCCGTATCGACTAATAATATTAATGGAATAATGAAAAAGCCTTTTAAATTCCAAATATATTAACAGTCTTCCTCCGCAGAAGCTCACTTCGATTATTACCAAATCGAATTCCATTCAATTCCAATTTAATATATCAAATTGGAAAACTTTACTTTGGAAAAATTCCATTAAATCTTAATAAAAGATTTATATATTTGAAATCATATTTCACTATAAATCGGGTTAAAGAACAAGTGTTATTTAAAGCACCGTTCTCGATAAACCCAAAAATCTAATTCTTTCATTCAATTCCAGTTAAATATTAATTAATTGGAAAACTTCTCTGAATCATAATTAAACGATTTATTCTTTTCTCAACTGGGTTTAAGAACAGTATTAATAAAGACACCATTCACGACAAACCCAAAATCCCATTTGATATTAAATACAAGGCTCTGAATAGAAATTATATTGGCTTATATTTAATATCAAATTAACCCAAAAATCTAATTCTTTCATTCAATTCCTGTTAAATATTAATTAATTGGAAAACTTCTCTGAATCATAATTAAACGATTTATTCTTTTCTCAACTGGCTTTAAGAACAGTATTAATAAAGACACCATTCACGACAAACCCAAAATCCCATTTGATATTAAATACAAGGCTCTGAATAGAAATTATATCGGCTTATATTTAATATCAAATTCTGAAACCAACAAATATCGTATTGAAAATAACGATATAAATATATATTCCAAATTTCCATAACAATATTCGTGTAATCATGAAATCCAATATCGAAATATTCCGAAGATGATTTTCATTCAAATCCACTCCAATTCATATATTGGAAATTTTGGTTAGATTAAAACCCATTCTCAATCCATTTATTTATTTAAAAATAATGGGAATATAATTCTAGTTAACAACTAGTTCATTTCGATAAAAATATATTTTTATCTTTTCAAATATGAAATTTTTCATCCTAATTCTTTCCAAATCATTTATTATGATTTTACACAAATTATTAATAATTTTAATAATTTTATAAAGGCCCTTTCAGTCGATTTCCATAAACGGTCATCGAACTGCACTTACAACGACCTTTTCCAAAATTGATGTGGACATAATTCCAAATCCAACCGTTAGATTTCAAATCTCTTATATTCGTTGGAAAGTACTTTTCGACCCGAACCCAATGGTTCCAGTTTTAGGAAAATCCGACGGTCGGATCTCCCGTAATCTCAATTCGAAGTCAATGGTCGAAATTCACGAACGGCCACGGCGCGGCGCGTTCTATTCAGGCCGTTAAATATATATAATATATATATTATATTTATTTCGTCGATTTCCATTTAAATCGTGTTTTATAAATCGTTTGTAAATTCGTTTTTAAACGATTTTAACTTCATTTTCAATTTTAAATCAAAATTGAATATTCTTTATCATTATATTATTTAAATGATAATATTTTTAAAATATCCGATTTTGAAATAATTTCCTTTTCGACATTCATTATAAAAATGAATAAAATCGATATAAATACTGATTGCATCAAAATGGCGCATATCTAATCAACACGGCTTCATATATTTTAATATTTTCTTGTCCATCCCAAATCGGACATCAAAATCATATTTTGATCCATTACTGAATATTATTTTAAAATATTAGATATTTTAAAATATTCATTATTCGTCAATTTAAAAAATCGTTAATTTAAAAAATTCGTTCTTTCCGAATTGGAATCAGACGAAGTCAATTACCATATAATTTTATTTATATGGATTTCATACACACTTGTACACAACAATAATCAAACATAGTCAACCATCATCCAGAGTGCATTACACAACTGCATAAGCATTAAATATAAATAATTAATGCTTACAACAGTCTGTCAACCAACCGATTGACATACAACTAAACAGTTAGGATTAGTGTACGTTAAATATCATCCCAATACCCGTGTGGGATTTCAATCAACACACACAGATTTTATTTGTGTAGTTGGGCGATCTGTAAAATATATCATACCAATCAATATCAGTCAAATCTGTGTACATAAACAAATCGTCCGATTTGTATACAAATATTTATTTTCATTCATATACTCGTTAAAAAATGTATTTTTAACCATAAAATATTTATCTCAACACATGAATATTTTATACAGTTCATTTATACAATAAAAGTGATATTTTTATTGTTCTAATATTTTTAGAAGATTTCGGCAGCATAACGGCGCGATACTAGAACCGGGATAAGGTCTAGCCTTATCCCTCGCCTATTACTTGCTCGCGCCATACACATACCAATTCTAATCAATTCAATTCACATCCCAAACCAAATTTAAACAAACAAAACATTCGAAGCAAACAACCAAACCGCCATGGTTTCAAACAAAGGTGTCCGGTGCTACTAAGCACCATCTACATCCTAGTATACATATTAAACTAGAAAATAAAGTTAGAATGAGAAGTTCTCACCTTTGGGATCCACTCCTCCATCCTTTATTTCTGAATTTCTGAACAGTTTGGATTTGCCCGTAATTCCAACACATTCTTTTTCACGCTGTTCATAGTAAAAATCACAGTTTTAATGTGATGCTTATATATTTAAAAATCCCATTTTTGTATCGCCATATATATAACAAAAATCATATTTTTATATATCTAAAGGTTGAATTTTTTTATCTAACTAACAACATTATGATTCATATGATAAAAATCTCATTTTTATACTTTTAAAAAAAATCTCATCATTATATTGCTAAAAATCATATCTTTATATTGCTTTTATATATATAAGGGTCATATTTTTAAACCGCCATTATATTATAAAAATCATATTTTTATAATGCTACTTCATATGTAAAAAGTATATTTTTATATCGCTATTCAAATAATAAAAATCGAATTTTTATTATGTTATTATATATATATCATGTTTTTATTGTGCTATTATATAAATAAAAATTGCATTTTTATTTTGCTACAACATATATAAAAATCGCATTTTTATATTGTTATTCATATAGTTAAAACCATATTTTTATAACGTTTTACTAATATAAAAATCATATTTTTCTAATACTTCTATATATATATATATCATAATTTTATATAATTAAAAGTATTATCTTTGTATAATTAAAAATCAGATCTTTTCTATAAATAAAAATCAAATCTTTTCTATAAATAAATATCAAATCTTTTCTATAAATAAAAATCAAGTCTTTTCTAAACTAAAAAATCAAATCTTTTCTAAGCTAAAAATCCTAACTTTATTAAGACAAAAAAGCTAGCTTTATTAATATGGAAATAATAACGAATTTAGGAATTAAAAATCATAAATACTTACATTTTTTTTAGGGTCTGGAATTGCCGAAGGATCGGAGAAAAGGGGGGAATGCTGAGGGATGGCGCAAGTGGTCAGGGAGGGAAGGGGGTGGCGCGCGGGTGGCTATCGGCGGTGGCGCCCTAGGTAGTGCGTTGGGTTGTGGGTTTGTAGGCTCATCTACGGTTCTCGTTCGAGAGGAGGGGATATGGAGGAAGGAGAGAGGAGAGAGAAGGCGGAGGGGGTCGTCGGTCGACGGCGCTGGTGATAGGGGAGAGCTGCGGTGGTCACGATAGGGGGGAGAGGGACGAGGTCAATGACAGTTTGGGTTTTTTTCTTTTTATTTTAAAATGAATGGGTAGAGAGAAATAAGGAGGGGGTAATATATATATTATTTAATTTATTTCTTTAGTCCATAAAGTTAAAATTTATTCAAACTCCAAATCGAACCCACTGACTGTCATCCCTAGCTAATTACCCTCATTCCGAACGTAATAGGATACGTCCCGTAAGCCAATTCTACTGTTTCGTTCAGTTTTGCTTTAAATTAAAATACAAATCAATATATATTGAATTGGACGCACATTTTAATTTACCGGGGCCACATACTAACTTCCAAAATTCCCAAAAATTAAATCTAGCTATGTTTTGACGATAGAGTCCGAATAAAACTAATTTCGTCGAATTTGGAGGCCGTTTGAAAAACGCCCATTTTTTGGTCGATTAAATTAAAACTAAATTGACCAACCACGTTTAAATCCGCCACGCTCACATATTAATTCCAAAAATTATGAATTTTGGATTCTAGCAACGATTTGGCATTCCGGATGCAACAAAAGTGGTTTCGTCGAAAACGGAGGTCATTTACAAAATCGCTATTTTTAAGGGCTATATATTGTGTAAAATTCCATAGCAACTATTATGAATTTTCAACTGGACATAACTTTTTATTCCCGTTATGAAATATGGATGTTTCGCATTCTATGGAAAGATATTGTAACAACCCAGAAATTTTCAACGGAGGTCATTTACATAATTAATGGAATGTGATTTGGGTTTATCGTGAATTGTGTTTAAATGACATTAGTTCTTTAACCCAGTTAAAGACAGGATTACATGTCTAACATTGTATTTCGAACTGTATGGTTGATCACTGCTAAATATATATATCTATTTGCTGGCGGAGAATTTATTCTCTTGCTTAACACGCTTCTCTAAGACGTACGAGCTTAGAGATTATATATCAGCAGAAATCAATAGTACGGTGTAGATTGTCGATGCGACATGTTTGGGTTTCCAAAGTTAAATAATCATTAATATTGATTTTTGGGAAGATTAAAACCAAGTAGAGTTTTAATGAATCTTTAATTAGATTGAAAAGAGAATGTGATAATTTAAATTATCAAATTCGAAAAATGATCAAGAACGGAGTAGCACCCTTCTTGATCAATGACAACCGCTGCATTGTCATCATATCGTATTATCATACCGTTGTCACGTTTGAGCTCTTTACATGTACGTACAATTACGGCTCTTATTACTTCTGATCTTTCTAGAGGCATATTGGGCACTGCTTCTTTAATTACAGTAACAATAACATCACCAATATGAGCATATCTATGATTACCGGCTCCTATGATTCGAATACACATTAATTCTCGAGCTCCACTGTTATCTGCTACATTCAAAAGGGTCTGAGGTTGAATCATATCATTTTTATTTGAATTTATTATTTCAATGCAAAGAAGGAGGAAAAAGAAGAAATAGTATTTGTCTAGAAATAAAGAAACTCGTGGTTGTTTTTTCATCCCTTTTTCATATTTAGTTCTACATCCCTATCCTGAAATAACAAATTGAGTTTTTATAGACATTTTGCACACAGCTATTGAAATTGCTGCTCTGGCTACAGTTTCTGAGACTCCGCCCATTTCGTAAAGTATTCGACCGGGTTTAACAACAGATACCTAATATTCGGGAGACCCCTTTCCCGACCCCTTACGTGTTTCTACGGGCCTTAATGTAATAGGTTTATCGGGAAAAACACGTACCCATATTTTTCCACCACGACGTGCATATCGTGTCATTGCTCTTCGCCCTGCTTCTATTTGTCTAGCGGTAATCCAAGCTGGTTCAAGTGCCTGAAGAGCATATCTGCCGAAGCAAATATGATTACCCCGGCAAGATATTCCTTTCATTCTTCCTCTATGTTGCTTACGAAATCTGGTTCTTTTGGGGTTATAATTGATGGTTTTTTCCCACCTCTACTACAGAACTGGGCATGAGAGTTTCTTCTCATCCAGCTCCT
This sequence comes from Allium sativum, assembly GCA_030737875.1. NCBI lineage: Eukaryota > Viridiplantae > Streptophyta > Magnoliopsida > Asparagales > Amaryllidaceae > Allium > Allium sativum. Next base: position 664,089,282 of record CM060909.1, on the reverse strand, counting down.
CACGAATGAAAGGATTCGATAATATTACAGATGCGCATGTATTTAATATCTAATACATTAAACTAAGTAATGGGATTTATTGATATTATATTTCATTTATTAGATAAGAAGCTGTATATACGGTTAGATTTGTCTATTTATAGATATAGATAATGTTTCTTTTTTATACTGGATCCTTATTTTATTTTATTTTTCTTTTAATAAATTATTGAATCAAGACAAAATTGGAATCCAATAAATAAGAAATAAAGGTTTCGCGGGCGAATATTGACTCTTTCGTTTTCCTGCTTTATTCGTAGGATCAATCCACAACCTCTCCGAGTAAAAAAAAATTGTTCTTGGTTCATTCCGCCATCCCGCCTGCTCAATCATTTGGATTCTTTTAAATAGAATCTTATATAGTCACAGGTTTCGTCGTTCCTATAGCTTCTCCATTAATGATTAGGCCTGAACTCTGCAATGGAGCTCTCAACAAAATCTTTTTTCGACTCAATCTCCTCAGTTTCTATTAACCGGAAGCTCTTTATTATTTATATATCATTTATTATTTATATACCAATCGATACAATATTCAACAATAAATATTAAAACAATATAAAATTAATGCTTTATTACATTGCCTTTTATTTATATGAGGTAATTCATAGACCATACATATTGGAATTATATATTATTGATATTTTTGTTCTCTCTTTCTATCACCTTTCCATTTATCTGCATCCCTTTATTTTTTGTTTTCTTTCAAATCCACAATCATATTTTTTGTTATGGAACAATTCCAGTTGTTACAACTATATGATTGATCCAGTCATATAGTGACTGTTTTTGGGATCTCGACAATATGAAGCAATAAGTTAGTTATTAGTTTTTAATTTATTTATTATAGTAGTTGTAATTATTTAATTAATATTAGGGATCAGTCTTTTTTTGATTCTACTAAAAACTCTAAAGAAAAACTAACGAGTCACAAACTAAGCATAGCAATTATAAAAAAAAGATTAATTTTTTTTTGATTCAACCTTATAGAATTCGAATTATTTTATTTTTTTAACAGAAAAACAGAAAAAGTGTCTAGTTTTTTGTTCTATATATCATTATATTACTGGATAGAATGACAAAATAAATAAAGGTCTATTATTCTTCATCCACAAATATCCAAATTTTGAGGCCTAGTACTCCATGGATAGTTCGAATTGTATAGGAACAATGATCAATTTTAGCGCGAATTGTTTGTAGAGGAACCCTACCTTCTCTGATCCATTCGACACGTGCAATTTCTTTTCCGTCAATATGTCCTGTAATTTGTATTTGAATTCCTTTTGTATCTGTTTGTTCAGTTAATTCAATAGCTCTTTTCATTGCCTTTCGAAATGAAACTCTATTTCTTAATTGAGAAGCCATATATCCTGCAAGAATATTGGGGTCTCCATAAGGTTTTTCTATTCGTGTGATAGCAATGTTGATTCTTCGGTTCACAGAACGAAATTCTTTTTGTACATTCATCTGTAATTCTTCGATTCCTCGTGTTCGGCCCTCTATTAATAAATTTGGGAATCCAATATGGATTATAACCTGAATTAAATCAATTCTTTTTTTAATTTCTATACGCAAAATTCCAATTCCTTCGAAACCAGAGGATATTCTTTTATTTTTTGTACATAGTTCTTTATACAATTTCGTATTTTATCATCTTCTTGTAGACCTACAGAAAAAAAAAATTGGACCAGTTTTACTCCAAGAGATAGTTAAATCTTTAATTAGATTTGAACGTGAAATGGTAATTGAATTTACCGATAACACCGTGGTGTTAGATATGAAGTATGACCAGTTTTACTTCATGGGATGAATAGATTGGGATTGGGAAATAAATGATTACTTCGGTGTGGTTCGTTAATCCCATCTAGTTTGAATTGATATTCAAAGAAGATTAAAGAATAAATTTAAAGAATTTATCTTTGATAAAATTAATGGGAACCTTTCCCAAAGTATAAGAATATTTGAATAAAAGAATATTCTGAATTGGAATGAGGCGTATGTTGTGTTTGTGTAACACTTGTTTATTATATACGCAAGTTATTCAGAAAGACCGGGTCTATCCCATTCTGAATAACTGATTCGACGTGGTGTCGAGGATGAAGACGGTGGTCGAAGACCGGAGGTCCTCACGTCGTTTGGGTGATTACTGATGATCTTGATTGGGCCGTACACCCAAGAGGAGGGAATCAGTTAGTGATCGTCCAGACGTACTTGGAGATCGATGGATATGCGGGGTACTAGGTGCCTCCGGTTTCGTTCAGACCCAGAACGAACTTGTAAATCGACTGTGTGTCTGACATTGGATTTTATTCTGTGTGATTAATTTCTATTAAATATATATCTGTTTGGCGGCGGAGAATTTATTCTCTTGCTTAACGCCCTTCTCTGAGACATACGAGCTCAGGGGTTATGTATTGATGGATATCAAACACATGGAGTGAATTGCCTATGTGGCATGCCTAAGTGGAAAATGATCAAGGCTTCTGTTGAAAAGAAAAATCTTGTGGGTGATGATCAAAGCACGACCTGTGTTGCATAGCTTTGTGTAGCGTTGATTCGCGAGCCTCACACCCCGGTAGTGGACCAGAAACGGGAGAGGACTTCAGGGAGGGCATGCGTTTCCTTCTAGCTAGAAATGGCATCAGTGGTTTTACACACCCTGACGAGTTTGACTTATGTGGTTGTTGCTGTTGCGAGGCGCCTCAGATATATCGGTCGATCCGGGACCAATGGGGTCATTGGACTCATTTACGCCCCAAAGGGAGGGGAACGCAGTGTTCAGGCATTTTAATCCACATCGGTGGACCGACCCTGACGATCCAAGGGTTCACCTGTGTCTGGGTCCTGAGACATGGGCTAGATTGTCTTGAATCGATAGAGGACTATCTTTTTCCTCGGTTCACAGATGGAAATCCAACTTCCAATACGTGACTTTGCGGTTTTATTTGTAGAACCTAGTATGGCGACATAGTGGGATGGGGTGCTTATGCCGTCTATGACTGATACTTATGATTTGAAATTGTTTTGACATTATACACTTATAGTAATAATAAAAGATGAAATTTAGTGTATCAAGCATTCTTTGGCTATTATAAGGTAAAACCCTATCCTCCGGCTTGTGTGGCATTGTGTGATGGGACCTGGGTCTTATAATAGCTTCATTGTTATTTATTTAGCATTGCGTTGTTGTTTATGCACTGGTGTTCTTGGGAGGAAACCCGTTCCTTGTTATACGGCGTGGTCCCTTGATTTACCTAACTGTAAAATAAAGATTAATAACTGTTTTAGTTCTCACACCAGTCACATGACTGACCTGGAGTTTATTGTTTTAACCTAAACTCTGGGTGCCCTTATTTTGACATGGGCAGCTAGTAGTTTTGGTTTTGTAGATTTATATTCACAGGATCCTGATTTACAGCTGGAACGATACTCGGAAAGCTCTGTATCCGTGTATTACTTCTAGTTGTGTTTTGTTTTATTTTCCGCTGCGATGTATTTAAATGTATTTTAAATATCTGATATTTTCTGTGTAATATTTATTCATACTCTGTATATTCTTATATTCTGATGGAATTGTTGTAATTAACAATGAAATGTTCTTCTGTCTGCCTTCTTTTGTGGCTTGTCCTCAATTCAATCTGGGATTTCCCGTAAGGGGGATTTCGGGTCGTTTCATTTTGGTACAAGAGCTTTGGTTTACAGAGCTCGGAGAACAAGACACATTAGAACCAAACGAAAGAATTCATCAGAGATTGGGTTAGTAATATCCAATAAGAATGACTCGTTAGAGATGGGATCAGTAGTATCCTAGAACGAGTGTGAAGAGTATATTTTTAAAATGAAAACAAATTTTATTTTGAAATTTAAATCATTTTATACGTATTTGAATAGTTATTTGTATTGAATTTGGACAATCCGATATATAAAGATTTTGCGTATACGCCTTGCAAATGTGTATTCGAAGTTTTAATATATTGGATAGATATAAAATCACATTCTAGACACCCGAAGATGATACTAATGATTGAGATCTCATCATCAGTATTTATGTCCGAGCTTCGAAAGTGAGATTTCTATATATTTCCAATTGATTGGTGTGAGAACCGAAACTAGATAGGGCTTATTGTTGTGATTTGGCATCAAAAATGTGATTTTTGACTATATATCAAAATTATGAGTTTGAAATGATAGCCAACTAATTGATTGCTGATTGTGTTGTTGATTATTGATTGATTAATTAAAATTTGTACCCTATAGCCAAATTGTATCAAATAGTGAATTGTATTGAAAATTAGTCGCATTTGCATGCATGTACATGTACTTACATTGAACAGGTCATAGCAAAGAAGCTAGAGCAGAAGAATAAAATTGTTTGCCCGACAAATAGGTACATGTTTACCATAATTTACTGTTTTGTTTGGGTGATGATGATTTTATGAGCCGACTGGCTAGCCGCTTGGCCTTTTCTTTTTCTTTTGGATTGAAGAAGGCCATGGGAGGCTATATGAAATATCCCGAAGTCCCCGGTGCAGGGGAGGTTATGGCGAAATTTTTCGAAAATTTAGGGTGTTAGCCAATTTTTTGAAAAATTTGGAAAGTTCTTAGAAACTGAAAAGTTGAAGAACTTAAGCCGTAGTGAAAATACCGGAAGTTGAGCTGATTTGTGAAACAACTTTCGGCTTTGTTCCTTTTCGGGGACGAAAAGTTTTAAGTGGGGGAGATTGTAACAACCCGGAAATCCGAGCCAATTAAAAAATTTTATTTTGGCAATTTTAGTGAATTTTGAATATTTAAAATGAATTATTTTAAAGAATAGCGACGATAAATTTATTTTGAATAGAATTTGAACGTATAAATTTGTTTGAATCATCGTTAGAATAAAGATATTTTATTTTAATTATATAACGAGCCTGAAATGGCACGGTAGTTTGAAAATTCAATTTCAAAATTCAAATGAATGTACCGGGTGTAAAATAAACCGGATTTTAGTGAAACCAAAAATATTTGAACCCATTTGACAATATCTTTCCAACGAATCCGAAAAATCGGAATTTCATAGCGGGAATCAAAAGATATGTCCAGTTGAAAATTAAGAATAGTCGCTATGGAAATTTGGCCCTTAAAAATGGGAATTTTGCAAACGACCTCGATTTTCGACGAAACCACTTTTGTTGGATCTGTGATGTCAAGTTATTGCTAGATCCCAAAAATCGTAATTTTTCGAATCAATATGTGAGCGTGGCGAAGTAAAACGTGTTTGACCAGTTTCAGTTGATTTTAATCGACTGGAAAATGGTCATTTTTCAAACAGTCCCAGAATTTGACGAAACTAGTTTTGTTAGGACCGTATCGTCAATACGAAGCTTGAAAATATTTTTCTTGGATTTTTCTAGTTCGTATGTGGCCCCGGTAAATTGAAAAGCGCGTTCAAATTCAATATATAGAGTTATATGTTGATTTTGACAAAAACTGATTGAAACAACTGAATCAGCTGATGAAACATATCCCATTGTGTTCGGAACAGGGGTATTACGCTAAGGGCGACAGTCGGTGGGCTTGATTTCGAGTTCGAAATAAAAAGTTGCTTTTGGAAATTTAAAAATAATAAAATATATATTTATATAACCCCCCAACCCTTTACCCATTCTTAGAAAGCCGATACCCTCCCCCTTTCTCCAAATCGACTTCGTCGTTCACAAGCCCCCCCCTGCGCCATGATGCCGCCACCGGAGGTGTCCCACCGCCGTGCCTCCCCTCCACCAGGCCATCCCCTCCTCCTACGTGAACCACTTCGCTCCTCTCACCCCTCTTTGAAAACCCGGCGCCCAAAACCCATTCCCACCACCGACAGCCCCTTCCACCGCCTGAATCTGCCCTCCGCCACTTTCCCACGACCTGACGCCCCACCTCCGACGCACCCAACCCTCCTGCCGCCGCCATTAGCCCCTAATCCCCCTTTCTCTCCAAAAAGAAACCTGAAACCCTCATCCTTTTCGAAGTCGAATGCTTTCAAGGCTTGGAGGACTCCACTCGATTGATGTGGGGTGACGCTCTGGCAGTGAAACCTTAGGAGGAATGAATGTGAGTTTTTCTAATTTTTATTTCAAATAAAAATATAATTTTTATGTTATAGAGTAATAAAAATAGGATCTTTTCTATACACAAAGCTATGATTTTTTATTTTGTACAAAGTTGGGATTTTTATATATGTTATAGCTTAGGAAAAATCAAATTTTTATATACGTTTAGCATAAGAAAAAATTGATCTTTATGAAGAGAAAAGCTTTGATTTTTAATTATAAAAGGAGTGACTTTTAAATATTTAAAAATACGATTTTTATATAAGTAGGAAGATAAAAATATAATTTTTATATAAGTATGATAATAAAAATATGTTTTTTATATTATAGAAAGAATAAAAATATGATTTTTATAGAGTAGAGATTATAAAAATATGATTTTTATAAGACAGAGAATATAAAGATACGATTTTTATACATGTAGTAGCGAAATAAAAATCTGATTTTTATTATATATATATAGTGAGATAAAAATGTGATTTTTAATGTGAACAACGTGAAAAGGACCGCATTGGAATTTCAAATAAATCCCAATGGTTCAGAAGTTCAGAAATAAAGCACGGCGGAGTGGAACCCTCGGTGAGAACTCCTCACTTTTATTTTTATTTCTAGTTTAAAATATATACTAGGATGCAGACGGTGTTTAGTAGCACCTGACACCCGTCGTCCACAAACCATGGACGGCTTGTATGCTTGTTTGTTTGATTTTGATGTGTAGTTGATTGTGTGATGTGATGTGAAATGAAATAAAATGTTTATGTAGTTAAAAATATTTTATAGTTGAAAATATAATTTTTAACGTGAATGTGAATAAATAAATATTTATAAACGAATCGGACGATTTGTTTATATACACTGATTTGACTGATATTGATTGGGACGATAAATTTTACACATCGCCCAACTGCACAAATAAAATATGTGTTTGATTGATTGAAACCCCACACGGGTATTGGGATGATATATGACATACACTAATCCCAATAATTAGTTGTATGTCGGTCGATTGATTGACAGACTGTGTAAGCGCTAATTATTTATATTTAATGCGTATGCAGTTGTGTGGTGCACTTTGGATGATGGTTGATTATTTATCGTGGTTATTTTATACATGTGTTGTAGAAAATCCATATAATTAACATTATATGGTAATTGATTGGGCCTCATTCCAGTTTTGAAATAGAATATCTGAATAGAAATATTTGAAATAGAAATATTTGAAAAAGAAATATTTGAAATAGAATATTTGAAAATAGAAATATATGAAGCCGTGTTGATTAGATTGACGCCATTTTGACGTGAACGATATTTATATCGATTTTATTCATTTTTAAATGAATATTGAAAAGTGATTTCAATACTCGAATATTTTAGAAAATGAATCTGAATGGAATATTTTAGAAAATAAAATCGATTTGAAATTGAATAGAAATAGAATTCAAATCGAATTGAAATTGTATAGAATAGGAATTTAAATCAAATTAAAATTGAATTGAATTGAATTCAAACTGAATTGAAATTGAATTGAATCGAATTGAAATCAAATAGAAATGTATGTAAAAAGGAATTTATAAAGGAAAATTCCATTTTGATTTGAAATCGAATAAGAAGTTGAAATCGTTTGGAAAACGAATTTAAAATGATTTATATAATACGTTTTAAAAGGAAATCTATGAAATATATATAACATATATTATATATAATGGCCTGAATAGAACGCGTCGCGCTGCGGTAGTTCGCGAATTTCGACCATTGACTTCGAATGGATATTACGGGAGATCCGACCGTCGGATTCTCCTAAAACTGGAACCTTTGGGTTTGTATCGAAAAGAGATTTTTAATGAATATTAGAGATTTGAAATCTAACGGTTGGATTTAGAATTATGTCCAAATCAAATTTGGAAAAGGTCGTTGTAAGTGCAGTTCGATGGCCGTTGATGGAAATCGACTGTACGGGCCTTGATAAAATTATTGAAAATATCAATAATTTGTGTAAAATCATAATAAATGATTTGGAAAGAATTGGGCTGAAAAATCCCATATTTGAAAAGATAAAAATTGATTTTTATCGAAATGAACTAGTTTTGAACTAGAATTATAATTCTATTTATTTTTAAAATAAATAAATTGGATTTGAAGCGGTTTTGAAAATAACCAAAATTTCCAATAATTGAATTGGAATGGATTTGAATCGAAATTGTCTTTGGAATATTTCGATGTTGGATTTCGTGATTATACATATATTGTTATGGAAATTTGAAAGATATAATTATATCGTTATTTCCAATACGATATTTGTTGGTCGTAGAATTTGATATTAAATATAAGCCGATATATTTTCTATTCAGAGCCTTGTATTTAATATCAAATGTGATTTGGGTTTGCCATGAATGGTGTCTTCATTAACACTATTCTTAAACCCAGTTGAGAAAAAGATTAAATCTTTTTGTTTAGATTTAATGAAGTGTACCAATTAAATGGTATTTAATTGGAATTGAATTAATGGAATGTGATTTTGGGTTTATAGTGAACCGTGTTTTAAATGACATTGGCTCTTTAACCCAGTTAAAGACGGGATATTGGTTTTTGGGAAGATTAATACTAAGTGGAGTTTTAATGAATCTTTAATTAGACTGAAATAGTCGAGAATGGATTATCACCAGTTTTGCCCCAGGCGATAGTTAAATCTTTAATTACATTTGAACGTGAAATGGTAATTGAATTTACCGATAACACCGTGGTGTTAGATATGAAGTATGACCAGTTTTACTTCATCGGATGAATAGGTTGGGATTGGGAAATAAATGATTACTTCGGTGTGGTTTGCTAATCCCGTCTAGTTTGAATTGATATTCAAAGAAGATTAAAGAATAAATTTAAAGAATTTATCTTTGATAAAATTAATGGAAACCTTTCCCAAAGTATAAGAATATTTGAATAAAAGAATATTCTGAATTGGAATGAGGCATATGTTGTGTTTGTGTAACACTTGTTTATTATATACGCGAGTTATTCAAAAAGATCGGGTCTATCCCATTCTGAATAACTGATTCGATGTGGTGTCGAGGATGAAGACGGTGGTCGAAGACCGGAGGTCTTCACGTCGTTTGGGTGATTACTGATGATCTTGACTGGGCAATACACCCAAGAGGAGGGAATCAGTTAGTGATCGTCCAGATGTACTTGGAGATCGATGGTTATGCAGGGTACTAGGTGCCTCCGGTTTCGTTCAGACCCAGAACGAACTTGTAAATGGACTGTGTGTCTGACATTGGATTTTATTCTGTGTGATTGATTTCTATTAAATATATATCTGTTTGGCGGTGGAGAATTTATTCTCTTGCTTAACGCCCTTCTCTGAGACGTAAGAGCTCAGGGGTTATGTATTGATGGATATCAAACGCATGGAGTGAATTGCCTGTGTAGCATGCCTAAGTGGCAAATGATCAAGGCTTTTATTGAAAAGCAAAGTCTTGTAGGTGATGATCAAAGCACGGCCTGTGTGGCATAGCTTTGTGTAGCATTGATTCGCGAGCCTCACACCCCGGTAGTGGACCAGAAACGGGAGAGGACTTCAGGGAGGGCATGCATTTCCTTCTAGCTAGAAGTGGCGTCAGTGGTTTTACACGCCCTGACGAGTTTGACTTATATGGTTGTTGCTGTTGCGAGGCACCTCGGATATATCGGTTGATCCGGGACTGATGGGGTCATTGGACTCATTTACGCCCCAAAGGGCGGGGAAACGCAGTGTTCAGGCATTTTAATCCACATCGGTGGACCGACCCTGACGATCCAAGGGCTCACCTATGTCTGGGTCCTGAGACATGGGCTAGATTGTATCGAATCGGTAGAGGACTATCTTTTGCCTCGGTTCACAGATGGAAATCCAACTTCCAATACGTGACTTTGCGGTTTTATTTGTAGAGCCTAGTATGGCGACATAGTGGGATGGGGCGCTTATGCCGTCTATGATTGATACTTATGATTTGAAATTGTTTTGGCACTATACACTTATAGTGATAATAAAAGATGAAATTTAGCGTATCAAGCATTCTTTGGCTATTATAAGGTAAAACCCTATCCTCCGGCTTGTGTTGCATTGTGTGATGGGACCTGGGTCTTATAATAGCTTCATTGTTATTTATTTAGCATTGCGCTGTTGTTTTATGCACTGGTGTTCTTGGGAGGAAACCCGTTCCGTGTTATACGTCGTGGTCCCTTGATTTACCTAACTGTTAAATAAAGATTAATAACTGTTTTAGTTCTCACACCAGTCACATGACTGACCTGGAGTTTATAGTATTAACCTAAACTCTGGGTGCCCTTATTTTGACACGGGCAGCTAGTAGTTTTGGTTTTGCAGATTTATATTCACAGGATCTTGATTTACAGCTGGAGCGATACTCGGAAAGCTCTGTATCTGTGTATTACTTCTAGTTGTGTTTTGTTTTGTTTTCCGCTGCGATGTATTTAAATGTAATTTAACTCTGATATTTTCTATGTAATATTTATTCATACTCTGTATATTCTTGTATTCTGATGGAATTGTTGTAATTAACAATGAAATGTTCTTCTATCTGCATTCTTTTGTGGCTTGTCCTCAATTCAATCCGAGATTTCCCGTAAGGGGGATTTCGGATCGTTTCAGATATTTTTAAACAAATTCAAATATTTCTGATTTTACTAAAATCCGGTTTATTTTGAATCCTCTACATTCATTTGAAATTTGAAATCGAATTTTCAAACTGTCGCGCCATTTCCTGTTCCTTTTATAATTAAAATAAATATTTATATTCTAACTTCGATTTAATTAAATTTATACGTTCTAATTATATTCAAAATAAATTTCTAGTCATTATTATCTAAAATAAATCATTTTAAATATTTAAAATACATTAAAATAGCCAAAATAAAAATTTTAAATTGGGTCTGATTTTCTGGGTTGTTATAGACTGCCACATCAGCCCTAGGGGTGTCGACACCCCTGAGGATGGGTCGACCCATGGGTCAACACCCCTTAAAGGGGGCCGACCCCGGTGTCGACACCCCTAAGGGGTCGACACCCTAGAACGGGAAATCTACCACCACTTTTGATTTTTCGAATTCGAACTGTTCTGGATAAAATTCTGACTCATCTCTTACTCATGTGTATATATATATATTCTTTCTACGCATATACAAACATAAAATTCTCATATCTTCCTTATACGTTGTCCGTTTTGTGTAAACCAAATGTCTATCTTGACCAGAATTTCGAGACGGACGCAATAGCGCAGTCTGTTTTCCTTAATTCTGAATATTAAATTAATTATTAATTAATTTATCCTCTTTTAGTGTCGTTAAAATTTCGGGGTGTTACACTAATGGTAACCCCAGTTCTAGCATAAACTCCATACGCTTTCAACGATATGTATGTGTGTCCAACCTTGACAACTAAGCCTTTCAGCATATCCAGAGTACTTGACCTATAACCGTATTTTGGGTGCCCCCATCGTACTCCTACTTTGAGCCTGATAGAACTTACGACAACGACAATCTCTCAGCCTTCTCATCTCTAGTCATCCAACTTGACAACTTTCCATAGCACAAGCAACCTTCTCGAGCAACCATTATCCACCAACGCACGACCTTTGAGTTGTCACCTCATTCGCTATTCTATACCGATCAACGAACACCTTTCAACACTTCGAACCATCCTACTTGAATTTACTTCGAAGTCACACCATCATCGAGCCAAGTTACACAACTAAGCTACGACTTGAGTAGGGTTCGGGCGGTTGCCCCAAAAAAATATTTTTTTCAGACCTTTTTGTTCAAATCTTAGTCATACCTAAAAAAATAAAATTTTCAGAAATGACCCCGTAATGCATGACCGACCCTTAACCGGGATGTTCGACCGACCCTCTAGCTTGACCATACCCTGCTCGAGCCACTCACTACTCGACCAAACCACACCATCCAGATGGACCCAATCTATGCTCGACCAAAAGGGTGCTCGATCGACCTAACTTTATCGCATGACCGACCCAGTCATTCAGAAGCGACCGACCCTAAAGTGCTCGACTGACACTGAAGTGCTCGATCGACCAGCCCATTTCTTTTTCTCCAAGAAAACCTCACCCTGGTTCAACCAACCCTCCATGTTCGATCCACCATGTTCGACCTCCATGTTCGATCCACGAACCAAAATCTGCATTCTCCAATGCAACTCCAATTTTGACCAAAACTTCGCCAAAATGATTCGTTCGATGAAACCAGCTCATCCAATACGTCCAATATGATCACAAGCATGATATGAAATCAACAATAACACCAATATGACAATTCCATCAACAAACATGTAAAATTCACCAAAATCACCATAAATGTACATACAAGCAAAACTATGGATCTAACTTGCACATTCATATGAATTGTTATATAAGTTACCTATCTAAACTTACTAAATCAGATTATAGGGTGATCTCTGTGAAAATGAACTTAATATGGCACAGATCTATGGAAAAACACTTGAATTTGATGAGAAACATGCATAAACACTCATATACTTCATTGCATTCATGTGAGAGATGTAAATAACTCACTGATTCTCCAAAACAAGCTAAAATGATAGAAATATGAATCCGGACAACAAGCACCTCACACCAAACACCTTGATCCGATAAATTATTGCCTCAGTTGATGTAGATCATGCCTCCAATGGTATAGATCTTCAATTTCCCTCCTTGGATTGTGATTTTTTTAATGGTGGAAAGGTGTTATAGGAAGGAGGAGCACAAGGCACCAAATGAGAGAATGGAAAACTAAAACCATTTCCCATATCCCTTACCCCCTATTTATACCTTTCCAATAGCCCACTAATGGGCCTTCCCCAAATTAGCCCAATAGACTCCCAAAACCTGGACATCCAACTTACAAATCTTAAAACAATTATTTCTCCCAAACCGATGAGACAAATCTTTAATATAACCACTCTATGGAAAGACAATCATCAACTCCTTTCTAATGGCATAGGTCTCACCCTCTGATTCGACCTGAATCAAAAGTTATTTCCTGTACAAGACTAACAAGGGCAAAATGGTCATATAAAAAATTGGTAAAAATTATGGATATGTCTCACATCCCCATAAGCAATATATCAAAATAAGAGAATGATCCAACCCTCGGGGAATAAAATAAAAATATTTTATGATCTTTCGATACGTAAAATGCGGGCTGTTACGTTCTCCCCCTTAAGAATTTTTCCCCCGAAATTCCAAGAAAACACAAGAAACAACAACAATTTTGCATGCCTATCATCCATGAGAAGCCAATTCTATCATCCAAACTAGCAACCATCAAGCCATGCATCCATAGCCTTAGCCTAGCACGTGGAATTCTATCAAACAATAACAAGATACAATGATATAACGATGATACGATCGAAGGGTGCTACCGATGAAGAGTTCGGGATGAGTCACCTTCATACTCTCTTCCGTCTCTCATGTACATTCATCACCATCTTCACTCCATTGTACCTTTACTAGCTTAACCGTCTTCCTCCTAAGATATTTCGTGTCATTCCCCACAACACGAAGTGGCAAACGAGGTCTCGCAACTGCGGTCTCTATTTCAAGGTCTTCGTACTGCTTTGGAGGTACCACCACATTCGAATCATGCACAAACTTCCATAGAAACGACACATAGAACACATTATGCACACCCAATATCTTCTCAGGTAACTCCAATCTATATGTGAGCTTTCCAATTTGCTCGACTACCGGAAATGGTCCAACGAACCTAGGAGTCAAATTTCCTTTACTTCCAAATCGAACCACATGCTTCAACGGCGAAATATTCACGAAAACCATATCGCCTACGTCGAATTCCAAGTCTTTCCGACGTTTATCCGCATAACTCTTCTGGCGATCTTGGGCTGCCTTCATTCGTTGCTGAACGATCTCGATATAATTCGAGGTCTCTCTAATCATCTCTAGCCCAAGTACAACCTTATCTCCAATTTCTAACCAACAAGCTGGAGAATTGCATGGTCTTCCATACAACGCCTCGTTTGGTTCCATCCCAATGCTAGACTGGTAGCTGTTGTTATATGCAAACTAGATGTAGATGGTCCTCCCATGATCCCCCAAAATCCAACGCACAAGCTCTTAGGAGATCTTCCAAAACTCCATTGACCCTCTCGGTTTGACCGTCAGTTTGGGGATGGTAAGCTGTACTTAAACACAACTCGGTTCCTAAAGCTTCCTGCAAATTCTTCCAAAATCTACTCGTAAATAATGGATCTCGGTCACTCACTATACTCTTTGGACACCATGGAATCGAACTATCCATTTCACATGAAGTTCAGCCAATTTCAACGTTGTCCTAGTTGATTTGATAGGAATGAACCTTGCACTTTTGGTCAAACGATCCACGATGACCCAAATACCTTCATTTCCAGCCCTGGTTCTAGGTAGTCCATCGATATCTGCTCCCACTTCCACGTAGGAACTCCTAATGGCTGATGCAATCCACTCGGCTTCTTCTGTTCATCTTTCACCAATTGAAAGTTCATGCACTTGGAAATGAACTTTCCAATATCTCGCTTCATCCCTTCTCAGTAGTAGACTCGCTTCATGTCCTGATACATCTTATTGCCATCGGAATGAATCGTCAACTTCGAGTGATGACATTCTCTCAAAACCGCATCTCTCAATCCATCAATATCAGGAACAACTAATCGTCCTTGCTTTCGAAGCCAACCTTCTTGATCGACCTCGAACTCTTTATCTTCTGGTTCCAGCTTCTGAATAAACTTGACAAGCTTCACATCTTGCTTTTGGCTCTTGCTAATCCTTTCGATAAGAGTGGGTCATATCGATAAGCTTGCCAACATTTTAGGTTCCATTTCGCACCTTGTCCAGAAATCAAATCTTTCCAAATAGTCAAGGCTTTTCCATTCCGAAAACATCGCCCCTAAACTTGCGTGTCTTCGACTCAATGCATCTACAACAGCGTTACCCTTACCATGAGTATAGGCTATACCAAACTCATACGATGCCAGAAACTCTAACCATCGTAGCTGCCGAAGATTCAAATCCTTTTGGGAGAAAAGTTACTTTAACGACTTGTGAACCGTAAACAACTCGAATCAAACTACCAATAGGTAGCATCTCCGCATCTTCAGAGGAAAGACAGTCGTCACCAACTATAAATCATGAGTTGGGTAATTTCTCTCATGCGGCTTCAGGTGTCGACTCGCGTAGGCCACAACCTTATCCTTCTGCATCAGCACTGCTCCAAGTCCAGTATCATATGCATCGGTGTATACCACCATCTCTTCATTCCCACTTGGAATGGTCAATACAGGAGCACTCATTAGTTCCTCTTTCAAGATCCCGAACGCTTGTTCACATTTTGAATCCTATGAGAACACTTGGTTCTTCTTCATCAATCCTGTCAGCGGTGCAGCTACCTTGGAGAAATCCTTGATAAACAGTCGGTAATAACCAGCCAACCCAAGGAAACTTCGAACATCCATCGCATTCTTAGGCCTATCCCAGTCCTGGACCGCTGCCACTTTAGCGGGGTCAACCGCTATCCCATTTCTAGAAACAACATGGCCTAAGAACCTCACTTTACTCTTCCTGTGACACCCCACCTCCGCTAGCGTCACTCACAAAGGGAATGCACTAGCTTTGGTGGAGCATTATCTAGGTAAACATACACAGAAATATTACAAGACAGAACATATAAAACAGCGGAAGAAGAACCAAATTTTATTACTTTAAAAATCTAGAAAGGTCTAAAGCCTTTTTACATCAAAATGCCATTAAATCCATTACATCGAAATCTGTCTTGCAATAGTGAAGAAGCATAAAACCATGGTCATAAATCATTCCCCAAGTAAAACAGTAAAGCAAGCCATAGCCAAGGGAAATCCAAGTCGTACATGAAAGAGCCTTGGAGCTTGGTAAGATCCAAACTAAGCTGTATTCCCACCCTGCGAACCGGGGGGGGGGGGGGGAAGGAAGAGAAAGATGCGAAACAAAACGGGTCAGTCATAAAGACTGAGTAAGTCCTAGTGACTTTCAACATAAAAATAGGTAAAGATAACATGGCATGAATAAACTGAAAGTAAACATAAGGATAATGACAAGATAGGCAAGTTAAACTAGGATAACAAGATAAACTACAGTAACAAGATAAACTAAGGTCACAAGAAAACTAAGGTAACAAGATAAACTAAGGTCACAAGAAAAACCAAGGTAGCAAGATAAACTACGTATAGCATCGCATGTTTAACATTCTCTGCATCAACTGTACTAGTACCCCAACCCGTATCATCCTCTCCATGGATATGTACAGTCCCTTGCCGTATATCGTACGGGTTTCATCACATATTTCTATACTACTTTAACGTGGTGCCACCATTCTTGAAATCGTTTGCACTGCCACCCTTGTTCTAGCTAGGTTTTCTTATCATGAACTATCGCGTGTTCAACTAGGATTTATGCCACCTAGGACCACTAGGGATTATGCTACCAATTGAACGTTTTCTAGATTCGTTTAGGGTTTATGCCACTTAGGACCACTAGGGATTATGCTACCTAACGAATTCCACGTAACGATCTATTAATCGATCGGCTCCCTACAAGTCCTAGCTCATTCATGTGTCTGTGTCATACGGCCCAATCACGAAATGTAGTTACCTGTGCTAGGTCCACCATAGGGTGTATCAAGCCCTATGGTGCCAACCATCGACACAAATCAAGCACGCACAGATAATCCTACTGATGCCAATGCCTTCTTTTTCTGCTCCGGAGTGTGTGCACGCCCGCACTTCGTTAGAACCTACACTGGCGCACCCACACAACAGTCGTTCTGGTCGCTTACAATCAGCCCAGTAATCGTGCCCCACCCTGCCTAGTTCCAGGGTACCATGATACATCTAGTGGGTTACTGCTGAAACGGACTGCGTAACTAGGGTTTCCGTCTAGTAGGTTAAGTGTTGTCATTTAAATTCGAGACTTAACCCCATGGGTCTGGCATGTCAAGTTGGTTAAGTTTTGTCATTCAAGTTCGTGACTTAACCCGTCTACCTGTAATGTAAATTGGCTAAGTGATGTCGTTTAAGTTCATGACTTAGCCCTACGAATCATGTGTCAAGTTGGTTAAGTATATTCAAGCGGTTCACGGCTTAACCCTATCAAATCATCGTGTTAAATTGGTTAAGTATATTCAAGCGGTTCATGACTTAACCCTATCAAATCATCGTGTCCAATTGGTTAAGTATATTCAAGCGGTTCATGACTTAACCCTATCAAATCATCATGTCCAATTGGTTAAGTATATTCAAGCGGTTCATGACTTAACCCTATCAAATCATCGTGTCCAATTGGTTAAGTATATTCAAATAATTCATGGCTTAACCCGCCCACGTAAACATGCTAAGTTGGCTAAGTATTATCTATATGTTCAAGTTGACTTAACCCTACCACGTGTCAGGTTATATCGATTGGGTGTTATCAAACTATTCAAGTTAGCCCAACCCATCCGCTAGTCATGTTATAACGGTCAAGTGTCATTAGCCTAGCTATGTTACTTAACCTACCCATTAGTCTGATTAACAGTTATGTTGGTTAAGCCCACATTTATAAGTTTTACATGTTCTTAACATATACCGGTTAGGTCCATATTCACATGTCAAGTTTCCATGTCATCCCACCTAACCCTCTAACCATACCCACGTCTTATTATGGTTAGTATTCCTTAATTCATTCATTATGACGAACGAATCATGACCTCTCACATTAGACCGTGCATTTTGTGGCCACTGGATTTGTCGGGCGGTTCCGGGCAGATTTACACCACAAACTGGGTCTAACCTCGTGTCATAAGTCGTTACGCCTAAAATTCGACCTTCGACCTCTCACATTAGACTGACACTTTGTGGCTACTAAATTTGTCGGGCGGTTCCGGGCAGATTTACGCCACAAACCGTGTCTAACCTCGTGTCAAAGGTTCATTAATGGTCGTATTCCACCCAAAACCCAAATATCAGTTCATGTGTTTAACATATAGAAATGTTCGTGATTCACGTTTTTGCCCCAAAACGTGTTCCTAAATTATTATCATAATTCACTATAAGGTTATGCCAAGTTATAGCCATTTATTTACAATACATGCCAATTACTCAAAACCCAACTTAGGCGCGTTCATATTAAACCTCTACTAAGTCATAAATTATCATATATGTTTCAACTCCAAATTTTACATAATTAACATTTGCCCAAGTTCTAGATTACATGTAAATTTTACATATGCCCAATTCCTACCAAATTTACATATGCTCAATTCATGTCGTTTTACATGTATGCCAACTTTATGCCAATTTACACATATACCAAGTTTCATGCTGCTTACATATGTCAAGATTCATGATTTACATGTTTACAAAGCTATGCCCAATTTACATAGATCAAGTTTTATACCCAAAATTACATGTATACTACGTTTACACCAATTTACTCATAACAAGATCTAGCCAAATTACATATATCAAGATCCATGTCAAATTATATATATATATATATATCAAGATCCACATCAAGTTATATATATCAAGATCCATGTCAAATTATATATATATATATCAAGATCCACATCAAGTTATATATATCAAGATCCATGTCAAATTATACATGCCAATCCCCATTCTTGCAATTACCATTATAATGACAATACCCAAATATCAAGTTTCAGGTTAATGATAAATTATCCCCCAAACATCCAATTTTCATATTATGCCTTCGATCCCACTAAACACATATATTCCACTAGGTAATATTCCAATATTTTCCCCGTATACCATCGCACGTATATCGTAGTTTTGGCCTAGGTCCGAAATTGACCTAGGTTCATCAAAAGAAAATAAATAGGGGGAGGTAGAAGTTGCAATAAAAACAAGATCAGAGAGAAAACGGCATAAAAGCATCATCTCACGCATAAAGAATAGATCTTGATAATAAAAATGAACCAAGAAAAATTGATTTACAATAGGCTGAATAGACCATAAACTTGTCATGCGAATAAAGATAGAAAAGTTCTCAAGATCGAGATCCAAGAAGAAACATGAATTGAATCAAAAGTCCAATTTCATTCATCACATGTCCATATTAAATTTAATTTTTTTAATCTGAAAATAACTAGAACTTACAGAGCATGGCTAATGAATTAAGAACTACAATTGTCGTAGAACGTTGCAAAGACATTGATTTATATTCTTGAATTGTTCTAGAATTGATGTAGAAGCTTTAATCTCTAGTTTGAATCTAGTTTGGAGGCTAAGAGAAAAGTTTAGAGAGCGGCGGCCATGATCAAGAGGAAGTCCAGCAGCATAATAGTGTAAGAACGATTTGACATGAATTAGGCTAGGTCTAAGGGTGTTTTTATAGGTGTAGCAACAAGTTTTGGCCCTTAGATTAACCCTAGAATCAATCCGGACCATCAAAACACGTCTCAGGCTTCAAAAATGAGTTCTAGGTCAAACCAGGCCGACCAGGTCGACCTTTAAGGTGGGGGGGTTGACACTATGGTCGACCTGGGGGGTAGGTCGACCCTATGGTCGATCTGGGGGGGTAGGTCGACCCTATGGTCGACCCCCTGGTCCAGTCTGCCTGAAAACTGCTGAAACTTGTACAGGCCATAACTTCTTCATCCGGACTCCGATTTTCGAAAACTCGGACTCTATTTCATGTAAAATTTCGAGACGAACGCAATGGTGTGACCCGTTTCCCCTGATTATAATTTTAAGATTTAATTCTGCCTTGATTTCTTGTTTTAACATGTTATAAAAATACGGGTTGTTACATTCTCCCCTCCTTAAAGGATTTCGTCCCCGAAATCTTCAAGTTAAGAAGAATGTGTCCTACCGTCCAATCATCCATCTACTCAATCGTCAATCACAGGCATCCATTGTCCTTAAGAGATTTCTAATGTTGTATGAACATATGCAGAAAGTGTGTGTATATGTTCCTTATCTAATGCAAATGATCAGGCCTGATTGATCTTCTTAATGCAAAATATGTTTAGTGCCATGAGTCCAACATGTATGCAAATAGCCCTAATCACATAAACACTATATGTGTGCTCAAACATCCATCCATATGCAACATTCACATGATAACACATTCAATTTCATCCATAAACAAGTATAAACACTCATGCATATGCAATATGAAAATGTGTTTGAGCCGATCTAGTGCCTAATGTGTGTTATGCAACCACGAGCAACCACTTGCGACCACTTGCAACCACTTGCAACCATCAATCATAACATGTCTCAAACACATGTTTCACCCAATTGTTCCTACCTAACGATATAGCCGAATGATAGAAGCAAGTAAAAACTTTGTGCCCATTAGGCAATGTCAAAGCTAGAAATCTACGTCACATATATACTGAATAGGAGAAGAACTCCGTAAGCACCAGCCCATATCCTATAAAACCCAAAAAAGTTTAGTCAACCCAACGAACACCCTCAAGCCCCAACATGTATTACTAACAGATAAGTCATACTCCTTATGGGTTTTGCAACAGAAATAGGATTGAGAATAGGACCGAGTGGTTATACTTAAAAGATAGCATACAAGTAAGCTCTACAGGAAAAGAGGGATCAAGGATAATGTAACGACCCAGAAAATCTGAACCAATTTAAAATTTTTAAATTGGCTAAAATAATGGATTTTAAATATTTAAAATAAATATTTTAAATGATGGCGATGAAAACTGAGTTAAATCGACTTTTGAAAACGAATATAATTAATTATAATTATATATAGAATTGAAAATAGCGCGGTAGTTCGATAATTCGATTTCAAACTTCAATTGAATATACCGGGTGCAAAACAATCCGGATTTTAGTGAAACCAAAAATATTTAAATCTGTTAGTGAATATCTTTCTAACGAATCTGACCAATCGAAATTTGATAGCGGGAATCAAAAGGTATGTCCAGTTGAAAATTCTGAATAGTCGCTATGGAATTCAGGCCCTAAAAAAATGGACATTTTGCAAACGACCTCGGATTTCGATGAAACCACTTTTGTTAGATCCGCAGGGTCAAGTTATTGTTAGGTTTCAAATTTCATAATTTTTCGAATTAATATGTGAGCGTGGCAAAAGAAAACGCGTTTGACCAGTTTCTGTTGATTTTAATCGAATGGAAATTGGCCATTTCTCAAACGGTCTCAGAATTCGACGAAACTAGTTTTGTTAGGACCGTGTCGTCAATACGAAGCTAGAAAATATTTTTCTGGAATTTTTCTAGTTAGTATGTGACCCCGGTAATTTGAAATGTGCGTTTAAAATTCAATATAAGGATTTAAATGAAAATTCAAAAGGAAACCGATTGTAACGATCAAACAAGCTTGCGATACATATCCCATTGTGTTCGGAATGAGGGTTAAACGCTATGGACGACAGGTGGTGGGCCTCATTTCGAGGTCGTATGTAAAAGTCAACCCTTTTTACCAAAATTAAATAATTAATTAATAAAAAAAATATTTTAATTTTCTCTCCCTCCTTTTCTTCATTGCCCCCCCCCGATTCATTATTCAGAGAAAAAAAAAAGAAAACCTAAATCAATCGAGCCGCCCCCCCCCCCTCGAGACGCCGACGAACCCCTCGACGCCGCCCTCACTATCGAAGACCCCGAAGCCCTCGAACACCCTGCCGCCTCATCTCGAAGTCGTGACGCCCCCCTGAAGCCTGCCGCCGACGAACGCCATCGAGCAACCGCGACACCACCGAATACCACATCGACGCCTCCTCCTTCTTCCCTCCCTCTTCGCAGCCTGAGGTGAGCGATTAAGGTTATTTTATTTTTATTTTAATTTTGTTTTGCAAAAACTAATTACTGCTTTTTTTTAGAAATTATAAACTGATTTTTTTTTTAGATTTATAAACTGATTTCGAAAAGCAATTAAAAACTGATTTTTAATAAAAAGAAAAACTGATTTTAAAAGCAATTAAAAACTGATTTTTAATAAAAAGAAAAACTGATTTTTAATAAAAAGAAAAACTGAATTATGTAAAAGTGAAAACTGATTTTTTTATAGGAAGTAAAAACTGATTTTTAAAAAGATGATAAAACTGATTTTATAAAGGTTTTAAAACTAATTTTAATTTAAAAGAAGTAAGATATGAAAATTATATTTTTTTGAAGTAATAAAAATATAATTTTTACATCGTAGGAATATTAAAGATATAATCTTTATTTTTGAAAAGGCGGAATCTATATCTTTAAAATTCGATTTTTATATATTGAATAACATAGTAAAAATTCGATTTTTACATGTGTAGAGAATACGGGCGAAAGCGACAAAAGGCGAAGATTTCTATAAAGGAAGAGTCTTAGTATTGGATAGCTATTGGTGAGATTTCTGATTTAAAAATATTATATATGTGTGAAATGAAAGTGAATAGCTATATATAAATATCTATATCTATATATATATATATATATATATATATACACGCCCCTCGTCCACAAACCATGGACGATATCTATTGGTTGAAATTGTTGTGAAAATTGATTGATAGCGAATGATTGTTTGGGATTGTTTGTGATTGATATTGGTTGATTGTGGTTGAAAAATACCCATTTGTGGTTGTGAAATAGTTGGTTGAAACCACATAGGATTAGTTTGTGGAAATGAAATAAATATATACATGCCGCCTGCGTGCGAACTAGATGCATGATCCCCATTGTCAAAAACCGCGAGGTTTTAAGGTAGAGCGAGGAGCCGTACTAGGGACGGTGCCGGTGTAACTACCCTGCCGTTATGCTGCCGAAATTTTGAATAATATTCGTGTGTTTGAATTATTTTCATATGCTTAAACTATATTTATTCATTGTATAGAAAACATTCATGTGTTGAATTGATATTCATTCGTTGTTTAGAAATTCATGTGTTGAATGGTATTCATATTTTGAAATAAATTGTTCGATAATAAAAATCACATTTTTATCTATATATAGAAACTATAGCAAAAATTCATGTGTTGAATTGATATTCATTCGTTGTTTAGAAATTCATGTGTTGAATGGTATTCATATTTTGAAATAAATTGTTCGATAATAAAAATCACATTTTTATCTATATATAGAAACTATAGAAAACATTCATGTGTTGAATTGATATTCATTCGTTGTTTAGAAATTCATGTGTTGAATGGTATTCATATTTTGAAATAAATTGTTCAATAATAAAAATCACATTCTTATCTATATATAGAAACTATAGAAAACATTCATGTGTTGAATTGATATTCATTCGTTGTTTAGAAATTCATGTGTTGAATGGTATTCATATTTTGAAATAAATTGTTCGATAATAAAAATCACATTCTTATCTATATATAGAAACTATAGAAAACATTCATGTGTTGAATTGATATTCATTCGTTGTTTAGAAATTCATGTGTTGAATGGTATTCATATTTTGAAATAAATTGTTCGATAATAAAAATCACCTTTTATCGACTATATGAACTATATAGAAAAATAGTGTTTTGAAATGAATCGTTTTACAATAAAAATCACATTTTTATTGTATGCAGAAATCGTTGAAATGTGAAGTGTTAAAAATAGCCACTTGTTCAAAATAAACATATATGAGTTGAAATATTCATTAATTAGCTAATGAAATGATTTGCAACTATTTATGTAACATTAGAATGAATGGAGTTTTTAAACCAAATAGAAATCAAATATGAAGTCGAATAGAAATTGATAAATGATAAGAACTGTATATATATGTACATGCAATATTCATTGAACAGGTTATAGCAAAGGGGCTAGAGAAGAGGAATAAAATTTTGTGCCAGACAAATAGGTACACATTTACTGATTTGTTTGGGTGATGATTTTGAGCCTGTTGGCTAGCCGCTTGGCTTTTTCTTTTTCTTTTTGAGATTAGAAGGACCGGGAACGCTATTTGCGATTTCCCGATGCTCCCGGTGCAGGGGAGGTTATGGCGAAATTTTTCCAAAATTTAAGGCATTAGAAAAATATTTGAAGTGAAAACGATATAGAAAGCATTGAATGAACTATATTTATATAAATATATAAATATAAATGAAATTAAAACGAAACGAAGCCGTGCAGTTCGTATTTTGAAACCGTGATTTCAAACAACTAGTACGGGGAATCCGACCATTGGATTTTCCCGAAACCTCAACCGTCGGGTTCGCCTTGGAATAATCTTTCCAACGGCACCAACCTTGTAAAAATCCAAAGGTTGGATTGTCTGGAATGTTTAATTCAAATCTGAAGAAAAACAGCGCCAGAAGCGATTATATTTATATAAATATAAATATAATTATATATTTAATCGAATAACGACGCTGCAGTTCGTATTTTGAAACCGAAAATTCAAACGATCGTACCGGGAGATCCGACCGTCGGATTTTCCCGAAACTGGAACCGTTGGGTTCGTTTTGAAAAGACCTTTCTAATGATGTAAATTTTGTGAAGATCCAACGGTTAGATTTTCAGATATGTATAAATCAAATCTGAAGAAAAACAGCGCCACGGCCGCCTTATGGCCCGAAGCGTCGTTTTGAATAAATTAGCTATTTTAAAATAAATAAAAATAGCGATAAATAGTTATAAAATATCATAAGCGATATGGAATGGAAATAAACTGAATTTGCTTGATTTATGTGATATTTGATGGTTGAATGTGTTTGGTGTGAAAATTACATTAAAGAACAAAATTGGTGTTGTCGAATAATTTAACCATTGAAATAAATCGAATTGAAATTCTAAATATACGTGAATTATTTGAAAAGGCCGAGTTAATTCTCATTTCGAATAATTGACCGACGATTGAAATTCGAAGATGAAGACGATGGTCGAAGACCGGAGATCTTCACCTCGTTTGGATGGTAACCGAGGTCCTGATTGGGAGGCATCCCGAAATATGGATAATGAGTGGTGATCGTTCAGACGTACGTGGTGATCGAAGGGTTTGCGAGGTATTTAGTGCCTCCGGTTTCGTTCAGACCCAGAACGGACTTGTAAATGGACTGTGTGTCTGACATAGGATTTATTCTGTGTGGCATGCTAAGATGCAGTGATCAGGGCTTCTGTTGAAAAGCAAAGTCTTGTGGTGATGATCAAAGCACCGCCTGTGTGGCGTAACTTTGTGTATAACGTGAATTCGCGAGCCTCACACCCCGGTATGAACCTAAAACGAGAGAAGGACCTCAGGGAGGGCATGCGTTTCTTCCTAGCTAGGGTGGTGTCAGTGACCTACCAGCCCTGACATTTATATACTTTTCACCTATGTGGTTGTTGCTGTTGCGAGGCGCCTCGGTTTGATCGGACGATCCGGGTCCGATGGAGTCATTCGTTGGCTCGTTTACGCCACAAAGGGCGGGGAAACGTATTGTTCAGGCATAATAATCCACATCAGTGGACCGGCCCTGACGATCCAAGGGGCAGTTGCGGCTGTTCCTGAGGCTCGGGCTAGGAAGTCTCAAATTCGGTAAGGACTATCTTTTGCCTTGGTTCATGACCGAAATCCAATTTCCAAATACGACATCGTGCGGTTTTGATTGTATACCTATATATGGCGACATAGTGGTATGGGGGCATTAATGCCGTCTATGATTGATAGTTATGATTTGAAATTGTTTTCAAAACATATAAACACTAGCAATAATATCAAATGCCTTTGTTTTATTCGTATCAAGCATATTTGGCCGTTATAAGGTAAAAACTCTATCCTCCGGTTTGCGTTGCATTGTGTGATGGGAACTGAGTCTTATAATGGCTTCATTTTTATAAAAAGCATAGCGATGTTTAAAAGAAAGATTTGTTTTAAAGCACTGGCAATCCAATGGAGTAAACCCGTTCCAAGAAAGTGGCGTGGTCCTGTGATTAGCCAATTATATATGTGTTGAGTGGATTTCTCATACCAGTCCCATGACTGACTCGTAGTTTGTTTCACTTTCAAACTCGGGTGCCCCTTTTTCTACATGGGCAGCCTTGTATTCAGGTTTAGCTGGTTCTTTTTGGATAGCTGGAGCTGAAGATGGATTCTATCATTTATTTCTTTTTATACTGTTCAGCTCCTATTGTACATATTTTGTTTATTTCCGCTGTAGACATTTATGTATAGCTGAACTGTATTTGTTCTAAGTAAGATCCTGTATATTGTGTAACTCTGATGATTACTTTTATCCAGTATATTTTGTTGTTCATTCTGGTGTATTTATTTAATTTTGTTCTGCTATTATATGTTTCTGTGTTATATTCCAAAGATAGCCCTGTTTCCGTGAGAACGGGAAATCGGGTCGTCTCATCGTGGTATCAGAGCTTTGGTTAAGCTTAGTTCTGGAATATAACATTTGAACGAACTCGTCAGAAATAGAACCAGTAGTGTTCTAGGATGGGTAACTCTATACAGATAGGATCAGCAATATCCTAGTATGAGTAAAGCAGAATAAATTACACCTCAATGGACACATTTACATTTGAAGTATGTGTTTCTATATTTTAAACTATCTTTTCTATGACCTGACACTTGATCTGCTAATTGCAGAAGTACTAGAAAAATGAGTGCCAGAAACAGAAGGAATACAGAACCCGATCTAGAGGCTCTATTAAAGAAATATTGAAATCTGAACGGAGCGCAATTCTCGGGCAATGAATCTATTATTCAAACTCAAGCTTGGTTGAGTTCTGTCGAAAGAATCTTTGAGCATATCCAGCTGAGAGACGACCAGAAACGGTTAGTAGCATCTTGGGCGCTCAAAGAAGAAGCTTTAATCTGGTGGGAAACAATCATCAGAAATAATCCAGAAGGTGATATCACCTGGGACAGATTCAAAGTGATTTTCCTAGAAAGATTTACTCCTCCCGAAGTAACCGAGAGATTATCTGATGAATTTTCTTATCTAATACAAGGTGATATGACCATTCCCGAATATCATAATAAATTCAATGAACTTTCTCACTTTGCCCCTCATCTAATTCAAAATCCGAAGGGGAAAAATATGAGATTTATTCATGGGATTCAAAGGAAATACCAGAATAGAGTATTGGGGCATGTGAAGCTTCCTTTTCCAGAAATGATTTACATGGCTTATCAGTATGAAGACCTCCATAAGAAAGGAATGTTGCGCGACGAAGAAGAAGTCTATTCTAGTGACAAAACAGAGTCAGAAACTGATCATCCTGAGGCAAGTACAGCGTCTGAGGTCAGTAAGAAGCCCAAAGTAAGTCGGAAAAGGGCCAGACTTGAGAAAGAATCAGCAATGACCGCTATGTGCTTAAACTGCAATCGAAAAGGTCATTTGTCCCGGAAATGTAAGTCCTTGAAGTTGCAAAAGAAGGAGGGATCTAAATCAAAGAGCAAGGTTAAAGGAAATAGTAAATGCAATCTCTGCCATCAGGCTGGTCACGTAAAGCAAGATTGCTGGCAGTTGAAAAAGACTGAAATAGTTCAAGTGAATGAAGTGGCAGAAATTTCCGAGCCCTCAGCTATTCAGGAAAGGCCAGATGTTTTAGAAGGCACGCTAACTGTCAAAGACATCCCAGTTAAAGTACTGTTTGACACAGGCGCGTCACGAAGCTTCATTTCCAAAGATGCAGCTAAGAAACTGGATTTGAATTTGAAGAAGCTCAAGGAACCAATGACTGTCCAGAATCCAGTTGGGGGTTCCATTGATCTCAGTTGGATTTGTGGAGTGCCGGTTTCCTTTTCTCGTTATCGGTTTCCTACCATCGCAGTCGTCATGAATTTTAAAGAGTTTGATCTTATCTTGGGGTTGGACTGGTTGACCAAATATGAAGCTGAAGTTAAATGCGCCGATAGAGTCGTAAAGGCGAGGATTAAATCAGTCGATTATATAACCATTCCCTGTGAAGGTCAGAATGCTAATAGTAAAGACTTCTAGGCAGCTTTGAATGTTTCTCCATCCCAAATAGAAAATGTCCCTGAAGTTACAGAGAATATTCCTGACCTCATCAAAGACATTCCTGTCGTCAAGAACTATGCGGATGTGTTCGAAGAAGTTGTTCGCTTACCTCCGCAAAGAGAAATAGATTTCAAGATTGCTTTGATTCCCAATGCAAGGCCGGTAGTTCACGCTATTCGAAGAATGTCCTTGAAAGAGAAGGAGGAATTAGACAATCAAACACGACAGCTAGTATGGAAGGGTCTAATCAGACCTAGTTTCTCTGATTGGGGTGCAGCAGTAGTATTTGTCCCAAAATCTGATGGTACTCTACGGTTATGTGTGGATTATCGTGATCTGAACAAACAGACAATAAAGAACAAATATCCATTGCCGCGGATTGATGATTTGTTGGATCGATTAAATGGAGCACAAGTATTCTCACGAATGGACCTAGCTACAGGCTTCCATCAACTTCGAATTGCCGAAGAGTGTTTTCCAATGACCGCGTTCAGAGGCCCCAATCTATTCTACGAGTGGTTAGTAATGCCATTCGGCTTATGTAACGCTCCAGCTTACTTCGTCGATCTGATGAACAGAGTGTTCAGAGGGGTTTTGAATAAATTTGTTCTGGTTTTCATTGATGATATTCTAATCTTCTCTAAATCAAAGGCCGAACATGAAAAGCATCTGGAACAGGTTTTGGAAATTCTCAGACGGAATGTATTAAAAGCCAAATTTTCCAAATGTATATTCTGGCAAGATGAAGTAAAATTTCTAGGCCACGTTGTATCGAAAGAAGGTATCGCTATGGATCCAAGTAAAATCACAGCCATTCAGAACTGGAAACAGCCCAGTCCTCCCACTGAAGTCCGCAGTTTTCTTGGATTGGCTAGCTATTACCGAAAGTTCGTTAAAGACTTTTCGAAGATATCTGGTCACTTAACGAAGCTTACAAAGAAGCATTCTAAATTCAAATGGACTCAAGATAGTGAGGAGGCTTTCGAAGTGCTAAAGTTAAGATTAACGACAGCTCCAGTGTTAACCATCATCGATGGCAACCAGGATTTAAAAGTATGGACTGATGCTTCTAGAGAAGGCCTTGGCGCAGTGTTAATGCAAAGAGGCCAAGTAATTGCCTATGCTAGCCGTCAACTGAAGCCGCACGAGAAAACTATGTAACTCATGATCTTGAGTTATTGGCTATCATATTCTCTTTGAAAATCTGGAGACACTATCTTCTGGGCGAGAGATTTGAACTGTTTACAGATCACCAGTCATTAAAGTATCTGTTCACTCAGAAGGACTTAAATCTGAGACAGCAACGTTGGCTGGAGTTTCTTGCAGCATATGACTTCGAAATTATATATACTCCAGGGAAAGCCAATGTCGTGGCCGATGCGCTGAGCAGAAAGAATGTAATGATCGCCAGCTTTATTATCACGACATCCTTGATTGACAAAATATCTATTCTTCAGAAAGAGGATAACTTTATTAAGGAAATGATCAAAAGGATTCAGAAAGGCGAACCCTCGTGTTTTCAAATAGATAACGACGAGACCTTGAGATTAAAAGGAAGGATTTGTGTTCCTGACATCCCAGAGTTAAAAAGGGAAGTGTTAGACGAGTGTCACAAGTCCAAGCTGAGTATCCATCCTGGCGTGGCCAAAATGTATAACGATCTCAAAAGAACATTCTAGTGGAAGGCTATGAAAAGAGACGTTTCAATATATGTTAGCCGCTGCCCTACTTGCCAGCTAGTCAAGAGTGACCAACAGAAATTGGCTGGATTATTACAACCGCTAGAAGTTCCTGGCTGGAAGTGGGAACATATTTCTATGGATTTCATTGATGGTTTGCCCAGAACCAAAAAGGGAAATGACAGTATTTGGGTGATCGTAGATCGCTTCACGAAGACCGCCCATTTTATACCTGTCAAATCAAATAGAACCGCTCAGAGTCTGGCGCAGATATACTTCAGGGAAATAGTTAGACTACATGGAGTGCCACTCAGTATAGTCAGTGATAGAGATACAATATTCACTAGCAAATTCTGGGAAGCATTTCAAGTCGAGCTAGGAACGAAGTTAAACCTAAGCACCGCTTATCATCCTCAGACAGACGGTCAGACTGAGAGGGTGAATCGCATTCTAGAAGATCTATTGCGGGCTTGTGTTATAGATTTCAGTGGATCATGGGAAGACAATCTGCATTTGGCTGAATTCTCTTATAACAACAGCTACCAGGCGAGTCTGACAATGTCGCCATTCGAAGCATTGTATGGTAGACCTTGCCGATCTCCTGCTTGTTGGGTCGAGCCTGGAAATAGACTTGTGTTGGGTCCGGATATGATTCGAGAAGCTGCCGACAAAGTCGATTTTATTAAGAAGCGATTACTCGCCGCTCAAAGCCGACAAAAGAGCTATGCTGATAGAAGAAGAAGAGATATATCCTTTGAAGTTGGCGACTATGTATATTTGAAAGTATCGCCGATGAGAGGAGTTATCCGGTTCGGTAAAACTGGAAAGTTAGCGCCTAAATTTATTGGTCCGTTTCCTATTCTGGAACGGATTGGAACTCTCGCTTATAGGGTCAAACTGCCTGACTGGTTGCCTGGAGTTCATGATGTGTTTCATATATCTCAACTTCGAAAGCACGTTCATGATCCAGACTTGATCGTGGAAGAAGCAGCTCAGCAGGATATTGAAATTACTCCAGAATTAGCCGTGAGGCGAGAGCCGCTAAAGATAATAGGCAAAGAAACCAAAGAGCTGAGGAACAAGAAGGTTCGCTTAGTCAAAGTGCAATGGAGTGGAGATCCACGAGATTGTACTTGGGAAACTGAGGAGAACATTCAGAAAGCTTATCCTAGATGCCGAGTGGATATCTCTGATTGACTCTAGTGCAAGGTACATTTACCCTACTTTGCACTACCATTCAATTCTCTACTCTATTGATATTTTCTTTTTATAGATATACACTTTTAATTCTATAGTCTGAATGATTTTAAAGGAGTATTAAAATAGATTAGTATATTTTTGAAAGGTTAAAAACAATTGGATTGGTGGCTGTGCTGTGTGATTGTAGATTTATCAAACCACTTTCGACTTTATTCCTTTTCGGGGACGAAAAGTTTTAAGTGGGGGAGATTGTAACGACACAGAAAATCTGAACCAATTTAAAAATTTTAAATTGGCTAAAATAATGGATTTTAAATATTTAAAATAAATATTTTAAATGATGGAGATGAAAACTGAGTTAAATCGACTTTTGAAAACGAATATAATTAATTATAATTATATATAGAATTGAAAATAGCGTGGTAGTTCGATAATTCGATTTCAAACTTCAATTGAATATACCGGGTGCAAAACAATCCGGATTTTAGTGAAACCAAAAATATTTAAATCTGTTAGTGAATATCTTTCTAACGAATCTGACCAATCGAAATTTGATAGCGGGAATCAAAAGGTATGTCCAGTTGAAAATTCTGAATAGTCGCTATGGAATTCAGGCCCTAAAAAAATGGACATTTTGCAAACGACCTCGGATTTCGATGAAACCACTTTTGTTAGATCCGCAGGGTCAAGTTATTGTTAGGTTTCAAATTTCATAATTTTTCGAATTAATATGTGAGCGTGGCAAAAGAAAACGCGTTTGACCAGTTTCTGTTGATTTTAATCGAATGGAAATTGGCCATTTCTCAAACGGTCTCAGAATTCGACGAAACTAGTTTTGTTAGGACCGTGTCGTCAATACGAAGCTAGAAAATATTTTTCTGGAATTTTTCTAGTTAGTATGTGACCCCGGTAATTTGAAATGTGCGTTTAAAATTCAATATAAGGATTTAAATGAAAATTCAAAAGGAAACCGATTGTAACGATCAAACCAGCTTGCGATACATATCCCATTGTGTTCGGAATGAGGGTTAAACGCTATGGACGACAGGTGGTGGGCCTCGTTTCGAGGTCGTATGTAAAAGTCAACCCTTTTTACCAAAATTAAATAATTAATTAATAAAAAAAAATATTTTAATTTTCTCTCCCTCTTTTTCTTCATTGCCCCCCCCCCCCGATTCATTATTCAAAGAAAAAAAAAAAGAAAACCTAAATCAATCGAGCCCCCCCCCCCCTCGAGACGCCGACGAACCCCTCGACGCCGCCCTCACTATCGAAGACCCCGAAGCCCTCGAACACCCTGCCGCCTCATCTCGAAGTCGCGACGCCCCCCTGAAGCCTGCCGCCGACGAACGCCATCGAGCAACCGCGACACCACCGAACACCACATCGACGCCTCCTCCTTCTTCCCTCCCTCTTCGCAGCCTGAGGTGAGCGATTAGGGTTATTTTATTTTTATTTTAATTTGGTTTTGCAAAAACTAATTACTGTTTTTTTTAGAAATTATAAACTGTTTTTTTTTTTATTTATAAACTGATTTTTTTTTTAGATTTATAAACTGATTTCGAAAAGCAATTAAAAACTGATTTTTAATAAAAAGAAAAACTGATTTTAAAAGCAATTAAAAACTGATTTTTAATAAAAAGAAAAACTGAATTATGTAAAAGTTAAAACTGATTTTTTTATAGGAAGTAAAAACTGATTTTTAAAAAGATGATAAAACTGATTTTATAAAGGTTTTAAAACTAATTTTAATTTAAAAGAAGTAAGATATGAAAATTATATTTTTTTGAAGTAATAAAAATATAATTTTTACATCGTAGGAATATTATAGATATAATCTTTATTTTTGAAAAGGCGGAATCTATATCTTTAAAATTCGATTTTTATATATTGAATAACATAGTAAAAATTCGATTTTTACATGTGTAGAGAATACGGGCGAAAGCGACAAAAGGCGAAGATTTCTATAAAGGAAGAGTCGTAGTATTGGATAGCTATTGGTGAGATTTCTGATTTAAAAATATTATATATGTGTGAAATGAAAGTGAATAGCTATATATAAATATCTATATATATATATATACGCCCCTCGTCCACAAACCTTGGACGATATCTATTGGTTTAAATTGTTGTGAAAATTGATTGATAGCGAATGATTGTTTGGGATTGTTTGTGATTGATATTGGTTGATTGTGGTTGAAAAATACCCATTTGTGGTTGTGAAATAGTTGGTTGAAACCACATAGGATTAGTTTGTGGAAATGAAATAAATATATACATGCCGCCTGCGTGCGAACTAGATGCATGATCCCCATTGTCAAAAACCGCGAGGTTTTAAGGTAGAGCGAGGAGCCGTACTAGGGACGGTGCCGGTGTAACTACCCTGCCGTTATGCTGCCGAAATTTTGAATAATATTCGTGTGTTTGAATTATTTTCATATGCTTAAACTATATTTATTCATTGTATAGAAAACATTCATGTGTTGAATTGATATTCATTCGTTGTTTAGAAATTCATGTGTTGAATGGTATTCATATTTTGAAATAAATTGTTCGATAATAAAAATCACATTTTTATCTATATTTAGAAACTATAGAAACATTCATGTGTTGAATTGATATTCATTCGTTGTTTAGAAATTCATGTGTTGAATGGTATTCATATTTTGAAATAAATTGTTCGATAATAAAAATCACATTTTTATCTATATATAGAAACTATAGAAAACATTCATGTGTTGAATTGATATTCATTCGTTGTTTAGAAATTCATGTGTTGAATGGTATTCATATTTTGAAATAAATTGTTCGATAATAAAAATCACATTCTTATCTATATATAGAAAATATAGAAAACATTCATGTGTTGAATTGATATTCATTCGTTGTTTAGAAATTCATGTGTTGAATGGTATTCATATTTTGTTCATATTTTGAAATAAATTGTTCGATAATAAAAATCACATTTTTATCTATATATAGAAACTATAGAAAACATTCATGTGTTGAATTGATATTCATTCGTTGTTTAGAAATTCATGTGTTGAATGGTATTCATATTTTGAAATAAATTGTTCGATAATAAAAATCACCTTTTATCGACTATATGAACTATATAGAAAAATAGTGTTTTGAAATGAATCGTTTTACAATAAAAATCACATTATTATTGTATGCAGAAATCGTTGAAATGTGAAGTGTTAAAAATAGCCACTTGTTCAAAATAAACGTATATGAGTTGAAATATTCATTAATTAGCTAATGAAATGATTTGCACCTATTTATGTAACATTAGAATGAATGGAGTTTTTAAACCAAATAGAAATCAAATATGAAGTCGAATAGAAATTGATAAATGATAAGAACTGTATATATATGTACATGCAATATTCATTGAACAGGTTATAACAAAGGGGCTAGAGAAGAGGAATAAAATTTTGTGCCCGACAAATAGGTACACATTTACTGATTTGTTTGGGTGATGATTTTGAGCCTGTTGGCTAGCCGCTTGGCTTTTTCTTTTTCTTTTTGAGATTAGAAGGACCGGGAACGCTATTTGCGATTTCCCGATGCTCCCGGTGCAGGGGAGGTTATGGCGAAATTTTTCCAAAATTTAAGGCGTTAGAAAAATATTTGAAGTGAAAACGATATAGAAAGCATTGAATGAACTATATTTATATAAATATATAAATATAAATGAAATTAAAACGAAACGAAGCCGTGCAGTTCGTATTTTGAAACCGTGATTTCAAACAACTAGTACGGGGAATCCGACCATTGGATTTTCCCGAAACCTCAACCGTCGGGTTCGCCTTGGAATAATCTTTCCAACGGCACCAACCTTGTAAAAATCCAACGGTTGGATTGTCTGGAATGTTTAATTCAAATCTGAAAAAAAACAGCGCCAGAAGCGATTATATTTATATAAATATAAATATAATTATATATTTAATCGAATAACGACGCTGCAGTTCGTATTTTGAAACCGAAAATTCAAACGATCGTACCGGGAGATCCGACCGTCGGATTTTCCCGAAACTGGAACCGTTGGGTTCGTTTTGAAAAGACCTTTCTGATGATGTAAATTTTGTGAAGATCCAACGGTTAGATTTTCAGATATGTGTAAATCAAATCTGAAGAAAAACAGCGCCACGTCCGCCTTATGGCCCGAAGCGTCGTTTTGAATAAATTAGCTATTTTAAAATAAATAAAAATAGCGATAAATAGTTATAAAATATCATAAGCGATATGGAATGGAAATAAACTGAATTTGCTTGATTTATGTGATATTTGATGGTTGAATGTGTTTGGTGTGAAAATTACATTAAAGAACAAAATTGGTGTTGTCGAATAATTTAACCATTGAAATAAATCGAATTGAAATTCTAAATATACGTGAATTATTTGAAAAGGCCGAGTTAATTCTCATTTCGAATAATTGACCGACGATTGAAATTCGAAGATGAAGACGATGGTCGAAGACCGGAGATCTTCACCTCGTTTGGATGGTAACCGAGGTCCTGATTGGGAGGCATCCCGAAATATGGATAATGAGTGGTGATCGTTCAGACGTACGTGGTGATCGAAGGGTTTGCGAGGTATTTAGTGCCTCCGGTTTCGTTCAGACCCAGAACGGACTTGTAAATGGACTGTGTGTCTGACATAGGATTTATTCTGTGTGGCATGCTAAGATGCAGTGATCAGGGCTTCTGTTGAAAAGCAAAGTCTTGTGGTGATGATCAAAGCACCGCCTGTGTGGCGTAGCTTTGTGTATAACGTGAATTCGCGAGCCTCACACCCCGGTATGAACCTAAAACGGGAGAAGGACCTCAGGGAGGGCATGCGTTTCTTCCTAGCTAGGGTGGTGTCAGTGACCTACCAGCCCTGACATTTATATATTTTTCACCTATGTGGTTGTTGCTGTTGCGAGGCGCCTCGGTTTGATCGGACGATCCGGGTCCGATGGAGTCATTCGTTGGCTCGTTTACGCCCCAAAGGGCGGGGAAACGTATTGTTCAGGCATAATAATCCACATCGGTGGACCGGCCCTGACGATCCAAGGGGCAGTTGCGGCTGTTCCTGAGGCTCGGGCTAGGCATCTCGAATTCGGTAAGGACTATCTTTTGCCTTGGTTCATGACGGAAATCCAATTTCCAAATACGACATTGTGCGGTTTTGATTGTATACTTATATATGGCGACATAGTGGTATGGGGCATTAATGCCGTCTATGATTGATAGTTATGATTTGAAATTGTTTTCAAAACATATAAACACTAGCAATAATATCAAATGCCTTTGTTTTATTCGTATCAAGCGTATTTGGCCGTTATAAGGTAAAAACTCTATCCTCCGGTTTGCGTTGCATTGTGTGATGGGAACTGAGTCTTATAATGGCTTCATTTTTATAAAAAGCATAGCGATGTTTAAAAGAAAGATTTGTTTTAAAGCACTGGCAATCCAATGGAGTAAACCCGTTCCACGAAAGTGGCGTGGTCCTGTGATTAGCCAATTATATATGTGTTGCTCATACCAGTCCCATGACTGACTCGTAGTTTGTTTCACTTTCAAACTCGGGTGCCCCTTTTTCTACACGGGCAGCCTTGTATTCAGGTTTAGCTGGTTCTTTCTGGATAGCTGGAGCTGAAGATGGATTCTATCATTTATTTCTTTTTATACTGTTCAGCTCCTATTGTACATATTTTGTTTATTTCCGCTGTAGACATTTATGTATAGCTGAATTGTATTTGTTCTAAGTAAGATCCTGTATACTGTGTAACTCTGATGATTACTTTTATCCAGTATATTTTGTTGTTCATTCTGGTGTATTTATTTAATTTTTTTCTGCTATTATATGTTTCTGTGTTATATTCCAAAGATAGCCCTGTTTCCGTGAGAACGGGAAATCGGGTCGTCTCAGATATACTCTTAAAAAGAGATATGATGCGCGTGTCTAGTCTTTAATCTTCTAAGTCACATTTCCTTGAGCTTAACTCCATTGTGCTTTGTCCGTCTTTAGATTCAAAATTTCTTAATTCTTGTTTCCAAAATATGAGTTGGAACTCATTTCACTGTTGTCTCTCGTCCTATTTTTCCTTATCCTCCTTCTAGTAAACTCGGCTCAAACATAACTGCGTACTCATGGTTTCATGCAAGCTCTCCAAAATTCAATAGTGAATCTCGGATGTCGTTTACTTACTAGAAGGTATTCCACGCAGAAGAACTATCTCTTGAAAACAAACAAATGTCAACCATGTTGCCAAATGTACTTACTAAGGTGATTTTCTAAAACTCATGCATAAGCGAAATGAACCATCCGCCTTAGTGGCGAACACTACTCGAGCGGATCGATAAATGTATCAAGAATGGATCGATAAATGTATCAAGAGATTCTAGGTAACTAAACATGGTAGA
Organism: Allium sativum; assembly: GCA_030737875.1. Taxonomy (NCBI): domain Eukaryota; kingdom Viridiplantae; phylum Streptophyta; class Magnoliopsida; order Asparagales; family Amaryllidaceae; genus Allium; species Allium sativum. Next base: position 664,051,903 of record CM060909.1, on the reverse strand, counting down.
ACCCTAAGGGTTACACTAGACTTCGAGGGCATTACCAAGGCAAGTCAAGCGTCTAACTACCCTCTTTTCATACTCGAGAATGGTACCATTTCTGGACAACCACTCCATCCCTAGAATCAACCCATAGCTCAAAAACATAAGCTTTACTTCTAAACTCAACACTTAGCATAGACATTCTCAAATCCAAACAAGTCATGAATAAATGAGCCGATTCCCCAACAGGATTTGAGACAAAAATGGGATCCTCTACTACGCTAGAACTAAGGTGCAGAGACTCAACTATCGAAGCAGAAATAAAAAGGATGCGATGTACCATAATCAAAAAGGGTACGAACATGATAGAAAGATAAACTAGACTTTCCTACAGAAACATTTCTACCTTCTTGTTCTGAGCCTCATTCGCCTTAACCACTCTTATCCCCTCTTAAATAACATGTTAACAGGCCTCTCAAGAACTACCTCCATCGCACGACAACCCTACAAATCTTGAAATAAGATTAGTCGCAGATGGAACTAATGTGACTACGGATGGAGGAAAGAAAGGAAAAGGGATTCAAACAAGGAAACAAAGGATAATGCTAATGGCCTTTAGGGAATAGCCTTTAAAAATAAAACAAGATTTTTCTTGAAAAATGCTTCTTTGTAAACGGTTTTGAAAATAATTTCAAAAGGTTTTAAAAAAATTTTGCCCAGTCTGGTAACCTTCTGCTTCGATACCAAATGTAACACCCCACCTCCGCTAGGGTCACTCACAAAGGGAATGCACTAGCTTTGGTGGAGCATTATCTAGGTAAACATACACAGAAATATTACAAGACAGAACATATAAAACAGCGGAAGAAGAACCAAATTTTATTACTTTAAAAATCTAGAAAGGTCTAAAGCCTTTTTACATCAAAATGCCATTAAATCCATTACATCGAAATCTGTCTTGCAATAGTGAAGAAGCATAAAACCATGGTCATAAATCATTCCCCAAGTAAAACAGTAAAGCAAGCCATAGCTAAGGGAAATCCAAGTCGTACATGAAAGAGCCTTGGAGCTTGGTAAGATCCGAACTAAGCTGTATTCCCACCCTACGAACCGGGGGGAGGGGGGACGGAAGAAAAAGATGCGAAACAAAACGGGTCAGTCATAAAGACTGAGTAAGTCCTAGTGACTTTCAGCATAAAAATAGGTAAAGATAGCATGGCATGAATAAACTGAAAGTAAACATAAGGATGATGACAAGATAGGCAAGTTAAACTAGGATAACAAGACAAACTACAGTAACAAGATAAACTAAGGTCACAAGAAAACTAAGGTAACAAGATAAACTAAGGTCACAAGAAAAACCAAGGTAGCAAGATAAACTACGTATAGCATCGCATGTTTAACATTCTCTGCACCAACTGTACTAGTACCCCAACCCGTATCATCCTCTCCATGGATATGTACAGTCCCTTGCCGTATATCGTACGGGTTTCATCACATATTTCAATACTACTTTAACGTGGTGCCACCATTCTTGAAATCGTTAGCACTGCCACCCTTGTTCTAGCTAGGTTTTCTTATCATGAACTATCGCGTGTTCAACTAGGATTTATGCCACCTAGGACCACTAGGGATTATGCTACCTATTGAACGTTTTCTAGATTCGTTTAGGGTTTATGCCACTTAGGACCACTAGGGATTATGCTACCTAACAAATTCCACGTAACAATCTATTAATCGATCGGCTCCCTACAAGTCCTAGCTCATTCATGTGTCTGTGTCATACGGCCCAATCACGAAATGTAGTTACCTGTGCTAGGTCCACCATAGGGTGTATCAAGCCCTATGGTGCCAACCATCGACACAAATCAAGCACGCACAGATAATCCTACTGATGCCAATGCCTGCTTTTTCTGCTCCGGAGTGTGTGCACGCCCGCACTTCGTTAGAACCTACACTGGCGCACCCACACAACCGTCGTTCTGGTCGCTTACAATCAGCCCAGTAATCATGCCCCACCCTGCCTAGTTCCAGGGTACCATGATACATCTAGTGGGTTACTGCTGAAACGGACTGCGTAACTAGGGTTTCCGTCTAGTAGGTTAAGTGTTGTCATTTAAATTCAAGACTTAACCCCATGGGTCTGGCATGTCAAGTTGGTTAAGTTTTGTCATTCAAGTTCGTGACTTAACCCGTCTACCTGTCATTTCAAATTGGCTAAGTGATGTCGTTTAAGTTCATGACTTAGCCCTACGAATCATGTGTCAAGTTGGTTAAGTATATTCAAGCGGTTCACGGCTTAACCCTATCAAATCATCGTGTTAAATTGGTTAAGTATATTCAAGCGGTTCATGACTTAACCCTATCAAATCATCGTGTCCAATTGGTTAAGTATATTCAAGCGGTTAATGACTTAACCCTATCAAATCATCGTGTCCAATTGGTTAAGTATATTCAAATAATTCATGGCTTAACCCGCCCACGTATCATGCTAAGTTGGCTAAGTATTATCTATATGTTGAAGTTGACTTAACCCTGCCACGTGTCAGGTTATATTGATTGGGTGTTATCAACCTATTCAAGTTAGCCCAACCCGTCCGCTAGTCATGTTATAACGGTCAAGTGTCATTAGCCTAGCTATTTTACTTAACCTACCCATTAGTCTGATTAATAGTTATGTTGGTTAAGCCCACATTTATAAGTTTTACATGTTCTTAACTTATACCGGTTAGGTCCATATTCACATGTCAAATTTCCATGTCATCCCACCTAACCCTCTAACCATACCCACGTCTTATTATGGTTAGTATTCCTTAATTCATTCATTATGATGAACGAATCATGACCTCTCACATTAGACCATGCATTTTGTGGCCACTGGATTTGCCGGGCGGTTCCGGGCAGATTTACACCACAAATTGGGTCTAACCTCGTGTCATAAGTCGTTATGCCTACAATTCGACCTTTGACCTCTCACATTAGACTGACACTTTGTGGCTACTGGATTTGCCGAGCGGTTCCGGGCAGATTTACACCACAAACCGAGTCTAACCTCATGTCAAAGGTTAATTAATGGTCGTATTCCACCCAAAACCCCAATATCAGTTCATGTGTTTAACATATAGAAATGTTCATGATTCACATTTTTTGCCCCAAAACGTGTTCCTAAATTATTATCATAATTCACTATAAGGTTATGCCAAGTTATAGCCTTTTATTTACAATACATGCCAATTACCCAAAACCCAACTTAGGCGCGTTCATATTAAACCTCTACTAAGTCATAAATTATCATATATGTTTCAACTCCAAATTTTACATAATTAATATATGCCCAAGTTCTAGATTACATGTAAATTTTACATATGCCCAATTCCTACCAAATTTACATATGTTCAATTCATGTCGTTTTACATGTATGCCAACTTTATGCCAATTTACACATATACCAAGTTTCATGCCGCTTTACATATGTCAAGATTCATGATTTACATGTTTACAAAGCTATGCCCAATTTACATAGATCAAGTTTTAAACCCAAATTACATGTATACTACGTTTACACCAATTTACTCATAACAAGATCTAGCCAAATTACATATATAAAGATCCATGCCAAATTTTATATATATATATATATATATATATATATATATATATCAAGATCCACATCAAGTTATATATATCAAGATCCGTGTCAAATTATATATATATATATATCAAGATCCACATCAAGTTATATATATCAAGATCCATGTCAAATTATATATGCCAATCCCCATTCTTGCAATTACCAATATAATGACAATACCCAAATACCAAGTTTCATGTTAATGATAAATTATCCCCCAAACATCCAATTTTCATATTATGCCTTTGATCCCACCAAACACATATATTCCACTAGGTAATATTCCAATATTTTCCCCGTATACCATCGCAAGTATATCGTAGTTCGGGCCTAGGTCCGAAATTGACCTAGGTTCATCAAAAGAAAATAAATGGGGGGAGGTAGAAGTTGCAATAAAAACAAGATCAAAGAGAAAATGGCATAAAAGCATCATCTCAGGCGTAAAGAATAGATCTTGATAATAAAACATAAACCAAGAAAATTTGATTTACAATAGGCTGAATAGACCATAAACTTGTCATGCGAATAAAGATCGAAAAGTTCTCAAGATCGAGATCCAAGAAGAAACAAGAATTGAATCAAAAGTCCAATTTCATTTCATCACATGTCCATATTAAATTTAATTATTTTAATCTGAAAATAACTGGAACTTATAGAGCATGGCTAATGAATTAAGAACTACAATTGTCGTAGAACATTGCAGAGACATTGATTTATATTCTTGAATTGTTTTAGAATTGCTGTAGAAGCTTTAATCTCTAGTTTGAATCTAGTTTGGAGGCTAAGAGAAAAGTTTAGAGAGCGGCGGCCATGATCAAGAGGAAGTCCAGCAGCATAATAGTGTAAGAGTGATTTGATATAAATTAGGTTAGGTCTAAGGGTGTTTTTATTGGTGTAGCAACAAGTTTAGGCCCTTAGATTAACCCTAGAATCAATCCGGACCATCAAAACACGTCTCAGGCTTCAAAAATGAGTTATGGGTCAAACCAGGCCGACCAGGTTGACCTGTAAGGTGGGAGGGTCGACACTATGGTCAACCTGGGGGGTAGGTCGACCCTATGGTCGACTCCCTGGTCCATTCTGCCTGAAAACTGCTAAAACTTGTACAGGCCATAACTTCTTCATCCGGACTCCGATTTTCGAAAACTCGGTCTCTATTTCATGTAAAATTTCAAGACGAACGCAACAGCATAACCAGTTTCCCCTGATTCTAATTTTAAAATTTAATTCTGCCTTGATTTCTTGTTTTAACATGTTATAAAAATACGGGTTGTTACACTTCCAGAAGTGACACTTCGAAAACTTAGCTCTCAGCTGATTCTTTCACAAGATTTCCAACACAACTCTCAAGTGTGTCTTGTGTTCTTCCTCATTCCAGGAGTATACCAGAATATCATCCACAAACACAAGTATGAAATTGTTCAAATGATCTCTGAATACTCTATTCATAAGATCCACAAAATGCGTTGGCGCGTTAGTCAACCCAAATGGCATCACCAACCATTTGAAGAAACCGGATGGCGTCCTAAAAGCCGTCTTTGGCACGCTATCCTTTGCCACCCTTTACTAGTGAAATCTCGTTGTCAAGTCCATCTAAGAAAACACTTTGGCTTCGTGAAGCTGATCGAACAAGTCATCAATCCTTAGCAACGGATACTTGTTCTTCTTAGCCACCTTGTTCAGCTCACGATAGTCCACACACAATCTTAACGAGCCATCCTCCCTGGTTGCAAATACGACCGGTGCACCCCATTCAGATACACTCCTCCAAACGAATCCTTTTCCCAAAAGGTTTCTAACTTGCACCTCCAACTCTCGCTGTTCCTTAGGTGCCATCTGCCTAAGAGGCATAATAGCTCCCTCGACCAAATCGTTCCTAAACTCAATCTCATGATGCGGTGGAAACCCTTTGACCTCATCAAAGACATCCTCATACTCATTAGCGATCAGCACAGATGACAAGTCTTCCTGTGGAATCCTAAGCGAAATTAGATACCTCACGAAGATAACCTCTTCGCGCTTACATCTTGTAACGATAAGGATTTTGCCCGGACCTAATCGATCGCTAAATCGACCAAGACCGTTCGAATCCCATATACGCTAACAACACATCAGAACAAATAACAGAAGACTTTTATAAACATCATAATAATGTTACATCAGAGTACAGAATATCAGAGTATATCGGAAATAATACACAGCGGAAGATAAATCTACATAAATGTAATACAATGCACAGCGGAAAATAAACTACACAGCGGAAGTGCCTGGGCACAGCTTAAAGCTTCAATCCAGAATCCTGCTCAATACATCTACAAAATAAAACTACTCGACTGCACGTGTGGAAAATAGGGGCACCCGAGTTCGCAAGGGAAAATCAAACTACAGGTCAGTCATGGGACTGGTGTGAGAAACTCTAAACAGTTATAATTAACTTATTTAATCATAGGACAAATCACAGGACCACGCCGCTAACACGGAACGGGTCTACCCCCATGAATGCCAGTGTATAAACAACAATCGGAAATATAGATATGGATCTACTATGCATCAATCAACATGCAATATCCCAATCTACCCATTTAGATTAATCACCACTTAGATTTTCCAAATCCGATTCAATTTACAGAAATTATTCCTTTGGATTTTATTCCCGATTTCTTATTTCAAATCATTTGAAATTCATATCTTACTTTCTATATCAAAGTAGATTTCACTTCGAGATCTCAAATCAAATCATTTGGAAATATGAATTCCAAAACATAACAATGATACAAACAAGTATGCAACCAAATATCGTGCTCCCCATCGACAAGGCAAAGGGTACGCACCTCGCAACTCGATATATAAATGTGCACCTACCCCTCATAGGAGTAGGCTACACCGACGATGCACCTCCCACACATGGAGAGCATACACCGCCCTCTCACCCATACTTTTAGTCTCAGGGTTAGCCGACTCTTTAACCACATACTAAATCATTTCATATCCCGAAGTAGGGGAAATCATTTCACAACATAATAATCACAAGTACTTTCAAAATATAGTACTTCACATCAGTAATTCACACATATGATCAGTCACTATTAATCACATAACCTTTGAGCTCATACGTCTCAAAGAAGGGTGTTAAGCAAGAGAATAAATTCTCCGCCACCAAACAGATACATCATCAATAGCAACTAATCGAATATGCGATGAACCACAATGTAATATATAATACATTTCTAAATCATTTTAGAAATCATCGGGTTTTGGGCCTCGAAATCCTTTCTGTTTCATAAAACATTTTTATAAAACATTCCCTGTCCAAAATCGGGAATACATTTCTTTTCACTTAAGAAAAATATCATTTCACAATCATTCATTAAATTTGAAATGACCACAACATCGTTAAACACCTTATCGTCAAATCGTGAAGTGTTTCACAAGGCGTTAGCACACAGATATTTTCAACCCAACCCAATGCTAAATGTAAAAGCATATTCTGCTCATAAACTGGTCGAGCACAATCCAAACAATCAATCCAATTTGACATTAAATAGAAGGTTTTGAATAGAGATAGTACCGACTTATATTCAACATCAAATCCTGAAACCAACAGATATCATATTGGGAATAACGATATCAATATCTTCTAAATTCCCATCACGATATCTGTATAATCACGGAATCCAATATCGAAAATATCCAAGGATAATTTCAATTCAAATCCAATCCAATTTATTTTTTTATAACCATTTGATTATTTTTCTAGTTAATAACTAGTTCGTTTCGATAAAAATATATTTTTATCTTTTCAGATATGGAGTTTTTCATCCCAATTCTTCAGAAATCGTTTCTTATGATTTTACACAAATTATCGATATTTTTAATAATTTTATCAAGGCCCATACAGTCGATTTCCATCAACGGTCATCGAACTGCACTTACAGCGACCTTTTCCAATTTTATTTGGACATAATTCCAAATCCAGCCGTTAGATTTCTAATTTCTAATATTCGTTAGAAAGCTCTTTTTGATACGAACCCAACGGTTCTGGTTTCAGGAGAATCCGACGGTCGGATCTCCCGAAATGTCCATTCGAAGTCAATGGTCGAAATTCGCGAACTGCCGCAGCGCGGCGCGTTCTATTCAGGCCATTATATTATATATATATAATATATATAATATATATTTCATCGATTTCTATTTAAAAAAAATTATAAATCGTTTTAAATTCCTTTCAAAAACAATTTCAACTTCCATTTCAATTCCAATTCGATTTCAATTCGAATTCATTTTCTATTAAATTCAATTCAAATTCATTTTCTATTAAATTCAATTCAAATTCGTTTTCTATTAAATTCAATTCGAATTCGTTTTGACGATACGGTCCTAACAAAACTAGTTTCGTCGAATTCTGAGACCGTTTGAAAAATGGCCATTTTCCAGTCGATTAAAATCAACTAAAACCGGTCAAATGCGTTTTCCTTTGCCACGCTCACATATTGATTCGAAAAATTATGAAATTTGAAACCTAGCAAAAATTTGACACTGCGGATCCAAAAAAAGTGGTTTCGTCGAAATCCGAGGTCGTTTGCAAAATTTTCATTTTTAAGGGCCTGAATTCCATAGCGACTATTCAGAATTTTCAACTGGACATATCTTTTGATTCCCACTATGAAATCTCGATTTTTCGGATTCGTTGGAAAGATATTATCAAATAGATCCTGTTATTTTTGGTTTCACTAAAATCCGGTTTGTTATGCACCCGGTACGTTCTATTGAAGTTTGAAATCGAATTATCGAACTACTGCGCCATTTTCAATTCTATTTATAATTATATATATAATTATTTATATTCTAACGACAACGTATATAATATATACGTTCTAATCCTTTTAAAATAAATTTCTCGTCGATATTATTTAAAATAATCCATTTTAAATCTTCAAAATTCGTCGAAGTTGCCAAAACAAAAATTTTAAACTGGCTCAGAATTTCCGGGTTATTACACATCCAATCAACACCTTTCGCCCTTCCACATCCCCGACCCTCACCTCTAGCTTCTCGCAATTCACTCTTGCCTCATACCTCTTGAGCCAATCCATGCCCAAGATTATCCCAAACCCGGCGAAGTTAAGAACAAAGCAATCACACACAAAAGAGCAACCATGACTCGACAACACTAAAGAATGAAAAATCATGCACAAAATGGATGAACTCCAAAGTGGATTAGTCACGATCAATGGTTTATCACAAATCTCAGGTTCCAAACCCCAGCGGCACACAAGCTCATTACAAATGAATGAATGCGATGCTCTAGTATCAAAAAGTACATGAACTGAAACACCATTAACAGAAAGATTACCTTGCACCACGACACCCTTTACCTTTTCCTTTGCAGTCGGAGCTCTCGAAGAAATTGGCAGGCTTCCAAAGCATATGCCTTCACAACCTGCTTGCCCTTAGCTGATTCTGGACAGTCTTTCTTCTCATGCCCAGGATTCCTACACTTGAAGCACTCCTTTTCAGCTTTGGGATTCTTGCACTCATTCGAATAATAACGCTTATGCTGGCAGTTAAAGCAAACCGCCTCACTCTTTGGTTTCTTTTGGCCATTCTTCCATTTTTGTTGTTGCTGCTTCCTCTTCTTATTATTACCACCCTGATATGGCTTTTGTTCTTCCTTAGGTCTGATAAAGAATACTATTACTCACTTTGGGATTCCTTACAAAATCATATCAGAACACAATTTGAAAGCGAGGAATTCACTTGGATTTGTTATAAGAATGGAATCGTCAAAAGCTTTTCCTGAGTGGCACATCCATGAGATAATGGAGCCGTTGACACTGCAAATAAAACCATAAAGACAATTCACAAGAAGCGATTAAGAAAAGCTAAAGGGAACTAGTCAAAAGAATTTCCCTTAGTACTTAAAGCTTATAGAACTTCTTCTAAAATGGCAACATGGCATACATCATTTTCTTTGACAAATGGATGTGGAGCCATGCTTCCAATTGAGATCGAAATCCCTTCGCACAGAAGGATAGCGTACACATTTAATCCCAATCAAGAGTTAAAAAAGGAATCCTTAGACCTAATACACGGATTAAGAGATGAGGCTGCAGTCAAAACGACTGAATACTAAAGGAGAATCACAAAGTACTATAACCCAAGGGTTAGAACCAGAGCATTTGCAAAAGGATATTTGGTCCTACGAAGAGCAATGGTCAACACAAAGAACCCATCGGATAGACCATTCGGTTCAAATTGGGAAGGACCCTTGATCATCCATCAAAAAATCATACTTGGGACATATCGACTATGCAGACCAAATGGAGATCTCGTTCCATGGATGTAGGATGTGGAACCTGGACCATTTAAGGCCATACTTCTCAATGGTAAATGAGTAAAGGTAGGTCTTCTCAAAGAATGTTCATGCAACTAAGAGCACGGAAACCCTCTAAAAGCTCAAAGTAACCCGAGATGGGTCAAACTACAAACGAATGAGAACCCTTGTCACCGCCGAGTTAGCCAAGGCAAGGCACACCCCAGAGGGAGGTGATGTGTAAGCCTTTATCCACACCTAAAACAAAAAGGGTCAGGTTAAAGCATCAAAAGCGTAAGCCTCTGACTGACACCGGAAATAGTCGTAACCGAGCATCTAGTTAGCATGCCCTGCCTCTGCCCGCAGAAGAGTACGCCCTACCTTTGCTATGAACTAAGCATGTCCTACCTCTGCTCACAGAAGAGCACATCCTACCTCTGCTTATGTTCTGTGTTACCTGTAGAAGGGAACGCAAACCCCTATCATCGCCTACGATGGTCAGGATAGGGCACCCCTTGGAGGGGGTGGAGTGTAAGCCTCTATCGCCGCCTATGATAGCCAAGAAGAGCATCAAAAGAGTAAACCTTAATTTTGCATCTAGGATGGCCTAGTTCAAGCATCTAAGACCTTATCATCGCCTATGGTAGTCAGGATAAGGTGCCTCCTGGAGGAGGTTGGGTAAGTCCTTGGGCTCTGCTTGTGGATAAGCTAGCTAAGCGTATCGGACGCATATGCCCAGAGAGTGGCCAACAAAGCACGTGCATCCTCTGCTTTGACGATAAAATCCCAGAGATTGGATTAAGAAGCATGTACATCCTCCGCTTCATAAATCAAACCCGAAAGGGATAATGAAACTAGTAACTAGAATATAAGATTTCTGGTCTTCGTTTCTTAATAGCTGAACAAGGGTTGGTTCTGGACTTCTACCATTGCCAGAAGAGGATTTCCGGTCTTCATTTCTTAATACCCGAACAAGTGTTGGTTCGGGACTTCTATCATTACCAGAAGAGGATTTATGGTCTTTATTTCTTAATACTTGAACAAGGGTTGGTTCGGGACTTCTATCATTGCCAAAAGAGGATTTCTGGTCTTCATTTCTTAATACCCGAACAAGGGTTGGTTCGGGACTTCTATCATTGTCAAAAGATCATTTCTGGTCTTTATTTCTTAAAACCCAAACAAGGGTTGGTTCGGGACTTCTGTCAATACCAGAAGAGGGTCTTTGGCCTTCATTTCTTAATACCCGAGCAAGGGTTGGTTTGGGACTTCTATTATTATTAGAAGTGGAATTTTTGGGCTTCAATTCCTGGTAAACGAATCAGGGCTGGTTTGGGGATTCAATTAACAGTAGAAGACGGTTTCTGACCTTCAATCTTTAAATGCATAAATAGCAGTTGAGACCCAGACAGTCCTTCCTTTCCGAAAGGAACCGTGTTATGGTATTTCATTATGAAATCTGGTGTTGATAATAATATCCACTCACGGTCAGCAAACAGGAAGTTCCCCCTCAACTCTCGCCTTTATTTTCAATAGAATATAAAGCATAAATAAATATTAAACCAAGGGAACAAGTCTAATATAATATTAACGACCAATCCCAAGCAATGCCTTATCTAGTGTGAATACAAATTATTATGAAAACTAACAAGTAATATATATTGTTCAAGTTCGTGCAGGAGGAGTGTAAAGAAATCCCGAACGGGAGTTTGACTTGAAAATTCAAAAAACACCCCTTCATTGGGAGGGCAAATGTTTTTACTAAAATCTCTAGTAAGACAGGCTGACAATGAAGGGGTATCGAGCCGCAATAGTTAAAGAAGAGTGATCCGTAAGCAGAAGCTAAACATAAGGTAAAACGAGAGCCTAAAAAGTATCCAGGAGGACCAACAGCCGACACCCTACATAAGGAGAGAATCTTAAATCCAATACGAAAAGAGTCTATCGAAAGGATAACTCTGGTAGGGTAACTCCGGTAGGAAGGGTAACCAACAAAGAGTCTACAAAATCGGAAGTTAACAAGGAGAAAGACCAGGGACACTACAACCCGAGGCCCAGAAAGGAAAATGGGCTATCGGCATTAATCTACTTGATGTTGATACACTAAGAGATAAAAAGCATCAAAGGCATGATGCTCGGAACACAAGGAAATCCTCCAGGAGCAAGTTAACAAGATCTCGGTTAGATGGTTACCGGAAGGTCATTTTAGTAAGCAGTTAATGTAACACCAGAAGCAACCCTCCTAAGGGCCAAGATACACTTCAGAGACCAACTGACAAACAAGCCAGAACCTCGAAGAGAGGAAAGCATCCACACTAATCTGGTTAATGTCGACACAGACAAAGGTGGTGGATTCGGTATCCACTCTTTTGAATCATAAAGGCAAGTTCCATAAAAAGTCAACAGTGAAGCCGAAGGCATACATCTGAAAGCATACATCCGGAAGCCTATACCCAGAATCCCATATCTGGGAGCCCAAAGCTTACATAAACATATTTATACCGACACGCTCAGTACCCATACAAAGAAGATAGATGCGACATCAAAGACCGAGACCCTCTTTTCGAGAGCAAGAACAAGCACCCTAAAGCCTCTAGGACCAAAGGGAAAGGCGGCCAAAAGCCAAAGCTTCTGAAACCGAAGGGAAAAGTGACCGACAGCGGCCTTTGCTGGCCCAATAACAGAAGGGTTCCCGATTTGTCTATAAATAAGACCATTGGGATATCATTTTTGAGGCCTAACATTCATTTCTCAATCATGTTCTCTTTTTCTCAAGAGCAAACCCTAATTTCCAAATCGAACTGGGGATTTCTTCAACTCTTGTAATATATCCTCAATTAATAAAGGGATAAGTCCGGAACTTAAGAATATCTCAATTTATTAATCATATTGTGTTTATAATGATAAAATAGGGAGTTAATACTAACATTTCTCATGATAGAGCTAATCACAACTCATTCGAAGGAGAGAAGGCCCCAGGTGAAACCAAGGCTTTTCCCCCTTTTTGCATGATCATTACAAGATTTAGTTCTTTCATAGTAAGCCTAATGCAACCCAAAAGGGGGAGGAAGCTTGTTGTGAACTTACAGCTTAATATCTAAGGCAACTAAAGCCTCCCCGGGCTGGTTTGATGCGGAAGTATCACATAAGTCAATAAGTATTGTAACATGTAAATAACCCTTACGTTCAGAGGCATTATCATGTTTCCACTTAGCTCAATGTATATCATTTTATCTAGGATCTAAAGGTGGTTGTGACATGTAGTTTGGTCCTTATTTAACTTGTAAAACCTTTCTCCTAAGGTAGTCATTGGCTTTGCAGATCCATAAGCATGATGCTCATCCTTTGAGGGAAGAGTAACTAATCTTTGGATTCAAGGTCTTGATGCCTAAGAAATGGTAGAACTTGTTAGGAGTGCTGATCCATAATCATATTCCATTGACCTTTAGACTACTCGTGCCTTAAATTATTGAACATATGCATTGCTCATCTTAGTTCGGGTGTTGACGAAAAATATAGTTAACAGTAGTTTTGACAGGGTTACTGCATAAAGTATATAACTTCGATCATAGGGATCAATTTTTGATCGGGTAGCTTCATAATAATTCTGTAAAGCTTCTGCATAATTTCCTTCGAATTGAGCTGACAACCGCTATGGTCGTTCATTTATTTTATTCAAAAAAATCTTCGCTCCAGAACCGTACGTGAGATTTTCATCTCATATGGCACCTCCCTTCTGTTAAGCGTGTCCCTTATTCTATTTTACTGGCTTTCAGATTAACTGGGCAAGGGATATTATGGCCATTTTGCGACTACCACATACACTAGACAGTCTTTGATCCCTTTTAGGCATTTATGGTTAGTTGTGTTTAGACAACCCATGTTTCATTAGGGAATGAGAGTTTTATTATGGAGACCCAATCTCTGATAGATGCATCCAATCTGACCAGGATGTACAATGAGTTGGCCTAGTTACAGGAGGCCCAACTCATGCAGTATGAGGAAGAGCATGGGGACAATGATGAGATGATGATAGAGAGGGTCAGTAGACCCAGAAGGCTAGTAGGACCAGGGGGGTCAGCAGATATAACCTGCTGGATAACAGCCATAGGAAGGATATAGAGATGAGTTTGCTCAAGAGGAGGGGCAAGGTGTGAGGAAGCCCTATCGAGATTTTGACCCTTCAGTTAGACATGATTATCAGGGTACGGAGCCATATTAAGGAGGCGCTGGGTCTTCCTAGTCATCACAGTTGGTCCCATGGCCAGGAGAGGAGTTGTGAGATGTGAGGAGAGAGGTCTGGTCCATATCTGAAAGAAAGGACCAGTTAGCCAAGAAGCACCAAGAGATCTTGTTGGACAATATGATATGGCTTGTATGTAGCTTGACTTTATTCAAACACAGCATCAGTCTCTGTAGGAGATACTTTCAGCTTAATTGTGCTTCGAGTGGATGCAATTGGAGGTTCGAGATAGCACTAGGCATTAGGAGGAACGCCTAGGTGGATTGGATTCCTTTCTTCAGGATATCTTTGAATAGGGACCCAGATCTCCTTTCTAAGAGAAGATTGATATCACTGTTTCTTCATGTAGGACTCTTTTTTTATTTTAGAACTTGGCTATCTTTTGTTATTTTGGTAGCTGTAGTAAGAAGCTGTACTAAGGAGCTATCTTTCAGTACTGGTAGTATTTTATCTTATTTTGGCAATGGTATGGCACTTCTCTATCTGATGAAGTCCATGATAAATCACAATAGATATAACTAAATAACAAAAGAAAGAGGAAAACAAAATTTACATGAAAGTAACAAAAACTAAATTTTTCCCTGGAAAATTTATAAGAAGCGGAAATTCAAAAAAATTGATTGTTCTGAAATTCGCAAATTTAAAGTTGGTTGTTAGCCAAAGTTAGGTGAACTATGATCTTATCCTTTAAGATTTTTAGGAAAATTAAATGAAAAATTATTTTTTATTTTTCAAAAAATTGCATTCATATAGAAATTGCCAGAATATTTAGGATGTGTGCATCACATTTTCAAAAGGATTTTCAAGAAAAAATTGCATTCATACAGGATGAAACGTTTAGGCATTCATTGCATTCATAAATTTTGAGTTATGTTACACTTTGCATAGATGCATAATTGGTTGAAAATTTTGATGTACATATAATGGCTGCAAATTATACGAGGAATAACATAACTCTACCCTTATCAAATTTCGAGGACGAAATTTCCTAATGGGGAGGATGTAAAACCCAATATTTTAATATATGTTTAATTAATTTCCATAAAATATCGATATTTTATGATTTTAGGATTTAGCCCTGAAACATATACCATTGTGTTCATGGAAATTTTCTGATTATTATTCATATATGTCTTATCCTAAATGGAGCTCGTATGGAGAAGTTATTAATGTAGAAATATTTGAAAAGTTATTCGCGCATATATGTGCATAAGTATGAAATTTGAAATTAGGTATATGTTATAAACGGCAGAAAATAATTTATATAATTAATATTCAAAAAAAATGAAAGTTAAAAGCCAGCGTTAAACAAAAATTAATATCTGCAAAATTAATGTTAGTGGCCCAGGTCATAGGTCGACCAGACCATACGTGGGTCGACCTAAGAGCTGACACACCTTAGAGGTAGGTCGACACACGGGTTGACACACCAAGTTCCAGATCGACCCATATCTGGGGCGAATTAACATATTTTTCTTACATTGTACGATTCAAATTTTATTTTATTTTATCCAACAGACCAGAATCTCCTATGTACCTATAAATAAACTAGCAAGGCCTAGCTTCTAACTCATATTTCTTAGACGATGCATAGTCTCTGCCATTTTCTTTCTTCTCCAAATCTTTTAGAAATAAGAATATTAGTTTTTAGGAATTCTTATTCAAGACTTGAAGACAAAAGATTATTGATCTACAATATATATGTGCAAATTTCTGTCTATGTGAGGTAAATTCAGTGAATATGAATTATTAAGGTTTTTCTCTTTCTTTTAGCGTCATATTTTGTAAATTCGTGGTTCTCTCAATACTAGATTCAATTAGGAAAACTACGGGGTAGTAGATCTGAATCAGATTGAAGAACTGGAAAGCAGTCAAGTGAGTGGATTTAAATTTTACCTTTTGATAACAGTATATTTATCGTTTACATTCCCCATAATTCTTAACGTGATAAATAATTGAATTTTGTGGTAATTGTGGTATAACCTATTCTCTGAGTACGTTAAGAAAATTTTTGTTGAACAAGTTTGTTCATAAATTTGCTATTTAATAAAAAATTAGATATGTTGTAAAGAGGAATACAGTGAATTGTGGAATTAATGGTAAAAGAATTGGTATGCCTGATTTTGTATAAAAATTTACAGTAATTGGAAATGGTATATGAAAAATAGGAATTAACATCTAGCTCAAAAAATAAAAAAGGAAAAATGTAGTGGGTTGAGTTAGTTAGATTTGGGAAAATGGATACACTTCGATAACGGAAAAATTACTAAGAACATAGTTGCAATAACATAAAGGAAAAAGGGATTAGTGTAAAATAGGTGTTCTTTTACCGTATTGCACACTAGTAAAATAAAATATATATGTATGTCCACAATGGAAATAAAAGAAATAGCTTGCAGCTACGGATTTTAGTTGATGTATGTTATGGAAATAGATTTTATATCTTTCCGCTAGCCAATCTAATGAAGTGCACGAAATATTTTCCTGAAATAATAAGAATGCACAAGACGACAATTAAAGAAAGGTTACAACAGTAAAAGTTGGTTCATATTAAGGAACCCAAGGAAAATATGACGAATGGGGAATATAATCTATTATAATTAATTATATGAATGATAATGAAGTATAATAGGTAGACTTGTCCTAGGGACACATAGAATTATAACGTAGGTTATAATTAATAATGAAAAGATAACTTATTGATAAACCTTAGTTAATAGAAATAAGTTAATAGGAAAACCCACAGAATGGTTGTGGTAGCAGTGCAAGATAAGGTTATAATTTAATAAGGAATAATAAAGTAGGCTTATTATTATTAAATTTATAATTAGGAGAATTAAGTCTAATAAATGTAATAAATAGTGAGTAGAAGACTGCTTCAGTGGCATAGGGCAAGTTAAAGAAAGTAAGTAGCTAATTGTGAGCTAATGAACCAAGTGACTTGAATATAAAGTGGATGTGTGGATAATCAAGTTAATTAGTAATGTGATGAGATAAAGCAAGCGCATGATTAAAAGATTAGACGTATGATCTAATAAAGCGATGGTGTGATGCACTGGAACCAATACGTATGGAGATAAACAACCCAACATGATAGATCATCGCGGTGTCTGGAGACATGGTAAAAGCACATCTATGGGATGGGAGGAGTCACGAGGCTTCTGTGGGACGTGGTTGGGTACTCCGAGATAGCCCTCTAGGTAATAAACGGATGAAGTCGTCGTTGAGAGGAAGGTCTATTGCACCATCTAGAGTGTACCTTGACTGCAACCATGGTATGACAGTCAAAAGCTATGATAGATGGCTTTGGGTGATTCGGCGATTTACCTCGCTCGTAGAGGAGGTTACTTTGGACCAAATTAAGGATATTAATCGTTGGATATGTATCATCGGTAGTAAGTGAGATGTAGAAAGGCTAAGAGCTAATCCAATAGACACCGTTCTTTCACTATCGAGGCATTGGTGAGGGCACGCCAAATTGGATGCTAGATTGGTTATTAGAGGCACGTCATTTGCTCTTAATGTAGTATTTCATTAGTTGAGGGAGGGCCCAGGGTGGGGGCCCAGCCATCGTGAAAAGATGTAGACCATATGTGAATATCTATATTTAAGGCCTAATGAAGATGTCCTTTACATATATTGAAAGCTCTTGACCGAGTCCGTGCATTGGACGTAGCCCTATTGCGGAACTTGAGTTATATTAGACAGTATGTTCGTGTGAGGGTCTAGATGCATGCATTGGGTAGTGTATTATAGACACTAGGGCATTACTTTGTGTTGAGACGTGGTTCGATCGAGGAGTTCAGAGAGGATCCGTATGCTTACGTGGCATAGCGATGATGGTTATGTTCGATTACGTGGCATAGCGATATAGATTTCTATATGCGGTTTGGAGTGGGATGGTGGTTGTATACCTTCCGTGGGATGACGGTGGAGACCATATGAGGTGGGTACTACAGTAAGTACCTTGAGATGTAGCACATAGCTATAAATATTATATTAGGTGTAATCTAAGGGGGAGTAGAAGGGTACGATGTGCACGCAGAGCCCTAAGCGTTATTAACCCGAATAATCGAAAAATAAAGAAAACGTAACCGAATGATATATTTAGGGTTATTTCATAATGTATAATTTTTCCTTTCACCAGAACTTTGTATATTGACCCCCTCCTCGTAACATACTCGCATGTTAGATTTATGGCAGAGATTTGATAGCCTTTGGATACTTGGTAGGCAGTTTTATTATTTCGTTAAGGCTATATTTGATTATTATATTTTATCCATTCCGCTATGAGATGTTTATCAAGCTCTAATATGCTTATTATCTCTGTCTTTTCTGGTGGATGCCAGGCAAGCCAACTCGGGCTTCGATGGATTGGGATTTTTGAGAAAAATTCGATCTGTCAAAATTTAGATTGTTACACAACATTTAAGAAAAACTCTGGCCAAAAACCTAGTGTCCTAAAAATTCATATGTGACCAGCACAACCAAGTTGAGGGACTAACACTTAAGCATCATGAAAACATCACCGGCTAAGATGATGAAAACATAACATATGACCAATAACACAGGGAGGAGAAGGAAACAAGATAGTTGACAGGATACCAACCACTGCCATTAACCCCATAGTTAAACTATTGCTGATTAGCTGACATGTTGATAACGAATCAATGAAGAGGCACATCTTTCTCCCCCAAAATTCCACAAAAACACTCGAAAACAACGAAATAACCAAAATGATTCATCAAAAACCCAAATTCAGGGCGATGCAAACTAGTTGGGCAAGGAAACTCACAGAAAAGCTCAAACCTCACCATCAAAATATAATCCAAAAAAGACAACCCAAATATGACCTCATCAGTTGATTACAGTCTCGTATGAGGCTTAGATCGATATGAAAACAGTATATATCCAAGCTTCTGCACATGATTCAATTCCAAAAGGATCATCAAGCAGTAGATATCATAGTTGAGATTAGCAAGATATTGATTAGTTCTTATGCAAATTAAATATACATGTAATTAATGTAAAATTATAAATAGAATAGTAATTATTATATAAAGTTATGATATAAAAGTAAAGGGACAAGTTTTATATTTGAAGTTAGTTATAATAAGAAAAGACTAGCATTATTATAATAAGTAGAAAATTTCATGATAAATAAATGGTTATCACAACTGTGATGGTTAGATATTTTGCAGATAGTGACTATCATGAAAAATAAAAAATCTAAAGATTAAAAATATAATAATATTAAAATAACAAAGATTCAACATAGTAGGGCCCATCCTAACGATGAATGGACATGTGCGTCGGAGCATGAAATAAGTATCCGATAGTTTAGAGACTTGATGCAGACTGAAAAAAGAGTGCAAATTTAGATTATTATTTGGAGGCCTTCCCTGATGACGAACGAACACACATGTCGGAGAAAGAAATAAGTGGCCTAGTAGAGATGAGAACTAGAGGCAGTGCGTTCTAACAATAATCGAGTGTGCAGGCATCGGAGCAAGAAAAAACACATTGTAGGTTCTCAGTGTTAATAGATGGATGTCCATCTAATAGATATGCGGGCGACTTAGGAGCAGGAAATAAGAGGCCACAACAACTAGAGTGACCCATCCTCACGATAATTATCTGGGAAGATTATGAATGGTGTAAGGAGAATCGTGCACCACGTATAGGCATTGTAGAGAGTAGTTAGGCCTATCATAGAGTAGACTATGGAATAATTCCTAAAGCAGAACTTCTAAAGTAAGAACATTAGTGAATAATTACATTATGAAAGAACGAACAGTACATAACCTTTGTAATACCTAGAACAGTTTTCAGACTGTTATCATTTGATCTTCTCTTTCCATTAATTTACTTCTAATTTACCAGATTTTTATGTTTGATTCATTCTCTTTTTCCTGTTCCCCCCATAGGCACGCAAAGTTGCGGTTGATATCTGAATAGCTTGAAGCACTGTTTGAGAGATCCATTTATTTATGTATTTTTCATCTTTGTCTCTAGTTTGATTCAGTTGTATTTTAGATTTGATGTGAATATTTTTCATGTACTTTGATTTACTACTTTAGGGACTTGGATTTTGACATTGTGAGATTGTGATATTCTAAAATAATGGTTTTATGAAAGGATTTTTAGTATTTAAAATGTTTTCATTACAAAATGTTCTATATATTTGTCATGTTATTTTAATCTCTGCAGGTTTTAATTGAACCTAGACGGTCCATGATTTTATACATGACTCGACAGGGATATGTTAAGGAGTGCGGGCTATCATAAAAGATGTGAGGAGGCTTGGTTCAGTAATAACTGTGAATGTAGTGGGGAACAAAACATGGATAGTAAAAAGGACATATTTACCCTCTATCTTAACCACCTATCTTATTCTTTTGAATGGACTAATTTGGAGTTGGAAAAAGCTTCATTATGGATAAGTGTTTGCATTATTAGTAGGGATATTGTGACGGCCCACCCCGGACCAGCCGACATTTTCCTTAAATGCGTTGTTCTAATGCCTGACTAGCACGGGACGGTCGTCAAAAGAAAAGGTTTGAAACTATAAATCACCAAAGAACCTGTATTATATCTCATAGTGCATGGAATAAACTATAATAATACCATAACTTGACATAAAGCAGGAGAGACAGTGCATAAGCTGAAAACTAAACCATGTCCAACAGAGTAGCGAAATCCAAAATATAGCTTATGATCCAAACCATCATTATTACTGTTAGAGAACGGAGTTATGATGACAACAACCTTATTTCAATTATCATTGATTATGAAATATATGCTAACACTTTTTGTATAGAATATATATACATATATGTGCAGGACTTATATACAGGAAATATTGTTGAAGACTATACAGTTATAAGGATAATAAGAGATTCAAAGATCAGAGAAATTTCAAGACTCATGAGTAATAAAGATTTCAAGAGATCAAGAGTTCAAGATTAATAGAGTTATAGAGTCTAGATTTTGTAAGACTCTAAATAGAACTCCAGGTTCAAATTCAAATTCTAATATTCAAATTCTGATTTTCAATTCTATCCTCAATCCTCTCTATTTTTGGTTTTCTACCATCTCTATGTTGTTTAACTATTTGGTTCTATTTTTATTCTTCTTTGTTTTTCAAACTTAAATTTTTATACCTTATATTTATACTTTATATAGTTTAAAACCTTATAATTTTATAAATATATTTATATATTTTAAATTTATGTTTTCATATGTTTTTCTGTCATATAATATTAATTCACAACACTAGAATTTTACTCAAGAATTTCTAGAATTATTTTTATATCAAAATACTTGAAAAATGCTTTGAAAATAAAAAATACACATGAGTCTGTCGACATAGCAAAAACTCCATGTCGACATATAATTGTCATTTTTTTCAATATTGAAAGTGTCTTTTCACTATTTAAAATGCTTCAGAGCCGTTGCAACCTTTCATACTCTATAAAGAGAGGTTAAACCCGAATTTTTTTTATCATCTCCTCTTCTCTAACTTCATCCTCTTTCACTCCACCATTATTTTTAATCATTTTTATGATTCTTACACTTACACTCTGCCGAATTCACTTCTGTTTTGACCAAACTTCTTCTCTCTACACTCTCTAGTTTCTGAATCAAGTGCTATTGAAGAGTTATAGAGCTGTTTTGTAACTGCTTGGGTTGAATAAACCTTGTTTGTAAGTCAAAGAGGAATCGGTGTATCCTTATAGCCATGAAATCAAGGAATAGGAGTCAGTGTGTCCTTGTTGAGCCGTAAAGTCAAGGAATAGGAGTCGGTATTTACTTGTTGAGCCGTAAAATCAAGAAGGGTGTACTTGACTATTGGAAATAGTAATAAAACTCTGCACAATCCAGCGTTGTGTGGGACTGTACGTAGGAATAATCCGAACCAGTATAAAATCTAGTGTGCTCTTTCCTTTTCTGCATTTTTATTTCTGTTTATTTTGCATTTGTGTTTGAATCTGTGTTTGTGATTATGTTTATGGTGTTTGATTCATTCCATGATTCTCTTTAGTTTTAAGATTTGTTTAAATTCTTACAAACACTATTCACCCCCCCCCCCTCTCCAATGTTTGCTTTGCCTTAACGACCCATTCTGCAGTCCCTAACAATTAGTATCGGAGCAAGGTCTTTCAAAAAGTTCATAATCTGATTTTTGATAATTTTATATGGAAAATTTTGAAATAATTTATAACACTAGTTTAAATTTATGTATTGCATCAGTATTAGGTAAGTCTGCATTCAAGTTTATTGAAAAATCAAATTACTATTTGATTTTTGAATTTTAAATTTTGAAAATTTTAAAATTATGAAAAATCTTGGATATGTTACAAAACCATCATGATAGAATTATAGTTAGTTATTTTGGAAAGTCCTTTGATTATTTAAAAAGACATTTGAGTATTTGAAAAGACATTTGAATTGTTTGAAAAGTTATTTGATTATTTCAAATGTTGTGTTGTTTTACAGGAAAAGATATGTTATATGGCTACTGGATAATCAAACTCTGAAAATATGGTTAACATGGCTGTTGGAAATTCAAATTCCGAAATGGTGCCTATTGAAAATTCAACTTCTGAAAATAAATTAAAAAGAGGAGAAGAGTAATGACGGTTGGGGAAGAGACATCAAGAAGAAATGGATATATATATATAATATATATAAATCACCAAAGAAATGAGTATTAGATCACTTTATAACTTTGTATTTTCATCTACAACTTATTTTCATACTATAATTCCCTTCATTTGCTTCGCAATGCCGCTGGTTTCATGTAAATCCATCAAGAATTGATCAAGTAATGATCAAATGAAGTTTTGGTGAATAAAGAAAGAAGGAAACCAAAACTATCAACGGTTATCTTCAAGTTGCATCCACAGGTTAGACTGTTTTGTCCCAAATCCTTTTCCAGATTGTATTTCTTATTCTTGCGGTCGATTTGATGGGTAGATCGTCAAACTCCGATCAAAATTGAGTGAGATATGGCAATTTGAAGTTGGCGATTCAAAACTGAAAACTGTTACGGGATTTTATGCATACCTCTTACTGTTTCAACTTGCTGCACCCCAATACCATCCAAATTCATCTCCAAACTACTACTAGATCATAATGCTTGAATTCCTCTTCGATTTGCCGCTGAGTTCGTCCAATTACATTAAGAAACGAAGAAGTTTTGCCTCTTGAAAGTTTGATTAAAAGGGGAAAATGAGAGAAGAAGAGGAGGAGTAGTTATGAAGAGACATGACTTTTAGGCCTTTATATAATAGTTGAAGTGTCCATTCATTCAAAATTATAATTCTAAATTTTGGCGCCATGTTGGTTAAGCTACTAAATCTTCAATATCTTTCTCATACAGTGTTCAAATTCTGCAAATGGATACACTATCCTGATCAGAAAAACGAGCTCGTTGCAATAATGCAGATCTCATCATCAAATTCCAGAAGATCAATTTAGAATTCAGAGAATATTAAACAAATGGATCTAAAAACCAGGTACGCCTTAATTAATTTTTATTTCTTTTTGGTTAAATGGATGTTTTGCTTGCTTTGCTTTTGTTTTGATTTGAAATTTAAACTTTAAAATTCAATTTTGAAATTTAAAATTCAAATTTGAAATTTGAAATTCAAAAATAATTTTAATAAAATTGATATTAATTGAAACGACCCAAACTCGCCCTTTCGGGAAAGTCCGGACTGAGTTGAGAACACGACAAATCAGAACACAAACAGAAGAACACTTCATTGCTTATCACAACAATTTACATCAGAGTGCAAGAATACACAGAGTATGAATAAATAATATACCTCAGGAAAATATCAGAGATTAAAATATATTACATAGCAGCGGAAAAATAATACGAAATACAACCGTAAGAAATACACTGATACAGAGCATTCTGAATATAGCTCTATCTGTAAACCAGGATCCTGTGAATATAATATCTGCAAAACCAAAACTACTAGTTGGCCGTGTGGAAAATAAGGGCACCTAGAGTTTAGGTTAAAACAATAAACTCCAAGTCGGTCATGTGACTAGTGTGAGAACTAAAACAGTTATTAATTTGATTTTATAGTTAGGTAAATCAAGGGACCACGCCGTATAACACGGAATGGGTTTACCCCTAAGAAAACCATTACATAAAACAAATAACGCAATGCTAATTAAAGAAAATCAAGCTATTATAAGACTTAGGTCCCATCACACAATGCAATGCAAGCCGGAGGATAGATTTTTACCTTATAATAGCCAAATATGCTTGGTACGCGAAATTTATCTTTTATTATTACTATAAGTGAAGAAATATACCTCAAATATAAATGTATCAATCATAGACGGCATAGTGCCTCATCCCACTATGTCGCCATATTAGGCTTTACAATTAAAACTGAAATGTCACATATTGGAAATTGGATTCCATCTATGAACCAAGGCAAGGGATCGTCCTTCCGATTCGAGACATTCTAGCTCATGCCTCGGGATTAAGCCGCAACTGCACCTGGATGTCAGGGCCGGTCCACATGATGGAGTGGATTAAAATGCCTAAACAATATGTTTCCCCACCCTATGGGGAGTAAAACTAGTCAGTATATCAACCAAACAATCCATCGGCCCCATAGTGACTGATATAACCGAGGCGCCTTGCTATCCATCATCCATATAAGTAAAAATGTCTAGGCTCCATACCGGGTGTGAGGCTCGCGAATCAACGCTATACACAAATCTATGCTATATTAAAGTCCTGCTTTGATCATCAACCACAAGACTCTGCTTTTCAACAGAAGCCTTGATCATCTGCATCTCAGCATGCCACACAGGCAACTCACGCCATGCAACTGATGTCTATCGATATATAACCTCTGAGCTTGTACGTCTCAGAGAAGGGTGTTAAGCAAGAGAATAAATTCTCCGCCACCAAATAGATATATATTTAATAGAGATCAATCAACACAGAATAAAATCCAATGTCAGATATACATCCTTTTACAAGTTTGTTCTGGGTCTGAATGAAACCCAAGGCGCCTTATTCCTCGTCCCATATGTCCAATACAGGAGAGAGGTCCTTGCATATCCGTTTGATCTCCAAGTACGTCTGAATCGCCACTTATTACCTTGTCTTGGGTGTACAGCCCAATCAGGACATTAGTAATCATCCAAACGATGTGGAGACCTTCGGTCTTTAACCATCGTCTTCATCGTCGACTTATCGTCGAATTAGTTATTCAGAATAGGATAAACCCGGTCTTTCTGAATAACTCGTGTATCTTATAAACAAGTGCTATAAAAACACAACATACGCCTCATTCCAGTTGTGAATATTCTTTTATTTAAATATTCATATCCTTTGGGAAAGGTTCCCATTAATTTTATCAAAGATAAATTCTTTAAATTTATTCTTTAATATTCCATTGGATATCAGTTCAAACCAAATTAAGGTTTATCCAAACTAGTCGGGATTAGCGAACCTTACCGAAGTAATCATTTATTATATTTCCCAATCCCAACTTATTCATCCCATGAAGAAAAACTTGTAATACTTCATATCTGAAACGACCCAAAACTTCCCCGTGAAGGAAAGCCCGGATTGCTTTGAGGACAAGACGAATCAGAACACAAATAGAAGAACATTTCATTGCTTATTACAACAATTCCATCAGAATACAAGAATATATAGAGTATAAATAAATATTATACATCTGAAAAATATCAGAGTTTTACAAATTACAATGCAGCGGAAAATAATACAAAACACAACTGAAAGTAATATATGGATATAGAGCTTTCTGAATATCATTCCAGCTGTAAACCCGGATCCAGTGAATATAAATCTGCAAAACCAAAACTACTAGCTGCCCGTGCGGAAAATAGGGGCACCCAGAGTTTAGGTTAAAACAATAAACTCCAGGTCAGTCATGTGACCGGTGTGAGAACTAAAACAGCTATAAATTTGATTTTAAAGTTAGGTAATTCATGGGACCACGCCGTATAACATGGAATGGGTTTCCTCCCAAGAATACCAGTGCATAAAACAATAGCGCAATGCTAAATAAAGAACAATGAAGCTATTATAAGACTCAGGTCCCTTCACACAACGCAAGCCGGAGGATAGAGTTTTTACCTTATAATAGCCAAGAATGCTTGGTACGTAAAATTTCATGTTTTATTATTACTATAAGTGTATAGTGTCAAAACAATTTCAACCATAGGTATCAATCATAGACGGCATAAGTGCCCCATACCACTATGTCATCATACTAGGTTCTAAATTCAAAATCGCAAAGTCACGTATTGGAAGTTGGATTTCCATCTGTGAACCAAGGCAAGGGATCATCCTTACCGCTTCGAGACTCTCTAGCCCAAGCCTCAGGAACAGAACGCATCGTCGCTTGGATTGTCAGGGACGGTCCACTAGATGTGGATTAAAATGCTTGAACACAGCGTTTCCCTACCCTATGGGGCGTAAATGAGCCAAATTACTCCATCGGCCCCGAATCGACCGATATAACTGAGGCGCCTCATATCCATCATACACATAAGTAAAATGCCAGGGCATCCAAAACGCTGACACCACTCCTAGCTAGAATGAAATGCATGCTCTCCTTGATGTCCTCTCCCGTTTCTGGTTCACACCTAGGTGTGAGGCTCGTGAATTAATGCTACACAAAGCTACGCCATAAAGGCCGTGCTTTGATCATCAACCACAAGACTCTGCTTTTCAACAGAAGCCTTGATCATTTGCATCTCAGCATGCCACACAGGCAATTCACACTATGTGACCGGTGTATATCAATCACACAGAATGAAATCCAATGTCAGACACACATCCATTTACAAGTTCGTTCTGGGCCTAAATGAAACCGGAGTCACCTTATTCCTCCCCCATATGTCCAATACAGGGGAGAGGCCCTCGTATATCCATCGATCTCCAAGTACGTCTGGACGATCACCACTTATTACCTCGCCTTGAGTGTACAGCCCAGTCAAGACATCAGTAATCATCCAAACGATGTGAAGACCTCCGGTCTTTGACCACCGTCTTCATCCTCGACATATCGTCGAATCTGTTATTCAGAATGGGATAAACCTGGCTTTTATGAATAACTCGCGTATATAATAAACAAGTGCTATAAAAACACAACATACGCCTCATTCCAATCTAGAATATTTCCTTATCCAAATATTCATATACTTTGGGGAAGGTTCCCATTAATTTTATCAAAGATAAATTCTTTAAATTTATTCTTTAATCTTCCTTTGGATATCAATTCAATCTAATTAAAGATGCATTAAAACTCCACTTGGTTTTAATCTTCACAGAAATCAACATTAACGATTGTTTAACTTGGGAAATCATATCCTGCCTTTAACTGGGTTAAAGAACCAATGTCACACGGTTCACGATAAACCCAAAATCACATTCCTTTCCATCAACCTTTAGCCGTAAATTAGCAAGTGAATAATTACCTAAGTATTAACCCCGAAGGCTGAAACCAACATCAGATCAATACCTAGGAAAGCATTCAACTTAACTAATCTCCAGTTAGCTTCTGATTTTCTTAACTTCATTGGGTCTAAGAATAGTATTATTAAAGATACCAATCACGACAATCCAAATCACATTCCATTAACTATGGAATCTTCACTGAAAAACAAATTAATATATAATCGATATCAATTTCCATATCCGACCAATAATATAAATGGAATAATAGCAACGCCTCTTAAATTCCATCTGTATTAGCAGTCTTCCTCCACAGAATTTCATTTAGAATTATTATCAAATCGAATTCCATTCAATTCCAATTTAATATATATTAAATTGGAAAACTTTACTTTAGAAAACTCCTGTCAAATCCTAATAAAAAGATTTATAAATTCCAAATCACATTTCACTGTAAATCGGGTTAAAGGACGAATGTCATTAAAAACACAATTCACAATAAACCCAATTCACATTCCATCAGTCTCTAACCGTAAATTAGTAAGAGAACAGTTCACTAAGTATTAACCCTGAAGGCCGAAACCAACATCAGATCAATACCCAGGAAACCATTCAACTTAACTAATCTCCAGTCAGTTTCTAATTTTCTTAACTCCATTTGGTTTAAGAACAGTATTATTAAAGATACTATTCACGACAAACCCAAAATCCAATTTGATATTAAATACAAGGCTCTGAATAGAAAATATATCGGCTTATATTCAATATCAAATTCTGAAACCAACAAATATCGTATTGGAATAACGATATATATATCTTCCAAATTCCTCCACAATCTCCGTATAATCACGAAATCCAATATCGAAATATTCCGAGCCTAATTTCGATTCAAATCCATTCCGAGTCATATATTGGAAATCCTGGTTATTTTTAAAACCATTTCAAATCCAATTTATTTATTTAAAAAAATATTGGTTTTATTATTCTAATTCAAAACTAGTTCATTTTGATAAAATTCTATTTTTATCTTTTCAAATATGGAATTTTTCATCCCAATTCTTTCCAAATCATTTCTTATGATTTTACACTAATTACTGATATTTTTAATAATTTTATCAAGGCCAGTACAGTCAATTTCCGTAAACGGCCATCGAACTGCACTTACAACGACCTTTTCCAAATTTGATTTGGACATAATTCCAAATCCAACCATTAGATTTCAAATCTCTAATATTCGTTAGAAAGATCTTTTCGATACGAACCCAACGGTACTGGTTTTAGGAGAATCCAACGGTCAGATCTCCCATAATGTCCTATCGAAGTCAATAGTCGAAATTCGTGAACTACCGCTGTGCGTAGCGTTCTATTCAGGCCATTATATATATAATATATATAGTATAAATATTTCGTCAATTTCCTTTTAAAACATATTTTATAAATCGTTTTAAATTGGTTTTCAAAACGATTTCCACTTCATATTCAACTTCAAATCAAAATTGAATATTCCATATCATCGATACATAAATGATAATATTTTCAAAACATTAGATTCTGAAATCAATTCCTCTTCGATATTCATTATAAAATGGAATATTCATTCTTTTCTGAACTGGAATCAGACACAGTCAATTACCATATAATTTGATTTATATGGATTTCAAACACACATGTATACAACAACAATCAAAAACAGTCAACCATCATCCAAACTGCATTCTACACTGCATAAGCATCAAATATAAATATTTAATGCTTATAACAGCCTATCAATCAATCGATTGACATATAGCTAATTATTGGGACTAGTGTATGTCATATATCATCCCAATACCCGTGTGGGGTTTCAAACAATCAAACCCAGGTTTTATTTGTCCAGTTGGGCGATGTGTAAAATTTATCGTCCCAATCAATATCAGTCAAATGTGTGTACATAAACAAATCGTCCGATTTGTTTATAAATATTTATTTTATTCATATACACATTAAAATTTATATTTTTAACTATAAAATATTTATTTTCATTCCACATCACACAATCAATTTTCACAACACTTCAATCAAACAAACAAGTCATCCATGGTCTGTGGATGGCAGGTGTCGGTGCTGCTAAGCACCGTCTGCATCCTAGTATATATTTTAACTAGAAATAAATTTAAAGTGAGAAGTTCTCACCTTGGGTATCCACTCCATCATTTTTATTTCTGAACTTCAGAACAACGCTAACTTGCCTGAAATTTCAACGCAGTCTTCTCTATGCTGCTCATATTAACAATCACATTTTTAATATGATGTTCATATTAATAATCGCATTTTTATATCGTCACTGTATATATAAACATCGTATTTCTATAACACTTCTCATATATATATAAAAACCAAAGTTTTACATAGCTAAAAATTATATTTTTATTCCCTAAAAATTATAGTCTTTTCCTTTATAAAAATATAATCTTTTCTCCATTAAAGATCAAATCTTTATGTTGCTAAAAAAACTACTTTATATTTCATAAACAAAAATCATTTCTTTTCATTATTAAAAATCACTTCTTTATATATAAAGATATTTCGTATAAGAAATCGCATTTTTATTCACTGATTTTCATATAAAAATCGTATTTTTCATTACATAAGCAAATGAAAATAAAAGGAGGACTTACCAGCGGATTTGGGGTGAGAATGGCAGCTCCGGAGCATGTAGGTGGCGGGGGAATGGTGCGGCAGACCGGTGGCGGGCGTAGGTGTCGCTGGCGGCTTTAAGGAGGTAGGCCGGAGGGTGGCGGCTCAGGCGCGATGGCCGGGGAAGCGGTGGCATCGAACGATTTGGGGGAGGGAACGATGGTACCGGGTTTTGAAAAAGGGGGCTGAGCGTTTAGGTTTAGTGAGATATTTTAGGGAAGATATATTATATATAATATTACTTATTTAATTAATTAATCTATTCCATAAAGTTGACTTTTATTTCTACCTCCAAACGAAATCCACCAACTGTCGTCCATAACTAGTTACCTCCATTCCGAACGCAATGGGATATGTCCCGTAAGCCAGTTCGGCTGTTACGATTAGTTTCCGCTAAATTCCAGAAAAATTCCAGAAAAATTCTTTCTAGCTTCATATTGACGATACGGTCCTAACAAAACTAATTTCGTCAAATTCTGAGACCGTTTGAAAAATGGTCATTTTCTGGTCGATCGAAATTGACTGAAACTGTTAAAACGCGTTTTCTTTTGCCACGCTCACATATTGGTTCAGAAAATTATAAATTCTGAAACCTAGCAATAATTTGGCATTTCAGATCCAACAAAAGTTGTTTCATCGAAAACGGAGGTCGTTTGCAAAATTTCCATTTTTAAGGGCTATATTTTCCATAGCGACTATTCTGAAATTTCAACTGGGAATAACTTTTTATTCCCTCGATGAAATTTCAATTTTTCGGATTCATTGGAAAGATATTTTCAAATAGATTCAAATATTTTTGGTTTCGCTGAAATCCGGTTTATTTTGAATCTTGTACATTCATTTGAAATTTGAAATTGAATTTTCAAACTACCGCGCCATTTTAAATTCCTTTTATAATTAAAAATAAATATTCATATTCTAATGTCGATTCAAATAAATATATACGTTCTAGTTCTATTCATAATAAATTTCTCGTTGTTATTATTTCAAATAATTCATTTTAAATATTCAAAATTCATTAAAATTGCCGAAATAAAAAATTCTAATTGGTTCGGATTTTCCGGGTTGATATAATCTCCCCCACTTAAAATCTTTTCGTCCTCGAAAAGGAACGGAGCTGAAAGTTGTTTTACAAACCAAATCAACTTTCATTATTTCCATTATGGCTTAAGTTCTTCAACTTTTTAGTTCTAAGAACTTTTCAAATTTTTCAAAAATTTGGCTAATACCCTAAATTTTCGAAAAATTTCGCCATAACCTCCCCTGTATGGAAGCACGGGAAAATCCCGAAATCGCTATACAAGCCTCTCCAATCCAAAAAGAAAAAGAAACAGCCAAGCGGCTAGCCAATTAGCTCATACAATCATCCAAAACCCAAGAAATACATTAAACATGTACCTAGTTGTCGGGCAAACAATTTTATTCCTCTGCTTAGCTTCCCTGCTATGACCTGTTCAATGTATATACATGTACATGTATGCAAATGCGATAAATTTTCAATACAGTTCAATATTCGATACAATTTGGTTATATTTACCGTTCATTCACATAATGGTTTTATTACCTAACAAATAACCATATAACACAACCATATCAATTAGTGAATTAATGTTTCAAATTCATAATTTTGATACACATACAAAAAATCATGTTTTTGATGCCAATTCACAACAAGTAACCCTATCTAGTTTTGGTTCTCACACCAGTTAATTGGAATCATATAAATATCCCACTTTCGAAACTCGAGCATAAATACTGGTAATGTGATCACAATTACCCGTACCATCCCCGGGCGACTAGAGTGTGATTCTATATCGATCCAGTATATTAAAACTTCATATACCCGTGGATCAGACGTGTATGCAAAATCTTTATATGTGTGATTGTCCAAATCAATATAGAAATAATATTCAAATACGAATAATAAAGTCTAAATTTCCAAAACAAAAATTGTTTTCATCTTTATTTGAAAACAACACTCTTCCCACTCGCTCTAGGATACTACTAATCCTATCTCTAACGAGTCATTCCCATTGGATATTACGAATCCAATCTCTGATGAATTCTTTTGTTCGATTCTAATGTATCTTGTTCTCGAGCTCTGTAAACCAGAGCTCTGATACCAAACTGAAACGACCCGAAACTTCCCCCCTGAAGGAAAGCCCGGATTGCTTTGAGGACAAGACGAATCAGAACACAAACAGAAGAACATTTCATTGCTTATTACAACAATTCCATTTGAATACAAGAATATACAGAGTATAAATAAATATTATACATCAGAAAAATATCAGAGATTTACAAATTACAATGCAGCGGAAAATAATACAAAACACAACTGAAAGGAATCTACGGATACAGAGCTTTCCGAATATCATTCCAACTATAAACCAGGATCCAGTTAATATAAATCTGCAAAATCAAAACTACTACTTCCCGTGCGGAAAATAGGGGGACCCAGAGTTTAGGTTAAAACAGTAAACTCCAGGTCAGTCATGTGACTGTTGTGAGAACTAAAACAGCTATAAATTTGATTTTAAAGTTAGGTAAATCAACGGACCACGCCGTATAACACGGAACGGGTTTCCTCCAAGAATACCAGTGCATAAAACAATAGCGCAATGCTAAATAAAGAACAATGAAGCTATTATAAGACTTAGGTCCTATCACATAATGCAACGCAAGCCCGAGGATAGAGTTTTTACCTTATAATAGCTAAGAATGCTTGGTACGAAAAATTTCATGTTTTATTATTACTATAAGTGTATAGTGTCAAAGCAATTTCAAATATAAGTATCAATCATAGATGGCATAAGTGCCCCATACCACGATGTCGCCATATTAGGTTCTACAATCAAAACCGCAAAGTCACGTATTCGAAGTTGGATTTCCATCTGTGAACCAAGGCAAGGGATCGTCTTTACCGCTTCGAAACTCTCTAGCACGAGCCTCAGGAACATAATGCATCATCCCTTGGATCGTCAGGGCCGACCCACTCGATGTGGATTAAAATGCCTGAACACTGTGTTTCCCCACCCTATAGGGCGTAAATGAGCCAAATGACTCCATCGGCACTGGATCGACCGATATAACTGAGGCGCCTCCTATCCATCACCCACATAAGTAAAATGTCGGGGCGTGCAAATCGCTGACACCACTCCTAACTAGAAGGAAACGCATGCCCTCCCTAATGTCCTCTCCTATTTCCAGTTCACACCTGGGTGTGAGGCTCGCGAATTAATGCTATAAAAAGCTATGCCACAAAGGTCGTACTTTGATCATCAACCACAAGACTCTGCTTTTCAAAAGAAGCCTTGATCATTTGCATCTCAGCACGCCACACAGGCAATTCACGCTATGCAACCGATGTATATCAATCACACAGAATGAAATCCAATGTCATACACATATCCATTTACAAGTTCGTTCTGGGTCTGAACGAAACCGGAGGCACCTTATTCCTCCCCCATATGTCCAATACAGGGAAGAGGCCCTCGCATATCCGTCGATCTCCAAGTACATCTGGATGATCACCACTTATTACCTCGCCTTGGGTGTACGACACAATCAAGACATCACTAATCATCCAAATGATGTGAAGACCTCTGGTCTTCGACCACCGTCTTCATCCTCGACATATCGTCAAATCAGTTATTCAGAATGGTATAAACACGACCTTTCTGAATAACTCGCGTATATAATAAACAAGTGCTATAAAAACACAACATACGCCTCATTCCTATCCAGAATATTTCCAAATATTCATATACTTTGGGAAAGGTTCCCATTAATTTTATCAAAGATACATTCTTTAAATTTATTCTTTAATCTTCCTTCGGAAATCAATTCAATCTAATTAAAGATGCGTTAAAACTCCACTTGGTTTTAATCTTCCCAGAAATCAATATTAACGATTGTTTAACTTGGGAAATCATATCATGCCTTTAACTGGGTCAAAGAACCAATGTCATTTAAAACACGGTTCACGATAAACCCAAAATCACATTCCATTCCATCATCCTTTAGCCGTAAATTAGCAAGTGAATAATTCCCTAAGTATTAACCCCGAAGGCCGAAACTAACATCAGATCAATACCCAGGAAACCATACAACTTAGCTAATCTCCAGTTAGCTTCTGATTTTCTTAACTCCAATGGGTCTAAGAATAGTATTATTAAAAATACCATTCACGACAACCCAAATCACATTTCATTAATTATGGAATCTTCACGAAAAAACAAATCAATATATAATCGATATCAATTTCCATATCCGACCAATAATATAAATGGAATAATGGCAACACCTCTTAAATTCCATCTGTATTAACAGTCTTCCTCCACAGAATTTCATTTCGATTATTATCAAATTGAATTCCATTCAATTCCAATTTAATATATATTAAATTGGAAAACTTTAGTTTGGAAAACTCCTGTTAAATCCTAATAAAAAGATTTATAAATTCTAAATCACATTTCACTGTAAATCGGGTTAAAGGACGAATGTTGTTAAAAACACTGTTCACAATAAACCCAATTCACATTCCATCAGTCTCTAACCGTAAATTAGTAAGAGGACCATTCCCTAAGTATTAACCTCGGAGGCCGAAAACAACATCAGATCAATACCCAGGAAACCATTCAACTTAACTAATCTCCAGTCAGTTTCTAATAATCTTAACTCCATTGGGTTTAAGAACAGTATTATTAAAGATACCATTAACGACAAACCCAAAATCCAATTTGATATTAAATACAAGGCTCTGAATAGAAAATATATCGGCTTATATTCAATATCAAATTCTGAAACCAACAAATATCGTACTGGAATAATGATATATATATCTTCCAAATTCCTCCACAATCCCCGTATAATCACGAAATCCAATATCGAAATTGAAACACCCCATGTCCGTTAATGTCACTCACAAAGGGAATGCATTAACTTCCATGAAGCATTATAAGTAAACAAAACAGAATATTACAAGACAAATATGTAAAGTAGTTCTTGAAAAATTTATAACTTTATTATAGCAGAAATAGAAATATGTTTGGTTACATCCTTCAAAATCACAATACCAAAACCCAAGTACACAAGTATTAGTCTTATAACAAAATCCTTCAGAATGCATAATTTTAAAACCATAATCCCCAACATAAACTGCCATAAGAAGGTAGAGCCAAAGCCAAGCAATACTTCAAGCACTTCAAGCAGAGAGGATATGAATCAAGCTCTTACGTTTCCGCCCTAAGCACCTGGGGGGGAAACGGAAAGAAAAGGAGGCGAAAACAAACGAGGTCAGACATAAAGTCTGGCGAGTCCAGTAACTTCCAGCATATAAACAAATAGTAGTATCATGACATGTAAATAAAACTGGATGAGAGATTACAGCAATAGGAGTAGCAGGTATGCTTAAGTCAAACAGAAGAAAAAGAATTATATAGACCAAGATATGCTTCTTACCTATATCTTACTTCTCTGCACTAATGCTTAGTATAACAGGATTAGGTGTTACCCTAATGTCTAAACAGAAACAAAAACAGAATAATCTCTACAGAAACAGAATGTTAGTAAATTGGGCTTTACCGCCCCAACAGAGACAGAAGGTACAGAAACAGAATACTTATAATGGGCCTTTACCACCCCATCTAATGGGCCTTTACTACCCCAATAGAGACAGAAGGTACAAAAACAGAATGCTAATAATGGACCTTTACCACCCCAACAGAGACGGAAGGTACAGAAACAGAATGCTAATAATGGGCCTTTACCACCCCAACTAATGGGCCTTTACCACCCCAACAGAAACAGAAGGTACAGAAACAGAATGCTAATAATGGGCCTTTACCACCCTCAACTAATGGGCCTTTACCACCCCAACAGAGATAGAAGGTATACCAACAGAACATACAGAACTAGGTGTACCCTAAATTCTACCCCAACTGATCGGCTCTCTTATACATAAATGCCCTGTGCCGACCCCACGGAAGGGTGTATCATTCCGTAAAGAGGCAACCTATAGACATAGACCTATTTATAGATGTCAAGGTGTCATACATCCTAAGAGCAGACCGGATCCATGCATGCACATTACCCAGTTGGAATGCGCCATCAACACCCCTCGCCATTATCAGAGTGAACCTCTTACAATTAGTTCAGTAAGCGTGCCCCGGATCCCTCCTAGTGTTGGGTCATAGTTTTGATACTAGAAAAGGGTTACTGACTAATATGGGTCCCACACAAAAGATGACACAAGTAATTTCCCCTCCTGACCTAGTGTCCCCAGACTAACAGATTTCAGATTATCTTTCTTACAAATTTCAGATGTACAAAGTTCAGATTAACTAGTTCTTAGATCAGACATACAGGTTAAAATGTTTTCAGACTAACGGATCAGATATACAGATTAACAGACTTACATATTATTTCACCTAACCTTGCATTTGGCCTACAGATTTACGAAACGGGTTTATTAGACTCATCCGCCCAGTTGATTTAGCCTTATCCACCCAACACGTTTTAGGCATCATATTTATCCTAAATTTAAATTAATTAATAATGCATGCACAGACCTCTCACATTAGGTCGGTAGCTTGTGGCAGCTGGATGTGCCGGGCGGTTCCGGGCAGACTTCTGCCGCAAGCCAGACCTAACCTTGTGTCTAAGCATCTTTTAGTTATGCCTACGACCTCTCACATTAGACTGACAGTTTGCGGTTGCTGGTTAAGCCGGTTGGGTCCGGGCAGGCTTCTACCGTAAACAGAGTCTAACCTCGTGTCTCAGCATTCTTATCCTTAGCTAAAGTATTCATTCACAGATTATGCCAATATCAGACTAATTATACCAATTCAACAAATTAAACTTCTTTACAAGTTACAGCAGATTATTCAAAGTTCTATTAACTTGTTTTGCTCAATTTTAGATCGAGCCTACCGATTTTCATATCCCAAATTACCGTTTTCAGTTTCAAGAGATTTAGCATACTAGGAAATTTAATAGATCTAATCATCCCTTAAAATTCCATTGAGATGCCTCGCCTAATCATAAAATTAACTCTAATTTTACATGCCCAAATTATGGTCATAATTCACTAGGGATGAGCATGGTGCGGTTTGGTGCGGTTTTGGCTTAGAACCGCACCTGGAACCGCTAGGGTGCGGTTTCTAAAAGTAGTAATTGGAACCGGACCAAAAACCGTTGGTGCGGTTTCGGTTTTAAAAGTGCGGTTTCGGTTTTAAAAGTGCGGTTTCGGTTCCAAAACCGTTTGACCAAAAAAAAGCATTGTTCCCTAACCTGCTCATACAAAACAACACTATTATATACACGCACAGGAAACTCATGCTTGACTATATACAAAATCATGCACCACACAAAAACCCACACAACAATAGCACGAACATAACGCTAGCATATATAAACAGTTAAACACAACCCAATCACAACAATCAATATTTTCCTAAAAATATAACCTGTACCAGTCTCATATTTAGTTACTGAAATGCTATCAGTATTATAGTCTGGGATGGAGCCACTCCCACTATAATTCGTTATTGTAATCTTCATGTTGATTTAGTAATTAAACATGCAGATTACAATAAAGAATTGATATTTGCACGCTTGCAGCATAAAAGCAACAAAAATGAGGGCACACATCTACAAACAAATGCATGCACCACTGTAAAAACGCACACAATGTTTCACATATGTTAATGCATGTACGCAAAAAAAGCAAGGTAACGTTAAAATTTTATATAAATAATATCCGGTGCGGTTTCGGTTTTGCGGTTTGAAAAAGGATAGAAACCGAAACCGGACCGTACTAATGGTGCGGTTTCATCGGTTTTGCAGTTTTACTTCGGTGCGGTTTTTTAAGATGCGGTTTTCATCGATTTTTTGCAGTTTCGGTTCGGTTTCGGTTTGTAATCGGTTTTTCTGCTCATCCCTATAATTCACAATATAAGATATGCCCCAAATTTTAGTTAAATTTACACATTATAGAATATTCTCTAAAAACCCCAAATCATGATATACAAATATGAATTATGCCAAATTATAGCCTTTGATTTTCAGCGTATGCCTAATATCCAAAATCCCCATTTAAGCGTATTCACATTTAATAGTTATCCTATTATAATATAGATCTTTGTGCCTAAGTCATATACACAATAATTCTCCTTCTTCCAAATCACATACCATCATATATAGTATGCCCAGATCCAGATCTTAAATTACAATATATGTTCTTTTCTCAAATCAGTAACAAATCAGTCATGTCTAGTTATGCATCATTCACTATTTTTCCCAAATTTAGCGTTCGTGCGTCAATCTCTTATGAGATTTGGCTCAGGCTCGTGGTAGCCTGGCTATAGAACAGAAGGAAGGAAGAGATACAGAATAGTTACTACAAGAATATGCATAATCTCAAATTCAAATTTATAACCATGTCAAGATCATAATTAAATTTCATATCTGAAAATAACTGTACTCGCCTTGGTTGGATTCTAAAAGAAAAAGGGTTGTAGTTGTTCTCTTTTAATCCTATTCAGATTGGAAGAAGAAGAAGAAGCACTAGTTCTAACTTAGGTTTCAGTAGAGTAGAGACGCCATTGATTTATTTTAATTAAAATTGAGGCAGCATAGCGTTACAATGGTTTGGTGTGGAGAGAAAGTGGGGTTTGGGGGTGTTTCATAGCATAGGGATCAACGAATCTGGTCAGAACGGGTGTCCAAATGCAGAAAAACGAACCAGCCCTCGGATCTGGAAATAGGGGGTGGTCAACCCCCAGGTCGACCCCCTGGTCACCTATGTGACCCAGGTCGACTCCCTAGTCAACCTGGGTCCTAGGCGGGAAATTTCCCGCCCAACCCGGGTGTGTGATTTGAATTTCAAACTTAAATCTGAGCTGTTTTAATTTATTTAAATTCCTGAAACTTTTGAGGACCGTAACTTCTTCATATGGAGTCGGATTTACGCAAACTCGGACTCTATCTCAAGCAGAATTCCGAGACGAATGCAATGGTGTAACCTGTTTCCCTTAATTCTTATTTTAAAAATTAAGTATACTTTGTTTTGTTACTTTTATGTTCACAGAAAATACGGGTTGTTACATTCTCCCCTCCTTAAAGGATTTCGTCCCGGAAATCTCCAAGTTAAGAAGAATGTGTCCTACCATCCAATCACCCATCTACTCAACCATCATCCACAAGCATCCATTGTCTTTAGAAAACTTATAATGTTGTATGAACATATGCAAAAGTGTGTGTATATGTCTCTTATCTAATGCAAAGATCAGACGGTCTATTGATTCAGTTGACCTCCTCAATGCGAATTATGTTTGTGCAATGAGTCTAATTACGTATGCTAGAAATCCTATTTGGTACACATCAATTCTATATGAGTGCATAACCACTCATCCAAATGCAGCATCCATGTGATGAATCAATCATTTTGCATCCACAAAAATTGAAAAATGCACACAAATCCATATGCAGTATGAGAGTGCTTTTGAGCCGATCTAGTGCCTAGTGTGTTTATATGCATCCATGAGCAACCACTAGCAACCACTTGCATCCACTTGCAACCATCAAACAAAACATGTCTCTAATACATGTCTACACCCATTAGTTTCTACCTGAAGTTCGAAGACTCGATTGATAGGATACAGCCGAGTGATAGAAGCAAGTACAATTAAAAACAAAAGTTCTGTTCCCATTAGACATCGCTTAAGAGAATAAATCTCTAAGTATCAACCCCGAAGACCGAAATCAACATCAGATTGACACTCAGAGAATTACTCCCATTAAAGAATGTCAAAGCTGGAAATCTACTTCACGCTTTGAGTAAAAACCCCTATCATTTTCAGAAATATTCAGATACTTACAAACTACTGGTACAGATCAGATTATCAAATGATTCTTAGGAAACTAAGCATGATAAAACCCCTCCATATCCCACAAAACCCAGAATGTATGCGTCATAGTCAACTTAATGCCCAACACATATACCCTCAAACCCCAACCTACCACAAACAGATGAGTGTAATCCTTATGGGGTTTGAGACTATAGCGGGATCAGAAACAAGACTAGTATTAAAGTCCAGAGTCTTAATTATAGAATCAAAATGCCATAATCAAAAAGAGTTTTAACTCAATAATCATATAAGGAAATTTAAACCTTTTACAGAAATTTTTCCTATCTCTATCTTATCCACTAGCCACGAGAGCATTCACCTACCCTTCAGAAGTAGACCATGTCCTCTGCCCTTGCCCTCGTTTCTTCGGGTAGTCCCTAGTGAAGTGTCCCATCTCACCACAGTTGAAGCAAGTGCCCTTCCTCTTTCTGCAATCCTTGTTCAGATGAGTCAAGCTTCCATAAGTAAAGCACTTTTTCTCCTTCTTATCTTCAGACTTTTCATCCTTCTTTAACCAAGTAGCTGGTTGAACCTTCCTCCCATCGTCTATCTCAAAGGTACCAACAAGTCCTCCACTTCGTTGAGCCAACTTCTAGCCTCGACAAACGTCTCAGTCCCATGAAGCGGTTTTCCGCACGGAAGTCCTTACACATCTTAAAAAAAGAATCTGTACACAGAGGAAGAGATTCAAAAGGGAAAGAGGAAGGAATCGAAACAAAGAATCGAGAGAAAGAAATATGGCTTTTGGGGATTATGTTTTTCAAAATAAATTTTCCTTTTGAAAATACTTCCTTTTAAAACCTTTTTGAAAATAGTTTTCAAAAACTTTTTATCAAATCTGGTAACCTTCGGCTCTGATACCAAGTGTAACACCCCATGTCCGTTAATGTCACTCACAAACGGAATGCATTAACTTCCATGAAGTATTATAAGTAAACAGAACAGAATATTACAAGACAAATACGTAAAGTAGTACTTGAAAAATTTATAACTTTATTACAGCAGAAACAGAAATAAGTTTGGTTACATCTTTCAAAATCACAACACCAAAACCCAAGTACTCGTGTATCAGTCTTATACCAAAATCCTTCAGAATGCGTAATTTAAAAACATAATCCCTAACATAAACTTCCATAAGAAGGTAGAGTCAAAGCCAAGCAATACTTCAAGCACTTCAAGCAGAGAGGAAATGAATCAGGCTCCTATGTTTCCACACTGAGCACCTGGGGGGAACGGAAAGAAAAAGAGGCGAAAACAAACGAGGTCAGACATAAAGTCTAGCGAGTCCAGTAACTTTCAGCATATAAACAGATAGTAGTATCATGACATGTAAATAAAACTGGATGAGAGATTACAGCAACAGGAGTAGCAGGTATGCTTAAGTTAAATAGAAGAAACAGAATGATATAGACTAAGATATGCCACTTACCTATATCTTACTTCTCTACACTAATACTTAGTATAACAGGATTAGGTGTTACCCTAATGTCTAAACTGAAACGGAAACGGAAACAGAATAATCTCTACAGAAACAGAATGTTAGTAAATGGGCCTTTACCACCCCAACAGAGACAAAAGGTACAGAAACAGAATACTAATAATGGGCCTTTACCACCCCAACAGAAACAGAAGGTACAGAAACAGAATGCTAATAATGGGTCTTTACCACCCCAACAGAGACAGAAGGTACAAAAGTAGAATGCTAATAATGGGCCTTTACCACCCCAACTAATGGGCCTTTACCACCGCAACAAAGACAGAAGGTACAGGAACAGAATGCTAATAATGGGCCTTTACCACCCCAAAAGAGACATAAGGAATACCAACAGAAACAGACAGAACTAGGTGTACCCTAAATTCAACCCAAAGCGATCGGCTCCCTAATATATAAATACCCTATGTCGGCCCCAAAGAAGGGTGTATCATTCCCTAAAGTGGCAACCTATAGATATAGACCTATTTACAGATGTCAAGGTGTCTTACATCCTCAGAGCAGACCGGATCCATGCACGCACATGACCCAGTTGGAATGCGCCATCAACACCCCTCGTCATTATCAGAGTGAACCTCTTACAATTAGTTTAGTAAGCGTGCCCCGGACCCCTCTTAGTGTTGAGTCATAGTTTTGATACCAGAAAAGGGTTACTGACTAATATGGGTCCCACACAACAGATGACACAAGTAATTTCCCCTCCTAACCTTGTGTTCCCAGTCTAACAGATTTCAGATTAACTTGCTTACAGATTTCAGATGTACAAAGTTCAGATTAACTAGTTCTCAGATCAAACATACAGGTTAACAAGTTTTCAGACTAACGGGTCAGATATACAGATTAACAGACTTACGGATTGTTTCACCTAACCTTGTATTTGGCCTACAGATTTACGAAACGGGTTTATTAGATTCATCCGCCCAGTTGATTTAACCTTATCCGCCCAACACGTTTTAGGCATTATATTTATCCTAGATTTGCATTAATTAATTACTAATGCACAGACCTCTCACATTAGGTTGGTAGCTTGTGGCCATTGGATATGCCGGGCGGTTCCGGGCAAACTTCTGCCGCAAGCCATACCTAACCTCATGTCTAAGCATCTTTTAGTTATGCCTACGACCTTTCACATTAGACTGATAGTTTGCGGTTGCTGGTTAAGCCGGTTGGGTCCGAGCAGGCTTCTACCGCAAACAGAGTCTAACCTCGTGTCTTAGCATTCTTATCCTTAGCTAAAGTATTCATTCAAAGATTATGCCAATATCAGACTAATTATGCCAATTCAACAAATTAATCTTCTTTACAAGTTACAGCAGATTATTCAAAGTTCTATCAACTTGTTTTGCTCAATTTTAGATCGAGCCTACCGATTTTCATATCCCAAATTACTGTATTCAGTTTCAACAGATTTAGCAGATTAGGCAATTTAACTAATTTAACACTTCAACAAAATGACCATATTACAACGGTGGAAAACAGTTGTAATAGACTTTTTACAACGGTGGGGCAACCGTCGTCTATTAAGAAGTTGTAATAGACTGAAAGCTTTTACAACTTTTCTGCACCGTTGCGGCACCGTTGTGAAATGTGTATTTTACAACTGTTTTACACCGTTGTAATAAACTTTATTACAACTATTATGCACTGTTGTTGTTATACTTGTTACAACTGTTTATTACCGTTGTGATATATTTTATTATAAGTATTATTTTACAGTTGTAGTATATCCACAAATTATATCCGTATTACTAATAAAATTCATTTCAGAAGATATTATCTACTAAACTAAAGATATCAAACAAACTTAAAACATAAACCAAAATAATATATTAATTTTCTTCAAACTCTCATCATTTTTTTACATAATACGCTGACTTTTTACATAGACAAAACACAATACATACATACCCAACAAAAAAATACATATGAAAATAGTTTAGTCCACTTACTCAAAACTTATAACTATGTCCCAAGGTCCCCATGTCTTATCCAAACTTGTAGTTTCGATTTTCTTCATCCGACAAACTTTTTGTGCCAACCTGCAGTAGCACCAGCACCAGCATCATTCATCGGACAACTGCAATTTCCCCTTCAAAATATCTAACCCAACAGTATCAAAATTACAAAATTATTTTCAAAACAAAACAAAAGACACACAAGTATATATGTTCAGAAATTTAATCAAAAAGAAGAAG
This sequence comes from Allium sativum, assembly GCA_030737875.1. Lineage (NCBI taxonomy): Eukaryota > Viridiplantae > Streptophyta > Magnoliopsida > Asparagales > Amaryllidaceae > Allium > Allium sativum. The sequence continues at coordinate 664,008,004 of CM060909.1, read as the reverse complement.
AAGCAAAAGTCAAGGTTCATTACATTGTTTGGTTGCCGCTAATATCACGCGTTCAAACTAATCCATACAATTGTCTGTAATGATACAGGACCGGGTAGCCAAAAGAGGGGTCACACTACAAGCTCCATGCTCCTATAAATAAAAGGAAATTAGATCAACAATATTACTTTCAAACCTCTTAAAATCAAAATGAGAATATGACCATAAACTGCAGGTATTTATTTAATCTCAAGTTACTGGCAGCAAAACTAAAACACTCATGTTAACAATTTTAAACATTACATTATTCATTAACCAACATAAAATGAATCTCAAAATAGCATCTGTAATTAACATCATAATAGCCATTAAAGTTATTCAAGTTCATGCACACTTAATGCCAGTGCTGCAAATTTGTAAACTTTTCTAATCACCAACAATTTCTTAACTAACTAATGCTTGTATCACCTAAAAATCAACCTCATTAATAAGGGCAAACCTTGTGTTTGCGAAGATTACAAGCAGCAACTTGAAATCAATCGCAGTGAGCACCACATAATCAAAGAAATCTATTTTTCTCCACGATTCAGTACTCAAGTTATCACTAATACTAAGACAATAGATGGTGTATGTTGTCTGTTGTACAAAAGCAAAGGCTCTTAGTCGTATTATTGCAACACTACTGATAAATTCAACAAAATTGAAGATAACCAAAAAAAATATGTATTCACAGGTGAGGCAATCAATTACCTTGACGACCGGACCCAAGGTGAAGAAATTGAAGCCAACTAAAGCTTAATGCCTTCACCAAGCATGTTTGGAAATTATGGAAAGAACGGAACCGCCATGTGTTCCAGAACCATGGTAAACAAGCAATGGATGTTAGCAAGATGGCTTATGGAGATATGCAGTTAGTAATTAATAAGGAGAATTCTGAAGAAGCAACTCACCTCGATGGGACAAGCAGGAGTGGGCCGTATTGAAGTAGAGGATTGTCAGGAGACGTCGGGACGAATCCCTGGTACGACCAAGAGCTACGAGTTCCGACTCCGACCGCCACGAAATTCTGAAGAGCTTGAATTTGAAGACGAATGAAGTAACTGCGGTTACTTTTGAGAATGTTACTTCAGTGTAGATCTGGTTTTCACCTTTTTACTATCTTACTTTTTGTTGTATTCGAGAATATTGGAATGCACCCAGTTTTACTAACCTAGCAAGTAACAGAACATAGGTTTATCATGGCAGCAACAATGAAGTAACAAGGGATGCTTATATACTTACGCTGGGTATAACAGAGACACAATTTAGAGCGCACCAGCTACTAAAACATTATACACAAACAATCATGGCTTTCTAACAATTACAAAACATAGGTTTATCATTAAATTTGTATACACAAAATATCCTTAAACCTATGAATGAGCTTGCAGCACTATAATAATATACATTCTTAACTTGATAGATGCAACATTTGAAAGTGCATCTTCAAATCAGCAAAACCCATATATATATATATATATATATATATATATATATATAACAATGTAATACTATGAAGTCGAAAACATTCACCAATACCACATATTGACTTTACATGGCATGGCCTGATATCTTCTAGCAAGGATGTAAACAATGAATGTCTCAATTCAACTTCACAGAATACAAATCATTCATTTTATTTTACACTGAAAGCTCTCATGCATTTACATAAGCTAATAACAATAACTGAATAACATACAATGTTATTATTAAACAAATACAAGCCCCATTCTTAATTTATACGACCAAAAATATACCAAGTTACAGTTTAACAGACCATAATCTCTTATGCATTCAAACTGCCTCTACCTAACATTTTTCTCTTATACATTTTTAACTTGACAGATGCAACGTTTAAAAGTGCATCTTCAAATCAGCAAAACCCATATATATATATATATATATATAACAATGTAATATTGTGAAGTCGAAAACATTCACCAATACCACATATTGACTTTACATAGCATGGCCTGATATCTTCCAGCAAGGATGTAAACTAATGAATGTCTCAATTCAACTTCACAGAATACAAATCATTCATTTTGTTTTACACTGAAAGCTCTCATGCATTTACATAAGCTAATAACAATAACTGAATAACATACAATGTTATTATTAAACAAATACAAGCCCCATTCTTAATTTATACGACCAAAAATATACCAAGTTACAGTTTAACAGACTATAATCTCTTATGCATTCAAACTGCCTCTACCTAACAATTCCAAAGCATTTAACAACCTATTTCTTTAATCCATCAATTCAGTTGAAAGTGCTCCTTAATTCATTGTATAGCAGCAACAATGAAATCAATAATCACTGTATAGCAGTAGGACTAAGAAATTTAGTTTAATCTGACTTATCATGACATTCAACTAATCTGGCATTCCATAACATAAGTCATAGTGGCCCTTTAAGAATCTTACTGAACTAATAATATCACTTTATTATAGAGCCTCCTTAATTCATTGCCCTCCGGTTCATAAATTGGGTATGCTCCAACCAGTATTGTTATAATACATATATATCCTACTTCACACAAACATAGTTATGCAAATTATAGGGTTGGGTAATATAATCTTATGCAAATCATTTTATAAAACACAATCAGTTTATAAAACCTCTTTTTCTGCTTCACCATGGATTTATTCAATCACTAGCTATACCGCATGCTATTCGAACTAATATAGCATCCATCAACACAAATCATCCAAATAACATATGAATCACATAACTAACATTCATATTTATTTACAATGATCCTACAGTGGAACGAATGATTAAATAGATGCCTGTAAAGGACTTACTGCTAAGGAAAAAAGGAAATACACTCACCTAACTTGCGTGCTTCCAGATCTCGATTTCATTCCTTCGAATCTGTGATTTAGCCTCGAGATTCTCTTAGCCTCGCAGCTCCCTCTCTCGAGTACATCTCCATCATGAATCCATCTTTATTTCAATGTGAGATGATCGATTTTTATTGATTTTCCCAAATTCAGTTTTCCCACGGTTCAGCCATTCTTAAGTTTTCCATTTTGTAGTTAACGAGATAAATGAAATGAGGTCGGCCGATTGTTTTCATGGCAATACGGATAGGTTTAATTATTTTCCAATTACCTATTCTGCCCCTTAGGTTTACATTTGGCTTATAACACTTTAAACCAACTTTTATAATACTTAAGCAGATTTCTACAAGTTAAACTAAACATACAAACTAACATGTATATTTTTTTTCTACTATTTTTAACCACTCACAATTATATGAAATAAATTTACTGCTAAAATAAGATTATTTTAGGGCTATAAAATTTGGGTTATCACATTGGAGCCTAAAATTTTTAACAATGGCAGACGAAAGTTTAAAAATTTTAATAGGTGTGTGCAGACATTTTTTGGCGTTGGAGCCAGAACTTTCAGCAATGGCGCAAAAATTTTAAGATTTGGTGAAATTGTTTTGAAAGTGGTTTAATATGATAACGTAATTAAATACTATTTTTAGGAATATATCATTTTGAAAGCCATTTAATATGGTAAGTTAAATGATATATAATAACTACTAATTAATTTATGATTTTCCATTTCTATATTTTTCTTTAGAAATTATATTAAAACATTATATAAAAGTAGCTTGACATTTTTTGTTACAATATTAAATATTACCTTTTAATTAACTAATATTACTTCTTAATTATTAGTTATCACTTCTTATTAGTGATTCTAAAATTTTAAATAATCGTTTTTAATTTCAAATTATTACTTTATTGTTAATATTAGTTATTGCATGTTTTCAAATTAATTATTATTAGATAGTAATGATTAATTATTAATAATTTTATTAATTATTTAATAATTGACTATTAAGTATTCTTATTTAATAATTATAATTATCAATGTACTATTTAAATAGAAAAAGGAAAATATCACCTATTGCAACATATGCATTTTTTACAACTGGCAAGGAAGGAATGTTGTTAATTATATTAAAATATAGTCATATATTACAACAGTCAAAAAATAAAAGTTGTGATAGGCTTTTATTACAACTGTCAAAATAACCTAGTTGTTAAAAATAAGTTTATTACAACTTTTCTGGAAAGAAAGTTGTAAAAAACATTTATTACAACGGTGCATTTACCACCATTGTAAAACTAAAGTTGTAATATGGTGTTTTTGTTGTAGTGTAATGATCCCTTAAAATTCCATTGACATGCCTCGCGTAATCATAAAATTAACTCTAATTTTACATGTCCAAATTATGGTCATAATTCACAATATAAGATATGCCCCAAATTTTAGTTAAATTTACACAGTACAGAATATTCTCTAAAAACCCCAAATCATGATATACAAATACGAATTATGCCAAATTATAGCCTTTGATTTTCAGCGTATGCCTAATATCCAAAATCCCCATTTAAGCGTATTCACATTTAATAGTTACCCTATTATAATATAGATCTTTGCGCCCAAGTCATATACACAATAATTCTCCTTCTTCCAAATCACATACTATCATATATAGTATGCCCAGATCCAGATTTTAAATTACAACATATGTTCTTTTCTCAAATCAGTCATGTCTAGTTATGCATCATTCACTATTTTTCCCAAATTTAGCGTTCGTTCGTCAATCTCTTATGATATTTGGCTCAGGCTCGTGGTAGCCTGGTTATAGAACAAAAGAAAGGAAGAGATACAGAATAGTTACTACAAGAATATGCATAATCTCAAATTCAGATTTATAACCATGTCAAGATCATAATTAAATTTCATATCTGAAAATAATTGTACTCACCTTGGTTAGATTCTAAAAGAAAAAGTGTTGTAGTTGTTCTCTTTTAATCTTATTCAGATTGGAATAAGAAAAAGCACTAGTTCTAGCTTAGGTTTCATCAGAGTAGAGACACCATTAATTTATTTTAATTAGAATTAAGGCAGCATAGCGTTACAATGGTTTGGTTTGGAGAGAAAGTGGGGTTTATGGGTGTTTAAATAGCGTAAGGATCAACGAATCTGGACAGAACGAGCGTCCAAATGCAGAAAAACGAACCAGTCCTCGGATCTGGAAATAGGGAGGAGGTCGACCCCATGGTCGACCTATGTGACCCAGGTCGACCCTCAGGTCGTCCCCCAGGTCGACCCCCTGGTCAGCCCCCAGGTCGACCCCCTGATCGACCTGATCCTAGGCAGGAAATTTCCCGCCAAGCCCGGGTGTGTGATTTGAATTTCAAACTTAAATCTGAGCCGTTTTGATTTATTTAAATTCCTGAAACTTCTGAGGGCCATAAATTCTTCGTACGGAGTCCGATTTACGCAAACTCAGATTCTATCTCAAGCACAATTCCAAGACGAATGCAATGGCGTAACCCATTTCCCTTAATTCTTCTTTTAAAATTAATTACACTTTGGTTTGTTACTTTTATGTTCACAAAAAATACGGGGTGTTATAGAAATAGTCCGAGCATAATTTCGATTCAAATCCATTCCAATTCATATATTGGAAATCCTGGTTATTTTAAAACCATTTCAAATCCAATTTATTTATTTAAAAAATATTGGATTTATTATTCTAATTCAAAACTAGTTCATTTCGATAAAATTCTATTTTTATCTTTTCAAATATGGAATTTTTCATCCCAATTCCTTCCACATCATTTCTTATCATTTTACACTAATTATTGATATTTTTAATAATTTTATCTTTTCAAAATGTGCCCATCCCAAATCGGACATCAAAATAAGATTTTGATTTTTTACTGAATATTATTTTTAAATATTCATTATTTTAAAATAATTGTTATTTTAAAATATTCATTCTTTTCTGAACTGGAATCAGACACAGTCAATTACCATATAATTTGATTTATATGGATTTCATACACACATGTATACAACAACAATCAAACACAATCAACCATCATCCAAAGTGCATTCTACACTGCATAAGCATCAAATATAAATATAATGCTTATAACAGCCTGTCAATCAATCAATTGACATATAGCTAATTATTGGGACTAGTGTATGTCATATATCATCCCAATACCCGTGTGGGGTTTCAAACAATCAAACACAGGTTTTATTTGTGCAGTTGGGCAATGTGTAAAATTTATCATCCCAATCAATATCAGTCAAATGTGTGTACATAAACAAATCGTCCGATTTGTTTATAAATATTTATTTTATTCATATACACGTTAAAATTTATATTTTTAACTATAAACTATTTATTTTCATTTCACATCACACAATCAATTTTCACAACACTTCAATCAAACAAACAAGTCATCCATGATTTGTGGACGACGGGTGTCGGGTGCTGCTAAGCACTATCTGCATCCTAGTATATAATTTAACTAGAAACAAAATTAAAGTGAGAAGTTCTCACCTTGGGTATCCACTCCATCATTTTTATTTCTGAACTTCAGAACAGCGTTGACTTACCTGAAATTTCAACGCAGTATTCTCTACGCTGTTCATATTAAAAATCACATTTTAATATGATGTTCATATTAATAATTGCATTTTTATATCACTACTGTATATATAAACAATGTATTTCTATAACACTTCTCGTATATATATAAAAACCAAAGTTTTACATAGCTAAAAATTATATTTTTTTTGCTAAAAATTATAGTCTTTCCCTTTGTAAAAATATAATCTTTTCTCCTTTAAAGATCAAATCTTTATGTTGCTAAAAAAACTACTTTATATTTCATAAACAAAAATCATTTCTCTTCATTATTAAAAACAGGTTTTCTTTTTCCACGCTCACATATTGATTCAGAAAATTATAAATTTTGAAACCTAGCAATAATTTGACATTCCGGATCCAACAAAAGTGGTTTCGTTGAAAATAGAGGTTGTTTGCAAAATTTCCATTTTTAAGGGCTATATTTTCCATAGCGACTATTCTGAAATTTCAACTGAGCATAACTTTTTATTACTGCTATGAAATTTCAATTTTTCGGATTCCTCGGAAAGATATTTTCAAATATATTTGGTTTCGCTAAAATCCGGTTTATTTTGAATCCTGTACATTCATTTGAAATTTGAAATTGAATTTTCGAACTACCACGCCATTTTAAATTTCTTTTATAATTAAAAATAAATATTCATATTCTAACGTCGATTCAAATAAATATATACGTTCTAATTCTATAACACCTTGTATTTCGGTTAATAATAATGTTCACAAATTAAAGAATAACTAATCTCAGACGTGAGAATTGTGGGAAACGGGTTACGCCATTGTGTTCGTCTCGGAATTCTGGTTGAAATAGAGTCCAAGTTTGCGTGATTTGGACTTCGTATGAAGGAGATATGGCCATCGGAAGTTTCAGAAAATTCAAAATTCAAAATTCGAAGTCAAACAGGCCAGGCGGGAAATTTCCCGCCCAGCACCCAGGTCGACTGGGGAGTCGACTGGGCAGTCGACACCCCCAGGACCAGGTCGGCTGCGCAGTCGACCTGGGTGTCGACCTGGTCCAGTCGGCCAGGTTTTGGCAGAGCCCAATCTTGAGCTGCTGATGTGTCTTTAGGGCTGAGTTGGCTAATTTAACGGTTCAGGTTAGTTCTGAGTTGATCTGACGGTCTAAATAAATCCTAAACTCTATATATACCTAGGTAGTCTCTCACTCTAAATTCACATGAAAAATAGAATAGCCGCCGTCATGCCATCACCATGGAACTCAGTGTAGCCGCCGCCAACTAAGAAGGAAGAAAGCTAAACAAAACTCTAATTCTACTCAACTCTAAAGCAAATCAAGACTCTCTTTCTTTTCTAATTGTGAGTATGATGATTTTAATAAGATTATTATCAAACTATTTAGATTAAGTTGTGTTATAGATCATAAGAAAATGATGTGAATTGTCATATATGTTGTTGTAAATCTTATGCTATCATGTATGTTGTAAATCCTATGTTATGTAATGATGATATCATATATATGTTGTACTTTTCTATGCTAAGTTGCGATGCTACAAAGTCATGATGTTATTATCTATGTTGTAGTTAGCTTATGCTTGATCAAATCATGATGTTGATTATATATATTTGGGCTATGATGATTCACATGATAAATCACATGTACCTATGCCAGTTTAGATTGATTAGTATGTATAATATCACATATTGTATGACATCTATTTAGATCTAGAATTTTGACATCTATTTAGATCTAGAATTATGCTATGACATGTGTGAGTTCTGTGTGTTAGATGGTGGTTCACACCATCATTATGTTGCATAAACCACATATGCAAGTTTATACATGAACTTGGGTTATGATCATATTATGTAAGTTGTGACATTTAACCAAACAAGTTGACACCTTTAGATCCATGACATGTGTAGTTTTATGCATGTTTCACCCCTATTTTGATTAGATCTATTTTATTTGTCTATATGTTGTGATAATTTATCTTTGTGCTATGAGTTAGACTATTAGAGTCTAACATATATTTTGCATTGAATAAGCGAACGTATAACGTGGGGTAGGGGTAATATTAAGGATTTAATATTAAGAAATTGGGGTGCAATTGATATGATTTTGCATACCGTAAGTGGATGGCCATAATTGAGTCAATTATGGACATCATTAAAATTGGAATTAATTAATGATTTGAATAGGGATATATTTAAAACTGGGGTAAAAGATTATAAGTGTTAATCAATGCTTAGGACACGAGGTTGGACTCGTTTGTGACGTAAAACTGCCCGGACCCGCCCGGCGAATTCAGTAGTCACAAATGTCAGCCCAATGTGAGAGGTCTTAGGCCCAAATTAAAGCATAACAGTTGTAAAGACACGAGGTTAGACTCTTTTATGGTGTAAGACTGCCCGGACCCGCCCGGCGAATCCAGCTGCCATAAATGCCAGTCTAATGTGAGAGGTCTTTATGAGGTTATGGCCTGAATGAATTAAGAAATACTTAACCAGATAAACATGTGAAGTGAGACATGGGGGTTAAGTAGGTGCCTTGGGTGGCATGAGGAATCTAGTGGGTGCCTTTAGTGGCATTTGAAATACGATTAGTAAGACATAACCAAACACACATGTAAATGAACATGACTAAGAAGAGGGTTAAGTGGGATATACTAATGGGGACAAGCTTAGGTGGATAGCTTGTGGTAAGTAATTGGGGGCCCATTTCAACCAGTAACCCAAACGTATCTTTGTGGGCTCGACCCAAGTCGAGGACGGGACACGCATACTGGGCTTGACTATAAGAGGCCAAACGGGTTAGCGGTGGCAACGCAAGTCCAACGGGTTTCATATGCGTGTGTGGACCCGGGCTAGTAGGTAAGACGTTGTTGCATCGTGTAGGTATAAGTCGTGCATCCTCAAGTTGTATCGGGTTGCCACTTTAGGGGAGTGATACACCCCACTGTGGGGCCAGCATGGGTATCTACGAGTAGGGAGCCGATCGCAAGTGGGTAATGGGGTACACCTAGCGGAGATAGGGGCAGGCGGCACCTATGTAGTCAGCTAGGGGTACACAAAGCTATTTATAAAATTTCTAAGTGAAGCAAGTGGGATCAACCTTTAGGGTGACTGGTGTGGTGCAGTGTAGTAATTATCCGTTAGTATTAGGTGTGCCTTTAACGTTGTCTTTATCTGCTCTTTCATACCCAATAGTTCATAGACATTTCCTTGTTTTCCAGCTTATGCCTTAGTCTAGTTATTTTGATAATAGTATTGTTAGAATTATCATACTCGCCAGATTTTATGTCTGACCCCCTTTATTTCTATCTCTTTTTCCCCCTCCAGGTCCTCAGGATGGACCCAGCTCTAGTGGAGTCTGATTGAATTGCTTATTCTCTCTTTTGGAAAGCTTGGACCGCTGAAGTAAAGTCCAGCTTGTTATCTTCTTTAATGGCTATTTATGTAATGGGATTATGTAATTTGTTTTATCAAGATGGATATTGTACTTAACTCTGATTTATGGTTTTATGGTGTAACAAACATGTTTAATTTTCGCTGCAATGAAATAAAGTTTTAGACTTCCAAGTACTACTTATTATCTGTCTTGTTGTAATTTTTCTGTTCTATATTCACTTAAAACCTCCATGGAAGTTAATGCATTCCCTTTGTGAGTGACATTAATGGACGTGGGGTGTTACACATGGTATCAGATCTTAAGGTTACCAGAATAGATAATTTTTTTTTTAGAAAAACTATTTTTCTAAAGTATTTTTGGAAGAAGTGTTTTCAAAAACATGTCTTAATGAGTTATTTTAAGAGGAAAGTTTTTATGAAAAACATAATCCCCAATAGCCATATCCTTATCTTTTGAATTCTCCATTTTGAATCTTTCCTTTTTCGTTTCAGCATGGCTGAAGATCTTAACCTCCCGGAGGGTGTAACGATACCAGGATGGTATAGGAGGTTATTAGAGGCTAGGGCCGCTGCAGGTCCAGCTAATGTTCCTCCACCACCAGTTGCACCCGCTCTTCCTCCTCCCCCTCCTCGCGCTGATACTTTTGCAAAGACGTGCAAGGAATTTAAGGCTATGGGTGGAAAACCTTTTCAAGGGTCAGAAACGTTTATGGAAGCTAGAGATTGGCTTAAGGAGGTGGAAGAGTTGCTAGAAATCTTTGAAATAGAAGAAGGGAGGAAAGTCAAATTAGCAGCTTGGTTAATGAAGGGAGAGGCCTCGTTTTGGTGGGAGGTCACTAATGGGGAGCGTCCTATTGATTCTTGGGCGGATTTCAGACGTAGGTTTGAGGCAAAGTTTCTCTCAAGGGCAGAAGAGAATCTATACATGGAAAGGTTCTTGACATTGAAGCAGGGAAATCTATCAGTGAAAGAGTACGTCAACAAATTTAACCAATTGGCAAGGTTTGGCTTAGATTTGGTGAACACGCAGGAGAAGAAGGCTCTGAGGTTCGTTAATAGCTTGAATGAGCCATCGCAGGGGTTGGCTATGACCCACATCCCTATGGGGGCCACCTTTGAGAAGCTAGTAGACATGGCACTCATGCACGAGGAGAAAGGCGCTAATGCTAATAAGGCACCCGAGAAGAAAGGGGACCAGAAGAAACCACAAAAGCAAAACAAGAAGGGTGGAAAAGACAATAATGGCAAAGGAAAGAAAAGATGCTTTAACTGTGGGACACCAGGCCATCTCAGCAAGGATTGTAGAAAGAAAAAGAAGACTGGTTGTTTTCACTGTGGTGAAGCGGGACATCTAGTGAAGGACTGCCCAAAGAAGGGGCAGAGGGAAGGGTCTACCTCGGGAGGACAGGTGCAGGCTCTTATGGCACCAGGGCAGGCAAGGGGACAAGTTCAGGCTCTCGCGGTCCCACCGCTGCAAGAGCGAGGTAGAACCATTTCTGTTGAAAGCTTAGTTTTTCTGTTTGATCATCCTGTCCGTACCTTATTCGATTCGGGCGCATCGCATTTGTTTATCTCTACATCATTAGTTGAATCACTGCACTTAAACACCAGTTTAGTAGAGGATCCCTTAGTTGTTTCGAATCCAATTGGGGGCTCAGCTTATTTGTCCATGATGTGTTTGGATTTGAAAATTTCTATACTTAGCGTTGAGTTTAGATGTGATGCTTATGTTTTGGGCTTCACGGGCTATGGGCTAATTTTAGGAATGGATTGGTTATCCAGAAATGGGGCCGTTCTTGATTGTGAAAGGAGAGTAGTTAGGTTCATGACTCGCCTTGGCAACACTCTCGAAATCTTTTGTAATCCCATAAATTCTGTTATGCTAAGTTATCTAGAATCGCTTGACGCGTCTGTGGAGAATGTACGATCTGTTAGAGTGGTCCGAGAATACTCGGATATGTTTGAGGAGGTGAAGGGCTTGCCTCCGAAGCGGGAGATAGATTTTCGAATATATCTTGTGGATAATGCAAAACCAGTATCTTTGCTAGTACGCCACATGGCTCCTCGTGAAAGGAGGGAACTCAATAAGCAAGTGAAGGAGTTGCTTGAGAAGGGGTTCATAAGACGAAGTATATCGGAGTGGGGTGCTCCAGTAGTATTTGCCACGAAGGCGGATGGGTCCCTTAGACTTTGTGTGGACTATAGAGAACTTAATAAGCTTACTAAGAAGAACAGACACCCACTGCCGAGGATTGACGATCTCTTCGATCAGTTAGTTTGCGCCTCAGTGTTTTCGCAGTTGGACTTAGCCACTGGTTTCCATCAGTTGAGAGTGGATGAGGATAGCATTGACAAGACTGCCTTTAGGACTCCGGACGGTTTCTATGAATGGCTAGTGATGCCCTTCGGTTTGACAAACGCCCCCGCATACTTTGTTGATTTGATGAGTAGGGTGTTAAGAGAGTACCTTGATAAATTCGTGGTGGTCTTTGTAGACGACATCTTGATCTTTTCTAAGAATGAAGAAGAGCATGCCCTACATCTTAGGGAAGTGTTGGAGACTCTACGAGCGCATAACCTTAAAGCTAAATTTACTAAGTGTCACTTCTGGAGAGAGGAAGTGCGATTCTTAGATTACGTGGTTTCCAAAGAAGGGATAGCTGTGGATCCCGCGAAGGTGGTGGCCATCCAAGATTGGAAGGTCCCTAAAAATGCTACCGAAGTAAGGAGTTTCTTAGGGTTGGCTGGCTACTATAGGAAGTTTATCAAAGACTTCGCAAAAATATCAGCTCCATTGACACGCCTGACGAAGAAGAACCTAGTTTTCACATGGGACGTAGATTGTGATGATGCGTTCCAACGTTTAAAGAGAGCTTTGACCACAGCCCCAGTCTTAGTGTTGCCTGATGGGAGTAAGCCATTTACTGTTTATACCGATGCTTGTGGGACAGGTCTAGGCGTAGTCTTAATGCAAGAGGGAAGGGTAATAGCCTATGGTGGAAGGCAGTTAAGGGTACATGAGAAAAATTACCCTACACATAACCTAGAGTTAGCCGCAATTGTTTTCGCGCTTAAGTCTTGGCGTCATTACCTTCTTGGCGAGAAATTCGAATTGTTCACTGACCACAAATCTTTAAAATACTTATTCTCTCAGAAGGACTTGAACTTAAGGCAGCAAAGGTGGATGGAGTTCTTAGCGTCCTACGATTTCGAAATAGCATATACCCCTGGCAAGGGTAACGTGGTGGCAGACGCCTTAAGTAGGAAAAGGTTGTCCTTGAGCCTATTGTTTGTTGAGCGACGAAACTTAGAATTCATCTCTATGTTTGACTTTAGACCTTCCGTTGACTTTGTACCCGGTTTGCTAGCATCCTTGGAGGTCAGACCTACGCTTTTGGGACGGATTGGTGAGGCACAGCGAGACGACCCACAGTTGGTTGAGTTAGTAGAAAAGCTCAAAAGAGGGGATTCATCAAGCCATCTCCGTAGGTATACCCTGGATGATAAGGGATGGTTATGTAGGGATAGTAGACTTTGTGTACCTTGAGACGAAGGTTTGAGGAAGGCTATTCTTGACGAAGCACACCATTCGAAGATGACCATTCATCCCGGCGGGGACAAGATGTACAAAGACATGAAGCGAGTTTTCTTTTGGGCCGGTATGAAGAGGGATGTGGCCGAGTATGTTGCTAGATGCTTGGTGTGCCAACAAGTAAAAGCGGAGCAAAAGAAACCAGGTGGGTTGCTTCACCCATTGGAGGTTCCACTATGGAAGTGGGAAAGTGTCTCGATGGACTTTGTGGATGGATTACCAATATCAAGGAAGGGTAATACGGGGATTTGGGTTATAGTAGACAGACTTACTAAGAGCGCCCATTTCATTCCCGTGAAGAGTAAGAGGACTGCTCCATGGTTAGCTTCTGTATACGTTCGAGAGATAGTTCGTTTGCATGGTGTTCCTTCTAACATAGTAAGCGACCGTGATCCTATCTTCACTAGCGAATTTTGGAAGAGCTTACAAGAAGCAGTAGGGACTCAGTTATGTTTGAGCACCGCATATCATCCTCAGACGGATGGCCAAACCGAGAGGGTGAACCGTATTCTAGAGGATCTTTTGAGGCTATGTATCCTAGACTTTGGGGGTACATGGGAAGAGCATCTTCCGTTGGTAGAGTTCGCATATAATAACAGCTTTCAATCTAGCATTGGCATGGCACCTTTCGAAGCTCTTTATGGACGACCTTGTCGTTCACCTACATGTTGGTGGGAATCTACGGATAAGATCTTACTTGGGCCCGATATGATTAGAGAGACTTCGGAAAATATCGACTTGATTCAAAGGAGGATGAAGACAGAGCAAGATAGGCAGAAATCTTATGCGGATAAGAGGAGGACAGATCTTGAGTTTGATGTTGGGGACATGGTCTTTATCAAAGTGTCTCCATTACGGAACGTTGTTCGCTTTGGGTCCATTGGGAGATTAGCACCAAGGTTCGTAGGGCCATTTCCTATTAAGGAGAAGATTGGACAGATGGCGTATAGAGTGGAGTTGCTTGAGAGACTTAGCGGTGTACACGACGTATTCCATGTGTCACATTTGAGGAAGTGCTTGCACGAGACCGCGGAAGTGGTAGAGCCGAGCTTACTTAGAGAGGTGGAGATAGAGCGTGATGCGACGATTCAACGAGCTCCTACATGCATTCTTGGGTCGGAGATCAAGAAGTTGAAGAATCGAGAGGTCAGACTAGTCAAAGTGCAATGGGGAGATGATGAGAGCAACGCTACTTGGGAGACAGAAGCGAAGATGCGTTCGTTGTACCCTTTTCTTTTTGAGGGTATGTCTTTTAATTTCTCCTTTATCGCTTAGCTTGTACTTATCTTATCTTTAGTATGTCCTCTCGCTAGTATCTTTGACCTTTAGTTAGGATAATCCTATGGTTGAAACATGTGTTTGAGACATGTTATGTATGATGGATGCAAAGTGGATGCAAGTGTTTGCTAGTGGTTGCTCGTGGACGCATATACACACACTATTAGGCACCAGATCGGCTCAGTCACTTCATATTGCATATTGCATATATATGGATGTATTTAGTAAAATGGATTTATGAGGATTTTTTTATCATATGGATGCTGCATTCAGATGATGATTGTGCACGCATATAGAGATAATATGTAGCATTAAGGAACTTTTGCATACATAATGGACGCATGGCACTATCATGATTTGCATTAAGGAGGTCAACTGAATCAGTGGACCGCCTGATTTTGCATTAGATATGGACATATACACACACTGTGTATTTAAACATGAAAGCATTAGAAGTCTATAAGGACAATGGATGCCTGTGTTTGATGGTTAAGTAGATGGACGATTGGATGTTAGGATATACATTCTTCTTGACTTGAAGATTTTGGGGTCGAAATCCTTTAAGGAGGGGAGAATGTAACACCCCGTATTTCTGTTAATAATAATATTCACAAATTAAAGAATAACTAATCTCAGACGTGAGAATTGTGGGAAATGGGTTGCGCCATTGTGTTCGTCTCAGAATTCTGGTTGAAATAGAGTCCGAGTTTGCGTGATTTGGACTTCGTATAAAGGAGATATGGCCATCAAAAGTTTCAGAAAATTCAAAATTCGAAGTCAAACAGGCCAGGCGGGAAATTTCTCACCCAGCACCAAGGTCGACTGGGCAGTCGACACCCCCAGGACCAGGTCGGCTGCGCAGTCGACCTGGGTGTCGACCTGGTCCAGTCGGCCAGGTTTTGGCAGAGCCCAATCTTGAGCTGCTGATGTGTCTTTAGGGCTGAGTTTACTAATTTAACGGTTCAGGTTAGTTCTGAGTTGATCTGACGGTCTAAATAAATCCTAAACTCTATATATACCTAGGTAGTCTCTCACTCTAAATTCACATGAAAAATAGAATAGCCGCCGTCATGCCATCGCCATGGAACTCAGTGTAGCCGCCGCCAACTAAGAAGGAAGAAAGCTAATCAAAACTCTAATTCTACTCAACTCTAAAGCAAATCAAGACTCTCTTTCTTTTCTAATTGTGAGTATGATGATTTTAATAAGATTATTAGCAAACTAATTAGATTAAGTTGTGATATGGATCATAACAAAATGATGTGAATTGTCGTATACGTTGTTGTAAATCTTATGCTATCATGTATGTTGTAAATCCTATGTTATGTAATGATGATATCATATATATGTTGTAATTTTCTATGCTAAGTTGCGATGCTACAAAGTCATGATGTTATTGTCTATGTTGTAGTTAGCTTATGCTTGATCAAATCATGATGTTGATTATATATATTTGGGCTATGATGATTCACATGATAAATCACATGTACCTATGCCAGTTTAGATTGATTAGTATGTATAATCTCACATATTGTATGACATCTATTTAGATCTAGAATTATGACATCTATTTAGATCTAGAATTATGCTATGACATGTGTGAGTTCTGTGTGTTAGATGGTGGTCCACACCATCATTATGTTGCATAAACCATATATGCAAGTTTATACATGAACTTGGGTTATGATCATATTATGTAAGTTGTGACATTTAACTAAACAAGTTGACACCTTTAGATCCATGACATGTGTAGTTTTATGCAAGTTTCACCCCTATTATGAATAGATCTATTTCATTTGTCTATATGTTGTGATAATTTATCTTTGTGCTATGAGTTAGACTATTAGAGTCTAACGTATATTTTGCGTTGAATAAGCGAACGTATAACGTGGGGTAGGGGTAATATTAAGGATTTAATATTAAGAAATTGGGGTGCAATTGATATGATTTTGCATACCGTAAGTGGATGGCCATAATTGAGTCAATTATGGACATCATTAAAATTGGAATTAATTAATGATTTGAATAGGGATATATTTAAAACTGGGGTAAAAGATTATAAGTGTTAATCAATGCTTAGGACACGAGGTTGGACTCGTTTGTGATGTAAAACTGCACGGACCCGCCCGACGAATCCAGTAGTCACAAATGTCAGCCCAATGTGAGAGGTCCTAGGCCCAAATTAAAGCATAACAGTTGTAAAGACACGAGGTTAGACTCTTTTATGGTGTAAGACTGCCCGGACCCGCTCGGCGAATCCAGCTACCATAAATGCCAGTCTAATGTGAGAGGTCTTTATGAGGTTATGGCCTGAATGAATTAAGAAATACTTAACCAGATAAACATGTGAAGTGGGACATGGGGGTTAAGTAGGTGCCTTGGGTGGCATGAGGAATCTAGTGGGTGCCTTTAGTGGCATTTGAAATACGATTAGTAAGACTTAACCAAACACACATGTAAATGAACATGACTAAGAAGAGGGTTAAGTGGGATATACTAGTGGGGACAAGCTTAGGTGGATAGCTTGTGGTAAGTAATTGGGGGCCCATTTCAACCAGTAACCCAAACGTATCTTTGTGGGCTCGACCCAAGTCGAGGACGGGACACGCATACTGGGCTTGACTATAAGAGGCCAAACGGGTTAGCGGTGGCAACGCAAGTCCAACGGGTTTCATATGCGTGTGTGGACCCGGGCTGGTAGGTAAGACGTTGTTGCATCGTGTAGGTATAAGCTGTGCATCCTCAAGTTGTATCGGGTTGCCACTTTAGAGGAGTGATACACCCCACTGTGGGGCCAGCACGGGTATCTACGAATAGGGAGCCGATCGCAAGTGGGTAGTGGGGTACACCTAGCGGAGATAGGGGCAGGCGGCACCTATGTACTCAGCTAGGGGTACACAAAGCTATTTATAAAATTTCTAAGTGAAGCAAGTGGGATCAACCTTTAGGGTGACTGGTGTGGTGCAGTGTAGTAATTATTCGTTAGTATTAGGTGTGCCTTTAACGTTGTCTTTATCTGCTCTTCCTTACCCAATAGTTCATAGACATTTCCTTGTTTTCCAGCTTATGCCTTAGTCTAGTTATTTTGATAATAGTATTGTTAGAATTATCATACTTGCCAGACTTTATGTCTGACCCCTTCTATTTCTATCTCTTTTCCCCCTCCAGGTCCTCAGGGTGGACCCAGCTCTAGTGGAGTCTGATTGAATTGCTTATTCTCTCTTTTGGAAAGCTTGGACCGCTGAAGTAAAGTCCAGCTTGTTATCTTCTTTAATGGCTATTTATGTAATGGGATTATGTATTTTGTTTTATCAAGATAGATATTGTACTTGACTCTGATTTATGGTTTTATGATGTAACAAACATATTTAATTTCCGCTGCAATGAAATAAAGTTTTAGATTTCCAAGTACTACTTATTATCTGTCTTGTTGTAATTTTTCTGTTCTATATTCACTTAAAACCTCCATGGAAGTTAATGCATTCCCTTTGTGAGTGACATTAATGGACGTGGGGTGTTACAAATTCTATTCAAAATAAATTTCTCATCATTATTATTTAAAATAATTCATTTTAAATATTCAAAATTCATCAAAATTGCCGAAATATAAATTTTAAATTGGTTCGGATTTTCCGGGTTGTTGCAATATCTAACACCATGGTGTTATTGGTAAAATTAATTTCCATTTCACGTTCAAATCTAATTAAAGATTTAACTATCACTTGGAGCAAAACTGGTGATACTCCATTCTCGATCATTTCATGAATTTGATAAATTTAATTATCCCATTCACATTCCAATCTAATTCAAGGTTCATTAAAACTCTAATTTAGTTTTAATCTCAAAAATCATTACATAACGATTATTCAAAGTTAATAAATTAATCTTATCTTTAACTGGTTAAAGAACTAATGTCATTTAAAACACAGTTCACGGTAAACCCAAAATCCCATTCCATTAATTATGGAATCTTCACAGTAAATGGATTAATATATACAATCGATATAAACTTTCGTATCCAACCAATAATGCAAATGGAATAACGGCCAAGCCTTTTAAATTCCATACATAGTAACAGTCTTCCTCCACAGAAGTTCACTTCGATTATTACCAAATCGAATTCCATTCCAATTTATTTTATTAAATTGGGAAACTTTTCTTAAGAAAATTCCCCCAAATCTTAATTAAAAGATTTTTAAATTCCAAATCATATTTCACTGTCAAACGGGTTAAAGAACGAATGTCTTTAAAAACACAGTTCACGATAAACTCGATTCACATTCCATTTTATTCCAATTACCAAATGTAACTGGAAACTCTAATAATCTTAATTAAAAGATTCATTCTTTTCAAACGGGGTTTAAGAACAGTGTTACTGAAAACACCATTCACGACAAACCCAAAATCCAATGCTTTTATTCAATTCCAATTAAATATTAACTAATTGGAAAACTTCACTAAATCTTAATAAAAAGATTTATACTTTCCTCAACTAGGTTTATGAATAGTGTTATTTAAGACACCGTTCACGATAAACCCAAAATCCCATTTGTTATTAAATACAAGGCTCTGAATAGAAAATATATCGGCTTATATTCAATATCAAATTCTGAAACCAACAAATATGGTTTTGGAAATAACGACATAAATATATCTTTCAAATTTCCACAACAATATCTATATAATCACGAAATCCAACATCGAAATATTCCGAAGATGATTTCCATTCGAAACCACTCCAATTCATATATTGGACATTCTGGTTATATTAAAACCCATTCTCAATCCAAATTATTTATTTAAAAATAATTGGATTATAGTTCTAGTTAATAACTAGTTCATTTTGATAAAAATATATTTTTATCTTTTCAAATATGGAATATTTCATCCTAATTCTTTCCAAATCATTTATTGTGATTTTACACAAATTATCAATATTTTTAATAATTTTATTAAGACCCCGTTCAGTTGATTTCCGTAAACGGCCATCGAACTGCACTTACAGCGACCTTTTCCAAATTTGATTTGGACATAATTCCAAATCCAACTGTTAGATTTCAAATCGCTTATTTTCTTTGGAAAGCTCTTTTCGATACGAACCCAATGGTTCCAGCTTTAGGAGAATCCGACGGTTGGATCTCCCGTAATGTCAATTCGAAGTCAATGGTCGAAATTCACGAACTGTCGTGGCACTTTCTATTCAGGCCATTAAATATATATATATTATATATTTCGTCGATTTCCATTTAAAACATATTTTATAAATCGTTTTAAATTCGTTTTAAAAACGATTTCAACTTCATTTACAATTTTAAATCAAAATTGAATATTTCATATCATTAACATATAAATGATAATATTTTCAAAATATCAGATTTTGAAATCATTTCCTTTTTCTATATTCGTTATGAAAATGAATAAAATCAATATAAATATCGTCCGCGTCAAAATAGCGCAAATCTAATCGACATGGCTTCATATATTTAAATATTTTCGTGTCCATCCAAAATCGAACATTAAAATCATATTTTGATTCTTTTTTTAATAT
Source organism: Allium sativum (assembly GCA_030737875.1). NCBI lineage: Eukaryota > Viridiplantae > Streptophyta > Magnoliopsida > Asparagales > Amaryllidaceae > Allium > Allium sativum. The sequence continues at coordinate 663,987,721 of CM060909.1, read as the reverse complement.
TATTTTAAAATATTCATTATTTTAAAATATTCGTTATTTTAAAATATTCTTTATTTCTGAATTGGAATCAGACCCAATCAATTACCATATAATTTTATTTATATGGATTTCATACAACACATGTATATATCAACAATGATAAACAATCAACAATCAGCCAGAGTGCACTACACAACTGCATAAGCATTAAATATAAATAATTAACGCTTACAACAGTCTGTCAACCCATCTATTGACATACAACTAAACAATTAGGATTAGTGTACGTCAAATATCATCCCAATACCTGTGTGGGGTTTCAACCAACAAATATTGAATATTATTTGTGCAGTTGGGCGATGTGTAAAATATATCGTCCCAATCAATATCAGATAAATGTGTGTATAAAAACAAATCATCCGATTTGTTTATGAATATTTATTTCAACACACGACTATTTTATACAGTTCATATATACAACAAAAATGATATTTTTATTGTTCAAATATGTTATTCCATACATGAATATTTTATACAGTTCATATATACAATAAAAATGATATTTTTATTGTTCAAATATTTTATTCCATACATGAATATTTTATACAGTTCATATATACAATAAAAATGATATTTTTATTGTTCAAATATTTTATTCCATACATGAATATTTTATATATTTCATATATACAATAAAAATGATATTTTTATTGTTCAAATATTTTATTCCATACATGAATATTTTATACAGTTCATATACACTATAAAAATGATATTTTTATTATTCAAATATTTTATTCAACACATGAATTCACAATCAATACCCACAATACAGTTAATTCAAACAAACATCCATGGTTTGTACAATAAATGGTGCTAGGGGCTTCTAAGCCCTGTCTGCATCCTAGTATATATTTAACTGTAAATAAATTTGAGTGAGGAAAAGTTCTCACATTCGTTTCCACTCCTGCGTTCTTTTATTTCTGAATTTATGTTCTGTTGGATTCGAATTTTCCCGAAATTCCAACATGCTCCAAATTGGACCCCGTTAGTCTTGTTGTAAAGCTCTTGTCCCCACGATCCCAATGGATCCTGTTTTGCGCGATTTGGACCTCAAATGACAAAGTTATGGTATTATAAAGGTTAATTACATTTTTAGGATAATTAACAATTTAATTAATTAATAATAACCTTCCTCCCTAAATTAATTCTCCAGCACCCCGTCGAATAGTGAAACCCAAAACCCAATTCTAAGGGATCAAAATCGCAACCCAAATGCTACGCCGGAAACCGATCAGACCTCGCCCCGATGTCCGCCTTAACATGCACCTCCACCCCCCAGCGCCGGAAATTTCGTTCAAAGTGGTCCACTTTGAGGCATGATTTCAACCAAAATACTCAATGTATATCGATCATACTCATATGACTGTGAAGAGTAAACAAACCTCTTTGATTTTCCCTTAAGAATCTCTAGCTAATTTTGATTATTTGGAGAGAAATTAAAGGATTATATTTCGAACGATTTTAGCCCTCCAATCGTTGGCGGCGGCGGCGTTTGTAAGGAGACTAGGGTTTAGTTTAGAAGGATATATATTATTATTTTATTCTTAGTTTATTTCATTTTGATGGTTTTTTGAATCCGAACCCCAAATCAAATCCAACGTCTATCGCCCCTAGCTAAATACCCTCATTCCGGACATAATGGAATATGTTTTGTAAACCAATTCGACTGTTTCAAATAGTTTTAATAAAAATTAAAATATAAATCTTTATATATTGAATTCAAATGTACATTTTAATTTATCGGGGCCACATACAGACTCCTAAAATTCCAGAAAAATTAATCTGGATAAGTTTTGATGATATGATCCTAACAAAACTAATTTCGTCGAATTTGAAGACCGTTTGAAAAATGTCCATTTTCTGGTCGATCCATTTCGAACTTAAATTGCTAAACACATTTTCTTTTGCCACGCTCACATATTAATTCCAAAAATTATGAAAATTGGAATCCAGCAATAATTTGACATTCCGGATCCAACAAAAGTGGTCTCGTCGAAAACGGAGGTAGTTTGCAAAATGGCTATCTTTAAGGGCTATATATTATATAAAATTCCATATCGACTATTCCGAATTTTAAACTGGACATAACTTTTTATTCCCGTTATGAAATCTGGATTTTTCACATTCGTTGGAAAGATATTTTTAAGCAGATTCAAATATTTCTTGTTTCACTGAAATTCGATTCATTTTGAATACTGTACATTCAATTGAAATTTGAAATCGAATTTTCAAACTACCGCGCCATTTCAGGCTCGTTACATAATTAAATTTAAATAAATTTATACGTTCTAATTATATTCAAAATAAATTTCTAGTCGTAATTATTTAAAATAAATCATTTCAAATATTCAAAATCTATTAAATAAGCCAAAATAAAATTTTTAAATTGGTTCTGATTTTCCAGGTTGTTACAATCTCCCCCACTTAAAATCTTTTCGTCCTCGAAAAGGAACGGAGCTGAAAGTTATTTAACTAATCAACTCAACTTTCATTTTGGCGTCCATTCTTCAACTTTTCAGTTTCTGAGAATTTTCAAATTCTTCAAAAAGTGGCTAACACCCTAAATTTTCGAATTTTTTTGCCATAACCTCCTTTGTACGGGGAGACATTTAAAACCGCAACTAGCCACGTAAGGCGCTCGTCAATCCAAAAGAAAAGGAAAAATCCAAGCGGCTCATAAAATCATCAAAACCCAATAAATTAGTAAACATGTACCTATTTGTTGGGCATACAATTTTATTCCTCTTCTTAGCCTCCTTGCCATGAACTATTCATTATATGCACATGTACATACATGCAATTGCAATCAATTTTCAATTCAGTTCTATATTTGATTCGATTTGGCTTACTGGGTCAAAATTTTAATTAATTAAACAACACAATCAGCAATCGATTAGTTTATTATCGTTTCAAACACATAACTTATATATATATATACACAAAAATCATATTTATAGTGCCAAATCACAAAAGATAACCCTATCTAGTTTTGGTTCTCACACCAGTCAATTGGAAATATATAGGTATCCCACCTTTGAAGCTCAAACATAAACTCTGATGATGAGTGCTCAATCATCAGAATCATCTCCGGGCTACCAGAGTGTGATTCTATATCCATCCAGTATATTTGAGACTTCAAATACACGTGGATCGGACGTATATTAAAATCTTTATATACTTGATTGTCCAAATTCAATATAAAATATATATTCAAATACGTATACATTTTTATTTTAAAAATAACACTCTTCCAACTCATTCTAGGATATTACTGATCCCATCTCTAATGTGTCTTTCTTATTGGATATTACTAATCCAATCTCTAATGAATTTTTTCGTTTGGTTCTAATGTGTCTTGTTCTCGAGCTCTGTAAACCAAAACTCTGATACAAGGCTGAAACGACCCTAACTCGCCCTTTAGGGAAAGTACGGATTGAGTTTAGAACATGACAAATTAGAACACAAACAGAAGAACATTTCATTGCTTATCACAACAATTTACATCATAGTACAAGAATATATAGAGTATGAATAAATAATATACCTCAGGAAAATATCAAAGATTAAAATACATTACATAGCAGTGGAAAAATAATACACAATACAACTGTAAGAAATACACGGATACAGAGCGTTCCAAATATAGCTCCAGCTGTAAACCAAGATCCTGTGAATATAATATCTGCAAAACCAAAACTACTAGTTGTCCATGTGGAAAATAGGGGCACCCAGAGTTTAGGTTAAAACAGTAAACCCCAGGTCAGTCATGTGACTGGTGTGAGAACTAAAACAGTTTTTAATTTGATTTTAAAGTTAGATAAATCAAGGGACCACGCCGTATAACACGGAACAGGTTTACCCCCCAGAATAATACTGCATAATAAACAGCGCAATGCTAATTAAAGAAAATGAAGCTATGATAAGACTCAGGTCCCACCACACAGTGCAACGCAAGCCGAAGGATAGAGTTTTACCTTATAATAGCCAAATATGTTTGGTACGCGATTTATCTTTTATTATTACTATAATGAAGAAATCAACGTCAAATATAAACGAATCAATCATAGACAGCATAGTGCCCCATCCCAATATGTCGCCATACTAGGCTCTACAATTAAAACCGAAATGCCAAGTATTGGAAATTCGATTCCATCTGTGAACCAAGGCAAGGGATCGTCCTTCCGATTCAAGACACTCTAGCCCGTGCCTCAGGATTCAGCCGCAATTGCACCTGGATCGTCAAGGCCGGTCCATACGGAGTGGATTAAAATGCCTGAATAATACGTTTCCCTGCCCTGTGGGGCATAAAACTGGTCAGTATATTAACCAAACAATCCATCGACCCCGTAGTGACCGTTATAACCTAGGCGCCTCGCTATCCATCATCCACATAAGTAAAAATTTCTGGGCTCCATACCTCGACACCACTCCTAGCTAGAAAGAAACACATGTCCTTTCTGAGGTCATCTCCCTTTTCTGGTTCACACCGGGTGTGAGGCTCGCGAATCAACGCTATACACAAAGCTATACTATATTAAAGTCGTGCTTTGATCATCAACCACAAGACTCTGCACTTCAACAAAAGCCTTGATCATTTGCATTTCAGCATGCCACACAGGCAATTCACACCTTGCGACTGGTCTATCGATATATAACCTCTGAGCTCATACGTCTCAGAGAAGGGTGTTAAGCAAGAGAATAAATTCTCCGCCACCTAATAGATATATATATTTAATAGAGATCAATCAACACAGAATAAAATCCAATGTCAGACATACATCCATTTACAAGTTCGGTCTGGGTCTAAACAAAGCCGGAGGCACCTTATTCCTCGTCCCATATGTCCAATACATGAGAGAGGTCCTCGCATATCTGGTCGATCTCCAAGTATGTCTGGACGATCACAACTTATTACCTTGTCTTGGGTGTACATCCCAATCAAGACATTAGTAATCATCCAAACGATGTGAAGACCTCCAGTCTTCAACCACCATCTTCATTGTCGACTTATCGTCGAATCAGTTATTCAGAATGGGATAAACCCGGTCTTTCTGAATAACTCGCGTATCTTATAAACAAGTGCTATAAAAACACAACATATGCCTCATTCCAATTTCTGAATAATCTTTTATTTAAATATTCGTATCCTTTGGGAAAAGTTCCCATTAATTTTATCAAAGATAAATTCTTTAAATTTATTCTTTAATCTTCCATTGGATATCAGTTCAAACCAAATTAAGGTTTATCCAAACTAGTCGGGATTAGCGAACCTTACCGAAGTAATCATTTATTATATTTCCCAATCCCAATTTATTCATCCCATGAAGCAAAACTGGTAATACTTCATATCTAACACCACGGTGTTATCGGTAAAATTAATTACCATTTCACGTTCAAATCTAATTAAAGATTTAACTATCGCTTGGAGAAAAACTGGTGATACTCCATTCTCGATCATTTCATGAATTCGATAAATTTAATTATCCCATTCACATTCCAATCTAATTCAAGATTCATTAAAACTCTAATTTAGTTTTAATCTCAAAAATCAATACTTAATGATTATTCAAAGTTAAGAAATTAATCTTATCTTTAACTGGGTTAAAGAACTAATGTCATTTAAAACATAGTTCACGGTAAACCAAAAATCCCATTCCATTAATTATGGAATCTTTATGGAAAATATATCAATATATACAATCGATATAAACTTCTATATCCTACCAATAATAAAATGGAATAATGGCCAAGCTTTTTAAATTCCATATATAGTAACAGTCTCCCTCCACAGAAGTTCACTTCGATTATTTAATTCCATTCCATTCCAATTTATTTTATTAAATTGGAAAACTTTTCTTTGGAAAATTCCCCCAAATCTTAATTAAAAGATTTTTAAATTCCAAATCATATTTCCCTGTCAATCGGGTTAAAGAACGAATGTCGTTAAAAACAAAGTTCACGATAAACCCGATTCACATTACATTTTATTCCAATTACCAAATGTAACTGGAAACTCTAATAATCTTAATTAAAAGATTTATTCTTTTCAAATGGGGCTTAAGAACAGTGTTACTGAAAACACCATTCACGACAAACCAAAATCCGATGCTTTTCTTTGATTACAATTAAATATTAATTAATTGGAAAACTTCACTAAATCTTAATAAAAAGATTTATTCTTTCCTCAACTAGGTTTAAGAACAATGTTATTTAAGACACCGTTCACGATAAACCCAAAATCTCATTTGATATTAAATACAAGGCTCTGAATAGAAAATATATCGGCTTACATTCTATAACAAATTCTGAAACCAACAAATATCGTATTGGAAATAAAAATATAAATATATCTTTCAAATTTCCATAACAATATATATAATCACGAAATCCAACATCGAAATATTCCGAAGATGATTTCCATTCAAAACCACTCCAATTCATATATTGGACATTCTGGTTATATTAAAACCCATTCTCAATCCAATTTATTTATTTAAAAATAATTGGATTATAGTTCTATTTAATAACTAGTTCATTTTGATAAAAATATATTTTTATCTTTTCAAATATGGAATATTTCATCCTAATTCTTTCCAAATCATTTATTGTGATTTTACACAAATTATCAATATTTTTAATAATTTTATTAAGGCCCTTTCAGTCGATTTCCATAAACGGTCAATAAACTGCACTTACAGCGACCTTTTCCAAATTTGATTTGGACATAATTCCAAATCCAACCGTTAGATTTCAAATCTCTTATATTCTTGGAAAGCTCTTTTCGATACGAACCCAATGGTTCCTGTTTTAGGAGAATCCGACAGTCGGATCTCCCGTAATGTCAATTCGAAATCAATGGTCAAAATTCGCAAACTGCCACGGCGTGACGCGTTCTATTCAGGCCATTAAATATACATAATATATATATTTCTTCAATTTCCATTTAAAATGTATTTTATAAATCATTTTAAATTTGTTTTAAAACGATTTTAACTTCATTTTCAATTTTAAATCAAAATTGAATATTCCATATCATTAATATATAAATGATAATATTTTCAAAATATCAAATTTTGAAATCATTTCCTTTTTCGATATTTATATTAAAAATGAATAAAATCGGTATAAATATCGTCTACATCAAAATGGCGCAAATCTAATCAACATGGCTTCATATATTTAAATATTTTCGTGTCCATCGAAAATTGGACATCAAAATCATATTTTGATTCTTTCTTGAATATTATTTTAAAATATTCATTATTTTAAAATATTCGTTTTTTAAAATATTCTTTATTTCCGAATTGGAATCAGACCCAATCAGTTGCCATATAATTTTATTTATATGGATTTCATACAACACATGTATATATCTACAATGATAAACAATCAACCATCAGCCAGAGTGCACTACACAACTGCATAAGCATTAAATATAAATAATTAACGCTTACAACAGTCTGTCAACACGTCGATTGGCATACAACTAAACAATTAGGATTAGTGTATGTCAAATATCATCCCAATAACCGTGTGAGGTTTCAACCAACAAATATTGAATATTATTTGTGCAGTTGGGCGATGTGTAAAATATATCGTCCCAATCAGTATCAGATAAATGGATGTACAAAAACAAATCATCCAAACTGTTTATGAATATTTATTTCAACACATGATTATTTTATATAGTTCATATATACAATAAAAATGATATTTTTATTGTTTAAATATTTTATTCCATACATGAATATTTTATACAGTTCATATATACAATAAAAAATGACATTTTTATTGTTCAAATATTTTATTCCATACATGAATATTTTATAAAGTTCATACATATAAATAAAAATGATATTTTTATTGTTCAAATATTTTATTCCATACATGAATATTTTATATATTTCACAAATATAATAAAAATGATATTTTTATTGTTTAAATATTTATTCCATACATGAATATTTTATACAGTTCATATACACTATTATATATTTAACTGTAAATAAATTTGAGTGAGGAAAAGTTTCACATTCGTTTCCACTCCTCCGTTCTTTTATTTCCGAATTTCTGTTCTGTTTGGATTCGAATTTTCCCGAAATTCCAGCGTGCTCCAAATTGGACCCAGTTAGTCTTGTTGTGAAGCTCTCGCCCCATGATCCCAACGGATCCAGTTTCGCGCGATTTGGACCTCGTATGACAAAGTTATGGTATTATAAAGGTTATTTACATTTTTAGGATAATTAATTAATAATCACTTTCCTCCCTAAATTAATTCTCCAGCACCCCACCGAACAGCGAAACCCAAAACCCAATTCTTAAGGTTTAAAATCGCAACCCAAGTGCAACGCCAAAATCCGATCAGACCTCGCCCTAATGTTTGCCTTGACATGCACCTCCACCCCCCAGAACCCTAGCCAACTCGAAATCCACCCAGTGCCAAAAATCTCGTTCGAAGTGGTCCACTGTGAGGCGTGATTTCAACCAAAATACTCAACTTATATCGATCATACTCATATGATTGTGAAGAGCAAACAAACCTCTTTGATTTTCCCTTAGGAATCCCTAACTAATTTTGATTGTTTAGAGAGAAATTAAAGGATTTTATTTTGAATGATTTTAGCCCTCCAATCGTTGGCAGCGACGGCTGTGTTTGTAAGGAGACTAGAGTTTAGTTTAGAAGGATATATATTATTTATATTATTTTATTCTTAGATTATTTCATTTTGACGGTTTTTTGAATTCGAACTCCAAATCAAATCCAACGTCTATCGCCCCTAGCTAAATACCCCCATTCCATACACAATGGGATATGTTTTGTAAGCTAGTTCGACTATTTCAAATAGTTTTAATCAAAATTTAAATTTAAATCTTTATATATTGAATTCAAATGTACATTTTAACTTACCGGGGCTACATACTGACTCCTAAAATTCCAGAAAAATTAATCTGGCTATGTTTTGATGATACGATCCTAAAAAAAACTAATTTCATCGAATTTGGAGACCATTTGAAAAATGGCCATTTTCTGGTCGATCCAATTCAAATTTAAATTGCCAAACACATTTTCTTTTGCCACGCTCACATATTAATTCCAAAAATTATGAAAATTGGAATCCAGCAATAGTTTAACATTCCGGATCCAACAAAAGTCGTCACGTCGAAAATGGAGAACGTTTGCAAAATGGCTATTTTTAAGGGCTATATATTATATAAAATTCCATGGCGACTATTCTGAATTTTAACCTGGACATAACTTTTTTTCCCTTTATGAAATCTGAATTTTTCACATTCATTGGAAATATATTTTTAAACAGATTCAAATATTTCTTGTTTACTGAAATCCGGTTTATTTTGAATCCTGTACATTCTATTGAAATTTGAAATCGAATTTTCAAAGTATCGCACCATTTCAGGCTCGTTATATAATTAAGATAAATATTTATATTCTAACTTTGATTTAAATAAATTTATACATTCTAATTCTATTCAAAATAAATTTCTAGTCGTAATTATTTAAAATAAAGCATTTTAAATATTCAAAATCCATTAAATTAGCTGAAATAAAAATTTTGAATTGGTTTTGATTTTCCGGGTTGTTACATTAGTATAATAATAAAATAAGTTTTGGATGTTTGTTAGGATTAATATTATTTCAGGAAATAGTTAAACCTGAAATACAAATAGATATTTTAAAATCAAAGCCACAAAATCATATTCTCTTTGAAATAATACATATATGTCAACATACATATATTTAAATGTTAACATATCAGCCTATAGAATGAAATTCAAATTTTTTGTCTCAAAGATTTATACTTTCAGACTTCCCTCCATCTTTTCAATTAGAAAAAGCCAGTTAAAGTTCTAGTTATTAAATTTATCTGTATACTTATTTTCTTATACCGCATTTCAAAATATATATATTAAAATATATAATTTAATAAAATTAAATAAACATGTTAATATGATATACAGAGTTAATATAACTTTTTGATATTGTTATAAAATATAAATTTATTCATCTTTTATATAGTTTAAACATGCATAGTTTAACTTATATATTATTATTATTATTATTCATTACAATTTTGGGTTACAATATCACAAATACTATTTGTAACTTAGTACTTATTTTGACTTCCTATTAATATTTATAAAACTTGTATATTTTACTTAATATAAAGAAATATATATACATGATTTTTTTAAGTAGTTTAAATATAAGAAGTTTTATAGATTACTTTATAATGTTTCCTTCTAAACTATAAATGGTTTTTTAGCAAATAAATATGTTTTGACTTCTAAAGTTTAAATTTAAAATTGATTTGTATCAACATATAATTGTATATCTCATAAATTAAATTTTAAGTTCTTTTTAAATTAGTTTTATATATACTTATGAATGTATATTTATATAGATTACTTTATATTATACAAATTTTATATTCTCTTTAGAAAGATCTTTAATTTTTACAATATTTACCCTACTAATATTATTTAACTTCATGATTTTTCTGAATATTTCACTACTTATCATGAATATTTTTTTCAAAACCCTTATCTTTATTATTCTTTTAATCAATTTCATTAAAATAATTATCCTAAGTCTAGAAATTAACATTATCTTTGTTTGATTCAAATAATTTATAATAGTTAGATAGTACTTTGAACATATTTTACCTAAATAGATATTATCACCAAATCATTCTGCATACTATTATTATACATCTTATTTCATATCATCATTATAAATTACAATTACATTTCAAATAAAGATTGTTCACACCATAAGTTGCATTTCATATTGTTTTGCATATGACATACATTTCATACTACATTAAAATCAACATACTTCATACACTGTATTACATGTTAACTTTAACTCCACACATAACAAGTATATAGTATAAAGAGTTTTTATTAGAAATATAGGATTATTTGGTTTGTGTGTTTGACTTGAATAACTTGATTTACTTACTTGACATGGTTAAATTTCATTAGTGGTTTATAGGTTTTAGGATAGATAGAAGTTACAATAAATATTTAGTTTCATGTTTGAGTTGATGTTTTGTGACAATAAAACTTAAATTGATTCATTGATTGGATTGAATTACTTTAATTATATCATAATTTTAAGGATATCTTATCAGAGTTTTTTCTAAGTCTAAATTAAGGTCTTATTATAGTTTTAAGGGAACTAGAGTGTAGGCTAGGCCACTGGTTGGTGATGACCCCAACAATTGGAGGTTTAGTCTTGTATTAGATTAATGGGGAGTTTTATAGTTGCAAGGTTTAATTAAAGGTTTAAGAAATTTTTATTAACCTATATTATTTAATTTAATTGATTTGGTTGATTGCTTACATTGATTACTTAAATGGATTTTTTGAATTGCTTGCTTGAATTGCTTGCTTGGATTGATTGTTAAAATTGATTATAAACATTGATTAGACTGCCTTGTTTATCATTCTTCTATTAGACTAGTATAGTCCTAATTTTAGGGGGATTTATAGTCTTTTAGGCTTAGAACCATAGAGTTAGAGGGATATATAAGGGTATCAAAGAATCAGGGATAGTTAAATAGAATATTATAATAGAATATATATATATATATATATATATATATATATGTAGGATTTAGGGGGAGTATTTTATGATTATAGATTTAGGACTTAGGGAGAGTACTTTAGTATAGGAATTATTTGGATAGTTGTAGGATTTAATGGGAGCACTTTTAGAATTTCTTTTTGATAATGCCAAAGGGGGAGAAATTATAAAATATATTCATAGTCTATTGGATTCATATAGACATGGGGAGTATTAAAAGGATCATCATGAACAGGAATGATATTTCATAAAATAAGGTTGTCATTATCAAAAAGGTGGAGATTGTTGGAGAACGGAGTTTTGATGACAACAACCTTATTTCAATTATCATTAATTATAAAATATATGCTAACACTTTTTGTATAGAATATATATATATATATATGCAGGAATTATATGCAGGAAATATTACTGAAGACTGTACAGTTATAAAGATAATAAGAGATTCAAAGATCAGAGAAATTTCAAGACTCATGAGTAATCAAGATTTCAAGAGTTCAAGATTAATATAGTTACAGAGTCTATATTTTGTAAGACTCTAAATAGCACTCCAGGTTCAAATTCTGATTTTCAATTCTATCGTCAATCCTCTCTATTTTCCTTTTTCTATCCTCTCTATGTTGTTTTTCTATTTGTTTCTATTTTTATCCTTCTTTGTTTTTCAAACTTAAATTTTCATACTTTATATTTATATTGTACATAGTTTAAAACTTTATGATTTTATAAATATATTTATATAGTTTAAATTTATGTTTTCATATGTTTTTCTATCATATAATATTAATTTACAACACTAGAATTTTACTTAAGAATTTCCAGAATTACTTTTATATCAAAACACTTGAAAAATGCTTTGAAAATCAAAAATACACATGAGTATGTCGACATAACAAAAACTCAATGTCGACATATAATTGTCATTTTTTCCAATTTTGAAAGAAAGTGTCATTCCACAATTATAAATGCTTCAGAACTGTTGCAACCTTTCATACTCTATAAAAAGTGGTTAAAACCGAATTTCTTATCATCTCCTCTTCTCTAACTTCTTCCTCTTTCACTCCACCATTATTCTTAATCATTTTTATGATTCTTACACTTATACTCTACCGAATTCAATTCTGTTTTGATCAAACTTCTTCTCTCTACACTCTTTATTCCCTACTCTCTGAATCAAGTACTATTGAAGAGTTATAGAGCTGTTTTGTAATTGCTTGGGTTGAATAAACCTTGTTTGTAAGTCAAAGAGGAATTGTATCCTTGTAGCCGTGAAATCAAGGAATAGGAGTCGATGTGTCCTTGTTGAGCCGTGAAATCAAGGAATAGGAGTTGATGTCTCCTTGTTAAGTCATGAAACCAAGGAGGTTGTATTTGACTATTAGAAATAGTAATAAACTGCACAATCCAGCGTTGTGCGGGACTGGACGTAGGCATAATCCGAACCAGTATAAAATCTGGTTGTTCTTTCCTTTTCTGCATTTTTATTTCTATTTATTTTGCATTTGTGTTTGAATCTGTGTCTGCAATTGTGTTTGTGGTGTTTGATTCATTCCATAATTCTCTTTAGTTTTATGATATGTTTAAATTCTTACAAACACTATTCACCCCCTCTAGTGTTTGCTTTTCCTTAATGATCCATTCCACAGTCCCTAACAATTACAACTTCAAAATATTTTCTCTAAAGAAAAATAGAAAAGGTACACTACCAATGCCCAAAGTAGTGACCAGCAACAACACAGGGAGACTATATGTAAATAGTACGTGGAAGCCTCCTGCTCGTCTCCGGACAGCTACTCGTGCATACCACCTAACCTGTCTAGTCTGGTCGCTTAGGAGCACCCAGAGTAATACGAAGAGACATAAAACTCTAGGTCAGACAAAAGTCTGGTATGAGCGATAGCAGCAAAACAGAATAATAACAGGCATAAACAATCATATCTGAACCTGGACCTGCAACTAAAGAGTTAGCACAACAATATGTACAGTACTCTAAGCTAACACTAGCGTAAAGTGTAAAATGGGAGCGTGCATGTCATGGTGATAGCAAACATCAAACATAGCAATCAACCTCACATCTCTCACTCAGTGCGTAAAGTATACGACATCCACCACTTTGATAACCAAATCCTTTTCTACGACCACTTTGTCCTTGGGAGTCTTAACAGTCTCATTGCGCTGGTCCATAGTCACTAATCCTTTGCGTCGCCTTGCCCTTGGGAGTCTTAACGATCCCATTGCGCTGATCCATAGTCGTGCTACAATCACTTGCCCTTGGGAGTCTTAACAGTCCCATTGCGCTGATCCATAGCCACTAATCCGTCTCTCAGTGGTGAACCAAAGCTATAAATATCGATAACCCCTTTGCACACGTCCCACAGCAAAGCCCAATCATGAAGTTAACTCGTTGGTTCCCATATGGATCCTGAGTAATAACTTCTCACTTGGACTTCCTTTGCATCTCGTGTTCTTGTCTTCTCCAGTTCGGTTCGGTCTCCGTTCAGTTCGAGTGGGAGCTTCAGTTCGTGGGTGCATAACTCTCCGTATCGTTTCGAAGTACTTTATGATTCGCGGCTCGTGGTATGCTTCTCGAGTCGGTTCGTGATGAGCATCCGGGTCGGGTCGGGCTCCTCGGTTTTTGACAACCCACTCATGGTGCTTCGGTTCGTGGTCGCCAAGTAGTTCGGGGTCGTGGTTCACGGTGCGGTTCATGGAGCTCGAGCAGAAGTGGCTCAGTTTGTGAGTCCCTGATGTGAGCAGGTCAGTTCGAAGGAGGTGGGGCGGATCGTGAGGTGCTTTACGAGTGGGTTCGGACACCCGTTCTGATCCCATTTCCTGCACTTCCTTCCAGCAAGTGTTTACGCCATATGATGGCGTTTTCGACCATTCTAACATTCCTATGCAATCTCTAAGCATACCAAACAGTAATAGTAACATGTGCAATCAATTAAAAACATTAAAACATCAATCACATATGTTATTTAGGATCAAACATACCCAAAACCATAATTTTCCCCTTAATCCCCTTAATCATGTTTAACCATATGATTAGCAAACTTAATACAAATTAGTCCAAATTTATATCAAAGGCATAAAATAATATTTAAGAATTTCTACATATTTTTCCAGATTTTTATGATGCATAATTTCGTTAATTACCACTAATCACACCTAATTAGCCGTGAATAAAAGTGCAAGTCACTCACCTTAGCCACAAACAAATTATAGATCTGAAAATATCTCTGATTTGGTTCAAATCCCAATGCAACAAAGCAGCCCTACCTCCAATTTGATGTTAATTTGCCTTGATTTGATGTTGATTAGCTTAATATTGGATTAGAACGTGATTAAAGGGTAGTTTAGAAGGTGGAGGACATTGCTAGGTTTGAAAAAATGAAAGTGGCGGCTGAGAAAATGAAATGAGATGGTTTCCTAACTCATTTGAGCCTCCCTATAACCCTAATCCCAAAATGGGTTATGGGCCCATAACTAGTTACCCTATTAAGCCAGCTTAAGCAGTTTTTGGCCTTCCAAACCTTATTTCAGCCATATCTCCGAAACGGTAAGTCTGTTTGACAAATGTGACCAATCTATGGAAGAGGTAAACCATGATCCGAATCCAATGGAAGTGGTTTCAGATTAAAACTCCTTACCAATCAAAAGTTACAGGTGAAACAAAGTTTGCTAGTGTAACACCCCGTATTTTCTGTGAACGTATAAGTAACAAATCAGAGAATAATTAATTATAAAAATAAGAATCAAGGGAAACGGGTTACGCCATTGCGTTCATCTCGGAATTCAGCTTGAAATAGAGTCCAAGTTTGCGTAAAACGAATACCGTACGAAGAAGATATGGACGAACGAAGTTAGGAAGAAAAACCAGAAACCGGCCAGAATGCACTAGCGCACTTGGGAAGTGCGCCAGGGCAAAATTGCACTGGCGCACTTGGGAAGTGTGCCCATGCAATTTTGCATTGGCGCACTTGGCAGGTACGCCCAGGCCGAGCAGAAGGCCTGCCCAGCTTTCTGGTTTGACCCTAGCTGGCCTGGTCGGGTTCTGGTCGAATTTCTGAGCTCTGTTGTGTCACTAGGGCTAACTTGTCACTTTCTGATTGGCTTCTCTTGAGATGGATGGCCTTGATTAACTCTAGCTTCATCGACAGCTCTAATTAGTTTGAAACCCTATATAAACAGCCCCCTAGCCCCATTCTCTTTACACCATTCTTCTCTAACCTTATGCTGCACAATTTCATTCCTATACTCTGCCTCCGTTCTTATTAAATAAAATAATGGCGTCGTTACTCTGCTGGAATCAAAACTAGGATCTTCTTCCAATCTGAATAAAGTTAAAAGGGAGAAACTATTTTATAATCTAATCGATAGTCTACGCCAAAGGAACGCTATTCAGTGTCAGAACTCAGAAACCAAAAATCAAGACTTTCCTTTTTGATAGTGAGTACAGTTATTTTCAGATATGAACTTTAATTATGATCTTGACGTGGTTATAAATCTGAATCTGAGATTATGTATATTTTTATCTGTCAGATCTGTTTTTCTGTGACTATTTTGTACCTCTTTCTTCTTTCTGTTCTATAGCCAGGCTACTACGAGCCTGCGCCGAATCTTATAAGAGATTAACGCACGAACGCTAAATTTTGGGACAAATAATGAATAATGCATAATTGGACATGAAACTGTTGCCTATGCGACTATTGCTTATGACTATGATTCCTGCCTATGAGACTATTGCCTATGACTATGATTCATGCCTATGAGACTATTGCCTATGACTATGAGACTATTGCCTATGACATTGAACAAGAAACTATTGTGATTAGTCGCCCATGACTATTGTGGTTAGTTGCCTATAACTATTGTAGTTAGTTTCTTATGCATATTCCCTTAATTATGTTAGATCTCATAATTAGTGAGTAACTTGGCTAGTTTATTCCCATTCACTGTTATGTACATCGAGCCTATTGGAGCCAGTATTATTGTATTTGGTTCATTATTGCAAGCTTATTCTTTTATATCAATTCTTGTGCTTATCCCCTACTCCTTTTGTTAGTGCCACTTCATGAGTACTTAGAGAACTTGTGGAAACATGTTATACGGGGATTGGGCGTAGCTTAATTAAGTTAATTTCGCATAATAAATATGTTGGCATAATCTGAATTGGCTATAATAGTGAATGATTAACATGTATATTAGTCTTGGACATAAATGGTGAACTAGAATATTAAATCTAGTTTTGACATGCACTGTAAATGGGAATATTAAGGCTAAAATTTAGGGCATATATTGCATTATGAATTATGACCTTGATTTGGGCATGTAAGTTTAGGCTAAATTTATGATTAGGCAAGATATGTAAATAGAGTTTTAGATATATATAAAATCTGCTAAATCTGTTATCTGCTAAAACTGTTAAATTCCCTAATCCGTTATCTGATAAATCTGTTGAATCGCCTAAACTGCTAAATCTGTTATCTGCTAAATCTGTTGAATCACTTAAACTGCTAGATCTACTATCTGTTGAATTGTCTGATCTGTTGCAAACTAGATAATGGTAATCTGGGTATGGAAATCCGTAGGCTCGACCTAAGATTTAGTAAAACATGGAAATTTGATTAATCTGTTGTATCCTATGAAGAAGTTTAATCTGTTAAGTAAACAGAATTAGTCTGATATCTGAAAAATCTGTATTGGAATGAATTGGCTATGAAACGAGGTTAGGCTCTGTTTGCGGTAGAAGCCTGCCCGAAACCAACCGGCTTAACCAGCGACCACAAACTGTCAGTCTAATGTGAGAGGTCGTACGCATAACTAAAATATGCCTAGACACGAGGTTAGGTCTGGCTTGTGGCAGAAGTCTGCCCGGAACCGCCCGGCATATCCAGCGGCCACAAGCTACCGACCTAATGTGAGAGGTCTGTGCATTAATATTTAATTAATGCAAATCTGGGATAAATATGATGTCTAAAACGTTTTGAGTGAATAAGGTTAAACCAACCGGATTGATGAATAAATAAACCTGTTTCGTGAATCTGTAGGCCCAATACAAAGTTAGACAATCTGTAAGTCTGTTAAAACTGTACATCTGATCCGTTAGTCTGAAAACCTGTTAACCTGATTTTTCTGATCTGTGTACTAGTTGACTTGAACTCTGTATGTCTAAAAACTTGTAAACAAGTTAATCTGAAATCTGTTAGTCTGGGGACACAAGGTTAGGAGGGAAAATACTTATGACATCTGTTGTTTGGGACCCATATTAGTCAGTAACCCTTTCTGGTATCAAAACTATGACCCAACAGTAGGTAGGGTCTGGGCACGCTTACTGAACTAATTATAAGCGGTTCATTCTGATAATAGCGAGGGGTGTTGATGGTGCGTTCCAAATGGGTCATGTGCGTGCATGGATCCCGGTCTGCCTCTGAGGACGTAAGACGCTGTGACATCTGTAAATAGGTCTGTGCCAATTGGTTGTCACTTTAGGGAGTGATACACCCTACTGTGGGGCCGACACAGGGTGTTTATGTATTAGGGAGCCGATCGCTTGGGGTAGGGTTTTAGGGTACACTTAGTTCTGTCTGTTTCTGTTGGTACCGTCTGTTTCTGTTGGGTGGTAACACCTGTCTGTTTCTGCGTGGTACTGTCTGTTTGGGTGGTAAGGGCCCATTTACTAGTTTACACCTAATTCTACATTCTGTTTCCGTAGGGATTAATCTGTTTCTGTTTCTATACCTTCTGTTCGGGTGGTAAAGGCCCATTATTAGCATTCTGTTTTTGTACTTTCTGTTGGGGTGGTAAAGGCCCATTACTAGCATTCTCTTCTGTGGAAATTACTCTGTTCCCGTTTCTGTTTCAGTTTAGACATTAGGGTGACACCTAATCCTGTTATACTAGTATTAGTGCAGAGAGGTGAAAAGTAATAGCTTACATCATTCTGTTTCTTCTGTTTAACCTAAGTATATCTGATACTCATGTTACCGTTATCTCGCATCCAGTTTTATTTGCATGCCATGATTATTATTATATGTTCATATGCTGGAAATCACTGGACTCGCCAGACTTTATGTCTAACCTCGTTTGTTTTCGCCCCTTTTCTTTCCGTCCTCCCCCCCCCCCCCCCCAGGTTTCCAAGGAGGGAATACTTTAGCTTGATCCGGATTTCTTCTGCTTGAAGTACTTGAAGTGCTTAAAGTATGGCTTGACTCCTTATGGCAGCTTCTGTGGGGATTATGATTTCAAAGTTTTGTACTCTGATTATTTTCTGGAAAATACTGATATTTATGTACTTGAGTTTTTGGTAAAGATGTAACCAAACTGATTTCTGTTTTCCGCTGTAATAAAGTTATAATTTCTCAAGTGTTGTTTATCTGTCTTGAAATTTTCTGTTCTGTTTACTAAAATGCTCCACCAAAGTTAAGGCATTCCCTTTGTGAGTGTCCTTAACGGAGGTGGGGTGTTACACTTGGTATCAGAGCTGAAGGTTACCAGATTGGGTAAAGTTTTTGAAAATTATTTTCAAAAAGGTTTTAAAAGGAAGTATTTTCAAAAGTAAAGCTTATTTTTGAAAAACATAATCCCAAAAGCCATATATCTATCTTTTGATCCTCTGTTTGAATCTTTGTTTCCTTCTTTCTCCGGGGCTCCCGGCTTTCTGGGAGGTAACCTCATCGCGGCATGGTTCTGTAGGCTTGATAAGACTATGACACCGATCAAAGGGCAAATAAGCGGCCGACTTCCATCTGTAGCCGCAGTGGTCTCACCTACGGCTAATTTTCTTTCGAGCTTTGTAGGATTTTCCGTGCGATGGAGGCCGCTTTCGAGGGACTTGTCAACGTGTTACACATGGATAGTAAAGATGAGAATGAGGGAGTTTGACTAAGGAGCACAATCCAAGGATGAGAAACTCATGGATATGGACTTGGTTCACAAAGGAGGCAAAAAGGAAACACAAAAGAAGGAAGAAAAGTCTGAAGATAAAGGAGGAGAAAAGTGCTTTACTTATGGAAGCTTGACTCATCTGAACAAGGATTGCCGAAAGAGGAAGGACACTCACTTCAACTGTGGTGAGATGGGACACCTCACTAGGGACTGCCCGAAGAAACGGGGGCAAGGACAGAGGACATGACGTACTTCGGGAAGGCAGGCGAATGCTCTCATAGTTGGTGGATAGGATAGAAGTAGGAAAATTTTCGTAGAGAGTTTAGTTTCCTTATCTGATTATTGAGTTAGAACTCTTTCCGATTATGGCATTCTGATTCTGTAGTCGAGTCTCTGCACTTTAATACTAGTCTTGTTTCTGATCTGGTTATAGTCTCAAACCCCATAGGGGTTACGACTCATCTGTTGGTGGTAGGTTGGGGTTTGAGGGTATCTGTGTTAGGCGTCAAGTCGATTGTAATGCATACATTCTGGGGTTTTAAGGGATATGGTGGGATTCTCCCATGCTTAGTTTTCTAAGAATCATTCGATAATCTGATCTGTACTAGTAGTCTGTAAATATCTGAATATTTCTGATAAGGTTAAGATTTCCAGTTTTGACATTGTCTAAAGAGGGTAATCCTCTGGGTGTCAATCCGATGTTGATTTCGGTCTTCGGGGTTGATACTTAGGGGAATTAGTCTCTCAACCAATGTCTAATGGAAACCAAGTTTTTGTTTATCTGCACTCGCTCCCATCACTCGACTGTGTCCTATCGATCGAGTCTTCGACCTATAGTTAGGAATCCTATAGATGTAAACATGTGTTTGAGACATGTTATGTTTGATGGTTGCAAGTGGATGCAAGTGGTTGCTAGTGGTTGCTCGTGGATGCATTACACACACTAGGCACTAGATCGGCTCGAAAACACTCTCATACTGCATATAGACGTGCGAGCATTTTCAATTTTTGTGGATGCAAAATGATTGACTCATCACATGGATGTTGCATATGAATGAATGGTTGTCATTCATATAAGAATGATATGTATCAAATAGGAAAATTGCATACATGTTGGACTCATGACACTGACATAGTTCGCACTAAGGAGGTCAACTGAATCAGTGGACCACCTGATCTTTCCATTAGATAAGGAACATATACACACACTTTTGCATATGTTCATACAACATTAGAAGTTTTCTAAGGACAATGAATGCTTGTGGATGATGGTTGAGTAGATGGATGACTGGATGGTAGGACACATTCTTCTTAACTTGAAGATTTCGGGGACGAAATCCTTTAAGGAGGGGAGAATATAACACCCCGTATTTTCTGTGAACGTATAAGTAACAAATCAGAGAATAATTAATTATAAAAATAAGAATCAAGGAAAATGGGTTACGCCATTGCATTCGTCTCGGAATTCTACTTGAAATAGAGTTCGAGTTTGCATAAAACGGATACCGTACGAAGAAGATATGGACAAACGAAGTTAGGAAGAAAAATCAGAAACCGGCCAGAATGCACTGGCGCACTTGGGAAGTGCGCCAGGCAAAATTGCACTGGCGCACTTGGGAAGTGCGCCCATGCAATTTTGCATTGGCGCACTTGGCAGGTGCGCCCAGGCCGAGCAGCAGGCCTGCACAGCTTTCTGTTTTGACCCTGGCTGGCCTGGTCGGGTTCTGGTCAAATTTCTAAGCTTTGCTGTGTCACTAGGGCTAACTTGTCACTTTCTGATTGGCTTCTCTTGAGATGGATGGCCTTGATTAACTCTAGCTTCATCGACGGCTCTAATTAGTTTGAAACCCTATATAAACAGCCCCCTAGCCCCATTCTCTTTACACCATTCTTCTCTAACCTTATGTTGCACAATTTCATTCCTATACTCTGCCTCCGTTCTTATTAAATAAAATAATGGCGTCATTACTCTGCTGGAATCAAAACTAGGATCTTCTTCCAATCTGAATAAATTTAAAAGGGAACAACTATTTTCTAATCTAATCGATAGTCTACGCCAAAGGAACGCTATTCAGTGTCAGAACTCAGAAACCAGAAATCAAGACTTTCCCTTTTGATAGTGAGTACAGTTATTTTCAGATATAAACTTTAATTATGATCTTGACGTGGTTATAAATCCGAATCTGAGGTTATGTATATTCTATCTGTCAAATCTGTTTTTCTGTGACTATTCTGTACCTCTTTCTTCTTTTTGTTCTATAGCCAGGTTACTACGAGCCTGTGCCGAATCTCATAAGAGATTAATGCACGAACGCTAAATTTTGGGATAAATAATGAATAATGCATAATTGGACATGAAACTGTTGCCTATGAGACTATTGCCTATGACTAAGATTCATGCCTATGAGACTATTGCCTATGACTATGATTCATGCCTATGAGACTATTGCCTATGATTATGATTCATGACTATAAGACTATTGCCTATGACATTGAACAAGAAACTATTGTGATTAGTCGCCCATGACTATTGTGGTTAGTTGCCTATAACTATTGTAGTTAGTTTCTTATGCATATTCCCATAATTATGTTAGATCTCATAATTAGTGTGTAACTTGGCTAGTTTATTCCCATTCACTGTTATGTACATCAAGCCTATTGGAGCCAATATTATTGTATTTGGCTCATTATTGCATGCCTATTCTTTTATATCAATTCTTGTGCTTATCCCCTACTCCTTTTGTTAGTGCCACTTCATGAGTACTTAGAGAACTTGTGGAAGCATGTTATACGGGGATTGGGCGTAGCTTAATTAAGTTAATTTCGCATAATAAATATGTTGGCATAATCTGAGTTGGCTATAATAGTGAATGATTAACATGTATATTAGTCTTAGACATAAATGGTGAACTAGAACATTAAATCTAGTTTTGACATGAACTGTAAATGGGAATATTTAGTCTAAAATTTGGGGCATATATTGCATTATGAATTATGACCTTGATTTAGGCATGTAAGTTTAGGCTAAATTTAGGATTAGGCAAGATATGTAAATTGAGTTTTATATATATATATATATAAATATACATATATATATATAATCTGCTAAATCCGTTATCTGCTAAAACTGTTAAATTTCCTAATCTGTTATCTGCTAAATCTGTTGAATTGCCTAAACTGATAAATCTGTTGAATCGCTTAAACTGCTAGATCTACTATCTGTTGAATTGTCTGATCTGTTGCAAACTAGATAATGGTAATCTGTGTAACACCCTGGATTAACCCCTAGTCGACCCAGCGGGCTCGGGTCGACCTCAAAAATGGGCCGGTTCGGTTATTCCCCTCTCCCAATTCGCTGTTTTGAACATTTTTGCATATTTATTTATTTAATTTTCAATTATATATATATATATATCAATATATATATATATTTCTCTGCGCAACCCATTTCACTTAATTAAGTATACTTTAATTTGGGAATTTTTCGTGAAACTTCGCGAGGCCATATCTTGGTCATACGGACTCCGATTCTCGAAAACTCATACTCTATTTCGCGTATTTTTCCGAGACGAACGCAATGGCATAGCCCGTTTTACTTGATTTAGAATTTAAAATGAAATTCTGCCTTGATTCTCGTTTTAACATGTTACTGAAATACGGGTTGTTACATTCTCCCCACCTTTTAGGATTTCGTCCCCGAAATCTCTAAGTTAGGAAGAACATATCCTACCATCCATCATCCATCTACTCAAACCATCATCCACAAGCAACCATTGTCCTTAGACGACTCCTAATGCTTTATGAATGTATGCAAAACGTGTGTGTACATGTTCCTTAGCTAATGCTAATGATCAGGCCTGAAAAATCTTTTGAATGCAAAAATATGTTTAGTGCTATGAATCCATCATGTATGCAAATAGTCCTAGTCATATACACTATATGCGTGCACAAACATTCAACCATATGCAACATCCGCATGATAACACATTCAATTTCATCCATAAACAAGTATAAATACTCGTGCATATGCAATATGAAATGTGACCGAGTCGAGCTAATATCTAATGTAAATTTGCGCATCCACGAGCAACCACTTGCAACCATTTGCAACCATATCAACCATAACATGTTTCAAATACATGTTTACATCCATAGGGTTCTACCTAAGATTCCTTGAAACAAGGTCGAGAAGATAAACAAGACAAACTCCTTACGGGGTTTGTAACAGAAAATAGGACCGAGAGGATGTCCACAAAAGATAGCCTACAAGTAAGCTCTACAGAACAGGGATCAAGGATATACTCCCAAAGAGAGTTATCATGTGCGCATCTAGTCTTCATCCTTCTGAGTCGCATTTTCTTGAGCTTAGTTCCATCGTGCCTTGACCGTCCTTTAACTTCACGATTTCGCAGCTTCTTATTTCCTGTTTCCATATCATGAGTTGGAACTCATTTCCTCGTGGCCTCTCGTTCCACTTGCACTTATTCTTTCCCCAGTATACTTGGCTCAACCCTATCTACGTACTCAAGCCAACTCTCCAAAATTCACTAGTGAATTCTGGATCTCGTTCCACAAGGTATTCCACGTAGAAGAACTTTCTCTTGAAAGTAAACAGATGCCAATCCAAATTGCCAAGAGTCCTTACTAGGGTGATTCCCATAACTCATACATAATCGAAACGAACCATCCGCCTTAGCGGCGAATTCTATTCAAACGGATTACCAACAACTGCATCCTGGGATTCTAGGTAACTAGCCATAACAGAACCCAAAAGGTTACACGAGACTTCGAGGGTTAGTCAAGGGTCCAACTACCCTTCTATCAAAACCGAGAGTGGCACCCCTTACTGGTTGACCACTTCATCCCTAGAATCCATCCATAACCGAGGCATGTCATCCTCAAATCCAAAACAAGTCATGAATAAATGGACCGATCTTCCAATAGGATTTGAGACAAAACGGGATCCTCTATTACGCTAGTACTTAAGGTGCAGAGACTCAACTATCGAAGCGGACTTAAAAGATGCGGTGATCAAAACAAAGTCCCGACAGGATGATAGAGAAGAAAGGTAAACCTTTGACAAGATCGTTACCCTCCTTCTGAGGTACCCTAGAAATGAGAGCATACTATTGCCTTCCGAATGATCTTGTCCCTGTTCCATGATACTTAACTATCTATCCCGTTTCACTATGCCAAGGGTACCCTCTTGTCATGGGTTTCATTGTTCATCTTTCTCCCCCCTTTTAGGACTCAGCCATACCAACATGTTGCTTATCCCTGAACTCGTATCCTTTATCCTTGTTCTTACTATCCTTTCATGCATAACTCTGCAACGGTCTCTCGAGAACCACCTCCATCGTACGGGAAACACTTACGCAGCTAGAAAGACTAGTCGCAGTCAAAACCACTGTGACTACAGATGGAGGAAAGAAAGGAAAAGAGATTAAATCAAGGAAACAAGGATGATGCTAATGGCCTTTGGGGAATAGCCTTTTTCTTTTTAAAAGAAAATTTTCTTGAAAAATGCTTCTTTGTAAACGGTTTTTCAAAAAATTTCAGAAGGTCTTTAAAAACTTTTGCCCAGTCTAGTAACCTTCTGCTCTGATACCAAATGTAACACCCTGGATTAACCCCTAGTCGACCCAGCGGGCTCGGGTCGACCTCAAAAATGGGCCGGTTCGGTTATTCCCCTCTCCCAATTCGCTGTTTTGAACATTTTTGCATATTTATTTATTTAATTTTCAATTATATATATATATATCAATATATATATATATTTCTCTGCGCAACCCATTTCACTTAATTAAGTATACTTTAATTTGGGAATTTTTCGTGAAACTTCGCGAGGCCATATCTTGGTCATACGGACTCCGATTCTCGAAAACTCATTCTCTATTTCGCGTATTTTTCCGAGACGAACGCAATGGCATAGCCCGTTTTACTTGATTTAGAATTTAAAATGAAATTCTGCCTTGATTCTCGTTTTAACATGTTACTGAAATACGGGTTGTTACAATCTGGGTATGGAAATCCGTAGGCTCGACCTAAGATTTAGTAAAACATGGAAATTTGATTAATCTGTTGTATCCTATGAAGAAGTTTATTCTGCTAAGTAAACAGAATTAGTCTGATATCTGAAAAGTCTATATTGGAATGAATTGTCTATGATACGATGTTAGGCTCTATTTGCGGTAGAAGCCTGCCCGGAACTAACCGGCTTAACCAGCGACCACAAACTGTCAGTCTAATGTGAGAGGTCGTAGGCATAACTAAAATATGCTTAGACACGAGGTTAGGTCTGGCTTGTGGCAGAAGTCTGCCCGGAACCGCCCGGCATATCCAGCGGCCACAAGCTACTGACCTAATATGAGAGGTCTGTGCATTAATATTTAATTAATGCAAATCTAGGATAAATATGATGTCTAAAACGTTTTGGGTGAATAGGGTTAAACCAACCGGATTGATGAATTAATAAACCTGTTTTGTGAATCTGTAGGCCCAGTACAAAGTTAGACAATCTGTAAGTCTGTTAAAACTGTACATATGATCCGTTTGTCAGAAAACCTGTTAACCTGATTTTTCTGATCTGTGAACTAGTTGACTTGAACTCTGTATGTCAGAAAACTTGTAAACAAGTTAATATGAAATCTGTTAGTCTGGGGACACAAGGTTAGGAGGGAAAATACTTGTGTCATCTGTTGTTTGGGACCCATATTAGTCAGTAACCCTTTCTGGTATCAAAACTATGACCCAACAGTAGGTAGGATCCGGGCACGCTTACTGAACTAATTATAAGTGGTTCATTCTGATAATGGCGAGGGGTGTTGATGGTGCGTTCCAACTGGGTCATGTGCGTGCATGGATCCCGGTCTGCCTTTGAGGATGTAAGACTCCGTGACATATGTAAATAGGTCTGTGCCAATTGTTTGTCACTTTAGGGAGTGATACACCCTACTGTGGGGCTGATACAGGGTATTTATGTATTAGGGAGCCGATCGCTTGGGGGAGGGTTTTAGGGCACACTTAGTTCTGTCTATTTTTGTTGGTACCGTCTGTTTCTGTTGGGTGGTAACACATGTCTGTTTCTGCGTGGTACCGTCTGTTCGGGTGGTAAAGGCCCATTTACTAGTGTACACCTAATTCTACATTATGTTTCCGTAGGGATTAATCTGTTTTTGTACCTTCTGTTCGGGTGGTAAAGGCCCATTATTAACATTCTGTTTCTGTACTTTCTGTTGGGGTGGTAAAGGTCCATTACTAGCATTCTCTTCTGTGGAAATTATTCTGTTCCCATTTCTGTTTCAGTTTAGACATTGGGGTGACACCTAATCCTGTTATACTAGTAATAGTGCAGAGAGGTGAAAAAGTAATAGCTTACATCATTCTGTTTCTTCTGTTTAACCTAATTATATCTGCTACTCCTGTTACTGTTATCTCGCATCCAGTTTTATTTGCATGCCATGATTATTATTATCTGTTCATATGCTGGAAATCACTGGACTCGCCAGACTTTATGTCTGACCTCGTTTGTTTTCGCCCCTTTTCTTTCCGTTCCTCCCCCCCCCCCAGGTTTCCAAGGAGGGAATACTTTAGCTCGATCCGGATTTCTTCTGCTTGAAGTACTTGAAGTGCTTAAAGTATGGCTTGACTCCTTATGGCAGCTTCTGTGGGGATTATGATTTTAAAGTTTTGTACTCTGATGGTTTTCTGGACAAGACTGATATTTATGTACTTGAGTTTTTGGTAAAGATGTAACCAAACTGATTTCTATTTTCCGCTGTAATAAAGTTATAATTTCTCAAGTGTTGTTTATCTTTCTTGAAATTTTCTGTACTGTTTACTAAAATGCTCCACCAAAGTTAAGGCATTCCCTTTGTGAGTGTCCTTAACGGAGGTGGGGTGTTATAGCTAGGGACAAAATAGCCATATAAAACTAGGCAAAAATCGTGAACATGGGAAATGAAACCAATAGTCGTTCCCCAACGTTACACTACCATACGACTTCGTATGAAAATGAAATAAATATTCTACAATCCTCTGATGCGTAGAATGCAGGTCGTTACACTCTTTCCCCCTTAAGAAATTTCGGCCTCAAAACTCTTTAACCAAAACATAATATGGTGTCATGCATGCCTATCAGCCATTTACAAATAATCAAACATACATAACAACACAACAAGCTTATCCTAGCATGTGGTCTACTAATAAAGGAATAACTATATCGCAACTAAAACCATACCAGGCAAAGAGCTCTAGATATGACTTCCTTATGCTCTCCTTTATTTCCCAAGTACAGTCATTCTCATTATCGCCCCATTGGACCTTAACTAGTTCCACCGTCTTCCTTCGAAGTTATTTCGTATCTTGTCCAACAATACGAATCGTCCTTTGGCACCCAACTGCTATGGATTCTACCTCGATTTCATCCAACTGATCTGGAGAAATAGTCATATTAGAATCGTGTACGAACTTCCTTAACTGGGAAATATGAAATACATCGTGCATTCCATTCCAGCCATCTTGTCAGACAATCCAACTTTATATGCTAAATTCCTACCTTGTTTGAGAACTGGAAATGGACCAACAAACCTTGGTGCTAACTTAACTCTCCTGCCAAAACGAATCACACTTTTTAATGGAGAGATCTTGACGAATACCAGGTCGCCAATGGAGAATTTTAATTCTCTTCGTCTTTTATCAGCATAACTCTTCTGCCTATCTTGGGCAGTCTTCATTCGCTGTTGAATAACCTTGATTTTATCTGAAGTATCTCTTATTACATTTGGCCCAAGCGCAAACTTCTCACCGGTTTCCAACCAACATAATGGTGAATTGCACGGTCTTCCATACAAAGCTTCAAATGGAGCTATACCAATACTGGATTGATAACTATTATTATATGCAAACTCAACTAGATGTAAATGGTCATCCCATGATCCACCAAAATCCAATATACAAGCCCTTAAGAGATCCTCTAATACAAGATTCACCCTGTAAAACCCCACGTCCGTTAATGTCACTCACTAAGGGAATGCATTAACTTTCATGGAGCGTTATAAGAGTATAGAACAGAACATCACAAGACAGATATATAAAATGATACTTAAAAATTCAAAATTTATTCATTGCAGCGGAAAAGCAAAACGTGTTTGGTTACAACATCAAAACCACATACTAAAGCCAAGTACAAAAATATCCATCTTGAACAAAATTATTATCAGAGTACACAAAAGGAAAACTATAATCCAACTCAAAATAGCCATAATGAAAAGAGATAAAGCTGAGCATTACTTTCAACACTTCCAAGCACTTCAAGAAGAAAGAGATCCAAGTCAAGCTTCACTAATCCCACCCTGAGGACCTGGGAGAAAGAAAGGAAAGAGGCGAAACAAAAAGGGTCAGACATAAGTTTGGCGACTCTAGTGACTTTAACAATATAATCAGTAAAGTAACAGGATAAGAACATAAACTGGATATAAGAGATGACTGTAACATAAGTAGATGTGATAAGGTAAACAAGTAAGCAAGATAGAACATCGACTGCGCTCCTAACCACTATAAGATATGATCTACACCATACCAACATACTAGTTACATATTAAGAGATGATCCCTCCCTACTGATCATAATAATGGTAGCTTCGTGTACTCCTAGTTGCTCTCATAGGTGCCCCACTTGCTCCTACCACCACTAGTTGTACCCACTACCCTTCTCATTCGATCGGCTCCATAACCTCGTAGATAATTGTGCTGGTCCCACAATAGCATGTATCACTCCCTAAGGTGGCAACCCCGATACTACTGAAATGCACAGCTTATACCTACACGATGCAACAACGTCTTACCTACCAGCCCGGACCCATGCATGCACATGACTACGTTGGACTTGCACTGCCATCGCTAACTCTTTATTGACCTCTTACAATCAACCCCAGTAAGCGTGTCCCTATCCTCAACCTAGTTCGAGCTCATATAGATACTAAAATGGGTTACTGGTTGAAAAGGGTCCACACACTTGACACAAGCTTCCCTCCTAAGCTTGGTCCCTACTAGGAATTCCACTTAACTCCTCTTTATTCCCATGTCTAATTACATGTCTCATCTTGGTTAAGTGCTTTAATTATGTTTCACATGCTACCAATGTTACCCACTTAACCCTTTTATCATTCCCACATCTAATCACATGTCTTATCTTGGTTAAGTGTTCAATAATTCATTATAACTATAATTTTACAAGACCTCCCACATTAGATTGTCGTTTGGTGGTTGTTGAATATGTCGGGCGGTTCCGGGCAGTCTTGTACCGCAATCTGAATCTAACCTCGTGTCTTTGCATTATTACGCATCTAATTTCTGCCTTTGACCTCTTACATTAGATTGTCGTTTTGCGGTTGTTGGATATGCCGGGCGGTTCCGAGCAGGCTTATACCGCAATCTGAATATAACCTCGTGTCTTAGGCGTTTATTATCACTTTCTTGATTCAAGTCCCAATTTCAAATCTTGTATTATAATATATTCCAATTACCCATAATTTCCAATCTAAATTATATTTATAATTTTAAATCCAAATTATGCCTATAATCTCACGTGTACAAGTTATATTCAATTATGCCCAAACCAAT
Organism: Allium sativum; assembly: GCA_030737875.1. Lineage (NCBI taxonomy): Eukaryota > Viridiplantae > Streptophyta > Magnoliopsida > Asparagales > Amaryllidaceae > Allium > Allium sativum. The sequence goes on along the minus strand of CM060909.1, from coordinate 663,957,565 downwards.
TTATGCCAAATCTCATGTATACAAGTTATACACAATTATGCCCAAACCAATTTCCATGGTTACCAACAATTTATGCCAATAATCTCATTTTATTCCATATTTCCCACACTTTCCCCAATCGTTCCAACGTTATTCATACGTAAATCTCAATGCAATATGCTTACACTATAACAAAAACATCATATTACAACTTTAATTTTACAACGGTGGTAAAATCACCGTTGTAATAAATGTTTTTTTACAACCTTTTTCCAGAAAAGTTGTAATAAACTTATTTTTAACAACTATATTATTTTGACAGTTGTAATAAAAGCCTATCACAACTTTTATTTTTTTAACTATTGTAATATATGACTACACCACAACAAAAATACCATATTAATAATTAATAAAGATTCAATAATTAATAAAAATATTAATACTCAATAACTATTGTTTAATAGTAATAATAAATAGTTTATTTGAAAATATGTAATAACTAATATTAATAATTTCTTTTTGCTATATAATAAATAATAAATAATAATTCTGTATTATTATTAGAAATTAAAAATAAATAAATAAAAATTAGTTTTTAGTAATGAGTAATTAATTTTAGTAATCAATAAATAAGAAGTAAGAATCACTAATTAAGAAGTAATAATTAAATAATTACTTTTAAATATTTTAATAAAAATTTCAAACAATTTATATAATATTCTATTACATTTTTTCATAAAATAAAAAAAGAAAAATCATAAGATTAACAAATAGCTATTATATATTATTTAACTTACCATATTAAATAACTTTCAAAATAGTAATTAGTGGATGAGACTAATGGTCCACTTCCCTCCGTATTAAACATTTTCCAAAGTATATCCCGTATCGTATTTTACTTCGTTGTGTGGGCTGACCTCTCCCGTACTTTACCCTAAATCAAAATCGACCCCTAATTTCTTCCTTCCTCGGACTATCTCACATCTCAACAAACTCCAAGTGTTGTAACGAAACATGGATAAATCCACCGATTTAGCGATTTAATGACTACAGAGCCAATCCACAATTTGATTTTCTTTTGCCTACCTCCAGTTGCCAACCGTTGGGTCTGCTTGTTTGAGAGTGGCATGTGATATCGATTTGATTTGATTTTTTCCTAATACACTTCTTGCAACAGGTAAAATAGATCAAGGTCACCCCCGATCTAGCGGTAGATCTCTTAATATTTTACAGTGCGTTATCTAATTCTATTAGTGTGAGATTTTAGTTAATTTTTGTTTTAATTTACAATTGAGGCTTAAAATTTAACTGCTAGGTTAGAATTTGAGCCAAATTTGCTTAGTATCACCAAGTGCTATTAGGATGTGTTGTTCGTTTGACATTTTATGAGTGTTTCATGTGATTTTCACATGTGCCTACCTCGACTGTAACACCCCGTGTATTCTATAACTGTGAAATTCACAAATTAAAGTATAACTAATTTCATATCAAAGAATTAAGGGAAACGGGATATGCCATTGCGTTCGTCTCGGAATTCTTCTTGAGATAGAGTCCGAGTTTGCATAAAACGGATATCGTATGAAGAAGATATGGATGAACGAAGTTGGGCGAAAAACCAGAAAACTGGTCAGAATGCACTGGCGCACTTGGGAAGTGCGCCAGAACAGAAATGAACTGGCGCACTTGGGAAGTGCGCCAGTACATTTTTAGCCTGGCGCACCTGCCAAGTGCGCCCAAGTCAGAATGACCTGCTGGTCAGGTCTTGGCTGGCCAGATCAGGGTCTGGTCGAAATTTTGAGCCTTGCCTTGTCACTAGGGCTAGGTGTCAGCTCCTGATTGGTCTCTCCATCAAATGAACGACTAATATTAATCCAAGCTCCATCGATGGTCCTAATCAATTCACAAACTCTATAAAAAGGACCTAAGACTCACCCTAATTCATACAAATAAAAATGAGAATGAAACCGTCATGCTGCTGAGGAGAGACAAGGAGTAGCCGTCAAAATTGAGAGACGATTATGAGACAATTCAAAAGCTTAAAGCAACGAAAACTAAATCAAAACAACATCTACAACAAAGGATAGCATCTCCAAATTCAGAATTCAGATTCCTGAATTGAAGATTCGTCATACGTTGTAAGTAGAGTGCTATTCCGATGTGAATAAATAATTGTGTTTTGATTTGTGTAAAATGAGAAATAGAATTGTACTTGATTTGTGGTGATAATAATTCATATTTGTATGTTGCTATGATTCTGATCGATTTGGAATGTTGTGGTATAACGATTGGATATTCGCAAGTATATAATTCATGTTGAAAACTACATGTTTGTGGTAGTTTATTACAACACCTATTGGATAATTGCAAGTATATGATTCATGTTGAAAGTAACGACTATATGTTTGTGGTAGTTTATTTGAGATTCATGCAAGTATATGATTCACTATTATGCCAACATAATATAAATTATAATCACTTTTAGTGTAGTTGGATCCATTTGGGTATTATGATTTATGTGAATTTATGTTGGGATTGGCATCATGATTCAAGTGTAAAACCATACTTTTGTATTAGAGACAAAAGTAAGCATCTTTGTGAACTTGTGTTGACTCTATGAACATGACTAGACTATGTTTGGTGTTATGCCTAATTGAAAAATATGTTTTAGGCCTATATTGTTATCAAAAATCATATGATAATATATGTGACGCATAGCTAAGTTAGATTTACATTCCAATTGCAAGTTTGCATGAATAAATTAAAAACCATGATTTCATGTTTAGGTATATTTATGCCATGATTATATGAATAGATCAAAAACCATGATTTCATGTTTAGGTATATTTATGCCATGATTATATGAATAGATCAAAAACCATGATTTCATGTTTATGTATGATTATGCCATGATTATATGCTATTACAATGCCAGTTCACAAGTGCCAAATTTATGTTAATTGGTTTGCTATGTTGCAAGTTCATGCGTTCACACTCCCCTTTTTTATGTTACTTAGAATATATAAACACCATGTTCTAAGCCTCCCCTTTTTCATGTGGCTAAGTTGGGTTTAAATGTTAAACCCAACATATGTTATATTGTAGCGAACGTATAAAACGGGGGTAGTGACGTTTGGGTTAAAATATAAAACATATGTGTTGGCATGTTTGACGCATGCCAACGACCTTGAAAAACAATTAATTGGTGTAAATTAATTTCACCCAATAAAGATGAATTTGAATAATGGGCCGCAAATATTTACATATAAAAAGAAAAGAGACAAAATATGTAAATTTAGAAAATACGATGTGTTTAACCCGAGGTTGGATTGAGTTGTGATGTAAACCTGCCTGGAACCGCCCGGCTGTCCAGTAGTCACAACAATACCTATCCAATGTGGGTGGTTAAACACGGAGCCTAATAAGGACCCGAGGTTAGACTGAGTTGTGGCGTAAGACTGCCCGGACCAAACCGGCAACAAGCAGCCACAACAACATCTGTCTAATGTGAGAGGTCGAGGCTTTAATAAGACGATTAAGGCTGAGTCAGGATTGATAGGATTAAATAAATTGAATTAATACTTAATCAAAATGGAACATGCTAAACTATACAGACTGATTAGGGGTTAGGTTTACAACACTTAACCAACTTAGCATGTTGGCTAGAAATAGAAAACCTAGTAGCGGGGGGACCCTTTTCAGCAGTAACCCTACAAGGTGTATCAGGATACCCTGAACTAGGCAGGGTAGGGCACGATTACTGGGCTAACTGTAAGAGGTCAAATCGACTGCGGTGGTGCGGCAGTGTAGGTTCTAACGGGGTGCGGGCGTGCACACACTCCGGCGCAGAAAAATAAGGCACTGGGCACCAGTAGTATACCTGTGCATTCTAGAATTGTGTCGGGCCGCCACCATGGGACTTGATACACCCCATGGTGGGACCAGCATAGGTAACTACAACATCGGGGGCCGTAAGACACATGTAACTATGCGAGTAGGAGCCGATCATTAGAAACGGATCACTTCACCCTGATTATGGGGTGCCTGTTGGGAACTGGTTTATGTGGATGTAGAGATTAATATGGGGTACGATAAGTATATTCGACTCTAGACAAATTAACTTAGTTTATGGTGCTTTCCCATTTCCAGTTTATACTTATCATGCCCAATTCTTTATTCATAGACTGAATAGTCCTAGACTTACTCAGGCTTTATGTCTGACTCTACTTTTCTTTCGTCCCCCCCCCCCCCCCAGGTCCACAGGGAGGGAATACCGCAGCTTGACCAGTTTTCACATCCAGCTTGAAGAGAAAGAATGTATTGCTTAGATCTCTTTCGTTTTGGACTATGGCTTTGGATTGCAACTATGGGGACTTATGCGGTTTACTTTTGTTTTTATGCTTCTTTAAGTTATGAAATCAAGACAGTTATGAGAATGTAATGGTTTTTGGAAGTATTGTAAGACAATTATGACATGGTTTGTGTAACACGTATTTCGTTGAAATAAAAATTGCTGTTGTTTTCCGCTGTTCAAAAATATGTGTATTTATATCTGTCTTGTGTATCTGTGACTTATACTTATAAACCTCCACCAAAATTAGGGCATTCCCTTTGAGAGTGACCCTAACGGAGGTGGGGTGTTTCATCGACGCTCACTTTTAAGCGGCTCACGACCCTCTTTCGCTACTCTCTATCTTTATAAACAAATTTTATTGAATTTTATCTTGGTCTGGATCCAGCTAGCTTAACGAGCTAGGTGTTTTTTTGGTTTTGCTACGTCTAGCTTCTAAATAGTGACATTCTGATTGTATAGTCTTATGTATGGGGTTTTGGGTACCATTATTTGTGGTGGTTGCTGTTTGAGGCTACTTGGTAGAAGGGTTTCTTGAGCTTGCTTGGTTTTATTGATTGGGTTTCTCGGTAGGATGAAATTAAGGTGTTTACCATCTTGTGTTTTGTGGTAGTGCTATGTTCAAGTTGTAGGGGCTCGAGTCTATTATTTTAGGTGTTTGCATTTCCTTAGGGTCGTCTTTATGGTCGATTGTTAATCAGGTGAAGAACTATGTTACCAAAGCTTATCCATTTGTTATTGGGATCATCTCATTTTCGTTGTACTTTGCTTCAACCTGTTATGGCCATAGCTTGTTCTGATGTTGAGGTTATTCTAGCTTGTGGGTTGGATATTTCTTACTTTTTGGTCTTTAGATGCAGTGCTACGGATATTGTTGGTTTTCATAGTTATGTTCTTCGTAATTTAATTTGCTTTTATGCGTCCTGCTATATGATTTCACCTTGTCTTGTATTTTAGACTGCTTAGAGAAGCTTGTACTAGATAGCACCATGCATTGTGTTGCATTTGTTGCATAGCAAATCGTCTATCTCCAAGACCATACACCATAAGCCAGTCAATTTATATTTGGTTGTCGAGGAATTTGTCTCACGCCTGTATACAATGTAAATGTCATATGACCATTGCAAAACCAAGTTGCCTGTGAAATATAATAGTATTTCAAGTTAGCTATAAGAAAATGTTTGTTTTCCTTTAATAATTCAGTTTTTGGAATTTTTTTGGGGGAACTTCTTGTTCTTTATTACGAGAAAGCATGAAATTTGAAACTTCATAAAAATTCAAGCTTTTAGCTTTATTGAAACTATAGTTTCTCAAACTTCATTTAGAATGATAGAAATTATGCATTTTGTGTATGCTTTCATAAATATTTCCATTCATTTGGAGTGTTCCACAGAAGGAATGCTGAATGCATAATGCTTATTTTTAATATATTATATTTTCCAGATGATTGCGACCAAAATGTATTTCTCTTGTAGCAATTCAAAAGTCTATCACATCAGATTTAAACTCAATTTTGTTAAACATTAAATCATATGAATGTTTAATAAAAATGTCTTTATGCAAGTTCCTTGACATTTGCATGTTTTAATCAGCAGTACTAAATGGACCTTGATATATTTAGCATTTGGTAAGAATGAGAAATTTGTTTTCTAAACTCTTACTGCTTCACAATATTATCTTCTTTGAGTTATCACTGCTTATTTGCAAATACAACAATTTCAGGTGCAAGATTTTGAGATGTGTTCCAAATAGCTCTCTTTGGCTGCTTAGATTCCCATGTGCTGGGAGAGAGTACTTTGTTACTGTGAGCATACATTAAAAATATTTATATAATTTTTATACTTTCTCTAAGTGGATACATGTATTTAAGTAATCAATCCGTGCTTAATTACCAAAGACTTTTATTTTGGTAGATACTAGAAAACAAGGGGTAAAGGATAATCAAATCACATTCACTGATTAAGCGATCAAGAATGACCATATCATGCTTGATGTTGTAGTGTTGTTAACTATTATGCTGCTGGTATGTAAAGCTGAAAATCTAAAGCAGTTTTAATTGCATGAGACCATGCTTTGAAATCAGTATTGTTGGGTATTTCTGTATAGTTATCATAGATAAATATTGATTTCAGCATATTCAACAACCCTTCAACTTTCGGAAGCAAAAAAAATTGGCATCAACAAAAGTATTATCTTTCCAATTGCCAACTACTATAGTAACCATTACGTAAGCATACTCCACTTCTGTTTGCTTGACTTGGAGAAGGATGAAAAGCTTATCGATTTTGATATGGTTGCTACTCTTTAGGTATGTGTTAGCTTATTTTCTTTCTTCTAATTTGTTTTCATATTAAATTTAGCAGTCTATCTATATGACAGTATTATAAGTTGACTTCCAATGAATTTAAAATTTTCTCTACTATACTCTTGCCAGCCTTTGTTTATAAACAAGTGCATTAAGAGTTTAGAGGAATATGAGATTTAATTCGAGTAAGTATAAGTTAAGGTCCTATTTCATAAGATGATCGAGATTCAAAAACATCCTGAGTGCACAATATAAACTTGCATGTTGGAATGGTGATTATAATATAAACCTCCTGATTCATCTAGGTGTACATTAGAGTTATCACATACAAATAAGTCTCTTAATACAAATTTTAATAATAATCAAGGCAGCTTTTTTTCCTTCTATGTTACCTTACTAGTTATTTTCCTTAGAAATTTTCAGAACTTGTTCGTATGGGGCAAAATAAGAATGTTCTGGACTTCAAAATCTATATAATAAAATCCCTTAATCTATAAACAAGAGAAAAAGAGTTGTTGTGATTCAATTTTGCAAAAGACATCAGACCACCAGAATTTCTCCACCTCTGCTCCAACGAAAACTGAATAAAGCTGTAGTTACATTTGATCCAGTTTTCGACGTCTCCACGTACGATTCCTCCACTTTTCCCTGTATCTCTTTTCATTTCTTCGTCTTCCCATTGCATCTCCTTCAGAGCGAAAATTTCTAATCTTTCCAAAATCATTTCCGCAAATCAGGTCAAAATTTTATGTTGTTAGTTTCATCTCCTTGCATCAGGTTTACTAATCTCTGAAATTATTCTCGCTGCACTGATTTTAGTTCTTACCACAAATAAAATAGCATCTGTCTTTAAAGTAGCATCAAGTTCGAACAGGCAGTATATTTTCGTTCGCTGATTACATTTAGTATATTTTGGGATCCTATAGAGAATGCACAGTTTTTTTAACCTAGATTGAGACTCAGTTCTTCGTAAATAAAGAGGCAACCAATATAGGTGTTTTCGATGAAGGTTTTATTAGAAGTAAGGCAACCATTCAATTATTATTTTCTTGCATTTTTTTGGTTAATCAGTTAGTGACTGACTTATACAAGGTTAACCGTATTTTCGTTCGCTTTAATATTCTGATAATTTTGGTTTCTTTCCATTTTACCGTGTACCAATTTAAATTTGTTCACAATTTGATTCTTCAATTCCATTTGGCAAAGATTAGCTTTCGGACATAAGCAGCGATGCTTTGTTGACTTTTTGGTTATAGTGTACATGCTATTCGCCTGCTTTGTTTACTGTTAGTTTTTGTGCTTATATCATTATGAATGCTTTTTCAATGCAGGAATATAAAAGAGCGATGTCACGTTAATCCATATTTGGCTTCCTTGGACCATTGCTCAAATGCTTAGATTTCATTGCTATATTGATTGATTTTCTTCCCCGGTGGATTTTGAAGCGTTGTAACAAGAAGACTGAGTCGGAAGCTTCCACAGCTTTGAGTACAAGTAACAGTATGCTGCTTTTTAGGTGTTTTTATTTTAATGCTATTGGTTTTGAAGAATAATTCTAATACTGTCATATATTGTGGATCAAGCTAATTAATTTAATTTGATTGTTATTCTTAATTTAACTTTGGGGTACTGAAAAATGCTATGGTTGATGTTATTTCCTGTTTGGTATGTAGCTTTACCTCTAGAAATATATGTCGACAATTATATCATCAATCTTTCAGTAAAGAAAATGGAACGTAAATCGATGAAATTAAGCATATGAAATGACATTTAAGGAAGCAATGTAATAAATGTTTGAATACGAGCAGATATAAATAATTGTGCATACATATCATTTTAAAAGTGAAAATTGAAGATAGTGCAAATAAGTCAATAATATATTACTAAATAAAAGTAGCCACATTAAACATGTTGCAATGGATGCACGGGGTGAATCACTTTGTTTATTACATATAGAATATATGTTGACAATTATATCATCAATCCTTCAGTAAAGAAAATGGAAGGTGAATCGATGAAAGTAGGTGTAAATAAAATGAAATATACGGAAGCAAGGAAAGAAATGTATGAATAAAAGAAAATGTACATAATTATGCAGACATGTCATGTTAGAAATGCAGATTAAACATAATACAAATAAGTAAGGAATTTATTATTAAAAGCAGACACATTAAAAATGTAACAATGTATGCAATCAGGTTGTTTGTTATAGATATAATATACAATAGCGGTTTGCATATATGCTTCTGAAAATAGTAAAAGTAAAAAATGTAAACCAAATGCATTTTTAAAGGACCAGTAGAGTATAGTAGATGACATGATGAATATCAGCTGAACTGTGTCTTCCAAAAAAAAAAATTTAACAATGGTAACACATGTGAGGGGATGGAATTATTTTCATCTTCCTATTAATATCATTGTAAAAGTCAATTATTAATCAAATTATTTTTTGATACAACTACTTTTGCATACACACGAATTTATAAACTAAGTATATATACACCACTATAATAGTGAGAATATGGTATAACATAAGAAATCCTTTCCTTGATATCTTCATTTAGTCTATATTTAAAACACACTGATCGTAGAATATTGTGATTGAAAATTAATCATATGTAGTAGTAATTGATTGACCCAAAAGACAGTGACACTAAAATAAAGGAAGATCTCATCATGGGTCTCAAAAAAATAAAGAAAAGATATATTTCTGAGAATTATAAGAAACAATCTTTTGAAATATGAAACTTATCTCAAATACAATATTTATTACAAATTTCTAGAAAATACATAAAAAAGTATAAACAAATAGTGGTACTTGGTAGAAAAGTTTTGTGCTCTTGTATTTATTTTTTGTCTTTCTCATTCTTTTAGGAGAAAGCTTGATTTGTCATTGTATTTTTCCGTTCTTCAAATTTATATTATTAGCTATTTCTAATAGGAATGCTTGGTTGTTTTGAATATAGGCAGAAATACCAGGAGTTACATCAGCTTTAGCGGCACTAGTGTTATTTTTTCCGCCGTTATTATGTTGCAGCTTGGAATTTTCAAGATTACAGGTACGTCTTAATCTATAATCTATTTATCCATATTGTTCCCTCTTCTGCAAGCACGCTTCTCTTCTTTTATAATTTATTAGCAAATAATCAACATAATTTTCAAAGTTGTTAGCCTTCTTATTATTACATCGTTCCAGTACATATCTGGCTATACATATATGTGTAAAACTCCCTGCATTGTTTATATAATTCATATTATCTATAGTTTTGACATATATCTTGTATACCTGACTAACAATAACATGCATAAATTACACTCTCAATTTATTTGCGTATCATGAGAGCGGACCACCTGCTGCATGTGGAAAATTAACAATAATTTTATATATGGTATTATGTGAAATAGGCAGTAAAACCATCTTAAATATTATATGCTTCACATGCATAAGCGTTATTTTAATATTATTTTTACACAGCCTAAGCATAATCAATTATCCACTATTGTGTAAATATATTCATTCATGTCTTTACCATTTTATGTGTCAAAAGTACATTTTATTCCCGTTGTCATGGTAATGATGTCATTATATGTGAGTCCGATGTTAAATAAATGTTTTATCAGATTTTATGTTGCTCAACTTTGAGATTTGATGCCTCTGACTGTTTTGTAAGTGTACAAATCCATGATAATAACTCATACAAATGATCAGAATCATTTTAAAAAATGGTTTAGATTACATATATTTAAAAGAAAAAATATCTTGATATTTATTTTCATTAATTTTAATTTTAATTTAAATTAATATGCTGAACATCATTTGAGACCAAGAAGATTTATGTAGACATTTCTGAAGAAAACAAAGTAAATAGCGCAAGGGAGATCTAAGAAGCCACGCTAAGGACAGTTTCCAAAAGACAATGTTGGGCTTGATTAAAAGTAAATGTTAGCTACGTTATGCAAGAACAAAAATAAAATCATAAATTTGACTATAGCATCATACATCCAAATGAAGTTAGTTTAGTTTATCATTTTCCATTTTGCTATTGCTTTTATATTTATTTAATTTAAGGATTTTGGTAAGTTGACATGGGATGTATATGGGTGACATGGACACAAAAACGAAAGTGATGGGTAGATGTACCCTTTTCCTAGCATGTAGCATAGATCCTAGTTCTTTATGAAGTTTGTATATTTACCTAACTTCTTTCTCAGTTTTTATAACTGACAGGCTTCTAATGTCATTACAGTTCATCATACACTGTTTTTAGGTATCATGTACAATAGTACATGGAAAGTTTATGCAAGTAATTCTACTACTATCAGACTCATTAGCAGTAGAAACTCTGTTTTTAGCTTTTTCTAGGTAGTACAGTAAGAACTGAATGATGTTTTCTTATTTGAAACATGTATATAAAAGTACCAGTTTCAAAAAATAAAATAAAAACTGAATGATGTTTTCTTGTTTTGAATGTTGAATAAAACAAACAAGCAAGTGGTTGTTGGGAATTTGCGTTTAGAACATTCAAATTACTTCCGTTCAGCCATTGAAAAATAAAACTTTGGCGTTTTTAGGCAAACTTGGACTCAATGCAAATTTAGTTTCTATAGAAACTCTATAAGTAGTTTTTACACAGTAACTTTAGACTTATTTTTAGAAAATTTTATGGTTGATTAATTTCTGAAATAGAACATAAATTGATATTCAACAGATAGACCATAGATAGTTTCCAAGAAAATATACAGACTTTGTTTAGACTGTAGAACAGAGATTGATATTCAAAATGGGAAGTGCACATCTCGTGCAAAATAAGTTCTGGTAGACCTTAAGCAGCTATTATTCAATATATGTCTATGTTATATGCTAAGCTTCTTGTTCTTTCTTGCCCATGTTTGCAAAATAGGTTCTGGAAATGTTCCTCTTTTGGGTTCTATGTTCCTGTACTGAGTTTTTTTGGTGCAAACTCATTTTTCAATTCTTTGGGTCTATGTTCCTGTATTGTTCTGAAATTTTTTATTCCAAGCATCAGTTTCTTGTTCTGCTGAACTTATTAAAATTACATATTTTTTTTGCAGTCTCGTCGCAGACCGCGAGGTTGGAAAGTTTGGATTGATGTGGCGGTGGATCCAAAAGCTTTCTTGTGGAAGCCGAATTTTGAAATGACTACCATTGGAGAAACTGTTGGATCAACTGTTGCTTGGAATAAAAATTACGTTGCCTTCAGCTAGAGTGCTTTCGTAGGGTATGCTTATTTATCTTTTGTGGACAAAACTTCTATCTGTCTTATGTATCTTTTGTGTTATATCGATGTATATTTTTTGTAATGGGTTTATTGGTGATGTATTATGTGTATGTTGATCGAATATTATGTTAATTAATATATATGAATGATTCTGTATAGTTATATTTGTTGCATTGAAATATGAATCATATTATTATTAATATATATGAATTCTTTATATTAGTAAGGTGTATATAAGTTACAACAGCAAAAAAAAGTTGTAATAAATCATTTTACAGTAATGTGAAAGAGTTGTAATATTCTGGAAGTCACAACTTTAATCACCAGTTGTCATACCTATGATCTTATGATATTTAAATGTCTACAACAACTGGGAGTAAAAGTTGTAATAAAATTTATTACAATGGTAAGTAAAAGTTGTTAAATATCCTATTTTACAACGGTGTTGCAACGGTGCAGAAATGTTGTAAAAGATATAAGTATATTACAACTTCTTAATACACGATGGTGCACTACTACAAAAAAGATCTGTTGCTTCGCCCCATTTGCTTCGGTTGTTCTTATAACAGAAGCAAATAGTATCATTTGCTTCTGTTCTGTTAACAACAGAAGCAAATGCACAAAGCAAATGGTATTACTTGCTTCGGTTATGCCAATAACAGAAGCAAATAGTATAATTTGCTTCTGTTGTACCAAAAACCGAAGCAAGTGCACCGAAGCAAATTGTGTTGTTTGCATCGGTTGCATAGAAACTGAAGCAAATGCACCGATGCAAATAATGTATTTGCATCAGTTCCATAAGAACAGAAGCAACTGCACCGAAGCAACAATGAATTATTTTACCAAAGCAAATGCAAATATCAATAATCATAGACAACCTTACACATGTCATTATTTATAATTTATTATAACAAATGATTGTTAATAAATAATTTATAGTTACAAATTATTATAAATAATAAATAAATATATTTTATATTTAATAATTTATTGTAGTTAATTACTAGTATTTAGTAGATTGTAGTTAACATTTATTAGTTTCATTTAATAATTAACAAATGAATTAATAATTAATACTAAATAATTAACAAATAATATTAAATATTGAACGTTTAACATTTATTATTAAAATAATTAGTATTAATTAATAATTAAGAAGTATTATCTAATATTAATTTTCGTTAATTATTATTTAATAATTACTATTAATTAATTAATTATTATTACCAAATATTTAATTAACAATAATAATATAATATTTAAAATTGATATTTAATAATAATTAATTACTAATACAGTTTACTACTTATGAAGTGATATTTAGTATCTAAAAATTAATTTTATATAATTATTAATTAATAATGATTATTTAAAAATTAATGATTAATCGTTAAGACAAATATTTAATAGTTCAATTAGTAAGAAACATGAATTGAGAAGTAATATCTAACTTTTTTTATTTGTAACCACAATTAATAATTATATTTAAGCCTTACCAAAAATAATAATAATTAATTTTAAATAATTAGGAATCAATAATGACTATTTATATTTAATGATTAATAGTTAAGAAAAATATCTAATAGTTCAATTAGCATGAAAAATATTTATAATTTATTATTTGTAACCATAATTAATAATTATATTTAAGCCTTACCAAAAATAATAGTAATTATGTTTAATATTTAATAATAAATATAGTTGATTATTTTCACGACACCATTCAAATTGTTTCAGTTCTAGCCTTACGGTGTTTCACGACACCGTTCAAATTGTTGATTATTTAATAGTGAGGTAGGAAAACAGATGACCTGACCCGATATACATGTTAAAAGACCTTACGGTGTTTCAGTTCTAGCCGCCGCCTCAGCTTTGTCTTATGAAACCCTAGCGATGAAAATAACAGTGGATTAACTCCCCAAATTCGCTCGCTTCTAGCCCTACTTACCTCTCAGTTAACGTCGACTTTGGGTATTTTCTTGCTTCCTTTTGCGTTTTATTTCGTATGTTTACTTGCTTGAACCTGTAAAAGTAATCCTTTTTTGCCAATCAGATCCCATCAGATCAGATGTAAGGCGGCGAGCCTATTTATTCATGTGAGATCCCCGTCGCCACTCTTCTAACGCTGAAAGGCGTGGAGGATGTCCTCAATCGGCAGTTTTCTTTGGAGCTTTCTTTTAGCAACGAGGCAATTTATTTTATCTTTGATTCGGAAAAGGAGAAAGAGGACTCATCAATTCAATTGGGAGATCTATTCGTCTGACAGAAAGCAGCAACTCAAATGCAGGCAAAGAAAGAAGAGAATTGATGGTATGTATTCATGTGAGATTCTTACTTTATTTTGTTGCTGTTTTTTTCTAAGGCGTGATATGTTATACAATCTTTGAATTTTGGAAATTCGGTTTTTAGAAGAATCAGAAGTCTTTTTTGGCAGTTTTAGGTGCATTGTCTTCTGGTATTGGTTTGGCTCTTCATATGAAGTTATTAATCCATCTTTTCATGGTTGTTATGGTCTTTCTGTGTATGATATAGTACATGGTAAATCTCAACTGTATGGCCGTAGCCTGTATGGTATGTTCGGAACATGTATATCTTTTTATAATATTTGTGCTCTTATTAGTCGTAGTTTGTATAATATAGATGAAGTAACAATAATTATCATATGATATTTGCCAGTTTCTTTCTTACAACACCGTAGTGGTTGTGTGTTATTTCCATTGGTTTAACAAGAAGCGGATCAGGCGCATGCATGTATAACAATATATCAGCCTTCAAAATAATCAACCTTTTTTTGAAATTATTTTGGGTGAACAGTGTTTATTCATATCAAATGGTGTCTGGCAATTACTATGTAATAGTAAAATTTAGCTGAGAAGTTGTTGCTTCACAGAGAAAAGTTTTTTTTAATACAAAATATGCTAATTGATTGAAAGAGATTATTCAGTGTTAATTGTTGAATTCTAACATGCAGATATTCTTTTTTGCATACACGCACACTAGACTAAGTACGGTGCGTTTGCGGCGAATGGTAACGGGGCATTTGAGCGTGCCATTTGAGCGTGGTACAGCTCTTAAGTAACAAGCCCCTATTTGCTACCTATATATATACATACTCCATATTGCGGAAGTTTTGATGTCGTATAAATGGATTCTTGGGTCCTCTGTTGGCATTAGAACATTACATGTTGCAAGCCCTTACGCTTACTGCTCTCTCATGACAGCTCATGTTACATGCATTGACCCTACGGCATGCATTTATGTTTTGATTAATATATAATTTTGTAATGTTGACAATGGCCTGCCACCCTTGAACTAACATTTTTTTCCCTCCTTTGCGCCTTGTCATAATGGTTCCCCTTTGGGTCATGGGTGATTTTTTGATGACTTAATTAATGACCATTATCTTTACACCCTGCATGTGCTATTTAGTAGGTTGATTTTCTTCCATGTCTTGGATTTTATCAGTTTTGATTTGGATACTACGTTTTGGTTTAGTTTACTTATATCATTTGGGAATATATATATAGGCTTGTTATGTCACCCTATAACATATGCTGCATTTTTCCGAGCCTTTAACACTTTTATTGCGTGTCGTATAGTTAAATAGAAAATATGAAGGTATAAAAAGTCATACAAGTAATAATATGGCAATATGTTGTTTTACAAGAATACTGCAGTTCTGGATACTTTCATTTGCTTCTTCTTACCCACTGATACTTTCATTTGTCAGGATATGGTTAGAAGGTTCCCTGTTGCTCCAACTGGAAAACGTGGATAATGCAAATTTGATCTTTAAATGAGTACAAACATCTGCTCCAACTTAAAAAGGTGGAAAGTGTAGATTTGATCTTTAATTGAAATACAAACGTCTACTTATGTATTCAATGTATGAATATATTGTTTGATATTTAATTATGAGACACAAATTATTGTAGTTCGGTATTTTGAAGTATATATTACTGTAAACATGTTTTTGTGGTCATAGCAGCTATCTGTCACTGTGCTTTGATATCGTTTCAGGATTTGAATCCTGAAATGGTGCCATTTTTTTATTTACTTTGGTTAGCATTTGCTTCGGTTGTTTACACCATGTTGCTTCTGTTTAACAACGGAACCAAAAACACTTTGTTGCTCCGTTTCAACAACAGAAGCAATAAACATTGGTCTGTTGCATCGTCTTCAATTGCTTCGGTTATAGAACCGAAGCAACAGGGGGTAAGAAACCGAAGCAAAATGAGTTTTTTGCTTCGGTTTTCCAGCTGAAGCAATACATTTTGGCTTATTGCGTCGTCTGCAGTTGCTTCGGTTGTAGAACCGAAGCAACAGAGGGTAAACAACAGAAGCAACAGACCAATTTTGTAGTAGTGGTGGCTCCACCGTTGTAAAAACATTTTACAACTTTTTTGCACCATTGTAATATGGTATATTTGTTGTAGTGTTAGGCTCGAAGTAGCCTAATATCAAAAGGAAAAAAGGAAAGAAGAAGGGGAGAGAATCAAAACATCAAACTAGAGTAAACATACAAATAGGCATGTGAAATAAATAACGACAAAATTGATCAGATAGGCATATGATAATAGCAGTTGGGTATGAATCTGAAGGATAACAAATTACAAAACTTGATATGATTCATCTTATTTACAGGCATATACATCAGATTCAAATTACAATCCTATCACAACTACTTTTTAATTTAATTATATGTGAAAGTAACATAGACTCACAATAGTAGGATTCTTAGAAAAGAGAATTAGGTGTTGTCGTAGCAATCCTGATCTTGAATAATCTCTACTTTGATTGTTTGTAGATCTGATCTTCTAATTGGAATACTTCTATTCTGATTTGTTTTGGTGGAGAAGAAAGGCTAGTTTAGATTAGAGCAGCATGGAGGCACCATGGATGATAACAATGAGATTAGGGTTAGGTTTAGTTGTTTATTTACAGGTGTATTGGGTGAATCAGGACCTTTAGATTAGATTAGGAACCATCTGAACCATCCACACCAGAAAAACACATCATCCAGCCAATCCCAGAAAGACACGTCATCATGGAACTCTCCAGAATTCTGCTGATCTAGCTCGGCCTGGGCGCACTTCCCAGGTGCGCCAGTGCAATTTTGTTCTGGCGCACTTCACAAGTGCGCCAGTTATCCTAGCCTGTTTCCTGATTATTCTGCCAAACTTCCATCGTCCATAACTCCTTCATATGGTATCCGTTTTACACAAAGTTGGACTCTATCTCAAGAAGAATTCCGAGACGAATGCAATGGCGAAACCCATTTCGCCTAATTCTTCTATTAAAAATTAATTATTCTTTAATTATCCCTTATGTCATGTTTTTAAAATTACGGGTTGTTACATTCCCCCCTACTTAAAGGATTTCGTCCTCGAAATCTCGAAGCTGAAAGGAATGTACGTCCTGCCATCCATCATCCATCTACTCATCCATCAATCATGGGCGTCCATTGTCCTTAAAAGATTTCTAATACTTTCATGAACATATGCAAAGTGTGTGTATATGTCCTTATACTAATGCAAAATCAGGCGGTCTAATTATTCAGTTGACCTCTTTAATGCAAAACATGATAGTGCCATGCGTCCATTATGTATGCAAAAGAATCTATTGATATATATCATTTCTATATGAGTGCACAACCACTCATCCAAATGCAACATCTGTATGATAACACATTCAATATATATCCATTAATTTAAATATGCGCACTCACTCATATGCAATATGAAAGTGATTGAGCCGATCTAGTGCCTACTGTGTATGTAAATGCATCCACGAGCAACCACTATCAAACACTTACATTTACTTGCATCCACCAAACATGACATGTCTCAAACACATGTTTACAACCATAGGATTTTCTACCTAAAGATCGAAGATATAATCGAGAGGATACACTAAATGATAGAACAAGTATAAACAAAGCAGTAGAAAAAGGAGAAGTTAAGAACATACCCTCAAAAACGAAAGGGTACGATGCACGTATCTTGTCTTCCGTTTCCCAAATTGCGTCTCCTTGATCATCTCCCCATTGGACTTTAACCAACCTGACCTCTCGGTTGCGTAATTTCTTGACCTCCGATCTAAGGATGCATGGAGGAACTCGTCTGATCGTGGCATCTCGCTCTACTTCCACTTCTCTAAGCATGCTCGTGTCCACTACTTCCGCGGTATCGTGTAAACACTTCCTCAAATGCGACACGTGAAATACATCATGAACACCACTAAGCTTCTCAGGCAACTTCACTCTTTAGGCCCTCTTTCCAATTCTTTTTGTAATGGGGAATGGCCGTACAAACCTTGGTGCCAATTTCCCTACAGATCCAAAACGAACTACATTCCTCAATGGTGACGCTTTAATAAAACCCATGTCTCCAACATCAAACTCAAGATCAGTTCGTCTCTTATCGGCGTATGACTTTTTCCGATCTTGTGCCGTCTTCATGCGTATTCGAATCAAGTCTATCTTCTCCGAGGTTTCCCTAACCATATCTGGTCCAAGCAAAATCTTATTCGTATATTCCCACTGACAAGTCGGTGATCGGCAAGGTCGTCCATATAGAGATTAAAAAGGTGCCATGCCAATACTAGTCTGGTAGTTGTTGTTGTAGGCGAACTCTAATAATGGAAGGTGTTCCTCCCATGTTCCTCCAAAGTCCAAGATGCATAACCTTAAAAGATCTTCTAGAATCCTATTCACTCTTTCTGTTTGGTTGTCCATCTGAGGGTGATAAGCAGTGCTCAAACGCAATTGCGTTCCTACCGCCTCTTGCAAGCTCTTCCAAAACTCACTAGTGAAAATGGGATCTCGATCGCTCACAATACTAGAAGGTATGCCTTGTAGACGAACTATCTCTCGGAGATAAATAGATGCCAACCATGACGCTGTTCTTTTACTCTTAACGGGAATGAAATGGGCGCTCTCGGTAAGTCTATCTACTACTACCTGAATTCCCGTGTTACACTTCCTTGACCTTGGCAACCCGTCAACGAAATCCATGGAAACACTTTCCCATTTCCACTATGGAACCTCTAAAGGGTGAAGCAAACCACCAGGCTTCTGTTGCTCAGCCTTGACTTGCTGGCACACTAAGCATCTAGAAACGAACTCAGCTGCATCCTTCTTCATTCCGGCCCAAAATAAAACTCATTTCATGTCCCTATACATCTTGTCACCACCGGGATGTATGGTCATCTTAGAACGATGTGCTTCTTCAAGGATTGTCCTTCTCAAACTCTCGTCTCGTGATACACAAAGTCTCCCATACCTACGCACCTAAAAAATTTCATCTATAGTATATGTACTAAGATGGCTCGAAGACTCCCCTCTTATGAGCTTGTCTACTATCTCTATCAGTTGTGGGTTATCTCGTTGTGCCGCACCTATCTATCCCAAAGCGTAGGTCGCACCTCTAATGATGCCAACAAACCGGGTACATAATCGATAGAGGGTCTAAAGTCAAAGGTAGATATATACTCTAAACTCTACCGCTCGATAAACAAAGAACTCAAAATCAACTTCTTTCTACTCAAGGCATCAGGTACAACGTTACCCTTGCCGGGGGTATATGCAATCTCAAAATCGTAGGATGCTAAGAACTCCATCCACCTTTGTTACCTTAAGTTTAGATCTTTTAGAGAGAACAAGTATTTAAGTGACTTATGGTCTGTATACAACTAAAACCTCTCACCAAGCAAGTAATGGCTCCAAGACTTAAGCGCAAAAACTATGGTAGCTAATTCTAAGTCATGGGTAGGGTAATTCCTCTCGTGGACCTTCAACTACCTTCCACCATAACATATCACCCTCCCCTCTTGTATCAAAACTGCGCCAAGCCCTGTCCCGCAAGCATCGGTATACAATGTGAACGGTTTACTCCCATCCGGCAAAACTAAAACTAGAGTTGTCGCCAATGCCCTCTTCAATTGTTGAAAAGCATAATCACAGTCAACATCCCAAGAAAAGGTCAAATTCTTTTTCATTAACCGAGTAAGTGGGATTGATATCTTAGCAAAGTCCTTGATGAACTTTCTATAATAGCTCGCCAAACTAAGAAAACTTCTTACTTTTGTCGCATTCTGAGGAATCTTCCAATCTTGGATTGCCACTACCTTCGTCGATCCACTGCTATCCCTTTTTTTAGAGAACACGTGCCCTAAGAACCTCACTACCTTCCTCCAAAAATGAAATTTTGAGAACTTAACCTTGAGTTGGTGTGCTCGAAGGGTCTCTAAGACTTCCCTAATACGTAAGGCATGCTCTTCCTCGCTTTTAGAGAAGATCAGGATATCATCCACAAGACTACCACGAACTTGTTTAGAAACTCCCTAAACACCCTACTCATCAAGTCCACGAAATATGCGGTGCATTCGTCAAACCAAAGGCATGACGAGCCATTTAAAGAAACCATCTGGAGGTCTAAATGCAGTCTTATCTATGCTATCCTCAGCCATCCTTAGCTGATGAAATCCTGTAGCTAAATCCAACTGCGAGAAAACCAAAGCACCAACCAACTGATCGAACAAGTAATCTATCCTCGGTAATGGGTGTCTGTTTTTCTTCGTGAGCTTATTCATCTCCCTATAGTCCATGCACAATCTAATCAAACCATCATCCTTCGTGGCAAAAACAACTGGAGCACCCCACTCCGAGATACTTTCTCTTATGAACCCTTTCTCAAGCAACTCTTTCACTTGTTTACTAAGCTCCCTCCTTTCTCTTGGAGCCACGTGGCGCACAGGAAATGCAACTGGCTTTGCATTGTCCACCAAGTATATACGGAAATCTATCTCGCATTTTGGAGGTAAGCCCTTAACCTCCTCAAAGACATTTGCATACTCAGGGACTACTCGAATAGATTGCAAATCATCAATAGATGTGTCAAGAGATTCTAGGTAGCTAAGCATAACAAGTTAGGGTCGCATGAGATATCGAGAGCATTCCCCAAATTAGTCAACAATCTAACTACCCTCTTTTCACAGTCGAGAATGGCACCATACCTAGCTAGCCAATCCAAACCTAGAATCAACCTATAGCCCGTGAAACCAAGCACATAAGCGTTGCATTCGAACTCAACGCCGTATACAGATATTCTCAAATCCTGACATAACATAGACAGATGAGCCGTACCCCCAATAGGATTTGAGTCAACAATGGGATCCACTACTATACTAGTATTTCGATGTAGAGACTCAACAATAGAAGCGGATACAAACGAATGTAAAGCGCCAGAATCAAACAAAGTACATACAGGATGATCGAAAAGGAAAACCAAACTTTCAACAGGAATGTTTCTACCTCTCTCTTGCATAGCTGCCATGAGAGCGCGAACCTGCCCTCCAGAAGTAGATCATGTCCTCTGTCCTTGCCCTTGTCCTTGCCTCCTTGGGCATTCTTTAATCATGTGTTCTGCCTCACCACATTGGAAGCAACCAGTCCTCTTCTTCTTCCTACAGTCCTTCTTCAAATGGCCAGGTATCCAACAATTATGACACTTTCTTTTCTCTGAGCCATTGTTATCCTTACCACCCTTCTTTTGTTGTTGCTGTGCCTTCTTTGGATCCCCTTTCTTATCTTGTGTATTAGCACCTTTCTCCTCTTTATGTATCAACGCCATATCAACCAGATTCTCGAAAGTAGCCTTCATAGGAATGTGGGACATATCCAACCCATGTAATGGTTCATTCAGACCCTTGGAAAATCCCAAAGCCTTCTTATGTGGTGTATTAACCAATTCAATACCAAATCATGCTAACTGGTTAAACTTGTTAACGTACTCCTTCACAGACAAACTCCCTTGTTTCAAAGCCAAGAATATCTCCATGTATAAACTCTCCTCTGCTTGCGAAAGAAATTTCAACTCAAACCTTTGTCTAAAATCCATCCACATCTCCACTACACATCCTCCATTAGTTACTTCCCACCAAAAGGAAGCTTCATCCTTCATCAACCAAGTAGCTAGCTGAACCTTCCTTCCATCGTCTGTCTCAAAGATACCAAACAAGTCCTCCACTTCCTTGAGCCAATTCCGAGCCTCAACAAACGTCTCAGTTCCATAAAATGGTTTTCCTCCCATCGCACAGAAGTCTTTGCATATCTTAAAAAAGCGTCTACACAGGGAGGAGGAGGAGTGGCTGCAGCTGGGGGAGGAGGAACGTTTGCTAGGCCTCTTGTAGTAGCCCTAGCCTTAAGATACCTTCTGAGCCAGCCTGGTATCTGTACACCCTCGGGTACATCAGATTCCCCAGACATGCTAAAAGGAAAAAGGAAGAGATTCAAAACAGAGAATCAAAAGAAAGATATATGGCTTTTGGGGATTATGTTTTTCATAATAAACCTTTCTCTTGAAAATACCTTTTTAAAACATGTTTTTGAAAATACTTCTTTTTTAAAAAAATGCTTTTGAGAATGGTTTTTAAAATCTTTATCTGTTCTGGTAACCTTCAGCTCTGATACCACATGTAACACCCCATGTCCGTTAATGTCACTCACTAAGGGTATGCATTAACTTTCATGGAGCGTTATAAGAGTATAGAGCAGAACATCACAAGATAAATATATGAAATGGTACTTAAAAATTCAAAATTTATTCATTATAGCGGAAAAGCAAAACATGTTTGGTTACAACATCAAAACCACATACTAAAGCCAAGTACACAAATATACATCTTGAAAAAAATTATTATCAGAGTACATAAAAGCAAAACCATAATCCCACTCCAAATAGCCATAATGAAAAAGAGATACATCCAAGCATTACTTTCAACACATCCAAGCACTTCAAGAAGAAAGAGATCCAAGTCAAGCTTCACTAATCCCACCCTGAGGACCTGGGAAAAAAAAGAAAAGAGGTTAAACAAAAAGGGTCAGACATAAGTCTGGAAAGTCTAGTGACTTTAACAATATAATCAGTAAAGTAACAGGATAAGAACATAAACTGGATATAAGAGATGGCTGTAACATAAGCAGATGTGATAAGGTAAACAAGGTAAGCAAGATAGAACATCGACTGCGCTCCTAACCACTATAGGATATGCTCTGCATCATACCAACATACTAGTTATATATTAAGAGATGATCCCTCCCTACTGATCATAATAATGGTAGCTTCGTGTACTCCTAGCTGCTCTCGTAGGTTCCCCACTTGCTCCTACCACTACTAGTTGTACCCACTACCCTTCCCATTCGATCGGCTCCCTAACCTCGTAGATACCTGTGTTGGTCCCACAATAAGGTGTATCACTCCCTAAGGTGGCAACCCCGATACTACTGAAATGCACAGCTTATACCTACACGATGCAACAGCATCTTACCTACCAGCCCGGACTCACGCGCGCACATGACTCCGTTGGACTTGCACTGCCATCGCTAACTCTTTATTGACCTCTTACAATCAACCCTAGTAAGTGTGTCCCTGTCCTTGACCTAGTTTGAGCTCATATAGATACTAAAATGGGTTACTAGTTGAAAAGGGTCCACACACTTGACACAAGCTTCTCTCTTAAGCTTGGTCCTCGCTGGGAATTCCACTTAACCCCTCTTTATTCCCATGTCTAATCACATGTCTCATCTTGGTTAAGTGCTTTAATTATGTTTCACATGCTACTAATGTTACCTAATTAACCTTTTTATCATTCCCATGTCTAATCACATGTCTTATCTTGGTTAAATGTTCATTAATTCATTATAACCGTAATCTTGCAAGACCCCCCACATTAGATTGTTGTTTTGCGGTTGTTGGATATGCCGCGAGGTTCCGGGCAGGCTTGAACCGCAATCTGAATTTAGCCTCGTATCTTTGCATTATTACGCATCTAATTTCTGCCTTTGACCTCTCACATTAGATTAACGTTTTGCGGTTGCTGGATATGCAGGTCGGTTCCGGGCAGGCTTATACCGCAATCCGAATCTAACCTCGTGTCTTAGGCGTTTATTATCACTTTCTTGATTCAAGTCCCAATTTCAAATCTTGGATTATAATATATTCCAATTACCCATAATTTCCAATCTAAATTATGTTTATAATTTTAAATCTAAATTATGTCTATGGTCTCATGTGTACAAGTTATATTCAATTATGCCCAAACCAATTTATGTCAAATCTCATGTATACAAGTTATACACAATTATGCCCAAACCAATTTCCATGGTTACCAATAATTTATGCCAATAATATCATTTTATTCCATATTTCCCAAACTTTTCCCAATCGTTCAAATGTTATTCGTACGCAAATCTCAACGCAATATGCTTAGGCTCGAAGTAGCCTAATATCAAAAGGAAAAAGGGAAAGAAGAAGGGAAGAGAATCAGAACATCAAAACTGGCATAAACATACAAATAGGCATGTGAAACAAATAACGACAAAATAGATCAGATAGGCATATGATAATAGCAATTAGGTATGAATCTGAAGGATAACAAATTACAAAACTTGATATGATTCATCTTATTTACAGGCATATACATCAGATCCAATTTACAATCCTATCACAATTAGTTTTTAATTTAATTATATGTGAAATTAACAGACTTACAGCGATAGTATTCTTAGAAAAGAGAATTAGGTGTTGTTGTAGCAATCCTGATCTTGAATAATCTCTACTTTGATTGTTTGTATATCTGATCTTCTAATTGGAATACTCCTATTCTGATTTGTTTTGGTGGAGAAGAAAGGTTCGTTTGGATTAGAGCAGCATGGAGGCACCATGGATGATAACAATGAGATTAGGTTAGGCTTAGGTGTTTATTTATAGGTGTATTGGGTGAATTAGGACCTTTAGATTAGATTAGGAACCATCTAAACCATCCAGACCAGAAAAACAAGTCATCCAGCCAATCCCAGAAAGACACGTCATCATGGAACTCTCCAGAATTTGGTTGATCTGGCTCGGCCTGGGTGCACTTCCCAGGTGCGCCAGTGCAATTTTGTTCTGGCGCACTTCACAAGTGCGCCAGTTATTCTGGCCTATTTCCTGATTGTTCTGCCAAACTTCCATCGTCCATAACTCCTTCATACGGTATCCATTTTACACAAACTTGGACTATAACTCAAGTAGAATTCCCATACGAACGCAATGGCGTAACCCGTTTTGCTTAATTATTATTTTAAAAATTAATTATTCTTTAATTATCCCTTATGTGTTGTTTTTAAAATTACGGGTTGTTACACACCCTCTCTGTTTGACTGTCGGTTTGAGGATGGTACGCGGTACTGAGATGTAACTTTGACCCTAAAGCCTCTTGCAAGCTCTTCCAAAACTCACTAGTAAATAATGGATCTCGGTCACTCATAATACCTCTAGGTACTCCATGAAATCTCACTACCTATTTCATATATAGTTCTGCTAACTTAGCTGTCGTTCTATTCGAGTTGACCAGTGTAAACCTTGCACTTTTGGTCAATCGATCCACAATCACACAAATACTATCATGACTTGGTCTAGTTCTTGGTAAACCATCAATGAAATCCATTGAGACTTGTTCCCATTCCATTCAGGAATTTCCAATGGTTGTAACAGACTACTAGGCTTCTTTTGCTCAGCTTTAACTAACTGGCAATTCATGCACTTGGATATAAACTTCCCAACGTCTCTCTTCATCCCTTCCCAGTAGTAGGTCTGCTTCATATCTCAATACATTTTGTTGCTACCGAGATGTATAGTCAGTTTCGAGTGATGTCTCTAAGTACTTCATCCCTCAATTCATTAACATTGGGTACAACTAATCTCCCATTATTTCGAAGCCTTCCTTCTCTATCAAGTCCATACTTGTTCATCTCCTAACTATCAATACCTATCTCTATCTTGGAGATGATTTCCAATACGTTAGGATCGTCCCTCTGACTGGAATCAAATCTGCTCAATCAAAGTCGGTCGGATCATCAAACTTGCTAACATTTCCGGATCCAATTAGCACTTAGGTATGAAATCATATTCTGCGATATACTCCAGTTGCTTCCATTCAAGAAACATAGCACCTAAACTGGCATGTCTCCTGCTCAGTGTATCAGCTACCGCATTTCCTTTCCCGGGTGTGTATACGATATTGAAATCATATGAAGCCAAGAATTCTAGCCATCTCTACTGATAAAGGTTTAAATCCTTTTGAGAGAAAAGATACTTTAATGACTTATGATCGGTAAACAACTCGAATCTTTCTCCCAAGAGATAGTGTCTCCACATCTTTAACGCAAAAACGATTGCTGCCAATTCCAAATCATGGGTAGGATATCTTTTCTCATTCGGTTTCAGTTTCTGACTAGCATAAGCTACAACCCTATCTCCTTGCATCAACACAACACCTAGTCCGGTACCACAGACATCCGTGTATACCGTCATCTCTGCATTCCCCTTAGGAATAACTAACACTGGTGCACACGTCAACTTTTCCTTTAGACTCTTAAATGCATCCTCGCACCTTCCGTCCCAAGCAAAAGTTTGATTCTTCTTGGTCAACTGAGTTAACGATGCCGCTGTCTTGGAGAAGTCTCGGATAAACTTACGATAATATCCAGCTAACCCCAAGAAACATCTTACGTCTGTTGCATTCTTAGGAGTAGACCAATCTTACACCATAGCCACCTTCGCATGGTCCACGATAATACCATTCTTTGAGACAACATAGCCCAAGAATCTCACTTCTCTCCTCCATTTAGAAAATTTCGCTTTCAATTGGTGTTTCCTCAACACCTCCATCGCTATCCTCAAATGTTTCTTGTGTTCTTCCTCTGTCCTTGAGTAAACCAAGATATCGTCCACGAACACAAGAACAAACTTATTCAACTAATCTCTGGAAACTCTACTCATAAGTTCCACAAAATATGCGAGCGCATTGGTCAACCCGAATGGCATTACCAACCACTCATAAAATCCAAACGGTGTCCGAAATGTCGTTTTAGGTATACTCTCGGCTACTACTCGAGCTGATGAAATCCCGTCGCGAGATCTAACTGGGAGAACACTTTCGCTCCGTTCAACTGATCAAACAAATCGTCTATCCGTGGGAGAGGATACTTATTCTTCCTCTGCCGGTAATCCGCACATAAGCGAAGGGAACCATCTGCCTTAGTAGCAAATACAACTGGTGCTCCTACTCGGAAACACTCATTCGGATAAATCCTTTCTTTATAAGATCGCTTACTTGCACCTCGATCTCTCGCTGCTCCTTTGGCACCATACGACAAAGTGGAATCATTATAGGCCTTGCATCTTTCACTTAATCAATCTGAAACTTGATCTCTCGGTGTGGTGGAAGTCCTATCACTTCCCCGAATATGTCTGGATACTCACCAGCAATAGGCACATTTGAAAACCCATCATGCGGGATGTCGAGGGAATTTACAAAACTAGCCATCACCCCATCACTAGGTAGGCAAGCTGTAATAACCCGAGGATTTTCGGCCTCGAAAATCGACATAAATACCTTTACCGTAACTCATGCCAACCCTCCAAGCACCGAAAACACTGGATAGTTATTAGAAAGAATTTAGAGGGTGAGATAAGAAAGAAAGAAATGTTAGAATAGAAGAAGAAGAAACAACACAACACAGAGTCTCACATCGCAGCGGAACAAACTATAATACAGAAATAAATCTTTATTGAGAACTTTAAAAATACTTACAATATCAGAGTGCACCACATAATGGGACAGTTATAATAACCTGTTCCCATATACACCACGTAGCGGAATAGTAGCTATATAAAACCATACGTTTGAACACCTCCAGCGCGTCTCTGGACTTCACAGCATTCGATAACCTGAACCTGTACACCCCGGGCTAACCGATCATTTACAAAACACTGGGTCAGTCTGGTGAACTAGAGTGAGATAAACTCGCACAGTATTAAGGGTATCACACAACTTGATTTTAAATTTAAAATCCTTTCAAAAGAAAAGGATAATCGTAAGACCAAATCCACACATAAACATGGACGGTTTTTACCTTACGATAACCCAAAACATTTTTGAAACCAATATCTTGTCTGATATTATAATAATGTCTAAATACAAGTAAATATCAATCTATTGGAACGCTTGCATCTCACGCTCTACATATATAGTATACAAACAAAACCCCAGGCACTTATTGGAGATTGGATTCCAACCATGACAAGGTATGGGACCACCTGCCGATAGTGTATCTCTAGAGGCGAATACATTGGGTTCAACAAGAACGTCTTGCAACCCGGCCCTCACATGACCGACCACTCATTTCGCTTGAGTGTATCGAATGTATATCACCAACGGTTGGACTCAAACCACCGTTTCCCGAAAAGGGACAGCATCAATAGATTAAAGAAGCAAAAAGAATTTCTCTAGATAGGTGATCATACACCCTAATGGGAGCGACCCACATAGCCATGCTGCCTGCCCGATTTTTGTCATTTCCCGGTTGATGAGGCTTGAGTCTACGTTTTATCAGCACATCACATTACTTCGAATGCCACATCGTCAGATCCATCAACAATCACTAATTGACGTCCACAACAATACATTACGTGTTGGTTAAAAGAAGTTTCCTTCTCTACCTTCACTCTTGGTACGGTTGAAGAAATCAATATACGTGACCTTTTTGGAAATACTCTGTCAGGCGTTCATCCATACAAGTCACCCAGGAACAGGATGAACCGAAGGCACCCTCCTACTGCATTCTAGGAATCACCCTGAGAATCAGTAGCGAGAAGTCCTTACGAACCCGTGGATTCCAACCGAATCACAGTCTATCTCTGCTTGCAAGTCAGATATTTTAAGTAATCCTTCCGCTTATGAAGATCTACGGTCTTCAATAGCTCCATCTTGAATCAACATCTTCAACGTATTCGTATTTGCTGGACGGAATGGTTTTCGATTATAAATTCGATCCCGGTCTTTCCGTACCAACAGTCGTATGGGCCAATTTTGATAGTCGGTTATTTAACTATCAAATAAAACAACCATTCATCCATAAAAGAAAATGGATTCACTGATTCAATACTCGGTATCATTAGCCTCTTTAACGAATCGTCCGTTTATTATATTCTCTATATTTTCTGATATTTGAAACATCGCTTTTACTCCTTATAATCAAATAAGAATATTCATTTTTATTCTACTTATAAACTTCTCGGAAACAGCTTATAATATCATATACGGAAATCATAACTATGTTTCCCCCACCCCTTTCGTTTATAAACTAATATTATTCTTGGATAATCGTGTAGTCGATCAAGTTGGGGTATTTTATTTACCTCTCAGACCTTGACCAACAACAATCATATCTTCAGAATAAATAGAAGTTTATTAACCACATGTTCCTTTTTGAAAATCTGATTTAAATCTCTACAAAGCTTCGATTCTATTAAAAATAGAATCCTTATGAAAATTCCTTAATATCTCTTCATTATAATGTTACAAATTACTTCAACACTTCAAATCCATTTGTTTAAAACCACATAAGCA
The DNA here is from genome assembly GCA_030737875.1 of Allium sativum. Lineage (NCBI taxonomy): Eukaryota > Viridiplantae > Streptophyta > Magnoliopsida > Asparagales > Amaryllidaceae > Allium > Allium sativum. Next base: position 663,928,239 of record CM060909.1, on the reverse strand, counting down.
AAACTTTTATAAATCTCATATTAATGCCTTATACATTTGTTATATCGATATACTTTTCAAATTCTTATATTGATCAAAACAATTTAACTTATCATCTGTAACAACATTACATATTTCGTTTCAAATCCATTTTGCTTCCATTTATCACATTCTCCTTGAATAATACTCGACTACTTATTTGTTAACTAAAATCATAGGATAATCCTTCAAAAACTTATGTCTAAAATAGTTCATCCTATTTGTAACAAATGTTACAAAACATACTTACAAACCACTCACTAACTCGAATTCATTTCCAAAACATTAAATTTCCATTTACAAAATCTTTTGTAAATTAATTACGATAACTTACCATTCACTTTCACTTTCACATTGTTAACTGCATTTAAAAAAAATCCCATTCCCAATTCATTATCGACAACAGACATTCGTTGTCGTTATTCAACCCTTTAAATTCAATTACTACTCATACCTTTAGTTAATATTCCAAACTTCGAAATATTGCATTCCGAACCTTGGAATATCTCACTTTGATTTATCATTCCGAACTTCGGAATGCCACATTCCGAATCTCGGAATAAAACTCGCTTTGATTAATCACTCCAAAGTTCGGAATACCACATTACGAACCTTGAAATAAACTTACTTCCATTTATTTAACTAAACCTCATTTATAAATTTCATTTATAAATTTATATTCATAATGTCAACTTCGATTTCATTTAAAATATGAAATCCCCTTTCCAAATCACACTCATTTTTAAATCCGCCGATTTGTAAATCTTACTCACGAAATGTCATGTAATTACAGTTCGTATATATATTTAAACAACATTTGTCAAAAATGATCCTTTATTTCAAAAATATCAATCTTAAAACTCTTTTATAAATTCTCGTCTATCCATGATTCGATCATTCCATTTTGATATTTTGAAATCTATTTAACTTCTTTTACGACCGTTAAGGTCCTTATAAAACCATTTCAATATCTAAATAACCAACACGATAAATTGTATCGTTTAACCATTTATTCAATAATATCTTGCATCTCCCTCTGTTCTATATTATAAAATTGGCAAATTTAACTTTGACCATTGTTTTTACCATAAAAATCGTAGTTTGAATTCATATAAAAATATATATTCATATCTTTGAAACCATTCGAAACCCATTTAACATTGATTTCGACAAATCATTTCTTTTGATTGACGGTACTAAAGAGGCAAATGACTACTATAGTACCAAACCGTGAAATATAAACCAATTTCACATTTAATAACAAACAATGTAATCATGTTGATAATCAATATCAATGAGGACAGTTATTCCTTGCAAAAAATGGGTTAACACAGTTCCATTCAATCAATTCATGATGGCCAATCAATATTTGTTTTCCCTCTAAATAGATGACATGGACAGTTTAATAATAACTGTCAATAATAACTGTAATAGTCAATAATAGGCTAATAGTAGCAATTCAAGCATTAAACCAATTAACGTTTATATCACTATAAACGTAACCACTGAGGTAAATTACCTCAATTGGATTTACTCGTTAAAAATAACGATTAGTTTTCAATTAAATTAAACGAACGCTTAATTTAACCGTTTCAGTCCATATATGAAATCAACAACGAACAACAAACAACCATAGCACACAATTTTAAAACCCGGCTTATATAAAATATAAGAGGGGAGAACTGAGTGAGTTTAACTCACCTTGGATTTCATCCGTCGTCAAAACGATTTGTTTCAGTTGCTTTAAACCCCATCGAAACCAGCTCCATATGCTTACCGATATGCTTCATATTTGTTCTGATTCTGATAATACACAAGGACGTTACACAAATTATGAATTACTGGTTTTAAAAATTAACTAAACCTTATGTTGAACTTTTTTTTTCTGAACTAATTGGTTGATAAACGAGAATAACAGACCACTAATTCTACTCCCAGTTTCCATTTAAAATTGCAGACCGTTGACCACATTTGTTTTTAACTTTAATTAAACATTAAACTAATCATACCGTTATATACTAACTGGCTGTGTTATTATGGGTTAGGCACTCAACTGGTGATTAGGCATAGTATAATGGGTTGAGGCTCTTTAATTATTTATTTCTACAATCTTACCTGCTTCGCATTGTTGAACCACTACTCCGCGCCGACGCTCCGCACTTTAGTCCCATCTCAACCCATTCTGTTCCAACGATGGAAAGGATCCCTGCCATGCATCAGTTCGCACCGCCTGTAACTCCACTTCATGCTTCTCCTACCCAGTTGAGCTCATGTCACCAACAACCGCGATCTGGCAACCTCGTCGACGTCAGAAACCCCTCCATTCGAACCAAGCTGCAGGTTCCTCCGTTTCCTTTTTTTTCTTTCTTTTCTTTTCGCTATAATTATTTTGCTACTGAGAAGGAGAGAGTAAGCGGAGTAGAATGATTTTAGATAGGAGGAAACGAACGATGGGATATGGTTTATATAGAAGGAGGAACCGTGGTAATGAAGTTTACGTGCTTCCCACGGTGAAGATAGTTTGGTCGTCAAGGAAATAACAGCGTGGCTTGCAAGGGATGTTAGTTTGGGTGTCAAGAAAAGTATTTTGAATTGTTTATTTTTTTCTTGATACTCACGGTTTCAATTGTAGCTGTGACGATAGGTTGTGAAAGTAGCCACTAGGGCGTACTCCCTCTTCCTTTCTTTTCAGTGTACGTTCCATGTGCATGAAGTATAAACTATAAAGCATGGGTTAAACAATGTATTTTTAGTTTGATTCGCACACTGTAAATGGTTTGCGGTGCAAGGCAAGTAATGAAACAAAGTAAATGGCTTGCGCAAGTGCAAGGAATGCTACAGTGAAAAAAATGGGATGGATTTATTAATATAATAATGTATGAAACTTCGTCGTGGAGAAATCATTTTAAAAACCACTGCATACGATTTCTGTTTTCTGATAAAAAAGTCTAATCTTAGTATAAAATGGTATTCCGGACCCAATGGGACAAGTTTCGTCGAAATCCGAGGTCGTTTGAAAAAATTTCCTTTATAAAACCGGAAATCAACACGCATTTAACATTTTTACGATCACCAGATAAATCGAATAAACTTGAAACCTTGAAATCCTACAATAATTTTTCAATACAATCCCAACGGCACCAGTTTCGTCGCATTCTGAGACTGTTTTCCCGATAGGCTGTTTTTACTGCGCACCGCAACACCCTGTTTAACGCCAAATTTTCCGGTCTCTAAAAATAACAAACTATATACCTATTCTGACTCTAATCGACGATACGAACTCAATGGGACTGCTTTCGTGGCCTAATTCGATCGTCTGTTCAAGTTATACCCACATATCCCTTTATTTATTTAATTACGCGTTATAGAAAATGAACGAGCGTTTACGGCTACCGTGGTCACATACGACATCGGTTTTCCACGCCATTCACCACCGCACAATAATTTAATGTTACGGTCCTAATGAAACTGATTTCATCGAAATCTGAGTCTGTTTGCAAAACGGCCATTTTAAAGGTCGATATTTTAAATAACGATCTCCACAGCGTTTATTTTAAAATTTGATTTGACCATAACTTTCAAATTATAACACGAAATCTGAATTTTTCTCTTTCATATGAAAATTATCGTCAACACGCTTCCAGCCTTTCTTGTTTCACAGAAATCCGACTTATATCGGATCATGTATTCTCAGTTGAAGTTCAAAACTCCAATTTACGAACTGCACGCCATTTTCATGCTCGATTTATAATTATATAAATATATAACGTTCGAACTTCGTTTTTAAATAACGAATTAAATATTAAATTCCATTAATATTTAAAATAAATAAATTTAATTAATTATCCGACGGCCAAAAACACGGGTCGTTACATTCTTCCCCCCTTAAAATAATTTCGTCCTCGAAATTGCTAAATTAAGAGAGAACGTTACAGACCCAATTTTAATTCAGATCAAAACCGATTCAATTCCAATTTGATTTAACTTTGTTTAAATTAAGTTCTAATTTATTTATTCAGCGGTTTAATATATTTAACTCCATAAGTTAAATCCAAATTCCAAAACATCAACTCCCTGGGTTTTTATTTCAAATCGATTGGAAATCATATATAATTACAGATAATAGTAATTTCAAACATTTGAATTTTTAAACAACTTGTTTCCTCAAAACAATTTCAAAACAAAATCTCTGGTAGTAATTTGTTACTTAGAACTTGAAAATGACACCGATTATGCGGCCGTCATCATCAGAATTATTTTTCAGCCATCGAAGTGAGTTTGATACTATATTACTTTTCAAAAACCCTTTTTAAAATACTTCCATTTTGAAATATTTCAAAATATAACTGCTTGGAAAACAATTTCAAATTCACCCAAGATCTTAAAATTCCCATATTTTTAATCCAAAATTCTTTTTCACACTTTTCTATTTTCACAATTCCAATCTAAATTCTGGTTTAAATTCAGATTTAACTTATCTGACTTTATTTATTACACTTTCACTAATTCTGATTGGTTATTTAAAACCATCTTGATTATAATCTGAGTCGATTATATTAACAAATCAACACTACCAATATATATATATTATAATAATTTTAATATATATACCTTGTTTATATTAAAATATATTTCGGGTAAAAATTTCCATTTACCCTCTTTCAAAAACATACTGTGTCGAATTATTCTGTTCAAGAGTTTAGAAACACTTATCGACACAGCTTGCATTACTGTATCGATCAGAATTCATAAACTACTCGACAAACCAATCAACACAATATAAAACAATTTTTATATCAATTTACAAATACGCGCTCATATATATACACTCAATCTCGATCTAGGGTATTACTAATCCAATCTTTATCGAGTTACACCACAGAGCCAAGGTAATCACTTAACCTTCAGCTCTGATACCACTGTAACGACCCGAGGATTTTCGGCCTCGAAAATCGACATAAATACCTTTACCGTAACTCATGCCGACGCTCCAAGCACCGAAAACACTGGATAGTTATTAGAAAGAATTTAGAGGGTGAGATAAGAAAGAAAGAAATGTTAGAATAGAAGAAGAAGAAACAACACAACACAGAGTCTCACATCGCAGCCGAACAAACTATAATACAGAAATAAATCTTTATTGAGAACTTTAAAAATACTTACAATATCAGAGTGCACCACATAATGGGACAGTTATAATAACCTGTTCCCATATACACCACGTAGCGGAATAGTAGCTATATAAAACCATACGTCTGAACACCTCCAGCGCGTCTCTGGACTTCACAGCATTCGATAACCTGAACCTGTACACCCCGAGCTAACCCGAGCATTTACAAAACACCTGGTCAGTCTGGTGAACCAGAGTGAGATAAACTCGCACAGTATTAAGGGTATCACACAACTTGATTTTAAATTTAAAATCCTTTTGAAAGAAAAGGATAATCGTAAGACCAAATCCACACATAAACATGGACGGTTTTTACCTTACGATAACCCAAAACATTTTTGAAACCAATATCTTGTCTGATATTATAATAATGTCTAAATACAAGTAAATATCAATCTAGTGGAACGCTTGCATCTCACGCTCTACATATATAGTATACAAACAAAACCCCAGGCACTTATTGAAGACTGGATTCCAACCATGACAAGGTATGGGACCACCTGCCGATAGTGTATCTCTAGAGGCGAATACACTGGGTTCAACAAGAACGTCTTGCAACTGGGCCCTCACATGACCGACCACTCATTTCGCTTGAGTGTATCGAATGTATATCACCAACGGTTGGACTCAAACCACTGTTTCCCGAAAAGGGACAGCATCGATAGATTAAAGAAGCAAAAAGAATTTCTCTAGATAGGTGATCATACACCCTAATGGGAGCGACCCACATAGCCATGCTGCCTGCCCGATTTTTGTCATTTCCCGGTTGATGAGGCTTGAGTCTACGTTTTATCAGCACATCACATTACTTCGAATGCCACATCGTCAGATCCATCAACAATCACTAATTGACGTCCACAACAATACATTACGTGTTGGTTAAAAGAAGTTTCCTTCTCTACCTTCACTCTTGGTACGGTTGAAGAAATCAATATACGTGACCTTTTTGGAAATACTCTGTCAGACATTCATCCATACAAGTCACCCAGGAACAGGATGAACCGAAGGCACCCTCCTACTGCATTCTAGGAATCACCCTGAGAATCAGTAGCGAGAAGTCCTTGCGAACCCGTGGATTCCAACTGAATCACAGTCTATCTCTGCTTGCAAGTCAGAGGTTTTAAGTAATCCTTCCACTTATGAAGATCCACGGTCTTCAATAGCTCCATCTTGAATCAACATCTTCAACGTATTCGTATTTGCTGGACAGAATGGTTTTCGAATATAAATTCGATCCCGGTCTTTCCGTACCAACAGTCGTATGGGCCAATTTTGATAGTCGGTTATTTAACTATCAAATAAAACAACCATTCAACCATAAAAGAAAATGGATTCACTGATTCAATACTCAGTATCATTAGCCTCTTTAACGAACCATTCGTTTATTATATTCTTTATATTTTCTGATATTTGAAACATCGCTTTTACTCCTTATAATCAAATAAGAATATTCATTTTTATTCTACTTATAAACTTCTCGGAAACAGCTTATAATATCATATACGAAAATCATAACTATGTTTCCCCCACCCATTTCGTTTATAAACTAATATTATTCTTGGACAATCGTGTAGTCAATCAAGTTGGGGTATTTTATTTACCTCTTAGACCTTGACCAACAACAATCATATCTTCAGAATAAATAGAAGTTTATTAACCACACGTTCCTTTTTGAAAATCTGATTTAAATCTCTACAAAGCTTCGATTCTATTAAAAATAGAATCCTTATGAAAATTCCTTAATATCTCTTCATTATAATGTTACAAATTACTTCAACAATTCAAATCCATTTGTTTAAAACCACATAAGCAAAACTTTTATAAATCTCATATTAATACCTTATACATTTGTTATATCGATATACTTTTCAAATTCTTATATTGATAAAAACAATTTAACTTATCATCTGTAACAACATTACATATTTCGTTTCAAAGCCATTTTGCTTCCACTTATCACAATCGCTTTGAATAATACTCGACTACTTATTTGTTAACTAAAATCATAGGATAATCCTTCAAAAACTTATGTCTAAAATAGTTCATCCTTTTTGTAACAAATGTTACAAAACATACTTACAAACCACTCACTAACTCGAATTCATTTCCAAAACATTAAATTTCCATTTACAAAATCTTTTGTAAATTAATTACGATAACTTACCATTCACTTTCACTTTCACATTGTTAACTGCATTTAAAAAAAAATCCCATTCCCAATTCATTATCTACAACTGACATTCGTTGTCGTTATTCAACCCTTTAACTTCAATTACTACTCATACCTTTAGTTAATATTCCGAACTTCGGAATATTGCATTCCGAACCTTGGAATATCTCACTTTGATTTATCATTCCGAACTTCGGAATGCCACAATCCGAATCTCGGAATAAAACTCGCTTTGATTAATCATTCCAAAGTTCGGAATACCACATTTCGAACCTTGAAATAAACTTACTTCCATTTATTTAACTAAACCTCAATTATAAATTTCATTTGTAAATTTATATTCATAATGTCAACTTCGATTTCATTTAAAATATGAAATCCCCTTTCCAAATCACACTCATTTTTAAATCCGCCGATTTGTAAATCTTACTCACGAAATGTCATGTAATTACGTTTCGTATATATATTTAAACAACATTTGTCAAAAAATATCCTTTATTTCAAAAATATCAATCTTAAAACTCTTTTATAAATTCTCGTCTATCCATGATTCGATCATTCCATTTTGATATTTTGAAATCTATTTAACTTCTTTTACAACCGTTAAGGTCCTTATAAAACCATTTCAATATCTAAATAACCAACACGATAAATTATATCGTTTAACCATTTATTCAATAATATCTTGCATCTCCCTCTGTTCGATATTATAAAATTGGCAAATTTAACTTTGACCATTGTTTTTACCATAAAAATCGTAGTTTGAATTCATATAAAAATATATATTCATATCTTTGAAACCATTCGAAACCCATTTAACATTGATTTCGACAAATCATTTCTTTTGATTGACGGTACTAAAGAGGCAAATGACTACTATAGTACCAAACCGTGAAATATAAACCAATTTCACATTTAATAACAAACATTGTAATCTTGTTGATAATCAATATCAATGAGGACAGTTATTCCTTGCAAAAAATGGGTTAACACAGTTCCATTCAATCAATTCATGATGGCCAATCAATATTTGGTTTCCCTCTAAATAGATGACATGGACAGTTTAATAATAACTGTAATAGTCAATAATAGGCTAATAACAGCAATTCAAGCACTAAACCAATTAACGTTTATATCACTATAAACGTAACCACTGAGGTAAATTACCTCAATTGGATTTACTTGTTAAAAATAACGATTAGTTTTCAATTAAATTAAACGAACGTTTAATTTAACCGTTTCAGTCCATATATGAAATCAACAACGAACAACAAACAACCATAGCACACAATTTTAAAACCCGACTTATATAAAATATAAGAGGGGAGAACTGAGTGAGTTTTACTCACCTTGGATTTCATCCGTCGTCAAAACGATTTGTTTCAGTTGCTTTAAACCCCATCGAAACCAACTCCATATACTTACCGATATGCTTCATATTTGTTCTGATTCTGATAATACACAAGGACGTTACACAAATTATGAATTACTGGTTTTAAAAATTAACTAAACCTTATGTTGAACTTTTTTTTCCGAACTAATTGGTTGATAAACGAGAATAACAGACCACTAATTCTGCTCCCAGTTTCCATTTCAAATTGCAGACCGTTGACCACATTTGTTTTTAACTTTAATTAAACATTAAACTAATCATACTGTAATATACTAACTAGCTGTGTTATTATGGGTTAGGCACTCAACTGGTGATTAGGCATAGTATAATGGGTTGAGGCTCTTTAATTATTTATTTCTACAATCTTACCTGCTTCGCATTGTTGAACCACTACTCCGCGCCGACGCTCCGCACTTTAGTCCCATCTCAACCCATTCTGTTCCAACGACGGAAAGGATCCCTGCCATGCATCAGTTCGCACCGCCTGTAACTCCACTTCATGCTTCTCCTACCCAGTTGAGCTCATGTCACCAACAACCGTGATCTGGCAACCTCGTCGACGTCAGAAACCCCTCCATTCGAACCAAGCTGCAGGTTCCTCCATTTCCTTTTTTTTCTTTCTTTTCTTTTCGCTATAATTATTTTGCTACTGAGAAGGAGAGAGTAAGCGGAGTAGAATGATTTTAGATAGGAGGAAACGAACGATGGGATACAGTTTATATAGAAGGAGGAACCGTGGTAATGAAGTTTACGTGCTTCCCACGGTGAAAACAGTTTGGCCGCCAAGGAAATAACAGCGTGGCTTGCAAGGGATGTTAGTTTGGGTGTCAAGAAAAGTATTTTGAATTGTTTATTTTTTTCTTGATACTCACGGTTTCAATTGTAGCTGTGACGATAGGTTGTGAAAGTAGCCACTAGGGCGTACTCCCTTTTCCTTTCTTTTTAGTGTACGTTCCATGTGCATGAAGTATAAACTATAATGCGTGGGTTAAACAATGTATTTTTAGTTTGATGCGCACACTGTAAATGGTTTGCGGTGCAAGGCAAGTAATGAAACAAAGTAAATGGCTTGCGCAAGTGCAAGGAATGCTACAGTGAAAAAAATGGGATGGATTTATTAATATAATAATGTATGAAACTTCGTCGTGGAGAAATCATGTTAAAAACCACTGCATACGATTTCTGTTTTCTGATAAAAAGTCTATTCTCAGTATAAAAAGGTATTCCGGACCCAATGGGACAAGTTTCGTCGAAATCCGAGGTCATTTGAAAAAAATTCCTTTATAAAACCGGAAATCAACACGCGTTTAAATTTTTCACGATCACCAGATAAATCGAATCAACTTGAAATCCTACAATAATTTTTCAATACGATCCCAACAGCACTAGTTTCGTCGCACTCTGAGACTATTTTCCTGATAGGCTGTTTTTACCGCGCACCGAAACACCCTTTTTAACGCCAAATTTTCCGGTCTCTAAAAATAACAAACTATATACCTATTCTGACTCTAATCGACGATACGAACTCAACGGGACTGGCTTCGTGGCCTAATTCGATCGTCTGTTCAAGTTATACCCACATATCCCTTTATTTATTTAATTACGCGTTATAGAAAATGAACGGGCGTTTACGGCTACCGTGGTCACATACGACATCGGTTTTCCACGCCATTCACCACCGTACAATAATTTAATGTTACGGTCCCAATGAAACTGATTTCATCAAAATCTGAGTCCGTTTGGAAAACAGCCATTTTAAAGGTCGATATTTTAAATAACGATCTCCACAGCGTTTATTTTAAAATTTGATTTGACCATATGAAAGAACCCGTAACTTCCCCGTGAGGGAAAGAGCGGATACTTTGAGAACAACACACAACAGAACGCAGACGGAAGAACATTTCATTGTCTATTACAACAATTCCATCAGATACAAGAATATACAGAGTATAATTGAATAAATTACATTCGATAAATATCAGAGATTACAATAAATTACATAGCAGCGGAAAAATATACAAAACACAACTGAAAGTAATACACAGATACAGAGCTTTCCGAGCATCGTTCCAGCTGTAAATCAGCATCTTGTGAATATAAATCTGCAAATCCAAAACTACTAGCTGCCCGTGTCGAAAATAAGGGCACCCAGAGTTTAGGTTAAAACAATAAACTCCAGGTCAGTCATGTGACTGGTGTGAGAACTAAAACAGTTATTTAAAGCTTTACTTTAAAAGAGAGTAATTCAAGGGACCACGTCGTATAACACGGAACGGGTTTCCTCCCAAGAATACCAGTGCATAGAATAAACAGCGCAATGTTTTTTCGAAAAATGAAGCTATTATAAGACCCAGGTCCCATCACACAATGCAACGCAAGCCGGAGGATAGGGTTTTCCCTTATAATAGCCAAACATGCTTGGTACGTTTAAAACAAATCATTTGATACTATAATAAGTGTATAGTGTCAAAACAATTTCAATCATAAATATAAATCATAGACGGCATAAGTGCCCCATACCACTATGTCGCCATACTAGGCTCTACAAATAAAGCCAAAATACACGTATTGGAAATTGGATTTCCGTCATGAGTCGAGGAAAGGGGCAAGCTCCTCTCCGCTTTCGAGACACTCTAGCAAATGTCCCAGGGATACGCACTCTGGGCAACCCTTGGATCTTCAGGGCCGGTCCTCTCTTACATTTGAGGATTAGTTATTCCTGAACACACGTTTCTCGGTCCTTACAGACCTAAAATCGAGGCGCCTCATCCAACAACCACATAGGTGAAAAGTATATAAATGTCAGGGCTGGTAAGTCACTGACACCACCAAAGCTAGAAAGAAACGCCGTGCTCTCCCCGCAGTCCTTATCCCGTTTTTAACTCATACCGAGGTGTGAGGCTCGCGAATTCACTTTATACACAAAGCTGCCACGTAGGCCGTGCTTTGATCATCAACCACAAGACTTTGCTTTTCAACAGAAGCCTTGATCCATGCAACTCAGCGTGCCACACAGGCAATTCACGCCATGCGGTTGATATCTATCGATATATAACCTCTAAGCTCGTACGTCTCAGAGAAGGGCGTTAAGCAAGAGAATAAATTCTCCGCCGCCAAACAGATATATATTTAACAGAAATCAATCAACACAGAATAAAATCCAATGTCAGACACACAATCCATTTACAAGTTCGTTCTGGGTCTGAACGAAACCGGAGGCACTTTCCTCGCAAATCCATCGATCTCCAAGTACCTTTGGACGACCACCAACTGATTCCCTCATCTTGGGTGTACAGCCCAATCAAGATCATCGGTAATCACCCAGACGATGTGAAGACTTCCGGGCTTCAACCACCGTCTTCATCTTCGACTTATCGTCGAATCGGTTATTCAGAATGGGTATAAACCCGACCTTTCCGAACAACCCGCGTATATTAAAAACAAATGTTACACAAACACAACATACGCCTCATTCCAATTCATTAGTCACTAACCGTAAATCAGCAAGAGAACAATTTCCCAAATATTAACCCCGAAGGCCGAAACCAACATCAGATCAATACCCAGGAAACCATTCTTCTTAACTAACCTACAGCTAGTTTCTAAATTTCAATTCTTAGGGAAAGGTTCCCATTAATTTTATCCAAGATAAATTCTTTAAAATTTATCCTTTAATCTTCCTTTGGATGTCATTTCAAACCAAATTATGGTTTTTCCAAACTAGTCGAGATTAGCGAACCGTACCGAAGTAATTATTTATTTTAATTCCCAATCCCAACCTATTCATCCCATGAAGCAAAACTGGTAATACTTCATATCTAACACCACGGTGTTATCGGTAAAATTAATTACCATATTTCACGTTCAAATCTAATTAAAGATTTAACTATCGCTTGGAGCAAAACAGGTGATACTCCATTCTCGCTCACTTTCCAAATTTGATAATTTAAATTATCAATTCACATTTCAATCAAATTGCAGATTCATTAAAACTCCCTTTTTCTGGGTTAAAGAGCTAATGTCATTTAAAACACAGTTCACGACAAACCCAAATCACATTCTATTTATTATCTGGTTAAAGACCAAGTGTTATTTAAAACACCCTTCACGATAAACCCACAAATCAATTCTATTTAAAACCCATTTCAAATCCAATTTATTTATTTAAAATAAATGGGTTGTTACTTTAGTTCTAAACTAGTTCATTTCGATGAAAATCTATTTTTATCTTTTAAAATATGGAGTTTTTCATCCCAATTTTCCCCAAATCATTTCTTGTGATTTTACACAAATTATTACTATTTTTAATAATTTTGTCAAGGCCCGTACAGTCGATTTCCATCAACGGCCATCGAACTGCACTTACAACGACCTTTTTCAAATTTGATTTGGACGTATCTCCAAATCCAACCGTTAGATTTAAAATTTCTAATATTCGTTAGAAAGCTCTTTTCGATACGAACCCAACGGTTCTGGTTTTAGGAGAATCCGACGGTCGGATCTCCCGTAATGTCCGTTCGAAGTCAATGGTCGAAATTCGCGAACTGCCGCGGCGCGGCGCGTTCTATTCAGGCCATTATATTGTATATATAATATATATTTCGTCGATTTCTATTCAAAACGAATTTTATAAATCGTTTCAAATTTGTTTCAAAAACAATTTCGACATTCATTTCAAATCGATTTCAATTCTATTTCAAATTCGTTTTCTATTCGATTCGATTCAAATTCGTTTTCTATTCAATTCAATTCGAATTCGTTTTCTATTCAATTCAATTCAAATTGGTTTTCTATTCGATTCAATTCAAATTGGTTTTCTATTCGATTCAATTCAAATTGGTTTTCTATTCGATTCAATTCAAATTGGTTTTCTATTCGATTCAATTCAAATTGGTTTTCTATTCGATTCAATTCAAATTGGTTTTCTATTCGATTCAATTCAAATTGGTTTCCTATTCGATTCAATTCAAATTGGTTTCCTATTCGATTCAATTCAAATTGGTTTTCTATTCGATTCAATTCAAATTGGTTTTCTATTCGATTCAATTCAAATTGGTTTTCTATTCGATTCAATTTAAATTGGTTTTCTATTCGATTCAATTCAAATTGGTTTTCTATTCGATTCAATTCAAATTGGTTTTCTATTCGATTCAATTCAAATTGGTTTTCAATTTGATTCAATTCAAATATAAAAACGAATATAATCGATATAAATATCGTTCGCGTCAAAATAGCGCATCTCTAATCAATACGGCTTTATATATTTCAATAATTCCATTATTCTATTCAACAAATGAATCTATATTTTTGTCAACACATGACTAATCTCAACGAATGAGTACTGTCCATGTGTGACTATTTTTGTTATTTAATATATTTTATAAAAATTATGGTATCCATCGTTTGATTTCAAATCAGACTCCAACCGTAAATTAGTAAGAGAACGATTCCCTGAATATTAACCCCGAAGGCCGAAACCAACATCAGATCAATATCCAGGAGACCACTCATCTCATCTATTTTCCAGTTGATTTCTAATTTCATATATGATAAAGACGTAAATTTTATTGTTAAAATATTTCGTTCAACACATGACTAATCTCAATGGATGAGTGCTGTCAACACATGAACCTTTATTTTATAATACAAAGATGTAAATTTTATTGTTAAAATATTTCGTTCAACACATGACTAATCTCAACGGATGAGTACTGTCAACACATGAACCTTTATTTTATAATATTCTTTATTTTTCCAATTGGAATGAGGCCAAATCAATTACCATATAAAGTTAATTATATGGATTCCATACAACACATGTATATAATAGCAACGATAAATAATCAACCATCATCCAAAGTGCACTACACTGTATAAGCATCAAATATAGATATCTAACGCTTATAACAGCCTGTCAATCAATCGATCGACATACGACTAATTATTGGGATTAGTGTATGCCGTATTTTATCCCAATACCCGTGTGGGGTTTCAAATCAACAAACACAGATTTTATTTGTGCAGTTGGGCGATGTGTAAAATTTATCGTCCCAATCAATATCCTTCAAATAAGTGTTCATAAACAAACCGTCTGGTTTGTAAATGAATATTTATTTATTCACATTCACATTAAAAATTATATTTTTAACCACCAAATTATTTTATTCAACCTATGAATATTCTATTCGGTTCATTTATTAAATAAAATGATATCTTTATTTATCTAACTTATTTTGGAAAATTTCGGCGGCATAACGGCACGATACTAGAAACGGGACAAGGCCTAGCCTTATCCCCGGTCTAGTGATGGCCCACGCCATTCACACATCAATCCAATCAATTTCCATTTCCCCAAACAATCAAATTAAAATTCAAATAATCTAACTAATCTATGCAACCAAACAACCAAGTCAATGGTCTGTGGACAGCGGTGTCGGGTGCTACTAAACACCGTTTGCATCCTAGAATATATTATAATATAACTAGAAAAAGAAATTTATAGTGAGAAGTTCTCACCAAAGCTATCCAAACTCCATGATGCTTCCAATGTAGGAAATCGTCATTGTTCTCGCCTTTTGTCACTTTCGTTGCCCATAGCCACTACATATATAAAAATCACATTTTTATATTGTTGTCATGTATATAAAAATCATATTTTTATAATCACTCCATATGGATAAAAATTCCATTTTTACATCGTTACTATATAGATAAAAATTATATTTTTATATCGCTACTATATAGATAAAAATTCTATTTTTACATCGTTAAAAATCGTATCTTTTCTATTTTAAAAATCTAATCTTTTCTATTTTAAAAATCTAATCTTTTCTATTTTAAAAATCTAATCTTGATCGCCACTCATATAATTAAACATCATATTTTCCTATTGTTATTTTAACAATAAAAATAATATTTTTATATTGTTCTTCCCACACTAAAAATCACTTCTTTATTATAGGAATAAAATCAAAGGAATTAAATCAGAAAGAAACTCACATTTCTTTAGGGTTTGAACCGCCAAGGAACGGGGAAGGCGTCGCTGACTTGGACGATGTTGGGCTGCGGACATCGGAGGGCTTGCGCGACCTCTTGTGCAGCGGTGAGGGCATCAACGGGATTTGGGGATTCGGGGGGGGGGGGTTCGGGCATTGCTGTCGCGGTTCCTTCGATCGCTAGAGGGGCAGGAGAAGGAGGAAGGGGGAAGGTGGTTCTTGACGGCCGGAGGGGGAAGGGAACTCGATGGCGGCGGCGCGTTGTGGGGCTAGGGTTTGGCTCGGCTGTCAGGGAAGGGGGCGAGAGGAAGGAGATGATGGGGAAGAGGAAAAGGCAGAGCAGGTTGGCACGGGGAGGAGGGCGCCTGCCCTAGGCGGCGGCGAACGATCCAGGGGGCTTCGAGCTCCTCCGATCTTCTTTTTTTTTCTCGATTTGAATTCTGAATTAAATCGGGGGGGCCTGATCGAGGGTGTAGGAGAGAAAAGGGGGATATTATTTTTTTATTTAATTAATTTACTTTCAAAAAGTTGACTTTTTCATTTGACCTCTAAACGAGACCTACCGCCTGTCGTCCATAGTTAATTACCCACATTCCGAACACAATGGGATATGTATCGTAGGCTGATTCGATCGTTTCGATCAGTTTCCGTTAAAATCAACATATAACTCTATATATGAATTTAAACGCACATTTCAATTTACTGGGGTCACATACGAACTTTAAAATTTTCAGAAAAATATTTTCTGGCTTCGTATTGACGATACGGTCCTAACAAAACTAATTTCATCGAATTCTGAGACCGTTGGAAAAATGGCCATTTTCCAGTCGATTAAAATCAACTAAAACTGGTCAAACACGTTTTCCTTTGCCACGCTCACATATTGATTCGAAAAATTATGAAATTTGGAATCTAGCAATAATTTGACACAACGGATCCAACAAAAGTGGTTTCGTCGAAATCCGAGGTCGTTTGCAAAATGGCTATTTTTAAGGGCCGAAATTCCATAGCTACTATTCTGAAATTTCAACTGGACATATCTTTTTATCCCCGCTATGAAATTTTGATTTTTCAGATTCGTTGTAAAGATATTATCAATTAGATTCTATTATTTTGGGTTTCACTAAAATCCGGTTTATTTTGCACCCGGTAAGTTCAATTGAAGTTTGAAATCGAATTATCGAACTACCGCGCCATTTTCAATTCCTTTTTATAATTATAAATAATTATTCATATTTTAACGACGACGTATATAATATATACGTTCGAATTATATTCAAAATAAATTTCTTGTCGATATTATTTAAAATAATCTATTTTAAATATCCAAAATTCGTCGAAGTTGCCAAAACAAAAATTTTAAACTGGCTCAGAATTTCCGGGTTGTTACACCATAACTTTCAAATTATAACACGAAATCTGAATTTTTCTCTTTCATATGAAAATTATCGTCAACACGCTTCCAGCGTTTCTTGTTTCACAGAAATCCGACTTATATCGGATCATGTATTCTCGGTTGAAGTTCAAAACTCCAATTTACGAACTGCACGCCATTTTCAAGCTCGATTTATAATTATATAAATATATAACATTCGAACTTCGTTTTTAAATAACGAAATAAATATTAAATTCCATTAATATTTAAAATAAATAAATTAAATTAATTATCCGACGGCCAAAAACACGGGTCGTTACACAACCAAATAGTACCCTCCACCCATCGTCCGCTCTAATGGTCACCAAAGACTCCTCACAGTCTACCACCACCCCATATCTTTGGAGCCAATCGACTCCCAAAATAATGCTAAACCCAGTAAAGCCCCAAACAAAGCAATCACAAGCAAACATACACCCATAACTCGATAAGACCAAATTACGACAAATCATACTAAGGCTAGTCGGACCATCGATCGGGTTCATCACAACTAAAGGTCTATCGACTATCTCGGGTTCCAATTCCAACCTATCTACCAGGTCACTAGATATGAAGGAATGGGAAGCCTCGGTATCAACCAACACTCGAACAGGAACATCGTAAACAGAAAGCATACATTGAATAACGACGCCCTTTCCTTTCTCCGCCGTAGTTGGGGCATTCAAAGAAGAAGGAACAGCGTTGATAGCATAAGCTTTCACAATCTTCTTCTCTTTAGGGGGTTATGGACATTTATCCTTGTGATGTCCCACTTGTCCGTAATTGAAGCACTTCCTGTCCGCTGGCTTTGCTCGAAAATCTTTGGCATAGTGGCCCTTCTTGCCACAGCTATAGCACTTAACATCTTTCTTATTCTTCTTCTGACCATCCTTAGCTTGGTTCTGTTTCCTCTTATTCTGTGAATTATTCTTGCCTCCACTGCTTTCCTGCAGCTTTGGCTTCCCTGCAGATGTAATAGCAACCTCGGCCTTTGTCTTAGGGTAAAGGCTTTCCGGCCTCAATGCCTTTCCCACAATGGATTCGAATGTCTCATCGATGTAGTTTATAAGCCTTTCCCCCAAGCACTCATCTAAGCAGTTATGAACTTCTTGTTCTTTTTCTCAGCAGCATCGAAAAGGGATAATCCATATTTCGACAAGATACCGAATTCAGCAATAAATTCCGAGACTACCTTACCATTCTATTTAAGCTCCAGAAATTTCCTGAACAATTCTGATTTCTGAGCAGCTGGAATGAACTTATCGTTGAAACGAGTCTTAAACTAATTCCAAGTAATCTGATCCTCGGGAGTAGCTGCTTTAATAGCATTCCACCAATTCATAGCCCGTCCTTGAAGTTGACGCAATGATAACTTTCTCTTCATTACATCATCAATCCCCAAATCTTTGAAGATGCGCTCACAACTATCAATCCAATCTTGAACATCTGTAGCCGATTCTGTTCCACGGAACGGCTTTCCACCAAGATTAGTATAATCCTTGCTGAGCTTGGCGAAATCGGCTCTAGGCACCTACACTACTGCACCACCACCATTAGCAGCATTAGGAACTGCTCCCTGAGCATCCTAAGCATCTCTCTCATGAAGGCAGTAAACATGATCCTCATATTAGGGACATTCCTATCATTGTCCCTTGAACCCGTACTCCTTGTATATCGGCTCATCGTTCAATCTGTAAAGAGAAAACGATTAACCATCTCCTTAGTGGTGCCAGTGTAGTGCGACTTCATCCTTGGATATACTAATAGTATACATATAGCTTTCGAGAACCAAAATATCACAAATACGCGCTCTCATAAATGTATATCATCTCTCCCTAATGTTTTCCCCTAGGTTAACTACGCAACCTAGGCTCTGATACTAAGTGTGATGGCCCGCCCCGGACCAACCGACATTTTCCCGAAATGCGCTGTGCTAATGCCTAACTAGCGCAGGATGGTCATCAAAAGAAAGGGTTTGAAACTATGAATCACCAAAGAACCTGTAGTATATCTCACAGCGCATGGAATAAATTATAATAATAACATAACTTGACATAAAACAGGCGAGACAGTGCATAAGCTGAAAATTAAACCATGTTCATCAGAGTAGCAGAATCCAAAATATAGCTTATGATCCAAACCATCATTATTACAACTTCAAAATACTGTCTCTAAAGAAAAATAGAAAAAGTACACTACCAATGCCCAAAGTAGTGACCAACAACAACATAGGGAGAATATATGTAAATAGTACATGGAACTCCTACTCGTCTCCGGACAGCTACTCGTGCATACCACCTAACCTGTCTCTAGTCTGCTCGTTTAGGAGCACCCAGAGTAATAAGAAGAGACATAAAACTTTGGGTCAGACAAAAGTCTGGTATGAGCGATAGCAGCAAAACAAAACAATAATAGGAATAAATAATCATACCTGAACTTGGACTAGCATAAAGTGTAAAATGGGAGTGTGCATGTCATGGTGATAGCAAACATCAAACATAGCAATCAACCTCACATTTCTCACTCAGTGCACAAAGTATACGACATTTACCACATTAATAACCAAATCCTTTGCTAGGCCACTTTACCCTTGGGAGTCTTAACGGTCCCATTGCGCTGGTCCATAGCCACTAATCCCTTGCTACGATCGCCTTGCCCTTAAGAGTCTTAACGATCCCATTGCGTTGATCCATAGCCGTGCTATGATCACTTGCCCTTGGGAGTCTTAACGGTCCCATTGCGTTGATCCATAGCCACTAATACATCACTCAGTGGTGAACCAAAGCTATAGATATCGATAACCCCTTTGCACACGTCCCGCAGCGAAGCCCAATCATGAAGTTAACTCGTTGGTTCCCATCTGGATCCTGAGTAATAACTTCTCACTTGGACTTCCTTTGCATCTCGTGTTATAGTCTTCTCCAGTTCGGTTCGGTCTCCAATCAATTCGAGTGGGAGCTTCAGTTCACGGGTGCAAAACTCTCTAGATCGGTTCAGAGTACATCATGGCTCGCGACTCATGGTATGCTGCTTGGGTCGGTTCGTGAGGAGCATCCGGGTCGGGTCGGGATCCTCGATTCGTGACAGTCCACTTATGGTGCTTCGGTTCGTAGTCACCAAGCAGTTCGAGGTCGGGGTTCATGGTTCGGTTCATGGAGCTCAAGCAGAAGAGGCTCGGTTCGTGAGTCCGTGATGTGAGCAGGTTGGTTCAGAGGAGGTGGGGTGGATCGTGAGGTGCTTCACTAGCGGGTTCGGGGACCCGATCCGAACCCATTTCTTGAACTTCTTTCAAAAAGTATTTACGCCATACGACGACGTTTTCGACCATTCTAACATTCCTACGCAATCTCAAAGCATACCAAACAGTAATAGTAACATGTTCAATCAATCAAAAACATTAAAACATCAATCACATGTGTTATTTTGGATCAAACATACCCAAAACCATAATTTTCTCCTTAATCACGTTTAACCATATGATTAGAAAACTTATTCCAAATTAGTCCAAATTTATATCAGAGGCATAAAATAATATTTAAGAATTTCCACATATTTTTCCAGATTTTTATGATGCATAATTTTGCTAATTACCATTAATCACCCCTAATTAGCCATAATTAGTGAATAAAAGTGCAAATCACTCACCTTAGCCACAAATAAATTATAGATCTAAAAATATCTCTGATTTGGTTCAAATCCCAATGCAACACAACATCCCTACCTCCAATTTGATGTTAATTTGCCTTGATTTGGTGTTGATTAGCTTAATATTGGATTAGAATGTGATTAGGAGGAAGTTTAGAAGGTGGAGGCCATTGTTGGGTTTGAAGAAACGAAAGTGGTGGCTTAGAAAATGAAATAAGATGGTTTCCTAACTCATTTCAGCCTCCTCATAACCCTAATACCAAAATAGGTTATGGGCCTATCCACTAATTACCCTATTAAACCCGCTTAAGCAGTTCTTCGCATTCCAAACCTTATTTCAGCCGTATCTCCCAAACGGTAAGTCTGTTTGACAAATGTGACCACTCTATGGAAAAGGTAAACCATCATTCAAATCCAATGGAAGTGGTTTCAGCTCAAAACTCCATACTAGTCAAAAGTTATAGCAGAAACAAGGTTCGCCAGGGGAAAAACGGTCATTTAAAATTTTTCAAAAATCGTGAGCATTGGAAATGACCCCAATAGTCGTTCCCCAAACTTACACGACCATACGACTTCATATGAAAATAAAATAAATATTCTATGATCCTCCGATGGGTAGAATGCGGGTCGTTACAGATATTTTATAAAAGTTGTCAATAAATTTCAAATTCCAAAATTTCAAACATTATAGTTTTCTATTATATATATTATTTTAAATTTAGCTTTTAAATTCAAAACCTTCTAGTTTTAGTTTTCAAACAAAAAATTAGCGTATGACCTAATTCAAACTAGTCTTTTTCTAATAAGGACAACCATTGGGCTCACTTATCCGTATGGGCTGATCTAACTGCCAAGTAGGATAGAGTACTTGAGTACTCAAATTCAATCACTAGACACTACCTTTCTAAACACCATACTAGTTGGGTTGTTAGCATATTTAAGTAGCTACAACATTACTAGCCTATATTGCATAGGCTATTGTGCTCTAATATTATCGGTGGAACTAGGCCGGCTCATAGTGGAATAAATGAGTTCAACTCAAAAAAATCCTTTTAAGCCTGTTTAAGTCCATTTAGAATATTTCTAGTTTTATTTTATATAAATAAAAACTTTATTTAAATTTTATTTTTTTATCAATTGAATTATGTGTGTGTGAGTCTATTTCTCTTCATTGTCACTATGACATCTTGGGCTTGGTAAATGGTTAAAACTCTAATAATATATGTATTTAATACCTATATGACTTAGGCACAAAATGATGCTCATTATTCATGCAAAGTATAACCAGGTTCGTTAATATCCAAAGCCCACTAGCAAAGCCTTACTTTGTAAGGATTGACCAACACTTACTGTAAATCAGTTGCCTACCTATGTAACAATCTTTACCTTAAGGTTTGTTCACCCATGATCCCCATTTAAAATTGTATCCACCTCCTTATCAAAAGAAATGATCGCTTATAAACCATGTTGAACTTCCTCAACCTATCCACCACTTTTCTAATTGACTAGAGAGCATAAATTCTTACTCCTATTATTTGCCCTTATGTAGAGCCTATATTCATCCATGTTTGTATTTAATCCTCACTAATCATCTCCCTATCCTAATTAGAAAGTTATTTGGCTAAATCTTCTGTCGCTCTACAAAAAGAGGCAACGACCCAACATTATTCTCTAAATAAAAAAACCATACCAACATTTTTCATCTAGCAAAAGCGTCAGCATGACATAACCACTCTTTATACTTTATTATCCACGTGGCTGCATCATTAGTGTATACTAACCACTCTCTATTCCATATTACTTCGCCACATAAGAATTTCATAATAAGGGTCACTATCTAGCATACATTTAGACTCCGTCTATATGGAGTTTGAATTGGACGCATGTGGAATTCAAATAACAATCAATGGCTCTATAAAGGCTTAGCATGTAAGGCATCAATCCTAAAACTTCAAAATGTGATATTCATGACTACAAATAGGGGATCTCTAGCACTTCTACCATGATCAAACTTTCAAATATAAGACATGATTTTGCTACCTTTAAGCTCTTGTCATAGTCTTAAAATTTCTTTTATAACCAAGAAAAGGCTCTCATAATAAGATAAGAAACAATAAAGATTTTTTTTTTTTTTGATCAGAACAATCTTCAAGTTTTGTTGTTCTCTTAGCTTACACTAGATTTTTCTATTCCTTTTACATGACTATCAATAATTTTAGTTGATTAAGAGTGAGGACATAATCATGAATTTTATATGTCTACATTGTTGTAATTTGTGATATTAAATCACATGTCCATATTGAAGCCTGATGACTTTTTTGCTGATGTGGTTTCTTATCAAGGCGGAGTGTTGTAATTTAAATCACATACACATTGAAGATGGGGATGTTTGTTAGTTTGTGGAAGTATCTTTGTAGTGGAGAAGATGGTTCGCAGGTCGAAGATCGGTGGAGATAACGAATGGTTTCAACTTAAATGTCTGGAGGATGAGCCTAGGCCTATGAGCGTGGATTCTAGAATTTTCAGAGTCTCAGGTCAGACGTTTGGTGTAACACCCCTACTTCTAGTTAAATATAAGTCCCACATCGTGGAAGCCTGTGTGAAAGTGCGGACTTATATAGTAGAACCCGTCTCTTACTAACGTCGAGGCCTTTTGGAGAAAAAACCCCACACCTATACGGTGGCTAAGTTGGGGACAATATCTTGCGTGAACATAGGTGCGGGCTGTTATAGTGATATCAGAGCCAATACCCAGCTGAAATTGTGGCTCATGTGTCGACCATAGTGCCTAGGTGAGTGAGGTGTTCGTGAGCCAACGGGGACGTTGGGCTCTGCGGGGGGAGAATGTAACACCCCTACTTCTAGTGAAATATAAGTCCCATATCGTGGAAGCCTGTGTGAAAGTGCGAACTTATATAGTAGAGCTTATCTCTTACTAATGACGAGTCCTTTTGAGGAACAAACCCCCACACCTATACGGTGGTTAAGTTGGGGATAATATCTTGCGTGAATGGAGGTAGGGTATTACATCTTGTTCATTACCCCATACGTGTAAGTCAGAGAATATTTGTTTTTGACTTATTTTTTCTTAACTTGAATCTATGATTGTAACACTCCATATCTCTTAGCGTTACCCATATGAGGATTTCATTAAGAAATATGAAGCATACAGGTGTAAAACAACATTACAGAGGCTAAAGTTCACAAGGCAACATAAATAAAACACAGTGGAATTTGAAATTTTATTTAAAACAAAATAAGAAGTGGTATTACATCATAAGTCATAAAACCATAACTATCACATAATCAACAAATTAGAGTACCAAATAAAAACTATCCTTAACATCAAGTACATAAAATAAACTAAACATGGAAAGGTACATGTAAGCACAAAGAACAAGGAAAATGAGAATCTCCAAAGTACTGAGTTGGGTTTAAAGCTCTCTCAAGCACTAGATCCTCCACACAACCTTGGGGGAGAGAGGAAGAAGAGAAAAAGAAAACTAGTCAGACATAAAGCCTGATGAATTCAGTACTTACTAGCATGAGTGGTAAAAGAGGGAATCTATATACGATAATAAATTGAAGCTCAACACAGTAAGTAAGAATAAGAAAATACTTCCATGAATATAGTCGATTGTTAAATCATTCGATTTCTACACCAATTGTTACCACTTATGCGTTAGGATATAACCTAATTTTACCCATTGATTTTGTAGCACCCTAAATTTTAATAAACAATGATTAAATAGAAAAGATTAATAAATTAAATATTAATAAATATAAACTTCAGAGTTAGACAATAGGACTACCACCACTGGATCCATTGTAATTTTTTGATTAAAATGGATATTTGGTTTACTGAAATCGGAGTTAAAATGAACTAGTTATGAATTAAAGAAGTTAACCATAAATTCAGAAAAACTATATATATATATATATATATATATATATATATATATTTGTTACTACCAATATTAACTATGAAACAAGATGACGGTGAAGGGGTATTGGGTGCCCGCAAGCACATAAGAATTCTCTAAAAACCAAAGTCAATGACTAGAAATAACCAAGAGCAGGAAGAAAAGATCCAAGAGATGCATAAACCAGCACCTTCCCAGGAGAAAGGAACACAAAAGCTACAAAATACCAATAGGATATGTCCAGCAGGGCCTATCCGATAAAGTCTATCCGGTAGGGTCCATCCGGAAGGGTCAATCCGGAAGCGGGATCCTATAGAGAAAGGTCATCTAAGCCGAAAGCTATGAAGGAGGGAGGCAAGAGCTCCGCTAAATGAAACACGGAAGACCGGAAGGGCTTTCAGTATTAACTTGCTTAATATCGATACATCATGAGATGAAGACATCAAGGGTATTAAGCTAGAAGCACATAGAGATTATCTGGAACAGGCTTCCAAAACATCTACTGCATAAACACCTAAAGGACACATTGATAGGCAACAGACAAATCACAGGGAGCTACCTTCCGGAAAATATAAGCTATCCATACTAATCTACTTAGTACATACACTGATAGTGGTTCCGATCCGGCAGCTGCCTACATACATCATGAGGGAAAGCTCCTCTAAGTATTCATGAGAAAACCGGAAGACTACATTCGGAAGCATACAACCAAGAGCTCATATCAATCTCAAAGAAGCCTCAACTGACTGGGACCTCCCCCCCCCCCTGGAAGCTATAATCAGCACTGCAAAGCGGCCGGAAGCCAAAACATCTGAAACCAAGGAGAAAAGCGGCCTCCTGCAGGCCCAACGACCCAACAGTAGAAGGGGACCCGAATTCTCTATAAATAAGACCCTAGGGGTCACATTTTGGAGAGGATTTTTTTCATTTTGATTCTTGTACTCTTTTCTCTAGAGTAAACCCTAATCTTAAATCAATTTAGGGATTTCTCTTATTCTATTCTTGTATTCTAAATCAAAGATCAATTAAGAGTGAGTCGATACTTATGATATTTCTTTATAAATTTGTTATACTATTTATTTCCTAGTTTTTGTTGTCGTAGCTTACTGTTTGTTTCCTACACATATATAAACCTTCGACCAAGCCTTTCCACAGGTCAAATGAAACACTCCTTCCCACAAGTTTAAACCCTTCCTACAATCTTACACCCTTCAACAAGCTTAGCGCAAAACCCCTTCCTACCATCTGTTAAGTCATTATCAAGGGTTGTGTTTAGAAATTCATCCCCCTAGGATAACTGTTGGTTCTTGAATCACATAAGCATGATACTCACCCCATCGAGGGAAGAGTAACTATTCTTTTGGATTCTAGACCTTGATACCTAGGAAATGTTGAACTAACTCAAACTCGCAAAAGCTAAACAACCTATTTTACTCTTAGGTCCACTTCTACAGACCTGTCTCCGGTGTTGACAAAATATATCGTTAACATTTTGGTGCTAGAAGCAGGGCTTGAACCTCCGATCCTTGGGTTAAACTTACCACATACCAACCTATGTCTTTTCGTCGGATTGGACTAATGCTTTGAAGAAGCAAAGTTATGGGTAAGAAGTCCCAACAAAAGCCTTCTGGATCTCGAATGGATAAGTCGGAAATCACTGACCCGAGTGATAGAAGAACGAAGGTTGAGAGTGGAAGCCTTGCGGATAATAAAGCGGAAGATAGAAATTGAACAATATGCTTCCGACACGGGGGTTATGGCCTTTCCCATATAGGAAAAACCCTACCGCCTCCTCCAAATGGCTCTACATCAAAGGACACTAACATTTTCTCACACCTGAGGAAAACTCTCCACAAGAAAATCAGAGGAACGGTGCTTGAACAAGAAATAATGAATGATCTTGACCACTTCACCGACAAATGGTCTGAAAGGATAACACCCCAACCTTAGTATATTTTGGGAAGTAGGAACAAAGATGTAGGTAAAACAACAAGACTGGGTCATAAAATGATTAAGTCCCAGCGGCAAGAAGAGAGACTTACACCAGGATTACCAAAGGAATACTACCTCGCCATTTCAATGGAAAATATATACTTCCTATCCAAACACGAACTCAACCATTGGCTAATCACAACGAAAGGAAAATAGAAGGACCCTATTGTCATTAACACATGATGAATGGACATGAAACTAACCGCTGCAGAATCCTTGAGGAAACAGTCATCCAATTCATCAACCAAGGCCAATTACGAGAGTTTATAAAAAGATAAGATTAAGTTCAATAAAAGTCCTTAGGAAAAGGATTAACAAACATGATCGAGGGTATGGAAAACCCTCCTTCGAAGCTTAAAGAATCCCAAAAGGTGTTAAACCACGAATGGATCATATCCCTTGTCATTACCAAATTGGTCAGGGCAAGGCATCCCCCGAAAGGGGATGGTGTGTTAGTCTTTCTCCATGCCCAAATCATAGGGGGATAGGTTAAAGCATCAAAAGTGTAAGCCTCCGTTTCACACCATAAATTGTCGTGGCGGTGCATCTAACGTTAGCACTCCCTGTCTCTGCTCGCAGAAGAGTACGCCCTGCCTCTGTTATGAACTAAGCATGTCCTACCTCTGCTCATAGAAGAGCACTTCCTACCTCTGCTTATGTTCCGCGCTACCCGCAGAAGGGAGAGCCAACCCCTATCATCGCCTACGATGGTCTGGATAGGGCACCCCTGGGGGGGGTGTAAGCCTCTATTAGTACCTATGATGGTCAGTATAGAGCATCAAAAGAGTAAACCTTAATTCTGTGTCTACAATGGCCCAGTTTTAGTTTCTAAGACCTTATCATCACCTACAATGGTTAGGATAAGGCACCTCCTATAGGGAGGTCGGGTAAGTCTTTGGGCCCTGCTTGTGGATAAGCTAGCCAAGCGCACCGGATGCACAGGCCCGGAGAGTGGCCAACAAAGCATGTACATCCTCTGCTTTGACATCAAAAGCCCAGAGAGAGGTTCAGGAAGCATGTACAACTTCTGATTTGCAAATCAAATCCAAGGGGGCACCAAAACTTTAATATCTGAATCTGGGTTGATTCGGTTCTTCACAAATACCGGAAGGGAAGTTCTGGTGTTCAATCTTTAATTGCATGAACAAGGGTTGGTTCAGGTCTTCTATATTAAGACCCGAATCTAGGTTGGTTCAGCTCCTCACAAATACCAAAAGCGTATTTTTCGGTTTCCTATCTTAAAATAACCCAAATCAATGTTGGTTCAGGTCTTCATAAACACCGGAAGGGGAAACCTGGTCTTATCTCAACACCGAATTCAGGTTGATCCAATTTTCAATAGACGTCAGAAGCAGATTCTTTATCTTCTATCTTAATGCCCAAATCTAGGTCGATTCAAGTGTGAATCTGTAACAATCCGCGTATTTGATGATAATGTAGTTAAATATGACGTCGTTAATCTTTAATCGTGTGTATGACCATAAAGTCATATTTTGCATATGGATGAATTTGGACTCGAAACCACTTCCATTGAGTCTGAATCATCGTTTATGACCTTTTTGACTATAGGCTTCGATATATTTCGAGTATGTCAAAATTTGGACTTTGGGCTTGGGTTTGGGTTAGCTAACCTAGCCACCTTAAAACACCCCCAATAGTCCTCTCCCTCTCATTCCTCCTTTATTCATTTCCTCTTGCTCCAAAATTAAAATAGAAAGGGGAAAGGAAAATTAAAATTCCCTAAGCCCTAGCTTGATTCAGTAGTCCTATTCAAGTTGGATTCATGTGCAAATTCAAAGAGAGGAAAGGTAATCTCCCTATCTACCTTCTCTAGCTTATCCCCTCTTCTAATTTTGAGAATTCCTAAGCTTAACGTTTAGGGCTTTTGTTTGCATGTGCATTTTCATTAAGGATTCTTGTGTCTTGATCAAAGAGAGGTCATTCAAGTTAGAGGTCATTCAAGTTTGCTATTGGATCGATTCCTTGCTTCCTACAACCAAGGGTGAGTTCTTTGACGAACTCACATCTATGCCTCAAGCCTATGTGCTTGTAAAGTGTAATTTAGTGCATTCATATCATGCATATGTTGTGCGTGCATCTTATGATTTGAATTGTTTATGTGAACATTCCATTTCATGAATTTTTGGGTTTGATTCTTGTGAATTTTAGTCCATATATATGTAGTAACTTGTGTTGTTGATTTTGAGTTGTTTGGTAACCTTTAGAAGCTTCATTGCCTCCATGGCAATGTTTTAAGTCTTTGAAATCCATCCGGAATCAACTGTACATTCATTGCCTAGGAAAATATTTGCCTTGGCTTCAGCTTAGTCGTCTGACCATAATGGTTAGACATCTGTCAGAGCTCTCGGGAAATCTTACAGGTCTTGATTAGACATCTGTGCATGATATGTCAGACGTATAACCTATACAGAAATGTACAATTGAAACTTATGCATTACATATTATGAGATTTAAATGATTTAACTTCTTTCGAATTGAATTTTGGTGTTGTAAGTTGAATCGGCAACCATTTGAGGCCTCATTGGCACTTAGGAATCATCATTAACCATCACCATTGATGCGAGCTCGTCCGAGGCCGACTACACATTCATTAGGAAGCAAAATATTCATTTGCTTCAGCTCAGACATCTGACCAAATAGGTCAGACGTCTGTCTAAGCTCTCGGGAAAACAGTTTTCCTGACAACAGATGTCTATTGGCATAAAACTGTTGTTGACCGGTGGCTACCACGGTCAATAGATTAGGCCCATTCACGCTCTTTCCCGGCCGAGTTTCGACCCATTTTGACCTTTTTGTGACTTTTCATTTTCCCTACAACACAAATTTCTGCAGTTCGATTTTTATGCATTTTCGATTTATTCATTGTGAATGGATTTTATAATCGATAATTATGAGATTTAATTTACATTATTAAAGCATAGATTCTTAGTTCGATCGTCATTTCGATCGATATTACACGAGATTTGCCACTTCGAAACTATACAAAAAGGTTTTATGTTATTAATAGATACCAAATTCTTTTACAAAAATGGTTTCTAATCTTACTTCATTATACGAAGCTATTTACGAAATCGTTTTATAAATCTTCTCCAAATCTACTAGTACATATTTTATGAACCCTTTTCTCGTTCGTATGAGAAATCTAATTAAACGCCTTAGTAAAAACAAGGACTATGAACCCTTGTGTTTGCTTTGACGGTTAATTCTTGGACTCGTTCGATTGAAAAATGTGGCAATGATCATTTTGTGTTTTTAGTGGAATATACAACTTGTTCGTAACTATTTGAGTAGAGCAAGTGGTTATGGGACATGTAGCTTAACTCTTATAATTACTAACTTGGAGTAACTTACACTATCCCTAATCAACTATGATCTTTTTGAGATTTAGACTAACTATATGTGATGTCTCCGAGTTATGGGATTTATTCCATATTTTTAATGATCTTCGGTTCATTTTGAGGAACTTCGGTTCATTTTGTGGAATGGCGCTACTTTTCTTAATTATGATCTTTTTATGGATTTATACTTTTGAAAGCTTTCAGACTGTTTTGCGGGGTCGCAACCCGCGGTCTTCGGACCATCTCGGAGCCTTGGCTCAACATATAGGCTTGCTACTTAGAGATCGCTTCTCATCTCGACATACGTATCGGTTGAGTCTTCAGACTCCCATCTCGAGGCCCACCCCCTTGCTTTCCCTTTGGTTTTTGGATTTCTAGTTTTTGAATTTCTGGAATATTTGTTTTAATTGACATATGAGCTGTCACTTCTCGTATTGGTATTAGTTTATCAATCTTAGTTTTATTGACATATGAGTTATCAATTTTTGAGTTGATTTGATATGAGTTATCATTTCCTATGCGTAGCTATATAATTTTGAATGAGATATTATTTTATAGTTATGATATAGATATGAGATATACCATAGACATTTGGGTAACATGACATTGTTATTATCATATTTATGTCTACATCTATTTATATCTCTTATTAAATCCCAGTTTATGAGATAAGTGCAGCTAGACTGATCCGTTTATTGTTTATCTTTGTGTAAATAATACCCAGGTCAGACTGAGGTATTTTAGGTGATTCTTCTTGACTTCAGCATGGACTATCCTCCAGTTTCCGGCAAACTACTTTAGTGTTGCACTTTTTGAGTTATACGTATATGAGACTTCTTTGTATACATATAATTTTTTAGTAGCATTGTCAATATTCTTTCGTTTTATAGTGGATCGACTATGACCAATATCTTGTATTTACACTTATGTGTTATGTTTATATCTATTTCCGCCTTGTGATATGAATATCTATGTCTGACTCTAATTTTATTGTTACATATTTTATATTGCTTTCCGAATTATATATAGCCACTGTATAGTAGATTTGGACTTGATTTAGATGTGTCGGATTTCCTCATGAGATTCAAAAAGTTAGACCTTATTATCCGACATATTTAACACTCGTTCAAAGCTAATATACAGATGGTCACTCCTCAATAGCCTATTCTTCGGGTTAGTTGACACCGTTGCTTGCAATGGTCTTGGCTAACGCGAGTATAGAGGTGGGCGTTACAGAATCACAGCCGGAGGTAGGGTTCTGGTCTCATCATAAATATCCGGATCTGGATCGATTCAGATGCTCAAAACTGAACAAGAAGGAATTGTTCAACCTTCTTACCAACTCGTACCTGGCTTGGAATCACATTTCCGCTATTACTAGGTGTAGACTTATGGCCTTCTCACTTGCTCAGGGAAGTGTCTTTAACTTATACATTCATAAATTTATTATCCAAGTATATCAAATGTTTGCATTAATGCACAAAACACAAGTAAGCATTATAAACATATCATATCTAACACACCTCGGTATTATTAACCCCATTGAGGGCGAATGGCGCTTTGCAAAGGCCTATAAGGCAAGCTTCTAACAAAGGGTGTCAGATATATATATGTCATGACATGACAAAGACATAACGAAAGAAAAACATTTATGCTGAAATGTGTAATCAAGCATTCAGTAGCACTGTTATAGGTCCTGCCTCTATTCATAAACACCATGATTATAAAATATTACATGCGACAGGTGATATGCCAGGTACCTCACATCTTACATAGTTATTTACGAAATTATTGTAAAATGAACGCATCTCTGAAAAAAAGAACACCCATGCCCCAATGCCAGAAATTTCATATGAACGTAACCTAGCTCTCAATGAAGAGCTTCTTATTCATTAGACATGGAAGAAATTACAGAATGATGAATCGCAGTACGTGGAAGTCCATCGACCTTTCAAATCTTTCCTATGACCACGTATGAATCGTCCGAGGGTTTAGGCTGCAACTTCAAATCTCGGTCGAAATCTTTGTCCATCACGAAGATTTGTGTTTTCCTTCTTCAAGTTGAAAGCATCTTTACGTAAATCCTGTTTCTCCTTTTGTAATTTCTTGATTTTGTAATCCATAGATCAATACGACGAGAGTTGACTTCAACACTTTCCCAGTCATAAAAGCCTTTCATGTTGGCCTTAGTCTTTCTATACCACTTAGCAACAAGGGAGTAATCCAGTCCAAAAGGAAGATCCCTTATCCCAAGCTCTGAGGACTTGAACACTATTGAAGCTCGTAAGAATTCGGGCGTGGAAGTTTCAAGAGCACATCCAAAGATAGATTTCCATTCTTTGCATTTTGTTAATACATAGTCACATACTGCATCTAAGTCAATGACTTGACGGCGGAGTTCATCCTTTTCCCCATCAAAATTGATAGAAAGATTTGTCTTTATATCCCTCTTCACTTCAAGGACGTCTTTATCCTTTTGCTTTATTTAAGCCTCCAATATACCTATTTGTTCTTTCAAGCATTGCACAAGTAGTTTCCCGGGCAAGGAAGATCTGTCATCAGCATCGCTAAGAGAGTCCCCCAGAAAGTCTCCTGGGCGCGGAGTAAATCAAACACCCTTATCTACGTAAAGTGAAATGTCTTCAAGTGAATTTTCCTGTTTATGTAAACAAATGAGCAACCGCTTATAGGATCAATTTTCAAAAAATAAACATCAATGTTTGCACCACAGAACTACCAACAACAGAAAGAAAACGAATATAAATGCTATTCATGTCCATACAATTAACGTCAACTACAAGGGTATAACAAATTAATTTTTCTCTCCAATGCTCCCTTCCTTCATATTACATATTAATTTCGCATGGAGGGCCCTAAGTTTCTTTAATATCATCTCCCTATCATCCCATAAGAAGTTAAAAGATAGCTGAGGATACTTCATATAAATATGTTTAAGCTCTCTCAAAAATCATTCTCTATCGGATTTATAAGAATGTTTTGTGAGGAATTCCCTACTCAGTCTAGAGAGAAAGTGTTGGTCACCTTGGAAACAGAATAATTAGTGGAAATAGAATCTCCATCACCATAAGAATGAGTCATTAAGGGTCGATTCCCACAAGTAAAGAAGAAATTCAAGAATAAAGGTTCATACCTGAGGAATGGGGGAAACCGTACGTATTGTCTGTTCCTTCTCACCAGGT
This sequence comes from Allium sativum, assembly GCA_030737875.1. NCBI lineage: Eukaryota > Viridiplantae > Streptophyta > Magnoliopsida > Asparagales > Amaryllidaceae > Allium > Allium sativum. Next base: position 663,894,960 of record CM060909.1, on the reverse strand, counting down.
TCCTGGAGATCGACCTCTTCAACAAACCCACCATCTCCATATGAAGTAACTGAAACATGAGATGAATTAGCACTCATGAGGCCCAAGAAGTCACTTACGAACACAAAAAGCATACCTTCCTCTCTGCTATTCATATCATGCCCACACTTTGAGTCAAAGTTGTTGTTATGATCACCTATATCATCACCCCTTATACGTAAAATTGAATTTTTGTCGTGACTAGACACTGAATAATCGGGCAGCTATTCAACAAATAGAAAGCCTTCATCCTCGCCTTTTTCCCTTTGGAAATTTCAATGTCCTGTTCTGCCATCTTAACTCTCCCCAAGATGTTGCTATGAAGAGATGGATGGAGGGAAGGAAACTCCATGTCTAGAAATTTGCCACGGTTATCACGAGAGACTAAAGAGGGAGCCTTTTCATAATATTCTGACACCATGTTTGGAAGATATACCCTCAAAAACAAGGTAATCCGGTCTTAAGTCTCGTACATTATCCATTTAGCATTGGAAAGAATTGCCTCGTTTATTCTCAACCTCCTTGCATGCTCTACCAACATGTCCGACTACTAACGCTTAAGGGTTGAAGCTTTAGCAGCTAAGGAACTGTTGTCGTCCCTTTCCCTCTCAAGAGACACTCTTAGCTGACTACAGACTTCCTCGTTATTGCTCCTCGTTAAAGTTAAATCACGGATCTTAGACTCTAACGCGACTTTCTCTTCTTGGAGCTCTTTCGTCTCATGAGATAATGAGGCCCCCATTGCCTTGGCAACGTACCAACCTCTAGATATCTAAAAAGGAACAATGTAATGTTAGCCCTTACATAAAAAAACGGATGAAGAGTTTAGGAAAACAAGAGTGCGAACCAAAAATTGATGCTTAACAAAAGACAAAAATCGGACCAATCTATGAAAGAAAACTCTGGAATATTGGAAACATCAACAAAAGGTAGGACAGATCTGACAATACTATCAAAGTCCAAGGTCGGTAAAGGAGGATTTACCACATAATTGATAAGAAGGGGAGAGTGACTCATAATATCTCAAATCTGAAACTCTCTGAGAGTCGGATCTCAAAAAGCCAGCAACAAAATCACTTCCTGTGGTCTCCACTGAAGAAGGACACATGTTAGGAGAGCTTCCAGGAAAATGGGGAAGGGAGTTTGGCAATAATCGACGACTAGGTGATTCAACCATTTCATCACCAAGAGGACGGGAGATAAAATTTGCCCTTTTATTTCCCTTGGTAGAACCATTGTTGGCCGCTGAAGCCGCCCTCTTTTTAGGCAAAGACTTAAGATGGGAAAATACAGTGGGAGACAGGTGTGAATCGTCCCCAAGAAACACTGAACATCAAAAATAAGGTTGTCCTAGGAAATTTTGTCCCAAGAGTAAAGGGGCATGTTCGCAAAGAAATTTCAAAGATAATAGAGTAGAATACTGACTCAAGTCATCAGGAACTCCACCCACATCGTCAAAACATAAAGTTCCTTTGCTCCAAGCTTCTTCTCCTTTGAACAAAGTCAGTTGCCTTGCTTATACTGGAGTCACCAATTTGTGGGATTCCAGACATACTCCTGTCAGGTGATATCGTAACATAAACATATGTTTTGATCTCATTTCTTTTTGATAAGTGCATACAAACTACGTATAGGCGAACGATTGATGTAAATTTTATTAACCAATTAGATAATGATATTGGTTGCAAAGATTGATGCCCACAATTTAGATTGCCTTTTATCACAAACTAGTTGTCTATACAAATCTTGCTTCCCAAACCTCAATAATAATGGGGATAGACGAAGTTTATTGAAATCTCCATTCGACATCATCTCAAATGGTTATTAGGAGTTTAATCTGCACTAAGTCCATTGAACCCCAATTCAGGGCATAGTCCAAACCAGCGATTAAGATAAAAGCAAGAAAATTTACGATTAGTTAAGCTTGAAACCTCAAAAAGTAGTGTGGTGAATTTCGATGAACAGTAACCTCAATTGAGTAAAATATTATGCAGGAAAAAGGAAAAAAAGAAAAGAAGATTGCTTTTTGGCAAGAGCTCGCTTTTTCATCTCCACCACACATCTAAAATCAAATCAACAAACAGGATTCATACTAGAAAAGCAAAAAGTCGGGAATCTTGTAATGTTGAAAAACTTACAGCCCCTCAGACGAGAAAAACTTGACATGAAAAGTCGAAAACACCCCTTCACTAGGAGGGGAAAAATGTTACTACCAAAGTTAACTGCGAAAAAAGATGACGGTGAAGGGGTATCCGGTGCCGCGAGCACATAAGAATTCTCTAAAAACCAGAGACAAACACTAGAAAGAACCAAGAGCAGGAAAGAATGATCCGAGAGCTGCATAAACCAACACCTTCCTAGGAGAAAGGAACTCAAAAGCTACAAAATACCAATAGGATCTGTCCGGCAGGGCATATCTGACAAGGTCTATCTGGCAAGGCCCATCCGACAGGGTTAATCTGGAAGAGGGATCCTATAATGAAAGGTCATCTAAACCAAAAGCTAAGAAAGAGGGAGGCAAGAGCTCTGCTAATTGAAACCCGGAAGGCCGGAAGGGCTGTCGTTATTAACTTGCTTAATATCAATACATCATGAGGTGAAGACATCAAGGGTTTTAAGCCAGAAGCACATAGAAATTATTCGGAACAAGCTTCTGAAACATATACTGCATAAATACCGAAAGGAAACGTTGATAGACAACAGATAAATCACCGGGAGCTACCTTCCCGAAGATACAGGCTACCGATACTAATCTACTTAGTACATACACTGATAGTGGTTCCAATGCGGTAGCTGTCTGCATACATCATGAGGGCAAGCTCCTCTAAGTATTCATGAGAAAACTGGAAGCCTACATCCAGAAGCATACAACCGAGAGCTCATATCAATCTCAAAGAAGCCTCAACTGACTGGGACCTTCCCTCCAGAAGTTATAATCAGCACCGCAAAGAGGCCGGAAGCCAAAACATCCGAAACCAAGGAGAAAAGCGGCTGATAGAGGCTATTGCAGGCCCAATGGCCCAACAGCAGAAGGGGCCCCAAATTCTCTATAAATAAGACCCCAGGGTCACATTTTGGAAAGGATTTTTCTCATTCTGATTCTAATACTCGTTTCTCTAGAGTAAACACTAATCCTTAAATTAACTTGGGGATTTCTCTTATTCTATTCTTGTATTCTAAATCAAAGATCACTAAAGAATGAGTCGATACTTACGATATTTTTTTATAAATTTGTTATGCTATTTATTTCCTAGTTATTGTTGTCATAGCTTACTATTTGTTTCCTACACATACACAAACCTTCGACCAAGACTTTCCGCAGGTCAAGTGAAACACTCCTTCCCACAAGTTTAAACCCTTCCTACAAACTTATTGAAACACCCCATCTCCATTAAGGTCACTCACAAAGGGAATGCATTAACTTTGGTGCAGCATTATAGATAAAAGATACATACAATTTACAAGACAGACATACAAACAGCGGAAAAACTGAAATCATTTCATAAGCAGCGTGGTTCAGTCAAAACATTACAACCCTTCCAAATCATTACAATAAAACCTCTATCTTAATTCAAAACTCCAAATACATAAAGAAGCATAAAACAGTAGTAAAGCAGCATAAATCCCTAATAAAAGTGTAACCACAGCCATAGCCCAAGAAAAGAGAAACCAAGCAATACATCTACTCTCTTCAAGCTGGAAAAGGTCTAAACTAAGCTGAAGTACTCCCTCCCTATGGACCTGGGTGGGGGGAGGGGAAACGGAAGAAAAGAAGACGAAAGAAAATGGGTCAGACATAAAGCCTGGTAAGCCCAGTGATTTTCAGCATGTAAGCAAGAAAAAGGATCATGACATGAATAAACCGAATATAAGATAATACCATAGTAACAAGATAATATAAGACATGATAAGGCAAGATAAACAGAATATGCTATCGCACCCATTTCTATTTCTCTGTACCTACAAACAATTGTTTCAACTAGCTTCATGTGTTCATAATAAAATGATCCCTTTATCGATTGGCTTCTACTCGCATGTATTTATTACTTGTGTCATTCGGCCCTGCTTATTTGTAGTACCTGTGCTGGTCCCACCATGGGGTGTATCAATCCCTATGATGGCGACCCGACATAATTCAAGATGCACAGTGTATAACTACTAATGCCCAATGCCTGGTTTTTCCACTCTGGAGTACATGCACGCCCGTACTCCGTCGGAACCTACAATGATGCACCACCTTCTGTTATTTTGACCGCTTATAATCAGCCCAGTAATCATGCCCCACGCTGCCTAGTTCAGGGTACCGTGCTACATCTATGTGGGTTACTGCTGAAATGGGTCCGCGTTGCTAGGGTCTTCTAATCAACATGTTATAACGGTTAAGTGTTCTCAATTTAACCTAACCCTACCCATTTGTTTAATTAACATTTTGCATTGGTTAAGCGTCGCCTATTCATATGTTACTTAACCTTACCATTCTTAGCATGCTTGTTAATTAGCATTAATTAATATATTAATGCACCAACCTCTCACATTAGAACTATTGTTTGCGGTTGCTGGATGTGCCAGGCGGTTCCGGGCAGACTTCTACCGCAAACTCATTCTAACCTCGGGTTTTGGGCTTGATGCGTTAACCTCTCACATTAGACCTGTTGTTGTGGTTGCTGGATGTGTCGAGTGGTTTTGGGCAGTCTTACACCGCAATTCAATCTAACCTCAGGTTAGGCATGTTCATCTTTTATCCAGTTTACATATTTACCATTCATGTCCAAGTCTAGATTTTTGTATGCCAATTATCCACAATTGTAGTTACTTCAAGTTATGACCAATATACTTGTTATGTCCAAGATTACTCCAATAAATTATACCTAATTCCCCGCGTTACAATCGCACGTACAACAAGATTCAACAAGGTTTCCAAATTCCAAGTACTCATAAAATAAAACGGAACGGGGATAGAGAAGAAAAACAAGAATTGACATAAGGGAAAATAGGCATGTAAAGGTGTACCAAACACAAGAATCATGGTTCCAATAGGCATGTTGTACATTAACAACGAATATGAGCAAACTAAGGAAAATACATCATAGGTATACGGATTCGATAGGATTGAACATAAAAAAATTACTAATTTGATGTACAACATGATAGGTTCAATCACAACAGTCTCATAGGCATAGGTAATTTCAGATTTGACAAAATAATAAGCATGAATCAGAATTGATTATCTTACAATTAGGCAGAGTTCTAGATCCAATTCATTACAGTCATGATTTCTGTTATGTGTTCAAATAGGAATAATAACTTAACTTATAGCGATAGGATTAGAAAAGGAGAATTAGTTGACGTTGTAGTGATTCTAATCTTTCTTTGTTGATTGAAGTGGAAAACCTTTTCTTCAATTTGAAGCTCTCTAATTTGATTTCTAGTTTAGAGAAGAAGGAGGCTAGGCCAGATTAGAGATGGATAGCATGGAGGCACCATAGAATAGGGTTATGAGGTTAGGGTTAAGTTTAGATAGGTATTTATAGATGTATAAGACAAACTATGGCCTTTAGATTAGCATAGGAGTCATTAGAGCCATCCAAACCAAAGAGACACATCACTCAGCCAACCACAACGCGACACATAAGCCCTACTCCTTCAGAATTCGTCACCCAGATCTAGGAAGATAGGGGTTGACACCCCTATAGAGGGTTGACACCCCTGTCGACACCCCCTAGAGGGGTCGACACCCCCTAGAGGGGTCGACACCCTCGGGCGGGATTTTTCCCGCTCATCTTATATTGGCTGATTTTTGAAATTTAAATTTGTTTTCTGATTTTTAAATATTATTTATTTTAATTCTTCTTTGAACTGAAATCTTCTAAGCTTGATAACTTCCTCATACGGAGTCCGATTTACGCAAACTCAGACTCTATTCCAAACAGAATTCCGACACAAACGCAATGGCGCTACCCATTTTACTTAATTCCCACTTTTTAAAATTAAGTATTCTTTAACTTCCTCATATGGAAATCTTGTAAGTCCTTACAGCCGTGGATATATAACTCCTTCCAGAAGGGGGTGTTCTCAATCAAACCTGAGTGTACGACGATTATCTTATCACGGTCATTCATATCCTTGGCCTTTAAGGCTTCGATGTTGTACCTTTTCAGGGGACTTTTCAGATAGTCCCCTAAAGACTCCCCTTGCCTCTGTTTGGTATTGGCGATGACTGTATAGTCTACAGTTGGATCTTTGCAATTGTAGAACTGTGAGGAGAATCGTAGGAGAATTGTTTCCACGAGTAAATGGTGTTTTCCCAATACTGGTGATACCACTTCGCCACTGCCCCTTCGAAGGACACCGGGAAGAGGCGGCACCTGACGGCTCCGAAAGCGTTGTAAATATCCATCTGGCTATCGAAAGCCATCAGATGATTGTCGGGGTCAGTCGTTCCTAGGTATTTTATGGCAGGAACTTTGACTCTTGACGGTATTATGGTGTTCATAATCTCATCGATGAATGGTGCTACTCTTTCGTTGTCATTAACCTTAACATCTTGGGTCCTCTTCCCCTTGCTTCCCAGTAAGTCCTTGATGGTTTCTGAGTGACATCTTTGATGTAAGCCTCCGTGTTGTCATAGTTTTCCCTTTTGGGATCATAGCCTTTAGAGGTGGAGTTCCCAAACTGTTCCCGCTTGCACTGATTCTCTTGATGATCTACTCCTATCATATGAGACTCCTTTTTCTTGGAAGACGTTGTCTTAGGCTTCCCCTTTGCTTCTGACTGTTGAATGGAAGCCTTCCTTTTTGGAGATTCATTCGTCTCTCTCTAACTGGATCTAGTGAACCTTGAGGACTTTTGCATCTAGACAGCGTCGAATTGAGCCTGCATTTCTTGAAGTCGGTTTTCCAAGACCAAGATTCTTGCGACATTATCTTCCATGGCATTTGAGTCCGGTGGTTGTTGTAGATCAGGCGCGACTTCTTTCTCATTATTATTTAGGTTACGTGCTAGGTCCTCATTTCCTTCAAGGGTGGTGTTGTTATCCAGCCCTTTTTTTGTCCCTACAATCTCTTCGACTTCATCTCTCCTGCCGTGGAACAATGAAATCGCCAAATTAATTTTAACAAATTAATCGTAAGGGCAAAGGTTCAGGCCCTCCCTCTAGCACCAAAATATTAATGACATTTTTCGTCAACACCCGGATTATAGTATGTAGTGTATGCATTTATGAGATACGTCGTCGTCATGACTCGGAGTCTCTAGGATATAATCCTAGGCCTGTGACTTTAAGCTAAATCACCTTCCTCGGGGCTTCAGAATTTTTAAACCTAATGGCCATCGGCCTTGCCTATGGAGGGTGAATACCACATGTATTTCACCTTGACCCCTGGGGAAAGTTATTCAACTTGATATCTTTAGGCTTCATTGATTAATGAGCTTCTAAGCCATGATATCGACATTATGTATTTCAATAAGAAGAAGAAAACAGGCTAATGCTTCCCTTGAGTTCCAGGATGAAGGCATCACTAGATTTGTTAACTCCGATGATTCCTTCGTGTCAGGTTTGCCCAAGAGAGGAGCCTGAGTCACGACAGGGATCGGATTAGGAATTCATGGACGATCTCCTTACATTAATGTTCGGGAAGCGTTAGGCTCAACATGAGAATATGGATCAATCATGGCAAATCCTTTAGGCGAGGAGAAGGGGGACTTCGAGTTTCACAAAGCCCTCTTCCTCTGCCGCTGGGGTGCCCTGGTTGATCTTCTCATCAGAAAGGTTAGTGTTAACTCCCTGTTTCATCATTATGACACTAAAAGATTATCAAATCCTAAGATGAGTGAGACTCGGAATTCTCCATTCATAGTTTGCAGATATATTACAAGAATAAATGATTTGCTCCTCTTGAGAACAAAGGGGCTTAATTGAGAAATAAAAAGTGATTCCCCCTTTATGGAGTTCCTTGGGTTCTATTTATAGAGAATCCAGGGTCCCTCTATCAGTAGGGTGTTGGCCTCTAATGATTCCTGTCGGTCGCTATTTTCCTTGGTCTCGGGTATTTGGCTATCGGTTATCCTTGTAGTGCCAGTTACGATCTTCGTAGCGAGGGTCCCGGGTGAATTGGGACCAACCCAAGATGGAAAGGAGTTTGTTGCCATGACCGGTTGCGGAGGCATTTCGAATTTCTCGGCGGATGCTTCCAAGTGTTGGTCCTTTGGCGTAAACATTCGGATGTAGGCTTTCAAAAGGGGTATCGACCTGAGTTACTCTTGAATTCTTCATCCCTTCCTTATATTCCTTCGACATCCCTTCACTGTCAATCTGCGCTAAGATCATTTTGGAAGTAACATTTCCGGATGTGTTTGAGGAGGTGAAAGGACTGTGTCTGAGGCATGAGATTGATTTCCAGATATACTTGGTGGCGAATGCTAAGCCTGTTGCATTGCCAGTGCTCCACATGGCTCCGAGGCAGAGGAAGGAGCTTAGTAAGAAACTAGGTCTATTGTTTGAGAAAGGGTTTATTAGATGAAGTATTTCTGAATAGGGAGCACCAGTCTTCTTCGCGACTAAGGCAGATGGCTTTCTCCCTCTATGTGTGGATTACTGAGAATTGAGCAAGCCCACAGAGAAGAATATGCACCCACTCCTACAGATAGATGACTTGTTTGACCAGTTGGTGGGAGCTTCAGTTTTCTTACAGTTGGATTTAGCTATAGCTTTTCATTAGCTTAGGGTGACAGAGGATAACATAGATAAGACCGACTTTAGGACTCCAAATGGATTCTTTGAGTGGCCAGTTATGCCTTCTGCGCTAACCAATGCACCAGTGTATTTTGTGGATTTAATGAGCTAAGTATTTAGGGATTCCTAAACAAGTTCATGGTGGTGTTTGTTGATGATATTTTGGTATTCTCAAGGAGAAAGAATGAGCATGCCTTACACTTTGGAGAGGTCCTCTATGCTTTCCATGCACATCAGTTAAAGTCAAAGTTTTCTAAGTGCCATTTTTTGTGGAAGGAGGTGAGGTTCTTGGGTCATGTTGCCTCTAGTGATGGTATAGCGGTGGATCCCGCTAAGGTTATCATAGTTTAGGATTGGAAAGCCCCCAAGAATGCCCTAGAGGTGAGGACCTTTCTAGGTTTGGCAGGTTACTATCGGAAGTTCACTAAGGATTTTGTGTGGATCTCAGCTCCGCTTGCCCGCTCTACGAAGAAAAATCTAGTATTTTCTTGGGAGGTGGATTGCGAGGATGTATTCTTGAGATTGAAGAAGGCTCTTACATCATATCTAGTATTGACTCTTCCTGATGGTATGAAGATATTCAGCATATATATGGATGCTTGCGGCACGGGTTTAGATGCATTGCTTATGCAAGAGGGCAGGGTTGTTTTCTACGATAGTAGGCATTTTAGAGTACATGGGAGCAATTACCCCACCTAGGATTTGGAGAAAGAGACGATACTGTTTGCGCTTAATTCTTAGAGACATTAGTTATTAGGTGAAGGGTTTGAGCTATACATGTATCATAACTCTCTCAAGTACTTGTTCTCGCAAAAGGATCTTAATTTGCGACCGCAGCGCTGGATGGAGTTTCTTACATAATATGACTTTGAGATAGCATATACCCCAAGGAAGGGGAATGTAATGGCTTATGCATTAAGTGGACAGAGAACGACTTTGAGTCCATTGTTCGTAGAGTAGCATAATTTGGAGTTTATCACATCGTTCGATTTTAGGCCATCTACAAATTATACTCCAGGATTATTGGCATCGTTGGAGGTACGACCTACTCTCTTAGAGCACATTGGATCTAGTTAGCGCGAGGATCAGCAATTAGCGGATATCATGGACCGACTTAGTGGAGGAGAGACCTTTAGTCACTTTTCAAGGTATTAATGGATAAGAGAGGGTAGCTACATCAGGATGGGAGATTATGTGTTCCTTGAGTTGATGATTTGTTGAGATCGGTTTTAAAGGAATCACATTATTCTCGGATGACCATCCATCCGGGAGGCGATAAGATGTATAGAGATATGAGGAGGGTTTTCTTTGGATTGGAATGAAGAAGGACGTGGCAGAGTATGTAGCTAGATGCATGACTTGTCAGAGAGTGAAGGATGAGCAAAGGAAACCTGGTGGATTGCTTCAGCCTCTGAATGTGCCACAATGGAAGTGGGAGAGCGTCTCGATGGACTTCATAGATGGGTTGCCTAGATCGAGGAAGGGAAACACTAGTATTTGGGTTATAGTTGATAGGTTGAATAAGAACGCTCACTTTATCCCGGTTAAGAGTAAGCGGACAACAACTCGGTTAGCATTAGTGTATCTTAGAGAGATCATCTGACTTGATGGAATTCCCTCTAGCATTTTTAGCAATACAAACCCTATCTTTACGAGTGAGTTTCTGAGGAGCCTGCAAAAGGAACTGGAGGCATAACTATGACTTAGCACTGCCTACCATCCTTAGACAAATGGATAGACAGAGAGAGTTAATAAGATTCTTGAGGATTTATTGAGGTTATGTATCCTATAATTCAGAGGGACTTGGGAGTATCATCTTCTGTTGGAAGAGTTAGCATATAACAACAGCTACCAGATGAGTATAGGTATGGCTCCCTTCGAGGCATTGTATGGGCGACCTTGCAAATCACCTACTTATTAGTGGGAGTCAAAGAATAGACTTCTACTAGGGTGCAACGTCCCGGGTTTTAGCAACATAATAATTAATTTATTTAATTGTTTAAATAATGAATATATTATTTAAAATGACAGTTGAAAGTATTAATTATAATATAAATTATAATCGAGCTCGAAACGTCGCATTAGTTCATTATATTGAATTTTGAACTTCAACAACGTATACAGGGTTCGTTATAAATCGGATTTCTTCGAAACAAGAAACATTGGAATCTAATTAACTATATTTTTCTAATGGAAGTGAAAAATGGATATTTCATCGTATAGATTGCAAGTTATGTGCAAGTCAAATTTTCAGATAATCACTATGTGATCGTTTATAAACCATAACAATTATTTAATATAATTAAATATTGGTTTGAATTTGGATAAGATCTTTGAGACGTACTTATAATTTTTAGACTTTTTCTGTATTTATTTTGGAAAATAAGCTACTTTTTTTGGAGATATTTTTATTAGTCCATTTGGAACATGTGCCTTCGATATGAAGGGTTCACATTTGCAATGCGTCAGTAATATAAAATTTAAGTGACAACAAAAACTAGACTCGTATACTTGGAGCTATGACAGGAGAGGATCCATAATATATTAATTAAATTAAATAAACAAACATATTCACTGGCCAAGTTTCTCATGCCCGTTCATGTTGAAGTCCATAGTAGTACCATGCCTACCAATGATATCAGCTATATTAGGCGCAGCTATCACATGAAAAATTGAATCAAACCAGCTGAAATCTCAAATCAATATTTATAAAATAAATATATCAAGAGTAGCTGAAGTAAAGGGTCATGGAAGCCTATCTACCTAAGAGCTGATCATGTAGATAGTAGCTATCTTTTCCCTTCATGCCGAAGAGAGATCAAGCCTACATGCCTACAATCTCAGCCTACTATTTTTTTGGAATACAAGCTAAGTTATATGACAAAATATAATGTGCATATTCAGACCCATCTCCTCACGCAGCTACATATATCTACACAGAGCTAGAAATGAAGAGAAAACACATATGTATCGCACTTAGAAAATATTTATACATATAATAACCTAGCCTTACCTTTCTTGGTCTAATGCAAGCCTATTCTAGCAAATAAGCATGTGCAGACCTAAGAACTTATATGAGTAGACATATATATCATAATTTCACGGTTATGTGTTGATGTACATGTGTTTTCAAATCAGCAGAGACCTGCTTGCCCTAATCCTTCTTCTCCAAGTAAACCATATCCTACCCTATTTCTACAGCTTGCCCAAAATACTTGCATGCCAAGGTGATTAAACCGTGTATGCCAAGGAATTCAAACACTATAAATACTCATGTAAATCATTCATTTCTTCCCATCAGAAAATCGAAACCAAAATATATTCAGATCTTTAAAAATCAAAAGAAAACTACTGAAATCAATAGAAAACCATTCATGAAACTGTGTGTGTGAAGAGAGGTGCATATATACGCATAGACGGTGAGCTTGGTTTGGGTTTTAACGAAGGGGAGAGGGAGTTGAATGAAATTACGGGTACGGTGGAAGAAAGCAGTTCGTTAGAGGGATCTGGGTATATTGGAGCTGTTAAAAAGGGTTGCGTGTATGTAATGCGAACAACAAGTTGAAAATGCCCTTGGAAGTGTTCTGAAGGAGCGGGTTTTAAAAGATCAATTGGAGAAACAAAACGTAGGGGGTATGGGTTGTTTTTATTATTGGTGAAAGGGTGAAGAGTGAAGCTTTCAAGGCTTGGAAATGGTTCCATGTTATATGGTGGAGCGTGCTCTTTTGGGGAAGGTGATGGTAAGGACGAGGTCGAGCCGATGACGAGGACGATGGCTTGAAGAGGAGCTGAAGGTCGCAGGAGGAAACATTGGTGCAAATACAGAGTGATGGTATCGGGCTTGAAGAGGGAGAGAAAAGCTTGAAATTAGGTGAATCGGACTGAGAAACGGTGGTTTGTGGGAGGAGCAGTAGGTGGACAATCAACACGTAATGGCCAGGGAAACAAATATATAAAGGAGAAGCTGCATGTGTTTATTCTATCGGGGAAGAGGGATTTGCAAGTAGTCGGTAGGTTTTGTTGAGAACGGGCCGAACATTCATAGGTGAGGCCCAATTAAAAACCAAAGGTAGAAAAAAAGGTTTTGGGAAGTTTCGAAATGACCTGTTTGTTTTAACATGAGGTGACTGGAAGATTTCGGGGGAAACCATAGAGAAGAAGGAATGGTTTGCAGGCTGTTATATTATGGAAGAAGGAATACTATTTTGGACGCAGGCCTAGGTATTTTTTTTCTTTTCAGTTTGGGATGGGCCGAACGGAAGCAAAATGATTAGGCTAAGAGAGAGAATGAGGAGCAGCGGTACTTAAACATGGAGGAAGGGATTGTTTTGGAGTGGTTTAACTAATCAGCTTTTGAGTGAAGAAGAAGCACTACAGACAGGATGCGGTGCGGGATTGTTGGTTGGGCGAACGTTTAAAATGGTAAAGCACAAAATTTAATTAATTCAAGTTTAAAGTTAAATCTAATAACGCATTAAGTTGTTAATTTAATATCTTATCCATATGATATCAGAATTGCGAACGGATTGGTCTAGTGGGACCGTAGGATCACATGCAACAAATGAAATGGGTTTGAAGGGATTTGGAGATCGTTTCGATTTACGATGAATCAAAATGCTCGATTTAATCAATCGACCGGTAATCGTTATCTAGCGATGCACGACCAAGGTGAGTAAACTCACTAACTCTGGTCAGTCCTATAATTTTATAAACGTTATTTAATACTGATAAAAATGATTGAATGTTGTGTGTGATGACTGTTTGGATGATTGCTTATTAATTGGTTGAAATAATATATAATTAAACAGTTGATTGAATATTGATTCTAATACACCCATTGATATGAAATTAGTGTTATTTATGTTGATTAACATCTGCGGATGCAGGGAAATAGGTTGGAGGGATCCAATTGGATTCCTTAACAAATATTGTTGTTTTCATATATTGCATTATATTATGTGGTGAATAATCCGTGGTTGATTATTGTGTGTTTGGGATGTTGAACAACATTGACCTAAAATAATCAGTATTTTAAATACCGTAAAATATATTGAGAAATGATTTGGGTTTTGAAAAGGCAAAGATCTATTTTAAATAGAAATTAAATTTTGATTAAGCTAGAATATATTAATTTGTTTTAATAATAAAACAAATAGTTTGATTTATAAACCATGGTTATAAATGCAATGAAATAATCAGATAATTTAAAAATGTAATTGCAAGAGTGAATTTATAAAAAAAGGGAATAGGAAAATCATTTTAAAAAGGAAACGAAGAATTTATTTTGATGATTGAAATATAAAGTAAAATTGAAATAAAATCATAAAGATTTGTAATTAGGATTTGACAATGTCGAATGTTATTTCAAATAATATATTATTAGAAATTATATGTTATGTAAATTTAGAATTTGACAACTTGGTTAATATTTGGATTAAACCCAATAGGTTATAATGGAATATGAAATCGAGATGAAGTTATTAGCGTGACATGTTATTAAATAGGAGTTGACTAGTAAACAGAGTTTATGAAGTGGAATTTGAATATTAATTTATAAAATAACTCGATAATGACATTTATCAATAAAAATAAGGATTTGATTTGATTAAATGAGTGCAATTTCTGTAAAGGAATTATATTCACGGTTTAAAGTGAATATTGATTTTAAAAGCAAACGTTGGCAGATTAAAAAGGATATACTAGGAATTGGTAAATGTTTAGAAGTGATAAATTCAAAAATGAATTTAGAAATTGAGTTAACCTAAAGATGGTGAATTTATTCCGACGTTCGGAATATTAATCGAGTAGAGATTATTTGAAAGGGAGTTATAATTTGAAATTTGATTATTTCGAATCTAGGAAGGGTACTATTTACTTTCCATTTAATTAAGATTTAATTAATTAACATTATTTATTTAATTTAAATAAGGAACCAAAGTTATATTTTAACATGTTGGAAGCAAGTATGATGACATTATCATCATAATCCATGTTCTTACAATGTTCGCTTAAATATATATAAAAAAAATTTGGAATCATTTTCCAAATATGACTAGACATGTTTTTCTGAGTATATAAAATGGAACAATTTTTTTAAGTTAAGAATGGAGTTAGGGAATTTAGGAACTGAGCGGATACCAGTCAAGTTGAACGGCTGTCTGAGTATTGATCTGATGTTGGTTTCGGCCTTCGGGGTTGATACTTGGGAAATTGTTCTCTTACTAGTTTACGGTTAGTGACTGATGAATGTGAAAAGATAGTGATGCATAAATAAGTAATGGAAATATTTTCCGATGTTAAATAACATATATTTTCTAAATATAGAAAATAAGAGTTGTGAATATATGGAGTTAATTCCCAATGTTAAGAAGAGATATTTTCTAAATATGGAAAATAAATAGTTTAAAAAGATGGAAACATTTTTCCAAGGGTCGTGTGAGGTAAAACGGGTTTTCAGGAATATTTTGGAAAATACAGGAACGGGAAATTGGGAAAATAAAATGATTGTTGATAAGACTATTTAAAGGGCCCAATATTGATTACTAATTGATCGGTAAGATTTCCATTTGGAAATATGATCGTTGGTTGTATGTTTGTTTTCCTTTGATAGTTAAGTCACCGGCTATCGAAGTTTTTTCCGTTGTCAATAAGGAGAGACTGGGATCAGATTTATTATTTGAAAACCACTTCGTGTGGGCATTAGCGTTGCGAATCAAGAATGTGAAGATAATTGAAGACGGAGTTTATGCAAGGGCTGTTCTGGAAATCCTAGGTAGAAATTACCTAAGATGGATTTACAGAATAGTGCCTTCGGTTTATCCAGTCCCAAGATAACTTGTATGGACGAATGTCTGACAGAGTATATCAAATAGATCGCAAAAGTTGATCTCTTCAAAACGTATTCACGTTTGGTGGAGGAGGAATTCGTTTCTCTTAGCTTTATACCTGTGGTATTTTTGTGGAAATCAATTTGTGATTTGGCGGGTATGACGATGTGGCATTCAAACTCAAAGGAGGTGTGATCTGTCAAAAGATACGTTATGACCTCAAGCTTCATCAACCGGGAAATGACAAAAATCGGGCAGGCAGCATGGCTATATGGGTCGCCCCCATTAGAGTGTATTGTCACCATCTAGAGAATATTCATATTTGTTACTTCTTTTCACTTCTGTATCTTCCGTGAACGGTTATGTTGCTAGCAACCGTAGGTGGCAATATATTCGATACACTCAGGAGAAATGAGTGGTCGGTTATGTGTGGCCGGGTTGCAAAACGTTCATGTTGAACCCAGTGTATTCCTCTCTAGAGAACACTATCGGCAGGTGGTTCCATACCTTGTCATAGTTGGAATCCAATCTCCAATAAGCGACCGCGGTTTTGATTGTATACTATATATGTGGAGCGTGAGATGCAAGCGTTCTGCTAGATTGATATTTATTTGTATTTAGACACTATCATAATATCAGAATAATATTGTTTTTCAAAAATGTTTTGGGTTATCGTAAGGTAAAAACCATCTGTGTTTATGTGTAGATCGGTCTTACGATTATTCTTTCTTTTGAAAAGGATTTTGAAAAGTTAAACCAAATGTTTGGTGTTTACTCACACCAGTCCCATGACTGACCTAGAGTTTATTTTGTTTTGTTTTTCCCTAAACTCTTGAGTGCCCAAATTTGTACGGGTAGTCAAGTAGTCAGGATTTTACAGGTATACTTGAGGAAGTTTGGAGCAGGAGGCTTCAACAATAGTTATATATATAGTTTATTTCCGCTGTGATGTTATGAGTTGTACTCTGATAATGGTATATATATATACAGTTTTGTATTTTAAAGTTATGTTATAATATATTTTATTCGTTCCGCTGTGAGATTCGTATTTACTCTAATTTAGTTCAGTTGTGTTCTTCTTCTATTTCTTTCCTAAATTTGCTTTCTTTCTATTTCTCACCCCCTAACTTCTTTCTATTATTGATCTGGTATTTTCGATGCTCAAATAGCCAACATGTTGTTTTGTGTTGATTTCCGGGGTCGAAAATCCGTGGTCATTACATTGGGCCTGAGATGGTTAGGGAGACCTCGGAGAAGATAGACTTGATTCTGAGACGGATGAAGGCATCTCGGGATAAGCAAAAGTCGTATGCAGATCAGTGGAGGATGGACTTAGAGTTCGAGGTAGAAGACTTTATTTTCATAAAGGTTTCACCTTCGAGGAGTGTTGTTCGGTTCGGCTCAGTGGGGGAAATTTGGCGTCGAGGTTCGTAGGGCCATTCCCTATAGTAGATATGATAGGTTAGATGGCCTACAGGGTTTGACAACCAGAGAAGATTGATTAGAGTTCATGATGTATTTCATATTTCGCACTAGGAAAGTGCTTACATGATTCTGCAGTAGTAGTAGAGCCAAGCACACTAGAGGAGATAGAGGTAAAGAGGGAGGCATCGGTCAAGAGATGTAACAACCCAAATTTTTAACAAACAATAATTAATTACTAGATTAATTAATTGAGGAATAAATTGATAAAATGAATATTAATCAGAAATATTGAGAATTGAGGAAAATGGATTTCACTGTTGCGTCCGTTACGACATTCTGATTCAGACAGACTTTTTGCATAAATTGGACTAAGTATGAACAAGCTATGATTAATCGAAGTTTGAAATTAAATTAAAGAATTTAAACAACAGAGCAACAGTAAACGGGTTACCCAACCCTTAACTGGGTCGACACCTCTGTCGATCCAAGTCTACGGTGGGTCGACCCACCTTCGAACACTTCTGGACAATTCTTCTGATGTATTGCTGATGTGTCAAATAAGATGAATCTGGACAATAAATCCGATGAACCTGGACACCTAACTCTATTATAAATAGCCTTTAACATCTAACTAAATCTTTTCTACTCCATTTCTCTACCTCTCAAATATTCTTAAACCTAATTTAATAGAGTATTGGGGGATTAGTCTACACAAATTTCTAGGGAGAATATTCATAGATAGAAAAGATCTACCAAAGTTTATTGGATTTTCTCTAATTTTTGTGTGAGTATTACTATGATTTTCAGATTTCTTCTAAGTTAATGTTAAAATAGACACAATAGTTGTTGTAGTGATTATAAATCTAAATAAAGGATTTTTGACAGTATCAGTGTTTATAAGTTTAATCTTTCACATGTTATTGTTCAGTACTATCAACTACCTACTCCTTTTGCAGTTATTATTTGTTTATATGGACATTCTTCTTCCTTATTCCCTTTCTGTCATTGTTTATTTACAGTCTCATAATGCCTTTACCCCTTGAGTTGCATAAATTGGAATAATATGAATTAACGTTAAAAAGGGGAATCAGGCATATTGGAATTTGTGAATCATGGACTGTAAATTGGATTTATAATAAAGGAAGAATATGTAAACATGAATAGGTTGAACTTAATTATATATTAAGTATACATGTCATAGGTAAACATGTTATTTGGCAATGATTTGTGAACATGACATTGATTCGATAAACATTTTATTTGACATTGATTGTAAATATGACATTGATTTGAAAAACATGTATTTGACATTAATTTGTAAATATGTTCATTTGACATTTATTTGAGAAACATGTTAATTAGACACTTATGTTCATTTAATGTTAATTTGGGGAAAACATGTTGATTAGACATTATGTTCATTTAAATGTTAATTTGGTAAAATTAAACATTTATGTTCATTTAATGTTAATTAGGGAAAAACATGTTAATTAGACATGTATGTTCATTTAATGTTAATTTAGAGAAAACATGTTAATTAGACATTTATGTTCATTTAGATGTTAATTTGGTAAAATTAGTCATTTATGTCAATTTGGGAAAAACATGTTAATTAGACATTTATGTTCATTTATTGTTAATCTGGGAAAAACATGTTAATTAGACGTTTATGTTCATTTGATGTTAATTTGTTAAAACATGCTAATTAGACATTCATGTTCATTTGAAAAACATGTTATTTGACATCAATTTGTAAACATGTTAATTTGATATTAAACTGGAAAATATATCTAATTGACAAAACATGTTAATCTGTCATTTATGTTCTTTTGACATTGAAATGGAAAACACATTCATTTAACGTTAATTTGTAAAGCATTTTAATTTGACGTTAACTTAGAAAACGTGTTAATTGTACTTAATTTGACATTAAGGAATTTTTATATTAAAACATGTTAATTGGAATTAATAACGCGCAAAATGAAACATGTGGATTGGGGTAAGACATAATTAATTATATGTAACACCCCGTAATTTTATAACATTAAAATTCACAAATTAAAGTATACTTAATTTTTAGAAAAGAATTAAGTGAAATGGGTTGCGCAGAGAAATATATATATATATTGATATATATATATATATAAATTAAAAATTAAATAAATAAACATGCGAAAAAGTTCAAAACAGCGAATTGGGAGGGGGAATAACCGAACCGACCTATTTTTGAGGTCGACCCGAGCTTTGCTGGGTCGACTAGGGGTTAATCCAGGGTGTTTGGCTGTCAACCCGTGGGCCGATTCGCTCAAATGCAGATTTTGCATTTGATTGGTTCTCATGGTTCAGGGTTAATCTAATGGTCCTAAATAACTTCCTACACCTATAAATACATCCTAATGCTAACCCTAAACCTGATTAAAATAGAATAGTTACCGTCGCCATGGAAATCAATGGAGCCGCCGCCAACTAAGAAAGAAGAAAAGCAAATTCAATTCTAATTCTCTCAACCCTAAAGCAAAGCAAAACTCTCTCTTTTCTTCTCTAAATTGTGAGTATGATGATCTTAACAAGATTATTATTATTTTAATTAGATTGAGTTATGAATGGATTATGAGTAGATGATGTGAATTATCATATATGTTGTTGTAAACCCTTTTTGCTATCATGTATGTTGTAAATCCAATGTTATGTGATGATGATATCTTATATGTGGTAAATCATGCTATGGTTATGTTATGTATGTTGAGAGTTTCTATGCTAAGTTGTGATAAATCATACATGTTAAAAAGGCCATGATGTTACCATCTATGCTAGTTAGTTCATATTAATTAGATCATCATGTTTGGGCTATGTTGATCTATATGACAAGTTACATATGCAAGTTAGACTGATTAGAAAAGCTATGAACATATGCCATGACATCTATTATGACATCTAGAACTATGCTATGATATATGTGATATCCAATGCTAGTTCACACCATCATTATGTTGCCTAAAAACCCCATATGCAAGTTTATGTATAGATTTGGGCTATGATCATATCATGTAAATTGTGACCTTTAACAAGTTGACACCTTTAGATCCTTAACATGTGTAGTTTATGCAAGTTTCACCCCTATTATGATTAGATTCATTTTAATTGTCCATATGTTGTGATAATTTATTTTTGTGCTATAAGTTAGACTATTCGAGTCTAACGTATATTCTGCGTTGAATAAGCGAACGTATAAATGTGGGTAGGGGTAATATTAAGGATTTAATAATAAGAAGTTGGGGTGCAATTGATATGATTTTGCATGCCATAAGTGGATGGCCATAATTGAGTCAATTATGGACATCATTAAAAGTTGACTTAATTAATAATTTGAATAGGGAATTATTAAAACTGGGGTAAAAGATTTTAAGTGTTAATCAATGCTTAGGACACGAGGTTGGACTCGTTTGTGACGTAAACCTGCCCAGACCCGCCCGGCAAATCCAGTGGTCACAAATGTCAGCCCAATGTGAGAGGTCCTAGGCCTAAACTAAAGCATAACAGTTGTAAATACACGAGGTTAGACTCTTTTATGGTGTAAGACTGCCCGGACCCGCCCGGCAAATCCAGCTGCCATAAATGCCAGTCTAATGTGAGAGGTCTTTATGAGGTTATGGCCTGAACAAATTAAGAAATACTTAACCAGGTAAACATGTAAAGTGGGACATGGGGGTTAAGTAGGTGCCTTGGGTGGCACGAGGAATCTAGGGGGTGCCCTTAGTGGCATGTGAAATACGATTAGTAAGACTTAACCAAACACACATGTAAATGAACATGACTAAGAGGGTTAAGTGGGATATACTAGTGACAAGCTTTGGTGGGTAGCTTGTGGGGGGCCATTTCAACCAGTATCCCAAACGTATCTTTGTGGGCTCGACCCAAGTCGAGGACGGGACATGCATGCTGGGTTCGACTGTAAGAGGCCAAAACGGGGAGTGGTGGCAATGCAAGTCCAACGGGTTTCATATGCGTGTGTGGACCCGGGCTGGTAGGTAAGACGTTGTTGCATCGTGTAGGTATAAGCCGTGCATTCTCAAGTTGTTTCGGGTTGCCACTTTAGGGGAGTGATACACCCTATTGTGGGGCCAGCACGGGTATCTACGAGTAGGGAGCCGATCGAAAGTGGGTAGTGGGGTACACCTAGTGGAGATAGGGGCAGACGGCACCTATGTAGTCAGCTAGGGGTACGTAAGGCTATTTATAAAGTTTCTGTGTGAAGCAAGTGGGATCAAACAATAGGGTGACTGGTGTGGTGCAGTGTAGTAATGTGCGGTGCAGTGTAGTAATCATTCGTTAGTAATTAGGTGTGCCTTTACCGTTATCTTAAACGTTATCTTTATCTTCCTAAGAGTTCATAGACATTTACTTGTCTTCCAGCTTATGCCTTAGTCTAGTTATTTTCATAATAGTATTGTTAGAATTATCATACTCGCCAGACTTTATGTCTGACCCCCTCCATTTCTATCCTTTTTCCCCCTCCAGGTCCTCAGGTTGGGCCCAGCTCTTGTGGAGTTTGATTGGATTGCTTCATCTCTCTTGGAA
The DNA here is from genome assembly GCA_030737875.1 of Allium sativum. Lineage (NCBI taxonomy): Eukaryota > Viridiplantae > Streptophyta > Magnoliopsida > Asparagales > Amaryllidaceae > Allium > Allium sativum. The sequence continues at coordinate 663,873,381 of CM060909.1, read as the reverse complement.
AGCTTGGACCGTTGAAGTAAAGTCCAGCTTGTTATCTTTTTAATGGCTATTTATGTAATGGGATTATGTATTTTGTTTTATGAAGATGGATATTGTACTTGGTTTTATGATGAAACAAACATGTTTAATTTCCGCTGCAATAAAATGAAGTTTTAGATTTCCAAGTACTATTTATTATCTGTCTTGTTGTAATTTTTCTGTTCTATATTCACTTATAACCTCCATGGAAGTTAATGCATTCCCTTTGTGAGTGACATTAATGGACGTGGGGTGTTACACGTGGTATCAGAGCTTAAGGTTACCAGAACAGATAAAAATACTTTAGAAAAATAGTTATTTTTGGAAGAAGTGCTTTCAAAAACATGTTTTAATGAGAAATTTAAAGAGAAAAGTTTTTAAGAAAAAAAAACATAATCCCCAATAGCCTATATCTTTATCTTTCGAATTCTCCATTCTGAATCTTTCCTTTTTCGTTTCAGCATGGCTGAAGATCTTAATCTACCCGACGGTGTAACGATACCAGGATGGTATAGGAGGTTATTAGAGGCTAGGGCCGCTGCAGGTCCAGCCAATGTTCCTCCACCACCAGTTGCACCCGTTCCTCCTCCTCCTCGCATAGATACTTTTGCAAAGACGTGCAAGGAATTCAAGGCTATGGGTGGAAAACCATTTCAAGGGTCAGAAACGTTTGTGGAAGCTAGAGATTGGCTTAAGGAGTTGGAAGAATTGCTAGAAATCTTTGAAGTAGAAGAAGGGAGGAGAGTTCGTTTAGCAGCTTGGTTGATGAAGGGAGAGGCCTCGTTTTGGTGGGAGGTCACTAATGGGGAGCGTCCTGTTGACTCTTGGGCGGATTTCAGACGTAGGTTCGAGGCGAAGTTTCTCTCAAGGGCGGGAGAAAATCTATATATGGAAAGGTTCTTGACATTGAAGTAAGGAAGCTCATCAGTGAAAGAATATGTCAATAAATTTAATCAGTTAGCAAGGTTTGGCTTGGACTTAGTAAACACGCCAGAGAAGAAGGCTCTAAGGTTCGTGAATGGCTTGAATGAACCATTGCAAGGGTTGGCTATGACCCACATCTCAATGGGGGCCACCTTTGAGAAGTTAGTAGAAATGGTGCTTATGCATGAGGAGAAAAGCGCTAAAGCTGATAAGGCACCCGAGAAGAAGGGGGATCAGAATAAACCACAACAGCAAACAAAAAGGGTGGAAAAGACAATAATGGCAAGGGAAAGAAGAAGTGCTTTAACTGTGGAACCCCAGGCCATCTCAGCAAGGATTGCCGAAAGAAAAAGAAGATAGGCTGTTTTCATTGTGGCGATGCGGGACATTTAGTGAAGGACTGCCCAAAGAAGGGGCAGAGGGCAGGAGCTACCTCGGGAGGACATGTGGAGGCTCTTATGGCACCAAGGCAGGCTAGGGACAAGTTCAGGCTCTCGCGGTCCCACCGCTGCAAGAACGAGGTAGAACCATTTCTGTTGAAAGCTTAGTTTTTCTGTTTGATCATCCTGTCCGTACCTTATTCGATTCGGGCGCATCACATTCGTTTATCTCTACATCATTAGTTGAATCACTGCACTTAAACACCAGTTTAGTAGAGGATCCCTTAGTTGTTTCGAATCCAATAGGGGACTCAGCTTATTTGTCCATGATGTGTTTTGTAACGACCCAGATTTTTGAGCAGTTTATTTTAGATAATTAATATCGTCGAAAATAGTAAGTTGATAATATAAATGTTATCTTATATTGAGTGATCGATTCAGTAATCGAAATACGATTTATTTTGATAATCATCGAAATACGAGAACTGAAATAATTCAATTCGAAGATAAAACTGAATCGAAATAGTTCAGATGATCAATATATATTCTATTTGAATATTAACAACAATAATAGTGATTTATTGTTGAAGAATTTATTTATTTTTGAATTTTAATTATATTATATTAATTTGTTTTGATTATTTATATTTACGTTCGAATTAAATATCAAAATATATTCAATTCAGTTCATAATAGCGTTATGATATTGGAATGACGGTCGGTACGCTAGAATAGTGGTTCATGGTTTAAATTAATGGACCCCGAGGTATTTGATTATGGATAGGTTCGAAATCAAATCAGTATCTATTTAAAAAGAAAATAAAATCTCTCAAAATCAAATCGAGTTTAATACTTTCGTACATCAGCCACCCTAAGTCTTAAATGGAGCCGACCTATACATTGTACCCGAAGCCACCTAAAACTGAATTTTCGTAGTTGTTCTTCCTCGAGCAGAAATTTTGGTCTTCCACTTCTGATATCAAAGAAACACGAATTTAATGGTCGTGTCCTTATTGTCCCTCGCTCACTCTATAAATGGAACCTTCAGCCGTCCTATTTTCCCCAAACGAAACCAAATTCAAGTCGTGCTCTTTCGTTTCTTCTCCCAACCAAATCAAAATCCCAAATTTCGATTCTATGAACTTTCGAGAACTTCGATTCTTCAAATCCAATAGAAACCGCGAGGCTCAACATCAGAGTAGCGCTCGCGATGAACTCACATGGCCTTGGCGTTCGAACTACATCGCTACGGTAATTTGCGCTCGAGTTTTGGGGGAATTTTGGTTTTCAATTGAAAGCGATGTTCATAAGGGTTGAGGAGTTTGAATTGGGGAGATCTAGGGTGTTGCGATTTTTACTGATTGGCTGTTGCTGGAGTAGAGTTCGACTGAAGGGTTCCTGGGTGTAGCGTTTCAGGTGCGGGTTGTTGAGAAGGGGTTGGCGACGATGGTCAGGAGGGGTGCGATGTCGCTTGTGGAGTTGAAGCAGTTCGACATTTGGGGAGGATGTGTTGATTTACTGTTCAACGTGAAGGGAGTCTGGTACTATGATGTTTGGAGTTCGGCGCCAGATTTTTGGGATAGTGGCTGCATCCATATAGGAGGAAGACACTGTTTTTCCAGTAAGGACTGTAGATTTCAGGAGCTGCTACGGGTTTGCTAATTCAAGAAAGGAAGGTGTTATACGAATTAGGTAATTTAATTAAATTTTAATTTAACTATCGATTTATATAGTTAATAATGATTAAATGTATAACAAATATAATTTCGTATGATAAACAGTTTTTGATGAGAAAACAAAATGCAATTGGCATCATAAGGGCTTAAGCTTCGCTATGAAATTGGATTTGAAATTTTCGGAGTTGTTTGAGATCATGTATGGAATTTCACGGGATATTCGACAACTGCGATCACGGTGAGTAAATCTCACTCACCTTTAGAATTATTTTTATTTCATTAAAAATAATTGTCTGTTGCTTGTGTGAATGTTTTCTGGTTGTTTTATATATATTAGTTATTTAGGCTATATATATATATATATATTGGGTTGATTGATTGGTTGGATTCCCACAGTCTCATTAGCGGATGCCCGCAGTTTCATAGCGGATGATTACCCTATACGCCCCACGCTATGATAGTGGATGACCTTCTATACCACGATATTCTGCCACGAAGCAGAATGGGTATTATTTATGTGCTAACATCTATGGATGCAGGAAAATAGGTTGGAGGAATCCAACCGGATTCCTCAAAAATATATTATCCGTTTGTTTGTTGTTTGTTTGATTTCATATATATTTTTCATATATGATGTGGTAAAAATCAAATGATTGAAAATTGGGTGATTTGATTGTTTTAAATATCACTGGGCTAAGTGTTAATGTATTTAAAATATCGTGGAAGGATATTTGAGATTTAAAAGGGAAAATTCTATTTTTAAATAGAATTTGAATTTTTAAATAGATTTGAAATATAAACTTGTTTGAAAAATAAAACAAGTGATTCCTTTATAAACGAAGTTTATAAGTGGAGTGAAATGAATTATCATTGGATAATTCAGAAAATAGAAATACAAGTGTGACTTTGAAAAAGGAAATATATTTTTCCAAAGATGAAATATTTTATTTGAAAGCGAGACTAGTTTAAATGAGGTTTTTAAATAGAAAGTGGAAAAATTATCATTTGGATAATTTGAATATTTAAATTCAAATGTGAATTTGAAAATAGAAATGGGGAAATCGTTTAAAGAAATAAACGATAGAATTTATTCTGATGTTCAGAATATAAATTGAACGAAAATAAATCCATAAGGATTTATGATTTGAATTCGATAAATTCGAATTTTTATTTAAATAAAAGTCAAATTAAATAAATAGAATTTGACTAGAATTTAAATATAGGATTTGAATACAGAAATTTAAATGTGATTTAGTTATAGAATTTGGATGTAAGAAATTGAAATAGAATTCAAAGGAATTCAAATGGATTTGAATAAAGAAAAGTAAAATATAGAGTTTTGAAAAATAGAATTCAAAGGGATTTGATTATAGAATTTAAAGTGGAATTTAATTCAAAGGAATAAAATAAGGTATTGGAATTCAAGAAAATTAAATATGGAGTTTAACTAATGAATTTGAATTTAGAATTCAAATGGTATTTGTAAATGAATTCGAAATTAGAATTCAAATGGGGTTTGAAAGGAAAATTGGAATATTTTAATTCAAATGGAGTTGGAAATAGATTTGAACATAGAAATTCAAATGGAGTTTGAATATTTGAATTTCAAAAGGGAATTCAAAATGGAGTTTGAATATCTAAATTCAAGTATGAATTTCAAATATAGAAATTCAAAAAGGAGTTGAATTAAAGTGGAAGTTAAATAAAGGATTTGAAATGGAATTCGAATAAAGGATCTCAAATGGAATTTGAATACAGGATTTAAACTATGGAATTTGAAATGTAAAAGATTCAAATGGAATTTGGAATATATATATTAGAATGGAGTTGAATTTATTTTAAACGAAGTTTAAAAGTATATATATATATAAATATAATTAAAACGAACTCGCTGCAGCGCTGCAGTTCGAAAATTGGCGACTCGAACTTTATTTGAGTATCTCGGAGTAAAATTAAGTCGAAATTCTTTGAAACAAGAACCGTCAGGACCAGTTAGATAATAGTTTTCTAATAGAAGAGAAAAATCTGGATTTCGTCGAATAGATTCTGAGATATGTCAAAATCAAATATTTAAAAGTGCAGCGCCAGAAACCATTATAAACCATAATGGATTTTATATATAAATATAAGGATTTTTAAGCAAATAAAAATCCAAATTCCCATTTAAAAGCCTAAACTTGAGTTAAAAAAATAAAGGCGAGCTCAAGTGAAGTAAGTAAAGAGATTTTTGGAAACAATAACCCCATTTTGATTATTTAGGATTAACTAAGTCAAAGTAGAAATTAGTTAATCGAGTTTGAACTAAAGTCGAACCTTGAAAAGTGAATTTGGCGTTCGTAAATATATATTCGAAATCGAATATAGAACTTAAATTGAAATTTGAATTCAATTAGTTGATAAGCAAGTTAAAAATATATTGGAACATGTCATGTCCAAATATAAAAGTGAAATAGACCAAAGAGTTAATTAACAAGTTAATTAACGAATTGAGTTAAAGCAATTGGGAATAGTTGAAATCAATTGGACAGGTATAGACATACAGGAGACAGGTATGGGGTAAAGTGATGAAGGTATATAATTCGTGTGCTCGACAATAAGGTACATGTTTAAAATTCCATATGAGGTTTTATGTGCCGTATCGGCTAGCCGCTTGGCTTTTTCCTTTTCTTTTTGAGATAAGAAGGACCGGGAAAGCTATTTGAAATTTCCCGATGCTCCCGGTACAGGGGAGGTTATGGCGAATTTTTCCGGAAATTTAAGGAGTTAGAATATTTTTAAAGATATTTTGTTAGTTAGAAATCATTGTATCGACGTATAGAATTCGATAGGTAAGTGAATATAAAAATCGAATATTGTAAACAAAAAGGGAAATCTATAAATTAGAAATAGAAAGCAAACTTTATACATGTTTTTAAAAATGAATAATTGGATTGTATAGTGTGTTTATTCGAGGTAAGTGGTTTGGCCGTTTTGAAGTTGAGGATGTTTTCAGTTAAGGTATGAGAGGTAATTTTACCCCAACTTGATTGATTTCATTTTTAATGGATAAATAGCAAGATCCAGTCTCGAAGAGAAGTGTTTGAAAAAGAGTTAGTTGAATAAAATATTTTGGGTTGTTGTAACGATGTTTTACACAACATTCGTTTTAAACCCAAGTGATGGAATTTTGGAAATATAACAAGTAAATATTTCCTGAGTATAATTAAAATAGTCGGGATAGAGATAAGTGATTGGAATTGTTTCCAATTGCAAATAGAGATATTTTCTAATATATAGAAAATAAAAGAAGTTGATATTGGGAAATGCTTTCCAAATAGTGTAAAGGGCCAATATGGTTATTGGAAATATTTGGTTAACAAATATTGATAAGGAAATGGAGAAGAGATTTAATTAATGAAATATTAATTAAAGAGCCCAGTGATTTGTTTGATATGTTTGGATGAACATTTGTTTTTATTCGATAGTTAAATCACAGACTATCGAAGTTTTGACCATCGTTGTCAATATGGAGAGACCGGTTGGATTATCATCCGAAGAACCACTCCGTATCGGCATAAGCGTTGCGAACCAAGTATGCTGAATATATTGAAGACGGAGTAAAGTGCAAGGGCTTTTCTATAAATAGAAATAGTGCCTTCGGTTTCGTTCAATCCCAGAACGAACGTAAATGGACGAATGTCTGACAGAGTATTTCCAATGATCAAATGGGTTGGTCTGTATATATATATGGTTGCAACGGATTTATTCCCTTAGCATAACATCCAGAATATTTGTGCAAACTCAACTAGTGATTAACGGATCTGACAATGTGGCATTCAAAGTGATTGTGCTATCAATGAATGGTAAGTATTCGTAGCCTCAGGCCTCAACAACTGGGAAAGGACAAAAATCGGGCAGGCAGCATGGCTATGTGGGTCGCACCCATTAGGATGTATAATCACCTATCTAGAGGTTCATTTAATTGCTTATTCTATTCGATGTTGTCCCAGTCGGGAGACGGTTGCTGATCCCAACCGTTGGTGATATACATTCGATACACTCAAGCGAAATGAGTGGTCGGTCATGTGTGGGCCGGGTTGCAAGATGTTCTTGTTGAACCCAGTGTATTCCTCTCTAGAGATACACTAGCGGAAGGTGGTTCCATACCTTGTCCTGTTGGAAATCCAATCTCCAATAAGCGCCATGCGGTTTTTGATTTTATACTATGTATGTGGAGCGTGAGATGCAAGCGTTCTGCTATTTGGTTATTTACTTGATGTAGACATTATTATAATATCACTGGATTTTCGTATCAAAGTGTTTTGGGTTATAGTAAGGTAAAAACCGTCCATGTTTATGTGTGGGCTGGTCTTACTATTATCTTTTCTTTCGAAAAGGGTTTTGAAAGTTAAACAAGTGGTTGGAGTTTACTCACACCAGTCCCATGACTGACCCAGAGTTTATTTTGTTTGTTTCCCCTAAACTCTTGGGTGCCCAAATTTGTACGGGCAGTCAAGTAGTCGGGATTTCACAGATTCATTTGGAGGAGCTGGAAGCAGGAGGCTTCACCGGTTAGCTATAGGCTATCATATATTCCGCTGTGGACCTTGTTTGTATCTGGAAACAGATGTTTATAACTGTTCCAGAAATGACTGTTGTGCTCTGATGATGGTATGTATATAAAGTTACTGATTTGTATTTCAAAAGTTATGTTATATAATATATTTTATTCGTTTCGCTGTGAGATTCGTGTTTACTTTGATTATGCTCAGTTGTGTTCTTCTTCTTCTATTCTATTAGTTCTATCTTTTCTATCTCACCCTCTAATTTCTTCTATTAATGATACGGTATTTTCGATGTCTGAACAGTCGACGCTAGGTTTTGTGTCGATTTTCGGAGTCGAAAATCCCGTGGTCGTTACAGTGGTATCAGAGCTTAGGTTGAGCGAATACCTAGGCTTTGGTGGAAATATGCTCATTAGAGATAGGGTTAGTAGTACCCTAGAATGAGTTGAGTGTATATATGAGAGAGCATATTTGTTAGTTGATATAAAAATTGTTTTATATTGTGTTGGCTTGTCTGTTGGGTAATTTATGAATTCTGGTCGAATCGTGGGACGCCACGACGTCGATAGGAATTTCTAAACACTTGAACAGAAGATTGAACACGATATTGTTTTAAAGTGGGTAAATGAAATGATTTTGCCCAAAATTCTATTTTTACAAAAAGGAAATAATTTTCTGAAATTATTATAATATATGGATGTGTTGGATGTTAATATTATAATCAAATGAGATTATAAGAAAATTAAATGGCTATATATAACCAAAAAGAATCTGTATATGAATGAAATTTACAAATGTGATAAATTTAAATTGGATTTAAACTTGAATTTGGAATTTAAAATCCTGGGAAGTTTGAAAGTATTTTCTAAAGTATACTAAAATAATATAGCTTTGTTTTGCAAGGGTTTTGAATCAAAATCATATTTGAATGGATTTTGAAAGTGATAAAGCACTGAACTCACTTCAGTGGCTGGAAAATAATTCTGATGATGATTGCAACATCATCAGTGTTCATTTTCGAGTTTCTAAGTGATGGATTGCTACCTTAGAAAATTTTTGATGGAAATTTGTTTGGAAGAAAACAAATAGTTTGGAAATATTCAAATGTTTTGAATTTGAATTAGTTATAAATATATGTGATTTCAAAAAGGATTTGAAATGAAAACCCTGGGATTTGGATTCTGGAATTAAAATTTAACTGAAGCAAGTTAAATGGTTCGAGGTGAATAAATTGACTAGAATCAATTTGAAATAAATTGAAATGAATATGAATTAGAATGCATATGAATGGAAACCAAAAGTTTTGGTTGAAATTAAAGTCATAGAAATATGAGGAGTTGAGTTTCAACATAAGTGAGATTTTGAAAAGTAATGAGTTTGTACCATTTTTCCTACCTTAGCAATTTCGGGGACGAAATTATTTTAAGGGGGGAAGAATGTAACGACCCAGATTTTTGAGCAGTTTATTTTAGATAATTAATATCGTCGAAAATATTAAGTTGATAATATAAATGTTATCTTATATTGAGTGATCGATTCAGTAATCGAAATACGATTTATTTTGATAATCATCGAAATACGAGAACTGAAATAATTCAATTCGAAGATAAAACTGAATCGAAATAGTTCAGATGATCAATATATATTCTATTTGAATATTAACAACAATAATAGTGATTTATTGTTGAAGAATTTATTTGTTTTTGAATTTTAATTATATTATATTAATTTGTTTTGATTATTTATATTTACGTTCGAATTAAATATCAAAATATATTCAATTCAGTTCATAATAGCGTTATGATATTGGAATGACGGTCGGTACGCTAGAATAGCGGTTCATGGTTTAAATTAATGGACCCCGAGGTATTTGATTATGGATAGGTTCGAAATCAAATCAGTATCTATTTAAAAAGAAAATAAAATCTCTCAAAATCAAATCGAGTTTAATACTTTCGTACATCAGCCACCCTAAGTCTTAAATGGAGCCGACCTATACATTGTAACCGAAGCCACCTAAAACTGAATTTTCGTAGCTGTTCTTCCTCGAGCAGAAATTTTGGTCTTCCACTTCTGATATCAAAGAAACACGAATTTAATGGTCGTGTCCTTATTGTCCCTCGCTCACTCTATAAATGGAACCTTCAGCCGTCCTATTTTCCCCAAACGAAACCAAATTCAAGTCGTGCTCTTTCGTTTCTTCTCCCAACCAAATCAAAATCCCAAATTTCGATTCTATGAACTTTCGAGAACTTCGATTCTTCAAATCCAATAGAAACCGCGAGGCTCAACATCAGAGTAGCGCTCGCGATGAACTCACATGGCCTTGGCGTTCGAACTACATCGCTACGGTAATTTGCGCTCGAGTTTTGGGGGAATTTTGGTTTTCAATTGAAAGCGATGTTCATAAGGGTTGAGGAGTTTGAATTGGGGAGATCTAGGGTGTTGCGATTTTTACTGATTGGCTGTTGCTGGAGTAGAGTTCGACTGAAGGGTTCCTGGGTGTAGCGTTTCAGGTGCGGGTTGTTGAGAAGGGGTTGGCGACGATGGTCAGGAGGGGTGCGATGTCGCTTGTGGAGTTGAAGCAGTTCGACATTTGGGGAGGATGTGTTGATTTACTGTTCAACGTGAAGGGAGTCTGGTACTATGATGTTTGGAGTTCGGCGCCAGATTTTTGGGATAGTGGCTGCATCCATATAGGAGGAAGACACTGTTTTTCCAATAAGGACTGTAGATTTCAGGAGCTGCTACGGGATTGCTAATTCAAGAAAGGAAGGTGTTATACAAATTAGGTAATTTAATTAAATTTTAATTTAACTATCGATTTATATAGTTAATAATGATTAAATGTATAACAAATATAATTCCGTATGATAAACAGTTTTTGATGAGAAAACAAAATGCAATTGGCATCATAAGCGCTTAAGCTTCGCTATGAAATTGGATTTGAAATTTTCGGAGTTGTTTGAGATCATGTATGGAATTTCACGGGATATTCGACAACTGCGATCACGGTGAGTAAATCTCACTCACCTTTAGAATTATTTTTATTTCATTAAAAATAATTGTCTGTTGCTTGTGTGAATGTTTTCTGGTTGTTTTATATATATTAGTTATTTAGGCTATATATAAATATATATATATATATATTGGGTTGATTGATTGGTTGGATTCCCGCAGTCTCATTAGCGGATGCCCGCAGTTTCATAGCGGATGATTACCCTATACGCCCCACGCTATGATAGTGGATGACCTTCTATACCACGATATTCTGCCACGAAGCAGAATGGGTATTATTTATGTGCTAACATCTGTGGATGCAGGAAAATAGGTTGGAGGAATCCAACCGGATTCCTCAAAAATATATTATCCGTTTGTTTGTTGTTTGTTTGATTTTATATATATTTTTCATATATGATGTGGTAAAAATCAAATGATTGAAAATTGGGTGATTTGATTGTTTTAAATATCACTGGGCTAAGTGTTAATGTATTTAAAATATCGTGGAAGGATATTTGAGATTTAAAAGGGAAAATTCTATTTTTAAATAGAATTTGAATTTTTAAATAGATTTGAAATATAAACTTGTTTGAAAAATAAAACAAGTGATTCCTTTATAAACGAAGTTTATAAGTGGAGTGAAATGAATTATCATTGGATAATTCAGAAAATAGAAATACAAGTGTGACTTTGAAAAAGGAAATATATTTTTCCAAAGATGAAATATTTTATTTGAAAGCGAGACTAGTTTAAATGAGGTTTGTAAATAGAAAGTGGAAAATTTATCATTTGGATAATTTGAATATTTAAATTCAAATGTGAATTTGAAAATAGAAATGGAAAAATCGTTTAAAGAAATAAACGATAGAATTTATTCTGATGTTCAGAATATAAATTGAACGAAAATAAATCCATAAGGATTTATGATTTGAATTCGATAAATTCGAATTTTTATTTAAATAAAAGTCAAATTAAATAAATAGAATTTGACTAGAATTTAAATATAGGATTTGAATACAGAAATTTAAATGTGATTTAGTTATAGAATTTGGATGTAAGAAATTGAAATAGAATTCAAAGGAATTCAAATGGATTTGAATAAAGAAAAGTAAAATATAGAGTTTTGAAAAATAGAATTCAAAGGGATTTGATTATAGAATTTAAAGTGGAATTTAATTCAAAGGAATAAAATAAGGTATTGGAATTCAAGAAAATTAAATATGGAGTTTAACTAATGAATTTGAATTTAGAATTCAAATGGTATTTGTAAATGAATTCGAATTTAGAATTCAAATGGGGTTTGAAAGAAAATTGGAATATTTTAATTCAAATGGAGTTGGAAATAGATTTGAACATAGAAATTCAAATGGAGTTTGAATATTTGAATTTCAAAAGGGAATTCAAAATGGAGTTTGAATATCTAAATTCAAGTATGAATTTCAAATATAGAAATTCAAAAAGGAGTTGAATTAAAGTGGAAGTTAAATAAAGGATTTGAAATGGAATTCGAATAAAGGATCTCAAATGGAATTTGAATACAGGATTTAAACTATGGAATTTGAAATGTAAAAGATTCAAATGGAATTTGGAATATATATTAGAATGGAGTTGAATTTATTTTAAACGAAGTTTAAAAGTATATATATATAAATATAATTAAAACGAACTCGCCGCAGCGCTGCAGTTCGGAAATTGGCGACTCGAACTTCATTTGAGTATATCGGAGTAAAATTAAGTCGAAATTCTTTGAAACAAGAACCGTCAGGACCAGTTAGATAATAGTTTTCTAATAGAAGAGAAAAATCTGGATTTCGTCGAATAGATTCTGAGATATGTCAAAATCAAATATTTAAAAGTGCAGCGCCAGAAACCATTATAAACCATAATGGATTTTATATATAAATATAAGGATTTTTAAGCAAATAAAAATCCAAATTCCCATTTAAAAGCCTAAACTTGAGTTAAAAAAATAAAGGCGAGCTCAAGTGAAGTAAGTAAAGAGATTTTTGGAAACAATAACCCCATTTTGATTATTTAGGATTAACTAAGTCAAAGTAGAAATTAGTTAATCGAGTTTGAACTAAAGTCGAACCTTGAAAAGTTAATTTGGCGTTCGTAAATATATATTCGAAATCGAATATAGAACTTAAATTGAAATTTGAATTCAATTAGTTGATAAGCAAGTTAAAAATATATTGGAACATGTCATGTCCAAATATAAAAGTGAAATAGACCAAAGAGTTAATTAACAAGTTAATTAACGAATTGAGTTAAAGCAATTGGGAATAGTTGAAATCAATTGGACAGGTATAGACATACAGGAGACAGGTATGGGGTAAAGTGATGAAGGTATATAATTCGTGTGCTCGACAATAAGGTACATGTTTAAAATTCCATATGAGGTTTTATGTGCCGTATCGGCTAGCCGCTTGGCTTTTTCCTTTTCTTTTTGAGATAAGAAGGACCGGGAAAGCTATTTGAAATTTCCCGATGCTCCCGGTACAGGGGAGGTTATGGCGAATTTTTCCGGAAATTTAAGGAGTTAGAATATTTTTAAAGATATTTTGTTAGTTAGAAATCATTGTATCGACGTATAGAATTCGATAGGTAAGTGAATATAAAAATCGAATATTGTAAACAAAAAGGGAAATCTATAAATTAGAAATAGAAAGCAAACTTTATACATGTTTTTAAAAATGAATAATTGGATTGTATAGTGTGTTTATTCGAGGTAAGTGGTTTGGCCGTTTTGAAGTTGAGGATGTTTTCAGTTAAGGTATGAGAGGTAATTTTACCCCAACTTGATTGATTTCATTTTTAATGGATAAATAGCAAGATCCAGTCTCGAAGAGAAGTGTTTGAAAAAGAGTTAGTTGAATAAAATATTTTGGGTTGTTGTAACGATGTTTTACACAACATTCGTTTTAAACCCAAGTGATGGAATTTTGGAAATATAACAAGTAAATATTTCCTGAGTATAATTAAAATAGTCGGGATAGAGATAAGTGATTGGAATTGTTTCCAATTGCAAATAGAGATATTTTCTAATATATAGAAAATAAAAGAAGTTGATATTGGGAAATGCTTTCCAAATAGTGTAAAGGGCCAATATGGTTATTGGAAATATTTGGTTAACAAATATTGATAAGGAAATGGAGAAGAGATTTAATTAATGAAATATTAATTAAAGAGCCCAGTGATTTGTTTGATATGTTTGGATGAACATTTGTTTTTATTCGATAGTTAAATCACAGACTATCGAAGTTTTGACCATCGTTGTCAATATGGAGAGACCGGTTGGATTATCATCCGAAGAACCACTCCGTATCGGCATAAGCGTTGCGAACCAAGTATGCTGAATATATTGAAGACGGAGTAAAGTGCAAGGGCTTTTCTATAAATAGAAATAGTGCCTTCGGTTTCGTTCAATCCCAGAACGAACGTAAATGGACGAATGTCTGACAGAGTATTTCCAATGATCAAATGGGTTGGTCTGTATATATATATGGTTGCAACGGATTTATTCCCTTAGCATAACATCCAGAATATTTGTGCAAACTCAACTAGTGATTAACGGATCTGACAATGTGGCATTCAAAGTGATTGTGCTATCAATGAATGGTAAGTATTCGTAGCCTCAGGCCTCAACAACTGGGAAAGGACAAAAATCGGGCAGGCAGCATGGCTATGTGGGTCGCACCCATTAGGATGTATAATCACCTATCTAGAGGTTCATTTAATTGCTTATTCTATTCGATGCTGTCCCAGTCGGGAGACGGTTGCTGATCCCAACCGTTGGTGATATACATTCGATACACTCAAGCGAAATGAGTGGTCGGTCATGTGTGGGCCGGGTTGCAAGATGTTCTTGTTGAACCCAGTGTATTCCTCTCTAGAGATACACTAGCGGAAGGTGGTTCCATACCTTGTCCTGTTGGAAATCCAATCTCCAATAAGCGCCATGCGGTTTTTGATTTTATACTATGTATGTGGAGCGTGAGATGCAACCGTTCTGCTATTTGGTTATTTACTTGATGTAGACATTATTATAATATCACTGGATTTTTGTATCAAAGTGTTTTGGGTTATAGTAAGGTAAAAACCGTCCATGTTTATGTGTGGGCTGGTCTTACTATTATCTTTTCTTTCGAAAAGGGTTTTGAAAGTTAAACAAGTGGTTGGAGTTTACTCACACCAGTCCCATGACTGACCCAGAGTTTATTTTGTTTGTTTCCCCTAAACTCTTGGGTGCCCAAATTTGTACGGGCAGTCAAGTAGTCGGGATTTCACAGATTCATTTGGAGGAGCTGGAAGCAGGAGGCTTCACCGGTTAGCTATAGGCTATCATATATTCCGCTGTGGACCTTGTTTGTATCTGGAAACAGATGTTTATAACTGTTCCAGAAATGACTGTTGTGCTCTGATGATGGTATGTATATAAAGTTATTGATTTGTATTTCAAAAGTTATGTTATATAATATATTTTATTCGTTTCGCTGTGAGATTCATGTTTACTTTGATTATGCTCAGTTGTGTTCTTCTTCTTCTATTCTATTAGTTCTATCTTTTCTATCTCACCCTCTAATTTCTTCTATTAATGATACGGTATTTTCGATGTCTGAACAGTCGACGCTAGGTTTTGTGTCGATTTTCGGAGTCGAAAATCCCGTGGTCGTTACATGTTTGGATTTGAAAATTTCCATACTTAGCGATGAATTTAGATGTGATGCTTATGTGTTGGGCTTCACGGGCTATGGGATAATTTTAGGAATGGATTGGTTATCCAGAAATGGGGCCGTTCTTGATTGTGAAAGGAGAGTAGTTAGGCTCGTGACTCGCCTTGGCAACACTCTCGAAATCTTCTGTAATCCCATAAATTCGGTTATGCTAAGTTATCTAGAATCGCTTGACGCGTCTGAGGAAAATCTACGATCTGTTAGAGTGGTCCGAAAATATTCGGATGTGTTTGAGGAGGTGAAGGGCTTGCCTCCGAAGCGGGAGATAGATTTTCGAATATATCTTGTGGATAATGCGAAACCAGTATCTTTGCCAGTACGCCACGTGGCTCCACGTGAAAGGAGGGAACTCGGTAAGCAAGCGAAGGAGTTGCTTGAGAAGGGGTTCATAAGAGGAAGTATATCGGAGTGGGGTGCTCCAGTAGTATTTGCCACGAAGGCGGATGGGTCCCTTAGACTTTGTGTGGACTATAGAGAACTTAATAAGCTTACTAAGAAGAACAGACACCCACTGCCGAGGATTGACGATCTCTTCGATCAGTTAGTTGGCGCCTCAGTGTTTTCGCAGTTGGACTTAGCCACTGGGTTCCATCAGTTGAGAGTGGCTGAGGATAGCATAGACAAGACTGCCTTTAGGACTCCGGACGGTTTCTATGAATGGCTAGTGATGCCCTTCGGTTTGACAAACGCCCCAGCATATTTTGTTGATTTGATGAGGAGGGTGTTTAGGGAGTACCTTAATAAATTCGTGTTAGTCTTTGTAGACAACATCTTGATCTTTTCTAAGGATGAGGAAGAGCATGCCCTACATCTTAGGGAAGTGTTGGAGACTCTTCGAGCGCATAGCCTTAAGGCTAAATTTTCTAAGTGTCACTTCTGGAGGAAGGAAGTACGGTTCTTGGGGCACGTGGTTTCCAAAGAAGGGATAGCCGTGGATCCCGCGAAGGTGGTGGCCATCCAAGATTGGAAGGTCCCTAAAAATGCTACCGAAGTGAGAAGTTTCTTGGGGTTGGCTGGCTACTATAGTAAGTTTATCAAAGACTTCGCAAAGATATCAGCTCCATTGACACGCTTGACGAAGAAGAACCTATTTTTCACATGGGACGTAGATTGTGATGATGCGTTCCAACGTTTGAAGAGAGCTTTGACTTCAGCCCCAGTCTTAGTATTGCCAGACGGGAGTAAGCCGTTTACCGTTTATACTGACGCTTGTGGGACAGGACTAGGCGCAGTCTTAATGCAAGAGGGTAGGGTAATAGCCTATGGTGGAAGGCAGTTGAGAGCGCATGAGAAAAATTATCCTACACATGACCTAGAATTGGCCGCTATCGTTTTCACGCTTAAGTCTTGGCGTCATTATCTTCTTGGCGAGAAATTCGAACTATTCACTGACCATAAGTCTTTAAAATACCTATTCTCTCAAAAGGACTTGAACTTAAGGCAGCAAAGGTGGATGGAGTTCTTAGCGTCCTACGACTTTGAGATAGCATATACCCCTGGCAAGGGTAACGTGGTGGCCGATGCCTTAAGTAGAAAAAGATTATCCTTAAGTCCTTTGTTTGTTGAGCGAAGAATTTTAGAATTCATTTCGATGTTTTACTTTAGACCTTCCGTTGACTTCGTGCCCGGTTTGCTAGTATCCTTGGAGGTCAGACCTACGCTTTTGGGACGGATTGGCGAGACACAGCGAGACGACCCGCAGTTGGTTGAGTTAGTAGAAAAACTCAAAGGAAGGGAGTTATCAAGCCATCTCCGTAGGTATACCCTAGACGATAAGGGTTGGTTACGTAGGGACGGTAGACTTTGTGTCCCAAAAGACGATGACCTAAGGAAGACTATTCTTGACGAAGCACATCATTCGAAGATGACCATTCATCCCGGCGGGGACAAGATGTACAAAGACATGAAGAGAGTTTACTTTTGGGCCAGCATGAAGAAAGACATGGCCGAGTATGTCGCTAGATGCTTGGTGTGCCAACAAGTAAAAGCGGAGCAAAAGAAACCCGTTGGGTTGCTTCACCCATTAGAGGTTCCACTATGGAAATGGGAAAGCATCTCGATGGATTTTGTGGATGGATTACCGCGATCGAGGAAGCGTAATACGGGAATTTGGGTTATAGTAGATAGACTTACTAAGAGCTCCCATTTTATTCCCGTGAAGAGTAAGAGGACTGCTCCATGGTTAGCTTCTGTATATGTTCGAGAGATAGTTCGTTTGCACGGTGTTCCTTCTAGCATAGTGAGCGACCGCGATCCTATTTTCACTAGCGAATTTTGGAGAAGCTTACAAGAGGCGGTAGGGACTCAGTTATGTTTGAGCACCGCATATCATCCTCAGATGGACAGCAAGACCGAGAGGGTGAATCACATTCTAGAGGATCTGTTGAGGCTATGTATCCTAGACTTTGGGGGTACGTGGGAAGAGCATCTTC
Organism: Allium sativum; assembly: GCA_030737875.1. Taxonomy (NCBI): domain Eukaryota; kingdom Viridiplantae; phylum Streptophyta; class Magnoliopsida; order Asparagales; family Amaryllidaceae; genus Allium; species Allium sativum. The sequence goes on along the minus strand of CM060909.1, from coordinate 663,855,671 downwards.
CATTGGTGGAGTTCGCATATAATAACAGCTTTCAGTCCAGCATTGGCATGGCACCATTCGAAGCTCTTTATGGACGACCTTGTCGTTCACCTACATGTTGGTTGGAATCTACGGATAAGATCTTACTTGGGCCCGATATGATTAGGGAGACTTCGGAGAAGATCGAGTTGATTCGAAGGAGGATGAAAGCAGCACAGGATAGGCAGAAATCTTATGCGGTTAAGAGGAGGTCAGATCTCGAGTTTGAAGTTGAGGACATGGTCTTTGTCAAAGTGTCTCCATTACGAAACATTGTTCGCTTTGGGTCCGTTGGGAAATTAGCACCAAGGTTTGTAGGGTCGTTTCCTATTAAGGAGAGTATTGGACGGATGGCGTATAGAGTGGAGTTGCCTGAGAGACTTAGTGGTGTACATGACGTATTCCATGTGTCACATTTGAGGAAGTGCTTGCACGAGACCGCGGAAGTGGTAGAGCCGAGCTTGCTTAGAGAGGTGGAGATAGAGCGTGATGCGACGATTCGACGAGCTCCTACGCGCATTCTTTGGTCGGAGATCAAGAGGTTGAGGAATCGAGAGGTCAGACTAATCAAAGTGCAATGGGGATATGATGAGAGCAACGCTACTTGGGAGACAGAAGAGAAGATGCGTTCACGATGCCCTTTTCTTTTTGAGGGTATGTCTTTTAATTTCTCCTTTATCGCTTAGCTTGTACTTTTCTTATCTTTAGTATATCCTCTCGCTAGTATCTTTGACCTTTAGTTAGGATAATCCTATGGTTGAAACATGTGTTTGAGACATGTTATGTATGGTGGATGCAAAGTGGATGAAAGTGTTTGCTAGTGGTTGCTCGTGGATGCATATACACACACTATTAGGCACAAGATCGGCTCAGTCACTTCATATTGCATATTGCATATATATGGATGTATTTAGTAAAATGGATGTATAATGGTTGTATTATCATATAGTTGCTGCATTCGGGTGGATGGTTGTGCATGCATATAGAATTAATATGTATCATTAGGAATCTTTTGCATACATATTGGACGCATGGCACTATCATGAATTGCACTAAGGAGGTCGAATGAATCAGTAGACCGCCTAATTTTGCATTAGATATGGACATATACACACACTGTGCATATAAACATTAAAGCATTAGAAGTCTTTTAAGGACAATGGATGCTGGTGTTTGATGGTTGAGTAGATGGACGATTAGATGGTAGGATATACATTCTTCTTGACTTGGAGATTTCCGTAATTTTATAACATTAAAATTCACAAAATAAAGTATACTTAATTTTTAGAAAAGAATTAAGTGAAATGGGTTGCGCAGAGAAATATATATATATTGATATATATATAAATTAAAAATTAAATAAATAAATATGCGAAAAAGTTCAAAACAACGAATTGGGAGGGGGAATAACCGAACCGTCCTATTTTTGAGGTCGACCCAAGCTCCGCTGGGTCAAATAGGGGTTAATCCAGGGTGTTTGGCTGTCAACCCGTGGGCCGATTCGCTCAAATGCAGATTTTGCATTTGATTGGTTCTCATGGTTAAGGGTTAATCTAATGGTCCTAAATAACTTCCTACACCTATAAATACATCCTAATTGTAACACCCCACCTCCGTTAAGGTCACTCACAAAGGGAATGCCTTAACTTTGGTGGAGCATTTTAGTAAACAGAACAGAAACTTACAAGACAGATAAAACAGTACTTGAAAAATTTTAACTTTATTACAGCGGAAACAGAAAATTAATATGGTTACATCCTTTCAATTTCAGAATTCAAGTACAAAATATCAGTCTTGTACAAAAGCCTTCAAAATGCATAGTTTAAAATCATAATCCCCATGGAACGGAAGCTATACAGAGCCAAGCCATACTTTAAGCACTTCAAGCAAAGAGAAATCCGGATCAAGCTAAAGTATTTCCCTCCTTGGATAACCTGGGGGGGAACGGAAGAAAGGAGGCGAAAACAACAAGGGCCAGACAAAAAGTCTGGCAAGTCCAGTGACTTTCTGCATATGAACAGATAATAATAATATGATATGAACATAAAACTGGATGTGAGATAACTATAACAGGTGTAGCAGATATAACAGAAAAACAGAATGATATAAACTATTGTTTTACACTTCTCTGCACTAATACTAGTATAGCAAAATTAGGTGTCACCCTAATGTCTAAATTGAAGCAGGAACGGGTACAGAATACTTTAACAGAAACAGAATACTAATAATGGGCCTTTACTACCCGATCAGAAACAGACAGAAGAAGAAACAGATTTATCCCTATGGAAACAGAATGTGGAATTAGGTGTACACTAGTAATGGGCCTTTACCACCCGAACAGACGGTACCACACAGAAACAGACAGGTGTTACCACCCAACAGAAACAGACAGTACCAACCGAAACAGACAGAACTAAGCGTACCCTAAAACCCTACCCCAAGCGATCGGCTCCCTAATACATAAATATCCTGTGTCGGCCCCACAGTAGGGTGTATCACTCCCTAAAGTGACAACCAATTGGCACAAACCTATTTACAGATGTCACGGCGTCTTACATCCTCAGAGGCAGACCGGGATCCATGCACGCACATGACCCGGTTGGAACGCACCATCAACACCCCTCGCCATTATCAGAATGAACCTCTTATAATTAGTTCAGTAAGCGTGCCCGGACCCTACTTACTGTTGGGTCAAAGTTTTGATACCAGAAAGGGTTACTGACTAATATGGGTCCCAAACAACAGATGACACAAGTAATTCCCCTCCTAACCTTGTGTCCCCAAACTAACAGATTTCAGATTAACTTGTTTACAAGTTCAGACATACAGAATTCAGATTTACTAATTCACAAATTAAGTTAACAAGTTTTCAGACTAATGGGTCAGATGTACAGATTTTTCAGATTTGTCTAACTTTGTATTGGGCCTACAGATTCATGGACGGGTTTTACTACATCTATTAATCCCTTTGGTTTAACCCTATTTTCCCCAATACGTTTTAGACGTCATTCTTATCTTAGATTTGCATTAATTAATTATTAATGCACAGACCTCTCACATTAGGTCGGTAGCTTGTGGCCGCTGGATATGCCGGGCGGTTCCGGGCAGACTTCTGCCACAAGCCAGACCTAACCTCGTGTCTTACGCATGTTATGACTAACTTCTCACATTAGAACCTATTGTTTGCGGCCACTGGATGTGCCGGGCGGTTCCGGGCAGATTTACGCCGTAAACTCATTCTAACCTCGAGTTAGCCATGTTTATCTTTGCGGCCAATTAATTAATAATTTACCGTTTATGCGCATGCCCAATATATATGCCAATTCAGATTATACCAATCACAGGATGATTATATCAACATAGCAGATAACAGATTTTATATGACTTAACGGATTTAACAGATTTAGCAACTTAGCAGATTTTGACATATAACAGGTTAGGCATTTCAACCGACAAATTTAACAGATTAGGCATTTCAATCTAATTAGCAGTCTAGGCAATATAACAAAACTAGTAGTTTAGGCAACTAGACCAATTAGCAGATTTAGCAAATTTAATATTTCTAAAAGTTCTATTTACATGCCTTGCCCAATCATAAATTGGCCTAAATTCATATGCTTACATAATTGTCATGATTCACAACATATACTCCATGTTTGCATAAAGTTACATAGCACAGAATATGGACATAATTTGCCATATAACATATGTTCCAATTTTTGTTAAACTAGCATCTTACAGCAGATTCACATATAAATTATACCAAATATAACCATTAATTTCAATACATGCCATATATCCAAAAATCCCTATTTAGGTGTAATCTAAATAATAGATATCCTAATTAATGTAAATCTTTACACCTAACTTTCTATATCCTTCTTCTTTTCATGTCATGAATCATTATGCAAACTATACCCAACAATATAAATCTTTAAATCATATCTTCTAAAAATCAGATCTTGACTTTTATATGCATTTTGTCCAAAGTCTCAAATCATATGTAATCTTACAATGGTTCCTCTTTTCTTCTATCATAGAATATGCATAGATCCAAATCTATGTTTACAACATATGCTCATTAATTACAGTTCTAAATTACAACATAGCTATGCATACAACATGCATAAATTATATGTTCATAGTCAAATTTATGCATATGTCCAATATATTTTATGCCTCAGACCTAAAGTCATACATTCAATTTAGTCTTGTCAAATTTCGCATCATTCATCCCAAAAATTTGCGTTCATACGTTCATCTCTTATGAGATTAGGCACAGGCTCGTGGTAGCCTGGCTATAAAAACAGAAAAGAAGAAAAGGGATACAGAAAAACAGATCTGACAGAAGAGAATATATATACAATCTCAGATTCAGAATCTAAAACATATCAAAATTATTATTAACGTTTATAGCGGAAAATAACTGTACTTGCCTTGATTAGATTAAAGAAAGGACTTTAACTTGCTGTAGAATCTTTGCAGAAACTATAATCTCTAGTTTGAATTGAGTTGCTTAGGCTGATGTTGATTATCTTCTAGTTTTAATTCCAGCAGAGCAGCGACGCCATTTTTATTTTTTTATTAGAAGAAGAGAGCAATGGAGGCTAGAGAATTGTGTAAGAAACCTAGGTAGAGTCTAGGGTCATTTTATAGAGTTTATGAACTGATTAGGACCATCGATGTTGCTTGGATTGATCGTAGCCATTCATTCGCAAGAGGGACCAATTAGAGCCTGCCACCTAGCCCTAATGACAAAGCAGACCACAGAAAATCGACCAACATAGAATAGGCCAGCCAGGGTGGACTGGGTTCGACCTGGGTCTGGACAAGGTCGACAGCCCTGTCGACAGCCCTGTCGACCTGGTTAGACCAGGTCGACAGCCCAGTCGACCTGGGTGTCTTAGGCGGGAGTTTTCCCGCCTTGGCCAATTGGGCCCGGTTTTAATTTTTAAACTTAATTCAGAAACTTCCGAAGGCCATATCTTCTTCATACGGACTTCGTTTTTCAAAAACTCGGACTCTATTTCGCGTATTTTTCCGAGACGAACGCAATGGAGTATCCCGTTTCCCTTAGTTCTTTGATTTCAAATTAATTATACTTTAATTTGTTAATTCCACAGTTATAGAATACACGGGGTGTTACATTCTCCCCCACTTAAAAGGATTTCGTCCCCGAAATCTTCAAGTTAAGAAGAATGTGTCCTACCATCCAATCACCCATCTACTCAACCATCATCCACAAGCATCCATTGTCCTTAGAAAACTTCTAATGTTGTATGAACATATGCAAAAGTGTGTGTATATGTTCCTTACCTAATGCAAAGATCAGGCGGTCTACTGATTCAGTTGACCTCCTTAATGCGAATTATGTCAGTGCCATGAGTCCAACATGTATGCAATAGAATTCTGATGATATATATTATTTCTATATGAGTGCACAACCATTCACTCAAATGCAACATCCATGTGCTGAATCAACCATTTTGCATCCACAAGAATTGAAAAATGCTCACCCATCCATATGCAGTATGAGAGTGTTTTCGAGCCGATCTAGTGCCTAGTGTGTGTATATGCATCCACGGGCAACCACTAGCAACCACTTGCATCCACTTGCAACCATCAAACATAACATGTCTCAAACACATGTTTACACCCATTAGTTTCTACCTAAAGTTCAAATATTCGATCGATAGGATACAGTCGAATGATGGAAGCGAGTACAGATAGAACGAAAATTTGGTTCCCATTAGACATGGGTCCTAAGTATCGGCCCCAAAGACCGAAACCAATATCAAATTGATACCCCACGAAAACTCAGAATGTATGCGTCATACTTGACGCCTAACACAGATATCCCTCAAACCCCAGTCCCAAACAGATGATCCATAACCCTTATGGGTCTGAGTCTACAGCGGAATTCAGAAATAATACTAGTATTAAAGTGCAGAGTATCGATTACAAAATCAAAATACCAGAATCAGAAAAAGTCTTGACTTCATAATCAGATAAATAAATTAAACCTACTATAGAAATTTTCCTATTTCTATCCTAGCCACTAGCCTCAAGAGTGTTCGCCTGCCCTCCTTGTCCTCGTTTCTTTGGGCAGTCCCTAATGAAGTGTCCCATCTCCCCACAGTTGAAGCAAGCGCCCTTCCTTTTTCTGCAATCCTTGTTCAGATGAGTTGAGCTCCCACAAGTAAAGCACTTTTTCCCCTTCTTATCTTCAGACTTCTCATCCTTCTTTTGTGTTTCCTTTTTGGGCCCCGCTTTCTTATTCTGTGGTTCTTCCTTCTTTGTCTCTTTCGGGCCCTTGTCTTCCTCGTGCAGTAGTGCCATATCCACCAATTTCTCGTAAGTTGCTCCCATGGGTACATGGGTCATGGCTTGGCTGTGCAGTGGCTCATTCAATCCTTTAACAAAGCAGAGAGCCTTTTTATGCTGAGTGTTGACTAAATCCAATCCGAATCTTGCTAGTTGGTTGAACTGGTTGACGTATTCCTTGACCGTCATACTTCCTTGCTTAAGAGACAAGAACTTTTCCAATTGTAAACTTCGTTCAGCTTGCAAGAGGAATTTTGTCTCAAACCTTGTTCTGAAATCCATCCATGTCTCAACCGGCCTCTCGGCGTTAGTGACTTCCCACCAGTAGGAAGCTTCGTCTTTGAGCAGCCATACTGCCAACTGTACCTTCTGCCTATCGTCCACCTCGAAGATAACGAACAGATCCTCAGTTTCTTTGAGCCAATTCCTTGCTTCTACGAATGATTCAGTTCCTTTGAAATCCTTCCCACCCATGGCCCTAAAATCTCTACAGATTTTTGAGAAAGCAATAGCACGAGGAGGGGGTGGAGGAGGGGGATCATTTGCTGGACCTGCAGCGGCGGTCCTAGCCTCAAGATATTGACGAAACCAACCGGGTACATGAACACCCTCTGGTATCTCAGATGCTTCAGACATGCTGGAACGAAAAAAGGAAAGGTTCAAAAAAGGACTGAAAGAAAGATATATGGCTCTTGGGGATCATGTTTTTCAAAATAAGCTTTATTTTTGAAAATACTTCCTTTCCAAAACCTTTTTGAAAATAGTTTTCAAAAACTTTACCCAATCTGGTAACCTTCAGCTCTGATACCAAGTGTAACACCCCACCTCCGTTAAGGTCACTCACAAAGGGAATGCCTTAACTTTGGTGGAGCATTTTAGTAAACAGAACAGAAACTTACAAGACAGATAAAACAGTACTTGAAAATTTTTAACTTTATTACAGCGGAAACAGAAAATTAATATGGTTACATCCTTTCAATTTCAGAATTCAAGTACAAAATATCAGTCTTGTACAAAAGCCTTCAAAATGCATAGTTTAAAATCATAATCCCCATGGAACGGAAGCTATACAGAGCCAAGCCATACTTTAAGCACTTCAAGCAAAGAGAAATCCGGATCAAGCTAAAGTATTTCCCTCCTTGGATAACCTGGGGGGGAACGGAAGAAAGGAGGCGAAAACAACAAGGGTCAGACAAAAAGTCTGGCAAGTCCAGTGACTTTCAGCATATGAACAGATAATAATAATATGATATGAACATAAAACTGGATGTGAGATAACTATAACAGGTGTAGCAGATATAACAGAAAAACAGAATGATATAAACTATTGTTTTACACTTCTCTGCACTAATACTAGTATAGCAAAATTAGGTGTCACCCTAATGTCTAAATTGAAGCAGGAACGGGTACAGAATACTTTAACAGAAACAGAATACTAATAATGGGCCTTTACTACCCGATCAGAAACAGACAGAAGAAGAAACAGATTTATCCCTATGGAAACAGAATGTGGAATTAGGTGTACACTAGTAATGGGCCTTTACCACCCGAACAGACGGTACCACACAGAAACAGACAGGTGTTACCACCCAACAGAAACAGACGGTACCAACCGAAACAGACAGAACTAAGCGTACCCTAAAACCCTACCCCAAGCGATCGGCTCCCTAATACATAAATATCCTGTGTCGGCCCCACAGTAGGGTGTATCACTCCCTAAAGTGACAACCAATTGGCACAGACCTATTTACAGATGTCACGGCGTCTTACATCCTCAGAGGCAGACCGGGATCCATGCACGCACATGACCCGGTTGGAACGCACCATCAACACCCCTCGCCATTATCAGAATGAACCTCTTATAATTAGTTCAGTAAGCGTGCCCGGACCCTACTTACTGTTGGGTCAAAGTTTTGATACCAGAAAGGGTTACTGACTAATATGGGTCCCAAACAACAGATGACACAAGTAATTCCCCTCCTAACCTTGTGTCCCCAAACTAACAGATTTCAGATTAACTTGTTTACAAGTTCAGACATACAGAATTCAGATTTACTAATTCACAAATTAAGTTAACAAGTTTTCAGACTAATGGGTCAGATGTACAGATTTTTCAGATTTGTCTAACTTTGTATTGGGCCTACAGATTCATGGACGGGTTTTACTACATCTATTAATCCCTTTGGTTTAACCCTATTTTCCCCAATACGTTTTAGACGTCATTCTTATCTTAGATTTGCATTAATTAATTATTAATGCACAGACCTCTCACATTAGGTCGGTAGCTTGTGGCCGCTGGATATGCCGGGCGGTTCCGGGCAGACTTCTGCCACAAGCCAGACCTAACCTCGTGTCTTACGCATGTTATGACTAACTTCTCACATTAGAACCTATTGTTTGCGGCCACTGGATGTGCCGGGCGGTTCCGGGCAGATTTACGCCGCAAACTCATTCTAACCTCGAGTTAGCCATGTTTATCTTTGCGGCCAATTAATTAATAATTTACCGTTTATGCGCATGCCCAATATATATGCCAATTCAGATTATACCAATCACAGGATGATTATATCAACATAGCAGATAACAGATTTTATATGACTTAACGGATTTAACAGATTTAGCAACTTAGCAGATTTTGACATATAACAGGTTAGGCATTTCAACCGACAAATTTAACAGATTAGGCATTTCAATCTAATTAGCAGTCTAGGCAATATAACAAAACTAGTAGTTTAGGCAACTAGACCAATTAGCAGATTTAGCAAATTTAATATTTCTAAAAGTTCTATTTACATGCCTTGCCCAATCATAAATTGGCCTAAATTCATATGCTTACATAATTGTCATGATTCACAACATATACTCCATGTTTGCATAAAGTTACATAGCACAGAATATGGACATAATTTGCCATATAACATATGTTCCAATTTTTGTTAAACTAGCATCTTACAGCAGATTCACATATATATTATACCAAATATAACCATTAATTTCAATACATGCCATATATCCAAAAATCCCTATTTAGGTGTAATCTAAATAATAGATATCCTAATTAATGTAAATCTTTACACCTAACTTTCCATATCCTTCTTCTTTTCATGTCATGAATCATTATGCAAACTATACCCAACAATATAAATCTTTAAATCATATCTTCTAAAAATCAGATCTTGACTTTTATATGCATTTTGTCCAAAGTCTCAAATCATATGTAATCTTACAATGGTTCCTCTTTTCTTCTATCATAGAATATGCATAGATCCAAATCTATGTTTACAACATATGCTCATTAATTACAGTTCTAAATTACAACATAGCTATGCATACAACATGCATAAATTATATGTTCATAGTCAAATTTATGCATATGTCCAATATATTTTATGCCTCAGACCTAAAGTCATACATTCAATTTAGTCTTGTCAAATTTCGCATCATTCATCCCAAAATTTACGTTCATACGTTCATCTCTTATGAGATTAGGCACAGGCTCGTGGTAGCCTGGCTATAAAAAAAGAAAAGAAGAAAAGGGATACAGAAAAACAGATCTGACAGAAGAGAATATATATACAATCTCAGATTCAGAATCAAAAACATATCAAAATTATTATTAACGTTTATAGCGGAAAATAACTGTACTTGCCTTGATTAGATTAAAGAAAGGACTTTAACTTGTTGTTGAATCTTTGCAGAAACTATAATCTCTAGTTTGAATTGAGTTGCTTAGGCTGATGTTGATTATCTTCTAGTTTTAATTCCAGCAGAGCAGCGACGCCATTTTTATTTTTTTATTAGAAGAAGAGAGCAATGGAGGCTAGAGAATTGTGTAAGAAACCTAGGTAGAGTCTAGGGTCATTTTATAGAGTTTATGAGCTGATTAGGACCATCGATGTTGCTTGGATTGATCGTAGCCATTCATTCGCAAGAGGGACCAATTAGAGCCTGCCACCTAGCCCTAATGACAAAGCAGACCACAGAAAATCGACCAACATAGAATAGGCCAGCCAGGGTGGACTGGGTTCGACCTGGGTCTGGACCAGGTCGACAGCCCTGTCGACAGCCCTGTCGACCTGGTTAGACCAGGTCGACAGCCCAGTCGACCTGGGTGTCTTAGGCGGGAGTTTTCCCGCCTTGGCCAATTGGGCCCGGTTTTAATTTTTAAACTTAATTCAGAAACTTCCGAAGGCCATATCTTCTTCATACGGACTCCGTTTTTCGAAAACTCGGACTCTATTTCGCGTATTTTTCCGAGACGAACGCAATGGCGTATCCCGTTTCCCTTAGTTCTTTGATTTCAAATTAATTATACTTTAATTTGTTAATTCCACAGTTATAGAATACACGGGGTGTTACACTAATGCTAACCCTAAACCTAATTAAAATAGAATAGTTACCGTCGCCATGGAAATCAATGGAGCCGCCGCCAACTAAGAAAGAAGAAAAGCAAATTAAATTCTAATTCTCTCAACCCTAAAGCAAAGCAAAACTCTCTCTTTTCTTCTCTAAATTGTGAGTATGATGATCTTAACAAGATTATTATTATTTTAATTAGATTGAGTTATGAATGGATTATGAGTAGGTGATGTGGATTATCATATATGTTGTTGTAAACCCTTTTTGCTATCATGTATGTTGTAAATCCAATGTTATGTGATGATGATATCTTATATGTTGTAAATCATGCTATGGTGATGTTATGTATGTTGAGAGTTTCTATGCTAAGTTGTGATAAATTATACATGTTAAAAAGGCTATGATGTTACCATCTATGCTAGTTAGTTCATATTAATTAAATCATCATGTTTGGGCTATGTTGATCTATATGACAAGTTACATATGCAAGTTTGATTGATTAGAAAAGCTATGAACATATGCCATGACATCTATTATGACATCTAGAATTATGCTATGATATATGTGATATCCTATGCTAGTTCACACCATCATTATGTTGCCTAAAAACCCCATATGCAAGTTTATGTATAGATTTGGGCTATGATCATATCATGTAAATTGTGACCTTTAACAAGTTGACACTTTTAGATCCTTAACATGTGTAGTTTATGCAAGTTTCACCCCTATTATGATTAGATTCATTTTAATTGTCCATATGTTGTGATAATTTATTTTTGTGCTATAAGTTAGACTATTCGAGTCTAACGTATATTCTGCGTTGAATAAGCGAACGTATAAACGTGGGTAGGGGTAATATTAAGGATTTAATAATAAGAAGTTGGGGTGCAATTGATATGATTTTGCATGCCATAAGTGGATGGCCATAATTGAGTCAATTATGGACATCATTAAAAGTTGACTTAATTAATAATTTGAATAGGGAATTATTAAAACTGGGGTAAAAGATTTTAAGTGTTAATCAATGCTTAGGACACGAGGTTGGACTCGTTTGTGACGTAAACCTGCCTGGACCCGCCCGGCAAATCCAGTGGTCACAAATGTCAACCCAATGTGAGAGGTCCTAGGCCTAAACTAAAGCATAACAGTTGTAAAGACACGAGGTTAGACTCTTTTATGGTGTAAGACTGCCCGGACCCGCCCGGCAAATCCAGCTGCCATAAATGCCAGTCTAATGTGAGAGGTCTTTATGAGGTTATGGCCTGAATGAATTAAGAAATACTTAACCAGGTAAACATGTAAAGTGGGACATGGGGGTTAATTAGGTGCCTTGGGTGGCACGAGGAATCTAGGGGGTGCCCTTAGTGGCATGTGAAATACGATTAGTAAGACTTAACCAAACACACATGTAAATGAACATGACTAAGAGGGTTAAGTGGGATATACTAGTGACAAGCTTAGGTGGGTAGCTTGTGGGGGGCCATTTCGACCAGTATCCCAAACGTATCTTTGTGGGCTCAACCCAAGTCGAGGACGGGACACGCATGCTGGGTTCGACTGTAAGAGGCCAAAACGGGGAGCGGTGGCAACGCAAGTCCAACGGGTTTCATATGCGTCTGTGGACCCGGGTTGGTAGGTAAGACGTTGTTGCATCGTGTAGGTATAAGCCGTGCATTCTCAAGTTGTATCGGGTTGCCACTTTAGGGGAGTGATACACCCCACTGTAGGGCCAACACGGGTATCTACGAGTAGGGAGCCGATCGAAAGTGGGTAGTGGGGTACACCTAGTGGAGATAGGGGCAGACGGCACCTATGTAGTCAGCTAGGGGTACGTAAGGCTATTTATAAAGTTTCTGTGTGAAGCAAGTGGGATCAAACAATAGGGTGACTGGTGTGGTGCAGTGTAGTAATGTGCGGTGCAGTGTAGTAATCATTCGTTAGTAATTAGGTGTGCCTTTACCATTATCTTTAACGTTATCTTAAACGCTATCTTTATCTTCCTAAGAGTTCATAGACATTTACTTGTCTTCCAGCTTATGCCTTAGTCTAGTTATTTTGATAATAGTATTGTTAGAATTATCATACTCGCCAGACTTTATGTCTGACCCCCTCCATTTCTATCCTTTTTTCCCCTCCAGGTCCTCAGGTTGGGCCCAGCTCTAGTGGAGTTTGATTGGATTGCTTCATCTCTCTTGGAAAGCTTGGACCGTTGAAGTAAAGTCCAGCTTGTTATCTTTTTAATGGCTATTTATGTAATGGGATTATGTATTTTGTTTTATGAAGATGGATATTGTACTTGGTTTTATGATGAAACAAACATGTTTAATTTCCGCTGCAATAAAATGAAGTTTTGGATTTCCAAGTACTATTTATTATCTGTCTTGTTGTAGTTTTTCTGTTCTATATTCACTTATAACCTCCATGGAAGTTAATGCATTCCCTTTGTGAGTGACATTAATGGACGTGGGGTGTTACATTATACATTAAGTAATTACATGTTATTGTAACTTGTCAAACCGACTTTGTCGGTTTTTCTTAATTCTACTGCATAAACAAAAACTTGTGTCTGTTTGAAGCCTTGCCTAAAAAGGTATGTTTGTGAGATCATTTATTTGAGCTCCCCGAATTAATTTTTATTATAGTCTATTTCAATTTTTGTGAGATCATTTATTTGGAAATCAACTAAAAAGGTACGTTTCATGTGTACATATTAAGAAAATTAAATGCACATTAAATGCACTTTATACAATCAACTGATATACAAGACTTATACAATTTGATTCATTAATGCTCATTTAAAAACCTGCAACAATAACTATACAATTCAGTTTTTGCCGTCTTTTTTACCATATATACGGTGTATTGGTTTTGGAAACATAAAATTGGTCATGAGATAAATGTTTGATTTATGGAAATTAGGCAATTAGTTCAAGTGTTGATTTGTCATAAAGCATAATTTTAATATTAATGGTATCTTCATTGAAAATATTATAATTACGTTATTACAGGGATATGATACCAACGTTCTGCTATATTTGAATTATTTTATCAATCTTTTTTGATCTTTTTGATGTATATTAATTTGCGTATTTATTCTTTGCACTTGCATGATTCGTTAAAATAATTATTTTGATTTGTATAATATACGTAATTTTTTATATATATTGTAATTCATATGTACTTTCAAACAATTAAAAAACTATAACAAAATAAATTTTTTTGTTAGTTATATAGTATTACAAAGTCGGTTTTCCCACCGTTATACGGTTATACTAGTAAACATGTAATTAGACAATGAATGACATGGTAATGAGAAAAAGAGATTGTAGATTACTTTCGTTAATTGCTATCTAGGAAATAACATGTTATGGACTTATTAATGAACTTAAATAGGTTAAATTAAAGTGGCAATTAGGCACGGGTCCTTATTTCCTAGTTTCATTTAAAGTGTCTCCCTCCCTAAAGATTGATATAAAGTGGGTTCCTGTTTTTGTTGGCTTCGTGTTTTTCATCATTTTTTGGCGCTGCTGTATAATTTTTTTTCAAAGAATTGCAAATATTTACGGAAGTAATCTGCAAAAAAAGACTGCAAAATCAGCTATTATAGTGAATAATTGTTGATATATCAGCAATTATTCGCCTATATTTTAGTTGAAAATCAGATGAATAATTGTTGATATATCATCAATTATTCATATATACATGCTGATATATCAACAATTATACTTAATTTTATGCAAGGCTTATGAATTATTGTTGATATATCAGCAATTATGTTAAAGGTGATGAAAGTCTTACGAATACTTGCTGATATATCAACAAGTATTGTATATAATTGCTGATATATCAGCACGTATTTTATACTTGATGTAAAATTGAAAAAATAAAAAGCGGATGAAAAATTGCAACAAATTCTTCAATTATTACTGTAAATTGTTGATACATCAGCATTTGTTTTGCAGTTGATTTAAATAATTGCAAAAGTTGCAGCAATTTCAACAACTGTTGCAAATAGTTGCGATATTTGCTACAACTTACTAAGGCATGCAGTTTTTTTTATTTTGTTTATTTTTGATTCGTTTTTTTATAGTTTTCATGCATGAATTTGATAATCATTATGTGTTGAATTTAATTTTGAATTTCTGTAAAAAAATTCATTTTTTTTGTTGATTTTTTAATGATTTTTGAAAAATAGGGACCTAAGTTATAAAGTTTTTAGACAGGGAGTTTTTTGTATTTTAAAACTTAACAAGGACCTGAGCCAAACTTACCCTTAGTTAAAACACTAGATTAATAATAAAAGAAAATGGATTGTAGATTACTTTTGTTAACAATCTAGGGAAATAATAAGTTATGGGCTTATTAATGAACTTAAACGGGTTAAGTTAAAACACTGCATTAATAAGCAAGGAAAAGGGGTTGTAGATTACTTTCGTTAATTACGGTTTAGGGAATAACATGTTATGGGCTTATTAATGAACTTAAATAGGTCAAGTTAAAACTCTGGATTAATAAGCAAGGAAAAAAGATTGTAGGTTACTTTCGTTAATTACAATCCGAGGGTAAAAAGATTATAGATTATTTTTGTTAACTAAAATCTATGGAATAACATGTTATGCGCTTATTAGCGAACTTAAACGGGTAAAGTAAAAACACTGGATTAATAAGCAGATAAAAGGGGTTGTAGATTACTTTCGTTAATTACAATCCGGGGGTAAAAGGTAGTAAATTACTTTCGTTAATTACAATCTAATAAATAACATGTTATGATAATAGGCTTATTAATGAACTTAAAACGTGTTAAGCTAAAATACTGGATCAATAAGCGAAGGGGGGTCCATTCCTTTGAGATATATGGTCTCGTTGAGATCCTAGTTAACTTGGGGACCAAGTCTCGAGGAGATTTGTATGCATTTTTGTGTAGGATCCATACCAGTCAATATTCCTTGGTTATCAACGGGGTCTCGCACTAGATAGGGGTCAAGGCATGCTTATACTGAACTGGTTGGTAAGAGGTCCAAACGAGAGTTGGGTTCAGGCGCGTTCCGGCGGAGTCATGAGCGTGCATGAGTCCGAAAGTGAAGGATAACATGCTATAATGCCTGTGATTAAGGCCATGTCTTTTTAGTTCATGGGTTCGAGAAATGATAACCCCGAATGCCATAGCTGGCACATATTATTCACATCTGGAAAGTTGATCGATGGGTAGCATTAGGAAATTCTTTCCTAATTATTATTTATGTCTGAATCTGTAGAAGTGCAAAACAGTTAATCAGTTTTAGTATGATCATATTATTGTCATTGTCTCTTTGATAAGTATAGCCGATCCTGATTATCAGTCCATATCGGTTACTGTTCACCTTTAGATATGTTCAGACACTTGCCTTTTTATGACACTAGAACCACTATTTACCTATTTTACTTAACTTAGCAGTCGAGATGGTACTCATGGAAGCTCGCCAAGCTTTATGTCTAACACGTTTCCTTTCTCTTTTCTTTTCCCTAGGCTTATAAGGAGAAAGTATATAGTTCAGATTTCTTTGTTAACTTTGTCGTGATGGATTTCTGTAAGTTGGATCACTTTCTGGTCTCTTTCCAAGGTTTGGTTGTATCTTTTTGACTATTCAGGGGATACTATTATTTTACTCTGATATTGTTTTTGACTGAGATTTTGAGACATGGCATATTTGGATAATTAAAGCAAAATTGGTTTTATATTTATAAAATGAAAGTTTCTTCTTTCGTTGTAAATTTATATTTTATGTCTTGTGAAATCTTAGTCTCTGTAATGATTATGTCTTTATGCCTATAATGCTCCATAATTTCTTACCGAAATCCTCATATGGATGACATTAAGGAATGTGGGGTGTTACATAAGAGTTTCTACACGGATATTACGATCTGGGCTAAAGAAGTTATGGAATAAAGAGATCAAGCTTGTTAATATTCGGTGGGGAGAGGACAACGATGATGCGACTTGGGAACCAAAGGAGAGGATTTGTGCTTTTTTCCATTTCTCTTTGATAATATGTTCTTATCCTTTCCTAAGCCTTGAATTTTAGTCAATTTTTCCTATCATTTGAATTATAAGTCTTAGTAAGAAGCCTATGGATGTTAAGAAATGGTTTAAAACATGTTAATAGAACAAGTTATGGTCGAATGGGTTCATGTGGATGCAAATGTTTGCTAGTGGATGCAGTGGATGCATATACACATATGAGGCACTAGTTAGAGATCGACAAACTAGGACACTTACATAATTGCATATGGATGTGTGTGTGCATTTTTAATTTATTTTAAATATAAATGAAAATTGGATGAATCATCACTTGGATGTTGGAGTTTGGTGAATGGTTGTTGCACGCATATAGAATTACATGTATTATTAGTATTCCTTTGCATGCATATTGGATTCATGGCACGAACATGAAATTGCATCAAGGAGGTCAACTGAATCAGTGGACTGTCTGATATTTACATTAGTTTAGGGACATATACACTACACCTTGTGCATATGTTATGAAAAGCATTAGAAAATCCAAGGACAATGGATGCCAATGGTTGATGGTTGAGTAGATAAATGTAGATAATGTTTGATAACAATTATATATATATATATATATATCATTCTTTTAGCCATAGAGATTTCGGGGATGAAATCATGAAAGGAGGGGAGACACCTCAAAATTTAATAAATAGTGATAAAATAAAAAACAGTAATAAATTAAATATTAATCAGAATAAACTTCAGAATTAGACAATGAGACTAGAACCATTGGGTCTGTTGTAATTTTCTGATTAAAATAGACACTCGGTTTGCTGAAATTGGAGTTAAAATGATTTAGTTATGAATTAAAGAAGTTAAATAGAAATTCAAAGAATATATATATATTGTAAAGACCCGCAAATTCCCGCCCTTTGAATCGACCATAAACCACACAGGTCTGACCCAAAAAGTGGAAACCTACGAATACTTTAACTTTGGGCATACAACACATTACAACAGATAACAGAAGACTTTTATAACATTATAATAAATGTTGCATCAGAGTACATAATATATATATATATATCAGAGTACATGGGAATAAAATTACAGCGGAAGAATAAATTACAATAAATGAATACATTGCAGCGGAACTAATCTCAGTGGAAGGCTATCAACATTATGGCCACAGCTTCAGTCTTCAATCCAGGATCTTGTTTTATATATCTGTCAAAAATAGCTACTCGACAGCCCATGTGGAAAATATGGGCACCCGAGTTTGCCAGTGGACAAACTACAGGTCAGTCATGGGACTGGTGTGAGAATTCTACTTAACCTATATAATATAATAAGGCTAATCACAGGACCACGCCACTTTCGCGGAACGGGTTTTCTCCTATAGATTGCCAGTGCATGACTAAAGTAAATCGTCAAAATAGCGCAATGCTTTTTCTGAAAAATGAAACCATTATAAGACCCAAGTCCCATCACACAATGCAACGCAAACCGGAGGATAGGGTTTTACCTTATAATGATCAAAAGATGCTTGATACGATAAACTCAGTATTATATAACAATAGTGTGCAACCAATTTGAAATACATCAAAGTAAATGTATCAATCCTAGACGGCATGAGTGCCCCATCCCACTATGTCACCATATATAAGTATACAATCAAAACCGCGTGATGTCGTATTGGAAATTTGGGTTTCCATCTGAGTCAAGGCTAGGGAGGAGATCCTTACCGATTCGAGACACTCTAGCAATGCCCCAGGATTGGTACTCTGTCCAACCCTTGGATCCTGCAGGGCCGGTCCACACTTACTTTTGTGGATTGGTTATGCCTGAACACACGCTCCCCGGTCCTTTTGGACCTATACTACGGCCAGTAGCGACCGCATAAACCCGAGGCCTCGAAAAATCCAACAACCACAATGAATAAATGCCAGCGCTGGTAGGTCCCTGGCACCACTCTAGCTAGAAAGAAACGTGTGCACTCCCTGCGTTCCCTTCTCCCGTTTTAGACTCTACCGGGCTGTGAGGCTCGCGAAGTCACGATATACACAAAGCTATGCCTAAATAGACTGTGCTTTGATCATCAACCACAAGGCCTGCTTTTCAACAAAGCCTTGATCAATTGCATCTTAGCATGCCACATTGTCAGACTCTACCCTATCATTGATCATCTACCAATATATATATATATATAACCTCTAAGCTCATACGTCTTAGAGAAGGGGGTTAAATGAAGAATAAATTCTCCACCACCAAACAGAAATATATATAATCAGTAGCGTTCAACAAATACAGTAGAAAAGAATACAATGTCAGACACACAATCCATTTACAAGTCCGCTCTGGGTCTGAGCGAAACAACGTGTCCGTCGATCTCCAAATACATTTGGACGATCATTACCAAATACCTTGCCTTGGGGTGTCCAGTCCCAATTCAAGATATCAGTCATCATCATCCCAACGATGTGGAAACTTCGGTCTTCAATTGCCATCTTCATCTTCGACTCTTGATCGTCGTGATGATTATTCAGAATGGGTTAAACCCGGTCCTTCTGAATAACTCGCGTATTTTGTGATTAAAAATCAAATATTGGAAAATCACACATTACGCCACATTTCCCACTCAGAGTATTCTTTTAATAAGATATTCATATTAAAAGATTCTAATTAATTTTATCAAAGATAAATTAATAAATTTAATCATAAATCTTCCTTAAAAGATTTATTAAAAATTCTAAATTTGATTTAATATCAAAAATCATTTTCACAAGATTATTTATTTTAAAGAATAAATCTTCTTTTAAACGGGTTAAAGAACTCGTGTCATTTAAAACACAGTTCACGATAAACCCATAAATCAATTTCCAAAATATGGAATTCCACAGAAATCAATCAATACATAATCGATGTGAATTTCTGTATCGGACTAACAATATATATGGAATAACGGCAAAGCCTCTTAAATTCCATATATAATATCGGCCTTCTATTACAGAAGCCCATCTCGATTATTACCAATCGAATTTTCCACTTAATTCCAATTGAATATATATTAAATTGGAAAACTAGATTTTTAGGAAATGCTCTTTTTAAATCTATAAAATAGATTTATAAATTCCAAATAATAATTTCAATGTAAATTGGATTAAAGGAGAAATGACATTTAAAAACACCGTCCACGATAAATACACTTCACATCTCAATTTATTTCATATCATAAAATAAGATTTGCAAATTCTAATAATCTTAAATAAAAAATTTCTCTTTAAATATTTATTATTATAAGAAAAACGTATTTTAGAGATAATCATTAAAAATATTCTTTATATAAAAGAATTTTACCTTTTACAAATATTCTTTGTTTAACATATACTTAATTAAAATATACATATATTTAAATAAAAAGAATTTCTAATGTAAAAATATTCTTATTTAAAAGAACATCTGAATCGAAATGCGACTCAACCATTTACCATATAATTTGGATTACATGGATTTCACACACATCATATATATGACAATAACAATATAATCATCAAATCATCCATTTCATCCAAAGTGTAAATTCCAACTGTGTAAGCGTTAAAATTAAATAATAACGCTCATCACAGCCTGTCGATTTACCGATCAACATACAACTAAATATTGGGATTAGTGTATGTTAATTTTCATCCCAACACCCGTGTGGGGTTTCAACCAACAAACAAATAATAAATTATTTGTGCACTTGGGCGATGTGTGAAAATTATCGACCCAATCACATAAACAAGTCAGGTAACTCGCCTATGGCAGTGTAATAAACAATATATAACACGATGATAGAAATATCTCTTTTATTCCTGTTCTTTTTATCGCATGTAAAATGTCAATAAAAATGTAATCTTTATTTCTATTCTTTTTTCGCATCAAAAATGATGATAAAAAAAAATATAATCTTTATTTCAATTTCTTTTATTGTAAATAAATGAAAAGAAAAAATGTAATCTTTTAATTCCATTCGTAATAGGGGATATAAATAATAACACAAAATATAACTATTCATTTCATGCTTTATTTGCAATAGAGAATGCAAATAAAGATTCAACCTTTTTGATTTGAGGTTTATTTACAACGAGGAATGTAAATAAAAATTTTAACTTTTCATTTCATAATTTATTTGCATTAAGGATTTCAAATGAATATGTATCCTTTATTCTCATGTTTTTATTTGCGTTGAGTAATGCAAATAAAATGTAATATTTATTTTCTAGTTTTATCTGCATCAAGAAATGTAAATAAAATAACTACTTCTTATTTTATGTTTATTTACATCAAGTGAAGTAAATAAATAAAAATTATAACCTTTATTTTAATGTTTTGTTCGCATTTAAAAACATGCAACAAAAATGAAACATTTGTTTTTAATAAATTTGTTTGCATCTAAATTTGCAACAAAATGTAATTTTTATTTCTTGTTTGTTTGCAACTGAAGTTACAAACAAAAATGTAATTTTATCTCCTTTATTTTATTTGCATGACAGAATGCAAATAAAAATGCATATTCTCTTTTCTACATTTCGTTTGCATTGTAGCATGCAAACAAAAATTATATTTTTTTCATGTATTGTTTACATTATGAAATGTTAACAAAAATGTGAATTTTTGATTTCATGAAATATTTGCATTGAAAATGCAAATAAAAATAAAAATGTACTACTTTAAAATCATGTTATATTTGTGTTGGAGTACACAAAAAAATGTTCTTTTATTTTTAATGTTTTATTTGTGCTTAAGAACACGAATAAAAAGACCAGTTAAATTTTCTGTGTTATATTTGTGTTTGAGAACACAAACACAAAGGATCATTCATTTTCTATAATGTATTTGTGTTTGGGAACACAAATAAAAAGGTTCGTTCATTTTTCAAAATGTATTTGCATAAGTGAATGCAAATAAAAGAATAAATTTTATTTTAATATATATATTTGTATTCGTAAATACAAATAAGAGAACAAGTTTCATTTTTAAATATATATTTGCATTTTTAGATGCAAACAAAAGAGCAAGTTTATTTTTAATGTATATTTACATTGGTAAATGCAAATAAAAGAATAATTTTATTTTCAATAAACCTTTGCATTGGTGAATGCAAAATAAAAGAACAACTTTTTATTTACAAAATATATTTACAAATATAATGTAACTTCTGAAAATAATTTCTTATTTACATATAAAAATGTAAACAAACATTGTGATTTTCAAAACATGTCTTTTTTTTATTTACACAAAAATGTAAACAAAAGTTTTACTTCTAAAATGAATTTTAATTTACATATGATATGTAAACCAAAATTTGATTCTTAATATATGATTACATTAAAAATGTAATCCTTTTCTGTTCATTTTTCCTTACATATAAATGTAATCTTTTTTTTCTCATTACACATATGGATGCGATCTTTTCTATTCATTACAATGAACAAAATTTCACTGATAATGCAATTTTAATTTATAAACTTTCCATTGCCAAAAATGAAAATAAAAATAAAAATAAAATCCATTTTATCTTCATCTTTACAATGAAATCTAAATCACATTAAAAATGTGATTTTTTTTTTTTTTTGCAAAGTCCTTCTATTGAAAACAATGGACATATAAAAATATGATCTTTTTACGTTGCTTCTTTTTATTGAAAATACTATTACATTAAAAATAACATTTTAATGTTACTTCATTTATTGAAATAATATTACATAAAAAATGAGATTTTTATTGTTGCAACTTTTATTGACATCAAAATGACAAATAAATTATGACTTTTGATTAAAAACTAATTTTTACATAAAAAAAAAATGAAATCTTTTGTTTTCATTCTTTTTAATGATAGAACCTCATATTAAAATATATTCTTTTTAATCACTCTTTTTAATGTAGACAAATCAAAATAAGAATGGATTTATCGCTCAATTTCTTTTGTAAACTCAACAAATAAAAATAAGCTTTCATTGTCGTTCAAGTTCTTATTATAATATTAACAAATAAAAATGAGTTTTTTTATTTGTCGATCAAATTCTATTATTCATTACAGAATAATAGAAATAATATTTAATAACCTGAAATAAATTATAATAACTAAATCTGAATAAATATGATGTAATTCTGAATATAATATATTTTAGATCTAATTTCTAATCGTAAATAAAATTTAATATTATCTGCAATTTTAATACGGATCTAACACATCGTACACAACAAAACATATCGCAATCACAACCAATGATTCATACAACACCAGAGACGGAGCCAGAAATTGAGATGACCCTGGGCTACTGTAATATTGGAACTTCCTCCAAATACAAAAAATGATGAAAAGTGGATGCTAAACTAAAACATATCTAGTTTCATAGTAGCAGAAGGAAGATGAACAAAAGACTGAAAAAAATTAAGAACAAAATATGAATAAGAAAAATAGTATGGTTGAACATAGGAACAAACTAGTTATGGGAAAGCTGTTGATTATGAATTTTCTGTAAGAACCAAATCGGCTGGCGAGTTTATGAGTAAATACAGGGGGTATTATACGTTTACTGGTGGCAAAGCTGTTGGTTATAGAAATTTGTTTGCGATCAATTGGGCTTCGTTCATGGGGGATGATAGTCATTATTTCATCAACAATGCTCTCCATTTGAGAGTTGAATTGACAATCAAGCAACCGAGTCAAGAAGTAACGGCATTGCCAGCAAGTTAATTATTCTTATGATGATGATAATCTTTTTTTTTTTTTTTGGGGTAATTTCCGACTGCTCGTATAAATATGTCGAGAAGAACTTTGAACTAACTTTATGAATGTGTGTTTGAGTGGAGAGGGAGCAATCTTTTGTGTTTACAGCAAATTGTAATATGAGAACGTTATTTGCTGTCATGTACTGAAAATGCATGTCTGCTGCATCTTTGTATCAATGTATCTAAATAACACCAACCAACTAATCATCCACCTCTGGAAGATTTTCGTGATGTGAGTACTGCATTTTTGGTGTATGTTTCTGGAATGATATGGTATTTCATATTAAAAAAAAGAAAAAAGAAAAAAAGAAGAAAAAAGAAAAAAAAAAGAAAAAGGAACAAACTAGTTAGATTTCAGACACAATATGAACAAAGAGAGGAAAAATAAAAACAAAATAATGAAGAAATATTGTGTAATAATTTAAACATTTGATATCACCTAAATGAACATATTATTTCACTGGTTTTCTTTGTTTGGAACATCAAAGTTACAACGTGTGAAGTATATTTTGGTTTGTTTTTGAGCAGAAACTACCAACAACTTTGCTGTGGAAATATATAATAGGACTATGTATGTAATATACCTACTGCATATTTAATATGACCTGGGCTGTAGCCCAGGGTAGTAGCAACATAGATCCGTCCCTGTACAACACCAGACATTTCAGAATTGAATAAACATCATCATGCAATTATTTTTAAAGCGAGAAAATAATTTAATAATTAATTAAATAATAGAATTTTGAATTCTCACCTTGAATTTTGGCCAAAATTTTACTGTCTCCTTTTCAGCTGCGGTCTGCGCCATCGCGAAGCTCTTAATTTTGTGATTCCAACGCAATTTACGGTTTGTCAAACGGACCTCGTATGAAAAAGTTATGAATTTTTAAAGATCGGACAAATTAAATAATAAATTAATATTCGTGAAAATACCTAAAAATTTCACTGTCTCAGAATTGGTCAAAATTAGTGTCCACGCGTCCATCTCGTCGCCACGATCCCAACGCACCTGAAATCGTCGATTTTCGACTTCGTATGAGTGAGTTATGCAATTTTAAAGTTCTGGAAATTAATTAAATAATTTAAAAATAAAATAGAAAATACCCTCAGCCCATTGACCGCGAAACACTGTTCACCGCCGAACTTTGACCGCAATTTGCCGCTGCTTCAGGCCACCCGACACCACGGGACCACCACCAACGTCTTCGTCTTGGCGAGACGCACCACCACTAGAAAGAGCCGCCCCTAAAGCTTCTCCGATCATCGGGAAATCGCCTACGAACGGATTTCGCCTCGCGGGTCCCACAGGCCGCCTCACACCTCCAAACTGCCTGAAATTTTTTGAGCATCTTTGTCTTGCGTAGACGAAGAACTTCAGTGTTCGTCACTTCCTCCAGTTCTCGCTAGATTCACGGGAAATTTGTGATTTAGGTTTTGAGCTTTATGGGTTCGATTTTCAGCGAGCTTTGAGACGAGATTCCGGCGAATCCGTGCGCTGTTTGACGAAACCAACGACTCCATTAGCTTCGTATCGTCGATACCTTCGAGTGGACATATAATTTGCTATGTTTTGAAGAAATTTTATTTTTTATGAATTTTAGAGGAAGAGAGAGCCGCCATGGAAATTGAGAAAAATGATGGAAAAGAGAAGTGGCTGCTGTGCATTTCGAATTTCAGCCCATAATCTCAGAAAAAAGATAATATATACCATGGGTTTAATTTTGGTTTGGGCCCAAATATCATTACGTGTCCAATTACTCAATTTTCAACTGTTTTCTTCAATTCAGAAATTCTTATAAATACATGCGAATTTCAAAATTAATAAATTTTTAAACATAATTATTTCAGGTCATTACGAATCCAATGAACCTAATTTCGTAATTTTCCGATTTCGTATGAATTTATTATAAATTTCCGAAGTCTGAAAATAGGCTGTATTTCCACTGTAAAAATTATACAGGCCACAAAATAATTCCAAAAATTATAAATTTTAGAATTTAACCTTAATTTAATATTCCGAATCCATAGAAACTAGTTTCGTCGAATTCGGAGTTAGTTTGCAAAAATTCTATTTTTCAGGTGTATATTTTAATATTTAAAAATACCAAAAATAGTGGAATTTTTCCGAAACTCAAAAATATAAGTTCTTATAGTCTTTTTTATATGTAAACAACATTCTGAAACCAATGGAGATGGTTTCGGGTCCTAATTCCTTATTCTGCAAAAATTTTACGTTTCGGGCCTTATATATATTATATACGAATTCCATAGCGTTTTTCTGAAAATTTAATTTTCTCATAACTTACAATTTATAAACTGGAATCTTAATTTCTGAAACTCTTTGGAAAGATATTTTCAATACGGTCCTAGCGTTTCTTGTTTCGTCCAATTCCGATTTATATTTTATTTTATATAATTTTTCAAAGTTGGAATTTCAAGTCTGAAATTACCGCGCCGTTTTCAGGCTCGGAATGGATTCAATATAAATTTCAAGTTCGCACTCGAAATAAAATAATTTTTTTCATCGTTATTATTTAAAATAAATAATTTTAAATATATTCATTCATTGAAATTTCTTAAAATAAAATTTTAAAATTAACCCCAAAAATCAGGGTTGTTACAGTCGCCCCCACTTAAAATCTTTTCGTCCTCGAAAAGGAACTAAGGTAAAAGTTGTTTAATTAACTAACTAAATTTTAATTTCTCTTATTAATTTCATTTGTTGACTAACTTATCAAATATACATACTCTTTTATATATTTGAAAATAATAGTTTCAAAAATAGATTATATAATCAAAATACGCTAATCATAAGCTTATCACTCTGAACTCATTCTAGGGTATTACTAACCCCATCTCTAATGAGTTTTCTCATTCTAGGATACTGCTGATCCTATCTCTCATGAGTATTCTTATTGGATATTACTAATCCAATCTCTGATGAGTCTTCCGTTCAGTTCTAACGAGTTGTACCCCAAAGGTTTGAGCTAACCTGGCTCTGATACCAACTGTAAAGACCCGTAAATTCCCGCCCTTTGAATCGACCATAAACCACACAGGTCTGACCCAAAAAGTGGAAACCTACGAATACTTTAACTTTGGGCATACAACACATTACAACAGATAACAGAAGACTTTTATAACATTATAATAAATGTTGCATCAGAGTACAGAATATATATATATATCAGAGTACATGGGAATAAAATTACAGCGGAAGAATAAATTACAATAAATGAATACATTGCAGCGGAACTAATCTCAGTGGAAGGCTATCAACATTATGGCCACAGCTTCAGTCTTCAATCCAGGATCTTGTTTTATATATCTGTCAAAAATAGCTACTCGACTGCCCGTGTGGAAAATATGGGCACCCGAGTTTGCCAGTGGACAAACTACAGGTCAGTCATGGGACTGGTGTGAGAATTCTACTTAACCTATATAATATAATAAGGCTAATCACAGGACCACGCCACTTTCGCGGAACAGGTTTTCTCCTATAGATTGCCAGTGCATGACTAAAGTAAATC
This sequence comes from Allium sativum, assembly GCA_030737875.1. Lineage (NCBI taxonomy): Eukaryota > Viridiplantae > Streptophyta > Magnoliopsida > Asparagales > Amaryllidaceae > Allium > Allium sativum. The sequence goes on along the minus strand of CM060909.1, from coordinate 663,828,677 downwards.
GTCAAAATAGCGCAATGCTTTTTCTGAAAAATGAAACCATTATAAGACCCAAGTCCCATCACACAATGCAACGCAAACCGGAGGATAGGGTTTTACCTTATAATGATCAAAAGATGCTTGATACGATAAACACGGTATTATATAATAATAGTGTGCAACCAATTTGAAATACATCAAAGTAAATGTATCAATCCTAGACGGCATGAGTGCCCCATCCCACTATGTCGCCATATATAAGTATACAATCAAAAACGCGTGATGTCGTATTGGAAATTTGGGTTTCCATCTGAGTCAAGGCTAGGGAGGAGATCCTTACCGATTCGAGACACTCTAGCAATGCCCCAGGATTGGTACTCTATCCAACCCTTGGATCCTGCAGGGCCGGTCCACACTTACTTTTGTGGATTGGTTATGCCTGAACACACGCTCCCCGGTCCTTTTGGACCTATACTACGGCCAGTAGCGACCGCATAAACCCGAGGCCTCGAAAAATCCAACAACCACAATGAATAAATGCCAGCGCTGGTAGGTCCCTGGCACCACTCTAGCTAGAAAGAAACGTGTGCACTCCCTGCGTTCCCTTCTCCCGTTTTAGACTCTACCGGGCTGTGAGGCTCGCGAAGTCACGATATACACAAAGCTATGCCTAAATAGATTGTGCTTTGATCATCAACCACAAGGCCTGCTTTTCAACAAAGCCTTGATCAATTGCATCTTAGCATGCCACATTGTCAGACTCTACCCTATCATTGATCATCTACCAATATATATATAACCTCTAAGCTCATACGTCTTAGAGAAGGGGGTTAAATGAAGAATAAATTCTCCACCACCAAACAGAAATATATAATCAGTAGCGTTCAACAAATACAGTAGAAAAGAATACAATGTCAGACACACAATCCATTTACAAGTCCGCTCTGGGTCTGAGCGAAACAACGTGTCCGTCGATCTCCAAATACATTTGGACGATCATTACCAAATACCTTGCCTTGGGGTGTCCAGTCCCAATTCAAGATACCAGTCATCATCATCCCAACGATGTGGAAACTTCGGTCTTCAATTGCCATCTTCATCTTCGACTCTTGATCGTCGTGACGATTATTCAGAATGGGTTAAACCCGGTCTTTCCGAATAACTCGCGTATTTTGTGATTAAAAATCAAATATTGGAAAATCACACATTACGCCACATTTCCCACTCAGAGTATTCTTTTAATAAGATATTCATATTAAAAGATTATCATTAATTTTATCAAAGATAAATTAATAAATTTAATCATAAATCTTCCTTAAAAGATTTATTAAAAATTCTAAATTTGATTTAATATCAAAAATCATTTTCACAAGATTATTTATTTTAAAGAATAAATCTTCTTTTAAACGGGTTAAAGAACTCGTGTCATTTAAAACACAGTTCACGATAAACCCATAAATCAATTTCCAAAATATGGAATTCCACAAAAATCAATCAATACATAATCGATGTGAATTTCTTTATCGGACTAACAATATACATGGAATAACGGCAAAGCCTCTTAAATTCCATATATAATATCGGCCTTCTATTACAGAAGCCCATCTCGATTATTACCAATCGAATTTTCCACTTAATTCCAATTGAATATATATTAAATTGGAAAACTAGATTTTTAGGAAATGCTCTTTTTAAATCTATAAAATAGATTTATAAATTCCAAATAATAATTTCAATGAAAATTGGATTAAAGGAGAAATGTCATTTAAAAACACCGTCCACGATAAATCCACTTCACATCTCAGTTTATTTCATATCATAAAATAAGATTTGCAAATTCTAATAATCTTAAATAAAAGATTTCTCTTTAAATATTTATTATTATAAGAAAAACGTATTTTAGAGATAATCATTAAAAATATTCTTTATATAAAAGATTTTTACCTTTTACAAATATTCTTTGTTTAACATATACTCAATTAAAATATACATATATTTAAATAAAAAGAATTTCTAATGTAAAAATATTCTTATTTAAAAGAACATCTGAATCGAAATGCGACTCAACCATTTACCATATAATTTGGATTATATGGATTTCACACACATCATATATATGACAATAACAATATAATCATCAAATCATCCATTTCATCCAAAGCGTAAATTCCAACCGTGTAAGCGTTAAAATTAAATAATAACGCTCATCACAGCCTGTCGGTCTACCGATCAACATACAACTAAATATTGGGATTAGTGTATGTTAATTTTCATCCCAACACCCATGTGGGGTTTCAACAAACAAACAATAATAAATTATTTGTGCACTTGGGCGATGTGTGAAAATTATCGACCCAATCACATAAACAAGTCAGGTAACTCGCCTATGGCAGTGTAATAAACAATATATAACACGATGATAGAAATATCTCTTTTATTCCTGTTCTTTTTATCGCATGTAAAATGTCAATAAAAATGTAATCTTTATTTCTATTCTTTTTTCGCATCAAAAATGATGATAAAAAAAATATAATCTTTATTTCAATTTCTTTTATTGTAAATAAATGAAAAGAAAAAATGTAATCTTTTAATTCCATTCGTAATAGGGGATATAAATAATAACACAAAATATAACTATTCATTTCATGCTTTATTTGTAATAGAGAATGCAAATAAAGATTCAACCTTTTTGATTTGAGGTTTATTTACAACGAGGAATGTAAATAAAAATTTTAACTTTTCATTTCATAATTTATTTGCATTAAGGATTTCAAATGAAAATGTATCCTTTATTCTCATGTTTTTATTTGCGTTGAGTAATGCAAATAAAATGTAATATTTATTTTCTAGCTTTATCTGCATCAAGAAATGTAAATAAAATAACTACTTCTTATTTTATGTTTATTTACATCAAGTGAAGTAAATAAATAAAAATTATAACCTTTATTTTAATGTTTTGTTCGCATTTAAAAACATGCAACAAAAATGAAACATTTGTTTTTAATAAATTTGTTTGCATCTAAATTTGCAACAAAATGTAATTTTTATTTCTTGTTTGTTTGCAACTGAAGTTACAAACAAAAATGTAATTTTATCTCCTTTATTTTATTTGCATGACAGAATGCAAATAAAAATGCATATTCTCTTTTCTACATTTCGTTTGCATTGTAGCATGCAAACAATTTTTTTTTTTTCTTGTATTGTTTACATTATGAAATGTTAACAAAAATGTGAATTTTTGATTTCATGAAATATTTGCATTGAAAATGCAAATAAAAATAAAAATGTACTACTTTAAAATCATGTTATATTTGTGTTGGAGTACACAAAAAAAATGTTCTTTTATTTTTAATGTTTTATTTGTGCTTAAGAACACGAATAAAAAGACCAGTTAAATTTTCTATGTTATATTTGTGTTTGAGAACACAAACACAAAGGATCATTCATTTTCTATAATGTATTTGTGTTTGGGAACACAAATAAAAAGGTTCGTTCAATTTTCAAAATGTATTTGCATAAGTGAATGCAAATAAAAGAATAAATTTTATTTTAATATATATATTTGTATTCGTAAATACAAATAAGAGAACAAGTTTCATTTTTAAATATATATTTGCATTTTTAGATGCAAACAAAAGAGCAAGTTTATTTTTAATGTATATTTACATTGGTAAATGCAAATAAAAGAATAATTTTATTTTCAATAAACCTTTGCATTGGTGAATGCAAAATAAAAGAACAACTTTTTATTTACAAAATATATTTACAAATATAATGTAACTTCTGAAAATAATTTCTTATTTACATATAAAAATGTAAACAAACGTTGTGATTTTCAAAACATGTCTTTTTTTTATTTACACAAAAATGTAAACAAAAGTTTTACTTCTAAAATGAATTTTAATTTACATATGATATGTAAACCAAAATTTGATTCTTAATCTATGATTACATTAAAAATGTAATCCTTTTCTGTTCATTTTTCCTTACATATAAATGTAATCTTTTTTTTTTCTCATTACACATATGGATGCGATCTTTTCTATTCATTACAATGAACAAAATTTCACTGATAATGCAATTTTAATTTATAAACTTTCCATTGCCAAAAATGAAAATAAAAATAAAATCCATTTTATCTTCATCTTTACAATGAAATCTAAATCACATTAAAAATGTGATTTTTTTTTTGCAAAGTCCTTCTATTGAAAACAATGGACATATAAAAATATGATCTTTTTACATTGCTTCTTTTTATTGAAAATACTATTACATTAAAAATAACATTTTAATGTTACTTCATTTATTGAAATAATATTACATAAAAAATGAGATTTTTATTGTTGCAACTTTTATTGACATCAAAATGACAAATAAATTATGACTTTTGATTAAAAACTAATTTTTACATAAAAAAAAAATGAAATCTTTTGTTTTCATTCTTTTTAATGATAGAACCTCATATTAAAATATATTCTTTTTAATCACTCTTTTTAATGTAGACAAATCAAAATAAGAATGGATTTATCGCTCAATTTCTTTTGTAAACTCAACAAATAAAAATAAGCTTTCATTGTCGTTCAAGTTATTATTATAATATTAACAAATAAAAATGAGTTTTTTTATTTGTCGATCAAATTCTATTATTCATTACAGAATAATAGAAATAATATTTAATAACCTGAAATAAATTATAATAACTAAATCTGAATAAATATGATGTAATTCTGAATATAATATATTTTAGATCAAATTTTAGATCTAATTTCTAATCGTAAATAAAATTTAATATTATCTGCAATTTTAATACGGATCTAACACATCGTACACAACAAAACATATCGCAATCACAACCAATGATTCATACAACACCAGACATTTCAGAATTGAATAAACATCATCATGCAATTATTTTTAAAGCGAGAAAATAATTTAATAATTAATTAAATAATAGAATTTTGAATTCTCACCTTGAATTTTGGCCAAAATTTTACTGTCTCCTTTTCAGCTGCGGTCTGCGCCATCGCGAAGCTCTTAATTTTGTGATTCCAACGCAATTTACGGTTTGTCAAACGGACCTCGTATGAAAGAGTTATGAATTTTTAAAGATCGGACAAATTAAATAATTAATTAATAGTGAATATTAGGCACACATCCCTAAAACGAAACTTAATTAGGCTCACATCCGGTCATAAACTTATTGTAAATTAGGTCCCTATTTTCTGAAAAGTCATCAAAAAAATATTAAAAAAATATAAAAAAATCACGTAAATTCGTATTTAAATAAAACATGTGCTCGCCTAAAAATTCAGATCATAATAAAATCAAAACATGCATCAAAATCAAAAAAATACAGAAAACAGCGAAAAATGCAGTAATCTGCATCAAATCATGCACATATTTGGAATACTTGCATTCATCTGTGCAAGTATTTCTCTGTTATATTTTTACATGCAATACTTGCATACATGTGTGCAAGTATTTAAAATAGTTGCATACATGTATGCAGGTTTCTGCACACATTTTATTTTCACATGTAAATACTTGCATACATGTGTGCAAGTATTTCAAATAGTTGCACACATGTATGCAGGTTTCTGCATGCATTTTCAACTAAAACAGCTTCAGAAATACTTGCATACATGTATGCAACTATTGGCAAAAGTTGCATACATGTATGCAACTATTTGCAAGTTTTTAAATTCACAGTACATCCCTGTAATTAATGTTTTCTCTGTAAACCCGCCCCCTATTTTAGCTGCCGCCTGGAATCTTCCGCCTGCCACTTTCCATACCTCCGCCTCTTTCGTTTTCTGTCCAAATTTTCAGGCGCTATCACTTAAAAAAAAAAAAAAAAATTCTAAAATCTGTAAACATTCCCAGAAGTCCACAGAAATTAAAAAAAAAAAGTTGCATAAACGTATGCAACTTTTACGAATAGTTGCATACATTTATGCAACTATTCGAATACACATGCATATATTTATGCACGCCTGTTTGAAAAATTGCATACATGTATGCAGTTTTTCTATATAACTGCATACATGTGTGCATATATGTCAAAATACATGCAAACGTGAATAAGTTGCACGTAGGTATGCAGTTTTTAAATAAATGCATCGGCAGATGCATGTTTTAACAATATGTGCATACATGTATGCATTTATACTGCAGTTTTGACGCAGATTTGAAATAAATGCACAGATGTATGCAACTAATCGACTTATATGCATGTTTTGATGCAATTTACTGCATTTCGTTGATTTTCTGTATTTCATGATTTCGACGTTGTTTTTGATGTTTTTTTGATCTGATTTTTTTCAGGATTATTTGATTTAATTAATTACAAATTTACATGATTTTTTTATATTTTTTTGGTATGTTTTTATATGTTTTTGAAAAATAGGGACCTAATTTACAATAAGTTTATGACCGGGTTTTTTTTATATTTTGAAACCTAATAGGGACCTCTAAAAAACGCACCCTAATTAATATTCGTGAAAATACCTAAAAATTTCACTGTCTCAGAATTGGACAAAATTAGTGTCCACGCGTCCATCTCGTCGCCACGATCCCAACGCACCTGAAATCGTCGATTTTCGACTTCGTATGAGTGAGTTATGCAATTTTAAAGTTCTGGAAATTAATTAAATAATTTAAAAATAAAATAGAAAATACCCTCAGCCCATTGACCGCGAAACACTGTTCACCGCCGAACTTTGACCGCAATTTGCCGCTGCTTCAGGCCACCCGACGCCACGGGACCACCGCCAACGTCTTCGTCTTGGCGAGACGCACCACCACCAGAAAGAGCCGCCCCTAAAGCTTCTCCGATCATCGGGAAATCGCCTACGAACGGATTTCGCCTCGCGGGTCCCACAGGCCGCCTCACACCTCCAAACTGCCTGAAATTTTTTGAGCATCTTTGTCTTGCGTAGACGAAGAACTTCCGTGTTCGTCACTTCCTCCAGTTCTCGCTAGATTCGCGGGAAATTTGTGATTTAGGTTTTGAGCTTTATGGGTTCGATTTTCAGCGAGCTTTGAGACGAGATTCCGGCGAATCCGTGCGCTGTTTGACGAAGCCGACGACTCCATTAGTTTCGTATCGTCGATACCTTCGAGTGGACATATAATTTGCTATGTTTTGAAGAAATTTTATTTTTTATGAATTTTAGAGGAAGAGAGAGCCGCCATGGAAATTGAGAAAAATGATGGAAAAGAGAAGTGGCTGCTGTGCATTTCGAATTTCAGCCCATAATCTCAGAAAAAAGATAATATAAACCATGGGTTTAATTTTGGTTTGGGCCCAAATATCATTACGTGTCCAATTACTCAATTTTCAGCTGTTTTCTTCAATTCAGAAATTCTTATAAATACATGCGAATTTCAAAATTAATAAATTTTTAAACATAATTATTTCAGGTCATTACGAATCCAACGAACCTAATTTCGTAATTTTCCGATTTCCTATGAATTTATTATAAATTTCCGAAGTCTGAAAATAGGCTGTATTTCCACTGTAAAAATTATACAGGCCACAAAATAATTCCAAAAATTATAAATTTTAGAATTTAACCTTAATTTAATATTCCGAATCCATAGAAACTGGTTTCGTCGAATTCGGAGTTCATTTGCAAAAATTCTATTTTTCAGGTGTATATTTTAATATTTAAAAATACCAAAAATAGTGGAATTTTTCCGAAACTCAAAAATATAAGTTCTTATAGTCTTTTTTATATGTAAACAACATTCTGAAACCAATGGAGATGGTTTCGGGTCCTAAATTCCTTATTCTGCAAAAAATTTACGTTTCGGGCCTTATATATAATATATACGAATTCCATAGCGTTTTTCTGAAAATTTAATTTTCTCATAACTTACAATTTATAAACTGGAATCTTAATTTCTGAAACTCTTTGGAAAGATATTTTCAATACGGTCCTAGCGTTTCTTGTTTCGTCCAATTCCGATTCATATTTTATTTTATATAATTTGTCAAAGTTGGAATTTCAAGTCTGAAATTACCACGCCGTTTTTAGGCTCGGAATGGATTCAATATAAATTTCAAGTTCGCACTCGAAATAAAATAAGTTTTTTCATCGTTATTATTTAAAATAAATAATTTTAAATATATTCATTCATTGAAATTTCTTAAAATAAAATTTTAAAATTAACCCCAAAAATCAGGGTTGTTACATATATGTTGAACCAACGACCACTGGGGGACCCACACCCACTGTGGTCAACACTGTGTTAGCCCAAGCCAAGTTGGGTCGACCATGGGTCGACTAAAGGCGCGGTCGGGTCGACCCAGGGTGCGGAAATGACATTCCTTGGTGCGCACGTATTTCCAGCGAACGTTTTAACTCTCTTGCACCATTATTTTGATGATATAGCATTATTTTATTGGTTTATTTTGAACCAAAGATAACGTGATGCTTTCTGATTGGGCCAATGACACGGCTGGTTCAGAACTAATCCTAAAATTGGACGGCTAAGGGCATCCAGTAAACCGTATAAATAGACTAGCATAGCCTCGCTCAATTCCTCACATCCATTCTCGTATATCCTCAAAATTAGGAAGGGCCAAATAATTAAACTTTTACGGGGATAAAGAAGTTATATACTTTTAAATATTTATTTTCATAAATACTTCTGGAGGAGGAGGTTCTGCTAGATTAGAGAAAGGCCACAGGGAAGCTCTTTTCATCAAGAGTTTTTATGTACTTTTTAGATTTGGGAAGAGGTTATTTGATATGGAGGCAGAAAATGGAGTAATGAGAATTTAATTAGGTTTGGAGCATATTTATAATAGAGCTAGGGTGTTTTAGATTATTGAATTTTAGGTTAAAATTTTAAGCTATTAGATCAAAGAATTATCCAGAAGAACACACCCTAAAAGCTAACCAAAATAATTGAAGACATGCGCACCAGGATGCGCACGTCATCCAGGTGGGTCGACCCATCAAATAGATGGGTTGACCCCTGGGTCGACCCCCGGGCCCACTCAACTATGGGCTGGGTCGCCCATCTGATCTTGATTAGCATCGTAGTTTAATTCTATTTAATTCGAATTTCAGACTTATTTCTTTAATATCTTTTTCGTCCTGAGTCCGATTTTAGCAAACCAAATGCCTATATCATCCAGAATTTCATAACAGACTCAATGGTGCAACCTCCATTACCCATTTCCCTGTATTTTTCTGATTAATATTCATCTTATTAATCTTTTATTTATTTTGCTTTATTAAAATTTTGTGTTGTTACGTTGTTCCCTCCTTAAAGGATTTCGTCCTCGAAATCTCCAAGGCTTGAAAAATGTCATAATTATTATCACAACATCATCTACATCTATGTACTTATCCACCAGTCATAGGAATCCATTGTCCTTAGGATTTCTAATGCTTTTCATGAACATATGCAATAGTGTAGTGTATATGTCCCTAACTAATGCAAAAGATTAGACAGTCCATTGATTTAGTCGAACTCCTTTTATGCAATTTAAGTTAGTGTCACGCGTCAAAAATGTACACAAGGGAATCCTAACGGTACACAAGGTTACAACCACCATCAATAAAATGCAACATTCATATGATAAACACTAATTTTTCATCCATAAACTAAAGGTGAATTAAAAGTACACACACATCCATATGATATTATGTTAGTCTCTGAGTTTCCGATTACTAATTAGTGCCTAGTATGTGTATATGCGTTCATAACATCCACTAGAGAACACTTGCATCCACTTGAATACATCAAACGTAACATGTCCTAATAACATGTTTAAATCATGTCCTACCATCCATGGGATTTTCTAAGATCCACTAATTCAAAAGATAGGAAGTGGATAAGGTTCAAATTCAAAACAAAGAAAGGATTGAGGGTGTACTATCAAAAAGGAATAAAAAAATGCATGAATCTTCTCCATGGGTTCCCATGTTTCTTGGCAGTTGTACTTTCCCCACTGAACTTTGACGCATTTAATTTCCTTGTTTCTTAACTTCTTTATTTCAGAATCCAGAATCCATGTAGGTACTCATCTGACAAAAGCCTCCTTTTTGACCTCAACCTCCTCTAAAGTGCTCGACTCTACTATTAACTTAGAATCATATAGGCATTTTTCTCAAATGCAAGATGTGAAATAAACCGTGAACCGCTGACAATCTCTCTGGTAGCTAAACTCTACAGGCCATTTGGCCTATGCTCTTTACTATCGGGAATGATCCCTCAAACCTCGATGATAATTTCTCACTAAACCAAATCATACCACGTTCTTAAGGAGAGATACTTTAATGGAAACTATGTCCCCCACACCGAACTCAAGATCCGACCGCATAAGATTTCTGTCTGTCTTGAGCCGCCTTCATCATTTTCCAAATTAAGTCAATCTTATTTGAGGTCTCTCCGATCATCTCCGGTCCAAGAAGAAGTCTATCAGCAGTCTTCTACCAACAAGATGGTGATCTACAGGATCGTCCATACAAAGCTTCGAAAGGCACCATGCCAATACTTGCCTGGTAGTTATTGTTATAGGCAAACTCAACCAAGGGAAGATGCTCCTCCCAACTCCCACCGAAGTCTAAAATGCACAGCCGCAATAAATCCTCAAGAATCCAATTAACCCTCTCTATCTGTCCATTTGTCTGAGGGTGGTATGCAGTACTAAGTCTCGGTTGTGTCCCTAACGCCTCTTGCAGGCTCCTCTAAAACTCACTGGTAAATATGGGATCTCTGTCACTAATGATACTCGTAGAGACTCTGTGAATCCTGACGATCTCCCTCAAAATATGTCGAAGCCAACCAGCTACGGTCCTCTTATTCTTGACTAGGATGAAATGGGCACTCTTGATTAATCTATCCACAATCACGCAAATACTAGTATTGCTTTTCCTCGATATAGGCAAACCATCTATGAAATCCATCGAGACAATCTCCTATTTCCATTAGGGTACATCTAAGGGCTGAAATAACCCGCCTAGTTTATTTTGCTCAACCTTAATCCTCTGACATGATACATACCTAGCTGCAAAATCTACCATATCTCTTTTCATCCCTTTCCAATAGAACATCCTCTTCATATCCTTATGCGTCTTATCTCCTCCCGGATGGATAGTCATCTGAGAGTGATGGGACTTCGATGATACCACACTCGTCACATCTCCCAAGTGGGGTACACATAATCTACCATCATGATAACCATCCACTCTCATCCACTAAGCTTTTGGAAAGGTGTCTAGAGGTCTCCGCTCTATCTAGTCGGTCCAGAATATCGGCTATCTGTTGATCGTTACATTGGATGGATCCAATCCGTTCCAAAGAGTAGGTTGCACCTCAAGCGATGCTAATAATCCTGTTGCATAATCCATAAATGGTCTGAAATCAAAAGATAAGATAAACTCTAAACTCTGCCACTCTATGAACAATGGACTCAAAGTCATCATCTTCCTACTAAGAGCATCTGCTACTACATTCCCTTTCCCTGGGGTATAAGAAATCTCGAAATCGTAGGATGTTAGAAACTCCATCCAATGTTGTTGCCTCAAGGTAAGATCCTTTTTAAATACTTTCGAGAGACTTATGATCCATATATAACTCTAAACTCTTGCCCAACAAGTAGTGCCTCCCAGACTTAAGGGAAAAACAATAGTTGTTAGCTCTAATTCATGGGTAGGATAATTCTTCTCACGCACCCTCAACCGTATTCGGCCGTAACAAACAACCCTACCCACCTGCATTAGGACTGTGTCTAATCCTATACCATAAGCATCTGTACACACTGTAAACATCTTTAACTCCATTTGGAAGAGTCAACAATGGAGTAGTCGTGAGAACCTTCTTCAGTCCCACAAAGGAATCCTCACAATCCACGTCCTATTAGAATACCAATTCTTCTCAGTAAGGAGGGTAAGCGGAGCTGAAATCCATGCAAAGTTCTTAATAAATTTCCGGTAAAACCCCGCCAAACCTAGAGCTCCTTACCTCAGTCGCATTTTTAGGGACCTTCCAGTCTTGCACATCAATCACTTTAGCGGGATCCACCGCTATACCATCTCCCGAAACTGCATACCTCAAGAACCTCACTTCCTTACGCCAAAAGTGGCACTTTGGGAACTTTGCCTTCAACTGATGGGAACGAAGAGTACGGAGAACTTTTTCCAAAAGCAACGCATGCTCATTCTCATTTTTTGAGAATATCCATATGTCATCCACAAAGACTACCAAAAACTTATTTAGGAACTCCATTAACACTCGGCTCATCAAAATACATAGTGCATCGGTTAACCAAAAAGGCATAACCAGCCACTCGAAAAACCCATCTAGAGTCCTAGAAGCTATCTTATCCACACTATCATCTGCAACTCGAAACCGATGAAACCCAGTCGCCAAATCTGACTGAGAGAAAACGGATGCACCCACCAACTGATCAAACAAATCGTCTATCCGAGGGATCGGGTGTCGGTTCTTCTTTGTGAGCTTGTTTAATTCTCTATAATCCACACATAGACGGAGAGAATTATCTTCCTTAGTAGAAAATATGACTAGTGCTCCCCACTTATATATACTTCGTCTAATAAAGCACTTCTCTAACAGCTCACCCACCTTCTTACTCAGCTCTTCCCTTTCCTTCAGTGTTATATTACGTACATGCAATGCAGCAGGCTTAGCATTTTCTTTCAAATAAATCTGAAAATCGATCTCTCATCTCGGAGGTGGTCCTCTCACCTCGCTAAATACGTCTAGAAAATCTCTCACCATGGGTACCAAGCCAAGATCACCAATGGAAGTATATATGGACTTTAAGAAGCTCAATATGACTGACCCTCGTGGGTCACAAGATATCTCGAGGGTCCTACCATGACAATTTATCAATCTCACTACCCTCCTATCGCAATCAAGAATGACACCATACATGGCCAGCCAATCCATCCCTAAAATAACACCGTACCTCGATATTCCCAGTATATAGGCGTCACAATCAAACTCGATGCCCAAAACAGAAAGTCTCAAACCATTAACATCATAGATAAATAACATAAACCTTCTACAGTCTTTGAATCTACTACTAGATCAGAAACAAGAGATATAATAAGGTGAAGTAGAAATGAATGAATGTGAGGCGCCATAATAAAATAAGGTCCTAATTGGAAAGTCATAAAGAGAGATTAAACTTCGACTGCAACCTTCATGCCTCTATCCTGACCAACACTATCATGAGTCGCTTCCAATGCACGCGTCTGCGCTCCAGATGGACCAGCCCCTTGCCCTTGCTTCTGAGGACACTGCTTACTATAATGACCTTGTTGTCCACAATTAAAGCAGCTTCCTTTCTTAATAGTCTTCCTCCAGTCCTTCACAAAATGATATGTTATTCCGCATCCATTGCATTTAAAATCTTTCTTGATCTATGCTTTTTCTGGCTTCTTATTAACTTTCTTAGGCCACCATTTCTTCTTCCCAAAATTATCCTTAGCTACCTTCGCTTTACTTTCCACAAGATTACCATTCCCATCCTCATGCATAAATGCCATCTCAACAAGATTCTCAAATGTTGCAGCTATCAGAATATGAGTCATAGCCAGTCTCTGTATAGGTTGATTCAAACCTTTAGCAAACCTAACAACCTTCTTATGAGTTGTATTCACCAGATCCATTCCAGATCCAGCAAGCTCATTGAAGTGATTAACATATTCCTTTACCGGAAGATCACCCTGCCTCAAAACTAGAAATTTCTCCAATTGCATGCCTTCTTCTTCCAGAGAAAGAAACTTCCTACCAAATCCCACTGTAAAGTCATCCCAAGTTTTAAAACCATGCTTTGCCTCGGCTATCTCCTACAAGAGCAAAGCTTCGCGCTTCAATTTCCATGCAGCCAGTTGAACTCTCCTCCTATCATCAAGCTCCAAAAGTCCAGTATGCACTCAGTGTTTCTGAGCCAAGAGCGGGCCTCAACAAAAGTCTCTGACCCAAGAAAAGTCTTGCTACCAAGAGCAATGAAATCCTTGTAAATCTTAGAAAAATCAACTGGTGGTGGTGGATTAGGAGGAGCCACCATGGCTGGAGCAGGAGCTTGGGCATTCCCTTTCCCTTGAGCTGGTGTCGTAGCTTCTACATACCTACGGAACTGAGTTGGAATAGGATACCCTCAGGAAAATTAGGAGCCTCGAACATGCTGCAAACAGAGAAAAGAGAAGGATTCAGGAACGAGATCAAGAGAATATTGTAATTGATGTGAAGGTATTTTTTTTTTCAAAAACAACTTTTTATTTTGAAAACACTTTTCTTTAAAGGACTTTTCCCTTTAAAAACAAAAACTTTTTTTTACTAATCTTGTAACCTTAGGCTCCGATACCAATTGTAACGCCCCATATTTTTTAACGTTACCCATATGAGTATTTCTTCAAGAAATATGAAGCGTATAGGTATAAAACAACATCAAAGAGGCTAAAATTCACTAGATAACATGAATAAAATACAACATAATTTGAAATTTCATTTAAAGCTAAATAAGAAGTGTTATTACATCATAAGTCACAAAACCATAGTTGTCACATAAACAACAAGTCAGAGTACCAAATAAAAAGTATCCCTCAACTTCAAGTATATAAACCAAACCACACATGTAAAGGTACATATAAGCGCAAAGAACAAGATAAATGAGAATCTCCAAAGGACTGAGATAGGTCAAAACTCTCTCAAGCACTAGATCCTCCACCCTGATAACCTGAGGGTAAAGAAAGGAAAAAGAGAAAAAGATAACAGTCAGACATAAAGCTTGATGAGTTATGTAATTACAAACATGAGTGGTAAAAAGGGGAATCTAGATAGGATAATAAACTTAAGCTCAACATAGTAAATAAGAACAAGAACATACTTCCATGAATATAGTCGATTGTCAAATCATTCGATTTTTTCACCAATCATTGCAACTCATAAATTAGGATACAACCTAATTCTACCCATTGATCGGCTCCTAATTGTGATAACATATGCCGACAATGACCTCGGGTTTATCATACTCGACCACTCGGCTCTAAGGACATAACGAAAATCAGCGGTGTCACAATGTCTTATCTTTCCTAATCGGCGCGATGCACGCTCATCACCTCATCGGAATGCTCCCGCACCCAACATGATTGGACCCCTTACTACTCAGTTCAGTATAAGCATGCCTCTGCCTCCTCCTGAAACCTTGATGTGGTGTTCCCTTGATTTCATCCCTAGATCGGTTGACTTGGTCAACTATGTCCAAAGTTAGCTTCAATGTCCATGAAATCCAAGAAATGTCCAAAATATCCCAAACAGCCCAAAAATAGTGTTTTTAAGCTTGTAGATGTCCAAATAGTAAAGGGAAATGTTCGTGCAACGTTTTAGCTCTTCATGCCATGTCCAATGGTCATGAGGAAGAAGATAGAAGCCATTAATAGGGGTAGAGAGCTTCAAGAAGTCCCAATAGCCAAGAAAAACCAACCCCTTTGATGTTGGAAGTCAGGAGTTATTTATAGTGGAGGTTAGTACTGGAGTAGGTGAGAAATGAGATCCACACAGCAGAATTACCCAAAGGGGTCTGAAATTCGGGTCCCAAAATCAAAGTCGAAAAATCAACGTTTTAGCAAAAATTCATATCTAGGGGTTAGAAAAACTCGAATCACCAAAAACTAAAAAATCATGTGTTGCACACGTGAAAAATAGTGATCGACATGAGTTCTGGATCGTGCCAAAGTGATGTGCCACTTTCCCGGAATTTCAGATCCCACTCCATTTTTTCGTATCCCTTGCCTTGCCAAATTTTTCGTATTGGATCCCTCATGTTGATCAGGGATTTTTCATATTTCATTTCCTCGGATCCGCCACCCACTCCATTTTTTGCCAAACTTTTTGATGTGATCGGCCTAAGCGCACAACGTGGAAAATGGTGATCTGCTTAAATCGATCAACTATTTTTGAAGTGCCCGATCACGTGATCGACCAAATTTCCTATGTGATCAACCAATGGTGCACACATGTTATTTTAGTGATCAGACATGTTTTTTCACTATTTTCTTTGCGCCAAACCCGTTTCTATTTGTTGTATCGAAATGAAAGAAGAGTCAAGCAAGGCCAGTATATTAATTGGGTAGTTGAGAAGTCAGTTGTACATCAACCAAAGCCAGCCATTGATTCCCCTTCCTGCGCTTAGGAGCACCAACCCAGAGATACAAAGCTCTTTATACATCTGCGCCAAATTTACCAGATTGATGGACCAAGGTATAATACATGGGTTTTCATCATTTTCACGTGCCAATCAGTTGTTTTTCAGCATGCGACACTGTTTTTTAACCAGAGCCGTATATTTTTACGCGATGAGTTTTGCCACATGATCGGACCGACGCGCTCAACCATTTTGAGCTGATCGGACCGTGTCGATCATGTATTTTCACTACCGCCTTTTTCGAGCCAATCGATGATGATATTGTGAATCAACGCTATTTCCAATTCTTTTTCGAACACGTCGCGACTTTGATTGAATCGCTTTGTGTTTTCTAACGATGCTCTTGACGCTTGAGAGCATTGCTAACCAGGAATTTTACGTGTGACGGCTTTAACCAAAAAGCGTGTCAACATTTGTCCCCCAAAACATATCTTCTTTGATGCAAGGAAGGTGTGTTTTGCGAGAAGACTAGAAATCCATGATTGCTCTAGATCGTATTATCCATGAGTCGGAAAACCAATAAGCTTGTGCATTTACGAAGGCCAGCGATCGATTCCGATCGTATTATTCAGAAAACCATGATCGTTTTGGATCGTATTAATAGAAGTCCATGATCACTTGGGATCATGTTAATCGACCAAATTATTCAGAAATCCGACGATCGCTTGGGATCATATTATTTGGAAAACTACGATCGCTTTGGATCATACTGATAGGAGACCACGATCGCTTTAGATCGTTTATAGGTAACCAGAATAGCCAGAATATCCGATGGACTGGAGGATCCCAGTAACGTGCATAAAAAAGGAATACACATAACCGCATATGAGCGATCTTGCCGTGTTACCGACAAGGCTGACGCTTGATAGACTGCATTCAGGGCGATCTCACGTTGGTAAGATGGCCAAGGCATGTTAGAGCGATCAAGGAAATCTCACATTGGTGAGATGGCCTCGACAAGTAGCACTCAGGGAAATATCGCATTAGCGAGATAACCTCAACAAGTAGTATTTAAGGAAATCTCGCATTAGGGAGATAACCTCGGCAAGTAGCATTCAAGGAAATCTCGCATTAGCAAGATGACCTCGGCAAGTAGCATTCAAGGGAATCTCGCGTTAGTGAGATGACCTCGGCAAGTAGCATTCAAGGGAATCTCGCATTAGCGAGATGACCTCGACAAGTAGCATTCAAGGACATCTTGCATTAGCGAGATAGCCTTGGCAAGTGGCATTCAAGGAAATCTCACATTAGTGAGATGGCCTTGGCAAGTGACATTCAAGGAAATCATGCATGAGATGACCTCGACACGTAGTATTCAAGGGAATCTCGCATTAGCGAGATGACCTCGGCAAGTAGCATTCAAGGACATCTTGCATTAGCGAGATAGCCTTGGCAAGTGGCATTCAAGGAAATCTCACATTAGCGAGATGGCCTTGGCAAGTGGCATTCAAGGAAATCATGCATTAGTGAGATGACCTCGCCATGTAGCATTCAAGACAGCCTCGCATTAGTGAGATGGCCTTGTCAAGTAGCATTCAAGGAAATCTTGCATTAGTGAGATGACCTCAGCAAGTAGCATTCAAGGCAGCCTCACATTAATGAGATGGCCTTGGCAAGTAGTGTTCAAGGAAATTTTGCATTAGTGAGATGACCTCGGCAAATAACATTCAAGGAAATCTCGCATTAGTGAGATGACCTCGGCAAGTAGCATTCGCGGAAATCTCACATTAGCGAGATAATCTTGGCAAGTACATTCAAGGAAATCTTGCAATAGTGAGATGGCCTTGACAAGTAGCATTCAAGGAAATCTCACATTAGTGAGATGACATTGGCAAGTAGCATTCAAGGCAACCTCACATTAGTGAGGCAACCTTGGCAAGTAGCATTCAAGGAAACCTCACATTAGTGAGATAACCATGGCAAGCATCATTCAAGGCGGTCTCACATTAGTGAGTCGACCGAGGCAAGTAGCATTCAAGGCGATCTCACATTAGCGAGACGACCGAGGCAAGTAGCATTCAAGGCGACCTCACATTAGTGAGACAACCGAGGCATGTGAGAAAATTCATTTTATTGATAACTAGATGGTGTGTTGTCGAGCAATGAGCATGCTTTAGGATTATATCTGCTCCCGTGCATGGGTAGATCGACTCAACCATTTACATTCCATAGAGCCAAACTAGATAAAACCACAGGGTCAGAGCCCAAATATCCATAATTAGGGAAGTCTAAGAGGGCCAATATCATCGGGATCAAGGAATCCGAAAGCCAGAAGATCATAAATGGGAAAGTCATAAGTGAGG
The DNA here is from genome assembly GCA_030737875.1 of Allium sativum. NCBI lineage: Eukaryota > Viridiplantae > Streptophyta > Magnoliopsida > Asparagales > Amaryllidaceae > Allium > Allium sativum. The sequence continues at coordinate 663,810,206 of CM060909.1, read as the reverse complement.
AGCTCATTATTTAAGAGATGTAGGAAACCATAATAAGACCAAAAGACCGGAGAACCAGGAGACCAGAAGCCGTAAGATACTGATGGTAGGGAGGCTTGGACCCTCCACATCAGAGCCAGTGAGAGGTTCAGTTGGTGATGATGCCGCAAGGACGGTTGTTAGTCCCAGGCCTATCTTGATTCCTTTGAAGGGGCTGAGCCTGTCCTAGCATCCCAGCTCGAGTTCAAATTAATCGCGACAACTCTCCATTTCTGACACATTCTTCAATAACATTCTTGAGATGATGACACTCGTTTGTATTGTGACCATCGATGTCATGAAATATGCAGTGTCGTTCATAATCTCTTTCTTGTTGAGAGGGCTTCTGAGCGGGAGGCTTTTTGAAGGGAGCAATAGGGTGAACTTCCTGGTAGACCTCCTCGAGAGTGTGAGTAAGATCTGAGTAGGTCGGGAACCTATGTTGCCTATTAGCCCTGTTACGGTCATTCCCTAAAGGAGGTTGTTGAGTAGCATCAGAAACTTTAGCTTTTCCAGAATCAGACGATTTCACATCTTTAACAACATTAACATCTACAACCTTTTTGCTACTGTTGGCCTTTACATCCTCTTCTCGAAGGAACCTTTCAACTTCAAAAGTATAATTCCCTTAGATCCCTAGGTGGGTCTTGATGTAGTGAAGTCTTGAAGTCAAATTTATCTAGAATGCCAGATATTGCGGCTATTAAAATCATTGAAGGGTCAGATTTGTCATCCAAAGCAACCACAACATTAAAGCGTTTCAAAAATTTGCCCAGAGTCTCGCCGGTCTTCTGCTTAATGTCGTTGAGAGTCACGACGCTTTTCAGACAAGCTATGTTGACTCTGAACTATTCCACAAACTTAGTGATCAAAGCATTCCAAGAAGAGATGGAGTCTGCCTCTAGCTGCTTGAACCACATTGCAACTATGTTTGTCAAGTAGATAGAAAAGCACTTCGCTATAACATGTTCTAAAGCAGAGAGAACTTCCATATACCAAACATATCTCATGAGGTGAGCGGTCGGATCTTTGGGACCGTCGTATGGTTCCAGAACTGGTAGTTTGAAATCCGGTGGGTTACGAGAGTATCTGATATCCATAAAGAGGGGACTGCGAGTTATGCAATCTAAGTCAGAAGAGGAGGCACTACCTCAAGTGAATCGACGAATGGCGTCTGCGATTTGAGAACCATTGCCATAAGCGAACAACTAATTAAGGTTTTCCAAAGAGACACTGGAGCCCCTAGTGTTTAAGTCCATATGAGGGATCGATTGACGAGCGAAATGAATATTTGGTTGACTTCCAACCTGAGGAGCCACATCGGGCGTAATTCTGACTCCCGGAAATGTGGGAGCACTGCCATACAAAGCTATGTGCACTGGCGCTTGAACAACAATTCCAATAGCGGAGCTCACAACTTGACCAACCAAAGCGTCATAGGCTGGAGCGACATCGGGATTAGGGGTGCCCCCCGAATGTAGCAGGACCGACACCATTCCAAGGAGCAGCATAGGCCTGCTGATTAGCTTGCGGGGTTGCCCCAAGTCCTGAGTCGCGAGTGGAGGAATATTGGTACTAGTTTCAATAATGTATTCCCTGCTAGTCGACCTTGAAGTACTTCTTATCATGTCCTCAATCCGGGCAAGAAAGGTATTAAAAGCGTCTTCATGTTTCTCGAGTCGAGCGTTCAAATCTGTAGCTAGGTTCTTAATCATTCCATAGACGTCTTCTTGAGTGACGTAATTCGCTGGAGGTCCAGTTAAAGAAAGTTCTTGACTTCCTCCTCCTTCTGTACCTTTAGCTTCAGCAATAACGTCGAGCTTCCTGCGCTTAGCCATGGTGAAAAGCGAGTAACAAAGTTGATGTCGAAAACTGAAACCTGAGTCGAAAACCAAATTTGAGAATGCAATCCAAAGAAGAGGTCAAAGTTGTGCGCCCCTTCCTAGTGCGCCAAAATGTGACGTGGGGATTTGTCACACGCCAACACCCAATGTATATGAGTAATAGAAACACAATAATCCAAAGATGTAATAAAGTAAATGCGGACGACACATCTTTTTATAGTGGTTCGGCACTAATGCCTCCTATGTCCACTTTATAGTTATCATTCATTATATAATATTCGATTACAATTGTTGTACATGGTTGAACAATATTTGTGTGCAAAGTGTTACAATAGAACAACAATGTCCTTATCAATTCTAAACTTTGACTAAAATGTCATTCTTCGTTGAGATGAGTTGACTTGGCCAAATATGTCCAAAGTTAGCTTCAATGTTCATGAAATCCAAGAAATGTCCAAAATAGCCCAAAAATGGTGTTTTTATGCTTGTAGATGTCCAAATAGTAAAGGAAAACATTTTTGCAACATTATAGCTCTTCATGCCATGTCCAATGGTTATGAGGAAGAAGATGGAAGCTATTAATGGGGGTAGAGAGCTTCAAGAAGCCCCAACATCCAAGAAAAATTAACCCCTTTGATGTTGGAAGTGAGGTGGTATTTATAATGGAGTTTGGTATTAAAGTAGGTGAGAAATGAGACCCACAAAGCAGAATTTCATATCCCTGAGGGGTCTGAAATCCAGGTCTCAAAATCAGAGTCGAAAAATCAATGTTTCAGCGAAAATTCGTATTTCGCGGTTCGAAAAACTCGAATCCCCAAAAACTGCCAAAATCACGTGTTGCACATGTGAAAAACAGTGATCGACATGAGTTCTGGGCCGTGCCAAAGTGATGTGTCACTTTCCCAGAATTTCGGATCCCACTCCATTTTTTCGTATCCCTTGCCTTGTCAAAATTTTCATATCGGATCTCTCGGTGTGTGCATGAGAAAAAGGGCGGATCCTCCGTGTCGATTAGGGATTTTTCGTATCCTATTTCCTCGGATCCGCCACCCACTGCATGTTTTGGGATCCCACTTCATTCTTTGCCAAACTTTTTGATGTGATCGACCTGAGCGCGCAACGTGGAAAATGGTGATCTGCTCGAGTCGATCAACTATTTTGAAGTAACCGATCACATGATCGACCAAATTTCTTGTGTAATCAGCCAATGGTGCATACACGTTTTCTGAGTGATCAGACATGTTTTTTGATTATTTTTCTTCATGCCAAACCGATTTTTGCCAAATTTACCAGATTGATCAACCAAGGTAAGATGTGTGGTTTTTCATCATTTTCACGCGCCGATCAACTATTTTTCAGCACGCGACACTGTTTTTTTAAACCAGAGTCGTATATTTTTGCACGATGGGTTTTGCCACGTGATCGGACCGACGCGCTCAACCATTTTGAGCTAATCGGACCGTGTCGATCACATACTTTCACTGTGTCACCTTTTTCGAGCCAATCGACGATTTTTTTGCGAATCGACGCTATTTCCAATTCTATTTCGAACGCGTCACGACTTTTACTGAATTGCTTTGAGTTTTCTGACGATGTTCTTGACGCTTGAACGCGTTGTTGACCAGGAATTTTATGTGTGACGGCTTTAACCAAAAAGCGTGTCAACATCATTATTTTTTTTTTTTTTTAATTAACTTGTGGAAGCACATAGATAAATTTTGGAACACATTTAAAAAAAAAAAAAAAAAAAAAGGAAAAAGGAAAGGAGGGCTGGGAAATTGTTTTACTTGGTTAAAATGGAATTGACCTAAATTTATTCTAATCGTACTTAATATTAATCAAAGTCAAAATAGAAAAAGATTGATTCAAATACAAAGAGTAGAATAACATTATGGCTTTGATAGATCAAAATTTATCTTACTCTACTTTTTCTTCTCTTCATCGGATATCTTCTACCGATCTCTCGTCCTTTGATTCTCATCAAATCTCAAGTAAGTTTTGCTATTTCTTTGATCAATACTAATTTATTATTCAGATCTTGTCGATATATCGTCTGATTCTGGTAACATATTCAAATCTCAGGCAAATTTTTGATAATATAGATTATCTGATTACGATATGAGCATAATAAGATTATTTTGGTGCATAAATGCTTCTTTGTTCGTATTTATGTAATCAGTACGATGAATGCATAGAAATTTGGTCTAAATATCATCTTGTGTATCCTTATGGTTTATTATAGCTGTTAACCGTATTGAAAGATTGTTTTGGTCAATTAGATTAGAAGAACCGTTCAAGCTTATATCACAACACCATATCAAGTATGCAGATTATCACATTTTGTTTTTTTGCATAAGTCAAAAGTGTCCTTTCGAAGATTGCAATGTTCAGATATTTGCATTAAAATTTTGATTAAGTCAGTACCGTTGCTTATAGAACAAACAAAACAAATAAGAACTACTTAACCATTATCTCACTTGTATATCTTGAATGTTCAGAAATGGCCGATGAAAGTTGTTCCACACAGCTTATTGATGGAGATGGCACCTTTAATGTGGATGGGCTCGAAAAGTTCACAAAGACAGTAAAGCTGTCTGAATGTGGGCTATCTTATGCAGTTGTAGCGATAATGGGTCCACAAAGTAGTGGTACGTTAGTATAGCTCGTAGAGTACATTTGTATGAAACATGATAGTTTTCAGTTATTCTCTTTTATATGTTCTTTACCTAAAAATTGGCATTTTAATGTTATATTGTCAGGAAAAAGCACTCTGTTGAATCATCTATTTCATACCAACTTCAAAGAAATGGATGCTTTTAGTGGGAGGTAAGTTTTGAACAAGCACCATTGTTTATGTCTGAAAAGTTATAATGTTGCATCTTTCTGCGCTTGAAGTTAAACATTTACCATTTAGATCGCAAACTACTAAAGGCATTTGGATGGCAAGATGTCGTGGAATAGAGCCGTGCACAATTGTTATGGATTTGGAGGGCTCTGATGGAAGAGAGAGAGGAGAGGTAACTTTATAAGATACATCTGCGTTTTTGAAAGCCAAAGTCAATAATAAAGGGTATTGTCCTCTTTGGACATCCCAGTCTCACTGTCATATCTGTTCTCCTATATATACACGAGTTAAATGTATTACAATGAAGCTGCTAAGTCTTCACCTGAATTATGACTGTATTTTGCTTAAAGTAGTCTTATAATTTTTGATCTTATAAATTATGTATTCTATATATCATGTACATATCGTGATCCACATTGTACTTGCGGTGGGGATTGCCTGTTCCTAAAGTTTAATGTGGCCCAGTCTTATTCTACATAGCATATATGGGGAAATAAGCAAGTAGAATCCCACATGTGTAATCAACATGCTTGCATTTTTTTTATAGCTCTGATAGCTCAGCTTGTGAAACATCAACATAGTTTAACGGCCCTTCCCTATGTGTGATAAGATAAAGCTGTAATGGACAGAACATATCATCTGCTTTGCCTTTTTGCAATCTTTGGTCTTGCGAGAACCAAGATATCCGTTCCTTCTGCTTCTCATGCTTTACTTTTATGTCAGGATGATACCGCCTTCGAGAAGCAGAGTGCTTTGTTTGCTCTGGCTGTCTCAGACGTAGTGTTGATAAATATGTAAGCATGCTACAGTTTCGATATATCCGTAGTAAAATCAAAAATATGATGGGTAAAAAAAAAAAAATTTGACTTGAAAATTTTAGGTGGTGTCATGATATTGGACGAGAGCAAGCTGCAAATAAACCACTTTTGAAAACTGTGTTTCAGGTATGAAGAAAATGGTATACATGCATCCAATTGATCTGTAACTAGTGTCATAATGATTATCAATGAATTTCGATAACAGGTCATGCTTCGTTTGTTTAGCCCTCGTAAAACAACTTTACTTTTTGTCATACGTGACAAAACAAGGGTATGTCTGTACACATTTTGAAGCATAAATGAAAATTTCTCTTTTCAAACTTATTAACCTCTGTTTGTTTACACTACTTCATTGAATAGACACCTTTGGAAAATTTAGAACCCATTTTGAGGGAGGACATTCAGAAGGTAATTTTGTGTGGAATATTCTTAAGTATTTGTCTGTGTTACAATGTAGTAATATCTCATTTGGCTCTATGCTTGATTGCAGATATGGGATTCTGTGCCCAAGCCACCGGCCCATAAAGAAACTCCTCTTAGCGAGTTCTTCAATGTAAATTAAAGAGTTTATATTATATCCAGTTTATACTTGCATAAGCTTTATTTATTTTTACCCGTTTTCTTCTCGACTTCTATTGGTGACCAGGTAGAAGTTGTGGCTCTCAGTAGTTATGAGGAGAAAGAAGAACAGTTCAAGGAGCAGGTGAGATACCACAGATTCAACTTAAATTCAATGATAAAATTCATATGTTATTTTATTGTGAAAAGATTAAGCTTTGTTGATGAAAAATATAAATCATATTGATATGTTACATTGTTGTTATGCTATATACTATCTACTTTGTGTATTCATCTAAAAAGCGAGCATAAGAGAATTAGGAAATGCATTGTACTGCGTATTATTAGGAACTGTGTTTAGCAGCCTAATTGTTTTTTAATATCAATTGAAGGTTGCAAATCTGAGACAAAGGTTTTTCCATTCCATTGCTCCTGGTGGACTGGCTGGAGACAGGCGTGGTGTTGTACCTGCTTCTGGCTTTTCTTTCAGTGCACAACAAATGTGGAATGTTATCAAGGAGAATAAAGATCTTGATTTACCTGCCCACAAGGTATTGCTGTAAATTTACAGATTGTAATTATGAATACTTTATTTTCTGAACTTTCTTCTTTTGATTGTAGGTGATGGTTGCCACTGTTCGTTGTGAAGAAATTGCAGATGAGAGCTTAGATTCATTTTCATCTGATGAGGTAATTGTTAGATTAGAAACTCATTAATAAATTTTAGTTTGTTGTATTTGGGGCTCATTTTTATTCATAAAAACTGCAGGAGTGGCGCAGTCTTGAAGAGGCTGTACAAACTAGTATTTTACCAGGTTTTGGCAAGAAGCTTACAGCAATGTTGGACAAATGCCTGTCAATGTAATCATATTGCTCATGCTAAGTAACAAATATTTTTTTATTTTTTTTTATTTTTTTATTAACATGTCATTTTGCTGTTCATGTTTTTCTTTGGTTGTATATATTTGATTTGGAGCAAACATTTGATTCCAGGCATATCTAATGCTATTGTTGTTGTTGTTTTAACTTGTAAATATTTATTTTTAATGTTTTATGTCTCCGTCTTCTCCAAGAACATCTAATGATATAAAATCTATATTTTATATTTTAATATTTTCTCGCCTTCACATATTTTCCCCCTAAATAATCATGATGGTCTTGATTTGAAGAGAGATTTACCTTTTTTCAATTTGTACAGGTATGATGCTGAAGCTGCTTATTTTGATGAAGGTGTCAGAAACACAAAGAGAGAGCAGCTGGAATCCAAACTCTTACAGGTAGTGTGGACTTTGTATTTCGTTTTTGGATGTTTGCTGTTTTCCCGTTGTTATTCGTTAGGTTTACATGTATCCCTAATTAATCATATTGTTTACAGTTAGTTCATCCTGCTTATCAATCCATGATGGGACTTTTAAGATCTAAAACATTAGAAGAATTCAAGGAAGCATTGACTAAGGCCTTAGAAAGTGGCACACGCTTTGCTGATGCTACTCGTGATTGCACTCAAATATTCATCTCAAAATTCTCCGAGGGATGCAAAGGTGGGTGGAAAAAACTAGAGTAAACCATGTGCATCTATTATTACTATTACTATTATTATTATATTGGCCATTTGAAATCCTGCGTCTCTAATTGCTGACTTAATTTCAGCAAGTTCATTGTTTTGCTGCTTTACGTGTCTTGTTTCTAACTAGCTCACATAGCTTAGAGATCAAATTTGAATATGCGTACGAAACTATCCACAAATACACCACACAAGTAAAGTTAGCTATTCTGGTATACTACAATTTCTTCTCTTATGGTCTTGAATAAGTATCATGGTAGATACATGCAGTTGTGCATTGTCATAATGATTCATAAGGGAATGTTAGTTACATCCATATCCATATGTACATAAAAGAACTATAATTTTTCTCTGTTTCATATTTTTTCCGTTGAGGATATCAAAAACTTATAGTCTTGTACCATACAAAATCTAGGGGTTGCGTGTGTTTTGGGTGCACATCTGTTATCTTAAATATTTATTCAAATTATCTTTTCAGAGCTATATTTCAGGCATTTTTGTACAAGCTATAAATGTGTATCATGCGTACGTACATTAGTTGACCTTTGATCTTGAATACAAATGATTTATGTGATTGATTGATTTTACACATACATACGGACGTATATTTACCAGAGTGTCAGGGAGACGATACCTAAAGCTTAGTTTTCCAATTCGCTCTTTACTTCTATTTCAAGCAAGCAAAGAGTGACTCTTCGAAATACCCCCTCCCTTCCTTTCTTTGTTTCACTTCCTCCCTTTGTTATGGATTAATTTATGCCTATAAAATTTGAGTTATTGAAGTTTATGTGCAATTTGTATAGATGCAACTATTCAACAAGCAAACTGGGACACGTCAAAAGCACAGGATAAACTTCATCGTGATATTGATGCACACGTTGCTTCAGTTCAAGCTGCAAAGCTGTCTGAATTGACTTCCTTTTACGAGGTTTGTATTTTTTTAGTGATAAAGGAGTGGTGATGGATGATCGTTTCCATCAACAGTTTAATGATTATGTTGCATACCAAGTAACCAAGTTCTCAAATTACATGCAGAAACAACTTGATAAAGCACTTGCAGACCCTGTAGGGGCTCTTCTAGATGAAGCTAGCGATAATACATGGACCTCTATCAGAAGTCTTCTTCAAAGAGAGACTAGTTCAGCTACATCTGCTTTGTCTTCTGCGCTTTCTGCATTTGATATAGATGATGTAACTGTAGAAAAAATGACTGCAAAGTTAGAAGAATATGCCAGAAGTGTTGTGGAATCCAAGGCGTCGGAAGAGTCTGGTAGGGTATTGATTCGTATGAAAGACAGGTAGTTTTTTTTTAACCAGTATATACTGGCTTATCATTGCTACAATGGTTTGATGATGGGGAGCAATTTGTATTTTTTTATTTTAAATACAGGTTCACTACCTTGTTTAGCCGCGATTCAGATTCCATGCCAAGAGTCTGGACTGGGAAGGAAGATATTAGAGCAATCACTAAAACTGCACGCTCTGCGGTAAACCTAAAATTATAATCTGTAAGCGTTGGTTTTGAAATTTGCACATTATGAGGAAAGTTTCTTATGTCTACTTTTGTAGTCTTTGAAATTGTTATCTGTAATGGCTGCAATGCGTTTGGATGATGAAGGTGATGACATACAAAACACTCTTTCGTTGGCCCTTGTGGATTCCAGCAATAATTCTACTACGAGCAGGAGTATCCAATCTATTGACCCACTGGCCTCAAGCTCATGGGAGAAGGTATGCTCATAGGGTCACTTTCAGAATTCTTATTTTTTGCAAAACTTAGAGGAACCACATCTATTTTATATCATTTTCTGAATGCGTTTTTTTCTTCTTCCTGTTTTTTTGTTTTGGCTTAGTTTGGCCTTCTTATTTCCCAAGTGGTGCGGCTTCTAAATTAGTTAATGAATTTTACTATGGCGAACCTTCTTTATGAAAGAAATTTAAAAGCTAGTGCAGGATGTTATTTCCAGGTTCCACCCGTAGGATTTGTACAGTTGCTCAAAGTTTTGTGTGTCATAAGTGTTCCAATCTTATTCTGGAGGAACTAGATATACTTCTTGAGATAGTTTTTCATTAGATTGTATTTATGTACAGTTACACCGAGTCATAATTGAATTTAAGAGTTGATATGCTACACTTTATTTTGTACCAACCAATTATGGAATTTGCTCTAGTAAATTCTTTATTTCAATTTGAGCGTGCAAGTTCTTTCCTGTTCCTTGTTATTTATTATATCAGAACAGGAAATTTTATGTTGGTTTGTAAAACTAAAGATTTGGAGGGAGAAACAGAAGAAACTAAAATACAAAATAAACATTCTGCTAAAATATGTTTTGCAAGTGTTTGGATATCACAAAAATGTGCTACAATTTGTTATTTGAAATAAGAGAATCCACACACATAAGCTCAATTTTCGTTCTTGGGATTTTTTTTTTTTTTTTTTTTTTGGGAATTATATCAATAATAAAATTTCCTTCTAAAGCACATGTTGATGTGGCGATTTTAGTCATAAAGAATTGAATTGAGAAAATCTTAGAGGGCTTGAATTGTCTTTTATGTAAACTTAGTGCTTCAATTTACTTTTGAAAACTTCAGCTGCAAACATAGACATGTGAATCATTTCTAATTATGGTAATATATAGCTTATATTGAGACCAATTTTCGTAGCTAGTACCATTTTCTGCAACAATCGTACAATCATCTATTCAACTTATTAAAAATAATGATAAGTGCGTTAGCATTAAAAAATGATGAATGAATATAACAGCATTCAAAACTTATGGTAAATGCACGCAACATATTTAGGAAAGTGGTTAATGTATATATAACTAAGTTTAGAAAATTGATAGATGAATGATAAGTTTAACTTTGAAGTTTGTATATAATATGGGAAAATCTACTTGGACATAAACTGGTGACACAATGTATCTTTACCATTGGATTACCCCCTAAATTTCACATCCATGTAACGACAAAAAGATCTATCGGTCCATATCTTTCATGTCATCGTTCGTGTTTTATTTTGTGTTCAAATAGCTAACGTTATATTGTTATTTGTACTGGTTGTAATTTATACGGCATTGATATTTAGCTATGTATAAAAATAATAATAAAGAATTTTGTTGCAATTACAGAAACGATAAACAGGTTTATCATTGTTTAACAAATTGATATATATATATATATATATATATATATATATATATATATATATATATATATAGCGTTCAGTAGCACCTCAAGCAGTGCTAGCACCCCTTTAGCCCCCCGGTTTGCCACCACACATCTGTTTTCTCTCTCCCTCCACTACCTTATTCTAATATAAACGAGTGGATATAAGTCGGGTGCCATTGAACGCTCCATGCATACATACATACATACACACACACACATATATATATATATGTGTGTGTGTGTGTGTGTGTGTGTATGTATGTATGTATATATATACACACATATGTGTGTGTGTGTATAACTGTTAAAAAAAATCAGGAGACGAGGTCAATTTGTTTTTCGGTTAAGGCAAAATAAAATAAAAATGAAACAATAAAGCAGATTACAACAAAGTGAATAGAAAAGCATATGACATGCATACCCACTCTTAAATTAGTCAAACTAAGCAATCCATCTGATCATTTAATCCATCTGTTTTCTTACTGAAGTAATAGGGATCAATATGGAAAGCTCGGCTGCCTCTTGCTTTATTAGTACTACATATTGCCTCAGTTTAGCGTAGTAAGCCAACTTGTGTAGGATGCATTCTTTGTCTTTATTAGGCGAACATGTTACAAACTTTTTACATCAAAATTTTCCAATTCATCCAGTGATGTCTTACTTCTTAGCGCTATCATTGTACTTCATTGCCAAATTTTATACAACACCTAAAGACAATAAATTCTCAATGACACTAGCATGACAATATCTTTTTGCCGATTTAAATTATGTATTCTTGTCGCTCTTTCTCCATGCGTCCCTTTTCATGTGTTGAATTGCACTCATGGATTTACGTAAGTCGGTTTATCAACCAATTGTTTTTTTTTTTTTTTTTTGAAACCCATTGTATTCTAAAGGGCATATACACAGAAACATAACCGTCATAGTTTTTTTATTTATTTACATTACAATATGAATGACGATTGTTGGAGTCGGCGGCTCTCCTAGGGTTCCATCATCTGGGATCTCTGGAGTATCAAGTTTGCCTTGCGAATAGCTTGATGCACTATCTCCTTTCAACCCTTTGCTTTGAGCGAAATGTGGCATAAGGAAGGAAAATCCATGGACCAACCCAATCCATCCCGAACTTGGTGGTTAAACTCTACTGCGGTGATGATACTGTAGGGGAGGTCTTGCGGGAAAATAGTTCGTTGCCAGAACCAGATGAATTATTAATTTTTCAAAAAAAATCTTAAGAATATTTTTTTTTATATTAATCTGTTCATTAGAAGGGACCAATTTCATTATCAAAAAGTGTTTCCACGGCCTCTTGTACTAATTTTTTTTGACACATTACCAAATCTCCTGGCGTAGACCTACTTGTTGCTAATTGATAGCTTCCCGAGTATGATAAGGTAGTTTCGGTAGTCTTGAGAAGCTGCTGCTTGGTCTTGTATAGATCCAATGAGTGCCCCATTTCTGAGGTCACTATCACTATAAAGAAACAGTAACTGATTAAGGAACTAGTAGACATGATTAGATTTCAGATTTTCCGCAAGTGGAATTCAGTTTTGAATTCCTAGGGTTATATTTTATCTTAGGCAGAGATGAAAACAAGAGCTTGTGATGATACCGTTGTTTTAAAAGGCGAAAGCGTATGCGAGCGTTCTCGGGTCCGTGAGGCGAGGTGTAAGCCTTGAAACGTTGAGTTGTGAGTTTCCGTGTAAAAGGAAAACACAAACATATAATGAAATTTGAAATAACATTAAATATTAAATATTTAACAAGAAACATAAAGCACTCATAAAGCTCGAAGCACTTCAAACAAAATAAAATCTTACATAGGCATTAAGTTCTGTCCATCTCTTCAGTTCATACTATGCACTACTATGCGAAGACAAAAATCACTTAGTAACAAAAACAGAAATTTTATTTTATTTCAGCATGTGGAATCAAAGTTGATTCAAGATGCTGGAATTGACTCGATTCCAGTACGGGGGATCGACTGCAGGAGTACTGAAATTACTTGTTTTAGCTCTCAAGGAAAGGGGGGGGGGGGGGGGGGGGGGTTAAACAAGGATTTTGGGTACTACAACAAAATATGTTTGCTTTAGAGGGTTAACCTTCACTGTGTTGTTTGGTTGAGGCGGCCACCTAAGGTATACGCCTTTGGACCAAAACGCCTTTTGACCTGCGCCTCGGCGTCTTTTTGCTTACGCCTCACGCACCTTTTTTAACACACTGGATGATACTAGAAGAGCGATGACCTATGGAAATGTTGATTTAGAACTTTGGGACCGAAAATTGCAGGGCTTTTGTTTCTACAAGAATAGTCGAGTGCTCTTAAACTACATTGTTAGAAGAATGACATTTTCATTTTTTGAATCAAGTTTTCTTTTTAATAATTTATTAAAGAAATGCATAAGTATTGATATAGTATTCTGATTTTGATTGAAATCTCCTCTAAGCGAGTGATAACATATATTTTATTTATATTAAGTGAAAAAAAACTAAAACAGCGATCTTCTTTTAAAAAGACATTTTGAAGCTTAAGCTTGTAGTTCTCTAAAGAAAAATGGAGTGAGCACGTATATCAACTTTGAAGGGAAAACTAGGGGAATACATATGAATTATGAAGAAGCTGAAATTACAGTGTATGAAATTATATGATCGTTGGAACTAGGAATAGGTGGTTATAATAAATTTTATTGTTTTGACTCATACAGTTCTTGCCTTTCCCTTGCCCTTGCCCTTGATTGAAGTGCTCAGATGTATTTCCGTATGGAATTTAATTGTTTAGCACATCGATATTACCGTTCATCTAATTTGCTTTCTGGTAGGTGCCTAGAGAGAGAACCTTGATAACACCTGTTCAGTGCAAGTCATTGTGGAGGCAATTCAACACTGAAACTGAGTATACTGTAACGCAGGCCATTGCCGCTCAGGTATAATTGTTAGCTGCGTGTGAAACTTTAAATACCCTTTTTGCCTCTCGTGAATCTGAATTCAATCATGCTTGCCAGGAAGCTAGCAAGAGAAATAACAGTGCACTGCCTCCTCCATGGGCAATTGTTGCCATGCTTTTTCTGGGATTTAATGAATTTATGACCCTACTCAGGTACTAGTTCTGCTGGATTGCAGGACTTAAGCCCATGCAAATTGTTTTGTTTCTAAAGCATCATAAATCAGCTAGTATATCGCAGGAACCCTCTTTGGCTTGGTGTTATTTTTGTGGCCTACCTTCTTGCAAAAGCACTTTGGGTCCAGCTTGATATATCAGGCGAATTTCGTAATGGCGCTGTAAGTTTTTTGTAGCATCTTAACCCTTGCATGTTCTTAATATGTTAATTTATAAATTGAAAGATGCAATTGTTAATGTACCTCGTATCCATGGTCTAAATCATGAACATTGCGTGCATGTTTTCCTTTTCCTTTTTCTTTTTCTTTGTGTGTGTGTTTGGGGGGGGGGGGGGGGGTGTTTACCCACTTTTCAAAGTTATCACATAATCAGACTCCTTTCAGTATTTGTTACTGTGTTGGCATCGTGCTGGATCTGGGTCAGATTTCAATACTCTCACTCTTTCGAATAGCAGCAATGTATTTTATTTAAACAATTTGCACACTGTTTTTTCTATCTTTGGAATTGCATTTAATGCAATTTCAGTTTATTGCAACACAAAATCCTAAATTGGTGCCAGCGTGGCATGCTGATGTATGTTTTGAAAGTGAGCCAATTTTGTTATGGGAAACTCTATTTGAGTAGAATCTGGTAACATCAAATTTTGACATAAGAGATCTTAACCATTAGACTATTGATTTCTGCCTTTCATATGGGTGTTGTTATTGACACTCCAACTATTGTTAAGGGAGGGACATTTTTTAAAAACACTCCACTTTTTGAAAAATTGTTAAGGGGCTACACAAACATATTATTTCACACTACTCAATATTCCTGGATTGCCCCTTCAAATTAGATTTTAAAAAACTTATTTGATAAGAGAAACCAAATTAAAATAAGCAGTTTGTCACCACTACACCGAATGCAACACGTAAACAATTATATATGTATTTGACAGTGATATGTCAAAAATTAATAATCATTTTGATGCATTGTCTCCGTAATTATAAAATTCAGCATATTTATGTGAACAACAAAAAAATATCGATCCTATTCCTCCGAAAATGCTTATCCTTAAGGGTTTTAAAAAAAATGATATATTCAAATCAAAAAAAAATAAAAAAAAAATAAAAAATAAGTACTATGTCTCTTGCAATATTTATTAAGGTAAAATTACCTTTATTTATTAAAAGGCTAAATGGGTAATAAGGTAAAATTATCTTAATTTGTTAAGAGGCTACTTACCTCATTGGTACTTAACACTTTTTGAAGGGAAAAAAATTGGTCTTCCCTTAACAATATTTGGAGTGTCAATAAAAATACCCTTTCATATAAATACAAAGAAATATAACGATCAATTCTTATTATGTCAAATTTTGTGGTCTACTCTGTCATTTTTTATAAATTTTAAAATTGAGTTAATTTGAAATAATGATGATTCATAATTATTAATGCATTCTGTTATGCTGATTATTTAATGGTAATGATACTGTTATGGTAGGCTAATTATTCTCACTTTCTATTCGAGTGGCTAAACCTGGGTATTATATGCTTTCGATTATTGTATGCATTACATAAAAATCATATCTAGAGAATTTTATTGCTATAATAATGATTTTCAAATGCAAGCCCAAGTTGAACTTCAGATTAATCAGCATATTCAAATATGGTACAGCTTCCTGGCCTTCTTTCCATATCAGCAAAATTTCTTCCTACTGTAATGGGCCTTCTCAAGAAGCTAGCAGATGCAGGACAACAGGCTGCAGCTCCAGAACCTCGTAGAAACCCTGAACTCGATTCCGGAAACTTCCGGAATGAAAACGATAACAATTCAACTTCTGATGCAGCATCTTCGAATGTGACATCAGCAGATACTGAAACAGAATATACAAGTCCAATAAGGCAGTGAGCACATTTTAAGTATAGAGATTGAAAAATACATCACTTTTATTCGATGTGTGTGGATACTTTTCATGTTATATTTATGTTTAGGCAACAGCAGGAGCTCCTTTGTTTTACTAATCCGGGGCCATTGGTCGTATATTATATAGGTCATGTAATTGTTTGAATACGTTTCGACTGTTATGGTTTTTGGTGACAGATTTTTGATGTGGTAAAATGAATTTGAGTCGGACGGATATGGCCCTAGGTTTTTCATTATATTATTTCCTAGCAAGTTCGTTTAAGCTTGTACGACAGCCTGTGTTTTATAAAGGTTCGGTTTAATGAATATTTATGCTTGTTTAGTTCCTTCCCAGCCATATGTGAAAGTTACATTAAATGTATGCAACTATGCATAACGACTCATTTCATGTGACGTGTGTTTATGAATTTCTTGTGAGTAATTAGTCAGTAGATTAAAGCATAGTCGACTCAAAGTTGGCAACCATTCTTTGATGATTAACTCATTTACCTGAAATCAGGATAACTGGTTGGCTCTTCCCAGGCGGCTTCAACTTCAACAGTTGGACTATCTAATAATGACAAGACAACTAAGTGCTGTTAGGCATGACCCGTACCAGCCTGGTTCACCTGCAATCGGCCATCCCATGTTGGATCACGGTCGGTATACCTTCAAGTCAACCTGCCTACCTAACATCATTGCAATTTAAACGGCAGCGGGGACTCGGGTCATTAGACAAGGCCGGTTCAAGCGTGACCATTCTTCATTCCGGCTTCATCACAGTCGCCTTAGATTGGTTCCAAACTGCCGGCCTGGCAGGCTGGCACCTTTCATGTAAATTAGTCCTTAGCACTAGCCAGCTTTCCTTATCAAATTTAGGAATTAAGAAACCAACCCATTCAAGGTAGTTTATCTATTTTGGCTTCAAATTAGCCCTACCAAAACCTAGATCCGTAACCATCGACGCGCTCTACATGGCTTCAATAGACAGCTCATCCGTCAAGAGCAACTCAAGCTTGACCTGCCTTTGGCCTGACATTACCATACCCTATGCCATCATATCACAGTCTGCCCGCCACGTGGTAGAGTTAGTGATATGCCATATGAGCAATTATTTAATTGATTACATAAATCTAACTAGATAACTTGATAAGCATATTATTTTAAATATTCTTAATCAAGATATATCAAGACTGAACATCGATGCATCCAATGAGACTAGAGTGTGAAACGCTCTCCAAATGTTGGATGATATACTACGGTTAGTAGAGGCACCAATGGTATATGTTATGGTAGCTATTGGATAATTATGAAACTAGTTACTCAATAATTTTTTATTGATTAATATAATTAAGGTAAGGAAAAAAAAAAAAAAAAAACGAGTGGCTAATTAACGCAATCCTCTTATACGAGGTTAAGTGAAAGTATCGGAATAACATTCATCAAACAACTATAGTTGGATCAAGTGAAAATGTTGGAAGTGAAACACTATTTAAGAGAAGATTCTTCTCCTCAGTTATATGAGGTTGATATCACGGTCAACTGAAGTCAGCTCAAAGTTTAATTGTTATTATTAAATCGGAGACTTCGTGTTTGGACTATAACATCCATCAAACGACTACATTTGAGTCAAGCAGAAGTGGAACACTATTTAAGAGAAGATTTGTCTCCTCGGTTGTATGAGGTTAGTATCACAACCAAAACTGAAGTTAACTCAAAGTCTAATTGTTATTGTTGAATAAAAGACTTTGTGTGTAACAACCCGTATTTTTCAATAACCTGTTATAACATAAATCGAGACAGAATTTAATTCTAAAATCTGAATCAAGGGAAACGGGCTATGCCATTGCGTTCGTCTCGGAAAAATACGCGAAATAGAGTCCGAGTTTTCGAAAATCGGAGTCCGTATGACCCGATTAAGGCCCAACGAAGTTTTCAGAAAATTTCAAAGTAAAAACAGATTTCAAATTCAAGTTTGAAATTGAAAATTTAGGGTCATATTGGGCCAGGCGGGAAAATTCCCGCCAGAGCACCCAAGTCGACAGCCCTGTCGACTTGGGAGTCGACTTGGTTGGACCCAAGTCGACAGCCCTGTCGACTTGGCTGTCGACTTGGTCCAGCCGGGCAGTTTTGCCTGGTGCACCATTTTGGGTTTGTGTTGAGTTTGGGGGCCAGATTCGGTTTTAAGGGCTGAGATTGGAATTAGGGTTTAATCCTAAGGCTAGAACTAATCCTAATCTCTATAAATAAGCCCCTAACCTAACCCTAAATCATCATTAATCAATCCTACAACTAAACTATGGCAAAATTTTACCTCTCATGGCCTCCACTCTCTTCATAAAATTCTAAATAAATTTCTATGAGAGATTTTCCATGCATACAAGTGTTTTCAAGCTTGTATGAGCATCATTAGCTTGCATTCAAGTCAAGTTTCTATATTTGCATCATAAAGCAAGGGTTTTGATCATTTTGGCTCAAGGGATTTTCTATTAGAGCTTGCATTTTGGGTTTAATTGATTTCATAAGGGCTTTGTCATATTTTTGTGACTTCCTAAGCATTGTAAGCCCTATTCTACTTTCATACTTAAACTCTAAAGTTAAATGTATGATATGCAAGTTTGCCATGATATGCAAGTTTACTATGTCATGTTATGCAAGTTTGAGATGTTATGATATGCAAGTTTTGTTATGCGAGTATGCCATGTTATGTTATGCAAGTTTGCCATGTTATGATATGCAAGTTTATCATGTTATGTTATGCAAGTATGCCATGTTATGATATGCAAGTTTTGTTATGCAAGTATGCCATGTTATGATATGCAAGTTTGCCATGTTATGATATGCAAGTTTATCATGTTATGTTATGCAAGTTTGATATGCAAGTTCGTCATATGATATGCAAGTATGTTATGCAAGTTTGGGATGATCATTTTGTTCATGTTATCATGTTATGCAAGCTTATCTTGAGTATATGGACATAAAGCTTCAAGCTTTATGTTAAAGGTTGCATTTTGGCAACATGTAAGTTATCATATCTCTTATGATAACTTGCATGTGAGGCCAAATGCGAACTTATGGCCATTTCTACATGTCATTTATCACCATGTATCACCAACATGCTAAGTTTGGTTTTATGCATGCTTTTGAGGCCTAAAATGTAATATGCAAGTGTATGAACATATGTACATTTCATATGCCACCATGTTGAACTTGTGGCTTCAACACCTTTATGTCATGATTATGCCAAGTTCCCTCTTTCTATCCTATATGCGCTATTGCGATATGTAAGCGATGAGATTGCGTTTGGGGTTGGGTAAACTTAAAAGACATAAAAACATAAGCTTGGGAATTTACCTATTAAGTTAGGTCTACCCTTTGGGAATTTACCTATTAAGTTAGGTCTACCCAAATGCTTGAAAATTTGTAACATGTTTTGGAAGCATGATGGACATGACACTTAGAAAATATAAGTGTGACCAACTCGAGGTTGGGTTGAGTTTGTAGCGTAAACCTACCCGGAACCGACCGGCTTAACTAGTTGCTACAAACAATAGGACCCAATGTGAGAAGTTGGCCATGTTGTACCTTGAACCCGAGGTTAGACCAAGTTGTGGTGTAAAGCTACCCGGACCCGCCCGGCTTAACTAGTAACCACAACAAGGTCTAATGTGAGAGGTTAAGGAGCATTAAATTAATTAATGCCTCGTGATTAGGGTTAAGTCATGGTCCACTTAATACTTAACCAATTTGGGTTTGGTAGATTAATCAGGGTTAAGTCGTGAACTCATCGTTACACTTAACCAAGTTAATCCATGATTAGCAAGAGGGTTAAACCGTACTTAACCCACTAGAAAATCCTAGCAACGGGGGTCCACTCCAGCAGTAATCCCAAGTTTGTATCATCATGACCCTAGGGTCTAGGCTAGGGTGTGGGGCATGATTACTGAACTGGAGGTAAGTGATCAAAAACGACGGCAGAGTGGTACGCCGGTGTAGTTCCGGGCGGACTTATGGTCGTGCACATAGTCCGAAGCCGGGGAAAACATGCACGGGTACCAGTAGATCGAGACTGTGCACGCATGTTTATGGTGTCCAGGGGTTGCCACCCTAGGGCTTGACACACCCGACGGGAGACCCGGCACAGTCTGACCACAATCATGTTTGGGCCGGATTGATACCAACACGTGACGAGTTAGGCTTATAGGGAGCCGATCGACTAGACCGTTTGGTTAGACCTTGTATTAGGGTCATTTCATGTTATTGGGCCAAAGCTTGGGCCAAGGGATCAATACTTGTATATTCAAGTCATGTTAGTTTGCTAGTACACCTGTGGTGCAAAACCTTAAACCTGATTATGCGATGACACCTTTATCTACCTTGTTAGTTAATCATCATGCTAGTGTGTTGTTATCCTTATGTTCATTCCTGCTTCTCATGCCAGTTAACTTTGTCAGTTTACATTGATTGTAGTAGGGCTTACTCAGTCTTTTTGACTGACCTGTTTTCCTTTCGCCTCTTTTCTTCCGTTTCCCCCCCAGGTTCTCAGGGTGGGAATATTGGAGCTTAGCTGGGATTTCTGATCGCTTGCTTGTGGGATTTTAGCTCATGTACGGTCTTGACATGAAGCTAGCTATGGTTATCACTTATTTTGGGGATAGTACTTATGTATTTCAGTTTTTCAGTAATGTTGTTTTTATCTAGACTTGTGTATTTGGAAAGTTGACATTATGTTGTATCAGACTTGTTTTGAAATAGATTGAAATCTTCCGCTGTTTTACTTATCTTATTTACTCTGTTTACATATATACATATGTTCTTGTTCTGCCTTGATATATCATTATGCATGTTTACCTGATTCAAACGCCCCTCCAAAGTCAGGGTGCTTGCAAGAGCCACCCTGGCGGAGGTGGGGTGTTACATTTGGTATCAGAGCATATGGTTTACGAGAAGGAACAAAAAGGTTTTTAGAAAACTTTTGGAAAACTATTTTCAAAACCAAGTATAAAGTATTTTCCAAAAGAAAAGTCTAGTTTATTTTAAAGGTTATTCCCTAAAAAGCCATTAGCAAAATTCCTTCGTTTTTCTCCATTCCGAATCTATCTTTTTTCTTCGTTTCAGTATGGCCAATAACTTTGCCATTCCGGAGGGAGTACACGTACCTGTTTGGTATAGGAGACTTTTGGAGGCTAGGGCGACCGAAGCCGGCCCCGCAGATGTTCCTCCTCCTCCTCCGGTAGTTAATGTTCCTCCTCCTCCTGTCGCTGAGGTTCCTCTTCCTCCTCCCCCTCAGCATCCTCAAGCTGACTTCGCAAAGACTTGCAAGGATTTCAAAGCAATGGGTAGCAAGAACTTTCAAGGCACTGAGACTTTTGTAGAGGCCAGAAATTGGTTGAAAGAGACCGCGGATTTATTCGCTATCTTTGGGTTAGATGATCAGAGGAAGATCTTGTTGGCGGTTTGGCTTATGAAGGATGAAGCCGCTTATTGGTGGGAAGTCACCAATGGTACTAGGCCTGTTGAGACTTGGGCCGATTTCAGGGCAAGGTTCGTGCTTAAGTTTCTATCTTCTGCTGAGGAGAATCTGCAAATGGAGAGGTTCATAACTTTGAGACAAGGAGATATGTATGTCAAAGAATATGTGAACAAGTTCAATCAGTTAGCTCGTTTTGGCTTGGATATGGTGAATACTCCTCAGAAGAAGGCTCTTCGTTTTGCTAGAGGATTGAATGAGCCGTTGCAGGGATTGGCTATGTCACATATTCCCCATGGGGCCACGTTTGAGAGCTTGGTTGATATGGCGTTACTTCAGGGAGATGTCAAGAAAGAGGATAAGATGAATGATACTCAAGCCAAGAAGACTGATTCCCAGTGGAAAGGAAATCAGGGTAATCCAAGTGGTCAGAGCAGTCAAGGCAATCAGAACAAGAACAAGAACAAGAGTCAAGGCAACAAGGGGAACAACAACAAGGACAATAACAACAAGGGGAAGTGCCATTATTGCGGTTCAGTTGGGCATCTTATTAAGGATTGTAGGAAGAGGAAAAGGAAGAATGGTGAATGCTTTTTCTGCGGTGAGACTGGACATTTCAGTAAGGATTGCCCGAGGAAGCAAGGGCAAGGCCAGGGTCAGACTCAGCGTGCTGGACCTTCAGGAGGGCAAGTTCATGCTCTCAATGTCGCTCCAGTTCCCGATCGAGGTAGTGTTTCTGTTGAGAGCCTTGTATATATTTCTGATTTTTCAGTTCGTACCTTGTTTGATTCTGGTGCATCGCATAGCTTTATCTCATCTGATCTTGTTGATAGTTTGCACCTAAGTACTAGTCTAGTTAATGATCCCGTGTGTGTTTCAAATCCAATTGGGGGTTCCGCCCATTTGTCTATTATCTAGGTGGATTTGAATTCTCGCGTGATGCTTATATTCTCGGTTTCATGGGGTATGGGTTGATTTTGGGCATGGATTGGTTGTCCAGTTTTGGAGCCATTCTTGGTTTTTGAGCATAGGGTTGAGAGGCTCATGACTCGCCTCGGTAATACCCTAGAAATTTCTAGTAACCCTATGGGTCCCGTCATGTTGTGTTATCTTGAATCCCTCAACTCGTCTATCGATAGTTTGCAATCGGTGAGGGTGGTCCGAGAATATCCTGATATCTTGGGTGAAGTGAAGGGGGTTACCCCTAAGCGAGAAATTGATTTCCGCATTTATCTGGTTGATAATGCCAAGATAGTTTCGTGGTCGGTTGGGCACATGGCCCCGCAAGATGAGAGTTAAGAAAGCAAGTCAAGGAGTTGCTTGAGAAGAACTTCATACGATGAAGCATTTCTGAGGAGGTGGCCGAGTTTGTCCCAAGGTGCATGTTGTGCCAACAGGTTAAAGGCCGAGTTATAGAAGCCCGGTGGGCTATTATATCCATTGGAGGTCCCCGCAATGGAAGAGGGAAAAACGTCACGAAGGATTTCGTGGATGGACTGCCTAGGTCAAGGAAAGGGAATACGAGCATTTTGGTTATTGTGGATAGACTTACGAAGAGTGCTCATTTCACTCCGGTAAAGAGTGAAAGGACTGCATCATAGCTAGCGACAGTTTACTTTCAAGAAATAAAGCGGTTGCACGAGGTTCCCTAAAGTATAGTTAGTAACCATGACTCAATCTTCACTAGCCAGTTTTGGAATAGTCTACGGGAAGTCATGGGCAAGCGACTGAATCTAAGTACGGCCTATCATTCGCAGGCGGATGGTTCATTTCGTTCAAGCATGAGTTATAGAAAATCACGTTGGTAAGAGCAATTGGCAACGTGGATTGGTATTTCCAAGAAAAGTTCTGCTGCATGGAATACTTTATAGTAAGTAAACGAGATCCAGGATTCACTAGTGAATTTTGGAGAGCTTGCATGAAACCATGTGGTCATAGTTATGTTTAAGCCAAGAATGATGGAAGAGTAAGTGAAAGAGGAAGACGAGAGGCGACAATGAAATGGGTTCCAACTCATATTTGGAAATAAGAGTTAAGAAGCCAAGGAATCATGAAGTAAAAGACGGTCAAAGCACAGTGGAGTTAAACTCAAGGAAACGTGACTTAGAAGACTGAAGGCTAGATACGCGCATCATATCTCTTTTTAAGAGCATATCCTTGATCCTTGTTTTCCTGTGGAACTTACTCGTATGTTATCTTTTTGCGTATATCCTCTCGGTCCCGTTCTCGGTCCTATTTCTGTCAGGAGGTATGACTTATCGGCTAGTAATACATGTCAGGGTTGAAGGGGTCCGTTAGGTTGACTAAACCTTTTGGGCTTTTATAGAATATGGGTTGGGTTAGGAAGGGATTTCATGTAATCCAAAAGGAGTATATCTTGCTTATCTTCCCGATCTCTTTGTAGCATATATTTTGCTATCCATGTTTGTCTTGATTATCTAGTTTATCGTGTTAATCTTGTCATGAGAACCTTAGGTAGAAACCCTTTGGATGAAACATGTGTTTGAAACATGTTATGCTTGATGGTTGCAAGTGGTTGCAAGTGTTTGCAAGTGGTTACTCGTGGATGCATTATACACATTAGGCACTAGATCGGCTCACACACTCCTCATATTGCATATGCATGAGTGTTTATGCTTATTCATGGATGAAAATTTTTGTGTTATCACATGGATGTTGCATATGGGTGTATGTTATGTGCACACATATAGAGGTTATACATTATGTTAGGAATTGCATACATATGTTCATTTCACTAACATAATTTGCATTGATGATATTTGCATTAGATAAGTACATATACACACACCTTTGCATATGTTCATACAACATTTAGAATCTTGTAAGGACAATGATTGCTCGTGGATGAGGTTTTGAGTAGATGGATGATTGGATGGTAGGATACTTTCTTCCCAACTTGAAGATTTCGGGGACGAAATCCTTTAAGGAGGGGAGAATGTAACAACCCGTATTTTTCAATAACCTGTTATAACATAAATCGAGGCAGAATTTAATTCTAAAATCTGAATCAAGGGAAACGGGCTATGCCATTGCGTTCGTCTCGAAAAAATACGCGAAATAGAGTCCGAGTTTTCGAAAATCGGAGTCCGTATGACCCGATTAAGGCCCAACGAAGTTTTCAGAAAATTTCAAAGTAAAAACAGATTTCAAATTCAAGTTTGAAATTGAAAATTTAGGGTCATATTGGGCCAGGCGGGAAAATTCCCGCCAGAGCACCCAAGTCGACAGCCCTGTCGACTTGGGAGTCGACTTGGTTGGACCCAAGTCGACAGCCCTGTCGACTTGGCTGTCGACTTGGTCCAGCCGGGCAGTTTTGCCTGGTGCACCATTTTGGGTTTGTGTTGAGTTTGGGGGCCAGATTCGGTTTTAAGGGCTGAGATTGGAATTAGGGTTTAATCCTAAGGCTAGAACTAATCCTAATCTCTATAAATAAGCCCCTAACCTAACCCTAAATCATCATTAATCAATCCTACAACTAAACTATGGCAAAATTTTACCTCTCATGGCCTCCACTCTCTTCATAAAATTCTAAATAAATTTCTATGAGAGATTTTCCATGCATACAAGTGTTTTCAAGCTTGTATGAGCATCATTAGCTTGCATTCAAGTCAAGTTTCTATATTTGCATCATAAAGCAAGGGTTTTGATCATTTTGGCTCAAGGGATTTTCTATTAGAGCTTGCATTTTGGGTTTAATTGATTTCATAAGGGCTTTGTCATATTTTTGTGACTTCCTAAGCATTGTAAGCCCTATTCTACTTTCATACTTAAACTCTAAAGTTAAATGTATGATATGCAAGTTTGCCATGATATGCAAGTTTACTATGTCATGTTATGCAAGTTTGAGATGTTATGATATGCAAGTTTTGTTATGCGAGTATGCCATGTTATGCTATGCAAGTTTGCCATGTTATGATATGCAAGTTTATCATGTTATGTTATGCAAGTATGCCATGTTATGATATGCAAGTTTTGTTATGCAAGTATGTCATGTTATGATATGCAAGTTTGCCATGTTATGATATGCAAGTTTATCATGCTATGTTATGCAAGTTTGATATGCAAGTTCGTCATATGATATGCAAGTATGTTATGCAAGTTTGGGATGATCATTTTGTTCATGTTATCATGTTATGCAAGCTTATCTTGAGTATATGGACATAAAGCTTCAAGCTTTATGTTAAAGGTTGCATTTTGGCAACATGTAAGTTATCATATCTCTTATGATAACTTGCATGTGAGGCCAAATGCGAACTTATGGCCATTTCTACATGTCATTTATCACCATGTATCACCAACATGCTAAGTTTGGTTTTATGCATGCTTTTGAGGCCTAAAATGTAATATGCAAGTGTATGAACATATGTACATTTCATATGCCACCATGTTGAGCTTGTGGCTTCAACACCTTTATGTCATGATTATGCTAAGTTCCCTCTTTCTATCCTTTATGCGCTATTGCGATATGTAAGCGATGGGATTGCGTTTGGGGTTGGGTAAACTTAAAAGACATAAAAACATAAGCTTGGGAATTTACCTATTAAGTTAGGTCTACCCTTTGGGAATTTACCTATTAAGTTAGGTCTATCCAAATGCTTGAAAATTTGTAACATGTTTTGGAAACATGATGGACATGACACTTAGAAAATATAAGTGTGACCAACTCGAGGTTGGGTTGAGTTTGTAGCGTAAACCTACCCGGAACCGACCGGCTTAACTAATTGCTACAAACAATAGGACCCAATGTGAGAAGTTGGCCATGTTGTACCTTGAACCCGAGGTTAGACCAAGTTGTGGTGTAAAGCTACCCGGACCCGCCCGGCTTAACTAGTAACCACAACAAGGTCTAATGTGAGAGGTTAAGGAGCATTAAATTAATTAATGCCTCGTGATTAGGGTTAAGTCATGGTCCACTTAATACTTAACCAATTTGGGCTTGGTAGATTAATCAGGGTTAAGTCGTGAACTCATCGTTACACTTAACCAAGTTAATCCATGATTAGCAAGAGGGTTAAACCGTACTTAACCCACTAGAAAATCCTAGCAACGGGGGTCCACTCCAGCAGTAATCCCAAGTTTGTATCATCATGACCCTAGGGTCTAGGCTAGGGTGTGGGGCACGATTACTGAACTGGAGGTAAGTGACCAAAAACGACGGCAGAGTGGTACGCCGGTGTAGTTCCGGGCGGACTTATGGTCGTGCACATAGTCCGAAGCCGGGGAAAACATGCACGGGTACCAGTAGATCGAGACCGTGCACGCATGTTTATGGTGTCCAGGGGTTGCCACCCTAGGGCTTGATACACCCGACGGGAGACCCGGCACAGTCTGACTACAATCATGTTTGGGCCGCATTGACACCAACACGTGACGAGTTAGGCTTATAGGGAGCCGATCGACTAGACCGTTTGGTTAGACCTTGTATTAGGGTCATTTCATGTTATTGGGCCAAAGCTTGGGCCAAGGGATCAATACTTGTATATTCAAGTCATGTTAGTTTGCTAGTACACCTGTGGTGCAAAACCTTAAACCTGATTATGCGATGACACCTTTATCTACCTTGTTAGTTAATCATCATGCTAGTATGTTGTTATCCTTATGTTCATTCCTGCTTCTCATGCCAGTTAACTTTATCAGTTTACATTGATTGTAGTAGGGCTTACTCAGTCTTTTTGACTGACCTGTTTTCCTTTCGCCTCTTTTCTTCCGTTTCCCCCCCAGGTTCTCAGGGTGGGAATATTGGAGCTTAGCTGGGATTTCTGATCGCTTGCTTGTGGGATTTTAGCTCATGTACGGTCTTGACATGAAGCTAGCTATGGTTATCACTTATTTTGGGGATAGTACTTATGTATTTCAGTTTTTCAGTAATGTTGTTTTTATCTAGACTTGTGTATTTGGAAAGTTGACATTATGTTGTATCAGACTTGTTTTGAAATAGATTGAAATCTTCCGCTGTTTTACTTATCTTATTTACTCTGTTTACATATATACATATGTTCTTGTTCTGCCTTGATATATCATTATGCATGTTTACCTGATTCAAACGCCCCTCCAAAGTCAGGGTGCTTGCAAGAGCCACCCTGGCGGAGGTGGGGTGTTACATTGTGTTTGGGCTATAATATTGAATGTTGATGATATTGGAACTTTCACCATAACAAAATTTTATATGTCCTAGCACGTTATAGTTTTGATGGCTGGAGTTGGTGTAGGTAATCGTTACTACAAAGTACTTATGAAAAACTGCAACTGGATTTTATTTAAAAAAAAAAAAAAAAAAACTAAGTGTTAGTGAAGAATTTGCCAAAACTATCTTACAAAGTGTCATGTGTGCAGTTAATTCCTTGCTGTTACTCTACTATATTCCCGATATATCATGCAGTGGATTTCTAACGCTACACTTTTCCAAATAGCCTATTAAACAGCCTTTTCACTTTACGCTCCTCTATATTCTGCCATTCATCATATATCATGTTGTTTTCGCTGTATCTTCTATAAAAAAATATATATGAAAAAGGACATTTATAGATTATAGAAATTATGAAGTTAGTTTTTTAATTGATTTTTTTGACATGTATTTTCAGAATAAAAAAATACACTAATGCCCTCTTAAATTTAATTAAGCTAGATAAAAGCATATGTTTTATTAAAATTAAGAATATACTAACTATAATTAAATTAAATATTAAATTTTCATTTAACTATTGTTTATATATTTGTTACAACATTAAGTGTGAGTTTTATATGCTATATCCCGCTATTTCTTTGCTTTATTCCTACTTCAACTTTTTACACTTTCACCGCATTGGGTTTGCAAAGCGCTATAGCGTAGGTGTCATGCGAAGTCAATATTAATACAGACTGAATTCACAACTCTGATTTGCACAACAATATTTGTGATTTCTCCAAAAAATTACATGATTTAATTAGTTTATGAAATGTTATATATTGGTTGAATTAACTAATATTTGTAAAATATTATAATTAATTTATTTGTTGTTTTGAATGTTGTTAGTAATTATTTAATGCATGTATGATGTATAGAACTTATATTTCCAAATAGTAGGATTCGATATCGGTGCAACTTTTGAACTGGGTTTAAAATAAATAATCACATGAATGTTTAATTTTGTTGGAAACTTTTCCTACTATGGATGCATCGTATGACCAACCAATACATGGAGAAAATAAAGTGATCGATTGACTGAATTAAACAAGAAAACTAGATATTAAGAATGAAAAAAAAAGATTCTTTTATCTCATCAAAACAAATCTTATTACTACACTTTTTTAAGCAGAAAACCCTCTATCCTCTTCTGTTGAATAACGGTTCCATCGTCTTTCATTAAAAGAAATAAAAAATAACATATTAAAAAGAAAATCGGATAAAATAAAAACAAAAAGATGGTTCATCCATCTCGTGCAAGGGATGATGTGGACATTAGCAATCTGCGTAGAAGACGTGACCAAGGTGCACCTTTTTGGCTAGATCTAAGAGTTTCTTCTATTCTAATATTCTATTGAATATAAAATAATTATCATAGTTTGTATGTACATAATATTGCGCTAATTGATTTGAAATTGTTTATGTAATGTAAATCGTTTTGTGAATGAATTGATTTCTATTTCGATAAATCAAAACAGAAATGTGTATATGATTAAAAGAATATTTTAATTATAGACCTGTATTTCAAACTTTCAAACTGTAATGTAATATATTTTTATCATAAAGTTTAAATGTACATACAACTTGTGTTTGTCTTGAAACAGAAATGTTGTGACTTCATCTTTAATTAAAAAAAGTCATGCAATCTATATTTTATGTTAAGTAAATTGTTTTGTTCTTAATTCGATGAATTGCAACATAAATATATACATTGTAACGACCCATATTATTATGTATCAAAGTATTGTAAAATAATTTTGTTAACATGTATATGTCAGTTTGTTTGTGTACTGAAATAGTATAATGTTGTATAATGTTTGTTTCATTCTGTAATAATGTTTTACGCGTTTTGTGATGTTTCTGTAGTCAGGCTAGTGGGGCCGTATTGTATATAAGACATTTTCTATTGTATTTTCGGTTAACAGTTTGGAATAAAAATAATGGTAGCTGTTGTTTCTTTTTTCTTCTTCAAAATCTAGATCTAAGATCTGAAATTGTTCATGGTATCGAAGCAAAGGTGAACGATTCTTGTTTTCTTCTTCTTCTTCTAAAGATTTTGCATCTTCTTCTCAAGGCTTTCTCTTCGTTTTTCCTCAATTCTGAAACCCTAAAATGATGAATGATGACGATTCAAGCTTTCAAAATAGTGCGTCCGCTTTCAATTCAACAGGAATCAATTTCAATGATCCATACTACCTTTCTAATTCTGATCATCCAGGTATGCAACTTGGTAATCATGTTCTATCTGGTCCGAATTTTCTAAATTGGTGTAGAACGGTTAAGATGTAATTAATTGCTCGAAATAAATTTCAATTTGTGGATGGATCTCTTCCAATGCCTGCTGCATCGTCTCTTGATCTTCGGAAATGGATCAGAAACGATTATATGGTTATGTCTTGGATTTTAAATACAATGGATAAAACCTTAGCTGAGAGTTTTATGTTTGTCAATTCTTCTTATCAACTGTGGAAAGAATTAAATGAAAGATTCAGACAAACCACTGCACCTCAGATCTATGAATTGCACAAAAGTCTTACTTCGACTCAGAAAAATGATAATTCAATTGCCGAATATCATGGAAAATTGAAAAATGTATGGGATCAACTGTAGTTACTGGAAGGATTTCCTAAATGTACGTGTGGTGCTATGAAGGATTGCATCTATGGAATTTTAAAGAAATTTCTTGAAATTGAGCAAAGGAATAAATTGATGCAGTTTCTTTCTGGTCTTAACAAAGATTATGATCAGGTCAAGACAAATATAATTAGTGCTGATCCACTTCCTAATGTGCATAGGGCTTATTACATTCTACAACAAGTTGAGCAACAAAGCAAACTTAATAATATTGCTGTCGAGAATGGGATGAGTGCTCTTCAAGTTCAAGCCATAAAAACCTTTCCTAAGTCTGCTTATCAAACTGTGAAGAAGGATGTTAAGAGACAAAAAAGTGAGGCCATATGCGAGCATTGCAAAAAAGAAAGGGCATATGATGGATCGGTGTTTCAAACTGGTTGGTTATCCAGATTGGTGGCCAACTTTGAAAGAAAAGAAAGCTTTGAAAATGGCAGCAAATGTGTAGAATAATGGTGAAGGAATTATGGGTAGAAGACCACAAGAAAATGCAGAATCGAGTGCATCAAACAAGGTTGTTGATCCTATAATGGCTGCTGCTCTTTACAACGAAGTTATTAAGATGATTCAGCAGAATTCAAATGCTACTAATCCTGAAGACAATCCACTATATACTGCCGTCAACTTTGTAGGTATATTTTCAACTTCAAATGCAAGTTATCTTTCAAAAAAAATTGATCAAAATAGTTGGAACATAGATACAGGAGCAACAGATCATATGGCATCAAATTTGACATATTTTGCTTCACTAGAAAAATTAAGTAATCCAATTAAAATCTTGTTGCCTGATGGAACTATTAAATTGGTTAAATATGTTTGCATAGTTAAACTAAATTCTGAAATTACACTCAAAAGTGTATTCTATATTCCTGAATTCAAATACAATTTGCTTTATGTTGGAAAATTATTAGATGATAATCATCTAATTGCTAGCTTTAAAAGGGATTCATGCCATTTTCAGGATCCTTCAACTTAGCAAGTATATGTTGTTGGATCAAGACAATTTGGTCTATACAAATTCTCCAAAACTTCTTCAACTCTTCTTTTATGCAATTCAGTTTGTTTCTCTGAATTTCCTGTTACTAATACTTCTTTTTCTTATGCAAATAATATGATTACTGCAAATGTAAAGCCTAGTGCTGATATTATTCATGCTAGACTAGGTCATATTTCTGCTAGTCATATGAAACATTTAATACTTTCTAATTCAGGCAACAATGATAAAAATAATTGTGATTTTAGTTGTGAAGCTTGTGTTTTGGGTAAACATCATAAGATGCATTTTCTAAAATCTTATTCATATGTCAAGAATTCTTTTGACATGATACATATAGATCTTTGGGGACCATATTCATGGCCTTCTTTATCTAGTTCTAAGTATTTTTTGACAATTCTAGATGATCATACTATAACTACTTGGACTCATTTGATTCATTCAAAAACTCAAGTGTATGGTGTTATTATGAATTTCCTTGAGTATGTTCAAAATCAGTTCAATAAGAAAGTGAAAGTGATTAGAAGTGATAATGGGACTGAGATTATTCAAGAATCATGTAGAGTTTTGTTTGCAAGCAAAGGAATTATTCATCAAAGAAGTATTCCAGGAAATCCTCAACAAGATGGTAGAGTAGAAAGAAAACATAGACATCTACTTGAAACTGCTAGAACTATAAGATTTCATGCCGGTTTGCCATATAAATTTTGGGGTGATTGCTTGTTGGCTGCAATTCATATCATAAATTTGTTACCTAGTTCTGTATTGAAATGGAAAAGTCCTTATGAGTTACTTATGAAGAAAGCACCTGATTATAGTTATTTAAGGGTTATTGGATGTTTGTGTTTTGCTGCTCAAAAATCATCTGATAAGTTTGCTCCTAGATCGAAGAAATGTGTTCTTTTAGGCTACCCTTATGATAAAAAAGGATACAAATTGTATGATCTCAATTCTCACAAAATTATTCTCAGTAGAGATGTTTATTTTGTTGAAAATTGTTTTCCATTCAAGAATGATTCAAGTGCTATTCCTTCATCTATTTCTCAAATACAAAAAGATTCTCTACCTTTAGTTAATCCTGCTCTTGATATACAATGTCCTTCTCATTCTACAAGTACATCTTCTCCTATTCAAAGTGCAAATCAACAAAATATTTAACCTTCTCATCATAATACTGATTTTTCTTCTTCTGAAAATATATATACAAATTCTACTGATTCTCTTTATGTTCAAAATTCTAATTTTCAAATTAATGAGCCACAGAATCTTAGAGTTTCTTCCAGAATTGTCAAGTTACCTAAGAAATTTGATGATTTTGTTATTCCAAAACTACCAACAAGAGCAGTTCAAAATATTGAGCCAGACAATTCCGTGTCTTTTAGTGTTTATGTTGAACCTTCTCTTGCTTACCTAAATGATGAACATTTACATAATTTGAATAATGTGATGAGAGCTTATGAACCTTCTTCTTATAATCAAGCAAAAGATCATCCTGAATGGGTAGAAGCAAAGAACAAAGAGTTACAAGCACTTGAAAATAATAATACATGGGAGTTAACATATTTACCTACTGGGAAAAAGGCTATTGGGTCTAAGTGGGTATATAAAACCAAGTTTAAACCTAATGGTGACATTGAAAGGTGTAAGGGAAGGGTAGTTGCAAGAGGTGACAAACAAATATCAGGAAAAGATTACAAACACACTTTTAGTCCAGTAGCAAAGTTGACTGCTGTCAGATTAATCATGGCTTTGGCTGCAATAAAAAATTGGTATATTCAACAATTGGACATTAATAATGCTTTTTTACATGGTTATCTTGATGAAGAAGTGTATATGGTTCCTCCTTTAGGGTACACAAAAGCACAAGCAGGTCAGGTCTGCAAATTGAAAAGATCAATATATGGTCTGAAACAAGCAAGTAGATGTTTGGAACAAAGAATTAACACAAATTTTTTGGTTGAATGGGGTTTTAGTCAGTCTAAACAAGATTACTCTATGTTCTGTATGCACAAGGGAGAATCTTTTACTATTGTAGTCACATATGTTGATGATTTATTACTGACTGGAAATGACACTACAGTGATGAATATGTTGAAAAAGGATTTGCATAAAACCTTCACTATTAAAGATCTGGGCACATTGAAATATTTCCTTGGCATAGAAGTTTCAAGATCAAAATCCGGCATTCTTTTAAATCAAAGAAAATATATCTTAGATATGCTTCGAGAAAATAAGTTGGAAGCTTGTAAACCTGCTTCTTTTCCTATGCAAAAGGGTTTAAAGCTTTCTCTAACAGATGGTGAATTATTGGAGGATCCAGAGATTTTCAGAAGACTTGTTGGTAAATTTTTTTACTTAAATTTAACTCGGCCTGATATTTCATTTGCTGTTCAGCAGTTAAGTCAGTTTTTATCTGCACCAAGGGTAACACGTTATACAGCAGCAATTCATATTTTGAAATACCTTAAAGGTTCTTTAAATCTTGGGCTATTTTTTCCTGCGGATTCAGATTTATTGCTAACAGCTTATAGTGATGATGACTGGGGTGCTCGTCCAGATTCAGGTAGGTCATTGAGTGGGTATTGCATTTTTCTTGGTAATTCATTAATATCTTGGAAGACAAAGAAGCAAAAATCAGTTTCTAAAAGTAGTACGGAGTCAGAGTATAGGAGAATGAGTTATACGACTAGTGAAGTTGTTTGGCTTGAAGGAATTTTAAGTGAGTTAGGCATCACTGTACCTACTCCTATCACTTTATATTGTGACAATATTTTTGCTCAGCACATTGCTGAAAATACAGTTTTTCACGAGAAGACAAAGCACTTAAGAAGTAAACATCAAAGGTTAGATGTTCATTATGTTAGAGAGCATGCTCAAATCGGTTTTCTTCAATGTAAGCATGTGAAATCTTTTCTATAACTCGCTGATATTTTGACAACACCTTTAGGTGCAGATCAGCATAGATTTCTTTCTTCAAGGATTGGTTTGGTGAATAATATCCCTGCTCAAGATTGGCCTTGTTTCTCTCCACCAAGTCAATCTTTGGGGGGGGGGGGTTAACATGTATATGTCAGTTTGTTTGTGTACCGAAATAGTATAATGTTTGTTTCATTCTGTAATAATGTTTTACGCGTTTTGTGATGTTTCTGTAGTCAGGCTAGTGAGACCGTATTGTATATAAAGACATTTTCTATTGTATTTTCGGTTAACAGTTTGGAATAAAAATAATGGTAGCTGCTGTTTCTTTTTTCTTCTTCAAAATCTAGATCCGAGATCTGAAATTGTTCAAATTTTATTTAGTTCATTTGTGGTCGTATCATTCTAAACTTTTGAGATATGGTTCTTTGAGATGTTTAACACATATGCATAATTTTTGCTGAATTCTTATGTGATCATTTTTCCCTTGAAAAGTGTTATTTCGGCTATAACTTTTGACAAGAACCTAATTAAACACTCTGACTTGCTTCATTGCTTCGGAATAGTGGTTTCCTAGGTCATGTGAAGAAATTTGATAAATGATTTGAGTGATATGATAGTTTTAAGTTATAAAAGTTGTTGGCCATAATAAGAA
This sequence comes from Allium sativum, assembly GCA_030737875.1. NCBI lineage: Eukaryota > Viridiplantae > Streptophyta > Magnoliopsida > Asparagales > Amaryllidaceae > Allium > Allium sativum. The sequence goes on along the minus strand of CM060909.1, from coordinate 663,775,538 downwards.
TAGTGGTAGTGGGCTCAAATTAGCAAGCCCATTAGCCTAATCATCTTCAAAATGAATAGGAGCTGAAAGGAGTTATTTGAAGACTCCCTCGTTACTCTATTAGCCATAAACCTAAATTCACTCTAGTTCATCCTTAAATTTACAAATTTACACTCAATTCTTCACCAAACCATCCCTAATTGCTAAATAGAGATTAGATCTATATTGATTGACTAAATCTCTTCATTTTGGTTTCATATTCATTCGATTCTTTATCGTCCAAATTATATCTCTAATCGCTGTGGTCTCTTAAATGTGTATATTGGATTAAATGTTATAATTAGTAAATTTCATCATCTATATTTAAATTAAACCTAAAAGTTGATTAGACGTAGTAATTTCAGATTTAGGGACTCTAAGCTAATCTAATTATGTAATATGACGGTTAATATGTTAGGTCCAATATAACTGGTGAATAATTAACTATGTTTTGTGTCAGATCTATGATTAGATTTGATTGATTCATGTTTGTTTCCAATTAGATGATTATGTGTGATTGTAAACGAATGAATTTGCTATTTGAATGATTGAATTATTTGAGTTGCTTGTTGTGCTTAATTTGGTGTTAGTGTTGTACATGTTTTAAGACTCAAATGAATGATCAGAGCATATCGGTGATTTGAAGCAATATGACTTGTAGTTGTAGCAGGAAGGATTCCTTTGATCTGGTTCAGTGTTTTATGCAAGGCGGCGCTTCAAAATGGTATGACTTGGAGCGTGAAGTGATTTGACACAAGGTATATCACTAATTCATAGCAAGGCAGATTTGTGATTCGAAGGCTTTTGCTTCAAGTTGGTCGAAGAAAAAAAAATGATTTTTATCCACTTGAAGAAGAATGCTTCGAAATTCGAAGCAGAGTGCTTTGAAACTTAAAGCAGTGTGTTTCTGGTGTAATATGATATCATTAATATGTTGTCTCTTCCATGCTTTTTCTATAGCTGATTTAGGAATGCCTTCAACAACACTTCAAGTTGCTAAAAGAAAAACATAATCCTTGGTCGAACCAAAGCAAATCTTTGATTAAAGCAAAGTGAATGAGCCATCAAGATGCAAGAGAAAATTATGTGATCCATAAAGTGGTGCCGTGAGGTCTTTAGGGTTTTACTTATGGCTATGACTCACTGTTTGGTTCTAAAAGGTGGAAGTTATGGTATAATGAGGTTGTGACTCTTCGATTGGAAACTCGAATGGGAGTGTAATCGAAGGAGTGTAGTAGGAAGCTCGAGATGGAATGATCCTGCAATATAATGGACTAATTTGAATGGGACTTGAAGCTAAGATGAAGTAATGGATGGTGTTGTGATTGAGAGTGTAACGACCCGGATTTTCGGCGACTTTGGTTATCGACGTAAGCTCGACGTCGATAACCAAAACATCGAAAAATCCCGGTAGTTAATGAAAGAAATTAGAAGGTGAGAATAGATAAGATAGAAACTTAGAATAGAAGAAGAAGAAGAACACAACATCAGAGTAACAAGAACCTCACAGCGGAACGAATAACATATAATAGATAACATAACTTTGAAATATAACGGTTATGTATACAATAGCACTTATCAGAGTACAGCACTTACAACACAGCGGAAATAACTATAGCTATATGATCTTGAAGCCTCCTGCTCCACGCTCTTCCAGTATATCTGTAAATTCCTGACTACTTGACTGCCCGTACAAAATTAGGCACCCAAGAGTTTAGGGAAAACAAAACAAATAAACTCCGGGTCAGTCATGGGACTGGTATGAGTAAAACAGTTTAAACAGGTATATGAACAAGTAAACGATATCTCATAAGACCACGCCGTAGAACGGAATGGGTTTTTCCCTTATGAGAATCCAAAATATCTTTATATCAAAAACTTTTTGATATTATAATAATGTCTATGTACAAATAGATATCAACTAGCAGAAACGCTTTCATCTCACGTTCTACATATATAGTATACAATCAAAACCGCAAGCACGTATTGGGTAATGGATTTCCAACTATGACAAGGTATGGAATCACCTTCCGATCAGTGTACTCTAGGAACGATACACTGGAGTTCAACAAGAACATCTTGCAACTCAGCCACACATGACCGACCACTCATTTCGCTTGAGTGTATCGAATGTAAATCACCAACGGTTGGGATCAGCAACCGTTCCCGTATATATATGGGACATCATTGATAGATTTAAGAAACAAATGAATATTCTCTAGATAGGTGATTATACACCCTACTTCGGTGCGACCGACTTAGCCATGCTGCCTGCCCGATTTCTGTCATTTACCGGATGATGAGGCTAGAAGCTACGCTTTATCATCACATCAGATTCACTTCGAACGCCACATTGTCAGATCCATCAGAATCACTAATTGACATCTACAACCATACATTATGTGTCAGCTAAAAGAAGTTTCCTTCTCCGCTTCCACTCTTGGTATAGTTGAAGAAATCAATGTACGTGACCGTCTGGAAATACTATGTCAGACATCCATCTTCATTCACTTAGAAATGTCACATCGTCATACCCGCCAAATCACAAATTGACTTATCCAAAAATAACACGGGTATACAGCTAAGAGAAACGAATTCCTCCGCCACCAAACGTGAATACGTTTGAACAGATCAACTTACGCGATCCATTGGATATACTTTGTCAGACCTTCGTCCATACTAGTTGTCCTGGGACTGGACAAACCGAAGGCACTATTCTGTAAACAGGATAGCCCTTGCATTTTACTCCGTCTTCAATTATCTTTGGCATATATGATTCGCGACGCTTATGCCAATACAGAGTGGTTCTATGGATAATAATCCAACCGGTCTCTCCATATTAACAACGTTAAAATGGTCAAAAACTTCGATAGTCTGTGAGTTAACTATCGAAGAAAAACAAGTGTGCAAACAACGATATTATTTCCAGATGGAAATTATATCGAACAAACATCATTTAACATTAATCTCTTTAGTTCATTTATTTACTTATCTCCTGTTTCCCTATATTTTAAATTCTTATTTTCTTTTATCTGAAAACATTTCTGATTCTCGTTTGGAAAACATTTCCAACACTCCTTTACGATCAAACCTTACCATTTCTTAGTTAAGAAGGATGTCACTCAAGTTGGGGTATAATTACCTCTCAGACCTTGACTGAACAACGTTATAACTTCGAAATGGTCAAAGTTTATCTTTTAATCTTTAACAAATTCTTTACGCCTTTCTCGGATTCAATTTTACTAGTCCACTTCTATATTTAAAACATTGGTTATAACGATAATGTTATAATCCCTACTTTCGAATTATCTAACTTTAATTATAACTTCTATTCTTATTAGTGAATAATTAACCTAACACTTATTTATTTATAAATAAATAAATCTCTATTTAAACACTGGAAAGTATAAGTACTTTCCCAAATTCGATATAATCGAATTTGCCGATTAACTCTCTTCGAGAAATCTCTATTTGATTAACTCTTCTTCGAATAACCTATATTCGATTAACTCCTTCTCGAATAAACGATATTCGATAATCTCTCTTCGAATAACTAATATTCGATAACTCTTCCTTTTCAAATATCTCATATTTGAAAATCTCACTTCGATCAAACTATAATTGATAACTCCTTCGAATAAACTACATTCGAAAATTCCTCTCGAATAAACGATATTCGATAATCTTCCCTTTCGATTTAACAAATCGATAACTCCTTTTCGAATAACTAAATTCGATAACTCCTTTTGATTTAACTAATCGATACTCCCTTTGATGAAACTAACATCGATAACTCATTTCGATGAAACTAACATCGATAACTCCTTTCGATGAAACTAACATCGATAACTCCTTTCGATGAAACTAACATCGATTTATTTAACTTAACTAACTTAACTCGACTAACTTAACTTACTTGGTTCGACCAATTCGATTCAATTAACTAGGCTCGACTAACTTGGTTTATTTAACTCAACTTGATTTACTCCTATCGAATAACTAATATTCGATTTAACTCCATTTAACTCTATTCGAATAACTACTATTCGACAACTCTATTTAACTCCATTCGCTTGACTCTAGATCGCAGCGATCACAATGGTTACGCCTGATTCCCTCAGGAAACATCCGACCGCCTTAGGCTATTTACAGCCCTGCGAATTACGCTAGCAGTCGTACAAGATGGCAACTTATCCTGAATACTATGTTTGACTAACTCTGTCTCAAATAACCATATTTGATTAACTCTAGTTCGTTTTAACTCTAATCAATTAACTCTAACTAATTAACTCCAACTGGTTAACTCTAACAAATTAACTCTATTGGTTAACTCTAACTGATTAACTCTATTTGACTAACTCGACTTGACTAACCCCTTTTGAATAGCATATTCGTTTTACTAACTTTCGAATACCATATTCGATTAACTAACTTCGAATACCTTATTCGATTAACTAACTTCGAATACCATATTCGAATAACTCCTTTCGAATACCATATTCGTTTTACTAACTTTCGAATACCTTATTCGTTTTACTAACTTTCGAATACCTTATTCGATTAACTAACTTAACTTTATAAAGATTTCCTTTTTAACAACGTTTTATTCATTTGAAAAGATTTACTTTTAAATAACGGTTCTACACTTTAAAAAAATGATTTCCTTTTTTTAAAATGTTTCCTTTCCAATTCTATTTGTAAATGGTTTACAAATATTCCCTTTTCAAATTTATTCTTGAAATATTCTAACTCCTTAAATTCCCGGGAAAATTCGCCATAACCTCCTTTGTATCGGGAGCATCGGGAAAATCCCCAAACCCGCCACACAGGCCTTTCCATTCAAAAAGAAATGTTTTGAATTTATTTCCTTTTCAAATATCTCCTATTTATAAATATCCCAATTTATAAACATTTCCTATTTATAAATATTCCACTTTATAAATATTCTAACTTTCAATATCACTTTGAAAAATCTCCTTTATCTACATTCAGGTATGTCATGGTATTCAATCATATCAAATCACGATGTTCAATATCGTCCATACACACACAATCAACAACAGGTTATAATTCACATCATATATCAAAATATATGAAAAATAATAAAATAACTGTTGAGGAATCCAGTCGGATTCCTCCAACCTGTTTCCCTGCATCACAGATGTTAGACAATATAGATAACATCACTTTCAGTTCCATATGATATATTCTGTTAAACAGAATCAATATAGAAATTTAACTAACTGACTAGCAGTTCAATCAAACAGTCAACACAAAATCAATCAGTCCATATTTAACAGTTCTAAAAATATAACATGAAAGTATAAATTGTTCAGAGTTAGTGAGATTTACTCACATTGACGCGTTAACCGTTAAATAATCGGTTTGCGTTATTTGACTCAGTCGGACAATTTATTTTGCTGTAAATTCTAACGGGCACAAATCCACTTCCAGTCAGTCTTATTGTGTTGCTCCCGTCCATACGATCCCAACGCGACCAGTTTCGCTGAATTTCGTTTTCGTATGACAAAGTTATGTCAAGTTAAAGTTAACATACACTTTAATTAAATTAAAACATGATTTAATTTATAAATAGGCTTAACTTATAACCTTGGGCCCAACACCACCCTTAAAGCCCAATACCATGTTTAAACCACCATTCCCCTACAAGCTTTCTTCCACAAAGTCTCGCCGAGCTCCAGTAAACCATTACCATGTTTTCAAACTTCCACCGTAACTCCTTCTCTCAACCGAATTCAACACAGAAGAAACCATCGGCCTCCTCGTTGATTTCCGCACCACCTCATACCCATACATCTCCACTCGAGCCCTTCTTTCTTCCTTGCGTCGTAACCAGTTTTCCGTCGCCTTGAAGAATGCTGCGACATGTTCTATCGAGGAATACCCCAAAACTTTGACGCCAGATGTAAATCGAACTCACGAACTCGGAAACGCACTTGGAAACTCGAATCGATGGTCCAAAAACCCGTAACCGCCAACCCTAGCTGCTGAACCCATTTCGAGCTTCAGTGATTATGTGTCGAGTTGCACAAAAAAGGATTGGAACTGAAGTCCAACATCCCAGAAGCTAGAATACAAGTGTAATTTGATTTATGGGATTTTATTTTCATTTCTAGGAATTTATGAAGATCGATTTCTCTCGTTTGGTATGAGAAGAACCGACGGCAGAAAAGAATGAGATTGAAATTAGGTTATAAGGATTGTTAAGGGCTATTTATAACCGACATAAATATCTAGATATTTTTTTATATTAATATTTTAATATTTTGTTTAATCATTTATATTCGTTTCTGACTTCTAAAAATCCGTGTGATCACACACGATACTCAAAAATCACGAAACTGGACATGTAGCTAGAGTTTGACATTACGGTCCCAACGAAACTGGTTTCGTCGAATTCCGACTCCGTATGCTCACACAGCGTATTTTTAACTGTCAAAACACTGACTGTTTCTCACTCTAAAAATCCGTACGACCACACAGTGACTCTAAAAATCACGAAACTGGAAATCTAACAGCTATTTGATACTTCGGATCCAACAAAACTGGTTTCGTCGAATTCTGAGGTCGTTTGCAAAACTGGCTATTTTTAACACTCTGAATGACCCATTTAAATATATAAATATATTTAAATATTATTAAATTAAATATAAATAAATTTATATTATCGTATATCTTCACATATGATATCGTATAGCTCCAGAATATCATATCAGAATATACAGTTTGATATTTCAGATTCCCGATTACCTCGATATTCAGTTTTACATTGAAACATCCTTTTATAACGTATATAAAGCGTTACGATTTATAAAGGAATTCTACAGCGACTTTTCTGAAATTTGATTTGGACGTACATCAAAATCTACACGAAGAAATCCCGATTTTTCTCTTCCACTAGAAAGATATACTCCACCAGCTCCACACGTTTCTTGTTTCACAGAAATCCAGCTTAAAACGAATCATGTATATTTAGTTGAAGTTCAAATCGCCAAATAGCGAACTGCAGCGCCATTTCAAGCTCTATTATAATTATATTATAATTATACGTTCAAACCGTCGTCGATTGAATATATTCGTTATTATATTTCGAATCGAAACCCCACCAAATCTCGTATGCTATTCAATTCACATGATATTGTGAATTTCACTATTTCCGACTATTTCGACATTATAATATATTATTATATTATAATTATTTATTAAATATTCAATATTATTTAATTAAACGATCATTAACTTCTCTAAATCACCAGTTATATAATTAAATAAATTAATTATATATCTCTAAAAATGCGGGTCATTACAGAGAGCGCCAAGAAATCATTGGTAACTCGAAGTGTTCTAATTGTTGACTTAAAGACCCAAGAGATATTATTGGAACGCTCGTTAGGACTGTTAATAATGGCATAGTACCATGGATCACCCAAACAGGGAGGCATAGTGCTATCGTGGGCAATGTACTGGATAGATAGAGTCTGATAAGCATATAAGTTCAACTAGAACCGAGGCTTTCCATTATCCTCAGGCATAAGAGAGGATAGTCTGACGGGTTACCCATTTATTTAAGGATTTAGAAGATGATGTTTAGATTTTGCTTGATGGATACTATGGTTGATATGGAACCTAAATGATACTGGAGTAGGGATTAGGAATAGATGATGTAAAGGAGGCTTCTTAGATTCCTTTAATGTATTCTATCACAGTATCCTCTTTTGTTGTTATTTGAGTGACATATATTTCTTCGTTGGCAAATTCTATTTCAACCCACATAATTAGTTAGTAGCCCCCCATTTTATCAAAAAAATACGATGACCAAACTGCCCTTTTACTGTTATATTTTTTTCCAGTTTTTTGAACACCTCGTAGTTCCATTATGTGGTTTTTTGGTGTATCTCGTAGTATGTCTACGTGGTCCATGAATGAACCACGGAGATCATCTACGTGGTACTTTGATGAACCACGTAGGGCAACTACGAGGTACAGTGAAAAACCACGTAGTCCCCCTACGTGGAAGGGTATTTTTGGTTTTTTTTTTTTAAAACGGGGGGCTACTAACTAAATTTGTGAGTTTACTGATTATTTCATGATTTTGGGGCTACTACCTAAGATGGTGGGTTGAAATAGAATTTGCCTTCTTCGTTATTATGTGCTTAAACTAAGTCAGACAATAACAAATAAAAGCTCAGCCCTTTTTAATTATGTCCATCTTTCACGATACTTCTACCTCTTTCTAAATCGTACCTAAATCCATTACCCTAACAAGGAGAGGATTCCAACCCTAATTCTTCCTTAATCAAGAAACGCGACATTGAAAAAAAGTTAATGAGAGGCGGTTGACTTAGAGTGGGACGCGCGTGAGTTCCCAAAAGTTGAGACCTGAGGCAATGCGATCAGGGGAGGCGAGCAAAGGTGCAAACATGATTTGGAGAGTGGATGCAGTTAAATGTTGTATTCGACATGGAAGCGCCACCCGATGGGCATGCAAGTTATTTAAGGTCAGATTCAGGCAATGCGACCTGGTGTCACGATTGAGAAACTGGACGCGCAGAGGAAGGAGACCCAATAGTTGACTACAACAATTAGCGTAAGGCTACAAGTTACGATGTGAAGATATAAGGTGATGCAGATGCGTAGTGAAGCAGATCTCAGGTATGACGGGGAGAAATTGGATGAGAGATAGTGGCAGTTTGGTAAAGGCAGTTTGGTGATATTTTGATGCATTCCATTTCATACAAGTCTTCGAGTTTATTCTGTATTGATAATTTTATTTATGAAAGATTGCATGATTTTTTCATGAAGTTTTAAAAGATGCAATTCTCATTGAATTGTCAACAGATGCTTTTAGATTCGGATATTGTCGTATCCAAGTCCGTATCCGAAATTATTTTCAAATATTTGATATCCGCATTTGTTGATACAAACAGATATCAGATAATTATTAGTTTTGATCCGCTAATGGTCGATAAATAAAGGAACCTAAACGCAAAATTTTAGTCTTAACATTAATCGTTTTCAATCCAAATGATTAACAAAGCGCTAAAAATAAACGAATATGATGAAAATAAATAATTTTGAACAATTAATATGCATTTATTGAGTATAATATAACCTTTCAATTTAACAAAATGATAAGTTAGCATATTTTGTTATACTAAAGTACAAATAATATAAACTATAATCGTGGGAAAAAAAGATTATTTTCGGATGCGGACGCGTCTATATCTGCATCTGCAGTCGTTCTTCTGAATATCAAACATCTACCAGCATTTTAGATGCAGATGTAGACATATTTCTTATTTTTCGGATATCCATTGGTAGTCCTTAATTCTCATGATATTTCTTCAAATAAAAAGTAGACATTTCTAAAAATGTTTCAAATAACAACTTTTGAATCTAAAAATTGCTGTTACGGTGACAAACGTTCAAAATTGAAGGTGTAATATCACTATATTTGATCTATCATGAGTCAGAATATAAGGTGAGAATCCTTATTAACATATGTTCTTTTAATTCAGAGTACCGTGCTGCAAAGATCAACCACACCCTTCGTTAGATCTCTGTGTTTGTTTTCATCTAATAAATATTATGGATATTGGTAATTTTGTTTCCGTACAATAATTTCTCTTTTTCCCAACACATGCATTTATATACAAACTATTAGTGGCCTTTTCAATTCAGTTCATTGTTTTGTTCCTAACGCTTCTTGAATTCAGTTTGTTTATTGAAAATCTTCCGATTAAAACTTTGCTTTCTTGCTATATTTTGGTTCTTTGCATTGACTAATATTATATTAATCTCTCTGTTTTTTTTCCTTTTAGTTCGCTACATGGTTAGCTTTTAGTTTCGTCTCTTTTGCTGATGCACGTTTACTACTTGCTGGCTTGACATATAATTACATCGACTTTATTTTTCATTAGTTCTCTCATCGTTATTAAATATGGCATACGACTCTAGCATAAAACTAATGTAACATCAACACTTGTGATTCATGCAATATTTTGTCTTTGAATCTACGCATTCATGCCCCTACATTATATTCTTCACATAATAGTTTTGTTGTTTTCAATATTTCAATAGCAGCTTACCATCTGTTCACTCCCAGTTTGTCAAGTATACGGTTTTGTTGGTTTTCTTAAGCCTTCCTGTTGCTATTTATAGAATTCAGTTTGGGTTTTCTTTACTAACATGGACACGATATAAACATACAGAATTGTCTGCATGCTCACGTGATGACCTAATAGCAACTTACATCGACACAATTGTTTTGTGTAACAATGCTATTACGCCTCTATACTGCTACAATTGAAAAAAACTAAACCAACCAGTTTTTGAGCTACCAATGCTATTTCAAATCTAACCGTGTGCAAAGCACGGACCACAACATCTATCATTAACATTTTTTTGTTTTTTCAAACATACATAATAAACTCTTAAATCGGTTTACTACCGCACTACATATTTATCATTAACAACTATCTATCTTCTTTCTTCTCAAGCTAGATGCCAATCTACTCCATTTTCAACATTAGCCTATACAAAACACAAATACTTAAAAAAGTCTGTATACCACATGATTATTAACCATTTCCATCTTCAAATAAACTACCAACATTAACACGTAATTACCCGTTTGCGAAGCACGGGTTCCAACCTAGTTGGATGAGAGATAGTGGTAGTTTGGTAAAGGCAACTACGAGCCGTCAATTATTCAAGGATTCTACTATTCACACCACGGTTTATACTTTCGGCCACCATAACTAAAAGCACTCCAAATGTTTCAAATTCCTCTGTTGGCCACCATTTAAATAAAAATGTAAAAATGGAGAGACCACCAGCACCTTCCTCAACATTTACGCCTTTTGAGTCATTTCATCGAACTTCTTGCATCAGTTTATCACAACCATCATGTTTATCATCCAATTTATCCTCATTCAAATACTCCATCCATCAAACGACAAAAAAAGTTAATGTATCAATGTGTAAAAGTAAATACATAAGTTATACGAATAAAAACCCTATAAGTAAAAGCTTACATTGTCATTCTCTATTACAACATCGTCAAATTTAATGTCTTTAAAGCTTGAAATTCCCAACGAGCGGAAAAGATATCCAAAAACACAATGAAAAACTATAACCATTAAAAAAAAAAAAACCTAACAACATGTTCAATAACATAATAGAAAACAATAAAAATTAAGCAATTCTAACATCTTTTTTTATCTTCATCTTCCATCTCTATTAGACACAAAAGAATATTAGCTTTTATTAGGGATTATCATTTGAAATTGTAGAGAAGTATGTGTTTTTTAGGAGAAATATGGTGATGAATAACCGAGTGAAAGAATAATATATGGTGGCCAGAAGGATATAAAAAATAATCATTTGTATTAAATTTAGAAAGGTGACCGGAAGTGTAAATTGGGGTGTGAATAGTCGCACCCTTATTCAAATTGTGAGTATATCTCACTCACAACTATATTTATATCCAATTTTTGTGTGTGTGTGTGTGTGTGTGTCTATATATATATATATATATATATATATATATATATATATATATATATATATGAAGATTATATGACACCCCATTTTGTTGGCACCCCTTTTGCACATCAATAATAGCCTCTCATTTATGTATTGTTACAATAATTGGAAATCACTGTGCTTTAAAATATTAATTTGTAGTTTGAATATAAACTGGTTAATTTAAATAATATATCTTGTGCAATATATATTAGCGTTTTAACTTATATTTGGATAACCTATATATACGATTAATTATTTTAATCTCATAGATTTTATAAAGTTCACTCTTTACATTGGAAAATAATTTTGTAATGATTTCGGTTAGTTTACTAGCTTCTATAAAAATAATTTATAATTATTTCGACTAAGTCATTTGATGAATTTGCATTTTTCTAGAGTATGAAATATTTTTGATATAATATCTAGAATGTTTTAATGTGTGATTTCATTAATAATACGATTATATGGATTTGTGAAAATATGTTATGAATGTTTTAGATTTCTAATGATAAATTATTCTATGAGAGGGATTTGATATTATATGACTATTATTATTCCACTTTAGAATTGTACTAGAGTTTCATATAAGATTTCTGCATTTTTCGTTTTTTAATTTCCATGTGGATTTTAAATATCCGAATGATTCACGGTTGATATTGATTTGATAAATTGCATAAATATGAAACAATGATGACATCTTTTGCATGGTTTAATAATATTTTTATTATGTGCAATGAGAAATCTAAATATACATTTTATTGACACCGTTTGCTATGAGACTTTTGGTAACACTTTCTCGGTTATCCATTGGACTTGTTATATAGAATATTGAAGGGTAACTGTGACATATAAGCATGAAATAAACAAATTAGTAAACGTGGTGTTGTGGGATATCGATGAGTTATTTATCTGGTTATCTTTTGTATGACACTTAATACATGATCATAGGTGTGGTATTCACTACATATATATGTAGTAGTCGTTTACTGATCTACTAACGCCGTTCATCAACAATTCTATTTAGCCATGCGTTCACTATATACTATATTGTACGTCGGCATGGATATATTTTGTAGTAGGTCAATATTTTCATAGTTCCACGCAATGGAATCTATATATAGCAGCGCATCTACTATTCTGTTATATATATATATATATATATATATATATATAAAATTAGTTAGTTAGTAGTACTGGGCTATCATTGACTAATTTCCTATCTACCGTTGAAGTCATCTAAAATGAATAGTATCCACCCTAAAGGCCCGATCACCAGGTCGTGCCCTAGATTCATGACACATTTTTCTATTTAGTCTATTACCGTGCAGCGTTATATATGTTTCTCATAGTGTTATGTAGGCTAATATTCAGTTACCACATGGGCAGATATCGATATCTTAACCGAAGAGGTTACATATAGCCGAACCTATGGTGGATCAATGTCACGATACTAGTAGGTGAGAGATAGTGGTAACCGATGATTGTCGGAAGCGGTCTGGATGGATTATGTTTGTCAGTTCACCAGACCAGTGTGTGATCTCTAGGAGCCAATGCGTTTGTGTCCCTTCCATTCTAGTTTCGATACAATGTATAGTCAAGTACAATATTATGTTAGAATTGTGTGTTGAGTATGATATTTCCTTGTTCGTTCATTGGCGTGCATCCCCTAACCTTCTTATTTAGCATATCACAAATTATTATGTTTTTATATGTTGTATTATGATGCATCGACGTATCACCAAGTTCTCTTAGATAATATTTGTGATGCTTATTCCTCAATTGAGATTCTATTTTCTTCTTATATCCTTCGCTGCTGTTCATCGCATTTTTCATAATTTTTATGTATTGATACTTGTTTTTATTGATGTGGAGACTATTATATTTACAATAATTGAGTTTTATTTGGACTTAATTGATTATTAGTCCATTTATACATTGTGAAATCCTTTTTGAAGACAATTTTGGGAATTGAATGTGAATCACTGTATTTGTATAATTTACCCATTTTTATTGATTCCATGAATTCCATTTTGATGGATTTTTCGAGTGATGATATTTTGATTAGGTTGGGATGAGATTCCTTTATGTTATTATTCAGTATACTCCAAACACCATATTTTATTTATATTGGACTTAGATATAGTATGACCTGCTTATTATTTATATAACTCGGGTCAGTCCAAGACATTTCAAATATAGAAACATTGAAGCCAGATTCTATTTTACTGTACATAGAGGAGTGTGTGTGTGTGTGTATATATATATTAGGCTCTCGTCTTATATTGGGTGGACTTTAATGTATATATTGATGTGATGTATACTAAGCATGTATTGTATATATATACACATTAACTTTTTATATCATGTATTGTTCTATTATGGAGGCGCACTTGTTATTCCTTTGTATCGATATTATGTACGTATATGTAAGTTATGTTTTAAGGATTTTAGAACGTATCAGTGTTTGCCCAAGAAAATTTTATTACGTGTGTTCCTACAGCCTTATTTTCCTTACTATCTAACAATAATACTTTTTAATAATCTTGAACAGTATGATAATAGAGGTGGGATCTTTATAGATCAGTAGACTCGATAGCAGGTTTGGTGGCAATGTAGTTGTTCCGAAGGCAATCTAGGAGACTTGGACATATTACTTTATATATTAGATATCTTGCTTCTGTTGTTTTGCTTATATACTCTATGGAATATATACTGAGGACTTATTGTACATAATTTAATGATTTTATAGAGATGATGCTTCCACTGTGTCATGTTTCATAGTATTATGTTGTATATGTTCTTATTACATTTCATTTATGTGTTGTGAGATATATGACATATTTCTTTTTTTCTTCTTCATGATAATATTAGCCTTGCATGTGTACAACGCTTATATATGCCACTCGGTGTAGGTGGTATATGGCAGTTGTCACATTTGATATCAGAGCATTAGTTATTCGATTAATCAATGTTAATAGAGAGTATACGCCTAAGAGAAAATGTACTTGTAAATGACATGGACTTGAGCTATATAATAATATACAGTAATTTTTTTTTTTGGCAAAGCCGACCAGTTTTTAAAGTGTCCCGTAATAATTTTATAATATTAAAATAAAGAATTAATAGTTCTTAGTGATACACAACACATGTATCAACAAAACAGAGCTACTCCATGTAGGGAGCTAAGCAAAGACCACTGTCTTGCTAAATTAAATAATAGAGCAGTACTTACTTAATATATTACTTTATACAGAACATTTCAATACCTCATAACAAATTAGAATTTCCTTGCTGCTAATACAGACCAAACCAGGATCCTAGCTACACAGTGTTGAGTTGTAGCCCGCGGAGCCTACTTCTAGTGAGTGGAGTGGTAGCTTCCTTGGGCACAAGGAATCAGTGACTGTCAGTATTAGCTACTGTAATTGGTAGAGGGGGCTTGTAGGCCTCATGTGGTATATGAGTGTATGGATGGTCCTGCTTGGGTTTCCCTCACTTTTTGTTTGAGGAAGTCAAGGTTGAAGCTTCATGGACATTTTTTCTTTCTGCTACTTCAGTTTTCCTGGGATTTTTCAGTAGAGGTAACTTGTTGGATGAACTTGAGTTTTTCAGAAACCCTGGTTTAAATGAAAAGGTACTAACCTGTGTTGTCAAACTCAACCACGGTGGAGTGACATTACAAGGCAAGTTGACTTTAAACCCACCAACATCCATGGTTTCCTCGAATTGTTTAATATCATTAGAATAGTCTGTATAGCGTCAACTTTGGTTATAGCCATCTCTCTGTTTTCAACACCTATTATACACAACACAAATAATATATTAGCTTTCACTTGAATGCCATTTTGGCTTTACTTTTTAAGTAGCTAATCATTTTAATTTCAGATAAAGAAATAATCAGAACGTGAGAAACACTATTAGGAAAAATTCTGCTTTAGGGGCGATTGTGGAAGATGGGTCGAGAGTTGCTACACCCAATTACTAAGCTATGCTCGAGGTCACAATGGCATCGATGATGAGTAGGGATCAAATTGCTTCTTGACCATTGGTAGGTGATTGTGGTACTCCTGTGCAAGCGCCTAGGATAGATTTTGCTAAGTCGTGTAAGGATTACTTTTCCTTGGGAAGCAAACTGTTTATCAGGATCGGGTCTTCTATTACAGTCCAAGAGTAGTTGGACACTTTTAGTCGTATCTTAGTGATCTTGGACTAGATGATGATGCAAAGAGATCTTGCATCTAGGCAACTACAGGGTATATCTAGGAATTAGTGGAACGCCATTACTATTGATACTCCAGAAGGTCAGATCTCATGAGATCAGTTTAAAGCTAAGTTTGAGATGAAGTTCATTCATATGGTCCTAAATTCCATTTTGTCTAAAAGGTTTGAAGAGTTGAGGCAAGAAGTCATGTTTGTGATTGATTAAGTTGCTGAGTTCGAAGTCCCCTCAAAGTATAGAATGTTATTCATAAATACTCCTTCAGAACGAATGAGAAGTTCATAATTGGTCTTAACGAATACTTAAATGCGAAGTTAGCGGATTACAATGAAGTTTCTTCTGAGACACTGGTTGAGAAGGTCCTAAGATATGTGAGCATGTTTACCAAGAAGTCCATTATTGCAGCTAATAATACTTGAAAAGAGGAATCAAAATCACATCAGGGCAGTGGAGGTAAAAACAAATGTAATAGAAGAGGAAGTAACAACAGGGCAATGAAGGACCAAATGAGAAAAATGGTAGAATGAGGTAATCTATTGTAATTGTAATGAGAAAAACATTTTTTTAATGAGCGTAAAGACGCTAAAGTGGAGAAGAAGCGCTTTAATTATAATAAGCCTAGATATTTAAAGAATAATTATCTAGTACCAACAAAAGATAAGCGATTTTTAGGGCATATGATTTGGATTTTGTGCCTAAATTCTTATAGTGCTCCTGCTATTAAGAATAAGGTAAGGGAATCATGGTGCAATGTATTCTCTCTATTAGAGATGTTTATGTTAGAGTTTTGTCGGATACTGGAGCTCTGCATTCTTTTATCTATAGTGATTTTTTATGAACTGGGTTGGAACCTGTAATACTGGATAGACCTTTGATTGTGACTAGCCCTATATGAGGATCTACTATTCTTTATATGATTTGTCGCTGTCTATTTTTATTGAGTTGTAGTTGATCTCTTGTGTGTGATTTTTTTGTTCTGAACATTGTCGGGTTCCAAATAATTTTGGTTATGGACTGGCTCAAGAGGTATGTGATTTAGCTGATTCTGAGAAGGTCAAGGGGACAAACGAGAATAAAGAAGAGTGGACAACATGACATGCTACCTATCAGATAATGAGGATATTGGTCATCTTCTCATATTCACTTGAAATTCCACAGGATGTGTTATCATATGTGCTTATTTTCAGTGCATATTCTGATGTCTTTGAGGAAGAAAAAGGATTGCCACTGCTTAAGGAGATCGAGTTTCAGATTGACTTAATGGATAAAGTTAGACTTATACTATGCTTTTAAGGCGAACAACGCCTAAAGAATAGGGAGAGCTAGAGATGTAAGTTGATAACCTATGGAGAGAGGGATCCATTTAGAGAAGCATACCTAAATGGGGTTCCTAAGGCAAAGATTTTTCTTCAGGTGGATATAGATATTGGATTCCATCAACTTAGAGTAGCTAGGGATAGTGTGTGTATCACTTCATTTCAGAGTCCTTTGTGATTCTTTGAGTGGTTAGTGATGACTTTCGGATTGATCAACACTCCAGTATATTTTGTGGATGTTACAAATAAAGTTTTTAGAAACCAAATGAATAAGTTTATGCTTGTGTCTGTAGATGACATCTTGTTCTACTCCTGGGGAAAAGAACGAGAGAACTTATTGTATTAGAGATTAATAGGAAGCATTAGTGGAAAGCAAAGTTATCTAATGTTACTTCTGGAAAGGAAGAAGTGAGATTTGGTCCATGCGGTGTCAGGTCAAGTGATAGTAGTAGGTCATGCTTACATAGCAGCAATCCAGGATTGGAATCAACCCAAGAATACTTCAGAAGTGAGATTTTTCCTTGGTACGGTGGGATACTATATATGATTCATCAAGGATTTTTTTGAAGATAAAAGGTTTGTTGACTATCCTAAAAAACAAGAATCAGACCTTTATATAGAATGCGAGATGTGAGAATGGTTTTTTGACTTTGAAGGCAAGGTCAATGAGTGCACCAGTGTTGGTTATTCCAAGTAGAAATGAAGAAATGACTGTACATACCAATGCTTGTAGCACTGGTTTAGGATCAGTGCTGATGTAGAAAGGAAAAGTTATTGCTTATTCTAACCGACAACTGAAGTCACATGAAAGGAATTGCCCTAATCGTTATCTTAAATTAGCTACAATTGTGTTTGCTTTGAAGATACATAGGCATTATTTGTTAAGAGTGAGGTTTGAGTTGCCTACAAATCATAAATCTTCAAAATATCTTTTCCCCTACATGCTCTTAATTTTGATAATATCGATGATCAGAGTGTTTGTCTTTATATCATTTGGTGCTTCCTACACTTCAGGCAAAGGCAATGCAGTAGTAGATGCATTAAGCAGCAAGTACACGAATTTAAGAGCCATGTTTCTAGAATAGAAATAATAAGAGTATTTAGCATGATTTGAGTTCAGGCCACATTGTGAGTTAGTGCCTGAAATGTTGTCAAGTTTATCCATTATACCTAATCTCATTAGAAGGATTGGAGCTATCCAAAAGCAAGATGCTAAGCTGGTAGAGACTATGGAAAAACCTAAGATACGAGTGAAGTCCATGTTGGTTAAGCAATACGAGATCGACCAAGTTGGTTAGCTTCATAAAAATGAAAGGTTATATTTTCTGAAGTTGACGAACTTCGAGATGAAGTTTTGAGAGAGTGCATCACTTCAAGTTAACCACTCATCCTGGTGGCAATAATATGTGTTGAGACATGAGAAGGACTTACTACTGGGAAGTCATTTCATGAAATGGGATTCATAGCAAGCAAGCAATAGCATCCTGTTGTTATAGAAGAAATGAAATTGCATAAAATATATAAGGACCTCGCTCGAAAGAGAAACGAAATGGGGGACACTATCGGGTATGCCCGACAGAGAGAATTGCTTGCAACGCAACAACAAGCCCAGATGACTAATGGAAGGAAGAGCTTCTGGCTATCAAGAAAGCCCTGCTTGAAGAAAAGGATACTTCCTACTGCCCTACCACCAAGAACAGATTCTCTCCATCTATTTAGAGGAAGAACTTCTTCTTCAACAAAAGAAATCGTAGCTTCTAGTCCGACAGTTTGCTCCGCACCTTAAGAGAAAGAGTTCCGGCATACTACTCTATTATAAAAAGGAATATTGAAAATTTTATCTCGAAGAGTATGAATTTCCAGTTAGCGAAAGCTGAGCAGAAGAAGCCCAACGGATTAATACAACCACTAGAAGTTCCCACATAGAATAGGAGCAAGCATCCATGGATTTTGTTGATGGTTTCCAAGGACTAGAGGAGAATATGATAGTATGTGGGTATTTTTTAATTGCCTGACCAAGAGTACAAGATTCTTTCCTATCTATTCAATTAGAACGACATCCAAACTAGTTGAGTTATATGTTAAGTGGGCTGTTCGATTCGATGGAGTACCCAATAGCATCATAAGTGATAAATATTTCCTATTTACTGGTGGATTTTGGAAGAATCTTTAAGTGACATTAGAAATAGAGTTGCATCTGAGTATAGCTTATCATCCTCAGACCGATGGGAAAACCAAGAAAGTAAATCAAATATTGGAAGAACTTCTTAGAGCATGCATAATAGATTTTGGAGGATCTTGGCATAATCTTCTTCATCTTGTTGAGTTTGCTTATAACAGTAGTTATTAATCTAGTATTGGTGTGCTGCTATGTAAAGCTTTATACAGAAGACCCTATAGTGCACCTTCTTGTTAGTGGGAAGCAGGTGAAAAGTTGGTAATTGGTCAAAATATGATTCGAGGGACATCTAAATAGGCAGAGACTATTTGTCAATGAATGAAGCTTCTCGAGATCGTTAAAAGAGCTATTTTGATAAGAGCTATTTGTTAGTAGGAAGCAGTAGCCACATATTTTTTTTTCATGATGCACACAGGATTTAAGTTGTTGCATTATTTTTCTAAATTTTGAATTCCGGAAAAGATATACGTTTATACCTTTTTTTGTAAAGTGGGTAAAAATGGATCTGTTATGTAATTAGTTGCTAATTAAGATTAGATACTGTAAAATATTTTTATAAAAGCATTTATTTGTTTACACCTCTAATTGCAGGCGTGATTCATGTGTAATGGTTGTATAAATGGTAATTTACCTTTTGGTCTGGCAATGGAAAGCAAATGGTAATTGCAATAGCCGATGGTATTCTCAAGTGTTGGGCTTGTGTTCAGAATTGCTAGAACTATATTGTTTGATGTGAAGACTCGAAGCAATCTTTTGGTGTGGCCCGTAGTGGAGCTGGATGCAATTAGAACTTGTGGCAAAGAATTTAATGGAATTGCACTAGAACCAGGCCATCTTGGTGTCAGTAGCGTTCTCATTCTATATGAAGAGATAAATGAACTTATCTTTTATATAAAATAAAACTACAAGTTGTCATCAGGAATTGTATCTTTTGATTATAAATGTAGACTCATACTAAGGTGTATATACTGCCACTTTTATAGTGTATTTTGCTGCAGTTTCAGTTTTATGTATATGTGTTGATTCAAGTTCCACGGAATATTATGTGACTGATTACTTTTTAACGTATTGTTTGAAAAAGATAAAAGCATTTATCTTTTATTAAAATGATTTGCTCTGTGTTGAGGTTACAAGTGCATTTACTAGCCATTTTGTGTTGATAATTTTAATACAATGTCATCTTTATTTAAATTTGTTATTTACTGGTTTTTATTTAAGCTCATCTCATTCATGTTATTTAAATTCCTGATCATATATAACAGTATATACTGCTATCTGTTTTTTGGCAAAGATAAATGCATATATCTTTTTTTCAGTCTGCACAAAATGATACTGCAAGTAGGAGGTATCAATTGTTGATGTGAATCACAACCCACATAGATAAATAAAGCGCTTGGAAAGTACAAGCAAAGAACAAGAAACTACAAATAAACACAATGTTCAAGACAACATTATTTCAATACACAGATCCAAACATATAGATCCCTTTAATTAACAGTACTCAAATTATCTACGTTACATGTATAATTATCTAAAATTGTTTTGCAAATCTTTTGAATTGAGGCATCGAACTTTTCCGTCATCCAGCAGTATTGTTCATCTTGCACTATACCAAACACAAAATTAACTCTTAATTTGTCCATATTTTCATGAGAAACGCTTGCTATCATAGGTCTTCCATGCGTAAAATTACTCAAGTGCATGATGACATACATTCGCAGTCATATCTGTTGTAAACAGAAAAAAAAGTTAATCATTTAATAGTAACATAAAACAAACAATAATTGTAACATAAAACACAGACAATATCAACTTGTGAAATTCAGTAGATATATCAAACATAAAACAGTTTTTTTTAAAAGATATATGAAATTATCTTTTTTAAATCTGAAATAAAATAAGATATTTTACTAAACATTTAAAAATTGTTAATTACAAAAATGAAATTTTGTAATTAAAAGTTCAGTTTTTCATTAACATTGCATATTTGCAACTAACAATTAACACATGACATATATATTGAATTATCGTTTTGAAATTCGAAACTCAGTTTTGAAAAGATAAATACAACTATCTTTTCTAAATATGAAATAAAATAAGGTACTTCACTAAACATTTTAAAATTGTTAATTACAAAATTGAAATTTTGTAAGTAAAAGTTCAGTTTTATCATTAACATTGCATATTCGCAACTAACAATTAACACATGACATATATATTCAATTATCTTTTTTAAATCTGAAATTCAGTTTTGAAAAGATAGATGCAACTATCTTTTCTAAATCTGAAATAAAATAAGTTATTCTACTACACATTTAAAAATTGTTAATTACAAAAATGAAATTTTGTAATTAAAAGTTCAGTTTTACCATTAACAATGCATATTTGCAACTAACAATTAACACATGACATATAGATTCAATTATCTTTTTTAAATCTAAAGTTTAGTTTTGAAAAGATAGATACAACTATATTTTATAAATCTGAAATAAAATAAAATAAAACAAGTTTAAACTAAATTTATGTATATAATTTAACAAATAAGACAAATTTGTCATCAGTTATTTTGAAAAAGTTTTTTATCATCTTAACTTCTTCGTCGAGCAAATGTTTCAGGAGCTGACACTCTTCAATTTTTATTTTACTCTTCTTTTTATTCCTCTCAGGAATGGTGACAGTGTTCAAATCTATTGGTTTTTCTTCTTTTTCATATACGTAAGTTATATCTTTTTTACCTTGCACGCCTTTTTTTGCATTGAACTTGGTTTAATCAGTTTTTTTTACAAAATCCATTTATGACTACTTCACTGTGTTAAAATGGATAAGTGCAAGATTTCTTACAGTAGAAAACAGCAGTTGAACACAGAGTACTTTAAAAAATAAATGTATTTATCTTTGAGTAATCAAACAGTAAAAAACCATCAATATTAATCAAACAACAAAAAAATAAGTTACAATCACACAAAAACACATAATAATAGTCGAAAATAGTGAATGCTAATGATTAGAAACTTCAATTACTTATGAATGCTAAAAGATTAAAATACGTAGATTCACACCTGTCGAGTCTTTAGTTTGAGAATATAGACTTGTTTGGGAAGATCAATTTGTTTGAGAAGATCGACTTAGGGATTCAGGGTTTTAGGTAGTTATGAATCAGCTTAGGTTTAAGGGATTGACGAATCGACTTAGGTCTTGTTTTTGAAGATCGATGAAGCAGAAAACCTTGCAATTGAAATTCGCTATAGAACTCAATTGATCGAGAAAAAATATATTGTAATTGATTTAGATCTAGAAAAAAAATAGTATTTCAGTTTTTGATTTCATTTGAAGTTGGATGCAATTAGAAGACGCCGGAAAAAATGGACAAGGGTTTTGAAATTTGTCCTGGAAAATAATTAATTCGAACGTGTGTCCTAGAAACTAATTGTTTAACTAAAGGAGGCCCTTAATGTATAATGCATCTACCCTTAGTTCTTTAACAAATCGCGTTGAGTTGCTAATTAGAGATTAGATTTATTTTGATTGTGTAACGACCCGTGTTTTTGGCCGTCAAATATTAAATTTAATTTATTTATTTTAATATTATTTGGAATATGAATGGTTTTTAATATTTAATTCGTTATTTAAAATGAAGTTCGAACGTTATATATTTATATAATTATAAATCGAGCTTGAAAATGGTGTGCAGTTCGTAAATTCGAGTTTTGAACTTCAACTGAATATACAGGATTCGATATAAGTCGGATTTCTGTGAAACAAGAAACGCTGGAAGCGTGTTGATGATAATTTTCATATGAAAGAGAAAAATTCAGATTTCGTATTATAAATAGTAAGTTATGGCCAAATCAAAATTGAAAAAAAACGCTATGGAAATCGTTATTAAAAGATCGACCTTTAAAATGGCCATTTTGCAAACGGACTCAGATTTCGATGAAATCAGATTCATTGGGACCGTAACGTTAAATTATTGTACGGTGTTGAACGGCGTGGCAAACTGATGTAGTATGTGGCCATGGTAGCCAAAAACGCCCGTTCATTTTCTATAATGCGTATATAATTAAATAAAGAGATATGTGGGTATAACTTGAGCAGACGATCGAATTAGGCCACGAAAGCAGTCCCATTGAGTTCGTATCGTCGATTAGAGTCAGGGTAGGTATATAGTTTATTATTTTTAGAGATCGACAAATTTGGTGTTCAGAATGGCATTGCGGTGCGCAGTAAAAATAGCCTACCGGGGAAACAGTCTCAGAATGCGACCAAACTAGTGCCGTTGGGTTCGTATTGAAAAATTATTGTAAGATTTCAAAGTTTCAAGTGGATTTGATTTATCTGGTGACCGTGGAAAAATTAAACCCGTTTTTATTTCTAGTTTTATAAAGGAAAATTTTCCATACGACCTCGGATTTTGACGAAACTTGTCCCATTGGTTCCGGAATACCTTTTTACACTAGGAATAGCCTTTTTATCAGTAGACATAAATTGTTTGTAGTGGTTTTAATCAACTACTTTAGCCGTAAGTTTCGTAAAAAAATAAAAATAATATAATATTGGTCCAACCCACTATATATACATCCCACTAACGTCAGAACCCTAATTCTCATTCAACCATATATGCGCTGCCACCCTTAATAAACGAACGAACTGTATCTTCCAACCTTTCTACTCCGATCTCCACAAATTCACTCATCAATCGAAGGAACACCAACTAGAAAACCCTCCAACTTGGCAAGGCGGTCAACCTGGACGGTGGTGATCAACTGACGTGAGTCGAGGCGATCGGAATCCAGTCTGAACGGGGCACAGTTTGTGGAGCTCCCTAGGGCTAGTGGAGGCATCGAGCTCCCTGGGACTCACGGCGGTTGTAACACCCCGTGTATTCTATAACAGTGAAATTCACAAATTAAAGTATAATTAATTTCGAATCAAAGAATTAAGGAAAACGGGATATGCCATTGCGTTCATCTCGGAATTCTACTTGAGATAGAGACCGAGTTTGCGTAAAACGGACTCCGTATGAGGAAGATATGGCCTCCGGAAGTTTCAGAATTCAGTTTAAAATTCAAACAGACAAAAACAGCTCAGAAGACAAAATTCGAATTTCAAAAATCGGGCCGGATTGGCCAGGGCGGGATTTCTCCCGCCCAAGGCACCCAGGTCGACTGGGTAGTCGACCTGGGCCACCCAGGTCGATTGGGTAGTCGACCTGGGGCACCCAGGTCGACTACATAGTCGACCTGGGGGTCGACTGGGTGGTCGACCTGGCCCCTGAGCCAGGTCGAACCCAGCCCCCCCGGCTGGCCTGGTCTGTGTTTGGTCGATTTTCTGAGCCTTGCCTTGTCACTAGGGCTAGGTGTCAGCTCCTGATTGGTCTCTCCTTCAAACGAACGGCTATTATTAAACCAAGCTCCATCGACGGTCCTAATCAACTCACAAACTCTATAAAAAGGACCTAAGACTCACCCTAATTCACACAAACAAAAATGGAGATGAGACCGTCATGCTGCTGACGAAAGACTAGGAATAGCCGTCAGAAATTGAAAGACAATTAGGAGACAATTCGAAAGCTTAAAGCAACGTCAATTAAATCAAAACAACGCCTACAACAAAGGATAGCATCTCCAAATTCAGAATTCAGATTCCTTAATTGAAGATTCGTCATACGTTGTAAGTAGAGTGCTATTCCGATGTGAATAAATAATTGTGTTTTTATTTGTGTAAAATGAGAAATAGAATTGTATTAGATTTGTGGTGATAATAATCTATATTTGTATGTTGCTTTGATTCTAAACGATTTGGAATGATGTGGTATAACGATTGGATATTTGCAAGTATGTGATTCATGTTGGAAGTTAACAACTACATGTTTTCGGTAGTTTAATTGAGATTCATGCAAGTATATGATTCACTATTATGCCAATATGATGTACATACTTTTATGATCACTTTTAGTGTGTAATTGGATTCAACTAAGTATTATGGTTTATATGAATTTATGTTGGAATTGGCATCGTGATTCAAGTGTAAAACCATACTTTTGTATTAGAGACAAAAGTAAGCATCTTTATGAACATGACTAAACTATGTTTGGTGTTATGCCTAGTTGAAAAACATGTTTTAGGCCTATGTTGTTATCAAAATCATATGGTGATATATGTGACACATAATTAAGTTAGATTTACATTCCAATTGCAAGTTTACATGAATAGATTAAAAACCATGATTATATGAATAGAATGGTTCATGTTTAGGTATGTTTATGCCATGATTATATGAATAGAATGATTCATGTTTAGGTATTTTTATGCCATGATTATATGCTATTACTATGCAAGTTCACAAGTGCCAACTTATGTTAATTAGTTCGCTATGTTGCAAGTTCATGCGTTCACACTCCCCTTTTTATTTTACTTAGAATATATAAACACCATGTTATAAGCCTCCCCTTTTTCATGTGGCTAAGTTGGGTTTAAATGTTAGACCCAACATATGTTATATTGTAGCGAACGTATAAAACAGGGGTAATGACGATTGGGTTAAATATAGAACATATGTGTTGGCATGTTTGACGCATGCCAACAACCTTGAAAAACAATTAAGTGATATAAATTAATTTTACCCAATAAAGATGGATTTGAATAATGGGCCGCAAATATTTACATATAAAAAGAAAAGAGACAAAATATGTAAATTTAGAAAATACGATGTGTTTAACCCGAGGTTGGATTGAGTTGTGATGTAAACCTGCCCGGAACCGCCCGGCTGTCCAGTAGTCACAACAATACCTATTCAATGTGGGTGGTTAAACACGGAGCCCAATAAGGACCCGAGGTTAGACCGAGTTGTGGCGTAAGACTGCCCGGACCCAACCGGCAACAGGCAGCCACAACAATACCTGTCTAATGTGAGAGGTCGAGGCTTTAATAAGACAATTAAGGCTGAGTCAGGATTGATAGGATTAAGTAAATTGAATTAATACTTAATCAAAATGGAACATGCTAAACTATACAGACTGATTGGGGGTTAGGTTTACAAAACACTTAACCAACTTAGCATGTTGGCTAGAAATAGAAAACCTAGTAGCGGGGGACCCTTTTCAGCAGTAACCATATAAGGTGTATCAGGATACCCTGAACTAGGCAGGGTGGGGCACGATTACTGGGCTGACTATAAGAGGTCAAATCGACGGCGGTGGTGCAGCAGTGTAGGTTCTAACGGGGTGTGGGCGTGCACACACTCCGGCGCAGAAAAATAAGGCACTGGGCGCCAATAGAATACCTGTGCATTCTAGGATTGTGTCGGGCCGCCACCATGGGACTTGATACACCCCATGGTGGGACCAGCATAGGTAACTACAACATCGGGGGCCACAAGACACATGTAACTATGCGAGTAGGAGCCGATCATTAGAAACAAATCACTTCACCCTGATTATGGGGTGCCTGTTAGGAACCCGTTTATATGAATGCAGAGATTAATATGGGGTACGATAGTATATTCGACTCTAGACAACTTAACTTAGTTTATGGTGCTTTCCCATTTCCAGTTTATACTTATCATACCCAATTCTTTATTTATAGACTGAATAGTCCTAGACTTACTCAGGCTTTATGTTTGACTCTACTTTTCTTTCGCCTTCTTTTCTTTTGTCCCCCCCCCCAAGGTCCACAGGGAGGGAATACCGCAGCTTGACCAGTTTTCACATCCAGCTTGAAGAGGAAGAATGTATTGCTTGGATCTTTTTCGTTTTGGACTATGGCTTTGGACAACAATTATGGGACTTATGCAGTTTACTTATGTTTTTATGCTTCTTTAAATAATGTAATCAAGACAGTTATGAAGATGTAATGGTTTTTGGGAGTATTGTAAGACAAGTTATGACATGGTTTGTGTAACACGTATTTTGTTGAAATAAAAATTGCTGTTGTTTTCCGCTGTTCAAAAATATGTGTATTTATATTTGTCTTGTATATCTGTGACTTATACTTATAAATCTCCACCAAAATTAGGGCATTCCCTTTGACAGTGACCCTAACGGAGGTGGGGTGTTTCACTTGGTATCAGAGCATAGGTTTACTAGATAAGATAAAAGTTTTGAAAATTTATTTTCAAAAGAAAATTTAAAGAAGCATTTTTAAAGATAAAATATTATTTTATTTTAAAAAGGCATAGTCCCCCAAAGCCATAGGTACTATCTTTTATCCTTCGTTTTGAATCTATCCTTTTTGTTTCAGCATGTCCGAAGAACTTAACTTGCCAGAGGGTATACCAATACCTGGTTGGTTTAGACGATTCTTAGAAGCAAGGGCTACTCAGCCAGGTCCTACCGTTCCTCCTCCTCCAGCTGCAGGAAATCATCCAGCTGCAGCAGCACCTCTTCCTCCACCTCCTCCGCGGGGAAATACTTTTGCTAAGATATGTAAAGATTTTAAAGCTATGGGAGGAAAGGACTTTCATGGAACCGAGTCCTTCGTGGTAGCCAGGAATTGGCTGAAAGAAACCGAGGACTTATTCGTCATCTTTGAGGTAGAAGATAGGCAGAAGGTACAACTGGCAGTATGGCTACTTAAAGGCGAGGCTTCCTACTGGTGGGAAGTCACTAATGCAGAAAGATCAGTGGAAACATGAGAGGACTTTAGGACAAGGTTTGAGGCTAAATTTCTCTCAGAAGCTGAAAGGAGTCTTCAGTTGGAAAAATTCTTATTTCTTAAGCAAGGGAATATGACAGTCAAAGAGTATGTTAACTAGTTCGATCAGCTGGCTAGGTTCGGACTGGACCTAGTCAACACCCCGCACAAGAAGGCTCTCCGCTTTGTCAAGGGGTTGAATGAGCCATTACACAGTTTGGCTATGACCCATATACCCATGGGAGCTACGTATGAAAGGTTGGTGCATATGGCAATGCTGAACGAAGAAGATAAGGGCAAGAAGGAGACAAAGGCAGAAAGCTCTCAAGGGAAGAAAGAGGGTTTGCAGCCTAAGAAGACAGACTTTAAGAAGGGCGGGAAAGACAACAAAGAGAAGAGGAAGTGTAATTTCTGTGGCAAAGTGGGGGCACTTGGTGAAAGATTGCCGGAAAAAGAAGGTCAAGATGAATGGTGGGTGCTTTTCTTGCGGTGAGACAGGCCACCTGGCTAAGGATTGCCCAAAGAAGCGAGGGCATGGGAAGAATGCTGGATCCACCTCAGGGTCACAGGTTCGTGCGCTAGAAGCACCGCCTCTGCAACAGCGAGGTATAAATACTTTGGTAGAAAGTGTAGTCTATCTTTATGATCACCCAGTTCGCACTTTATTCGATTCTGGCGCATCCTATTCCTTTATCTCATCTGCTTTAGTAGAATCTCTGCACCTAGAAACTAGAATGGTAGAGGACCCCTTAATTGTTTCAAATCCAATTGGGGGCCCAGCTTATTTGTCTATGATCTGTGTGGGATTGAAAATTTCTATTCTAAGCGTAGAATTTAAATGTAGTGCCTTTGTTTTGGGCTTTTCGGGATATGGTTTGATTTTGGGCATGGATTGGCTATCCAGTAATGGGGCCATCCTTGATTGTGAGAAAAGGGTGGTTAGGCTCCTGACCCAGCTCGGTAACACTTTGGAAATTACTTGTAATCCCTCGTACGCGGTTATGCTTAGTTATCTTGAATCGCTAGATGCCTCTGTCGACAGTTTGCAATCGGTTAGAGTGGTCCGGGAATATCCGGATGTCTTCGAAGAGGTGAAGGGCTTGCCTCCGAAGCGGGAGATAGACTTCCGCATATATCTTGTAGATAATGCAAAGCCCGTTGCGTTGTCCGTTAGACACATGGCTCCACGGGAAAGGAAGGAGCTCAGTAAACAGATTAAAGAACTTCTAGAGAAGGGGTTCATTAGGAGGAGCATTTCAGAATGGGGCGCTCCAGTGGTGTTCGCTACAAAGGCGGATGGTTCACTCCGTCTGTGTGTTGACTATAGGGAGCTCAACAAGCTAACGAAAAAGAATATGCACCCTCTCCCCAGAATTGACGATCTGTTTGATCAGCTTGTAGGAGCGTCTGTTTTCTCCCAACTCGATTTAGCGACCGGATTTCATCAGCTAAGGGTGGCTGAAGATAGTATCGATAAGACAACATTCAGAACCCCAGACGGTTTCTTTGAATGGCTTGTCATGCCTTTCGGCTTGACAAACGCACCCGCTTACTTCATGGACCTAATAAGTAGGGTGTTCAGGGATTTCCTCAATAAGTTCGTAGTGGTCTTCGTAGACGATATCTTGATCTTCTCGAAGAATGAAGAAGAGCATGCTCAGCACCTAAGGGCAATCATGGAAATTCATCAGAGACTTTGCAAAGATATCAGCTCCGCTCACAAAGCTGACCAAGAAGAATCTAGTGTTCAGTTGGGACTTGGATTGCGAGTTTGCTTTCCAACGACTAAAAAGGGCTCTTACAACAGCCCCAGTTTTGATGTTGCCAGATGGAAGCAAGATGTTCACAGTTTATACATATGCATGTAGAACAGGGCTAGGTGCTGTCTTGATGCAAGTAGGGAGGGTAGTAGCTTATGGTGGAAGGCAATTGAAAGTGCATGAAAAGAACTACCCGACCCACGATCTTGAGTTAGCTGTCATCGTCTTTGCACTCAAGTCTTGGCGACACTATCTCCTAGGTGAGAAGTTCGAACTTTACACTGACAATAAATCATTTAAATATCTTTTCTCGCAGAAAGATCTTAACTTGAGGCAACAGAGATGGATGGAGTTTCTTGCCTCGTACGATTTCGAGATCTCCTACACTTCGGGCAAAGGTAACGTAGTGGCAGACGCGTTGAGCCGAAAGAAACTAACCCTAAGCCCGCTGTTTGTTGAAAGACAAAACCTAGAGTTTATAGCCAGCTTTGACTTTAGGCCCTCCTCCGATTTTGTACCGGGCTTGCTAGCATCTCTCGAAGTACGCCCGACTTTAGTGGACGCAACAGGGACAGCACAACGCGAAGACCCTCAGCTTGTGGAGACGATTGATAGGCTCATTGGGGGTGAGACTTCAAGTCACCTCAGCAGATACTCCATCGACGATAAGGGTTGGCTAAGGCGAGACGGAAGACTATGCGTCCCACAGACAAGGGATTTAGTAAAGAAGGTTCTCGAGGAAGCACATCACTCCAAGATGACGATACACCCAGGCGGGGATAAAATGTACAAAGACATAAAGAGAACTTTCTTTTGGAACGGCATGAAGAAGGACATGGCAGATTTCGTTTCTAAGTGTATGGTGTGCCAACAGGTTAAGGCGGAACAGAAAAAGCCTGGCGGTCTGCTCCATCCTCTAGAGGTCCCGCAGTGGAAGTGGGATAACATCTCAATGGACTTCGTTGATGGGCTGCTTAGGTCTAGAAGAGGCAACACTAGCATTTGGGTAGTAGTGGATAGGCTTACTAAAAGCGCCCACTTCTTACCTGTCAAGAGTAAAAGAACTGCCTCATCCCTAGCATCTCTTTACCTCAAGGAAATTGTTCGACTCCATGGAATACCATCCAGCATTGTTAGTGACCGAGACCCTATCTTCACAAGTGAGTTTTGGCGGAGTCTGCAAGAAGCGGTAGGCACACAGTTATGCTTAAGCACAACCTATCATCCCCAAACCGACGGCCAGACAGAAAGAGCGAACAGGGTTTTGGAAGACCTTTTAAGACTGTGCGTCCTTGACTTCAGAGGGACGTGGGAAGACCATCTTCCTTTGGTGGAATTTGCCTACAACAACAGCTACCAAGCAACCATCGGAATGGTGCCCTTCGAAGCTTTATACGGAAGACCGTGCCGATCGCCCACTTGTTGGTGGGAGTCTACTGACAAGCTCATACTTGGACCGGATATGATCCGAGAGACTTCAAAAAAAGTAGACTTAATACGAAGAAGAATGAAGACAGCCCAAGACAGACAAAAATCCTACGTGGACAAGAGGAGGACCGACCTTGAATTTGAGGTTGGGGACAGAGTTTTTCTTAAGGTATCTCCGCTAAGGAACGTTGTTCGTTTTGGAACCACAGGAAAGCTAGCACCAAGGTTCGTAGGACCATTTCCTATCATTGAGAAAATTGGGGAAATGGCCTATAGATTAGAGCTACCCGAAAAGCCGGCCGGAGTTCACAACGTTTTCCATGTTTCGCACCTTCGAAAATGTCTACATGAATCTGCTGAAGTGGTAGAGCCAAATATTCTAGAAGAAGCTGAAGTGGAACGCGAAGCAACCGTGAGGAAGGTTCCAACCTGCATATTAGGAACGGAAGTGAAGAAGCTACGCAACCGCGAAGTCAAGCTCGTCAAAGTTCAGTGGAGCGACGCCGAGGGAGACGCAACTTGGGAAACTGAAGCAAGAATACACGCAGCCTACCCTTTTCTTTTCGAGGGTACATCTTTGATCTTTCTTTTTCCTTAAGTTACGCTTTTATCTATCTTTTTATGTATGTCTCCTCGATCTTATCTTTTAGGTAGAAACTCTTTGGATGAAAACATGTAATTGAAACATGTTATGGATGATGGTTGCAAGTGGTTGCAAGTGATTGCTAGTGGTTGCTCGTGGTTGCATATACACACACAATCTAGGTTTTAGATCGGCTCAGTCACTTCGTATTGCATATGCATAAATGTATTTATATTCGTATATGGTTGAAGTTTAATGTGTTGTCATATGGATGTTGCATGTATATGAATGATTGTGCACTCATGTAGAATCATGAATAGGAGAATTTGCATACATAATGGATTCATGGCACTTACATAATTCGCATTAAGGAGGTCAACTGAATCAGTAGACCGCCTGATTTTGCATTAGATAAGTACATGTACACACACTTCGCATATGATCATGAAGCATTAGAAGTCTTTAAGGACAATGGATGCTCGTGTTTGATGGATGAGTAGATGGATGTTTGGATGTTAGGACATACATTCTTCCTGGACTTGAAGATTTCGGGGACGAAATCCTTTTAAGTGGGGGAGAATGTAACACCCCGTGTATTCTATAACAGTGAAATTCACAAATTAAAGTATAATTATATTCGAATCAAAGAACTAAGGGAAACGGATACGCCATTGCGTTCGTCTCGGAATTCTGCTTGAGATAGGGTCTGAGTTTGCGTAAAACGGACTCCGTATGAGGAAGATATAGCCTCCGGAAGTTTCAGAATTTAGTTTAAAATTTAAACAGACAAAAACAGCTCAGAAGACAAAATTCGAATTTCAAAAATCGGGCCGGATTGGCCAGGGCGAGATTTCTCCCGCCCAAGGCACCCAGGTCGACTGGGTAGTCGAGCTGGGCCACCCAGGTCGACTGGGTAGTCGACCTGGGGCACCCAGGACGACTACATAGTCGACCTGGGGGTCGACTGGGGGGTCGACCTGGCCCCTGAGCCAGGTCGAACCCAGCCCCCCCTGGCTGGCCTGGTCTTTGTTTGGTCGATTTTCTGAGCCTTGCCTTGTCACTAGGGCTAGGTGTCAGCTCCTGATCGGTCTCTCCTTCAAACGAACGGCTATTATTATACCAAGCTCCATCGACGGTCCTAATCAACTCACAAACTCTATAAAAAGGACCTAAGACTCACCCTAATTCACACAAACAAAAATGGAGATGAGACCGTCATGCTGCTGAGGAAAGACTAGGAATAGCCGTCAGAAATTGAAAGACAATTAGGAGACAATTCGAAAGCTTAAAGCAACGTCAATTAAATCAAAACAACGCCTACAACAAAGGATAGCATCTCCAAATTCAGAATTCAGATTCCTGAATTGAAGATTCGTCATACGTTGTAAGTAGAGTGCTATTCCGATGTGAATAAATAATTGTGTTTTGATTTGTGTAAAATGAGAAATAGAATTGTATTAGATTTGTGGTGATAATAATCTATATTTGTATGTTGCTTTGATTCTAAACGATTTGGAATGATGTGGTATAACGATTGGATATTTGCAAGTATGTGATTCATGTTGGAAGTTAACAACTACATGTTTGTGGTAGTTTAATTGAGATTCATGCAAGTATATGATTCACTATTATGCCAATATGATGTACATACTTTTATGATCACTTTTAGTGTGTAATTGGATTCAACTAAGTATTATGGTTTATACGAATTTATGTTGGAATTGGCATCGTGATTCAAGTGTAAAACCATACTTTTGTATTAGAGACAAAAGTAAGCATCTTTATGAACATGACTAAACTATGTTTGGTGTTATGCCTAGTTGAAAAACATGTTTTAGGCCTATGTTGTTATCAAAATCATATGGTGATATATGTGACACATAATTAAGTTAGATTTACATTCCAATTGCAAGTTTACATGAATAGATTAAAAACCATGATTATATGAATAGAATGGTTCATGTTTAGGTATGTTTATGCCATGATTATATGAATAGAATGATTCATGTTTAGGTATGTTTATGCCATGATTATATGCTATTACTATGCAAGTTCACAAGTGCCAACTTATGCTAATTAGTTCGCTATGTTGCAAGTTCATGCGTTCACACTCCCCTTTTTATGTTACTTAGAATATATAAACACCATGTTATAAGCCTCCCCTTTTTCATGTGGCTAAGTTGGGTTTAAATGTTAGACCCAACATATGTTATATTGTAGCGAACGTATAAAACGGGGGTAATGACGATTGGGTTAAATATAGAACATATGTGTTGGCATGTTTGATGCATGCCAACAACCTTGAAAAACAATTTAGTGATATAAATTAATTTTACCCAATAATGATGGATTTGAATAATGGACCGCAAATATTTACATATAAAAAGAAAAGAGACAAAATATGTAAATTTAGAAAATACGATGTGTTTAACCAGAGGTTGGATTGAGTTGTGATGTAAACCTGCCCGGAACCGCCCGACTGTCCAGTAGTCACAACAATACCTATCCAATGTGGGTGGTTAAACACGGAGCCCAATAAGGACCCGAGGTTAGACTGAGTTGTGGCGTAAGACTGCCCGGACCCAACCGGCAACAGGCAGCCACAACAATACCTGTCTAATGTGAGAGGTCGAGGCTTTAATAAGACAATTAAGGCTGAGTCAGGATTGATAGGATTAAGTAAATTGAATTAATACTTAATCAAAATGGAACATGCTAAACTATACAGACTGATTGGGGGTTAGGTTTACAAAACACTTAACCAACTTAGCATGTTGGATAGAAATAGAAAACCTAGTAGCGGGGGGTCCCTTTTCAGCAGTAACCCTATAAGGTGTATCAGGATACCCTGAACTAGGCAGGGTGGGGCACGATTACTGGGCTGACTGTAAGATGTCAAATCGACGGCGGTGGTGCAGCAGTGTAGGTTCTAATGGGGTGCGGGCGTGCACACACTCCGGCGCAGAAAAATAAGGCACTGGGCGCCAGTAGAATACCTGTGCATTCTAGGATTGTGTCGGGCCGCCACCATGGGACTTGATACACCCCATGGTGGGACCAGCATAGGTAACTACAACATCGGGGGCCGTAAGACACATGTAACTATGCGAGTAGGAGCCGATCATTAGAAAAGAATCACTTCACCCTGATTATGGGGTGCCTGTTGGGAACCAGTTTATATGAATGCAGAGATTAATATGGGGTACGATAGTATATTCGACTCTAGACAACTTAACTTAGTTTATGGTGCTTTCCCATTTCCAGTTTATACTTATCATACCCAGTTCTTTATTCATAGACTGAATAGTCCTATACTTACTCAGGCTTTATGTCTGACTCTACTTTTCTTTCGTTCCCCCCCCCAAGGTCCACAGGGAGGGAATACCGCAGCTTGACCAGTTTTCACATCCAGCTTAAAGAGAAAGAATGTATTGCTTGGATCTTTTTCGTTTTGGACTATGGCTTTGGACATCAATTATGGGACTTATGCAGTTTACTTATGTTTTTATGCTTCTTTAAATAATGTAATCAAGACAGTTATGAAGATGTAATGATTTTTGGGAGTATTGTAAGACAAGTTATGACATGGTTTGTGTAACACGTATTTTGTTGAAATAAAAATTGCTGTTGTTTTCCGTTGTTCAAAAATATGTGTATTTATATTTGTCTTGTATATCTGTGACTTATACTTATAAACCTCCACCAAAATTAGGGCATTCCCTTTGAGAGTGACCCTAACGGAGGTGGGGTGTTTCAGCGGTGGGTGAGGAGGCTGAGGCGGACTCGCCGGTGGGTGCTGATCAATCTCCGAGGCTCTGTGGTGGGCGCATCTGGTTGGAGAAGGACGCAAGCAGGTTGAAGTCGAGGCCTGTGAAGTCCAGAACGGTTTAGCAACAGGAAATTAAGCGGCCAACGTTATTAAATGTAATTAAGGACTAAAATAATTATTTAATTAAGTTAATTAGGGTTTTAAAATTAAATGAGTTAATTTAGGATTAATTAGATTAATTAAAATCAGTTAGAGATAAATGTTAATTAAGGAACAACATGTAATTAGTTTGGGAATAGTAATTAGTTTAAATGTTTCGGAAATTAATTAGTTTAATTATAGTGATTAGGGTTAATTTAATAATTAGTAAATTTAATTTAATTATTTTAACCTTTAGTTATTAATAACTTGTACATATCTCGACAGAATCTGACGAACCATATACCGACGGGATCATATTAGTGAACCGAACATTCTGAAACTAGTATGGACAAGAATGGGGATGACATTAATTTTCAGTTGAATTTAACTGAAAACAAACCGCTCAACAACGGTATCAACTCAAGGTGAGTTAAAATCACTCAGTTTCCCATTTATATTTTATATAAATAGGGTTTTTATTTTGTGTGCTCTGCTTGCCAATGATTGAACGTTGCTAGTTATAATTTATTTTATAAAGGTAACTTACCTTATTGGTCCCGTTTATTTTATAAACGTGTTTAAAATGTTTAAATTGCTTGTGAATTGTTTGATGTTAAATGGTTGTTGTTTATTTCAGTTAAATGAAATCGAAATGATCTGGTTTGAGATAACCATCTGAATACAGGGAAGAACTGGTTGGGGGGATCCAACTGGATTCCTCAAATATATTATTTATTTCATATTTTCACATATGAACTGTCCTATTTGGGTTGATTGATTTGTTGACTGAAATTTCAACGTCTTTTTGTTTAAACCAATGGGCGGAATGGTTTAGTATTTGGCAGCGTAGGGCCTATAAAATCAATCGTTTTATAAATAATGATTCACCGTCAGGTGAATCGATAGAGATGCAGTTATAAAATTTATTTTATAACTGGAAATAGATTTTTGAATATATTATTCTGAATAAAAATTATTAAAGAGAAATAAATAAATATTTTATTTATTTAAGACTTCGATTTGTTAACAATTTATTTTATAAAGTAAATTCTGATGTTAATCAGATTTACAAGTATGAGTATAAGAAATGAATCGAATGATTTAGCTTTGATAATTGTTTTGTAAAGAAACAATTAATGGAATTATTTAAATTAATTATATTTTTAAAGTGAGAACTAAATAGAATCGATTAACGAGATAATCGAGTTTGAGTTAATTAAATCGACCATTTGAATTGCAATTGATTATCAAATTGATGTGGTTTGATTAAAATAGTTAAATGAATATTGTTTAAATTTAAATAAGGTTTAAAAAGGGATTTACTATTTGATTTAGGTAATAAAGGAATTAACGGCTGAAGTAGTTAATGATTGAAATAAGTTATTATTGTAATTAGTGATAATTTGGAAAATTTCTTTTAAAAAAGGAATGCATTTAAAAATGTGATCAAAGGTGAAATGTAATCAAATTGAACGATGAAAGGGGCTATGAATGGGTTTTTATATTTAAAACCCGAACTTTTCATAACGTAGTTATAAAGAGAATTTTTAAGCGAAGGAGGTAACTTTAATGTAAATGTCACTAAATTCTTTGAATTAAGTTAAGATAAAAAGGTTTTAAAATAAACCGGGATGATAAATGGGATTCAATGTGTTAAAAACGTTAATTTTAAATTAATGTTACCTAAAAACGAGATCAGGTAAAAAGGGGAGAAACGAAATAAGATTTCCAAAGTGGGAAATGGTTGAATATGGTTTGAAAGGAGATTGGAAATAAGTGAAGCTGGTTAAAGAAGTGGGCTATAGGGTTGCACAACCAAATCCAAGTTATGATGGAAATTGTTTTGGGACTGAAATGAAATATTGGGTTTAGATTACAACTTCTATTTATCTAAGGATAAGAACGTTGTTGATCAAGGTTTGAGAGGTAATTAAAATACCCCAACTTGAACGACATCAGGATTATCTGAAGATGATATTAGTTGGTAATTGTAAAAGAGAACAATGATAGTTCAATATTTCCATTAAAGGAATAATGCAACGTTGGTGAGAGTTTAGAGATATATAACGAGAAATCCGAAGTAAAGAAAATTAATTAGAAGGAAATGTAAAGTTAGTTTTATTCTATACAAATAAATATTAGTTATTGTTCGACAATGGGATAAAAGAGATTTAGTAATGTTGTTTTATGAATATCAAGTTAAATGGGTTTGCCATGTGTAAATAATAAAGAACAAGTGTTTTGAAAAGAGAATTAAGCGGAAAATGAATATGGTTATAAGTTATTAAGTGATAAAATGAATTGGTTTGAGAAACACTAGTATATTAAATAAGGTTCAAATATCGTATTTGAAATATTAAAAGAGTTAGAGGTTTTAATTAAACAGAAGTGAATAAAATTGTTTAATAAAAGGGCCAAGTGGTGCTGAATACTGAACCCATGAACTCATTGGAGCGTCATGATTGAAACACTGTGTATTTTGATAGTTAAATCACCGACTATCAAATCTGTCCAATACGATTGTTGGTATGGAAAGACCAGTTTCGAATTTATATTCGAAAACCATTCCGACCAACAAATACGTGAAGATCTCAGAAGATGATCGAGATGGAGCATTGAAGACTGTGGATTTTCATACACGGAAGAACCACTAATATTCTCTGCCTGGCAAGCAGAGATAAGCTGTGATTCTGTCGTGGTTGAAATCTACGGATTGCAAGGACTTCTCGCTACTGATCCATGGGGTGATTTCTATATTGGATGCAGTAGGAGAGTACCTTCAGTTCATCCTGTTCCTGGATGACTTGTATGGACAGATGTCTGACAGAGTATTTCCAAAGGATCACGTACGTTGATTTCTTTAAATGTGCTATAGTTGTTGGCAGAGAATTGTCGTTCTCTTAGCTCCCAGTTAGAGTATTTCTTTGGGCGTCAATCCGTGATACCTGACGGATCTGACAATGTGGCATTCAAATTGAATGGTGATTAGATGTGTCAAAAATAAACTCTGGCATCAAGCCTCATCAACCGGGAAATGACAAAAATCGGGTAGGCAGCATGGCTATGTGGGTCGTCCCATTAGGGTGTATAATCACCTATCTAGAGAAAATCCTATTTGTTTCTAAAATCTATATTCGATGCTGTCCCTTATCGGGAGACGGTTGCTGATCCTAACCGTCGGTGATATACATTTGATACACTCAAGCGAAATGAGTGGTCGGTCATGTGAGGGCCGGGTTGCAAGAAGTTCTTTTTGAACCCAGTGTATTCGCCTCTAGAGATACACTATCGGCAGGTGGTCCCATACCTTGTCATAGTCGGAATCCAATCTCCAATAAGCGCCCGCGGTTTTGTTTGTATACTATATATGTGGAGCGTGAGATGCAAGCGTTCCACTAGATTCTAATTACTTGTATTTAGACATTATTATAATATCAGAAAAGATATCGGTTTCAAAAATGTTTTGGGTTATCGTAAGGTAAAAACCGTCCGTGTTTATGTGCGGATTTGGTCTTACGATTATCCTTTTCTTTTGAAAAGATTTTAAACTTTAAAATCATGATTGGATGATTTACCTTTAATATTGTGCGAGTTTATCTCACTCTGGTTCACCAGACTGACCCGGTGTTTTGTAAATGCTCGGGTTATCTCGAGGTGTACAGGTTCAGGTTATCGAATGTTGTGAAGTCCAGAAACGAGCTAGAGATGTTCAGGCGTATGATATTATATAGCTACTATTCCGCTCTGTGTTGTATATGGGAACAAGTTATTATAACTGTCCCGTTGTGTGATGTACTCTGATATTGTAAGTATTTTTAAAGCTCTCAATAAAGATTTATTTCTGTATTATATTTTGTTCCGCTGCGATGTAAGACTTTGTGTTGTGTTGTTTCTTATTTTTCTTCTATTCGAATATTTCTTTCTTTCTTATCTCACCCTCTAATTTCTTTCTAATAACTATCTAGCGTTTTCGGTGCTTGGAGGTTCAGCATGAGTTATAGTAAAGGTATTTATGTCGATTTTCGGGGTCGAAAAGCCTTGAGTCGTTACAGGTTGATTAGATCTTTCCATTTTGGTTTCATATTCATTTATTTCCTTGCTATTTGGATTAGATCTTCAATTGATTTTATTGAATTATGAGATCAAGTGAGTGGTTATGAGCTCTCACACGTCTATATTGGATTATATGTTATAATTAATAGATTTCATCATCTATATGTTAAATTGAGATCTAAAACTTGACTAGATGTGGTAATGTCAGATTTAGGAACACTACGCTAATCTAATTATGTAATGTGATGTTTATGTTAGATCTAATGTAACTAGCGAGTAATTAATCGTGTTAAATGATAGATCTGTGATTAGATTTAATTGATTCATGTTTGTATGTAATTAAATGATTCTGTGTTATTGTGATTGATCAAAATTTCTATTTCAATGGTTAAATTATTGAGTTTCTTACTATGCTTGAGTTTTATATTGACGTTGTACATGTTCTAGGACTCAAATGAATGATCAGAGCGTAGTAGGGGCAAGTGCAAGACCCCAGGCTTGTTTTGAAATCAGGAAATGGATTCAAAGCGGTATGACTTAGAGTAGGAAGGTATGCTTCGATAAGATTTGGTTTTCAAAGAATGCAGCACTACATAGCGGTATGTCTTGGAGCAGAGCAGACTAATTCAACACAAGGCAGACTAGTGATTTGTAGCGAGGAGGATTAGTAACCTGAAGCCATTTGCTTCAAGCTAGTTGAAGAAAAATTATTTTTCTCTACTCGAAGTAGAGTGCTTTGAAACTAAAATCAGAGTGCTTCAAAACTCGAAGAAGTGTGTTTTAGGAGTAATATGATATCTTCAATATGAAGCATCTTCCTTGATTTTGCTATAACTGAACTTAAGAAATCCTCTAGGACAACTTTTAGTTTCTCAAAGCGAAACAAGGGAACGAAAAAAATCATTGATCGAAGAAAATTTCCGATCCATCAAGCAGTAAGAGATGGTTATGCAATCAATATAGAGGTATAGCGAGGTCTCATAGGGCATGCTGGTGGCTTGCTGATTTCTTCTATGAGAAGGAAGTTAAGGAATAACGAGGTTGTGAGTCCTCGATTGGGAACTCAGATGGGAGGGTGGTCGAAGGAGTATAATATGAAGTTTGAAATGGAATGAGGATGCGGGATAATTGAATGGTTTTAGTGGGACTCCAAGCTAGGATGGATGGTCTTGTGATTGAGAGTGCAAAGGAATCGTTGACAACATAGAATGTTCTAGTTGTTGACCCAAAGCAAGGGTATCGTGTGTGTAACAACCCAAAATTTTGGAACCAATTTCAAATTTATTTTTAATTGATTTTATTGGATTTTATGGATTTAAAATGATTTATTTTGGGAATTAACGATTTAGAATTTATTTGAATCAAAGTTTGAATGTATAAATTTAAAATTTATTAAAACGAACTCGAAATGGCACATTAGTTTGAAAATTCGATTTTAAACTGTAAATTAATATATAGAATTCAATATAAGTCAGAATTTGATGAAACCAGAAATGTTAGAATCTATTTAATTATATCTTTCTAACGAATGTAAGAAACTGAGATATCATATTATAAATTGCAAGTTATGGCCAAATTAAAATTTAACATAGTCGCTATGGATTTTTTTTTAATATTATATAAGCCCTTAAAAATAGTCATTTTGCAAACAACATCTGTTTTTGAAGAAACCTCTTTTGTTAGATCCAGAACGTCAAATTATTGTCAGGTTTAGAATTTCAAATCACTTGGAATTAATATGTGAGCACTAAATTTAAATGTATTTTCAATTCCAGTTTAAGTTTAATAAACCAGTTAAAAATGCCATTTTTCAAATGGTCTTCAAATTCTATGAAATTAAATTTGATAGAACCGTATTTGAAAAACATAGCTAAATTTCAATTTTCGTAATTTTTGAAGTTAGTATGTGGCCCTGGTAAATTAAAATGTACGTTTAAATTCAGTATTGAACTTTATATTTTAATTTTGATAAAAATTGATTGTAATAGTTGAATTGGCTTATGAAACATATTCCATTGTGTCTGGAATAGGGGTATTTAGCTAGGGGCGACAGTCGTTGGGTCTCATTTGGAGTTCAGTGTGTTAAACCAGTATTTTACGAATTAATTATTATTAAATATAATGTATATATATGGTAACTCAAAACCCTAGCCCTCGTTAAAATCATTCAGCGCTACTAGCTTCGATTGAATGGCCATTGAAGCTCGAGATTTTCTCTTTCAATCACGTCCAATCTATGCCTCTATTACTGAAACTCATAAAACAAAAATTATAGACGCATTTATGCTCTTCAAATCTATGCTGAAATGATCGGTTTTCATTAGTTATTCGGTTCGATTTTAGGGCTCAAAGCCCTATCGCTCGGGCGTGGATTTCGAGGGCTGAGGGAGATCGACATCCCCTAAATTGCTGGTGGTGGTAGGCGTTGGCAAGGGCTACATCGTGGTGGAGGATGATCGACTGCTGGTGGCTCCATTTGGCGTGCGACAGGGAGATAGCAAGGTCGGCTTTGGTTTTTCTCAGTGTAGAAAGATACGAAGAAGAACGGGGGCAAGAATATTAAACGAAGGTTTAATTAATGTTAATTATGGTAATTAAAGGATTAAGAGAGAATTAATTATATTTTAATTATCTCGAA
The DNA here is from genome assembly GCA_030737875.1 of Allium sativum. Taxonomy (NCBI): domain Eukaryota; kingdom Viridiplantae; phylum Streptophyta; class Magnoliopsida; order Asparagales; family Amaryllidaceae; genus Allium; species Allium sativum. The sequence goes on along the minus strand of CM060909.1, from coordinate 663,733,254 downwards.
TTGTAACTAATGTTTATACCTCTATATCTTTTTCATATTAAAACGAAACTCAGTGAAATTGAGTCTGTTGGAATCATGATAAAAATATCTACAACATGGAAGTGACTAGATTAGAAACAAAGAAAATTAGAATTTGGGGCAGATTTAAACCCAAACAGCACTGAAATCGTCGATTAAAGACTGATGGAGTGGAAACCAATGCTGAGATCTCTCTCACTCAAATTATTTTGCAGTTATTATATATGTGACTGAATATATTTATTTATTGCCCGTCATTGCAATATTTTTGTGGTGATTGATGAATTTTTACAATTTTAATATTATTATTAAACTGTTAATATATATATATATATATGTTGTTAAATAAAACATTTATATTATGAATAATGTTCACATGGACTGTGATGTAAACCCCACACGGGTATTGGGATAATAATTTTACACATCGTCCAATTATTTTTGATGGTTGAAAACCCACATGGGTCTGGGGATGATAATTAATCCACATCTCCCTTAAATATAATTGTATGTCAACCAATAGATAGGCAGACTGTTGTAAGCATTATTTAATTATTTAATGCTTATACAGTTGTAAATTGTACTCTGGATGTGAATTGAATGTTTAATAGTTGTCTATCACTATTTTTGAATACATGCGATGTATGGAATCCATATAAATAAAATTATATGGTAATTGATTGAGTCTGATTCCAATTCAGAAATAACGAATATTTTAAAATAATATTTAGTGAAGAATCAAAGTACGATTTTGATGTCCAATTTTGGATGGACACGAAAATATGTGAAGCCGAGTTAAGTAGATATATGCCATTTTAACTTGAATGGAATTTTTTGTCGATTTTATTCATTTTATAATGAATATTGAAAAGATTTGATTTCAAAATCTGATATTTTGAAAATATTATCATTTTAATATTATAATGATATAGTATATTCAATTTTGATTTGAAATTGAAAAGGAAGCTGAAATCATTTTAAAATGAATTTATAAAATACATTTTAAATGGAAACCGACGAAATATATTATATATATTTAAACAGCCTGAATCGAACGCGCCGCACAGCTACCGTTCGCGAATTTCGACCATTGACTTTGAATTGACATAATGAGAGATCCGACCGTCGGATTCTCCTAAAACCAGAACCGTTGGGTTCATATCGAAAATATCTTTGGAATGATAGTAAGAGATTTGAAATCTAACTATTAGATTTTAATATATCTAAATCAGTTTTGGAAAAGGTCATTATGCATGTAGTTCGGTGGCCGATATTGGAAACTGATTGTAAGGGCCTTAATAAAATTATTTAAAATATGAATAAATTGTGTAAAATCATATTAAATGATTTGAAAAGATTTTGGATGAAATATTCCATCTTTTTAAAGATAAAAGATATTTATTATCAGAATAAGTTGTTTTGCAACATGAGATAAGAACTGAAAAGAATGGAAATGTTTTTAGTCTAACCAGAATTTTCCAATATATGAATTGGAATGGATTTGAATGGAAATAATCTTCGAAATATTTCGATATTGGATTCCATGATTATATGGATATTGTTAAGTAATTTGGAAGATACAGATATCGTTATTCCCAATACGATATCCGTTGGTTTCAAATTTTAATATTGAATATAAGCCGATATGATTTCTATTCAGAGCCTTGTATTTGATATCAAATTGGATTTTGGGTTTATCGTAAATGGTGTCTTCATTAACACTATTCTTAAAACCAACTGAGAAAAGAATAATTCTTTTAATTAAGATTTAGCGAAGTTTACTAATTAATTAATTTAATTGGAATTGAATTGGATTTTGGGTTTATCGTGAGCGATGTTTAAATAACATTAGTTCTTTAACCCAATTAATAGTGAAGATATGATTTGGAATTTATAAATCTTTTTATTAAGATTTAATGGAAATTTTCCAAACTAAAGTTTTACAATTTAGAATATTAATTTGGAATTGAACGGAATTCGGTTTGGTTATAAACGAGATCCTATGAAGGAAGACCGTTACTATATATGGAATTTTAAAGGCTTTGTCGTTATTCCATTCATATTATTAGTCTGACATGGGAAATTTATATCAATTATATATATTGATCTGTTTCCATGTAGATTCCATATTTAATGTGAATTGATTTGGGTTTATTGTGAGCTATGTTTCAATAACATTGGTTCTTTAATCCAGTTAAAGACAAGATTAATTTCTTGAAGTCGAGTAATCATAAAGTAATGATATTTTAGATTAAAACCAAGTTGGAGTTTTAATGAATCTTTAATTAGATTGGAATGTGAATGAGGTAATTAAATTCACCGAATTCAAGAAATGATCGAGGATGGATTACCACCAGTTTTACTTCATGCGATAGTTAAATCTTTAATTGGATTTGAAACGTGAAATGGTAATTAATTTTACCGATAACACAGTGGGTGTTAGATATGGAGTACTACTAGTTTTTCTCCATGGGATGAATACGTTGGGATTAGAAAGATAAAATAAACACTACTTCGGTAAGGCTCGATAATCCCGACTAGTTTGATAAACCTTAATTTGGTTTAAATTGTGAAAAGAGTATTTTAACAAAATGATATTATGGATTGGAATGAGGCGTATGATGTGTTTTTATAACACTTGATTATAAGATACGCGAGTTATTCAAAAAGACCGAGTTTAACCCATTTTGAATAACTGATACGACGACTAAAAGTCGAAGAAGATGGTGGTTGAAGACCGGAGATCTTCACATCGTTTGGATGATTACTAATGTCTTGATTGAGTTGTACACCCAAGATGAGGTAATAAGTGGTTATCGTCTAGACGTACTTAGAGATCGACCGGATATGCAAGAGCCTCTCTCCTGTATTGGGCATAAGGGACGAGGAATAAGGTGCCTCTAGTTTCGTTCAGACCCAGAACAGACTTGTAAATGGATTATGTCTGACATTGTACTTCGCGCCGTATTCATTGATCTTTGCTAAATATATATCTGTCTGGTGGCAGAGAATTTATTCTCTTGCTTAACACCCTTCTCTGAGACGTACGAGCTTAGGGGTTATATATTGGTGGAAATCAATGGTATGGATTGACAATATGGCATGCTGAGATGCACGGATCAAAGCTTTTGTTGAAAAGAAGGACTCTGTGGTTGATAATCAAAGCATGGCTTTAAGTAGCGCAGCTTTGTGCATAGCGTTAATTCGTGAGCCTCACACCGCGGTGTGAACCAAAAACGGGAGAGGACTGCAGGGAGGACATGAGTTTCTTTCTAGCTAGAAATTTTGTCATGGTATGGAGCCTAGACATTTTTTACTTATGTGGATGATGGATTGCGAGGCGCCTCGGATATAGAGCTGACTAAAAGGCTTGAGTGATAGGTCCGATAGGACCGGGAAATGTATTGTTCAGGAATAACCAATCCACAAACGTTAAGTGTGGACCAACCCTACATGATCCAAGGGTCACATGTTGTTAAACCCTGGGGCATATGCTAGAGTGTCCCGAAATCGGATGAGGAAGATCCCTTGCCTCGGTTCATAGATGGAAACTCAATTTCCAATACGCGACTTTGCGGTTTTGGTTGTAAACATATATGGCGACATAGTGGGATGGGGTACTATGCCGTTTATGATTGATACATTTATATTTGAAGTTGATTTCTTCACTTATAGTAATAATAAAAGATAGATTTCGCGTACCAAACATGTTTGGCAATTATAAGGTAAAACTCTATCCTCTGGTTTGTATTTGCATTGTGTGATGGGACCCAAGTCTTATAATAGCTTCATTTTTCTTTTAGCATTGCGCTGTTTCTTTATGGTATTCTTAGGAGAAAACCCGTTCCGTACCATACGGCGTGGTCCCTTGATTTACCTAACTTTAAAATAAAGTTAATAACTGTTTTAATTCTCACAACAGTCCCACGACTGACTCTGAGTTTATTGTTTCCACCTAAACTCTGGGTCTCCATATTTTCCACACGGACAGCTAGTAGTTTTGGTTTGCAGATATTTCTTTCCATAGGATTCTGGATCATGGCTGGAGCCATATTCGGAAAGCTTTGTATCCATGTATTTCTTTCAGCTGTGGTAGTTGATGTTTTCCATTTCACATTATATTCATGTATATATATTTCCGTTGTTTTGTAATTTAAATCTCTGATATTTTCCGTTGTATATTCTTTATTTGAACTTTGATATCTTTTACTCTGATGTAAATTGTTGTAGTGGCAATGAAATGTTCTCATGTTTGTGCTCTGAAGCATCATGTTCTCAAAGCAATCTGCCTTCTTATTTGGTTTAGGCCGGCCTGGAAGTTCGGGTCATTTCAGTGTGGGTGACCACTGGGACTGGTGGCGATGGTCGAGTACCTTGGATCACCCAAACTTCAGGGGAAAAAGGGTTCTAGTGCCATTGGGGGCTTCATGCTGGACAAATGGATTATCACAAGCATGGAAGTTTAAATAGAATCAGGGTTTTCCATTAGGGGCAATTAACGACAGGGACAACCGCCTAATAAAATTTAACCATAAGGACAACCACCTAATATTTTGTCCAAAAGGACATATGCCTAAAATAATCTATCGTTTATCATACTCATTCGATTTTTTAGCACGAAAACATGAAATCATAGGACAACACAATCGAAATTCGTATCATCTCCTACAATCGAACTCAAAAATCAGCACATAAAAAATCAGTCGAACAACGAAAATCAATTGGAAACCCTAATTGAATGGAATAAAAATCTTCAACAGCAAATGGAAAGCACATTTGAAGAAGACGAGAGGATCAAAACTATATTTTTAGGTCGCAAATGGTTTTTTGGTTAACATTAAAGCAGTTTTTAGGTATCAGTTTGCTATTATTTTAAGTATCAGATTTCCTGTTTTAACTGTGTAATTTTTTTTAACATGTGATTTTGTTGCTGTGTTAATTTTTTAGCTGTATTGTTGCTTCAACTTTGTAACTTAGTCGAATTTATTTCATTTTTATCAATCAAACTGTGGTGTAAACATTTTTTGCGTTAGTTTTTCTTTAAAACAACGCAGCAGTTTTTAGATATTAGTTTTATATTTTTTAGGTATTAGTTTTACAGTATTAACTTTGTTACAATTTTTAGGTATTAGTTTTATATTTTTTTAGGTATCAATTTTCCTGTTTTAACTGTGTAATGTTTTTTTCATGTGATGTTGTTTTTGTGTTAATTTTTTAGTTGTATTGTTGCTTCAACTTTGTAAGTCAGTCGAATTTATTTCATTTTAATCAATCAAGCTGTGGTGTAAACATTTTTTGCATTAGTTTTTCTTTAAAATAGTGCAGTAGTTTTTAGGTATCAGTTATATATTTTTTTAGATGTCAGTTTTATAGTATTAACTTTATTACAGTTTTTAGGTATCAGTTTTTTTTTAAAGGTATCAGTTTGCCTGTTTTAACTGTGTTATTTTTTTTTCATGTGATTTTGTTGCTGTGTAAATTTTTAGGTTGCATTGTTGCTTCAACTTTGTAACTCAGTCGAATTTATTTCATTTTAATCAATCAAACTGTGGTGTAAACATTTTTTGTGTTAGTTTTTCTTAAAACAATGCAGCGGTTTTTAGGTATCAGTTCTATATTTTTTTAGGTATAGTTTTACAGTATTAACTTGGTTACAGTTTCTAGGTATCAGTTTTATATTTTTTTAGATATCAGTTTTCCTGTTTTAACTGTGTTATGTTTTTTCGTTGACTATGTTGTTGTGTTAATTTTTTAGTTATATTGTCGCTTCAACTTTGTAACTCAGCTGAATTTATTTCATTTTAATCAATCAAACTGTGGTATAAACAATTTTTTGCATTAGGTTTTCTGTAACACATTGCAGTAGTTTTTAGGTAGAAGTTTTATATTTTTCTGGTTATCAATTTTTCAGAATTAGCTATGTTATGTATAAAACAATAATAAAACTAAAACTGATACCTAACGAGATATGAAACTGATACCTAAAAACTGAAGTCATGAAAATAACACAAAACTGAAGCGAAGAAAAATATTTAGTTCGTATATGATTTTGATTGTCTTTCTCATGTCGATTGTCTTCATTTTCGATTTCTTTATCATGTTTTATGGTTAATATTTGTTAATTTCCATTTTGAACTGGAAATCGATTAGAGCGATTCTAGATTTAGATTGGGGTTAAATATTTTTGAATTAATCGATTTAGATTAGGAATTTAAGCATTGAATTTTTTTTGAATAATTAAGATGAAAGAGAAAGAACAGAAGGAGATTTGGAGAAACTGAAGAAAGAACGAAAGGAGAAATGCGGCTCACAAATGAAGAAGAAGATGCGGCTGTCCTTCTGGATAAATTTTGAGCCGCATGCCCTTATGGATAAAATTTGAGCCGCATTTGTCCTTAGGAATATTTTCCTGTTTCCATTATCCTTTGGAATAAGCGAGGATAGTCATACATGTTATCAATTTACTTAAGGCTTTATAAGGTGATGGAAAGGTTTGTTTGATGAATGCTATGGTTGTTGTGGATATCTTTCTCTCATTTCTTCGGGTAGGATATCATCAATAGGATACCGGATAAGCGATTGGGATAAGAATGCAGAATGAGGATGCTTATATTTTTCTAATCTATTCTATCACATTATCCTCTATTTTTGTTATTTGGGTAACCTATATTACTTAATTATTATGTGCTAACCATTGTAGAGACATGTCATATATGAGACTTAAACATGTCTAATAGCATGTTTTTCAGTATAGTTTTTGATAGTCATTTATCGCTCATACCGAAATATTGTCTGGCCTACGTATTTATGTTTCTTCTTATTATCTTTGGGGCTCATCAATGATGTTAATAAGTAGGCTAAACAGAGGGTTTGGTGACAATGTAGCTGACGAGCTTGGCATATTACTATATGTTGTAGTTATTCTTGCTTTTGTTGTTTTTCTTACATAACCTTAGGGATATGTAATGAGGACTTACTATACATATCTTAGAGATTTTGTAGAAATGATGTTTCCACTTTGTTATATCTCACTATTGTTATGTGATATATGTTCTTATTGTATTTTATCCTTGTAGTATAAGATATACGACAGATTGCTTTTGTTTCTTCTTCAACAATCACACCATTTCAGCCTGGCACGTGTTCAGAACTTCTTTATGCTGTTTAGTGCGCATGGTTTGGGGCAGTCGTCACACATATGATTGAAAGAATGTTTTAATAATAAATCCATACTTCAAAATCAATCACAATAATATTCAAAATTTATTACCTAATTTATTATCCCTAGTGTCCTTATCTAATTGTTGAAGGATCGTTGATTTATTGTTTAATTTGTTTTGTTCTACTATTGTTTCATATTTTTCTATTAAGATTAAATCTCTTAATTTATGTATTTTGTTAGATAATTCAACTATATATAAATTTCCATAATTATAAAAATTCTAATGCACTACGGAAGTTTGTCCTGAATTAATTAGCAAGTTCCATTTACTCTTTATATACATATAATTAAAGTTTTGTTTGTGTACATATAAGCTTTTAGTATTTATATTTCAAGTTGCTAAAACATAATTTAAAACCGTTTCTTGTTATCAAACAATTTACAAGTGGGGCAACAATATATATACACACACATATAAATTATTGCTTATGTTATTGTGTCATGGTTACATATCAATTAAATGTTGTATCAAATAAATTTTATAAAGAGAGAAGATGAAATCAATCAACTATGCCATCTTTTATTTTCTTCCTTAATATGATTGCATCTATACTTATTCTTTTCTTATTTCAATCAGATCTGTGAGTTTTATGTAATTTTTAGGTTATTTATTTTCTTTGGAGTGTTTATACAGTTAAGTAGTTTTAATTTGCAAGTTTTATGTTTATAGTTATTTATGATACTTATACGTTTAACCTTTCTGTAAGTTGTTGTAGTATAGTTACTGTCTATGCATATTTATTTCCAATTGTTTATCGTTTATAAATAATTCTACTTCTTCTTATCCCCTTCTTTTATTATATTTTATTTACAGTTATGCTTATGCTTATGCCTATTTTATTTGCTTTTGTTTATTCTGAGTCTAGGCCTTGCGAGTAGCATGACCGTTTCCCTATTTCTTTTAGCCCTGATCCTAGGCATGAAAAGAGACTAGCTCCTTACCGTTATTTTGCGTTAAATTGGAATAATGTCAAAATTGAATTAAAAGGGGATGTTTGGGCATAATGAAATTGATTAGGTATTGTAATCATATTGGACTGTAATTGGGGATAGAACTTAACATGTAATCGGAGAACATGTAAACTAGAATAGACTGAACTTAATTGAATATTAAATAACATGGGGATGGTTTATACAAAATGATAACATTAATTAGAAATGTTAATACAACCTTGGATACAACATGTGGTTATATTGGGCTTATTAATAAACTTAAAACGTGTTAAGTTAAATTAATGAAGTTAATAAGCTAAATAGAGGGAGTCTGTTTCAGCAGCATGGGGCAGATTAGAGAAGATAAGTGGCTCATAGATTAGGTCCGTTCCAGCAGCGTGGGGATGATTGGGGAAGATAAGAGGCCTAATAATATAATGAAATCCTTGTTTAGGTCCATTCCGGCAATGTGGGCCTGATTGGGGAAGATAAGAGGCATAATAAAATAATGAATGGGGACCAAATCTAGGGTTGACTTGTGTCAATTGCATTTTTGGTTGGGAACTCGCACCAGTCAGTATCCCTTGTTATCATGGAGTATCCCATTAGGTAGAGGCTAGGTCATTCTTTACTTAACTGGGTGGTAAGTGGTTCAAACGAGGTAGGTACGGGAGTGCTCCGGTGGAACGATGAGCGTGCATCGTTCCAATTGGGAAAGATACGCCGTTGTAATGCCTGTGATTAACGGCTGTGTCCTTTTAGTTGATGGGTTCAGAATTGATAACCCCGAATTCTGTAGCTGGCATAGGTTATCACATCATGGGTATAGGAGGTGATCGACGGGTAGAAATTAGGTAAAGCGTAATTGTGATATCTCAGTAGTTGGTGCCGCAATTTTTTGGATATGAGTGAGAAGCCTATTTTTATTCGTGTTTATCTTTCCTGCTATTTCATTTAGGTTTTATATCTACTGCTCTTAGAACTATTCATCTGTCTTAATGCTTCCTTAACTTACGTTCATGCTAGAAATTACTAGAACTCACTAGGCGTATGTCTGACCTAGTTTGTTTTTTGCTTCTATCTCCCCCCACCCCCTAAGTTCGCAGGGTAGAGGGTCTCAGCAGTGATTCTTAGATATTCGGTTCATCTTGGATTCATACTCTTTTCATATTCATATATTGGTTCAATCCTTGTTTTCTGATCATTGTATTGACATATGAGAGGAATGCTTTTTATGCTTTTGCTTATGTACTCTTGTATTTTCCACGAGACAGTGTGGTTGGTTTAATATGATGACTATCTAATATTTTGAAATGTAATAAGTATTATGATTTGACTTGCTTATTTAACGAATGTTTTAAAGTTTCTGCTGTGTTTTATGTTTCTATCTTGTGAATTTTAGTCTCTGTGTCGTTACTTTATGCCAAAGCGCTTCGTAAACCTCAACACATCCTCATACGGGTGACTTTAAGGGGTGTTGTGGTGTTTCAAATAAGTTATCAAAATTTTCATGTCTTTGTTAAGATGCTTGTTTTAAACCATATAACGGCTTATCTAACTTACAAACTTTATGTTCTTGACCATGAACTATAAATCCTCCAGGTTGGTCTATATAAATTTTCTCTTCTAATTCACCATTTATAAAGGCGAATTTAATGTCCATTTGGTTTATTATTAAATTATGAATAAATGTAAGTGAAATTAATGATAGAATGAACGTAATTGTAATTATAGGTGTCAAAAAGATTATATTTTTCTGTCTTTTTAAATCCTTTAGCTACTAAATAGGCTGTATATTTATCAGTTGTGCCATTAGGTTTTAACTTCTTTTTAGGCACCTATTTACGGCCTATCGAATTACAACCAAGTGGTAGATCTTCTAAGTAGCGTGTTTTATTGGATTCAAAGAACCTGTTCCATCATTTATAACCTCTTGTCAAAGATCAGTATCTGAGGAACATAAGGCTCCTTGAGGTTTCAAGGGATCCTCCTCTATAGTAAAAACATACAAATCTAAACCAAAATCTTTTTTTATTCTTTCTTTTTTACTTCTTATGGGTTCGTTTTTAGAAGGCTCATTAAGTTCTGTTCTAATAGGCATGGCGTTACTTGATGTGCCCCTATTATTCCTCAATTTAAAAGGAAATATAGATTCATAAAAATCATCATAATTAGATTTGATTATATTATGAATATTTAGATCATAAAATCTATGTGCTTTGCTAAAGATAACATAGCCAATAAATACACATTCATATGCTCTACTCTCTAATTTTATTCTTTTAGGGTCTGGTATACCAACATATGCAGAACATCCCCAAGTTCTAAAATAAGATACATTTGGTTTATAATTTCTTAAAATTTCAAAAGATGAGATTTTACTTTTTAATTTAGGGATTCTATTCAGTACATAACATGCAATCAATAAAATATCCATTCAACAATGTTTTGCTACACCCGAGCTCGATAACATAGCTACAACTAATTCGGTAAAGGGCCTATTTTTTCTTTCATCTTTGTCGTTCATCCCAAAGAATACCCATGACATATTAGAAAATTCATTTATCCGATTTCATAATTTCTAAGAAGATTTTTTTCTTTAATCTTTCTAATTTTATTAAATAAAAAAATAAAGTAAATAATAAATAAAAATCACGGAGATTTTTTAGTGGCATGTTTCGATCCTCTTCCCCATTACATAGAAAAAGTGAGCCATCAGTTTAGGTACAAGATACTATTATTACCATGTGGACAATTAACATCTAAACCATAATAGCAACGATCCAATTGCAAAAGCAAAGATCTACCAACTGAGTTATATCCCCCAAGCCAAGTGGAGTATGCATGAAACAGTCAGATATTTCTTCTATTCTTTTCCCTGGCGCAAGTGGGCCATCGTGGACTTGAATCATAGACCTTGCCTATGTTGTAAATCATCTAACCTGCAGTACAACCAATTGGGAGAGAATCTCATGTGAATAAGGTGAAATCTCATGAATTATACCATGCAATCTATAGAAACTAAGAAATAATCTTGACTCGTATTTTGTTCCTCTATGACTATGAAGTCCCTTAATTTTCTTATTAGATTGATTATCAACTTCAGTTTTAGATGATTTAAACATATCAAATGCATCACTTTTGTTTTTAAGGTATACATAAGTAAAATCATAAAGTCATCAATAAAACTGATAAAGTAACTGGTAGAGAATGGAGTTTTGATGACAACAACCTTGTTTCAATTATCATTGATTATAAAATATATACTAACATTTCTGTCTAAAATATATATACATGAATATGCAGGATTTATATACAGGAATCAATACTGAAGACTGTACAGTTTTAGAGTTTCAAGAGATTAAAGATACAGAGAAGATTCAAGACTCATGAGTAATCAAGATATTAAAGCTCAAAACAAATATAGTAATAGAGTTTAGTTTATATGTAAGACTCTAAATAGCACTCCAGGTTCAAAATCAAATTCTGAATTTCAAATTCTGGTTTTTAAAATTCGAGTTCTAATTTCAAATTGTTTTCTATTCTACTTATGATTTGAAATATAAGTTTAAATTTGAATTTATATAAGTTTATATAGTTTTATATTTATATACTTTTATAATTATATAGTTTTAAACTTTATAAATTTATAAATATGTTTATATAATATATATTTATGTTTTCATATGATTTTATACTTTATAATACTCATTTATATCACTATGTTTTAATTCAAGAATTTCCGTAATAGCAATGTAACAACCCGCCATTTTGACTGTGCTGAATCAACAAAACATGCCAAACTCGAACCGTCCAATATGACAAATTGTTATTAGCTTTCGAGGTAAATAGAATAATCACAGAATCACAAATCACAAACACAAATAAAAGCAAAATAAAATCTCACAGCGGAAATACATAATACAATAGTAGTTCATGAAGCTACCAAATAAAATTTTACATCAGAGTTTACATAAAATACAGCGAAAATCTAATATAATGTATTTATAATACATGTATAGGAGATAACAGTTTGAAACAAAAATAGCAAGAAACAACTAAACTGAAACAGCTGACTAATAGGTAGATACATGTGACCAGAACCCAATATAAGCTCCCACTCTAAGGGTGAATCTCGAAAACTGTAATACTCGACCTGAACCGAGCAATAATCCAAAACAAAATGACTCGGATCAGGACTAACATTCTCATGGAAGTAATTCAACTCAAATGGAATGTTCGATGAAATACAGTCAATAACTTAAAGGATTTTTGGGATCACCATCCTCTAAGGATCTGTTAAACTAATACTATATAGTATAATACGCTATATATAATAGTGTCTATCAGTAAAGTAAATATCAAAATAACATAAGCGGGATTACCAATTACCCTTACACCGTTTTTATATTCCCGTAGTCTATCCAGTACTGTAATCCCCTCCAAACTGGCGGGATACTCAGGAAGCACTCCATAGGTATGGTACAAACCAAAATCGTGGTGGGCTCGTATAAGGCATGTAACAAGGCACACAGGGAATTCCAGGGTGGATACACCATTTGCAGGGATGGACTGGAGGTAGCGCATAGCCGCAACTACCGCCTACCTCGAGACACACACCCATAATCAAATCGAAGGGTGGCCACCAAACACATCGCAATAGTAATAGAATGGTATCGAAGAAGTGCGCTCGATAGGAGGAATGACCTCTCCTGGTCTCAGCATAGCTCTTGTTTTAGTCACATCATGTTAACTCATGGAAGTCAGGTCTCATAATTAATACGAAAAATTGAGTCGTTCGCCAAACCACCCTACTTCATTCTGGATCTCCACCGCGTACATAGTTGTTAAAGTGGTTTTCGATATTGGCAGAGAATATGAAAATAGCCGATCCTTGTCTATTTAATAACCAAACATTTACATTTTTCACACCGTGGTCATTATTTTATAATCACTTTATAAAATTGTTTATAAGAAATCTTAGTTCAAATTCGAAATCAAAATTAAATATCTAACTTCGAATATATTGAATTTTGAAACCAATTCACTTAAATCAATTTAGAAAATCGTATCGTAAAGGTCTCAAAATATAGTATAAACCAATACTATAATATTTAACTTTGATTTTATATAATTTCCGAAAGTATTCACATAACGTTTTTCAATCCAAAATCGACGTATATAAAATCATATCTTAAAGGTCTCAGTTACTATTTAAATCAACACTAAAATATTTAACTTCGATAATATTTTGGTTTGGATTATATTCACAAAAATTCAAGTTTAGACAATTCAAATAATTCAATTTTTACCTTTATAAGAAACCGTTTCAAGTCGATTCACAAAATCCAACAATTTGGTTCGAGTTCAATATAGACAATTCAAATCAAAACTTTATATTTCAAGTTAAACAAATCATATAATCTAGTTTCTCCTTTTATAAGAATTCGTTCGAGTCGATTAAAAATCCCAATCACTTAAGTTCAAATTTGGTTTATGCAATTCAAATCAAAACCTTTTATTTTTCAACGATCGTATCATATTTTATAACTCAAGTCGTACCATTCAAGTTCATTACTTATAAATTCGAATCAAAACCTTATCTTTTAATTCAAACAATTCATACTATTTAAAATCATTCTTATAAATTTTATTTAACAAATTACTTAATTCAAACCTAATGACTTGTAAAATTAATTCCATATATAAAATTTATATGTTCAAATTCACATTCGGTCACTTAAAATCGAATTCATTCCACATCAAATTATAAATTCAAATTAAAAATCAATTTACATAATTCACATTCGTTTCTTATAAGAGTTCAATATTTAAACTAATTCAAATTCATATTCAGTTGATTTATAACTGAATTCATTTCATATCCATTTTATGTTCAAATTCATTCCTTAAATTTGGAAATTTAAATTCAGAAAACAATTTCACAATTCAAGTTCATCTCTTATAAGTTTATATCGATTCGAATTCATATTAATGTCTTATATCAGTTCATTCATTAAATCAAGTATCATTGCATAAATTTAAATCTTTAACCTCGAATTCAAATCGTGACAACCTTAACTTATCCATCTTTTAGTTCGTTATTAAGATTTGTAAAATATATATGAAAGAAAATTTAATTTGTAAAATAGATATATATATAAGTTTATAAAATTCTAAAATTAATTAGAAAATAGATTATAAACATATATAAAATTAAAATAATATAGAAATAGGTTTAAAAGAAATATTTATTATAATATAAAAAGTTTAAAAAATACTTATATAATTAAATTATGGTTTAAAATAAAATTATAATTAAAATCTTAAATAAGCATTTAAATCCACATTAACTCAAAATATCATCCTAAAATATATAATGTAAAATTTTCAAATTTAAGTTTAAATTTTTTAACTTATATTTATATGAAAAATATAAAATTTTAAGTTATTATTTAAAAAACACATTTCCTAAATCACTTTACTTTGAAAACATGACCGATGGTGTCTGTATATAGTTTTCTACCCTATGGTCAAGTGATACAGATATATATCATTTCAACCCGCAATTTATAAAATTTTACTTGTATATATCATTTCAACCTGCAATCCCAAATTCAGTAAAATCGTTCAAGTCTATCATTTCAACCCATAACGACTTTTCCTTAATCTAATGTTCGTTCAGGTATGTATCATTTCAACCCATAGTGATTTTTCCTAAACTACAGAAATCAACAACATAATCAATCATCATATAAATAGCATCAATCATATCAGAAGTCATATATTATCAGTGCATCTTCGTGTCATATATGAAAGTGTACAAATTAAACAAACAATTTATACTAGCAATCCTATACATTTCATGTGATGATCTCAAAACCCCGTGCTACGGTGTTAAGGATAATCATTGGAATATAACACGTTAATCATCATTAGCCGAGTACAGATAATAGCATAAACAAGAAATAGAATAATTTACACAAATATGACAGCGGAATCATATATATTACCACATCAGAGAGCAAAGTGCAGGATACAACTTAGTGCATAATAATACATAATCAGTCTACATCGCCTGTGGCGGAATCACATATATAGAGGGTACATAAACGAAACATCAGTCTACATCGCCTGTGGCGGAATCATATACATATACAATAATGGCGGAAAAGTCATATTCATCAACATGTAGTCAAGCCTCGCCATGAGCCAAAAGTGCACCTCTGCTGCGGTGCCAAGCCAAAATACGTCAGCCACCTGTAACTAGGCTGCCCGTGTGAAAATAAGGGCCCCCGAGTTTGCAAGGTGAAACAAACTATGAGTAGTCATGGGACTGGTATGAGAAATCTACTAAACTAATTAAACCAAAATTATAAGGCAAATCAAAGGACCATGCCACTTTCGCGGAACGGGTTTACTCCAATGAGTGCTAGTTCATGAAATAAGGTAAATTATTAAATCATCGCAACGCTTTTTATAAAAATGAAGCCATTATAAGACTCAGGTCCCATCACATAATGCAAAACAAGCCAGGGGATAGAGTTTTTACCTTACAATGGCTAAGAGATGCTTCATACGTATAAACAAAAGTGTTTGATATTATTACTAGTGCATATATGTTTCAAAAGCGAACTCAATCATAAATATCAATCATAGACGGCATAAATGACCTATACCACTATGTCACCATACTAGTAATACAATCAAATCTGCAATTTCGTATTGGAAATTGGATTCCATCATGAGTCGAGGCAAGGGACAAGCTCCTCTCCATTCGAGACACTCTAGCAAATGTCCCAGGACCGCACACAGCAATCCTTGGATCTTCAGGGCCGGTCCTCTCTTACTTTTGAGGATTAGTTATTCCTGAACACACGTTTCCCGGTCCTTACAGACCTATAACCGAGGCGACTCGCATTCCAACAACCACATAGGTGAAAAGTATATATAAATGTCAGGGATGGTAAGTCACTGACATCACCGTAGCTAGAAAGAAACGTCGTGTTCTCCCTGTAGTCACTATCCCGTTTTTTACTCATACCGAGGTGTGAGGCTCGCGAATCCATGCTATACACAAAGCTACGCCACACAGGCCATGCTTTGATCATCAACCACAAGACTTTGCTTTGCAACAGAAGCCTTGATCACATGCCACTTAGGCGTGCCACACAGGCAATCCACTCCATGCGACTGATTTCTATCGATATATAACATCTGAACTCGTACGTCTCAGAGAAGGGCGTTAAGCAAGAGAATAAATTCTCCGCTGCCAAACATGTATATATTCAATAGAGATCAACCAACACAGAACAAAATCCAATGTTAGACACACAGTCCATTTACAAGTTCGTTCTGGGTATGAACGAAGCCGGAGGCACCAAATTCCTCGCATATCCGTACAATCAACATTATGTCCGGACGGATACCACTTCAGCTCCTTCAAGGTAGCTACTCCAATCACGAGCATTAGTAGCGCTCATCCATCCAATGTGAAGATCGTCGATCTTGAACCGTCTTCAACTCTTCGGCTTCTAACCGTCGATCGATTATTTGAAATGAGAATCAACTCGGCCTTTTCAAATAATCCACGTATATTTAGATTTTCAAATAAATTCTTCACATGGTTCAATCATTCGACATTCACATTTCAGTTCTTTAGTATAGTTTTCATGTCAAACACATTCAACCATCAAATATCTAGCAAACCAAGCAGAATCGGTTTATTTCCACTTTATATCATCTATAATATTTTATAACGATATATCGCCATTTTTATCTATTTAAAAACGGCCCTATTTAATTAAACGACGTTTCAGGTCATGCCGAGGCACTGGCGCTGTTTTTCCCCAAATTTGTTTTACACATATCTAAAAATCTAACCGTTGGATTTCCACAAAGTTTATATCGTTGGGAAGATATTCCCAAAGCGAACCCAACGGTTCCAGTTTCGTGAAAATCCGATGGTTGGATCTTTTGGTATAATCGTTTGAAGTTACGATTTCAAAACGCGAACTGCACGACCTCGATTCTTTTTAATTTAATTTATATTTATATATATAAATATAATTCATTCGACAATTTCAATATCGTTTTCACTTCAAATATTTCACTAACACCTTTATATTTCGTGAAATTTCGCCATAACCTCCTTTGTATGGGAAGGGGTTTGGAAATTTATTGGGCCGTATTAGGTAACCAAAAAAATCCTAATAAGCATACACATATTTATAGTGATATATTCCGGTGTCCATAGGGGAGTGTGTATATATCATAACTCTAGAGAATAAATTCTCGTCACCCTATAAATGGTTTTTGTGCCTTAATGACCAGAGAGACGTGTTTATTGTCATCTCCAGACCCGTGTGGGGTTTTTATTAATCTTGCAGTTTACCTTTACAATTTATATAATCCAGATCAGTCATCTGTTCAACCTGTAATATATAGTCATCACCATACAAGCCTCTCGCTCGTATGGTAAATCTTCAACCACGTCACACAAGCTCCAAATGCTTATGTGGTATATGATGAAGTATGCATATCGTCAAGAAGTATGCCATGTAGTGTAGTTCAAAATTAATTGTTACTATCCTATGGCGATGTTTATTATTACACACAAAACAACTAGCACTCTGCATCCAATGGCATTCACAGGAGTTGATATAATAATAAAATTCGCACATCCAACTCATTAAGGTTTACCTATTTGTCGGGCACGCAAATAAATTCTTTACTCAACAGCTAATCCATTTCCTATTCAACACATGAATATATATGTGCAAAACTAAGCTAAAAATTATATTTCTAGCGAACAAAGGTTTATTTCCACTTATGGTTATTTTTAACACTTCACGTTTCACTTAAAATGATATTTTTGTCGAACTAAAATATATTTCAACACATGACTATTTTATTTAGTTCCTATACATGTTAAAAATAATATTAATAGCAAACAAATATTTATTTCAACATTGTATATTTTTAGCAATTCACACACATGATAAAAATGGTATTTTTATCATCGAAAATATTTATTCGACACGTGAATGTTTTTAACACTTCATATTCTCAATAAAAATGTAATTTTTATTGTTCGATCTTTTTATTCAACACATGAACTTCTCAACACATGAGCTTCTCAACACATAAGCATTTCCACACATGGATATATTTTATATGGTTTGTACATATACGAAAGATGTTATTTTTATTGTTGAAAACAATTTATTTAAAATACGAATATTTTACATACTCATATATATAATAAAAATGTGATTTTATCGTTAAAACGATTTATTTATTCAACACATGAATTATTTTTCAACACATGAACTTCTCAACATATGAGAATTTCCACACATGGATATATTTTATATGGTTTCAACACATTACTTTCGTTTCAACACATGAAAATAATTTCAACATATGAAAATAATTCTAACACATGAATATTATTCAAAATTTCGGCAGCATAACGGCAGGGTAGTTAAAACCGGCACCGTCCCGAGTATGGCTCCTCGCTCTACCATGAAACCTCGCGGTTTTTGACAATGGGGATTTCATACATCTAATTCGCACGTAGGCGAGTATGATTTTTCTTTTCCACAATTTATTTCAATCACAAATGGGTATTTTTCAACCACAACCAAACAATATCAACCACAAACAATTCTATCAACCATTCGCATTATTCACCAAATTTTTCACACCAATTCACAAACAATAAATATCGTCGATGGTTTGTGGACGAGGGGAGTGTATATATATATATATATATATATATTCATGTATAAATATATTTTATTTCCATTCCAACACACATATCATTTATACTATGCATGTATAATTCATACTTCGCTAATATAACTTACACAACGCATGTACATGAGGTATACGACATGTGTATAATTTATATTTCGCTTATATAATTTATACATCACATTTCCATTCACATTTTGGTTTAGAAATCTCACATTGGTTTTCGAGATGCTAAAAATCGTAGCTAGCTAAGAATAATCCGTGGTCTCTTCTAGATTGTAGAGAGCGTCCTTACGGTCACGATGTCTCATGTTTCATCGAATTTCATTAACACACCATAAAGATATGATTTTTCAAAGTTTGCAACACTTAAAAGTGTTATTTTCAATTCAGAAAATTCAAGCCGTATACCTTTCAAAACCTTCTAAACTAGATTTCCAATTTTTGAACAGACCGCTACACGATAGGTTAATCGGCTTGTACCACGCGAAAGAGGGTCGAGGGGGCTTCAGGCGCGTGGTGGTTCGAGGCAGCTCGGTGGGGCCCGGCGTTCGTGGTGGCGGCGGAAAGGTGGGATCTTTGGAGGGGGAAATCTCGAGGTAGGAGCGGCGATAGGGGGAGTTCTTTATATGGATTTGAAGAGGGGGAGGAGAACTACAAAAAGTTCAACTGGGGGTAGGGTGTTTCGGCCTGTGGTGATCGAAAATCGCCTAGGAAGCGGCGAAAGGGGTTCCGCCGTCGAGATCGGGTTACGCGGGGGGGGGGGGGGGGGGGTTGAGATTTTTTTTAATAATTATGAATGGAGAAATCCTATTGGTCGATGGTTTTATTAAATTTTAAAATAGTGTTTCTCAACATGAACACCAATTCAAACCCAACGACTATCGCCCCTAGCTAAATACCCCCAACCCGGACATAATGGGATATGTTTCGTAGGCCAATTCGACTGTTACAGTCAGTTATTCTTCAAATTAAAATATAAAACATTCAAATTCTGTTTTGAACGTACATTTCAATTTGCCAGGGCCACAAACTGATTCGAAAAATTCCAGAAAAATAAATCTAGCTATGTTTTGACGCTATGGTCCCAACAAAACTAGTTTCGTCGAATTCTGAGTTCGTTTGAAAAATGGTCATTTTCTGGTCGATCCAATTTAACAGAAATTAACCAAACATGTTTTCTTTTGCCACGCTTACATACTAGCTTCAAAAATTGTGAAATTTGAAACCTAGCAATAATTTGACATCCCGGATCCAATAAAAGTGGTTTCGTCGAATTCCGAGGTCATTTGCACAATGTCTATTTTCAAGGGCTATATATTCTCTATAGCGACCTTTCTGAAAATTTGTTTGGCCATAAATTTTGATTCCCTCTATGAAACTTCGATTTTTCAGATTCATTAGAAAGATATTCTTAAACTGATTTAAATATTTTTGGTTTCACTAAAATCCGTTACATTTTGCACCCGGTACAGTCAGTCAAAGTTTGATTTGAAATTTTCAAATTGCCATACTATTTCTAATTCATTATTGTATTGAAATATTCTATTTCAATTGTTTAAATTCTTTTAAAATATCCAATTAAATTTTTTTAAATTGGCTCGTATTTTCCGGGTTGTTACAATCCCCCTACTTAAAACTTTTCGTTCCCGAAAAGGAAACAACAGTACAATAGGAAACAAAATGTAAATGCAAAGTATTGTGAAGGTACCTTGCATCAGAGTTAGTCAGAGAGGTCCACACTGCATTTGGGGTAAGCTTGCTTATTGCTTTCCTCAGTCTCCCAAGTACAGTCTCTAGGATCACTACTCCACTGCACTTTAACTAAATGAACCTTCTTGCTCCTTAGTTCTTTAGTTTCTTTGCCAACAATTTTTAATGGCTCTCTTCTGACTGCTAATTCTGGAGTAATTTCCAAGTCCTGTTGTGCTGCTTCTTCTACAACAAGATCCGGATCATGCACATGTCTTCTAAGTTAAGATACGTGAAACACATTATGCACTCCAGGCAACCAATCAGGTAATTGAACCCTATAAGCAAGAGTTCCAATTCGTTCAAGTATAGGAAAGGGACCAATAAATCTGGGTGCTAACTTCCCAGTTTTACCGAATCGGATCACTCCTCTCATCAGAGAAACTTTCAAATAAACATAATCACCAACGGCGAATGCCAAATCTCTTCTTCTAGAATCTGCATAACTTTTCTGTCGGCTTTGCGCGTTTTCAATCGTTTCTTGATGAAATCGACTTTATCAGATGCTTCTCTAATCATATCGGGTCCCAACACAAGTCTGTTGCCAGGTTCTACCCAACATGCGGGAGATCTGCATGGTCTACCGTATAATGCTTCAAATGGCGACATTTTTAAACTTGCTTGATAGCTATTGTTATATGAGAATTCTGCCAAATGCAAGTGATCTTCCCATGACCCACCAAAATCAATAATACAAGCCCGCAGTAAATCTTCTAAAATTCTGTTCACTCGCTCAGTTTGGCCATCTATCTGAGGGTGATAAGCGGTGCTCATATTCAGTTTTGTTCCCAATTCTGTTTGGAATGCCTCCCAGAATTTGCTAGCAAATATTGGGTCTCTATCACTGACTATGCTGATGGGACTCTATGCAGCTTAACAATTTCTTTGAAATATATCTGTGCTAGACTTTGAGCGGTTCTATTGGATCGGACAGGTATGAAATGGGCGGTCTTCGTGAAGCGATCTACAATCATCCAAATACTGTCGTTACCTTTCTTGGTTCGGGGCAAACCATCTATGAAAGCCATGGGAATCTGTTCCCATTTCCAACCTAGGACTTCCAACGGTTGCAACAGTCCGACTAGCTTTTGTTGGTTGCTCTTGACTAATTGGCAAGTAAGGCACCTGCTAACATATAAAGAAATGCCCCTCTTTATCGCCTTCCACCAGAAAGTGCGTTTGATATCGTTGTACATTTTACTCACTCCAGGATGAATGCAAAGCTCGGATTTACGGCATTCATCGAGCACCTCTCTTTTGAGCTCAGGGATGTCGGGAACACAAATTCTCCCATTTAATCTCAGAACTCCCTCACTATCCACTTGGAAACTGGAGCTTTCACCTTTTTGAATTCTTCTAATCATCTCTTTAACCAAATTGTCGTTTTTCTGTTGAACAGAGATCTTGTCATTCAATGAAGACGTAACGGTAAAACTGGCGATGATTTCCGTCTTTCTACTGAGCGCATCAGCTACTACATTAGCCTTTCCCGGCGTATACAGGATATCCAGATCATACGCGGCAAGAAATTCTAGCCAACGCTGCTGTCTCAAGTTCAGATCTTTCTGGGTGAACAAATACTTTAATGATTGATGGTCTGTAAATAGCTCGAATTTCTCACCCAGCAAGTAATGCCTCCAGATTTTCAAAGCAAAAACAATAGCCAGCAACTCAAGATCATGAGTAACATAATTCTTCTCATGCGGTTTCAGCTGGCGGCTTGCATAAGCGACTAATTGGCCTCTTTGCATTAACACTTCACCAAGACCTCTAATAGAAGCATCCGTCCAAACCGTCAAATCCTGATTGCCATCGATAATGGTTTATACTAGAGCGGTTGTCGATTTCGATTTCAATTTTTGGAAAGCTTCCTCACAGTCGGAAGTCCACTTAAATTTCTCGTGCTTCTTCGTAAGCTTTGTTAATGGACCAGATATCTTCGAGAAACCCTTAACGATCTTTCGATAATAACTAGCCAACCCCATAAAACTTCTGACCTCTGTGGGTGTAGTAGGTTGTTTCCGGTCTTGAATTGCTGTAATTTTGCTCGGATCTACAGAAATTCCTTCCTTTGACATGACATGGCCAAGGAACTTCACCTCTTCTTGCCAGAAGACACATTTAGAGAATTTGGCTTTGAAGATGTTCTTTCTCAGAATCCCCAATACTTGTTCTAAATGTTTTTCATGCTCAGGTTTTGATTTGGAGTAGATTAAAATATCATCGATGAATACGAGGACAAATTTATTCAGAACTCCCCTGAACACTCTATTCATTAGATCAACGAAGTATGTTGGAGCGTTGCATAGGCCGAACGACATTACTAACTATTCATAAAATATGTCTGGACCTCTGAAAGATATCAAAGGAACACACT
Source organism: Allium sativum (assembly GCA_030737875.1). NCBI lineage: Eukaryota > Viridiplantae > Streptophyta > Magnoliopsida > Asparagales > Amaryllidaceae > Allium > Allium sativum. The sequence continues at coordinate 663,710,194 of CM060909.1, read as the reverse complement.
CTTTGGCAATTCTCAGTTGATGGAAACTTGTAGCTAGGTCCATTCTGGAAAATACTCTTGCCCCATTTAATTGGTCTAACAAATCATCGATGCGGGGTAACGGGTATTTGTTTTTGAGCGTCTGTTTGTTGAGGTCTCGGTAATCGACACACAATCGGAGAGTACCGTCTGACTTTGGGACAAACACTACGGCTGCACCCCAACTAGAAAAGCTAGGTCTGATCAGACCCTTCCATAACAGTTGACGAGTTTGATCGCCTAATTCTTCTTTTTCTTTGGGAGTCATTCTTCGAATTGGATGTACCACTGGTCTGGCATTGGGAATTAGATCGATTCTGAATTCTATTTCTCTTTGCGGAGGTAAGTTTTCAACTTCTTCAAACACATCCGCATAGTTTCTAACAACAGAAATCTTTTCTAAGGAAGTGAGGATAACTTCTAGCGCATACCAAAATTCCTTTCTATCTGGATTCGAACCATGGCATGGTACAGTAATATATCCAAGCTTCGTTCTAATTTTTACTATCCCTTCCGCACACCTTACTTTAGCTTCGTATTTCGTTAACCAATCTAGCCCGAGAATGATATCGAATTCGGGAAAATCCATGGTGATCAAATTAAAAGAAAATATATAGGACGAATAAGAGACTGGCACTCTACAATATGAACTGAGAATAAGAGATCCTCCTATTGGATTATGAACTTCAACTGATTCTCTAAGCTTTCTTTGTTTTAACTTTAATTTGTTAACTTGTTACTTGCAATAAAACTACGTGAAGCACCCGTATCAAATAATACAGAAACAGGAATATTTTTAATTGTAAGGGTGCCTCCTAAAACATCGGGCTTACCTGCTCCATCGGAAGCAGCCGGCGGGTTCGCCCCGTCATATACATGAGCAACCTCAGCCTTCTTAAGCAAGGGACAATCTCTAACAAGATGTCCTATCCTGTGGCAGTTAAAGCATGAATGAGGGTTCTGAGAGCTCTGGCTTGAACCTTGAGAATCGGTCTTCTGCCGTTTTGGGGCTGTGCAAACATTTGAGTAGTGCCCTATCTAGCCACAATTGTAGCAGCTTCCCTTTGGCGGCCTGCTAGTCTGCTGATTTGTGGACGCCGCGTTGCTTGATTCTGGCTGGTTTGTAGAGGGCTTGCGTTTATTCCCCGCCTGGCTTTTAGCACGGTCCAGATCGAGGTTCCTTTGATCCAGGTCCTCATAATTGCACGCCATTTCCACTAATTCATTAAATGACAGCTTGATGTGGGCCATTGCCCTGTCTTAGTACTTACGCTTTAGCCCGAGGATGAACCTCTTGTTCTTGGACTTAGCGGTCACGATGAGCTCGGGAGCATAGCGGGATAATTATGTAAACTTGTTTAGATAGTCTTGCACATAGAGATCTCCTTGCTAGAGGTTTGCAAATTCGTCGTGCATGCGCTCAAGGGATTGCTCTGGGATGTACTTTTCTTTGAATAAATCCTTGAATTCATCCCATGTCCTACCAGCATTTTTGTTCCCTGCGGTGAGAGCTTCCCACCATAATTCAGCTTCCTCTTGCAGCAGCCAAGCACCCATGAATGCTTTGTCTTGATCACCCAGCCTTAGGCCTCCTAATATCTTCTCGCATGTTTTCAGCCATGCCAAGGCCTCAATCACAGTGCCCGTGCCAGAGAAGGCTTTGCCCCCTAGATTCTTGTACCTTTTAGCCATGCGGTCGAGCTCGAATGGATGAGCGGCCGGGGGTTGTATTAAGGGTCCATCTTTAGCTGGAACTTCTCCTCGTCCTCTGCCACGACCAGCTCGGCCTCCTCTACCTGTGGTTTCTCGGGTAGCCATTGTTCAAGTTCTGTATAAGCAAGAAAAGAGTCATCCTATAGAAACGATAATTTTATTGTATGGAAAGGCAGGAGAACTTAAGGAAAGACAACGATGTACTGATCAAATTACTTTTGCAATTCTTCTTAGCTCATTCTAGGACATTACTAGTCTTATCTCTAATGAGCTACTCGCTTTAGAATACTACTGATTCTATTCTGATGAGGTGTTTAATGTGTTAAATTCCAGAACTATGGTTAACCAAAGCTCTGATACCACCTGTGACGATCTCAAAACCCCGTGCTACAGTGTTAAGGATAATCATTGGAATATAACACATTAATCATCATTAGCCGAGTACAGATAATAGCATAAACAAGAAATAGAATAATTTACACAAATATGACAGCGGAATCATATATATTACCACATCAGAGAGCACAGTGCAGGATACAACTTAGTTCATAATAATACATAATCAGTCTACATCGCCTGTGGCGGAATCACATATATAGAGGGTACATAAACGAAACATCAGTCTACATCACCTGTGGAGGAATCATATACATATGCAATAATGGCGGGAAAATCGTAGTCATCAACATGTAGTCAAGCCTCGCCATGAGCCAAAAGTGCACCTCTGCTGTGGTGCCAAGCCAAAATACTTTGGCCACCTATAACTAGGCTGCCCGTGTGAAAATAAGGGCACCCGAGGTTGCAAGGTGAAACAAACTACGAGTTAGTCATGGGACTGGTATGAGAAATCTACTAAACTAATTAAACCACAATTATAAGGCAAATCAAAGGACCACGCCACTTTCGAGGAACGGGTTTACTCCAATGAGTGCTAGTGCATGAAATAAGGTAAATTATTAAATCATTGCAATGCTTTTTATAAAAATGAAGCCATTACAAGACTCAAGTCCCATCACACAATGCAACACAAGCCGGGGGATAGAGTTTTTACCTTATAATGGCCAAGAGATGCTTCATACGTATAAACAAAAGTGTTTGATATTATTACTAGTGCATATATGTTTCAAAAACGAATTCAATCATAAATATCAATCATAGACGACATAAATGACCCATATCACAATGTCGCCATACTAGCAATACAATCAAATCCGCAACTTCGTATTGGAAATTAGATTCCATCATGAGTCGAGGCAAGGGGCAAGCTCCTCTCCGTTCGAGACACTCTAGCAAATGTCCCAGGACCACACACAACAATCCTTGGATCTTCAGGGCCGGTCCTCTCTTACTTTTGAGGATTAGTTATTCTTGAACACACGTTTCCCGGTCCTTATAAACCTATAATCGAGGCGCCTCGCATTCCAACAACCACACAGGTAAAAAGTATATATAAATGTCAGGGCTGGTAAGTCACTGACACCACCGTAGCTAGAAAGAAACGTCGTGTTCTCCCTGCAGTCACTATCCCGTTTTTGACTCATACTGAGGTGTGAGGCTCTCGAATCCATGCCATACACAAAGCTATGCCACACAGGCCATGCTATAATCATCAACCACAAGACTTTGCTTTGCAATAGAAGCCTTGATCACATGCCACTTAGACGTGCTACATAGGCAATCCACTCCATGCGACTGATTTCTATCGATATATAACCTCTAAACTCGTACGTCTCAGAGAAGGACGTTAAGCAGGAGAATAAATTCTCCGCCGCCAAACAGATATATATTTAATAGAGATAAATCAGCACAGAACAAAATCCAATGTCAGACACACAGTCCATTTACAAGTTCGTTCTGGGTATGAACGAAGCCGGAGGCACCAAATTCCTGGCATATCCGTACAATCAACATTACGTCCGGACGGATATCACTTCAGCTCATTCAAGGTAGCTACTCCAATCACGAGCATCAGTAGCGCCCATCCATCAAATGTGAAGATCGTCGATCTTGAATCGTCTTCAACTCTTCGACTTCTAACCGTCGATCGATTATTTGAAATGAGAATCGACTCGGCCTTTTCAAATAATCCACGTATATTTAGATTTTCAAATAAATTCTTCACATGGTTCAATCATTCGACATTCACATTTCAGTTCTTTAGTATAGTTTTCATGTCAAACACATTCAACCATCAAATATCAAGCAAACCAAGCAGAATCGGTTCATTTCCACTCTATATCGTCTATAATATTTTATAACGATATATCGCCATTTTTATCTATTTAAAAACGGCCCTATTTAATTAAACGATGTTTTAGGTCATGCCGAGGCACTGGCGCTGTTTTTCCCCAAATTTGTTTTACACATATCTAAAAATTTAACCGTTGGATTTCCACAAAGTTTATATCATTGGGAAGATATTCCCAAAGCGAACCCAACGGTTCCAGTATCGTGAAAATCCGATGGTCGGATCTTTCGGTATAATCGTTTAAAGTTACGATTTCAAAACGCGAACTGCACGGCCTCGATTCGTTTTAATTTAATTTATATTTATATATATATTCACATAAATATAATTCATTCGACGATTTCAGTATCGTTTTCACTTCAAATATTTCACTAACACCTTTATATTTCGAGAAATTTCGCCATAACCTCCTTTGTACGGGAAGGGGTTTGGAAATTTATTGGGCCGTATTAGGTACCCAATAAATCCTAATAAGCATACACATATTTATAGTGATATATTCCGGTGTCCACAGAGGGGTGTGTATATATCATAACTCCAGAGAATAAATTCTCGTCACCCTATAAATGGTTTTTGTGCCTTAATGACCAGAGAGACGTGTTTATTGTCATCTCCAGACCCGTGTGGGGTTTTTATTAATCTTGCAATTTACCGTTACAATTTATATAATTCAGATCAGTCATCAGTTCAACCTGTAATATATAGTCATCGCCATACAAGCCTCTCGCTCGTATGGTAAATCTTCAACCTCGTCACACAAGCTCCAAACTCTTATGTGGTATATGATGTAGTATGCCTATCGTCAAGAAGTATGCCATGTAGTGTAGTTCAAAATTAATTGTTACTATCCTATGGTGATGTTTATTATTACACACAGAACAACTAGCACTCCGCATCCAGTGGCATTCACAGGAGTTGATATAATAATAAAATTCGCACATCCAACTCATTAAGGTTTACCTATTTGTCGGGCACGCAAATAAATTCTTTACTCAGCAGCTAATCCATTTCCTGTTCAACATATGTATATATGTGCAAAACTAAGCTAAAAATTATATTTCTAGCGAAAAAGGTTTATTTCCACTTATGGTTATTTTTAACACTTCACGTTTCACTTAAAAATGATTTTTGTCGAACTAAAATATATTTCAACACATGACTATTTTATTTAGTTTCTATACATGTTAAAAATAATATTCATAGCAAATAAATATTTATTTCAACATCGTATATTTTTAGCAATTCACACACATGATAAAAATGGTATTTTTATCATCAAAAATATTTATTCGACACATGAATGTTTTTAACACTTCATATTCTCAATAAAAATGTAATTTTTATTGTTCGATCTTTTTATTCAACACATGAACTTCTCAACACATGAGCTTCTCAACACATGAGCATTTCCACACATGGATATATTTTATATGGTTTGTACATATACAAAACATGTTATTTTTATTGTTGAAAACAATTTATTTAAAATACGAATATTTTACGTACTCATATATATAATAAAAATGTGATTTTATTGTTAAAACGATTTATTTATTCAACACATGAATTATTTTTCAATGCATGAACTTCTCAACACATGAGCATTTCCACACATGGATATATTTTATATAGTTTCAACACATGACTTTCGTTTCAACACATGAAAATAATTTCAACATATAAAAATAATTCTAACACATGAATATTATTCAAAATTTCGGCAGCATAACGGCAGGGTAGTTAAAACCGGCAATGTCTCGAGTACGGCTCCTCGCTCTACCTTAAAACCTCGCGGTTTTTGATAATGGGGATTTCATACATCTAATTCGCACGCAGGCGAGTATGATTTTTCTTTTGCACAATTTAATTCAATCACAAATGGGGTATTTTTCAACCACAACCAAACAATATCAACCAAAAACAATTCTATCAACCATTCGCATTATTCACCAAATTTTTCACACCAATTCACAAACAATAAATATCGTCCATGGTTTGTGGACGAGGGGAGTATATATATTCATATATAAATATATTTTATTTCCATTCCAACACACATATTATTTATACTATGCATGTATAATTCATACTTCGCTCATATAACTTACACAACGCATGTACATGAGGTATACGACACGTGTATAATTTATATTTCGCTTATATAATTTATACATCACATTTCCATTCACATTTCAGTTTAGAAATCTCACATTGGTTTTCAAGATGCTAAAAATCGTAGCTAGCTCAGAAAAATCCGCGGTCTCTTCTAGATTGTAGAGAGTATCCTTGCGGTCACGATGTCTCCTGTTTCATCGAATTTCGTTAACACACCATAAAGATATGATTTTTCAAAGTTTGCAGCACTTAAAAGTGTTATTTTCAATTCAGAAAATTCAAGCTGTATACCTTTCAAAACCTTCAAAACTAGGTTTCCAATTTTCGAACGAACCGCTACACGATAGGTTAATCGGCTTGTACCACGCGAAAGAGGGTCGAGGGGGATTCAGGCGCGTGGCGGTTGGAGGCAGCTTGGTGGGGCCTAGCGTTCGTGGCGGCGGCGGAAAGGTGGGATCTTTGGAGGGGGAAATCTCGAGGTAGGAGCGACGATAGGGGGAGTTCTTTATATGGATTTGAAGAGGGGGAGGAGAACTACAAAAAGTTCAATCGGGGTGGGGCTGGTTCGGCCTGTGGCGATCGGAAATCGCCTGGAAAGTGGCGAAAGGGGTTCCGCCGTCGAGATCGGGTTACGAGGGGGCGGGAGGGAGTTTGAGATATTTTTTTTAATAATTGTGAATGGAGAAATCCTATTGGTCGATGGTTTTATTAAATTTTAAAAATAGTGTTTCTCAACACGAACACCAATTCAAACCCAACGACTGTCGCCCCTAGCTAAATACCCCTATCCCGGACATAACGGGATTTGTTTCGTAGGCCAATTTGACTGTTACAGTCAGTTATTCTTCAAATTAAAATATAAAACATTCAAATTCTGTTTTGAAAGTACATTTCAATTTGCCAGGGCCACAAACTGATTCGAAAAATTCCAGAAAAATAAATCTAGCTATGTTTTGATGTTACAGTCCCAAAAAAACTAGTTTCGTCAAATTCTGAGATCATTTGAAAAATGGCCATTTTCTGGTCGATCCAATTTAACAGAAATTAACCAAACACGTTTTCTTTTTCCACGCTCACATACTAGCTTCAAAAATTATGAAATTTGAAACCTAGCAATAATTTGACATCCGGATCCAACAAAAGTGGCTTCGTCGAATTCCGAGGTCGTTTGCACAATGTCTATTTTCAAGGGCTATTTGTTCTCTATAACGACCTTTCTGAAAATTCGTTTGGCCATAACTTTTGATTCCCGCTATGAAACTTCGATTTTTCAGATTCATTAGAAAGATATTCTTAAATAGATTTAAATATTTTTGGTTTCACTAAAATCTGTTACATTTTGCACCCAGTACAGTCAGTCAAAGTTTGAATTGAAATTTTCAAACTGCCACACTATTTCTAATTCATTATTTTATTGAATATTCTATTTCGATTGTTTAAATTCTTTTAAAATATCCAATTTAAAAATTTTAAATTGGCTTATATTTTCCGGGTTGTTACAATTCACGACAGTTCACTTGTGCTGAATTTAACAACCACGAAACAATGTAAGTCAAGCGTGAGATAAACTTACCTTTCATGGCATAGATTGAAGATAACAGATGAATGGACACATAATGCAATGATGACTTCCAAGCAGATTCAAAACGGATTCAACTCGTTAACCACTCAATATTTATTTTATTTTTATAAGGGGAGGTTAGGGAATTTTCTGTGGATTTGTACGGCTATTTTGTCAACTCAACATAATAAACACAACACTTCCACTTACAATACAAACATATATATATATATATATATATATATATATATATGCACATGAATAGACATAAATCCAAAATCTATATTATTTAAAATTTCAACGCACACCGAAATATTTTATAAATTATAAAATATATAACACACCAAACCATGTTACATATTATAAGTTATATATATATATATAATACTCAACACAAACAAGAATCACGCATAAACAATCCACACACAGAATCACACACGCAAGCATAAAGAATTCATACGAATAATATAATCCAAACTAACCCATCACTCACGCCAATTTTTTTTTTACTATAACAACCAACATTTTTGACCGTTCAAAATGACATAATCCTCACATGTCAACTCAAACAAATCTAAAATACAGATAGTTATTGGGATTAATATAAGAAAAGGAAGGAAGAAGAAAGAAACAATCACTGAATCTCGCAGCCGAAGGCCAAAATATAATAATCAAGTAACAGTTCATGAAGGTGTTAAATTATACATTTGATTATACATTACAATAATACATCAGAGTTAACTATCATAAAACATACCAATATATGCAGCGGAATAAAAATAGTACATTACATCTGTCGAGCTCCATCGTCATCTGCAAATAATGTGATCTTCGCTAACTAAAAAATCAGGCTGACTCGAGCAGTAATGAAAATACAAAAATACTCAGATCAGAACTAAAAATATTCTCATGTCACTTAAATCAAAATTAGGTAATAATATGAGTGTCATGGCGTCGGAGATGCTTACGGTAATTCACATCTCCTATCCAATGTGTTCGTGAGATAACTTAAGAGATGTTATGGGAATTTCCATCTCCTAAGGATTTGATAAACTAGATATTATATAATACAGTACGCTATTATAATAGTGTCTATCAATAAAGTAAGATATCAAAATAGCATAAGCTGGATTACCATTATAACCCTTACACCGTTTATAAACATTGTAGTCTATACAGTACTGTAAACTCCACCAAACTGGTAGGCTATCAGGGAGCACTCTATAGGTACAACGCAAAAAAAATCGTAGTGGGCGCAATCGAGATAAATATGACAAGGCACACGAGGAATACCCAAGGTAGGAATCTACCAGTTGCATGCCCAGACTGGTGGTAACGCGTAACTGCTGGTACCGCCCACCTCGGATCAACACTCCCAAATCAAGGATGCGCATCAAATCAAATCAGTCACCAAGGGACAATAGTAATAAAGGAAGAAGTGTTGCCGATGGGAGTAGCTAACCCCACTTGGTCATGGTATAACACATGTTTTAGTCATTTTAATTATGACCCGAAGGTCATGGGCATCCGTTATCGTTCTCTTTCTTCAAATCCAGTAATCACCACCAAATCAACCTACTTCATTATGATTCTCCACCACGTGCACAGTTGTTAAATTGGTTTTCGATATTGGCAGAGAGTATGGCAATATTTGATTTCGGTCTCTTTAACAACCAAATGCTATTTCACACCGTTTGGTTAATTTACATTTCCAAATGGTTTGTATTTCATGTCAAAACATCATAATTTCGTTCAAAACATTTTATTTCCAAATATAATACATTTTTGTATTGAAATCTCTATTTAGACCACACAAGAATCTTGTCGTTCCTAAAATAGGTTATATATATAAAATAGACGGAAATTGTATTAAAAGAGCTAAGATATAATATTATAAATCTTTTGAAACAAATAGTAAGACGATCAAAAGTTACAAAAAGAATTTGGGTTTAAAATACGATTTTAGAAAAATCTAGTAAAACATGTATATCATTAAATATTAAAGAAGTGTATAAAACTGGTAATTGACTGCTAAAAATAGTTTATTTAAATTGATAGTTATATGTAAGTAAAATAAAATAGTTTGTTAGGAAAAACAGTTTACTAGGAAAAAAAATTTATAAATAGAATAGTTGAAATGGTTCAAAATACTATATTTGCAATTAGAATAGTTTCCTTTCCAATTTCAAATAACTTGAAGTCACGTTAAATTTCAATCAATTCGACCAACTTCAATAATTCAATTCGGTTCTACTTCCATTTTTAAATTCAATTCAATAATTCGATTCGAATATTTGAAATTCTAAATCGGTATTCTCATTTTGAATTATTTCAATCTTTAATAACTTCGAGCTCAAATTTTGGAATCACTTTAAATTAAGTAAATTTAAAATGAATTTTCAAAGATGGATAATTATTTAAACTTCAAAATGATTCAAATTTCAATAGATTCAATTCATGCTAAATTTTCAAAATTTAGCTTCATTTCAAAATATTAAAAAATTTACTTAACTTATAAATTCCAAAGTTTCGAAGTTCCAATTCCAACGAAATCCATTTATAAATTGTCACTTATATTGTTTAAACAATATTTCAAATTCAGGGTTAAATTTTTTTTATATAATCAACCGATGTCCGTATATAATTCTCTATCCTATGGCCAGGTAATACTTAAAATTTAATTTTAGTATTTCGGGAATGGATATATATCATTTCAATCCAAGTCAGGGTCATAGGTATTTATCATTTCAACCTACGTTCTTAATTCATTTTAATGACTAATCCCGGGTTTATTTGATCCCCGTAAAATCTAGGTTAAATGGTTGGGATTGATCGATACATACAACAATTCAATACCAATATATCAAGAAGGTTAATTCAAAGCATCATCAAACAAATCCATCCAAACATTTCAGTATCACATCAATTTACTTAACAGACGTTGGGTTTTAGACTAGCAATTTGATTTCACATTCAACTGTATAAATTTAAATAAACAGTTAAACTAAATTCCATGATAAATGCAAGTCAACATAAATATATATGCAAATTTAGCTACCAAACAACAATTAATGCAATCATAGTACAACATGATTTTCATCTAACTAATAATCAAATATTTTAGTTGATCGTGAGTGGATTTAATCACTCACCTTTGGTTTTAACCGGGTTGAAATACAAAATAAGCCCCCACAAATTAGCAGTTCCAGAATCCATCCAAACTAGCGCCATATTGTCCAAAATTTCGATACGATCCTAGCGGGACAAACCGTGGGCTAAACTAAATTCATACCGAAAAGTTATGCAAGTTTTATCCTTTGAATTCCAATATATATATATATGATAATATATATAATCTCACCCTAAATCAGCATTCACTTCCCATGTCACTAACAACTTTCCTTCTCCAAAGTACCTGCTCCATCTACAGCTTCGAATAGTCATGTCTAGGAACCTACATCTCACCATGCATGTTCTAAGATGATACACGCTTCCACTCATCAAAAGGTAAATTTGATTTCACCATCGTATCCCTCTTCCGAAACCAGGCTTGCTCATCACCACCTTTTCCCTCGTGCACCACTAGGTCAATGTAACGACCCAGAAAATCTGAACCAATTTAAAATTTTTAAATTGGCTAAAATAATGGATTTTAAATATTTAAAATAAATATTTTGAATAATGGCGATGAAAACTGAGTTTGAATCGACAATTGAAAACGAATATAATTAATTATAATTATAAACAAGGCCTGAAATGGCGTGGCAGTTTCAAAAATTGAATTCAAACTTTGTCAGACTGTACCGGGTGCAAAACAATCCGGATTTTAGCGAAACCAAAAATATTTAAATCTGTTAGTGAATACCTTTCTAAAAAATCTGAAAAATCGAAATTTGATAGCGGGAATCAAAAGATATGTCCAGTTGAAAATTCTAAATAGTCGCTATGGAATTCAGGCCCTTAAAAATGGACATTTTGCAAACGACCTCGGATTTCGACGAAACCACTTTTGTTGGGTCCGGGATGTTAAGTTATTGCTAGGTTTCAAATTTCATAATTTTTCGAATCAATATGTGAGCGTGGCAAAGGAAAACGCGTTTGACCAGTTTCAGTTGATTTTAATCGACTGGAAAATGGCCATTTTTCAAACGGTCTCAGAATTCGACGAAACTAGTTTTGTTAGGACCTTATCGTCAATACGAAGCTAGAAAATATTTTTTTGGAATTTTTAGAGTCAGTATGTGACCCCGGTAATTTGAAATGTACGTTTGAAATTCAATATAGTGATTTAAATATAAATTCAACGGAAACTGATCAAAACGTTCGAATCAGCTTACGATACATATCCCATTGTGTTCGAAATGGGGGTAAAACGCTATAGACGACAAGCGGTGGGTTTCGTTTCGAGTTCAAAATAGAAAGTTGCTTTTTGAAAATTAAATAAATATATATTATTATTAGAGGTCAACACCCTGCATATACTCACCCCCCCGTATACCTTTCTCCCGAATCAAATCAGAAAACAAGAAGAAAAAAAACAAAAGAAGAGGAAGGAGGCGATCGACGTCGCTCCTCCCCAGCAGGCCGCCCACCGCATCGAGCTTCCCCCCCGGGCTTCGCCGTGACGCCGGAGATCCCCCCCCAGCTCGCAGTCGCCCTCACCCACGAAGACCGCGCCGCCGAGGCCAACGACCACCTCCCTCCTCCACAAGCCCCGCCACCACCAGCGCATAAACCCCCCCTCTTCAGGCGACAACAAAGGTAAAGTTTAATTATTTTATTTTGTTTATTTCAGTTTCTTTTAATTAATTATTTTATATAAAACTGAAAAATTAAGTGATGATTTTTAACATCGAAAAGTAATGATTTTTAACATCGAAAAAGTTTGATTTTTAATGAAAGAAAATATAATTCATTATAGGAAAAGTAAATATAATTCATTATAGAAAAAGTAAATATACTTTGTTATAGAAAAGGAAAATGTACTTTGTTTCGAAAATGTTGTTTTTATAATATAAACAACTTTGTTTTAAAAATATAAATGGTTTTGTTTTTTTAAAATAAATAACATAGTTGTAAAAATGTAAATATATGATTTTTATATATAGAATAGCGAAGTGAAAATTCAATGATTTTTAAAAATAAAAAGTGTGGATTTTTATATGATAAAATATACGATTTGAAAAACTAAAAATATAGGACTTTTGTTCATGTAAAAATATAATTTTCATAACGTAATAAAAATATCACCTTTATATATGTAACAAATTAAAAATGTGATTTTTATAAAGGTGAAGTCTATATTTTTGAAAAGGCGGAATCTATATTTTTGAAATGCAATTTTTATATATTGAATAACGAAGTAAAAATTCGATCTTTACATATGTAGTGAATACGGGCAACGAAAGCGACAAAAGGCAAGATCGGTGAAGATTTTATGCAAAGAAGAGTCGTGGGATTGAATTAGCTATTCGGTGAGATTTCTGATTTAAAAATTATAAATGTGTGGAAATAAAAGTGAATTGCTATATATATATATATATATATATATATATATATATATATATATATATATATACGCCCCCTCGTCCACAAACCATGGACGATATTTATTGATTGAAATTGTTGTGAAAATTGATTGATAGCGAATGGTTGTTTGGGATTGTTTGTGGTTGATATTGGTTGATTGTGGTTGAAAAATACCCATTGGTGATTGAGAAATATTTGATTGAAAACACATAGGATTAGTTTGTGAAAATGAAATAAATATATACATGCCGCCTGCGTGCGAACTAGATGCATGATCCCCATTGTCAAAAACCGCGAGGTTTTAAGGTAGAGCGAGGAGCCGTACTAGGGACGGTCCCGGTTTTAACTACCCTGCCGTTATGCTGCCGAAATTTTGAATAATATTCGTGTGTTTGAATTATTTTCATCTGCTTAAACTATATTTATTCATTGAATAGAAAACCTTCATGTGTTGAATTGATATTCATTCATTGATTAAAAATTCATGTGTTGAATGGTATTCGCGTTTTAAATATAAAAATCACCTTTTATCGACTATATGAACTGTGTAAAATAATCTCGTTTTAAAAGAAATTGTTTTATGATAAAAAATCCTATTTTTGTCACCTATATGAACTATATAGAAAAATAGTGTTTTGAAATGAATTGTTTTACAATAAAAATCACATTTTTATTGTATGCATGAATCGTTGAAATGTGAAGTGTTAAAAATAGCCACTTGTTCAAAATAAACATATATGAGTTGAAATATTCATTAATTAGCTAATAAAATGATTTGCACCTATGTATGTAACATTAGAATGAATGGTGTTTTTAAACCAAATAGAAATCAAATATGAAGTCGAATAGAAAATGATAAATGATAAGAACTGTATATATATGTACATGCATATTCATTGAATAGGTTATAGCAAAGGGGCTAGAGAAGAGGAATAAAATTTTGTGCCCGACAAATAGGTACACATTTACTGTTTTGTTTGGGTGATGATTTTATGAGCCTGTTGGCTAGCCGCTTGGCTTTTTCTTTTTCTTTTTGAGATTAGAAGGACCGGGAAAGCTATTTGCGATTTCCCGATGCTCCTGGTGCAGGGGAGGTTATGGCGAAATTTTCCAAAATTTTAAGGCGTTAGTGAAATATTTGAAGTGAAAACGATATTGAAATTGTTGAATGAACTATATTTATATAATTATATAAATATAAATAAAATTAAAACGAAACGTGGCCGTGCAGTTCGCATTTTGAAACCGTGATTTCAAACAACTAGTGCGGGAAATCCGACCATTGGATTTTCCCGAAATCTCAACCATCGGGTTCGCCTTGGAAATATCTTCCCAACGGCACCAACTTTGTAAAAATCCAACGGTTGGATTGTCTGGAATGTTTAATTCAAATCTGAAGAAAAACAGCGCCAGACTATATTTATATATATAAATATAATTATATATTTAATCGAATAACGACGCTGCAGTTCGTATTTTGAAGTCGAAACTTCAAACGATTGTACCGGGAGATCCGACCGTCGGATTTTCCCAAAACTGGAACCGTTGGATTCGTTTTGAAAAGACCTTTCTAATGATGTAAATTTTGTGAAGATCCAACGGTTAGATTTTCAGATATGTGTAAATCAAATCTGAAGAAAAACAGCGCCACGGCCGCGTTATGGCCCGAAGCGTCGTTTTGAATAAATGGGCTATTTTAAAATAAATAAAAATAGTGATAAATCATTATAAAGTACCATAAACAATATGGAGTGGAAATAAACTGAATTTGCTCGATTTATGTTGTATTTGATGGTTGAATGTGTTTGGTGTGAAAATTACATTAAACAACAAAATTAGTGTTGTCGAATGATTTAACCATTAAAATAAATTGATTTGAAATTCTAAATATACGTGAATTATTTGAAAAGGCCGAGTTAATTCTCATTTCAAATAATTGACTGACGATGGAAATTTGAAGATGAAGACGACGGTCGAAGACCGGAGATCTTCACCTCGTTTGGATGGTAACCGAGGTCCTGATTGGGAGGCATCCCGAAATATGGATAATGAGTGGTGATCGTCCAGACGTACGTGGTGATCGATGGGTTTGCGAGGTATTTAGTGCCTCCGGTTTCGTTCAGACCCAGAACGGACTTGTAAATGGACTGTGTGTCTGACATTGGATTTTATCCTGTGTTGATTGATTTCTATTAAATATACATCTGTTTGGCGGCGGAGAATTTATTCTTTTGTTTAACGCCCTTCTCTGTGACGCACGAGCTCAGAGGTTGTATATCGATGGACATCAGTCGCATGGCATGAACTGCCTGTGTGGCATGCTAAGATGCAGTGATCAGGGCTTCTGTTGAAAAGCAAAGCCTTGTGGGGATGATCAAAGCACCGCCTGTGTGGCGTAGCTTTGTGTATAACGTAAAATCGCGAGCCTCACACCCCGGTTTGAACCAGAAACGGGAGGGGACATCAGGGAGGGCCTGCGTTTCTTTCTAGCTAGGGTGGTGTCAGTGACCTATCAGCCCTGACATTTATATACTTTTCACCTATGTGGTTTTTGCTGTTGCGAGGCGCCTCGGTTTGATCGGACGATCCGGGTCCGATGGAGTCATTCGTTGGCTCGTCTACACCCCAAAGGGTGGGGAAACGCAGGTTCAGGAATTTTAATCCACATCGGTGGACCGGCCCTGACGATCCAAGGGCCCACCTGAGTCTGGGTCCTGAGGGGCGGGCTAGAGCGTCTCGAATTCGGTAAGGACTATCTTTTGCCTTGGTTCATGACGGAAATCCAATTTCCAAATACGTGACGGTGCGGTTTCGATTGTATATATATATTTGGCGACATAGTGGCATGGGACGCTCATGTCGTCTATGATTGATAGTTATGATTCGAAATTGTTTTCGAAACATATAAACACTAGCAATAATATCAAATGCCTTTGTTTTATTCGTATCAAGCATGTTTTGGCCGTTATAAGGTAAAAACTCTATCCTCCGGTTTGCGTTGCATTGTGTGATGGGAACTGAGTCTTATAATGGCTTCATTTTTATAAAATGCATTGCGTTGTTTAAAAGAAAGATTTGTTTTAAAGCACTGGCAATCCAATGGAGTAAACCCGTTCCACGAAAGTGGCGTGGTCCTGTGATTAGCCATATTATATATGTGTTGAATGGATTTCTCATACCAGTCCCATGACTGACTCGTAGTTTGTTTCACTCTCAAACTCGGGTGCCCCTTTTTCTACACGGGCAGCCTTGTTTTCAGGTTTAGCTGGTTCTTTCTGGATAGCTGGAGCTGAAGATGGATTCTATCATTTATCTCTTTTTATGTTGTTCAGCTCCTATTGTACATATTTTGTTTGTTTTCCGGTGTAGACATTTATGTATAGCTGAACTGTATTTGTTCTAAGTAAGATCCTGTACTGTGTAACTCTGATGATTACATTTATCCAGTATATTCTATTGTTTATTATCTGGTGTATTTATTTAATTCTGTTCTGCTATTATATATTTCTGTGTTATATTCCAAAGATAACCCTTGTTTCCGTCTGAACGGGATTTCGGGTCGTCTCAGTCAAATCTGACCTGCGCCATCTCCCTTCACGTCATTTGCAGGTTGCGACATCAAACTCCATGACAGCCCACTAACAACGAAGACAAGAAGCTAATCCCTATCGAGAACCCAGATCCAACATCAGACTCACCGCACTCTGCCTCCATCTGCGATAAAACCAAACCCTAGTTTGGTCTCAACTCGGTCGGCCAACATCGCAAGCTTCGAACCGATATTGTGCGTGAAGCCCTTATCAATCTGAGTGTAAATCTATGCGCTTCATGATTTTTGGATTAGTGGAAAATTTTATATCGATTTTAGAAGATGATAAAGAATTAACGGACATGTTTATTTTAAACGAGAATAGCTGTAACGGCTATAGGAAGAGAACGTGGAATTAGGTTTAGAGAGAAAGTGGGCTATTTATATTCAACATATTTTCTAATTTAAATTCATTTCAAAGTGAATTCAAAACTTTATAAATTTTGTTTCAAATCAAATAGAATTCAAAATAACTTCATAATTGAAATTTCAATTACTTTGAATTTCAATTTTGGTTATTACCCAAATTTAATTTGAATTTCGCTTATAGATTTATCTATTCATTTCACTCAAATATTTTAATATTAAAATATCAATTTCAATATTTATAAATATAAACCAAATCGAAATTTTAGTTATAATCAATACAAGCTACTCATGTCATTACAAGTCGAATTTTAAATACTTAAACAGTTTTATATAGTTCACACCATAATCTTTCACAAATAAATCATTAAGTTTTAATTATAAATTTATTAACTCAATCTAATTCAAATATTTTAACATTAGATTTCAAACCTCAATACTTTAATAGTACAAACCAAATCATAATCTCATTTACACTCTATGCAAGTTATTATTGTTATAACAGGTTAATTTCATTACTAAATCTATTAAATTTAAGTTTACACCATAAATCTCCATACTTAAATCATTAAATTTCACTTATAACCATACAGTACTCAAAAATCATATTAAATTAAAAAATTTAAATAATCGAAAAAATATGGGTTGTTACACACTCTCCCACTTAAAACTTTTCGTCCTTGAAAAGGACATAGTAAGGAAGTTGTCAATTAATGTATTTAACCATGAAACTTTATATTCTACTTAGAACATTTACTTATACAAAAATTCTATATAGACTTGAAAACTCGAATTTTCAAAAAAAAAAAATTCTAAGTCCTAAATTTATGGAAAATTTCGGCAACACCTCCTTTGTATGGTTAGATCCGGAAAAATCACAAATGCCACGCAGGGCCTCACTCATCCAAAAAGAAAAAGAAAAGCCAAGCGGCTACCCATATTTGGGACATAAAAATCACTCAATCCAATAAATTTATATAAATGTGTACCTATTTGTCGGGCAACAACTCTATTTATGCAATCAAAAGCAACTAGCAACTTTTGCTTCCATACACCTATTTTACTTAAGCAATAGAAAAAGGTTATATATAAAATAATATGATAACATATCCCACACCTTCAATATGAACCCAAGTATTTCAATAAACATAGAAAATCAACATACCAAATATAGTCAAACTTATTTATGTAACTTATAATTCAATTTCTCAAAAGCTCATAATTCAAAATTTTAAGCCTGTACTATCCACGTACGTCATTCATATGCAATATCAATTTTGATCGCTCTCCCGGTCACATGATTTCAATTCCAAACTAGTATTATTCACCCGATCACTCTAATGCGGATTAAGTTTTGGTTTCTTGATTGAAACCGTCGTTCTCCTCGCACAATCATAGTAATGCTAGGAAAATTCTGAATCTTATCAAAAACTCATATCCAACATTCGCCCTCGAGCATCGAGTGAAAAATTCTTGTCTGGAACGATATAAATCATGCACTTAGATCCGGATCAAAACCGATTATGCAAATAACAATCATACGTATACCGCACGTATTTATTTTACTTTGTTAACTACCACACCAATTCTTTCATTCTCATTTATTCACATATTCAGTATATTTCCCACTTATACTAAATTGATCTCTAATCGAGTTTTTTACAATCTTTACTTAAATTCACGAATTTACAGGAATCCATTTACCTTCTCATTTCAAGTTCATATTAAATTTTATGTTAATAATAATCCAATACAACTTAATTTATTTATTTATCCCCAAACTTATAGCTTAAGAACTTAAGTATTCCAAATTTAAGTTAATATTTTATTTCATGACTCAAATTCAATCGCATACATCATTTATCAAGCTCATATAAATTTTTATTCCATTTTAAAATGTTGGAAACCATTATTTATTTATTTATTTTATTATGAACTACCAAAACGTGGCGGTTTTGAAATTTTGATTTGGACATATCTCAAAATCTATAATACGAAATCAAAAATTTTCTGCTTCATTAGAAAACTACATTCCAATAGATCCGTAAAATTCTCGTTTCATAGAATTCCGAGTTATATTGGATCCTATATATTCATTTAAATTTTGATTCGGAAAATTACGATCTGTCGTTATGCGACAAGCTCGTTTTAATTAACGTAATTAATTCTTTAAATCTATATTATCTTTACAAATTACAAAGCCAAACTAACTTTATAATAAACCATAAACTTACTCCTTCAAATTTCTCACTCTCAGCTTAAATTTTCCCAATTTTTAATATAAAGTTCCAACTGTCCAAAATCGTTGGAAATCCATTTTACTTTCATTGATATACCATTCAATCTTAGGACATTGAAAGATAAAATGGATCGTTTAACAGTTTAATCAAACAAATTAACAGACATAATTTGTAAAATCGAATTCAAATTGGGTTAACAGTTATACCTTTCATCCCTTTGCTTCAATTATCAAGACCGACTGATTTTGTAATCTGCGTTCATCGAACCGATAACCCTTCAAGTGTAGAGCCTCTACAAGTAATCCATGAGAGAGAGCTCCTCTTTAATCGAATTGAAGAGGAGATGAGACGTGTGTTGCCAGCCGCCATGATTTCGATTTCTTTTGAAAAGGGAATTAGGGTTATCTACTAATCCGGTTTCGTCATATGTAAAAAAGGGTTATCCGTTCCTTTTTAAAAAGAAAGTGTAGCCTCTTTTTTTTTTTTAACCAAAGTATACCATCAAATATGGAACCACCCATTTTACCTTTTCAATGCTTAATAAAATATCAACATATTGACATTTTATTTATCCAAAATGATTTCATCACTACAACGCTCTAAGTCTGTGACCCTATAGGTTATTACAACGTTGGCAATGATTTTAAATCATATTTAAAATCATAAACAGTGACTGGCACCTAGCAATACGTTGCTGCTACCCAAGTTATAATAAGATCATCGATTCGATACAACCTTACTATGACCAGTGTATCAATGTAATATAATCCTTTTAATCAATATATCCAGGATTAAACTAGAGGCATGGATCGTATCAGCCTTTTAATAATTTAATCCGTTTATCTTGATTGATGAGTGGACTATTTAAAACAAATCAATATTTGAGCACGACCATGCATTTCACAGTCTCTCTCGATCAAGAGGCCCATGGATATCACTACGAATATATCGTAGAGTTAAATTCCATCTAGATCATTCATAATTTTCATTTGATTCGAGATGTATCCAATAATCACCGTTATCATTACACTGTTACGAAATAACTTTAGATGATATCAAAACACAAATATCCTCGAATAAAATTATAATGATTTCAGGTCTGAGGACCATTACATCACTGTCACTATGAGAACAACTTATGATATTGTTGATTATATTCCATGTAGTTATCTCATGGTGGGTCAGCCCAATACGCTATTCTCCAATATGCTATTTATATCTTGACTTATAGTGACAGTGATGTAATGGTCCTCAGACCTGAAATCATTATAATTTTATTAATGATCATCAGTGAAGTAATAAAACCTACATCAAGATTATGTATTTACTGCTCCATATACATCATTATGTATGAGGCCCAATACTTAATAGTCCATTCACTGTGTCAAGTGAAAGGTGATTTAGTTATTTTGCCTTATAAACAAGATTTGCATTCTTCATATGATTCAAAATCAAATGACCTCAAAATTCCATCATTATGAAGTTTTGATATGCGTTTCTTGTTTATATTAGCTAACTGACAATAGTAAAGGTGTGTTGGATTTAAATTATTAAATTTAATTCACTCAGTGTTTATGTCAAGTACATTATAGTTAACAATTTAAAAAAATCATTAACTATTTGTGAAATTCCATAAGATATTTCATTTAAATAAAATTAGTAACAATTATTCTTTTATTAAAAATGAAAATTAATCTTGTCTTAACAAGATTTATAATAACATTTATTTTAAATGGAATTTCATAATGACAATTATTTTATCTATTTAATTAAGCCAATATATAGAAAAAGAATCAACTTCCAATGGATATTCCAGCAATATTTGCTTCATTTCCAATCGTAAGTCCACTTGTCCCTTTTAATCAGATTTATACTTGTTTTTCAATTTTTGTAAATTTACATACATTTATGTGGTTTATATCTAGTATCTAATACTAGAGATGTACAAGTAAATTATTATAACATTTATATTTTATTCGGTTGAAGTCATACCTTAACCTTTCATTTTAGATCTTCAATTTTGTAAAACAATTACGTTTAATTTGTTTGAGGACGATCCTTAAATTTCAATGTTAGTCAAGAAATTTAATTTAACTCAATTTATCCTTCTTAAAAACAAATTTAAATTATCGGAGTTATTTGTTATTTAATATCTGCAGCGGATAATGAATATTAACTGATTCTATAATATTTATTTAATATAAGCACAAAATTTTGACAACCAAATTCATATTTATATTAACGTATAATTTTAAACTAAAATACGCTCCCACTCAAATTAACATCCCTTCGTTTATACATGTATATCATCATATGCATATAATGGTGTTCCAAGATCCATATCTAGTCATGTCTTGACCCAGCTTTGGCTAAACCCAAAACACGACCTTTTAGGTAGACATCTTATGTCAATTATATCATATATAATTCTTGGATCGCATGATGAACATTTTGTTCAGTATTATTCATTTGCTCAGTATGTAGAATAATTCATGCTATTGTCTCTAAGGCCATAATCCTATTATGTATCCTAGTTAAGTAAGACCCAATAATAGGTTGGAGCACCACATTTTACTCCATCGCATATAACCAAAATAAAAGGTGCACAATGCTTTGGCGTTAGTTACAGCCATTGATCTTGGACAGCGATGAGTATATTATTGGAAGACTTCACCATGACTTAATATAACAAAAAAAATTGCTTCTAAAGGGAATATATAATTCGTAGTGACGAACAATATCAGAGTTATTTACATATATCAAAATATATGTATTTTATATTCATGATATTAATGCTTAACACATATATCTATATTTATTTAACACACATATCATAAATATTGAGTGTTAAAATATAGCACATATCATATATGTATATCTTGGGGCCTATTTTATATTTATAAATAAAAGTTCGAGTTGTACTCAATTTGATTTCTGTACAAATTAAAATAACCATCTATATTCTATTAAAGTGGAACTTCTGATTATAGCATTTCCTTATAAAGGAATTTAAGCCCAAACTAAACAATTTATATCAATATACTACATTATCCCAAAACATAATACATAAATATTGACAGCCAATTCATCTTACATGCAATAGACTAATAATTTCATAAAACAAAAGACTAGAACTTAATGTAGTGTCAGACCCTATCAAACACTACAAGGTACAATATACCATATATAAACCTGCATTGTAAATGTACAAATTTATACATATTAATGTATATTATATATGTATAACTTATACATATATATGACTTAATTCATATAATTACACAGCCATCTACATATCAGTTTACACAGCAATTTACACAGGGGACTTCTGATATTTGTATACATTATACAAATACATATATATATATATATATACACACATGTATATATATATATCACATATATATATTAATCAAAATATGCACATTGATTCTTATATTCGCTTTCATCATTTAGGCGGAGTAAGTCAAACTTATCATGTTTCTTCATGACTGCATTACCATATCTTGTAGCTTGCTGCAAAACCTATGCATCAAAATGCATTATCATTTCATAATATATATATATATATATACATATATATATTCATCAATACGAATATAAATATAAATATATATATATATAGATGAATAGTTCATCAATAAGCATATTGGTTTCGAGTCATATCGAAATATTTGTACCATTATGATTGTTAATAATTAAATCAAATGATAATGTGGGATATTACCCCTGTGATATAGTAATCAATCATCTAATGATCAATATTATTTACCAATAGACTGTGTAAACTATTTAAATCAATACAGTTAGTTTATGTCAACCTGTAAGTTCGAAACTATACATAGTCCTGCAAGTATTTGCTAATTTAAGCTATTATAACAGGGTATACAGTAGTCAGACTACAGCAAGTTCAATTCCTAATCTAACAGGAAAGTATAGTCAAATTACAAAAGTAAGTTTAAACTCCAAATAAGAAGCTTAGAAATGATCATTGACCAAATATCCAAAATCTGACTTATAAAACAAGTCACAATTATTTTATCTTTAAATCAAATCAACATCTATTGTAATAACCTGTGAAAACCCGTAACTTCCCCGGTGAGGAAAGCGCGGATAGTTCGAGAACAAGCCACAACAGAACACATACAGAAGAACATTTCATTATATATTACAACAATGCACCAGAATACAAGAATATACAGAGTATAAATGAATATTACACAGAAATATCAGAGATTTAAATTACATTTAAATACATCGCAGCGGAAAATAATACAATACACAACTAGAAGAGATATACGGATACAAAGCTTTCCGGATATCATTCCAGCTGTAAACCAGGATCCTGTGAATATAAATCTGCAAAACCAAAACTACTAGCTGCCCGTGTGGAAAATAGGGGCACCCAGAGTTTAGGTTAAAACAATAAACTCCAGGTCAGTCATGGGACTGGTGTGAGAACTAAAACAGTTGTAAATCTTTATTTTAAAGTTAGGTAAATTAAGGGACTACGCCGTATAACACGGAGCGGGTTTCCTCCCAAGAATACCAGTGCATATAAGTAAACAACGCAATGCTTTTCTAAAAATGAAGCTATTATAAGACCCAGGTCCCATCACACAATGCAACGCAAGCCGGAGGATAGGGTTTTTTACCTTATAATAGCCAAACATGCTTGGTACGTTTTAAAAATCAAATCATTTGATACTATTATAAGTGCATATTGTATAAAATATCTTCAAATAATAAGTATCAATCATAGACGGCATAAGTGCCCCATCGCACTATGTCGCCATACTAGGCTCTACAGATAAAACCGAAATACACGTATTGGAAATTGGATTTCCATCATGGTGGCTCCTGATTCGAAAGATCGGTCGCGTAATGCAATTCACCACGGCTTACGTCCCAACAAGAGAAAACACCGTCTGCACATCCGCACATTTGGGACCAGAGTATCACCGCGGCTTACGTCCCAGCGAGAGAAAACACCGCTTACTCTATATATCCCTGAGCACTAAGCTCATCTCGGTCGACCGAATCCACGACACCACTAAGGTGCCCATCCACTAAAAAGCATACTGATCAAACCATCAGTTTACCACCATACCGGGATGTGAGGCTCGCGAATCAACGCTATACACAAAGCCATGCTATATCAGCTGCGCTTTGATCATCAGCCACCAAACTTTGCTTTTCAACAAAAGTCTGGATCACTGCATCTCAGCATGCCACACTATCAATCCATATCGTACAACTGATTTCTGCCAATATATAACCTCTGAGCTCATATGTCTCAGAGAAGGGCGTTAAGCAAGAGAATAAATTCTCTGCCGCCAAACAGATATATATTTAGCAGAGATCAACAAATACAATATAAAGGAATACAATGTCAGACACACCATCCATTTACAAGTCCGTTCTAGGTCTGAACGAAACCGGAGGCACTTTCCTCGCATATCCATCCATCTCCAAGTACGTCTGGACGACCACCAACTATTTCCATCCTCTTGGGTGTACAGCCCAATCAGGATCGTCAGTAATTATCCAAACGATGTGAAGACTTCCGGTCTTCAACCACCGTCTTCATCTTCGACATATCGTCGAATTGGTTATTCAGAATGGGAATAAACCCGGCCTTTCCGAACAACCCGCGTATATTAAAAATAAATGTTACACAACCACAACATACGCCTCATTCCAATTCATTAGTTACTAACCGTAAATCAGTAAGAGAGCAATTCCCCAAATATTAACCCCGAAGGCCGAAACCAACATCAGATCAATATCCAGGAAACCATTCTTCTTAACTAACCTTCAGCTAGTTTCTAAATTTCAATTCTTAGGGAAAGGTTCCCATTAATTTTATCCAAGATAAATTCGTTAAAATTTATCCTTTAATCTTCCTTTGGATGTCATTTCAAACCAAATTATGGTTTTCCAAACTAGTCGGGATTAGCGAACCACACCGAAGTAATTATTTATTTTATTTCCCAATCCCAACCTATTCATTCCCTGAAGCAAAACTGGTAATACTCCATATCTAATACCATGGTGTTATCGGTAAAATTAATTACCATTTCACGTTCAAATCTAATTAAAGATTTAACTATCGCTTTGGAGCAAAACTGGTGATACTCCATTCTCGCTCATTTTCTAAAGTTGATAATTTAAATTATCAATCCACATTTCAATTTAATTGAAGATCCATTAAAACTCTTTTTACTGGGTTAAAGAACTAGTGTCATTTAAAACACAGTTCACAATAAACCCAAATCACATTCTATTTATCATCGGGTTAAAGAACTAGTGTTATTTAAAACTCAGTTCACGATAAACCCATGAATCAATTCTATTTAAACCCATTTCAAATCCAATTTATTTATTTAAAAATAAATGGGTTTTAATTTCAGTTCAAAACTAGTTCGTTTCGATAAAAATCTATTTTTATCTTTTCAAATATGGAGTTTTTCATCCCAATTTTTCCCAAATCATTTCTTATGATTTTACACTAATTATTACTATTTTTAATAATTTTATCAAGGCCCGTACAGTCGATTTCCATCAATGGCCATCGAACTGCACTTACATCGACCTTTTCCAAATTTGATTTGGACGTATCTCCAAATCCAACCGTTAGATTTCAAATTTCTAATATTCGTTAGAAATCTCTTTTCGATACGAACCCAACGATTCCGGTTTTAGGAGGATCCGACGGTCGAATCTCCCGTAATGTCCGTTCGAAATCAATGGTCGAAATTCGCAAACTGTCGCGGCGCGACGCGTTCTATTCATGCCATTATATTATATTATATATATATATATATATATATAATATATACTTCGTCGATTTCTATTTAAAACGAATTTTATAAATCATTTCAAAAACAATTTCCACCTTTATTTCAAATTTAAATCAAAATTGATTTTTCCCTTATAAATTCTTTTTACATTCACTTCTATTTGGTTTCAATTCCAATCGATTTCAATTCTATTTCAATTCGTTTTCAATTGAATTCAATTCAATTCAGATTTGTTTTCTATTCGATTCAATTCAAATTTGCTTTCAATTCAATTTCGTTTTCTATTAAATTCAATTCAAATTCGGTTTCTATTCCATTCAATTCAAATTCGTTTTCAATTCAATTCAATTCAAATTCGGTTTCTATTCAATTCAATTCAAATTCGGTTTCTATTCAATTCAATTCAAATTCGTTTTCTATTCAATTCAATTCAAATTTGCTTTCAATTCAATTCAAATTCGTTTCCTACTAAATTCAATTCAAATTCAGTTTGAATTTCAATTCTTTTCAAAATATCAGATTTTTGAAATCACTTTCGATATTCATTATAAAATGAATAAAATCGATATAAATATCGTTCACGTCAAAATGGCGTCAATCTAATCAACACGGCTTCATATATTTCTATTTTCAAATATTCTATTCAACAAATGAATATTTATTTTTGTCAACACACGACTAATCTCAACGAATGAGTACTGTCCACGTGTGACTATTTTTGTTAAAATATTTCGTTCAACACATGACTAATCTCAACGGATGAGTACAGTCAACACATGAACCTTTATTTTATAATATTCTTTATTTTCTAAATTGGAATGAGGCCCAATCAATTACCATATAAAGTTAATTATATGGATTCCATACAACGCATGTATATAATATCAACGATAGATAATCAACCATCAACCAAAGTGCACTACACTGTATAAGCATCAAATATAGATATCTAATGCTTATAACAGCCTGTCAATCAATCGATCGACATACAACTAATTATTGGGATTAGTGTATGCCGTATTTTATCCCAATACCCGTGTGGGGTTTCAAACAATCAATCGCAGATTTTATTTGTGCAGTTGGGCAATGTGTAAAATTTATCGACCCAATCAATATCAGTCAAATCAGTGTATATAAACAAATCGGCCGATTTGTTTATAGATATTTATTTATTCACATTCACGTTAAAAATTATATTTTTAACGATAAAATATTTTTAACTATATAAATATTTTATTTTCTTTCAACACATTAATCTTTAGTTCATTTACCCAATAAAATGATATTTTTATTTTTCTAACTTTTTTTAGAAAATTTCGGCGGCATAACGTCACGATACTAGAAACAGGACGAGGCCTAGCCTTATCCCCGGTCTAGTGAAGGCCCACGCCATTCACACATCAATCAAATCCATTCAATTCACCAAACAATTCAATTCAAACCAAATAATCTAACCAACTACACAACCAAACAAACAAGTCCATGGTCTGTGGACGATTGTGTCGGGTGCTACTAAACACCGTCTGCATCCTAGTATATATATATATATATAACTAGAAAAGAAATTGAAGAGTGAGAAATTCTCACCAATAGCTATCCTAACTCCACGGCACTTCCTATGTAGAACATATCCACCGTGCTCGCCTTTCTTCACTTTCGTTGCCCGTAGCCACTACATATATAAGAATCGAATTTTTACTCTGCTATTCAATATATAAAAATCGAATTTCTACTTTGCTATTCTTTATATAAAAATCGAATTTCTACTTTGCTATTCAATATATAAAAATCGAATTCCTACTTTGCTATTCAATATATAAAAATCGAATTTCTACTTTGCTATTCCATATATAAAAATCGAATTTCTACTTTGCTATTCTTTTTCATGCTGTTCATAGTAAAAATCACAATTTTATTTTGTTATCTTCATAATAAAAATCATATTTTTATTTCGCTAAAATATAGATAAAAAATCTTATTTTTATAGTTTTACAAATCTAATCTCTTCAGTTTTAAACATATGATAAAAAAATCATATTTTTACTTTAAAACTATTTATATATTTTTTTATAATGTTATTCTTTTTTTTTTAAACACTTGTATTTATATTCCCGAAACCATATTTTTATTTTATTTTAAAACGATTCTATTTATACTTTTAAAACCAGCATATATATATATATATATATATATATATTTCAAAACAAAGTATATGTTTTCCTTTACAAAGTATATATTTTTAAAACAAACCTATTTTTATTTACATAAACAATGTTTTTTCCCCTTTCATTTAAAACTATAATATATAAAGTTTTCAGATTTTAAAACAACGATCTTTATATACATTTTAGATTTTAAAAGAAATGTAAATAAAAATAAATAAAAATTTAAAACCTTTCTTCTTCATTCAGCACGTTGAGATACCAGAACCCCGAAATCACATTGTTCCAGGAAATCGAAGACGCTTCCTCCCCTACCCTCGCTTGCGCAGATCACCAGAACGCACCGGAAGTCGATCAGAGAACGGCCATGGATGCGCCTTCAGGTGCTCTCTCGCCGCCCTCCTCCCCGTTGAGCTCGCGGACCCCCATAGCATAGGAACTGACGTCGAACACAACCAGCTTGGGCTTGAAATTCTCTCCGCTCCCTACACGAAAGTGGATCATTTTGGTATGGCTTTGAAGATCGTGGCAAGTATTGCGGTTTCCCCTTTTGAATCACCATCAGAAACGAAGGAGGTTGGGTGAGATTAGAGGATTTAATTTGGGACAAATTCGATCGTGGAAACCGGAGGGAGGCGCTGAAGAAAGAGTTGACCAGGGGTGAACGGGTTTTAGGTTTTGACTGTTAGATGAGGGTATTTATATAATTTTTTATTTATATTTAATCTTTTTAATTATTTCGTGCTTAATTTTCACTTCCGAACTCCAAATCAAACCCAACGACTGTCGCCTCTAGCTAATTACCCCTATTTCGAACACAATGGGATATATATCGCAAGCTGATTCGATCGTTTCGATCAGTTTTCGTTAAATTTAAAATATAACTCATTATATTGAATTTTAAACGTACATTTCAATTTACCGGGGCCACATACTAACTCGAAAAATTCCAGAAAAATATTTTCTAGCTTCGTATTGACGATACGGTCCTAACAAAACTAATTTCGTCAAATTCTGAGACCGTTTGAAAAATGGCCAATTTCCAGTCGATTAAAATCAACTGAAACTGGTCAAACGCGTTTTCCTTTGCCACGCTCATATATTGATTCGAAAAAATATGAAATTTGAAACCTAGCAATAATTTGACATCGCGGATCCAAAAAAAGTGGTTTCGTCGAAATCCGAAGTCGTTTGCAAAATGGCTATTTTCAAGGGCCTGAATTCCATAACGACTATTCTGAATTTTCAACTGGACATATCTTTTTATCCCCGCTATGAAATTTTGATTTTTCGGATTCGTTGGAAAGATATTATCAATTATATCCTAATGTTTTTGGTTTCACTAAAATCCGGCTTGTTTTGCACCCGGTACATTCAATTGAAGTTTGAAATCGAATTATCGAACTACCGCGCCATTTTCAATTCTATTTATAATTATATATATTTATTTATATTCTAACGACGACGGTATAATATATACGTTCGAATTATATTCAAAACATTTTTCTTGTCGATAGTATTTAAAATAATTCATTTTAAATAATCAAAATTCGCTAAAATTGCCAAAATAAAAATTTTAAACTGGCCCAGATTTTCGGGTTGTTACAATCTCCCCCACTTAAAACTTTTCGTCCCCGAAAAGGAACAAAGCCGAAAGTTGTTTAACAATTCAACTCAACTTCCATTGTTTTGATTACGGCTTAAGTTCTTCAACTTTTCAGTTTCTAAGAACTTTTCAAAAATTCCAAAAATTTGGCTAACACCCTAAATTTTTGAAAACTTTCGCCATAACCTCCGCTGCACCGGGAGCCATAGGAAAAATCCCGTAATTGCCATAAAGGCCTTCTGATCTCAAA
Source organism: Allium sativum (assembly GCA_030737875.1). NCBI lineage: Eukaryota > Viridiplantae > Streptophyta > Magnoliopsida > Asparagales > Amaryllidaceae > Allium > Allium sativum. The sequence goes on along the minus strand of CM060909.1, from coordinate 663,679,994 downwards.
AAGAAAAAGAAAAAGCCAAGCGGCTAGCCAATCGGCTCATAAAATCATCATCACCCAAACAAAACAGTAAATTATAATAAACATGTACCTATTTGTCGGGCAAACAAATTTTATTCTTCGGCTCTAGCCTCCTTGCTATGACCTGTTCAATGTAAGTACATGTATATGCAAGCAAATGCGACCAATTTTCAATACAATTCAATATTTATTTCAATTAGGCTAAATGGTTCAAAATTATCAAACAAATAAACAAACAACACAACCATCAATCAATTAGTGAATTAACGTTTCAAATTCGTAACTTTGATATATATTCTAAAAATCAGATTTTTGATGCAAAATCACAACAATAAGCCCTATCTAATTTTGGTTCTCACACCAGTCAATAGGAAATATATAGAAATCACACCTTCGAAGCACGAACATAAATATTGATGATGCCATGGTCACTATCAACATCATCTCCGGGCGACTAGAGTGTGATTCTATATCTATCCAGTATATTAAAATTTCAAACACACGTGGATCAGACGTATACGCAAAATCTTTATATACTGGACTGTCCAACTCAATATATATAGATAATCAAATACGAATAATTATTTTAAATCTTTAAAACAAAGATTGTTTTCGTTTGAAAATTATATCCTTCACACTCGTTCTAGGATACTACTGATCCTATCTCTAACGAGTCATTCTAATTGGATTTTACTAATCCAATATCTGATGAATTCTTTCGTATGGTTCTAATGTGTCTTGTTCTCTGAGCTTTGTAAACCAAAGCTCTGATACAAACTGTGAAAACCCGTAACTTCCCCGGTGAGGAAAGCGCAGATAGTTCGAGAACAAGCCACAACAGAACACATACAGAAGAACATTTCATTGTATATTACAACAATGCACCAGAATACAAGAATATACAGAGTATAAATGAATATTACACAGAAATATCAGAGATTTAAATACATCGCAGCGGAAAATAATACAATACACAACTAGAAGAGATATACGGATACAAAGCTTTCCGGATATCATTCCAGCTGTAAACCAGGATCCTGTGAATATAAATCTGCAAAACCAAAACTACTAGCTGCCCGTGTGGAAAATAGGGGCACCCAGAGTTTAGGTTAAAACAATAAACTCCAAGTCAGTCATGAGACTGGTGTGAGAACAAAAACAGTTGTAAATCTTTATTTTAAAGTTAGGTAAATCAAGGGACTACGCCGTATAACACGGAACGGGTTTCCTCCCAAGAATACCAGTGCATATAAGTAAACAACGCAATGCTTTTCTAAAAATGAAGCTATTATAAGACCCAGGTCCCATCACACAATGCAACGCAAGCCGAAGGATAGGGTTTTTACCTTATAATAGCCAAACATGCTTGGTACGTTTTAAAAATCAAATCATTTGATACTATTATAAGTGCATATTGTATAAAATATCTTCAAATCATAAGTATCAATCATAGACGGCATAAGTGCCCCATCCCACTATGTCGCCATACCAGGCTCTACAAATAAAACCGAAATACACGTATTGGAAATTGGATTTCCATCATGGTGGCTCCTGATTTGAAGGATCGATCGCATAATGCAATTCACCATGGCTTACGTCCCAACAAGAGAAAACACCGTCTGCACATCTGCACATTTGGGACCAGAGTATCACCGCGGCTTACGTCCCAGCGAGAGAAAACACCGCTTACTCTATATATCCCTGAGCACTAAGCTCATCTCGGTCGACCGAATCCACGACACCACTAAGGTGCCCATCCACTAAAAAGCATACTGATCAAACCATCAGTTTACCACCATACCGGGATGTGAGGCTCGCGAATCAACGCTATACACAAAGCCATGCTATATCAGCTGCGCTTTGATCATCAACCACCAAACTTTTCTTTTCAACAAAAATCTGGATCACTGCATCTCAGCATGCCACACTATCAATCCATATCGTACCACTGATTTCTGCCAATATATAACCTCTGAGCTCATATGTCTCAGAGAAGGGCGTTAAGCAAGAGAATAAATTCTCCGCCGCCAAACAGATATATATTTAGCAGAGATCAACAAATACAATATAAAGGAATACAATGTCAGACACACCATCCATTTACAAGTCCGTTCTAGGTCTGAACGAAACCGTAGGCACTTTCCTCGCATATCCATCCATCTCCAAGTACGTCTGGACGACCACCAACTATTTCCATCCTCTTGGGTGTACAGCCCAATCAGGATCGTCAGTAATTATCCAAACGATGTGAAGACTTCCGGTCTTCAACCACCGTCTTCATCTTCGACATATCGTCGAATTGGTTATTCAGAATGGGAATAAACCCGGCCTTTCCGAACAACCCGCGTATATTAAAAATAAATGTTACACAACCACAACATACGCCTCATTCCAATTCATTAGTTACTAACCGTAAATCAGTAAGAGAGCAATTCCCCAAATATTAACCCCGAAGGCCGAAACCAACATCAGATCAATATCCAGGAAACCATTCTTCTTAACTAACCTTCAGCTAGTTTCTAAATTTCAATTCTTAGGGAAAGGTTCCCATTAATTTTATCCAAGATAAATTCGTTAAAATTTATCCTTTAATCTTCCTTTGGATGTCATTTCAAACCAAATTATGGTTTTCCAAACTAGTCGGGATTAGCGAACCACACCGAAGTAATTATTTATTTTATTTCCCAATCCCAACCTATTCATTCCCTGAAGCAAAACTGGTAATACTCCATATCTAATACCATGGTGTTATCGGTAAAATTAATTACCATTTCACGTTCAAATCTAATTAAAGATTTAACTATCGCTTTGGAGCAAAACTGGTGATACTCCATTCTCGCTCATTTTCTAAAGTTGATAATTTAAATTATCAATCCACATTTCAATTTAATTGAAGATCCATTAAAACTCTTTTTACTGGGTTAAAGAACTAGTGTCATTTAAAACACAGTTCACGATAAACCTAAATCACATTCTATTTATCATCGGGTTAAAGAACTAGTGTTATTTAAAACTCAGTTCACGATAAACCCATGAATCAATTCTATTTAAACCCATTTCAAATCCAATTTATTTATTTAAAAATAAATGGGTTTTAATTTCAGTTCAAAACTAGTTCATTTTGATAAAAAACTATTTTTATCTTTTCAAATATGGAGTTTTTCATCCCAATTTTTCCCAAATCATTTCTTATGATTTTACACTAATTATTACTATTTTTAATAATTTTATCAAGGCCCGTACAGTCGATTTCCATCAACGGCCATCGAACTGCACTTACAACGACCTTTTCCAAATTTGACTTGGACGTATCTCCAAATCCAACCGTTAGATTTCAAATTTCTAATATTCGTTAGAAAGCTCTTTTTGATACGAACCCAACGGTTTTGGTTTTAGGAGAATCCGACGGTCGGATCTCCCGTAATGTCCGTTCGAAATCAATGGTCGAAATTCGCGAACTGTCGCGGGGCGACGCGTTCTATTCAGGCCATTATATTATATATATATATATATATAATATACTTCGTCGATTTCTATTTAAAACGAATTTTATAAATCATTTAAAATTTGTTTCAAAAACAATTTCCACCTTTATTTCAAATTTAAATCAAAATTGATTTTCCCTTATAAATTCTTTTTACATTCACTTCTATTTGGTTTCAATTCCAATCGATTTCAATTCTATTTCAATTCGTTTTCAATTGAATTCAATTCAATTCAGATTTGTTTTCTATTCGATTCAATTCAAATTTGCTTTCAATTCAATTCAATTTCGTTTTCTAATAAATTCAATTCAAATTCGTTTTCTATTCCATTCAATTCAAATTCGTTTTCTGTTCAATTCAATTCAAATTCGGTTTCTATTCAATTCAATTCAAATTCGGTTTCTATTCAATTCAATTCAAATTCGTTTTCTATTCAATTCAATTCAAATTCGTTTTCTATTCAATTCAATTCAAATTTGCTTTCAATTCAATTCAAATTCGTTTCCTACTAAATTCAATTCAAATTCAGTTTGAATTTCAATTCTTTTCAAAATATCAGATTTTTGAAATCACTTTCGATATTCATTATAAAATGAATAAAATCGATATAAATATCGTTCACGTCAAAATGGCGTCAATCTAATCAACACGGCTTCATATATTTCTATTTTCAAATATTCTATTCAACAAATGAATATTTATTTTTGTCAACACACGACTAATCTCAACGAATGAGTACTGTCCACGTGTGACTATTTTTGTTAAAATATTTCGTTCAACACATGACTAATCTCAACTGATGAGTACAGTCAACACATGAACCTTTATTTTATAATATTCTTTATTTTCTAAATTGGAATGAGGCCCAATCAATTACCATATAAAGTTAATTATATGGATTCCATACAACGCATGTATATAATATCAACGATAGATAATCAACCATCAACCAAAGTGCACTACACTGTATAAGCATCAAATATAGATATCTAACGCTTATAACAGCCTGTCAATCAATCGATCGACATACAACTAATTATTGGGATTAGTGTATGCCGTATTTTATCCCAATACCCGTGTGGGGTTTCAAAAAATCAAACGCATATTTTATTTGTGCAGTTGGGCGATGTGTAAAATTTATCGACCCAATCAATATCAGTCAAATCAGTGTATATAAACAAATCGGCCGATTTGTTTATAGATATTTATTTATTCACATTCACGTTAAAAATTATATTTTTAACGAAAAAATATTTTTAACTATATAAATATTTTATTTTCTTTCAACACATTAATCTTTAGTTCATTTACCCAATAAAATGATATTTTTATTTTTCTAACTTTTTCTAGAAAATTTCGGCGGCATAACGGCACGATACTAGAAACGGGATGAGGCCTAGCCTTATCCCCGGTCTAGTGAAGGCCCACGCCATTCACACATCAATCAAATCCATTCAATTCACCAAACAATTCAATTCAAACCAAATAATCTAACCAACTACACAACCAAACAAACAAGTCCATGGTCTGTGGACGATTGTGTCGGGTGCTACTAAACACCGTCTGCATCCTAGTATATATATATATAACTAGAAAAGAAATTGAAGAGTGAGAAATTCTCACCAATAGCTATCCTAACTCCACGGCACTTCCTATGTAGAACATATCCACCGTGCTCGCCTTTCTTCACTTTCGTTGCCCGTAGCCACTACATATATAAGAATCGAATTTTTACTCTGCTATTCAATATATAAAAATCGAATTTCTACTTTGCTATTCTTTATATAAAAATCGAATTTCTACATTGCTATTCAATATATAAAAATCGAATTTCTACTTTGCTATTCAATATATAAAAATCGAATTTCTACTTTGCTATTCGATATATAAAAATCGAATTTCTACTTTGCTATTCTTTTTCATGCTGTTCATAGTAAAAATCACAATTTTATTTTGTTATCTTCATAATAAAAATCATATTTTTATTTCTCTAAAATATAGATAAAAAAATCTTATTTTTATAGTTTTACAAATCTAATCTCTTCAGTTTTAAACATATGATAAAAAAAAATCATATTTTTACTTTAAAACTATTTATATTTTTTTTTATAATGTTATTCTTCTTCTTTTTTTTAAACACTTGTATTTATATTCCCGAAACCATATTTTTATTTTATTTTAAAACGATTCTATCTATACTTTTAAAACCAGCATATATATATATATATATATATTTCAAAACAAAGTATATGTTTTCCTTTACAAAGTATATATTTTTATATTTTTAAAACAAACCTATTTTTATTTACATAAACAATTTTTTCCCCTTTCATTTAAAACTATAATATATAAAGTTTTCAGATTTTAAAACAATGATCTTTATATAAATTTCAGATTTTAAAAGAAATGCTAATGTAAATAAAAATAAATAAAAATTTAAAACCTTTCTTCTTCATTCAGCACGTTGAGATACCGGAACCCCGAAATCACATTGTTCCAGGAAATCGAAGATGCTTCCTCCCCTACCCTCGCTTGCGCAGATCACCAGAACGCACCGGAAGTCAATCAGAGAACGGCCATGGATGCGCCTTCAGGTGCTCTCTCGCCGCCCTCCTCCCCGTTGAGCTCGCGGGCCCCCATAGCGTAGGAACTGACGTCGAACACAACCAGCTTGGGCTTGAAATTCTCTCCGCTCCGTACACGAAAGTGGATCATTTTGGTATGGCGTTGAAGATCGTGGCAAGTACTGCAGTTTCCCCTTTTGAATCACCATCAGAAACGAAGGAGGTTGGGTGAGATTAGAGGATTTAATTTGGGACAAATTCGATCGTGGAAACCGGAGGGAGGCGCTGAAGAAAGAGTTGACCAGGGGTGAACGGGTTTTAGGTTTTGACTGTTATATGAGGGTATTTATATAATTTTTTATTTATATTTAATCTTTTTAATTATTTCGTGCTTAATTTTCACTTCCGAACTCCAAATCAAACCCAACGACTGTCGCCTCTAGCTAATTACCCATATTCCGAACACAATGGGATATATATCGCAAGCTGATTCGATCGTTTCGATCAGTTTTTGTTAAATTTAAAATATAACTCATTATATTGAATTTTAAACGTACATTTCAATTTACCGGGGCCACATACTAACTCGAAAAATTCCAAAAAAATATTTTCTAGCTTCGTATTGACGATACGGTCCTAACAAAACTAATTTCGTCAAATTCTGAGACCGTTTGAAAAATGGCCAATTTCCAGTCGATTAAAATCAACTGAAACTGGTCAAACGCGTTTTCCTTTGCCACGCTCACATATTGATTCGAAAAAATATGAAATTTGAAACCTAGCAATAATTTGACATCGCGGATCCAACAAAAGTGGTTTCATCGAAATCCGAAGTCGTTTGCAAAATGGCTATTTTCAAGGGCCTGAATTCCATAGTGACTATTCTGAATTTTCAACTGGACATATCTTTTTATCCCTGCTATGAAATTTTGATTTTTCGGATTCGTTGGAAAGATATTATCAATTAGATCCTAATGTTTTTGGTTTCACTAAAACCTGGTTTGTTTTGCACCCGGCACATTCAATTGAAGTTTGAAATCGAATTATCGAACTACCGCGCCATTTTCAATTCTATTTATAATTATATATATTTATTTATATTCTAACGACGACGCGTATAATATATACGTTCGAATTATATTCAAAACATTTTTCTTGTCGATAGTATTTAAAATAATTCATTTTAAATAATCAAAATTCGCTAAAATTGCCAAAATAAAAAATTTAAACTGGCCCAGATTTTCGGGTTGTTACATAACCCGGAAATCTGAGCCAATTTAAATTTTTTATTTTGGCAATTTTAATGAAGTTTGAACATTTAAAATGATTTATTTTAAATAATATCGACGAGAAATTTATTTTGAATAGAATTAGAACGTATATATTTATATAGATCGTCATTAGAATATAAATATTTTATGTATAATTATAAAAGGAATTGAAAATGGCGCGGTAATTCGATAATTCGATTTCGAAGTTCAAATGAATGTACCGGGTGCAAAATAAACCGGATTTTAGTGAAACCAAAAATATTTGAATCCATTTGACAATATCTTTCCAATGAATCTGAAAAATTGAAATTTCATAGTGGTAGTCAAAAGATACGCCCAGTTGAAATTTCAGAATAGTCGCTATGGAATTCTGGCCCTTAAAAATGGAAATTTTGCAAACGACCTCGGATTTCGACGAATTCACTTTGTTGGATCCGGGATGTCAAGTTATTACTAGATACCAAAATTCGTAATTTTTCGAATCAATATGTGAGCGTGGAAAAGGAAAACGCGTTTGATCAGTTTCAGTTGATTTTAATCAACTGGAAAATGGCCATTTTTCCAACAGTCTCAGAATTCGATGAAACTAATTTTGTTAGAACCATATCGTCAATACAAAGCTAGAAAATGTTTTTCTAGAATTTTTCGAGTTAGTATGTGACCCCGGTAAATTGAAATGCACGTTCAAATTCAATATATAGAGTTATATGTTGATTTTGACGAAAACTGATCGAAACGGCCAAATCATCTTACGATACATATCCCATTGTGTTCGGAATGGGGGTAATTAGCTATGGACGATAGGCGGTGGGCCTCGTTTAGAGGTCTAATAAAAAAGTCAACCTTTTGAAATTAAAAATAAATAAAATATAAAAATATAAACATTTACATATAGACCCCCTTTCTTTCTTTTCCCTTCCTCCCTTACCCGTTTAAATCGTTCAGAGAAAAAAAATGGGCGAACGACGGTCGGGGAAGACCGCCGCCGCGGCCACCAAGGGCGGCGCACCTCCGGCGCCGCCACCCAAGAGCCCCCCTCATCTCCTCCGCTCTTCTTCCTCCCCCTCTTCTTAATCGACCGTCGCCCCCCCTTTCTGTCCACCGCACCACCCATTGTGGTACCCACCTCCGATCGAGACTGCCCTCCCCTCCTCCCCTCCTTCTCGCAACCTCAAACCCCCCTTCCAATCCCCAAACCCGCCGTTAGATCCCCCTACTACTCAGAAAACGAGAATCAAAGTAAGTGTTTTACTTTATTTATTTTGAAGTAATTAGTTTATTTAAATTAGAAAAAAAATTCAATTTTTGTGTTAGAAGAAAAAGGTATAATTTTATTAGTAGAGAAAGGTATGATTTTTATATTTGTTAGAATAGTAAAAATATGATTTTTACTTAAGTAGAGTAGTAAGAGTTCGATTTTTATAACATAGAAAAGATGGAATTTTTAATTAGAGAAGGAATTGGTTTTTAAATTAGTTAGCGAGAGGTTATATTTTTAAAAAAAGCTAGAAAGGTTATATTTTTAAAGTCAAAAAGGCAAAAAAAATAGTTACAACAAAGATTTGATTTTTATTTAGATGAATAACAAGGAAAAAAAATATATAATCTTTGTTTAGATAAAAATATAATTTGTATATAGCAAAGAATATAAAAATGTGATTTTTATATATGTAGCGAATTAAAAATATAATTTTTATGAAATGTATAGAAGAAAAATATGATTTTTATATTATAAAGAGAATAAAAATCCGATTTTTTTAACTTATAGAAGATATAAAGATAAGATTTTTATATAATGTAGATATTAAAAATATGATTTTTACTTAGGTAGAGTAATAAAAATAGAATTTTTATAATATATAGTTAATAAAAATTCGATCTTTATATAAGAAGTAGAAATATAAAAATATAATTCTTATATAGAAAGAAGCGTTGTAAATATATGAAGTGAAATAAAAATCTGAACTTTATTTTTATCGTGAAGTAGAAAGAATATAAAAATGTGATTTTTATATATGTAGTGGCTACGGACAATGAAATTGACAAAAGGCGAGCACGACGGAGGTTTCTACATAAGAAGAGTCATGGCGTTGGTTTAGCTAGTCGGTGAGAACTTCTCACTTTAAATTTTCTTTTTCTAGATATAATATATACTAGGATGCAGACGGTGTTTAGTAGCACCCGACACCCGTTGTCCACAGACCATGGATGACTTGTATGTTTGATTGTTTGTTGTGATGAAAATTGATTGTGTGATGTGAAATAAAATAAAATATTTTATAGTTAAAAATATTTCATCGTTAAAAATATAATTTTTAAATGTGAATGTGAATAAATAAATATTCATTTACAAACCGGACGGTTTGTTTATGTACACCTATTTGAAGGATATTGATTGGGACGATAAATTTTACACATCGCCCAACTGCACAAATAATATTCAATGTTTGTTGATTTGAAACCCCACACGGGTGTTGGGATGATATTTGGCGTACACTAATCCCAATTATTTAGTTGTATGTCGATCGATTGGTCGACAGACTGTGTAAGCGTTAATTATTTATATTTGATGCTTATGCAGTTGTGTGGTGCACTTTGGATGATGGTTGATTATTTATCGTTGCTATTATATACATGTGTTGTATGGAATCCATATAATTAACATTATATGGTAATTGATTGGGCCTCATTCCAATTTGGAAAAGAAATATATATTCATGTGTTGAATAGAAGAAATATAGATTCATGTGTTGAATAGAAGCAAATATATGTTCATGTGTTGAAAATATTCACGTGTTAAGTAAAATATTTTAACAATAAAATTTACATATTTATCATATTTAAAATTAGAAACTAACTGGAAACTAGATAAGATGGGTGGTTTCCTGGGTATTTATCTGATGTTGGTTTCGGCCATCGGTGTTAATACTTAGGGAATCATTCTCTTACTACTTTACAGTTGGAGTCTGATTAAAAAAATCAAACGATAGATACCATAATTTTATAAAATATATTGAGTAGGATAAATAGTCATGTGTTGACGATGCTCATGTGTTGAGAATATTCATGTGTTGGAAAAAATATAGATTCATGTGTTGAATAGAATAAATACTCATTTGTTGAATAGAATAACAAAGTTATTAAAATATATAAAGCCGTGTTGATTGGAGTTGCGCTATTTTGACGTGAACGATATTTATATCGATTATATTCGTTTTTATAATGAATATGGAAAAGGTAGTGATTTCAAAATATAACGTTTTGAAAATATTATCATTTATATAGTAATGATATGAAATATTCAATTTTGATTTGAAACTAAATAAAGAGTTGAAATGGTTTTGAAAACGAATTTAAAACGATTTACAAAATACGTTTTAAAAGGAAATCGACGAAATATATATAATATATATATATTATATATATAATGGCCTGAATAGAACGCGCCGCGCCGCGGTAGTTCATGAATTTCGACCATTGACTTCGAATGGACATTACGGGAGATTCGACCGTCGGATCCTCCTGAAACCGGAACCGTTGGGTTCATATCGAAAAGATCTTTCCAATGAATATTATAAATTTGAAATCTAACGGTTGGATTTGGAATTATGTCCAAATCAAATTTGGAAAAGGTCGCTGTAAGTGCAGTTCGATGGCCGTTGATGGAAATCGACTGTGCGGACCTTGATAAAATTATTAAAAATATTAATAATTTGTGTAAAATCATAAGAAATGAATTGGAAAGAACTGGGGTGAAAATTTCTACATTTGAAAGGATAAGAATATATTTTTATCAAAATGAACTAGTTTTGAACTAGAAATAAAAATCCTATTATTTTTAAATAAATAAAATGGATTGAAAGTGGTTTTGAAAATAACCAGAATTTCCAATATATAAAATGGAAATGGATTTGAATCGAAATTGTCTTTGGAATATTTCGATGTTGGATTTCGTGATTATACATATATTGTTTTGGGAATTTGAAAGACATATTTATATCGTTATTTCCAATACGATATTTGTTGGTCGTATAATTTGATGTTGAATATAAGCCGATATATTTTCTATTCAGAGCCTTGTATTTAAAATCAAATGTGATTTGGGTTTGTCGTGAATGGTGTCTTCATTAACACTGTTCATAAACCCAGTTGAGAAAATGATTAAATCTTTCTATTTAGATTTAATGAAGTGTACCAATTAAATAATATTTAATTGGAATTGAATTTGAAAGTGATTTTGGGTTTATCGTGAATCGTATTTTAGGTGACATTGGTTCTTTAACCCAGTTAAAGACAGGATATTGATTTGGGGGAAAGATTAATGAAGTGGAGTTTTAATGAATCTGTAGTTAAATTGAAATGTGAATTGATAATTTAAATTATCAAATTTGGAAAGTGATTGAGGATGGAGTATCACCAGCTTTGCTCAAAAGCGATAGTTAAATCTTTAATTAGATTTGAACGTGAAATGGTAATTAATATTTATCGATAACACCGTGGTGTTAGTTATGGGGTAATAACATTTTTTCTCCATGGGATGAATATGTTAGGATTGGGAAATAAAATAAATAATTACTTCGGTGTGGTTCGCTAATCCCGACTAGTTTGGAAAACCATAATATGGTTTGAAAAGATATCCAAAGGAAGATTAAAGAATAAATTTAGAAGAATTTATTTTTGATAAAATTAATGGGAACCTTTCCCTAAGAATGTGAAAATTTTAATAAAAGAATATTCTGAATTGGAATGAGGCGTATGTTATGTTAGTGTAACACGTGTTTATTATATACGCGGGTTATTCGGAAAGGCTGGATTTACACTCATTTTGAATAACTGATTCGACGATATATCGAAGATGAAGACGGTGGTTGAAGACCAGAAGTCTTCACATCGTTTGGGTGATTACTGATGATCTTGATTGGGCTGTACACCCAAGAGGAGGGAATCAGTTGGTGATCATCCATACGTACTTGGAGATTGATGGATATGCGAGGAAAGTGCCCCCGGTTTCGTTCAGACCCAGAACGAACTTGTAAATGGACTGTGTGTCTGACATTGAATTTTATTCTGTGTTAATTGATCTCTATTAAATATACATCTGTTTGGCGGCGGAAAATTTATTCTCTTGCCTAACGCCCTTCTCTGAGACGTACGAGCTCAGAGGTTGTATATCGATGGACATCAGTCGCATGGAGTGAATTGCCTGTATGGCACGCCTAAGTGGCAGATGATCAAGGCTTCTGTTGAAAAGAAAAGCCTTGTGATTGATGATCAAAGCACGGCATGTGTGGCACAGCTTTGTGTACGGCGTTAATTCGCGAGCCTCACACCTCGGTATGAGTCAAAAACGGGATAGTGACTGCAGGGAGAGCACGACGTTTCTTTCTAGCTTGTGGTGGTGTCAGTACTTAAACTGGCTGACATTTATATACTTTTCACCTGTGTGGTTGTTGGAATGCGAGGCGCCTCAGATATAGGTCTGTTAGGACCGGGAAACGTGTGTTCAGGAATAACTAATCCTCAAAAGTAAGAGAGGACCGACCCTGAAGTTCCAACGATTGCTGTGTGCGGTCCTGGGACATTTGCTAGAGTGTCTCGAACGGAGAGGAGCTTGCCCCTTGCCTCGAATCATGACAGAAATCCAATTTACAAGACGTGATATTGCGGTTTTAATTGTAGAACTAGTATGGTGACATGATATATGGTACCCATGTTGTCTATGATTGATATTTATGATTGAAATTGTTTTGAAACTATACACCTATAATAGTATCAAGTGATTTGTTTTAAACGTACCATGCATGTTTGGCTATTATATGAGAAAACCCTATCCCCCAGCTTGCGTTGCATTGTGTGATGGGACCTGGGTCTTATAATAGCTTCATTTTTCCAAAGAGCATTGCGCTGTTTTGTTATATGCACTAGTATTCTTGGGAGGAAACCCGTTCCGTGTTATATGGCGTGGTCCCTTGAATTACTCTTTTTTAAAGTAAAGTTTTAAATAACTATTTTAGTTCTCACACCAGTCACATGACTGACCTGGAGTTTATTGTTTTAACCTAAACTCTGGGTGCCCTTATTTTCTACACGGGCAGCCAGTAGTTTTGGTTTTGAAGATTTATATTCACAGGAACCTGGTTTACAGCTGGGATGATATTGGAAAGCTCTGTATCCATATATCTCTTTCAGTTGTGTTTTGTATTATTTTTTCGCTGCAGTACTATATTTATATCTCTGATATTCTTTGTTGTATAATATTTATTCATACTATGTATATTCTTGTATCTGATGGAATTGTTGTAATAATCTTCTGTTTGCGTTCTATTTTTTCGTGTTCTCAAGATAATCCGGGCTTTCCTAACCGGGGAAGTTACGGGCTATCACAGTTGGTATCAGAGCTTTGGTTTACAAAGCTCGAGAATAAGACACATTAGAACCGAACGAAAGAATTCATCAGATATTGGATTTGTAATATCCAATTAGAATGACTCGTTAGAGATGGGATCAGTTGTATCCTAGAACGAGTGTGAAGAGTATATTTTTCAAATGAAAACAACAATGTTTTGAAAATTTAAATCATTTTATTCGTATTTGAATATTTTATTTGTATTGAATTTGGACAGTCGAGTATAGAAAGATTTTGCATATACGCGTCATGAACGTATATTCGAAGTTTTAATATACTGGATAGATATAGAATCGCACTCTAGTAGCCCGAAGATGTCCTGATGGTGGTTCGAAACATCATCAACATTTATTTTCGAGTGACGAAGGTGTGATATCTATATATTTCCATTAGACTGGTGTGAGAACCAAAATATAGCTAGAATACATTGTTGTGAATTGGCATCAAAAATGTGATTTTTTGTATATATATCAAAATTAAGAAATTGAAACGGTAATTCACTAATTGATTGATGGTTGTGTTGTTTGTTTATTTGTTTGATAATTTTGAACCATTTAGCCTAACTGAACCGAATATTAAACTGTATTGAAAAACGATTACAAATGCTTGCATATACATGTACTTACATTGAACATGTCATAGCAAGGAGGCTAGAGCAGAAGAATAAAATTGTTTGCCCGACAAATAGGTACATGTTTACCATAATTTACTGTTTTGTTTGGGTGATGATGATTTTATGAGCCGATTGGCTTTTTCTTTTTCTTTTGGATTGAAGAAGGCCATGGGAGGCTATATGAAATATCCCGAAGTCCCCGGTGCAGGGGAGGTTATGGCAAAAAATTTCGAAGTTAGCCAAATTTTTGAAAAATTTGAAAAGTTATTAGAAACTGAAAAGTTTAAGAACTTAAGCCATAATGAAAATAATGGAAGTTGACTTGATAAGTTAAAAAACTTTCAGCTTCGTTCCTTTTCGGTTGACGAAAAGTTTTAAGTGGGGGAGATTGTAATAACCCGGAAATCTGAGCCAATCTAAAATTTTTATTTTGGCAATTTTAATGAAGTTTGAACATTTAAAATGATTTATTTTAAATAATATCGACGAGAAATTTATTTTGAATAGAATTAGAACGTATATATTTATATAGATCGTCGTTAGAATATAAATATTTTATGTATAATTATAGAAGGAATTGAAAATGGCGCGGTAGTTCGATAATTCGATTTCAAAGTTCAAATGAATGTACCGGGTGCAAAATAAACCGGATTTTAGTGAAACCAAAAATATTTGAATCCATTTGACAATATCTTTCCAACGAATCCGAAAAATTGAAATTTCATAGCGGGAATCAAAAGATACGCCCAGTTGAAATTTCAGAATAGCCGCTATAGAATTCTGGCCCTTAAAAATGGAGATTTTGCAAACGACCTCGGATTTCAACGAAACCACTTTTTTTGGATTCGGGATGTCAAGTTATTGCTAGATTCCAAAATTTGTAATTTTTTGAATCAATATGTGAGCGTGGCAAAGGAAAACGCGTTTGACCAGTTTTAGTTGATTTTAATCGACTGGAAAATGACCATTTTTCCAACAGTCTCAGAATTCGATGAAACTAGTTTTGTTAGGACCGTATCGTCAATACAAAGCTAGAAAATATTTTTCTGGAATTTTTCAAGTTAGTATGTGACCCCGGTAAATTGAAATGCACGTTCAAATTCAATATATAGAGTTGTATGTTGATTTTGACGAAAACTAATCGAAACGGCCAAATCAGCTTAGGATACATATCCCATTGTGTTCGGAATGGGGGTAATTAGCTATGAGCGACAGGCGGTGGGCCTCGTTTAGAGGTCAAATAAAAAAGTCAACTTTTTGAAATTAAAAATAAATAAAATATAAACATTTACATATAGGCCCCCTTTCTTTCTTTTCCCTTCCTCCCTTACCCGTTTAAATCGTTCAGAGAAAAAAAATAAAAAAAATAAAAAAATGGGCGAACGACGGTCGGGGAAGACCGCTGCCGCGACCACCAGGGGTGGCGCACCCCCAGCGCTGCCACCCAAGAGCCCCCCTCATCTCCTCCGCTCTTCTTCCTCCCCTTCTTATTAATAGACCGTCGCCCCCCCCCCTTTATGTCCACCGCGCCACCCACCGTGGTCCCCACCTCCGATCGAGACCACCCTCCCCTCCTTCTCGCGACCTCAAACCCCCTTCCAATCCCCAAGCCCGCCGTTAGACCCCCCTACTACTCAGAAAACGAGAATCAAAGTAAGTGTTTTGCTTTATTTATTTATTTTAAAGTAATTAGTTTATTTAAATTAGAAAAAAAAAATCAGTTTTTGTATAAGAAGAAAAAGGTATAATTTTATTAGTAGAGAAAGGTATGATTTTTATATTTGTTAGAATAGTAAAAATATGATTTTTACTTAAGTAGAGTAGTAAGAGTTTGATTTTTTTTTAACGTAGAAAAGATGGAATTTTTAATTAGAGAAGGAATTGGTTTTTAAATTAGTTAGAGAGAGGTTATATTTTAAAAAAAAAGCTAGAAAGGTTACATTTTTAAAGTCAGAAAGGCAGAATTTTTAGTTGTAACAAAGATTTGATTTTTATTTAGATGAATAACAAGGAAAAAAATATAATCTTTGTTTAGATAAAAATATAATTTGTATATAGCTGAGAATATAAAAATGTGATTTTTATATATGTAGCAAATTAAAAATATAATTTTTATGAAATGTAGAGAAGAAAAATATGATTTTTATATTATAGAGAGAATAAAAATCCGATTTTTTTAACTTATAGAAGATATAAAGATAAGATTTTTATATAATGTAGATATTAAAAATATGATTTTTACTTAGGTAGAGTATTAAAAATAGAATTTTTATAATATATAGATAATAAAAATTCGATCTTTATATAAGAAGTAGAAATATAAAAGTATAATTTTTTATATAGAAAGAAGCGTTGTAAATATATGAAGTGAAATAAAAATCTGAACATTATTTTTATCATGAAGTAGAGAGAATATAAAAATGTGATTTTTATATATGTAGTGGCTACGGATAATGAAATTGACAAAAGGCGAGCACGACGGAGGTTTCTACATAATAAGATTCGTGGCATTGGTTTAGCTAGTCGGTGAGAACTTCTCACTTTAAATTTTCTTTTTCTAGTTATAATATATACTAGGATGCAGACGGTGTTTAGTAGCACCCGACACCCGTCGTCCACAGACCATGGATGGCTTGTATGTTTGATTGTTTGTTGTGATGAAAATTGATTGTGTGATGTGAAATAAAATAAAATATTTTATAGTTAAAAATATTTCATCGTTAAAAATATAATTTTTAAACGTGAATGTGAATAAATAAATATTCATTTACAAACCGGACGGTTTGTTTATGTACACCTATTTGAAGGATATTGGTTGGGACGATAAATTTTACACATCGCCCAACTGCACAAATAATATTCAGTGTTTGTTGATTTGAAACCCCACACGGGTGTTGGGATGATACTTGGCGTACACTAATCCCAATTATTTAGTTGTATGTCGATCGATTGGTCGACAGACTGTGTAAGCGTTAATTATTTATATTTGATGCTTATGCAGTTGTGTGGTGCACTTTGGATGATGGTTGATTATTTATCGTTGCTATTATATACATGTGTTGTATGGAATCCATATAATTAACATTATATGGTAATTGATTGGGCCTCATTCCAATTTGGAAAATAAATAAATATTCATGTGTTGAATAGAAGAAATATAGATTCATGTGTTGAATAGAAGCAAATATATGTTCATGTGTTGAAAATATTCACGTGTTGAGTAAAATATTTTAACAATAAAATTTACATCTTTATCATATTTAAGATTAGAAACTAACTGGAAACTAGATAAGATGGGTGGTTTCCTGGGTATTTATCTGATGTTGGTTTCGGCCATCGGTGTTAATACTTAGGGAATCATTCTCTTACTACTTTACAGTTGGAGTCTGATTAAAAAATCAAACAATAGATACCATAATTTTATAAAATATATTGAGTAGGATAAATAGTCATGTGTTGACGATGCTCATGTGTTGAGAATATTCATGTGTTGGAAAAAATATAGATTCATGTGTTGAATAGAATAAATACTCATTTGTTGAATAGAATAACAAAGTTATTAAAATATATAAAGCCATGTTGATTAGAGTTGCGCTATTTTGATGTGAATGATTTTTATATCGATTATATTCGTTTTTATAATGAATATGGAAAAGGTAGCGATTTCAAAATATAACATTTTGAAAAAATTATCATTTATATAGTAATGATATGAAATATTCAATTTTGATTTGAAACTGAATATAGAGTTGAAATGGTTTTGAAAACGAATTTAAAACTATTTATAAAATACATTCTAAAAGGAAATCGACGAAATATATATAATATATATTATATATATAATGGCCTGAATAGAACGCACTGCGCCGCGGTAGTTCATGAATTTTGGCCATTGACTTCGAATAGACATTACGGGAGATTCGACCGTCAGATTCTCCTGAAACCAGAACCTTTGGGTTCGTATCGAAAAGATTTTTCCAATGAATATTAGAAATTTGAAATCTAACAGTTGGATTTGGAATTATGTCCAAATCAAATTTGGAAAAGGTCGTTGTAAGTGCAGTTCGATGGCCGTTGATGGAAATCGACTGTGTGGGCCTTGATAAAATTATTAAAAATATTAATAATTTGTGTAAAATCATAAGAAATGAATTGGAAAGAACTGGGGTGAAAATTTCTACATTTGAAAGGATAAGAATATATTTTTATCAAAATGAACTAGTTTTGAACTAGAAATAAAAATCCAATTATTTTTAAATAAATAAAATGGATTAAAAGTGGTTTTGAAAATAACCAGAATATCCAATATATAAAGTGGAAATGGATTTGAATCGAAATTGTCTTTGGAATATTTCGATGTTGGATTTCGTGAATATACATATATTGTTATGGGAATTTGAAAGATATATTATATCGTTATTTCCTATACGATATTTGTTGGTCATAGAATTTGATGTAGAATATAAGCCGATATATTTTCTATTTAGAGCCTTGTATTTAATATCAAATGTGATTTGGGTTTGTCGTGAATGGTGTCTTCATTAACACTGTTCTTAAACCCAGTTGAGAAAAAGATTAAATCTTTCTATTTATATTTAATGAAGTGTACCAATTAAATAATATTTAATTGGGATTGAATTTGAAAGTGATTTTGGGTTTATCGTGAATCGTGTTTTAGGTGACATTGGTTCTTTAACCCAGTTAAAGACAGGATATTGATTTGGGGGAAGGATTAAAACGAAGTGGAGTTTTAATGAATCTGTAGTTAAATTGAAATGTGAATTGATAATTTAAATTATCAAATTTGGAAAGTGATCGAGGATGGAGTATCACCAGTTTTGCTCCAAAGCGATAGTTAAATCTTTAATTAGTTTGAACGTGAAATGGTAATTAATATTTACCGATAACACCGTGGTGTTAGTTACGGGGTAATAACATTTTTGCTCCATGGGATGAATAGGTTGGGATTGGGAAATAAAATAAATAAGTACTTCGGTGTGGTTCGCTAATCCCGACTAGTTTGGAAAACCATAATATGGTTTGAAAAGATATCGAAAGGAAGATTAAAGAATAAATTTAGAAGAATTTATCTTTGATAAAATTAATGGGAACCTTTTTCTAAGAATGTGAAAATTTGAATAAAAGAATATTCTGAATTGGAATGAGGCGTATGCGGTGTTAGTGTAACACGTGTTTATTATATACGCGGGTTATTCGGAAAGGTCGGGTTTACACCCATTCTGAATAACTGATTCGATGATATGTAGAAGATGAAGACGGTGGTTGAAGACCGGAAGTCTTCACATCGTTTGGGTGATTACTGATGATCTTGATTGGGCTGTACACCCAAGAGGAGGGAATCAGTTGGTGATCGTCCAGACGTACTTGGAGATCGATGGATATGCGAGGAAAGTGCCTCCGGTTTCGTTCAGACCCAGAATGAACTTGTAAATGGACTGTGTGTCTGACATTGGATTTAATTCTGTGTTGATTGATCTCTATTAAATATACATCTATTTGGAGGCGGAGAATTTATTCTCTTGCTTAACGCCCTTCTCTGAGACGTACGAGCTCAGAGGTTGTATATCGATGGACATCAGTCGCATGGAGTGAATTGCCTGTGTGGCACGCCTAAGTGGCAGATGATCAAGGCTTCTGTTGAAAAGCAAAGCCTTGTGATTGATGATCAAAGCACGGCCTGTGTGGCGCAGCTTTGTGTATGGCGTTAATTCGCGAGCCTCACACCTCGGTATGAGTCAAAAACGGGATAGTGACTGCAGGGAGAGCACGATGTTTCTTTCTAGCTAGTGGTGGTGTCAGTGCTTAAACTGGCTGACATTTATATACTTTTCACCTGTGTGGTTGTTGGAATGCGAGGCGCCTCGGATATAGGTCTGTTAGGACCGGGAAACGTGTGTTTAGGAATAACTAGTCCTCAAAAGTAAGAGAGGACTGGCCCTGAAGATCCAAGGATTGCTATGTGCGGTCCTGGGACATTTGCTAGAGTGTCTCGAACGGAGAGAAGCTTGCCCCTTGCCTCTACTCATGACGAAAATCCAATTTCCAATACATGATATTGCAGTTTTAAATGTAGAACTAGTATGGTGACATGATATATAGTACCCATGCCGTCTATGATTGATATTTATGATTGAAACTATTTTGAAACTATACACCAATAATAGTATCAAGTGATTTGTTTTAAACGTACCAAGCATGTTTGGCTATTAAAAGGGAAAACCCTATCCTCCGGATTGCGTTGCATTGTGTGATGGGACCTGGGTCTTATAATTGCTTCATTTTTCCAAAGAGCATTGCGCTGTTTTGTTATATGCACTAGTATTCTTGGGAGGAAACCCGTTCCGTGTTATACGGCGTGGTCCCTTGAATTACTCTCTTTTAAAGTAAAGTTTTAAATAACTGTTTTAGTTCTCACACCAGTCACATGACTGACCTGGAGTTTATTGTTTAACCTAAACTCTGGGTGCCGCTATTTTCTGCACGGGCAGCCAATAGTTTTGGTTTTGCAGATTTATATTCACAGGAACCTGGTTTACAGCTGGGATGATATCCGGAAAGCTCTGTATCCGCATATCTCTTTTAGTTGTATTTTGTATTATTTTTCCGCTGCAGTACTGTATTTAAATCTCTGATATTCTTTGTTGTATAATATTTATTCATACCCTGTATATTCTTGTATTTGATGGAATTGTTGTAATAACAATGAAATGTTCTTCTGTTTGCGTTCTATTTTGTCGTGTTCTCAAGATAATCCGGGCTTTCCTTACCGGGGAAGTTACAGGCTATCACATCTAGGTACCATATACATAGATCGTTATTGTCAAACATAATGTGGGGTTTTGATTCCTAAATCAAATTAATAGAACATGCTTGAGAAACTTAATCAAGTTCCATTATAAGCAGCATGATTATTACATATGTTATACATTTACATAAACATAAGTCCAGGACTTTAAAATCAATTAGCCATCACATCTGTTCACATAGAAGTTTTAAACAATGTTTCCAAACTTGTTTAATACCAAATTTCATCGTATAAACTATGGCATTTTTAAGCATAACAAATTATGTTTGCTTTCATTCCTAAAATTATATATCATGAGGTTATCAGTATAAACCAAGTTCATATTTAAAGTTGATTTGCCAATGTGAATAGAACTAGAGTAAAGCTGATAACAGGCATATGATTTTCAGTCATTGGGTTAAGCCCAATGCATAAAAGTATGACCTGTACTTTAATTTAATACACTGTTGAATTCACTATGAAGATAGTGTACCTGTAAAAAAGGTATGTACACAATATACATTATATATATAACTACCACTGCAAATCAAATTTGCAGTGGTATTTACTAAACAATCAAAATATTAAAAGGTTCATAAACATATCAAATATTAGATCAGGTAACTTGTATTAAATATAAATATATAAACATTTATATATTGTTATTTATTCCTTGATCCAAATAAACAACAATATCAGTCATACTGTTAGTAGTTCAAAACTTATCAGGGAAAATAAAATAAAATAGTTTATTCATATATATATGATCATGGGCACATATATATTGATCATGTATATCTACAGGCGATATAGGATTAAGATCAGCATCACTTACAAACATTACTTTTGATAGTCTTACAAGTCCTAGCTATGGAGCTAATATGTTTAATTCTACAATTATTTGGCTTATAAAAGGACAAGCATCACTTTTATCAATCATATTCATATCAATATTAATACAGATTCATATTTCAGCATGATTAAGCAAGTGATAATTCAAGGATTGTACAGTGGCATATGCAGAGCCAAAAGAAGAACTACATCAGAGTGGATACATTTGAATTATATATGTATATATATATAAGTGAGTATCAGTATACAGTGGCAATGGCACATATTTTATATAAACATGTCCTTACATATTTAATATATAGTATATGCTTCTGCTCATCCAAATTAAATTACTGTGTATTGCATATATCTTAATATATGTGCTTGAGAATTAGATTTGCAAACCAGATTTGCAACACAACAATCATTTGGACAATTATAAAAAAACAAAATTTACATGTATCCATATGCATGCATCCAAGCATGAAACAATATTGAAAACAAAACAATTTATTTCCAGACTTTATATATACATCACTAGTTAATGTTAATTCAACTTTTAAGATGAAACAGTTTTCATTTCAAAGTTAAATCTGTGTAATATTACAATCGAAACTTGTATTAGTGTTCAAAACACTGTTTTAGAATGACGAAAATGTATATACAGCCAAGTTCATTTAATATAGGCCGAGTTGTTTGAACAATCAAACATTTTCATCTATAGTCTTATGTAAACTTCAACAGATCTAAATATCTATTTTAATTCAGGCAGGGTTCGATCATTTAATCAAATTTCTAGTTTCAACAGTTTAAACTTGGTTGTTTTAAATACACATATCCTAATCAATATCAAATACTAATTCTGGATTTATAATAGACAAAAAAAGAAAGAAAAAGAAAATGTTAACCATGAAACAATTTCAAATCTGAATCGAGTTTCTGTCACATTCATTTATGTATTTAATCAAATGATACTGAATATCAGTTATCATTAAACTACAATTTAGATTGCAGAAGGGTTATTATCCAAAACCAAATAGTTTGGTTCATTTTCAATTAGGGATTATTATAGATCTATTACTAATATGAATTCCCAGTTGATGTGATTAATCAGTTTATCAGAATTCATGCTATCAAATACAGTAATCAAAAGTGACATTTGTATAGGATTAATATCATATATTAATCACAGTTTCATTTAGATTTAATATCAAAAACAAAATTTTTTGATTTACTGAAACCAGTTCAGTTCTGAATCAAATCCTTATTACAATCGTTTAACATTTAAGTCAGTGTTAATTATCCTGATTCAATCATGTTAACAATTTATACAGCCAACCCAAACGAATTAAATTCGAAAAACCTAGCTCTGATACCATTGAAAGTTAAAATGGATTGTTTAACAGTTTAATCAAACAAATTAACAAACATAATTTGTAAAATCGAATTCAAATTGGGTTAACAGTTATACCTTTCATCCATTTGCTTCAATTATCAAGACCGACAGATTTTGTAACCTGCGTTGATCGAACTGATAGCCCTTCAAGTGTAGATCCTCTACAAGTAATCCACGAAAGCGAGCTCCTCTTTAATCAAATTGAAGAGGAGATGAGTTGTGCTTTGCCAGCCTCCATGATTTGGATTTCTTTTGAAAAGGGAATTAGGGTTATCTACTAATCCGGTTTCGTCATATGTAGGGCTGTTATAGTAATGGTAACTGCTACCGATACACGAGAACCATTACCATACCAGTACTACTGGTAAGTCAAAAATAGCTACCGATAATTTACCGTTACTAATGGTAAAATATTCATTGGTATACCGATAAACTAGTATACCATTGGCTGGTAATGGGAAATTTACCAGTATAACAAACATTCAATTTTGTTGTACTAAAATTTAAAGAAAAAAAAGCAATTATCTTGTTTTTTTATTATTAATCTATGATATTTATATTAGTATTACAACATGTTTAGTTGACATCTAAGTATTTCTTAATCCATCATAGCTTATTTACAATAATATGAGATAATAACATTTATAATCTCAAAACTTTGAGCCTACCAAAACTTAAAAAGAAGCATCATCATTAATAATACTACAAAGTCTTCTTAAAAACTATGACATATCGTTAAAAGTGTTTATGGTTAAGGTTTGATCTAATAGTGAAAAATAAATTTAATATGATTGGTAAATTTACCGTTACCACTGGTTTTTACTTTTCTATACTTCTATATTGACCGTTAACAATGGTAAATTTACCATTACCATACCGATAACATTGGTAAAGCAAAGTGGCTCAATTTTTTTTACCAGTTACTTGGTATTAGTATGGTACTGGTAAATTTACCATTACCATAATAGCCCTAGTCATATGTAAAAAAAGGGTTATTCGTTCCTTTTTAAAAAGAAAGTGTAGCCTATTTTTTTTTCTTTTTTTAAACCAAAGTATACCATCAAATATGAAACCACCCGTTTTACCTTTTCAATGTTAATATAATATCAACATATTGACATTTTATTTATCCAAAATGATTTCATCTCTACAACTCTCTAAGTGTGTGACCCTATAGGTTATTACAAAGTTGGCAATGAATTTAAATCGTATTTAAAATCATAAACAGTGATTGGCATCTAGCAATACGTCGCTGCTACCCAAGTTATAATAAGATCATCGATTCGATACGACCATACCGTGACTAGTGTATCAATGTAATATAATCCTTTTAATCAATATATCCAGGATTAAACTAGAGGCATGGATCGTATCACCCTCTTAATAATTTAATCCGTTTATCTTGATCGATGAGTGGACTGTTTAAAACAAATCAATATTTGAGCACGGCCATGCATTTCACGTCTCACTCAATCAAGAGACCCATGGATATCACTACGAATATATCGTAGAGTTAAATTCCATCTAGATCATTCATAATTTTCATTCGAATCGAGATGTATTCAATAATCACCGTTATCATTACTATGTTACGAAATAACTTTAGATGATATCAAAACACAAATATCCTTGAATAAAATTATAATGATTTCAGGTCTGAGGACCATTACATCACTGTCACTACGAGAACAACTTATGATACTGTTGATTATATTCCATGTAGTTATCTCATGGTGGGTCAGCCCAATACGCTATTCTCCAATATGTATTTATATCTTGACTTTAATATCACGTATATTAATGATCAATGAGATGTGATCATCAGGTAATCAATATACTAGTCTCAACGCTTTATTTTGTCCTATATAAACAATAAAATAGGGACATTTAAGAATTATAATACTTATCACATTATATAATCTCAAGTTCAGTCTTACTCGAACTATATAATTCCGTATTATTATTCTAAGGATTTCTATTAAATTATTATTTATATTACGCAGTAAATATAGCATAAAAGAATATTTTTATTCCAAATAAAACAATAACGTTATTAATCACATCAAATGGAATTCCTCTAGGGCATAAACTCTAACAGACATGAGTAGATTCTATACATGTTTACGGTATGCAATTTAGTGTCATACATTTTCTCTTATTCATTTTAGTAAGCAATAATATTCAACAATTTCAATTTATTTATTCATGTTCATCAACCACTCGCAAGTTAAACAAAGCTAAGAATCTATTCACCAATTTATTTCATTGATTAAATTTACCTACTTTACTTAGTTAAATTCAATTTCAATACAAATTAAGCATACATCATTTAAAATCATAGCCAAAGTTTTATTCATATTTGTAAATCATCACTTTAATTCCACCTTTCATTATTCATACCAAAACTTGTATAATATCTTATTGCTTACTCCTATAACAATTTAACTTCTTATATAATTTGGGCAAGTTAGATTTATGTTATTGAGAGGTTATTACTATACAAGTTCAGTAGTTTCCAATCCATTACAAATTCACTATTTCAAGTGTCGAAAAGTTTCTAATTCAATTTATTTTCCTTTAGGTTCATTTTCTTATTGTAGAATTATGAAGTTTTTAAAATTTTCAAATTTAATCCATTTCATTTGTTATTCTAAAACTTAAAAATTCAATTTCTGGATTAATTTCAGCTCAACTTTAAAATAATATGTTATATGCTTTACATAAAACCATACTATAAAAGATTTAAATGAAATTCAATTTCTCAAAATAAAATAAAAGTTCTAAGTTGTCTCCCCACTCAGACTCTTGAAAATAAACGTCTATGGTGCGTGCACTCATCACCAAAGTCATTCCCAAAGACCAGAAGGGAATACACTCTTTTTCTTTAAATCATTTGTAACAATTTCTATATGGAACTACTTCTAAAATATACTTATATTATTTCAAAACCATTTGCAAAACAATACTTTAAAAGCACCGGAATTCAAATCCTTAATTTCATATTTAAATTCATCTTATTTCGTTATAAATTAATTTACCATAATTCATTTTCCTAAATCGTTCAATAATCAATAGTTTTATTTGTTGATTAATCAAACAATAAATGGTGAAAATCTAATATTACCATTACCTAACAACCAAAATCAAGATTAAAATTTCAAGTTAAATATTTATAAAAAATACAGTCTAAAACAATATTGTGACGATCAGTCCTGTTCGGTGTTTAGAAATCCCAATCGATGCGTTGGCGTCCCAAGTATCAACCAAAATTTATAAGTACTCAACAGAACAAAATAACACAATACAAAACCCTTTTTATATCAAAAGTACAAGTACGGTCTCTCATATACGCTCAAACCCATTCTAGGGTATTACTACTCTATCTTTAATGAGTTAATCCCAAATAGAGCCAAGGCTTTCGCTAAACCAAAGCTCAGATCTCAACTGTAACGACCTGCATTTTTGACCGTTCAAAACGACATTATCCTCACATGTCAACTCAAATAAATCAAAAATAAAGATAGTTATTGGGATTAATATAACAAAAGGAAGGAAGAAGAAAAAAACAATCACAGAATCTCGTAGCGGAAGAACAAAATATAATAATCAAGTAACAGTTCATGAAGCTGTTAAATTATACATTTGATTATACATTACAATAATACATCAGAGTTAACTATTGTAAAAAAAACCAATATATGTAGTGGAATAATACTAGTACATTACGTATGTCGAGCTCCATCGTCATCTTCAAATAATGTGATCATCACTAAGTGAAAACTCGGCCTGACCCTAGCACCAATGAAAATATAAATATACTAGGATCAGAACTAAAATATTCTCATATCAGTTAAATCAAAATCAGGTAATATATGAGTGACACGGCATCAGAGATGCTTACGATAATTCACATCCCCTATCCAATGTGTTCGTGAGATAACTTAAGAGATGTTATAGGAATTTCCATCTCCTAAGGATTTGATAAACTAGATATTATATAATACAGTACGCTATTATAATAGTGTTTATCAATAAAGTAAGATATCAAAATAGCGTAAGTGGGATTACCATTATTACCCTTACACCATTTATAGACATTGTAGTCTATAATGTACTGTAAACTCCGCCAAACCGGTGGGCTATCAGAGAGCACTCCATAGGTACAACGCAAAACAAAATCGATGTGAGCGCGATCGGGATAAATATGACAAGGCACACGAGGCATACCCAAGGAAGAAATCTACCGGTTGTATGCCCGGACTGGTGGCAACGTATAGCTACTGCTACTGCCCACCTCGGATCAGCACTCCCAAATCGAGGATGCACATCAAATCAATCACTGAGGGACAATAGTAATAAAGGAAGAAGTGCTGACGATGGGAGTAGAAAACTCCACTTGGTCACGGTATAACACCTATTTTAGTTATTTTAATTATGACCCAAAGGTCAAGGACATCAATTATCGTTATCTTTATTCAAATCCAATAATCGCCACCAAATCAACCTACTTCATTCTGGTTCTCCACCACGTGCACAGTTGTTAAAGTGGTTTTTGGTATTGGCACAGAGTATGACAATATCTGATTCCGCTCTCTTTAACAACAAAACGCTTATTTCACACCGGTTGGTTAATTTACATTCCAAGTGGTTAGTATTTCATATCAAAACATCATATTTTCGTTCAAAACATTTTATTTCCAAATAGAATACATGTAACGACCCGGATTTTCGGCGACTTTGGTTATCGACATAAGCTCGATGTCGATAACCAAAACATCGAAAAATCCCGGTAATTAATGAAAGAAATTAGAAGGTGAGAATAGATAAGATAGAAACTTAGAACAGAAGAAGAAGAAGAAGAACACAACATCAGAGTAACACGAACCTCACAGCGGAATGAATAACATATAATAGATAACATAACTTTGAAATATAACAGTTATGTATACAATAGCACTTATCAGAGTACAGCACTTACAACACAGCGGAAATAACTATAGCTATATGATCTTGAAGCCTCCTGCTCCAAGCTCTCCAAGTATATCTGCAAAATCCTGACTACTTGACTGCCCGTACAAAATTGGACACCCAAGAGTTTAGGGAAAACAACAAAGTAAACTCCGGGTCAGTCATGGGACTGGTGTGAGTAAAACAGTTTAAACAGGTATATGAACAAGTAAACGATATCTCATAAGACCACGCCGCAGAACGGAACGGGTTTTTTCCCTTATGAGGATCCAAAATATCTTTATATCAAAAACCTTTTGATATTACAATAATGTCTATATACAAATAGATATCAACTAGCAGAAATTCTTTCATCTCACGTTCTACATATATAGTACACAATCAAAATCGCAAGCACGTATTGGATAATGGATTTCCAACTATGACAAGGTATGGAACCACCTTCCGATCAGTGTACTCTAGGAACGATACACTGGAGTTCAACAAGAACATCTTGTAACTCAGCCACACATGTCCGACCACTCATTTTGCTTGAGTGTATCGAATGTATATCACCAACGGTTGGGATCAGCAACCGTTCCCGTATATATATGGGACAGCATTGATAGATTTAAGAAACAAATGAATATTCTCTAGATAGGTGATTATACACCCTACTTCGGTGCGACCGACTTAGCCATGCTGCCTGCCCGATTTCTGTCATTTACCGGTTGATGAGGCTAGAAGCTACGCTTTATCATCACATCAAATTCACTACGAATGCCACATTGTCAGATCCATCAAAAATCACTAATTGACGTCTACAATAGTACATTACGTGTTAGCTAAAGAAGTTTCCTTCTTTGCTCCCACTCTTGGTACGGTTGAAGAAATCAAAGTACGTGACCTTTCTGGAAATACTCTGTCAGACATTCATCCACACAAGTCATCCTCACTCACTTAGAATGTCACATCGTCATACCCGCCAAATCACAAATTGATTTCCTAAAAAATACAACGGGTATACAGCTAAGAGAAACGAATTCCTCCGCCACCACGTATATACATTGAAGAGATCAACTTACGCGATCCATTGGATATACTCTATCAGACCTTCGTCCATACACGTTGTCCTGGGACTGGACAAACCAAAGGCACTATTCAGTATATCCATCTTAGTCACTGTTATCTAAGACTTATACAACAGCCCTTGCATTTTACTCCGTCTTCAATTATCTTTGGCATATATGATTCGCAACACTTATGCCAATACAGAGTGGTTCTTTGGATAATAATCCAACCGGTCTCTCCATATTAACAATGTTAAAATGGTCAAAACTTCGGTAGTCTGTGATTTAACCATCAAAGAAAAACAAGTGTGCAAACAACGATATTATTACCAGATGGAAATTATATCGGTAAATCATCAACATATATCTATATATATATTCACATTGCCTTATTTTCTATGTTTAGAAAATATATGTTATTAACACTGGAAAACGTTTCCATTTGATTATTTACAAATCACTACTCTTCCCCAACTATCAGTCCCTGACTGTAAACTAGTATGAGAACAATCCCCTAAGTATAAATCCCGAAGGTCGAAACCAACATCAGATAGACACTTAGAAAACCATTCAATTTACTAATCTCTAGTCAGTTCTAATTTTACTTAACTTTATTTGATTAACTCTGATTGATTAACTCTAATTGGTTAATTCTAACTGATCAACTCTAACTGGTCAACCTTAATTAATTAACTCTAACTGGTTTTACTTGGTTTGACTAACTCAAATTATTAACTCGACTGACTAATTCAACTCGATTAACCTAACTTGATTTACTTATCTCGATTAATTGAACTAATCACTTTGATTAACTCGACAAATTCACTTTGGTTAACTTAACCAATTCACTTAACTAATTCACTTAGTTTGACTTAACTAATTCACTTTGATTAATCTAACCAATTCACTTTGATCAACTTAACTGATTCACTTAGTTTAACCTAACAAATCCACTTAGTTCCTGTCGAATAAACTATATTCGATAACTCCTCTAACTCTATTCAAATAAACTATATTCGATTAACTCCTTTTCTCTTTTCGAATAAACTATATTCGATAATCTTCCCTTTCGATTTAACAAATCGATAACTCCTTTTGATAAAACTATAATTGATAACTCCTTTAATTCTATTCGAATAAACTAGATTCGATTAACTTAACTTATTTAACTTAACTTGATTAACTCCTATCGAATGACTAGATTCGATTTAACTCCATTCGCTTGACTCTAGATCGCAATGATCACAATGGTTAAGCCTGATTCCCTTAGGCAACATCCGACCGCCTTAGGCTATTTACAGCCCTGCGAATTACGCTAGCAGTCGTATGAGATGGCAACTTACCCTGAATACTATGTTTGACTAACTCTGTCTCAAATAACTATATTTGATTAACTCTAGTTCGTTTTAACTCTAATCGATTAACTCTAACTGAGTAACTCTAACTCGATCAACTCGACTTGATTAACTCGACTTACTTAACTCAACTGGTTAACTTGACTTGCTTAACCCAACTGGTTAACTTGACTTACTTAACCCAACTGGTTAACTTGACTTACTTAACTCACTGGTTAACTTAACTTACTTAACCCAACTGGTTAACTTGACTTACATAACCTAACTGGTTAACTTGACTTACTTAACCCAACTGGTTAACTTGACTTACTTAACTCACTGGTTAACTTGACTTACTTAACCCAACTGGTTAACTTGACTTACATAACCCAACTGGTTAACTCTATTGAACTGGTTAACTCTATTGAACTGGTTAACTCTATTGAACTGGTTAACTCTACTGAACTGGTTAACTCTACTGAACTAGTTAACTCTATTCAACTAACTCGACTCGACTAACCCCTTTCGAATAGCATATTCGTTTTACTAACTTTCAAATACCATATTCGGTTTACTCCCTTCGAATACCATATTCGATTTAACTCCTTTCGAATAGCATATTCGATTTACTTTATTCACTTTATAAAGATTTCCTTTTTAACAACGTTTTATTCATTTGAAAAGATTTGCTTTTAAATAACGTTTCTACACTTTAAAAATGATTTCCTTTTTATAACGTTTCCTTTTCAATTCTATTTGTAAATGGTTTACAAATATTTCCTTTTCAAATTTATTCTTGAAATATTCTAACTCCTTAAATTCTTTGAAAAATTCGCCATAACCTCCTTTGTAACGGGAGCATCGGGAAAATCCCCAAACCCGCCACACAGGCCTTTCCATTCAAAAAGAAAATGGTTTGAAATTATTTTCTTTTCTAATTATTTCCTATTTATAAATATTCCAATTTATAAATCTTTCTTATTTATAAATATTCCACTTTATAAATATCTATTATTTATAAATATCCCAATTTATAAATATTCTATTTTCAATATCACTTTGAAAATCCCCTTATCAACATTTCGGTATGTTATGGTATTCAATCATATCAAATCACGATGTTCAATATCATCCAAGCACATATAACCGCCCACATATTTTATATCACATCATATAACAATATATGAAAAACAATAAAATAACTGTTGAGGAATCCAGTCGGATTCCTCCAACCTGTCTCCCTGCATCCATAGATGTTACACAATATGATTATCATCACTTTCAGTTCAATATAAATTATTCTGATAGCAGAATCAACATATAAATATTTAACGGTTTGTATATATATATACATATACATATATATATATATATATATATATATATATATAATTTCTACTAACTGACTAGCAGTTCAATCAAATAGTCAACACACAATCAAATAGACAATTTTTTTAACAGTTCTAAGAATACACTGTAAATATAGAACTGTTCAGAGTTGGTGAGTTTTACTCACCTTGAATTCCACTCAGTTGACGGTTCATTTTCAGTTAAATAAACAATTGTTAATTTTAACTGAAAAATTCTGCTGTCTCCATTACTGTTCAGCTCAGTTCCAAAATGTTGAGCTCGTCCCCAGGATTTGCAACGTAATTTGCTTCATTTGATTATTGAAAATCACGGCCCAGGCTTTCTGAGATAATTCCCGTATGCTCCTTCCATCGAGCCATCATCGACCTGCTTTGTTTTATCCCCTTCCCAACTTCGAATTCCTTCCCTTCAGAACCAAATTTTGCGCCACCAGTGGTTGAACGGTGCTCCACCGTTACCTGACCGGAACCGGGTCTGACGCTATCACTTCGAGCGCCTGAACCTCCGCTCCATCCCAGACCAGCCTCGTCGTCTCCCCGATAACCGAATACCAACGCAGGTACCACCATCCACATCCCTCCATCAGCAAAGACCTTTTCCTTCACTCGCGTCGGCTATGTGTCTCGCGACATCTCCTTTTGATCTACAGACATCGACGTAAAAGAAACACCGAACTCCACAAAATATATATCAGTGCGAAGCCCTCCTCACACCGAAGCCTCCTCTATATTTTTCTGAATTTATGGACTGATTTTCGAATTGTTTTGATTTTTAGAAGTGGCGGTTTAGTTCTGAAGAAAAGAAGAAAGAGTGGCGGCTGTGTTTTTGAGATCCAGAAAAAGCTTTAGGTCTTAAGGAAATCGGTGATAAGGGGTATTTATAAGGTTTTGAGAAATTGGACCATTTTCTTATTTATTAAATAAATTAAACTTACTCTTGAAGTTTTGTCTTGAAACCAATCCATATGAGTTCTGTTTTTGACAAACTAAATCAATCCTAGCATAGAAAAATATTCCGGATCCAATGGGATATGTTTCATCGAATTCCGACACCGTTTGTAAAAATCCCTTAGAAAATATCGATGAAAAACACCGAGCATTAATTCCTTAAAATTACAGAAAAAATCCTAAAAATATGAGGCCTTGACGTTTCACTAGACCTCTTCCTAAGGTTTCGTATGAAACTTGTTTCGTTGAATTTCGAGTTCGTTTGACCAGTTAACCATTCAGTTTAGTTTGTTTCAAGTTAAAAACATAGTGTACCGTACTATGAAATATCCTTTTCACGTAGGGACTGCTATGGACAGAAACAAAGATACCATTTAAATGAGTGACGTGCTCTAGTCTCAAAAATGTAATAATACCGGTAGATGGACTCATATTGTGAAACCCCGAAATGTCGATACAGGGTGCCAAATACTCCAGATAAAAAGTTGCTAATTTAATTAATTAAAAATTACCATAAAATTTTAAAATTAAATTATCACTACTTCCCAAAAGAACTTTGTCTAAATTCAAACCCGATCTCTAGTTATATCGAATAAACCGATACGGTCGATAAACGATTCTATAGCGACTATTATAAAATTTGATTTGGACATATCTCAAAATTTACACAATGAAATCCTGATTTTTCTCTTCCACTAGAAAGATATACTCCACCAGCTCCACACGTTTCTTGTTTCACAGAAATCCGGCTTAAAACGAATCCTGTACATTCAGTTGAAGTTCAAATCGCCAATTTACGAACTACAGCGCCATTTCAAGCTCGATTTTAATTATATTATAATTATACGTTCAAACTGTCGTCAATTGAATATTTTCGTCAATATAATTCAACTCTAAGCTGAATTAAATTTAAGGGACGACCCCGTTCACAGAATATTGTGATTTCCAATATTTTTGATTATTTCTGAATTAAATATATTATTTAATTATTTAATTTAATTATATATTCACTATAATTTAATTAACGACGATTTAATTCCCTAAATCACTATTTATATAATTAAATAATTTAATTATAATACCCCTGACAATGCGGGTCATTACAATACATTTTCAATTGAAATCTCTATTTAGACCACACAAGAATCTTGTTGTTCCCAAAATAGGTTACATATATACAGTAGTCGGAAATTGTATTAAAAGAGTTAAGATATAATATTAGAAATCTTTTAAAACAAATAGTAAGATGATAAAAGTTACAAAAAGAATTTGGGTTTAAAATACGATTTTAGAAAAATCTAGTAAAACATGCATATCATTAAATATTAAAGAAGTTTATAAAACTAGTAGTCGACTGCTAAAAATAGTTTATTTAAAATGATAGTTATATGTTAGTGAAATAAAATAGTTTGTTAGGAAAAATAGTTTACTAGGAAAAATAGTTTATAAATAAAATAGTTAAAATGGTTCAAAATACTATATTTGCAATTAGAATAGTCTCCTTTCCAATTTCAAATAACTTGAAGTCACGTTAAGTTTCGGTCAACTCAACCAACTTTAATAATTCAGTTCGGTTTAACTTCCATTTTTAAATTCAATTTAATTCAATAATTCGATTCGAATATTTGAAATTCTAAATCAGTATTCCCATTTTGAATTATTTCAATCTTTAATAACTTCGAGCTCAAATTTGGAAATTACTTTAAATTAAGTAAATTTAAAATGAATTTTTAAAGATGGATAATTATTTAAACTTCAAACGATTCCAATTTCAATAGATTCAATTCATGCTAAATTTCCAAATTTCAGCTTTATTTCACAATATTAAATAATTTACTTAACTTATAAATTCCAAAGTTTCAAAGTTCTAATTCCAACGAAATCCATTTATAAAATGCCACTAATATTGTTTAAACAATGTTTCAAATTCAGGGTTTAAAACAAATTTATATAATCAACCAGTGTCCGTATATAATGTTACACCCCACGTCCGTTAATGTCACTCACTAAGGGAATGCTTTAAGTTACGTGAAGCATTATAGGTAAATAGACACAGAATAATTACAAGACAGATATAAATAAGATAGCAGTGGAAATTTAAATTTTTATTTCAAACATAAATCATAATGTCATGGTCCACAATACCATAAGTCACAAAATCCATTACAATAATATAACTTCTGTCCTGCACCATCAGAGTACATAAGTATATAAAAAGCATAATTCCCCAAATAATAGAGTTAAGCCATAGTAGAGACAAGAACTTGAGCCATACTTCAGAAGTAGCTCCAAGCAAGATGATATCAGAGTCTTGACTAAGCCTGAGTGTTTCCTCCCTAAGAACCGGGTGGGGGGAGGGGAAATGGAAGAAGAAGAAACAAAAAGGATGAGACATAAAGTTTGGCGAGTCTAGTTACTTTTATCCAGTAAATAAATAAAAGTAACATGATGGGCATATAAAGTGGATAAGAGAGATCATTACATAAATGGCAGGTGTGACTAGGTAGACCGGATAAGGTGTATACACTTCTCTAATGATTACTCTGCACTATTACTAGTACAACCAGAATGAGATGATCCCTTCTACTATAAGGCGGTAGACTTAGGGAACACGTCCAAATTTACCACAACCACTACCCTAATCGATAGGCTCCCTATTCCGTAGATACTCTATGCCGGCCTCATGGTTGGATGGATCACGTCCTAAAGTGGAAACCTCTCACTGATATGCACAACCCCATATCTACAGGTGTCATGATCGTCATATCCCCCCTCTGCCCGGCTCATGCACGCACATGGCTCGGTCGGTTTGCGCTACGCACACCGTCCTCCACATTTGGATCTCTTAAAATCAATTAGTAAGCGTGTCCCCTCTCCGCCTAGTACGAAGTACTTTTATTTGATACCTACTCTGGGTTACTGACTGAAATGGGTCATACACAATATGGTACAAGCCCTCCCCTTTGTCTTGTATCCCCCACTAGGTTTTCACTAACTATGTATACCACTAGGTGTCTTTAATTACATAGCCCTATACCGGTTATTCTTACCCTAAAAAGTGTCTTTAATTACATAACTCTATTATTTCCTCCGGTTATGTATACAACTAGTTGTCTTTAATTACATAACCTTATCGGGTTAAGTTTGTGGGCCTATATGTAAATATTACTCACTCCCTCTAGATTTGCTTAACCCATCCACTATCCAATCAATTTACTTAATCCTAACTTTAGTTCATAATCATACAATCTATATGGATTAAATTTGGTTAAGTAGTCCAATTCACTACCATGTCCATTTATGGTTTATAATGGGCTAGACCTCTCACATTAAATCTACAATGTGTGGATGTTGGATATGTCGGTCGGGTCCGGGCAGACTTATTCCACAGTCGGGCCTAACATCGTGTCTTAGCCCGATTCGTATTTGCGTGCTTAGACCTCCCACATTAGGTTTAACATTAGTGGTTGTTGGATATACCGGCCGGGTCCGGGCAGACTTCCACCACTAATGCAACCTAATCTCGTGTCATAAGTACAATTACAATTCCTAATTGTAATTACTAGACATTCCATTATTAATTAATCAATTAATTAAACTTTTCCCTTTATAGGTCTTAATGTCCATTCTCCCCAATAGTTTGAATTATATGTCCAAAATGTTCATTTTCAAATTATGCCATTATTAACCTTTTTTTCCTCGCTCCTTAACCAGCGTCCTCACAAAATTAGCAACATGCCTAGGCTAGAAAATAGCCTAGCCATAAATGATAAAAAGGAAAATAGTAGGAGTGTAACAAAAGTGATTGTTTAACTTGGCATAGGCATATACTATCATGGTGATAAGGTGAGTATACATACTGGCATGGACATGAAATTAACATCATATCAAGATGGACGTAAGACTGGTGAATTTGTGGTAGTCAATTGATTCTAACATAACTATAATGTCCCAATAAGCATAGTAAGATCTAAATTAGCAATTTAGATGTCCAACTAGTTTAGATCTGACATGATAAACATAAGCGGATAAATTAGATCACATAATTCAGATCCAAAGGTTAAATTAGATCTAATACCATTAGGACATAATAACATGCTTAGATCTAAATATGGATTCATATGTCCAATTTACAACATATCTAAATTGATTACAATATGACAGGTGAAAGGTGAGTTACATAAAGAATTAGATCTAACCAATGTTGCACTTGTCCAAATTAACAGATTTACATTCACCACAATATAGTTACAAGTCAAGATCCACATAGGCCATATAATAGAATAACCACAATTGCATTAGTTCTAAAGGTGTAGATCTATCATGACATAGTATGAGATTTAACAATAGCACAGATTCATAGTTTACATCATATCCAATTCACAGTCTTTCATAATTTACTTTTATCCATTTAAACCTAAAAGCAACTAAAAACTCATAGCGTTAGGTTTAGAGAATAGAGAAAGAATGGATCTTGAATTTCTGGATTTGATTTGCAAAGTTGAACGTTGCATGTTGTTAAAGAAAACGAATCTGTCTTAGTTTGCACGTTAGCAGCATTTGGCTCCCATAATTTCCAATAAAGAAATAGGAGAATTGGACACATATATATATATATATATATATATATATCTGTAGAACCCTTTGAAATCGACTGCCGCCTCAGCCCTAGGGGTGTCGACAACCCTGTGGGTGGGTCGACCCATAGTTCGACACCCCTTAAGGGGGGTCAACCACGGTGTCGACACCCCTCTATAGGGGTCGACTCCCTAGAGCAGGAAATTTGCCGCCTTAACGAATTTTTGATTTTCGAACTGTTCTGACTCATATCTGACTCATATGTGTATATATGTTCTTTCTGTATGTATACAAACTTAAAACCCCCATAACTTTTTCATACGGTGTCCGTTTTACGCAAACCAAATGTCTATCTTGACCAGAATATCGAGATGACGCAATGTCGCAGTCCGTTTTCCTTGATTCTGAATATTAAACAAATTATTGTTTAATTTATCCTCTTTTAGTGTCATTAAAAATATTCAGGCAGTTACATTCTCCCCTATTCAATGGATTTTGTCCCCGAAATCTCTAAGTTGAGAAGAATGCATATCCTACCATTAATCATCCATATACTCATCCAACAACCACTAGCATCCATTGTCCTTGAAGACTTCTAATGCTTATATGAATATATGCAATGGTGTGTGTATATGTCCCATCACTAATGCGAAAAATCAGGCAGTCTACTGATTCAGTTGACCTCCTTAATGCAATGAATGTTAGTGCCATGAATCCAATATGTATGCAAATAATCCTATTATAACATTTAAGCTCTATATGTGTGCACACTCATTCCAAATGCAACATCCATATGCTAATAGACCCATTTCCATTCATAAAAGAAAATAAAATGCACACACATCCGTATGCAGTATGAAAGTGATTGAGTCGATCTTAGTGCCTAATGTGTGTGTATATGTATCCACAGGAAACCACTAGCAAACACTTGCATCCATCAATCATAACATGTTTCAAACACATGTTTACATCCATAGGATTCCTATCTAAAGGTCGAAAAATAATATGGATAAGATATACTCAAATGATAGAAACAAACACTGATAAAACTTTGGAAAAAAGAGTTAGGAACATACCCTCAAAAAGGAAAGGGTATGAAGCACAAATCATGTCTTCGGTTTCCCAAGTTGCATCCTCTGGGTTATCTCCCCATTGAACCTTTAATAACTTGATCCCTTTATTGCATAACTTTTTAACTTCTAATCCCAGAATG
The DNA here is from genome assembly GCA_030737875.1 of Allium sativum. Lineage (NCBI taxonomy): Eukaryota > Viridiplantae > Streptophyta > Magnoliopsida > Asparagales > Amaryllidaceae > Allium > Allium sativum. Next base: position 663,641,145 of record CM060909.1, on the reverse strand, counting down.
CGGGTAGGGACTCGCCTGACTGTCGCCTCCCGTTCTACTTCGACTTCTTCCAACACACTCGGCTTAACGACCTCCATGGTGTCATGCAAGCACTTCAGCAGATGAGAAACATGGAAAACATCATGAACATTGGATAGATTTTCTAGGAGCTTTAATCTATAGGCCATTTGGCCAACCATCTCGGTTATGGGAAATGGTCCCACAAACGTAGGTGCCAACTTCCCTACTGATCCGAAGTGAACCACATTCCTGAAAGGTGACACTTTGATAAAAACTAAGTCTCCCACTTCAAATTCGATGTTAGTCCTTCTCTTGTCTACATAGGATTTCTGCCTATCTTGAGTTGTCTTCATCCGCCCTCGAATAAGGTCAATCTTTTTGGATGTTTCTCTAACCATATCTGGTCCAAGTAATAGTCTTTCTGTAGATTCCCACCAATAAGTTGGTGCTCTACAGGGTCGCCCTTATAATGCTTCTAAGGGTGCCATGTCGATGCTAGCTTGATAATTGTTATTATATGCAAACTACTAAAGGAAGATGCTCTTCCCAAGTCCCTCCGAAGACTAGGATACAAAGCCTCAAAAGATCTTCAAGAATCTTGTTCACCCTCTCCGTCTGTCCATCAGTCTGAGGATGATAAGCGATGTCAAACACAACTGTGTACCTAATGCTTCTTGCAAGCTCCTCCAAAATTCGCTGGTAAAGATGGGGTTACGATCGCTTACGATGCTGAAAGGTACTCCATGAAGATGAACTATCTCACGAACATAAATTGCTGCCAACCATGATGTCGTCCTCTTATCTTAACTGGAATAAAGTGAGCGCTCTTAGTGAGTATATCTACCACAACCCAGATACTGGTGTTGCCCTTCTTCGATCTAGGCAAACCATCTACAAAATCTATAGAGACGCTCTCCCATCCCCACTGCGGAACCTCCAGTGGATGAAGTAATCCACTAGGCTTCTTTTGCTCAGCTTTGACTTGCTAGCAAACTAAACGTTAAGAAACAAATTTGGCCACATCTTTCTTCATCCCAGCCCAAAAGAAAACCCTCTTCATGTCCCTGCACATTTTATCACCACCTGGATGAATGGTCATCTTAGAATGGTGGGCTTCTGCTAGGACTGCCTTTATCAGGCTTCCAGTTTGAGGAACACAAAGCCTTCCATCTCGTCACAACCACCCCTTTTCATCTATGGCATATCTACTGAGGTGACTAGAAGTCTCCCCTCTTCTGATCTTATCCATGATGTCTAGAATCTGTGGGTCACCTTGTTGTGAAGCTCTTATCTGGTCCGTAAGAGATGGTCGTATCTCCAAGGATGCAAACAAATTCGGCAAAATCTCGATGGAGGGTCTAAAATCAAAAGCTGATATGAACTGCAAGTTCTTTCTTTCCACAAACAGAGGACTTAGGGCCACCCTCTGCTTACTTAGTGCGTCTGCTACCACATTACCCTTGCCAGGGGTATAAGCAATCTCAAAATCATAAGAAGCTAGAAACTCCATCCACCGTTGTTGCCTTAAATTGAGGTCCTTCTGCGAGAACAAATACTTGAGAGATTTATGAACCGTGTATAACTCGAACTTCTCTCCAAGTAAATAATGATGTCATGTCTTTAACGCGAATATTATGGCAGCTAGCTCTAGATCATGGGTGGGGTAGTTCTTTTCATGAACTCTCAACTGTCTATCCCCATAACACACTGCTTTCCCTTCTCGCATTAGAAATGCACCAAGCCCTGTACCACATGCATCAGTATAAACGGTAAACATCTTACTCCCATCAGGGAAGGTCAAGACTGGGGCTCTTGTTAGAGCCCTCTTCAGTCGTTGTGAAGCAATGTCATAGTCTATATCCCACGAAAATGCCAAGTTCTTCTTCGTCAGCCTGGTGAGTGGGGCTGATATCTTTACGAAGTCCTTAATGAACTTCCTATAGTAACCTGCCAACCAAAGAAAGCTTCTCACCTCGGTTGCATTTTTAGGAATCTTCCAATCCTGCACCGCAACTACCTTCGTGGGATCTACAGCCATCCCTTCTTTGGAGACCACATGCCCTAAAAATCTCACATCTTTTCTCCAAGAATGGCATTTGGAGAATTTTGCTTTAAGCTGATGGTCACGGAGAGTTTCCAAAACTTCTCTCAAATGTTGGGCATTCTCTTCTTCGCTTTTGGAGAAGATCAAAATATCATCAATAAAGACTACAACAAATTTATTTAGGAACTCCCGAAACACCCTACTCATCAGATCGACAAAATAGGCGGGTGCATTCATCATCCCAAAAGGTATAACTAGCCATCCAAAGAAACCGTCCGGAGTCCTAAAAGCAGACTTATCTATGATGTCCTCAGCTACCCTCAACTGATGGAACCCGTGGCCAAGTCTAACTGGGAAAATACCAAGGCACCAACAAGCTAGTCAAATAAATCACAATCCTCGGAAGCGGGTGCTATTCTTCTTAGTGAGTTTATTCAGCTCTCTATAGTCAACACACAAACGAAGCGAACCATCCGCCTTAGTCATGAATACTACTGGAGCACCCTATTCGGATATGCTTCGTATGATAAACCTCTTCTCAAGTAGCTCCCCTACTTTCTTACTCAGCTCCCTCCTTTCCCTTGGAGCCATGTGGCGCACTGGCAATACAACTGGCTTTGCATTGTCCAACAAATATATACGAAAGTCAATTTCGCGCCTTAGAGGTAAACCCCAAACCTCATCAAAAACATCGAAAAAAATCTCGGACTATTGAAACAGATTGCAGATCGTCGGTAGATGCATCAAGAGACTCTAGGAAACTAAGCATAACCGACCTTTGTGGGTCACAAGAAATCTCGAGGGTCCTTCCATGACAAGTCAGAATCCTAACAGCCCTCTTCTCACAATTCAGAATGGCACCATACATGGTAAGCCAATCCATCCCTAGAATCAACCTATAGCCCATAATCCCAAGCACATATGCATCGCATTCAAACTCGACGCCTAACACAGATATTTTCAAACCTCGACAAATCGTAGATAAATGAGCCGAACCACCAATGGGGTTTGAAATAACTACATGATCCACTGCCATATTAGTAATTAAGTGCAGAGATTCAACTACAGAACTTGATATAAATGAACGTGAGGCATCAGAATCAAAAAGTGTTCTAATATAGTGGTTTGAAAGAGAAATTAAACCTTACACAGAAATTTTTCTACCTCTATCAGGAGCACTGATTGTGAAAGCATGGCCTGCCCTCTAGAAGTCCCTGTCCTTTGACACTATCCCTGTGATCCCTGTTTCTTCGGGTACTCTCTGGTAAAGTGTCTGACCTCTCCACAGTGGTAGCAAGAGTTCTTCCTTTTCTTACAGTCTTTAATCAGGTAACCTTCCTTCCCACAATTGTGACATTTTCTCTTATCCTTGCTTTTATCATTTTTCCCTCCTTTTTTTTGCTGTTGTTGCTGTTGCCCCTTCTTGGGCCACACCTTCCTATTTTCCGATGTCACCTCAGCCTTCTTTTCTCCCTTGTCTTCCTCATGCATTAGGGCCATATCGACAAGCTTTTCGAAAGTGGCCCCCATTGGAATATGCGACATGGCTAACCCATGCAGAGGCTCATTCAGCCCTTTAGCAAACCGCAAAGCCCTTTTATGCGGCGTATCCACCAACTCTAAACCGAACCTTGCAAGCTGGTTGAATTTATTCACATACTCCTTTACCAACAAGTTTCCTTGTTTGAGTGCTAAGAATCTCTCCATCTGCATGCTTCTTTCAGCTTGGGAAAGAAATTTCATTTCGAACCTCTATCTAAAATCTTCCCAAGTTTCCACCGGCCAGCTTGGGTGACTTCCTACCAAAATGAGGCTTCGTCCTTCAGTAGCCAGGCGGCTAACTGAACCTTACTTCTATCCTCTACTTCAAAGATTACGAACAAATCCTCGGTCTCCTTGATCCAATTCCGAGCTTCTACGAATGTCTCATTCCCATGGAATGGCTTCCCTCCCATTGCATGGAAGTCCTTGCAGTTATTGGCGAAGTTATCTTCTCTTGGAGGGGGAGGCGAGGAGGAATGACTAGTGCAGCTGGGAGAGGAACATTTCCTTGGCCTTCGGCAGGCGCCGTGGCCTCCAAATACCTACGGAACCATCCGGGTATTGTGAAGCCCTCTGGGATATTAGGAATGTTTTGTTCCCCAGACATGCTGAAAAAGGAAAAGGAAGAAATTTAGATAAAGGACCGAAGGATACTACATATGGCTTTTTGGGGAATGTTTTTCAAAACAGGCTTTTCTTTTTGAAAATGCTTTCTTTTAAAATCTTTTTGAAAATAATTTTCAAAAACTTTTATCTAATCTGGAAACCTTCAGCTCTGATACCAAGTGTGACACCCAAGTCCGTTAATGTCACTCACTAAGGGAATTCATTAAGTTTCGTGAAGCATTATAGGTAAACGGACACAGAATAATTACAAGACAGATATAAATAAGATAGCATCGCAAATTTTAATTTTTATTTCAAACATAAATAATAATGTCGTGGTCCACAATACCATAAGTCACAAAAACCATTACAATAAAATAACTTATGTCTTGCACCATCAGAGTACATAAGTATATAAAAAGCATAATTCCCTAAATAAAAGAGTTAAGCCATCGTAGAGACAAGAACTTGAGCCATACTTCAGAAGTAGCTCCTAGAAAGATGATATCAGAGTCCTAACTAAGCCTGAGTGTTTCCTCCCTGAGAACCTTGGGGATAGGACAGAAGAAAGAAGGAGAAACAAAAGGGTCAGACATAAAGTCTGGCGAGTCTAGTTACTTTTAGTCGGTAAATAATTAGAAGTAACATGATAGGCATATAAAGTGGATAAGAGAGATCATTACATAAATGACAGGTGTGACAAGGTAGAATGGATAAGGTGTATACACTTCTCTAATGATTACTCTGCACTATTACTAGTACAACTAGAATGTGATGATCCCTTCTACTATAAGGCGGTGGACTTAGGGAACACGTCCAAATGTACCCTAACCACTACCCTAATCGATCAGCTCCCTATTCCATAGATACTCTATGCCAACCCCACGGTAGGATGTATCAAGTCCTAAAGTGGCAACCCCTCACTGATATGCACAACCCCATATCTACAGGTGTCACAGTCGTCTTATCCCCTTCTGCCCGGCTCATGCACGCACATGGCCTTGTTGTTTTGCGGTGCCCACACCGTCCTCCACGTTTAGATCTCTTATAATCAGCCAGTAAGCGTGTCCCTTCTTAGCCTAGTATGGAGTACTTTTATTTGATACCTACTCCGGGTTACTGACTGAAATGGGTCCCACACAATATGATACAAGCTCTCCCCTTTGTCTTGTCTCCCCCACTAGGTTTTCACTGACTATGTATACCATTAGGTGTCTTTAATTACATAGCCCTATACCAGTTATGCTTACCCTAAAAGGTGTCTTTAATTACATAACTCTATTATTCCTCCGGTTATGTATACCACTAGGTGTTTTTAATTACATAACCTTATCGGATTAAGTTTGTGGGCCTATATGTAAATATTACCCACCCCCTCCAGATTTGCTTAACCCATCAAATATCCAACTAATTTACTTAACCCTAACTTTAGTTCACAATCATACAATCCATATGGTTTAGATTTGGTTAAGTAGTCCAATTCGTTACCATGTCCATTTATGGTTTATAATAGGCTAGACCTCTCACATTAGGCCTACAACGTGTGGATGCTGGATAAGCCGGTCGGGTTTGGGCAGACTTATTCCACAGTTGGGCTTAACCTCGTGTTTTAGCCCGACTCGTATTTGCGTACTTAGACCTCCCACATTAGGTTCAACATTAGTGGCTGCTGGATATGCCGGTCGGGTCTGGGCAAACTTCCACCACTAATGCAACCTAACCTCGTGTCATAAGTACAATTACAATTCCTGATTGTAATTACTTGACATTCCATTATTAATTAATTAATCAATTAATTAAAATTTTCCCTTTATAGGTGTTAATGTCCATTCTACCCAATAGTTTAAATTATATGTCCAAAATGTTCATATTCAAATTATGCCATTATTAACCTTTTTTCGTTCCTTAACTAGTGTCCTCTCAAAATTGGTAGCATGCCTAGGCTAGATAATAGTCTTGCCATAAACGATAAAAAGGGAAAATAGTAGGAGTGTAACAAAAGTGATTGTTCAACTTGGCATATGCATATATTATCATGGTGATAAGGTGAATATACATACTGGCATGGACATGTAATTAACATCATAACAAGATGGACATAAGACTGGTGAACTTGTGGTATTCAATTGATTCTAACATAACTATAATGCCCCCAATAAGCATAGTAAGATCTAAATAAGCAATTTAGATGTCCAATTGGTTTAGATCTAACATATTAAACATAAGCGGATAAACTAGATCACATAATTCAGATCCAAAGGTTAAAATAGATCTAACACCATTAGGATGACATAATAGCATGCTTAGATCTAAATATGGATTCACATGTCCAATTTACAACATATCTAAGTTGATCACAATATGACAGGTGAAAGGTGATTTACATAAAGAATTGGATCTAACCAATGTTGCAACTGTCCAAATTAACAGATTTACATTCACCACAATATAGTTACAGGTCAAGATCCACATTGGCAATATATTAGAATAACCACAATTGCATTAGATCTAAAGGTGTAGATATATCATGACATAGTACGAGATTTAATGTGACGGCCCGCCCCGCACCAGCCGACATTTCCCATGAAAACACGCTGTGCCGATGTCCAACCGGCACGGGACGGTCGCCAAGGAAAGGGAAAAGAAAAGGACTTACTGGTGAATTAACAAAAAACCTGTAGAATATCTCACAGTGCAAGGAATAAAATATAACAATAACATACTTGACATAAAACATGTGAGACAATGCATAAGCTGAAACTAAACATCATAGCAGCGGAAAATCCAAATACAGCTTATGTTCCACATCATCATTATTACAACTTTAAAACTGTCTCCAAAGCAAAAGAAAGGAAAGGTACACTACTAATGCCCAAAGTAGTGACCAGCTGCGACAAAGGGAGAATATCTATATATATCATACGTGGAAGCCTCCTGCTCGTCTCCGGTACAGCTACCTGTGCATACCACCTAACCTGTCTCTAGTCTGCCCGTTTGAGAGCACCCAGAGTAATAAGAAGAGACATAAAACTCTGGGTCAGACAAAAGTCTGGTATAAGCGATAAGCATCAAAACAGAACAATAACAGATAACTAAACCATACCTGAACCTGGACCTGCAACCAAAGAGTTAGCACTACATACTGTACAATACTCTAAGGTGCCACTAACATATGGTGTAAAGAATATGGGGTGGGGGTGTGCATGTCATAGTGATTGCAAGCAAATCAAGCATGGCAACCATCCTCACGTCTCTCACTCAGTGCGTAAAGCATACGATGTCCACCACTCTCAACCACTAGACCCTTCGAAGTAGTGACGGAGTTCAACTTGTACAACTACAACTACTGCTACCACCAAGCTTACCCCATGGAGTCATGACTAAGTCTTTACAAATGTCCCCACTTCATTGTTCTATAGCCCATTAGTCGTACCTAGACCACTATGGTCCTGAATCCGTTCACGTACCCCCTACACATAGTGATCCAAAGTCATAGACATTGACAACCCCTTCGCACATGTCCCGCAGCAAAGGCCAATCATGAAGTTAACTCGTTGGTTCCCAACTGGATCCTGAGTACAAACTTCCTACTTGGACTACCTTTGCATCTCGGGTTTCTGGTCTCTTCCTCCCCGGATTGGTTCGGCTTCCCCTTTTTCTTCGCTTCAGATTGTACTCCCAGTTCGGTCCGTGATCCATGCCTCAAGTCCAAGCTCTTCGGTTCGGTCTGTGGCCTTCATCTCGTGGCGGTTCAGATCGGTCTTGGTCCTCCCTTCGGATCTGTTCTTCGTTCGTGATGCAAGCATCTCGAGTCTTCCTCTCTACTCCGGGTCGGGTCGGAGACGCATAAGTGGTTCGGGTCGGAGGTCTTCTGGCAGATCGGGTCAGAGGCACGGTTCGGTTCGGGAGTTGCACCTCGGGTCGGTCCTTGCTCCCATCCGATCCGATCCGGTTCGGGTATTTTCCTGCTCTTTTCCTGCAACTTCCAGCGACTGTTTATACGCCACTCGACGGCGTTTTCGACCACTCTAACTATTTTGCACAATCACAAAGCATACCATACAGTCATAGCAACAAATAGAAGTGACCACAAACACCAAAACAACAACTTGGTAGGTTAAAACAGATCAAACACAGCCAAAATCCCATATTTTCCCATAAGCATGTTTAAACAAAACTAATGATATGATCAGTAAAACTTAACCAAATTAACCCAAGTTTCTAACAGAGGTCTAAAACATCATTTCGAATTTTATGAATATTTTTTCAGAATTTAATCATGTTTAAATTCGCTAATTAACACTAATTACCCTATGATTAACCATAATCAGTTAGGAACTATGCAAATCACTCACCTTAGCCATAATAAAAATATTAAATCTGAAATAATTCTCTGCTTGGCGCTGTTCCCAAGGCTATACAGCAGTTCTACCTCGATTCTTGTGCTAATCCTCTTTGATTTGATGTAGATTTGGCTTAATTAGCGATTAGGAGGTGATTTGGGGTGTTTTAGCAAGTGGAGGCCATTTCTAGGTTGAGAGGAATGTCTTAGGAGGCTGGAAAATGAAGTAAAATTCATTTTCTAAACCGTAGCAGCTCTCTTATAGTCTTAGTCCCGAAATTCCCCTTTGGGCCTAGTTGTTAATCACCCGGTTAAGCCCAATTAAGCTGTTTTTCACCACCTGAAACTTGTTTCAGCCATATCTCCCAAACGGTGAGTCCGTTTGGCTAATGTGACCACTCTACGGAAAGGTAAACCATCATCCGGATCTAATGGAAGTAGTTTTAGGTCAAAATTCCTTCCAATCAAAAGTTATGGCTGAAACAAGATCAGCTAGGGGCAAAACGGTCATTTAAAAATCGGCAAAAATCATGAACATGGGAAATGACCCCAATAGTCGTCTCCCAAAGTTACATGACCATATGACTTCGCATGTGAAAGAAATAAATATTCTACAATCCTTCGATACGTAAAATGCGGGTTGTTACATTCTTCCCCCTTAAGAAATTTCATCCCTGAAATTCCTTAACCCAAAACATACAAAGGATCATGCATGCCTACTAGCCACATACAACAATCAAACATGCAAAACAACCCTATCCTAGCATCGAAAAGACTAAATCGAGACTAAAATCTTACCAGGCGAAGAGTTCTGGATACATCTTCCTAATGCTCTCCTTTGTCTCCCAAGTACAGTCATTCTCATTCTCACCCCACTGAATTTTGACTAATTTCACCACCTTCCTTCGAAGTTGCTTCGTATCATTCCCAACAATACGCATAGGCTTGCGGTTCCCAACCGCCTCGGGTTCAACCTCGATGTCATCCAACTGATCAGGCGAAATAGCCACATCGGGGTCGTGCACGAACTTCCTTAACTGGGAAACATGAAATACATTGTGAACTCCTGCCATCTTCTCTGGTAATTCAACTTTATATACCAAATTCCTAATTTTCTCAAGAACTGGGAATGGACCAACAAATCTTGGTGCTAACTTGCCTCTTCTGCCAAATCGTATCATGCTCTTCAACGGAGAAATCTTGACAAACTCCATGTTGCCAATGGAGAACTTTAATTCTCTTCTCCTCTTATCAGCATAACTTTTCTACCTATCTTGGGCAGCCTTCATTCGCTGTTGGAAAACCTTAATCTTAGCTGAAGTTTCTCTTATCACATCTAGTCCAAGCATAAACTTCTCACCAGTTTCTAACCAACATGACGGTGAGTTGCACGGTCTTCCGTACAAAGCTTCAAATGGAGCCATACCAATACTGGATTGATAACTATTATTATATGCAAACTCTACTAGATGCAAATGGTCATCCCATGATCCACCGAAGTCTAATATGCAAGCTCTCAAGAGATCTTCTAATACTCGATTCACCCTCTCTGTCTGTCCGTCGGTTTGAGGATGATACGCGGTACTGAGATGTAATTGTGATCCTAATGCCTCTTGTAAGCTCTTCCAAAATCCACTAGTGAACAACGGATCTCGGTCACTTACAATGCCTTTGGGTATTCCATGAAATCTCAATACCCACTTTACATATAGTTCAGCTAACTTAACTGTCGTTCTATTCGACTTGATGGGCATAAATCTTGCACTCTTCGTTAATCGGTCCACAATCACCCAAATGCTATCATGGCCCGATCTAGTCCTTGGTAACCCATCAATGAAATCCATTGAGACTTGTTCCCATTTCCATTCTGGAATCTTTAATGATTGCAACAAACCACTAGGCTTCTTTTGCTCAGCTTTAACTAGCTGACAATTCATGCATTTGGACATAAACTTCTCAATGTCTCTTTTCATCCCTTCCCAGTAGTAGGTCTACTTCATGTCTTGATACATCTTGTTATCGCCGGGGTGTATAGTCAGTTTTGAGGGATGACATTCTCTAAGCACTTCATCTCTCAATCCATTGACATTGAGTACAATTAGTCTTCCATTCTTCCTAAGCCATCCATCTCGATCAAGCCCATACTTGCTCATCTCTTGGTCGATTCCCATCTCTAACTTTGAGATGATTTCCAATAGGTTAGGATCGTTCCTCTAACTGGAACCAATCCGCTCAATCAAAGTGGGTCTGATCGTCAAACTTGCTAACATTTCTGGATCCTATTCGCACTTTGGTCTGAAATCATACCTAGCGATGTACTCCAGTTGCTTCTGTAACACCCCGTATTTCTGTTAAGACTATAGTAACAAATTAAAGAATAACTAATCTCAGATGTGAGAATTAAGGGAAACGGGTTGAGCCATTGTGTTCGTCTCGGAATTCTGGTTGAGATAGAGTCCGAGTTTGCGTGAATTGGACTTCGTATGAAGAAGTTATGGCCATCGGAAGTTTCAGAAAATTCAAAACAGATTTCAAAATTCAAAATTTCAGAGTCAAATGGGTTAGGCGGGAAAATTCCCGCCAGGGCCAGGTCGACCTGGGTCGACCTGGGGGTCGATCTACCCTGACTAGGTCGACCATAGGGTCGACCTGGGGGTCGACCTGCCCCCCTCCCCCCGCGACAGATTTGATTAGTGACCTGTTAATGACTGCATGCTAACCTATTAGGGTTTCTGATCTGCTCTGATTGGCTGGGATTAATTCTGGGTTGATCGGACGACCTAAACTAATCCTAAACTCTATAAAAAGACATGAAGACTCAAACACTAAAATCAAATTAAAATTAGATTCATGGCCTCCATGCTGTCACCTTGCAACTCAGAATAGCCGCCACCAATTAGAGAGGAAGAAAGCTAATCAAATTCAATTTTATTCAACTCTAACAACGATTCTTCTTCAAAGGAATGCTATTACAACTTCAGAACTCAGAATTCAGAACTCAAGACCTTCTTTGAGTTGTGAGTTCGATTTCTTTAATAAAATAATTATCAATTTAATTGGATTAAGTTATGATGTGGATTATATGGATATGATGTGAATTATTGACCGCATGTTATAATTATGTTGTAAAATTGTGATGTTATCATATATGTTGTAAATTCTATGATGTTATGTTGTGATGTTATCATCTATGTTGTAAAGCTATGATGCTACCATCTATGTTGTAATTCTATGATTGGCTTATGTATAATCAAATCATCATGTTGTTCATATACTAGTTTGGTTATGTTGATTCATATGATAAATCATATGTATGTATGCAAGTTTAGATTTTGATTTAGACATGAATCATATGCAAGTTGGGGAAAATTATATGTAACCTTACATGTTTCATGACATCTAGTTTATGTGAAAGTTTGATCTAAAGTTAGGCTATGACATGTGTGAGTTATATTCTAAATTCTACATGCTAGTTTACAGGTTTAGATGTAAGTTTACACCATTGTTATGTTGCATAAATCACATATGCAAGTTTATATAAATATATGAGTTTGGAATGTGAATCATGTTATGCAAGTATGTGGTTATTGCCTATGCAAGTTTACACCTTTAGATTTGGATCTATGACATATGTAGTTTTATGCAAGTTGTAACTTTGGCCTATGCAAGTTTTAGATGTAGAACATCATTCACACATGCAAGTTCACCCCTTATGTTTAGATCTAGTTTTATCTATATGTATGTTGTGATGTTTTCTCTTTATTCCATGAGTTAGACTATTCGAGTCTAACGTATATTTTACGTTAAATGAACGTACAACGTGGGGCAATGGGATAATATTAAAAGATTTAATATTGAGAATTGGCATAAATGCCTTAAATGGCATAAAATAAATTTGTGATGAGAATTGGTATGATTTTACATACCATAAATAGATGGACATAATTGAGTCAATTATGGCCATAGTTAAATTTAGAATGGTTTGATAATTTGAATAGGGAAATTAATTCAAATTGGGTAATGATTAATTAGGTGTAATTAATCGTCTAAGACATGAGGTTAAGCTCTTTTGTGGTGTAAGACTGCTCGGAACCGCCCGACAAATCCAGCTGCCACAAATGTCAGTCTAATGTGGGAGGTCTTAGGCATATATTGAATGCATAATAGTTGCAAAGACACGAGGTTAGGCTCGTTTGTGGTGTAAGACTGCCCGGACCCGCGCTGCAAATCCAGCTGCCACAAATGCCAGTCTAATGTGGGAGGTCTTTATAAGGTTACGGTCTTAATGAATTAATAAACACTTAACCAGATAAACATGTAGTGGGACATGAGGGGGTTAAGTGGGTGCCTTGGGTGGCATTTGAAATACGATTAGATGCACTTAACCAAAATTGAAACATGTAAATGAACATGAATAAGAAGAGGGTTAAGTGGGATGTACTAGAGGGGACCAAGCTTAGGTGGATAGCTTATGTCAAGTAATGGGGGCCCGTTTCAACCAGTAACCCATACGTATCTTTGTGGGCTCGACCCAAGCCGAGGACGGGACACGCATACTGGGCTTGACTGTAAGAGGCCAAACCAGGTTAGCGGTGGCAACGCAAGTCCAACGGGTTCATATGCGTGTGTGGACCCGGGCTGGTAGGTAAGAATTGTTGCATCGTGTAGGTATAAGCCGTGCATTATTGGTGGTATCGGGTTGCCACTTTGGGGAGTGATACACCCCACTGTAAGGCCAGCACGGGTATCTACGAGTTAGGGAGCCGATCGCTTGGGGGTAGTGGGTACACCTAGTGGAGATAGGGGCAGGCAGCACCTACGAAGGCAACTAGGGGTACACGAAACTACCATTATCATTATTAGGTTTTGTAGGCGGGATCAACCTTTAGAGTGCCTAGTGGTGGTGCTGTATAGTAATTATCTTATAGTGGTTTAGGTGCGCTTTAACGTTATCTTAGTTCAACCTTATTTCCTTGTATACTCTGCCATACTCAATTGTTCACAGTCATTTCCTTATTTTCCAACTTATGCCTTAGCCTAGTTATTTTGGTAATTATATTGTTAAAGTTATCGCACTCTCCGGACTTTATGTTTGACCCCCTTTGTTTCCTCCTCTTTTCTTCCTTCCCCCCTAGGTGCTCAGGTTGGAACTAGCACCAGTGGAGCTTGATTTTGGACAGCTGTATCTCTTGCTTTTAGAAGTTGCTTGGATCGCTGAAGTAAAGTTCAGCCTCTCTTATTTATGGCTATTTTGTATTGGGGTTATATCTTTCAATTTATGTACTCTAATTTATTCAAGATGGATATTATGTACTTTGACTCTGGTTTTTGATGATGTAATCAAACCTATGTGTTTACCGCTGCAATGAATAAAATTTTAAAGTTTTAGTACTGTTTATATCTGTCTTGTTGTTAAGTTTCTGTTCTATACACACTTAAAATGCTCCATGAAAGTTAATGCATTCCCTTTGTGAGTGACATTAATGGACGTGAGGTGTTACAGCTTCCATTCTAGAAACATAGCCCCTAAACTGGCATGTATTCTACTCAGTGCATCAGCCACCGCATTGCCCTTTCCTGGTGTATATGCGATGTCGAAATCATAGGAAGCTAAGAATTCTAACCATCTTTGCTGTCAGAGATTTAGATCCTTCTGAGAGAAGAGATATTTTAACGATTTATGATCGGTAAACAACTCGAATCTTTCTCCCAAGAGATAATGTCTCCACATCTTTAATGCGAACATGATCGTTGCCAATTCCAAATCATGGGTAGGATATCTTTTCTCATACAGTTTCAGTTGCCGATTTGCATAAGCTACAACCCTACCTCCTTGCATCAATACAGCACCTAGTCCAGTACCACATGCATCTGTGTATACCGTCATCTCTTCATTCCCCTTAGGAATGACTAACATTGGTGCACATGTCAACTTGTCCTTTAGAATCTTGAATGCATTCTCGCACTTTTCGTCCTAGACGAAGGCTTGATTCTTCTTGGTCAACTGAGTCAACGGTGTTGCTATCTTGGAGAAGTGTTGGATAAACTTATGATAATATCCAGCTAATCCCAAGAAACTTCTTATGTCCGTTGCATTCTTGGGCGCAGACCAATCTTGTACTGTAGCCACCTTCGCATGATCCATGGCAATACCATTCTCTGAAACAACATGGCCCAAGAATCTCACTTCCCTCCTCTAGAAGTGACACTTAGAAAACTTTGCTTTCAATTGGTGTTTTCTGAACACCTCCATCACTATCCTCAATTGTTCCTTGTGTCCTTCCTCTGTCCTCGAATAAACAAGTGTATCGTCCACGAACACAAGAACAAATTTATTCAGCTGATCTCTGAATACCCTATTTATAAGATCCACAAAATATGCTGGTGCATTGGTCAACCCGAATGGCATGACCAACCACTCATAAAATCCAGACGGCGTACGAAATGCCGTTTTAGCCATACTCTCAGCTTCCACTCTAAGCTGATGAAAACCTGTCACGAGATCCAACTGGGAGAACACTCTTGCGCCATTCAACTGATCAAACAAATCATCTATCCGCGGTAGAGGATACTTATTCTTCCTCGTCGCCTTATTCAACTCGTAGTAGTCCACACACAATCGAAGGGAACCATCTGTCTTGGTAGCAAACACAACTGGTGCTCCCCACTCAGAAACACTTCTTCTGATAAATCCCGTCCTCAAAAGATCGCTTACTTGCACCCCGAGCTCTCGCTGCTCCCTTGGCAACATATGACGAAGTGGCATCACTATAGGTCTGGAATCTTTCACCAAATCAATACGGAACTCAATCTCTCGGTGTGGTGGAAGTCCGGTCACTTCCTCGAAGACGTCCGGATACTGACCAACCACGGGCACATCTGACAACTCATCATGCGGGATGTCGAGGGAATTTAGAAAACTAGCCATTATTCCATCATTAGGTAGACCACAAACACTACCCTCTACCCATCATCCGCTCTAACTGTCACCAAAAAGCCCTCACAGTCTACCACCACCCCGTATCTTTGGAGCCAATTGACTCCCAAAATAATGCCAAACCCAGTAAAGCCCAAAACAAAGCAATCACAAACAAACATGCATTCATGACTCGATAAGACCACATTACGACAAATCATGCTAAGGCTAGTCGAACCACCAATCGGGTTCCTCACTACCAAAGGTCTATCGACAATCTCGGGCTCCAGTCCGAACCTATCTACCAGGTCACTAGATATGAAGGAACTGGAAGCTCCGGTATCAAACAATACTCGAACAGGAACATCATAAACAGAAAGCATACCTTGGATAACAACATTCTTTCCTTTCTCCGCCACAGTTGGGGCATTCGACGAAGAAGGAATAGCATTAAGGGCATATGCTTTCACCATCTGCTTTTCTTTAGGGGGTTGCGGACACTTTTCCTTGTGATGTCCCACTTGGCCACAGTTGAACACTTTTTGTCTGCTGGCTTTGCTCAACAATTACTAGCATAGTGGCCCTTCTTGCCACAGCTAAAGCACTCAACATCTTTCTTCTTCTTCTGGCCATCCTTATTCTGGTTTTGCTTCCTCTTATTCTGAGAACCACTCTTGCCTCCACCACTTGCTTGCGGTTTTGGCTCCTCTGCAGATGCGACCTCAGTCTTCGACTTAGGGTAAAGACTCTCTGACCTCAATGCTTTCCCCATGATCGATTCAAACGTCTCATCGATGTGGTTAATAAGCCTTTCTCCCAAGTACTGATCCAAACCTGTTATAAACTTCTCATTCTTCTTCTCGGGAGTGTCAACGAGGGATAATCCATACTTCGATAAATTATCGAATTCTGCAATGTACTCCTAGACTGCCCTACCATTCTGCTTGAGCTCCAGGAATTTCCTAAACAACTCTAACTTCTGGGCAGCTGGGATAAATTTTTCACTGAATCGGGCCTTAAACTGATCCCATGTAACTTGGTCCTCAGGAGTGGCTGCCTTAATAGCATTCCACCAATTCATCGCCCGTCCTTGCAGCTAACGGGACGCTAGCTTTCTGTTTATCGCATCCTCGATACCTAAGTCTTCGAAGATACGCTCACAGCTATCCAACCAATCCTGAACATCCGTAGCCGATTCCGTTCCGTGGAACGGCTTTCCACCAAGACTAGTATAATGCTTGCAAAGCTTGGCGAAATCGGCCTTAGGCGCCTGCACCGCTGCACCACCACCATTAGCAGTATTAGGGACTGCCCTCTGAACGTCCCTAAGAATCTCTCTCATGAAATCAGTAAACATAGCCCTCATGTCAGGAGCATTCCCATTGTTGGCTCCTCTACCAGCACCCCTCGTTTATTGGCTCATCGTTCAATTTGTAAAGAGAAACGATTAACCATCCTCTTTGTGGTGTCAGTGCAGTGCGACTTCATCCTTAGCTACAATAATAGTATATATATAGCTTTTGAAAACCAAAATAATCACAATTACGTTCTCTCCTATACATATTATCTCTCCTTGGTGTCTTTCCCTAGGTTAACTACGCAACCTAGAGCTCTGGTACCAAGTGTGACGGCCCGCCCTGCACCAGCCGACATTTCCCATGAAAATGCGTTGTGCCGATGTCCAACCGGCAAAGGACGGTCGCCAAAGAAAGGAAAAAGAAAAGGACATACTAGTGAACTAACAAAGAACCTATAGAATGTCTCACAGCGCAAGGAAAGGTACATTACTAATGCCCAAAGTAAACATCATAGCAGCGGAAAATCCAAATACAGCTTATGTTCCACATCATCATTATTACAACTTTAAAATTGTCTCCAAAGCAAAAGAAAGGAAAGGTACACTACTAATGCCCAAAGTAGTGACCAGCAATGACATAGGGAGAATATCTATATATATCATACGTGGGAGCCTCATGCTCGTCTCCGGTACAGCTACCCGTGCATACCACCTAACCTGTCTCTAGTCTGCCGGCTTGAGAGCACCCAGAGTAATAAGAAGAGACATAAAACTCCGGGTCAGACAAAAGTCTGGTATGAGCGATAAGCATCAAAACAGAACAATAACAGATATACAAAATCATACCTGAACCAAGACCTGCAACCAAAGAGTTAGCACTACATACTGTACAATAATCTAAGGTGCCACTAACACATGGTGTAAAGAATACGGGGGTGGGGATGTGCATGTCATAGTGATGGCTAGCAAATCAAGCATGGAAACCATCCTCACATCTCTCACTCAGTGCGTAAAGCATACGATGTCCACCACTCTCAACCACTAGAACCTTCGAAGTAGTGACGGAGTTCGACTTGTACAACTACAACTACTGCTACCACCAAGCTTACCCCACGGAGTCATGACTAAGTCTTTACAAATGTCCCCGCTTTATTGGTCTATAGCCCATTAGTCGTACCTAGACCACTGTGGTCCTGAATCCGTTCACGTACCCCCTACACATAGTGATCCAAAGTCATAGACATCGACAACCCCCTTTCATGTCCCGTAGCAAAGCCCAATCATGAAGTTAACTCGTTGGTTCCCAACTGGATCCTGAGTACAAACTTCCTACTTGGACTACCTTTGCATCTCGGGTTTTTGGTCTCTTCCTCCCCAAATCGGTTCGGCTTCCCCTTTTTCTTCGCTTCAGATTGTACTCCCAGTTCAGTTCGTGATCCATGCCTCAAGTCCAAGCTCTTCGGTTCGCTCCATGGCCTTCATCTCGTGGAGGTTCGGATCGGTCTTGGTCCTCCTATCGGATCTGTTCTCGGTTCGTGGTGCAAGCAGCTCGAGTCTTCCTCTCTACTCTGGGTCGGGTCGGAGACGCATAAGTGGTTCGGGTCAGAGGTCTTCTGGCGGAACGGGTCGGAGGCACAGTTCGGTTCGGGAGTTGCACCTCGGGTCGGTCCTTGCTCCCATCCGATCCAGTTCGGGTATTTTACTAATCTTTTCCTGCAACTTCCAGCGACTATTTATACGCCACTCGACGGCATTTTCGACCACTCTAACTATTTTAGACAATCACAAAGCATACCATACAGTCATAGCAACAAATAGAATTGACCACAAACACCAAAACAATAACTTGGTAGGTTAAAACGGATCAAACACAGCCAAAATCCCATATTTTCCCTTAAGCATGTTTAAACAAAACTAATGATAGGATTAGTAAAACTTAACCAAATTAACCCAAATTTCTAACAAAGGTCTAAAACATCATTTCGAATTTTATGAATATTTTTCCAGAATTTAATCATGTTTAAATTTGCTAATTAACACTAATTACTCTATGATTAACCATAATTAGTGAGGAACTATGCAAATCACTCACCTTAACCACAATAAAAATATAAAATCTGAAATGATTCTCTGTTTGGCGCTATTCCCAAGGCTATACAGCAGTTCTACCTCGATTTTTGTGCTAATCCTCTTTGATTTGATGTAGATTTGGCTTAATTAGCGATTAGGAGGTGATTTGGGGTGTTTTAGTAAATGGAGGCCATTGCTTGGTTGAGAGGAATGTCTTAGGCGGCTGAAAAATGAAGTAAAATTTTTCTAAACCCTAGCAGCCCTCTTATACTCTTAATCCCGAAATTCCCCTTTGGGCCTAGCTGTTAATCACCCGGTTAAGCCTAATTAAGCTGTTTTTCACCACCTGAAACTTGTTTCAGCCATATCTAAAAAGCGGTGAGTCCGTTTGGCTAATGTGACCACTCTACGAAAAGGTAAACCATCATTCAGATCTAATGGAAGTGGTTTCAGGTCAAAACTTCTTCCCAATCAAAAGTTATGGCCAAAACAAGATCAGTTAGGGGCAAAACGGTCATTTAAAAATCGGCAAAAATCATGAACATGGGAAATGACCCAATAGTCGTCTCCCAAAGTTACATGACCATACGACTTCGCATGTGAATGAAATAAATATTCTACGATCCTTCGATGCGTAGAATGTGGGTCGTTACATTTAATAATAGCCTAGATTCATAGTTTACATCATATCCAATTCACAGTCTTTCATAATTCACTTCTATCCATTTAAACCTAAAAGCAACTAGAAACTCACAGCGTTAGGTTTAGAGAATAAAGAAAGAATGGATCTTGAATTTCTGGATTTGATTTGCAAAGTTGAATGTTGCACGTTGTTAAAGAAAACGAATCCTTTTTAGTCCGCATGCCAACAGCATTTGGCTCCCACAGAAGAAATAGGATAATTGGACACATATATATAGCTGCAGAACCCTTTGATACCGACTACCACCTAATCCCTAGGGTTGTCGACACCCCTGTGGGTGGGTCGACCCCTAGAGTGGGAAATTTGTTGCCTTGATGAATTTTTGATTTTCGAACTGTTCTGGATAGGTTCTGACTCATATCTGACTCATACGTGATTCATATGTGTATGTATGTTCTTTCTGCGTGTATACAAACTTAAAACCCTCATAACTTCTTCATACGGTATTCTTTTTACGCAAACCAAATGCCTATCTTGACCAGAATTACGAGACAGATGGAATGGCACAGTAAGTTTTCCTTGATTCTGAATATTAAATAAATTATTATTTAATTTATCCTCTGTTAGTGTCATTAAAAAAATTTAGGGTGTTACATATAATTCTCTATCCTATGGCCAAGTAATACTAAAAATTTAATTTTAATATTTGGGAATGGATAGATATCGTTTTAATCCAAATCAGGGTCATAGGTATTTATCATTTCAACCTACGTTCTTAATTCATTTTAATGACTAATCCCGGATTTATTTGATGCCCGTAACATCTAGGTTAAATGGTTGGGATTGATCGGTACAAACACCAATTCAATACCAATATATCAAGCAGGTTAATTCAAAACATCATCAAACAAATCCAGCCAAACATTTCAGTATCACATCAATTTACTTAACAGACGTTGGGTATTTGACTAGCAATTTGATTTCACATTCAACTGTATAAATTTAAATAAACAGTTAGATTAAATTCCACGATAAATGCAAGTCAACATAAATATATACAAATTTATATACCAAACAACAATCAATGCAATCATAGTACAACGTGATTTTAATCTAACTAATAATCAAATATTTTAGTTAATCGTGAGTGGGTTTAATCACTCACCTTTGGTTTCAATCGAGTTGAAATCCAAAATAAGCCCCACAAATCAACAGTTCCAGAATCCATCCAAACCACCGCCATATTGTCCAGAATTTCGATACGATCCTAGCGGGACAAACCGCGGGTTAAACCGAATTCGTAGGGAAAAGTTACGCAAGTTTTATCCTTTGGATTTCAATATATATATAATCTCACCCCACATCAACATTCACTTTCCACGTCACTAACAACTCTCCTTCTCCAAAGTGCTCGCTCCATTTACAACATCGAATAGAAATGTCCAGGAATCCACATCTCACCGTGCATGTTCCAAGATGATACACGCTTCCACTCAACAAAAGCTAAATTTGATTTGACCATCGTATCACTCTTCCGAAACCAGGCTTGCTCATCACCACCTTTTCCCTCGCACACCACCAGGTCAAATCCAACCTGCACCATCTCCCTTCACATCATTTGCAGGTTGCAACAACAACGAAGATAAGATGCTAATCCCTATCGAGAACCCAGATCCAATATCATACTCACCACACTCTGCCTCCATCTGCGATGAAACCGAACCCTGGTTTGGCCTCAAATCGGTCGGCCAACATCGCAAGCTTCGAACCGATATTGGGTGCGAAGCCCTTATCAATCTGAGTGTAAATCTATGCGCTCCGTGATTTTAGGATTAGCGGAAATTTTTATATCGATTTTAGAAGATGAATAAAGAATTAGCGGACATGTTTATTTTAAACAAGAATAGTTGTAGTGCCCATAGGAAGAGAACGTTGAATTAGGTTTAGAGAGAAAGAGGGCTATTTATATTTAACATATTTTCTAATTTAAATTCATTTCAAAGTGAATTCAAAACTTTATTAATTTTGTTCAAAATCAAGTAGAACTCAAAATAACTTCATAATTAAAATTTCAATTACTTTGAATTTCAATTTTGGTTATTACCCAAATTTAATTTAAATTTCGCTTATAAATTTATCTATTCATTTCACTCAATTATTTTAATATTAAAATATCAATTTCAATATTTATAGATATAAACCATATTGAAATTTTAGTTAAATCAATACAAGCTACTCATGTCAATACTAGTCAAATTTTAAATACTTAAACAATTTTATATAGTTCACACCATAAGCTTTCACAAATAAATCATTAAGTTTTAATTATAAATTTATTAACTCAATCTAATTTTAATATTAGATTTCAAACCTCAATATTTAATTATAACACCCATGTCTGTTAATGTCACTCACGAAGGGAATGCATTAAGTTTCGTGGAGCATTTAAGTAAACATAACAGAATATTACAAGACAGAAAAGGTAGCACTTGAAAATTTTGTAGTTTTATTGCAGCGGAAACAGAAATAAGTTTGATTACATTTCCAAATACCGAAATCAAGTACATAATATCAGTCTTGTACAAAACCTTCAGAGTACATAATTTTTAAAACCATAATCCCCAACAGAAAAATTCCATACGCAGAATCAAAGCCAAGCAATACACCTTTCACTTCAAGCTAGAAGAAAGTTATATCAGAACTAAGCTTGAGTATTTCCTCCCTAAGAACCTGGAAGGGGGGGGGGAGCGGAAGAAAAGAGGCGAAACAAACTAAGTCAGACATAAGTCTGGTGAGTCCAATGACTTTAACAATATAATTATTAAAGTAACAGGATAAGAACATAAACTGGAAAGCAAGAAATGACTGTAGAATAAACAGACATGACAAAGCAGACAAGGTGAACAAGATATAACGTTGATTGCGCTTCTAATCGCTACATGATAATTATTACACTGCACCAATGCTTGTAACACTGTATCATTACTACTTACACCACACCCTTACTAGTCCCATACTAAAAGTTGATCCCTCTTACTAATCATGATAATTGTAGTTTCGTGTACTCCTAGCTGCTATCGTAGGTGCCCCTTTTTGCTCCTACCCCCACGAGTTGTACCCACTACCTTCCTCGTTCGATCGGCTCCCTAACTCGCATGTATCTATTACTTGTTTCATTCAACCTCGCTTGTATGTATTCATTACTTGTGTCATTCGACCCCGCTTGTATGTATTCATTACTTGTGACATTTGGCCCCGCTTGTATGCAGATACATGTGTTGGCCCCATCATGGGGTGTATCAATTCCCATGATGACAGCCCGACACAATACAAGATGCAAAGTGTATACTACTGATGCCCAGTGCCTGCTTTTTCCACTCCAGAGCACGTGCACACCCATACTCTATCAGAACCTACACTGCTGCACCACCTGCCGCTATTTTGACCGCTTATAATCAGCCCATTAATCGTGCCCCACCCTGCCTAGCTTAGGGTACCATGATACATCTATGTGGGTTACTGCTGAAATGGGTCCCCATTACTAGGGTTTCCTAATCAACATGTTATAATGGTTAAGTGTTCTCAATTTAACTTAACCCCACCCATTTGCTTAATTAACATCTTGTACTGGTTAAGTGTTGCCTATTCATTGTTACTTAACATTCTCACTAATTCACGCATGTTTATTTAATGGTTAAGTTTGTGGGCGCATATATATTAATATTACCTACTTACCCAAGATTTACTTAACCCTTCCCCTTATCAAGTCCATATGTATTATTGGTTAAGCTTTCCTTAACCTTATTCACTTTGTTCATGTAATATTGGTTAAGTTGTCTTCTTGTCCATGTTAACTTAACCCACCCACCTAACATCTTGTATTGGTTAAGTGTCGCCTGTTCATATGTTACTTAACCTTTCCATTCTTAGCATGTATGTTCCTTAGCTTTAATTTATTCATTAAAGCACCAACCTCTCACATTAGAACTGTTGTTTGCGATTGCTGGATGTGCGGGGCGATTCCGGGCAGACTTCGACCACAAACTCATTCTAAACTCGGGTTTTTGGGCTTAATGCGCTAACCTCTCACATTAGATCTATGTTGTTGCAGTCGCTGTATGTGCCAGCGGTTCCGGGCAGTCTTACACCACAACTCAATCTAACCTCGGGTTAGGCACGTTCATCTTTTAGCCAATTTACATATTTACCATTCATGTCCTAGTTTATATGTAAATTATCCATAAGTGTGGTCAATTCAAGCTATGCAACTTTTTCTAGTTATGCCCAAAATTAATTATATGATTACAACCCCTTTTTATGCCAATTACATAATATTAAACCTTTACCTAAACGTTTCCCCAACGTTCCCATGTCGTTCGTACGTATAGTTCATGTGATACGTTAGGCTCGCAATTTGCCCAACTCATTAAAAAAAGGAAGAAACACATGACATCATAATTAGCATATGCAATATAGATCTAAGACGGCACAAATCTAGTAAACATATAAATATAGATCCAATCAACATATTGAGTGTGAAGTAGCATGAATCTAAACATGAACTTGCATGGATTTAAACATACGAACATATAATTCTAAACATATGGACTAATATGGATCTAATTATATAAACATATGGATCTAAACAAATGAACATATAGTTCTAAACATATGGACTGATATGGATCTAATCATATAAATATGTAGATCTAAACATATGAACATATAGTTCTAAACATATGGACTGATATGGATCTAATCATATAAACATGTAGATCTAAACGTATGAATATATATAAAATATGATCTTACATGTATGAACATGACTTGCATATAATCTTTCATAACTTGCATAGATCGAGCAAACTTGCATACGTAATTAGGCATCTGAATTAAGATAGAATATAATTTGCATTTAATGAATCAAATCAAAGCATAGTTTGCAAAGACATAAACTTTATATGATTTACAAACATTTTCATACAGTCCAATTCATAACTCATCACAATTACGTTTAAACAATTATCTTGTGAGTAACAGAAAACGGATCTTGAATTCTGGGATCTAATTTCTAAAGTTGCTAAGCTAATCCATTGATGTAGGCGTTGATTCGTTCGTTGTTGATGGTGGCAGCTAGGTTAGTTTGTAGATGAACAGCATAACGGCATCATAGTTTAGGATTATAGGGTTTAGGGTTAAGGTCTGAGGTGATTATATAGAAGTTTAGGATTAGTTAGAGCCATTAGATCAACATAGGATCCATCCAGTCCAGGAGAATGAGTCATCAGGCCAATCAGAAGTCGCCACCTAGCCCTAAGACCTAGAAAATCGACACTGCCACGTCAGTTAGGTACGAAACGAAATATTTCGCCAAGATCCGGGGGGGGGGGGGGGTCAACACCGGGGTCGGCACCCTCTGGCGGGAATTTTCCCGCCCAGCCTGTTTTGGCTGGTTTTGAATTTCGAACCCATTTTTGACTTTTTGGACCTATTTTTGAAGTACTAAACCCAATATATATGTATGTATGTATGTATGTATGTATTCTTCGCACGCGTATACAAACTTCAAACCTTAATAACTTCTTCATTCGGTGTCCGATTTATGCAAACTCAGACTCTATCCCAAGCAGAATTCCGAAAATAACACAATGGCTCAACTCATTTCACTTAATTCTTATTTTAAAGATTAATTATTATTTAATTATCTCTTATGTCCCATTTTAAAATTACGGGGTGTTATATTCCCCCTACTTAAAGGATTTCGTCCCCGAAATGTTCAAGTCAATAAGAATGTGTATCCTACCATCCAACAGCCATCTACTCAACCATTCAATCACAGGCATCCATTGTCCTTAAGGAGGTTTCTAATGCTTTCATGATCATATGGATAGTGTGTGTATATGTTCTTATCTAATGCAAAATCAGGCGGTTGACTGATTCAGTTGGCCTCCTTAATGCGAATTATGTCAGTGACATAAGTCCATCATGTATGCAATTATTCCTAATCGTACTTTATAACTTCTACATGAGTGCACAATCATTTATACAAATGCAACATTTATATGATAACACATCGAGTGTCAATCCATATACAAATACATATATGCATATGCAATATAAAAGTGACCGAGCCGATCTAGTGTCTAATGTGTGTGTAAATGCATCCACGAGCAACCACTAGCAAACAATTGCATTCCACTTGCATCCACCAAACATAACATGTCTCAAGCACATGTTTATAGCCATAGGATCTTCCTACCTAAAGATCAAGAATGTAATCGAGAGGATGCACTAAACGAAAGGACAAGTCTAAACAAAGTGATAGAAAAAGGATAAATTAAGAGTACACCCTTAAAAATGAAAGGGTATAGCATACGCAACTTGTCTCCCGTCTCCCAAGTCGCGTCTCCTTGATCATCTCCTCATTGGATTTTAACCAACTTGACCTCTCTGTTGCGTAACTTCTTGATCTCCGATCCAAGGATGCATGTAAGAGATCATCTAATCATGGCATCTTGCTCCACTTCCACTTCTCTAAGCATTCTCAACTCCACTATTTTCGCGGTATCATGTAAACACTTCCTCACATGCAACACGTGAAACATGTCATGAACACCACTAAGCTTTTTCGGCAACTTTACTCTGTTGTCTGTAACACCCCGGATTTTTGAATAATCGAATTAACTAAATTAAAGAATAATTAATCTTAGACGTGAGAATTAAGGGAAACGGGTTGCGCCATTGTGTTCGTCTCAGAATTCTGGTCGAGATAGAATCCGAGTTTGCGTAAAACGGATAACAGATGAAGAAGATATGGACGAACGAAGTCAGAAGGGAAAATGAAGGAAAAAAAAGGAAGAATGCACTGGCGCAC
This sequence comes from Allium sativum, assembly GCA_030737875.1. Lineage (NCBI taxonomy): Eukaryota > Viridiplantae > Streptophyta > Magnoliopsida > Asparagales > Amaryllidaceae > Allium > Allium sativum. Next base: position 663,614,811 of record CM060909.1, on the reverse strand, counting down.
TTGGGAAGTGCTCCAGTGCAAATTTGCACTGGCGCACCTGCCAAGTGCGCCCAGGCCGAGCAGCAGGCCTGCACATCTTTCTGGTTCAGTCTGATCCATGTTGCTGAGTCCTTTCTGACTCCTTGCTAAGTCATTAGGGCTGAGGTGTCACCCTATTCCGACTGAATGGTTTTGATTAACCCTAAGATCATCCAATGACTATAATTAAATTAAAATTCTATATAAACATGGGTAGACTTAAACCCTAAATCAAAATAAAAACTGAAACTATGGTCGTCATGCTGTCATCTTGTAACCTAGAGTAGCCGCCACCAATTAGAGAGGAAGAACAACAAATCAAATCAGTTCTATTCAACTCTAACAACGAATCTTCTTCAAAAGAAAGCTAATACAACTTCAAAACTCAGAATTCATAACTCAAGACCTTCTTTGAATTGTGAGTTTGATTTCTTTAATAAAATAATTAGCAAATTAATTGGATTGAGTTATGATGTGGATTATTTGGATATGATGTTAATTATTGATGTTATCATACATGCTGTAAATTCTATGATGTTATGATGTTATCATTTATGTTGTAAAGTTATGTTGCTATCATCTATGTTGTAATTTTATGTATAATCCAATCATCATGTTGTTCACATGCTAGTTTGGTTATGTTGATTCATATGATAGATCACAAGTATGTATGCAAGTTTAGATATTGATTTAGACATGAATCATATGCAAGTTAGTATAACCTTACATGTTTCGTGACATCAATTTTAGATCTAAAGTTAGGCTATGACATGTGTGAGTTATATGATAAATTCTACATGATAGTTTACATGTTAGATGCAAGTTTACACCATTGTTATGATGCATAAATCACATATGCAAGTTTATACAAATATATGAGTTTGGAATATGAATCATGTTATGCAAGTTTGTGGTTATTGCCTATGCAAGTTTTAGATGTAGAACATCATTCACACATGCAAGTTCACCCCTATGTTTAGATCTAGTTTTAATTATATGCATGTTGTGATGTTTTCTCTTTATTCCATGAGTTCGACTATTCGAGTCTAACGTATATTTTACGTTAAACGAACGAACGTACAACGTGGGGTAAAAGGGGATAATATTAAAAGATTTAATTGGCATAAATGCCTTAAAAGGCATAAAATAAATTTGTGATGAAATTGGTATGATTCTACATACCATAAAATGGATGGACATAATTGAGTCAATTATGGCCATAGTTAAATTTGGAATTAATTAATAATTTGAATAGGGAAAGTAATTCAAATTGGGGGATGATTAATTAGGTGTAATTAATCGTCTAAGACACGAGGTTAGGCTCATTTGTGGTGTAAGATTTGCCGGACCCGCCCGGCAAATCCAGCTGCCACAAATGCTAGTATAATATGGGAGGTCTTAGGCATAAACTAAATACGTAACAATTGTAAAGACACGAGGTTAGGCTCTTTTGTGGTGTAAGACTGCCCGTACCCGCCCGGCAAATCCAGCTGCCACAAATGTCAGTCTAATGTGAGAGGTCTTTATGAGGTTACGGTCTTAATGAATTAAGAAACATTTAACCAGATAAACATGTAGTGGGACATGAGGGGATTAAGTGGGTGTCTTGGGTGGCATGTGGAATCTAGTGGGTGCCTTGGGTGGCATTGGAAATACGATTAGAAATACTTAACCAAAATTTGAAACATGTAATTGAAACATGAATAAGAAGTGGGTTAAGTGGGATGTACTAGAGGGGACCAAGCTTAGGTGGATAACTTGTGTCAAGTAATGGGGTCCATTTCAACCAGTAACCCATACATATCTTTGTGGGCTCGACCCAAGTCGAAGACGGGACACGCATACTGGGCTTGACTGTAAGAGGCCAAACCGGGTTAGTGGTGGCAACAACGGGTTCATATGCGTGTGTGGACCCGGGCTGGTAGGTAAGACGTTGTTGCATCGTGTAGGTATAAGCCATGCATTATTGGTGGTATCGGGTTGCCACTTTGGGGAGTGATACACCCCACTGTGGGGCCAGCACAGGTATCTATGAGTTAGGGAGCCGATCGCTTGGGGGTAGTGGGTACACCTAGTGGAGATAGGGGCAGGCGACACCTATGAAGGCAACTAGGGGTGCACGAAACTACCATTATCATTATTAAGTTCTGTAGGCGGAATCAACCTTAGGGTGACTAGTGGTGGTGCAGTATAGTAGTGATGGTGCAGTATAGTAATTATCTTATAGTGATTTAGGTGCGCTTTAACGTTATCTTAGTTCATCTTGTTTCCTTGTTTACTCTGCCATACTCAATTGTTCACATTCATTTCCTTATTTTCCAACTTATGCCTTAGCCTAGTTATTTTGGTAATTGTATTGTTAAAGTTATCGCACTCGCCAGACTTTATGTCTGACCCCCTTTGTTTCCTCCTCTTTTCTTCCTTTCCCCCCAGGTGCTCAGGTTGGAACTAGCACCAGTGGAGCTTGATTTTGGATAGCTGTATTTCTTGCTTTTAGAAGATTGCTTGGATCGCTGAAGTAAAGTTCATCCTCTCTTATTTATGGCTATTTTGTATTGGGGATTATGTCTTTCAATTTATGTACTTTGATTTAGTCAAGATGGATATTATGTACTTGGCTCTGGTTTTGATGATGTAATCAAACATATGTATTTTCCGCTGTAATGAAATAAAGTTTTAAATTTTTAAGTACTATTTATATCTGTCTTGTTGTTAAGTTTCTGTTTTATACTCACTTAAAACGCTCCATAGAAGTTAATGCATTCCCTTTGTGAGTGGCATTAATGGACGTGGGGTGTTACATTGTCTGTCCAATTCTTTATGTAATGGGGGATTGCCCTACGAACCTTGGTGCTAATTTCCCCACACTCCCCAAAGCGAACTACGTTCCTCCATGGTGAAACTTTAATAAAAACCCTGTCTCCAACATCGAACTCAAGGTCGGTCCGTCTCTTATCAGTGTTTGACTTTTGTCGGCCCTGTGCCGTCTTCATTCATCTTCGAATCAAGTCTATCTCCCTAGAAGTTTCCCTAACCATATCTGGCCCAAGTAAAATCTTATCCGTAGATTTCCGCCAACAAGTTGGTGATCAACGCAGTCGTCCATAAAAAACCTAATACTAGCTTAATAACTGTTGTTATAAGAGAACTCCACAAATGGAAAGTGCTCTTCTCATGTCCTCCAAAATCTAGGATGCATAACCTTAAAAGACCTTCAAGGATTCTATTCACCCTTTCTGTCCGTCCATTTATCTGTGGATGATACGCGATGCTCAAACATAACTGCGTACCTACTGCCTTTTGCATATCACCTTTTCCTCTTGCATCGAAAATTGCTACAAGCCCTGCCTCGTAAGTACCGGTATATACTGTGAACGGTTTGCTCCCATCTAACAAAGTCAAAACTAGGGCTGATACCTTCGTAAAGCCCTTAAAGAACTTCCTATAGTAGCCCACCAATCCAAGAAAACTTCTTACTTCCGTTGCTTTTCTAGGAACCTTCCAATCTTGGATTGCCACCATCTTTGTAGGATCCACTGCTATACCTTCCTTAGAGACTACGTGTCCTAAGATCCTCACTTCTTTCCTCCAAAAATGACATTTGGAGAACTTAGCTTTGAGTTGATGCGCTCTAGGGTCTCTAAGACTTCCCTAAGATGTAGGGCATACTCTCCCTCGCTTCTAGAGAAAATCAAAATACTATTCACAAAGACTACCACAAACTTGTTTAGGAACTCCCTAAACACCCTACTCATCAAGTCTACGAAATATGTGGGTGCATTCGTCAAACCAAAAAAAAGGGTATGACGAGCTCTTTGAAGAAACCGTTAGGAGTCCTAAAAGCAGTCTTATCTATGCTATCCTCAGCTTACCTCAGCTGGTGAAATCCTGTATCTAAGTCCAACTGCGAGAAAACCGAACACCAGCTAACTGATAGAACAAATCATCTATCCTCGGCAATGCGTGTCTATTCTTCTTTGTCAGCTTGTTCGGCTCCCTATAGTCCACGCACAATATAAGCTAACCATCAGTCTTCATAGCAAAAACAACTGGAGCACCCTATTCCGAAATGCTTCTTCTTATGAACCCTTTCTCAAGTAGCTCCCCTACTTATTTACCAAGTTCCCTCCTCTCTCTCTCGGAGCCATGTGGCGCAATGGCAATGCAACTAGATTTTCATTATCTACAAGTATATTCGGAGGTCTATCTCGCGCCTTGGGGGTAGACCCCGAACCTCATCAAAGATGTCACCATACTCACAGACTACACGAGCAGATTTCAAATCATCGATGAATGCATCAAGAGATTCTAGATAGCTAAGCATCACTGAATCCCTAGGGCCACAAGAAATATCAAGGGTCTTTCCACAACGAGTCAACAATCTAACTACCATCTTTTCGCAGTCTTGGATGGCGCTATGCCTGGCTAGCCAATCCATCCCTAGAATCAAGCCATAGCCCGTGAAACTAGGAACGAAGGCATTGCATTCAAACCCAACGCCCAAGGTAGACATTCTCAAAACCCGGCAAACCATAAGGACTTGAGACTACAATGGGATTCATAACTAGACTAGTATTTAGGTGCAGTATTTCAACTAAGAAGTAGATACAAACGATTGCGAAGCGCAAGAGTTAAACAAAGTTCGAACAGGATGACCAAAAAAGGAAAATCAAACTTTCAACAGAAATGCTTCTATCTCTCTCCTGTCCTGGTGCCATGAGAGCATGAACTTGTCCTCCATTAGTAGGTCATGTCCTCTGTCCATGCCCTTGTCCTTGCCTCCTCAGGAAGTCTTTAATCAGATGTCTTGCCTTACCGCAAAGAAAACAACCAGGCTTCTTCTTCTTACAGTCCTTAATTACATGGCCCGTTATACCTCAAATAAGACACCTTCTTTTGTCACGGGGTTAATTATTCTTTCTACTTCCTCCTTTACCTTCTTCGTGGATTAAAGCTATATCAACAAATTCCTCATCCTTGGGTTGCGCTCCTTAGTCTAAACTCCCTCATCGACCAAACAGCTAGCTGAACTTTCCTTCCATTGTCTATCTCCAAGATACCAAACAAGTCCTTCACTTCCTTGAGCCAATTTATAGCCTCAACAAACGTCTCAGTCCCATGAAAAGGTTTTCCGTCCATCGCACCGAAGTCCTTCCATATCTTGGGAAAGGCATTTAAATGTGGAGAAAGAGACTCAAGAAGGAAAAAGGAAGAGATTTGAAACAAAGAATCGAAAGATAGATATATGGCTTTTGGGGATTATGTTTTTCATAGTAAATCTTTCTCTTGAAAACTCCTTCTTTGAAACATATTTTTGAAAATAATACTTTCGAAAACGGTTTTCAAAATCTATTATCTGTTCTGGTAACCTTCAGCTTTGATACCACGTGTAACACCCCACATCCGTTAATGTCACTCACAAATGGAACACATTAAGTTTCGTGGAGCATTATAAGTAAACAGAACGGAATATTACAAGACAGAAAAAAATAGTACTTAAAAGATTTGTAATTTTATTGCAGCGGAAACAGAAATAAGTTTGATTACATTTCCAAATACCAAAATCAAGTACATAATATCAGTCTTGTACAAAACCTTCATAGTACATAATTTTAAAGCCATAATCCCCAACAGAAAAATGCCATATGCAGAATCAAAGCCAAGCAATACACCTTTCACTTCAAGTTGGAAGAAAGAGATATCTGAAGTAAGCTTGAGTATTTCCTCCCTAAGAACCTAGGGGGGAACAGAAGAAAAGAGGCGAAACAAACTAGGTCAGACATAAGTCAGGTGAGTCCAGTGACTTTAAAAATATAATAATTAAAGTAACAGGATAAGAACATAAACTGGAAAGCAAGAAATGACTATAGAATAAACATGCATGACAAAGCAGACAAGATGAACAAGATATAACGTTGATTGTGCTTCTAATCACTACAGGATAATTACTACACTGCACCAGTGCTAGTAACACCGTATCATTACTAGTTACACCGCACCCTTACTAGTCCCATACTAAAAGTTGATCCCTCTTACTAATCATGATAATGGTAGTTTCATGTACTCCTAGCTGCTATTGTAGGCGCCCTTTTTTGCTCCTACCCCTACGAGTTGTACCCACTAACTTCCTCGTTCGATCGGCTCCCTAACTCGCATGTATTTATTACTTGTGTCATTCGAACTCGCTTGTATGTATTCATTAATTTTGTCATTCGACCTCACTTGTATGTATTCATTACTTGTGTCATTCGGCCTCGCTTGTATGTAGATACCTGTGCTGGCCACATCATGGGGTGTATCAATTCCCATAATGGCAACCCGACACGATTCAAGATGCATAGTGTATACTACTGATGCCCAGTGCCAGCTTTTTCCACTTCGGAGCACGTGCATGCCCATACTCCGTCAGAACCTACACTGCTGCACCACCCACCGCTATTTTGACCGCTTATAATCAGCCTAGTAATCGTGCCCCACCATTCCAAGCTCAGGGTACTATGATACATCTATGTGGGTTACTACTAAAATGGTTCCCCGTTACTAGGGTTTCCCAATCAATATGTAATAATGGTTAAGTGTTCTCAATTTAACTTAACCCCATCCATTTGCTTAATTAACATGTTGTACTAGTTAAGTGTTGCCAATTCATATGTTACTTAACCTTCTCATTGATTCACGCATGTTTATTTAACGGTTAAGTTTGTGGGTCTATATATACTAATATTACCCACTTACCCAAGATTTACTTAACCCTTCCCCTTATCAAGTCCATAAGTATTATTGGTTAAGCTTGTCTTAACCTTATCTACTCTGTTCATGTAATATTGGTTAAGTTGTCTTCTTGTCCATGTTAACTTAACCCACCCACCTAACATGTTGTATTGGTTAAGTGTCGCCTATTCATATGTTACTTAACCTTTCCATTCTTAGCATGTATGTTCCTTAGCTTTAATTTATTCATTAAAGAACCAACCTCTCACATTAAAACTGTTGTTTGCGGTTGCTGGATGAGCCGGGCGGTTCCGGGCAGACTTCTACCGCAAACTCATTCTAACCTTGGGTTTTTGGGCTTAATGCGTTAACCTCTCACATTAGATCTATGTTGTTGCAGTTGTTGGATGTGCCGGGCGGTTCCGGGCAGTCTTGCACTACAACTCAATCTAACCTCGGGTTAGGCACGTTCATCTTTTAGCCAATTTACATATTTACCATTCATGTCCAAGTTTATATGTTAATTATCCATAAGTGTGGTCAATTCAAGTTATGCCACATTTTCTAGTTATGCCAAAAATTAATTATATGACTACAACCCCATTTTATGCTAATTACATAATATTAAACCTTTACCTAAACTTTTCCCCAACGTTCCCACGTCATTCGTACGTATAGTTCATGTGATACGTTAGCCTCGCAATTAGCTCAATTCATAAAAAAAGGAAAAAGGGAAGAAACACATGACATCATAACTGGCATATACAATATAGATCTAAGACGACATAAATCTAGTAAACATATAAAAATAGATCCAATCAACATATTGAGTGCAAACTAGCACGGATCTAAACATAAACTTGCACGGATTTAAACATATGAACATATAATTCTAAACATATGGACTGATATGGATCTAATCATATAAACATGTAGATCTAAACATATGAACATATAGTTCTAAACATATGGGCCTATATGGATCTAATCATATAAACATGTAGATATAAACATATGAACATATAGTTCTAAACATATGGACTGATATGGATCTAATCATATAAACATGTAGATCTAAACATATGAATATATATAAAATATGATCTTACATGTATGAACGTGACTTGCATATAATCTTTCATAACTTGCATAGATCGAGCAAACTTGCATACATAACTTGCATATGTAATTAGGCATGTGAATTAACATAGAACATAACTTGCATATAATGAATCAAATCAAGCATAAATCAAAACATAGTTTGCAAAGACATAAATTTTATATGATTAAAAAACATTTTCATACAGTCCAACTCATAACTCTTCACAACTACGTTTAAACAATTATCTTGCGAAAGTAACTACACTCACAGAAAACGGATCTTGAATTATGGGATCTGATTTCTGAAGTTGCTAAGCTAATTCGTTGATGTAGGCGTTGATTCGTTCGTTGTTGTTATAGAATTCCTTTTTGCAATTCCTAGGCTTTGAATCTTTATCTCTTACCTTTTTATTTTAATCTAGAATTTGATTTGTTATGGTGGCTACTAGGTTAGTTTGTAGATGAACAGCATGACAGCATCATAGTTTAGGATTATGGGGTTTAGGGTTAAGGTTTGAGGTGATTATATAGAAGTTTAGGATTAGTTAGAGCCATTAGATCAACATAGGATCCATCAAGACCATCCAGTCCAAGAGAATGAGTCATCAGGCTAATCAGAAGTCGCCACGTAGCCATGAGACCCAGAAAATCATCACTGCTACATTAGTCAGGTACAAAACAAAATATTTCGCCCAGATCTGGAGGGGTCGACACCCCAATGGGGGTCGACGCAGGGGTCGACACCTCTATGGGGGGGGGGGGGTCGACACCCTCTGGCGGGAATTTTCCCGCCCAGCCTGTTTTGGCAGATTTTGAATTTCGAACCCATTTTTGACTTTCTGGACCTATTTCTGAAGTACTAAACCCAACATATATATATATATATATATATATATATATATATATTCTTCCCGCGCGTATACAAACTTCAAACCTTAATAACTTCTTCATACGGTGTCCGATTTACGCAAACTCGGACTCTATCTCAAGCAGAATTCCGAGAAGAACGTAATGGCTCAACTCATTTCACTTAAGTCTTCTTTTAAAGGTTAATTATTCTTTAATTATCTATTATGTTCCGTTTTAAATTTATGGGTGCTACATTAATAGTACAAACCAAATCATAATCTCATTTACAATCTATGCAAGTTATTATTGTTATAACACGTTAATTTCATTACTAAATCTATTAAATTCAAGTTTACACCACAATCTCCATACTTTAATTCATTAAATTTCACTTATAACCATACAGTATTCAAAAATCATATTAAATTCAAAATTTTAAATAATCGAAAAAATACAGGTTGTTACGTATACCTACACACACCAACGCACACTCACACAAAGACACGACATACACTGATTATTTACGCACGCCGGCTATCGATGGAGGCCGGGTAGCATGGAGGGGTCGACTGGGGCTATCATGGGCACAGCCTTTGGGGAATCTGTGCTATAGGGTTCAGACTAGTCGGGCCTTGGAACTGGAAGTTGGCGCGGACGGTGCAACTTTTCAGGTGGGTGGCTAGGATGGGTTTCAGAAGGGTTGCATGGCCATAATGGAAATAAGATGGTGGAAACGAAATGGACAAGTTTGTATGGGAGAAGAGGATATAGGTGGAGGGAAGGGCCGATATACGGTGCAATGGAAAGTAAAGAAATGGTGTGGGGAAGTGTAACACCCCGAATTTTTTTTAATGACACTAAAAGAGGATAAATTAAATAATAATTAGTTTAATATTCATAATTAAGGAAAATGGACTACGTCATCGCGTCTTTCTCGAAATTCTGGTCAAGATAGACATTTGGTTTGCGTAAAACGGACAACGCATGAAGAAGTCATGAGGGTATTAAGTTTGTATATGCGTAGAAAGAACATATATACACTTATGAGTCACGTATGAGTCAGATATGAGTCAGACCCTATCCGGAACAGTTCGAAAATCAAAAATTCGTCAAGGCGGCAAGTTTCCCATTCTAGGTGGTCGACCACCTAGAGGGGTGTCGACAACAGGGTCGACCCCCCTTAAGGGGTTTCGACCTATGGGTCGACCCACACACATGGGTGTCGACACCCCTAGGGTTGAGGTGGCAATTAGTTTCAGAGGGTTCTGTAGCTATATATATATCCAATTCTCCTATTTCTTTATTGGAAATTATGGGAGCCAAATGCTGCTGATGTGCAGTCAGTTTCATAGGGTTCTACAACTATATATATGTGTGTCCAATTCTCTTATTTCTTCATTGGAAATTATGGGAGCCAAATGCTGCTGGTGTGTGAACTGAGACGGATTCATTTTCTTCAACAACATACAACATTCAACTTTGTAAATAAAATCCAGAAATTCAAGATCCATTCTCTCTATTATCGAAACCTAACGTAGTGAGTTTCTAGTTGCTTTTAGGTTTAAATAAATAAAAGTAAATTATAAAATATTGTGAATTGGATATGTTGTAAACTATGAATCTATGCTATTGTTAAATCTCATACTATGTCATGATGGATCTACACCTTTAGATCCAATGCAGTTGTGGTTATTCTATTATGTTACCTATGTGGATCTTGACTTGTAACTATGTTGTGGTGAATGTAAATATGTTAATTTGGACAGTCGCAACATTGGTTAGATATAACTTTTTATGTAAATCAACTTTCACCTGTCATATTGCGATCAACTTAGATATGTTGTAAGTTGGACATGTGAACCCATATTTAGATCTAAACATGCTATTATGTTATTCTAATGGTGTTAGATCTATTTTAACAACTAGATCTAAATTATGTGATCTAATTTATCACCTTGTGTTATCATGTTAGATCTAAACTAATTGGACATCTAAACTGCTAATTTAGATCATACTATGCTTATTGTGACATCGTAGTTATGTTAGAATCAATTGACTGCCACCAGTTCATCAGTTTTATATCCAACTTGTTATGATGTTAATTACATGTCCATGCCAGTATGTACGTTCACGTTATCATCATGCTAGTTTATGTTTATGCCAAGATGATCACTTTGTTTATATTCCCATTATTTTCCCTATTATCGTTTATGACTAGGCTATTGACTAGCTTAGGCATGCCACCGGTTTATGAGTGCGCTAGTTAGGAAACAGGGGAAAAAGGGTTAATATTAGCATAATTTGAATATGAACATTTTTGGATGTATAATTCAAATTATTGGGTAAAATGGGCATTAACACCTATAAAGGGGAAGGATTAATTAATTGATTAATTAATTAATAATGGAATGTCTAGTAATTACAATTAGGAATTGTAATTGTACTTATGACACGAGGTTAGGTTGCATTAATGGTGGAAGTCTGCCTGGGCCCGACCGGCATATATAGCAGCCACTAATGTTAAAACTAATGTGGGAGGTCTAAGTACGCAAATACGAATCGGGCGAAGACACGAGGTTAGGCCAAACTATGGAACAAGTCTGCCCGGACCCGACCGGCATATCCAGCATCCACACGTTGTAGGCCTAATGTGGGAGGTCTAGCCCATTATAAACCATAAATGGACATGGTAATGAATTGGACTACTTAACCAAATCTAATCCATAGGGATTGTATGATTATGAAATAAGGTTAGGTTAAGTAAATTGATTGGAATAGTGGATGGGTTAAGCAAATTTGGAGGGGGTGGGTAATATAGGCCCACAAACTTAACCCGATAAGGTTATGTAATTAAAAACACCTAGTGGTATACATAACCGGAGGAAAGTATAAAAGTTATGTAATTAAGGACACCTTTTAGGGTAAGTATAACTGGTATAGGGCCATGTAATTAAAGACACCTAGTGGTATACATAGTCAGTGAAAAACCTAGTGGGGGATACAAGACAAAGGGGAGAGGTTGTATCATATTGTGTAGGACCCATTTCTGTCAGTTACCGGAGTATCTAATAAAATACTTTGTACTAGGCGGAAAGAGAACACGCTTACTGACTGATTGTAAGAGATCCAAACATGGAGGACGGTGTGGGCAGCGCAAACCGAACGGACCATGTGCGTGCATGAGCCAGACAGAGGGCGATAAGACGACCATGACACCTGTAGATATGGGGCTGTGCATATTAGTGAGGGGTGGCCACTGTAGGACGTGATACATCCTACCGAGGGGTCGGCACAGAGTATCTATGGAGTTGGGAGTCGATCAATTAGGGTAGTGATTAAGGTACATTTGGACATATGCCCTAAGTCTACCGACTTATAGTGGAAGGGATCACCTCATTCTGGTTATACTAGTAAGAGTATAGAGTAATCATTATAGAAGTGTATACACCTCACCTTGTCTACCTTGTCACACCTGCCATTTATGTAATGATCTCTCTTATCCACTTTACATGCCTATCATGTTGCTTTTATTTATTTACTGGCTAAAAGTAACTTGTAACGACCCGGAATTTTGGGCCGAATTTAAATTTTTTATTTTAATTATTTTAATGGGTTTTTAATATTTAAAATAATTTATTTTATATAATAATGACTATAAATTTATTTTAATCGAAGTTAAAACGAATAAATTTTATTTAAATTATAAAAGGAGTTACAAATAGCGCGGTAGTTTTAAAATTTAAATTTTAACTTTGACTGACTATATAGGATGCAAAATAAATCGGATTTTAGCGAAACAAAAAATATTAGAATCTATTTAAAAATATCTTTCCAACGAACCCAAAAAATTGAAATTTCATAGTGGGAATCAAAAGTTATGTCCAATTCAAAATCTCAAAAAAACGCTATGGAATATATATATATATATATATATATATATATATATATAATATAATATATAGGACCCAAAACTCTACTTTTTACATACGAATGAATTGGGACTCGAAACCACTTCCATTGAGTTTAAAATGATGTTTCTGCATTGAAAAAGTATAAACACTTATATATTTTGAGTTTTGGAAATTATTCATATTTATTTATATTTTTAATATTGAATGTATACGCCTTAAAAATGGGAATTTTGCAAATGACCTCCGAATTCGATGAAACCACTTTCTATGGATTCGGAATATTAAATTATTGTTAGATTCCAAATTTCATAATTTTTGAAGCTAGTATGTGGTCGTAATAAATTTTACAGTGAAAAACAGTCAATTTTCAAACTTTAAAAATTCGCTTTTTATTCATACGGACTCGGAATTCATCGAAACTAGTTTCTATAGATTCATAATGTCAAGAAATAGTTATGTTTCAATTTTCATAAAAAATGGAATTCTTAGGTGTTAACATGGATTTTTAAACTAAGAAAACAGACAAAATTTGAAGAAGATAAAATACATAAGAGGTTAAAATAAGGGTAGTGGGCCAAATTTAATTATTAACCCATATAAAATATCATAAGTGCTGTCATTAGCTGAACCCTAAGACAAAACATAGCCACCTTCTTCTTCCTCTACTCCATGGCGGCTCCCTCCTCTAAAATTTATTTTGCAAATTAGCCCCTGAAAACAAAATAATTTATATCTCTCAAACAGAACAAAATCAGACCAAACCCTTTCTGGGTTTTGTTCATCTTCTTATCCTCTACCTACCGCGAAAAATTCAAGACCTATCGTCGCACGGATTCGCCGGGATCTAGCTTGAAAGACAGAAAGCTGATTTCGGTTATTTGTTTGCTGCGGGCCCCATGAAGAGAGATAGGTCGAGCGACTTCAGGCAGTGGTAGAGGGGAAGCATACGGTTCTTTTGGCTGTGGTGGCATGCTCTCAGGAGTCCGGAGTTGGCCGGAATGTCAATTTTACTGGAGGGGTGCTGAAAATAGGATAGTCGTAAAGATGAGCAATTTCCCGTCGATCCGTGCATTTTCAGGCGAAGTGACCCAAACAGAAGTTGTTCGGGAGGTCGAGATCTAGCTACTGACAAAAATTGGTGGCATTTTGAGTACCAAGGCGGCCGCAGCACTGAGATGAACGGAAATATTGTTTTCATCTCAGTGCTCTGGCCGCCTCGGTACTCCAAATGCCACCAATTTTTGTCAGTAGCTAGATCTCGACCTCCCGAACAACTTCTGTTTGGTCACTTCGCCTAAAAATGCACGGATCGACCGGAAATTGCTCATCTTTGCGACTGTCCTGTTTTCAGCACCCCTCCAGTAAAATTGACATTCCGCCCAACTCCGGCCTCCTGAGACCATGCCACCACAGCCAAAAGAACCATATGCTTCCTCTCTACCACTGCCTGAAGTCGCTCAACCTATCTCTCTTCGTGGGGCCCGCAGCGAACAAATAACCGAAATCATCTTTCTGTCTTTCAAGCTAGATCCCGGCGAATCCGTGTGACAATAGGTCTTGAATTTTTCGTGGTAGATAGAGGATAAGAAGATGAACAAAACCCAGAAAGTGTTTGGTCTGATTTTGTTCTGTTTAATAGATATAAATTATTTTGTTTTCAGTGGCTAATTTGCAAAATAAATTTTAGAGGAGGGAGCCGCCATGGAGTAGAGGAAGAAGAAGGTGGCTATGTTTTGTCTTAGGGTTCACCTAATGACAGCACTTATGATATTTTATATAGGTTAATAATTAAATTAGGCCCACTACCCTTATTTTAACCTCTTATGTATTTTATCTTCTTCAAATTTTGTCTGTTTTCGTAGTTTAAAAATCCGTGTTAACACCTACGAATTCCATTTTTTCATGAAAATTGAAACATAATTATTTCTTGACATTATGAATCTATAGAAACTGGTTTCGATGAATTCCGAGTCCGTATGAATAAAAAGCGAATTTTTAAAGTCTGAAAATTGACTGTTTTTCACTGTAAAATTTATTACGACAACATACTAGCTTCAAAAATTATGAAATTTGGAATGTAACAATAATTTAATAATCCGAATCCATAGAAAGTGGTTTCGTCGAATTCGGAGGTCGTTTGCAAAATTCCCATTTTTAAGGCATATATATTTAATATTAAAAATACAAATAAATATGAATAATTTCCAAAACTCAAAATATACAAGTGTTTATACTTTTTCAATGCAGAAACATCATTTTAAATTCAATGGAAGTGGTTTCGAGTCCCAATTCATTCGTATGTATAAAGTAGAGTTTTGGGTCCTATATATTATATATAAAAAATTCCATAGCGTTTTTCTGAGATTTTGAATTGGACATAACTTTTGATTCCCGCTATGAAATTTCAATTTTTCAGATTCGTTGGAAAGATATTTTTAAATAGATTCTAATATTTTTTGGTTCGCTAAAATCCGATTTATTTTGCATCCTATACAGTCAGTCAAAGTTAAAATTCAAAATTTAAAACTACCGCGCTATTTGTAACTCCTTTTATAATTTAAATAAAATTTATTCGTTTTAACTTCGATTAAAATAAATTTATAGTCGTTATTATATAAAATAAATTATTTTAAATATTAAAAACCCATTAAAATAATTAAAATAAAAGTTTTAAATTCGGCCGAAAATTCCGGGTCGTTACATAACTAGACTCGCCAGACTTTATGTCTGACCCTTTTGTTTCTCCTTCTTTCTTCCGTTCCCACCCAAAGGTTCTTAGGGAGGAAACACTCATGACTAGTCAGGACTCAGATATCATCTTTCTAGGAGCTACTTCTGAAATATGGCTCAAGTACTTGTCTCTACTACGGCTTAACTCTTTCAATTGGGAAATTATGCTTTTTATATTCTTATGTACTTTGATGGTGCAAGACAGAAGTTATTTTATTGTAATGGTTTTTGTGACTTATGGTATTGTGGACCATTGTATTATGATTTATGTTTGAAATAAAATTTAAATTTCTGCTGCTATCTTATTTATATCAGTCTTATAATTATTCTGTGTTTGTTTACCTATAACGCTTCATGAAACTTAATGCATTCACTTAGTTAGTGACATCAATGGACGTAAGGTGTCACACTTGGTATCAAAGCTGAATGTTACCAGATTAGATAAATGTTTTTGAAAATTATTTTCAAAAAGGTTTTAAAAGAGAGCATTTTCATAAAGAAAAGTCTGTTTGAAAAACATTCCACAAAAATCCATATATAGTATCCTTCGATCCTTTATCTAAATTTCTTCCTTTTTCCTTTTTAAGCATGTATGGGGAACAAAACATTCCTAATATCCCAGAGTACATCACAATAACCGGATGGTTCCGTAGATATTTGGAGGCCACGACGCCTGCCGAAGGCCAAGGAAATGTTCCTCCCCCAGCTGCACTAGTCATTCCTCCTCCTCCCCCTCCAAGAGCAGATAACTTTGCCATGATCTGCAAGGACTTCCGTGCTATGGGAGGGAAGCCATTCCATGGGAACGAGACAATTGTAGAAGCTCGGAATTGGCTCAAGGAGACAGAGGACTTATTCATAATCTTTAAAGTAGAGGATAGAAGGAAGGATCAGTTAGCTGCCTAGCTACTGAAGGACGAAGCCTCATTTTGGTGGGAAGTCACTTAAGTTGGACGTCTGGTGGATACTTGGGAAGATTTTAGGCAGAGGTTCGAAATGAAATTTCTTTCCTAAGCCGAAAGCAGCATGCAGATGGAGAGATTCTTAGCACTCAAACAAGGAAACTTGACGGTAAAAGAGTATGTGAATAAATTCAACCAACTAGCAGGTTCGATTTAGAGTTGATGCGTACGCTGCATAAAAGGGCTTTGTGGTTTGCTTAAGGGCTGAATGAGCCTTTGCATGGTTTATCCATGTCCCATATTCCAATTGGGGGCCACTTTTGAAAAGCTTATCGATATGGCCCTAATGCATGAGGAAGACAAGGGAGAAAAGAAGGCTGAGGAGACATCGCAAAATAAGAAGGTGTGGCCCAAGAAAGGGCGGCAGCAACAGCAAAAAAAAGGAGGGAAAAATGATAAAGGAAAGGATAAGAGAAAATGTCACCATTGTAGGAAGTAAGGTCATCTGGTTAAAGACTGTAAGCAAAGGAAGAACTCTTGCCACCACTGTGGAGAGGCCGGACACTTTGCTAGAGAGTGCCCGAAGAAACAGGGATCACAAGGACAGGGTCAAAGGACCAAGACTTATGGAGGGAAGGTGCATGCCCTCGCGATCAGTGCTCCTGATAAAGGTAGAAATTTTTTCGTGAAAGGTTTAATTTCTCTTTCAAACCATCCTATTAGGACATCTTTTTGATTCTGGTGCCTCACATTCATTTATATCAAGTTCTGTAGTTGAATCTCTGCACTTAATTACTAGTATGGTAGTGGATCCCGTAGTGTTTCAAAACCCATTCGTGGTTCGGCTCATTAATCTATGATTTGCCGGGGTTTGAAAATATCTGTGTTAGGCGTCGAGTTTGAATGTGACACGTATATGCTCGGGTTTATGAGTTATGGGTTGATTCTAGGAATGAATTGGCTTACCACGTATGGTACCATTTTGGATTGTGAGAAAAGGGTTGTTAGGCTTCTGACTTGCCATGGGAGAACCCTCGAGATTTCATGTGACCCACAAGGGTTGGTTATGCTTAGTTTCCTAGAATTTCTTGATGCATCTATCGACGATCTGCAATCTGTTCCAGTAGTTCGAGATTTTTCCGATGTTTTTGATGAAGTTCGAGGTTTACCTCCAAGGCGCGAGATCGACTTTCGTATATATTTGGTGGACAATGCAAAGCCAGTTGCATTACCAGTGATCCACATGGCTCCGAGCGAAAGGAGGGAGCTGAGTAAGAAAGTTGGGGAGCTACTTGAGAAAGGGTATATCAGACGAAGCATATCTGAATAGGGTGCTCCAGTAGTATTCGCAACTAAGGCGGATGGTTTGCTTCGTTTGTGTGTTGATTACAGAGAGCTGAATAAATTCACTAAGAAGAATAGGCACCCATTTCCGAAGATTGATGATTTATTTGATCAACTTGTTGGTGCCTCGGTATTTTCCCAGTTAGACTTGGCCACGGGGTTCCATTAGTTGAGGGTGGGTGAGGACAGCATAGATAAGACTGCCTTAGGACTCCGGACGGTTTCTTCGAATGGCTTGTTATGCCTTTTGGGCTGACGAATGCACCCGCCTATTTTGTCGATTTGATGAGTAGGGTGTTTTGGGAGTTCCTAAATAAATTTGTTATAGTCTTTGTCGATGACATTTTGTTCTTCTCCAAAGGCGAAGAAGAGCAAGCCCAACATTTGAGAGAAGTTTTGAAAACTCTTCGTGATCATCATCTTAAAGCAAAATTCTCCAAATGCCATTTATGGAGAAAAGAGGTGAGATTCTTAGGGCAAGTGGTCTCCAAAGAAGGGATAGCTATAGTCCCCTGAAGATGGTTGCAGTGCAAGATTGGTCGTTTCCTAAAAATGCAACCGAGTTGAGAAGCTTTCTTGGTTTAGCAGGTTACTATAGGAAGTTCATTAAGGACTTCGCAAAGATATTAGCCCCACTCACCAGGCTGACAAAGAAGAACTTGGCATTTTCATGGGATATAGACTGTGATGTTGCTTTCCAACGACCGAAGAGGGCTCTGACAATAGCCCCAGTCTTGACCGTGCCTGACGGGAGTAAGGTGTTTACTGTTTACACTAATGCGTGTGGTATAGGGCTTGGTGCGGTTCTAATGCAAGAAGGGAAAGTAGTATGTTATAGGGGTAGACAGTTGAGATTTCATGAGAAGAACTACCCCACCCATGATCTAGAGCTAGTTGCCATAGTATTCGCATTAAAGACGTGGTGTCATTTTTTACTTGGAGAGAAGTTCGAGTTATACACCGATCATAAATCTCTCAAGTATCAGTTCTCGCAGAAAGACCTTAATTTAAGGCAATAACGGTGGATGGAGTTTCTAGCTTCTTATGATTTTGACATTGCTTATACCCCTGGAAAGGGCAACGTGGTGACAGACGCACTAAGTAGGTAGAGGGTGGCCCTGTGTCCTCTGTTTGTGGAAAGTAAGAACTTGGAGTTCATACCAGCTTTTGATTTTAGACCCATCATCTGCCTGATTTGTTTGCATCCATGGAGATATGACTAACTCTTATGGATCAGACAGGAGCTTCGCAACAAGGTGACCCACAGATTCTAGACATCATGGATAAGCTCAGAAGAGGGGAGACTTTTAGTCACCTCAGTATATATGCCATAGATGAAAAGGGGTGGTTGCACCGAGATAGAAAGCTTTGTGTTCCTCAAATTGGAAGCTTGATAAAGGCAGTCCTAGAAGAAGCCCACCATTCTAAGATGACCATTCATCCAGGCGGTGATAAGATGTACAGGGACATGAAGATGGTTTTCTTTTGGGTTGGGATGAAGAAAGATGTGGCCGAATTTGTTTCTCAATGTTTAGTTTCCTAGCAAGTCAAAGCTGAGCAAAAGAAGCCCGGTGGTTTACTTCATCCATTGGAGGTTCCGCAGTGGAAATAGGAGAGCGTCTCTATGGATTTCATAAATGGTTTGCCTAGATCGAAGAAAGGCAACACCAGTATCTGGGTTGTGGTGGATAGACTTACTAAGAGCGCTCACTTTATTCTAGTTAAGAGTAAGAGGACGACATCATGGTTAGTAGCAATTTATGTTCGTGAGATAGTTCGTCTTCATGGAGTACCTTCCAGCATCATGAGCGATCGTGACCCCATATTTACCAGCGAATTTTGGGAAAGCTTGCAAGAAGCATTAGGTACACAATTGTGTTTGAGCACCGCTTTTCATCCTAAGACCGATGGACAGACAGAGATGGTGAACATGATTCTTGAAGATCTTTTGAGGCTATGTATCCTAGACTTCGAAGGACTTGGGAAGAGCATCTTCCTTTAGTAGAGTTTGCCTATAATAACAGTTATCAAGCTAGCATCGGCATGGCACCCTTTGAAGCATTGTACGGAAGACCATGTAGATCACCAACTTGTTAGTCGGAATCTACAGAAAGATTATTACTTGGACCAGATATGGTTAGGGAAACGTCCAAAAAGATTGATCTTATTCAACGGCGGATGAAGATAGCTCAAGATAGGCAGAAATCCTATGCCGATAAGAGAGGGACTGACCTCGAATTTGAAGTAGGAGACTTGGTTTTTATCAAAGTGTCACCTATAAGGAATGTGGTTCGCTTCGGATTAGTAGGGAAGTTGGCACTTAGGTTTGTGGGACCATTTACCATAACCGAGAGGATTGGCCAAATGGCCTATAGAGTATGCTCTTAACTCCCTTTTCCAAGTTTTATTAGTGCTTGCTTCTATCATTTGAGTATATCTTATCCATAGTTTTTCGACCTTTAGATAGGAATCCTATATATGTAAACCTGTGTTTGAGACATGTTATGTTTGATGGATGCAAGTGGATGCAAGTGTTTGCTAGTGGTTGCCTGTGGACGCATATACACACACATTAGGCACTAAGATCGGGTCATTCACTTTTATACCGCATATGAATGTGTGTGCATTTCCTTTTCTTTGGATGGAAAAGGATGAACTAGCATATGGATGTTGCATTTTGACGATTGAGTGTGCATATAGAACTTATATGATATAATAGGTTTATTTGCATGCATATTGGATTCATGGCACTAACATACATTGCATTGAGGAGGTCAACTGAATATGTAAACCGCCTGATCTTTCGCATTAGAGTTGGGATATATACACACACCGTTGCATATATTCATATATGCATTAGAAGTCTTTGAGGACAATGGATGCCAGTGGTTGTTCGATGAGTAGATGGATGATGGATGGTAGGATATGCATTCTTCTCAACTTAGAGATTTCGGGGACGAAATCCTTTAAGTAGGGGAGAATGTAACACGCCGAATTTTTTTTAAATAACACTGAAAGATGATAAATTAATTAATAATTAGTTTAATATTCAGAATTAAGGAAAACGGACTACGCCATCGCGTCCGTCTCGAAATTCTGACATTTGGTTTGCGTAAAACGGACACCGTATGAAGAAGTTATGAGGGTTTTTAAGATTGTATACTCGCAGAAAGAACATATATACAAATATGAGTCACATATGAGTCAGACCCTATCTAGAACAGTTCGAAAATCAGAAACTCGTCAAGGAGGCAAAGTTCCCGCTCTAGGGGGTCGACCCCCCAAGAGGGGTGTCGACACCGAGGTCGACCCCCCTTAAGGGGTGTCGACCTATGGGTCGACCCACCAACAGGGGTGTCGACACCCCTAGGGCTGAGGTGGCAGTCGATTTCAGAGAGTTCTGCAGCTATATATATATATATATATATATATCTGTGTGTGTGTGTGTCCAATTCTCCTATTTCTTTACCGGAAATTATGGGAGCCAAATGCTACCGGTGTGCGAACTGAGATGGACTCGTTTTCTTCAACAACATACAACATTCGACTTTGCAAATCAAATCCAGAAATTCAAGATCCATTCTCTCTATTCTCTAAACCTAACGCAGTGAGTTTCTAGTTGCTTTTAGGTTGAAATAAATAAAAGTAAATTGTGAAAGAATGTGAATTGGATATGTTGTAAACTATGAATCTATGCTATTGTTAAATCTCATACTATGTCATGATGGATCTACACCTTTAGATACAATGCAATTGTGGTTATTATATTGTGCTACCTATGTGGATCTTGACTTGTAACTATGTTGTGGTGAACGTAAATTTGTTAATTTTGACAGTCGCAACATTGGTTAGATCTAACTCTTTATGTAAATCACCTTTCACCTGTCATATTGCGATCAACTTAGATACGTTGTAAGTTGGACATGTGAACCCATATTTAGATCTAAACATGGTATTATGTTATTCTAATGGTGTTAGATCTATTTTAACCTCTAGATCTAAATTATGTGATCTAATTTATCACCTTGTGTTATCATGTTAGATCTAAACCAATTGGACTTCTAAACTGCTAATTTAGATCTTACTATGCTTGTTGTGACGTCGTAGTTACGTTAGAATCAATTGACTGTGAAACGACCCAAACTTCCTAGTAAAGGAAAGTCCGGATTGCTTTGAGAACAACACACATCAGGACACAAACAAAAGAAAATTTTATTGCTATTACAACAATTACATCAGAGTACATGGATATTCCAGAGTATGAATGAATAATATACATTGGAAATACAATATCAGAGTTTAAATTACATTTAAATAGCAGCGGAAAAATAGTACAAAATACAACCGAAAGGAATACATGGATATAGAGCTTTCCGAATATCGCTTCAGCTGTAAACAAGGATCGTGTGAATATAATATCTACAAAACCAAAACTACTAGCTGCCCGTGTGAAAAATATGGGCACCCAGAGTTTAGGTTAAAACAATAAACTCCAAGTCCGTCATGGGACTGGTATAAGAACTAAAACATTTATTAACCTTATTTTAAAGTTGGGTAAGTCAAGGGAACACGCCGCTATCGCGGAACGGGTTTCCTCCCAAGAATACCAGTGCATAAAAACAACGCAATGCTTCTAGAAATTGAAACCATTATAAGACTCAAGTCCCTTGCAACGAAAGTGAAACGACCCGAACTTCCCCGGTCTCCGAAGAGAAGAGAAAGAACGAATTGTTTTGAGAACACGACAAAATAGAACGCAGACGGAAGAACATTTCATGTATATTACAACAATGCCATCAGAATACAGGAATATACAGATTATAAATGAATATTACACAGAAATATCAGAGATTCAAATTACATTTAAATACATAGCAGCGGAAATTAATACAATACACAACTAGAAGAGATATACGGATACAAAGCTTTCCGGATATCATTCCAGCTGTAAACCAGGATCCTGTGAATATAAATCTGCAAAACCAAAACTACTAGCTGCCCGTGTCAAAATAAGGGCACCCAGAGTTTAGGTTAAAACAATAAACTTCAGGTCAGTCATGTGACTAGTGTGAGAACTAAAACAGTTATTGAAAACTTTACTTTAAAAGAGAGTAATTCAAGGGACCACGCCGTATAACACGGAATGGGTTTCCTCCCAAGAATACCAGTGCATATAACAAAACAGTGCGATGCTTTTTGAAAAAATGAAGCTATTATAAGACCCAGGTCCTATCACACAATGCAACGCAAGCCGGGGGATAGGGTTTTCCCTTATAGTAGCCAAACATGCTTAGTACGTTTAAAACAAATCATTTGATACTACTATAAGTGCATAGTGTGTAAAACAACTTCAAATCATAAGTATCAATCATAGATGGCATGGGTACCATATATCATGTCGCCATACTAGGCTCTACAATCAAAACTGCAAATATCACGTATTTGGAATTTGGATTTCCGTCTATGAACCGAGGCAAAAGATAGTCCTCAACCGATTCGAGACGCTCTAGCCCGCCCCTCAGGAACAACCGCAACTTCCCCTTGGATCGTCAGGGCCGATCCACCGATGTGGTTTATTATGCCTAAACACTGCGTTTCCCCACCCTTTGGGGTGTAAGTGAGCCAACGAATGACTCCATCGGACCCGGATCGTCCGATCTAACCGAGGCACCTCGCAACAGCAACAACCACACAAGTGAAAAGTATATAAATGTCAGGGCTGGTAGGTCACTGACACCACCCTAGCTAGAAGGAAACGTATGCCCTCCCTGATGTCCTCTCCCATTTCTGGTTCACAACCGGGGTGTGAGGCTCGCGAATTCACGTTACAACAAGCTATGCCACACAGGTCGTGCTTTGATCATCAACCACAAGACTTTGCTTTTCAACAGAAGCCTTGATCAATTGCCACTTAGGCATGCCACACAGGCAATTCATTCCACGCGATGGATATCCATCAATATATAACCCCTGAGCTCGTACGTCTCAGAGAAGGGCGTTAAGCAAGAGAATAAATTTTCCGCCGCCAAATGGATATATATTTAATAGAAATCAATCACACAGACTAAAATCCAATGTCAGACACACAGTCCATTTACAAGTCCGTTCTGGGTCTGAACAAAACCGGAGGCACCTAGTACCTCGCATATCCATCGATCCCCAAGTACGTATGGACGATCACCAACTGTTTCCATCTTCTTGGGTGTACAACCCAATCAAGATCATCAGTAATTATCCAAACGACTTGAAGACCTCCGGTCTTCAACCACCGTCTTCATCTTCGACACCACGTCGAATTAGTTATTCAGAATGGGATAAACTCGGTCTTTCTAAATAACTCGCGTATATATTATAAAAGTGTTACACAAACACAACATATGCCTCATTCCACTTCAGAATATTCTTTTTATTCAAATATTCTTATATTTTGGGAAAGGTTCCCATTAATTTTATCAAAGATAAATTCTTTAAATTTATTCTTTAATCTCCTTTGAATATCAATTCAAACTAGTCGGGATTAGCGAACCACACCGAAGTAATCATTTATTTTATTTCCCAATCTATTCATCCCATGAAGTAAAATTGGTACTACTTCATATCTAACACCACAGTGTTATCGGTAAATTCAATTACCATTTCACGTTCAAATCTAATTAAAGATTTAACTATCGCCTGGAGCAAAACTGGTGATACTCCATTCTCGATCTTTTCAATCTAATTAAAGATTCATTAAAACTCCACTTAGTTTTAATCTTTAACTGGGTTAAAGAATCAGTGTCATTTTAAAACACGGTTCACGATAAACCCAAAATCATATTTGATATTAAATACGAGGCTCTGAATAGAAAATATATCGGCTTATATTCAATATCAAATTCTACGACCAACAAATATCGTATTGGAAATAACGATATATATACATATCTTTCAAATTTCCATAACAACATCTGTATGATCACGAAATCCAATATTGAAATATTCCAAAGACAATTTCGATTCAAATCCGTTCCAATTCAATTATTGGAAATTCTGGTTATATTTCAAAACCATTTCAAACTCACTTTATTTATTTTTAAAAATAAATAAATTACTATTCTAGTTCAAACCTAGTTCATTTCGATAAAAATCTATTTTTATCTTTTCAAATATGGAGTTTTTCATCTCAATTCTTCCAAAATCATTTCTTATGATTTTACACAAATTATTACTATTTTTAATAATTTTATCAAGGCCCGTACGGTCGATTTCCATCAACGGCCATCGAACTGCACTTACAGCGACCTTTTTCAAATTTGATTTGGACATAATTCCAAATCCAAATGTTAGATTTCTAATTTCTCACATTCGTTAGGAAGCTCTTTTCGATACGAACCCAACGGTTCCGGTTTTAGGAGAATCCGACGGTCAGATCTCCCGCAATATCCGTTCGAAGTCAATGGTCGAAATTCGCGAACTTCCGCGGCGCGGCGCGTTCTCTTCAGGCCATTATATTATATATATAATATATATAATATATACTTCGTTGATTTCCTTTTAAAACGTATTTTATAAATCGTTTTAAATTCGTTTTCAAAATGATTTCAACTTCATATTCAATTTCAAATCAAAATTGAATTTTCCAATATAAATTTGTTTTAAATTCATCTCAAATTGATTTCAAATTGATTTTCAATTCAATTTCAATTTAATTCGAATGCAATTCCTTTCGATTTCAATTCGAATTCAATTCTATTCAATTTCAATTCGAATTCATTTCTATTCAATTTCAATTCGAATTCACTTCTATTCAATTTCAATTTGAATTCATTTCTATTCAATTTAATTCGAATTTCAATTCTTTTCAAAATTTCAGATTTTGAAGTCACTTTCGATATTCGTTATAAAAGGAATAAAATCGATATAAATATCGTTCACTTCAAAATGGCGTAAATCTAATCAACACGGCTTCATATATTCATATTTTTCAAATATTCCATTTCGAATATTTCTATTTCAAATATTTCTATTCAAATATTTCTTTTTCAAATATTTCTATTTCAAATATTCTATTTCAAATATTTCTTTTTCAAATATTCTATTTTCAAATATCTCTACTTTCAAATATTTCTACTTCTAAACTGGAATGAGGCCCAATCAATTACCATATAATGTTAAATATATGGGTTTTCTACAACACATGTATACAATAACAACGATGAATAATCAACCATCATCCAAAGTGCGTTCTACACTGTATAAGCATCAAATATAAATATTCAACGCTTATAACAGTCTGTCAATCAATCGATCGACATACAACTAAACAATCGGGATTAGTGTAAGTCAAATATCATCCCGATACCCATGTGGGGTTTCAAACAATCAAACACAGATTTTATTTGTGCAGTTGGGCGATGTGTAAAATTTATCGTCCCAATCAATATCAGTCAAATGTGTGTATATAAACAAATCGTCCGATTTGTTTATTTTTATTTCATTTCATATACATGTTAAAAATTCTATTTTTAACTATAAAATATTTCTAACTATATAATATTTTATTTCATTTCACATCACATCACACAATCAACTATACATCAAAATCAAACAAACAAGCATACAAGCCATCCATGGTCTATGGACGACGGGTGTCGGGTGTTACTAAACACCGTCTGCATCCTAGTATATATTTATATAACTAGAAAATAAAATCAAAAGGTGAGAAGTTCTCACAGATTAGCAAAACCAAACGCCTCGACTCTTCAAATGTAGGATATCTTCATCGTTCTTGCCTCTTGTCACTTCCTTTGCCCGTATTCTCTACATATGTAAAAATCGAATTTTTACTTCGCTATTCAATAAATAAAAATCGAATTTTTACTTCGCTATTCAATATATAAAAATCGAATTTTTTACTTCGCTATTCAATATATAAAAAATCGAATTTTTACTTTGCTATTCAATATATAAAAATTGAATTTTTACTTTGCTATTCAATATATAAAAATCGAATTTTTACTTCGCTATTCAATATATAAAAATCGAATTTTTACTTCGCTATTCAATATATAAAAATCGAATTTTTACTTCGCTATTCAATATATAAAAATCGAATTTTTACTTTGCTATTCAATATATAAAAATCGAATTTTTACTTCGCTATTCAATATATAAAAATCGAATTTTTACTTCGCTATTCAATATATAAAAATCGAATTTTTACTTTGCTATTCAATATATAAAAATCGAATTTTTACTTTGCTATTCAATATATAAAAATCGAATTTTTACTTCGGTATTCAATATATAAAAATCGAATTTCTACTTCGCTATTCAATATATAAAAATCTAAACTTTATGTTAAATACCAATCAGTTTTAATGTAAATAGAAAACAGTTTTTTAATGTAAATAGAAAGTCATAGAAACTCACATTGTTTCTGCGGAAGAGGAGGAGGCTAGGGTTCGTCGGAGGTCATCGGAGGAGCTGAAGAGGGGGGGGGTGCGTCGCTCAGCAGGAGGGGGGTTGTGCGTCGCAGCAGGAGGAGGGGGGTGGTTGTGCGTCGCGGCAACAGGAGGGGGGGAGGGGGTTGTGCGTCGCGGCAGGAGGAGGGGGTGTGCGTCGCGACAGGAGGGGGGTGCGGCGGGTTTCCTGGATCCGTTTCTTTTTTTTTTCTTTCTGAAATGAATCTGAATGGGGGGGCTGAGGGTATAGGAGATGGAAGGGTTTTTTTAATTATTTAATTTCAAAAAGGTACTTTTTATTTCGAAATCAAAATCGAACCCACCGACTGTCGTACCTAGCTAATTATCATCCATTCCGAACACAATGGGATATGCATCGTAGGCTGATTCGATCGTTTCGATCAGTTTCTGTTGAATTTACATTTAAATCATTATACTGAATTTTAAACGTACATTTCAAATTACCAGGGCCACATATTAACTCGAAAAATTCCAGAAAAATATAATCTAGCTTCGTATTGACGATACTATCCTAACAAAACTAATTTCGTCGAATTCTGAAACCGTTTGAAAAATGGCCATTTTCCAGTCGATTAAAATCAATTAAAACTGGTCAAACGCGTTTTACTTTGCCACGCTTACATATTGATTCGAAAAATTATAAAATTTGAAACCTAGCAATAACTTTACATCCTGGATCCAACAAAAGTGGTTTCGTCGAAATCCGAGGTCGTTTGCAAAATTCCCATTTTTAAGGGCCTGAATTCCATAGCGACTATTCAGAATTTTCAACTGGACGTATCTTTTGAATCCCCATATGAAATTTCAATTTTTCGGATTCGTTGGAAAGATAGTCACAATTAGATTCCATTATTTTTGGTTTCACTAAAATCCGGTTTATTTTGCACCCGGTACATTCAACTGAAGTTTGAAATCGAATTATCGAACTACCACGCCATTTTCAATTCCTTTTATATATATAAATAAATATTTATATTCTAACGACGATTCGAATAAATATATACGTTCGAATTCCATTCAAAATAAATTTCTCGTCGATATTATTTAAAATAATTCATTTTAAATAATCAAAATTCACTAAAATTGCCAAAATAAAAATTTTAAACTGGCCCAAATTTCCGGGTTATTACAATCTCCCCCACTTAAAACTTTTCGTCCCCGAAAAGGAACAAAGCCGAAATTTGTTTCACAAATCAACTCAACTTCCAGTGCTTTCACTACGGCTTAAGTTCTTCAACTTTTCAGTTTCTAAGAACTTTTCAAAAATTTGGCTAACACCCTAAATTTTCGAAAAATTTCGCCATAACCTCCCCTGCACCGGGAGCACGGGAAAATCCCGAAATTGCCATACAGGCCTTCTAATCTCAAAAAGAAAAAGAAAAAGCCAATCGGCTCATAAAATCATCATCACCCAAACAAAACAGTAAATTATAGTAAACATGTACCTATTTGTCGGGCAAACAAATTTTTTTCTCTGCTCTAGCCTCCTTGCTATGACCTGTTCAATGTAAGTACATGTATATGCAAGCAAATGCGACTAATTTTCAATACAATTCAACATTTGATACAATTGGGCTATATGGTACAAATTTTAATAATTCAACCAATAATCAACAACACAACCATCAATCAATTAGTTGATTAGCTTTTGAAATTCATAACTTTGATACATAGTCAAAAATCAAATTTTTGATGCCAAATCACAACAATAGGCCCTATCTAATTTTGGTTCTCACACCAGTCTAATGGAAATATATAGATATCACACCTTCGACACTCGAATATAAATGTTGATGATGATGCACAATCATCAGGATCATCCCCGGGTGACTAGAGTGTGATTCTATATCTACCCAGTATATTAAAACTTCGAATATACATTTGCAAGGCGCATATGCAAAATCTTTATATATTGGATTGTCCAAATTCAATATAAAATAAATATTCAAATACGTATAATTGATTTAAATTTTCAAAACAAAAATTGTTTTCATTTTCAAAAATATACTCTTCACACTCGTTCTAGGATACTACTGATCCCATCTCTAACGAGTCATTCCCGTTGGATATTACTAATCCAATTTCTGATGAATTCTTTCGTACGGTTCTAATGTGTCTTGTTCTCTGAGCTTTGTAAACCAAAGCTCTGATACCACGATGAAACGACCCGAACTTCCCCGGTCTCCGAAGAGAAGAGAAAGAACGAATTGTTTTGAGAACACGACAAAATAGAACGCAGACGGAAGAACATTTCATGTATATTACAACAATGCCATCAGAATACAGGAATATACATATTATAAATGAATATTACACAGGAATATCAGAGATTTAAATTACATTTAAATACATAGCAGCGGAAAATAATACAATACACAACTAGAAGAGATATACAGATACAAAGCTTTCCGGATATCATTCCAGCTGTAAACCAGGATCCTGTGAATATAAATCTGCAAAACCAAAACAACTAGTTGCCCGTGTCAAAATAAGGGCACCCAGAGTTTAGGTTAAAACAATAAACTCCAGGTCAGTCATGTGACTGGTGTGAGAACTAAAACAGTTATTAAAAACTTTACTTTAAAAGAGAGTAATTCAAGGGACCACGCCGTATAACACGGAACGGGTTTCCTTCCAAGAATACCAGTGCATATAACAAAATAGCGCGATGCTTTTTGGAAAAATGAAGCTATTATAAGACCAGGTCCTATCACACAATGCAACGCAAGCCGGGGGATAGGGTTTTCCCTTATAATTGCCAAACATGCTTAGTACGTTTAAAACAAATCATTTGATACTACTATAAGTGCATAGTGTGTAAAACAACTTCAAATCATAAGTATCAATCATAGACGACATGGGTACCATATATCATGTCGCCATACTAGGCTCTACAATCAAAACCGCAAATGTCACGTATTTGGAAATTGGATTTCCGTCTATGAACCGAGGAAAAAGATAGTCCTCAACCGATTCGAGGCGCTCTAGCCCGCCCCTCAGGAATAGCCGCAAATGCCCCTTGGATCGTCAGGGTCGGTCCACTGATGTGGATTATTATGCCTGAACACTGGGTTTCCCCACCCTTTGGGGTGTAAGTGAGCCAACGAATGACTCCATCGGACCCGGATCGTCCGATCTAACCGAGGTGCCTCGCAACAGCAACAACCACACATGTGAAAAGTATATAAATGTCAGGGCTGGTAGATCACCGACACCACCCTAGCTAGAAGGAAACGCATGCCCTCCCTGATGTCCTCTCCCGTTTCTAGTTCACAACCGGGGTGTGAGGCTCGCGAATTCACATTACACAAAGCTATGCCACACAGGTCGTGCTTTGATCATCAACCACAAGACTTTGCTTTTCAACAAAAGCCTTGATCAATTTCCACTTAGGCATGCCACACAGGCAATTCATTCCATGCGATGGATATCCATCAATATATAACCTCTGAGCTCGTACGTCTCAGAGAAGGGCGTTAAGTAAGAGAATAAATTCTCCGCCGCCAAACAGATATATATTTAATAGAAATCAATCACACAGACTAAAATCCAATGTCAGACACACAGTCCATTTACAAGTCCGTTCTAGGTCTGAACGAAACCGGAGGCACCTAGTACCTCGCATATCCATCGATCTCCAAGTACGTCTGGACGATCACCAACTGTTTCCATCTTCTTGGGTGTACAGCCCAATCAAGATCATCAGTAATTATCCAAACAACGTGAAGACCTCCGGTCTTCAACCACCGTCTTCATCTTCGACACCACGTCGAATCAGTTTTTCAGAATGGGATAAACCCGGTCTTTCTGAATAACTTGTGTATATATTATAAAAGTGTTACACAAACACAACATATGCCTCATTCCACTTTAGAATATTCTTTTTATTCAAATATTCTTATATTTTGGGAAAGGTTCCCATTAATTTTATCAAAGATAAATTCTTTAAATTTATTCTTTAATCTCCTTTGAATATCAATTCAAACTAGTCGGGATTAGCGAACCACACCGAAGTAATCATTTATTTTATTTCCCAATCCCAAACTATTCATCCCATGAAGTAAAACTGGTACTACTTCATATCTAACACCACAGTGTTATCGGTAAATTCAATTACCATTTCACGTTCAAATCTAATTAAAGATTTAACTATTGCCTAGAGCAAAACTGGTGATACTCCATTCTCGATCTTTTCAATCTAATTAAAGATTCATTAAAACTCCACTTAGTTTTAATCTTTAACTTGGTTAAAGAATCAGTGTCATTTTAAAACACGATTCACGATAAACCCAAAATCACATTTGATATTAAATACGAGGCTCTGAATAGAAAATATATCGGCTTATATTCAATATCAAATTCTACGACAAACAAATATCGTATTGGAAATAACGATATATATACATATCTTTCAAATTTCCATAACAACATCTGTATGATCACGAAATCCAACATCGAAATATTCCAAAGACAATTTCGATTCAAATCCATTCCAATTCAATTATTGGAAATTCTGGTTATATTTCAAAACCATTTCAAACTCACTTTATTTATTTTTAAAAATAAATAAATTACTATTCTAGTTCAAAACTAGTTCATTTCGATAAAAATCTTTTTTTATCTTTTCAAATATGGAGTTTTCCATCTCAACTTCCCAAATCATTTCTTATGATTTTACACAAATTATTACTATTTTTAATAATTTTATCAAGGCCCGTACAGTCGATTTCCATCAACGGCCATCGAACTGCACTTACAGCAACTTTTTTCAAATTTGATTTGGACATAATTCCAAATCCAACCGTTAGATTTCTAACTTCTCACATTCGTTAGAAAGCTCTTTTCGATACGAACCCAACGGTTCCGGTTTTAGGAGAATCTGACTGTCGGATATCCCGCAATATCCGTTCAAAGTCAATGGTCGAAATTCGCGAACTGCCGCGGCGCGGCGCGTTCTATTCAGGCCATTATATTATATATATAATATATATAATATATACTTTGTCGATTTCCTTCTAAAACGTATTTTATAAATCGTTTTAAGTTCGTTTTCAAAACGATTTCAACTTCATATTCAATTTCAAATCAAAATTGAATTTTCCAATATAAATTCGTTTTAAATTCATCTCAAATTGATTTCAAATTGATTTTCAATTCAATTTCAATTTAATTCGAATGCAATTCCTTTCGATTTCAATTCGAATTCATTTCTATTAAATTTCAATTCGAATTCACTTCTATTTAATTTCAATTTGAATTCATTTCTATTCAATTTAATTCGAATTTCAATTCTTTTCAAAATTTCAGATTTTGAAGTCACTTTCGATATTCGTTATAAAAGGAATAAAATCGATAAAAATATCGTTCATGTCAAAATGGCGTAAATCTAATCAACACGGCTTCATATATTCATATTTTTCAAATATTCCATTTCGAATATTTCTATTTCAAATATTTCTATTCAAATATTTCTTTTTCAAATATTTCTATTTCAAATATTCTATTTCAAATATTTCTTTTTCAAATATTCTATTTTCAAATATCTCTACTTTCAAATATTTCTACTTCTAAACTGGAATGAGGCCCAATCAATTACCATATAATGTTAAATATATGGGTTTTCTACAACACATGTATACAATAACAACGATGAATAATCAACCATCATCCAAAGTGCATTCTACACTGTATAAGCATCAAATATAAATATTCAACGCTTATAACAGTCTGTCAATCAATCGATCGACATACAACTAAACAATCGGGATTAGTGTAAGTCAAATATCATCCCGATACCCGTGTGGGGTTTTCAAACAATCAAACACAGATTTTATTTGTGCAGTTGGGCGATGTGTAAAATTTATCGTCCCAATCAATATCAGTCAAATGTGTGTATATAAACAAATCGTCCGATTTGTTTATTTTTATTTCATTTCATATACATGTTAAAAATTCTATTTTTAACTATAAAATATTTCTAACTATATAATATTTTATTTCATTTCACATCACATCACACAATCAACTACACATCAAAATCAAACAAACAAGCATACAAGCCATCCATGGTCTGTGGACGACGGGTGTCGGGTGTTACTAAACACCGTCTGCATCCTATTATATATTTATATAACTAGAAAATAAAATCAAAAGGTGAGAAGTTCTCACAGATTAGCAAAACCAAACGCCTCGACTCTTCAAATGTAGGATATCTTCATCGTTCTTGCCTCTTGTCACTTCCTTTGCCCGTATTCTCTACATATGTAAAAATCGAATTTTTACTTCGCTATTCAATAAATAAAAATCGAATTTTTACTTCGCTATTCAATATATAAAAATCGAATTTTTACTTCGCTATTCAATATATAAAAAATCGGATGTTTACTTTGCTATTCAATATATAAAAATCGAATTTTTACTTTGCTATTCAATATATAAAAATCGAATTTTTACTTTGCTATTCAATATATAAAAATCGAATTTTTACTTTGCTATTCAATATATAAAAATCGAATATCGAATTTTTACTTCGCTATTCAATATATAAAAATCGAATTTTTACTTTGCTATTCAATATATAAAAATCGAATTTTTACTTTGCTATTCAATATATAAAAATCGAATTTTTACTTCGCTATTCAATATATAAAAATCGAATTTTTACTTTGCTATTCAATATATAAAAATCGAATTTTTACTTCGCTATTCAATATATAAAAATCGAATTTTTACTTTGCTATTCAATATATAAAAATCGAATTTTTACTTTGCTATTCAATATATAAAAATCGAATTTTTACTTTGCTATTCAATATATAAAAATCGAATTTTTACTTTGCTATTCAATATATAAAAATCAAATTTTTACTTCGCTATTCAATATATAAAATCAAATTTCTACTTCACTATTCAATATATAAAAATCTAAACTTTATGTTATATACCAATCAGTTTTAATGTAAATAGAAAACAGTTTTTTAATGTAAATAGAAAGTCATAGAAACTCACATTGTTTCTGCGGAAGAGGAGGAGGCTAGGGTTCGTCGGAGGTCATCGGAGCAACTGAAGAGGGGGGGGGAGTGCGTCGCTCAGCAAGAGGGGGAGGGTGCGTCGCGGCAGGAGGAGGGGGTGGTTGTGCGTCGCGGCAGCAGGAGGGGGAGGGGGGGTTTGTGCGTCGCGGTAGGAGGAGTGGGGGGTGCGCGTCGCGGCAGGAGGGGTGCGGCGGGTTTCCTGGATCCGTTTCTTTTTTTTTCTTTCTGAAATGAATCTGAATGGGGGGGCCTGAGGGTATAGGAGATGGAAGTTTTTTTTTAATTATTTAATTTCAAAAAGGTACTTTTTATTTTGAAATCAAAATCGAACCCACCGACTGTTATCCCTAGCTAATTACCCCCATTCCGAACACAATGGGATATGTTTCGTAGGCTGATTCGATCGTTTCGATCAGTTTCTGTTGAATTTACATTTAAATCATTATACTAAATTTTAAACGTACATTTCAAATTACCGGGGCCACATATTAACTCGAAAAATTCCGGAAAAATATTTTCTAGCTTCGTATTGACGATACGGTCCTAACAAAACTAATTTCGTCAAATTCTGAGACCGTTTGAAAAATGGCCATTTTCCAGTCGATTAAAATCAACTGAAACTGGTCAAACGCGTTTTACTTTGCCACGCTTACATATTGATTCGAAAAATTATGAAATTTGAAACCTAGCAATAACTTTACATCCCGGATCCAACAAAAGTTGTTTCGTCGAAATCCGAGGTCGTTTGCAAAATTCCCATTTTTAAGGGCCTGAATTCCATAGCGACTATTCAGAATTTTCAACTGGACGTATCTTTTGATTCCCGCTATGAAATTTTGATTTTTCATATTCGTTGGAAAGATAGTCACTATTAGATTCCATTATTTTTGGTTTCACTAAAATCCGGTTTATTTTGCACCCGGTACATTCAATTGAAGTTTGAAATCGAATTATCGAACTACCGGTCCATTTTCAATTCCTTTTATATATATAAATAAATATTTATATTCTAACGACGATTCGAATAAATATATACGTTCGAATTCCATTCAAAATAAATTTCTCGTCAATATTATTTAAAATAATTCATTTTAAATAATCAAAATTCACTAAAATTGCCAAAATAAAAAATTTAAACTGGTCCAGATTTCCGGGTTATTACAGAAAGTCGAAGGAAAGAGTTTACATTATAATGGTCAAAAATGCTTAATACGCGAAATTCATCTTTTATACTATAAGTGCACAGTGTAGAAATCAATTTTTGAAAATAAACGTATCAATATTAGGTGGCACAATATACTATGTAAGTGGCATAATATATTATGTCACCATATAAGTACACAACTGAAACCATAAAGCTCGTATTGGAAAGTTGAGTTTCCATCATGATGGCTCCTGATTCGAATGACAAATCGCGTCATGTATCTCCACGACTTACGTCTCGGCAAGAGAAAACACCGTAATACATTCTAACCGCACTTTGGAAGAACAATATAGTGTTCTATCCCCATGGGCTTCGGCTGAAACAATTGCCCAATCTCCAGATGTGGAGCAACCACACCGAGCAATGCTCAGTTGAACCAATCCATGTATATATAAAGTATATTGGTCAACCTACTAATCAAACAAACCGTTCACCATCATACCGGGGTGTGAGGCTCACGAAGTAAAGATATACTCAAAGCTATGCTAATTGACGCCATGCTTTGATCTTCATCCTCAAGGCTCTGCTTTTCAACAAAAGCCTTGATCATATGCATCTTAGCATGCCACATTGTCAGACCATACTATATCCTTAATCACCTACCAATATATAACAGGGTGTTAAGCAAGAGAATAAATTCTCCACCACCAAACAGCTATATATGAAACAGAGATCAACAAATACAATATAAAGGAATACAATGTCAGACACACAATCCATTTACAAGTCCGTTATGGGTCTGAACGAAACCATATCCGGTAGATCTCCAAATACGTCTCGATGATCACCAATTATTCCCTCATCTTGGGTGTACGGTCCAATCAAGATATCAGAAATCATCCAGACGATGTGAAAACCCCCGGTCTTCAGCCACCGTCTTCATCTTTGACTTCTAATCGTCGTATGAATTATTCAAAATGGGTTAAACCCGGTGTTTCCGAATAAATCGCGCATCTTAAAATCATGTGCTATAAAAACACAATCTACGCCTCATTCCAATCAAGAATATTCTTTGATTTAATTTAAACCAAATTAAGGTTCATTCAACTAGTCGGGAATAACGCCTTACCGAAGTAATCGTTTATTATTATCCCATTCCACCCTATTCAACACATGGAATAAAACTGGTGGTACTCCATATCTAAAACCAAATGTGTTTCCAGTAAATTTAATTACCTATTATCGTTTAAATCTAATTAAAGATTTAGCTATCGCATGGAGTTAAAAACTGGTGGCACTCCATTTTCGGTCACTTATTGAATTTATTAAATTCAATTACTTCAATCCTTCTTTAATCTAATTAAAGATTCATTAAAACTCTATTTGGTTTTAATCTTCCAAAATTCATTATTTGATGATTATTCAATTTTAAAAAATTAATCTTATCCTAACTGGGTTAAAGAACAAATGTTCCTTAATAACATAGTTCACGGTAAACCCAAAATCATATCCTATTCAATTCCAAATTAATGTATTAAATTGAAAAAAAAAAAACTTTTCTTTAGAAAATTCCATTAAATCCCTAGTTAAAGAATTAATGAATTACAAATCACAATTTCACTATTAATTGGGTTTCAAGAACTAACATCATTTAAAACATTGTTCACAATCAACCCAAAATCAATTTCCATTTAATGTTTATTAATTGGAAAATATCCTTTAAATCTTAATTAAAAGATTTATTCTTCCTCAATTAGGTTCAAGAACAGTGTTATTTAAGACACCATTCACGACAAACCCAAAATCCAATTTGATATTTAATGTAAGGCTTTGAATAGAATTATACCGACTTATATTCAATATCAAATTCTAAAAACCAACGGGTATTATATCGGAAATAACGATATTAAATATCTTCCAAATTCCCAAAATAAGATCCGTATAATCACGGAATTTAATATTGAAATAATTCGTAGATAATTTCCATTCATATTCATTCCAATATATTTATTGGAAATCTCTGGTTCTATTAAAACCATTTTAAATCCTTTTATTTATTATTTAAAAAAGTAAATAAATCACTTATTTAACAAAAATATCTTTTATCTTTATAAACTAGGAATTTTCATCAAAAACCCTTTTAAAACATTTATTATGATTTTACATAATTTCTCCCTATTTTTAATAAAAAATAGGCCATTTTATTTAAACGACGTTCCAGGTCATTCAACTACACGGCCGTTATTTTTTGTCCAATTTGATTTAAACATTTGGGAAAATCTAACCGTTGGATTTCAAATCTTAAATACTCATCTAAAAGCTCTTTTCGATACAGACCCATAGGTTCCGATTCCAGAAGAATCCGACGGTCGGATCTTCCGCTATGTCTAATCAAAGTGTTGAAATTCGCGAATGGTCGCTGCGCGAAACGTTTTATTCAAACTATTATATATATTAATATATATTATCGTCGATTTCCTTTCTAAACGTATTTTAAAACTTTTATAAATTCGTTTTTAAAATGACTCCAGCTTATATTTAAATTTAAAAAAAAAATGAGTTGAATATTCTATATATTATCCTTTTTGAATAATATTATTTTCCAAAATATTAATTTTGAAATTTCTCTTTTAATATTCATAATTAAATGGATAACGTAAATCGATAATACGTTCGAGTTAAAATGGCATTACTGGACTAAAAGCTCAATTCATCATCTTATCCATTTATATTTTATTATGGGCCAGACCTCTCACATTAAGCCTACAACCTGCGAATGCTGGATATGCCAGTTGGTTCCGGGCAGACTTATCCCATAATTTGGGCTTAACCTCGTGTCATGGCTCAATTCGTATTTGCGCACTTGGACCTCTCACATTAGGTTAAACATTTGTGGCTGCTGGATATGCCGGGCGGGTCCGGGCAGACTTATACCACAAATGTAACCTAACCTCGTGTCCAAGTACAATTATAATTAATAATTATATTTAATTCACTAAAAATATTCTTTTAAAATATTCTTTTAAAATAAAGATATGATCTTTACATTAAATTGTTACTAATTTTATAAAACCCTTTGTTTTCGAATATCCTAACCGACATTTCAAATTTTTTATGAAAATTTGAACTTTCTATATTATTATTATTATATTATAATAATAATAATCCTTTCAAAATATTCAAATTTTGAAATCAAACCTTCTTATCTTAACATACTGTCCATAAAGATGTAATCTTTTTAATTGAATCCTTTTTATTATAACTTTTAAACAATAAAGATATAATCTTTCTAATTCATACGTCAATTAATTCCACTAACTGAATATTAAATTAAAATATTCCTTTAATTCAAAATTGGAATGAGACCCAATCCATTACCATATAATTTTAATTATATGGATTTCAAACATTGCGTTAATTCTATAATAATGATAAAACATTCAATAATAGCCAAAGTGCATTTTAAACTAATCACAAGGGCGATGTGTAGTTAGAATATCAACCCAAGACCCGTGTAGGGTTTCAACCAACACAAATTCAAATAATATATTATTAATTGTGTCTTTGGACGATGTGTGAAAACTTATCGTCCAATCAACATAAACAAGTCAGGCAACTTGTAAATGGCAGTGTAAACATGTTTTAAATATCATAAATGTCATAACAACATGTTACATATTTCAAATTTCAAACAATACACAACAGTCATCCAAATCAACATTTATCCAACAAACAATAATTCCAACACATATAATTAATTAATATTTAATAATAAAAATAATTAACTGTTCAAAAGCTTGAGAGAGATAAAAGTTCTCACACGACAATGTCTAACAAAGATGATTATTTTATCTAACATGACATTCTATGACCAAAAATGAGATTTTTTGTTCTAATGCAACATTTATAACAAAAATGTTATTTACATTCTAATGTACATTTTATAACAAAAATGTGATTTATATTCTAATGTACATTTTCATAGCAAAAATGTGATTTTTATCCTAGTGTACATTTTCATAGCAAAAATGTGATTTTTATTTTAATGAAACATTTTCTAACAAAAAGGTATTTTTATCTAGATAAACATTTCTAAAGAAAATGTCGTTTTTATTCACATAGCACATTTCTAATGAAAATGGTGTTTTTATTCTCATAACACATTTCTAATGAAAATGGTGTTTTTATACTTATAACACATTTCTAATGAAAATGGTGTTTTTTTCTTATAACACATTTAAACATAAATGTTAATTTTAATACTAACATAAATGACTTTTTTATTCTAATGTAATTGGTATATTTAATTCTAATGTAATATGTCTAACCAAAGTTACATTTTCATCCTAATGTAATATTTCTTAACTAAAAGTGATATTGTAAATCTAAATAACAAGGACTAACAAAAAATGATACTTTAACATTAACACCACATGAACTAAAAATGGTGTTTTAATTTCAACATGTTAACGATTATATTTCTAACATACAACAATATAATTCAGCGAATCATCACAACCACAAGCAATATAAATAGAAATATATTTAAACTTTAATTTTTAAATCGAGAATTCTCACGTTGCTTTCGAACAGATCTAAAATCAAAGAGGTTTCAGAAATTGTTGCAATCTGTTCTAGAATGTGATATCGGGTGCCACTGTTCCAATGTCTCCGAGATCGTCAAATTCTGAATTTGTTTGAATCAGATATGGATGTGAAGAGGAGAGAAAGTTGTTCAAAATATTCTAAAGGATGTAGGTTTAATTCTTTATGGATGAAGAGAAATTGGAGGAGGAATTTTTGAAGCCGTTAGGCCATTGAAGACGAAGAAAGAAGAAAAAGGAGGAGGCGGCTAAAGAATGAGAAGATGGATTAGGGTTATGCTCTAACCTCCTGTTTATAATAAAATGTTATTGAATAACCCTAAAGGCCCGCTAATTTGTATGTTACAAAATAAAATGCTGACTAGTCATGAGGTAGCATCTCATTTCTTATTTAAACATGGACGTATGCATTAAAATAAGGAATGAAATAGGATGAAAAGAAAAAGAAAAAAAAGGAATAAATATGTGATTTATTGTTTAATGCGAATTGTTGGAAAGTTTATGACTTTCCAATTTCAAAACATATAATATTTACATTTCTCTCTTAAAAATATTATATCATTTACTTAGGCGGTAATTAAGTTCAACTCAATTTTTTTTTCCATTTAAGCCACACCAAAATACATTATAATATCGCTTAAGGTTGATAATACCATGTTGATTATTTTATAAACTCGAATTTATTTATACCATTAAATCAAATTAAATTTCTTTTTCCAAGTATTACTCAAATCAATATTTCAATCCATATTTTAAAATGTTAATGACATAACTTGGTTAATAAATTGATTTAATGACACCATATAATTTAAATTAACATTATAAACTGTATTCCATATCAGAAAATGTTAATTTGGAAAGCTACTTGCGAAATCAAATATTACTTTAATTAGCAATTGTTATCGAACCAAAGAATGTCGATATTAGTAAGTCAATAACATTGGTAAGTCAACATTCTTACGTAAATAAAACACTACATATTCACCAATTTGTCATTTAGCCAATAAATCATTTCTTAATTAAATTTAGGAATTTTTCTAGTTTTCCGCTGACAATTCATATAATGTCGTATTGAGTACATATATGTCATATATGCACACATTCAACCACCGTTTAATAAATTCATTTTCTACATGCAATCAACGAATGAAATTCCAAATATGCATTATTCACTAGCGCACCTTAAATGCCTTAATTTTAGCAACCGCACATTTTCAAATTCATTAACTATGCATTAAATTATATAAATAAAATAGAATTAAATGTGTTCTCACAAATTAAAGGAATAAAAGTGGCAGAATGGATACAACATCAATGGAAATGAATTTTATAATGAATGGGCGCATACGATATATGGTCGAAGAAATATTATGTTTATAATTTATTTCTCTAAAAAGAGTTTAATAGGGGAACAAGGCTTAAACTGAGGAGAAGTTATATGAGAAAGAAATGGAACGGGAAAGAATTAAAGATGATAGCCAACTCAATAAATGAGCAAATTTAACAAATTATGAATTATGGTTTATTACAATTTTTTTTTAAATCGTTCACTAATAACATCATAAATTTATTTAGGACCAATTTAATTTAATAATTTATTTATTTTTTTAAAAAAGGAATTTTTAAATTCTGACTCATTTTTCCATAAAATTTATTAAAATAAAATTTTAAAACTTGGTCCAATTTTCCGGGTTGTTACAATCTCCCCCACTTAAAAATCTTTTCGTCCTTGAAAAGGAACGGAGCTAAAAGTTGCTTACTTAATTAACTCAATTTTCATTCCAATCAATTTTCAATTCAGTTCAATATTAAATTCAATCTAGTTAAATTTATCATTCCTTAATATAGTGGTTAATCTTAATTATCATTCCAATAATTGTATTAGTTAAACTTATTATTAAACATCACAATCATCAATCAGTTAGGTGATTAACTTTTCAAACATATATAATTTTTACATATAATTAAAAATCATATTTTTAGTGCAAACCACAACAATAGACCCTATCTAGTTTTTGGTTCTCACACCAGTCAATGGAGATATATAGATATACCACTTTCGAAACTCAAACATAAATATTGATGATGTCATGCTCATCATCAGAATCATCACTGAGCGACTAGAGTGTGGTTCTATATCTACCAGTATATTAAAACTTCGAATATTCGTTAATTACTCGTCTATTCGAAATCTTTATATACTCGATTGTCCAAATCAAAATATAATAATATCTCAAATATGTATTATTAG
The DNA here is from genome assembly GCA_030737875.1 of Allium sativum. Lineage (NCBI taxonomy): Eukaryota > Viridiplantae > Streptophyta > Magnoliopsida > Asparagales > Amaryllidaceae > Allium > Allium sativum. The sequence goes on along the minus strand of CM060909.1, from coordinate 663,572,751 downwards.
ATTAAATCTTCAAAACTAAATTTGTTTTTATTTTTAAAATTAATACTCTTCACACTCATTCTAGGATACTACTGATCCCATCTCTAACGAGTTATTCTAATTGGATATTACTAATCCAACCTCTAATGAATTCTTTCGTTCGGTTCTAATGTGTCTTGTTCTCGAGCTCTGTGAACCAAAGCTCTAATACCAAATGAAAGGACCCAAACTTCCTAGTAAAGGAAAGTCTGGATTGCTTTGAGAACAACACACATCAGGACACAAAAAGGAGAACATTTTATTGCTATTACAACAATTACATCAGAGTACAAGGATATTACAAAGTATGAATGAATAATATACATTGGAAATACAATATCAGAGTTTAAATTACATTTAAATAGCAGCGGAAAAATAATACAAAATACAACTGAAAGGAATATATGGATACAAAGTTTTCGAATATCGCTTCAGCTGTAAACCAGGATCCCGCGAATATAATATCTGCAAAACCAAAACTACTAGCTGCCCGTGTGAAAAATATGGGCACCAAGAGTTTAGGTTAATACAACAAACTGCGGGTCAGTCATGAGACTGGTATGAGAACTAAGAAATTTATTAACTTTATTTTAAAGTTGGGTAAGTCAAGGGACCACGCCGCTATCGCTTAACGGGTTTCCTCCCAAGAATACCAGTGCATAAAAACAACGCAATGCTTCTAGAAAATGAAACCATTATAAGACTCAAGTCCCCTACAACGAAAGCCGAAGGATAGAGTTTACATTATAATGGTCAAAAATGCTTAATACGCAAATTCATCTTTTATACTATAAGTGCACAGTGTAGAAATCAATTTTTGAAAATAAATGTATCAATCTTAGGTGGCATAATATACTATGTAAGCGACATAATATATTATGTCACCACATAAGTATACAACTGAAACCGTAAAGCTCGTATTGGAAAGTTGGGTTTCCATCATGATGGCTCCTGATTCGAAAGACAAATCGTGTCATGTATCTCCATGGCTTACGTCTCGGCAAGAGAAAACATTGTACGTAATACATTCTAACCGTACTTTGGAAGAACAATCTAGTGTTCTATCCCCATGGGCTTCGGCTGAAACAATTGCCCAATCTCCAGATGTGGAGCGACCACACCGAGCAACGCTCAATTGACCAAATCCACGTATAGATAAAGTATATTGGTCAACCAACTAATCAAACAAACCGTTCACCATCATTCCAGGGTGTGAGGCTCACGAAGTAACGATATACTCAAAGCTATGCTAATTGATGCCATGCTTTGACCTTCATCCTCAAGGCCCTGCTTTCCAACAAAAGCCTTGATCATATGCATCTTAGCATACCACATTGTCAGACCATACTATATCATTAATCATCTACCAATATATAACAGGGTGTTAAGCAAGAGAATAAATTCTCCGCCATCAAACAGTTATATATGAAACAGAGATCAACGAATACAATATAAAGGAATACAATGTCAGACACACAATCCATTTACAAGTCCGTTCTAGTTCTGAATGAAACCGTATCCGATAGATTTCCAAATACGTCTGGATGATCACCAATTATTCCATCATCTTGGGTGTACGGTCCAATCAAGATATCAGAAATCATCCAGACAATGTGAAAACCCCCGGTCTTTAGCCACCGTCTTCATCTTTGACTTTTGATCGTCGTATGAATTATTCAGAATGGGTTAAACCCGGTCTTTCCGAATAAATCGTGCATCTTAAAATGATGTGCTATAAAAACACAACCTACGGCTCATTCCAATCAAGAATATTCTTTGATATAATATAAACCAAATTAAGGTTCATTCAACTAGTCGGGAATAACGCCTTACCGAAGTAATTATTTATTATTATCCCGTTCCACCCTATTCAACACATGGAGTAAAACTGGTGGTACTCCATATCTAAAACCAAATGTGTTTCCGGTAAATTTAATTACTGTTTATCATTTAAATCTATTTAAACATTTAACTATCGCATGGAGTTAAAAACTGGTGGCACTCCATTTCCGGTCACTTATTGAATTTATTAAATTCAATTACTTCAATCCTTCTTTAATCTAATTAAAGATTCAATAAAACTCTATTTGGTTTTAATCTTCTAAAAATCATTATCTAATGATTATTCAATTTTAAGAAATTAATCTTATCTTAACTGGGTTAAAGAAAAAATGTTCCTTAAAAAAAAGTTCATGGTAAACCCAAAATCATATCCTATTTAATTCCAATTTAATGTATTAAATTGAAAAAAAAAACTTTTCTTTAGAAATTCCATTGAATCCCTAGTTAAAGGATTAATTAATTACAAATCACAATTTCACTATTAATTGGGTTTTAAGAACTAATATCATTTAAAACATTGTTCACAATCAACCCAAAATCAATTTCCATTTAATGTTTATTAATTGGAGAATATCCTTTAGATCTTAATTAAAAGATTTATTCTTTCTCAATTAGGTTTAAGAACAGTGTTATTTAAGACACCATTCACAACAAACCCAAAATCCAATTTGATATTTAATGTAAGGCTTTGAATAGAATTATATCGACTTATATTCAATATCAAATTCTAAAACCATATCGGAAATAATGATATTAAATATCTTCCAAAATTCCAAAATAAGATCCGTATAATCACGGAATTTAATATTGAAATAATCTGTAGATAATTTTCATTCATATTCATTCCAATATATTTATTGGAAATCTCTGGTTCTATTAAAACCATTTTAAATCCTTTTATTTACTATTTAAAAAAATCACTTATTTGACAAAAATATCTTTTATCTTTATAAACTTGGAATTTTCATCAAAAACCCTTTTAAAACATTTATTATGATTTTACATAATTTCTCCCTATTTTTAATTAAAAATAAGCCATTTTAATTTAAACGACGTTCCAGGTCATTCAACTACACGACCGCTATTTTTTTTCAATTTGATTTAAACATTTTGGAAAACCTAACCGTTGGATTTCAAATCTTAAATACTCGTTTAAAATATCTTTTCGATGCGAACCCATAGGTTCCGATTCTAGAAGAATCCGACGGTCGGATCTTCCGCTATGTCTAATCAAAGTGTCGAAATTCGCGAACGGTCGATGCGTGAAACATTCTATTCAAACCATTATAAATATTAATATATATTATCGTCGATTTCCTTTCTAAACGTATTTTAAAACGGTTATAAATTCGTTTTGAAAATGATTCCAACTTATATTTAAATTTAAAAAAAAATGAGTTGAATATTCTATATATTATCCTTTTTGAATAATATTATTTTCCAAAATATTAATTTTGAAATTCTCTTTTAATATTCATAATTAAATGGATAATGTAAATCGATAATACGTTCGAGTTAAAATGGCGTTACTGGACTAAAAGCTCAATTCATCATCTTATCCATTTATATTTTATTATGGGCCAGACCTCTTACATTAAGCCTACAACCTGCGAATGCTGGATATGCCGGTTGGTTCCGGGCAGACTTATCCCACAAGTTAGGCTTAACCTCGTGTCATGGCTCAATTCGTATTTGCGCACTTGGACCTCTCAAATTAGGTTCAACATTTGTGGCTGCTGGATATGCCGGGCGGGTCCGGGCAGACTTATACCACAAATGTAACCTAATCTCGTGTCCAAGTACAATTATAATTAATAATTACAATTAATTCACTGAAAATATTATTTTAAAATATTCTTTTAAAATAAAGATATGATCTTTACATTAAATTGTTACTAATTTTAAAAAACCCTTTGTTTTCAAATATCCTAACTGATATTTCAATTTTTTAATGAAAAATTGAACTTTCTATATTATTATTATTACTATTATTATTATTATTATTATAATCATCCTTTCAAAATGTTCAAATTTTGAAATCAAACTTTCTTATCTTAACATACTGACCGTAAAGATGTAATCTTTTTAATTGAATCCTTTTTATTATAACTTTTAAACAATAAAGATATAATCTTTCTAATTCATACGTCAATTAATTCCACTAACTGAATATTAAATTAAAATATTCGTTTAATTCAAAATTGGAATGAGACCCAATCCATTACCATATAATTTTAATTATATGGATTTCAAACATCGCATTAATTCTATAATAATGATAAAACATTCAATAACAGCCAAAGTGCATTTTAAACTGTAACATCCCGTATTTTCTGGCCATTTTTTGGAATATTTTATTTATTTAAAATATTGATTTGAATTTAAATAATCGATTTGACCATTTTAATTTGAATATTTAAATTATATTAATAATATAATAATATTTTATTTTCAGAATATTTGGGAAAATGTTGAATTCACAGTATAGAGTGAGCGGACAACTTAAAATGGTTAAGTATGGTTTATATTGAAAATATAGTGCCGATTTCATTTATAAAATGACGTTAGAATGTTTAATTTATAATTTAATTATAAAACGAGCTGCAGCGGCGCGGCAGTTCGTAATTTGGCGTTTTGAACTTTAAACGGCTGTACAGAATTCAAAATGAGTCGGATTTTCTTGAAACAAGAAACGTCTGAATCTGTTGGGTATTATTTTTCTTATGAAAGAGATAAATCGAGTTTTCGTGTTGTAGATTTTATTTTATGTCCAAATCAAATTTTGAAAAGGTCGATGTGGAATTCCTTTATATATTATAATGTTATTTATATTAAATAAAGGGTTTTTAAATATTTATAATATCGATTTGGCTTCAAACTCAACCCGGGATATTTTATCTTGGTAATGTATGGAATTCTGGTCGTGTATGGCCAATTATAATATTTTATTATTATTATATTGAGGTATTTTAAAATTGGGTTATTTTATTTGAAGTGGGCAGATATAAAAGGGCCTTTATTCAAACGACCTTCCTTTTCGATGGAACAAATTTTATTGGGACCGCAACTGTAAATTATTGCTAGATTTTCAAGTTTCACGCAAAACGGTGTTATTCTGTGAGTGTGGCAAAATAAAATGAAAATAAAAACGACCATTTGAACGTGAACGAGGGCCATTCAAGCAAACGAACTCGGAATTCGACGAAACGAGTTTCATTAGGACCATATCGTCAAGATATACTATGTTGTTCATTCGCATCTCGAACGGGGTTTGTATGTGAGCGCAGCAATGAATAAACAATGTTTGAAATTGCGATAGACACGAAATAAAAATTGTTAGTCGACATCGTTCGTCACGTCAACATAAAATATATTATTTCTGCATTATATATACCCCCAAAAAACAGAATTTTCAGCCCAACCCCATTTTCAGTCCATCAATTTTGCAAATAAGTCCCTCATCACAAATCTATTTATTTCTCTCAATCCGTTGAGAATTTAGGGCGACCTGAAGTGGATTTTTAGACTGGTAGATACCTAGCTACCGAGAAAAATTGGGAAGGTTTCGTGGCCGGTGGTGGCCGAAATCGCAAGGGAAGTTGGAAAACATATTTCGTTCATTGCTAGTTTGAGGGAGGTGTGGTCGATTTCATGGGTTCAGACCAGGGGGAACTGAGGAGGGGAGAAAGAGCTTTCGTTTGGCACTGGTCTCAAGACTTCCGGTGGTCGGAGGTGAGTGAAATTGGAAGATGAACGGAGAAGTATTATTTTGGGTGCGGTTTTTGAAGTTGTAATCGGAAATTGCCAAATTAGCGGCGCTGGAGGCACTGTTGGTGGCGGGGGCCTGATGGGGCAGGTGCTGGATGGCGAGGTGGTTCCAACGCCGGTGGTGACGTTGGCTTTGGTGAAGTATGGTCGGAGAAAAAGACGAATGAAGGATTTCCGTTCATCTAAGGATTTCGGCGTATTGGCGAACTTCTGGGCGACGGCGTCCATGGCGGAGGGAGTTCTCGTCATGGCGGTTCAGATGGGGGTGTCACGATGGTCCCTGAGAAACTACGACGGCGGTGGTAGAAGGGTTGGGGTGTCGCGTTTGTTCTCCAGATGGTGAGGAGATGAAGACGACGGGTTCAGGAGGTTCCATCGGAGAAAACGCGTGAGGAGTAATTTGCTTTGGCTGACGTGGCCTAAACCGTTAATTGAGGTAATTAAGGTAATGATTACTTAATTATTTAATTAATTTATTAATTAATAGTTAAGCTATAAATCGTATATATATATATATATATCTTTAAACTAGCGTAACTTATTCATACGTTAACGAAATTTAACGAAACTAGATCCGTTGGGATCGTAGGGACGAGACCTAGGTGATGGCACTGACTAGGCACTGATTGACACAGTTGAAAATCCAGCAAATTTTGAATGGTCGACTGCAATTAAAAGGAACAAACGCGTCCACCGTCAACCGAAATAAACTGGTGAGTTAATTCTCACACCTTCTGGAATCCTATGATGTGGTAAATTCATATTAAAGTATAATTTACCATTAAAAATATAAATTGGCTGATTGGTTGCTATTGGCTGTTTATTTATTTGATTGGTTACTGTCATTTTTATCGTTTTAAATAGTAGATTATTGAAATTTATTTCATATGTTATTATCAAATGTATAACGAGCTATGATGCAGGGAAGGACAGGTTAGAGGGATCCGACTGGATTCCTCAATATTTTATATGTTGTTTGGTTGTTTTATATTGTTGATATTTGAACTGATTTGAATGCTATATGGTAGAAAAACCTATTTGAACATAATGGTTGAATAAATATTCACCTGTGTTGTGTTTAAAATCAATCGACGGTATTGATTGGGTAATTGGCAGTGAATGGCCTAAAATGTGTAGTTTTAAATGTCGTTCTACCGTTTGGTGAATTAACGCAGGTTTAAAAGTAATAAATTTATTTACAACTGAACTGAAGCTCTTCAGTCATTTTATATAAATAATTAAAGTAGAAATTTATAAATAAATAATTTAATCGAGTTTGTAAGAGAAATTTTTGAAATGGTTTATGCAAGTTAAAGTAGCAGAAACCAAAAGATTTACCTACGGGTTGGTAAAATAGAATAATTGTTTTTAAAACAATTAAATAGTGATTTTAAATTAATTAAGTTATTTAATTAATTTAAAAGGGGAAATGACAAATGAAAATCAGTTAACTGCTAACTGATGTGTACGATTAATAAAATCAACCGTTGTAATTAAAAAGGGGGTCTTTAAATCAGGCAAGGTTGTGAGGTTAGTACGGGATATGATTTGGATTAGATCTAAGCTAAGTATTATAAAATGTTTAATGGGTTAGTAAAGGTGATTTGAAAGAAGTTCAAACAAGGTTTAAAAAGGGTCTTTAAACCAAAATGAAGACTTGAAATGTTTAAGAAATGGATTAAGAGAAAAGGGAATACATACATATGTTATGTGTTAAATATTGATAAATGAATTTTTGAAATAAAATCCAATTTAAAAGGGTTTTATTGTAAAGAAGGAAATAAGCAGATTTAGTTATGGAATCCAAGTAAAAGTTTTATTTTAGGAATGCCTGAATAAATGGGAATTGATTATTGGATGTAGGATTTCATGTTAAACCCAAAGGCATAAGGGAAATAATGTTCCAAGTTTTAAGTTACGTTTTAGTGAAGATTCACTTAATTTTTGAGAAAACAAAATGTGTGATCTTCTGAAAAGAAGAGAGCACACATATATACTAAAATAACAATAATACAGAGTCCAAGTACAACACAGTAGGGGTAACCAACAAACGAATACTCAAAACAACAACGACGACTCTATGAAAGTAAAGGATTGTAGATAGATGAGCTCCGGATAAACCACCGCCCATCTACTCCAATATCGAATTCCAGCAAAGCCACCACCCGATATAGGAGTATATCTACTCTAATACTATAAACCATACACCCCAAACACTATAATGAAGCAGTACAATCCAAAAAAACTCTCTAAAACACGATAACAAAAAGAACTCCACAAGCGAAGCCAAGCACCAAGCCAATCTTCAATTCATATAGTTCTCCAACTTTAGCCCGCCATCTGAAAACCTGTGAATTACTTAACAACCACCATTAGTACCCAACACATATATGTAAGAATATATTTGTATTCATATATATATATGTATATATATATATATGTATATATATATATGTATATATATATATATACATATATATATATGTATATATATATATACCAATAAATATATATCCATACATATATGTAATATGAGAAAAAATAAGATACTTAAAAAGAGACGAACTATCATAAAAAAACTTGAAATTTCAAACACAAATACGAAAACTATTGCCTCTAAAATAGCTATTAAATCTCATAAATAAACACACATTTAACCAAACCTTTTGCAAAAAATTACCAAATCTCGAATCCCTAAAAAACTTGTTGCGCAAAGTAGACATCCAATCTAGACAGAAATAAACTATCTTAATGAATAATTTATCAGAGGACACTGAGATAGAATGAAAAAAATCTCTAGTTCCTTTCCAGCCAAATAAACCAACTGATGATGATAACTAATGAATCCAATACATACCTATGCTTTGATTTATACACAAGTCTATTCTGATTCCAATATTTTTCGCAATTACTAAATGTATTCAAACTAACCATAACAAAAATCCTTAACACCATAGTTAAAATATGATTAGTAGAATTACAAGAAAAAAATAAATGATCCACATCTTCTTCAATATGACTATAGAAACAACATTTAACATCTAACAAAATATTCTTCTTCTTTAAATGCTCCACTGTATTAAGCTTCTTATGTACAATCAGCCACATAAGAAACTTAGCTTTAGGAGGAGAATTTGATGTCCAAATAAACTTAAAGGGGAGTAAAGAAATACCAAAAAAATTAATAAGTTTATACATTGAATTAACAGAGTAAACTGAACTCTTATCCAATCCCCAACTAATGGTATCTCTATAATCATCCAGGTTATATAAGGTTAATTTAGCTTTTAATAAGGCCAATTGTCTTAACAATCCCCCTCTAAAATATTAAAGAATGAAAACTCCCACGGGGGTCTAGGTTCCTTCTATAAACATCAGCAATTAAGGCATTCTTGAAGTCACACATATTAAATAGTTTAATAAATTCAATTTTAAGTGGAACACTAGAAATCCAAGCATCATGCCAAAAGAAGGTAGAATTACCAGAATGTACTGTCACCTTACACCCTAACTTAAAAAAATCAAAACAATATAATATTGACTTCCAAAAATGAGATAATCTATTGGACCAACTGAATCCCGACCCAACAAAAAACTCACCCCCAGAATAATTAAATTTAGAAACTATATTTTTCCAAGTAGCAAATATATCAGGACATCTAAATTTCCATAACCATTTAACTAATAACGAAGAATTAAAATTAAAAAGGTTAATAATCCCTAAACCCCCGTCTTTCTTGGGCTTGCAACACACCTCCCAATTAACTAGACATTATAACCACTACAATTAGGATTACCATTCCAACTCGATAATCTATTATTGATCTTATCTATAATAACTAACCAATCATCCTTCTTAAGTTTCGAAGGTCTAATCTTAAAACCTAAATAGTCAAAAGGAAATTTCATGATTGAACAGTTTAATGTGCTAGCAACTAAAGACTCAACGTTACCACTATCATTGAGAACCATGACAGCACTCTTGTCAAAATTGATACGAAGACCGGACAACATCTCAAAGCAATATAGAATAAATTTAAGGGCAGTAACATGCTTAGGTAGGTGAGAAGAAAATAATAATGTATCATCTGCAAATTGGAGTATAGAAAGTTCATTATGAAACTCCTCATTGCCGACCTTACCTAAGACCCCTAAACTCCCAGCCCTCTTGATGATTCTAGAGAAAACATCAACCGCTAGGTTAAACAAAAAAGGTGAAAGAGGGTCACCTTGTCTTAGACCTCTCTTAGACTGAATCTTCTTACCAATTACTCCATTAACAACAATACTGGAACAACCAGACCTAAGCAATAGCATGATCCAATTGGTCCATCTAACACTGAACCCCCTAGCGAGACATAGTTCACAGATAAAATCCCAATCAACAGAATCAAATGTCTTCTCGAAATCTAACTTCAGAATGGCACATGAAAAATTATTTTTAACACAGACATTAGTGTATTCCTGTACTGCGGCTACACCATCTACTATATTTCTACCCTTGATAAACGTTGTTTGTGAAATATCTATTAGGTCACTCATCTTAGAACTAAGTCTGTTAGCAAGGACTTTTGAGATAATCTTTACCGATACATTAATTAAGGAAATAGGCCTGAAATCCTTAAGTGAGTTAGCACCCACTTTCTTATGTATAAGAATAACATTAGCAAAATTAAAGCTACCTAACCGTAGATCACCACTATAAAATTCATTAAAAAGATTAATAATATCCACCTTGAAAACCTCCCAATTTTTTTTATAAAAAAGAACAAAAAAACCATCATGTCCTGGAGCTTTTTCACTAGGCATATCACAAATTACCTTCCAAATCTCTCTCTCTCTGTGAAAGGACTATCTAGGTCAGCTAATTCACTTAATTAAAAGAATTAAGTAAAGAGATTATCGAACAAAGAGTTCAAATGTAAGAAACGGTTTATAAAACAATATTTGAAATTGAGATAGTAAACAAGATTTTATAAGGATTTAATTTACAAACTAGTATTCATTTTGAGATAAGAACGCTGTCGATCAAGGTCTGAGAGGTAAATAAAATATCCTAACTTGAACGGATTCATTATTGTCGAGGAAAGGTATTGGTTTGAAATGAATAAAAGGTGTTTAAATTAGTATGGTATTCCATACGAGATGTAATGAACATAAGTGCGAGATTTTGGATTATAAATATTACTACAATAGTGGTTTCAAAATAAATATGAAAGTTTGATTTAAATTATATAGTCGACATTTACCTTAACCATATTAGAATTGGTAATTTGTTTCATACCATTAAGTATATATATATATATATATCGAGATGATTGAATATAAGAAAATGGGATAAGGGTTTTGAGGAAATACCTCGATATTTACGAAGGAAATAATCTATATATATATATATATATGGTTATAAAACAGTAAAAATAGTTTTGTTATAATATAATGAAATTAAGTGAAATGTTTCCAATGTATTGGAAGGTTAGAAGTTTATTAACTATTTTGTTACATATATTTTTAAGAGGCCAAGCAGTGCCAAGTACTGAATCAGCAACTCGTTTTATTCACACATTTGTTATTTGATAGTTAAATCACCGACTATCAAACCCGACCAATACGATTGTTGGTATGGAAAGACCGGGATCGAATTTATATTCAAAAACCATTCCGATCAACAAATACGTGAAGATATTAGAAGAAGATCGAGATGGAGCATTGAAGACCGTAGATCTTCATAAGCGGAAGAACCACTAAGATTCTCTGCCTTGCAAGCAGAGATAAACTGTGATTCAGTCGTGGTTGGAATCTACGGATTGCAAGGACTTATTGCAACTGATCCTTGGGGTAATTCCTATATGAGATGCAGTAGAAGAGTGCCTTCGGTTCATCCTGTTCCTGGATGACTTGTATGGACGAGTGTCTGACAGAGTATTTCCAAAGGGGTCACGTACGTTGATTTCTTCAAACGTATTTTTTTTGATGGCGGGGAAGGCCGTACACCTTCTCTTAGCTAACCACAGAGTATTTTTGTGGGCGTCAATTAGTGATATCTGATGGATCTGACGATGTGGCATTCAAAGTGAATGGTGACCAGATGTTCAAAAAGGAATTTAAACCTCAAGCCTCATCAACCGGGAAATGACAAAAATCGGGCAGGCAGCATGGCTATGTGGGTCGCTCCCATTAGGGTGTATAATCACCTATCTAGAGAAATTCCATCTACTTCTTTAATCTATATTTCGATGTTGTCCCTTTTCGGGAGGCGGATGTTGATCCCAACCATCGGTGACATACATTCGATACACTCAAGCGAAATGAGTGGTCGGTCATGTGTAGGCCAGGTAGCAAGACATTCTTGTTGAACCCAGTGTATTCGCCTATAGAGATACACAATCGGAAGGTAGTCCCATACCTTGTCATGGTCAGAATCAAATTTCCAATAAGCGCCCGCGGTTTTCGATTGTATACTATATATATGGAGCGTGAGATGCAAGCGTTCCACTAGATTATTAGTTATTTGTAATTAGACATTATGATAATATAAGAATAAGTTTTGATTTCAAAAATGTTTTGGTTATAGTAAGGTAAAAACTGTCTGTGTTTATGTGTGGGCTGGTCTTACTATTACCTTTTGATTTCATAAAGGATTTTGTAAAGTTAAACAAATTGTTTGTGCTGTGAGTTTATCACTGAAAGTATTCTAGACTGACCCAGTGTATTTTGCTTTGCTTCAAATGTGCTCGGGTCAGACCGAGTATGTTCCAGGTTAGGTTTCGCTCAGAGTTCGGGAGCTAGAAGCAGGAGACTTCACCGCTAGTTATATAAAGATATATTTCCGTTGTGTCTGATATGTGTTGTACTCTGATGATTGGTATGTATACAAAGTTCTTTTGTATAAAAAGATTTGTGATATTATATTTTATATGTTCCGCTGTGAGATTCTGATGTGTTGTTCTTCTTCTTTCTTTTACTCTAATATTCTTTCTTTCTTTCTCGCCTCTAATTTCTTTCTATTGACAATCTGGGGTTCGATACTTGGGTTTTTGGTAAGTAATACGGGTTTGTGTATTGTTGTCGAAAATTCGAGCATCGAGTTTTTCCCTAGGTCGTTACAGTGGTATCAGAGCTATTGGTTTAGAGATAACCTTGGCTATGTAGTGTGACTCAATAGAGATGGGGTTAGCAATGCCCTAGATTGAGTTGAGTATATATATGAGAGCGCGTATTTGTAAATTTGATATAAAATTATTTTTGAAACTATTTCTGCCCAATTTATCTTATAAAATAATAAAGTAATAATTTTCACAAATTATTATAATAGGGGCAATCGATTGATTTGTGTATGATATGTTTGGATTGTGTTGTTGGTTGCTTGGATATAAACCTAAACCTGAATTGACTTGGTTAAAACCAATATGAAATAAATAAGTTGGATAATCAATCAAAATTCAATAAATTTGAATGGATAATTAATGAGATAAATGAATTGCAAAGGCGTAATTATAATCTCGTGTGGATTGAATTGTATGTAAAATGGGTTGATATGAATGGAATGGATATTTTGAACATAACTGACATTTGTTTTGGATACTAATGAAGTTCAATTGAATTGAGAATAGGTGCAGAAGTGCCAATTCAGCTTTAAAATCCATCCATGAGGAAATTCTGGAGTTGATTGAATCCAGTTGAATAGAGCTGCATTAAAAGTAAGCAAGCTCGAATAAAATATATCGCTTATCGCATAATAGCGCTCGCAGAAAGGTACGCCTATGCAAATATGAAATTTTTGGTTTTATTTGGGTTTTGAGTTTGGTTTTTGAATTTTTCCGACCATGAGAGTCGATGTATATATATTTCTGAACCTACGATATTGCAGATGTCCTCCGTACAGGGGAGACTCTACCGAATTTTTTCATTTTTCGGAAATTCTTTTATTTTAATTAATTTGGTTTTACGACCAATCAGATTTGTTTTGGGAATAAAATCAAGTTTTAAATTTATTATTTTTATAATGATAATGGGTTATAGCGTTATTTCTACCTTAGCAATTTCTAGGACGAAATTATTTTAAGGGGGAAGGAATGTAACGTCCCATATTTTCTGGCCACTTTTTTGGAATATTTTATTTATTTAAAATATTCATTTGAATTTAAATAATCGATTTGACCATTTTAATTTGAATATTTAAATTATATTAATAATATAATAATATTTTATTTTCAGAATATTTGGGAAAATGTTGAATTCGCAGTATAGAGTGAGCGGACAACTTAAAATGGTTAAATATGGTTTATATTGAAAATATAGTGACGGCTTCGTTTATAAAACGACGTTAGAACGTTAAATTTATAATTTAATTATAAAACGAGTTGCAGTGGCGCGACAGTTCGTAATTTGGCGTTTTGAACTTTAGTACAGAATAACAAAATGAGTCGGATTTTCTCGAAACAAGAAACGTCCGAATCTATTGGGTACTATTTTTCTAATGAAAGAGAAAAATCAAGTTTTCGTGTTGTAGATTTTATTTATGTCCAAAACAAATTTGAAAAGGTCGCTGTGGAATTCCTTTATATATTATAACGTTATTTATATTAAATAAAGGGGTTTTTAAATATTTATAATATCGATTTGGCTTCAAACTCAACCCGGGATATTTTATCTTGGTAATGTATGAAATTTTAGTCGTGTATAGCCAATTATAATATTTTATTATTATTATATAGAGGTATTTTAAAATTGGGTTATTTTATTTGAATTGGGCAGTTATAAAAGGGCCTTTATTCAAACGACCTTCGTTTTCGACGAAACAAATTTTATTGGGACCGCAACAGTAAATTATTGCTAGATTTTCAAGTTTCACGCAAAACGATGTTATTCTGTGAGTGTGGCAAAATAAAATGCAAATAAAAACGACCATTTGAACGTGAACGAGGGCCATTCGAGCAAACGAACTCGGAATTCAACGAGACGAGGTTCATTAGGATCGTATCGTCAAGACATACAATGTTGTCCATTCGCATCTCGAACGGGGTTTGTATGTGAGCGTAGCAACGAATAAACGATGTTTGAAATAGCGATAGACACGAAATAAAAATCGTTAGTCGACATCGTTCGTCACGTCAACATAAAATATATTATTTCCACATTATATATACCCCGAAAAATCAGAATTTTCAGCCCAACCCCATTTTCAGTCCATCAATTTTGCAAATAAGTCCCTCATCATAAATCTATTTATTTCTCTCAATCCGTTAAGAATTTGTGAGGGCGACCTGAAGTGGATTTGTAGATCTGGTAGATACCTAGCTACTGAGAAAAACTGGGAAGGTTTCGTGGTCGGAAATCGCTAGGGAAATTGGAAAACTGATTTCGTTATTTGCTAGATTGAGGGAGGTGTGGTCGATTTCATGGGTTCAGAGTGGGGGAACTGAGGAGGGGAGAAAGAGCTTTCGTTTGGCACTGGACTCAAGACTTCCGATGGTCGGAGGTGAGAGAAATCGGTAGATGAATGGAGAAGTGTTATTTTGGGTGCAGTTTTTGAAGTTGTAATCGGAAATTGCCAAATTGGCGGCGCTGGAGGCACTGTTGGTGGCGGGGGCCTGATGGGGCAGGTGCTGGATGGCGAGGCGGTTCCAACGCCGGTGGTGGCGTTGGCTCTGGTGAAGCATGGTCAGAGAAAAGGCCGAATGAAGGATTTCTGTTCATCTAGGGATTCCGGCTTATTGGCGAATTTCTGGGCGACGGCGTCCATGGCGGAGGGGGTTCTTGTCATTGCGGTTCAGATGGGGTGCCATGACGGTCCCAGATCAACCACGGCGGCGGTGGTAGAAGGGTTGGGGTGTCGCGTTTGTTCTCCCGATGGTGAGGAGATGAAGACGACGGGTTCAGGAGGTTCCATCGGAGAAAACGCATGAGAGTAATTAGCTTTGGCCGACGTGGCTTAAACCGTTAATTGAGGTAATTAAGGTAATGATTACTTAATTAATTTATTAATTAATAGTTAAGCTGTAAATCGTATGTATATATATATATATCTTTAAACTAGCGTAACTTATTCTTACATCAACGAAATTTAACGAAACTGGATCCGTTGGGATCACATGGACGAGACCTAGGTGATGGCACTGACTAGGCACTGATTTGACGCAGTTGAAAATCCAGCTAATTTTGAATGCTCGACTGAAATTAAAAGGAACAAACGCGTCCACCGTCAACCAAAATAAACAGGTGAGTTAATTCTCACACCTTCTGGAATCCTATGATGTGGTAAATTCATATTAACCGTTAAAAATATAAATTGGTTGATTGGTTGCTATTGGCTATTTGTTTTTTTGATTGGTTGCTGTCATTTTTATTGTTTTAAATAGTAGTTTATTGAAATTTATTTCATATATTATTATCAAATGTATAACGAGCTGTGATGCAGGGAAGGACAGGTTGGAGGGATCCAACCGGATTCCTCAATATTTTATATGTTGTTTGGTTGTTTTTATATTGTTGATATTTGAACTGATTTGAACCCCATATGGTAGAAAAACCTGTTTGAACATGATGGTTGAATAAATATTCACATGTGTTGTGTTTAAAATCAATCGATGGTATTGATTGGGTAATTGGCAGTGAATGGCCTAAAATGTATAGTTTTAAACGTCGTTCTACCGTTCAGTGAATTGACGCAGGTTTAAAAGTTATAAATTTATTTATAACTGAACTGCTCTTCAGTCATTTTATATAAATAATTAAACTAGAAATTTATAAATAAATAATTTAATCGAGTTTATAAGAGAAACTTTTGAAATGGTTTATGCAAGTTAAAGTAGCAGAAACCCAAATATTTACCTACGGGTTGGTAAAATAGAATAATTGTTTTTAAAACAATTAAATAGTGATTTTAAATTAATTAAGTTATTTAATTAATTTAAAAGGGGAAATGACAAATGAAAATCAGTTAACTACTAACTCATGTGTACGATTAAAAAAATCAACCGTTGTAACTAAAAAGGGGGTCTTTAAATCAGGCAAGGTTGTGAGGTAGTAAGGGATATGATTTGTATTAGATCTAAGCTAAGTAGTATAAAATGTTTAACGGGTTAGTAAAGGTGATTTGAAAGAAGTTCAAACAAGGTTTAAAAAGGGTCTTTTAACCAAAATGAAGGCTTGAAATGTCTAAGATATGGATTAAGAGAAAAGGGAATACATACATATGTTATGTGTTAAATATTGATAAATGAATTTTTGAAATAAAATCCAAGTTAAAAGGGTTTTATTGTAAAGAAGGAAATAAGCAGATTTAGTTATGGAATCCAAGTCAAAAGGGTTTTGAATCAAAGTTACGTTTTAGTGAATATTCACTTAATTAAAAGAATTAAGTAAAGAGATTATCGAACAAAGAGTTCAAATGTAAGAAACGGTTTATAAAACCATATTTGAAATCGAGATGGTAAACAAGATTTTATAAGGATTTATGTTACAAACTGGTATTCACTCTGAGATAAGAACGTTGTCGATCAAGGTTTGAGAGGTAAATAAAATACCCCAACTTGAACGGCTTCATTATTGTCGAGGAATGGTATTGGTTTGAAACGAATAAAAGGTGTTGAAATTAGTATGGTATTCCATACGAGATGTAATGAATATAAGTGCAAGATTTTTGATTATAAATATTACTATAATAGTGGTTTCAAAATAAATATGAAAGTTTGATTTAAATTATATAGTCGACATTTACCTTAACCATATTAGAATTGGTAATTTGTTTCATACTATTAAGTATATATATATGTATATATCGAGATGATTGAATATAAGAAAATGGGATAAGGGTTTTGAAGAAATACCTCGATATTTACGAAGGAAATAATCTATATATATATATATATATATATATATGGTTATAAAACAGTAAAAATAGTTTTGTTATAATATAATGAAATTAAGTGAAATGTTTCCAATGTATTGGAAGGTTAGAAGTTTATTAACTATTTTGTTAAATATATTTTTAAGAGGCCAAGCAGTGCCAAGTACTGAATCAGCAACTCGTTTTATTCACACATTTGTTATTTGATAGTTAAATCACCGACTATCAAATCTGACCAATACGATTGTTGGTATGGAAAGACCGGGATCGAATTTATATTCGAAAACCATTCCGACCAACAAATACGTGAAGATATTAGAAGAAGAACGAGATGGAGCGTTGAAGACCGTAGATCTTCATAAGCGGAAGAACCACTAAGATTCTCTGCCTTGCAAGCAGAGATAAACTGTGATTCGGTCGTGGTTGGAATCTACGGATTGCAAGGACTTCTTGCTACTGATCCTTGGGGTGATTCCTATATGAGATGCAGTAGGAGAGTGCCTTCAGTTCATCCTGTTCCTAGATGACTTGTATGGACGAGTGTCTGACAGAGTATTTCCAAAGGGGTCACGTACGTTGATTTCTTCAAACGTATTTCTGTTGATGGCGGAGAAGGCCATACACCTTCTCTTAGCTAACCGCAGTGTATTTTTGTGGGCATCAATTAGTGATATCTGATGGATATGACGATGTGGCATTCAAAGTGAATGGTGGCTAGATGTTCGAAAAGGAATTTAAACCTCAAGCCTCATCAACCGGGAAATGACAAAAATCGGGCAGGCCGCATGGCTATGTGGGTCGCTCCCATTAGGGTGTATAATCACCTATCTAGAGAAATTTCATTTGCTTCTTTAATCTTTATTTTGATGTTGTCCCTTTTCGAGAGGAGGTTGCTGGTCCCAACCGTCGGTGATATACATTTGATACACTCAAGCGAAATGAGTGGTCGGTCATGTGTGGGCCGGGTTGCAAGACGTTTTTATTGAACCCAGTGTATTCGCCTATGGAGATACACAATCAGAAGGTGGTCCCATACCTTGTCATGGTCGAAATCAAATTTCCAATAAGCGCCCGCGGTTTTCGATTGTATACTATATATGTGGAGCGTGAGATGCAAGCGTTCCGCTAGATTGTTAATTATTAGTAATTAGACATTATGATAATATCATAATAAGTTATGAATTCAAAAACGTTTTAGTTTATAGTAAGGTAAAAACCATCTGTGTTTATGTGTGGGTTGGTCTTACTATTGTCTTTTGATTTCATAAAGGATTTTGCAAAGTTAAACAAATTGTTTGTGCTGTGAATTTATCACTGAAAGTATTCCAGACTGACCCTGTGTATTTTGCTTTGCTTCAAATGTGCTCGGGTCAGACCGAGTATGTTCCAGGTTAGGTTTCGTTCAGAGTTCAGGAGCTAGAAGCAGGAGGCTTCACCGCTAGTTATATAAAGATATATTTCCGCTATGTCTGATATGTATTGTACTCTATTGATTGGTATGTATACAAAGTTCTTTTGTATAAAAAGATTTGTGATATTATATTTTATCTGTTCCGCTGTGAGATTCTGATGTGGTGTTCTTTTCTTTCTTCTATTCCAATATTCTTTCTTTCTTTCTCACCCTCTAATTTCTTTCTATTGAGAATCTAGGGTTCGATACTTGGGTTTTTGGCAAGTATTACGGGTTTAGGTATTGTTGTCGAAAATTCGAGCGTCAAGTTTTTCCCCGGGTCGTTACATAAACTAATCACAAGGGCGATGTGTAGTCAAAATATCAACCCAAGACCCATGTGGGGTTTCAACCAGCACAAATTCAAATAATATATTATTAATTGTGCCTTTGGACGATGTGTGAAAACTTATCGTCCAATCAACATAAACAAGTCAGGCAACTTGTAAACGGCAGTGCAAACATGTTTTAAATATCATAAATGTCATAACAACATGTTACATATTTCAAATTTCATACAATTCACAACAGTCATCAAAATCAACATTTATCCGATAAACAATAATTCCAACATAGATAATTAATTAATATTTAATAATAAAAATAATTAACTGTTCAAAGGCTTGAGTGAGATACATGTTCTCACATGACAATTTCTAACAAAGATGATTATTTTATCTAACATGACATTCTATGACCAAAAATGAGATTTTTTGTTCCAATGCAACATTTATAACAAAAATGTTATTTACATTCTAATGTACATTTTATAACAAAAATGTGATTTATATTATAATGTACATTTTCATAGCAAAAATGTGATTTTTATCCTAGTGTACATTTTCATAGCAAAAATGTGATTTTTATTTTAATGAAACATTTTCTAACAAAAAGGTATTTTTATCTAGATAAACATTTCTAATGAAAATGTCGTTTTTATTCACATAGCACATTTCTAATGAAAATGGTGTTTTTATTCTCATAACACATTTCTAATGAAAATGGTGTTTTTATACTCATAACACATTTCTAATGAAAATGGTGTTTTTATTCTTATAACACATTTAAACATAAATGTTAATTTTAATACTAACATAAATGAATTTTAATTCTAGTGTAATTGGCTTATTTAATTCTAATGTAATATGTCTAACCAAAGTGACATTTTCATCCTAATGTAATATTTCTTAACTAAAAGTGATACTGTAAATCTAAATAACATGGACTAACAAAAAATGATACTTTAACATTAACACCACATGAACTAAAAATGATGTTTTAATTTCAACATGTTAACGATTATATTTCTAACATATAAAAATATAATTTAGCGAATCATCACAACCACAAGCAATATAAATAGAAATATATTTTAATTTTAATTTTTAAATCGAGAATTCTCACCTTGCTTTCGAACAGATCTAAAATCAAAGAGGTTTCATAAATTGTTGCAATCTGTTCTAGAATGTGATATCGGGAGCCACTGTTCCAATGTCTCCAAGATCGCCAAATTCTGAATTTGTTTGAAAGAGATATGGATGTGAAGAGGAGAGAAAGTTGTTCAAAATATTCTAATGGATGTAGGTTTAATTCTTTATGGATGAAGAGAAATTGGAGGAAGTTTTTAAGCCTTTAGGCCATTGAAGACGAAGAAAGAAGAAAAAGGAGAAGGCGGCTAAAGACTGAGAAGATGGATTAGGGTTATGTTCTAGCCTCCTGTTTATAATAAAATGTTATTAAATAACCCTAAAGGCCCGCTAATTTGTATATTACAAAATAAAATGCTGACTAGGCATGAGGTAGCATCTCATTTCTTTTTTAAACATGGATGTATGCATTAAAATAAGGAATGAAATAGGATGAAAAGAAAATGAAAAAAAAAGGAATAAATTTGTGATTTATTGTTTAGTCGAATTGTTAGAAAGTTTATGACTTTCCAATTTCAAAACATATAATATTTACCTTTCTCTCCTAAAAATATTATATCATTTACTTAGGCGGTAATTAAGTTCAACTCAATTTTTTTTTCATTTAAGCCACATCAAAATGCATTATAATATTGCTTAATGTTGATAATACCATGTTGATTGTTTTATAAAATCGAATTTGTTTATGCCATTGAATCAAATTAAATTTCTTTTTCCAAGTATTACTCAAACCAATATTTCATTCCATATTTTAAAATGTTAATGACATAACTTGGTTAATAAATTGATTTAATGACACCATATAATTTAAATTAACATTATCAACTGTATTCCATATCAGAAAATGTTAATTTGGAAAGCTACTTGCGAAATAAAATATTACTTTAATTAGCAATTGTTATCGAACCATAGAATGTCGGTATTAGTAAGTCAATAAATCGTTTCTTAATTAAATTTAGGATTTTTTCTAATTTTCCGCTGACAATTCATATAATGTCGTATTGAGTACATATATGTCATATATGCACACATTCAACCACCGTTTAATAAATTCATTTTCTACATGCAATCAACGAATAAAATTACAAATATGCGTTATTCACTAGCGCGCCTTAAATGCCTTAATTTTAGCAACCGCACATTTTCAAATTCATTAACTATGCATTAAATTATATAAATAAAATAGAATTAAATGTGTTCTCACAAATTAAAGGAATAAAAGTGGCAGAATGGATACAACATCAATGGACATGAATTTTATAATGAATGGGCGCATACGATATATGGTCGAAGAAAATACAGTGGAAGAAATATTATGTTTATAATTTATTTCTCTAAAAACAGTTTAATAGGGGAACATGGCTTAAGCTGAGAAGTTATATGCGAAAGAAATGAAATGGGAAAGAATTAAAGACGATAGCCAACTCAATAAATGAGCAAATTTAACAAACTATGAATTATGGTTTATTACAATTTTTTTTAAATCGTTCACTAATAACATCATAATTTTATTTAGGACCAATTTAATTTAATAATTTAAATTTTTTTAAAAAAAAGGAATTTTAAAATTCTGAATTTTTTTTTTAAAAAAAAAGAATTTTTAAATTCTGACTCATTTTTCCATAATATTTATCAAAATAAAATTTTAAAACTGGGTCCAATTTTCCGGGTTGTTACAGACTGCCACCAGTTCACCAGTTTTATGTCCACCTTGTTATGATGTTAATTACATGTCCATGCCAGTATGTACGTTCACTTATCATCATGCTAGTTTATGTTTTATGCCATGATGATCACTTTGGTTATATTCCCATTATTTCCCTATTATGGTTTATGACTAGGCTATTTACTAGCCTAGGCATGCCATCAATTTATGAGTGCGCTAGTTAGGAAATGGGGGAAAAGGGTTAATATTGGCATAATTTGAATATGAACATTTTTGGACATATAATTCAAATTATTGGGTAAAATGGGCATTAACACCTATAAAGGGAAAGGATTAATGTAACGACCCAGAAAATCCGAACTAATTTAAAAAATTTATTTTAAATTATTTGGTGGAAAAATGTGGCAGAATTTAAAATTTTCAATTTTAAATAATATTAAAGCCAGTGAAAATAGTCAATTTTCAAACGATCTCTGTTTTCGACGAAACCACTTTCATTGGAACCAGAATGTCATATTATTGCTAGATTTCAATTTTTAGAATTTTTCGATTTAATATGTGAGCGTGGCGAAGGAAAATGCGTTTGGTCGATTACAGTCAAATTTAATCGACTGAAAAATAGCCATTTTTCAAACAGTGTCAGAATGCGACGAAATTAATTTTGTTAGGACCGTATCGTCATAACATAGACAAATATATTTTTTCCGGATTTTTCTGAGTCCGTTTATGGCCTCGGTGAATTTATTTATGAAGACGAATTAAATTAATAAAGGAATTAAATATTAAATTAAATAATACAGGCCACAGACAGCCATTTGGGCTGATTGGACCTGTCCCATTGGATCCGGAATACGGGCTATTGGCTAGGGTCACTTTCTGCTGGACTGAAATTGAACCGGTTTGAAAGATATGGATTTATTTGTAAAAATACATTATAATATTATAAATAATAGGAGATAAAAACCCTAATCACTATTCACTATCATCTTCTGCCGCCGCCCCCATGAATCCCATGGCCGAATTTTCTCCTTCCTTCTCCTCTTAATTTTCCTCAATCCTCACACCAAAACCTATTGCTCCTTTGGAGTTTATTATAGAGGACCTTCTCCTCCACACATCCGTACGGTCATCATCCCTGTAGTTTCCTGTAACGCTCGCTCCAGACCCCCGAAGTCCGCCGCTTTCCACCGTGTCGCCCCCCCCCCCCCAGAGCTCGACCGAGCTCGGCCAAACCCCCCCCCCCCCCCCCCCCCGCGTGCGCCGTCCGACCTGCACCGACGTCCCCCCTTCTGATCGACGAACCCTGCAACTAATTTGGTGAAAAATCGAACCCTAGGTTCGAAGAAAAGAAAAAGCATACGGCCGATATTTTTGATTGGGGAAGAAAGGTTATTTTCTTTATTAATTAATTAATTTAAATTGTTTCATAACTTAAATTAATCATATCTAAATCGTTTCAACTCGAAATTCGATGATTTCAGCGGCGTTGTGATCGTGTGACTGAGATCTACGCGTCTAAACTGACTGGAGTTGATTCTGAACAGTTTGAATTTTGGCCAAAAATCTTCAACGACTGTGAGATTTCTGAATTTGAATAATTAAATAATTTAATTATATTCGATTAGTTGAATCATTGTATGTTATTTCTGATCTGTTATGTGGTGATTGTTGTATAGTTGAGTTATATTCGTTGTGATATCATGTTATAGTATGACTATTTGGATCTGTAAAATTTTGATGTAATCATAATAAAGTTCTCACTTTTTTTTTAATTCCTTTCTATTAAAATTGAATTCTATTGTGAAACAAAAACAAAGTTAGAATTTTAATTTGATTTACAAAACTTATAAGGTTTTGATCTTTGTTTTTGAAACAAAAACAAAATAAAGTTTTGATCTTTTGTTTTTGAAACAAAAACAAAATAAAGTTTTGATCCTTTGTTTTTGAAACGAAAACAAAATAAAGTTTTGATCTTTTGTTTTTGAAACAAAAACAAAATAAAGTTTTGATTCTTTGATTTTGAAACAAAAACAAAATAAAGTTTTGATCTTTGTTTTTGAAACAAAAACAAAATTTGATCTTTTGTTTTTGAAACAAAAACAAAATAAAGTTTTGATCTTTTGTTTTTGAAACAAAAACAAAATAAAGTTTTGATCTTTGTTTTTGAAACAAGAACAAAATAAAGTTTTGATCTTTGTTTTTGAAAACAAAATAAAATAAAGTTTTGATCTTTTGTCCTTGAATCAAATCAATACAAAGTGAGCCTTTTGTTTTGTTTTATATAATAAAATAAGATTTGATCCTTTATTTTGAGATATAATAAATAAAGATTTGATCTTTTATTTTGTTTTTAAAATAAAAGAAAGTTGGATTTGTATAATAAATAAAGATTTGATCCTTTATTCTAATTTGTAAAATAAATAAAGTTCATATATTTTGTTTGATTTCACAAAATAAGGGTGGGACCTTTTTTATTTTGATTCATGGAAATTTTACACCCGATCATATGTTGTCGTAGTTGTAATAACGCAAAATTCATCGTTATGTTAGTTTAGTTGTAATGACACAAAATTCATCGTTATGCTGTCGTTGTTGTGATGACACAAAAATTTCATAGTTATGTTAATTTAGTTGAAAGTAACAAAATTTCATCGTTATGTCTATTTAGTTGAAATTTGGTGCTGGGTTAAAAATTTGAAACTTAGAAAATAATAGAACATTTACATTTTTCTAAGAAAAGAATTTATTTACATTTTCAATGTAAAAGAAAAGAAAAGAAAATATTTACATTTTCTATGTAAAAGAAAAAGAAAAGAAAAGAAAGTATTTACATTTTTTTCAACGTAAAAGAGAAGAAATAGGAGAATTTACATATGTAAATTAAAACAATAAAAAGAGAATTTACATTTCAATGTAAAGAATAAAAAGGCATTTACATTTTTCTATTATAATAAAGAGTAATAGGAAATTTACAATTTTCTATTGTAATAAAGTGAAAAGAAAATTTACATTTTTTTTTTTCTATGTTAAAATATAACATTTACAATTTTCTATGTAAAGATGGGAAATTTGCATTTTAAATTATAAGATTTACATTTTCCTATATGAAGGTATAAGATTTGCATTTTTCTTTGTAACCATGAAAAGTTTACATTTTCCCAATGAAAAGATAAAAGAATTTACATGTTTCATTTGTAAACGAAAAGGAAATAAAATTTTATGAAAAACATTAAAGTTCATTTTTATGTTATAAAAATGAAGTAGGATAAATGCTCATTTGTATGTTTTTAAAAAAGGATTAGGATAAAGAGCTCATTTTTATGCCTTTATAACAAATAGAATGAAAAGTTCATATATTTTTTTATGTCTTTAAAACAAATAGTATAAAAGAACATTTTTATAACTAAAGAAAAGAGAACATTATAAAACAACATTTTTGGTCGCATTAGAGTTGGCGAACAAAAATGTCGTTTTTATTTGATATAAAATTTTACATTGTTGAAACCATCATTTTTGGTCGCATTAGAATTGGCGAACAAAAATGTCATTTTTATTGAATATGAAATATACATCGTTGAAACATCATTTTTGTCGGATTAGAGTTGGAGAACAAAAATGTCATTTTTATTGAATATGAAATAAACATCGTTGAAACATCATTTTTGTCGCATTAGAGTTGGCGAACAAAAATGTCATTTTTATTGAATATGAAATATACATCGTTGAAACATCATTTTTATTGCATTAGAATTAGCGAACAAAAATATCATTTTTATTGAATATGAAATATACATCGTTGAAACATCATTTTTGTCACATTAGAATTGGCGAACAAAAATTTCATTTTTATTGAATATGAAATATGCGACGTTGAAAACATCATTTTTGTCGCATTAGAGTTGGCGAACAAAAATATCATTTTTATTTGATATAAAAAATTTACATTGTTGAAACCATCATTTTTGTCGCATTAGAATTGGCGGATGAAAATATTATTTTCATAGAATAAAAGAAATGGATTTAATAAAGGGAATCGCCCAATGGTTTATATATAAATATAAAATATAAAATTAATCGAATCGAGTGCGGCAGTTCGCTTATCGACAATCTTAACTTCAAACGAATATATAGAAAGATCCGACCGTTGGATTTCCCCAAAACTGGAACCGTTAGGACCGCTTTGAGAAGAGCTTTCCAACGATATAAATTTCATCAAAATCTGACAGTTAGATTTTAAGATATGTGTAAATCAAATTTTGGTAAAAGCAGCGCCAGCGCCGCCCATTGACCCGAAACATCGTTTATTTATTTCGAGCTATTTTTAATAAA
This sequence comes from Allium sativum, assembly GCA_030737875.1. Lineage (NCBI taxonomy): Eukaryota > Viridiplantae > Streptophyta > Magnoliopsida > Asparagales > Amaryllidaceae > Allium > Allium sativum. Next base: position 663,546,400 of record CM060909.1, on the reverse strand, counting down.
TAAAAGTAGCGATAAATAGTTATAAATATATATATGAAATGTTTTAAATTATAATTATGCGACAATTATTTGAAAAGGCCGAGTTTAACTCATTTCAAATAATTGCACTGCGAATAAATCCAAGATGTAAGAAGACGATGGTTGAAGACCGGCGATCTTCACATCGAATGGACGATGACTTCTGATACCTTGGACTAACTTGCTCCCAGGACTGGGTTGAAGCAGTAATTGTCCGGACGTATGTGTTGGTCGTGCAGATAAGCGAGCGCCTTCTTGGTGTCTCGTGAGACGACCCCAAACCCCGTACAGACAGAGACAAGGGTAATCTTTGGAATATAACACAAAAACAGATAATAGCAGAACAGAATTAAATAAATACACCAGATAATGAACAATAGAATATACTGGATAAAGTAATCATCAGAGTTACACAGTATACAGGATCTTACTTAGTACAAATACAGTTCAGCTATACATAAATATCTATAGCGGAAAACAAACAAAATATGTACAATAGGAGCTGAACAACATAAAAAGAGATAAATGATAGAATCCATCTTCAGCTCCAGCTATCTAGAAATAACCAGCTAAACCTGAATACAAGGCTGCCCATGTAGAAAAAGGGGCACCCGAGTTTGAAAGTGAAACAAACTACGTGTCAGTCGTGGGACTGGTATGAGAAATCTATTCAACACATATATAATATGGCTAATCACAGGACCACGCCACTTTCGTGGAACAGGTTTACTCCATTGGATTGCCAGTGCTTTAAAACAAATCATTCTTTTAACCATCGCAATGCTTTTTATAAAAATGAAGCCATTATAAGACTCAGTTCCCATCACACAATGCAACGCAAACCGGAGGATAGAGTTTTTACCTTATAACGGCTAAAATATGCTTGATACGAATAAAACAAAGGCATTTGATATTATTGCTAGTGTTTATATGTTTCAAAAACAATTTGAATCATAACTATCAATCATAGATGACATTAATGCCCCATACCACTATGTCGCCAAATGTATATATACAATCGAAACCGCACCGTCACGTATTTGGAAATTGGATTTCCGTCATGAACCAAGGCAAAAGATAGTCCTTACCGAATTCGTGACTCTCTAGCCCAAGCCACAGGCAAGTACTCAGTCAAGCCTTTGGAGCGACAGGGCCGGTCCACCGATGTGGATTAAAATGCCTGAACAATACGTTTCCCAGCCCTTTGGGGGCGTAAACGAGCCAACGAATGACTCCATCGGACCCGGATCGTCCGATTAAACCGAGGTGCCTCGCAGCAGCAACAACCACACAGGTGAAAAGTATATAAATGTCAGGGCTGGTAGGTCACTGACACCACCCTAGCTAGAAAGAAACGCATGCCCTCCCTGAGGTCCTTCTCCCGTTTCTGGTTCATACCGGGGTGTGAGGCTCGCGATTCCATGTTATACACAAAGCTACGCCACACAGGCGGTGCTTTGATCATCACCACAAGGCTTTGCTTTTCAACAGAAGCCCTGATCACTACATCTTAGCATGCCACACAGGCAATTCATGTTATGCGACAGATGTCCATCGATATACAACCTCTGAGCTCGTGCATTTCAGAGAAGGGTGTTAAGCAAAAGAATAAATTCTCCGCCGCCAAACAGATGTATATTTAACAGAGATTAATCAACACAGAATAAAATCCAATGTCAGACACACAGTCCATTTACAAGTCCGTCCTGGGTATGAACGAAACCGGAGGCACTAAATACCTCGCAAAACCATCGATCACCACGTACGTCTGGACGATCACCACTCATTATTCATATTTCGGGATGCCTCCCAATCAGGACCTCGGTTACCGTCCAAACGAGGTGAAGATCTCCGGTCTTCGACCACCGTCTTCATCTTCGACTTTCAATCGTCGGTAAATTATTTGAAATGAGAATTAACTCGGCCTTTTCAAATAATTCACGTATATTTAGAATTTCAAATCAATTTATTTCAATGGTTAAATTATTCGACAACACCAACTTTGTTCTTTAAGGTAATTTTCACACCAAACACATTCAACCATCAAATACCACATAAATCGAGCAAATTCAGTTTATTTTCATTCCATATTGTTTATGGTATTTTATAATGTTTTATCGCTATTTTTATTTATTTTAAAATAGCTAATTCAATCAAAACGACGCTTCAGGCCATAACGCGGCTGTGGCGCTGTTTTTCTTCAGATTGGATTTACACATATCTGAAAATCTAACCGTTGGATCTTCACAAAATTTACATCATTAGAGAGGTCTTTTCAAAACGAATCCAACGGTTCCAGTTTCGGGAAAATCCAACGGTCGGATCTCCCGGTACAATCGTTTGAAGTTTCGATTTCAAAATATGAACTGCAGCGTCGTTATTCGATTAAATATAATTATATATATATATATATATAATCGTTTCTGGCGCTGTTTTTCTTCAGATTTGAATTAAACATTCCAGACAATCCAACCGTTGGATTTTTACAAAGTTGGTGCCGTTGGAAAGATATTCCCAAGGCGAACCCAACGGTTGCGGTTTCAGGAAAATCCGATGGTCGGATCTCCCGGTACAATCGTTTGAAGTCACGATTTCAAAATACGAACTGCACGGCCACGTTTCGTTTTAATTTTATTTATATTTATATATTTATATAAATATAGTTCATTCAACAATTTCAATATCGTTTTTGCTTCAAATATTTCACTAACGCCTTTAAATTTTGGAAAATTTCGCCATAACCTCCTTTGTACGGGAGGGGCTGGGAAAATTCCCAAATAGCCACACGAGCGTCTCATGTCGAAAAGAAAAAGAAAAATCCAAGCGACTAGCCAACAGGCTCATAAAATCATCACCCAAACAAAACAGTAAATGTGTACCTATTTGTCGGGCACAAAATTTTATTCCTTTTCTCTAACCCCTTTGCTATAACCTGTTCAATAAATATGCATGTACATATATACAGTTCTTATCACTTATCATTTTCCATTCAACTTCATATTTGATTCCATTTGGTTTAAAAACACCGTTCATTCTGATGTTGCATGCATAGGCAAAAATCATATCATTAGCTAATTAATGAATATTTCGACTCATATATATTTATTTGAACGAGTGGCTATTTTTAACACTTCACATTTCAACAATTCGTGTATATAATAAAAATGTGATTTTTATTGTAAAACAATTCATTCCAAAACACTATTATTTTATATTGTTTATATAGGTGATAAAAATCCAAACTACATATGGATTTGAAGATCTTCTCGTGCTCTTCAAAATCTTCAACAGGAGGAAGGCGTAATTTTGCTTGTAGGAGGAGGAACGGAGGAGAGAAGGCACGAGCGGTTTTCCGCCGTGAATCGATATCGGGGAGAGAGAAAATTAAAGGAATTTTTTTTTATATAAAAATTTTGATTGGCCGATGGGTTTTATAAGGGGTTTTCTGGCGCGACCACCAATCTAAACCCAACGACTGTCGTCCCTAGCGTTTTACCCCCATTCCGAACACAATGGAATACGTTTCGTAGGCCCATTTGACTGTTTCAGTCAGTTTTCCTTTAAATTAAAATATAAAACATTCAATATTTAATTTGAACGTACATTTCAATTTGCCAGGGCCACAAACTGATTCGAAAAATTCCAGAAAAATAAATCTAGCTATGTTTTGATGATACGGTCCCAACAAAACTAGTTTCGTCGAATTCTGAGACCGTTTGCAAAAAGGCCCATTTCTAGTCGATCCATTTTAACTGTAATGGACCAAAACATATTTTCCTTTGCCATGATCACATACTAGCTTCAAAAATTATGAAATTTGAAACCTAGCAATAACTTCACTTTCCGGATCCAACAAAAGTGGTCTCATTGAATTCCCAGGTCGTATGAAAAATGGCCAATTTCACGGGCCATATAAAATCCATAGCGACCTTTCTGAAAATTCATTTGGCCATAACTTTTGCTTTCCGCTATGAAAATTCGATTTTTCAGATTCGTTAGAAAGGTATTCACTAACAGATTTAAATATTTTTGGTTTCACTAAAATCCGTTTTGTTTTGCACCCGGTACAGTCCGACAAAGTTTGAATTCAATTTTTGAAACTGCAGCGCCATTTCATGCCTTGTTTATAATTATAATTAATTATATTTGTTTTCAATTGTCGATTCAAACTCACTTTTCATTGCCATTATTTAAAATATTTATTTTAAATATTTAAAATCCATTATTTTAGCCAATTTAAAAAATTTAAATTGGTTCAGATTTTCTGGGTCGTTACACTCCGGTTTCGTTCAGACCCAGAACGGACTTGTAAATGGATGCGTGTCTGACGTTGAAATTCACTTCATGTAATTAAATCGATTTCTATTAATATATGTATGTTTGGTGGTAGAGAATTTATTCTCTACTTCACACCCTGATACGTAGGAATGGTTATCGATCGCATGGCGTTGAATTGTCAGTAGCACGCCAAGATGCAATGATCAAGGCTTTGTTGAAAAGCAGGCCTTGTGGCTGATGATCAAAGCATAGCCTGTTTAGGCATAGCTTTGTGTATATCGTGACTTCGCGAGCCTCACACCCCGGTATGAGTCAAAAATGGGATATGGACCGTAGGGAGTGCACACGTTTCTTTCTAGCTAGGAGTGGTGCTTGGGTTTTGACACGGCCCGACATTTTACTTATGTGGATTTTGGATTGAGGTACCTCGGGTTTTTATAGGCCGGAAGTGGTCATATTATAGGTCCAAAGGGACCGGGAAACGTGTATTCAGGCATAACTAATCCACTACCGTTAGGTAGGGACCGGCCCTACCGCATCCAAGGGTTCACTGCGGGGGATCCTGAGGCATTTGCTAGAGTGTCTCGAATCGGAAGAGGATGATCCCTAGCCTCGATTTCATGACAGAAAACCAATTCCCAATACGACAACATTTCGGTTTTGATTGTAAACTTATATGCGTCAACATAGTAGGATGGGGTACTATGCCGTCTAGGATTGATATATTTATATTGAAGTATTTTAATACTGCTTAAACACTAATGATAATATTAAAATATTACTTTTCACGTATTAAGCATATTTGATCATCATAAGGGAAAACTCTATCCTCCTGTGTGCGTTGCATTATGTGATAGGATCTGAGTCTTATGATGATTTCTTTTTTTTTAAAAGTCATTCCGCTGTTTTACATAAACTTTATAATATTATGCACTGGCAATCCAATGGAGTAAACCCGTTCCGCGTTAGCAGCGTGGTCCTGAGATTCGCCATCTTGATAGTTAAATTAGTTAAGAATTCTCACACTAGTCCCATGACTGACTCGTAGTTTTTTCACTTTTGCAAACTCGGGTGCCCTCCTTCCACACGGGCAGCCAATTGACAGGTTCAGGTGATACATTCTGATTGGAGCTTGCTTGGACGGACGAAGAAGACCTTTCCTCTAGTTTTCATTTCTTCTTTGAAACATTTTTCCATCTTTTGCTTTTGATGTATGTAATGGAATTTGGAATTTATTTCCTTATCCTTTGAGACTTACTGTATTGCTAAGTGGATCCTGTAAAACTGCATACTCTGATGATTCTGTTGTGATGCTGATGACATTTTATTTCCGCTGAAATGTTTATGTGTTATGTTCTTACTCTGAGATCTGTTTATTATTGTAATTATGTTGTATTCCAAAATGATTATCCTTGCTTTCGGTCTACGGAAGTTTGGGGTCATCACAATTAATTAATTGATTAATTAATTAATATTGGAATGTCTAGTAATTACAATTAGGAATGGTAATTGTACTTATGACACGAGGTTAGGTTTCATTAATGGTGTAAGTCTGGTCGGACCTGACTGACATATACAGCAACCATTAATGTTGAACCTAATGTGAGAGGTCTAAGTACGCAAATATGAATCGGGCTAAGACACGGGGTTAGGCCCAACTGTGGAATAAATCTTCCCGGACCCGACCGGCATATCCAGCATCCACACGTTGTAGGCCTGATGTAGGAGGTCAAGCCCATTATAAACCATAAATGGTCATGGTAATGAATTGGACTACTTAACCAAATCTAATCCATTGGGATTGTATGATTATGAAATAAGGTTAGGGTTAAGTAAATTGATTGGGATAGTGGATGGGTTAAGCAAATTTGAAGGGGGCCAGGTGGGTAATATTTACATATAGGTCCACAAAATTAACCCGATAAGGTTATGTAATTAAAGACACCTAGTGGTATACATAATCAAAGGAAAGTATAATAGTTGTGTAATTAAAGACAACTTTTAGGGTAAGCACAACTGGTATAGGGCTATGTAATTAAAGACACCTAGTGGTATACGTAGTCAGTGAAAAACCTAGTGGGGGATACAAGACAAAAGGGAGAGCTTGTATCGTATTGTGTGGGACCCATTTCAATCAGTAACCTGGAGTAAGTATCAAATAAAATATTCCGTACTAGGCGGAGAGGGGACACGCTAACTGTAACGACCCGTATTATACACATCATAGGATTGTAGAATATTTATTTCTTTCCCGTATGAAGTTGTATGGTCATATAACTTTGGGAAATATCTATTAGAGTCATTTCCCATGTTCATGATTTTTGTCGATTTTTAAATGACCATTTTGCCCCTAGTTGGTACTGTTTTGGCCATAACTTTCGTTTGGAAAGGAATTTTGACTTGAAACCACTTCCATTTGATTCGTTTGATGGTTTACCTTTCCGTAGAGTGGTCACATTAGCCAAACGGACTTACCGTTTGGGAGATATGGCTGAAACAAGGTTTGGAGGGTGAAAAACTGCTTAACCGGGCCAAATCGGGTGATTAGTGAGTAGGCCCATAACCCATTTCGGGATTAGGGTTATGGGAGGGCTGAAATGAGATGGAGAATCATTCCATTTCAGTTTTCCAGCCTCCACTTATCACCAAGGATCCCTAAAAATGGCCTCCAACCTCTAAATCACCTCCAAATCATCTTTTGGTCAAGGATTTGGCTTAGCAACCCCTAATTAAGGAGGATCTTCACCAAATCAACAAAGGAGCTGCTGTTTGGCATTGAGATTCACATCATATCAGAGAATTATTTCAGATCTTAGTTTATTTTGTGGCTAAGGTGAGTGATTTGCATAGTTTTACACTAATTATGGCTAATTAGGGGTGATTAGTGCTAATTAGCGAATTTAAGCATGGTAAAATTCGGGAAAAATGTTCATAAATTCCTAAATGATGTTTTAGACCTCTGATATGAATTTGGGTTAATTTGGTTAAGTTTTGCTGATCCTATCATTAGTTTCACCTAAACATGCTTAAGGGGAAATATGGGATTTTGGGTATGTTTGATCCATTTTAACCTATGATATTGATGTGAATGATGTTTGTGGTTGATTATGCATGTTGCTATGACTGTATGAAGTGCTTTGTGATTGATTTCAATAGTTAGAATGGTCGAAAACGTCGTCGAATGGCGTAAACACTTGCTGGAACAGTTTTAGAAAACAGTGCAGGGTTCGGATCGGATCGGATAAGGGGGCTCGGATCGGATATGTAGAACTGAGCAAAGAATCCGATCGGATCGGAACCCAACACTTGGGAAAAATGGCAAAAAGGAAGGCCACGCTAGCTGAACTGGGATCGGATCGGATAGAGGAAGACGGATCGGATCGAAGAGGACGGATCGGATCGGAAACACAAAGGTGAATCAGAGCAGGAGTACGAAAGCGGATCGGATAGGAGCATATGAAGGGAGCATGAAGACGGATCGAAAGCACGAACCAAGAAGGACCCAACCCGACCCGAAAGGAAGCACCGACCCGACCCGAAAGGAAGCACCGACCCGACCCGAAGAAGAAGCGTCTGACCCGAACCCAGAGGAATGCCGACCCGAACCGCACCAGAAGGGGGACCCGACCCGAACGGATGAAGAACACCGACCCGAACCGATAACTTGAGGAAGAACCCGACCCGACCCAGTATTGACCAATAACCCGAGATGCAAAGGTAGTCCAATAGGGGAAGTTAGAGCTCAGGATCCCGGAACCAGTTGGGAACCAAGGAGTTCACTTCATGGTTGGACTTTGCTGCGGGACGTGTGCTAAGGAGTTGTCGACGTTCATAACTTCGATTCACCACTAAAAAGAATGATGGGCTACTTATCAGTGCAGTAGGGTCATTATGACCTGAGGGGCAAAGTGATGGTAGCAAGACTACGTTATCAGTGCAGTAGGGTCATTATGACCCGAGGGGCAAGGTGATGCGTAGTAAGACTATGAGCCAGTGCAGTGGGGTTCTTGTGACTCCATGGGGCAAAGTGGACATAGTAAGGATTGATGAGGCTATGAGCCAGTGCAGTGGGGTTCTTGTGACTCCACGGGGCAAAGTGGACATAGTAAGGATTGATGAGGCTATGAGCCAGTGCAGTGGGGTTCTTGTGACTCCATGGGGCAAAGTGGACATAGTAAGGATTGATGAGGCTATAAGCCAGTGCAGTGGGGTTCTTGTGACTCCATGGGGCAAAGTGGACATAGCAAAGGATTTGTGGCTACGTTATCAGTGCAGTGAAGCCATTTATGACTTCATGGGGCAAAGTGATCGTAGCAAGGAATGTTGGGTGATCGAAGTGGTGAATATCGTATGCTTTATGCACTGAGTGAGAGATGTGAGGATGGATGCTATGCTTGATTGTTGCCATCATTATGACATGCACACCTCCCCCACCTCCGTATCTTTACACTGTTTGATATGATACCTTAGAGTGTTGTACAGTATGTAGTGCTAACTCTTTGGTTGCAGGTCCAGGTTCAGGTATGTTTTTAGTCTACCTGTTATTGTTCACTTTAGATGCTTATCGCTCATACCAGGCTTTATGTCTGACCCAGAGTTTTATGTCTCCTCTTATTACTCTGGGTGCTCACACGAGCAGACTAGAGACAGGTTAGCTGGCGGTGCACGAGTAGCTGATTCGGAGGCGGACAGGAGGCTTCCACGTATTATATATATACACACATTCTCCCTGTGTCGTTGGTGGTCGCTACTTGGGCATTAGTAGTGTACCTCATTTATCTTACTTTGCTTTGAGACAGTTTGAAAAGTTGTAATAAGCTGTATTTTGGATTTCCGCTGCGATGATGTTTAGTTCTGATTTTCAGCTTATGCACTGTCTCTCCTGTTTTATGTCAAGTATGTTATTATTATATTTTGTTCTATGCGCTGTGAGACATTCTACAGGTTCCTTGTATGTTCATTTCCTTCTTCCTTTTTCCTTCCCACGACCCGTTCCGCGCTAACTGGACATGTGTACAGCGCACTTTTGGAGTAAATGTCGGTTGGTGCGGGGCGGGCCGTCACACTTGGTATCAGAGCTCTAGGTTGCGTAGTTAACCTAGGGAAAGACACCACGGAGAGATAGTACGTATAGGAGAGCGCGTATTTGTGATTACTTTGGTTTTCAAAAGCTATGTATGTATATACTATTAGTAGTATAAAGCTGAAGTTGCACTGCACTAGCACCACTATGGAGTCGTTAATCGTTTCCCTTTTACAGATTAACGATGAGCCGAGACACGAGGGGTGCTGGTAGAGGGACCAACCAAGAGAATGCCGCTGACATGAGGGCTATGTTTACTAACCTCATGAGAGACATGCTTAGAGAAGTGCAAGGGGAAATTCCCAATCCCGGAGTTGGTGTTGGCCCAGTAGTGCAGGCGCCTAGGGTCGATTTCGCCAAGTTGTGCAAAGATTACACTAATCTTGGTGGGAAGCCGTTCCACGGGACGGAGTCGGCCACAGATGTTCAAGATTGGATGGATAGCAGTGACCGTATCTTCGATGACTTGGGACTCGAGGATGCGATGAAGAGAAGGCTAGCGTCTCGTCAGCTGCAAGGGCGAGCGATGAATTGGTGGAATGCTATCAGAACAGCTACTCCAGAGGATCAAGTTACTTGGGATCAGTTCAAGGCTTGCTTTAGCGAGAAGTTCATTCCAGCTGCCCAGAAGTCAGTGTTGTTTAAGAGGTTCTTGGAACTCAAGCAGAATGAAAGGGCAGTTTCTGATTATATTGCTGAGTTCGACACTTTGTCGAAGTATGGACTGTCTCTTATCGATACTCCTGAAAAGAAGAATGAGAAGTTCATTACTGGTTTGGATGGATACTTGGGGGAAAGGCTTATCAACCACATCGATGAGACTTTTGAATCGATTGTGGGGAAAGCTTTGAGATCAGAGAGTCTTTACCCTAAGTCAAAGACTGAGGCTGCATTTGCAGAAGGGCCAAAGCCGCAAGCAGGCGGTGGAGGCAAGAATAACTCTCAGAACAAGAGGAAGCAGGACCAATCAAAGCGTGGCCAGAAAAAGAGGAAGAAGGATGTTGAGTGCTTCAGCTGTGGAAAGAAAGGCCATTATGCTAAGGAATGTCGGGCCAAGCCAGCGGAAAGGAAGTGCTACAACTGTGGCCAAGTGGGACATCAGAAAGATAAGTGTCCGCAACCTCTTAAGGAGAAGCAGAATGTGAAAGCATATGCTATTGATGCTGTTCCTTCTTCGTCGAATGCCCCAACTGCGGCGGAGAAAGGAAAGAATGATGTTATTCAAGGTATGCTTTCTATTTATGATATACCAGTTCGAGTTTTGTTTGATACTGGGGCTTCCCGTTCCTTCATATCTAGTGACCTGGTAGATAGGTTGGGACTGGAACCCGAGATAGTCGATAGACCGTTGATTGTGACGAACCCGATTGGTGGTTCGACTAGCCTTAGTATGATTTGCAGGAATTTGGTCTTATCGAGTCATGGATGTATGTTTGTATGTGATTGCTTTGTTTTGGGCTTTACTGGGTATGGCATTATATTGGGAGTCGATTGGCTCCAAAGATACGGGGTGGTGGTAGACTGTGAGGGCTTTTTGGTGACAGTGAGGGCGGATGATGGGCGGAGGGTAGTGTTTGGTAGCCTACCTAGTGATGGGGTTATGGCTAGTTTTGTAAATTCCCTCGACATCCCGCAAGATGAGTTGTCAGATGTGCCCGTGGTTGGCCAGTATCCGGACGTCTTCGAGGAGGTGACCGGGCTTCCACCACACCGAGAGATTTAGTTCCGTATTGATTTAGTGAAAGATGCCAGACCTATAGTGATGTCACTTCGTCGTATGGCACCAAGAGAGCAGCGAGAGCTCGGGGTGCAAGTCAGCAATCTTTTGAAGAAGGGATTTATTAGAAAGAGTGTCTCCGAGTGGGGAGCACCAGCTGTGTTTGCCACTAAGGCAGATGGTTCCCTTCGTTTGTGTGTGGACTATCGCGAGTTGAATAAGGTGACGAGGAAGAATAAGTATCCTCTACCGCGGATAGATGATTTGTTTGATCAGCTGGAAGGAGCTAGAGTGTTCTCCCAGTTGGACCTCGCGACAGGATTTCATCAGCTTCGAGTAGCAGATGAGAGTGTTCCGAAAACGGCATTTAGGACGCCGTCTGGATTTTATGAGTGGTTGGTTATGCCATTTGGGTTGACCAATGCACCAGCCTACTTTGTGGATCTTATGAATCGAGTATTCAGAGATCAGTTGAATAAGTTTGTTCTTGTGTTCATGGATGATATCCATGTTTACTCAAGGACAGAGGAAGAACACAAGGGACACTTGAGGATAGTGATGGAGGTGTTGAGGAAACACCAATTGAAAGCGAAATTCTCTAAGTGTCACTTTTGGAGAAGGGAAGTGAGATTCTTGGGTCATGTTGTTTCAGAGAATGGTATTGCCGTGGACCCTGCGAAGGTGGCTACGGTACAGGATTGGCCTACGCCCAAGAATGCTACAGATGTAAGAAGTTTCTTGGGATTAGCTGGATATTATCGTAAGTTTATCCAGGACTTCTCCAAGATTGCAGCACCGTTGACTCAGTTGACTAAGAAGAATCAGTCCTTCGTCTGGGACGGAGTGTGTGAGAATGCCTTCAAGAATCTAAAAGAGAGGTTGACGCGTGCGCCAGTGTTAGTCATTATTAAGGGGAATGAAGAGATGACGGTATACACGGATGCTTGTGGTACCGGACTGGGTGCAGTATTGATGCAAGGAGGTAGGGTCATAGCTTATGCTAGTCGATAGCTAAAGCCGCATGAGAAGAAGTATCCAACCCATGATTTGGAATTGGCAGCAATTGTATTTGCGCTGAAGATGTGGAGACATTACCTCTTGGGAGAAAGATTCGAGTTGTTTACCGATCATAAATCATTAAAGTATCTTTTCTCCCAGAAAGATCTGAATCTCCATCAGCAGAGATGGTTAGAGTTCTTGGCTTCGTATGATTTTGACATTGCATATACACCTGGTAAAGGTAATGCGGTAGCCGATGCCTTGAGTAGGAGACATGCCAGCTTAGGGGCAATGTTTCTTGAATGGAAGCAACTGGAGTATATCGCGGGGTTTGATTTCAGACCAAGGTACGAATTGGATCCAGTTACGCTAGCTAGTTTGACGATCAGACCCACTTTAATAGAGCGGATTGGTTCTAGCCAAAGGGACGATCCTAATCTATTAGAAATCATCTCCAAGTTAGAGATGGGTATTGATGAGGAGATGAATGTGTATGGGCTTGATCGAGATGGATGGCTTCAGAAGGATGGAAGACTAGTTGTGCCCAACGTGAATGGTTTGAGAGATGAAGTGCTTAGAGAATGTCATCACTCAAAACTGACTATACATCCCGGTGGTAATAAGATGTATCGAGACATGAGACAGACTTACTACTGGGAAGGGATGAAAAGAGACGTTGGGAAGTTTATATCCAAATGCATGAATTGCCAGCTAGTTAAAGCCGAGCAAAAGAAGCCTAGTGGGTTGTTGCAACCATTAGAAATTCCCGAATGGAAATGGGAGCAAGTCTCGATGGATTTCATCGATGGCTAACCAAGGACTAGATCGGGATATGATAGCATTTGGGTAATTGTGGATCGATTGACTAAGAGTGCAAGATTTATACCAGTCAAATCGACCAGAACGGCAGCCAAGTTGGCAGAATTGTATATGAAGTGGGTAGTGAGATTTCATGGAGTACCCAAAAACATTGTGAGTGACCGAGACCCGTTGTTCACTAGTGGGTTTTGGAAGAGCTTACAAGAGGCTCTAGGGTCAAGATTACATCTCAGTACCGCATATCATCCTCAGACCGACGGTCAGACGGAGAGGGTGAATCGTATATTGGAAGATCTCTTGAGAGCTTGTATATTGGATTTTGGTGGATCATGGGATGACCATTTGCATCTAGTAGAGTTTGCATATAATAATAGCTACCAATCCAGTATCGGTATGGCTCCATATGAAGCTTGTATGGAAGACCGTGCAACTCACCATCATGTTGGATAGAGACTGGCGAGAAGTTTGTGCTTGGACCAGATGTGGTGAGGGAAACTTCAGATAAGATTAAGATCATTCAACAACGAATGAAAGCTGCTCAGGATAGGCAGAAGAGTTATGCCGATAAGAGGAGAAGAGACTTGAAATTCTCCGTTGGTGACTTGGTGTTTGTCAAGATCTCTCCGTTGAAGAGCGTAATACGATTTGGCAGGAGAGGCAAATTAGCACCAAGATTTGTTGGCCCATTCCCTGTTCTTGAACTTGTCGGGAATTTGGCATATAGAGTTGGCTTACCAGAGAAAATGGCGGGAGTTCACGATGTATTTCATGTTTCCCAACTGAGGAAGTTCGTTCACGACTCAGATGTGACTATTTCACCTGATCAGTTAGAGGACTTCGAAGTAGAACCCGAGCCGGTTGGGAACCGCAAGCCGATTCGTATTGTGGGGCACGATACGAAGCAACTTCGAAGGAAGGCGGTGAAGCTAGTCAAGGTTCAGTGGGGCGAGGACGAGAATGATTGTACTTGGGAGACAGAGGAGAGCATTAGGGAGGCATACCCAGAACTCTTTGCCTGGTAAGATTTACTTTGCGATTTAGTTATTCTGCATGCTAGGATAGACTTGTTTTGCTTGGTTGCATGTTTGATTGTTATTTTATGATTGATAGGCATGCGGGACCCTTGTGTGTGTTTGGATTAGGGAATTTCGGGAGCGAAATTTCTTAAGGGGGGGAGAGTGTAACGACCCGTATTCTACACATCATAGGATTGTAGAATATTTATTTCTTTCCCGTATGAATTTGTATGTTCATATAACTTTGGGAAATATCTATTAGAGTCATTTCCCATGTTCATGATTTTTGTCGATTTTTAAATGACCATTTTGCCCCTAGTTGGTACTGTTTTGGCCATAACTTTTGATTGGAAAGGAATTTTGACCTGAAACCACTTCCATTTGATTTGTTTGATGGTTTACCATTCCGTAGAGTGGTCACATTAACCAAATGGACTTACCGTTTGGGAGATATGTCTGAAACAAGGTTTGGAGGGTGAAAAACTGCTTAACCGGGCCAAATCGGGTGATTAGTGAGTAGGCCGATAACCCATTTCGGGATTAGGGTTATGGGAGGGCTGAAATGAGATGGAGAATCATTCCATTTCAGTTTTCTAGCCTCCACTTATCACCAAGGATCCCTAAAAATGGCCTCCAACCTCTAAATCACCTCCAAATCATCTTTTGGTCAAGAATTTGGCTTAGCAACCCCTAATTAAGGAGGATCTTCACCAAATCAACAAAGGAGCTGCTGTTTGGCATTGAGATTCACATCAAATCAGAGAATTATTTCAGATCTTAGTTTATTTTGTGGCTAAGGTGAGTGATTTGCATAGTTTTACACTAATTATGGCTAATTAGAGGTGATTAGTGCTAATTAGCGAATTTAAGCATGGTAAAATTCGGGGAAAATGTTCATAAATTCCTAAATGATGTTTTAGACCTCTGATATGAATTTGGGTTAATTTGGTTAAGTTTTGCTAATCCTATCATTAGTTTCACCTAAACATGCTTAAGGGGAAATATGGGATTTTGGGTATGTTTGATCCATTTTAACCTATGATATTGATGTGAATGATGTTTGTGGTTGATTATGCATGTTGCTATGACTGTATGAAGTGCTTTGTGATTGATTTCAATAGTTAGAATGGTCAAAAACGTCGTCGAATGGCGTAAACACTTGCTGGAACAGTTTCAGAAAATAGTGCAGGGTTCGGATCGGATCGGATAAGGGGGCTCGGATCGGATATGTAGAACTGAGCAAAGAATCCGATCGGATCGGAACCCAACACTTGGGAAAAGTGGCAAAAAGGAAGGCCACGCTAGCTGAACTGGGATCGGATCGGATAGAGGAAGACGGATCGGATCGAAGAGGACGGATCGGATCGGAAACACAAAGGCGAATCAGAGCAGGAGTACGAAAGCGGATCGGATAGGAGCATATGAAGGGAGCATGAAGACGGATCGAAAGCACGAACCAAGAAGGACCCGACCCGACCCGAAAGGAAGCACCGACCCGACCCGAAAGGAAGCACCGACCCGACCCGAAGAAGAAGCGTCTGACCCGAACCCAGAGGAATGCCGACCCGAACCGCACCAGAAGGGGGACCCGACCCGAACGGATGAAGAACACCGACCCGAACCGATAACTTGAGGAAGAACCCGACCCGACCCAGTATTGACCAATAACCCGAGATGCAAAGGTAGTCCAATAGGGGAAGTTAGAGCTCAGGATCCCGGAACCAGTTGGGAACCAGGGAGTTCACTTCATGGTTGGACTTTGCTGCGGGACGTGTGCTAAGGAGTTGTCGACGTTCATAACTTCGATTCACCACTAAAAGGAATGATGGGCTACTTATCAGTGCAGTAGGGTCATTATGACCTGAGGGGCAAAGTGATGGTAGCAAGACTACGTTATCAGTGCAGTAGGGTCATTATGACCCGAGGGGCAAGGTGATGCGTAGTAAGACTATGAGCCAGTGCAGTGGGGTTCTTGTGACTCCATGGGGCAAAGTGGACATAGTAAGGATTGATGAGGCTATGAGCCAGTGCAGTGGGGTTCTTGTGACTCCATGGGGCAAAGTGGACATAGTAAGGATTGATGAGGCTATGAGCCAGTGCAGTGGGGTTCTTGTGACTCCATAGGGCAAAGTGGACATAGCAAAGGATTTGTGGCTACGTTATCAGTGCAGTGAAGCCGTTTATGACTTCATGGGGCAAAGTGATCGTAGCAAGGAATGTTGGGTGATCGAAGTGGTGAATATCATATGCTTTATGCACTGAGTGAGAGATGTGAGGATGGATGATATGCTTGATTATTTCCATCATTATGACATGCACACCTCCCCCACCTCCGTATCTTTACACTGTTTGATATGATACCTTAGAGTGTTGTACAGTATGTAGTGCTAACTCTTTGGTTGCAGGTCCAGGTTCAGGTATGTTTTTATTCTACCTGTTATTGTTCACTTTAGATGCTTATCGCTCATACCAGGCTTTATGTCTGACCCAGAGTTTTATGTCTCCTCTTATTACTCTGGGTTCTCACACGAGCAGACTAGAGACAGGTTAGCTGGTGGTGCGCGAGTAGCTGATTCGGAGGCGGGCAGGAGGCTTCCACGTATTATATATATATACACATTCTCCCTGTGTCGTTGGTGGTCGCTACTTGGGCATTAGTAGTGTACCTCATTTATCTTACTTTGCTTTGAGACAGTTTGAAAAGTTGTAATAAGCTGTATTTTGGATTTCCGCTGCGATGATGTTTAGTTCTGATTTTCAGCTTATGCACTGTCTCTCCTGTTTTATGTCAAGTATGTTATTATTATATTTTGTTCTATGCGCTGTGAGACATTCAACAGGTTCCTTGTATGTTCATTTCCTTCTTCCTTTTTCCTTCCCACGACCCGTTCCGCGCTAACTGGACATGTGTACAGCGCACTTTTGGAGTAAATGTCGGTTGGTGCGGGGCGGGCCGTCACACTTACTGACTTATTGTAAGAGATCCAAACGTGGAGGACGGTGTAGGCGGCATAAACCGATCGGTCCATGTGCGTGCATGAGCCCGGCAGAGGGGGATAAGACGACCGTGACACTAGTAGATATGGGGCTGTGCATATCAGTGAGGGGTTGCCACTGTAGGACGTGATACATCCTACCGTGGGGCCAGCATAGAGTATCTATGGAGTAGGGAGCCGATCGATTAGGGTAGTGGTTATGGTACACTTTTATGTATACCCTAAGTCTACCAACTTATAGTGGAAGGGATCACCTCATTGTGGTTATACTAGTAATAGTGCAGATAATCATTAAAGAAGTATATACACCTCACCCTGTCTACCTTGTCACACCTGCCATTTATGTAATGATCTCTCTTATCCACTTTACATGGCTATCATGTTACATTTATTTATTTACGGGTTAAAAGTAACTAGACTCGCCAGACTTTATGTCTGACCCTTTTGTTTCCCCTTCTTTCTTCCGTTCCCCCCTTCCCCCAGGTTCTCAGGGAGGAAACACTCAGGCTTAGTCAGGGCTCAGATATCATCTTGCTAGGAGCTACTTCTGAAGTATGGCTCAAGTTCTTGTCTCAACTATGGCTTAACTCTTTCAATTGGGGAATTATGCTTTTTATATTCTTATGTACTCTGATGGTGCAAGACAGAAGTCATTTTATTGTAATGGTTTTTGTGACTTATGGTATTGTGGACTATGGTATTATGATATATGTTTGAAATTAAAATTTAAATTTCCGCTGCTATCTTATTTATATCTGTCTTGTACTTATTCTGTGTCTATTTACCTATAACGCTTCACGAAACTTAATTCATTCCCTTAGTGAGTGACATTAACGGACATAGGGTATCACAGGAAGACTTGTGATGGGTATACAAATGGAATGGACGAAAAAAATCATGGGATAGTAGGTTGACAAAATGGAAATGGGTAGAGAAAAGTATTTAGTGATGGATAAAAAGAACTGTTTATATATTTATATATATACACTACAGCATATGGATAACTACTGGAATAATGAAGTTTGAACGGGTAATACTATAAATGGGGAACGTGGCATTAGAAAAGAACAACCCACGTTTATATTATATACTTTTTTACTTTGAAATAAAATAAAATGTTGGCATTTGAATTCAAGAAGAGGTTTGGAACATAAATGGATTATTCCTGAATAGGAATAATTGTCAGGAATAATCCGAAGTTTGACGTGCCTTCCCAAAATAATCTGAGGTTTGGATTATTTCTGAATAATCTGAAGTTTGGGGGTGTCTTCCCTAAATGATCCCAACTACTGGGTGACCTGCTATAACAGGTTTAAGTCTTAATGGACCCAAATCAAACGTGAAATCATCACCCCTCTCTTACGTGACACATCCCTTCTCCATTAAATTGAAAATCCGCGTTTCCCTTCCTACCATCAAAACTCCAACCCCCTCCACAACGCAGCAAAATCCAGCGCTCCTCCTCCTCCATCCGCCCAACTCAAATCCCTTCACCTTCTCCTTCCACTTCCAAAAGTCATCCCCGATCTCTCCTCCCCACTACAAAGCCTATTGTGGCATGATGATGACCTGAAACGTCTATTGTGGTGAACAGTATGATGGTCGGAAGTTTCAGTTGTAGTGTATGATAGTGGTGAACTGTGTAGGCTTATAGGTGTGATCTGTGAAGGAAACAGTTGCAGTTGTTTGGAAATTTGCGGTGGCAGCAGGTCAGTGAGGCTGTTGGTTAATTGAAGTGGTTAGGGTGGATGTTTTGGGTAAACCTTTCCTATTTGTCCATCACAATCTGAAACTAATGTAATGGTATGAAGCAATAAGTCCAAGATTGCTTGGCTTGACATTTGTATCCTCTTCAATAATCACACATTAGCTTGATTACAAATCTCTTAGTGTGTTTTCCTGCAACAACAACAACTTCAGCGTTCAAATGATCGTGAAAAAAATGGTGAAGATGACTCTCAACAAGGAATGGTTCGTACAAAAATTTATTGTAGTACTCTTTTTTTGGAGCATTGAAAAGTATTACACATTTACCGGAATCATATAGAAGTGGTCGGCTAGCCTGACCCATCGTCTGTAGCAAATGGGTGATGGAGTAGTCAGCGTGAGCATTTTCATGCTAGTTAAAATATTGTGTTCCCATCACCATGACAACATGGGAAGACATGGGTTTTCCCATCACATGTAGCTGCTTGCTACACATATCTATATGAAACCCACGAGATATAAATACAGAATTATGTTTCTAGTACAGTGATCTCTAAAATTCGCACTGTATGTGTCATGAGAGGAACACTTGTTGTCTAACATGATGTTGAAGAACTTGGACTCCATATTCCATTCTGAAAGGCTGACTTTGATGACTTCACTTAGAGCATTTTGTGATATATTCATGGAAGATCACATATATGGCAGGCAGTGGCCGTTTGGACGAAGTGGAGCTGACATTGGCGTCAGGTTGTTGTAGAGGATGCAGTCCGGTGGGGTTCGTTGTAGAGGAGGGCGGTGACGTGTTGTGATTAGTTATGCAGGTTGGTAGGTTTATCTGGTAAGTAAAAAAAGATTAAAACTTAAACCTATTATAGCAACTCACCCAGTAATTGGGATCATTTAGGGAAGACATCCCCCAAACTTCGGATTATTCAAAAATAATCCAAACTTCATATTATTATGAGAAGGCACGTCAAACTTCTAAATATTCCTTACAATTATAGTTTACTTCATATGATTAAATTTTATATTCCCTTTAAAATGATCTTCAATATTTACTATCTTTTTTTTAAAAGCACCCTATTAAAATTTTATTCGTATTTCATAGAAAATTACTTTGAATACTTATTACTAACTATAATGAATATATATATATGTATATGTATATATACAGAAACTTTTATCTTTACTATCCTTTTATTTCTTTCATTAGTATCATTATCATAAGTCTAGAAATTAATATTACCTTTGTTTGATTGAAATAATTTATAGTATATATAGTACTTTGAATATCTTTTACCACATAGATATCATCACCAAATCATTCTGCATATTATCTTCTTTCATATCATACAATGCATCTTAAGTTAAAATCATTCACATCGCAAGTTGCATTTCATTCAATATATCACTTCATATAGCTTTGCATATATAGATATTTTGAAGATTCAAACAGGAACTGATTGGAATGACTTCCAACAATGGCTACCAAAATTAAATCCTCGACCACCACCATCTCCAACCTGTTTAGCAACCTTTTCCAACCCCATGGTGGCAGAAGCATTCATCTCCTCCACCCAACCACCCGCGGTAGTCTCTCGGGAAACCACAGTCTTTCCCAATCCTCCACTGCCACCTCCTCCCTGGAACCCGGCGCCTCCATCGACCTCCCCAGCCTTATTACACCCGCTGCTACCCACACCGCCACCAAGCCAACGTCTCTCCTATCTCCAGGCCTTGAACATTATATCCAGACTCCAGCCACCCCCTCCACCGAAGCAGTCATCCTCACGGGCGTTCAAAAAGGGTTTGTTGCCACTGTTTGCTTCATTGGCGTGCACTGTGGAAAACTGAAATCAAAACGTTTGTTTTTCCACTTTGCATCCCCAGGACACAGTGGAAAAACATTGCATAAATGCAAAGATTAGCTATCGATGTGGATTCTTTGGGCATGCGCACCAGTCTCTGCGTATTTTCCTACAAAGAAGACTGCATCCATCACATCAATCCCTCTCACTGCACACGTGCCAGCAATCAAAAATAGCCCCTCTCTCAACATTGAATCATGTCCCCAGCTTATAATTCATTCATCCGCATCCAATCCATTACCTAACCCTAATACTTCATCTTTTTCCTCTCAAGCTCTTCAAGAAATGGAGTTTCCAGCTAACGCGCCTAACCTCGTTAAAGTTGCTATCCTCACTGGTTACTGGAACATTCATTCTGTACGAACAACCCTCACCGACTTCTTCTGCCACTGTAACTGGGAGATTTTCATCCTATCTGACCACTCCTACCTCATTCATGAGATGATCCAAACTCGCCCTTACGGGAAAGTCCGGTTTGAGTTGAGAACACGACAAATCAGAACACAAACAGAAGAACAATTCATTGTTATTACAACAATTTGCATCAGACTACAAGAATCTAATAGAGTATGAATAAATATTACACATTGGAAAATATCAGAGATTAGGAATTACAATGCGGCGGAAAAATAAAACATAACACAACTGAAAGAAATACACGGATACAGAGCTTTCCGAGTATAGTTCCATCTGTAAATCCATGATTTCGAGAATATAAATCTGCAAAACCAAAACTACTAGCTGCCCGTGTGCAAAATAGGGGCACCCAGAGTTTATGTTAAAGCAATAAACTCCAGGTCAGTCACGTGACTGGTGTGAGAACTAAAACGGTTAATAAAAACTTTACTTTAAAAATAAAGTAAATCAAGGGACCACGCCATATAACACGGAATGGGTTTCCTCCCAAGAAAACCAGTGCATAAAACAAACAACGCAATGCTTTATGGAAAAAATGAAGCTATCATAAGATCCAGGTCCCATCACACAATGCAACGCAAGCCGGAGGATACGGTTTTCACTTATAACAACCAAACATGTTTGGTACATTTAAAACAAATCATTTGATACTATAATAAGTGTATAGTGTCAAAAACAACTTCAAATATAAATGTACCAATCATAGACGGCATGGGTACCATATATCATGTCGCCATAATAGTTCTACAATTAAAACTGAAATGTCATGTATTGGAAATTGGATACCATCTATGAACCAAGGCAAGGGATCATCCTTACCGCTTCGATACAATCTAGCACCATGTCTCAGGACCCAGACACAGGTGGGCCCTTGGATCTTCAGGGCCGGTCCACACAGTGGATTAATAATCCCTGAACAATACGTTTCCCCGCCATATGGGGCTTAAGTCTGGTTAGTATGTCAACCATATCCATCCATCATCCCCGTAGTGACCGATATATCCGAGGTACCTCGCTTTCCATCATCCACGTAAGTAAAAATGTCTGGGCTCCATACCATGACACCACTCCTAGCTAGAAGGAAACGCATGTTCTCCCTGCAGTCCTCTCCCGTTTCTAGTTCATACCAGGGTGTGAGGCTCGCGAAGTAACGCTATACACAAAGTTATGCTATTTAAATCCGTGCTTTGATCATCAACCACAAGACTATGATATTCAACAGAAGCCTTTCTCCTATGCACCTCAGCATGCCACACTGACAATTCACGCCATGCGACTGATGTCTATCGATATATAACCTCTGAGTTCGTACGTCTCAGAGAAAGGTGTTAAGCAAGAGAATAAATTTTCCGCCACCAAACAGATATATATTTAATAAAGATCAATAAACACAGAAAAAAAACCAATGTCATACACACATCCATTTACTAGTTCGTTCTGGGTCTGAACGAAACCGGAGGCACCTTATTCCTCGTCTGATATGTCCAATACAGGAGAGAGGTCTTCGCATATCTGGTCGATCTCGAAGTATGTCTGGACGATCACCACTTATTACCTTGTCTTGGGTGTACAGCCCGATCAAGACATTAGTAATCATCCAAACGATGTGAAGACCCCCGGTCTTCAACCACCATCTTCATCGTCGACCTATCATCGAATCGGTTATTCAGAATGGGTATAAACCCGGCCTTTCCGAATAACTCGTGTATATTATAAACAAGTGCTACGCAAACACAACATACACCTCATTCCAATTCAGAATATTCCTTTATTCAAATATTCACATCTTTAGGGAAATGTTCCCATTAATTTTATCAAAGATAAATTCTTTTAAATTTATTCTTTAATCTTCCTTTGGATATCAATTCAAACCAAATTAAGGTTTATCCAAACTAGTCGGGATTAGCGCACCTTACCGAAGTAATCATTTATTATATTTCCCAATCCCAACCTATTCATCCCATGGAGCAAAACTGGTAATACTCCATATCTAACACCGCAGTGTTATTGGTAAAAATTAATTACCATTTCACTTTTAAATTTACTTAAAGATTTAACTATCGCCTGGTGTAAAACTGGTGATACTCCATTCTCGATCATTTCATGAATTCGATAAATTTATTTATCTCATTCTCATTCCAATCTAACTAAAGATTCGTTAAAACTCTAATTCAGTTTTAATCTCGAAAATCATTCTTAATGATTATTCTACTTTAGGAAAATAAATCCTGTCTTTAACTGGGTTAAAGAACGAATATCATTTAAAACACATTTCACGATAAACCCAAGATCACATTCCATTAATTATGGAATCTTCACGGAAAACAAATCAATATATATAATCGATATAAACTTCCATATCCAACCAATAATATAAATGGAATAACGGATAAGCCTTTTAAACTCCATATATAGTAACAGTCCACAGAAGCTCACTTCAATTATTACCAAATCGAATTCCATTCCATTCCAATTTATTTTATTAAATTGGAAAACTTTACTTTGGAAATTTTCCATTAAATCTTAATAAAAGATTTATAAATTAGAAATCACATTTCACTATGAATCGGGTTAAAGAACATATGCCTTTTAAAACACATTTCACGATAAACCCAAAACCCATTTAATATTAAATACAAGGCTCTAAATAGAAATTATATCGTCTTATATTCAATATCAAATTCTGAAATAAACAAATATCGTATTGGGAATAACGATATATATCTTCCAAATTCCTCCACAATATCCGTATAATCACGGAATCCAATATCAAAATATTCCGAAGATAATTTTGATTCAAATCCATTCCAATTCATTTATTGGAAATTCTGGTTATATTAAAACCCATTCTCAATCCAATTTATTTATTTAAAAATAATTGGATTATACTTCTAGTTAACAACTAGTTCATTTCGATAAAAATATATTTTATCTTTTCAAATTTGGATTTTTTCATCCCAAATCTTTCCAAATCATTTATTATGATTTTACACAAATTACTAATATTTTTAATAATTTTATTAAGCCCCTTTCAGTCGATTTCCATAAACGGTCATCGAACTACACTTACAACGACCTTTTCCAAATTTGATTTGGACATAATTCCAAATCCAACGGTTAGATTTCAAATCTCTTATATTCGTTGGAAAGCTCTTTTCGATACAAACTCAACGGTTCTGGATTTAGGAGAATCCGACGGTCAGATATCCCGTAATGTAAATTCGAAATCAATGATCGAAATTCATGAACGGTCGCGGCGCGGCGCGTTCTATTCAGGCCATTTAATATATAATATATATATATATTATATATTTCATCGATTTCCATTTAGAACGTATTTTATAAATCATTTATAAATTCGTTTTAAAACGATTCTAACTTAATTTCAATTTTAAATCAAAATTGAATATTCCTTATCATTATATTATTTAAATGATAATATTTTCGAAATATCAGATTTTGAAATCATTTCTTTTTCCATATTCATTATAAAAATAAATAGAATCGATATAAATATTGTTCGCAAATGGCGCAAATCTAATCAACACGACTTCACACATTTCAATATCTTCGTGTCCATCCCAAATTGGACATCAAAATCATATTTTAATCCTTTACTGAATATTATTTTAAAATATTTGTTCTTTCTAAATTGGAATCAGACACAGTCAATTATCATATAATATTATTTATATGGATTTCATACAACACATGTACATAACAATCATGATACACAATCAACCATCATCCAGAGTGCAATTTACAACTGTACAAGCGTTAAAAATAAATAATTAACGCTCGTCACAACCTGTCAACCCATCGATTGACATACAACTAAATATTGGGATTAGTGTATATCCAATATCATCCCAATACCCGTGTGGGGTTTTCGAACAACAAATATTGATTATTATTTATGCAGTTGGGCAATGTGTAAAATTTACCGTCCCAATCAATATCAGTCAAATGGGTGTACATAAACAAATCGTCCGATTTGTAAATGAATATTTATTTTCATTTCAGGAGCATTTTATGCCATTCATATATACGTTAAAAATTATTATTTTTAACGATAAAATATTTTATTCATCACATGAATATTTTATATAATTTATACATTCAATAAACACAACACAGTCAATTCAATCCAAACAAACAATCATGGTTTGTACAATCAATGGTGTTGGGTGCTGCTAAGCACCGTCTGCATCCTAGTATATATTTAACCGTAAATAAATTGAGTGAAAAAGAGTTCTTACATTGGTTTCCACTCCTCCATTCTTTTATTTCTTAATTTATGTACCGCTTGGATTTGAATTTGTCCGAAATTCTAACGTGCTCCAAATTGGATCCGGCCAGTATTGTTGCGAAGCTCTCGGCTCCACGATTGCAACGGATCTAGTTTCACGCGATTTGGACCTCATATGGAAAAGTTACGCTATCATTTATATTGGATAATTAAATGAGCAATTAATTCAATAATTAGCTTTTAATAACAAAAAAACGCTACCATTTCTAAAATTAAACCCTCTCCCCGTTCAAAATAGACCCGACCCCTACACCCTCCGTTGACCGCCATGGACCGCCACTGACCAAATCGAAGGGTGCCGCGCCATAGAGCGTCGCGAGCCGCTCCTCCTGCCGCTACCTCGTCTGTTCCAATGGCCTCCATCCCCTCCGATTCGTGTGCGAACAACACGACTTTGTGCTTAAAATTCGAATGGCACACGCGATTGAATCCCCTTAAACCATATGGAATCGAATACCAGAAGAAGCTCTACGATGTTTGGTATTGAGCTCCTTGAATCGGTTGGCGAATTAGAACAACGAGGGGGGAGAAATGTTGAAGAATCGTGACCGTTATCTAAGGAAGTGGCGGCGGCCTATTAGTGATTAGCGTTTAGAAAGAGATGGTTATTTATATTAATATTATTTTATTATATTTAATTCTTTTTATTAGTTCACGGTAAATTTTAACGTTCGAACTCCAAATCAATTCCAACGACTGTCGCCCCTTGCTAAATACCCCCAATCCGGACATAATGGGATATGTTTCGTAAGCCAATTCGACTGTTTTAATCAGTTTTTATCAAAATTAAAATATAAATCAATATATATTAAATTAAAACGTGCATTTTAATTTACTGGGGTCACATACTAACTCCAAAAATTATAGAAAAATAAATCTAGTTATGTTTCGACGATACGGTCCTAACAAAGCTAATTTTTTCGAATTGGAAGACCGTTTGAAAGATGACCATTTTCTGGTCGATCCAATTCAATTGAAATTTACAAAACATGATTTCTTTTGCCACACTCATATATTAATTCCAAAATTTATGAAAATTGGAATCTAGCAATAATTTGACATTCTGAATCCAACAAAAGTGGTTTCGTCGAAAACGGAGGTCGTTTGCGAAATGACTATTTTTAAGGGCTATATATTATGTAAAATATACATAAATTCCATAGCGACTATTTTAAATTTTCAACTGGATTTAACTTTCAATTTATATTATGAAATTTGGATTTTTCACATTCGTAAGAAAGAAAGATATAATTAAACAGATTTAAATATTTCTAGTTTTACTCAAATCAGGTTTATTTTGAATCCTGTACATTCATTTGAAATTAGAAATGGAATTTTCAAATTGCCATGCCATTTCAGGCTCATTTTATAATTAAAATAAATTTATTCGTTCTAACTTCGATTAAAATAAATTTTTAGTAGTTATTATTTAAAATAAATCATTTTAAATATTCAAAATTCATTAAAATTGCTAAATTAAAATTTTAAATTGGTTCTGAAAATCAGGATTGTTACAGTTCAATTTCTCAATGTCGATCTCTACAACTCTGCCCTAAACTACCAATTCATCTTCCGTTATGGTGGCTTTCTGGTGCTGCAATCTTAGTCTCTAGTTGTTGAAGTGGAGGATCGCGAATTTTGGCCTACTTCCTGGGTGCAAATTAAAGGATTTCCAGCCCATCTCCGTAACAGCCTTGATCATCTCACCGTCGCTCTCTACCCAATATGGCTTTTTCTTAGAATGGATGATTGCAATTAGGCGCAGAAGGACCTACGTTGCGTTTTTGCAAGGGCTGGGATGCTAAAGGCGGTGTCTTTACCCACAACCTACTCCGTCCACCTCGGCAACGCTCATTATGTCATCAAGGTGGAAGACTAGGACCATTTTGATCCTTCTCTAAACCCCGAGGACCTCCTTTTAGGTAACCAATAAGAAAATAACAGGGAATTTTATATGGATCCGCTCAACTTTCCCATGTTGGAACCTGATCTCCACTTCAACGCCATGTAGATCGAATCCACACTGCCAGCACCCACCTTACCGTCTGCCCCTCTTATGTCCACTCTACCATAGCCTAACAACTCTCTGGAAGTCATCAGCCCCCTAGGATGGAATCCCTGGCCATCTCTTGAACATGAATGGAACCCTCTAACTGTTTTGACCTCGACATTGACCTCTTCAACCCCAACCAGCTTGAAGATTCCATTGAACAACCACTCATCCAGGATACCACCCCACCTCAACCTCCTCCGCCACTCCTAGAAGGACTATACCCCATAATTGCCCCCGCCCTACCAACCTCCGCAGTCTGCCGTAACGCTCGCCTTCAGGATTCCACTTCAGGTACCCAACCAACACCTTACATCCCAACCATTCTGGACACCGCTGTAGCAGCCCGTAACTTCCCCCTGAAGGAAAGAGCGGATACTTTGAGAACAACACACAAAAGAACGCAGACAGAAGAACATTTCATTGCTTATTACAACAATTCATCAGAATACAAGAATATACAGAGTATTAACAAATAATACATTATAAAATATCATAGATTACAATACATTACATAGCAGCAGAAAATAATACAATACACAACTAGAAGAGATATACAGATACAGAGCTTTCCGGATATCATTCCAGTTGTAAACCAGGATCCTATGAATATAAATCTGCAAAACCAAAACTACTAGCTGCCCGTGTGGAAAATAGGGCACCCAAAGTTTAGGTTAAAACAATAAACTGCAGGTCAGTCATGTGACTGGTGTGAGAACTAAAACAGTTATTAATCTTTATTTTAAAGTTAGGTAATTCAAGGGACCACGCCGTATAACACGGAACGGTTTTCCTCCTAAGAACACCAGTGCATAAAACAACAGCGCAATGCTAAATAAAGAACAATGAAGCTATTATAAGACCCAGGTCCCATCACGCAATGCAACGCAAGCCAGAGGATAGGGTTTTTACCTTATAACAGCCAAACATGCTTGGTACGTTTAAAACAAATTATTTGATACTATTATAAGTGTAAAGTGTATGAAAACAACTTCAAATATAAATGTATCAATCATAGACGGCATAGTATCCCATGCTACTATGTCGCCATATATAGGATTGCAAATAAAACCGAAACGTCACGTATTGGAAATTGGATTTCCATCTATGAACCGAGGCAAGGGATCGTCCTCAACCGAATTTGAGACAATCTAGCCCATGTCTCAGGCAAATACTCAGTCAAGCCTTTGGAGCGACAAGGTCGGTCCACCAATGTGGATTAAAATGCATAAACACTGCGCTCCCCCGCCCTTTGGGGCGTAAATGAGCCAACGAATGACTCCATCGGTCTCGGATCGACCGACATAACCAAGGCGCCTCGCAATAGCAACAACCACACAGGTGAAAATAATATAAATGTCAGCCAGTTTAAGCACTGACACCACCTCTAGCTAGAAAGAAACGCATGTCCTCCCTGAGGTCTTCTCCCATTTCTGGTTCACAACCGGTGTGTGAGGCTCGCGAATCAACGCTACACAAAGCTATGCCACATAGGCCGTGCTTGGATCATCAACCACAAGACTTTGCTTTTCAATAGAAGCCTTGATCATTTGCCACTTAAGCATGCCACACAGGCAATTCACTCCATGCGATTGATATCCATCAATATATAACCTCTGAGCTCGCACGTCTCAGAGAAGGGCGTTAAGAAGAGAATAAATTCTCCGCCGCCAAATAGATATATATTTAACAGAAATCAATCACACAGAATAAAATCCAATGTCAGAAAAACAGTCCATTTACAAGTCTGTTCTGGGTCTGAACGAAACCGGAGGTACCTTGTACCTCGCATATCCATCGATCTCCAAGTACGTCTGGACGATCACCAACTGATTCCCTCCTCTTGGGTGTACAGCCCAATCAAGATCATCAGTAATCACCCAAATGACGTGAAGACCTCCGGTCTTCAACCACTGTCTTCATCCTCGACACAACGTCGAATCAGTTATTCAGAATGGGATAAACCCGGTCTTTCTGAATAACTCGCGTATATAATAAACAAGTGTTACACAAACACAACATACGCCTCATTCCAATTCATCAGTCACTAACCGTAAATTAGCACGAGAATAATTCCCCAAATATTAACCCCGAAGGCCGAAACCAACATCAGATCAATACCCAGGAAATAATTCTTCTTAGCTAACCTACAGTTAGTTTCTAAATTTCACATTCTTAGGGAAAGGTTCCCATCAATTTTATCAAAGATAAATTCTTTAAATTTATTCTTTAATCTTCTTTTGAATATCAATTCAAACTAGTCGGGATTAACGAACTACACTGAAGTAATCATTTATTTTATTTCCCAATCCCAACTTATTCATCCCATGATGAGTCTGGACCGCAGGATAGAGGGAAAAGTCAAAGCAACAACCATAAGGAACAGGTTAACAAGAAACAGGAGGCGAGCAATTCTTCTACAGCTAAACCCCAAGGGAAGAAGAGGGATAGGAGCAAGGTGACCTGTTATAACTGCGGCAAGATTGGACATTTCGATTACGAGTGTAGAGCTCCTAAAAAGGTCAAGAGAAATGATTCAGGTCCTAGTCAGAACCGTGGTCAGAGCTCCCAGAACCGTGGTCAAATTCCTCAGAATCGTGGCCAGAGTTCGCAGGACAAAAGGGAATGCTACAATTGCCAACAAAAGGGGCACATTAAGGCGAACTGTCCACTGCTAAGGAATGCTCAGGTGGCACATGTTTATGAGGGAGCAGATACACCAGCTTCGACTGAGGTGCCTAATAAACCCGATGTCTTAGGAGGTACGCTTAATATTAAGAACATCCCTATTACTGTCTTATTTGATACTGGTGCTGCAAGAAGCTTTATTTCTAAAGATGAAAGTAAAAAGTTGAAACTGAAACCAAGAAAACTCAAAAATTTGATTAGAGCTAATAGTCCGATAAGAGGTTCCCTCATTCTAGGTCAGTATTGTAAAGTGCTTATCTCCTATTCTCGCTATCAGTTTCCTTTTAATTTGATCATCATGGAGTTTTCTGGATATGACATCATACTTGGTATAGATTGGTTAGCAAAATATGAAGCTGAGTTAGTATGCGCCGAAAGAATTGTCAAAGTTAAAACTAAACTCGGTAATGTATGTATCCCCTGCCTTGGCTCAGCCACTGACAGGAAAACATTATGGTCTTCTCTAGAAGTTACCCCTACTTCAATTGAGGATATTCCTATCGTCAAAGATTATGCTGATATATTCAAAGAAGTTTAGGGCCTACCTCCGCATAGGGAAATCAGCTTCCGAATTGATTTAGCTCCGAATGCAAGGCCTGTTGTACATCCCATTCGGAGAATGTCGCCAAAAGAAAGAGAGGAGCTGAAAAATCAAACCAAGCAGCTTTTGTGGAAGGGTCTGATCAGGCCCAGCTTCTCAGAATGGGGAGCAGCAGTGGTGTTCATCCCAAAATCAGACGGTACTCTCAGGCTATGTGTAGACTACCGTGATCTCAACAAGCAAACTCCAAAAAAACAAATACCCACTGCCTCGTATTGATGACTTGCTTGACCGATTGCATGGGGCACGAGTATTCTCTAGGATGGACCTAGCTACAGGCTTCCATCAACTTCGCATTGTAGAGGAGTGTGTGCCTTTAACTGCTTTTAGAGGATTGGACATCTTTTATGAATGGCTAGTAATGCCCTTCGGTCTATGTAATGCTCCAGCATATTTTGTTGATTTGATGAATAGAGTATTCAGAGATGTTTTAAATAAATTTGTGCTCATGTTCATTGATGACATCCTCATCTTTTCTAAATCCACTACTGAGCACGAACAACATCTGAGAGAAGTCTTAGAGATTTTGCGAAGAAATGTGCTGAAAGCAAAATTTTCTAAATGCATATTCTGGCAAGAAGAGTTGAAATTCCTCGGCCATGTTGTATCAAAGGAAGGCATCTCCGTAGATCCAAGAAAGATCTCAGCCATCCAAGAATGGAAGCAGCCTAGAACTCCCACGGAGGTCAGAAGTTTCTTGGGACTGGCCGGCAATTATCGGAAATTTGTCAAAGATTTTTCAAAGGTAGCTTGTCCATTGACAAACCTGACCAAGAAGCATACGAAATTCAAGTGGACACCGGAATGCGAGGCAGCTTTCCAAGAGCTAAAGAAGAGGTTGACCAATGTTCCTGTGTTGACCATCATAGATGGCAATCAGGATTTGAAGGTCTGGACCGACGCCTCTAAGCAAGGTTGTTTCTTTTATAAATTAACATGTCTGAGATAACATTTCTTCTTTAATGACAAATCTCATTTTAACATGTTATCCCTTATTTATTTAAGGTATTGGTGCGGTGCTGATGCAAAGAGGCAGAGTAGTCACATATGCTAGCCGCCAACTGAAACCGCATGAGAAGAATTATGTCACGCATGACCTTGAACTAATGGCCATTGTGTTTTCTCTTAAAATATGGAGGCATTATCTTTTGGGTGAGAAGTTTGAAATTTACACGGATCACAAATCCTTGAAGCACCATTTTACCCAAAAAGATTTGAACATGAGGCAGCAGCGCTGGGTCGAATTTCTTGCATCATATGACCTGGATATCCTATATACTCCGGGAAAAACCAACGTTGTAGCCGATGAGCTCAGTAGAAAGAATGCAGAATGCAACAATCTCATTATCGCCAATCTCATTATCACTCCTACTCTGATTGACAAAGTCTCTGCTCTTCAAAAGAATGATGAATTTATTTAGAAGCTTTGTGAGCGAGTTCGTAAGGGCGAAGCCTCAAGTTTCCAGATTGACGATAACGGGACCCTTAGGTTACAAGGGCGAATTTGTGTGCCAGACATTGCTGAGCTAAAAAGAGAAGTGATGGATGAGTGCACAAATCTAGAATCAGCGTCCATCCAGGTGTAAACAAAATGTACCATGATCTCAAGCACACCTTTTGGTGGAAATCGGTGAAGAGGGATATTTCTATTTATGTGGCTAGATGTCCCACTTGTCAGCAAGTTAAAAGTGATCAACAGAAACTGGCAGGTTTGTTGCAACCGCTGGGAGTTCCAGGTTGGAAGTGGGAGGAAATTTCTATGGACTTTATAGATGGCTTGCCCCGAAGCAGAAAAGGCAATGATAGCATATGGGTGATTGTCGACCGCTTAACAAAGTCTGCCCATTTCATCCCTGTTCGGTCCAATAGAACAGCTCGTAGTTTGGCATAGCTTTATCTCAGAGAGATAGTCAGACTGCATGGGGTTCCCAAAAGCATTGTCAGTGATCGGGATCCATTATTTACCAGCAAATTATGGGAAGCTTTTCAAGAAGAGCTTGGGACCAAGTTAAATCTGAGCTCTGCATATCACCCTCAGACAGATGGCCAAACTGAGAGGGTGAATCGTGTTTTGGAAGACTTATTGCGTGCTTGCATTCTTGATTATGGCGGTTCATGGGAGGACCACTTGCACTTGGTGGAATTCTCCTATAATAACAGATACCAAGCAAGCTTGGGGATGTCACCATTTGAATTACTTTATGGCAGGCCGTGCAAATCTCCGGCATGTTGGGTGGAGTCAGGCAATCGACTAGTCTTGGGCCCCGACATGGTTCGTGAAGCATCTGATAAAGTTGACTTGATTAAGAAGCGCTTGTTGACTGCTCAGAGCTGACAAAAGAGCTATGCAGACCAGCGAAGAAGGAATCTAGAATTCTCTGTGGGTGATCGAGTATACTTGAAGGTTTCTCCTTTGAGAGGCGTGATTCGTTTTGGGAAGACGGGAAAGTTGGCACCGAGATTCATTGGTCCATTCCCTATTCTCGAAAGGATTGGTACTCTCGCTTATAGAGTGCAGCTGTCCGACTGGTTGCCAGGGGTGCATGACGTATTTCATGTGTCGCAGCTCCGCAAGCATGTGCACGATCCAGATCCGATTGAGGATAAACTAAACCAACAGGTCCTAGATATTGCTCCAAATCTGACAGTGAGAAAGGACCCGATTAAGATCATTGGCAAAGAAACCAAAATCATGAGGAACAAGAAGATCAACCTAGTCAAGGTTCAATGGAGTAGGGATACTAGAGACTGTACTTGGGAGACAGAGGATAGCATCAAAAAGGCTTACCCCAAGTGCAGAGTGGATATCTCCGAGTAACTCTTGTACTGAGGTACGTTTATACCAATTTACATTTTCCATCTTGGTTCCTACTTTTCTTTGTTTCCTTTTCGAGGACGAAAATTCTTAAGTGGGCGAGATTGTAACGACTCAGAAAATCCGAACCAATTTAAATTTTTATTTTAAATTATTTGGTGGAAAAATGTGGCAGAATTTAAAATTTTCAATTTTAAATAATATTAAAGCCAGTGAAAATAGTCAATTTTCAAATGATCTCTGTTTTCGATGAAACCACTTTCATTGGAACCAGAATGTCATATTATTGCTAGATTTCAATTTTTAGAATTTTTCGAATTAATATGTGAGCGTGGCGACAGAAAATGCATTTGGTCGATTACAGTCAAATTTAAACAACTGAAAAATAGCCATTTTTTAAAACCGTGTCAGACTTCGACGAAATTAATTTTGTTAGGATCGTATCGTCATAACATAGACAAATATATTTTTTCTGGATTTTTCTGAGTCCGTTTGTGGCCTCAGTGAATTTATTTATGCAGATGGATTAAATTAATAAAGGAATTAAATATTAAATTAAATAATACAGGCCACAGACAGCCGTTTGGGCTGACGGGACCTGTCCCATTGGATCTGGAATATGGGCTATTGGCTACGGTCACTTTCTGCTGGACTGAAATTGAACCGGTTTGAAAGATATGGATTTATTTGTAAAAATACATTATAATATTATAAATAATAGGAGATTAAAACCCTAATCACTATTCACTATCATCTTCTGCTGCCGCCCCCATGAATCCCATGGCCGAATTTGCTCCTTCCTTCTCCTCTTAATTTCCCTCAATTCTCACACCAAAACCTACTGCTCCTTTGGAGTTTATTGTAGAGGACCTTCTCCTCCACACATCTGTACGGTCATCATCCCTGTAGTTGCCTGTAGCGCACGCTCCAGACCCCCGAAGTCCGCCGCTTTCCACCGTGTCGCCCCCCCAGAGCTCGACCAACCCCCCTCCCCCCGTGCGCCGTCCGACCTGCTCCGACGTCCCCCCTTCTGATCGACGAACCCTGCAACCAATTTGGTGAAAAATCGAACCCTAGGTTTGAAGAAAAGAAAAAGCATACGGCCGATATTTTTGATTGGGGAAGAAAGGTTATTTTCTTTATTAATTAATTAATTTAAATTGTTTCATAACTTAAATTAATCATATCTAACTCGTTTCAACTCGAAATTCGATGATTTCAGTGGCGTTGTGATCGTGTGACTGAGATCTACGCGTCTAAACTGACTGGAGTTGAATCTGAATAGTTTGAATTTTGGCCAAAAATCTTCAACGACTGTGAGATTTCTGTATTTGAATAATTAAATAATTTAACTATATTCGATTAGTTGAATCATTGTATGCTATTTCTGATCTGTTATGTGGTGATTGTTGTATAGTTGAGTTATATTCATTGTGATATCATGTTATAGTATGACTTTTTGGATCTGTAAAATTTTGATGTAATCATAATAAAGTTCTCACTTTTTTTTATTCCTTTCTATTAAAATTGAATTCTATTGTGAAATAAAAAGCAAAGTTAGAATTTTAATTTAATTTACAAAACTTATAAGGTTTTGATCTTTGTTTTTGAAACAAAAACAAAATAAAGTTTTGATCTTTTGTTTTTGAAACAAAAAAAAAATAAAGTTTTGATCCTTTGTTTTGAAACAAAAACAAAATAAAGTTTTGATCTTTGTTTTTGAAACGAAAACAAAATAAAGTTTTGATCTTTTGTTTTTGAAACAAAAACAAAATAAAGTTTTGATTCTTTGTTTTTGAAACAAAAAAAAATAAAGTTTTGATCTTTGTTTTTGAAACAAAAACAAAATAAAGTTTTGATCTTTTTTTTTTGAAACAAAAACAAAATAAAGTTTTGATCTTTTGATTTTGAAACAAAAACAAAATAAAGTTTTGATCTTTGTTTTTGAAACAAGAACAAAATAAAGTTTTGAACTTTGTTTTTGAAAACAAAATAAAATAAAGTTTTGATCTTTTGTCCTTGAATCAAATCAATACAAAGTGAGCCTTTTATTTTGTTTTATATAATAAAAGAAGATTTGATCCTTTATTTGGAGATATAATAAATAAAGATTTGATCTTTTATTTTGTTTTTAAAATAAAAGAAAGTTGGATTTGTATAATAAATAATGATTTGATCCTTTATTCTAATTTGTAAAATAAATAAAGTTCATATATTTTGTTTGATTTCACAAAATAAGGGTGGGACCTTTTTCATTTTGATTCATGGAAATTTTACACGCGATCATATGTTGTCGTAGTTGTAATGACGCAAAATTCATCGTTATGTTAGTTTAGTTGTAATGACACAAAATTCATCGTTATGTTGTCGTTGTTGTGATGACACAAAAATTTCATAGTTATGTTAATTTAGTTGAAAGGTATCAAAATTTAATCGTAATGTCTATTTAGCTGAAATGAACATACTTTGGTGCTGGGTTAAAAATTTGAAACTTAGAAAATAATAGAACATTTACATTTTTCTAAGAAAAGAAATTTATTTACATTTTCAATGTAAAAGAAAAGAAAAGAAAATATTTACATTTTCTATGTAAAAGAAAAAGAAAAGAAAAGAAAGTATTTACATTTTTTTCAATGTTAAAGAGAAGAAATAGGAGAATTTACATATGTAAGTAAAAACAATAAAAAGAGAATTTACATTTCAATGTAAAGAATAAAAAGGCATTTACGTTTTTCTATTATAATAAAGAGTAATAGGAAATTTACATTTTTCTATTGTAATAAAGTGAAAAGAAAATTTACATTTTTTTCTATGTTAAAATATAACATTTACATTTTTCTATGTAAAGATGGGAAATTTGCATTTTAAATTATAAGATTTACATTTTCCTGTATGAAGGTATAAGATTTGCATTTTTCTTTGTAACTATGAAAAGTTTACATTTTCCCAATGAAAAGATAAAAGAATTTACATGTTTCATTTGTAAAAGAAAAGGAAATAAAATTTTATGAAAAACATTAAAGTTCATTTTTATGTTATAAAAATAAAGTAGGATAAAAGTTCATTTGTATGTTATTAAAAAAGGATTAGGATAAAGAGCTCATTTTTATGCCTTTATAACAAATAGAATGAAAAGTTCATTTTTTTTATGTCTTTAAAACAAATAGTATAAAAGAACATTTTTACAACAAAAGAAAAGAGAACATTTTAAAATATCATTTTTGGTCGCATTAAAGTTGGCGAACAAAAATGTCATTTTTATTTGATATAAAATTTTACATTGCTGAAACCATCATTTTTGGTCGCATTAGAAT
The DNA here is from genome assembly GCA_030737875.1 of Allium sativum. Taxonomy (NCBI): domain Eukaryota; kingdom Viridiplantae; phylum Streptophyta; class Magnoliopsida; order Asparagales; family Amaryllidaceae; genus Allium; species Allium sativum. The sequence goes on along the minus strand of CM060909.1, from coordinate 663,509,702 downwards.
TGGCGAACAAAAATGTCATTTTTATTGAATATGAAATATATATCGTTGAAACATCATTTTTGTCGCATTAGAGTTGGCGAACAAAAATGTCATTTTTATTGAATATGAAATATACATCGTTGAAACATCATTTTTGTCGCATTAGTTTCATATTCATCGTTGAAACATCATTTTTGTCGCATTAGAGTTGGCGAACAAAAATGTCATTTTTTATTGAATATGAAATATACATCGTTGAAACATCATTTTTGTTGCATTAGAATTGGCGAACAAAAATGTCATTTTTATTGAATATGAAATATACATCGTTGAAACATCATTTTTGTCGCATTAGAATTGGCGAACAAAAATGTCATTTTTATTGAATACGAAATATGCGACGTTGAAAACATCATTTTTGTCGCATTAGAGTTGGCGAACAAAAATGTCATTTTTATTTGATATAAAAATTTTACATTGTTGAAACCATCATTTTTGTCGCATTAGAATTGGCGGATGAAAGTATTATTTTAGTAGAATAAAAGGAATGGATTTAATAAAGGGAATCGCCCAATGGTTTATATATAAATATAAAATATAAAATTAAAGGAATCGAGCGCGGTAGTTCGCGTATCAACAATCTTAACTTGAAACGAATATATAGAAAGATTCGACCGTTGGATTTCCCCAAAACTGGAACCGTTAGGACCGCTTTGAGAAGAGCTTTCCAACGATATAAATTTCGTCAAAATCCGACGGTTAGATTTTAAGATATGTGTAAATCAAATTTTGGTAAAAGCAGCGTCAGCGCCGCCCATTGACCCGAAACGTCGTTTATTTATTTCGAGCTATTTTTAATAAATAAAAATAGCGATAAATAGTTATAAATATATATCAAATGTTTTAAATTATAATTATGCGACAATTATTTGAAAAGGCCGAGTTTAACTCATTTCAAATAATTGCACGGCGAATAAATCCAAGATGTAAGAAGACGATGGTTGAAGACCGGCGATCTTCACATCGAATGGACGATGACTTCTGGTACCTTGGACTGACTTGCTCCCAGGACTGGGTTGAAGCAGTAATTGTCCGTACATGTGTGTTGGTCGTGCGGATAAGCGAGCGCCTTCTTGGTGTCTCCGGTTTCGTTCAGACCCAGAACGGACTTGTAAATGGATGCGTGTCTGACGTTGAAATTCACTTCATGTAATTAAATCGATTTCTATTAATATATGTCTGTCTGGTGGTAGAGAATTTATTCTCTACTTAACACCCTGATATGTAGGAATGGTTATCGATCGCATGGCGTTGAATTGTCAGTGTAGCACGCCAAAATGCAATGATCAAGGCTTTGTTGAAAAGCAGGCCTTGTGGCTGATGATCAAAGCATAGCCTGTTTAGGCATAGCTTTGTGTATATCGTGACTTCGCGAGCCTCACACCTCGGTATGAGTCAAAAATGGGATATGGACCGTAGGGAGTGCACACGTTTCTTTCTAGCTAGGAGTGGTGCTTGGGTTTTGACACGGCCCGGCATTTTACTTATGTGGATTTTGGATTGAGGTACCTCGGGTTTTTATAGGCCGGAAGTGGTCATATTATAGGTCCAAAGGGACCGGGAAACGTGTGTTCAGGCATAACTAATCCACTACCGTTAGGTAGGGACCGGCCCTACCGCATCCAAGGGTTCGCTGTGGGGGATCCTGAGGCATTTGCTAGAGTGTCTCGAATCGGAAGAGGACGATCCCTAGCCTCTATTTCATGACAGAAAACCAATTCCCAATACGACAACATTTCGGTTTTGATTGTAAACTTATATGCGTCGACATAGTAGGATGGGGTACTATGCCGTCTAGGATTGATATATTTATATTGAAGTATTTTAATACTGCTTAAACACTAATGATAATATTAAAATATTACTTTTCACGTATTAAGCATATTTGATCGTCATAAGGGCAAACTCTATCCTCCTGTGTGCGTTGCATTGTGTGGTAGGATCTGAGTCTTATGATGATTTCATATTTTTTTAAAGTCATTCCGCTGTTTTACATAAACTTTATAATATTATGCACTGGCAATCCAATGGAGTAAACCCGTTCCGCGTTAGCGGCGTGGTCCTGAGATTCGCCATCTTGATAGTTAAATTAGTTAAGAATTCTCACACCAGTCCCATGACTGACTCATAGTTTTTTCACTTTTGCAAACTCGGGTGCCCTCCTTCCACACGGGCAACCAATTGACAGGTTCAGGTGATACATTCTGATTGGAGCTTGCTTAGACGGACGAAGAAGACCTTTCCTCTAGTTTTCATTTCTGCTTTGAAACATTTTTCCATTTTTGCTTTTGATGTATGTAATGGAATTTGGAATTTATTTTCTTATCCTTTGAGACTTACTATATTGCTAAGTGGATCCTGTAAAACTGCATACTCTGATGATTCTGTTGTGATGCTGATGACATTTTATTTCCACTGAAATGTTTATGTGTTATGTTCTTTCTCGGAGATCTGTTTATTGTCGTAATTATGTTGTATTCCAAAATGATTATCCTTGCTTTCGGTCTACGGAAGTTTGGGGTCATCACAATTAATTAATTGATTAATTAATTAATAATGGAATGTCTAGTAATTACAATTAGGAATGGTAATTGTACTTATGACACGAGGTTAGGTTTCATTAATAGTGTAAGTCTGGTCGAACCTGACCGACATATATATCAACCACTAATGTTGAACCTAATGTGAGAGGTCTAAGTACGCAAATATGAATCGGGCTAAGACACGAGGTTAGGCCCAACTGTGGAATAAATCTTCCCGGACCCGACCGGCATATCCAGCATCCACACGTTGTAGGCCTGATGTAGGAGGTCAAGCACATTATAAACCATAAATGTTCATGGTAATGAATTGGACTACTTAACCAAATCTAATCCATTGGGATTGTATGATTATGAAATAAGGTTAGGGTTAAGTAAATTGATTGGAACAGTGGATGGGCTAAGAAAATTTGAAGGGGGTCGGGTGGGTAATATTTACATATAGGCCCACAAACTTAACCCGATAAGGTTATGTAATTAAAGACACCTAGTGGTATACATAATCAAAGGAAAGTATAATAGTTGTGTAATTAAAGACAGCTTTTAGGGTAAGCACAACTGGTATAGGGCTATGTAATTTAAGACACCTAGTGGTATACGTAGTCAGTGAAAAACCTAGTGGGGGATACAAGACAAAGGGGAGAGCTTGTATCATATTGTGTGGGACCCATTTCAATCAGTAACCTGGAGTAAGTATCAAATAAAATATTCCGTACTAGGCGGAGAGGGGACACGCTTACTGACTTATTGTAAGAGATCCAAACGTGGAGGACGGTGTAGGCGGCACAAACCGATTGGTCCATGTGCGTGCATGAGCCCGGCAGAGGGGGATAAGACGACTGTGACACTAGTAGATATGGGGCTGTGCATATCAGTGAGGAGTTGCCACTGTAGGACGTGATACATCCTACCGTGGGGCCAGCATAGAGTATCTATGGAGTAGGGAGCCGATCGATTAGGGTAGTGGTTAGGGTACACTTTGATGTATGCCCTAAGTCTACCAACTTATAGTGGAAGGGATCACCTCATTCTGGTTATATTAGTAATAGTGCAGATAATCATTAAAGAAGTATATTCACCTCACCTTGTCTACCTTGTCAGACATGTCATTTATGTAATGATCTCTCTTATCCACATTACATGGCTGTCATCTTACATTTATTTATTTACGGGTTAAAAGTAACTAGACTCGCCAGACTTTATGTCTGACCCTTTTGTTTCCCCTTCTTTTTTCCGTTCCCCTTCCCCCAGGTTCTCAGGGAGGAAACACTCAGGCTTAGTCAGGGCTCAAATATCATCTTGCTAGGAGCTACTTCTGAAGTATGGATCAAGTTCTTGTCTCAACTATGGCTTAACTCTTTCAATTGGGGAATTATGCTTTTTATATTCTTATGTACTCTGATGGTGCAAGACATAAGTCATTTTATTGTAATGGCTTTTGTGACTTATGGTATTGTGGACCATGGTATTATGATTTATGTTTGAAATAAAAATTTAAATTTCCGCTGCTATCTTATTTATATCTGTCTTGTAGTTATTCTGTGTCTATTTACCTATAACGCTTCACGAAACTTAATCCATTCCCTTAGTGAGTGACATTAACGGACATAGGGTGTCACAGGAAGACTTGTGATGGGTATACAAATGGAATGGACGAAAAAAGATCATGGGATAGGAGGTTGACAAAATGGAAATGGGTAGAGAAAAGTATTTAGTGATGGATAAAAAGAACTGTTTATATATATATTTATATATACACTACAGCATATGGATAACTACTGGAATAATGAAGTTTGAACGGGTAATACTAGAAATGGGGAACGTGGCATTAGAAAAGAACAACCCACGTTTATATTATATACTTTTTTACTTTGAAATAAAATAAAATGTTGGCATTTGAATTCAAGAAGAGGTTTGGAACATAAATGGATTATTCCTGAATAGGAATAATTGTCAGGAATAATCCGAAGTTTGATGTGCCTTCCCAAAATAATCTGAGGTTTGGATTATTTCTGAATAATCTGATGTTTGGGGGGTGTCTTCCCTAAATGATCCCAACTACTGGGTGACCTGCTATAACAGGTTTAAGTCTTAATGTACCCAAATCAAACGTGAAATCATCACCCCTCTCTTACGTGACACATCCCTTCTCCATTAAATTGAAAATCCGCCTTTCCCTTCCTCCCATCAAAACTCCAACCCCCTCCACAACACAGCAAAATCTAGCGCACCTCCTCCTCCATCCGCCCAACTCAAATCCTTTCACCTTCTCCTTCCACTTCCAAAAGTCATCCCCGATCTCTCCTCCCCACTACAAAGCCTGTTGTGGCATGATGATGACCTGAAACGTCTATTATGGTGAACAGTATGATGGTCGGATGTTTCAGTTGTAGTGTATGATAGTGGCGAACCGTGTAAGCTTATAGGTGTGATCTGTGAAGGAAACAGTTGCAGTTGTTTGGCAATTTGCGGTGGCAGCAGGTCAGTGAGGCTGTTGGTTAATTGAAGTGGTTAGGGTGGATGTTTTGGTTAAACCTTTCCTATTTGTCCATCACATTCTGAAACTAATGTAATGGTATGAAGCAATAAGTCCAAGATTGCTTGGCTTGACATTTGTATCCTCTTCAATGTTCACACATTAGCTTGATTACAAATCTCTCAGTGTGTTTTCCACCAACAACAGCAACTTCAGCGTTCAAATGATCGTGAACAAAATGGTGAAGATGACTCTCAACAAGGAATGGTTCGTACAAAAATTTATTGTAGTACTCTTTTTTTGGAGCATGGCAAAGTATTACACATTTACCGGAATCATATAGAAGTGGTCGGCTAGCCTGACCCATCGTCTGTAGCAAATGGGTGATGGAGTAGTCAGCGTGAGCATTTTCATGCTAGTTTAAATATTGTGTTCCCATCACCATGACAACATGGGAAGACATGGGTTTTCCCATACACATGTAGCTGCTTGCTACACATATCTATATGAAACCCACGAGATATAAATAAAGAATTATGTTTCTAGTACAGTGATCTCTAAAATTCGCATTGTATGTGTCATGAGAGGAACACTTGTTGTCCAACATGATGTTGAATAACTTGGGCTCCATATTCCATTCTAAAAGGCTGACTTTGATGACTTCACTTAGAGCATTTTGTGATATATTCATGGAAGATCACATATATGGCAGGCAGTGGCCGTTTGGACGAAGTGGAGCTGACATTGGCGTTGGGTTGTTGTAGAGGATGCAGTCCGGTGGGGTTCATTGTAGAGGTGGGCAGTGACGTGTTATGATTAGTTATGCAGGTTGGTAGGTTTATCTGGTAAGTAAACAAAGATTAAAACTTAGACCTATTATAGCAAGTCACCCAGTAATTGGGATCATTTAGGGAAGACACCCCCCAAACTTCGGATTATTCAAAAATAATCCAAACTTCATATTATTATGAGAAGGCACGTCAAACTTCTAAATATTCCTAACAATTATAGTTTACTTCATATGATTAAATTTTATATTCCCTTTAAAATGATCTTTAATATTTACTATCTTTTTTTAAAAGCGCCCTATTAAAATTTTATGCCATTAATATATACGTTAAAAATTATTATTTTTAACGATAAAATATTTTATTCATCACATGAATATTTTATATAATTTATACATTCAATAAACACAACACAGTCAATTCAATCCAAACAAACAATCATGGTTTGTACAATCAATGGTGTTGGGTGCTGCCAAGCACCGTCTGCATCATAGTATATATTTAACCGTAAATATATTGAGTGAAAAAGAGTTCTCACATTGGTTTCCACTCCTCCATTCTTTTATTTCTTAATTTATGTACCGCTTGGATTTGAATTTGTCCGAAATTCTAACGTGCTCCAAATTGGATCCGGCCAGTATTGTTGCGAAGCTCTCGGCTCCACGATTGCAACGGATCCAGTTTCACGCGATTTGGACCTCATATGGAAAAGTTACGCTATCATTTATATTGGATAATTAAATGAGAAATTAATTCAATAATTAGCTTTTAATAACAAAAAAACGCTACCATTTCTAAAATTAAACCCACTCCCCGTTCAAAATAGACCCGACCCCTGCACCCTCCGTTGACCGCCATGGACCGCCGCTGACCAGATCGAAGGGTGTCGTGCCATAGAGCATCGCGAGCCGCTCCTTCTGCCGCTACCTCGTCTGTTCCAATGGCCTCCATCCCCTCCGATTCGTGTGCGAACAACACGACTTTGTGCTTAAAATTCGAACGGCACACGCGATTGAATCCCCTTAACCCATATGGAATCGAAGACCAGAAGCAGCTCTACGATGTTTGGTATTGAGCTCCTTGAATCGGTTGGCGAATTAGAACAATGAGGGGGGAGAAATGTTCAAGAATCGTTACCGTTATCTAAGGAAGTGGCAGCGGCTTATTAGTGATTAGCGTTTAGAAAGATATGGTTATTTATATTAATATTATTTTATTATATTTAATTCTTTTTATTAGTTCACGGTAAATTTTAACGTTCGAACTCCAAATCAATTCCAACGACTGTCGCCCCTCGCTAAATACCCCCATTTCGGACATAATGGGATATGTTTCATAAGCCAATTCGACTGTTTTAATCAGTTTTTATTAAAATTAAAATATATATCAATATGTATTAAATTTAAACGTGCATTTTAATTTACTGGGGTCACATACTAACTCCAAAAATTATAGAAAAATAAATCTAGTTATGTTTCGACGATACGGTCCTAACAAAGCTAATTTTTACGAATTGAAAGACCGTTTGAAAGATGACCATTTTCTGGTCGTTCCAATTCAACTGAAATTTCCAAAACATGTTTTCTTTTGCCACACTCATATATTAATTCCAAAAATTATGAAAATTGGAATCTAGCAATAATTTGACATTCTGAATCCAACAAAAGTGGTTTCGTCGAAAACGGAGGTCGTCTGCGAAATGGCTATTTTTAAGGGCTATATATTATATAAAATATATATAAATTCCATAGCGATTATTTTAAATTTTCAACTGGACATAACTTTCAATTTATATTATGAAATTTGGATTTTTCGCATTCGTAAGAAAGAAAGATATAATTAAACAGACTCTGGTTTTACTCAAATCCGGTTAATTTTGAATCTTGTACATTCATTTGAAATTAGAAATCGAATTTTCAAATTGCCATGCCATTTCAGGCTCGTTTTATAATTAAAATAAATTTATTCGTTCTAACTTCGATTAAAATAAATTTTTAGTAGTTATTATTTAAAATAAATCATTTTAAATATTCAAAATTCATTAAAATTGCTAAATTAAAATTTTAAATTGGTTCTGAAAATCAGGATTGTTACAGTTCAATTTCTCAATGTCGATCTCTACAACTCTGCCCTAAACTACCAATTCATCTTCCGTTATGGTGGCTTTTTGGTGTTGCAATCTTAGTCTCTAGTTGCTGAAGTGGAGGATCACGAATTTTGGCCTACTTCCTGGGTGCAAATTAAGGGATTTCCAGTCCATCTCCGTAACAGCCTTGATCATCTCACCGTCGCTCTCTACCCAATAGGGCTTTTTCTTAGAATGGATGATTGCAATTAGGCGCAGAAGGACCTACGTTACGTATTTGCAAGGGCTGGGGTGCTAAAGGCGATGTCTTTACCCACAACCTACTCCGTCCACCTCGGCAACGCTCATTATGTCATCAAGGTGGAAGACTGGGACCATTTTGATCCATCTCTAAACCCCGAGGACCTACTTCTAGGTAACCAATAAGAAAACAATAGGGAATTTATGATGGAGCCGCCCAACTTTCCCATGTTGGAACCTGATCTCCACTTCAACGCCATGCAGATCGAATCCACAATGCCAGCACCCACCTTACCGTCTGCCCCTCTTATGTCCACTCTACCGTAGCCTGACAACTCTTTGGAAGTCATCAGCCCCCTAGGGTGGAATCCCTAGCCATCTCTTGAACACGAATGGAACCCTCAAACTGTTTTGACCTCGACATTGACCTCTGCAACCCCAACCAGCTTGAAGATTCCATTGAACAACCACTCATCTAGGATACCACCCCACCTCCACCTCCTCCGCCACTCCTAGAAGGACTATACCCCATAATTGCCCGCGCCCTGCCAACATTCGCAGTCCGCCGCAACGCTCGCCTCCAAGTTTCCACTTCAGGTACCCAGCCAGCACCTTACATCCCAACCATTCTGGATACCGCTGTAGCAGCCCGTAACTTCCCCCTGAAGGAAAGAGCGGATACTTTGAGAACAACACACAAAAGAACACAAACAGAAGAACATTTCATTGCTTATTACAACATTTCATCAGAATACAAGAATATACAGAGTATTAACAAATAATATACATTATAAAGTATCAGAGATTACAATACATTACATAGCAGCGGAAAATAATACAATACACAACTAGAAGAGATATACGATATAGTGCTTTCCGGATATCATTCCAGTTGTAAACCAGGATCCTGTGAATATAAATCTGCAAAACCAAAACTACTAGCTGCCCATGTGGAAAATAGGGCACCCAGAGTTTAGGTTAAAACAATAAACTCCAGGCCAGTCATGTGACTGGTGTGAGAACTAAAACAGTTATTAATATTTATTTTAAAGTTAGGTAATTCAAGGGACCACGTCGTATAACATGGAACGGTTTTCCTCCCAAGAACACCAGTGCATAAAACAACAGCGCAATGCAAAATAAAGAACAATGAAGCTATTATAAGACCCTGGACCCATCATGCAATGCAACGCAAGCCAGAGGATAGAGTTTTTACCTTATAACAGCAAAACATGCTTGGTACTTTTAAAACAAATCATTTGATACTATTATAAGTGTAAAGTGTATGAAAACAACTTCAAATATAAATGTATCAATTATAGACGGCATAGTATCCCATGCTACTATGTCGCCATATATAGGATTGCAAATAAAACCGAAACGTCACGTATTGGAAATTGGATTTTCGTCTGTGAACCGAGGCAAGGGATCGTCCACAACTGAATTCGAGACAATCTAGCCCATGTCTTAGGCAAATACTCAGTCAAGCCTTTGGAGCGACAAGGTCGGTCCACCAATGTGAATTAAAATGCATAAACACTGCGCTCCCCCGCCCTTTGGGGCGTAAATGAGCCAACGAATGACTCCATCGGTCCCAGATCGACCGACATAACCGAGGCGCCTCGCAATAGCAACAACCACACAGGTAAAAATAATATAAATGTCAGCCAGTTTAAGCACTGACACTACCTCTAGCTAGAAAGAAACGCATGTCCTCCCTGAGGTCCTCTCCCGTTTCTGGTTCACAACCGGGGTGTGAGGCTCGCGAATCAACGCTACACAAAGCTATGCCACACAGGCCGTGCTTTGATCATCAACCACAAGACTTTGCTTTTCAATAGAAGCCTTGATCATTTGCCACTTAGGCATGCCACACAGGCAATTCACTCCATGCGATTGATATCCATCAATATATAACCTCTGAGCTCGCACGTCTCGGAGAAGGGCGTTAAGAAGAGAATAAATTCTCCGCCGCCAAATAGATATATATTTAATAGAAATCAATCACACAGAATAAAATCCAATGTCGGACACACAGTCCATTTACAAGTCTGTCCTGGGTCTGAACGAAACCGGAGGTACCTTGTACCTTGCATATCCATCGATCTCCAAGTACGTCTAGACGATCACCAACTGATTCCCTCCTCTTGGGTGTACAGCCCAATCAAGATCATCAGTAATCACCCAAACGACGTGAAGACCTCCGGTCTTCAACCACCGTCTTCATCCTCGACACCACGTCGAATCAGTTATTCAGAATGGGATAAACCCTGTCTTTCTGAATAACTCGCATATATAATAAACAAGTGTTACACAAACACAACATACGCCTCATTCCAATTCATCAGTCACTAACCGTAAATTAGCACGAGAATAATTCCCCAAATATTAACCCCGAAGGTCGAAACCAACATCAGATCAATACCCAGGAAACAATTCTTCTTAGCTAACCTACAGTTAGTTTCTAAATTTCACATTCCTAGGGAAAGGTTCCCATTAGTTTTATCAAAGATAAATTCTTTAAATTTATTCTTTAATCTTCTTTTGAATATCAATTCAAACTAGTCGGGATTAGCGAACCACACCAAAGTAATCATTTATTTTATTTCCCAATCCCAACTTATTCATCCCATGAAGTAAAACTGGTAATACTTCATATCTAACACCACGGTGTTATCGTTAAATTCAATTACCATTTCATGTTCAATTTTAATTAAAGATTTAACTATCGCTTGGAGCAAAACTGGTGATACTCCATTCTCGACTATTTCAATCTATTTAAAGATTCATTAAAACTCCACTTGGTTTTAATCTTCCCAAAAATCAAATTCTATGATTATATAACTTGAGAAATCACCTCCTGTCTTTAACTAGGTTAAAGAACCAATGTCATTTACAACACTGTTCACTATAAACCCAAAATCACATTCCATTAATTATCGGGTTAAAGAACAAGTGTTATTTAAAACACCATTCACGATAAACCCAAAAATCAATTCAAATTCAATTCCAATTTAATACCATTTAATTGGTACACTTCATTAAATCTAAATAAAAAGATCTAATCTTTTTCTCAACTGGGTTTAAGAACAGTGTTAATGAAGACACCATTCACGACAAACCCAAATCACATTTGATATTAAATACAAGGCTCTGAATAGAAAATATATCGGCTTATATTACGACCAACAAATATCATATTGAAAATAACGATATAAATATATCTTTCAAATTTCCATACTAATATCTATATAATCCCGAAATCCAACATCGAAATATTCCAAAGACAATTTCGATTCAAATCCATTCCAATTAAATTATTGGAAATTCTGGTTATTTTCAAAACAATTTCAAATCCACTTTATATATTTTAAAAATAAATAGAATTATAATTCTAGTTCAAAACTAGTTCATTTCGATAAAAAATCTATTTTTATCTTTTCAAATATGGAAATTTTCATCCCAATTCTTCACAAATCATTTCTTATACACAAATTATTATTATTATTTTAAATAATTTTATCAAGGCCCGTACAGTCGATTTCCATCAACGACCATCGAACTACACTTACATCGACCTTTTTCAAATTTGATTTGGACATAATTCCAAATCCAACCGTTAGATTTCAAATCTCCAATATTGATTAGAAATCCCTTTTCGATACGAACCCAACGGTTCCGGTTTTAGGAGAATCCGACGGTCGGATCTCCCGCAACATCAATTCGAAGTCAATGGTCGAAATTCGCGAACTGCCGCAGCGTGGCGCGTTCTGTTCAGGCCATTTTATATATATAATATACATATTATATATATTTCGTCGATTTCCTTTTTAAAACGTATTTTATAAATCGTTTTAAATTCGTTTTCAAAACGATTTCAACTTCATATTCAATTTCTAATCAAAATTGAATATTCCACATCATCGATATACAAATGATAATATTTTCAAAACGTTATATTTTGAAATCACTTTCTTTTCTATATTCATTATAAAAATGAATAAAATCGATGTAAACAACGTTCACGTCAAAATGGCGTAAATCTAATCAGCACGGCTTTTATTCAACACATGAATGTTTTCAATTCAACACATGAATTTATTTTCTATTCAACACATGAATTTATTTTCAATTCAACACATGAATTTATTTTTCTATTCAACACATGAATATTTATTCTATTCAACACAAGAATTAGGCCCAATCAATTACCATATAACGTTAATTATATGGATTTCCTACAAAACATGTATATAACAGCAATGATAAATCATCAACCATCATCTAGAGTGCACCACACAACTGCATAACCATTAAATATAAATAATTAATGCTTACACAGTCTGTCAATCCATTGATTGACATACAACTAAACAATCGGGATTAGTGTACGTCAAATCTCACCCCAATACCCGTGTGGGGTTTCAAATCAACAAACACAGATTTTATTTGTGCAGTTTGACGATGTGTAAAATTTATCATCCCAATCAATATCAGTCAAATCAGTGTATATAAACAAATCGGCCGATTTGTTTATAAATATTTATTTTATATACATGTTAAAAATTATATTTTTAACTATAAAATATTTTCCACTATAAAATATTTTAATTCATTCCACATCACACAATTAAATTTCACAACACAGCAACCAAACAAACAAGTCATCCATGGTCTGTGGACGACGGGTGTCGGGTGCTGCTAAGCACCGTCTGCATCCTAGTATATATTTCAAACTATAAATGAAAATTAAAGTGAAGAGTTCTCACCAACTAGTTAAACCAAGCGCCACGACACTTCATATGTAGAAATATTAATCGTGCTCGCCTTTTGTCAATTTCACTGTCCGCAGCCACTACATATATAAAAATCACATTTTTATATTGTTGCTACGTATATAAAAATCACATTTTTATAATCACTCTATATGGAAAAAAATCACATTTTTACACCGCTACTATATAGATAAAAATTCTATTTTTACAACAGCGTTCATATAATAAAGATTATATTTTTATCACGCTATTCTCTATATAAAAATTATATTTTTATATATAAAGATCGTATTTTTATATCACTGCTACATATGTAAAAACCACTCCTTTACAACGCTACTATATAGATAAAAATTCTATTTTTATCTTGCTAGCAATATATTAAAAATTATATTTTATTATTCTACATGAATAAAAATCATATTTTTATATCTCCTACATAATAAAGATCAAAGCTTTATACTTAATAAAAATCATATTTTTAAAACTTCTACTTTATAAAAATCATATTTTTAATACTTCTACTTTATAAAAATCCATCCTTTTTGCTAGTAAATAAAAATATCTTCCTTTTCTTTATAAAAAAAATCTCTATGCCATAATGTAAAATAAAATAAAATAAACTAATTTTTATATATTTTTAAAACTATTTACCTGAACAAAATCAAACAAAGTAAATGCTCACCATTTTTCTTCAGCGAAGGGGGAGGGATTTCTTCGATCGTCGGCTGCTGTGGGGGGGAAAGAAGGCGCAGGTGGCTGAGATGGAAGGGGTGCTGCGGGGCGTCGCTCTGGTGGTCGTTGGATGGATGGTGGGGTTAGAGGGGTTTCGATTTGGGGTTAGGGTTTAGAAGGGCTCGCGGTTTCAAAGGTAGGGGAGGGAAACGAGGACGGAGGTGGGGGAGCTGACCGGGGGGGGGGGGCAATCGCTTGGGGATGCGGCGGCGATGGTGGTCGTTTCGTTTTGTTTTGTTTTTCCCTATTTTTTCTCTGAACGGGTAAGAGAGGGAAGGGGGTAAGTATAAATATAATTTAATTATTTTATCCTTCTAAAAGTTAATTTTTCGTTCGGCCTCGAAATCAAACCCGCCGACTGTCGTCCCTAGCTAATTACCACCATTACGAACACAATGGGATATGTTTCGTATCCCAATTCGACTGTTTCGATAGGTTTTCATTCAAATTAAAATAGAAATCAGTATATATTCAATTTGAACGCACATTTCAATTTACCGAGGCCACATATTAACTCTAAAAATTCCCGAAAATTTATTCCTAGCTTTTTATTGACGATATGGTCCTAACAAAACTAATTTCGTCAAATTCTGAGACCGTCTGAAAAATGGCCATTTTCTGGTCGATCGAAATTGACTAAAACTGTCAAAACACATTTTCCTTTGCCACGCTCACATATTGATTCAGAAAATTATGAATTTTGAAACCTAGCAATACTTGACTCTCAGATCCAACAAAAGTGATTTCATCGAAAACAGAGGTCGTTTGCAAAATTTCCATTTTTAAGGGCCAGAATTCCATAGCGACTATTCTGAATTTTCAACTGGGCATATCTTTAGATTCCCGTTATGAAATTTCAATTTTTCGGATTCGTTGGAAAGATATTCTCCAGTAGATCCTAATATTTTTGGTTTCACTAAAATCCGGTTTATTTTGTACCCGGTACATTCGTTTGAACTTTGAAATCGAATTTTCAAACTAACGTGCCATTTTCAATTCCTTTTATATATATTCTAACGACGATCTATATAAATATATACGTTCTAATTATATTCAAAATAAATTTCTCGTCATTATTATTTAAAATAATTTATTTTAAATATTCAAAATTCATTAAAATTGCCAAAATAAATTTTTTAAATTGGCTCAAATTTCCGGGTTATTACAGTCTCCCCCACTTAAAACTTTACGTCCCCGAAAAGGAATGAAGCCGAATGTTGTTTTACAAATCAACTCAACTTTCATTATTTTCACTACGGCTTAAGTTATTTAACTTTTCAGTTTCTAAGAACTTTTCAAATTTTTCAAAAATTTGGCTAACACCCTAAATTTTCAAAAAAAATCGCCATAACCTCCCCTGCACCGGGGACTTCGGGATATTTCAAATAGCCTCCCATGGCCCTCATCAATCCAAAAAGAAAAAGAAATAGCCAATCGGCTCGTAAATTCATCCAAACCCAAGAAATACAATAAACATGTACCTATTTGTCGGGCAAACAATTTTATTCTTCTGCTCTATCCTCCTTGCTATGACCTGTTCAACGTAAGTAAATGTATATGCATGCAAATGCGACTAATTTTCAATATAATTCACTATTTGGTCAATTTGGCTAAAGGTTCAACATTTAATTAATCAAAACCGTAATCAAACAATACAACCATCAATCAATTTGTTGATTATCATTTCAAATTCACAATTTTGATACATAGTCTAAAAATCAGATTTTGATGCCAAATCACAACAATAAGCCCTATCTAATTTTGGTTCTCACACCAGTCAATTGGAAATATATAGAAATCCCACTTTCGTCACTCGAACATAAATTCTGATGATGAGTACTCAATCATCTGAATCACCTTCGGGCCACTAGAGTATGATTCTATATCCATCCAGTATATTAAAACTTCGAGTGCACGCGGATCAGACGTATACGCAAAATCTTTATATACTGGATTGCCCAAATTCAATATAAAATAAATAATCAAATACGAATAATTGATTTAAATTTTCAAAACAAAAATTGTTTTCATTTTAAAAATTTACTCTTCACACTCGTTCAAGGATACTACTGATCCCATCTCTAACGAGTCATTCTCATTGGATATTACTAATCCAATTTCTGATGAATCCTTTCGTATGGTCCTAACGTGTCTTATTCTCTGAGCTTTGTAAACCAAAGCTCTGATACCAACTGTAGTAGCCAGTAACTTCCCCCTAAAGGAAAGAGCGGATACTTTGAGAACAACACACAAAAGAACGAAGACAGAATAACATTTCATTGCTTAATACAACAATTCATCATAATACAAGAATATACAGAGTATTAACAAATAATATACATTATAAAATATCAGAGATTACAATACATTACAAAGCAGCGGAAAATAATACAATACACAACTAGAAGAGATATACGGATACAGAGCTTTCCGGATATCATTCCAGCTGTAAACCAGGATCCTGTGAATATAAATCTGCAAAACCAAAACTACTAGCTGCCCGTGTGGAAAATAGGGCACCCAGAGTTTAGGTTAAAACAATAAACTCCAGGTCAGTCATGTGACTGGTGTGAGAACTAAAACAGTTATTAATCTTTATTTTAAAGTTAGGTAATTCAAGGGACCACGTCGTATAACACGGAACAGGTTTCCTCCCAAGAACACCAGTGCATAAAACAACAGCGCAATGTTAAATAATGAACAATGAAGCTATTATAAGACCCAGGTCCCATCATGCAATGCAACGCAAGCCGGAGGATAGGGTTTTTACCTTATAACAGCCAAACATGCTTGGTACGTTTAAAACAAATCATTTGGTACTATTATAAGTGTAAAGTGTATGAAAACAACTTCAAATATAAATGTATCAATCATAGACGGCATAGTATCCCATGCTACTACGTCGCCATATATAGGATTACAACTAAAACCGAAACGTCACATATTGGAAATTGGATTTCCGTCTGTGAACCGAGGCAAGGGATCGTCCTCAACCGAATTCTAGACAATCTAGCCCATGTCTCAGGCAAGTACTCAGTCAAGCCTTTGGAGCGACATGGCATGTCCACCGATGTGGATTAAAATGCCTGAACACTGCATTCCCCCGCCCTTTGGGGCGTAAATGAGCCAACGGATGACTCCATCGGTTTCGGATCGACCTATATAACCGAGGCGCCTCACAACAGCAACAACCACACAGGTGAAAATAATATAAATGTCAGCCAGTTTAAGCACTGACACCACCTCTAGCTAGAAAGAAACGCATGTCCTCCCTGAGGTCCTCCCCCATTTCTGGTTCACAACCGGGGTGTGAGGCTCCCGAATCAACGCTACACAAAGCTATGCCACACAGGCCGTGCTTTGATCATCAACCAAAAGACTATGCTTTTCAACAGAAGCCTTGATCATTTTCCACTTAGGCATGCCACACAGGCAATTCACT
Source organism: Allium sativum (assembly GCA_030737875.1). Taxonomy (NCBI): domain Eukaryota; kingdom Viridiplantae; phylum Streptophyta; class Magnoliopsida; order Asparagales; family Amaryllidaceae; genus Allium; species Allium sativum. The sequence continues at coordinate 663,492,581 of CM060909.1, read as the reverse complement.
CCATGCGATTGATTTCTATCAATATATAACCTCTGAGCTCGTACATCTAAGAGAAGGGCGTTAAGCAAGAGAATAAATTCTCCGCCGCCAAACAGATATATATTTAATAGAAATCAATCACACAGAATAAAATCCAATGTCAGACACAGTCCATTTACAAGTCCGTTCTGGGTCTGAACGAAACCAGAGGCACCTTGTACCTCGCATATCCATCGATCTCCAAGTACGTCTGGATGATCACCAACTGATTCCCTCCTCTTGGGTGTACAGCCCAATCAAGATCATCAGTAATCACCCAAACTACGTGAATACCTCCAGTCTTCAACCACCGTCTTCATCCTCGACACACGTCGAATCAGTTATTCAGAATGGGATAAACCCGGTCTTTCTGAATAACTCGCGTATATAACAAACAAGTGTTACACAAACACAACATACGCCTCATTCCAATTCATCAGTCACTAAACGTAAATTAGCACGAGAATAATTCCCTAAATATTAACCCCGAAGGCCGAAACCAACATCAGATCAATACCCAGGGAACCATTCTTCTTAGCTAACCTACAGTTAGTTTCTAAATTTCACATTCTTAGGGAAAGGTTCCCATTAATTTTATCAAAGATAAATTCTTTAAATTTATTCTTTAATCTTCTTTTGAATATCAATTCAAACTAGTCGGGATTAGCGAACCACACCGAAGTAATCATTTATTTTATTTCTGAATCCCAACCTATTCATCCTACGAAGTAAAACTGGTAATACTTCATATCTAACACCACGGTGTTATCGATAAATTCAATTACCATTTCACATTAAAATCTAATTAAAAATTTAATTATTGCCTGGAGCAAAACTGGTGATACTCCATTCTCGACTATTTCAATCTAATTAAAAATTCATTAAAACTCCACTTGGTTTTATCTTCCCAAAAATCAAATTCTATGATTATTTAACTTAGGAAATCACCTCCTATCTTTAACTAGGTTAAAGAACCAATGTCATTTACAACACGATTCACTATAAACACAAAATCACATTCCATTAATTGTCGGGTTAAATAACTAGTGTTATTTAAAACACCGTTCATGATAAACCCAAAAATCAATTCAAATTCAATTCCAATTAAATACCATTTAATTGGTACACTTCATTAAATCTAAATAAAAAGATCTAATCTTTTTCTCAACTGGGTTTAAGAGCAGTGTTAATGAAGACACCATTCACGACAAACCCAAATCACATTTGATATTAAATACAAGGCTCTGAATAGAAAATATATCGGCTTATATTCAATATCAAATTCTACGACCAACAAATATCGTATTGGAAATAACAATATAAATATATCTTTCAAATTTCCATTCCAGTATCTGTATAATCCCGAAATCCAACATCAAAATATTCCAAAGATAAATTCGATTCAAATCCATTCCAATTCAATTATTGGAAATTCTGGTTATTTTCAAAACCATTTCAAAACTACTTTATTTATTTTAAAAATAAATAGAATTATAATTCTAGTTCGAAACTAGTTCATTTCGGTAAAAAATCTATTTTTATCTTTTCAAATATGGCAATTTTCATCCCAATTCTTCACAAATCATTTCTTATGATTTTACACAAATTACTATTATTTTTAATAATTTTATCAAGGCCCGTACAGTCGATTTCCATCAACGGCCATCGAACTGCACTTACAGCGACCTTTTCCAAATTTGATTTGGGCATAATTCCAAATCCAACCATTAGATTTCAAATCTCCAATATTCATTAGAAAGCCTTTTCGATACGAACCCAACGGTTCCGGTTTTAGGAGAATCCGACAGTCGGATCTCCCGCAACATCAATTCGAAATCAAAGGTCGCGCGTTCATTTCAGGCCATTATATATATATAATATATATATTATATATATTTCATCGATTTCCTTTTTAAAACGTATTTTATAAATCGTTTTAAATTCATTTTCAAAATGATTTCAACTTCATATTCAATTTCTAATCAAAATTGAATATTCCACATCATCGATATGCAAATGATAATATTTTAAAAACGTTATATTTTGAAATCACTTTCTTTTCTATATTCATTATAAAAATGAATAAAATCGATATAAACAACGTTCACGTCAAAATGGCGTAAATCTAATCAACACGGCTTTTATTCAACACATGAATGTTTTCAATTCAACACATGAATTTATTTTCTATTCAACACATGAATTTATTTTCAATTCAACACATGAATTTATTTTTCTATTCAACACATGAATATTTATTCTATTCAACACAAGAATTAATATTTCTTATTTTCCAAATTGGAATGAGGCCCAATCAATTACCATATAACGTTAATTATATGGATTCCCTACAACACATGTATATAACAGCAATGATAAATCATCAACCATCATCCATAGTGCACCAGACAACTGCATAAGCATTAAATATAAATAATTAATGCTTACGCAGTCTGTCAATCCATCGATTGACATACAACTAAACAATCGGGATTAGTGTACGTCAAATCTCATCCCAATACCTGTGTGGGGTTTCAAATCAACAAACCCAGATTTTATTTGTGCAGTTGGACGATGTGTAAAATTTATTATCCCAATCAATATCAGTCAAATCAGTGTATATAAACAAATCGTCCAATTTTTTTATAAATATTTATTTTATATACACGTTAAAAATTATATTTTTAACTATAAATATTTTCCACTATAAAATATTTTATTTCATTCCACATCACACAATTAAATTTCACAACACAGCAACCAAACAAACAAGTCATCCATTGTCTGTGGACGAAGGGTGTCGGGGCTGCTGAGCACCGTCTGCATCCTAGTGTATATTTCAAACTAGAAATAAAAATAAAAGTTAGGAGTTCTCACCGACTAGCTAAACCAAACTCCGCGACACTTCATATGTAGAAATCTTCGTCGTGCTCGCCTTTTCTCAATTTCACTGTCCGCAGCCACTACATATATAAAAATCACATTTTTATATTGTTGCTATGTATATAAAAATCACGTTTTTATAATCACTCTATATGGACAAAAATCACATTTTTACACCGCTACTATATAGATAAAAATTCTATTTTTACAACAGCGTTCATATAATAAAGATTATATTTTTATCACGCTATTCTCTATATAAAAATTATATTTTTATATATAAAGATCGTATTTTTATATCAATGCTATCACTCCTTTACAACACTACTATATAGATAAAAATTCTATTTTTATCTTGCTAGCAATATATTAAAAATTATATTTTATTATTCTACATGAATAAAAATCATATTTTTATATCTCCTACATAATAAAGATCAAAGCTTTATACTTAATAAAAATCATATTTTTAATACTTCTACTTTATAAAAATCATATTTTTAATACTTCTACTTTATAAAAATCCATCCTTTTTGCTAGTAAATAAAAATATCTTCCTTTTCTTTATAAAAAAAATCTCTATGCCATAATGTAAAATAAAATAAAATAAACTGATTTTTATATATTTTTAAAACTATTTACCTGAACAAAATCAAACAAAGTAAATGCTCATCATTTTTCTTCTGCGAAGGGTGAGGGATTTCTTCGATCGTCGGGTGCTGTGGGGGGGAAAGAAGGAGCAGGTGGCTGAGATGGAAGGGGTGCTGAGGGGCGTTGCTCTGGTGGTCGTTGGATGGACGGTGGGGCAGGAGGGGTTTCGATTTGGGGTAACGGTTTAGAAGGGCTCGCGGTTTCAAAGGAAAGGGAGGGAAACGAGGACGGAGGTGGGGGAGCTGACCGGGGAGGAGGGGACAATCGCTTGGGGATGCGGCGTCGATGGTGGCAGCGGTCATCGATCGTCGGTCGTCCTTCTCGTTTTGTTTTGTTTTTCCCTATTTTTGCTCTGAACGGGTAAGAGAGGGAAGGGGGTAAGTATAAATATAATTTAATTATTTTATCCTTCTAAAAGTTAATTTTTCGTTCGGCCTCGAAATCAAACCCGCCGACTATCGTCCCTAGCTAATTACCCCCAATACGAACACAATAGGATATGTTTCGTATCCCAATTCAACTGTTTCGATAGGTTTCCATTCAAATTAAAATATAAATCAGTATATATTCAATTTGAACGCACATTTCAATTTACCGGGGCCACATATTAACTCTAAAAATTCCCGAAAATTTATTCCAAGCTTTGTATTGACGTTATGGTCCTAACAAAACTAATTTCATCAAATTCTGAGACCGTTTGAAAAATGGCCATTTTCTGGCCGATCGAAATTGACTAAAACTGTCAAAACACGTTTTCCTTTGCCACGCTCACATATTGATTCAGAAAATTATGAATTTTGAAACCTAGCAATAACTTGACATCCCAGATCCAACAAAAGTGGTTTTGTCGAAAACAGAGGTCGTTTGCAAAATTTCCATTTTTAAGGGCCAGAATTCCATAGCGACTATTCTGAATTTTCAACTGGGCATATCTTTAGATTCCCGTTATGAAATTTTAATTTTTTGGATTCGTTGGAAAGATATTCTCCAGTAGATCCTAATATTTTTGGTTTTGCTAAAATTCGGTTTATTTTGCACCCGGTACATTCATTTGAACTTTGAAATCGAATTTTCAAACTACCGCGCCATTTTCAATTCCTTTTATATTTAAAATAAAATATTTATATTCTAACGACGATCTATATAAATATATACGTTCTAATTCTATTCAAAATAAATTTCTCATCGTTATTATTTAAAATAATTCATTTTAATATTCAAAATTCATTAAAATTGCCAAAATACAAAATTTAAATTGGCTCAGATTTCCGGGTTATTACAACCGCCATCATTTGTGAGGAATCGGAAGGAAGCACTAACGTTGTTGGCACCCAGCAACGTCGTTACTACCCGCGACCATGGTAAGATCATCTTATTCGGCACATCACTTCGCAACTGGTAAGCTCTTTTGTGTTCTTTGGATAGCTACTAATGACGAGTTGCATGATTACTTGAGGCGATGTGTTAATGGGGACATTTTGTGTGTTTAGAAGTTAAGTTGTTTAGTTTGTACATTAGTATCATATGTAACTAATCGCACTGTGCGCTACGAACTCCTTGAATGCAATTTGCATGCATTATTAGTACTGTTTGCACCATTGGTGAGGCTTGTTGACTGAATTATTATATATTATCAGTAATACTGTCTAATCGGGTGTGTAGAGTCGCTCTACATAACCGTTATGCTAAAAAAAAATAGCTTTGCATATGACATACTGCTTTATAACCAACACACTGCATTACATGTTAACTTTAACTTCACACATAATAAGTATACTTTATGAGAAGTTTCTGTCTAATTAGAAATATATAGGATTATTAATCAAATACATAACATATTTACTTTGACTAAATTGACTTGTCTGATTTGTTTGACATGAACAACTTGATTGACTTGTTTGACATGGTTGAATTTCATTAGTGGTTGATAGGTGTGTAATGGCCCAGTATATTTTCGACCTTGAAAATCGACATAAATACATTTATCGTATAACATGTCAACCTTCCAAGCACCGAAAACCTAGGAATGTTATTAAAAAGAAATTAGATAGTGAGATATGAAAGAAAGAAATATTGGAATAAAACAAGAATAACCAAACACAACACAGAGTCTCACATCGCAGCGGGACAAAATATAATATAGAAATAAATCTTTATAGAGAGCTTTAAATAAAAACTTACATTCATCAGAGTACATCAACACATCTGTACAGTTATATTAACCTTTCCTCATATACAACGCACATCTGAATAAATACTAGATATCATACGTCTGAACACCTCCATCTCGTCTCTGGATTTCGCAGTATCTGATAACCTGAACCTTTACGACCCGACCTAACCCGAGCATTACAAACGACGGGTCAGTTTGGTGAACCAGAGTGAGAAAAACACACTAAGTTTACAACAACATCCAGGTTGATCTTAAAGTTAAAAAAATTGTAATGACCCGAAAATCTGGTCCAATTTGAGCTGACCAAAAACACAAGTCCAACCCCAAATTGCACTGGAAATTCAAGAAATTAATAGAAAGAAGATAGAGGGTGAGGATAGATAAGATAGAAACTTAGAATAGAAGAAGAAGAAGAAGAGCACAACATCAGAGTAACACGATCCTCACAGCGGAATGAATAACATATAATATATATATAACATAACTTGAAATATACATCTGTACTTGAATATACATCATTATCAAAGTACATCACTTACAACATAGCGGAAATAAACAATAGCTATATGATCCTGAAGCCTCCTGCTCCAGCTCTTCAAGTATCTGTAAATCCCGACTACTTGACTGTCCGTACAAAATTGGGCACCAAAGAGTTTAGGGAAAACAACAAAATAAACTCTGGGTCAGTCATGGGACTGGTATGAGTAAAACAATTTAAAACAGTTTGAACAAGTAAACGGTATCTCATAAGACCATGCCGTATAACGGAATGGGTTTTTTCCTTATGAGAATCCAAATTACCTTTATATCAAAAACCCTTTTGATATTATTATAATGTCTATCAACCACAATATAATAATCATCTAGCAGAAACGCTTTCATCTCACGTTCTACAAATATAGTATACAATCAAAACCGCAAGCACGTATTGGGTAATGGATTTCCAACTATGACAAGGTATGGAACCACCTTTCGCTAGTGTACCTCTAGAAAGGAATACACTGGGTTCAACAAGAACATCTTGCAACCCGGCCACGCATGACCGACCACTCATTTCGCTTGAGTGTATCAAATGTATATCACCAACGGTTGGGATCAGCAACCATTTCCCGAATGGGACAGCATCAACAATAGATTTTAGAAGTAAATGAAACTCTAGATCCGGTGATTATACACCATACTTCGGAGCGACCGACTTAGCCATGCTGCCTGCCCGATTTCTGTCATTTACCGGATGTGAGGCTAGAAGCTACGCTTTATCATCACACCAGATTCACTTTGAATGTCACATCGTCAAATCCATCAAATTACCGACTGACTTCCTCAACCATACATTATGTGTTAGCTAAAAGAAGTTTCCTTCTCCGCTTCCACTCTTGGTACGGTTGGAGAAATCAATATACGTGATCGTCTGGAAATACTCTGTCAGACATCCGTCCATACAAGTCATCCAGGAACAGGATGAACCGAAGGCACTATTCAATACATCCATCTTAGACACTGTTATCTAAGACTTATACAATAGCCCTTACAATTTACTCCGTCTTCAATTATTTTTGGCATATATGATTCGCAACGCTTATGCCAATACAGAGTGGTTCTTTGAATAATAATCCAACCGGTCTCTCCATATTAACAACGTTAAAATGGTTAAAAACTTCGATAGTTTGTGATTTAACTATCGAAGAAAAACACGTGTGCAAACAACGATATTATTTCCAGATGGAAATTCTATCAATCAAACATCATTTAACATTTATCTCCTTAGTTCATTTTTCTTCTCCTGTTTCCATATATTCAACATTTGCTATTTTCTAAATTTAGAAAATATATATTATTAACACTGGAAAACATTTTCATTTCTTGTTTTCTATGTTAGAAAACATTTCTGGTTCTTGTTTGGAAACATTTCCAAAACTGCTACGTTTGGATTTAGCAGATGTTTAGATAAAACATCGCTATGCCAACTCAAACCATCATACTTATTCACTTAACCATCCTTTACTGCCGAACCTTAACCATTCCTTAGTTAAAAACGAAGCCAATCAAGTTGGGGTAGAACTATCTCTCAGACCTTAACTGAACAACATTTCTAACCTTGAAATAGGCAAAGTTCACTTTAAATTTCTTTAACTAACTTCCTTACTTAACCTTCTTTCGAATAACTATATTCGATTAACTCTTTTCACTTAACTCTATTCGATTTACTCCTTTGGATTAACTCTATTTGATTTAACTCTAGTCGATAATAGCTTTAACTCTATTCGAATAAACCAAGTTTGATTAACTCCTTTAATTCCATTCGAATAAACTATATTCGATTTATTCCTTTAATTCTATTTAACTCTATTCGAATAACTAATATTCGATAACTCTATTTAACTCTTCTTCGAATAACTAATATTCGATAACTCCTTTTACTTTATTCGAATTACTAATATTCGATTAACTCAATTTAACTCTATTCGATTTACTCCTTTGGATTAACACTATTGGATTAACTCTATTTGATTTAACTCTAGTCGATAACTCCTTTAACTCTATTCGAATAAACCAAATTCGATTAACTCCTTTAATTCCATTCGAATAAACTATATTCGATTTATTCCTTTAATTCTATTTAACTCTATTCGAATAACTAATATTCGATAACTCGATTTAACTCTTCTTCGAATAACTAATATTCGATTAACTCAATCTAACTCTTCTTCCATTAATTCTAACTGGTTAACTCTTATTCGAATAACAAATATCCGATTAACTCTATTCAGCTAACTCTACTCGACTAACCCCTTTTCGAATAACATATTCGATTTACTAACTTTCGAATACCTTATTCGATTGACTCCCTTCGAATACCATATTCGATTTAACTCTATTCGAATAACTATATTCGATTAACTCCTTTCCGAATAAACTATTCATTTATAAAGATTTACTTTTAGTAACGGTTCTTCACTTTACAAATGATTTCCCTTTTAGTAACGTTTTCCTTTTTATAACGTTTTCCTTTTTATAACATCCTATTCGGTTACAAATAAATTTCCTTTTTATAACTCTATTTATTTTCTAAATATTTCCTTTTTATAAAATCTCCTTTGATTGTTATAAATATTATATCTTTTATAAAATCCCTTGATTTTATAAATAATCTATTTTCAATATTCATTTTGAAAATTCCCTTTTCACCATTCCGGTATGCTATGGTATTTAACACATCAAATCACGATGACCAATATCATTCAAACACATATAATCGACAACAGATTATATATCGCATCATATATCAAAATATATGAAAAACAATAAAATAACTGTTGAGGAATCCAGTCGGATTCCTCCAACCTGTTTCCCTGCATCCACAGATGTTATACAATAAAATCAACATCACTTTCAGTTCCATATGATATATTCTGTTAAACAGAATCAATATAGAAATTCAACTGACTGACTAGCAGTTCAATCAAACAGTCAACACACAGTCAATCAGCCAATATCTAACAGTTCTAAATATACAACATGACATTATAAACTGTTCAGAGTTAGTGAGATTTACTCACTTTGGCAGTTCATCGTTAAAGAACGATAAACTGTTTATTTGATTTGAATCAAATAGTTTATTTCGCTGTGAATTCAAACGAGCTCCATTCCACTCCCAGCCAGTCTCGTTTGGTAGTCGTTGTCCATATGATCCTAACGCAACTTACGGTTCGTAAATCTGATATGGTCTGATCAAGTTATTGAATTAACAAGTTTGAACCTTATTTAACTTAAATAAAACAAGGATTTTATTTACTAGTGGGCCTTTACCCTTATCAAAACCGGCCCACCAATGCCTCTGAAAACCCAACCTGCGATGAGTCCTTCTTCCTCGATGACGATGAACGCAGCTGCTCCATTTCAGGTCTTCCTCCACGGCATATACCTCCTCCATTTAACAATGAATTCAAAGATAAACATCACCACTACCATCCTCTTCAAACTCTCCTTGCACCCACCTCCATATGGATGAACTCGCACGCCACCGAACTCAAACATCACGTACTTCTCCAGATCTTTGCATACAAGTTCGATTTTCCTCCCTCAATCCCAATCCTAATCCAACATCCAATACTTGAATCAATCCCTCAAACTTTCTGAAATCTCAACCCTAGCTATTCGAACTCATCGCTGGAACTTTTCCAGCAAATAATACAATCATCGAACCTTCCAAAACTGGTATAATGTTGAAGAGAATCCTTCTAGAAATCCATTCTTATATAACTTGGAATTTATAGACCTTGTTTTCAATTCTCTTTTCATTTTAGAAAGAATTCGAAATGACGTTTGGGGAAATACTGGCGGCGGTCTTTTGTTGACCAGAAATGAATTAGGTTAGAAAGGGGGAGGGGTAGTGGTATTTATAGGGAGTTAGAATTAGATATTTTAGGACATTTTCATTTTTATATTTCATTTTTCCTTCTAAAAATCAGTGTGATCACACACAGTATTCAAAAATCATGAAAACAGTCATGTAGCTACAGTTCGACATTACGGTCCTAACGAAACTGGTTTCATATAACTAATATTCGATAACTCCTTTTACTTTATTCGAATTACTAATATTCGATTAACTCAATTTAACTCTATTCGATTTACTCCTTTGGATTAACACTATTGGATTAACTCTATTTGATTTAACTCTAGTCGATAACTCCTTTAACTCTATTCGAATAAACCAAATTCGATTAACTCCTTTAATTCCATTCGAATAAACTATATTCGATTTATTCCTTTAATTCTATTTAACTCTATTCGAATAACTAATATTCGATAACTCGATTTAACTCTTCTTCGAATAACTAATATTCGATTAACTCAATCTAACTCTTCTTCCATTAATTCTAACTGGTTAACTCTTATTCGAATAACAAATATCCGATTAACTCTATTCAGCTAACTCTACTCGACTAACCCCTTTTCGAATAACATATTCGATTTACTAACTTTCGAATACCTTATTCGATTGACTCCCTTCGAATACCATATTCGATTTAACTCTATTCGAATAACTATATTCGATTAACTCCTTTCCGAATAAACTATTCATTTATAAAGATTTACTTTTAGTAACGGTTCTTCACTTTACAAATGATTTCCCTTTTAGTAATGTTTTCCTTTTTATAACGTTTTCCTTTTTATAACATCCTATTCGGTTATAAACAAATTTCCTTTTTATAACTCTATTTATTTTCTAAATATTTCCTTTTTATAAAATCTCCTTTGATTGTTATAAATATTATCTCTTTTATAAAATCCCTTGATTTTATAAATAAACTATTTTCAATATTCATTTTGAAAATTCCCTTTTCACCATTCCGGTATGCTATGGTATTTAACACATCAAATCATGATGACCAATATCGTTCAAACACATATAATCGACAACAGATTATATATCGCATCATATATCAAAATATATGAAAAACAATAAAATAACTGTTGAGGAATCCAGTCGGATTCCTCCAACCTGTTTCCCTGCATTCACAGATGTTATACAATAAAATCAACATCACTTTCAGTTCCATATGATATATTCTGTTAAACAGAATCAATGTAGAAATTCAACTGACTGACTAGCAGTTCAATCAAACAGTCAACACACAGTCAATCAACAAATATCTAACAGTTCTAAAAATACAACATGACACTATAAACTATTCAGAGTTAGTGAGATTTACTCACTTTGGCAGTTCATTGTTAAAGAACGATAAACTGTTCATTTGATTTGAATCAAACAGTTTATTTTGCCGTGAATTCAAATGAGCTCCATTCCACTCCCAGTCAGTCTCATTTGGTAGTCGTTGTCCATATGATCCCAACGCAACTTACGGTTCGTAAATCTGATATCGTATGATCAAGTTATTAAATTAACAAGTTTGAACGTTGTTTAATTTAAATAAAACAAGATTTTATTTACTAGTGGGCCTTTACCCTTATCAAAGCCAGCCCACCAATGCCTCTGAAAACCCAACCTGCAATGAGTCCTTCTTCCCCGATGACGATGAACGCAGCTGCTCCATTTCAGGGCTTCCTCCATAGCATATACCTCCTCCATTTAACAATGAATTCAAAGATGAACATCATCACTACCATCCTCTCCAAACTCTCCTTGCACCCACCTCCATATGGATGAACTCGCACGCCATTATCAGATTGCGTCGAACAACCAGGTCACAGTAACACCGAACTCAAACATAACGTACTTCTCCAGATCTTTGCATACAAGTTTGATTTTCCTCCCTCAATCCCAATCCAACATCCAATACTTGAATCAATCCCTCAAACTTTCTGAAATCTCAACCCTAGCTATTCGAACTCATCGCTGGAACTTTTCCAGCAAATAATACAATCATCGAACCTTCCAAAACTGGTATAATGTTGAAGAGAATCCTTCTAGAAATCCATTCGTATATAACTTGGAATTTATAGACCGTGTTTTCAATTCTCTTTTGATTTTAGAAAGAATTCGAAATGAGGTTTGGGGAAATACTGGCGGCGGTCTTTTGTTGACCAGAAATGAATTAGGTTAGAAAGGGGGAGGGGTAGTGGTATTTATAGGGAGTTAGAATTAGATATTTTAGTTAGATACTTTAGGGCATTTTCATTTTTATATTTCATTTTTCCTTCTAAAAATCCATGTGATCACACACAGTATTCAAAATCATGAAAACAGTCATGTAACTACAGTTCGACATTACGATCCCAACGAAACTGGTTTCATCTAATTCCGACTTCGTTTGCTCACACATCGTATTTTTAACCGTCAAAATACTGACTGTTTTTCACTCTAAAAATCCGTATGATCACAAAGTGACTCTAAAAATCACGAAACTGGAAATCTAACAACTATTTGACATTGCGGATCCAACAAAATTAGTTTCATCGAATTCCGACTTCGTTTGCAAAATTGGCTATTTTTAAAGCTCTGAATGACCCATTTAAATATATAAATATATTTAAATATAATTAAATTAAATATTTATAAAAATAAATATTATCGTCTATATTCCCAGTGGAATACCATATAGCTCAGAATAAATCCTATATGAATTTCTAACTTGATATTCACTTCTGGGTCAACCCGATATTCGATTTATATTGAAATTCCTTTTTAAAATATAAATAAATTCTTTTTAAATTATAAAGGAATTCCACGGTGACTTTTCTAAAATTTCATTTGGACATAAATCAAAATCTACACGATGAAATCCCGATTTTTCTCTTCCACTAGAAAGATATACTCCACCATCTCCACACGTTTCTTGTTTCACAGAAATCCGGCTTAAAGCGAATCATGTACATTCAGTTGAAGTTCGAATCGCCAATTTACGAACTGCTGGGCCATTTCAAGCTCATTTATAATTATAATACAATTATACGTTCAAACTATCGTTTATATAATATATTTGTTATTCTAATTCTAATTCTAAACGGAATTAAATATAACAGATGATCCAGTTCACAACATATCGCCATTTCAGCCAATTCTGATTATTTCATAATTAAATATATTATTAAATATATTATTTTAATTAAATATTCATCATTGTTTAATTCTACGACCATTTAATTCACTAAACCACCATTTATATAATTAAATAAACTAATTATAATACCTCTGCCAATGCGGGTCATTACAAAATTAAAAGAAAAGAATATTCGTAAGACCAAATCCACACATAAATACAGATGGATTTTACCTTATGATAACCCAAAACGATTTTTGAAATCAATATTTTTCTGATATTATAATAGTGTCCAAATACAAATAAATATCAATCTAGCGGAACGCTTGCATCTCACGCTCTACATATATAGTATACAATCAAAACTGCAGGCGCTTATTGGAGAATAGATTTCCAGGGCAAGGTATGGGCAACCACCTTTCCAATAATATACCTCCGGAGATGAATACATGGAGTCCAACAAGAACATCTTGCAACCTAGGCTAAACATGACCAGCCCATCACTTCGCTTGAGAGTACCGAATATATCATTACCACGGTTGGGGGCTAGCCAACCAAACCGATTGCATACATACAAAAATAAAAGGGACAATCGATGACATTTGATTTCTCCAGATCAGGTAATGAATATACCCTTTTGATGGGTGCGACCCACATAGCCATGCGACCTACCAGATTTTAACCATTTCCCGATTGATGAGGCTTGAGGTCAAAATTAAATATTTAATTAGTTCATTCATTTATTATTCTTTTCTTTAATTCTTTTGTATTTTAAAAAAACTTCTGATCGCCATTCACTTTGAATACCACATCGTCGGATCTGTCAAATCACTAATTGACGTCCACAAATATACTCTGGGTATGAACGAAGTGCCCCTCTTTGCCACCAACTTGGTATATTTCTAAAAAAAATCAATGTACGTGATTTTAAGGTAATACTCTAGCAGACATTCGTCCATACAAGTCATCCAGGAACAAGATGAACCGAAGGTACTCTACTACCACATCCTATATGGGTATCACCTCAAGGATCAGTAGCGAGTAGTCCTTGCAATCCGTAGATTCCAATAAAGACAAAATCACGGTATATCTCTGGTTGCAATTCCAGAAACTTTTAGTAATCCTTCCGCTTATGAAGATCCACGGTTTTCAATGCTCCATCTTCAACCTTCCTACTTTCATATTTGCTGGTTCGGAATGGTTTTAGAATATAAATTTGATCTCGTTCTTTCGGTACCAACAACGCATTGGCCAAGTTTTGATAGTCGGTTATTTTATTATCAAAATAACGGTTATTTAATCATGAAAATAAAATGAGTTCACTGGTTCAGTATTCAGCATCACTTGGCCTTTTTAATTAAAAATAATTAACGAATGGCTAATTAAACTTACTCAATGTTTGGAAAACATCATTTCTCTCTTTACTAACATTCGCAAAACATTTCATTTAAATATTTAGAAAAATATATTATACAATATATTCAATATTCCATTTGTCACCCTTTTGCAAAAAAATTGCTATGACATTATTCATTATCTATAATTTGGAAACTTGTTCAACTGATTACTCGTAAAAACAATGTTATGAAGTATCTATTGTTTCATTATTTGAAACAACAACTAATGCTTATTCTTATAGGATAAACCTATTTCAATACTCAACTAACATTTCCTTTATTTCGGATCTCTCGTTATATATTTTCCAAATTTACACTAAACGTTGCATTATTATTTCTTTAATGGAAATATTAAATTATTATTAACCTCTTTTACCACTACCGACTAATATCGTCCTCGGATAATCCTGAAGTCGTTCAAGTTGGGGTATTTTAATTACCTCTCGGACCTTCATCAACAACGTTCTTATCTTAAGATAAATACGAGTTGTAATCCAAAACTGATATTTCATTCTAATACCAATCCAGATTTCATTTAACTATTTTATTCAAATTGCGGTTCATAAAACCTTCTTATCTTTTGAAAATCTCTTTCTTGAATATATCCATTATTTCTTAATTTAATAATTAAGTAATTTCTTATAAACCACTTTTTAACCTTCACCTCTTTAAAACAAATTCATATTATAATTCGGATTTGATTACAAAATCCTCACTTCTCTTAACAAATTCACTTTTACTAATCCCTTTTCAAATCCTTCCAACCATTTCCCGCTTTGGAAATCTTATTTCAAAATTTTCCCTTTTTACTTAATTCCTTTATTAAGTACGTTAATTTAAAGTTAACGCTTTAACACCTTATACCTCATTTGTAAAACTCTGGTTTAATAAAACCCTTTTTATCTTAGTTTCTTTTTACTTAATTCAAATACTAAGTAATCATTTATTTAAGCAATTGTATTTGCTTAAACATTCCTTTTATAACTTGTTATAAAAACTCAGGTTTGTATTATAAAAACTGTTCATATCTCCTTTCCCAATTCAATTAGATTTCATTTCCACTTCGATCACTTTTTAAATGAATTTCCATTAAAAAGTAATCTTTAAAATTATTATTAATTAAAATAATAAGTTGCTTAAATCATTAACTACTGTATAAGCAGTTGATTACTTTAATACAAAAATAATTAGTAAATTCCTTTTTTTAAATGTTATTAAATTAAAATAAATATTTGTTAAACTAATTTATTAGATTGATTCAAAAAAAACTAATTTAATAATCAATTACAGTTAAAACAGTCGACTTCGTCAACTCAAAACATGGTTATCTCGTTAAACGATTCCAATTAGTTCTCACTTTAAATTAATTAATAGTATGATTAATTTAAATAATTCCATTTAATTCTTTCTCAACAAAACAATTATCCAAACTTAACTGTTAGGTTAATTTCTATTCGTTTGTTTATAAATCTGATTA
This sequence comes from Allium sativum, assembly GCA_030737875.1. NCBI lineage: Eukaryota > Viridiplantae > Streptophyta > Magnoliopsida > Asparagales > Amaryllidaceae > Allium > Allium sativum. Next base: position 663,476,474 of record CM060909.1, on the reverse strand, counting down.
ACATCGGAATTTACTTTATAAATCAATTAATAATCAATTATAAATTTAAACAATAATTATTTATTTCCTTTCAATAAACTTTTATTCAAATAATAGATATAAAAATCTAATTTCAGTTATAAGATAAACTTATAACTTCATTCGGTTGATTCACTTGACTGTAAATCTCCATTTATAAAAAACGATTGATTTATAGGCCATATGTTGCCCAATACTCAACCAATACTGCCCATTGGTTAAAACAAAAAAAAATGTTGGATATCAGTTCAACGGTAAACAATCAAATCAATCACCCAATCAGACCAGTTCATATAATGATAATATTAAAATAAATAATACTTAATATATTTGAGGAATCCCGTTGGATCCCTCTAACCTGTTCTTCCCTGTATCAAATCGGTTATCTCAAATCAGATTATTCAATTCCATTTAACCGATAATTTCTATAACAGTAAATGGCGACTATTTAACATCAACCAATTGACAAAACAATTCAAACAATTAAACACGTTTATTTTATAAACGTGACAACAAGGTAAGCTACCTTAATTGGGTCCAATCGTTAAAATAATGATTTGGTATTTCACTGAAATTAAACGACAGTTTAATTTCATCGGTTAAGTCAACAAATGAATATGTAATTAGCAAACAGTCAACCATTAGCAAACAGAGCACATAATTATAAAACCCAACTTGTATAAAATATAAGTGGGAAGAACTGAGTGAGTTTAACTCACCTTGATGCCATTTATCGCAGAAGCAATTCGATTACAGTTAAATTAAGCAGTTGTTTAATTTAACTGTAAATTCCTAATGTCTCGATTTCTACCCAAATTGGTTTCCAAATGCAGATTCCGTCACCACGATCGTAACGCAACTTGATTCGTCAAATTCTGTTAACATTAGAATTCATTATTAACAATTTAACTAATATTAGTTAATATAATTACTAACTAATTCCCTTAACTAAAATCTTAATTTAACAAACTACTTATGCTACACAGTTTTCAACAGGTCGATCCCTTTGAATTTCAAATACAAGAACAACTTGGTTATCCCATTTGTTCCCTTAATTAAGTCTAAACTAAACTAATCATTTTTGCTAAATCTTAAGAGAACCTATTAAATTCGAAATGGAAAAGTATAGGCCGCCATAATCATATTAAAAACTAGTCTATAAATTACGTTCCAGTTACTTTCTGAAAGAAAAAACATTTAGGCCCAATTAAATTTGTTACAGCTGCACTACACGTTTTGTTTCTTCATTGTTCTAAGTGTGTTTGTATTCTAACAAAAAATCTACTTAGAAATTTACCCTAATTAACCATAATTTAAATAACAGTGATCATGTTATAAAGGAAATAACGAACGTCCCAAAACTCATTCTTCCCGATGACTGTTCTTCGATGATTCCCATCCCACCACCATTTGAATCCACTGTCACCGAGCTATTCAAAGTACACAATCCTTCATTAGCAAATTACACCCTGCGTCTCCCCTTTGAACTTCTGTCTTGCCAACACAACATCCTTCGTCCATTCAATACTTGCGTTTCAGGCAATCTTCCTTTACACAATTTTTGTTCGCTCCTTCATCAGTAGAAGCACCTTTAAAACAATCTGGCCCACAATTCCTTTACCCCTTTAATCTCCTTCATTATTCGAACAAAATCGTTCTTACCTTCAGCAACATATGAACCCACGCACCGCCATTTGCAACAACCACTATGCCCCCCCACACCGTTTACTAGGACTTGATTGGAGACTGCCATTCAAAACGGCTGAGCCTCCCCTACGCTCGGCAGAAACAAGTCACGACTCAATCATGGCTTCGTCCTTGAAAAGGCCATCAACTTCCGTGCCTCCTAAGGCCGATTCAGGCCATCTCCGAACACGAAACTTCATCACAGCCATCCAACTTCGAGATCACGCAACACTTGTTATGTTTGTGGTTATAAGTTTGGTCGATTTTTGAGTGGATTTGGAGATTTAGGTGAAGGATTGATCGAACAAAACTATTTGTTAAAATGAAGAAGGCGGTAGGTTTTTCCCCTGTTGTAACAACCCGGAAATTTTGAACCAATTTAAAAAAATTATTTTAACTATTTTAATGGATTTAGAATATTTAAAATAATTTATTTTAAATAATAACGACTAAAAATTGATTTTAAATAAAGTTAGAATGAATATATTTATTTTAATTATAAAAGGAGCTAGAATAGCGCGGTAGTTTGAAAATTTGAATTTGAACTTTGACTGAATGTACAAGATTCAAAATAAATCGGATTTCAGTAAAACCAAAAATATTTGAATCTGTTTAAAAATATCTTTCTAACGAATATAAGAAACTGAGATTTCATAATATAAATGGAAAGTTATGTCTAGTTTAAAATTTAGAAAAGTCGCTACAGAATTTATATATATTTTAACATAATATATAGCCTTTATAAATAGCCATTTTGCAAACGACCTCCGCTTTCGACGAAACCACTTTTGTTGGATTCGAAATGTCAAATTATTAGTAGATACCAATTTTCATATTTTTTGTAATTAATATGTGAGCGTGGCAAATGAAAATGTGTTTTGTCAATTTCGATCAAATTGGATCGGCCAGAAAATAGCCATTTTTCAAAAGGTCTCCAAATTCGATGAAATTAATTTTGTTAGGATCGTATCGTCAAAACATAGCTAGATTTATTTTTAGGGAATTTTTTGAAGTTAGTGTGTGGCCCCGGTAAATTAAAATGTACAATCAAAATTAATAATTAAATGTTTTTTATTTTAATTTAAAGAAAAGTGGGTTGAAACTATCAAATGGGTTGATGAGACCTAGCCCATTATGTCCGAAGTAGGGGTATTTGGTTAGCGGCGACAGTCGTTGGGTTTGATTTGGAGTTCGTATCGGTAAACATGTATTTTTGAAAATAATAGAATTAATATTTTTAAAAATTATATATAAATACCTGTCAAAATCCTAGTTCTCCTTTATAAATTGGGAGCCACCGTTCAATTGCATCAATGGCCAGAAATGTCTGATTCTAAATCGATAATCTCTCCTTATCTCTCTCAAATTAAATCGCGATTCTCAAATGAAATTCAAAGAACGTTTCAAGTTCTTTCAAATCATACGGCTGTTGTCAGTTCTCGAGGGATATTGGCTTCGATATTTGCACCCAAAGCCAGCGATTTCTTGGCCGATTTCAAGCCAAGGGGGTCCCCGAGTGCCACGCTAGCATAGGCAGAGGACGGCGGCGGGACGCTCTTTCATGTGGCGACGAAGGATCGGGCCCTAGTGGCTCGAGGAGGGACGCGACGTGAAGCTTGGTGGCGAGAAAATGGGTAGTGTAATTTGTTGAAGACGATGAGAAATAGATAGGAGCGTCCCTTGGATCAGAAACGAACGACATGATTTAATTAGGTTGAATAATATATATTAAATCTGAAATTATTTATTCAATAATGGTGAAATCATATAAAATTCATAACTTGCCCATATTAAATCAGAATTCAACGATTTCAGTTGCATTGGAAATGTCTTGACGAACACTACAACATGGATCAGACCAGAACTGAAATAGAGGCCATATGGATTTTTGATAAAATTAAACATATGTTTAATTTTATTAAAAATAATCATTTTATCGATTTCTGAAACCGATCAAGGTGAGATCACTTATTTTAAAAATTAAAATTAATTGTTGGAAATTTTTATATATCCACCATTAAGATTTAGTTGTGTATTGTACATGATTTGATTTGAAATATCTTGATTGTGTTGATCTGTTGTATATACATGAATGATAGGATCGAATATAAATTTCTTATACAATAAAATAATTCTTTTTATTTTATATGTTGAAAATAGAATTGGTAAAATTTGTTATACAAATAAAACTCTCTTTTATTTGTACTTATGTAAACATAGGTACTACATAGAAATTGTTATGCAAATAAAATAATCTTTTAATTTGTCATTAGAAACATATAAATTGTTATGCAAATAAAATATTCTTTTTATTTGTCATTAGAAGACATAGAAAATGTTATGCAAATAAAATCTCTTTTTATTTTCATTAGAAGACATAGAAAATGTTATGCAAATAAAATCTCTTTTTATTTGTCATTAAAAAACATAGAAAATATCATGCAAATAAAATCTCTTTTTATTTGTCATTAGAAGACATAGAAAATGTTATGCAAAAAAATTCTTTTTATTTGTCGTTTGAAGACATAGAAATTGTTATACAAATAAAATTCTATTTTTTATTGAATATGTGAAACATAGAATTGTTGATTCAATAAAATTCTCTTTTTTATTGAATATATGAAACATAGAATTGTTGATTCAATAAAATTCTCTTTTTTATTGAATATATGAAACATAGTATTGTTGATTCAATAAAATTCTCTTTTTTAATGAATATATGAAACATAGAATTGTTGTTTCAATAAATTCTCTTTTTATTGAATATATGAAACATAGAATTGTTGATTCAATAAAATTCTCTTTTTATTGAATATATGAAACACAGAATTGATTCAAAAAATTTCTTTTTTTTATTGAATATACGAAACATAGAATGGTTGACTCAATAAAATTGTCTTTTTATTGAATACATGAAACATAGAATTGTTGATTTAATAGAATTCATTTTTTTGTTGAATACCTGACACATAGAAATTGGTCATACAATAAATTATTATTTTTATTGTATGCATATGAAATGTAAAAATGTGTAGACATTAAAATATTTTTTTATTGTATGCATATGAATTGTAAAAATTTGTCGACAATAAAATATTCTTTTTTTGTATGCATATGAAATGTAGAAATTGTGCAGATAATAAAATATTCTTTTTATATATACATATGAAATGTAGAAAATATGTAGACAATAAAATATCTTTTATTGTATACATATGAAATGTAGGAAATGTTATAATTTGATAAACAATAAAAATATTCTTTTTATTGTACATATTAATAATTGAATTTGTTAGAATTGGTAAAACAATAAAATATTCTTTTTATTGTACATGTTAAATGTAGAAAGATGTGTAGATTATAAAATGATTCATTAATAAAAATTGACTTGTTCATTACAAATTATTTAGAGATTGAAACCAATTGGAGTTTAATAAATCTTTAATTAAATTGTGAATGTACAGATGGCAGTTAAATTACCAAACATGAAATGTGATTGAATCAAATACAATTGATTGCTGATATTGATTGTGATGGATTGACTATTGTAACACCCCACCTCCGTTAAGGTCACTCACAAGGGAATGCCTTAACTTTGGTGGAGCATTTTAGTAAACAGAACAGAAACTTACAAGACAGATAAAACAGTACTTGAAAAATTTTAACTTTATTACAACGGAAACAGAATCAATATGGTTACATCCTTTCAAATCTCAGAATTCAAGTACAAAATATCAGTCTTGTACAAAAGCCTTCAAAATGCATGGTTTAAAATCATAATCCCCATAGAAGAAGACAAGCCATACTTTAAGCACTTAAAGCAGAAGAAATCCGGATCTAGCTAGAGTATTCCCTCCTTAGAAAACCTGGGGGGGAAACGGAAGAAAAGAGGCGAAACAACAAGGGTCAGACATAAAGTCTGGCAAGTCCAGTGACTTTCAGCATATGAACAGATAATAATAATAATATGACATGAACATAAAACTGGATGAGAGATAAGTGTAACAGGTGTAGCAGATATAACAGAAGAACAGAATGACATAAACTATTGATTTACACTTCTCTGCACTAATACTGGTATAACAGAATTAGGTGTCACCTTAATGTCTAAACTGAAATAGAAACGGGTACAGAATAATTTAACAGAAACAGATTGCTAATAATGGGCCTTTACTACCCGATCAGAAACAGACAGAAGCAGAAACAGATTAATCCCTATGGAAACAGAATGTAGAATTAGGTGTACACTAGAAATGGGCCTTTACCACTCGAACAGACGGTACCACGCAGAAACAGACAGGTGTTACCACCCAACAGAAACAGACAGAACTAAGTGTACCCTAAAACCCTACCCCAAGCGATCGGCTCCCTAATACATAAATATCCTGTGTCGGCCCCACAGTAGGGTGTATCACTCCCTAAAGTGACAACCAATTAGCACAGACCTATTTACAGATGTCACGGCGTCTTACATCCTCAGAGGCAGACCGGGATCCATGCACGCACATGACCCGGTTGGAACGCACCGTCAACACCCCTCGCCATTATCAGAATGAACCACTTATAATTAGTTCAGTAAGCGTGCCCGGACCCTACCTACTGTTGGGTCAAAGTTTTGATACCAGAAAGGGTTACTGACTAATATGAGTCCCAAACAACAGATGACACAAGTAATTCCCCTCCTAACCTTGTGTCCCCAGACTAACAGATTTCAGATTAACTTGTTTACAAGTTCAGACATACAGAATTCAGATTTACTAGTTCACAGATTAAGTTAACAAGTTTTCAGACTATCAGATCAGATGTACAGATTTTTCAGATTTGTCTAACTTTGTATTGGGCCTACAGATTCCTGGACGGGTTTACTACACCTATTAATCCAGTTGGTTTAACCCTATTTTTCCCCAATACGTTTTAGTCTACCTTCTTATCTTAGATTTGCATTAATTAATTATTAATGCCCAGACCTCTCACATTAGGTCGCTAGCTTGTGGCCGCTGGATGTGCCGAGCGGTTCCGGGCAGACTTCTGCCACAAGCCAGACCTAACCTCGTGTCTTAAGCAGGTTATGACTAACTTCTCACATTAGAACCTATTGTTTGCGGCCACTGGATGTGCTGGGCGGTTCCGATCAGATTTACGTCGCAAACTCATTCTAACCTCGAGTTAGCCATATTCATCTTTGCGGCCAATTAATTAATTATTTACCGTTTATGCGCACGCCCAATATATATGCCAATTCAGATTATATCAATAACAGAATGATCACATCAACTCAACTGATATAGCAGATAACAGATTTTAGCAGATTGGGTGACTTAACAGATTTAACTGATTTAGCACTTAGCAGATTTTGGCATATAACAGATTAGGCATCTCAACAGGAAAATTTAACAGACTAGGCATTTCCATTTAATTAGCAGTTTAGGCCATAAAACAGAACTAGCAGATTAGGCAACCTAACAAATCAGCAGGATAGGCATTTCAACAGATTAAGCGGATTAGCAGAGCAGATAACAGATTTAGCATATTTGGCATTTTCAATAGACTTAGCAGATGACAGATAACAAATTAGCATATCTACAGATTTAGTTTAGCAGATTTAGGCGATTCAACAAATTTAGCCTACACTTATATGCCAAATCATGGTCATAATTCATAATTCAACATAGGCTACAGATTTTTAGTTAAACATTGCATAGTACAGAAGAATCTCTAAAAACTCCAAATCATATGCCTAGACTCACATAAAACAAAGGTTGAGTAGATGATCATGGGTAGACCTAACTCAATAGGTAAATTCCCAAATCATAGTATGAATTATGCCAAGTTATAGCCTTTATTGCTAATTGTCAAAAATCCATATTTAGGCGTGTTCACATTTATAGTTATCCTATTTTAATATAGGTCCTTTATGCCTAAACAACATGTTCGTTTCAGCCCAAGTCATAATATGTCCAAGGACCTAGATCTAAGAAATGTCCTTTAGTTCAGATCTTAATATTCCAGATATTACAAGTCATATATTACCATATGATATTCCCAAACTGTCATATATGCACAGATTTAGATCTAGTTTACAACCTATGTCCTTTATTCAATTCAGTCACAGATCAGTCCAATTTATGCCTTAGATTTATGTTCTAGGTTCCAAGTTCAACCTATGTTCTTTCCTTAAATCAGTCACATATCGGTCATGCCCAATTTATGCACATTCATTTGATTATCCCAAACATTTTAGCGTATGTTGATCTCTTATGAGATTGGCTCAGGCTCGTGGTAGCCTGGCTATAGAACAGAAAGAGGAAAGAGGTACAGAATAAGATAAATCAAATCAGAACAGAACAGATATAACCTCAGATTCAGGTTTAGAATTCATGTCACAATCAAAATTAACGTTTATAGCGGATAATAACTGTACTTGCCTTGATTGGATTAAAGAAAGAACTTTAGTTGTTGTAGGATTATTGCAGAAGCTTTTATCTCAAATTTGAACTGAATTGCTTAGGTTGATGTTGATTAGCTTCTAGTTTTGATTCTAGCAGAGTAGCGATGCCATTTTTACTTTTATTAGAACTAAGGCAGAGAAGAAGCAGAATAGAATTGTGTGTAGAGGAGGCTAGGTCTTAGGATCTATTTATAGGTGTAGTTAGTTGTTTTAGGCCTTTAGATAAACCCTAAAACAGATCAGAACCGTCAGAATTCGTCACAGACAGCCCAAAAACCCATCCAGATGCACCCAGGCCGACCTGGCTCGACCAGGGAGGTCGACCCCCAGGTCGACACCCAGGTCGACTCCCCAGTCGACCTGGGGGGGAGGTCGACCCCTAGGTCGACACCCAGGTCGACTCCCCAGTCGACCTGGTCTGGGCGGGAATTTTCCCGCCTGGCTCGTTTTCTGCATTTTTGAAATCTGTTTCGTTTTTCTGATTTTTCGTGAAACTTCTGAAGGCCATATCTCGGTCATACTAACTCCGATTTACGAAATTTCGGACTCTATTTCGCGTATTTTTCCGAGACGAACGTAACCGCGAAACCCGTTTCCCTTAATCCTCACATTTGTAATTAGTTATTCTTTAATTTTTGGCTATTAATATTAACAGAATTACGGGGTGTTACATTCTCCCCTCTTTAAAGGATTTCGTCCCCGAAATCTTCAAGTTAAGAAGAATGTGTCCTACCATCCAATCACTCATCTACTCAGTCATCATCCACAAGCATCCATTGTCCTTAGAAATCTCTAGTGCTGTATGAACATTTGCAAAAGTTTGTGTATATGTTCCTTATCTAATGCAAAGATCAGGCGGTCTACTGATTCAGTTGACCTCCTTAATGCGAATTATGTCAGTGCCATGAGTCCAATATGTATGCAATTTTCCTATTTGATACATATCATTTCTATATGAGTGCACAACCATCCACTCATATGCAACATCCATGTGTTGATTCAACCATTTTGCATCCATAAAAATTGAAAAATGCTCACACATCCATATGCAGTATGAGAGTGTTTTCGAGCCGATCTAGCGCCTAGTGTGTGTATATGCATCCACGGGGAACCACTAGCAACCACTTGCATCCACTTGCAACCATCAAACATAACTTGTCTCAAACACATGTTTACACCCATTAGTTTCTACCTAAAGTTCGAAGATTCGATCGATAGGATACAGTCGAGTGATGGAGCGAGTACAGATAAAACAAAAACTTGATTCCTATCAGACATTGGTTGAGAAAATAATTCCCCTAAGTGTCAACCCCGAAGACCGAAATCAACATCAGATTGACACCCGGAGGGTTACCCTCTTTAGACGATGTCAAAACTGGAAATCTTATCAGAAGTATTCAGATATTTACAGACTACTGGTACAGATTAGGTTCCCTAATGATTCTTCGGAAGCTAAGCATGATAAAATCATATCCCACAAAAACTCAGAATATATGCGTCATATTTGACGCCTAACATAGATATCCCTCAAACCTTAACTTAAAACAGATGAGTCATACCCTTTATGGGTCTGAGTCTACAGCAGAATTCTGAAGTAACACTAGTATTAAAGTGCAGAGTATCGATTACAAAATCAAAATACCAGAATCAGAAAAAGTCTTAACTCCATAATCAGATAAAGAAATTAATCCTACTATAGAAATTTTCCTATTTCTATCCTAGCCACTAGCCTCGAGAGTGTTTGCCTGTCCTCCTTGCCCTCGTCTCTTCGGGCAGTCCCTAGTGAAGTGTCCCATCTCTCCACAGTTGAAGCAAGCGCCTTTCCTTTTTCTGCAATCCTTGTTCAGATGAGTCGAGCTCCCACAAGTAAAGCATTTTTTTCCTTTCTTATCTTTAGTCTTTTCATCCTTCTTTTGTGTTTCCTTTTTGGGCCCCGCTTTCTTATTCTGTGGTTCTTCCTTCTTTGTCTCTTTCGGGCCCTTGTCTTCCTCGTGCAGTAGTGCCATGTCCACCAATCTCTCGTAAGTCGCTCCCATGGGTACATGGGTCATGGCTAGGCTGTGCAGTGGCTAGTTTAATCCTTTATCAAAGCGGAGAGCCTTTTTATGCTGGGTGTTGACTAAATCCAATCCGAACCTAGCTAGTTGGTTGAACTGGTTGACGTATTCCTTGACCGTCATACTTCCTTGGTTAAGAGATAAGAACTTTTCCAGTTGTAAACTCCGTTCAGCTTGCGAGAGAAATTTTGTCTCAAACCTTGTTCTGAAATCCATCCATGTCTCAACCAGCCTCTCGGCGTTAGTGACTTCCCACCAGTAGGAAGCTTCGTCTTTGAGCAGCCATACCGCCAACTGTACCTTCTGCCTATCGTCTACCTCGAAGATAACGAATAGATCCTCAGTTTCTTTGAGCCAGTTCCTCGCTTCTACGAATGATTCAGTTCCTTTGAAATCCTTCCCACCCATGGCCCTAAAATCTCTACAGATCTTTGAGAAAGCAATTGCACGAGGAGGGGGGTAGGGGAGGGGGATCATTTGTTGGACCTGCAGCGGCGGTCCTAGCCTCAAGATATTGACGAAACCAACCGGGTACATGGACACCCTCTGGTATCTCAGATGCTTCAGACATGCTGAAACGAAAAAAGAAAGGTTCAATACAAAAAGGACTGAAAGAAAGATATATGGCTCTTGGGGATCATGTTTTTCAAAATAAGCTTTAATTTTGAAAATACTTCCTTTTAAAACCTTTTTGAAAATAGTTTTCAAAAACTTTTATCTAATCTGGTAACCTTTAGCTCTGATACCAAGTGTAACACCCCACCTCCGTTAAGGTCACTCACAAGGGAATGCCTTAACTTTGGTGGAGCATTTTAGTAAACAGAACAGAAACTTACAAGACAGATAAAACAGTACTTGAAAATTTTTAACTTTATTACAACGGAAACAGAATCAATATGGTTACATCCTTTCAAATCTCAGAATTCAAGTACAAAATATCAGTCTTGTACAAAAGCCTTCAAAATGCATGGTTTAAAATCATAATCCCCACAGAAAAAGACAAGCCATACTTTAAGCACTTAAAGCAGAAGAAATCCGGATCTAGCTAGAGTATTCCCTCCTTAGAAAACCTGGGGAGGAAACGGAAGAAAAGAGGCGAAACAACAAGGGTCAGACATAAAGTCTGGCAAGTCCAGTGACTTTCAGCATATGAACAGATAATAATAATATGACATGAACATAAAACTGGATGAGAGATAATTGTAACAGGTGTAGCAGATATAACAGAAGAACAGAATGACATAAACTATTGCTTTACACTTCTCTGCACTAATACTAGTATAACAGAATTAGGTGTCACCTTAATGTCTAAACTGAAACAGAAACGGGTACAGAATAATTTAACAGAAACAGATTGCTAATAATGGGCCTTTACTACCCGATCAGAAACAGACAGAAGCAGAAACAGATTAATCCCTATGGAAACAAAATGTAGAATTAGGTGTACACTAGAAATGGGCCTTTACCACCCGAACAGACGGTACCACGCAGAAACAGACAGGTGTTACCACCCAACAGAAACAGACGGTACCAACAGAAACAGACAGAACTAAGTGTACCCTAAAACCCTACCCCAAGCGATCGGCTCCCTAATACATAAATATCCTGTGTCGGCCCCACAGTAGGGTGTATCACTCCCTAAAGTGACAACCAATTGGCACAGACCTATTTACAGATGTCACGGCGTCTTACATCCTCAGAGGCAGACCGGGATCCATGCACGCACATGACCCGGTTGGAACGCACCGTCAACACCCCTCGCCATTATCAGAATGAACCACTTATAATTAATTCAGTAAGCGTGCCCGGACCCTACCTACTGTTGGGTCAAAGTTTTGATACCAGAAAGGGTTACTGACTAATATGGGTCCCAAAAAACAGATGACACAAGTAATTCCCCTCCTAACCTTGTGTCCCCAGACTAACAGATTTCAGATTAACTTGTTTACAAGTTCATACATACAGAATTCAGATTTACTAGTTCACAGATTAAGTTAACAAGTTTTCAGACTAACAGATCAGATGTACAGATTTTTCAGATTTGTCTAACTTTGTATTGGGCCTACAGATTCCTGGACGGGTTTACTACACCTATTAATCCAGTTGGTTTAACCCTATTTTCCCCCAATACGTTTTAGACGACCTTCTTATCTTAGATTTGCATTAATTAATTATTAATGCCCAGACCTCTCACATTAGGTCGCTAGCTTGTGGCCGCTGGATGTGCCGGGCGGTTCCGGGCAGACTTCTGCCACAAGCCAGACCTAACCTCGTGTCTTAAGCAGGTTATGAATAACTTCTCACATTAGAACCTATTGTTTGCGGCCACTGGATGTGCCGGGCGGTTCCGGGCAGATTTACGTCGCAAACTCATTCTAACCTCGAGTTAGCCATATTCATCTTTGCGGCCAATTAATTAATTATTTACCGTTTATGCGCACGCCCAATATATATGCCAATTCAGATTATATCAATAACAGAATGATCACATCAACTCAACTGATATAGCAGATAACAGATTTTAGCAGATTGGGTGACTTAACATATTTAACCGATTTAGCACTTAGAAGATTTTGGCATATAACAGATTAGGCATCTCAACAGGCAAATTTAACAGACTAGGCATTTCCATTTAATTAGCAGTTTAGGCCATAAAACAGAACTAGCAGATTAGGCAACCTAACAAATCAGCAGGATAGGCATTTCAACAGATTAAGCGGATTAGCAGAGCAGATAACAGATTTAGCATATTTGGCATTTTCAATAGACTTAGCAGATGACAGATAACAAATTAGCATATCTACAGATTTAGTTTAGCAGATTTAGGCGATTCAACAAATTTAGCCTACACTTATATGCCAAATCATGGTCATAATTCATAATTCAACATAGGCTACAGATTTTTAGTTAAACATTGCATAGTACAGAAGAATCTCTAAAAACTCCAAATCATATGCCTAGACTCACATAAAACAAAGGTTGAGTAGATGATCATGGGTAGACCTAACTCAATAGGTAAATTCCCAAATCATGGTATGAATTATGCCAAGTTATAGCCTTTATTGCTAATTATCAAAAATCCATATTTAGGCGTGTTCACATTTATAGTTATCCTATTTTAATATAGGTCCTTTATGCCTAAACAACATGTTCGTTTCAGCCCAAGTCATAATATGTCCAAGGACCTAGATCTAAGAAATGTCCTTTAGTTCAGATCTTAATATTCCAGATATTACAAGTCATATATTACCATATGATATTCCCAAACTGTCATATATGCACAGATTTAGATCTAGTTTACAACCTATGTCCTTTATTCAATTCAGTCACAGATCAGTCCAATTTATGCCTTAGATTTATGTTCTAGGTTCCAAGTTCAACCTATGTTCTTTCCTTAAATCAGTCACATATCGGTCATGCCCAATTTATGCACATTCATTTGATTGTCCCAAACATTTTAGCGTATGTTGATCTCTTATGAGATTGGCTCAGGCTCGTGGTAGCCTGGCTATAGAACAGAAAGAGGAAAGAGGTACATAATAAGATAAATCAAATCAGAACAGAACAGATATAACCTCGGATTCAGGTTTAGAATTCATGTCACAATCAAAATTAACGTTTATAGCGGAGAATAACTGTACTTGCCTTGATTGGATTAAAGAAAGAACTTTAGTTGTTGCAGAATTGTTGCAGAAGCTTTTATCTCAAATTTGAATTGAATTGCTTAGGTTGATGTTGATTAGCTTCTAGTTTTGATTCTAGCAGAGTAGCGACGCCATTTTTACTTTTATTAGAACAGAGGCAGAGAAGAAGCAGAATAGAATTGTGTGTAGAGGAGGCTAGGTCTTAGGATCTATTTATAGGTGTAGTTAGTTGTTTTAGGCCTTTAGATAAACCCTAAAACAGATCAGAACCGTCAGAATTTGTCACAGACAGCCCAAAAACCCATCCAGATGCACCTAGGCCGACCTGGCTCGACCAGGGAGGTCGACCTGGGGGGGAGGTCGACCCCTAGGTCGACACCTAGGTCGACTCCCCAGTCGACCTGGTCTGGGCGGGAATTTTCCCGCCTGGCTCGTTTTCTGCATTTTTGAAATCTGTTTCGTTTTTCTGATTTTTCGTGAAACTTCTGAAGGCCATATCTCGGTCATACTAACTCCGATTTACAAAATTTCGGACTCTATTTCCTGTATTTTTCCGAGACGAACGTTACCGCGAAACCCGTTTCCCTTAATCCTCACATATGTAATTAGTTATTCTTTAATTTGTGGCTATTAATATTAACAGAATTACGGGGTGTTACAACTATTTGGATTGTGCTCGACCAGTTTATGAGCAAAATATGCTTTTTACATTTAGCATTTTGCTGGGTAAAAATATCAATGTGCTGACACCTTATGAAACACTTCACGATTTGACTATAAGGTGTTTAGCGATGTTGTTTATTTCAAATTTTAATAAATGATTCTGAAATGAGATTTCTTAAGTTAAAATAATGGTATTCCCAATTTTGGACAGGGAACGCTTTATAAAATGTTTTATAAAAAAGAAAGGATTTCGGGGGCTATACCCGATGATTTCGAAATGATTTGGAAGTGGAAATCTATATAGATTTGAAAGTACTTGTGATTATTATGTGGTGAAATGATTTTCTTTACTATGGGATATGAAATGATTTAGTATGTGGTTAAAGATGCGGGTGACCCGGACGACTAAAATGACGGGGGATGGTGGTGGATGATGGCGGTGTAGTCCCCCGTAGTGTGGGAGGTGCATCGTTAGTGTAGCCTGCTCCTAGATGGGAGGTGCACATATATATATATATATATATATATATATATATCGAGTTAGAGAGATGCGTCCTGTAGCCTTCTCTAAGGGAACATGACCAATATTTGGTTGCATATTTATCTGTATGCAATTGTTTTGAAATTCATATTTTCAAATGATTTTGTCTTGAGATGCCGAAGTGAAATCTATTTTATTATAAAAGCTAGATATGTATTACAAATAATTTGAAATAAGAAATCGGGAAATAAAGTCCAAATGGATAATTTCTGTAAAGCGAATTGGATTTGAAAAATCTAAATTTGGGGTTAAGCCTAAATGGGTAGATTGGAAAATTGCATGTTGAATGATGCACTGTAGATCCATATGACTATTATTAGTTGTTGTTTGTGCATCGGCATTCATGTGGAGTAAACCCGTTCTGTGACATACGGCGTGGTCCCGTGACATGCTTCACACTTAAAAAGTTAATTTTAACTGTAAGATTTCTCATACCAGTCCCATGGCTGACTCGTAGTTTGTTTTACTTGCAAACTCGGGTGCCTCTACTTCCACACGAGCAGTCGAGTGGCTTATTTTGCAGATATTTATTTATTGAGTAGGATTCTGGATGGAAGCTTAGAGCTGTGTCCAGAGCAATGATAGTCTTTTGCTGTATTGTATTAAGTTTATTGTAAATTAATCTTCCGCTGTATTATTATTTGTCAATGTACTCTAATATATTCTGTACTCTGATGTAACATTATTATTTTTCAATGTACTCTGATGTAACATTTATATATTCTGTACTCTGATGTAAATTAATCTTCCGCTGTATTATTAGTCTTCTGTTATTTGTTCTGATGTATTGTATGCCCAAAGTTAGCATATGCGCGATTCGAACGGTCTTGGTCGATTTAGTGATCGATTAGATCCGGGCGAAATTCTTGTCGTTAGCATTGACCACTGGGAAACTAAACCTAGGGTATTGGACTGTTAGCGTTATTTATAGGGTTTGGAATACTATAATTTAATATAAAACAAAACTTCATGGTGAAGTAATTGACAAAACCAATCATATACAATCCCCGCTTTTGACAAAATAATGTAATCCTAGCATAAAAAAATATTCCAGACCCAATGAGACAGGTTTCGTCGAATTCCTAGGTCATTTATGAAAAGTCCTTTATAATTATCGATGAAAAATCAAGCGTTTAAAATTCCTATAATTACAAAAAAAAATCATAAAAATTTGAGACCTTGACATTTTACTAGACCTTTTCCTAATGGATCCAATGAATCTTGTTTCGTTAAATTTGGAGTTCGTTTGGCTAGTCGTTTATTTATTAAAAGTTACCCCTGTCTAAATAGAAACAGATACAGTTTTGGCCACCGAAGTCACATACGACATCGGTTTGCCACGAAATTTGATTTTCTTACAATAATTTAACGATACGGTTCCAATGAAGCTAACTTCATTGAAAACTGAGATCGTTTGCAAAAATGGCTATTGTTAACGCTCATATAATATAAATAAAATATTAACTAAATTCCAGAATAATCAAATAAAATAATAATAAATTATTATAATCGTATTTCCCAAATAGAATATATTTATAGCTTCAAATATAAAATATACAACTTAGTTTATCATTCTAGAGTTAAACGGTATCCGAATTATATTAAAAATCCTTAAATTTATTAAATAAACGTTATAATTTAATAACGATTTCCATAACGACTATTTTAAAATTTGATTTAGCCATAACTAACAATCTATAACACGAAATCTGGATTTTTCTCTTTCATTAGAAAACTATCATCAATAAGATTCTAACATTTCTTGTTTCATAGAAATCCGACTAAAAACGGATTCTGTATATTCGGTTAAAGTTCAAATCACAATATTACAAACTACCGCGCCATTTCGAGCTCGTTTTTAAATTATATATAAATATAACGTTCAAACTTTGTTTTAATAAACTAAGTAAATATTAAAAATCCATTAATGTTCCAAATATGATATTTAAAATATATTAAATATTTGACTGCCAAAAATACGGGACATTACATTCTTCCCCCTTAATAGAATTTCGTCCCCGAAATTACTAAGGTAAGAAAAATGCCATGAACCCATTTGTTTTAAAGTAAAATTTATTTTAAATCGAAAACCACTTCATTATAATCAATATAAATTTTCAAAAACATCAAAAAAATTCTAACACGTTAAATTCCCGGAAAAAATCGGCAGAGTCTCCCCTGTATGGAGTGATTTCTGCGATATTGCAGGAACAAATAATATATATACATCGACCGCACGGTCGGCAAACAAAAATTAAAACCCAAAAAAAATCGCGTAGGCATACCTTTTACGAACGCTACTGAGCATACATGCTCAACTTATGTGCAATTATTCAACCAAAATCAACCTCAAAGCCTTCTGACACCTGTACTTAACTCATTTAACATGTAAGTCACAATTACATGAAATTATTTAATTAACACGTCGTTTATTATCAAGTAACTACACAGATTTCCAAAATCAATGGCTAGCATCACTTCATTTTAAAAGGTATATGTGAATACTGGGGATAATCATTTAGTTCTAATTCATAGGCGATTTCATTCCAACTTATTATGCTGGAATTCATTATTGATTTTTAATGCACTTAACTCATATATCCAACCAATCTAGCAAACAATCAGCAATCAACCAATATCCAATACACAACCAACTCAATCAAATGAATTTACATTCAATACTAGTATTTACCTTGGTTTCACATACTTAGTTATCAATCGATTAATATCCGATTAGTTGCTATTTAGTTATTATCCATTAAATTTTCAAATTCCTAATCAATTTTGATTAAGTTTAATATCATTCTTGATTTTAATTCTACTTAATCAGGTTAAGTTTCAAATTCAAATCCTTAATCCAATTTGAATTCTATCAAATCAATCAACAAACAAACCCATATCTCAATAATTTAATAAAATTATTCTTCTTTTTTTGAAAGGCAGAAAAAAAATTATTGCACATGAAAAATTACATAGAAGAAAATTTACAAAGAAAAAATACAACACAAGAACTAAACTGTACAACTATGACCGTACTGAAAAATATACAAGTATGTAAAACTCCTTCCACTATACAGTTTGAAATAACAAAAAACAAAAGCAAAGCACCCAATTTCATGAAACCGAGCCCGGTTTCTTCACCACCTTCTTGAGAATTATGTTAAAAAGCTCATTGGCATTATACTCTCCTTGCCCAAAAACTCATCGGTTTCTTTCAGACCATAACTCATAACAAAAAATCTTTAAGGACATCAACAATGGCTTGGTTTTACCTCTCTTTCATCTAGTTGCTTTATATATATTAAACCTTTCAATTCTACTTACTTTAGAAGGCTTGTGAAAACCACCAGTAGCTAAGAGTCTCGACCAGACCAAAAAAGAGTAATTACATTCAAAATACAAGTGAGTGTTCGACTCCTCAGGTGATTTACACAACAAACAAACACTATCAGACACTATACCAAATTTGAGTAACTTATCTTTAGTGTTTATAGCGTTTGCCATGACCTTCCATAGATGAAGATTAACTTTGGTTGAACTACCAGTATTCCAAATTCTTTTGGACCATGGAAACATCTTTTTATCACCCTTCAATAATTCATAAACATTTTTTATTGAATGCACTTTACCACCCCAAAGAATACAATTTTCCCCATGAAAATTGAAATTATTTTCATGTTCAGACCAAAGCCTTCTCAAAATTGTCGAGTTAGAATATGGTAGATTCAATTTACCCTCATGAATAAAATTTTGAACCACAGCATTCTTTGTAATTCCGGAACATCTTCTCAAATTATAATCCACGATAGAGCACAAGATCAATCCAGGTTTAGCCCATGGTGAAAACCAAAATGGAAAATTCTTAATGCTTTTGTAATTACACTAAACATAAGGCAAAAAGGAACTTCTTAACTTCAGAATGTTACGCCAACTCCAACTTGCATCGAAAGGTACTTCCATAGTCCAAAACTGTTTATTCCCTATTAAATTCCTAGAAATCCATTCTAACCATAAACCCTCTTTTGAGGCAAACAATTTATCAATATATGAAGAAATAGAAGACTTGTTCCAGAGTGATATATTTGTTATTCCTAAACCACCGCACTACTTAGATTCAAATAACTTTGAAAAGGAAATAGGGATTAATCCTTTAGCAAAAGGATTGCCAAGCCATAAAAATCTATTAAGTGAGGACTCAATCATCTAAACAAGTTTCATTGGCAATATAAAATGACGAGACCAATAAGTAGTAAAGTCCAAAGCTACTGATTGAACAATCACAAGTCTACCAGCTTGTGACAATTTACATGCAGGCCATTGTTGAAGTTTAGCAATGATTTTCTCAAATAGTGACATACAATTCACCTTTGTAATTCTAGAACTAATGAGCGGCATACCAATATAAGTTGAATTCAAAGGTAATTCAAGCAAACCTGAACTTTCAATGATGTCTTTCTTCTCATCGTCAGATAAACCAGCAACCAGTATATGAGATTTTGCCACATTCAATTGAAGACCGGTGATAGAATGAAAGAGTCATAAAGTATCCAGAACACTTTGAATATTATGAACTGAAGGTTTAGTGAAGATTACTAAATCATCTACAAATAGATGGTGAGTTATCATAGGACACTTGCGTTTAGGATGGATCTCCAGTTTCTTCTTCAAAACCTGATCCTTCAGCAAAGCATTTAGTAATTTCATAACAATGATAAAGAGATACGGGGATATTGGATCACCCTGACATATACCTTGAGAGCCTTTAAAGTATCCATTTGGACAACCTTTCCTCGCAATAGAATAATGCAGTTAACGTATGAATCCATGCTATAAAAGGAAGTGGAAAGTTCATTCCGGCCAGAATTGCTAAAATAGAGTGCCAGGCTACCGTGTCAAATGCTTTTTTGATATCTAATTTCAACATGCATCTTGGCAAGATGTTTGCTCTATTATAACCATACAGCAGTTCTTGAGTAAGCAAAATATTGTCAGAAATTGATCTTCCCTTTATAAATGCAGATTGATTAGGAGTAACATCTGAACTCTGTTTGCAAGAATTTTGGAAATTATTTTATAAACAACATTGCAACAAGAGATAGGTCGAAAGTCAGAAATAAAGGTAGGGTTATCAATTTTGGGAATTAAGGCAATTGCAGTAGCAGAGAGACTGGGAGGAAGCTCATTATGCAGGAAAAAAATGAATAATTTCTTTTGTGACATCATCCCCAATTACATTCCAACATTTTTGCATAAAAAACGAATTAAATCCATCAGGTCCACCACAACTACTAATACCTAAACCAAACATTACCTCTTTCACTTCTTGAGCAGAAATAATATGAATAAGATTGGCAGATTGCTCTTGAGATAAGGTTGGAACATTAATATTGAATAGAGGCATAATGTCAACAGAAGAAAAAGGATTGGCAAGAATAGATGAGAAGTACTGAACAACAGACTTATTGATCATACCTTCATCAGACTGCATAACACCACTCATATCTTTAATTAAGAAAACTGAATCTCTGGTTATCTGAATTTTGATTGAATTATGAAAATACTTGGAATTTCTGTCACCCTCCAATTCTCTCCTAATAAAAGCTTTTTGATGAAGATTCTTCAATTCCATATCCAGAACTTCTTTCAACTTATCTTTTAGCTCAATTTCTTTTTGAATCAAACCCAAATTAAAAGGATTCATTTGAATATCATACTGCACATACTCTAACTCAGCTTTGACATTATTTGATTTCTGTGCTCCAGTGCCAAAGTTATTCGAGGACCAAGATTTTAGTTGAATTTTAAGCATCTTCAGTTTTTGCAGAAGATTAAACATTGGATTGCTATTGTTCTGAGAATTCCAGACCTGCAAAAGAATACTAGAAAAATCTGGGTGATTAAACCAAAAATTAAAAAATTTGAAGGAAATCTTACCCCTGTTAATAGAGTCATCAATACCCCAGTAAAACAGCAAAGGATTATGATCAGATAGGAGAGGAGGATGAGTTAAGTAAATGGATTTTGGCCAGAGATTGAGAAAAGTAGAATTAGCAAAAATGTGGTCAAGCTTACAAAGAGTAGGTGGACCATCCCTAGAACAATTTGTCCAAGTAAAAGAGAAACCAAATTCTTTAACTGGAAACAAGTTTGTGTTAACGGTGTCATCTTCTGATCCCAGTCTTTCTGCTTTTCCTCCTCCTCTACCCCCTACTATCCCTCCTCTTCCTCCTCCTCCTGTTCCACCTGATCCTTTGAAAGCTAATTTGGATTCCGTAACTTCTTTTGTAAATGTCAATTCGGAGCTTCTTGATTTTAACCCTCTTTTGATTTTGAAACCTTGTTCGATTCCTGAATCAAATCATGCTAATTCAAATGCTCTCTCAAAAAATTCTGTGAATCCTAGTGATATCAATTCATCAAACACTTTGGATCCAGTTCCTCCTTTCAGATCTGGTAATCAAGATTTGGATAATTCTCGTCCTGGTTGTGCTGTCAATAATAATCAGGATTTGATTAATCATAATCCTTCCTTTCCTCATTGCAACAATTCATCGAACACATCTAATACCAACTTGTCATCTACCAAATCTGATTATCGTTCTCTTTTCACTAAGCTTTCTCGAAATGTTGGAGCTTACAAACCAATGCAATTTGTTATTAATAAAGATGGTCAATCAAATGAGCTTCCTGAACTTGTTAAAACTAAAGGATTGAATCACTGGAAAGATTATTTGGTTGGATTTTTCTTGGATGGCACTCTCTCATATCTCACAGTAGTGAACTTCTTGATTGGTTATTGGAAGCTTCAGGGTGATGTTGATATTAGGTTAAATGGAGTTAAATTTTTCTTCAAATTTGCAAATGATATTGAAAGAGAAAGAGTTCTCAAATCGGATCCCATTTTCATCGAAGGCAGGATGTTCATTATTACTGAATGGGATCCTTCAATTGGAGATTCTCAATCACAAATTAAGAAGGTACCAATTTGGATTCATATTCATAGAATTCCTCTTTTGCTTTGGACTTTAATAGGAATTAATTAGCTATCTTGTCACGTTGGAAAATTGATTTGTTTTGACGCAAGTACTGAGAAGCTTCAAAGATTTAGCTATGCAAAAGCTTTAGTGGAAATATCCCCTGATTATGAGTTACCTAATCAAATTGATATGGGAATTCTAGATGATAAATGTCCACCAGTGAAAATTTCTTATGATTGTGTAATGACCCGGATTTTGTCGACTTTGGTTATCGCCATAAACTCAATGATGACAAACCAAACATCGAAAAATACCGATCATTAATGAAAGAAATTAGAGGGTGAAGAAAGATAAGATAGAAATTTAGAATAGAAGAAGAAGAAGAACACAACATCAGAGTAACACGGATCTCACAGTGGAACGAATAAATATATTATATAACATAACTTTGAAATATAATATCTGTACTTGAATATACATCATTATCAAGGTACAACACTTACAACATAGCGGAAATAAACTATAGCGATATGATCCTGAAGCCCCCTGCTCCAAGCTCTTCCAGTATATCTGTAAATCTTGACTACTTGACTGCCCATACAAAATTGGGCACCCAAGAGTTTAGGGAAAACAAAACAAAATAAACTCCAGGTCAGTCATGGGACTGGTATGAGTAAAACAATTTAAAACAGTTCAAGCAGGCAATCGATATCTCATAAGACCATGCCGTATAACGAAACGGGTTTTTCCCTTATGAGAATCCAAATATCATTATATCAAAAACCTTTTGATATTATAATAATGTCTATCAACACAATATAATAATCATCTAGCAGAAACGCTTTCATCTCACGTTCTACATATATAGTATACAATCAAAACCGCAAGCACGTATTGGGTAATGGATTTCCAACTATGACAAGGTATGAAACCACCTTTCGCTAGTGTACCTCTAGAAAGGAATATACTGGGTTCAACAAGAACATCTTGCAACCCGGCCACACATGACCGACCACTCATTTCGCTTGAGTGTATTGAATGTATATCACCAACGGTTGGGATCAGCAACCGTTTCCCGAATGGGACAGCATCAACAATAGATTTTTAGAAGTAAATGAAACTCTAGATCAGGTGATTATACACCCGACTTCGGTGCGACCGACTTAGCCATAATGCCTGCCCGATTTCTGTCATTTACCGGATGTGAGGCTAGAAGCTACGCTTTATCATCACACCAGATTCACTTTGAATGCCACATCGTCAAATCCATCAAATCACCGATTGACGTCCTCAACCATACATTATGTGTTAGCTAAAAGAAGTTTCCTTCTCCGCTTCCACTCTTGGTATGGTTGGAGAAATCAATATACGTGATCGTCTGGAAATACTCTGTCAGACATCCGTCCATACAAGTCATCCAGGAACAGGATGAACCGAAGGCACTATTCTGTAAACAAGATAGCCCTTGCATAACTCCGTCTTCAATTTCCTTTGGCATATATGATTCCCAACGCTTACGCCAATACAGAGTGGTTCTTTGGATAATAATCCAACCGGTCTCTCCATATTAACAACGTTAAAATGGTCAAAACTTCGATAGTCTGTGATTTAACTATCGAAGAAAAACAGGTGTGCAAACAACAATATTATTTCCAAATGGAAATTTATATCGATCAAACATCATTCAACAATTATCTCTTTATTTCATTAATTTACTTATCTCCTATTTCCCTATATTCAGTATTTCTTATTTTCTAAATTTGGAAAATATACGTTATTAACAATGGAAAATATTTCCATTTCTTGTTTTCTTTATTAGACAACATTCCTGGTTTCTTATTTGGAAAACATTTCCAAAGCTTCTTCATTGGACTTAGACAGATGTTTAAACTAACCATCGCGATGCCAACTCAAACCATTTCCTTTAATTACTAAATTCACTTAACCATCCTTTGCTATCGAACCTTTACCATTCCTTAGTTAAAAATGAAGTCAATCAAGTTGGGGTAATACTACCTCTCAGACCTTAACTGAGCAACGTTTCTAACCTTGAAATAAACAAAGTTCACCCTTCTAATTCTTTAACAAACTTCCTTACGTAACTCTGTTTCAAATCTTTTCTATTCGATAATTCTTTCCTTCGATAAGGTATATTCGATAACTCTATTCAATTTATTCTTTTCACTTAACTCTTTTGATTTAACTTTAACTCTATTCACTTAATTCCTATCGAATAAACTATATTCAATAACTCATTTAATTCTATATGAATAAACTATATATTCGATTAACTCCTTTTACTCTATTCGAATAAACTATATTCGATTAACTCCTTTATTCTATTTGAATAAACTATATTCGATTAACTCATTTATTCTATTAGAATAAACTATATTCGATTAACTCTATTTGCTTTAACTCTAATCGATTAACTCCAACTGGTTTAACTCTAATTGGTTAACTCTAATTGATTAACTCCGTCTGGTTAACTCTAACTGGTTAACTCTAACTGGTTTAACTCTAACTGGTTTAACTCTAACTGGTTAACTCTAATTGGTTTAACTCTAACTGGTTAACTCTTATTGATTAACTCTAACTGGTTTAACTCTAACTGGTAAACTCTAATTGATTAACTCCATCTGGTTAACTCTAACTGGTTAACTCTAACTGGTTTAACTCTAACTGGTTAACTCTAATTAATTAACTCTAACTGGTTTAACTCTAACTGGTTTAACTCTAATTGATTAACTCTAACTGGTTTAACTCTAACTGGTTAACTCTAATTGATTAACTCCATATGGTTAACTCTAACTGGTTAACTCTTATCCGAATAACAAATATTCGATTACTCTATTCAACTGACTCGACTCGACTAACCCATTTCGAATAACTAATTTGGTTTACTACTTTCGAATATCATATTTGATTTAACTCCTTTCGAATACCATATTCGATTTAACTACTTTCGAATACCATATTCGATTTAACTCCTTTCGAATACCATATTTGATTTAACTACTTTCGAATACCATATTCGATTTAACTACTTTCGAATACCATATTCGATTTAACTTCTTTCGAGTACCATATTCGATTTAACTACTTTCGAATACCATATTCAATTTAACTACTTTTGAATACCATATTCGATTTAACTCCTTTATTCGCTTTATAAAGATTTCCCTTTTAACAACGTTTATTCATTTTAAAGATTTACTTTTAGTAACGGTTCTCCACTTTAAAATGATTTCCTTCTTATAACAGTTTCCTTTTTATAGCGTTTTCCCTTTTTTTCTAAATATCTCCTATTTATAAATATTCCAATTTATAAATATTTCTTATTTATAAATATTCCATTTATAAATATTTTATTTCAAATATCACTTTGAAAATATTCCCTTATCAACATTTCGGTATGTTATGGTATTCAACATATCAAATCACGATGATCAGTATCGTCCAAACACATATAATCGACAACAGATTATATATCACATCATATATCACAATATATGAAAAACAGTAAAATAAATGTTGAGGAATCCAGTTGGATTCCTCCAACCTATTTCCCTGCATCACAGATGTTAAACAATATAGATAACATCACTTTCAGTTCCATATGATATATTCTGTTAAACAGACTCAATATAGAAATTCAACTAACTGACTAGCAGTTCAATCAAAAAGTCAACACATAGTCAATCAGCCAATATTTAACAGTTCTAAAAATACAACATGAAATTATAAAGTATTCAGAGTTAGTGAGATTTACTCACATTACGCGTTAACCGTTAAATAACGATTTACGTTAGCTGATTCTGATCAGACAATTTATTTCGCCATAAATTAGAACGAGCTCCATTCCACTCCCAGTCAGTTCCATTGGGTAGTGTCCGTCCATACGATCCCGATGGATCTTGTTTTGTTGAATTCTGATACGGTATGGCGAAGTTACAACATTTACAAGCTTTACTATATTTAAATTAAAAATAAACTAAACTAATATATGATTTGGGCTTTACCACTAATCCGGCCCGTTTATCACTCCTTCAAGCCCAAGTTTTATCTCCTTCTCCCCCTAAGAAACATCGGTCGCTCCAGTTCTAATCCAAACTACCATTGTCGACGTTCAACCGATCACCTCCCTCTCTTTACTTCACAATCTCACCAACTGAAAATATCAATCTTCCTCTCTTCGCAAACTCGTTCTTCTCATCCTACTTCAAATCAACTCGAACCCCTACCCTCCGTTGCGTCGCAGCAGGTACCCACGCCCTGAATACTGTCGATCGACACTCCATTTCACCGAAACCCACCAAAACCTGCGTACCCACTCCATTCAACACTACAAACCCACAAATAAACTTGAAATCAAATAATTCGCCCCTGGTTCCAAGAAAACCCGAACCCTAGGCTTACAATACAAAAACCCCAGCGTCGCATAGCAAAATCAAACACCATGAAATAGGTGTGAAATCGAAGAGCTACTCCAGGCGAACCCAAGGAGATCGACTTTGTGATTTATTGGATTTCATTTATATTTCTTTTGAATTTCTTTTCTCTCGTTTTGGTTGAGGAAGATAAGACCGGCGGCTGCAAATTCATTTGACTGTGAAGAGGAAGTGTTTAGGGTTTAGAAATTTAGTTTGGGTATTTATAGAGGATTTTATAATATTATATTCGATTATAATATTTATTTATAATCAAACGCTGTATATATTTGTCCTCTAAAATTCCTATGATCACACGTGATACCCAAAAATCACGAAACTGGACATGCAGCTACAGTTCGATACTACGGTCCCAATGAAACTGGTTTCGTCGAATTCCGACTCCGTATGCTCACACAGCGTATTTTTAACTGTCAAAATACTGAATGTTTTTCACTCTAAAAATCCGTACGACCACACAGTGACTCTAAAAATCACGAAACTGGAAATCTAACAACTATTTGACATTGCGGATCCAACAAAATTAATTTCGTCGAATTCCGACTTCGTTTGCAAAAGTGGCTGTTTTTAAAGCTTTGGATGACCCATTTAAATATATAAATATATTTAAATATAATTAAATTAAATCTCTCCTAATAAAGAAAATCTTTTAGGATGGTGAAGCTTTTTAACACTTCCACAACAACCCTTTAGCCTTCAAAAGTTGAACGCATAACCAATTCGAATTCAGGGCAAATATGTCAATTGACGTTCCACTACCCCATGACTAAATTCTGTTTTGTCCACGCGCTTTCTTTTTTTAATCTTTTTTTTTCTCCGCTTTCTTCTATCCGTTGTCCACTTTCTTCTTTCCCTCATACCTGCCATGTCCATTCCTTATTCGCCCTCTATCCGCCTAACCGATGCTCAATACCGACTTCTTCTTTTCAATTCTCCCTGGATCTACCACTATTTCATCTGTTTCCTCCTAAACTTCACAAATGGCTACAACAAGGCTCTAAGGTATTCGTCTACCATACGACCTGTAACCGACTTTAATAATTTGATTTATATGGCTTTCTTTTCATTTTTGTAGGATCGAATTCAGTTCGTTGCTTTTCTATTTGGAGAATTATGAGAAAATTTGACTTCTTTTACTTCGTGGTGTAAGATTTGGTAGATCTGGAACACCTTGGTATATTTGTTTGCTTCTTATTTGATTCGACCTATTTTCTTATGACTTACTACCAAATTTCCAGATTCCTGCTACTTACGTTCAGATCTGCCACTGCACAAACTGTAATGCCGGTTCTTTCGTTCGGATCTACTCAGGTATATATTTTTTAAGCGTTTAACATTATTTCCATTGTAAGCTAACCTTAAATTAAGCTTTGTAAGATTCGCGTTTACGAACTTTGTTTCTTCTTCTAGATCTGATTATTACATTGCTTAATTTGCGGTTTCCATATGTTGTTCAGATCTGACAATTATTTGAAATAATACTGCAAATATAAAGAGTCCAAACTATACCACTTTAATAGCATAATCAGTGGATGAAATATGCATAGCAGTAACAGGCAGAAAGGTATATTATATTTTCGATTTGTCACGTCCCCTGTTCAATTGGTATAATTCCGTTATAGTGCAGCATAGTCATGAAAATTGTATATGTTTGTGTACACAAAAAGCAACAATGTTATTTAACTTTATTAGGCATTGTGAAACATTTGGAATAGCAAAACATGGTGTTAGACTTATATATACAAATAGCCATTACTAGATTATTCTTCACTATCAAATTTTGTTTTGAAATCAGAGCAAAATAATTGACCTTTCATTTCCAAATTTGGACTTATAAAATGGAGCAACAGTGATGGTCTATCACTATTTTATTCCTGAAGTTTCATATAATATCTTTACCTTTAATACAATCGCTTTATATTTTGTAGTAACTCACATTATAAGTTAATGTTTTTTAGGGTTTCCAGTAATTTGGGTAGTCTTTGATGTTGGTCATCTTAAGCTTAAAAACGTCATAAACAAATAATCATTTTGATTGAGAATAAATGACACATCTTTTAGAATGTATAGCGCAAAATTATTTTCAAAGAATAAACAATATATTTCCGCTTGCTATAGATATTTATGAAACCAAATACCCTTTAACTGCCTTATTTGGTTCATGATTTACTATATATATATATATATATATATATATATATATATATTATAATTGATATTATTTTCTGTTTATGACTATGATTTCAAAGTCAGCAACTAATTAAATTTTTTACAATCTTTATTGGAATGCTTCAATAATATGATATTTAGATGATGATATGATGTATACATATCATATTTCAAAATCTAAATGTGAAAAGGAAACATCGAAGGAGATCTTTGGCGAGACATAGGGGATTAAAAAACGTGGTTTAGGTTACCTAGGAATGAACTGGAGCAGCTGAAGAAACTCAGGACTGATATACTATAAATGATGAAAATATAATTTTATATTAATATACTATAAATTTTGATTTATGTATACTGGCCAAGTTGTCCTTTTTATGGTCGTTATTTTGAAAGGAATCATGATCGTTAATTTATGAATGAATAAAACACATAATTCACTATAATCATAAGAGTGTAAAATATAATCAAAGTATGACCCCACACATAATTGTGAAATAATTTTATTGGGAAAATAATCAATGTACAATGTTCGTTTCATTCATGAGAGTGTATAACGTCAAGTATTATTTTACAATATGTAGTATACAAAAGGTGATCTGAGTTTTCAAAATAAAATGAATATATAGATGTTTACATATGGCATATTAAGCAAAAAAATATTTTTGATAAATCTGTCAATAGTTTGTGATGATATTGGTTTATAAAAGTAAGTAAAGAGAGATGTTTTATAATGCAACTATTGTTTGACTTAAAACAATTAATTTTATTACTTTGATATGTCATCATTGTTTGTTCATATTTAATTTAGGTTAGGTATAGAATATAAAATGATATTTTAGTTGTAGTGCTTTAAATACTAAGCAAGCGGAAATTCTTAGTAGGTGATGGTAAATATGATTCAAAATCCAAATATTTTATATCTATAACTAGGCCTGATGAGTTCCGAGCAATTTTTCTTTTGGGATTGTAAACATTGTGTGTTGGATCTATTTCCAGTCACAGCTCATCGCTTCATCTGTAAACCCGAACAAAGCATTCAACTGAAGGATTAGAGAAACAAAGGTAGAGAGCAACTGTAATCATTCCAGTTTTCGGCAGTTACTGTAGGGATAATGATGACTGTTTGGACCTGTGAATAGCTACAGATAGCTTCAAAGTGGATCAAAATTCAGCACTTTGGGTAAACTACTGTTACTATGCATTTTTTTTAGTTTATGTACTTCATTTATCTGCGTGTGTTTATATTAGATGTGATGTGGGTTGGATTGGTAACCCCTCTATGCTTTCCATTTTTAGAAATTTTTAAAACTATACCAAATTTTTCTTCACATAAAAAAAATACAATAAAAGGAAATTTCGTATCTTTGCCGAATCACATCTCGAAGTTCGTACAATAAAAGAAAATTATTGTGGGTGTCTTATAGAAGGTGCAATATACACTTTACTAAAGAAGATAAGAAGTGTTCTAAAGCTAAAAAGATCAAAATAAAGACAAAGAAACTTAGACTGCCTGGAAAATCAAGATGACGGCGATAAAGGTGGTCTAGGAAGCGAAGACAGCTAGGCATATTATAGTATTTTTCTCAAAACTTTTATCCTTGATTAAGTATTCCAGTTATATACTCATATGCAACAATAATATTAACTACAATATAAGCATTTTATTAAAAGGCAGCATATAAGCATTTAAAATATAACTTACAATCTCGCCACTTTTTAAAAGGCAATAGAAATACACACAATAAGGTTTTTTAACTGGCATATATGCAGATTACATGGTTGTGGTAAGTTTATACTGCAATGGTCCTTCATAACTTTGGATGTCGTAATACGTAATAATACATAATGTTTATGCTTTTTTGTATAATAAACCAACATTATTTATTACTATGGGATAAATAATCGTCGAATTCTCTTTCTGGATCGTTAATTAACATAGTTCAGAAGGCTAAAATTTGATGTTACACTTTTCACTGTTATGCAGATTTTCAAACCAAATGCGGATACTATTTCTATGAGCAACACCTCAATCGGTATTGAATAATGAGGACGCAGGCCAGGTACATGTGAATAATCATTTATAAGTAAATGGTAGCTAAAAATGGTTTATAAATTTGATATTTCTGTAACGAAGTGTTTCACATTTTCACTTCTAGACATGTTAATAAATACTTATTTTTTATCTGTCTACATATTGATTACATAGTCGTGGTAAATTTATAACCCAACAGTTTGACTTCTCAACATGTCAACAAATACTATTTTTTATCTGTCCAACAGTTAGACTTCTGGATATGTTAATAAACATTGTTTTTATCTGTCTATATCATGATTATTAATTATCCCAGTCTACAATTTTAGAAAATGGTATAATGTTTTTCGCTGTTATTAGTTTTCCAAGTCCAATGAAGAGCATACTTTTTATAATAAACTGATTTAAGGTTTATTACTATTATGCTAATATGATATATTATGAGCACTCTACTCATATAACAAGAAAATCATGTCTTTACTCTTGAATTAAGATTTATATGAAACTGTTTGATATGGTACATATTTATTTATTTTCTTTCTGTTTTAATGACTTGGCATTTTTATCTTCCAATATTTTCAACGAATACATGCTCATATTACCATCTATACATTATAATAAAAACCTTTAACTCAGTGTTACTTTTGTTTACCTCTATTTACTGCTTTGACAAAACT
The DNA here is from genome assembly GCA_030737875.1 of Allium sativum. NCBI lineage: Eukaryota > Viridiplantae > Streptophyta > Magnoliopsida > Asparagales > Amaryllidaceae > Allium > Allium sativum. The sequence goes on along the minus strand of CM060909.1, from coordinate 663,445,111 downwards.
GGCGAAATTAAAGCTTCTCTATTTGATTACCATACGATTATAGTAAACTACCGAATTTTAATTGTATTAGGTTGAATATAAGGCAACATTTACCGTTACCTCATTGAAATGAATGCACTAAGTATTCATGTAGCTGCCTTTTAATTGTTATGTCATGAGAACGAATATTTTGAATGCTTATATAACTGTTAAAAACTGATATGTCATATGGAACTGTTTGATATGGTACATCTTTATTTTTTTTATTTTCTGTTTTACTGACTTGGCATTTTTTTTTCTTTCAATATTTTCAACGAATGTACATTTTCATATTACCATCTATAAATTATGTTAAAAACCTTTAACTCAGCGTTACATTTGTTTACCTGCATTTATTGCTTTAGCAAAGCTGGCAAAATTCAAGCTTCTATGTTTGATTACTATACCATTATAGTAAACTACCAAATTTTAATTGTATTAGGTTGAATATAAGGCAACATTTACCGTTACCTCATTAAAACGAAAGCATTAAGTATACATGTAGCTGTTATTTAATTGTTACCCCATGAGAACAAATATTTTGAATGCTTATACAACTGTAAAAAACTAATGTGTTACCTCATTAGAGTATTAGTTGTGAACACGTTATATAACTGGAAAGACCAACTTATAATCCGCTAATCCTTCCTTCTCTATTTACTCATGGGAAAAGGAAGTAGAAAAAAAAGATAATGCATACAGTCTTAATGACATGATAGTTAGGCATAATGTCTGCAAATAACTTTGACATGTATTAGCAGTTGATGTTTATTTATTTTTAGAACAAATACACTTACTCAGTCTTAATTATATGTATGTGCATTTCTACAATTTTTCATACTTAGCTAACGGATCCTTTTGTTAATTAGCATAATATTTTTTTGCAGTTTGGTGTGCAAGTTCAGTATTAATTGCAGTACCCGCTATGCCAAAAATGGAAGTGAACAATGCTGTCATTTATGCTCCTTTTTCTTCTTCTTTTGTCATGTATATGTTGTACAAATGTTGATGATGCTTCACATCAGTTTTTTGTTCTTTACTTTCTGTATGTATATGTTTCCATTATAATCTTTGGCTCCTACTTGATACTACAGATCATCTATACATGTACTGTCCATGAGATCGCATTCAATTTCCTGCTCTTTTATGTTCTGTTTTTGTTCAAATTGCAATATCCTAAATTTGTAGGCACAAACTGCTGCAATGATTACCCATTTAAAACTTTACTTCCAGTTTTGATCAAATATATCTATGCACACGCCCATCGGGCGTGCCTGCATACTGGTATTTATATATAAATATTATCGTATATATTCACAGTGGAATGCCATACAGCTTCAGAAAAATCCTATATGAATTTCTAACTCAATATTTCAATCTGGGTCAACCCGGTATTCGATTTATATTGAAATTCCTTTTTAAAATATAAATAATTCCTTTATAAATTATAAAGGAATTCCACAGCGACTTTTCTAAAATTTGATTTGGACGTAAATCAAAATCTACACGATGAAATCCCGATTTTCCTCTTCCACTAGAAAGATATACTCCATCAGCTCCACACGTTTCTTGTTTCACATAAATCCGGCTTAAAACGAATCCTGTACATTCAGTTGAAGTTCAAATCGCCAAATTACGAACTACAGCGCCATTTCAAGCTCGTTTATAATTATATTATAAACTATACGTTCAACTATCGACGATTGAATATATTCGTTACTATAATTCAACTTTAAACTAAATTATATAATTCGAATTGCCCAATTCCCACATATCGCCATTTCAGCCAATTCTGATTATTTCAGAATTAAATATATTATTTAATTTATTATTTTAATTAAATATTCATCATTATTTAATTCCACGACCATTAAATTTTCTAAACCACTATTTCAATAATTAAATAAATTAATTATAATACCTCTGCCAATGCGGGTCATTACAATCTTCCCCACTTAAAATAATTTCGTCCTCGAAATTGCTAAGGTAGAGAACGACCCTATCGACTGGTTAGAACATATTTGTTCACTTCTTAACTTTAGTTTCACTGAACCAATTTAATTTCAATTAAATTATTAATTAATTCTTATCAACGAAAATTTTCAAAAATCCTGAAAATTTTCTAATGCCTTAACTCTTCGAAAAATTTCGCCAGCACCTCCTTTGTACTGGTCAATAGGTCAAACTCCAACTCGCCTCTCTGGGTCATCTCCAACTCAAAAGAAAATCAAACAGCCAAGCGGCTTGCCAATTCGGCTCATAAATCTTATATCCCACATGAAATATAAACTTGTACCTTTTGTTGGCATATCATTATATCCTTTCCACCTGTTATCAATTCAACAGATACAAGGGTCATCCCAATCAAATCCCAATCTGCTTTTATCCACGACACAACCATTCGCTTATATCCGAGCCAAATATCATTTCAACTCGAGTTTCTTCTCGATTCCCAACTCTTAACTTGATTATCACATTACACTTCAAATTTGAATCTCACAATCCAATTTGTCTTGATATTATTCTAATTCAGTCTCAGTTACCACTTTATTGGCTTTACTTTAATTCAAATTTGCTTTCACAAATTTCTGTTAAATTTGTTTTTAATTCAAACAGTCTTTCCCTGGGAGTTTTCAAACAGTTTACTCTTTTCAAAAATCAAATTTTCCTTTTGAACATGTCACTGAGCCCTTAATTGATATTCCATTAGTTAAATCACTTCTCTATTTCTTTATCAATATTTGTTAACCAAATATTTTCAATAGCCATATTGGCCTTTTATGTTGTTTGGAAAACATTTCTGAATATCGCTTTCCTTTATTTTTCTAAACTTTAGAATATATGCTATTTATATTTGGAAAATATTCCAATTACTTATCTCTTTTCCGATCTCGTTTATTTCTATAATTAGGAAATATTTATTATTATATTTCCAAGCTTACACTTATTTGGGTTAAAACGGATGTTTTGTAAAACATCGTTACGACAACCGAATACTATATTCAACTAACTCTTATTTAACATTGATCTTTGAGCCTGAAATCTTACTATTTATTTGTTAATAATGAAATCAATCAAGTTGGGGTATAACTACCTCTCAGACCTTGACTGAATAACATTTACAACGTCAAAACAGATATGACTACTTACTCGAATAATCAATACCATACAACTACTTATTCACTTTTAAACACGTATACGCTTCCTCTTTCTATTCTTACTAGATTTTATTCTTAGTCTTCCTTTTTGATTTTACTATTCTATTTCTAAGTTCATTTCCTTATCGACTTCTATATATATATCGATACGTTGATTTCTAACTATCAAATTATCTTAAAAATATTCTAACTCCTTAAATTCCCGGAAAAATTCGCCATAACATCCTTTGTACCAGGAGCATCGGGATATTTCAAATAGCCTCCCATGGCCCTCACCAATCCAAAAGGAAAAAGAAAAAGCCAAGCGGCTAGCCGATACGGCGCATAAAATCTCATATATGAATTAAATACATACCTTTTCGTCGAGCATTCTATTTATATACCTTCATACCTTATCCATACCTATCTCATGTATATTTATACCTGCCCAATCTATTTTAACTATACCTGATCGTTTTACCTCAATTCGTTAATTAATTTGTTAATTAACTCTTTAGTCTATTTCACTTTTATATTTGAACATGACATGTTCAAATATATTTTAACTTGCTTATTAACTAATTTGAATCCAAATTTCAAATTTAAGTTCTATATTCGATTTTGAATATCCATTTACAAATCCAATTCACCTTTCAAAGTTCAACTTCAAATTTCAAATCTCGATTAACTAATTCCTCTTTGACTTAGTTAATTCTATTCAATTTCTATTCAAATTCTATATATTCAAATTTTATTCAAATTCTATATATTCAAATTCTATAGTTTAAATTCCATTTGAATTCTATATTCAAATTCCATTTGAATTTCTATACTCAAACTCTATTTCAATTCCATTGAATTTCATATATTCAAACTCCCTTTGAATTTCTATATTCAATTCTAGATATTCAAATTCTATATATCAAATTCTATATTATAAATCCCATTTGAAATTCAACACAACTTGTCTTTCCCAAAACAAATTCAAAACAGTATCTCTGGTAGTAATTAGTCACTTACAACTCGAAAATGAATACTGATGATGCAGCTGTCATCATCGGAATCTATTTTCCAGCGATCGAAGTGAGTTCAATACTATAAAACCATTTCTAAACATTTCCACTTTGAAATTCATTTCAAAATATAATTCACACTGCTTGTAAAACAATTTAAAATCTCCCAGGATCTTAAATTTTCCTTATTTTTAATCCAAATTCATTTACAAACACTTATCCAATTTTCTAGAATTTTAATTCAATTTCTGGTTTAAATTCAGATTCAACTCATCTGATTTCACGTATTTCACTTATATGAATTCTGATTGGTTATTTACATAACCATTTAATTTATAATCTTACTCGATTATAATAACAACCAATATATCCACTATATTAAAATTTTGATATATATATATATATCTTCTCTATATCAAGATATACCTTGGGTAAACTTATTTTAATTTACCCTCTTTTCAAAACATATCATAACGACCCATCGTATTCGAGTGTTTAGTAACTCCTACCGATACAGTGGATCAAACTGATCGACCAGAACTCATAAACTACTCAACCAATAAATCACCACAATATAAAACAATTTTTATATCAATAACAAATACGCTCACTCGTATATATACACTCAAACTCAATCTAGGATATTACTAATCCCATCTCTACTGAGTTACGCCACAGAGCCAAGGTAATTCGCTTAACCTTATGCTCTGATACCAACTGTAATGACCAGGTATTTTTTGATGTTTGGTTAGTCATCATTGAGTTTATGGTGATAACCAAAGTCGACAAAATCTGGGTCATTACAGATTGGAGGCCTCTTATTTGTACTCATTGTAAGTTATTTGGGCATGCAACTAATAATTGTGAAACGAATGTGCAAGTAGAGGATAATCATATTGAATCTGCAAATTATTCTAAGTAGAATGAAGTGGAATTTGTTAAGAGTGGAGTTGAGTATGGAAGAAACCTTCCTGGAAGCAAGAACAATGTGACCTAGTTCAGGAAAATGCCTCTAAATGATAGGAAGACTCAGGGATGGAATAGGGTTGTGAACAAAAAGAAACAAATGTGGAAAATAAAAGAGAAAGGTTTAAATCCTAATGTTGTTGATGAGATCGATAAAGCTATGGAGGAGGTAGTTCAATTGAATGGTAATGATCGTTTTGAAGGAATTGATGAGATGAATAATGAGGAACCCATGGATGTCAATAATGAAATTTTGGGTAAAGATAATCAGAACATTGTCATAGTTGATCTAAATGGGAAATGCATCACTCAAAGTAAATATTCAGCAAAGGAGAAAGGTAAAGCTGTTATAAATGATTGTGACAAGAATGATTTCACTGATATTCTTCCAGAGGCAGTAGCTAATGAATTTCATGTTCACAATCCTTTTGATATCTTAAATGATCATGGAAATGCAAATTCAGAATCTATTCAAGCCTCAATTTCGGATCCATCTTCCTTTAAAAATATTTCCACTTACAATATTTCATCTGCTGTTCATAATTCTGCTTCTAATGTTCATGGTGCTTCACCCTATTCTCATCTTTCTACTCCTCCTCATATAATTCTACCTCCTCCAGCCATAAATCCTTCTCCTCTAGCCAATTTGATTTTTTTTCTAATTCTGATAAGACACACATTGGTAGCAAAAAGAAAATAAAGGGTCGAAAAAAGAAGGTTAAGAAAATTAGTGTGGTGGACATTGATGATCGTAATGATGGAAAAGAATTTGGTCCAGAGGATGTTGAGCCTTTAAAAGGCAATACAAGTAATTCAACAAGACACACTAAGAGTAATGCTACTAGTTTGGTGGATCCATTACATTTCAAATGAAGAATTCAATTGGTTTTTGGAATATTAGAGGTGCAAACTTATCCTCTAAGCAATGTGTAATTAAATCTTTGATTAAAGATAAATCAATTCAAATGATGTGTATTTCTGAAACTAAGCTGGATGCAGTGTCCACTTTTGAATGCTGCTAGTTTCATTACTCCTTCATGGAATTTCGATCATAATCTTGCCAAAGCTCCTTTTGGTAGGTTATCAACCTTATGGAATCTTGTCTTCTTCTCTTTAATCAAAATTTTTGAATCTGGTCAGCTTATTCACTACTGCTGTGTGTACTTACCTTCTAATTCTAAATTCTATTTCACTTCTGTTTATGCCCATAACTCAATTTCTCTTCGCAATCTTTTCTTTGATCATATTAATCATCTGAATCCATCCAATGTGCCTTGGATTTTAGGTGGAGACTTTAATTGCATGTATAGTTGCTCTCACAAATTTGGTGGTTGTCCTTTGTTCATTAAAGACTTAGCTCCTCTAAATAAAATAAAATTATTCTTTATATAAACAAAATATAATTTGGGTAAAATTATTCCATTTAACCTCTTTACAAAATAATGTCGTGTCCATGTCAGTTCAATGCTTCTCAACACTTGAACCGATCAAATAACACAATACAAAATATTCGTATATAAAATTACAAATACGCTCTCATATATATACACTCAATCTCAATCTAGGGTATTACTAACCTCATCTCTATCGAGTTACGCTACAGACCCAAGGTTATTACTAAACCAATAGCTTTGATGCCACTGTAATGGCCCAGAAGATTTTCGGCCCCGAAAATCGACATAAATACATTTATCGTATAACATGTCAACCTTCCAAGCACTGAAAACACAGGACATTATTAGAAAGAAATTAGAGGGTGAGATAAGAAAGAAAGAAATATTAGAATAGAAGAAGAAGAACCAAACACAACATAGAGTCTCACATCGCAGTGGGACAAAATATAATATAGAAATAAATCTTTATAGAGAGCTTTAAATAAAAACTTACATTCATCAGAGTACATCAACACATCTAGACAGTTATATTAACCTGTCCTCATGTACAACACATAGCGGAATAAATACTATATATCATATGTCTGAACACCTCTAGCTCATCTCTGGATTTTGCAGTATCTGATAACCTGAACCTGTACGACCCGGTCTAACCCAAGCATCACAAACGACGGGTCAGTCTAGTGAACCAGAGTGAGAAAAAACACATTAAGTTTACAACAACATCCAGGTTGATTTTAAAGTTAAAAAATTTCGAAAGAAAAGGATAATCATAAGACCAAATCCACATATAAATACGGATGGTTTTCACCTTACGATAACCCAAAACGATTTTTGAAATCAATATCTTTTCTGATATTATAATAGTATCTAAATACAAATAAATATCAATCTAGCAGAATGCTTGTATCTCATGCTTTACATATATAGTATACAATCAAAACCGTGGGCACTTATTGGAGAATGGATTTCCATGGCAAGGTATGGGCAACCACCTTTCTGATAATGTACCTCCGGAGATGAATACATTGGGGTTCAACAAGAATATCTTGCAACCTAGGCTAAACATGACTGACCCCTCACTTCGCTTAAGAGTACCGAATATATCATTACCACGGTTGGGGGCCAGCCGACCAAACCGATAACATACATATAAAAATAAAAGGGACAAATGAAGGCATTTGATTTCTCCGGATCAAGTAATGAATATACCCTTTTGATGGGTGCGACCCACATAGCCATGCGACCTACCCAATTTTAACCATTTCTCGGTTGATGAGGCTTGAGGTCAAAATTAATTAATTAATTCATTTATTATTCTTTTCTTTAATTCTTTTATATTTTAAAAGAACTTTTGATCGCCATTCACTTTGAATGCCCCATCGTCATATCCGTCAAATCACTAATTGACGTCCACAAATATACTCTGGGTATAAAATAAGTGTCACACTTTGCCACCAACTCGGTATATTTGTAAAAATCAACGTACGTGCTTTTTAGGAGATACTCTGTCAGGCATTCGTCCATACAACTCATCCAGGAACAGGATGAACCGAAGGTGCTCTCCTACCACATCCTATATAGGTATCACCCCAGGAATCAGTAGCGAGTAGTCCTTGCAATCCGTAGATTCCAACCACGATAGAATCATGGTATATCTCTGGTTGCAATCCCAGAAATTTTTAGTAATCCTTCCGCGTATGAAGATCCACGGTCTTCAATGCTCCATCTTCAACCTTCCTACTTTCGTATTTGCTGGTTCGGAATGGTTTTCGAATATAAATGCGATCCCGGTCTTTCCGTACCAACAACGCATTGGCCTGGTTTTGATAGTCGATTATTTGACTATCAAAATAGCGGTTATTCAATCAGTAAATTAAATTGAGTTCACTGGTTCAGTATTCAGCATCACTTGGCCTTTTTAATTAAAAATAATTAACGAATGGTTAATTAAACTATCTCAATGTTTGGGAAACATCATTTCTCTCTTTACTAATATTCGCAAAACATTTCATTTAAATATTTAGAAAAATATATTATATAATATATTCAATATTCCATTTGTCCCCCATTTGCAAAACATTTGCTATGACATTATTCATTATCTATAATTTGGAAACTTGTTCAACTGATTACTCGTAAAAACAATGTTATGAAATATCTTTTGTTTCATTATTTGAAACAACAACCAATGCTTATCCTTATAGGATAATCCTATTTCATTACTCAATTTACATTTCCTTTATTTCGGATCTCTCACAACATATTTTCCTAATTTACACTAAACGTTGCATTATTATTTCTTTAGTGGAAATATTAAATTATTACTAACCTCTTTTACCATTACCAACTAATATCATCTTTGAATAATCCGGAAGTCGTTCAAGTTGGGGTATTTTAATTACCTCTCAGACCTTGATCAACAATGTTCTTATCTTAAGATAGATACGAGTTGTAATCCAAAACCGATATTTCATCTAATACAAATACAAATTCCATTTAACTATTTTATTCAAAATACGGTTTCTTAAAATATTCTTATCTTTTGAAAATCTCTTTCTTGAATATTGCCATTATTTCTTAATTAAATAATTAAGTAATTTCTTATAAACCACTTTTTAACCTTCACCTCTTTAAAACAAATTCATATTATAATTCGGATTTGATTACAAAATCATCACTTCTCTTACCAAATTCACTTTTACTGATTCCTTCTCAAATCCTTCCAACCATTTCCCGCTTTGGAAATCTTATTTCAAATTTTCCCTTTTTACTTAATTCCTTTATTAAGTACATTAATTTAAAGTTAACGCTTTAACACCTTATACCTCATTTGTAAAACTCTAGTTTAATAAAACCCTTTTTATCTTAATTTCTTCTTACTTAATTCAAATATTAAGTAATCATTTATTTAAGCCATCGTATTTGCTTAAACAATCTTTTTATAACTTGTTATAAAAACTCAGGTTTGTATTATAAAAACCATTCATATCTCCTTTCCCAATTCAATTAGATTTCACTTCCACTTCAATCACTTTTTAAATGAATTTCCATTAAAAGTAATCTTTAAAATTATTATTAATTAAAATAAAAAGTTGCTTAAATCATTAACTAAGTAGTTGATTACTTTAATAAAAAATAATTAGTAAATTCCTTTTTTTAAAAAAACTTATTAAATTAAAACAAATATTCGTTAAACTAATTTATTAGATTGATTCAAAACAAAATAATTTAATAATCAATTACAGTTAAAATGGTCGACTTCGTCAACTCAAAACATGGTTATCTTGTTAATCGATTCCAACTAATTCTCACTTTAAATTAATTAATAGTGTGATTAATTTAAATAATTCCATTTAATTGTTTCTTAACAAAACAATTATCCAAACTTAATCGTTAGGTTAATTTCTATTCATTTGTTTATAAATCTGGTTAACAGCACAATTTACTTTATAAAATCAATTAATAATCAATTATAAATTTAAATAATAATTATTTATTTCCTTTTAATAAACTTTTATTCAAATAGTTGATTTAAAAATCTAATTCAAGTTATAAGATAAATTTATAACTTCATTCGGTTGATTCATTTGACTGTAAATCACCATTTATAAAACGATTGATTTATAGGCCATATGCTGCCCAATACTCAACCAATACTGCCCATTGGTTAAAACAAAATAAACGTTGAATTTTAGTTCAATGGTCAAAATCAAATCAATCACCCAATTAGACAAGTTCATATAATGTTAATATGAAAATAAATAATATTTAATATATTTGAGGAAACCCGTTGGATCCCTCCAACATGTTCTTCCCTGTGTCAAATCAGTTATCTCAAATCAGATTAATCAATTCCATTTAACCAAAAATTTCTATAATAGTAAATGACGACTATTTAACATCAACTAATTAACAAAACAATTAAAATGTTTATTTTATAAACATGGCCAACAAGGTAAGTTACCTTAGTTGGGTCCAATCGTTAAAATAACGATTTGGTATTTCACTGAAATTAAACGACGGTTTAATTTCATTGGTTAAATCAACAAATGAATATATAATTAGCAAACAGAGCACACAATTATAAAACCCAACTTATATAAAATATAAGTGGGAAGAACTGAGTGAGTTTAACTCACCTTGATGCCATTTATCGCAGAAGTGATTCGGTTACAGTTAAATTAAATAGTTGTTTAATTTAACTACAAATTCTTATTGCCTCGATTCCTACCCAAATTAGTTTCAAAATGCAGATTCCGTCACTATGATCATAATGCAACTTGATTCGTCAAATTCTGTTAACATTAGAATATGTTATTAACAATTTAACTAATATTAGTTAATATAATTACTAACTAATTCCTTTAACTAAAATGTTGATTTAAGTTAGTTTAACAAATTACTTCTGTTACACAGTTTTCAATAAGTCGATCCCTTTGAATTTCAAATACAGGAACGACTTGGTTATCCCATTTGTTCACTTAATTAAGTCTAAACTAAACTAATCATTTTTGCTAAATCTTAAGAAAACCTATTAAATTCGAAATGGAAAAGTATAGGCTGCCATAATCATATTAACAACTAATCTATAAATTATGTTCCGGTTACTTTCTAAAAGAAAAAAAACCATTTAGGCCCAACTAAATCTGTTACAGCTGCACTCCACGTTTTGTTTCTTCATTGTTCTAAGTGTGTTTGTATTCTAACAAAAATTCTAGTTAGTAATTTACCCTACTTAACCATAATTTAAATAACAGTGATTACCTTATAAAGGAAATAACGGCCGTCCCAAAACTCCTTCTTCCCGATGACTGTTCTTCGATGATTCCCATCGCACCACCATTTGACTCTACTTGCCGCTGAGTTGTTCAAAGTACACAATCCTTCATTAGCAATTTACACCCTGCGTCTTCCCTTTGAACTGTTGTCTTGCCAACACAGCATCCTTCGTCCATTCAATACTTGCATTCCACGCAATCTTCCTTTGCACAATTTCTATTAGCTCCTTCATCAGTAGAAGCACCTTTAAAACAATCTGGCCCACAATTCCTTTACCCCTTTCATCTCCTTCAGTATTCGAACAATCTCGTTCTTTATCTTCAGCAACATACGAACCCACGCACCGCTATTTGCAACAACTACCATGCCCCCATACCGTTTACTAGGACTTGATCGGAGACTGCCATTCGAAACGGCTGAGCCTCCTCTACGCTCGGTAGAAACAGGTCATGACTCAATCGTGGCTTCATCCTAGAAAAGACCATCAACTTCTGCGCCTCCTATTGCCGATTCAGACCATCTCCGAACACGAAAATTCATCGCAACCGTCCAACTTTGAGATCTCGCAACACTTGTTATGTTTGTGGTTATAAGTTTGGTCAATTTTTGAGTGGATTTGGTTGGAGGATTGATTGAACAATACTATTCGTTAAAATGAAGAAGGCAGCAGATTTTTCCCCTGCGTTGACCAATGGGAAACTAAAACTAGGGTACTGGACTGTTAGCGTTATTTATAGGGTTTGGAATATTATAATTTAATATAAAACAAAACTTCATGGTGAAGTAATTGACAAAACCAATCATATACGATCCCAGTTTTTGAAAAAATAATGTAATCTTAACATAAAAAAATATTACGAACCCGATGGGACAGGTTTCGTTGAATTCCGAGGTCGTTTGTAAAAAGTGCTTTATAATTATCGATGAAAAATCAAGCATTTAAAATTCCTATAATTACAAAAAAAATCGTAAAAATTTGAGACTTTGACATTTTACTAGACCTTTTCCTAATAGATCCAATGAATCTTGTTTCGTTAAATTTGGAGCTCGTTTGGCTAGTCGTTTATTTGTTAAAAGTTACCCTTGTCTAAATTATCTAAAAAATTAAATAGAAACAGAGACGTTTTTGGCCACCAAAGTCATATACGACATCGTTTGCCATGAAATTTGATTTTCTTATAATAATTTAATGATACTGTTCCAATGAAACTAATTTCATCGAAAACTAAGACCGTTTGCAAAAATGGCTATTTTTAACGCTCATATAATATAAATAAAATATTAATTAAATTCCAGAGTAATCAAATAAAATAATAATAAATTATTATCGTATTTACCCAAACAGGATATATTTATAGCTTCAAATATAAAATATACAACTCAGTATTATCATTTTAGAGTTAAATGGTATCCGAGTTATATTAAAAATTCTTAAATTTGTTAAATAAACGTTATAATTTAATAACGATTTCCATAGCGACTATTTTAAAATTTTATTTAGCCATAACTAATAATTTATAACACAAAATCTGGATTTTTCTCTTTTATTAGAAAATTATCATCAACAAGATTCTAACCTTTCTTGTTTCATAGAAATTTGACTAAAACGGATTCTGTATATTCAGTTAAAGTTCAAATCACAATATTACAAACTACCACGCCATTTCAAGCTCGTTTTAAATTATATATAAATTTAACGTTAAAACTTCGTTTTAATAAACAAATTAAATATTAAAAATCCATTAATGTTTCAAATATAATATTTAAAATAATAAAATATATTAAATATTTGACTGCCAAAAATACAGGACATTACATGTGTTAGAAATATACTAATGCATTTGTGGTTGAAAGGAGTTTTATAGATTTTTAGGATAAATAGAAGTTATAAGAAATGTTTGGCTTTATGCTTGAATTGATGTTTTGTGACAACTAAACTTAAGTTGATTGATTGTTTGGATTAAATTACTTTACTTAACTTATATCACGGTTTTAAGGATATCTTATTAGAATTATTATTTTGTCTAAATTAAAGTCTTATTATAGTTTTAAGGGAATTAGATTTTAGGCTAGGTTTAGTCTTGTATTAGATTAAGGGGGAGTTTTACAGTTTCTAAGGATTAGTTGAAGTTTCAAAGTGTTTTCGAATTGACATATACTTTTGCTTTGGTTGTTTAGATTGTTTGTTTGAATTACTAGTTTGGATTGATTTGCTTTTTTGAATTGATTATAAATTTTGATTGGTTTTGCTTAGTTTATTATTCTTTTATTTAGTTTGTTAGACTAGTATATTCATAAATTTAGGGGGAGTTTATTTAGGATTTCTTTTTTATAATGACAAAAAGAGAGAAATTATAAAATAAGGATTAGTTAAACTTAGTTTAAGGGAGAATATATAGGATTCATATTAACAGGGGAAGTATCAGAAGGACAGAATCAACAGGTATGAATATTTTATAAAATAAGGTTGTCATCATCAAAAGGGGGGAGATTGTTGGAGAATGGAGTTTTAATGACAACAACCTTATTTCAGTTATCATTGATTGTAAAATATATACTAACATTTCTGTCTAGTACATATATATACATGAATATGTAGGATTTATATACAGGAATTAATACTGAAGACTAATTTTAGAGTCTCAAGAGATTCAAGATTCAGAGAAGATTCAAGACTCATGAGTAATCAAGATATCAAGAGTTCAAGACAAATATAGTAATAGAGTCTAGTTTATATGTAAGACTCTAAATAGCACTCCAGGTTCAAATTCAAATTCCGTTTTTCAAATTCCAAATTCTGGTTTTCAAAATTCAAGTCTAATTTCAAATTGTTTTCTATTCTACTTATGATTTCAAATATAAGTTTAAATTTGAATTTATATAAGTTTATATAGTTTTATATTTATATACTTTTACTATTATATAGTTTTAAACTTTGTAAATTTATAAATATATTTATATAATATGTATTTATTTTTTCATATGATTTTATACTTTATAATACTTATTTATATCACTAGATTTAATTCAAGAATTTCCAGAATAGTATATATATTTAAACATTTGAAAATATTCAAAATTCAAATTTTTATGGTATATATGTCGACATACATATTAGCTTATGTCGACAAACAACTATCACTTTTTCAATTTTTAAAGGAAGTGTTTTTTCACTATTTGTAACGTTTCAGAAGCGTTGCAACCTTTCAAATCTTATAAATAGGGGTTGAATTCGAATTTTTTAACCATTCTTCTTCTCCATCTTCATCCCTCTTCATCCCTACATTAATATTTCTTATTCTATTGATTTCTACACTTTAACTTTGTTGATTTCTATTCTAATTACATAAAACTTCTTTTCTCACTCTTTATCCACTACTCTTTGAATTGAAGTGTTATTGAAGAGTTATAGGGTTGTTGTAATCTTTTGGAAAGTGTTTGGGAAAGGGTGTGTTCCTTATAGACCTAAAATCAAAGAAACGGAGCGATGTTAACCTTGTAGCTGTGAAATCAAGGGGATTGTACTTGATTAATGGTGTTTGGAGCGGCTTTAACCTTATAGCCGTGAAATCAAGGGTGGTGGAATCGGTGTTAACCTTGTAGCCGTGAAATCAATGGTGTTGTACTTGGATATTGATATAGTAATAAAACTCTACGCAATTCAGCGTTTTGTGGGACTGGACGTAGGAGTAATTCGAACTAGTATAAAATCATGTGTGTTCTTTCCTTTTTTATATTTTATTTTTGTTTATTTCTGTGTTTGTATTTGATTCTGAGTCTGTGATCACCTCTATTGTTTGCGATTCATATAATAGATTATATAAGTTCTAGATTTTCAAAAAAAATATAAACACTATTCACCCTCCCTCCCCCCCTCTAGTGCTAATCGTGCCACACGATTCACATTTCATGTTCCCTAACAGTAACGGTGTCCACGTTTGGTCAAAGTTCCATCAAGCTCACATATATCAGAATAAATCAAATCTAAAAGTTCAGAAACTCTATCAATCTATTTATATGGTTTCTTGGTGATTTTTTCATGATTACAAAATTCACGTTTACCAAAATCAATTTGTGATATTTTAGAGATAAGATCTAAGTTGCTCATATTATAAACTATGTGTTTATTCACATGACATAACCTAGACTCCCAAATATTGAAATCACGCAACATATAAGCAGAAGCAGACATTTTATTACATTTAACATTCCAATTAAACATACCATCAGTTGCATAACCCCTTCCCATAAACAAACCATTCGCAGTGTTGGTGTACATATTATCCCCAATAGTCTGTATAAAACCAGCCATATTAAGAATATAACTTGAGTCAAGATTCTTTCTCATCTATGGAGTGTGCATTCCATCCTTGGAAATAATAGTTTTCCCAAAGCTAAACTTTAGATCTACTCTTTTCAATCCCAGCAACAATAGTGGTGTTAGTGTCTCTCGACCACACTTTCTTGTTCTCAGTCTTCGAGTATGTTGTGAACATAGCACGATCATAACAGACATGATGTGTAGCTCCAGTATCTATATACCAACTGTTTGATCCTCAAATAAGGTGAATCTAATCAGTAGTCATTAGAGGCTACTCAGTTAGGTTAGCTTGCGGTGTAGGGTCTGATCTATTCCTATACTTGCGTGACATATGACCTAGTTTTCCATAGTTATAGAAAAAAGAAACAATTGTTCAAAATCATTCTTTTGGGGTGATTTCTGTTTGTTGCGGCTCTGACTAAGTTTGTGGTTCCCATTCTTAAAATTTTTAGGATTTGGTTTCAGAACTGCAAATTTCCTAGTATTGCATGTAACATTAAGCACTTCTTCCTTCATATCTTGTTTATGTGATTCCTCCTAAAAATAGAGATGAGCTGTCAAGCATTCCAAAGAAAATTCTTTAGTTTTATATCTTAGAGTATTCTTAAAATCCTTTGAATTAGGGGGTTGTTTATCTATCAAAATAACAACTTGGAATTGTTCAGGCCGTTGGCCGAATTGTAGAAGTCGTAGAGATCGTCGCTCAGGCCATTGAGTATAAATCCCTTGCAGAGATAATCCTGCTCTGTCTAGTCCTTCAATTTTTTGTTTTGTTCCTGCCATATCTGCAATTATTGTAAATCGCTTTTGTGGGCTTTCCTGGTACTGTCAGCTTTTCTTCCCTCAGCACACAAACCATTTTCCTCATCGTCGGAAAATACTCCATCTTTTGCCTCCAATGCTTGAAATGGAGGCCCTCAAATCTGAAGGGCGCAGAAGCGACCATGGGGATTTGAAACATTGAGGTCAATGCGGCATCATCAATAGTTGCAGCTGAAGTCATTGTTGTATGGATAACTTCTTCAATTCGTTGGGTATTGTCGCTCTCTTGAATACGTTTCGGCATTCTACTTGACCGTGCAAAGCAATTCCGGAAAAACAAATGTCACCGCCTCAAGGATAAAACAGCCTCTTTAATCTGAAAAATATCAACTTGTTTACACTGATAAAGTCGATTCTGATTTGCATTCTAAAATACTGCTCAAGATATTTAGTTTTGTTGAATAAAGAAGGAGAAAAATGTTTGTTACTCTCTTTTAGAAGGAAGAAAAAAAATTGTTGTTCTTTTAATTTCTAAACTGTCTATCTAACATTTAAATAAGCAGAAAGGAAATTGTGTACATTACTAAAGCGATGAAGTGTTAATGAATTTTAATTTATTTTCATTTAAAACAATATTGTAACACCATTAGTTTTTATAAAGGCTTAAAAATAATGTCACATAAATATATACCGTTGTGCAAGTGTAATTGCTCAATTACAAAAATGAGTTGTAAATATATTACCATTATAAATTTGTGATGACTCAATTATAATAATGATTCATATATACGTATATGTGTACACACAAACACACACACATATTACCATTGTAAACTTGCAACGACTTAACTATAATAATGGTTTATAAATAAATTACCGTTAACCTATTTTATTTTATTTTTTTAATAAATTCACTTTATAAATAAAAATATTTTCAACAATGTGTATGCGCTTTTGCATGTATGTAGGTATATGTGTGTATGTTTGTATTCTTGAAAAACTGAGTTTAAATCATTCATTCAATTATGCTTGTAATCTTTGCTATATAAAGTTGGCATGCAAGTGCCTGTGAACTTCATTTTACGATAAATATAAATACTGAGGCATCTCACTAAATTTGAGATTATATGTTTTGTGAATACCAGAATCTTGAGTAGGCTTTAATGTGTTAGTGGTATAGTAGTCTACACATGGAATAAGTCAATATCTCTGTTAATAGTTGTAACACCGCGAGTTTTCTGTTATCTGTAACTTTACAAATTAAAGTATAATTAATTCTAAATGATGGAATTAAGGTAAATGGGTTACGACATTGCGTTCGTCTCGAAATTCCGCTTGAGATAGAGTCCAAGTTTGCGTAAAACGGATACCGTATGAAGAAGATATGGACGAACGAAGATGGGCAGAAAAACCAGAAACGGGTCAGAATGCACTGGCGCACTTGGGAAGTGCGCCAGTACAATTTTAGCACTGGTGCACCTTCCAAGTGCGCCCAGGTCAGAAACCCTGTTTGGTCAGGCCCTGGCTGGCCTGGTCGGGTTCTAGTCGATTTCTATGGCTTGGCTGAGTCACTAGAGCTTACATGTCGCTTTCTGATTGGCTTCTCTTGAGATGGATGGTCTGGATTCACTCTAGCTTCATCGACGGCTCTAATCAGATTAAAATTCTATAAATACAACTCAAGTCTAACCTTAAACACACACAAATAATATAATACTAAAGCCGTCATGCTGCTGGAAAGAAACTAGGAGTGGTCGTCAATTAGAAAGCTTACAGACAAGCCAATACTAAAGTAAAACACGAATCAAAACAACGTTAGTCTACCCAAAGGAAAGCATATCAAATTCAGAATTCAGAATCTAGAATCCAGGTTCGTCGTTCATTGTAAGTACAGTGATTTTTCTGATGAGAATAAAACTAAGACTTGATTCGATGTAAATTGGAAGTGGAATTGTGCTATTATGTAACGACGATGTTAATTCATATCTATGTGTTGAAATGATTGTGTTGCGAATGAAATTGGGATGTTTGTGGTATAATTAAGATTGATGTTGATCCTATTGTACTTTTAGAATGACAACAACATCACAAGCAAGTTGTATAGTTCATGTTTATGTGATTATATACGTTGTTTGTGATTAGAACCTCATGTATATACTTTATGCAAGAATCTTTATGCCTAAATGGTTATGTTCATATACATGCCCCTATGTTTATACAAAAGTTGCAAGTTCCTAATTGGATCCATGTCAAGATCCACTTTAGTACATGTTTCATGTTGTAATTAAATATGCGATTGGATCTAGTTCACACCCTTGTCATAAAGTTATACATATTTATGAAAATGTCATATTCTTGTCATGTGCTAGTGATGTTCGATGTTATGCCTAGATCCAAAAAACAAGTTTAGACGTATGTTGTCTAAATCATATGCTAATTCATGTGACACCTATTTGGTTAGACCCTTATTTCAATGCAAATTCACATATATGTAAATTGATTTAGGCTATGTTGCAAATTCACGTATATGTATATTGACTATTTTGCAAGTTCACATCTATGCCATTCATGTTGGCTATTTTGCGAGTTCACACCTATGATGTTCATATTGACTATGCCAAAAATGCCAAGTTTACACCTATGTCATGTTTATGTTTATGAATTCCCTTATGCCTATTTGTGTGTGCTAAATTAGGCTAAGTTTTTAGCCTAATATTATATGCTAAAACTAGGGCTGTTACGGTAACGGTAAATTTACCATTACCATACCATTACCAGTCGATCGGTAACCATTTTTGGTTGAAATCGGTATACCAGTTAAAACGGTATGGTAACGGTAAATTTACCATTTTTAACGGTAAATTATCGGTAACGTTTCTTCAATACCAGCGGTAACGGTAATTTTACCAGTTAATTCAAAACATAAGTATACTCATCTGATATGCTTTATTACATGCACGTAGAACCAAATAAATGGTTATATTTAGTTTAATAATCAGATGAAATAATTCCAGATACGCTTATTTTCTTTTTCATTTATGTTTTTTATAAACTAACACCACATATAGTATAATAAAAATGCATGATGTACAAAAAAAATACGTTAAGATATAAATTTTGATCGACAAACGGTAATTTACCATTACCAGTGTAACGGTTACCAGATTATCGGTATACCAGTCAGCGGTATACCAGTCGATCGGTAACGGTAACGGTAAGCAATTCTGGTTTACCAGTAAAAACGGTACGGTAACGGTATTTGCCAAACGGTAACGGTAACCATTACCATAACAGCCCTAGCTAAAACTATGCGAATGAAAATTAGGCTAAGATTGTTAGCCTAATGTTTAAACGGGGTAACGCTGGAGAAATTAATAAAACTTGACATAAAAATATATGAAATTGGCATGTTTGTCACATGCCAAATTTGGTGGCATTTAAATGGTATAAATTCTTATACCAAAAATGTTAAACTTGGAATATGGGCCATAACATTTAATTGTTGACAAATTTACATATATTAAGTAATAAAGACAATTATGTAAATTTAGAAAATACGAATATGCTTAACACGAGGTTGGATTGAGTTGTGATGTAAATCTGCCCGGACCCGCCCGGCTGTCCAGTAGTCACAACAATACCTATCCAATTTGGGTGGTTAAGCATTGAGCCCAGTAAGGACCCGAGGTTAGACTGAGTTACGGTGTAAACCAGCCCGGAACCGATCGGCACATCCAGTAACCGTAACAATATCTGTCTAATGTCAATGTCGGTGCTTTAAAAGGCTAAGGACAGACAAGTCAGGATGGTAGGGTTAAGTTAACTAAAACACTTAACCAATTCAACATTTTAATGAAATTGATGGGTGGGTTTAGGTAATTACAGACACTTAACCGCTTATCATGTTTGACTAGAAAACCCTAGTAACAGGGACCCATTTCAGTAGTAACCCAATTAGGTATCATGGTACCCTGAAACTAGGCAGGGTGGGGCACGATTACTAGGCTGATTGTAAGCGGTCAAAGCGACGGCGGTGGGTGCAACAGTGTGGGTTCTAACGGAGTGCAGGCATGCACACACTTCGGAGCAGACAAACAGGGCACTGGGGCACCAGTAGTATAACCTATGCATTCTAAGGTTTGTGTCGGGTTGCCACCATGGGACATGATACACCCCATGGTGGGGCCAGCATAGGTATCTACACTATTTGGGGGCCGTAAGACACATGTAATTATGCGAGTAGGAGCCGATCTTTAAAATAAGGGGATCACTTCACCCTCAGCATGGGGTGCCAGTTTATAACTAATGTATGTAGGTGCAGAGATATAGTGTGGGGTGTGATAGTATATTCGTTTCAGAACTACCTTATCTTAGTTTATGATATTTTCATGTTTCCAGTTTATACCTATCATGCTCATATTCTTATTCTCATACTGAAGAGTCACTAGACTTGCCAGGCTTTATGTTTGACCCTATTTTCTTTCGTCTTCTTTTCTTCCGTTCCCCCCTCCCCCGGTCCACAGGGAGGAAATAACCTAGCTTAGTCTGATTCTTTAAAAGCTTCAAGATAGTTGATGTACGGTTTGGAGTCTCTTTCCTTGGCTATGGCTGTTGGACACATTCTATGGGTATTTATGCAGTTTTAATCATGTTTTATGCTTCTTTATTTAAAAACAAAGACAGAAATGATGTTGTAATGTTTTGGAAGTTGTTATGAGAC
This sequence comes from Allium sativum, assembly GCA_030737875.1. NCBI lineage: Eukaryota > Viridiplantae > Streptophyta > Magnoliopsida > Asparagales > Amaryllidaceae > Allium > Allium sativum. The sequence continues at coordinate 663,423,998 of CM060909.1, read as the reverse complement.
AATTATGGAAATGTGTTGTATGAACAAGTATTTTATGAAATAAAAGTCTGATGTTTTCCGCTGCTTATATATATATATATATATGTGTGTGTGTGTGTGTGTGTGTGTGTGTGTGTTTATATCTGTCTTGTGTTTTATCTGTGACTTTTACTTACAAACCTCCACCAAAGTTAAGGCAGTCCCTTGTGAATGACCTTAATGGAGGGTGGGGTGTTTCACTTGGTATCAGAGCATAGATTTACCAGACTAGATAAAAAAATTTGAAACTATTTTCAAAAAGAAGTTTAAAGAAGCATCTTTTTTCAAGAAAAAGTGTTATTTTTAAAAGGCATAATTCCCCAGAGCCATATGCACTATCCCTCTATCTCTTTATCTTGAATACTTTCCTTTTTGTTCCAGCATGTCTGGAGATCTTAACCTTCCAGAAGGAGTACCGATCCCTGGCTGGTTCCGAAGGTACCTAGAGGCTAAGGCCAATGGTGCGGGCCAAGCAGACATTCCTCCTCCTACGGTGGCAGCGGTTCCTCCTCCCCCTCCTCCTCCTCCTCGTGGGAACACTTTCGCTAAGACATGTAGAGACTTCAAGGCTATGAGAGGAAAGGACTTTTATGGAACTGAATCATTTGTGGTAGCAAGGAACTGGCTGAAAGAGACTGAAGATTTATTCGTTATCTTTGAAGTTGATGACAGGCAGATGATACAGCTAGCAGTGTGGTTGCTCAAGGATGAAGCTTCCTATTGGTGGGAAGTTACGCATGCGGGGAGGCCAGTGGAAACATAGGAAGATTTCAGGACAAGGTTTGAGATGAAATTTCTCTCCCAAGCTGAGAGAAGTCTGCAGATGGAGAAGTTCCTAACTCTTAAGAAAGGGAATACGACGATCAGGGAGTACGTCAATCAGTTTAATCAGCTGGCCAGATTTGGGCTTGATTTAGTAAACACCAAACACAAGAAGGCCCTTCGCTTCGTCAAAGGTCTGAATGAGCCTCTACACAGCCTTGCTATGACTCATGTAGCCACGGGAGCGACTTATGAAAGCTTAGTGGACATGGCATTGCTACACAAGGAAGACAAGGGAAAGAAAGAGACTAAGGTGGAAGAAAAGAAGGAAGGTTTACAAGCTAAGAAAACAGACTTCAAGAAAGGCGGGAAGAACAACAAATCCCGTGAAAAGAGAAAGTGCAATTTCTGTGGCATTGTGGGACATATAGCAAAAGACTGCAGAAAGAAGAAGGCAAAGATGAATGGTGGTTGCTTCAGTTGTGGCGAGACTGGACACTTGGGTAAGGATTGCCCAAAGAAGCGGGTGCAGGGACAGAGGACTGGATCTACCTCAGGCGGACAAGTTCACGCGCTGCTGGCACCTCCACAGGAACGAGGTAGAAATATTTCTGTAGAAAGCTTAGTTTATCTGTATGATCATCCAGTTCGGACTCTCTTTGATTCTGGTGCATCACACTCCTTTATTTCATCTGCTTTAGTAGAATCTCTGCACCTAGACACTAGTATGGTAGAAGATCCCTTGGTTGTTTCAAATCCAATTGGGGGCTCGGCTTATTTGTCGATGGTTTGCTTGGATTTAAAAATCTCTATTCTAAGTGTTGAATTTAGATGTAGTGCCTTTGTTTTGTGCTTCTCAGGGTATGGACTGATCTTAGGCATGGACTATTTATCCAGTAATGGTGCCATTCTTGATTGTGAGAAAAGAGTGGTTAGGCTCTTGACTCGGCTCGGTAACACTCTAGAAATTTCTTGTAATCCCTTGAGTGTTGTTATGCTTAGTTATCTAGAGTCGCTTGACGCTTCTGCTGAGAATTTGCAGTCGGTTAGGGTAGTCCGGGAATATCCAGATGTCATTGAAGAGGTGAAAGGCTTACCTCTGAAGCGGGAAATAGACTTCCGCATATATCTTGTTGATAATGCAAAGCCTGTAGCTCTGCCTGTTAGACACATGGCTCCAAAAGAGAGAAAGGAGCTCAGTAAGCAAGTTAAGGAGCTTCTCGAGAAGGGGTTTATAAGGAGTATCTCGGAGTGGGGTGCTCCAGTGGTGTTCACCACCAAAGCAGATGGTTCACTACGTCTTTGTGTGGACTATAGGGAGCTAAACAAGCTGACTAAAAAGAATAGACACCCGCTTCCCCGAATAGACGATTTGTTTGATCAGCTTGTAGGTGCGTCGGTCTTCTCCCAATTTGATCTAGCTACTGGATTCCATCAGCTAAGGGTAGCTGAAGATAGCATTGATAAAACGGCGTTTAGAACCCCAGACGGTTTCTTCGAGTGGCTTGTCATGCCTTTTGGTTTGACGAACGCACCCGCTTATTTCATAGACCTAATGAGTAGGGCGTTCAGAGAATTCCTCAATAAGTTCGTGGTGGTCTTCGTAGACGATATTTTGATCTTCTCAAAGAATGAGGAAGAACATGCTCAGCATCTGCAAGAGATCATGGATACTCTCCGTGCGCATCAGCTAAAAGCCAAATTCTCCAAGTGCCACTTTTGGAGAAAGGAAGTAAGATTTCTGGGGCATATAGTGTCCAAAGAGGGGTTGGCTGTGGACCCTGCGAAAGTGGTGGCAGTGCAAGATTGGAAGACACCAAGAAATGCAACCGAAGTTCGAAGCTTTCTTGGGCTAGCTGGTTTTTACCGAAAGTTCATTAGGGATTTCGCGAAAATCTCAGCTCCACTCACAAGGCTAACAAAGAAGAATCTGGCATTCACTTGGGATTTGGATTGCGAGTTTTCTTTCCAACGATTAAAAAGGGCTCTCACAACAGCCCCATTTCTAACTTTGCTAGATGGAAGCAAAATGTTCACAGTATATACGGATGCTTGTGGTACGGGGCTAGGCGCTGTTCTGATGCAAGAAGGGAGGGTAGTAGCTTATGGTGGAAGACAATTGAAAGTTCATGAAAAGAACTACCCAACCCACGATCTTGAGTTGGCCGCCATCGTCTTTGCACTTAAGTCTTGGCGCCATTATCTCCTAGGTGAGAAGTTCGAATTATACATTGACCATAAATCATTGAAATATCTCTTCTCGCAGAAGAATCTTAACTTGAGGCAGCAAAGGTGGATGGAGTTTCTTGCCTCGTATGATTTTGAAATTTCCTATACTCCTAGCGAAGGCAACGTAGAAGCAGACACGTTGAGCCGAAAGAAACTGACCTTAAGCCCTCTCTTTGTGGAAAGGCAAAGCTTGGAGTATATAGCCAGTTTTAACTTTAGGCCCTCCTCGGATTTTGTACCGGGTTTGTTAGCATCCCTCGAAGTACGCCCTACTCTCTTGGACTCAATAGGGGCTGCGCAACGTGAAGACCCCCAGCTTGTTGATGTGATTGATAAACTTATTAGGGGTGAGACTTCTAGTCACCTCAATAGATACACCATCGATGATAAGGGTTGGCTGAGGCGAGATGGAAGATTATGCGTCCCACAAGCAAGGGAGTTGACAAAGAAGGTTCTCGAGGAAGCGCATCATTCCAAGATGACTATACACCCTGGCAGTGATAAGATGTACAAGGATGTAAAAAGAACTTTCTTTTGGAGCGGCATGAAGAAGGACGTGGCAGATTTCGTTTCTAAGTGCATGACATGCCAACAGGTTAAGGCGGAATAGAAGAAGCCTGGAGGACTACTTTATCCTTTAGAGGTCCCACAGTGGAAGTGGGATAGCATTTCAATGGACTTCATTGATGGACTGCCTAGGTCAAGAAAAGGCAATACTAGTATTTGGGTAATAGTGGATAGGCTTACTAAAAGCGCCCACTTTATACCCATTAAAAGTAGAAGGATTGCCTCATCTCTAGCATCTCTTTATCTCAAGGAAATAGTTCGACTCCATGGGATACCCTCCAGCATAGTGAGTGACAGAGACCCCATCTTCACGAGCGAATTTTGGCGGAGTCTGCAAGAAGCTGTCGGCACACAGTTATGCTTGAGCATGGCCTATCACCCCCAAACTGATGGTTAGACAGAAAGGGTGAATAGAGTACTAGAAGATCTTATGAGACTGTGCATTCTTGACTTCGGAGGGACTTGGGAGGATCACCTTCCTTTAGTGGAATTCGCCTACAACAACAGTTACCAAGCCACCATCGGTATGGCTCCCTTCGAAGCTTTGTATGAAAGACCTTGCCGATCACCAACTTGTTGGTGGGAGTCCACTGACAAGATTATACTTGGGCCAGACATGATTAGAGAGACTTCAGAAAAAGTGAACTTGATACGAAGGAGAATGAAGATTGCCCAAGACAGATAGAAATCCTACGCCGACAAAAGAAGGACCGGCCTTGAGTTTGAGGTTGGGGACAGGGTTTTCCTTAAGGTATCCCCTTTAAGGAACGTTGTTTGCTTTGGATCCGCAGGAAAGCTAGCACCAAGATTTGTAGGACCGTTCCCTATCATCGAGAAGATTGGGAAAATGCCTTATAGAGTAGACCTGCCTGAAAGATTGGATGGAATTCACAATGTCTTTCACGTTTCTCATCTCCGGAAATGTCTACATGAATCACCGGAAGTGGTGGAGCCAGGCATTCTAGAAGAAACTGAAGTGGAACGCGAAGCAACTGTGAGGAAAGTTCCAACTCGAATCGTAGGAACTGAAGTGAAAAAGCTACGCAATCGCGAGGTGAAGCTCGTTAAGGTTCAGTGAAGCGATGCCGAGGAAGACGCGACTTGGGAAACTGAGGACAGAATACGCGCAGCCTACCCTTTTCTTTTTGAGGGTACATCTTTGACCTCTCTTTTTCCTTAAGTTGTGCTTGTATCTATCTTTTTAGGTATATCTCCTCAATATTATGCTTTACCCTTAGGTAGAAACCCCTTTGGATGTAAACATATATTTGAAACATGTTATGGTTGATGGCTGCAAATGGTTGCAAGTCGTTGCTAGTGGTTGCTCGTGGATGCATATACACACACAACCTAGGTTTTAGATCGGCTCAGTCACTTCATATTGCATATGCATATATGTATTCATATTTGTATGTGGTTGAAACTTGATATGTTGTCATATGGATGTCGCATTTGTATTGATGGTTACGCACTCATGTAGAATTATGAGTAAGGACAAATTTGCATACATAATGGACTCATGACACTTACATGATTTGCATTAAGGAGGTCAACTGGATCAGTAGACCTCCTGATTTTGCATTAGTTAAGGACATATACACACACAGTGCATATAATCATAAAGCATTAGAAGTCTTTTGAGGACAATGGATGCCTGTGTTTGTTGATTGAGTAGATGGACGATTGGATGTTAGGACTTACGTTCTCCTAGACTTGAAGATTTCGGGGGCGAAATCCTTTAAGGAGGGGAGAATGTAACACCCCGAGTTTTCTGTTATCTGTAACTTTACAAATTAAAGTATAATTAATTCTAAATGATGGAATTAAGGGAAATGGGTTACGCCATTGCGTTCGTCTCGAAATTCTGCTTGAGATAGAGTCCAAGTTTGCGTAAAACGGATACCGTATGAAGAAGATATGGACGAACTAAGTTGGGCAGAAAAACCAGAAACGGGTCAGAATGCACTGGCGCACTTGGAAAGTGCGCCAGTACGATTTTAGCACTGGCGCACCTGCCAAGTGCGCTCAGGCCTGAAACCCTGTTTGGTCAGGCCCTGACTGGCCTGGTCGGGTTCTGGTCGATTTCTGAGGCTTGGCTGAGTCACTAGGGCTTACATGTCGCTTTCTGATTGGCTTCTCTTGAGATGGATGGTCTGGATTCACTGTAGCTTCATCGACGGCTCTAATCAGATTAAAATTCTATAAATACAACTCAAGTCTAACCCTAAACACACACAAATAATATAATACTAAAGCCGTCATGCTGTTGGAAAGAAACTAGGAGTGGCCGTCAGTTAGAAAGCTTAGAGACAAGCCAATACTAAAGTAAAACACGAATCAAAACAACGTTAGTCTACCCAAAGGAAAGCATATCAAATTCAGAATTCAAAATCCAGAATTCAAGTTCGTCGTTCGTTGTAAGTATAGTGATTTTTCCGATGAGAATAAAACTAAAACGTGATCCGATGTAAATTGGAAGTGGAATTGTGCTATTATGTAACGACGATGTTAATTCGTTGTAAGTATATTTATGTATTGAAATGATTGTGTTGCGAATGAAATTGGGATGTTTGTGGTATAATTAAGATTGATGTTGATCCTATTGTACTTTTAGAATGACAACAACATCACAAGCAAGTTGTATAGTTCATGTTTATGTGATTATATAGGTTGTTTGTGATTAGAACCTCATGTATATACTTTATGCAAGAATCTTTATGCCTAAATGGTTATGTTCATATACATGCCTCTACGTTTATACAAAAGTTGCAAGTTCCTAATTGGATCCATGTCAAGATCCACTTTAGTACATATTTCATGTTGTAATTAGATATGCGATTGGATCTAGTTCACACCCTTGTCATAAAGTTATACATATTTATGAAAATGTCATATTCTTGTCATGTGCTAGTGATGTTCGATGTTATGCCCAGATCCAAAAAACAAGTTTAGACGTATGTTGTCTAAATCATATGCTAATTCATGTGACACCTATTTGGTTAGACCCTTATTTCAATGCAAATTCACATGTATGTAAATTGATTTAGGCTATGTTGCAAATTCATGTATATGTATATTGACTATTTTGCAAGTTCACATCTATGACATTCATGTTGGCTATTTTGCAAGTTCACACCTATGATGTTCATATTGACTATGCCAAAAATGCCAAGTTTACACCTATGTCATGTTTATGTTTATGAATTCCCTTATGCCTATTTGTGTGCGCTAAATTAGGCTAAGTTTTTAGCCTAATATTATATGCTAAAACTATGCGAACTAAAATTAGGCTATGATTGTTAGCCTAATGTTTAAACGGGGTAACGTTGGGGAAATTAATAAAACTTGACATAAAAATATATGAAATTGGCATGTTTGTCACATGCCAAATTTGGTGGCATTTAAACGGTATAAATTCTTATACCAAAAATGTTAAACTTGGAATGTGGGCCATAACATTTAATTGTTGACAAATTTACATATATTAAGTAATAAAGACAAATATCTAAATTTAGAAAATACGAATATGTTTAACACGAGGTTGGATTGAGTTGTGATGTAAATCTGCCCGGACCCGCCCGGCTGTCCAGTAGTCACAACAATACCTATCCAATGTGGGTGGTTAAGCATTGAGCCCAATAAGGACCCGAGGTTAGACTGAGTTACGTTGTAAATCTATCCGGAACCGACCGGCACATCCAGTAACCGTAACAATATCTGTCTAATGTGAGTGGTCGGTGCTTTAAAAGGCTAAGGATGGTAGGGTTAAGTTAACTAAAACACTTAACCAATTCAACATGTTAATGAAATTGATGGGTGGGGTTAGGTAAATACAGACACTTAACCGTTTAACATGTTTGACTAGAAAACCCTAGTAACGGGGACCCATTTCAGCAGTAACCCAATTAGGTATCATGGTACCCTGAAACTAGGCAGGGTGGGGCACGATTACTGGGCTGATTGTAAGCGGTCAAAGCGACGGCGGTGGGTGCAACAGTGTGGGTTCTAACGGAGTGCGGGCGTGCACACACTTCGGAGCAGACAAACAGGGCACTGGGGGCACCAGTAGTATAACCTATGCATTCTAAGGTTTGTGTCAAGTCGCCACCAAGGGATTTGATACACCCCATGGTGGGGCCAGCATAGGTATCTACAATATTTGGGGCCCGTAAGACACATGTAATTATGCGAGTAGGAGCCGATCTTTAAAATAAGGGGATCACTTCACCCTCAGCATGGGGTGCCAGTTTAGAACTAATGCATGTAGGTGCAGAGATATAGTGTGGGGTGCGATAGTATATTCGTTTCAGAACTACCTTATCTTAGTTTATGATACTTTCATGTTTCCAGGTTATACCTATCATGCCCTTATTCTTATTCTCATACTGAAGAGTCACTAGACTTACCAGGCTTTATGTCTGACCCTATTTTCTTTCGTCTTATTTTCTTCCGTCCCCCCCCCCCCCCCCCCTAGGTCCACAGGGAGGAAATAACCCAGCTTAGTCTGATTCTTTAAAAGCTTCAAGATAGTTGATGTACGGTTTGGAGTCTCTTTCCTTGGCTATGGCTGTTGGATACACTCTATGGGGATTTATGCAGTATTAATCACGTTTTATGCTTCTTTATTTAAAAACCAAGACAGAAATGATGTTGTAATGTTTTGGAAGTTGCTAATGTGTTGTATGAACAAGTATTTTATGAAATAAAAGTCTGATGTTTTCCGCTGCTTATATATATGTGTTTATATCTGTCTTGTGTTTTATCTGTGACTTTTACTTACAAACCTCCACCAAAGTTAAGGCAGTCCCTTGTGAGTGACCTTAATGAAGGGTGGGGTGTTTCAATAGTTGGTTTGGAAATAAAAACTTTCGGTCCGACTGCGAATTTCCTAAAATACCCCTGTATATAATTTTTTGACGTCTAATTGTTATATCATATTAGGCCTGAGCAATATTCAGTTCAAACCGAATTAACCGACCAAACCAATTCATTTCGGTTGGTTCGCTTCGGTTCGGTTTTAAAACTAGATTGGTTTGAATTCGGTTTGTAAAATAAAAAAATTGGTTATCGATTTAACTGAATTGACCGAACTTTTACTTTTATTATCTAATTTTACAGTATCGTAGTACCTTAATAATTTGTTTTGTTACATAATACAATGACATTTATTGCAAATAGATCATATCTTATCATAAACATAAATTTTACTATATAAAACTTCTCCAAACGAGAATTTATGTTTTACTCTGTTTAAATCCATCATTTGAATATTGATACATCCTTTAAGTTTGGTTAAATCGGTTACCAATCGAATTAATTCGGTTCGGTTTGAATTTCTTTAAATTTTCAATTCGGTTTGAATTTTGTATTATTTTCAATTTGATTTGAATTTTTGTACATTCAAACCAACTGAATCGACCAGACACTCACCTTTATATCATATGGCCTTCCCAATAAACTAGGAGATAAAAATTTCTTATATTTATAGTATTCAAACTTAGCTGTTGAATTTAATTATTTATAAAATAGAACTGTTCAAATTTAAATATGATTGGACATCAAAAGAGCTAGCTAACTATAAAGCTACACTAGAATAGATATTGTAATATCTTTCTATATTAATCAATGAATCCACATAAACCAGGCTATGATGACTTTAGTGCTACGCATTTTTGGTATCAACGTAAAGTATCAAAAATGTTCTCTAACATTCTATAAAAATTGGATCTAATAATTACACTTTCTCTACAAATTCAAATCGTTTTTCATCTAATAACAACAAATTTTAACAAATAAGATCTAATAAACCTCCATTACAAAACCGTTTTTCATTGATTAATAATGAAAATAAAAAGTAGTTAAAAAAGATATTGCAACTTAATAATAAATTTCAAACTAACTATATGTGTTTTCGATGGAAAAATATAACTAAAATATTCATGTTAATCATTTTTTCGTGAATGTGTTAAACATATACAGTTTGTAAAAAAAAAATTATGTGCAAAACATATGAGATAATCAAGCGCGAAATACATACTGTAACGCTCATTAAAAGAAATAGCGTATCGACTACTAATAATATGCTTGTCTGCATATAGAGAATGTCCCACCTTGTCATATTGTGTTAGAGCAGTGTTTTGCTACGAAGGAATGTGCGAATATGTTTAACAAGGCTAATGGTGAAATTATTTTATTTAATAATTAATCACGCAAAAAATATTTTTGTAGGGAGATGTTTATTAGAAAATATTTTGGTTTATGATTTTCTAATTAAAATATTTTGGTTATATAACATTATTGGGGTGGAAGTATTTCATTGAATGTATTTTGTTGAAAATATCTAGGTATGGGAGTGCTTTATTGTAAACAGTTTTGGTTAAAATTATTTTACAAAAGAAAAATGTTAGTTCGAATTATTTCAGTTCGATATTTGTTTTGATGGAAGACATTTAAGGAAATATTATTTTGTCTGAAAATATTATTTTAAATTTGTTTTGAAAGGCAACCATATTTGAAATAGTTCTTATAGATGTTTTGTTGAAAGATATTTCAATTTGGTAATATTTAACTAAATTTTTGTTTGTTAGAAATATTTTATGTAGAAATGCTTGAGAAAATCTTTTTAGAATAATAATATATTTATTAACGAAGAATGTTTGTTCAGAGATATTCCCGAAAAGATATTTGAAAATAAAAAGTTGAAAAATATTCAGTGGAACATACTTTGGATTAGGAACTATTTAATTGAAACAATATAGTTTTGAATTATTTTGTCAGAAAATATTTTATAAAATACCACAGTTAGTGACATAATGATAAGGGAATTCTGCTTTAGAAGAAGGAAATAAAAAAAGTATATTCTTTTATCAGTTATTTCAAACGGAAAATGCTTCCGTTATCCATTTGAAGACTTCGCTTACGTTGGTTGTTTCCATATCCTTTCATAAATTTCAATCTAATCTTGAACACTACCCTTCATATAAAGGGCCAAAATGGGCGAACATCACCTCCTTGTCCCCACTCCCAAACGGCCTGCTCTTACAACCGCCACGTGCCAACCAAATTCCTATATACACCCACCCTTTTTTCCCTACTCGTCCCAAGTCAGCCCACTTCTTCACCGTTCAAAGCCAATCCAAATCAATGGAGATTCCAAACCTTCCTACCCTTCCATCCCCTCCAGTCCTCTTCCTCCTCCTCAATTCCGTCATCCTCGCCATCGCCATCGTCTCCTTCAGCCGCAGCAAACCCTCCTCCTCCCTCGCCGCCTCCACTCCGCTCTTGCGCGCTTCTTCCTCCAACGTCCTCGAGCGATTCCGCTCCGGACTCTTCCGGTTCCGTTCCGGCGAACTCATCCCTCCGCCTGCGACCGAATCCCTGGACCATGAAATCACGGCAGATCCGACGGATCAGACGTACAGAAGGGTACAGTCTCAGTCAGAGACCATTGTTAAAGGTGGGAAAGTGAAGAAGATGAAGAAGACGGTGAGTGAGAAGAGGCCGGTGCAAATAAGAAGACAGGTGTCGGTGGACGAGGAGGTGGATGCAAAAGCCGACGACTTCATTAACAGGTTCAGGCAGCAGTTGAAGCTGCAGAAGTCGGATTCTGTTTTCAAGTAATTAATAAAGTTGGCGTATATACATATTTCTGATCATGTTATAGTCATACATTTCAAAAGATATACTATGTTATTTTGTTACGTAGTTCGTGAGGGGATGTTGAATAGATTAAGAATATGTAATAGTAATATCAAAGGTTTGTGACTACATATATAATCATCCACAGTGAGAGAAAAAGAAAGAACATGAATTGGTTTAGTGATATATATTTTGTGATAAACTATTAGGGCGATATTTTTAAAAATAATAATTATATACTATGAAACGTGATTTGGTAAGTAACTAAGTACTCTCTGTCTGTTGCTGATTCACTGGGGAGACTGTTATTAATTAAGGCAAATTTGTATTGGAAGTATGATTGAATCATTGAAGCATTAAGCATATGCATGTGGTGTGAATACTGGCATATAGTATTAACTATGGTTTTTTACTCTAGGGCAACGCACCATGAATTAATATTCAGTTGAAGGCATCGTCGGTTGACTTGAAGGTGATATTTTAAGAAACGTAATGATCCCGCTGGTGCTGATTCTTTAAGAAGGATGCGCTAGTATATAATTTAAAATGAGTTTTAGATTGGAAACGAATTAACAATGGTTAGGGAGATAGGCTGGAATACCCGAAATTCAGGGGATATTTGTGTAATTCAAGGGGTGGCCTTCTATTTTTTAGTTTTTGGTGTATTTTTTGACAAAATATTTTTTTGTCATACCAGCATTTTTGATGGTTAGGCGTAAGTTTTGACTTTTTAGCATGAACAGCAGTTGCCAGTCAACTTAAGTAAACCGACTTTATAGTGGATGAGAGTATCCTGCCTGATGATAGTCTTACAGATTCCACACTTTTGTGAGGTCCCTACGACATATTTTCTTCCTGGAAACAGGTAGGGTTGGCAGAAAATATGAAGATCAACATTCATTTATTAGACAATACTACAAGGTACAACCGTCCAAACAGGGAAAGGAAAAAAAAAAAAAAAGTACAAAAAATTCATCTACAGGCGCGTTCTTAAACATCATACATATCCTGAAAGTGAATTCAGCATTGTTTAAATAGAACCATAAATCCATGTATGACAAGTGACAACATAAAGTGCAAAACAGATCTCCATGACCATCATGAAAATCAACAATTGAGAATCATACGGTATTTAGACTGTGATGTCCAAAGGTATTTCTTTATGCATGATTGTTTCAAAAATGAAACGAGTTGAAGTCCACCACAACAACAACAACAATAGTAGCAGTAGTAGTAGAGTTTTCACCCATATCACTATGCAAGTGCAACAGATGATTACTACTGAATAAGAATTGGAGTTAATTCATATGTAAGTACATCACCGACAGAATAAGGGTTTAGTTGAATTTCATTGCAAACAAAATTTGTATAATACAATCTGTGGGGGACAGGCTCGTAAATCAATTAACATCCAATATAATATAATGTTAAAAACAGCAATTTTGCTTTGGAGTAATATCGAAGACTACCTCAAGACTGAGAGTAATTACGATGTCAAACAATGCCCATATGCTACATTACACAATGCTCATAGGGATGAACATGAACGAAAACTGTTGTAAACTGCTTCTTAATTTTTCAATGGTCAGTACTTCTCTTAATTACTTTACTAATAAATGGAGTAGTTTTTTCTAATTCCCCAAATGCTTTATAAAATCTGGAAACTAGGGACATGTCCCCATTTTGAAGCGTTACATAAGTTTCCATTTTCCAAAGTTCGATTTTTTTTTTTTTTTTTTTTTTTTTACATCATTCTTATTGTCATGTTTCTTCGGTAAAATCGAATTAAAAAAATTGTTTAGAATCGTCAAACATGTCTATAAATAGTGACATCTTCTCAAGTTCATTATAGCAAAATCGTACAACAAGAGTGTGTTCGGTCCGATTCATCAAATGATCAATATCGTTTTCATCAAATTATGTATGATGGTCTTTCTTTGTTTTGAGATTGTGTTTATCAAATTGATTGTCATTTGTTGTGCCAAAAAGTATTTTTGAATTTTCATTTGCTCTCATTTTTTGTTTATTGTCATGCAAAAAATTAAGTGTACTCTAAATTGCTGGCGTCAGGCTTATTATTTGTTGTAATTTGTACCTAACATCTTGCAAAATTGAATTTCGAAACAGATAGAGTTTAATGTGTTTATGTTAGTGAACTGCAATGTAACACGATCTGTAATTTATGTATTAGAGAATCTAGAATTTTTATATTATTCTCACATAAGGTTGAATGAATCTATAATTATGGAAGATAAGTCATTTCTCATCTTCAGGATTTGTGTCAAATCTTTGTATGATCGTTTTACCCTTAGAGAGTCTTGTTTTGTTTATAACTTTTGATTAGAAAGTAATTAGAATCGAAAACCACTTTTGTTAGGTTCGGATGATGCTTTCCCTTTATATAGAATGGCCATATTAAGGAAATGAACTTGTCGCCTGAAAGATATGAATGATTTAAGATTTAACATGGTTAATTTATGCAGCTTAAATGGATAATTGGAGTCATTAATGAAGTGGGTCCAAGGCCGCTATTAGTCCAAATTGAGGCCAAAGGGTGTAGGAAAAACTTAACGTGGTCATTTCATAAATCCCATTAATAGACTCTTTTTCCTTAATGACCTCCTGCTTGTAAACCATCATTAAACCTTATTTAAGTAGCCAAATCTCATCATTGAGAAATGATTAGTAAAACTCACTATAAATTTTGAAGATAAGCTACTGCAATCACCTAGAATCCATGCTAATTGTTGTTCAAAGAAGATCAGGATCTTTTTAGATAAGGAGAGTGATTAATACTCTCCTTATAAGATATCATGCTATAAACACCAATCCTATAGAAGTGCTTATAAAGCACGTTTAGTTATGTTATCATACGAGTTTGGACTGATTCGGATCATGTTTGTGGAATCCATGTTTTAGGGGTTTAGAGTAATCATATGAACATGACATTGCTTTCTTTGATTTGCTTTGGTTTGACTAAATACTTGTTTCAGTGTATTTTACATGTTGTATGCTAGCTACAATTATGTGTGAATAGATGTAAATGTCGATCGAATTACAAGGCAGTGTAGAAAATTTTATGGGTGTGTTATGATTCCAGATTCGATTCGAGCTCTATGCTCGTATAGGAGTGCGATCCATGGAAGGCAACCAGGAAGGCCTTAAGAAATAACACACTAAGTTTTGAGTCATTTAGAGTTCGTATGCTCGATGATGTATAAAAGTTCAGATCGACATAGTGGTGTCGTTTCAGATTGGTAGTGACTTGATTGGCTTACTTGGATCAATTAATTTAGTTAAGTATTCGGGTTGGCATATCTCATCAACTTCGGATCAGACTTTAAGTAGGAACATAACTAAGTGTTAAATAAGTAAGAAAAATGATTTTGGGTTGCTGGAGACACATGGTTCCAAATCGGAGCAGGCGACATGGTTCTAGATTGTTAAAGCCAGATCAATGAAGATGGATCGGTAAAGCCAAATCAATGAAGCCAGATCAGTTCAGCATATAAGTGTTTAGGGGGAGCAAACCGGATCGGCAAGGAGCTAGTGCTTCGGATTGGCCAGGTGGAGAATCACATGATGCTTAGAGGGGTTCAGATTGGACTGGCTTCCATGATATGATGCTATCCAAGATAGTAGGACATATGATCGTTTGTCACTCGTTAGTGAAGTCTTGGTTTCATGACTATGATGCATTGGCTTGTTCGACGGTAGTTCGATGACAGCTATATCTTCTCAGAGAACTACTAAGTACATTCTAAGACGTAGTGCAACGACAAAGAAGCTATTAAAAAGGAACATGGACATGCAATTGATCTGACGATAAGTTCGTTGTCTACAACTAGACCCGACTAAGGAGGCTCTAAGCAAGGAGCCATAAGTGTAGTTCCTAGGATAAGCTTTGATGTGGATAATGTGTGAAAAGATATCATTGATCCGTGGAGTTTCGATGGATACTCGAAAAGAAAGAATAGTGGGTGTGATGTCTATTTTAGACCAAGTTTGGTCCTTCTCTCCAAGTACGGGAGAATGTTTCCAAGTCCGAGAAACTTAAGACATTCACTTGGACGATGTCTGAGTTTTTACCATGGGATACACAAGTTGGTATAATCTTAATACTGAGCAGAACATTTTTGAATACTTTGGAAACCGAGCATTATCATATATCCAGTGCACTGAGTGAGTGAACATGATGATGGATGATAGACGCTTATACTCATTTTTTTACTATTACCTTATCACTTTAAGGATTTATTATATCTTATGACATGATGACCATAGAGTAGTGTACATTATTATGTGTGCTAACTCTTTCAGTGCAAGGACAAGGCAAGTTTGTTTTTTCATACTTATTATACTAGTTTATCTTAGTACTTGAGATCTCTATCACTCCCACCAGATTTTGTCTGACCTGAAGTTTTATGCATTGCTTCTTATTACTCTACGTGTTGTTAAATGAGTGGATTAGACATGGGTTGGATTGGGCACAAGTAGCTATTCACGAGGTGGGCATGAGGCTATTCGACGTTTTATTCGTATGTACTTTATTACTTGTAGTTGTTCAGTACTAGAGGGGCTAGTAGAACTTTTATCTTAAAGAGAGTTTCGTTTGAGTTGTTATTACTTATATGACTTTGTTTTATCATGCTATATAGATCTGTTCATTCGATGTTTATGATCTATTATCAGCTGTTTACCATCTTGATTGTTTTATATCAGTTATGCTTTATTATTATACTTTCACCGCAATGCACTATTTGGGTGTCGAAAGTTCAGGGCAGTCATTACAGTTGCTATCAGAGCTTAGGTTACGTTTGTAACACCCCGTAAAGTGCACCCTAAACAGACATAGAGAACTAAAATAATAAAAATTATATATTAATAATAATAGGCTAAAAATGTGGATATTTAATACTTAAGGAATCTGGTCACGAAAGTTAAACCATTGCATTCGTCGCGAGATTTCGATCTGTTTTCATATTTTATTTACTGAAAAACGAAGTCTATACGAAAAAGATATAAATAAATCAAGTTTTGAATTTAAAATAAATACTTGTAAGTTTGAATTTGTAACTGGATAAGGTTTGAATTGGAATAAATAAATTATGCATAAAAGAATATTCCAAATTCACATTCGAAATTGTGTGCATATATACGTAGATAAGAAATGGGATACATTAAAAGAAATAAACACTAATTAAATAACATTAAATATTATTAAACACAAGACATGCAAAATAATTTTTACGGTGCCCAGATTAGAAGGGCGGTCAACCACCCTAACCTATAGGGGTCGACCGCCATGTCGAACACTTTGTAAGGGGAGGTTGGCCACTATGTGAGCAAAATGGGTGGCCGCGGCTAGGTTTTATGCTATTTTATTTAGAGTTTGATGTCATGAATGGTTTAGGTTTTATTATTTAGATCTGACGGTTCCTATACACTTTGACATCTATAAATAAAGCCCTAGACCCACACTTAAACTCATATTCTTCTATGGTCGCTATCTTTCTCCATTCTTGTCTCTGTTTAGATCCAGTTATTAGGAAAGGTTTATCTCTTTCTCCTCCACTTCTTCTTCTATTTTATTTTAGTTTTGGATCCAAATTATATATATATGTATGTTATTCTTTCTGGACTATTATGCATATGTAAACATAAAGGGTGGAGAATTGAAATCGTTTTGCATGACAACAATCCAAAAAACGATTCTAACTAGGATTAAACATTGCTTTCTCCTTTAAATGTCGTGTGTGGGATCTTCAAAGTTTACTTCTTTTGTATATCCTTTTTAGTATAAAAAATTAGATTTTGTATGGCCAAGGGATATGAGAATTACGAAAACCAAACATAAACCCCCCTCAAATCCCTAACTAACAAAAGTGTATCTATGTTTATTTGGGTTTGGATTACGGATGTAAATAAAAGGACAGTTTAGTTCTTGTTTCTTCATCTAAATCAAAATAATAGTCTATTTTACTTACTTTCCTTTTCCACTTCAAACCTTAGATTTAGATGAAATTAGGGGGTTTAGGTATAGTAAATCATATGTAACTGAAGCACTATTTTATCTGTAAAATGGTAGTTGTGGGTGTTATAAACTAGATGGAACCGAAATCCCTACGCTTGTGTAAAGTTTACATAAAATGGAATGGAAGTGAAATTGAACTAAAATAAACATATAAAGTTGTATTAATAATTAACCCCTTTATTTACTGTAGTAATCTAAAAACCTAGGATTATAAGTCTATCTTTGGGATGTGATATTGTTATTACCTTACAAATCTATAAGTTATAATTTGGATCTTTTGTGCCATGATATGAATTTTAGGGAATATGACTTATAAATCTATAATCATATGTGCAGTTTGACATCTCATTTGATTAGTGTGTTTTTCTTCGTACGTCCATTTATTGGGTATTTATTTATATTTATTATAGTGCAGTCTACGTATATTAAATACGTATCTATCGCATTTAATTAGGAACTTTGAATTAAATGCCTCTACTAGGAAAATTGTATGCTTTTGTGTGAGTGTGTGTTAATGGTCTTTACTTAGTATATAATGGCCTGAGGACTTGAGGTTAACCCCCACTTGTAGTAGAAGCCTGTCTGGACGATCCAACTACCAGTAGCTACAAAAGTAGGTTAATGTGAGACGTCTAGTGCCACGGGTCATTTAGTGTATGGACAGTATTGCCTCGAGGAAGATATTAAGTGACTATTCCACCTCCTACGGGTATTAAGTGATTGGACTTGCCACTTTTCTAATGGATTTATCCTTAGGAGTATGGCTCGTGGTCATAGGGTTCGCCCTTTTTATGCATTACGTGATTCGTGGGTCCGTCTTTCTCTAATTGTTTGAAATTGAGGTATTAAATTGTCTCAAATTGAGTTAGGTAGTTCTCTGGTAGTTTTAAGCTTCTTTTAGGTGACCATGGTGAGGGTCTAGCTAGGGGATGGGCTAATAAGAGTTTCGCCTAACATGCAGGAAATCACATATCTGAGGAAATTATTAAGTGATTAGGAGTTCACCTTTAGTGACAACTAGATAGTAATGTAGTGGTCCACCGTGAGGGTCTTAAATAGCAATTTCGTCTACATAATCCTCCGTATTAAGTGGTTGCTACTATTATCCCATTACCTTAAGAGTTTTTATATACTTATGACGTCTACAAGGATTGAGGTTGTAAGTGGCTAGGGTCCTCCATGATGTTAAGTGATCATGGGAATTTGTCCTTATTTTATTTTTCCTTAAGTGATCAGAGGATTTGCCTCTGTCCATCGATATATGTAGAAAAAAAATCTTATATGTATGTATGGTTGCATAAAATACCCTTGATAGCTTTTATACTGCCCAAGTATAGGAAAAAGATTTTAAGCTTAACATTTTTATTCACCAGAACTATTGTTCTGACCCCCGCCTCTTAACAACACAATTTAGGTAGGATGATCTCGTAGATCAAGCTTGATAATTATGAGCTCGACAACGGCGGCTGCTATCTTACTTTATTACTATCTTATAGTATCTCGGTTATTATGATGATCTACCTTCAATCTAGTGTTTGTGACATTTTGACTATGATATATTTCGACATTATAATGATTTTATGATATGGTACATCTATTCTATTGTTATATTTTTTTCCATTCCATAGTGAGATCAAATTTCGTTATAGTTTAGCTCTGTTTTGTTTATTTCTTATTGAAAACAATGACCTATTTAGAGCGACTCAAGGTTTCGATGGGCCTTTTTTGGGTCGGAATTTAGGATTATTTTGAGTGAGTTGTTACATTTGGTATTAGAGCCAAGGTTACCCAATTTTGAGGAAAACTTACGTATGAGAGACGTTTTTGTTATTTAGAAAATATTTTCATATATAATATACGTATACACACAAACCCTTGAGGCATGCACGTCTACACTAGGTAATATTTCTTTCTTTCTTTTGCATTTGCCTAAGCATAATCTTAGGAATTCCCATTAACGATTTTCTTCTTACTGATAGTAGAAACGTATGAAAACCAATGTATCACCCCTACTTCTAGTGAATTATAAATACCACATCGTGGAAGCCTGTGTGAAGTGCAGACTTGTATAGTAGAGCCCATCTCTTACTAACACTGAGGCCTTTTGAGGAACAAAACCCCATACCTATACGGTGGTTAAGTTAGGGACAATATCTTGCGTGAACGGAGATGCGGGCTGTTGTAGTGGTATCGGAGCCAGTACCCAGCCAGAATTGTGGCTTCTGTATGGACCACGCCTGGGTGAGGTGTTCGTGAGCCAACGGGGATGTTGGGCTCTGTATAGGGGAGAATGTAATACCTCTACTTCTAGTGAAATATAAGTCACACATCATGGAAGCATGTGTGAAGTGCAGACTTATATAGTAGAGCCCATCTCCTACTAACGCCAAGGGCTTTTGAGGAACAAAACCCCACACCTATACGGTGACTAAGTTAGGGACAATATCTTGCGTGAACGGAGGTGTCAGCTATTACAACCAACCCAATCAAGGGAACCGAATCTGAGAAGACTCCAAAATGTACCTGATGGTTTTGATAGTATATAAGGACTATAGAACAAGCCCCCATTCCTCCTTCTGCCCCCAGCAGTACCTGCAGCCCTACCGTTGAAGTAGCTCTAATTTTTTTTGTTTATGCAAAGATATTGGTAATCTTGGAGGTAAAATTTTCTATGGAACAAAATAATTTCTAGGAGCCAAGTCATGAATATCTGCGAATGACCACTTCTTTGAGGCTATTGGAAGGAAGGGCCAGTTGAAAGGAAGAATAGTGGCATGCCACCTTAAAGGAGAAGCTTTGTATTGGTAGAATATGGTCTTTGTAGTAGTAGAATATGCGAAGAAAAATGATAGGAGGATATTCACATGGAATGGGTTCAAGCATGATTTGAGATTAAGTTTATATTGAATGTTGAGGTTAGTCTGAAATTGGAGAGGTATATATAGCTCAGAAATGGAGATTCCACTTTGAGGGAGTATATTGCTAAGTATACCGAGTTGGTGAAGTTTGGAAGGGAATTGGTAGACAGACCTATGAATAAGGAAATAAGGTTCATGAAGGACTTAATCCACCTTTGAGAGAGACACTGTTATCACAAGTACCATTTGGATAGATGTTTGAGGTTTTAGTAAAGACCACTATTCTTTATGCTATCGGAGAGGAGAGTAAGGATGTTAAAGAAAAGTAGGTTGAGGATACCGCAAGTCAAGGGAAGAGTAAGAAAAAAAACTTTATGGCTAAAGAAGAAGAAGATAGTAAAGTTCGAGAATGAAGCTAAGGTTTGTGGGAACTGTCATGGAAAAGGCCATGAGGCCAAGGATTGCATGGTTAACATGATAAGAGAAGGATTCAAGAGAAAATGTTATAATTGTCATAAGGAAGGACATTTTGCTAGGAATTTTCCAAAACCAGCTAAGAGTGGGCCAAATGGTCAAAACTATGCATTAAAAGCAACACCTCTTCAGTGCCCATTACCAACAGATCAAAGAAAGTCTGCCCTAGAAGGTATCGTTTTTCTGGAACTTCTATCCACACCTGATTTAGTTCCTGGGCATCCTATTACTCCACACCAAGGAATGTAGTAAACTTCTTAAAACTTCCTATTTTGATTGTCAGCCATCTCATAGTGGTTTCTATCGCTATCAGAGGTACAACACAACTTTCTTTGATGTATAAAGGTCTGTTGCTAGATATCTGTGATGTAAATTTATTTTGCAATGCATATGTCCTTAACTTTGAGGCGTATGGACTTATTTTGGGGATGAATTGGCTATTATATTATGGAGGCATCCCCGATTTCAATGAGTGAGTAGTCTGGTTGAAGAGTTGTAGGGGCCATAATTTGGAAATCCCTTGTGCATTCAAAAACATAAGGGATGCAGCTGTGTTACACTCATTATCCTCATATTTAGATGAACTAGCTTTTGTGTTCGTTATTTGCGAGTTCTAAGACGTTTTTGAGGAAGTATCAAATCTCCTAACCCATAAAGATATTTCATTTAGGATTGACCTCAAAAAGGAAGGCAGACCAATTGCTTTGCCTTTAAGGCACATGGCTCACAAGGAAAAAAGGGAATTGGATAAGTAGATTTCTGAATTGTTACTAAAAGGGTTCATCCACATAAGCACTTCAAAATTGAGAGCACCCATGGTTTTCGCCACCAAAGCAGGTAAGGCTTTGCGTGGATTATAGAGAACCCAATAAGCTTATTAGGATGAATAAGTATCTGTTGCCTAGGGTAGATGATATATTCGATCATTTGGGAGACAAGTAGACTTGGCGACCGAATTTCATTAGTTAAAAATTCCCAAGGAAAATTAGCTTAAGATAGTATTTAGGACAATTGATCGATTGTTTGAGTGGGATCAATTCCCGAGTCTTCTTCATGGTCTTAATGAGTAGAGTGTTTAGGGGCATTCTCAATAAGATTGTCATGGTGTTTATAGATGACATTCTTATTTTCTCCACGAACTACAAAGAGAATGAGGTATCACCTTCGGGAAGTCTTAGAACATTTGAGAAGGCATCAACTACAAATAAAATTCTCGATGGGTCACTTTTGAGAGGAAGTTAAATTTCTTGGATATATTGTCTCTGGGAAAGGGTTACCCATTGACCACTCTAAAGTGGAGATCGTGCAAGCATGGAAGATTCTAAGAAGGGAAACTAAAGTTAGGATCTTTTTTGGGTTGGCGGACTAAGTTTAGAAAATTTATAAAGGATTGCAGTCTCTTTAACCCGCCTAACTAAGAAGAATCTTAAGTTGGTTTGGACTGATAGATACAATAAAGCTTTTGAGAAGCTAAAGGAATCTTTTACTAGTACGTCGGTCCTTATTATTCTCGATGGAGATAAGATGATTACTTTTTTCATCGATGCCTATGGTACGTGATTAAGAGCAGTATTAATTCAAGAAGGGTAGTTGCATATATGAGTAGGTAGATAAAGGATCACGAGAAGAGGTATCCTATGCATGATCTAGAGCTTGCAGCTATAGTGTCTGCATTCAAGATGTGGAGGCATTGTCTTTAGGGACAAAATTTTCATCATTTTATAACCATAAATCTCTTAAATATTATTTTTTCCATCAAGATTTGAAACTTACGTAAAAATCATGAGTAGAGTATATAGCCTCGTTTGACTTTAATATCCGTTATACTCTGGAAAAAGGTAGCATTTTTGTGGGTGCTTGGAGTATGAGGCACACTATCTTGAGTGATATTATTGAGTGGAGACCACTGGAGTTTCTTTCCAATTTCAACCTTCAACCACCATCAGTCTTCTAAAGGATTTCTTATTGTTTCGGAAGTAAGACTAACCTTACTATATTGAATAAAAGTTTGAGCAAAACAACGATAAGGAGCTAATAGGATTGATACGAAAGCTGGAAATTGGATAATACTTTCCTCCTTTTGTGTAACAACCCTGAATTTTGGGGTAAATTTAAAAATTTATTTTAACTAATTTTAATGGGTTTTGATATTTAAAATAATTTATTTAAAATAATAATGATTAAAAATCTATTTAAATCGAAGTTAGGATGAATAATTTAATTTTAATTATGAAAGGAGTTAGAAATAGCGCGGTAGTTTGAAAAGTCAAACTTGAACTTTGACTGACCGTACATGATGCAAAATTTAACGGATTTTAGTGAAACCAAAAATATTAGAATCTATTTAAAAATATATTTCTAACGAATCTGAAAAATTGAAATTTCATAATGGGAATCAAAAGTTATGCCCAGTTTAAAATTTAGAAAGGTCGCTATGAAATTTATATATAATATAAAGGTCAAAAATGCTATTTTTTGCATACGAAGAAATTTGGACTCAAAACTACTTCCATTGAGTTTAGAATGACGTTTCTGCATTTAAAAGTATAAACACTTAAATATTTCGAGTTCCGGAAATTATTTGTTTAAAATGTATTTTTAATATTTAATATATACGCCTTGAAAATAGCCATTTTTCAAACGACCTCTGTTTTAGACGAAACCACTTTTATTGGATTCGGAATGTCGAATTATTGCTAAGTTTAATTTTTCATAATTTTTAGAGTTAATTTGTGACCGTGGCAAAAAGATTTCAATTTGGTCAATTTTAATTGACTTGAAAAATGCCATTTTTCAAACGGACTCAGAATTGAATGAAATTAATTTTTCTAGATTCGCAGAGTCAAAACATAGCTAAATATATTTTTTTGGAAATTTTTGAAGTTAATTTGTGGCCCCGGTGAATTTATTCGTACGGTTGAATTAAAATAAAAGAAAATATTTTAAAATAAAGAGAACTGGGTCAAGACAGTCGTTTGGGCCTGCGGGACATAGCTAGATGAGTCCGGAATAGGGGTTAATGGGTAGGAACGACAGTCGTTGGGCTGAAATATGACAAAGTTGCAAATCGGGCCTTAGTGGGTAATTAGTGAATATAATAATATAAATAATATGCTAAATGACAAACCCCAAACCCTAACCTAAATGACCAGCCGCCACCCTATTTTCCATGGCCAGAAATACACGAATTTCATTCCTCAATTACTCCCAATCCTCTCAATGAAATCGAATGATTCTTTTGACAATATCGAAGGGATTTCCATCCTCTTTAATTCTATACGGGGATGATGAAGTATAAGTGAGTAGTTTGCCCGGAATCCCCTCCTCAACCCACGCCCAACTCAGCCCCGCTGCACCACGTGGGCTCCACCGCGGCCTCCATCACCTAGGGCGCCCACACCCCATTTCCCTCCTCTTCGAAGTGTCACAATCTGATCTCCTTCAAGTGTCACGAATTTTGAGATAAGTAGAGCCCTAGGTTTGAAGATATGGGTTTCATTGGACGGTTTGGAACGATGGAGGAAGAAGATAAGGGTGGGTTGACTTTTTTCAAATTATAGTTGACTAATTACTTTAATTCAATTTGACCGATCTTAATTCAATCATAACTAATGCGTACGAACTCGAAATTGAACGATTTCAGGTGCGCCACGATCGTGAGAACGAGATCTACGTGATGACACTAACTAGACCTGATTCTGAGCAAGTTGAATTCTTGACAAATTTTGGATCTGAATAGCGCAGAACCCAATAACGATGTGAGATTTCTATTTTTGAAAATATATTTTATTCTTTGTTGTTTGAATTGCATACACACATGTTTAGATAATTGAACCATTGATTGTTGTACTTAAAATTTTATTGTTTGTTGATGGTGATTGTTTGTACTAAGTGTGCGTGATAGATCTGGTTTTGTAAAACCATAATTCTCCTTTTAATTTAATCTAAGTTGTAGATGTGAATTCCATTCTGAATCTATGTATGAAAAATATTCGTTGTGTTTGTAAACATTAAAAGACTGTAACTTCGTGTGTAGATTACAAGGATTTTTTTTTTTGGCAAAGCCGACCGGTTTTTTAGGTGACCGCAAACACCTTTATTATAACTAATAATAAAATACAGTGTAGTACAGGTGATTGTTAGTAGACAATCAGCTACGGTTTTTAAAGTGGACCGTCCATCACATTTGCTGGATTGAAGTGCCCAGCTCACTGTACAAAGAAAAACAGGAGTGAAGCAGAGATGCTTCAACTACTCTGAAACCTAACAGCTAGTCACCAGAGGCTGAGCGAGGAGAAGACGAAGTGGAGGAAGACGATGAGGAAGAAGACGAAGGGACCATGTCATTCAGCAATGTGGCAAAGTGACTAGGAAGGTTAGGCTCATAACCAGGATGGTTCATGTCATATACAAAATTTCTATCCCAAGAGGCATCAGACAAGATACTGGCATTGTGGTCCCCATAAACACCATCAGTATATAGTTTCAGATCATTCTCGTCATCAAAGTAATGCAAAAACCTAACTTCTGCTTTCTCATCATCTTCACCGTCCGATACAAACATATAATAGACCTTATTAAGGGGATCATACCTCATTCCAGAATCTAGATGTACCCAGGATTTCTCTTGCAAAATCCAAACAACAGTTGCATCAACAGCTCTCTGAGCAGCTACGTCAGCTACGACAACTGGGATATCAATGACCAGATCAGCAGGTTTAAGGGGATCAGAAGGTTCAGAACGGATAATAATAGAAGGATCAGGTGGAACACCATTATTCAAATCAGGATTAGGTAATGGAGGAGCAAAAGGAGGTGCAATAGGGGCAGGCTGCACTACCTTAGCAACCCAGACACAAGTTGGAGGCATAGGAAGCGGAACCTTAGAAGGCAAGGGCGCAGACAACGGAATCTTACAAGAAGAAGCAGTGTGCCCAAAGGAGTGACAAGAGGAACAGATATCAGGCGTCCAACCAAAACGGACTCTAACCTCCGCAGTAACTCCAGGAGCAAGCTGAACCGTAATCGAAGAAGGAAGTGGTTTGTTAGGAGTAATTTCGATGAGAGCTTTAGCATAGACTAGTTTAGTGCGTGCACTGGTAGTGGCATCAAAACATCTCAATTTACCAACATGACAGGCAAGCCAATTCAGACCAATTAACGGTTGCAATACAGACGGGATCTGTGAGAAGTAAGTCCATACTGGAATAGATAGCACTTGCTCTCTAGCACTGGAAATAGAAGGTGACCATGCAGAAACGATAAACGGTTTACCATCAATAAAAGAGGGTTCGGATTGCAATACAAGAAGACGTTCTTCAGAAGATGAAAATTTGATGTAGTACATAGAGTCTAGGAAGATAACCTTAATATCACCCCTAATTTTCCAAATCCGTTTGAGTAGAGTTCTTGGATCATTTACATGCTGCAGAGGGTCAAGAAAAAATCCCACAACATATCCCGACCAAAAGCTAGCACCGGCATCAACTAGCTCGGGAAGAAGTTGTGATACACCATTTATAACAAGTGGTTCGTAATCAACTGGTTCATACACGCCAGCATTACTCGGCAAAGTATTGAAAAGAGACTTCCAACACCTGCCCGCAGCGCCAAGAAGACCATACTGCGTTCCAATAGCTGTGACATTCTCACAAACAGTTGGTGGACGAGTAGGAATAAGTTGCGCAACACAACCATTGTGGGCAGAAGCTTCCTGCACACAACAAGCCTTCCCTCTCAGCGTATTGACCTCAACAGCTTTATTCAAATTACCAACATCTGGCATTATTTTGCCAGGAACAGCTGATGCACTACCATCAGGAGCAGCAGCCCAAGAGGAAGGGTCATTGGGACTTACAGATTTAGCAGAGGCACTAATCAGAGCCGGGAATTCATCGCGAGCAAGAGCGGTGGAGGCACGAAGAGTAGATCCCAGATCTACATGTCGTTCGACGCCTTCGTAGAGAGCAGCGCGAGGCACTACACGGTTGAGATTGAGAGGCGTGAAACGGTGCTTGCGTGTCATGGACGGAGAGAAATCGGCAGGAGGAAAACTATCAGAGAGCCGCCATTTTTTGTCTGTGTCAATTTTGTTGAACAAAAAAGGTTCTTGTGTAGAAACACGAATAAGGAAATTGATTACAAGGATTTTTTCTTTGTTAATAAAAAAATATATAAAAGGTTGCAATCCTTGTTAATGATAATAAAAGATTGTAGCATGATTGATAATTAAAAGATTTCTCATTTTTGTTTGTTAAATAAGAAGGTTTCATTTGTTGATAAGAAAAAAAAAGAACTTACATTTGGTTGTTATTAAAAAAAAAAGAATTTACATAAAAAGAATTAACTTTGTTGTGTAAATTAAAAAGATTTCATTATGTTTGTGATGCAAGAACACAAACAAAAGATTTCTAACAGTATTTACATTGTTTTGTAAAAATGAAAAATAACATTGCTTACTTTAATTTATCAAAAGAAACTTTATTTTCATTGTTTGAAAATGAAAAGAATCGATTGTGTTTGAAAATGAAAAGAATTATTTGTGTTTAAAAATGAAAAAGAATCACTTTCGTTTGTAAATGAACAGAACCACTTTTGTTGGTAAATAAAATGAAATTTACTTTTGTTAAAAGATAATTTTCACCATCATGTTTTGTTAAAAATAAAAGATAATTTTCACCGTCATGTTTTGTTAAAAATAAAAAATAATTTTCACCGTCATGTTTTGTTAAAAATAAAAGATAATTTTCATCGTCATGTTTTGTTAAAAAGAAAGTGATGTCATTAACATTGGTTTTTATTTAAAATAAAGTAATGACATTAACATTGATTTTAGTCGAAAAATGTAAAAAGACATCATTTTTGTCTTTGTTTGGTAAATGTAAGAATACATCATTTTTGTCTTTGTTTTGTTAATATAAAAAGACATCATTTTTATCTTTGTTTTGAAAATGTAAGAAGATATCATTTTTGTTAAAAAGAAAAGAATGATTTTCACTGTCATTTGTTAAAATGAAATTATAATTATTTTGCATCGTCATTTGTTAGAAATGAAATGAACATTATTTACACCGTTATGTGTTAAGTTAGAAAAAGAAGAACATTACTTCCGCCGCCATTTTATTAGAAATGAAAAATAGGACATTGATATCATTAGTTAAAAATGAAAATTACATTTTTCATGTAATAAGATGAAAGGATTACATATTCATATAATGAGATTAAAAAGTAGGAAGTTTACATTTTCATGTAATAAGATAAAAAGAAGAAAAGATTACATATTCATGTAATGATATTAAAAAGAAAGAAAATTACATTTTTATGTAATTAAGATTTAAAGAATGAAAATTACATTTTTATTAAAAGAAAATTAAAATCACATTTTTGTGTAATTATAAAAGATAAGATTTTGTCATTTAAAATAAAATTGCATTGTTATATGAAATTAAAGGTTAAGGATTTACATTGTAAATAAAATCATATTTTTAAATGTAATTAAAGAATAAGTTTTTGCATGTAAAATATAATTACATTTTTATATGAAATTAAAGAGGAAGAATTTGCATAATAAATAAAATTACAATTTTATGTGTAATTAAAGTATTAAAATTTACATTGCAAATTAAAAAGTAAGAAAATTACATTTATATTTAATTAGATTTATAGGAAGATAAAATTACATTTTTATGTAATTAAGTTAAAGTTTATATTTTCATGTAATTAAAATTTAAAGTAAGAAAATTACATTTTTATGTCAAGAAAAGATTAGATTTTGACATTGAAAAATTATTTAATGCCATGTAGATTATGTTAAAAAGAAAAGTTTACATTTTTAATGTAAATAAGAAAAAGAAGAAAAGTTAACATTTTGATGCAAATAAGAAAATGAAGAAAAGTTTACATTTACAAAAGAAGAAAAAGAGGGAAATTTACATTTTCATGTAAATAGGATTTAAAGAAGAAAATTTACATTTTCAATGTAAATAAGGATGAAATAGGAATTATATTAATAAAAGAATTTACATTTTTCAATGTAAACAAAAGAAATAAAAGAATGATTAGGAATTCACATTTTCCATTGTAAGTAGAATATGAAATGAGAGTTACATTTTCAATATAATAATATATTGAAATATGAGTTTACATTTCTCAATGTAAATAAAATAGGAATAGAAAATTACATTTTTCAATGTAAATAAAAAGGATTAGAAATTTATATTTTAATGAATGGATTTTCATTAAAATAATAATGAACCAAATATACATTTTATGTAATTTGAAAGATAAAAGAAAAATATACATTGTTATGTTTAGGATGTGTATGTAAACTAAAATAAAAATAAGCATTATTGTGTGTCATGTTATACCTCGACATTATATATACAAATAGGGATATTCGATGTTAGCAAATTATAGTGAATGGAATGGATGACGGAATTATATATAATTATATATATATATATAAATTAAAATAAATGAATCGAGCGTAGTAGTTCGCATTTTGGAATCGTGTCTTTAAATTATTATACCGGAAGATCCGACCATCGGATTTTCCCAAAACTGAAACCGTTAGGTTCGTCTTGGAAAGATCTTTCCAACGATATGAATTATGTTAAATTCCAATGGTTAGATTTAGAGAAATGTGTAAAGAAAATTTGGGTGAAACAGCGCCAAGGTCGCCTATTGACATGAAGTGTTGTTAAATAAAATTTAATTATTTTTATATAAATAAAAATAGAGATTAATCGTTATAAATTAATATTAACGATAAGAAATGATTTTAAATTATATATACGCAAGGATCATTTGAAAAGTCCAAGTTCAATCTCATTTCAATTGATTATTCGTCGATCTAAGTCGAAGAGTTGAAGACGGTGATTGAAGACCGACGATCTTCACGTCGAATGGATGAGTTACCATTGACGCCCATGATTGGAGTAGCTACCTTGAAGGGGCTACAATGGTGGTCGTCCAGACTACTTGTTGACTGTTCGGATATGCGAGGTATAAGGTGCCTCCGGTTTCGTTCAGACCCAGAACGGACTTGAAAATGGATTGTATGTCTGACGTTATATTCCTTTATACGGTATTCGTTGATCTCTGCTAAATATATATATGTTTGGTGTTTAACACCCTTCTCTAAGACGTATGAGCTTAGAGGTTATATATTGGTAGGAATCAATGGTATGGTATGGATTGACAATGTGGCATGCTAAGATGCATGGATCAAGGTTTTGTTGAAAAGAAGGCCTTGTGGATGATGATCAAAGCACAGCTTGAATAATCATAGCTTTGTGTATTACGTAGCTTCACGAGCCTCACAACCCGATTGAGTCTAAAATGGGAGAAGGGAACGCAGGGAGAGCAGCACGTTTCTTTCTAGCTAGGGGTAGTGTCAGTGCTTAAACTGGCTGATATTTTACTTATGTGGATGATGGAATGAGGCGCGCCTCGGATGATAGGTCCTATAGGATGAGGAAACGTGTGTTCAGGAATAACTAATCCACGAAGCTGTATGTGTGGACCGACCCTGCAGGATCTAAGGGTTTACTGCGGGGAATCCTGAGACATTAGCTAGAGTGTCTCGAATCGGTAAGGAGCTCCTCCCTAGCCTTGACTCATGATGGAAAACCCAATTCTCAATACGACCCTACGGATTTGATTGTATTACTAGTATGGAGGCATAGTATATGGTAGCTATGCTTCCTAGGATTGATACATTTACTTTAAAACGTTTTTTGAAACATATATACACTAATAATAATATCAAATTCGTTTTTATCGTATCAAGCATTTTTGACCATTATAAGGTAAAACTCTATCCTCCGGTTTGCATTGCATTGTGTGATGGGACTTGAGTCTTATGATGGTTTCATTTTCCTAAAAAGCATTGCGTTATTTAACGATTTACTTTAATTTATGCACCGATAATTCATTGGAGTAAACCTGTTCCGTGTTAGCGGCGTGGTCAATGGATTTGCCTTATTACTATTAGTTAAATTAGTTTAGAATTCTCACACCAGTCCCATGATTGACCCGTTGTTTGTTTCCACCTTTACAAACTTCGGTGCCCTCTTCTCCACACGGGAAGTCGAGTAGTTTGTCTACGGGTTCTTATCTCAAGCAGGATTCTGGATTGAAGCCTAAAGCTGTGTCCAGAGCATCGAAGTCTTCCGCTGTGTATTGTATTTAATTTATTGTAATTTATCTTCCACTGTAATTTTATTCAATATACTCTGATATGTTCTGTACTCTGATGTAACATTATTGTAATGTTTATAAAAGTCTGCTGTTATTGTTCTAATGTGTTGTATTCCCAGAGTTAACGTATTCGGGTTTTGAACAGTCTTGGTCGATTTTGCGATCGATCGGGTCGGGCGAAACCAGAGCCGTTACAGTTGGTATCAGAGCTCTGGTTAGCTCAAAATCTTTGGGGTACAACTCATTAGAACTGAACAAAAGACTCATCAGAATTGGATTAGTAATATCCCATAAGAATACTCATTAGAGATAGGATCAGCAGTATCCTAGAATGAGAAGACTCATTAGAGATGGGTTAGTAATGCCTTAGAATGAGTTGAGAGTGCCCAATTTATAATTAACGTATTTTTGATTGTATATAACCCGATCTTTGAAAATATGATTTTTGAATATATAAAGTTATATATTTTAAAAGTTAATCAATAAATAAAATTATTGAAATCAATAAAAGAATGAAAGATGAGTTAGTTAATTAAACAACTTTAGTTTCGTTTCTTTTCAAGGACGAAAAGTTTTTAAGTGGGGGAGACTGTAACAACCCTGAATTTTGGGGTAAATTTAAAAATTTATTTTAACTAATTTTAATGGGCTTTGATATTTAAAATAATTTATTTAAAATAATAATGATTAAAAATCTATTTAAATCGAAGTTAGGATGAATAATTTAATTTTAATTATGAAAGGAGTTAGAAATAGCGCGGTAGTTTGAAAAGTCAAACTTGAACTTTAACTGACCATACAAGATGCAAAATTTAACGGATTTTGGTGAAACCAAAAATATTAGAATCTATTTAAAAATATATTTCTAACGAATCTGAAAAATTGAAATTTCATAATGGGAATCAAAAGTTATGCCCAGTTTAAAATTTAGAAAGGTCGCTATGAAATTTACATATAATATAAAGGTCAAAAATGCTACTTTTTGCATATGAAGGAATTTGGACTCAAAACCACTTCCATTGAGTTCAGAATGACGTTTCTGCATTTAAAAAGTATAAACACTTATATATTTCGAGTTACGAAAATTATTTGTTTAAAATGTATTTTTAATATTTAATATATACGCCATGAAAATAGCCATTTTTCAAACGACCTCTGTTTTTGACGAAACCACTTTTGTAGGATTCGGAATGTCAAATTATTGCTAAGTTTAATTTTTCATTTCATAATTTTTAGAGTTAATTTGTGACCGTGGCAAAAAGATTTCAGTTTGGTCAATTTCGGTCAATTTTAATTGACTTGAAAAATTTCCATTTTTCAAACGGGCTCAGAATTGAACGAAATTAATTTTCCTAGGTTCGCAGCGTCAAAACATAGCTAAATATATTTTTTGGGAATTTTTGAAGTTAATTTGTAGCCCCGGTGAATTTATTTGTACGGTTGAATTAAAAATAAAAGAAAATATTTTAAAATAAAGAAAACTGGGTCAAGACATCGTTTGGGCCTGCGGGACATAGCTAGATGAGTCCGGAATAGGGGTTAATGGGTAGGAATGACAGTCGTTGGGCTGAAATCTGAGAAAGTTGCAAATCGGGCCTTAGTGGGTAATTAGTGAACATAATAATATAAATAATATGCTAAATGACAAACCCCAAACCCTAATCTAAATGACCAGCCACCACCCTATTTTCCATGGCCAGAAATACACGAATTTCATTCCTCGATTACTCCCAATCCTCTCAGTGAAATCGAATGATTCTTTTGACAATATCGAAGGGATTTTCATCCTCTTTAATTCTATACGGGGATGATGAAGTATAAGTGAGTAGTTTGCCCAGAATCTCCTCCTCAACCCGCGCCCAACTCAGCCCCGCTGCACCACGTGGGCTCCACCGTAGCCTCCATCACCTAGGGCGCCCACACCCCCTTCCCTTCCTCTTCGAAGTGCCACAATCTGATCTCCTTCAAGTGTCACGGATTTTGAGATAAGTAGAGCCCTAGGTTTGAAGATATGGGTTTCATTGGACGGTTTGGAACGATGGAGGAAGAAGATAAGGGTGGGTTGACTTTTTTCAAATTATAGTTGACTAATTACTTTAATTCAATTTGACCGATCTTAATTTAATCATAACTAATGCGTACGAACTCAAAAAATGAACGATTTTAGGTGCGCCATGTGACGAAAAGGAATTTCGCTCGGTCCGAACCAGTCGCTAAACCGACCCAGACCGTTCGAAACGCCCTATCGTTTGAGAACACGACAAAATCAGAACGCAGACGGTAGAACGTTTCATTGTATATTACAACAATGCATCAGGTTACAAGAATATACAGAGTATACATGAATAAATATTACACAGAAAAATATCAGAGATTACAATACATTACATAGCAGCGGAAAATAATACAATACACAACTAGAATGAGATATGCAGATACAAAGCTTTCCGGATATCGTTCCAGCTGTAAACCAGGATCCTGTGAATATAAATCTGCAAAACCAAAACTACTAGCTGCCCGTGTCAAAATAGGGGCACCCAGAGTTTAGGTTAAAACAATAAACTCCAGGTCAGTCATGGGACTGGTGTGAGAACTAAAAACAGTTGTAAATCTTTATTTTAAAGTTAGGTAAATCAAGGGACCATGCCGTATAACACGGAACGGGTTTCCTCCCAAGAATACCAGTGCATAAAACAAACAGCGCAATGCTAAATAAAGAAAAATGAAGCTATTATAAGACCCAGGTCCCATCACACAATGCAATCGCAAGCCGGAGGATAGGGTTTTTACCTTATAATAGTCAAGAATGCTTGATACGTTTAAAACAAATCATTTGATACTATTATAAGTGCATAGTGTATATAACAACTTCAAATCATAAGTATCAATCATAGGCGACATGAGCGTCCCATGCCACTATGTCGCCATATATAGGTTTACAAATAAAACCGCAAATGGCACGTATTTGGAAATTGGGTTTCCATCGATGAACCGAGGCCAGGGATCGTCCTCGCCGTCTTCGAGACTCTCTAGCCCGAGCCTCAGGGTCAGAGCGCATCGACCCTTGGATCGTCAGGGCCGGTCCACCGATGTGGATTAAAATTCCTGAACGCTACGTTTCCCCGCCCTTTGGGGCGTAAATGAGCCAACGAATGACTCCATCGGACCCGGATCGTCCGATCTAACCGAGGCGCCTCGCAACAGCAACAACCACACAGGTGAAAAGTATATAAATGTCAGGGCTGGTAGGTCACTGACACCACCCTAGCTAGAAAGAAACGCATGCCCTCCCTGAGGTCCTCTCCCGTTTTTGGTTCACAACCGGGGTGTGAGGCTCGCGAATTCACGTTACACAAAGCTGTGCCACACAGGCTATGCTTTGATCATCACCACAAGACTTTGCTTTTCAACAGAAGCCTCGATCAATTGCATCTTAGCATGCCACACAGGCAAACCACTCTATGCAACCGATATCAGTCACACAGAATGAAATCCAATGTCAGACACACAGTCAATTTACAAGTCCGTTCTGGGTCTGAACGAAACCGGAGGCACTTTCCTTGCATGTCCATCGATCTCCAAGCACATCTGGACGACCACCGATTGATTCCCTCATCTTGGGTGTACAGCCCAATCAAGATCATCAGTAATCACCCAAACGATGTGAAGACTTCCGGTCTTCAACCACCGTCTTCATCTTCGACTTATCGTCGTATCAGTTATTCAGAATGGGATAAACCCGGCCGTTCCGAATAACTCGCGTATATTTTAAATAAGTGTTACACAAACACAACATACGCCTCATTCCAATTCATCAGTCACTAACCGTAAATTAATCAAGAGAATAATTTCCGAAATATTAACCCCGAAGGCCGAAACCAACATCAGATCAATATCCAGAAAACCATTCTGCTTGGCTAACCGACAGTTAGTTTCTAAATTTCACATTCATAGGGAAAGGTTCCCATTTATTTTTATCAAAGATAAATTCCTTGAATTTATTCTCTAATCTTCTTTTGAATTTCGATTCGACTAGTCGGGATTAACGAACCTTACCGAAGTAATCATTTATTTTATTTCCCAATCCCAACCTATTCATCCCATGAAGTAAAACTGGTAATACTTCATATCTAACACCACAGTGTTATCGGTAATTCAATTACCATTTCACGTTCAAATCTAATTAAAGATTTAACTATCGCTTGGAGTAAAACTGGTGATACTCCATTCTCGATCTTTTCAATCTATTTAAAGATTCATTAAAACTCCACTTAGTTTTAATCTTTAACTGGGTTAAAGAATCAGTGTCATTTAAAACATAGTTCACGATAAACCCAAAATCACATTCCATTAATTATCGGGTTAAAGAACGAGTGTTATTTAAAACACTGTCCACGATAAACCCAAAAATCAATATCCATTCAATTCCAATTAAATATCATTTAATTGGTACACTTCATTAAATCTAAATAAAAAGATTTAATCTTTTCTCAACTGGGTTCAAGAACAGTGTTAATGAAGACACCATTCACGACAAACCCCAAATCACATTTGATATTCAATACAAGGCTCTGAATAGAAAATATATCGGCTTATATTCAATATCAAAATCTACGATTAACAAATGTCGTATTGGAAATAACGATATAAATATATATCTTTCAAATTTCCATAACAACATCTGTATAATCACGAATTCCAACATCGAAATATTCCGAAGACAATTTCGATTCAAATTCACTCCAATGCAATCATTGGAAATTCTGGTTATTTTTAAAACCCTTTTCAAATTCAATTTATTTATTTAAAAATAAATAGAATTATAATTCTAGTTCAAAACTAGTTCATTTCGATAAAAATCTATTTTTATCTTTTCAAATATGGAGTTTTTCATCCCAATCTTTTCTAAATCATTTCTTATGATTTTACACAAATTATTACTATTTTTAATAATTTTATCAAGGCCCGTACAGTTGATTTCCACCAATGGCCATCGAACTGCACTTACAGCGACCTTTTTCAAATTTTGATTTAGACATAATTCCAAATCCAACCGTTAGATTTCTAATTTCTCACATTCGTTAGAAAGCTCTTTTCGATACGAACCCAACGGTTCCGGTTTTAGGAGAATCCGACGGTCGGATCTCCCGTAATATCCGTTCGAAGTCAATCGTCGAAATTCGCGAACTGCCGCGGCGCGGTGCGTTCTATTCAGGCCATTATATTATATATATAATATATATAATATATACTTCGTCGATTTCAATTCAAAACGTGCTTTATAAATCGTTTTTAAATTCATTTTCAAAACGGTTTCAACTTCATATTCAGTTTCAAATCAAAATTGAATATTCCAATATAAATTCGTTTTAAATTCATTTCAAATCGATTTCAATTCAAATTGATTTCTAATTCAATTTCAGTTCGTTTTCAATTCAATTTCAATTCGAATTCATTTATATTCAATTTCAATTCGAATTCATTTATATTCAATTTCAATTCGAATTCGTTTATATTCAATTTCAATTCGAATTCATTTATATTCAATTTCAATTCGAATTCATTTATATTCAATTTCAATTCGAATTCATTTACATTCAATTTCAATTCGAATTCATTTCTTTTCAAAATTTCAGATTTTGAAATCACTTTCAATATTCGTTATAAAATGAATAAAATCGATATAACTATCGTTCACGTCAAAATGGCGTCAATCTAATCAATACGGCTTCATATATTCCTATTTTCAAATATTCTATTTCAAATATTTCCTTTCAAATATTTCTATTTCAAATATTCTATTTCAAATATTTTATTTCAAATATTTCCTTTCAAATATTCTATTTCAAATATTTCTTTTTCAAATATTTCTATTTTAAAACTGGAATGAGGCCCAATCAATTACCATATAATGTTAATTATATGGATTTTCTACAACACATGTATATATCAACAACGATGAATAATCCACCATCATCCAAAGTGCATTCTACACTGTATAAGCATCAAATATAAATATTCAACGCTTATAACAGCTTGTCAATCAATCGATCGACATACAACTAAACAATCGGGATTAGTGTACGTCAAATATCATCCCAATACCCGTGTGGGGTTTCAAGCAATCAAACACAGATTTTTTTTACTTGTGCAGTTGGGCGATGTGTAAAATTTATCGTCCCAATCAATGTCCTTCAAATAGGTGTACATAAACAAACCGTCCGGTTTGTAAATGAATATTTATTTATTCACATTCACGTTAAAAATTATATTTTTAACGATCAAACTATTTTATTCAACCTATGAATATTCTATTCGGTTCATTTATTAAATAAAATGCTATCTTTATTTTTCTAACTTATTTTTAGAAAATTTTGGCGGCATAACGGCACGATACTAGAAACGGGACAAGGCCTAGCCTTATCCCCGGCCTAGTGAAGGCCCACGCCATTCACACATCAATCAAATCAATTTCATTTCACCAAACAATTCAATTCAAACCAAATAATCTAACCAACTACACAACCAAACAATTAAACAAACAAGCCATCAATGGTCTGTGGATGACGGGTGTCGGGTGCTACTAAACACCGTCTGCATCCTAGTATATATTTACAACTAGAAAAAGAAATTGAAGAGTGAGAAGTTCTTACATTTAGCTATCCAATACCACGACTCTTCATTTAGAGAAATCTTCATCGTCCTCTCCTTTTGTCACGTTCTCTGCCCGTATTCTCTACATATGTAAAAATCACATTTTTACTTCGCTATTCAATATATAAAAATCGAATTTTTACTTCGCTATTCAATATATAAAAATCGAATTTTTACTTCGCTATTCAGTATATAAAAATCGAATTTTTACTATGCTATTCAATATATAAAAATCGAATTTTTACTTCACTATTCAATATATAAAAATCGAATTTTTTTACTTCACTATTCAATATATAAAAATTGAATTTTTACTTTGCCATTCAATATATAAAAATCGAATTTTTACTTTGCCATTCAATATATAAAAATCGAATTTTTACTTTGCCATTCAATATATAAAAATCGAATTTTTACTTTGCTATTCAATATATGAAAATCGAATTTTTACTATGATATTCAATATACAAAAATCGAATTTTTACTATGCTATTCAATATATAAAAATCGAATTTTTACTTTGCTATTCAATATATAAAAATCGAATTTTTACTTCACTATTCAATATATAAAAATCGAATTTTTTACTTCACTATTCAATATATAAAAATCGAATTTTTTACTTCACTATTCAATATATAAAAATCGAATTTTTACTTTGCCATTCAATATATAAAAATCGAATTTTTACTTTGCTATTCAATATATAAAAATCGAATTTTTACTTTTCCATTCAATATATAAAAATCGAATTTTTTACTTCACTATTCAATATATAAAAATTGAATTTTTACTTTGCCATTCAATATATAAAAATCGAATTTTTACTTTGCTATTCAATATATAAAAATCGAATTTTTACTATGCTATTCAATATATAAAAATCGAATTTTTACTATGCTATTCAATATATAAAAATCGAATTTTTACTTTGCTATTCAATATATAAAAATCGAATTTTTAATTTGCTATTCAATATATAAAAATCGAATTTTTACTATGCTATTCAATATATAAAAATCGAATTTTTACTATGTTATTCAATATATAAAAATCGAATTTTTACTTTGATATTCAATATATAAAAATCGAATTTTTACTTTGCCATTCAATATATAAAAATCGAATTTTTACTTTGCCATTCAATATATAAAAATCAAATTTTTACTTTGCTATTCAATATATAAAAATCGAATTTTTACTATGCTATTCAATATATAAAAATCGAATTTTTACTATGCTATTCAATATATAAAAATCGAATTTTTACTTTGCTATTCAATATATAAAAAATCGAATTTTTGATATTTGAAAAGCCAAATCTTTTCTATAGTAAAAACTTCACCTTTCTAATGTTATAAACCGTATATTCCTAACGTAATGTCATTCAAAAATAAAGATACGATTTTTATTACACCCACATATACACAAAACTGAAAATAAAATTAAATATAATTAAAAATAAACACTTACAGGGTTCTAACTCGGACGAAGGGGAAAAGAGGAGGTCGGAGGGGCCGTGGGCGTTGCTGGAGGGGAGGGATGCAGGGGGGGTGAAGTAAATCGCGACGCCAATGGCGCCTTGGTGGGGTGAAGTAAATCGCGGCGCCACGGGCGCCCTGGGGGGGGGGGGGAGTAAAGCACTGTGCCATCGGCGCCTGGGGGGGCGGGGGGAGTAAAGCGGCGCCGTCGGCGCCTGGGGGGGTCGTCGCGATTGATTAGGGTTTTTTTTCTCTTGGTTGACTGTAATGAACGGTATATAGAGGGGGAGGGAGGGAGTATAGAAATATATATAATTATTATTTTATTATTGTAAAAAAAAAGCAACTTTTATTTTCGACCTCAAAACGAAACCCACCGCCTGTCGTCCATAGCGTTTTACCCCCATTCCGAACACAATGGGACATGTTTCGTAGGCTGATTTGATCATTTCGATCAGTTTTCGTCAAAAACAACATATAACTATATATATTGAATTTGAACGCGCATTTCAATTTACCGGGGTCACATACGAACTCTAAAAATTCCAGAAAAATATTTTCTAGCTTTGTATTGACGATACGGTCCTAACAAAACTAGTTTCGTCGAATTTTGAGACCGTGGGAAAATGGCCATTTTCCAGTCGATTAAAATCAACTGAAACTGGTCAAACACGTTTTCCTTTGCCACGCTCACATATTGATTCGAAAAATTATGAAATTTGAAACCTAGCAATATTTTGACCCTGCGGATCCAACAAAAGTGGTTTCGTCAAAATCCGAGGTCGTTTGCAAAAAATCCATTTTTAAGGGCCTGAATTCCATAACGACTGTTCAGAATTTTCAACTGGACATATATTTTGATTCCGGTTATGAAATTTTGATTTTTCGGATTCGTTGGAAAGATATTCACAATTAGATCCCAATGTTTTTGGTTTCACTAAAATCCGAATTGTTTTGCACCCGGTACATTCAATTGAAGTTTGAAATCGAATTATCGAACTACCGCGCCATTTTCAATTCCTTTTATAATTATATATAATTATTTATATTCTAACGACGACGTATATAATATATACGTTTGATTTATATTCAAAATAAATTTCTCGTCGATATTATTTAAAATAATCTATATTAAATAATCAAAATTCGCTAAAATTGCCTAAATAAAAATTTTAAAATGGCCCAGATTTTCGGGTTGTTACACGCCACGATCGTGAGAACGAGATCTACAATATGACACTAACTAGACCTGATTCTGAGCAAGTTGAATTGTTGACAAATTTTGGATCTGAACAGCGCAGAACCCAATAACGATGTATGATTTCTATTTTTGAAAATATATTTTATTCTTTGTTGTTTGAATTGCATATACACATGTTTAGATAATTGAATCATTGATTGTTGTACTTAAAATTTTATTGTTTGTTGATGGTGACTGTTTGTACTACTCATGTGTAATAGATCTGGTTTTGTAAAACCAGAATTCCCCTTTTAATTTAATCTAAGTTGTAGATCTGAATTCTATTCTGAATCTATGTATGAAAAATATTCGTTGTGTTTGTAAACATTAAAAGACTGTAACTTCGTCTGTAGATTACAAAGATTTTTTTCTTTGTTAATAATAAAAAAAAATTTGCAATCCTTGTTAATGATAATAAAAGATTGTAGAATGGTTGATAATTAAAAGATTTCTCATTTTCCTTGTTAAATAAGAAGGTTTCATTTGTTGATAAGAAAAAGAAAAAAAACACATTTGGTTGTTATTAAAAAAAAGAATTTACATAAAAAGAATTAACTTTATTGTGTAAATTAAAAAGATTTCATTATGTTTGTGATGCAAGAACACAAACAAAAGATTTCTAATTGTATTTACATTGTTTTGTAAAAATGAAAAATAACAATGTTTACTTTATTTTATCAAAAGAAACTTTATTTTCATTGTTTGAAAATGAAAAGAATCGATTGTGTTTGAAAATGAAAAGAATCATTTGTGTTTAGAAATGAAAAAGAATCACTTTCATTTGTAAATGAACGGAACCACTTTTGTTGGTAAATAAAATGAAATTTACTTTTGTTAAAAGATAATTTTCACCGTCATGTTTTGTTAAAAATAAAAGATAATTTTCACTGTCATGTTTTGCTAAAAATAAAAAATAATTTTCACCGTCATGTTTTGTTAAAAATAAAAGATAATTTTCACCGTCATGTTTTGTTAAAAAGAAAGTAATGTCATTAACATTGCTTTTTGTTTAAAATAAAGTAATGACATTAACATTGATTTTAGTCGAAAAATGTAAAAAGACATCATTTTTGTCTTTGTTTGGTTAATGTAAGAATACATCATTTTTGTCTTTGTTTTGTTAATATAAAAAGACATCATTTTTATCTTTGTTTTGAAAATGTAAGAAGATATCATTTTTGTTAAAAAGAAAAGAATGATTTTCACCGTCATTTGTTAAAATGAAATTATAATTATTTTGCACCGTCATTTGTTAGAAATGAAATGAACATTATTTACACCGTTATGTGTTAAGTTAGAAAAAGAAGAACGTTACTTCCGCCGCCATTTTATTAGAAATGAAAAATAGGACATTGATTTCATTAGTTAAAAATGAAAATTACATTTTCATGTAATAAGAAGAAAGGATTACATATTCATATAATGAGATTAAAAAGTAGGAAGTTTACATTTTCATGTAATAAGATAAAAAGAAGAAAAGATTACATATTCATGTAATGAGATTAAAAAGATAGAAAATTACATTTTTATGTAATTAAGATTTAAAGAATGAAAATTACATTTTTATTAAAAGAAAATTGAAATCACATTTTTATGTAATTAAAAAAGATAAGATTTTGTCATTTAAAATAAAATTGCATTGTTATATGAAATTAAAGGTTATGGATTTACATTGTAAATAAAATCACATTTTTAAATGTAATTAAAGAATAAGTTTTTGCATGTAAAATATAATTACATTTTTATATGAAATTAAAGAGGAAGAATTTGCATAGTAAATAAAATTACATTTTTATGTGTAATTAAAGTATTAAAATTTACAT
Source organism: Allium sativum (assembly GCA_030737875.1). Taxonomy (NCBI): domain Eukaryota; kingdom Viridiplantae; phylum Streptophyta; class Magnoliopsida; order Asparagales; family Amaryllidaceae; genus Allium; species Allium sativum. Next base: position 663,382,020 of record CM060909.1, on the reverse strand, counting down.
TGCAAATTAAAAAGTAAGAAAAATACATTTATATGTAATTAGATTTGTAGAAAGATAAAATTATATTTTATGTAATTAAATTAAAGTTTATGTTTTCATGTAATTAAAATTTAAAGTAAGAAAATTACATTTTTATGTCATGAAAAGATTAGATTTTGACATTGAAAAATTATTTAATGCCATGTAGATTATGTTAAAAAGAAAAGTTCACATTTTTAATGTAAATAAGAAAAAGAAGAAAAGTTTACATTTTGATGTAAATAAGAAAAAGAAGAAAAGTTTACATTTTTAATGTAAATAAGAAAAAGAGGGAAATTTACATTTTCATGTAAATAGGATTTAAAGAAGAAAATTTACATTTTCAATGTAAATAAGGATGAAATAGGAATTATATTAATAAAAGAATTTACATTTTTCAATGTAAACAAAAGAAACAAAAGAATGATTAGGAATTCACATTTTCCAATGTAAATAGAATATGAAATGAAAGTTACATTTTCAATATAATAATATATTGAAATATAAGTTTACATTTCTCAATGTAAATAAAATAGGAATAAAAAATTACATTTTTCAATGTAAATAAAAGGATTAGAAATTTATATTTTAATGAATGGACTTTCATTAGAAACAATAATGAACCAAATATACATTTTGTGTAATTTGAAAGATAAAAGAAAAATAAACATTGTAATGTTTAGGATGTGTATATAAATTAAAATAAAAATAAGCATTATTGTGTGTCATGTTATACCTCGACATTATATATACAAATAGGGATATTCGATATTAGCAAAATATAGTGAATGGAATGGATGACGGAATTATATATAATTATATATATAAATTAAAAGTAAATGAATCGAGCGTAGTAGTTCGCATTTTGGAATCGTATCTTTAAATTATTATACCGAAAGATCCGACCTTCGGATTTTCCCAAAACTGAAACCGTTAGGTTCGCCTTAGGAAGATCTTTCCAATGATATGAATTATGTTAAATTCCAATGGTTAGATTTAGAGAAATGTGTAAAGCAAATTTGGGTGAAAACAGCGCCAAGGTCGCCTATTGACATGAAGTGTTGTTAAATAAAATTTAATTATTTTTATATAAATAAAAATAGAGAGTAATCATTATAAATTAATATTAACGATAAGAAATGATTTTAAATTATATATAAGCAAGGATCATTTGAAAAGTCCGAGTTCAATCTCATTTCAAATGATTATTTGTCGATCTAAGTCGAAGAGTTGAAGACGGTGATTGAAGACCGACGATCTTCACGTCGAATGGATGAGTTACCATTGACGCCCATGATTGGAGTAGCTACCTTGAAGGGGCTACAATGGTTGCCGTCCAAACTACTTGTTGATTGTTCGGATATGCGAGGTATAAGGTGCCTCCGGTTTCGTTCAGAACCAGAACGGACTTGAAAATAGATTGTATATCTGACGTTGTATTCCTTTATACGGTATTCGTTGATCTCTGCTAAATATATATCTGTTTGGTGTTTAACACCCTTCTCTAAGACGTATGAGCTTAGAGGTTATGTATTGGTAGGAATCAATGGTATGGTATGGATTGACAATGTGGCATGCTAAGATGCATGGATAAAGGTTTTGTTGAAAAGCAAGCCTTGTGGATGATGATCAAAGCACAGCTTGAATAAGCATAGCTTTGTGTATTACGTAGCTTCACGAGTCTCACAACCCGGTTGAGTCTAAAACGGGAGAAGGGAACGCAAGGAGAGCAGCACGTTTCTTTCTAGCTAGGGGAAGTGTCAGTGCTTAAACTGGCTGATATTTTACTTATGTGGATGATGGAATGAGGTGCGCCTCGGATGATTGGTCCTATAGGATCGGGAAATGTGTGTTCAGGAATAACTAATCCACGAAGCTGTATGTGTGGACCGGCCCTGCAGGATCCAAGGGTTAACTGCGGGGAATTCTGAGACATTAGCTAGAGTGTCTCGAATGAGTAAGGAGCTCCTCCCTAGCCTTGACTCATGATGGAAAACCCAATTCCCAATACGACCCTACGGATTTGATTGTATTACTAGTATGGAGGCATAGTATATGGTAGCTATGCTTCCTAGGATTGATACATTTACTTTGAAATGTTTTTTGAAACATATATACACTAATAATAATATCAAATTCGTTTTTATGGTTTCAAGCATTTTTTACCATTATAGGGTAAAACTCTATCCTCCGGTTTGCGTTGCATTGTGTGATGGGACTTGAGTCTTACGATGGTTTCATTTTTCTAAAAAGCATTGCGTTGTTTAACGATTTACTTTAATTTATGCACCGACAATCCATTGGAGTAAACCCGTTCCGCGTTAGCGGCGTGGTCCTTGGATTTGCCTTATTACTATTAGTCAAATTAGTTTAGAATTCTCACATCAGTCCCATGACTGGCCCGTTGTTTGTTTCCACCTTTACAAACTCGGGTGCCCTCTTCTCCACACGGGCAGTTGAGTAGTTTGTCTACGGGTTCTTATCTCAAGCAGGATTCTGGATTGAAGCCTAAAGCTGTGTCTAGAGCGTCGAAGTCTTCCGCTGTGTACTGTATTTAATTTATTGTAATTTATCTTCCACTGTAATTTTATTCAATATACTCTGATATGTTCTGTACTCTGATGTAACATTATTGTAATGTTTATAAAAGTCTGTTGTTATTTTTCTAATGTGTTGTATTCCCAAAGTTAACGTATTCAGGTTTTGAACGGTCTTGGTCGATTTTGCGATCGATCGGGTCGGGCGAAACCGGAGCCATTACATTTTGATAGGTAATCGGTGGATGATAATGGAAGCTTAAGAAGGGGTGGATGTCTTTATGTCCTTAAGACTGGAAATCTAAAAGTTGAATTCCTTAAGGAATGCCATCATTCAAGAATGACCATATATCTCGAAGGGGATAAGATGTATAAGGATATGAAAAGTACTTTCTTTGGATAAGAATGAAGAAGGATGTAGCGGAGTTTGTTGCGAAGTTCTTAACATGTCAAAAAGTCAAAGGCTGAGAAAGGTCAACCCAAAGGGTTACCACTACCTTTGGAAATTCCCACTTGAATTAGGAGCATATCTCAGTGGATTTTATAGATGGTCTACCTAGAAGTTAAAAAAGAAATGATATGATTTGGTTTATGGTGGATCAATTGACGAAGAGCGCACACTTTCTTCCAATAAAGAAGTGAAGGATTGCGGCTTTATTAGCTTAGCTTTACATCAAGGAGATAGTTCAACTCCATGGAATACTTAGATTATAGTAACTAACCGAGACCCTCTATCTACAAGTGAATTTTGGAGGAGCCTACAGATAGGTTGGGAACATCACTTAATTTAACCATTGCCTACCATCCTCAGACCAACGGACAAACCGAGAGATTTAACTGGATTCTTGAAGACTTTTTGAGACCCTGCATTGTTGACTATGAAGGATCATGGGAGCAACATTTGTCTTTGGTCAATTTTTTGTACAAAAAAAAGTTTCCAAGTGATTATTGTATTGCCCTTCATGAAGCACTTTTGGGAAGCCATGCAAATCGCCAAGTTATTGGTGGGAAACTACCGACAAAATCTTACTTAGACCAGAACTTATCTATGATTCCATGAAAGAAAATTCTTCAAATTAGGCAAAAATGAAGGCTACAACCCCCCTCCCCGGAAATAGGCCTAAATTTCGACCCAAAAAGGCCAACTGAAACTTAGAACCATTCTAAACAAATCGCTGGTTCATATAAGGAAATGGTATAACAAATATAACAAAGCATACTATATCGAAATAAGAATCTCACACAGCGAAAGAGATAAAATATAATAACTTAAAATAGATGTACATTTAATTAAAACCATCATAAATGTCGGTTACAACGAGTCTCGTGCAGTAATAGGTACATCAATAATAATTATCCCAATATAATAGTATTGTCATAAATGACGACTAACAGCTATGGATCCTCCATCATCAGGCTCCATCTCCAATATATCACTGATCTAAGCGCTCCCACCTACTATCATGTTTATATGTTAAGAGGAGGGAGGTCAGAACATAAAGTTCCGGTAAATGAAATTCACGTAAGTTTTAAGGAATAACTATCTCCCATATTTGGCAGTATAAATTCTTCACGATATGTCTACGGAACAAATATTCACATAATTTAAAACATATGAGGCAGACATCCGAACAGTCACTTAAGGCATATATGTAAGTCTAAGGGCAGACATACATACGGTCACTTAATACCCCATATGATAATCTAAGGGAGAACATCCTGTAACACCCCACGTCCATTAATGTCACTCACAAGGGAATGCGTCAATGTCCATGAAGCATTATTATTTGTATAGAACAGATAAATTAGAAGAATAAATAAATAAAACAACACAGCGGAAGATAAAACTTATTTTATTTCATCATAACTCAAAACGAGTTTACATAAGTAGTTTCCAAAACCTTTACAACAGGATCAGTAGTCTTTCTCAAAAACTTCAAAGTACATAAAGAAGCAAATACTTAAATAACATAAATGCATAAATCCCCACTGAGCATAAGCAAAGCCATAAAGATGAGAGAGTCCCAAGCGATACATCTACTATCTTCAAGCAACTGAAAGAAATCGGCACTAAGCTGTAGTATTCCCTCCTTGCAAACCTAAGGGGGGGGAGGAAGAAAAGAGGTGGAAAGAAAAGGGGGTCAGACATAAAGTCTGGCGAGTGCGATAACTTTAACAATATAATTATCAAAATAACTAGGCTAAGGCATAAGCTGGAAAATAAGGAAATGACTGTAAGGTTGTATATGTGATTCATACTCCAATATATATATATATATATATATATATATATATATATATATATATACTTGCATATGTGATTTAAACAACATAGACTATGATGTAAACTTGCATCTAACTCACACATGTCATAGCCTAACTTTAGATCCAATTTACACATAAAATAGATGTCATGAAACATGTAAGGTTGTATATAATTCTCTCTAACTTGCACATAATTCATATCTAAATTAACATCTAAACTTGCATACATACATATGATTTAACATATGAATTAGTTCCAACAACATAACCAAACTAGCATATGAAACATCATTATGAACTGATTGTACATAAGTCAACAATTAACATAGATTTACAACATAGATGATAACATCACAGCTTTACAACATAGATAATAACATCATAGATTTACAACATAGATAATAACATACAGTCAATGATTCACAACATAACCATATAATCCAAATCATAGCTTAATCCAATTAAATTGTTAATTATATTATTAAAGAAATCGAACTCACAAAAAGAAGGTCTTGCGTTCTGAAATCTGAGTTCTGAAATTGATTTAGCTCGCCTTTGTAGTAGATTCGTTATTGTTTAGACTAGAGTTGAATAGAACTGAATTGATTAGCTTTGATTACCCTCTAGTTGATGGCGGCTACTCTAGGTTACAAGATGACAGCATGACGACCATGATTCAGATTTTTATTTGATTTTAGGGTTTGAGCCACCCATGTTTATATAGAATTTTAATTTATTCATAGCAGTTGGATGACCTTAGGGTTAATCAAAACCACTCAGTCAGGATAGGGTGACACCTCAGCCCTAATGACTCAGCAAGGAGTCAAAAAGGACTCAGCAATGAGTCATAATATGGATTAGATTACACCAGAAAGCTGTGCAGGCTTCCTGCTTGGCCTGGGCGCACTTCCCAAGTGCGCCAGTGCAAATATTTTTTTTCTAATTCTTCCGCCTAACTTCGTTCGTCCATATCTCCTTCATCTGGTATCCGTTTCCCGCAAACTCAGACTCTATCTCAACCAGAATTCCGAGACGAACACAATGGCGCAACTCATTTCCCTTAATTCTCACATCTGAGATTAATTATTCTTTAATTTAGTTAACTCGATTATTTAAAAATTCGGGGTGTTACATTCTCCCCTACTTAAAGGATTTCGTCCTCGAAATCTCTAAGTCAAGAAGAACGTATCCTACCATCCAATCATCCATCTACTCAACCATCAACCATTAACAACCACGGTCCTTAAAAGATTTCTAATGTTTTCATGTACATATGCATAGTGTGTGTATATGTCCGTATACTAATGCTAAATCAAGTGGTCCACTGATTCAATCGACCTCCTTAATGCAGATAATGATAGTGCCATGTATCCATCATGTATGCAAGGAATCCTATACATATCATTACTACATGTGTGCACAACCATCCATTTAAATGCAACATCCATATGATACACACATTCAATGTACATTCATCTTACTAAATACATCCATTTATATGAAGTATGCAATATGAAAGTGACTGAGTCGATCTAGTGCCTAAAGTGTGTGTATATGCATCTATGGGCAACCACTAGCAAACACTTGCATCCACATTCATCCATCATACATAACATGTCTCAAACACATATTTCAACCATAGGACTACCCTATCTAAAGGTCAAAGATACTAGCGAGAGGACATACTAAAGATAAAATGAGTACAAGCTAAGCGATAAAGGAGAAATTAAAAGACATACCCTCGAAAAGAAAAGGGTACAATGAATGCATCTTCTCTTCCGTCTCCCAAGTAGCGTTACTCTCATCATCTCCCCATTGCACTTTGACTAGCTTGACCTCTTGATTCCTCAACTTCTTAATCTCCGACCCAAGAATGCATGTAGGAGCTCGTCGAATCGTCGCATCACGCTCTATCTCCACCTCTCTAAGCAAGCTCGGCTCTACCACTTCCGCGGTCTCGTGCAAGAACTTCCTCAAATGTGGTACATGGAATACGACGTGTACACCATTGAGTCTCTCAGGCAACTCCACTCTATACGCCATCTGTCCAATCCTCTCCTTAATAGGAAACGTCCCTACAAACCTTGGCGCTAACTTCCCAACGGACCCAAAGCGAACAACATTCCGTAATGGAGACACCATAAGATTTCTGCCTATCTTGCGCCGTCTTCATCCTCCTTTGAATCAAATTGATCTTTCTGAAGTCTCTCTAATCATATCGGGCCCAAGTAAGATCTTATCCGTAGATTCCCACCAACATGTAGGCGAACGACACGGCCGTCCATAAAGAGCCTCGAAAGGTGCCATACCAATGCTAGACTAGAAGCTATTATTATATGTGAACTCCACCAAAGGAAGATGCTCCTCCCATGTACCTCCGAAGTCTAAAACACATAGCCTCAAAAGGTCCTCTAGAATACGATTCACCCTCTCGGTCTGGCCGTCCGTCTGAGGATGATATGCGGTGCACAAACATAACTGAGTCCCTACCGCCTCTTGCAAGCTCTTCCAAAACTCGATAGTAAAGATAGGATCACGATCGCTCACTATGCTAGAAGGAACACCGTGCAAATGAACTATCTCTCGAATGTATACGGAGGCTAACCATGGACCAGTCCTTTTACTCTTCACGGGAATGAAACGGGCGCTCTTAGTAAGTCTGTCTACCATGACCCAAATCCCCGTATTACCCTTCCTCGATCTCGGTAACCCGTCAATAAAGTCCATCAAGACACTCTCCCACTTCCATTGTGGGACCCCCGATGGGTGAAGCAACCCACCGGGCTTCTTTTGCTCTGCTTTTACTTGTTGGCACACCAAGCATCTAGCGACAAACTCGGCCATATCCCTTTTCATACCGGCCCAAAAGTAAACTCGTCTCATGTCCATGTACATCTTGTCCCGGCTGGGATGAATGTTCATCTTCGAACGATGTGCATCATCAAGAATGGTCTTCCTCTAGTTCTTTTCTCGTGGTACACAAAGTCTACCGTCCCTACGTAACCAACCCTTATCATCTAGGGTATACCTACTGAGATGGCTCGATGACTCACCCTTATGAGCTTCTCTACTAACTAAACCAACTGTAAGTCATCTCGCCGTGCCTCACCAATCCGTCCCAAAAGCGTAAGTCTGACCTCTAAGGATGCTAGCAAACCGGGTACAGAGTCAATGGAATGTCTAAAGTCAAACGTAGAGATGAACTCTAGGCTTCGCCGTTCAGCAAACAACGGACTCAAGGACAACCTTTTCCTACTTAAGGCGTCTGCCACCACGTTACCCTTGCCAGGGGTATATGCTATCTCGAAATTGTAGGACGCTAAGAATTCCATCCACCTTTGCTGCCTTAAGTTCAAGTCCTTCTAAGAGAACAAGTATTTTAGCGATTTGTGGTCAGTGAACAATTCGAATTTCTCGCCAAGAAGATAATGGCGCCAAGACTTAAGGGCGAAAATAATAGCGGCCAACTCTAGGTCATGCGTAGGGTAATTTCTCTCATGTACACTCAACTGCCTTCCTCCATAAGCTATTGCCCTTCCCTCTTGCATTGAGATTGCGCCTAGTCCTATCCCACAAGCATCGGTATAAATGGTAAATGGCTTACTCCCATCTGGCAATACTAACACGGGGGTTGTGGTCAAAGCTCTCTTTAAACGCTGAAACGCATCATCACAATCTACGTCCCACGTAAAAACTAGGTTCTTCTTCGTCAAGCGGGTTAATGGGGCTGATATTTTTGTGAAGTCCTTGATAAACTTCCTATAGTAGCCAACCAACCGCAAGAAACTCCTCACCTCGGTTGCATTTTTAGGGACCTTCCAATCTTGGGCGGCCACCACCTTCGCGGGATCCACAGCTATCCCTTCTTTGGAAACCACGTGCCCTAAGAATCGCACTTCCTTCCTCCAAAAGTGACATTTAGAAAATTTAGCTTTAAGGTTATGTGCTCGAAGGGTCTCCAATACTTCCCTAAGATGTAGGGCATGCTCTTCCTCGCTCTTAGAAAAGACCAAGATGTCATCCACAAAGACCACCACGAATTTATTAAGGTACTCCCTAAACACCCTACTCATCAAGTCAACAAAGTATGCGGGGGCGTTTGTCAAACCGAAGGGCATCACAAGCCATTCATAGAAACCGTCCGGAGTCCTAAAGGCAGTCTTGTCTATGCTATCCTCATCCACTCTCAACTGATGGAAACCAGTGGCTAAGTCCAACTGCGAAAACACTGAGGCGCCAACTAACTGATCGAAGAGATCGTCAATCCTCGGCAGTGGGTGCCTATTCTTCTTAGTAAGTTTATTAAGCTCTCTATAGTCCACACAAAGTCTAAAGGACCCATCCGCCTTCGTGGCAAATACTACTGGAGCACCCCACTCCGATATGCTATGTCTTATGAACCCTTTCTCAAGCAACTCCCCTACTTGCTTATTGAGCTCCCTCCTCTCACGAGGAGCCATGTGGCGTACTGGCGGAGATACTGGTTTTGCATTGTCTACAAGATAAATACGAAAGTCTATCTCACGTTGTGGGGGTAGACCCCTCACCTCATCGAAGACATCAACATATTCGCGGACTATACGAACAGAATGTAAATCATCATTGGATGCGTCAAGTGACTCAAGATAACTAAGCATCACCGGTCCTCTAGGGTCACAAGAAATGTCAAGGGTCTTTCCACTACGAGTCAACAATTTTACTACCCTTCGTTCACAATCTAGGACGGCACCATATCAGGGTAGCCAATCCATCCCTTGAATCAACCCATAGCCCATGAAACCAAGCACAAAAGCATTACATTCAAAACCAACGCCTAAGATGGACAATCTCAAATCCCTACAAACCATGGATAAATGAGTCGACACACCAATAGGATTTGAGACTACAATGGGATCCACAACAAGACTAGTATCTAAGTGCAATGTTTCAACTAATGATGTAGAGATTAACGAATGTGATGTGCCAGAATTGAATAAGGTACGGACATGATGATCAAACAGAAAATCTAAACTCTCGACGGAAATTTTTCCACCTCGTTCTTGCAGCGGTGGGACCGTGAGAGTCTGGACCTGCTCCCTTGCCTACCCTAGTGCCACAAGAGCCTGAAGCTGCCCTCCAGAAGTTCTTTGCCCTTATCCCTGTTTCCTTGGGCAGTCCTTAACCAGATGACCTGCCTCTCCACAGTGGAAACAGACAGTCTTCTTCTTTTTCCTACAGTCTTTACTCAGATGGCCTGGTGTCCCACAATTAAGACATTTCCTCTTGTCACGGGGTTTATTATTCTTTGCACCCTCCTTAGGTTCTACTTTCTTACCCTGTCCTATCCATGCCTCCACTATACGTTCTCCATTCGTGACCTCCGACCTACAAGAAACTTCGTCCTTCATCAACCAAGCAGCTAGTCGAACCTTCCTCCCCTCGTCTATCTCTAAGATACCGACAAGTCCTCCACTTTCTTGAGCCAACTCCTAGTCCCGACAAACGTCTAAGTCCCATGAAGCGGTTTTCCGCCCATCGTACGAAAGTTCTCATATATCTTAGGAAAAAGCATCTATATGCGGAGGAAGAGATTCAAAAGGGAAAGAGGAAGAGATTCAAAATGAAGAATCGAAGGAAAGATATATGGCTCTTGGGGATTATGTTTTTTAAAATAGACCTTTCTCTTGAAAACAGGTTCTTTAAAACAAGTTTTTGAAAATACTTTCTAGGAAAATAATACTTTTGAAACCACTTTTCAAAACTTTTTATCTGTTCTTGTAACCATAGCTCTGATACCACGTGTAATCCCCCACGTCCATTAATGTCACTCACAAGGGAATGCATCAATGTCCATGAAGCGTTATTGTTTGTATAGAATAGATAAATTAGAAGAATAAATAAATAAAACAACATAGCGGAAGATAAAACTTATTTTATTTCATCATAACTCAAAACGAGTTTACATAAGTAGTTTCCAAAACCATTACAACAGGATCAGTAGTCTTTTTCAAAAACTTCAAAGTACATAAAGAAGCAAATACTTAAATAACATAAATGCATAAATCCCCACTGAGTATAAGCAAAGCCATAAAGATGAGAGAGTCCCAAGCGATACATCTACTATCTTCAAGCAACTGAAAGAAATCGGCACTAAGCTGTAGTATTCCCTCTTTGCAAACCTGAGGGGGGAAGGAAGAAAAGAGGTGGAAAGAAAAGGGGGTCAGACATAAAGTCTGGCGAGTGCGATAATTTTAACAATATAATTATCAAAATAACTAGGCTAAGGCATAAGCTAGAAAATAAGGAAATGACTATGAACAATTGGGTATGACAGAACAAAACGAGGAAATAAGATGAACCAAGATAACGTTAAAGGTGCCCCTAATCACTATAAGATAATTACTACACTGCACCACTACTAGTCACCCTTAAAGGTTGATCCCGCCTACAGAACTTAATAATGATAATGGTAGTTTAGTGTACCCCTAGCTACCTTCATAGGTGTCGTCTGCCCCTATCTCCACTAGGTGTACCCACTACCCCCATTCGATCGGCTCCCTAACTCATAGATACCCATGCTGGCCCCACAGTGGGGTGTATCACTATAATGACCCGGGATTTTGACGATCTTGGTTATCCGATATACAACACATATCGAACATCCAAAGATCGAAAATACCGGTCATTAATGAAAGAAAACAGAGGGTGAGGATAGATAAGATAGAAACTTATAATAAAAGAAGAACACAACATCAGAGTAACACGAATCTCACAGCGAAACGAATAACATATAATATATGTAACATAACTTTGAAATATACATTTGTATTTGAATATACATCATTATCAAAGTACAACACTTACAACACAGCGTAAATAACTATAGCTATAAAATCCTGAAGCCTCCTGCTCCAAGCTCTTCCAGTATATCTGTAAATCCTGACTACTTGACTGCCCGTACAAAATTGGGCACCCAAGAGTTTAGGGAAAACAACAAAATAAACTCCAGGTCGGACTGATATGAGTAAAACAGTTTGAAAAAAGTAAACGATATCTCATAAAACCACGCCGTATAATGGAATGGGTTTTTCCCTTATGAGAATCCAAATTATCTTTATATCAAAAACCTTTTGATATTATAATAATGTCTATCAACCACAGTATAATAATCATCTAGCAGAACGCTTTCATCTCACATTCTACATATATAGTATACAATCAAAACCCCAAGCACGTATTGGGTAATGGATTTCCAACAATGACAAGGTATGGAACCACCTTTCGCTAGTGTACCTCTAGAGAGGAATACACTGGGTTCAACAAGAACATCTTGCAACCCGGCCACACATGACCGACCACTCATTTCGCTTGAGTGTATCGAATGTATATCACCAACGGTTGGGATCAACAACCGTTTCCCGAATGGGACAGCATCAACAATAGATTTTTAGAAGTAAATGACACTATAGATCAGGTGATTATACACCCTACTTCGGAGCGACCGACTTTGCCATGTTGCCTGCCCGATTTCTGTCATTTACCGGTTGATGAGGCTTGAGGTTATGCTTCATCATCACATCAGATTCACTTTGAATGCCACAACGTCAAATCCATCAAATCACCGATTGACGTCCTCAACCATACATTATGTGTTAGCTAAAAGAAGTTTCCTTCTCCGCTTCCACTCTTGGTACGGTTGGGAAAATCATTACACGTGATCGTCCGGAAATACTCTGTCAGACATTTGTCCATACAAGTCATCCAGGAACAGGATGAACCGAAGGCACTATTCAGTACATCCATCTTAGGTATTGTTATCTAAGACTTAAACAATAGCCCTTGCACTTTACTCTGACTTCAATCATCTTTGGCATATATGATTCGCAACGCTTATGCCAATACAGAGTGGTTCTTTGGATAATAATCCAACCGGTCTCTCCATATTAACAACGTTAAAATGGTCAAAACTTCGATAGTCTGTGAGTTAACTATCAAAGAAAAACAAGTGTGCAAACAACGATATTATTTCCAGTTGGAAATTATATCGATTAATCATCAAACAACTTTTATCCTTTTAATTAATTTATCATCTATTTATCTTATTTGTCATTTCCTGTTTCCCTATATTCAACATTTTCTTATCTTCTAAATTTAGAAAATATATGTTATTAACACTGGAAAACATTTTCATCCCTTGTTTTCTATATTAGAAAACAATTCTGATTCTTGTTTGGAAAACATTTCCAAAACTCTTACATTGGACTTAGACAGATGTTTAAACAAACTATCGCGACGCCAATTCAAACCATCATACTTATTCACTTAACCATCCTTTATGATCAAACCTTAGTCATTCCTTAGTTAGAAACGAAGTCAATCAAGTTGGGGTATAATTACCTCTCAGACCTTAATTGAACAACGGTTTTAAACTTCGGGATAGACAAGGTTTACAACTTTAACAAAACTTCCTTAGGTAATCCTCTTTCGACAAATCTCTATTCGATAACTCCTCCATTCGAATAACTACATTTGATAACTTTTCTTCGAATAAACTATATTTGATTAACTCTATTCAACTAACCCTTATTGATTTAACTCTAATCGATTAACTCTATTGGGTTAACTCTATTTGATTTAACTCTTACACCTAACTCCTTTAACTCTCCTATATTTGATAACTCCCCTTTGATCCTATTCGAATAAACTATATTCGATTAACTCTGTTTAATTAACTCTATTTGGTTAACACTAATTGGTTAACTCTAACTCCAATCAATTTATTAAATCGATTATTTCCAACTCTAATCGACTTCTGCTATTCGAATAACTCCTATTTGATAACGTTTATTCGTTTATAAAGATTTACTTTTAGTAACGGTTCTTCACTTTATAAATGTTCTCTTAAATAACGTTACTCCTTTGATTCTATTCTATTTATTTGTCAAATAAATACTCCTTTGATTTAATTCTATTTATTTAACAAATAAATAGATCCTTTTATTTAAGGGTGCGTTTTTTACAGGTCCCTATTAAGTTTCAAAATAAATAAAAAACCCGCTGATAAAAAGAATATAGAAAACATCCCTATTTTTGAAATTCCGCTGAACCAATACCGATTATGTCCTTTCAAACCCTAAAATTACTCGTTCCACAAATTTACTCAGCATTTATCTCGCCGCTTAACTAGGGCAGACGATCGAACAGCAAAATTAAGAATTTTGCAGCCGATTTTGTTTTTTTATTGTCGATCAAGTGGTGACGACTAAAATCATTGCCAATTTTTTCAGAAAAGATCATCGATATGGGGAGAAAGAAGGTAAAAATTTGATTTTTTTTCTGTCAAACATCAGCTAATTTTGTCATAATTTATATGAAAATATGGATTAACTTGGATTTGTTGAATGATTATATGATTACATACAATTATTCATGCAAATTTGTTTGAAAAGATGTTTTAGGTTGCAAAAAAAAACCGTATAGCATACTTGTTTGCATTTTTTGAATATTTGTTGCATGCAACTCTACATTCAAAAAAATGATTATTAAAGTATTCAAATGGATTTGATAGTAAAATTTGCATACTAATTTGCAGTTATTACTGGAATGTTGCATGATTCTACACATTTAATTAGAATTGATGATTGCAAGCCTGAAACCATCAACAAATATGTGTATAAATTCTGTGCAGTAAATCCAAATTTTACAATGCATGTGTGCATTTATGTAGTGATTGTTGCATGATTTTGTTGATGTAGTATTAATTGTTGCATTCAAGTGTGCATATATCCAATATTTGTTTCATACTTTTATGTATTTAAACAAGGTTATGTAAAAATGTTTTCCTTGTTTTGCAGAGACCTAACGTAAAAGAAAAATGGTGCAGTTGAAAGTGAGCAGGAGGAAGCCTGAAATAATGTATAGATATGGTTGAAAAATTGATAGCTTAAATACTGAATTACTACGACATGATTACGTAGTTCCATTGCTGAAATACAAATGATTTTTTTGAACTAAAAAAAAATCTTCTAATCTTAAATGAAATTATGAATTGTTGCTTCCATGTATACAGTTATTCATAATACTAACATACTTAAATGCAAATATTATTAAATGTTATGCATATTTGTATTGTCTAAATAATGAGGATAATGTAATAGTTATATGAAAATATTATTATTAGTTTTAAGCGTAATTTGAAATGCTTTAAATTTTTTGTATTCTGAGCATATTTTGAATACTTACATACATTTATGCATTTTTTCCATATAATTGCTTAAATAAGTGCAAGTATTTGCAGAATCAATGCAACAGTCAATGTCGCCTTTGTTTTTTGATATGTAATTTTAAACTGGAAAATATGCAGGAAAAAAAAACTTCATGATAAACAATAGGAACAAATTTTCAACGATAAAACAAAATATGCATACACGTTGAACATTTGCAGACTTGCATGCACGTAATAAGAATATTTGCATGCTTATATGCAACATAAACGAATACATGTTTTCTTATCCAGTGATATAAATACTTTCGTACCTGTATGCAACAAAACACAATCTGTTTCATGCATTTATGAACATATGCAAAATGGTAGCAAAATTAATAGAAATATTCAGTATAATTGTGTATATGTATGCAACTATACAGAATAATTGCATACAAATAAGCTCTAAAAGATAACTGTAAAATTCAAAGAATTTAACATTAAAATATCGAACTAAATTTAAAGCAGCGCATAGATGTTCACAACAATTTACACTAAAACCAAGTGTCATAAAAATAAAAATAAATAACATAGCATATCTAATAGTCTTTTGAATAAAAGGTCCTTTTGTTATGACCCAGCTTCTTGCACAAACCACATCTACTCGTCTTTGTAAATTCAACTGCAGATTTCAACCTTTTAGAAGACAATGGACGACCAGACATTCGTCTAACTTTTGGATGAGGTATAATTGCATCTTCAACAGAAACGTCTTCACCAATACACCAATGTCTGCATGAACACTGTTATACAAAGAAAAAGAATCAACATTAAAAAGCCTAATTAGTAGTAATCAAATAAAATAATATAAACATGTTCATATATTTATAAATAGATGCATACACGTAGGCATTTTAACTGTAATATCTGCATACCTATATGCAAAATTTTAGAATATTTGCACATATTTTTATAAGCAACTAATCATCAGTTAAGCAAACAAATAGCATTAATAAGAGCTGCATACTTGACTGCATATATAAAGAATTTATGCATACTTATACCAAACTTTTCTGAGTACATGCAAACCCACCTGATCTAATAATAGATGCATACTTGTATGCTCATATTTAAAATATATGCATATTTTTATAAACATGTTCGGAATATATTAAAAAATATGTTGAAAAATTAAATTATACGGCTGTACAATAAATAATAAACGTAGAACTTTATACAAAAATTACATTATCCATAAAATAACCATAATACTTTATATGTAAGTTACATTATCGATCAGAAAAGGAGACAATTACAGAAATTCAGATTATTCAATAAACAAAAATCGAATTAAATATAAAAAATTTATATAAACAAGTATAAAGTACCCTGAAGAAGAAGCATCCATTTTATAAATGAAGGATTGATCAAATTAAATATATGAAAAAATTGCAGATTCTTTGTTGAATATTTCAGTACTACATCTTCAAATAATTATGAAAAGATGCATACATGTACGAATATTCAGTAATAGCTGCATATTTGAATGCAAATTTTCAAAATATATGCATATTCCTATGCAACTAAATATCAGACACACACAAACATATATTTTAACAAACTGTATATAAATGTGCATATATATAGAATATAAGCATACTTATATGCAACTTCTCTGAATATATGCAAAGGCGTGTTCTAACAATAGTTGCATACTTGTATGGTAATATTAAGAATATATGCATATTTTTTTGCACCTGATCAGAATAGAAGAATAAATATATTGTACAATTAAATAATACAGCTGAACGATGAATACTAACCATAGAACTTTATACAAAAATTACATTAACAATCGATACAACTAAACAATTATAAAAAGTGAAAATAATCAACAAACAAAAATCGATCTAAAAAAGAAATCAGTATAAAAATATATATTAAAACGTATAAATTACCTTGACGCCGAAACATCCATTAAATAATTCAACGAGGTATCTAATTGAATCTCCAAGAAAAATCGAATTACAGAGAATTTTATATCGAGAGCATCGAACGAGAAATTTTTTAGATCCAGGACGGCGCCGCCATTAACACAGAAAAAAATGATTCTGGAAATATTAAATCCGTATTATGTGGATTTAGGACCACGTTAATTGCACCGCTAATTAAAAAAAGAGCAGTTCTGGAAACAAATTAGCCGTTGTTTAAAAATAGGGATGGGATTTATATGTTTTAAAAGGGGAGGATGTATGCTTAATTAAGTTTAGTTTTAAGGATGTGACCCTAATTTTCACTTTATTTAATCCTTTTTGTTTATCAAATAAATATCTCCTTTGATTTAATTCTATTTATTTAACAAATAAATAGATCCTTTG
This sequence comes from Allium sativum, assembly GCA_030737875.1. NCBI lineage: Eukaryota > Viridiplantae > Streptophyta > Magnoliopsida > Asparagales > Amaryllidaceae > Allium > Allium sativum. The sequence goes on along the minus strand of CM060909.1, from coordinate 663,364,639 downwards.
ATTTAATCCTATTTGTTTATCAAATAAATATCTCCTTTACACCTTTATTTATTCCTTAAATAAATAAATAAATCCTTTATACCTTTATTTATTCCCTAAATAAATAAATCCTTTATACCTTTATTTATTCCCTAAATAAATAAATCCTTTTTAACCTATTTGTAAATGGTTTACAAATATTTCTCTTTCTATTTGTTTGACAAATATTTTCCTTTATATTTGTTTTACGAATATTTCCCTCTATATCTGTTTAACAAATTCTTTCCCTTATATTTGATTTACAAATATAATTCCCTTATATTTGATTTACAAATAAGATTCCTTTTGGTTTACAAATAAAATTCCTTTATATTTGATTTACAAATATAATTTCCTTATATTTGATTTACAAATATAATTCTTTTATTCGAAACCCTTTTTCTTTTATAATATAAAATCCATTGATTTTATATAAATAAATTGTTTTCAAAATATACTTTGAAAATCCCTTTTCCACATTCTGGTATTTCTTATGGTATTTAACACACCATATAACAATGATAAATATCGTCCAAACACACATAATCAACGTCAGATTATATATCACATTATATATCACAATATATAAATCACAGTAAAATAAATGTTGAGGAATCCAGTTGGATTCCTCCAACCTGTTTCCCTGCATCACAGATGTTAAACAATATAGATAACATCACCTTCAGTTCCATATGATATATTCTGTTAAACAGAATCAATATAGAAATCCAACTAACTGACTAGCAGTTCAATCAAACAGTCAACACACAGTCAATCAGCCAATATTTAACAGTTCTAAAAATACAACATAAAATTATAAACTGTTCAGAGTTAGTGAGATTTTACTCACATTTGCAGTCCATCGTTAAAGAACAATAAACTATTTGTTTGATTTGAATCAAACAATTTATTTTGCCATAATTTTGAACTAGCTCAAATCCACTCCCAGTCAGTTCCAGTGTGTAGCTCTCGTCCATACGATCCCAACGGATCAAACCGTTCGAAATTCTGATATCGTATGACAATGTTATGATTTGTACAAGTTTCATATATTATTAAATAAAATAAAAACTTGGAATTTAATTTCTAATGGGCCAATCCCTTTATAAAATACCTCGGCCCACTTACACTTTTAAAACCCGTGAACCGTCTTCTTCTTCCCACGCATCACGAGCTCTAACCACAGCATTCACGGCCGATTCTTCATCAATCCCTCCTCCTCCTTTCAACTAAACCCCAAACTAAGAATACAAATCGAACTCTCCTCCCATTCTCTTCAACCTCAAACCACCATGGTTAAACTCGGCTTCACCCTGGAAATTTGCGTCGAACTCGAACTGTTGAAGCACCACTACAGGCATCAACATTAATGTTTCCAGAAAATCCTCAAATCCCTTTTACAAGCTCGGTTTCACACCATAAACCCAAAAACAACCCTGAAATTGGATCGAAACACCAATATTTTGATTTAGCCCTAACCCTAGCTCACGCTAAAAATGCAGACACCATCGACTGGAAATCGAATGCTGCAAAAGTGCTACAAGGATGAAGAGGATCATCCGTAGAACTCGTGTATATCTATTTGAGGATTTATAGAAATTTTATTTGATTTCTTTTGATTTAATTCTTCTCCATTTTCACTGTTGAAACATGTTTGGTGGCGGCCAAGAAAAGGCATGGACCGTGAAAGAGAAATTAGGTTAGAAGAAAGTTAGGGGGTATTTATAATGTCAGATAAATATCTAGATATTTTTTTTGGTTAGATATTTATATTTTAAATATTCGTTTTAATTAATTAAAAATTCCTGTGATCACATAAAGTACCCAAAAATCACCAAACTGGACATACTGTTAGAGTTTGACATTACAGACCCAACGAAACTGGTTTCGTCGAATTCCGACTCTGTATGCTCACACAGCGTATTTTTAACCGTCGAAATACTGACTGTCTTTCACTCTAAAAATCCGTACGACCATACGGTGAGTCTAAAAATCACGAAACTGGAAACCTAACAACTATTTGACATTGCAGATCCAACAAAATTAGTTTCGTCGAATTCCGACTTCGTTTGCAAAAATGGTTATTTTTAAAGCTCTGAATGACCCATTTAAATATATAAATATATTTAAATATAATTAAATAAAATATTAATAAATTAATATTATCGTCTATATTCACAGTGGAATACCATATAGCTCTAGAATATTCCTATATGAATTTCTAACTCGATATTCACTTCTGGGTCAACCCGATATTCGATTTATATTGAAATTCCTTTTTAAAATATAAATAATTCATTTATAAATTATAAAGGAATTCCATAGCGACTTTTCTAAAATTTGATTTGGACATAAATCAAAATCTACATGACGAAATCCTGATTTTTCTCTTCCACTAGAAAGATATACTCCACCAGCTCTGTACGTTTCTTATTTCACCGAAATCCGATTTAAAACGAACTCTGTACATTCAGTTGAAGTTCAAATCGCCAATTTACGAACTGCAGCGCCATTTCGAGCTCGATTTTATTTATATTATAAATTCTACGTTCAAACTGTCGTTTATATAATATATTCGTTATTCAAATTCAATTCCAAGTTGAATTAAATATCACAGATGATCCAGTTCACACCATATCGCCATTTCAGCCAATACTGATTATTTCAGAATTAAATATATTATTTAATTTATTATTTTAAATTAAATATTCACCATTATTTAATTCCACGACCATTTAATTCACTATATCACTATATATATAATTAAATAAATTAATTATAATACCTCTGCCAATGCGGGTCATTACAATCTTCCCCACTTAAAATAATTTCGTCCTCGAAATTGCTAAGGTAGAAAACGACCCTATCGACTGGTTAGAACATATTTGTTCACTTCTTAACTTCAGTTTCAACCGAACCAATTTAATTTCAATTAAATTATTAATTAATTCTTATCAACGAAAATTTTCAAAAATCCTGAAAATTTTCTAACACCTTAACTTTTTCCGAAAAATTTCGCCATAACCTCCTTTGTACAGCCCTATCGGTAAAACCACAACTCGCCTCTCTAGGCCATCTCCAACCCAAAAGAAAATCAAACAGCCAAACGGCTTGCCAATTCGGCTCATCAAAATCTCATATCATATGAAATATAAACTTGTACCTTTTTGTCGGGCAAATCAACGCTATTACTTCCATACGCTATCAACTCAGCATATACCAATGTTATCCCAATCAAATTATGAAATCACTTTTATCTCCACTACAACCATTCTCTTATCCAACCCACATTTCATTTCAAACTCAAGTTTTATTCTTGATTCCACTCTCTTATCAATCCCACTTACTTGATTATCACATTACACTTCAAATTTGAATCTCACAATCCAATTTGTCTTGATATCATTCTAATTCAATCTCAGTTACCACTTTACTAGCTTTACTTTAATTCAATTTTGTTTTCACAAATTTCTGTTAAATTTGTTTTTAATTCAAACAGTCTTTCCTTGGGAGTTTTTAAACAGTTTACTCTTTTCAAAAATCAAATTTTCCTTTTGAACATGTCACTGAGCCCTTAATTAATATTCCATTAGTTAAATCACTTCTTTATTTCTTTATCAATATTTGTTAACCAAATATTTTCAATAACCATATTGGCCTTTTAGGTTATTTGGAAAACATTTCCGAATATCGTCTTCCTTTATTTTCTAAACTTTAGAAAATATATACTATTTATAATTGGAAAATATTCCAATTACTTATCTCTTTTCCGATCTCGTTTATTTCTATACTTAGGAAATATCCTTTATTATATTTCCAAGCTTACACTTAATTGGGTTAAAATGGATGTTGTGTAAAACATCGTTACGACAACCCAAATACTATATTCAACTAACTCTTATTCAACATTGATCTTCGAGCCCGAAATCTTGCTATTTATTTGTTAATAATGAAATCAATCAAGTTGGGGTATAACTACCTCTCAGACCTTGACTAAATAACATTTATAACGTCAAAACAGATATGACTACTTACTCGAATAATCAATACCATACAACTACATATTCACTTTTAAACACGTATACGCTTCCTCTTTCTATTCTTACTAGATTTTGTTCTTAGTCTTCCTTTTTTGACTTTACTATTCTATTTCTAAGTTCGTTTCCTTATCGACTTCTACATATATATCGATACGTTGATTTCTAACTATCAAATTATCTTAAAAATATTCTAACTCTTTAAATTCCCGGAAAAATTCGCCATAACCTCCTTTGTACCAGGAGCATCGGGATATTTCAAATAGCCTCCCATGGCCCTCACTAATCCAAAAGAAAAAGAAAAAGCCAAGCGGCTAGCCGATACGGCGCATAAAATCCCATATATGAATTAAATACATACCTTTCATCGAGCTTCTATTTATATACCTTCATACCTTATCCATACCTATCTCATGTATATTTATTCCTGCCCAATCAATTTTAACTATACCTGATCGTTTTAACTCAATTCGTTAATTAATTTATTAATTAACTCTTTAGTCTATTTCACTTTTATATTTGAACATGACACGTTCAAATATATTTTAACTTGCTTATTAACTAATTTGAATCCAAATTTCAAATTTAAGTTCTATATTTGATTTCGAATATCCATTTACAAATCCAATTCACCTTTTAAAGTTCAACTTCAAATTCAAAACTCGATTAACTAATTCCTCTTCGACTTAGTTAATTCTATTCAAATTTTATATCACTTCTATTATTCAAATCTATATATCAAATTCTATTATTCAAATTCTATACATCAAATTCTATTCAAATTCTATATATCAAATTCTATTTGAATTTCTATATTCAAACCCCATTTGAATTTCTATATTCAAACTCTATTTCAAACTTTCTTTATTCATTCCTTAAACAAGTCTCGATTTCAATTCCTTTTGGAATCGATATTTCTTCTTTTGGAAAATAGATTTTTCCTTTTCAATTTCACACTTGTATTTTTATTTCTGAATTACTTCATTTATAAACTTCGTTTATAAAAGAACTATTTATAAACTTCGTTTATAAAGGAACTTCTCGTTTTATTTCTTTTAAAACAAGTTAATATTTCAAATCTATTTAAAAATTCAAATTCTATTATTCAAATTCTATATTATAAATTCCATTTTGAAATTCAACACAACTTGTCTTTCCCAAAACAAATTCAAAACAATATCTCTGGTAGTAATTCGTCACTTACAACTCGAAAATGAATACTGATGATGCAGCTGTCATCATTGGAATCTATTTTCCAGCGATCGAAGTAAGTTCAATACTATAAAACCATTTTTAAACATTTCCACTTTGAAATTCATTTCAAAATATAATTCACACTGCTTGTAAAACAATTTAAAATCTCCCAGGATCTTAAATTCTCCTTATTTTTAATCCAAATCCATTTACAAACACTTATCCAATTTCCAGAATTTTAATTCAATTTCTGGTTTAAATTTCAGATTTAATTCATCTGATTTCACGCAATTCACTTATATGAATTCTGATTGGTTATTTACATAACCATTTAATTTATAATCTTACCTGATTATAATAACAACCAATATATCCACTATATTAAATTTTGATATATATATCTTCTCTATATCAAGATATACCTTGGGTAAACTTATTTTAATTTACCCTTTTTCAAAACATATCGTGTCGACACATCGTATTCGAGTGTTTATAAACTCCTACCGATACAGTTGATCAAACTGATCGACCAGAACTCATAAACAACTCAAGCAATAAATCTTCACAATATAAAACAATTTTTATATCAATAACAAATACGTTCACTCGTAAATATACACTCAACTCAATCAAGGGTATTACTAACCCCATCTCTACTGAGTCACGCCACAGAGCCAAGGTAATTCTTAACTTAACCTTTTGCTCTGATACCAACTGTAATGACCCGGGATTTTGACGATCTTGGTTATCCGATATACAACACATGTCGAATATCCAAGGATCGAAAATATCGGTCATTAATGAAAGAAAACAGAGGGTGAGGATAGATAAGATAAAAACTTAGAATAGAAGAAGAAGAAGAACACAACATCAGAGTAACACAAATCTCACAGCAGAACAAATAACATATAATGTATGTAACATAACTTTGAAATATACATTTGTATTTGAATATACATCATTATCAAAGTACAACACTTACAACACAGCGGAAATAACTATAGCTATAAAATCCTGAAGCCTCCTGCTCCAAGCTCTTCCAGTATATCTGTAAATCCTAACTACTTGACTGCTCATACAAAATTGGGCACCCAAGAGTTTAGGGAAAACAACAAAATAAACTCCGGGTCAGTCATGGGACTGGTATGAGTAAAACAGTTTAAAATAGTTTGAACAAGTAAACGATATCTCATAAGACCACGCCGTATAACGGAACGGGTTTTTCCCTTATGAGAATCCAAATTATCTTTATATCAAAAACCTTTTGATATTATAATAATGTCAATCAACCACAATATAATTATCATCTAGTAGAACACTTTCATCTCACGTTCTACATATATAGTATACAATCAAAACCGCAAGCACGTATTGGGTAATGGATTTCCAACTATGACAAGGTATGGAACCACCTTTCGCTAGTGTACCTCTAGAGAGGAATACACTGGGTTCAACAAGAATATCTTGCAATTTGGCCACACTTGACCGACCACTCATTTCGCTTGAGTGTATCGAATGTATATCACCAACGATTGGGATCAACATCCGTTTCCCGAATGGGACAGCATCAACAATAGATTTTTAGAAGTAAATGAAACTCTAGATCAGGTAATTATACACCCTACTTCGGAGCGACCGATTTAGCCATGTTGCCTGCCTGATTTCTATCATTTACCGGTTGATGAGGCTTGAGGTTACGCTTCATCATCACATCAGATTCACTTTGAATGCCACATCGTCAAATCCATCAAATCACCGATTGACGTCCTCAACCATACATTATGTGTTAGCTAAAAGAAGTTTCCTTCTCCGCTTCCACTCTTTGTATGGTTGGAGAAATCAATGTACGTGATCGTCTGGAAATACTCTGTCAGACATTCGTCCATACAAGTCATACAGGAACAGGATGAACCGAAGGCACTATTCAGTACATCCATCTTAGGCATTGTTATCTAAGACTTATACAATAGCCTTTGCACTTTACTCCGACTTCAATTATCTTTGGCATATATGATTCGCAACGCTTATGCCAATACAGAGTGGTTCTTTGGATAATAATCCAACCGATCTCTCCGTATTAACAACATTAAAATGGTCAAAACTTCGATAGTCTGTGAGTTAACTATCAAAGAAAAACAAGTGTGCAAACAACGATATTATTTCCAGTTGGAAATTATATCGATTAATCATCAAACAACTTTTATCCTTTTAATTAATTTATCATCTATTTATCTTATTTGTCATTTCCTGTTTCCCTATATTCAACATTTTCTTATCTTCTAAATTTAGAAAATATATGTTATTAACACTGGAAAACATTTTCATCCCTTGTTTTCTATATTAGAAAACAATTCTGATTCTTGTTTGGAAAACATTTCCAAAACTCTTACATTGGACTTAGACAGATGTTTAAACAAACTATCGCGACGCCAATTCAAACCATCATACTTATTCACTTAACCATCCTTTATGATCAAACCTTAGCCATTCCTTAGTTAGAAACGAAGTCAATCAAGTTGGGGTATAATTACCTCTCAGACCTTAACTGAACAACGGTTTTAAACTTAGGGATAGACAAGGTTTATCCTTTACAACTTTAACAAAACTTCCTTACGTAATCCTCTTTCAACAAATCTCTATTCGATAACTCCTCCATTCGAATAACTACATTTGATAACTTTTCTTCGAATAAACTATATTTGATTAACTCTATTCAACTAACCCTTATTGATTTAACTCTAATCGATTAACTCTATTGGGTTAACTCTATTTGATTTAACTCTTACACCTAACTCCTTTAACTCTCCTAGATTTGATAACCCCCCTTTGATCCTATTCGAATGAACTATATTAGATTAACTCTGTTTAATTAACTATAATTGGTTAACTCTAATTGGTTAACTCTAACTCTAATCGATTTATTAAATCCATTATTTCTAACTCTAATCAACTTCTGCTATTCGAATAACTCCTATTTGATAACGTTTATTCATTTATAAAGATTTACTTTTAGTAACGGTTCTTCACTTTATAAATGTTCTCTTAAATAACGTTACTCCTTTGATTCTATTCTATTTGTTTGTCAAATAAATAGTCCTTTGATTCTATTCTATTTATTTAACAAATAAATAGATCCTTTGATTTAATCCTATTTGTTTATCAAATAAATATCTCCTTTGATTTAATTCTATTTATTTAACAAATAAATAGATCCTTTGATTTAATCCTATTTGTTTATCAAATAAATATCTCCTTTACACCTTTATTTATTCCTTAAATAAATAAATCCTTTATACCTTTATTTATTCCCTAAATAAATAAATCCTTTATACCTTTATTTATTCCCTAAATAAATAAATCCTTTTTAACCTATTTGTAAATGGTTTACAAATATTTCTCTTTCAATTTGTTTGACAAATATTTTCTTTTATATTTGTTTTACGAATATTTCCCTCTATATCTGTTTAACAAATTCTTTCCCTCATATTTGATTTACAAATATAATTCCCTTATATTTGATTTACAAATAAGATTCCTTTTGATTTACAAATAAAATTCCTTTATATTTGATTTACAAATATAATTTCCTTATATTTGATTTACAAATATAATTCTTTTATTCAAAACCCTTTTTCTTTTATAATATAAAATCCATTGACTTTATATAAATAAATTATTTTCAAATATACTTTGAAAATCCCTTTTCCACATTCTGGTATTTCTTATGGTATTTAACACACCATATAACAACGATAAATATCGTCCAAACGCACATAATCAACGTCAGATTATATATCACATTATATATCACAATATATAAATCACAGTAAAATAAATTTTGAGGAATCCAGTTGGATTCCTCCAACCTGTTTCCCTGCATCACAGATGTTAAACAATATAGATAACATCACCTTCAGTTCCATATGATATATTCTGTTAAACAGAATCAATATAGAAATCCAACTAACTGACTAGCAGTTCAATCAAACAGTCAACACAGAGTCAATCAGCCAATATTTAATAGTTCTAAAAATACAACATGAAATTATAAACTGTTCAGAGTTAGTGAGATTTTACTCACATTTGCAGTCCATCGTTAAAGGACGATAAACTATTTGTTTGATTTGAATCAAACAATTTTTTTCGCCATAAATTCGAACTAGCTCAAATCCACTCCCAGTCAGTTCCAGTGTGTAGCTCTCGTCCATACGATCCCAACAGATCAAACCGTTCGAAATTCTGATATCGTATGACAATGTTATGATTTGTACAAGTTTCATATATTATTAAATAAAATAAAAACTTGAAATTTAATTTCTAATGTGCCAACCCCTTTATAAAATACCTCGGCCCACTTTCACTTTCAAAACCCATGAACCGTCTTCTTCTTCCCACGCATCACGAGCTCTAGCCACAACATTCACGGCCGATTCTTCATCAATCCCTCCTCCTCCTTTCAACTAAACCCCAAACTAAGAATACAAATCGAACTCTCCTCCCATTCTCTTCAACCTCATACCACCATGGTTCAACTTGGCTTCACCCGGGAAATTTGCGTCGAACCCGAACTGTTGAAGCACCACTACAGGTATCGACATTAATGTTTCCATAAAATCCTCAAATCCCTTCTACAAGCTCGGTTTCACACCATAAACCCAAAAACAACCCAGAAATTGGATCGAAATACCAATATTTTGATTTAGCCCTAACCCTAGCTCACGCTAAAAATGCAGACACCATCGACTGGAAATCGAATGCTGCAAAAGTGCTACGATGATGAAGAGGATCATCCATAGAACTCGTGTATATCTATTTGAGGATTTATAGAAATTTTATTTGATTTCTTTTGATTTAATTCTTCTCCATTTTCACTGTTGAAACGTGTTTGGTGGCGGCCAAGAAAAGGCATGGACCGTGAAAGAGGAATTAGGTTAGAAGAAAGTTAGGGGGTATTTATAATGTCAGATAAATATCTAGATATTTTTTTTTTGGTTAGATATTTATATTTTAAATATTCGTTTTAATCAATTAAAAATTACTGTGATCACATAAAGTACCCAAAAATCATCAAACTTGACTTACTATTAGAGTTTGACATTACAGACCCAACGAAACTGGTTTCGTCGAATTCCGACTCTGTATGCTCACACAACGTATTTTTTACCGTCGAAATACTAACTGTCTTTCACTCTAAAAATCCGTACGACCACACAGTGACTCTAAAAATCACGAAACTGGAAATCTAACAACTATTTGACATTGCAGATCCAACAAAATTAGTTTCGTCGAATTCCGACTTCGTTTGCAAAAGTGGCTATTTTTAAAGCTCTGAATGACCCATTTAAATATATAAATATATTTAAATATAATTAAATAAAATATTAATAAATTAATATTATCGTCTGTATTCACAATGGAATACCATACAGCTCTAGAATATTCCTATATGAATTTCTAACTCGATATTCACTTCTGGGTCAACCCGATATTCGATTTATATTGAAATTCCTTTTTAAAATATAAATAATTCATTTATAAATTATAAAGGAATTCCACAGTGACTTTTCTAAAATTTGATTTGGACATAAATCAAAATCTACACAATGAAATCCTGATTTTTCTCTTCCACTAGAAAGATATACTCCACCAGCTCCGTACGTTTCTTGTTTCACCGAAATCCGATTTAAAACGAACTCTGTACATTCAGTTGAAGTTCAAATCGCCAATTTACGAACTGCAGCACCATTTCGAGCTCGATTTTAATTATATTATAAATTCTACGTTCAAACTGTCGTTTATATAATATATTCGTTATTCAAATTCAATTCCAAGTTGAGTTAAATATCACAGATGATCCAGTTCACACCATATCACCATTTCAGCCAATTCTGATTATTTCAAAATTAAATATATTATTTAATTTATTATTTTAAATTAAATATTCACCATTATTTAATTCCACGACCATTTAATTCACTATATCACTATATATATAATTAAATAAATTAATTATAATACCTCTGTCAATGCGGGTCATTACAATCACTCCCCAAAGTGGCAACCCGATACAACCAAAAATGCACGGCTTATATCTGCACGATGCAACAATGTCTTACTTACCAGCCTGGGCCCACACACGCATATGAACCCTTTGGTCTTGCGTTGCCTCCGCTAACCCGTTTTGAACTCTTACAATCAAATCCAGTATGTGTGTCCCGTCCTCGACTTGGGTCGAGCCCACAAAGATACTTAATGAGTTACTGGTTTGAAAAGGGCCCCCATGCATGACACAAGCTTTCCACCTACGCTTGGTCCCCTCTAAGGTTTTCCCCCACTTAACCCCATTCTAAACCATGTCTTCTTACATGTTTCAATCTTGATTAAGTGCATCTAATCGTATTTCAAAATGCCACCCAAGGCACCCACTAAATTCCACATGCCACCTAAGGCACCCACTTAACCCCCTCATGTCCCACTACATGTTTATCTGGTTAAGTGTTTCTTAATTCATTAAGACCGCAACCTTGTAAAGACCTCCCACATTAGATTGGCATTTGTGGCAGCTGGATTTGCTGGGCGGGTCCGGGCAGTCTTACACCACAAACGAGCCTAACCTCGTGTCTTTACAACTGTTACGCATTTAATTTATGCCTAAGACCTCCCGCATTAGACTGGCATTTATGGAAGCTGGATTTGTCGGGCGGGTCCGGGCAGTCTTACACCACAAAAGAGTCTAACCTCGTGTCTTAGGTGATTAATTACACCTAATTAATTACCACCAAATTGAATTAATTTCCCTATTCAAATTGCTAATCAATTACAAACTTAACTATGTCCATAATTGACTCAATTATGTCCATCTATTTATGGTATATAAAATTATACCAATTAACATTACATTTAAGGCATTTATGCCAATTCTCAACATTAAATCTTTTAATATTATCCCATTACCCCACGTTGTACGTTCGTTCGTTTAACGTAAAATATACGTTAGACTCGAATAGTCTAACATATGGAATAAACAGAAAACATCACAACATGCATAGGATAAAAACTAGATCTAAACATAAGGGGTGAACTTGCATGTGTGAATAAGGTTTTTCATCTAAAACTTGCATAGGCCAATGTTACAAACTTGTATAAACTATGGTTGTCATAGATCCAATCATAAGGTGTAAACTTGCATAGGTAATGGTCACAAACTTACATTACATGATTCATACTCCAATATATATATATATATATATATATATACTTGCATATGTGATTTATACAACATAGACTATGATGTAAACTTGCATCTAACTCACACATGTCATAGCCTAACTTTAGATCCAATTTACACATAAAATAGATGTCATGAAACATGTAAGGTTGTATATAATTCTCACTAACTTGCATATAATTCATATCTAAATTAACATCTAAACTTGCATACATACATATGATTTAACATATGAATTAGTTCCAACAACATAACCAAACTAGCAAATGAAACATCATTATGAACTGATTGTACATAAGTCAACAATTAACATAGATTTACAACATAGATGATAACATCACAGCTTTACAACATAGATAATAACATCATATATTTACAACATAGATAATAACATACGGTCAATGATTCACAACATTACCATATAATCCAAATCATAGCTTAATCCAATTAAATTATTAATTATATTATTAAAGAAATCGAACTCACAAAAAGAAGGTTTTGCGTTCTGAAATCTGAGTTCTGAAATTGATTTAGCTCGCCTTTGTAGTAGATTTGTTATTTTTAGATTAGAGTTGAATAGAACTGAATGATTAGCTTTGGTTTCCCTCTAGTTGGTGGCGGCTACTCTAGGTTACAAGATGACAGCATGACGGCCATGATTCAGATTTTTATTTGATTTTAGGGTTTGAGTCTACCTATGTTTATATAGAATTTTAATTTAATTATAGCCGTCGGATGATCTTAGGGTTAATCAAAACCACTCAGTCAGGATAATGTGACACCTCAACCCTAATGACTCAGCAAGGAGTCAGAAAGGACTCAACAATGAGTCACAATATGGATCAGATTGCACCAGAAAGCTGTGTAGGCTTCCTGCTCGGCCTAGGCACACTCGGCAGGTGCGCCAATGCCACTTTTGTACTGCCACACTTCCCAAGTGCGCCAGTGCAAATATTTTTTTTAATTCTTCCGCCTAACATCGTTCGTCCATATCTCCTTCATCCGGTATCCGTTTCCCGCAAACTCGGACTCTATCTCAACCAGAATTCTGAGACGAACACAATGGCGCAACCCGTTTCCCTTAATTCTCACATATGAGATTAATTATTCTTTAATTTAGTTAACTCGATTATTCAAAAATTCGGGGTGTTACACATCCTTACAATCATTTAATACCCCCACGAAGTAAACTAAGGGAAGACATCCTTACAACCACTTGATACCCCCATGTGGCATGCCATACCTAGTCACTTAAGGCCGTTACCTAATCTATTATGGGTGGACATTCTTATTGTCACTTAAGACCTTATGGCGGACCCCTAGCCACTTAAGACCTCGTTCCTAACGCCAACGTCATAAATACTAACTCTCCTTGTAGGTCGATAAATAGTAGTAGTCGCTTATTACCAGGTTTAGGTAGGAACGCAATTTCATTTAAGACCATCCTAACGGACTACCTTGTTACTATTTAGCTGTTCATACGAGTGAACTTCTAGTCACTTAATACTTCCCTTATACGGTGGTTCCTTTAGGCCATTCATATAAATCGTCCCTAGGTCAGCCCTTAGATAAGAAGCAGACATTACTTGGAGAAGTACCATACTCATACGTTATCGTCTAGTAGGACCATTTAATACATTATAGGAGAAAGGCGGACTCACTAACCATTTAGATTCTCGAAGGGCGAGTCCCATGACTTAGGTCCTGAACTAAGGAGTGAACCTAGTCCTAACCACTTAATACCCAGCAAGAGGTAGATCAACCACTTAATACCTTTTTTCTAAGTAGACCTACTTCATGCACAATATATATATAGACACACACTAGACATCTTACATTAGACCGACCACTTGTAGATACCGGAATTGTCAAGTGGTTCCGGGCAAACTTCTACTACAAGTTAGGCCTAACCTTGTATCATGGTGTACTAATTATAATACCCCATGACACTTAGACCTCTCACGTTAACTGGACTTACTTGGAGATGTTAGATATGCCAGTCGATTTCGGGCAGGCATCTACTACAAGTAATTGTTAACCTCGTGTCTATGTGTCATTAATATATCTAAAGCCATTAACACACACAAACATACAAATTCCTATGGGGACATTTAAATTCAAATTCCTAAGTTAACCGTATTTACTACGCATTTAATAAGCATTAATATTACGTTGTTTGCACTATATATATAGGCATGAATTAAGTAGACGAAATTAACGTCCTAAACATGTTTGAAATGTCAATCCCTATTTCAAATTAAAGGTGTACGTGTTATTTCCCATATTCCCTTCAATCATGGCATAAATGTACATATTAACATGTAGCAATCAAAATGGGAAAACATAATATCAACCCAAAACTTATAACCTAGACTTGATTTGTTTACTGCAGCAATTAAAGATAAACTAAGTGTTATATATCTAATATGTATATATATATATAATTCCTATTTTGAAACAGATTCACTTTTTATGTAAGTTTACATGCAAAACTTTAGTACTTGGATATTTTGTAAATAATACGTTCAAATACTCTATTTAGAAAATAGAGATTTAAAACTATTCAAATCCACAATTTCTCCAAATCTTAACTTTTTGCACAAAACCATACATATGAATTTACACAAAATGAATTAAGATAAATCTGACTAATATAGAGAATTATACAAGGCCAATATGCCTCTCTTTTATTATTTCAATAACCCAAACCCATATATATAAACAGATTGACCATTTATCCGCAATAATTAAAATATAGCGAATTTGGAGGATGTTTAATATTATATATTGTTTTAGAACCAAATTCCCTTTGGCATATAGATCCAGATCCCCACTACAAAATAAAGAAAATGGCAAACTAATGTCATTTCCACTTACAAAGATTTCTAGAAGAAATTAGTGGAAAACTAGTATAGAGTATCTCAAAAATCTAGATTATCAGCCTTTGATGAAACGAACTCCAACTCCTCCTAAAAAGTACATATACGTATAAGAGAATCAAAGTTTAGAATCTCGTATATATAATTTAATTCCAGGGTTTATACATAAGAATTTAGATCTAGGGAGATAGAATTCAAGATCTGGAAAGATAAGATTTAGAAGAAGAACTTAACCCGAGGTTTGGAATTAAGAAATGGATAAGCAAAGTGGAGACGCATGAATGAAATGAGGAATAGGGTTAGGGAGAGGCTAGGGGGTTTATTTATATAGTGCAAGTGTTAATAAAGGCCGTAGGATCTATTAGATTAAATCCAGACAGTCTGTGTTTGCAAATTATATAGAACCCCCCATAAAATAAGCCTTCACTGCCCATTTTCCCTAAGGGCGGTCGACCACTCCATAGAAGGGCGGTCGACACCCCCTTAAGGAAAGCTGTCGACCCCTTTGTGTCGATTTTGCACAGAAAGGCTTATTTCTTGCTCGTTTTTCAATTTTATTAAATATTGATTCAACCGATTAATTACCTTCCAATCTTGTTTATTCTTTGTCCCCTTTTACATATAAATATATACATACAATTCAAATTATCATGGAATATTCTTTTAGGACAATTAATACATATATTTATATTCCATGTATTTATTTATCCAATTTAAATTTCAAACCTTGTGCATTAATATTTATGCACAACTTGTTTTATTAATATCTTCTTCATACGGACTCCGTGTTCAGCAAATAAAATAGGCAAACGGATCAGAATCTCACCACGAATGCAATAATAATACTTTCGCGGAACAATTCTCAGTTTTCCAAAATTCTTATTTTCAGCCCATAAATATTTTATTAATTTATTATTTTTTATACTTAATTTAATTATCTATGTCTATTTAGAGTAAAATTTAAGGAGTGTTACATTCTTCCCCCTTAAAAGAGATTTCGTCCCGTTTTTTTTTTTTTTTTTGAGGAAGCAAAAACATAACTCGCTCTAAACAATCATGTTATATTCCCATGTTATTTTATAAACATTCATACCCATAGTGATTATGACTGCAAACTTGCTAAAGTGAGCTTAATCCTAACTTGTATGTGTAATAAGTGATGTCGGATGTATGCAAAACTTTATAAATATGCATATAATTCTATATGAGTGCACGATGCATTTGTATTGCAACCATCTCCTACCATCCAATCTAGCAACCATAGAATCCTAAATTTTTGAGAAAGGCTACAAAATTTAAAATTTTCATCCCTTCCCTCGAATTTCCTTCCTTATGTACTCAAACCAATCTAACTAAATATTGCAAAGTCACAAAATCTCATGCTTTAAAATATCTATGGTGGAACGAGACTCCCAAGATTCTGTCTTTGTCCCCATTTCTTGATTAGGCCCTACTGAAAATTCGTTGCATTGTGAAGGTATCTAATCAAATATAAAAATGTTATGGGCTCCTATCATCAATAATATCTATTCTCCCCTAACCATTATAACTTTAATTCCTGACAATAAAGCCATTTTAACTTTAACTCCTGGCAATATTGCCAACATAACTTTAGTATATACGTTAAATATAACTTGAATAAACTTGCAAAATATAGACATTGTAACTTTCCAACGGCTATAAACGGCTTTGTATATCACTTTTGCATTAAATGTAAATCAAACTCAAGTAAATTCGAGCATACATCCGCATAATTTAAAATGTCATGAAATTCCTATAGCGATGTTGAAGATGACGGTGTTGAAGATAGTCAAACTAATTTCGATGTAGAAGATGAGATGTACATGCAAGCAAATTTTTTCTAGTTATCATCAGAGACCACCACTGATAGCGATGAATTAGTGCAAATGATGCAAACTATCATTGTTCACTAGCAACGAATGCAATGATTCCTAGTGGTAGGATCTTCAAGTAGAAATCATGGAGGAAGTGTATTTGGCCGTGTAGATAAAAAAGATGTGTGATCACAAAAATGAAATAGTGTTGGTACTTTAGGATGTTCATGCTAACTATATTGAATGAGTAAGAATATGTTTATGCGTATTTTTTATGGAGTTATTGGTCATGGTAACTATTTTGTTCAAAAACGAAGTAGTGTTGGTACTTTAGGATGTTCACCTTTCCAAAATTTATAGGAGCATTACGTGGTACGGCTTATGTGATAACCCCCATTCCATTTGATGAAGTGGTCCAAACGAATGAGAATACGATTCATTTAAGTATGGAATAGTTCTGTATCGCGATTATTGAACTATACAGTGAAGAATACTTGGGTTCCCCAACGCAAAGCGGTGTCAATAAAACTAATCATTTAGGAGAAAAAATAGGATTTCTAGGCATGTTATGTAGTCTATGACTGTATGCACTGGGAGTGGAAAAATTATCCCAGAGCTTAGCATAGTCAATTTATCGTTCATTATTGCAGAGCTACAATGATAATGGAAATTGTTGCCTCATAATACCTTTTGTTTTGGGATGCTTACTTCGGATTTCCTGGTTCCATGAATGATATAAATATATTATACCAATCACACTTATTTAAAAATCTCACACATGGAAATGCACTTGCTTGCAATTTCAATAGTGCCGGAAATGCATATGATATGAGATATTATCTAGTAGATGTATTTATCTATCCTGGGTACTCTAGTCAAAATAATTTCAGATCCAAAAACCATAAAAAAAACATTTTTGCTAATAAACAAGAAGCCGTGAGAAAATATGTAGAACGACCTTTTGGATTTTTACAAGCACGATTTGCCATTGTCAAAAATCATGTTAAGCTATGGATGGCACAAGAATTGAGCAACATTATGGGAGCATATAGTATTATGCATAATATGATCAAGGAAGAAGAAAGATGTGCCTTTCCATCTTATTTGGGATACGACCCAGACAACACAACAAAATTTGTGCTGATAGAAATCCCGGCACTATTGAAGTTTTTTTGAGATGTTTGCGTCAAAATAGGTCTAACTCATGGATCAAAATCACATATCTCTTCCTTCATCCTATGAGTACAACAGTCCACTTGAGCACCCAAATCCTCTCAATCCTACGTTACATGATTGGGACATAAATTTATATATTAAAATGTAAGACAAACACTATATTGATTTACAAGGGCATGAATAAACGCAGGAATAACTTCGTAGACATTTGGATGAACAGGATCGTCATGAAGATAGATAAAATTGAGTAAACATGTGCACTACAAGGAATCGACCTCAACAAGTCATTGTTATAGAGACCGAGCAGGAAGTTAACTCACCTTTGGTATTATGTGAGTGCAGATATATTGTGGTAGAAGATGTTATTCAAAGAGGAAATGATATAGGCCGTCGTTATTTCAGATGCTACATTAACCCAAACGGTTGTGCTTTTTGGTAGTGGATTTATGAACCTTTTTAGTACAAGCAACATTGACCCACCTTTTTGCGAGGCAGTCATGCTTTGGATTTACGGCTATCAGTTTGCTCAAGGCTTCAGTACGAACTCAGGAAAGTTTGGAGCGATTCAGATGAAGTTGTGGTATTCTCGAAAAACATGGAAACTTAGCTAAGTGTTTGGGGAGAAGGAATAAACTTTCCTTCTCCTCAAACTAGAGCTGAAAAAACCTATGTCCAATCCGAACCAACCCGTTCCAACCCACATAAACCCAACCCATCCTAGTTCAGGTTGGATATGGGTTACAATTTGTAACCCATATTATATACGGGTCGGGTTTGATATTTGTTCAACCCAACTTTATTTTAACCCAACCCTATATAAAAAAAACTAATTTAATATCATTCCACTTAAAATTAGAATAGTATAATCCTAGAATAAAGTTTATGTATTCTATAATAAATATACAAAAAGCATATTTCATGTCAATCTAAACTATATAAAATTTAGCAAATATATTTTAAAAGCATTTTCAATGTATTTTAAATTGAAATACTTGTTCTACTATGTAGTAAATTAATTTCATATGGTGTGTTCTAGAATTAAATTTTAATAAAATGTGTTATAATGAATCAGTTATGTTGAATGCATCATGCTAGCTAAAATTTGATATATTATCAGAATATTTTAATATTATTTTTAAAAACCTTCATCATGTTCTCATTTTTTATTATATCCAAGCAACCCGACCCAATCCTACAGAACCCAACCCAACCCATACTTCAACCTAACTCATATCCAATCTCATATAGAGTCGGATACGGGTTGAACTATCTTAAACCCATACTTATGCGGGTCGGATGAAGTATTTGGTCTAATCTGTCCCAACCCATGCTTTGCGCAGCCTTACCCCTAGCTAAGTGTTCAAGAAGAATAATAAATTTCTCTTCTTTCGAATTGACTACGTGTTCAAGGAAAAGAATTTACTTTCCTTCTCCTCGAATTGTCTAAGTACTCGAGGAAAAGAATAAATTTTCTTCTTCCTTAATTGGCTAAGTATTCGGGAATCGGTATTCCATTTCTTCTTCCCGAATTGGCAAATCTTCTAAGTATCCCGGGATTGGTACTCAATTTTTGTATCCCGGGATTGATATTTATTATTTATATCTCTGGATACGAATTAGGATCTCACGCTAAATTTTCTTAAGGCATGCAATATTGGTATTATGAGATCGGTATTCAG
Organism: Allium sativum; assembly: GCA_030737875.1. Classification (NCBI taxonomy): domain Eukaryota; kingdom Viridiplantae; phylum Streptophyta; class Magnoliopsida; order Asparagales; family Amaryllidaceae; genus Allium; species Allium sativum. The sequence goes on along the minus strand of CM060909.1, from coordinate 663,344,593 downwards.
GGTCGGTATTCCTGGATCGGTATTCAGGGACTAATATTTAAGGAATGGTGTAAATCTCCTAAGTCTTCGGAGATCGGTATTCGAGGATTGGTATTTCAGGATTGATATTATGGGATTGGTATTCTGCACCTGCTGCCTTTCCCTTTAATTCTCACCTATAAATAGCCCTTTATTGGGCTGATTTCGGGATCTTTTTGGTTGCACTTGGGATTTTTGAACTTGTAGCTTTTTAATGGCTTCTCTCATGGCTTCTTCCCCCTTGGAATCACCTTTGGACTTGTGAACTACGACTTGGCATTTGGCTTGCTACTTGGACTCTCTTGGACACTTGACTTACTATTTGTATTCTCTTGGACATATAAGCACCTTCTTGGACTTTTGGACATTAAAGCTTCATCTTCTTGGACATTGGAGAGGACTTATTGGCTTTAAGCAATGACTTTGCTATTGCTAACAATTAACTTAGTAATCAAAAGGACTGTATTTGTAACCATATAGAACATATGAAGTTACATCGAAGTGGACGTAGGCACACTTGTCGAACCACTATAAATATATGGTGTTATTTACTTTTAAGTACTCTACGTCCAGATTGATTACATTACCCATCAAATTTGGGTGTTGGCGTAAGAGGACCAGTTTCCCATGTTAATATTTTGGTGTGCAAGGAAGGGGGTGGACTACCTTTGGATTTGGACTGCTTAGGGAAACAAATTGCTCTTGGGTTGGAAGATGGTTAAAAGGAAAAAGGACAGAACTTTTACTCATTCTAAAGGAACTATTATGGAAGGAAGTTAGGAGATTTCTTCTACTGGTAATCCATCAGCCTATCTAACTAGGGAAGATACAGATGGAGTGGTTAAGGATTTGGCTTCACGCTTGGAGTGATAAGAGGAACTCTTCAGAAGGCAACATGAAGATAAAAATGCTTTCATGGCTAGGATGGGATTAGAAGGCCATCAGGCCAAGGAAATATTGCTGGAACAAGTGCTAGTGTTCCACAGGATTTGGCTCGGGACTTAAGGGCAACTCCTCAAAATCAACCCCGGGTCGATACTGATCCCGAGATTGGTACCAGTTCGGCAAGACTTGGAGGGGATAATTCCCCCAATCCCGATGGAATAATTGCTCAGGATGTTTTGATTGGTCAGGTTGGGGGTTCTGGAAATAGAAATGCTACTCAAGAACCGGTGCACAAAGGTTTAGATACATGAAGTGCTCCCATGGCTCCGGGAGTTAGTTTGTGCCTGTGGCAACACCTTAGGCTAGGGTAGAACTAGATGTTCTTGTTAGGACTCGACAAATCGCTAATTTTGGAATTGACATTGGGGGCACCAGTGTGGGGTTGAACAGCTGGAGTCGATTGCTTGGAAGTGGAAGTGGAAGCTAGATCGTTGATGTGGTTAGGCGATATACTCGAGGTAGAGCCTCTCTCTCGGGCTTAGATTATGTTACTCGCAGCCTATTCACTCAGGACATTAGGAATTCTCGAAAATCACCGGATTTCAAGTTGTTGGCGTTGGAAGCTTTTGATAATAAAAGATCCTACCGTCCACTTGATGTGCTATATGCACCACATTGAAGTGCTTTCGGCTTTGGATAATGTTATGGCGAAGTTCTTCTCGCTTTACTGCACATACATTGATGCAATGTGGTTCAGGCATATGGAATCGGAGTCAATCGATAGCTGTAATGTTCCGATTGAAAAGTTTGTCGAACAGTTCAGTGCCCAAATAATGTTATATCTCTTACGACAATCAAGCAAAGGTCTGGAGAAACTTTGCGGAACTCTGGGAAATGTTTAATACGGCAGCAGCGTCAGTGGACCGACCGTATCCTCCATGGTTCATATGGCCATTATTTATGGAGTTTTGGATAAGACGTATTTCATGATCTCGATGCAACGAGATCCGCCAAGGGACATCGGTGAATTCTATTTTTATGTAGAGAGATTTTTGCAGGAAGAGGATGCAAGAGTTGATAAACAGGTTCTTGAGGTTAATGTGGCCAAGGATGGAGGACCGTCCAAAGGAAAGGATTTTGGTAAAGTGAGATCTTTATGCGGGAATGATCGAAACATGCCTTCGAGGGAACCTAAATCCCCTTCATACGCGGAACTTACCCATTCTACGAAGGAGATTTATCTAGAAGTTCACCTGGTTTCTCCTTTCAAGAAGCCTCCCAGATGAGAGTCAAAAGGAGAGGGAATCTTGAAAGCACTGCTTGTTTCATGACCTGAATGGTCATAACACAAACGACTGTAGGCATATTTAGAATATGATTGAGGAATCTATCATACGTGGAGAGCTGGCACAATATGTTAGAAATCAGATTGTAGTGTCATGACATGCACAACCACTACAACTAATGGGGATAGGAGCGAGCCAGGGAGCTAGCTCACGTGGAATCATCATCAACTAACTTGTATATTTCTAGACTATTGGCTTTTAGATTTTCTTGTTTGGGCTACGACCTTTTGAATGTTGTATCCCTGGTTCTCTGGCTTTGGATAGTTAAGTCGGCTTATCCATGTATGAGACTAGGACTTAAACCCTAGGCATGCTCTATAACCAACCTTAAACCATTTGCCTCGTAGCTAACAAAATTCTTTGGTTTTCTTGATTTTAGGACTTTTAATGGCTAAGTCTACCTGCCCACATACGGAAACTAGCGAGATTTCTAGGCATGCTCTTTATGGATAAAAAACCATATAATCTCCTACACTTATCTCAAGTTATCTGGCTATGGATGGCTAAGGTTGCCTACCTATGTATGGGAACCAGTGAGATCCCTAAGCATGCTCTTTGCAGATGATAAACCATCCTCTTCAAATTTAATAGACTTAACAAACTTGAAATCAAAACAACTAAATTTTCCTATCCATGTACAGAAACCGACGAGATCCATAGGCATGCTCTAATGAACCGTTAGTTTTTCTTTTAACTTTATTAAAAACTTAGAAATTTTCCAAAACTTTAAGAAAATTGCTTTGCTCATATGGACTATGCTTACGAGGTATAAAGCCTGAAATTGGAATTTCAAAATCTTAGAACTTGGCGAGTAAGGACTATATTCATCAGTTTATAAATCTCTTAATCTAGCGCTTTAAGTATGAACTATGCTTAGGAAGGGTTGAGTTGTCTTGTCAAGACCGCTTAGTCATGGCTTGGGTAAGGACTTCACTCGATTGGTTTTGGTTTGTTATGTCAGGACTTGGCAGGGCAACTCACTTGGTTTTTCAGTTATATTCGGGTTAATCCGTCAGGACTTGGCAGAGCAATCCATCTAGTTATTTACAGGTATAGAATATACCAGTATTGGATATTATGGATTCAAACTTCTTTGGTTATCTAACTATTGGATACTCCGGTTTTATGGCTTTCAGATATTCTGGATTTGGTTTTCTCACTTAATACGATCCAGGGTGATCACGGGATTATATTGGCCTTCTAAATTATAGATTTCTGGTTTTCTATTAATACGATCCAGCACAATTGAAACCACCCACCTCCGTTAGGGTCACTCTCAAAGGGAATGCCCTAATTTTGGTGGAGGTTTATAAGTATAAGTCACAGATATACAAGACAGATATAAGAACACATATTTTTGAACAGCGGAAAACAACAACTTTTATTTCAACAAAATACGTGTTACACAAACCATACCATAATTGTCTTACAATTCTTCCAAAAACATAACATCTTCATAACTGTCTTCATTACATTATTTAAAGAAGCATAAAGAAAACATAAATAAACTGCAAAAGTCCCATAATTGTTGTCCAAAGCCATAGTCCAAAACGGAAAAGATCCAAGCAATACATTCTTTCTCTTCAAGCTGGATGTGAAAACTGGTGAAGCTGCGGTATTCCCTCCCTGTGGACCTGGGGGGGGGGGGACGAAAGAAAAGAAGGCGAAAAAAAAGTAGAGTCGGACATAAAGCCTGAGTAAGTCTAGGACTATTCAGTCTATGAATAAAGAACTGGGTATGATAAGCATAAACTGGAAATGGGAAAGCACCATAAACTAAGTTAAGTTGTCTAGGGTCGAATACTATCGTACCCCATATTAATCTCTGTACCCATATAAACTAGTTCCCAACAGGCACCCCATAATCAGGGTGAAGTGATCCATTTTCTGATGATCGGCTCCTACTCGCATAGTTACATGTGTCTTACGGCCCCCGTTGTTGTAGTTACCTATGCTGGTCCCACCATGGGGTGTATCAAGTCCCATGGTGGCGGCCCGACACAATTCTAGAATGCACAGGTATGCTACTGGTGCCCAGTGCCTTATTTTTCTGCGCCGGAGTGTGTGCACGCCCGCACCCCATTAGAACCTACACTGCTGCACCACCGCCGTCGATTTGACCTCTTACAGTCAGCCTAGTAATCGTGCCCCACCCTGCCTAGTTCAGGGTATCCTAATACACCTTGTAGGGTTACTGCTGAAAAGGGCCCCCCACTACTAGGTTTTCTATTTCTAGCCAACATGCTAAGTTGGTTAAGTGTTTAGTAAACCTAACCCCCAATCAGTCTGTTTAGTTTAGCATGTTCCATTTTGATTAAGTATTAATATAATTTACTTAATCCTATCAATCCTGACTCAGCCTTAATTGTCTTATTAAAGCCTCGACCTCTCACATTAGACAGGTATTGTTGTGGCTGCCTGTTGCCGGTTGGGTCCGGGCAGTCTTACGCCACAACTCAGTCTAACCTCGGGTCCTTATTGGGCTCCGTGTTTAACCATCCACATTGGATAGGTATTGTTGTGACTACTGGACAGCTGGGCGGTTCCAGGCAGGTTTACATCACAACTCAATCCAACCTCAGGTTAAACACATCGTATTTTCTACATTTACACATATTGTCTCTTTTCTTTTTATATGTAAATATTTGCGGCCCATTATTCAAATTCATCTTTATTGGTTAAAATTTATTTATGCCACTTAATTGTTTTTCAAGGTTGTTGGCATGCGTCAAACATGCCAACACATATGTGGTATATTTTAACCCAAACGTCATTACCCCCGTTTTACACGTTCGCCACAATATAAGATATGTTGGGTTTAACATTTAAACCCAACTTAGCCATATGAAAAGGGGAGGCTTATAACATGGTGTTTATAAGGTAACATGAAAAAGGGGAGTGTGAACGCATGAACTTGCAACATAACGATTCAATTAACATGAATTAGGCACATGTGAACTTGCATTATAATAGCATATAATCATGGCATAAACAATACTTAAACATGAGTCATCCTATTCATATAATCATGGCATAAACAATACTTAAACATGAATCATTCTTTTCATATAATCATGGCATAAACAATACTTAAACATGAATCATTCTTTTCATATAATCATGGCATAAACAATACTTAAATATGAATCATTCTATTCATGTAAACTTGCAATTGGAATGTAAATCTAACTTAATTGTGTCACATATATCACCATATGGTTTTGATAACAACTTAGGCCTAAAACATGTTTTCAACTAGGCATAATACTAAACATAGTTTAGTCATGTTCATAAAGATGCTTACTTTTGTTTCTAATACAAAAGTATGATTTGCCAATTTCAACATAGATTCATATAAATCATAGTACTTAGTCGAGTCCAATTACACACTAAAAGTGATCATAAAAGTATGTACATCATATTGGCATAATAGTGAATCATATACTTGCATGAATCCCAATTAAAATTCCACAACATATGGTTGTCAACATAAATCATATACTTGTATGAATCCCAAATAAAATACCATAACGTATGGTTGTTAACTTCCAACATAAATCACATACTTGCAAATATCCAATCGTAAAACATTTCCAAATCGTTTAGAATCAAAATAACATACAAGTATAGATTATTGTCGCCACAATTCCATTTCGTTGTTAACTTCCAACGTAAATCACATACTTGCAAATATCCAATCGTATACCACAACATTTCCAAATCGCTTAGAATCAAAATAACATACAAATATAGATTATTATCGTCACAATTCCATTTCGCATTTTACACAAATCAAATGCAATTAATTATTCACATCGGAATAGCACTCTACTTACAACGTATGACGAATCTTCAATTCTGGAATCTGAATTCTGAATTTGGAGATGCTATCCTTTGTTGTAGGCGTTGTTTTGATTTGATTGATGTTGCTTTAAGCTTTCAAATTATCTCCTAATTGTCTCTCAATTTCTGACGGCTATTCTTAGTCTCTCCTCAGCAGCATGACGGTCTCATCTCCATTTTTGTTTGTGTGAATTAGGGTGAGTCTTAGGTCCTTTTTATAGAGTTTGTGAGTTGATTTAGACCGTCGATGGAGCTTGGTTTAATAACAGCCATTCGTTTGAAAGAGAGACCAACCAGGAGCTGACACCTAGCCCTAGTGACAAGGCAAGGCTCAGAAAATCGACCAAACACAGACCAGACCAGCCAGGGGGCTGGGTTCGACCTGGCTCAGGGGCCAGGTCGACACCCCAGTCGACACCGTGTCGACTTGGCAGTCGACACGGGTGACCCAGGTCGACTGCCCAGTCGACCTGGTTAGCCCCAGGTCGACTGCCAAGTCGACCTGGGTGCCTTGGGCGGGAAATTTCCCGCCCTGGCCAAACCAGCCCGATTTTGAATTTTAAATTGGTTTTTCTGAGCTGTTTTGGTCTGTTTGAATTTTAAACTGAATTCTGAAACTTCCGGAGGCTATATCTTCTTCATACGGAGTCCGTTTTACGCAAACCCGGACTCTATTTCAAGCAGAATTCCGAGACGAACGCAATGGCGAATCTCGTTTCCCTTAATTCTTTGATTTGAAATTAATTATACTTTAATTCGTGAATTTCACTGTTATAGAATACATGGGGTGTTACAACAATCATGGTTTTCAGTTTGTGGAATTTTATTTGGACTTCTCTCGGACTACGACATTTGGATATCTAAATTTATAGGTTACACAAAACACATCTTTCAACAGAAGGACATAATTTTTTTAGGGGGGGATGGGGTGTTGACCCACCTTTTTACAAGGCAGTCACGCTTTGAATTGACGGTTATCAAAGTGCTTAGGGCTTGAGTATGAACTCGGGAAAGTTTGTAGCGATTTGGATGAAGTCGCGAAATTTTCAAAAAACATGGAAACTTGATTGAGTATTCAGGAAGAAGTAATAAACTTTCCTTCTCCTCGAAGTGGCTAAGTGTTCAGGAAGAAGTAATAAACTTTCCTTCTCCCCAAACTGGCTAAGTGTTCGGGAAGAAGAAATATACTTTCCTTCTCCCCGAACTGGCTATGTGTTCGTGAAGAAAAAATTACTTTCCTTCTCCACAAACTGGATAAGTGTTCAGGGAGAAGAATTTACTTACCTTCTCCCTAAGCTGGCTAAGTGTTTGAGGGAGAAGAATAAACTTTCCTTCTCCCAGAATTGGCAATGTGTTCGGGGAGAAGAATAAACTTCCTTCTCCCCAAATTGGTTGAGTATTTATGGATCAGTATTATCATTTCTTCTTTCCAAATTGGCCAAAATCTTCAAAGCATCCTAGGATCGATATTCACTTTTCGTACCCCGGGATTGGTATTTGTAATTCGTATCCTCGGATACGAATCGGGATGTGGCGCTGGATTTTCTATAAGGCAAGCAAGATGTCAATCCCTAAGCCTTCGAGGATCGGTATTTTGCACATGCTGCATTTTCCTCCAATTCTCAACTATAAATAGCCTTTTGCTGGGCTGATTTTAGGATATTTTTGGCTGCACTCGGGATTTTTGGACTTGGAGCCTTTTAATGGCTTCTCTCATGGCTTCTTCCTCCTTGAAATCACCTTTGGACTTGTGAACTTCCACTTAGCATTTGCTTGCTACTTGGACTCTCTTAGACACTTGAATTGCTATTTTTATTCTCTTGGATATAGAAACTTCTTCTTTGGCTTTTGGATTTAAAGCTTCATCTTCTTGAACATTTAGACATTGGAGATGACTTGTTGGCTTTAAGCAAGAACTTTGTTATTGCTAACACTTAACTTAGTAATCAAAAGGACTGTACTTGTAACCATACAATATAAATATACAAAGTTACATCGAAGTGAATGTAGGCACACTTGTCGAACCACTATAAATCTATAGTGTTGATTACTTTTTAGTACTGTGCATGTGGATTTAATGCATTACTCGTCAAACTTAGGTGCTGGCGTGAGAAGATCAATTTTTTACGTTAGTAGGCATTATTAAGTGCAGATATATCACGATAGAAGATGTTATTCAAAGAGAAAGTGATATAGGTCATCGTTATTTTAGATGCTACATTAATCCAAATGGTTGTGCCTTTTGGCAGTGGATTGACGAACCTTTTCCACAGAGAGCGATTGATTATTCTAGTGATTTAAAATATTAAGTAATGACACTGCGAAATCAATCAGTGGTGTGCCAAAATTAAATTCGCAGACTTCACAACCAGCTTAACAGACTAGACATTAACAGACAAAATTAAGTTTCTCAATCGTACTGTTCATTACGGTTGTTAGTAAGTTATGGTGTATTGCTTAGGCTTTTCTTATGGAATATGATTTTGTTTTTCTTATGGTATACGACTTTGTTTTTCAATGAAAGTAGATTAACATTTCAATTAATATTTCCTACAAACCATACTAAATACAAATAGTTGTAGTAGATAATTTTGGAATGCTAAGTACTCATTGGATTGTTACTCAAGTTATAACATATAACTATTCCACAGTTTAAATGCCTCGTGCCCCTATAAAATGTGCATAGCGATCGAAGAAGTAATGTGAGTTGTAAGTTGAACAAGATTTCTAAAAAACATTATCCTCTTTCATCTCAGCTATGATTTTGCACTAACTGATACAAGACTTACTGAAGGTGATAAATGTACTTCTTGTGTCTAGAGTCGTCCGAACTAATCCATGGTCTGAATGCTTGTTGTACGCTTCGTTGAGGTTAACCCAAAAATCATGACTAACCACTTCTTCCATATGAACAATACTTGCTAAAATGTATGATTTTACCAGAGTTAGGCAATCATTTGGAAGCCAATCATCAGTTGACTTTTCTGAAATTTAATATTAAAACTTAGAATGTCCATTGATATGTATATATAAAAAGAAATTAGTTAAATTGCAAAGATCAAAACTCAGTGCAAATAATGACTATAAACAATAGCTACAACATTAACTGACAAGATAGGACACTATAATCAATATTTGATGACAACTAATAAGATTAGACGCGGCAAACAACGACTATATACAATAGCTGCAGCATTTCACAGTGGATAAGACAACCCACTGCAAGCAACGTATATTGCATTGATATAAATGACAAGTCAGAACACTACATGAAACGGCTATAAATGTCTACATAAAGTCTCAATCAGTGGACGAAAAGACTTTACACTACACTGATATCATTCACTACATGAGAAGACTTTATACTGCATTGATATTAATAACAAGCCACCACATTACATATAACATCTATATATAGTAGATGCTGCATTAAATAGATGATAAAAAAACATATTTACATCCATAGATGACAAGACTAGACACTGCACAACACAATCGATGGACTATTACAAGACTTTATTTTGTATGATGTTTAGCGGTATAAGACAAAAAACTCAAATTATAATGCAACCTTGTTGGCATCATATTTTTAATATAAAACAGCGAATAACAAATTATGTTCACACAATTCCTTTTCCATTATATTCTTTACCAAACAACAAAATTTATTTCAAGATAACTCTGATAACTAGAATACCAATGATATAGACTTGTATGGTGATGGTCTCATAAATTATACAAGTTTATTATCGTAGTACGAGACTCCACAAATGACGCAAGCACAGCTCCTCACTTAACAACAAAATCAACTGCTTACATTTGCATAACAAAGCGGTATGTTCAACCAACATCCTCTTACCTCCAACATGTTTGGTTTGTAACCAATGTTACATACTCCGCATATAACTCAAGAAACTTTCTTTTGTGCTACTTCAAGCAAGAAGGCCAAAGGCAAAGAAAAAAGAGATCACAATAAAAGAAAGCCCACTCCTCGGTGTACACAAGCCCACTCCTCAACCAAAATCCTCTTACCTCCAACGTGTTTGGTTTGTAACCAATGTTACATACTTCACATATAACTCAAGAGACTTCTTTTTGTGCTACTTCAAGCAAGAAGGCCAAAGGCAAAGCAAAAAGAGCTTACAATAAAAGAAAGCCCACTCCTCGGTGTACATAAACAATGATAGTGGCCAGACATAGAGGGCAGACGACAATAAAGTATTGGACAACACCTGGGATAAGGCATCAGAAGTTCTAGCAGGTCATATACCTCAAGAAACTTCTTTTTGTGCTACTTCAGGCAAGAATGCCAAAGGCAAAGCAAAAAGAGCTTACAATAAAAGAAAGCCCACTCCTCAACCAAAATCCTCTTAACTCCAACGTGTTTGGTTTCAAACCAATGTTACATACTCCGCATATAACTCAAAAAACTTCTTTTTGTGCTACTTCAAGTAAGAAGGCCAAAGGCAAAGCAAAAAAGAGCTTACAATAAAAGAAAGCCCACTCCTCAGTGTAAACAGGAAATGATAGTGGCAAGATGTAGAGGGCAGATAACTATAAAGTATTGGACAACACATGGGATAAGGCATCAGAATTTCTAGCAGGTCATTTAACTGGAAAGTACCTTTACTTGACTTTTACAGTTAATGAGTGGCCCAGAATGTTAAAAAGAAAAAAAATCATTTAAGGTCACAAAAACAACTTGGTATGACTTGAATGGTATGTATACCAAATACAAATATATTATTGTCCAAAGTGGTGAAAGAGTGAGAAATGGACAATCGTTAAAGGACTTGAGATACGACTGATAAAATCTATCAAGATACATACAACACCGAATTCAAGGCTCATAATGCTTTTAGAGATTCTTTCGTTGATGTCACGTTGGGCAACTCTTGATGAAGCCGAGGATGTTATGTGAGATACCAGTGAAATAAATATACGAAATGTAGCATCGAGAATGTTGGCGGATTCATCTCATGGGAATTCAAACGTCTCTCCAATCTTTATGAACGTAGAAGGAAATAATTGTAGCTCGGTGACTCCTATTTCAAGAATGCTATATGGTAGAGTTACAAATTGACCCGAAGACATAAAATCATGTAAGAGATCTTTGTTGAGAAACAAGAAATCAAGTGACTTGGCAACAACAAGCGACCGACTAACTCGACTTCTAAGTAATATTTTAATTGCATCTTCCTCTAAAAAAAAGAACGATTAAAACTAAAGGAGCAAAAACTGAGGATCCTAGAAGCCCAAGTTCTACAAGATGCAGATTTATAAAGAGCTCTTAGAGAAAGAACTGAATTGAATAAGGCACGCAAAAGACGTTTACGTTAAAAGAGAAGAATGAGTATTTGTTAAGAGATATTTCTCAATTATCTAGAGGACACCTAGAATACGATCTGGCCAAAAAGTGTAATAATCTCAGAGCACAACAACAGAGGCATACCGCTGATGAATGAAGTTCGGAGGTTTAGAGCAAGTGGAATGATATACCGTCCTTATTACTAATTAACTACTATAGTGTAGCACTAATTTTATGCTATTAATTTTAGTTTTTAGTGCATTGTTACCTGACTCTAGGTTAATTTCATATTATGTTTGAAGTATTGAGTTTACTCAAAGATCTAGAGTACCGTGTATTAATATTATTTTCAAAATCCTGTATTGAGCTTGCTCAAGGATCAATAGTACCATTTATTAAGGACTTTATTAACCTAGAGGACTATGCTTGCGAGGTATAAAGCCTAAAATTGGAATTTCAAAATCTAAGAACTTGGCGAGTAAGGACTTTATTCATAAGTTATAAATCTCTTATTCTAGCGCCCTAAGTATGGACTATGCTTGGGTTGAGTTGCCTTGTCAAGACTTGGCAAGACCGCTTGGTCATGGCTTATGTAAGGACTTCACTCGATTGGTTTTGGTTTGTTATGTCAGGACATGGAAGGGCAACTCACTTGGTTTTTCAGCTAGATTCGGGTTATTTTGTCAAGACTTGGCAGAGCAATCCATTTAGTTATTTATAGATATATAATATACCGGTATTGGATATTTTGGATTCAGACTTCTTTGGTTTTCCGGCTATTGGATACTCCGGTTTTATGGCTTTCGGATATTCTGGATAAGGTTTTCTCACTTAATACGATCCAGGGTGATCATGGGATTATATTGGCCTCCGAAATTCTAGATTTTTGGTATTCTATTAATACGATCCAGCGCAATCGTGGTTTTCAGTTAGTGGAATTTTATTTGGACTTCTCTCGAACTATGGCATGTTGATATTTGAATTTCTAGGTTACACAAAACACATCTTTCAACAGAAGGACATATATTTTTTTGGGGGGGAGGGGGGAAGTGTTGACCCACCTTTTTACAAGGTAGTCACGCTTTGAATTGACGATTATCAGAGTGCTTAGGGCTTGAGTATGAACTCGGGAAAGTTTGTAGCGAATAGGATGAATTCGTGGAATTTTCGAAAAACATGGAAACTTGATTAAGTATTTGGGAAGAAGCAATAAACTTTCCTTCTCCCCGAATTGGCTAAGTGTTCGGGAAGAAGGAATAAACTTCCCTTCTCCCCAAACTGGCTAAGTGTTCGGGAAGAAGAAATGAACTTTCTTTCTTCCCGAACTGGCTAAGTGTTTAGGAAGAAAAAATTACTTTCCTTCTCCCCAAACTGGCTAAGTGTTCAGGAAGAAGAATTTACTTACCTTCTCCCTGAGCCGGCTAAGTGTTTGGGGAGAAAAATAAACTTTCCTTCTCCCAGAATTGGCAATGTGTTTGGGGAGAAGAATAAACTTCCTTCTCCCCAAATTGGCTGAGTATTTACGGATTAATATTATCATTTCTTCTTTCCAAATTGGTTAAAATCTTCTAAGCATCCCGGGATTGATATTCACTTTTCGTATCCCGTGATTGGTATTTGTAATTCGTATCCCTAGATATGGATCGGGATGTGGCGTTAGATTTTCTATAAGGCATGCAAGATGTCAATCCCTAAGCCTTCGGGGATTGGTATTTTGCACATGCGGCATTTTCCTCCAATTCTCAACTATAAATGGCTTCTCTCATGGCTTCTTCCTCCTTGAAATCACCTTTGGACTTGTGAACTTCCACTTAGCATTTGCTTGCTACTTGGACTCTCTTAGACACTTGACTTGCTATTTGTATTCTCTTGGATATAAAAACTTCATCTTTGGCTTTTGGATTTAAAGATTCATCTTCTTAAACATTTGGACGTTGGAGATGACTTGTTAGCTTTAAGCAAGGGCTTTGCTATTGCTAACACTTAACTTAGTAATCAAAGGGACTGTATTTGTAACCATACAATATAAATATACGAAGTTACATCGAAATGGACGTAGGCACACTTGTTGAACCACTATAAATCGATAGTGTTGATTACTTTTCAGTACTGTTCGTGTGGATTTACTGCATTACTCGACAAAATTAGGTGCTGGCGTGAGAATACTACTTTTCTATGTTAACAGGTATTATTAAGTGCAGATATATCGCGATAGAAGATGTTATTCAAAGAGAAAGTGATATAGGTCATTGTTATCTTAGATGCTACATTAATCCAAATGGTTGTGCCTTTTGGCAGTGGATTGACGAACCTTCTCCCCAGAGAGCGATTGATTACGCTAGTGATTTAAAATATTAACTAATGACACCGCGAAATCAATCGGTGGTGTGCCAAAATTAAATTAGCAGACTTCATAACCAGCTTAACGGACTAGACATTAACAGACAAAATTAAAATTTTCATTCATAGTTTTCATTATGGTTGTTAGTAAGTTATGGTATATCACTTAGGCTTTTCTTATGGTGTACGATTTTGTTTTTCTTATGGTATATGACTTTGTTATTCAATGAAAGTAGATTAACATTTCAATTTATTTCCTACAAACCATACTAAATACGAATAGTTGTAGTAGATAATTTAGGAACCCTAAGTATTCATTCGATTGTTACTCAAGTTGTAACATATAACTGTTCCATAGCTTAAATGCCTCATGCCCCCATAAAATGTGCATAGTGATCGAAGAAGTAATGTGAGTTGTAAGTTGAACGTGATTTCTAAAAAAACATTATCCTCTTTCATCGCAGCTAGGATTTTGCAGTAACTGATACAAGACTTACTAAAGGTGACAAATGTACTTCTTGTGCCTAGAGTCGTCCGAATTAATCCATGGTCTGAATGTTTGTTGAACGCTTCGTTGAGGTTAACCCAAAAATCTTGACCAACCTCTTCTTCCATATGAATAGTATCTGCTTAAATATATGATTTTATCAGAGTTAGGTAATCAGTTGGAAGCCAATCATCAGTTGACTTTTCTGAGATTTAATATTGAAACTTAGAATGTCCATTGATATGTATATATAAAAAGAAATTAGTTAAATTGCAAAGATCAAAACTCAGTGCAAACAATGATTATAAACAATAGCTACAACATTAGCTGACAAGATAAGACACTACAATTAATATTTGATGACAACTAACTAGATTAGATGCAGCTAACAACGAGTATATACAATAGATGCAACATTTCACAGTGGATAAAACAACCCACTGCAAGCAACGTATATTGCATTGATATAAATGACAAGTCAGGACACTACATGAAATGGCTATAAACGTCTACATATAGTCTCAATTAGTGGATGTAAAGACTTTACACTACATTGATATCATTCAGTACATGAGAAGACTTTATACTGCATTGATATTAATGACAAGCCACCACATTACATATAACATCTATATATAGTAGATACTGCATTAAATAGATGATAAAAAAACACATTAACATCCGTAGATGACAAGACTAGACACTGCACAACACAATTGGTGGACTATCACAAGACTTTATTCTGTATGGTGTCTAGCTGTATAAGACCAAAAACTCAAATTATAATGCATCCATGTTGGCACCAATTTTTTTAATATATATAACAGCGAATAACAAATTATGTTCACACAATTCCTTTTCCATTATATTCTTTACCAAACAACAAAATTTATTTCAAGGATAACTCTGATAACTAGAATACCAATGAAATAGACTTGTATGGTGATGGTCTCACAAATTATACAGGTTTATTGTCGCAGTACGAGACTCCACAAATGACGCAACCACAACTCCTCACTTAACAACAAATCAACTTCTTACAGTTGCACAACAAAGCGATATGTTTAACCAAAATCCTCTTACCTCCAATGTGTTTGGTTTGCAACCAATGTTACAAACTCCGCATATAACTCAAAAAACTTCTTTTTGTGCTACTTCAAGCAAGAAGGCCAAAGGCAAAGCAAAAAGAGCTTACAATAAAAGAAAGCCCACTCCTCAGTGTACACAAGCAATGATAGTGGCAAGACGTAGAGGGCGGATAACTATAAAGTATTGGACAACACCTGGGATAAGGCATCAGAATTTCTAGTAGATCATTTAGCTGGAAAGTACTTTTACTTGACTCTGACAGTTAATGAATGGCCCAGAATGTCAAAAAGAAAAAAAAATCATTTAAGGTCACAAAAACAGCTTGTTATAACTTGAATGGTATGTGTACCAAATACAAATGTATTATTGTCCAAAGTGGTGAAAGAATGAGAAATGGACAATCGTTCAAGGACTTGAGATATGACTGATAAAATCTACCAAGATACACACAACACTGAATTCAAGGCTCATAACGCTTTTTGAGATTCTTTCGTTGATGTCACTTTGGGCAACTCTTGATGAAGCCGAGGATGTTATGTGAGATACTGGTGAAATAAATATACTAAATGTAGCATCGAGAATGTCGGGCGGATTCATCTCCTTGAAATTCAAATGTCTCTCCGATCTTTATGAACGCAGAAGGGAATAATTGCAGCTCGGTGACTCCTATTTCAGGAATGCTATATGATGGAGTTACAAATTGACCAAAAGGCATAAAATCAAGTAAGAGATCTTTGTTGAGAAACAAGAAATCAAGTGACTTGGCAACAACAAGCGACCGACTAACTTCACTTCCAAGTAATATTTTAATTGCATCTTTCTCCAAAAAAAGAATGATTAAAACTAAAGGAGTAAAAACTGAGGATCCCAGAAGCCCAAGTTCAACAAGATGCAGATTTTAAAAGAGCTCTTAGAGAAAGAACTGAATTGAATAAGGCACACAAAAGACGTTTACGTTAAAAGAGAAGGATGAGCATTTGTTAAGAGATATTTCTCAATTATCTAGAGAACACCTAGAATACGATCTGACTAAAAAGTGTAATAATCTCATAGCGCAACAACAGAGGCATACCGCTGATGAATGATGTTCAGAGGTTTAGAGGAAGTGGAACGATATACCGTCCTTATTACTAATTAACTACTATAGTGTAGTAGTAATTTTATGCTATTTTTTTTTCTAGTGCATTGTTACTCGACTCTAGGTTAATTTCATATTATTTTTGAAGTATTGAGTTTACTCAATGATCCAAAGTACCGCGTATTAATATTATTTTCAAAATCTTACATTGAGCTTGCTCAAGGATCAAGAGTAACGTTTAATATTATTTTCAAAGTATTATATTGAGTTAACTCAAGTATTAACACTAAATTAAATCATACCTACCCGATAAATAGCAAAATAAACATAATTTTACCATAATATGCATGAGCTTCCAAGCTTTTTAATTGCATCTAGAAACCAAAAATTTGTATATGTTAAATTACCTAAAATTTATATGTGTCTAAATAACCAAAAATTCAAATGTTTAGGGATAATAAGGGCCCGTTTGGCAAACAAAAACAAAAAGATTTTTACTTATTTCAAAAGTCCTTTTGCTTTAAGAAAGTAAAAAACTATGTTTGGAATTTTTTTGACATACAAGTCAAAATTGAGAAAAATAATTAAATTTGAAACTTTGAATTGTAAACATTCGAATATGGAAATTTGATATTTGATAATTGGATCCGTTTGGCACACATCGCTCTAAAGTTTCAAAATTAGGCTCACATCCGGTCCTAAACTTATTGTAAATTAGGTCCCTATTTTTCGAGAATAGGTTAAAAAAAATCACGAAAATTAATATTTAAATAAAACATGTACATGCCAAAAAATTCAGGTGTTAAAACAATCAAAAACCACATCAAAACCTAAAATACGACGATACAGCGAAACAACAGGTTTTTGCATCAAAAGACGCACCTATTCGTACATAGTTGCATACATTCATGCTTATATTTCAGTGTTGTATCAAACTCAGTATAAATGCATACATGTATGCAGCTGAAGAACAATATACGCTTCTTTTTATGCACATATTCAAATCTGGCCTGTTTTTTAAGCATTCACACATCATTGCATACACTCTTGCACTTATACAGAATACACGCATACATTCATGCACATATTCAGAAGCCTTCATCCCTTTTAAATTTGTTGCGCACATGCATGCATATATACAGAATAGTTGCATTCAGGCCCGGCCCTAGGCATAGGCCAACTAGGCGGCTGCCTAGGGCCTCAGGCTGGTGGTGGCTGGTGGCAGGTGGTGGAGGGCCTCAGCATACCAGATTTAGTATTTTCAAATAATGATGGTCATACCTTTATAAAGGATTGTGTGGTCAGGTGGTATGTACACAAGGCTTCTTTGGGTGTGTGCTAGGTTCAATTCCTAGCTGCTACATTTTTGGGGCCTCTGTTCGTTTTTCCTTCCTTTGCATGATTTTTCAAGTTTTCTTTTTTGCCTTGGGCCTCATGAAGCCCAGGGCCGGCCCTGGTTGCATTCATGTATGCGACTATTCGTAACACATGCATCTCAGTGCAATTTTGTATGCATACATATTGTATGCAACTATTGCAAATACATGCATACATGCATGCGTATATTGGTCCAGATTTTCAATAGAAAACGCTGGATGAATATACGCATACATGTATGCTAACATTGGTAACAGTTGCACAGATGTATGCATTTTTTTTGGCGTGATCTTCTAGGAATATTTCTGATTTTTGTGTGTATGTATATATATATATATATATATATAACTATATATATAACACCGTTTTTTTTTGGAAAACACGTAACATGTGAAAATAGGGACCCGCTTTGCATTACAAACTTGTACTGGATGTCGCTCTAGTTTTGATACTTTTTAGGGACGTGATGTGAATTTCCATAATTTTAATTTTAAAAAATTTGAAATTTGAAAATTTAAATTTTGAAATGTGAAAATTTGAAAAGTCGAAATTCAAAATTTCAAAATTGGAATTTGAAAATTTAAAAATTCGAAGCTTTGAAATTAGATTTTTCTTAAATTTTAAATTTAATTTGAATTTTTTGAAATCTTGAACATTTGAAATTCAATTTTTTTTGTATTTTCCACATAAAAAAAATCAACTTATGTAAGTCGAAAAGAAAAATAAAACTGCTTTTGAAATAAATTGAAAAGTGACTTTTAAAAGTTTATATATTCTGCCTGTTCACATTGACTTTTTAACTTTTGCTTTTTATAAGCAAAAAAAAAAAAAACTTATTTTTTGTTATCTAAACTAACCCTAAATGTATACAATTATCATGCAGAAAACTTTAGAAAAAAACATAAATAGTTAGGAAAGTAAAATAGTAAGGAAGAAGTGTTTTAAAACCCCTTTTGTTTTGAACGGGGTTTCGAACCCTGTTCATAATATAAACATGGTTCAAAACCCGGTTTATAACTTAAATGGAGTTTAAAACCATGTTTAGTATCCATGTTTTTATTTTTAAATGGGTCGTTGCTCCATTCAAATCCCTTTTCCACACTCGAACGTGGAGATAAAATTCTAAATGGGTCAACGTCCCATTTAAGAACTGTGCTAGAACAACTGGAAATAAATTCATACGCGTGACGTGGAGAAATCAATCAGTGGAGATTAAAGGATGAAAATTATAATTCATGAGGAAAAATAGGGAGGGTCCACTTTCTATCTCTTTACATCAGTGTTTTTCACCGTTTTTGTTGTCGCTTGAAATAACATTCTCGCCCATTTAAACATGGAAAAACCACATTTGTTGGCTTGTTTACAGAAAGTATTACATGATTAGCCATGTTTCAAAAATAATAACAAATATATGCCTGATTTGTTCGGAGAGGGATATTGGCGCATTTTGAAAACTCGCCTGTGTGCGAGTTCTAAAAACTCGCCTGTGTATTTAATGTTTTCTGCTTTGAAAGAAATAGTTTTCCAAGCAACCAAAATTAACCCTCTCAAATATGATATCGAGTTGTCGGTCAACTGGCCCACTGATTCGGGGGCGAGTGCCGTAACACTTTTAGAAGATGAAGATGTGCAAGTAATATTTTCTGCTGTTAAGAAATCGATTGAGTTGCTTGTTGGAAAAACAGCAAAAAAAATCTTGGAAGATGTCGTAAAAGAAATAATCACACCTACTATAGTTAATAGAGATTTAGGTTATTTCATAGAAATGTTGCAAACTCATGATCCATCACTCATCTTTAGTTCTCCTTTGTACACCAATCCGTATTGTCCACCAAATGTGGCTGAGCAGCAACAATAACAACAATAAACTAATTAGTCAGAACTGTTAGATATGGGCCAAAGGTATGTGTTCCACATCAATTTAGTTTTATACTTAATCATTGAAATGCTAGATGTAACTGAAATGCATTTATCAATAGATTGACTGTAGAACCCGAAGAAGACTGGGGTGCAGGTCCTTCACAACAGGCCGAACATATTGACAGCATGGCGGTTGCCACGACAATTGTTGATGATACAAGCTGGCCCGAAGTCAACTACGACCCACTGAACTATGACTTTCCAAACATAGTAGATCCCGAAGAAGATGGTGATGAAGTTCAAATGGAAGTACCCACGGACGATGATCTCTGCACGGCGCAAATGATGGCGAGATCCATAGTGGCTAATCTAGAGTTTTCTGGCGAAAAATTCTCGACTGCCTGCGTACAAAATGGATTTGCTGTTGGGATGGTATTCCAAAGCAAGGAACAGTTTCTCCACCAACTTACGGAATGGTCTATTCTGCATGGTGTTTCGTACAAACAAATCAAGTCGAACAAAACAATATACACCGCTGTATGTAATGTTGATGTTACTTGTCCGTGGCGAATACATGCTATAGTGTCGAAGAAATCACAAATTGGATGGTGGAAAATCAGAAAGCTGCCTCATGAACATAACTGTGTCAACCCTACGATTAATTCCAATCACAAGCAAGCCATTTCTGGGTTTCTTATATCCAAAATCATGTCTTTTGTGAAGGCCAATTTGAATATCTCAGCTGGGACGGTGCAAGTGCTTATCGACGAGCAACTCTTCATCAAAATAAGTTACATGAAAGTTTGACGAACATTGAATAAAGCATTGGAAAAATTATATGGTAACTGGGCAGAATCGTATTCTTGCTTGCCTCAGTATTTTGCGGAAATAAAAAGAAGCAATCCAGGTTTAGTAGGACATATAGTACACGGTGATATTGGGGTATTTTGAGCGTGCTTTTTGGGCATTTGGTCCTTCCATTACAGGTTTTGTACACTGTCATCCAGTTCTCTCTATTAACGGGACACATTTGTATGGTAAGTACAAATGAATACTGCTAGTTGCTGCCGCTGTAGATGCGGACGACTGCCTTTTCTCATTAGCTTATGGGGTGGTCGAATCCGAATCATATGGCAGTTGGGCCTGCTTCTTTTCATGCATGCGTGTGTTCATGTATAGCGTACGAAATCGACACATTACATTTATATCTAACAGAATGAAAGGAATCCCAAGTGCTTTGCAGGATAGATGGGAAGAACCTCACAAACATAGGTTCTGTGCAAAGCATCTGAAAGCAAATTTTCACGCTGCAGGTCATCGAGACATGCGATTTGTGTGCTTGTTTTACGCTGCTGCATGTGCTTCAGAAATGGTTGAATACACTAAACTTAGAGAAGAAATCAAGGCAACTAAGCCGGAAGCGCATACCTGAATTGAACGAAATCTAGGGAATTGCGAAGAAAACTGGGCTCTTGGCAGAGATGAAGATGACCGCTTCCATATTATGACGACCAACGCATCTGAAAGTTTTAATGGTGTACTAAAAGGCGCTAGATCCTTGCCTATAAAGGCGTCGGTTGCAAGAACGTTCTTTCGATCAGTTGAATATTTCTATAGGAGGCGAGAAAAAATGGAGAGTCTGAATTCAAAACTTACTCCAACATGGGAAGATAAAATTGAAGCTCGTGCTATTGAAGCAATGTGTTGTAGGCTTGTTCGATTTGGTTGATATAAATGACAAGTGATTCACTATTACGGAGATGAATTTGATGTTGAGATCGACGGTTCTAATGTCACCTGTACATGTAGAATCCCACTTCTGCAGAAGATACCATGTGCTCATGTGATGGCGGCTTGTTCAGCACAAGATTTTGGTAGTAATAAAGCACATCACGATTTTGCTTCTGAATGGTACTCCGTCCAAAGTTATAGAGCTACATACGACCCAAAGTTTAATCCTATACGCGATAAGAAATACTAGGACCCGTACAACGGTCCACAAATATTGGCTCCGCCTGTCAGAAGACTGGCTGGGCGATCAAAATCAACGAGGTTCAAAAATGTTATGGATGAGCATTAAACAACCAAACAAACATGTGCAACAAATGTGGATCGCAGGGCCATAACAGAAAGCGGTGTACTTCAGCAGCCTAAAATGGAGATGTATGTTTGTTGATGCGATGTCAGTGTATTGCATTTCGTGTATCTCTATTTCTTATGTTTCGAGCTTATCTGTCCTTAACTGGACTATGTAGCTCTCTTATATTTGAATATTAGAATTTGGTATTTGGTTTATGTTGTTTAGTTAAGCTATATATACTATTTAAACATCGTGGTAGTTCGTCGTTTAATGTTTACAATTTCATTCGAATATATAGTTATACGTCGGATTTCATTGAATCAAAAAAATCCGAATTTACAGAGCTACATTTTAGTAACGGAACTAAAAAATGGAAATTTCATATTATAGATACTGAGTTATGTTCAAATCAAATTTCAAGAAAGTTGCTATGGAATTTAAAAGCATAAAGTAAACAGACGATTTTTGGAAATACGCCTTTATGCGAGTTTTCAAAAGACGCCTTCGTTACAAACAAGGCTAACTAAGTTAAAACCCCTTTGAACATCCATAGCCGCTGCTGGGCTGACCCGAATGCTCTAATAAAATGCTGTTCTGACCCGAACTGGAATCTGATTTTTGTTTTGTTCAATTACGTGGCCTCCAATTCCACGTTCTCAATTTAAGCGTCAAGCACTCCCTGGTAAACCCCCACGAAAGAGGCCCCCGTAAACCCTAATCAGGTGCAGAGAAAAAAAATAAAAAATTATGAAAGAGGGTGGAAGCAACAGCAATAAAAAGGTAGAGCAACCAAGCAAAGACGAAAGATACACGCAATGGAAGTCTCTGGTGCCTGTGCTGTATGATTGGTTCGCCAATCACAACCTTGTTTGGCCCTCTCAATCTTGCAGGTACTGTACTCACACTTTTCTAGGGTTTTCCTACATGGTTATGCTTTTGCCCTAGGTCGTTGATTTGATTTTGGTCAAACTGATTGAACTGTTAACCATGCAATTCCTTTTGCAAATGGGTTTTCTAGGATCAGTATTTGAGTTGTAATCATGTGGGCTAGGTATAAATGTTAAATTCAAAGCAGTACATTTCAAAAATGGAGTGTGGCTAAGAAACCTTAACAGATTCATCTCGGTCGTTTATTTTTCTAAATAATTATTTACATTAGCACACTTAAATTTTGTTAAAAGAAGTGTTCAGTTTCATATAAATAACATAATGCTGTGTTTTTGCTAGGGAACGCCGCCGCACAAATTCTTTCTTTACACTGGCTAAACAAACAACGTATGGTACCCCAAGCGAAAGTTTTAGTGCCTTTAGCATACACCTTAAATATTGACAGTTTGACTAAGGTTCTTATTAAGTTTCAAAATACACAAAGCATCCTTGCAAAAATTTAATGCAAAACGAAGACATATAAAACAGTGCAATTCCAATGGACATCTACAATTTTATAGAATAATTATCGATGTATTTGTGGTTTTTTGATTTTGCAAATATTGGCTTATTGAGCGAATGTTTACAAATATGTCTGCAAACGTTAAGTGAATATTTGGATATCTGTAAGATTTCTCAATAAGTGCAGACATTTATGCACTTGTTCTTTGTTTTTATTCAGTTATGTAGTTTTAATATTTAAATTTTTATGAATTTTTCAAGCAGTGGAACAAAAAATATGAAACAAATTTGCTATAATAAAATAATTCTAAGGACCCACTTTACGTTTCTATTTGGATAGGGATTTGTTTTGAATTATGCTTGGTTTTAGTGATGTGTGCCTAATATTCGCTTAAAAAAATACATTGGAAACTTACATGAATGCTTAATTATTTTTAACAATTGCAAAAAAAGGCGTTTGAGGACATTTCAAAGTGCTTCATGTTTGAGGTTGTTTGGACTTCCTGTAAAAAGTGCAAGGAGCCACTTCTCATTTAAGAAAAAATCATTGTTACATTTCATGTTAGAATCGATTTTTTAAATTAATCTAAATTGTGTTTTTTTTGTTTGCATATTTTGGTAGTGAGTTTGAAAGTGGAACTAGTATTTGTTATTTGTAACTATATATATTAAACATTGTTATTATGCTGTTTCGTTGTACTTTATTCGTATTACATTTAAATAAGTGAAAATGATATTTACAACTTTTAGTTACTTTTATCCGGTTAAATGTTCACAATGTTTTAAAAATATAGAAGTTTAAAATAAAATGTAAAATATTTGAAGGTTTCATTGGATGCAACATTCCAGCGGGTGTTTGCAACATTCTAGAACCATGATTTTTCCTCTTAGATGTGAACTTACGTTGAGATTGATGTATATAATGTCAGATGTGGAAATATCGTGGCCAAAATGTCCACAGATATGTTCCATGTGGTTTTGTTTGATGATGATGTTTGGGGTGTAGCTTTGGTCTACAGAAGCTCAAAATGCCATAGGGCTGGCTAGATGAACCTCAAACAAAACATGGTTCCATAGACATTAATTTTAACATATAGTTACCGTTAACAATCATAAACATATCTTTTTAGACCATGGAAGTAAGTATGCACATGCCTAGACACTAACAACATAATGCAGAAAAAGATATTTGCTTATAGTTTCTTTTAGGGTTTATTGTTTTTGGAAGAGAGCGTAGATTGAATAAAGAAGAAATGATAGTTCCACATTGTGTTGAACAGAAGAAAAACTTGCATAATACAACCATAGATTAATGTTAAA
Source organism: Allium sativum (assembly GCA_030737875.1). Taxonomy (NCBI): domain Eukaryota; kingdom Viridiplantae; phylum Streptophyta; class Magnoliopsida; order Asparagales; family Amaryllidaceae; genus Allium; species Allium sativum. The sequence goes on along the minus strand of CM060909.1, from coordinate 663,320,173 downwards.
CCATAGAATATACAATTATGCTTTTGTTTTGAGAAGTGGACTTATAGAGTTACCAGTAAGTTAATTCATGTGTCACCGTTCAACCCGTGTCGTGTCGATTCAAGTGGGAGTCAATGAGCCACATCTAGCGAACTTTTGGACAAACTTTGTAGTGGACTCGATCTAAAATTCGATTCTCAATAATACAATTTTGTCAGAAAACATAAGCGGTCAATTACTTGATGTAGGAATTTTTCGAGAGAGATTTTGAGTGGGCATACCTTCTTGGGAGTGGCTGGCGAATTTAGGTGTACATTCAGTTGTATATTTTGGAGTCTTGGACAATTCTGTATGAAGGGATCCTTCTTTTCATCGCGCTTTATTCAATCTATATATAGGCTCATGTCTTAGTTGGAAGATCATCAAATAATTCCATTAACATTTCAATCTATCTCTTGATCTTTTAATTTTGTTTTTCTCAACTTACTAAAAGCATTTTGGGTTTCTGCTAGCTTTTTTGCTTGCTCTTCAACATAGAGCCTTCATTTGAATATCTTCCGGACTGGTACTTTAGTATAAATTTGACAATTTTCTATGGCAGTTGACATCATATATCATATTAGTTAAATTATTCATGGACCGTCCGTAAATCTCTAACTGATGTTTTCCATAACTCTGCCTAGTTTGATCATTGATTCGACAATGCTTTGTCATATATTCGTTTTTCGAGCGTATTAGACTTGTAACCAATGTTTGAGAATTTGGTTTTGGTCTCGATTTCGTTCTGTTGAAATTTTCACATTTTCGGAAATTTTGATAGTTTCGATTTCAATTTCGGTTTAAATTAGTTCGATTTTCTAAGTCATGTTAGAATAATTTAAATTATATCCCAAATCTGCAAAACTCTTCAGGATTTTATCTGAATTAAACCACATGCAACTTAATTCTGCACTACTAGCCTAAGCTAGCCTATTAGTAAAACAAAATTAGCAAATTTACCCTGAAAATGCCTAACCAGCCACAACATATAAAATTATATCTCAACCCCATGTGAATATGTCTCACCATGAAATATAGGAGTTATATCTCATCCCACGTTTATTATGTAAAAGCTCAGCCCAGAACAAATTCAAATATTAACAAGGCCTATTTAATCGTATGTACTTTTGACGCACACGCTTTTGGCTTCGTCTTGTCGCTTTTACATTAGGGTTGAATTTATTTTGTTGAAGTGAGATTTAATCATGAATTTTACAGAAGAATCGAGATTTTGGAATTAATAAAGAGTCGATTTCTGAGCAAATCTCGAATTCTCTTTATGTGAAGAGATCCAAATCGACAAAACGATTGCGATGAGTTAATTTTAAGTTTTTAATTTTGGTGAGTTCACGAGTTTTTGTGATTTTTGCCTTTTCATTCATCTTATATCTTCCGAGTCCTACTTTCTGCAGTTTCAAGAAAAAAAGTAGGGCTTTTGGTCGGAATCAGAAATTTAGCTCTATTCCGTTTTGGTTAAGGCCGGAACCGAATCGGATAGGCGGAATTCTAGCGTCGTGGCTGAAACCTTGCACCTTGCTTCTAACATACGTTTGTAGTCAACCATCAAGTTTGTTGAATTTTTTGTTTATTTTATGTAGTATCAAATAATTATGAGTGTACTTCTCAATCTGAGGACCACTCTTTCATCAATAATAAAAATATTTCGGGTTATAATACTATAGTTACAAACTTAACACACCTGTTGATCGCTACTTTTCTATGAACTAAAAAAGCGCAAATTTTAAAATAAATTCTGCAAGCGCACAGATCGTGTAATATGCAGGTCGAATCACAGGGAGGCAAATTAAAAATTATTATTTATGTAATTTCTTGGGCGAGTTAGACGACTTTTGAGATTTGGTTGAAAATAGAACAATTGAAATTGCAATAATTATTATTATCGTTGAAACTAATCAAACGATTAATCACTAATGAAAGTAAATTGCAAAACAAGAATAAAAATGCAGAAAATAAAAGTGCAGAATAGAAATAACAGAAACAAAATTAGGATTATCGTTGAAACTAATCAAACGATTAATCACTAATGAAAATAAATGTAAAATACAACTAGTACTCTACCAAATCTAATTGTGTAGATGACACTAGTTGCTAAGAAATAGAAAAATGCAGAAAATAAAAAGAAGAATTTTGTTAATGGAGAAGAAGATAGAAAATGGGATTTGATTGAGCTCAGGTGGGAAAGGCTTACTGTATGGGTTGAGGCTCGGCTGTGCAAAGTTGGAGGAATTGATGGTTTGTGCGAGTAGAACGTGAAGATGATGGGTGATAACTTTTGTGTGATGTTAAGTGGACGGATGGTGTGGATTTGGACTGGAGAGGAGGATGGAGAAGAAATATGAAAGAATAAAGGCAGCAGAAGAAGAAATATAAAAAAATATGAAGAGAAAAAAGGAAAGAAATTAAAGCAATGAAAATGTACAACAAGGAAAAAATTTCAAAAGAAGAATCTTTTTATGACCTCTTTTTTTTATTGTTGAAAAAGGGATAATAGGAAAAGAAAGGAAAGAGATGTAAAAGGGGAAAAAATTGCAAAAGCGGAACGAGATCTAATTATTCAAGTAGAGAATTAATCACAAGGCGGAGAAGAAAGACTTTAAAAGACATTTTTTTTGGGGAAAGGAATTGTAGAAAGAAGAGGGAAACAAAAGAGGAAAGGAAACAAAAAGAAATAAATGTAAAAATTAGAAGGGTGATTGAAAAATGGAAAGAGAGATTAGAGGAAGTGAGAGTGAGTTGTAATTGGAAAGCAATCAGTATAAAAAAATGCAAGTATTTTTTTTGGTTATTGTTGTAAAAGAATGAAAACCAGTGTATTGACAATTGGAAAGAAGTAAAAGGAAAGTAGGAATAGATGGAAAGCAATCAAAGAAAATCTGGCAAAATAAATGTACAACAATAATGAACAATAAAAATAAAGTAAAAATTGAAAAGAAGGAATAGATGAAGAGGGAAAAAAAAGAAATATAAAAGGAAAAAACAAAATTGAAAAGAGGGGAAAAAAATAATAATAATAAAAATTAAGGGAATTTGGCAAGTTTTTTCTTCTTTTATTTAGAAGATTATAGTATCAATTAACAATACCAAATCTAGCTAATCAAGAATTTTTCTTAAAACAAAAAGGAAAAAATAAAATAAAATAAAAACTAACACGAATCAGAGATTAAATAAATAATAAAATTTAATCGTTACCTCCCCGGCAACGACGCCAAAAACTTGTTCGTCGCTTTCTAAGAACTAGAAAAACACAAATTTTAAAATAAATACTACAAGCGTACAGATCGTGTAATATGCAGGTCGAATCACAGGAAGGTAAATTAAATTAAATTATTTATATAATTTCTTGGGCGAGTTAGACAAATCTTCGAGGTTGAAATTGAAACTGCAATTAAACTATTATTGAATTGAATTAGATTTGAATCTAATCAAATCTGTATTCAATCCAATATGACCTAGGAAAGCAATAAAAAGAACAAAAATTCAAATTGTAGAAATTAAAATAACAAATAGGAAATAAAATTAGGATTACCTCTGAATCTAATCAGACGGTCAATCGCTAATAAAAAATAAGTGCAAAAGACAACTAGTACTCTACCAAATCTAATTGTGTAGATGACACTAGTTGCTAAGAAAGTAAAAAACAGAAAAAACAGAAAAGAGAAAAAGAAAAAAACTTCACTGATTCCAGGATGAAGTTTACAATGAGATTACAAGGGTATTTATAGGATAGATAGCCAACCCTAACCCTAACCCTAATACAATGACAAATGGGCCGTAGGGAAATCTAGTAAATTTGGGCCTTTCCTCTTTTCGTCTTGCTTCTTTGATAATTCTTCATTGATTTGTGATGTACATGGCCTTTCTACCGGTTATTTTCTTGTCCAAAAAGCAATTTGATGTACGATCTTCATCTGCAAGTCTTCAAATATATATACACAACATTTTGATCTCTATTTTCCATTTTTCTGACTGTATGTGGCTTAGTCGGCATATCTGTAAAAGTGACAAAACAATACCCAAGTAATATTTATTTATAAAAAAAAATAAGATATAAGAACATAAAATAAATATATTTCTATGTCAATCACCTGTAAACTACAGATTTATAAAGTTCAAGATTTTCCAAACATGATTTAAATCTAAATCGTAAAGTTCATACTTTAGATCGAAATGAGATTTAAATCGTTAGTAGTAGTTTCAGATGATCCGTATTTCAAGGTTTATGCACTTTGAAATTTATTTTGATGTTTGAATTTTTACATTTAAACCTAAAACTCACTTTTTTCCTTTTATTAAAATTTTATTTTATATTGAAAATATTTTGTTGGCGTTAGGGCTGTCAACGGATACTTTCAGATACGGATAGTGCAATATCCGTATCCGCATCCGAAACCATTTTCGGATATCGGATATCCGCATCCGCGGATACAGACGAATATTTTATAGTTATCCGCTCTGCCAACGATCGATAAATCAATGAAAATAAATGATTTTTTTTAGCTTAATATTACGTTTTTTCAACCTAATTGATTAGTGAAGTGCTTAAAATAAATACAATAATAATATATAATTTTGAGCAATTAACATGCGCTTAGTAGATTTTTAATTTTGCAAATTAATAAATTAGTATATTTAATTATGTTAAAATACATATAATTCAAGCTATAATCGGGAAAAAAAGCGGACGGAAAATTTTCGGATGCGGATATGCCTATACCCACATCCGCATTCCCGGATATCGGATATTTATACGCTTTTCAGATGCGGACATATTTCAGATTTTTTGGATATCCATTGACAGCCCTAGTTGGCGTGGGAAATTGGTCCTCTCACGCCAACATCCAAGTTGTATGAGCTAATGCAGAAAAGAAAGGAAAACTAAAGTTTATAATGGTTGGGCAAGAATGCCTACCTCCACTTTGAGGTAACTATTTATCATTGTCACATAATTACAAGTACAATCCAAGTCCACTACTTTAAGTTTACAATGCTATGTGTTAAGAATAGCAAAGTCCTCGCTAATTCTCTATGTCCAAGGTAATCTTCCTATGTCCAAAGTGTGCTTCAATGTTCGAGTATGTCCTATGTAGCAAGCCAAGTGCCAAATTGTTGATGATGATGTTCAAGAAGAAGTTCATAAGTCCAAAAGAGTCTTCATTGTCCAAATAGCCATATAGGAAGCCATTAAAGAGTTTCAAGTCCAATATTCCCGTATCTAGAAAATGAGCCAGATCTAGAAAATGACCAAGTGATGAGGTATTTAAAGGTAAGGAGTTGTGTGCCCATCCAAAAATGCTCAATTTTTTTTTTGAAAAATTCGTATCTCGAATTTCGTATCCTCGAAAGCTTAGCCATTTTTGGTATTTTGAATTTCGTATCCTAAAAAGTTAGGCATTTTTTGTATTTCGAATTTTGTATCTCAAATTTCATATCACGAAATTCGTATCTTGAAAATTTAGCCATTTTTCGTATTTTGAAATATGTATCCTTGAAGCTTAGTCATTTTTCGTATCTCAGAAACTCAACCATTTTTTGTATTCTGAATTTCATATCTCGAAATTCGTGTCTTGAAAATTTAGCTATTTCTCTTATCTCGAATTTCATATTTGAAAATTTAGCAATTTTTCAGATCTTGAATTCCGTATCCTGTAATTCTTATCTTGAAAACTTAGCCATTTCCTTTTGAATTTCGTATCCTAAAAACTTAGTCATTTTTCGTATTTTGAATTTTGTATCTCAAGTTTCGTATCCCGAACTTCATATCTTGAAAATTTAGCCATTTTTCGTATTTTGAATCGTATCCTTAAAACTTAGTCATTTTTCATATCTTGGAAACTCAGCCATTTTTTGTATTTCGAATTTCATATATACTGAAATTCGTGTCTTGAAAATTTAGCTATTTTTCGTATCTCGAATTTCGTATTTGAAAACTTAGCAAATTTTCATATCTTGAATTCTGTATCCTGTAATTCTTATCTCGAGAACTTAGTCAATTCCGGGAGGAGCAAGAAATCTTTTTCCAGAAGAAGAATTTCCACTCCGGGGAGGAGTAGGAATTCTTCTCTCGGAAAACCTGGAGAAGAATTCACAGTCCCGAGAGAAGAAGCAAGAATTCGGAAGAGAATTCCACAATTTTATCTAAATCACTACGTACTTCCGTGAGTTCGTACTTGAGTTTTAAGCACTTCGAAAACCATAAATTCATCGTGTGACTGTCTTGTTAAAAAGACGGGTCAACACTTGCCTTCTAAAACATGTCTTTCTTGTAAAAAGAAAACGTGTTTTGAGTAATCTAGAAATCCATAAGTCGAGATTTGTGAGAAGTTTGAATAGAACTCCAATAGCCAGAAAACCAGAAAACCACGTTCACACCGGATCGTACTAACTAGAAGACCACGATCGCGCCAGATCGTATTTAGATGGAAAACCGTAATACCAAAGCCAAATGAACTCGACGATCACTCCGGATCGTACTACGAGAGATAATCAAAAATCCAAAAAGCTGCGATCACGCCGGATTGCATTAGATCATCAGAAATCAGAAGCCAAGGAAACCCAAGCCCCAAGCCTAATATAATCCCACGATCGTTATGGATCTCACATCACGTGAGAATACCTGAAACATGGGATCCACAAACCAGAAAACCAAAGGAATTAAGACATGACAATCCATCACTAGAGGAATCTGAAGTCCAAAATAACCATAATAACATGAAGGGAATAGTCCATGCCCAAGCCATGAGCGAACGATCTCGTCATGTCCTGGCGAGACCATTCAAGATTAACCTGCAACCCGATACGAATTCATCCAGTTACACTCTGGCGAAGGAATTCGTAGCTCGTTGTTTATGAGTTCATCTCATCACTCTCCGGTGATGGAACTCACAGCTCATTGTTATAAGTTTATCCTATCACACTGCGGAGAAGGAACTCATAGTCCATCGATATGAGTTCATCCTATTGTTCTCCGACGACGGAATTCATAGTTTATTAGTTCATACTATCACACTCCGGTGACAGAACTCATCGATACGAACCCGTCATGCCACTCTCTTGTGACGGAGTCTGTAGTTTAGAGATATAAACTTTTACAGATCATCAATACAAGTCATTCAATCATACTCTGGTGACAGAACTTGTAGTTCAATCGTATGGATTCATCCATTCACCTCCGGTGGAAGGAATCCACGATCAGTGTCTACCAGTCCATCCATCCACCATCCGATGAAAGGGACTAGTAGACAAATCGCACGAACCCACCAAATCACAATCTAGTGATAGGAGTTCGTGGTTGGGGTCTTTAACTACATCATTAGTGTCATTCACCACCAAGGGCGATATAAAGCAAGTACATAAGGAAAACGCAAACAAAAGGAAGTCATTCAGAATGAAGCCTCTCCGGGCTTCATGACCCAGCATCCGCTTTGAGGGGCAATCGATTTTGTCATCGCCACCTCAATAATGAGATGACGATTTGTCCTCTGGGCCTCTCCTCTCCTCGGTCTGAGCCGCAGACAGTTTCCGGTGCTCGGGCGCTGCTGCTTCGGTGTCGACATAATCTGGGAGATTCTCACTTCTGATATGTTCCTCTGTCAGATCTCGGAGGTGCTACACTTCGATGTAGCTTGCCCATCCAGATTGTGGAATATGCAGTATTTTCCAGACCTTCTCTCCCTTTCAGTGGGTTCTCTGGGAATCGGTTTTCGATGCAGGATAAACCCCGACCTATCTAGGTAAATCTTTTACAGGGATACATTCAATTTTGTGTAGGAGGGATACTTTGGCCTCCTCCCACTTTTCTTTGAGCCATCCTGCTCACTTTCCACTTTATTCTTCCCATTCTCATGCTTGACCCCAACTCCAAGCGTTTCTTGATCATTCAGTATATTAACTTCAATCCTGCTCTATGCTTGCGCATCTTCTTGGCGCAAATACCTATCAATTTCAAAATAAAACTCATCGAGATTCCTTGGGGGTTCCTTTTGCAAATTAGCTTTAAATTCCGATTTTTCAACCACTCTAGAATCAACTGCCATTAGGACCATTGATGGTTCCAGCCTATCCACCGAAACCACTGCTGCATTGAACTTCTCCAGGAACTTTCGCAAGGTCTCTCCAGACCTTTGCTTGATCGTCGTAACGTCATCACATTTTTGGGATGAGCTTTATGAACGCTTAACTGCTCAATAATATAAATCTATCAACAAGTTCATTTCAAGAGCCGACCGATTTGCTGTTAAGCTACCTAAACCAAAGCGCAGCCGGATCTGTGAGAAACCACAAAAATCACTTTGCGATGAAATCGAGATGTGGCCCCAGTACATCTATGTGCCTGATATATAGCGTGTTAGATGTGCGGTAGGATTCGATCTCCCGTCGTATGCTGTCAAAACGAGCAAGTTGAAGTCCGATGGTGTCCTTGCATCTTAGATGTCAGAAGTAAAAGGACTTCGAGTTACATCCTCATACCCTTGGTTGGGAATCCTGCCTCGGGTTACACGCCATATAATTTCAGCCAAGTGATCTCCGTCTGAAGCGAGTTGAAAAGTTCGCCTCTGCGCCTCGGGTGGAATTCAGGAATGTACGATTCAGGTTGTACTTCAGCAATCCTTCTTACCAAGTCTTGTGCCTCGCCGCGGCGTTCAAATCCAAATTAACCACTGGTTGATTTTCAACAAGCGCTTCTGGTTCAATCATAACCTGAGAAGCATAGTTGTGAAGGCACAAAGGCGTAAGGCTTGAGCCTTGAGTTTTTTTGAGTCTTAGGCTTTTTTGTTGGATTTTTTGCTAGAAAAAAATTGTGCTAAAAAATGCTACAAAAAATGATAAATTTGATGATAAAAAACATACATTAGTAGGTACGAAGTCACAACTGTAATTTCATAACTAAAACGATCACAAAATCAATAAATTTAATTATTTAGAACATCTCTCTAAACTTTAAAATTAAAACATAACTCATTAGAATTTAAAACATATCTAAATTTTAATTTAAAATTTAAAACATAACTCAGTAAATTAACTAACAAGTTTAGATTAAAGTTTAAAACCTTCAAACTAATTAAATGAAAAACAATTAAACTGCTGCTGATATATATATATATATATATATATATATATATATATATATATATATATATATAGACACACCCCCAACGGAGGCAGTGGCCTTTTTTTAGTGTCGAATGCGTTAAAACAAAACGGAAGACCCTAAAAATCAAACATAACTGTTCGAATTTGAGAGCCGAGAGTCAGATCGGGTCCAAATGAAAGTGGGTTTGGCATAAAATCAATTATTTCTCAAGGCGCGTTTATTTGAGTTTCAATGCCTTGAGAAAAGCGCCAAAGGCGCGCTTATTTGCGCCTTAGTTAGTCGAGGTGCCTCGAAGGCCAGGGAGGCGCAAACCTTGCGCTTGAGACTTAGGCGTACCTAGGCACGCGTCTTAATAACTATGCCGAGAAGCCACCACGAGCGTAATCGTAACTCCCGAAATCGTGAGAGCACTTCCATCCAGATCTTCGTGCACCTGCGCTCGAGTTACATTACCAATACTGGAGCCCGCAACCTGACTAATAAAAGCGTCGCGAGCTAGAGTTCCATTGGGATTGTGGGTGCTGCCCCCACGTCTAGCCAAATCAGTATCGATCCTGGGATTGGTATCGACGCGGGGTTAATTTCGTTCATTGTCCCTAAGTCTCGAGCAAAATTCTGAGGAACACTAGAACTTGGTCACGCAATATCACCTTGACCTGTTGGCATTCCAAACATTTCCATCCTAGCCATAAAAGCGTTCATAGCTTCCTGTTGCCTTCTGAAGAGTTCTTGTTGTTGTTCCAAACGTGAAGTCAATTCTTTTGTCATATCTTTAACCATTCCATCCACATCCTCTCGAGTATTGAAATTCGAGGGATTTCCAGTAGAAGAAACCTCATGGCTTCCTTCATTTCCAGCACCTTCAGACTCAGTGATAGCGTCGAACCTCTTCATCTTAACTATCCTTAAATCCGAGAGAGATTCGTTTCCTTAGTCAATCAAAATGCAAGGATTGTTTCGTCCCTTCCTGGTGCGCCAGAATATTTACGTGGAGAATTGGTTCTCTCACGCCAACACCCAAGTTGTATGAGTTAATGCAAAAAAGTAAAGGAACATCAAAGTTTATAGTGGTTCAGTAAGAGTGTCTACGTCCACTTTGAGGTAACTATTCATCATTGTCATATAGTTATAAGTACAATCCAAGTCCACTACTTTAAGTTTACGAAGCTATGTGTTGAGAATATCAAAGTCCTCGCTAATTCTCTATGTCCAAGATAATCTTCCTACGTCCAAAAAGTGCTTCAATGTCCAAGTATGTCCCAAGTAGCAAACCAAGTGCTAAAATGTTGACGATGATCTTCAAGAAGTTCACAAGTCCAAAAGAGTCGTTATAGTCCAAATAGCTATGTAGGAAGCCATTAAAGAGCTTCAAGCCCAATATCCCCATATCCAAAAAATGAGCTAGAAGATCTAGAAAATTACCAAGTGATGGGGTTGTGTGTCCATTCAAAAATATCCATTTTTTGTGAAAAATTCGTATCTCGAATTTCACATTCTGTAAACTTAGTAATATTTCGTATCTCGAATTTCGTATTTCAAAATTTTCATTTTTTGTATTTCGAATTTCATATCCCGAAAACTTGGCAATTTTTCGTGTCTCGAAAACTTAGCAATTTTTCATATCCCAAAATTCGTATCTTATAAACTTGTATCCCGGAACATTTTTTGTATTCCAAATTTCGTATCTCAAAAACTTAGCTATTTTTTGTATTTCAAATTTCATATCCTGAAAATTTCGCCATTTTTCATATTTCGAATTTCGTATCCCGAAAGTTTAACCATTTTTGAGTGGAGCACGAAATCTTCTTTCGGGGGAAGAATTCCCACTCCCGGGAGAAGTGAGAATTCTTCTTTCAAGAGAAGAATTCACACTCCTAGGAGAAGAAATCCGAATTCTTCTTCCGAGAGAAGAATTTGGAAGAGAGTTTCGCAACTTTGTCCAAATCGCTTCGTATTTCCGTGAGTTCTTATTCGAATTTTGAGCACTTCGAAAATCATAAATCCGTCGTGTGACTGACCGTTCAGAAAGGCGAGTCAACATATTTGAATTGGAATCGGGAATCAAAATATATTAAATATGTGAATATATATTAAATGATTTTTCGTAATCACGATTTAACCGGGTTTGACTCGGAAAGTAAATTGAATCGTAAGAAGAGGCATTTGATCGAAAAATGGGATTTAGATCGTGGGATTTCAATTTTTTTTGACAACAGTGCTAAAGATAGGCTGAACCAACTTTGTTTGTATGAGCACAATCAATTGTAGATGCAAGTCTTGAATTCCATTTCATCTTGAAAACAAATCCTCAATGACTTTACGTACTTGTTTATTCACTTGAATAGTGGCGATGCTAAGCATTATCATAAGGAATAATGCTTCTGCCACAGGCCATGGAACAAATTACTTTGTCGTTTACACAAGATTGTTGCTTCTGTTTGGATTGCCAAAACTCATACCGAAAATAAGATCTAAGGTTTTAAATCTTGCATATCGATCACGTTTCGTTTTGGGAATTTTAGACATTTGATCTCGAATTGGGAGATATATCGGATGAGATGAGTCTAATTTGGTGTTTATCTTGGATTTTCATCGTGTGTCTTAAAGCTATTATCAGAATCATCTCAGTGTATAATATGTTAAAAATTGATATTGTTACTCATTAATTTTTATGAGTGCTACTATAAAAATAATAACGTAGACTTGAACTACAAGGTAATTCCATTGTTATTAATCTACAGGATAACGTTTCATAAATCATAGCATGCTTAAACAAAAAAATAGCGGTTCAATACAAATTATAGATTACAGTTTACAACTTATGGTCCCCAAACATGAACCATCGGTAGACGCTGAACATAAAAAAATCCAAAATATTAAACAACTCTTCATAAGTAGAACATAAAATACATACCTTCATAAGTAACAAGCATGTAAGAAAATGACGTTCGAGAATCATAAACATTGTAGAACATATGTGAACGTATGATATGATGCTATAAAATACAAAATATACATAACATATTAAATATTAACCGGGATTCTTTTCAAGTCTTCTATTTACATACAAGCAAAAGAGCATCATGGTAAATCAAAATAAAATCCGACTTTTAACAAGCTAAGTAGTAAAAAGAGTTATTAACGTATTTTAAATGTTTTAGATGTGGTTGATCGATTTAGAGAAACTTTCAAGTTTAATTTTATCAATTAAAAGAGGAGGGTTTACTATTAAAATAACAACATATTATAGTTGCTAGATTTGACGTTTTTTATAATTATTTTTTTGGGTTAGACATAGGTTAAATTTTAGCCAAAAATAAAATAAAATTTCGGCCGATATTTCAGTATCTCATCTCGGATGATATATTAGAAATGAAATTTACAGTGAGATTTATTGTTTATTTAGAGGACCAAAACGAAATCCCAGACGAGATATCAGACGATATTTTTGAGATCTGAAACAATGATAGGACCCGAGTCACCTGACACGTAGTCGCTATGTAGATTAAAACTAAAATTAAATGCATAATTTCAATAAAATGTTTCGTGAAAATCTAATAAACACTTCAACATATTAAATGCTATACATGACAATACAATGTTGTACACGCAAAGAATATCAATCTCACATTTTGTAGGCTTCCGAAAATGATATGTACAAGTCCATAAATTGACAAACTTTAGAATTCAACGACACACACACACACACACACACACACACACACACACATACATATATATAATTATAATTATGAGCTATGATCAATAGACCCCCTTTATTTAGCTCCATTTTGTAGCCCCCATAATACTAGCCACCGTTCCAATTTAAATGTTTATTTTCTCTCTCTTATCACATGCACCATACATTTAATCGGAGGTTACAAATGGTGCTAAATAAAACAGGCTATCGATCCTATCCATACATATGTACATGTGCGCATATGTGTGTGTGTGAGAGAGAGGGAGGGAGGGAGGGAGGGTGTCCGTGTGCTGTGTTTGACGTGGTCCTATGTAATATTTGACTTATTTAACTCTTCCTACTAAGTGATATGGGGTACTCATAGGTGTTACTCAGCTCAGCTGAATGTTTTGTGTTCTGTTCAATCCGAAATATTAAGGGTCTGCTATTGTATTTTTACTCAGATGACTTTTTTAGTTATTGCGATATCTTCATATACTAATCTTAATTGCATTATATCCTTTGGAAAAGGTGGGGTCCAATAATAGAATCAGCAAAATACAAGAACCGGCAGCGCCTCTATCTCTCCGAGCAGGTACCATTTGCATTTTTATGTGCTGCCATGGATCCAACTTTAGATTTACCTCTCAACTTAAAATTGGAATTAACCACATTCAATTTCAGCTGCACCATGTTTAATTTATAACCTTACCATGTTCATAACATTTTTATTATACAAAGCATTTTCATTGTAGATTTTTTTCTTCTTTCTTCTTACTTTGCAAGTTCACATATTTGCTTAATTCACTTGATTAACCATTTGATTTAAGTGAGTGTAGTTATTTCAACGAGTTCATATTCTGAACGGTAAACACATATAATAATATTCAGCAATTAAATTCTTGTTATTTAAATCCCGTTTTGGATAATATCTCCCCCTATCCGATTTGATTTATGTTCCGATTCAAACTTAGTTAAAACCACGGTTGGGAAAAATCATTCAAGCCATGTTTAGATATTCAATATGCTCAATTGAATTATCAATTTCAATTCTTGTGTTTTCTGTACAAAATGCGGAACAGTAAATTAAAATGAATTTAAGATTTGGATGTAGAAATGCAATTTTAAAGTGTGTAAAATCTTAAAATACGTATATGTTGTATCTGGGATTTATGATCCAAATCCTTTTTTGATTTGAAGACCAAACTTTAGGATTTACAATTTGAATCGCATTTTGAAAACCCTGATATTCAATGTCATAACTGATAAATTGCTAATAATTCTAGATGGAAACTGTAAACAGTATCCAGTGACTGTTATGAGCTTTATTAAAATACTGAATAAAATTATCTGGTTACATGCATGCTAATTAGTAATTACTGATTACAATTATTGGTTTGTCCTTAGACCGATGGTTCTGTTCCAAACACCTTGGTCATTGCAAATGTTGAAGTGGTTAAACCTCGGGTAGCAGCTGCAGATCATATATCTCAGGTTTCAGTAGTCTTTCTCTTTCTGATTTTCTTGAGGTGGATCATAATACATCAGATAAGCTCAAGAGTTTAGAGTTTAGCATTGTTAGCCATATTTTTATAATTGTACTGTATTTGTAGATGGATTTAATCATGCATTATTCTCATTGACCTTAACTTTAAATATCTGTGTCTGTATAATGCAGTTCAATGAAGAAGCGCGCTCGCCTTTTGTGAAGAAATACAAAACCTTAATACACCCTGGAGAGGTAAACTTCTTACGAAGTGACATGTTTACTTCCACTTTTTACTAGTAACTTGGCTATGATATGTACATTGGAATGGATGTGTGCGCGCGTGTGTGTGCGTGTGTAGGAGTATATTTGGAAATCAGCAGCAAAAGTAACTTTTCCGTCTACAATAGAAGTTTTCTTATTTTGGGAAGTCAACAAGTCAAAATATGAATTTGTCAAAACATCAATTAATTTGGTTACTTTCTAATAAAGTGCAAAAATTACTTTAGAGATAGAATTGATTTTTTTTCTTTCTAAATTTCTTTTGTTGTATAAAGCAAAAAATTACTTTAAAAAAATTAAACAATGTGGTTTGGATGTAGCTCAATATATTAAATGCATTTCTGGCTTTTACATTTTATCCTTTTTTGCAGTCTTACTAGGGGTATGTTTTTGGGTTTTGAGAATTGAGGTCTGGGGGTATACAAGCCCATTCTGGATTTAGCACTTTTAGTAAGCTGTTAGAAATTCTATTTGTGACCACATTATAATTTATATATATAATATAATTTTAGTACTGGTGAGTGTCCGCTGTTAATCATTAAATGGACTGGACTGATGAAATATGTTGTGCCTGTGGTTGACTATCAAGAGTTTTCATAAAGATAGTAGGCGAGTAATAATAATAACCGTGCGGTGTTCTTCATTCATATTCTTCTATTTGATGGTGTGTATGTGGACATGTGTGTATAGTCAATTGAAAAAGAGGGGCGGAGGAAGAGGGGGGGGGGGGGGTGGGGTATTTAACTCATGGTTAGTATGTTTACTTTGGTATGTGTTGATAGTATCAAGTAAGAATGTTGGTTACTTTCACAAGATTGTGTAAGAGCTGTTTGTGATATGTCTATCTGTGAGTTTATGACAATAAGTTAAATAACTACGGTATATTCATGCATACGGATTGTGTCAAACATCTTTATTAATAGCTGTAATTGCTTTTGTGTTAGCGTAAACTACCAAAAATACCCCTTTGATATCACTTAAAAATAAGATCTAATAAACAATGAATTTTTCTTTACATATTCAAATCATCTTTTTATGAATATTAACAAATCATGATATCATTTAATAATTGGATTTGACAAATAAACTTCCATTACAAAATCACTTTGTTAGTCAATAATACAAATAAAAATTATAACTAATAAAATAGTAATTAGAAATTGCAACAACGATGACTAAGCTGATATTTTCAAACAAGTTGGTGTTGGCTGGAAAAGGAACTCAAAACCAAATGATAGTTTATTTAAAGGTAATAATGATAATAAGTGATTTAAAGATGAAAATAGAAACAAAGAGAATTAAAATAAAGAAAATAATTAAACAAAAATAATAGTACTAATAATAAATAAAAAAATCAAGAAGATAATAATTATTATTATAAAAGTAATAATGGTACTAGTAGTAATAGGCACTGAAGGCCAATACTACGCCTTACGCCCATGTTCACTAGTCCTATAATCTAAAATTTACAACATACTCTCTAAACTAACTTTAAGCTCATGGTTTTGGTACATGGATCGCTAATTTTCAAGCGCTCCTTTTTGACACTAAGTCTTTACATATATTTCAAATTCTCAAGTCTTTCTTTTTTACTATTTCCCCGGTGTCATTTTTGGTCAACCTTTACTTTTCTTTGAGCATTTGGTGTGACCAGTAATTCCAACGGGCGTAGGTGCCTCTAGAGGTCTCCGTTGGAGATGTTCAAACCATCTTAAGCGGTGTTGAGTTAGCTTCTCTTCAATTGGCGCTACTCCATGTTCGTCATGCATATCATTATTTTTAATTCGGTTTCGTCTCGTGTGTCCACAACTCCATCGCAACGTACACATCTCTGTTCCACTTATCTTTTGGACATCATGCTTATTAGTAAGGCAACATTCTACACTATATAACATCGCAGACCTGATTATTGTTATGTAGAACTTTCCTTTAAGTTTTTGTTAGATCTTCCTATCATAGAGAATGATTCCAAATGCTAGCCGTCATTTCATCCATCCCGTTTGAATACTAAAAGTAACATCTTCATCAATCTCACCATCAAACTGCAACATTTACTGAAAATATAGAAAAGATTTGTTCTTAGGCACTACTTGTCCAGTCAGTGTGACATCTCCATCCTTTGGCCTGACATTGCTGAACTCACACTTCATATGCTCTGTTTTATTTTTGTTAAGCCTGAAACCCTTCAATTTTTAAGTTTGCTTCCATAACTTATGTCACATATATTGCAATTTTAAAAAAAATAGCAAACTACATATGGCTCCAACTTAAAAATGTAACTAAGTATTTATACAAATTATTCTCTTGAATATATTAGACACATACAGTTTGTAGAAGAACAATTTATTCGTGAAGCACATGCAATGATCAAGCACGAAGTGCATGCCCTGACCCTTGTTTTTAGGACAAATTTTCAAAATAGACTTGTTTTTTAAACTAATAGCAGATTTATGCTAGTTTTAAAACTATTTGTAGAGATAGGCTTGTTTTGGCCACCTCAGCACTGAGGTGATCAATGTTTAAAAAAAAATACACGGGGGCGCACTTGTGAGGTGCGCCCCTTATAAAAAAATGTAAGGTCGCACTTACTAAGTGCGCCCTTTTCTAAAATGAAAATCAATTGTATAAAATAAATATGTATGTAACCCAGCATAAGTACAAGAAGCATACAACGAGATTTCTTTGCCTCCCTCAACTTTCGATTCTTGTTTTAAAATACTGCCTGCACGAATCAATTAACAAAGAACAAAATATTGGTTATTTCCTCATATTTTTCCAAATCTTCAGCAAGCCCAAAACAAACCAATGGCCAACTCTTTAAAAATCTAAAACGAAATATTTAGTCAACTAAAAATTGCAAGATAAACTACTGTGAGCTCGTATGAGCCCAGCCTTCGATCGAAACTGTTCTTTGAAGGGGTACGGGCCACGGCAGTCTATTCGAGTTGGACAGTTAGTAGGCCGTTTTAGGGTTCCAGTTTGTGAAAATTCGGAGCTTCGAATAGCAAGACGGGGAATGTATTTGGATTTATGGTAGAGATTAGTGTGTGCTTTGAATTACAAGGAGGATTCGGAGCAGATTATTGTTGTGCGAAATTTCAAGGGAAGCGATGCTGCTGCTGCACTAGGCCGCGATTAGGGGAGGGCAAGCGGAGTGAAGATCGTGATGCAATATCAGTGGAACTTGTAATGGTGAAATCAGAATGAAATTTCGTCAAGCATAGGACGATAATGTATTTAGAAAAAAAGGGGGCACTTAGTAAGTGCGTCCTTATATTTTTATAAAGGGCGCACTTCACAAGTGCACCCCGTGTATATTTTTTTTAAACATTGACCATCTCAGCACTGAGGTGGCCAAAACAAGCCTATTTCTGCAAATAGTTTTAAAATTAGCCTAAACTTGCTATTAGTTTTAAAAACAAGTCTATTTTGAAAATTTGTCCTTGTTTTTAATAATTGTCGCTCGTTTGGTGTCTGTTAACTACTAAAACGCCATTCAAAAGATATCATTAGATCTAATATCACTTGAAAGTATGATATAACAAATTAACAAGGTTATCACGACGCCAAGTCGAGCCACTACCGTCTAGAAGACTAGTCGACAAGTCATCTGACTAGTCGTGACTAGTCGATAAGTCTTTTATAATAATTAGATATAATTATAAATTTATAATAAGTTCAAATTCAACAAAGATAACATAATAATAGGTTCAAATTCAACAAATACCCAAAATAGATCCTAGTCACAACAGTAAAAAAAAGTAATTTACTAAAGTAAACATTTACTGTGTAATTTACTAAAGTAAACAACAGTAATTTACTAAAAGTAAACAACAGTAATCTAGTGTTAAGCAACAGTAAAAACAAATCAAAACATTTACTGTTGTATACTAAAGTGACAGTCTTTCTATTTATTCTAAGAAGGACCAACCCACTTATAAAATATCGATACCTGCCAGGAAAGGAACCGCGAGGAGGAGCACTGAGCAGCGAAGCGAGGAGGCGTCGCGAGCAGCGTCGATCCAAGAAATTAGGGTTTCTCTCCTGGCCAAATATCGAAGTCGAGTAAAGCATCGATCTGTTACTTTTTGACTAGTCGAGGTAACTGCTGTCGAAATTAGGGTTTCTGGGCCGCTTCCGTCGAAAGTAATAAGTCGTTCATCGTCGAACTCCAGGGAGCGACTCGTCGACTAATCGACGACTAGTCGTCGACGTGATAACCATGCAAATTAACTTACTTTACCAATTTCAGACGTCTCTTTACGCACATTAATTGAAATTTGATATCACTTAAAAATTAAGATCTAACAAATAAATTTCTTTTAATAATTCAAAACGTCTATCTACAAATATTACCAAATCTTAGTATCTAGTATACAATAAGTAAAATTTCCATTTTCTCCTGAATTTTTTGAAACTTATAAAATTTGTAGCGAAACAATTCACGTGGAAGCACGTTGCTGTTACGTTTGTTAATATTCATGATATGTTTACTTACAAATGTGTAAATGACATGTCATCATAATGCATCTACTTCATTGCTTTTCTAAATCAAAAGGAAACGATATTTGACATGGTTACACCAAAATTTTAAATGATTCCAGTTGACTACATGCATTGCATTCAAAATTGATTATATTGTTTTACATTTGAAAGCCATGCGCGTGCATTCTTGTTTCTTTATTAAATTTTGTTAATTTGCTTTTCATGTTTGATAATTGGGAAGGGTAGTCATCAATCTACGATGCGAAGTTACTGTTAAAGTTCATCTGTGGTCATCTTTCATGTGCCTATTATTATTTGCTCGTATTAATGAGGTGATAGAATTTAAAAGGTGCAACCCTGCAAATTTTAGCGTTGAGCTCATATCTGATGATAACTACAAATATAAATGCACGAGTTTGCTCAATTTCAGTTTTTACTCCCTTTCGCGTTCAAATGAAAAAGAAATAAATATTCAGTTTATAAACTTGTGAGCACATTACGATTCATCATTTTTATGGATGGTATTTGTGATTCTAATTGGTGTGCTAATTAAGACATCTTTATTTGTGGGGTGTGGGGGCAAATCTATCATGTAAAATAATATAATTAGCGTGTTGCTAAGGGCACTTCATTTTCTTCTTCCTAATACCATTATTAAAAATACCATAAAATTTTAGACTATACTCGTCCTAATACCAAATGTTTTAAGGGGCTACCAAATACACTAATTTTTTTTCTTGTGGCGAACAACCGCCAACCAACACCCTTTTCTGCGGGTATCAACCACCGATCAGTAGTATTTTGGTGGATGATGACCGTGGAAAATGGTATTGATTGGCGGTTGTTCGCCGTATAAAACGATTTTGCACATTGTTGATTGTCGTGTGAAACGTGTTTGGTATTAGGAAGTATGTAAAATTTATTGTGTTTATTATTTTTATATATGTACTAGGAAGAGAAAAGCTGGGTGCCCTTAGCAGCACACTATAAACAACAGATGGTGCATGGGCCTGATATCATTAGATGCTTACAGATAATTTATGTACATTATATTGGGTAATTTGAGTTATTAACCGACAGTTTTTATGTAGGAATTAAGCGAACAAATCCAAGTAATGAAGAAAATATCAAGTTTTGTTTGTCATTTAAAATTACACAACGAACTAATAGAGTTGACTATGTCGCTGTTCAAAGTCCACAAGCATAAGCATTATTTAACGAAATGATTCTAACAAAATACGATCAACCATAAGCATTTAACATTCAGTCCACAATTTATACTGTATTATGTAATTTCTAAGTAAATACATAATACATTTAATCCATTTTTTTCCCATATGCATTGTTTGTTAATAGTCATTCAGTTGACCTTGAGAAATTCCCATTTGTACGGAATCCTATTTATTCCAAACAATTTGCACTCTTCTTACTCACAATGCAGAGGAGATGCAATCAGGTTAAAAAAAAAACCTCCTTCCATTCCTCTATAATTTTTCTTCTTCAATGAATCATGATGACATTGATTGAAAGATGGAAGCAGCTTGAGTCAATTCCTAAGTGAATCGATCAAAGAAATCTGTATTCCTATCTGGGATCAGTTATTTCAGTTGTTTCAGAAATTAAGTAGCTACCTGTTCTTCTTGCTGTTCTTCCTCCTAGGACTTGATTTCTTGCTTTCTTATGGTGCAGAATAAAATTTTAAGGGCTTAAAACTAGTGTGTCTACAGTTAGGCAGAAAATTGGCAATAAGGCAAAGACCTTAGCATACCAAGGCATGCCAAAAGTATGAAACATGTGCCTTCCTCAACATGCCTTGAAGCACTTTGGCCTTCACCCCGCCTGAGACACATTTTTTAAGACAGAACTAGCCATGCCTTTACATAATTGAAATTATGACATGTAATCGTTATGAGCCTGCTCAATGTGAACACTCGGTATGAAGACTAGAAATGCTTTGATGATCTACATAATTTGAGGTTGATTCTATTTTATACAACATCTTATATTTAAATGGCTATCCTATAAAATGTATTCACAATAAATATTTTAAATCCCCATGGTATCATGAGTAAATTATTTTGACATGTATCACATGAATATTTATAAAATTTGCTGCTTAGTAGATTTGAATTTATTACACAGAGGTCAGACTTCGTTAACGCTTTGGTACGTTATGTGAACTTTTTTTTTAAAATAACATAAGCAACTACATAGAATTATCCTTTCGATTTGATAGAATTGTTTGGTATACATAGCAACTGTGTTTTGGTAACTAGTAGTGAACAAAAAAATTAGACAAAATCATGCAAAACTTGAAATGTAGCCACAATATTTCTGAAATGGGCAATAATTTGTATCATCTATTAAAGATTGCAATAACATTTGTTGTTGCAATCAATGGCAAATTTATATTTATCCCCATGGCCATAAGAATGTAACTATCTTATGTAAGATAATTGGAATTTTCAACCTTCTGCAGAAATAGTCTTTTATGCTTACGGGAACAGAGATTTATAGCAGTTAATCTGGAATCAGTTGGTCTTTATTACATCAAGTAACATATCTATATTACTTGCACCTTTACCTACCTGAAGGTAAAATAAATGGGATGTGTCATATGAACAATTTTTCTATCAAAGCATGTATTTCTGCAATAAAGCTGAGTTGTTTACTTTGGACATATGCCTGTTTGCTTGTTAAGTGAAGTATAAAGATAGCAATTGAACGGTAAGAACAATGATATCATTAAATTTGTAAATTTGGACGACCATAAAGTGGTTTAGATTGATATAGAGAAGTTTTGTTTAAACTCGTATATAATAGCCAATATGTAATTTAAATGGCTATTCAAAAGTTAAATGAGTTGAGTACGCTATACAATGAAATTTACAAGGTATATGATATGATTACACAGTGGTGTAATACCATAAATTGAAATTATATTAGATTTCTCTTGGGAAGAGATAAAATTTACTGATGTGGTTGATATTCATGCACGGTTTTAACTCTTAGATTTCGGTCCCGTGTTGTCCTAGCATTTCCTCACACGTTATCTTGTATCAGAGTAAATTTCTGACCAGATGGATGTATCTCGGGTGTACATCTTGGATTCTCTTAGATTTTAAAGTATATCTTGGGAATATGTCGGAGTACTTTATCTAAAACTGATGTAAAACTGGATTATTTAACCGTTGTATATTTTGAAGTGGAAATAAAAATTGTAACATAATCGATTTGCGTAGGAAAAAGAATTGAAGTCAAATTTTTGGAGAAGAACGAAAACTTGATTAGTTTAATTGATATGGTAATGATTGAATAATACCCTGTCCTCTTCTTTGAACATGAAAAAGAAATGAAGTATTTTGTAGTAATTCACTTGATTTCATCGAGATAAAGAGTTAAAAAAAATGTTCAAGGAGTTGGTAAATAGTTTTTGAATTGTGTAAACCTACGTGGAAAAGGAAAAAAAATGTTACGTAGGAGAAAGTATTATAATTCTGGATACTGGAGTAAGATTTCGATTTAAAAATTGGGTGAGATTTGAATATTTTGGATGGGAGATGAGTGTCGAACGAGATATGAATGAGATTTGATGTCACATCTCGTCTAAGTGCACCAAAAAAAAAAAAAAAAAAAAAAAAAAACATCAGAGGAGATCTTGGGTAAGATATGGAAGGAAAACAAAATAAAAAAAAAAAAAAAACCATGCATTTGTGAAATGAAAGAATTAAGACTCTCTATCATATTTTATCATAGTGTACATCTAATACGCGAAAATGTTGTCAAATATACAGTGTGTCAATCATTGTTCAAGGTTCCTGTTGGAACCCTGAATGGTCTGGCTAGAGAACCGGAACCAACATTAAATTTCAGCCAAGTGGTTAAATGTGAGTTACACGCATAACACTGAAACTTAAGATTAAAAAAAAAAAGTTGAACACCGAAATTCAGAAATGTTTAGGAAAATTTGCCTCGTTATCAATATCAATAATCGAATCTACATCAACAATAACAAAATTAACTGTAGTGTTATTGTCTTTTCCATCAACAGTGACATTAAAGGAAGAAGTCAAGTTTCTTTTTTCCTTTAATGTCACTCTTGATGGAAGAGACAATAACACTATAGTAAATTTCGTTATTGTTGATGTAGATTCGCTCATTGATATTAGTAACACTACAGTAATTTTTTTCTCCTTTAATGTCACTCTTGATTGAAGAGACAATAACACTACAGTAAACAGAGTCGTGTTTTTTTTATTTTGTTCCTTTCATCTGCTTCCATTGTAAGGTTTTCTACATACATAAGAAGGCAATTAAATGTGTGAATATGTTTAGCTCATTATAATTGTGTGTAAGAGTTTGCTGTTATTGTTGAAACACTAGCAAGGTTTGGAATTGTTGATTTTCACACATTTGGCTACATAACTTTTGAGGCATCACAAACTTATTTCAAAAAATCATGGGCTAATACTAACTTTGGTTCTGTTTCCAATTTTCATGAACATAACTCGTCATTAAGTTTATATATGCATTTTAAGAAATGTCGCGAAATCATGCCCATGTTTCTGTTTAGATAAAACCGAACAATTCAATCACTGATCTGAAAATTTGAACTCTATTAGAAAAAATAAACATCAAGAGCTCACAATAATTTAATATGCTATACATATCATTTATGTATTTTGGAGTAGAAGAATCACTTATAGTTCTTTATTTTTCATCAAACATTACATTGAGATGGATTTCTTCATCTACCTGTTCTGGATGGTAAACTATTTTTTTACTGCTACATATAGTCATTTTCCTGCTAAAATTTGTGCTAGGTTCCAACTTACTAATGAACCATGATTCATGGTGTTATTGCAGGTTAATAGAATCAGAGAATTGCCAACAAAAAAACATATAATTGCAACTCACACCGACAGTCCTGATGTATGTAAACTACACTCTTCTATTTGTTTGATCATGTTTTGTTGTGACTGGCCATTGTACTTTATTAATATGGTACTACTATTGCGATGTAGGTGCTTATCTGGGATGTGGAGGCTCAACCTACTCGCCATCCAACATATGGAGCCACCGAATCTCGTCCTGATTTGGTATGACAACCTTTTGCCATATTCATCTCATAATGTTGCAGTGAGCACAGGGGCGGATGCACTTGAAGGCCAGATAGGGCCAAGGCCCCACCTGAAAGTATGAAAAACTGGCAAAAAAGACCAAGCTTTGGAACACTGCCCTACCTAAGTTCTAAACATTGCCCTAACTGGGCTTCCAAATGGCCAATAACAGCCCACATTGGGGCCTAACTTTGCCACCAGCAGTTGATTTGCAATGTTGCAACCCATATTCATAAATATATAAAACAAAATCTTGCTTAATCTTGCAATGTGGGACTGATTTGCCCTACCTCAGCTTAAAAGCTGGATCCGCCACTGAGTGAGCAACACATATATACAAATATCAAATTAATTACGAAATTTGCTTATGGGGTTAATTTTTGAAAACCCTTGCGCTTAGCACTCGCTACTATCTTTTATGTTGACATAAAATTTACTTACAGGTACTAACAGGACATAAAGAAAATGCGGAATTTGCACTTGCCATGTCACGCTCAGAACCTTTTGTGCTGTCGGGGGGTTTGTATTCTCTCCTTTAACCATTACATTGTCCATGCTGCAAAATTTTCATTTAGAGCATAATGCCTTTCCGCTGCTTGTTTTATTATGTTTTTAATCATTAGTGTCAGTAGCGCACATAAGACATTTGGCTATTTTGTAGACAATCAGATGTATTAATCAGTAACAATAAGCATGGATTATTGCAGGGAAGGACAAATCTGTTGTTCTGTGGAGCCTACAGGACCATATTTCTTCATTATCGGACGGACCTGCAACTCCTGGATCCATTAGCAAGCAGAATACAGGAGATGAGAAAAATTCTGAAAATCCCAAAATTGCACCACGAAATGTATTTCACGGTCATCAAGATACTGTTGAAGATGTGCAGTTTTCTCCTTTCAGGTAGGGTAAAAGCATACAGATAGTGCAACACAATTTTCTGTGCAAATGATGGAATTTCAGAGCAGCATAATTTTGTTATATTCATTTTAGATTAAAATATTGACGGTTTTTTTTTTTTAAATATGTAAAGTGCACAGGAATTTTGTAGTGTAGGCGATGATTCTTGTCTGATTTTCTGGGATGCTCGTGTTGGTACTGATCCATCTATCAAGGTAAGATTGTATCATCACACACTCACATCTGTACTAAGTCTCAAATTTCATGTTATCAACAATTATTCTTTTTACAACTGGTTTGTCTGCTATTTCTTTACATCAAATTAGTACGATATAATCGATATGGCGATGTTTTCGTGAGTAGGGTAGAAAATCATCTTCAATATGGTGTAGCATAAATTCTGCCATAACATATATTTTTTTAATCAGCAAGTTTCAACCATACAGTTACATAATATTTACCAA